>OU862888.1:10025000-20025000 GCA_917880725.1 Selenia dentaria | reverse complement strand
GTGGGATATTTAAAAATCTGTAAGTATACCGTATCCCGCAAAGCCACGCGAGCGAAGCCGCTGGCGGGTCAGCTAGTATACTTACAAATTACTAACTGCCCGCCAGCGGTTTCACCCGCTTGGTCTATGGGATACGAAGCCACAAAAATAAATTAAATTCACCTTGGGGTGAAAATTCCAAAAATCATTTTATTGTTGGATGTTATGTTGGACGCGTTCAAAATCAAACTCTGCAATAACTCAGGATAATTTTATACGTGTATATACTACAACATATTTTATAAAATTATATACCATCTCTTTTACTTTAATTATGTTACTAGCGTAGGTACTTGTTTATGACTAGTACTTAAGTCTCAGCCAGTTTTCTTGTGTCAGCATAATTCATATGCAGTAGTGTGCTTTATGTATAAACAACAAGGCTGTGTATGTACTCGTATGTGCGTATTGTACGTAATATGTCATCGGCAAGCAAGAATGCTCTCTGTACGAAGTGATATTGTATCGATGCTCTGACATACTTACCTGCAGCGAGAGCGGTGCATACTTTGCTCAGGAACATAGGCACTGGGCCGTTCCACGGCAATATGAGTCCGCATACTCCCACAGGCTGCTTTAAAGTGTACGTAAACACCTCACCGTCTGCAAACATCAATGAGACCAGAGATGTAACATTCCTGCTACACAGTATCTAATATATTGCACAAATATTTAATTCAACCAGGGATAGGACTTCTGCCTTCGAAGTACCTCGCTTAGAAGGCAGGGTCACTATCAGCTGAGCACATCATTCGGTGTGGAATTCGTAATGTAAAATGGAGATTCTGCAAACAGTCGTATATAGAAAGGAAAGAAATCGAACAAAAGCAATATAATGTGATCCTGATGTCAATTCGTCAGTAAACTGCTATGCCGGTTCATGTAATACAGTTTTTTGGTATATGAAAAGGTTAATTACTCGGTAGTATTTCTTTTTTTATACATATATTAATATAATTTGATATGGATTCAAAATTTGTCAATTAAAACCTGTCTTAACAACCCTCTCTGATTTTAGGAAGTATACAAATTTATGAGAAAAATAAATTACCTAAAGGAATGGTATCGCCCTGAATTTTGTCTGCCAAGCTTGCCACATATCGTGCTGTGCTTACGGTACCCTTCATCACCATACCAGCAATAGACAATAGCATGCCATTGTTGTAAGACTCTAGTTCGGCTATATACTTTTGATCTCGGTCGATGAGGTCAGCGAATTTCCGGAGCAGATCTCCTCGCTGAGAAGCGTCGAGAAGTCTCCATTCTGAGTTGCGATGGAACGCGCGTTTAGCTGACCTCACAGCAGCGTCGATATCAGCCTGAAAAATAGCAAATTGCTTACCTGGGGGCAAAACTGTGTAATTGACGGCAAGCAAGAAATATTGAGATAATAATATAATTATTATATATTATATATTAAAATATATATATAAAATATTAAGATAGTAAAGAGGGTATCTACGTAAATTCCAAAAATAAAGAAAGAGCCAGGTAAGTTAACCAGCTAGAACACGGTAACAATATGATGTGCAGAGAAAAGATAAAATTTTTCACTCTTATACACCATGCTCATGACAAGGATTCACCTTGTATGAAAGTAAAATCGTTCCTTGCAGCCTACTAACACGTTGCGCATGATTTTGCTTTTAATATAAATTTTAACTAAAGAAATTAAATGTCACTTATCTTATTTCATAATAACAAAGTTTTACCGATTTTTTAACTTTCCAGAATTTTTTTCCAGAAGGTCGTCAACAAGTGACGAACTGCACATACGCCCATCACCCCGAGACATTAAGTTGTTATGTCGCATGTACCTATCTATAATTACTCCAGCGCCCATACCCACCCAATCGAAACAGTAATTCAAACAAAACCACAGAATAAATAATAGTACGCATTTACTGCTTAATGGTAGAAATAGGTTTAGTGCCAGTACTTCGCTGAAGTATTTACTCATAATTGGTAATATGTTTCTAAAGTGTTATGCAATACAAATATATTATATTATTAAAGGAGTTTTGCCGATGTTCTGAAATAATGTAATTAGTAAAATAAGTAGAGTAACGAAAGATTAATTATGTTGAGTGATTTTAATAGTGGTGATGCAACGTGATTGATTTGAAAGGGTGCTAGGATTGAACGGTGACGAGAGAGTGAATGAAAATTACTTAAGTTTGCTTGAGATTTGCTTGGATCTTTGCGTGACAAATACTTTTTTTGAAGTTTGATCAGAAAAAGATCCATCTGTATACGAAAGAGGAGAAGAACGTAAGAAAAAGTATTATTGATTTTGTGATACTTGTTGAAAAAATGAGGAAGAAGAAGAAGAGTGTAAAAGCAAATTGACTGATAGTTTTGATGAGTAAAATAATGTGTGTGAAATTGAGGAATTATGGAGTTGTTTAAAAAGAGGTGGTTAGTGTAGCTTCGGAAGTATGTAAAGTGAGTAAAAGGAGTAAAGGGTGTGAGGAAAATAATGCTTGCTAGAATAAAGATGTAGGCTAGAAGTAGGCTAGAAGAAGAAAGCATGGTTAGATTAGTTCGAGCTCACGAAAGAGTGAATAAGGTTATGTAAGAAGGTGTAGATAGAAGAAGATAAAAACGAATATAAGAGATTGAAAGAGATTATGAAAGAAATGGTCAGAAGAAAGAAAGATGAGCAAAAGAATAAGCTAAGCTTGACAGAAATTTGTCAGATGATTTTCAGACAAACATAAAAACAAATCTGTAGATTCGTCCGTTTGACGAGAGGAAAAACCCTAACTGAACTCAACCAGAGACCAGAATGGTATTATTATATAGATATTATAGTGAATGGAGAAGAGTGTATATTGAAGAGGTGGAAGGAATATTTTGAAAGTTTGCTTGGAAGAGTGGAGCCACAAGCGGCTTCTTCAGTTATATATGAAAACGAGGATGAAAGTAATATTAGTATGGATGAAATTATGAAGGCTTTGAGAAGTATGAAATCAGGAAACTGGGTATAACAGGATATCGGTCGAAATGCTAAAGACTGGTCTACAAAGGAAATGGGTATTAGACAGGGATGTGTAGAGTCACCATTGTTGTTTAATCTCTTCATGTACAGTTGTTTGCAAGATTTGAACGGTAGTGAATGTGGAATAATAATGAAGGAGTTACTCATCTAATGTCTGCTCTACGCCGATGATCAAGTTATACTTGCGTCGTCGGTGAGTGAGTTACAGGAGATGGTAACGCTTATGTATCCACACATAAGCGTTACCATCTCGCATTCAAGAGAAAAGGATTTAATGTTAATGTATGACACCATGCAGTATTATGATTTATGGAGAAAAAGTGGAACAAGTTAAAGAGTTTGTATATCTGGAGACTTTGTTTAGTAGATATGGGAAGCATGACAATGATATAGAAAATAAGTTGATGGCTGTTAATCAAGTGAATGGGGCACTTCACGCTTTTATTACCGGCCTGAAAATGTCTCATGAGGCACGACTAGCCGTACATAGAGAACCGTTAGTGCCGGAATTAATGCGCTGTAGCGCAAGTTAGGTGTGGCAGGAGAAGCATCCAAGTAGAATAAATACAGTTAAGAAGAGAGTGAAGTATGTGTGGTGTGAGTTTGAGAAAGAAAGTTAGAAACAACGTTATAAGAGAGCGGTGTGGAGTGAATGAAAATGACTAGAGTTGAGAAAGGCATGCTCATGCATGGTTTGGGCATATAAAAAGCATGGATGAGAGAAGACTGACAAAACAAGTATACAAGGCGAGCATGGATGGAGTGAATGAAAGAAGTAGACCTCGTTGAACGTATTCCGATCATATCGGAGATGAACATCTCCGAAGATCTCTCTGAAGGAAGGCGAGATCAAGAGTACGCGAAACCGACGATTATGTAGAAATAATGTGATGCGAGTGGATGCCTAAATAATTAAATATTAAAACCTTGTTTCACAGCAAGGTTTGGTTTCATGGTTAACTATAACAATGTCATCTTTGATTTAAATTTCACGTGAACTGACGACGAATCACAGTGTTGATTATGATAATTAATAACTAACTAGGTAATATAGCGTGTATATATGTGCCTATGATCTCATGACATAAAGGCATAAAAAGTTGTCATTAAAAATCTGAATAAATCTTGAAATTAAACGCGTTTAATTTATTCACTGAAAAGGGTTCGAAACATCAAAATAAAATAATATCAAATTTTACGCAATTTAATCCGTTCAAAGTTATTTAATTTAAATTTATAAGTATCGCGAAAGACTAAGAAATATTCATATATCGTCGTATGTGTCATAGGGTTTATAATATAAACATAATATTCAGAACATAAGAACTGTATTTTTACCTTGCCTCCTTCTACGACCTTGGCAATAACAGACCCATCATGAGGATTGTACGTTTCGAAGGTCTTGCCGCTCTTGGCGTCCACCCACTCATTATCAATGAAGATCTGAAAAAAAAACAATTCTGAGTGCTTAATACTATAGCATCTGTAACATTCTCTATGAGTAGATATTTAATACCTTTCTATCTGATGTGAATACTTTTCTGTCACACTGCTTAACCGCAGGTCTATGAAACTAAACAACGTACTTTGGTATATTTAACTTCGGGCGCCATATCACTAAATAAGAAATAGCTGCTTGGGACTACAGATAATAGTATGTGTTCAAAGCTACTTGGAATCAAGATTCGGACTGAGTTAAGGTCTGCAGCAATACCGATGTTTATATAGGATTTTACGTTATCACTTAAATACCTTACACTTTATTGGGACAACACAATCATAACTTATTACTATAGAGCACAATCACAATGACTTGACAAAAATATTAGGTCCTTACATATGAAATTGTCGTTTTGTCGAAATTACGACTTTGTTTTCAAATATATCTGCAAATATAGATATTTGAGTTGTAAGTATGAATAAACTAAATTACACGGAATATGGGAAATGTGTTGTATCAGTATAATTTGTTGAAGATTTTGTATCTCTTTGTGAATAAGACTATAATCATAAAATTGCACAATACAATGAAATATCTATAATCTTAACCGGTAATTTAGCTTTGTCATTATGAGACTGCGTTTTATGATCTATGTTCGTGGCCCAGCCCAAGTATTTATTTGTTCACTTGATCACTGGGCACAAACTGGACTGTTCCATAGTATCCTGCAGTATAGGGGATAAAATAAGAGTAAATACTATGCTAAAAACGTCTGATAGCTAATAGTGTAACATATTTTTATTGTATTTCTTTGCTCAGATTTATAAGGTTAATAATCTTTATTTACAGTATCTTCTACGTAAGTGTGACAACAACATGAATTTCTTATACCCAGTATCTTACTTGGATTACTCCAGAGGTAATTAGTACCTAACATTAAGAAAAAATACTTTCATTTGTAAAAGTATAGAAAGCATTAAAAGTAATTGAATAGAGAAATGTTAACGAGTAAAAACCCAGGGATTTGACCCTTATTTTTTTACACAATATGGACATTCATACCCCGTAAACGCAGGAAAATACAGGCCCGCTTAGGCTCCTTGTTTACCTAGTCTACGTTTTGGAGGTAATTGCCGTCTTTGGCCTAGTTTTTCAGGAATGAATCTGCTTTAGAGTTATAAAAATTACTCATTACTCCAAGTTTTTACTACTTCCTGGGATGCAGTACTTTAGGTCCCAATTGTATGCAAGCTTCTGCGTATGTGGTTTTAGTATTACTACACCTTTTTGTTACACGCTGTATAATACAGGTTCCCTAGGCACCAGGCATGACAACATTGTGTTAGCAATTGTAATATTTAAAACAGTCGATAATCTAGTTATTTTAGTTCTTATATATTTCCGGTCCGTAGCTGATTGGCTATAAAGACCGTCAAATGTCTATTGCTAGTTCGAAGTGGGATTTACAACTCGCTTTCCGTCATGATAGTAGTTGTGTAGCAAAATGTAGTCAAATGACTACCTTTTGCTAAGATACGAGGAAATTGGTTCCGGCGGTGGGGTTCGGAAGGTAGTGTAGCGATATAAGTCAGGGTAGCACGTGCGCGCGCTCATTAATTTTGCTGCGGTGAACGAGTATTGTATTTGTTATAAGCTATAAGCTAGAGGTGTAAGGCTGTAATAGACTAATAAGCAACTTGTGGAATTAAAAGGAAAGTTATCCGAAAAAGAAGTTATTATTATCCCAGTCTATATATTAGTGCATCGAATAATTGGCCACATCATAGCGTCTGTGACTCGTAGTGGAGAGGATATATTTTAGCAGGAATTTAAATTAGGCCTGGGTGCACACTGGGAAGGAGGATCGCGCGCCGGTGAATATATATATATATATTATATTATACACAACGCGGCTGCGGCATCGGCTTCTTTCTACATCAAGCGGGGCGATGATGCCGCGCACGCCAGGCGCCACCCGGTTGACCCACTTCAAGTTGTTATTGAGCAAATGTGGCTCACGTTGTACCTTAATGGGAGGAACTTTATGATTAGCACGGCATATAGACCCAATTGAGTACATATTGATTTATTAATTGATGCTATCACCGATTCTGTTAGTTCTATAGCAAAATATGATAATTTGATTCTATTAGTGACGTTAACACGAGTTATTTAAATGAGAACTATTTGACCCGCCAGCGGCTTCGCTCGCTCGGTCTTAGCGTAGTGGTGCAAGCGCCACTTTGGAATCTCGAAGTCTTGGGTTCGATACCGGGGTCGAACAGTTATGGGGTTTTCTTACAAATAAATTCTCAATAGCAGTTTGGAGTCTGGAACAGTGGCCCGTTGATGGCAATAGGCTCGCCCCCTATTACAGGGACCAAAAACATATACCTACGAACCGCTGCCTACCCCTTCGGAGGATATATACGCGTGAGATTTGTTTTGTTATATATAATAACTATTTTCTGAAATACGAAAAGCAAGGCCGAAATTTTTTAAATCTCCCTTGAGAGGTTTATTTATACACCCCTACCCCTAGAAATACACGTACAGGTGTGCTGATTTTAATTTAACGCTATAGCATAGATTTTTAGCCTTACCATAGAAGTTCATGCGCGCCGACCAGTCAATCGAGACCCCAGTATTATATGAGACCGTGAGCATAGAAATATCAAGCTGCCGTCTTGGATTTATGTGACGGATCAAGATAAAATGTATAGTTGAGAGCTCCGGGTTCTGTACTATCCATGTACCAAATTTCATCGAAATCAGTGCCGGAGTTTTTAAATTATGCGTGAACATGCAGATAAACAGACAGAATGTATTTAAAAAACATCATATAACAGACTTTTTAGCCACCTTTATTATAAGTCTTATAATAAAGGAGGCCAAAAAGTCTGTACTTATAAGAAATGTAAAGAAAATGTGGATCAAATGATGTAAAATTACCTACTGAAAAAGTACTTATAAAAGTAATACTTATATTATACTTACTATAAGTATAGCAAACATAAAAGAAATAACAAAATCAGACTACTCAGTAAAAAGTTATGCGTGGTCATAGGAAAAAATACATAAAGAAAAAATACTTACTGTTTTATTATACCTATTACGAATACGCTACGAATTTCCCAAGACGTGGAAACTTGTTTTCGAAAACCTCCAACCCACCTCATTTAAAAGACCTGAGACCAATAAGTTTTACCTTGCTTTTCTAAACTTTTGAAAAGAAGTATCTATGCAGTTAACTGACTTTCTTTAAAACCATAAGATTTTGCCAGCGAACCATTTTCGTTTATGAGACGCGGTAATATAAGCACTTTGCTCGACGTTACTTTGTTTTTTAATTTTTCAAAGGCAAGGAATCAATCCTTGAATATTAATCTTCTATTATGTAAGTTTAATTACTATGGTTTTGATACGAAACCTGTGCAGTAGTTACGCGATCGTTACGAGTGAGCGAAGATTACCCGGAGTAGCTACGGCTCTTCCCCAGTGCCAAGCAAAGTGGCGATAATTATGGGAGTACCTCAGGGTTCAATCTGGAGACCTATCCTCTTTTTCTTGTACTCAGCCGATATCAAATACAATAAATATACTAATAATACAGAGCCCACGTCAAATACAGTAAATGTCACCTATACGCTGGTGGTACTCAAACTCATACATCGTGCAAAGCAATGAAAATAGATGAAGCCATCATCAAACTTAATAGTGATCTCAGGAGAATAGCTGCATGGTCTTCGAATAACTGCCTGTTGCTTAATTCAGTAAAAAAGAAGTATACGTATAGGGTTCGGTAACCAGCAACAACTAACCTCTGTTCTTCCACGAGTATCGTGCTCATGGGCGAGCCAATGGAGCGTGTGTACGAAGCCCGTAACCTAGGCCCATGCATGGACACCGATCTGTGATATGAGAAGCAATGGGAGTAACTGTTTTAAATACTGTTTTTATAGACTTACGCTAGACTACAGCGCAGTATAAAGATGCAACAGTATGGAAACTAAGCTTAGTTGATCAAATAATTATCTATGCCCCATTGAAGCCATAGTGTTGTCACTTTTAATATTTTAAGGTATTGTATTTTTTAAATAAAACATTCGTTGTCATGCTGTAGACATTCAATCTAGCTAATTCTAGTTTACAAATAAAATGTATGTAGGTGTATCATGGCGTCAGTTTATCTTGATAGTTTAAAATACGGAAAACAGTTTATTGTGTATTGACACACAACCGCTTGTAGATCTTAGGATTTTTGTAGGTTTACTACATTAACTTAACATTATGGCATAACCTCTTACAAGTTTTGGCGGGAGCGTACGTGAGCCGCGGTTGGGCGCGTGGAAGGCGCTGCAGGTGGCGCGGGTGCAGTGCTCATGAGCACTGTTTTCGGGTGTTTGTCACGCAGTTTCGGGCTGAACCGTACTGCGTTTCAACCTCAAAAATGCGTTTGATAAACAAAAAGTATTTTGTATATAATGTTTTTTATTACAAGGGTAATAAAAAAAATTACATACAAAATACTTTTTTCTTCATAAATTACAAATTATTGACTCCAAAAAAAAGTTGATAATTTCGCCCAGCTGCCATCTTCGATTTCAATTTCGTTAGCACTATCGGCTTCAACGCCCTCGAAAACCATAAAAACGATACTCAAGATGAAAAAGTGGATAATTTCGGACAGATGACATCTTGAATTCTAAGGGCTTCAACGGCCTCGAAAACCATGAAAACAAGACCCATGACGATAAAGTTTATAATTTCGCGCAAACGCCTAATTGGATTTCTATTTTCACAGTACTATAGACTTCGACACCCTCGAAAACCATGAAAACGAGACCCATGACGATAAAGTTTATAATTTCGCGCAGACGCCTAATTGGATTTCTATTTTGACAGCACTATCGACTTCGACGCAATCGAAAACCATGAAAACGAGACCCATGACGAAAAAAATGTATAATTTCGCGCAGACGCCATCTTAGATTTAGATTTTGTCAGCTCTATCAGCTTCATCACCCTCGAAAACCATAAAAACGACACCCAGTACGATACAGTTCATAATAACATTATAACATAATAACTCAAAGGATTTTGAAAATCCCAAGGTGATTGTAACCTTATTTGGTTAGGAGCAAGCTTGAGGCCAGCGCATGCGTCTGTCACCTACGCCCAAATGCTCGAGAAGGTACAAAAGGTTTTTCTAAGGTCGTTGTACAAAAGATTGTACGGCTATTATCCATATCTGTACCCTACTAAGTTTTTGCTGGGCCAGTTGGGGTATAAGTCACTAGAGTCGAGAAGACTGATAGATCAGCTCACAATACTCTGTAAGATACTTAGAGGCTCGACTGATTCCATGAAGCTACTTACGTTAGTTTGTATGCTATTCGCGCCTGACAATCCGTGGGCCCCAGCGAATAGGCGTTGTCGTCCGCGCAACTTGTTTGCAGTGAAAACAACTAGCACTGTGGCGCGCTCGATGTCGCCGCTTATCCGCACACGCCGCCATCTCAATGAGCTCCTTGCTACCAGCACTGATTGTGATTTATTTTTTGACGATTGGAGAAACATGATCTTAGATATTAGGAAATATTGTGAAAATGTACCTGACCAATGGAATAGTAATGTAAGAAGCCCTGACAACTCATTTGAGGTTGATAACCTTACTTAATTTCATGACTGGTCATCAATCTCAAATGAATAACGAATAATTTGTATTTACATTTATATTGTTTTTATGACTTTGTGAATTATTTAGTATTGTTTCATTGTTATTTTGTATTTTTTTTTATTAATTAATATTAATTTTAATAATTGTGATTTAATTGTAATTGTCTTTGAATTGACGTTCTTAGATCAATAAATAAATAAAAATAAAATAATCTATTGCAGCCGCCATCTAAGATTTGTATTTTGTGTTATGTTTTACGAATTTATTATGATTTATGATCGATCATACAAGAACACTATTACAATTTTAAAACACGTAGCAATCAGTCAAGTGTGACATTTCATTTTTTATATTATTTAAAAATGGCATGTTTATGTCAGTGGGCCGTTTCGAACAATTGAAGGTAGTTTCCGTACTGTTCTCTATATATCTACTGTGACTACAGCTAGCAGAACCGTTGGTTTTGTAACGCTAAAACAAAAACTCATACAAAGGATTCAAAATGCCTGTGCTCGTTTTCAATATCCCGTTGAGGTCACATGTTACTCCGTTTCTAAATAAGGACGGAATTTTAAGAACGATGCACCGTCGTAAATTCCACTTGGCGTGTTTCTATTCAGAATCGTATCGTTAGGTATATATAAAAACTTACGAGGGTCAAACTGAAAGTTCTTAGAAAATCAAAAACTGATTACATTAGCCAGTTATTAGTTTTATTATATCTTTTCAAAATATTGTCCATTCACGTCAATACACCGCTGCATGCGATGGAACCACTGGGAAAAGCACTTTGCCCACTCGTCCTTAGGGGTCTCTTCAATGGCATCGCGATACGCAGCCACCGCTTCTTCAGCATTCATAAACCGCTTTCCTTTAAGTTTGTCTTTAATTTTTGAAAATAAATAAAAATCACAAGGCGCGAGGTCGGGGCTATACGGCGGGTGACCCAGTAATTCAACGTTTGATGTCGCCAAATAGTCGATCGTTCGCTTGGCGGTGTGCGATGAGGCGTTGTCGTGGTGAAGGAGGATCCTACTGCGAGGTCGTTTCTCTCGAACTTTTTCCAAGACAAGTGGCAAACAATTGGTAGTGTACCATTCTGCAGAAACTGTTTTTTGATCCTCTAACACAATTGTTGCGAAATGACCTATCCTTCCAAAGAACGAGGCCACCATTTTTTTCCCCGCACTTCGATCTCTCTTCACTTTAGTTGGCAACTCCTCGAAAGGAAACACCCACTGAGCAGATTGTCTTTTGGTTTCAGGATCATAACAGTAAATCCAGCTTTCGTCACCTGTTAGTATGTCGAACACAGCATTTGAGTCACCTCCGTTAAATCTTTCAATCATTTTACGGCACCAATCCACACGATGGAGTTTTTGAGCCTCAGTCAAATTATGAGGTATCCACCGGGCGCAAAGCTTCCTGACCGCTAAATGTTCGTGTAGGATTTTGTGCACTTGACTCATACCGATGCCTAAGCTTGTCCGAATCTGCTGATAGGTCACTCTTTTGTCAGTCTCTATCATACGCCGCACAACACAGATGTTATCTTCAGTCGTCGCCGTAGAAGGCCGTCCCTCACGTAAATCATCAGTGAGATTAGTGCGACCACGTTTAAACTCATTAAACCAGTTGTAAACAGTCGCACGAGATGGGGCTTCATCGTGAAAGGCCAATCGTAGTCTATCATAACTTTCTTGTTGACTTAAATGACATCGAAAGTCATAAAAAATCATTGCACGAAAATTTTCTCGTGTTAAATTCATGTTGACGTGACACAGACAATTTTCAATTTGCCGCCAAATCGTAAAACAAATGACAAATGAATGAAGTATATACTCAGTAATATTGGCAAAGAGTTCTATTTTCAAATTATAGAATTATTTTTTTATTATATTGTTTATAAGTGGCCAGTTCTAAGAACTTTCAGTTTGACCCTCGTATCTCTATGACAAATTGTGGTGGAGGCGGAGTAATAGGCCTCGATGTAGCTCGAAACTGAGCGGCACAGTTCCGCTGCTGCTGCAGACCGTGGATGGTCAAGCCCGAGGGTCTATGTGTAACTTATAATGACACATTTCTGCGGATTTTGTACAATGAACACAGACGTAATATTGTGCCATCCTTAAGAAGTGTCACTTATACTGATCTAATCCCGGAAGTAAATCAAATTAGGATTTCAGCCGGAAAAAATATAAGTAGCAATTTTCCTTCGGAATTCGTTGGGCAAAGTCACTGGCAATCTACATTTTGTTTTGCGTGGTTCTCGATCCGTTGCGTCATCCGCCATCTTGATTTTAAAATTCAATTTTCGTTTATTGAATAATTTATTTATTTTAAATATCACACGCAAAATGGTGATGGTTTTTCGATTTACACCCGAAAAGAGGTGAGGGTAAAATCTGATCATTGCATTATCATGTTTATTTTCAATTTTACATGGAAAATTGATACCAACAAAGCTGTTCGAAATAAAATTTCCTACAATTTTGGTGAATGTATTTTTTTTGGTAAAATCGATATTTTTCTATTTATACCTGAGTAGCGGTGAGGGTAAAATCTTATCATTCTATTATCACGTTTACTGTCAATTTTACGCGAAATATTGTTCAAAAAGTTGCTTAAAATACAATTCCCTAAAATTTTAGTTCCAAGTTTCAGCTCAAGTTTTTGGTAGGATCAATATTTTTCGATTTATACCAGAAATAAGGTGAAAGTAAAATTGCAATAACACGTTTAATTTCAATTTTATATGGAAAATTGCTAGAACCAAAGTTGTTTAAGGAGCGCTCGTACCCTGATTAAAGAAAAAGCAGATTTTTTAAACACCTAGTGTAACGAAACAGATCTATAGTATATTATGAAAAAAATACTTAGGTTAGAAAAGGAATAGGAAAAGTGTAATAACCGAATATAATTCATAAAAATAACTCTCTTTCAGCAGAAAAAAATCCTGAATAGGTCCACAAAAATAAACTTTCATGTCCAAACTCTCAGAATTTTCAGCGATAACATAATATTTTTTTTAGGTAATACTTAGCCAATGTATAGTACTAAAGTAATAACCAGCAGTTTTTTCAATTGTGTTAGTATATATCGAAAAATATAAAGAAAACATACAAAATTAACGCAGTTTCGCATTACATCGTCCAATCTTACAAGCGATTTTCAACTTTACATAAAGCATCGTGAATTATTTTAAAATTAGGGTTGGACCGCGTCTTAAAATTAAATTTCCTACAATTTTGTCGTCTTCAATGAATAGTATACTTCAATAAAGAAAAGTAGGTATATTTAAATTTTTCCGTACGAAATGGCAATTTCATTTAAACCCCCATTATGTATACATTAATCAGTTTTCTTTTAATTCTTCGCGCTTACACATAACATCTGATAACACATAGTATAGTATAGTATAGTATAGTATAGTATAGTATAGTATAGTATAGTATAGTATAGTATAGTATAGTATAGTATAGTATAGTATAGTATAGTATAGTATAGTATAGTATAGTATAGTATAGTATAGTATAGTATAGTATAGTATAGTATAGTATAGTATAGTATAGTATAGTATAGTATAGTATAGTAGATACTTCAATCATGTAAAACTAAGCTGCCTGATAGATAACTTTTTGTTGGCTTTCAGTGCAACAAACGTTTTATCTTTTATGATAAATACGTAAGTAGGTAGGTACTATCTCTTTCAATGTCTTTGGTACTATCGTTCGCAAGTCATCGTTATAACAATATTTTACCTGTGCAATTCTGTAATGATTCGTCGTTGCGCTCGTCGACGACCTCACCGATGTCAAATACTTTATGAGTTATCGTCCTTGTACACAAGGTTGCTTTTCTAAAGTTTTTTGTCATCTCGTCATTTGTTTCACGGATGTTGTCAAAGATGCAACGATTTTTGCTCTTAGAGAATCGCACGGCTTTATCGAGTCCGCAACAAGTCGTATACATGCACAAGTCCAGCGAACGGTAGCCCCGTCAACATCGATACAGCCATTTCGGACTTTAGCTGAAATCTAACGGTTTTTTTTCTACCGACTTCCAAAAAAAGGAGGAGGTACTCAATTCGACTACTTTTTTATGTTTGTTACCTCATAGCTTTTGACTGGGTAAACCAATTCTTAAAGTTCTTTTTTTGTTTAAAAGCTGGTGCTTCCCGTGTGGTCCCATTCAAATTTCATCAAATTCGGTGCGGTAGTTTTTGAGTTACATTTCAATAACTGAATAGATTGGAAGTCGGTATTAAATTATTCAAATTGTACTTGTTTAATTTGCCGTGTAAATGTGTCATACGTAGGTATACTATATAAATAGTTATATGATTATTGCATGCACCATGTTCACGGGAAGACTGTCTTCCCGTGAACATGGTGCATGTAACTGCGCCGAAATATCGGGAGCTCATTCCACAACCTTACCACGGTAAATATCCCGTTAATAATCATATAACCTTAGAGAACAACCGTGATAGTTTAAAACAGTGTTTTATATAAATAGTACGTAATATACCTTGTATAAGTATGCATTTAGTAAAACGCATGGTTATTTGGATATTACAACTAGACACGACCATTTCATATGTATACGTAAGTACTATCGTGCGCAAGTCATCGTGATAACAATATTTTACAGTACAGTTGACGCCACAAGTGGTAAGCTTATAAAATACCTACACAGCAGCCGAATTTGACATTCTGTAACAGGTAGTTTTGCAAGCTTTCATTCATTTAGCAATTTAGAAATACAAACCTTTAATAAATTGGCTGTGGCCCGGAAGAAGTAGCGTTTTCGCAAATATTTTTGTATTTTCTACCGACTTCCAAAAAAGGAGGTGCTCAATTCGACTGTATTTTTTTTTTATGTTTGTTACCTCATAACTTTCGACTGGGTGAACT
The DNA here is from genome assembly GCA_917880725.1 of Selenia dentaria. Classification (NCBI taxonomy): domain Eukaryota; kingdom Metazoa; phylum Arthropoda; class Insecta; order Lepidoptera; family Geometridae; genus Selenia; species Selenia dentaria. Next base: position 20,009,923 of record OU862888.1, on the reverse strand, counting down.
GATTCTCAAAATTCTTTTTTGTTTGAAAGCTGGTGATTCTCGTGTGGTCCCATTTAAATTTCATCAAGTTCGGTCCTGTAGATTTTGAGTTATACTCCAATAACTGAATAGAATGGAAGTCGGTATAAAAATTTTGAAATTTTTGTAGTTAGAAGTGTCCTCCTTGGTAAGTACCACCATTGCACCAGATGTTCTGCGTAAAGACTGTAGTGTGAAAACACTGCTGTGTTAAGGTTGTAGGGCATTGTAGAAGTGAAAGCACTGACTGAATGAGACTAAACAAAAATTTCACGCGAGCGCAGTGTAGTGCCTTAGAGAACTTTTCTCGCATCTCGAGGTTTAGTCGCAAAAAAAGTTATGTGACTTAAAGCAATACAGTGGCGGAGGTAGGTAACCAAAGGCCCTGTGGCAAAAAACAAAACTGGGGCCCAAACTAAACTATTTAAAACCGTTTGTTCCGTATTCGTCGTGTTCCTAATTTGACGTACTCCAAATGTGTCGTAATCCAAATTCATCGTACTACAGATTCGTCGTATAATTAAGTAATAATAATAACTTATATAACAACTTATTAAATAATAACGTTGAAATTTGCATCTTTGCATTTTTGCATATCATCATCATCATCATCATCTCAGCCGTAGGACGTCCACTGCTGAACATAGGCCTCCCCATGATTTTCCAAAAGGAACGGTTCGAAGCGGCCTGCATCCAACGTCGTCCTGCGACCTTCATCAGGTCGTCTGTCCACCGTGTCGGTGGACGACCTACATTGCGCTTGCCGGTCCGTGGTCTCCACTCCAGAACCTTTCGGCCCCATTGGCCATCTGTTCTGCGTGCTATGTGCCCTGCCCACTGCCACTTCAACTGGCTAATCTTGTGAGCTATGTCGGTGACTTTCGTTTTTCTACGGATCTCCTCATTTCTGATTCGGTCACGTAGAGAAACCCCGAGCATAGCCTTCTCCATAGCTCGTTGTGCGACTTTGAGCTTATCAATGAGGCCCATAGTAAGAGACCACGTTTCAGTGCCATAAGTCATCACTGGTAACACACATTGGTCGAAGACTCTTGTCTTGAGGCACTGAGGTAGTTTTGACGAGAAGAGTTCGCGAAGTTTCCGGAACGCTGCCCAGCCGAGTTGGATTCGACGATTGACCTCTTTCTCGAAGTTGGACCTTGTTGTTTGAAGGCGTCTTCCAATGTAGCGGTGAACAGTTTCGGAGATATAACGTCTCCCTGTCTCACGCCTCTTTGCAATGGAATTGCCTTCGAACTCTGCTCCTGTACTCGGACTGACATGTAGGCGTTTTTGTACAAATACTTCAGCACTTCAATATACCGATAGTCAATACGGCACCGCTGGAGAGACTCAAGCACTGCCCACGTCTCGATCGAATCAAAGGCTTTCTCATAGTCCACAAACGCTAAACAAAGAAGCAAGTTATACTCTTCGGTCTTCTGTATAACTTGTCGTAGCGTGTGGATGTGGTCTATGGTGCTATAGCCTTTTCGGAAACCGGCTTGTTCCGGAGGCTGGAATCATCAAACCTGCGACTGAGACGGTTCGTTATGACCTTCGAAAACAGCTTATAAACATGGCTCAAAAGCGATTTGGGTCTGTAATTTTTAAGTAAAGTGTTGTCATCTTTCTTGAAGAACAGCACCACCACGATTTTGTTCCATGCTTCTGGCGTAGAACCTTCGAGTAAGACGGTATTAAAGAGCTTCGAGACCAGCTTAAGAGACGGTATTAAAAATTACATTAAATCATTTATTAGTCAAACATGTGTATACACACTAAGCTAAGCAAGCATGCAAGTTCTTAACAGTAGAGAGGCAGGCCAAACATGTTTTGCTCATATTTTAAGCATACAAATTCACAAACCAGCGTTACAATAAATATATATACACGTTACGTTACGACCTATTGTTACCTAATGTTCTTCATATTATACATAAGGTGAGCTGGAAAACTATACGTACTAAGTATTAGTCATTTCTTTATACAGTAACATAATGGCAAAAGTGGTTAAACAATAAAATTCACGTTAAAATAATAATAACATTAATAATATGTCACGTCAGATACATTTCAAAGTTCAATTATCGTTAATAATTATTAAAATTATATTTTATTATTATTATACATTTAATTATTAAAATTAAATATTGAATAGTATGCCATGTCAATAAGGAAAGCTTTTAATTTATTTTTGAATATTAGAGTAGTGTTTATATCTTTTATGGCTGTAGGTATTTTATTATATATTTTGACCTGTTTTGCAGTTTTTTACTCATAATATATGTTTGTGGCGTTTACTGTTTAGAGTGTCAAAGTTTCCGATATTCTTTTTTACAAGCAGGGCCGATTCTAAAATATATATGGAAGGAAGTGTCAGAATTTTAAGGCTTTGAAAGAAAGGTCTGCAGAGTCTGTTGGTTTTAACTGACAAATCGATCTAAACACTTTTTTTGGGCTTTGAAAGCTATTTCTTTATCAGTGGAGTTTGCCCAAAATAAGACTCCATATTTAAGAATAGATCCAACATATGCATGATATGCAGTTAAAAGTACATCTTTGTCGGCTACTTTTCGTAACATATATAAAGCATATGAGAATTTACTGAATCTTGTACAGACATGCTCGATGTGCGTTTTCCACGAAAGTTTAGAGTCAATAATTATTCCTAAAAATTTAATACTATCTATTTCCTCAATTCTTTTGCCTAGATAATCAATATTAAGAATGTCAAAATTTTTATTTTTATTTTTAAATGTCATTGTGTAAGTTTTGTCAAAATTAATTTTCAGATTATTAATATACATCCAATTAATTATAGAACATAATGAACTTTTGATGTCGTTTTCGTGAGAACTACTATTATTTTCAGTAAAAATTGCAGTACTGTCATCGGCAAATAAGGTCATAGGGTAATTGGCTAATTGATTTTGGAATACGTTGATGTATAGTAAGAATAACAGAGGACCCAATATACTTCCTTGTGGGACCCATATGATACATTTCGACAGCTCGACGAATGCTTATTTTCAACTTTTGTGACTGTATTAATTACAGTGTATTGTCATCTGTCAGTGAGATACGATTTAAGAAGTTTTAGAGCGCTACCTCTCACGCCGTATAATTCTAATTTCCGTGTTAAGATAGTATGGTCCACGTGATCAAAAGCTTTAGTCATATCCATATAGAGAGCTGCGACTCGTTTTTTCTTACCCAAACCGTTCAACACTGGATAGAGTAAATTTAAAAGAGCCATATCGATTGATTTGTTTTAACGAAATCCGGCTTGCTCATTTACCAATATGTTGTTTTTTTCGAAATAATTATGAAGTACATTATAGTAAATAACTTTCTCAAAAATGTTTGATAACACGGGTATTAAAGCAATTGGTCTATAAGAACTCATGTCCTCATTGTTCTGTTTTTTAAACTCTGGAATTACTTTAATGGACGTCTTTAATTTATGGAAGGTGCACTCCTCAATACTTTTATTTATAATGTAAGTTAACACTGGAGATATATACAGAGCAGCTTGTTTTACTATTTTAGTGCAAATGTCATCAAAATCGGTACTATTTGTATTTTTTAACGATTTTATTATTCTCAATACTTCATAATTGTTTGTAGGAGCCATAAAACATGAATATGGTTTGTTATAGTTGATTGTCTTTAACGCGTCAGATTTATTAAAGTCGTTACCTTTTATATCATTAATAAAAAACTGCTAAAACACTGAGCAATTTCATTAGGATCAGTAATCATTTTATTATTTGTTCGTATTTCTTTAATATTTTCTTTGAAGTTTAGTTGATATTGTTTATTAATTATGTTCCATAAGCTCTCTACACACCATGCAATTTCGAATGCAACATGCTGTAGCAATCTGCTGTGATCCAGCAAATTTTATCGTAGGTATGTAGGCGTGTTGTGACTCCCTTCCAACATGTTGGACGTCGTACCGTACGTCCCAGCATCCAGCAGATTATTACAGCAAATTGTAAGCCGCGTTGTAACGTGAGTAGTGCGGTTGCATACAATCTGGGCTCAGTCGCGAGCGTGCCGATTTTTCAAATAAGTTGCCAGAATTAAAGCCGTGTTCCTGGAATCTGGTTTATTTATATGCCGCATGTGGGTGAAATATTACTACTTCAATTTATAGTATGTAAGTCAGAGTCCAAGGGTCGTTGAGCGTGGGGGCCCCGGGGCACTGCCTTCGGTAGCTACGCCACTGAAGCAATACTATCATTATCACCTATTAGGTATATTCTATAGACACACAACAAGCTATCCATAGCTATAAGGTCCATAGAAATAGTCAGTTGGCGCTAGAACCACAGAACCTGATGTATCTAAGCTAGCACCAGCCACAATAAGGTGGAAATATCCCGACTTAGTTTTGCTGGGCCGATAACACGCAAATTCTCCCGCGCTTGCGCGCTTCTCGTTCATTTTCTATGGACCCCATTCGTTTCCACTAGCACGTCAGCTTAAGAAATATTTTGTAGTAAATAATGTGATGTGAAGGGAGTGCCACAAGTATCGTAGGTTATGTTTTATGTAATATTAAAGATTAAAAAATATTTTTATTAATATTGAATATTCTTAGCTTATCAATGTTTAACAAATTAACTAAATAAGCTTATTAAGTATGTACCTTCTAATTTTATTTACATTAAATATTTTAAATTGTACAAAAACGACTGTAAACAGAATTTAAAATAGAACTCCAAAATTAAACTTATACGAATGGGAATTAAGTAATAAAATTAAATATAAATAATCTCATACTAACTTTTCAATAAAACCTATTATCTACTAATTAACATTGTTTACCTACAAAGTTTAGATATAGTATATGCACACGCCTTGTGGCGTGAACTGTACTTAGCACGAGTACGCTACATTATCAGTAGTACATACGACAACTTGCTCGCAAGAAGACATGGCTCCAGAAATTAAATATACTCAAGTACGTAATTTCAAGTGTACATGAATAAAAAATATTTATAAGCCGCGCTATGCCCGGGGTTTTGATACCTAGTGAACTAATAGTTAAGGTTACGAATGCTAATTAATATGTAATTTTTGACCATTTGTAACCTTAAATATTAGTCAAATGGTCAATAATTCGAAAATATTGACTGTTACGTACTTATCTTGTTTATATCATATTAGGTCCTGTTTGCAATTATTGACTCGTTGTTTATTAGTCAGTTATTCGTGTCTTCTGTTAAATAAGAATAAATAAATTTACTACATATTTCCTACATATTTAGAATTTGAAACCCCTACATTTTTTTTTACTATGATTGTACTACTACTACTATAAGTATTTTTATAATATACAAAGCTTCGTAGTTCGTTTCGTATAATTAAGTAAATAATTAATTAATTGCAGCTCTTCATTGACAACGAGTGGGTAGACGCTAAGAGTGGCAAGATCTTCGAAACGTACAGCCCTCACGATGGGTCTGTTATTGCGAAAGTTGCAGAGGGAGGCAAGGTAAGGACTGAAATCTATTAACACAGATGCTGTCTCTCGGTTAATACCCCAGTACATGATCATAAAGTTACGCCCCAGGGTATGATAAGTAAGCGATATCAGATGGAAATCCTATTACCGCGCGCGAATTAAAGAAAGCAAGAGAGCTGGTTTTTACTGAACTTACTTGAATAAAGTTAGGTATAGGGATGTAACGAAGTAAAATGAGGTATCGCTCTGCTTACGTTCAACCACAGTAGTCTGGAGTACCAAGGTGCATCCCGGGGTTTTTCTTTGGCTGGTGGGTAGCCTTTTGCTTGTAGCTAGTACACCACTTGGGCCCATAACTGTCCGCGTTATACCAGCGGTGCATTTGTGGCAAAATAATCCCGACCGAATCTCCAGTATTGACTACAGTAATGTCCTATCGGTCCGAATCAGCAAGTCTCCAGTTAATTTATCGGTTATAGCGTAAACCTGATGCGGACAGATTAACCCGTCCGCATCAGCGCAAAAAATAACAATAGATTTATGAATGAAACTTAACTCGAATGAGTCTTGCTGATTCGGACAGATTAAGTAGCTGAACCGGCAAATCTGCAATTTTTTTTTCTGTAGTGTTGTTTTAGAGTAGATTGAAGGTAGCTAGCTTTATTTATTTATTTAAGTTCACAAAATCCACAGATCTTAAGCATAATTAAATTAACTTATTAATAAGTCTCACATCCAATTATGGATTTACTTTATATAAAAAGAAAAACGTAATAGAGAGCAGAAAATTTAAAAGTGTTACATTTACAAATATATACATCTGTTGAGCAAAAAGTGGGTATCCGACATGTGTACAGGCGACAATAACCACAGTGCGCGTGCACTATGTGTGCGTGTAGTATGTGTGTTTGTTGCATGTGTGTATGAGGGTCAACAAATAGTATACATATAATAATATACGTACCTATAATAATATTATAAATAATAATTAAGTTAATATTTAATTGAGTGTTAATATAATACAGTTAATAAGAATAAACAAGGATAAGGATATCTATCGTTCGTGGTAGCGGTCACAAAATTAAACCATCCCTATATCCAGTTGTAGGTACGAGTAGGTTCTTATAAACATCCATTATTTAATATGTTAATAGCAGAGTGTCTGAAGCTTTGTTTTTTACTATTAAACAAGTCAATTGAGCTAAAGTGTTTATTGAAGCTTTATGCATTTTATTTCCTACTAGCTACGCCCCGCAGTTTCACCCGTGTGCTTATGGACGATCAGAATGAAAAGTATCTTATGTCCTTCAACGGGCTATAATCTATCTCCTCGCCAAATTTAATTACGATCCGTTGTAGTTTAGGTGTAATAAGGTACTTATATACCTAACAAACAGAGTGAAAGAGTTACAAACGTTTTTATATAATATAAGTACTTATTAGTATAAGTGATCAAGCACCATTCATAATCAAACTACAGGACGATACAGAGGACGAAGATTCCGATGAGGAAGAATAAACGTTATTTATTTAACATTCATTACAAACGGCCCTTTTTAGGGCCATAATACTATCTACTATGTTTCTATCTGATTTTATTCATATCGATATGCGCCTATAACCATCTTACGCACATCACTTTGCGGCTCTATAAGACCCACAAGTGCGAGCGAGATAGACGTCATAGTGAAATGATTTATGGCCTTACGACTCAGTTGGTAACGCGGTGACTAGAGCGACTGCCCGAGACTTCGTGCGATCGCCATAACCCCCATCTTTTCTAGGCTTTTCTTACATAAGAACCTTTTCCTGACTAATCCTTTCCTGAATAATTAACACAGCTAAAAAGGACTATATATACATTATTGTCACGAGAAGATTTTTATAGAAGAAAAACCAAGAAAAGATGAGAGGATATGGCGAGGCCGAGGGCCGAACCTACTACGCGAACGAAGTCGTGGGCTGTCGCTAGTATATATATATATATATATATATATATATATATATATATATATATATATATATATATATATATATATATTATATATGATTAACAAAACTAAAAAAGAATTAGCGAGATTGTTCCATCCGTTCTCAAGTTATATCGTGACCAGGAGAAATAGTGGTTAATTTTCCTTTGCATTAAAATCAATGATAAATCATGACAAATTAAATTAGAATTGACCATATGTATAAAAATCTAAAGCATTAGAAACGCGTTTGTCCTAAGAATTGTGCTTTACAACAAATTGGACATAATACTCAAGTGTTCTTTTAAAATGCATCATAATTATGTACTCGTAGCATTTAACACTGTTAAAATCACACTATTTATATTATTGTGCTTTTTTACATTTGTGGTTTTGGTGCAGCTATACTTATATGCCAGCTAACTCTTGATCTAGTGGTCTAACATGAGCGACATGTAAAAATCGGGTCCGGTAAACGTTTAACAAAAATATTTGTTAAACATTTACCGGACCCGATTTCCTGCGTAATAACAGGAACAATATACAGAAATATTTTTTATGATAGTTATATTGCAATTCGATCCAAAACAACTTATCTTTTGGGTAAATACTTGATGTGTAATTATTAAACGAATATATTTTAAAAGAAGTTTATATCGATTATGATAACAAGTGATTGAGTAGATAGGTACTATTTGCTATCATCACAATTTGATGATTATAGGTGAATTTATGGTTTCTGTTTTCGAGTAGGAAACTTTCTTAACTAGGTAGTTATCAAAAGGGTTATTTTAACTTTTAACTAGAAACAATATAGGTTATAGAAATTTGAATAATACATTCTAACGGTGACCACAAAAAGCTAAGCATTCTACTAGTTGCACCATGCGGTCGAATTCACCACCCGTGCCTAAAATGACTATTCCGTAAAATATTTTAGATGCAACAAAAGTATAGGTATTAAGTGTTAATCCCGAGTACCTAAAAACATTGTCCGATTTCAGTGATTTTTTTCATAGAATCATGACGTTGTTAACTATATCCGTACGTTTTGATTTTTTCAGTATTTCAAAGTACAATAAATTTTCTTTTTTAAAACTTAATTATTTCTTAATTTCAAACCAAAGAGTAGAATAGTTTTCAAACAAAATGTTCCTTTTAAGTTTGTTTGTTTGTTGTTGCGTAATTAATTTTATTTTCCATCCAGCCAGAGCTAGGTACCTTAGTTATAGTCGTGCATAATTAGGGTAAGCACTTATTAATTATACACATATTTAATGGAACGTAGTAAAAAGTAATATAATGTTTGACAGGCCGATATCGAAGCAGCAGTGAGCGCAGCAAAGCGGGCGTTCCATCGCAACTCCGAATGGAGGCTTCTAGACGCTTCCCAGCGTGGAAACATCCTCCGTAAATTCGCTCAACTCCTAAAAAGAGACTATGAGTATATCGCAGCTTTGGAAACCTACAATAATGGCACGCTCCTGTCGATGTGCTCCATGATGTTGAAGAATGTTGACGAGAAAGTACTCTATATTGCCAGCTTGGCGGACAAAATTCAAGGCGACACCATCCCCTTGGGTAAGTGCTCGGACCTCGAGTCGGTGGCCTAGATGGTCATGGCGTCTGACACGGATAGCCAGAAGACGCGGTTTCGAATCTCGTCTGAGGATCAGAAACTTTTCTCTATAAATTTCAAAAAATACAATGGTTTGAAAGGAAATCCGACATTATTTTTTTAAAATCTGATATTTGATTTAACTTGCATTTAATTTTTAATGACCGCAGAGTATCACAGTACTCATCTATCACATTTATCCAAAACTGTACCTGCGCGGACGACCACCATTTTGGTTCAACTTAAGTACCTCGAACTATACTACAGTTTTATAGAAGACGTCAATATCTACAAAGAATACCACATTTCCATAATCTCTAACTATTACAGTTATGTCACAATAAATACTTTTTCATTTTGTAATATGCAATTGTGATGAAACTAGGCCACATTATTCGTACCTTGGTATTAATCCTTATCTACTCTTATTTAGATATATAATATAATATAGCGGTGAGATACATATTTTTGTGTATCTATTTACAAACAAACAAACATTGTTTGTTTGTTTGTTTGTAAATGGATACACGTACTACTTAACCGATTCAAACCGAGTAGGTATAAAGCTACAATATGCCTGAGTAACATATTACGCTATATTTGATTCATCCTCATCATCATCCATCACCACGCGGGTGAAACCGCGGAGCGCAGCTAGTACATTATACTTGGTGTATACTCTTCTATAAAATATACTTTTCTTTCTGAGAGGAAGATTGCCAGAACGTTTCCAGCTAGAACGTAATAGGTTGCGGTAAAGCTAATAGGCCTGTTGTTTTTCAGATGGTGAAGTATTTACTTACACTTTGAAGCAGCCCGTTGGTGTATGTGGACTGATCCTACCATGGAACGTTCCAGTGCTGATGTTTATCAATAAAGTCTGCACCGCTCTAGCTGCTGGTAAATCCGTATTGCCACCATCTTTGATTTTCCGTCCATATATAAATTTAATAGCATTTTATTTTCAAAAGGATTTAAAAGTTTACGTTTAATTTTTATATTTTATATAGGATGTACTGCGGTCGTGAAGCCGGCAGAGCAGACGCCGTTGACAGCGCTGTATCTAGCAGCTCTATTAAAAGAGGCAGGCTTGCCCGCTGGTGTCATCAACATCGTGAATGGCTTCGGAGAGGATGCTGGAGTGTCTCTTACGCATCACCCTGATGTCGCTAAGATTTCCTTCACAGGATCTCTTGAAGCAAGTATCCGATCCGTCCATATCCAATACATAAACCTGCTAACCTATCTCCTACATTTATTTGCCTGCGATTTTGTATATTTTATCGGGATAGACCAGTTTTTAAAGTGATAGAATATTTTTTGAGTCTTGTTGATTCCAATATGTATTATTGCTTTTCATTATAGGTTGGGAAGCTGATTCAGCAAGCGGCTGGCGCCAACAATCTCAAACGAGTTACCTTGGAACTTGGAGGCAAAAGCCCTCTGATTATCATGGATGATGCAAATTGTAAGTGAAGTTATTACACGATTTTATAGATTTCAGTGGCCACAACAGCTTAAAAATGAAAATTCGCTTGAGTTATTTCTCCATAGCTAAATAAAGACTACTCGTATATAGATTGGGTCAAACGTTCGAGATACAAAATAGATACTTAGGTATCTTTGCACAACCAAAGGTTTGGGTAGCAGCTAGTAGCAGCTACTAGCAGACACAATAGAAATTTCATCGACCCTTGAAGGGTTAAGGCTCTTGTAACATATTATTATGGCACCTTGCATTAACAGATTCGACTTGTGATAATTACTCTTACTTTATGATGACTTCTTAACTTCTATGAGCCACCAAGTCAAAAATTTAAGTTTAGTGTTTTGAACAAGAAGCACAGTTTCGACTTTTTTGTCATGATAAATATATTTTATATTGAATTATCTTTACAGTGAACATGGCAGTACCAGCAGCAGCTTACGGAGTATTCTCTCTTCAAGGACAAATGTGTGTTGCTGCGTCTCGTCTGTACGTCCATTCCAAAATTTATGACAAGTTCGTTGAAGCTGCGGTGGCGTTCCTCAAAGGTTACAAAGTTGGTGACCCAGCTGACCCCACATCACGTCAGGGACCACAGGTACTCTGTTAAAGTGTAAATTATTTAAACATCTATTTATATTACGGATAAAATTACACTTTTACACATAATAAGTACTCACTACCTTATTCTTTATGCAAAGAGCAATTAGATAGGTACCTACCTGTAGTTACTCCGTCTATGACTTAGGTACCTATCACTCCTATCAGACGCAAAAGAATCGATCCAGAATATTTGCCAAAACAATATTGAGATATACTTACTCGTAACTTGATAACTATTAACGCGAGCGAAGCCTCTCCACTTTTCAACTGTCCGTATGTTTGTTAGGTTGTATGTTGATCTTCATGTACAGGTCGCATTTTTAAACCAATCTTGACGAAACTTAATATGCATATTCTAGTATTCCATTATTTTTTTACTGTTTGCGTTAGATCGATCTATTCAATTTTTATATTATCTCTATTATGTACCTATTGATAATCTATTATATTATTAGTTTAATCAAAATTCGGTTGGTAAGACCGTAATTACACACACTGGAATTTTGAATATGAGCATAATGAGTCGAGTGGTAGCCGAGATAACAGGTTGTGAAGTTTGAAAACTTACGATTTCGGTAGTTCGGCAAGAACATTTTGCTAGCTAGGTTCGTAGAACGACTAGTTTTATAATACTGGCTGTGACCCGTAGTTTCACCAACGTGGTGATGGATGATGATGTATCATATGTCCTTCCTTGGGGTATAACTTACCGCCTTGCTAAATATCATTATGATCCGTTCAGCCATTTAAGCGTGATAAGGTTACAAGCAGACAGATATACAGAGGGTTTTTAAGTATGTAATCTTGGAAACTCACAAAAATTGTGTAAATAAAACCAACATACGTAGTACCTTATTTAAGTTTATGTCTAGATCGATGAGACAATGATGAACAAAGTACTTGGATATATCGAGCAAGGCAAGAAAGAAGGTGCTAAGCTTCTCACTGGAGGGAAACGTGTTGGTAATACTGGATTCTACATCGAACCAACCATCTTCTCTGAAGTCACCGATGATATGACCATTGCCAAAGAAGAGGTAAGTAACATAATAACACTAAGTACATAACTTAGTTGAAAGTTCTAAGGTTTAGGTAAGTAGGTATGTTTGTGATTGTTTCTGGATTAAGGGACGGGTCGAGCATTGCTATTACCTGATGGTTTGTGTCACGCGGGCTCATTAGGAATGAATTGCAGGATCTTATCTGTTTCTAGCTCTATTGAGGAGTGGAAAATTTATTTTTCATAAAGATCAGGATGACAGCATCATAAGGTGAGGATTCCAACAAACTAGAACTCTTGAGCCATAGTCGGTTTTAATGATAATACGTGTCCTTGTGCAACATGCTCTACTTCCAAGCAGAAGAGTGATTGAAGGGTCTGAAAGTTTAAGAGCGCTGTAGCAAGTGAAATTATATAATACACAGGGTGGACCAAACCAAACTGGACGGAAAGTATATATCATAAATAATGAAGTTAGCAAATTTTACTAAAAATCATTTCTTTATTTTTAGAAGTATAAACAACTGCCTACATTCAAAGATATATTGAAAGTCACTTGCAAGAGACGAAATTCGAACCCACCAAATGTTAAAAACAATCAGTATTTTATAATAACCTTCAAAAGAGGAACAAATCTCTCTAATAAACATTGCATCTGTAGTACTGCAGCGGTCAGCAAAAGAGCATTGATGGACGAACGTATGTAAATGTGGGCCGAGGTGAAGCTGAGTCTCACATATGTGTTTCCATCAATGCCTAGTTGTAGCAAAGCTTGTATAGTACCTATCTCAAATAATGCGCGGACATTAAAATTATGTACGTAGTACCTTTATTCTTCCATTGAACAAAATTTTCATAGGCTTTCAATTATTTTTCTTTTAATTTTGGCGGCAACAAGTTATCTATTACGGCTTTTGCCGCCGCTTGAATTTCATTGTTGTCTTAAAGTAAGTTCATCACACTCATTGTCTTCACTTGAACTCATTTGGTCAAGTACATTTACTTTTCAATCTATGACGAACAATGAACAACAATAATTTTCTCCGCTTTAAAGTGTGCAATGTGCATTTGTTTTTTCTTCAATGAACAGGTTTTTGAAATAAAACCTTTGGTAAGTACCTCCTTGGTTGCCATGTTTCGGACTAATAGATCGTCCCATTTTTAAACTACACGACATAATATGAGTTTACTATGTAATTTAATTGGCCGCTAAACAACGACAGATGAAAATCCATTTCATACTACTTTTGCCACCCGCTGCTCGCATGTATTTGGTCAGAACAGCAATTTGCAGAAGAAGGTTGTCTAATTAATAGCATTGCATTTCCCGGCAGAACTTCTCTATTAGTAGCTCCGTCTCGCTCTATATAACTGTTACGAGCACATACATTACCTATGTGCTCACAGCAGTTAAATAGTGCGTTTAACATAAACGCATCACCATCAGGTGAATAACGTGTTCGTCGTACATATCCTTGAAAACGTAAAAAATATATCACGTATTTACAATATTGGTATCATTTTATCAGGTATTGATCAGATATGTTCCGTTTGATAAATATGGATTACAAGTATTACACGTGCAAGGCGAACCATGCGAACCGCTCGTGGTGTACAAAATACTTTTGTACTTTATACCGGCTTATAAACCGAAAGGCCAATCCATTCTGGGGGGATTTTATTGATCATAACCACAAACCTTTAGTAGCAGTAGACTAGAGTCTCTTTGTGAAAGATTTCGTCCAGGAAAGTTGTCGCCAAGCAATGCTTGCATTGCTCTGTTCCGGCTTAAAAGGGTTTAGGGATGGTGTTGAAATAACACCAGGTAAATGTTGACAGATACGACGAACTTGTTAACTCAATGTCACAGTCGACATCTTGTTTGTGACTAGGTAGGTACATGAATACTTCAAGCTAATTTAATGTGTAATAATGTGTAGTAAATTAATTTAATGAATGTAAAGTATTTGAAATGCTCGCACTCCCGTATGCACTCACAGCAGACGAAGCCTAATAGGATAACTTATTTTAATAACTATTCCAGATCTTCGGGCCAGTGCAAAGTATCTTGAAATTCGAAACCCTAGAGGAAGCAGTGGACCGCGCCAACGCCACCAACTACGGCCTCGCTGCCGGCATCTTCACGACTAACCTGAATACTGCGCTGCAATTTGCCAAACACGTGGAAGCTGGTACCATTTGGTAAATATATCATTTAGTATTTTAATTATAACAACCGCCCCGTCGACCCGTCGTTGGCACGGATGTTATAATAACATTATCGCGTGCCGTAGACTTCTGAAATAAAACATAGCTTTTAAGTCGTTACTAATTAGGTATACAGCCCAGACTTAGGAATTGGCCACATCCATATTAGATACCGATAAAACAGTGTTTTACCGATAGGAAAACCCAAACTCAGGCAATGAACCCACTTTTAGTGGTATCCCTAGAACTAGAATGTACGAGTACTTAATAAAAATCGACTCTAAATTGTAATGCAAGTTATTTAAAAAGCTATTCAAGAACATAGCATAACCAAAGATTTATGATACTTTTTGTGAACCAATTTGACTAAGACATTATATTAAATATACCTACCTCATGATGAATATGAGCATTATAATAGTTTAGCTATTTCACAAGAATAGATACGCTTTTCTCTGTAGCGAACCGGAAATTCAGTTGGAATAAGCTATCAACTTGATACCACAATTTTAATATTATTTACGTCCACACTTACTTAATAGTGCTCCCTCTCGTTCTATTTTTGTCATGATAAACATAAACTATGTAAAGTACGTAAAATATAATTATACATATACATTTAAATGTACCTATAGTTTCAAACTGTCGGCTTTAGACGAAATACATCCCGTTACTTCGGTAATAATATATCATGTGTCATAAAGTCAAAGTCAAGTCAAAGTCAAAGTCAAAATCATTTATTCAATTTAGGCATCAAAGACGCACTTATGAACGTCAATTTTTCATTAAAATGTACTTTAAAGCCTACCGCCGCGTTCCAAAATACATAGAGCCAACCGAGAAGAAGCGGCAAGAAACTCGGGGCCATTCTTTTTATATAGATGTTTTTACAATGTTTTTACTTAGGTACTACAAATATTAGCTCCAGTGTGTTGCCTTACAAAAGAGAACATAATAATGGTATCAGTAGGGCAAGACACGCTACACTTTGACATCTTAGTACACGAGTAGATAGATCCTGGAGTGATCAGTCCCAAGCTGTTTTATCCTCCAAGTAATCCGAAATTTTGTAATAACCTTTTTGACAGAGTTTAGTTTTAATAGCAATTTTAAACTTATTAATAGGCAAATCTCGGATAACATTGGGAACTTTATTATAAAATCGTATACATTGTCCCATAAAAGAATGACTTATTCTGTGGAGACGCGTTACATGTACGGATAGCTTGTGCTTATTTCGCGTGTTGATGGAATGAGCATCACTCCTTTTATCAAAACTGCTAATGTTTTTCTTTACATACATTAGATTTTCATAGATAAACTGAGAGACAACAGTTAGAATGTTTATGTCTTTAAATTTCTGTCTAAGGGAAACTCTGGGAGCCAAACTGTAGATTGCTCGTATAGCCCTTTTTTGCAGTATAAAAATAGAATTAATATCTGTAGAACATCCCCAGAGCAGTATGCCATAAGTCATAACGCTATGGAAATAACTAAAATAAACTATTCTAGCTGTGTCTACATCAGTTAATAGTCTAATTTTTTTAACAGCATAAGCTGCTGAACTGAGCCTACTAGACAATTTTTTAATGTGGGGACCCCATTGCAATTTAGCGTCTATAGTAATTCCTAAAAAGACTGTTGACTCCACAAGGTCCAACCCTGTTCCATTCAATTGTATATTGGATTCTACTTGTCTCACATTTGGTGTCGAGAATTTTATACAATTAGTTTTCTTCTCATTGAGGAGAAAATTATTTGTATTGAACCAATTCACAACTTTAGCTAATGCATTGTTAACATCGTTATAGTTTAGTAACTGCCTTTTAATTTTAAATAACAGTGAAGTGTCATCTGCAAACAATACAATCTCGTTATTCTTCTCTACATAATAAGGTAAGTCATTAATATAGATTAAAAACAAGAACGGCCCTAGTATTGAACCTTGTGGAACGCCCATTGAGATTATAGAGCCGGGCGATTTTTTACCATTTATGTCAACCCTTTGAATTCTACCATTTAAATATGAAGTCAAAAGGTTGAGAGCCATGTCCCTAATACCGTAGTGTTGTAATTTCCTGACAAGTATATCATGTCGGACGCATAAATCATACATTTGCATGCATTTTGATTTTAAATAGGTACATAATTACATTATGTACCCTGCTATATCCCATATACAGACACCTATCCTTTAAATAGCATTTCGACCAACCGCAGCTTCTGGAACAATGTTTCATGACAGACACAGTCAAAAGCTTTACTCAAACCCAAGAAAATAGATTGGCCAGGTATTTCATCAGTCTTTTGAACATTACCTTTGAAACCAATATTATAGGTCGATATCGATTAAATTATGGTACGAGTATATGTACCTGAAGCTAGAATCATCCGATGTTAGATAACCTTATAGTGACTTCATCGATAAAAGTTTAAGATAGATTAAGATAATAAATACGTACGCTTTCCTTTTATTTTTGTAGGTAAGTATTATTGCTGTCTAATATTTCTATTATTACTTAATATTCTATAGTCAGAATATACATACTTTTACTATCAACAAATATCAAAATAATTGCGATGATAGTTTTCTCTTGTTATTTTAAATTACAGTTCTACTTAGTTCTGTTTTTAAATTGTATAAGTAGTTACTCGTATATAAATTATATAAATGTTTCTCCATCAAGTAAGAGTTTGTTTTTGTTTGTTTTGATTGTTAGGAACTCAAGTTCGGTTTCGTCACACCTTTCCATATCCCTTCTCTTGTTATTTTAAATTACAGTTCTAGGTACTTAGTTCTGTTTTAAATACGCAGTTACTCGTATATAAATGTTTCTCTATTAAGTAAGAGTTAGTTTTTGATTGTTTTGATTGTCATAAACTTAAGGTCGGTTACGTCACATCTTTCAATATCCCATCCCGTCTCTTCTTTTTATAAGAATCCAGGGGCTAAGTAGAAACTAAATTGGTTTTTGCTTAAATATACCATCAATCATAATACAATTGCTTCCAAAAGCAGGCCAGTCAGCGTGATATTTTTATGATCTTTACTAAACTTTTTAGGGTTAAAATCAACCGGAACAAGTCAGCAAGTTGTAATTTTTAAACGAAAAAAACACCTTAAAATTCAAATTAATGCGCATATTTTAAAAGCCGTAAATTGTGGTAATGTGCATATAATGGATATAGGAAACATTATTTGAAGGGCACATACTCATAAATGAAAGCAAATAAGGTTAAGTCAATGAAAAGAACATTACAATTTTATTACAGATTTTTTTTTCATTATTAGAATCTGTACAGGTGCAGTTTTTATGAGGACGCTAATGTTGTCCTTTATATCAAAACTAGCTGATCAGCCGCTATCTAGGAGACTCGATTCGAATCGTGGGCCTATCGTCTATCGGACTGCGCATAAATTCCAACAATGACAAACTTTTACTACCTCATATTATAAAACAAAAGGGATCTAGTGATCTAACGGCATCTTAAACTAGTTTGTATTTTAATTAGAGCAATAATGTTAAATGTTTTCTTAATGTACGAAACCCTCGGTGCGCGAGTCTAGCTCGCACTTGGCTAATTTTATTTGTTTCTTGGCTGATTTAATGGTAGGACTTTTGCAGAGTCCGCCTATAATATTCACACGTGAAGAGTAATGTCTAAACATTACTATTTCGTTGAAGGGTCAATATTTCCAGCGAAATGACAGGGCGAGAGATTTAACATCTTTTATATGTCATAGTGACGAGCGCAGTAGGTACACTGCCATGCTGCACTTTTGATTTGTTGTAGTTTAAAAAAATTTGAATGGCACTAAACGGGAATTATGGGCAAGCGTGACACTTGCTCGTCTCATCTCATCAAGAATGATATAAAACAAGTTTCAATAAGTTATTTATCGACTACTCCCCTTCTTTCGACATAGCCTAATGGCTGTTGTCCTTAGACAAGCAATTGGGATCGACGGCTTGACGTGCCTCCCTCTCGAAGCACGGCAGCGCTCGTTGAAATGCCACAATAACCACAGGATGGACCATCTAGGGCCAGTATACATACACCCTGTATGTAAAGTTACCATTTCACATACAGGATGGGCCATTTAGAACGGTCAGTATGGGTAATTCTGAAACTATACCTACTTTATAAATATTGTAAGTTTCTTTTTCTTATCGATTTCCGAACTGAGTTTTATTTTTAAATCGTAGAATACAGATTTTCTGCCTACTAAAATCGATGACATGGTTCCTAAGAATCTTTGTATGTCTGATAGTTTCAGATTTGCCCATACTGACCGTTCAAATGGCCCGCCCTGTATAATAGTACACTAACAGCCTCTGTTGGAGTCATGACCGTAACAAATGAATGTTGATCAGAGGCCGTAGCACAAACGATTTGCGAAAAAGTATTCGTATCGTAAACGACAACGCGTCACGCTTCGGCGTACAAACTATCAGTTATCTGTGTCACAGTTGCTCTAGATATATGACAGTTTGTACTGTTTCACGTGAACGACACGTTATGTTACACTTACGTAGTTATTCTTGCTAGGCCCACAGTTGCGAACAATTTCAGTAACAAGGCAACCTCCGCTGTGAGCGTTTTGTAAATGTTATTTTTATCTGTTCCAGGGTAAATAACTACCTTATGTCAGGTGTTCAAGCGCCATTTGGAGGTTTCAAGGAATCAGGCATCGGTCGTGAAAAGTGAGTCAATCCCTTCTTATTCTTATTCTTCTTCTTATAGGTAGGTATATAAAAATCAATTGCTTTTGCGCTTCGATCATATATTATGATCGAAGCTTTTGCGTTAGTCTTGCAAAAACTCGAAAACGGCTAAACCGATTGGAAATAAAAAGTCATCAACATCATTCGTTACCACGTGAAACCACGAATCGAAACTAGTTTCATACAGTACTTAATAATATAGCAGGGTAATTAGTACCAACATGCTACATGCTGCGAAATTGAAGTGAAAATTATCACGACTCTTCAACGAGCATAATAATACTTATAGTAGTACCCAGTACTTAAGGGTCATCCAGCCAGCGCAAGCCAACGATGGAGCAACTCATTGCATCGCATATTTTACTCAGTAGTCCTTCTGCGAGCATTGAAATATATACTTTATGATCATAACTTAAGAAATAAAACACATTGACAAATTTCGAATCCATTCGACGGTTTGCGTTGTCCCATAATTCGAATGTGTGGCACACCAACCTATTCTTGTTAGTTATGATTAATTAGTGGGCTCGATAGAGATTGATTCATATTTGATTTGAACTCGCCGCGTCTACTTGATAGCCCTGTAAAAATAGCCGATTTTTTGGTCTAATTAAATATTATTTTCATTTAATGGTCACAATAACTTTCGTTCTAAAGTGCATAGTTTCTTAGATGTCAACCAAAAACTTTTTTCAAGAAGGCTCTTGAAAAAATGTATGCTCAGTAAGTGACCCTAAACCTTATAAAACAAAAAAATACATCAGATGTTTAGTGCGAGGTTAAATTCTATTTTTACTGTACCTACAATGAAAAGGAGAGCGGAAAGTAAACTTTAACCAAAGAAGTATTTATTCAAAACAAACGAAATCGACTTTCACAAATGAAAAGTGTGAAATTATTCGACCCCTTCGACGATTTATTAGGCGTGACGATTTTTTTTTGTTTTAAGTTTAAGTTCAAGTTAAGCAAAATTTGTTCATTATAAAAATAAACTTTAATATACCTATTAAAGTTTATTTTCATCAAGTTTGGAATACCAATTTAAGATCTCTCTCTCATCCCTCTAGGGTAGTTTTGAAAAAATAATAAAATATGTGTTTTATTGTGACTTTTAAAGTTTATATGTACCGAGTAAGTCAATCGAGTCCAGGAATAACATTTTCTATTGAAACTTTATCACCCTGTTTAACCTTTTTAGGGCTTAATAATTAAATTTCAATATGGTATTCCAGAACCTACACTATCTACATTCCACATTTCATCAAAATCTATTTAGTAGGTACAATACGTGACAAACACTCACACACACACACCAATTTTTGCATTTATTATGTTACTAGGGTTAAGACAAGAAACTAAAAATCTTTTCAACCATTATTGATGAAATTTAATAAACTAAAATTATTCCGTCAAAGTACTCTAATAATCAGTAATACCTGGATCTGCGGTCTCTTTCAGCTGTGAAAAATCAAACTTACAATAAGAAAAACTCAAACAAAATAAGTTTGATTTATGTAAAATTTTAAGATTCTAGGCTAACGGAAAGTAGTTACCTTATAAGTTTTGATTCCCTAGTGAAGTCGCATAATATGCGAAAATATGCGACATTTATATCTTTTAATCGCAGCTGAAAGATACCGTAGGTAGACCCGAGTTTTTCTGCACGCGTTTTTAAGATTTTCTTGTGAAAAAGGGTCTTGACAGACATAGACAACAACGTGATGCTAAAAGGGTCCCTTTTCCTTTTTAGGTACAGAACGCTAAAAAAGCTCATACTGTTTGCTTGTTTAGGCTCGACAATATAAAAACCTCTTCCTTTTTTGGACATCGTCAGTTATGAAAAGTTTTCCTACATTTGTTCGCTAGTTTTATAACATGTCTACGAAACTTTACGTGATAATTAAATGGCTTTTATAAATATTATTATTAACCGACAAAAAACTCACGTTAGGGATCGAATACGTCATCCCCGGTTTCGAGCATGTCAGATGCTCACCTGGGCGAGTGCACAGCGGTTTCTATAACCTTTAATCTTTTCTTGCAGCGGTCTACACTGTGTGGATGAATATCTGGAAGTCAAGACTGTTACAATTTCTCTTCCGAAGAAGTTGTAATACCTACAATCTAAGAAGTGATAGGTACTGAAGTGATATTGACTGTGTATTAACTACTTATATAAGTTAATTTTTGTATTTATAGACATAATTATAAATTAGTCATTATTGTTCGGTACTTAGGTACTATAACAGCTTAGTTTATCATGTCTGCATGGCAGGTGCAATGTTTTTAATTTAAAAAACTAAAAAAATATTTTACTGCTTTTATACTTTATATAGTTATTTGATAAAAAATAAATGCATATGAAGAGTTGTTAATATAAGTTTTTTATTCAATTACCTAATTTAGACCTATTTTAGAAACATTGTCTCTTTCGTCATTTTCATTTAATTTAATGATTATAGGTAATTATAATTAATAGTAATGTAATTTGGTGTGATGATAAATATAACTTCTTTTTAATTAAAATTTGTTTAAATCTAAAGAATTTAGGGTTCGTACAAAAAGTAGTAGGTAAGTAGGTATAACAAATAAGAAGTATAATATAACTATATCCTATCCTATTTCCTACTTAATATTATAAACGCGAAAGTTTGTGAGTATGGATGTATGGTTGTATGGATGTGTGGATCTTTGTTAGTCATTAATGTAAAACGGCTGGGGTAATTTTGATGAAATTTGGTATGGAGGTAGATGAGGCACTGGTTTAACACATAGGATAGTTTTCATCATCATCATCATTCATCACCAAGCGAGTGAAAAAGCGTAATATGCTTGGGCACAGCATAGACAAAATAATAAGATCTCCGCCTACGTCAAGATTGTATAATGATGACAGTTCTGTCAAAGATTGTGTCAGTTTATCACAGCTTAGTCAAAAGCCAAGTCAATTTGACAGCTCGATAAACTAGACGTGTTCGGCAACCGTCAAGGGTGATGAAATATAACACAAATAGCGCCAAGGGTGATGAAATGTAATAACAGTTTTTATTTCCATGGTGATTAATTTAATTTTATTATTATTGTTTACTGATTGATATACTAAGTATTTAAATGTCCTCAAAAATACTATTACAGCAATTGCGGTATTTTTAGAAATTTTGGTATAAGATAGATATGCCCTTGGAGAAATTATAAGCTACTCCTACTAACCTGACAAATTATTATTTGTATTATTTGAATTGAGGGACTTCTATATGTACAACATGTATAGTCCCTCAATTAAAATAATACAATTAATAAATCATTAATGATATAACAAGTTTTGCCCGTAGGTTTTACTCATATCTGGGACCTTATTTATATAATAAAATAAATAAATTCATTAATATATATCATTTAACCAAAGCTCACTGTAAGAATACCATAGTTCAGTGGATTTCTGCAAAGAACTATAAGGAAACAGAAGACATTCTTGTATCAAGGTATGTAAAATTAACTGAACCAGACCAGAAATTAAAAATAAAACTAGTACAA
Source organism: Selenia dentaria (assembly GCA_917880725.1). Taxonomy (NCBI): domain Eukaryota; kingdom Metazoa; phylum Arthropoda; class Insecta; order Lepidoptera; family Geometridae; genus Selenia; species Selenia dentaria. The sequence continues at coordinate 19,987,283 of OU862888.1, read as the reverse complement.
ATTAGTTACAAAATAACATCTGAAATTTATGAGGATACACTTACAAATTCTCGGCAATAATAATTATAATTAATTTCACTTGTGAACAATAATTATAATTAATTTAGTACTTAAACCAATAAGGGAAGAGAAATAGCCGCTCCAAGACAGGGAATCCTAGTGGGACGGCTATAGTACGAGTACAATATGTTTAATACAATATTCTCCAATATTGTAATATTGAAATTCAATGTTATTAATTATTGTAATATTGTTATGTGTAACCATTTTTATGCATGAATAAATGATTATTATTATAATCTTCCTATTCCTTTTATTTCACGGATTACGTCCGGTCCTTTACAAAGGCATGTGGGGCTGTGGTCAACACTTAGACGCCTGTTTGGTATGAAATAAAAGATACAATGTAGTATAAAAAACAGACATTTTGGATGAAGGGTAACATGGTACTTATATCTATTACAAAAATGGGTAAAATGGTAAGGCTATTTATATGAACTTATTAGTGATAAGGGATATATTGGGCTATGGAAGATACTACGGCACCCGCCAATTTCAGTCTCATTTTAAAAATTTTAGGCAGATGGTGACTTGCCACCCACTAAACGGGCACCCCATAAAGGTCACCATGAATGGTGACAGAAGGGGCAACGTTGGTGTGGATGGCTAAATGGTGTCGAGAGGTGTGCTGCGGTTTCACTAGAGCGCTACTACCGGCGTTATGCCCTTTAACACTTCCACCCTTGGAGCTTTTTGTTACTTGCTCTTACGTCTCCACCCCCAAACGGCCAATTAAGGCAAGCCGGGGGTCAGGGGTCTCATTTAGCCCCAGGGAGAATCAGGGTCCGCGGTGTCGCCACTCAAAGCCGCCCCTGCGGTATTATTATTATTATTATTATATGTACAGCGTGTAACAAGAAGGTGTAGTAATACAGAAAGGGGGCATTATGTATGTACCTAGTACCGATTCACATGGCAAAGTATCAAAGTTTAAAATAATATACGATATGTTCGACAGGTCTATTAAACATGCATATTTTTGGAGTTTGTTGGGGTAAATCTCCAATTCCCACGCCACCTATTCATTCATCTCCGTCACCATATTCCTGCTACCCTGCATGCGCAATCTCCCAACAACTTTAACAATTAATAATTATTTCACTGTGAAGTAATAAAAAATGTTGACTACATATCTACAATGTATTAACACTTTTGTACCGCCCATATTTTTTTTTTGTAATTATACAAATTACGTGTATATGGTATGTGGATAATCTCGACAGAACGCCACTATATTCCTAGATTGAGGGAGGCCATCGAAATTACGAAATACAGTTGAAATACATAGAGTAGTTATATAGGAACAACACTGCTCTAAAAACTAACTAGAATTTACCTGTTTACATACCTATGCACATGTATATGCAGTTTGTAATGACAAGGAAAGAATATTCAAATATGCGTCATATCTGTTGTTAGAAAGAGATAATTAAGCCATTTGTGTTACGGTGTTATTAGCTACTAGTTGATTGGCCAGAGCGCCCGCTGGTGTGATGTTGCTGTGAAAGAGGAGAGTAGGGCAAAACAGACACTCTGATAGGTCGTATTAAAAATTGTTAGTGGGAGTGGTGTCTGTGGACCTAGCATAACGATTTCAAGAATATCAATTTTTTTCTAGTAGCATCCCCGATAGTTCTATAGTTCCTGATAGTTACCGTACACAGTGTATGGTTGTGAACGAGTATATGGTACGAAAAATATTTGATGTGCGAATTATTATTAAAAAATTGCAAGTTGGACACACATCAAATTTTCGATATATTTAAAAAAAATTAAAACATTGGTTTTATCGTAATTAGATATTCAATTACAATTTTAAATTCTTTCGAACAAACTCAATTTATTTCTTTATTGTCTCTTTTAATCAGGTTTGCACTTTGGATTATTTTTGTGAGTATAATGTATACGAATTTTAAAAAAAGTTTCTAAATCAAATCTGTATTAACTGTATTACACGAATACTTAGGTTTAAATATATACTTACTATGAATAAAATAAATTTATTCTTATAAGAAAATAATATAATTTTTCAAAAGTAGCAAACAAAATGCATTTTTATACAAAGTAAATCGACCCTAGTTTCCCCTTACACAGTCATGTAATGGTCGCCACGAGACGTTCCGATCACCATTGCGCTGCGATCTCTTTCACTCTCTCACACAAAACGATCCACACATCTCGCTCATCCATTTCATGGAGGCAACAGTCGCCCAAGATAAAACAAAATGACGATATTTTCTATTTCAATCAAAATAGCCATACATACTTATGCGTGAAATAAAACATTTTTCTTATCTCTCACAGTGCCTGTATAATTAGTGCAGTCTCCAAAGACACAGGAAGGCATTTTGTCCACAACTTTTTCGTAAAAAAACACGATTAGCGGTGACGTATTTACCGGACGCTTGGAAGTGCAAGGTACTGGCAGCGACTACGGCAATTACCTTGCATTCGTCTAGTAAAAATGGGGAGTTCACAACTCATCTACAGGTAAAAAAATCTTAGACCAAATATAGGAATTTTAATAGGGTTTCAACTGTTGAGAACTTGTAGTCCAGTGGTTCATACCTTTGCAAAAACCGAAGAATTTCCGAAAATAGCTCGCGAGCAGACACCGTGAGTTGTGAGTCGAGACCCAGATCGAGTTTCAAGTGATTTTATGGCAGTGGTAATAAAACAGAACGCGAGAAAAGTGAAAGAAAGAGCGTGGACCGTTTCGCCTGCTCATAACAATACCTATCCGCAGATACTTCAGTTTACTCGTGAACATGGCGCATGCATCTATGCCGAAATGTCGAGAGCTCAATTTAAATACAATACTTACATAGATTATTCATAACAAGATAGTGCACCGTTGCTTTGTGTGAAATCGAACTATTATGTACACCTCGTGCATAATTTTACGGTCAATAATCCACCACTATTATCTACACGTAACAACTTGTAGAAACACAAATGTAGGAAAACTAAACAATTTTCAACGATAGCTTTTCCTTGGGCTTTTTTTCTGCTATCCAAAAAAATCTTTTGCGCTCTTGACTACACTCCGGAATGGCAAATAAACAAACGAGTCCACTTAAAAAAAAGAAAAAAGCAAGCATGTGACTGACAGAATAATGAGATGATGAGAGCCTTTTAAAGTCAGATCCAGCGCTGCCAGTTGGCGGGTAATTACCCAAAAAGCGGGTAATTTTAAATGATTTTCTGATGGTGGGTATTTCAGCTGCCAATATCACTTTGTATAAAATGCAGCCAATAACATTTTAAATACTTATATTTATGGACACTGTATCCATGATCATGCAATATATAAAAAATCTTCGGTCTGGGTATTTTTGGTATTCCTACATCGGTAAGTTGGAAGTGAAGTAACAATTATTTTAGCATTAGCTTTTTTCCTCGGTGGCATGAACCTTACAGCAGTGTTACCGTAATTTAGGACACGCAGATTTCATAATAAAATTCAGCGATTCACATTATTATTCTACGCAATATAATATAAGTGGCTCAAACTACAGTCGCCGAGAGTGGAAGTGATGGTGAAATTTTGTCGGATGTGTTACGTAAGAGATGTCGCGCAAAGGTTATTGTGGTGTATTATTTAATATCAAAGAGTTCAAAAAAATTAACAAAAAAATTGAAGTCCGTACCATGATAGTTCAAAAGTACCTATTATCATAATATTGTGCGCATTGTAGATAGATAAATACATAGATAGATAGATAACACTTTATTGAGACATAACATTAAGCACTTAATATTAAAAAGAATAATCCTAAAAACTAGGTGTAACAATGGGTGGTCTTATCGCTCAGAGCGATCTCTTCCAGTCAACCCATCGACTTCGCCAAGTTATTTCACACTTTTTAGTGTTGAAGTTATTGCCATTGTTATGGTACAAAATATGTATTACTCTTTTAGAGACTATTGTTACTTACGGGATGTTTGTCATTCACCGTCAATAAGGATATCATAAAAATAGACGAAAATCTTTTCAGTTATTGGAGTGTAACCCAAAACTAGCTTGACTGAATTAGATCAAATTTAAATGGGACAGCACGGAAAGCACCAGCTTTAAAAACATCAAAATTGGTTTACCCAGTCGAAAGTTCTCAGGTAACAAACAAAAAAAACATGTGGGACACGCTTTGGGGACTGCCCATAGAAGTGAAAACTATTCGAATCACTTTTAAGACACAGAATCATCAATAATAGGTAGTCATGGAAACCATTATCGCGCCTGAAAAGTTTTCACTTCAAAACTACATTATCTATTATGACAAAGCGTTCGGTGACATTGACGATAACGTGAGTTACTTGATTTTTCTTCACCAAAAAAGCCGATGACGATGATGCGAGTTCCATGATTTTCGTTCACGCAAAAAGTGCTCAAAGCGTCTATAGGCTGATCCACACTTATCAGCGAAGCCACAGTTCCGACACAGTACCGGCACAGTGCGAAATATTCTTTCATACATTCTCTACGAACGCATCCCCACTTGTCAGTGTCAGTGACGACACAGTGCTCTCAGTGTCAGTGCCGACACCGGCAATCACGAACGTATTCGTTGATCGTCGACGATATTTTTTTGTCGGATCACGGACGCCACGGCATCAAAAACAAAATGGAGGACGAGCGATTGATAGAATAGGCTTGAGAAAATAGGGTTTTGTATGATTTGTCTCATGCAAAGTACATGGATTCGAAATACAAAACCAATTTGTGGAACAAAATAGGAGCACAAATGCACCCTTTTTTTCTTGATGCTGCTCTTCTTCTTCGTCTAACGCAATAGCATTGCTAGCTCCGCAGTATTGAACAGAGCCATAGCAACAATCACGATACTTGACGACGGACACGTTTTCACAGAAGCTCCGTAAACTGAGTACTGACATGTGTGAATTGAATCACTGACACAACACTGTAGCACTGATACCGAACTGAGCGAACACGTTGATGGAACTGTGGCTTCACTGATATGTGTAAATTGGAGAAGTTTCACTTCAAAAAAATACAGTCTAATTGAGAACCTCCTCCTTTTTGAAGTTAGTGAAAAAGGTAGACGTTAATGTTCGGTGTCCATCTCCTGCATTCCAGCAAAATAAGAAGTAGTTCCTTTTGATTTTTCCCTCTCCTCAGAGCATCGTTGCCAGAAATTTAGTTTGACAAGTAGGGGTTTTCAATCTTTTTGAGTAAAAAAGCGGAATTCTTTGGTCAAAAGCGAGACATGGTAAAAAAACCGGCTAAGCGCAAGTCAAAATCGCGCACGAAGGATTCCGTACCATTATCTATAAAAATCACATTTGTTGTATGTGAGCCCCCTTAAATATTTTGAATCTGTTTATTTTGTATTTGTTGTTATAGCGACAACAGTGAACATTTTAGACAGACAGACACCGGAGTTTAAGAATAGGTTCCCGTTTACCCTTTGGGTATAAAAATGGATATAATAAGTTATTAATTTGAATTTTAAAGTACGGTTACGTGATAATAGACAGCAAAAATAGCTATAAAATGTATTTAATAAAAATATGATATTTTAAATCAGATTAACCTTATCTCTAGGTAGTTGAGTCTTCTTAGTCTTCAGAATAAAAATAAAAAAAAACAAAAATCAAGGTGTAAAAGAAGTTTCTCGTAAAAAAAATTGGTATTTTAAATATTAGTCTGAGGAGTGACTGTTACAAATCTTAACCTACAATAAGAGAAAAATTATTTAGAAGAATATATTATTCTTGATATTTCCGTTAAGATTTAACTTCTATTAAAGTTTCCTTTTTCTCTTTAATAAAGATGAAGAACTCAATGCACAGGACAGTCCTAGATTAAACTGGATGTTAATTCTGTTTTCATAAAATTTACGGAGCATTTATTTCGCTGCATGCACGATCGAGTTATCACCGAAAAGCGGGACTGAGCCTGCCCTGCGCGTGTCATTTAATTTGGATTGAAAAATCGGGACGTCCCGGCAAAATCGGGACGTCTGGCAACGCTGCCTCTCAGGCTCATGGCGTCGCACGTCTTGTACATTAGCCAGTTTCAAATCTTATTAATTCGTTATATTATATAATCGAGGTTGAAATAACTTATGTTTTGGAAAGTACGCTATATCTTTGTTTTTTATATAATTGTTTGTTGTGCTGTATATTTATTCATTATTAAAATATATTATTTATTAGTAAAAGCGGGTATTTATTTTGAGGCAGTGGTCGGGTAAACAAACAAGTGTAATCTGGTAGCCCAGGTCAGGTCATGTCATAAAAGTATATGAATTGTTTGTTTACATACTTTACTTCTTATCGACTATCGTGATAACTTTCTAGTTTTTAATTTACATCGCAACTTCGAAGTTTTTATAGCACATAATTTCCTTTGCCCCGATTCCCAAGGAAGTAATTGTGCTAATTATCTTTTCACTATAGATTAGTAACAAGTAGCTATGGAAGAACACCACTTCAATAAGTTTGCAATAACTTTTGAAAACAACTCGGTAAGTAACTCTTGTTATCAGGCACAATACGGCTTTTGCTTCTTCACCCTTTAAATTTAAATACCTATCTATTGTCCTATTATATTAGCATATTTTGGCTTGGCCTTGTAGCAACTTAAATAGTGATCATCATAGAAAGTTGATTCAAAAACCAGTTTCAAATTCAATGCATGAGGAGTAGGTATCCATCTACCTCAGAATCATGTATGGATAACAATACTAGGAAATGCGTCTTATAATAGCTATATGACTGTATTTTCATAAGTTTTTTGCCATAGACAAGTATATTATTCGTCGCGCTGTTTGTACCCCAACTCTAAGCTTGAATTTTAGTACTTAAGTAGGTATATTGGGCTGCTAAGAAATTCTGTATCCAATAAGAACTATTAAGGCTGATTGCTGGATGGTGGATTGATATGCATAAATGGATTGCAATATACATCTAATTCACTATCTGGCTGCCATAAGGTAGTCAAACAGATGTGCCCTATTTAAATGGCAAAGCAAAACTCTAATCATTGAGAGTTTTTCTTTAATAATCAGTGTTTTGTAAAAAATATTTTGGACATCATTTAGCGAATAAAGTGCCATGGTTCTAAAAAAATAATTTAAAGTTAAGTTAAAGTTAAGACATTTATTTTTTCAAGAATCCATGGGACACATGTTTACTTACACAATCCTTGACCAACCCATATGTAGACTGATAGATATGGGTTGGTCAAGGACATCTTAGCTGCACCTGATGTTGACACATAGAAGTTACCCTGAATCAGGCCCACATCAAGGCAGTTCACACCAAAAACCTTAAATAGGTGATCTCGTAATGATGCACTCTGGACACACTCCATCAGATGGTACGAGTACACATTTTGATACACGCTACATTTCTTGCAGTTAGGGTTCCTAGCTTTATTCATTAGATACTTAAAACTATTTAGTATTCAGTAGTTTGGCAAGGCAATGCAGCATGTGCCAATCTTCTATTTCTGACATTAAAAGGTCATGGTTCTTTTTAAACTTCCAAAATAGCCTTCAGCTGCATCAGAAACCAGACACAATATAAAATCTATTGTTATCCTGGTTAATGACAGCTAAGGGGGTCACTAATAAAACTATATCAATAATGGTGCTAACTTTATTAGATACCCTAAGTGTAGGTATTATTACGTTATTTAATTGAGTTAATTACACGTCATATGACACATTAGGTACATAATATACAATCTCACTTTGATATGTAATTTGTCAGATTACAAGGTATTTATATTTTTTTTAAATTTTGGTCTACAGTGAGCTGTGGTAGTACAGTCATAAGCACTAACAAAAATAAACATTTCCAAAGTTTCAAATTGATGTAACTATATAATTTTTCAGAAACAAGTGTGCTAAATAGAGTTTATAAATAAGTAAACATTGAATTCTGGCAAAAATAATAATAACAATAATAAAAACTTGATAAAATAAATCATATAATTACATCAATTTGAAACTTTGGAAACATTTACTTGTTAGTGCTCAAGACTGTACTCTATAGACAGATAAATTTGATAATACAACACCACCTCTCATTGCAAAACGTTTATTACTTCTCAATCTTAACTCTTAAGGGTGGGGTACTCATTATGTTAACAATAACAATCATATCGTAAAACTGTGTTGACCAATGTTGTTCAGAGGCACCATATCCCACGATACTACGAATGGATCAGCTAGTTTTACATATGAATATAAATTAACATAGAACAAAAAAGAACATACCATGAATTCACATATTGAAGACCCACATACATAATAGCACATTGACCATACAGGTCTGTTGACATACAAACACATAATCTAATTATCAACTGGTCATAATAAATAGGATCAATGCAACCTGCTAAAGCCTCTGTTCAGAACAAGACACATTCATAATTTTCTTGGATACCTAGCACCTCCTCAGTTCAAGAGATAAATAATTTATTTAAGTGTTGAGAAGAGTGAAGTGTTGAGAAATTCAAAGTGTTGATTTTTCAAAATGTTAGTGATTAATGTTTTTAAAATATTACCAATGTAAAAATATTATAATATGTCACAATCTATTATTAATAGTAATTTTAAACCCATCAGCTTACATACGCCCTGGCCTGGCCTGGATTAAGTGTGGATGTGCATCTAAGATGCCACATAAAGAACCTGCACACACAAAAAAAGTGAAGCTAAAACAAGTTCTTGTTTTAACTGGAACTTCGGTAAAAATTCACTGATTGTCTAATCCATTATGGTAATCAACAATTCAATTATGAAGTTATTCACTGGACGGTTCTACAGTTTCATTGACATGGGTATAGTTTTGTTGAGTTTCATTGAGACTTACATATTCCCCTTCGCTATAGTAAATTGGATGGTCGTTTTATCTAAATATGGTGATCTTGTTAATTTCCTGTGGACTAATAAAATTGAAACAAAACCTGCTTGCACGCGCTATAAATATAAGTTACAGCTGATGACAGTGCATAGGAATGATATAGGGGATATGAATCAGATTTCTCATGTACACATGATTGTGGATTGTGATGGAATGCAGGTGAGAATGTAAACTTAAAGCTACAAATTAATTAGTTAAAATATAAAATAATATATCATACAATTTGTTGTATCCTAAGCAGTTGTGTTAATGTCCCCACACGACAGTTAAATATGCTCACACAAAGTACACTTTAATTGTAAACGCCACATTTTGAACTTGCCTCAAGGTCGCAAAACAACTTTAGTAATTCATTATTCAAAGTCAAAGTCAAAGTCAAAAGTCAAAATCATTTATTCAATTTAGGCATCAAAGACGCACTTATGAACGTCTATTTTTCATTATAATGTACTTTAAAGCCTACCGCCGCGTTCCAAAATACATAGAGCCAACTGAGAAGAAGCGGCAAGAAACTCGGGGCCATTCTTTTTATATAGATGTTTTTACAATGTTTTTACTTAGGTACTACAAATATTAGCTCCAGTGTGTTGCCTTAAAGAACATAATAATGGTATCAGTAGGCCAAGACACGCTACACTTTGACATCTTAGTACAGTACAAAACAATCATTTATTTTGTTATCATAATTAAACCATTATTACCAACCAAATTTCATACACATTTTAGCCCCACATTTAACTTCTAATATCCCTTTTAAAACATTTTTTAACTTACTTCTATTCTCTAGTTTCGAAAGCAATTGCATGACATTAAGATGAGTCCTGGTAATTAAACAAAATTTGTATGTTAATTTTATTTTAAGAATACTTGCTTGAATAATTCTTTTTTTTTATATGTGTTTGTGGACTATATTACCTCCATTAATCCGAAGACAGAAACATAAAACAAGTAACTTTCCTCGATAGAAAAAAATTCAGAACTTACCTCTAAAAATTACATTTTATGAATTTTATGTCGAAGTCATGTACTTTCAGTCACATTAAAATAATGAAGAATGTAGATAATATCTTATTAAAGATTAATCAGAAATCTTTTTTTAAATAAACATACAATTGAATTTTTTATTAATTTTTATCTAGTATGGCGCTTACGCTATTTTTTTCGAGCAGGTTGCATGTTTCCTCTCTCTATCTATTTACGTTGCTATCGCATAGTTCTATCACCTCTCAACCATTTACCCAGTTCGCCCGTGAGCATCGTGCACGATGGTTCTGTGTCGGTTGACGCTTGACGAGTTTTACGAATTCCAATTTTATCTTTTTTTATTCAGTTTTTAGGATATATTTACTTCAGATAGTTCTATTTCTTCATACGTATAAGTAACCTTCCTTGTAAATAAATAGTGCCTTAGTATAAGTTGTAAATACATTATATACTTTTCAATTTAAATATGGGTAATAAAACAAAGTATAAAAAAATAAATCGAAGATTATGCAAGAAAATTCAACGAGAACATTTACATATGATGAGAGAAAAGAAAAAGTAAGTCCATATCTTTTCTTTTGTAAAAACATTTTTTAGTGTAAGTACACACATTTTAAAATTGTGATACCTAACAACAAAATTTTACTTAGAATTATTTTTTTACGTTTCCAGAACTGGCCCTTTATCAGATATAAGTAATATTGATAACATTTTGCTAACTTCACCGGCATCGGCAGAAGTCCAGCCAGCCGCGGTCGGATCAGAGCGGTCAACGACCGATTTTAGAAGAGGGCGATACTGTGGAGTCGCAACCACAACTAAAAGATTTAAAGGATCGAAAATTGAAAAGGTAAAATTGTTATTTTTGTACTACTGTTGTAGTCCAAAAGTATACTGCATTTTGAAATAAATTGTTTTAACCAACTTTAAAAAGGGGAAGTTTCTTCACATTTACATTTGGCGATAATTCGTTGGTTGAAATCAATTAGGTATTAATAAGTAGTAACTTTGTTTGTTTATAAATATTTAAATAATATTATATTATATAAAACTACAATACCGTACACGGGGCGCCCTCTAGTTAATCAAATATATCATAAATTGAACTCTTCTGTATTAGGAGAATTGAAGTCGATTATTTTTGCTTTCTTTAAGGTTTTGGTCACTAATATGGATTCATATATTAATGTACCTACTTTCATGAATTACAGTAATGTTAAAAGGTGGATTTTATGTGAAATTTCTAGGCGACATCAATCAATTCTCAAAATACGAGATCATGGAGAAAAAGTAGAAGAAAATACAGAGTTGCCGAGCTTGCCACTGCCATTCGAGGACACAGACACTCCAGATACAGACACTACAGATAAAGTAAGCATTTTGATATATTGGTTAGTATTTGATCGAACAAGTATGGAGTTATAGAATTGCATGGAATTATGATAAATTATTGTAACTTTTCGACTTCAAATACGATTTGTGATTTTTTGTAATTAATTTTTTTTATTATTTTCAGGATCCAAAACTACAGGCAGGCCATAGAATAATAGACATTAACTATTTTGTGCAAGAACTAGCTCGTATTTCAGCTCATTCGTCATTGTTTAACCTCGGCTTAGAGAGCATGAAGCTAACTAAGGAAAAATCTTGTGGGCTGATGTCTGCATTTACCTTTACATGTAAACTTTGTAAGAAAAATTTTGAAATTAAAAACACCAAAGCTAACTTAAATAAAAATGCAGTTGCGGGAATAATGGTAGCTGGTTGTGGTCATGCTCAACTCAAGCAGGTCTCTGCTTCACTTGATTTACCTATTATGTCAGAGCATACTTTTAAGATTTCTCATGACCTCGTTTCTGATGAATGGGAAGTAACTGCAAGGGAAGAAATGAAAAAAGCGGGAGAAAAAGAAAGACAAGCTGCCATAGAAGAAGGGCGAGTTAATAAAGATGGCATACCAGAAATTGATGTTATTGTAGATGGCTGCTGGTGCAAACGTTCATACAAAACGAATTACGCTGCTCTATCAGGGGCAGCCACTATTATTGGAAGGCGATTTGGCCAAGTGCTGTTTATGGCCGTGAAAAATAAATATTGCTGCATTTGCGCCAGAGCAGAAAAACGTAATGAGACAGTGAAGCAACACGAGTGTTTTAAGAATTTTACAGGCCCATCTACTTCTATGGAGTCTGTAATAGCAGCAGAAGGCTTTAAGCTATCAATATAAATGCATGGGCTTATCTACGCAAGGTATATTGCAGATGGGGACAGTAGCACCTACGCTAAAATTTTAGAAAGTCGACCATATCCATCTTTAACAGTAGAAAAAATAGGCTGTAAAAACCATATATTGAGAAATTATTGTAACAAATTGCAACAACTAAAATCAGACACACGTTATTCAATAGCCGATCGTAAATTACTAACAAATGAGAAAATTTTGTCTGCGAGGAAATACATGTGCAGTGCTATTAAATATTACAGCAGCCAACAAAATAAATCTGAAAATATTAAACACTTGCATAAAGATATATCAAAAGCCATGTTTCATGCATTTGACTCACATGAATCCTGCAATAAAGAAATTTGCTTTAAACAGTCGCATTCACTGAGCTCTCAATTCTCCAAAAGTTTTTTGTGGCAGAAGATTCAGTTCTTGACAGGAAATGTGGCAAATCAAGCTAGAAGTTTGATAGAAAATGTAGATAGCAATGTTGTGGAAAGGTTAAATGGAGTAATCGCAAAGTTTGTTGGAGGCAAAAGAGTTAATTATGCTCTTAAGCGCTCATACCAAGCAAGGTGCGCTGGAGCTGTTATTTCTTTTAACACAGAAAAAGTATTATCTACGGTACATAAAACTATTTATAACGAAAGTCCACCAAAATCTGTTCAAAACCATGAAAACGCCAAAGAAGCTAAGAGACAGTACAACCAAACCTTGATTAGAAAAAAAAATCGAAAAATATTTTCAAAAAAGATTGACTTCGATTACGGTGAGAATGCTACTAAGCCTGATTTGGACCCAGAAAGCTTTGACCTTGCAAAGTCAACATTCTTAAAAAATTTGGAAAAGACTAAAGAAGAACGAAATGATATTGAAAAACGAACAATTCTCCAAGCTGAATGTGGGGAGTGGTTGGAACTTCGTCGAAATTTATTGACAGCCTCTCAGTTTGGAAAGGTTATTAAAAGGAAAGTCACAAACAGTTGTGCCAATATAGTAAAAAATATGCTATATAAATCTAACATTGACCACGTAGCTTCCATAAGTCATGGCAAAAAAAATGAAAAAATTGCCTTAGAGCAATTGTCTAGTATGCTTAATATAAATATTGAGCATTGCGGGTTATTTATTGACCAAGAACACCCATTCCTTGGGGCTACTCCTGATGGAATAACTGAGGATATGGTAGTGGAAGTTAAATGCCCTATAGCTCCATACAAAATGGGAATAGATGCAGCCATAGAAAATAAAAAAATGCATTTTTGGAGAAAAGATGATAAAACTAATAAGGTTACAGTAAATAAAAAATCTGATTGGTATTTCCAAGCGCAAGGTCAAATGCATATTTGCCAAAAGGATAATTGTTTATTAGCTGTGTGGTATGGAGAACACAAAATAAAAACCGACATAATCAAAAGGGATGATAAGTTTTGGAAAGAAGAAATGGAGCCAAAATTATTGAAATTTTATTTTGATTGTTTGCTTCCTGAACTAGGGGACCCAAGATTTGTTAGAAACATGCCAATTCGTGATCCAGGATATGTTATTAAAAAGAATGCTGAAAATGAAGAGGAAAGTCGGACTAATGATAATGAATTATATGAAAATGTACCAAACTCAACGCAAGAAGTTTCAGTTAATAAAGATATTCAACATATCATAGATTTTGAAAAGTTTTAAATAAAAATAATATTTTGTTAATTTATAAACCCAATTAAAATTTAAGTTTACTTTAAAAAAAATTTTTTTCTTGTAATATCCGTAATATCCGTTCTTGTAATATTCAATATACGTTCCGGTCCTTTTACCATATTACCAAATACTCATTTTTTAAATGAATAATATGAGAGATTTTTTTTATCCACGAGCGGGATTTAAACCTGCGACCTCCAACAAATCGTGTTGCTCATTTACCAACTGAGCTATCGCGGTCTAACCGCTCGCTTTGAAATTCTCCCTCACTCTCTCTCTCATACTACCATGTATATTTTTACGTCTTAGAGCTCGGTAGGAAACATAATAATAATAATATCATAGCTTTACAGCTTTGGTACCCGGCAAATTAAATTTTTCAATTAGAACTTTTGTAATAATTCCTTATACTAAAGTTATTAGTATAATTTTATTTAACATGAAACATGTTGGTAAAAGAGCAATGACACGGTTTGTCGGAGGTCGCGGGTTCCAAATCTCGCTCTCAGGTAAAAAAATATTGCATAATGTATATTTTTTTAATTATCAATAACGTAACATGATAAATAAAAATTCTACTAATTAAATTAAGATGTATGTCTTGTGAAGAACGAATAAAGAAGATAAATATTTAATAAAATAATCACAATCCCATACGTATAATAAAAGAAACATAAGCGTAAATCGACTCCACTACATCTCTGTTCTAAATCGCTACTTCCTTGCGCGCGGATTTCAAATTTTGTTATACGTAAAGCGCTCGCTTGCATGTTTGACCCCGCCCACTTTTTATCATTTTCGCAACGAGGTATCGTCTTAAGTCCTACACCAATGTCCCGCTTGAGGTGTATTGTGCCTTTTTCCCCGCCAGCCTTTACCCGAGCTATCCCAACTCCTTAATATAACGGAGTATGACTCTGGGTCGCTTGTGCTAGCAGTCGAGCAGTCGTCTGCTCCAGTGATTTATGAGGTGTGTAGACTGATGATGATCTATTAGTGATCCTCAAGTAATCCGGTTGTGTTTCGTATGTTTCTGCTGCAAGCATCCTCTGAACTGTAGACTATCCGTAGCACCAGCTTTACAATTAGATGATATAGTTGAGATTGTAGGGACCTGTGATAAGACCGAGTAGGCGTAGACTTTGTCGTGAAGTGTCAACAGATTATTGGTTGTGATTTGGTTTAAGGTTGGAAGCATACATTATGCTTGATAGCAGTTTTTTTATTATCCAACATGTATTGTTATCTTTTTTAACCGACTTCAAAAAGGATGGAGGTTCTAAAAACCCCTTTTTATATTTGTTACATCAGAATTTTTACTGGGTGAATTTTGTTTTTTGGTTAATTTAGTATTCTTTTTTCGTGTTTGAGTTACACTCCAATAACTAAGTAAAGAAAAGTATTTCGCCTACTTTGATAATTTGATGATATCATCATTGACAATGAATGACATCGTTCCCGTAATTAGCAAGGGTCACTAAAAATGGTGAAAAACGGACACTCATAATCACACTTTTCAAACCGTATATAGCGAGTACATTTCGTATTTCCATTCATATGCAAGGTCATAATATTGTACTCATAAAACATATGGGTCGCCGGGACCACTTCCTTTTCTTTTTGAAAATCCGTTAAAAATAAGGTTTTTAAAATTAAACAGCGACGACCTGGAATATGAACGCAACTATTAAACAGTAGAACCGTCAGTAAAAGTACGTCAGTAAAGTACAGTGTCCGGTACAGTCAAGTGGCAATAAATACACCCTACGGGCTATTATCCCAATAAAATGGCCCCGCAGTAAAAATAAAACCAGTGCCGTATAACACTAAACCGAATAAAAACGGAGATAGATACTAAAGTTTACGATCAGACGGTTCTATTTTAATGCAAAATGTATAGTCCACTGTGCTAAGGCTCTTGGATCGATGGAAGGTAACAGTCGAAACCATTATTGTCCCTGATCCTTCTAATTTGAATGAAAAAAAAATTATTAAAAAAATGTGATTATGAAGTAAAGCATTGTTATAAAATATTTCATTATTTTAGATTAAGAATATAAGAGAAAAAGCATGTAACTCTGTCAATATTTTCCAGTTGTAAAGAAGTCGCTTATAAGAGGAATAATTTGTAAGTATGTTTGTAACGAATTGGCTCAAAAAGTACTGGACCGATTTAAAAAATTCTTTCACCATTGGAAAGCTACATTCACCCTGAGTAACATAGGCTATATATAAAATTCATCATCATCATCATCATCATCCATCACCGCGCGGGTGAAACCACGGAGAGCAGCTAGTAAAATATATTCATTAAAAAATATTATATAATACAGACATTACGAGTTATTATGATGTTGCGTAAAGTAATTTGTAATAAATTCGTTGTTTAAATCTTTTTTGTTTATATTATAATGACTAGTGGCTCTGTGAGCTGTAGAGCTAGCGAGTATGTCTTTGAATTGAAAATTTAATAATGCCTACTAAAACTACACGATCTATAGTTAGTCCAGTCAAATTAGGATAAATCTTGTTACACACCACCGTCTACACTTTTCATTGTTGTCCTGTCCATTCAATGGTTGTCTGTAAGAGATTGCATTAGCGATAAGACCGCCTATTGTATTATCATAGTTCTAAGATTTTTACTCGTAAATAGGCTAATTAGTTAATTTACATACTCTGTATTTCTTATTTTCTTGTGGTAAGCAATAAAGAGTTATTGTATTGTATAAATTATGGAAATAATGTCGTCATCATAAACAAATCAAAGCATCATAAACGTTCAGTTAAATATGCACCAATGTGTAAGTTAGGGATCTTATTTTTCAACCGACTTCCAAAAAAGGAGGATCCCTCCCGGAGATTAAAATTTTGTTAAGGATTGAGTTGAGACATGATTCCTAAATCATTTTAAACATAAAACAAAAAAACATTTTTTTTTCAAAATATCGCTAATTTGACTGGACTAAGTAGGCATTGCCGGATGTTAGTAATCCACATCTAAATAATGCACATCAAAATTATCAAAATCAATCTCACGAGCCGTACCGTAAATTATCGTCGCAACAGCCATCCCGAAACATTATTTCAGGCGCTGAGAAAAAACGTTATAAAATTTACCTCTTTTGCCATGAAATTCATTTTGTCACTCACCATTATAACGTCTTACCTCTGTTCTCAGAATAATATAAATATTATAATCAGTACCTAAGCAAGAAGCCTTTATAGAAAATCCAAAGTCGCTCAAATCCAAATTATGTAAATATTCTAAACATTAAGCAACGAAGTCCTTATAGAAAAACCAAAGTCATTCACATATTTTTACAAATTATTATACTTACTTAGATAAACATTATTTTGCTATATAAGTTACAAATAACTAGTGGCTCTGTTAGCTTGTATTGGAAAGGAACTAAGCGCATAGATTTTGTACTAGACCTCGCAGACCATCAGAAAATTTCAGAAGAGCCTGCGGTCATTGTACATTTCTACAATATACACCCGCTCTAAATCTGCTCGTTCAGCGAATACGTGCGCCTCAAGGTTTTTTTTTTTATACCGAACTGGGTAGCACTTGACCACTATCTCACCTGATGCTACGTGATGATGCGATCGATGATGGAGCGCGCTTACCCAGAAGATACTATGCACTCGTGTTTTGAAGACCCCCATATCGTACTTAACCGGAAACACCGACTCAGGGAGGGTGTTCCATTCCCTAGCGGTTCGTATGATAAACGAAGAAGTAAATCGCTTCGTCCGGGTAAATGGAATATACCTCAGTACCTACCTCTTCATATATATAGTTTACTTTATGTACCTACGTCTTTGGCTATTTAGAAAACAATATCTTACAAACCAATGCTCCTTTGATAGCCTTGTACATAATTGCACGATGAAAAAGTATCTGAGACCGTATTTCGCGACACAAACAATTTGCGAAAAAGTATTCGTATCGTAAGCGTCAACACGTCACGCTTCGGTGCACAAACTATGAGTCTCTGTGTCACAGATGCCCTACAGTTTGTGCTTTTTCACGTGAACGACACGTACGCAGTTATTCGTGCTATAGGCCCACTGCTATATTGACTCACTTCTGAAATTAGGCAAAAATAATTGAGTCCTAAAACCGCCCGTAGACACGTGCCTCTGGTTTCCGCTTGTATTACAATGGAACCCTATTTTAATATGGCCTCATGCTCATGCCAAGTTATTGTCTTTAATATTGTCATAAGATAACGAGTAACAATCCGTTTTAATTAAAAAGTAATTAAAATTGTTAATATATAGTATTCCTCAACGTGTGGCAGCCGACGTGTATAGCTCGTTCAAGATCGCTAAAAATAATCAAACTTGTGTAGAAATTTCGAACGGGAAACTAAAAGAAGGGGGTGATTTGTTCTAATTTCCTTTATTTTTCATACACTGACTCCTTAACAAATAAACATCTGTTTACCACAAGTATTACCTATACGTACCATAATTTTATAGTCTGTGATGGTATTTATCTTGTCGCCCAGGCGATGACGTGGGTTGTTCTTTATCTTCACAAGCAGATCAGATATTCTACATCGTATATAGATGTGAAATATATTTTTATTTAACATAGATACATTCTTACACTAAATATTTTCACAATTTATATGCTTACTCCTATTATACTTCTACAAGTATATTATTCTATACAAAGATGTATATAGCTATAAGTAAGGAACACAAAATATGCAATATCGTTTCAGCAGCGTACTAGGTTTCACCTGTGATACGCTGCCTATATATGGTTTAGTTTTCTTTTATGAGTGGCATGTGTGGGTTCGCCACAATTATGTATGTTTTATTTTGTAATTTTAGAGCGAATAAAAATAGATATCGGACGAGATTCGAACCCGCGTTTTCCGACAATTTGCTGTGTCAAAGCCCCATGACCTCATGCGAATCGTCCGAGGATGTGTATTTTTCGCTCTAAATTTACAAAGTTGGGTATCGCTAAGCAGACGTTAGTGTTTTAAAAATTAAATCAAATAAAATGTTCTGCTGTTAAGTTCTTGTGGTCTTGAGTGGAGACCACGTTTAGGCAAACATAGTGTAGGACGCCCTGCGGCCAGGTGGAAAGACCACCTGCGGAAGGCGGCTGGCAGTAACTGGATGCAGAAAGCTGAAGACCGAGCTCTGTGGCGTACTTTAGGAGAGGCTTATGTCCAGCAGTGGAGGCATGTGGGCTGATGATGATGATGATGGTTCAAGTTGATGGCCTCGTTAGCCTAGTTGGTAATGAGCATTCCATCGAATAGAGGGGTCCCAAGTTCGATCCTTGGCTGAAATATTTGAACTCGGATCATAGTTATTTGTGAATAAGTATGTCCATGCCTCCCACCTAAAATAACAGACAATTTTGATTAAAAACCGAAAAGAATGTTGTTGCTACAAGATTATTTGAAATTTCTTCATTTATGTATCTAAGTAACTTTCTTTCAGTTAAGTTACTGTGGACAAGACTGCAGAAGGATACCACCAGCTCTTCAAAAAATGTATGGTGCCAAAGTGAGATGCTTAGATTTAAGGTAATGCCACTTTGCGTTTTGAATTCGTATTCATAATAATTGTTTTCACATTAACTTGTACATTTTGTAGTAACTTACGGTCAATAAAGAAGCTGTCGATTGTCTGTTCTGGTTGCCTATCATTAGTAAATTAGATGCATAACATTCCTAGTAGGTATATATATATTTTTCAACACTCATAAAGCGGCCCTAATTTCACCGCAATTAGGCACATAATGACACCTGTAATCAAACTGCGACTTTTCCATTGCTATTATTCACAAGTGAGTTATAGAGATTTTTTTATTTTATTGGTTGACTTACTTTGTTCTTAAAAAAGTTTCGATACAAAGAGGTCGTGTTCAACAGAACAAATAAATTATATGTACCATTGCTTGCTCATTTCATGCAACTTCGTATTTAAATGGATAATTTCAACTTGTACGTGTTTACTAATCAAAACTTTCACTCAACTTTTGTTTTCTCTGTAATAAAGAAAACTTGATTCCCCATTTTGTAAGTGTCTAAAACCCTATCCGCGAAAAGCAAAAAAAAAACGTCATTCTTATAGTATATGGCCGATCGCCATTCTTCAATGCGCGCGCATAGGAAAACTGATTATTTTTTCCCGCCATTACGAAAAGTTTTTCACAACTCGTTTTCACTGTTGAAATTAGATATTTATTAATTGAAATGTCTACAAGTACTAATTACGAAGAAAAGAAAAGCCCTTAACGTCTAAAATAGGAAATTTATAGTACTTTGAAATACTGCAAAAAATCAAAACGTACAGTATACGTATAAAACGCATAGTAAACCATGTGATGATTACATGAAACAAATCACTGAAATGGACAATGTTAAGAGGTAGAAAAGAGTATTTTCTTTTAATATGGAAAGTACTAGCTATGCAATCCTCTTAAGTCTTGTGTGCCTGTATTTTCGCCGGCTACCATATATGTAATTTTCAAACCAGAACACAGTATTGCGTACATTACTGCTTCACTGTTTAAAAAGATATGACGCCAGTATTTCCCTGAACGAACTTGTTTAAAAAACTCTACTGCTGTTAAAAATTAAAAATGTGTGTACTTATATCCACAGTTACAATTGCATCGAAACATTAAAAGGACTGGAAGAGTTTACAAGATTAGAAGAGCTCATATTGGACAATAACAAACTCAACGATACAATCAGATTACCGAATATGCCACGGTTGAAAACGCTCTCTCTTAATAACAATCAGGTAAATGCAGGTAATTAGCAACATAAATGTAATAAAACACGAACTTTGTACATAAGTATAATATCCTGGATTACAGCGAACACAAATTACAACAGCTAATCAAGTTTCTGTGTTAAATGTTTTCAATTTTACGTACGTATTGGAGACAATAGGCCGTAGCACAAACGAATTGCGAAAAAGTATTCTTATCGTAAGCATCAACGCGTCACGCTTCGGCGTACAAACTATGAGTTATCTGTGTCACAGTTGTTCTAGATAACTTACAGTTTGTACTGTTTTACGTGAACGTTACGTTACGCAGTTAATTGTGCTAACTCCAAACAGACCTATAATAGGACAGAAAGTACACGTAGTCGTAAGTTTTTAATCCAATCCTGTGTCCAGAAGTTCGAAAACATCCCTTAGTACTCTGCGTTTGTATCCTCTGTAGATGATCCTATTTTTAAGCTCCTATCAAATCCAAACATCAGCTATTTTCTTCCGAATGCAGAGTGCAAAGTTGTTCACAGAGCGGGCATTTTCCCTTTTGGATGGCTTTACATAAGATTTCCAATAGACCGATGATTTCCGTAGTATTTAATCAATATACTGAAACTGTTTACCCTGCGACCAATATTACTAAAAAAAAATAAAGTATATTTGATATTAGTTTTATAAATAATCCATTTAAAGTTGTTTCATTTCAATGTAGGTATAAAAATCACGAAATATGTTACATTTAAGAGGATAATATGACATGGCCATAGTTTAGTAGGAGTAAGACAACCCTCCATGACAAAAAGTAACTTGTCAAAAAGATAAGGACAACGTTCTTATTTAGGTAAATAAATGTAGTCAGCAAGTATCAATATCCAGGCAGGTACACATTTGATGGACAATACTTCACATACATACTAAATACGAGTAGTTTACTAATCTGTGGCCATAGCTGGCATCACATGTGGTGAATCCTGGCTTTAGTGCATTTTTATGGCAAATAATGTCACCTCTACACACTGTCTAACTTACACGAGCCTTAGTGTCAAATAAACTAATCACAATCATCAGTTCAGCCGTAGGACGGCCATTGGTCAACATATGCCTCCCCATTTCAAAAAGGATCAGTAACAGACGCAACCTGCATCTAGCGTCGTTCTGCTACCTTTATCTGGTCGTCTGTCCACTACTACGGTCGGTCGTATGTCGGTCCCTGGTTTCCACTCCAGAACCTTCCGCCCCCATCGGCTATCTTTTCTGCGTGCTATGTACATGTAGATTATATTCCGGGGAAGGACAAAGCATACTTTATATCATCATCATCGTCATCATTTATCACCACGTGGGTTGAATTGCGGAGCCTAGTTCATCACCATCGTCATCTCGCCGTAGGACGTCCACTGCTGAACATATGCCTCCCCCCTAATTTTACAAAAGGACCGGTTGGAAGCGGCCTGCATCCAACGTCGGCCTGCGTCTTGTATAAGGTCATCTGTCCACCGTGTCGGTGAATGACTTACGCTGCGCTAGCCGGTCTGTGGTCTACACTCCAGAATCTTCCAGCCACATCGGCCATCTGCTCTGCCTGCTATGTGCCCTGCCCACTACCACTTCATCTGGCCCTATCTTCTGGGCTATATCGGTGACTTTCGTTCTTCTACGGATCTCCTCATTTCTGATTCGATCGCATAGAGAAACCCCGAGCATAGATCGCTGTACACGAGCCTTAGTGCTATATAAACAATAAAATTGACAACTCCTAATTCAAATAAACATGATGATAAGGAAACAATTCCACTCAATGGTTCCAGATAATAGAGTTGGAGTGTCTAGTGGATATGATATCTGTGTGTTGCCCGGAGCTAACCTACTTGAGCCTGCTCAGCAACAAGGCGTGCCCGAATGAACTGTCGCACATCGACAAAGATGACTCGGATTACCAGAGATACAGGTAACGGAATCGACCATAGAATATGTTATGATGTTAATTTATTGATTCAGGCGTTACTTTGCGAAAATCCAATGCTTATGGCCGAGTTGCGGTGTGCACCACTCCCTCCCGCACAAACTGCAAACAGGAAGTATACAGAATAAACCACACACAAAACAACCCAATCAACCGAAAACGATGCGAATTTTTTTTGACATTGTTAAGCATTGTTTTTAGCGGAACTGTCACTAAATATTTCTTCTAATATCGTTTTTATGTTATGATGATTTTGGGTGGATTAAAAAAAAATCTTTACACGAACTGTACTTGCCATTGTTTTTATTGGTATTCCGTAACGTGCGCCAATATTGTACACATGTAAATACCAACTTTAAACGTCTAAAAGAACATATTCGGGCGGGAAAAGACCCAATGGCTGTCGACTTCGATCTTGTTTGCCGATTTTTTTTTTATTATTATTGATGAATGTTTAAGTATTTAATCTTTACTTGAGGAATAGCAAATCTAAAATCGTACGAATACGAGTGGTAACTAATTATTACCTAATCGAGTATTTACGCATGAATCATTACGCTTTGTATGTATTTTAATACATCAAAGGTCATTGGTCATATATGCGGCCAGACACACGAGAAATTTCGTTATACGAGTATAACGACTCATGAAGGGTTAAGCAAAAAATAAAATAAAAAAACTTAATATACAGGTGTCCCAGAAATCAACGTCAAGCGGGCACGGGGCAAGAGGGGGGTCATACCAGTTCCAGGAAAACTAAAAAAAATTCCATATCAGTTGGTTAAGTTATAATTGGCAAATTTATGAAAAAGAGGAAATCGACACCATTATTCATATCTTTAGTTATTCTGACCTCAAAGTTAACTATTTTACAGTGATTTTTTACTAACGTGGTCTTTACTAAACATGCTATCAATTGCAATCACAAATCAAACAAAAAGAGTTAAAATTATATGCTAGGTTTGTTAAAATTATCGCATTTTCTTTGAGTTGTGGTTGAAAAAATAATATCACCTAACTTTGATGGTACAAAAAAAAAACGATTTGGTACCATCCTAGGCAAGTTACTTCAAAATATGGCCTATTTAGTGAAAATTTCAAATTGGTACAATAGTTTTAACTTTACTAAACAGAAAATCTATTGCCAATTTTTATCGCAAAACATACTACTTTTAAAAATCAAATTAGGTCATAACAATATTTGTTTTCCATAGAAAATTCGGAGAAATAAACAATGAATAGTGTGCGGTGGTCAACCTGATGCAAATTAAATATATGGGGTATTAACATAGAGTCTTACTTAGAAACGCTGCTTAACTTTAAATGATGATATTTAGTACTGCGCACAGCAAATCTGTTCTGCACCATACTAAATGAGCAAAAAAAGCTTAAAATTGAAGCAGTGTTTAAAAGTAAGGCCGTAAGTATCTAACTAACCACTGTTTGCCAATGATAAGATATTATATCACTATAGCACTAAGTTTTATTAATTAGGTGTATGCTTGGAATTGCAATTAAATTAAAATCTTTTTATTTACCGACTTACAAAAAAAGGAGGAGGTACTCAAATCGATTGTATTTTTTTTTTCATGTTTCCTCATAGTTATCGACTGGGTGAACCGATTCCCAAAATACTTTTATAATAATATTTTGTTAGAACGCTGGTGCTTCCCGTGTGGTCCTATTTAAATTTCATCAAATTCGGTCCAGTAGTTTTTGAGATACACTCCAATAACTGAATAGATTGGAAGTCGGTTTTAAATTTTTCAAGTTGGTCTCGTTAATCATCTAATTGATTAGAAATTTAAAAAAAAAGGCCACAGAGTTCTTAGTGTTAAAGTATTAACTAAAATAATAAAAACAAGGATCACAGTCACATCACACACACATCAGTTGAAATATTAACGAATAAATATCAAACATTAAATTAAAAATACAAAACATAAAATGTAAACAGACATTTTTGACATATTTCCAGGTACTTCGTTATTTACAAGTTACCAAACTTGCGATTTTTGGATTCCCGTCGCGTATCTTCAAAGGAGCGGAATGAGGCGGCAACCAGGGGCCAATTCATGAGGGTCCGCCGCCCGCCCAATGACGTCACTGACGCTGCTCCTGTTGTTTCTACTAGCAGAGGCCCTGCGCAGCGTCCATTGCCTGTAGACTTTAACGCTTTAGGCAAACACAAAGGTAAAATAAAATATGAGTTTTAGAAAGAAATATGCCTAGACTTAGATTCTTAAAACACTGTTTTAAACTATCACGGTTGTACTCTAAAGTTATATGATTATTAACGGGATATTTACCGTGGTAAGGTTGTGGAGTGAGCTCCCGATATTGTATGTAACTGCGCCGAAATATCGGGAGCTCACTCCACAACCTTACCACGGTAAATAGCCCGTTAATAATCATATAACTTTAGATTCTTAGTTCCCGACTGCGGTAAAGCTCAAAAGGACATGTGTTTGACCTGTAGTATGTCCGTTCCTATGTTCGGTTTGGATAAATCTATAATATATATATGTATGTATATATATAAATATGAAACCCTAATTCTCCTGGTCACGCTATAACTTGAGAACGGATGGAACAATCTCGTTAACTCTTTTTTGTTGTGTTAATTATTGTCAAGAGAAGGTTCTTATGAAAGAAAAACCAAGAAAAGATGGGAGGTAATGGCGAGGCCGAAGACCAAGTATACTACGCGAACGGAGTCGCGGCCAGTCACTTTCATTATAGATATCATCATCGTCGTCATCTCGGCCGTAGTACGTCCACTGCTGTAAATAGGCCTCCACATAATTTTCCAAAAGGACCGGTTGGAAGCAGCCTGCATCCAACGTCGTCCTGCGACTTTTATCAGGTCGTCTGTCCACCGTGTCGGTGGACGAACTACTTAATCTTATAAAATAATCTTTACCAGTAGAAAGCTACATTATTCTCGAGTGACGTAGGTATCGATTCATCATCATCATCGTCCATCACCATGCGGGTGAAAATGATGGATTTTATGTGCTTTAATGTGCGTATACGGATTATACAACTTTTAGTTTGTTTTGTTATTTATTGTAAAACTTTAATATGTCATTAATGTGTAATACTTATTTGTTTTTTTAATATCAAGCTCCATTTTTCGCAGGTGCCTACGGGAAATGTCTTTACAAGTATACAGGCAAGCACTCAGAGGGAAACAGGTTTATTGTCAACAGCGACTTGTAATTATAAATTACGTTTTAGTTCACAGAGCTAGCAAAAATAAAGCAGTGCAATAATACTAATAAGTCACAGTTTTGTAAAACGGTGCTTTTAGTTAAAGTATAACGTACATAACTCATTGTTTTATCTAAATAAAAAAATATGTCTACTGCGAGTTACTTTTAAAAACTTATTATTGCTTTCCTAAGAGCTAGGGAGCTGGCGAGCATTCGGTATAATGGTTTGATCATGTTTCATAGAGATGTAGGGATTATTTATTTATTTATTTAATTCTTTATTGCACAGTAAATTGTACAAAAGGAGGACTTAATGCTAGGGCATTATCTACCAGTCATCCAGCAGCGGAAAAGAAAATGGTTGTGTGCATCAATGAGGGGTAATATTAGAGAGGTATGAAATATACATAACAAAAAGAAAACAGTCGTAATAAAACTAATACTTTGTATACTATACATAATTATATATATAGATATACAATACATATATATGTAATATATACATATCAATATATATAAATATATATATCCATAAATAAATATATAAATATCATGATATACAATATATATAATAGATACCAATAAATATTCATATGTCCTAACTAATAAACTATAATGCAATATGTTTACGTGACCCTCATGTTAACGGCTTAGCAATTTTTTGAAGATAAAAGGCACGGATTAATTTTTTGAAAGCAAACTTAGATGGTGCCATTTTAATGTTAGATGGAAGCTCGTTCCACAAACGTACCGCAGTAACTACAAAGGAGTTATCTACAAACGATGTTCTGTGGAGCGGAGTTGCAAGTACTAGAGATTTTTTAGATCGCAGGTTCAGGCTATGTGTCTCTGCCAGGAAGTGGAACTCTTCTTTCAGGTAGCAGGGAGAAGATCATTTAAAATATTGTATAAGAGACCTAGAATCCTGCAATACCTCCTTTCCCTAATGGGAAGCCATTTAAGTTTCAATCTGTACTGGGAAATGTGATCATATTTTTTAAGATCATAGATAAACCGAATACTAGAATTTAGTAACCGATCAAGCTTGTTGAGGAGGTCTTCATTAAGATTCACACAGCAGATGTCGGCGTAATCCAGAATTGGCATAAGAAGGGAGTTGACTAAAGAAATTTTTGTTTTAATCGGTAGGAAGTTTTTAAGTCGTAGTAAAGAATGTAGAGACCCAAAAAATTTCTTTGAGACTTCTGTAACATGAGGAGTCCAGTTTAGATTAGCGTCCATTAAAATACCAAGGTTCTTTACGGTTTCGGTAAAAGGGATAGTACAATCATTGAAGCGTAAAGGAGGCAAATTAGAATGGTCTATTTTGATGAGTTGCTGCCTGCTTCCAATGATTATAGCTTGGCATTTACTGGGGTTCACCAGTATTCCATACCGTTTCGACCAAGAAAGCAGGTGTGAAAGATCATTATTAATGGAAGATATTGCAGCAGATAGATTGTCAACACTGGCATGACAGTATATTTGTAAGTCATCTGCGTAGAAGTGGATAGCTGTTTCTTAGATAACGGGACAAAATGTTGATAAATATAGAAAACAGTAAGGGTGACAGTATTCCACCTTGAGGGACACCAGCTTCCAGTTCACACCAGTCAGAGAGACTCCCTCCTGTTCGAATCGCCTGTTGGCGTTCCCTTAGGTAGGAGGAAAACCAAGCAATAGCTGTTGAGCTAAAATTCAGGTGTGATATCACAGCAAGCAACAAGTCATGATTTACTGCATTGAACGCATTACTAAAGTCAATTAGTACGAGTATGGTAACTTGGGAGTTTTCCATACTCTTCCTATGTCTTCAGTAACTTTGAGCAATGCAGTTGTGGTACTGTGCCCTAGTCTAAATCCTGACTGGAATGGGTTAAGGAGAGCAAATTTGGAAAGATAATCAGTGGTCTGTTTATGAACAATAGTTTCAATAACTTTGGAGAGGAATGGTAGAATCGAAATTGGTCGAAAATTATTAGGAAGTAAAGGATTGGAAACTTTAGGTAGGGGGATGACATGAGCTTTACGCCATTGATCAGGAAACTGCCCTGAGGCTAAAGAATGATTAACAATATGGGTTAGGGCAGGAAGGACGTAGACCAATATACGCGAGATCATAACCCGACCAACCTCATCACTACCTATGGCCTTAGATTTAAGGGATAAAACCGCTTTTTTAACGGTGTCTTCACTAACCAACGCGAACTCAAAAGGACCAGTATCATCGGATAATCGCATGTTTCGAATTTCTGTTACTGTAAGGTCTAAGCAAGCTTGGTCCATTTTGGTATAGGAAGTGAAATGTTTGTTAAGAACATTTGCATCAAGGGGTAGTATGGTGTCATGAACATTAGAGCTACCTATCCAAGAGATTTCAAAAACTTCCATACCCCAGCTGGAGAACACGCTCTAATTTGCTCTGATATGTACTGTCTTTTGGCGATTCGGCAAAGAAGGTTGCAACGGTTCCTAAATTTTTTATATATTGCCCAGTTTTCATCAGTCCTGTTTCGCTTGTAAGTTCGGAAAGCCCGGTCTCTTCGTGTTCTTGCTTTGCGAATACCATCGTTAAACCACGGAGTGGGCCGATGTTTCATCTTGACAGGGCGAATGGGAGCATGCTGGTCAAAAAGGTTGAGGATAGATTTGCACACAAAGTCCACTTTACTGTCAACCGACGAGAGATCTTCCACATTCATCCAATTTATCAGAGAAGCATCCGATTCTAAGCCAGTTGTATTTATCCGACTAAAACAACGTTGGTTTAAAATAACTGGCTTAGGTTTAGGAATTTTAATTTTCAACGAGACGTAAATTAAATCGTGATGAGAAAAGGCTGGTGCGAGTAATTGTCCATGAGTGGCAACAAGATGTTCATGGGATGTTATTATTAGATCTAGTAAAGTATCATTCGTGTGAGTATGATGTGTGGGTGATAAATCAAGTAGGTTTAAATTAAGAGATTCAATAATAGTACGTAATTTTATAGACCTGTGTAACCTATAGTCCTGGCTTACCAAGCAAGTGTTTAGATCACCCATTATAAACAGACGCGTATAGTCAGAACATAAATTCTCTAGCGTTTTCTCAAGCACCGAGAAATAGTTATTATTAGGCGGACAGTAGACGATTCCTAATAGAATTTTAATACCGATATTAACCTCGATGAATAAGTATTCTGCTTCAGTTTCGGAATTAGGTGATTGGAGTACAATTTTAAATGGGATATGGCTCCTTAAATAAATGGCAATACCACCTCCTCTTTTACCTACCCGATCATTTCTAACGAGTGTATAATTTGGTAAAGAGAAAGCTGTGGAGGGGAGGGTTGGTTTTAGCCAGCTTTCGGAAACCAGGACAGCATGAATTGCATCTGAACTAAAAGAATCAAGAATATCAGAATGGTGAGCAGGTATGCTTTGAGCGTTAATATAACTTAAGTTGAAATTCTTGGAGATTGGAGCAAAAGTGTTTCCCCCAATGTCATACTCGTGTCATTTGCACTTTCGTATGAATCGTTTGAGCAAGCCGATAAAAAAGATACATCACTAGAAGACATATTGCATACAATACTAACATATATAAAATAAGATAAACAGATAAATATAAAAATAAGTATACCTAAGCATAAACAAAACGCTAAGTTACAAAGAAAGCTGAATGTGAAAGCACATCCTACTGGCTGGATCAATGGTATTCCCAAACGAATATATACATGCACATGCTCGTGCATATGTACACCCAGTTTGGCGTCACTATATTAACTTAAATACTACAAAACTATGAATTTAATTACATTACAAAATATTGGTAACCCTTATTTAAAAAAAAATACAATGCACATACGTTCAACACACACAATTCTTCCTATTACACATCTAAGGGTCTGCAATGATCCATCGTAACATATATTAGCTCGGCCCGACTACACACGAAAAGGTATCACCGCACATACTTTCAAAAACGGTAATTACTGAGCCTTGACATAAAAATGGTCTACAAAACAAACCTGAACCGGCCAAACAAAAAAGAAATTCATTTTTTTAATTAAAGTTCAGATCAAGACAAATCGATTGTATCTAGTCAATTATGGTCTTAAGTTTATGTTTTTGCGTTAGAGCTTCAAATTAAAAAAAAAATGCTTTACCTCATTTACTCGCTGCCTACCTCTGGGACTGGTTATGGTTAAAATCCTGTTAGCTAAGAAAATCAATTTATCGTTAGAACACGACGCAGTTTATAGTATGAAAACGGTAGTAAAGTCAATTTAATCTGGTGTATTCATATTTATCTAGCAGCGTCCATTCGATTGGTTTATGGCTGCGATTATTGGTATTGTTTACAATTTTAGTGCGTTCGAATAGGGGGTCTATTCGAACGCACTAAAAGTGTGTGTGTTTTTCGCTAAAAACGCTCACAAAATAGCGTTCAAATTAGAAATATGTGGGTGAAAATGTCGTTCATTTCACTTTTGGTTCAACGTTCGGAAAGCTAAAAAAGAATAGAGTAAAAGTGGCAAAAATACCGATTTTTTGTTTTACGAACGCTTTAACAAAAGAGCCATCAATGACAACGCCACCAATGCTCTAAAAGCTAAACAAACGCACCATATGTATCTAATAATCTAATAATAAATAAATAATAATCTTAATAGATCAAAAGGAAAACTAATTCAGATTAAAATTAATACTAAAACTAAATTTAGAACCCTGGATGTTGCCCTATTATCCGTTTTAGAAGGATTCAGAACATTAGTTTTAAATGTAGACATGAGAAAAAGTTAAAGCAGCCCTTTTATAACCAATTTTTAACAATTGAAAAACGCAGTCTTATCATGTTGGCAGACACGGTCCATATGTTTCTTTGTACAATTATCGCTTTTAATAATATGTAATTATTTGTCATATTAATAAATCTTAGTTATTATTTTCGTCAGCTCCTTATCTCGTGGTAAGCCTACTGAAATATTTATATATGTATGTTATAACAGACAGACGTTTATTAGGGTAATAAGTATAGGCGATTGTGTACAGGGAATCAAGCTTTTTATATTTTTGTATCTTAAATTTTAGGATAATGTTACTGACGAATACTGTCATGCCATAATGTACCTAATGTAAATTGTTATCTACACATATTCCTATATATTATTTTAAGTAGTTATAGTCCATAGCTGGTATGGGGGTCTAACACAAATATTTGCGTAATACGAGTGTAACGTAATGGTATCGTTGACGTATACATCGAACTACATAGGCAAAGTAAGTAAGTAAATATCTATAAGTAGAACGTCTTCCCTACTAGCGTTGATTCACGCAGGTTGAGCGCGAGACGCGTGTAGGGATGTCAACATCGCCACAAAACAAGTACACATCGCATCTACGTTTTGTTGGTTGTATACCTACACAACAGAAAACAATAAAATTTAACAACGTCAAACCCCGACCGCTCTGCCGGCACTCACGTAATAATTAGTGGCAAGCGCCCTCCGCCCCCACCCACTGACTCTTCCCACTTTTATCGCGATGACGTTCTACTTACTCGGGGCCGCGCGGTCTAATATTTTGACATAGGTATCATTTATCAAGTACAACTGAGGCACAGATAAGTCATAGTTTGTATACATCAAGTATAATATTATGTTACTCTTGCGCAAATGCTCATGCTAAGCCCACTGTAGCCGCAGATCCTACGTTTACACGCCATACCAGAAAAATATTTCTATGTTCAGAAACCTTCAGAATCTTATGTGCGGTGCGCTCGTTGCGTCTCGCCTCACACGCCCGGAATCTGTTTAATCATTTAAATAAATCATCTTACATCGTCGTAAGTTTCATAAAAATACTTTCCATAGATGATGTTTATAACTTTTGATTATAGACTTATCACATCTTGAGCTAACGGACCTCCGAACAACCTACCTTTTGACCTACTCGCTACTACTTGGAGGTATAGTATATAGGAGGCTCTGTGATAGTTGAACTATTATAGTAAATAGTATATGTTTGTCCAACCGTTATATACAAAATTATCTCTATATAAAAGATAATAAAATAAAGTAAATAGAGAAAACTAGAGGTGGTAGCAACGTGCACGCCAGTAGGAGTTGTTAATAATATGCTAAGGAATACAATTTGAGGGTATTTTGATTTTTTGCGAATTGGTTTTTTTTTTTAATGCGTCGGCAACATAGTTGCCACTGCCTGGAAATGAAATGCAAAATTTTCTGAAAATTACTTATTTATTCACAGAAAAAAACAAACTATCAATCCAGAATAGAACAAGAAATCACGTGTAAGATCAATTTAGATATTTCTATCATATATTTATTATTGATTAATATAAAAATCAACTTTCAAACAAGAATTGAATCGTAAAATTTATATCTAATTGGAGGAATGAAATAAATCAAAGCAAGGTACCACACAAAGTGGCACCTTGCACGTGGAGCACTGGATCTTGGACCTCTTATTGTGAGTTTTTGTGCTACACTGTCGACAGCGACGCCATGTTTCAAGTTTTTCATGTTTATGGATGCCAACATTGGATAGTCGAATTTCTTGATCTACTCCGACTACCTTCTGGTTACTGGTGGAAAGTTTCGGCTTCTTTTTCAGGTACTAAGGTTCGCTTTGCAAGCTTCTCCTTCTCGACGTGTAATTGCTTATAAGGCCTCGTGCTACACTCAGTCGAAAATGGAGTTGCGTTAGTCGATTGTGCAGCCTCGTGTTGGTGTTGTGCAACAAATACGAGTTTACAATGCATAGGTCCACGCAAAAATAAAACAACCGGAGCCTCCACTTCCTGCTTCGTCTGCCAACTTCGTATGAACTTCTGAGATGATCAAACCGATCCACCCCTCCCATTCTTTCAGTATATTGCAGGACCGTCAAAGGACATGGAAACGCTTGTTTTGTACCGTCTTTTTGTTTTCTGTCACAAAATGTCCTGTCCAGTTTCGGATGAAATGCTGTAGTCAAAAATGAAACGAGTTTAGTATCTTGCCATGAAACAAAAGCAACATTTTCTTCGTACGCCACTTCATTTCCCCCCTTTCGAGCTTCAAGCTTTTGCCTCTGTTGTTGTTTTTATAAAGATTAGGGAGATCTTTCCTGTTTACAACTGTGGCAGTGGCATAAATGTTGTTATCGTATAAGTATTGCATTATTTCATATGATGAGAAAAAGTTATCAAATGCAACATGTCCCTGAAAACCCTCATCCACCAGTTTTTGTGTAAGTTGTTTTACAACATTTCCTCCGAGTCCAACTTCTGTTGTTTTATCATCTCTTTTCCCAGTGTAAACATCAAATTCAAAGACGTAACCCGTCGCACTATCCGCTCTGGTCCACAGTTTGTACCCTCTTTTGACGGGTTTGAGAGGCATAGGGTGAATGACCCAATAGTTGACCAGTTAAGCAGATTGGCTGGTGTTTTGCGCCCTAAAACAGTTATTATTCATTTAAGCGATGCCAATTTTGCCATTTTGGTTCTGTAATATTTAATTAAACTAAACAAGGAAAAAGTTATAACAATATGTTAATTGTTTTTTTTTCACATCTGCCTACCTGAAAATTTCTAAATATACCATGACCTGACCACAATAAACCAATATCTGACCACCTGATTAACCAATACCTGACCACTTCAAAAAAGCCTTATCCGGTAACAAGATCACTAAAAACGTATTTTTTAAATAAAGCAAAGTTACGACAGTAAATTTATGAACTTTTATTATACTTTAATAACATATTTAAAACGTAACTAGATCGTAAAAAAGTAATTATGACATTATGTATCTCGGTTATTTATTACTTTAGTTCTACTGGTCCACGCAACGCAATCAACGGCGCGGACAAAAGGCTAGTTCTAAATAATATAATCTGTATACTTTTCAAATCCAGATACTTGTAAATTCCCCGTTTTCGGTGTATTAGTTTTGGTTCACTGATTTTTTCTTTTATATCACCAATTCCGTACAAACCTATGTGCTCTTTATCCGGCCATCTCCAATTTTTGAGTGACTTTTGCATAGATTGGATCAATGCACCTTCTTCATTTATTGATTTGATTTGTCCGACCAAATATGTACCGCCATAATCAAATATCACAAAATCTCCCACGTCAAAACCTCCCGAATTCATGTTGCATGCATTCATGCAATTCAATGAGCGCTCTCTTTTTTATCTCCTCTATTTTCATTTTCTTCGTCAGTTATGACTACTCGTTCTGTGTTGTCTTGTGGTACTTCATCTGACCTTGCTTCACTATCACTACTACTATCGCTTCTGATGATTCTTATTTTAATTTTTTTCTTAGTTTCGTTATTAGCTGCTCTTTTAGATTTTTTAGGAGCTTGTATATTTTCCTTGTTTTCCTCCCGTAAGCGTTTCCTTATTTCGGCTTTTCTGTTCTTTTCGTCTTTGTCTTTTTCTTTACTTAACCAGTAATCTTGCCACTTTTTTGATGTGGTTGCGAATGGTAGACGTTCTTTTTTATAATTTTTAATGGGTGAATCCGAGGTCCAAATAATGTGGTGTCCAAAAGCAGGACTAATCTGTTTTTGTTTCTTAGACAATAATAGAATATTATTTAAGGATTGCTTTTCCGACGTTGAGGATCTAGCAGTCGTTTCCAATATATGGGGGGCATCTGGTGCCAAGGAGACAGGAGTACTACACCTAGTGGAAGTTTCAGACTCTACTGGAAGATCTGGTACTTTCAAGACCGGAGATATTTCAGTGGAAGTTTTTATGTTCTCTAGGCCATCTAGTGCTGTCAAAAGTGGAGTATTGCACTTGGTGGGAGTATTTCTCTCCTTCGGAATAGAGGCAGAATAATGGTTCTGCAGTGACGATGTTGATTGTATGGACTGTACATCTGAAACTGGCGGCGTTTTTGAAACGGATTGCAAATCTTGGATTGGAGATTTGACATATTCAGTACTGTAGATGGGAGCGACGTTCAAACAGTGCTGCCTAAACTATTTCCAGACATAGAATAACTCCTTCGCAGTCTCATCTCCGTCCCAGGTTTCATTGCTACGCCTAAACTGTTCTACACGGCCTCTTCTCATAAAGGACTCAAATAGTAACAGAGTTTTTACTCCTATGTCTCGTGGAGGTGGAGATACAGGCGCAGTTCTTCGAGTCTCATTATCCATGCATCGCGTCATATCTATGGCAGTCACATCAAAGGGATAAATTCCACATTTCTTAAACCCATTCGAAATAACTTCTGGAGTCACCTTCTCCTCAAAAACTTTAGCCAGCAAAGGGGCGAATCCAGCACGGGTAATCTGTCGATTTCCGGTTTTGTTTTTATACTCCGACACTGTATTTTTCCAACCACTTTTCATGCATTTGAATACAGACACGTCCGCTGGCTGAGAAATATGCGTCGAATTAGGAATGAGGGCGTAGGCTATGATTTGATTATCCGCACAGTATTGAGATACTTGCAATGTCAAATGAGATCGATGTCCATCTATTAAAAGTAAGACCGGTTTTTTTACATTGTTTTTCTTTACCCATGGATCAAAGATATTTGCCATGTATTCGTAGTATAACGGTCCGGTCATCCAACCTTTTGGCGATTTCCCGATCCCCCAATCCTCTGGCACATTTGATGATATCTCTTTTGATATGCGTACTAATGGGTAAACAATCATTGGTGTGACAACTTGACCTGCAGCATTGATGGTTACCATGACAGTCAGTTGTTCCTTCTCTTTTCCAGATTTAATTTGATAAAAATTTTTCATTCCTACCGGTCCTAACACTTTGCCTGACTCGGGGCATGTTTGGAACCCCGACTCATCAGCATTGAAAATGCGTTTAGGATCTTCAAGTATATCCAAAGCGTCCTCATGTGTCAAATAGACTTTAAGGGATTCGTGCCAGCTTTGAATGTCCTTTACAGAAACAGCGGCGCGTCCTGTGGAAATCCCTTCTGCCAATTTTTCAGTGATTTCAGGGTGTCGTTGGTAAAATAAAGTGACCCATTTTTTGCCTGGCCAATTATTTTTATATGGCGTCACTCTCTCATCGTCATCTAAAATTTTTTTCACTGTTTTTAACAATGTTTGTCTTTTTATAGGTATACCCTTTTTAGCATTTGCAATGATATATTTTACTAAAAGACCTTCTTCATGTGGTGTAAAATACGTGTCGCGTCCCATTTTTCTTACTTCTGGAACTCTACCTTTTAATTTATTTATCAGAGTACTATGAGGCACGCTAAAATGACGACTAGCTTCTCTAATTTTAAATCTTCCTTCTCGTACTGCAGCAATAGCAGACTGCATTGCTGAGTCGGGATAGCGCAAAATTTTTGCATTTTCTGGATTTTTCTTTCCTAAAACAAATGCAACACTTAAAGCTAAAATCTCAAAGCGAAAATACCTAACATGTTAAAAATGCAAGGGCAAGGTCGTTACTCAAGAGCTGGCACGACTGGATTGCATGAGTAACACAATTAAATTCTGTGTGTATAACAAAATACTTACATATGTACACATTTACATTGATTGAACAAGTAACAAATGTTTTATAATTTAACGACAAGGCAGTGGTATTTAACATTTTAATAAAAAATATACATAAACCTGTTGCTTTAACTTTTCAGAGTACCTATTTAAATTTTGACTCTTTGCGAAGAAATCCCATTCATCTCTGCGCTGTAGTTCCAATAAACACCCCTGACCGTCTCAGGTAGTATCGAGATCCTTCGCGTCTACAGAGCTAATGACGTGCTGTTTCGGGGTCATATGGAGAGCAAAGCCCAACCTCTAAAAAGCTTAGATAGTTAAACCAGTCCAAGCAGTATTTCACTCCACGGCAACACGTTGCGCTTTACAAGCGCAAGTCAGACCGCCCCCTCGACTCCATCCAAAGGTGCGCCGTTCGTATTGTCCAGGAGCATACATACTTTTTGAAATCGCTTAGCCTCCGGAAGGACTTTGCATTTCTCGGCGTATTCTACCATCTGTATAATGGAGAATATTCTGATGAGCTGTTTGATATGATCCCAACTCCTGAATTCCACCAGAACACCTCACGTCATCGACTCGACTACGCAACGGTTCTTTAGAACGTATATACCGCGTACAAGATTTGGTGGGAACTTCCCGCCGAGGTTTTTCCTCGGCAGGGCGTTGGCAACTCCTCTGGTGTTATCAACGTCCATAGGCAACGGTGACCACTTTCCATCAGGTGGCCCGCTTACATGTCCACCTACTATTTTTATAACTAGAAAAAACCTATAGTATATTTAAAATGGTAATTTATACTTTTCACACTCGTGCCTGTTCTTGTGAAACGAACTTCGAAAAGGAAGAGATGGAATAGTCAACAAAACTCCTGACCGCCCACATCAACGACTCGTATGGATATGTTTTTATATTTTTACATCATATTGTATGTCTAGCCATCATCTTTCCCAACATCCTGTTCTGATAAAGTAAAGGCTCAACTGCGATATAATAAAGTCTACACGAATGTAGTGGACAGCTAGTGGTTAATTCTTTTCACCGTTGCCAAAGCCTAACCACTCAAGTGTTTTGCAAACCATTCCCCTGGTCAGCCTTAGGAACCAAGCTAAATACATGGCTGTGATTTTCAAAAATTACAAGCTAGCATTAAATATAACCAATGCAAATAAAAATACAATACTTTTTTTTTCATACTTGACCAGCCCTGGTCAGCTTTAAGCAATGTTGTATTTCCGGTGTTCCAAAGGATAACCAACCTTATAAAAACCACGTTGCGCCAGAAATATTATAAATATTGTTTGTAATATTTAGAAACATGATTAGTAAGCAGCCCTTAAACGTAATTAGTCCATTTATATAGAAAACAATCAAGATGGATTAAGATTACGCAGGCAACGATAAATTTTAAGTCTAAGTAAAAACGAGACCACTTACTCGGAGCCATCTTTGCAGCAGAAGAATGTCACTTTTTTTCACCAATAGGAAGCATCTTCAAAGGTGACTTGACATTTTACAGTGTTGCTATTATAAGAAAACACAAAACTACCTTTGTGTGCTACCGCAAATTCTTAAAATGCCAATATTGGTGCATTTTGGTCAGCTATTGGTGTTTGGTCAACTATTGGGTAGTTCACAGTTTAAATTTTACCATTGCCTCGTCTATTGATTGGGAATTTGTATTTTTGGCAGCGTTTTGACAAGCTTTGTTAATTAATTCTAAAAATGGCCGTATCTTATATAGTTTGTCATAATTAGGTGCTCCTCTCTGCGGCATTTCTTGGTTGTTATTCAAATGACAATTTCTTCATCACACAATTTCCTCTTCCATTTAGACATTCTTACCTTTACAAAAAACTTACCACCGTAGTAGCAGAATTCCGAGATGAAGTTAGATTTATAAAAAAATCCGTTTTAGCCCAAATTTTCGGATTCAAAGTATTCCCAAATGACACTTATGACGTCTGTCATTGAAACCATTTTTTTTCCAAATCTATGGTTTATAAAGTGGCCATTTCTCAAAAAAAAAACCTCAAACACTTCACATTCCGCGAAATTTAAAAAAATGCTGGTGGCAACGCAGTTGCCACTGCCTTACAAAGGGTTACATGGAGCTCAGAATGTCGATTCGGTAACTGTTAAAATTCTGTAAAATTATTTAAGTATAAGCAATCTAAACCCTGTCTTACAATAATGATCTTGTATCGTTAGTAGTTAAGGATGTTTATACTTAAAAAACCTAATTGTAAGATAAGAGTAACTGTAATCGTTTATTTTAAGTACAATGATCATGAGAATCTTGCCGATATCTCAACTAGTGTTTTTATATCTTTATAGTTATATTCATTAAAATGTTACTATACAATAAAACTTTTATGAATAATTGTTGGAGTGTTTTTATAACGGTTTGCACGTAATGGAGATCGTTTACAGCGTACAGTAGTACGGAGTAGTAAGTAGGAGTAGCTACTAATTAAACCCACATGCATAGTATTCTATACTTTTCACTATGGACCATCAAATGTCCTTGTTTTCTACCGACTTCCAAAAAAAGGAGTCATTCGACTTTTTTTTAATGTTTGTTACTTCATAACTCGACTGGGTGAACCGATTCTCAAAACTATTTTTTGTTTGTAAGCTGGTGCTTCCCGTGTGGTCCCATTTAAATTTCATCAAATTCAGTCCAGTAGTTTTTGAGATACACTCCAATAACTGAATAGAATGGAAGTTTATTACCATGAATAACTTCATTCTCGGGGTTTTTACAATAAATAAAAAACAGTAGTAGTTATACATAAATGTATTTTATTCATATATTGAATATTACGAATGAACCAATGAAACTTTAGGAATGCATTATGAAGGGTAGGTACATGATACATAAAAATAAATTATTACTAAATACGATTCAAAAATGTCCTACATATATAATACAATAGTTTACGGAATCGGTTTATCATATAAACCTTAAATTTCATTAATTAAATGTACTTTCGTCAAAGCTCTATTATGTACAATATTATGTTACCTAAGTACAGTCCCTAGCACGGCATATTAACACGTCATATTTTTAGATACGCTACCTATTTAATTACTTTCATCTTTT
Source organism: Selenia dentaria (assembly GCA_917880725.1). Lineage (NCBI taxonomy): Eukaryota > Metazoa > Arthropoda > Insecta > Lepidoptera > Geometridae > Selenia > Selenia dentaria. The sequence goes on along the minus strand of OU862888.1, from coordinate 19,947,884 downwards.
TTAATATCTTATAGAACAAATGAATTGAAAATATATTAGCATCATATTTTTACAAAGCCACTTCCACAAAGAATTGCTAAATACGTTCAAAAAAGTAATTTCGACTGCGCAGACCATGGTTACATAGTTTTGAACCGTGGATTTTACATTCTTTGTAAACGTGCATTTACAACTGAACAGTTACATTTCAATAAAATTATCGATTTTTAGTCACTAACGTTTACTCAAGTAACTGCTAAGTGTCATTTTGACATCTGTCACAACTCGTAGTCTGTGCAAAAAGAGAAACATCCAAGGAATTAGGTAGCGTATGTGCGGATGATGTGCGCTCTAAATAACTGTTTTAATGCTAGTAATAGTAAATAAAAAATCTGATCAAAATTGAAGCTAATGTAGGTACAGTTTTATAGTTTTCTAGAGTCACAGGTGACAGTTGCTTGACAGATAATAGCTGGTTTGGGCTGCCATATAAAAATCTGAATATATATATATATATACATTCAGATTTATATATATATATATATATATATATATATAATACAGTTCATCGTAACGCCTCGCAGGTTCTCTTTTTTTCACACTATCGGACACAGCCGAGAGGGCGATTTTTTTCAAGTCAGTGAGATTGTTATGGTGTATGTATTTTTCCTGTAGTGAGTCGGAGCTCTAGATCAGTGGTTACACTGCGGTGTTACAAAACAATTTTATGATAGATCTGCAGTCCCAAACAAGAGGCAGTAATACATGTCTTATTTTACTTGAGAACTACACATATTTAAATAGACGTGGTAGTGAAAAGCAATAAATACAGCACAAAATGATATTATTAAAACTAAATATAACTTCTATAAGATGAACAATCGTTAAGTAGAGCGTGTAATGTGCCCTGCCAGGTACTGTAGGGTTATATAGGATATTTACATCAACAAATAAATGCAAATTGGCTTGCTCAACAGTGCTAAATAATTGAAAATACAAGTATACACATTTTCTATTTCTAATTAAAATTGAGGGAAAACCACGTTAGTTTTGATAACAAAAGTATACACATATTTCAAACTGCTTGTTTAACCTTACTTTAGGTTCGCAAAAAGTAAGTAAGAGTTCCCCTACCGTGATTCTAGTTCCACATATAAGCTAGTTTTTTTTCTCGCACTTTAACTCAATGACCTCACACGTCATAACTCATAACAAGGTGACATTCAGGTACGTTTCTTATCAGCTGATCTGTATTCTAAACCCCCAGGATCCTCAAATGTATTGCTACGAAAGGCACAACACAGCGAATGGCAGGTCTACTATTACAAGTTTAAAGACAAATCATACAATGCACGATTAGACATTTTTAATAATCTCAAAACATAAGCACAATGTACATAATCTTATGGCTAGTCTTATTCAGGTACGAAGCATTTTCATATCGGATGTGTACTTCGATAAACGGACAATTATGTAATAAGCAATTGGCAACACTAAATGACAGTTTAAATGTTACATATAAGGTGCGTTCGTTTAGCTTATGATTTGATAATAGGCATTGGTGGCGTTTTCATTGATTTATCTTTTGTTAAAGCGTTCGGAAAGCTTAAAAATGTTATTTTTGCCACTTTTGCCCATACCCTATTCGAACGCTCAACTGAGCATAAGACCTAAAATCGCATGATTATGCTGTCAAATAACGATCACAAACAACTATTCTCCGGACGTGGGTCAAAAATTGCACTTTTTCGTGGCAAAAGTTTCTCTTTTTTAGCTTTCCGAACGCTGAACAAAAAGAGGCATTAACGACATTTTCACCCACAGACTCCCAATTCGAACGCCCCTTGTGGGCGTTTTTAGCGTTATTTTCGGCAAAAACGATCAGAAGTGATTTATTCGAACGTACTATGAGTGTAGTTAAACCCTTTGCGTCCCAGAGACGTACATTTACGTCAGTTTCATTAATAAATCTTTTGTTTTAATAATCATGGTATAGGAAGGATTAATTCATATTTTAATAAAGTTCAAAAAGCTCGTTTCTCTTGTGCACGACTAGAATCTTATTTCCTGTTGCCATGTTATTATGAGAGATACACATAATTTAGTATTATTATATTCCGCAATAGACCAGACATAAGTGACCTCTCTGAGTTTTTTCACATCTATCATGTAGCGTTGATGGATTGCGCTCGGTTACGTAAATCGCAGAACAGATAGCTGGTATAAATATGTCAAAACCAGCAGTGCTATTATGTATCTCAGTTGTTAACAAATGTTGATTTAAATCGAAAATAATGGCGGCTCTTTTGACAACCCCAGGGCTGCGTTCCAGCAAACCACAGGACAAGCCAAAATTTAGCAAAACTGCCGGTCCACGACGCCTATAGGCCAAAATTTGCACGGATCAAGATTTGATCACGCCCGTTCCACGACACCCTGCCAGAACAAATGTTGTCCCGACTGCCAAAGTTTTTCTATCATTTAAGAGAGCCAAATCTTGGTCGGTTGTCAAATTGTTGATAGTGACAAAGTATTTTGTTGCATTTTCGTGACGAATAGACAGGTTTATTTATTTGTACTTAACTCGAAGTGCCTAATTATATATTCTTGACCAGTGGAAAGTAATTATATCCTCAAGTTAGTTTGAAACCAACAACCAGCTAACACCTAAGTAATGTATGTCAAACTCGTTTTTGACAGATAATGGTAAAATACGTTCTAGCAACTTTCGATCAAATCTTGGCCGAACAATATTTGGTCTAAAGCTTGCTGGAACGCAGCCCAGTAAGCATAAATGTTAGTAAGTTGATGACTGAAGCTGACAAAAGTGACATAGAACCGCCATTTATTTTAATTTCAATCAACATTTGTTAGCAACGATACATAGGTACTAGCCCTGCAGATTGAAGTTGCCATACATACTAAACAAACAATAGATTCTGTGCGATACACTTACGCGCTTATAGCGTTAACGAAGATGAAAAAACTCTTACTAGGCACACTGACTAAGAAAGGTGCGACATTACGTAGTAACAAATCGAGGTAGTTAAAAATAAAAATAACTAAATTGTAATACAGCCAACGTCCTTTCTTCATATTCAAATATTATTATTAACCGGCAAAACATTCACGTTAGAGATCGAATACGTCGACCCGGGTTTCAAGCATGTCCGATGCTCATCTTCAGGGCGAGTGCGCAGTGGCGTCTGCGAGCTCCCGGCGGACGGTTTTGCCGGTTAATAATAATAGTTGAATATGTGTCAAGCTCAGAATTTCAATACAAAAATCCTTTCTTCATGGCATTATTTACATTAAAATCAAGAAACAGTGCATAGCGTTTACAAACAGTTGTGCAATTGCAAGCCATTATTTTGAATAACACAAAATAATTTTGCAACGGTAGCGTTCATAATCGCACATCATTCTGAATGCGTAGCGTGGGGCAGTAAACCATTATGGAATATGGTTTACAGTAGAGATGAATATACTATTTATCACATATGCGAGGAAATAAGATTTTATCAAACAATACTGTACGAAATAAACTAGTTGAAATCATTGAAATTTATCGTAAAATGGTTGTAGTTAAGATCGAACACGTTACTAGTTGTGATTAAATTTTGCAAACGTATTTATGAATTTCAGTATAAACAATCCAAATAGGTCCTAGCTCTTCACCAATTCCTTGCAATATATAAAACTTTTTTCAAATGGCCAACAAAACCACCAAAACAAGTACCAGCCAAAATAAAAAGCCGCCAGATGAGCAGAAAACACGATATTATGTTTCCGCCCTAGAGTCAGAGCCATAGCTTTGACTTGACATCCTTTGGACGAATTAATTAAAATTATCTGTCTTTGTTTGTAGCAGATAGGATTGCAAGCCAGGTTCGAAAGAAATTGATATGGGAATTTACTTCTTTCCCATGAGTTTTTTCCCTGCTGTACACGGAATAATGAGGAAATTTACTTACATTCCAATAAAGGACGTGGTCAGAGACCAAACAGACCAATTTAGTCAAAACAATTCTGATTTGTAAAGTCGAACATGATTTCTCCCAATCAATCTGATTCATCATGATCATCATCATCATCTCAGCCGTAGGACGTCCACTGCTGAACATAGGCCTCCCCCACCAATCTGATTAATCTTATAAAAATAACATTAGACACAACAGTAAAATTCAATAAACGATTGCCTGGAAAAGTTTGCGTGATCGTAACCCTGCATGGAACAAGCGGAAGTAATTAAAGTAAATTTTAAAATGCTGATTTAGATGTCTGGCAAATGTACTAGGAAATAAAAATAAATTTGCATGATTTCGCGCCGATTTTAACAGATAACAGAAGTCAAACGAAATGTTCAATTAAACACAACCGGCCTAAGCATGGTTGTTAGCGGAAAACTCATGAAAAATACTTCCGATAGTGAACTTATCGAATTATTTTTGGCCTACTTTCCAAACATGAGTGATAAAAAGAACTTTTTTTCGACATAATGATAAACGGTCAGTGACTCGAGATACATTAAAATTTTAATAAAAATTATCAATCTAGTGCTAAACATTGGACTGTCCATTTTGTGCTTTCCTCGAAAACTGATTGCTAACAGAAGGTATAATTTTAAATGAGAATTATTAAGGTGTAATAATAATTATAAATCTTTATGTGACCATTTTGTGCATGATAAAGCAGTTAGAGCTATTTACGAAAGTTTAGAATATAATTAGGCATCATCTATCACATAACCTAAGACTACAGCCTACATTTCTAAGTTATTATTGTTTATATTATTATTTAATTTGCGGACATTATGGTCGTATCACAACGAGCATGGCGTGGCACTTTTCCTCTCGTCTTGTATTACGGAATGTTAAAAAAGTAAAGATTCCATTTCTTAGGAACTTTACGCATAGTTATTTTTTTAATTTTCAATTACGGCCAATTGCGCTACGACCGCAAAGATATTTAATACCATAACTTAAAAAACGTAATACTTTGGTTATCATTGCAAGTCGTAATTTGTAAAATATTAATGGTTTAATTTACAGAAAAAAATTAGGCACTTCGAATGATAAAACTGGTATACATTCAAGTTAAGCAAAGTAAATTTATTAGTTTAATAAACTTTAATTATTAGAATTGTAAACAAGACAAGATACATCTAACTAACTCATTCCTATATTTAATTCGCTCCGTCGGCCATGCTCGTTGCATACATAATATTTACTCGTATTAAATACCTACCTATATTTATTTTCATAATACACTGACAAGTAGGATATTATCGGGCACGGATGCTTAAACACAACCTGGGGTAGCACTATTCACGAATAAGCTAAACATAATTTACAAATATTTAGGTACTTACTCTTAGATCATAAAGGTTTTTATCTGTGTTTTGAGACTTTATAAATAAACAATATGTGTAGTCATTACAAAGATATGTTTATACAAAAGGTACAGAGTTATTTTAAACAATATTATTATGTCGCTATGTACACATAGAAAAATATATTAACTGTTAGATAAAAAATATTCATTTTGAAAAATATTAAAGGTACTCTTAATTCTTACTACTGTTATGTAGTTTCTATTGAAACTTTGGTTAAATTCTTAGTTTTCAATAAGCAGATTATAACAAAAGCAATATATTTATACATAGAAATGGAAAACGAGTGGAATGTGCGAATCACAATTGTTAACCTTGTTTATACCAAATAAATATTTCTAAAAAAAGCGTACGAAAAAATCTGCGACGCTTAGATGAGTAATATTGTTCAATATCTCATTTGGAATAAACAAGGCGATAACGGGAAGTTAATAGTTTTTTTTATTACATTACATTACTTAATTTTACGCATTATACAATGTGCAGGTTTCGAATAAAATGGCACAAAATTTTGTAATCATTATCAGGTCATCAAGTCTATACTCAACAAAACTCGCGCATTATTTTAATTTATTACTAATAAAATGCGAATATTATCACATTTAAATTATTACAAACTAAAAAAACGTTTTTATCTACACTATAATGATTTTTGTAACAGGTGAGACGAATATGACTAAATCTTAAAAAGTTAATTTTATTTAGAATAGGTTATATAGAACTTGAGTAAATTATAGTAATCCATCGGTAGTACTGGTAGGTAAATATTCTTGTCACCTGTATTTATTTACTCTAAGAACACTAGATTAGGTATTTTTACGCAGAGAATGGTAGTGACCTTTTTGTGCAGTACACAAAACTAAACTAGCTTAGCTAGCTACTTAAATTGTAATTTTTAGTAAATTGTGGTAGTTTCCTATGTAATCCAAATTATTATTATATGACAGTCCTTTTTGATATTTCTGTTCAAATAGACTATATACTATAACTAGATAATTGATTGTCGATTTTGATAGTTATGTTAACTGATCACAGATTAAAATCAAAGTGCTTAATCAGCGTTACTGCAACCTGATCTTGACTTAACAAGAGACTTGACACATGATTACTTAATTCTTGATTTAATTAGGCCAGAACCAGAGTAAGTACTACCACCATAGTTTAGAGAGTTTAGATTTTAGTTCGCTAGTTTCGTCTAGTGTTATGCAAAAGCGAATAACAATATCTAACCTTTTATCAATTCCACCTATTGCGTATCTCAAGTTAGACTAGTACATTCAGTAATTCTACATTTATGTATATATAAATGCTTACGAGTTATTATGGGACTGTTTATTCCCAGCTTTAAAATGTGCGACTCAAAATGCGTACATCCTTATAATATGTGCGTAAGATGGATTACTATTTATACTGCTAAATTACATAAAAACTTCTTTTTACTCCCAAGGGACACAGTACATTGTTCGTAGTTTGTAACGCGTATTGACGTTTTTGGTCCACAAGGAGTTACTAATAGATATAACGAACAAGATAGCAAAAAAGTGAAATTATGGAGCCATGGCAACACCGTTTCGCTACACTAGTGTAAGCACTGATTATAACTGTTATCTGTAGCTGTAGAACCAATAATTTGCAAAAACGGTATTCATAACGCCAACTTAAAGAAATGAAAAAAGCACCGCTATTTATTTGCAAACTATGAGTTTATCCGTGGCAGTCATAATGACAGGTTGAATATATATTTATATGTTGCACTTACGCGTGCTATGCCTTTTGTGGATACAGTGTGAGAAAAATATACCCAACGAATGAGTCATATGGTCCTCACTTCCATCATAGTGATATCATATTTATATGTCAATGTGACAAGTCTAACAGATGTCATTATTTTTTTGTAATTTTGAGTGTCTAAAATAAAACTAACCTGAAAAATCACTATATTAGCTGTCAGATATCAGTCTAAATCAATTATTCAATTTAGGCATCAAAGACGCACTTGTGAACGTCAATTATTCATTATAATGTACCTACTTTAAAGACTCTACCGCCGCGTTACAAAAAAAATATAAATACTTATTGATAAAAGATGACATCGGCTATGTGGACACCTGAGAGATTTCCACCACCTTGTTACCATGACATATGATAGAATTATGGCACTACCGTATAGTAATGGCTCAGCAGGTACACCAGTGTAACGAAGTGCGACGAGTCCGTGGTCGATTTTGAGTGCGTTTCAACGACATCAAAAACACTTTTTGTATAACATTATCGATGACAAATGATTCGTCATTGTTTCGTTCGATTACTAAACAATTACCTATTCATGAACATACAATATCAATGTACACAGCACAAAATATTACAAAAATAGTTACCAAGAAAACAACAATAAATTGACTATAGACCTAAGTACTCCGATCATTAGAGATCCTGCCACAAATCCGACGTTAAGTCATATCATTAAAAATATACCGATAAATCATTGATTACAAAAAACATACGTCGAAAAATGCTTATAAAAATTACATTACAAAAAATAAAATAACATTTTCATAAAGCTTCATACGTAATTAAATAGCAGGTGTATAGAACCACTCAACATTAAAAGAAGTCATATGTTCAGTTGTAATAAAAACGTCGCGCTTGCTTGATTGTTAGAGATCATAAATATTACTGAAGCAACTTCATAAATGTTAATTATATCAACATTATCAACACCTTTCATAACACACGACTCAATTGATGTTTTTACAACACAATAGTATGACATATAGTCATTAGCTCAACAAATGAACTAGTAATAATTTAAAAGCTAATATAATCTTCAAGTTCAGAAGGCAAACTGAACACATGATTTCCCATAACACGGCAACTCACACCCTAATTCACCCAAAAATGTATAAATAGAAATCGACCTTTCCTGGAGGAGGCCTGCGTATATCACGACCAACACTTGACTCCATTGGAAACAAACGACATTCACTGAAACTTGTCCACTCTCGTATAATTCATCTAACTAGAAGTATACGTAGCTCGAATATTCTCTCGAACCGGAGCGGCCACGTGGAAACGAACCCAGTGGCTTGGGTAGTAAGGGCTACACTTGCGTGACACAGTGCGCTAATTTCTCAACTTCCAATTGCAACGACTGCCGTTTGTCTGACTCCTGCTTGAGTTTCAGAGACAGTTCTTCAATCGCCGTTTTGAACATTGTATTTTGTACTTCTAGAAGCTTCTCCAAGTTTGATATCTGCAAAAGACCAAGGAAACAACACGTAAATATTTAAACATTGATTACGAAAGACGTTTAAAAATAAGCCGATTTTTAATGCATCTCCTTGGAAACCAACATTTTCCTTAAATTAAGTACCCATCTTGAAAAAATGTTCTGAGCGGTACGTGCGAAAAGACAAATATTGCTTTTTTAGAATTCATACGGTAGTGCGGAATTACGCCATAAGCAGTATCCGCTCATAAGTGTCCCCAAATTGTGTGAGCGGGCAAGTGGCAGGTGAGTTTGAAGTGACGTCATGTGCGGACTTACAGTGCTATTGCTCTTGCACGAAATCGTTTTGAGCATAGTGGGCCTAGCGCGCACTGTCTAGCGTTATTATAACGCATATTCTGTGAAGTACGTAGTCATAGAAGTGCGCTCATTGCGGTGAGTATACCGCACAAAATTGTGTATCGCATAAGACGCTACGCAGACGGCGGGGCGGGGTGGTCTGTTTGACCTCGAAGCAATAAAGACCGCGTATGCCCGTCTATGCCCACGGCTGCCCTCGCCGCTACGTACGCTGGCGGCGCGGCGCGGCGCGGTCTTTTTGCCCTCCATGTGCGTTGGTAGTATAGGATTCCCTTTTCGCTATCGTAAGCGGCGAAATTGGCCGCCCCGGCCCGCCGTAAGTACGTAATAATAAATATATGCATATAGCGACTCTTGTATGGTAGTCTATAACGATGTGGTATGGGGCCCACAGCTGTAACTCGAAAACCAAAACGTGCGTTTTTTTTCGGCGCAGTGCGCGGCCCCTTGGCGGCGTTTGTTCTACCGTACCGCAAGGAAGTACGCACTAGTTTTAATGTAAAATTTGACATTTGTTTATGTCACAGAGGTCAGATTTGTTTACTTTATTTACCTACAATTCATTAGCACGCTAACAGCGTTGTGAATAATGATATCGCGCTTTTTAATATTAGACCAACAGTGATAGACATCAGCACCGTAAGGGATAAAAGCGAATAAGGAACGGCGCGTAAGACTTACCCTATTATTAAGTTGTGCGATCAACGCATCATTTCCATCGTTCTTTTCTTGCTTCACTGAATGCATTCGCCTCTCCAACGTGTTGGACGCACTTTTATCTTGACTCTTCTCCATTCTATCTTCTGTTTTCTCCACCCTCTCAAGCGTACTAGATTTTTCGAAGACACTGCCGGAATTCCTCGTATTTTCGCTTACTTTCTCTGACGTGATCGTGGATTTTTCTGTTCTAGAGTTTGGTGATTTGTCTATGATTATTTCTGTGTTTGTGCGCACTGAGGCGAGAGGTGGGGAGGGCGCGGGGGGTTTCTTTACGTCTTCTAACATTGATAGTAGCGTTCGACCTGTGAAGTTACAACACGATTAGTATCATACTAATATTATAAATGCGAAAGTATGTCTTGGAATGAAAATAGAATAGAATGTGGATGGAAAGATTTTTGTTTCTTTTTCACGCCAAAACTATTGAGCCGATTAGAATGACATTTTTAACATAGACAGATAATATAATGACAAATAATATTTTATATATCTGGAATAGAATATGCGACTTTTATTATGGAAAACCTGCAAGACAATAATGTATCACGCGGGGCGGCGCGGCTGTTTAAAAAATAAGAATTAGTTTATAATAATATGTGTAAGGGATATGTTTCAACTTTAAGTTCTATGCAAAGGACTGAATGCCGTCTTTGACAAATGGTTTAGATACTGGAGGCAAACTTTTGAGAAAACACTAGGCTGAGATTAAAGATGGCGCGGTCTACATTAGCATTTCAATTGAAATAATGCAATTTGAGATATTATGGTTTCAAAAGTCAGAAGTTCTTAAATTCTTCTGGTAAAATATAACAATATGTACTAATAACTGATAAATCGTTAAAAATGACAGATATGAATCTACTAACCGGCAGCGGTAGGTGAAGTCAAAACTGGCGGCTTCGCGGGCAACGGTTCGATATCTCTTGTTGGAGGCGACATTTCCTTTTTTGCATTAGTATCCAGTGAATGCCGTATTTTAGTCTAAAAATTAAGAATAAACTTGAAAGAGAAATTGCTATAAATATATATGCATATAAAATAATTTCTTGAATCTGCCAACCGGAGTGTATGAAAATAATGCCTGATTTTGTATTGCTTCGATATTTTCGTTATTTTTCTTGCTTAGCACTTAACATACTAGTGTCTTTGTCCTTATAGGCAAATAAGCATTAATTAGTTCATTATTTGATTCGATTTCATTATAAGGGTAGCAAAACTGTTCATAGAAATATCAATTCAGTACAAAATCAAGTGGTTCATCTGTTGGCCTTAAAGAGTTTATTGGATACAATATAGCAAAACCTATGTAATTTTATTATGATATTGGTCAATTTTGTCCTCATCTTATGGTTAAACTGTCACACCGAACCGTAATCTTTACGTATACAGCGATCGCTTTACAACCGATATTGGTCGTTAAATCGCCAGGCTGGAAAATTACCTTGCACAATATTCCATATTCATTAGCACCGCCGCCATGTAATACCATGTAATGAGCCTACAAGTAGAAAATTGCAAGCATTACTGTGTTTTGGTTTATTGTAGCAAACTCAATTACTGGGCGATTGGAATTAGGAACTAATATCTCAAAGTTGTTAGTACTGTTCCACACCGAACTTTAGACCATCTCTGGCGACCCTGCAACTTGTATGGCCAGCAATGAACAAGAGAAAGATTGGCCCGTTTTGTAAAATCGTTCCATTTTAAAAACAAAAAGTCTAATTCCATTGTTCAAGCACAATACTAGTGTTTCTAAACATTTGGGAGTTTGAAGTTTGAGTGTGGTGAAGAACACTACATACTTATAGGTGCTTGCATGCCCGTAACACTCGCACAGAACCGGTCAACTGCCCCGTTTTGTTTGTGATCACTCATTTCTTGTATTGTTTATTATAAGTAAGTTTACTGATCGAGAATTTAGTGTCTGGACAAACCTTATTTAAGTTTTTAGGCAAGTTATATCCATACCACAATTGTAACTCTTTGTTGATAATAATAAATAAATAAATAAAAACACTCAAACTTCAGACTCCCAATCACCTATCAATCTGAGGGTCGTATTATTCTAGGCATAGCGTACTGTGTGCTACTATCGACCGAATGATCACTGACCCCCCAGTGTACAATGAATACGGACTTCACTCTTCTATAACGAAAAGATTGATATTAAAATACTGTAGAAGATTATGACAAGTAAAATTACCTCTTCAAAACTCTCCAAGACAGATATTCTGCTACTAATTGATGATGTGCTCTTTGACATTTCCATGGAATGGGTCGACCTTTTTCTCTCCTCTTCTAACCCACAATCGAGGATTCTGAAAAAGAAAACATCTAATAACTCTCTAGAGGAAACAGACCACAACATAAGATATAAGACTGCAACTATAACTCCTATGAGCATCATCAAATTGATGTTGAATTTAATATCTTGCCATAAATATTTATAATAATGCCTAAATTTAGCTAGATGCCTAAGCATAGCCGTTTTGTCATTATTATTATTATAGCATAACAGCATCCAATACTTTTTATCCAATAATTTAGTGTATGTCACTATTATACTCGTACATAACGCGCCCACGCGCAGGCTGTTGACTATGCTCAATCAATTTACGTACGAGTTCCAGCATGTCGACATTTTCAATGACGGTATGAGTACAATTGTATCTAGTTTAAGCCTATTTATAACATGTTACCTAAATAGTTAGCGTTTTGGAGTATACTGTAAGCTTATCATTTAATAAATAAATAAATTACGAGTATGTGTAAAAGTGACATACGCTAAATATGCTGTTATTAGTAGATTAGTAGCCAAGGGCTGTAAACCACCCTCGAACTATAGGCGCACGAGCGCAGCGAGGGCGCCTAAATATCTCGGGCTGCAATTGATGCCTACACCCGAGCTAACTACTCTGCTTTACGTCTCGATTGTGAGGTAAGTAGAAAAAAACCGGCATTATAAAAATAAAATTGATGACTATTATACTCATACGAAGACAAGGCTGAATAGCGAAGCGACCTCTTTTGTCATTGGGCTGAATGCATGATGTATATTGACAGTATGATGGTTAGATGTACGCGAACTTTTTGAAAGAGTGAAGTGTTTTTTTAATTACTTACCGCCCTAGGGCTTTTCTAGCTACATTATTACCCTAGAGCGCTAATTGGTCACCTACAAGCCCCATTTGGGGGTAATAAGGACCTACTTACCGAATATGAGAGATGTAAATATATATTAATGCATAGCAATCGAAATGGAAGATATTAACACGCCAAAAACGTGATTCCAAAAGCAACAACGCACGATACTGTACACACACAACCTAAACTGATCCAAAATAGTTTATTTCATCACGTGTATAACTTAAAAGTATCTTTGAATTAAATAACATACAAATATTCTTAAATAATCCATTTGATGTGTTTTAACTATTGTTACGGACGTTGTGTATGTGTGTGATGTTAGTGACGTACCGAAATTATAACTCATTCACGTGAGTTATATTAAAAATATGCCAAAAACCATGTGTATGAACGCGAGGGATTGATTCGATTTATTTTAGCTATATCCTATAATCGGGATGATTTTGGGCAATCTTTTTTTATGAATGCTGTTGAAATCTATACTCAAATGGAACTATAATTATAAAACAGAACTCCCGCCTAGTGTTATTATTAGGGCACACATCAATGTAAAAATAGAAAAAAATATTTAATTTATGTATTTTGATATTTGAATTTCTTTCCCCAGCATATAATCTCTAGTGTATGTTTACTTTACTTTAGTTTTTATATATCTTCTGTCCTCACCTGTCTGTGCTTCCACCACCAGCTTTGCTCGCGACACCCGTTTCTGATGATGAAGAAACCGATCGCGACTTTCCAACGTCAATAAAGCTGGTCTTTTTAGCTTGGTTTAGCTTTAATTCTTCCATCCAAGGCGCTCGGTGTTTCTCCCATTCCCGTGCGCGAGGTCTTATCTCTTCAGTGACTGATGCAGGCGGTTTCTCTGATGGTGCCGGTGGTTTTTCCGTCGGCACTGAAACAAAGTGATCTAGTAATATGCTAATTGTTATTCATAAACTATTTATGAATATGATTATCAAACAAGCGGACAATGTCAATTCTCTGCTTTTATTTAAAGTGCGGAGGGATAATCAGGTACGTGGCTGATAAGATGGTAATAATAGAGTCTAAAGATAATGCAATGCATATTTTGATCAAAAGAGAGATTTAAAAGACACATGCAGTGATATGGCTACTTTATAGTCATTACCTAGACATGTCGGCAAACATTAAAAACGGCGTGAGGTAAAATTATTATGATAGTAGTTTTTGCTTTTGGTAACATTCGCTCACTAAAAGCTAGAACAATGGAAGTGCATAATTGGATTATTTGGAAATATAGTACAATTAGTCTGAAATGGAACAATGTGTAAAAAAATAAGTCGGTCGCAATTGGCACCAGGCACCATATTTGGCACCAGGTAACCTTTTCTCACATTATCAAATCAAATAGAAACAAATAAAAAAACTACACACTTTCAAACACTTGCAGGGGTTTTTCTTTTCAACCAATATTTTATAATGAAATTGGTTAATGTTATGCTTTTTCATGTTTTGCAATGGTACTAGCTAGACAAACAAATATTGGAGGGGTTTCATACTTATTAAAACTCATGGTTGCATATTTTTAATAATATATAATTTTATAATAACCTTGTATACTTCTAAAATTAACTAAGATTATCTATTAAAATTACGGTATTAATGCTTACTAGATTTGTATAATATGACTTAGAGCCGCCATTTTTTTTAAATTTCGAACAACATTTGATTGTAACTAAGATACAAAATTGCTCTGCGTATGTTTACATGAGTTGGTTGACTCACGCACGCACCACGCCAGAATATGATTAGATACATATTTGTGCTGAATACGTAACAAAGGAGCGGATGGTATACGGCAAATTTATGATATGCAGTAGGTGGCATAAGCTTTAATGATGAAACACGGATATAGAGACATAACACGGTTTTTGTTGACTCATAGTCCTTATACTACAGACTACCTTACCAGAAGGTAGGAATATAATTAGTTTGATCTACAATATTACTCTTTGACCTAATGGTAAGCGCCATAACCGCCAATGACGGTTGCAGTACAACTCAGTATTTAAAGGCATGTGTGAAATGCACTGGGCTCGCCACACGGAGTCATGCTAATAATTGAGACAATATATCAGACCCTCAGACAAAATAAAAAAGTCAAGACAGAATGTTATGAACAGAGAAGTGAGGCCGGTTTTCTAAACTACATGTGCGTGACTAGGTACTGTCATGGTAATGAAAATTAATTTAAAGTTATTAAGAAAATATCAATAATTAATAAATTTCAATTAAATGATAATTAAAACTTTACGTGTTGCTTCCACGCGCCGCGATAGTTCGACTGGCGAACCAAGGCGTAGTTTTGTTGTAGGTTTTGTATGTAAATATGTATGGACACGCCGAGGCGTAGTTTCACCCGGCCTCACTTCTCTGTTCACAACATTCTGTCTTGACTTTTTTATTTTGTCTGAGATCAGACCCTATTATTGTTAACCCTTCCTATACCGCGATAATTAAAACAAAATATTTATGAATGAAACGCACGTAAATTTACGTCAATGGTACGCAAAGGGTTAATTGTGTTATTAAACAATTCAGATTAATGGATTTTCTCTATTTCACGACACGAGGATATTGAACCTACCGAATTTATTACCTCTGAGCAACGAAGAAATAATGTCAGCAATCATAATTCAGAACAAATTCCACACAAAAAGTGGTCCTTCAAACCAAAACCACGTATGATTCCAAATACGAATTACTTCCGAGGCTACAAATGGACATGTTCGGTGATTGGTTTAAATTCAGAAAGAAAGTAGGGATTGGCCCACGCGCGTGCTGAAATGTCTACTATGACAGCTGAGTCATAGCGGCGTGAACGAAGCTATAGATTTAGCACGACTTTTACTGGGTCATTTTTAAGGCAGTTAATCTTCCTGATATTATTTCTTGGTAGTCTCCGAGTTGATTAGTGTAATCTTACTCTCTAACTTACCTCGTACAAATGCTACATAAAGATCGACTGACTCAGTGTTTCGGGTAGTGGAATGTCTCAATACATAGCCGCATATAAATGGTCCACAATGCTAGTTCAGACACCAATTTCACTTTCTACAGCACCCACCAAACATTTTAAAATTATTGATGGTTGTATTGGATAAATAAAACATAAACTATAAATATATAGTTCTATAAATACAAATTGTTTCCATTGCGTCAAAAGATTTAGACAAAAAAACGTTTTTTGTAAAGATGTTTCCTTTTAGGAGGTCTTACCTTCGTGTCCATTACTGAGCCCGATTTGTAGAGGAGTGTCGTCGCGTAGAGCCTGACTCGGTGGCCTACGACGTGGGGCTTTCACTCTGAAATTAATTACAAAATCAAATGTAAGATGAATCTAATGCGTACTGAAGGATTCTAAAATAGCTGATGAAGGATATAGTCATTGTGAGTAGCAAGAGATGTAACATCCTATACAGAAACGGTATGTATGCTTACATATGCTTGGAAAATTTTCGTTATTTAATATTTAAAATAAAAGAGCGTCTTCATGGAGGCTTCAGCCAGCGGTGTAAATATAATATTTATAATTTGTTTATATTACTAAGGATACCATTCAGACATAATGTCTAAAATATGTCTACCTTTAACCTTCATAGTTTTATTTTTTACATGGCTTTTTCAAAAATTAAGTGCAAATAGTGTAGATTATATCCGCAATTTTTCTATTATATATTTTTATATTTATTACAAAATATATTCAAGTTATTACAAAATCTTCTATTTTGGGATTGCCAAATATTTACAACCACTGTTATCCCTTCAAGATTCGATGTCATTATAACAATGAAATTTCTATTGTGTCTGGCCGTGCGACCTTTGATGCATTATAGAAATATTAAAAACTGAATATCTATTTTACTTTCAAATTTTTATAATAACAGCGTAGTCAACAATACGTTGATTTCTTTTTAAAATATCTATTTAATATATGATTCAAATAGTCTTTATGGAGAATGAATTTCATTGTATCTATATCAGCAACTGAACACTGAACCACACAACTATAACCCTTACATCATCTTGTAGAGTATAGAAAGTAAACTATAGGTAACTGTAGATACGTCAGTCTTCTTATTTTACGAACCGCAAATTTAGTAGAAATAAGACATAAGAATTTTGTTTGTTGCAAATCATAATCAAAACAATTTATTTAACTTAGACGAAGACGTACTTATAAACGTCAATTGTTATGAAAAGTACTTAAAATGAATCTACTTTCTGACTCTAAATGTATTTTAAAATAAAGAGAGCCTGTAATATAACTTCATATGCCATCATATCTCATTTCATAAATCCTTATTTGTATTTTATATTAAGAACTATTTTGATACTGATATGAAAAAATTTAAATATTAAAAATAAAATGAGGAATGACACGGTGGACATCAAGAAAAAGAATTGGTTTTTGATGGGGACAGATTCCAACCAATATAGAATAATTAATTATCTAAGATTCCGAGATTTGGAAATACTCAGGCATTCAGTGGACTCCGAATCCAGAACAAGACATTGATGGTATCCCACATGCTCTTAATCCAGAACTCAAACATCCTTCAGAGCCAGAAGTTGACTAGATCGTCATGTGTGTAACGTGCTGAACGAACTGACCTTTCAGGACTTATAGTGAAATGTGATACGGCCAGGTCATGTATTCTTTATTATTATAATTTTATTTATATCTAATGTTCCTTTTGATTTACAATTTAAGTAGCTAGGCCTTCTAGGTAATATAATCAGTGTAGGTAAGCTATAACGTTACAAGCCTCTACCTACCGAGAAGTACAGACAAGGAACTCGGGGTCATCTTTTCAATTGTTTTTCTATGTATTATTTTGACTACAATCTCAGACCAGTATAATATATCAGAAAGACGCTCGTAATTCTCGATTTGTATAAATACGTTTCAGTAAGATTACCAAAAGGTTCGAATAGCGCGTTTTTACAGCATCTATATCAGCAGCCTCATACGACTATATTCCGAGACCTAGAAATATCTATAAAAATATATTAACTTTACGAACCACATATACAGCAGAACTACTACTAGTGTAAGTAGTATAGTTAATGTTATGTACACAAACCTGCCAGCGCGTGGATCGCTCAGTATGGTGTTTCTTTCAATATGGTCGAAAGTGTTGGTCGAGTTGGTCGAATTGACCGCAGTTGTAGAGTTTGGCGCATTAGTCGCAGGTTTACTAGCACCGCCGCCGTCAATGCGGTCCCATTCTCCACTGCTACTGCTGCCGCTGCTTGGTAACGCGTTAGATGACTTATCTTTCTCCTTATCCCTGAAAATAGAATCCAATTAATTGCAGAATGGCGCTTTAGTGGCCCTATTCACGGTTATTTACCGGCATTAATTGCATGTGTGAGTGTATTCCTACACGATGGTGCTCGCTGCGAAGTGTAAAATGCCGAGCCGCACGCTTGCACTACGCTAGATTTATTTAATCTTAAGGACCACCGCTTTTATGGAATTTCTTCCGGTATATTTTAACCAGTGACCTCTAATAAATGCATGGCTGTATCTAAAGTGTGCATAAGTAACTGTATATGAGTCAATGAGTATTTCTTCGTTTTACTGCACAGATGCCTAAGTGTTATTAAAAAGTTGATGGTTTTATAAGTATTAACCCTTCCTATGCCGTGATAATTAAAACAAAAGATTTATGAATGAAACGCACATACATTTACGTCTCTGGTATTCAACGGGTTAATGCTCGAGAAATAATTGTTAATGCTAATGTAATTACTCTGTTAGGACAGTACGTATACTAGCATAGTTTATTGTATATTCATCATAATCAGCCCATTTTGTTCCCACTGCTAGGACTCGTGCCTTCCTCGAGAATTTGGGCCATAAACCACCACGCGGTCCCAGTGCGGATTGGTGGATAGGTGAGTGGCCAACCCATGTCGAAGTTTTCAGGCCGCCCGAAGGCCTTCGACATATATAGCCTAACGACTGTTGTCCTAAGACAAACAACCGGGATCGACGGCTTAACGTGCCCTCCGAAGCACGGAAGCGCTCAGTTGAATAATGCCACTAGCGGTCACCCATCCAAGTCCTGACCACAGCAAGTGTTGCTTAACTTGTTGATCGGTTAAGATCGCCAAGTAGCCAAGCTCCGCTACGAGCCCTTCTTAATTCTGTTCTCCATCTATTGATATTGTTAATGTGTATATACGATATATATATAATACAGAGATTTGAAAATAAAAAACAAATAATCGCGGCTCTATTACCGGCCAAACGTCTGCATTTTCGGACCAGGAAAGGAATGATCGCGACATTTTTTCAAAGTAATCTATATCTCAAATCGAATAGCACATAACCAGTCTGCTGAAGTGGCGTTCTTTTCGACATTTGATCCACATACAGGATCAATGAGACCTGCGGAGCTATTTATTTGTATTTGTAAACAAACGTTACTTCTAATCTATAAAAATGGCGACTTTATGTCACTTTTGTCAGCTCCAGACATCAACTTACTAACATTTTTGTTTACCGGAGTTGTCAAAACTGATAAAGAGCCGCTATTTTTTATGATTCCAATCAACAATTGATCATAACTGAGATACGTACTGGCTTCTTATTGACCACTTCATTATCAGTCGATTCATTTTAAAATCTACCCGTAAAATCCTATGAAAGATTATATCGCGCAGACAGCGCTCAATAAGTGTATCTACTGGCCTATGTGAACGTGAAATAAATGAGCCATCAAACTTTAAAACCTCGGGGTCACAAGCGCAGTAATTCAGGATCAAAGTTTTGCATGAAATGAGTAGCTATAAGAATCATTTAAGCGGGTACAAATCGGCTGGCAAATTAATTGTCTTTTTCATTTGATAACATCGTAGAATACTGACTTGTCTGAGGAGGATAGCATTTTGCTTTTCAGCCCGCTGAACAATCCTCCCACACCCGTAGGTGTGGGGCTTTTCTTCAATGGCACTGGTGGTTTCTTGATCTGGAAAATAACGATACCAAATATTACAAAGGATATAATGTACAGAATGGCTATTCACCGTTTCACACAGCCCGCGTTCCCGCAGCTCTAGCATCAATGTGGGGCTTAGGTTCGAATTACATTGCTTGTTCGCATCCTTGCATAGAAACGCAATAGTTATAAGTTACAAGTACAAGTTAAGTCGCGATTTTAAAGCGATTTCATTCTTTAGTGTCAGAGGTGTGTATCAAATAGTTCGATTTCATACTATGTACTTTTTGGCAACGTGTTAGCTACTTTTTTTCGAGTTTAAGAATATAATTTTAATTCTATACGGGATCCAATCCTGCATTTATTATCAGTACGTGTGGATCCTTTTTGTGAAATGAATGAAATGAATCAAAAATGCAAAATATTCACGTCTTGTGCCGATGATAACTACGAGTACGAAGTCACCGATAACTTAGTGTATTTATACAGAAAGTAAGTATATTATTATACATTTTTTTAAATATCCGGAGATAATAAGATACATTCAAAGTGGTCAAAAAAAGTTGTCTAGAAGAGATCGCTCTTAGCGACTTATCGCTAATGTACATACGTTTTTTATGGATATATATTTTTCTGTATTTTCTATTTTTGGTGTCAATAAAGTGTATTTGTATTGTATTGTACTCCATCAGATGTGCTTGTGTAGGTACGCTTGGCTATATTGAATCAAAAATTTAGCGAGAGTATAAAAACGTTAATTGAATTATAATCAATTAGATTGTCACACCACTGAGAGGTCCCACATAGATAAGTCGAGCTAAAGTAATAACACTTGGCAAGATAATAATATCAATTAAATCTGATGACTTACTCACACCACTACTTATATCGCGGTAAATTGATAAACCAATTAATAACACGAGCATCATAATTAATAGATACGACAAATGTTTATAAACGGAGTAACTAAACATTTTGTATTGCCATATTCACAAAAGAAACTTTGTACCGCAAAGTATTTAAATTTAAGGCTAATATTGCAAAAAGAAGCTCAGCATTTTATGTATCTCAGTTGCTAACAAATGATGATTGTAATCTTGAAAAATGGCGGCCTTATGTCAGTTTTGACAACTCCAGTAAGCAAAAATGTTAGTAAGTTGATCACTGAAGCTGACAAAAGTGACATAGAGCGGCCATTTTTTCAGATTTCAATCAACATTTGTTAGCAACTGAGATACATAATAGCCCAGCAGTTGAGAATCTCGACTTAAACGCCGTACAACATTTATTCGGTTTAGTACACAAGCGATTCACAACTGTAGCCTGTGTGGGCCTAGCACGAATAACTGCGTAAGTGTAACGTTACGTGTCCTTTACGTAATACAATTGACATTTATCTAGGGCAACTATGACACAGATAACTCACAGTTTGTATGCCAAAGCATGACATTGACGCTTATGATACGAACACTTCTTCGCCAAATTGTTTGTGCTACGGCCTCTGAATACTTACGTAATTCCGGAATACGGCCATATAAAAGGTATTTATGGTTTTCGTATTTTGTTTGTAGTTTTTTTTTGTGCTGGTGCATAGCATGTGTTAACGGCACAACATTTTGAATCGAACAGACGTTTATGTTTTTGCTCTTCGAAAATTAATAACAAACCATGTTAAAAGTCATTTTTGTGCGATTTATATGCTAATTGTTCAAAGAATAGTGTGCAAGTGTTATAATAGTGATATTTTATAATCGTTATTCAACATCTGTGAAGAAATATATGTAAATCAATATTGATTACGTATGTAATATCGGCCAACGTACGGACACTGTGTCGCCTGTGCCTGCAGTTGGAAAGAGCAGTGTGCGGTATCGTTCTGTGTCGGCCCGCGAACGCAAAAGTCTGCAGTACTGTTGCATAAACTGTGGCAGCAAACGCGATTGCCCGCAGTACTCTTGCGTATTCTGTGGCTTTGTCGAGCGCGACTTGGTAAGCAGACATAATTGGTGTTTTAAATTCTTCTACGCATTTTATTACTTTATAAAAATTATACTGAAAAGATGGAAAATAACTATGTGATGACCCGAAGACCATTGCGTCCATGTAGTTCCATGACGGACCTGTCCAATGATTCGACGTTGTTTAATTCGACGATTATGAGCCTGCCCAATACATCCATGAGTGAAAACGATACAGTAATTGCCTTAAAAGAGAAAGTTGATAAACTAACAGTAAACTTAGAAAGCGCAAATGCTGAAATTGAAAATTTGACTAGCGAGATTTGTTTATTAAACAGCGATAACAGTACACTAAAGTCGGAACTAGACAAAGCCAATAAAACTATAGAGCTTTACAAAAAAATTGGGCAATTTGATTCAGAGACGACTACTCGTAAAGTAACGCCAAAATCAGGCAATAAAAAAACTCGCAGGAAATGCTTAATGTCTACTCCTTCAAGAGCAGTCGAGCCGAAATTGAGTACAGAATCTGATAGGAGGGTGAGTCAAGGGCTTGAATGCTCTATTCAGCATTCAATTCATGTGGCTAAAATTGAAAGTGGTGAAATTAAAGATAATAAACCTAAGTTGGAACAATATACAAATGATAATACACAGAACATAATTCCGATTAAATCAAATATAGAGAAACCGGAAGAAGGAAAACGAAAAGTAATCATATTGGCAGATCAGCGTGGAGTCGGAATGAGAAAAGCGCTGCAAAGCCTATTGGGAGGCGAGTATATAGTCACTTCATTCTGGAAATCAGATGCTACTATAGGAGACATTTTCAGCTCCGCTAAGGATGACCTAATTAAATTAACAAAATTAGATTATGTAATTGTTTTAGGAGGCATGAATGACAATAATCCGTCTGAGTTCAAATTCATATTAAGTAGTTTCTTAAATTATTGTAGCTTTACAAATATCATTATAACTGAGGTTCCTTTCAATAGATCTCTTAATGAAAAGAAATTAAACCACGAATTAAAATTTATCTGCGCTAGATATAAAAGTCATGTCACTTTTATAGACATGGGTTATAGTAGGTATATTCCTAACAAATATAAAATATGTACAGATATATCTAGATCAGTTGTAAGAGAAATACTTCAAATAGATTATAAATTGAAATTAAGAGATCTAAAGAAAAGACAAGTATTGAGCCCCAAAAAGGTAACCACAGTAAATATATGTACGCAAACTGAACCTATACTTGATAGTAATGTCGATAATAGTAGAGTATACCCAGATTCATCTCCCCCTACACAAACATTTTTTCGTCCATAATTATATTAATTTGCTGCATCAAAATATCGATGGATTAATGAATAAATCAGATAAGCTGACAGTGAATCTTGAGGTGCTAAAACATAAAAATAAATTAGTCGATATAATATGTATAACGGAACATAATATGATCAACAGTGATACTGCGCTACTGAATATACCAAATTTTAAACTTGCCGCGTGCTTTTGTAGGAAAAATCGCAATGGAGGCTCATGTATATTAGTAAATAATACACATAGATTTAGAGAAATAATTGAAGTTAAAAATTTAAGTTGTGTTAATATAATCGAATGCAGTGCCGTGGAACTGACAGAGCATAACATCATTATTATATGTATATATAGACCACCTATAAACAATAGAAATAACCTTGACATATTTTTCAAAAACTTGGAATCAATTTTGGAAAGATTTTGCTATAAAAAGAAAAAGGTTTTAGTATGTGGGGATTTAAATATAGATATTCTGAAAAACAACAAGAATACAACTGAATTGAGAAATATTATAAAAAGTTACAACTTAAAGATATCTAGTCATGAACCCACTCGATTAGCTAAAAATACATGTATAGACATTTTTTTGCATAACGTTCGGGGTTCTTCATGTGAAACAATGGAACTGGCTTTATCGGATCACACAGCCCAATATTTCAAGTGTCCGGTGAAGGAATACTATTCCTTTAGATACTGGTATTCATTTAAACGAGATTACTGTAAAATGAATTTGGAAAAATTCTATGACAATTTGAGTAGAATTAGTTTCAATGAAGAACTAAATAGCTGTGACCCAAATGTAGTGTTCAGTCAGTTTCATGATACATTTAAGCTACTCTATGATCTACATTTTCCACTATTGAAAAATAAAAATTCGTTATGTAAAAAAGTTAAATGGATAACAAAAGGAATAAAACTGTGTACAAAACAAAAACGACTAATGTTATGGGCGTACAGAAAAAACCCCAATCAGATCAATTATTCAAAATTTAGAAATTATACAAAACGACTGAAAAATATTCTAAAATTAACACAAAAAGCTAGAAATAATCACGCTATCAAAATGGCCTCCAATAAATCAAAAGCAACATGGAATATCATAAATAGTTCAAAAAATAGGTCACCTCATATTGACATTGAAAAAATAAAATGTGACAATATAATATTAAAAAATCCAGAAGACATAGCCAGGGCATTTAACAATTTTTATATAAATCAAGTTAAGTCTAACAATAATTCTAATAATAATAATTCTAGTAATAATAATTCTTATTCTTTAAATTGGAATAACTCAAGATCTATGTTTATGAAACCTTCTACTCCTAAAGATGTATTTAACATCATACAATCCTTAAAAAATACCAGCAGCACAGGATACGATGGAATAAGTACCAAAGTGATAAAATATGTTGCCGATATCATATCACCTATCCTTTGTTTTATTATAAACCTGTGTATTGATCGTGGTGTTTTCCCCGATAAGTTAAAGGTAACAATAATAAAACCACTTTTCAAAAAGCAAAACAGAGAAAGCATGACTAACTATAGACCAGTTGCATTAGTACCGGTTTTTTCAAAAATATTTGAAAAATTCATACATAGTGCTTTATATGATTACTTTGATAAATTTAATATTCTGGTTGAAGAACAAGTAGGTTTCCGTAAAAATAAATCGGTTAATTTGGCTATTTATAATCTCCTCAATATAGTCATGTCTAGTTGCGAAAAGAAGTTAATTGTAAGTTCCATGTTCATGGATTTAACGAAGGCCTTCGACTATGTCGATCACACTTTACTTCTTTATAAGCTTGAAACTTATGGAGTTAGGGGTAATGCCCTACGTCTAATTCAATCATATATTGAGAATAGATCACAATTTACTGAAATTAATAAACTCTGTCCAATTACAAAAATTGAGAAGAACTACTCTTCTGATGTTGGTATGGTAAAATATGGTGTTCCTCAAGGAAGCGTTCTTGGTCCTCTGCTATTTATAATTTACATAAACGACCTTTCAAAAGCTACTAACCATCCAATGGTACTCTTTGCGGATGATAGTACTATTACTTTTGTTAGTGATAAACAGACATCTCTTGAACTGGAAATTAATGATACTTTAAATAATGTAATAAATTGGTTGACATGTAATAATCTTTTAATTAATCTTGATAAAACTCAAATTATGACATTCAAAAACAATCAAAAAATTAAATTAAATATTAATAATGATAATAAACAAATTAAAGACATTGATACAACAAAATTTTTAGGAATACAAATAAACTCGGACCTTAAATGGAAAACGCAAGCCGAGATGGTATGTGCTAAATTAAGTAGCTATTCCTATGCTTTATATATGTTGTCAAAGGTTGTAGATCAATCAGCAGTGCTTACTTCTTACCACGCATATGTGACCTCGACACTGCGCTATGGAGTTATATTCTGGGGTAATTGTACAGAAAGGGAGAAAATTTTCAGAGCTCAAAAAAAGTGTCTAAGATCAGTTTGTCATCTACGAGCAATAGACTCTTGTAAGCCATATTTTAAGAAATTAAATATATTGACATTTCCATGCTTATATCTTTATGAAATTATATTATTTATAAGGAATAACTTAAATCTATTTACATTTTTAAAAAGCAAACGTAATAATAGTAAAATTTGTGTACAAAAACATAAAACTGCACTATTTAATAAGAGTGTCTTTGGTATGGCCCCAAAACTGTATAATCATTTACCCAAATACATATTAGACTCAGATTGCGTTCATATATATAAGAAAAGACTTCACGAATTATTCATCAATAAGGGATATTATTCTATTAATGAATATCTTAGCGATAAGTCTATGTGAATGAAATTGTATATTGTATTAAATTGGTTAGTTAATAATTATTTGGATTATTTTTAGTTAAGTATATTAGTATTATTTTGTAGCAATTTTAGCATGCTTGAAAAGGTAAAACATAGAGGACTAACATTTTTTTTTCTAACTTTTATTGTACCTGTGTTTAAGCTAATAAATGAATTTGAATTTGAATTTGAATTTGCAAATACAAGGTTAACTTAACTTTAGCAGAAAGTTCCGAGCGAAAAAAAACCATAAATCAAAACCAACAATGTTTGTACAACAACTTTTTCTATATCTGATTTTGTATTCCTAACTAGCTGCGCCCGCGGTTTCACCCGCGTGGTGATGGATGATGATGAAAATGTAAAGTATCATATGTGCTTCGCTGAGATATAATCTATTGCCTTGTAATTTTGATTACGATCCATTCAGCCATTTAAGCTCGATGAGGTAACTAATAGACACTTAAAACATTTTTTTGAGAAATTTGTTTAGTTTTGGGAAAAGTTCTAGAACAAAAGTTGTTTGTTTTGATGTACAGAATATGCCCTTAACAGTATGCTAATTGATTACCAGTAACCTGGTATACTTCCTTCATTTATTATATGTATATGTTCGTTCGTATAGTTTATGTTCGCGAACTCGTATTTATTATTAATCTGCACGGTGCCTTGGTAACTCCGACAGCGGAACACCGCGCGTGGCCAGTGATATAATGTTCTGAAAGTTTTGTAACTTTGTAACAAACTTAGTATCACAACTTACTATCAGTAAAAAAAATTCTATAGCAGGTGTTATTTTCTATGATAAAACTAACCATGTTCATCTGAACTTCGTATGACTGATGTTTAAATAGGAAACCTTATCCAAGAGAACCAATCCAATTAAATTTAAAACATAGTAAAAAGCTAGCTGCGCTTCGCGGTTTCACGCGCGTGGTGATGGATGATATGAGGATGAATTAAACATAGCGTATGTCAGTCCGGCATCATGTAGCTTTATAATCGTGAAAGAATTGTTTGAATCGGTTAAGTAGTTTTACGTGTATCTTCTTAATATTAGAGTAGATAAGGATTAATAGGTTTGTTCGCGATCGGTCAACTTAGCAAAAGGTCAACTTCACAAACGGTCCACTTAGCAAACAGTCCACTTCGCAAATGGTCAACTACGCAAACAGTCCACTTCGCAAATGGTCCACTTCGTCAAATATCAACTTCTTAGAAGGTGGTTTTATTTCCCTTTAAGTCACACTATACCAAAATGTGTAAATAAAATATAATATGGTAATATAATATGGTATGGTATATATAATATGAGGTAAATTCTGTATATTGTATTGACCTAGTACCTATTGACTTATATAATCAGGTTGATAGGTCGTTGCATGAAGGGACATAATTTTGTCATATTAAAGTAATAAATGCAAATAGTATGCATTTAATCTGAAGTGCATACGTATGTAGTATACTCCCAAAACCACTTTATGAGGCCATCGAAAATATTGGCCGATTGCGAAGATGACTAATAGCGAAGTTGACCGATCGCGAACAAACGGATTCATACCAAGGTACGAATAATTTGTCCCTGTATGTACCGGCGTTACTATTGCATATTTTAAAATGAAAAAGTATTTATTGTGACATAACTGTAATAGTTGGTAATGTGGACTTCTCTGTAGATATTGACGTCTTCTACAAAGCTGTAGTACAACACTTTGCTCTATTATCAATAGCATAGACTAATATTATATGGTCTATTGTTTCCGCACCGTACGCGATATAAGGTCTTTTTTGGCATTTTTTCCCCACCTTGGGTTACATTTTGAAGTTTTCATACGGATCCCTAACTTTTTTGAAAATATTATGTAGCCTTTGTTCAGCAGGCTAAATATAGGATTCTAATTGTGAAAGAATTTTTCTAATCGGTCCAGTAGTTTCGGAGTCTATTCAATTCAAACAAACCTGTCCTCTTTATAATATTAGTGTAGATATGAAATCGACTTACTTGTCCATCAATAGTTCCATCCGTGACCGTCTCACTATGTATCACCTTCTCAGACTCACTCTTGTTTGTGTGCGTGACTGTACTTTGTGTGCTTGTCTCTTTGCTCACGGTGTTCTCTTTGTGCATACTGGAATAATAATAATGATACATTACATCAATATTTTTATACGCCTCTGCCAAGATCTTCAGGATGTACACGCGTGGTGCTAAGAAAGATTAAGAAATTATTTACTACTAAGAAAGATTATTAGAGTAAATTTGAACTGGGAAACATTAAAAATAAATATTGTTAATTTGAGATGTTGTAAAATTAAATGATAATTGTTAAATAATCGTTTGTTTTCAAATAACAATATGCAATTAACGAAAATATAGCACTGAATTATTTATCCATATAGTACAGTTATCTCAGGGGCGAACATTGTCGTTCATTACTACACCCCCATCAAAAAAACGATTCTTCTGTAAAGTTTCCTTTTATACCTTAGGAGGCAATAAACTAGATTTATGGAAAACGGTCACCGTCGCCTATGGATGTCTGTAATACTTAATTAAAAATCTACAAACAAATGATTTAAATACAAAGTAACGATTTTGTTATCGATGATCATGATATTACAGAGCTGGGTAAGTGATCACCGATAAGTTTGAAATTATCCTTTGACAAAAGCTCTCTTCAATTTCACTAATCATACATACGCTATAGGGACGAGTTAGGAATGATAAAATGAAGCAGATCGCCCGTTTTAGAATAAAGTACTCGTAAGCATCCAAACACACTACGTGGCATTTATTTAACCAACACTGCTACTCGTCATTGATTATAAAGTTGGTGTATAAGGACAACAATCGTTAGGACATGTTGGAGACTTCCAGTGGTCTGAAAGCTAAGATAGTAGGCTAGGATTAGACTAGAGCTGGCTAATATTCTATCCGCCAACCTGCACTGGGTTCAAATATGCACTGGGCTCAGTGCAGGCTCCACTACAGACTCTAATCTCTGATAGGAATGTATGTAATGTAAGAAGTAAGTAGGAATGTATCCCGACAGTGGGAATATGAAGTAATGCTAATAAGAAACACTTTCGATTGCTACGAACGATTTAATGCTTATAAAAACGTTAACAAGTTGATTGCCACCAATAAATCTCGTTACGTAAGCATGCAGGCTGAATTGCATTGTCATAAAATTTTAGGAGATATTTAATACGTGACGTAACTTTACTAGTGCATTCTATATATGGCGGAAACGGAATACCCCAATAATCTGATGTTCAATTCAATTATAATATTACTATAAATCTAATTCCGCCAAAATCAAACTGTAATGTACGAAAATAGATTTTTAAATGTGTTTGTTTGTTGGGTTGTGACATCAATATGAAAGTTTATTGTTAAAACTCTTTATTCGGATAGATAAGGCGTGTCAAACTATTCAATACATGTCGCTTCGTCCACATACGATGACAGTTAAAATCAACTAGAGTTTAATTCGACGCTCGGACGGCTCGCCTCGGTGGTCTAGCGGTCATGGCATCCGACATGGATTACCGGCAGATGCGGATTCGAAGCTCATCCGAAGACTTGTATTTTTTCTCTCTAACAATAGCAAAGAGAGTGGTATTTACATTTTACAACATCGGTAAAAACTTTATGTGCCCATAGCTTGCTAGTACGTTTTTGTTTTTGAATACTAGAGGGTGAGGGTGAGATATTGTCACCTCATCTTTAAGCCGATTTGTACGAAATTGAAAGATATAAAATTGTGTAATTCTGTGCCGGTAAGAGTATTTACAATTATTTCTTAACGTTTTTTAAAAGCAGTTCTCATCACTTATACGAAAATACGAAAGACTAGTACTTTAATTTTTTACTTAAACGTCAAATCAATATTCGTAAATCTGTTCGGGAGCTTTTAAAATTCAAATCTTTATTCAAATACGCCTGCGGCTGTCAGTCATTCATGTGTAAGACTCTAATTTCGAAGTCGACTCACTTTCTCATTTATTCAAAAGAATTCAATAAGCCAAATTGCCCAATATCATTTAGCTTTTGTATATAATTAGGCGTAGAAGTCATGAATAGCATTCCTCTGTAGTAAAGTAGTTAGTTAATCACTTGGACGGATGAAGTTTGCTTGAAACACAATATAGACATGGTTATCAATAAGAAACTACACATTATCTCTGTCTTGAAGGTCGACATTCTAAAGTGTGTGTTTTAATCGCTTTCTTGATAACCCGTATCCATAAATTGTTTTTTTATAGTAGACAGGTTATTAAAATAACGAAAGTTTACTATCGGGTCTAATTACTTGTTAAATAATGATCTTTTCTATTTCTCGAATTTTGATATTTTAGACTTTACCCGACTACGGCGAAGCCCAAAAGGAGAGTTTCGTGTTTGACATATATGTATGTATGTCCGTTCCTATATCCGCTCGTACTACTCTACTACACAACGACTCAACCGATTTTGATAAATGATACGTCATGAGATTCGCATTGATAGCGCGAGTGGGTACATAAAATGCTTAAAACATAGCCGATTTTATGCTAATATTATATTATGCTATTTTATGATAACTTTCGTAGTGGAGTTTTTATACTTTTAGTTTGTTTTTAGCTAATGTTTGAACAACATCGAAGTTACTTTAATCGTTAGTTGGTTTGATTTTCATTGAACGATAAAACAACCACCCACTTCTATATACGGGAATCTCTTACGTGTATATGTCTGATTACTGACAGTTTTATATATTTCTCTTGCTATAGTTTCAACCACATAAGGTTTTTTTTAAGATAGTTCGGGATAGTTGCGGTGCGTTTTGCCTTGCACTTTTACACACTTAAACAGAGGATGTAGCACAAACTATTTGCGTAAAAGTATTCGTATCGTAAACGTCAATACATCACGCTTCAGCGTACAAACTATGAGTTATCTGTGTCACAGTTGACCTAGATAAATGACAGTTTGTACTGTTTCACGTGAACGTTACGTTACACTTCTGCAGTTATTCGTGCAAGGCTCACAGAACTGACACAAGTAAGTGATAGGTAACCCCATAGGTGATTATTTATTTATATAAACTTATAACAATATTAATTGTGTATGACAAAAGAATCAAAAAACAGGTGTCAGTGAAAATAGGATAAAACCAAAATTACCATATTAAAGCATGACTATTATATTAACCCTTCGCGTACCGTAAACGTTAATGTACGTCAGTGTCATTCATAAATCTTTTGTTTCAATTATCACGGTATAAGAAGTATTAAGATAAATTATTATACCTTACCTTATTTTAGAAGTAGTTAGCTCCTTAACAGAGGCG
This sequence comes from Selenia dentaria, assembly GCA_917880725.1. Lineage (NCBI taxonomy): Eukaryota > Metazoa > Arthropoda > Insecta > Lepidoptera > Geometridae > Selenia > Selenia dentaria. Next base: position 19,916,613 of record OU862888.1, on the reverse strand, counting down.
GTTTTTTCGGAATACTTGTTGAGGACAGGGTAGATAGCGTTCGCCTTGGACGGTGGCCGGTCTGGCTTTTTCTCTTCCACTTCTGCCGCAACTGAAGTTAAATTAATTACTTTGTTATAACGTAAATATTTAACTTTCATTATATTAGTTCTAAGAATCAGAGATCACATTTTAAGCAGGACTAACTTTGCAAAATTTACGCAAAATCAAGTCATAAGTATATATTTCACTGATGATCACTTCAAAATACACGCATTGGATCATTTGCAGACTATCGACGAGTTCACGATATCGCGTTATAAAAACATCATGAGGAAAACACACTTTAAAGTTATCGTCACGAGTACTTTATCGTACAGATAAATTATTTTATAAATTTTAAACGTCGATATACATAAAAGTATAACACGCGACACTCACTTTCAACACCCATTTTAGTAGTAATTTAGAAAACTTAATCAAAATGTGTCAAAATAAAAGAAATCCAGTGTAGACATTAGTACACCAAGGCAGTGAGGCAACTAGTTATAAAAAGACGCGGGCTAAGCGAGCGCGGCTCGGCCAGAGTTACGCAAAATCACGACTCGTGTCGCAACCTTCGCGAGAAATGTCAATAGCAAAACATCGGATACTGAAGCTTGAAAAGGAGGTATTGTACGCTTAGACTAAGATGTTCCTGTTCATCATGTGCATTCACAAGATGACGACATCTGTGTAGAATTGCCCTTCGATTTCCAACTTTTGCAGATGCTTTGGAAGAGTTTCTTTATTTACCACCACGATCTCATTCTAGTAAATATAAGGGATAATATTTATTTACACTAGTAAGTATCGAGACGAGCTAGCTGTTCGCCTGATAGTAAGCGTCACACCTACCCAGTCGCAGCGCGACCGAGATCTGAAACCTTGAAAGTTATGCAAGGCATATACCTACTTCTGTCACCCCTAGAGTCTAGCGACACGGCCTTTTAAACTTGCCCAGTAATTTCACTTTGCCTTTGAAACCTGACACTATGTGGATACACTTACTTACGCGATTGGCGCGAACCAGGGTAGTCTCGCGCAAACGTGTGATCAAACTAAATGTCCCTCCCGCTCCCTAAAATTGGTTGTGTTCTAAATTGCTATATCTGATGTCATGTACCTAACTAACATCTGTACAATAATTATAACACGTAAGTCAATTTTACAAACTAATAGTAACGTTTTAACAATTCTGTCAGGGACTTAGAACTCTGCTCGTTAGCAAATCACAGAGCGTTTTGTCTCAGAGTACCTTAATGAAAATGACCGACATATCATCTCACATAAGAGTGGGCGGACTGTTTACAAACTTATCTACTTCTATGTGTTACTATACTATGTCCACAACAAGACTATATGTCAGCATTGTACGTGCCCGTCGTAAAACAAATGCTCTGTATTATTGTTGTTCTTCGTTGTCCAACCTGAGATGATTAGTTGACGTCTGGAAGTAAGGCAATTTATGTAACTACAGTACAAACGCTCAAGGTCTCTATGACGTAATAATACTTATTGACTTGTCAGGGTTCCAGTCCATAAATAATACAATAGTAATTTACAGACATTGCCTAATTACAAAAAACTGGTGAGCAAATATATTGTTTGGTGGTAAGGCATTCAAAGGAACCCCTGGGTGGGCTAGTCAGACTCTCACTTGGCTATTGCAGGTCAAACATAAGTTACCCATAGGGTAGGCTAGTGGTCAAAACCTGTCCATTAAAATATTAATACTAGTAGTTAAACAACTTTAAAAGGATTAAATCGCGTATAATTTTATCACTACGTTTCGAACACTTTTCAGTGAACATGAGTCATGAGTAGACTGGATGTACAGTTGCCTGTTATAAAGTTGTGGAAATTATTTTTGTGTACCGCCTATCATATTTTAAGCAAAACGTTCCCGATGCACGCTGTAATCACTCACATTGTCCAGCGGTCTTTGTATTGTGCTGGAATTAAGATTTTATTAGCTCGATCGTTGGATCCCAAGCTGGTGGTACTTGCCAATATATATATAAGAATCGCGAAAGCCTAAGAAATCATTATTAGTACTAAAGTCAATCAATTAGTGAGGGAATTGGGGATTAAGTTTGTATAGAGAAGATGACAACGATATACCAAGATATTCATATGTTGTCCATAGGTAGTTTGTGGCAATGACGATAAAAGATATAACTACTGACTATGTAACTACTGGATATCTTCTAAGTGATAGTTTAGTACGACAGAGGCACAATACTGTACTTTAGAAATAAATCATTAGTTTGTTTTATCCTTGTTATGATTATGAATAGAAAACCACAGGGAATCACCTCGGTCAATGACATTATAGTAACAATGTTAACAAACAACCGTATGACTAATTTTTATGAATTAAACTCAATGAATTGTTCTTGTGATTAGTTCATGTACGATTATGTTCGTGTACACAAGGAGACATACAAATCTGAAACAGTGGTGCTATTCTTATTAACACGGAATATGTACTATGCGATATGAATGAATCGTTTCTAGGAACAAAGTAACTTGATCCACATTCATTTCAGAAATGTATTTTTAAGTAGCTGACCCAACAGAAGTTTGCTGTCCCATAGAAAAAAAGAACCTTCAGTTTTTATATAAGCGAATTATTTCCCTGGTAATCTTATCAATTCCTTGCAAACATTAGAATAAAATATCTAAATTATTGGTTCAGTCACTCGCGAGTTATGTGTTTACAAATGTACATCACTCAATTAATAGGTCACGTATTCTAGATTTATGTCCTTATCGCAAAGAATACGTACTTATCTGAAATAAAAACAGACTGAAACAAATCATTTTAAATAACGATATATAATATATTCGAGGATGGCCATTATGAATGTGAAATTTAAGCATTTCCTAATTCCTGACACCTCTTTCTATTGCTCAATCTTAACACAAAACCTCTCGAGGAAATAATACATACAGCGTTAGTTAATATCCAATATGCCTGGGTACGTATATTGGATATTACACACACAGACGTATATGTACAATATATTTGTACATATATATGTGGGCGAGGCGTAATATGAAAAGGTTTTAATTCAACCTATCAGCATATTTAGCAGTACTAAATTCACTACAAACATGAGGTGAAAAATCAGCATCCATCAAAGGTCACGCGGCCAGACACAATAGAAATTTCATTGTTATAATGACATCGACTCTTGAAGGGCTAAACAATAAGTATTCTTCTAACTATTAATTTAAGGGTCTTTATAAAACTCAATAGCTGCTATACAACTCTAATAGTGCTATAATCACAATAATCAGTACCTTATAGGTCCTCTTCCAAATAAATGAATGTGTATTTCCTCGTTGCTGATACATGGGTCTAACTCTCAGGGGGATTAGTATGGACCATAATCCACCACGCTAGCCCTGTTCGTGTTGGCCGAAAGTGCTCTAGATAAATAGTAACTAGCGCTCACACTTAATCAAAATGGAACAATAACCAACATTCTTTTTGTCCTATTATAAAGCTCTCAAGTCTAGGACTTTTCAAGTCCAGATATATCTTTCACGCAAACATGATGGAGTATGTTCAGACATATCATTGATTCCCATTAAGTGTAATTGATGACAAATGCTGTCATGTAGACAGTTAAACAAAAACATCTCCTTTGCTAGCCCTCAGGCATTCAAGAGTATTATTTGATAGGATGTTGTACAACCTTTAATTTAACCATTGTTAAAACCTATTCAATAACAGGTTGAAACTATTATATAGGTACATTTTTCGGAACATTACATTTACATAATCGCAAAATGAATCTTATCGCGAAAACGTAATCTTGTAATGATTCAGTGTATATATTTTATAACACTCGGCGAAACGCCAATCAAAGTAATAATGTTCCCGGAAACGCATGCAATTTTGCCATGTGTAAATGTCATTATTGGAACATCACGAATTTCTTTACAATTTGGCAAGAGTTGCAAATTGAACTAATAGGTAAAGTATATCTACAAGTTGGAAAACATTCTTACTTATTGGAGAATAAAAGTTAAGAGGGTAAAGGTAAATCCTACATTTTATCATGCTAAAACTGAGTTTACTATGATTACAGTATATACTGTTAGGCTATAAACAAACTTTTATTTTTGTGGGTAACGTATATACTAATAAAAGGGCATTATTATCGGACCTACTTAAAGAATAAAGTAACCGGGACAGTATTTAAGCCTTACTATTGAACCCATACCTATTTTTCGTGCTATTTTATACATCGAAATACCAAGAGAGGCACCAAGCTAATATTATTTAATTTGCACATACATTTGTACCGACATACAGTCTCCAACAACTCAAGTTACTTATAGTATGTATATGTGTGAGATATAACTTAAAATAATATTCTAAACATTTTGATTCACGTAGATATCAACATGAAGTTTATTTCAACCTTGATGCAATACTAATTCATAATACATAATTAGACTTTATATTAGACCCCCCCTTGATGGGAACCACGTCAGCAGTCATTACTATGTTTAAGGCACTGAAGAAATTCCATTTTACTCGTATGTGGGAATAAGCAACGTGACCGTCTCGTTCACTAAGAAAATTAAAAAATATTAATACTACATATATTGTAAACCACAGTCGCAAACATATGTTCCGCCAAAATTCAGTCATACGAAACAGGTAATCTCACTAATCGGTAATAACATCCGTCGTATATCTACAATAAATATCAAACGAGCATTAGAACGCAGTAAGTAAACAAAACATATTTATTTAATATCAAAACTTACTTTACACACGTAATTAGCCGACGTTATCGACCTAGGTTTCGGACCCTGAGGATGAGCATGTCCGATGCTCATCCTCAGGGAGTTTACGTTGCAAGATCCCGGCGACCACAATATTTATGCTTGAGTATAACATTAAACGTTAGTGAATTAATTTCCTTTGCTTTTTTGGACAGTTTTATACAATCCAAAGTAGTACAAACAATATTGTCAGAAGCAATATTTGTAGCCCTGGTAGGCATAGAAATCTTGCAGCATTGCAGTCGGTTTTGATATTAAATAAATATGTGTCAAACTCACGAGAATTTTCAAACTAAAATAAACAAAATGTATAAAGTATACAAGTATGTACATATGTACATGTTATCCAAACTCGTGGACTCGCTCCTTCCTAAAAAGAACTTTTGGGCAATTGGAGCAAGGTCTGGTGAGTACCAGTATAAAAGATGATTGAGGTTTCCAGTAGTAAAGTAGTAACTCCTGTATGTTCGTTTTCGTAAAGATGTGGACGGAGGAAGGAGTATAGTGCGAAGTTAATGTGTGTTAATATTAATGAATTATAAGATTTTGACTCAATTTGCTCCTAGGAACGTCTTCTTGTAACTATATCGGTTGAGGTACCTGCCCATACTACACGGTCTCAAAAAGCCATCCTGTATATGCATGTCTATAATAAAAAATTTTTTCGACCAAAAAACAACCGACCTAAACAGTGTGAAATAACTTATTGAAGTCGGTACCGCGATAGTTCGAAAATACCTATTATCACAATAGTGTGCACAATACCGACTTCAACAAGTTATATAACACTTTTTAGTGGTGAAGTCAGATCCGTTTTTCAGTTTAAAAAAAAACACTTTTTTAGTGACTTTCTAATTACGGGATGTCATTCACCGTCGATGATGATATCATCATATCATCAAAATAGGCGAAATACTTTTTAGTTATTGGTGGTATTAAAAATTGCTGTACCGATTTTTGTGAAATTTAAATGGGACCATCGCGGAAGTATACCAAACATTTTTTTTTTTATTTCGAATTCTAAGTAGAATGAAGGATATCGATCTTTACGCTAGCCAGTATTAAAAAGCGATAATTTCATAGATTCTCACAAAGGTTGAGTATATCCTCTAAGGTAGAGAATACGTGAAAATAGTGCATGCTGTTGTACAATTGAGTCCTTGGCATCAAATAAATAGAATGAGCCCAAGAACAATACCTTAAACGGGCTAGCATTGGCACAATGTGCACACGCCTGTCATGCGTAGGTTATCTTCATAGGTATAGTATATTCCTTAGATTTAGATACTTATTGTTGTACTGTGTTTTGAGCAAATTTGGGGGAAGGTAAGAAATACGTGTTCTCAGAATACTTTCATAATTTGAATGGATCTACAGCTTGCACATTTTTACCCTCATAATAGTTTACTAGTAGTTCTGCGAATAGTAGTAGTCAGCGGCATTTTTATGCTGTACTTCACTTCCTATTATCCTATTATCTCCGAAACCACTGGCCAATTATGCTCACATTCAAAATTCCTCTTTAAAATCAGATACCTAAGGTGTGTACCAAATTGTATTAAAATCGGTCGGTAAATAGCGCCGCAGCAAACTTCGCCCCTTTTTAGGAAAAATACCTCCCTCCACTCTACTTCGCCGACGACAAACAAATTATATACCTAATATAATAGAACATGCATACCAAGTTTCATCAAGATTGGTTGAAAAATGCGGCCTGTACAGGAAGACTAACGAACAACCTAACAAACATACGGACAAATGAAAGTTTTTGGGCAAACAATTTGGACAGTTAAAACAGAGACGTATCGCTCGCTCGGTCAATTATAGATCATAAAAACACACGCTAAAGTTTTCTCAAAACTATGTCAAAATATTTCTAGAATGATTTCGACCAACAGCGCGCAGCTTGTGAAGCCTGCAGTCAGTGCATACCTCGATTCAAATATGACGTCATATTGTAATCTCGAGCGTGGCTAGATCAGCAGGACTACTATGTATCTCAGTTACTAACAAATGTTGATTGAAATCATGAAAAATGGCGGCTCTATGTCAGTTGTGACAACTCCAGTAAACAAAAATGTTAGTAAGTTGATGACTGGAGATGACAAAAGTATCATAGAGCCAACATTGTTTTCGATTTCAATCAACATTTGTTACCAACTGAGATACATGATAGCCTTGCAGGATAGAGTGAGAGTGACACTCACCGGTGGGTAGTAATTGCACGAAGTTGTCCGGGAAAAGTCCGACTCGGCCATGCAGTTCCCCTCGCCACCAGCCGCGGTCCGGCGCATCTTTCGACACGATCGTGACGATTTCCCCTTCGCCTAGTGTCAGTTCATCTTCGTTAACCGCTGTGTATGGAAACAGCACGCGACACTGCTCTTTCACTGTTGACAGATAAAAGTGGTTATTGCGTGACAATGATTTGTTAATTGTACCATGTCGATTCGATTTGAAGGTTTGGTACATATTAGTGGTTCCCTCCGGGTCGTATCTGACACCATTAACTTTAACCCAGAGGTAAGCTACTATTTTTCAAATATAATGTTCTAGGACTATAAGATCTACTTAATATAATAGTTTTTTACTGTATTATGTTATGACCCCCAATATCAACAATTAGCTCACATGAAATTGTGCGAATGCAGGAAGAAGTGCTCGCAGCGGAGGTTGACTTGGCGATCTTAACATATCAACAAGTTAAGCAACGCTTGCTGCGGTCAGGAGTTGGATTGGTGACCGCTAGTGGCATTTAACTGAGCGCTTCCGTGCTTCGGAGGGCACGTTAAGCCCTCGCTCCCGGTTGTTTGTCTTAGAACAACAGTCGTTAGGCTATGTCGAAGGCCTTCGAGTGGCCTGAAAACTTCGATATGGGTTGGCCAGCAATAGCCTATCCACCAATCTTTAGACCCGCGTGGTGGATTATAGGCCCAACTCCTCTCTCTGAGAGGAAGGCTCGACTCCCAGCAGTGGGAACACAATGGGGTGATTGTGAGATTGTAAGAGCACATTTATCATTTGCTCGTATCGCATGAACATTATATTGATACGACCAACCCTACTGAAAATTTTTATTAAGCTATCAATCTGCTCTCAAGTTGTAGACAAAAAAAAACATAATTATTCCAGTAGGCGAAATCTCAGTTCGCTGAATCAACAAAAAGAGCGTCAGCGGAGTCAACATTAAGCTCAACTTAATATCATACAAAATTATTTGACTGATCATCGTGATACATTATAGAAATATCTGTAAATTTCTGAAAACATCGACATAAAACTTTACACCTATCAAATCAGAATTGTAAATGTTATATTAAAAAGGTTGTTCAACTTTAGCCCATCTGAGATCGGAGAACTTCCAATAGCTTTAAATAAAAGGGGAGAATCATCTCAATCGGAATGATGCACGCGAGTCCCGAGACAATTGAGTCCATTTGTACGTTGATTGAGTTAGCGCGCGAATGAACATGCTCAATCGAGGATTATGAATACACACCACGTAGTAGAGTACAGGAGGCCTATTCTACTATATCACAACGTTCAACAACCTATGGCGCTGCAACTGCAGTTACACTCCCATTGTCGATCGATAATTACCAAAAAGTTACTATTTCTATACACAAATTGGAAGGTAACGTCATTTTAAACGCTACTATATAATACTAGCTGATCCAGCCAGCGGTTTCGCTCACATAGCGTAAGCCGTAATGTTATATAACCTACAGCGTTCCTCGATAAATGTGCTATCCGACACTAAAACAACTATTCAATTTGAACCAGTTAGTTCCTGAGATCAGCGCGTTCAAACAAACAAACTCTTCAGCTTTATTATATGTATTAGTATTCGTATAGTATAGACAAATATTAAACGCTATATTATATAAAATGTACGAATGTGAGTTAGCGCCGCGTTCATGATCTATCGAGTTAGTAGAATATAAAGATTTGATCGATCGCTGGCGTCAATATAAACGTAACTGCAGCTGGACTGTGTTACAATAGCAAAATAAGGTAACTTATAAAAGCCATAGTTGAGCTACGGTTCAATTGCAGTTGCAGCAAAGTTTTGTAAGTGGAATAGGCCCCAGATTGTAGTAGGTAGAGTAGTATTTGTAGGTATGCGGTATGACGCATCGAGTGTATGCAGGTTGGAATGGGACATTCGCATACGTGTATATTATATATGTATACATGATATGTAGAGTATTGCCTGTGTATATTCACTATTTGCTCGGATCAAAACGGCATAAATAACGGTATCCTACATAACTTTTCATTCTCGTATTATTATTAAATATTAGCTCCCTTTTTATGTAGAGGGGTGAAAAGATTTGAAATGTGGGCTCACAATATGTTCAAAATTTCGTTAATTAATGTGTGTAGAGACGGTTTACTGTAAGAGAGCTGATATCAAAAGACATCGACAGAGGATCTATTTACTACATTATAGAGTTGAAACATATCTGAGTCACTTCTGTCATGTCCAAGACCACTGGTCCCGGATCATTTACCACATGAGGAGTAGAATTTAATTTAAAAGCGTCAGCAGTATTAAGCAGATGGCGATAAGGAAAGCAAAGACTGACTGACAAAGTAAACTTGCATACAAATGACTGAATAAGTAAATAAAACTACTCATATATAAAACACATACATTACTTTAAAAGAGTCAGGAGTATCAGGCAGATGGTGATAATGAAACCAAAGACTGACAAGTAAAGTGGCACAGAAATGACTGACCAAGAAGATTATAATTAATTGGCAAGAGTAACAGAGTAGTTGACAAGACTATAAGTATTTGACTATTATTAATGGGCAAGAGCATAGAAAATAGATACAATTGAGTAGCTCATTTAATTAATCTTACGATTTTGACTGGACTCCGGAGTTCACTTTTTTATTGACAGTTCTCGCAGCAGTGGACTCGGGAGTCTGGCCGATTCTACATAATTTTATAAATCGACTTAAATAATCAAAGATTTACACACTTACTCGAATGTGATTAGTGATTACTCATAACTATAAATAATAATTATTCGTATACAAAAATTGTAACAAAAGAAAGTCATCAATAATTGAAGACCTTCTTTTGTTACAATTTTTGTGTTTTAATAATGCATGCAGAACGTAAATGCAAATTTACACAATCTGTACTGCTTCGTCAAATTTGCGTTCAATCATGACTCATAATTCCATATAAAGTAAATATGCGTGACGAAATCTGTTGTCAATATTGTTTAAGCCATTATATAGTTTAAACCTAGAAGTGCATTCAAATTTTTGGGGTTTCTACGAGTTGCTTTTCTGATACTTGTGAAATTATACATACATAAGTACGGTTAAATTTTCTTTGTGCGGGACATATTACGCGGATATGGGAAGTTGAGATTTGGTTTCTTTCAAGGACGATGACATATTAAAATTAAAATAACATTTGTGTTATTCTAGTGTAAGTAAGCACGACAATTTTTTCTACTTAGACTATTTTAAAAATAAATTTCGGAGCCTGGGTGTATCAAAATCTATACGGCATATCTAGCCTACAAGTACTTATCACCATAGGGCATGATCTGAGAATAAATATGGCCCACCACGGTAAAATTATTAACACACAGGAAATTTCTTTTCAGGTACAAAAAGTACCTAGCCTATGTGTTAATCTTGGTTAGATACGAGGGCTGCACTAAAAGTATCGGGAATGGAATATTTCCACTGTTCCTGTCATATTAAAATCTTTTTAATTGAAAACTCCTTGGTTTTAAAAATCAAATACCATTTATTTATTTTAAAAAAGATTCTTGGTTTTGTCACAAGGTTTTGTCACACTTGTTTAGTCGTTGAGAAAATGGAATTGACGAGACCAAGAAAACGTTGATGCTGTGCGTAAGCTGATTGAGGAAGACCGACATGTGACATACCACGAAATTCAGGCAACTTTAGACATTGGCATGAGTCAAATACAAATAATCTTGCATGAACAATTAGGTGTAAAAAAGTTGTTTTTCCGATGGATACCGCATTCGCTCTGTGAAGAGCAAAAAGCGGCTCGCGTTACTTGGTGCGTCAGAACTCTCGAAAGATTCCACGCAGGATCCTCAAATGCTGTATACAACATCGTATCAGGTGACGAATCCTGGATATACGCGTACGAACCCGAAACAAAAACCAGTCACGAGTTTGGGTGTTTGAAAATGAGTCAAAAAGCCAATAAAAACTGTTCGTTCACGGAGTGTTGCAAAAAAATGGTGGCCACGTTTGTCTCCAAAACCGGCCATGTTACGACTATTCCTCTTGAGGGACAAAGAACGGTTAATGCAGAATGGTATGCTAGCATTTGTTTGCCACAGGTCGTTTCTGAACTCCGTAAAGATAACTGCAACCGCCGCATTATCCTCCATCACGACAATGCGAGTTCTCACACCGCGTTCAGAACAAAAGAGTTTTTAGAGCAAGAAAACATAGAATTATGAGACCATCCGCCGTACAGCCCCGACCTAAGCCCTAATGATTTCTATACTTTCCCTAAAATAAAGAATAAATTGCGTGGACACAGATTTTCATCACTGGAAGAAGCTGTGGACGCCTACAAAACGGCCATTTTGGAGACCCCAACTTCCGAATGGAATGGTTGCTTCAATGATTGGTTCCATCGTATGGAAAAATGTGTCAAATTTCGCGGAGAATACTTCGAAAAGCAATAAATACATTTTTAAATAGTAATGTTGTGTCACTTCCTTGATTCCCGAAATTTTCAGTGCCGCCCTCGTATATATCCATTCCAAATTTCAATCAGAACCGTGTTATCAGAATGAATCATGAAAACAAAAATGTATGAGAGACGAGTGGGTAAATATGTGTGTGTGTGTATGTTTGTTACTTCTTCGCGCTCAAACTGATCAACAAATTTGAATGGAATGTAATAGAAATAGTTTATACGCAGAGTTAACACATAGCACATCATATCATATCATATGCAGACTTTCGGATATTTACGCGGACAAAGTAGCAGGCAAAACTAGTCCCGAAGAAAGTAAGAAGGCTGCGATGCGGAAGGTTTATCACACGAACATAAAGGATATATATAAATATAACTAGTTCTTGTTATGTAATGCATATATAATATTACATAACTATAGACAGTCTATATCAATTCATAAACATAATATCACTGCACGGATCACGTAATAATATTATAGGAACGTTATATTCATTATTCTCCCCGAAGATATGCACTTATGATTTCCTGGCTGGAAGACAAAAATGTTTATTTTTTATTGTCTATACAAAAGGTCTAATTATTTGAGGCTTTATATGTAAATAGCTGCGCCCCTCAGTTTCACCAGCGTGGGGATGGATAATGAGGATGAAAAAAGTAGCCTAAGTTACTCCTTAAAACCTGAGCTGACAGTGAATGTCCCATTATAATCAGTTCAGCCTTTTAAGAGATTAGCCGGAACATTCAGACAGACACAAATTGATTTTATGTATGTAAGTGCCGTATTTACTTTCATATGCATTAAGTAACAATCTGTTAATTTGGAATTACCAACAGACACTTCAATTTTGTTTATCTGTTTAGATATAGATAATGCTTTATGGGAAATAATCAATAATTTCGATCCTAACGCCCTGGATCCAAATTCCTTACCGTATAGATCGTAAATCGGGCAAGCAGCATACAAATTTAAATTGGTATTGTTCAATTAATTTAAAAGAAATTACCGCCGCGTTTTAAAATACAAAATCCCACACCAAAATTAGTATTGTCAAAATGTTACTAAACTAATGTGTATAGACCTACGTACAGAATGTTTACTCTCCACCCCGAAGCTAGATCTTCAATTTGGGTGTTCAGTTTAAATTACATTGCTCGATCGTATCTTTCTTTGTATAGGTACGCGATGACGGATTGTGCGTTACGTCATGAATTCAATTCGCGCTCATTATATATAGTGTGTCACAGAGATAAAATACTCTACCAGGTTTAGGAGGCAACGCAGGCGCGGGCTCGAAAGGAGGGGCGGGTTGCGGCGGGTCCAACATCACCACGAAGTTTGAAGGGAACACGCCCACGCGTCCTTGTCGACGGCCTTGCCACCAGCCCTCTTCAACCTGGACGTGGAAACTTATCAATAGTAATTAGGCAATTAGGTAGATCAATAAAAATGGTTACGTCGAAGACGAAGGACATTTCAAGCTATGGACCAAGCGCTGCGTGCTAACAGAAATTCTCCATAAAAAATGTGGTTTACGCGAAATTAGTTTATGACACAAGGGTTTTTCGGTAGGCGTGGTACCATCCTGTGACCAACTTGCCAGCCTCGTTACTTGAAACATATCTAATATATATAATAACTTAATCTATAATAACTTACCTCAGTCTCCAAGTCACGGTAATAGAGGCTTCGTCTAGGAAATGCGGTTTATCGCAACAATACATACGTATTATACATACACCACATGCGGTTAAACGCACGCCTCTTCATTATATAAAGATCAGTTTTGTATTATTCACAATATTATTATATAACTACGTCATATATCTGTTATGAGCTTTTTTAAATATCTACATCGTTACCAACCCAAAGCAACATGATCACGAGAGCCTAAAGCGAAGTGCATTGCTCAATATTATAACTTTAGGAACTTCATGGGTTTAATCGATCTAACATTATCATCGACATATTAGGTTCCTGCAGCAGAGTGTTACACAGTGTCTGTTCACGCGAAAGCGTGACGTAACCTCAAGGCGCGCACCCGCGCCCCCGCGTTCCCCCGCCGCTGTCCTGCAGCTGTCAGGCGACAAGCAAGCAGCGAAAGGAAGCGGAAACAGTCACCCTTTCGGCGCCGTCGCGTCCGCACGGCGTAATCGGGAACCGCCAATATCAGCCCCGCGTTTACGCGTCAGCCAAAAAGTCACCTTTTTGTACTCGCGACCGGCGGACGTGTACCGCCGCGCAGCAACCGCATGGCACCGCCATTTTATATCAGCACGAGTCACCGCGAATGACTTCGCCGCGAGTGACCTTCAGGGTGTGTTCGGCCCAACCAGACACTACTCCTAAATCAGCACGTGTGTACACACGCATTCAGCCCGCCGCGTAAACCAGTGCACAACCCAAAGGGACAATACAAACATTAGAACCAAGTGACAATAGTTCTTCAGCTCATTCTGCACGCCGTCGACAGCAGGACGCCTCCACGAGGACCCACGGTCACCAGCACTCATCAGACACAGAGCTCACCTCCGCAGGTATTTACCATCCCAATTATTCCTTACCTATTCTCTGGTTGCAGGAAACTGCTCAACCGCATCTACCCCCCCCCCCTATCATCGAGCGTATAGCTAGCAGGAAACTGCGAAACTATATTTTCCTTCGAGCCGGATTTATCCGGTTATCCGGATATAACCGGGTACCCGGATAAACCACATTTCCCACGAGCGCGGATATCCGGCAACATAATCTCTTTCGCTGCCGGATAAACCAATGCTATCACCCCCTATCCCTTAAATACAGTCCATTAAATCAGCCCACAATAAACTCAATTTAATTCCCAAATAACGGATATCAATCCCTATCAGACCTATTTAATTTACAAACTACATTTTATTGACTTAATATTACCCAAATTACGTCATACAAATCAGCCCACATTTAAGCTCAATAATTCCCAAATATCGGATATCAATCTTATTTAATTTACAAACTACTTCTTATAGATATTGATTTAATGTAAATCCCCTTACGTCATACAAATCAATCCGAAGCTTCTAGACGAGTGAACCGGCAGTGCGATTTGCCAAGCCAAACTAACCCGACTAGCGATTCGAAGCTTCTAGCAAAAAAATTCCACTCGTTAGGAACAAACATATTGCCAAGCGAAACTGACCCTTGTTACTAATTGGAACGACTGCCGATACGATTGTTCACTAATTGTTTGCAAGAAAGGTTCGTAATTAAAATTCTTAAGGCTAAGTACCTACCTACGCCAGGTGCTTTGTTGATTTTAATTATAAAATTATACTAAGTACTGTTAGACGGGTTTGCTTGTGTTCTTGAGATTAAATAATCATAATTCGTCCATAGTCGAACGTCTGGAATTCAGCCCAATTTATTTTATTTCAAGAACTATATCCTTACCTAATAGAGATCCGCACACCATTTTGGAGTTCCGTGAAAATTATTACGTAATTAGCTGTTGTGATTCAACACTCATAAATCATTTAGACATGCTACTTAATTAGGTTACATATGTTATTTATAATTGGGTTAACTACTTATATGTAAATTAGGGTTCCGCGCAGTTATTAAATATTTAGTACCGAACGAACTTACAGGTTTCAATTAATAAAGTAATTAAACCATCAGCTCACATAAGGTTTCGTACACACGTTATTAATTTAGGCGTTATTATAACCGACTTCCGAAAAAGGAGGTGCGGAATTTCACCTACGATTAAATACTTTAATATTTTTATTTCCTTTTAATTTTGCTTGCGTCCTTGTGCCTGACTTCGCCTACGACGATTAACGATGCCTTCTGAATCACAGGTAGCAAGATTTAGACAGTTACAAATCGCTATTATTAAGCTTAATTTGGAAGCGTTATCATTGAGGTCTAGCAAACCTAGGCGCTATAGCCCTGGATTCGCTGCCAGAGCCGCAGGCGTAAAATTGATCCGCGATAGATTTGACGCGGCATATTATATAATTTTAGACTCCGTAGGTTTATCAGACGACGAGGAGGAATTCTACAACGAGCAGTATGGAAGGACAATAGACGCCTATTACGTGATTCTCGTTGTAGTATTAGAACAAAAAACATGGTCATTAGCTACCAATGACGATGTAATAACCGCGCCAATACCCGCGCGCTCCTCATCATCAGCTCAGCAGGTATCGAACCTGCAGCCACAGTGCTATACGCAGGATTCGAACCTGCACCCTCTCAGCTCAGCGCCTATACCCGCGCGCTTTTCAATATCTGCTCAGCAGGTATCGAACCTGCAGCCTCTGTGCTATACGCAGGTATCGAACCCGCACCCTCTCAGCTCCGCGCCTATACCCGCGCGCTCCTCATCATCAGCTCCGCAGGTATCGAACCTGCAGCCACAGTGCTATACGCAGGATTCGAACCTGCACCCTCTCAGCTCAGCGCCTATACCCGAGCGCTTTTCAATATCAGCTCAGCAGGTATCGAACCTGCAGCCTCAGTGCTGTACGCAGGATTCGAACCCGCACACTCTCAGCTCAGCGCCTATACCCGCGCGCTTCTCAATATCTGCTCAGCAGGTATCGAACCTGCAGCCTCTGTGCTATACGCAGGTTTCGAACCTGCACCCAATCAGCTCCGCGCCTATACCCGCGTGCTTCTCATCATCAGCTCAGCAGGTATCGAACCTGCAGCCACAGTGCTATACGCAGGATTCGAACCTGCACCCTCTCAGCTCCGCGCCTATACCAGCGCGCTTATCGCCATCAGCTCAGCAGGTATCGAACCTGCAGCCTCTGTGCTATACGCAGGTTTCGAACCTGCACCCAATCAGCTCCGCGCCTATACCCGCGCGCTTCTCGTCATCTGCTCAGCAGGTATCGAACCTGCAGCCTCAGTGCTATGCGCAGGATTCGAACCTGCAACCTCTCAGCTCCGCGCCTATACCCGCGCGCTTCTCGCCATCTGCTCAGCAGGATTCGAACCTGCAACCTATCGGCTCCGCGACTATACCCGCGCGCTTCTCGTCCCCACTTCAGCAGGTTTCGAACCCACAAGCTCCGCGCTATGCGCAGGGTTCGAACCCACGACCGTTCAGCTCCGCGCCAAGACCCAAACAGGTATCGAACCCGCAACCTCACTATGGTGACAACCATTGCTACCCATGTAGTAATGTAAAGGGTCACAAGCCTCGGGTATGTACCCGATACTACGCACTACCAGTGCGCTTATTGCCGGTACAACAGCGCGAGGTACCACGGCGCCGTCCCACACCTGATACGGGCCAGATGGTGTACTCCCGTCGTACTCCACCGCGCACTACCTCGCGTCCTTCGCCGCCGCCTAGGCAATGACTAGGACGGCACATCCAACAAATACCAACTCAGCCCACAAAGAATCAGCACACACACACAACACGACGACAAAGTGTCATCGCAAACACCTTAAGTCAGTTAGGTGCTGACATTCTGCACTCACCCTTGCGCCAGCAATTCTGGACGTTATCAGTATACAAATGTATACAATGTTTACGTTTCCGCGTCCAAACTAAGGCTCCGTACATGGCCGACTCACCCGCCGACCGCGTAAACGTTCAGCCCGTATTTAGCAAAGTCACGACGGACTTTACTGGACCATTTTTGATAAAATCCAGTACACTGAGAAACACCAAGCTATTAAAAGGCTACCTCTGTGTTGTAACATGCCTAGCCACGAAGGCGGTCCATCTCGAACCGGTATCTGAGTTATCCACGGAAGCATTCCTTGCGGCATTACAGCGTTTTGTTTCTAGGCGCGGTGTACCGACGTTAATTAGATATAATTGCGGTACAATTTATGTAGGCGCTAGAAATGAACTTAGGGAAATACAAGACTTTCTTGCAACCAACAATAACAATATTGCACCTACACTTTCAGCTCTTTTAACGCGCATTGCAGCCAAGCTCAATGCACGCCCTCTCAGCCCACTCTCTTTTGACCACGCGGAATTTGAATTACTCGCCGCGGGTCATGTCCTTTTAAACCGTCAGCTCAATGCCCTACCTGAGTATTCGGTAGGAGGACGAGCCATTTCTGCACACAAAAGGGTTCAAGCTCGTCCTACCCTTATCCCAACACCTTTGGCAATCCTGGTCCAAACCCTACCTGCACACCATCCAAACACGCTCCAAACGGACTCCCCGATCCAGCCCACCTCAAGTCGGGGAACTGGTACTGATAGTGGACGACCAGGTGCCGCCTCTACACTGGCGCATGAGCCACAAGACGAACCCATGAAGGGATGGCGTCACCCGAGTGGTGGAAATCAAGAACGACCACCTGACTGTCGATTGACCACCACACCACAGCTTTGCCGCGTGGGGAATATGTTCACGCGAAAGCGTGACGTAACCTCAAGGCGCGCACCCGCGCCCCCGCGTTCCCCCGCCGCTGTCCTGCAGCTGTCAGGCGACAAGCAAGCAGCGAAAGGAAGCGGAAACAGTCACCCTTTCGGCGCCGTCGCGTCCGCACGGCGTAATCGGGAACCGCCAATATCAGCCCCGCGTTTACGCGTCAGCCAAAAAGTCACCTTTTTGTACTCGCGACCGGCGGACGTGTACCGCCGCGCAGCAACCGCATGGCACCGCCATTTTATATCAGCACGAGTCACCGCGAATGACTTCGCCGCGAGTGACCTTCAGGGTGTGTTCGGCCCAACCAGACACTACTCCTAAATCAGCACGTGTGTACACACGCATTCAGCCCGCCGCGTAAACCAGTGCACAACCCAAAGGGACAATACAAACATTAGAACCAAGTGACAATAGTTCTTCAGCTCATTCTGCACGCCGTCGACAGCAGGACGCCTCCACGAGGACCCACGGTCACCAGCACTCATCAGACACAGAGCTCACCTCCGCAGGTATTTACCATCCCAATTATTCCTTACCTATTCTCTGGTTGCAGGAAACTGCTCAACCGCATCTACCCCCCCCCCTATCATCGAGCGTATAGCTAGCAGGAAACTGCGAAACTAGTGTCTATGCTTCCTTGAAAGTAATCTTAGAAATGCCTGGCCTGCTTATTTCTTCGCAGTTTCAGCTTTAGAACCTCATACCATCGATCTAGGATCAATCTCGATTGATATAGATCGATGCCTCATACAGACTTCTTTATCTGACTGGGAATGTTTTGGGACGATATTACTTTTATGACCCCACGTATAGCCTAGTTAAGCATGTGAGCTGAGACAGCACCCTGTACGAAAAACTCGCAGTTAATACTCAGTCGGTATAGTGAAATGAAAATACTTTCTTGATTATTATTATAGTTAATCACAATACAAAACTACGTACGAAGGTATCGCAGTTAGCCCAGTACAGTACGTGTTTACACAAACCACAATTATGATTCAAACCCTATCCGGTAGGGTTCAAAACATTAACGGCCTAGTGAAATGAAAATTAAATCACGGTATGCCGATTAACGCGCGACCGAACAAACAACTGAATCTCTGGCCGGTAGGATTCAAAACATTATTCGACCTAGTGAAATGCAAATGAAATCACGGTATGTCGATTAACGCGCTACCAAATAAACTAACAGCTAACTGAAATTCTGACCGGTAGGGTTCAAAACATTATTTGGACCTAGTGAAATTAAAACGAAATCACAGTATGCCGAATAACGCGCTACCAAATAAACTAACTGAAACCCTGTACGGTAGGGTTCAAAACATTAATGGACCTAGGTCCATTAATGTTTTGAACGCTAATTAATTAATGTTTTGAAATGAAAATGAAATCACAGTATGCCTATTTAGCGCGCTATAAAAAAAATTATACACTGAATAATTAAGTGGCTCACAAACGGTTTAGATCCCATACACTAAATACACATTCAGTATAGTGAAATAAAATAAACATTTCGGCGAAATTCAAATAGAAAATACTGTAATTAGAATCATCGAATCAGATTATTGGCACAAAACATTGGTTTTTAAGAAAAGCATTATAGCGAGTTATAGATGAAATATTCTGTCAAAGCTTGCTATAACACAGACACATAATACAGGGTTATTGGTAATTAGACCGGATCCTTTTAAGGGGTGGTAGGGAATGCCATTTGCAACAATATGACCGTACATTGTGATATCCGGAAATGAATCATTTCTGTGATATTCTTTTTTTTTATTTTTTTTTGGAAAATCCAGTTTTACTACTTTAAAATTCAATAAAAAAAAGGTAATCAACCGATTTCAATTCTGTTCGCAGTTTTAGAGAAACCTTGTTACAGCTCTTAATAATAAACAATAATATCGTACTAATGTAGATCCATCCAAAAACTAGAGGCTTTTTCATAATTTTTATTTGATAATTTTTGTAAGATGCTTTACAAAAACCTTTATTTTCTCTACAAAAACGATAGTAAATTAAGTCTGCATTTTATTTAAAAAACATCTACAAGTCTTTAGCTATCCAACGAGGTAAAAAAATTAGCACTTTATTACACAGTTGCAGAAATAATGCGATTACAAAAGGCCGAGAAAGGAATGAGAATAGTCCATGAGAAGTAGCTATGGAAGAAATACTTTCTTAAGGTAACTTAATTTCTTTTAAAGAAATAAAAGAGTAGATGTAATTAGTCTGTATTTATTATTTTTACAGTTCGTTCTCAAAATGTGAGCCAGAATTTTGAATGCAGAGACGCATACGTCTGCGTAAATTGCTTTTAACAACACTTGTATTTAAACTAATTTTCATTTTTTCTGCTGCATTTATTATGCGCTGTTTCAGTTCTTCGATGGTTGCCACAGGTCCAAGATTATCGTCGTACACCAAGCTTTTCATGTGACCCCATACGTAATAGTCGACGGGAGTCAAGTCGGGACTTCTGGCCGGCCACGGAATGGGTCCTCCTCTGCCAATCCACTTATTGGGATACTGACGATTGAGCCACTCACGGACGCTCAAACTAAAATGTGCGGGGCAACCATCATGTTGGTAAATCATGTTTCTGCGGGTTTCAAGGGGTACTTCACTGAGTAGCTCATAAAGTTCGTTTCTCAAAAAAAATTCATACGCTTCACCATTGAAGTTGTTGGGCAGAAAGAAAGGGCCGATCAATTCATTCTTAATAATGCCCATCCACACATTAACGGAAAACCTTCACGGTCATCTTTCGGGGCCCAATAATGAATATTATGATAATTTGATATTCCATCCTGATCAAATTTGGATTCGTCGGTCCATAAGATTTTTAATAAAAAATTGGCATCTTCCATATCGGTGTTCAACATGAATCTGCAAAATTCGACTCTACGTGCAGGATCTCCGTCTTGGATAACTTGTACCGGAGTCAAATGATACGGGTAGAGTCTTGAGCGGTGCACTGTGTTCCATACTTTCCATTGCGACATGCCAAGACGTCGTGCAATGATGTTTGTTGAAGTCGTAGGATCTTGCTCAAACATGCGAATTATCTGTTCCTCTTCATCCGAATGATAAATACGAGATCGTCCAGCATCACTTTGTCGTCTTTGAACTTGACTAGTTTCTCGTAGTCGCCGGTACACTCCGTCAAATACACTCACATGGGGTAAACGGCGCTGTGGAAATCGAGACTGATACTCCGTTCGAGCATGTGTAGCGACGCCGTTGGCAAAACCATAGCAAAACAGTGTGTCCGCATACTCTTCGTTTGTGAACTCTCGAAGCCGAGGTAGATGGTCGTGGGATTCCGCAGTCATGATCAGATCCTTTAGTACAAGCCAAGTCGTTCGGTAAGCAATCAATCAAAAAGTCCAGTTCACTAGCCGAATCACAGAAAAAGAAGTTACACAAGTCCAATAACGTTATCAAGGTCGAAATTTAATCGTAATAAAGGGTTGCCAAAGAGCGTCTGAACAGTACGATGCGCTTGAGCAAACTGGGTTCTCATTGCTCGTTCAACAAACATAAGCGAGAGGGAGACGGCGCATTCAACATGGATACCGTTGTCTAAAACCCTTTCTCGGAATGTCTCTACCTGAGTCTTTGTTATCGCATTATTTCTGCAATTGTGCAATAAAGTGCTAATTTTTTTACCTCGTTGGATAGCTAAAGACTTGTAGATGTTTTTTAAATAAAATGCAGACTTAATTTACTATCGTTTTTGTAGAGAAAATAAAGGTTTTTGTAAAGCATCTTACAAAAATTATCAAATAAAAATTATGAAAAAGCCTCTAGTTTTTGGATGGATCTACATTAGTACGATATTATTGTTTATTATTAAGAGCTGTAACAAGGTTTCTCTAAAACTGCGAACAGAATTGAAATCGGTTGATTACTTTTTTTTTTATTGAATTTTAAAGTAGTAAAACTGGATTTTCCAAAAAAAAAATAAAAAAAAGAATATCACAGAAATGATTCATTTCCGGATATCACAATGTACAGTCATATTGTTGCAAATGGCATTCCCTACCACCCCTTAAAAGGATCCGGTCTAATTACCAATAACCCTGTATACGTACTTAATAAAGGCACAATACTAAGCAGAGTGATTCCCTTGGCAATGCCATGTCGTTAACTCGCTCTAGCAATGACGTAATGCTTGTCTACGTTATACATGTTGTAATACCGCTTAAAATACGAGAAGTTCTACTTTTACACCATAGCTTATGAGGTAAATATTAAATAAAATTATTGTCAATACTTTTTTAATTCGGTAAGTTTGCTAGTAGTAGGTAGGTAGGTAGGTAGACACAAGATAAAGTAAAAGAACATATATTCGAGTACGTTCATACTTCATAGCTAGTCATAGTCACGTTTAGATTTATAACTCATCGAAGGAATTTAATATTATAATTCATATAAATTGTTAAAAATCAAATACGTACTTATAGAAAATCTTCATATAAAATATATTATTTTTATTTATTAAATTAAGAAAGCGTATACAGAAAGTATGTATAGTAGTGGAATTCAGTTTATATTAGAAAATATATTTCATTAATCACACACATATCGATACAGGTGTACACGGTACAGTACACAAAAGCTAAATCACAGGTTTTTTTTTAAATATCTTACGAAAAACAAAACAATAATTGATAAAATTTTAAATTTGAAGTAACCCTCTACACAAAAAAAAACTAATAAATTGCAGCTTTACGAATCATCTCGATCACGTCAGCGTTGAAACAATAAAAACCGCATCATAATCGGTCGAAGGAGCTATAATGCCACAGACTGACACACATACACTACAAACTTATAACACCCCTCTTTTTCCGTCGGGGGTTAATAAACTTATTTGTCTGATGTAACCTGTTTTGGGAACCGGCACCACCATAAGCAAGGAGACCAAGGAGTTCCAAAGTATTACGGCGGGTTTAGGCATAATAATAATATATATATGATGATGTTATGGAGCTCCGTAACCGTAACCGAAACTATCGGATATCAGAAAAAAATATATAAGTAACCTTAACCATGTCTGTTTCACATGTTTTGGATAGTTTCGTTATATATCGTATAAGGGCGGTCTAAATAGAAGTTTTATTTAGACTCCACCTGTCGAAGCGGTTGCCAAAAAGTCTTAAAACCTGTTGATATTAATTGTTGTTATAATTGTTTTGTTGTTGATACATTTTTATATTTTACTTCAATCAAATATCCGTAACCGAAACTATCAGAAACTAGGCATAACTATACAGAGGTACGAATCACAATATGACTTGTGAATGAATGTTGAATGCGATAGCAACGCAGTACTTTATTTAAATTATCAAATTATTGCCCGAGAGACACCCAGCTAAAGCAGGTGTGGCGCTATCAGACGAAAGGTTTGCCCATATCCACACTTAAAATAATGTTTATCTACATAGTAAATCCTAAGATGTTTACCTCTTATGTCTGTGAACTTAGCAGCTACTAAAAAAAGATGTTTACCTCTCCAAGAACTTCAAGGACGTCGCCGACTGACAGCGGCAACTCGTCAGGGTTAGCTGGCTGGTAGCTGAACACCGCGCGACATCTACCCTGGACACTTGTACCAGCGGCCCTAAACAAAAATAATCAGGCACATTAGTAACAGACTACTTACCGTGGAGAGGTCCAAAACAAAACCGCGAGATGCATGTGAAAAAAATGCTTTTAATTTGACAATTCCTCTGCAATAATATTTAAAATTAGACCTTTGAAAACATTTTTTATATGTAACAAATGTTCACAAAATAATTCATTCGGATATGTTCACAGATACACGATTAAAGAAATCTGGCTCTATAAAAAAACTAAATCTTTCCCAAAAAACACCCTTGAGGACGTTCCCGTGGATGAAATGAATCAACTTCATTCAGTTTATATGGAAGATATTTTTAAATACTTTATTCAGTTTTATTTTTTGTAAAAGAGTGAAAGATTATTTTTTTTAAATGAAATACATCAAGTATTGAAAGCATACAACTACTCTACCATTTTGCCGTAAGGGAATTCCGATCGGTATAATGTATGACTTCTCGATGTCATATTATATGACAATGTTACCAATTCATACAATTTACTTAACTATATAGAAAGTTGCAAAAAAAAAAATCCGAAATTTAGAGTGAATATCTATTTTAACCGATTTAATATCAGAAATTAGTTATTTTGTTTACCCTGACAAAAAACGCGCCAAAATCAGTCGAGAACGTCGAGGTCGTACAGTTCCTCTAGACACCATGAAGCGTATCATGTGTTACAATTCAAGAACGTATTATAATATAAGACAGCACAACGATACTGATTTTGAATATCCATCAAGAGATCTCGGTAACACGTCGCGCACAACGCTTGAGAGAAAACACACTAAATTGATTTGATAGTCGTCAACAAACCGGAAGGCGGCCCACTCAATTATGCGACAATATTATAATCAATGCAAATACACGCGGTATAAATTTTGAGGTTTTATTTCATGAGAGAAAATATATTTTTACTTAATAAGACATGGTAACACAGCATCTATATGTTGGGAAAAAGTTCAACATTATTTTCCAAGGAAGTCCTAATAGTTAATCACAATAATCACGTATACATCGACATCAATGGATATCACTTTCATTAGCATTTAAAACAGACCTTCGGGTCCTTCCCGATTTATTTCCAATAATGACAGCTTTGGTAGTATATCTCCAAAAAGGCGAAAAATATGTCACCAATGGCCGCACAACAAACACTGACTCAAAGCCAAACGCGTGTCTTATCGCTATCACGGTAGATAAGATAGCGTGCACAATCATTATTTCTACTAATCGAAAAAGTATTAAAACAAGCGTATCAAATAGTTTTACAAAGAAACCGGTTGCGGTACGCTGAGCGACTTTCGCTCTTATCCATCAAGATCTTTCTTGGGTGTACCGGATATCATAATACTTGATGAATTCAATTACCTAAGCGAGAGGTGTAGTCACTGTTTGTATTTGTGTCATTCTCGTTAAAGGTTATGTTTTCATCAGACACTATACAGCACACTTATACAAACAATAATGACCCGTTTCTGCGGTACCTTTGGGTATTTTTGCTAGAAATGTGCATGATGATCAAAAAGCATTACAGCGTTTACAAAAACCTCCCAGCTAATTTGTCGATTGCTCCTGAAAGGTTTACAAAAATCCGTATATAATGAAATGTGCATCTAGAATACTGCAGTATTAGCGAATATAAAATCATCAGATTGTTTCAAATCATACAACTAAACTTTTAGATAAGCTGATATGTGTAAGGAAAAAGTACCTACAGGTATTAATAGATCTAAAAGGGAAGGGACAGCAAAAAATACCGCTAATACTCAGTAGATGTATGTATTATACGAGTATATGTATAAGTATGTAGGAATTGTTAGCTAATACATGACATCATTGATTGTGTTAACACACATTATGACTTGAACAGAACGATGTAAAACTCAATTATAGGTTTCTGCACCATTATAATTGAAATACACTAAGTCGCAGAAAAAAATAAGCAATATATAATTTTGATAATCAATCCAAAATATATGGTTTGAAGTACTGTCTATAATAATCTCTTTGCGAGTATTGTGTCGCCGGTAGAAATTATAGGATTAAATATGATGGTCTCTCAAACATAGAATATACCAAAATATGAACAAAACTAAAAAATAAAGGTATTCTTTCTTTATGGCAATAATATCTTGGAAACTTATTATTTATAAAATTAGTAACTCCAGGTCCCAACCATAGTATCAGAATATAATGATGCCCGAATCTAGTAAAACCTGAGGAAGTAGAAGCCATAGGGAAACAACGCCAACTATGCGATGAGTCGTGGCTAAAAAAGAACCATTAATTATTCAAAACAAGCGTATTAAAAGTACTACTACAAGATCAATAAAATAAGGAGTGAGAAGTGTGTCAGTGAACTAGAAACTACAGACACATATGGTAATCTTATATCGCTGTATATAGTAAACCTGTTTTAAAGCACTTGCCGTGTAGGATGTCGAATACGAGACTAACTGTAAACCTTAGTAATGAACTTTGACACAAATGCCTCCGCAAGTTATTTTAATGTTAATGTAACTTGGGAACTCTTCATATGTCCCATCCATTAATGTAGCACTCGTCAGGATAAGCTTTCCTCAAGCGGATGTCATTGAGTTTGTAGATCTGAAGATCGACCGCCATGACTGGCCAAAGGATCCAGGTACAGACATTGATGTATAGAAAATATAAATTGCGGCAGCCACAGTAACTTATGTACCATAATTACAGGTAATATTTATTTATTCTTTAGCACAAAACAAATGTACAAGGAGGACTTAATGCTAAGGAGCAACATCTACGTATAACTATGACCTTTTGGTCATGATCATAACACAGAGTTCAATGTTTGGGTTCTCTTCATTCCATCAAGAAGCGCCGCTATGTGTACTATAAAAAACGTCTTTTGTGACGGTTGTCGATCCTTTAAAGGTCTGCCTACCACTACAAGTTGCAGTGTTGCTATTTTAACTAAGCACTTATGTCACTGACGATTGCTATCCGATCATTTAGAGATAATCATATCATAAGTTATCATTTAGTGAATCGTGAAAAGTAATCTTCTACGAACACTAGATATTTTGTCCGTATTGTTAGAAAATGTACAGAGTACTAAAGAGCTAGTTATGGATACACCTCGGCCCTCCGTACTAGATAATCCGTAATATTATATTACCGTGATTAAGCTGCTGAGTAAGATGTATCGTGCGTACTCAACATAGAAACTTAGAATATATTTCGGAATTCGCGTTTTCTACAATGAACGCGAAGAAACACATATACTGGTGACGAAATTGAATGGAATCATCGTAAGCGAAATATCGTAGTTCGTTTTAGGGGGTAGGCCTCCGGTTACTATTTTAGATAGTTGACTCGACGGTGACAGTTAAAAGAAAACATAATTGAATGATAATTATGTAATCGTTGCAAAATAGTCATAATAATAGACTCTTCACGAAATCAATACCGAAGTTAGATTATGTAGGTATGTATACATTCTAGACTATTTCCTATTACAATAACAAACTAGGGCATGCAGATTCATTAGCATCTAGATTGTATTAATAATACCAGTTTGTACGACAGAGACATCTTAGACCACTTTTCTCTTATAAAAATTAGTCTCATTTGTTAGTTTCAAATGTGAGCATACAAGTACTATAGCAAAAGTTAACAAACAGATCATTGGTAGTTAGTACGACGACGAAAGAAAGTGCGTAATTCCGCAAATTATAGTGCTACTAAGACCTCTGTTGCGATGTACTTATTGAAGGTAAGATCTAAAATAACTACTGTATAGTTGCCGTAGGTAGTGTATCATGGTTTGTCTGAAAGAGATCGCTGAGCATTAAGACAGCCTATTTTTTACAATTTGTTTTTAATTGATCTCTCTAATTTCATAAATGTGGTGTCTCAAAAAACAAGAAACTGAACATCCTTTTAGACTATGGCCGATCGCCATTGTTAGCTGCGCGCTGCATCGGAAAACTGGTAAATTTTTCCCGCTATTGCGAAAAAACAATTACAACTGTTTTCACTGTTTTTAGTATTATTTTCTTCACAAGTGTGTTGAAGGTCGTATGCACACACATATAAACGTGTGTATGGATGATTACCGTCCTTGGCTCTCTTAAGACCCTCACCTAACGGGTCTTAATGGCGCCTCAGCGGTAATCATCAACATTACACACTTGTACCATAATGTACTATTATCTAAAGCTCTCAGCTCAACTTTATTTATTCGGCTTTATCGTGCATTCTGTGTGCGCCTATCCTTACGCAAGCCCTATAATGATTCCTGGCTTGCGTATTCGGGCGACGGGAATAATGGGGATATTGTTTAGTTGCGTTTGATCTAACTAATATTATAACGTTTGTATTTATGGATGAATGAATGGATGTTTGTTATTCTCTTACGCTCAAACGGCTGGCCCAAATTTTATGAAATTTGGCATGGAGGTAGATGGGGCGCTTAATTAACACATTTTCATCAACATGGTCATCATCCATCACTATGCGGGTGTAACCGCGGGGCGAAGCTAGTAATCAATAAAAAATAGACTTCGGCCTTCTTGTGATCGTAGAAGAACGAAATGCTCGTAGAAATCTTCAAATCATAGAAGGACGCATTGTGGAATGCAAACAATTCTTAAAAATCGATATATTGTCGACAATTTGCCGATCGTATAAGTCGTCGATATGACTTCTATATACTTGCTAAGGGCGATACGATTTTTTATCGATCATAGCGACTCGACAAATTTAACGACTATTACGCAGCTACTGCTAATCGAACAACAATAGAAATTGAACGAGTCAAACTGCAGTTGCAGCCCGAGGCGGCGCGCGCGATGTTTCCGTGCGCCCCTCAACAAGACGGGACTAGAGCTTAGTCCACTCTAACCCCATCGGGTTGGGATCCTCTGCTGGGGCATCAGCGTTACCGGGACCGCAGACGATTGCCAAAACGTTCCTGTAGTCTCGACTTGAAGGCGCTTGAAGGAACACCCCGGGTTTTTAGTTGATATACGGACTCTCGCATATCCACCGTGCTCCCCCCGGGGGCGGTGGTATCTATAAAAGATTTTCCCGGGGAAAAAAGGATAGATTGTTGAATGTTGTGAAAAAATAAAATTGGCCCGATGTACTTGTAGTACAGTACAGTAGCACGCAGTATAATACTCACTTTTCAGCACTTGGCTCAGTAAGTACAGACACGAAGTTATCTGGGAACATGCCTCGGCGTCCCCGTAGCTCGCCCCGCCACCACCCTCCTGGCAATCTGTCCACGTCTCGTAGCACATCACCTGGTCTGACTGTCAACTCATCTGGCTCGGACGCGTCGTATGCATAGTTGACCACACAGGACACTGTTGACAAAGTTTCTTCATGTTTCAATACAGTCGTAACAAGTTCAAAGCGATGATATCAGCTGTCAGCTAGGCTGAGGACTGGCTACAATTATTTAGAAATGCAAATGATGTTAATATCGAAGGCAGGGTTCGAGGATATATATCCGATACATAATATATTATATGTTTTTTGCGATATATAAAAAATATTGTTTAAAATTTTTTGATATTATTATTTAATTTTGTGCAGTTTGCTACTGCATTTCTACTTCCGAAAAGTTGGCGTTGGAGTAAAGTTTTAGTTAAACTATACTCCCTAAACAACAAGTTTTAATGCTTAAATGGCAACACTGAATAGCATAGCAACATCTCACTGGCGTTTTACAGTTCTAGCGGTATTAACCACACACATCATTGCAGTTCCTGGAAAAGTACGTCGATTTCTGCGAAATCTATTGTATTATTGGCCACATATGGCGAATCGCGAGTCAACGGATTAAAGCGTCAGTCCCCTCAGTCGATTACATGAAAAATATAGTAGATAATTAATAGTTTAGTACGAACTAGCTGCACACTCCGGTTTTATCTGAGTGGTGATGGATGATGATGAAAAGTATCATATATGCTTCCCCAGAATATAATATATATATATCTATATAAATCATCTCAGCCGTAGGATCACGTAGAGAAACCCCGAGCATAGCCCTCTCCATAGCTCGTTGTGCGACTTTGAGCTTATCTATGAGGCCCATAGTAAGAAACCACGTTTCAGTGCCATAGTCATCACTGGTAACACACATTGGTCGAAGACTCTTGTCTTGGCCTACCCGTTGGGAAACTCGATGGAGACCTTCGAGCATTGTACTGAGGTCTTCCATGGATTCTGCCATGACTACAATATCGTCGGCAAATCGAAGGTGAGTGATGTATTCGCCGTTAATATTGATGCCAAGTCCTTGCCATTCCAGAAGCTTGAAGGAGTCTTCCAATGTAGCGGTAAACAGTTTCGGAGATATAACGTCTCCCTGTCTCACGCCTCTTTGCAATGGAATTGCCTTCGAACTCTGCTCCTGTACTCGGACTGACATGTAGGCGTTTTTGTACAAACACTTCAGCACTTCAATATACCGATAGTCAATACGGCACCGCTGGAGAGACTCAAGCACTGCCCACGTCTCGATCGAATCAAAGGCTTTCTCACAGTCCACAAACACTAGACAAAGAGGCAAGTTATACTCTTCGGTCTTCTGTATAACTTGCCGTAGCATGTGGATGTGGTTTATGGTACTATAGCCTTTTCGGAAACCGGCTTGTTCTGGAGGCTGGAATTCAGCTTTCAGAAGCTCAGATGAGATACCGTCGTCACCAGGCGCCTTGTTGTTCTTAAGCTGTTTCAAGGCCATTCTAATCTCGTACAGGCTGATGTCCGGGATATCTTCGGTATAATGTCGGGTCAGCTTGGCTCTTGGGTCTTTGACCGAGCTGTTAACAGGTTTAGCGACCGAGGTGTATAACTGTCCGTAGAAACTCTCGACCTCTCCTAACACTTCCGCTTTGGTCGACGCTACACTGCCGTCTCCTCTCTTCAGCTTCGTCAACTGGCTTTGCCCAAATCTCATATTCTTAGAATTTTACCCCAAATCTGTTTGAGTCCATTTTGCAGAAGATACTTACCAATATGACCGAAAACTACTTTGGAGATAGGGGATCCCCTTGTCTTACTCCCCTATTGATCATTAACCTTTTTCCCAGTGTTTCTAATTGTATTCTCCCTTTGGTGTTTGAATACATGTTTTTGATAATTTGTAAAAAGTAATTTAATGGTATCCCTTGTTGTTCTAGGCTCATCCATATTGCTTGGTGTCTTATGCTGTCAAAGGCCTTGGAATAATAAATGAATGCCATATACAGTTTTTTGTTATAATCCTTATATTTTTCTATTATTTGTTTAACTGTGTAAATATGGTCCAGGGTCAAACCTTTTGTCTATAGGCAGCTTGTTCTGGTGGTTGGTTTTCATCAAGCTTTTTGCTTATTTTTTAGTATAACTTTGGAGAACACCTTGTAGATATTTGACATTAGGCTTATTGGTCTGTTGTGAACAGGGGGCGTAAAGAATGCATTGAATAAACTAAGGGAAATAAACAAAGAATGGATACTAAAACTTAATAAACAAGGGATTACTTCCACAAACTATTAACAAAATAGCTACTACAATCTACAAATACCTATACTCAAACTCTGACAAAAAGCAAAAACAAGAATAAAGGTGTGATTTAATCCTTACTATACCGTGATAATTAAAAGAAAAGATATATGAATGAAAAACACATAAATTTACATCAATGGTATGCAAAGGGTTAACTGAAAAACAACACTGAACATGAGCCAAAAATACTACCATTGAGATTGAAAAAGCTATACAGTAAGTAAGAGGTATATAGTCAGAAGATGGAAAAGCTCTAGGCCTCTAGGCTAATGAATCGCACTCTTGCAGAACTACTAAGACAGGAGACATAAAATTAACTGCATTTTTATAGGTAATAATTATTATGTAGAGCTATAATAACAATCATTAAATGCCATGGGTGGAGTATTTATAAGCATGAGCATAAGCAACCATTATTATTAATACAAATATTTTTTCTATACAAGCATAATGTCATGAAATGTCTACATAGGGTCTAACAACATTATTCATAATCTTAAATCTCAAATAAGTCAGCTGAGTATCACAGAAAAATACAAAGGCAGTGTGCGTTTGGTTTAATAATATGTAACACTTTACATGACATCACACAACAATTTATGAGTCATAGCATATAATAACAAGGAATAGAATACCTCTCTTAAAGCCTTGCAGCCAAGCAAGGGCTATATAACCGTGAATTACGAGATTATAGAAATTCTAATCATTTATTTCATGAAATGTGACACTACTTGGCGATAAGCTCATAAAGTTGAGATAAGATGATTTCC
Source organism: Selenia dentaria (assembly GCA_917880725.1). Taxonomy (NCBI): domain Eukaryota; kingdom Metazoa; phylum Arthropoda; class Insecta; order Lepidoptera; family Geometridae; genus Selenia; species Selenia dentaria. Next base: position 19,884,733 of record OU862888.1, on the reverse strand, counting down.
ACTGTTTGACGCCCGAAACTATATACGTTTACATTATAAAATCTTTACCGCAGGTTTAGTGCAATGATTGATATTCACACAAGTTTCGACTGGCATACGTCAGCCAAAGCTGTGTCGCAAGATCTGTAAGGTACAGTTAAGCGTACACAAACAAGAATAGGTCTTCGGAAGTGACCAAGTACTCACCCTTTTGATTTGCATTCGTCTCCATTTCCGACATGTCACTCATCACATCATCACCTTGACAATAATAATCATTTAAATGAGCATATCTTCCAGATAAGTATTTTTGGGTAAGTTTATTTTCACGCAATTTTTGAAACGAGAAAAGCAAGCGTGTAAAGTTGGTGTAAAGATTGCTGCAGATTTTTTTACTGTTTTTGATCATAGATTACAAAACCACGAGTAAAGAAGGTGCGTTCGTTTAGCTTATCAGGGCATTGGTGGCGTTGTCATTGATGGCTCTTAAATTTATGGTAACGTGTTCGTAAGGCTCAAAAACGTTATTTTTGCCACTTTTGCCACTTTTGCTCACATCCTATTCGAACGCTCAACTGAGCATAAGATCTAAAATCGCATGATTACGCTAAAAACACTCACAAGGGGCGTTCGAATTGGGAATCTGTGGGTGAAAATGTCGTGCATGCCTCTTTTTGTTCAGCGTTCGGAACGCTAAAAAAAATGCAATTTTTGACCCACATCCGGAGCATAGTTTTTTTTTTTTTTTTTTTTTTTTCTTGTCCCCAGAGGGAATTATGGCTCGCACTTCTTATGCATCCGCCAGTGTCAAGTTTTATTTTCTGTTCCTATTTATTATTGTTCTTCCATTTTTATTATATTGGGGTAATCTTCTTTCTTGACTTCGTGTTAGTTTTGGTTTTATTTTCTTGATTTGTGTTTTTTACACGTTGTCTCAATGGACTTTTATTTTAAAAGTGGGGAAACGTATCGCGATATTAACAATTGTATTATAATTTTAATCAGACTTCGTTTGTAATAAGAATAGGATCAGGGAGAAGTAGATTATTGGTAGGTTCATATATATTGTTAGGAAGATCTATTTTATTGTCGTAAAATATCTATGACTACTTACATAACTTAACAAGAACATATGAAATATAATACAGTATAAACACATTTACAATTTTATGTTATTAACACAAATATAATCAGCTATAATAATATATATAGAAGGATTGATAGTACAGAGCAGAGATTTGATGTTTGTGGGGAGAGGGACACGAAGGGATATAAGATTATTATAAAAGGATGCACGGTCGTGATTAGGACAGGAGAAGAATATATGGTCCAGATCCCCAAAATCATGACCACATTCGCACTGTGGACTATTGATAATGTTATACTTTGCTAGATGTGCTGGACATGTTGTATGTCCCAAACGCATTCTAATTAAAACTGACGTGACGATTTTGCTTAGATTTATTACTGAAAACCATGGCTTAGAGGGAATTAGTGACTGTATGCTATAGTAGTGAGTACCGGTCATCTGACCACTTTCTCTCCAGATTCTACCCCAAGTATCCCGGAGATACAAACTGGCTAGCGCAGCCAAGTCATGCGGATAATTTTTAAATGGATACAGATCACCACATGCGATAGCTTCATTAGCAAGTCGATCGGCTCTTTCGTTGCCCTTAATACCGCAATGACTCGGTATCCATACAAATGTTACTGAAAATCCTTTAAGAACGCATAAGTACAGTTTTTTTCTAGCTTCAATTATAAGGGGGAAATGAGACTTAGACTTTTGTTCAACAAAAAAATATTGATTGTACTGATGTGTTTACTAGTGTATTGATACAAGCTGCAAACGAAACATTTCCTATCAAAAACTCATCAACTGGCTTAATTCCTTCCCCGCCTTGGTGGGATGCGGAATGCACTGATAGTATTCGTAAAAGAAAACAAGCTGAAAAAGTATACAATAGTGAGATGACTGACGAAAATTTCAAACTAGTATCTGATTTAATCACAGAAACTCGCAAGTTATTTAAAGAAAAAAGATTTCAAGGTTGGAGAAGTTATTGTTTGACTATTTCTCCGAATATTAACCCGTCTATTGTGTGGCGCAATATTAAAAGATTTAGACGCGGTGTTAGTGAAACTCCTTTTAAACCGTTTCCTCCCAATTTAAATAACCAATTTCTCGATCGTCTGGCACCGCCTACAGTCCCACAGCTTGAATATGTTATTAATTATTCTCCTCCTTTATTACTTTCAAATCAATCTACTCTGAGCTCTCCATTTACTTTACAAGAACTACAAGGTGTTCTATCTTCCGTGAAAGATTCTGCTCCGGGTGAAGATGGTATACCGTATTCATTTTTAGTAAACCTTACTCAGTCTACACTTGAGTTTTATTTAAATATCATAAATTCAGTGATGTTATCAGGGAACATCCCCCTTTCTTGGAAATCACAGATAGTTCTTCCTGTCTTAAAACCAGGTAAAACACAAAGTGAAGCATCGTCATATCGCCCCATAGCGTTGTCATCTGTTCTTGTAAAAGTAGCTGAAAATTTAGTTAAAAACAGACTTGAATGGATTGTTGAAAACCGGGGAATATTATCAAACACACAATTTGGTTTCCGGAAAGGTAGAAGCACATTGGATGGTGTGGGCACGTTTTTGACAGATATTAGAGTAGCATTTACACACAATGAGTCAGTTCTAGCAGTATTTTTAGATTTGGAATCTGCATATGACAACGTCCTTATTCATATTCTTAAATACAAGCTTCAAAAACTTCAAATTCCAGAATTTTTATCCTGTTTTATATTTAACCTTTTATCAGGACGTACTATAAAGTTAGATCATGCTCGAGATCAATGTAGACTCGTATGGAAAGGGCTTCCACAAGGGTCAGTACTCAGCCCGTCTTGGAAACCTTTACATGCGGATAGCACATCGGCTCGATATTCAAACATATTTTGGCATATGCTCTCTGGTCTTTTATGAGGTCCGAAATAGTATTCGACACAACATCCCTTAAACCATTATCAATCAATAAAAGTTTTATTTGAAATTTCCAGTTTTGATAGTTTGTAACACCCTTTAGTTTCTCAATAGAAATATGTGAGTTACTTACAATTGTAGTATTAATTTTTGAAGAGCTAATAAAGTTCTCCATGCTCACATAAACACCCAGTGATTTATTTCTTCATAGAATAATATTCCACAAAAAAAAATATCACATTATTGAAACATACATGAGAAAAACTTCACAAAATAAATAGGTACTAATAATTATTACAGCCCATAACCTGATAAAATAGTAAATATTGTAATGTGAAGTAAACTATGAAATAAAATTCATTTTATAAAAAGGAAAATAATCAATGATATTTTTCAAAGTTAATACAAATCAGTGACATATTTCACATTACACAATAATCAAATAAAAATAGTTTCTTCTTCTTGAACAGTATTAAACAAAGAGGTTTTCTAACAAATACACAGAATCAAGTAAACCAACGAAATTGTAGTCAAATTTCCATGCACATACCATGAGCAGTTGACAATGTTGACAGTGACACCTTCGTTTCGTGAGATTTACCTGTGGGTCTAGCATGAAAATCTGCATAAGTGTAACATAATTGTACTGTCAACATTATCAACTGTCACGCGCTGTTAATGTTCTTTAGTTTTAGTGAATGCTCACGTCCGCGTCTTTGGTTTTTACTTTGCTCGCATCCTGCACAGAAAGTAGAAACCAAAGACGTGGACGTTACTGGTTCTGTTACACGCATAACTAAGTTTCATGTCAAAATTATTTTCAATAAGACGTGGTATCGAAAATAGGTAGATTTAGGGCTTCGGGTGGTAGATAAGTAGACTCAAGCTAAAATAGGTAGATCTACCTATAAGTCGGTAGATATGACAACACTGAACGTAAATGTTCATATTGAATTTGATCAATTTGCTGACATACAATTCGAGTGTTGCAATATGAATAAAAAAATTGGAGCAAGTTTTATAATATTGTTTTTAACAAAAATGTTAGCATTTTTTATGTATTTTGTTCAACAAAAAAAAGGTAAAAGAATAAAACATATTATGAAACGATTGGTGGCAGTAAAATATGTATTTTATTAAAAATAGTACGGAATATTTTTTTATAGGTTGCAACGAATTTGCTTCCCTATAAATGTTTATATTTTATCGCTGTAGCAGTACATACAATTCCGCTGCACACATCTAAATTTTGCTCGTGTGTGCAATGGTAAAATCTCGTAGATACAGGATACCTCCCCTTGATCCAAAGAGAATATGAAGCTATCTTTCTTCTTCTTCTTCTTCTTATGTGGCTTTTTAACGTGGAAAGACGTTACTCTGCCAGTGTCATGTTTTGGCGGATATTTTGCCCTCAATCTTGTGAAATCCCTGCCAATTTTTTTTTTTTTTTTAGAACGGACTAATGTTGTTTGCCTCTACCGGCATTTACAGCGTCACCGGACGGTTGGCGAGCGCAGATGGCACTCAGCCAGAACTGATTAAATTATTTTGCTGCATCCAAAATAATATGCCTTTAAACATACCTATAGGATGACCAATGCATATAATATACTATACTACTAATATTATAAACGCGAAAGTTTGTATGTATGTACAGATGTTTGTTACTATTTCATGCTTAAACGGCTAGGACAATTTTGATGAAATTTGGTATGGAGGTAGATGAGGTGAGGTGTAGAGGAGGGTCATCATCCATCAAAATGCGGGATGAACCACGGAGCACAGCAGCTGTGTATACAGGTACATATACACCTACATATTTTATTGAACCTACGTTGTACATATATACTAGCTGCTAGCATATATATACAACATAGGTTCAAGAAAATATGTAGGTGTTTATGAACCTGTATATATATACAATATATTATATAGATATAGGTACCTGTGGGTAGGTAGGTATATATGCGACCTGGATGCATAAAGCAAGTTACAGTACCCAATAGTTATCTGCACAATAGGTTGTTATTATCCACAACTAACGAGCATATACTCGTATATAGTTATTACGGTATAATAGTATATATATAGTATTGACGATGATAGATAATATAGATATCGAAAAAATAAGAATCACTGTGCTCTGCGTAAGTAAATTGAAATTGAGGGTAGACACCAAAATTATTTTAATCAGCTGTTGTTGTCGAACACAGTTTCATCTCGATATCTGTTACGAAATAGGCGAGATAACACCAAACAAACACTACCGGCAAATTAATGCACTGTCAAGTTTAATCAGGTCCATATAAATATTACTGAATTAATCTTAATTGTTTTTTAAACAAAGAGCCAAACTAGTGTCACTGACGTTAGTGACGTGAGACCATTACAAACCACGCCAGTATTATATTGCAATCTATTTTAGGCTGCGGAAGACTATTTCTGCTAAGTATATCGAAAAAAAGGCAGTTGGTATGATATAAAAATTCTCAACAAATTTTACGGAACAGTTTTAAGTAATCCCGGCAGGCATACGAAAGGTTTAAAAACATATTTATCTGCTATGATACAGGTCAACAAAATATTTTGACATCAAAAATGCTCTCGGGCTCCATGCTACGTGCAAAATATCTGACAACAAACTTTGTCGTCATAATATTATAAAATCTACCTTATGTATATATATACCTAGTTATGTACATTTCAACGTCAGACGTTGAAATGTACATAACTAGGTATAAAATACATACATGTATAACATTTGTTGAGAATTTTTTAACCTCGGTCAGGTCCAACGGTACGCGGAAAATGACTGACATTGATATTTTTGGGTGCAGGATCATCAAATCTATGAATTTGATGCAGTTTTGATTGTATTGCTATGAGACAAAAATTATAGTCGTGGCATGGTACGAAAAAGTAGAACAATTTATTATCAGACCTAAAGTAGATCGTAATAAATGACACTGGTAGGCCTACTGGTCATTTTAAAATTAGCAGTAATTTTTTTGGATGAAATATGATAGAATTTGTTTTAAAAGTAACATTCTTTGGACCTGCAACCTACAAAAATATCATGCAAATGGACTGCACCCTGTGTCGGATGGGCGGCATAAGCCAGAGTAGTCTATGGATTGAAGATTTTTGCTCCAGCGTTGATGTCTCTGACTCAAATTTGACATATCTTAAAAACCTCTACTCTTAGGCTACGTTTCGGCAAGTGCCGAAATCACTCGCGGCGTTCGCACACTCATTCCATTAGAAGCCCGCGATCATCGTGAGCGAGCTCGATACGTCATCGATGACGTCACCGAAAACGCTCACAACGCTCGCAGATCGTAGGTGGGGTTTCGTGGTCGTTTGCGAGCTGTCACTGTTAAACATCAAATGTATAGGATTCTATTGATTTTTGACAGGAAAGTTGGCGCGCTTTTCGCGACCGCGTAACTGTTCCACTTGGGTTGAACATTGCAAGCATTCATTCCAACCGGAACGCTAAACCGGGGCGCGACAGTTGTGAGCGTTGACGGTGCTTGTCAGAACGTAGCCTAAAGGTGCGTTCGTTTAGCTTATGAGGGCATTGGTGGCGTTGTCATTGATGGCTCTTTTGTTTAAGCGTTCGGAAAGCTCAAAAACGTTAATTTTGCCACTTTTGCCCATACCCTATTCGAACGCTCAACTAAGACCTAAAATCGCATGATTATGCTGTCAAATACATAGCTGTCAAATAACGATCACAAACAACTATGCTCCGGACGTGAACAAAAAAAGAAAAAAAATGTAAAAAAGCGCGGGAAACGTCGAACACGGCGGTCGATATTTTTTCGCTTCGATAAATTATTTTATTTCTTTATTATTTTAAGGATCAGTGAAGTACTATTGTGTAAATAATATTAATATTTATTGTATAATTTATATTTACGTGTATAGTTTCACCGGTTTCGGTAAGTTTTTTAAAATTCTAATATGAACGAGCCGCCCGACTTGCAGGACCCGGGGGGGTCGATCCCCCCGGGTCCTGCAAGTCGGGCGGCTCGTTAGTATGGGCAAAAGTGGCAAAATTAACGTTTTTGAGCTTTCCGAACGCTTAAACAAAAGAGCCATCAATGACAACGCCACCAATGCCCTCATAAGCTAAACGAACGCACCTTTAGGCTACGTTCTGACAAGCACCGTCAACGCTCACAACTGTCGCGCCCCGGTTTAGCGTTCCGGTTGGAATGAATGCTTGCAATGTTCAACCCAAGTGGAACAGTTACGCGGTCGCGAAAAGCGCGCCAACTTTCCTGTCAAAAATCAATAGAATCCTATACATTTGATGTTTAACAGTGACAGCTCGCAAACGACCACGAAACCCCACCTACGATCTGCGAGCGTTGTGAGCGTTTTCGGTGACGTCATCGATGACGTATCGAGCTCGCTCACGATGATCGCGGGCTTCTAATGGAATGAGTGTGCGAACGCCGCGAGTGATTTCGGCACTTGCCGAAACGTAGCCTAAGAGTAGAGGTTTTTAAGATATGTCAAATTTGAGTCAGAGACATCAACGCTGGAGCAAAAATCTTCAATCCATAGACTACTCTGGCTTATGCCGCCCATCCGACACAGGGTGCAGTCCATTTGCATGATATTTTTGTAGGTTGCAGGTCCAAAGAATGTTACTTTTAAAACAAATTCTATCATATTTCATCCAAAAAAATTACTGCTAATTTTAAAATGACCAGTAGGCCTACCAGTGTCATTTATTACGATCTACTTTAGGTCTGATAATAAATTGTTCTACTTTTTCGTACCATGCCACGACTATAATTTTTGTCTCATAGCAATACAATCAAAACTGCATCAAATTCATAGATTTGATGATCCTGCACCCAAAAATATCAATGTCAGTCATTTTCCGCGTACCGTTGGACCTGACCGAGGTTAAAAAATTCTCAACAAATGTTATACATGTATGTATTTTATACCTAGTTATGTACATTTCAACGTCTGACGTTGAAATGTACATAACTAGGTATATATATACATAAGGTAGATTTTATAATATTATGACGACAAAGTTTGTTGTCAGATATTTTGCACGTAGCATGGAGCCCGAGAGCATTTTTGATGTCAAAATATTTTGTTGACCTGTATCATAGCAGATAAATATGTTTTTAAACCTTTCGTATGCCTGCCGGGATTACTTAAAACTGTTCCGTAAAATTTGTTGAGAATTTTTATATCATACCAACTGCCTTTTTTTCGATATACTTAGCAGAAATAGTCTTCCGCAGCCTAAAATAGATTGCAATATAATACTGGCGTGGTTTGTAATGGTCTCACGTCACTAACGTCAGTGACACTAGTTTGGCTCTTTGTTTAAAAAACAATTAAGATTAATTCAGTAATATTTATATGGACCTGATTAAACTTGACAGTGCATTAATTTGCCGGTAGTGTTTGTTTGGTGTTATCTCGCCTATTTCGTAACAGATATCGAGATGAAACTGTGTTCGACAACAACAGCTGATTAAAATAATTTTGGTGTCTACCCTCAATTTCAATTTACTTACGCAGAGCACAGTGATTCTTATTTTTTCGATATCTATATTATCTATCATCGTCAATACTATATATATACTATTATACCGTAATAACTATATACGAGTATATGCTCGTTAGTTGTGGATAATAACAACCTATTGTGCAGATAACTATTGGGTACTGTAACTTGCTTTATGCATCCAGGTCGCATATATACCTACCTACCCACAGGTACCTATATCTATATAATATATTGTATATATATACAGGTTCATAAACACCTACATATTTTCTTGAACCTATGTTGTATATATATGCTAGCAGCTAGTATATATGTACAACGTAGGTTCAATAAAATATGTAGGTGTATATGTACCTGTATACACAGCTGCTGTGCTCCGTGGTTCATCCCGCATTTTGATGGATGATGACCCTCCTCTACACCTCACCTCATCTACCTCCATACCAAATTTCATCAAAATTGTCCTAGCCGTTTAAGCATGAAATAGTAACAAACATCTGTACATACATACAAACTTTCGCGTTTATAATATTAGTAGTATAGTATATTATATGCATTGGTCATCCTATAGGTATGTTTAAAGGCATATTATTTTGGATGCAGCAAAATAATTTAATCAGTTCTGGCTGAGTGCCATCTGCGCTCGCCAACCGTCCGGTGACGCTGTAAATGCCGTTAGAGGCAAACAACATTAGTCCGTTCTAAAAAAAAAAAAAAAATTGGCAGGGATTTCACAAGATTGAGGGCAAAATATCCGCCAAAACATGACACTGGCAGAGTAACGTCTTTCCACGTTAAAAAGCCACATAAGAAGAAGAAGAAGAAGAAAGATAGCTTCATATTCTCTTTGGATCAAGGGGAGGTATCCTGTATCTACGAGATTTTACCATTGCACACACGAGCAAAATTTAGATGTGTGCAGCGGAATTGTATGTACTGCTACAGCGATAAAATATAAACATTTATAGGGAAGCAAATTCGTTGCAACCTATAAAAAAATATTCCGTACTATTTTTAATAAAATACATATTTTACTGCCACCAATCGTTTCATAATATGTTTTATTCTTTTACCTTTTTTTTGTTGAACAAAATACATAAAAAATGCTAACATTTTTGTTAAAAACAATATTATAAAACTTGCTCCAATTTTTTTATTCATATTGCAACACTCGAATTGTATGTCAGCAAATTGATCAAATTCAATATGAACATTTACGTTCAGTGTTGTCATATCTACCGACTTATAGGTAGATCTACCTATTTTAGCTTGAGTCTACTTATCTACCACCCGAAGCCCTAAATCTACCTATTTTCGATACCACGTCTTATTGAAAATAATTTTGACATGAAACTTAGTTATGCGTGTAACAGAACCAGTAACGTCCACGTCTTTGGTTTCTACTTTCTGTGCAGGATGCGAGCAAAGTAAAAACCAAAGACGCGGACGTGAGCATTCACTAAAACTAAAGAACATTAACAGCGCGTGACAGTTGATAATGTTGACAGTACAATTATGTTACACTTATGCAGATTTTCATGCTAGACCCACAGGTAAATCTCACGAAACGAAGGTGTCACTGTCAACATTGTCAACTGCTCATGGTATGTGCATGGAAATTTGACTACAATTTCGTTGGTTTACTTGATTCTGTGTATTTGTTAGAAAACCTCTTTGTTTAATACTGTTCAAGAAGAAGAAACTATTTTTATTTGATTATTGTGTAATGTGAAATATGTCACTGATTTGTATTAACTTTGAAAAATATCATTGATTATTTTCCTTTTTATAAAATGAATTTTATTTCATAGTTTACTTCACATTACAATATTTACTATTTTATCAGGTTATGGGCTGTAATAATTATTAGTACCTATTTATTTTGTGAAGTTTTTCTCATGTATGTTTCAATAATGTGATATTTTTTTTTGTGGAATATTATTCTATGAAGAAATAAATCACTGGGTGTTTATGTGAGCATGGAGAACTTTATTAGCTCTTCAAAAATTAATACTACAATTGTAAGTAACTCACATATTTCTATTGAGAAACTAAAGGGTGTTACAAACTATCAAAACTGGAAATTTCAAATAAAACTTTTATTGATTGATAATGGTTTAAGGGATGTTGTGTCGAATACTATTTCGGACCTCATAAAAGACCAGAGAGCATATGCCAAAATATGTTTGAATATCGAGCCGATGTGCTATCCGCATGTAAAGGTTTCCAAGACGGCGGCAGACGCCTGGAATAATCTAAAGGCGGCTTGCGAAAATAGTGGCATAAGCCGACGATTATGTCTTAAAAGGAAGTTATCGCAGCTCAGATATGTTGATCATAGCTCATTGGGTCATTATTTAGGAAATATAATTTCTGTAACTCAAGAATTGGCAGACATTGGATGTCAAATAGAGGATGATGAATTAGCCGAAATGATGCTAATAGGATTACCAAATGAATTTGACTCATTGATTATGGCCATGAAAGCCACGAATATGAAACTGTCATCTGACTTTGTGAAATGTCAGTTGATACAAAGCGAATTTAAAAAGGGAACTTTGAATTCGAATGTGGAACCAACTGAGAAGATTCTTGTTGCAAAAGACAAATTTATTCCTTTGTGTCATAATTGTCATGAAAAAGGGCATATTAAGCCAAGGTGTCCCAAATTAAAAAAGAATTTGAAGAAGATTCCTGATAAAAGCTTGACGAAATTTAATTTTAAAAAATTAAATTTATTCTTAAAACTTTAATTTTATTTCATAGTTTACTTCACATAACAATATTTACTATTTTATCAGTATTTCATTCGTTGATAATGATGCTGATCATTGTTCCATAACCGACCAATCTTAGCTTATTTTTTAACCTATATACGTGGTACTGGCGGCATTGCGGCAATCTCACAGGGGTAATTTATTTGAAAATGTTAAAGTTGAATCTACTACTTTAACGTGTGATTTTATTTTGTTTTGTTGTGTTGTGACTTTCAATAAAAATATATATTTTAGAACTTTAATTTGAATATACTAAACAGTAATAACTAAATAGAGGCGAATTACATGATAATGGCGGAGACGAAATACGGAGTCAAAGTGTTCGATCTCTAACGTGAGTTTTGCCGGTTAATAACAATAGTTTAACGGTGTCAACGGTCAGTGGCTACTCGTATTATTAGTAACCGGCAAAAGACTCTGAGATTAGCTCAGCTCTAGCTAGTAGGATAATTGTGCAGGAAATGTAAAACCAAGAACGGAGAACCCAGCTCGGAACACTTGAACATTTTATAAAAGCATGTATAAAAATTAAATAACATTTTGTTTAATTTTGATTAATCTTTTGTTTTACATTGTTATATATATAATTATATTAATTATAAATAAAACTTAAAAGGTAGATCTACCGTTTTTCTTATGACATTCTACCAAATTCTACCGATTTATAAGACTTAATTTACCAATTTCCAAAATGTGGGTTGACAACACTGTTTACATTATAAATTAGTTTAAAATTGCTGATATTTCGTATTTTCGTGGATATTTCATGTTATTATAGTGTATATCCTTTAATTTAAGCTTCCGCAGAACTGTCCAAGTATTAGTAACATTAGAAACGGGATATTTACCGTGTAATCCATGTTGTCAGGAATATAAATCAAAAACTCAAATAAAATGGATTACACGGTAAATATCCCTTTTCTAATGTTGTCTCTTGCAAAAGTGATCGTGATAGTTTAATTAAAAACGTATAAAATCTAAGTATGTCTACGAACATGTACAGAAAATGTGCAAAATGTGGAGCAACTCCTGTTCAAGCTGGTGTGGTCTCATTTCACCGTTTCCCTAAGCCTGGTAAAACGAATGTTGAACGGTATGTTAATCATATATATTTTTATGCTCACATATGCTTTATCTTGCTTATCTTTATCATATAGGTACTATGTGCCTGTACCTTCGTCTACCATGTGTCCTATCTTTCTCTAGTCAGATTGCAGTAATGTAATTACTATTGCTTGTGGGCTGATGGATGACACAACGGGGCCTACTCCCACCTTTTACAAAACTATCATAAATCAGGAGCGTCTTGTAATAAGCTTAAAATAATCATACTTACTATCGTACCAACACAAAATGGTTGAACAATATTACTTCAATATTATTTACGGCGTGTTCCTTATTAAGCCGAAATCGACCCTAATGGTGCATTCCAGTAAACACCGCCAATATGTATAATGTGCCCCGGTTTCGTGTTTCCTTTAGGATGAATACCTATAATGCCCAACCCAAATAGAACACTCACAAAGTCGCAAAAAGCGCGTCATATTTTCTCTCAATTAAATCGAATGTATCATTAACCTATTTGATATTTTGACAGTAACAGCTCACAACGACCGCAAGTCCAAAACCTTCCATCCCCGAGTGTTGTAGTCAGGGCGTGAGCGTGAGCTGTGACGTAATCGATGATGTACCAAGCTCAGTTATGATAATTGCGAGTTTGAAAGGTAACGGTTGGGCGGCTATGCGAACGACGCGATCGATTTTGGCTCACAAAGGAACACGACCAGATGTAAGTGAAGTGAAAGAACGAAAGAACGACAGAATATTCTAATAAGGGTTTGAGATTTTAAAACTCTATGGTGGAGGCACAGAAGCATAAATATAGCTTTCATACTTACAATACTTGTATTTGTAACAGATATTGCACATTTATTTTTCCTTTATAAGTGTAGTCGTACGTGTTGAACATTTGCCATTTCACAAGTTAATATGTATATGTAAATATTTATAGTTTCAATGATGCATGATTTTTATTGACATAGTCGTGTGTAAAGACTTAGTCGCGTACACACATCTATCATTAAGTCACTGTCCTGCCTAAATTACGTTTTAGTAAAGCAATAGTAGTAGATAATATGTGTTTAAAATAAAACAATAAAAAATCTAATCTATGAATATTTTATAAATAATGCAATTGTTTCTACAGACTAATCTGTTGGTTTCATGTAGAAATATATAAAAATACCTTTAATTCAAATAAAAGCCCTAGATTAACTTATTCAAATTGATATGTAGCAGGTACTTAAACTTCTATTGTTTTGTTTAATTTCAGATGAACTTCCTTCAGAAGTCTTCGCCACAGCAACACTTTTGAGCAAATTCGTCCAGCTGTTTGATGCATTAAATGCTGACAGTCCAGACTTCCAGACAGACAAGAAAGAACAAAGTCAGTCCAGAAACTTACGCTCAGGCTGGTGTGGCAGTGAAAATGCCGAAACCTTTAAACGATGCAAATATGCCAATCTCGGTGGAGGTTACACATTTGTGCCGTTTGGGGTAGAAAGTTTCTCTAAGTGGCGCGTACAAAATTTTTAGGGCTTGGCCAAACGTTTGGTTGAAGCGTAGGTGAACAGAATGCTGGCTCATACTTTGCAAAGAAATTTTTCACGTGGTGCTGGCTGCATTTCCACGTAAACGTGGAAATGCAGCCAGCATTCTGGACACTTTGCCTCCAACAAATAATTTATTACATTTGATATTTTTATACTTTTGTCCATTACTTAGTTAAACTTTAATAAATTTATGAAATAAATACATAAATGTTCTTAAAAATTGTTTTATTTCTATAATATATATCATATATAGCCATCCGCAGACTGAATTGATAGGTAAAAAAATAAATGAAAATAGAAAAGCATGGGGTGGATATATAAAATTTGCGCTAAAGTTAGTTCCTTAGCATTCCGTGCGGATTCTGTTGCGCTAATAGTATCAGTGTAATTCGCATTATGTCTGTATCTCCTTGGAGTATATATTGTTCTGTGGTCTGTATGGCAGTTACACTTCTTCTCTCGGTAGAGAGTTAAATATTCTTTGCTTTGGATAGCTTTAGAAAGGTCTAAACGCCAAACAACAGAATTTTGATCTTTTTTATATTTAGTTTACACAATCTTTGGAAATCCTTGCTGAAAATAAATGGTGAATAAATTAAATTATGAAGCACTTTAGGCAGCAGATGACCAACATGTAGATGTAATTATTGTGACACTGTCCTCACAAAATGCTTCAAAAAGGTGACGGCTAACTCCTTTGCTTTGCCCACACTCTGCTCATCAACAACGCGATTTTTTTGCGAATGATGGCATGAAAACCATCAGTTTGCTTATCATCAGTCATGACATGAGCCTGACTTTTGAGTGAAATGACCATTCGCTAGCCCCGCCTATTCTCTGCATATTGGTGTGTAATAAAGGCTTATTGTAAGTACAAGTTTTTTTTTCACATAGTTTTTATGAACAGAACAGAAGTAAACAACATGCTTAACCCGTTGATTCGCCATATTAGGCCATTAATACAATAGATTTTGCAGAAATCAACCTACTTTTGTAGGAACTGCATGTGTGGTTAAAAGGACTAGGTACTACTTTTTATTTTAGTATAATAAAATACAATAAACTGATTTAAGATTACTTATAATATTAAACCAAGGAGGTAGACCTATAAGGTATACAAGAAAAAATCTTAGTAACATCAACACTTTGAAAAGAACTGCAACTTTTATTGCAATAAAATACAATAATCCTATTCCTTACATAATCAAAATTCTAAAAGATTTAGACCTATAAGGTATACAAGAAAAAATCTTAGTAACATCAACACATTGAAAAGAACAGCAACTTTTATTGCAATAAAATACAATAATCCTATTCCTTAGATAATCATTAAAAATTCTAAAAGATTTTTACAACGGAATTGCTTTACATTCAAAATGCATAATATGACTGATATACAAGAAAAGGTGCAGCTGTAAACAGAAAACAATTTATATTCAGATATAAGTGGATGTTTTGAAAGAGACCGCCGCATACCAAAATATATAGAGACCAACGAGAAGAAGCGGCAAGAAACTCGGAGCCATTATTTTTATATAGATGTTTTAACAATGTTTTTACTTAGGTACTACAAATATTAGCTCCAGTGTGTTGCCTTACAAAAGATTACATAATAATGATATCAGTAGGGCAAGACATGCTACACTTTAAAATCTTAGTACACGAGTAGATAAATCCTGGAGTGATCAGTCCCAAGCTGTTTTATCCTGCAAGTAATCTGAAATTTTGTAATAACCTTTTTGACAGATTTTAGTTTTAATAGTAATTTTAAACTTATTAATAGGCAAATCTCGGATAACATTGGAAACTTTATTATAGAATCGAAAAGAGTGACTTATTATGTGGAGACGTGTTACATGTACGGATAGCTTGTGCTTATTTCGCATGTTGATGGAATGAGCATCACTCCTTTTATCAAAACTGCTAATGTTTTTCTTTACATACATTAGATTTTCGTAGATAAACTGAGAGACAACAGTTAAAATGTTTATGTCTTTAAACTTCTGTCTAAGGGAAGCTCTGGGAGCTAAACTGTAGATCGCTCGTATAGCCCTTTTTTGCAGTATAAAAATAGAATTAATGTCTGCAGAACATCCCCAGAGCAGTATGCCATAAGTCATAACGCTATGGAACATTTTTGATGCTTGTGTTCCCAAGAAGCGCCGTAACCAGTATAAGGGGTCGCGATATCCGGTTTGGTTCAGTAAAGACATCATTGACGATATAAAACGCAAGCTTGAGCTTCATCGGAACTGGAAGCGAGCCACCAACTCGAGTGGGGCCTATGAATTATTCTCTAACCTAAGGGCGGACCTGAAAACCCGTGTCTCGAATGCGTATGACTCGTACATGGTCAGTATTGAGCAGAACATCCAAACAAATCCTCAAGAGTTTTGGCACCACGTTTCAAATTTGCGATCGAAAGGTGGATTTGAGCCTACCGTCGTTTTCAATGGTGAAACCTTGAAGGGCAAACAGGCTTCTGACGCTTTTGCTGATTTTTTCTCCAGCGTTTTTTTAACCGAATTACCTAAGCTAGATGCAGAAAGTACCTCAAACAGCGACCAGTCTTCGTCGAGTAATTATGTGCACATACCGGAGATTTCACCTTGGGATGTGGCTGCTGGGATACAAAATCTAAAATCTAGTAGCTCCATTGGGCCGGATAGCATACCTCCGTGGCTTCTTAAAGAAGGAAAGACACTTCTGACATATCCACTTTGTCATCTATTTAACCTTGCGCTACGGAATGGCGTCTATCCGCCCCAATGGAAGCTTTCGCGGGTCACTCCTATCCCGAAAAGCTCCAATAAAACGTCGGTAGAAGAATACCGACCTATAGCAATATTACCAACCGTGGCAAAAGTGTTCGAACATATACTCCATCTCAAGTTGTACAAGCAAATTGAGCCATATCTATGTGATGAGCAGCATGGGTTTAGAAGGAAAAGATCAGTTAACACTAACCTTTTGACACTAGTCGACTACATTTCCACCAGGCTCGATCATCGAGTACAAGTAGATGTACTATACTTTGACTTCCGGAAGGCGTTTGATAGAGTCAACAACGATATACTGCTGGAAAAGCTCAGTGCTCTGGGCTTTGCCCCAGGCTTTCTCAGATTTTTCGCTGATTACCTTCGCGATCGCCAGCAGTATGTTCGACTTGGCGTATACGATTCTCAACGCTATCATACGCGTTCCGGAGTGAGTCAGGGATCGATAATGGGGCCCCGACTCTTCAATTTCATGATCAACGATCTTCCCACAGTCATCAAGTATTCGAAGTTCTCCTTTATGCCGATGACTTGAAACTGTACCGTGAAATAAAATCACCGGAGGACTGTTTATTGCTACAGAGAGACGTTGATTCGGTTTATAAATGGAGCGTGGAGAATAAGATGGAATTTAATTGCTCAAAATGTTGTCAGATGACTTTCGGTCGAATGCGATGCCCAATCGAATTTCACTACAAGCTAGACCAGAACGTGATATCACGTGCTACGTCGGTCAAAGATTTGGGTGTTTCATTCGACCGAGAGCTCACATTCTACGATCACATAGTCACGGTTGCTAAGGAGTCATACCAACGGCTGGGTTTTGTGCTAAGAAACTCTCGGGAATTCCACAATTTGGACGTTGTAAGACTCATCTTCAGTGCTCTGGTTCGGAGCAAGCTTGAGGCCAGTGCTTGCGTGTGGCATCCGCATGAAGACAAATACACCCTTTTGTTGGAGAAGGTTCAAAAAGCCTTCCTCAGATATTTATACAAGCGTTTGTATGGGTACTACCCATATATGTATCCGACAAAGTTTTTGCTCGGTTCCCTAGGGTACAACTCTCTGCAAGTCAGGTGATCCTATGACCAGCTTATAACTATGTGTAAGATCCTTCGAGGAAGAGTAGATGCGCCGGTTCTTAATGATCAGTTATGTCGACTTTTTGTTCCTGACCGGTATCTTCGAGCCAGGAAGCATAAGCTTTTTGCAGTTCCGCGTTATAAGACAGTTGCCCACGAACAATCCCCGATACCGCGTTCACTTGCTGCGCTTAATAACCTCCTTGTCGCTAAACAAGAGTGTGACGTGTTTGCGGATGGCTGGAAGGTGATAATGTCGGAATGTTTGCGGTACTGTGAGATGATTGCGTGATTGGGTAGGTATGATAGGTCCTGTTATATTTTGTTTTATTTGTTTGTTTTAAGGTGTTTTAATTTTAATGCATGGTAACTTTTTATTGTAATGTGTTATTTAATTTTTAATTTTTGTGACTTTTCTTTGAATTTTTTATTTTTGACATTTTAGCATGATAATTATTTATTCTATAATGATAATTTATTTTGACTTTTAATTAATTATTGTATAACGACCATTTATTTATTTTGTATATAATATTATCATCACCTTTTATATTGTTACTATCTATTGTGAGAAAAATGTATTATTCGACATGTAATTAATTAATCTGGTAGGTATTTAAATTTTATAATTATGTAATATTGTCTGTCATTAGTGTAATTGGTTTTTGAACCGTGCTAGTTGAATAAATAAATACAAAAAATGGAAATAACTAAAATAAACTATTCTACTAGGGCCGTTCTTGTTTTTAATCTATATTAATGACTTACCTTATTATGTAGAGAAGAATCACGAGATTGTATTGTTTGCAGATAACACTTCACTGTTATTCAAAATGCAAAATTTAAAAGGCAGTTATTAAACTATGACGATGTAAACAATGCATTAGCTAAAGTTGTGAATTGGTTCAATACAAATAATTTTCTCCTCAATAAGAAGAAAACTTGTATAAAGTTCTCGACACCAAATGTGAGACAAGTAAAATCCAATATACAATTGAATGGAACAGGGTTGGACCTTGTGGAGTAAACAGTCTTTTTAGGAATTACTATAGACGCTAAATTGCAATCCCCACATTAAAAAAAATGTCTAGTAGGCTCAGATCAGCGTTACTTTACGTCGGTTTTATGGGGAGTGTTCGTCACAAGTGACGAACTGTACTGCGCCCGTAACCGTGAGATATAAAGTTGTTACTTTTATGCGCCTGTTATTTCATCGACGGAGACCACCTTAAGTTCCGGCGGTCGATACATAGATGTACTCAAAAACTTAAAAAGTTGCAGTCGAAGATCTGGTAATGTAGCTTGCTATTGCGTTTCGTCGGTTTCTGAGGAACCGAGGCCCGATTCCCCCCTTCCCCCTTTCTCCCTCCCCCTCACCCCTTCTATCTTTTCTTTCCTGTCATCCTTCCTCAAAGGTCGTCAATGCATCCTCGAGACCTCTGGTATTGCGCCGGATGTCCGTGGGCGACGGTATCACTTACCATCAGGTGAGCCGCTTGCTCCTTTGCCAACCTAACTTAACCTTGCCGGAACTAAAAGTGGTCTCCAGTAGACACTCTTCGAGATGGCATCAAAAAAAGGGTAGGTTAATTTGCATAAAATTAACAACTTTATATCTCAGGGTTACGGGCGCAGTACAGTTCGACACTTGTGACGAACACCCCCCATAAAACCGACGTGAAGTAACTAACAATGTTCCATAATATCATTTAAGAGTATATATTGTAAAATCAACCATGACAACCTGACAATAAAGTACTTACTAGACTTACTTACCAGAAGAAGAACTTACGTGTGTAGGAATGCATGAATGAATATATCGCTCATGAGCGGTTCGAGTTCATGCTCCGAAATCTGAATAACGGTGCAAACTTACAATCATAAATTAACATGGCTCGTAAGAATGATGAGCATGTTATAAACAGGAACAAGCTATATCTGCAGGTGACGAGCACAGTGCAGCAGAACTTCGACTGCAACTTTTTAAGTTTTTGAGTATACCTAGATGTCGACCGCCGGAACTAAAGGTGGTCTCCAGTAGACACTCTTCGAGATGGCATCAAAAAAAGGGTAGGTTAATTGGCGAAAAAATTTGCGCACCCAACCCTACACCTGCTATAGAAACGTGAGCTGAGACTTGGAAATATTTCGATGAAAAATTTCATCCCCTATTAACCCCCATATTTTTTGATGGCATCCTGTTGGGGACCCTCGGGCCATCAACTTTTGTATGAACACCACATTTGTCCGACGTCAACTTTTGGTGTTACAAACAAACTCGATATTGTTTCGACGACCCGTGGTCGACGAGCCGACCTAGATGTCGACTGCCGGAACTAAAGGTGGTCTCCAGTAGACACTCTTCGAGATGGCATCAAAAAAAGGGTAGGTTAATTGGCGAAAAAAAATGCGCCCCCTTCTCTACACCTGCTACAAAAACGTGAGCTGAGACTTAGAAAAATTTCATCCCCTATTAACCCTCATATTTTTTTGATGGCATCCTGTTGGGGACCCTCGGGCCACCAACTTTTGTATGAACACCACCTTCGTCCGACTCCGAACAAACGCAAAAATTGAAATTAAGGTCAATTACCTCAGACAAGGTGACCTCGGGCAAGGTCACTGACACCTCACGCAGGGCGAAAGACATTAAAAAAAATTGGTAGAAAAAAGTTGACCTTGACCTCAAGGTCAATGAACTCGGTCAAGGTTATTGACCTCTCCTGCGAGGCCAGTGACCCAGGAGAAAACTTTTTTTTGGCAGAAAAATTATATATTTTTTTTACCTTGACCTCAAGGTCAGTGACCTCGGGCAAGGTCACTGACACCTCACGCAGGGTGAAAGACATTAAAAAAAAATTGGTAGAAAAAAAGTTTAAATCTTGAGGTCAAGGTCAATGACTTCGGTCAAGGTTATTGACCTCTCCTGCGAGGCCAGTAACCCAGGGGAAATATTTTTTTTTTTGTAGAAAATGTCTTTTTTTTTGACCTTGACCTCTGAGGATTTTTTTTTTGTGTCAATGACCTCAGGGGCCTTGCCCGAGGTCACTGACCGCTCCCCTGAGGTCATTGACCCCAAAATATTTTTTTTTTCCTCAGCGCCCCCAAGGCTACACCCTGACTGTATCACAATTTACATGTAAGATTAAATCAGAAATAAGCAAAAATGTTTACAAGTTAGTGTCACTGTAACCAAGTAGAAGTGGCAGCATACATACCTATGGTAATTGTTAACATGGCCATTATCGGATGATATTTTAATAAGTTTAGAATTCTAGGAATCCTTACTTTCGTTGTCTGTCTGTCCCTCTAGAGCCTTCTTGTTAGGAATACGTGGGGATATCAAGTAGAGCTCTATTTATATTGGTTTTACTCAATAAAACTGGAATAGTACAATCCCCTCGAGATTACAAGTTTTATTCGATCATATATGGTTTTATTTTTGAATTGTTTCATCACTATCTGTAAACCACTATGGAATGTCAAAGCATTTAGCATTATGCTGAGAATAGTCCTATTTGATAAAACCAATTACGTATCTTCCTAGAGTATACTATAGAAGTACCTACCTAAAGTATGGCTTTTTATAATATTTCAGATGCTTACAAGCCCAGTTCTGGACATATCTGGATCAAGCTCTATACTTGAACCTATAGCAAGTACATCCGGGATGTCACAGCCTCTATTAGAAAATGTGGGTCTCCTTAATATAAACCAGCCAAAAGCAACGATATTTACTGAGGTGCTGGTACCACTACAAGGTGGTTTACTAAAGGACTGTGAAATTGTTCCTCCAATAAATATTGAGAATCAATTGGAACCTTCTGCCATGCAAAAATCTACCAAGCAATCGGACTTAAGCAGGAAAAATAAGTACCTATTTGAAAAGTGCAGAAAACACATGAACAAAGTTTATAGACTGCAAAGAAATTGAACAACAAATCATTTATCAACAAGATTTTTAAAAGTAATTCAGTAAACTCTCTCATGAAAAGTCAGATATCACCAACTTTTGCATTATTATTGCAAGGGGAAATGAGAAACTTTAAGAAAGCAGGTAAAGGTCGCAGATGGGATACAAATTCAAAAATTGTAGCACTGAGACTCTTCAAAAGGTCTAAACATGTTAGGTATAAATTATTAAGAAGAATGGTATGCCTGCCAGCTCCAAGCACATTAAAATGTCTGTTAAACAAATTCCAACTCACTGTTGGAATAAATGAGCAGATCTTCAAAGTTTTGAAGAAAAAAGTAAAAGAAAATGAGGAACAGTCTGAAAATGAGCATGTATTAATGTTTGACGAAATGTCAATAAAAAAACACTTGTATTACAATGAAAAACAAGACTTAATTGAAGGTTTCCAAGACCATGCAGCTCAGGGTAGAACACCACAAGTAGCATCATATGCTCTTGTTTTTATGGTTGCTGGCATTAGAAAGAGAGTAAAACAACACTTGCATTTTACTTCTCTGGTGGATCTGACTGCTGATAGACTGGCAGTTATAGTAAAGGAGGTGAGCAAAGTTCTTAGTCTTTCTCAATCAATGTTTACCCGACTATGGCGAAGCAAAGGCAAGGTTATGTTTTGACCAGTATGTGTGTATGTATTATCATCTTAGAAGCGTCTTGTGTGTCTGCTGGTTACAGGCTAAATTACATCACATTAAATTGAATATGGTGGCCTCTAGGAATAACAAAAATATTTTTTAATTCCCCATTATGTGTGGTATCATTAAACAGGAGATGTTAAAATAAAGGTAGGGTTATCTTTTGTTTTTTAAACAGGGTATTATTCTTTAAGAATATGCCACCCTTGTAACGAAAGTATATCACATAAAATATAACCTGCTTACATCATATTTTTAGTACAAAAACTGTGGTAGAATCTATTGTTTTGTTACAGTAGGTAGCATGCAATCACGGTTATCCTCTTATAACCATATGGCATCGTCTGATAACGATATGGTATGCTCTGATAATGATATGGTACTGTGTCGCAATGTAGTGCTCTCACCATACTCAGTGTTCTGCAAGATCAAATAAGAAATGGACAAATCCATAGGTGAAAAATTGATGACAGTGGATTAGTAAGTTTGAAGCACAAGCTGCGTAAGTTGGCCCGAAAAGGTTGTAGGGAGGCACTGGATCCAGATTACTTCCATTGGTCATTATAGATTTGTCAATTTCAGACCCGTACCAGTTATTTTGTATTTTAGATTGTCCAAAGTAATTTTATATTAATTTCAGGTTTTGCATCACTGTTTCAACGCTGGGTTGAAGATCTCTGCCACAGTCTTTGTGATTTAGATGGAGTAAACAAAAGGCATTAAGTATATTAGGTGCATCTGTGGGCCGACCATACATAGATATTGAAAAGCAAGAACTAGTAACACTTTTTGACACTCCACATTTGTTAAAATGCTTCAGGAATTTATTCTTGAAGTATGATATAGAATGTCCAATGTCTATTGGAAGCGGATGTGGAACTGGTAAGATAATAGATTTCACATTTTATGATATTCTTTATGTCTAAGTGCTTGTTAAATAAGCACTTGGTGCAATAATAACTTACTTTCTGCTTGGTACAACAATCTACTATTGATGAACTAATTAAATATTAAATATAAATAATCTAAGCACATGTCACTTTTTACAGGTATAGCAAAATGGAGCCACATTAAAAAGTTCTATGAGCTTGACAATAGTAATCCTAATTTTGTATTTGCCCCAAGCTTAAAACAAGAACATTTGGAGCCAAATACAAAACAGAAGATGAAGGTAAAACTTGCTGCTCAAGTTTTGAGCCACTCTGTTGCTGCAGGGATGTATGCAAAAATATCACAAGGTTATTAATGATTATTCTTTGGTATCATTTGGAATAAAATAAATTTAATTTCACTAAAATCAATGACACGGTTTCTAAGAAAAGATCTTTATATGTCCTGTAGTTTCAGACTTTCCAATATTGACACATGGAAAGGGCCCTGTATACATTAAGTAATTATGATAAAGATTTTCAATTTACCCAGATTAATTAAATATTTTTCTATTTAGTAATGGATATCCTATTTTCAGTGATTGTGATGTTAAGTATAAATGTTTTTTATTTAATGGTTTTTGAAACGAAATTCGTTAATTCCCAAATAACTATTTATTTGTTAATAATATGTAGATATTTGGCCTAGTTGATACTGTGTCAGTAGTTTGCCTCTCATCTCGCCTGCCTATGACAGTTGCAGGGCTACCCAGATGATAATTCTCAATGTTCATAATTATGCGCTGGCCTGCACTCCAGTGTTCGTCACCCTAAGATGTTTACACAGACTACATCTCTGAGGCGTAATATCTATAACTGCAGTGGTACCGGACGGTAGACGGACACTAACCTTAGATTCTAGAGCCAGAAGTATAGAGTCTAGAATACTAGATGAAATAGGTTGTAGAGATTTGTATAAAAATCACCTGATACGGTCACTGGGTGTATCGCTTTTTTTGAATTTTTCAAAATTATATGTATAAACTTTGTAAGCAGATAGTTAAAGTATTTTCTTTTTTGTTAATTTTAAGATTTTATTTTATTGTGAGAAAAAATAAATATTTTATATTTTCAGAAGAGTTATCAACAGAAGCAACAACAACTGCAAATGTCATTGCAAAAATAGACAAACTGTTTGACAGTGTGAAAGCCTACACTCCAGATCTGAGAAGAGGGAAACCGCTCGCCACCAACATGCAGAATAATAGTATGCACATAGAATACTATAAATAAATGAAAGATTTTTTCAAAAAAATTAAATTCCTTGGATGCAGAAGAACACCCCCATCTCAGGAAGGATGGGTTTTGAAGGACATTGAACGGGCTGGAACGGGTTTGAAGAAACTTACATAATAAGTATAAGGACATTAAAAGTTTAGCAACTAGAAGATTTCAACTAGAAAATGTATTCGGGTGCATTAGAGGCAACTGTGGAGCCAACGCAAACCCAACTGCTCAACAGTTTGTTGCAGGGCTTAAAACTGCAATCTTAAGCAACTTGTCCCACATTGTTGTAGGAAACTGCGAAAAGGATGAAAATGATGTTTTCATATCAAACTATAAAACATTGTTGACACCAACCACAGACATATGCAATAAAAATGCCATTGAGGCAGAACCTGCTATAGAATGTAACATTCACTACACGTTTGAAGAGGTGATTAAAGAAAATAGTGGTGAAACGCAGGCATGTGCATATGTCTGTGGCTTTATTATTAAAAACAACCCAAATAATAAGTGCCAACAATGTAAAAAAATATTTGTGTCTGAGACGCAATTGGATGAACACATTTTTATTGACTTTAAAGAGTATGACGATATAAAAAAGTCGCTAATGTATGCCTCTAAGCAATTGATTGCGTGTGTAGAAAGTGGTGCAACAATCATGAATAGGTACATATTTAGAAAACGAAGCATATATAAAAAACTAGGTGTTGGGCGGTGCGCGGGCCACGAGTGGCCCGCGTTTGTCCTTGTGCATTAGTTTTTTTGTTGCTAAACCTTAACCATTTGAACAGAAAAGTAAAAAATTTCATACAAGTTCAATTGCAGAAATTTTGCCTTTAATTACAGTTTAAGTCGGGACATAGAGTCCTTGTGTATGTTTGTTAAGGGATCCAACCCCTTAGTGCAGTGGTTATCGTGAGCAGTAGTCTTGGAGACCAGCTTGAGAGTTTGAAAATTTATCTGCATTCAGTTGCGTAAAAAATCATAACTCCCATACAAGTTATAAAGCAAGCATTTCTATAAGTGCAATTTAGGCTCAAGAATACAGCGGTCACCTTGAATTAGAAAGATAAAAAAGTGTGGTATAGTCGTAAGATTGTAGGACCAGAATTCTTTTCAATTTTAGTTTAGGCGCGCTACTTCTAAGTGTGGTCGGTGGTAAATGTGTCACAAGAGTCTCCACAGGTGTCCAAGGAAACTTCCTTCAAGATCTTTTTTATTCAAGCTTCCTTTTCAATAACCGGGGAAGGCTGTCACCATATAATTTTCTTTCCTGAAGCAGTAACCTTCGCAATATTGTGTTCTGGTTTTGAAGGGTATGGGTGCAGGTAAAATACAGGCACATTGAGACTTAACAATGCCTCATGTTTACGTGCGCAATGCAGTTGCGAGGACATACGTCTGATAAAGGCAGAGGTTAGCACCTAACACCTGGTAGACCTCGTGCTTGTACTTTCCTCAGCAATTGTGCAGACCACTATGAGTGTAATATAAATTATATGATAAACAGTATATTTTTTATCTATATGAAAAGGTTTTGCATCTTGAGAAATCGGCAGTTCACAGAAGAGTCTACTAAATCTGCTCTCAGAAGAAAAATAGATATTCCTCAACACAAATAAATGTTGTCAAGGTACACATTACCATGTAATACCATGTAGTAACAGCTAGTACTATATTCTATAGCAAAGCATTTCGGCTAAGGTGATAAATACAAACATTGTTAGCTTAATACTTTTATTTTTATATATTTTGCTTATTTCGCAATTTTAATAAAAATGTTGTAGCTTTATTAAGACTGTTAAAGTTGTTTAGACATCTTAAGTTAAAGAATAAAAAGAAAGCTTTTGTATGGAATTCAGTACAATCATTGGGAGGTGGACTTCATTTCTCATATTGGTTCCTAAACTAGTTTTCATATTTCCAACGGCTTAGGAACCAATACAAGTAATGGGGTCTATCTATATATTATATAAGAATCAAAAGTCCTGAATGATTGACTGACAGACAACACGTAACCTAAACCGCTGATAGTAGAAACTTCAAATTTTGGAGAATGTTTTTGTCTTGGTAGATATAGGTGGTGTATTAAGAAAGAGTATTTCGATATTCAAGCCCTAATAATAATGGGTGAAGACGTTTGTATGAAAGTAATTTGTGTTTGAACTTTGTATTCAAATAGTTAATTTAAAATAAAAAAAATGGTGTTCCTTAATTTTACGCATAGTAGTGGGCGATAGCCATGAACATAGCTCTATATTGTTAAAATAATTCAAATCTATAAAAAAATACGTTACGCGGATGAAGTCCCGGGCAAAAGTTAATTAGTGATAAAAATCAAGACAATGAGCAGTCAAATTTGCGATTGCTGCGAAAAGCTTATTTCTAACTAACTTCCCGCCACAGGTTGGACCATGCACTTAATTATTTTGTGCAACATTCGAACACATCTACATCTATGAATTAGTTTAATAATTTCTATATTAATTAATTGTTTTATAATAAAAACAAACCCGGACTTTAACCACTTGTTAAAATAAGCACCTAAATCATTTTATATTATTTACGTACCTAGAATAAAAAGATTTAATTCAATTTCATAACTGATTCGTTTGTAATAAACAATGTTTACAAGATTGTTTCCATACTTGCTTTTCATTTAATGTACCTACCAGCTTTCACTTATATAAAGCTTATAAAATATAATATTAGAGCCTAAATTAAAAGTAAAAATGGATTTGAATATCCCGCATGTGAGATTTTGAATCACGCCATCTATGTCGTGCCCCCTAAACTTTTTACTAAAACTTGAAATCTACACCCCACTTTTTTTAATGAAGTCGGCGTTCTTCCCCCCGGTAATATTGTTCTGTGATCATGGTGTTATCATTTAGAAGAAAAGTATAGATCCTATTATCATTGCATAACAAATCAAAAAATGGCTCTTTTTTCAATCATATATTTAGGCAAATATACAAACCATAAGAGTCTACTTTATAAATGTAAAAACAATATTTTATTCATAGATTAGTGTGACAAATAAAAGAATACACCACCATTTCCGCTAGTCAAACATGGCGGCAACCACGTGAACTGAAGTACTTCCGCGAGTCCAAGAACAAATAAAAGAAAACACCACCATTTCCGCTAGTAAAACATGGCGGTAACCACGTGAACTGAAGTACTTCTGCGAGTCCAAAATGGAGGGCATCACGTGGTTTGACGTAGCCTCCAACAGCCAATGAAGAGCGTGGCATTGTCCCGCCAAGAAAATGGCGGCGGTGAAGGGAAATCCCAGCGGAAGACATCGCTATGAGTTAGTTGCTGGTATCGTCTTGTCAGAGTCAGCCAGATGGCAAAATACTTAGAAATGTGTATTAAGGATAATTATAAGCTAAGTATATTTCTGTGTAATCTGCTTACTGTAACGTTACTTTTGTGCAATTTGTCTACGTTCGAATAGAGCTTTCCAATGTTACTGATATGGTGTTTATGTAGGCTTTAATGTTATTGTTACTTAACATCTTGTAAATTCAGTTGAATGTAATTGGTATAAATTCGAGTTTCAAGTTATGGAATACATGTGCATAATATAGTTTTATTGTTTTAATGTAATGGGTATTACATTTTCAGAAGTGGGATTTACCCGTCGCAACCGATCCCCTGGTCTACCGAATTGGAATCACTAATGGATCCCCGCGGCCGGTCTCGGGGGCTAAGACTCTGAGTGCAGCTCTGGCACCGTGGCAGCCGTCGACATCGAAACAGCCGGGACCTTGGAGTCGTGTACAGCGAGTAGCTTGGGATGAATCTGGTAGGTGCAATCCATATTTTTGTAACGTAACGCACTGTTTCTATTCTAGGTGTGCATTGTTAATTTAATTTTACTACTCTGTTTTAAGTATGAGATAATAGTATACATAGGTATGAGATACTATATCTGATCTGATGAGGTATCGTGTCTTGTATCATAGAGTGACTGCCTTTACATCGTAGGACTATGCAGTACTTTAGACACGTAATGAGCTTTGGAAAATAAGAACTCGATTCGAATAGCTAAAATATTAACGCTACCCGCGATAGTTATCTTTAAAGTGGCTGTATATGTACGTACTAATATGGAGACTTGTTTACGTTAGTGATTGTCACAGCTACTAAACACCACGAAAAGGAAAGTTAGGTGCCATATTTATATCGATCGCAAGTTAGTGGATTGACTCGCGGCATGGGTCTGGAGGTGTATAATAGGCTTCCTGAGGACGTTGTTTTGTTATAGCTGACGCCTTTCATATATTTATGGGCCAGTGTGACGGAACCAACCTTGAATAGCTATTCCGCACATTCATAAACAAATCCGTACGGCTAAATATGAGAATAATTATTAAAGGAATCTTGTAAATTATTGTAAAATAGAAACGAAGTAGAGAAAATTCCATACAAAATGAATCAACTGTCAACCATTTTAAGTTTTTCCGCCAATACGTTATATTTGCGCCTCGAAATGAAGGAAAGCTTCAAAGTAAAGGTATCGAATCTATTAGTTATACCCACTATATGTAATAATAAATAACGTTACACAATAATATAAGATTTTGCCCACAATATTCGGATAATGGGGTATTCTAGATTTTGAGAGAAGTAGGATAATGTCGGTAGGAGGAAACGATAGATTTACGTATTATTAGGCGTCAACTATCTATACATGCGTTTAGATATCTAGTTATGTAAAGCTAAGAAAACATAACAAGTTGCTTAGATGTACAACAAATATTTA
The DNA here is from genome assembly GCA_917880725.1 of Selenia dentaria. NCBI lineage: Eukaryota > Metazoa > Arthropoda > Insecta > Lepidoptera > Geometridae > Selenia > Selenia dentaria. The sequence continues at coordinate 19,855,423 of OU862888.1, read as the reverse complement.
AATTAGACAGACGACGGGTCGGTTGGCGAGTCGGGACCAATTTTTGTAAGAGTATGAGAATTCCGCTCATTCACGCATTAATATATACCTACAAGAAACTTTATAAGTATCATAATAAAGAATTTAAATAAAAACCAAACATATCAAACTCCGTTAATATCTAACCTATTCAAACATTAGTAACAGAAACTTGTCGTTTTATGGGATGAATCACCATATTATTCACCTTAACATCACCCTAAAGTCATACAGTAAAGTATTTAGTTACAATATGATTTCTAAAACTAACAAATAAATTAAGCGGAATAAATAATTAAAGTAATTGGAGCTTTTAAATAAACAACAAGGAAAAAGTTTCTTTCGAACAAATTAAATAATAAATTAATTCGTTATGCCTAGTCTAGATTCTTCACAAAAACGAACAAAAAAAAGCAAATAGGGATACCAGCGGTCAAAGAAAGAAATGCATGATAGAAATTCGGGGTGAAATGAGACTTTTAATACAGTTTTATAGCAGTGGCAACATTTAGAGCAGGAAGGAAACCGCGGCAGAGCGAGACCGCGTTGAAATAGTTCATTGTTAAAAACGGCACCGTACTCGGTGACATTAAAAATTACACTTTTAGGTATTTACCCCGTACCCCGCTCACAGCCTGGCTATTTCGATAGTCGTGATGGGTGCTTAGGTACACAATTAGCACTAGGTACACGGGAGGTTGCTCCTCCACTAATTATGAGCTTAGCTGTTAGACAGGGAGCTACCTGTGGAAACTCTCTGTGCTCTCAATCTTGTCTTTGCTAAGAGAAGATTTGCCTTACACACCACACGCTTAAAAGTAAATGTGGGGAAGACGCGGGCCCCTAGTTTGGAAATACCTAGGAGATATTAGGGACTAGGTAGAAGGTACACTCCTTAAAAAGTTAAGTTAGGCGCGAAGAAAGACTAAACGGGAATTAAAATCATACATAAATACCTACTTACTAGGGAAAAACTAAATATTTAACTACTAGGAACTAAAATAAAGTAACAAACTAACTACTAGATAGGACAAAATAGTTCCGGAGGTTTGATCAGCTCATACCTAACATAAACTATCGTAACCAGTAAATAAATCATTATGTATTAAATTGGTTGTATGGACGAGCAAAAGCAGTTCCATTGCGTGTGGGTTTCCATTTCAGAGAAAATAGAAATTCTGCATACCGCAGACATCTAATTAAATACCTACATTAATATCAAGAGATACTGATATTTTACTATTATATTCATTGTAGTTATGTTTGAGCTAGATTAGGCTTTTCGGACAATTTGGTTCTTACGAAATTCTAAGAGCAAAACAAGTAATTTATATTACGCACAATACTTGAATAGGTAAAAATACCTGAATTAAATCTTAAACGAATCCGCGTAAGAGAGTAGCAAATAAGAGAAAAATTATGAATACATACTATGTAACAGAAGTAAAAATATTACCAAACATTAATATAAATATATGCAGAGCTAGGATAGTATTTAGGAGTTTCGTGCTAAAAGCTACGGACTTAGGGAAAGAAACATAAAATGTATGAGGAAGTAGGTATATGAATAAGGGGGATAATATAGCCATATTATAACTCACTTTTAGAAGGGGACTTTGGTATAATTGGTGAATGTTGGTAACCGCAAAGAGTACTCTTAAGCCAGCCCAAGCCGGTCGTCAGCCCGGGGGTACCAAAGTTCCTTTTCTTTAGGAATAATACTAAAAGACTTCACATTCCAAAGTATAAATAAAAAAAAATAAAAAAATATCTTAATAAAACTAATCTAATATTTCTAAGGAAGTTATCTGTACAAACAAATTACTAGGTTTTAGGAAATAATATAGTTATACAAAATAAATTGTCTAAAAGGGAGGCGATATGCTAAACTCGCGTAACAACTATCTAATGTATAGACATTTTTCACGGATTTAACTTATGACGTCGACATATCTTATTATAACCAGTACTAGGAAACAACAGATAAGCTACCATTGAATATATCGAAATTTTTATCGCAATTTGTAGTAAAAGCAAACATAAATTTATAAGGAACCGCTATAGGTATATAAAATCAATAGATGTACCATCAAAGATATTTTGATATTTCAAATCCACAATATTAACTCTGATTAATTATATTAGTACCGCGCTAATGGTAGATAGATATAGATGCGTAATTATAGGTAGGTACCGATCAGTGAAGAGTTCGATTTGTTAATATCTCACACAGCCTACGTTCTAGGGTTACGGACTACGTCTATACGCAGGGTCTCTGTAGGTAGCCACTAGACGAAATCATAGCCAAATCAGAATACCGACTCACAGATTCTTAAGCTAGTATTTAATCAACATTCGGAACTAGGTATTACTTTAGCCAGCTGACGATTATTAGAATCAATTTATTTAATGTAACTCCGTTAATATCTATTAACAAAATATTTAAATGCCAATAAAATTAATGGAACAAGCTCAGTAATTCCGGTAAAGCAGTAAGTTATGAACATCCAGGAGTTTAGGCGTCAGGTGGAGGGAGGTTAAAACCTATTCATATGATGTAGGTACCGCGTTGACTCGAATTGAGTTAGAAAATTACAGTTAGTTAACATATGAATGAAGTAGTTGCTACGCTCAGGGTTCAGGTAATTAAGTTAGGTCAGCGATAGTTAGTAGGTATTAGAGGTGGGTATAAAATATATAGATAGATAGATAGTTTAAGATTTAAGAAAAAAGAAGAAAAAGAAGAACATAGAGGGGGGTTACAATTTGGTAGTGCCGTGACAAGGATTAGTCGTTTAGAGATGTTTAGGTAAATTAATTATTGACACATTAGGTACTCATTACAACTGATAGGCACTGCCGTACAAAAGTTCGAAAGTGGCGAGAGATTCTTCTAAATTGTAATTAATGATTGTCTTATTTAGGAAGTATGTAAGTAATAAGAAGTTGGTTAAAAAGCTAGTTACGAGAATCTGAGTCTGTACAATTTGTTGACATGAAATGGAAAAAAGGCATTGTGTGAAATATCTAACCCGTCGCGCGTCGAGTATACACCATGTAGGTACTTATACATTCGAAACAGTGCTAGGCCATGTCGCGCGTAAACATAACATGTATTAACGATTGATTACATGCGGAAATAAAGTACTGTTATTTATTCTGTGACCAATTTCATCGGATATGAAATGGCCGTTTTGGAATAGAAAATGATTAGATTTAAAACTACTGTCAAAAAACGACCTCTTATGGATCTTAACGGAACTAGGATAGCTAGCCTCATCAGGTGAAATATCAACAATCGGCTAATATATATGTTAGTACTTATGGGGGTAGATAGATGGCGCGGCTAGCAGTATCGAATGGATGACGTGATCTTCAGTTAGGTAAACTAGCATTACCATGCCTTTTGATGTTAGTTTTATAAGCATTAGATAGATGGCGCGAAAAATATCTTTAATTGCTGGGGCCTGTAGTTGAGAAAGTGAGGTACATGGGTTTTGGATAGGTGGCGCTGTGAGAAGAAACTTGGGATTAAATCATTATAAAACATACGTTTTTGTAGACAACTAATAAATAAATAAGTTAACTACACCGGCCATATTTAATTAAAGGATTAAAACAATAGTATACGAGAGGTTATTGTATAAAACTAGTGAGGTTAAAAGGTCTGGGGGGTGATATCTCATTTTATACATAAAATAAATTACTCTGTACCTACATATTTACTGCTACTGAATGAAACGCGTTCTTAGTGTATGTAATCTTAAAACAAAATATCAATTCAAAATTAGAACGAGATTTAAATAATGCTGAATGGTATCAAAATAAAAAACTCAAGTAGTGGCTTTATAAAAGTTAACTTGGAGTAGAAGTTACCTAGGCGGCTCACAGATGGCGGTGTGGCTTTTTATAACATGAAAGTGGTGGCCAAGTGTACGGAAGCCAACCGCCATAGTTCAAATATAAGTAAACGGTGTCAAGAGTATGTAGAAAATTGTAGGATCGCGTGAAGTTTAGAGGTAAAAGGGATCTAATAATGTACTTGTTTTGTTGACATGTATTAAATCACTCATTATATTAATAATACATTTAAATTAAATCAAATACCTGTTAATTTATTTCAGTAAATCAAGGATTTTTGTTGAATAAGAAAATAGGAAAGGGCAATCGATATAGCGTTTTATAGTACGTATCTTACCTTAGCGAAATTATGCAATGACCTCTGATTTAGGATATTCAATTCAAACTATATACTAGTGAATACGCGTCATGACATATCGAATACATGCGGTGTGAAAATAGAGAGAGATATAATAAATCGCTCATGATAATGTTCTGTGATTTCGGGGTTTATTAGGTTTTAAAGTTTAACAGACTTAATATATCTTACTTACATAAATCATATATAATTTTGTTTAAATGAAAATTGTTTCACTTTGATGATATCAGCCGAATAATATGCCAATCTGAAATAAACAGTTTTATAGGTTATCGCTCTCGTTTTATCGTACTATTACTTGACACGATCGTCTATTAGGTACCTACGCGAAAGTAGACTCATCCGCTATTTAGTAACGTTTACGTATAGGTAGCTTACTATATTCCTATATTCAGTATTCGTGATATATTTTGTGAATATTTGATTAGAACAAGTACAAGTACATGCATCGTTTTCAATAAGTAAATGTGTTTATTTTATTCTACTGAGTAAAATACCTGATTAATAAACTAAAATGTAATTTTAATGAACCTTTCTTAAAGTATTCACAACTAGTACTAATTCAATTTTGCCGTGATAAATGAATAAGGTAGGTTCATATTGGATTATATTCGTATGAAGGTATACCTATGTGAGTGTGGTACATATCTAGAATGGGTCATAGGATAGTTATAGGTAAATTATTATTGAAATTAAAATATGTTTATGGTAAATTGAAATTAACGCGGGGTTAGCATTATAAATGACAAATCAATTGTTAGATATAGTAGTAGGTATTCATATAAGATAATGTCAAATAAGATATTAAATCAAAATTGATATTATATAAATATATATATAAACACCTAGGAAATTACCTAAATAAAAAAATAATAAAAAAAACATGGAATAAATATCTAAATATTTGAAAGAGTAATTACGTGTCGGCGAAGTTAGTATTTGTGAGGTTCAAGTTAAAATTTCTTAGGATACATATATAAAAAAAACTAGCTCAGTTAAAATTGAAGGTTACGTCAATTGCGCGCGCGTTCCATGAAACCTTAAAAATAGAGTCTGCAATCGTGAAATAAGTATTTAGTCGGAAGTTAGGGATTAGTCATTTAAGAAGTCATAAGTTGTAAAACGCTAAACGCTTTGATAAATTCTGCTTTACTTAAATTGCTTGATAGGTATCAATGAAATAAATGGATATGAGATTTAAGGGGTTGTTTAGTTAAATACATAGAAAACGCGTTATTGGTACACAAAATTAATATGAGAAGGTAAAATCTAGCGATTAAAATAAGTAGGTACAAGGTCTGTATAGGCGGGGGTTAGCACTAAAATAAATTGCTTCCAGAGGACTTAGTGTGCTGACAGGAATAAATCAATAAATGTATTAAGTATACTGGATTAAGATTTATTAGACGATGGCAATTGAGGTGGGATTGAAAAAATAAAGTAGGATAAGTGTATTAACATTAAAATAATTTTGTCGAGAACATAAATTACTAGCTGCGGTTCGCGGTTTCACCCGCGTGGTGATGTATGTTATTGAGAATGGATCAAATATAGCGTAGGTATGTTACTGAGACATAATGTAGCTTTACATATTATTATACTCGTGAAATGATTGTTTAAATCGGAAAAGTAGATTCACGTGTACCCATAATCTAAAATGAAATAAACCCTCATATATCTTTCCTTTTACTAACAGAGTAGTAATAGTTATGTTGACGTCCTCTCTATGGAACTGGGGGCGATTCAACTATTTCACAAGTTCAACAATCCACTCCGCTGCAACTGCGGTTCGACTCCGGTTGTAGTTCGATAATTATTAATTACCCGAAATGCCATCCTACTATTCCTGCGGACATTGGGACGTGACGTGACGTAATTGTATCGTAAACGCTACGGCATAATTTAATAGATAAATAGTAAACACTAATAGGAGTTAGCGTGGTGTACCTGGTCTATTGAGTAATCGTAATATAAAATACTATTCGATCGCTGGCGTCAATAGAAGCGAAACTGTAGTTGTGACTGTTTTCTTATAGCAGCTTAAGAATGTGTGTAAATCGGCTACGGTTCGAATCTAGTAGCAACAAATTAAGTTAGTGGAATTGGCCCCTGTCATCACTATGCTCTAATGCCAAATAGCGTAGACTTATATTAGTTGTATATAATATGGTCAATAGATTCCGTTCCGCAGCATACGCGATATATGGACTAATTGTTATTCCTTTTCCACACTACAGGTTACGTTATCGAAGTTTTCATACGGAATTCTAACCTTTTTGATAATATTATATAGCCTATGGTCATAGGGAAACAAGTAGGATCCGAATGGCAAAAAAAAAACTGATCGGTCCAGTAGTTTTGGCGTCTGTTTAATACAAAGAAACAAACAAATAAATCTTCCCTACTTATGATATTATAGTGTAAATAAGCAGAGTTAAAATTGAATAAAACATGAAAAAGAAATTCATAGTAGTTGAATATGCAAAAAAATTATACTTAGAATCCAAATTACCTAATACTAGCTACGCTCTACAGTTGCGTTCGCGCGGTGTTGTGTTACATAATATTTGTAGAGGTATAATATAGATTTATACAGGTGGATTTTTATGATAATAAATTGTTCCCTAGATTTATGTTTGCTGTTATATATATACATACGTTTTTTTTTGTTTGTGTTTAGTTAGTTAGTGTTTACTAAAGTTCTTTAAAATAAAAATAAGGGACAATAAATGTTATAACGCTCACCTCCTATATCAATAGGGTACATTGGTTATATATGTACGGGAATTTCATATACAATGAAAAACTTGCAAAATAAGACATTTAGAGATAGATATGAATTAGGCAGTCTTAGACGAGGTTTAAAACATCATTGTTAGTTTATTACCGTCATGATAAAATATTAGATTTCATGACAAACCTTAAAGTTATTGAGTTAAACTATATTTCAATTTGAAATATGGGTTAATAAAAGTTAAGAATTATTGGTTTCAATGTTCAAATTTGATACTTGACGAGTTTGTTGAATTGTTAGAGTTGCGTGAATCAGCGATTGAGGAAGAATGATAACAAAGGGGACTAGAATGTTACGAGTAATAATTAGTTATTTACTTGGGGATGAATTAATCAATAAGGTTAATTTGAATTATTGAATGAAATGTTTTAATAAGTATGAAGGGCTCGAATGTTCCACCAAAATGCCAAAAGTATGAAAACTAAGTCTCATTGACTACCTCCTCCTTTTTTTGGAAGTCTGTAGAAAATGGTTAAATGGTAAGGCTATTGATATGAAATTTAATGATTAGTGATAAGGGAGATAATAGGCTATAGAAGAGACTACGGCACCTGTCAATTTCAGTCTCATCTTAAAATATTTAGGTGACTTGCCACCCACTAAATGGACCCCCCATAAGAGCCATCATCAATGGTAACAAAAGGGGCAACGTTGGCGTGGATGGCAAAAGGGTGTCGAGAGGTTTGCTGCGGTTTCACTAGAACGCTACTACCGGAGTCATGCCCTGTAACATTTCCACCCTTGGAACTTTTTGTTACTTGCTTTTGCGTCTCCAACCCCAGACGGCCAATTAAAGCAAGCCGGGGTCAGGGGTCTCATTTAGCCCCAGGGAGAATCAGGGTCTACGGTGTCACAGTATAAAGATGCAATAGTATGAAAACTAAGCCTTATTGATCAAATAATTATCTATGCCCCATTGAAGCCATAGGGTTCTCACTTTTAATGTTTTAAAGTATTGTTTTTTTTTTTAATAAAACATTCGTTGTTCTGCTGTAGACATTAAATCTAGTTAATTCTAGTTTACTAATAAAATGTATGTAGGTGTATCATGCCGTCGGGTTATCTTGATAGTTTAAAATACGGAAAACTGTTTAGTATTGACACACAACTACTTGTAGATCTTAGGACTTTTTGTAGGTTTACTACACTAACTTATAATTATGGCATAACCTTTTACAAGTTTTGGCGGGAGCGTACGTGAGCCTCGGTTGGGCGCGTGGTAGGCGCTGCAGGTGGCGCGGGTGCAGTGCTCATGAACTCTGTATTCGGGTGTTTGTGTTTTCGGACTGAACCGTACTGCGTTTCAACCTCAAAACTGCGTTTGATACCTTGTAATTAAAAAAAACATTACATAAAAAATAACTTTTATTCTTCATAAATTACAAATTATTGACTCCAAAAAAAGTTGATAATTTCGCCCAACCGCCATCTTCGATTTCAGTTTTGTTAGCACTATCGGCATCAACGCCCTCGAAAATCATAAAAACGACACCCAGTACGATATAGTTCACAATAATATAATAATCTATTGCAGCCGCCATCTGAGATTTGTATTTTGTGTTATGTTTTACGAATTTATTATGTTTTATGATCGATATTATGGGGACAACAATGGTATATATATATATGTTTGTACTGAACGTATACTTTGAACCACGAAGTTTTATACGCTAGAATTTATACACTCTGCACGTTAGTGTGAGTGTCCCCAAAGTGTTTTATATACAATGTATATAAATCTACGGACGGTGAATGACTCTAACTAAAGAATATTTTTATTAATGTCTGCAGTCAGCGTAACTAGGTAGGTATTAAAATTAAAACTCGCGCCACCTAACCGAAGAAAAGTGAAGCATCCGTGCCACCCACAAAATGTAAACAAATGTCAGATACTAACAAAACGTTAGTTCGCTCGCTGCAACCGTTAGTGGCGGATTCAATAAAAGTAAATCGAAGGAAGTTTGTCTTGCGGCTTAAGAACTGCGGTTCCGGAGTGTGTTGGGTCGACCCAGGGAAGTGCCGACTGTTTGTGTAGTGTGTTCTGTAACGGAGACGTGCTCTGATCTCCGAAAGGCCAAGGATTTTCTAGTGGACCGGCGTGACGCGCCCGACTGCCTTCAACCGTGAGTACATTTTACCCTTTACATTTACCATCCTTTCCCGGTGAGCCAGGTACTTTCAGCTATATAAGTCTAAAGAGCGAGGTTCCGGCTTCCACCTTCAAATTCTTTCTGATACATCATAACTTGGTACGGGAGTTAGGGAACATCTCCCTGCATGAATTCCCTCCACCTGAGACTACGGCACCTGCCAATTTAGTTTCATTCAATCTCATTGGTTTCATATCTTATATTAAACTTCTAAGTCAGGTGATGACTCGCCACTGGCGAGTCGCCACCGACTAAACGGGTCCCCCATAGGCAACAAGCAGCGAAATCGGTAAATAAAGAGTGTCGAGTGGTGTGCTGCGGTTTCATTTGAGCGCAACGTCCAGCGTAATGCCTTTTAACACTTCACTCTTGGAGCTTTTTGGTGTTTGCTCTTGCGTCTCCATCTCCACCCCCGGACGGGCTGTTGAAGCAAGCCGGGGTCAGGCAGAGGCCTCATTTAGCCCCAGGAAGAATCAGGTCCACGATTTCGCCAGTCACCGACGGCTGGCAACAAAGCCAACCCTGCGGTATTTCTTTCATTACCTATATTATCTTTAATCATAGGTAGGTACATATTCTCTATACGTTAGTATAGGTCTTGCCTACGTATTCTGTGGAGTCGTATCGTAACTAGGTAGGTATACAAAGTATGATTTCAGGCCATTCGAAGCGTAGTTGTTATGTACCTATCTAAAATAACCTACCTGGCAACTGAGCGCACTTTGAAGTAGCCGACGCGTTGTAACGGCTTTTTTTAGCAGGGCAAGGTATTATTTGGGGACTTTCCGAGCGCGTTAGGTACCTACCCAATACTCATATTAATCTGCCTACCGACTGAGTCCTCAAACTATGCCATCTTATTATTCTGTGGCCATGCGTCCGATAATCGATGTTTAAGATAGTCAAAGCATAGTTTGAGGACATTTATGCCACAGTATGTAAAGCTTAAGCTCTCTACACACCATGCAATTTAGAATGCAACATGCTGTAGCAATCTGCTGTGATCCAGCAAATTGTATCGTATTTAGGCGTGTTGTGACTCCCTTCCAACATGTTGGACGTCGTATCGTACGTCCTAGCATCCAGCAGATTGTTACAGCAAATTGTAAGCTGCGTTGTAACGTGAGTAGTGCGGTTGCATGCAATCTGGGCTCAGTCGCGATCGTGCCGCCGCCCGTAACTACCGTCGCTGTGAATTTTATTAAATGAAATATGTAAATGGATGCAAAAATGTATACTACAGAAAAAAACTATATTGATAAGAATTTCAGAAATCTATTAATGACTTGCCACATTTGTGGAATAATAAAATAGCGTAAAAATGGCGTATTTTTACTTTATTAGCAGCTGATGTTTTTTCTTTGTGGAAATAGTTGACAAGCCATTGTTCCTGCCTATCCAACTTTTTCTAGACATAATGAAAATAATGATTTTAATTATTCGATAACATAATAATAGGTACCTATTATATATTGTAGTATTGCTGTGCATCTATTAATGTTCAAAGTAAAAATTAATGTTTATTGTCTCTCAGTCTCGGTAGGTATAGTTTGGCGAACTCGGCGAAGGCAATTGCAAGACCCGTTTTTAATATTTAGACAGCATTTGAGCCATTTTCATTCACGTGTGGCGATCCAACGCGGAATGAAATTGTAATCGACGCTGCAACGTGTGTAGAGTACGTACAACCGCGACTACAGCAGATTGCTACAGCATGTTGCGTTCGGGATTGCATCGTATGTAAAGGGCTTTACAGTCGTCTAACGGAGACGTCTAGACAGAGCAATCGTGCGGGGTTTGCGGGGTGCGAGAGGGACGGTAGCGAGCCCAAACTGCCATACACTCGTTTGGGACATGTTAGTCGGGGTTGACGCTTTTTAATGTGATTGTTTTAAGTGTTTCGTTGAGTTAAAATTATGTATAATGGTTCATTTACTATACTACTTATACTGTGAGAGACTGCATATCTCGTATTGATTTCGTCGATCGTTTGATTTGTATTTATGACGTTACATTTTAATATACTTTGTATGATTTTTGATAAGAAATCAATAATATTAGCACAGCGATACTAGCATATATATTATAATAGCATAATAATATTGAACTTTTTTCCGAGGTCCGAGGATGTGAATTATTATCTCTAAAAAATTCAATGTTTGCTATCGCTAAGCAGGCGTTAGTGCTTTAAAAAAAAGTAATACTATATAAATTATAAAGGGTTGTGACGTCAATACGAAAATTTAAGTTTTTCTAAAAATTATTCTTTTGATTGGCTAGTGCTGTCAAAGCTGTTCAATAGGTATTGCTACATCCCCGTAACACGGTTAAAATCAGATAGAGTTAAAATTCGATGCTCAGACCTCGAGCCTCGGTGGCCTAGATCGTCATAGCGTCTGACACGAATTGTAGGAAGACGCGGGTTCGAATCCCGTCCGAGGATGTGAATTTTTCTCTCTAAAAAAGTTCAATGTTTGGTATCGCTAAGCAGGCATTAGTACTTGAAAAAAGTAATACTATAAAAACATAACAATATTGGTTTATGAGATTTTTGTCTTTTCTTAGAATGGTTTTCGGGGGGTGCCTAATGCCTATTACGAATATTACAATATATTTCGAGATCCAATATGGCGGATGCGAATTATTTAAATAGCATCAATATGGGTATCGTTTCCATGGTTTCCGGGGGTGTCGATTACGAATATCTTATTTATTTCGAGATTCAAGATGGCGGTTTTCTTCTTAATCTTAAAACTAGTAAATCTATTTAATGTCGAAACTACCATTCAGTTTCGCATTGTAGATTTTATAAGAATCAGTATTTCATTCTTTTATTTTTACTGTTCTGAGCATATTATTAAAAGGTCTCTCCTAGGTAATTGTAGATAATTAGTATTAGTTGTACTAACCTAGCTAATTTGTATTTTTTTTTATTATTATCAAAACTCTTCGTATATATTGTTCTATATTTTTTCACTTTATTCCTTGTACTCTACATACACATGCTACGAACACATACACAAATATGGAACCAGTATATACAAAAAGAAGTATTGTAGTGTAGTGACAACCCTACAGAAATGCCGCATACCTACACAATAGCGGCATTTCGCGTGACATTAAAAGCGTTGGCCTACTGTACGATTTTATGCTGTGATTATGCATTCTAATATACCTCTATCTAATATAGGTAGGTATATATTAGAGTGGGAAAGAAACAAGGAAATAAGTAGGTAGGTACATTGACAATGAGTAAATATTTGATAGGTACCTAGGTATATGATAAGAGGTGGCATATCGCATAATCTCGCAACAAGATTTGTATTAAAGGTGTGTGCCTCGACTTCGCCTCGGCCCACACTTAGACGTTCGTCTATCAGTGCTCTTGCTGGCCGCTGCAGTAATGTACCTATTACTTACATAATATATATCTTTACCTACGTTTATAACAGATAGGTAGGTACCTACCAGAGTCGCACTACACTTTATTAGTTAATCTGTGGATAGCTTAGACTAAAAGCGGTTTCATATAAAACAATCTATTGCACTCAGGGATAATGTTCCTACTAACTTAACTTCCAATTCTAATGAAAGCGTTTTGAAAATTTCTTAAGTTAAGTTTAGTACCTACCAGTACTTGCAAACAAACTTCTTTGTACTATAGGTAATGTTATAATAATATCTATGTAAGACATGCTCAGTAAAAAAAGGCAGAAAATAGGTATATACGACACATAGGTATTTATTATAAAGAAGTACCTACATAAATAAAAATAATATTTTACGGCATTTGTCATACATTCGAGAATTGATTCCTGTGATTGACAAATTACTGATACATACCTACAAATTAGTAGGTACGGAACCCTAGGTTCGCGAGTCCGATTCGCACTAGGCCGCTTTTAAATATTTATTCGTCCGGCCTACCCGGATAATTAAATAACTTAAATGTGTAAATTCGCAAGGTGCGACCTAACCGAGCCACATAAACACACACACAAAGAGACGCACTACACATTATGACTTTCACGACAGACACACATTATCAACAGTTTGAAGGTATATTCACAGGAGAGAGGTGATAGATTATTGAACCAAGCGTGCCAAAGCTCTAATTTAATTTTATCTAGGTAATTGGTATGTAGGTATTTAGGATAATAACTAGAGGACGCTTAGTATCAATTTGATCTAACTTTCCATTCAAATGTAGGTATTAATTCTGTATTAAGTTCTTTTTATTTACTATTTGTTAAGAATCCTATCCTGATACTATAATGACTACTGATATTATAAAATAGGTATGTGAAAGAGAGTTTGTGTGTTTGTTACGCGTTCACGCCATAACTACCTACTCTACTGATCATCTTCAACTCGATGAACATCATGAATGTTTATATACAAATAGCCAGGAGCGCAGAAAAGAATATAAGTACCTACCTAGGCTACTTTTATCCCGATTCAACGTGTAGTTCCTGCGGGATCACAATAATCTCATTTCAGGCGGATGAAATCGCGGGCAGCAACTAATCAATCAATACAATACAAAAATTCTTTATTGCACTTTAACCAAATATACAAATATTTCTTACAAATTACCTATACTCTTAAATTAGGAAAGTACAATGGGCGGTCTTATCATAATCATTTATAAAAAATATGTTACCTAATGATCTTTTAGTAATAATCTGCCCATAGTTCATAGTTCCTAGGTCTACTCGACTATAATATTAAATACTAGCTGAACCGCCAGCGGCTTCGGCTCGCTTGGTCTTGGTGTAGTTGTGGAAGTGCCATTTTGGAACCTCGAGTTCAGGGTTCGATCTCCGGGTTGGACACTTAGGTAGGTATTGGGTTTTTCTGAGTAATAAATATATTTTCAATAACAGTCCGGAGACAGAAACAGTGCCCCGTAGATGGTAATAGGCTCGCCCCTATTACAAGAGACCAAACATATATATGGCGAAACGTAGGCGCTGAAAACACCGCTGCTTACCCCTTCGAGGATATAATAGGCAAAAGTATCGATTCACTCAAGACCGTTACACTGATGTTTGCCCCGCGGTTTGACCTCCGTGGTGATGATGAGGAAAAGTATCTTATAAAAATACCGCTGCTTAGCCCTTCGTGGATAAATAGGGGAAACTATTTGTTATGTTGTTTTAAAAATAACATATAAGACCGCTAGACTGATGTTTCACCTCGTGTTGATGGCGGAATCGCTCGACTACAGTCGGTAGAACAACAAAGATGGATGACATGCTGACTCTATCGCCGAGCACGTCTAGTGTATCGAGCTGTCGAAATAATTGCGTGCTTTTGACTCTGCAATCAGAAACTGACACATCTTTGACAGAATTCTAATGACAGAAAATAAGTCATCATTACGATCTTGACTTGCGGAGATCTTATTATTTTGTCTATGCTGTGCTCATGAATATTAGGCTTTTTCACCCGCGTGGTGATAGATGATGATGATGATAATTAAAAGTAGCCTATGTGCCACCAGACTATAATCTATCTCTGTGCCAAATTCCAACCAGATCCATTTTGCCGTTCTACCGTGATTGAGTAACAAACATCCATCCATGCATCCATCTAAATATTCACATTTATAATATTAGTAGGATTAAGTAGGTATGTAATGTACCTATATACTTTACAGTTTACAGACGTAAGCACACAATCTTACATAAGAATCACAATTTATTGGCACATATCTGAGCAAAGCATATTTTGAGGCATTGTCCCCATACAAAACTCTGTATACTATAAATACGTGTGTGTGAGTGCAAAAATGTAAGCAACGATTAATTTAAGGACATGGACCTCAAATAATTCGTTGCAATAATAAAGTCTCATAACATACTTTACATACAAAAACTGTCATAACTTGGGAAAATGAATCATATAAATGAAAATTTCAATAACCTTTAAAAGAAAATTTAGGGGTGACAGGCTTTAAATGTACCACCCTAGATTAACAAGTCCCAAAACATGCCTTGTACATATATATATATATAAACTGATTACGATATTTTAAAACTTTTTGGATATTTTCTGCAAATTAAACAATTTAATCTTTCTTTTTACATTAAATACCACTTTTTGATATGAGTGATAAAGCGATAAGGGCCTGTAAAATTATAGCCCTACTTGAAGACGGTTGTTCGCAAACTTACGTGTCTCAGCGACTAAATGTAAGTCGTTCAACTGTCCAGAGGACTTGGCAACGGTATCAAGAGACTGGTTCGGTCAAAAGAAGACCCGGTTCGGGAAGAAAACGATGCACAGAACCAAGAGATGACCGCTTTTTGGTGAGTCAGGCGTTGCGTAATCGTAAGGCGTCAAGTGTGGACCTGAAGAAGAGCCTTGAAGAAGTAAGAGGAGTAGAAGTTAGCTTGTGGACGGTCAGGAGGAGGCTTTTGGCTGCCAATATCAAGAGTGGTAACTCTTGATAGTGGGCCCAGCTCGGGGCCCTAAATTACTCCGTGAGCACCGTGTTGCTCGACTTCAGTTTGCTCGGAACTGTGCTTCATGGACTCTGGAGGACTGGAATAAAGTATTGTTTTCTGATGAAACTAGAATCTCATTGTGTGGAGAGGACCGACGCCGGCGAGTGCTGCGAAGACCACGGGAACGCTATGCGGAAGTGTGTTTCGAAGAAATCACTCCTTATGGCGGAGGCTCCGTTATGTTTTGGGCAGCAATTAATTCGACGGAGCGTACGGAGTTAGTTTTCATAGAAAATGGAACATTAAATGCACACCGGTACATAATGGAAGTCCTAATTCCATATGCACAACCCACATTGACTGCACTTGGGGAAGATTCCATTTTTATGGACGGTAATGCTCGCCCGCACCGTTCTGGCGACGTGGAAGCGTACATGCAAGAAGTTGGGATCCGTCGTTTAGATTGGCCAGCTCGAAATCCTGACCTCAATCCAATTGAGCATGTGTGGGATGTTCTAAAGAGACGGGTAAGATCAGTGCAACCTGCTCCACAAAACATCAGGGAGCTAAAAAGAGCCATTGCAGAAGAGTGGGAACGTATTCCTCAAAACGTTATTAAAAACATCGTGGAAAGCATGCCCAGAAGGATTCAAGCTGTGATTTTGGCAAGAGGAGGTCACACTCGTTATTAGGTTTTTACATTTTGTAACTTTGTTTAATTAAAAAAAGTAAAAAAAAACTTGTCTTTATTGCCGACCACTTCTTATTGTTTGGGCGTGTACATCGATTTTAAAGAATCCATCGTTTTTTCTTCTTATAATTGCTCGAATTCACTTCACGCGCATTAATTTACACGATTATAAGTATACAGACTACGTCAAAGAAATAAATTTCATTTAATTAACTAAAATCGACCTTAGAACGTAAATTTCCTTAGGTGCCCGTTTTTTTTGCAAAAGAGTGTATATATACCTTTATTAAACATCTTATAATTAAACAATCAATTATGTTATACAGCTTGGAAAAGTGTAACAATAGGCGGTCTTATTGCCCAAAGCAATCTCTTCCAGACAACTTTCGTATTGTAGTTATGAGCTCAATCTTCAGTTCTAAGGTCTGGGAGGCACTTCAATGTCATAGGCTGCATTCATAGGCTAATTTTCGTGCCGTTTGTACAATATTTACCTCACTTGTCCAAAATTAAATCAACTTTACGTCTATCATATTAAGAAGATAATTGTGTACATACAAGTACCTACACAGTTCATGGGTTATAGGCACTGATCACAGAAACAAGCGATATATGAAAAAGGGCGGGACCGCTGTCGCAGCAATATGCCCAAAAACAGAACACATTGCTTGCGGCGGCGGTTGCAACTTTTATATTATGACCGAACGCCGCCGGTCGCGATATTGCATGTTACAGTTTAAAATGCTTGATCTGTACTCACGAATATTGAAGTTTTAATACTGAAGTGGCAACTTATTCAAGCTAATAGAATACGTTGAATCGCGGAATACGACCGCTGCTTGCGACACCCGGTTTTGTACCCAGCGCACGGATTGGCATTTCTCTAGATCTCTGTGGTTATTACGTATTGTCATTAAAATTAGTGTTAAACAAAATGTTTAAAATTGCAGAAATTATTTGTACTTCCAAATAATGTTATGGGCGTTGTTCTCGGAAATATATTACTGTGGGAAAATCGCACCTGGTACCTGAAGACGTGGGGCGCAGTTTATAGTACAACAATATATTCCCACAGAATTAATTATACTGTTCCCATTTTACCAATTTCAGATTCTAGATATTAAACATTTGTAGTGTAAATAGGTGTATTTATTGTGAAAAAATAATTAATAATAAAGTTATATAATAGACGCTTATGCCAATGAAATTTATCAAAAGCATAGTATTTCGATTTTCTACCGACTTCCAAAAAATGGAGGAGGTACTCAATTTGACTGCATTTTTTTAATGTTTTGTGTGAACCGATTCTCAAAATTATTTTTTGTTAGACAGCTGGTGCTTCCCGTGTGGTCCCATTTAAATTTCTTGAAATTCGGTCCATTAGCTTTTGAGATACACTTCAATAACTGAATTGAATGGATGTCGGTATTACATTTTTCAAATTGTACTCATTTCATGTAATACGAGCCTTCATAGTCTCTGCGAATAATTTTAGTCGTACATTGATATTCACAGTTAACTAGAGAAATGACAAGATAGAGTATTAACCCTTTATATACCGTGATAATTAAAACAAAAGATTTATGAAAGAAACGCACGTAAATTTACGACAATGGTCCTCAAGGGTTAATACTCATAAATTCATTTGTAAAATTTCACTTAAAGGTTTACCTATAAATGTTATTCGTTTATAAGTATACCTATATACGTAACTCTATTAACAAGAATAATTTACAAGACATTTCACAAATTTATAAAATGTCTACTGAACGTCCCTGAGATGTCCACTTTTTGATGAGGGGTCAGTTACTTTGCTTTACGAGTAGATTGACATTTAGTTTCTCTTTGATAAGTAAACATCATGAAATATTTTAAAATACGGGTTCATTCTTGAACGGGATATATTCATTTGTGTTACTATTTTTTGTCGTACTGCATGTTTTTTTGCGGTAAATGAAAACTGATAAAAATCTGTTTTGCGCACATAGTGTAGGCATTAAAATAAATTATTGGGCACGTACAATTACTTTTAGGTGTGGTGTATTTTGTTTTAAATTTATAAATAATTTATAATAATAATTTATAATAATAAACTTTTGTGAGTTTGAAGAAGTTGTGAAGAACTTTTATTGTGAGTTTGTAAGCTTTTTCACCCTTTTTAGTGACCCTTGCTACTTACGGGATCGATTGTCATTCACCGTCAACAAGGCCATCATCAAGATAGGCGAAACATTTTTCAATTAATGGGTTGTAACTCAAAAACCGTTTTAACGAATTTGATGAAATGGGACCATCTCTGGTATACTTTACCAAATAAAAAATATTTAACGAAGTCGGTATTAAACTTTTCAAATTGTACTTGTTTATATCAATATTGTGAGATATTTTTTTAATTCTTTTTCAGTCATTTCATAAAAATATTATATAAATTTAATTTGATACTTACGTAAGTTTTATTACTTTATTTCATTCGAGTTAGCTCAATCTTTATTACACTTGCTTATTACCACATCAGTCTGTTCTTCAAATTCAAATTCAAATTCAAATTCAAATTCAAAATATTTATTTGTCAGAACATGGTAGGTACACATACAATAGTAGCACATGGTCGTAAGAATGGAGACGTATCTTCGAAATTATGAATTATGTAGCACTGACCCCCCGGGACTTGGTATGTGTTTGTTTGGGGTATAAATTATTCTATGTCACTCTCCGACCCTTGAACTCAATCTTTATTGAAAATAACTCAATTTATTCCTCTGTTCCGTAACAGAAGGACAAAGAATAATTGTACATTGTTAAAAGGAAATATGGGAAATGCTTATGTTTATAACTATAATACTACCTACCAACTATCGTCTTAATCAGTCATGTCAAACAAACGGCCCGCGGGCCATGTGCGGATCTCAGACCATAATTATGCGGCCCGCGACCGAAGTCCAAATCTTAAGATTATTACTTTCTAAAAATCACTACCATGAATATGACGCCAATAATGAGATTAATAATTTTGAGAGAAGTCAAATCTCTGGATCATTATCAAAATAATCGACTTCGGTACCTAATAATCGGTTATTATAAATAGGTATATCGATGTAAGTTACCTAAGGGGCCGTCCATTGATCACGTGATGTTTTTTTAGAATTTTTTGACCCCTTCTCTCCCTTGGTGATACGTGGTGAGGTTTAATACTAACCCAAAAAATCACGTTATTTTTTAGTACCCACAAAGAATGTTTATTTTTTTTAATATTATCTTTAAATACAGGTATAAAGTATAATCAAATTAAAAAAATTAAAGACCATGATAAAAAGTCTAGACAGAAAGGTTGCAGGTTGTTTTTGACTCGCGTACTTACAAATAATATTAAAGGAATGATGTAATCATGCGGAAATATATATTGTACTATACATGAAGATATTTATTGTATCACGTACGAAAAAATAAATACCTACACGTAATATCTTACTACACCCCCCTCCCCCTTGTGATATTTCGTGATTTTTGCCGAAACCCCCTACCCCCCTTTTCGAGCCTCACGTGATTGCTCACGATGACCGTGGGCTTTTAAGGGAATGGGTGTGCGAACGCCGCGAGTGATTTCGGTCCTTCCCGGAACGTAGCCAAACTGGCCAAACTATGTTCGTATGTGAATCTTTGTCTCTAGAATGTAAATATCTCCAAATGCTTTTGGCAGAGGAGAAATCACTCAACTCAACGGCTGGAACACAAAATTGGGACAAAGTAACATTATATCGCTGATACGAAATCCAAACCACCAAACCGGCACAAGAAAAACAAACAAAACAGGGACGGATATTTTTAGTGTTGCCAAACCGTTTTATAAGTTCCTACTACTTAACACTTGTAGTTTAAAGTAGTGTAAAGTTTAAAGGTGAAATTATGTGATTTCAACAATATCTTCCAGTTTTTTGTGACTGGGATCATTGTTATAAATTCTTTATGTTACATTCAGATTGCAACGATCGCCATACATTTTATTTGATACGTAGTTTCTGCCCACTGGCTATAGGCACACTGGCCAAAGTACAAAAGTATCAACCGTTATTTGTTCTTACCGTAAATAAGCAAATTTCGTTTGGTTTCGAGCATGATTTGGGTCAGATACAAATTAATTATATACAATTGCACAAGACTATGACATTTGCGACCAATTAACCAAAAACCAAAAACCTTTTATATCCTTTTTTCTTCTTCCGATAGATCTCAGACGTGCACAAAGAAGGCGCCACTCTGAAATGGAAGCGTCCAAAGGACGACGGCGGCGCTCCCATCGAGTACCTACTACCAGATCGACAAACTGGACACCGATACTGGATGCTGGGTGCCGTGTGCTCGCTCTGATGAACCTAGTCAGTATTATATTTATTAACATATACATTTTAATTAAATGGTAAACCGGTAAACACTCAAGTCTATCATCTAGTCGTTATACTCCGACCGGTGTTAGGGCCGTACTGATGCCCATCATCAAGGAGAGCGTGCTCTTGCAGCAAGTTTAAACTTTACTCAATGCTAACTGCAGTCTGCGGTTGCACCCGCGCGGTGGTGCATGATGATGATGGTAAAGCAAAACATGAGTATATAGCTACTCAGTGATAATGTAGCATCCTAAAGGTGAAAGAATTTTCGAAAAAATGTCCTAAAGTTTTTGACTTTATTCGTAACAAACTTAAAATTGTATGTTAGAAATCTTTCTTCTGTGTAATATTAGTATACATTCAGGATATTGGTCAATGACCATTGAACTCGGATGTCTTAATTTATGTTTTTGCAGTTTTCTCTATATTTATAGTATACAGGTCTATCAATGTAGAAGATTATAATTTCTATGTTAAGTCGCAAGTATACAAGTATAGCATTGTCTGGGGTTAACTGTTATGAATGCTATTAATGTTTGCAAGACATAAATAAAACAAAATAAATAAATGTTTCATAAAGTCAAAGTCAAAAGTCAAAGTCAAAAGTCAAAGTCAAAAGTCAAAGTCAGAAGTCAAAGTCAAAAGTCAAAGTCAAAAGTCAAAGTCAAAAGTCAAAGTCAAAATCATTTATTCAATTTAGGCATCAAAGACGCACTTATGAACGTCAACTTTTCATTATAATGTACTTTCGACTACCGCCGCGTTCCAAAATATATAGAACCCACCGAGAAGAAGCGGCAAGAAACTCGGGGCCATTATTTTTATATGGATGTTTACAATGTTTCTACTAAGGTACTACAAATATTACATTTTATGGGTGGCAGAGAGACAGCTTGCCAGAAGTGGAGTATTCCAAGCATCTTTATCTTCTATATAATGTCGAACTTTATAATAAGCTTTATTTACTACAACGTTGTCAACTTGAATTTGCCCTCTGTGAGCTCAGTTATGTGCTTTGGGATTTTATTGTAAAAACGCACACAATTTCCTAGGAATGACTTATTAGTCTTCGCAAGTCTAAAACTAGGTACAGCTATCCTATTTGTATTTCTGTTATTAAAAGTGTGGTGATCACTATTTAACTTATATTTATGTATGTTTTTACGAACATACATTATATTTTCAAATACATATAAGGAAGGCAACGTTAATATATTGATTTCTTTAAATAAATCTCTCAACGATTCACGGGGACCTATTTCGTATATAGCTCTAATAGCACGTTTCTGAAGGATAAATATGGTCTCTATATCAGCCGCTGAACCCCATAGCAATATCCCATATGACATTACGCTGTGGAAATATGCAAAATACACTAGCCGCGCCGTAGAAGCATCTGTTAGCTCTCTTATTTTACGTACTGCATATGCAGCAGAACTGAGTCTCCCAGACAGGGCATTTATATGAGGAGCCCATTGTAATTTTGCGTCAATTTTAATGCCTAGGAAGACTGTTTCCTTGTCCATTACGAGTTTAACTCCATCAAGCGTAACGTTGGACTCCAAATATGGAACAGTAGGCAAAGAAAACTTCAAACATTTTGTCTTTTTTCAATTCAGAAGTAAATTATTAGTTGAGAACCATTTAGAGATACTAGATAGAGCGTTGTTTACTTGAATTAGTGTGCTATCTTTCCTATCTACTTTAAAAATCAGAGATGTGTCATCCGCAAATAAAACAATATCACAAAGATCCTTGGCCATAAGTGGCAAGTCGTTAATGTAAACTAAGAACAAAAAAAGCCCTAAAATGGACCCTTGTGGAACACCATTTATGCCAACCTTTTGCATCCTGTCAGATAAATATGACTCGATGACACGAATACCATAATGGAAAAGCTTTCGAATCAGTATACGGTGTTCCACACAATCAAATGCTTTAGAGAGATCACAAAAAACACCAATAGCATCATGTGAGCTCTCCCAAGCCTTTAAGACATACGTCATTAACTTCACACCGGCATCCTTAGTTGATCTTGTTTTCGTGAAGCCGAACTGATTTTCGTGCAGTATTGAATGCTCGTTGAAGTGCGCCAAAAGTTGTTTGATCATAATTTTTTCCAAGATCTTACTCAAAATTGGTAGTATAGATACTGGTCTATAATTTGAGGGGTCTGTTTTCTCTCCAGCCTTAAAAAATGGAGTGATTCTACTATATTTCATTAAATTAGGAAAGGTACCTCTATCTATACAAAGATTAAATAAGCGGGCCAAAATAAAACCCATAAAACTAATAATTGGCTCTAAAATTTTTACTGACATTCCCCATAAGTCTTCAGTAGTCTTTATATTTAAGCTTTTGAATGTTTTTATAATTTCGACAAATGAAGTATATTCAAAAGAAAAACTAGGTACTTCGTTCGTGAAATTAGCTTTAAGAATAGCTT
The DNA here is from genome assembly GCA_917880725.1 of Selenia dentaria. Taxonomy (NCBI): domain Eukaryota; kingdom Metazoa; phylum Arthropoda; class Insecta; order Lepidoptera; family Geometridae; genus Selenia; species Selenia dentaria. The sequence goes on along the minus strand of OU862888.1, from coordinate 19,832,271 downwards.
CTGCTGCATTGGGGCAAGAATTCAGTGACTTGGTGACTTCTAAAGGTAAATTAGAGAAGAAATTATCAAAAGTATTTGCTACATTTATTGGTTCTGAGACAGTCTGATTGTTAATTACAAGGACACATGCAGTGTCTTTTGGTTTATTTTTGCCGGTCTCAGTATTTATAGTCTTCCAAACTGTTTTTATTTTGTTATTCGATTTCCGTATTTTATCTCTAATAAACAAAGCTTTATACATAGTTTAGTTATGCGTCCTCTAATATTTACTAATTTCCAAGATGTATGTATATATAACTTATATTATGATAATGTTTGTTTCAGAATGTGATGTAACTGGCTTGACTCCCGGCAAAGCGTACACGTTCCGCGTGTCCGCGGTTAACTCCGAGGGAGAGTCTGAACCTCTCACTTCTGAACAGTCGGTTGTAGCGAAGAATCCGTTCGACGAACCTGGTAAGCATTGTTATTATAACATATGCGCCTAGCTTAAATAACTATTCCACCAGAATATTTTTTTCGGGGTAAATAATGTCATATTCCAGTGGGCCGAGCATGAAAATCTGCTTAAGTGTAACGTTATCGTATCGTTTACGTATTCAGTACAAACTATGAGTTATCTGTGCCACTATTGTGCTAGATAAATGACAGTTTGTACTAAATACGTTAACGATGCGATTACGTTACACTTAAACACATATTCGTGCTCGGCCCACTGAACATATAACTATGCTAACATTTAAAACTAAATGAATTTTAGTTTTGCCGTGGATGAGTGATAAACATCCACTCATCCAAACAGACATAGATTTACAAAATATATGCTTGATTTCGTATCGTGGCGTACGTCGTTCTTTTTATGTCTGTTTAGATTGTTTGTACTATTACACTGTTTGCACCACTAAGGGCCCACTTACATTGTTTAACCCTTTGCGTACCAGAGACGTAAATTTACGTGAGTTACATTCATAAATCTTTTGTTTTAATTATCACGGTATAGTAAGGGTTAAGTTGTGTGGATATTGCCCCTGCATTATCCTATGGAAAAGAGAAAAACAGTTATAATAAAATAACTCCAATTAGCTAAATATCTTTGATACATCCGCACCCAATAACACATATGCCGATAAAAAAATACAAAAATATGATGGAAATCACACTTTTTAGTTGTCTTGTTCAACAACCTTGATTCTAAAAACTGAGCGTACTACGACATAAGTCCCATAATATATATCATTTATTTCTCCATATTCATTCAATAAATAGATCTTAAATAATTCAACATGTACTAGTCACCGAGCTACCTACTGAGTCGTAGGGCCATAAACGTCAAGAGGGATAGGATTGTGCAACGCGTCCTAACATGTTATCGATAATTCGCTACCTGCATTGCGCTTGCTTATAGCTAGCTTCTGATTGGTCGTAACATCATGCCGCCGCGCTGCAGTCATCGCAAAGTTATGTTTTGCTATAAGTATTTGTGACTTGTGATTACATATGTGCCAACTCTCGTCGCTCACAATGACTAATTTATTTTCTAACGTAGACCTCAATAATTATAACAACATGAAACCCTGGTGGACACCTGGTGGACACCTGGTGGGTGAGTTTCTTAGACTCTGGGTAGATTTAAAGAGTATAACTGTTATCTTAATTTAAATTAGTTCAAAAACGTTAGTCGTGTGTCTATGTAATTATATTATGTGAAACGGTTGTCATGAATTGTATGTTCTGAGGCCGTAGCACATACATTTTACAAAAAGTATTTGTATCGTGAGCGTCAACGCGTCACATTTCGGCGTAAAACTATGAGTTTTCTGTGTCACAGCTGCCATAGACAAATTACAGTTTGTACTGTTTTAAGTAACGACACGTTACGTTACACATACGCAGTTATTCGTGCTAGGGCTACATGAAACACCAGGATACTACAATTCTTAAAACTCCACGGGCACTAATTTTTTTAACTATTGTAAATATTCTATCCTCGTAAACAAATACCTTCGTTCTATCCAATTTAACCATACAAACTGTTTTCAGGCGCACCCGGCACACCATCGGTTACTGACTGGGACAAAGACCACGTGGACCTCAAATGGACTCTACCCACCACCCAACTGGGAGAAGGCTCTAGAAGTATCGGCTAACAAGACCACAGCGACTTTACCTGATCTAGTGGAAGGACAAACTTATGAGTTCAGGTAGGATCTTGAAAGTGTCTTTTATTGTGTTTCCTATATCATCAACGTCGCTGCAGTAATTTTCAATCCTAAAAATGTATAGCACTTTGTCCAACCGAACTACTGCTACTAGAGACTTTAATAGTTCGGTGCATTATTCAACCGGACTAGTGCCACTGAAAAGATGAAATAGTTCGATCAACCGGACTAACAAACGAACTACTGCTACTAGACCAATGTATCTGTATGTGAATTTTTTTTATCTTCCTAAGGAGGTTATATTCTAGTTGCAAACGCCAAAACAGAACAGACTATATGACATCTAGTAGAAGTTGGTTGGTTTTTTTTTATTTTTGTCCCTTATTTGTTTGCTCCTAAATTCCAGGGTATGCGCAGTGAACAAGGCTGGACCAGGCGAAGCGTCGGACAGCGCACATCCAATCGTTGCCAAGCCCAGGAACCTTGCTCCGAAGATTGATAGGACGAACCTTATTCATATCAAGATTAAAGTCGGACAGAAGTTTTGATTCGATGTCAAGGTCAGTATTTAATTAACACTAGCTACTAACCCCAAGTTTCTAGAAAGTTTGTCAACGCCTTGATTAATTGGCCAACTAAATACTTAATGCTCATTGGCCAATGATATTCTATGACGCAATATGTGACCAATCACTGGTCAGTATTCCGTCTATTAGCTGATCAAACTATGACAAACTTTTTCTAACGTTCCAGAAATTATTTATTAATTATTAATTAAATTACTTACCTCCAGTTTCTACTGGAGGTAAGTAATTAGTAGGTATATAACAACATTTTGTTAAATATTTTAGCAGATATATTAAAGGCCTCGTTAGCCTACTTGATACTGGCCCTGCCTTCTAAACGCGAGGCCCTCGCTCGTTGGTTCGATATTTGTGCGACGAACAGAAATATTAATTATGGGGTCTTGGATATTCGTGGTGTGTTAACGTGTAAATCCATCCATGCCTCTCGCGACACTGAACCTTAGTGCGTGGGTAAAACGTATGAATGTAATTTTATTCATATACCTACTGTTATTAGACAAGTACAATTTGAAAAATTTAATACCGACTTCCATTCTATTCAGTTATTGGAGTGTATCTCAAAAAGCACTGAACCAAAATTAATGAAATATTAATGGGACCACACGGAAAGCACCAGCTTTCAAACAAAAAAAGAATTTGGGAATCAGTTCACCCAGTACAAAGTTATGAGGTAACAAACATAAATAAATAAAAAAACAGTCGAATTGAGTACCTCCTCCTTTTTTTGGAAGTCGGTAGAAATATACAAACAACACTAGTATTTGAGATTTTATTTCAAATTAGGTATAATGCCTAAAATTTGATCAAATTACATAACGTTTTATAATCACGTAGTTTGGTGTAGTATAAGTAAGAGTATGATTATTAGGTATTATATTAGGTTTTTGTATAGTTATGCAATACCGCTGCTTTCATTATGGAGTCTAATCACGAAGATGATGGCAATCGAGCACTGTCTGTCTATTAATCTCGTCAATTCACCGTCTCAGTGAAAAGTTTTCCATATAGTAAAGGAATTATGAGCCGGTTACATTATGTTCTGTAATTTCATATATGAATGTAACATGTTGAGCTTTTGTTCTGTTGTATTTTTCTGCTTCATAAACAAAATTCTATATTTGCATCTCTTTACAAAGTACCTCTCCATCAATATATAATGTTAATGGAAATTGTTCTCGAAAATGTTTTCAATTTCTGTTTTTTAAAGATAAATCTAAGTGCATCTAATTTACTCACATGATTATATTATTGCAGGTCACTGGTGAACCAATGCCGGAAACCAAATGGTTCCTCGCTAAAAAGGAAGTCAAGTCTTCGGGTGATATGAAGGTCCAACACAGCGACTATAACACTAAGATCAACTGCAAGGCAGCCACTAGAGCCGACAGCGGAAGATACACAATCACTGCTGAGAATGTTAACGGCAAAGATGTGGCTGAAGTAGAAGTTATTGTACTGAGTGCACCAAGTCCGCCTGGAGGGCCTCTCAAGGTTTGTATTAACTGCCGTGCGAGCATGAATCTCACGATAAGCTTTTCGAGTCGATAAACTGACTTTTATCAGCTATCTTGCCTTGTCTCTTGTATGGATCTAGTTGCGATATCTTAATCACGGGCTGTCTTTTACCCATAATTTTGTTAAATCCATGCTCGTAACACTGTTTTGTTAACAAGTATATTTTGTTATTGTACAGAGAACTGGTAAAGTGTGTTTTCGGTTCGCGTACGCAGGATTTCGTGTTGCCCTTGTACGGCATAATTATAAATCTTTTATGTATTCATCTATAGGGATATATTTAGGAGGCCTATGTTCAGTTACCTGTGTGAAGTTGGCAGCCAAACTCAGCAGCCATTATAAACCGACCAAATTAAGATGTCGCGTGTGGCGGGTGGGTTATTCCGGTGGATTTGACCATGTTCCGGAACTTGTTTTGGAATGAATCATACCTCGTTAGAAAGCTACTGAAACGATCTTTCAGACGTAGTATTCAGAAATTACTCGCGACATTTCAGAAACTCGCAAATCAGAAATAACTACTGCAATAGTTTGGCTGCTGGCTTATTACGGTTGTTTTGACCATGTTCCGGGACCTGTTTTGGAATGAATGATACCTCGTTAGAAAGCTACTGAAACGATCTTTCAGACGTAGTATTCAGAAATTACTCGCGACATTTCAGAAACTCGCAAATCGGAAATACCTACTCTGCGATAGTTTGGCTGCTGGCTTATTACGGTTGTTTTGACCATGTTCCGGGACCTGTTTTGGAATGAATCATACCTCGTTAGAAAGCTACTGAAACGATCTTTCAGACGTAGTATTCAGAAATTACTCGCGACATTTCAGAAACTCGCAAATCAGAAATAACTACTGCAATAGTTTGGCTGCTGGCTTATTACGGTTGTTTTGACCATGTTCCGGGACCTGTTTTGGAATGAATCTTACCTCGTTAGATAGCTACTAAAACGATCTTTCAGACGTAGTATTCAGAAATTACTCGCGACATTTCAGAAACTCGCAAATCAGAAATAACTACTGCAATAGTTTGGCTGCTGGCTTATTACGGTTGTTTTGATCATGTTCCGGGACCTGTTTTGGAATGAATGATACCTCGTTAGAAAGCTACTGAAACGATCTTTCAGACGTAGTATTCAGAAATTACTCGCGACATTTCAGAAACTCGCAAATCGGAAATACCTACTCTGCGATAGTTTGGCTGCTGGCTTATTACGGTTGTTTTGACCATGTTCCGGGACCTGTTTTGGAATGAATCATACCTCGTTAGAAAGCTACTGAAACGATCTTTCAGACGTAGTATTCAGAAATTACTCGCGACATTTCAGAAACTCGCAAATCAGAAATAACTACTGCAATAGTTTGGCTGCTGGCTTATTACGGTTGTTTTGACCATGTTCCGGGACTTGTTTTGGAATGAATCTTACCTCGTTAGATAGCTACTGAAACGATCTTTCAGACGTAGTATTCAGAAATTACTCGCGACATTTCAGAAACTCGCAAATCAGAAATAACTACTGCAATAGTTTGGCTGCTGGCTTATTACGGTTGTTTTGACCATGTTCCGGGACCTGTTTTGGAATGAATGATACCTCGTTAGAAAGCTACTGAAACGATCTTTCAGACGTAGTATTCAGAAATTACTCGCGACATTTCAGAAACTCGCAAATCGGAAATACCTACTCTGCGATAGTTTGGCTGCTGGCTTATTACGGTTGTTTTGACCATGTTCCGGGACCTGTTTTGGAATGAATCATACCTCGTTAGAAAGCTACTGAAACGATCTTTCAGACGTAGTATTCAGAAATTACTCGCGACATTTCAGAAACTCGCAAATCAGAAATAACTACTGCAATAGTTTGGCTGCTGGCTTATTACGGTTGTTTTGACCATGTTCCGGGACCTGTTTTGGAATGAATCTTACCTCGTTAGATAGCTACTAAAACGATCTTTCAGACGTAGTATTCAGAAATTACTCGCGACATTTCAGAAACTCGCAAATCAGAAATAACTACTGCAATAGTTTGGCTGCTGGCTTATTACGGTTGTTTTGATCATGTTCCGGGACCTGTTTTGGAATGAATGATACCTCGTTAGAAAGCTACTGAAACGATCTTTCAGACGTAGTATTCAGAAATTACTCGCGACATTTCAGAAACTCGCAAATCGGAAATACCTACTCTGCGATAGTTTGGCTGCTGGCTTATTACGGTTGTTTTGACCATGTTCCGGGACCTGTTTTGGAATGAATCATACCTCGTTAGAAAGCTACTGAAACGATCTTTCAGACGTAGTATTCAGAAATTACTCGCGACATTTCAGAAACTCGCAAATCAGAAATAACTACTGCAATAGTTTGGCTGCTGGCTTATTACGGTTGTTTTGACCATGTTCCGGGACGTGTTTTGGAATGAATCTTACCTCGTTAGATAGCTACTGAAACGATCTTTCAGACGTAGTATTCAGAAATTACTCGCGACATTTCAGAAACTCGCAAATCAGAAATAACTACTGCAATAGTTTGGCTGCTGGCTTATTACGGTTGTTTTGACCATGTTCCGGGACCTGTTTTGGAATGAATGATACCTCGTTAGAAAGCTACTGAAACGATCTTTCAGACGTAGTATTCAGAAATTACACGCGACATTTCAGAAACTCGCAAATCGGAAATACCTACTCTGCGATAGTTTGGCTGCTGGCTTATTACGGTTGTTTTGACCATGTTCCGGGACCTGTTTTGGAATGAATCATACCTCGTTAGAAAGCTACTGAAACGATCTTTCAGACGTAGTATTCAGAAATTACTCGCGACATTTCAGAAACTCGCAAATCAGAAATAACTACTGCAATAGTTTGGCTGCTGGCTTATTACGGTTGTTTTGACCATGTTCCGGGACCTGTTTTGGAATGAATCTTACCTCGTTAGATAGCTACTAAAACGATCTTTCAGACGTAGTATTCAGAAATTACTCGCGACATTTCAGAAACTCGCAAATCAGAAATAACTACTGCAATAGTTTGGCTGCTGGCTTATTACGGTTGTTTTGATCATGTTCCGGGACCTGTTTTGGAATGAATGATACCTCGTTAGAAAGCTACTGAAACGATCTTTCAGACGTAGTATTCAGAAATTACTCGCGACATTTCAGAAACTCGCAAATCGGAAATACCTACTCTGCGATAGTTTGGCTGCTGGCTTATTACGGTTGTTTTGACCATGTTCCGGGACCTGTTTTGGAATGAATCATACCTCGTTAGAAAGCTACTGAAACGATCTTTCAGACGTAGTATTCAGAAATTACTCGCGACATTTCAGAAACTCGCAAATCAGAAATAACTACTGCAATAGTTTGGCTGCTGGCTTATTACGGTTGTTTTGACCATGTTCCGGGACTTGTTTTGGAATGAATCTTACCTCGTTAGATAGCTACTGAAACGATCTTTCAGACGTAGTATTCAGAAATTACTCGCGACATTTCAGAAACTCGCAAATCAGAAATAACTACTGCAATAGTTTGGCTGCTGGCTTATTACGGTTGTTTTGACCATGTTCCGGGACCTGTTTTGGAATGAATGATACCTCGTTAGAAAGCTACTGAAACGATCTTTCAGACGTAGTATTCAGAAATTACTCGCGACATTTCAGAAACTCGCAAATCAGAAATAACTACTGCAATAGTTTGGCTGCTGGCTTATTACGGTTGTTTTGACCATGTTCCGGGACCTGTTTTGGAATGAATCATACCTCGTTAGAAAGCTACTGAAACGATCTTTCAGACGTAGTCTTCAGAAATTACTCGCAACATTTCAGAAACTCGCAAATCAGAAATAACTACTGCAATAGTTTGGCTGCTGGCTTATTACGGTTGTTTTGACCATGTTCCGGGACTTGTTTTGGAATGAATCTTACCTCGTTAGATAGCTACTGAAACGATCTTTCAGACGTAGTTTTCAGAAATCACTCGCGACATTTCAGAAACTCGCAAATCAGAAATAACTACTGCAATAGTTTGGCTGCTGGCTTATTACGGTTGTTTTGACCATGTTCCGGGACTTGTTTTGGAATGAATCTTACCTCGTTAGATAGCTACTGAAACGATCTTTCAGACGTAGTATTCAGAAATTACTCGCGACATTTCAGAAACTCGCAAATCAGAAATAACTACTGCAATAGTTTGGCTGCTGGCTTATTACGGTTGTTTTGACCATGTTCCGGGACCTGTTTTGGAATGAATGATACCTCGTTAGAAAGCTACTGAAACGATCTTTCAGACGTAGTTTTCAGAAATTACTCGCGACATTTCAGAAACTCGCAAATCAGAAATAACTACTGCAATAGTTTGGCTGCTGGCTTATTACGGTTGTTTTGACCATGTTCCGGGACTTGTTTTGGAATGAATCTTACCTCGTTAGATAGCTACTGAAACGATCTTTCAGACGTAGTATTCAGAAATTACTCGCGACATTTCAGAAACTCGCAAATCAGAAATAACTACTGCAATAGTTTGGCTGCTGGCTTATTACGGTTGTTTTGACCATGTTCCGGGACTTGTTTTGGAATGAATCTTACCTCGTTAGATAGCTACTGAAACGATCTTTCAGACGTAGTATTCAGAAATTACTCGCGACATTTCAGAAACTCTCAAATCAGAAATAACTACTGCAATAGTTTGGCTGCTGGCTTATTACGGTTGTTTTGACCATGTTCCGGGACTTGTTTTGGAATGAATGATACCTCGTTAGAAAGCTACTGAAACGATCTTTCAGACGTAGTATTCAGAATATACTCGCGACATTTCAGACAGCCGCAAATCAGAAATAACTACTGCAATAGTTTGGCTGCTGGCTTATTACGGTTGTTTTGACCATGTTCCGGGACCTGTTTTGGAATGAATCATACCTCGTTAGAAAGCTACTGCAACGATCTTTCAGACGTAGTATTCAGAAATTACTCGCGACATTTCAGAAACTCGCAAATCAGAAATAACTACTGCAATAGTTTGGCTGCTGGCTTATTACGGTTGTTTTGACCATGTTCCGGGACTTGTTTTGGAATGAATGATACCTCGTTAGAAAGCTACTGAAACGATCTTTCAGACGTAGTATTCAGAAATTACTCGCGACATTTCAGAAACTCGCAAATCGGAAATACCTACTCTGCGATAGTTTGGCTGCTGGCTTATTACGGTTGTTTTGACCATGTTCCGGGACCTGTTTTGGAATGAATCATACCTCGTTAGAACGCTACTGAAACGATCTTTCAGACGTAGTCTTCAGAAATTACTCGCGACATTTCAGAAACTCGCAAATCAGAAATAACTACTGCAATAGTTTGGCTGCTGGCTTATTACGGTTGTTTTGACCATGTTCCGGGACTTGTTTTGGAATGAATCTTACCTCGTTAAATAGCTACTGAAACGATCTTTCAGACGTAGTATTCAGAAATTACTCGCGACATTTCAGAAACTCGCAAATCAGAAATAACTACTGCAATAGTTTGGCTGCTGGCTTATTACGGTTGTTTTGACCATGTTCCGGGACCTGTTTTGGAATGAATCATACCTCGTTAGAAAGCTACTGAAACGATCTTTCAGACGTAGTATTCAGAAATTACTCGCGACATTTCAGAAACTCGCAAATCAGAAATAACTACTGCAATAGTTTGGCTGCTGGCTTATTACGGTTGTTTTGACCATGTTCCGGGACTTGTTTTGGAATGAATCTTACCTCGTTAGATAGCTACTAAAACGATCTTTCAGACGTAGTATTCAGAAATTACTCGCGACATTTCAGAAACTCGCAAATCAGAAATAACTACTGCAATAGTTTGGCTGCTGGCTTATTACGGTTGTTTTGATCATGTTCCGGGACCTGTTTTGGAATGAATGATACCTCGTTAGAAAGCTACTGAAACGATCTTTCAGACGTAGTATTCAGAAATTACTCGCGACATTTCAGAAACTCGCAAATCGGAAATACCTACTCTGCGATAGTTTGGCTGCTGGCTTATTACGGTTGTTTTGACCATGTTCCGGGACCTGTTTTGGAATGAATCATACCTCGTTAGAAAGCTACTGAAACGATCTTTCAGACGTAGTATTCAGAAATTACTCGCGACATTTCAGAAACTCGCAAATCAGAAATAACTACTGCAATAGTTTGGCTGCTGGCTTATTACGGTTGTTTTGACCATGTTCCGGGACTTGTTTTGGAATGAATCTTACCTCGTTAAATAGCTACTGAAACGATCTTTCAGACGTAGTATTCAGAAATTACTCGCGACATTTCAGAAACTCGCAAATCAGAAATAACTACTGCAATAGTTTGGCTGCTGGCTTATTACGGTTGTTTTGACCATGTTCCGGGACCTGTTTTGGAATGAATCATACCTCGTTAGAAAGCTACTGAAACGATCTTTCAGACGTAGTATTCAGAAATTACTCGCGACATTTCAGAAACTCGCAAATCAGAAATAACTACTGCAATAGTTTGGCTGCTGGCTTATTACGGTTGTTTTGACCATGTTCCGGGACCTGTTTTGGAATGAATCATACCTCGTTAGAAAGCTACTGAAACGATCTTTCAGACGTAGTCTTCAGAAATTACTCGCGACATTTCAGAAACTCGCAAATCAGAAATAACTACTGCAATAGTTTGGCTGCTGGCTTATTACGGTTGTTTTGACCATGTTCCGGGACTTGTTTTGGAATGAATCTTACCTCGTTAGATAGCTACTGAAACGATCTTTCAGACGTAGTATTCAGAAATTACTCGCGACATTTCAGAAACTCGCAAATCAGAAATAACTACTGCAATAGTTTGGCTGCTGGCTTATTACGGTTGTTTTGACCATGTTCCGGGACCTGTTTTGGAATGAATCATACCTCGTTAGAAAGCTACTGAAACGATCTTTCAGACGTAGTATTCAGAAATTACTCGCGACATTTCAGAAACTCGCAAATCAGAAATAACTACTGCAATAGTTTGGCTGCTGGCTTATTACGGTTGTTTTGACCATGTTCCGGGACTTGTTTTGGAATGAATCTTACCTCGTTAGATAGCTACTGAAACGATCTTTCAGACATAGTATTCAGAAATTACTCGCGACATTTCAGAAACTAGCAAATCAGAAATAACTACTGCAATAGTTTGGCTGCTGGCTTATTACGGTTGTTTTGACCATGTTCCGGGACTTGTTTTGGAATGAATGATACCTCGTTAGATAGCTACTGAAACGATCTTTCAGACGTAGTATTCAGAAATTACTCGCGACATTTCAGAAACTCGCAAATCGGAAATACCTACTCTGCGATAGTTTGGCTGCTGGCTTATTACGGTTGTTTTGACCATGTTCCGGGACCTGTTTTGGAATGAATCATACCTCGTTAGAACGCTACTGAAACGATCTTTCAGACGTAGTATTCAGAAATTACTCGCGACATTTCAGAAGCTCGCAAATCAGAAATAACTACTGCAATAGTTTGGCTGCTGGCTTATTACGGTTGTTTTGACCATGTTCCGGGACTTGTTTTGGAATGAATCTTACCTCGTTAGATAGCTACTGAAACGATCTTTCAGACGTAGTATTCAGAATATACTCGCAACATTTCAGACAGCCGCAAATCTTGTAAACTTTACAGTAGGTATTGTTCCAATAGATACCGAATTATAACAGTTGGTATCAGTTGTCTTGGATTTAAAAAAGAATATTATTTTCGTGATCGGCACCCCTGCTAACCTTGAAAACGTCACCCATGTGGCCCATGTCCATAGTCAGCGTCTACTCAACTAGGTACCTACCTATATACCTACTAATCGATTAACCAGTGCTAGATATTCCATGCTTAGAACTTTAGGTAGTATTACGTGGCACTGGACTGCGCTCATCACCCCGAGCTGAGTCATTGATGTTTGATTTGAACCTTCACCTGGTAATTAAAACGCCGTGTCAATAAGTGCCGACAGTCGGCGCATCGTTTGTCGGCACTTATCAAAGATCACTAGAAGACACGTGTAAGTAAGATTAGTGCTGGGGTATAAGAGATATCACTAATCGATTGAGGAGACACTAGACTCGGATTTTATAATTCGATGTGGAAAATTATAATACTTATAATAATAGTGACTTTGAGATTAAGTCTTAAACTGAAAAATATTTACCGCGCGCCTTAATGTAAAACAATCTTGCGTTCTCTAAAGCCTGCTAAAAAGTCAGCGATGACATAATTATGTCTATCTTTAAGGATAAAATGCAACATATATATATATTTTAATTCTTAGAAAAGTGGGCAATTAAATGCGGTAATTGGAAAACTATAGTTTTCCGTTAACTATAGTTAAATACTGCATTTGAATAAATGTATTTATTCAAATGCGGTATTAATCCTTATTATTTTAAATAAGTAAGACGCTGTAGACATTTTATGCACATTATGTTACCTCTTTACACCATATAATTTAAACGAATATCTTAGAAGTATAGAATATCGCAATAGGATTACGGATGCGAGAATAAATTGTGTAAAAGGAAAGATGAATAATTAAGTATATACATATATATATAAACTGGCTGGTGCCCACGACTTTGTCTGCGCAGCATTAGTAGCTTTCGAGTAGCTTATTATCTTCTTCAAGGCAAGATCTACCTTTATACCAAAATGTCATAAAATATGTAAATGGTCAAACGCAATTGCTATAATGGTATTATATGAGTAAATTTATTATTGAAATACTTAATATATCAATCAGTACACATTAATAATAAAAAACAGGACTTTCGTACATACAAATATAAAAATTTTAAATTTACAGAGATAAAAATACACATCCTCGGACGGGATTCGAACCCGCGTCTTCCGACAATCCGTGTCAGACGACATGACCATCTAAGCCACCGAGGCTCGTCTTATTCCAGAAATCCCCTTAACTGATTCCCTGCTACGGGAATTTCTGGACTTTTTGTCCAAAATTCCCCTGCGCGTCGTCTTCTGAAGTCGGAAGGGGATAATTGGACAAACATTCTATAAATTCCCTTAACCATTCAATTGGACAAAAAGACCAGTTATCCCCTTAACCACTTATTTGCAATAAAATTAAAAAAATACATACAAATCACAAAATCGTAATCGTATAAAAAATAAAAATAATCAAAACCAACAATTTTCACCAGGATATATGCACCGAATTTTATTATAAAAACTTTCATATCACTGTCACCATCATCATCATCAGCAAGTATCAATCCACTGCTGGTCATAACCCTCTCCTAATGCACGCCACTGAGGCCGATCTTTTAGGCTAATATAATAAGCAACGCGCACAAGTTTCATACGACGTTTTTCAACACACTTACTTGCTTGAAAAAAACTTCAGGTATTTCTTTATTTATTAAAACAATTATTGAAGGTACAATTGGTAAAATTATAGGCTAACGCTTTGCTATTAAAAACATCATTATTTTGCTCTTGGGAGACTGGAGTAAATGTTGGAGATTGCGCATTGTTCTCGTAGGGAGTAAGAAAAAGTGTTTCATCATTGTTATGAGTAGTAGATACTATTATTTAACTTTTGAATCTGATGCATACATATAAATTACATAAATGAATTATTTGCTAAAATGTAATTGTTTTCTATTGTTTTTGACGACTACAGTTTTTTTATTTGCAAAATGTTTTTTTAATTTTAACGTTACAATATTTTGCTCATTTTAAAAACTTAACTTTAATTTTCCCACTCGTGCGGGAATGAAAAGTAAAAAGCACGCGTTCGAAATACGCTGCATTTTGATTCTAATTACCGTTCAATAAGAGTCCCTTTTCAAGTAGGTGTGTTGAAAAACACATTTTTACATTAATTCTCCTACAAAGCTACAAAGATGGTCTATAATTACAGATTTTATTATTTGTACAATATTTTGTTTGCCTATATAAAAACACTATATTATTTAACTTTGAATTTCAAATTCCATTCTATTCCTACCATACTTATATACAAGTATTTAAGAACCACAATTGAATAAAACCCTTTAAAATGACGAGAATAAAAATAATTCTTATTTACTGGCAATCTTATTAAAATGGCCCTGGCAATTATGGCAATAAATATTTACCGTTGATACATAATTATTATCATTTGAAAAGCAAAATTTTCGACAATTAGATAATCGAGTGATTATCGATTAATAAATGTCGATTTAAATCGACATTTATTAATCGAATTGCGAAAACCGCACTGAATTTGATCCGCCGGCGGACCGAGACCGCTCGGCTGGGCGGTAGGCACTTATAGCTCGCAAGTACATGGAGTGACGGAGGCCTGACATTAGTAACTAGCTGTGATTAGTTGTCAGTCGTCATCAGTGTTGTCATATCTACCTACTTATAGGTAGATCTACCTATTTTAGCTTGAGTCTACCTATCTACCACCCGAAGCCCTAAATCTGCCTATTTTCGATACCACGTCTTATTGAAAATAATTTTGACATTAAACTTAGTTATGCGTGTAACAGAACCAGTAACGTCCACGTCTTTGGTTTCTACTTTCTGCGCAGGATGCGAGCAAAGTAAAAACCAAAGACGTGGACGTGAGCATTCACTAAAAATAAAGAACATTAACAGCTCGTGACAATCTCACGAGACGAAGGTGTCACTGTCAACATTGTCAACTGCTCATGGTATGTGCATGGAAATTTGACTACAATTTCGTTGGTTTACTTGATTCTGTTTATGTCATTCGTTGATAATGACGCTGATCATTGTTCCATAACCGACCAATCTTAGCTTATTTTCTAATCTATATACGTGGTACTGGCGGCATTGCGGCAATCCCACAGAGCTAATTTATTTGAAAATGTTAAAGTTGAATCTACTATTTTAACGTGGGATTTTATTTTGTTTTGTTGTGTTGTGACTTTTAATAAAAATGTACATTTTAGAACTTTAATTTGAATATACTAAACAGTAATAACTAAATAGAGGCGAATTACATGATAATGGCGGAGACGAAACACGGAGTCAAAGTGTTCGATCCCTAACGTGAGTTATGCCGGTTATAATAATAGTTTAACGGTGTCAACGGTCAGTAGCTACTCGTATTATTAGTAACCGGCAAAAGACTCTGAGATTAGCTCAGCTCTAGCTAGTAGGATAATTGTGCAGGAAATGTAAAACCAAGAACGGGGAACCCAGCTCGGAACACTTGAACATTTTATAAAAGCATGTATAAATATTAAATAACATTTTGTTTAATTTTGATAAATCTTTTGTTTTACGTTGTTATATATATAATTATATTAATTATAAATAAAACTTTAGAGGTAGATCTACCGTTTTTTCCATGACATACTACCAACTTCTACCGATTTTTAGGACTTAATCTACCAATTTTCCAAAATGTGGGTTGACAACACTGGTCGTCATGTTCTCTATATTTTTACACAACATGCGATAAAACCACAATAATTTTGCAGTAAATATAGGATATTTCTTAGACTACGGATCTGGCAACACTGCTCAAGAACATCACAGGCGCCGACAAAGATACGCCGACTCTGCGTGTCTTTGTCGCCACGCTTTTCTAAATGCCGATCCACGTGCAAGTGCAGGGGGTCTAGCACGAATAACTGCGTATGAACTGCAATTTATCTAGGGCAACTGTGACAAAGACACCTCATAGTTTGTACGCCGAAGCGTGACGTAGGTAGGTATTGACGTTTACAGTACGAATACTTTTTCAGAAAATTGCTTATGCTATGGACTCAGGTAGGACTTTCTGTAATCTGTGGTGCACTACAAATGTCTATAAAAATGCGTAATAAAAATAAAAATTCAATAACCCACTAACATTTACTTACCTAGGTACCTAAATTTAGAATCGCATCGCGGTACCTAGGCCGTAGAAAACTTAAGTACCTACCTATTAACTAGGACGAGTAAGTTGTTTTATGCAATTAGGTAATTGACGATACTGGCAAGTCGCGCACCTGATGATAAACAGTAGGTACGTTTCATGATAGTTGCAAACAATAATGCTCAAGCATTACTGTATTAGGGTTAAGGGTGTGACAGTCGCTGTAGCAAGTGGAATTACCTACTAGATGAAGGTTCACTTTACTTGACTCGGGGTGATGAGCGAAGTTCAGTGCCACGTAATAGTACCTACCTACAGTTCTAAGCCATGGATGGAACTGAATATCTCTGGCACTGCGGTGGTGCCAACCAAGACGGCCTCATGCATAAGAATCCTACCGCCTAGCAGGTACCTATCTACCTGAGTCAGCCTTCCTCGGCTCGTATATACCTAAATAAAAATCGATTAGTAGGTATACCTAGTTGAGTAGACGCTGACTATGGACATGGGTCACATGGGTGACGTTTTCTAGGTTAGCAGGGGTGCCGATCACGAAAATAATATTCATTTTGAAATCCAAGACAACTGATACCAACTTTTATAATTCGGTATCTATTAGAACAATACCTACTGTAAAGTTTACAAGATTTGCGGCTGTCTGAAATGTCGCGAGTAATTTCTGAATACTACGTCTGAAAGATCGTTTCAGTAGCTTTCTAACGAGGTATGATTCATTCCAAAACAGGTCCCGGAACATGGTCAAAACAACCGTAATAAGCCAGCAGCCAAACTATTGCAGTAGTTATTTCTGATTTGCGAGTTTCTGAAATGTCGCGAGTAATTTCTGAATACTACGTCTGAAAGATCGTTTCAGTAGCTTTCTAACGAGGTATGATTCATTCCAAAACAGGTCCCGGAACATGGTCAAAACAACCGTAATAAGCCAGCAGCCAAACTATCGCAGAGTAGGTATTTCCGATTTGCGAGTTTCTGAAATGTCGCGAGTAATTTCTGAATACTACGTCTGAAAGATCGTTTCAGTAGTTATCTAACAAGGTAAGATTCATTCCAAAACAAGTCCCGGAACATGGTCAAAACAACCGTAATAAGCCAGCAGCCAAACTATTGCAGTAGTTATTTCTGATTTGCGAGCTTCTGAAATGTCGCGAGTAATTTCTGAATACTACGTCTGAAAGATAGTTTCAGTAGCTTTCTAACGAGGTATGATTCATTCCAAAACAGGTCCCGGAACATGGTCAAAACAACCGTAATAAGCCAGCAGCCAAACTATTGCAGTAGTTATTTCTGATTTGCGAGTTTCTGAAATGTCGCGAGTAATTTCTGAATACTACGTCTGAAAGATCGTTTCAGTAGCTATCTAACGAAGTAAGATTCATTCCAAAACAAGTCCCGGAACATGGTCAAAACAACCGTAATAAGCCAGCAGCCAAACTATTGCAGTAGTTATTTCTGATTTGCGAGCTTCTGAAATGTCGCGAGTAATTTCTGAATACTACGTCTGAAAGATCGTTTCAGTAGCTTTCTAACGAGGTATGATTTATTCCAAAACAGGTCCCGGAACATGGTCAAAACAACCGTAATAAGCCAGCAGCCAAACTATTGCAGTAGTTATTTCTGATTTGCGAGTTTCTGAAATGTCGCGAGTAATTTCTGAATTCTACGTCTGAAAGATCGTTTCAGTAGCTTTCTAACGAGGTATGATTCATTCCAAAACAGGTCCCGGAACATGGTCAAAACAACCGTAATAAGCCAACAGCCAAACTATCGCAGAGTAGGTATTTCCGATTTGCGAGTTTCTGAAATGTCGCGAGTAATTTCTGAATACTACGTCTGAAAGATCGTTTCAGTAGCTATCTAACGAGGTAAGATTCATTCCAAAACAAGTCCCGGAACATGGTCAAAACAACCGTAATAAGCCAGCAGCCAAACTATTGCAGTAGTTATTTCTGATTTGCGAGCTTCTGAAATGTCGCGAGTAATTTCTGAATACTACGTCTGAAAGATCGTTTCAGTAGCTTTCTAACGAGGTATGATTCATTCCAAAACAGGTCCCGGAACATGGTCAAAACAACCGTAATAAGCCAGCAGCCAAACTATTGCAGTAGTTATTTCTGATTTGCGAGTTTCTGAAATGTCGCGAGTAATTTCTGAATACTACGTCTGAAAAATCGTTTCAGTAGCTATCTAACGAGGTAAGATTCATTCCAAAACAGGTCCCGGAACATGGTCAAAACAACCGTAATAAGCCAGCAGCCAAACTATTGCAGTAGTTATTTCTGATTTGCGAGTTTCTGAAATGTCGCGAGTAATTTCTGAATACTACGTCTGAAAGATCGTTTCAGTAGCTATCTAACGAGGTAAGATTCATTCCAAAACAAGTCCCGGAACATGGTCAAAACAACCGTAATAAGCCAGCAGCCAAACTATTGCAGTAGTTATTTCTGATTTGCGAGTTTCTGAAATGTCGCGAGTAATTTCTGAAGACTACGTCTGAAAGATCGTTTCAGTAGCTTTCTAACGAGGTATGATTTATTCCAAAACAGGTCCCGGAACATGGTCAAAACAACCGTAATAAGCCAGCAGCCAAACTATTGCAGTAGTTATTTCTGATTTGCGAGTTTCTGAAATGTCGCGAGTAATTTCTGAATACTACGTCTGAAAGATCGTTTCAGTAGCTATCTAACGAGGTAAGATTCATTCCAAAACAAGTCCCGGAACATGGTCAAAACAACCGTAATAAGCCAGCAGCCAAACTATTGCAGTAGTTATTTCTGATTTGCGAGCTTCTGGAATGTCGCGAGTAATTTCTGAATACTACGTCTGAAAGATCGTTTCAGTAGCGTTCTAACGAGGTATGATTCATTCCAAAACAGGTCCCGGAACATGGTCAAAACAACCGTAATAAGCCAGCAGCCAAACTATCGCAGAGTAGGTATTTCCGATTTGCGAGTTTCTGAAATGTCGCGAGTAATTTCTGAATACTACGTCTGAAAGATCGTTTCAGTAGCTATCTAACGAGGTAAGATTCATTCTAAAACAGGTCCCGGAACATGGTCAAAACAACCGTAATAAGCCAGCAGCCAAACTATTGCAGTAGTTATTTCTGATTTGCGAGTTTCTGAAATGTAGCGAGTAATTTCTGAATACTATGTCTGAAAGATGGTTTCAGTAGCTTTCTAACGAGGTATGATTCATTCCAAAACAGGTCCCGGAACATGGTCAAAACAACCGTAATAAGCCAGCAGCCAAACTATCGCAGAGTAGGTATTTCCGATTTGCGAGTTTCTGAAATGTCGCGAGTAATTTCTGAATACTACGTCTGAAAGATCGTTTCAGTAGCTTTCTAACGAGGTATCATTCATTCCAAAACAGGTCCCGGAACATGGTCAAAACAACCGTAATAAGCCAGCAGCCAAACTATTGCAGTAGTTATTTCTGATTTGCGAGTTTCTGAAATGTCGCGAGTAATTTCTGAATACTACGTCTGAAAGATCGTTTCAGTAGCTTTCTAACGAGGTATGATTCATTCCAAAACAAGTTCCGGAACATGGTCAAATCCACCGGAATAACCCACCCGCCACACGCGACATCTTAATTTGGTCGGTTTATAATGGCTGCTGAGTTTGGCTGCCAACTTCACACAGGTTGTTCAGTTGACGTCATCCACCTGAGATGACGATAGTGACGTATTTATTATTAGTGCAAACCCGACTCTCACTTTTTGTTTTTTATTGTTTATGTACTTAGTTGTAAATTGTGTGTTATACAATCAATATTATAGAGCAAAAACAAATACGTTTCCTGAGTAGTCCCCATATTTTTACTGTATGCGGTGTTTATTTATATGTCCGCTATAATAACACAGGTTTTGTGAAAATACCTATTACGGACCACATTTAAGGATCCGTTAAGGGTATCCTCTTCCGGGTGTGGGTGATTCGGTCTAAGGTAATGACTATTCAGAATTCATGAGGAAGAGATCCACCGAGACATATTGGTGTATCATTTCTGTGTCCTCAATCTAGTTATGAAATAATTAGTATTATGTATTAAGCTTGTAAAAATGCCGAATATACCACAATCAATCATACTTTATTGTGGTAAGATAAACGATTTCAGTCCAATCACTTTTACCTTCGGTTCGAAAAATAGTCTCTAATCAAACACTAGTAAATTAATGAATGATTGAACTGTGTTATTGTTCCAGGTATCAGACGTACACGCAAACGGCGCTAAACTGTCATGGAACCCGCCTGCAGACGACGGCGGCCAACCTATAGAGAAATACGTGGTTGAACGTATGGACGAAGCCACGGGACGATGGGTCAATGCGGGTGAAACCGACGGACCGCAGACTAGTCTAGCTGTGGACGGATTAACCCCTGGACACAAGTACAAATTCCCTGTCAGGGCTGTTAACAGGTCAGTGTTCTTCACTATTTTAGATATCCTCATAGACATGTATTTGGGTGTTTTTTTTGTTGTATGAATAACAGGTATCTCTGACAGATTCACATGAAGGGCGTCGTTTTTGACAGTTTTTTAAAATAATTAATGATAAAGACGTTGTCGCCATTGCAAGCATGCCGCCCTGGTTCTAATACAATTTATGCATACGTCTAATTAGATTAATTAATTGCGCTTATCTACCAATAAGTACAATCTTCTGGCATCATTGTCTGGAATCTGGATCTGCCTGATTAGTTTTTTTGCTTGTAGTCTTGCACACGGTTTTTGTATTTATTCTTTAGGTAAATGTCTTATAATTATTAATTATATTATACAATTACTCAATTATTCTCTATTCATTGCATACATTTTAAAATTAACCGGTTTTTGTATGAAGATATTTTTATATGCCGCTTACTTATGCGGCAATATAAAAATACTGTGAAATAAGCGTTTATAGAACGAGTATACGTAGGGGACGAACCTTTAAAAATCTTAAATTTTTATATATTTTATTTCACCACAGACAAGGCAAGTCTGAGCCCCTCACTACTCCACACTCGACAGAAGCCAAGAATCCGTTCGACGTGGCCGGAAAGCCTGGAACGCCCAAAATCAGAGATTTCGACAGAGATTTCGTCGAGCTTGAATGGACCAGGCCAGAGAAAGACGGTGGAGCACCTATCTCTGGCTATGTCATTGAAAAGAAGGATAGATTCTCGCTTGACTGGGAGGAATGTGTTCAGGTAAATAATAAAATACTGTGATACCACTAGAATCATTGTTATGTGCCCCTAGTATGCATTTTGTTGGTTTTCATACATTGCGTTTTGAAAGCGGCTCCAGCGGAAGTGTAGATGATTTAACAATGGTTATAGTTTTTATATATAGTATTTACATTCGTAAATAGTTGATCAAGTAATTTTACAAAGACTTGCGTATTTGTCTTTTCATAGACATAATGATTACGTAGGAATGTTTTTGGCAATACGATTGGCGGTAGGTAGTAGGATGGTAGCCAATGAACCGCGTGTACCGTATGAACCATAGTACCTACCGTCCATACGCGACGTTGCCAGCTCGCGCAAAAAACGTGTCAAGACTCGCTTACCACGTCGTGCAGTTTGGTCTAGTCGCCGGGCGCTTGCCGCCACAAACGAACGCGTGCGCCGCGTCCTTGTGTTTACTTAATCAAAAACGACGAAAAAAACGTGAGTTTCTTTTTGCAATTACTTTAATAATTTAACTCTTACTTAACTATGTGTGAATTGTATGTGTAATGTAGGTCCTTGCGCTTGTTTAAGACTATTTTTTGTAATTACTTTTCAACGGTTATTGTGTAAAACATAACCTAACATTTCCTAAGCGGAGATGGGTACGCAGTGAGCCATTTATCCTGGGTAAGCAATGAACCATGGTTCATTGTGTACCACATCTAATTGCTTTGTTTTATGCTTTCTATACAGGTGGGGAGTATTATTCAGTCAACCTCTAAACGTTAAATGTGAGTATAATTACTATTTGTTTATTTCAGCATGGGACGAAACACGGTAGGAAGGGAAGCCCGTAAAAAAGGGTATCACACCGGAGAAGATATCCAAAGAGGAATAGATAAACACTTGTCGGGACTGAGTATCAGAAAAGCAGCCAAAGATTGCAACCTTCCCTATCCAACACTGCGAAGATACATAGCAAAATACAGGAACAATCCGTCTTGTAGACTAGAGCCCCATTATGATGCAAGTAAAATTTTTACTGACCAGCAAGAAGACAGTATAAAGGAATATTTATTAGATTGTGCTAATAAATTCTATGGCCTAACTTCTAAAGACTGCCGTAGAATTGCCTACCAAATGGCAGTGATTAACAAAATCGAAATGCCGCCATCGTGGAAAGTCCATGAAATGGCAGGCCGAGATTGGATGAGGGGGTTTAGAGCAAGACATCCTGAATTGTCTGTGAAAAAACCCGAGCCTTGTAGTATAGCAAGAGCTACAGCATTTAATAAAATAAACGTCCAAAAATTTTTCGACAACCTTAAGGAAGTTTTAAGTCGCACTCCATCTTTTGCTAATGGAAGCCGAATATATAATCTCGACGAAACCTCCACGACAACAGTGCAACGTCCACATAAAGTGCTGACAGCTAAAGGACGCAGTGTCTGTAAAGTCACAAGTGGCGAACGTGGAATCTTAGTTACAACTTGCTGTATTGTAAATGCGATTGGCCAGGCCTTACCTCCAGCAATGGTATTTCCAAGAAAAAACTTCAAGGCACACATGCTGTATGGGGCACCTCCAGGGACACTCGGGTTAGCCGCACCTAGCGGTTGGATGAATGCGAAATTATTTGTAGAAGTAATGAAGCATTTTATCCAGGTAATTTGCTTATTTGTTTGGTATTGATATCTGTAGGTGTGGAATAGACAACTTATTTTGATTTACCTATGCCTATTTGTTTCAGTTCACTTCAGCATCGAAGGATAACCCAGCTTTGCTTATTCTTGATAATCATGAGAGTCATCTGTCTATAGAAGCTCTAGATCTAGCTAAAGCCGGAGGTGTGACTATACTTACACTTCATCCTCATACCACGGCTAGGATGCAACCTTTGGATGTCGGACTAAATGGCCCTTTCAAGTCGTTTTATAATGGGGCAATAGACTCATGGTTATTACGTAATCCGGGGAAACCTTTAAGCATTTACAATGTTGCCGAATGTGTCGGTATAGCATATTTGAGAGCTATGACTCCAACAAACATAACTCAAGCGTTCAAAAAATGTGGTATATTCCCCTTTGACGATAAAATATTCACAGATATTGACTTTTTACCAAGTGACGTAACTAATAGACCAGCACCAAATGTAATAGATGTAGAGGACAATTCTGGTAGTAATGGACGTTGTGGGTCACCGTCTATATTGACACCAGCTATTTACAGTGACGATGATGAAACTGACGCAGAAATTGAGAACATTATGGAAGAATGTCACGATAACAAACCGTTACCATCCGCTTCATATCGCACACCATCGACACTAACACTGGTTGGAATTAAGCCGCAAGAAGAATTATCCCGTGCTATACTGGTTGCTTCCGAATCAAACAATATTTTTCAGTCACAAGTGATGTCTAGTCCCAAGATTCCAACTCAAGAGACTGTATCTTGCCAGCCAACTGCATCCACGTCCAAAGTTCAGACTTCATCTAAAATTGAGACTAGCTCTCCAAAAATGTTAGAAGTTCCCAGTAATTTTATTTCACCAAAGAATTTCAGGCCACCATTGAAGGCAGGACCCCGTAAGATTACCAAGAGAAAACTAGGAAAGAGCATAATAGCTACAGACACACCAGAGAAAAACGCTTTAGCTGAAAATAAAAAGAATAAAAACCAGAAACGTGCTAAAGTAGTTAAAACAAACCTATTTGAAAGTAGCCATAAGAGAGAACAATCAGATACTACATCAGACGAGGAAGAGTTTATTTGCAGTGGCTCATCTTCTGGAGGAGATTTTTTTATTGAATCTGCAGAGGAAGAAGTTGTTTTAAACGATAACTTCTCTCCATTGTCACGGAAACCTCGACCTGAAGATCACGTAATTGTTGCATTCACTATAAAAAAAACGAAGGTTTATTACGTAGCACAAATATTAGAAGAGTTGGAGGAAGAAGACGGCGATTATTATGTGTCTTTTTTCAAATTAAAAAGCAAATTTACTCAAACATTTTCGCTGCCACTGGAACCTGATACAGCAGCTGTGAATATAAAAGACATAAAATACATTTTACCTCTTCCCAATATAAACGGCACGGTACGTCGACAAGCCACTTACAAATTCCCTATCGATATATCCCTACTGAATTTAAGATATTAATAACGTCATATCTGTAAGATTTTTGATTTTGATATTTCTATTAGGTTAATTAGTATTTTCGAAGATATTTGTTTTTTTTTTATTGTTATGTTGAAATTTTTTATACTTACTTATCTCTCGTGAACATACTATGACTGAGAACGAGCGAACTGATTATTCCTATTTTTTACCTATTGTTATGTACAATTTGTGATTTAGGCATACAAAAATAATTAAGACTGATTGTGATAAATACATAGGTGATGTTATAAATCCTCAAAGTAATGTTAATTAGTTAGTACAAACTGTTTTTTCTTTTTTAATTTGCAGTAAGTATAGTTTATCTTCTCAAAACTTTTTAAAAGTTTATAATTACAGTTAAAAATTAAGTTTTAAGACTGATTGCGTAGTTTTTATATAAGCCGAAACCTATTAAATAATTAAACTTACAAATGTTTTATTTATTTTCCACTTAAAACAAACAATCTTCGGTTTTTATATTACTGTGATTCATTGTGTACCACCTGGATCATTTAGTACCACCCCCCCGGTTCATCGTGTACCCTTAGGTGTACACTATGAACCATTTCACTTGTTTTTAAAAAACCTGTATTAATTAGGCTATAGCAAATATTTTCCATTTTTTTTAGCGCAGTTTGGTATCTTATTAAATTACCTATCTTCTGAGATAAAAATATTTTCTTAGACTGTAATAACGACCGTGCTAGAGCTCTTCAAACTTTTGTTGGTTCAATGGCTACCACCCCACCTACTTATTACTAGGCTTTAAATGATTAACCAAAGGTATCGTAAGGTAAAGGTAAGTAAAACTGCCCTAATATTCAAATCAATTTAATTTAGGCATTTTATCAAAGATGAATATTATGACCATCAATTATTGTGAGCTGAGCAGAAGTAAGCAATCATTACTGTCATAAGATTAATATGGAACAAGTATTAAGTAAAATTACGGGGTAATTAGGGAACTAACAAATGTCGATTTATTATAACTTAACTTATATAACTCGGTTCAACGTCTTGCTGAAATTTGGTATGTGTGACAATGGAATTTTTATGGCCTGGCGAGGCATGGCTCTTTCGGAAAAGACTTCCTGCATCAGAAAAAAATAGTCTTTATTATCCATCCTGTTGGTTATCCCTGTTTTTCCACCTTGTCGATGACAAAAATAGGACACACTCATAAACTTATTTTAATCTCAATTTTACCTTCCAGATCGAAGGCGACGTAACCTCCGGTAAAGTACCAGACCTAATCGAAGGAAACACTTACGAATTCCGCGTTCGCGCTGTCAACAAGGCGGATGGAGAGTATTGCATAGCTAGTACTTTCCATGCTAAAAGATAAAACCTCTACTTTCTACCTCTTAACATTGTCCGATTTCAGTGATTTTTTTTCATGGTATTATGACATTGTTTACTATGCCCGTACGTTTTGATTTTTACAGTATTTCAAAGTACTATAAATTTCCTTTTTTAAAACTTAAAAAACTGAAGAAATCAAAACGTATAGTAAACAATGGCATGATTCCATGAAAAAAAAAATCACTGAAATCGGACAATGTTCAGAGGTAGAAAAGAGTTTTCCCTTTTAGCATGGGAAGTACTAGCTATTCAATCCTCTTAAGTCATAAACTATGTATAGCAAGCCGTTGGCCTGCAATCGGTCCTAAATAACGAGCAGACTACGCAAACTGTCAAAATGAGAATTTTCATACAATCGAGTTGCGATATCGCGGTTCAATAGCTAAAAGAATAGAGGCCCTGATATTAGATGACCTTGGATCTGCAGGACAATTACTTATCTAAGTTACAATCAATGTGCCTAGCACGAATAACTGCGTAAGTGTAACGTAATGTGTCGTTTACGTAAAACGGTAGAAACTGTCATTTATCTAGGGCAATTGTGACACTGATAACTCGTAGTTTGTAATGTTGTGACGCGTTGACGCTAACGCTACGAATACTTTTCGCAAATTGTATGTGCTAGGGCCTCTAATGTTCATAGATATATGTTATGGAAATATTATGGAAAAATTGCGGCGTAGTGTCGGTTTTAATAACTCCAGTAAACATAAATGTTAGTAAACTGCTGACTGGAGCTGTTAAAAGTGACATACAGCCGCCATTTTTTACATTTTAATTAAAATTTAATTGTAACTGAATACATAATAGCTCTCTTGATCTTAGATTGGCCTAAGTCCAACGGCATCTTGTCAAACTGACGTTGTATCACATCGACACCATTGACCTTTAAACTATATTTATTAGAAAAATAAACCAGCTTATAGTGACGCCAATGTCTTCAATAATCCTCACATTTTAATTTATTTCGCCAGGCATACAACCTTCAGCCGGGTCACGAGTACGAATTTCGCGTTCACGCGAAAAACGCGGCCTGCTTCAGCAAATACTCGGTGAGTTCGCAGCGATTCCGCGTTTGCGCGAAACATGGACCTCCCGGACCTCCGCAGTCTCCGCGCGTCGTTCGCGTCGGCAGGAACTACGTCGATATATCGTGGGATCCACCTGCCAACGATGGTGGTGAGTTTAAGTTGTTTATTTTTTAGTCTGTTCTCAGCGTGTAAAAAGTGTGTATTAGCAAAACCACGCATGCAGAAGCTTGCATACGGTTAGGACCCAACTCCCAAAAAGTAGTACAAATTCCAGAGTAACCAAAGCTTTTTCTAATACTCAAACAGATTCATCAAAAACTAGGAAGGCAAATGAATAGGTTGCGTTGAGTGACATGCAAGAAACTCCAAAGAATAAGTATGTCTAATCCAAAATTATTTCGCGGAATATTTTTATTTAATTCCTATGAAAATGATATAAGCGATTTGAATTTAGATACTTTGCCATGTGAATCCTGACTAGGTACATATGCGCACCTTTAAGTATTACTAAACTTTTTTGCTACACGCCGTTAAAAACATAATCAATTATTTATGTTAGGTTTTGAAGAATATTTCGACCAACATTGTAAAACAATAATTATAATGATAAGATAATTACAATATGTAAATATGTAAATATTCTTTACATATTTACATATAATCGCGTAATCATCGGACATACTCGTATGTCTTTTGCTATGTTCAAGATATGTTTTAACCACTACATAGTTATGCAATTGGCTGCATTAGTGTTAAAATCTGTTACCTAATGAATAAAAGTCCTTCAAATACCAAAAACAGTGGTAATTATTGTACCGCGAAGCAATAGTGCAAAAGCCTTTTTGTGAAGGACAAGTGAAATTACTGGGTGAAAGAGACTTAAAAAGTGATGTCTCTGGGTGACGAGCACAGTGCTACGTAAAACTACAGTTCTAAGCTCAGGGTGGCACTGCAATTGTCATGTGCGTACGTGGACTCAGTTTGCTTTCCACCAGGCGCATAACTTGCCCGTCTCGTCTTGAATTCCAAAAAAAAAATACTCTAGTCAAACCATTTATTGCGTTGCATTATGCTATTGTTTATAAAAAGAATGTATTGGAGTGGTTATTAAATAATTTACTTATATATTTACTTTGGAAGTCATTAATGTATATTTGTCAGGTGCCCGCGTGACCGGATACATCATCGAACGTCGCGACGTCGGCAGCTCAGTATGGATAAAGTGCAACGACTACAATGTGCGAGATACCACCTTCACCGCCATGAATCTCAACGAGAAGGCGGATTACGAGTTTAGGATCATCGCTGTAAACGCTGGCGGTGAGTCATCTATATAAGTTTCATATATTAAACACGTATATTGAATATCCCAACGTTAATCTATGTATAAATAGGTGGGTATTTCTGGAATAATACATAATACAATACTATGATTATTTATTGCAATTTTACCAAATACACAAATGTTATAAGTTATTATGAATTACATAAATATATTCATAAGAATATATTTACTATATATACTTAACGATCGCGTACTTAATGCAAATTTAATTGCAATCTTCTCTTTATCACTGATCTGCTACAGTTTTTACCGTTTTACGAAAACAATAACACGATATAATGGCATCTAAATTTCTTACCATTTCACATTTTAAAATATTATTAGTTCAAATACATTGCGCAGTCGGTAGGATATTTTTTAATTTTTTTTCTTCTTTTATTTAGTTAAATCAGACCCGTCAACTTGCACAACACCGTTTCGCACCGGCGAAGAGAACGGCGGCACGAAACTGGAATGGCTGAAGAAGTTGCCGCCACACATGACTGCGCCACTCGGCCGGCCCTTCACACTGGAGTGTGTGGCTACTGGCAATCCTGTGCCTACTGGCAGGTGGTTGAAGAATGGCAGGGATCTTGTGCTTGGCACTAGGTAAGATCCTTCTGTAGATTTTTGGCATAATTGATTGATAATTGTTTTACAACTACCATGATGGTTAGTGGTTGTTGCGGTCGACGGTATGCTTTGTACACAAAAGGTCTCTCGCTACACTTTGATGGTGAAAGGCTCTCAAGAACAGCTGCCGAAAAACACCGTTAGATGCTTATTGGCATGTTTTCAATCTTAGAGTGCTCTACAACTATAACATGGATTTCATAACGTTTTTTCCTTCACTTAAAACTCAAGCCTGAGTTAGACATCAGGCGACCGCCTGACTTGGGGCTCACCTTCCGTACAGCTGAGACAACATAACTTTCAATATACAATTGAAAATTTTAAAAACATCTAATGCCCGTTTTCACCATCATTTTAGGGAACATATAAGCATGTTAGATGACCTTTACCATAATATATAATTATGTTATGTTATGCTACGCTAAATACTTAGGAGAAAAGGTTGTCTTCGTCCTATACCGCAACTTATACAATAGTTGCTGTTGTATATCTAACGTAAGACCCCTTTTTATGACTGAACAGATTCAAACCCGGACGTATATTTATCGGCGGATATTCTTAAGAGAATTGCATAGCTAGTACTTTCCATGCTAAAAGAAAACTCTTTTCTACCTCTTAACATTGTCCGATTTCAGTGATTTTTTTTCATGGAATCGTGGCATTGTTTACTATGCCCGTACGTTTTGATTTTTTCAGTTTTTTTCAAGTTCTAAAAAAGGTTATTTATAGTACTTTGAAATACCGAAAAAATCAAAACGTACGTGCATAGTAAACAATGCCATGATTCCATGAAACAAAATTACTGAAATCAGACAATGTTAAGAGGTAGAAAAGAGTTTTCTCTTTTAGCATGGAAAGTATACTAGCTATGCAATCCTCTTAAGAATTGCATCTCGTGATTATATGATAGCGACGTTAGCACGTAAAAATATTTATTTATATTTATTAAATTCAACTTTTTACATCGTAACAATTTAAACAACTTTTTATAATTTGAATACCCATGTAATATCGGCAGGTTCATTGCTGAATCTCGCGAGGCTACCCTGAAACTGAACATTCTGGAAGCTACCGACGCCGACGAGGGCGACTACACTTGTGAGGCGGTCAACAACATCGGATATGTGTACTGCACTGGACATCTTAACATTGGAAGTGAGTGTACCTCTTAAGCTCCTTAATTTAAAAAAAAAACACTTGGTATTAACTATTATGATTATTTGAATCTAAGTATTTATCTCCATAACTAAGGCTGTAGCAATGACTGTAACTATACTGAGCTGTAAAAACTGATGAATGAGTGCTGTGTAGCAAGACACAGTATTAGCCAGGTCATTAGAAGTTATTATAATTATTATTGTTACAGCTAAAAAAACAAAATCTGACACTTTGCCACAAATAAATAACTTTCTTATTAATCCGCCATTTATTTGAATATTCATGTTTTTAAATATCTATCTCTCGGATGATATGAGGTTTTCTGTGATTGCTTTGCTTTTAATTGTGTTTTCCTTTGGTGGTCTGAAGGCCAATGGCGATCACTAGACTTACGATTGACCTACCCGGCAAACCTCAAGAGGCCCGCACGGTGGAATTTGGCCCATAGTCCTCTATCTGAAGAATGCCTGTGCATGCATTCTTCAGATGGAGCAATGGGAGCGTAATAGACTCATTACGATGACTGATGCCTATTATGAATGTTTATATAATAATATATGATCTCCCTAGACCCGCCCCGAATCACTTGCATGCCGGGTGATCTTCACCTCCCAGAGCATGACAACACCAAGATCAAGATCCTGTACTCTGGAGACCAGCCCGCTGACGTCACACTCACCAAGGACGGCCACAAGGTCACCGACTCACCGCATCTCAAATACACCGTGTTTGATGACTACATCCTTATCTTTATCAAGGACATCACTAACGATGATATGGGTAAGATTCTTATACATTAGTCTTATACATAAACTTCATAAACAACTTGTAGGCAGATGTTTAAGTATTAGGTATTCCGTGGATTCTGCCTCCGTCGTCTGGGTTCGATTCTTAAAACGCAAGGAAACCCACCGCAGAAAGACATTTAAATCTTGCATATCTGGGACGCACGGCCACTGTAATGGGCAGATATGACGCTTACCACCAGGCAAACGACTTGTAATGTACAAGTAACTAACTAATATAATAAATCTGGTTTATACTCAAATCAACCCAAGATAATTTATTGATTCAGGCGTTACTTTGCGGAAATCCATTATCAAAAACGATATTAGAAGAAATATTTAGTGACACTACTGACAATTCAATGTCACAGTGACTGTCGGTCTAGCGCTCGACGAGTCAACACCTCCTGAGGATGCGTCGTGTAGAGGCGAAACACGTGTCGAATCGTTTTTGGTTGATTGGGGTGTTTTTATTATCTGTATACTTCCTGTTTGCAGTTTGTGCGGGAGGGAGGGTGGTGCACACCGCAACTCGGCCATAAGCATTGTTTTTAGCGGAAGTGTCACTAAATATTTCTTCTAATATCGTTTTCAAATTACCAACGTCGTATTATGAAATTAATTTAAAATATTTTGATATAATTTAAAACTCATAGTTCTGCATATATTGCTAACTGAACTAGAAACATCGCTATCCTCCAGTTTCTGGAACATTTGTCAATGTTTGACCAGCTAACAGACGGAATACTGACCGTTGATTGGTCACACATCGCGTCATAGAATACCATTGACCTTCAACTACACTCCCACCATCTCATCAGTTCATGTTCAGTTAACAGCGTCGCTAGTGGAGAATTTGGTATTGCAACCTAAAGAATCAAAACATAGAGCAGTCTTTCTAGCCACTTTAATCTGCAACTTCTGCAATTATAATCCTACTAATATAATAAACGCGAAAGTTAGTAGGCATGTATGGATGTATACTGTAGTTCCAATTTTTTCCACCTGAACAGATAAGTTGGTGACACTATAATCAAGGCTTTGACAAACGGTCTAGAAACTAGGGGACTTGAAGTTGGCAACTTCTTTGTAACAAGTCACATTTTCATCTGTAAGTTTACTGTGCCTGATTAAAACATTAACTGTAGATATAATTTCATCATAATGGACATTTAGTTTCATTAACCCTTTGCGTCCCAGAGATGTTAATATACGTCAGTTTCATTCATAAATCTTTTGTTTGAATTATCACGGTATAGGAAGAATTAGAATCTAACGCAGAGTTTTTTTTTACATTAGGCCTGAGAGATGCTTATTAACGCCCCGCTTGAAAGACCGAGAGTGATAGTTGCATGGAAAAACTTACGCCGGCAAAGCATTCCATAATTGAGTTACTCTACAGAGGTATATAGTAAAGGTAGATAAAAGTGATAATATATAATAATAATAAAAGTGACTTTTCAGGTACATACAAGATCACAATCAAGAACAACTCCGGCGAGACGTCAGACACGTTCTCAGTCACAGTCACCGGTTTACCTGGACCTCCTCAGGGTCCTCTGGAAGCCACCGACATCACCAGACACTCGTGCACTTTGGCTTGGAAACCACCCACATAAGATGGTGGCATGCCTGTTACTCACTACGTCATTGAGAGGATTGATATCTCTGGTAAGGATCTTACTCATCTAGACATAGTATACGTTTTAAACCACAGACGTGCGACTACCTAGACCTCTTCAACGTCCTCTGAGTAACGTCAGCAGTCACTCGATCACTTTGGCTTAAAACCACTCTTAATCAAATCTTACAAAATGTGTATGCCAGTACATAGCATAATTATCAATAGTGCATATTGTCAAAATATATATTAGAGTAAATATGATGACAATTTATCACTTTTGATGTCTCAATGCGGATAAGCTTGAAAAGCATGCATGCCTTGTGCCTTTATTTACGTTTACCAATACTTGAATAAGTCGCCAATTTTTTAAATCATTATGAAATTAGAATAGTATAAATATACCGACTGCTATGAATTGGCAAAAGAATTGCCGAAATTAAAAATAAATAGTTTGTATAACTATAAAATAGATGTGTCAGAGGGGTTTATCTAGTATATAGTCAAGGAAGACCTTGAGTTGATATACAGTACCTAAAGTATATTTATGCTGTCTCGCAAATTTATTCTAGGTTACTAACAAACAAAACCAAAACAAGATCTCATATTAATAAATAAAAAATAAAAGATCATAATTATTATAATAGTAGTTCTGCGAACAGTAGACCGCGGGAGCACATAGCCTTATCAGCGGTCTAAATCGGTCGGTAAATAGCACCGTAGCAAACTTTCCCTCAAAACTCAAAATCGCAGACGGCAAAAAATATTACTTAGTAGAACATGGATGCCAAGTTTAGTTACAGTTGGTTGAACAATGCGACCTATACAGGAAGACGTACATGCAACCTAACAAAAGTAAAGATTGATAAAAGTCAATTTGGAAAGTTAAAGCAGTAACGCTTCGCTCACTCTGTCAATAAAAGTACGCGTATAGGACGTACACAAGTAAAACTGTTAAAATTTTTAAACGTCAGCATTTCGGCATTTTTTTATTTATATTAGCGATGGGCTCAGGAACTTGATTGTCTGATGGTAAGCGTAAAGCTTCCACACGACAGTAACAGTTGTAGTCCCAGAACTCTGCGTGAAACTACACTGAGCCCGTCATATCGTGACATAGCTGTATGGTTCCATTCGGTCAGTAGTTTAACTTGCTAGAGTGAGTTAGCACAAATAACTAAGTAAGTAATTTAACGTAACGTATCGTTCACGTGAAACAGTACAAACTGTCGTTTATCTAGGGCAAGTGTGACACAGACAACTAATAGTTTGTACACTGAAACGTATGACGCGTTGCCGCTTACGATACAAATACTTTTTCGCAAATTGCTTACGTTACTGCCTCTGGTCTCTTCATTTCTAAAACAGTTTGAATGTAGTCTGGCACTGCATTTTGTATGTCATCTGCTAGTTTATGACATGTTTCTATAGAATTAACGTATCGAAACATGTTTTTTTACAAGTGAAATCATACGATATGGCATTGATGTGATCTAAATATGCGTTTGTTTGCTATTGTTTAAGATAATTCGAAAATATTTCCACCGATTTTAATCGAACTTAAAGGAGCTATCCAAAAAAAGTACCATCGGTTCACAGTGGTTGTTTTTGACGTGATAACGTCTTATAAATCTGTTGTCACGTTAAGTCTGAGCTTAGGCTAATTTAACTAAAATTATCGTCCGTAAACCGAATTTACACACATCGTTCTTTTTAATGTTTGTAGGCGAATGCACCGTTCGACCAGCCATCAGCACCCGGAGTTCCGAAGATCCTGGAAGTCGGAGGTGACTTCGTGCATCTCGAATGGGACAAACCAGAAAGCGACGGAGGCTCACGAGTACAGGGTAAGGGCATTATACTATTTATAGCGTATTTCTACACTAATACTATAAACAGGAAATATTTGTTGTTATTTTTTGTAAATATTTATACAATTCTTTCACTAGTAGAAAGCAGCATTATTCTTCAGTGACATAGGCTATTTTCGGTTCAACATCATCATCGTCCATTACCACGCAGGTGAACGCGACTACTCTAAACTATATTTATGAGTAAAGCGGGACGACGTGGTATGCTAAAATCTAAATAATTATCGTGTTGCTCATTATGTTACCTGTTCAATATGAATTAAAAAATATTTAAATATATAAAAACGGAATGGACCAATCTGGCTAATTCTTTTGTTTCGTTGTGTTAATTATTGTGGGGAGAAGGTTCATATGAAAGAAAGCCAAGAAAATATGAGAGGTTATGGCGAGGCCGAAAGCCGAGCCTACTACGCGAAGTGGCGGGCAGTCGCTAGTATATACATAAAAATGAACTTTTATTTATTCTGGTCACGCTATAACTTAAGAACGGATGAAACAATCTCGCTAGTTCTTTTTTTGTTGGGTTAATTATTGTCGGGAGAAGGTTCTTATAAAAGAAAAACCAAGAATAGATGGGAGGTTATAGCGCGCCCGAAGGCCGAGCCTACTACGCGCACCAAGTCGCGGGCAGTCGCTAGTGAATAGTACAACACTATGCTTACCAATTGAATGTATATCCCATAGCTTTTTTTACAAAATTGTATTTGGTATCGAACAGGCCGTTACTGCGTGCTGGCTACGACCTTCCGCACACCCGTTCGGTCCTTTTCCTGAGAAAACAAACTTAATTGATATTATAGCAAGACTAACAAGATTCCGATATTTCACAAGATCATTACTGGTTGATAATGAGCAAGTCTAATTTCCTCTTATCTTAGTCGCGCTGGAGTTTCAGTTTGCTGGAGTCAGGATTAGAGAAGTAAGTTCTCTAATCCTAACAGCGCGACTAAGAAAAGCTATTCAACTCTGTCCATGCATTCGATCTTTCTGTGTAACGTAAATAAATAATATAATTAAAGTTAGGTAGTACTAAAGTGGGTTACAAACATAAGTGTCTGTATTGACATAGATATATTTCGTACAAATTTTTCCATATATTTACTGGTCCGGAAAATACATGTACTGACTGGTTGACGCAGTTGGTAGCCACCCCGCCTTCTGAGCCGCTGGCCCTGAAAAATTAACATGTCTTTTTGGCCTGCGTCTGGGTAGTACGGGTTCTGCCTAGTTTCAGACCTGAAGACCTTGTATGTGGATGTTGTCTCATACTATTATTATTATTTTTACTGTGTACAATTGCTTTGCTGACCTTTTTGTTTCTTTTCAGGCTACTGGGTAGACAAACGCGAAGTAGGCGCTTCGACTTGGCAACGAGTCAACATAGCCCTCTGCCTTCCCAATCAATTGAACTGCTCCAATTTGGTGGAAGGTCGCCAATACGAGTTCCGGGTCACAGCTGTCAACGAGGCCGGTCTCTCGCCGCCTTCCACTGCCAGTCAGGAGGTCAAGGTCCAGGATCCGAAGGGTGAGTGTCTCTGGAATTGATCTGACCAGGACATGTAGTAGACATGTAGTCAACTTATAATAGCAATTGCTTACGCCGTAACGTCGGTTGTTAAGCCACCGATTGGAAATTTACCTTAGCTGCGGCTATCCTAGGTATCAATCCGCGCTACCGTAGAATCCTTGACTGTTGTCATTTAACAACTGATGTTTTTTTTATAAAAACTAACGGGGTATCCCTCATTTTTACTGAACGGGATTACTCACGCAATACTTGCTGGAAACTATAGTCGGATCTATCCGGCAAGTATTATGTGAGTAATCCCGTATTTTTCAGTAAAAACTGAAGTTAAGATAGCTGACTTGGTGCTAATATGTCGAGACTTCCGTCCATGGACATGTCAGTTTAGCACAGGTCAATGTAACATCGAAATAATAAATGACATATATTTTTATTCTCTATCGCCATCAACTTCTAATAACGCTATCTGTATTTTTAAATTTATCATATCTATTATATCTATCAAATCAAAATCTGTTTAATAAATATTTATAAAACTAATATCCTTTAATTTATGTAACTCGTTGCGCGACAAGCAACCCGTCCTGATGTTTTACGTCACGGTTGCCCAAACAATGCCATTTAGAATTTTAAACAACATCAGTTCAAAACCCTGCATGGCAATGCACTGTAACTGAAACATAAACTATTAAGTCTCTTGCCGTGTAAATCTGTATTGTCTATTATTTGTATTTATTATCCATATGAAACATATTGTCTGTTGCAGCCGCCACCCCGCCAGAGATCGTGAAGCCGCTGAAGAACGCGAACTGCATCCAGTACCACAACGCCAAGTTCCAATGTACCATCACTGGATCGCCCAAACCGGCTATCACGTGGTACAAGGGTGAGTCATTCATATAAATATTCTTACAAATAAACCATCTAGTTGCAAATTGACAACGTTCTCACTTCTATGCCTGTTAATATTTTATCCATGTATGTCTTTTAAAGAAAAAAATAATGACCTCAGTAGAAGGAACACTAGACATAATCATCACTCTCAACGGGCGCATTGCTCTCAAACAAAAGGAATATGATATCACTTACACACATAGGTATATCAGAAGTAGTACTTAATCGTACAGAAATTAACTCTGGCTTACAATAAATATAACTGGAAGTATTATTTTTCCTAGACACCAACTCACATAAAAAACGTATATACATACAAATTATGTACTTGCCTATATGTCATCACATCTATGCGTAACCAACTATACTCAGAATACGTTTTGTGAAGAGCAAATTGGTTTGACTTGTGGGCTACTGTCCATTCCAGTATATTTTATGTTTCTTATGATCATCACGTCAACAATATTCAATTCAGAACACATTTGAGTCTTCTCTCTGAGAATGCCTAAGAAATCATTATTTAGAATGTTATTAAATTTTTATTCGTTTACTGTCAAATGTCACACCCCGATATATTTATGGTTCTACAGGAGCCCGAGAGATCACAAACGGCCCGCGTCACCGCATCTGGAGCGAGGGCGATAACCACTTCCTGACCGTTATGGACGTATTCGGGGAAGACGCAGACGAGTACGTGTGTCGCGCGGTCAACAAAACAGGCGTTAAGAGCACAAGGGCGGAACTGCTTATCATGAGTAAGTATCACCAGCTAACAGACGGAATATTGATCGCTGATTGGTCACATATAGCGTCATAGAATACCATTGACCAATGAACGTTTAGTATTTAGTTGGGTAACTAATCAAGGCTTTGACAAACGTTCTAGAAACTGGGGGTTAGTCTTATTGTGGTCTCCAATCTATCGCCGGTTTCCCGTGCTAGCCTTAGGATTTTGACGCATTCATATTCATCATAACAGGTATCACTAAAAAAGGTAAAAAAAGATTAAATTTGGTAAAGTTCCCTCCTCCTTTCCCCGTTATTTAAATCATCGTCTTCTTCATCATCTCAAGTTATGGGAAGATCATGGCTGGACTGGTCTGGTCTGCCAAATGGATCGGCTATCAGTCAGGTTGCTGGTTTAATTATAACGTCAGGCTTAAACTTAAGACACAGTTTTTCGTAGCTGTCTTTACTGTTGGGTTTCATTGTGCCTTGTATGGGTGTATGAAATATAGCCTGTAATTACATACTCAAAAGCAGGAAGGATATGTTCTGTTATTCCACTTAAAACAGTCCAATTGATGAAAATGAAAGGTTGCAATGCCCAGGGTGTCTAATGTTGAGACCCTATAATCGTTATCGTTTTGGTTACGATTCGTAGATATTTGACACTGTGTATGGAAAAAAATCAAACACTGACGGTGAGTAAAACAATATGTTTCTAGATATGGTTGATTCTACAAAAATTGGGTAACTCAATGTCATCAGTCAATAAAACGATGATTGTTATATTGTATTTATATTTTATGATTAATTTTAAAACCACTAAAAGTCTTTTATTTGGTCACCCAATTTCAGCTATTCATTTCAAATACAAATTTGCAAAACTTCACAATTATATGCTCAAAAAGTCAGTACTTTGGCGTGTCACAACCTCAAAAGCGCGCAATCAAATAGTGTGCAATTAAATATTACCTTTAATATAATAAAACTTAATATTTTACTATAATCTGTGATGTATTTAATCATATATAATCACAACTTTAATAATATAATACTGATACACATACTTATGTGACTGATATACATACTTATATACATATACACACCCAAACACAAATCAAATAGACATGATCATGCACACAAATGTTTGACCTGTCCGGGGATCGAACCCGGGACCCGCGGCTCAGAAGGCATGGGCTACCAACTGCGCCAACCGGCCTATCAACTATAGTTAACAAATGTTCCATTTGTCTTCTAGATTCACAACGATGGCGATCACTGGTCTGGTACCAGGCAAGCAGTATGAGTTCCGAGTGTACGCTGAAAACATCTACGGACGGTCGGAGCCGAGCTATACCACCTCGCTGGTGCAGACCAAGGCCATCGTCAAGAAAGAGTACAAGAAGAAGGAATACCCAGGTAACTGCATCCTTAAGTAAAGGTAATAATAAACTTCCCGGTTACATCGAAGTCGTATCCAAGACGGTTGCAAAAAAGGAAAGAAAAAAGAATTCAATTCGTACAAATCATAGAGTTAGTTCTCCCATAATAATAATAATGATTTTTAATTCCAAAAACATACCAGAAACCTAAAGATTTATACAATGTTTAGATTTTATTGTCTTTAGTAAAATACAAGTTTGGTATACACTCATTAGTCCGCAGAACCTACACTTAAATATTACTTGTGTTGTAGGTAGAAAGAAGAAAAACATTAGATAGGTTGGTAATATGTAAGTAGTTCATAAGTGAATAAAGTGGAATTCGTAGCCAATTGAATTTTCCGTATAATTCATATATAATCCCATCATATATCTACAGACTTCCTAAAAGGAGGAGGTACTCAGTTCGACTGTTTTTTTAATGTTTGTTACCTTATAACTTTCGATAGGGTGAACCGATTCTCCAAAAATATTTTTTTTGTTTGAAAGCTGGTGCTTCCCGTGTGGCCCCATTTAAATTTCCTCAAATTCGGTCAAGCAGTTTTTGTGTTGCACTCCAATAACTGACGAGTATTTCGCCTATTTTGATGATATCATCATTTACGGTGAATGACAATCGATCCATTAGCAAGGGTCACTAAAATAGGTAATTATTTTTTACCAAAGTTGGAACCAACTTCAACACCAAAAAGTGTGAAACAACTTGTCGAAGTCGGTACCATGCGCGCAATATTGTGATAAAAGGTACTTTGAACTATCATGGTACCGACTTCAACAAGTTATTTCACAGTTTTTGGTGTTGAAGTCTGTTCTGTTATTTGGTAGGTAATTTGTTTTATGATAAGTACAAAGACAAGTCATTCAATTGATGGTACGCGCAATATTTGCCTATCGCAGTTGTACGTAAAACTAAAATACTAAATGTCTCGAAGGTAGAGCACTCGTATTTTTGTCCAATATGTCAACAAACAAGTTTAAAAATGTTTTTATAATGGAGAATAGCTAATGCTCAACATTAACAAACCCAGTAGAAGTTTTTGATGTTAGGATTCATCAGATTAGTTTCCAAATATTTGATTTGATTATCTGACGTTTACTATTTTAGTCAACAAGTCACCAGGACATGCACATTATATCACATAGCGAAACGTCTGGTCCCAATCAAAGTGATAACAACAAGATCAGAAAGAGAAAATCCGAAGAAAACTTTTTAATTTGTTTCCGGTAGTGAAAGCATTGGTGGACAATATATTGGTCCAACAATAATGGAGCAGCAAAAATGTGATATATGCCCATGATTAACACA
This sequence comes from Selenia dentaria, assembly GCA_917880725.1. Taxonomy (NCBI): domain Eukaryota; kingdom Metazoa; phylum Arthropoda; class Insecta; order Lepidoptera; family Geometridae; genus Selenia; species Selenia dentaria. Next base: position 19,792,141 of record OU862888.1, on the reverse strand, counting down.
AAATATCCTGCACCAATTTGTTATGTATGTTTACTTGATAGTATAAATCTTTAAACATAAAAATGAACCCCTATTTTTTCTGGTCACACTATAACTTATGAACGGATGGAACAATCTAGCTAATTCTTTTTTTGTTGCGTTAATTATTACCGGAGAAGGTTATAATGTAAGAAAAAGCAAGAGTAAAGTTCACCTAAATGAGCGTCATGGTATGATTTCATTCAAAATTGTATATGTCAAGTTTAAGAACTGCACGGAACTTGCATGGTTTTTACGAAGCGGATAGTAAGGCCCCTGGTATGGAGCTGACCAAACTCATAGACAGCTGACAATTTACTAGTTACTCATTATGTAGTTAATTAAGTTTATGTAATTTGATTTCAGAATTATCTCCGCGGAAGAAGATGCTGCTGGAACAATTAAAAAGAACAAAATGCACATTAGCACCTCTGAGGAAGTCCGCTAAACTAGTAGAAAAAATAAAATCGCCAGAACTTAAAGAAATTGTAATCGCGGCATTAAAAAATCAGAATAGAAAGCTAAGAGGAAGACGGTGGACAACAAAGAACAAAATTTCGGCCCTCGCAATTTATAAGAGGTCGCCAAAAACCTATCGTTGTCTTCAACAGCTAATGCCTTTACCAAATGAAAGGACTCTGCAGGTATTTTTAAACAAAATTCCCATAAATACAGGGATTAACAAAGCTGTTCTTGAGCATTTAAGAAAACTTTCGGATACAGAAGAACCTAACAACATAATATGTGTGCTTGCCTTTGACGAGATCGCATTAAAACCGCGAATAATATATAACCAAGCTACAGACTATGTAAAAGGTTACACAGACTATGGCATTCCAGAAGAGCGTGGTCCTGAATTGGCTGATCATGCCGTTGTATTTTTGCTACAAGGATTACGAAAGAAATTTAAACAGCCCTTAGCATTTTATTTTGTAAAAGGGACAGACAGTCAGCTCTCAAAAACTTGCCTTAATCATAAAAGAGATAGTAAAATGTGTTGAAGAAGTGGGGCATCGAGTTCTCGCCACAGTTTGTGATCAAGGTCCAACGAACATGGGAGCACTGAAGATTTTAAAATCCGACACTAAAAAGGCAGAAAACGCCATGAATACATTTTGGGTAGGCAAACAGAAAGTGTACACCCTATATGACGTGCCAAACCTCATTAAATCAATAAGAAACAACTTTTTAAATAATGGGACGATGGTGATGTACGAGAAAAAGGCAAAATGGGAACACCTTCAACAAGTAGAAGCAAAAAACAACTCGCTGTTATATCTAAGTAAGATATCCGCTATACACATACAACCCAAATTTAAATCAAAAATGCTAGTTAAGTATGCGGCGCAAATGTTGAGCCGTACTGTTTTTGCTGTTTTAAAACTGATGGCTGAGGCGGAAAAAAATGAGGAAAAATCTAAAGAAATGATGGAAGCTGGTGAAGTAGTCCTTGACCTGGACAGGCTATTTGATGCCTCAAATGGTCCATCTGGCCCCCAAGACATTAAAAAAAAATTAGGGAAAATGTCACGTCAAAGACAAATCATCTGAAAACATGGACTGAATTTAGAAAAAAATAAGAACAGTAAAGTTTGTAAAAGCATCCGGTGTTGAAGCAAAAAATGTTAAATGCATTGAAGGTTATTGCATGACACTTAGCTGCTTACAAGACATTTGGAATGAGGTGCACAAGTTGGGATTCAAATATTTAAATTTAAGACAGTTAAACCAAGACAGTTTGGAAAACCTATTCGGAGCTATCCGCCAGCACAATCCCACAGATAGGAATCCCACTTGTGCATCTTTTGTCACAGCTTTACGGACTTCAATTATCTCCGGAATTACAAGCTCCAACAGCCGTAACTCTAACTGCCAAAGAAACGCCAACAAGCTACTAACTGATCTTAACCATTATATAGATCTACAGAAAGATGAACTGGAAGAAATCAATGAAGCCGAAGAAAATGATACTCTTAATCAGGATCTAACTTGTTTTGAACTATCGAATTTAAATATACCAGTTTTTCCAGAATGTGATGATGAAAAAATTGAAAACAATTTAATCAACATCGAAGGCCAACCTACAGTTTACCTTGCTGTTATTTAGCATATACGTTAAAATCCCGCCCGTGTGCTAAATGTCAATCATGCTTACAAACACATGATATAGAAAGTCAAATGTATTCTTACATCAAACTACGGGAGTGCTGGGAGGAAAAAAAATCACTGTTTTATACTATCACGGTTGTTCACTAAAGTTATATGATTAATAACGGGATATTTACCGTGGTTAGGTTGTGGAATGAGCTCCCGATATTTCGGCGCAGTTACATGCACCATGTTCACGGGAAGACTGTCATTCCACAACCTTACCACGGTAAATATCCCGTTAATAATCATATAACTTTTTTTGGAAAAAAAAATCTGTTATCCATCACTAAATTTATGTAAGACTGTGCAAATATCAGTTACCGTTTTTGAAGCAGAAGTCTTGCCATTCCTACACCCCAATGTGTGCCTTCTGGCAATGACATTATTTTATGCAAATTATGACCATTCCTGGTTCACATGCGAGGAACACAAAAGTGTTGTTTTCGATATTTTGTTTCGTCGTTTAGGACAGTTATTGGTTCGCAGACAATGCAAACGAATAAATTTGTCACTTTCTTTGTTGTCCACCGTCTTCTTCTGAGCTTTCTATTCTGATTTTTTAATGCCGCGATTACAATTTCTTTAAGTTCTGGTGATTTTAGCTGCAATATTAGAGTCCTATTGATTTCTCTGCATATGTAAACAATTAAATTACTTTAGCATTAAGCCACCGTAATTCAATAATATCATTCCATAATTTTGTTACACTATGTATGCCTATTTAGTAATATGTCCTGATTGTAAGATCTGATCAGGTTATTATTGTCTTTGTCAAACATATGTTTGTGGCACACTGTGCATGAAGTTTAGATAGTGAAATATATACTGAAAAAGCGAATATTATATTGTAGTTTGAATATACCAATGCGTAATATGAATATGCCAATACGTACCGTAAAAAAACGAAGTATTACACAATTGTAATTATAAATGTTAACTTGATGACGAGGTGGAAATTTTTTTAAATTAGCCATCAGATTAGAATTATTGGCATTTTTTATCATTCCTAAGTTTAATTCAAATTCAAATTCAAAAATTATTTATTCAGTTTAGGCATCATAGACACTCTTATGAACGTCAAAATTTTTAAATGATTATACCGCTGTCTTCGGAAAAGAACCACCGCCGAGAAGAAGCAGCAAGAAACTCGTGGGCCATTATTTTTTCAAGTCTTTGTACATTGAGGTTACATATGAGTAGTATTAAAATAACAAATTTATTCAATAGTTGGCTATTAGGCAGAAGTGGAAAGCTTCCAGGCATCTTTGTCTTCTAAGTAGTGACTCAATTTATAATAGGCTTTTTTCATTAGTATATTTTTGACACGTAACTTGAATTTCCCTTCAGTGAGCTCAGTAATGTCTTTCGGGATTTTATTATAGAAACGTACACAATTGCCTAAGAAGGACTTATTTTTAGTTTTCGTGAGTCTAAATTTAGATACAGCTATCCTATCCTTATTTCTAGTATTAATATTATGCATATCACTATTTATTCTAAACTTCTTTATATTTTTACGAACGTACATTATATTTTCTAGGATATACAAAGATGGAAGAGTTAATATATTAATTTCTTTGAACATTTGTCTTAAGGATTCGCGGGGACCCATTTCGTAGATGGCTCGAACTGCCCGCTTTTGCAATATAAAAACTGTCTCTATGTCCGCCGCTGACCCCCACAGCAGGATACCATATGACATTATGCTGTGGAAGTAAGCAAAGTAGACCAGTCGAGCAGTAGCTATATCTGTCAATTGCCTAATTTTATGAACCGCAAATGCAGCTGAGCTCAGTCTTCCAGATAGTGCATCAATATGAGGACCCCATTGTAATTTAGAGTCTATGCTAATACCTAGAAAGACTATTGCCTTGTCAATTTTCAATTTATTTCCGTCGAATTAGTTTGTTAACTAACCATAAATGACTGGAGTGAAGCTAGTTAGAGTTTCTTTAATGTTAAATTTAAGTGTTATTGATTTTGTTCGATGTAGACAACATAATTAATGGTCTATTACCACTGTAATTTTAAACGTCAAGTCAAATACAACACAACAGAAACAGTGGTCTGTTACCACTTATTTTGTTGTATTTAACTAAACGTTTAAAATTACAATTATGTAATATTTCAGGTTTGAAATGTAATATAATTGGTAATAGTTTGTTAAATCGGTAGTATCGGTACTGCAGTGAGAGTACGGTATTTTGTCGATTGATAAATTCGATATATGTATATATATAAGATCGATAAAAGAACTTTTAACTTTTAAATATTGTAAAATGTTACATTTATCTATATACATAACGCGTGAATGGATAGAAAGATTTCGCTTATTCTGTTTTTGTTGTGTTAATTATTGTCAGGAGAAGGTTCCTGTGAAAGACAAATCAAGAAAAAAATTGAGGTTATGGTGACGCCGAAGGCCGCGCTACTACGCGAACGATGTTGCGAGCAGTCGCTAGTTTAAATAAAAATAAATTTATATTTTCCTTGGTCATCGCATTATGCTTGAACGAATGAACAATTTCGCAATTAATTTTTGTTCTGTTATTTAATTGTCAGGAGAAGGTTCTTATGAAAGAAAAATCAAGATAAGATGGGTCACGGTCATGGCGTGGCCGAAGGCCACTTAAATACGCGAACGATGTTGCGGGCAGTTGCTAGTAATTAATAAAACCGATTCTGTCTACGTCGAAGTGTCGAATTTATCGATCTACATATCAATGATGATGTTTATAATTATTAAAATCGATTCTGTCGATGTCGTGTCGAATTTAACGAGCGACAAAGTACCGTGCTTGCACTGCTGAAATGATGTAAAGAGCATTTACCTTACTGTTACTGTATTTTAAACTCCAATAGAAGTATAGTACTAATAAACTAAATAAATCATAATATGAGTACATGAAGATGCATTTTTATTAATAAAAATATAATAAAATTCTGAATTTAATAATTCCATTATTTAGACCGAAAAGTATAAAAGGCGGCGCGCAGAGCGGTCGTGGCTCATTCTGCCTTCAACCGTCGACGAGTCAACATCTCCGAGTTCGTTATTGCGGTGAGTCAATCCTTGTCGTGATTTTGTATAGTGTAGTAGGCTATTTTCGTCTCCAACAATATATATATATATATTATATATATCTATATATATATATAAAGGCATGGAATGTTTTTCTTTGTTTTATTGTATAGTGTGGTGCGGGTGATGGAAGTCCAGAATTTTATCGTAGTACATTGACAGATATTAACACATTCATTTGTTTTTAACTATTACTCACCTATTGTTTTTTTATGTTTAAAGTTATGCTAATGTTTTAAGACTCTACCGTGATACTTTTTGTGTGTTATAGAAGAATATCTGACTGACGATGGCCCAAGCTGCTGCGCCGTGCAGCTCTTCGCGCTGCTGTCCTGAGTGGTTCTCCGAGCTGCTGTCCTGAGCGGCTCTCCGAGCTGCTATCCGGAGAGGCTCTCCGAGAAGCTGTCTTTGGTATGCATTAATTAAGAAAAATATCACTAAACAGTGCGAGTGAGATGTATGTAAGGCATGGAATGTTTTTCTTTGTTTACATTGCATAGTGTGGTGCATGTGATCGAAGTCCAGAATTTTATCGTAGTTCGTCGACAGATATTAACACATTCATTTGATTTTAACTATAACTGACCTATTGTTTTTTATGTCTGAAGCTATTTGTTTTGAATAGGCATTGCTACAAGAACCTTTGCCATGGACGCTTATGTACATACATGCCTGCACCGGTGGCACAGGAGCTAGTCTTTTTTATTTATAGCTCATGCTCATAAATCATTGAATCTTATTAGCTGTCACACTGAAGAAAGTAATGCTAATGTTTTAAGACTCTACCGTGATACTTTTTGTGTGTTTAAGAAGAATATCTGACTGACGATGGCCCAAACTGCTGCGCCGTGCAGCGCTTCGAGCTGCTGTCTTGAGTGGTTCTCCGAGCTGCTGTCCTGAGCGGCTCTCCGAGCTGCTATCCGGAGAGGCTCTCCGAGAAGCAGTCTTTGGTATGCATTAATTAAGAAAAATATCACTAAACAGTGCGAGTGAGATGTATGTAAGGCATGGAATGTTTTTCTTTGTTTACATTGCATAGTGTGGTGCATGTGATCGAAGTCCAGAATTTTATCGTAGTTCGTCGACAGATATTAACACATTCATTTGATTTTAACTATAACTGACCTATTGTTTTTTATGTCTGAAGCTATTTGTTTTGAATAGGCATTGCTACAAGAACCTTTGCCATGGACGCTTTTGTACATACATGCCTGCGCCGATGGCACAGGAGCTAGCCTTTATCATTTATAACTCATGCTCATTAATCATTGAATCTTATTAGCTGTCACACTGAAGAAAGTAATGCTAATGTTTTAAGACGCTACCGTGATACTTTTTGTGTGTTATAGAAGAATATCTTACTGACGATGGCCCAAGCTGCTGCGCCGTGCAGCTCTTCGAGCTGCTGTCCTGTGTGGTTCTCCGAACTGCTATCCTGAGCGGCTCTCCAAGCTGCTATCTGGAGAGGCTCTCCGAGAAGCTGTCTTTGGTATGCATTAATAAAGAAAAATATCACTACACTGTGTGAGTGAGATGTATGTAAGGCATGGAATGTTTTTCTTTTTTAACATTGCATAGTGTGGTGCATGTGATGGAAGTCCAGAATTTTATCGTAGTTCGTCGACAGATATTAACACATTCATTTGTTTTTAACTATAACTGACGTATTGTTTTTTATGTCTGAAGCTATTTGTTTTGAATAGGCATTGCTACAAGAACCTTTGCCATGGACGCTTATGTACATACATGCCTACGCCGGTGGCACAGGAGCTAGTCTTTTTTATTTATAGCTCATGCTCATAAATCATTGAATCTTATTAGCTGTCACACTGAAGAAAATATGCTTATGTTTTAAGACTCTACCGTGATACTTTTTGTGTGTTATAGAAGAATATCTGACTGACGATGGCCCAAGCTGCTGCACCGTGCAGCTCTTCGCGCTGCTGTCCTGAGTGGTTCTCCGAGCTTCTGTCCTGAGCGGCTCTCCGAGCTGCTATCCGGAGAGGCTCTCCGAGAAGCTGTCTTTGGTATGCATTAATAAAGAAAAATATCACTACACTGTGCGAGTGAGATGTATGTAAGGCATGGAATGTTTTTCTTTGTTTACATTGCATAGTGTGGTGCATGTGATGGAAGTCCAGAATTTTATCGTAGTTCGTCGACAGATATTAACACATTCATTTGTTTTTAACTATAACTGACGTATTGTTTTTTATGTCTGAAGCTATTTGTTTTGAATAGGCATTGCTACAAGAACCTTTGCCATGGACGCTTATGTACATACATGCCTGCGCCGGTGGCACAGGAGCTAGTCTTTTTTATTTATAGCTCATGCTCATAAATCATTGAATCTTATTAGCTGTCACACGTAAGAAAGTAATTCTTATGTTTTAAGACTCTACCGTGATACTTTTTGTGTGTTATAGAAGAATATCTGACTGACGATGGCCCAAGCTGCTGCGCCGTGCAGCTCTTCGCGCTGCTGTCCTGAGTGGTTCTCCGAGCTGCTGTCCTGAGCGGCTCTCTGAGCTGCTATCCGGAGAGGCTCTCCGAGAAGCTGTCTTTGGTATGCATTAATTAAGAAAAATATCACTAAACAGTGCGAGTGAGATGTATGTAAGGCATGGAATGTTTTTCTTTGTTTACATTGCATAGTGTGGTGCATGTGATGGAAGTCCAGAATTTTATCGTAGTTCGTCGACAGATATTAACACATTCATTTGTTTTTAACTATAACTGACCTATTGTTTTTTATAACTGAAGCTATTTGTTTTGAATAGGCATTGCTACAAGAACCTTTGCCATGGACGCTTATGTACATACATGCCTGCGCCGGTGGCACAGGAGCTAGTCTTTTTTATTTATAGCTCATGCTCATAAATCATTGAATCTTATTAGCTGTCACACTTAAGAAAGTAATGCTAATGTTTTAAGACTCTACCGTGATACTTTTTGTGTGTTATAGAAGAATATCTGACTGACGATGGCCCAAGCTGCTGCGCCGTGCAGCTCTCCGAGGTGCTGTCCTGAGTGGTTCTCCGAGCTGCTGTCCCGAGCGGCTCTCCGAGCTGCTATCCGGAGAGGCTCTCCGAGAAGCAGTCTTTGGTATGCATTAATAAAGAAAAATATCACTACACTGTGCGAGTGAGATGTATGTAAGGCATGGAATGTTTTTCTTTGTTTACATTGCATAGTGTGGTGCATGTGATGGAAGTCCAGAATTTTATCGTAGTTCGTCGACAGATATTAACACATTCATTTGTTTTAACTATAACTGACGTATTGTTTTTATGTCTGAAGCTATTTGTTTTGAATAGGCATTGCTACAAGAACCTTTGCCATGGACGCTTATGTACATACATGCCTGCGCCGGTGGCACAGGAGCTAGTCTTTTTTATTTATAGCTCATGCTCATAAATCATTGAATCTTATTAGCTGTCACACGTAAGAAAGTAATTCTTATGTTTTAAGACTCTACCGTGATACTTTTTGTGTGTTATAGAAGAATATCTGACTGACGATGGCCCAAGCTGCTGCGCCGTGCAGCTCTTCGCGCTGCTGTCCTGAGTGGTTCTCCGAGCTGCTGTCCTGAGCGGCTCTCCGAGCTGCTATCCGGAGAGGCTCTCCGAGAAGCTGTCTTTGGTATGCATTAATTAAGAAAAATATCACTAAACAGTGCGAGTGAGATGTATGTAAGGCATGGAATGTTTTTCTTTGTTTACATTGCATAGTGTGGTGCATGTGATGGAAGTCCAGAATTTTATCGTAGTTCGTCGACAGATATTAACACATTCATTTGTTTTTAACTATAACTGACCTATTGTTTTTTATAACTGAAGCTATTTGTTTTGAATAGGCATTGCTACAAGAACCTTTGCCATGGACGCTTATGTACATACATGCCTGCGCCGGTGGCACAGGAGCTAGTCTTTTTTATTTATAGCTCATGCTCATAAATCATTGAATCTTATTAGCTGTCACACTTAAGAAAGTAATGCTAATGTTTTAAGACTCTACCGTGATACTTTTTGTGTGTTATAGAAGAATATCTGACTGACGATGGCCCAAGCTGCTGCGCCGTGCAGCTCTCCGAGGTGCTGTCCTGAGTGGTTCTCCGAGCTGCTGTCCCGAGCGGCTCTCCGAGCTGCTATCCGGAGAGGCTCTCCGAGAAGCTGTCTTTGGTATGAATTAATAAAGAAAAATATCACTAAACAGTGCGAGTAAGATGTATGTAAGGCATGGAATGTTTTTCTTTGTTTACATTGCATAGTGTGGTGCATGTGATGCTAGTCCAGAATTTTATCGTAGTTCGTCGACAGATATTAACACATTCATTTGTTTTTAACTATAACTGACCTATTGTTTTTTATGTCTGAAGCTATTTGTTTTGAATAGGCATTGCTACAAGAACCTTTGCCATGGACGCTTATGTACATACATGCCTGCGCCGGTGGCACAGAAGCTAGCCTTTATTATTTATAGCTCATGCTCATAAATCATTGAATCTTATTAGCTGTCACACGTAAGAAAGTAATGCTAATGTTTTAAGACTCTACCGTGATACTTTTTGTGTGTTATAGAAGAATATCTGACTGACGATGGCCCAAGCTGCTGCGCCGTGCAGCTCTCCGAGGTGCTGTCCTGAGTGGTTCTCCGAGCTGCTGTCCCGAGCGGCTCTCCGAGCTGCTATCCGGAGAGGCTCTCCGAGAAGCTGTCTTTGGTATGAATTAATAAAGAAAAATATCACTAAACAGTGCGAGTAAGATGTATGTAAGGCATGGAATGTTTTTCTTTGTTTACATTGCATAGTGTGGTGCATGTGATGCTAGTCCAGAATTTTATCGTAGTTCGTCGACAGATATTAACACATTCATTTGTTTTTAACTATAACTGACCTATTGTTTTTATGTCTGAAGCTATTTGTTTTGAATAGGCATTGCTACAAGAACCTTTGCCATGGACGCTTATGTACATACATGCCTGCACCGGTGGCACAGGAGCTAGCCTTTATTATTTATAACTCATGCTCATAAATCATTGAATCTTATTAGCTGTCACACTGAAGAAAGTAATGCTAATGTTTTAAGACTCTACCGTGATACTTTTTGTGTGTTTAAGAAGAATATCTGACTGACGATGGGACTAGCTGCTGCGCCGTGCAGCTCTCCGAGGTGCTGTCCTGAGTGGTTCTCCGAGCTGCTGTCCCGAGCGGCTCTCCGAGCTGCTATCCGGAGAGGCTCTCCGAGAAGCTGTCTTTGGTATGCATTAATAAAGAAAAATATCACTAAACAGTGCGAGTGAGATGTATGTAAGGAATGGAATGTTTTTCTTTGTTTACATTGGATAGTGTGGTGCATGTGATGGAAGTCCAGAATTTTATCGTAGTTCGTCGACAAATATTGACACATTCATTTATTTTTAACTATTACTCATCTAATTGTTTTTTATGTCTGAAGCTATTTGTTTTGAATAGGCATTGCTACAAGAACCTTTGCCATGGACGCTTATGTACATACATGCCTGCGCCTGTGCTACAGGAGCTAGCCTTTTTTATTTATAGCTCATGCTCATAAATCATTGAATCTTATTAGTTGACACACTGAAGAAAGTAATGCTAATGTTTTAAGACGCTACCGTGATACTTTTTCTGTGTTATAGAAGAATATCTGACTGACGATGGCCCAAGCTGCTGCACCGTGCAGCTCTCCGAGGTGCTGTCCTGAGTGGTTCTCCGAGCTGCTGTCCCGAGCGGCTCTCCGAGCTGCTATCCGGAGAGGCTCTCCGAGAAGCTGTCTTTGGTATGCATTAATAAAGAAAAATATCACTAAACAGTGCGAGTGAGATGTATGTAAGGCATGGAATGTTTTTCTTTGTTTACATTGCATAGTGTGGTGCATGTGATGGAAGTCCAGAATTTTATCGTAGTTCGTCGACAAATATTGACACATTCATTTATTTTTAACTATTACTCATCTAATTGTTTTTTATGTCTGAAGCTATTTGTTTTGAATAGGCATTGCTACAAGAACCTTTGCCATGGACGCTTATGTACATACATGCCTGCGCCTGTGCTACAGGAGCTAGCCTTTTTATTTATAGCTCATGCTCATAAATCATTGAATCTTATTAGCTGTCACACTGAAGAAAGTAATGCTAATGTTTTAAGAATCTACCGTGATACTTTTTGTGTGTTATAGAAGAATATCTGACTGACGATGGCCCAAGCTGCTGCGCCGTGCAGCTCTTCGAGCTGCTGTCCTGAGTGGCTCTCCAAGCTGCTATCCTGAGCGGCTCTCCAAGCTGCTATCTGGAGAGGCTCTCCGAGAAGCTGTCTTTGGTATGCATTAATAAAGAAAAATATCACTAAACAGTGCGAGTGAGATGTATGTAAGGCATGGAATGTTTTTCTTTGTTTACATTGCATAGTGTGGTGCATGTGATGGAAGTCCAGAATTTTATCGTAGTTCGTCGACAGATATTAACACATTCATTTGTTTTTAACTATAACTGACCTATTGTTTTTTATATCTGAAGCTATTTGTTTTGAATAGGCATTGCTACAAGAACCTTTGCCATGGACGCTTATGTACATACATGCCTGCGCCTGTGCTACAGGAGCTAGCCTTTTTTATTTATAGCTCATGCTCATAAATCATTGAATCTTATTAGTTGACACACTGAAGAAAGTAATGCTAATGTTTTAAGACGCTACCGTGATACTTTTTGTGTGTTATAGAAGAATATCTGACTGACGATGGCCCAAGCTGCTGCACCGTGCAGCTCTCCAAGCTGCTGTCCTGAGTGGCTCTCCGAGCTGCTGTCCTGAGCGGCTCTCCGAGCTGCTATCCGGAGAGGCTCTTCTAGAAGCTGTCTTTGGTATGCATTAATAAAGAAAAATATCACTAAACAGTGCGAGTGAGATGTATGTAAGGCATGGAATGTTTTTCTTTGTTTTCATTGCATAGTGTGGTGCATGTGATGGAAGTCCAGAATTTTATCGTAGTAGTACATTCATTTGTTTTGAATTATTACTCACCAATTTTTTTTTATGTCTGAAGCTATTTATTTGAATAGGCATTGCTACAAGAACCTTTGCCATGGACGCTTATGTACATACATGACTGCGCCAGTGGCACAGGAGCTAGCCTTTTTTATTTATAGGTCATGCTCATAAATCATTGAATCTTATTAGTTGTCACACTGAAGAAAGTATTAGCTTGAATGGACCAGGCCAGAGAAAGTAGAGTATATCTGGCTATGTCATTGAAAAGAAGGATAGATTCTCGCCTGACTGGGAGGAATGTGCTCAGGTAAATAATAAAATACTGTGATACCACTAGAATCATTGTTATGTGCCCCTAGTATGCATTTTGTTGGTTTTCATACATTGCGTTTTGAAATTGAATAAAAGGTAATTTATAGTACTTTGAAATACTGAAAAAATCAAAACGTACGGGCAAAGTAAACAATGCCATGATTCCATGAAACAAAATCGCTGAAATCGGACAATGTTAAGAGGTAGAAAAGAGTTTTCTCTTTTAGTATGGAAAGTACTAGCTATGCAATCCTCTTAAGAATTGCATCTCGTGATTATATGATAGCGACGTTAGCACGTAAAAATATTTATTTATATTAATTTAATTCAACTTTTTACATCGTAACAATTTTAAACAACTTTTTCTAATTTGAATACCCATGTAATATCGGCAGGTTCATTGCTGAATCTCGCGACTACCCTGAAACTGAACATTCTGGAAGCTACCGACGCCGACGAAGGCGACTACACTTGTGAGGCGGTCAACAACATCGGATATGTGTACTGCACTGGACATCTTAAGATTGGAAGTGAGTGTACCTCTTTAGCTCCTTAATTTAAAAAAAAAACACTTGGTATTAACTATTATGATTATTTGAATCTAAGTATTTATCCCCATAACTAGGCTGTAGCAATGACTGTAACTATACTGAGCTGTAAAAACTGATGAATGAGTGCTGTGTAGCAAGACACAGTATTAGCCAGGTCATTAGAAGTTATTATAATTATTATTGTTACAGCTAAAAAAACAAAATCTGACACTTTGCCACAAATAAATAACTTTCTTATTAATCCGCCATTTATTTGAATATTCATGTTTTTAAATATCTATCTCTCGGATGATATGAGGTTTTCTGTGATTGCTTTGCTTTTAATTGTGTTTTCCTTTGGTGGTCTGAAGGCCAATGGCGATCACTAGACTTACGATTGACCTACCCGGCAAACCTCACGAGGCCCGCACGGTGGAATTTGGCCCATAGTCCTCTATCTGAAGAATGCCTGTGCATGCATTCTTCAGATGGAGCAATGGGAGCGTAATAGACTCATTACGATGACTGATGCCTATTATGAATGTTTATATAATAATATATGATCTCCCTAGACCCGCCCCGAATCACTTGCATGCCGGGTGATCTTCACCTCCCAGAGCATGACAACACCAAGATCAAGATCCTGTACTCTGGAGACCAGCCCGCTGACGTCACACTCACCAAGGACGGCCACAAGGTCACCGACTTACCGCATCTCAAATACACCGTGTTTGATGACTACATCCTTATCTTTATCAAGGACATCACTAACGATGATATGGGTAAGATTCTTATACATTAGTCTTATACATAAACTTCATAAACAACTTGTAGGCAGATGTTTAAGTATTAGGTATTCCGTGGATTCTGCCTCCGTCGTCTGGGTTCGATTCTTAAAACGCAAGGAAACCCACCGCAGAAAGACATTTAAATCTTACATATCTGGGACGCACGGCCACTGTAATGGGCAGATATGACGCTTACCACCAGGCAAACGACTTGTAATGTACAAGTAACTAACTAATATAATAAATCTGGTTTATACTCAAATCAACCCAAGATAATTTATTGATTCAGGCGTTACTTTTCGGAAATCCATTATCAAAAACGATATTAGAAGAAATATTTAGTGACACTACTTACAATTCAATGTCACAGTGACTGTCGGTCTAGCGCTCGACGAGTCAACACCTTCTGAGGATGCGTCGTGTAGAGGCGAAACACGTGTCGAATCGTTTTTGGTTGATTGGGGTGTTTTTATTATCTGTATACTTCCTGTTTGCAGTTTGTGCGGGAGGGAGGGTGGTGCACACCGCAACTCGGCCATAAGCATTGTTTTTAGCGGAAGTGTCACTAAATATTTCTTCTAATATCGTTTTCAAATTACCAACGTTGTATTATGAAATTAATTTAAAATATTTTGATATAATTTAAAACTCATAGTTCTGCATATATTGCTAACTGAACTAGAAACATCGCTATCCTCCAGTTTCTGGAACATTTGTCAATGTTTGACCAGCTAACAGACGGAATACTGACCGTTGATTGGTCACACATCGCGTCATAGAATACCATTGACCTTCAACTACACTCCCACCATCTCATCAGTTCATGTTCAGTTAACAGCGTCGCTAGTGGAGAATTTGGTATTGCAACCTAAAGAATCAAAACATAGAGCAGTCTTTCTAGCCACTTTAATCTGCAACTCCTGCAATTATAATCCTACTAATATAATAAACGCGAAAGTTAGTAGGCATGTATGGATGTAAACTGTAGTTCCAATTTTTTCCACCTGAACAGATAAGTTGGTGACACTATAATCAAGGCTTTGACAAACGGTCTAGAAACTAGGGGACTTGAAGTTGGCAACTTCATTGTAACAAGTCACATTTTCATCTGTAAGTTTACTGTGCCTGATTAAAACATTAACTGTAGATATAATTTCATCATAATGGACATTTAGTTTCATTAACCCTTTGCGTCCCAGAGATGTTAATATACGTCAGTTTCATTCATAAATCTTTCGTTTGAATTATCACGGTATAGGAAGAATTAGAATCTAACGCAGAGTTTTTTTTTACATTAGCCCTGAGAGATGCTTATTAACGCCCCGCTTGAAAGACCGAGGGTGATAGTTGCATGGAAAAACTTACGCCGGCAAAGCATTCCATAATTGAGTTACTCTACAGAGGTATATAGTAAAGGTAGATAAAAGTGATAATATATAATAATAATAAAAGTGACTTTTCAGGTACATACAAGATCACAATCAAGAACAACTCCGGCGAGACGTCAGACACGTTCTCAGTCACAGTCACCGGTTTACCTGGACCTCCTCAGGGTCCTCTGGAAGCCACCGACATCACCAGACACTCGTGCACTTTGGCTTGGAAACCACCCACATAAGATGGTGGCATGCCTGTTACTCACTACGTCATTGAGAGGATTGATATCTCTGGTAAGGATCTTACTCATCTAGACATAGTATACGTTTTAAACCACAGACGTGCGACTACCTAGACCTCTTCAACGTCCTCTGAGTAACGTCAGCAGTCACTCGATCACTTTGGCTTAAAACCACTCTTAATCAAATCTTACAAAATGTGTATGCCAGTACATAGCATAATTATCAATAGTGCATATTGTCAAAATATATATTAGAGTAAATATGATGACAATTTATCACTTTTGATGTCTCAATGCGGATAAGCTTGAAAAGCATGCATGCCTTGTGCCTTTATTTACGTTTACCAATACTTGAATAAGTCGCCAATTTTTTAAATCATTATGAAATTAGAATAGTATAAATATACTGACTGCTATGAATTGGCAAAAGAATTGCCGAAATTAAAAATAAATAGTTTGTATAACTATAAAATAGATGTGTCAGAGGGGTTTATCTAGTATATAGTCAAGGAAGACCTTGAGTTGATATACAGTACCTAAAGTATATTTATGCTGTCTCGCAAATTTATTCTAGGTTACTAACAAACAAAACCAAAACAAGATCTCATATTAATAAATAAAAAATAAAAGATCATAATTATTATAATAGTAGTTCTGCGAACAGTAGAGCGCGGGAGCACATAGTCTTATCAGCGGTCTAAATCGGTCGGTAAATAGCACCGTAGCAAACTTTCCCTCAAAACTCAAAATCGCAGACGGCAAAAAATATTACTTAGTAGAACATGCATACCAAGTTTAGTTACAGTTGGTTGAACAATGCGACCTATACAGGAAGACGTACATGCAACCTAACAAAAGTAAAGATTGATAAAAGTCAATTTGGAAAGTTAAAGCAGAAACGCTTCGCTCACTCGGTCAATAAAAGTACGCGTATAGGACGTACACAAGTAAAACTGTTAAAATTTTTAAACGTCAGCATTTCGGCATTTTTTTATTTATATTAGCGATGGGCTCAGGAACTTGATTGTCTGATGGTAAGCGTAAAGCTTCCACACGACAGTAACAGTCGTAGTCCCAGAACTCTGCGTGAAACTAAACTGAGCCCGTCATATCGTGACATAGCTGTATGGTTCCATTCGGCCAGTAGTTTAACTTGCTAGAGTGAGTTAGCACAAATAACTAAGTAAGTAATTTAACGTAACGTATCGTTCACGTGAAACAGTACAAACTGTTGTTTATCTAGGGCAACTGTGACACAGACAACTAATAGTTTGTACACTGAAACGTATGACGCGTTGCCGCTTACGATACAAATACTTTTTCGCAAATTGCTTACGTTACTGCCTCTGGTCTCTTCATTTCTAAAACAGTTTGAATGTAGTCTGGCACTGCATTTTGTATGTCATCTGCTAGTTTATGACATGTTTCTATAGAATTAACGTATCGAAACATGTTTTTTTACAAGTGAAATCATACGATATGGCATTGATGTGATCTAAATATGCGTTTGTTTGCTATTGTTTAAGATAATTCGAAAATATTTCCACCGATTTTAATCGAACTTAAAGGAGCTATCCAAAAAAAGTACCATCGGTTCACAGTGGTTGTTTTTGACGTGATAACGTCTTATAAATCTGTTGTCACGTTAAGTCTGAGCTTAGGCTAATTTAACTAAAATTATCGTCCGTAAACCGAATTTACAAACATCGTTCTTTTTAATGTTTGTAGGCGAATGCACCGTTCGACCAGCCATCAGCACCCGGAGTTCCGAAGATCCTGGAAGTCGTAGGTGACTTCGTGCATCTCGAATGGGACAAACCAGAAAGCGACGGAGGCTCACGAGTACAGGGTAAGGGCATTATACTATTTATAGCGTATTTCTACACTAATACTATAAACAGGAAATATTTGTTGTTATTTTTTGTAAATATTTATACAATTCTTTCACTAGTAGAAAGCAGCATTATTCCTCAGTGACATAGGCTATTTTCGGTTCAACATCATCATCGTCCATTACCACGCAGGTGAACGCGACTACTCTAAACTATATTTATGAGTAAAGCGGGACGACGTGGTATGCTAAAATCTAAATAATTATCGTGTTGCTCATTATGTTACCTGTTCAATATGAATTAAAAAATATTTAAATATATAAAAACGGAATGGACCAATCTAGCTAATTCTTTTGTTTCGTTGTGTTAATTATTGTGGGGAGAAGGTTCATATGAAAGAAAGCCAAGAAAATATGAGAGGTTATGGCGAGGCCGAAAGCCGAGCCTACTACGCGAAGTGGCGGGCAGTCGCTAGTATATACATAAAAATGAACTTTTATTTATTCTGGTCACGCTATAACTTGAGAACGGATGAAACAATCTCGCTAGTTCTTTTTTTGTTGGGTTAATTATTGTCGGGAGAAGGTTCTTATAAAAGAAAAACCAAGAATAGATGGGAGGTTATAGCGAGCCCGAAGGCCGAGCCTACTACGCGCACCAAGTCGCGGGCAGTCGCTAGTGAATAGTACAACACTATGCTTACCAATTGAATGTATATCCCATAGCTTTTTTTACAAAATTGTATTTGGTATCGAACAGGCCGTTACTGCGTGCTGGCTACGACCTTCCGCACACCCGTTCGGTCCTTTTCCTGAGAAAACAAACTTAATTGATATTATAGCAAGACTAACAAGATTCCGATATTTCACAAGATCATTACTGGTTGATAATGAGCAAGTCTAATTTCCTCTTATCTTAGTCGCGCTGGAGTTTCAGTTTGCTGGAGTCAGGATTAGAGAAGTAAGTTCTCTAATCCTAACAGCGCGACTAAGAAAAGCTATTCAACTCTGTCCATGCATTCGATCTTTCTGTGTAACGTAAATAAATAATATAATTAAAGTTAGGTAGTACTAAAGTGGGTTACAAACATAAGTGTCTGTATTGACATAGATATATTTCGTACAAATTTTTCCATATATTTACTGGTCCGGAAAATACATGTACTGACTGGTTGACGCAGTTGGTAGCCACCCCGCCTTCTGAGCCGCTGGCCCTGAAAAATTAACATGTCTTTTTGGCCTGCGTCTGGGTAGTACGGGTTCTGCCTAGTTTCAGACCTGAAGACCTTGTATGTGGATGTTGTCTCATACTATTATTATTATTTTTACTGTGTACAATTGCTTTGCTGACCTTTTTGTTTCTTTTCAGGCTACTGGGTAGACAAACGCGAAGTAGGCGCTTCGACTTGGCAACGAGTCAACATAGCCCTCTGCCTTCCCAATCAATTGAACTGCTCCAATTTGGTGGAAGGTCGCCAATACGAGTTCCGGGTCACAGCTGTCAACGAGGCCGGTCTCTCGCCGCCTTCCACTGCCAGTCAGGAGGTCAAGGTCCAGGATCCGAAGGGTGAGTGTCTCTGGAATTGATCTGACCAGGACATGTAGTAGACATGTAGTCAACTTATAATAGCAATTGATTACGCCGTAACGTCGGTTGTTAAGCCACCGATTGGAAATTTACCTTAGCTGCGGCTATCCTAGGTATCAATCCGCGCTACCGTAGAATCCTTGACTGTTGTCATTTAACAACTGATGTTTTTTTTTATAAAAACTAACGGGGTATCCCTCATTTTTACTGAACGGGATTACTCACGCAATACTTGCTGGAAACTATAGTCGGATCTATCCGGCAAGTATAATGTGAGTAATCCCGTATTTTTCAGTAAAAACTGAAGTTACGATAGCTGACTTGGTGCTAATATGTCGAGACTTCCGTCCATGGACATGTCAGTTTAGCACAGGTCAATGTAACATCGAAATAATAAATGACATATATTTTTATTCTCTATCGCCATCAACTTCTAATAACGCTATCTGTATTTTTAAATTTATCATATCTATTATATCTATCAAATCAAAATCTGTTTAATAAATATTTATAAAACTAATATCCTTTAATTTATGTAACTCGTTGCGCGACAAGCAACCCGTCCTGATGTTTTACGTCACGGTTGCCCAAACAATGCCATTTAGAATTTTAAACAACATCAGTTCAAAACCCTGCATGGCAATGCACTGTAACTGAAACATAAACTATTAAGTCTCTTGCCGTGTAAATCTGTATTGTCTATTATTTGTATTTATTATCCATATGAAACATATTGTCTGTTGCAGCCGCCACCCCGCCAGAGATCGTGAAGCCGCTGAAGAACGCGAACTGCATCCAGTACCACAACGCCAAGTTCCAGTGTACCATCACTGGATCGCCCAAACCGGCTATCACGTGGTACAAGGGTGAGTCATTCATATAAATATTCTTACAAATAAACCATCTAGTTGCAAATTGACAACGTTCTCACTTCTATGCCTGTTAATATTTTATCCATGTATGTCTTTTAAAGAAAAAAATAATGACCTCAGTAGAAGGAACACTAGACATAATCATCACCCTTAACGGGCGCATTGCTCTCAAACAAAAGGAATATGATATCACTTACACACATAGGTATATCAGAAGTAGTACTTAATCGTACAGAAATTAACTCTGGCTTACAATAAATATAACTGGAAGTATTATTTTTCCTAGACACCAACTCACATAAAAAACGTATATACATACAAATTATGTACTTCCCTATATGTCATCACATCTATGCGTAACCAACTATACTCAGAATACGTTTTGTGAAGAGCAAATTGGTTTGACTTGTGGGCTACTGTCCATTCCAGTATATTTTATGTTTCTTATGATCATCACGTCAACAATATTCAATTCAGAACACATTTGAGTCTTCTCTCTGAGAATGCCTAAGAAATCATTATTTAGAATGTTATTAAATTTTTATTCGTTTACTGTCAAATGTCACACCCCGATATATTTATGGTTCTACAGGAGCCCGAGAGATCACAAACGGCCCGCGTCACCGCATCTGGAGCGAGGGCGATAACCACTTCCTGACCGTTATGGACGTATTCGGGGAAGACGCAGACGAGTACGTGTGTCGCGCGGTCAACAAAACAGGCGTTAAGAGCACAAGGGCGGAACTGCTTATCATGAGTAAGTATCACCAGCTAACAGACGGAATATTGATCGCTGATTGGTCACATATAGCGTCATAGAAATACCATTGACCAATGAACGTTTAGTATTTAGTTGGGTAACTAATAAAGGCTTTGACAAACGTTCTAGAAACTGGGGGTTAGTCTTATTGTGGTCTCCAATCTATCGCCGGTTTCCCGTGCTAGCCTTAGGATTTTGACGCATTCATATTCATCATAACAGGTATCACTAAAAAAGGTAAAAAAAGATTAAAT
Organism: Selenia dentaria; assembly: GCA_917880725.1. Classification (NCBI taxonomy): domain Eukaryota; kingdom Metazoa; phylum Arthropoda; class Insecta; order Lepidoptera; family Geometridae; genus Selenia; species Selenia dentaria. The sequence continues at coordinate 19,771,334 of OU862888.1, read as the reverse complement.
TTGGTAAAGTTCCCTCCTCCTTTCCCCGTTATTTAAATCATCGTCTTCTTCATCATCTCAAGTTATGGGAAGATCATGGCTGGACTGGTCTGGTCTGCCAAATGGATCGGCTATCAGTCAGGTTGCTGGTTTAATTATAACGTCAGGCTTAAACTTAAGACACAGTTTTTCGTAGCTGTCTTTACTGTTGGGTTTCATTGTGCCTTGTATGGGTGTATGAAATATAGCCTGTAATTACATACTCAAAAGCAGGAAGGATATGTTCTGTTATTCCACTTAAAACAGTCCAATTGATGAAAATGAAAGGTTGCAATGCCCAGGGTGTCTAATGTTGAGACCCTATAATCGTTATCGTTTTGGTTACGATTCGTAGATATTTGACACTGTGTATGGAAAAAAATCAAACACTGACGGTGAGTAAAACATTATGTTTCTAGATATGATTGATTCTACAAAAATTGGGTAACTCAATGTCATCAGTCAATAAAACGATGATTGTTATATTGTATTTATATTTTATGATTAATTTTAAAACCACTAAAAGTCTTTTATTTGGTCACCCAATTTCAGCTATTCATTTCAAATACAAATTTGCAAAACTTCACAATTATATGCTCAAAAAGTCAGTACTTTGGCGTGTCACAACCTCAAAAGCGCGCAATCAAATAGTGTGCAATTAAATATTACCTTTAATATAATAAAACTTAATATTTTACTATAATCTGTGATGTATTTAATCATATATAATCACAACTTTAATAATATAATACTGATACACATACTTATGTGACTGATATACATACTTATATACATATACACACCCAAACACAAATCAAATAGACATGATCATGCACACAAATGTTTGACCTGTCCGGGGATCGAACCCGGGACCCGCGGCTCAGAAGGCATGGGCTACCAACTGCGCCAACCGGCCTATCAACTATAGTAACAAATGTTCCATTTGTCTTCTAGATTCACAACGATGGCGATCACTGGTCTGGTACCAGGCAAGCAGTATGAGTTCCGAGTGTACGCTGAAAACATCTACGGACGGTCGGAGCCGAGCTATACCACCTCGCTGGTGCAGACCAAGGCCATCGTCAAGAAAGAGTACAAGAAGAAGGAATACCCAGGTAACTGCATCCTTAAGTAAAGGTAATAATAAACTTCCCGGTTACATCGAAGTCGTATCCAAGACGGTTGCAAAAAAGGAAAGAAAAAAGAATTCAATTCGTACAAATCATAGAGTTAGTTCTCCCATAATAATAATAATGATTTTTAATTCCAAAAACATACCAGAAACCTAAAGATTTATACAATGTTTAGATTTTATTGTCTTTAGTAAAATACAAGTTTGGTATACACTCAGTAGTCCGCAGAACCTACACTTAAATATTACTTGTGTTGTAGGTAGAAAGAAGAAAAACATTAGATAGGTTGGTAATATGTAAGTAGTTCATAAGTGAATAAAGTGGAATTCGTAGCCAATTGAATTTTCCGTATAATTCATATATAATCCCATCATATATCTACAGACTTCCTAAAAGGAGGAGGTACTCAGTTCGACTGTTTTTTTAATGTTTGTTACCTTATAACTTTCGATAGGGTGAACCGATTCTCCAAAAATATTTTTTTTGTTTGAAAGCTGGTGCTTCCCGTGTGGCCCCATTTAAATTTCCTCAAATTCGGTCAAGCAGTTTTTGTGTTGCACTCCAATAACTGACGAGTATTTCGCCTATTTTGATGATATCATCATTTACGGTGAATGACAATCGATCCATTAGCAAGGGTCACTAAAATAGGTAATTATTTTTTACCAAAGTTGGAACCAACTTCAACACCAAAAAGTGTGAAACAACTTGTCGAAGTCGGTACCATGCGCGCAATATTGTGATAAAAGGTACTTTGAACTATCATGGTACCGACTTCAACAAGTTATTTCACAGTTTTTGGTGTTGAAGTCTGTTCTGTTATTTGGTAGGTAATTTGTTTTATGATAAGTACAAAGACAAGTCATTCAATTGATGCTACGCGCAATATTTGCCTATCGCAGTTGTACGTAAAACTAAAATACTAAATGTCTCGAAGGTAGAGCACTCGTATTTTTGTCCAATATGTCAACAAACAAGTTTAAAAATGTTTTTATAATGGAGAATAGCTAATGCTCAACATTAACAAACCCAGTAGAAGTTTTTGATGTTAGGATTCATCAGATTAGTTTCCAAATATTTGATTTGATTATCTGACGTTTACTATTTTAGTCAACAAGTCACCAGGACATGCACATTATATCACATAGCGAAACGTCTGGTCCCAATCAAAGTGATAACAACAAGATCAGAAAGAGAAAATCCGAAGAAAACTTTTTAATTTGTTTCCGGTAGTGAAAGCATTGGTGGACAATATATTGGTCCAACAATAATGGAGCAGCAAAAATGTGATATATGCCCATGATTAACACAAAATATCCTGCACCAATTTGTTATGTATGTTTACTTGATAGTATAAATTTTTAAACATAAAAATGAACCCCTATTTTTTCTGGTCACACTATAACTTATGAACGGATGGAACAATCTCGCTAATTTTTTTTTTGTTGCGTTAATTATTACCGGAGAAGGTTATAATGTAAGAAAAAGCAAGAGTAAAGTTCACCTAAATGAGCGTCATGGTATGATTTCATTCAAAATTGTATATGTCAAGTTTAAGAACTGCACGGAACTTGCATGGTTTTTACGAAGCGGATAGTAAGGCCCCTGGTATGGAGCTGACCAAACTCATAGACAGCTGACAATTTACTAGTTACTCATTATGTAGTTAATTAAGTTTATGTAATTTGATTTCAGAATTATCTCCGCGGAAGAAGATGCTGCTGGAACAATTAAAAAGAACAAAATGCACATTAGCACCTCTGAGGAAGTCCGCTAAACTAGTAGAAAAAATAAAATCGCCAGAACTTAAAGAAATTGTAATCGCGGCATTAAAAAATCAGAATAGAAAGCTAAGAGGAAGACGGTGGACAACAAAAGAACAAAATTTCGGCCCTCGCAATTTATAAGAGGTCGCCAAAAACCTATCGTTGTCTTCAACAGCTAATGCCTTTACCAAATGAAAGGACTCTGCAGGTATTTTTAAACAAAATTCCCATAAATACAGGGATTAACAAAGCTGTTCTTGAGCATTTAAGAAAACTTTCGGATACAGAAGAACCTAACAACATAATATGTGTGCTTGCCTTTGACGAGATCGCATTAAAACCGCGAATAATATATAACCAAGCTACAGACTATGTAAAAGGTTACACAGACTATGGCATTCCAGAAGAGCGTGGTCCTGAATTGGCTGATCATGCCCTTGTATTTTTGCTACAAGGATTACGAAAGAAATTTAAACAGCCCTTAGCATTTTATTTTGTAAAAGGGACAGACAGTCAGCTCTCAAAAACTTGCCTTAATCATAAAAGAGATAGTAAAATGTGTTGAAGAAGTGGGGCATCGAGTTTTCGCCACAGTTTGTGATCAAGGTCCAACGAACATGGGAGCACTGAAGATTTTAAAATCCGACACTAAAAAGGCAGAAAACGCCATGAATACATTTTGGGTAGGCAAACAGAAAGTGTACACCCTATATGACGTGCCAAACCTCATTAAATCAATAAGAAACAACTTTTTAAATAATGGGACGATGGTGATGGACGAGAAAAAGGCAAAATGGGAACACCTTCAACAAGTAGAAGCAAAAAACAACTCGCTGTTATATCTAAGTAAGATATCCGCTATACACATACAACCCAAATATAAATCAAAAATGCTAGTTAAGTATGCGGCGCAAATGTTGAGCCGTACTGCTTTTGCTGTTTTAAAACTGATGGCTGAGGCGGAAAAAAATGAGGAAAAATCTAAAGAAATGATGGAAGCTGGTGAAGTAGTCCTTGACCTGGACAGGCTATTTGATGCCTCAAATGGTCCATCTGGCCCCCAAGACATTAAAAAAAAATTGGGGAAAATGTCACGTCAAAGACAAATCATCTGAAAACATGGACTGAATTTAGAAAAAAAATAAGAACAGTAAAGTTTGTAAAAGCATCCGGTGTTGAAGCAAAAAATGTTAAATGCATTGAAGGTTATTGCATGACACTTAGCTGCTTACAAGACATTTGGAATGAGGTGCACAAGTTGGGATTCAAATATTTAAATTTAAGACAGTTAAACCAAGACAGTTTGAAAAACCTATTCGGAGCTATCCGCCAGCACAATCCCACAGATAGGAATCCCACTTGTGCATCTTTTGTCACAGCTTTACGGACTTCAATTATCTCCGGAATTACAAGCTCCAACAGCCGTAACTCTAACTGCCAAAGAAACGCCAACAAGCTACTAACTGATCTTAACCATTATATAGATCTACAGAAAGATGAACTGGAAGAAATCAATGAAGCCGAAGAAAATGATACTCTTAATCAGGATCTAACTTGTTTTGAACTATCGAATTTAAATATACCAGTTTTTCCAGAATGTGATGATGAAAAAATTGAAAACAATTTAATCAACATCGAAGGCCAACCTACAGTTTACCTTGCTGGTTATTTAGCATATACGTTAAAATCCCGCCCGTGTGCTAAATGTCAATCATGCTTACAAACACATGATATAGAAAGTCAAATGTATTCTTACGTCAAACTACGGGAGTGCTGGGAGGAAAAAAAATCACTGTTTTAAACTATCACGGTTGTTCACTAAAGTTATATGATTATTAACGGGATATTTACCGTGGTTAGGTTGTGGAATGAGCTCCCGATATTTCGGCGCAGTTACATGCACCATGTTCACGGGAAGACTGTCATTCCACAACCTTACCACGGTAAATATCCCGTTAATAATCATATAACTTTTTTTGGAAAAAAAATCTGTTATCCATCACTAAATTTATGTAAGACTGTGCAAATATCAGTTACCGTTTTTGAAGCAGAAGTCTTGCCATTCCTACACCCCAATGTGTGCCTTCTGGCAATGACATTATTTTATGCAAATTATGACCATTCCTGGTTCACATGCGAGGAACACAAAAGTGTTGTTTTCGATATTTTGTTTCGTCGTTTAGGACAGTTATTGGTTCGCAGACAATGCAAACGAATAAATTTGTCACTTTCTTTGTTGTCCACCGTCTTCTTCTGAGCTTTCTATTCTGATTTTTTAATGCCGCGATTACAATTTCTTTAAGTTCTGGTGATTTTAGCTGCAATATTAGAGTCCTATTGATTTCTCTGCATATGTAAACAATTAAATTACTTTAGCATTAAGCCACCGTAATTCAATAATATCATTCCATAATTTTGTTACACTATGTATGCCTATTTAGTAATATGTCCTGATTGTAAGATCTGATCAGGTTATTATTGTCTTTGTCAAACATATGTTTGTGGCACACTGTGCATGAAGTTTAGATAGTGAAATATATACTGAAAAAGCGAATATTATATTGTAGTTTGAATATACCAATGCGTAATATGAATATGCCAATACGTACCGTAAAAAAACGAAGTATTACACAATTGTAATTATAAATGTTAACTTGATGACGAGGTGGAAATTTTTTTAAATTAGCCATCAGATTAGAATTATTGGCATTTTTTATCATTCCTAAGTTTAATTCAAATTCAAATTCAAAAATTATTTATTCAGTTTAGGCATCATAGACACTCTTATGAACGTCAAAATTTTTAAATGATTATACCGCTGTCTTCGGAAAAGAACCACCGCCGAGAAGAAGCAGCAAGAAACTCGTGGGCCATTATTTTTTCAAGTCTTTGTACATTGAGGTTACATATGAGTAGTATTAAAATAACAAATTTATTCAATAGTTGGCTATTAGGCAGAAGTGGAAAGCTTCCAGGCATCTTTGTCTTCTAAGTAGTGACTCAATTTATAATAGGCTTTTTTCATTAGTATATTTTTGACACGTAACTTGAATTTCCCTTCAGTGAGCTCAGTAATGTCTTTCGGGATTTTATTATAGAAACGTACACAATTGCCTAAGAAGGACTTATTTTTAGTTTTCGTGAGTCTAAATTTAGATACAGCTATCCTATCCTTATTTCTAGTATTAATATTATGCATATCACTATTTATTCTAAACTTCTTTATATTTTTACGAACGTACATTATATTTTCTAGGATATACAAAGATGGAAGAGTTAATATATTAATTTCTTTGAACATTTGTCTTAAGGATTCGCGGGGACCCATTTCGTAGATGGCTCGAACTGCCCGCTTTTGCAATATAAAAACTGTCTCTATGTCCGCCGCTGACCCCCACAGCAGGATACCATATGACATTATGCTGTGGAAGTAAGCAAAGTAGACCAGTCGAGCAGTAGCTATATCTGTCAATTGCCTAATTTTATGAACCGCAAATGCAGCTGAGCTCAGTCTTCCAGATAGTGCATCAATATGAGGACCCCATTGTAATTTAGAGTCTATGCTAATACCTAGAAAGACTATTGCCTTGTCAATTTTCAATTTATTTCCGTCGAATTAGTTTGTTAACTAACCATACATGACTGGAGTGAAGCTAGTTAGAGTTTCTTTAATGTTAAATTTAAGTGTTATTGATTTTGTTCGATGTAGACAACATAATTAATGGTCTATTACCACTGTAATTTTAAACGTCAAGTCAAATACAACACAACAGAAACAGTGGTCTGTTACCACTTATTTTGTTGTATTTAACTAAACGTTTAAAATTACAATTATGTAATATTTCAGGTTTGAAATGTAATATAATTGGTAATAGTTTGTTAAATCGGTAGTATCGGTACTGCAGTGAGAGTACGGTATTTTGTCGATTGATAAATTCGATATATGTATATATATAAGATCGATAAAAGAACTTTTAACTTTTAAATATTGTAAAATGTTACATTTATCTATATACATAACGCGTGAATGGATAGAAAGATTTCGCTTATTCTGTTTTTGTTGTGTTAATTATTGTCAGGAGAAGGTTCCTGTGAAAGACAAATCAAGAAAAAAATTGAGGTTATGGTGACGCCGAAGGCCGCGCTACTACGCGAACGATGTTGCGAGCAGTCGCTAGTTTAAATAAAAATAAATTTATATTTTCCTTGGTCATCGCATTATGCTTGAACGAATGAACAATTTCGCAATTAATTTTTGTTCTGTTATTTAATTGTCAGGAGAAGGTTCTTATGAAAGAAAAATCAAGATAAGATGGGTCACGGTCATGGCGTGGCCGAAGGCCACTTAAATACGCGAACGATGTTGCGGGCAGTTGCTAGTAATTAATAAAACCGATTCTGTCTACGTCGAAGTGTCGAATTTATCGATCTACATATCAATGATGATGTTTATAATTATTAAAATCGATTCTGTCGATGTCGTGTCGAATTTAACGAGCGACAAAGTACCGTGCTTGCACTGCTGAAATGATGTAAAGAGCATTTACCTTACTGTTACTGTATTTTAAACTCCAATAGAAGTATAGTACTAATAAACTAAATAAATCATAATATGAGTACATGAAGATGCATTTTTATTAATAAAAATATAATAAAATTCTGAATTTAATAATTCCATTATTTAGACCGAAAAGTATAAAAGGCGGCGCGCAGAGCGGTCGTGGCTCATGGGCCCTATGAATTTTAACTCTACGACTATTTGGAGAGAATCTAACCAAGACATAAAAGAGCTCGAGGCAAAAGTTATGTCTTGGTTAGATTCTCTCCAAATAGTCGTAGAGTTAAAATTCATAGGGCCCACTTTCAACGGTACACTTATGTACCGGGGCGATTCTCTCCTACTCCCCTCTCTCCTGGCGACGGCCCAAGCCGAGGTCCGTACCCTAGTGGTGCCCTTGAGCAAGTCGCCTACTCCTCTCCTTGCGGCGAAGCGTCTTCAACGCTCGCCTTAGGCGGTGCGCCCTCTGCGCCCGCATCTGGCTGAGTGCCATCTGCGCTCGCCAACCGTCCGGTGACGCTGTAAATGCCGGTAGAGGCAAACAGCATTAGTCCGTTCTAAAAAAAAAAAAAAAAAAAAAAAAAAAAAAAAAAAAAAAAAAAAACGGTCGTGGCTCATTCTGCCTTCAACCGTCGACGAGTCAACATCTCCGAGTTCGTTATTGCGGTGAGTCAATCCTTGTCGTGATTTTGTATAGTGTAGTAGGCTATTTTCGTCTCCAACAATATATATATATATATATATATATATATATATTATATATATCTATATATATATTATATATATATATAAAGGCATGGAATGTTTTTCTTTGTTTTATTGTATAGTGTGGTGCGGGTGATGGAAGTCCAGAATTTTATCGTAGTACATTGACAGATATTAACACATTCATTTGTTTTTAACTATTACTCACCTATTGTTTTTTTATGTTTAAAGTTATGCTAATGTTTTAAGACTCTACCGTGATACTTTTTGTGTGTTATAGAAGAATATCTGACTGACGATGGCCCAAGCTGCTGCGCCGTACAGCTCTTCGCGCTGCTGTCCTGAGTGGTTCTCCGAGCTGCTGTCCTGAGCGGCTCTCCGAGCTGCTATCCGGAGAGGCTCTCCGAGAAGCTGTCTTTGGTATGCATTAATTAAGAAAAATATCACTAAACAGTGCGAGTGAGATGTATGTAAGGCATGGAATGTTTTTCTTTGTTTACATTGCATAGTGTGGTGCATGTGATCGAAGTCCAGAATTTTATCGTAGTTCGTCGACAGATATTAACACATTCATTTGATTTTAACTATAACTGACCTATTGTTTTTTATGTCTGAAGCTATTTGTTTTGAATAGGCATTGCTACAAGAACCTTTGCCATGGACGCTTATGTACATACATGCCTGCACCGGTGGCACAGGAGCTAGTCTTTTTTATTTATAGCTCATGCTCATAAATCATTGAATCTTATTAGCTGTCACACTGAAGAAAGTAATGCTAATGTTTTAAGACTCTACCGTGATACTTTTTGTGTGTTTAAGAAGAATATCTGACTGACGATGGCCCAAACTGCTGCGCCGTGCAGCGCTTCGAGCTGCTGTCTTGAGTGGTTCTCCGAGCTGCTGTCCTGAGCGGCTCTCCGAGCTGCTATCCGGAGAGGCTCTCCGAGAAGCAGTCTTTGGTATGCATTAATTAAGAAAAATATCACTAAACAGTGCGAGTGAGATGTATGTAAGGCATGGAATGTTTTTCTTTGTTTACATTGCATAGTGTGGTGCATGTGATCGAAGTCCAGAATTTTATCGTAGTTCGTCGACAGATATTAACACATTCATTTGATTTTAACTATAACTGACCTATTGTTTTTTATGTCTGAAGCTATTTGTTTTGAATAGGCATTGCTACAAGAACCTTTGCCATGGACGCTTTTGTACATACATGCCTGCGCCGATGGCACAGGAGCTAGCCTTTATCATTTATAACTCATGCTCATTAATCATTGAATCTTATTAGCTGTCACACTGAAGAAAGTAATGCTAATGTTTTAAGACGCTACCGTGATACTTTTTGTGTGTTATAGAAGAATATCTTACTGACGATGGCCCAAGCTGCTGCGCCGTGCAGCTCTTCGAGCTGCTGTCCTGTGTGGTTCTCCGAGCTGCTATCCTGAGCGGCTCTCCAAGCTGCTATCTGGAGAGGCTCTCCGAGAAGCTGTCTTTGGTATGCATTAATAAAGAAAAATATCACTACACTGTGTGAGTGAGATGTATGTAAGGCATGGAATGTTTTTCTTTTTTAACATTGCATAGTGTGGTGCATGTGATGGAAGTCCAGAATTTTATCGTAGTTCGTCGACAGATATTAACACATTCATTTGTTTTTAACTATAACTGACGTATTGTTTTTTATGTCTGAAGCTATTTGTTTTGAATAGGCATTGCTACAAGAACCTTTGCCATGGACGCTTATGTACATACATGCCTACGCCGGTGGCACAGGAGCTAGTCTTTTTTATTTATAGCTCATGCTCATAAATCATTGAATCTTATTAGCTGTCACACTGAAGAAAATATGCTTATGTTTTAAGACTCTACCGTGATACTTTTTGTGTGTTATAGAAGAATATCTGACTGACGATGGCCCAAGCTGCTGCGCCGTGCAGCTCTTCGCGCTGCTGTCCTGAGTGGTTCTCCGAGCTGCTGTCCTGAGCGGCTCTCCGAGCTGCTATCCGGAGAGGCTCTCCGAGAAGCTGTCTTTGGCATGCATTAATTAAGAAAAATATCACTAAACAGTGCGAGTGAGATGTAAGGCATGGAATGTTTTTCTTTGTTTACATTGCATAGTGTGGTGCATGTGATGGAAGTCCAGAATTTTATCGTAGTTCGTCGACAGATATTAACACATTCATTTGTTTTTAACTATAACTGACCTATTGTTTTTTATGTCTGAAGCTATTTGTTTTGAATAGGCATTGCTACAAGAACCTTTGCCATGGACGCTTATGTACATACATGCCTGCACCGGTGGCACAGGAGCTAGTCTTTTTTATTTATAGCTCATGCTCATAAATCATTGAATCTTATTATCTGTCACACTGAAGAAAGTAATGCTAATGTTTTAAGACTCTACCGTGATACTTTTTGTGTGTTTAAGTAGAATATCTGACTGACGATGGCCCAAACTGCTGCGCCGTGCAGCTCTTCGAGCTGCTGTCCTGAGTGGTTCTCCGAGCTTCTGTCCTGAGCGGCTCTCCGAGCTGCTATCCGGAGAGGCTCTCCGAGAAGCTGTCTTTGGTATGCATTAATAAAGAAAAATATCACTACACTGTGCGAGTGAGATGTATGTAAGGCATGGAATGTTTTTCTTTGTTTACATTGCATAGTGTGGTGCATGTGATGGAAGTCCAGAATTTTATCGTAGTTCGTCAACAGATATTAACACATTCATTTGTTTTAACTATAACTGACCTATTGTTTTTTATGTCTGAAGCTATTTGTTTTGAATAGGCATTGCTACAAGAACCTTTGCCATGGACGCTTATGTACATACATGCCTGCGCCGGTGGCACAGGAGCTAGTCTTTTTTATTTATAGCTCATGCTCATAAATCATTGAATCTTATTAGCTGTCACACTGAAGAAAGTAATGCTAATGTTTTAAGAATCTACCGTGATACTTTTTGTGTGTTATAGAAGAATATCTGACTGACGATGGCCCAAGCTGCTGCGCCGTGCAGCTCTTCGAGCTGCTGTCCTGAGTGGCTCTCCAAGCTGCTATCCTGAGCGGCTCTCCAAGCTGCTATCTGGAGAGGCTCTCCGAGAAGCTGTCTTTGGTATGCATTAATAAAGAAAAATATCACTACACTGTGTGAGTGAGATGTATGTAAGGCATGGAATGTTTTTCTTTTTTAACATTGCATAGTGTGGTGCATGTGATGGAAGTCCAGAATTTTATCGTAGTTCGTCGACAGATATTAACACATTCATTTGTTTTTAACTATAACTGACGTATTGTTTTTTATGTCTGAAGCTATTTGTTTTGAATAGGCATTGCTACAAGAACCTTTGCCATGGACGCTTATGTACATACATGCCTGCGCCGGTGGCACAGGAGCTAGTCTTTTTTATTTATAGCTCATGCTCATAAATCATTGAATCTTATTAGCTGTCACACGTAAGAAAGTAATTCTTATGTTTTAAGACTCTACCGTGATACTTTTTGTGTGTTATAGAAGAATATCTGACTGACGATGGCCCAAGCTGATGCGCCGTGCAGCTCTCCGAGGTGCTGTCCTGAGTGGTTCTCCGAGCTGCTGTCCCGAGCGGCTCTCCGAGCTGCTATCCGGAGAGGCTCTCCGAGAAGCTGTCTTTGGTATGAATTAATAAAGAAAAATATCACTAAACAGTGCGAGTAAGATGTATGTAAGGCATGGAATGTTTTTCTTTGTTTACATTGCATAGTGTGGTGCATGTGATCCTAGTCCAGAATTTTATCGTAGTTCGTCGACAGATATTAACACATTCATTTGTTTTTAACTATAACTGACCTATTGTTTTTTATGTCTGAAGCTATTTGTTTTGAATAGGCATTGCTACAAGAACCTTTGCCATGGACGCTTATGTACATACATGCCTGCGCCGGTGGCACAGAAGCTAGCCTTTATTATTTATAGCTCATGCTCATAAATCATTGAATCTTATTAGCTGTCACACGTAAGAAAGTAATGCTTATGTTTTAAGACTCTACCGTGATACTTTTTGTGTCTTATAGAAGAATATCTGACTGGCGATGGCCCAAGCTGCTGCGCCGTGCAGCTCTTCGCGCTGCTGTCCTGAGCGGCTTTCCGAGCTGCTATCCGGAGAGGCTCTTCGAGAAGCTGTCTTTGGTATGCATTAATTAAGAAAAATATCACTAAACAGTGCGAGTGAGATGTATGTAAGGCATGGAATATTTTTCTTTGTTTACATTGCATAGTGTGGTGCATGTGATCGAAGTCCAGAATTTTATCGTAGTTCGTCGACAGATATTAACACATTCATTTGATTTTAACTAAAACTGAACTATTGTTTTTCATGTCTGAAGCTATTTGTTTTGAATAGGCATTGCTACAAGAACCTTTGCCATGGACGCTTATGTACATACATGCCTGCACCGGTGGCACAGGAGCTAGTCTTTTTTATTTATAGCTCATGCTCATAAATCATTGAATCTTATTAGCTGTCATACTGAAGAAAGTAATGCTAATGTTTTAAGACTCTACCGTGATACTTTTTGTGTGTTTAAGAAGAATATCTGACTGACGATGGCCCAAACTGCTGCGCCGTGCAGCTCTTCGAGCTGCTGTCCTGAGTGGTTCTCCGAGCTGCTGTCCTGAGCGGCTCTCCGAGCTGCTATCCGGAGAGGCTCTCCGAGAAGCAGTCTTTGGTATGCATAAATAAAGAAAAATATCACTACACTGAGCGAGTGAGATGTATGTAAGGCATGGAATGTTTTTCTTTGTTTACATTGCATAGTGTGGTGCATGTGATGGAATTCCAGAATTTTATCGTAGTTCGTCGACAGATATTAACACATTCATTTGATTTTAACTATAACTGACCTATTGTTTTTTATGTCTGAAGCTATTTGTTTTGAATAGGCATTGCTACAAGAACTTTTGCCATGGACGCTTATGTACATACATGCCTGCACCGGTGGCACAGGAGCTAGTCTTTTTTATTTATAGCTCATGCTCATAAATCATTGAATCTTATTAGCTGTCACACTGAAGAAAGTAATGCTAATGTTTTAAGACTCTACCGTGATACTTTTTGTGTGTTTAAGAAGAATATCTGACTGACGATGGCCCAAACTGCTGCGCCGTGCAGCTCTCCGAGGTGCTGTCCTGAGTAACTTCTCCGAGCTGCTGTCCTGAGCGGCTCTCTGAGCTGCTATCCGGAGAGGCTCTCCGAGAAGCAGTCTTTGGTATGCATTAATAAAGAAAAATATCACTACACTGTGCGAGTGAGATGTATGTAAGGCATGGAATGTTTTTCTTTGTTTACATTGCATAGTGTGGTGCATGTGATGGAAGTCCAGAATTTTATCGTAGTTCGTCGACAGATATTAACACATTCATTTGTTTTTAACTATAACTGACCTATTGTTTTTTATGACTGAAGCTATTTGTTTTGAATAGGCATTGCTACAAGAACCTTTGTCATGGACGCTTATGTACATACATGCCTGCGCCGGTGGCACAGGAGCTAGTCTTTTTTATTTATAGCTCATGCTCATAAATCATTGAATCTTATTAGCTGTCACACTGAAGAAAGTAATGCTAATGTTTTAAGACTCTACCGTGATACTTTTTGTGTGTTTAAGAAGAATATCTGACTGACGATGGCCCAAGCTGCTGCGTCGTGCAGCTCTTCGAGCTGCTGTCCTGAGTGGTTCTCCGAGCTGCTGTCCTGAGCGGCTCTCCGAGCTGCTATCCGGAGAGGCTCTCCGAGAAGCCGTCTTTGGTATGCATTAATAAAGAAAAATATCACTAAACAGCGCGAGTGAGATGTATGTAAGGCATGGAATGTTTTTCTTTGTTTACATTGCATAGTGTGGTGCATGTGATGGAAGTCCAGAATTTTATCGTAGTTCGTCGACAGATATTAACACATTCATTTGATTTTAACTGTAACTGACCTATTGTTTTTTTATGTCTGAAGCTATTTGTTTTGAATAGGCATTGCTACAAGAACCTTTGCCATGGACGCTTTTGTACATACATGCCTGCGCCGGTGGCACAGGAGCTAGTCTTTTTTATTTATAGCTCATGCTCATAAATCATTGAATCTTATTAGTTGTCACACTGAAGAAAGTAATGCTAATGTTTTAAGACTCTACCGTGATACTTTTTGTGTGTTATAGAAGAATATCTGACTAACGATGGCCCAAGCTGCTGCGCAGTGCAGCTCTTCGAGCTGCTGTCCTGTGTGGTTCTCCGAGCTGCTGTCCTGAGCGGCTCTCCGAGCTGCTATCCAGAGAGGCTCTCCGAGAAGCTGTCTTTGGTATGCATTAATAAAGAAAAATATCACTAAACAGTGCGAGTGAGATGTATGTAAGGCATGGAATGTTTTTTTTTGTTTACATTGCATAGTGTGGTGCATGTGATGGAAGTCCAGAATTTTATCGTAGTTCGTCGACAGATATTAACACATTCATTTGTTTTTAACTATAACTGACCTATTGTTTTTTATGTCTGAAGCTATTTGTTTTGAATAGGCATTGCTACAAGAACCTTTGCCATGGACGCTTATGTACATACATGCCTGCGCTGGTGGCACAGGAGCTAGTCTTTTTTATTTATAGCTCATGCTCATAAATCATTGAATCTTATTAGCTGTCACACTGAAGAAAGTAATGCTAATGTTTTAAGAATCTACCGTGATACTTTTTGTGTGTTATAGAAGAATATCTGACTGACGATGGCCCAAGCTGCTGCGCCGTGCAGCTCTTCGAGCTGCTGTCCTGAGTGGCTCTCCAAGCTGCTATCCTGAATGGCTCTCCAAGCTGCTATCTGGAGAGGCTCTCCGAGAAGCTGTCTTTGGTATGCATTAATAAAGAAAAATATCACTACACTGTGTGAGTGAGATGTATGTAAGGCATGGAATGTTTTTCTTTTTTAACAGTGCATAGTGTGGTGCATGTGATGGAAGTCCAGAATTGTATCGTAGTTCGTCGACAGATATTAACACATTCATTTGTTTTTAACTATAACTGACCTATTGTTTTTAATGTCTGAAGCTATTTGTTTTGAATAGGCATTGCTACAAGAACCTTTGACATGGACGCTTATGTACATACATGCCTGCGCCGGTGGCACAGAAGCTAGCACTTTTTTTTTTATAGCTCATGCTCATAAATCATTGAATCTTATTAGCTGTCACACGTAAGAAAGTAATTCTTATGTTTTAAGACTCTACCGTGATACTTTTTGTGTCTTATAGAAGAATATCTGACTGGCGATGGCCCAAGCTGCTGCGCCGTGCAGCTCTTCGCGCTGCTGTCCTGAGCGGCTTTCCGAGCTGCTATCCGGAGAGGCTCTCCGAGAAGCTGTCTTTGGTATGCATTAATTAAGAAAAATATCACTAAACAGTGCGAGTGAGATGTATGTAAGGCATGGAATGTTTTTCTTTGTTTACATTGCATAGTGTGGTGCATGTGATGGAAGTCCAGAATTTTATCGTAGTTCGTCGACAGATATTAACACATTCATTTGTTTTTAACTATAACTGACCTATTGTTTTTTATGACTGAAGCTATTTGTTTTGAATAGGCATTGCTACAAGAACCTTTGTCATGGACGCTTATATACATACATGCCTGCCGCCGATGGCACAGGAGCTAGCCTTTATTATTTATAACTCATGCTCATAAATCATTGAATCTTATTAGCTGTCACACTGAAGAAAGTAATGCTAATGTTTTAAGACTCTACCGTGATACTTTTTGTGTGTTTAAGAAGAATATCTGACTGACGATGGCCCAAGCTGCTGCGCCGTGCAGCTCTTCGAGCTGCTGTCCTGAGTGGTTCTCCGAGCTGCTGTCCTGAGCGGCTCTCCGAGCTGCTATCCGGAGAGGCTCTCCGGGAAGCCGTCTTTGGTATGCATTAATAAAGAAAAATATCACTAAACAGCGCGAGTGAGATGTATGTAAGGCATGGAATGTTTTTCTTTGTTTACATTGCATAGTGTGGTGCATGTGATGGAAGTCCAGAATTTTATCGTAGTTCGTCGACAGATATTAACACATTCATTTGTTTTAACTATAACTGACCTATTGTTTTTTATGTCTGAAGCTATTTGTTTTGAATAGGCATTGCTACAAGAACCTTTGCCATGGACGCTAATGTACATACATGCCTGCGCCGGTGGCACAGGAGCTAGTCTTTTTTATTTATAGCTCATGCTCATAAATCATTGAATCTTATTAGCTGTCACACTGAAGAAAGTAATACTAATGTTTTAAGAATCTACCGTGATACTTTTTGTGTGTTATAGAAGAATATCTGACTGACGATGGCCCAAGCTGCTGCGCCGTGCAGCTCTTCGAGCTGCTGTCCTGAGTGGCTCTCCAAGCTGCTATCCTGAGCGGCTCTCCAAGCTGCTATCTGGAGAGGCTCTCCGAGAAGCTGTCTTTGGTATGCATTAATAAAGAAAAATATCACTACACTGTGTGAGTGAGATGTATGTAAGGCATGGAATGTTTTTCTTTTTTAACATTGCATAGTGTGGTGCATGTGATGGAAGTCCAGAATTTTATCGTAGTTCGTCGACAGATATTAACACATTCATTTGTTTTTAACTATAACTGACGTATTGTTTTTTATGTCTGAAGCTATTTGTTTTGAATAGGCATTGCTACAAGAACCTTTGCCATGGACGCTTATGTACATACATGCCTGCGCCGGTGGCACAGGAGCTAGTCTTTTTTATTTATAGCTCATGCTCATAAATCATTGAATCTTATTAGCTGTCACACGTAAGAAAGTAATTCTTATGTTTTAAGACTCTACCGTGATACTTTTTGTGTGTTATAGAAGAATATCTGACTGACGATGGCCCAAGCTGCTGCGCCGTGCAGCTCTCCGAGGTGCTGTCCTGAGTGGTTCTCCGAGCTGCTGTCCCGAGCGGCTCTCCGAGCTGCTATCCGGAGAGGCTCTCCGAGAAGCTGTCTTTGGTATGAATTAATAAAGAAAAATATCACTAAACAGTGCGAGTAAGATGTATGTAAGGCATGGAATGTTTTTCTTTGTTTACATTGCATAGTGTGGTGCATGTGATCCTAGTCCAGAATTTTATCGTAGTTCGTCGACAGATATTAACACATTCATTTGTTTTTAACTATAACTGACCTATTGTTTTTTATGTCTGAAGCTATTTGTTTTGAATAGGCATTGCTACAAGAACCTTTGCCATGGACGCTTATGTACATACATGCCTGCGCCGGTGGCACAGAAGCTAGCCTTTATTATTTATAGCTCATGCTCATAAATCATTGAATCTTATTAGCTGTCACACGTAAGAAAGTAATGCTTATGTTTTAAGACTCTACCGTGATACTTTTTGTGTGTTATAGAAGAATATCTGACTGACGATGGCCCAAGCTGCTGCGCCGTGCAGCTCTCCGAGGTGCTGTCCTGAGTGGTTCTCCGAGCTGCTGTCCCGAGCGGCTCTCCGAGCTGCTATCCGGAGAGGCTCTCCGAGAAGCTGTCTTTGGTATGAATTAATAAAGAAAAATATCACTAAACAGTGCGAGTGAGATGTATGTAAGGCATGGAATGTTTTTCTTTGTTTACATTGCATAGTGTGGTGCATGTGATGGTAGTCCAGAATTTTATCGTAGTTCGTCGACAGATATTAACACATTCATTTGTTTTTAACTATAACTGACCTATTGTTTTTATGTCTGAAGCTATTTGTTTTGAATAGGCATTGCTACAAGAACCTTTGCCATGGACGCTTATGTACATACATGCCTGCACCGGTGGCACAGGAGCTAGCCTTTATTATTTATAACTCATGCTCATAAATCATTGAATCTTATTAGCTGTCACACTGAAGAAAGTAATGCTAATGTTTTAAGACTCTACCGTGATACTTTTTGTGTGTTTAAGAAGAATATCTGACTGACGATGGGACTAGCTGCTGCGCCGTGCAGCTCTCCGAGGTGCTGTCCTGATTGGTTCTCCGAGCTGCTGTCCCGAGCGGCTCTCCGAGCTGCTATCCGGAGAGGCTCTCCGAGAAGCTGTCTTTGGTATGCATTAATAAAGAAAAATATCACTAAACAGTGCGAGTGAGATGTATGTAAGGAATGGAATGTTTTTCTTTGTTTACATTGGATAGTGTGGTGCATGTGATGGAAGTCCAGAATTTTATCGTAGTTCGTCGACAAATATTGACACATTCATTTATTTTTAACTATTACTCATCTAATTGTTTTTTATGTCTGAAGCTATTTGTTTTGAATAGGCATTGCTACAAGAACCTTTGCCATGGACGCTTATGTACATACATGCCTGCGCCTGTGCTACAGGAGCTAGCCTTTTTTATTTATAGCTCATGCTCATAAATCATTGAATCTTATTAGTTGACACACTGAAGAAAGTAATGCTAATGTTTTAAGACGCTACCGTGATACTTTTTCTGTGTTATAGAAGAATATCTGACTGACGATGGCCCAAGCTGCTGCACCGTGCAGCTCTCCGAGGTGCTGTCCTGAGTGGTTCTCCGAGCTGCTGTCCCGAGCGGCTCTCCGAGCTGCTATCCGGAGAGGCTCTCCGAGAAGCTGTCTTTGGTATGAATTAATAAAGAAAAATATCACTAAACAGTGCGAGTAAGATGTATGTAAGGCATGGAATGTTTTTCTTTGTTTACATTGCATAGTGTGGTGCATGTGATGCTAGTCCAGAATTTTATCGTAGTTCGTCGACAGATATTAACACATTCATTTGTTTTTAACTATAACTGACCTATTGTTTTTTATGTCTGAAGCTATTTGTTTTGAATAGGCATTGCTACAAGAACCTTTGCCATGGACGCTTATGTACATACATGCCTGCGCCTGTGCTACAGGAGCTAGCCTTTTTTATTTATAGCTCATGCTCATAAATCATTGAATCTTATTAGTTGACACACTGAAGAAAGTAATGCTAATGTTTTAAGACGCTACCGTGATACTTTTTGTGTGTTATAGAAGAATATCTGACTGACGATGGCCCAAGCTGCTGCACCGTGCAGCTCTCCAAGCTGCTGTCCTGAGTGGCTCTCCGAGCTGCTGTCCTGAGCGGCTCTCCGAGCTGCTATCCGGAGAGGCTCTTCTAGAAGCTGTCTTTGGTATGCATTAATAAAGAAAAATATCACTAAACAGTGCGAGTGAGATGTATGTAAGGCATGGAATGTTTTTCTTTGTTTTCATTGCATAGTGTGGTGCATGTGATGGAAGTCCAGAATTTTATCGTAGTAGTACATTCATTTGTTTTGAATTATTACTCACCAATTTTTTTTTATGTCTGAAGCTATTTATTTGAATAGGCATTGCTACAAGAACCTTTGCCATGGACGCTTATGTACATACATGACTGCGCCAGTGGCACAGGAGCTAGCCTTTTTTATTTATAGGTCATGCTCATAAATCATTGAATCTTATTAGTTGTCACACTGAAGAAAGTATTAGCTTGAATGGACCAGGCCAGAGAAAGTAGAGTATATCTGGCTATGTCATTGAAAAGAAGGATAGATTCTCGCCTGACTGGGAGGAATGTGCTCAGGTAAATAATAAAATACTGTGATACCACTAGAATCATTGTTATGTGCCCCTAGTATGCATTTTGTTGGTTTTCATACATTGCGTTTTGAAATTGAATAAAAGGTAATTTATAGTACTTTGAAATACTGAAAAAATCAAAACGTACGGGCAAAGTAAACAATGCCATGATTCCATGAAACAAAATCGCTGAAATCGGACAATGTTAAGAGGTAGAAAAGAGTTTTCTCTTTTAGTATGGAAAGTACTAGCTATGCAATCCTCTTAAGAATTGCATCTCGTGATTATATGATAGCGACGTTAGCACGTAAAAATATTTATTTATATTAATTTAATTCAACTTTTTACATCGTAACAATTTTAAACAACTTTTTCTAATTTGAATACCTATGTAATATCGGCAGGTTCATTGCTGAATCTCGCGACTACCCTGAAACTGAACATTCTGGAAGCTACCGACGCCGACGAAGGCGACTACACTTGTGAGGCGGTCAACAACATCGGATATGTGTACTGCACTGGACATCTTAAGATTGGAAGTGAGTGTACCTCTTTAGCTCCTTAATTTAAAAAAAAAACACTTGGTATTAACTATTATGATTATTTGAATCTAAGTATTTATCCCCATAACTAGGCTGTAGCAATGACTGTAACTATACTGAGCTGTAAAAACTGATGAATGAGTGCTGTGTAGCAAGACACAGTATTAGCCAGGTCATTAGAAGTTATTATAATTATTATTGTTACAGCTAAAAAAACAAAATCTGACACTTTGCCACAAATAAATAACTTTCTTATTAATCCGCCATTTATTTGAATATTCATGTTTTTAAATATCTATCTCTCGGATGATATGAGGTTTTCTGTGATTGCTTTGCTTTTAATTGTGTTTTCCTTTGGTGGTCTGAAGGCCAATGGCGATCACTAGACTTACGATTGACCCCTACCCGGCAAACCTCACGAGGCCCGCACGGTGGAATTTGGCCCATAGTCCTCTATCTGAAGAATGCCTGTGCATGCATTCTTCAGATGGAGCAATGGGAGCGTAATAGACTCATTACGATGACTGATGCCTATTATGAATGTTTATATAATAATATATGATCTCCCTAGACCCGCCCCGAATCACTTGCATGCCGGGTGATCTTCACCTCCCAGAGCATGACAACACCAAGATCAAGATCCTGTACTCTGGAGACCAGCCCGCTGACGTCACACTCACCAAGGACGGCCACAAGGTCACCGACTTACCGCATCTCAAATACACCGTGTTTGATGACTACATCCTTATCTTTATCAAGGACATCACTAACGATGATATGGGTAAGATTCTTATACATTAGTCTTATACATAAACTTCATAAACAACTTGTAGGCAGATTTTTAAGTATTAGGTATTCCGTGGATTCTGCCTCCGTCGTCTGGGTTCGATTCTTAAAACGCAAGGAAACCCACCGCAGAAAGACATTTAAATCTTACATATCTGGGACGCACGGCCACTGTAATGGGCAGATATGACGCTTACCACCAGGCAAACGACTTGTAATGTACAAGTAACTAACTAATATAATAAATCTGGTTTATACTCAAATCAACCCAAGATAATTTATTGATTCAGGCGTTACTTTTCGGAAATCCATTATCAAAAACGATATTAGAAGAAATATTTAGTGACACTACTTACAATTCAATGTCACAGTGACTGTCGGTCTAGCGCTCGACGAGTCAACACCTCCTGAGGATGCGTCGTGTAGAGGCGAAACACGTGTCGAATCGTTTTTGGTTGATTGGGGTGTTTTTATTATCTGTATACTTCCTGTTTGCAGTTTGTGCGGGAGGGAGGGTGGTGCACACCGCAACTCGGCCATAAGCATTGTTTTTAGCGGAAGTGTCACTAAATATTTCTTCTAATATCGTTTTCAAATTACCAACGTCGTATTATGAAATTAATTTAAAATATTTTGATATAATTTAAAACTCATAGTTCTGCATATATTGCTAACTGAACTAGAAACATCGCTATCCTCCAGTTTCTGGAACATTTGTCAATGTTTGACCAGCTAACAGACGGAATACTGACCGTTGATTGGTCACACATCGCGTCATAGAATACCATTGACCTTCAACTACACTCCCACCATCTCATCAGTTCATGTTCAGTTAACAGCGTCGCTAGTGGAGAATTTGGTATTGCAACCTAAAGAATCAAAACATAGAGCAGTCTTTCTAGCCACTTTAATCTGCAACTCCTGCAATTATAATCCTACTAATATAATAAACGCGAAAGTTAGTAGGCATGTATGGATGTATACTGTAGTTCCAATTTTTTCCACCTGAACAGATAAGTTGGTGACACTATAATCAAGGCTTTGACAAACGGTCTAGAAACTAGGGGACTTGAAGTTGGCAACTTCATTGTAACAAGTCACATTTTCATCTGTAAGTTTACTGTGCCTGATTAAAACATTAACTGTAGATATAATTTCATCATAATGGACATTTAGTTTCATTAACCCTTTGCGTCCCAGAGATGTTAATATACGTCAGTTTCATTCATAAATCTTTTGTTTGAATTATCACGGTATAGGAAGAATTAGAATCTAACGCAGAGTTTTTTTTTACATTAGGCCTGAGAGATGCTTATTAACGCCCCGCTTGAAAGACCGAGGGTGATAGTTGCATGGAAAAACTTACGCCGGCAAAGCATTCCATAATTGAGTTACTCTACAGAGGTATATAGTAAAGGTAGATAAAAGTGATAATATATAATAATAATAAAAGTGACTTTTCAGGTACATACAAGATCACAATCAAGAACAACTCCGGCGAGACGTCAGACACGTTCTCAGTCACAGTCACCGGTTTACCTGGACCTCCTTAGGGTCCTCTGGAAGCCACCGACATCACCAGACACTCGTGCACTTTGGCTTGGAAACCACCCACATAAGATGGTGGCATGCCTGTTACTCACTACGTCATTGAGAGGATTGATATCTCTGGTAAGGATCTTACTCATCTAGACATAGTATACGTTTTAAACCACAGACGTGCGACTACCTAGACCTCTTCAACGTCCTCTGAGTAACGTCAGCAGTCACTCGATCACTTTGGCTTAAAACCACTCTTAATCAAATCTTACAAAATGTGTATGCCAGTACATAGCATAATTATCAATAGTGCATATTGTCAAAATATATATTAGAGTAAATATGATGACAATTTATCACTTTTGATGTCTCAATGCGGATAAGCTTGAAAAGCATGCATGCCTTGTGCCTTTATTTACGTTTACCAATACTTGAATAAGTCGCCAATTTTTTAAATCATTATGAAATTAGAATAGTATAAATATACTGACTGCTATGAATTGGCAAAAGAATTGCCGAAATTAAAAATAAATAGTTTGTATAACTATAAAATAGATGTGTCAGAGGGGTTTATCTAGTATATAGTCAAGGAAGACCTTGAGTTGATATACAGTACCTAAAGTATATTTATGCTGTCTCGCAAATTTATTCTAGGTTACTAACAAACAAAACCAAAACAAGATCTCATATTAATAAATAAAAAATAAAAGATCATAATTATTATAATAGTAGTTCTGCGAACAGTAGAGCGCGGGAGCACATAGTCTTATCAGCGGTCTAAATCGGTCGGTAAATAGCACCGTAGCAAACTTTCCCTCAAAACTCAAAATCGCAGACGGCAAAAAATATTACTTAGTAGAACATGCATACCAAGTTTAGTTACAGTTGGTTGAACAATGCGACCTATACAGGAAGACGTACATGCAACCTAACAAAAGTAAAGATTGATAAAAGTCAATTTGGAAAGTTAAAGCAGAAACGCTTCGCTCACTCGGTCAATAAAAGTACGCGTATAGGACGTACACAAGTAAAACTGTTAAAATTTTTAAACGTCAGCATTTCGGCATTTTTTTATTTATATTAGCGATGGGCTCAGGAACTTGATTGTCTGATGGTAAGCGTAAAGCTTCCACACGACAGTAACAGTCGTAGTCCCAGAACTCTGCGTGAAACTAAACTGAGCCCGTCATATCGTGACATAGCTGTATGGTTCCATTCGGCCAGTAGTTTAACTTGCTAGAGTGAGTTAGCACAAATAACTAAGTAAGTAATTTAACGTAACGTATCGTTCACGTGAAACAGTACAAACTGTCGTTTATCTAGGGCAACTGTGACACAGACAACTAATAGTTTGTACACTGAAACGTATGACGCGTTGCCGCTTACGATACAAATACTTTTTCGCAAATTGCTTACGTTACTGCCTCTGGTCTCTTCATTTCTAAAACAGTTTGAATGTAGTCTGGCACTGCATTTTGTATGTCATCTGCTAGTTTATGACATGTTTCTATAGAATTAACGTATCGAAACATGTTTTTTTACAAGTGAAATCATACGATATGGCATTGATGTGATCTAAATATGCGTTTGTTTGCTATTGTTTAAGATAATTCGAAAATATTTCCACCGATTTTAATCGAACTTAAAGGAGCTATCCAAAAAAAGTACCATCGGTTCACAGTGGTTGTTTTTGACGTGATAACGTCTTATAAATCTGTTGTCACGTTAAGTCTGAGCTTAGGCTAATTTAACTAAAATTATCGTCCGTAAACCGAATTTACAAACATCGTTCTTTTTAATGTTTGTAGGCGAATGCACCGTTCGACCAGCCATCAGCACCCGGAGTTCCGAAGATCCTGGAAGTCGTAGGTGACTTCGTGCATCTCGAATGGGACAAACCAGAAAGCGACGGAGGCTCACGAGTACAGGGTAAGGGCATTATACTATTTATAGCGTATTTCTACACTAATACTATAAACAGGAAATATTTGTTGTTATTTTTTGTAAATATTTATACAATTCTTTCACTAGTAGAAAGCAGCATTATTCCTCAGTGACATAGGCTATTTTCGGTTCAACATCATCATCGTCCATTACCACGCAGGTGAACGCGACTACTCTAAACTATATTTATGAGTAAAGCGGGACGACGTGGTATGCTAAAATCTAAATAATTATCGTGTTGCTCATTATGTTACCTGTTCAATATGAATTAAAAAATATTTAAATATATAAAAACGGAATGGACCAATCTGGCTAATTCTTTTGTTTCGTTGTGTTAATTATTGTGGGGAGAAGGTTCATATGAAAGAAAGCCAAGAAAATATGAGAGGTTATGGCGAGGCCGAAAGCCGAGCCTACTACGCGAAGTGGCGGGCAGTCGCTAGTATATACATAAAAATGAACTTTTATTTATTCTGGTCACGCTATAACTTGAGAACGGATGAAACAATCTCGCTAGTTCTTTTTTTGTTGGGTTAATTATTGTCGGGAGAAGGTTCTTATAAAAGAAAAACCAAGAATAGATGGGAGGTTATAGCGAGCCCGAAGGCCGAGCCTACTACGCGCACCAAGTCGCGGGCAGTCGCTAGTGAATAGTACAACACTATGCTTACCAATTGAATGTATATCCCATAGCTTTTTTTACAAAATTGTATTTGGTATCGAACAGGCCGTTACTGCGTGCTGGCTACGACCTTCCGCACACCCGTTCGGTCCTTTTCCTGAGAAAACAAACTTAATTGATATTATAGCAAGACTAACAAGATTCCGATATTTCACAAGATCATTACTGGTTGATAATGAGCAAGTCTAATTTCCTCTTATCTTAGTCGCGCTGGAGTTTCAGTTTGCTGGAGTCAGGATTAGAGAAGTAAGTTCTCTAATCCTAACAGCGCGACTAAGAAAAGCTATTCAACTCTGTCCATGCATTCGATCTTTCTGTGTAACGTAAATAAATAATATAATTAAAGTTAGGTAGTACTAAAGTGGGTTACAAACATAAGTGTCTGTATTGACATAGATATATTTCGTACAAATTTTTCCATATATTTACTGGTCCGGAAAATACATGTACTGACTGGTTGACGCAGTTGGTAGCCACCCCGCCTTCTGAGCCGCTGGCCCTGAAAAATTAACATGTCTTTTTGGCCTGCGTCTGGGTAGTACGGGTTCTGCCTAGTTTCAGACCTGAAGACCTTGTATGTGGATGTTGTCTCATACTATTATTATTATTTTTACTATGTACAATTGCTTTGCTGACCTTTTTGTTTCTTTTCAGGCTACTGGGTAGACAAACGCGAAGTAGGCGCTTCGACTTGGCAACGAGTCAACATAGCCCTCTGCCTTCCCAATCAATTGAACTGCTCCAATTTGGTGGAAGGTCGCCAATACGAGTTCCGGGTCACAGCTGTCAACGAGGCCGGTCTCTCGCCGCCTTCCACTGCCAGTCAGGAGGTCAAGGTCCAGGATCCGAAGGGTGAGTGTCTCTGGAATTGATCTGACCAGGACATGTAGTAGACATGTAGTCAACTTATAATAGCAATTGATTACGCCGTAACGTCGGTTGTTAAGCCACCGATTGGAAATTTACCTTAGCTGCGGCTATCCTAGGTATCAATCCGCGCTACCGTAGAATCCTTGACTGTTGTCATTTAACAACTGATGTTTTTTTTTATAAAAACTAACGGGGTATCCCTCATTTTTACTGAACGGGATTACTCACGCAATACTTGCTGGAAACTATAGTCGGATCTATCCGGCAAGTATAATGTGAGTAATCCCGTATTTTTCAGTAAAAACTGAAGTTACGATAGCTGACTTGGTGCTAATATGTCGAGACTTCCGTCCATGGACATGTCAGTTTAGCACAGGTCAATGTAACATCGAAATAATAAATGACATATATTTTTATTCTCTATCGCCATCAACTTCTAATAACGCTATCTGTATTTTTAAATTTATCATATCTATTATATCTATCAAATCAAAATCTGTTTAATAAATATTTATAAAACTAATATCCTTTAATTTATGTAACTCGTTGCGCGACAAGCAACCCGTCCTGATGTTTTACGTCACGGTTGCCCAAACAATGCCATTTAGAATTTTAAACAACATCAGTTCAAAACCCTGCATGGCAATGCACTGTAACTGAAACATAAACTATTAAGTCTCTTGCCGTGTAAATCTGTATTGTCTATTATTTGTATTTATTATCCATATGAAACATATTGTCTGTTGCAGCCGCCACCCCGCCAGAGATCGTGAAGCCGCTGAAGAACGCGAACTGCATCCAGTACCACAACGCCAAGTTCCAGTGTACCATCACTGGATCGCCCAAACCGGCTATCACGTGGTACAAGGGTGAGTCATTCATATAAATATTCTTACAAATAAACCATCTAGTTGCAAATTGACAACGTTCTCACTTCTATGCCTGTTAATATTTTATCCATGTATGTCTTTTAAAGAAAAAAATAATGACCTCAGTAGAAGGAACACTAGACATAATCATCACCCTTAACGGGCGCATTGCTCTCAAACAAAAGGAATATGATATCACTTACACACATAGGTATATCAGAAGTAGTACTTAATCGTACAGAAATTAACTCTGGCTTACAATAAATATAACTGGAAGTATTATTTTTCCTAGTCACCAACTCACATAAAAAACGTATATACATACAAATTATGTACTTCCCTATATGTCATCACATCTATGCGTAACCAACTATACTCAGAATACGTTTTGTGAAGAGCAAATTGGTTTGACTTGTGGGCTACTGTCCATTCCAGTATATTTTATGTTTCTTATGATCATCACGTCAACAATATTCAATTCAGAACACATTTGAGTCTTCTCTCTGAGAATGCCTAAGAAATCATTATTTAGAATGTTATTAAATTTTTATTCGTTTACTGTCAAATGTCACACCCCGATATATTTATGGTTCTACAGGAGCCCGAGAGATCACAAACGGCCCGCGTCACCGCATCTGGAGCGAGGGCGATAACCACTTCCTGACCGTTATGGACGTATTCGGGGAAGACGCAGACGAGTACGTGTGTCGCGCGGTCAACAAAACAGGCGTTAAGAGCACAAGGGCGGAACTGCTTATCATGAGTAAGTATCACCAGCTAACAGACGGAATATTGATCGCTGATTGGTCACATATAGCGTCATAGAAATACCATTGACCAATGAACGTTTAGTATTTAGTTGGGTAACTAATAAAGGCTTTGACAAACGTTCTAGAAACTGGGGGTTAGTCTTATTGTGGTCTCCAATCTATCGCCGGTTTCCCGTGCTAGCCTTAGGATTTTGACGCATTCATATTCATCATAACAGGTATCACTAAAAAAGGTAAAAAAAGATTAAATTTGGTAAAGTTCCCTCCTCCTTTCCCCGTTATTTAAATCATCGTCTTCTTCATCATCTCAAGTTATGGGAAGATCATGGCTGGACTGGTCTGGTCTGCCAAATGGATCGGCTATCAGTCAGGTTGCTGGTTTAATTATAACGTCAGGCTTAAACTTAAGACACAGTTTTTCGTAGCTGTCTTTACTGTTGGGTTTCATTGTGCCTTGTATGGGTGTATGAAATATAGCCTGTAATTACATACTCAAAAGCAGGAAGGATATGTTCTGTTATTCCACTTAAAACAGTCCAATTGATGAAAATGAAAGGTTGCAATGCCCAGGGTGTCTAATGTTGAGACCCTATAATCGTTATCGTTTTGGTTACGATTCGTAGATATTTGACACTGTGTATGGAAAAAAATCAAACACTGACGGTGAGTAAAACATTATGTTTCTAGATATGGTTGATTCTACAAAAATTGGGTAACTCAATGTCATCAGTCAATAAAACGATGATTGTTATATTGTATTTATATTTTATGATTAATTTTAAAACCACTAAAAGTCTTTTATTTGGTCACCCAATTTCAGCTATTCATTTCAAATACAAATTTGCAAAACTTCACAATTATATGCTCAAAAAGTCAGTACTTTGGCGTGTCACAACCTCAAAAGCGCGCAATCAAATAGTGTGCAATTAAATATTACCTTTAATATAATAAAACTTAATATTTTACTATAATCTGTGATGTATTTAATCATATATAATCACAACTTTAATAATATAATACTGATACACATACTTATGTGACTGATATACATACTTATATACATATACACACCCAAACACAAATCAAATAGACATGATCATGCACACAAATGTTTGACCTGTCCGGGGATCGAACCCGGGACCCGCGGCTCAGAAGGCATGGGCTACCAACTGCGCCAACCGGCCTATCAACTATAGTAACAAATGTTCCATTTGTCTTCTAGATTCACAACGATGGCGATCACTGGTCTGGTACCAGGCAAGCAGTATGAGTTCCGAGTGTACGCTGAAAACATCTACGGACGGTCGGAGCCGAGCTATACCACCTCGCTGGTGCAGACCAAGGCCATCGTCAAGAAAGAGTACAAGAAGAAGGAATACCCAGGTAACTGCATCCTTAAGTAAAGGTAATAATAAACTTCCCGGTTACATCGAAGTCGTATCCAAGACGGTTGCAAAAAAGGAAAGAAAAAAGAATTCAATTCGTACAAATCATAGAGTTAGTTCTCCCATAATAATAATAATGATTTTTAATTCCAAAAACATACCAGAAACCTAAAGATTTATACAATGTTTAGATTTTATTGTCTTTAGTAAAATACAAGTTTGGTATACACTCAGTAGTCCGCAGAACCTACACTTAAATATTACTTGTGTTGTAGGTAGAAAGAAGAAAAACATTAGATAGGTTGGTAATATGTAAGTAGTTCATAAGTGAATAAAGTGGAATTCGTAGCCAATTGAATTTTCCGTATAATTCATATATAATCCCATCATATATCTACAGACTTCCTAAAAGGAGGAGGTACTCAGTTCGACTGTTTTTTTAATGTTTGTTACCTTATAACTTTCGATAGGGTGAACCGATTCTCCAAAAATATTTTTTTTGTTTGAAAGCTGGTGCTTCCCGTGTGGCCCCATTTAAATTTCCTCAAATTCGGTCAAGCAGTTTTTGTGTTGCACTCCAATAACTGACGAGTATTTCGCCTATTTTGATGATATCATCATTTACGGTGAATGACAATCGATCCATTAGCAAGGGTCACTAAAATAGGTAATTATTTTTTACCAAAGTTGGAACCAACTTCAACACCAAAAAGTGTGAAACAACTTGTCGAAGTCGGTACCATGCGCGCAATATTGTGATAAAAGGTACTTTGAACTATCATGGTACCGACTTCAACAAGTTATTTCACAGTTTTTGGTGTTGAAGTCTGTTCTGTTATTTGGTAGGTAATTTGTTTTATGATAAGTACAAAGACAAGTCATTCAATTGATGCTACGCGCAATATTTGCCTATCGCAGTTGTACGTAAAACTAAAATACTAAATGTCTCGAAGGTAGAGCACTCGTATTTTTGTCCAATATGTCAACAAACAAGTTTAAAAATGTTTTTATAATGGAGAATAGCTAATGCTCAACATTAACAAACCCAGTAGAAGTTTTTGATGTTAGGATTCATCAGATTAGTTTCCAAATATTTGATTTGATTATCTGACGTTTACTATTTTATTCAACAAGTCACCAGGACATGCACATTATATCACATAGCGAAACGTCTGGTCCCAATCAAAGTGATAACAACAAGATCAGAAAGAGAAAATCCGAAGAAAACTTTTTAATTTGTTTCCGGTAGTGAAAGCATTGGTGGACAATATATTGGTCCAACAATAATGGAGCAGCAAAAATGTGATATATGCCCATGATTAACACAAAATATCCTGCACCAATTTGTTATGTATGTTTACTTGATAGTATAAATTTTTAAACATAAAAATGAACCCCTATTTTTTCTGGTCACACTATAACTTATGAACGGATGGAACAATCTCGCTAATTTTTTTTTTGTTGCGTTAATTATTACCGGAGAAGGTTATAATGTAAGAAAAAGCAAGAGTAAAGTTCACCTAAATGAGCGTCATGGTATGATTTCATTCAAAATTGTATATGTCAAGTTTAAGAACTGCACGGAACTTGCATGGTTTTTACGAAGCGGATAGTAAGGCCCCTGGTATGGAGCTGACCAAACTCATAGACAGCTGACAATTTACTAGTTACTCATTATGTAGTTAATTAAGTTTATGTAATTTGATTTCAGAATTATCTCCGCGGAAGAAGATGCTGCTGGAACAATTAAAAAGAACAAAATGCACATTAGCACCTCTGAGGAAGTCCGCTAAACTAGTAGAAAAAATAAAATCGCCAGAACTTAAAGAAATTGTAATCGCGGCATTAAAAAATCAGAATAGAAAGCTAAGAGGAAGACGGTGGACAACAAAAGAACAAAATTTCGGCCCTCGCAATTTATAAGAGGTCGCCAAAAACCTATCGTTGTCTTCAACAGCTAATGCCTTTACCAAATGAAAGGACTCTGCAGGTATTTTTAAACAAAATTCCCATAAATACAGGGATTAACAAAGCTGTTCTTGAGCATTTAAGAAAACTTTCGGATACAGAAGAACCTAACAACATAATATGTGTGCTTGCCTTTGACGAGATCGCATTAAAACCGCGAATAATATATAACCAAGCTACAGACTATGTAAAAGGTTACACAGACTATGGCATTCCAGAAGAGCGTGGTCCTGAATTGGCTGATCATGCCCTTGTATTTTTGCTACAAGGATTACGAAAGAAATTTAAACAGCCCTTAGCATTTTATTTTGTAAAAGGGACAGACAGTCAGCTCTCAAAAACTTGCCTTAATCATAAAAGAGATAGTAAAATGTGTTGAAGAAGTGGGGCATCGAGTTTTCGCCACAGTTTGTGATCAAGGTCCAACGAACATGGGAGCACTGAAGATTTTAAAATCCGACACTAAAAAGGCAGAAAACGCCATGAATACATTTTGGGTAGGCAAACAGAAAGTGTACACCCTATATGACGTGCCAAACCTCATTAAATCAATAAGAAACAACTTTTTAAATAATGGGACGATGGTGATGGACGAGAAAAAGGCAAAATGGGAACACCTTCAACAAGTAGAAGCAAAAAACAACTCGCTGTTATATCTAAGTAAGATATCCGCTATACACATACAACCCAAATATAAATCAAAAATGCTAATTAAGTATGCGGCGCAAATGTTGAGCCGTACTGCTTTTGCTGTTTTAAAACTGATGGCTGAGGCGGAAAAAAATGAGGAAAAATCTAAAGAAATGATGGAAGCTGGTGAAGTAGTCCTTGACCTGGACAGGCTATTTGATGCCTCAAATGGTCCATCTGGCCCCCAAGACATTAAAAAAAAATTGGGGAAAATGTCACGTCAAAGACAAATCATCTGAAAACATGGACTGAATTTAGAAAAAAAATAAGAACAGTAAAGTTTGTAAAAGCATCCGGTGTTGAAGCAAAAAATGTTAAATGCATTGAAGGTTATTGCATGACACTTAGCTGCTTACAAGACATTTGGAATGAGGTGCACAAGTTGGGATTCAAATATTTAAATTTAAGACAGTTAAACCAAGACAGTTTGAAAAACCTATTCGGAGCTATCCGCCAGCACAATCCCACAGATAGGAATCCCACTTGTGCATCTTTTGTCACAGCTTTACGGACTTCAATTATCTCCGGAATTACAAGCTCCAACAGCCGTAACTCTAACTGCCAAAGAAACGCCAACAAGCTACTAACTGATCTTAACCATTATATAGATCTACAGAAAGATGAACTGGAAGAAATCAATGAAGCCGAAGAAAATGATACTCTTAATCAGGATCTAACTTGTTTTGAACTATCGAATTTAAATATACCAGTTTTTCCAGAATGTGATGATGAAAAAATTGAAAACAATTTAATCAACATCGAAGGCCAACCTACAGTTTACCTTGCTGGTTATTTAGCATATACGTTAAAATCCCGCCCGTGTGCTAAATGTCAATCATGCTTACAAACACATGATATAGAAAGTCAAATGTATTCTTACGTCAAACTACGGGAGTGCTGGGAGGAAAAAAAATCACTGTTTTAAACTATCACGGTTGTTCACTAAAGTTATATGATTATTAACGGGATATTTACCGTGGTTAGGTTGTGGAATGAGCTCCCGATATTTCGGCGCAGTTACATGCACCATGTTCACGGGAAGACTGTCATTCCACAACCTTACCACGGTAAATATCCCGTTAATAATCATATAACTTTTTTTGGAAAAAAAATCTGTTATCCATCACTAAATTTATGTAAGACTGTGCAAATATCAGTTACCGTTTTTGAAGCAGAAGTCTTGCCATTCCTACACCCCAATGTGTGCCTTCTGGCAATGACATTATTTTATGCAAATTATGACCATTCCTGGTTCACATGCGAGGAACACAAAAGTGTTGTTTTCGATATTTTGTTTCGTCGTTTAGGACAGTTATTGGTTCGCAGACAATGCAAACGAATAAATTTGTCACTTTCTTTGTTGTCCACCGTCTTCTTCTGAGCTTTCTATTCTGATTTTTTAATGCCGCGATTACAATTTCTTTAAGTTCTGGTGATTTTAGCTGCAATATTAGAGTCCTATTGATTTCTCTGCATATGTAAACAATTAAATTACTTTAGCATTAAGCCACCGTAATTCAATAATATCATTCCATAATTTTGTTACACTATGTATGCCTATTTAGTAATATGTCCTGATTGTAAGATCTGATCAGGTTATTATTGTCTTTGTCAAACATATGTTTGTGGCACACTGTGCATGAAGTTTAGATAGTGAAATATATACTGAAAAAGCGAATATTATATTGTAGTTTGAATATACCAATGCGTAATATGAATATGCCAATACGTACCGTAAAAAAACGAAGTATTACACAATTGTAATTATAAATGTTAACTTGATGACGAGGTGGAAATTTTTTTAAATTAGCCATCAGATTAGAATTATTGGCATTTTTTATCATTCCTAAGTTTAATTCAAATTCAAATTCAAAAATTATTTATTCAGTTTAGGCATCATAGACACTCTTATGAACGTCAAAATTTTTAAATGATTATACCGCTGTCTTCGGAAAAGAACCACCGCCGAGAAGAAGCAGCAAGAAACTCGTGGGCCATTATTTTTTCAAGTCTTTGTACATTGAGGTTACATATGAGTAGTATTAAAATAACAAATTTATTCAATAGT
The DNA here is from genome assembly GCA_917880725.1 of Selenia dentaria. NCBI lineage: Eukaryota > Metazoa > Arthropoda > Insecta > Lepidoptera > Geometridae > Selenia > Selenia dentaria. The sequence continues at coordinate 19,737,464 of OU862888.1, read as the reverse complement.
TGGCTATTAGGCAGAAGTGGAAAGCTTCCAGGCATCTTTGTCTTCTAAGTAGTGACTCAATTTATAATAGGCTTTTTTCATTAGTATATTTTTGACACGTAACTTGAATTTCCCTTCAGTGAGCTCAGTAATGTCTTTCGGGATTTTATTATAGAAACGTACACAATTGCCTAAGAAGGACTTATTTTTAGTTTTCGTGAGTCTAAATTTAGATACAGCTATCCTATCCTTATTTCTAGTATTAATATTATGCATATCACTATTTATTCTAAACTTCTTTATATTTTTACGAACGTACATTATATTTTCTAGGATATACAAAGATGGAAGAGTTAATATATTAATTTCTTTGAACATTTGTCTTAAGGATTCGCGGGGACCCATTTCGTAGATGGCTCGAACTGCCCGCTTTTGCAATATAAAAACTGTCTCTATGTCCGCCGCTGACCCCCACAGCAGGATACCATATGACATTATGCTGTGGAAGTAAGCAAAGTAGACCAGTCGAGCAGTAGCTATATCTGTCAATTGCCTAATTTTATGAACCGCAAATGCAGCTGAGCTCAGTCTTCCAGATAGTGCATCAATATGAGGACCCCATTGTAATTTAGAGTCTATGCTAATACCTAGAAAGACTATTGCCTTGTCAATTTTCAGTTTATTTCCGTCGAATTAGTTTGTTAACTAACCATAAATGACTGGAGTGAAGCTAGTTAGAGTTTCTTTAATGTTAAATTTAAGTGTTATTGATTTTGTTCGATGTAGACAACATAATTAATGGTCTATTACCACTGTAATTTTAAACGTCAAGTCAAATACAACACAACAGAAACAGTGGTCTGTTACCACTTATTTTGTTGTATTTAACTAAACGTTTAAAATTACAATTATGTAATATTTCAGGTTTGAAATGTAATATAATTGGTAATAGTTTGTTAAATCGGTAGTATCGGTACTGCAGTGAGAGTACGGTATTTTGTCGATTGATAAATTCGATATATGTATATATATATATAAGATCGATAAAAGAACTTTTAACTTTTAAATATTGTAAAATGTTACATTTATCTATATACATAACGCGTGAATGGATAGAAAGATTTCGCTTATTCTGTTTTTGTTGTGTTAATTATTGTCAGGAGAAGGATCCTGTGAAAGACAAATCAAGAAAAAAATTGAGGTTATGGTGACGCCGAAGGCCGCGCTACTACGCGAACGATGTTGCGAGCAGTCGCTAGTTTATATAAAAATAAATTTATATTTTCCTTGGTCATCGCATTATGCTTGAACGAATGAACAATTTCGCAATTAATTTTTGTTCTGTTATTTAATTGTCAGGAGAAGGTTCTTATGAAAGAAAAATCAAGATAAGATGGGTCACGGTCATGGCGTGGCCGAAGGCCACTTAAATACGCGAACGATGTTGCGGGCAGTTGCTAGTAATTAATAAAACCGATTCTGTCTACGTCGAAGTGTCGAATTTATCGATCTACATATCAATGATGATGTTTATAATTATTAAAATCGATTCTGTCGATGTCGTGTCGAATTTAACGAGCGACAAAGTACCGTGCTTGCACTGCTGAAATGATGTAAAGAGCATTTACCTTACTGTTACTGTATTTTAAACTCCAATAGAAGTATAGTACTAATAAACTAAATAAATCATAATATGAGTACATGAAGATGCATTTTTATTAATAAAAATATAATAAAATTCTGAATTTAATAGTTCCATTATTTAGACCGAAAAGTATAAAAGGCGGCGCGCAGAGCGGTCGTGGCTCATTCTGCCTTCAACCGTCGACGAGTCAACATCTCCGAGTTCGTTATTGCGGTGAGTCAATCCTTGTCGTGATTTTGTATAGTGTAGTAGGCTATTTTCGTCTCCAACAATATATATATATATATATAAAGGCATGGAATGTTTTTCTTTGTTTTATTGTATAGTGTGGTGCGGGTGATGGAAGTCCAGAATTTTATCGTAGTACATTGACAGATATTAACACATTCATTTGTTTTTAACTATTACTCACCTATTGTTTTTTTATGTTTAAAGTTATGCTAATGTTTTAAGACGCTACCGTGATACTTTTTGTGTGTTATAGAAGAATATCTTACTGACGATGGCCCAAGCTGCTGCGCCGTGCAGCTCTTCGAGCTGCTGTCCTGTGTGGTTCTCCGAGCTGCTGTCCTGAGCGGCTCTCCGAGCTGCTATCCGGAGAGGCTCTCCGAGAAGCTGTCTTTGGTATGCATTAATAAAGAAAAATATCACTAAACAGTGCGAGTGAGATGTATGTAACGCATGGAATGTTTTTCTTTGTTTACATTGCATAGTGTGGTGCATGTGATGGAAGTCCAGAATTTTATCGTAGTTCGTCGACAGATATTAACACATTCATTTGTTTTTAACTATTACATCTATTGTTTGTTATGTCTGAAGCTATTTGTTTTGAATAGGCATTGCTACAAGAACCTTTGCCATGGACGCTTTTGTACATACATGCCTGCGCCGATGGCACAGGAGCTAGCCTTTATCATTTATAACTCATGCTCATAAATCATTGAATCTTATTAGCTGTCACACTGAAGAAAGTAATGCTAATGTTTTAAGACGCTACCGTGATACTTTTTGTGTGTTATAGAAGAATATCTTACTGACGATGGCCCAAGCTGCTGCGCCGTGCAGCTCTTCGAGCTGCTGTCCTGTGTGGTTCTCCGAGCTGCTATCCTGAGCGGCTCTCCAAGCTGCTATCTGGAGAGGCTCTCCGAGAAGCTGTCTTTGGTATGCATTAATAAAGAAAAATATCACTACACTGTGTGAGTGAGATGTATGTAAGGCATGGAATGTTTTTCTTTTTTAACATTGCATAGTGTGGTGCATGTGATGGAAGTCCAGAATTTTATCGTAGTTCGTCGACAGATATTAACACATTCATTTGTTTTTAACTATAACTGACGTATTGTTTTTATGTCTGAAGCTATTTGTTTTGAATAGGCATTGCTACAAGAACCTTTGCCATGGACGCTTATGTACATACATGCCTACGCCGGTGGCACAGGAGCTAGTCTTTTTTATTTATAGCTCATGCTCATAAATCATTGAATCTTATTAGCTGTCACACTGAAGAAAATATGCTTATGTTTTAAGACTCTACCGTGATACTTTTTGTGTGTTATAGAAGAATATCTGACTGACGATGGCCCAAGCTGCTGCGCCGTGCAGCTCTTCGCGCTGCTGTCCTGAGTGGTTCTCCGAGCTGCTGTCCTGAGCGGCTCTCCGAGCTGCTATCCGGAGAGGCTCTCCGAGAAGCTGTCTTTGGTATGCATTAATTAAGAAAAATATCACTAAACAGTGCGAGTGAGATGTATGTAAGGCATGGAATGTTTTTCTTTGTTTACATTGCATAGTGTGGTGCATGTGATCGAAGTCCAGAATTTTATCGTAGTTCGTCGACAGATATTAACACATTCATTTGATTTTAACTATAACTGACCTATTGTTTTTCATGTCTGAAGCTATTTGTTTTGAATAGGCATTACTACAAGAACCTTTGCCATGGACGCTTATGTACATACATGCCTGCACCGGTGGCACAGGAGCTAGTCTTTTTTATTTATAGCTCATGCTCATAAATCATTGAATCTTATTAGCTGTCATACTGAAGAAAGTAATGCTAATGTTTTAAGACTCTACCGTGATACTTTTTGTGTGTTTAAGAAGAATATCTGACTGACGATGGCCCAAACTGCTGCGCCGTGCAGCTCTCCGAGCTGCTATCCGGAGAGGCTCTCCGAGAAGCAGTCTTTGGTATGCATTAATAAAGAAAAATATCACTACACTGAGCGAGTGAGATGTATGTAAGGCATGGAATGTTTTTCTTTGTTACATTGCATAGTGTGGTGCATGTGATGGAATTCCAGAATTTTATCGTAGTTCGTCGACAGATATTAACACATTCATTTGATTTTAACTATAACTGACCTATTGTTTTTTTATGTCTGAAGCTATTTGTTTTGAATAGGCATTGCTACAAGAACCTTTGCCATGGACGCTTATGTACATACATGCCTGCACCGGTGGCACAGGAGCTAGTCTTTTTTATTTATAGCTCATGCTCATAAATCATTGAATCTTATTAGCTGTCACACTGAAGAAAGTAATGCTAATGTTTTAAGACTCTACCGTGATACTTTTTGTGTGTTTAAGAAGAATATCTGACTGACGATGGCCCAAACTGCTGCGCCGTGCAGCTCTCCGAGGTGCTGTCCTGAGTAACTTCTCCGAGCTGCTGTCCTGAGCGGCTCTCCGAGCTGCTATCCGGAGAGGCTCTCCGAGAAGCAGTCTTTGGTATGCATTAATAAAGAAAAATATCACTACACTGTGCGAGTGAGATGTATGTAAGGCATGGAATGTTTTTCTTTGTTTACATTGCATAGTGTGGTGCATGTGATGGAAGTCCAGAATTTTATCGTAGTTCGTCGACAGATATTAACACATTCATTTGTTTTTAACTATAACTGACCTATTGTTTTTTATGACTGAAGCTATTTGTTTTGAATAGGCATTGCTACAAGAACCTTTGTCATGGACGCTTATGTACATACATGCCTGCGCCGGTGGCACAGGAGCTAGTCTTTTTTATTTATAGCTCATGCTCATAAATCATTGAATCTTATTAGCTGTCACACTGAAGAAAGTAATGCTAATGTTTTAAGACTCTACCGTGATACTTTTTGTGTGTTTAAGAAGAATATCTGACTGACGATGGCCCAAGCTGCTGCGCCGTGCAGCTCTTCGAGCTGCTGTCCTGAGTGGTTCTCCGAGCTGCTGTCCTGAGCGGCTCTCCGAGCTGCTATCCGGAGAGGCTCTCCGAGAAGCCGTCTTTGGTATGCATTAATAAAGAAAAATATCACTAAACAGCGCGAGTGAGATGTATGTAAGGCATGGAATGTTTTTCTTTGTTTACATTGCATAGTGTGGTGCATGTGATGGAAGTCCAGAATTTTATCGTAGTTCGTCGACAGATATTAACACATTCATTTGATTTTAACTGTAACTGACCTATTGTTTTTTTATGTCTGAAGCTATTTGTTTTGAATAGGCATTGCTACAAGAACCTTTGCCATGGACGCTTATGTACATACATGCCTACGCCGGTGGCACAGGAGCTAGTCTTTTTTATTTATAGCTCATGCTCATAAATCATTGAATCTTATTAGCTGTCACACTGAAGAAAATATGCTTATGTTTTAAGACTCTACCGTGATACTTTTTGTGTGTTATAGAAGAATATCTGACTGACGATGGCCCAAGCTGCTGCGCCGTGCAGCTCTTCGCGCTGCTGTCCTGAGCGGCTTTCCGAGCTGCTATCCGGAGAGGCTCTCCGAGAAGCTGTCTTTGGTATGCATTAATTAAGAAAAATATCACTAAACAGTGCGAGTGAGATGTATGTAAGGCATGGAATGTTTTTCTTTGTTTACATTGCATAGTGTGGTGCATGTGATCGAAGTCCAGAATTTTATCGTAGTTCGTCGACAGATATTAACACATTCATTTGATTTTAACTATAACTGACCTATTGTTTTTCATGTCTGAAGCTATTTGTTTTGAATAGGCATTGCTACAAGAACCTTTGCCATGGACGCTTATGTACATACATGCCTGCACCGGTGGCACAGGAGCTAGTCTTTTTTATTTATAGCTCATGCTCATAAATCATTGAATCTTATTAGCTGTCATACTGAAGAAAGTAATGCTAATGTTTTAAGACTCTACCGTGATACTTTTTGTGTGTTTAAGAAGAATATCTGACTGACGATGGCCCAAACTGCTGCGCCGTGCAGCTCTCCGAGCTGCTATCCGGAGAGGCTCTCCGAGAAGCAGTCTTTGGTATGCATTAATAAAGAAAAATATCACTACACTGAGCGAGTGAGATGTATGTAAGGCATGGAATGTTTTTCTTTGTTACATTGCATAGTGTGGTGCATGTGATGGAATTCCAGAATTTTATCGTAGTTCGTCGACAGATATTAACACATTCATTTGATTTTAACTATAACTGACCTATTGTTTTTTTATGTCTGAAGCTATTTGTTTTGAATAGGCATTGCTACAAGAACCTTTGCCATGGACGCTTATGTACATACATGCCTGCACCGGTGGCACAGGAGCTAGTCTTTTTTATTTATAGCTCATGCTCATAAATCATTGAATCTTATTAGCTGTCACACTGAAGAAAGTAATGCTAATGTTTTAAGACTCTACCGTGATACTTTTTGTGTGTTTAAGAAGAATATCTGACTGACGATGGCCCAAACTGCTGCGCCGTGCAGCTCTCCGAGGTGCTGTCCTGAGTAACTTCTCCGAGCTGCTGTCCTGAGCGGCTCTCCGAGCTGCTATCCGGAGAGGCTCTCCGAGAAGCAGTCTTTGGTATGCATTAATAAAGAAAAATATCACTACACTGTGCGAGTGAGATGTATGTAAGGCATGGAATGTTTTTCTTTGTTTACATTGCATAGTGTGGTGCATGTGATGGAAGTCCAGAATTTTATCGTAGTTCGTCGACAGATATTAACACATTCATTTGTTTTTAACTATAACTGACCTATTGTTTTTTATGACTGAAGCTATTTGTTTTGAATAGGCATTGCTACAAGAACCTTTGTCATGGACGCTTATGTACATACATGCCTGCGCCGGTGGCACAGGAGCTAGTCTTTTTTATTTATAGCTCATGCTCATAAATCATTGAATCTTATTAGCTGTCACACTGAAGAAAGTAATGCTAATGTTTTAAGACTCTACCGTGATACTTTTTGTGTGTTTAAGAAGAATATCTGACTGACGATGGCCCAAGCTGCTGCGCCGTGCAGCTCTTCGAGCTGCTGTCCTGAGTGGTTCTCCGAGCTGCTGTCCTGAGCGGCTCTCCGAGCTGCTATCCGGAGAGGCTCTCCGAGAAGCCGTCTTTGGTATGCATTAATAAAGAAAAATATCACTAAACAGCGCGAGTGAGATGTATGTAAGGCATGGAATGTTTTTCTTTGTTTACATTGCATAGTGTGGTGCATGTGATGGAAGTCCAGAATTTTATCGTAGTTCGTCGACAGATATTAACACATTCATTTGATTTTAACTGTAACTGACCTATTGTTTTTTTATGTCTGAAGCTATTTGTTTTGAATAGGCATTGCTACAAGAACCTTTGCCATGGACGCTTTTGTACATACATGCCTGCGCCGGTGGCACAGGAGCTAGTCTTTTTTATTTATAGCTCATGCTCATAAATCATTGAATCTTATTAGTTGTCACACTGAAGAAAGTAATGCTAATGTTTTAAGACTCTACCGTGATACTTTTTGTGTGTTATAGAAGAATATCTGACTGGCGATGGCCCAAGCTGCTGCGCCGTGCAGCTCTTCGCGCTGCTGTCCTGAGCGGCTTTCCGAGCTGCTATCCGGAGAGGCTCTCCGAGAAGCTGTCTTTGGTATGCATTAATTAAGAAAAATATCACTAAACAGTGCGAGTGAGATGTATGTAAGGCATGGAATGTTTTTCTTTGTTTACATTGCATAGTGTGGTGCATGTGATGGAAGTCCAGAATTTTATCGTAGTTCGTCGACAGATATTAACACATTCATTTGTTTTTAACTATAACTGACCTATTGTTTTTTATGACTGAAGCTATTTGTTTTGAATAGGCATTGCTACAAGAACCTTTGTCATGGACGCTTATGTACATACATGCCTGCGCCGGTGGCACAGGAGCTAGTCTTTTTTATTTATAGCTCATGCTCATAAATCATTGAATCTTATTAGCTGTCACACTGAAGAAAGTAATGCTAATGTTTTAAGACTCTACCGTGATACTTTTTGTGTGTTATAGAAGAATATCTGACTGACGATGGCCCAAGCTGCTGCGCCGTGCAGCTCTTCGCGCTGCTGTCCTGAGTGGTTCTCCGAGCTGCTGTCCTGAGCGGCTCTCCGAGCTGCTATCCGGAGAGGCTCTCCGAGAAGCTGTCTTTGGTATGCATTAATTAAGAAAAATATCACTAAACAGTGCGAGTGAGATGTATGTAAGGCATGGAATGTTTTTCTTTGTTTACATTGCATAGTGTGGTGCATGTGATCGAAGTCCAGAATTTTATCGTAGTTCGTCGACAGATATTAACACATTCATTTGATTTTAACTAAAACTGAACTATTGTTTTTCATGTCTGAAGCTATTTGTTTTGAATAGGCATTGCTACAAGAACCTTTGCCATGGACGCTTATGTACATACATGCCTGCACCGGTGGCACAGGAGCTAGTCTTTTTTATTTATAGCTCATGCTCATAAATCATTGAATCTTATTAGCTGTCATACTGAAGAAAGTAATGCTAATGTTTTAAGACTCTACCGTGATACTTTTTGTGTGTTTAAGAAGAATATCTGACTGACGATGGCCCAAACTGCTGCGCCGTGCAGCTCTCCGAGCTGCTATCTCGGAGAGCCTCTCCGAGAAGCAGTCTTTGGTATGCATTAATAAAGAAAAATATCACTACACTGAGCGAGTGAGATGTATGTAAGGCATGGAATGTTTTTCTTTGTTACATTGCATAGTGTGGTGCATGTGATGGAATTCCAGAATTTTATCGTAGTTCGTCGACAGATATTAACACATTCATTTGATTTTAACTATAACTGACCTATTGTTTTTTTATGTCTGAAGCTATTTGTTTTGAATAGGCATTGCTACAAGAACCTTTGCCATGGACGCTTATGTACATACATGCCTGCACCGGTGGCACAGGAGCTAGTCTTTTTTATTTATAGCTCATGCTCATAAATCATTGAATCTTATTAGCTGTCACACTGAAGAAAGTAATGCTAATGTTTTAAGACTCTACCGTGATACTTTTTGTGTGTTTAAGAAGAATATCTGACTGACGATGGCCCAAACTGCTGCGCCGTGCAGCTCTCCGAGGTGCTGTCCTGAGTAACTTCTCCGAGCTGCTGTCCTGAGCGGCTCTCCGAGCTGCTATCCGGAGAGGCTCTCCGAGAAGCAGTCTTTGGTATGCATTAATAAAGAAAAATATCACTACACTGTGCGAGTGAGATGTATGTAAGGCATGGAATGTTTTTCTTTGTTTACATTGCATAGTGTGGTGCATGTGATGGAAGTCCAGAATTTTATCGTAGTTCGTCGACAGATATTAACACATTCATTTGTTTTTAACTATAACTGACCTATTGTTTTTTATGACTGAAGCTATTTGTTTTGAATAGGCATTGCTACAAGAACCTTTGTCATGGACGCTTATGTACATACATGCCTGCGCCGGTGGCACAGGAGCTAGTCTTTTTTATTTATAGCTCATGCTCATAAATCATTGAATCTTATTAGCTGTCACACTGAAGAAAGTAATGCTAATGTTTTAAGACTCTACCGTGATACTTTTTGTGTGTTTAAGAAGAATATCTGACTGACGATGGCCCAAGCTGCTGCGCCGTGCAGCTCTTCGAGCTGCTGTCCTGAGTGGTTCTCCGAGCTGCTGTCCTGAGCGGCTCTCCGAGCTGCTATCCGGAGAGGCTCTCCGAGAAGCCGTCTTTGGTATGCATTAATAAAGAAAAATATCACTAAACAGCGCGAGTGAGATGTATGTAAGGCATGGAATGTTTTTCTTTGTTTACATTGCATAGTGTGGTGCATGTGATGGAAGTCCAGAATTTTATCGTAGTTCGTCGACAGATATTAACACATTCATTTGATTTTAACTGTAACTGACCTATTGTTTTTTTATGTCTGAAGCTATTTGTTTTGAATAGGCATTGCTACAAGAACCTTTGCCATGGACGCTTATGTACATACATGCCTACGCCGGTGGCACAGGAGCTAGTCTTTTTTATTTATAGCTCATGCTCATAAATCATTGAATCTTATTAGCTGTCACACTGAAGAAAATATGCTTATGTTTTAAGACTCTACCGTGATACTTTTTGTGTGTTATAGAAGAATATCTGACTGACGATGGCCCAAGCTGCTGCGCCGTGCAGCTCTTCGCGCTGCTGTCCTGAGTGGTTCTCCGAGCTGCTGTCCTTAGCGGCTCTCCGAGCTGCTATCCGGAGAGGCTCTCCGAGAAGCTGTCTTTGGTATGCATTAATTAAGAAAAATATCACTAAACAGTGCGAGTGAGATGTATGTAAGGCATGGAATGTTTTTCTTTGTTTACATTGCATAGTGTGGTGCATGTGATCGAAGTCCAGAATTTTATCGTAGTTCGTCGACAGATATTAACACATTCATTTGATTTTAACTATAACTGACCTATTGTTTTTCATGTCTGAAGCTATTTGTTTTGAATAGGCATTGCTACAAGAACCTTTGCCATGGACGCTTATGTACATACATGCCTGCACCGGTGGCACAGGAGCTAGTCTTTTTTATTTATAGCTCATGCTCATAAATCATTGAATCTTATTAGCTGTCATACTGAAGAAAGTAATGCTAATGTTTTAAGACTCTACCGTGATACTTTTTGTGTGTTTAAGAAGAATATCTGACTGACGATGGCCCAAACTGCTGCGCCGTGCAGCTCTCCGAGCTGCTATCCGGAGAGGCTCTCCGAGAAGCAGTCTTTGGTATGCATTAATAAAGAAAAATATCACTACACTGAGCGAGTGAGATGTATGTAAGGCATGGAATGTTTTTCTTTGTTACATTGCATAGTGTGGTGCATGTGATGGAATTCCAGAATTTTATCGTAGTTCGTCGACAGATATTAACACATTCATTTGATTTTAACTATAACTGACCTATTGTTTTTTTATGTCTGAAGCTATTTGTTTTGAATAGGCATTGCTACAAGAACCTTTGCCATGGACGCTTATGTACATACATGCCTGCACCGGTGGCACAGGAGCTAGTCTTTTTTATTTATAGCTCATGCTCATAAATCATTGAATCTTATTAGCTGTCACACTGAAGAAAGTAATGCTAATGTTTTAAGACTCTACCGTGATACTTTTTGTGTGTTTAAGAAGAATATCTGACTGACGATGGCCCAAACTGCTGCGCCGTGCAGCTCTCCGAGGTGCTGTCCTGAGTAACTTCTCCGAGCTGCTGTCCTGAGCGGCTCTCCGAGCTGCTATCCGGAGAGGCTCTCCGAGAAGCAGTCTTTGGTATGCATTAATAAAGAAAAATATCACTACACTGTGCGAGTGAGATGTATGTAAGGCATGGAATGTTTTTCTTTGTTTACATTGCATAGTGTGGTGCATGTGATGGAAGTCCAGAATTTTATCGTAGTTCGTCGACAGATATTAACACATTCATTTGTTTTTAACTATAACTGACCTATTGTTTTTTATGACTGAAGCTATTTGTTTTGAATAGGCATTGCTACAAGAACCTTTGTCATGGACGCTTATGTACATACATGCCTGCGCCGGTGGCACAGGAGCTAGTCTTTTTTATTTATAGCTCATGCTCATAAATCATTGAATCTTATTAGCTGTCACACTGAAGAAAGTAATGCTAATGTTTTAAGACTCTACCGTGATACTTTTTGTGTGTTTAAGAAGAATATCTGACTGACGATGGCCCAAGCTGCTGCGCCGTGCAGCTCTTCGAGCTGCTGTCCTGAGTGGTTCTCCGAGCTGCTGTCCTGAGCGGCTCTCCGAGCTGCTATCCGGAGAGGCTCTCCGAGAAGCCGTCTTTGGTATGCATTAATAAAGAAAAATATCACTAAACAGCGCGAGTGAGATGTATGTAAGGCATGGAATGTTTTTCTTTGTTTACATTGCATAGTGTGGTGCATGTGATGGAAGTCCAGAATTTTATCGTAGTTCGTCGACAGATATTAACACATTCATTTGATTTTAACTGTAACTGACCTATTGTTTTTTTATGTCTGAAGCTATTTGTTTTGAATAGGCATTGCTACAAGAACCTTTGCCATGGACGCTTTTGTACATACATGCCTGCGCCGGTGGCACAGGAGCTAGTCTTTTTTATTTATAGCTCATGCTCATAAATCATTGAATCTTATTAGTTGTCACACTGAAGAAAGTAATGCTAATGTTTTAAGACTCTACCGTGATACTTTTTGTGTGTTATAGAAGAATATCTGACTAACGATGGCCCAAGCTGCTGCGCAGTGCAGCTCTTCGAGCTGCTGTCCTGTGTGGTTCTCCGAGCTGCTGTCCTGAGCGGCTCTCCGAGCTGCTATCCGGAGAGGCTCTCCGAGAAGCTGTCTTTGGTATGCATTAATAAAGAAAAATATCACTAAACAGTGCGAGTGAGATGTATGTAAGGCATGGAATGTTTTTTTTTGTTTACATTGCATAGTGTGGTGCATGTGATGGAAGTCCAGAATTTTATCGTAGTTCGTCGACAGATATTAACACATTCATTTGTTTTTAACTATAACTGACCTATTGTTTTTTATGTCTGAAGCTATTTGTTTTGAATAGGCATTGCTACAAGAACCTTTGCCATGGACGCTTATGTACATACATGCCTGCGCCGGTGGCACAGGAGCTAGTCTTTTTTATTTATAGCTCATGCTCATAAATCATTGAATCTTATTAGCTGTCACACTGAAGAAAGTAATGCTAATGTTTTAAGAATCTACCGTGATACTTTTTGTGTGTTATAGAAGAATATCTGACTGACGATGGCCCAAGCTGCTGCGCCGTGCAGCTCTTCGAGCTGCTGTCCTGAGTGGCTCTCCAAGCTGCTATCCTGAATGGCTCTCCAAGCTGCTATCTGGAGAGGCTCTCCGAGAAGCTGTCTTTGGTATGCATTAATAAAGAAAAATATCACTACACTGTGTGAGTGAGATGTATGTAAGGCATGGAATGTTTTTCTTTGTTTACATTGCATAGTGTGGTGCATGTGATCGAAGTCCAGAATTTTATCGTAGTTCGTCGACAGATATTAACACATTCATTTGATTTTAACTAAAACTGAACTATTGTTTTTCATGTCTGAAGCTATTTGTTTTGAATAGGCATTGCTACAAGAACCTTTGCCATGGACGCTTATGTACATACATGCCTGCACCGGTGGCACAGGAGCTAGTCTTTTTTATTTATAGCTCATGCTCATAAATCATTGAATCTTATTAGCTGTCATACTGAAGAAAGTAATGCTAATGTTTTAAGACTCTACCGTGATACTTTTTGTGTGTTTAAGAAGAATATCTGACTGACGATGGCCCAAACTGCTGCGCCGTGCAGCTCTTCGAGCTGCTGTCCTGAGTGGTTCTCCGAGCTGCTGTCCTGAGCGGCTCTCCGAGCTGCTATCCGGAGAGGCTCTCCGAGAAGCAGTCTTTGGTATGCATTAATAAAGAAAAATATCACTACACTGAGCGAGTGAGATGTATGTAAGGCATGGAATGTTTTTCTTTGTTTACATTGCATAGTGTGGTGCATGTGATGGAATTCCAGAATTTTATCGTAGTTCGTCGACAGATATTAACACATTCATTTGATTTTAACTATAACTGACCTATTGTTTTTTATGTCTGAAGCTATTTGTTTTGAATAGGCATTGCTACAAGAACCTTTGCCATGGACGCTTATGTACATACATGCCTGCACCGGTGGCACAGGAGCTAGTCTTTTTTATTTATAGCTCATGCTCATAAATCATTGAATCTTATTAGCTGTCACACTGAAGAAAGTAATGCTAATGTTTTAAGACTCTACCGTGATACTTTTTGTGTGTTTAAGAAGAATATCTGACTGACGATGGCCCAAACTGCTGCGCCGTGCAGCTCTCCGAGGTGCTGTCCTGAGTAACTTCTCCGAGCTGCTGTCCTGAGCGGCTCTCTGAGCTGCTATCCGGAGAGGCTCTCCGAGAAGCAGTCTTTGGTATGCATTAATAAAGAAAAATATCACTACACTGTGCGAGTGAGATGTATGTAAGGCATGGAATGTTTTTCTTTGTTTACATTGCATAGTGTGGTGCATGTGATGGAAGTCCAGAATTTTATCGTAGTTCGTCGACAGATATTAACACATTCATTTGTTTTTAACTATAACTGACCTATTGTTTTTTATGACTGAAGCTATTTGTTTTGAATAGGCATTGCTACAAGAACCTTTGTCATGGACGCTTATGTACATACATGCCTGCGCCGGTGGCACAGGAGCTAGTCTTTTTTATTTATAGCTCATGCTCATAAATCATTGAATCTTATTAGCTGTCACACTGAAGAAAGTAATGCTAATGTTTTAAGACTCTACCGTGATACTTTTTGTGTGTTTAAGAAGAATATCTGACTGACGATGGCCCAAGCTGCTGCGTCGTGCAGCTCTTCGAGCTGCTGTCCAGAGTGGTTCTCCGAGCTGCTGTCCTGAGCGGCTCTCCGAGCTGCTATCCGGAGAGGCTCTCCGAGAAGCCGTCTTTGGTATGCATTAATAAAGAAAAATATCACTAAACAGCGCGAGTGAGATGTATGTAAGGCATGGAATGTTTTTCTTTGTTTACATTGCATAGTGTGGTGCATGTGATGGAAGTCCAGAATTTTATCGTAGTTCGTCGACAGATATTAACACATTCATATGATTTTAACTGTAACTGACCTATTGTTTTTTTATGTCTGAAGCTATTTGTTTTGAATAGGCATTGCTACAAGAACCTTTGCCATGGACGCTTTTGTACATACATGCCTGCGCCGGTGGCACAGGAGCTAGTCTTTTTTATTTATAGCTCATGCTCATAAATCATTGAATCTTATTAGTTGTCACACTGAAGAAAGTAATGCTAATGTTTTAAGACTCTACCGTGATACTTTTTGTGTGTTATAGAAGAATATCTGACTAACGATGGCCCAAGCTGCTGCGCAGTGCAGCTCTTCGAGCTGCTGTCCTGTGTGGTTCTCCGAGCTGCTGTCCTGAGCGGCTCTCCGAGCTGCTATCCAGAGAGGCTCTCCGAGAAGCTGTCTTTGGTATGCATTAATAAAGAAAAATATCACTAAACAGTGCGAGTGAGATGTATGTAAGGCATGGAATGTTTTTCTTTGTTTACATTGCATAGTGTGGTGCATGTGATGGAATTCCAGAATTTTATCGTAGTTCGTCGACAGATATTAACACATTCATTTGATTTTAACTATAACTGACCTATTGTTTTTTATGTCTGAAGCTATTTGTTTTGAATAGGCATTGCTACAAGAACCTTTGCCATGGACGCTTATGTACATACATGCCTGCACCGGTGGCACAGGAGCTAGTCTTTTTTATTTATAGCTCATGCTCATAAATCATTGAATCTTATTAGCTGTCACACTGAAGAAAGTAATGCTAATGTTTTAAGACTCTACCGTGATACTTTTTGTGTGTTTAAGAAGAATATCTGACTGACGATGGCCCAAACTGCTGCGCCGTGCAGCTCTCCGAGGTGCTGTCCTGAGTAACTTCTCCGAGCTGCTGTCCTGAGCGGCTCTCTGAGCTGCTATCCGGAGAGGCTCTCCGAGAAGCAGTCTTTGGTATGCATTAATAAAGAAAAATATCACTACACTGTGCGAGTGAGATGTATGTAAGGCATGGAATGTTTTTCTTTGTTTACATTGCATAGTGTGGTGCATGTGATGGAAGTCCAGAATTTTATCGTAGTTCGTCGACAGATATTAACACATTCATTTGTTTTTAACTATAACTGACCTATTGTTTTTTATGACTGAAGCTATTTGTTTTGAATAGGCATTGCTACAAGAACCTTTGTCATGGACGCTTATGTACATACATGCCTGCGCCGGTGGCACAGGAGCTAGTCTTTTTTATTTATAGCTCATGCTCATAAATCATTGAATCTTATTAGCTGTCACACTGAAGAAAGTAATGCTAATGTTTTAAGACTCTACCGTGATACTTTTTGTGTGTTTAAGAAGAATATCTGACTGACGATGGCCCAAGCTGCTGCGTCGTGCAGCTCTTCGAGCTGCTGTCCTGAGTGGTTCTCCGAGCTGCTGTCCTGAGCGGCTCTCCGAGCTGCTATCCGGAGAGGCTCTCCGAGAAGCCGTCTTTGGTATGCATTAATAAAGAAAAATATCACTAAACAGCGCGAGTGAGATGTATGTAAGGCATGGAATGTTTTTCTTTGTTTACATTGCATAGTGTGGTGCATGTGATGGAAGTCCAGAATTTTATCGTAGTTCGTCGACAGATATTAACACATTCATATGATTTTAACTGTAACTGACCTATTGTTTTTTTATGTCTGAAGCTATTTGTTTTGAATAGGCATTGCTACAAGAACCTTTGCCATGGACGCTTTTGTACATACATGCCTGCGCCGGTGGCACAGGAGCTAGTCTTTTTTATTTATAGCTCATGCTCATAAATCATTGAATCTTATTAGTTGTCACACTGAAGAAAGTAATGCTAATGTTTTAAGACTCTACCGTGATACTTTTTGTGTGTTATAGAAGAATATCTGACTAACGATGGCCCAAGCTGCTGCGCAGTGCAGCTCTTCGAGCTGCTGTCCTGTGTGGTTCTCCGAGCTGCTGTCCTGAGCGGCTCTCCGAGCTGCTATCCAGAGAGGCTCTCCGAGAAGCTGTCTTTGGTATGCATTAATAAAGAAAAATATCACTAAACAGTGCGAGTGAGATGTATGTAAGGCATGGAATGTTTTTTTTTGTTTACATTGCATAGTGTGGTGCATGTGATGGAAGTCCAGAATTTTATCGTAGTTCGTCGACAGATATTAACACATTCATTTGTTTTTAACTATAACTGACCTATTGTTTTTTATGTCTGAAGCTATTTGTTTTGAATAGGCATTGCTACAAGAACCTTTGCCATGGACGCTTATGTACATACATGCCTGCGCTGGTGGCACAGGAGCTAGTCTTTTTTATTTATAGCTCATGCTCATAAATCATTGAATCTTATTAGCTGTCACACTGAAGAAAGTAATGCTAATGTTTTAAGAATCTACCGTGATACTTTTTGTGTGTTATAGAAGAATATCTGACTGACGATGGCCCAAGCTGCTGCGCCGTGCAGCTCTTCGAGCTGCTGTCCTGAGTGGCTCTCCAAGCTGCTATCCTGAATGGCTCTCCAAGCTGCTATCTGGAGAGGCTCTCCGAGAAGCTGTCTTTGGTATGCATTAATAATTTCTATTCTGATTTTTTAATGCCGCGATTACAATTTCTTTAAGTTCTGGCGATTTTATTTTTTCTACTAGTTTAGCGGACTTCCTCAGAGGTGCTAATGTGCATTTTGTTCTTTTTAATTGTTCCAGCAGCATCTTCTTCCGCGGAGATAATTCTGAAATCAAATTACATAAACTTAATTAACTACATAATGAGTAACTAGTAAATTGTCAGCTGTCTATGAGTTTGGTCAGCTCCATACCAGGGACCTTACTATCCGCTTCGTAAAAACCATGCAAGTTCCGTGCAGTTCTTAAACTTGACATATACAATTTTGAATGAAATCATACCATGACGCTCATTTAGGTGAACTTTACTCTTGCTTTTTCTTACATTATAACCTTCTCCGGTAATAATTAACGCAACAAAAAAAGAATTAGCGAGATTGTTCCATCCGTTCATAAGTTATAGTGTGACCAGAAAAAATAGGGGTTCATTTTTATGTTTAAAGATTTATACTATCAAGTAAACATACATAACAAATTGGTGCAGGATATTTTGTGTTAATCATGGGCATATATCACATTTTTGCTGCTCCATTATTGTTGGACCAATATATTGTCCACCAATGCTTTCACTACCGGAAACAAATTAAAAAGTTTTCTTCGGATTTTCTCTTTCTGATCTTGTTGTTATCACTTTGATTGGGACCAGACGTTTCGCTATGTGATATAATGTGCATGTCCTGGTGACTTGTTGACTAAAATAGTAAACGTCAGATAATCAAATCAAATATTTGGAAACTAATCTGATGAATCCTAACATCAAAAACTTCTATTGGGTTTGTTAATGTTGAGCATTAGCTATTCTCCATTATAAAAACATTTTTAAACTTGTTTGTTGACATATTGGACAAAAATACGAGTGCTCTACCTTCGAGACATTTAGTATTTTAGTTTTACGTACAACTGCGATAGGCAAATATTGCGCGTACCATCAATTGAATGACTTGTCTTTGTACTTATCATAAAACAAATTACCTACCAAATAACAGAACAGACTTCAACACCAAAAACTGTGAAATAACTTGTTGAAGTCGGTACCATGATAGTTCAAAGTACCTTTTATCACAATATTGCGCGCATGGTACCGACTTCGACAAGTTGTTTCACACTTTTTGGTGTTGAAGTTGGTTCCAACTTTGGTAAAAAATAATTACCTATTTTAGTGACCCTTGCTAATGGATCGATTGTCATTCACCGTAAATGATGATATCATCAAAATAGGCGAAATACTCGTCAGTTATTGGAGTGCAACACAAAAACTGCTTGACCGAATTTGAGGAAATTTAAATGGGGCCACACGGGAAGCACCAGCTTTCAAACAAAAAAAATATTTTTGGAGAATCGGTTCACCCTATCGAAAGTTATAAGGTAACAAACATTAAAAAAACAGTCGAACTGAGTACCTCCTCCTTTTAGGAAGTCTGTAGATATATGATGGGATTATATATGAATTATACGGAAAATTCAATTGGCTACGAATTCCACTTTATTCACTTATGAACTACTTACATATTACCAACCTATCTAATGTTTTTCTTCTTTCTACCTACAACACAAGTAATATTTAAGTGTAGGTTCTGCGGACTACTGAGTGTATACCAAACTTGTATTTTACTAAAGACAATAAAATCTAAACATTGTATAAATCTTTAGGTTTCTGGTATTTTTTTGGAATTAAAAATCATTATTATTATTATGGGAGAACTAACTCTATGATTTGTACGAATTGAATTCTTTTTTCTTTCCTTTTTTGCAACCGTCTTGGATACGACTTCGATGTAACCGGGAAGTTTATTATTACCTTTACTTAAGGATGCAGTTACCTGGGTATTCCTTCTTCTTGTACTCTTTCTTGACGATGGCCTTGGTCTGCACCAGCGAGGTGGTATAGCTCGGCTCAGACCGTCCGTAGATGTTTTCAGCGTACACTCGGAACTCATACTGCTTGCCTGGTACCAGACCAGTGATCGCCATCGTTGTGAATCTAGAAGACAAATGGAACATTTGTTAACTATAGTTGATAGGCCGGTTGGCGCAGTTGGTAGCCCATGCCTTCTGAGCCGCGGGTCCCGGGTTCGATCCCCGGACAGGTCAAACATTTGTGTGCACGATCATGTCTATTTGATTTGTGTTTGGGTGTGTATATGTATATAAGTATGTATATCAGTCACATAAGTATGTGTATCAGTATTATATTATTAAAGTTGTGATTATATATGATTAAATACATCACAGATTATAGTAAAATATTAAGTTTTATTGTATTAAAGGTAATATTTAATTGCACACTATTTGATTGCGCGCTTTTGAGGTTGTGACACGCCAAAGTACTGACTTTTTGAGCATATAATTGTGAAGTATTGCAAATTTGTATTTGAAATAAATAGCTGAAATT
This sequence comes from Selenia dentaria, assembly GCA_917880725.1. Lineage (NCBI taxonomy): Eukaryota > Metazoa > Arthropoda > Insecta > Lepidoptera > Geometridae > Selenia > Selenia dentaria. The sequence continues at coordinate 19,717,914 of OU862888.1, read as the reverse complement.
GGGTGACCAAATAAAAGACTTTTAGTGGTTTTAAAATTAACCATAAAATATAAATACAATATAACAATCATCGTTTTATTGACTGATGACATTGAGTTACCCAATTTTTGTAGAATCAACCATATCTAGAAACATATTGTTTTACTCACCGTCAGTGTTTGATTTTTTTCCATACACAGTGTCAAATATCTACGAATCGTAACCAAAACGATAACGATTATAGGGTCTCAACATTAGACACCCTGGGCATTGCAACCTTTCATTTTCATCAATTGGACTGTTTTAAGTGGAATAACAGAACATATCCTTCCTGCTTTTGAGTATGTAATTACAGGCTATATTTCATACACCCATACAAGGCACAATGAAACCCAACAGTAAAGACAGCTACGAAAAACTGTGTCTTAAGTTTAAGCCTGACGTTATAATTAAACCAGCAACCTGACTGATAGCCGATCCATTTGGCAGACCAGACCAGTCCAGCCATGATCTTCCCATAACTTGAGATGATGAAGAAGACGATGATTTAAATAACGGGGAAAGGAGGAGGGAACTTTACCAAATTTAATCTTTTTTTACCTTTTTTAGTGATACCTGTTATGATGAATATGAATGCGTCAAAATCCTAAGGCTAGCACGGGTAACCGGCGATAGATTGGATACCACAATAAGACTAACCCCCAGTTTCTAGAACGTTTGTCAAAGCCTTGATTAGTTACCCAACTAAATACTAAACGTTCATTGGTCAATGGTATTCTATGACGCTATATGTGACCAATCAGCGATCAATATTCCGTCTGTTAGCTGGTGATACTTACTCATGATAAGCAGTTCCGCCCTTGTGCTCTTAACGCCTGTTTTGTTGACCGCGCGACACACGTACTCGTCTGCGTCTTCCCCGAATACGTCCATAACGGTCAGGAAGTGGTTATCGCCCTCGCTCCAGATGCGGTGACGCGGGCCGTTTGTGATCTCTCGGGCTCCTGTAGAACCATAAATATATGGGGGTGTGACATTCGACAGTAAACGAATAAAAATTTAATAACATTCTAAATAATGATTTCTTAGGCATTCTCAGAGAGAAGACTCAAATGTGTTCTGAATTGAATATTGTTGACGTGATGATCATAAGAAACATAAAATATACTGGAATGGACAGTAGCCCACAAGTCAAACCAATTTGCTCTTCACAAAACGTATTCTGAGTATAGTTGGTTACGCATAGATGTGATGACATATAGGGAAGTACATAATTTGTATGTATATACGTTTTTTATGTGAGTTGGTGTCTAGGAAAAATAATACTTCCAGTTATATTTATTGTAAGCCAGAGTTAATTTCTGTACGATTAAGTACTACTTCTGATATACCTATGTGTGTAAGTGATATCATATTCCTTTTGTTTGAGAGCAATGCGCCCGTTGAGGGTGATGATTATGTCTAGTGTTCCTTCTACTGAGGTCGTTATTTTTTTCTTTAAAAGACATACATGGATAAAATATTAACAGGCATAGAAGTGAGAACGTTGTCAATTTGCAACTAGATGGTTTATTTGTAAGAATATTTATATGAATGACTCACCCTTGTACCACGTGATAGCCGGTTTGGGCGATCCAGTGATGGTACACTGGAACTTGGCGTTGTGGTACTGGATGCAGTTCGCGTTCTTCAGCGGCTTCACGATCTCTGGCGGGGTGGCGGCTGCAACAGACAATATGTTTCATATGGATAATAAATACAAATAATAGACAATACAGATTTACACGGCAAGAGACTTAATAGTTTATGTTTCAGTTACAGTGCATTGCCATGCAGGGTTTTAAACTGATGTTGTTTAAAATTCTAAATGGCATTGTTTGGGCAACCGTGACGTAAAACATCAGGACGGGTTGCTTGTCGCGCAACGAGTTACATAAATTAAAGGATATTAGTTTTATAAATATTTATTAAACAGATTTTGATTTGATAGATATAATAGATATGATAAATTTAAAAATACAGATAGCGTTATTAGAAGTTGATGGCGATAGAGAATAAAAATATATGTCATTTATTATTTCGATGTTACATTGACCTGTGCTAAACTGACATGTCCATGGACGGAAGTCTCGACATATTAGCACCAAGTCAGCTATCTTAACTTCAGTTTTTACTGAAAAATACGGGATTACTCACATAATACTTGCCGGATAGATCCGACTATAGTTTCCAGCAAGTATTGCGTGAGTAATCCCGTTCAGTAAAAATGAGGGATACCCCGTTAGTTTTTACAAAAAAAACATCAGTTGTTAAATGACAACAGTCAAGGATTCTACGGTAGCGCGGATTGATACCTAGGATAGCCGCAGCTAAGGTAAATTTCCAATCGGTGGCTTAACAACCGACGTTACGGCGTAAGCAATTGCTATTATAAGTTGACTACATGTCTACTACATGTCCTGGTCAGATCAGTTCCAGAGACACTCACCCTTCGGATCCTGGACCTTGACCTCCTGACTGGCAGTGGAAGGCGGCGAGAGACCGGCCTCGTTGACAGCTGTGACCCGGAACTCGTATTGGCGACCTTCCACCAAATTGGAGCAGTTCAATTGATTGGGAAGGCAGAGAGCTATGTTGACTCGTTGCCAAGTCGAAGCGCCTACTTCGCGTTTGTCTACCCAGTAGCCTGAAAAGAAACAAAAAGGTCAGCAAAGCAATTGTACACAGTAAAAATAATAATAATAGTATGAGACAACATCCACATACAAGGTCTTCAGGTCTGAAACTAGGCAGAACCCGTACTACCCAGACGCAGGCCAAAAAGACATGTTAATTTTTCAGGGCCAGCGGCTCAGAAGGCGGGGTGGCTACCAACTGCGTCAACCAGTCAGTACATGTATTTTCCGGACCAGTAAATATATGGAAAAATTTGTACGAAATATATCTATGTCAATACAGACACTTATGTTTGTAACCCACTTTAGTACTACCTAACTTTAATTATATTATTTATTTACGTTACACAGAAAGATCGAATGCATGGACAGAGTTGAATAGCTTTTCTTAGTCGCGCTGTTAGGATTAGAGAACTTACTTCTCTAATCCTGACTCCAGCAAACTGAAACTCCAGCGCGACTAAGATAAGAGGAAATTAGACTTGCTCATTATCAACCAGTAATGATCTTGTGAAATATCGGAATCTTGTTAGTCTTGCTATAATATCAATTAAGTTTGTTTTCTCAGGAAAAGGACCGAACGGGTGTGCGGAAGGTCGTAGCCAGCACGCAGTAACGGCCTGTTCGATACCAAATACAATTTTGTAAAAAAAGCTATGGGATATACATTCAATTGGTAAGCATAGTGTTGTACTATTCACTAGCGACTGCCCGCGACTTGGTGCGCGTAGTAGGCTCGGCCTTCGGGCTCGCTATAACCTCCCATCTATTCTTGGTTTTTCTTTTATAAGAACCTTCTCCCGACAATAATTAACCCAACAAAAAAAGAACTAGCGAGATTGTTTCATCCGTTCTCAAGTTATAGCGTGACCAGAATAAATAAAAGTTCATTTTTATGTATATACTAGCGACTGCCCGCCACTTCGCGTAGTAGGCTCGGCTTTCGGCCTCGCCATAACCTCTCATATTTTCTTGGCTTTCTTTCATATGAACCTTCTCCCCACAATAATTAACACAACGAAACAAAAGAATTAGCCAGATTGGTCCATTCCGTTTTTATATATTTAAATATTTTTTAATTCATATTGAACAGGTAACATAATGAGCAACACGATAATTATTTAGATTTTAGCATACCACGTCGTCCCGCTTTACTCATAAATATAGTTTAGAGTAGTCGCGTTCACCTGCGTGGTAATGGACGATGATGATGTTGAACCGAAAATAGCCTATGTCACTGAGGAATAATGCTGCTTTCTACTAGTGAAAGAATTGTATAAATATTTACAAAAAATAACAACAAATATTTCCTGTTTATAGTATTAGTGTAGAAATACGCTATAAATAGTATAATGCCCTTACCCTGTACTCGTGAGCCTCCGTCGCTTTCTGGTTTGTCCCATTCGAGATGCACGAAGTCACCTCCGACTTCCAGGATCTTCGGAACTCCGGGTGCTGATGGCTGGTCGAACGGTGCATTCGCCTACAAACATTAAAAAGAACGATGTTTGTAAATTCGGTTTACGGACGATAATTTTAGTTAAATTAGCCTAAGCTCAGACTTAACGTGACAACAGATTTATAAGACGTTATCACGTCAAAAACAACCACTGTGAACCGATGGTACTTTTTTTGGATAGCTCCTTTAAGTTCGATTAAAATCGGTGGAAATATTTTCGAATTATCTTAAACAATAGCAAACAAACGCATATTTAGATCACATCAATGCCATATCGTATGATTTCACTTGTAAAAAAACATGTTTCGATACGTTAATTCTATAGAAACATGTCATAAACTAGCAGATGACATACAAAATGCAGTGCCAGACTACATTCAAACTGTTATAGAAATGAAGAGACCAGAGGCAGTAACGTAAGCAATTTGCGAAAAAGTATTTGTATCGTAAGCGGCAACGCGTCATACGTTTCAGTGTACAAACTATTAGTTGTCTGTGTCACAGTTGCCCTAGATAAACGACAGTTTGTACTGTTTCACGTGAACGATACGTTACGTTAAATTACTTACTTAGTTATTTGTGCTAACTCACTCTAGCAAGTTAAACTACTGGCCGAATGGAACCATACAGCTATGTCACGATATGACGGGCTCAGTTTAGTTTCACGCAGAGTTCTGGGACTACAACTGTTACTGTCGTGTGGAAGCTTTACGCTTACCATCAGACAATCAAGTTCCTGAGCCCATCGCTAATATAAATAAAAAAATGCCGAAATGCTGACGTTTAAAAAATTTAACAGTTTTACTTGTGTACGTCCTATACGCGTACTTTTATTGACCGAGTGAGCGAAGCGTTTCTGCTTTAACTTTCCAAATTGACTTTTATCAATCTTTACTTTTGTTAGGTTGCATGTACGTCTTCCTGTATAGGTCGCATTGTTCAACCAACTGTAACTAAACTTGGCATCCATGTTCTACTAAGTAATATTTTTTGCCGTCTGCGATTTTGAGTTTTGAGGGAAAGTTTGCTACGGTGCTATTTACCGACCGATTTAGACCGCTGATAAGACTATGTGCTCCCGCGGTCTACTGTTCGCAGAACTTCTATTATAATAATTATGATCTTTTATTTTTTATTTATTAATATGAGATCTTGTTTTGGTTTTGTTTGTTAGTAACCTAGAATAAATTTTCGAGACAGCATAAATATACTTTAGGTACTGTATATCAACTCAAGGTCTTCCTTGACTATATACTAGATAAACCCCTCTGACACATCTATTTTATAGTTATACAAACTATTTATTTTTAATTTCGGCAATTCTTTTGCCAATTCATAGCAGTCGGTATATTTATACTATTCTAATTTCATAATGATTTAAAAAATTGGCGACTTATTCAAGTATTGGTAAACGTAAATAAAGGCACAAGGCATGCATGCTTTTCAAGCTTATCCGCACTGAGACATCAAAAGTGATAAATTGTCATCATATTTACTCTAATATATATTTTGACAATATGCACTATTGATAATTATGCTATGTACTGGCATACACATTTTGTAAGATTTGATTAAGAGTGGTTTTAAGCCAAAGTGATCGAGTGACTGCTGACGTTACTCAGAGGACGTTGAAGAGGTCTAGGTAGTCGCACGTCTGTGGTTTAAAACGTATACTATGTCTAGATGAGTAAGATCCTTACCAGAGATATCAATCCTCTCAATGACGTAGTGAGTAACAGGCATGCCACCATCTTATGTGGGTGGTTTCCAAGCCAAAGTGCACGAGTGTCTGGTGATGTCGGTGGCTTCCAGAGGACCCTGAGGAGGTCCAGGTAAACCGGTGACTGTGACTGAGAACGTGTCTGACGTCTCGCCGGAGTTGTTCTTGATTGTGATCTTGTATGTACCTGAAAAGTCACTTTTATTATTATTATATATTATCACTTTTATCTACCTTTACTATATACCTCTGTAGAGTAACTCAATTATGGAATGCTTTGCCGGCGTAAGTTTTTCCATGCAACTATCACCCTCGGTCTTTCAAGCGGGGCGTTAATAAGCATCTCTCAGGCCTAATGTAAAAAAAAACTCTGCGTTAGATTCTAATTCTTCCTATACCGTGATAATTCAAACAAAAGATTTATGAATGAAACTGACGTATATTAACATCTCTGGGACGCAAAGGGTTAATGAAACTAAATGTCCATTATGATGAAATTATATCTACAGTTAATGTTTTAATCAGGCACAGTAAACTTACAGATGAAAATGTGACTTGTTACAAAGAAGTTGCCAACTTCAAGTCCCCTAGTTTCTAGACCGTTTGTCAAAGCCTTGATTATAGTGTCACCAACTTATCTGTTCAGGTGGAAAAAATTGGAACTACAGTATACATCCATACATGCCTACTAACTTTCGCGTTTATTATATTAGTAGGATTATAATTGCAGGAGTTGCAGATTAAAGTGGCTAGAAAGACTGCTCTATGTTTTGATTCTTTAGGTTGCAATACCAAATTCTCCACTAGCGACGCTGTTAACTGAACATGAACTGATGAGATGGTGGGAGTGTAGTTGAAGGTCAATGGTATTCTATGACGCGATGTGTGACCAATCAACGGTCAGTATTCCGTCTGTTAGCTGGTCAAACATTGACAAATGTTCCAGAAACTGGAGGATAGCGATGTTTCTAGTTCAGTTAGCAATATATGCAGAACTATGAGTTTTAAATTATATCAAAATATTTTAAATTAATTTCATAATACGACGTTGGTAATTTGAAAACGATATTAGAAGAAATATTTAGTGACACTTCCGCTAAAAACAATGCTTATGGCCGAGTTGCGGTGTGCACCACCCTCCCTCCCGCACAAACTGCAAACAGGAAGTATACAGATAATAAAAACACCCCAATCAACCAAAAACGATTCGACACGTGTTTCGCCTCTACACGACGCATCCTCAGGAGGTGTTGACTCGTCGAGCGCTAGACCGACAGTCACTGTGACATTGAATTGTAAGTAGTGTCACTAAATATTTCTTCTAATATCGTTTTTGATAATGGATTTCCGCAAAGTAACGCCTGAATCAATAAATTATCTTGGGTTGATTTGAGTATAAACCAGATTTATTATATTAGTTAGTTACTTGTACATTACAAGTCGTTTGCCTGGTGGTAAGCGTCATATCTGCCCATTACAGTGGCCGTGCGTCCCAGATATGCAAGATTTAAATGTCTTTCTGCGGTGGGTTTCCTTGCGTTTTAAGAATCGAACCCAGACGACGGAAGCAGAATCCACGGAATACCTAATACTTAAACATCTGCCTACAAGTTGTTTATGAAGTTTATGTATAAGACTAATGTATAAGAATCTTACCCATATCATCGTTAGTGATGTCCTTGATAAAGATAAGGATGTAGTCATCAAACACGGTGTATTTGAGATGCGGTAAGTCGGTGACCTTGTGGCCGTCCTTGGTGAGTGTGACGTCAGCGGGCTGGTCTCCAGAGTACAGGATCTTGATCTTGGTGTTGTCATGCTCTGGGAGGTGAAGATCACCCGGCATGCAAGTGATTCGGGGCGGGTCTAGGGAGATCATATATTATTATATAAACATTCACAATAGGCATCAGTCATCGTAATGAGTCTATTACGCTCCCATTGCTCCATCTGAAGAATGCATGCACAGGCATTCTTCAGATAGAGGACTATGGGCCAAATTCCACCGTGCGGGCCTCGTGAGGTTTGCCGGGTAGGTCAATCGTAAGTCTAGTGATCGCCATTGGCCTTCAGACCACCAAAGGAAAATACAATTAAAAGCAAAGCAATCACAGAAAACCTCATATCATCCGAGAGATAGATATTTAAAAACATGAATATTCAAATAAATGGCGGATTAATAAGAAAGTTATTTATTTGTGGCAAAGTGTCAGATTTTGTTTTTTTAGCTGTAACAATAATAATTATAATAACTTCTAATGACCTGGCTAATACTGTGTCTTGCTACACAGCACTCATTCATCAGTTTTTACAGCTCAGTATAGTTACAGTCATTGCTACAGCCTAGTTATGGAGATAAATACTTAGATTCAAATAATCATAATAGTTAATACCAAGTGTTTTTTTTTTAATTAAGGAGCTAAAGAGGTACACTCACTTCCAATGTTAAGATGTCCAGTGCAGTACACATATCCGATGTTGTTGACCGCCTCACAAGTGTAGTCGCCCTCGTCGGCGTCGGTAGCTTCCAGAATGTTCAGTTTCAGGGTAGCCTCGCGAGATTCAGCAATGAACCTGCCGATATTACATGGGTATTCAAATTAGAAAAAGTTGTTTAAAATTGTTACGATGTAAAAAGTTGAATTTAATTAATATAAATAAATATTTTTACGTGCTAACGTCGCTACCATATAATCACGAGATGCAATTTTTAAGAGAATTGCATAGCTAGTACTTTCCATGCTAAAAGAGAAAACTCTTTTCTACCTCTTAACATTGTCCGATTTCAGCGATTTTGTTTCATGGAATCATGGCATTGTTTACTTTGCCCGTACGTTTTGATTTTTTCAGTATTTCAAAAAACTATAAATTACCTTTTATTCAATTTCAAAACGCAATGTATGAAAACCAACAAAATGCATACTAGGAGCACATAACAATGATTCTAGTGGTATCACAGTATTTTATTATTTACCTGAACACATTCCTCCCAGTCAGGCGAGAATCTATCCTTCTTTTCAATGACATAGCCAGATATACTCTACTTTCTCTGGCCTGGTCCATTCAAGCTAATACTTTCTTCAGTGTGACAACTAATAAGATTCAATGATTTATGAGCATGAGCTATAAATAAAAAAGACTAGCTCCTGTGCCACTGGCGCAGGCATGTTTGTACATAAGCGTCCATGGCAAAGGTTCTTGTAGCAATGCCTATTCAAAACAAATAGCTTCAGACATAAAAAACAATATGTCAGTTATAGTTAAAAACAAATTAATGTGTTAATATTTGTCGACGAACTACGATAAAATTCTGGACTTCCATCACATGCACCACACTATGCAATGTAAAACAAAGAAAAACATTCCATGCCTTACATACATCTCACTCGCACTGTTATTGATATTTTTCTTTATTAATGCATACCAAAGACAGCTTCTCGGAGAGCCTCTCCGGATAGCAGCTCGGAGAGCCGCTCGGGACAGCAGCTCGGAGAACCAATCAGGACAGCAGCTCGAAGAGCTGCACGGCGCAGCAGTTTGGGCCATCGTCAGTCAGATATTCTTCTTAAACACACAAAAAGTATCACGGTAGAGTCTTAAAACATTAGCATTACTTTCTTAAGTGTGACAGCTAATAAGATTCAATGATTTATGAGCATGAGCTATAAATAATAAAGGCTAGCTCCTGTGCCACCGGCGCAGGCATGTATGTACATAAGCGTCCATGGCAAAGGTTCTTGTAGCAATGCCTATTCAAAACAAATAGCTTCAGACAAAACAAACAATAGATGAGTAATAGTTAAAAACAAATGAATGTGTTAATATCTGTCGACGAACTACGATAAAATTCTGGACTTCCATCACATGCACCACACTACGCAATGAAAACAAAGAAAAACATTCCATGCCTTACATACATCTCACTCGCACTGTTTAGTGATATTTTTCTTTATTAATGCATACCAAAGACAGCTTCTCGGAGAGCCTCTCCGGATAGCAGTTTGGAGAGCCGTTCGGGACAGCAGCTCAGAGAACCACTCAGGACAGCACCTCGGAGAGCGGCACGGCGCAGCAGCTAGGGCCATCATCAGTCAGATATTCTTCTTAAACACACAAAAAGTATCACGGTAGAGTCTTAAAACATAAGCATATTTTCTTCAGTGTGACAGCTAATAAGATTCAATGATTTATGAGCATGAGCTATAAATAACAAAGGCTAGCTTCTGTGCCACCGGAGCAGGCATGTATGTACATAAGCGTCCATGGCAAAGGTTCTTGTAGCAATGCCTATTCAAAACAAATAGCTTCAGACATAAAAAACAATACGTCAGTTATAGTTAAAAACAAATGAATGTGTTAATATCTGTCGACGAACTACGATAAAATTCTGGACTTCCATCACATGCACCACACTATGCAATGTTAAAAAAGAAAAACATTCCATGCCTTACATACATCTCACTCACACAGTGTAGTGATATTTTTCTTTATTAATGCATACCAAAGACAGGTTCTCGGAGAGCCTCTCCAGATAGCAGCTCGGAGAGCCGCTCAGGACAGCAGCCCGGAGAACCACTCAGGACAGCAGCGCGAAGAGCTGCACGGCGCAGCAGCTTGGGCCATCGTCAGTCAGATATTCTTCTGTAACACACAAAAAGTATCACGGTAGAGTCTTAAAACATAAGAATTACTTTCTTACGTGTGACAGCTAATAAGATTCAATGATTTATGAGCATGAGCTATAAATAACAAAGGCTAGCTTCTGTGCCACCGGAGCAGGCATGTATGTACATAAGCGTCCATGGCAAAGGTTCTTGTAGCAATGCCTATTCAAAACAAATAGCTTCATACATAAAAAACAATACGTCAGTTATAGTTAAAAACAAATGAATGTGTTAATATCTGTCGACGAACTACGATAAAATTCTGGACTTCCATCACATGCACCACACTATGCAATGTTAAAAAAGAAAAACATTCCATGCCTTACATACATCTCACTCACACAGTGTAGTGATATTTTTCTTTATTAATGCATACCAAAGACAGCTTCTCGGAGAGCCTCTCCAGATAGCAGCTTGGAGAGCCGCTTAGGATAGCAGCTTGGAGAGCCACTCAGGACAGCAGCTCGAAGAGCTGCACGGCGCAGCAGCTTGGGCCATCGTCAGTCAGATATTCTTCTAAAACACACAAAAAGTATCACGGTAGATTCTTAAAACATTAGCATTACTTTCTTCAGTGTGACAGCTAATAAGATTCAATGATTTATGAGCATGAGCTATAAATAAAAAAGACTAGCTCCTGTGCCACCGGCGCAGGCATGTATGTACATAAGCGTCCATGGCAAAGGTTCTTGTAGCAATGCCTATTCAAAACAAATAGCTTCAGACATAAAAAACAATACGTCAGTTATAGTTAAAAACAAATGAATGTGTTAATATTTGTCGACGAACTACGATAAAATTCTGGACTTCCATCACATGCACCACACTATGCAATGTTAAAAAAGAAAAACATTCCATGCCTTACATACATCTCACTCGCACAGTGTAGTGATATTTTTCTTTATTAATGCATACCAAAGACAGCTTCTCGGAGAGCCTCTCCGGATAGCAGCTTGGAGAGCCGCTCAGGATAGCAGCTTGGAGAGCCACTCAGGAAAGCAGCTCAAAGAGCTGCACGGCGCAGCAGCTTGGGCCATCGTCAGTCAGATTTTCTTCTATAACACACAAAAAGTATCACGGTAGATTCTTAAAACATTAGCATTACTTTCTTCAGTGTGATAGCTAATAAGATTCAATGATGTATGAGCATGAGCTATAAATAAAAAAGACTAGCTCCTGTGCGACCGGCGCAGGCATGTATGTACATAAGCGTCCATGGCAAAGGTTCTTGTAGCAATGCCTATTCAAAACAAATAGCTTCAGATATAAAAAACAATAGATGAGTAATAGTTAAAAACAAATGAATGTGTTAATATCTGTCGACGAACTACGATAAAATTCTGGACTTCCATCACATGCACCACACTATGCAATGTAAACAAAGAAAAACATTCCATGCCTTACATCCATCTTACTCGCACTGTTTAGTGATATTTTTCTTTTTTAATGCATACCAAAGACAGCTTCTCGGAGAGCCTCTCCAGATAGCAGCTCGGAGAGCCGCTCAGGATAGCAGCTCGGAGACCACTCAGGACAGCAGCTCGAAGAGCTGCACGGCGCAGCAGCTTGGGCCATCGTTAGTCAGATATTCTTCTATAACACACAAAAAGTATCACGGTAGAGTCTTAAAACATTAGCATTACTTTCTTCAGTGTGACAACTAATAAGATTCAATGATTTATGAGCATGAGCTATAAATAAAAAAGACTAGCTCCTGTGCCACCGGCGCAGGCATGTATGTACATAAGCGTCCATGGCAAAGGTTCTTGTAGCAATGCCTATTCAAAACAAATAGCTTCAGACATAAAAAACAATAGGTCAGTTATAGTTAAAACAAATGAATGTGTTAATATCTGTCGACGAACTACGATAAAATTCTGGACTTCCATCACATGCACCACACTATGCAATGTAAACAAAGAAAAACATTCCATGCCTTACATACATCTCACTCGCGCTGTTTAGTGATATTTTTCTTTATTAATGCATACCAAAGACGGCTTCTCGGAGAGCTTCTCCGGATAGCAGCTCGGAGAGCCGCTCAGGACAGCAGCTCGGAGAACCACTCAGGACAGCAGCTCGAAGAGCTGCACGGCGCAGCAGCTTGGGCCATCGTCAGTCAGATATTCTTCTTAAACACACAAAAAGTATCACGGTAGAGTCTTAAAACATTAGCATTACTTTCTTCAGTGTGACAGCTAATAAGATTCAATGATTTATGATCATGAGCTATAAATAAAAAAGACTAGCTCCTGTGCCACCGGCGCAGGCATGTATGTACATAAGCGTCCATGACAAAGGTTCTTGTAGCAATGCCTATTCAAAACAAATAGCTTCAGACATAAAAAACAATAGGTCAGTTATAGTTAAAAACAAATGAATGTGTTAATATCTGTCGACGAACTACGATACAATTCTGGACTTCCATCACATGCACCACACTATGCAATGTAAACAAAGAAAAACATTCCATGCCTTACATACATCTCACTCGCACAGTGTAGTGATATTTTTCTTTATTAATGCATACCAAAGACAGCTTCTCGGAGAGCCTCTCCGGATAGCAGCTCGGAGAGCCGCTCAGGACAGCAGCTCGGAGAACCACCCAGGACAGCAGCTCGAAGAGCTGCATGGCACAGCAGTTTGGGCCATCGTCAGTCAGATATTCTTCTTAAACACACAAAAAGTATCACGGTAGAGTCTTAAAACATTAGCATTACTTTCTTCAGTGTGACAGCTAATAAGATTCAATGATTTATGAGCATGAGCTATAAATAAAAAAGACTAGCTCCTGTGCTACTGGCGCAGGCATGTATGTACATAAGCGTCCGTGGCAAAGGTTCTTGTAGCAATGCCTATTCAAAACAAATAGCTTCAGACAAAACAAACAATAGATGAGTAATAGTTCAAAATTCAAAATTCAAAATTCAAAAATTATTTATTCAGTTTAGGCATCATAGACACTCTTATGAACGTCAAAATTTTTTAAATGATTCTACCGCTGTCTTCGGAAAAGAACCACCGCCGAGAAGAAGCAGCAAGAAACTCGTGGGCCATTATTTTTTCAAATTTTTGTACATTGAGGTTACATATGAGTAGTATTAAAATAACAAATTTATTCAATAGTTGGCTATTAGGCAGAAGTGGAAAGCTTCCAGGCATCTTTGTCTTCTAAGTAGTGACTCAATTTATAATAGGCTTTTTTCATTAGTATATTTTTGACACGTAACTTGAATTTCCCTTCAGTGAGCTCAGTAATGTCTTTCGGGATTTTATTATAGAAACGTACACAATTGCCTAAGAAGGACTTATTTTTAGTTTTTGTGAGTCTAAATTTAGATACAGCTATCCTATCCTTATTTCTAGTATTAATATTATGCATATCACTATTTATTCTAAACTTCTTTATATTTTTACGAACGTACATTATATTTTCTAGGATATACAAAGATGGAAGAGTTAATATATTAATTTCTTTGAACATTTGTCTTAAGGATTCGCGGGGACCCATTTCGTAGATGGCTCGAACTGCCCGCTTTTGCAATATAAAAACTGTCTCTATGTCCGCCGCTGACCCCCACAGCAGGATACCATATGACATTATGCTGTGGAAGTAAGCAAAGTAGACCAGTCGAGCAGTAGCTATATCTGTCAATTGCCTAATTTTATGAACCGCATATGCAGCTGAGCTCAGTCTTCCAGATAGTGCATCAATATGAGGACCCCATTGTAATTTAGAGTCTATGCTAATACCTAGAAAGACTATTGCCTTGTCAATTTTCAATTTATTTCTGTCGAGTAATACGTTTGGCTCTATATGTCTTACATTAGGCATGGAAAATTTTAAACATTTCGTTTTCTTTGCGTTGAGAAGCAGGTTGTATGCGACGAACCAATTTGAAACAATAGTTAACGCGTTGTTGACTTGAACTAGTTCTCTATCTTTCCTATCTACTTTAAAAATCAGAGAAGTATCATCCGCAAAAAGGACTATGTCAGCAAGGCCCTCAACCATATGTGGTAAGTCATTGATATATGCTAAGAATAAGAACGGACCCAAGATCGACCCCTGTGGAACCCCCATTCTAACCAAAGATCCAGAAGATGTCACGCCATTAATGCCAACTTTTTGCTGCCTATCAGATAAGTATGATTCTACAAGATTCAGAGCAGCTCCACGAATTCCATAGTGGTGTAGCTTATAAATTAGAGTGCGGTGCTCTACACAGTCGAAAGCTTTGGAGAGATCACAAAATACGCCAATGGCATCCTGTGAGCTCTCCCAAGCCTCCAGCACATGCTTGACTAACTGGACTCCTGCATCTGTTGTTGATCTGCTTTTCGTGAAACCGAACTGATTTTCGTGTAAAATCCTATGTTCATTAAAATGAGACAAGAGTTGTTGAAGCATTACCTTTTCGAATATTTTGCTCAAAGCCGGAAGCACAGAGACCGGTCTATAATTTGAGGGGTCGGCCTTACTACCTGATTTGAAAATAGGGGTGATTTTACTCATTTTCATTAGGTCAGGAAATGTACCTCTATCAATACATAAATTAAATATGATCATCAAATGTGGCGCTATATAGTTAAAAACAAATGAATGTGTTAATATCTGTCGACGAACTACGATAAAATTCTGGACTTCCATCACATGCACCACACTATGCAATGAAAACAAAGAAAAACATTCCATGCCTTACATACATCTCACTCGCACTGTTTAGTGATATTTTTCTTTATTAATGCATACCAAAGACAGCTTCTCGGAGAGCCTCTCCGGATAGCAGTTTGGAGAGCCGTTCGGGACAGCAGCTCAGAGAACCACTCAGGACAGCACCTCGGAGAGCGGCACGGCGCAGCAGCTAGGGCCATCGTCAGTCAGATATTCTTCTTAAACACACAAAAAGTATCACGGTAGAGTCTTAAAACATAAGCATATTTTCTTCAGTGTGACAGCTAATAAGATTCAATGATTTATGAGCATGAGCTATAAATAACAAAGGCTAGCTTCTGTGCCACCGGAGCAGGCATGTATGTACATAAGCGTCCATGGCAAAGGTTCTTGTAGCAATGCCTATTCAAAACAAATAGCTTCAGACATAAAAAACAATACGTCAGTTATAGTTAAAAACAAATGAATGTGTTAATATCTGTCGACGAACTACGATAAAATTCTGGACTTCCATCACATGCACCACACTATGCAATGTTAAAAAAGAAAAACATTCCATGCCTTACATACATCTCACTCACACAGTGTAGTGATATTTTTCTTTATTAATGCATACCAAAGACAGCTTCTCGGAGAGCCTCTCCAGATAGCAGCTCGGAGAGCCGCTCAGGACAGCAGCTCGGAGAACCACTCAGGACAGCAGCGCGAAGAGCTGCACGGCGCAGCAGCTTGGGCCATCGTCAGTCAGATATTCTTCTGTAACACACAAAAAGTATCACGGTAGAGTCTTAAAACATAAGAATTACTTTCTTACGTGTGACAGCTAATAAGATTCAATGATTTATGAGCATGAGCTATAAATAACAAAGGCTAGCTTCTGTGCCACCGGAGCAGGCATGTATGTACATAAGCGTCCATGGCAAAGGTTCTTGTAGCAATGCCTATTCAAAACAAATAGCTTCAGACATAAAAAATTGGTCAGTTATAGTTAAAAACAAATGAATGTGTTAATATCTGTCGACGAACTACGATAAAATTCTGGACTTCCATCACATGCACCACACTATGCAATGTAAACAAAGAAAAAAATTCCATGCCTTACATACATCTCACTCGCGCTGTTTAGTGATATTTTTCTTTATTAATGCATACCAAAGACGGCTTCTCGGAGAGCCTCTCCGGATAGCAGCTCGGAGAGCCGCTCAGGACAGCAGCTCGGAGAACCACTCAGGACAGCAGCGCGAAGAGCTGCACGGCGCAGCAGCTTGGGCCATCGTCAGTCAGATATTCTTCTTAAACACACAAAAAGTATCACGGTAGAGTCTTAAAACATACGCATATTTTCTTCAGTGTGACAGCTAATAAGATTCAATGATTTATGAGCATGAGCTATAAATAAAAAAGACTAGCTCCTGTGCCACCGGCGTAGGCATGTATGTACATAAGCGTCCATGGCAAAGGTTCTTGTAGCAATGCCTATTCAAAACAAATAGCTTCAGACATAAAAAAACAATACGTCAGTTATAGTTAAAAACAAATGAATGTGTTAATATCTGTCGACGAACTACGATAAAATTCTGGACTTCCATCACATGCACCACACTATGCAATGTAAACAAAGAAAAACATTCCATGCCTTACATACATCTCACTCGCACAGTGTAGTGATATTTTTTTTTATTAATGCATACCAAAGACAGCTTCTCGGAGAGCCTCTCCGGATAGCAGCTCGGAGAGCCGCTCAGGACAGCAGCTCGGAGAACCACTTAGGACAGCAGCTCGAAGAGCTGCACGGCGCAGCAGTTTGGGCCATCGTCAGTCAGATATTCTTCTTAAACACACAAAAAGTATCACGGTAGAGTCTTAAAACATTAGCATTACTTTCTTCAGTGTGACAGCTAATAAGATTCAATGATTTATGAGCATGAGCTATAAATAAAAAAGACTAGCTCCTGTGCCACCGGCGCAGGCATGTATGTACATAAGCGTCCATGACAAAGGTTCTTGTAGCAATGCCTATTCAAAACAAATAGCTTCAGTCATAAAAAACAATAGGTCAGTTATAGTTAAAAACAAATGAATGTGTTAATATCTGTCGACGAACTACGATAAAATTCTGGACTTCCATCACATGCACCACACTATGCAATGTAAACAAAGAAAAACATTCCATGCCTTACATACATCTCACTCGCACAGTGTAGTGATATTTTTCTTTATAAATGCATACCAAAGACTGCTTCTCGGAGAGCCTCTCCGGATAGCAGCTCGGAGAGCCGCTCAGGACAGCAGCTCGGAGAACCACTCAGGACAGCAGCTCGAAGAGCTGCACGGCGCAGCAGCTTGGGCCATCGTCAGTCAGATATTCTTCTATAACACACAAAAAGTATCACGGTAGATTCTTAAAACATTAGCATTACTTTCTTCAGTGTGACAGCTAATAAGATTCAATGATTTATGAGCATGAGCTATAAATAAAAAAGACTAGCTCCTGTGCCACCGGCGCAGGCATGTATGTACATAAGCGTCCATGGCAAAGGTTCTTGTAGCAATGCCTATTCAAAACAAATAGCTTCAGACATAAAAAACAATAGGTCAGTTATAGTTAAAAACAAATGAATGTGTTAATATCTGTCGACGAACTACGATAAAATTCTGGACTTCCATCACATGCACCACACTATGCAATGTAAACAAAAAAAAACATTCCATGCCTTACATACATCTCACTCGCACTGTTTAGTGATATTTTTCTTTATTAATGCATACCAAAGACAGCTTCTCGGAGAGCCTCTCCGGATAGCAGCTCGGAGAGCCGTTCGGGACAGCAGCTCAGAGAACCACTCAGGACAGCAGCGCGAAGAGCTGCACGGCGCAGCAGCTTGGGCCATCGTCAGTCAGATATTCTTCTGTAACACACAAAAAGTATCACGGTAGAGTCTTAAAACATAAGAATTACTTTCTTACGTGTGACAGCTAATAAGATTCAATGATTTATGAGCATGAGCTATAAATAACAAAGGCTAGCTTCTGTGCCACCGGAGCAGGCATGTATGTACATAAGCGTCCATGGCAAAGGTTCTTGTAGCAATGCCTATTCAAAACAAATAGCTTCAGACATAAAAAATTGGTCAGTTATAGTTAAAAACAAATGAATGTGTTAATATCTGTCGACGAACTACGATAAAATTCTGGACTTCCATCACATGCACCACACTATGCAATGTAAACAAAGAAAAACATTCCATGCCTTACATACATCTCACTCGCGCTGTTTAGTGATATTTTTCTTTATTAATGCATACCAAAGACGGCTTCTCGGAGAGCCTCTCCGGATAGCAGCTCGGAGAGCCGCTCAGGACAGCAGCTCGGAGAACCACTCAGGACAGCAGCGCGAAGAGCTGCACGGCGCAGCAGCTTGGGCCATCGTCAGTCAGATATTCTTCTGTAACACACAAAAAGTATCACGGTAGAGTCTTAAAACATAAGAATTACTTTCTTACGTGTGACAGCTAATAAGATTCAATGATTTATGAGCATGAGCTATAAATAACAAAGGCTAGCTTCTGTGCCACCGGAGCAGGCATGTATGTACATAAGCGTCCATGGCAAAGGTTCTTGTAGCAATGCCTATTCAAAACAAATAGCTTCAGACATAAAAAATTGGTCAGTTATAGTTAAAAACAAATGAATGTGTTAATATCTGTCGACGAACTACGATAAAATTCTGGACTTCCATCACATGCACCACACTATGCAATGTAAACAAAGAAAAACATTCCATGCCTTACATACATCTCACTCGCGCTGTTTAGTGATATTTTTCTTTATTAATGCATACCAAAGACGGCTTCTCGGAGAGCCTCTCCGGATAGCAGCTCGGAGAGCCGCTCAGGACAGCAGCTCGGAGAACCACTCAGGACAGCAGCGCGAAGAGCTGCACGGCGCAGCAGCTTGGGCCATCGTCAGTCAGATATTCTTCTTAAACACACAAAAAGTATCACGGTAGAGTCTTAAAACATACGCATATTTTCTTCAGTGTGACAGCTAATAAGATTCAATGATTTATGAGCATGAGCTATAAATAAAAAAGACTAGCTCCTGTGCCACCGGCGTAGGCATGTATGTACATAAGCGTCCATGGCAAAGGTTCTTGTAGCAATGCCTATTCAAAACAAATAGCTTCAGACATAAAAAAACAATACGTCAGTTATAGTTAAAAACAAATGAATGTGTTAATATCTGTCGACGAACTACGATAAAATTCTGGACTTCCATCACATGCACCACACTATGCAATGTAAACAAAGAAAAACATTCCATGCCTTACATACATCTCACTCGCACAGTGTAGTGATATTTTTTTTTATTAATGCATACCAAAGACAGCTTCTCGGAGAGCCTCTCCGGATAGCAGCTCGGAGAGCCGCTCAGGACAGCAGCTCGGAGAACCACTTAGGACAGCAGCTCGAAGAGCTGCACGGCGCAGCAGTTTGGGCCATCGTCAGTCAGATATTCTTCTTAAACACACAAAAAGTATCACGGTAGAGTCTTAAAACATTAGCATTACTTTCTTCAGTGTGACAGCTAATAAGATTCAATGATTTATGAGCATGAGCTATAAATAAAAAAGACTAGCTCCTGTGCCACCGGCGCAGGCATGTATGTACATAAGCGTCCATGACAAAGGTTCTTGTAGCAATGCCTATTCAAAACAAATAGCTTCAGTCATAAAAAACAATAGGTCAGTTATAGTTAAAAACAAATGAATGTGTTAATATCTGTCGACGAACTACGATAAAATTCTGGACTTCCATCACATGCACCACACTATGCAATGTAACAAAGAAAAACATTCCATGCCTTACATACATCTCACTCGCACAGTGTAGTGATATTTTTCTTTATTAATGCATACCAAAGACTGCTTCTCGGAGAGCCTCTCCGGATAGCAGCTCGGAGAGCCGCTCAGGACAGCAGCTCGGAGAACTACTCAGGACAGCAGCTCGAAGAGCTGCACGGCGCAGCAGCTTGGGCCATCGTCAGTCAGATATTCTTCTATAACACACAAAAAGTATCACGGTAGATTCTTAAAACATTAGCATTACTTTCTTCAGTGTGACAGCTAATAAGATTCAATGATTTATGAGCATGAGCTATAAATAAAAAAGACTAGCTCCTGTGCCACCGGCGCAGGCATGTATGTACATAAGCGTCCATGGCAAAGGTTCTTGTAGCAATGCCTATTCAAAACAAATAGCTTCAGACATAAAAAACAATAGGTCAGTTATAGTTAAAAACAAATGAATGTGTTAATATCTGTCGACGAACTACGATAAAATTCTGGACTTCCATCACATGCACCACACTATGCAATGTAAACAAAAAAAAACATTCCATGCCTTACATACATCTCACTCGCACTGTTTAGTGATATTTTTCTTTATTAATGCATACCAAAGACAGCTTCTCGGAGAGCCTCTCCGGATAGCAGCTCGGAGAGCCGTTCGGGACAGCAGCTCAGAGAACCACTCAGGACAGCACCTCGGAGAGCGGCACGGCGCAGCAGCTAGGGCCATCGTCAGTCAGATATTCTTCTTAAACATACAAAAAGTATCACGGTAGAGTCTTAAAACATAAGCATATTTTCTTCAGTGTGACAGCTAATAAGATTCAATGATTTATGAGCATGAGCTATAAATAAAAAAGACTAGCTCCTGTGCCACCGGCGTAGGCATGTATAAGCGTCCATGGCAAAGGTTCTTGTAGCAATGCCTATTCAAAACAAATAGCTTCAGACATACAAAACAATAGGTCAGTTATAGTTAAAAACAAATGAATGTGTTAATATTTGTCGACGAACTACGATAAAATTCTGGACTTCCATCACATGCACCACACTATGCAATGTAAAACAAAGAAAAACATTCCATGCCTTACATACATCTCACTCGCACTGTTATTGATATTTTTCTTTATTAATGCATACCAAAGACAGCTTCTCGGAGAGCCTCTCCGGATAGCAGCTCGGAGAGCCGCTCGGGACAGCAGCTCGGAGAACCACTCAGGACAGCAGCTCGAAGAGCTGCACGGCGCAGCAGCTTGGGCCATCGTCAGTAAGATATTCTTCTATAACACACAAAAAGTATCACGGTAGCGTCTTTAAACATTAGCATAACTTTAAACATAAAAAAACAATAGGTGAGTAATAGTTAAAAACAAATGAATGTGTTAATATCTGTCAATGTACTACGATAAAATTCTGGACTTCCATCACCCGCACCACACTATACAATAAAACAAAGAAAAACATTCCATGCCTTTATATATATATATATATATATATAATATATATATAGATATATATAATATATATATATATATATATATATATATATATATATATATTGTTGGAGACGAAAATAGCCTACTACACTATACAAAATCACGACAAGGATTGACTCACCGCAATAACGAACTCGGAGATGTTGACTCGTCGACGGTTGAAGGCAGAATGAGCCACGACCGCTCTGCGCGCCGCCTTTTATACTTTTCGGTCTAAATAATGGAATTATTAAATTCAGAATTTTATTATATTTTTATTAATAAAAATGCATCTTCATGTACTCATATTATGATTTATTTAGTTTATTAGTACTATACTTCTATTGGAGTTTAAAATACAGTAACAGTAAGGTAAATGCTCTTTACATCATTTCAGCAGTGCAAGCACGGTACTTTGTCGCTCGTTAAATTCGACACGACATCGACAGAATCGATTTTAATAATTATAAACATCATCATTGATATGTAGATCGATAAATTCGACACTTCGACGTAGACAGAATCGGTTTTATTAATTACTAGCAACTGCCCGCAACATCGTTCGCGTATTTAAGTGGCCTTCGGCCACGCCATGACCGTGACCCATCTTATCTTGATTTTTCTTTCATAAGAACCTTCTCCTGACAATTAAATAACAGAACAAAAATTAATTGCGAAATTGTTCATTCGTTCAAGCATAATGCGATGACCAAGGAAAATATAAATTTATTTTTATATAAACTAGCGACTGCTCGCAACATCGTTCGCGTAGTAGCGCGGCCTTCGGCGTCACCATAACCTCAATTTTTTTCTTGATTTGTCTTTCACAGGAACCTTCTCCTGACAATAATTAACACAACAAAAACAGAATAAGCGAAATCTTTCTATCCATTCACGCGTTATGTATATAGATAAATGTAACATTTTACAATATTTAAAAGTTAAAAGTTCTTTTATCGATCTTATATATATACATATATCGAATTTATCAATCGACAAAATACCGTACTCTCACTGCAGTACCGATACTACCGATTTAACAAACTATTACCAATTATATTACATTTCAAACCTGAAATATTACATAATTGTAATTTTAAACGTTTAGTTAAATACAACAAAATAAGTGGTAACAGACCACTGTTTCTGTTGTGTTGTATTTGACTTGACGTTTAAAATTACAGTGGTAATAGACCATTAATTATGTTGTCTACATCGAACAAAATCAATAACACTTAAATTTAACATTAAAGAAACTCTAACTAGCTTCACTCCAGTCATTTATGGTTAGTTAACAAACTAATTCGACGGAAATAAATTGAAAATTGACAAGGCAATAGTCTTTCTTGGTATTAGCATAGACTCTAAATTACAATGGGGTCCTCATATTGATGCACTATCTGGAAGACTGAGCTCAGCTGCATATGCGGTTCATAAAATTAGGCAATTGACAGATATAGCTACTGCTCGACTGGTCTACTTTGCTTACTTCCACAGCATAATGTCATATGGTATCCTGCTGTGGGGGTCAGCGGCGGACATAGAAACAGTTTTTATATTGCAAAAGCGGGCAGTTCGAGCCATCTACGAAATGGGTCCCCGCGAATCCTTAAGACAAATGTTCAAAGAAATTAATATATTGACTCTTCCATCTTTGTATATCCTAGAAAATATAATGTACGTTCGTAAAAATATAAAGAAGTTTAGAATAAATAGTGATATGCATAATATTAATACTAGAAATAAGGATAGGATAGCTGTATCTAAATTTAGACTCACGAAAACTAAAAATAAGTCCTTCTTAGGCAATTGTGTACGTTTCTATAATAAAATCCCGAAAGACATTACTGAGCTCACTGAAGGGAAATTCAAGTTACGTGTCAAAAATATACTAATGAAAAAAGCCTATTATAAATTGAGTCACTACTTAGAAGACAAAGATGCCTGGAAGCTTTCTACTTCTGCCTAATAGCCAACTATGGAATAAATTTGTTATTTTAATACTACTCATATGTAACCTCGATGTACAAAGACTTGAAAAAATAATGGCCCACGAGTTTCTTGCTGCTTCTTCTCGGCGGTGGTTCTTTTCCGAAGACAGCGGTAGAATCATTTAAAAATTTTGACGTTCATAAGAGTGTCTATGATGCCTAAACTGAATAAATAATTTTTAAATTTGAATTTGAATTTGAATTAAACTTAGGAATGATAAAAAATGCCAATAATTCTAATCTGATGGCTAATTTAAAAAAATTTCCACCTCGTCATCAAGTTAACATTTATAATTACAATTGTGTAATACTTCGTTTTTTTACGGTACGTATTGGCATATTCATATTACGCATTGGTATATTCAAACTACAATATAATATTCGCTTTTTCAGTATATATTTCACTATCTAAACTTCATGCACAGTGTGCCACAAACATATGTTTGACAAAGACAATAATAACCTGATCAGATCTTACAATCAGGACATATTACTAAATAGGCATACATAGTGTAACAAAATTATGGAATGATATTATTGAATTACGGTGGCTTAATGCTAAAGTAATTTAATTGTTTACATATGCAGAGAAATCAATAGGACTCTAATATTGCAGCTAAAATCGCCAGAACTTAAAGAAATTGTAATCGCGGCATTAAAAAATCAGAATAGAAAGCTCAGAAGAAGACGGTGGACAACAAAGAAAGTGACAAATTTATTCGTTTGCATTGTCTGCGAACCAATAACTGTCCTAAACGACGAAACAAAATATCGAAAACAACACTTTTGTGTTCCTCGCATGTGAACCAGGAATGGTCATAATTTGCATAAAATAATGTCATTGCCAGAAGGCACACATTGGGGTGTAGGAACGGCAAGACTTCTGCTTCAAAAACGGTAACTGATATTTGCACAGTCTTACATAAATTTAGTGATGGATAACAGATTTTTTTTCCAAAAAAAGTTATATGATTATTAACGGGATATTTACCGTGGTAAGGTTGTGGAATGACAGTCTTCCCGTGAACATGGTGCATGTAACTGCGCCGAAATATCGGGAGCTCATTCCACAACCTAACCACGGTAAATATCCCGTTAATAATCATTTAACTTTAGTGAACAACCGTGATAGTTTAAAACAGTGATTTTTTTTCCTCCCAGCACTCCCGTAGTTTGATGTAAGAATACATTTGACTTTCTATATCATGTGTTTGTAAGCATGATTGACATTTAGCACACGGGCGGGATTTTAACGTATATGCTAAATAACCAGCAAGGTAAACTGTAGGTTGGCCTTCGATGTTGATTAAATTGTTTTCAATTTTTTCATCATCACATTCTGGAAAAACTGGTATATTTAAATTCGATAGTTCAAAACAAGTTAGATCCTGATTAAGAGTATCATTTTCTTCGGCTTCATTGATTTCTTCCAGTTCATCTTTCTGTAGATCTATATAATGGTTAAGATCAGTTAGTAGCTTGTTGGCGTTTCTTTGGCAGTTAGAGTTACGGCTGTTGGAGCTTGTAATTCTGGAGATAATTGAAGTCCGTAAAGCTGTGACAAAAGATGCACAAGTGGGATTCCTATCTGTGGGATTGTGCTGGCGGATAGCTCCGAATAGGTTTTCCAAACTGTCTTGGTTTAACTGTCTTAAATTTAAATATTTGAATCCCAACTTGTGCACCTCATTCCAAATGTCTTGTAAGCAGCTAAGTGTCATGCAATAACCTTCAATGCATTTAACATTTTTTGCTTCAACACTGGATGCTTTTACAAACTTTACTGTTCTTATTTTTTTTCTAAATTCAGTCCATGTTTTCAGATGATTTGTCTTTGACGTGACATTTTCCCTAATTTTTTTTAATGTCTTGGGGGCCAGATGGACCATTTGAGGCATCAAATAGCCTGTCCAGGTCAAGGACTACTTCACCAGCTTCCATCATTTCTTTAGATTTTTCCTCATTTTTTTCCGCCTCAGCCATCAGTTTTAAAACAGCAAAAACAGTACGGCTCAACATTTGCGCCGCATACTTAACTAGCATTTTTGATTTAAATTTGGGTTGTATGTGTATAGCGGATATCTTACTTAGATATAACAGCGAGTTGTTTTTTGCTTCTACTTGTTGAAGGTGTTCCCATTTTGCCTTTTTCTCGTCCATCACCATCGTCCCATTATTTAAAAAGTTGTTTCTTATTGATTTAATGAGGTTTGGCACGTCATATAGGGTGTACACTTTCTGTTTGCCTACCCAAAATGTATTCATGGCGTTTTCTGCCTTTTTAGTGTCGGATTTTAAAATCTTCAGTGCTCCCATGTTCGTTGGACCTTGATCACAAACTGTGGCGAGAACTCGATGCCCCACTTCTTCAACACATTTTACTATCTCTTTTATGATTAAGGCAAGTTTTTGAGAGCTGACTGTCTGTCCCTTTTACAAAATAAAATGCTAAGGGCTGTTTAAATTTCTTTCGTAATCCTTGTAGCAAAAATACAAGGGCATGATCAGCCAATTCAGGACCACGCTCTTCTGGAATGCCATAGTCTGTGTAACCTTTTACATAGTCTGTAGCTTGGTTATATATTATTCGCGGTTTTAATGCGATCTCGTCAAAGGCAAGCACACATATTATGTTGTTAGGTTCTTCTGTATCCGAAAGTTTTCTTAAATGCTCAAGAACAGCTTTGTTAATCCCTGTATTTATGGGAATTTTGTTTAAAAATACCTGCAGAGTCCTTTCATTTGGTAAAGGCATTAGCTGTTGAAGACAACGATAGGTTTTTGGCGACCTCTTATAAATTGCGAGGGCCGAAATTTTGTTCTTTGTTGTCCACCGTCTTCCTCTTAGCTTTCTATTCTGATTTTTTAATGCCACGATTACAATTTCTTTAAGTTCTGGCGATTTTATTTTTTCTACTAGTTTAGCGGACTTCCTCAGAGGTGCTAATGTGCATTTTGTTCTTTTTAATTGTTCCAGCAGCATCTTCTTCCGCGGAGATAATTCTGAAATCAAATTACATAAACTTAATTAACTACATAATGAGTAACTAGTAAATTGTCAGCTGTCTATGAGTTTGGTCAGCTCCATACCAGGGACCTTACTATCCGCTTCGTAAAAACCATGCAAGTTCCGTGCAGTTCTTAAACTTGACATATACAATTTTGAATGAAATCATACCATGACGCTCATTTAGGTGAACTTTACTCTTGCTTTTTCTTACATTATAACCTTCTCCGGTAATAATTAACGCAACAAAAAAAGAATTAGCGAGATTGTTCCATCCGTTCATAAGTTATAGTGTGACCAGAAAAAATAGGGGTTCATTTTTATGTTTAAAGATTTATACTATCAAGTAAACATACATAACAAATTGGTGCAGGATATTTTGTGTTAATCATGGGCATATATCACATTTTTGCTGCTCCATTATTGTTGGCCCAATATATTGTCCACCAATGCTTTCACTACCGGAAACAAATTAAAAAGTTTACTTCGGATTTTCTCTTTCTGATCTTGTTGTTATCACTTTGATTGGGACCAGACGTTTCGCTATGTGATATAATGTGCATGTCCTGGTGACTTGTTGACTAAAATAGTAAACGTCAGATAATCAAATCAAATATTTGGAAACTAATCTGATGAATCCTAACATCAAAAACTTCTACTGGGTTTGTTAATGTTGAGCATTAGCTATTCTCCATTATAAAAACATTTTTAAACTTGTTTGTTGACATATTGGACAAAAATACGAGTGCTCTACCTTCGAGACATTTAGTATTTTAGTTTTACGTACAACTGCGATAGGCAAATATTGCGCGTACCATCAATTGAATGACTTGTCTTTGTACTTATCATAAAACAAATTACCTACCAAATAACAGAACAGACTTCAACACCAAAAACTGTGAAATAACTTGTTGAAGTCGGTACCATGATAGTTCAAAGTACCTTTTATCACAATATTGCGCGCATGGTACCGACTTCGACAAGTTGTTTCACACTTTTTGGTGTTGAAGTTGGTTCCAACTTTGGTAAAAAATAATTACCTATTTTAGTGACCCTTGCTAATGGATCGATTGTCATTCACCGTAAATGATGATATCATCAAAATAGGCGAAATACTCGTCAGTTATTGGAGTGCAACACAAAAACTGCTTGACCGAATTTGAGGAAATTTAAATGGGGCCACACGGGAAGCACCAGCTTTCAAACAAAAAAAATATTTTTGGAGAATCGGTTCACCCTATCGAAAGTTATAAGGTAACAAACATTAAAAAAACAGTCGAACTGAGTACCTCCTCCTTTTAGGAAGTCTGTAGATATATGATGGGATTATATATGAATTATACGGAAAATTCAATTGGCTACGAATTCCACTTTATTCACTTATGAACTACTTACATATTACCAACCTATCTAATGTTTTTCTTCTTTCTACCTACAACACAAGTAATATTTAAGTGTAGGTTCTGCGGACTACTGAGTGTATACCAAACTTGTATTTTACTAATGACAATAAAATCTAAACATTGTATAAATCTTTAGGTTTCTGGTATGTTTTTGGAATTAAAAATCATTATTATTATTATGGGAGAACTAACTCTATGATTTGTAAGAATTGAATTCTTTTTTCTATCCTTTTTTGCAACCGTCTTGGATACGACTTCGATGTAACCGGGAAGTTTATTATTACCTTTACTTAAGGATGCAGTTACCTGGGTATTCCTTCTTCTTGTACTCTTTCTTGACGATGGCCTTGGTCTGCACCAGCGAGGTGGTATAGCTCGGCTCCGACCGTCCGTAGATGTTTTCAGCGTACACTCGGAACTCATACTGCTTGCCTGGTACCAGACCAGTGATCGCCATCGTTGTGAATCTAGAAGACAAATGGAACATTTGTTAACTATAGTTGATAGGCCGGTTGGCGCAGTTGGTAGCCCATGCCTTCTGAGCCGCGGGTCCCGGGTTCGATCCCCGGACAGGTCAAACATTTGTGTGCACGATCATGTCTATTTGATTTGTGTTTGGGTGTGTATATGTATATAAGTATGTATATCAGTCACATAAGTATGTGTATCAGTATTATATTATTAAAGTTGTGATTATATATGATTAAATACATCACAGATTATAGTAAAATATTAAGTTTTATTATATTAAAGGTAATATTTAATTGCACACTATTTGATTGCGCGCTTTTGAGGTTGTGACACGCCAAAGTACTGACTTTTTGAGCATATAATTGTGAAGTTTTGCAAATTTGTATTTGAAATGAATAGCTGAAATTGGGTGACCAAATAAAAGACTTTTAGTGGTTTTAAAATTAATCATAAAATATAAATACAATATAACAATCATCGTTTTATTGACTGATGACATTGAGTTACCCAATTTTTGTAGAATCAACCATATCTAGAAACATAATGTTTTACTCACCGTCAGTGTTTGATTTTTTTCCATACACAGTGTCAAATATCTACGAATCGTAACCAAAACGATAACGATTATAGGGTCTCAACATTAGACACCCTGGGCATTGCAACCTTTCATTTTCATCAATTGGACTGTTTTAAGTGGAATAACAGAACATATCCTTCCTGCTTTTGAGTATGTAATTACATGCTATATTTCATACACCCATACAAGGCACAATGAAACCCAACAGTAAAGACAGCTACGAAAAACTGTGTCTTAAGTTTAAGCCTGACGTTATAATTAAACCAGCAACCTGACTGATAGCCGATCCATTTGGCAGACCAGACCAGTCCAGCCATGATCTTCCCATAACTTGAGATGATGAAGAAGACGATGATTTAAATAACGGGGAAAGGAGGAGGGAACTTTACCAAATTTAATCTTTTTTTACCTTTTTTAGTGATACCTGTTATGATGAATATGAATGCGTCAAAATCCTAAGGCTAGCACGGGAAACCGGCGATAGATTGGAGACCACAATAAGACTAACCCCCAGTTTCTAGAACGTTTGTCAAAGCCTTGATTAGTTACCCAACTAAATACTAAACGTTCATTGGTCAATGGTATTCTATGACGCTATATGTGACCAATCAGCGATCAATATTCCGTCTGTTAGCTGGTGATACTTACTCATGATAAGCAGTTCCGCCCTTGTGCTCTTAACGCCTGTTTTGTTGACCGCGCGACACACGTACTCGTCTGCGTCTTCCCCGAATACGTCCATAACGGTCAGGAAGTGGTTATCGCCCTCGCTCCAGATGCGGTGACGCGGGCCGTTTGTGATCTCTCGGGCTCCTGTAGAACCATAAATATATCGGGGTGTGACATTTGACAGTAAACGAATAAAAATTTAATAACATTCTAAATAATGATTTCTTAGGCATTCTCAGAGAGAAGACTCAAATGTGTTCTGAATTGAATATTGTTGACGTGATGATCATAAGAAACATAAAATATACTGGAATGGACAGTAGCCCACAAGTCAAACCAATTTGCTCTTCACAAAACGTATTCTGAGTATAGTTGGTTACGCATAGATGTGATGACATATAGGGAAGTACATAATTTGTATGTATATACGTTTTTTTTGTGAGTTGGTGTCTAGGAAAAATAATACTTCCAGTTATATTTATTGTAAGCCAGAGTTAATTTCTGTACGATTAAGTACTACTTCTGATATACCTATGTGTGTAAGTGATATCATATTCCTTTTGTTTGAGAGCAATGCGCCCGTTGAGGGTGATGATTATGTCTAGTGTTCCTTCTACTGAGGTCATTATTTTTTTCTTTAAAAGACATACATGGATAAAATATTAACAGGCATAGAAGTGAGAACGTTGTCAATTTGCAACTAGATGGTTTATTTGTAAGAATATTTATATGAATGACTCACCCTTGTACCACGTGATAGCCGGTTTGGGCGATCCAGTGATGGTACACTGGAACTTGGCGTTGTGGTACTGGATGCAGTTCGCGTTCTTCAGCGGCTTCACGATCTCTGGCGGGGTGGCGGCTGCAACAGACAATATGTTTCATATGGATAATAAATACAAATAATAGACAATACAGATTTACACGGCAAGAGACTTAATAGTTTATGTTTCAGTTACAGTGCATTGCCATGCAGGGTTTTGAACTGATGTTGTTTAAAATTCTAAATGGCATTGTTTGGGCAACCGTGACGTAAAACATCAGGACGGGTTGCTTGTCGCGCAACGAGTTACATAAATTAAAGGATATTAGTTTTATAAATATTTATTAAACAGATTTTGATTTGATAGATATAATAGATATGATAAATTTAAAAATACAGATAGCGTTATTAGAAGTTGATGGCGATAGAGAATAAAAATATATGTCATTTATTATTTCGATGTTACATTGACCTGTGCTAAACTGACATGTCCATGGACGGAAGTCTCGACATATTAGCACCAAGTCAGCTATCGTAACTTCAGTTTTTACTGAAAAATACGGGATTACTCACATAATACTTGCCGGATAGATCCGACTATAATTTCCAGCAAGTATTGCGTGAGTAATCCCGTTCAGTAAAAATGAGGGATACCCCGTTAGTTTTTACAAAAAAAAACATCAGTTGTTAAATGACAACAGTCAAGGATTCTACGGTAGCGCGGATTGATACCTAGGATAGCCGCAGCTAAGGTAAATTTCCAATCGGTGGCTTAACAACCGACGTTACGGCGTAAGCAATTGCTATTATAAGTTGACTACATGTCTACTACATGTCCTGGTCAGATCAATTCCAGAGACACTCACCCTTCGGATCCTGGACCTTGACCTCCTGACTAGCAGTGGAAGGCGGCGAGAGACCGGCCTCGTTGACAGCTGTGACCCGGAACTCGTATTGGCGACCTTCCACCAAATTGGAGCAGTTCAATTGATTGGGAAGGCAGAGAGCTATGTTGACTCGTTGCCAAGTCGAAGCGCCTACTTCGCGTTTGTCTACCCAGTAGCCTGAAAAGAAACAAAAAGGTCAGCAAAGCAATTGTACACAGTAAAAATAATAATAATAGTATGAGACAACATCCACATACAAGGTCTTCAGGTCTGAAACTAGGCAGAACCCGTACTACCCAGACGCAGGCCAAAAAGACATGTTAATTTTTCAGGGCCAGCGGCTCAGAAGGCGGGGTGGCTACCAACTGCGTCAACCAGTCAGTACATGTATTTTCCGGACCAGTAAATATATGGAAAAATTTGTACGAAATATATCTATGTCAATACAGACACTTATGTTTTTAACCCACTTTAGTACTACCTAACTTTAATTATATTATTTATTTACGTTACACAGAAAGATCGAATGCATGGACAGAGTTGAATAGCTTTTCTTAGTCGCGCTGTTAGGATTAGAGAACTTACTTCTCTAATCCTGACTCCAGCAAACTGAAACTCCAGCGCGACTAAGATAAGAGGAAATTAGACTTGCTCATTATCAACCAGTAATGATCTTGTGAAATATCGGAATCTTGTTAGTCTTGCTATAATATCAATTAAGTTTGTTTTCTCAGGAAAAGGACCGAACGGGTGTGCGGAAGGTCGTAGCCAGCACGCAGTAACGGCCTGTTCGATACCAAATACAATTTTGTAAAAAAAGCTATGGGATATACATTCAATTGGTAAGCATAGTGTTGTACTATTCACTAGCGACTGCCCGCGACTTGGTGCGCGTAGTAGGCTCGGCCTTCGGGCTCGCTATAACCTCCCATCTATTCTTGGTTTTTCTTTTATAAGAACCTTCTCCCGACAATAATTAACCCAACAAAAAAGAACTAGCGAGATTGTTTCATCCGTTCTCAAGTTATAGCGTGACCAGAATAAATAAAAGTTCATTTTTATGTATATACTAGCGACTGCCCGCGCCTTCGCGTAGTAGGCTCGGCTTTCGGCCTCGCCATAACCTCTCATATTTTCTTGGCTTTCTTTCATATGAACCTTCTCCCCACAATAATTAACACAACGAAACAAAAGAATTAGCCAGATTGGTCCATTCCGTTTTTATATATTTAAATATTTTTTAATTCATATTGAACAGGTAACATAATGAGCAACACGATAATTATTTAGATTTTAGCATACCACGTCGTCCCGCTTTACTCATAAATATAGTTTAGAGTAGTCGCGTTCACCTGCGTGGTAATGGACGATGATGATGTTGAACCGAAAATAGCCTATGTCACTGAGGAATAATGCTGCTTTCTACTAGTGAAAGAATTGTATAAATATTTACAAAAAATAACAACAAATATTTCCTGTTTATAGTATTAGTGTAGAAATACGCTATAAATAGTATAATGCCCTTACCCTGTACTCGTGAGCCTCCGTCGCTTTCTGGTTTGTCCCATTCGAGATGCACGAAGTCACCTCCGACTTCCAGGATCTTCGGAACTCCGGGTGCTGATGGCTGGTCGAACGGTGCATTCGCCTACAAACATTAAAAAGAACGATGTTTGTAAATTCGGTTTACGGACGATAATTTTAGTTAAATTAGCCTAAGCTCAGACTTAACGTGACAACAGATTTATAAGACGTTATCACGTCAAAAACAACCACTGTGAACCGATGGTACTTTTTTTGGATAGCTCCTTTAAGTTCGATTAAAATCGGTGGAAATATTTTCGAATTATCTTAAACAATAGCAAACAAACGCATATTTAGATCACATCAATGCCATATCGTATGATTTCACTTGTAAAAAAACATGTTTCGATACGTTAATTATATTATATTATACTATAGAAACATGTCATAAACTAGCAGATGACATACAAAATGCAGTGCCAGACTACATTCAAACTGTTTTAGAAATGAAGAGACCAGAGGCAGTAACGTAAGCAATTTGCGAAAAAGTATTTGTATCGTAAGCGGCAACGCGTCATACGTTTCAGTGTACAAACTATTAGTTGTCTGTGTCACAGTTGCCCTAGATAAACGACAGTTTGTACTGTTTCACGTGAACGATACGTTACGTTAAATTACTTACTTAGTTATTTGTGCTAACTCACTCTAGCAAGTTAAACTACTGACCGAATGGAACCATACAGCTATGTCACGATATGACGGGCTCAGTGTAGTTTCACGCAGAGTTCTGGGACTACGACTGTTACTGTCGTGTGGAAGCTTTACGCTTACCATCAGACAATCAAGTTCCTGAGCCCATCGCTAATATAAATAAAAAAATGCCGAAATGCTGACGTTTAAAAAATTTAACAGTTTTACTTGTGTACGTCCTATACGCGTACTTTTATTGACCGAGTGAGCGAAGCGTTTCTGCTTTAACTTTCCAAATTGACTTTTATCAATCTTTACTTTTGTTAGGTTGCATGTACGTCTTCCTGTATAGGTCGCATTGTTCAACCAACTGTAACTAAACTTGGTATGCATGTTCTACTAAGTAATATTTTTTGCCGTCTGCGATTTTGAGTTTTGAGGGAAAGTTTGCTACGGTGCTATTTACCGACCGATTTAGACCGCTGATAAGACTATGTGCTCCCGCGGTCTACTGTTCGCAGAACTACTATTATAATAATTATGATCTTTTATTTTTTATTTATTAATATGAGATCTTGTTTTGGTTTTGTTTGTTAGTAACCTAGAATAAATTTGCGAGACAGCATAAATATACTTTAGGTACTGTATATCAACTCAAGGTCTTCCTTGACTATATACTAGATAAACCCCTCTGACACATCTATTTTATAGTTATACAAACTATTTATTTTTAATTTCGGCAATTCTTTTGCCAATTCATAGCAGTCGGTATATTTATACTATTCTAATTTCATAATGATTTAAAAAATTGGCGACTTATTCAAGTATTGGTAAACGTAAATAAAGGCACAAGGCATGCATGCTTTTCAAGCTTATCCGCATTGAGACATCAAAAGTGATAAATTGTCATCATATTTACTCTAATATATATTTTGACAATATGCACTATTGATAATTATGCTATGTACTGGCATACACATTTTGTAAGATTTGATTAAGAGTGGTTTAAGCCAAAGTGATCGAGTGACTGCTGACGTTACTCAGAGGACATTGAAGAGGTCTAGGTAGTCGCACGTCTGTGGTTTAAAACGTATACTATGTCTAGATGAGTAAGATCCTTACCAGAGATATCAATCCTCTCAATGACGTAGTGAGTAACAGGCATGCCACCATCTTATGTGGGTGGTTTCCAAGCCAAAGTGCACGAGTGTCTGGTGATGTCGGTGGCTTCCAGAGAACCCTGAGGAGGTCCAGGTAAACCGGTGACTGTGACTGAGAACGTGTCTGACGTCTCGCCGGAGTTGTTCTTGATTGTGATCTTGTATGTACCTGAAAAGTCACTTTTATTATTATTATATATTATCACTTTTATCTACCTTTACTATATACCTCTGTAGAGTAACTCAATTATGGAATGCTTTGCCGGCGTAAGTTTTTCCATGCAACTATCACCCTCGGTCTTTCAAGCGGGGCGTTAATAAGCATCTCTCAGGCCTAATGTAAAAAAAAACTCTGCGTTAGATTCTAATTCTTCCTATACCGTGATAATTCAAACAAAAGATTTATGAATGAAACTGACGTATATTAACATCTCTGGGACGCAAAGGGTTAATGAAACTAAATGTCCATTATGATGAAATTATATCTACAGTTAATGTTTTAATCAGGCACAGTAAACTTACAGATGAAAATGTGACTTGTTACAAAGAAGTTGCCAACTTCAAGTCCCCTAGTTTCTAGACCGTTTGTCAAAGCCTTGATTATAGTGTCACCAACTTATCTGTTCAGGTGGAAAAAATTGGAACTACAGTATACATCCATACATGCCTACTAACTTTCGCGTTTATTATATTAGTAGGATTATAATTGCAGGAGTTGCAGATTAAAGTGGCTAGAAAGACTGCTCTATGTTTTGATTCTTTAGGTTGCAATACCAAATTCTCCACTAGCGACGCTGTTAACTGAACATGAACTGATGAGATGGTGGGAGTGTAGTTGAAGGTCAATGGTATTCTATGACGCGATGTGTGACCAATCAACGGTCAGTATTCCGTCTGTTAGCTGGTCAAACATTGACAAATGTTCCAGAAACTGGAGGATAGCGATGTTTCTAGTTCAGTTAGCAATATATGCAGAACTATGAGTTTTAAATTATATCAAAATATTTTAAATTAATTTCATAATACGACGTTGGTAATTTGAAAACGATATTAGAAGAAATATTTAGTGACACTTCCGCTAAAAACAATGCTTATGGCCGAGTTGCGGTGTGCACCACCCTCCCTCCCGCACAAACTGCAAACAGGAAGTATACAGATAATAAAAACACCCCAATCAACCAAAAACGATTCGACACGTGTTTCGCCTCTACACGACGCATCCTCAGGAGGTGTTGACTCGTCGAGCGCTAGACCGACAGTCACTGTGACATTGAATTGTAAGTAGTGTCACTAAATATTTCTTCTAATATCGTTTTTGATAATGGATTTCCGCAAAGTAACGCCTGAATCAATAAATTATCTTGGGTTGATTTGAGTATAAACCAGATTTATTATATTAGTTAGTTACTTGTACATTACAAGTCGTTTGCCTGGTGGTAAGCGTCATATCTGCCCATTACAGTGGCCGTGCGTCCCAGATATGCAAGATTTAAATGTCTTTCTGCGGTGGGTTTCCTTGCGTTTTAAGAATCGAACCCAGACGACGGAAGCAGAATCCACGGAATACCTAATACTTAAACATCTGCCTACAAGTTGTTTATGAAGTTTATGTATAAGACTAATGTATAAGAATCTTACCCATATCATCGTTAGTGATGTCCTTGATAAAGATAAGGATGTAGTCATCAAACACGGTGTATTTGAGATGCGGTAAGTCGGTGACCTTGTGGCCGTCCTTGGTGAGTGTGACGTCAGCGGGCTGGTCTCCAGAGTACAGGATCTTGATCTTGGTGTTGTCATGCTCTGGGAGGTGAAGATCACCCGGCATGCAAGTGATTCGGGGCGGGTCTAGGGAGATCATATATTATTATATAAACATTCACAATAGGCATCAGTCATCGTAATGAGTCTATTACGCTCCCATTGCTCCATCTGAAGAATGCATGCACAGGCATTCTTCAGATAGAGGACTATGGGCCAAATTCCACCGTGCGGGCCTCGTGAGGTTTGCCGGGTAGGTCAATCGTAAGTCTAGTGATCGCCATTGGCCTTCAGACCACCAAAGGAAAATACAATTAAAAGCAAAGCAATCACAGAAAACCTCATATCATCCGAGAGATAGATATTTAAAAACATGAATATTCAAATAAATGGCGGATTAATAAGAAAGTTATTTATTTGTGGCAAAGTGTCAGATTTTGTTTTTTTAGCTGTAACAATAATAATTATAATAACTTCTAATGACCTGGCTAATACTGTGTCTTGCTACACAGCACTCATTCATCAGTTTTTACAGCTCAGTATAGTTACAGTCATTGCTACAGCCTAGTTATGGAGATAAATACTTAGATTCAAATAATCATAATAGTTAATACCAAGTGTTTTTTTTTTAATTAAGGAGCTAAAGAGGTACACTCACTTCCAATCTTAAGATGTCCAGTGCAGTACACATATCCGATGTTGTTGACCGCCTCACAAGTGTAGTCGCCCTCGTCGGCGTCGGTAGCTTCCAGAATGTTCAGTTTCAGGGTAGCCTCGCGAGATTCAGCAATGAACCTGCCGATATTACATGGGTATTCAAATTAGAAAAAGTTGTTTAAAATTATTACGATGTAAAAAGTTGAATTTAATTAATATAAATAAATATTTTTACGTGCTAACGTCGCTACCATATTATCACGAGATGCAATTTTTAAGAGAATTCTAGTACTTTCCATGCTAAAAGAGAAAACTCTTTTCTACCTCTTAACATTGTCCGATTTCAGCGATTTTGTTTCATGGAATCATGGCATTGTTTACTTTGCCCGTACGTTTTGATTTTTTCAGTATTTCAAAGTACTATAAATTACCTTTTATTCAATTTCAAAACGCAATGTATGAAAACCAACAAAATGCATACTAGGAGCACATAACAATGATTCTAGTGGTATCACAGTATTTTATTATTTACCTGAACACATTCCTCCCAGTCAGGCGAGAATCTATCCTTCTTTTCAATGACATAGCCAGATATACTCTACTTTCTCTGGCCTGGTCCATTCAAGCTAATACTTTCTTCAGTGTGACAACTAATAAGATTCAATGATTTATGAGCATGAGCTATAAATAAAAAAGACTAGCTCCTGTGCCACCGGCGTAGGCATGTATGTACATAAGCGTCCATGGCAAAGGTTCTTGTAGCAATGCCTATTCAAAACAAATAGCTTCAGACATACAAAACAATAGGTCAGTTATAGTTAAAAACAAATGAATGTGTTAATATTTGTCGACGAACTACGATAAAATTCTGGACTTCCATCACATGCACCACACTATGCAATGAAAACAAAGAAAAACATTCCATGCCTTACATACATCTCACTCGCACAGTGTAGTGATATTTTTCTTTATTAATGCATACCAAAGACAGCTTCTCGGAGAGCCTCTCCGGATAGCAGCTCGGAGAGCCACTCTGAATAGCAGCTCAAAGAGCCACTCAGGACAGCAGCTCGAAGAGCTGCACGGCGCAGCAGCTTGGGCCATCGTCAGTCAGATATTTTTCTAAAACACACAAAAAGTATCACGGTAGAGTCTTAAAACATTAGCATTACTTTCTTAAGTGTGACAGCTAATAAGATTCAATGATTTATGAGCATGAGCTATAAATAATAAAGGCTAGCTCCTGTGCCACCGGCGCAGGCATGTATGTACATAAGCGTCCATGGCAAAGGTTCTTGTAGCAATGCCTATTCAAAACAAATAGCTTCAGTTATAAAAAACAATAGGTCAGTTATAGTTAAAAACAAATGAATGTGTTAATATCTGTCGACGAACTACGATAAAATTCTGGACTTCCATCACATGCACCACACTATGCAATGTAAACAAAGAAAAACATTCCATGCCTTACATACATCTCACTCGCACTGTTTAGTGATATTTTTCTTTATTAATGCATACCAAAGACAGCTTCTCGGAGAGCCTCTCCGGATAGCAGCTCGGAGAGCCGCTCAGGACAGCAGCTCGGAGAACCACTCAGGACAGCAGCGCGAAGAGCTGCACGGCGCAGCAGCTTGGGCCATCGTCAGTCAGATATTCTTCTATAACACACAAAAAGTATCACGGTAGAGTCTTAAAACATAAGAATTACTTTCTTACGTGTGACAGCTAATAAGATTCAATGATTTATGAGCATGAGCTATAAATAAAAAAGACTAGCTCCTGTGCCACCAGCGCAGGCATGTATGTTCATAAGCGTCCATGGCAAAGGTTCTTGTAGCAATGCCTATTCAAAACAAATAGCTTCAGTTATAAAAAACAATAGGTCAGTTATAGTTAAAAACAAATGAATGTGTTAATATCTGTCGACGAACTACGATAAAATTCTGGACTTCCATCACATGCACCACACTATGCAATGTTAACAAAGAAAAACATTCCATGCCTTACATACATCTCACTCGCACTGTTAAGTGATATTTTTCTTTATTAATGCATACCAAAGACAGCTTCTCGGAGAGCCTCTCCGGATAGCAGCTCGGAGAGCCGCTCAGGACAGCAGCTCGGAGAACCACTCAGGACAGCAGCGCGAAGAGCTGCACGGCGCAGCAGCTTGGGCCATCGTCAGTCAGATATTCTTCTATAACACACAAAAAGTATCACGGTAGAGTCTTAAAACATAAGAATTACTTTCTTACGTGTGACAGCTAATAAGATTCAATGATTTATGAGCATGAGCTATAAATAAAAAAGACTAGCACCTGTGCCACCAGCGCAGGCATGTATGTACATAAGCGTCCATGGCAAAGGTTCTTGTAGCAATGCCTATTCAAAACAAATAGCTTCAGACATAAAAAAACAATAGGTCAGTTATAGTTAAAACAAATGAATGTGTTAATATCTGTCGACGAACTACGATAAAATTCTGGACTTCCATCACATGCACCACACTATGCAATGTAAACAAAGAAAAACATTCCATGCCTTACATACATCTCACTCGCGCTGTTTAGTGATATTTTTCTTTATTAATGCATACCAAAGACGGCTTCTCGGAGAGCCTCTCCGGATAGCAGCTCGGAGAGCCGCTCAGGACAGCAGCTCGGAGAACCACTCAGGACAGCAGCTCGAAGAGCTGCACGGCGCAGCAGCTTGGGCCATCGTCAGTCAGATATTCTTCTTAAACACACAAAAAGTATCACGGTAGAGTCTTAAAACATTAGCATTACTTTCTTCAGTGTGACAGCTAATAAGATTCAATGATTTATGAGCATGAGTTATAAATAATAAAGGCTAGCTCCTGTGCCATCGGCGGCAGGCATGTATGTACATAAGCGTCCATGACAAAGGTTCTCTTGTAGCAATGCCTATTCAAAACAAATAGCTTCAGTCATAAAAAACAATAGGTCAGTTATAGTTAAAAACAAATGAATGTGTTAATATCTGTCGACGAACTACGATAAAATTCTGGACTTCCATCACATGCACCACACTATGCAATGTAAACAAAGAAAAACATTCCATGCCTTACATACATCTCACTCGCACTGTTTAGTGATATTTTTCTTAATTAATGCATACCAAAGACAGCTTCTCGGAGAGCCTCTCCGGATAGCAGCTCGGAGAGCCGCTCAGGACAGCAGCGCGAAGAGCTGCACGGCGCAGCAGCTTGGGCCATCGCCAGTCAGATATTCTTCTATAACACACAAAAAGTATCACGGTAGAGTCTTAAAACATAAGAATTACTTTCTTACGTGTGACAGCTAAAAAGATTCAATGATTTATGAGCATGAGCTATAAATACAAAATGCTAGCTTCTGTGCCACCGGCGCAGGCATGTATGTACATAAGCGTCCATGTCAAAGGTTTTTGTAGCAATGCCTATTCAAAACAAATAGCTTCAGACATAAAAAACAATAGGTCAGTTATAGTTAAAAACAAATGAATGTGTTAATATCTGTCGACGAACTACGATAAAATTCTGGACTTCCATCACATGCACCACACTATGCACTGTTAAAAAAGAAAAACATTCCATGCCTTACATACATCTCACTCACACAGTGTAGTGATATTTTTCTTTATTAATGCATACCAAAGACTGCTTCTCGGAGAGCCTCTCCGGATAGCAGCTCGGAGAGCCGCTCAGGACAGCAGCTCGGAGAAGTTACTCAGGACAGCACCTCGGAGAGCTGCACGGCGCAGCAGTTTGGGCCATCGTCAGTCAGATATTCTTCTTAAACACACAAAAAGTATCACGGTAGAGTCTTAAAACATTAGCATTACTTTCTTCAGTGTGACAGCTAATAAGATTCAATGATTTATGAGCATAAGCTATAAATAAAAAAGACTAGCTCCTGTGCCACCGGCGCAGGCATGTATGTACATAAGCGTCCATGACAAAGGTTCTTGTAGCAATGCCTATTCAAAACAAATAGCTTCAGTCATAAAAAACAATAGGTCAGTTATAGTTAAAAACAAATGAATGTGTTAATATCTGTCGACGAACTACGATAAAATTCTGGACTTCCATCACATGCACCACACTATGCAATGTAAACAAAGAAAAACATTCCATGCCTTACATACATCTCACTCGCACTGTTTAGAGTGATATTTTTCTTAATTAATGCATACCAAAGACAGCTTCTCGGAGAGCCTCTCCGGATAGCAGCTCGGAGAGCCGCTAAGGACAGCAGCTCGGAGAACCACTCAGGACAGCAGCGCGAAGAGCTGCACGGCGCAGCAGCTTGGGCCATCGTCAGTCAGATATTCTTCTATAACACACAAAAAGTATCACGGTAGAGTCTTAAAACATAAGCATATTTTCTTCAGTGTGACAGCTAATAAGATTCAATGATTTATGAGCATGAGCTATAAATAAAAAAGACTAGCTCCTGTGCCACCGGCGTAGGCATGTATGTACATAAGCGTCCATGGCAAAGGTTCTTGTAGCAATGCCTATTCAAAACAAATAGCTTCAGACATAAAAAACAATAGGTCAGTTATAGTTAAAATCAAATGAATGTGTTAATATCTGTCGACGAACTACGATAAAATTCTGGACTTCCATCACATGCACCACACTATGCAATGTAAACAAAGAAAAACATTCCATGCCTTACATACATCTCACTCGCACAGTGTAGTGATATTTTTCTTTATTAATGCATACCAAAGACTGCTTCTCGGAGAGCCTCTCCGGATAGCAGCTCGGAGAGCCGCTCAGGACAGCAGCTCGGAGAACCACTCAGGACAGCAGCTCGAAGAGCTGCACGGCGCAGCAGTTTGGGCCATCGTCAGTCAGATATTCTTCTTAAACACACAAAAAGTATCACGGTAGAGTCTTAAAACATTAGCATTACTTTCTTCAGTGTGACAGCTAATAAGATTCAATGATTTATGAGCATGAGCTATAAATAAAAAAGACTAGCTACTGTGCCACCGGTGCAGGCATGTATGTACATAAGCGTCCATGGCAAAGGTTCTTGTAGCAATGCCTATTCAAAACAAATAGCTTCAGACATAAAAAACAATAGGTCAGTTATAGTTAAAATCAAATGAATGTGTTAATATCTGTCGACGAACTACGATAAAATTCTGGACTTCGATCACATGCACCACACTATGCAATGTAAACAAAGAAAAACATTCCATGCCTTACATACATCTCACTCGCACTGTTTAGTGATATTTTTCTTAATTAATGCATACCAAAGACAGCTTCTCGGAGAGCCTCTCCGGATAGCAGCTCGGAGAGCCGCTCAGGACAGCAGCTCGGAGAACCACTCAGGACAGCAGCGCGAAGAGCTGCACGGCGCAGCAGCTTGGGCCATCGTCAGTCAGATATTCTTCTATAACACACAAAAAGTATCACGGTAGAGTCTTAAAACATAAGCATATTTTCTTCAGTGTGACAGCTAATAAGATTCAATGATTTATGAGCATGAGCTATAAATAAAAAAGACTAGCTCCTGTGCCACCGGCGTAGGCATGTATGTACATAAGCGTCCATGGCAAAGGTTCTTGTAGCAATGCCTATTCAAAACAAAAAGCTTCAGACATAAAAAACAATACGTCAGTTATAGTTAAAAACAAATGAATGTGTTAATATCTGTCGACGAACTACGATAAAATTCTGGACTTCCATCACATGCACCACACTATGCAATGTTAAAAAAGAAAAACATTCCATGCCTTACATACATCTCACTCACACAGTGTAGTGATATTTTTCTTTATTAATGCATACCAAAGACAGCTTCTCGGAGAGCCTCTCCAGATAGCAGCTCGGAGAGCCGCTCAGGACAGCAGCTCGGAGAACCACACAGGACAGCAGCTCGAAGAGCTGCACGGCGCAGCAGCTTGGGCCATCGTCAGTAAGATATTCTTCTATAACACACAAAAAGTATCACGGTAGCGTCTTAAAACATTAGCATAACTTTAAACATAAAAAAACAATAGGTGAGTAATAGTTAAAAACAAATGAATGTGTTAATATCTGTCAATGTACTACGATAAAATTCTGGACTTCCATCACCCGCACCACACTATACAATAAAACAAAGAAAAACATTCCATGCCTTTATATATATATATAATATATATATATAGATATATATAATATATATATATATATATATATATATATATATTGTTGGAGACGAAAATAGCCTACTACACTATACAAAATCACGACAAGGATTGACTCACCGCAATAACGAACTCGGAGATGTTGACTCGTCGACGGTTGAAGGCAGAATGAGCCACGACCGCTCTGCGCGCCGCCTTTTATACTTTTCGGTCTAAATAATGGAATTATTAAATTCAGAATTTTATTATATTTTTATTAATAAAAATGCATCTTCATGTACTCATATTATGATTTATTTAGTTTATTAGTACTATACTTCTATTGGAGTTTAAAATACAGTAACAGTAAGGTAAATGCTCTTTACATCATTTCAGCAGTGCAAGCACGGTACTTTGTCGCTCGTTAAATTCGACACGACATCGACAGAATCGATTTTAATAATTATAAACATCATCATTGATATGTAGATCGATAAATTCGACACTTCGACGTAGACAGAATCGGTTTTATTAATTACTAGCAACTGCCCGCAACATCGTTCGCGTATTTAAGTGGCCTTCGGCCACGCCATGACCGTGACCCATCTTATCTTGATTTTTCTTTCATAAGAACCTTCTCCTGACAATTAAATAACAGATTAAAAATTAATTGCGAAATTGTTCATTCGTTCAAGCATAATGCGATGACCAAGGAAAATATAAATTTATTTTTATATAAACTAGCGACTGCTCGCAACATCGTTCGCGTAGTAGCGCGGCCTTCGGCGTCACCATAACCTCAATTTTTTTCTTGATTTGTCTTTCACAGGAACCTTCTCCTGACAATAATTAACACAACAAAAACAGAATAAGCGAAATCTTTCTATCCATTCACGCGTTATGTATATAGATAAATGTAACATTTTACAATATTTAAAAGTTAAAAGTTCTTTTATCGATCTTATATATATATATACATATATCGAATTTATCAATCGACAAAATACCGTACTCTCACTGCAGTACCGATACTACCGATTTAACAAACTATTACCAATTATATTACATTTCAAACCTGAAATATTACATAATTGTAATTTTAAACGTTTAGTTAAAACAACAAAATAAGTGGTAACAGACCACTGTTTCTGTTGTGTTGTATTTGACTTGACGTTTAAAATTACAGTGGTAATAGACCATTAATTATGTTGTCTACATCGAACAAAATCAATAACACTTAAATTTAACATTAAAGAAACACTAACTAGCTTCACTCCAGTCATTTATGGTTAGTTAACAAACTAATTCGACGGAAATAAATTGAAAATTGACAAGGCAATAGTCTTTCTAGGTATTAGCATAGACTCTAAATTACAATGGGGTCCTCATATTGATGCACTATCTGGAAGACTGAGCTCAGCTGCATTTGCGGTTCATAAAATTAGGCAATTGACAGATATAGCTACTGCTCGACTGGTCTACTTTGCTTACTTCCACAGCATAATGTCATATGGTATCCTGCTGTGGGGGTCAGCGGCGGACATAGAGACAGTTTTTATATTGCAAAAGCGGGCAGTTCGAGCCATCTACGAAATGGGTCCCCGCGAATCCTTAAGACAAATGTTCAAAGAAATTAATATATTGACTCTTCCATCTTTGTATATCCTAGAAAATATAATGTACGTTCGTAAAAATATAAAGAAGTTTA
Source organism: Selenia dentaria (assembly GCA_917880725.1). Classification (NCBI taxonomy): domain Eukaryota; kingdom Metazoa; phylum Arthropoda; class Insecta; order Lepidoptera; family Geometridae; genus Selenia; species Selenia dentaria. The sequence goes on along the minus strand of OU862888.1, from coordinate 19,673,018 downwards.
GAATAAATAGTGATATGCATAATATTAATACTAGAAATAAGGATAGGATAGCTGTATCTAAATTTAGACTCACGAAAACTAAAAATAAGTCCTTCTTAGGCAATTGTGTACGTTTCTATAATAAAATCCCGAAAGACATTACTGAGCTCACTGAAGGGAAATTCAAGTTACGTGTCAAAAATATACTAATGAAAAAAGCCTATTATAAATTGAGTCACTACTTAGAAGACAAAGATGCCTGGAAGCTTTCCACTTCTGCCTAATAGCCAACTATTGAATAAATTTGTTATTTTAATACTACTCATATGTAACCTCAATGTACAAAGACTTGAAAAAATAATGGCCCACGAGTTTCTTGCTGCTTCTTCTCGGCGGTGGTTCTTTTCCGAAGACAGCGGTATAATCATTTAAAAATTTTGACGTTCATAGAGTGTCTATGATGCCTAAACTGAATAAATAATTTTTGAATTTGAATTTGAATTAAACTTAGGAATGATAAAAAATGCCAATAATTCTAATCTGATGGCTAATTTAAAAAAATTTCCACCTCGTCATCAAGTTAACATTTATAATTACAATTGTGTAATACTTCGTTTTTTTACGGTACGTATTGGCATATTCATATTACGCATTGGTATATTCAAACTACAATATAATATTCGCTTTTTCAGTATATATTTCACTATCTAAACTTCATGCACAGTGTGCCACAAACATATGTTTGACAAAGACAATAATAACCTGATCAGATCTTACAATCAGGACATATTACTAAATAGGCATACATAATGTAACAAAATTATGGAATGATATTATTGAATTACGGTGGCTTAATGCTAAAGTAATTTAATTGTTTACATATGCAGAGAAATCAATAGGACTCTAATATTGCAGCTAAAATCACCAGAACTTAAAGAAATTGTAATCGCGGCATTAAAAAATCAGAATAGAAAGCTCAGAAGAAGACGGTGGACAACAAAGAAAGTGACAAATTTATTCGTTTGCATTGTCTGCGAACCAATAACTGTCCTAAACGACGAAACAAAATATCGAAAACAACACTTTTGTGTTCCTCGCATGTGAACCAGGAATGGTCATAATTTGCATAAAATAATGTCATTGCCAGAAGGCACACATTGGGGTGTAGGAATGGCAAGACTTCTGCTTCAAAAACGGTAACTGATATTTGCACAGTCTTACATAAATTTAGTGATGGATAACAGATTTTTTTTCCAAAAAAAGTTATATGATTATTAACGGGATATTTACCGTGGTAAGGTTGTGGAATGACAGTCTTCCCGTGAACATGGTGCATGTAACTGCGCCGAAATATCGGGAGCTCATTCCACAACCTAACCACGGTAAATATCCCGTTAATAATCATTTAACTTTAGTGAACAACCGTGATAGTTTAAAACAGTGATTTTTTTTCCTCCCAGCACTCCCGTAGTTTGATGTAAGAATACATTTGACTTTCTATATCATGTGTTTGTAAGCATGATTGACATTTAGCACACGGGCGGGATTTTAACGTATATGCTAAATAACCAGCAAGGTAAACTGTAGGTTGGCCTTCGATGTTGATTAAATTGTTTTCAATTTTTTCATCATCACATTCTGGAAAAACTGGTATATTTAAATTCGATAGTTCAAAACAAGTTAGATCCTGATTAAGAGTATCATTTTCTTCGGCTTCATTGATTTCTTCCAGTTCATCTTTCTGTAGATCTATATAATGGTTAAGATCAGTTAGTAGCTTGTTGGCGTTTCTTTGGCAGTTAGAGTTACGGCTGTTGGAGCTTGTAATTCTGGAGATAATTGAAGTCCGTAAAGCTGTGACAAAAGATGCACAAGTGGGATTCCTATCTGTGGGATTGTGCTGGCGGATAGCTCCGAATAGGTTTTCCAAACTGTCTTGGTTTAACTGTCTTAAATTTAAATATTTGAATCCCAACTTGTGCACCTCATTCCAAATGTCTTGTAAGCAGCTAAGTGTCATGCAATAACCTTCAATGCATTTAACATTTTTTGCTTCAACACCGGATGCTTTTACAAACTTTACTGTTCTTATTTTTTTTCTAAATTCAGTCCATGTTTTCAGATGATTTGTCTTTGACGTGACATTTTCCCTAATTTTTTTTTAATGTCTTGGGGGCCAGATGGACCATTTGAGGCATCAAATACTACTACTGAAATAGGACTACTTCACCAGCTTCCATCATTTCTTTAGATTTTTCCTCATTTTTTTCCGCCTCAGCCATCAGTTTTAAAACAGCAAAAACAGTACGGCTCAACATTTGCGCCGCATACTTAACTAGCATTTTTTATTTAAATTTGGGTTGTATGTGTATAGCGGATATCTTACTTAGATATAACAGCGAGTTGTTTTTTGCTTCTACTTGTTGAAGGTGTTCCCATTTTGCCTTTTTCTCGTCCATCACCATCGTCCCATTATTAAAAAAGTTGTTTCTTATTGATTTAATGAGGTTTGGCACGTCATATAGGGTGTACACTTTCTGTTTGCCTACCCAAAATGTATTCATGGCGTTTTCTGCCTTTTTAGTGTCGGATTTTAAAATCTTCAGTGCTCCCATGTTCGTTGGACCTTGATCACAAACTGTGGCGAAAACTCGATGCCCCACTTCTTCAACACATTTTACTATCTCTTTTATGATTAAGGCAAGTTTTTGAGAGCTGACTGTCTGTCCCTTTTACAAAATAAAATGCTAAGGGCTGTTTAAATTTCTTTCGTAATCCTTGTAGCAAAAATACAAGGGCATGATCAGCCAATTCAGGACCACGCTCTTCTGGAATGCCATAGTCTGTGTAACCTTTTACATAGTCTGTAGCTTGGTTATATATTATTCGCGGTTTTAATGCGATCTCGTCAAAGGCAAGCACACATATTATGTTGTTAGGTTCTTCTGTATCCGAAAGTTTTCTTAAATGCTCAAGAACAGCTTTGTTAATCCCTGTATTTATGGGAATTTTGTTTAAAAATACCTGCAGAGTCCTTTCATTTGGTAAAGGCATTAGCTGTTGAAGACAACGATAGGTTTTTGGCGACCTCTTATAAATTGCGAGGGCCGAAATTTTGTTCTTTGTTGTCCACCGTCTTCCTCTTAGCTTTCTATTCTGATTTTTTAATGCCGCGATTACAATTTCTTTAAGTTCTGGCGATTTTATTTTTTCTACTAGTTTAGCGGACTTCCTCAGAGGTGCTAATGTGCATTTTGTTCTTTTTAATTGTTCCAGCAGCATCTTCTTCCGCGGAGATAATTCTGAAATCAAATTACATAAACTTAATTAACTACATAATGAGTAACTAGTAAATTGTCAGCTGTCTATGAGTTTGGTCAGCTCCATACCAGGGGCCTTACTATCCGCTTCGTAAAAACCATGCAAGTTCCGTGCAGTTCTTAAACTTGACATATACAATTTTGAATGAAATCATACCATGACGCTCATTTAGGTGAACTTTACTCTTGCTTTTTCTTACATTATAATTTTCTCCGGTAATAATTAACGCAACAAAAAAAGAATTAGCGAGATTGTTCCATCCGTTCATAAGTTATAGTGTGACCAGAAAAAATAGGGGTTCATTTTTAAGTTTAAGGATTTATACTATCAAGTAAACATACATAACAAATTGGTGCAGGATATTTTGTGTTAATCATGGGCATATATCACATTTTTGCTGCTCCATTATTGTTGGACCAATATATTGTCCACCAATGCTTTCACTACCGGAAACAAATTAAAAAGTTTTCTTCGGATTTTCTCTTTCTGATCTTGTTGTTATCACTTTGATTGGGACCAGACGTTTCGCTATGTGATATAATGTGCATGTCCTGGTGACTTGTTGACTAAAATAGTAAACGTCAGATAATCAAATCAAATATTTGGAAACTAATCTGATGAATCCTAACATCAAAAACTTCTATTGGGTTTGTTAATGTTGAGCATTAGCTATTCTCCATTATAAAAACATTTTTAAACTTGTTTGTTGACATATTGGACAAAAATACGAGTGCTCTACCTTCGAGACATTTAGTATTTTAGTTTTACGTACAACTGCGATAGGCAAATATTGCGCGTACCATCAATTGAATGACTTGTCTTTGTACTTATCATAAAACAAATTACCTACCAAATAACAGAACAGACTTCAACACCAAAAACTGTGAAATAACTTGTTGAAGTCGGTACCATGATAGTTCAAAGTACCTTTTATCACAATATTGCGCGCATGGTACCGACTTCGACAAGTTGTTTCACACTTTTTGGTGTTGAAGTTGGTTCCAACTTTGGTAAAAAATAATTACCTATTTTAGTGACCCTTGCTAATGGATCGATTGTCATTCACCGTAAATGATGATATCATCAAAATAGGCGAAATACTCGTCAGTTATTGGAGTGCAACACAAAAACTGCTTGACCGAATTTGAGGAAATTTAAATGGGGCCACACGGGAAGCACCAGCTTTCAAACAAAAAAAATATTTTTGGAGAATCGGTTCACCCTATCGAAAGTTATAAGGTAACAAACATTAAAAAAACAGTCGAACTGAGTACCTCCTCCTTTTAGGAAGTCTGTAGATATATGATGGGATTATATATGAATTATACGGAAAATTCAATTGGCTACGAATTCCACTTTATTCACTTATGAACTACTTACATATTACCAACCTATCTAATGTTTTTCTTCTTTCTACCTACAACACAAGTAATATTTAAGTGTAGGTTCTGCGGACTACTGAGTGTATACCAAACTTGTATTTTACTAAAGACAATAAAATCTAAACATTGTATAAATCTTTAGGTTTCTGGTATTTTTTTGGAATTAAAAATCATTATTATTATTATGGGAGAACTAACTCTATGATTTGTACGAATTGAATTCTTTTTTCTTTCCTTTTTTGCAACCGTCTTGGATACGACTTCGATGTAACCGGGAAGTTTATTATTACCTTTACTTAAGGATGCAGTTACCTGGGTATTCCTTCTTCTTGTACTCTTTCTTGACGATGGCCTTGGTCTGCACCAGCGAGGTGGTATAGCTCGGCTCAGACCGTCCGTAGATGTTTTCAGCGTACACTCGGAACTCATACTGCTTGCCTGGTACCAGACCAGTGATCGCCATCGTTGTGAATCTAGAAGACAAATGGAACATTTGTTAACTATAGTTGATAGGCCGGTTGGCGCAGTTGGTAGCCCATGCCTTCTGAGCCGCGGGTCCCGGGTTCGATCCCCGGACAGGTCAAACATTTGTGTGCACGATCATGTCTATTTGATTTGTGTTTGGGTGTGTATATGTATATAAGTATGTATATCAGTCACATAAGTATGTGTATCAGTATTATATTATTAAAGTTGTGATTATATATGATTAAATACATCACAGATTATAGTAAAATATTAAGTTTTATTGTATTAAAGGTAATATTTAATTGCACACTATTTGATTGCGCGCTTTTGAGGTTGTGACACGCCAAAGTACTGACTTTTTGAGCATATAATTGTGAAGTATTGCAAATTTGTATTTGAAATAAATAGCTGAAATTGGGTGACCAAATAAAAGACTTTTAGTGGTTTTAAAATTAACCATAAAATATAAATACAATATAACAATCATCGTTTTATTGACTGATGACATTGAGTTACCCAATTTTTGTAGAATCAACCATATCTAGAAACATATTGTTTTACTCACCGTCAGTGTTTGATTTTTTTCCATACACAGTGTCAAATATCTACGAATCGTAACCAAAACGATAACGATTATAGGGTCTCAACATTAGACACCCTGGGCATTGCAACCTTTCATTTTCATCAATTGGACTGTTTTAAGTGGAATAACAGAACATATCCTTCCTGCTTTTGAGTATGTAATTACAGGCTATATTTCATACACCCATACAAGGCACAATGAAACCCAACAGTAAAGACAGCTACGAAAAACTGTGTCTTAAGTTTAAGCCTGACGTTATAATTAAACCAGCAACCTGACTGATAGCCGATCCATTTGGCAGACCAGACCAGTCCAGCCATGATCTTCCCATAACTTGAGATGATGAAGAAGACGATGATTTAAATAACGGGGAAAGGAGGAGGGAACTTTACCAAATTTAATCTTTTTTTACCTTTTTTAGTGATACCTGTTATGATGAATATGAATGCGTCAAAATCCTAAGGCTAGCACGGGTAACCGGCGATAGATTGGATACCACAATAAGACTAACCCCCAGTTTCTAGAACGTTTGTCAAAGCCTTGATTAGTTACCCAACTAAATACTAAACGTTCATTGGTCAATGGTATTCTATGACGCTATATGTGACCAATCAGCGATCAATATTCCGTCTGTTAGCTGGTGATACTTACTCATGATAAGCAGTTCCGCCCTTGTGCTCTTAACGCCTGTTTTGTTGACCGCGCGACACACGTACTCGTCTGCGTCTTCCCCGAATACGTCCATAACGGTCAGGAAGTGGTTATCGCCCTCGCTCCAGATGCGGTGACGCGGGCCGTTTGTGATCTCTCGGGCTCCTGTAGAACCATAAATATATGGGGGTGTGACATTCGACAGTAAACGAATAAAAATTTAATAACATTCTAAATAATGATTTCTTAGGCATTCTCAGAGAGAAGACTCAAATGTGTTCTGAATTGAATATTGTTGACGTGATGATCATAAGAAACATAAAATATACTGGAATGGACAGTAGCCCACAAGTCAAACCAATTTGCTCTTCACAAAACGTATTCTGAGTATAGTTGGTTACGCATAGATGTGATGACATATAGGGAAGTACATAATTTGTATGTATATACGTTTTTTATGTGAGTTGGTGTCTAGGAAAAATAATACTTCCAGTTATATTTATTGTAAGCCAGAGTTAATTTCTGTACGATTAAGTACTACTTCTGATATACCTATGTGTGTAAGTGATATCATATTCCTTTTGTTTGAGAGCAATGCGCCCGTTGAGGGTGATGATTATGTCTAGTGTTCCTTCTACTGAGGTCGTTATTTTTTTCTTTAAAAGACATACATGGATAAAATATTAACAGGCATAGAAGTGAGAACGTTGTCAATTTGCAACTAGATGGTTTATTTGTAAGAATATTTATATGAATGACTCACCCTTGTACCACGTGATAGCCGGTTTGGGCGATCCAGTGATGGTACACTGGAACTTGGCGTTGTGGTACTGGATGCAGTTCGCGTTCTTCAGCGGCTTCACGATCTCTGGCGGGGTGGCGGCTGCAACAGACAATATGTTTCATATGGATAATAAATACAAATAATAGACAATACAGATTTACACGGCAAGAGACTTAATAGTTTATGTTTCAGTTACAGTGCATTGCCATGCAGGGTTTTAAACTGATGTTGTTTAAAATTCTAAATGGCATTGTTTGGGCAACCGTGACGTAAAACATCAGGACGGGTTGCTTGTCGCGCAACGAGTTACATAAATTAAAGGATATTAGTTTTATAAATATTTATTAAACAGATTTTGATTTGATAGATATAATAGATATGATAAATTTAAAAATACAGATAGCGTTATTAGAAGTTGATGGCGATAGAGAATAAAAATATATGTCATTTATTATTTCGATGTTACATTGACCTGTGCTAAACTGACATGTCCATGGACGGAAGTCTCGACATATTAGCACCAAGTCAGCTATCTTAACTTCAGTTTTTACTGAAAAATACGGGATTACTCACATAATACTTGCCGGATAGATCCGACTATAGTTTCCAGCAAGTATTGCGTGAGTAATCCCGTTCAGTAAAAATGAGGGATACCCCGTTAGTTTTTACAAAAAAAACATCAGTTGTTAAATGACAACAGTCAAGGATTCTACGGTAGCGCGGATTGATACCTAGGATAGCCGCAGCTAAGGTAAATTTCCAATCGGTGGCTTAACAACCGACGTTACGGCGTAAGCAATTGCTATTATAAGTTGACTACATGTCTACTACATGTCCTGGTCAGATCAGTTCCAGAGACACTCACCCTTCGGATCCTGGACCTTGACCTCCTGACTGGCAGTGGAAGGCGGCGAGAGACCGGCCTCGTTGACAGCTGTGACCCGGAACTCGTATTGGCGACCTTCCACCAAATTGGAGCAGTTCAATTGATTGGGAAGGCAGAGAGCTATGTTGACTCGTTGCCAAGTCGAAGCGCCTACTTCGCGTTTGTCTACCCAGTAGCCTGAAAAGAAACAAAAAGGTCAGCAAAGCAATTGTACACAGTAAAAATAATAATAATAGTATGAGACAACATCCACATACAAGGTCTTCAGGTCTGAAACTAGGCAGAACCCGTACTACCCAGACGCAGGCCAAAAAGACATGTTAATTTTTCAGGGCCAGCGGCTCAGAAGGCGGGGTGGCTACCAACTGCGTCAACCAGTCAGTACATGTATTTTCCGGACCAGTAAATATATGGAAAAATTTGTACGAAATATATCTATGTCAATACAGACACTTATGTTTGTAACCCACTTTAGTACTACCTAACTTTAATTATATTATTTATTTACGTTACACAGAAAGATCGAATGCATGGACAGAGTTGAATAGCTTTTCTTAGTCGCGCTGTTAGGATTAGAGAACTTACTTCTCTAATCCTGACTCCAGCAAACTGAAACTCCAGCGCGACTAAGATAAGAGGAAATTAGACTTGCTCATTATCAACCAGTAATGATCTTGTGAAATATCGGAATCTTGTTAGTCTTGCTATAATATCAATTAAGTTTGTTTTCTCAGGAAAAGGACCGAACGGGTGTGCGGAAGGTCGTAGCCAGCACGCAGTAACGGCCTGTTCGATACCAAATACAATTTTGTAAAAAAAGCTATGGGATATACATTCAATTGGTAAGCATAGTGTTGTACTATTCACTAGCGACTGCCCGCGACTTGGTGCGCGTAGTAGGCTCGGCCTTCGGGCTCGCTATAACCTCCCATCTATTCTTGGTTTTTCTTTTATAAGAACCTTCTCCCGACAATAATTAACCCAACAAAAAAAGAACTAGCGAGATTGTTTCATCCGTTCTCAAGTTATAGCGTGACCAGAATAAATAAAAGTTCATTTTTATGTATATACTAGCGACTGCCCGCCACTTCGCGTAGTAGGCTCGGCTTTCGGCCTCGCCATAACCTCTCATATTTTCTTGGCTTTCTTTCATATGAACCTTCTCCCCACAATAATTAACACAACGAAACAAAAGAATTAGCCAGATTGGTCCATTCCGTTTTTATATATTTAAATATTTTTTAATTCATATTGAACAGGTAACATAATGAGCAACACGATAATTATTTAGATTTTAGCATACCACGTCGTCCCGCTTTACTCATAAATATAGTTTAGAGTAGTCGCGTTCACCTGCGTGGTAATGGACGATGATGATGTTGAACCGAAAATAGCCTATGTCACTGAGGAATAATGCTGCTTTCTACTAGTGAAAGAATTGTATAAATATTTACAAAAAATAACAACAAATATTTCCTGTTTATAGTATTAGTGTAGAAATACGCTATAAATAGTATAATGCCCTTACCCTGTACTCGTGAGCCTCCGTCGCTTTCTGGTTTGTCCCATTCGAGATGCACGAAGTCACCTCCGACTTCCAGGATCTTCGGAACTCCGGGTGCTGATGGCTGGTCGAACGGTGCATTCGCCTACAAACATTAAAAAGAACGATGTTTGTAAATTCGGTTTACGGACGATAATTTTAGTTAAATTAGCCTAAGCTCAGACTTAACGTGACAACAGATTTATAAGACGTTATCACGTCAAAAACAACCACTGTGAACCGATGGTACTTTTTTTGGATAGCTCCTTTAAGTTCGATTAAAATCGGTGGAAATATTTTCGAATTATCTTAAACAATAGCAAACAAACGCATATTTAGATCACATCAATGCCATATCGTATGATTTCACTTGTAAAAAAACATGTTTCGATACGTTAATTCTATAGAAACATGTCATAAACTAGCAGATGACATACAAAATGCAGTGCCAGACTACATTCAAACTGTTTTAGAAATGAAGAGACCAGAGGCAGTAACGTAAGCAATTTGCGAAAAAGTATTTGTATCGTAAGCGGCAACGCGTCATACGTTTCAGTGTACAAACTATTAGTTGTCTGTGTCACACTTGCCCTAGATAAACGACAGTTTGTACTGTTTCACGTGAACGATACGTTACGTTAAATTACTTACTTAGTTATTTGTGCTAACTCACTCTAGCAAGTTAAACTACTGACCGAATGGAACCATACAGCTATGTCACGATATGACGGGCTCAGTGTAGTTTCACGCAGAGTTCTGGGACTACGACTGTTACTGTCGTGTGGAAGCTTTACGCTTACCATCAGACAATCAAGTTCCTGAGCCCATCGCTAATATAAATAAAAAAATGCCGAAATGCTGACGTTTAAAAAATTTAACAGTTTTACTTGTGTACGTCCTATACGCGTACTTTTATTGACCGAGTGAGCGAAGCGTTTCTGCTTTAACTTTCCAAATTGACTTTTATCAATCTTTACTTTTGTTAGGTTGCATGTACGTCTTCCTGTATAGGTCGCATTGTTCAACCAACTGTAACTAAACTTGGCATCCATGTTCTACTAAGTAATATTTTTTGCCGTCTGCGATTTTGAGTTTTGAGGGAAAGTTTGCTACGGTGCTATTTACCGACCGATTTAGACCGCTGATAAGACTATGTGCTCCCGCGGTCTACTGTTCGCAGAACTTCTATTATAATAATTATGATCTTTTATTTTTTATTTATTAATATGAGATCTTGTTTTGGTTTTGTTTGTTAGTAACCTAGAATAAATTTTCGAGACAGCATAAATATACTTTAGGTACTGTATATCAACTCAAGGTCTTCCTTGACTATATACTAGATAAACCCCTCTGACACATCTATTTTATAGTTATACAAACTATTTATTTTTAATTTCGGCAATTCTTTTGCCAATTCATAGCAGTCGGTATATTTATACTATTCTAATTTCATAATGATTTAAAAAATTGGCGACTTATTCAAGTATTGGTAAACGTAAATAAAGGCACAAGGCATGCATGCTTTTCAAGCTTATCCGCACTGAGACATCAAAAGTGATAAATTGTCATCATATTTACTCTAATATATATTTTGACAATATGCACTATTGATAATTATGCTATGTACTGGCATACACATTTTGTAAGATTTGATTAAGAGTGGTTTTAAGCCAAAGTGATCGAGTGACTGCTGACGTTACTCAGAGGACGTTGAAGAGGTCTAGGTAGTCGCACGTCTGTGGTTTAAAACGTATACTATGTCTAGATGAGTAAGATCCTTACCAGAGATATCAATCCTCTCAATGACGTAGTGAGTAACAGGCATGCCACCATCTTATGTGGGTGGTTTCCAAGCCAAAGTGCACGAGTGTCTGGTGATGTCGGTGGCTTCCAGAGGACCCTGAGGAGGTCCAGGTAAACCGGTGACTGTGACTGAGAACGTGTCTGACGTCTCGCCGGAGTTGTTCTTGATTGTGATCTTGTATGTACCTGAAAAGTCACTTTTATTATTATTATATATTATCACTTTTATCTACCTTTACTATATACCTCTGTAGAGTAACTCAATTATGGAATGCTTTGCCGGCGTAAGTTTTTCCATGCAACTATCACCCTCGGTCTTTCAAGCGGGGCGTTAATAAGCATCTCTCAGGCCTAATGTAAAAAAAAACTCTGCGTTAGATTCTAATTCTTCCTATACCGTGATAATTCAAACAAAAGATTTATGAATGAAACTGACGTATATTAACATCTCTGGGACGCAAAGGGTTAATGAAACTAAATGTCCATTATGATGAAATTATATCTACAGTTAATGTTTTAATCAGGCACAGTAAACTTACAGATGAAAATGTGACTTGTTACAAAGAAGTTGCCAACTTCAAGTCCCCTAGTTTCTAGACCGTTTGTCAAAGCCTTGATTATAGTGTCACCAACTTATCTGTTCAGGTGGAAAAAATTGGAACTACAGTATACATCCATACATGCCTACTAACTTTCGCGTTTATTATATTAGTAGGATTATAATTGCAGGAGTTGCAGATTAAAGTGGCTAGAAAGACTGCTCTATGTTTTGATTCTTTAGGTTGCAATACCAAATTCTCCACTAGCGACGCTGTTAACTGAACATGAACTGATGAGATGGTGGGAGTGTAGTTGAAGGTCAATGGTATTCTATGACGCGATGTGTGACCAATCAACGGTCAGTATTCCGTCTGTTAGCTGGTCAAACATTGACAAATGTTCCAGAAACTGGAGGATAGCGATGTTTCTAGTTCAGTTAGCAATATATGCAGAACTATGAGTTTTAAATTATATCAAAATATTTTAAATTAATTTCATAATACGACGTTGGTAATTTGAAAACGATATTAGAAGAAATATTTAGTGACACTTCCGCTAAAAACAATGCTTATGGCCGAGTTGCGGTGTGCACCACCCTCCCTCCCGCACAAACTGCAAACAGGAAGTATACAGATAATAAAAACACCCCAATCAACCAAAAACGATTCGACACGTGTTTCGCCTCTACACGACGCATCCTCAGGAGGTGTTGACTCGTCGAGCGCTAGACCGACAGTCACTGTGACATTGAATTGTAAGTAGTGTCACTAAATATTTCTTCTAATATCGTTTTTGATAATGGATTTCCGCAAAGTAACGCCTGAATCAATAAATTATCTTGGGTTGATTTGAGTATAAACCAGATTTATTATATTAGTTAGTTACTTGTACATTACAAGTCGTTTGCCTGGTGGTAAGCGTCATATCTGCCCATTACAGTGGCCGTGCGTCCCAGATATGCAAGATTTAAATGTCTTTCTGCGGTGGGTTTCCTTGCGTTTTAAGAATCGAACCCAGACGACGGAAGCAGAATCCACGGAATACCTAATACTTAAACATCTGCCTACAAGTTGTTTATGAAGTTTATGTATAAGACTAATGTATAAGAATCTTACCCATATCATCGTTAGTGATGTCCTTGATAAAGATAAGGATGTAGTCATCAAACACGGTGTATTTGAGATGCGGTAAGTCGGTGACCTTGTGGCCGTCCTTGGTGAGTGTGACGTCAGCGGGCTGGTCTCCAGAGTACAGGATCTTGATCTTGGTGTTGTCATGCTCTGGGAGGTGAAGATCACCCGGCATGCAAGTGATTCGGGGCGGGTCTAGGGAGATCATATATTATTATATAAACATTCACAATAGGCATCAGTCATCGTAATGAGTCTATTACGCTCCCATTGCTCCATCTGAAGAATGCATGCACAGGCATTCTTCAGATAGAGGACTATGGGCCAAATTCCACCGTGCGGGCCTCGTGAGGTTTGCCGGGTAGGTCAATCGTAAGTCTAGTGATCGCCATTGGCCTTCAGACCACCAAAGGAAAATACAATTAAAAGCAAAGCAATCACAGAAAACCTCATATCATCCGAGAGATAGATATTTAAAAACATGAATATTCAAATAAATGGCGGATTAATAAGAAAGTTATTTATTTGTGGCAAAGTGTCAGATTTTGTTTTTTTAGCTGTAACAATAATAATTATAATAACTTCTAATGACCTGGCTAATACTGTGTCTTGCTACACAGCACTCATTCATCAGTTTTTACAGCTCAGTATAGTTACAGTCATTGCTACAGCCTAGTTATGGAGATAAATACTTAGATTCAAATAATCATAATAGTTAATACCAAGTGTTTTTTTTTTAATTAAGGAGCTAAAGAGGTACACTCACTTCCAATGTTAAGATGTCCAGTGCAGTACACATATCCGATGTTGTTGACCGCCTCACAAGTGTAGTCGCCCTCGTCGGCGTCGGTAGCTTCCAGAATGTTCAGTTTCAGGGTAGCCTCGCGAGATTCAGCAATGAACCTGCCGATATTACATGGGTATTCAAATTAGAAAAAGTTGTTTAAAATTGTTACGATGTAAAAAGTTGAATTTAATTAATATAAATAAATATTTTTACGTGCTAACGTCGCTACCATATAATCACGAGATGCAATTTTTAAGAGAATTGCATAGCTAGTACTTTCCATGCTAAAAGAGAAAACTCTTTTCTACCTCTTAACATTGTCCGATTTCAGCGATTTTGTTTCATGGAATCATGGCATTGTTTACTTTGCCCGTACGTTTTGATTTTTTCAGTATTTCAAAAAACTATAAATTACCTTTTATTCAATTTCAAAACGCAATGTATGAAAACCAACAAAATGCATACTAGGAGCACATAACAATGATTCTAGTGGTATCACAGTATTTTATTATTTACCTGAACACATTCCTCCCAGTCAGGCGAGAATCTATCCTTCTTTTCAATGACATAGCCAGATATACTCTACTTTCTCTGGCCTGGTCCATTCAAGCTAATACTTTCTTCAGTGTGACAACTAATAAGATTCAATGATTTATGAGCATGAGCTATAAATAAAAAAGACTAGCTCCTGTGCCACTGGCGCAGGCATGTTTGTACATAAGCGTCCATGGCAAAGGTTCTTGTAGCAATGCCTATTCAAAACAAATAGCTTCAGACATAAAAAACAATATGTCAGTTATAGTTAAAAACAAATTAATGTGTTAATATTTGTCGACGAACTACGATAAAATTCTGGACTTCCATCACATGCACCACACTATGCAATGTAAAACAAAGAAAAACATTCCATGCCTTACATACATCTCACTCGCACTGTTATTGATATTTTTCTTTATTAATGCATACCAAAGACAGCTTCTCGGAGAGCCTCTCCGGATAGCAGCTCGGAGAGCCGCTCGGGACAGCAGCTCGGAGAACCAATCAGGACAGCAGCTCGAAGAGCTGCACGGCGCAGCAGTTTGGGCCATCGTCAGTCAGATATTCTTCTTAAACACACAAAAAGTATCACGGTAGAGTCTTAAAACATTAGCATTACTTTCTTAAGTGTGACAGCTAATAAGATTCAATGATTTATGAGCATGAGCTATAAATAATAAAGGCTAGCTCCTGTGCCACCGGCGCAGGCATGTATGTACATAAGCGTCCATGGCAAAGGTTCTTGTAGCAATGCCTATTCAAAACAAATAGCTTCAGACAAAACAAACAATAGATGAGTAATAGTTAAAAACAAATGAATGTGTTAATATCTGTCGACGAACTACGATAAAATTCTGGACTTCCATCACATGCACCACACTACGCAATGAAAACAAAGAAAAACATTCCATGCCTTACATACATCTCACTCGCACTGTTTAGTGATATTTTTCTTTATTAATGCATACCAAAGACAGCTTCTCGGAGAGCCTCTCCGGATAGCAGTTTGGAGAGCCGTTCGGGACAGCAGCTCAGAGAACCACTCAGGACAGCACCTCGGAGAGCGGCACGGCGCAGCAGCTAGGGCCATCATCAGTCAGATATTCTTCTTAAACACACAAAAAGTATCACGGTAGAGTCTTAAAACATAAGCATATTTTCTTCAGTGTGACAGCTAATAAGATTCAATGATTTATGAGCATGAGCTATAAATAACAAAGGCTAGCTTCTGTGCCACCGGAGCAGGCATGTATGTACATAAGCGTCCATGGCAAAGGTTCTTGTAGCAATGCCTATTCAAAACAAATAGCTTCAGACATAAAAAACAATACGTCAGTTATAGTTAAAAACAAATGAATGTGTTAATATCTGTCGACGAACTACGATAAAATTCTGGACTTCCATCACATGCACCACACTATGCAATGTTAAAAAAGAAAAACATTCCATGCCTTACATACATCTCACTCACACAGTGTAGTGATATTTTTCTTTATTAATGCATACCAAAGACAGCTTCTCGGAGAGCCTCTCCAGATAGCAGCTCGGAGAGCCGCTCAGGACAGCAGCTCGGAGAACCACTCAGGACAGCAGCGCGAAGAGCTGCACGGCGCAGCAGCTTGGGCCATCGTCAGTCAGATATTCTTCTGTAACACACAAAAAGTATCACGGTAGAGTCTTAAAACATAAGAATTACTTTCTTACGTGTGACAGCTAATAAGATTCAATGATTTATGAGCATGAGCTATAAATAACAAAGGCTAGCTTCTGTGCCACCGGAGCAGGCATGTATGTACATAAGCGTCCATGGCAAAGGTTCTTGTAGCAATGCCTATTCAAAACAAATAGCTTCATACATAAAAAACAATACGTCAGTTATAGTTAAAAACAAATGAATGTGTTAATATCTGTCGACGAACTACGATAAAATTCTGGACTTCCATCACATGCACCACACTATGCAATGTTAAAAAAGAAAAACATTCCATGCCTTACATACATCTCACTCACACAGTGTAGTGATATTTTTCTTTATTAATGCATACCAAAGACAGCTTCTCGGAGAGCCTCTCCAGATAGCAGCTTGGAGAGCCGCTTAGGATAGCAGCTTGGAGAGCCACTCAGGACAGCAGCTCGAAGAGCTGCACGGCGCAGCAGCTTGGGCCATCGTCAGTCAGATATTCTTCTAAAACACACAAAAAGTATCACGGTAGATTCTTAAAACATTAGCATTACTTTCTTCAGTGTGACAGCTAATAAGATTCAATGATTTATGAGCATGAGCTATAAATAAAAAAGACTAGCTCCTGTGCCACCGGCGCAGGCATGTATGTACATAAGCGTCCATGGCAAAGGTTCTTGTAGCAATGCCTATTCAAAACAAATAGCTTCAGACATAAAAAACAATACGTCAGTTATAGTTAAAAACAAATGAATGTGTTAATATTTGTCGACGAACTACGATAAAATTCTGGACTTCCATCACATGCACCACACTATGCAATGTTAAAAAAGAAAAACATTCCATGCCTTACATACATCTCACTCGCACAGTGTAGTGATATTTTTCTTTATTAATGCATACCAAAGACAGCTTCTCGGAGAGCCTCTCCGGATAGCAGCTTGGAGAGCCGCTCAGGATAGCAGCTTGGAGAGCCACTCAGGAAAGCAGCTCAAAGAGCTGCACGGCGCAGCAGCTTGGGCCATCGTCAGTCAGATTTTCTTCTATAACACACAAAAAGTATCACGGTAGATTCTTAAAACATTAGCATTACTTTCTTCAGTGTGATAGCTAATAAGATTCAATGATGTATGAGCATGAGCTATAAATAAAAAAGACTAGCTCCTGTGCGACCGGCGCAGGCATGTATGTACATAAGCGTCCATGGCAAAGGTTCTTGTAGCAATGCCTATTCAAAACAAATAGCTTCAGATATAAAAAACAATAGATGAGTAATAGTTAAAAACAAATGAATGTGTTAATATCTGTCGACGAACTACGATAAAATTCTGGACTTCCATCACATGCACCACACTATGCAATGTAAACAAAGAAAAACATTCCATGCCTTACATCCATCTTACTCGCACTGTTTAGTGATATTTTTCTTTTTTAATGCATACCAAAGACAGCTTCTCGGAGAGCCTCTCCAGATAGCAGCTCGGAGAGCCGCTCAGGATAGCAGCTCGGAGACCACTCAGGACAGCAGCTCGAAGAGCTGCACGGCGCAGCAGCTTGGGCCATCGTTAGTCAGATATTCTTCTATAACACACAAAAAGTATCACGGTAGAGTCTTAAAACATTAGCATTACTTTCTTCAGTGTGACAACTAATAAGATTCAATGATTTATGAGCATGAGCTATAAATAAAAAAGACTAGCTCCTGTGCCACCGGCGCAGGCATGTATGTACATAAGCGTCCATGGCAAAGGTTCTTGTAGCAATGCCTATTCAAAACAAATAGCTTCAGACATAAAAAACAATAGGTCAGTTATAGTTAAAACAAATGAATGTGTTAATATCTGTCGACGAACTACGATAAAATTCTGGACTTCCATCACATGCACCACACTATGCAATGTAAACAAAGAAAAACATTCCATGCCTTACATACATCTCACTCGCGCTGTTTAGTGATATTTTTCTTTATTAATGCATACCAAAGACGGCTTCTCGGAGAGCCTCTCCGGATAGCAGCTCGGAGAGCCGCTCAGGACAGCAGCTCGGAGAACCACTCAGGACAGCAGCTCGAAGAGCTGCACGGCGCAGCAGCTTGGGCCATCGTCAGTCAGATATTCTTCTTAAACACACAAAAAGTATCACGGTAGAGTCTTAAAACATTAGCATTACTTTCTTCAGTGTGACAGCTAATAAGATTCAATGATTTATGATCATGAGCTATAAATAAAAAAGACTAGCTCCTGTGCCACCGGCGCAGGCATGTATGTACATAAGCGTCCATGACAAAGGTTCTTGTAGCAATGCCTATTCAAAACAAATAGCTTCAGACATAAAAAACAATAGGTCAGTTATAGTTAAAAACAAATGAATGTGTTAATATCTGTCGACGAACTACGATACAATTCTGGACTTCCATCACATGCACCACACTATGCAATGTAAACAAAGAAAAACATTCCATGCCTTACATACATCTCACTCGCACAGTGTAGTGATATTTTTCTTTATTAATGCATACCAAAGACAGCTTCTCGGAGAGCCTCTCCGGATAGCAGCTCGGAGAGCCGCTCAGGACAGCAGCTCGGAGAACCACCCAGGACAGCAGCTCGAAGAGCTGCAAGGCACAGCAGTTTGGGCCATCGTCAGTCAGATATTCTTCTTAAACACACAAAAAGTATCACGGTAGAGTCTTAAAACATTAGCATTACTTTCTTCAGTGTGACAGCTAATAAGATTCAATGATTTATGAGCATGAGCTATAAATAAAAAAGACTAGCTCCTGTGCTACTGGCGCAGGCATGTATGTACATAAGCGTCCGTGGCAAAGGTTCTTGTAGCAATGCCTATTCAAAACAAATAGCTTCAGACAAAACAAACAATAGATGAGTAATAGTTCAAAATTCAAAATTCAAAATTCAAAAATTATTTATTCAGTTTAGGCATCATAGACACTCTTATGAACGTCAAAATTTTTTAAATGATTCTACCGCTGTCTTCGGAAAAGAACCACCGCCGAGAAGAAGCAGCAAGAAACTCGTGGGCCATTATTTTTTCAAATTTTTGTACATTGAGGTTACATATGAGTAGTATTAAAATAACAAATTTATTCAATAGTTGGCTATTAGGCAGAAGTGGAAAGCTTCCAGGCATCTTTGTCTTCTAAGTAGTGACTCAATTTATAATAGGCTTTTTTCATTAGTATATTTTTGACACGTAACTTGAATTTCCCTTCAGTGAGCTCAGTAATGTCTTTCGGGATTTTATTATAGAAACGTACACAATTGCCTAAGAAGGACTTATTTTTAGTTTTTGTGAGTCTAAATTTAGATACAGCTATCCTATCCTTATTTCTAGTATTAATATTATGCATATCACTATTTATTCTAAACTTCTTTATATTTTTACGAACGTACATTATATTTTCTAGGATATA
The DNA here is from genome assembly GCA_917880725.1 of Selenia dentaria. NCBI lineage: Eukaryota > Metazoa > Arthropoda > Insecta > Lepidoptera > Geometridae > Selenia > Selenia dentaria. The sequence continues at coordinate 19,653,510 of OU862888.1, read as the reverse complement.
CAAAGATGGAAGAGTTAATATATTAATTTCTTTGAACATTTGTCTTAAGGATTCGCGGGGACCCATTTCGTAGATGGCTCGAACTGCCCGCTTTTGCAATATAAAAACTGTCTCTATGTCCGCCGCTGACCCCCACAGCAGGATACCATATGACATTATGCTGTGGAAGTAAGCAAAGTAGACCAGTCGAGCAGTAGCTATATCTGTCAATTGCCTAATTTTATGAACCGCATATGCAGCTGAGCTCAGTCTTCCAGATAGTGCATCAATATGAGGACCCCATTGTAATTTAGAGTCTATGCTAATACCTAGAAAGACTATTGCCTTGTCAATTTTCAATTTATTTCTGTCGAGTAATACGTTTGGCTCTATATGTCTTACATTAGGCATGGAAAATTTTAAACATTTCGTTTTCTTTGCGTTGAGAAGCAGGTTGTTTGCGACGAACCAATTTGAAACAATAGTTAACGCGTTGTTGACTTGAACTAGTTCTCTATCTTTCCTATCTACTTTAAAAATCAGAGAAGTATCATCCGCAAAAAGGACTATGTCAGCAAGGCCCTCAACCATATGTGGTAAGTCATTGATATATGCTAAGAATAAGAACGGACCCAAGATCGACCCCTGTGGAACCCCCATTCTAACCAAAGATCCAGAAGATGTCACGCCATTAATGCCAACTTTTTGCTGCCTATCAGATAAGTATGATTCTACAAGATTCAGAGCAGCTCCACGAATTCCATAGTGGTGTAGCTTATAAATTAGAGTGCGGTGCTCTACACAGTCGAAAGCTTTGGAGAGATCACAAAATACGCCAATGGCATCCTGTGAGCTCTCCCAAGCCTCCAGCACATGCTTGACTAACTGGACTCCTGCATCTGTTGTTGATCTGCTTTTCGTGAAACCGAACTGATTTTCGTGTAAAATCCTATGTTCATTAAAATGAGACAAGAGTTGTTGAAGCATTACCTTTTCGAATATTTTGCTCAAAGCCGGAAGCACAGAGACCGGTCTATAATTTGAGGGGTCGGCCTTACTACCTGATTTGAAAATAGGGGTGATTTTACTCATTTTCATTAGGTCAGGAAATGTACCTCTATCAATACATAAATTAAATATGATCATCAAATGTGGCGCTATATAGTTAAAAACAAATGAATGTGTTAATATCTGTCGACGAACTACGATAAAATTCTGGACTTCCATCACATGCACCACACTATGCAATGAAAACAAAGAAAAACATTCCATGCCTTACATACATCTCACTCGCACTGTTTAGTGATATTTTTCTTTATTAATGCATACCAAAGACAGCTTCTCGGAGAGCCTCTCCGGATAGCAGTTTGGAGAGCCGTTCGGGACAGCAGCTCAGAGAACCACTCAGGACAGCACCTCGGAGAGCGGCACGGCGCAGCAGCTAGGGCCATCGTCAGTCAGATATTCTTCTTAAACACACAAAAAGTATCACGGTAGAGTCTTAAAACATAAGCATATTTTCTTCAGTGTGACAGCTAATAAGATTCAATGATTTATGAGCATGAGCTATAAATAACAAAGGCTAGCTTCTGTGCCACCGGAGCAGGCATGTATGTACATAAGCGTCCATGGCAAAGGTTCTTGTAGCAATGCATATTCAAAACAAATAGCTTCAGACATAAAAAACAATACGTCAGTTATAGTTAAAAACAAATGAATGTGTTAATATCTGTCGACGAACTACGATAAAATTCTGGACTTCCATCACATGCACCACACTATGCAATGTTAAAAAAGAAAAACATTCCATGCCTTACATACATCTCACTCACACAGTGTAGTGATATTTTTCTTTATTAATGCATACCAAAGACAGCTTCTCGGAGAGCCTCTCCAGATAGCAGCTCGGAGAGCCGCTCAGGACAGCAGCTCGGAGAACCACTCAGGACAGCAGCGCGAAGAGCTGCACGGCGCAGCAGCTTGGGCCATCGTCAGTCAGATATCCTTCTGTAACACACAAAAAGTATCACGGTAGAGTCTTAAAACATAAGAATTACTTTCTTACGTGTGACAGCTAATAAGATTCAATGATTTATGAGCATGAGCTATAAATAACAAAGGCTAGCTTCTGTGCCACCGGAGCAGGCATGTATGTACATAAGCGTCCATGGCAAAGGTTCTTGTAGCAATGCCTATTCAAAACAAATAGCTTCAGACATAAAAAATTGGTCAGTTATAGTTAAAAACAAATGAATGTGTTAATATCTGTCGACGAACTACGATAAAATTCTGGACTTCCATCACATGCACCACACTATGCAATGTAAACAAAGAAAAACATTCCATGCCTTACATACATCTCACTCGCGCTGTTTAGTGATATTTTTCTTTATTAATGCATACCAAAGACGGCTTCTCGGAGAGCCTCTCCGGATAGCAGCTCGGAGAGCCGCTCAGGACAGCAGCTCGGAGAACCACTCAGGACAGCAGCGCGAAGAGCTGCACGGCGCAGCAGCTTGGGCCATCGTCAGTCAGATATTCTTCTTAAACACACAAAAAGTATCACGGTAGAGTCTTAAAACATACGCATATTTTCTTCAGTGTGACAGCTAATAAGATTCAATGATTTATGAGCATGAGCTATAAATAAAAAAGACTAGCTCCTGTGCCACCGGCGTAGGCATGTATGTACATAAGCGTCCATGGCAAAGGTTCTTGTAGCAATGCCTATTCAAAACAAATAGCTTCAGACATAAAAAAACAATACGTCAGTTATAGTTAAAAACAAATGAATGTGTTAATATCTGTCGACGAACTACGATAAAATTCTGGACTTCCATCACATGCACCACACTATGCAATGTAAACAAAGAAAAACATTCCATGCCTTACATACATCTCACTCGCACAGTGTAGTGATATTTTTTTTTATTAATGCATACCAAAGACAGCTTCTCGGAGAGCCTCTCCGGATAGCAGCTCGGAGAGCCGCTCAGGACAGCAGCTCGGAGAACCACTTAGGACAGCAGCTCGAAGAGCTGCACGGCGCAGCAGTTTGGGCCATCGTCAGTCAGATATTCTTCTTAAACACACAAAAAGTATCACGGTAGAGTCTTAAAACATTAGCATTACTTTCTTCAGTGTGACAGCTAATAAGATTCAATGATTTATGAGCATGAGCTATAAATAAAAAAGACTAGCTCCTGTGCCACCGGCGCAGGCATGTATGTACATAAGCGTCCATGACAAAGGTTCTTGTAGCAATGCCTATTCAAAACAAATAGCTTCAGTCATAAAAAACAATAGGTCAGTTATAGTTAAAAACAAATGAATGTGTTAATATCTGTCGACGAACTACGATAAAATTCTGGACTTCCATCACATGCACCACACTATGCAATGTAAACAAAGAAAAACATTCCATGCCTTACATACATCTCACTCGCACAGTGTAGTGATATTTTTCTTTATTAATGCATACCAAAGACTGCTTCTCGGAGAGCCTCTCCGGATAGCAGCTCGGAGAGCCGCTCAGGACAGCAGCTCGGAGAACCACTCAGGACAGCAGCTCGAAGAGCTGCACGGCGCAGCAGCTTGGGCCATCGTCAGTCAGATATTCTTCTATAACACACAAAAAGTATCACGGTAGATTCTTAAAACATTAGCATTACTTTCTTCAGTGTGACAGCTAATAAGATTCAATGATTTATGAGCATGAGCTATAAATAAAAAAGACTAGCTCCTGTGCCACCGGCGCAGGCATGTATGTACATAAGCGTCCATGGCAAAGGTTCTTGTAGCAATGCCTATTCAAAACAAATAGCTTCAGACATAAAAAACAATAGGTCAGTTATAGTTAAAAACAAATGAATGTGTTAATATCTGTCGACGAACTACGATAAAATTCTGGACTTCCATCACATGCACCACACTATGCAATGTAAACAAAAAAAAACATTCCATGCCTTACATACATCTCACTCGCACTGTTTAGTGATATTTTTCTTTATTAATGCATACCAAAGACAGCTTCTCGGAGAGCCTCTCCGGATAGCAGCTCGGAGAGCCGTTCGGGACAGCAGCTCAGAGAACCACTCAGGACAGCAGCGCGAAGAGCTGCACGGCGCAGCAGCTTGGGCCATCGTCAGTCAGATATTCTTCTGTAACACACAAAAAGTATCACGGTAGAGTCTTAAAACATAAGAATTACTTTCTTACGTGTGACAGCTAATAAGATTCAATGATTTATGAGCATGAGCTATAAATAACAAAGGCTAGCTTCTGTGCCACCGGAGCAGGCATGTATGTACATAAGCGTCCATGGCAAAGGTTCTTGTAGCAATGCCTATTCAAAACAAATAGCTTCAGACATAAAAAATTGGTCAGTTATAGTTAAAAACAAATGAATGTGTTAATATCTGTCGACGAACTACGATAAAATTCTGGACTTCCATCACATGCACCACACTATGCAATGTAAACAAAGAAAAACATTCCATGCCTTACATACATCTCACTCGCGCTGTTTAGTGATATTTTTCTTTATTAATGCATACCAAAGACGGCTTCTCGGAGAGCCTCTCCGGATAGCAGCTCGGAGAGCCGCTCAGGACAGCAGCTCGGAGAACCACTCAGGACAGCAGCGCGAAGAGCTGCACGGCGCAGCAGCTTGGGCCATCGTCAGTCAGATATTCTTCTGTAACACACAAAAAGTATCACGGTAGAGTCTTAAAACATAAGAATTACTTTCTTACGTGTGACAGCTAATAAGATTCAATGATTTATGAGCATGAGCTATAAATAACAAAGGCTAGCTTCTGTGCCACCGGAGCAGGCATGTATGTACATAAGCGTCCATGGCAAAGGTTCTTGTAGCAATGCCTATTCAAAACAAATAGCTTCAGACATAAAAAATTGGTCAGTTATAGTTAAAAACAAATGAATGTGTTAATATCTGTCGACGAACTACGATAAAATTCTGGACTTCCATCACATGCACCACACTATGCAATGTAAACAAAGAAAAACATTCCATGCCTTACATACATCTCACTCGCGCTGTTTAGTGATATTTTTCTTTATTAATGCATACCAAAGACGGCTTCTCGGAGAGCCTCTCCGGATAGCAGCTCGGAGAGCCGCTCAGGACAGCAGCTCGGAGAACCACTCAGGACAGCAGCGCGAAGAGCTGCACGGCGCAGCAGCTTGGGCCATCGTCAGTCAGATATTCTTCTTAAACACACAAAAAGTATCACGGTAGAGTCTTAAAACATACGCATATTTTCTTCAGTGTGACAGCTAATAAGATTCAATGATTTATGAGCATGAGCTATAAATAAAAAAGACTAGCTCCTGTGCCACCGGCGTAGGCATGTATGTACATAAGCGTCCATGGCAAAGGTTCTTGTAGCAATGCCTATTCAAAACAAATAGCTTCAGACATAAAAAAACAATACGTCAGTTATAGTTAAAAACAAATGAATGTGTTAATATCTGTCGACGAACTACGATAAAATTCTGGACTTCCATCACATGCACCACACTATGCAATGTAAACAAAGAAAAACATTCCATGCCTTACATACATCTCACTCGCACAGTGTAGTGATATTTTTTTTTATTAATGCATACCAAAGACAGCTTCTCGGAGAGCCTCTCCGGATAGCAGCTCGGAGAGCCGCTCAGGACAGCAGCTCGGAGAACCACTTAGGACAGCAGCTCGAAGAGCTGCACGGCGCAGCAGTTTGGGCCATCGTCAGTCAGATATTCTTCTTAAACACACAAAAAGTATCACGGTAGAGTCTTAAAACATTAGCATTACTTTCTTCAGTGTGACAGCTAATAAGATTCAATGATTTATGATCATGAGCTATAAATAAAAAAGACTAGCTCCTGTGCCACCGGCGCAGGCATGTATGTACATAAGCGTCCATGACAAAGGTTCTTGTAGCAATGCCTATTCAAAACAAATAGCTTCAGTCATAAAAAACAATAGGTCAGTTATAGTTAAAAACAAATGAATGTGTTAATATCTGTCGACGAACTACGATAAAATTCTGGACTTCCATCACATGCACCACACTATGCAATGTAAACAAAGAAAAACATTCCATGCCTTACATACATCTCACTCGCACAGTGTAGTGATATTTTTCTTTATTAATGCATACCAAAGACTGCTTCTCGGAGAGCCTCTCCGGATAGCAGCTCGGAGAGCCGCTCAGGACAGCAGCTCGGAGAACTACTCAGGACAGCAGCTCGAAGAGCTGCACGGCGCAGCAGCTTGGGCCATCGTCAGTCAGATATTCTTCTATAACACACAAAAAGTATCACGGTAGATTCTTAAAACATTAGCATTACTTTCTTCAGTGTGACAGCTAATAAGATTCAATGATTTATGAGCATGAGCTATAAATAAAAAAGACTAGCTCCTGTGCCACCGGCGCAGGCATGTATGTACATAAGCGTCCATGGCAAAGGTTCTTGTAGCAATGCCTATTCAAAACAAATAGCTTCAGACATAAAAAACAATAGGTCAGTTATAGTTAAAAACAAATGAATGTGTTAATATCTGTCGACGAACTACGATAAAATTCTGGACTTCCATCACATGCACCACACTATGCAATGTAAACAAAAAAAAACATTCCATGCCTTACATACATCTCACTCGCACTGTTTAGTGATATTTTTCTTTATTAATGCATACCAAAGACAGCTTCTCGGAGAGCCTCTCCGGATAGCAGCTCGGAGAGCCGTTCGGGACAGCAGCTCAGAGAACCACTCAGGACAGCACCTCGGAGAGCGGCACGGCGCAGCAGCTAGGGCCATCGTCAGTCAGATATTCTTCTTAAACACACAAAAAGTATCACGGTAGAGTCTTAAAACATAAGCATATTTTCTTCAGTGTGACAGCTAATAAGATTCAATGATTTATGAGCATGAGCTATAAATAAAAAAGACTAGCTCCTGTGCCACCGGCGTAGGCATGTATAAGCGTCCATGGCAAAGGTTCTTGTAGCAATGCCTATTCAAAACAAATAGCTTCAGACATACAAAACAATAGGTCAGTTATAGTTAAAAACAAATGAATGTGTTAATATTTGTCGACGAACTACGATAAAATTCTGGACTTCCATCACATGCACCACACTATGCAATGTAAAACAAAGAAAAACATTCCATGCCTTACATACATCTCACTCGCACTGTTATTGATATTTTTCTTTATTAATGCATACCAAAGACAGCTTCTCGGAGAGCCTCTCCGGATAGCAGCTCGGAGAGCCGCTCGGGACAGCAGCTCGGAGAACCACTCAGGACAGCAGCTCGAAGAGCTGCACGGCGCAGCAGCTTGGGCCATCGTCAGTAAGATATTCTTCTATAACACACAAAAAGTATCACGGTAGCGTCTTTAAACATTAGCATAACTTTAAACATAAAAAAACAATAGGTGAGTAATAGTTAAAAACAAATGAATGTGTTAATATCTGTCAATGTACTACGATAAAATTCTGGACTTCCATCACCCGCACCACACTATACAATAAAACAAAGAAAAACATTCCATGCCTTTATATATATATATATATATATATAATATATATATATATATATATAATATATATATATATATATATATATATATATATATATATATATATTGTTGGAGACGAAAATAGCCTACTACACTATACAAAATCACGACAAGGATTGACTCACCGCAATAACGAACTCGGAGATGTTGACTCGTCGACGGTTGAAGGCAGAATGAGCCACGACCGCTCTGCGCGCCGCCTTTTATACTTTTCGGTCTAAATAATGGAATTATTAAATTCAGAATTTTATTATATTTTTATTAATAAAAATGCATCTTCATGTACTCATATTATGATTTATTTAGTTTATTAGTACTATACTTCTATTGGAGTTTAAAATACAGTAACAGTAAGGTAAATGCTCTTTACATCATTTCAGCAGTGCAAGCACGGTACTTTGTCGCTCGTTAAATTCGACACGACATCGACAGAATCGATTTTAATAATTATAAACATCATCATTGATATGTAGATCGATAAATTCGACACTTCGACGTAGACAGAATCGGTTTTATTAATTACTAGCAACTGCCCGCAACATCGTTCGCGTATTTAAGTGGCCTTCGGCCACGCCATGACCGTGACCCATCTTATCTTGATTTTTCTTTCATAAGAACCTTCTCCTGACAATTAAATAACAGAACAAAAATTAATTGCGAAATTGTTCATTCGTTCAAGCATAATGCGATGACCAAGGAAAATATAAATTTATTTTTATATAAACTAGCGACTGCTCGCAACATCGTTCGCGTAGTAGCGCGGCCTTCGGCGTCACCATAACCTCAATTTTTTTCTTGATTTGTCTTTCACAGGAACCTTCTCCTGACAATAATTAACACAACAAAAACAGAATAAGCGAAATCTTTCTATCCATTCACGCGTTATGTATATAGATAAATGTAACATTTTACAATATTTAAAAGTTAAAAGTTCTTTTATCGATCTTATATATATACATATATCGAATTTATCAATCGACAAAATACCGTACTCTCACTGCAGTACCGATACTACCGATTTAACAAACTATTACCAATTATATTACATTTCAAACCTGAAATATTACATAATTGTAATTTTAAACGTTTAGTTAAATACAACAAAATAAGTGGTAACAGACCACTGTTTCTGTTGTGTTGTATTTGACTTGACGTTTAAAATTACAGTGGTAATAGACCATTAATTATGTTGTCTACATCGAACAAAATCAATAACACTTAAATTTAACATTAAAGAAACTCTAACTAGCTTCACTCCAGTCATTTATGGTTAGTTAACAAACTAATTCGACGGAAATAAATTGAAAATTGACAAGGCAATAGTCTTTCTTGGTATTAGCATAGACTCTAAATTACAATGGGGTCCTCATATTGATGCACTATCTGGAAGACTGAGCTCAGCTGCATATGCGGTTCATAAAATTAGGCAATTGACAGATATAGCTACTGCTCGACTGGTCTACTTTGCTTACTTCCACAGCATAATGTCATATGGTATCCTGCTGTGGGGGTCAGCGGCGGACATAGAAACAGTTTTTATATTGCAAAAGCGGGCAGTTCGAGCCATCTACGAAATGGGTCCCCGCGAATCCTTAAGACAAATGTTCAAAGAAATTAATATATTGACTCTTCCATCTTTGTATATCCTAGAAAATATAATGTACGTTCGTAAAAATATAAAGAAGTTTAGAATAAATAGTGATATGCATAATATTAATACTAGAAATAAGGATAGGATAGCTGTATCTAAATTTAGACTCACGAAAACTAAAAATAAGTCCTTCTTAGGCAATTGTGTACGTTTCTATAATAAAATCCCGAAAGACATTACTGAGCTCACTGAAGGGAAATTCAAGTTACGTGTCAAAAATATACTAATGAAAAAAGCCTATTATAAATTGAGTCACTACTTAGAAGACAAAGATGCCTGGAAGCTTTCTACTTCTGCCTAATAGCCAACTATGGAATAAATTTGTTATTTTAATACTACTCATATGTAACCTCGATGTACAAAGACTTGAAAAAATAATGGCCCACGAGTTTCTTGCTGCTTCTTCTCGGCGGTGGTTCTTTTCCGAAGACAGCGGTAGAATCATTTAAAAATTTTGACGTTCATAAGAGTGTCTATGATGCCTAAACTGAATAAATAATTTTTAAATTTGAATTTGAATTTGAATTAAACTTAGGAATGATAAAAAATGCCAATAATTCTAATCTGATGGCTAATTTAAAAAAATTTCCACCTCGTCATCAAGTTAACATTTATAATTACAATTGTGTAATACTTCGTTTTTTTACGGTACGTATTGGCATATTCATATTACGCATTGGTATATTCAAACTACAATATAATATTCGCTTTTTCAGTATATATTTCACTATCTAAACTTCATGCACAGTGTGCCACAAACATATGTTTGACAAAGACAATAATAACCTGATCAGATCTTACAATCAGGACATATTACTAAATAGGCATACATAGTGTAACAAAATTATGGAATGATATTATTGAATTACGGTGGCTTAATGCTAAAGTAATTTAATTGTTTACATATGCAGAGAAATCAATAGGACTCTAATATTGCAGCTAAAATCGCCAGAACTTAAAGAAATTGTAATCGCGGCATTAAAAAATCAGAATAGAAAGCTCAGAAGAAGACGGTGGACAACAAAGAAAGTGACAAATTTATTCGTTTGCATTGTCTGCGAACCAATAACTGTCCTAAACGACGAAACAAAATATCGAAAACAACACTTTTGTGTTCCTCGCATGTGAACCAGGAATGGTCATAATTTGCATAAAATAATGTCATTGCCAGAAGGCACACATTGGGGTGTAGGAACGGCAAGACTTCTGCTTCAAAAACGGTAACTGATATTTGCACAGTCTTACATAAATTTAGTGATGGATAACAGATTTTTTTTCCAAAAAAAGTTATATGATTATTAACGGGATATTTACCGTGGTAAGGTTGTGGAATGACAGTCTTCCCGTGAACATGGTGCATGTAACTGCGCCGAAATATCGGGAGCTCATTCCACAACCTAACCACGGTAAATATCCCGTTAATAATCATTTAACTTTAGTGAACAACCGTGATAGTTTAAAACAGTGATTTTTTTTCCTCCCAGCACTCCCGTAGTTTGATGTAAGAATACATTTGACTTTCTATATCATGTGTTTGTAAGCATGATTGACATTTAGCACACGGGCGGGATTTTAACGTATATGCTAAATAACCAGCAAGGTAAACTGTAGGTTGGCCTTCGATGTTGATTAAATTGTTTTCAATTTTTTCATCATCACATTCTGGAAAAACTGGTATATTTAAATTCGATAGTTCAAAACAAGTTAGATCCTGATTAAGAGTATCATTTTCTTCGGCTTCATTGATTTCTTCCAGTTCATCTTTCTGTAGATCTATATAATGGTTAAGATCAGTTAGTAGCTTGTTGGCGTTTCTTTGGCAGTTAGAGTTACGGCTGTTGGAGCTTGTAATTCTGGAGATAATTGAAGTCCGTAAAGCTGTGACAAAAGATGCACAAGTGGGATTCCTATCTGTGGGATTGTGCTGGCGGATAGCTCCGAATAGGTTTTCCAAACTGTCTTGGTTTAACTGTCTTAAATTTAAATATTTGAATCCCAACTTGTGCACCTCATTCCAAATGTCTTGTAAGCAGCTAAGTGTCATGCAATAACCTTCAATGCATTTAACATTTTTTGCTTCAACACTGGATGCTTTTACAAACTTTACTGTTCTTATTTTTTTTCTAAATTCAGTCCATGTTTTCAGATGATTTGTCTTTGACGTGACATTTTCCCTAATTTTTTTTAATGTCTTGGGGGCCAGATGGACCATTTGAGGCATCAAATAGCCTGTCCAGGTCAAGGACTACTTCACCAGCTTCCATCATTTCTTTAGATTTTTCCTCATTTTTTTCCGCCTCAGCCATCAGTTTTAAAACAGCAAAAACAGTACGGCTCAACATTTGCGCCGCATACTTAACTAGCATTTTTGATTTAAATTTGGGTTGTATGTGTATAGCGGATATCTTACTTAGATATAACAGCGAGTTGTTTTTTGCTTCTACTTGTTGAAGGTGTTCCCATTTTGCCTTTTTCTCGTCCATCACCATCGTCCCATTATTTAAAAAGTTGTTTCTTATTGATTTAATGAGGTTTGGCACGTCATATAGGGTGTACACTTTCTGTTTGCCTACCCAAAATGTATTCATGGCGTTTTCTGCCTTTTTAGTGTCGGATTTTAAAATCTTCAGTGCTCCCATGTTCGTTGGACCTTGATCACAAACTGTGGCGAGAACTCGATGCCCCACTTCTTCAACACATTTTACTATCTCTTTTATGATTAAGGCAAGTTTTTGAGAGCTGACTGTCTGTCCCTTTTACAAAATAAAATGCTAAGGGCTGTTTAAATTTCTTTCGTAATCCTTGTAGCAAAAATACAAGGGCATGATCAGCCAATTCAGGACCACGCTCTTCTGGAATGCCATAGTCTGTGTAACCTTTTACATAGTCTGTAGCTTGGTTATATATTATTCGCGGTTTTAATGCGATCTCGTCAAAGGCAAGCACACATATTATGTTGTTAGGTTCTTCTGTATCCGAAAGTTTTCTTAAATGCTCAAGAACAGCTTTGTTAATCCCTGTATTTATGGGAATTTTGTTTAAAAATACCTGCAGAGTCCTTTCATTTGGTAAAGGCATTAGCTGTTGAAGACAACGATAGGTTTTTGGCGACCTCTTATAAATTGCGAGGGCCGAAATTTTGTTCTTTGTTGTCCACCGTCTTCCTCTTAGCTTTCTATTCTGATTTTTTAATGCCACGATTACAATTTCTTTAAGTTCTGGCGATTTTATTTTTTCTACTAGTTTAGCGGACTTCCTCAGAGGTGCTAATGTGCATTTTGTTCTTTTTAATTGTTCCAGCAGCATCTTCTTCCGCGGAGATAATTCTGAAATCAAATTACATAAACTTAATTAACTACATAATGAGTAACTAGTAAATTGTCAGCTGTCTATGAGTTTGGTCAGCTCCATACCAGGGACCTTACTATCCGCTTCGTAAAAACCATGCAAGTTCCGTGCAGTTCTTAAACTTGACATATACAATTTTGAATGAAATCATACCATGACGCTCATTTAGGTGAACTTTACTCTTGCTTTTTCTTACATTATAACCTTCTCCGGTAATAATTAACGCAACAAAAAAAGAATTAGCGAGATTGTTCCATCCGTTCATAAGTTATAGTGTGACCAGAAAAAATAGGGGTTCATTTTTATGTTTAAAGATTTATACTATCAAGTAAACATACATAACAAATTGGTGCAGGATATTTTGTGTTAATCATGGGCATATATCACATTTTTGCTGCTCCATTATTGTTGGCCCAATATATTGTCCACCAATGCTTTCACTACCGGAAACAAATTAAAAAGTTTACTTCGGATTTTCTCTTTCTGATCTTGTTGTTATCACTTTGATTGGGACCAGACGTTTCGCTATGTGATATAATGTGCATGTCCTGGTGACTTGTTGACTAAAATAGTAAACGTCAGATAATCAAATCAAATATTTGGAAACTAATCTGATGAATCCTAACATCAAAAACTTCTACTGGGTTTGTTAATGTTGAGCATTAGCTATTCTCCATTATAAAAACATTTTTAAACTTGTTTGTTGACATATTGGACAAAAATACGAGTGCTCTACCTTCGAGACATTTAGTATTTTAGTTTTACGTACAACTGCGATAGGCAAATATTGCGCGTACCATCAATTGAATGACTTGTCTTTGTACTTATCATAAAACAAATTACCTACCAAATAACAGAACAGACTTCAACACCAAAAACTGTGAAATAACTTGTTGAAGTCGGTACCATGATAGTTCAAAGTACCTTTTATCACAATATTGCGCGCATGGTACCGACTTCGACAAGTTGTTTCACACTTTTTGGTGTTGAAGTTGGTTCCAACTTTGGTAAAAAATAATTACCTATTTTAGTGACCCTTGCTAATGGATCGATTGTCATTCACCGTAAATGATGATATCATCAAAATAGGCGAAATACTCGTCAGTTATTGGAGTGCAACACAAAAACTGCTTGACCGAATTTGAGGAAATTTAAATGGGGCCACACGGGAAGCACCAGCTTTCAAACAAAAAAAATATTTTTGGAGAATCGGTTCACCCTATCGAAAGTTATAAGGTAACAAACATTAAAAAAACAGTCGAACTGAGTACCTCCTCCTTTTAGGAAGTCTGTAGATATATGATGGGATTATATATGAATTATACGGAAAATTCAATTGGCTACGAATTCCACTTTATTCACTTATGAACTACTTACATATTACCAACCTATCTAATGTTTTTCTTCTTTCTACCTACAACACAAGTAATATTTAAGTGTAGGTTCTGCGGACTACTGAGTGTATACCAAACTTGTATTTTACTAATGACAATAAAATCTAAACATTGTATAAATCTTTAGGTTTCTGGTATGTTTTTGGAATTAAAAATCATTATTATTATTATGGGAGAACTAACTCTATGATTTGTAAGAATTGAATTCTTTTTTCTATCCTTTTTTGCAACCGTCTTGGATACGACTTCGATGTAACCGGGAAGTTTATTATTACCTTTACTTAAGGATGCAGTTACCTGGGTATTCCTTCTTCTTGTACTCTTTCTTGACGATGGCCTTGGTCTGCACCAGCGAGGTGGTATAGCTCGGCTCCGACCGTCCGTAGATGTTTTCAGCGTACACTCGGAACTCATACTGCTTGCCTGGTACCAGACCAGTGATCGCCATCGTTGTGAATCTAGAAGACAAATGGAACATTTGTTAACTATAGTTGATAGGCCGGTTGGCGCAGTTGGTAGCCCATGCCTTCTGAGCCGCGGGTCCCGGGTTCGATCCCCGGACAGGTCAAACATTTGTGTGCACGATCATGTCTATTTGATTTGTGTTTGGGTGTGTATATGTATATAAGTATGTATATCAGTCACATAAGTATGTGTATCAGTATTATATTATTAAAGTTGTGATTATATATGATTAAATACATCACAGATTATAGTAAAATATTAAGTTTTATTATATTAAAGGTAATATTTAATTGCACACTATTTGATTGCGCGCTTTTGAGGTTGTGACACGCCAAAGTACTGACTTTTTGAGCATATAATTGTGAAGTTTTGCAAATTTGTATTTGAAATGAATAGCTGAAATTGGGTGACCAAATAAAAGACTTTTAGTGGTTTTAAAATTAATCATAAAATATAAATACAATATAACAATCATCGTTTTATTGACTGATGACATTGAGTTACCCAATTTTTGTAGAATCAACCATATCTAGAAACATAATGTTTTACTCACCGTCAGTGTTTGATTTTTTTCCATACACAGTGTCAAATATCTACGAATCGTAACCAAAACGATAACGATTATAGGGTCTCAACATTAGACACCCTGGGCATTGCAACCTTTCATTTTCATCAATTGGACTGTTTTAAGTGGAATAACAGAACATATCCTTCCTGCTTTTGAGTATGTAATTACATGCTATATTTCATACACCCATACAAGGCACAATGAAACCCAACAGTAAAGACAGCTACGAAAAACTGTGTCTTAAGTTTAAGCCTGACGTTATAATTAAACCAGCAACCTGACTGATAGCCGATCCATTTGGCAGACCAGACCAGTCCAGCCATGATCTTCCCATAACTTGAGATGATGAAGAAGACGATGATTTAAATAACGGGGAAAGGAGGAGGGAACTTTACCAAATTTAATCTTTTTTTACCTTTTTTAGTGATACCTGTTATGATGAATATGAATGCGTCAAAATCCTAAGGCTAGCACGGGAAACCGGCGATAGATTGGAGACCACAATAAGACTAACCCCCAGTTTCTAGAACGTTTGTCAAAGCCTTGATTAGTTACCCAACTAAATACTAAACGTTCATTGGTCAATGGTATTCTATGACGCTATATGTGACCAATCAGCGATCAATATTCCGTCTGTTAGCTGGTGATACTTACTCATGATAAGCAGTTCCGCCCTTGTGCTCTTAACGCCTGTTTTGTTGACCGCGCGACACACGTACTCGTCTGCGTCTTCCCCGAATACGTCCATAACGGTCAGGAAGTGGTTATCGCCCTCGCTCCAGATGCGGTGACGCGGGCCGTTTGTGATCTCTCGGGCTCCTGTAGAACCATAAATATATCGGGGTGTGACATTTGACAGTAAACGAATAAAAATTTAATAACATTCTAAATAATGATTTCTTAGGCATTCTCAGAGAGAAGACTCAAATGTGTTCTGAATTGAATATTGTTGACGTGATGATCATAAGAAACATAAAATATACTGGAATGGACAGTAGCCCACAAGTCAAACCAATTTGCTCTTCACAAAACGTATTCTGAGTATAGTTGGTTACGCATAGATGTGATGACATATAGGGAAGTACATAATTTGTATGTATATACGTTTTTTTTGTGAGTTGGTGTCTAGGAAAAATAATACTTCCAGTTATATTTATTGTAAGCCAGAGTTAATTTCTGTACGATTAAGTACTACTTCTGATATACCTATGTGTGTAAGTGATATCATATTCCTTTTGTTTGAGAGCAATGCGCCCGTTGAGGGTGATGATTATGTCTAGTGTTCCTTCTACTGAGGTCATTATTTTTTTCTTTAAAAGACATACATGGATAAAATATTAACAGGCATAGAAGTGAGAACGTTGTCAATTTGCAACTAGATGGTTTATTTGTAAGAATATTTATATGAATGACTCACCCTTGTACCACGTGATAGCCGGTTTGGGCGATCCAGTGATGGTACACTGGAACTTGGCGTTGTGGTACTGGATGCAGTTCGCGTTCTTCAGCGGCTTCACGATCTCTGGCGGGGTGGCGGCTGCAACAGACAATATGTTTCATATGGATAATAAATACAAATAATAGACAATACAGATTTACACGGCAAGAGACTTAATAGTTTATGTTTCAGTTACAGTGCATTGCCATGCAGGGTTTTGAACTGATGTTGTTTAAAATTCTAAATGGCATTGTTTGGGCAACCGTGACGTAAAACATCAGGACGGGTTGCTTGTCGCGCAACGAGTTACATAAATTAAAGGATATTAGTTTTATAAATATTTATTAAACAGATTTTGATTTGATAGATATAATAGATATGATAAATTTAAAAATACAGATAGCGTTATTAGAAGTTGATGGCGATAGAGAATAAAAATATATGTCATTTATTATTTCGATGTTACATTGACCTGTGCTAAACTGACATGTCCATGGACGGAAGTCTCGACATATTAGCACCAAGTCAGCTATCGTAACTTCAGTTTTTACTGAAAAATACGGGATTACTCACATAATACTTGCCGGATAGATCCGACTATAATTTCCAGCAAGTATTGCGTGAGTAATCCCGTTCAGTAAAAATGAGGGATACCCCGTTAGTTTTTACAAAAAAAAACATCAGTTGTTAAATGACAACAGTCAAGGATTCTACGGTAGCGCGGATTGATACCTAGGATAGCCGCAGCTAAGGTAAATTTCCAATCGGTGGCTTAACAACCGACGTTACGGCGTAAGCAATTGCTATTATAAGTTGACTACATGTCTACTACATGTCCTGGTCAGATCAATTCCAGAGACACTCACCCTTCGGATCCTGGACCTTGACCTCCTGACTAGCAGTGGAAGGCGGCGAGAGACCGGCCTCGTTGACAGCTGTGACCCGGAACTCGTATTGGCGACCTTCCACCAAATTGGAGCAGTTCAATTGATTGGGAAGGCAGAGAGCTATGTTGACTCGTTGCCAAGTCGAAGCGCCTACTTCGCGTTTGTCTACCCAGTAGCCTGAAAAGAAACAAAAAGGTCAGCAAAGCAATTGTACACAGTAAAAATAATAATAATAGTATGAGACAACATCCACATACAAGGTCTTCAGGTCTGAAACTAGGCAGAACCCGTACTACCCAGACGCAGGCCAAAAAGACATGTTAATTTTTCAGGGCCAGCGGCTCAGAAGGCGGGGTGGCTACCAACTGCGTCAACCAGTCAGTACATGTATTTTCCGGACCAGTAAATATATGGAAAAATTTGTACGAAATATATCTATGTCAATACAGACACTTATGTTTTTAACCCACTTTAGTACTACCTAACTTTAATTATATTATTTATTTACGTTACACAGAAAGATCGAATGCATGGACAGAGTTGAATAGCTTTTCTTAGTCGCGCTGTTAGGATTAGAGAACTTACTTCTCTAATCCTGACTCCAGCAAACTGAAACTCCAGCGCGACTAAGATAAGAGGAAATTAGACTTGCTCATTATCAACCAGTAATGATCTTGTGAAATATCGGAATCTTGTTAGTCTTGCTATAATATCAATTAAGTTTGTTTTCTCAGGAAAAGGACCGAACGGGTGTGCGGAAGGTCGTAGCCAGCACGCAGTAACGGCCTGTTCGATACCAAATACAATTTTGTAAAAAAAGCTATGGGATATACATTCAATTGGTAAGCATAGTGTTGTACTATTCACTAGCGACTGCCCGCGACTTGGTGCGCGTAGTAGGCTCGGCCTTCGGGCTCGCTATAACCTCCCATCTATTCTTGGTTTTTCTTTTATAAGAACCTTCTCCCGACAATAATTAACCCAACAAAAAAAGAACTAGCGAGATTGTTTCATCCGTTCTCAAGTTATAGCGTGACCAGAATAAATAAAAGTTCATTTTTATGTATATACTAGCGACTGCCCGCCACTTCGCGTAGTAGGCTCGGCTTTCGGCCTCGCCATAACCTCTCATATTTTCTTGGCTTTCTTTCATATGAACCTTCTCCCCACAATAATTAACACAACGAAACAAAAGAATTAGCCAGATTGGTCCATTCCGTTTTTATATATTTAAATATTTTTTAATTCATATTGAACAGGTAACATAATGAGCAACACGATAATTATTTAGATTTTAGCATACCACGTCGTCCCGCTTTACTCATAAATATAGTTTAGAGTAGTCGCGTTCACCTGCGTGGTAATGGACGATGATGATGTTGAACCGAAAATAGCCTATGTCACTGAGGAATAATGCTGCTTTCTACTAGTGAAAGAATTGTATAAATATTTACAAAAAATAACAACAAATATTTCCTGTTTATAGTATTAGTGTAGAAATACGCTATAAATAGTATAATGCCCTTACCCTGTACTCGTGAGCCTCCGTCGCTTTCTGGTTTGTCCCATTCGAGATGCACGAAGTCACCTCCGACTTCCAGGATCTTCGGAACTCCGGGTGCTGATGGCTGGTCGAACGGTGCATTCGCCTACAAACATTAAAAAGAACGATGTTTGTAAATTCGGTTTACGGACGATAATTTTAGTTAAATTAGCCTAAGCTCAGACTTAACGTGACAACAGATTTATAAGACGTTATCACGTCAAAAACAACCACTGTGAACCGATGGTACTTTTTTTGGATAGCTCCTTTAAGTTCGATTAAAATCGGTGGAAATATTTTCGAATTATCTTAAACAATAGCAAACAAACGCATATTTAGATCACATCAATGCCATATCGTATGATTTCACTTGTAAAAAAACATGTTTCGATACGTTAATTATATTATATTATACTATAGAAACATGTCATAAACTAGCAGATGACATACAAAATGCAGTGCCAGACTACATTCAAACTGTTTTAGAAATGAAGAGACCAGAGGCAGTAACGTAAGCAATTTGCGAAAAAGTATTTGTATCGTAAGCGGCAACGCGTCATACGTTTCAGTGTACAAACTATTAGTTGTCTGTGTCACAGTTGCCCTAGATAAACGACAGTTTGTACTGTTTCACGTGAACGATACGTTACGTTAAATTACTTACTTAGTTATTTGTGCTAACTCACTCTAGCAAGTTAAACTACTGACCGAATGGAACCATACAGCTATGTCACGATATGACGGGCTCAGTGTAGTTTCACGCAGAGTTCTGGGACTACGACTGTTACTGTCGTGTGGAAGCTTTACGCTTACCATCAGACAATCAAGTTCCTGAGCCCATCGCTAATATAAATAAAAAAATGCCGAAATGCTGACGTTTAAAAAATTTAACAGTTTTACTTGTGTACGTCCTATACGCGTACTTTTATTGACCGAGTGAGCGAAGCGTTTCTGCTTTAACTTTCCAAATTGACTTTTATCAATCTTTACTTTTGTTAGGTTGCATGTACGTCTTCCTGTATAGGTCGCATTGTTCAACCAACTGTAACTAAACTTGGTATGCATGTTCTACTAAGTAATATTTTTTGCCGTCTGCGATTTTGAGTTTTGAGGGAAAGTTTGCTACGGTGCTATTTACCGACCGATTTAGACCGCTGATAAGACTATGTGCTCCCGCGGTCTACTGTTCGCAGAACTACTATTATAATAATTATGATCTTTTATTTTTTATTTATTAATATGAGATCTTGTTTTGGTTTTGTTTGTTAGTAACCTAGAATAAATTTGCGAGACAGCATAAATATACTTTAGGTACTGTATATCAACTCAAGGTCTTCCTTGACTATATACTAGATAAACCCCTCTGACACATCTATTTTATAGTTATACAAACTATTTATTTTTAATTTCGGCAATTCTTTTGCCAATTCATAGCAGTCGGTATATTTATACTATTCTAATTTCATAATGATTTAAAAAATTGGCGACTTATTCAAGTATTGGTAAACGTAAATAAAGGCACAAGGCATGCATGCTTTTCAAGCTTATCCGCATTGAGACATCAAAAGTGATAAATTGTCATCATATTTACTCTAATATATATTTTGACAATATGCACTATTGATAATTATGCTATGTACTGGCATACACATTTTGTAAGATTTGATTAAGAGTGGTTTAAGCCAAAGTGATCGAGTGACTGCTGACGTTACTCAGAGGACATTGAAGAGGTCTAGGTAGTCGCACGTCTGTGGTTTAAAACGTATACTATGTCTAGATGAGTAAGATCCTTACCAGAGATATCAATCCTCTCAATGACGTAGTGAGTAACAGGCATGCCACCATCTTATGTGGGTGGTTTCCAAGCCAAAGTGCACGAGTGTCTGGTGATGTCGGTGGCTTCCAGAGAACCCTGAGGAGGTCCAGGTAAACCGGTGACTGTGACTGAGAACGTGTCTGACGTCTCGCCGGAGTTGTTCTTGATTGTGATCTTGTATGTACCTGAAAAGTCACTTTTATTATTATTATATATTATCACTTTTATCTACCTTTACTATATACCTCTGTAGAGTAACTCAATTATGGAATGCTTTGCCGGCGTAAGTTTTTCCATGCAACTATCACCCTCGGTCTTTCAAGCGGGGCGTTAATAAGCATCTCTCAGGCCTAATGTAAAAAAAAACTCTGCGTTAGATTCTAATTCTTCCTATACCGTGATAATTCAAACAAAAGATTTATGAATGAAACTGACGTATATTAACATCTCTGGGACGCAAAGGGTTAATGAAACTAAATGTCCATTATGATGAAATTATATCTACAGTTAATGTTTTAATCAGGCACAGTAAACTTACAGATGAAAATGTGACTTGTTACAATGAAGTTACCAACTTCAAGTCCCCTAGTTTCTAGACCGTTTGTCAAAGCCTTGATTATAATGTCACCAACTTATCTGTTCAGGTGGAAAAAATTGGAATTACAGTATACATCCATACATGCCTACTATTTTTCGCGTTTATTATATTAGTAGGATTATAATTGCAGAAGTTGCAGATTAAAGTGGCTAGAAAGACTGCTCTATGTTTTGATTCTTTAGGTTGCAATACCAAATTCTCCACTAGCGACGCTGTTAACTGAACATGAACTGATGAGATGGTGGGAGTGTAGTTGAAGGTCAATGGTATTCTATGACGCGATGTGTGACCAATCAACGGTCAGTATTCCGTCTGTTAGCTGGTCAAACATTGACAAATGTTCCAGAAACTGGAGGATAGCGATGTTTCTAGTTCAGTTAGCAATATATGCAGAACTATGAGTTTTAAATTATATCAAAATATTTTAAATTAATTTCATAATACGACGTTGGTAATTTGAAAACGATATTAGAAGAAATATTTAGTGACACTTCCGCTAAAAACAATGCTTATGGGCGAGTTGCGGTGTGCACCACCCTCCCTCCCGCACAAACTGCAAACAGGAAGTATACAGATAATAAAAACACCCCAATCAACCAAAAACGATTCGACACGTGTTTCGCCTCTACACGACGCATCCTCAGGAGGTGTTGACTCGTCGAGCGCTAGACCGACAGTCACTGTGACATTGAATTGTAAGTAGTGTCACTAAATATTTCTTCTAATATCGTTTTTGATAATGGATTTCCGCAAAGTAACGCCTGAATCAATAAATTATCTTGGGTTGATTTGAGTATAAACCAGATTTATTATATTAGTTAGTTACTTGTACATTACAAGTCGTTTGCCTGGTGGTAAGCGTCATATCTGCCCATTACAGTGGCCGTGCGTCCCAGATATGCAAGATTTAAATGTCTTTCTGCGGTGGGTTTCCTTGCGTTTTAAGAATCGAACCCAGACGACGGAGGCAGAATCCACGGAATACCTAATACTTAAACATCTGCCTACAAGTTGTTTATGAAGTTTATGTATAAGACTAATGTATAAGAATCTTACCCATATCATCGTTAGTGATGTCCTTGATAAAGATAAGGATGTAGTCATCAAACACGGTGTATTTGAGATGCGGTAAGTCAGTGACCTTGTGGCCGTCCTTGGTGAGTGTGACGTCAGCGGGCTGGTCTCCAGAGTACAGGATCTTGATCTTGGTGTTGTCATGCTCTGGGAGGTGAAGATCACCCGGCATGCAAGTGATTCGGGGCGGGTCTAGGGAGATCATATATTATTATATAAACATTCATAATAGGCATCAGTCATCATAATGAGTCTATTACGCTCCCATTGCTCCATCTGAAGAATGCATGCACAGGCATTCTTCAGATAGAGGACTATGGGCCAAATTCCACCGTGCGGGCCTCGTGAGGTTTGCCGGGTAGGTCAATCGTAAGTCTAGTGATCGCCATTGGCCTTCAGACCACCAAAGGAAAACACAATTAAAAGCAAAGCAATCACAGAAAACCTCATATCATCCGAGACATAGATATTTAAAAACATGAATATTCAAATAAATGGCGGATTAATAAGAAAGTTATTTATTTGTGGCAAAGTGTCAGATTTTGTTTTTTTAGCTGTAACAATAATAATTATAATAACTTCTAATGACCTGGCTAATACTGTGTCTTGCTACACAGCACTCATTCATCAGTTTTTACAGCTCAGTATAGTTACAGTCATTGCTACAGCCTAGTTATGGAGATAAATACTTAGATTCAAATAATCATAATAGTTAATACCAAGTGTTTTTTTTTTTAAATTAAGGAGCTAAAGAGGTACACTCACTTCCAATGTTAAGATGTCCAGTGCAGTACACATATCCGATGTTGTTGACCGCCTCACAAGTGTAGTCGCCCTCGTCGGCGTCGGTAGCTTCCAGAATGTTCAGTTTCAGGGTAGCCTCGCGAGATTCAGCAATGAACCTGCCGATATTACATGGGTATTCAAATTATAAAAAGTTGTTTAAATTGTTACGATGTAAAAAGTTGAATTTAATAAATATAAATAAATATTTTTACGTGCTAACGTCGTATCATATAATCACGAGATGCAATTCTTAAGAGGATTGCATAGCTAGTACTTTCCATGCTAAAAGAGAAAACTCTTTTCTACCTCTTAACATTGTCTGATTTCAGTAATTTTGTTTCATGGAATCATGGCATTGTTTACTATGCACATACGTTTTGATTTTTTCGGTATTTCAAAGTACTATAAATTACCTTTTTTAGAACTTGAAAAAAACTGAAAAAATCAAAACGTACGGGCATAGTAAACAATGCCACGATTCCATGAAAAAAAATCACTGAAATCGGACAATGTTAAGAGGTAGAAAAGAGTTTTCTTTTAGCATGGAAAGTACTAGCTATGCAATTCTCTTAAGAATATCCGCTGATAAATATACGTCCGGGTTTGAATCTGTTCAGTCATAAAAAGGGGTCTTACGTTAGATATACAACAGCAACTATTGTATAAGTTGCGGTATAGGACGTAGACAACCTTTTCTCCTAAGTATTTAGCGTAGCATAACATAACATAATTATATATTATGGTAAAGGTCATCTAACATGCTTATATGTTCCCTAAAATGATGGTGAAAACGGGCATTAGATGTTTTTAAAATTTTCAATTGTATATTGAAAGTTATGTTGTCTCAGCTGTACGGAAGGTGAGCCCCAAGTCAGGCGGTCGCCTGATGTCTAACTCAGGCTTGAGTTTTAAGTGAAGGAAAAAACGTTATGAAATCCATGTTATAGTTGTAGAGCACTCTAAGATTGAAAACATGCCAATAAGCATCTAACGGTGTTTTTCGGCAGCTGTTCTTGAGAGCCTTTCACCATCAAAGTGTAGCGAGAGACCTTTTGTGTACAAAGCATACCGTCGACCGCAACAACCACTGACCATCATGGTAGTTGTAAAACAATTATCAATCAATTATGCCAAAAATCTACAGAAGGATCTTACCTAGTGCCAAGCACAAGATCCCTGCCATTCTTCAACCACCTGCCAGTAGGCACAGGATTGCCAGTAGCCACACACTCCAATGTGAAGGGCCGGCCGAGTGGCGCAGTCATGTGTGGCGGCAACTTCTTCAGCCATTCCAGTTTCGTGCCGCCGTTCTCTTCGCCGGTGCGAAACGGTGTTGTGCAAGTTGACGGGTCTGATTTAACTAAATAAAAGAAGAAAAAAAATTAAAAAATATCCTACCGACTGCGCAATGTATTTGAACTAATAATATTTTAAAATGTGAAATGGTAAGAAATTTAGATGCCATTATATCGTGTTATTGTTTTCGTAAAACGGTAAAAACTGTAGCAGATCAGTGATAAAGAGAAGATTGCAATTAAATTTGCATTAAGTACGCGATCGTTAAGTATATATAGTAAATATATTCTTATGAATATATTTATGTAATTCATAATAACTTATAACATTTGTGTATTTGGTAAAATTGCAATAAATAATCATAGTATTGTATTATGTATTATTCCAGAAATACCCACCTATTTATACATAGATTAACGTTGGGATATTCAATATACGTGTTTAATATATGAAACTTATATAGATGACTCACCGCCAGCGTTTACAGCGATGATCCTAAACTCGTAATCCGTCTTCTCGTTGAGATTCATGGCGGTGAAGGTGGTATCTCGCACATTGTAGTCGTTGCACTTTATCCATACTGAGCTGCCGACGTCGCGACGTTCGATGATGTATCCGGTCACGCGGGCACCTGACAAATATACATTAATGACTTCTAAAGTAAATATATAAGTAAATTATTTAATAACCACTCCAATACATTCTTTTTATAAACAATAGCATAATGCAACGCAATAAATGGTTTGACTAGAGTATTTTTTTTTTGGAATTCAAGACGAGACGGGCAAGTTATGCGCCTGGTGGAAAGCAAACTGAGTCCACGTACGCACATGACAATTGCAGTGCCACCCTGAGCTTAGAACTGTAGTTTTACGTAGCACTGTGCTCGTCACCCAGAGACATCACTTTTTAAGTCTCTTTCACCCAGTAATTTCACTTGTCCTTCACAAAAAGGCTTTTGCACTATTGCTTCGCGGTACAATAATTACCACTGTTTTTGGTATTTGAAGGACTTTTATTCATTAGGTAACAGATTTTAACACTAATGCAGCCAATTGCATAACTATGTAGTGGTTAAAACATATCTTGAACATAGCAAAAGACATACGAGTATGTCCGATGATTACGCGATTATATGTAAATATGTAAAGAATATTTACATATTTACATATTGTAATTATCTTATCATTATAATTATTGTTTTACAATGTTGGTCGAAATATTCTTCAAAACCTAACATAAATAATTGATTATGTTTTTAACGGCGTGTAGCAAAAAAGTTTAGTAATACTTAAAGGTGCGCATATGTACCTAGTCAGGATTCACATGGCAAAGTATCTAAATTCAAATCGCTTATATCATTTTCATAGGAATTAAATAAAAATATTCCGCGAAATAATTTTGGATTAGACATACTTATTCTTTGGAGTTTCTTGCATGTCACTCAACGCAACCTATTAATTTGCCTTCCTAGTTTTTGATGAATCTGTTTGAGTATTAGAAAAAGCTTTGGTTACTCTGGAATTTGTACTACTTTTTGGGAGTTGGGTCCTAATCGTATGCAAGTTTCTGCATACGTGGTTTTGAAAGAAAGAAAGAAAGAAAGAAAATATATTTGTTGATGTAAAACAATATGACATTTTGCCTAAAATATACATAAAATTAATGAATAATTTTCTACACTACACAATCTATTGTTTCACTACAACACAGCCCCAACTCAGCATAAAGCTGATTGCGTTGAAGCAACCAGCGCTGGTCTTCCGTTGGGGCTGGCGATGACGTCACACACGACTGCATAAGAGCGCATTTTGTAAGAATACAAAACAAAACAAACACAACACTTTAAATACTAAATACAATACTATATAAAAACAAATAGGCCAGCAGGGTACGAATGTCCGGATGTACCTACAAAGACTTCGTAATGGAAATAATAAAACTAAAAAATACAAAGTAATAGAAATAACTATCTAGTAACAAGTAAATAGAAATACACAAATTTATATAATATTATTATCATTATAATTTATAATTTTATATTGCACTGGTGTCATTAACCAAAATGGCTTCACTTTTTTGGTGATCGAATATAAAGCTCTTAAGTTTATTGCGGAAGTTTTGCAAATTACGCAGGTTCCTTATCGGCGGCGGAATATTATTCCAGCATTTCGATGCAGCATAACGAAAGCTACCCCTAAACGCAGCAGTGGCGTGTCTCTCTGTTAGTAGCTGCATAGAGCACGTGCGGGACCCATGAGCCTGGTGACTCGAATTCCATTTAAACTTTTGGTACAAATATGAAGGCTCTTTGAATTTAATAACCCCAAAAAGGAGACACGCCAAATGAAGCTTTCGACGATGCCTCATTTTGAATAAAGCATGTTGGTTTAAAAATGGAGTTACGTAGGCTCTCGGTGGGATAGGGAAACAAAAACGAGCACATGCGTTTTGGACTCTCTGAACGACTTGTTTGGTTTTAGCGAGCAGCCGCGGGTGAATGACAGTATCCATATAATTAAGTTTAGATAGTACCAGGGATTCGGTTAGCTGAACCCGTAGTGCTGTCGTCAAAAAAGGTCTCATCCTATACAAAATTTTAAGCCTATAAAAACACTCTCTCATGCAATTTCCCATATGTTTCTCATAACGGAGCCCACTGTCCATAATGAGGCCTAGATTGCGAGCTTCATAGACGCGCTCTTCGGGCTCACCCATTAACATAACAGATTGCGAAGGATTCAGACTGGCTAATTGATTTTTACTTCCAAAAATAATATACTTTGACTTTAATGGGTTCAGTAACAGACAGTTGCTCGCAGACCATGCAGCAATATTTTCAAGATCGTCATTTAATTTAATTATAGCCTCATCAATGTCACTTGGTTTGCACGATATATATAGTTGCGTATCATCGGCATATATATGGAAGCTACTGTGTTTCATGGACGAAACGATGCCTGCGGAGTATAAAATGAAAAGGATCGGCCCGAGTATTGAACCCTGAGGAACTCCTCGAGTGACAGCCAGCTTATCAGAGGCTGCGGAAGAGCCATCACTACGACTTATCTTCACGAGCTGGTAACGGCTACTTAGATAACTATCAAACCAACGTAAGGCAGCGGAGTCAAATCCATAGTAACTTAGCTTGGAAAGCAAAAGATTAATATTTAAAGAATCGAAAGCTCTGGAAAAATCTAACAACACCAGTATAGTGCACATGCCTTTATCTTGAGCACTAAGTATGTTATCTGTGACGTCGAGCAGGGCGCTCGTTGTGCTGCGACCCCTTCGAAAACCTGACTGGACAGCTGGTAAAATTTTGTTCTTTTCGAGATAGTTAGTTAACTGCATACAAATAGCTTTTTCTATAATTTTTGATAAACAAGGCAAAATACTAATTGGTCGAAGGTCTTTTGAGTCAGTAGGATTAGAGACTTTTGGTAAAGGACGAACTATTGCGAGCTTCCACCTATCGGGAAATATACAGGTTTCTATTGAAGAGTTCACAAGAGCTAAAATACAGTCTATACTATCAGGTAACGTTAACCACAGCATATTCAGATTAATGGAGTCACAGCCTTCAGCATTAGACTTAAGACTTCTGATTATGCTAATTAGACAATCTAGACCAACACGATCAATATGGAATACTGCATTACTGAATCTATGATGTTCAAAAAACGTTAAGTATGAAATTGATGTTTGTTTGATGCCAGGTATGTTTAAAAAATGATAATTAATTACATTAGGGTCACTGAAAACTGCAGGCAAGTCATTGTCAGTTTTAGGCAGTAAAGTGTTCTTCAGATTCCTCCAAAGAGACCTCGGATTTTTAATGTGACAGTTGATGTTATATTTAAAATAAGATATTTTTTCATAAAAAAGAGCTTTATTTACTGTAGATTTAAGACTTTTGTAATAATTTTTTTTTTGTTTCTGTTTTTGATTTATTATAATCAGCGGCAGCCTCGTCCCGCAGCCTCATCATCAGTTTGACAGTATCCGTAATCCAGGGGTACGAGCGATCCTTTATTATAACTGTCTTGACAGGGGCGTGCAATTCAAACAAAGACAGAACAGTATAATTAAAGGCATCAACCATTTCGTTAATATCAGAACATTGCGATATATGATCCCAATTCACTAAACTTAAATCTAAATTAAATTCTTCCAAGCAAATATTTTTTAACGGCCTGTACGCGATAACTCTAAGAGCGACTTTGGGTCGCTTGATATAAAACTCAGAGACCACAAGACAGTGGCCAGTAATAGAGCCTACATGCTCTATGGTCGTACCACGAGCACACAGGTCAGTACATACAAGATCAATTAGTGTTCCACTAGAGTTGGTGAAGTGAGTTGGCTGCGAAACGATCTGATTCAGTTCAAAGCATGACAGGAAAAACATTAGTTTTTTTTGTTTTATAATCGTCTACGTCCAAATAATTAATATTAAAATCGCCCACTAAAATCAAATTATCATATTTTTCAATCGAGCTAATACTATCAGTGACAGCGTCAAAGAATGTGTCAACATTTACCCAGTTAGGTCGATACGCAGTCCCGACTATCAATTTCTTACCGTTAAAATTTACCGAGAGCCACATTTGCTCGACCACGGCGTGCAAAGGGTCAACCGGGTGGCGCCAGGGCCGCACAGTGACCCCCCGCCGCACATAGAAGCCAACGCCGCCCCCGCGCGTGCGGTGCTCACACGGACGCGGCGTGTGCCGGAACTGGTAGCCGGGGATGGCTGGTGCACGTCCTTCCTGACCCGCGTGCACCCACGTCTCATTCACGCCTAGTATATCTATACCACTCCGGGTAACTGCCGCTATGATGCTGTCATGGTTTGTGCCGAGGGAACCTGCGTTATATAACCCAACTTTAATAAATTTGGTAGCCATTACATAAATTGGAGAACTACACCTTTAAAATAGATTATTGACACCGTGCACAATACTAGAATATAAACCTTTTTGTAAGCCACATTAGCGATGATTTTTTTTTTATTGAAACTAGTTATTAAATTTATGTGAAACAATTTATAGTTAAACATATGAAATATATATTTTAATCGAATTTCACAATTTATGACCATAATTTCTTGACTTATTTCACCCACAATTTGAAATAAAAATATATGAAATGTATATCTCAGAGAAATTAAAAGTAAATATAAAATGCATAATATGTACAATAAGCAATAATAAAAGTGTATCAATACATCCACCGTACTCTCACCTACGACGATCCCTGCCCTATTAGAATCCATGGATTTCAATGGATTTAAATAAATTAATAATAATATTATATAAAAAAACAAACTATCTAATTTCCCTCCCCACCAAAAATCTTCTCGAGGTCCTGCTCCGACCGCACCCGAAAAGACGCCTTCCCGGTCTCGCGGCGAACGAAATTTTTTCCGCTTCTGGTTCATATGTATTTCCACCCGCGGAGACGGGCCCGCTCGCGCGCTTTGAAAAACAGCATTTTATTGAACCTCGATAAACGCTCGTTCAGGTAAAATTTTGTAGGAGCGGCAGCGAGTCCCATGCCATCTATCGTGAGGTTGCGGCGAACGCGTGCTGCTTGTAGCAGCGAGTCTCGTAGCTGCCTACGCGCCACGCGTAGCACCAGCGGCCGCGGGCGTACCGCCGCAGGTGCGCTCTGCTCGTTCGCGTTGACGCCGCTAGATGGCGCGCGTCTAATACCCATACGCTCCACAAATACGGTATCGCGCTCTTCGCAGGTAACGCCTAGCTTGGTCGCGATGATGCTGACGAGCCGTCCTACTTTTTCGCCCTGCTCCTCCGGGATGCCGGTTATCTCCAGGTCGTTAGAGAACGCCTCCTGGTCGCGATCGTTTAGCTCTGACTTGAGTTGTTCGACGGAGGAGCGCAGACTATCCACCTCTGCATTACCACAGTACTCCGAATTAGACTCGCTAAATTTCTTTTCAAGATCTGTTAGCCGCGATTCCATGTCCCCCAACCTAGCGTCGAAAGTTCCTACCACAGTCCGTAGGGCTTCAAATCCTTCGCGCAAAGATCTGGTTTCCGCTCGGTGCAAACGAACTTCCCGAAGGATCTCCGCGGATACGTCCTCGCCCGACACGGGGTTTCTCGGCGGAGGGGCGTAGTCCGCGCCCTCGCCTCGTACCGGATCATCGGTGTTATCTTTTCGGGGCGTCTGCGCCTTGCATTCCGGACATTGCCACGATGAGGAAATTTTAGCATCCTTCGGAATGTTCACGCAGGCTCGGTGATATGAAACGGTGCACTTGGTGCATTTAGCGCCCTCTGTATTACTGGCAAAGCGACCACAGGCCCGGCACTTTTGACTCATCGTTGGTTCAATTATCGATGCACAAACTGATGAGTAGATAGTTTCAGAGAAAACCGGTAGAGGGAGCGCTTAGCCTGCTAATATTATCACAATACTACGAGTAAGAGCGATACCCTCTTTTTTTCTTTCTTTAGTGGTTTGTTGATAATCTCCAATTAAAGTAATTGCTAGTTTATTGCTACATCTGTGCACACAGTTTAACGCCAACACTGTCCGAGAACAACAACACAGAAACCTACGCGACCAAATCGTTCAAAGTGAGTTTGGGTTGTTTCTACAATTTTAAAAGCGAGAACAAAAAATAACGCGCACCTTCACTTGGTCGTCCGTGACGTCTCTCTTTTTTTTCGTTTGCTAATACACACTTTTTACACGCTGTGAACAGACTAAAAAATAAACAACTTAAACTCACCACCATTGTTGGCAGGTGGATCCCACGATAGATCGACGTAGTTCCTGCCGACGCAAACGACGCGCGGAGACTGCGGAGGTCCGGGAGGTCCATGTTTCGCGCGAACGCGGAATCGCTGCGAACTCGCCGAGTATTTGCTGAAGCAGGCCGTGTTTTTCGCGCGAACGCGAAATTCGTACTCGTGACCCGGCTGAAGGTTGTATGCCTGGCGAAATAAATTAAAATGTGAGGATTATTGAAGACATTGGCGTCACTATAAGCTGGTTTATTTTTCTAATAAATATAGTTTAGAGGTCAATGGTGTCGATGTGACACAACGACAGTTTGACAAGATGCCGTTGGACTTAGGCCAATCTAAGATCAAGAGAGCTATTATGTATTCAGTTACAATTAAATTTTAATTAAAATGTAAAAAATGGCGGCTGTATGTCACTTTTAACAGCTCCAGTCAGCAATTTACTAACATTTATGTTTACTGGAGTTATTAAAACCGACACTACGCCGCAATTTTTCCATAATATTTCCATAACATATATCTATGAACATTAGAGGCCCTAGCACATACAATTTGCGAAAAGTATTTGTAGCGTTAGCGTCAACGCGTCACAACATTACAAACTACGAGTTATCAGTGTCACAATTGCCCTAGATAAATAACAGTTTCTACCGTTTTACGTAAACGACACATTACGTTACACTTACGCAGTTATTCGTGCTAGGCACATTGATTGTAACTTAGATAAGTAATTGTCCTGCAGATCCAAGATCATCTAATATCAGGGCCTCTATTCTTTTAGCTATTGAACCGCGATATCGCAACTCGATTGTATGAAAATTCTCATTTTGACAGTTTGCGTAGTCTGCTCGTTATTTAGGACCGATTGCAGGCCAACGGCTTCCTATACATAGTTTTTGACTTAAGAGGATTGAATAGCTAGTACTTCCCATGCTAAAAGGGAAAACTCTTTTCTACCTCTGAACATTGTCCGATTTCAGTGAATTTTTTTTTCATGGAATCATGACATTGTTTACTATACGTTTTAATTTCTTCAGTTTTTTAAGTTTTAAAAAAGGAAATTTATAGTACTTTGAAATACTGTAAAAATCAAAACGTACGGGCATAGTAAACAATGTCATAATACCCTGAAAAAAAATCACTGAAATCGGACAATGTTAAGAGGTAGAAAAGTAGAGGTTTTATCTTTTAGCATGGAAAGTACTAGCTATGCAATACTCTCCATCCGCCTTGTTGACAGCGCGAACGCGGAATTCGTAAGTGTTTCCCTTCGATTAGGTCTGGTACTTTACCAGAGGTTACGTCGCCTTCGATCTGGAAGGTAAAATTGAGATTAAAATAAGTTTATGAGTGTGTCCTATTTTTGTCATCGACAAGGTGGAAAAACAGGGATAACCAACAGGATGGATAATAAAGACTATTTTTTTCTGATGCAGGAAGTCTTTTCCGAAAGAGCCATGCCTCGCCAGGCCATAAAAATTCCATTGTCACACATACCAAATTTCAGCAAGACGTTGAACCGAGTTATATAAGTTAAGTTATAATAAATCGACATTTGTTAGTTCCCTAATTACCCCGTAATTTTACTTAATACTTGTTCCATATTAATCTTATGACAGTAATGATTGCTTACTTCTGCTCAGCTCACAATAATTGATGGTCATAATATTCATCTTTGATAAAATGCCTAAATTAAATTGATTTGAATATTAGGGCAGTTTTACTTACCTTTACCTTACGATACCTTTGGTTAATCATTTAAAGCCTAGTAATAAGTACCTACCGCCAATCGTATTGCAAAAAACATTCCTACGTAATCATTATGTCTATGAAAAGACAAATACGCAAGTCTTTGTAAAATTACTTGATCAACTATTTACGAATGTAAATACTATATATAAAAACTATAACCATTGTTAAATCATCTACACTTCCGCTGGAGCCGCTTTCAAAACGCAATGTATGAAAACCAACAAAATGCATGCTAGGGGCACAATGATTCTAGTGGTATCACAGTATTTTATTATTTACCTGAGCACATTCCTCCCAGTCAAGCGAGAATCTATCCTTCTTTTCAATGACATAGCCAGAGATAGGTGCTCCACCGTCTTTCTCTGGCCTGGTCCATTCAAGCTCGACGAAATCTCTGTCGAAATCTCTGATTTTGGGCGTTCCAGGCTTTCCGGCCACGTCGAACGGATTGTTGGCTTCTGTCGAGTGTGGAGTAGTGAGGGGCTCAGACTTGCCTTGTCTGTGGTGAAATAAAATATATAAAAATTTAAGATTTTTAAAGGTTCGTCCCCTACGTATACTCGTTCTATAAACGCTTATTTCACAGTATTTTTATATTGCCGCATAAGTAAGCGGCATATAAAAATATCTTTATACAAAAACCGGTTAATTTTAAAATGTATGCTATGAATAAAGAATAATTGAGTAATTGTATAATATAATTAATAATTATAAGACATTTACGTAAAGAATAAATACAAAAACCGTGTGCAAGACTACAAGCAAAAAAACTAATCAGGCAGATCCAGATTCCAGATAATGATGCCAGAAGATTGTACTTATTGGTAGATAAGCGCAATTAATTAATCTAATTAGACGTATGCATAAATTGTATTAGAACCAGGGCGGCATGCTTGCAATGGCGACAACGCCTTTATCATTAATTATTTTAAAAAACTGTCAATAACGACGCCCTTCATGTGAATCTGTCAGAGATACCTGTTATTCATACAACAAAAAAAAACACCCAAATACATGTCTATGAGGATATCTAAAATAGTGAAGAACACTGACCTGTTAACAGCCCTGACAGGGAATTTGTACTTGTGTCCAGGGGTTAATCCGTCCACAGCTAGACTAGTCTGCGGTCCGTCGGTTTCACCCGCATTGACCCATCGTCCTGTGGCTTCGTCCATACGTTCAACCACGTATTTCTCTATAGGTTGGCCGCCGTCGTCTGCAGGCGGGTTCCATGATAGTTTAGCGCCGTTTGCGTGTACGTCTGATACCTGGAACAATAACACAGTTCAATCATTCATTAATTTACTAGTGTTTGATTAGAGACTATTTTTCGAACCGAAGGTAAAAGTGATTGGACTGAAATCGTTTATCTTACCACAATAAAGTATGATTGATTGTGGTATATTCGGCATTTTTACATGCTTAATACATAATACTAATTATTTCATAACTAGATTGAGGACACAGAAATGATACACCAATATGTCTCGGTGGATCTCTTCCTCATGAATTCTGAATAGTCATTACCTTAGACCGAATCACCCACACCCGGAAGAGGATACCCCTTAGCGGATCCTTAAACGTGGTCCGTAATAGGTATTTTCACAAAACCTGTGTTATTATAGCGGACATATAAATAAACACCGCATACAGTAAAAATATGGGGACTACTCAGGAAACGTATTTGTTTTTGCTCTATAATATTGATTGTATAATACACAATTTACAATGACGTGATAACGTCAACTGAACATAGGCCTCCTAAATATATCCCTATAGATGAATACATAAAAGATTTATAATTATGCCGTACAAGGGCAACACGAAATCCTGCGTACGCGAACCGAAAACACACTATACCAGTTCTCTGTACAATAACAAAATATACTTGTTAACAAAACAGTGTTACGAGCATGGATTGAACAAAATTATCGGTAAAAGACAGCCCGTGATTAAGATATCGCAACTAGATCCATACAAGAGACAAGGCAAGATAGCTGATAAAAGTCAGTTTATCGACTCGAAAAGCTTATCGTGAGATTCATGCTCGCACGGCAGTTAATACAAACCTTGAGAGGCCCTCCAGGCGGACTTGGTGCACTCAGTACAATAACTTCTACTTCAGCCACATCTTTGCCGTTAACATTCTCAGCAGTGATTGTGTATCTTCCGCTGTCGGCTCTAGTGGCTGCTTTGCAGTTGATCTTAGTGTTATAGTCGCTGTGTTGGACCTTCATATCACCCGAAGGCTTGACTTCCTTCTTAGCGAGGAACCATTTGGTTTCCGGCATTGGTTCACTAGTGACCTGCAATAATATAATCATGTGAGTAAATTAGATGCACTTAGATTTATGTTTAAAAAACAGAAATTGAAAACATTTTCGAGAACAATTTCCATTAACATTATAGATTGATGGAGAGGTACTTTGTAAAGAGATGCAAATATAGAATTTTGTTTATGAAGCAGAAAAATACAACAGAACAAAAGCTCAACATGTTACATTCATATATGAAATTACAGAACATAATGTAACCTCATAATTCCTTTACTATATGGAAAACTTTTCACTGGGACGGTGAATTGACGAGATCAATAGACAGACAGTGTTCGATTGCCATCATCTTCGTGATTAGACTCCATAATGAAAGCAGCGGTATTGCATAACTATACAAAAAACCTAATATAATACCTAATAATCATACTCTTAACTATAACTACACCAAACTACGTGATTATAAAACGTTATGTAATTTGATCAAATTTTAGGCATTATACCTAATTTGAAATAAAATCTCAAATACTAGGGTTGTTTGTATATTTCTACCGACTTCCAAAAAAAGGAGGAGGTACTCAATTCGACTGTTTTTTTATTTATTTATGTTTGTTACCTCATAACTTTGTACTGGGTGAACTGATTCCCTAATTCTTTTTTTGTTTGAAAGCTGGTGCTTTCCGTGTGGTCCCATTAATATTTCATTAATTTTGGTTCAGTGCTTTTTGAGATACACTCCAATAACTGAATAGAATGGAAGTCGGTATTAAATTTTTCAAATTGTACTTGTCTAATAACAGTAGGTATATGAATAAAATTACATTCATACGTTTTACCCACGCACTAAGGTTCAGTGTCGCGAGAGGCATGGATGGATTTACACGTTAACACACCACGAATATCCAAGACCCCATAATTAATATTTCTGTTCGTCGCACAAATATCGAACCAACGAGCGAGGGCCTCGCGATTAGAAGGCAGGGCCAGTATCAAGTAGGCTAACGAGGCCTTTAATATATCTGCTAAAATATTTAACAAAATGTTGTTATATACCTACTAATTACTTACCTCCAGTAGAAACTGGAGGTAAGTAATTTAATTAATAATTAATCAATAATTTCTGGAACGTTAGAAAAAGTTTGTCATAGTTTGATCAGCTAATAGACGGAATACTGAACAGTGATTGGTCACATATTGCGTCATAGAATATCATTGGCCAATGAGCATTAAGTATTTAGTTGGCCAATTAATCAAGGCGTTGACAAACTTTCTAGAAGAAGAACTTGGGGTTAGTAGCTAGTGTTAATTAAATACTGACCTTGACATCGAATCAAAACTTCTGTCCGACCTTAATCTTGATATCAATAAGGTTCGTCCTATCAATCTTCGGAGCAAGGTTCCTGGGCTTGGCAACGATTGGATGTGTGCTGTCCGACGCTTCGCCTGGTCCAGTCTTGTTCACTACGCGTACCCTGGAATTTAGGAGCAAACAAATAAGGGACAAAAATAAAATAAAAACCAACCAACTTCTACTAGATGTCATATAGTCTGTTCTGTTTTGGCGTTTGCAACTAGAATATAACCTCCTTAGGAAGATAAAAAAATTCACATACAGATACATTGGTCTAGTAGCAGTAGTTCGTTTGTTAGTCCGGTTGATCGAACTATTACATCTTTTCAGTGGCACTAGTCCGGTTGAATAATGCACCGAACTATTAAAGTCTCTGGTAGCAGTAGTTCGGTTGGACAAAGTGCTATACATTTTTAGGATTGAAAATTACTGCAGCGACGTTGATGATATAGGAAACACAATAAAAGACACTTTCAAGATCCTACCTGAACTCATAAGTTTGTCCTTCCACTAGATCAGGTAAAGTCGCTGTGGTCTTGTTAGACGATACTTCTAGAGCCTTCTCCCAGTTGGGTGGTGGGTGGAGTCCATTTGAGGTCCACGTGGTCTTTGTCCCAGTCAGTAACCGATGGTGTGCCGGGTGCGCCTGAAAACAGTTTGTATGGTTAAATTGGATAGAACGAAGGTATTTGTTTACGAGGATAGAATATTTACAATAGTTAAAAAAATTAGTGCCCGTGGAGTTTTAAGAATTGTAGTATCCTGGTGTTTCATGTAGCCCTAGCACGAATAACTGCGTATGTGTAACGTAACGTGTCGTTACTTAAAACAGTACAAACTGTAATTTGTCTATGGCAGCTGTGACACAGAAAACTCATAGTTTTACGGCGAAATGAGACGCGTTGACGCTCGCGATACAAATACTTTTTGTAATATGTATGTTATATATGTATGTATATATATTATGTATGTTATATATTATATGCTACGGCCTCAGAACATACAATTCATGACAACCGTTTCACATAATATAATTACATAGACACACGACTAACGTTTTTGAACTAATTTAAATTAAGATAACAGTTATTAAACTTTAAACCTACCCAGCGTCTAAGAAACTCACCCACCAGGTGTCCACCAGGGTTTCATTTTATAATTATTGAGGTCTACGTTAGAAAATAAATTAGTCATTGTGAGCGACGAGAGTTGGCACATATGTAATCACAAGTCACAAATACTTATAGCAAAACAACAACTTTGCGACGACTGCAGCGCGGCGGCATGATGTTACGACCAATCAGAAGCTAGCTATAAGCAAGCGCAATGCAGGTAGCGAATTATCGATAACATGTTAGGACGCGTTACTACGACTCAGTAGGTAGCTCGGTTACTAGTACATATTGAATTATTTAAGATCTATTTATTGTATGAATATGGAGAAATAAATGATATATATTATGGGACTTATGTCGTAGTACGCTCAGTTTTTAGAATCAAGGTTGTTGAACAAGACAACTAAAAAGTGTGATTTCCATCATATTATTGTATTTTTTATCGGCATATGTGTTATTGGGTGCGGATGTATCAAAGATATTTAGCTAATTGGAGTTATTTTATTATAACTGTTTTTCTCTTTTCCATAGGATAATGCAGGGGCAATATCCACACAACTTAACCCTTACTATACCGTGATAATTAAAACAAAAGATTTATGAATGTAACTCACGTAAATTTACGTCTCTGGTACGCAAAGGGTTAAACAATGTAAGTGGGCCCTTAGTGGTGCAAACAGTGTAATAGTACAAACAATCTAAACAGACATAAAAAGAACGACGTACGCCACGATACGAAATCAAGCATATATTTTGTAAATCTATGTCTGTTTGGATGAGTGGATGTTTATCACTCTTCCACGGCAAAACTAAAACTCATTTAGTTTTAAATGTTAGCATAGTTATATGTTCAGTGGGCCGAGCACGAATATGTGTTTAAGTGTAACGTAATCGCATCGTTAACGTATTTAGTACAAACTGTCATTTATCTAGCACAATAGTGGCACAGATAACTCATAGTTTGTACTGAATACGTAAACGATACGATAACGTTACACTTAAGCAGATTTTCATGCTCGGCCCACTGGAATATGACATTATTTACCCCGAAAAAAATATTCTGGTGGAATAGTTATTTAAGCTAGGCGCATATGTTATAATAACAATGCTTACCAGGTTCGTCGAACGGATTCTTCGCTACAACCGACTGTTCAGAAGTGAGAGGTTCAGACTCTCCCTCGGAGTTAACCGCGGACACGCGGAACGTGTACTCTTTGCCGGGAGTCAAGCCAGTTACATCACATTCTGAAACAAACATTATCATAATATAAGTTATATATACATACATCTTGGAAATTAGTAAATATTAGAGGACGCATAACTAAACTATGTATGCGTGCTAAAGCTTTGTTTATTAGAGATAAAATACGGAAATCGAATAACAAAATAAAAACAGTTTGGAAGACTATAAATACTGAGACCGGCAAAAATAAACCAAAAGACACTGCATGTGTCCTTGTAATTAACAATCAGACTGTCTCAGAACCAATAAATGTAGCAAATACTTTTGATAATTTCTTCTCTAATTAACCTTTAGAAGTCACCAAGTCACTGAATTCTTGCCCCAATGCAGCAGAAGCTATTCTTAAAGCTAATTTCACGAACGAAGTACCTAGTTTTTCTTTTGAATATACTTCAACTGTCGAAATTATAAAAACATTCAAAAGCTTAAATATAAAGACTACTGAAGACTTATGGGGAATGTCAGTAAAAATTGTAGAGCAAATTATTAGTTTTATGGGTCCTATTTTGGCCCGCTTATTTAATCTTTGTATAGATAGAGGTACCTTTCCTAATTTAATGAAATATAGTAGACTCACTCCATTTTTTAAGGCTGGAGAGAAAACAGACCCCTCAAATTATAGACCAGTATCTATACTACCAATTTTGTGTAAGATCTTTGAAAAAAATATGCTCAAACAACTTTTGGCGCACTTCAACGAGCATTCAATACTGCACGAAATCAGTTCGGCTTCACGAAAACAAGATCAACTAAGGATGCCGGTGTAAAGTTAATGACGTATGACTTAAAGGCTTGGGAGAGCTCACATGATGCTATTGGTGTTTTTTGTGATCTCTCTAAAGCATTTGATTGTGTGATCGTATACTGATTCGAAAGCTTTTCCATTATGGTATTCGTGTCATCGAGTCATATTTATCTGACAGGATGCAAAAGGTTGGCATAAATGGTGTAACATCTTCAGGATCTATAATTAAAATGGGTGTTTCACAAGGGTCCATTTTAGGGCCTTTTTTGTTCTTAGTTTACATTAACGACTTGCCACTTATGGCCAAGGATCTTTGTGATATTGTTTTATTTACGGATGACACATCTCTGATTTTTAAAGTAGATAGGAAAGATAGCACACTAATTCAAGTAAACAACGCTCTATCTAGTATCTCTAAATGGTTCTCAACTAATAATTTACTTCTGAATTCAAAAAAGACAAAATGTTTGAAGTTTTCTTTGCCTACTGTTCCATATTTGGAGTCCAACGTTACGCTTGATGGAGTTAAACTCGTAATGGACAAGGAAACAGTCTTCCTAGGCATTAAAATTGACGCAAAATTACAATGGGGTCCTCATATAAATGCCCTGTCTGGGAAACTCAGTTCTGCTGCATATGCAGTACGTAAAATAAGAGAGCTAACAGATGCTTCTACGGCGCGGTTAGTGTATTTTGCATATTTCCACAGCGTAATGTCATATGGGATATTGCTATGGGGTTCAGCGGCTGATATAGAGACCATATTTATCCTTCAGAAACGTGTTATTAGAGTTATATACGAAATAGGTCCCCGTGAATCTTTCAGAGATTTATTTAAAGAAATCAATATATTAACGTTGCCTTCCTTATATGTATTTGAAAATATAATGTATGTTCGTAAAAAATTACATAAATATAAGTTAAATAGTGATCACCACACTTTTAATACCAGAAATACAAATAGGATAGCTGTACCTAGTTTTAGACTTGCGAAGACTAATAAGTAATTCCTAGGAAATTGTGTGCGTTTTTACAATAAAATCCCAAAGCACATAACTGAGCTCACAGAGGGCAAATTCAAGTTGACAACGTTGTAGTAAAAAAGCTTACTATAAAGTTCGACATTATATAGAAGATAAAGATGCTTGGAATACTCCACTTCTGGCAAGCTGTCTCTCTGCCACCCATAAAATGTAATATTTGTAGTACCTAAGTAGAAACATTGTAAACATCCATATAAAAAGAATGGCCCCGAGTTTCTTGCCGCTTCTGCTCTGGGTGGGTTCTATATATTTTGGAACGCTGCGGTAGTCTTTAAAGTACATTATAATGAAAAGTTGACGTTCATAAGTGCGTCTTTGATGCCTAAATTGAATAAATGATTTTGACTTTGACTTTTGACTTTGACTTTATGAAACATTTATTTATTTTGTTTTATTTATGTCTTGCAAACATTAATAGCATTCATAACAGTTAACCCCAGACAATGCTATACTTGTATACTTGCGACTTAACATAGAAATTATAATCTTCTACATTGATAGACCTATATGTCTATATATATGATACTATAAATATAGAGAAAACTGCAAAAACATAAATTAAGACATCCGAGTTCAATGGACATTGACCAATATCCTGAATGTATACTAATATTACACAGAAGAAAGATTTCTAACATACAATTTTAAGTTTGTTACGAATAAAGTCAAAAACTTTAGGACATTTTTTCGAAAATTCTTTCACCTTTAGGATGCTACATTATCACTGAGTAGCTATATACTCATGTTTTGCTTTACCATCATCATCATGCACCACCGCGCGGGTGCAACCGCAGACTGCAGTTAGCATTGAGTAAAGTTTAAACTTGCTGCAAGAGCACGCTCTCCTTGATGATGGGCATCAGTACGGCCCTAACACCGGTCGGAGTATAACGACTAGATGATAGACGTGAGTGTTTACCGGTTTACCATTTAATTAAAATGTATATGTTAATAAATATAATACTGACTAGGTTCATCAGAGCGAGCACACGGCACCCAGCATCCAGTATCGGTGTCCAGTTTGTCGATCTGGTAGTAGGTACTCGATGGGAGCGCCGCCGTCGTCCTTTGGACGCTTCCATTTCAGAGTGGCGCCTTCTTTATGCACGTCTGAGATCTATCGGAAGAAGAAAAAAGGATATAAAAGGTTTTTGGTTTTTGGTTAATTGGTCGCAAATGTCATAGTCTTGTGCAATTGTATATAATTAATTTGTATCTGACCCAAATCATGCTCGAAACCAAACGAAATTTGCTTATTTACGGTAAGAACAAATAACGGTCGATACTTTTGTACTTTGGCCAGTGTGCCTATAGCCAGTGGGCAGAAACTACGTATCAAATAAAATGTATGGCGATCGTTGCAATCTGAATGTAACAAAGAATTTATATCAATGATCCCAATCACAAAAACTGGAAGATATTGTTGAAATCACATAATTTCACCTTTAAACTTTACACTACTTAAAACTACAAGTGTTAAGTAGTAGGAACTTATAAAACGGTTTGGCAACACTAAAAATATCCGTCCCTGTTTTGTTTGTTTTTCTTGTGCCGGTTTGGTGGTTTGGATTTCGTATCAGCGATATAATGTCACTTTGTCCCAATTTTGTGTTCCAGCCGTTGAGTTGAGTGATTTCTCCTCTGCCAAAAGCATTTGGAGATATTTACATTCTAGAGACATAGATTCACATACGAACATAGTTTGGCTACGTTCCGGGAAGGACCGAAATCACTCGCGGCGTTCGCACACCCATTCCCTTAAAAGCCCACGGTCATCGTGAGCAATCACGTGAGGCTCGAAAAGGGGGGTAGGGGGTTTCGGCAAAAAATCACGAAATATCACAAGGGGGAGGGGGGTGTAGTAAGATATTACGTGTAGGTATATTTATTTTTTCGTACGTGATACAATAAATATCTTCATGTATAGTACAATATATATTTCCGCATGATTACATCATTCCTTTAATATTATTTGTAAGTACGCGAGTCAAAAACAACCTGCAACCTTTCTGTCTAGACTTTTTATCATGGTCTTTAATTTTCTTAATTTGATTATACTTTGTACCTGTATTTAAAGATAATATTTAAAAAAATTAACATTCTTTGTGGGTACTAAAAAATAACGTGATTTTTTGGGTTAGTATTAAACCTCACCACGTATCACCAAGGGGTCAAAAAATTCTAGAAAAACATCACGTGATCAATGGACGGCCCCTTAGGTAACTTACATCGATATACCTATTTATAATAACCGATTATTAGGTACCGAAGTCGATTATTTTGATAATGATCCAGAGATTTGACTTCTCTCAAAATTATTAATCTCATTATTGGGCGTCATATTCATGGTAGTGATTTTTAGAAAGTAATAATCTTAAGATTTGGACTTCGGTCGCGGGCCGCATAATTATGGTCTGAGATCCGCATATGGCCCGCGGGCCGTTTGTTTGACATGACTGATTAAGACTATAGTTGGTAGGTAGTATTATAGTTATAAACATAAGCATTTCCCATATTTCCTTTTAACAATGTACAATTATTCTTTGTCCTTCTGTTACGGAACAGAGGAATAAATTGCGTTGTTTTCAATAAAGATTGAGTTCAAGGGTCGGAGAGTGACATAGAATAATTTATACCCCAAGCAAACACATACCAAGTCCCCGGGGGGTCAGTGCTACATAATTCATAATTTCGAAGAACAGACGGATGTGGTAATAAGCAAGTGTAATAAAGATTGAGCTAAATCGAATGAAATAAAGGAATAAAACTTACATAAGTATCAAATTAAATTTATATAATATTTTTATGAAATGACTGAAAAAGAATTAAAAAAAATATATCTCACAATATTGATATAAACAAGTACAATTTGAAAAGTTTAATACCGACTTCGTTAAATATTTTTTATTTGGTAAAGTATACCCGAGATGGTCCCATTTCTTCAAATTCGTTGAAACGGTTTTTGAGTTACAACCCATTAATTGAAAAATGTTTCGCCTATCTTGATGATGGCTTTGTTGACGGTGAATGACAATCGATCCCGTAAGTAGCAAGGGTCACTAAAAAGGGTGAAAAAGCTTACAAACTCACATGTTTATTATTATAAATTATTATTATAAATCATTTATAAATTTAAAACAAAATACACCACACCTAAAAGTAATTGTACGTGCCCAGTAATTTATTTTAATGC
The DNA here is from genome assembly GCA_917880725.1 of Selenia dentaria. Lineage (NCBI taxonomy): Eukaryota > Metazoa > Arthropoda > Insecta > Lepidoptera > Geometridae > Selenia > Selenia dentaria. Next base: position 19,609,576 of record OU862888.1, on the reverse strand, counting down.
CTACACTATGTGCGCAAAACAGATTTTTATCAGTTTTCATTTACCGCAAACAAACATGCAGTACGACAAAAAATAGTAACACAAATAAATATATCCCGTTCAAGAATGAACCCGTATTTTAAAATATTTTCCCCCTCATCAAAAAGTGGACATCTCAGGGACGTTCAGTAGACATTTTTATAAATTTGTCAAATGTCTTGTAAATTATTCTTGTTAATAGAGTTACGTAAATAGGTATACTTATAAACGAATAACATTTATAGGTAAACCTTTAAGTGAAATTTTACAAATGAATTTATGAGTATTAACCCTTGAGGACCATTGACGTAAATTTACGTGAGTTTCTTTCATAAATCTTTTGTTTTAATTATCACGGTATATAAAGGGTTACTACTCTATCTTGTCATTTCTCTAGTTAACTGTGAATATCAATGTACGACTAGAATTATTTGCAGAGACTATGAAGGCTCGTATTACATGAAATATAAATACATTAGGTATAGTACAAGTACAATTTGAAAAATGTAATACCGACATCCATTCAATTCAGTTATTGGAGTGTATCTCAAAAGCTAATGGACCGAATTTCATGAAATTTAAATGGGACCACACGGGAAGCACCAGCTGTCTAACAAAAATAATTTTGAGAATCGGTTCACACAAAACATTTAAAAAAATACAGTCAAATTGAGTACCTCCTCCTTTTTTTGGAAGTCGGTAGAAAATCGAAATAATATGCTTTTGATAAATTTCATTGGCATAAGCGTCTATTATATAATTATATTATTATTATTTTTTTCACAATAAATACACCTATTTACACTACACATGTTTAATATCTAGAATCTGAAATTGATAAAATGGGAACAGTATAATTAATTCTGTGGGAATATATTGTTGTACTATAAACTGCGCCCCACGTCTTCAGGTACCAGGTGCGATTTTCCCACAGTAACATATTTCCGAGAACAACGCCCATAACATTATTTGGAAATTTCTGCAATTTTAAACATTTTGTTTAACACTAATTTTAATGACAATACGTAATAACCACAGAGATCTAGAGAAATGCCAATCCGTGCGCTGGGTACAAAACCGGGTGTCGCAAGCAGAGGTCGTATTCCGCGATTCAACGTATTCTATTAGCTTGAATAAGTTGCCACTTCAGTATTAAAACTTCACATTTGAATATTCGTGAGTACAGATCAAGCATTTTAAACTGTTAACATGCAATATCGCGACCGGCGTTCGGTCATAATATAAAAGTTGCAACCGCCGCCGCAAGCAATGTGTTCTGTTTTTGGGCATATTGCTGCGACAGCGGTCCCGCCATTTTTCATATATCGCTTGTTTCTGTGATCAGTGCCTATATAACCCATGAACTGTGTAGGTACTTGTATGTACACAATTATCTTCTTAATATGATAGACGTAAAGTTGATTTAATTTTGGACAAGTGAGGTAAATATTGTACAAACGGCACAAAAATTAGCCTATGAATGCAGCCTATGACATTGAAGTGCCTCCCAGACCTTAGAACTGAAGATTGAGCTCATAACTACAATACGAAAGTTGCATGTTTAATAAAGACATATATATATATATATGTCTTTATTAAACATCTTATAATTAAACAATCAATTATGTTATACAGCTTGGAAAAGTGTAACAATAGGCGGTCTTATTGCCCAAAGCAATCTCTTCCAGACAACTTTCGTATTGTAGTTATAGATATATAAGATGTTTAATAAAGACATATATAGAATGTTTTTTTTGTTTCATTTGTGATATATATATATATCACAAAATTTAATGTAAATGTTGACTTCTGTATTATATGCCATATTCGTGTACGTCCTGTATTTATAAAAAGTTAAAAATTGAGGATATTCACACTCCATTTATTCTGCTACATTTGTTACGTCATGTACATTTTCACGTCCTAGCGTATATTTTTTATATATTTTAATCAATACTGATGCTTTTGTTGCGTCTACAGTACATAATATTAATTTCGCGTCCTATTTTGTTAAATTTTTATTTCATACTTGGTTTCTTTTACATATTCACGTTTTACAAAGTTTCACTCTAAACTCTAAAGAGTACGTGGAGTAGTTTGTGGGTAGGTAATATTTGTTGTGCACTCTACCAACTACCTACAAAAATAACCTTACCTAGGGTTGGAGCCATAATCTTTCATTACTTTTTTTTAAATCAGTGTGATTCCACACTATTTTATTGGCATAACCGACTTTATACATTGTCTCTACCTGCAAAAAATAATAAAAAGGATGTTTTCAAGGACAAACGCATCGCCAGAATATTAGAGAGAAAGGACATCATTCAGAAACACACCTTTTAAAATTATTATCACATCACATTTAATTGTTATTTACATTTTAGCAACTTATGGGTTATATTATGTATTAATGATTTGTTTGTACATAAAAATTATTTATTAATAAAGTGAGAAAAAGGGTTTTCATTTCAAACATTTGATAAGTATTGTATGTATAAAAAAGAATCGTTTGTCAATCGATAAATTATAAAATGTACAATTTGTAAAGTTATTTTTTTAACAACCTTAGGCGCATTTTGAAATAAACGTCAAGTACTAAAATAAAGTCAAAATTCTTATATTTGGTAAAATAATTCTTGATTAAAACTTTAATACACACATCAACATGGTCTAGGGATATTTCAATGAAACCTAAATAATTGAAATTCTATTAACACCTACACTTTAAAATAAACCTTGTTTAATAGCCTATCTAATCTGATAGTAAACTTTTAGATAAAGTTAAATTTTTAAAAAACTTAGAAGAAGAGGAAAAACTCAGACAAAATTTCAATCTTAACTTTATTTTTGAAACATCAAAACCTAAACAAAAATTTTTTTTTTATATAAAAATTGTTGAAAACTTAAAATTAATAATCCGTGGATCCACCTTAGACTCTCCTGACAGATCTGCAGCGGTTCTGCATACTCAAACAAGGGTGTCAATATCCTGTTGTGGAATACTGTCCCAAGTCCTGCTAAGATGCAAGAGAAGCTGGTTTTCATGCACAATATCTTCAGTGAAATTCCTAAGAGCTCTTCTTTGAAGCATATCCCAGGCATGCTCAATAGGATTTAAGTCAGGGGATTGTGCAGGCCAGTGTAAAGCTTGGATATCATGCTGTTGTAACCAACTTGTAACGATACGCGCCGTATGTGGACGGGTATTGTCGTGCATTAGCTGGAAATTTTGTCCCATTTGCTGTCTGTGGGGCAAGATTACAGGCTCTAGCACCTCATCTCGGTATTTTAGAGCAGTCATATTGCCTTGTATCCAAACGAGGTCCGTTCTACCGCCGAGACGAATTCCTGTCCAAACCATAATCGTGCCACCTTGATATGCATGAACTTGTTGTGGGTGCTGCAGTCGATTCCAACGTTCGGTTTCTATCCAAACGCGTACTCTTCGCGAATCAGGATGAAATCCAAACCTGGATTCATCAGTAAAAAGCACAAGTGACCATTGAGAATGGTTCCAGTTTTCGTGTGCAATAGCCCATAGTAATAGCCCTTTGAACCAATTGCCATTTGGTTGACTTCGTGAAACATTTACTAGGAAGCGGTCCTGTACACTTGTTGTAATGCGTTGAGGTCCTCTGTGCTGTTCCACCACTTCCTCCGTGACACGATAACGTGACCAAAGCCTGGATATAACGCTCTGACTGGTCCTCATGGCTTCAGAAACCGCAATTTGGGTAGCTCCAGCTTGAATCATGCCCACTGCTCTTAACATTTCGTTCCTGGTCAAGTGTCTACGTGGCATGATTAAATGAACACCGGAGAAGCGTTTGACAAAGATTTATAGAAATTTGTGGAGTTTTAATTAAGTAAGAAGTTCGTGAAGATTTACTTCTTTAGAAGAAAATCAATGAATGCGAATTTCATCTTAAAAAAAAACCTTTTATATACAAATTTGAATTTAAAAAAGGAACTTAATAATGTTTTTATAATCTGTCATCAATTTTTTTTTTGTAAGGCCATTACTTTCTAAGTTATTTAAAAAAGTTTTATATATCCCTAGACCATGTTGATGTGTGTACCATATACCAGACCATACACCACAAAGAAGGCCAAATTAAACACTAAAATTATATAATAGGCATCGTCTAGTACTAAAATACCGTGAGAGTAACTCTAATACTTGATTACTTTTTAGACTATTTGATTCTGGATAAAAAACGGATTTATAACAAAACAAACAATAAAATTGTATAATAGGCAACATCTGGTAGGTACTAATATAAATTCAAAGTACTTCTAATACTTATTTATGTTTGGTAAAACAACTCTGGATGAAAAAAATAACTTTCAAGCCAAAACCAACAATAAAATTGATACCAATGTTGTTTTGAAAATCGTTCATTCACCAATTTTTTTTATAGTTAAACGATTTATGCAATACCTACATGTTTCTTTTTTCCTTGCAATTGTGTTGAAAAAATGCGTAAAAACTCGTGAGCTTGAAAACTTGAAAACTTGCTTACTAAAAACTCGGCTGATTTACGACCTCGCCTGCGGCTCGGGCTGCAACCCACAGCCTCGTGTCTAATAAGCAACATAGCTCACTTGTATCATAATATACTATAATCACATTCTTTCGTGGCATGTATTGGGACTTGTTAATCTGGGGTGGTACATTTAAAGCCTGTCACCCCTAAATTTTCTTTTAAAGGTTATTGAAATTTTCATTTATATGATTCATTTTCCCAAGTTATGACAGTTTTTGTATGTAAAGTATGTTATGAGACTTTATTATTGCAACGAATTATTTGAGGTCCATGTCCTTAAATTAATCGTTGCTTACATTTTTGCACTCACACACACGTATTTATAGTATACAGAGTTTTGTATGGGGACAAGGCCTCAAAATATGCTTTGCTCAGATATGTGCCAATAAATTGTGATTCTTATGTAAGATTGTGTGCTTACGTCTGTAAACTGTAAAGTACATATATAGGTACATTACATACCTACTTAATCCTACTAATATTATAAATGTGAATATTTAGATGGATGCATGGATGGATGTTTGTTACTCAATCACGGTAGAACGGCAAAATGGATCTGGTTGAAATTAGAGAGATTTGAGATCTGGAGATAGATTATAGTCTGGTGGCACATAGGCTACTTTTCATTGTCATCATCATCATCATCTATCACCACGCGGGTGAAAAAGCCTAATATTCTTGAGCACAGCATAGACAAAATAATAAGGTCTCCGCAAGTCAAGATCGTAATGATGACTTATTTTCTGTCATTAGAATTCTGTCAAAGATGTGTCAGTTTCTGATTGCTGAGTCAAAAGCACGCAATTATTTCGACAGCTCGATACACTAGACGTGCTCGGCGATAGAGTCAGCATGTCATCCATCTTTGTTGTTCTACCGACTGTAGTCGAGCAATTCCGCCATCAACACGAGGTGAAACATCAGTCTAGCGGTCTTATAATATGTTATTTTTAAAACAACATAACAAATAGTTTCCCCTATTTATCCGCGAAGGGCTAAGCAGCGGTATTTTTATAAGATACTTTTCCTCATCATCACCACGGAGGTCAAACCGCGGGGCAAACATCAGTGTAACAGTCTTGAGTGAATCGATACTTTTGCCTATTATATCCTCGAAGGGGTAAGCAGCGGTGTTTTCAGCGCCTACGTTTCGCCATATATGTGTTTGGTCTCTTGTAATAGGGGCGAGCCTATTACCATCTACGGGGCACTGTTTCAGTCTCCGGACTGTTATTGAAAATATCTTTATTACTCAGAAAAACCCAATACCTACGTGTCCAACCCGGAGATCGAACCCAGGAACTCGAGGTTCCAAAATGGCACGTCCACAACTACACCAAGACCAAGCGAGCCGAAGCCGCTGGCGGTTCAGCTAGTATTTAATATTATAGTCGAGTAGACCTAGGAACTATGAACTATGGGTAGATTATTACTAAAAGATCATTAGGTAACATATTTAAATCATTTTTATAAATGATTATGATAAGACCGCCCATTGTACTTTCCTAATTTAAGAGTATAGGCTCAGATTATAGAACAAAAGGCAGATGGAGCGTACCGAACACGCGAGCGTCGCCACCAAAGCGAATACAAATTCAAAAGCAAATACAAACCCGCGCTAGTGCTATACGCGACTTGTCCGAAACAACACGTTACGACTGGTTCGTAATTTTAATGTAAAAAATACCGTCTTGTGTTATTAAACACTGTAAAAGTTGTTCCCAAAAAGAAAAAAAAGAAGATGGAATATCCTTTCACAGATAATTATTAATTATTTGGCTTATATAATTTTTAATCAACATAATAACTTTACATGTGACTCGGAACACAAAACTTCAACAGTCATTCGCTTGTGTTGCCAGTATTTATTTAAATTAGTTAGCCGTTTTATTGGTAAAACTACATTTAGAAGGTCTAGGGGTTAGTGATGTAACAAAAGTTTGTTTTTTAATATCGCAAATGCGAATATTTGTTATAAGTCTCGCTCGCACGGTTTTTTTCCCAAACCTCAAGTCTTCTTAGAAAATACTTTTTATGTCAAGTTTTTAATAAAGTGGAAAATGCGAATACTTGTCTCGTTCGCACCATTTTTAGGGTTTAGCACCTCAAAAGGTAAAAACCTTGTAGACCTTGCTTTTAGCCTAAATTGACAAGTCTGGGTCAACCGGAAGTACCCTATAGGTTTTGGGTCGAAAACCCATAATATGGTAGTTCCCGTTGACCTAGAATCTCTAAATTTGGCAAAAAGCTAGGTCTTATAGAACAAATAAAGGAAAAAATATATATGGCCATCCTCTAATCTCCAAAGTTTGTGAAGAGTAAAATCTGAAATAATTTGTTACCTACAAATTTGTTCGGAACCCGAGATGGGCGAGTCCGATGGAATGTTCTGTATGTTAATCTAGATTAAAAACTACCTGTGTGCCAAATTTTATCCAAATCAGTATAGTCGTTTTTGCGTGAAAGAGAAATAAACATCCATACATACGTACTTCCATTCTCACAAACTGTCGGATATGTGTGTAATAATTAGAAAAGTAGGATACTATTAAAATATTAAACAAAAACAATTAAACAATGAATTGTGATATTTATACAGAACCTTCTTTATTTATTGTAATTTATTTAGTTATTAATAACTATTATTTTATCCATATATTACTTTTGTACTGTATGTTACAACAGAACGTTTAACTTTCCAATATTATAACAATTTGTTACAAAAATGAGGGAGTTAATTTTTCATTATCTGGTAACTGTACACGCACACAGATGCACGTGTACGTACAGTGCAGTGGCTCGTTGTCACGCACACATAACTATAAAGGTGGCGACACTCGCGAGTTCGGCGCACTCCATCTGCCTTTTGTTCTATAATCTGAGAGTATAGGTAATTTGTAAGAAATATTTGTATATTAGGTTAAAGTGCAATAAAGAATTTTTGTATTGTATTGTATTGATTGATTAGTTGCTGCCCGCGATTTCATCCGCCTGAAATGAGATTATTGTGATCCCGCAGAAACTACACGTTGAATCGGGATAAAAGTAGCCTAGGTAGGTATATTCTTTTCTGCGCTCCTGGCTATTTGTGTATAAACATTCATGATGTTCATTGAGTTGAAGATGATCAGTAGAGTAGGTAGTTATGGCGTGAACGCGTAACAAACACACAAACTCGCTTTCACATATTTTATAATATCAGTAGTCATTATAGTATCAGGATAGGATTCTTAACAAATAGTAAATAAAAAGAACTTAATACAGAATTAATACCTACATTTGAATGGAAAGTTAGATCAAATTGATACTAAGCGCCCTCTAGTTATTATCCTAAAAACCTACATACCAATTACCTAGATAAAATTAAATTAGAGCTTTGGCACGCTTGGTTCAATAATCTTTCACCTCTCTCCTGTGAAAATCAGGGACTGATTTGGTTACCCATTTTTAGGGTTTAACCCAGGGTATTTTAATAGGGTTAGTAAAAAACCTAAGCTATAAGTGTTACCCTTTAAAACGGTAACTTATTTTATTGAATAACCCTATTAAAACCTCTTCAATTGGGTTACCCTTTGGTAGGGTTGTTGTCGCCGTTGGTTTATAGGGTTAGTAAAAACCCTATCGCTGTGGGTTTTTACTCTCAGCAGTAAGCCATGCCTATGGGTTACCCTTTAAACTGCGTTAACACGGTAACACAAGGGTTACCCTAATTTGGATACCCATTTGTAGGGTATTTTTAAAAGGTTAATAATTAAAAACCCGACCCGTAAGTGTTACTCAATGAAAGGGTAACCTATCGTATTTGGTATTGTTGTTGTAGTCCAAAGGTTAATAATACTTAAGCTGTGCGAACAAGTAAGCCAGCGGTGTTTGGAACAAGAAATTGATGTTGCAATTCTTTGTTATGTTTACAGTTTACTCACATATCACGGAAAAAGATATTTTATGATTTAGTTTTATGATTATTTATAACTATTTACTACTAGTTGCTGTCACTTTATTATGTAAATGATCTTAACTGTTTTGTTTTTTAATGCCTAAGAGCCTTCATTCTGCGCAGCGCTGCGCGAGTTTAGGTATTTTACGTAGCGAGCCACTCCCTAGCGCGCCCAGCGGCAGCGGCCCCACCACTCGAGCAGCGCCGCATTCATATTTTGATCTTTTTGTGTCAACTTTGGTTTTTATATCACAAGTAGACGTAGGTCAAAAAGTTAAAATAAAATATCACGCTGGACTCGTTTTATTTTTAATATCAACATTATTTAACACGTGATTATTATTAATCAAGTGTTTGTTATCTACCAGAGCATAGACGAGAAAAAAGTGAGATTTAACTCATGGACCTACCTGCTATCTACAGGTACAATAGTTCCTGCTACTTGTTTTCGGCTCCTGCATCATGTCCTGGGCCCCAAGTCTCTTACCCATTGAGCAATTACCGCACTATTGCGACGCTTCTACGATTGATACGGAATTTTGTGTATCTTTAAACTTACATACAAACATACGTGCACACTACTACCCCGAGGCAGAGTATTTGGCATGGCGGTGGTATACACCAAGACGAGTTACTCATTCAGCAATAATTTGAATGAGCGTAATCACAATGTGAACAGTGCACCCTACTACTATTCAAGGCAGAATATCTTGTACTGCGATGGTACCCACGAAGACGAGTTGTTGAATTGGAAATAATTAATTTAGTTCCAATACATATATGCATGTCTAGACACAATTATAAGTACACTGTGCACACTACTACTTCGATTCAAAGTAGCTGGCATTGCGGTGGTACCATACAAGACAGGTAACTATTCGGAAATAATTCAATTATTTACATACAATGCATTGAAACCTTAATATAGTATACGTGCACCGTGCACACTACTACTTCGATTCAATGTACTTGGCATTGCGGTGGTACCCAACAAGATGGGTTACTATTCGGATTGGATTTAATTAGTTACAATGACTTCGAGCCTTATTACAATATACGTGCTCAGTGCACATTACTACTCCGAATCAAAATAACTGGCATTGCGGTGGTACCCAACAAGACGGGTTACTATTTGGGTATGATTTCATTGGTGACAATGCCTTCAAGCTTTAACACAATATACGTGCACAGCGCACACTACTACTTTGCATCAAAATAACGGGCATTGCGGTGGTACCGAACAGGACGGGTTACTATTCGGATTGGATTTAATTAGTTACAATGACTTCGAGCCTGAATACAATGTACGTGCTCAGTGCACATTACTACTCCGAATCAAAATAACTGGCATTGCGGTGGTACCCAACAAGACGGGTTACTATTTGGATTGGATTTAATTAGTTACTATGACTTCGAGCCTTAATACAATATACGTGCTCAGTGCACATTACTACTCCGAATCAAAATAACTGGCATTGCGGTGGTACCCAACAAGACAGGTTACTATTTGGATTGGATTTAATTAGTTACAATGACTTCGAGCCTTAATACAATATACGTGCTCAGTGCACATTACTACTCCGAATCAAAATAACTGGCATTGCGGTGGTACCCAACAAGACGGGTTACTATTTGGATTGGATTTAATTAGTTACAATGACTTCGAGCCTTAATACAATATACGTGCTCAGTGCACATTACTACTCCGAATCAAAATAACTGGCATTGCGGTGGTACCCAACAAGACGGGTTACTATTTGGATTGGATTTAATTAGTTACAATGACTTCGAGCCTTAATACAATATACGTGCTCAGTACACATTACTACTCCGAATCAAAATAACTGGCATTGCGGTGATACCCAACAAGACGGGTTACTATTTGGATTGGATTTAATTAGTTACAATGACTTCGAGCCTTAATACAATATACGTGCTCAATGCACATTACTACTCCGAATCAAAATAACTGGCATTGCGGTGGTACCGAACAAGACGGGTTACTATTCGGATTGGATTTAATTAGTTACAATTACTTCGAGCCTGAATACAATGTACGTGCTCAGTGCACATTACTACTCCGAATCAAAATAACTGGCATTGCGGTGGTACCCAACAAGACGGGTTACTATTCGGGTAAGATTTCATTAGTAACAATGCCTTCCGGCTTTGTAACACAATATACGTACACAGCGCATACTACCTCTTAGAGGAAAAAAGTCCTCGATAGCGTATGTCTATCTCTAACATACTATATCCATTTTAATACTTTAAAAAATGGGGTAATTATAAAGCGGCTATTGGAAAGCTATTTACACAAATACGGAATTAATCCTTATCATTTTATATAAGTTGGAGGCTTTAAGCATTGCATGCACATTATTTCACTCTTTTACATCATATAATTTAACGAATATCTTAGGAGTAATCGCAAAAAATTAACTGACGCGAGAATAAATTATGTAAAATGAGGAAAGATGAAAAATTAATTATATAATATTTAATATATGTATGTATTTTGTATATTTATATTCGGGAGTAGACTTCTTTAATATATTTCATGCATAAAGGAAATGTCCCTCTCTTGTACGGCGCAAACCTAGTAGCGCTAGAAATAAAAGATGGGGGCATCCGCCCTATTGCAGTTGGTAGTACTCTGAGACGCCTTCTAAAATTTGCTGCCGAGTAATCCAGGACCGCCTCTCAAAAAAATTACACCCTCAGTTCGGTTTTGGTGTTAAAGCTGGCTATGAGGCAGCTGTACATGCCGCGCGTATTTTTCTATGCTCTACAGACTATGAAGTATTCACCACTATACCAAGACCAAGGTGAGTGAAGCCGCTGGCGAATAAATACATTATAGCCATTTGTAAAATATCTTATGAATAATTTTATTAGGTAAGTATTGCAAACAAAAATGTTTTTCCGTAGGTATAAAAAGAACTACACTTACATAACGACTAATTTTGAATACTAGTTTTGAAACATAAAACCATAATTTGATTTCGTCATCCAAAATACAAAAGTCCCAAATCACAATCTATTCGCAAGACAAATAAACTCTCGCCGGCGCGTGGCGTCGGTTTTCTGTGTAACGAATTTCAATCTCGCACACGGTTGCAGGCAATGCTGAGATAGCAATATATTTTCTGAATACCTACAACGCGAAAATAGTGATCGCTCGGCGATTCTCTTATTCAATTTAGACAACGCTACCTTCACGATCAACAACCCAAAGGATAGGGTAACCCAGGGTTACCCACCACCAACCACAGGGTTTTTAAAAGCTACAAATACCTCTTCATACGAATACCCTAATCAAAGGGTTACCCTATGAGGTAAAGGGTAACCCTACCATAGGGTTATAGACAGTTACAAATACCTCTTCAATTGAAAACCCTAAGCAAAGGGTGACCCTATGGCTGGGTTAAAGGCAGGGTAACCTTTCTAATTGGTAACCTCATAGAAATGGTTTTTGGTAAATGAAAAACCCCTTCGATAGGCTTAACCCAAAACCGGGGTTGTACGGTCCCTGGTGAAAATACCTTCAAACTGTTGATAATGTGTGTCTGTCGTGAAAGTCATAATGTGTAGTGCGTCTCTTTGTGTGTGTGTTTATGTGGCTCGGTTAGGTCGCACCTTGCGAATTTACACATTTTTAATAGTGGAAAGTTATTTAATTATCCGGGTAGGCCGGACGAATAAATATTTAAAAGCGGCCTAGTGCGAATCGGACTCGCGAACCTAGGGTTCCGTACCTACTAATTTGTAGGTATGTAACAGTAATTTGTCAATCACAGGAATCAATTCTCGAATGTATGACAAATGCCGTAAAATATTATTTTCATTTATGTAGGTACTTCTTTATAATAAATACCTATGTGTCGTATATACCTATTTTCTTCCTTTTTTTACTGAGCATGTACATAGATATTATTATAACATTACCTATAGTACAAAGAAGTTTGTTTGCAAGTACTGGTAGGTACTAAACTTAACTTAAGAAATTTTCAAAACGCTTTCATTAGAATTGGAAGTTAAGTAGGAACATTATCCCCGAGTGCAATAGATTGTTTTATTTGAAACCGCTTTTAGTCTAAGCTATCCACAGATTAACTAATAACGTCTTATTCAGTAATCTGTGATAACGTGTAGTGCGACTCTGGTAGGTAGGTACCTACCTATCTGTTATAAACGTAGGTAAAGATATATATTATGTAAGTAATAGGTACATTACTGCAGCGGCCAGCAAGAGCACTGATAGACGAACGTCTAAGTGTGGGCCGAGGCGAAGCCGAGGCACACACCTTTAATACAAATCTTGTTGCGAGTTTATGCGATATGCCACCTCTTATCATATACCTACCTATCAAATATTTACTCATTGCCAATGTACCTACCTACTTATTTCCTTGTTTCTTTCCCACTCTAATATATACCTACCTATATTAGATAGAGGTATATTAGAATGCATAATCACAGCATAAAAATCGTACAGTAGGCCAACGCTTTTAATGTCACGCGAAATGCCGCTATTGTGTAGGTATGCGGCATTTCTGTAGGGTTGTCACTACACTACAATATTTCTTTTTGTATATACTGGTTCCATATTTGTGTATGTGTTCGTAGCATGTGTATGTAGAGTACAAGGAATAAAATGAAAAAATATAGAACAATATATACGAAGAGTTTTGATAATAATAAAAAAATACAAATTAGCTAGGTTCGTACAACTAATACCTAATTATCTACAATTAGGAGAGACCTTTTAATAATATGCTCAGAACAGTAAAAATAAAAGAATGAAATACTGATTCTTATAAAATCTACAATGCGAAACTGAATGGTAGTTGCGACATTAAATAGATTTACTAGTTTTAAGATTAAGAAGAAAACCGCCATCTTGAATCTCGAAATAAATAAGATATTCGTAATCGACACCCCCGGAAACCATGGAAACGATACCCATATTGATGCTATTTAAAAATTCGCATCCGCCATATTGGATCTCGAAATATATTGTAATATTCGTAATAGGCATTAGGTACCCCCGAAAACCAATCTAAGAAAAGACAAAAATCTCGTAAACCAATATTGTTATGTTTTTATAGTATTACTTTTTTCAAGCACTAATGCCTGCTTAGCGACACCAAACATTGAACTTTTTTAGAGAGAAAAATTCACATCCTCGGACGGGATCGAACCCGCGTCTTCCTACAATTCGTGTCAGACGCTATGACGATCTAGGCCACCGAGGCTCGAGGTCTGAGCATCGAATTTTAACTCTATCTGATTTTAACCGTGTTACGGGGATGTAGCAACACCTATTGAACAGCTTTGACAGCACTAGCCAATCAAAAGAATAATTTTTAGAAAAACTTAATTTTTCGTATTGACGTCACAACCCTTTATAATTTATATAGTATTACTTTTTTTTAAAGCACTAACGCCTGCTTAGCGATAGCAAACATTTAATTTTTTAGAGATAATAATTCACATCCTCGGACCTCGGAAAAAAGTTCAATATTATTATGCTATTATAATATATATGCTAGTATCGCTGTGCTAATATTATTGATTTCTTATCAAAAATCTCAGATTATAGAACAAAAGGCAGATGGAGCGTACCGAACACGCGAGCGTCGCCACCAAAGCGAATACAAATTCAAAAGCAAATACAAACCCGCGCTAGTGCTATACGCGACTTGTCCGAAACAACACGTTACGACTGGTTCGTAATTTTAATGTAAAAAATACCGTCTTGTGTTATTAAACACTGTAAAAGTTGTTCCCAAAAAGAAAAAAAAGAAGATGGAATATCCTTTCACAGATAATTATTAATTATTTGGCTTATATAATTTTTAATCAACATAATAACTTTACATGTAACTCGGAACACAAAACTTCAACAGTCATTCGCTTGTGTTGCCAGTATTTATTTAAATTAGTTAGCCGTTTTATTGGTAAAACTACATTTAGAAGGTCTAGGGGTTAGTGATGTAACAAAAGTTTGTTTTTTAATATCGCAAATGCGAATATTTGTTATAAGTCTCGCTCGCACGGTTTTTTTCCCAAACCTCAAGTCTTCTTAGAAAATACTTTTTATGTCAAGTTTTTAATAAAGTGGAAAATGCGAATACTTGTCTCGTTCGCACCATTTTTAGGGTTTAGCACCTCAAAAGGTAAAAACCTTGTAGACCTTGCTTTTAGCCTAAATTGACAAGTCTGGGTCAACCGGAAGTACCCTATAGGTTTTGGGTCGAAAACCCATAATATGGTAGTTCCCGTTGACCTAGAATCTCTAAATTTGGCAAAAAGCTAGGTCTTATAGAACAAATAAAGGAAAAAATATATATGGCCATCCTCTAATCTCCAAAGTTTGTGAAGAGTAAAATCTGAAATAATTTGTTACCTACAAATTTGTTCGGAACCCGAGATGGGCGAGTCCGATGGAATGTTCTGTATGTTAATCTAGATTAAAAACTACCTGTGTGCCAAATTTTATCCAAATCAGTATAGTCGTTTTTGCGTGAAAGAGAAATAAACATCCATACATACGTACTTCCATTCTCACAAACTGTCGGATATGTGTGTAATAATTAGAAAAGTAGGATACTATTAAAATATTAAACAAAAACAATTAAACAATGAATTGTGATATTTATACAGAACCTTCTTTATTTATTGTAATTTATTTAGTTATTAATAACTATTATTTTATCCATATATTACTTTTGTACTGTATGTTACAACAGAACGTTTAACTTTCCAATATTATAACAATTTGTTACAAAAATGAGGGAGTTAATTTTTCATTATCTGGTAACTGTACACGCACACAGATGCACGTGTACGTACAGTGCAGTGGCTCGTTGTCACGCACACATAACTATAAAGGTGGCGACACTCGCGAGTTCGGCGCACTCCATCTGCCTTTTGTTCTATAATCTGAGTCAAAAATCATACAAAGTATATTAAAATGTAACGTCATAAATACAAATCAAACGATCGACGAAATCAATACGAGATATGCAGTCTCTCACAGCATAAGTAGTATAGTAAATGAACCATTATACATAATTTTAACTCAACGAAACACTTAAAACAATCACATTAAAAAGCGTCAACCCCGACTAACATGTCCCAAACGAGTGTATGGCAGTTTGGGCTCGCTACCGTCCCTCTCGCACCCTGCAAACCCCGCACGATTGCTATGTCTAGACGTCTCCGTGAGACGACTGTAAAGCCCTTTACATACGATGCAATCCCGAACGCAACATGCTGTAGCAATCTGCTGTAGTCGCGGTTGTACGTACTCTACACACGTTGCAGCGTCGATTACAATTTCATTCCGCGTTGGATCGCCACACGTGAATGAAAATGGCTCAAATGCTGTCTAAATATTAAAAACGGGTCTTGCAATTGACTTCGCTGAGTTCGCCGAACTATACCTACTGAGACTGAGAGACAATAAACATTAATTTTTACTTTGAACATTAATAGATGCACAGCAATACTACAATATATAATACCTATTATTATGTTATCGAATAATTAAAATCATTATTTTCATTATGTCTAGAAAAAATTGGATAGGCAGGAACAATGGCTTGTCAACTATTTCCACAAAGAAAAAACATCAGCTGCTAATAAAAGTAAAAATACGCCATAACTATTTTATTATTCCACAAATGTGGCAAGTCATTAATAGATTTCTGAAATTCTTATCAATATAGTTTTTTTCTGTAGTATACATTTTTGCATCCATTTACATATTTCATTTAATAAAATTCACAGCGACGGTAGTTACGGGCGGCGGCACGATCGCGACTGAGCCCAGATTGCATGCAACCGCACTACTCACGTTACAACGCAGCTTACAATTTGCTGTAACAATCTGCTGGATGCTAGGACGTACGATACGACGTCCAACATGTTGGAAGGGAGTCACAACACGCCTAAATACGATACAATTTGCTGGATCACAGCAGATTGCTACAGCATGTTGCATTCGAAATTGCTTGGTGTGTAGAGAGCTTAAGCTTTACATAGACTGTGGCATAATCGTCCTCAAACTATGCTTTGACTATCTTAAACATCGATTATCGGACGCATGGCATAGTTTGAGGACTCAGTCGGTAGGCAGATTAATATGAGTATTGGGTAGGTACCTAACGCGCTCGGAATGTCCCCAAATAATACCTTGCCCTGCTAAAAAAAGCCGTTACAACGCGTCGGCTACTTCAAAGTGCGCTCAGTTGCCAGGTACACAGATTACTGAATAAGAACAGATACTTCACTCAGTAGAAAATTTCCAATACCTATTACGATAATTGCCTACTCCCTCGCGTCAACAACCACTGTATGCTAAAATGCGCCTAAGTGCTCAAGCGTACAGCAGTGATTGCTTCGCACCGCGCGATTCCACAGTAATCGCAGGGCTGCCTCTTCTATAAAATTAAATTAACATAACTTTTTATCTATGTTATTGAGAACTGTGAATATGTTCTGACTTTTATGTGGCAGTTAAAAATTTTATCATTTATAAAATATTTAACCAACTTAAAAAAAGGAGGTGATCAGACATACAGGCCAAACTGAGATGTTTGACTTGTATGGTTTGTAGGTATGTATGTTTGTGCGCGATAATCTCGCGTTTGGCTAAACCGATATCGATGCGGTTTTCAGAAAAGGATTTGTTACATTTAGGAGAACGTATTAAAATAAGTATAATACTTCTTAGTTTGATGATGATCTTCGGAGATGTTCACTAGAAATGAAAAAAAAAGCCTTAAAAAAAGAGAACCGACTTCAAATAAAGCACTAAGCCGTAAGTTATTTTATTAACGAGTGTAACACTCTCACACAAAAATACATAAACACTGCAGTTTTCGAAAGTTTTCACGCGAAAAGTCGATGGCCTTCAAAATAAAAAAATATATCTAGTTCCTAGTTGTACATATCTATGTGTATTGTACTACTACCAATTATCACGAATTAAATTTATTAAGATTAATACATTAAGATTAATAAATTTGATTCGTTTTCTCGCAACAAGTAATCTTACAACAGACGCGGCTTGTTCAAAGGTTTTCATCGGGCGTAAGAAAAAGAACTCTCGCTACACAGACTTAAAGCGCATTTTGATTCGTTACGAGCGCGTCAAGGACTTGTAGGCACATTTTTTGAAGGTCACGTCCGTGCTTTGCAATGTTTTATGAACATTATTGCAGTTGTTAGTTTAGCAGTTTATATTCGAATGTTTTCTTTCGAAGAGTGCATCGTCTGTACCTTGTACTATTAATTATTCTGTGGTATAACGTTTCTATGTAACAAAATTATGTAAATCTGTGTCTGAAAGGCAAGCTAATGCTTAGTATATACCTATGAAACTGTCAAATTCTAAGTGGATACCGGTGTCCGCACACCTACTGTCTTTTAATTATGTCTGACGGTATGTGAATGGAAAAAAATGTAAACGACAAAAACTAGTAATAATTTATCACTTACCTTTCTTCATTGATAGGTAAATGGAAAAATGTTAGGTGTTTATCCCTTCTTTTGCTTGATTTACACCCATCTACAGCACATAAGGCACCACACGGCATCGTAATACGCGTACGAACGAACAGCACTATTAAAATTGAACGGCGTGCGCGCGCTTGAATTTGATCCGCCGGCGGACCGAGACCGCTCGGCTGGGCGGTAGGCACTTATAGCGCGCAAGTACATGGAGTGACGGAGGCCTGCCAGGTAGGTTATTTTAGATAGGTACATAACAACTACGCTTCGAATGGCCTGAAATCATACTTTGTATACCTACCTAGTTACGATACGACTCCACAGAATACGTAGGCAAGACCTATACTAACGTATAGAGAATATGTACCTACCTGTGATTAAAGATAATATAGGTAATGAAAGAAATACCGCAGGGTTGGCTTTGTTGCCAGCCGTCGGTGAGTGGCGAAATCGTGGACCTGATTCTTCCTGGGGCTAAATGAGGCCCCTGCCTGACCCCGGCTTGCTTCAACAGCCCGTCCGGGGGTGGAGATGGAGACGCAAGAGCAAGCACCAAAAAGCTCCAAGAGTGGAGTGTTAAAAGGCATTACGCTGGACGTTGCGCTCAAATGAAACCGCAGCACACCACTCGACACTCTTTATTTACCCACTCATGTGGCCGATTTCGCTGCTTGTTGCCTATGGGGGACCCGTTTAGTCGGTGGCGAGTCATCAACTAACTTAGAAGCTTAATATAAGATATGAAACCAATGAGATTGTATGAAACTAAATTGGCAGGTGCCGTAGTCTCAGGTGGAGGGAATTCATGCAGGGAGATGTTCCCGAACTCCCGTACCAAGTTATGATGTATCAGAAAGAATTTGAAGGTGGAAGCCGGAACCTCGCTCTTTAGACTTATATAGCTGAAAGTACCTGGCTCACCGGGAAAGGATGGTAAATGTAAAGAAGGGTAAAATGTACTCACGGTTGAAGGCAGTCGGGCGCGTCACGCCGGTCCACTAGAAAATCCTTGGCCTTTCGGAGATCAGAGCACGTCTCCGGGTAAACATTTAGAATCGTGGCGCCTGAATTCGGGGGGGAGGGGGGGGGGGGTTTCGGGTAGTCCCCCCCCCCCCCGCAAACCCCACCCGCCGGAGACCATTAGTTTTCGAGTTATGTTTGTTTAAGTATTTTGAGGTTAAGTACTGCATTTCGATCTACTACCACCCCCGCGTCGGCTCTGCAATCCGACAAGACTGCTTGAAATCGGGGTGCTATGAGTCGGTTCTGTCACTGACTTCGACCTATTCTAACTAACTATAACTAACCTATAGGTATGTCACAGACAAGTGACTTTGCCAATTCATTAGATAGCTACTGATATACTATTGTGCACAAATTTGGAACAAAAGTAGTTTGATGAAGCACACACACCTGGTGGGTCACAGTTCAAACCTAACCTAACCTATAGGTTTGTCACGGACAAGTGACATTGCCAATTCATTAGGTACTAATATACTATTGTGCACACATTCCTACTAGTATGGGTCTGATAATTAAAATTGAAAAACAATTTGTTATTTTTAGAACTTATATTTTATAGACATAATTTATAGCATTTATAGTTTCGATGAATGGGTCTTTTTTATTTTTAGTCACATTTCTTCTCCATAAATACTCTATGATGGAGTTAGTGAAATTTTCAGTATTATTATAATTGTCTTTTTTAATATAACGCTTCACTGCTCTCCATTGGGACTCGATGCGTTGAGTATGAGTCCCATCACTACTTACAAAAGGATTGTCCGGGTCAGAGTGATTCACCTTTTTATGGATGTAACCATTTTCTGCCAGACAATCATATGCTCTCCAGCAGTCAGTGTGGATGGTGGTGCCTTCTTCCACATGTTTTTTAATTAAAGGCACCAGCACTTCAGCAGAGCGTACATTGTCTGGGCACACTTCTAATCGAAGATCCTCTGACCCGTCTTCAATCATTCTGAGGACCCAATGTCCCTCTATGTGGCATCCTCGGTTAAACTTCCTCTTTCCAAATTTTGATTCATCTATTTGTACAGTTCTTCCAGGTCCTCCAATCTTGCCCACATATTCATTTCTTTCAAGTTGGTAAATAACTACACACTCTCGACAGTAGTTGTACCAATCACTTAATGTTGAAGTACTCAGGCACTGTTGTTTCTCTTCTTTTAGAGGGTCTTCGTTTCTTGCCGAGTCAAAAGTCCATTTGTGGGCAAATGCATATATGAGATAATATACATGTCTTATGTCGATCTTGCCATTTTCAAAAAATGTCCCAGTGTTTCGGCATATTTTCCCTTTTTGTTTGCACTGGCCTTTGGTGCACACCCAAGCCCCAAACGATTTGTTTGTTTTCGATAAACGCATAGGGGTGCGATGCGTGCGGCACATTTTTTGGCGTTGCACCATGTTGTTTTCTTCAGCGAATTTTAGACACTGGTCAATGGTTCCCAATTCGCGCACAACTTTGGGTAGGCTCCACATTTGTACAACTTCCTCCGTGTACAAATGCCGGTCCGAAACGGGTCCGTCATCTACAAAGTCCGCCCTTGATGAAAGTCCAGGCACAGGAGACGCCATCGCGATGACTAATGAGCACGTCGAGCTTGTACCAGTTATCAAATCTTCCAAAGGCAATCGCAGTGTCCAGTGAGCAAGCAGGTGTCGTACAGTAAAGCAGCAAAATCGGAGTCCAAAATCGTAGCAAAGTCGTTGAGATATCAAAAGAAAGCGCAGAAAAACAGGAGAAAACATTCACGTACACTCGGAAGTAACGGAATGACGCGAGTATTCCGACAGTGACATTACGCTATCTTCAATGTTTGCGTTCCGTTTCAAGAACTTACATACAACGTACATGTCAAAAAAGGCTAAAAGTTACCTAGAAACGTTTCGTTTTACGCATTAATGTAATTTATGTCACCTGTCACTATCAAAATTACGGTGTTTTATTGAAACTTTAAAAAACTATTTAGACTATTTTGGCGTGTCTCCGGCAGCTACAATGTTGTAAATACGCTTTATACAAACCCCTTCAACCCACCCACAGTTTTTGTTTCACCAAATTCAGGGGTCACGATTCTAAAGCCAACCCCGTCTCCGTTACAGGACACACTACACAAACAGTCGGCACTTCCCTGGGTCGACCCAACACACTCCGGAACCGCAGTTCTTAAGCCGCAAGACAAGCCAGACCACAAACCTACCACCTAAAAAGTTTGCTGCGGCGCTATTTACTTACAGACCTATTTTCAATGGTGTTAGTTAATCTCATTGCCAATTTTGTTAAAATTTGAAGAAATTTTGGATATGGTCAAATGGTTTCCGAGATAATCAGTTGTGAATTACTGCGAAAAATTGTCGCTAGTAGGTAGGTATAAAACTAGGTATATATGTGCTCGCGAGGTCTAGGTACTGTTCGCAGAACTTCTAGTTTACTAGTAGATACCTATACCTACCTACCTAGCCGCTTTCGACCAAAACAAAGGCCGAAGGCAGCCGCGAGCGCGTCTGCTAGTATTTTTATCATAGGTACCTACCTACCTATGTAAAACCGTCAGCTAAATATAATTCTATGATCTATTTTGTCTATTAATTAACATTTATTAGGAAACGATCGATTCTGCCATGATTACAATATCGTTGGCAAATCGAAGGTGAGTGATGTACTCGATGATGCCGAGTCCTTGCCATTCCAGAAGCTTGAAAGCGTCTTCCAATGCAGTAGTGAACAGTTTCCGAGATGTTGGAAACAAAGTTATGTACTTTTTAAGGATTTGTTGAAAAATAATAATTGGTTCTAGATTTGAACAACTTCGAGAACTGAATACCCAACCGTTTCCGTTAGAAAACTCGATTTAGGCCGTCGAGCATCGTGGTGAAGTCTTCCATCGATTCTGCCATGATTACAATATCGTTAGCAAATCGAAGGTGAGTGATATACTCGATGATGCCGAGTCCTTGCCATTCCAGAAGCTTGAAAGCGTGTGATGTAGTAGTGAACAGTTTCCGAGATGTTACATCTCCCTGTCTCACGCCTCCTTGTAAAGGAATGGCCTTTGAACTCTGCTTCTGTACTCTGACTTATATGTTGGTGTTATTGTACAAACGCTTCAACACTTTGATATACCGATAGTCAAATAGAACCGCTGGAGAGACTGAAGCGCTGACCACGTCTCGATCGAGTCAAAGGTCTTCTCTTAGTTCACAAACGCTAAACATAGAGGCAAGTTTCAAGTTTCTTCGGTCTTCTATATAACTTACCATAGCGTGTGGATGTGGCCTATGGTACTACATACATATAGCCTATTCGGAAGCTGGCTTGTTCCGACTAGACTCAGTTCTAGTTCTAGACTGCAGTTCATCAAACCCGCGACTGAGACGGTTCGTGATGACCTTCATAAACAGCTTACGAACATAGCTCAAAATCAAGATGGTTTCTTGAATAATAGCACCACCACGCTTTTGTTCTACATGCTTCTGGCGTATAACCTTCGAGTAAGACGGTATTAAAGAACTTCTGCAGGACTTTTAATACCGCTGTTGTCATTCTAATCTCGTACAGGCTGATGTATAATTTCGGATCAGCTTGGCTCTTGGATCTTTGACCGAGCTGCTGACGGTTTAGCGACCGAGTTTGTATAACTGTCGTTAGAAACTGTCGACCTCTCCCAACACTTCTGCTTCGGTCGACGCTACACCGACGTCTTCTGCCTTCAGCTTTGTTAACTGGCTTTGTCCAATAGGCAAATAGGCTTCTTGCAATCATCTTGGAGCCTGTTTTCCACTCTATAGTCTCTTTAATACGGTTTGCATGTTGTGTCGCAAGGATTTCCATATTTTCCTATAGAACAGCCTATATGCATTCAACATCGTCGGTAAACTGTGCTACAGGATACTCTGAGTATTATGTATACGAACCTGTTGGAAATGCTATCAATGCTAACGATGTTGTGAGTAAGGGACTTGTGGATGAGAACCCCGACACCTCCTTGGGTAGGTACTGTTGGTCACCTTCCCGATGGTAGAGTAGGTTACCTGATCTCAGGGTTATCGTGTCCTCAACCGCTCTTCGGACCTCCGATAAACCCACGATGTCTCAGTGTAACCTACTCATTTCTTCTTCCAGAGCGTCAATCTTCTCGTCTGTCCTCAAAGCCAGTCATCATCGTTGGCAGCTGTCGCTGAGCGCCTGTCCCCCTCTTCATTCTTAGCACCCCCTGCCCCACCGTTACCGTGGCCGCTACCATAGCCAAGAATAGCGGGGCTGCCGAAAAAAAAGCACGGCCGAAAACTGGTGATGTGGAGGCCGAATACTAAGATTTGCGGCCGAAAACCGGTGTTTTTGCTATATTTGCGATTTTAAATTAACATAAAAAATATCACTGCACTAATCACAGTTTTGGTATTTTAAATCAAAACTTGAATATGTAGACTACAATTAAACATAAACACTATAAATAAAAACTTATTTCAACATTCTGTTCTGATGGCTTGAAGTTGAAAGGATCACTAAAAGGCCGCAAACTAGTGCATTGACCCTACGCTCCCGCCAAAACTTGTAAAAGGTTATGCCATAATGATAAGTTAGTGTAGTAAACCTACAAATAGTCCTAAGATCTACAAGTAGTTGTGTGTCAATACTAAACAGTTTTCCGTATTTTAAACTATCAAGATTAACCGACGCCATGATACACCTACATACATTTTATTAGTAAACTAGAATTAACTAGATTTAATGTCTACAGCAGAACAACGAATGTTTTATTTAAAAAAAAAACACTACTCTAAAACATTAAAAGTGAGAACCCTATGGCTTCAATGGGGCATAGATAATTATTTGATCAATAAGGCTTAGTTTCCATACTATTGCATCTTTATACTGTGACACCGTAGACCCTGATTCTCCCTGGGGCTAAATGAGACCCCTGACCCCGGCTTGCTTTAATTGGCCGTCTGGGGGTGGAGACGCAAAAGCAAGTAGGTAACAAAAAGTGCCAAGGGTGGAAATGTTACAGGGCATGACTCCGGTAGTAGCGTTCTAGTGAAACCGCAGCAAACCTCTCGACACCCTTTTGCCATCCACGCCAACGTTGCCCCTTTTGTTACCATTGATGATGGCTCTTATGGGAGGCCCATTTAGTGGGTGGCAAGTCACCTAAATATTTTAAGATGAGACTGAAATTGACAGGTGCCGTAGTCTCTTCTATAGCCCATTATCTCCCTTATCACTAATCATTAGATTTCATATCAATAGCCTTACCATTTAACCATATTCTACAGACTTCCAAAAAAAGGAGGAGGTAGTCAATGAGACTTAGTTTTCATACTTTTGGCATTTTGGTGGAACATTCGAGCCCTTCATACTTATTAAAACATTTCATTCAATAATTCAAATTAACCTTATTGATTAATTCATCCCCAAGTAAATAACTAATTATTACTCTTAACATTCTAGTCCCCTTTGTTATCATTCTTCCTCAATCGCTGATTCACGCAACTCTAACAATTCAACAAACTCGTCAAGTATCAAATTTGAACATTGAAACCAATAATTCTTAACTTTTATTAACCCATATTTCAAATTGAAATATAGTTTAACTCAATAACTTTAAGGTTTGTCACGAAATCGAATATTTTATCATGACGGTAATAAACTAACAATGCTGTTTTAAACCTCGTCTAAGACTGCCTAATTCATATCTATCTCTAAATGTCTTATTTTGCAAGTTTTTCATTGTATATGAAATTACCGTACATAACCAATGTACACTATTGATATAGGAGGTGAGCGTTATAACATTTATTGTCCCTTATTTTTATTTTAAAGAACTTCCTCAGGACGAAACTACTTTCTACTTACCAAAACCAACAGAGGTGGCAGTGTGCTTAAACATGGATGGACCTCTGATGCAACGCCCTCCTTTGATGCAATATTGTACGAATGGAATCGCATTTATATATATATACGTTTATTATTGTATAATAGTTATTGTATAATTTTTTTGCATATTCCCTATAGTTCTATTAGGCAACTACTATGAATTTCTTTTTCATGTTTTATTCAATTTTAACTTTGCTTATTTACACTATAATATCATAAGTAGGAAAGATTTATTTGTTTGTTTCTTTGTATTAAACAGACGCCAAAACTACTGGACCGATCAGTTATTTTTTTTTTTTGCCTTTCGTATCCTACTTGTTTCCCTATGACCATAGGCTATATAATATTATCAAAAAGGTTAGAATTCCGTATGAAAACTTCGATAACGTAACCTGAAGTGTGGAAAAGGAATAACAATTAGTCCATATATCGCGTATGCTGCGGAACGGAATCTATTGACCATATTATATACAACTAATATAAGTCTACGCTATTTGGCATTAGAGCATAGTGATGACAGGGTCAATTCCACTAACTTAAAGCCGATTTACACACATTCTTAAGCTGCTATAAGAAAACAGTCACAACTACAGTTTCGCTTCTATTGACGCCAGCGATCGAATAGTATTTTATATTACGATTACTCAATAGACCAGGTACACCACGCTAACTCCTATTAGTGTTTACTATTTATCTATTAAATTATGCCGTAGCGTTTACGATACAATTACGTCACGTCACGTCCCAATGTCCGCAGGAATAGTAGGATGGCATTTCGGGTAATTATCGAACTACAACCGGAGTCGAACCGCAGTTGCAGCGGAGTGGATTGTTGAACTTGTGAAATAGTTGAATCGCCCCCAGTTTCATAGAGAGGACGTCAACATAACTATTACTACTCTGTTAGTAAAAGGAAAGATATATGAGGGTTTATTTCATTTTAGATTATGGGTACACGTGAATCTACTTTTCCGATTTAAACAATCATTTCACGAGTATAATAATATGTAAAGCTACATTATGTCTCAGTAACATACCTACGCTATATTTGATCCATTCTCAATAACATACATCACCACGCGGGTGAAACCGCGAACCGCAGCTAGTAATTTATGTTCTCGACAAAAATATTTGAATGTTAATACACTTATCCTACTTTATTTTTCAATCCCACCTCAATTGCCATCGTCTAATAAATCTTAATCCAGTATACTTAATACATTTATTGATTTATTCCTGTCAGCACACTAAGTCCTCTGGAAGCAATTTATTTTAGTGCTAACCCCCGCCTATACAGACCTTGTACCTACTTATTTTAATTGCTAGATTTTACCTTCTCATATTAATTTTGTGTACCAATAACGCGTTTTCTATGTATTTAACTAAACAACCCCTTAAATCTCATATCCATTTATTTCATTGATACCTCTATCAAGCAATTTAAGTAAAGCAGAATTTTGCGTTTTACAACTTATGACTTCTTAAATGACTAATCCCTAACTTCCGACTAAATACTTATTTCACGATTGCAGACTCTATTTTTAAGGTTTCATGGAACGCGCGCGCAATTCGGTATGCTAAAAAAAATTAACCTATGCCAATTCCGAAACCATTTCGAGATTTTATGTTACAAACCCTTATTTTTCTACTCTGACCTTTTAAAACGATAAGATGCCATTTATTTTAACAAAAAACGATGAAATAATTCGACTTTCATTGACCTCTAAATGACGTCACTTTTTTGCATTTTATTATCTGTGTGACTATTGAAGTAAAACTTTATCTAACAACACGAGCGGACTTTTGTTTTGATTGAATAGAGACTTACGAATTAGTTGGTGTCACTGTCAAGTGTCAAAGTAAATTCTAGTTTCTTTTTTTTTACTCGCGTGCTTTTCTTGGCTCCTCAACGCAACTACATATTTGTGCAAAAAAGTGACGTCATAGGATTCAAATTTTCAAAAAAATATTATAAAATAACTACTGAATATAAAACAAAAATATTGAGATTAGTTTCTTATAATGACCTAATCTACGAAATAAAAATATAAAAAAAATACCAAAAAAAAACTTTACATACCGAATTGACGTAACCTTCAATTTTAACTGAGCTAGTTTTTTTTTATAATATGTATCGTAAGAAATTTTGACTTGAACCTCACAAATACTAACTTCGCCGATACGTAATTACTCTTTCAAATATTTAGAAATTTATTCCATGTTTTTTTTTATTATTTTTTTATTTAGGTAATTTCCTAGGTATTCAATTTTGATTTAATATCTTATTTGTCATTATCTTATATGAATACCTACTACTATATCTAACAATTGATTTGTCATTTATAATGCTAACCCCGCGTTAATTTCAATTTACCATAAACATATTTTAATTTCAATAATAATTTATAACTATCCTATGACCCATTCTAGATATGTACCACACTCACATATACCTTCATACGAATATAATCCAATATGAACCTACCTTATTCATTTATCACGGCAAAATTGAATTAGTACTAGTTGTGAATACTTTAAGAAAGGTTCATTAAAATTACATTTTAGTTTATTAATCCAGGTATTTTACTCAGTAGAATAAAATAAACACATTTACTTATTGAAAACGATGCATGTACTTGTACTTGTTCTAATCAAATATTCACAAAATATATCACGAATACTGAATATAGGAATATAGTAAGCTATACGTAAACGTTACTAAATAGCGGATGCGTCTACTTTCGCGTAGGTACCTAATAGACGATCGTGTCAAGTCACAGATTAAATAAGTTACTACGTAACAGATAAATCACTCCAAGGAAAAATGACAATACCTACTGCTATAATAACCTACTCCCTCTAGTAGCTAGACGTTGCAAGCCAAAATGAACCAAAGCTTACGAACATAACGTTGACTTTGCTCTGTAGGTGCGCGCCGCCACGTGCTCAGCGTAGATTGTCAGGGCTGCCTCTTTCGATATATATGTCAGTAGGTATTTGCATTAAACTTTATAATGGAAAGAAAAAGAATTTCTTCTGTTTTAACAGGTTTTATTTTTTAATTATCAAGAAATTATACATAACTTACAAATGTTTTATTTTGATGTAATGTTTAATAAATTTTTTGCCTTGGCGAAATTCTCGGTTATTAAACTTAATTGTGGAAAATATTCTGAATCGTATAAATAATTTAAGTAGGTATTCTTGTGGGAAACAAGGGCAAGGGGAGTTAAAAGGAATATTTTTTAAAAGATCAAGGAGCTTGCGACCGGGTTTTTGTCTCATGTTAATTTCAAAATTTTTAACAAATGTGATTTCTAGATTTTTTACATAATCGTAAAAGGAATCTGAAGGTACTTTTAAACTTCCATAAAAAGACGATGTTTTGTTGAAAGCTTTAAAATGAATGAACATTCTGGATTCATCGACATTAGGAATATTATTTAATTCTGAGGTGAACTCTGGGCAGGTATGCTTCTTACTGCATTTATAAAGTAAGTATCCGGATATGTATACTAAAGCATTTTCAGTAGGCAAGTCGAAACGATAGTCTGTTTCACCATTTAAAGCGACAAAATTCAATTGTTTGAGGTGACAGACGGACGTAAAGACAGACGGCGAAGTCTGATTAACAGGGTCCGATTTTGACCGTTTGGGTACGGAACCCTATACAGGGAGGGGGCGGAGCTCAAACAAGCGAATGTATTCATTTACATCAAGCATAATTTACTAGAGACGATTTATGTAGGTACATACTTTGTTAATACCTTCACTGTCCCTGAATAAGAAATATAATAAGTAGGTAGGTATTTGTTTTGATTAAGGGACATAGGGTTATTTCGCCAGTTCACGTCCATCACCCTATTCGCGTCCATTTTTCGGACCTCCCTATAAAAATTCTCGAAAATAGGTATATTCACCCACTAAATCACCGAAAAGTCGTTACCGCCAATACCTCATCGTACAAGAGGCACACACACATAGACAAAAGTTCTGTGTGCCCAATCAATCATGTGTAGAAAAAATAGTTAATCTCAGTTCTTCAACAAAAAAGCGCGGACGCGCGGAATGTCTGCAAAAAAATAGTGTGCAGGGGCGCGTTCGACGGTAAGTATTTTATTGTTTTATGCGTATTTTAGAATACACAGCTGTTTCTAGACATAAAGCATGAAAAAAGGAGTAATATTAATTATGTATTTGGTTTTTTTTTTTAAAGTTAACAGTCAAAATAAGGTGGACGCGAATTACTACACCGAATTTATAACACTTGCACTTTGCGACCACAATGGACGCGAACTCGTCTATTTATGATTTAGTTAGTGTTTATTTTTATGTGATATAATTATGAAAGGGAATTTGTTTTTATTTTTTATTTATGTACTAATATCATGCAATCGTAATGAGCAATTTGCGTCCACATTATTATGATTGTAGAAAAAGATACAAATATCGTTCAGCACATGTGGACGCAATCTATATCTACAGGGAAATAGTATTGTACCAATTGGCGTCCATTTTTTAAGCTATTCATTAAATACAAATAATTGCATAAATATATTTTTTTAACTTGGTTGTAAAAATAATTTATTATGTATTTTTTTTTATTATAACTAAGAGTTTAACATTCAATTTTTTACAAACTAAATGCAGTGAAATGTTTTTTTTTCCTGTTTAAGATGAGTTCTTGGGAGGGTAGTAAGAAAGAAGAAAAGAAAACAGTGTATGTTTTCCATAGAAGAAGATTTAAAGAAAGCATTAAGTGACATTCGTGAGAAGAAAAAATGGATAAGACAAATATGCAAAGAATAATGTTATTCCCAAGACCACATTATTGGACAAAATCAGTGGACGCAGACCAGATGGAGAAGATAAGATACCGATAAGAAACCGGGACCAGAACCAGCGCTAGGAGTGGATGGTGAAAAGAAGGTAGTTGAATAGCTAAAGGTAGTAATATAATAAAAGTATTACGAAGATAAAGAGCAGATCAAGAACGAAAAACAGAAAGCAATACGAAAAAGAAAGTTAGAACGAATAGAGAAAAAAGCACAGGAGAGAGCTCGAAAGGTTCAAAAAACTGCTCCGAAACGAAAAAAGAAGATAAAAGTCACACAGTAAACGATAGAGTCCATAGATGTGGAATCTGAAAAAGAAAATGTACCAGCCGTGGAGCTAATGAAATGTGCTGAATGTGACGATGTATTAATTTCTGATGTAGAAGATAACGATGAGAAAAACATTGGCTGTGACAAGTGTATTAGATGTCATCTGAAATGCACGCGGTTTCTAGGATTAAGTTATTCAAAAGCCAAAGATAATTCTTTTGAATGTGACTTGTGTGATTAATTAAAATTCGAAGGCAATAGTAATCATATATTGTCTCATAATGATAATAAGTATTATGATTCAACATTTCTTTTAGTAGTAGGATTAGACGAAACTATTGTGTTGTTTTATTGCTATAATATAGCCAACAACTTATCAATCAAGGCTGATCTTCAGTGATATTGTAATATCGTGATTTTAGGGTAAAATTAACAGAACTGATTGTTGTTTACCTGCAACCTTTAAAAGGTTGAAAATTATTATTTACCTGCTTCAGAATTATGTTTCGTTTTTTTTAAGTAGTTTTGTTTTAAGTTCTATCAATGTTGAGAAGAATAAATAGGTTTTCTAATTTTCTTTATAGTGATTTATTAATGATAATAATGTTGATTTTAAAATAACTATATTCTTGAATAAAGAATCTGTTAAAATACAATTTTTCTTTACCATATCTTTAAAATATCACTCCTACATTCCTTTTCTTAGCTGGTGGACGCAAAATGGTCTATGGGTGGACGCAATTTAGATTTTTTGGACGCAAAGTGGGTAAAACGCGTATTTTTGAGGTTTGTCTATTTATAAAAAAAACACAAGTAGTTTCTAACAAAACTGAAAGCGAACCCAATAGTAGACTATATAATGAACACATTACATAACTTTTTCATTGAAACTAGTGCTGGTACATTTTTATCTTGTCCTTCAAACTTGCCAACTGCACTAAATGGACGCGAATTGGCGAAATGACCCTACCAACCCATGCATGTTTTGTTTGTGTCGTTACATGGCGCATATTATCGCCAAAATTGACGTCATTATTCGCGAGTCAAGTAGGCCTTAGCGCTTACTTGATTTAATTAGTCAATAAGTACGCTTTACAATAGGTAACATTACTTCAACTATTTTACTTAAGAAATATTTTTCAACTATTTTACACGACGCAACACCTGTGCGAGGCACGGGCGCGCGGCGCGCATCATACGGCCGGCTTTCCTTTGATCCCTTTGTCGGCATGCGCCGCCGCACGGGAGATGCCGCAACCGCCGCCGCCGCCGCGCGCCCGCCGTTCAGCCAGACTGCGATATGACGACAAGTCGTGATATGACAGCAGCGGTTCAAATCGCTCTGGTAAATGCATAAATTTTGTTAGATCGACCAGCCTAACCTGAACCCGCGCGCGGCCCGCTCAACGACCGACCCACCACCCACCCGATATTGACTAACCAAAAAATTCAGAATAATCGGGAATTCAATTTTGATTAGGTACTCGAGAATTGAGTAGATTGTCATGCCTTTGAAATTAGCAAAAATACAAGTACATAGGTAGGTACTGAGGAGTAACTTTATTAATCTGTGACTGAGGTACGAAAGTATACGACAAGAAAAATAAAATTCTTTATAGGTACGAAAATGTATTACCTAAATATCTAAACCTCCTGCACTACGTATTTTCATACGCTGGAACAAATAATGAATTAAAAAGGTAGGTAAGTACTCACGTTTCTTCATCAGCAGGTAAATGGAAAAAAGATAAGTTTTTATCTCTTCTCCTGCTGGATTTACATCCTTCAACTGCACATAGTGTACCACTATTTTTATTATTAGTTTCCATGTTAAATTAGTAAGTAACAAAACAAACAACGAACGTCGGGCTACAAGTCCGGTAACACAAAATATTTCCTCGCGTACGAACGCTCCGCGCGGCTGTCGGCAACCCACTGACTGAGAAATAAGCAGTCGACTGCCCGGCGGCCGGTAGGTACAAGTACTGCCGACTGATCAATGCCGCTCGGAAGATAGGCACGTAGACCATTCGCGCATGTACAGTTGTGTGAAAAAACTTGTGATCACCAAAACGAGGTATGGAGCGCTAATTTTAATTTGATAGATATATGTTTCATTGTAATCTTATATTTCTTCAAAAAAATTGAGAAATAAAAATTACGGAACCCTAATCTTAATCCGCTTATATATACCTAACTATTCTGTTTGTAAACATTTCGCTACTTTAATATTCATCAAACAATAATAATATGCAACAGACATGTATTACGCGTAAACTAATTTGGACTTATATTAGTTAATGTAGGCATTCTGGTAGGTAGTTATTTATTACTTACTAGCGACTGCCTGCGACTTTCTTCGCGTACTAGGTTCGACCTTCTGCCTCGCCATAGGCGTATACCTCTTTATTTTAAAAGGAGGTTACTAAATAAAGCCGTAAAATCTTACTTGACTTTTCTTTCTTATGAACCTTCACCTGACAATAATTAACCAAACAAAAAAAGATTTAGCGAAATCGTTCCATCCGTTCATGCGTGATAACATGACCATGGTAAGTTGTTTGTCTTAAAACAGTTTTCAATGTAGGTATTGTTTGTCTTTAGACAACATTTGTAACTCTTGATTGGTTGAAGGTTTTCAAGCGTCCTGGCAACTTCGACACTAAAGTTCGTTATCGACTAATCCACCAAGCCGCACTGGGTTCGCGTGGTGAATGGCCAATTCCTCTCTTTCTGAAACGAAGGCTGGAGTTGCAGCAGTGGAAACGTAATGGATTACTACTTTTTTGCACCTAAGAGTTATTATGAAAATAACTAGCTCTCCGCGTGGTGATGATGATGATGATGAATCAAAATATGTAACCTTCAGGACAGAGGTTTTTGAGTTTATTCATTACAAACATGCACACACACACAAAAATAAAAATAATTCCTCTTTATGATATTAGCGTAGACTAAATAAATTAACTTTATAATAAATAATAAGATAATGTAAATCATGTTTATTCTTCGTAAAGTATTAAGTACATAAGTCAAGTTTTAATCGTCGCTATCTGTTTCTATTCTTGCTATGCCTTCTATTGATTCGGAAATCTGCAGTCTGCGTCGGCAGCCACTTGTACTTGGCATATTAATATCATGTTCTGATTCTGGGTCTTCGCTTTCAAAAGAGTCCGTTCCACTTTCAGATGTTTCAGAATCTGAACTACTGTCATCTGTGGTATTTATTATAAATGAATCAGTCATCCTATCTACGACTTCATCACTCAGTCGGTACTGGTCTTCTATCTTCTTTACTCTCTGGCATAAATCTGACCATTCTTGATGGCCCATCATATCTATCTTTTCCCGAACCAGCATCATAGTATTTTCAGTACTCCAATGTACATTTTTGGATGCAACATAACCTTTAACAGCTGCCCAAGCCATCTCGATTGGATTTAAATCTGGGTGATATGGGGGCAAACGGAAAACGCTGTGGTTATGTTGTGCAAATATGTCATCAATCATATATTTCTTATATACCTCCTTGTGTTGGCAGATAAGTTTATAAAGCTGTGGTTTTAAGAGTTTTTTGTCGAAAGGCACTCCTTTTTCAGTCAACCATGACTGCATTTCACACTTTTTACTATTTGATGTTGGTGCGGGGTTCATCATTTTGTTGTGATAAGGTGCATTGTCTATAACTATCACCGAATTGGCACTTAAATTTGGAATTAATTTTGTGCGTAGCCACTTCTCATAGTTGTCGAAATTCATATCGTCATGATAGTCTCCACTTTTAGTTCCCGATTTGATCATAAGTAATGCATTTGGCACGAAGCCAGATTCAGAGCCCGCGTGAACTATCACAACTCGCTGACCTTTGGAAATGGGTTTCTTCAGACCTTCTTTAGACTCATCTGACCACGAAAGCGCTTTAGTATGCGTCGCATGAACATATGACTCATCTGTATAGACTATGGTCCTGCCTGCATCTCTGAATTTTTGTAATTGTTCTAAATATTCTATTCGCTTCAGTCGAATATTGCTCTTTTCAATTAGAATCTGTCGGTTTGATTCTGTTTTTCGCCATCGAAAACCTAATTCTTTTATAATTGTTGCCAAGCTAGTACGACCTCCCTGAAAGTTTATATCATTTTTTAATTTCATCAATACTTTTTTTAATGTTGGGACCTCCTTTTCAGTTTTGTGGAAATTGTGTATGGTGCGTTTAATGACACCTTTATCAAAACTATCTATGCCTGTAATAGGTTTTGATCGTGGTCTTTTCTTGCCCGGGGTGCGAAAGATTGCAACAAGTTCGCACTTTTTGGATTTTCCAAGAATGTTACGCACGGTGCGTATCGACACACCAGTTGCCTCAGCACACCGTTTTTGTACTTGCTCCACATTAGTAACTCCGTGTTGTTTTTCTTTTTTCATGTAGTTTAACACGTTATATATTATTTTCCTTGCCTGCCGGCGTAAAACTACATTGCGCCGTGGCATATTCCGCACACTCAACCACCGATAACAAATAAATCCAACAAAAACGTCAACAAAAATGTATAACAATAACATGAACAATAACAACCAAAACACAACACGAAATAAACTTTATTGAAAGAACGAAAATATATTAACGAAAATATGCACAAAAACAACCGAAAAACTAATAAATCTGCTTCAGAGTGTACTGTCCGAAAGAAAGAGTAACGATCATGCGCCAAGCGTATAGGAGTAACTGAGACACATAATCGGCGTTGACAACGTCATGTCAAGCGAATAGTGCTGAGGTATAATAATTTTCACTAATCGATTTATGAAACACTCGACTCGGATTTTTAATTCGATGTTGGAAAGTAATGTTATGCTATAATGTAAATAAGTCCCATAAGTACTCGTACTATATTTTGGTTTTGCTTTCAGTTTTAAACTGAACCCTGTTTGGAACAACATTAATTATGCCCGTATATTTACGCAAACACACATCTATACAGATAAATAAAATTGAAATGTCTGTTTGTAATTCCAAATTAACAGCTTTACACTAACTGCTACATATATATATGTATATAAATATGTATATACATTTGAACAATATATACATATATATTGTTCCGGCTAATCTCTGAAACGGCTGGACCGATTTTAACGAGTAGTCAGTCATCAACGAGTCAGTAACAGCTATCGATATCGATATATCGATAGCTGTTACAAGTAGTAACTTAGGCTACTTATTTTCTTCATTATCTATAGTATGTATGCATTTGGAATATCTTTGATGTAGTTCATATAGTTTATTTAATGCGGTATGTCGTAGTAAGAAATGTTTTTGATACGGCGGTCATATACGATTGATTTTTTTTCCAATATATCCGGAATGTTGTTCTAAGCGATGATTGCCATAAACAGTTTTACTGTATTTCCATACCGCAAAAGATACATTGTTGGTAGATTAGGTCATACCTAAGTCAGGTAAAGGCAAAAATAGCTTAAAATGTAGGTTAGGTACATGACAAAATAGGGTCCATTACGCCAAACACGACTATGTTATTAACATTGTGACTGGTTAAAATAATTAACAAACTATTGGGCAAAAACTAGACCACCAAAAGTCGTAGTAGGTAGAGAAAAACGGGTAAGCTTGAGCAAAGATTGGGCACTCTCGGCGTAAGTAAAGTAGTAAATAGGCCGGTTTGTAAGAAAATATTTTGAAGCGAGCACTAGGGTTCATCATGCGCACCTCTACTGACTTCAAGAGAGCCAAAACGTTTAAAATCCTATACTGTACCTTTGTCCGAAGCAATCTTGAGTACGCATCACAAGTACATCTCAAGGATTGAGCGGATCCAGATGAGATTTCTACAGTACCTTTGCTATCGTTTGCGGATTCCTTACTCGTCGGATAATTATACATAGTAAACATTGCATCTTCTACCCCTTTCAAAACGACGTGAAATAGCTGACCTTGTGTTTCTTTTAAAAATCACGAGCAGTGCAATTGATTGCCCAGAGCTAATGAATGAGATTAAACTTAATGTTTCACTCAAATCCACCATATTTCATGCACCACTGAACGTTCCTGTAGTATCAACTATTACAGGCTCTTACCTATTGCGAGCAAGCAATAACTTTAATAAATTAAGCAACCTGAACTGTATAGAAAAAGTCAATCTTTTCTATACCAGTGCTTCATCAGCGAGGCGACGGCTGAGCAGTGAACTCTTCCCAGCAGACGGCTAACGATCGTAAAGAGTTTTATAAGCATCGCTTTTTTAAATTTATTAATTTGTTATTCTTTAGGCATCTCTCAACTGTTCTACTCCATTAAGTTCTAGTGTTTACACATGTTTAACTGTTATTGTACTGTATAATCGTGAGAACCTGTAATTGGTTGAACCTGTATTTAAATAGAGTCAATAGTGTTAAAGACCTCGGAGTAACCTTTGACCGCGGTCTCACCTTCCATGACCACATATCTGACCTCGCTAAAACGTCTTATCAGCGGTTAGGCTTTGTGCTGCGAAATGCCCAAGATTTTGTGAACCCGCAAGTACTTAGAACACTATATAACTCTCTCGTTCGCAGCAAACTCGAGTCAAGCGCTTGCGTTTGGAGCCCGCATCACGTCACCTACACGCGAATGCTTGAAAAGGTCCAAAAGGCTTTTCTCGGGTCATTGTACAAGAAGCTGTACGGCTATTACCCTTTCATGTACCCGACAAAGTTCTTGCTGGGGCAGCTCGGCTACAACTCACTTGAGTTGAGAAGGACGCTGGGTCAGCTCATTGTTGGTTACAAGGTGCTGAGAGGGTTACTAGATTCCGTTCAGCTTCATGACCTTATGTGCACTCTATTCGTGCCGCACGACCCATGGACCCCGGCAAATAGGCGCGGTAAGGCACATGACCTTTTCCATGTGGACGCTGGTCGTACTGTTGCGCGCTGTATGTCCCCGTTAGTTAGGACTCACCGCCACCTGAATGCAGTTCTTGCGACCAACACTGAATGTGACATCATGATTGACTCATTAAAAACTGTGT
Source organism: Selenia dentaria (assembly GCA_917880725.1). NCBI lineage: Eukaryota > Metazoa > Arthropoda > Insecta > Lepidoptera > Geometridae > Selenia > Selenia dentaria. The sequence goes on along the minus strand of OU862888.1, from coordinate 19,572,518 downwards.
GTGAAATATTTGCCAAATATTGTGAGAATTTACCCGACCAATGGGACCGATGTATTAATAGAGATAGCTCACTTGAGCTGGAGAATAATTTTGACTAATAATTTTGTTCTGTGCTGTATCTGTTATCTGTCGTGCTTTGTGACGTAAAATTATATTTTTCTAATAATAAGTTAAGTTTTTAATGTGACCATATATACAATGTTTGAAATTAATTTTTGTGAGGTAAATGTAACTGATTGACTTCGTTTTTATCTCAATAAATAATAATTTAATTTAATTTTAATTTGGCTCTCTAATGTTATTTTAGCGTATATTTTTGTTGTGTAAAAGCTGTTGGTTTTCTGATAAATAAATTAAAAAAAAGACGTGTGGCACTCGGAGACTGCCACGGTAAAGCTATTGCATAGCTGTTTTTATCAACTTATGCAATTATAATTATTTAACCAATGCCACCTAGAGGCGAGTTGCTGAACTAAAGAGACAAGCGTGATATTTCAAAAAGTCATTAAAAGTTCTGCTATTCATCGATAGATGGAGTCGGAGTGGGGGGTGTTAGGTTATTTTCGTAACGAAATTTCTGGATTCGGTCTCTACGCTCAAGGCCCGCGATAGAAGCTATGCAATAGCTTAATAAATAAATAAACATTTAAAAAATAAGTGGCACTTTGGTGATTTGTTATGGTTCGTGGTTGCGTCCGCAGTATGAACTAGCGCTCCGCGGATTTACTAATGTATACCAAACTTGTATGATACTTAAGACAACTAAATCGAAACATTGTATTAATCTTTACTGTAGGTTTGTGTGATGTTTCAGGACAAAAAAAATATTATAATTGTTATAATACAATACTCTATTCGATTCCCATTTTTACTATAGTTTTTCATGTATAAAGTACCATAAATTTACAGTGTCGTCTACAGAAAATAAACGAAACTATAAATTATTATTCTAAACATAATATGTACCGTATTCGTTCCTACATATTTTATCGTTAATCCATATATATATATATATATATATATATATATATATATATATATATATATATATATTATAATAAGTTCTAGAGTATCTTATTATAAGATCTATCATAACGATTTTCAATAATTAAATAATCGAGTGATAATCGATCAATAAATGTCGAGTTAAATAAATGGCACCTTGCAAAAAGAGGTCACATCACTAGCCCGCCCCGCGCCCCGCCGCTTACCTCGGTTGAGACCCTAAATACGCTTGTGCGCAGCCATCTACACGCTACTTCAAAACGGCATTGATCCATCGGCCTTACTTGTACTTATCGCGCGCTAGTACATGGAGTGAAAGAGGCCTGGTCAAGTAATAGTACGATAAAACGAGAGCGATAACCTCTCAGATTATGAAAACAAAATCATAATCTGTGGATAACCTATACAACTGTTTATTTCAGATTGGCATATTATTCGGCTGATATTATCAAAGTGAAACAATTTTCTAATCTGTGGATAACCTATACAACTGTTTATTTCAGATTGGCATATTATTCGGCTGATATTATCAAAGTGAAACAATTTTCATTTAAACAATATTATATATGATTTATGTAAGTAAGATATATTAAGTCTGAACTTTAAAACCTAATAAACCCCGAAATCACAGAACATTATCATGAGCGATTTTTTATATCTCTCTCTATTTTCACACCGCATGTATTCGATATGTCATGACGCGTATTCGCTAGTATATAGTTTGAATTGAATATCCTAAATCAGAGGTCATTGCATAAATTCGCTAAGATAAGATACGTACCTACTATAAAACGCTATATCGATTGCCCTTTCCTATTTTCTTATTCAACAAAAATCCTTGATTTACTGAAATAAATTAACAGGTATTTGATTTAATTTAAATGTATTATTAATATAATGAGTGATTTAATACATGTCAACAAAACAAGTACATTATTAGATCCCTTTTCCCTCTAAACTTCACGCAAGCCTACAATTTTCTACATACTCTTGACACCGTTTACTAATATTTGAACTATGGCGGTTGGCTTCCGTTCACTTGGCCACCACTTTCAAGTTATAAAAAGCCACACCGCCATCTGTGAGCCGCCTAGGTAACTTCTACTCAAAGTTAACTTTTATAAAGCCACTACTTGAGTTTTTATTTTGATACCATTCAACATTATTTAAATCTCGTTCTAATTTTGAATTGATATTTTGTTTTAAGATTACATACACTAAGAACGCGTTTCATTCAGTAGCAGTAAATAAGTAGGTACAGAGTAATTTATTTTATGTATAAAATGAGATATCACCCCCCAGACCTTTTAACCTCACTAGTTTTATACAATAACCTCTCGTATACTATTGTTTTAATCCTTTAATTAAATATGGCCGGTATAGTTAACTTATTTATTTATTAGTTGTCTACAAAAACGTATGTTTTATAATGATTTAATCCAAAGTTTCTTCTCACAGCGCCACCTATCCAAAACCCATGTACCTCACTTTCTCAACTACAGCCCCCAGCAATTAAAGATATTTTTCGCGCCATCTATCTAATGCTTATAAAACTAACATCAAAAGGCATGGTAATGCTAGTTTACCTAACTGAAGATCACGTCATCCATTCGATACTGCTAGCCGCGCCATCTATCTAACCCCCACAGTACTAACATATATATTCGCCGATTGTTGATATTTCACCTGATGAGGCTAGCTATCCTAGTTCCGTTGTTTTTCATAAGAGGTCGTTTTTTGACAGTAGTTTAAAATCTAATCATTTTCTATTCCAAAACGGCCATTTCATATCCGATGAAATTGGTCACAGAATAAATAACAGTACCTTATTTCCGCACTTAATCAATCGTTAATACATGTTATGTTTACGCGCGACATGGCCTATCACTGTTTCGAATGTATAAGTACCTACATGGTGTATACTCGACGCGCGACGGGTTAGATATTTCACACAATGCCTTTTTTCCATTTCACGTCAACAAATTGTACCGACTCAGATTCTCGTAACCAGCTTTTTAACCAACTTCTTATTACTTACATACTTCCTAAATAAGACATATAATCATTAATTACAATTTAGAAGAATCTCTCGCCACTTTCGAACTTTTGTACGGCAGTGCCTATCAGTTGTAATGAGTACCTAATGTGTCAATAATTAATTTACCTAAACATCTCTAAACGACTAATCCTTGTCACGGCACTACCAAATTGTAACCCCCCTCTATGTTCTTCTTTTTCTTCTTTTTTCTTAAATCTTAAACTATCTATCTATCTATACATTTTGTACTCTATAATAACTACTTGTAATGACCCACCTCTAATACCTACTAACTATCGCTGACCTATCTTAATTACCTGAACCCTGAGCGTAGCAACTACTTCATTCATATGTTAACTAACTGTAATTTTCTAACTCAATTCGAGTCAACGCGGTACCTACATCATATGAATAGGTTTTAACCTCCCTCCACCTGACGCCTAAACTTCTGGATGTTCATAACTTACTGCTTTACCGGAATTACTGAGCTTGTTCCATTAATTTTATTGGCATTTAAAGATTTTGTTAATATATATTAACGGAGTTACATTAAATAAATTGATTCTAATAATCGTCAGCTGGCTAAAGTAATACCTAGTTCCGAATGTTGATTAAATACTAGCTTAAGAATCTGCGAGTCGGTATTCTGATTTGGCTATGATTTCGTCTAGTGGCTACCTACAGAGACCCTGCGTATAGACGTAGTCCGTAACCCTGGAACGTAGGCTGTGTGAGATATTAACAAATCGAACTCTTCACTGATCGGTACCTACCTATAATTACGCATCTATATCTACCTACCATTAGCGCGGTACTAATATAATTAATCAGAGTTAATATTGTGGATTTGAAATATCAAAATATCTTTGATGGTATATCTATTGATTTTATATACCTATAGCGGTTCCTTATAAATTTTTGTTTGCTTTTACTACAAATTGCGATAAAAATTTCGATATATTCAATTGTAGCTTATCTGTTGTTTCCTAGTGCTGGTTATAATAAGATATGTCGACGTCATAAGTTAAATCCGTGAAAAATGTCTATACATTAGATAGTTGTTACGCGAGTTTAGCATATCGCCTCCCTTTTAGACAATTTATTTTGTATAACTATATTATTTCCTAAAACCCAGTAAATTGTTTGTACAGATAATTTCCTTAGAAATATTAGATTAGTTTTATTAAGATATTTTTTTTATTTTTTTTTTATTTAAACTTTGGAATGTGAAGTCTATTATTCCTAAAGAAAAGGAACTTTGGTACCCCCGGGCTGACGACCGACTTGGGCTGGCTTAAGAGTACTCTTTGCGGTTACCAACATTCACCAATTATACCAAAGTCCCCTTCTAAAAGTGAGTTATAATATGGCCATATTATCCCCCTTGTTCATATACCTACTTCCTCATACATTTAATGTTTCTTTCCCTAAGTCCGTAGCTTTTAGCACTTAACTCCTAAATACTATCCTAGCTCTGCATATATTTATTTTAATGTTTGGTAATATTTTTACTTCTGTTACATAGTATGTATTCATAATTTTTCTCTTATTTGCTACTCTCTTACGCGGATTCGTTTTAGATTTATTTCAGGTATTTTTACCTATTCAAGTATTTTGCGTAATATAAATTACTTGTTTTGCTCTTAGAATTTCGTAAGAACCAAATTGTCCGAAAAGCCTAATCTAGCTCAAACATAACTACAATGAATATAATAGTAAAATATCAGTATCTCTTGATATTAATGTAGGTATTTAATTAGATGTCTGCGGTATGCAGAATTTCTATTTTCTCTGAAATGGAAACCCGCACGCCATGGAACTGCTTTTGCTCGTCCATACAACCAATTTAATACATAATGATTTATTTACTGGTTACGATAGTTTATGTTAGGTATGAGCTGATCAAACCTCCGGAACTATTTTGTCCTATCTAGTAGTTAGTTTGTTACTTTATTTTAGTTCCTAGTAGTTACATATTTAGTTTTTCTCTAGTAAGTAGGTATTTATGTATGGTTTTAATTCCCGTTTAGTCTTTCTTCGCGCCTAATTTAACTTTTTAAAGAGTGTACCTTATACCTAGTCCCTAATATCTCCTAGGTATTTCCAAACTAGGGGCCCGCGTCTTCCCCACATTTACTTTTAAGCGTGTGGTGTGTAAGGCAAATCTTCTCTTAGCAAAGACAAGATTGAGAGCACAGAGAGTTTCCACAGGTAGCTCCCTGTCTAACAGCTAAGCTCATAATTAGTGGAGGAGCAACCTCCCGTGTACCTAGTGCTAATTGTGTACCTAAGCACCCATCACGACTATCGAAATAGCCAGGCTGTGAGCGGGGTACGGGGTAAATACCTAATAGTGTAATTTTTAATGTCACTGAGTACGGTGCCGTTTTTATCAATGAACTTTTTCAACGCAGTCTCGCTCTGCCGCGGTTTCCTTCCTGCTCTAAATGTTGCCACTGCTATAAAACTGTATTAAAAGTCTCATTTCACCCCGAATTTCTATCATGCATTTCTTTCTTTGACCGCTGGTATCCCTATTTACTTTTTTTTGTTCGTTTTTGTGAAGAATCTAGACTAGGCATAACGAATTAATTTATTATTTAGTTTGTTCGAAAGAAACTTTTTCCTTGTTGTTTATTTAAAAGCTCCAATTACTTCAATTATTTATTCCGCTTAATTTATTAGTTAGTTTTACAAATCGATATTGTAACTAAATACTTTACTGTATGACTTTAGGGTGATTTTAAGGTGAATATGGTGATTCATCCCCTAAAACGACAAGTTTCTGTTACTAATGTTTAAATAGGTTAGATATTATGTTTGGTTTTTATTTAAATTCTTTATTATGATACTTAAGTTTCTTGTATATATTAATGCGTGAATGAGCGGAATTCTCATACTCTTACAAAAATTGGTCCCGACTCGCCAACCGACCCGTCGTCTGTCTAATTTCAATATTTGTTGTACATCTAAGCAACTTGTTATGTTTTCTTAGCTTTACATAACTAGATATCTAAACGTATGTATAGATAGTTGACGCCTAATAATACGTAAATCTATCGTTTCCTCCTACCGACATTATCCTACTTCTCTCAAAATCTAGAGTACCCCATTATCCGAATATTGTGGGCAAAATCTTATATTATTGTGTAACGTTATTTATTATTACATAATAGTGGGTATAACTAATAGATTCGATACCTTTACTTTGCAGCTTTTCTTTATTTCGAGGCGCAAATATAACGTATTGGCGGAAAAACTTAAAATGGTTGACAGTCGATTCATTTTGTATGGAATTTTCTCTACTTCGTTTCTATTTTACAATAATTTACAAGATTCCTTTAATAATTATTCTCATATTTAGCCGTACGGATTTATTTATGAATGTGCGGAATACCTATTCAAGGTTGGTTCCGTCACACTGGCCCATAAATATATGAAAGGCGTCAGCTATAACAAAACAACGTCCTCAGGAAGCCTATTATACGCCTCCAGACCCATGCCGCGAGTCAATCCACTAACTTGCGATCGATATAAATATGGCACCTAACTTTCCTTTTCGTGGTGTTTAGTAGCTGTGACAATCACTAACGTAAACAAGTCTCCATATTAGTACGTACATATACAGCCACTTTAAAGATAACTATCGCGGGTAGCGTTAATATTTTAGCTAATTGAATCGAGTTCTTATTTTCCACAGCTCATTACGTGTCTAAAGTACTGCATAGTCCTACGATGTAAAGGCAGTCACTCTATGATACAAGACACGATACCTCATCAGATCAGATATAGTATCTCATACCTATGTATACTATTATCTCATACTTAAAACAGAGTGGTAAAATTAAATTAACAATGCACACCTAGAATAGAAACAGTGCGTTACGTTACAAAAATATGGATTGCACCTACCAGATTCATCCCAAGCTACTCGCTGTACACGACTCCAAGGTCCCGGCGGTTTCGATGTCGACGGCTGCCACGGTGCCAGAGCTGCACTCAGAGTCTTAGCCCCCGAGACCGGCCGCGGGGATCCATTAGTGATTCCAATTCGGTAGACCAGGGGATCGGTTGCGACGGGTAAATCCCACTTCTGAAAATGTAACACCCATTACAATAAAACAATAAAACTAGATTATGCACATGTATTCCATGACTTGAAACTCGAATCTATACCAATTACATTCAACTGAATTTACAAGATGTTAAGTAACAATAACATTAAAGCCTACATAAACACCATATTAGTAACATTGGAAAGCTCTATTCGAACGTAGACAAATTGCACAAAAGTAACGTTACAGTAAGCAGATTACACAGAAATATACTTAGCTTATAATTATCCTTAATACACATTTCTAAGTATTTTGCCATCTGGCTGACTCTGACAAGACGATACCAGCAACTAACTCATAGCGATGTCTTCCGCTGGGATTTCCCTTCACCGCCGCCATTTTCTTGGCGGGACAATGCCACGCTCTTCATTGGCTGTTGGAGGCTACGTTAAACCACGTGATGCCCTCCATTTTGGACTCGCAGAAGTACTTCAGTTCACGTGGTTACCGCCATGTTTTACTAGCGGAAATGGTGGTGTATTCTTTTATTTGTTCTTGGACTCGCGGAAGTACTTCAGTTCATGTGGTTTCCGCCATGTTTGACTAGCGGAAATGGTGGTGTATTCTTTTATTTGTCACACTAATCTATGAATAAAATATTGGTTTTACATTTATAAAGTAGACTCTTATGGTTTGTATATTTGCCTAAATATATGATTGAAAAAAGAGCCATTTTTTGATTTGTTTTGCAATGATAATAGGATCTATACTTTTCTTCTAAATGATAACACCATGATCACAGAACAATATTACCGGGGGGAAGAACGCCGACTTCATTAAAAAAAGTGGGGTGTAGATTTCAAGTTTTAGTAAAAAGTTTAGGGGGCACGACATAGATGGCGTGATTCAAAATCTCACATGCGGGATATTCAAATCCGTTTCTACTTTTAATTTAGGCTCTAATATTATATTTTATAAGCTTTATCACTTGTTTGTTACGGGCGGGCGCGAATAAAGCAAGCGCGGTGCGGTGACTGTTCTGTTATGTTACTGACACTGACTGACAGCATGCTTTGCTTTATTATAATAAGAATACGTCGCGCTTATGAATTTATTACGATAACGCGGAACAGTATAAAACCAATAAACTTTCCTTCATACTTTACTTTCCAGGCTTAGGACTGTTTATAATTGATTGAGTGTTATTAAGTTTTTTTTTGTATTTTAAATAAATTATATATATAATATTATTTAAATAATTTTAAAGCAATTATAGGCGTATTTAAAAGTTCATTGATTGTATGTACAAAAATCAACTATTTAAATGACATTTTTTACACTTTTTACATACAATATTTACTTTAAATTTTTATATAGATACCTATACTGTTTGTGTTTACTTTAAATTTTTATTTACATTTTATTTACATGCAGAAACATTATCTGTGCTACTCTTGTAGTAGTTAAGCGTTTCTTCTAGACATTTTCGTCCAATAAATACAATCAACAACAACACAATAACTCACTCAATCAATCGTCCTTATTTACACAATTATAGTTTTTTACGTAATCAATTTGCGTGTCCTATCACTGTTTATATACCTACTTACACAAAAAAAGCACAAAGCACAATATAGGTTTATATGTAATCAATTATTGAAAACTTAAAAACCCATATTTAGTCTTATCACTGTTTATTTACACTAAAAAGCAAGAAGCAAAATAGCATAAATATATGTATTGATAACGTGAGCCGCCCGAGATCGCAACTTAGCACGCGGTGCGTAAAACAATAACGCACGCGACCGATAGCAATCGCTAGCATGCGACGCACAGACTAACAGATGCTAACGCATCAGACGGGGCACTCCGGTACTTCAAATTTATACTTTACTCTATGGAAGCTCACATATCATATATGACAGCATTTTTTTTTCTTTCTTTATTTGTAAGTTTGGTATCGGCCGAAAGCACATTTAGCCAAAAATATTTTCGACCTGGGGCATGGCCGTCCCATATATATATATATATATATATATATATATATTATTTGTTATCCTGTCTTTCATTTTTAGATGTTAGTAGGTGTAGGTAGGCATGTTTGAAAAGGATTGGAAATTTAGGCAGGGATTGTAATATAAAAAACATCACTTATTTAAGATTTTTTTTATTCTTAAGTTTGGTTTTATATTTATTATAAGCTTTTAATTGCATTTGAGGCAAAGTTTTATTTTCCAACCTGAACACATCACTGCCTTTCAAATGCGTATTTCATATGATGCGACGACTGGCTTGGCAGTTGGCTGCCGCCTGCCCCACGCGGCCCCACCCCGCGGCCCCGCGCCGCGCTTTTTCTGCTTTCATGCTAGTTTGCTACTTGCGATGCGCGACGGACAGCGACAGAGAGTGCGATATAAAAAAGCATAAAGCAAATAGCAACAAGTGAGAGCCACGATAGCATTTGCTATATGATATATGTAATAAGCACGGTGCTTTATTTTGCTTTATGCTTTATTAACCACCACTAGTGTAGGTACCGCAAATGACTGAGTATATTGCTTCGAGTATGATATTTAGTATCAAAGTAGCTATGATTTCACAGTACTTACAATTTGTAAGTACTGTGAGATCATAGCTATGCGATGGAAAGTAGGCATTGAAACTTACGGGTCTTTTTGCAGTTTGTTTTTTTTTCTAGGCTCAAAAACAGAGTCCGAAATAATTCGCAAAGATAAATCGATATATTCGCAGCCGTTGTAATTCAAATATTTGCCAGGTCAGGGAAGGTACGCAGAATCGTCAGAGTCAGTGAAACAAGCCAGGTCATCGTAAATCCACGGAAAAAAATTTGCATATCCATTCACTCGAGAAGAAAGAAAATGATAATAAATTTGACAATGTCGATTTATCAGTTATTTGAAAGCAAGGGGAGGTATCCTGTATCTACGAGATTTTACCATTGCACACACGAGCAAAATTTAGATGTGTGCAGCGGAATTGTATGTACTGCTACAGCGATAAAATATAAACATTTATAGGGAAGCAAATTCGTTCCATAAAAAAATATTCCGTACTATTTTTAATAAAATACATATTTTACTGCCACCAATCGTTTCATAATATGTTTTATTCTTTTACCTTTTTTTTGTTGTACAAAATACAAAAAAAATGCTATCATTTTTGTTAAAAACAATATTATAAAACGGGCTAAATTTTTTTATTCATCTTGCAACACTCGAATTGTATGTCAGCAAATTGATCAAATTCAATGGGGATCTTCACTGCCAATTTATCACGCCAGATGGCGCATCGTTGGGACGGCCATTGAAACCTGTCAGTTCCATTCATTTTGTAACCTTACATGCAGTAAACAATAATTTTCTCCAAATATGCCTTTGTGTGCTGTACCAGGATGTAATAATAACGGTGTAATTTTCCAAAGATCCACTATAAAAAAGTGGTTAATTTATGTTGAGTCAAATAAAAATAATTAAATTACAACTAAATAACACTCTAATCTAAAACAGAACACTGTTAACCGTTTGCGTACCAGAGACGTACATTTACGTCCATTTCATTCATACAGCTTTTGTTTTAATTATCACGGTATATGAAGGATTAAAAGTAAATAATTATTTAGATAGTGGGTACCTCTCAACAAGATCTGCTTTCTTTCCAGTCATCTTTCCTCCTCGATTTTTTAGTTCAGCTTTCAATTTTATAAGCTTCCAGGTAGCATACGTCTTGAAAGTAACGATGGTTGATCGGTTTCAATACACAAAAAAAATTCTTTTCCTAAAAAAACAAAGCGACACTAACATTACAGTGGCCATCTAGCCGCTGGCGCCCTCTGCGTTGAGCTTTGCGTGTGGATACCCATTTGAACATTTACGTTCAGTGTTGTCATATCTACCGACTTATAGGTAGATCTACCTATTTTAGCTTGAGTCTACCTATCTACCACCCGAAGCCCTAAATCTACCTATTTTCGATACCAAGTCTTATTGAAAATAATTTTGACATGAAACTTAGTTATGCGTGTAACAGAACCAGTAACGTCCACGTCTTTGGTTTCTACTTTCTGCGCAGGATGCGAGCAAAGTAAAAACCAAAGACGTGGACGTGAGCATTCACTAAAAATAAAGAACATTAACAGCGCGTGACAGTTGATAATGTTGACAGTACAATTATGTTACACTTATGCAGATTTTCGTGCTAGACCCACAGGTAAATCTCACGAAACGAAGGTGTCACTGTCAACATTGTCAACTGCTCATGGTATGTGCATGGAAATTTGACTACAATTTCGTTGGTTTACTTGATTCTGTTTATGTCATTCGTTGATAATGATGCTGATCATTGTTCCATAACCGATCAATCTTAGCTTATTTTCTAATCTATATACGTGGTACTGGCGGCATTGCGGCAATCCCACAGAGGTAATTTATTTGAAAATGTTAAAGTTGAATCTACTACTTTAATGTGTGATTTTATTTTGTTTTGTTGTGTTGTGACTTTCAATAAAAATGTATATTTTAGAACTTTAATTTGAATATACTAAACAGTAATAACTAAATAGAGGCGAATTACATGAAAATGGCGGAGACGAAACACGGAGTCAAAGTGTTCGATCTCTAACGTGAGTTTTGCCGGTTAATAATAATAGTTTAACGGTGTCAACGGTCAGTAGCTACTCGTATTATTAGTAACCGGCAAAATACTCTGAGATTAGCTCAGCTCTAGCTAGTAGGATAATTGTGCAGGAAATGTAAAACCAAGAACGGAGAACCCAGCTCGGAACACTTGAACATTTTATAAAAGCATGTATAAAAATTAAATAACATTTTGTTTAATTTATATAAATCTTTTGTTTTACATTGTTATATATATTTATATTAATTATAAATAAAACTTGAGAGGTAGATCTACCGTTTTTCCCATGACATTCTACCAACTTCTACCGATTTTTAGGACTTAATCTACCAATGTTCCAAAATGTGGGTTGACAACACTGTTTACGTTATAAATTAGTTTCAAATTGCTGATATTTCGTATTTTCGTGGATATTTCATGTTATTATAGTGACCCTCCTTTAATTTAAGCTTCCGCAGAACTGTCCAAGTATTAGTAACATTAGAAACGGGATATTTACCGTGTAATCCATGTTGTCGGGAATATAAATGAAGAACTCAAATAAAATGGATAAAATGGATAATGGTAAATATCCCTTTTCTAATGTTGTCTCTTGCAAAAGAGATCGTGATAGTTTAAAAACTTATAAAATCTAAGTACATATGTCTACGGACATGTACAGAAAATGTGCAAAATGTGGAGCAACTCCTGTTCAAGCTGGTGTGGTCTCATTTCACCGTTTCCCTAAGCCTGGTAAAACGAATGTTGAACGGTATGTTAATCATATATATTTTTATGCTCATATATGCTTTATCTTGCTTATATTGAATAACTAATAGCATAGTTAGGTAGGTACCTACTCTCGTTTTCAATTCTACAGTAGGTATTATTATTACAGTTACTTAAAAAACATGTAATTTAACTTTGATCTCCATGTGATACCTATAATAAGATCATATAGGTACTATGTGCCTGTACCTTCGTCTACCATCACTGCGGTCCCAATTGGCCATAATCGATATTAGCGCGATAAAAGTCGGTCCCTTTCACCGTGAGCGTGATTACGATGGCCCACGCTACGTCATCGATGACGTCTTAACTGCCGCCATATTGACGATTACATGAACCATGCTCTACACCATAATCGTCGTGAGCGTTCTGTCAAAAGTGACAGGTGTGTGTTTATTTCTACAATGTATTTACTGGTGTCCCTTCTTTTTGATGTAAAAGTTGTATAAGTCGGTCCATCCATTCCATTATTTCTTTTTAATCCACACACTACATAGTTAACCTTCACACTATGCACGATATTTTTATTAATTTGTTTTTCGCGCGCAAATGGTTCGTTATTGCTACAACTCTGGTCCGAATTAACAACACGCTTACAGTGCCACGAGCTGTCAAAATCGCGATAACTGTCTCGGACCAGCTTTGGTAGACGATAGCACTGTGAGCAAAATTATCGCAAAACGGACCACGGCACATGTGTCCTATCTTTCTCTAGTCAGATTGCAGTAATGTAATTACTATTGGTTGTGGGCTCATGGATGACACAACGGGGCCTACTCCCACCTTTTACGAAACTATCATAAATCAGGAGCGTCTTGTAATAAGCTTAAAATAATCATACTTACTATCGTACCAACACAAAATGGTTGAACAATATTACTTCAATATTATTTACGGCGTGTTCCTTTTTAAGCCGAAATCGACCCTAATGGTGCATTCCAGTAAACACCGCCAATACATACGACTGTCGTGCCCCGGTTTTGTGTTTCCTTTAGGATGAATACCTATAATGCCCAACCCAAATAGAACACTCACAAAGTCGCAAAAAGCGCGTCATATTTTCTCTCAATTAAATCGAATGAATCATTAACCTATTTGATATTTTGACAGTAACAGCTCACAACGACCGCAAGTCCAAAACCTTCCATCCCCGAGTGTTGTAGTCGTGGCGAGAGCGTGAGCTGTGACGTAATCGATGATGTACCAAGCTCAGTTATGATAATTGCGAGTTTGAAAGATAACGGTTGGGCGGCTATGCGAACACGACCAGATGTAAGTGAAGTGAAAGAACGAAATAACGACAGAATATTCTAGTAAGGGTTTGAGATTTTAAAACTCTATGGTGGAGGCACAGAAGCATAAATATAGCTTTCATACTTATTTGTAACAGATATTGCACATTTATTTTTCCTTTATAAGTGTAGTCGTACGTGTTGAACATTTGCCATTTCATAAGTTAATATGTATATGTAAATATTTATAGTTTCAATGATGCATGATTTTTATTGACATAGTCGTGAGTAAAGACTTAGTCACGTACACACATCTATCATTAAGTCACTGTCCTGCCTAAATTACGTTTTGTAAAGCAATAGTAGTAGATATGTGTTTAAAATAAAACAATAAAAAATCAAATCTATGAATATTTTATAAATAATACAATTGTTGCTACAGACTAATCTGTTGGTTTCATGTAGAAATATATAAAAATACCTTTAATTCAAATAAAAGCCCTAAATTAGCTTATTCAAATTGATATGTAGCAGGTACTTAAACTTCTATTGTTTTGTTTAATTTCAGATGAACTTCCTTCAGAAGTCTTCGCCACAGCTACACTTTTGAGCAAATTCGTCCTGTTGCTGCATTAAAGTGTTTGAGCTGTTTGATGCATTAAATGCTGACAGTCCAGACTTCCAGACAGACAAGAAAGAACAAAGTCAGTTCAGAAACTTACGCTCAGGCTGGTGTGGCAGTGCAAATGCCGAAACCTTTAAACGATGCAAATATGCCAATCTCGGTGGAGGTTACACATTTGTGCCGTTTGGGGTAGAAAGTTTCTCTAAATGGCGCGTACAAAATTTTCAGGGCTTGGCCAAACGTTTGGTTAAAGCGTCAGGTGAACAGAATGCTGGCTCATATTTTGCAAAGAAAATTTGCATAGCTATTCAACGTGGAAATGCAGCCAGCATTCGGGACACTTTGCCTCCAACAAATAATTTATTACATTTGATATTTTTAAACTTTCGTCCATTACTTAGTTAAACTTTAATAAATTTATGAAATAAATACATAAATGTTCTTAAAAATTGTTTTATTTCTATAACATAAGTACCTACTTACTCACCTAATAAGGTTCTGCCTACTTCATGAGGCGAAATTATGTTTTAACATTGTGCCATCCGCAGACTGAATTGATAGGTAAAAAAATAAATGAAAATAGAAAAGCATGGGGTGGATATTTAAAATTCGCGCTAAAGTTAGTTCCTTAGCATTCCGTGCGGATTCTGTTGCGCTAATAGTATCAGTGTAATTCGCATTATGTCTGTATGGCAGTTACACTTCTTATCTCGGTAGAGAGTTAAATATTCCTTGTTTGAAAGATTCAAGTAAAAGTATACATACCCTAATCAATGAATAAAATATTGTTTTTACATTTATAAAGTAGACTCTTATGGTTTGTATATTTGCCTAAATATATGACTGTAAAAAAGAGCCATCTTTTGATTTGTTATGCAATGATAATAGGATCTATACTTTTCTTCTAAATGATAACACCATGTACAGAGCTACTAAAGCGAGCCGAGGTCAGCAGAAAAAGTGTTACCAGTGCATTGCTGATAAAATATGGAAGTGATAGGACAAGAGCAAGCCATATTTTTTTTTTTATTGTTGAGTAAAAGTTTTCAATTATATTATCCTATTTATTTGTAAGTTATATTATATAATGTGGTGTTGCAATAGAACTCTTCGTGAATGAGGTCATCCGGGGAAGACTGCCACCATATAATTTTCTTCCCTGAAGACCTGACTTAGAAATATTTCGATGAAAAATTTCATCCCCTATTAACCCCCATATTTTTTGATGGCATCCTGTTGGGGACCCTTGGGCCACCAAC
Organism: Selenia dentaria; assembly: GCA_917880725.1. Classification (NCBI taxonomy): domain Eukaryota; kingdom Metazoa; phylum Arthropoda; class Insecta; order Lepidoptera; family Geometridae; genus Selenia; species Selenia dentaria. The sequence goes on along the minus strand of OU862888.1, from coordinate 19,556,883 downwards.
TTTTGTATGAATACCACCTTCGTCCGACTGCGAACAAACGCAAAAAGCTGAAATTAAGGTCAATTACCTCAGACAAGGTGACTTCACTGACACCTGGTCATTGAACTCGGGGTCAATGACCTCGGACAAAGTCACTGACCTCTTCCGCAATATCATGGACACATTTAAAAAAAAAATACCTTGACCTCAGGGTCAATGACCTCGGGGTCAGTGACCTCGGACAAGGTCACTGACACCTCACGCAGGGTGAGACATAAAAAAAATTGGTAGAAAAAAGTTGACCTTGACCTCAAGGTCAATGACCTCGGTCAAGGTTATTGACCTCTCCTGCGAGGCCAGTAACCCAGGAGAAAACAATTTTTTTTGGTCAAAAAATTATATTATTTTCTACCTTGACCTCAAGGTCAGTGACCTCGGGCAAGGTCACTGACACCTGACGCAGGGTGAAAAACATTTAAAAAAAATGAGAAAAATGTTGACCTTGAGGTCAAGGTCAATGACCTCGCTCAAGGTTATTGACCTCTCCGGCGAGGCCAGTAACCCAGGGGAAATATTTTTTTTTTAGAACAATGACTTTTTTTTACCTTGACCTCAAGGTCAGTGACCTCGGGCAAGGTCACTGACCGCTCCCCTGAGATCATTGACCCCAAAAAAATATTTTTATTTTCCTCAGCGCCCCCAAGGCTACACCCTGACCGTCAGAGTGAGAGTTACTTTGGAATTCGATGGTAGTCTTAAGTTGGTTATCTCAGCATCAACTGAAGAAAGTTTTCTTTGAAAAGACGCGTAATCAATACGCAGTTTCTTGATTTCGTTCTTCATGTTATTGGACTGGGTCGAAAGTGAGGTTAGCTCACCTTTTATGACGGAATCGATTTCGTCATTAATTACACTGATTTCCACCCATTCATTTTAGCTATTAATTCTGCTATCTGTGAGGTAAGTAGGTCCTCCGGCATTTTTCTCTTCTGATCTGACGCGTCGTTATTCCGACGATAGCAGGCGGCGTGGAGGATTCTTGCGTAGGAGAGCGCAACATTGTAAATACTGACGCAACTGTTTAATAAATGTATTTTATGGCAATAATGGCACTAGTTTCGGATGGTGTGCAGGTAGGGTTTGGACCAGGATCGCCAAAGGTGTTGGGATAAGGGTAGGACGAGCTTAAACCTTTTTGTGTGCAGTAATGGCTCGTCCTCCTACCGAATACTCAGGTAGGGCATTGAGCTGACGGTTTAAAAGAACATGACCCGCGGTGAGTAATTCAAATTCCGCGGGGTCAAAAGCGAGTGGGCTGAGAGGGCGTGCATTGAGCATGGCTGCAATGCGCGCTAAAAGAGCTGAAAGTGTAGGTGCGATATTGTTATTATTGGTTGCAAGAAAGTCTTGTATTTCCCTAAGTTCATTTCTAGCGCCTACATAAATTGTACCGCAATTATATCTAAATAACGCCGGTACACCGCGCCTAGAAACAAAACGCTGTAATGCCGCAAGGAACGCTTCCGTGGACTCAGAGAAACTCAGATACCGGTTCGAGATGGACCGCCTTCGTGGCTAGGCATGTTACAACACAGAAGTAGCCTTTTAATAGCTTGGCGTTTCTCAGTGTACTGGATTTTATCAAAAATGGTCCAGTAAAGTCCGTCGTGACTTTGCTAAATACGGGCTGAACGTTTACGCGGTCGGCGGGTGAGTCGGCCATGTACGGAGCCTTAGTTTGGACGCAGAAACGTAAACATTGTATACATTTGTATACTGATAACGTCCAGAATTGCTGGCGTAAGGGTGAGTGCAGAATGTCAGCACCTAACTGACTTAAGGTGTTTGCGATGACAGTTTGTCGTCGTGTTGTGTGTGTGTGCTGATTCTTTGTGGGCTGAGTCGGTATTTGTTGGATGTACCGTCCTAGTCATTGCCTAGGCGGCGGTGAAGGACGCGAGGTAGTGCGCGGTGGAGTACGACGGGAGTACACCATCTGGCCAGTATCAGGTGTGGGACGGCGCCGTGGTACCTCGCGCTGTTGTACCGGCAATAAGCGCACTGGTAGTGCGTAGTATCGGGTACATACCCGAGGCTTGTGACCCTTTACATTACTCCATGGGTAGCAATGGTTGTCACCATAGTGAGGTTGTGCGTTCGATCCCTGTTTGGGTCTTGTCGCGGAGCTGAACGGTCGTGGGTTCGAACCCTGCGCATAGCGCGGAGGTTGCGGGTTCGAAACCTGTTGAAGTGGGGGCGAGAAGCGCACGGCTATAGGTGCGGAGCTGAGAGGGTTCAGGTTCGAAACCTGCATATAGCACGGAGGCTGCAGGTTCGATACCTGCAGAGCTAATGACGAGAAGCGCGCGGGTATGGGCGCTGAGCTGAGTGGTTGCAGGTTCGAAACCTGCGTATAGCACAGAGGCTGCAGGTTCGATACCTGCAGAGCTAATGACGAGAAGCGCGTGACCCTGATAAACCTACGGAGTCTAATATTATATAATACGCCGCGTCAAATTTATCGCGGGTTAATTTTACGCCGGCTGCTCTGGCAGCGAACTCGGGGCTATAGCGCCTTGGTTTGCTAGACCTCAATGATAACGCTTCCAAATTAAGCTTAATAATAGCGATTTGTTCCTCTCTAAATCTGGCTACCTGTGATTCAGAAGGCATCGTTAATCGTCGAAGGCGAAGTCAGGCACAAGGACGCAAGCAAATTAAAGGGAAACAAAAATATCAAAGTATTTAATCGTAGGTGGAATTCCGCACCTCCTTTTTCGGAAGTCGGTTAAAATAACGCCTAAATTAATAACGTGTGTACCAAACCTTATGTGAGCTGAGGGTTCAATCACTTTATTAATTAATTATATTCTGTAAATTTCGTTATGTTATACGTAAATTCTGTACCGTAAGACGTTTTGTGCTGATCTCTTAAATGTAAACAATTAACTTACATTAATTATTTCATGATAATCACGAACACAAGTAAATCTTTTAACAGTATTTAGTATTATTTTATAATTAAAATCAACAAAGTACCTGGCCTTTAATTCTTAATTACAAGACCTTCTTGCAAGTACCATTAATAACAATCGTGTATCGCGTTAGGCTAATTCGTCAGGAATTTTAGCAACTCTCATGTATTCTTGGCGCGTGAACGCGGCCGCCTGCAGTACTATTGTCTATTCTGTGGCGCGCGAGTGTCAATCTAGCAACGATAAGCGAATAGGTTAATTAGTGAACGTCACCTTTCTGGAAGCTTCTAATCGCTAGTCGGGTTTTGTTTAATAAGCAAATACCTGAGTTAATTAGGTGATTTGTATGACGTAAGGGGATTTAAATTAAATCAATAGTGTTATCAATATTGAGTATATTTACACTTCTTTTGACTTTTTAATACTGTTTCCGCTAGGTGGCACTTGTCGAAATCAGTTTAAAACTTTAGTTTATTTTAAATATGAATTTCATTTGTTAAAATACTTAAAATAAATGTTAACTGTGTTTTATATGGTTACCGACATTTTGACTAATATTTACTGTTAAATGGAACTCTATTGACCGGTAGACTATTTTCTGGAATCGCCGCTTGGTGGCGTGGTCGCTACCTAGTGGAGGGAGTGGCTGCTGTATCGCGTTAGTCAGTATAAAAAGGAGTGGAACCGCCATCCACGACTCAGTTGATCACTTGCAGTGGCATAGTGCGCTACTAAAAGAAGTGTACCAGTAATTTACGAGCTGTGCAACTAAATTATATGTAAGTAATGTGTATCATTTTTGGTGTGCTTATATTATTTTCAAAATTTTTATGTTGTAGTGCGCTTGTTTTTTTATATTGGTGCGAATGAAAACTGCTGAATATATTAAACAGTGTTTTTACCAGAATCTGCATTATTCATTGTACCAAAACCGCCCATATGAAGATTAGTAAGGTTTGTTGGAGAAATTTCTAACATATCAGAACTGGGTTTACTCACGGATAATTTTTATTATTTTTGCTTCATTATGATTATATTGGCACTTGACATATGAAAGAAAAATCATTTATGCTTTGTCTCAGAACAGTTGAATCGGCTATGTGTTTGTTTTTTCGGCAGATTGATCGATGGAGAAGTCCAATGAAGAGCGTAATCACTCGCCTATCGTGTCTCATCCGAATGTCAGACAAGTGCGCACACCGCAGCGATCCTCTGGTAAACGCCGACAACGTGCGAGTCGCAGTCGTAGCCGAATATCAAGGCGCAGCCGCAGCACATCACGTCATCCGAGAAAAAGGTACCGCATTAGTCGCGAAGACTCTATGAGCCGCGAGGGCTCTGCAGTACGACGTCACAGCCGCGAGGGCTCTGCAGTACGTCGTCATAGCCGCGAGGGCTCTGCAGTGCGACATCATAGCCGCGAGGGCTCTGCAGTACGTCGTCATAGCCGCGAGGGCTCTGCAGTACGACGTCATAGCCGCGAGGGCTCTGCAGTACGACGTCATAGCCGCGAGGGCTCTGCAGTACGACGACACAGCCGCGAGGGCTCCACCGTGCAGTGCCGCAGCCGCGAGGGCTCCGCCGTGCGACATCATAGCCGCGAGGGCTCTGCAGTACGTCGTCATAGCCGCGAGGGCTCTGCAGTACGACGTCATAGCCGCGAGGGCTCTGCAGTACGACGTCATAGCCGCGAGGGCTCTGCAGTACGACGACACAGCCGCGAGGGCTCCACCGTGCAGCGCCGCAGCCGCGAGGATTCCGCCGTGCAGCGCCGCAGCTACGAGGGCTCCGCCGTGCAGCGCCGCAGCCGCGAGGACTCCGCCGTGCAGTGCCGCAGCCGCGAGGGCTCCGCCGTGCAGCGCCGCAGTCCCATCCGCTCCACTGAGCGTCGCCGCAGCCGCGAAGGCTCCGTCGTGCAGCGCCGCATCCGCGGGGGCTCCGCCATGCAGCGCCGCAGCCCCATCCCTTCCGCTAAGCGTCACCGCAGCCGCTCTGCTGTCCGTCGCCGCAGCCGCGACTACTCGGCTGAGCGTAGTCAAACACATGTAACTGGTGAGCTGTTATCTAAATTATCCGATATTTTAAGTAAAGTAGCTTCTAGTAATCAGCATGAAAAGTTTAGTAACGTAAATGTTGTCCCAGAATTCAATCCATCTTTGAAAAATCAAAATATGACTACGTGGTTACATAAAATCAATGAAATCAGCCGCCTTTATAAATGGACAGATAGACAAATAATTCATTATGCTTTGCCGAAGCTAACTGGTAATGCTAAACGTTGGTATGAAGGTTTAACTACTATAAATTATACATGGGTGGAATGGCAACAGAAGTTGAAAGCCGCGTTTCCTTCTGGCGAAAATTATGGTCAAATGCTTTCAGACATGTTGGATAAGCGAGCTAAATTTGGTGATTCTTTAGAAGATTACTACTATGAGAAGGTAGCATTACTCAATAGGTGCGAGATAAAAGCGAAAAGGGCAGTAGAATGCATAATTTTTGGCATCGAAGATAGGGCAGTTAGGCTGGGTGCTGAAGCAGCCCAATTCAAAGATCCTGACAAACTTTTAGCGTATTTACGAAGTGTCAAAAGTAGGAAGAATGAATTTAATAGACCTCCGCCAAAAAAATTTTTACCTAAAGACACAAATACTACAAACATCAATAAGACTATTAGGTGTTTCAAATGCAATGAAGAAGGTCATAGAATCATATCATGTCCACAAGTAAAAAAATGCACTAACTGTTTTAAAATTGGTCACGAAGCCAAAGATTGTTTCCGCAAAGAACAATCCAAGGAACAAAATAAAAATATATTAGAAATTTCAAGTAACGACTCTAACGTTAAAGATAAATACATACAGACTGCAACTATTAATGGGCACAAAATAACTAGCTTTATAGACATGGGTAGTGACTGTACTCTCATCAGAAAAACTGATGCTGATACAATCTTGTCAAAATGGGACAGTTCGAAAGTTACGACAATGACAGGATACGGGGGTGGCATTGTTCAAGCATTAGGAGAATGTATGGTAGAAAAAGACATCCAAGAAGTTCGCGTTTGGGTAAAAGTACTTGTGGTACCAGACCATACCCTTAGTTACCCATTACTAGTTGGACAAACCTACACTGAGTCACCATATATAAAAATTGTAAAAACTGACACAGAATTAATAATTATGCGAAAAATGAAAGAAGATAATATTATTAAATTATTTATTAAAAACGATATCGAAGTCGAACCCGGGTGTACTCTAATAGATGTTTCTTCTTCAGTTCATCATACTGGTCCAATTTTAATCAACGATAGTTGTAGATTAAAACCTAAGTATGAATATAATCTCGAGGGAGGTCTGCACTCTTTGGAAGGTGGATTCACAACTTTATTATTGACTAACTTGTCAGACAATAAGATACTTTTTAAAAGAAACGAACTTCTAGCCAGAGCTCAAACGTTGAAAATTGTTAACATAAATAGCAATCTCACAGTTAACAAAATAAATATTGAAGGTGAAAAATTAAAACCGTTTACAATGAATGAAATAACCACTGGAAATGATATTTCACTTGAACAGAAATCATTACTTTTGAAAACAATTAACAAACATAGAAAAACTTTTGCCACAAATTTGGAAGAACTTGGTTGTACTAATGTTGAAAAAATGAGTATCGAACTTTTAGACCCAGAGCCGGTAGTCTACAGACCTTACAGGTTATCACATAAAGAAAGAGATGAAGTTAGGAAAATGACTGATGAACTTCTTGATCATGGTATTATTAGTGAATCTTGCTCCCCATTTGCAAGCCCGATAATAGTAGTACAAAAAAAGAATGGTGAAAAACGACTTTGCATCGACTACAGGGCTTTAAATAAAAAAACTATTAAACAACATTACCCATTGCCTAGGATAGAAGATCAGTTGGATAGATTGTCAGGTTACAAGTTCTACACTACACTTGATTTAGCATCAGGATACTATCAAGTTGAAATCAATGATAAAGATAAGGAAAAGACTGCTTTTGTTACACCGGACGGACAGTTCCAATTTAATAGGATGCCTTTCGGATTGGCGAATGCCCCTGCTGTCTTTCAGCGAACCATTAACAAAGTATTAAATGACCTACGATTCAATTCTATAATTATTTATATGGATGATGTTCTTTTACCGTCAGCTACATTCGAAGAAGGGCTAAAAAAATTGGAGATAGTTTTGGAGAAATTAGCTAATGCAGGACTCACCTTAAAATTGCCAAAATGTCACTTTTTTCATACGCAAATTGATTTTTTAGGATTTGAAGTTTCTGAAAATGGTATTAAACCAGGTAAAAATAAAATTGAAGCTGTTGATAAATTTCCAACACCCGTTAATGTACATAATGTCAGGCAGTTCCTCGGTCTAGCTAGTTTCTTTAGGTGGTTTATCCAAAACTTTGCTGCAATAGCCAGACCAATGTCCCAACTGTTAAAAAAAGATGCAACATGGTGCTGGGGACCTGAACAACAAGAAGCTTTTACTGAACTTAAAACTAGATTGATTTCTCGCCCAGTGTTAACGTTATTTAATCCTAATGCACTAACTGAACTTCATACCGATGCTAGCAAACACGGTGTAGGCGGGATACTTTTGCAGAAACAGAACGACCAAACTCTTAAACCTGTAGCTTTTTACAGCAGACAGACTTCACCCGAAGAGCAACACTTCTCTTCTTATGAGCTTGAAACTCTAGCCGTCATTAGCTCGCTGGTAAAATTTAGACCTTACCTCATCGGGTTGCATTTCACAATTGTCACAGATTGTAACTCATTGCGAGCTACCTTTACTAAAAGAGACATGATTCCCCGTGTTTCTCGGTGGTGGAGTCTAATCCAAGAATTCGACTTTAATATAACGTACAAACCCGGAAAATCCATGAATCATGTAGATGCGCTGAGTAGGAACCCCTTAAGAGAGAACAGACAAGAGATTGAATCTCCTAATGAAAATCTTCAGATATTACATATAACAACTGAATGGCTTGCAACAGTGCAAATGGATGATGAGGAAACCCAAAGAATAAAAAAGATATTAGATGACAAGGAGTCTGAAGATATAGTTTATATAAAGCAAAATTATGTATTAAAACGAGGCTTAGTTTACAGGTTGACCAATGAAGGACCCAAGTGGTTGGTACCAAAAGGTGTACGTTGGCAACTATTAAAATCATGTCACGATGATATTGGTCACTTTTCTCTTGAAAAGACTCTTGACAAAATTAGATCTGATTATTGGTTTCCAAAAATGAGCAAAACCGTTAAAAAGTATTGTCAAGCTTGCATTCAATGTGCTCATGGCAAAGCCCCAAGTGGAAAGAAGTCTGGATACCTTCACTCAATTCCTAAAGTACCCCAGCCTTTTCACACTGTTCATACAGATCATCTTGGCCCATTTAACGAAAGCAAAAAAAAGAACAAATATATATTGGCTATCATTGATGGATTTACTAAATTTATTACCCTCAATGCCGTTAAAAATACTAAGAGCAATACTACTATAGGTGTGTTCAAAAATTATTTCTCGTTATTTGGTGTTCCGAGTAGAATTATTTCAGATAGAGGCACCACTTTTACTAGCAGTAAATTCAAAGAGTTTTTATCTGAAAAAGGTGTAAAACACATTTTAAACGCTGTGGCTACACCGCGAGCCAACGGACAGGTAGAACGCTTTAATCGTACAGTACTAGGTGCGTTAACTACAATGACTCATGGAAAAGGCGAGCAAAATTGGGACGAGTATTTACAGGAAATTCAGTGGGGAATAAACAACACTATAAACAAAACTACGGGAAAAACTCCTGCTGAATTACTTTTTGGTCTACGATTAACTGGTTCTAGCGACAGTAATTTAAAACTAGCAGTTACTGATGATAATGAGGTGACTTCTGGTAGTTTAGAACAGATGCGAAACGAAGCTTTAAGTAAAATTTCTCATACACAAGAGAAGCAAGCGAACAATTTTAATAAATCTCGCGCTCCACCACGACAGTTTGATGTTGGTCAACTAGTTCGCGTTGAAAGGGAAGTAGCCCAGAAGGGCAAAAGTAAAAAATTAGTTACCAAATGCTTAGGTCCCTATCGTGTCAGGAAAGTTATGCCAAATGACAGGTACGAAGTTGAGGATACCCCTGTCACACGCAAGAAAGGAATACCTAAATACACGGGTATTTTTCCTGTAGACAAAATTCACTCATGGCTTGTTTTCAAATCCAATAACGAAATTGAAACATCATCAGAAGATGAACTTGACCAACGGCAAAATGATGATTTGATAAATGAGATGGATTGAATAGTGGAAATGATTGATCAAATCTTAATTATTTTCTTATATCTCTGCAGTCGTATAATCTGTAATATATGAATCAATTGATCATTTATAGCATTTATAGATTATGAATTTTGTGTAACAACGTCTATAGTAATAAGATAACAAAGTAGAAAGCTAAGCTCGAGGACTCGCTTAATAGTCAGGATGGACGAATGTTATCAATATTGAGTATATTTACACTTCTTTTGACTTTTTAATACTGTTTCCGCTAGGTGGCACTTGTCGAAATCAGTTTAAAACTTTAGTTTATTTTAAATATGAATTTCATTTGTTAAAATACTTAAAATAAATGTTAACTGTGTTTTATATGGTTACCGACATTTTGACTAATATTTACTGTTAAATGGAACTCTATTGACCGGTAGACTATTTTCTGGAATCGCCGCTTGGTGGCGTGGTCGCTACCTAGTGGAGGGAGTGGCTGCTGTATCGCGTTAGTCAGTATAAAAAGGAGTGGAACCGCCATCCACGACTCAGTTGATCACTTGCAGTGGCATAGTGCGCTACTAAAAGAAGTGTACCAGTAATTTACGAGCTGTGCAACTAAATTATATGTAAGTAATGTGTATCATTTTTGGTGTGCTTATATTATTTTCAAAATTTTTATGTTGTAGTGCGCTTGTTTTTTTATATTGGTGCGAATGAAAACTGCTGAATATATTAAACAGTGTTTTTACCAGAATCTGCATTATTCATTGTACCAAAACCGCCCATATGAAGATTAGTAAGGTTTGTTGGAGAAATTTCTAACAATAGAATGAAGGAATTAAATTGAGCTTAATATGGGCTGATTTGTATGACGTAATTTGGGTAATATTAAGTCAATAAAATGTAGTTTATATTAGGGAGATTTAATGGACTGTATTAAAGGGAATTTTAATTAAGAACTGATAAGAGCTGAAAGTGAAGGATATTCGCTGGGTCGTTATCTCGTTTCGAAGGAAAATATGGTTTGTTTACACCATATTTCGGTCGAATGAGATATTAAGGTGCCGGTTCTTTTAATTATCTCGGTTCGATGGACCAATTGGTAATTAAATATCCGTGCTTGTAGGAAATATAGTATCGCAGTTTCCTGCTAACTATACATCGGTAGGAGTGGAGAGGATAAATATAGTTTCGCAGTTTCCTGCTAGCTATACGCTCGATGATAGGGGGGGGGTAAGTGTGGTTGAGCAGTTTCCTGCAACCAGAGAATAGGTAGGGAATAATTGATGGTAAATACCTGTGTCGAGGAGCTCTGGGTCTGATGAGTGCTGGTGACCGTGCTTCCTCGTTGGAGGCGTCTTGCTGTCGACGGCGTGCTGAAGGAGCTGAACTTGGTTCACTTGGTTATAATGTTTGTATTGTCCCTTTGGGTTGTGCACTGGTTTACGCGGCGGGCTGATTGCGTGTGTACACACGTGCTGATTTAGGAGTGGTGTGTGGTCGGGCCGAACACACCCTGAAGGTCACTCGCGGCGAAGTCATTCGCGGTGACTCGTGCTGATAGAAAATGGCGGTGCCATGCGGTCGCTACGCGGAACGCAGCGGTACACGTCCGCCGGTCGCGAGTATAAAAGGGTGACTGTTTCCGCTTCCTTTCGCAGCCGCCTTCTCGCCTGACAGCTGCAGGACAGCGGCGGGGGAACGCGGGGGCGCGGGTGCGCGCCTTTAGGTGACGTCACGCTCTGGCGTGAACAGGCACTATTGTTAGTTTCAGGTATAAAATATATCAAAATTTGAAATATAAATCGCAATGATCGCAAAAAATAGTACATTGTTCACCGAGAGGAGAAAGTGACCGATTACCGTCGAGGGTGTCGTTTGAAGCCCGAGCCGTAGGCGAGGGCTTTAAAACACCCGAGATCGGGAATCGCACTTTCTCTCGAGTGATACATAGTGCTTTATACTACACCTACGAGGAAAATAAAAAACTAAATCTTTACTAGTTGAAATTTATATTGAAATTGTTGCAGTTAGTGAAGCTTAATGTAACACTTTTTCCATTAATGTTTGTTTGAGATGTTTGCGATAATGTAGGAGGAATAACTGGCTGTGCTGTTGGCACTGCGCTCGTAGAAGGCTGTGGTGCCAAAGGGGCAACTGGCTGCTGAGGGGCATCTGGCATCGCCGCGCTCGTTGATGGTTGAGGAGATGAGTCTTGATGCACATTAATCGATCCCGATATTTGGTTATTTATTCGTGTTTTGTTTTCTACGGAATTCTCTATGTAGCTTTCTGCAACAGCGGACGATTTCCAACCACCGTGACGTTTTATTGTGGTTAAATCAGCACCAGTATTGGCAAGAATAGTCGCTGAAGTTCTGCGGAAGCAGTGGCCAGTGTATTCTAGTGGATTGAGTAAATTAAGGTACTGTTATGAGACTTCGGGGTTGAGCCTTTTTAAAAAAGGAAATAAAATACAAAATAGATTTTAAGACAACCGTCGCATTTGGAAGTTGGAAGAAGACTGACTGGATGGATGGGTGTCTGAGGCAATACGACATACGAAATGATGATTAGGCGGAAAAAGGAGGGAGTAAGCAGAAAGGGGTGCATATAGTATATATAACACCTCCCTGGGGTAGACAAAACTTCGGGGTTGAAATTTCGAAGTTTGGGAAAACAACATCGATTGGGTTATATGTTTCTTCTAGTACTGGGAGATAGAATATCATCTGGAGTCTGTTGACGTTTATTGATTTTGACAGGAATGACAGGATCGAGATTTAGCGGCTGCTCTACAGGTGGGTTGACAGGGACTGATCGGGAAAACTTAGGGAAGCGATAAGGAAGACGGTTGTGCGATTTTATATACAAACACAATTTAATTATACAATATAATAAAATAATACAAGTTATTAAAATTAATAGGATTGAGTAATGAGTCTCGTATTTAATTATTTGATGTTGATTAATAATTTTATCCGCTTCAGCTGAAATTGACTTTAATTTAGATTTTGTTTCCGGAGTAAAAATGTCCAAATCTATGTTTTGCAATTTTATACGAGGGTCACTACTAATCTCCTTTTTAAACTTATCTAAGGTACAGCAAGAATCGTTAATTATATTGAAATCAGGTCGAGTGATAGTTACATTTATTTTTAAGTTACTTAATTTAGGTATTAATTTGGTACTTTTGCAGTACGCGTAATAATTATACGGAATGTTTATAATTCCCGTCCCGATTATATTTATTTCAACACTTTTCTGCATAGGACACTCTATATATAATTTATTGTTCTGGGACTGTACATAAATCCAGTTATTATTGCAAAGTGGTTTCCATATATCTATATGTCCATATATGAAGTCGGTTTGGCACTGCACTGGTAGGGCACTTACAACGGTTGAGAGAAGTTCACTTTCGCAACTGGGATTCGCACTGGTCGGGTATACAGTCATGACGTCACAGATAAACTCGCGAGAGCTTATCACTCTGCATTCATTAAGTGATTCAAGGTTACAATATTCTAATTTATCCTTGGTTATTGCGATGTATTTACTGCTAGGTATTATAAAACTAAATGAGTGTGGTTTTACACTGTCATGTGGGGTCGGAAGTGCTATATTATGGTATAAACTATAGGTCTTAGAAGATACCAAAGGTATTCTTAAAATAAAAACAATCTTATTGTTCAGACTATAACATAGTACACTAGATATGTTCATTAAAATTTACATATGACTTAGTTCTAAAGCAACGGGTAATTTCAATTCTGCAGGTAAGTACCTATAGTTATCGACAAGCTCTTTGTATAATTGTGTGGGAGGTAACACAGCCGGGTGCAGTATGTTTTGACTGCTAAACATAATAGCGGTGATTATGTCCTCCAGTTGAAACGATAAGGTGAGGACAGCGGCTTCCAAACTGTTTAATATTGAATTAATATTTGACTTTATATTTAGATCGTCGGTAATTTGCGATATGTTTTTTAGTTTTAACGAGAGGTTGTCGATACCTTCATTAAGCCTGGCTTCATTAATTTTTATTGTATGCAAAGTATCATTAAATTTAGACAAAGCAGAGGATGTGACCAATATATTTTCTTTAATTAATGAAACCATTATTTTCTCATTGTCCTGTAAACTCTGTATGGCGTTGTCATATTTAACAGCATCGTCCTCGTTTAGAGTCCAAAAAATCGTTTTGGATAATGTACCTATAGCACCTATACGCACCTATACGCACTACGCCTCAATCTATTATTGCTGGTAAGGTGAGCGATGGAGGAATACTCGGAAATGATATCGTTGTATCTTATAGTGAGCGGTTCTAATATGTTATGACATTCTAAGTTGCTTATGGTTTCAATCTGAAATTGATTGCATAAGAAACGTACTGTACCTAAAATAGAGTTAATATTTTGAATATGCGGACTTATGTAAGATATATCAAACGGAGTAACTACGTCTAAGTGACCAACATTTGTTTTGAGTTCACCAATTGGATCGAAATAAATGCCGGAGCTCGAGTTGATTGGTTGGACATACTCTTGGTGACCTTGGGCCAGTACGCTGTAATGAAAAGAGATGTCGAAGTTACTAACAATTAAACTTAACTAATTTTAACTTTATTACCTAACTACAACTATTTTATCTAATTAATAATATGCATTATTAAATGCTGAATTAAGCTTATACTACTCGTAGTATAATATATATATATATATAATATAATTATTTAATGCGTTAATTGTAACGCTTATTAATTAATTATAAGTATTGAGTATTACGTGGATCCATCATGGCCTTCCACGTGTTTGACTTCATCATAGTGATGTTTCACATGACGTCTATTTATTAAAAGTGATAAAGTATGGTTGCCATGAATCTTTACAATTTTATATGGACCTTTCCATATAGGCGATAGGGCTTTTCGCATCCTAAGGTGATTCTTTAGAAGAACGTATTCACCAATTTTATACTCGACAGGTCGAGTTCGCGTGTCATAGTAATTTTTTGAATTTTCTTTTGATTTGTGAATATATTCTAAAGCTTTATCACGCGCGTGCTTCATGCGATGTTGCAAGAGCTTTACGTATTCAGGATAGGTAGTATTAGAATTGTCACTGTATACTGAGTCAGGGATGTGGGGCTTATGCCCAAACAACAGTTCGTATGGTGAGTAGTGTGTAGTTGAGTGAACGGCGGTATTGTATGCCAACATAGACGTATATACATACTGGGGCCAGTTATCTTGGTTTTCATTCACATAAGATTTAAGATACTCTTTGAGAGTGGAATGCGATCTTTCCAAAGCACCTTGCGTCTGCGGATGGTAGGGTGATGACCACAACTGTTTAATTTTTAGGAAATTGCATGTTTTCTTAAAAAGGTCTGCTGTAAAGTTAGTACCCTGATCGGTGAGTATGTATTTAGGAATTCCGAATAGTGATATGAAATGGAGGAGGCAGTCGCTCGCTTCTGCCGCTGTGTTACTACGAAGAGGATATGCTAATGAAAATTTTGTTAAGTCGTCTTGCATAGTCAGGATATATTTGAGTTTAGCTGAGCCAGATTCAGGCAAAGGGCCTACAATATCAAGGGCTAGCCTCTCGAATGGGGATGTAGAAGTGGATGTTATTACCATTGGAGCTCTATTTATTTTACGCAACGCTTTGTTAGTTTGGCATGACTGACATTTCTTAACATAGTTCTCAATATCACTGCGCATATTTTTCCATGAGAATCTTTCTTTTATGCGGCTTAGCATTCTCGCGGATCCAAGATGTCCTGCGATTGGGATGTCGTGATTATCTTTTAAGATTGTGGGAATTTCGCTAAGTGCTGGGTAAATAATATTATTATGGTAGATGTGAATATTTATATTGGTGCCGTCAAATAAATATGCCAACATGTTATAGATTTTAGCAAAGGAGTGTCTGTCAAAAGGATTTCTAAAATCTGATATGCTTATTTCATTTACTGTAGGATAAGACATGATTATTTCGTCGCGAGCATATTTACTTTGCGACTTTTAAATATATCGGGATACGAGCAGTCGTCAAAATGGTGCACTTTCGTGAATATGAACAGGTAGGTTTTGTTTTCTACTGTAAGCGGTAAAAAGGTATGTAAAGATCTTTCTGTTTTCAGGAATTCATCACGTTGGAGGCTCGGACAGTTGCTGAGGATTTCTTCGACATAAGGTACGGATTCGTCCATGTCTATTGAGGTAGGTATAATTACTAGCTTTTGTATGCCTTTCAGAAGATATTCGTTATGTTCTGTTATGTGAGTATTATACAACTTTGTTGATGATTTTAAAAATTTGTTATAGGTTTCGTCAGATAAAGGTAAGTTTTCAGATGCTGAAGAAGGAGTTCCAGGGTCGCGGTATGCTGATATCGATGCAGGTAAGGTTTCAGGCTTTTGCCAACTTGTCGAGGGTTGAGGAGCTGATTCGGTTTCAGGAGGAGTATTTGCAATACTATGAGGAGCTACGAGAGGAGAAGGATCTGCGGATACAGGAGGGTCTGCGGGATTAGGAGAAGCTACGACGACGGGCGGATCTTCGGGTACAAGAGGTTCTGCGGAAATAGGAGGATACAGGGGACTGAAATCATAGTCCCTCACATCAACTGGGCTAAATTCTGTTGTAATTAGATCATCAAGAGTTTCTTGGTGAATTTCAGGAATTTGTAATTCTGGTGAAATATCAACAAGAGGGCTCAGGTGAGTTTCGTTAGTCGGAATTGGAATTTCGTTAGCCGGTGATGGATTTAAGTTACTTTTATTTTCAGGAAAGATAGGGTTGACAGGATATCTTGATAGAGCGTCGGCTGCAGAATTCAATTTACCCTTGCGATATACGATTTCGTATTCATATTCTTCTAGTTTTAGTCGCCAACGTTGTAGTTTGCTGCTGGGGTCTTTATGATTAAAAAGCCATTTTAATGGTCTATGGTCGGTTATTATTAGGAATTTATTCCCGTAAAGGTAGGGACGGAATGTTTTACAGCCGTAAAGGATTGCTAGCAACTCCTTTTCAGTAGTGCTATAATTAGATTCGCTTTTATTGAGGGTACGTGATGCGAAGGCTACAGGTTGATCTTTACCAATTGGGCCTTGGGAGAGAACAGCACCTACGGCGTAGTTAGATGCGTCGCAGGTAAGTATGAAAGGTTTGGAGAAGTCAGGATAAATGAGTAGGGGTGCGGTTGTCAGTTTACCTTTTAAAGTGTCAAAGGCAAGTTTTTGTTGATTTTCCCATATGAAGAGGGTTTCTTTTTTAAGGAGACTGGTAAGGGCTTTAGCAGTTTTGGAAAAGTCAGGAATGAAACGGCGGTAGTAGGAAACAAGACCAAGAAATGATTTGATATCTTTTGCAGATTTTGGTACTGGAAATTCGACAACGGCTTTAATTTTGTCGGGATTTGGCTTGACGCCTTGTTCAGTGATAACATGACCAAGGTAACAGACTTCTCGTCGTAGAAACTCACACTTATCAGGTTGTAATTTTAGTTTAAAGTCTCGCATTCTTTGAAAGATGGATCTAAGGTTTAAGATGTGAGACCGGATATCATATGCATAACAGACAATGTCATCTAGATACACGAAACATCGAATGCCTTGGAGCCCTGATAAGGCGGAATTCATTAATCTCTGAAAGGTGGAAGGGGCGTTTTTAAGTCCAAAAGGCATTCGCAAGAATTGGAAATGTCCCTCTGGGACGGTGAATGCTGTTTTAGCTTTGTCAGCTTCATTTAGCAATATCTGATGAAAACCAGATGCGAGGTCTAAGGTAGAGAAATATTTACTATTGCCAAGTTGATCTAAGATCTCTGTGATCTGTGGTATAGGGTAAGTATCACCAATTGTGACGTCGTTAAGCTTCCTGTAGTCTATTACTACTCGCCACTTTTGTGTATTGGAAGCGTCGAGTTTTTTAGGAACAACCCAAATTGGTGATGACCAAGGAGAATCGGAAGGCTCTATAATATTTTGCTTCAGCATTTTATCAACTTGATTTCGTACTTCGGTTTTGTGAATTTCTGGGAATCGGTAAGTTTTCGTGTGAATTGGTATTTCAGTTGTTGTTTTTATATCGTGTTTTAAGGCATTTGTATAAGACAAATCTTCTCCAGGAAGATGGAAAATATCGGAAAACTCGGAACACAATTGAAAGAGAGCTTCCTTTTCTTCGCTATTTAGATGAGAGACGCGCAATTGTTTTAGTACTTCTTCTGTTCGTGTGGCGCAGTCGATTGAAGGATATATATGGTTTACGGAAGCGTCCGGATGTTCTTCGAATTTGAAGGTGTTAATTGGGGTAAGTGTTAGGTTAAGATTTGATTTTAGTGTTACAGGTTCTTCAGAGGTATTTACCACGGATATATTTATTCTGTTATTTTCTTTAACTCGAACTACGCAATTTGCAACCAAAAGGGTTTTAGAGAGTTTCTGATCAAGAACCATTCCTTCTTTTATTTCAGGGTTCTGGACTGAACATTCAATAATAGTTTCTGTTCTTGCAGGTATTAAGTATGCAGGGTCATGGAAATGCAATTTCAGGGATGATTTCCCAATATGGATAGAGTTATTAGTATAATCGATGTTGCAGCTATGCGCGTTGAGCATGTCAGAGCCTATAATGCCGTCATATGGTAAGTGTATTTTGTCGATAACGTGAAATTGATGTAATATACTGGATTTAGGTAATCGTATTTTAAGTTGAAAGTGACCACGGGTTTGAATAGATTCTTCTGATGAATCAATGCCTTTTAATTGTATTTTTTCTTTTACTAACTTAGGATGTTTTGTTATACAAGAATATTTTAACAAACTTACTGAGGATCCTGAGTCTACAAGAAGGGATAATGGAATATCTGACACGGTAGATTCAACGAGTACATGAGGTAATAACATTATTGCAGGGTTATTCGTGATCTCGAATACACTAACCTCAGAGGATTTGAGCAGCTTGGAGCTCTGCGCGGATACAGTGGGTTTTGGCAAGTTGGTGCTATGCACGGATACAGTGGGTTTTGGCAGGTTGGCGCTCTGCACGGATACAGTGGGTTTTTGCAGATTGGCGCTCTGCACGGATACAGTGGTTTTTGGCAGATTGGCACTCTGCACGGATACAGTGGATTTTGGCAGGTTGGCGCTCTGCACGGATACAGTGGATTTTGGCATAGTCAAAGAATAATTTCCATGAAGCGGAGTTATTTTGGATTTAGGAAAAGGACTTATAGTGTTGATTTCTGAATTTTTAAGTCCCGTACGACACCGGGACGAGAAGATTACTCGTTTTTTGATACAGTATCAACGGTATCGTAGTCCTCTACTTGATCAGCTGAACATTGATCTTCAGGGGTATCGGAGACGAAATGGATACGTTGGGGTATCCTCGTTTGATTTTGGTCTAATTTAAATCGGTTGTTGTTGTATTCCCGTTTGCGACATTGTTCCAGGGTATGACCTGGTGCTTTACAATATCTGCAGAATAGGGTAGCGGAGTTGTTGTTGTTATTAGGTCGGTAAGGGTAAAAGTTCGACTTGGATTGATTTAAGGTTTGGGGTAGGTTTGTAGGAGATCGCTGATTTTGATCACGACGCGGGGCTTGAAAATTTTGTCTTTGGAAATTAGGCTTTTCCTGTCGTGAATTATTAGGACTCTGCTTAAATAAATATTGTTGGATTTTCTCCTCGGATATCGCTATATTTACAGCTTCGTTGAGCGTTTTCGGAGATTTACATCTAACAATGTTAGATATGCGGGTCATCAGTCCCATCTGGAAATGATGGAGGGCTAATTCTTCCATGGCTGCTGTACGTCCTATCATTTCTCTACTTTTATGGCCGTGTGAAATTGATATTTCCGTGAGTAACTGAGAAAGACATGTTTCTATTCTTAGAGCGTACTGGCTCACGGATTCATTAATTTGTTGTTTACACTCTTGAAGGTCTGTGAGCAAATGAGTATAGTGTTTCCTTTCACTAAACTGGGTTTTGAGAAATTCTTTTAGTTGCAACCAATTGGCAAACTCTTTAACAGAACAGGCGGTTTGTGCCTTGCCCTGCAATTGACATAGAATATATTTGAACAGGATATCTTTTTGAGACTCTGATGCTAGTTCGTAGGCGTTGTTGCAGTTTACCAAAAAGGAGTTCAATGTGTCCCTAGACCCGTCAAAAGGTTTTATAAATTTAAGTAATGTAGAAAGGTCTAGTTCTAATTTATTTACTGAATTATTTTTCTTTTTAGATCTTGTAGTAGGGCCAGAAGGAGGGCAAAAACCATCGTCCTCCGTGTCGGTAACTGCTATTTCCGGTTTTTCAAATTTCGGACTTGGAGCTCTACTCTCAGACATTTTACGTTAATTTAATCAAATTCTAAAAATAAAACAGTACACAACAATAATAATACACGACAATAATAGTACACGACAGTAATAGTACACGGCAAATAATAGTACACTGCAATTACAATACACACAATAAACAAATAATAATTAACAATAGCTAAAACAATAAAAGGTTAAAGTATATTAAGAGCAGTAAAAAGTTTGATATTCGCAATAACCAAGAATCACTCACATGAATACGGACAGAGCGATAAGGAACGTGATCATTTCTTCAAGGTTCTCGTTCGGTAGGTGAGATGTAGCCACGCCGGATGTAGATAAGAGTCGTGCGTCGGGCCGTCGATTCGGATGGGGCTCGTTGCTCGTCGGGTGGTCAATACCGGTCACAGCACTAAGTTGTGCGTGACAGTGGGTATTACTAGTTGTTCCGGAAGAAGACCGGCTACAGCACGGACAGTGCGCAGCAGTGGGCCTTACACGGAACTGGGATGTAGGTAGATGAGCCGGGCCAATACTCGGCACACTATATTTGTATTATCCGGGTATGCACAGTAGAGTTTATCACTTCCACGCACACACGACACACAGATTTCACTCGCGTTATACTTGAAACGGACGGAGACGGTACCGGGGACTTTTTAAAATCCCTTTACGCTGCCACCAAATGTTATGAGACTTCGGGGTTGAGCCTTTTTAAAAAAGGAAATAAAATACAAAATAGATTTTAAGACAACCGTCGGATTTGGAAGTTGGAAGAAGACTGACTGGATGGATGGGTGTCTGAGGCAATACGACATACGAAATGATGATTAGGCGGAAAAAGGAGGGAGTAAGCAGAAAGGGGTGCATATAGTATATATAACAGTACGAAGCTATTTCTCTTGGCACAGTACTTATTTTGTTTTTCCCAATTACTTGTTTCGTACATTTTTTGTTTTTGTATTGTAGTAAAAACCGATTGGTTTTGGGGTCACTGGGGCGAATTTCGTTATATTTCTTCACTATCTCATAAAATAAGCCCGATATAACAAATGATCGCTGAATTTTGGTTTTTGTGTTAGGAATATTGACGATTATTCCATTTTCGAGGATTTCGATATCGTCTGTTGTCATATCCACAAGTTCTTGCGAACGACAGGCCCCATTTACTCCTAAAATCAAAATAACCTGTAAACAAAAATATCAAACATGAAAACCTAGTAGATTTCTACTCATAAATAGGTACGTAATAAATTTTAAACCAGTGCATTTTGTTCATAAACTTACCTTCATCAACAAATATTTGTCATCTGGAGCATTCTGCAAAAAGGAATAAACATCCTTTGTAGTAAGCACTTTTGATTTCTTACTACGGAATCCCTCCGACTTTCTTTTCAGAAATGCTGTAAGTTTTTTGTATTCTTGAATATTTATGTCGTTTCTTGTCAATATAGTACTTTTCAACATTGAGTACATAGACCATAACGTACTTGGTTTGTATTTTTGCGCTTTTTCACTGAAATAAGCTAGCAAAACAGTTTCAGAAAAAGATGCAGCATTTTTTTCACTTTTCCATTGCAAAAAATCATCATAAGTTTTATTATATTTTTGAATTGATTTCTGTGGTAAAAGGTTATCAATCAGTATTTTTGCTGTTTCCTTCAACTGCGGCGGAGTTAAAAAATCTTCATCATCACTATCACTACTAATCATTTTGATAGTTTTATTTTACTTTTCTACGAAAACTGAATCCTCAAACAACACACAAATTGAAAATGGCGCCAATGGCGTCTGCAATTTTCACATGTTCTTTTTTCAAATTGTTTGACACCATCCAACACACAGCTAGTGGCCAGTGTCATTTTGCGAACTTGGAGATAAAAACTCACTGTAAAAACTTTTTGGCTTTTGATATTTAGGTTACCAGCGCATAGTCTTACCCAAAATTAAAAAAGAAAGACCACGTAAGAAATGGATTTTCATACACTTTTCTCTCCCGCTCAGATGCGTTTTCTCGCCGCATATTTGTTCGATATGCAATGACGTACTTTCTACCGTAAATTTGATAAAGTATCAAGGTACTTTCCGAGCAGGTGTGGTATAAAATAACTTTTTTTTATATTATTAGGTACTTAGCCATGGATACAAAGTCATTCAGCCGAAATAATAAATGTATGACATCTTGAGATAAATAATTATGAACTAAAAAATGAATGACACAAAGATTCAAACAACTTTATCTAGATTTTTCCTACGCTATTTGTAACAAACTTAAACACAGGCATAAAATATGATACATTTGACAACAGATGGGGCCTTATACCGTCGGGTCATTAGTAAACTTGCCTATCTGCAAATGTTAAATTGTTGAGGAAATGGGTATAAATATAAAAATGTATATTGTAAATCAGTGATTTTACGAAACCAATTGGAGTAAGTGAAATCGTACAGCCAATATTATTCTCTTGTTTATGTACCGTTATTTAATAATAACATATTTATTACTAGTGATAAAGTTAAAGCAGATTGGTCAATTTACTTTGGTAAGGTATGCAAAACAAATAAGGAATACACAAAGTTGCGAATGTGGCAGTTTGAAAAGTAGACTGTTGTGCTGCATTCCACATTTCTATGAGGGTATAATGTAAACTAGCTAAAGTACAAAATTTTCTAAGCCAATTTAAACTAAAATTAAATAAAATTGTTCAGTACTAGCAAAAACTGTTTAAGTTCAATCTTAATACTAAGTACACAAGAAAGCGATACAATATACGGTATATTGTATGAAGTTAAACCATAAGTACAACAACAGTGCGAAAGTCACATCATTTAAAAACATCTATCTATTCGCTTTCATCAGCATCTGGTTCAGGAAATGAGTCCCTTATCATTTCAGAACAGGGAAGGTTTTTGTAAAAGTCATGATACATCCTAGGCATTTGCATGTCAGTACACAGTTTTACCAGGTCTCGTATTTTCATTGACGATATTTTAATTTTTTTTCTTTGTATGCTGCAATAGGATATAATGGAACCTTCCCTATTTTTTATTTAGTTCTAAGACCGTAAATGGTTCCATTTTAGAAAAGTTATCTTTCTAAAATATAAAATTTTGTTTTATTTAATAAGAATATAAATGAGTAAAATGTCGCCGAGAATGGTCGTATCTCGATTCTTTTTCATTTTAGTGACATGATTTACTATAAAATGACGTTCATGGAGGTTTGTTATGTTTCGAAATTCACAATATTTTTTTTCTCTCACATCTTGAGGAACGTGTCAAAAACATTTATGTTTAGGTATGCTCGAACATCGGGCTGGTTTTATCGGTCTTAATTTAACTATTTTCCCCTTCCGTGTATATATATTTCGCCTTTTAAACGTTTATTCTTTCTTCATTTATTTTCCATGTGCCTCCCAAACCTTCCTTTTTTTTGGATTATCTTGATTATTAGAACCGTTTTCCTCTTTATTCTCTCTATCTTCTACTTAAACTAAAGAGTCCCTTTCATTGTCATTTTCTTCATTTATCATTTCCCTGTTTTCTACCAGCAATAAAATACACTCTTCATCTTCATTGTCTTCATCCATATTTTCTCCATTTTGTACTAGTAATAAGTAACATCTTTGGCTTACATTTCTCTCATCTACCTTTTCTGTATTTTCTCCTGGCAGTAAACTATACCTTTCATCTTCATTAAATTATATTATTGATGGGGATACATTTTTGTTATGTTTTTGACCTTTTTTATTCGTTTTGTGACTTTATTAGTTTTATTCAAATTTGACTCATCATCACTTGAACCATGAAAATGTAATCATTTTCGTAGTTAGGATCCTTCACGGAATCGTCACTGTCAAGTTGTGCTTCACCTAAAATTTTACAAGCTTCACGTATTTCTGGAGACATTTGGCGTATAGAAGAAAATGGCGGTGAAATAGATGTAATATTTTCTTCAGCGATCGGACGTGTCAAGGGTTTTAGAGGAGAAAACAATGCAGTCTCTAAACATTGTTTCGCCAAGTTCTTATTTAGTATGGTATGTTAAAGGTGAACAAGTTGTAGCTTCTATTGATTCCACTACAAATTTGACAGCTGCAAAATTATTTATTTTGTAATAAACTATTTATAAGTAACACTACACACACACTCACATGCACACCCTCTCTCTCTCAAACACACACACACACACCACAAACACACATGAACAGATAAATACTTTAGAGTTTAGAGTATTATGAAATAATGGCATAAAGTGAAAATGTAATTTCTGTGTTAGTGCTAGAAAAATAAAGGAATATTAAATAATTATAATAATATTAATATCCCTTCAAGAGTCGATGTCATTAAAACAATGAAATTTCTATTGTGTCTGGCCGTGTGACCTTTGATGGAATATAAGACAGACGACCTGATAAAGGTCGCAGGACGACGTTGGATGCAAGCCGCTTCCAACAGGTCCTTTTGGAAAATCGTGGGGGAGGCTTATGTTCAGCAGTAGACGTCCTACGGCTGAGATGATGATGATTATATATATTATACTATACTATATTGTTTTGGAAAGCACAGACTATTCAGAGATATACTATATGGAATGAAAGAAGCATAGATAAAATCATATCTTTCGATCTGTCAATTTAGTGATGCACATAATACGATTAATTTGTAAATGGATTTATGGAACACTCCGAATTGGTATAGCTCATAACTTTTTTTTTAAAGTTAATTGGTTTAGAAGATTTTATGAGATAAATTATTTACCTATAGGTATACCTAGGTCGCGAATGTGGGTTGAAATTTTTAGAGACGGTATTATTAATATAGGTAGTGGTTATCATCAATAAATACCAATTATTTTATCCAAAACATATCCAGGAACATGATTATTTATAATCAGCTGTAGGCTTAATACTGTTTTATTCTTTCTTCTTCTTTTTACGTGTAAGATAAGTAAATATAAAATTGTTAAAACCTGACCGATTCAATATAAATAATGTCAGTGCTACTTACTTAATCGTCTATCAATATGTCGCTAACACCGGCTTAGCATTGCGGCATTCTACAGATTGTTATCTTTTTAACAAAGGTAAAGTTTTTAATGTGCCACTTAGACTAGTTGATCATTAAAATCGTATTAAAAGTAAAAACAAACTATTAATATTAAATTACAAACCATGACACTTTTCACTATGGCATATGTGGTTGAAAATAATTGGTGATTGATCGGCTCCGAAAATCCCTACATTGTTTCATTAAACACTCTGTATATCAGAATAAAAAATAAATCCAGGAATATAGTAACAAATAGAGTTATTATTTTGATTATTCAAAGACAAAAAAATACTTTGAACTCGTTATTCTCAAATAGTCGATTTTTAGGTTACGGTGTTTTGTCATCCGAGGGCAGTACAGTCTTCGAGCCATGCGTATAGAGAACATAAACATTGGATTTGGTACTTAATAATTCTAAGAAATCAAAATTATTTTTCACAATATCTCAAATTCAAAATCATTTATTCAATTTAGGCATCAAAGACGCACTTGAACGTAAATTTTAAATTATAATGTACTTTAACGACTCTACCACCACGTTCCAGAATCCTAGGTAGGTATATAGAGCCTACCGAGAAGAAGCGGCAAGAAACTCGGGGCCATTCTTTTTATATAGATGTTTACAATGTTTCTACTTAAGTACTACAAATATTACATTTTATGAGTGGCAGAGTGACAGCTTACCAGAAGTGGAGTATTCCAAGCATCTTTGTCTTCTATATAATGTCGGACTTTATAATAAGCTTTTTTTATAAAAACGTTTTTACAGTCAACTTATTGAACTTGCTTATTTATTGAAAATTTCAGTTATGTGTTTTGGGATTTTATTGTAAAAACGCACACAATTTCCTAAGAATGACTTTTTAGTCTTCGCAAGTCTAAAACTAGGTACAGCTATCCTATTTGCATTTCTAGTATTAAAAGGGTGGTGATCACTATTTAACTTATATTTATGTATTTTTTTATGAACATACATTATATTTTCAAATACATATAAGGTAGGCAAAGTTAATATATTGATTTCTGTAAATAAACCTCTCAAAGATTCACGGATTTCGTATATAGCTCGAATAGCACGTTTTTGTAGAATAAAGATGGTCTCTATATCAGCCGCTGAACATACACACAACAGCAATATCCCATATGACATTACGCTGTGGAAATATGCAAAATATACAAACCGCGCCGTAGGAACGTCTGTTAGTTCTCTTATTTTACATCTTATTTTACGTACCGCATATGCAGCAGAACTGAGTCTCCCAGACAGTGCATTTATAAGAGGTGAGTGCATTGTAATGTTGCGTCAATTTTAATGCCTAGGAAGTCTGTTGCCTTGTCCGTTACGAGTTTAACTCCATCAAGCGTTGGACGTTGGACTCCAAATATGGAATAGTAGGCAAAGAAAACTTCAAACATTTTGTCTTTTTTTTTAATACAGAAGTAAATTATTAGTTGAGAACCATTTGGATATACTAGATAGAGCATTGTTTACTTGAATTAGTGTGCTATCTTTCCTATCTGCTTTGAAAATCAGAGATGTGTCGTCCGCAAATAAAACAATATCACAAAGATCCTTGGCCATAAGTGGCAAGTCGTTAATGTATACTTAGAACAAAAAAGACCCTAAAATGGACCCTTGTGGAACACCCATTCAAATTATAGATCCCGAAAATCTTACACCATTTATGCCAACCTTTTGCATCCTGTCAGATAAATATGACTCGATGACATCAAGCGCATCTCCACGAATACGAACATAATGGAAAGGCTTTTGAATCGGTATACGGTGTTCCACCTAATCAAATGCTTTAGAGAGATCACAAAAAACACCAATTGCATCATGTAAGCTCTCCCAAGCATTTAAGACATACGTCATTAACTGCACACCGGCATCCGTAGATGATCTTGCTTTCGTGAAGCCGAACTGATTTTGGTGCAGCATTGAATGCCTGTTGAAGTGTGCCAAAAGTTGTTTGAGCTTATTTTTTTCAAAGATCTTACTCAAAATTCTAGGTGGCAATTCTTAATATCTACGTATTCAATCAAGCAATTAAATGGACATTTATATATAGGCCATTTATCAGTCACACAATATATATTTTTGTAATATTTTTTTCCAGAAACAAGAATGTTGACTGAAAGTTCAGGAGTAACAGTTAGCTGAGCAATAGCTGTGGGATGTGAAACAGTACTAAGAACAATATCATTGTTCGATGATAACTCCTTAAGGCAAAATTTCTCAGCTATATGCAAGCATCGTAGAGTTAATGGGCGTATGCCATTTTCTATTTTAATAGAGTTAATTGGTATAGTACGCATTGCTCAGCTAACTACTCTCAATCCTATATTTTGAATTACATCAAGTTTTCTTAGCAAAGTTACACTAGCATTTGTGTAAGCTAAACTACCGTAATCAAAGTGACTTCTGACAATGCTCTTATACAACAAGCTTAGTGTCTTGGGACTGAGCCCCAAAATGTTCCTGCCAAACATCTTAAAACATTTTATACTTTTCATAGCATTTTTACAGATATAGTTGATATAATATGTTTATCGAATTTCAGTTTGTCATCGTTTATAACACCTAAAAACGTATCAGTGATAGCTATGTTGTTCTAAGTTACTTTTACAGTAGAGTGAGCTGATGGATCTTTGCTAAGTACCAAAACTGAACTTTTGTCAGAGCTAATGTCTAATTTTAATATTTTGTTGTAATAATGTTGTAATTGATTTAAAGCAGAATTTATATTATTCACTGCTACATTCAGATTTTGATTTTCACTGTAAATAAGTAGGTCATCTGCAAATTGTAAAATCTTAATATTTGAGGTGTCAATGTAGTCATAAATTTGCTATGTATACAGGTTATACAACAGATGTGATAACTAATGATAATAATAAACGAATGACTCATGAAAAGATGTGTTTAAAATGTCATATTTTAAATATTGTTTAATTAATATTCCAACTCCATTATGTTCATTAGTGGAGTTTTTGAAAATAAAATTATCTAAATTAAATTTGGGAATTTTGCTATTACTTTTAAGCCATGTTTCATTTAATAGGCATAATTATGTCAACATTTTGTTCATTAATAAACTTGTTTAGTAAGTCAATTTATTGATTCAGGCGTTACTTTGAGGAAATCCATTATGAAACACGATATTAAATAAATATTTAGTGACACTTCCGCTGAAAAACAATGCTTAAGGCCGAGTTGCGGTGTACACCACCCTCCCTCTCGCAAAAATGCAAAAAGGAAGTATACAGAATAAACAACAACCCAATCAACCAAAAATGATTCGACACGTGTTTCGCCCCTACGCGAGGCATCCTCAGATGTTGACTCGTCTCCGACAGTGAGAGAACAACGTAAAATAGCCCGCTTATATAGTATGCAGGTTCCGCCTCTTAAACTTGTGAATGAAAGAATACTACGTGTCGGCAAATATTGACTTGACAGTGAAACTACCAAGAAACTACATTCAAAAAAGTAAAATTTTGACAGAAACTTTTGATGACATAGATATTTGTAAAATTCAACTCTTTAGTTCTGTTAGGTACGGATAGGTGGCAGCAGCTGCTGAGCGTTCCGTATAAAACGTTTTACTCTTATCCTCACCTTATCTTCTTTTTTTATTCATTTAACAAAAGTTCACAGCTTTTATTATTGTTTCTTATAATTAGTAATACATAGTCTGTAATTGAGCCAAGGAGAACTCTCACTTTGTAAGCTAAATTATATAAAAAAAAATATTGCAAGGGATATAGCATAGTTAATGTATCACATGATAATTTCACAGAATTAGTTTGTGAACAAAGTACATAGGTGTCAAATGAATATACCTACAATAAAATACAGCGCAAGCGTAGTGTATGTGTAGTGTAAGTGTCGTGTTGTGTGTGTTTGTTCTGTAGGAAAATAGTATTTGTTCTGAGTAAAACAACTAATCAGTGCTTAACACAACCTAACAGTTTATGTTTTACATAATACCGCGGGTAACCTACAGTGCAGGCAAAATTCATCAACAATAACATAACATGACATAACACTTTTACAACAATGTACAATAAATAAGCGCAAACAATTATTAAAAATAAGAAACATATTTAAACACACAGTAAATATATAGGTACTTATGTTTAATTTAAGTCTTAATATAGATATATATATTATGTATAAACAAATAAACAAGTACCAATTACAATTGTTATTACACACCGGTTAACAGATAATACGAGCACCTACATAGGTGCGCAGCGTGGCCGCCCAGTTTTAGCCACGCTCTCTGACTTGGTTTACATGCCGCCGACTTTAATGCTAACATTTTTATATTTAATGGTTTATTGAAATTATATAACTAGATGCTTTTCTTTTATAGATTTAGTTACGGCGGTCTTAAAAATGTTTTTTGATGTACAAAAAGGATCAAGATCCCCGAAGAGTTTATTGAACGTTCTAGGCATTCTACTGGTAAGGCTGTTTGCCGAGTACTTTGTGCGGTGGGTAGGCACATAAAACAGTTTTGTATGCCTAGTTCTACGGCTTGGGGCTCGTAATGCTACTACATTATTAGTCAACACAGAACAGTCGAGAGCACCTGAACAAATGTCGTGAAATAGTGACATATCATTCAAAATACGTCGATTACGCAAAGTCAATAATCCATGCCTTTGACAGGAAGTTTCATAAGTTTCAAACTTTAAATTGCTTCTAAAATCCAAGTGTTTCACAAATTTTCTTTGTATTGATTCAATAGCATTCTCGTAAATGAGGTATTGAGGATTCCACACTTGACTACAATAATCGAGTATACTTCGAACATATGCAAAATATAACACTTTCAAACATAATATACTGGTGAAAGGCTTAGTGACCCGCAGTGTGAAGCCTAAATTTCTGTACGCTTTATCAACAATATGTTCTACATGCAACGTAAATGTTAGGCTATCATCTAGAAAAATTCCTAAATCTCTAACAAGATGTTGCTTTTTAATAATATTATTGTTTAGCGTATACACAAAGATAATTGGGTTTCTACTGCGCGTGAAGCTTATGGACATGCATTTGTCTACGTTTACATCAATACGGTTATTTTTGTAATATGTGTTCAATCTATCTAAATCATCTTGTATTCTCAAGCAGTCATTGATATCGCGAACTTTGTAATAAACCTTTTTATCATCAGCATAAAGTAAAAAATTTGTATTTAGGAAGCACGACCTAATGTCATACAAATAAGCTGAATAAAAAAGTGGCCCTAATAACGACCCTTGCGGAATGCCAGAAGTAATAGTAATGAAGTCAGAGCTCCACCTACCACCACTGCCTGACTCCTATTGCCAACGTAAGATTGTACCCATCTCAGAAGGTCACCTTGAATGCCCAGCTCTTGCAGCTTACGCAGCAGGATGACATGATCTACACGATCAAAATCTTTTTCGAAATCCGTATAGATCACATCAACCTGCGCGTGCAGCTCCATACCCTTCAATACATCACTGACGAAAACTCCTAGATTGCTAGTAGTAGAACGACCTTTTATAAAACCATGCTGCTGTTCCGGTATAATTTGGGCAATTGTAGGATAAATGGACTCATAAATGATCTTTTCTAAGCATTTGCCAAGAACGTTCAGTATTGAAATAGGTCGGTAATTTTCAATGTGAGACTTAGATCCTTTTTTGTGTAGAGGCACAATATGTGCCTGTTTCCATACGTGAGGGAAATTTCCTTCACGAATCGAGCGGTTAAAAATAATAGTCACTGGTTTATATAACGATTCAGCGCACTGTTTAAAGAAAAAAGGGGGTAAATTATCACTTCCCGGCCCTTTATGAGGGTCTAATTGAGGGAGCACTTTAAGAACTTGTTCTTCAGAAATAACTATAATATTAATACCTTGGGAACTTGAGCTGACGGCAGGTAAAGAAATATCATTACGTCTTATAGATTGTTGTTGCGTGAACATCTGTTGGAAGTATGAGTTGAAAAATTGAACTATTTCGTTACTACTTGTAAGTTTTTTTGTGTTGTATGTCATTACACTCGGGTATCTCGTGGCAGATTTTTTCTTAGATTTAACAAAACTCCAAAGTAGCTTTGGATTAGATTTTAATAATTCTTGTGATCAAGTGATATAGTTTATATAACACTGGGCTTCCAGTCGCTTGAACCTGGATCGTAGACATGAAAATTCGTCATAGTCTCGAGGATTTTATGACGTTTCCAGCGTGAATGCACTCTATTCTTCTCTTTGTTTACATTAATGAGAGCTTTAGTAAACCAGACTGGGTATTGGTGGGATCCGTGTACAGTAATTTGCGGGATATGTTTTAATATTACGTCATTAATTTTGTTGTAGAAGTTAGATACAGCTTCCTCTACCGTTCCTAGGTACAGATCTGACCAGTCCATCACAGAAAATATTTCGTTAATGTCGGTATAACACGCTCTTCGAAATTGGATTTTTTTTACTAAGGGGTTTAATTAAGGGAGCAACCGTTATATCGCATGCATCAATATGTAATGTTATGTGAAAAATATCTTCTCGTTCCAACGGTGTGAGACACTTACTGATATTAACGTTAAAATTACAAAATATAAGGTCTAATGTATTCCTAGAGGAGTTATTGAAAAAGTTGCTCTGTTGTAGACCCAAAAAGTAACAATTGTGTACAAAATCCAAAGCAGAATGTTGAAGTTCGACACTTCCTTTTTTTATGTAAACTGGGCCTTTGTCATTCCACTGAACACATGGCAAATTGAAATCTCCAGCTACCATAAAATGGTATTTTGGAGCCGATGACATAATATCAGAGATCCAGTCCTTAAGCTTAATAATTCGCTCTGGAAGCCTCAGATCCGGCGGCATGTAAGCAATGCAATGTGTAAATCCTTATCGGACTTCATTGTGCTCCCTTCTATTGTGACCCATAGACACTCGACATCCAAATGGTCACGTTGCTAGTAGGGACGTGAACGCACACTGATTCGCTCGGAGCATATTATCATAACACCGCCTCCGTTTGAGCCGCGGTCGCGTCTTATTACACTAAAATTACCGCTTACCAGTTCTGAATCCAAAATTCCACTATTCAGCCAGGTTTCAGTAATAAGAATAATGTCGTGATCGATCGTAAGTAAATTGCTACTAAAAGCTTGTGTTTTCGTTCTTAGCCCGCGTACATTTTGATATAGAAAATTCAATGTTGCATTATCCATTAAAAATGTATTTAGGTAATCCGTACATAGCGACATTTAACATAATAACTGATAATATGACCTGCTCGGAGTAAAGTTTACGTAATGGCACAGAATATGACGTAATAAATATGAATAAGTTATAAAAAGTTAAGTCTATGATTGGAGCGTTTATGAACAACCAGGTTCTTGTAAACACTGAAAGTAGTTGTTCGCGCTAAAGCGCGACGTCACTTCAGGAATGCCCCCCGCCCGCGCGTCCCGCCGCCGCTGTCCTGCAGCTGTCAAACTACGAGCAGGCGGCTGAAGGGCAGCGGAAACCGTCACCATTTTAGAGTCAAAGCTTGCGGACGTATACCGCTCCGCCTTCGCGGCGCGGCCGCAACAGGTCCTCCACGCTTACGCATCAGCACAAACCTTCGCGTTACGCGTCAGCCGCGAGTGACCGCTAATCAGCCCGTGTTTACGCGTAAACCAGTGCACAAACAATAAATGCAAAGACTTTATACCTACGAGTGACAACCATTCAGCACGCAGTCCGCAGTAGGACGCCTACCAAGAGGTCATCAGCCCCCATCAGATCCAGAGTCACCCCGACATCCGTAAGTACCCCACCTTCTTACATAAACCCACCTAATATTAAAATATAATAATAAAAACCAACCTATTAATTTCCCTAACGACCGTATGGTTGCAGAAAAACAAACTGCTCAACCATATTTCCTTCGAGCCGGATATCCGGCATCATATTTTTCTACGAGCGCGGATATTTAATTCCCATCTACGGTCCATATTTCCGAGATAAAAGAACCAATGCTATCCTAATACAGTAATACAGTCCACCCCATAAAATAAGCATCAGCTATCAGTATATCAGCTTTATTTAAATTCCCAAATATACAATATCACCTACTTAACTCAGGTATTTGCTTATCAAGCTAAAATCGCCGAGTTATTAGAAGCTTCTAGAAAAGTGAACCGGCCGGGCGATTTGCTAGACGAAATTGACCCGTCCAGGCACGTTTCACAAATGACTTGACAACTACGCTATAGGTAACTACCTATTCACTTATCGTTGTTCGTTTGACATTAGTGAACGATATAGAATAAGCATGAATACTGCAGAGTTGTTTGTTTTGACATTCCTAACTCATTAACGTTATATGCGTTTATTCATTTACGATTGTTCACTATTGTTTGCAAGAAAGTCGGTAATTAAGAAGATTCTTAGGCTAGGTACTAGTACCTACCTACGCCAGGTACTTTGTTGATTTTAATTATAAAATTATACTAAGTACTGTTAGAAGATTTACTTGTGTTCGTGATTATCATGAAATAATTAATGTAAGTTAATTATTTACATTCATTACATTTCAGAAATCAGCAACATCTTAGAGTTCCGTACAAAATCTACGTAAATAACATAACGAAATTTACAGATTTTAATTAATTAAGTAATTAAACCCTCAGCTCACATAAGGTTTGGTACACGCGTTATTAATTTAGGCGTTATTTTAACCGACTTCCGAAAAAGGAGGTGCGGAATTCCACCTACGAGTAAATATTTTAATATTTTTTATTTTTTTTCCTTGTGGCTGACTTCGTCTTCGACGTTAACGATGCCCTCAAAATCACAGGTAGCCAGATTTAGGGAGGAACAGATCGCTATTGTTAAGCTTAATTTGGAAGCGTTATCATTGAAGTCAAGCAAAACCAGACATTATAGCCCATAATTCGATGCCAGAGCATCTGGCGTAAGAGTGACTCGTGATAAATTCGACGCGGCGTATTACATAATATAAGACACCGACGATTTATCAGACGCTCAGGAGGAATTCTACAACGAGCAGTATGAAAGGACAATAAACGCCTACTACGAGATTCTCGTTGTAGAATTAGAACAAAAAACATGGTCAGCAGCTCCCACTGACGATGTAAAAACAGCGCAAATTAAAGCGAACGTCACAGCGCCACATACGGTAAACTCGGTCATCCCCCTAACTGAGTTACCAAGGTTTACCTCACAACCCGCGCGCCTTTCGCCATCAGCTCAGCAGGTATCGAACCCGCAGCCACAGTGCTATGCGCAGGTTTCGAACCTGCACCCTCTCAGCTCCGCGCCTATACCCGCGCGCTTCTCACCATCAGCTCAGCAGGTATCGAACCTGAAGCCTCCGTGCTATACGCAGGTTTCGAACCTGCAACCTATCAGCTCCGCGCCTATACCCGTGCGCTTCTTGCCCCCGCTTCAGCAGGTTTCGAACCCGCAACCTCCGCGCTATGCGCAGGGTTCGAACCCACGACCTTTCAGCTCCGCGCCAAGACCCAAACAGGGATCGAACGCGCAACCTCGCTATGGTGACAACCATTGCTACCCATGGTGTAAAGTAAAGGGTCACAAGCTTCGGGTATGTACCCGATACTACACACCACCAGTGCATTTATTGCCGGTACAACAGCGCGAAGTACCACGGCGCCGTCCCTCACCTGATACGGGCCAGATGGTGTACTCCCGTCGTACTCCACCGCGCACTACCTCGCGTTCTCCACCGCCGCCTAGGCAATGACTAGGACGGCACATTCAGCACACATCGCCTCAGCACACAAATACTCAGCCCATATCCACTCAGCCCACAAAGAATCAGCACATATCCACTCAGCCCACAAAGAATCAGCACATATCAGCTCAGCTCATAGCTAATCAGCACAAATCTCAGCACGCAGATAATCAGCACACATTTTATCTGCCCACAATTAGTACAGCACCACACGACGACAAACTGTCGTCGCAAACACCTTAAGTCAGCCAGGCGCTGACATTCTGCACTCACCCTTACGCCAGCATTTCTGGACGTTATCAGCTCGTCGCGTAATGTGACATCGAGTATATAAAAGTATACATTGTTTACGTTTCCGCGCTAAACCCAAGGCCCCGTACATGGCCGACTTACCCGTTGACCGCGTGATTGTTCAGCCCGTACCCAGCAAAGTCACAACGTTATTTAGATATGATTGCGGTACAATTTATGTAGGCGCTAGAAATGAACTTAGGGAAATACAAGACTTTCTTGCAACCAATAATGACAATATCGCACCTACACAGAGTACCGTCTGAGCATGCGCTCTGTTAATACGTGTCTACGTTACGCTCCGTGAAAAATCGAGTCAATGATAAAAATAAGTGCAAATTAATACGTGAAAGTGACATCATAAGAAAGAGTGCAATTTAGAGTGTAATACACCATATATAAAGCCTAAGTACAAACAAATTTGTAAAAGTTATAGTGATTTAAAATCTTATTAGCCACTAAACTAATCCACGGGTAAACCCTCTAGCCACGCGCAAACGCATATATCGCGCAGCTATATATTCATCCTTGTTGCACCTGCGATAACTGCCGAGCTCGCTACGCAGTTGCACACAAAAACACGAGACCTAAACTATATTGAAGTCCATTGCGGCGTGAATATGAATGTGCAAAGATCGCCGCCTAGCAAGCACACCAGTGGTGCCGCTAGCATTAGCGGTGGATCGCATCCCGACCTATCGAAATTAAGCGCCCTAGCAGCGAAAACAGATCCTCTGTTTACCCACCGGAAAAGAAAACAACCAACAATAGATTGTGAATGCAGTAATGAGATGAAAGAAATTCGATCGGAACTTACTCGAATTGGCTCACTGTTGGAAAAGTATGTTAGTTCTAATGAGCAGATAATTACTAAACTGCAAGAAAGCATAGCTGAGGTTAAAAATGAAATACACAAGTTGAAGGCGTCAAACGAACAGAGTTTATGTCTAATAAAACAAAATGTGTCCCAAATCAAAGAGATAAAAACATCTACATCTAATTTAGCGTCTGAACAAAAAAACCTCAAAAGCACCATGGTGCAGTTAGAAAAACAAGTTTGTATGTGTGAAAACAACATAAAAATGTTGGAATCGCAATTCACCGCTTTCAAACTTAACCGTGAAGCACCGATAACTATTGAGCCCCAAGAATGCTTAAGCGAACAGCTTATAAAGGAGATACAAGATCGCAAAAACAGGGAAAAAAATATTATAATCGCAGGACTGCCGGAGCTGACATCCTCCAGTGCGGATGAGGTAAAATCCAAAAATGAAACTGACGTAATAAATATTACTTCATTACTAAGTAAAGACTTTCCAAAACCAATAAAAATTTTTAGAATTGGGAAATACTGTCCAGGAAAAAACCGCAGACTAAAAGTGTGCTATGAAAAAATAGAGCCAGCAAGGGAGATTTTGCGGAACAAGAACAAGCTGCCAGCAAATATAAAAATATATTCAGACCAAACACCAGCCCAACTAAAGTACTTAAGAAGCTTACAGGACGAGCTGGTCCGGCGTCAAAACGGCGGAGAGGACACACTTACTATTAAATACATCAGTGGGACACCAACAATAATTACAAAGTTACCTGAGACACAACTACATATATCGAAGAAGGCATCACAAGACAGAAGCCAAAACCACACATTTCGTTAAGGATTTCAATATACTATTTCAAAACATGCGAAGCCTGAACATCAAGATCCACTTAGTCGAAGATTTTTTGGAAGAGAAACCAGACTTACAAGCTCTTTGTATATCTGAGACATGGATAACGGCAAATAAAATTGACCTTTTGAAAATCTCTGGATACAATATTGCATCAGCATACTGTCGGAATAACTACGTGGGAGGCGGCGTCTGCATACTGCTAAAGAATGGTCTGGAATACTCCGAGCCCAAGGACATTGTACAAATGTCTGTAGAGTATATTACGGAAATATGTGCAATCGATATACCTAAATTTACTAGTAATTGTGTTGTATTGGCCAGATAGCGAACGAGAAATTGAAGTATTCTATAGCACTCTACAAAAGTGAATGTCTAAAATAATAGTCAAATATAAAAATCTAAATGTAGTGATTGGTGGCGATTTTAATGTAGATGTACTTTCTGGGTCAAAATATTCTCAAAATCTCTTAAATTTCATGCTGAGTTTTAACTTTAAGCAATTTGTACACCATCCCACAAAGATTACAAAAAATACTTCAACATGCATTGACCTAATTTTCACTAACTTTCAAATTAAAAATAATTCAATAACAGTAAACGATTTTGGATTTTCAGACCACAGTGGAATAATGTTAACTTTGACAGGATTATCTACACCTCACCAAAGACAAGTGTGGTACGTTGAAAAAAGGCTATATAATGAAAAAAATATACATAATTTCAAAACGAAAATTCAAAATATCGATTGGAACTTGACTATGAAACCCACCAATAATATCAATGATAATTACAACCAATTTCATTGCATCGTTATTAAAATATTAAATCAAACGATACCCAAACAAACAATAAAGTTAAACAATACGACACGTAATAAATGGCTAACACCTGGAATCAGAAAATCATGTCATCATAAAAGGATGTTAAAAATCCTAGTACAACACTCGAATAGTCAAATATTGAAACACTATTATAAAATCTACGAAAAATTACTTAAATCATTAGTAAATAAATCGAAAAAACTACTGTACATTACAAAAATTAAGCGATCCAACAATATTGTAAAATCAATGTGGCAGTTAATAAAGGAGCGCACAAATAAATTAATTAATAAACCTAAACAAAACATAAAACTTAAAATCCAAGACGAATTGTGTGACGATCCTGTAAAAGTATCAAATATGTTTAATGAGTACTTTACTTCCGCGGGTCGCGCGGGGACAGACGGCAGAGGGACGCAGCCGTGCGGCCGGCCTGTACTCGCGCCTGCTGAGAATAGTTTTTACCTAAGGCCCGTCGAACCACGCGAGGTTTATTACATCATCAAAAACCTTAAAAGCAAACTTAGCTTTGGATAGGATGAACTGACACCCATACTTATAAAAAAATGTGTCGAAGAGTTGACCTGGCCCTATACGATACTAATAAACCAGTCCTTTGAAGAAGGTATATTTCCATACTTACTCAAGAAATCTATTGTAAAACCTATCCATAAAAAAGGCGACACAACAGATGCTAATCAGTATAGGCCTATTGCATTACTACCCACGTCGTCTAAGATCTTTGAGACTGCAATGTGTAAAAGGCTTTATTCATTTTGTGAAAAATTTACAGTTTTATATGATAATCAGAACGGGTTTAGAAGAAAGCGTTCAACTATTTTAGCTGTATATAAATACATTCAAGAAGCCTTGAATATACTAAATTTAAAACAATATGCAATAGGGGTCTTGCTTGACATGAGCAAAGCATATGACAAAGTTTTGTACCCCATACTTTTAAACAAACTGTACGGCATTGGTGTGAGGGGCGTGGCTCACGACTGGTTCGCGTCTTATCTACAAAACCGAGAACAGGTGGTAGAAGTTGAAAACCACAACTCACTAACCGGTATTGTTCAAAAAGTTCGATCGGACTCTCTAAAAATGAACGGTTCTATACCTCAATAGCACCTATTCCCTCCTAATAATAATTTCCCTAACGACCGTATGGTTGCAGACAGACAAACTGCTCAACCAGTAATTGAGTTACTATTAGGAGATAAGCAATATGTAATGAAATGTGTGTGTGTGCTGTGTTTAAGTGTTGCTGAAGTGATTGTGTGTTTACGTGCGGATTTGACAAAAGGATTAATATTTTAAGCACTGAGACAGAAAACTCGACACTTACACTAACTTTTTTAAGTCTACTTCTGACGATATTAGAATGTACGGCGATGTATCGTTTTTCCTTACATATATGCGGCAGTTTTTTGTCCATACATATTTATAATGATTTTCTTTAGCTTTAGCCTTACACTTGCTTAAAAGCTGTTTATTTTTAATTGTCAGATGTTCGTTTACATATAACTTCTAATTGCCATTCATTCCAACATCTTTGCCAGTTAAGCCGTGTTTTTTTCTTAAATACGATAGGAAAGCATCCTTTGTGCTACGTTCACGGAAACGATCAATAATAGAACGTGGTTGGCCGCTAATTGGACGCTTGGCTCTAACTCGATGTGCAAACTCCACATCGTCTTCGCGTAAACGTAGCCCCGCGAGATCAGCCAACTGTACGACCAACGCCGGTACCGACTCTTCTTTAGCCTCGGGGATGCCGACAATTTCCACGTTCTGTTGTTTCGCCCATTGTTCCTGCTTCACCGCTGATTCCTCCATCGAAGATAGCCTCGACTCGAGATTTTTAACCTCATCTTTCAATTGCTTGTTTTCCGATTGTAATTTCTTGGTGGAAACGTTATGCATGCTCAAGGATTTTTTTATTCCATCGTGATTGTCACTCACTACTTTAATCGAGTCCTCTACGAATTGAAGCCTTTCTGACAGTTCATTAAGTTTTTTATCTAAAGTAGCGCATATAATTTTAGGCAGCTCCATTCTTACTGAGCTCATTATATCTTCGCATATGCTAGCCAAGTAGTCAGCACTAAACGCTGGTTGTTGAGGACGATAAGTCACAAAACTAACATCGGAGTCATTTAGCTCTCGCGTACCTGGACTTTCCCTCAAAGGTGTCTCACTGCTACCTCCCCTTTTCTGCTTAGCTGTACACTGTGGACAGATCCAAGTTGCTTTTTCGTTAAACTTGGGGCTTGGAAGGTCGACGCATTGGAAATGATATTGTTGTTCGCACAACTTAACCGAACATTTCACTTTATCCTTTGCTTGAAGTGATCCATCACAAGTGCAACACACGGACATTGTTATTGGAGAAAATATGACTCTCACTGACGATCACTGACAATACTTCAACTAATTATTGTGATGTGAAGACGAATGAACAACTTTTTCACAACAAACTATTGATAATAGCATTAAAAACAAATTAAAAACGTGATACAAATACGCATCGATGCGTGTCGAGCTGCTACCCGCATTGTATTATGTAAATTCTTTATAAAAGATATTGAAATTGTAAAAGTTCATATTTTATATTGATAAAAATACCAATGCCGTGGTCCGTTTTGCGATAATTTTGCTCACAGTGCTATCGTCTACCAAAGCTGGTCCGAGATAAATATCGCGATTTTGACAGCTCGTGGCACTGTAAGCGTGTTGTTAATTCGGACCAAAGTTGTAGCAATAACGAACCGTTTGCGCGCGAAAAACAAAAATCATAAAAATATCGTGCATAGTGTGAAGGTTAACTATGTAGTGTGTGGATTAAAAAGAAATAATGGAATGGATGGACCGACTTTTACAACTTTTACATCAAAAAGAAGGGACACCAGTAAATACATTGTAGAAATAAACAAACACCTGTCACTTTTGACAGAACGCTCACGGCGATTATGGTGTAGAGCATGGTTCATGTAATCGTCAATATGGCGGCAGTTAAGACGTCATCGATGACGTAGCGTGGGCCATCGTACACTGCGGTCCTAATTGGCTATAATCGATATTAGCGCGATAAAAGTCGGTCCCTTTCAGCGTGAGCGTGATTACGATGGCCCACGCTACGTCATCGATGACGTCTTAACTGCCGCCATATTGACGATTACATGAACCATGCTCTACACCATAATCGTCGTGAGCGTTCTGTCAAAAGTGACAGGTGTTTGTTTATTTCTACAATGTATTTACTGGTGTCCCTTCTTTTTGATGTAAAAGTTATAAAGTCGGTCCATCCATTCCATTATTTCTTTTTAATCCACACACTACATAGTTAACCTTCACACTATGCACGATATTTTTATGATTTTTGTTTTTCGCGCGCAAATGGTTCGTTATTGCTACAACTTTGGTCCGAATTAACAACACGCTTACAGTGCCTCGAGCTGTCAAAATCGCGATATTTATCTCGGACCAGCTTTGGTAGACGATAGCACTTTGAGCAAAATTATCGCAAAACGGACCAGGGTGGTAATCACGCTCACGGTGAAAGGGACCGACTTTTATCGCGCTAATATCGATTATAGCCAATTGGGACCGCAGTGCAATTAGCTAAAATTGGACAGTATTGTTGACCTTACATCTCTGGCGGAATAGCATAGCATGGCTCAGACCATAGAGAAAATTGTATATACGGAAAAATAAATTGTATATGCTACATAGCAGTGGTCTGTGGTGGTGCTGTGACTACTTTGCTTTGCCTTGTTTGTGAACTCAAAACCTCACTTTCTCTTTTAGACGTTTATTTGGATTTTCCTACAAACCTAACAATGCTAACTAGAAAGATAGTTTCACAGGCTATTCTTCTACGAAGCCTTAAAAATACAGCAGATAATGTAAAACAAATGACACGAAACGGAAGTCATGGGTAAGGTGTTATGTCATTGATTTCTGAATAAAATATTGATATCATCTAAATATCAGCTGTTTCTATTATCAGCTTGCTTACTTTACAATTCACGACTTAATACAACATATCATAACACAAATCAAGATGTACAAAACGACGGTACATTTTTATATCCTATCCCGAACTTCGAATAAAATAACGAATGATGCCGCTCAACTGTACATTGTACCCTCATGAAATTGAGTATATCACTCCGATTTAGCTTACTAGAGGTTAAGTATGTGATTTGGCCATAATGTATATATGTATACTCCCGATGAGAAATTAGTTATACTTACCTTTTCGAACCCCATCCCTTCATCTTTAGGGGTATGTTCCTAAAAACTAGTGTAACCAAATAAGTGGACATGTTGACTAGTGATATATTTAAACAAAGGGTTATCTGGTTGAGTTAAGCTTAAATATATCAAAGTTTTGAAATTACTTACAATTTGAGTTTATACCACAATGCAAATTGAATTTTGGGTTTCACCTGCTACCAACTCTTATACTGTGCTTCCCATTATCTATTTATTTTATATTGCATCAAAGGTCGCACAACCAGACACAATTGAAATTTCATTGGTATAATGACATCGACCCTTGAAGGGTTAAATAAGTACATATTTAACAAAATATATATTATTGTGTATTTATACTGTTATCAGAATAAACCTCTTTTATGTACTATGGGCCTACCAGTGTCACTTATTGTTATCTATTTTATCTGCAATTATTTATCATTTTATAAAACCTATTCATTAAATATTATATGAACCATTGACCAAGATGTCTTTCTTATTAAGCAGACTGACATATTTTGGCTAACTTAGACCCATTTGTGTCCACCAATAAATTAAGACTGAGTGAATTTTATCTTGGTAGTACCTACCATTGCCAATCAGATGAAAATCTCAGAATATTTAATTATGTTATAGTGTTCTTACCTACTAATTAATAATCATAAGTATTTTAAGGGTGTATGACAGTAACAAGAAAATAAAGCTACAATACAAATCATCATCATCTATTAACTAATTTTATTGTTAATCTGTCTGCATCAGGTTTACGCTATAACAAAAGATTTATGAATGAACTTAGGGCTTTCTCATTCGGACAGGTTAAAATAAGTTAAAGACATTGAATTATTCATATAATCATAATATTTATCATTATATAACTTTTTTTAATTTAATTTGATTATGCCTAAAATATGAAAAACCCCACTGACTATGTGTTAATTAATTAATGAATATTATGTATAATAGAATATAACATAAATAATAAAGACAGATAACTGGTGGGGATTAAGGAAATGACCTGTTTGTCTTACTACTTACCTTTATTATCATAAATAAAGGTCACTCACACACTAAATGTGTCACTTCTGCTAAAATACAATTTTATTGGCAGAACATGGACGTACCGTATGCCACCCCCATTGCCATCAAAGAATCACACCAGGTTGGCTACAGCTATTGGAGGGCTAGCTTGGTGGTGGATCCTGTGGCATATTGCAACAGAGCCTGAACATATCTATGTAAGTCTTTAAACTCAACTCCTGTTATAATACTACATTTAAAATACATGTCCCCAAATCATGTACACATAAAGAAAAGTTAATTATCTATGTGTTTGTACAATTCAGTCTGATTCAATAGGAATTTTGGATTGATTGCCTTTTGCCTTAGGCATTACCATTTATAGCGTCGCTTGTTGCACATTTGTCATGTGACAGAAGCAGTACACTAATATCTGTGGTAATATTGTATTATCATCGCTACTTCGGGCATTGTTTGTGGAAGGAAAGGTGCACGGCCACTCATCGCAATAGGCGCCACATTATGGAAAACGTACTGGGGCTTTGTTCGCTATGACCATTTAAACACGTAACATAGCAGTACACTATAGCACAAAACTTTGCGAAAAAGTATTCGCATAGCAATCGTCAACGCATCACGCTCCAGCATACAAACTATGAGTTATTGTGTCACAGTTGCGTTACGTTACAATTACGCAGTTATTCATGCCACACACCCTGCATTTGAAAATCTTTATATGGATTATTCAAGTGTGTTCGTAGCACGAAAATTTGCATGCATAAGTGTAACGTAATCATATCGTTGACGCATAAAGTACAACCTGTTATTTATCTAGTACAACTGTAGCACAGATAACTTATAGTTTGTAATATATAGGGGAGACCGTGGACAAAAGTAACAGATTGTATTCCATGCCAGATTTCTCGTTAGCAATAACATTTGTGATAAAATAATTATAACCATAATAAACGTTCGTTTATGGTCTATAAAATGTACATTATAATTTTATATAATATGTCTTACTTACTTGGTACTTGGTGGGCTGGCTGTTTTCCGGTGTGGCGCGGCCCATTTTGCGTGATAGCCGGGTGAAGCTGATCAGTCCAGCCACCCGGTGTCGCCCAGGAAAGCCGGGTCCGCTGCGCCGTGTTTTCATTGTTATGAACATGAAAACAT
The DNA here is from genome assembly GCA_917880725.1 of Selenia dentaria. Taxonomy (NCBI): domain Eukaryota; kingdom Metazoa; phylum Arthropoda; class Insecta; order Lepidoptera; family Geometridae; genus Selenia; species Selenia dentaria. The sequence continues at coordinate 19,513,232 of OU862888.1, read as the reverse complement.
TGTTTGCTAACCAAATAGGGGCGTGGCTTAATAGTTTTGTTTGCAAAAACACAATAACATGTTTGCCGAGACAAATGGATAACATCCCCGCGTTGGCCTGCGGGGAGGGGAAGTGACGCATTTTGTGTTAGCGCTCAGTAGAGCAAGAGGTCGTTATCGTTGGAAGAGCGTAAATAATTATATGTGACAATTCTCTTCTCTTTGGCATTTGTGATGGAGTAGAATAAAGAAAATAACCAGTTCTTTTTCTCTATCGATATTGAACGAACGAGGTTGCAGGTAGAGTCGGACCAGGAATCTATTTCTGTTTCTTATTTAGAGAACTAAATCTACTATTGCTATAACAGCTTCCACGTCTTCTTCGTCAAAACCCATTTTAGAAATGAAACAAAAACAATAACAACAATAGGCGCAGCGGACTAGCGGTTTTGCTAACATGTTTTGCGAACTTATTTTCATAACATGTTTTGTTAGAAAATTGGCCCTGCCGACCCGGCTTAACACGAAAACAAGTTATAACATGAAAATGTTAAGGGTAATCAACGAACTAATAGTCATAATAGGGTTTTTGACCTTTTTTATGTATGTTAAATTATTCAGGACACCAAAATACACACCTAACATTTTTTTATAAAACTCTTAAACTAAAAATAGCATACACGTCGTATGACGTCACTAAGGCAAAAACGGGTTGTGATTATATTACGTTTTGCTTGCTTGAAAATGGAGATGGCGGGAAAAAACCAACAATGACTATTATAATTTATTTCTTTTGTGTTTATTCTCAAGTTCTGACGTGTCATAGTGGTGGATTATCAACCGTTGAAGTTCATAATGGTGTACGAGTGTCTGTAAAGTGTAATAAATCTGGAACATTATTTTGTTGTTTTTTTCGTCAATCGTGTTAGCAAGTTTTTGTAATGCATCCACATAACTTATACAAAACAGTAAAATGACTGACTTATTTCAAATTCAAATTCAAAATTATTTATTGCCAGTTGTAGGTAGGTAAAGGTATTACAAGTAGGTATAATTACAAATGTTCCTTACAACTTACCCCTATAGAGGTGTGCAACGTTCAAAACTCATCACAAAAATATAATAAAAAAAAACTACATATATTTACATTTACAATAACCTTACCAAACAATATCTCCTTTATAAAATACATTATCTACGTAAAATCCACACATAAAAAGGAAAGAGAAAAAAAAAACAACATTACAATATTAAATTAAATTATTTAGAATATTAAGAAACAAATGTCAAAATGTCGCAGGACGACGTTGGATGCAGGCCGCTTCCAATCGGTCCTTTTGGAAAATCATGGGGGAGGCTAATGTTCAGCAGTGGACGTCCTACGGCTGAGATGATGATGATGATGAAATGTCAAAACGCTTAACCCAGACTCTACCTACTTGAAAGAAAAGTTTATAAATCTGCAGTTACATAAATAAACCTACATTTTAGCCGCATAATTTGTTCTATGTAGGGTCTCCCACCCCAAAAGGATAAAATGAAACCTTATCGATCACTTTGTTGTCCGTCTGTGCGTCTGTCTGTCAAGACTTTTTTCTTTCAAAACAAAGCAAAAATCTAAAATCCATAAATCTGTAATAACAATGATAACAAGAAAAACGAATTTACTAGGAACATTCATATTAACTTAGGTAACTATTTATTTATTATTAATAATGTACAACACACTTAATATATGCGGTTGCGGCAATATAACCGTGTATATGGATCGACAGTTTGTCCTTTGACTTAGTATATATTTAGTTTTAAAGCAATAATATTAGATGCTTTCTTCACTTGCTTGATTCTCAATCTGTTGATAAGGCACACTATCTATCATGTTTTTGCCATTATGACACCATTTCCGCCGGTGCTTCCGTTTGTCGTCACGTGACTTCTAGAAACATTTGTACACATTTTGTTAAATTATTTGAGTTATTTACTCCAACCACTATTAAATTAAGTTAACATTAAGTACATTGTAATTTATTTTTGACTGTGTCAACTACCCTATTGTTATCAGCATCTTAATTCTATGTAAATACTAAATGAATAAACAACAAAAAAAACAATTTTGGTGCAAAAAAAACACGATACGTCCACTAACACAACCTTGCCGTGTGGAGCGGGCGCGGAGACCGAATTCGTGCGCGGCGCGGGGGCCGGTGCAAGCAACCAACAGTCGCGCGCGTCGTTTCGGCTATTGGACAAGACAAGGCTACGGAGCGTTTGTTACTTTCAACCCGGCGCGCGCTGTTACTTTTGTCGCAGTCTCCCCTACGTCACCAATACGATTAATTTACACTTAACCACACACGTTGCAGTTCCTGGAAAAGTAGGTGTTTCTGCGAAATGTATTGTATTATTGGCCAATTATAGTGAATCGATTCGGGTCGGGTTAAGCAATTTTTTGTGCTAGGCCCTCTTGTCATTATTGGTGAAAATTTCAGCAAACTCGTAGTTTCGGTGAGCATACATCCATACTTTCGCATGTATATTAGGGTGTTATGCTAAGGTATTGATGCTGTAACTGCTAAATATGGTGTATTTCTTTTATTTTTCAGGGTGAATGGCCTTATGTAGACCCCAAGACCTATACTGATGAGGAGCTCGGCATCCCCCCAGACTCAGTAGGCCCTCTGAAGCAGTCATAAATAAGAAATTTGTTGTTTAGTTATAATCTTAATGGAATTAATTTAACGTAGAATTTGTTGGTGATAATAAAATATTTATTTCGAAAATTCATTTTTTTAATGTGCTCTCTGTAAGCTAATAAAAATCAAGCTACTGTATGGGCTAACTAATGTATGGGCCATGAATAGGTACACTATTTGGAACTCGAGGGTAATGTTTGATGTCGTAGCGTGTCCTGGAGAGCTTAGGTTGTGTATGATGCTTTAGCGTTAAATCTTGCTGGTAGTACATTGCTACTGGATACATTGATGCTACTCATGTAATAACACTTATATTACTAAGGGCCCTTACACACAAGCGGCATGTAGGTAACTGCTGGCGACATCCGTCGACAGCCATCGACCTACAGCGACACTTGCAGTTGTAGCGTGCTGACTATGGCCGCCCGCTGATCTTCAAAGTTAGATTAGTTTAAGTTGGACGGCTGCCACCAAAGCGTCAACAACTGCCGCCGACGCGTGCTTCCATCTCATCACATACTAAGTAGTATAAAACTCCCCGGCTATTATAGCAGGCTACACCCAAAAACGAACTACGAAAATTGGTTTAACGGATTTTAAAAAGCAAATAAAGTCAAGGGTGAAAAATTGTAACGACAGGTGATAAATGATGATATATGAAATCTTACAGTACCGAGTAGAAACCGCGAAATCCGTCAAGACAGTAGTTCGTTTTAGGGGGTAGGCCTGTATGTCAAACTCGAACAGACAATAGGTTAATGAAGTATCTTCACATGAATCAGCTTTGGAAAATATAAAACTACTTATATACACTTTTTCACTATCAGTTTATTTGGTTTGTATTAATTGAACAAATAAATATCAAGAACATTATCATGTACCCAAAGAGAATAGGTATAATACTTATAATTATGTAGTAGTTACATTTTATTTGTTTTTAATTTGATCTTGGCAGCATGGCCTCGGTCCATTAGGTACGCTTACATCGTCAGGAATTGCCGCATCGTCATATGGGATATTTTCTAACTTAAGGGTGTCCTCTGTTATTTTAGCCTCTGAAATAAAGGTAACGTTAAAAATCTTCTAATAGGCAGATGCTCACTTACAGGTAGGTACTTCAATCAAATATATGTGTATTTGGTAAGTATATTTATTTGAGTTCTTAGAAATAAGATCAACATTTAATTTCTTACAACATACCAAACACTCCAGGTTTTATTTCTCTAGCCTGAATCACCTGAGTCCTTAATTCTCTTTCAACATCTTCACTGTATTTGATCATCTGTAAAATTATAATAGCATTTTACCTTTTAAACTGACATGGTCACTAGTGCAAGAATTAACTTTAGAAAAGGGGATATTTACCATGTATTGTATTTATATCATGTATGTATTGGTCGAAAGACAACCAGCATTTTTGTCATATTTGAAAGGAGTGACAGCAGGGAGTGCAACCCCATGCAAATATTTTTCGGAAATATTCTGTTAAGACCATTTTAACTCTCTGAAAAGCAGCTTTCCCTTTGAAAAACCTGGCGTTTATAAATAGACTGCAGTTGTGGTGAGTCTTATATTGGTCAGATTAAATTAACTGTACTATTGTGTACTGCCTGTCGAATTAAGGAGCACATTAGGGCCATGAAGAACAATGACCCACTCTTATCCTCATCAACTTCAACTCATCATTATACTCAAAATCAAAATTGCGGATTTCGCTTTTTTTTCGCAATCACTACAGAAATACCGATTGTTTCAAAACGGTTCATTACTTATATGTGATATAAAAAGAGATAAACAGAATAAACTATGTTTTACATTATTATCCTGCACTATTTGTATGTTTTATAAGATAACATGTTGAATTTCTAGCACTAAGTTATGTTTACGAACAAAACCGTTACGTTTCATATTTGAATATAATGTCTGAGAATAAACGAAATTCTTTATAAAAGATATTGAAATTGTAAAAGTTCATATTTTATAATGATAAAAATAACAATTAGCTAACCTCCTCATTACTTTTCCACTTCCATTATTTTTTATTCAATTTATGTCAAACAATTATCTTCGCACACTGACAAGCTGCACGTACTTAGGTACTCTATAGGCCGACTTGGAACACAAAATATATTTTTTTTTTCATGGTCCGGTTTGTGATTTTGGATTTTATAGGAAGAACATATATCGAGCTCTCTTCGTCTCATACATTTTACCGATCGAAAAAGCAAGACAACAACAATATAATGCAAAAACGAACCACAAGTCCTCGAGAACAGATCTGTTCACCTTATGAGCTTACTAGTACAATGTAAAATTGGACAGTATTGTTGACCTTACATGTCTGGCGGTTAAAAATCAGCCATTGCCCAACAGCTTTTGGAATCAGGATCGAATCACTGATTTGAGTTACATAACCCTCGGATAATCTCAACAGAACGCCACTATATACCTAGATAGGTGAGGGAGGCAATCAAAATCACCTAATATAGGAATTTTAATAGAGAGGATGGGTTCCAACTGTGGAGAACCTGGAGTCCAGTGGTTCATCTGTGCAAAAACCGAAAAAGTATCGAAAAAAGCTTGCGAGCAAATACTGTGAGTTATGTGTCGAGACTAAAAGAAAAAAGTTCGGAACGAAACCAAAATAAAAGACATTGGACGGATTGAAAGTACATTGTGCAAGAGGCAGTCTTGGTTGGTACCACCACTGTGCCAGATATTCTGACATGAAGCACAAGCATGACTGTTAGTGGTGAAGGCACCGTTAAGTGGTAAAAACTTGTGGTGGAAATGCATAATACACGTCAGTGTAGGACTTATCACCCCCCATCTGAATAACTAAAAGACAGTCTCTGTGCAGCTCAGTAATTATGTGATCATGAAGCTTTTATAGAACCATTTGCTAGTAGTTGCATGCTAGTAGCATTCAAATTTTAGCATTTGTAATACAGGCAACAAAATCAACATAAAATATGACTAATTTCATTGATTTAATGGTAGATTAGCTTCCCTAGTCATTCATAACTATTCAGTATAGGCCAAAAAATGCTACAGGCACAATTTAGACTTTGACCACCAGAGCATTATTAAATAAATGCTTCTGTGTTTCAGAAGCAATGCCAGTCCTAGGTGTCTTAGCATTACAGTTGTTGGGAGACTAGGGCTTGCCTAGTATACAATGCACACTTGTCCTATGTGGTAGATATGGTCCATACTCGTCTGTGAGATAGGTTGACATTCCAGCAATGGGAATATAATGGCTGATTAACCAATAGCTTTATATTGTGAATACTTCAGTATGTTTGTGGCAGATTATACTTACTGCTTTTATTGACTCTTCATCTTTGACATGCTTATTTTTACTATATTCTTCATTAATTTTTAGTCTGGCTGCTTTCAGTGTTCTTTCATCCCCTGCAAAGACTTTGAGCCTTGTTCTGTGTAGCTTTTTGAAGCTTTGTAATACCTAAAACAGATAAAGTTATATCATAATACTCATAATGTAGTAGGTCATTTTATTGTAAGTTTGAATAGTTTTTCGCCATGAAAGTTAATGTGTATGAAGTGGTCTTCTTTACCTATAAATAATAATACATATAAGGTAGGTGCCATAAGTAACTATGACACGGAAAATACTTGCTTACTACCAGTGTTCTAAAACATACACCCGAACCGAATACTAAGACCACTTTCGTGATCAAAGCTGATCGAGTAAACAAACCTGTAAGAATAAAAAATATACCCACAAAGGTCTACCTATTGCAAATGTTATAAGATATATACCTACTTACAAATTGTCGTATAGAACTCATGATTCAGTGTGTTTCTGTTTAGATCAGAAATATGTTATGTAAGCTGTTCATCGCCTCATAGGAAAAACTTTACTCGGAGCTCAAACAAATCAGCTGTTGGCACTCAAAAGTTTCGTTTTACAAAATTTGTGAATGAACACCACAGGCTAAGATGAACACTCATTATCACAGACTATTTAGAGATATACCATCTCATTATGCCACTTGCGTATTGAAAATTGAACTAAAAACCTTAGACCATAGATTAACCAGAATATATCTAAAGATATATTGCAATCACTAAAGCAAATAATTTGAGTGAAATAAGAAATACTGCTGGTGTTAGGTATTGGGATGATTAATGCAAAAACTCACCGATGGGATTGGGATATTACTGGCGCTTCTGAGTGCAGGCAGTTGCGGAGCTGGCCGGCCGACCAGTAAATATGTCATGTATTCCTTTCTTCGTTATAGAGGCTTCCTCGTGATTCATATAAAACAGGGAAATCTTGAGCCTTTTGATTTTTGGTGATTGATAAAAAACCGTTGGGTTTCGTTTTGCGTGGTAGTAAAAAGTGAATGGTCGATTTTATCGCCTGCCGAGCTAGGGATGGGACATGGTGAAGGAAAGAAACTAAAATAGGGAGGTGACTATCGGTGGTTTTAGTCGACTTTAACAGCTGGAATGATTAAGGAAACTATAACTTTTTTTAGAGAGAGCATTTTAGGCGAAAATAAATTGCAAATAATCCATTGTTTTGCGAAACCAGATGGTCTGCAAAGTACAAAAGTATTCGAATTTTCGCTCAAAATTTCACCAAAATTGTAGAAGCATTACAAGACCTCTCAGAAGATCAAGCCACTAATTCTAAGACAAAGGTTAGAGCTTACCAACTGCGCACTGCTTTGACCACCACAAATTTTATTGTGGCATTGCATATTATTGCTACTTACTCGGCAAAGCTTGAGCCTGTCTGCAACCAGTTTCAACAAGTGGATTTTGACATTAATTCAGTGAATGACCACATTTGCAAACTCACTAAAATTATACAGGGCCACCGACAAAACACATCGCAGGAATTTACTGCTATATTTGGAGAAGCTAAACACAGTTGCGAAGACCTTAATATTGAGATTAAATGCCAACGAGTTACGAAACGACAGGCTCATCGATGCAACCACCCATCCGAAAACGTTGAAGAATTTTACAGAAGAGCTTTATATAGATCCCTTACCTTGATTCGATCATTTCTTCTTTAAAAGACAGATTTTCTGAAACACATAAAAATCATAAATGTTACAATTACACCCAAAAATAATAAAATGCCTCAGTAAAGAAGAACTTCCTAGAGCTGCAAAAGACATTGAAAATTTGTATGGCGATCTTTTACCTAATTTTATTTCAGAAATCACGACTCGGTTTGAAATGTGGAAACATCCACAGCCAGCAGCAAATTATATCAGTGGAGTTGATCGATATGAAAACCATCTTATAGACTACATCAACGAGGCAAAAGATTTCTTTCTTTTGGTAGCAGAAGCGATCAAGATTGGCCTTAGTCTACCCGTCACAACGTGCACAATAGAAAGATCTTTTAGCACACTGAGAAGACTTGGTTTAGGCCCACAACAGGTGACGAGCGACTGTCTGGATTATGCTTGTTAAGTGTCCACCGAGGCAAGATAACCAAGGACAATAAAGATAACTTTATAGAAAACGTCATTAATAAGTTCGGTCAAAAACGCCGCCGGCTGCAGTTGCTTTTTAAATGAGAATTGTGTAATTACTGCCTACTAATTATTGTGAATAAAATAATGATTTCCAACAGGCGGCTTTTTATTTCAATATTTCCTTTGGATCCCGAGATTCCCAAGGGGTGCAAGTGCACAACCTGGCACCCCCCTGCCGGCGCCCATGTCACTGGACTCTGATCTGCTTAACGACTCAAACCTACTTGGAAAAATGTCTGGTTCCGCAAGAAGTTGCTGTGTACCAAAATGTTGAAATACCAGTAAGTACAGTAACTTAAACATAATAAACTAGTAGTTCCTGTAGTTCTGCGAACAGTAGTCCTCACGGTACAGTCTATCTTATATTGAATAGTAGAACATGCATACCAAGTTTCGTCAAGATTAGTTGAAAAATGCAACGGACAGGAGGACCAAAATACAACCTATCAAATATACGGACAGGTAAAGGTCAATTTGGCCAGTTGTAGCAGAGACGCTTCGTTGGACCATAGACTTCGTTTTATTTCCATTGAGCAGGATTATCAGACACTGCTTTTTATTTACAGGGGCTGACAATATTACTCTGCATGTATTTCCTGACCCAAGCAATGAAATAGAAAGGTTCAACACGTGGGTCTCTTTTGACTATAGTGTGTCCACAACTATTGTGCCATGCCTTAGGTGTGACAATAATGATGCAGTGAGGAAAAGAAAGACTGCACTTGCAGAAATTATTGTGAACCTGTGGTGGAGCAGGCTATTTTGGCCCCCAAATCTCCGTACTGCAACCCAAGACATGGAACATCAATTTCGGTCCGCACAATAACAACAATTTCTTCACTTACCCTGATCAAGTGGTGCTTGAGTTTGTAGTCAAAAGCTTACCAATGTCCATGAAAAATATGTATGCCATGTATTGAATGAATATAAAAACCTGATTATAATATTATGATATTTTTAATATTTTCTTTTGCAGATTTTACCCCTCCACTAAACCTGTTACCATCTACAGAGGTTAATCAAGAACCTACAATAGCAGTGAATAAATCACAGTCCAGAACTGCTCATAACCAGATGAAGAAAGGAACACTAAAAGCTAAGGAAAGAAATATTTATGAAAATTGATTACCTTCATAGCCTACCTCTCCACATCCATTGATGTACTTTGAGGTTGGAATCTTTTATTCTAAGCGTAAAAAGGGTGATATACCATCAGGTTCCGTAAATGTAGGTACCCACCAATGTGAGTTAGATTAGATACTGTGAAGTATACTACCTTTTTTATAGTTTTAATATCTATGGTGTTCGTTGCTAGGTTGCTTGTTTATATTTGACTGCTATAAATAAAACTATTGTATTTTCATATAATTATGTTTTTAATATCTAAAAACTTAATATGGTAGCAGAGCGTTAATAAAATAAATACAAGATCATTGACAAAAATGTCTACTGCAAAAATCGACCCTCTCACTAGCGACTAACTTGCCTAAGGAGCCCTGTGGTGCCCTCGTGATTGCTCCCGAGTGTTACGACCTGCGCCCGCGTCAAAAGTTCCGCGCCGAGTTGGGAATAAATGGCTCTTGTGCCATACCTATAGCGAGTTAAGAAACGAAATTTTTGTCAGAGATAGTTGAATAACCAAGGAATCTGATACATAAACATTCATGTCAAATGTATTAGTAAAATGTTATGTTACACGAGGACAAACTTGACGTAGCCGAAAAAATCTGAGTTGATGTGGAAAAAAATTGTAATTCAAAAATTTTACATTAATACCCATAGGTTTTTTTGCGGTAATTAAATAGTAAAAACACATATCTAACTAATTACATTCAAATATTTGAATTCGTAGAAGAAATAATATCATAAAAAAAACTTGTAATCTGACCACAAAAATTAAGTTTTATCAATAAATAATGCTTACCAAGACAGGATTTTGATTTGATATTTATAAATATTTTGAATGTCTAGAACAGAAATATTATTTTTACCTAGTAACATATGCTTAGGTTATTAATAATTACATAAAAAATAAGAGCTACTTTGAAATTTCGGCCAAATATGATTTTTTTTTCAACTTGGGGGCCCATTTTCTATACTTAGACATGGTGATTTCTAAAAAAAATTTTCTTTATGAAATAGAATTTTTCTTGTTGGTTTTTTTATTTTATTGGAATTCTTATTAGAAATTCTACAAACCAAACTAGGTGTCAAAGAATAATTATAAATAAGAAATCTTAAAAATTTTTACAAATTATGAATTTTTAGAACAAGCTAATTTAACTGTCACGTGACCTCGATTTTTTATCGATCCTGACATGATATGGCGTATTTATTATATTCTGTATATTCTAATTACTTGACAACATTATTTCTGTGATATTTTACAATGTAAAAGTATAATCTATTCAAAATAAAGCAAATTATAACCAATCATAACAATGAGAAATTAGCTTACCGAGTGTTGTCGATTCGTGACAAACTTATTTCGTGTAAATTTTGATGTCAGAACATAAATCACATATTTACAGTATTCCTTACACATTCACGATCATATTCATGTTTAATTTGTAACAAAATCATGAGTTTGACCCGATTAATTCACTAAAAACTATAGCACAAAACATAACCTCGCCGCCAAACCCAGATGAAAATATAAACATTGATTATATTTTTTTTTAAAGTTCACAGATAGAACATGTCCGTGTGTAGTGTTGCCATAGAAAGAAAATATATTACGCTAAATAATTAAACTCTATGGTTAAACATTGGGATGACTTAAAAAAATACACAAAAGAAAAACGCGCGTGACACTTACTTGCAACAATTGTTGCGCCGACAATTTGGACCTCAAAAATCCTTGCAGTTTTGTGGCGTGGGCAAACTAGTCGCTAGAGAAAACTATGATACTTGGGTGATTCAAGCTGAAGCCGTTCTTGTAAGACAAAAATTATGGAAATACATAGAAAGCCCACTGATCAATGATGCATCTGCAAGTGACAAAGAAGGAGACAGACAGGTGAGGTCAGAACTTATCCTTATTATCGCTCCTTCTGAGCTCAAACAAATAAAAAAATGCACATCGGCAAAATCATTAATGGACAAGTTAAAAGCTTTATACGCCAGTAAAGGACCTGCAAGAAAAGCATCCTTATTAAAACAGATTATCCTGACTAAATTAGATGGACTTGATGTACGCAGTCACCTTAACAAGTGTATGGATATAGTTGACAAATTAGCAGATATGGATGTAACTATAAATGAAGACCTATTAACAATCATGATGGTCTTTCCCTTGAGTATGAGAATTTCAGAGTCGCTATTGAATCGCGAGACAATCTTCCTAAGCCTGACGAGCTGAAAAAACAAAACTATTGAAAACCAACGGAACAACATGGCAAATGATAATGATGAAGCACTTTCTACCACAAAGAAGACATACTCATCAAACATCAATGACTGGCACAGAAAACTTGGTCACATGAACGCCAAAGATCTGAAAACCGCACTTAAAAGCGAAACAATACTAGGGTTAAACTTTGATGCCACGACAACATTGACAGAGTGTGAGCCGTGTATCCAATTAAAACTGCATCGAGTACCCGCCCCCTGTGACAAAACAACTCAACGGACAACAGAACTCTTAGAAATTGTTCACAGTGACGTGTGTGGACCTATTCAAACGCCAACCGTAAGTGGTAATAAGTATTTTGTTACTTTTATTGATGACTACAGCCGATACTCCATAGTGCCTCAAGACATGAGTCTTCGACCAATGTGTGTTACCAGTGATGACTTATGGCACTGAAACGTGGTCTTTTATTATGGGCCTCATAGATAAGCTCAATGTCGCACAACGAGCTATGGAGAGGGCTATGCTCGGGGTTTCTCTACGTGATCGAATCAGAAATGAGGAGATCCGTAGAAGAACGAAAGTCACCGACATAGCTCAGAAGATTAGCCAGTTGAAGTGGCAGTGGGCAGGGCACATAGCACGCAGATCAGATGGTCGATGGGGCCGAAAGGTTCTGGAGTGGAGACCACGGACCGGCAAGCGCAGCGTAGGTCGTCCACCGACACGGTGGACAGACGACCTGAGGAAGGTCGCAGGACGACGTTGGATGCAGGCCGCTTCCAACCGGTCCTTTTGGAAAATCATGGGGTGGCCTATGTTCAGCAGTGGACGTCCTACGGCTGAGATGATGATGATGATGTTCTATGGTGTTCGTTGCTAGGTTGCTTGTTTATATTTGACTGCTATAAATTAAACTATTGTATTTTCATATAATATTGTTTTAATATCTAAAAACTTAACAGATACCTACCATAACTAATGTATTTGGTAGTTGTCAATACAAAGACACAATATCTTGAATTGTTTTTACAATCAATGCAAAAGTTATAATGTAAAAATGGCCTAATCAGTAATGCTCCAATTCTAGGTTAAGCCTATTTACCATCTTTTATCACCTCATCAGTTACCATCGGGTGAGATTCATTCTCATCTTCAATCAATCTGAAACATATCTCATTATTAGTATTTCCACTTTTAGATAATCAAACCCGTGAAATAGTAGAGTCCTGTGTGTGTGTTGCCAGCCCACTCACATAAACATGAGAAATGCATGCTTGATTTCTGGCTAGGTGTCAAGGTATAACATAAATTAACAAGTCAACGTACAACATTATAAATCAATTGCTTACATTAGGGTTTCATATCGACAACAAAACAATGTTTGTGCAAATGTTAAACAAGATTAAGAAGAAAAAGGATACTTATGCAACAAGACTGAAAAAAGCTCTAAAGCTTTCAAAAAATGTAACTTCAAAATACACTAAGATAATTTACAATGATGCTATTTAGAGAAGTAACAAAAAACAAAATGGGTAGGAGATTTACACAAAATAAAAAAAATATGGCAGCTCAGTCTTTACAAGCAGGGACCAAGATGTTATAGAATGAAGGACAAATTCTAAATGAGCGTCATGGTTTTCATTCAAAAATATTTAAGCCAGGTTTAAGAACTGCACGGAACTAGCATGGATTTTACAAAGATGATGTAAGAAAAACTTTGATACTCAGGGTGAATATCAAAGTTTTGAGTAGAAATAATAATCCTTTCATTATGGATGGGGATGATATGTTTAGGTTCAATACAATTGCCTTGTCTAAATTATTTTTTATGAAAAATAAATATTTACGTTAAACTAATCCTGTAGTTGTAATAAGCTTGTCAATCCCTAATTAACCATAGGCTGGTAAAAACTTGGTATTGAAATATTTTTTTATTTGGAACAGAACATTTTTTATACCTAATGCTGTTCAAAATAAAGAAATATTTCATTATATACATAATTTTATGGTATTGTGTATGTGTTGTATGGTACACGTGATGTGACGTCACGTAAATTAGTTGAATCATTTTGCGTTAGATGACGCTTTGAGCTGAGCGTTTCTTAATCTGATGTCTCTATCTCCACATATATATTTTACTCTATGGTGTAGGTACAGCTTATATAAATACTATTGGGGGTCATCAAGAGATGGCGTTAGAATTCTATTATGTTTATGGAGTTTTCATTCTTCTCCTTCGAGTTTTGTGCTATCGTTGCTTTGATGGTAGGCCAGCAAGGCCATAGATAAATCAGACAATATCTAAAGATGCTGGGGGCCGTTCCGTACCTTAGAGCGCGGTTGTTTTCTAACTCGCTCTGAGGTACGGAACTGCCACGGTTGTTTTCTAACCTCAAATAGACATTGACAGATCACCTGATCCTGTTGTATTCTGATTGGTCAAAGTTATGTCAGAACCGGGTTGGAACCTTTTACCGATCGATTTTTAGTGCGTTCGAATAAATCACTTCTGATCGTTTTTGGCGAAAATAACGCTAAAAACGCTCACAAAAAACGTTCGAATAGGGAATCTGTGGGTGAAAATGTTCATGTCTCTTTTTGTTCAGCGTTCGGAAAGCTAAAAAAGAGGAATTTTTGCCACCAAAAAGTGCAATTTTTGACCCACGTCCGGAGCATGGTTGTTTGTGATCGTTATTTAACAGCTATGTATTTGACAGCATAATCATTCGATTTTAGGTCTTATGCTCAGTTGAGCGTTCGAATAGGGTATGGGCAAAAGTGGCAAAAATAATGTTTTTGCGCTTTACGAACGCTTTAACAAAAGAGCCATCAATGAAAACGCCACCAATGCCGTCATAAGCTAAACGAACGCACCTTTTGATGGTTAAAAAGTTGCGACGCTCCGAGGTTCGGAAAGCTCGAGTTAGAACAACCGAGTGCTTTACCCTGAGGTTCGGAACGGCGTTAGTTTAGTGCGAAAAGTTGCACTCCGAGTGCGTGCGCTCTCACCGAGGTTCTGAACGAGTCCCTGGGCTGCCTAAATAAAAACATATGTTAAATGTAAAATATGTTAGCTAAAAACTAACAACAAAAACACCTAATTATATAAGTTTTACCTTCTTCAATAGATTATAATAGAGTATAATCACTAAAATGGTATCTCCCATTTACATGCTGAAAGCAATCTCATTTTTGGTAAGTATTTTTTTTTTTGCAATAATTTTGTTTCTTACTACGCTACATTGGCGAAATTGCGCAATCATACACAATGTGAAGTGACAAGACAGCTTCTAGATAAACCTACCTAATTTAGTAATTACCTGAACTTTCCATTTTAATTTTTTCTAAAATCAGAATGCTTATTTACAGGATCTCTTAGCTGTTGGCCTCATTGTACCATTGGTATCGAGCCACGTACGAGATTTAGGTGGGAATCACATCCATGTGGGTTTGCTTGGCTCTATTTATGCAGGACTTCAGTTAGGCTCAGGACCACTTATAGTAAGTTTTCTTTACTTCCATAGGAAACCAAAGAACATTACATACCAAATCTGACATTTTACTTACTGTCACCTACTCGGTAAACACTAAGCAGGCCCATTTTCCGCACTCATGACGCATGAGGCAAATTGTGTTTAAAATTTTATAAAAAGTGTATCAATAATTTTATGATAGTTTGAGTTGTAAGAAACATTGTAACTTTGTTGAGAGCTTGTGAGAATTTCATGTTTTAAACTTTTGCCTACTGGAGACTTTTATTTAGGTCAGTTTCATTCATAAATCTTTTGTTTTAATTAACATGATATACAGGCTGACTGGTTGAACACTTTACATATCGATATATAGTGCTCAGTACTCGATTCTCGTTCTAATTAAGAAAAAAAATAGGTGCCTAATATTTACCTAATTTAACTTTAATTGTCTACTCAAAACAATAAACATGGTCACTCGCGGCGCGCGTGTAGTAATAAAATTTAACGGGCGGCCGACGATCGCGGCATCCTTTGATTCCTGTGAACGCGGCGCGGGCGGCGCGGCCCTTTGGGTCATTAACCCCGTTCGGACGCAGCTTGATTCCTTTGAACGCGGCGCGTCGCTTTGGGTCATTAACCCCGTTCGGACGGTGTCCATAATTTTCGAGTTATAGCACATTCATAGAATGAAGGTTTCCTCTGTAGTTTAACGGTATTTTTTTAATTTTATTTTTTTAAACGTTTCATGTGACCATGAATTATCATGTCCTTGTTTATGTAAAGTGTTCAACCAGTCAGCCTGTATATAGGCAGGATTAAAAGCCAAATAATACTTTATCAGGCCTGTTCTTTCTATGAGAAATGACAGAGAATATCCTATCTTCCCAGGACCAGGTATCAGGATGCGCATCAGACAACCGGAACATCTGACTTACTAGGTACCTTTGAGGCATCTAGTGCTAATGTCCATTTTAGTAAGTAGTTAAGTACTACTGCTGTGCCATTGGGTCAGCTTTCATGTCAAGGTTTGAAGGCACTATATCAAATGCTCAATGCGTTGACAAATTAAACTCAAAAGCCCATGTCTGGATGAGGGTGCTTTTTGAATATTTTGAACACTTTCTAAAAAACCAACCTACCTAGTGAATGTCAAAATATTTTAGATTGATTAAGACTCACACAATAGCATCTCTCTTTTTAAGCAATGATACTTATTGGTTTCAGGGAAGTTTGAGTGACATAAAAGGACGAAAATCAATATTAATAATAACTTTGCTGATATGTGGTGTTGCTTACACTGTCAAAGGATTTACAAGTTCTATTTATGTTTTCTTAATTATTAGGGCTATATTAGGTGAGTTAATATTATGGTAATGGGTTAATATTATTGTTTTAAAACAAAATACGCTATTCAAAATTGCCAGCAATACATAGTAAAATTTTGCAAATGAGAAAGTACCTTAGGTGTTTTGCCTTGGCTTGGCAATATACCAAATTTCATCAAAATCTATTGAGCTAAAACACTGTTTTAAACTATCACGGTTGTTACCGTGGTAAGGTTGTGGAATGAGCTCCCGATATTTCGGCGCAGTTACATGCACCATGTTCACGGGAAGACTCATCCGAAATATCGGGAGCTCATTCCACAACCTTACCACGGTAAATATCCCGTTAATAATCATATAATCTATTGAGCTGTTACAAAGTCGAGTAGTAACATTTTGTTTCACATTTATAATATTATTAGCTCCATTCCAGTGCCTCGTCTATCTTCATACCAAATGTCATCCAAATCCTTTTAGGCATTCTGACATGATTGATGCAAATATCCATCCTTCCAAACATTACCATTTTTAATATTAGTAAGAAGGTACACAAGTATACATTTAATAACAATGCACAAACCATTAAGCTCCCAGTGAGAACTTATCTTTTATTAGGATTACTCTGGAAACTGACTCACAGGAACTCTGTTTAACATTATATTCATGATATATTTTAGGTTTTGCAGCTCACCATGTAGCCTTTTATCATCACTATTTTCAATAATTTAGCTGTACTACAGGGGTCTCTGCTAGTAACAGATAGAGCACAATGTTATTGTATTCTACAAGTACTGTACATTTTTTTTTTGTTTTACTTGTTTAGGCTTTTATCTTGCAATCAGTCATATTGACTACAAGCAGATGAGTTTAAGGCTTTTTGATGTGGAGGTTGCTACTCCCAGTGGAGTTAGCCTCTATTTTAATAAACTCAGATTATCTGACTATCTTGATTGAAGATGTCCCGCCATTTTTTTAGCTGACATACATGATTAGTGTTCGAATTGAATTGCACAACTCAGGATACCTCCTTCAAATAATATGCATATTTACACTTTATAATATTTGTCTATGTATATAAAATAATTATTTGTTCCAGGTTTGTTTAAACAAACCCAAATGCTGACACGAGCTATGGTGCCAGATTATGAGAGAAGCGTGCACAAACAGAGTGAAATATATGGCAAGATAAATGCCATATCTGGAGCTGGAATTGCATTAGGCCCTGTTATAGGAGGCCATGTTGTGGAGGATTACCCAGTTAAAGGATTTACATTAATTGCTATTATGGTGGGCACATGCTACCTTATTAATGCAGGTAATTAACTGAAGTGCTTTATATAGTACTAATGTTAAAAATAGTAATATGCACCTCTCTCCTTAAGCAAATAAAGACCAGAAGCCTCTACACCCATACTAAAGATTTCAGGTTTTACAACAATCAATAAAAGATGCAATTTGTGATGTCTTGCTTGCTCCAACTTATTATGCCTATTGGAGCTCAACTGCTCCATGTCAATTGTCCTAACAAAAATATATTATAAAGTGTCTAACATGTTCTTTTCCAGTTTTAGTATCACTATTACCAGATCTGACAATAAGACCAAAGCAAAAGAAAGCAAAGTCAACTATGTCACCTAGAACTATTGTGCATATATTCATCAGCAGTTTGAAGCAATCATGGTTAGAACTCTATAATATCAACTGGTCTCACTATTGGGATGTATTTTTGTTCAAAGGGTTAGTTGGATTTGCAATGGGAGTTTATTACTCAAGCTATGCATCACACCTTAAATACCAGTACAATTTAACTCCAAAGTATATAGGCTATATCATATCATTACAAGGCACTGTAGGATCTTTTTCAAGTTATTTCATAGGGTTTATAAATAGTTTTTATATTCATGACAAAGATTACAGTCAGCGTATATTCCATGTATTTATAATGTTGACTGTTGCATTGTTTGGTCTAATTTTGTCTTACAATATATTTTTGTATGTATTATGTTTGATACCATTAGCTATTGGCAATGCAATGGGAAGATTGATTACATTAGAAATGGTGTTAAATAGGAGTCGAGGTGATCATAGAGGAACATTGATTGGTGCATCTAATAGTGTGAGGTCCCTGTCTGCTGTGGTGTCTCCTATGGTTGCAGGTCTGATAGGAGAATTTATGGGTGTGACATATGCAATCTATGCTTCGTTTTTGTCAACAGCTCTCGGAGTTTTATTGAGTTACCAAGTTAAAAATGAAAGACTCAAAGTTGACTAGTTAAAATGTGATATTTTTATATTTCGTAAATAAATGTATTTTATATCTTTGTTATAAATATTGAAGTTTTATTGGTCCTATTCAATGATTGTGTTTGTCTAGGCCCTAGAGATTCTGAGAAGAGTGTAGATTTAATTCCCTAGAGTCTACATGCAACATATTGAATTGTACTGAACTATTAGAATTACAGGTTGATCTTGACCACTAGACTTATATAAACTTACAAATAAAAAAAAGGATTTTAGTAGTGCGTTCGTATAGGCCCTTCGTGAGTGTTTTTAACGAAAACAACGCTAAAATGCTCACAAGGGACATTCAAATTAGGAATCTGTGGGTGAAAGTCATTCGTGTCTCTTTGTTCAGCGTTCGGAAAGCTAAACAGAGTAATTTTTAGTAAAAGTGAATTTTAATTTTTGACCCACGTCCGGAGCATGGTTGTTTCCGATCGTTTTTTGACAGATATGTATTTGACACCATAATCATGCGATTTTAGGTCTTATATAGTTGAGCATTCGAATAGGTTGTGGCCAAGAGTGGCAAAAATAATGTTTTTGAGCTTTACAAACGCTTTAACAAAAGAGACATCAACAACAACCCCACCAATACCCTCATAAGCTAAACGAATGCACCTTAAGTGGTAAATCCAGGATTCATGATACCAAAGTACCTTTGATAGGATTGAAATGGATTATAGTAAAGAGTGATTATCAGGAATAAAATCTAGTGCTGTATTCTCATAGATAAGTCTTACCAACTTAATATAAGAGAAATTGTTCTTACATGTACACTACGAGATTTTTACAAGGAAAGTCACCAAATCCAATATTGAGACTATTGATGATCAAAAATAGGTATTTTTAATACAAGTAAAACTGACTGCACTTCAGAAAACGCTATATTCAATAACAAACTACAATAAGTACCTAACAGGCAATAAAATGCATAAGTGAACTTGATATCAATCACTCCCCTTCCAAAGACTGTACCTGTTTTTTCCTCATATCTTGGATAAGTTTTTGGATATCTTTCCGATCTTGCTCATTTTCTGGAGGGAATATTTGACGTTTGGTGTTGGTTACCCACTCTTCAAAGTACTTTGGCTGGTTGAAGACGAAGAATAGAGCAACTGGGAAGGCAGTGTAGATTGCCATCCGGCCGACCTCGAGTTTCCAGTTTCCCATGATTATTTCTGAAGATTCGTTGATACTCTGTAACCACAGCTCAATAACCCAAAGTTGCTGCGGCTTTGTTTCAGGCTTTCAGTGATTAGATTACCTATTAAACCTACAAAAATAAAGCTCAAACCATTGCCAAAGAAAAGAAAATGCTCAGACTAAACTAACATACGAAGTCTAGCGTAGCGTTATATTCTCTTTGATACGTACCTAGTATATTATAGTCTGTGAAACTAACTATAATGCAACGAGTAGTTATAATTTTCCGTACCTATATACAATTTTTTCTATGATATAAACACTACAGGTGCGTTCGTTTAGGTTATGAGGGCATTGGTGGCGATGTCAATGATGGCACTTTTGTTAAAGCGTTCGTAAAGCTCAAAAACGTTATTTTTGCCACTTTTGCCCACACCCTATCCGAACGCTCAACTGAGCATAAGTCCTAAAATCGCATGATTATATTATTATTATGCTGTCAAATACATAGCTGTCTACAAACGATCACAAACAACCATGCTCCGGACGTCGGGCAAAAATTCCTCTTTTTTAGCTTTCCGAACGCTGAACAAATAGACATGAACGACATTTTCACCCACAGAGTCCCAATTCGAACGCCCCTTGTGAGCGTTTTTTGCGTTATTTTCGCTAAAAACGATCACAAAGAGCCTATTCGAACGCACTATACCTACGTAAACTATGTTATTCACTTTGTTTTTTAAGCTCTTGCATAGCTTCTATCGCGGGCCTTGAGCGGGGAGACCGAATCCAGAAATTCCGTAACGAAAATAATCTAACACCCCCCACTCCTACTCCATCTATCGATGAATAGCAGAACTTTTAATGACTTTTTGAAATATCACGCTTGTTAGTTCAGCAACTCGCCTCTAGATGGCATTGGTTAAATAATTATAATTGCATAAGTTGATAAAAACAGCTATGCAATAGCTTTACCGCGGCAGTCTCCGAGTGCCACATGTCTTTTTTTTATATTATACCATTATTACCAACATACGTTTATATTTTGTCTGTGATTACCAGTGTTGCCAGATGCCTGCAATGAGTGCAAGCTCTTGTCATTTGTCGCCAAATTTAGGATCTGAGATAGCCCTAATCGCCCAAATCTAAATTTATATTAACATAAATACGTCACAAATATAATTTTTTTACCAAACTTTAGGGTTAATGAATGATTATGTTATATGAACATTAAATAAGTATGTCATTTTAAACGTCAAGATATTTTATATTTCCGATTATTGCTTATATGGCCGGGTTTTCTGTTTTTAAACACTGTAGAAGTGAAATAGAAGCGTACTTGCACAGCGCACCAGCATGTCTTTTATGCCCCAAAACAATGTCATTTTTTTAAACCTATGTTCAATATGACATATCAAACAGAACATCGCATTTAAAACAACATTCATAATCATAATCTGCCCATGATGCTCCCACTGGTGGGACTCGAGCCTTCCTCTCAGAGAGAGGAGTTATATATAGTTCATATTAGCCATATTGTCTAGTGGCATCGGCGGCACGGCGCGGCGGCGTCAGCCGTGTTGATGGGTTAAGATCGCTAAGTCAAGCTCCCCTACGAGCGCTTCTTACCCTAGCTAAAATTTCAATTTCGACTAAGCTGTTTCAAATTGCAAACCCATGCCAATCCAATCAGTATTTATCTTCGTATTTGTTATTTATTTTGTATTTTGTACATAAATGAGTATTAGTCGAAGATGTAAAACTAAATAAATAAATATAAAAGCACATTGACCCGTATCAGGAGGATCTTTATAGGATGGCATGCTCCAATTTCGTGGCTAGGCGTGGATTAAGCGGGCGAGGAGAATAAGATATCACATGTACAATGAGTCTGCTTTTATTACATCACACTGAGATATTTTATTATTACAGTACATAGTGTTTAGAGATCAGAGCGCTTTTAATTTACAACCCAGAGTACGACCCGGACAACTGTATCTCACACATCGAATCACCGTGTCTCACCTATCCAGAATTGAGCACATCGTACAGCACAGGCAACTCAATTTATGAATCTTCAATAATTACTTAGTACATGCTAACTTAGTAGGCAGAACCTTATTAGGTGCATAATTTTGATTTATTTCTATAACATAGGTACCTACGTACTTATGTTATAGAAAAAAAACTATTTTTAAGAACATTTATGTATTTATTTAATAAATTTATTAAAGTATAACGAAATAATGGACAAAAGTTTAAAAAAACTCAAATGTAATAAATTATTTGTTGGAGGCAAAATGTCCAGAATAGTGGCTGCATTTCCACGTGGAATAGCTATGTAAATTTTCTTTGGAAAATATGAGCCAGCATTCTGTTCACCTGACGCTTCAACCAAACGTTTGGCAAAGCCCTGAAAATTTCGTACGCGCCATTTAGAGAAAGTCTCTACCCCAAACGGCACAAATGTGTAACCTCCACCGAGATTGGCATATTTGCATCGTTTAAAGGTTTCGGCATTTTCACTGCCACACCAGCCTGAGCGTAAGTTTCTGGACTGACTTTGTTCTTTCTTCTTCGCCAAACTCTCTATTTTTTAATACAATGTATCTTTTCATACATATGTAAAATGTTGAGGTTATATGATTTTTGTTTACATCAAAATGATTGCGACACTAAATTAAAAATTTAATATCTAGTTCTAACAGAGCAGCCAAAATGTTTTTTTTTATTTCATTCTTCCAAAGTTTAGGTTTAATATAGTGTTTACTGCTGAAGAGCAAACTTCTACGCAATGGACATAAGGTACACTAACATAATTTAAACTACTGTGCATGATATCTTACTCCTTAAAGGATGTAAATAAATTTATATTATCAAAAACTGTGGTTCTAAAGCTAAATATTTTTTTTACATAGCTCACATTGTCTGTTTTTCAATTTTTTTTAAATGAAGCCACACACATATGCGCAAGCTTGAACCTCAGAAGATACCTGCTCTATAGCTTCAGTTGCACTTTTGGAACACTGCCACAAATGGGTTCTGATGGGTTTTCAGATACAATCAAAAACGTTTTCTAATTGTTGCTTAAAATAGCAGAATCGTCTTCACAATTTCGCTTTGAGCCAGTGTGGCGTAAATTGTTGATTATCGAAGTTTTGATTCCAACAACAAATTGACCAACATTAGGATTATCATTAGAACCACAGTGATAGCGAATGCAACCGAAACAGTTCTCAAGTGGATCTTGCTTTAATCGCCGTGTGGACAGAGTTTTTACGCCTATTGACAACAAATTTCGCCATAATCTTTCCACTCCTTTATAGTTCGAATCCATCCCAACTGTGAAGGTGGAGATGAATTTGAACCTAAGAAAATCATGTCTGATACAAACTTTCACATTTCTTTAAATAACTCTAAATGAGGTGAATGCATGGTCGTATTAGTAGAGTACTTTTTTCCTCCACGTAAGTCTGGACTGGTAAGTCTGCATCAAACAACTGGTCGAATTTCCTCAAAAGTGTGGCTTTGGCGAAGGCTTCTGAAGGAAGTTCATCTGAAATTAAACAAAAACAATAGAAGTTTAAGTACCTTCTACAAATCAATTTGAATAAGCTAATATGAGGTTTTTATTTGAATGATAGGTATTTTTATATATTTCTGCATGAAGTATAGTTAATTGTTTATTAACAATAGTTCTTCTTTGCGTTGTTATCGAAAAAATATTCTTCTGACCAACATGAGTGATGTAAGTTTCAGTTGATAATTATTTAAGAAAATACTGTTTAGTAAGTTAGAGAGTTAAATAAATATCTGTAACACATGCATGGTACAAAACTGCTTGACAAATTTTCATCATCATCATCATCTCAGCCGTAGGACGTCCACTGCTGAACATAGTCTTCCCCCATGATTTTCCAAAAGGACCGGTTGGAAGCGTCCTGCATCCAACGTCGTCCTGCGACCTTCCTCAGGTCGTCTGTCCACCGTGTCGGTGGACGACCTACGCTGCGCTTGCCGGTCCGTGGTCTCCACTCCAGAACCTTTCGGCCCCATCGGCCATCTGTTCTGCGTGCTATGTGCCCTGCCCACTGCCACTTCAACTGGCTAATCTTCTGAGCTATGTCGGTGACTTTCGTTCTTCTACGGATCGATTCTATCACGTAGAGAAACCCCGAGCATAGCCTTCTCCATAGCTCGTTGTGCAACTTTGAGCTTATCTATGAGGCCCATAGTAAGAGACCACGTTTCATTGCCATAAGTCATCACTGGTAACACACATTGGTCGAAGACTCTTGTCTTGAGGCACTGAGGTATTTTTGATGAGAAGACTTCGCGAAGTTTCCGGAACGCTGCCCAACCGAGTTGGATTCGACGATCGACCTCTTTCTCGAAGTTGGACCTGCCTAGTTTGACTGTCTGTCCTAGGTAGATGTACTCGTCAACAACTTCGAGAACTGAGTTCCCAACTGATATTAGGGTAGGTACAACATGGGCATTAGACATAATTTTCGTCTTATCCATGTTCATCTTAAGACCTACCCGTTGGGAAACTCGATGGAGGCCTTCGAGCATTGTACTGAGATCTTACATGGATTCTGCCATGACTACAATATCGTCGGCAAATCGAAGGTGAGTGATGTATTCACCGTTAATATTGATGCCAAGTCCTTGCCATTCCAGAAGCTTGAAGGCGTCTTCCAATGTAGCGGTGAACAGTTTCAGAGATATAACGTATCCCTGTCTCACGCCTCTTTGCAATGGAATTGCCTTCGAACTCTGCTCCTGTACTCGGACTGACATGTAGGCGTTTTGGTACAAACACTTCAGCACTTCAATATACCGATAGTCAATACGACACCGCTGGAGAGACTCTAGCACTGCCCACGTCTCGATCGAATCAAAGGCTTTCTCATAGTCCACAAACGCTAAACAAAGAGGCAAGTTATACTCTTCGGTCTTCTGTATAACTTGTCGTAGCGTGTGGATGTGATCTATGGTACTATAGCCTTTTTGGAAACCGGCTTGTTCCGGAGGCTGGAATTCATCAAACCTGCGACTGAGACGGTTCGTTATGACCTTCGAAAACAGCTTATAAACATGGCTCAAAAGCGAGATGATGATGATGATTGCGGACTTCATTGTCAATATTGATGTCTTCTTTGATGGTTTGAGGGTCTATGTTTATCTTTTGTTAGGTAACCTTAATAAACTTTTTTACAATTACAAATTTTTTACAATTTCTATAATATCCGAAAAACTTTTTTGGATACGATAAGTAGATCGTTATATCTTATACTAATGGGATCGGCTGTGCTAATGCCGCGATGGATTTCATTTTTGTTAACAGCTGCCATATAACGGCTACAGACAAACTATAGACGTTCGCAGCGTGATTGGTATACCCCGCCAACCACAGCGTAATTGGTGATGGACTATTTTCAAGCTTTACGAATGCTTCTATGTGTGTGTTCTTGGCCGGCTTGATAATATTATCTTCAAATTGATGACGTAATCAATGGCGTAATACCTCGACTCAACCTGGGGGGCTACTCCCACCTTTTACGAAACTATCATAAATCAGGAGCATTTTGTAATAAGCTTAGAATAATCATACTTACTATCGTACTTCCACTGACACAGAACGGTCGAACATATTACTTCAATACTATTTACGGCGTATTCCTTTTGTAGCCGAAATCGATCCTAATGGTGCATTCCAGGATGTACCTTTAATGCCCAACCCGAATAGCACAATAACGCAGTTGAAAAGTAAGCGAATTAAGAGTACTATTTGGTAATACGTCATCAAAACTTCTATCGTTATCCATTATTTTTTTAAGCTTGCAATATTGACGTAGTGGTACCAAATTTACTGGTGGGTTTAAGTATGAATACTTTAACAGGTGGGAGTAAGGCCCCTGCAATTTACTTTACCTCTAAAAGTTGAACTTAAAAACCAAAGTGAAGGTAGCTTTCGAGGGAGCCTCCAACTGTAGTTCGAATGAAGGAGTAATATTTATCGATATGGACAATGATGTTATATATAAACTGAGGTAGATACGCCTTAGCGCGCTCGGCTTGGCGAAATCAACACAAGCTAGTTGTCTTGAGTCAACTTAGTTCCAGCCTGTTTGGCAACGACGACGAGTGTAAAAAAAAGAAGGATGTATCTTTTCATTTGTTAGTAATAATAATAATTAAGTTTTCATTCAATTTCGTTTTCATTCTAGTTTTTATCTATCTAAAATGGAAAATCTAAAATTGTATTTCAATCCTTAATTTATTAACTTCTGCGACGTTACCGATTCGCCACCCATGCGAACGAGACAAGTAGCTCGTTACGTTAAGAGCGACAGAGAGAACGAGGTTATCATTTGCGGTCGAATGGTCGGCCATAGGCGCACATTGTTAATAATATGTTGATCTGACAGCTAGGACTTATATATCTTCGTGTTCTTTTAATCTTGTCAGTGTAGTTAATGTCGTTGTGCGAGTTGTGTACTTGGAGATTAGAGTATGTATACTGGAGATATAATTATATGCTATAGCTATAGGCAGCATAACATTAAATGTTTAAACTTCAGAAGTTAAAAATGTCTCTATAGTTAATCCCGTTAGATATGGGGGTTACTTTAGAATATAATTGGACAGTTTTTCAAAATCAGTCACCGTGCCTATAATATGTTTATAGTTAGCCATTCGCCTTATGCACCTGAAATGTCAATCAACATATCACATTGTGGGTAACACACGAAGCAGTTAATTAGTCGTTCGTCAGGCGAAACTATCTTAATATCTACCTATAGTCTATTTCTTTTTAACTATAAAATTAAAATTTACGATTACCATGTTCAAATTTAAAGTTCTCAATATACCTACCTGACTAATACTCGTCGCCACAGAAATACTCATTATTATTTTCTACTTTTAATATTTTTGCACGCAGAGGCGGCTTGGAATAGTTATAACGCCGCTATAATTTGCGCCACGTAATAGACCCATTATGCTTCCATTGTAAAAACATGCCCGGTAAGAGGCCAATCTATAACAATACTTGTAGTAAAAATAAAATTCTAAATACTTCGTACTGTTATATCCTCCCCTTTGTATATAAAAATAGCTGAAAGGTGCTTCATAAGCACCTTTGTATTAACTAATGATACTCGTAGTTCTGTTGGAGGCCAGTCGGTCCTAACTCCCCGCGCGGCATACTTGTCTTGTACGTTGTACTTTTAGAAAGTATATTATTTACCAATTTCTATTTCTTTATAAATTAATTTTCAATTATATTCTAGTTTCAATATATTAGTTTTTTTTAAAACACGGAATCTGGGACCCCGGATAATAATGGTGGCAGCGGTGGGATTTTAAAAATCCCCGGACTCTACAAATCAGTGTCATCACCAAATCTATGTGAAATACAAACTGAAGTTCAAGTTCTAAAAATCTAAAATACTGTGTCCTGAAGAAATCTCTACACACTTACCGTCACGAAATCCCGAAGTACTCGCATCTTCTTCCACCGAAGTCCTCGCCGCATCCGTTGAACCTGAAAAGAAGAGAACTACAAATCCCGAAGTACTCGCATCTTCTTCCACTGAAGTCCTCGCCGCATCCGCTGAATCTGAAAAGAACACCCACTTACCTCTATCGCCGTGTCCTGGAAGTCTGCAGTACAACCCTTCGCCGCTGAAGTACCAGTCAGCTCACTGCATCTTACAAGGTCAAAACACGCTATGTTCCTGCTACTCCTGTGAGTCATTTTAATTCCTGTGACTTTAACTGCTCTTTTGTGTTAAAGTGATATCTACATAATTACGGAATTTTACCATATCCAAAAACAATCATCAATATTTTCGTCTAGTGTTCATGTCTGTTTATCTACGGCGAGCCGAGCGTCTCTCGCCCACACACTGGCTGTGTTTCTAAGAACTGATAACGACGGGTCGCACCTGAAGCTCTGTATCACTTTTAAATAAGTTTATTTTATCGAGTTATAACCTTGTGTGATTTATATGTAGGTCAAGGTAATTTTACTACTTTAATTATTGTATACTCATGATGAAACCAAAAGAGGTAAAGGACGAAGAATCGCAGGCCAAAATGTCTGAAATTGATTTAAATGTATTAATTAAGTTTATAGGAACTTTCGACAGTTCCAGGGAGAAATTAACACAGTTTCTGAACAATTGCCGCAATGCTATTAACCTTGCATCCACTACTCAAACAGACATACTTTTGAAATATATTCTTAGCCGCCTAGAAGGCAAAGCTGAAACAGCATGCGCCATTAAAGAATTCACGAAATGGTCACAATGAGAAGAATTTTTGAAAACTCAATTTGGCGACGTAAAACATTACGCATATCTGTTATCTGATCTCCAAGAATGCAAACAGGGTCGCAATGAGTCTGTCAGCAGCTACTCTCTTAGAGTAGAGTCTTGTTTAGCCAAACTTCTAACTGAAATTAATATCTCAATTACAACTAGAAAGAAGGACGAACTTGCTGGCCGTGTAGCCGCTATGCAAGACCTAGCTCTAAACGTATTTATAATAGGCCTCTCGCCACAGTTGTCAGATGTAGGGACCCAAATACTTTAAATGAAGCAATTAACCTAGCCTCAGCCGAAGAGAAAATTGTAGGACTAACCAGCAAGAAATATGCGGGACCATCTATGAGTACATTTACCACAAATCACTTCGAACAACGCAGGCAAAATAATAACAATGTGTCATACTCAAGGCCGCAATTTCAAGGCCAAGCACAACCCAGACCAAATTCAAATGCTCCAGTCTGCAGGTATTGCAAAAATATAGGTCACACGATAGAAAACTGCAGAAAACGAGAATACAATAATAGTAGGAGATCTAACTATACTCAAAATCAGCAAAACATAAACCGACAACCATCAAATAATTTTCAAAATAGACTCCAACCCATACACTGTGTCAACTCTCCCGACGCAGAAGGTCTTCATTTTGATAACCAAAATTTAAACTAACAAGCTTTCCCGACCAGTATCGTGCGGGATAATTAAAGAGGGAAATCGATACGTATCAAACTTTGAATAAACCTAAATCATCACACCCACCGCTGAATCTCACTGTATCCAAGTCCACTGACAAACAGGGTAACCAGCCCCAAACATATAGTGGCCCTAATACTAAATCAAGATCTATCGCTGTATCGAATTCTATCACTGTTTCAAGGCCAACTTACACACAGGGTAATCAGCCCCAAAATAAAAGTGGCCCTATCTCTATTTCTAATTCAATTAACGACAAACTTCGTTTTCATGGTTCCCGTACCGCTGTTTCAATTCCCATTCATAAATCGGAAAACCACAACGAATACACACCAACTCTATTCTTTCAAATAAATAAACTTGAACGGTAAACATTATTACCTTCTATTTACCAAAGTTTATTTTTCGATAACTGTTCCTATCCTGAAATATTTAAAACATTAAAAGCGGTCCGAGATGATATCATACTTACCGGTGATATCAATGAAATAGCAGTCTCAGACTTCAAAAACCCATTTGAACAGAATTCCTTTGTAAAAATTTACGGTATGCTCGTGTATCTGTTTAATAACACTAACATAATGGTCAACATTCACCACAATACAGTTATTTACCCAGTCCCTACCGAAATAGCAAAAATTTTAAAGGAAAATCACGACATCCCTATCGCAGGACATTTAGGTTCAAACAAATGTATGATAGAATAAGAGAGCGTTACTATTGGAAAAACATGCGCACTGAAATAGAAGACTACGTAAGGAATTGTAAACTTTGTCAGTCGAATAAGATAAATCAAGCCCCTATGCAGATCACAACTACATCCAGACGTCCATTCGAAAGAGTTAGCCTCGATATCGTTGGTTCCTTTGCCTGATGCAGGTATTCAAAAATTAAAATACATACTCACACATCAAGATGACCTAACCAAATTTTCCATAGCTTACCTTATCTCAAATGCTACAGCGGAAGAATCTTGCGAATGTTTAGTTCACTTTATTACCCTCTTTGGCATCCCCAAATCAATACTCACAAACCAAGGAACTAATTTCACAGCCGAATTGTTCAAAAGAACCTGTGAGTTTTTGAAAATAAAGCAAATTTGGTCATCCCCTTACCACCCGCAAACTCAGGGAGCACTTGTAAGGAGCCATTCAACTTTAAAAGAATATTTGAAATCCTATGTTAACGAGAATCAGTCCAATTGGCATAAATTCGTATATACTGCTATGTTGACTTATAATAGTACTATCCATACCACGACCCGTTTCACTCCGTATACACTTGTCTTCGGGCACAAACCTTTTATTCCTGACTCGGTCTTCGAACTACGTGCTGATATTACATACCCCGAATACATCAAAATGCAAAAATGTAAATAGTCAGTATCGAACTCTACTCAAAGTGACCCGAAGGTTTTAAGAACACTTTTAGTATCGAACGACTTATGAAACTCACTTGGGAGCCAAGAATTGCGTTATAGAGTACTGAAAGAGTTCTTGTATAGTGTTAGGAAAGGAAGAGAGTTTCTAACATGTTGAAAGTGCCGTCGCTGCATTTGCATCACAAGGATTACATTTGTAACCAGCAAAATACAGCGCAGATCGTGGACATGTCTGTATATAATCGGTGTTTGTTATGTTCGGAAGTATTAAGAATATAAAAATGTGTGAATATTAATAAATGGCTTACCTTTTTGTTCGATGAAATTTATGGTAATTAAATGATAGTAAAAATCTACATACGTAATTACTTCTATTGCATTTGCGAAGGGAATAAATAGGATTACAATAAAATGCAAAGTTCCGCAACTTTAATTGAGCGATGATAAGTCTTGTTAGAAGTTTTGTTGAAATATGTTTAGTCGTAACATTGGGGGGTTGAATTTTCCATTCAGATGCTTAGCGTTGTGAAAATTCTTATAGACAAGTCAGATGGTTGTACAGTTATTCGTAAAGGTTAAATAAATCAACGTTATGCAGATTTAATAGACAAACATAGTAAGCGCCGAATTTAAGTATAAAAAACCAATATTATAGCTAGGTAGTGATGAGTCTTCGGAATGAAGCTGGTAAAGTTTGACAATGTAGGCAGGCTGAAGAGGAGCGCCGGATTTCAGAAGCTTTGGGGCAAAGCCGGTCGAGTAGTGCGTCTTGACGAGATCTGCAAATATAATAGGGAAAATTAGGGAATGGTGAGCAAAGCCGGGTTATCTATCTAAATTAAAAATAATGGAAAAAAAAACAAACATTATGTAAATCAAAGTGAATAAGGAAACTTTTATTTAGGGCACAATAATAATTGTTTGGATGTTAATAGTTATGTATGTATTTATGTTCTTATGTAACATAATTGACATGTAAGTAGTACGCGCAAAGTATATACACAACCTTAAATTTTAAATCTGAACTCGGTATACATCGTCAATTTCGGTCGTTGAATATTAGTAGACTATATACTATATACTAGTAGAACTATATTAGAGTTTAGGGCAATATAAAAAAAAACCGGTTCCATGCCATGAAAATCGTAGGAATTGTGGAACTCATTTAATCAAGTGAGAGGTTATTACAGAACAACAGACAAATATACAAACGTTCATTTTATATATTACTAGTTGCGGTCGCGGATGTACCCGCATGGAGATAGCTGATGATGGTGGTGATGATAAAAAGTTATCTATGCGTAAATCTAGTATCATCTATTTTTATACCAAATCTCATCAAAATTAGTCCAGCCAGGACTGATGTAATAAACATTCATTCAGACATACCACCATTTGCGTATATAATACTAGTACCTAGGTACCTTGTTAGGATAATGATGATAATGATGAGGAAGAGTATTTTATAATATGTAAATTCAAAGCTACATCTACTTTCGTAACAATTTTCATCAAAATTGGCGCAGCCGTTTAAGAGGGATGGTGAAGCAAACATTCATTCTTACGTACAAATGTCGTGTTTGTATTATTAGTACCTAGGAAATATTTTTAGGATACTAAATAAATATCGAAACTTACATACCTACCAATCAATGATGAGTGTGTTATGTGAGCTGTAGAGCTTGTCAGGTTTCACTATGGTCTATAACAACACCACAGTCGGCAGGCAGGAATCTAGAATTCATGGAAAACTATAAAATATACATAAACATATAACGAGTAAAATATAGAATCAGTTATTTCCTCAATAATCTAAAACTAACCGAAGGTTGTATATCAGGGCGCGTCGAAATATGAGAAAATCAACGGTAGCTTTGTTCACAGCAAATAGGTACCTATCTTAAAATTGTTATGGAATAAATAAACAAAGGTAGAAAAAGAAATATGTTAGCAATAATAAAATCAATCAAAATGACATGACAATCAACATTTAGGTTACCTAGGCTACAGAACTTTACAGAAAGGTAAACACAAAAGAGTTCTTTGTAAAAGCAAAGAAACTTTTTGATTGTGGTACTGAGGGCTTGCTGTCATAGTGAATAAGTAGTAGTCAAAGAGAATATAAACACTACGTTTTACTATAGTATCACATAAAGAAGAATTCTGGTGATTAATGCCTAGGTATTTTATAGATGTTTATTGGAATCTATATAATAGGGAGATGTTTATGGTATATGGTGGGTATGCAACTAGGAAATCAATGTTGAGTCATGTTGGTTGGATTATTTGCCTGCAAAGAGTTTGACGACATAGCTAGGTAATGTAATATGAAATGTTCAGTTGTAACAAAATACGATAAGTATGTACATAATACACTGGTAATTTCTATGTAGGCATAATCTGTAGGAAGTATGTAGATATGAACAGTGAAAAAGGATGTTTGGTTGGAGCAAAGCAGAGATGAACAAGGTCTAAATAACACTATACATACATACCTTGCCAGATAGCTGGAGTGTAGTTTTTTTCGCCGTGTGGCAACACTTAGGTTAAGGTGTCAAAATATTTCTCCGTATTTAGAAATTATTAAATTATTATTTTCTAGTATTCAGTGCCAATTAAAATCAGTGTAAACATCTTATTAGTGCTTATATGAGGTGTACGAGTGTGGGAAACATACTACGAGAAGTTTTTCGTCGAGCACAAAGTTGTGCTGTCAACTGACGTCTAACCAACGGGTGGATTCAAAACTGACGACTTGGATCGGATGTTCATCAAAAATCCCGGGGAGTATTGTGTTCAATTAACATTCTTAATGCACCTACTCAACACTCATTCTAGCCCTATACACGCCTCACTCCGTTGAGCATCGTCCAATCCACATTCTGGCACCGTTGTTTCTCTTTTTGCTTGACATAACTGTGGAAGCAAAATTGACGATAAAACTCTTGCCTCAGACATGCTTTTAACAACTACACATCGCACTACACATCATACAATTAGGTACAAGCAGCTTATATTGCTCGTGTCAGATCTCAAATTGTGCTCACTATAATCTGATATAAAGATAGAAAAAACTGTAATTGTACTATCATAGTATATTGCTAAATTGTGTAACTACCAGAATTAAACTGATAGCCTAATATGTTTGTATGTAACTTATGATAGTATTATTTTGATTTTTACAAACCGCAAATCTTTATAAGTACTGCAGTCTGTAGGTAGTCAGTAGGTAACAGGTACAACTATATTTCCAATTATTTTTATCTACTTTTTTTATTTTACTTTTACTTTTGTCTATGCTATTTCCCTTTTAAGTCTGGTATTCTAAAACCTGTCTCACTTTTACTTGTAATTTTCAATTTTTAATTTTCTACTTTAACCTGTTCCACAGTATTAACCAATGTATAAACAGTAATACTTTTTAATTGTTTTATTTAAAGCTTTGGTGGGCATTCTTTTTGTTGTTTGACTTGGCTATGA
Organism: Selenia dentaria; assembly: GCA_917880725.1. Lineage (NCBI taxonomy): Eukaryota > Metazoa > Arthropoda > Insecta > Lepidoptera > Geometridae > Selenia > Selenia dentaria. The sequence goes on along the minus strand of OU862888.1, from coordinate 19,479,569 downwards.
GACTGACTTGTGTATGAAAACCTGTAATACAAACTTTATTTGAATAGTTGTTTAGCGGTTTCACTTGTGGTTTCAGGAGCTGACTGATCAGTTGACACCAAAATGCCTATTATGACCCGCAAGACATCGGCGAGGGAAATGGAGGAAAAACTGAGTGCTGCTCTAAAACAACTGAAAGTCTATAAAGACCTTAGTGAACAACTACTACAAGAAAGAGAAGACAGTGAAATCGAAGTGCAAAAGATCATCACAAAAAACACTGAACTAAAAGGTGAACTGGCTGAACTACATTCTAAATACTTGGACTCACAAGATCAATGCGAACAACTCCAAAATTTTGTAATATCCTTTAAGGAGTGTGGTGAGACTCATGAACAAGCCTTAAGTCGTATAATCAACCTAGAATTTGAATTAAATAAGGCCCATAAGGTAATATCACAGCTACACACAGATAAGTGTAACGAACAGACCACCAGCACCTTGAACCTTTTTGATGAGCTAGCCGGAAACAAGTTGGAGTGCTCTTCAGATATTGTAACCATTGATCTTACCGGAGATAAATCTGTTTGTAAAAGCCCACTTTTTAAAAGCCGAAATAAAATAAAGAAATATATTAAAGTTAAGAAAACTATCAAAAGATGTCAAAAGTTATTAAAAAAACAAAGCTATTTTGTCAAAAATGTTCAATTAATTAAAGAAAAGTTGTTACTAGAGGAAAGAATTCAGAATTGTTTGGAAGAATTGGAAATAACTCGACAGTTATATGATAATGACACACTGGAACTCCGCTCTGAGCTGCTCCATAAAGAAAAGATCTTGCAGGACGTATTTACTAGCTACAAGACAGCTCAAGTTCAACTAAGTGAGCATTACAAGACTGCAATTGAACTAACGGACCTGGTGGCTTTGAACGTGGAGTGTGTGGAGGCTCTTGAGAATAGTCACTCGAGCTGCCACATTCAACCACAACCAGACTGTACTAGCGCCCTCTCAACATCTCTGTCAAATCAAAACAGACCAACATTGATCACAAACACGGTCCCAGGCGGAGAGCAGTATGTCAGCTCTAATCCAGTTCAACCGCATAAAATCATGGTATTTTCAGACAAAATAGGTGTAGGCTTTGGTTCATTATTAAGTAACTCAGTGCAGTGTGCTGTGGAGAACTATTGTATGCCGGGAGCAACCTATGCTCAGATTGAAAAAACAATATTAAACTCAAAAATAGATAATAAATCAATAGTTGTTCTCTTCTTAGGTCATAGTTTAGGTATTGATAGACAAGAGGTTATTACTAGAATAACCACTTTGTTAGAACTTAAGGCATGTAAAATAATGTTATGTGCCTTCCCTTATTCAGATTTATTGTCTGAAAAAGAGAACTTGCGCATACACTCACTCAATACATTAATGTATAACTTGACATGTCGTCATAGTGACAAACTTTTATTTTTTGACTGTAATAAGTTTATTTGTAATTTTAAGTTGACATGGGACAGCATGTACTGTCCTAAAAAATCCAGACAGCTAATTGCTACTTTGGTAGCTTTCAATATTGAGGCAGTTATAGGAAATATAACAAAGAGTAGTGACAATGTTGTAGTTTTTAGTACATGTACTAATAATAGTAATAATGTAGCTATTAATTGTTTAAACTTTTAAACAAGACAACAGAGAAGTGTGCTGACATCTTATCGCTATTTTATCAAAATATTAACCGCTTCTCTGGCAAAATATTAGACATTGAACTTTTATTAGATAAACATAGATTTGATGTATTAGGCTTTACAGAAACGTGGCTAAAACCAGATAAAATGTTATTTAATGTTACACATTTTGAGGTAGCCAGTGCGTTCAACAGAATATCTGCTGAAGGGGGAGGGTGTATTATTCTTTGTAAAAGAAACATTAAATTTAAGGAACGGTCTGACATAGTAGGTTTTTCTGTTGAACGTGTCTGCGAAATTGCTTGTGCAGAACTGGAAAGTCATATATTATTGTGTGTATATCGGCCACCAGCATCTAATTTCTGTAATTTTATGTCCATAATGGAATGTGTACTCAAGAGATTAACTAAAAGCAATAAATCAATCATTGTATGCGGTGACTTCAATATTGATATTTTGGTAGATTCAACTGATAAAACTAATCTTATCTCTTTGTTTAAATCTTTTAATTTGAATTTTTTGTTCAGTGAGCCAACTAGAGTAACCGACTCTTCATCCACCTGCATTGATAATATTTTTTCAAACTGTAAGACTACAGAAAAATCAGTAATGGTGGGAGTTAGATCAGACCACAATGGCCTCGCTATCAAATTCGAAATCGGGAGAACTAAGAAAAATACCATTATCGAACATAGGCCGCTAACAAAAGGTAAACTAGAAAAGCTTAAACAAAATATAGAGTTGAAACTTAGTCTGGTGGAATTCACTTCTGAAGATCCACATGACATTTATAGTACATTATTTTCATTAGTAAGTACAGAATTTAATGAAATCTGTCCGAAGAAAAAACTGCAGCTCAACGGTAGGTTACAATTTGGTGACTGGTCAACTAGAGGTATTCGAAAAAGTAGAGACATAATGTTTGAGTTATATCACAAAAAATCTTTAACTTCTAGTAAAGATTTTCATGATTATGTAAGAAATTACTCAAAAGTTTTTAAGTCAGTATGCAAACGCGCAAAAGCTTTGTTTATAAGGGATAAAATTCGAAAATCTAATGACAAAATTAAAACAGTTTGGAAAACTATTAATACAGAGACCGGCAAAAGTAAATCTTTTAATTCAGAATATGTGCTAGAAATAGATAACCAAAAAGTTTCAGACCCAAGTCATGTTGCGAATTCATTTGAAAATTTCTTTTCTAACATACCACTAGAAGTCACCAAATCTCTTGATTCTTGCCCTTGTGTTGCAGTGGGCTTTCTGAAAGACAACTTCCCGCTCCAAATTCCTGAGTTTAGGTTCCGACATATATCTACTTTTGAAATAATAAAAACATTTAAAAGTTTAAACGTTAAAGCAACAGAGGATTTATGGGGATTATCCGTAAAAATGCTAGAGTCAATAATAGAAGTTATTGCGCCACATTTGATGATCATATTTAATTTATGTATTGATAGAGGTACATTTCCTGATCTAATGAAAATGAGTAAAATCACCCCTATTTTTAAATCAGGTAGTAAGGCCGACCCCTCAAATTATAGACCGGTCTCTGTGCTTCCGGCTTTGAGCAAAATATTCGAAAAGATAATGCTTCAACAACTCTTGTCTCATTTTAATGAACATAGGATTTTACACGAAAATCAGTTCGGTTTCACGAAAAGCAGATCAACAACAGATGCAGGAGTCCAGTTAGTCAAGCATGTGCTGGAGGCTTGGGAGAGCTCACAGGATGCCATTGGCGTATTTTGTGATCTCTCCAAAGCTTTCGACTGTGTAGAGCACCGCACTCTAATTTATAAGCTACACCACTATGGAATTCGTGGAGCTGCTCTGAATCTTGTAGAATCATACTTATCTGATAGGCAGCAAAAAGTTGGCATTAATGGCGTGACATCTTCTGGATCTTTGGTCAGAATGGGGGTTCCACAGGGGTCGATCTTGGGTCCGTTCTTATTCTTGCATATATCAATGACTTACCACATATGGTTGAGGGCCTTGCTGACATAGTTCTTTTTGCGGATGATACTTCTCTGATTTTTAAAGTAGATAGGAAAGATAGAGACCTAGTTCAAGTCAACAACGCGTTAACTATTGTTTCAAATTGGTTCGCCGCAAACAACCTGCTTCTCAACGCAAAGAAAACGAAATGTTTAAAATTTTCCATGCCTAATGTAAGACATATAGAGCCAAACGTATTACTCGACGGAAATAAATTGAAAATTGACAAGGCAATAGTCTTTCTAGGTATTAGCATAGACTCTAAATTACAATGGGGTCCTCATATTGATGCACTATCTGGAAGACTGAGCTCAGCTGCATATGCGGTTCATAAAATTAGGCAATTGACAGATATAGCTACTGCTCGACTGGTCTACTTTGCTTACTTCCACAGCATAATGTCATATGGTATCCTGCTGTGGGGGTCAGCGGCGGACATAGAGACAGTTTTTATATTGCAAAAGCGGGCAGTTCGAGCCATCTACGAAATGGGTCCCCGCGAATCCTTAAGACAAATGTTCAAAGAAATTAATATATTAACTCTTCCATCTTTGTATATCCTAGAAAATATAATGTACGTTCGTAAAAATATAAAGAAGTTTAGAATAAATAGTGATATGCATAATATTAATACTAGAAATAAGGATAGGATAGCTGTATCTAAATTTAGACTCACGAAAACTAAAAATAAGTCCTTCTTAGGCAATTGTGTACGTTTCTATAATAAAATCCCGAAAGACATTACTGAGCTCACTGAAGGGAAATTCAAGTTACGTGTCAAAAATATACTAATGAAAAAAGCCTATTATAAATTGAGTCACTACTTAGAAGACAAAGATGCCTGGAAGCTTTCCACTTCTGCCTAGTAGCCAACTATTGAATAAATTCGTTATTTTAATACTACTCATATTATGTAACCTCAATGTACAAAGACTTGAAAAAATAATGGCCCACGAGTTTCTTGCTGCTTCTTCTCGGCGGTGGTTCTTTTCCGAAGACAGCGGTAGAATCATTTAAAAATTTTGACGTTCATAAGAGTGTCTATGATGCCTAAACTGAATAAATAATTTTTGAATTTTGAATTTTGAATTTTGTAGGAATATGTACACCTATGTATATAATAATATGTAGGTATAACTAGTTGTTGAATATCAATCGGAGCTGTTGGGCAAATGTATCGTGCATGCGCTGCCTACATTTGTTCGCAAATTGAAGTGATTTCGTCATGGACACTGCAAAGATAAACGTAAATAAATGCTACGATAAATAGAGTTACAGTATAATTACAATTAGAGTACAGCGAACGTGCATAGAATTTGCGAAAATCATATTTTTGACATTAACTTTATTTCCTTTATTTTGACAGCGACATTTTTAACTATCTGTCATAAGCACATACCTACGTGTATATCCAAAGAGTTCATAACAAATAGAAATCATGTTCAAGGTTTAATATACCTAGCTATAATTTAAATGCTAAAGTTATATATTATTATAGATATAATAAACGGTATGATTAGGTATAAGATGGAATAAGAACTTATCTGTGGTCAACAAATGTCCATAGCTCTTTGAGATTCTGTGATCAAGAAGTCTATAAAAGCGCAAACGTAATAACAATACTTTGTAGATATTTGAGGTTTATATTTTATTTAGGGAACAAAAAAGGAAGTAATAAAAGGCAATCACAGATATTTAGGGTCGTTATATAGTAGTGAAATTTGGGTAGTGGTCGTAATAAAAAAAATACTTAAAAGTTTAGTTGTTGTAATGCGACCGCAATATGGTTGTAAAATAGCATGGAGCGACTTCGTTAAGACTTAAAATTTCGTATCGACTTAATAATCGTAATGGGATACTTTGAGTGATATCGTTCAGTAATGCGTTACAAAGACATTGGCAGATATAGTGTAGTAATGATAATGACGTGATTATTATAAATTTTATTCAAAATCAAACACATTATCACACATCACAAAGTTTAAAGATTTCTGTACATTAATAGCCGAGACGCATATGTATGCGGGGTTATTCGAGGATCGGAAAAACAGTCGTGTTGATTTTTGCTTTGAAATTCATGGAAGCTGTAGCTAGGGAAATGACATGGAGATTTGGAGAAATTTGAGTAACCACGCAGTGACAGCACAGCGTACACATGATCTCGTAATAGCAAATACGTGGATAGAGAAATAGAAATAGAAGAGATCTTCGGAATATTACAAAAGAATTGAAAAATAAAATTTAATCTGCGATTCACTAATTGATTATTTGTAAGTAGCCAAGGTTTGATGCAAATGGATTACGAAGGTTGTTAAAGATGGGGGTTGGAAATTACAAAGACAAATGGAAATAAACGTAACTATGTTCTTTTGTTAGTACATTTGAAATTAAATTAAGGTAGAAATCAAACTATGAAAAATAATTTATTAGTTATAGACCGTTATCAAACGTCGAGCATAATAATATTCGAAATATCTTGGTTTTTTTCATTTGTTGGGTTATAGAAATATAAACAAATTAGCATTTTATATCTTTGTAATGGGTAGGCTTGCGGGAATTTAATAGGTCGGTATTACATCTATATCTTTCTAATCGATAATGTTCAGGAAAAAAATATTGGGTAGCAAATTAAATTAATACTCAGTATACCTACATCGCAAGTTCAAGTTACGGGATACCACTAGTTTACTAGTTCTTCTGAGGCCTAAACCTATTAAAACCTATTATTACCTAAACCTATTATTAGTCCTCACCTATTGTTTGAGTATTCTAATTCACGGCGTGTCGTTAGTTTGGTTGATAGATAACTATAGTCCGAAGAAAAGGAAAAATGGGGAAAGCTGAGCACAGGGGTGTGTTGGACTGTTCATTATATTGTAGTGTCTATGGAGCCGCTAGTATTAGAGTGTTATTATTGATAAGCGTAATACATTGTAATTTATGGATTACATTAAAGGAATGACCAAATAGTTAGAGATCAGGAAATAGGAATAAAAAAAAGAGAGACATTCGTGTGTTTGACGTTTGCGTATAATATTGACAACAAGCGATAGGTAGCGTTAATAAAAGCTAAAGAAAAGGTAAATAGAATATTGTTTATGTTTATAGAACGTTTCCCTGCTAACTAAATAAACAGTCGTAACGAGTTTCATTTTATAGTTATGAGTAACATGTAGAGGAAGAAGTTATAGAGATGTTGTAGGTATATCTTGTTGGAACGAAGTATCTATAATTGACAGATTACCTTCATAATTAGTCGGGTTTAATTTGTATTGAACACGACAGGGGTGATGCAGTTGTTCATGGAAAGGAATAATGTCAGAAATTTAGGAAGGTACCTATCATAGGGATACATTATCAATAACCTAGTTTCAAAACCGAAAATCAAAAGTTATAGCAGAAGGAAAATACTGTGCAGCTATTTCTAGAGTAACGTTATGAGCAGTTACCTTTGAGTAAATATTTTGGTACATATATAACTAAAAAAAAATTATGTAAGTAGGTACATAGACCACAATGGAAATGACATGAAAACATGTTTGGGGGATTGCGGTAGACAGTACATGTAAAAGCGAATGATTTGGTTAGAGTTAGGTATGTCGAGTTGTTATTTTATTCAGACTGATCTACTGAGCTGATTTTGAAGATGCTCTGTGCGCCAATGCAGATAATTGATAGAAAGACACAATTTTGTCTTAGGTGAATGCGTTGGTTTAGTAAGTTATAGAAAGGGTTTGTAAAAGCAGGATTGTTATTGTCGTTGATATATAATAATATAAGATATAATAGTAATCAGATAGTTTAGAGTTTTATAAAAATCGGTTTCAGGTATTGATTGATAATTAAATGATATTTAACATTATTATTACAAAATGATTAGTTAATAAAAAGTACTGCATTTTGCAACTGTGAAATTGAATGAATTAAGTTTAGACAGAATAACAAATACAAGGAAAACAAAAATAATGATAATATTAGGAATCACAATTTTAAGGATTCTCTTCAAATGAAGTGGGTAAATGGAAAGCGTTAGGAAAATAAAAAAAATAAAAAAATACCAAGGTAATATTAATAATAAATAATAATAAAATATAAGCAATATTTAATAAAACTTTATTACAATATTTAATAAAACTGTATTATAATTTAACAAAGATGTGACAATCATTTGTTATAAAGCGGGCGTAGTCCTCATCGGGCGGGTTTTTGTTGCAGCTTTATCTATTTCTTTTTAACATTGAATTAAAAAAATATGATATTGAAAATAGGGATTATAAAAATAAAAGTCTGAAGTTTCATTTGGTAAATACTATTTATTGTGAGAACTTATTCGTAGACTCCAGACAAAAGGATTGAAGGTTTATTTAGGCAGTATGCAGGGCAATGTAAGAGAAGAAAGATTTAAGCTATAATTAAAGGAATGGAAAGAGATGAAAGAAGTAAGGGCCCAGGGAGAGATGTGAGTGAAAGAGTTTAGCATATTATCATGTTGAGGGCCTCTATGAATCGACAATACCGACTGGAGTCGATTTGTTAAGTTTTGTTTTCAGACAGACACACACTATTTAACGAATGATTTATGGAGTACAAATTGGAGATAGGTTTAGGTCAGAAGACACCACATCAGTATTTACAACTGAATTATTCCATAAAGAGTTCGTACTTTACAGGTAGCCAATGTTTAGCCATTACACTTACATTCACCGAGTTATTAGGCGGTTGCTTGTTTGGTTTGATTTGAAAAGGGGTGTATCAGCCATGGAGAATTATTGCTTGTTAGCTATTAACGAGATCTGGAGTAATAAAGGGTGGCGTAGGTTCTACTCCACATACTCGATCCCAAACGAAAAATTGGTTTGGGTGGTAGCACGTATGCTGAATTATTCGAATTGACTAGGTGCACAATTTGGCACAATACTAGTTCCCTTTCGTTATTTCAGATTGTCCTTGTGAGAAGTCATTTTTACTCATGGAGGAGACATTAAGATCGGATATATCAACCCTTACAGTACATTTATTTTTAACTCGGTCTTTTAAATACACTCCACTAGTGAGTTCACGTACTCATATCCTTGTTTGAAAACGAATTTTAACACATTAGGATAAGCACACATTCAGTTTTGGTGGGACTATATTTGTGAAGTTGAATATATGGAAAATGGGAAAATTTCCTTCGGTAAATTATGAGAACCTGTGTAAATTTTGGGGGTTGGCTGTAACGGAACAGGCTCTGGATGAGGATTCCGTCACGATTCACAAATATAGATACATTTAAAAAGCATCTTGGTATGAACAAATATTGATGAAATTTAGACAATCAAAAGTAGAAGAAAGCGTTAATGTGTAATATTGAGATTTAGATGTTAGGTATTTCTTATAGCAAGACTATAGGTACTTACTGAAAATGATAAGCAGCTTAGAATATTTAAGCTATCAAGATATTCTATGTATTAACCATTTAAATCGATTGTTCAGATAGAACTGATAAGTTACTTCAAGTAAAAGGAAATGTTGAGTAATCCTTTAAATACATAAAAGTTACAAGCAAAATTAATAAAATTACCATGAAAATAAGCAGCATTGATATTTCTAACCATACAAAGTTATGTGAGGAACACATTTTCGTTGTGTGTCCGTGTATTTGAGTTTGCTTCATCAAAATGAACCCTAAAACAAATGAGTATTGACGCCGATCTGAAGCCGATAGAAAGGGCTTTGATTGGATCTACGTACCTCTGATCGGCGTCATACTAAATTCAAAATATGTGTTGTCATGAGCGGATTTTGATGATAATTTGAAATAAGAATAGGAATGCGCTGGAGGGCAGAGATTGGCTGAGGTGGATCTGAAGCCGTTTTGACGCCGATAGAAAGGGCATTGATTGGATACCTATCGGCTTCAAATCGGCGTCACTGTCAAGTTTGAGAAAGTATATAAGCAGCAGAAAGACCAAGAAAATGCTTATTAAATTCTCGAACTTCTGTGAGGTAATATATTCTGCTACAGACATGGTTCCGGACGTGGGTTGGATACCTCACGGTGACAACTAAGATCCACCTCGATAGGGAACGCCCAATCTTGGAACGACACTTTTGGGAGCGAGCCAACAATCGCTTTAACCTATTGCAATGGGTACGATTAACTGCTCCTCACTTCGATTGGAAAGAATATTCCAGTGGAAGTGTCTTCTATGTATTATATGTATTTATTTCCTCTCATACTAGAACGTCGCTCTGCAGCCTTCCATAGCTTCGGCTATAGCGGTATAGTCGCGCGACTATTTCCGTGCGTGGAGTTGGACACCCTAGGGGCCATAGGTTCGATTCTCGGCTTGGCACCGAACTTTAGAGGCTAGTTAGGGATCAAACTTGAGCCATCCTATCAGGGGGATGAAAGCTCATGCGCAATTATTTTTGGGGGGTTTGTTGGGGACTTACACACACTTTAGCAGACTAGGAATTTATTTAGGACCGAAGTAGGTCTAGGTCTAGTATTTTTGTTTACCGGGTTATACATTAACTTCGTGATGGTTCAATCGGGAGCAAATAAGTAAATTCACGCGCTAGTGGTGTCTACCACTAGAGACGTAGGTTTCAATAATGAATTCGTCATATCAATACAATCTATTGGTATGCTAGACTTAGGAACTAAAGACTAACTACGAAATAAAAATGTCAAAATAAATATATATTTAATCAGTATAAAGTAAGTAATACAAAAATATTTGCCTGCAAAGGAATATAGAAATATTAGTTCGAATGAAATGTAATGTATTTGTTGCATTAATATATTATAGGTATATTTGTTGATGAGTTCAGGTGATCGAGTTTAGGCTAGATTGTCTACTCTGATCCTAGCATGAGAATGCGGTAATAAATTATAGCAATTGAATTATTTGCTGAAAGTATCAAATGTAATATTTAGAATCAAGTGATAATTCGTAATGATAAATAATACTATTAAGAAGAGCTAAATAAGATTATAATCGCTTATAGACGCAAACTCTACATTTGGAAAACTACCAAACGGACTTAGTAAGGCCTTACTAATTTTGGGGTAAATAGAAGAGGTTCTTGGCATGATGGAGAACATTTGTGTCACAGTAAAGAGCAGCTCTTAATCCAGTATTCGAGTTGTAAGCCTTGAACATGCCAAGAATCCTACTTTCTAAATCATAATAAAACTAGAATTCTACGGAAAATCTAAAGAAATCAAACTAATTATTTACAATATGAAAATTAATGAAATATATTATATCTTTAAATTATAGAGATATCTATCAATAATTTACTCGGCAAAATAAAACTAACTAATATAATAATCATCATAATAAATATATGCCTGCTAGTATTGGGTTAACCAATACAACAAAAATTGTGCTAATACTCAAGTATCTAAAATAATTACTTTTCCTACAATGGTTCAATAGATGACATGTAAAGCACTAGTAATCTATGTATAGCAATCTCGTATAAATAAGAGATTTATGTATGTGGTAAGTCTTATCAAACTTGGTCCAGCAATGCAGTACCTTGAGAATTCTTGTAAACCACAAACAAGGGTCTAGAGATTTCTCTAAGTCACTGATATTATTTCCCATATATTGCTTCAGTAAACAAGTAAATGATTAAACTTGAACAATTGAACTATTCAGGGAATAGTGGCTGATAATATTTATCTAAAGGAATTGGATAATCAGCGTAGTAGCTACTGGTCACAAAAGATTTCTAAAGCGCATATAAAGCGAGGTTTTACTTTAATTTTGTTATTTATTTCCTAGCAGTTTTCATAAACGAAACAAATAGTATATATTATAGAGACATTTAGTCTGTAAGAGATTATATCAATCTTATCAACAGCTAAATGTTCATAGCAACAAACATAAATCTATAAAGAAAGTTAGTTATGTAATTAACATGTTTATAACTGTTATTAATAATAACGAATATCATGCAAATATCTGATATTATTTAATGGAGTTGTTTATATATTATTTCACTAATCAAAACTGATTTATCATATTTAACAGATTATTTTGCAAGCTAATAATTATATAGTAAAACTTGCAAATATCCTACTGTTTCTATGTTCTATGGTCAAATAACATAGACCTTAAATTCAGAAACTTATATTGATGATTAATATTTTCCACGATTAGAAGTCAAATCAAGTACATAAGCTAGACATCTAGGATCAGCTCAGTCAGTCAGTCTGTAAGAACTAAGTATTTGCAATCTAGTATGTTCATCGCAATTTTTCGTTATCAGCTAGCAGTTCAGTAATGTAGTAGTAGGTTATCCATCGTAATATCAGAATACCTAGGCGTTGCTTTTGGTTTCTCTAGGCATCTATAGTTCTGAATAGTTTTCTCTGTTTCAATTCTTTCCGAAAAGAGCAAGGTTACAGCAGCGGTACACAGTGAGGGTCATCCTAGACTAGACGTTCATTGGCCAAAACGAATTAGAATTAAAAATTAAAAAATTTGGGGGGGTTGTTACAACGCCTCTGCAATGGAATTGCCTTCGAACTCTGCTCCTGTACTCGGACTGACATGTAGGCGTTTTGGTACAAACACTTCAGCACTTCAATATACCGATAGTCAATACGACACCACTGGAGAGACTCAAGCACTGCCCACGTCTCGATCGAATCAAAGGCTTTCTCATAGTCCACAAACGCTAAACAAAGAGGCAAGTTATACTCTTCGGTCTTCTGTATAACTTGTCGTAGCGTGTGGAATTGATCTATGGTACTATAGCCTTTTCGGAAACCGGCTTGTTCCGGAGGCTGGAATTCATCAAACCTGCGACTGAGACGGTTCGTTATGACCTTCGAAAACAGCTTATAAACATGGCTCAAAAGCGAGATGGGTCTGTAATTTTTATTTTATTATTTATATTATTAATATTTTAGTAGAAACTGTCCATACAGTGGGTTCCAAATACTTTAAATCCCACCGTACAGATAGGCCACAGAAACTCTCCAACGATACACTCAACCTCATGGCTGAACGACGCTCACTGAAACTGCAGTCTTCGGATGATGCTGAAGCATATAGGCTGCTCAATAGACGAATATGGAAGTCCTTGCGACACGACATCCGGATCTTTAATACAAACCGTATTAAAGAGTCGATAGAGCGGAAAAAAGGCTCTAAAGTATTTGCGAGAGACATGTCTATTGGGCAAAGCCAGTTGACGAAGCTGAAGAGAGAAGACGGCAGTGTAGCGTCGACCAAAGAAGTATTAGGAGAGGTAGAGAGTTTCTACGGACTGCTATACACCTCAGTCGCTAAACCTGTTAGCAGCTCGGTCAAAGACCCAAGAGCCAAGCTGACCCGACATTATACCGAAGATATCCCGGACATCAGATTGTACGAGATTAGAGTGGCCTTGAAACAGCTTAAGAACAACAAGGCGCCTGGTGACGACGGTATCACATCTGAGCTTCTGAAAGCGGGTGTAACATTATACAGGTACTTAAAGTCCTTCAGAAGCTCTTTAATACTGTCTTACTCGAAGGTTCAACGCCAGAAGCATGGAACAAAAGCATAGTGGTGCTGTTCTTCAAGAAAGATGACAACACTTTACTTAAAAATTACAGACCCATCTCGCTTTTGAGCCATGTTTATAAGCTGTTTTTGAAGGTCATAATGAACCGTCTCAGTCGCAGGTTTGATGAATTCCAGCCTCCGGAACAAGCCGGTTTCCGAAAAGGCTATAGTACCATAGATCACATCCACACGCTACGGCAAGTTATACAGAAGACCGAAGAGACTTGCCTCTTTGTTTAGCGTTTGTGGACTATGAGAAAGCCTTTGATTCGATCGAGACGTGGGCAGTGCTTGAGTCTCTCCAGCGGTGCCGTATTGACTATCGGTATATTGAAGTGCTGAAGTGATTGTACAAAAACGCCTACATGTCATTCCGAGTACAGGAGCAGAGTTCGAAGGCAATTCCATTGCAAAGAGGCGTGAGACAGGGATACGTTATATCTCCGAAACTGTTCACCGCTACATTGGAAGACGCCTTCAAGCTTCTGGAATGGCAAGGACTTGGCATCAATATTAACGGCGAATACATCACTCACCTTCGATTTGCCGACGATATTGTAGTCATAGCAGAATCCATGGAAGACCTCAGTACAATGCTCGAAGGCCTCCATCGAGTTTCCCAACGGCCTACCCATCTTAAGATGAACATGGACAAGACGAAAATTATGTCTAATGCCCATGTTGTGCCTACCCCCATATCAGTTGGGAACTCAGTTCTCGAAGTTGTTGACGAATACATCTACCTGGGACAGACAGTCAAACTAGGCAGGTCCAACTTCGAGAAAGAGGTCAATCGTCGAATTCAACTCGGCTGGGCAGCGTTCCGGAAACTTCGCGAAGTCTTCTCGTCAAAAATACCTCAGTGCCTCAAGACAAGAGTCTTCGACCAATGTGTGTTACCAGTGATGACTTATGGCACTGAAACGTGGTCTCTTACTATGGGCCTCATAGATAAGCTCAAAGTCGCACAACGAGCTATGGAGAGGGCTATGCTCGGGGTTTCTCTACCTACGTGATTGAATCAGAAATGAGGAGATCCGTAGAAGAACGAAAGTCACCGACATAGCTCAGAAGATTAGCCAGTTGAAGTGGCAGTGGTCAGGGCACATAGCACGTAGAACAGATGGTCGATGGGGCCGAAAGGTTCTGGAGTGGAGACCACGGACCGGCAAGCGCAGCGTAGGTCGTCCACCGACACGGTGGACAGACGACCTGAGGAAGGTCGCAGGACGACGTTGGATGCAAGCCGCTTCCAACCGGTCCTTTTGGAAAATCATGGGGGAAGCCTATGTTCAACAGTGGACGTCCTACGGCTGAGATGATGATGATGATTGCGGACTTCATTGTCAATATTGATGTCTTCTTTGATGATTTGAGGGTCTATGTTTACCTTTTGTTAGGTAACCTTAATAAACTTTTTTACAATTACATATTTTTTACAATTTCTATAATATCCGAAAAGCTTTTTTGGATACGATAAGTAGATCGTTATATCTTATACTAATGGGATCGGCTGTGCTAATGCCGCGATGGATTTCATTTTTGTTAACAGCTGCCATATAACGGCTACAGACAAACTATAGACGTTCGCAGCGTGATTGGTATACCCCACTAACCACAGCGTAATTGGTGATGGACTATTTTCAAGCTTTACGAATGCTTCTATGTGTGTGTTCTTGGCCGGCTTGATAATATTATCTTCAAATTGATGACGTAATCAATGGCGTAATACCTCGACTCAACCTGGGGGGCTACTCCCACCTTTTACGAAACTATCATAAATCAGGAGCATTTTGTAATAAGCTTAAAATAATCATACTTACTATCGTACTTCCACTGACACAGAACGGTCGAACATATTACTTCAATACTATTTACGGCGTGTTCCTTTTGTAGCCGAAATCGATCCTAATGGTGCATTCCAGGATGTACCTTTAATGCCCAACCCGAATAGCACAATAACGCAGTTGAAAAGTAAGCGAATTAAGAGTACTATTTGGTAATACGTCATCAAAACTTCTATCGTTATCCATTATTTTTTTTAGCTTGCTATATTGACGTAGTGGTACCAAATTTACTGGTGGGTTTAAGTATGAATACTTTAACAGGTGGGAGTAAGGCCCCTGCAATTTACTTTACCTCTAAAAGTTGAACTTAAAAACCAAAGTGAAGGTAGCTTTCGAGGGAGCCTCCAACTGTAGTTCGAATGAAGGAGTAATATTTATCGATATGGACAATGATGTTATATATAAACTGAGGTAGATACGCCTTAGCGCGCTCGGCTTGGCGAAATCAACAGAAGCTAGTTGTCTTGAGTCAACTTAGTTCCAGCCTGTCTGGCAACGACGACGAGTGTAAAAAAAAGAAGGATGTATCTTTTCATTTGTTAGTAATAATAATAATTAAGTATTCGTTTTCATTCTAGTTTTTATCTATCTAAAATGGAAAATCTAAAATTGTATTTCAATCCTTAATTTATTAACTTCTGCGACATTACCGATTCGCCACCCATGCGAACGAGACAAGTAGCTCGTTACGTTTAAGAGGGACAGAGAGAACGAGGTTATCATTTGCGGTCGAATGGTCGGCCATAGGCGCACATTGTTAATAATATGTTGATCGGACAGCTAGGATTTATATATCTTCGTGTTCTTTTAATCTTGTCAGTGTAGTTAATGTCGTTGTGCGAGTTGTGTACTTGGAGATTAGAGTATGTATACTGGAGATATAATTATATGCTATAGCTATAGGCAGCTTAACATTAAATGTTTAAACTTCAGAAGTTAAAAATGTCTCTATAGTTAATCTCGTTAGATATGGGGGTTACTTTAGAATATAATTGGACAGTTTTTCAAAATCAGCCACCGTGCCTATAATATTAGGTCCTTACATATGAAATTGGCGTTTTGTATGGGAGGAACAAAAAGTCGAATATTTTTTAATATAATATATTTAATTAATCAAAGTATGAACCATTATTGTCTATGCACTTTTGCCATCTTATAGGTAGTTCATTGATCCCTTTACTAAAAAAACCAGTCGGACGGGAATCAATAAAATCTTTGAAGGCGATTTGGACTGCCCCATAGGAGTTGAATTTTTTCCCTTGCAAGAAGTAATCCAAATTTCGAAAAAAATGGTAATCTGTTGGAGCAAGGTCCGGGGAGTACGGAGGATGTCTTAGACTTTCCAATTGAAGCTCTTCTAATTTAGTAGCCGTCTGTTGCGCAGTGTGTGGTCTAGCGTTGTCGTGAAGCAGCAGTGGCGTGGAGCGATTGACCAACCTAGGTTGTTTAGCCGCTAGCTTTTCCATCATGGTTTGCAATTGCTGACAATAGACATCAGCCGTAATAGTCTGGCCAGATTTGAGAAAACTGTAATGAACAATACCGGCACTAGTCCACCAAACGCTTACAAGTAACTTTTTTGGGGTTAATTTTCGCATGGGGCAGGATTTGGCTGGCTGGCCAGGATCCAACCATTGCGCTGAGCGCTTCCGATTATCGTAAAGAACCCATTTTTCATCACAGGTAATGATTCGGTTTAAAATACCTTCATTATTGTGCCGGTTTAGTAATGTAACGCAGCAGTCGACGCGCGTTTTCCGATTTGCTTCAGTCAATTCGTGAGGTACCCACCTTTCAAGCTTTTTAATCTTCCCAATTTGCTTCAAGTGAATTAAAACAGTTTTATCACTAACATCGAAGCCTGCAGCTAACTCGGACGTGGTTTGCGATGGATCCGCTTCCACAATAGCCCGCAACTCTTCATTATCAACTTGAGTCTCAGGCCGTCCACGGGGCTTGTTCTGCAGGTCGAAATTTCCAGAACGAAAACGTTGGAACCAAAAACGAACTGTGTTTTCTTTTGCAACACGACCTCCATACACATCATTCACCCTTCGAGTTGTTTCCGCAGCACTAGTGCCACGGCGGAACTCGTACTCGTAAATAATGCGATATTTTAAGTTTTCCATTTTGTAAAATGAGTGACGCAAACAGAAAAAAACAGAAGAAAAAAAACAAATGAATGACGATCATCGAAGCACAAATACATGAGTCTATAGCTGTACAAATTTGAATTTGGAATTCCTTACCAAAGAGGAGAAATTCGTGATTAAAGTGGCCAGTACGAAAAACGCCAATTTCATATGTAAGGACCTTATATGTTTATAGTTAGCCATTCGCCTTATGCACCTGAAATGTCAATCAACATATCACATTGTGGGTAACACACGAAGCAGTTAATTAGTCGTTCGTCAGGCGAAACTATCTTAATATCTACCTATAGTCTATTTCTTTTTAACTATAAAATTAAAATTTACGATTACCATGTTCAAATTTAAAGTTCTCAATATACCTACCTGACTAATACTCGTCGCCACAGAAATACTCATTATTATTTTCTACTTTTAATATTTTTGCACGCAGAGGCGGCTTGGAATAGTTATAACGCCGCTATAATTTGCGCCACGTAATAGACCCATTATGCTTCCATTGTAAAAACATGCCCGGTAAGAGGCCAATCTATAACAATACTTGTAGTAAAAATAAAATTCTAAATACTTCGTACTGTTATATCCTCCCCTTTGTATATAAAAATAGCTGAAAGGTGCTTCATAAGCACCTTTGTATTAACTAATGATACTCGTAGTTCTGTTGGAGGCCAGTCGGTCCTAACTCCCCGCGCGGCATACTTGTCTTGTACGTTGTACTTTTAGAAAGTATATTATTTACCAATTTCTATTTCTTTATAAATTAATTTTCAATTATATTCTAGTTTCAATATATTAGTTTTTTTTAAAACACGGAATCTGGGACCCCGGATAATAATGGTGGCAGCGGTGGGATTTTAAAAATCCCCGGACTCTACAAATCAGTGTCATCACCAAATCTATGTGAAATACAAACTGAAGTTCAAGTTCTAAAAATCTAAAATACTGTGTCCTGAAGAAATCTCTACACACTTACCGTCACGAAATCCCGAAGTACTCGCATCTTCTTCCACCGAAGTCCTCGCCGCATCCGTTGAACCTGAAAAGAAGAGAACTACAAATCCCGAAGTACTCGCATCTTCTTCCACTGAAGTCCTCGCCGCATCCGCTGAATCTGAAAAGAACACCCACTTACCTCTATCGCCGTGTCCTGGAAGTCTGCAGTACAACCCTTCGCCGCTGAAGTACCAGTCAGCTCACTGCATCTTACAAGGTCAAAACACGCTATGTTCCTGCTACTCCTGTGAGTCATTTTAATTCCTGTGACTTTAACTGCTCTTTTGTGTTAAAGTGATATCTACATAATTACGGAATTTTACCATATCCAAAAACAATCATCAATATTTTCGTCTAGTGTTCATGTCTGTTTATCTACGGCGAGCCGAGCGTCTCTCGCCCACACACTGGCTGTGTTTCTAAGAACTGATAACGACGGGTCGCACCTGAAGCTCTGTATCACTTTTAAATAAGTTTATTTTATCGAGTTATAACCTTGTGTGATTTATATGTAGGTCAAGGTAATTTTACTACTTTAATTATTGTATACTCATGATGAAACCAAAAGAGGTAAAGGACGAAGAATCTCAGGCCAAAATGTCTGAAATTGATTTAAATGTATTAATTAAGTTTATAGGAACTTTCGACAGTTCCAGGGAGAAATTAACACAGTTTCTGAACAATTGCCGCAATGCTATTAACCTTGCATCCACTACTCAAACAGACATACTTTTGAAATATATTCTTAGCCGCCTAGAAGGCAAAGCTGAAACAGCATGCGCCATTAAAGAATTCACGAAATGGTCACAATGAGAAGAATTTTTGAAAACTCAATTTGGCGACGTAAAACATTACGCATATCTGTTATCTGATCTCCAAGAATGCAAACAGGGTCGCAATGAGTCTGTCAGCAGCTACTCTCTTAGAGTAGAGTCTTGTTTAGCCAAACTTCTAACTGAAATTAATATCTCAATTACAACTAGAAAGAAGGACGAACTTGCTGGCCGTGTAGCCGCTATGCAAGACCTAGCTCTAAACGTATTTATAATAGGCCTCTCGCCACAGTTGTCAGATGTAGGGACCCAAATACTTTAAATGAAGCAATTAACCTAGCCTCAGCCGAAGAGAAAATTGTAGGACTAACCAGCAAGAAATATGCGGGACCATCTACGAGTACATTTACCACAAATCACTTCGAACAACGCAGGCAAAATAATAACAATGTGTCATACTCAAGGCCGCAATTTCAAGGCCAAGCACAACCCAGACCAAATTCAAATGCTCCAGTCTGCAGGTTTTGCAAAAATATAGGTCACACGATAGAAAACTGCAGAAAATGAGAATACAATAATAGTAGGAGATCTAACTATACTCAAAATCAGCAAAACATAAACCGACAACCATCAAATAATTTTCAAAATAGACTCCAACCCATACACTGTGTCAACTCTCCCGACGCAGAAGGTCTTCATTTTGATAACCAAAATTTAAACGAACAAGCTTTCCCGACCAGTATCGTGCGGGAAAATTAAAGAGGGAAATCGATACGTATCAAACTTTGAATAAACCTAAATCATCACACATACCGCTGAATCTCACTGTATCCAAGTCCACTGACAAACAGGGTAACAAGCCCTAAACCTATAGTGGCCCTAATACTAAATCAAGATCTATCGCTGTATCGAATTCTATCACTGTTTCAAGGCCAACTTACACACAGGGTAATTAGCCCCAAAATAAAAGTGGCCCTATCTCTATTTCTAATTCAATTAACGACAAACTTCGTTTTCATGGTTCCCGTACCGCTGTTTCAATTCCCATTCATAAATCGGAAAACCACAACGAATACACACCAACTCTATTCTTTCAAATAAATAAACTTGAACGGTAAACATTATTACCTTCTATTTACCAAAATTTATTATTTCGATAACTGTTCCTATCCTGAAATATTTAAAACATTAAAAGCGGTCCTAGATGATATCATACTTACCGGTGATATCAATGAAATAGCAGTCTCAGACTTCAAAAACCCATTTGAACAGAATTCCTTTGTAAAAATTTACGGTATGCTCGTGTATCTGTTTAATAACACTAACATAATGGTCAACATTCACCACAATACAGTTATTTACCCAGTCCCTACCGAAATAGCAAAAATTTTAAAAGAAAATCACGACATCCCTATCGCAGGACATTTAGGTTCAAACAAATGTATGATAGAATAAAAGAGCGTTACTATTGGAAAAACATGCGCACTGAAATAGAAGACTACGTAAGGAATTGTAAACTTTGTCAGTCGAATAAGATAAATCAAGCCCCTATGCAGATCACAACTACATCCACACGTCCATTCGAAAGAGTTAGCCTCGATATCGTTGGTTCCTTTGCCTGATGCAGGTATTCAAAAATTAAAATACATACTCACACTTCAAGATGACCTAACCAAATTTTCCATAGCTTACCTTATCTCAAATGCTACAGCGGAAGAATCTTGCGAATGTTTAGTTCACTTTATTACCCTCTTTGGCATCCCCAAATCAATACTCACAGACCAAGGAACTAATTTCACAGCCGAATTGTTCAAAAGAACCTGTGAGTTTTTGAAAATAAAGCAAATTTGGTCATCCCCTTACCACCCGCAAACTCAGGGAGCACTTGTAAGGAGCCATTCAACTTTAAAAGAATATTTGAAATCCTATGTTAACGAGAATCAGTCCAATTGGCATAAATTCGTATATACTGCTATGTTGACTTATAATAGTACTATCCATACCACGACCCGTTTCACTCCGTATACACTTGTCTTCGGGCACAAACCTTTTATTCCTGACTCGGTCTTCGAACTACGTGCTGATATTACATACCCCGAATACATCAAAATGCTACATCACCGTCTGAAAATATCTCGGGAAAAGGCATTACAAAACATTCAAGCCTCTAAAGAAAAATCTAAAACCTATTACGATAAACATAGTCGCTCAGCTCAATATAAAGTCGGAGACTACGCTTACTTGAAAAACCATCTCAGACTCCGGAAAGCACTCTCACCTTTGTGGAAAGGACCTTACAAAATTGTTAGAGTAAATAATAACAATACTTTGACTCTCCTCATAAATCGACGTCATATCACCCATCACTTTGATGAAGTAAAACCTGCAAATCAAAACGAATGAATGAATATAAGAAGGACAGATGCGTAACTTAGCTTTATTTACAATTTTATTCTATTATTATTATTTACAATTTATATACAATATACATCTATTATACACAGTAGTTTTACTATATCTTAGTAATAGAAACCATAGTTCTATTAGAATTATTATGATTTACAGAATCATCGCCGCTCACTGTAGTGCCGCCCTGGCAACTGATGACAACCAATTTGTGAAATTCATCACCGAGAGTCCTGGTATACTCTTCGACCCCGTTGGCACTTTAAAAACAATCAATGAACAATTTGATATTCTTGTTCCTATGGACGTCTCCCAATATAAAAGCTATACTGAAAATATTAATGATGTCTTTAATATTGTTCGATTCCAATGCTGGGAAAGTACAGAAATTGATAACAATAAATGCCAGAATATGTTACAACCCTTAGAATCATTGTACAAAGATTACTATTGCACATATAATTTCTAACAGTGAGTCTAAACGTGCTGCATGGTTTGCCGGTGTTGGCACAGTATTTAAACATATATTCGGTACCATGGATGAAGATGACGCAAAACATTATAATGACGCAGTGCAAACTCTATACCATAATGACAAAATCTTAACAAATTCAATAAAGAAAAGTATTATTGTATCCCAAATAGCTATATCTAACATAAATCAGTCTTTGCACGAACTCAATACCGACCAAGCTAAATTGAGTGATGCAGTTGATAAAATATCCACAGTAGTAAGTAATATATCACGTAGTGCAAGCTAATCATTTCCAAATAAATCTTAACTCTATTCTAAATATTTTGCATTCAAATTTATTGACCCTTTCATTTAAGATCGAAGATATGCTAAATTCCATTTTATTTGTGAAAGCTAATACACTGCATCCGTCTGTTTTGACACCTAATCAATTATACAAGGATATCATCTTAAGATAGTTCCTAAGTATAGAGATTTTCCAGTAAACCTAGAATTAAGTAATATTCATGTACTTCTAAACCTCGCTGATTTAGTATGCTACTACCTTGATAATAAGTTAATTTTTGTAGTTAAGATACCTTTAGTGAATGCTCAGGAGTACAATTTGTATAAAAACTTACCTTTACCAACTTCGCATGTTACTAATGCTAGCAACTCGTTTGCAATGATTATACCCTCTGATGAATATATAGCCCTCAGTAAAGATAAATCAACATTTACCTATCTGAAAAATCTTGACTCATGTAAGAACATTATTATTACTAAAACGTACCTTTGTGATATGTCTGATGTGTATACTGTAGCTGGAAACCCATCTTGCGAAATTGAAATTATTATTAAAGCTGTAACGAAACTGCCTGAAAGTTGTCAATATAAAATCCTATATGGTGATGTAAATATTTGGCATAAATTAAATAACGAGAAATGGATATTTATTCAGTCAAAACCCGCTAAGCTGTCTATTGAATGTAAAAACAATGAAATCACTGAAATTGTTATATCCGGTACAGGTGTACTGAACATTCCATTAGAATAATAATAATAATAATAATAATCTTTATTTGTGGA
The DNA here is from genome assembly GCA_917880725.1 of Selenia dentaria. Classification (NCBI taxonomy): domain Eukaryota; kingdom Metazoa; phylum Arthropoda; class Insecta; order Lepidoptera; family Geometridae; genus Selenia; species Selenia dentaria. The sequence goes on along the minus strand of OU862888.1, from coordinate 19,456,635 downwards.
ACAGAAAAACATAAGAAACAAAATACATTGAACGATGCTAACCGCTATAGTACAAAGACTGTGTCGCAGGTAGCAACGCCCTCCTCCATAACACCTACTAGATACAATGCTCTTATATTAAATATTATAAAAATTTAAAATAGGTTTTTACAAAGTTTAACTGTAACAATAGTATTATTATTATTAGGTTAAAAATATGAAGTAGTTTATATATGTAATAAATATAATATATATTTTAAATACTTCAGAATGTTGTGAGATAGGTACTAATTAAGAAATAAGTTAAGATTTGAGTCGTGTGTGTGTGTGTGTGTGTGTGTGTGTGTGTGTGTATGTGTGAGTGTGTGTGTGTGTGTGTGAGTGTGTGTGTGTATTAACCTATGAGGTCACTAATTACATTTCAAAACAAATAGTTCAGTATCATCATATGATAAAGTTATGAGCCATTTTAGGGTTTTAATTTTACAACTGTGTAGGGGCAGTGGGTAAATATTTAAAATTTTATTAAGTTTATTATAAAGACGTGAGCTAATGTAAAAATAATGGCGACTTGCGATCATCGTACGGTGAGGTTCAGTTTTACAAACAATATCCGATCTTCGTTTATTATTTGTATTAGGGTCATAGGAAATTTGCGAGTGCTTATGCAGAATGACTTGTAATATAAAGAGTTGCCGAACTGTTGGTACCTCAAAAAGTGAATAAAGTTCAACAGTGGGGAAACGAATTGGTTTCTTAGCTAAAACCTTTGAACTTGTTCCAGTGGTAACATTGAATTTTTGTAGGTACCACCCCAGGAGGTAATGCAGTAAGTCAGTATCGACTGGGCCAGAGCATAGTAAACAGATTTAAGACACTTGAAATCAGCCACGTTACGTATGTTTCTAAAAACATAGATAAGTTTTCGAATACGAGAGACTGTGGTGTTGATATGTTGTTTCCAAGACATTGAACTCTCAACCATGACACCTAGATACTTAATGCATTCAGTGCAATCGATACTAACGCAGCTACAAGCGTCACTGGGACTACTATTTGTGCAGGAATGAGCATAAATTCTGAAGGAGGAAGGTGGTCGAGAAAAAATGTTTGCCGAGAAGGGGACTACTTTAGTTTTCGATAAGTTTAGCGTGAGGAGGTTGGAGTTTAACCAGTCTTTAACAGCTTTTAGCGCCTCTTCCGCGAAAACCTTAGTCTCTGTCCAGTCCTGACCATGTACCAGTAGAACTGTGTCGTCAGCATACGTAATTATTCTACAGTTTGGGAGAGACTTATTGCAAAGGTCATTGATATATATCAAAAACAACGAAGGTCCAAGGACACTACCTTGTGGTACACCGTAGTTTATTATTTCTTCGTTACTAACATATTTTTCAATTTTAACCGACTGTGTACGGTTTTTAAGATAACTTGAAAACAAATTTAGCACAACACCTCTAATACCAATGTGTTCGAGCTTGGAGAGTAAAATAGGAATGGAAACGGTATCGAATGCTTTCGATAAATCTAAAAAAATGCCTAAAGTTTTAAGTTTTTTATCAAAATTTTTAACTATAGTGTCTGAAACTTCCAATGTGGCGTCTTCAGTTGATCTATTTCTTCTAAAGCCAAATTGATTTTTTGATAAAATATTGTGTTCATCTAAATAACTTCTAAGTCTCTTGTTGAGTATTTTCTCAAGTATTTTTGACAACACTGTGAGCACTGAGATGGGTCGGTAATGCGAAACATTGTCTCTATCGCCACTTTTAAATATAGGGTGAACAATCGCTCTTTTAAATACTGTGGGGAAAACTCCAGTTGACAGACAAAGGTTGAAAACATAATTAAATATGGGAATAAGAACATGTCTTGCAGATTTAATAACCGAAGTAGGGATTCCATCCCACCCTATTGCAGACCTGTCTTTGAGATTAAGTATAATAGATTCTATTTCATGGTTATCTACGCTAAAAAGAGCCATTGAACTTAGTGAGCTTAAGTATGAACTAGGCATTGGGGGGCATGATGGTTTAGTTGAGGACAGCTGTACTTGATTAAGTTCAGCTATTTTCGAAGCCAAGTTTGCGCCTACACTAGCAAAATAGGAGTTGACTTTATCAACAGATAAAGAAGGAGATGTACCCATTTTTAGTAACTCGAAGGAAGATGATTGTTTACTATTTAGGTTGCCTAACCGCTTAATTATTTTCCAGGTTTCCTTGGGACTACTCTTGGCCTTCTGAATTACATTTTTTTCGTAACTATTTTTAACATTTTTTAGTAATTTGTTGCAAAAAGTTCGATATCTAAGGTATACAATTTTATGATCTTCAATGTTAGGATTTCGTTTGTGTTTTTTAAATAGTTTGTCTCTGTGACGAATACATCTTAAAAGACCAGGAGTAATCCATGGCTTGATTATTCTTTTTCTACTAGGAGTAACTATTTATTTGGTATGTGCCTGTACATTAGAAGAGATGAGCTCAACTAACTGCTTGGATGCGCTTTCTGGGTCCTTTGTAGAGAGAAGAGAGGAATAGTCTATATTTTCCAAAGCATTTACGATGGCAGGTATATCATATTTTTGTGTTGTACGATTTGTAATGTTAGCTTTTAGTTTAGTTTCACAAAAGACCAAAACTGGGGCGTGGTCTGTGATTGATGAGTCCAAGACAACTGTAGTTGCATGTTTTGAGGACCGAAGTATGACGTGATCTAGACATCGTTCCTCTCTTGTTGGATAACGGTGTGCTGGAAGCATGGCATGGGAAGCGGTTAAATTTAGGTAGTCATTTGCTTTTTGATCAGTACTATCTAAAGTTATATTAATGTTGGTGTCTCCAATAAGGACTAGCGTAGTGAAAGAGTTCAAGTTTTGTAGTACGGAGTCAAGATAACTAATGAAGGGATCTAAGTTTTTGTAGGAAGGAGAACGATATAAAGCCACTACTGCAATACGATCTGAAAATTTTAGAATAATGCAGTTAGCATCGGAGAAATCAGGAACTTCAACGTTGCACACCAGAACACTTCTCACATATGCTACCACACCCTCATTTTGGTTATTATAAGAAGATACATGTGAAAGATACCCAGGAAGAACGGGGACAATCGGAGCTTTACTTAACCAACATTCCGAAAGTACGATTAAATCTAGTTGATAACTAATTCGCTGTAGAAAAACTAAAAGTTTATCAATATTGCAGTTTATGCTTCGGATGTTTACGTGAAAAATTTTTATACTATCAGCATTTCTAATAAAGCCTCCACTCTCTTCTGGACTGCAATTATGCGCAAATGATACGAAAATATTATCTAAAACATCACTTGCAAAATGGTCCTTATCCATTAACAAGCTTTATTAAGAACATGGGAATTATTTTAATATGACTAATACTGCCGTGTTTGACAGAATCTTGCACACTTTGCATTACCAAAAGCTCGCAGTAATTAAAGTATTGCCAGTTGTTCAATACGCGGGTATGTCGTAGAACTATGTAAGATCTAGGAAAGGTGAACACGAAAATGTTTGAAATGTGATTAGGTAAGTGTGTAATGTATTTGAACATGTGTGTAGTGTGTGTTAGACTATAAAGCAGTTCACTCGCAAAAATATTTAAATTACAAATTATTATATCCAATGAGAACATTACAAGAAGCATAAAAGTAAAAGGCATTATTATAGAACATCTCTCGGCTGCAAGGATGTATTCCAAATTATGGTTTTCTAGTCATATCTGTTTGGGCAGATTCTTCAAATCAGATTCTTGCGTAATTTTAATCAAAGGTCCATTTTCTCTTTTACGCAGAAATATCTGTCCGTTAGTTACCCAACAATATTTGAAATCATTTGATTTTGCAAAATCTCGCGCAAGGTAGAATAAGCGTTTCATTTTGGCAGTGAGATTCTCGGAGATAAATATCGGTCTAGCGGGCCCGCTTATTTTGATATGCTCAGAGGTAAGTCTCGAGTGGAGTTTATTATATTGCCGAAACATGGTAATTATTTTCTCTTTATCTAATACGCTAGTAAAATCAACTATTATTGTTCTGCTTGCTGGATCCTTAGACTTAATTCGAAAAATGTCCTTGACTTGATGCGGCTGTACAGAAGCATTAATACATTTGCCTATCTTCATGACATTTTCCAGAAGTGTAGATTTTCTTTCCGTCGGTGATGAAGGAATGTTCCGAATTTCCAAACATGTTGATCTGGAGCTGTGTTCGAAATATTCTAATCTATCCTCTAGTGTTTTAATATATTTTAAATCTTCTTTTCTGTCCATTTCTAATTTATCCTGCTGAACTTTTAACACCTCATATTTTTGTGAGATAAATTCAATAGTTTGTCGCATATCCTCTACCGCAGTTCATATTTTATCACCTTTTTGATCCTGGCTATCCGTAAAAGCTTTAAGTAATTGTTTCATCTCGACCATGACGTCAAAATCTTTCTCTTTGCTGTCGCGTTCTATATATTTTCGTTTCATGTTTCGAACAGTCAAACTGGAGATACTTTCCTCTTTATCGGTCGTTAGATTGGGTTCGGAGGAGCAGTGTTGAATCTGATGGTCTATAGAAATAGGTGATGCGACAGGAGTTGCTGATTTTGGACGTGGAAAAATTGGGGCCAAAGTCTGCAACGACATCGCTGGCGGAGGTGTGCGCTTAAGCGGCATATTATAAGCGTACTTTATGTACCAGGTGATAAGGAAAGCGTAGAGATATTGCTTTAATGTATTTTAGCTCACACACACAGCAAGGTGTCTAACTAAAGTGGGAGCTATCGAGGGGTGCGTACAAATCGACTTTCCGTCAAGCGTAACTTGACCTTCCTAATTACTAGCTTAATTCGTCATACAAATGAAGAGGTCCAGGTATAATGGTGGCAATCGACGATTTAGAACAAACTTGCTTTCCGTCCAATGTAAGCAGACCTTTGGTGTCTGTGCGTACAGTCAATATAATATAAACTTCAGAATCACGAACCTGTGTGTGTTGAAGCTTGAGGTGTTGAAACGACTTGTTTTATCCGACTTCTTACTGCTTTCTGTTCTCCTAATTTTTGCTTATATTTTTCGCGTTTCAAATTTGATTTAATTTTAATTATGCACCGACACAGAGGCAACCTTAAACACGTCTGAACTGCTCAGAGGTCCGGAGGGGGGGGGGAATGTATAGCTTATCATAAGAACTTTAGATTTGTAAGGAAAATTTCACCTAGTATAAGTGTGCCTACTATATCACCTAATTTCAATATTCTTAAGGATAATTGTTGTAGCTTTAGTCATATAAAAGAACTGAATTTACCGATTTCCAAAATACAAAATCTTAATTTAGATAGTTTGTAACAATCTTACTCATATTCTATACTGTATTTTGACACTCAATTGATGGTAAATCTATTTATAGAATCCTAATCACGGCTACAATACATACTGTAATTATCCTGGTCACGGCTACAGCAAAATGTAACCGCCCCTCTTCGATCCTAACTCCCGGTAATAAAAAGTAACTAGCCTACTCGTCCCGTAATCTAAAGTTCTAATCCTGGGAACGGTACTACCAATTGTAACTACCCCTAATCTGAGCTAATAATATCTAGATGATTCCGGCCTACGTTTTTAATTCCTCAGATAAATAATTACACATAACTAGATTGAATCATAACTTAACATTATCCAGATAATAAATCTATACTAATGAATGAAGAACTGATTAAATATATGGCCAAGGTGTGATCGTCTAGCTCATAGTGGTAGGACCGAATATTATGAACCGTGGTAACTCAAGTTCTTTTCAGGAAATACTGAGACAATCCTAACCTAATTGTAAGAGAAATAAATTATTATAACGATAAAATTGTACCTAGTAAGCACATGAAGACAAATCTTATTCCTACTGCAAGGGTTACATAATTAAAATGACCCTAATTATATTATACCATTTTGACCCCAATCCTGTCGTTACTATTAGAGATTATATTTCGCCATAAGATTTCTATAAATTCGCAAAGCATAGATTGTAATAACCTAACTTCAAGTAAACACAAAATCATATATTAAATGCAGAACATTTGTACCTAGAACATGGAATGACAGAAAATTATCACACACCATAAAGTAGTAAATCATAAACTAATTAGTTAATTATTGTTAATAACTAAATGTAAATATCCATAGTTGTATTTGTTTGTTCTATGATAGTCAAATGTTGTTCAGTAAAGGTAATTGTTTTCATGTATTCTCCTAAAAATGAGAATTCTACGGATATTTATCATTGTAGATAACCGGAGCTAGGAAAACATTACGGGCTTGTGACCGTAATAAGCTGGATTAAGAGGCCTCTTGACGTAATTACAACACTCTCCATTGCTGTTCTAGCTCAAATTACTCCTTTTGATACTTATTACTAACGCTGAATAAGATTTGGAAACACAATGCTGAGATAAGAATATTTTATCTAAGTTTATTTAAGCCTTGTTAATTGGTTACTGGATAAATGATTTGTTGCTCCTTTGTCTCATTTCACCTCCTTATTTTATTTGCAGGACTATCTTAAATTCTATAAAACAGTCACAATATCCAGACAGATAAATGTCTTCAACATAACATGATTAATTGAAAAATATTTATTGAACAATTAACTGATAATATTAACCAATGACTTGGGCATCTCTAAACTGTCTTTTAGTCTACGAGAAATCCAAAGAGCAAGTGTCTCTATTCAATGATCAATTCCATCAATCATAACTCCATTATTTTAGAAGAGTAATTTATTAAGTTTAACATTTATCTTGGAGACATCTCATCTATCCGGAAAAAGTCTAAAATGCCTAAATTCTAGGACTTACGTGAGTAAACTCGTCCAACAGAATCAATCCATTCCCCTCTGGCAGGTGGCAATTCACTAGCACTTACACTTCACTTTTCACAGACACTTCACTTTGAATATTTCACTTTTCACTTTATCGCGGACAGCAACTTTGGCTTCTTGACGGTAACTGGTTTGGTCGGCCCATTCGTCCCCTTTTTATACTACCCAAGTGTCCGTATCTGGTCTCCATCCTGTCTCCGACTCAACCAATCAAACTCCTCGAGTACCCATTCCAACCAATAGAACCCTCGTTCCATTTTCAAATATTGATGAGCCATTATTAGCTTTCCAATTTTAAATTTATTTGAATTTAGAATAATGTACGCAAGCTGTCCTCATCTTGTCTCCGACCTAACCAATCAGATCCCTTGAATACACATTTTGAACCTACGTTCCTTTTTTAAATATTTATGATATGTGTAACATGATTGAACGTAGTTTTAGCCTATGTGTTCGAACGCACCCGAAAGCTTACCAATTGATACCGAGATATCCTGACGAACCCCCGCCAACCTTCCGAAGCTCGGCTTACGGCCGAGCGCATCGCGGAAACAGACGAAGCTCGACTACCGGCTGCGATACACGCGCCGTGACTTTGTATTGTACCTAACCTTCATTTTTTTGTCTAATAACTATAACTAAGTTTGCTTCTATTTTGTGAAACGCTAGAGTAAAGTCATATCTATTCTTATCATGCATCGAACTTAATATTAACTCAAAAGGTCAACCCTGAGAACCTAACAAGTCCCATCCTTACAGTGACGCCCAACTTGCGGGCACGATAAAATAGTGACTAAACAGTGTGATCCCAAAGTGCGGGTTATTTATCGTGTGTTAACACATAACTGAACTCATTTCAATAAAACATTTCACCGGAACTATCCACAAACAGTGCAAAACACGTCCATGAAAACACTTGGGCGAGTCCATTTTCACACTTACGCCGCGTGCCTAACAAATAGGAACGCAGGAGTGCGCGAAAGAGAGTGAGCGCTGAGTGAGTACATTGTGCACGCGGAGATAAACACGCGACACAGTACACCTACGCTTACCTACCGCACTCAAGTCGTAGAGTAGGTACTTACTTTTACCTTCGTCGAGCTACCCATCGATTCTCGATAGTCAAGTGGACCCATCCATTCTCACTTACATACCTACCATCGTCCGTGCGTGTGACCGAGCGTGAGACAGCGCGCGCAATAACGTACACATCCTGTTACCATGCCGCCGAAAACACGCACCGCTGGAAAGAGTAATGAATCTGAATCGGACACCGACAACGAGTCAGAGAATACGATAGTGGCATCACCGAGTATCGCCATGACCGAGAATATGCTACAAACCCTTGTTCTCAACATCACCCAGAGTCAAGCGGAGGCGAACCGAGTTCTTATAGAGAGTCTACTAGCAAATTCGAATAGAGAGCAAGCACAGTGCACACCATCACCGAGCTCACAGATGATGATGAATCATTCTTCGTGTTCTGGAAATTTCGCCAAGTGCACGTCGCGCTTTGACGGGTCTACGAAGACCGCAGATGAACTCGAGGCATTCATAGACGCTATTGAGATCTATCGAGATTGCACCAACGTTAGCGAGGAACATGCTCTTCGAGGACTACCTATGTTGCTGGTCGGCGAGGCTGCCGTCTGGTGGCAAGGCGTGAAGTCGTCTATCAAATCTTGGCCGGACGCCCTACATCGACTACGAGCAATGTACGGAGTGCCGCGACCCGCGTATAAGATCTTTCGTGATATTTTTTCGTCCGAGCAAAGTAGTGAGCGGGCCGACGTGTTTATATGTAAAGTGCGCGCTCTGTTATCTAAATTGCCCTACGAAGTGTCGGAAGTGATGAAATTAGATATAGTGTACGGGTTATTGGATCGTAGAATAAGAAAGCGAGTGTCTCGCGACACGGTGGACGAGTTGGAACAGCTGATCACTAAGGTCAGGTTAGTCGAGGAGGCGTTGGCGGAGGTGAGTTCTTCTCAATCTTCTAATAATGTGAGCTCCACTAAATCTCTCACTGTGCGGGATCGTTCGAACACAAGCGTTAACTCTGCAAATGCCGTAGGTGATTCCCACATAGCAACGAAAATTGTTGGAAAGTCAACGACCGCGAATCGTAGTGATAGTGAAGGAATAAAGCGCGTTCGACCAAAGTGCACGAATTGCAAGCTTTTTGGTCACACTATCGACACGTGTCGCCGTATCGAAAAAAAATAATCGTCTAGGGTAGATGACGGTGTTTTGAACAAACTCAATAATAATAGCACACAGCTACGATGTTACGGCTGCGGGCAATTAGGTGTAGTTCGTTCAAAATGCGACAATTGTAAGAGTGTGTCTAAAACGAGTGCTCCTAGCACAAGTAAATCGGAATTTTGCACCGCCAATGTGGAAGACACTGCCGATTTACGTCCTCTAGTAGAGATTGAAGTAGAGCGCCATAAAGGAGTCGCTATCTTGGACACGGGGGCGACTCATTCGATTGCAGGCCCTTTGCTGTACAAATTATTGTTAGATGCAGGTATCGATTTTAAACAGACCTCACGTACAATAGGTTTAGCCGATGGCTCTCAACAAGTTTGTACCGCACTTGAGTGCGACGTTAATGTTAGCTTAGTAGGTCGTGTTATACCTACCACGTTTTTGATTCTACCTAATGCACAGACGCGAACTTTATTAGGGAGAGATTTTATTTTGAACGCGTGCGTATTGTTAGACTTGCCTCAAAGTAGTTGGTGTTTTAACAATGAGCCAGGCCGTTGGTACCCATTTATTAGCCGGTTTGACTTAATCGTTGCTGACGAGATGGAGCTGATGAAGGTAGACGCATCCAACCTCATGCTGAGAAATGATGAGGGTACCAAACTGACAGCTGATCAGAGAGCTCAGCTGAACGCTCTACTGGTGAAAAGAGCCGACCGCTTTGCGAAGGAAGGCCCGCCGACCGAGTACGCTACGCACCGTCTGAAGATAGACCCAAATCAGGAACCGATTGCTAGCCCACCCTACCGAATGTCCCCGGGCAAGAAGGCAGTCCTGGAACAAGAAGTGAAGAAGCTTCTGGATGCCGACGTGATCGAGGAATGCGACTCACCCTGGGCAGCTAACGTGGTCCTCGTTACGAAGAAGGATGGTGGACTCCGGCTCTGTGTTGATTACCGGAAGTTAAACGCCGTAACCGAGCCAGACCGCTACCCGCTCCCGCGTATAGAAGATGTCCTACATGCAGCCAAAAATACAAGCTACATGACGACCTGTGACCTCCGATCAGGCTACTTTCAGATTAGCGTCGAGCCCGACGACAGGGATATAACAGCGTTCGTCAGCCCCTTGGGATGCCATAGGTTTAAACGGATGCCCATGGGATTAAGGAACTCTGGTGCCACCTTCCAAAGGCTGATGGACCGGTTTAAGTCTGGTAAGGAACTAGCCAACGTATCCATACTGTGCTATCTTGATGATGTCATCACGATGTCAGAAAGTTTCTCTAAGCACCTGGAAGACCTGGATGCCGTATTTGACAGGCTCGAGATGTATAATCTCCGGATAAACCGAGAGAAGAGTTGTTTTGCGCGTGAATCAGTAAAGTTTTTAGGCCATGTGATAGTCCCAGGTGGAATAAAAACGGACCCCGAGAAGACTATTGCCATCGCAAATATGTCCCCTCCTAAGAATATTAGGCACATGAAAACCTTTTTACAAACGTCAAGCTGGTTCCGGCGGTTCATACCTAATTACGCCGAAGTTGCCAGACCACTGACGGATCTCCTCAAAAAAGACAGCACCTGGACTTGGACTTCGAAGCAACAGGAAGCCTTCGACCGCATCAAACATCTGCTGGTTTCCGCCCCAATATTACGACAGGCAGACGAGTCAAAGCCGTTTACTTTGAGGACGGATAGCAGCGGGTATTGCCTTGGTGCAGTTTTGATGCAGGGGGAGGGTCCCGACGAACGACCGGTCGAATACGCAAGCAGGATGTTGAACAGCGCCGAGAGGAACTATAACACGACAGAGAGGGAAGCACTGGCAGTGGTATGGGCCGTTACAAAGTTTCGCGGTTACATTGAAGGATCAGAGGTTGTGATAAAGAGTGACCACCAACCTCTGCGGTGGCTCATGAACGTGAAATCGCCCAGTGGCCGCCTAGCGAGGTGGGCCCTAACACTCCAGGAATACAACCTACGCATCGACTATATTCCGGGAAGGTCAAATGCCATCGCCGATACACTTTCACGCCCGCCCTGCGCCGATGGATCCAACTGTGATCTTTGCTTCGCTGAAGTTGACTTACCTTCACGAAGCCCTGCGGATGTCCGCGAACACCAACTCAAAGATCCTGAAGTATGAAAGATTATCGAGGATTTTGAGACAACCGACAATCCGTTCAGGGGGAGAAATTGGTCAGACAAGGGGTACGTAGTGTCAGACGGCGTACTATATAGATATGGACCAGAAGAGTGCGAGGAGGAAACCGCATGCCTTGTAGTACCGGAGCATGAGCGCGAGAGCGTTCTAAAGGAATACCACGATGCACCGACGGCTGGACATTTAGGAGTGGAGCGCACACTAGACCGTGTGAAGGCGAAATACTACTGGCCTGGGATGAGACAGAGTGTCAGCGCCTACTTGAAAAAGTGCGTCGAATGTCAGAGGTATAAAGCCGAAAACAGGAAACCAGCCGGGTTATTACAAACGCCTGCTACTAACCGCCGATTTGAAGTCGTAGCTATAGACCTCTTTGGCCCACTACCGGAGACAGCCGATAAGAACAAATGGATCCTGATCGTAGAAGACACTTGTTCACGGTGGGTAGAACTGTTTGCCCTACGGAATGCTACCAGCTCAGACTGCGCTAAGGCACTTATCAGTGAAGTGTTCTTAAGATATGGAGTTCCAAGGCGAGTAGTGAGTGACAATGGCGTTCAATTTATCAGCGAGGTAATGCAACAAGTGTGTCATTCATTTGGCATTACCCAGTCACTTTCACCGGTGTATCACCCGCAAGCAAATCCGGTCGAAAGGAAAAACAGAGACTTGAAACCCCAGCTTGCCATACTTGTTGGAAGAGATCACGACACCTGGGACATTCATTTACCAGCGGTACGTTTCGCAATGAACTCAGCTGTGACGAGCAGCACCGGATATTCACCGGCGTATCTTACGTTCGGTCGCGAAATCCGTGCACCGGCTGACGTAATTGCGGACATGCGCACTATCGTTGAGAGTGACAACGTAATAACTAGCCTTACTCCCTACCTTCGGCGTATCTCCAATGTGCTGTTCGAAGCAAGAGAAATACATGAGAAGGCTCAAACGAATCAAAAGCGTTTCGCCGATGAAGGGCGTCGCCCCGCTCCAGACTACTCCGCCGGCGATCTTGTCCTACTAAAAACCCAGGGTAGCAACGATACATCCAGCGGCCAAACAGCAAAATTTATACCACGTAGAGACGGGCCTTATCAAGTTAAAGATGCTGTAAGCCCGACAACTTATATACTAGGGAGAATAAGTAATGGGGAAAATTTAGGTAGGTATCACGTGTCTCAGCTTACGCCATGCATCGGCGATGTTCAACCGCCGATCAACGAAAAGCGGAAGCGCGGTAGACCTAGACGCTTAACGTTACCTGAACTGACCTAGACGCGGGGTCGCTATGTCTCGGTCAGAGGGGGAGGATGTAACATGATTGAACGTAGTTTTAGCCTATGTGTTCGAACGCACCCGAAAGCTTACCAATTGATACCGAGATATCCTGACGAACCCCCGCCAACCTTCCGAAGCTCGGCTTACGGCCGAGCGCATCGCGGAAACAGACGAAGCTCGACTACCGGCTGCGATACACGCGCCGTGACTTTGTATTGTACCTAACCTTCATTTTTTTGTCTAATAACTATAACTAAGTTTGCTTCTATTTTGTGAAACGCTAGAGTAAAGTCATATCTATTCTTATCATGCATCGAACTTAATATTAACTCAAAAGGTCAACCCTGAGAACCTAACAAGTCCCATCCTTACATATGTTATTTTGTTTTATGAGTTTTATTTGAATTTGGAACCTGTCTCCAACCTAATTACATCATTCAGCTGCCGTGATTCTGAATTATGTTAGTTAGTTAATTATTTAATTTGTTAGATCTAATCTGTTAGTTTTAATCATTTCCTAGTATTGGAAATCTATACATAGAAATGGAATCGTTAGTTTGCTAATCGTGGGGATATTAAGAATCTTAGTTACTGCATAAAACCTCTTAGCATTCACTTTGCTTTTATTAGATATACTTTTGCATAAAATCCTGACTTATTAAATTCATTGACAGGAAGTTCTATAGCTCCATGATCTATGTCTGATAGTCGGAATTTAGTCTATTCACCTGGATCGCTTGGATGTAATAGCTTAAGCATTCAGTTTTTGGTACACGCTGGTTTACATCTTCCTCAAGTACTTGTAATGAATGGCTTTTACTTATGCTTAACCCGTCCGCATCAGGACAAAAAATAACAATAGATTTATGAATGAAACTTGCCTCTAATGGGTCTTGCTGATTCGGACGAGTTAAGTCACTCATTCTTGTCTCCTGACCGGATGCGAACTCTAGTATCTTACTGTAAAAAATAAAACAGGTGATGTGTCTAACAAACCTTACCAACGGCCAATGCCCTTGCCTACGATTGTGGTGAAAGTATTTGGTAGTGTGCTTACTTCTTATTTAAATACGCATTTTAGGTTACACAATGCTTTCGGTGCACCCAGGGCTATCAACTGAAAACGGCTATATTTAGTCTAGTTTAGCTGTCAAATATTATACAGACAGACATAGATCAGTTTATGCTCCTGTTTAGGGTTCCGTACCTACTCATAGGGTAAAACGGGACCCTGTTACTAAGATTCTGCTGTCCGTCCGTCTGTCTGTCTTTCTGTCTGTAATGTCTGTCTGTCACCAGTTGAAATTTTATTTCCGTTGCCGCTATAACAACAAATACTAAAAAAACAGCCAAGTGCGAGTCGGACTCACCCACGAAGAGTTCCGTACAATTATCTATAGAAACGGCAAAAAAATAATGTCTCTTGTATGGGAGATGTATACAGGATGGTTTTTTGAGAAGGGCGGTCATGGCCAAGTCCGGAACCACGGGAGTTAGAGAAAAATCGTGAAAGGAGACATGCCGATTATAAGAATTCGATTCATAAGAAAACAATAACTATATAGTAACAATACTTAGTTTCTTTTTAATCTTTTACTTACGGCGAGGCGAAAACCTCAGTTACCTCAGAAAGCCGATACACAACAATTCAACCGAGTGTTGGGGGCACCCAATCCCCGCTTCAACCACCAAAAGCGGTTCGGAACGTCTCCAGGAAAAAGCAGAAGCAGAAAGAAACCAGGAGCGCAGCTCTACCAAGAGCATGGGCCGAGTCACAACGTTCCTGGCATCCTTCAAAGCAGCAGCACAAAGCCTATTCCTGCAACCGTGTGAGCCAAAATTGCCCATGCCCGCAAAAAAACCTCCTCCCACTTCCATACGCCAAAAACGACCTCGGACCAGAGCTGACATGGGACAAGTCAGTCCGCCAAAGTATATACCAGCACAGGAACCAGTGAGCCAAGCAGCGAACGCCTTCTTCGAGTTTCTCGCTATAACGAGAGCGACAAGAAATGTCAATCTCAGGAACTGCAAGAACATCCTGCAGTCCTACAGGCGAGCAAACGAGGGCAGCATCATCGAATCTCGGCTGCTGCAGAAGAGACTCGAAGAGGCTGAAGCAGCCATATACAACAATGACACATCATCGATCATCATGGGGGCAATGTCTGGTCAGTATATGGCTGCCTACAACGCGACAAGTGGCTTTGTGTTTCTTGATGAGTAAGATACCGAACGGACTGGTAGGCCAAAATACACAACACCACCACACGACCGTATTGTTGTCACCGCCCGGTGCACCAAGATAATGTTGGATGATAGAGTTTTGCAAATGGCGAAAGCCATTTCGGGAGACTCTGAGATCAAGACATTCAGGAAACACTTGGAGGTACCCAAAATACAGTGGGTCAATGGAGTTCCCGGATGCGGAAAAACAACTTGGGTGGTAAGACACTTCGATATTGACGAGAACGTTATCGCAACAACAACTACAGAGACAGCAAAAGACCTGAGAGAGAAGTTGGCGCACCGAATCGGAGACCTGGTGAAAATCAAGGTGCGCACTATGGCCTCGGTTTTAGTAAATGGTTTTAAAAAGAATGAGAGCTACGTCCGCCTGATGGTGGACGAGGCTCTCATGAACCATTTTGGGGCCATAGTAATGGCTTCTAGGCTGTCTGGAGCTAGCGAACTTGTCCTCATCGGAGACGTCAACCAATTACCTTACATAGACAGGGAGAACCTGTTCGATCTAAGGTATAACCGCCCTAACCTGGTTACGAACATCAGCCAGGAGTTGTTGTGCACGCACCGGAACCCAATGGATGTTGCGTATGCGCTGAGGGAAATATACTCCGGTATATATTCCTCGGCTCCCAGTATAAGGTCCCTGCGCCTCGAGAGCTACACGGGAGCGAAAATCCCCAAATCCCTTCCAAACACTCTCTTCCTGGTCCACACTCAGGAGGAAAAGGAGACCCTGACCAGCCAGGGCTATGGAAAGGGCGAAGGATCACGCACCCTTACTATTCACGAGGCGCAGGGACTGATGTACGAGTCAGTCGCGGTGATTAAAACTAAAGGCAAAATGAAGCTGCACGAGAGCGTCCCGCACGCAGTCGTTGGGGTATCCCGGCACACGAGGACCTTTGTCTACTACGCCGACGACGAGGATGATGCCATCGTCCGATGGCATTGTTTGTGAGGCAAGCGTCGGTTGCGAGCGAGTAAACCATCTACGGCTATAACCTGAAGATGGCGATCAGGGATCGAAACAGCGTGGTGATGGAGGCCCTGCTTCAGCGCAAAGTGGGCAACGTGGGCTCACAATAAATGTAAATCTTAGTTTTCCCCTCTTTTCCCCTTTTGTTTCCCTATTTCTGAATCCATTTGTTGTAATATATGTAGTTTTTCGAATTGTATGTACCTAAGCTAGCGTTAAGAAATTATAACTGACATGGAGATGGTGCGGGCATCCAGAGCAGACATGCTCACGGAAATGTGTTGGCAAGCGGTGGCGTGTGTGGCGGGTCGCCATCTTCCCTCAGAAATGGTTGAGGAAGGCGATGGCTGGTACATGCGTCAACTCGTGAACGGGTGCTGTTTGCGGGCACTGGTCTGCTGTGAATGCTCAGAATAAAATGTATCAATAAGTATTATGTTATATGTATGAGCTAAATAAAAAAAAAAATATGTCCCTCATGTATGTATTTTGTTGTATGTTATAAATTTATCGTAAGTTGTCAAAAATCTGCAAGTTAAAAAAGGCACGGACCCTGGAGTCTGTGGAGTGTAGCTTTATTTATAAAAAAAAAATTACTTTCAACGGGATTTTTAGAGTGATTTTTCCAAAAAAATACATCCTGTATTATTGAACTAATGGATTATGTTACTGATAAAAATCAAGTTTTGCAAAGAAATGCATTATTAAAAATGAAAGGAAATTGTATTTTTTTACAAATTTCGTTTAATATCTCAATTTTGCCTAAGGGCTCTTACATACAAATGGCATGTTGCCAACGGCAGAGATAACTGCTGCCGTTGACGCGTGTCGGCGGCAGCAGTGTAAGAGCGTGTGTAAGAGCTCTTACTAATAAGTAGCTCAAAATGGTTTCCATTGACTCCAATGCATAAGTTTATACGTCTCTCTATAGACTTTACTGCATTTGATACAATGACAAGATTAATCCTCGAAAAATATCAAGCAATGAGCTTTGTAAGCTGTAAGTAAGCTTTGTAAGTATCACCATAGTATATCACGATAATAAGACAAATGAGTTTCACACACAACGGCTAAAAAGTGAGTGAGACCGTGTAAACTGTAAAATAATAAAATAGTAAAAATGTACTATTTCCTTTCATTATTAGTACTTAATGTATTTCTTTGCGAAGATTTATCTTTATCCGCAACAGAATCCATTAGTTCAATAATGAAAGCTGTCTTTATTTTTGCAAACTCATTCGGGTCGATTTCCGTCAAAAGTAAAAGATTTAAAAAAAACCTAATTATGCAGTTATTGTTTTCTTATAAGTCGAGGGCATGTCCCCTTTCACGATTTTACGACTAACTCTCGTGGTTCCGGACTTGGCCATGGCCGCCCTTCTCAAAAAACATGTAAGTACCGTATTTACTTTCATATGCATTTAGTAAAAAGCCGTTAATTTGAAATTCTGTATCTAATTGCAAAAGGTGCATGTAAAATGCCAATCATGACCTTTTGCATTTTGGCACCTTAACCAAAAATTCGTGTTAATGGGCGGGTGGGGTAGGTAAGTATAATATGTTCGATTAATAATATACTTAAAAACAAAAGAAATATAAACTTATGATATAAAATTCACTTCGTATATATTACATATAGTATAATCCTAGTAATAAAACCTTGATCGAAGTTCAAAACACATAACAAAAATAAAGAAAACCATTGCTACACTATAATATCCATGTGATATACGCAGCAAATGAAATAACTATTACAAAAATATAATCACTACATACTTATAATTATATTTAGTCGTATTTTAATAAACATACTTATTGATAAAAACGTCGAAACCTATTAATTTATTTCAAAATTGCTGGTGCCCGCGACGTCGGCGCATCGTCTGCGCAGGGTTATAGTACTTCAAGTAGCTTATTATCTTCTCCAAACCCATATCTATCTTTATACCAAAATGTCATAGAATATTAACATGGATAAATGAGTAAACTTAAATAGTTATTAAATCAATCTGTAAACACTAATAATAAAATACAGTAATTACCTACCGTATATACACCTATAAAATTAATCACTATGGAAAAAATGTCATTTCATACCCTTGATGGTATTTGTGTTACATTTCATCACCCTTGAGCATGCAATATATCGAGATGTCAAAATGATAGCGTGCTCTTGACTAAGCTATCAGAAACTGACACAAACTTTGACAGAACTGTCATCATTACGATCTTAACGTAGCCTGAGATCTTGTTATTTTGTGCTATGCTGCGCCCAAGAATATTAGTTAAGTATTTATTTATTTTATTCAGTTAGCACGGCTTCAGCCCAATTACACTAACGATATATTATAACTATATTTACATTGTTAGCTACACAAAATATTATAAAATTAAAATGAATAATGTCAAAGAAAAATAAAAGTAATAATCATGTCAATAAAATTAAACTAAACATAAACTACATTTAAATTACAGCTATTTACAATAGTACACATGTCAATTTCAAAGAATAGTAAAGTTCTTCAGGCTCACTACATCCTCTAACAAAAATACAAACATTCCTTCATTAACTCCTTCCAGTCGTCAGCAAATACGTCACAATTACTTTTAGCGTCCAGCAGTTTGTTGAGCGCCGCAAGAGATCGCGGTATCGGGGATGTCGCGTGCACAACTGTCCTACAGTACGGAACAGCAAACAGTTTGTGTCTTCTAGCCCGGATGTACTGATCAGGTACATAGAAATGGCACAACTCCTTACAAAGATCAGGCGCATCTATTTTTCCACGAAGGACATAGTTGCTAACTGATCGTGACATCGTCTGACCTCCAGAGAATTATACCCCAAGGACCCGAGCAGAAATTTTGTTGGATACATGTAGGGGTAATATCCATAAATGCGCTTATATAAATACCTGAGGAAGGCCTTTTGTACTTTCTCCAATAGAAGACTGTATGTCCAATAGAAGAAGTGTTGTCCTCGTGCGGATGCCACACACAGGCGCTAGCTTCGAGTTTGCTCCGGACTAACGCACTGAAGACAAGCTTGATGGCGTCAATATTGCGCATGTCCTTAGAGTTCCTCAACACAAAATTGACTTTTATTTATTACACTTTTTCATCCGTGTGATGATGGATGATGCTGATGATGAAAAGTATCATATGTGTTAATCCAGCGCCTCATTTACCTCCATACCAAATTTCATCAACAATGGCCCCGCTGTTGAGCGTGAAAGTGTAACAAACATCCACACATCTATACTCACAAAGTTTCGCTTTTATAATATTAGTATGAAGTGAACACACAACGCCTGGCTTAAACAAAAGAGCAATACGGGTAAGTAAATATGATATGCTCGATTAATCCTACTAATGTTATACACGCGAAAGTTTGTGAGTATGGATGTTTGGATGTTTATTACTCTTTCTCGATCAAACGGCGGGGCCAGTTTGAAGAAATTTGGTGTGGAGGTAGATGAGTCGCTGGATTAACAGACAGGATATTTTTCATCATCATCATCATCATTATCATCACCATAATGTCGCATATTTCGCATATTTTGTGAGTTGGCAGGCAGTAACAGGTAGATTATTTGGCCAATAGGTACAGTAAAATCTACAGAACAAAATTGCGAGGGTTCAAAAATACGAATGAATTTATAACTCCCAACCCAAATACTTATTAATCTAAATAAAGAGTAAATCCGAAAAGTACTTAAAACTCAACTCAACTCGACCTCTGACCAATTTTAAATCAATGTATTTTATTTCTTATACACGATTATGATTATTTTTTTAAATAGATAGGTAGACTTATTTCAGTTTATTGGGACAGAACCAATTTGCAAAGAATGAACGATATTTTACGAACTTCCAAAAAGGAGGAGGTACTCAATTCGGTATGTAAAGTTTTTTTTTGGTATTTTTTTTATATTTTTATTTCGTAGATTAGGTCATTATAAGAAACTAATTTCAATATTTTTGTTTTATATTCAGTAGTTATTTTATAATATTTTTTTGAAAATTTGAATCCTATGACGTCACTTTTTTGCACAAATATGTAGTTGCGTTGAGGAGCCAAGAAAAGCACGCGAGTAAAAAAAAAGAAACTAGAATTTACTTTGACACTTGACAGTGACACCTACTAATTCGTAAGTCTCTATTCAATCAAAACAAAAGTCCGCTCGTGTTGTGAATCGATAATAAAATGCAAAAAAGTGACGTCATTTAGAGGTCAATGAAAGTCGAATTATTTCATCGTTTTTTGTTAAAATAAATGGCATCTTATCGTTTTAAAAGGTCAGAGTAGAAAAATAAGGGTTTGTAACATAAAATCTCGAAATGGTTTCGGAATTGGCATAGGTTAATTTTTTTTAGCATACCGAATTCGACTGTATTTTTTGTTCCCTCATAACTTTCGATAGGATGAACCGATTCTCAAAATATTTTTTTTGTAAGCTGCTGAAAGCTCCCGTGTAAATCTTATCAAATTTGGTCCAGTAGTTTTTGAGTTCAAACTCAAACTCAAACTCAAATGATTTATTGCTTATGTGCCAAGTTAACATACAATGCAGGTGTTGTTGCATAAGGTTTACAGTAAGTACATGTCACATGTTACCCCCTGGGGGTGTTGCAATTGTGCAGAGAGGACCAGTCTATTTTAATGTATTATCATTGAAAAATTCGTCAATATTGTAATAACACTTCTGCAAAAGTAATTTTTTAAGTGTGAATTTGAATACGTTCATTTTATGTTCGTCTTTTATTTTGTTAGGTAGTGTATTATAAATTTTAACTGCCATTGCCTTGGTACCGGAACTGTGCATTTTCAGTCTAGAAGTAGGTATCAAAAGTGTATGTTTCCGTGTTGATCTAAGGGGATAATTTCTCGTCTGTTCACATGCTTTTAAAAAGTATTGAGGATATTTTCGAATAAACATGCACATTTCCAAGATGTAGATGGAGGTGAGGGTCAATATTTGATATTTGATAAAATATGGTTTATGGAAATGATGTATTGTTAAATCTGGAAATTCTATGTTTGCAAGTATTCGTAGGCATTTCTTTTGTGCGATGAAAAGGTTATCTACATTTACACTATTTCCCCATAGTATGATGCCATATCTTAACCATGAGTATGCATATGCGTAATAAGTGGTCATAGCGGCATCAAGTCCAGCTGCTCGCCGCAGTTCCCTTAGTCCATACATAAAACTTGATAATTTTAATTGAATTTTTTTAACATGTATTTTCCAATTTACATGCGAGTCTAGTTCTAAACCTAGCAATAAAGCAGTGTTCACACATTCAATTTTTGTATCATTATAACAAAAGTTTATGTCAATAGGCGGTTTTTGGTACGGGCGAAATTGTATTAATTTTGTTTTTGATATATTGAGGGCAAGGTTATGTTCATTCATCCATTTAATTATGTTATTGAAAATGTCAGTGAGGTTCTTATTTAAATTAGAATTATTATTACAAGATGTCAATATAGAAATGTCATCCGCGAAGAGTACACTGGATTCGTCAATACATTTAGGGAGGTCATTTACATAGATTAAAAATAGGATACACCCAAGGATTGGACCTTGGGGGATTGAGTGATTCAGTAGGGTGGGGGTTGATCGGATTGTATTTAAACTTCCAGAATCATAATCTACGTTTTCTAATTCTACATAATATTTGCGATTTTGTAGGTATGAGGTGAACCATTTATGTGTTATGCCACGTATGCCAATGTCAAAAAGTTTATCTAATAGTATATTATGTCGAACTTTATCGTATGCCTTACTCATGTCTAATAGGATGCCTATAGCATGTTTCCTACTGTCAAGTATGTTTAAAATTTTATCAACGTATGTATATACCGCCAAAGTAGTTGATCGATTTTTCCTAAAGCCGTTTTGTGATTCATTAAATATATGAAATTTCTCACAGAAGGAATTTAATCGCTTTTGCATAACTTTTTCATACACTTTTGACGATGTAGGCAATAGGGCTATTGGTCTGTAGTTGCTGGGGTCAAGCTTCGACGATTTTTTGTAGACTGGTTTTATTAGGGCTATTTTCAGCTGGTCAGGGAAGAAGCCTTCAATGAAGGATTGATTTATTAGTAAGTAGTACGGTAGCGTCAATTGGTCTGCGCAGTTTTTTATTAATATTGGAGGTATTTCGTCCACTCCGTAACTATATTTGCTTTTTAGATTTTTAAGTATGTTGTTTATTTCGCGCGGTTCAGCTGGGCGAAGGAACATGGAGTTATCTAAGCGCGTACGTGCGGGACGGTAGCGCGGATCTCCCCCTGCATCTGCGCTGCCCGTTTCACCTATTGATGCGAAAAACTTGTTAAATTCGTTTGCCACCTGGCGTGGGTCCGACACTATTTGTTTATTTATTTTTAGTTGAATGTTAATTTTATGGTTTAGTGTGGTTTTATTAGTCCGCTCTTTTATTATTCTCCACATTGTTTTAGTTTTGTTATCTGACTTTTTTATTTCGTACATGTATTGATTTCTTTTAGATCGGTTGATGGATTTTTTTAATAATTTTACGTAGGATTTATAATACTTTATTAGACATGGATGTTTATAGTGAGTAACTAACGATCTTACAAGTCGCTTATTTTTACAGGATTTTTTTATTCCCTTAGTTAGCCATGTGTATTTTTTATTCAATTTTATTCCTATGATTTTTTTTTGGGATAAATTTATTTAATATTTTTGTCAAAGTGTCATGAAATATATTGTAATTGGCGTTCACTGAATTTGTGAGTTTGACTGAGTTACACTCCAATAACTGATTTTTACCAAAGTAATAGAATGGAACCCGGTATATTTTTTTAATAATTGCACTTGTTTACTAATAAATTCAATAAAAGACAATGAGTTGCCTAGTCGATTCCTAAAATCTCGTCACCGCGATAAGGAATAAATTCAACCTCGAAGATGTCGCCATCTATATAAATAAATAAATAAATATTCCACAACTATCACACAACGCCATCTAGTCCCAAGCTAAGCAGAGCTTGTGTTATGGGTACTAGACAACTGATAAACATACTTATATATTTCTAAATACATAAATATTATAGATAAATTACACCTTATAATATCAACGCCGTAAACCTAATTATAAAAAAAGTCATCACCGTGATTCAGAAATTCGCTGCTCGATGCAGTCGCTATCTATGTTAACTGGATAGAATAGTAGGTGCTTACTTATAAGCATAATATGTCATCGAAATTCAGAAAAAAATTACAATTTTTTATTTCAACAAGACCTTGACCAATTTTGCTCACATTTTACATTACGTTGTTGGCAAATGTTCTTTCTGAATATGACAAAAAACCGTCCAGTTTTAATCTTCACAGCCTCTTATTTCGGCAACCACTTGAACAATTAAGCTCATATTCGAAATTCCTCTTTAAATTCAGGTACCTAATTTGTGTATGTTATCAAAACCGATCGGTAGGTATAGCACCGCCAGCAAACTTCCCCTTTTTTGGGTAAAGTCAAAATCACCGGCGACATAAAATTAATTAAATAACAGGACATGCATACCGAATCATATCAAAATACGTCAAAGATAGGTTTAAAAATGCGATCTGGAGCCGATGAAATGAAAGTCAATTTGGCTAGTTACAGCAGAGACGCTAGGCTAGCTTGGTTAATTATTACATTTTTGTCAAAAAGTGATGTGTTACACAATGTATAGTAAAGTAAAAACGTTAGAGTAATAATGCTTTCTTAATAGGTATACGGAACTGTCGATGCGCGAGCCCAACTCTTGACCGGTTTTTTTTTTCTATCAGGCCTTATTTCTTTGATCGTGTATCAGATAACATATCCGAATAAAGTATTTTGTGTGAACACACAACACACAAAAAAATATTAATCGTTTTCAAAGGTCTAGATTTAAATATCTATAGATACGTGAGGACCTACGAAGAAATAATAAGTCTTTCTTCGTACGTGAGGACGAATAATCGTCAAACTTGAAGCATATTATTTCATTCTACACTCTCTTCGATAATTGCTTTTGCATTGCTCTGCATAAAGGTGCTCGGTTATATAAAATATACATACATGGGGTAATTACATTGTACCTGTTAACGTCCAATTAGCGGAGTTGCCAACTTTAAGACATCAAAAGAATATATTACACTAATACAAACCATTCAAATAAATTGCATATTGTTGCATAGATACTCTATTTTGTAGTACAATAAATTAATTTCTAATTTTTCAAACAGCTAATTAAATTTAAAAATATTTATTAACGCACGTACATTTACGTCTCTGGTATTCAACAGGGTATTCGTCCAATTTACTGTTTTTTTTCTAGCAGCATTAACTATCAGCCGTGCGATTCTCTAATGATTCGTCGATGCGATGATGTCAAATTCTTTATTGCCGCGTACAGACCAAGCGAACGAGACCGAGCGAATGCTAACGAGTGGGATTTGCCGATCAGTACCACACGCTCGCTTGCTTTCGCTGTTGTGTCTACACTAAAAGAACGTAATACGTTCTATTAGTGTCTACGCCGATTGTATTGTTTTGTATAGTATTGTATTGTCGACAATCGGCGAACCATAGTGAATCCAATGATGTTATATATAAATGGAGGTAGATACGTTTACTGCGCTCGGCTTGCGACATCAACACAAGCTAATTGTCTTGAGTTAATTTAGTTCCAGCGTGTCTGGCAACAACGCAGCGCGTATTTAACATTTAGGAAAAAATGCCTTCTTGTGTGTTCAGAAACTGCAGAACTACTGGGACAAGTGTAAAAACAAGAATGATGTATCTTTTCATTTTTAAGGTATTGTTTTTCTACTTTACCTATCAAAAATGGAAAATCAAAAAGTTGTATTTTAATCTAAATTAAATCCTGCGACGTTGCCGCTTCGCCACTTACGCGAACGAGACAAGTAGCGAGCGACAGAGAGAACGATATGCTGTCATTGGCGGTTGAATGGTCGGCCACAGGCGAACGTTGTTAATAATATGTTGATCCCTGATCTAACATATAGAGTTAATATATCTTCATGTTCTTTTAATCTTGTCAGTGTAGTTAATGTCGTTGTGCGAGTTGTGTATACTATAGCTATATGTAGCATAAAATTTGCCATGTTTAAACTTCATATTCAAGGAGTAAAACGCCTCTACAATTCATCTCATTGCTTGGCTCACGTTGTATTTTAGTGATCATGGACGAAAACGGTGGCGGTGGATGAAGTCGTTCTTTAAAAAAAATATTGTATAATGGAACCCAACTATTGAACGACTTACAAAAAAGAGCTGGATGACAATAAATGAATTGATTAACTTTACAAGGATTTTATATGGTATAGAGCTCTATGAACATTAGCAATCTATCTTAGTCCATTCCATAATCGTAAAGAGATACAATTTATTCGCTGGAACGAAACGTCCGTCGCGTGCAACCACCGCAACTGAATGAGCATTCGCTCGTCCGTCCACACTGCGGCCGTACGTTCGTTCCATTTCTCTTTGATGTACCGCCGGCCGCCGGAGCACGGCCGAAGGCGAACGAAGGCCCTCGTTTGGCTTCGCTTGCTTACGGCATGACGTCCACCCTGATTCGTTTGCGCTCGCTCGTTACCCTTCGCTCGCTCTCGTTTGCTTGGTCTGTACGCAGCATATGAGATATCACACTTGTACATAAATACCTGTTGTTTTTCCAAAATTAAGTTCCAGTTTATTTGGTGTATTAAACAGGATTGAGGAATTTTTCTTATACTTGAGAGTTTCTGTTTGCTTCCAAGTGGTCGTAAGCTGAACTATGTGAGAAACTCATATTATAGTATTGGACCACCATAGTTTTTTTAAGAAATTCATTAAAAATACTAGTTAAATACTTTTTTTTAGTTTTTATAAGTTCTAAAAAAGGAAATTTATAGTACTTTGAAATACTGAAAAAATCAAAACGTACGTGATTAGTAAACAATGTCATGATACCATGAAAAAAAAATCACTGAAATCGGACAATGTTAAGAGGTAGAAAAGAGTTTTCTCTTTTAGCATGGAAAGTACTAGCTATGCAATCCTCTTAATCCTTGATTATGTTTAAAAACGTAATAAAACCTACCTACCATGAATGCTCTGCGCGTCACTATTTTTTTTCTACTACGAACGCCTTTTTGCTTTACGAAACCAAGAGGCAAACTGCTGGTCTTCTCATTCGAGTTTTAGTTGGCCAAATATTTTTTTCTTTAATGGTCAGCATCGCTTATATTAAAAGCCCCTAGTTGTTGGTATACATTTGGTGTAGCTATCAGTTTTTATTTTACAATTATACGATTTCTTTCGAAGCCGTACCGCGAAGTTGTCAAATACGCTGAACCAGCGCAATCACCCTACCAGTCATTCGCCAACATAAGTACAATAATGTAATGTACCTATCCTATATATTTTATGAGTATGGGCAGGTCTTTCCGGACCCGTTAATACCCTGCTGACGGATGACTTGTGTAGCGCCAGAACTCAATACGTAGACCGTTATAAAATTATTTACGCGGCGGCGGACACATAAAGATGTCCTTTCTTAGAGTAGAATTAATTGATCACCCGCTAGTCCCGCCGGCTTTGCGGATACAGGTACCCACCAGCCAGCATAGGCTCTGTTGGATACGCTCGTAAATTGTCATATTAAATGGCGCTTAATTTATCTACAAATCGGCTTACTAATGTTGCGTTTGCATTAAGACATTATGAACCAAGGATTTGCGCTGCAGAAAGGCTTTACCAAGCAGCTGGGAAGGAACGCACGATGTTGTGATTATCCAGTTAAACTTCCGTGTTTCTGCTATACCTATACCTAAAATAGGTATATGTACCGTACAATCACAAACTTTAAAACAATAATTACCTAGACGGCACTCGCCCGATGTAGTGCTTCCGACTCACGCAATACTATGTTGTTTCAAGAAATTCATGAACCATATCGGATAGGAGGGCGAGGCAAAGTTGTGATCATTCCGGATGATATTGGTCTCTGCGCGGTGGAACACCACGGCGGCTGTAATAACATGAAATAGTGTAGCGGGAGCATTACCTATCAGATGCCGTGTGGCCGGAACGTGCGCCGTGCTAATGTGGACCCTGCACGATTTCGATTTGTTATCTCCGTTGGAACACAGACATTGCACTGGAAATGTTTTGATACAGTAATGCAAAGCATTAAGTAACTGCTTGCTTGTTGTATCCATATAGGGCTCAGTAGGTCTACCATGAGTTTACAACATTGACACCAATCGATGCTCGATATCGACTGTCGCGAAAAAATGTATGAAAAAAGAACAGTGTCACCTCGCGGTCAATTGTAGAACTAAAATTGACAGCGAGTACGCCAATCACAAGTTTAATAGGTAGGCGAGATCGAGTATCGACTATAGATGATATTTATGTTGCCAACTCATGGTAGAGGTACTGGTAGTGGTAGCCTACCTACTAGAAGCACTAAGTAACTATTTATTTCTTCCAACTACGTTGCAATTCTATCATAAATGCACTATTCCAGCACAAAGCGTCACTCTGTTTGTGAGCGAAAGAAATGTATTGAAATAATTTATTGCTCAGTTTTAATTTTTTAACGCGCGACCATAAGCGGCGTGGCACATGTTAGTTACTAAAAGCAAAACTATCCAAGGTTTACAGTGCGTCGGCCAAACTGACGGCAGTAAGGAGTTAGGTACTCAGTGTGCGTGTGAAGTGATTTAGGTAGGTATTGCATGGCTTAAAAAAATGGCCACATATAAATTAAAAATAAAACTGCCAAGTGAGAGTTGGACTCGCGCATCGAGGGTGTCGTAACATAACAATAAGTAAGTAGGTATATTCTGGTTATAGGTACGTAAATTGTAACCTATAAATAATGCATGATGCTTAGCAAATACTATGTATAGGTACCTACTTATAACAGTTTTAGATGATAATACTTTCTTGTTTTATACTTTTTAGACCGTTAATTTTCAGTAGTCGGGTATTAGTTTTTTAACCGACTTCAAAAAAGGAGGCGGTTATAATATTCGTGTGTACCTGTGTATTTTTTTCCGTGTATGTTAATTGATTTCTCCCCCATTTGTATACAGATTCTTGAAATTCTTGTTTTGTTTGTTAGAGTATACTTCCGTGGTGGTCCCATTTAACTTTCTAATTTTATCAAATTCGGTCAAGCAGTTTTTGAGTTAAACGCCAAAAACTGAAAATGGCTACACCTATCTTGACGATATCATCATTGACGGTGAATGACAATCGATTCCATAAGAATCCCGCAAGCGTCACTAAAAGCACGGTAATATTGTCAATATTACTGTGCTAAAAGCAACGAAGAAAACTTCTTCGTAGGCTAAAAGGGAGATTTTTTACCAAATAATGGAACCGACTTCAACACTAAAAAGTGTGAAATAACTTGGCGAAGTCGGTATCATGCGCACAATATTGTGATAATAGGTAAATTGGTACCTACGTGCTTTTTAAGTATCGTCATTTCACACCATATTGTGTTTGAAGTCCGTTTGCTGCCCGTGGTTCAATCGCGGAGTTCAACTGGTTGATCAATGGGCAAATTTATTTGCCTGTGTTTCTATCAATTGTGCCATCTTTATTTAAAGTTTTAAACGTCAAATTGGTACTGGATCAACTGGTAGAATAGGACCAAAATAAAAGTTCGTTCCATTAAGTAGGTATTTGGTAAAAACAATTAATTAAATGAATGCTACAGTATCGTTGATTTAATAAAGAACCAGATTGTTCTTTGTTCGACATGCTATGAAGTGGTAAGATCTCCAGGTTGCAATGGGTTACAGGAAAGGATCGGGTTATTAGCAATGACTGTAATGTTGCTTTGTGTCTACACGCACCGACATGCAGAAATGGTAAAAGTTTTATTAAAATGTCCCTATTTTTTTTGCTAAGGTGCAATATCTTTACTTACTACGACTTGATTACTTTTTGACCTTATCTATCTTTTTCTACGCAGACCCTTTTTGTTCACTTGAATCCCTAAAGTTCGAAATTGCAAACCTAGTCTTCATTGACTATCACAAGTAAAAACAAACCTAGATAGTAAAATAGGTATACCTACTCTTGTACCTATCTGTCTACATGTTTGTAGCGCAGGTTGTTAAAATCATTTGACCCCACTTGAGCTTCCGTAAATCGTAAGGATCATGGAGTTCTTTGTGATCATTAAGGTCAATGCCGTCGGTACTAACTGATAGACATTGATTAATCAGCGTAAAAATATATCGTAGTTGATAATATCACGTTGTGTACAGCTCAGACATGGTTAGATGAATGGTTCAATTAAGTATCTTAATGAAGTACCTACTTACCTTGGTATTTCGCCCAGTGAAGTCTAGCCTAAGTATTTTTTATCATTTTTAGTCGAAATTAAATAAATAAATTAGGCCGCAGCTAACACAAAGTTATATGCTTGGTAACCCAGCAAAAATTGTTATGGAGATAACAAGAAACTACATCATCATATTATAAGTCCTATGCGTCTTGTGCATTCTGCTTGAGGCGGAAATGTGACCCGTAGGTGCGATTTATAATTAGCCTGGGGCTTACTATCAGCTTCGTAAAAACCATGCAAGTTCCGTGCAGTTCATAATACCGCTTCCCAGTGCTAAGTGTCTCCTTGCAAGACGTAGTCCAAATTACTCACTGACATGTACTTACAACAAAGTTATTATAAAATGTGATTTTGATATTACAAAACCTATCGGTGTTTTCCTGCAAAAAGGCCTTAAAGGAATGGTTGTTTCCACTCTCTTACATTGATACCTACTGAAAACTTAATCTGATTACATCTCTGCGCTTACAAATATAATAACGCTTACAATACACACACATTCGCACAAACTCCCCTACACACATATAATAACACATTCACATCACATTTACACACATGATGCGAATGGTCGCATAAATTCGCACCATAACAAACTGTCGGCATTAAGTTTATCATAACTATAATTACCTACGCTTATAATGTAAGTGTCGCCTCTTAGACACAACGATAAAAGCCATAAGCTAAATACTCGTATTGTTTTTACTGCCATTTTACTATGACGAGTTTTGTATTTAATTGAGTTATGCTGTTTAGTTAACATTGCACTTGGGCCCCAAGATACATAATATTTAGTTTGTACATACAATAAATACTAGTTACTACTCGTTATTTAAGTTACAATGTTTAGTATTTACATAACTTTTTTCGGCAATAAACATCTTGTATCTTGCATCTTGTAGTTCTTAAACCTGACATAAACAGTTTTGAATGAAATCATACCATGACGCTCATTTAGGTGAACTGTTTGAATATTGTTTTCTCAAAGGTGAACGGATAATATTGTCTCTGGCATTCTAACAAATTACTATAACCAACATTGCAGACGCCTAAACGTTTGTAAGCTAATAAACTGAGTGGATTTTGAGCGACATGTTAACGAGAGTCCATACAAAAAAACAGGTGAACGGTTTTTCTGCGGTTCTTGAATATTAGTCCTAGGCAGGCCTGCTTTAAAGTTGTCATGGTACGAATAAACCGGGTAGTTGCCTAGAAGTCTTGCTTTGAGAACTCATAGTAAGGCCCCTAACCTCGCGTGGACTGTTTGAATCATTTTATTTTATTTTATTTTATAACATGGTTATAAGTTCCTATTTGCTTGATCATGTCAAGTTTTCATATTATGATCGGCTTTCATTGTTTCGATTCACCCAACATTTGTTCGAAGTACCCGTA
Source organism: Selenia dentaria (assembly GCA_917880725.1). Lineage (NCBI taxonomy): Eukaryota > Metazoa > Arthropoda > Insecta > Lepidoptera > Geometridae > Selenia > Selenia dentaria. Next base: position 19,426,123 of record OU862888.1, on the reverse strand, counting down.
TCTAGTATTATTTTTTATTGATGAATTTGTATGTCGCGGTTCTTTCGATCATAAAAGATTTATCATTTTATAATCATTTCAAGGTGAGATGTTTTAAAGACTCGAACCAGCACTGCAGGGGTCGGTGTTGAAAACGATTTCAATTTGCTCTATTGCATCATTTGGAAAACCTTTGCATAAAAAGCATGTTGCATTATGAATGAGAATTTAGTTGGAGGCGATAGATAAGCACTTCCCAAAATATTGCGTAACTACGACCTTGTATTGTTGTTGCACTTTGCAATCGCGCCAGTGTTTTGTTCGCTATAATTTAGGTTCTGTGTTCTCAAGTCTGCCGATTATCAGAATAACCATCAAGGACTTTTCTGACACCTTTTACAAAGATTACGCAAGTGGCTGTCATATTTATTGTTATAACTTCGCTGACTTAAAATAAACAAACAGCAATGTAGGTTGTAGGCTGCAGAAATCTCCAGGAAATGATCATGGCTATGTTTCCTTTCCTTTCACTGAGTGCTCCGAGCTATGTTTCAAATTTAGCACCTGCTTTATGTTTTTCAACAATTGCCTTGTTCAACTTACAACTAAGTAAGTATAATGTAATATTGGTAAGTTGTACCTTTCTACGTACTTGGGGTAAGGGACTAAGGAAGGAAGGGATGATAAGAATAATACTCGTAATAATAATAATAGGGTGTCATAATAACACCAACATTCTTTAAATGTAGAGAAAATAATATCACGATAATAATAATACTAAGGGTCGTATGGGAGCAAAATTACACCTTTCTGCTCCAAGCCAACCCCTCTTGCCCGTGGTACGTCCTGCCAAATAGCCTACGGGGCTCTGGCCAACCGACAGATGTTGTTATCACCATCCAAAGTAAACGTAGCTAAATACTACAGGCCGTTGCGGGGAAGCAGCGTCACCGGTGCAAGGAGCTACGTTCTGTGATCGCCAACCCGCATGCCCAGCGTGGTGACTATGGGCATTTCCTTCAATGAACGGCACAATCAAAAATGGCCTCCAGTTCCCGGCCGCCCTGCTATTTCTGAACACGGTGGCGGTCATGGTAACGGCAGGATAGGGGGTGCGAAGAACCCCCGGGCTACCGTAGGCCACCGAATACCGCTAAATATGGCAACGTACAACGGACAAACGATCAGGCTTGATGAACACATTGTACAATTGGAGGCGGAACTTACAAAGATAAGGTGGCATATCCTAGGGTTGTGTGAAGTCTGAAGAGAGGGGGGGACACCATAACCCTCAAATCAGGTCATCTGCTATACTACTTCAGTGAGGGCGACCAACAGTCCCAGGGTAGCGTGGGGGTTTCTTGTCAACAAAGTTATTGCTGACAACGTTGTAGAAATATTGAGTGTGTCGGCCAGGGTAGCGTACTACCTAGTAGTACCTAGTCCTAAAACTGACCGAGAGGTTTAATCTCAAGGTCGTACAGGTTCACGCGCCGACTTCGGCATACTCCGATAGTGAACTCGAATGAAGACATATCTTCAGCCCTACACTGCACCACAAAGACTCACTACAACGTCGTCATGGGTGACTTTAACGCCAAAGTGGGTATATAGACCGGCAGTGAATCTAGAGTTGGTCCACACGGCTATGAAAGCAGCAATAACAAAGTCAAAGTCAAAGTCAAAATCATTTATTCAATTTAGGCATCAAAGACGCACTTATGAACGTCAACTTTTCATTATAATGTACTTTAAAGACTCTACCGCCGCTTTCCAAAATATAAGAGCCCACCGAGAAGAAGCGGCAAGAAACTCGGGGCCATTCTTTTTATATATTAATATTTTATATATTTTATACTACAAATATTACATTTTATGGGTGGCAGAGAGACAGCTTGCCAGAAGTGGAATCTTCTATATAATGTCGAACTTTATAGTAAGCTTTTTTTTATTAAAACGTTTTTTACAGTCAACTTTAATTTGCCCTCTGTGAGCTCAGTTATGTGCTTTGGGATTTTATTGTAAAAACGCACACAATTTCCTAGGAATGACTTATTAGTCTTCGTAATTCTAAAACTAGGTACAGCTATCCTTTTTGTATTTCTGGTATTAAAAGTGTGGTGATCACTATTTAACTTATATTTATGTAAATTTTTACGAACATACATTATATTTTCAAATACATATAAGGAAGGCAACGTTAATATATTGATTTCTTTAAATAAATCTCTCAAAGATTCACGGGGACCCATTTCGTATATAGCTCTAATAACACGTTTCTGAAGGATAAATATGGTCTCTATATCAGCTGCTGAACCCCATAGCAATATCCCATATGACATTACGCTGTGGAAATACGCAAAATACACTAACCGCGCCGTAGAAGAATCTGTTAGCTCTCTGATTTTACGTACTGCATATGTAGCAGAACTGAGTCTCCCAGACAGGGCATTTATATGAGGACCCCATTGTAATTTTGCGTCAATTTTAATGCCTAGGAAGACTGTTTCCTTGTCCATTACGAGTTTAACTCCATCAAGCGTAACGTTGGACTCCAAATATGGAACAGTAGGCAAAGAAAACTTCAAACATTTTGTCTTTTTTGAATTCAGAAGTAAATTATTAGTCGAGAACCATTTAGAGATACTAGATAGAGCGTTGTTTACTTGAATTAGTGTGCTATCTTTTCTATCTACTTTAAAAATCAGAGATGTGTCATCCGCAAATAAAACAATATCACAAAGATCCTTGGCCATAAGTGGCAAGTCCAAGAAAAAAGGCCCTAAAATGGACCCTTGTGGAACACCCATTTTAATTATAGATCCTGAAGATGTTACACCATTTATGCCAACCTTTTGCATCCTGTCAGATAAATATGACTCGATGACATCAAGCGCAGCTCCACGAATACCATAATGGAAAAGCTTTCGAATCAATATACGGTGTTTCACACAATCAAATGCTTTAGAGAGATCACAAAAAACACCAATAGCATCATGTAAGCTCTCCCAAGCCTTTAAGACATACGTCATTAACTTCACACCGGCATCCTTAGATCTTGTTTTCGTGAAGCCGAACTGATTTTCGTGCAGTGTTGAATGCTCGTTGAAGTGCGCCAAAAGTTGTTTGAGCATAATTTTTTCAAAGATCTTACTCAAAATTGGTAGTATAGATACTGGTCTATAATTTGAGGGGTCTGTTTTCTCTCCAGCCTTAAAAAGTGGAGTGATTCTACTATATTTCATTAAATTAGGAAAGGTACCTCTATCTATACAAAGATTAAATAAGCGGGACAAAATAGGACCCATAAAACTAATAATTGGCTCTACAATTTTAACTGATATTCCCCGTAAGTCTTCAGTATTCTTTATATTTAAGCTTTTAAATGTTTTTATAATTTCGACAGTTGAAGTATATTCAAAAGAAAAACTGGGTACTTCGTTCGTGAAATTAGCTTTAAGAATAGCTTCTGCTGCATTGGGGTAAGAATTCAGTGACTTGGTGACTTCTAGAGGTAAGTTACAGAAGAAATTATCAAAAGTATTTGCTACATTTATTGGTTCTGAGACAGTCTGATTGTTAATTACAAGGACACATGCAGTGTCTTTTGGTTTATTTTTGCCGGTCTCAGTATTTATAGTCTTCTAAACTGTTTTTATTTTGTTATTCGATTTCCGAATTTTATCTCTAATAAACAAAGCTTTAGCATGCATACAAACAGTCTTAAATAATTTTGAACAAGTTTTGACATAGTCATGGAAAACTTTATCAGATGACATAGTTTTTTTATGATATAACTCATACATGGTATCTCTACTTTTTCGAATACCTCGAGTAGCCCAGTCACCAAAAACTAACTTCCCACTTGTACACATTTGAACGTTTGGACAAACTTCATTGATCTCGGTACTAACTAAAGATAATAATCTATAATAATAATCGTTAGGGTCCTCTTTCGAAAGATTCGCGATGCAAAGTTTTACTTCAATATTTTGCTGAAGCTTTCCGAGCCTACTAGTTGTTAACGGCCTATGTTCGATTATCATCTTTTTTTAATGTTTTTATTGCCATTAAATTTTATCGCAAGGTCCTCACCAAGACCTAACACCGGTCATAATTGTAGTTTCCTTAGCCTTACAATTTGAATAAATATTGTCTATGCAGGTAGCTGAATGGTCAGTTATTCTAGTGGGCTCAAAGAATAAATAATTCAAATAGAATGATTTAAACAGTGCAATTAGGTTTGTTTTATCTGATGAATCTGTTAATTGATCGATGTTGAAGTCACCACAGATATAGATTCGTTTGTTACATTTAGAGATTTTCTTTAAAATTGATTCCATTGTATCCATAAAATTTTGAAAATTTGATTTATTCTCTTTACCATATTTTTTTATATTTATTTATTTAACAATAGTTCACAGCTTTTGTTATTGTTTCTTATAATTAGTAATACATAGTCTGTAATTGAGCCAAGGAGAACTCTCACTTTGTAAGCTAAATTATATAAAAAAAAAATTGCAAGGGATTATAACATAGTTAATGGATCACATGATAATTTCACAGAAATAGTTTGTGTACAAAATACATAGGTGTGAAATGAATATACAATTAAATACAGCGCAAGTGTAGTGTAAGTGTCGTGTAGTGTAAGTGTGGTGTTGTGTGTGTTTGTTCTGTAGGAAAATAGTATTTGTTCTGAGTAAAACAACTAATCAGTGCTTAACACAACCTAACAGTTTATGTTTTACATAATACCGCGGGTAACCAACAGTGCAGGCAAAATTCATCAACAATAACATGACATGACATAACACTTTTACAATAATGTACATTAATAAGCGCAAACAATTATTAAAAATAAGAAACATATTTAAACACACAGTAATATATAGGTACTTATAACCCGCGGCACGTAACTCTAGCGCTGAGCGAAATGTGGAGGGGATAGCTGCGCATGGGTACAGTCGCGCACATGTGACAGAGAGAAACAAGAGTCCCTCGTCTTCGATGTGACAGAGAGAGACAAGAGTCCTTCGTCCCTCTAGCCACCCTGTGATACCCAATTTTTGACTTCTGCGCAATAACGGTCAGCGCTAGAGTTACGTGCCGCGGGTTATATGTTTAATTTAAGTCATAATATAGGTATGTATGTATAAATAAATAAACAAGTACCAATTACAATTGTTATTACACACCGGTTAACAGATAATACGAGTACCTAGGTAGTACCTCTACATAGGTGCGCAGCGCGGCCGCCCGGTTTTAGCCATGCGCTCTGACTTGGCTTACATGCCGCCGACTTTTATGCTTACATTTTTATATTTAATGGTTTATTGAAATTATATAACTAGATGCTTTTCTTTTATAGATTTAGTTACGGCGGTCTTAAAAATGTTTTTTGATGTACAAAAAGGATCAAGATCCCCGATGAGTTTATTGAACGTTCTAGGCATTCTACTGGTAAGACTGTTTGCCGAGTAGTTTGTGCGGTGGGTAGGCACATGAAACAGTTTTGTATGCCTAGTTCTACGGCTTGGGGCTCGTAATGCTAGTACATTATTAGTCAACACAGAACAGTCGAGAGCACCTGAACAAATGTCGTGAAATAGTGACATATCATTCAAAATACGTCAATTACGCAAAGTCAATAATCAATATCAATAATCCATGCCTTTAACAGGAAGTTTCATAAGTTTCAAACTTTAAATTGCTTCGAAAATCCAAGTGTTTCACAAATTTTCTTTGTATTGATTCAATAGCATTCTCGTTAATGAGGTATTGCGGATTCCACACTTGACTACAATAATCGAGTATACTTCGAACATATGCAAAATATAAGTCATTCAATTATAATATACTGGTGAAAGGCTTCGTGACACGCAGTATGAAGCCTAAATTTCTGTACGCTTTATCAACAATATGTTCTACATGCGACGTAAATGTTAGGCTATCATCTAGGAAAATTCCTAAATCTCTAACAAGATGTTGCTTTTTAATAATATTATTGTTTAGCGTATACACAAAGATAATTGGGTTTCTACTGCGCGTGAAGCTTATGGACATGCATTTGTCTACGTTTACATCAATACGGTTATTTTTGTAATATGTGTTCAATTTATCTAAATCATCTTGTATTCTCAAGCAGTCATTGATATCGCGAACTTTGATTAAATTCCTATATCTCTTCTTCTTCTTAGTCGTGCACTCTTGGCAGAGTGGTCGTGATTGCGGTGATGGCACATCAAGGCTCCTCGCTGTCGTCTTCGTCTCTTCCCAGGGCTGCCGCTCGTCTCGCAATGTTTCTCCATTTCTGGCGGCTGGTTGCATTGCGAGTACACTGCACCATGGTAGACTGCGTGGCATTTTTGATGGAGTCAGTCCAGCGAGTTGGTGACCGACCAGGGCTACGCTTGCCTTTTACTGGGCCCTGTACCACAAGCCTTTCTATCGAGTTCATGTTTCTGGAGATATGCCCAAAGAACTTCAGTATTCGCAACTGCACAATCGACGATAGTCTATCTCGTATATGAAGCTCTTTGAGGATAGAGTTATTGGTGCGGAACGCTGTCCACGGTATTTTCAACAGCCGCCTCCAACACCACATCTCCAGCGCATCGATTTTCCGGCGATCTTGCAGTTTCAGAGACCATGTTTCGGCTCCGTAGAGAAAGATTGGAAAGACGAGACACTTCATTAGACGAACCTTTGTTTTCTTGGTTATACGCCTGTCCTTCCAAATCTTTCCCAGTCGTTCTACTGCTGACCTCGTGATAGCACAACGTCGCCTGATCTCGTCTTCGCATCCTCCAGAGTTGGAAATGGTAGTGCCGAGGTAGATGTAGCTTTGCACCACTTCGCAGTTTGCTACACTCAGTACTCTTGTAGTGTTGTGTCCTGCTCGATCTACTACCATTACTTTTGTCTTGTCTCTATTAAGGGCAAGTCCGAATTGGAGACTAGTTGTTTCCAGACGAGTCAGAAGCTCTTCCAAGTCTTCTTTTGTTTGTGCAAGAAGTGTGGTATCATCTATATCTCTTAGGTACATCCTATCCTGGGTCAGCTTAAAATTAGTAATAAAATTATTACAACCAAAAAATAAAAATTTGTCACTGTGACGACATGTCATATTATACATTAATGTATTTAATGAATGAATGTGCTCATTCTGTCTTTTTGTTAGCACATTCGAGTATGGAAAAGATATTAGCATTATTTTAAAAGCATTAAGTTTGAGAAGAGAGGTAGTTCTAGTAATAATATCTTTTCTGTCAATACCTAAACTTTGCCCTAGATAGAACCACTATTGTGGCACTATCTATTTCAGAAGCCATGATTTTCTTTTCAATCTCAACATATAAGGCTCCAGGCATGCAGTGCTTTATTACTGAACAGTGCTGCAAGTTACCTAATAGTGATCCAAAATTTCTGCCAATCGCATCTGAGAACACCAGAACTCTCTTAATATGATTTCGACATATGACATTCTCAACCTCCCCCTGGTCCGTTGATAAGATGATTTTATCATTTGAAGCTTCTATTGAATCAGACCCAGCTCTAGACAGTTTGTTCACTCAGATGGTTTTGAGCTAATATGTAGCCAGAAAAAAATCTTGCAAGATTTTTTCTTTCTCAAGCAGGTCAGAGCGGAGCTTCAGAATGTCTTCATCAACAGGGAGCAAATGCTAGTTAACTTCTTAGAAAAGGAGGGGCTCTACTTCCTAATAAATAATGACTTCCTTGCTGACAGCCAGGTTGATATTGGTAATAAATTGGCCCGTCGCGGAGTCACTTGGTTGTTCGATCCACCAGCATGCCCTCACTGTGGTAGGGTGTCTGAGCCTGTGGTGAAGTCCGCCAAGGGACTCTGGCGAAAGGTAATTGCGGAAACTGTTCTCACTTTTGAGGAATTAGCGACGGCGTTTTGTAAGATTGTAGCCGTCCTAAATTCACGCCCGTTGTGTCAGATTTCAGCTGACCCAAATGACTTGGAGGTCCTAATCCCGGGTAATTGTTTAATTGGACAGCCACTTTCCGCCCTGCCGGACTACCTCTTTGTTGAGGTGAGCCGAAGTCGGCTCTCGCGGTTTCAGTTGCTGCAACAGCTCGCTCAGAGCTTTTGGAAACGTTGGAGTTTAGAATATTTGCATTGATAAAAGATGGTAATTTGAATCCGTTATGTTGGTGCCGAGGGTGCACTCTTAATTTGGTAACAGGCTCCGATGGAGTGCCACGATTTGCCGAGGTCTTGGTGGACGGATCGATCTTGAAACGAGCGGTAGCAAGATTGTCACGACAACCAGTAGATTAGCGTACGGGTTTGCCCGTCCGGAGCGGGTAGATGTTTGGTACCAAACGCTGCTACTAGATGGCGCCGCTCGTAACGTCACTTGGATTTTGTATTGACTTGTGTAATGCTCACTTTGGGGAGAGAGATACTATGTTAGCATCTATACTAGTGGACCTTCTTGTAAAAATGGCTGACGAGCTAAGTTTGATTTTTAAAATTGTTTGGATTAAAATGTACCTTATTAATTGAAGAAAAACAAGGCAGTCACTGTAGTTCACTGTTGCGTGTTTAGTGTTAGAGTGGTATATTATTATTACACCGGTTTGAATCTACCTGTGATTTGGAACACTCGTGGAATGCAGCAGATCACGCCTGGAAAACTCACGTGGTGAGATAATTGGAAAGCGAGGATATAGAGGGACTACCTGGAGTTGGTCTGTTTTGTTTCCTTATATCCTTCCTGCCCCCTTCTCTCCTTAACTAACAGAACAGACTTACAGAGCTGATGCAGCTCCGTGCGACGCCATTGGAATTGTTGGTAAGCGTTTTTGTATGTTAAGTTAAGCATATTGCTTGGTTTAAGCTCCTCGATAACGAGGACATAGGTAGGACTCTTGATAGCCATCCGTTCCATATGTATATATATTCATAATATGTACTTCTTTCCACTGCGCGTCGTAGTCTGCAGAATCTTGATTCGGTCTTCTACCAAACACTTTTAAATAACATCGTTGGCTTTACTACTGGTACCCCAATGTTTGGGCAGTAATATTCCGTTTTCAGCCATATAGAACCAAGAAAAATTGGTACAGATTGTAGAGTAGTATTTAACATTTGTCTTCCACGTAAATAATGCTGAAAATTTTACTTTTAGCTGTCTCATTTTATATTTGACTATCTGCCACTGGCAACACTGGTCCGACCGATGATGCTATCCGAAGCCGTACACACTGGGGCCTTACTATCAGCTTTATAAAAAACCATGCAAGTCCCGTGCAGTTCTTAAACCTGTCATAAACAGTTTTGAATAAAATCATAACATGACGTTAGGTGAACTGTTTGAACATTGTTTTCTCAAAGCTAAACGGATAATGTTGTCTCTGTCATTCTAACAATTTACCAACATTGCAGACGCCTGGGCCCCGTTTCATAAAGCTACAAGTAACAATTATTGTAAAATAAAATAGCAACATTGGCCTAAACTTGCAACATTATTCAGAACAAGTGTTTCACATAGGATATTTTCATATAATTGTTAATTTTCCGGCTACAATTACAAAGATACAAATTTAGTCAAAATGTCTTATGTTTGTTGTTACATATTGCAAGAGTCGAACAAGTGTTTCATAAAGAATCGTTAATTGTCGGCACTAAATGTATATTTTAATTGTCATATTTTTTACAAGTCTACATAGCTTTAGAGTTAAGTAACTTGTAAAATCATTTTATCCTCGGTGCATAAAAACAACTAGGTACTATTAAATAAAGTACGATAATCTTAATCCACACAAAAAGACATGGCAATTAAAGGATTCCTCAGATTCCTCTGACGATAAAAACAACCGGTTGCCCAGGACTTTTCGTCAACGCATATCAACTTTTAATACGGAATATGAATTCAATGAATGATTTCGTATGAATTCCGAAATAATGGAAGAACTGTCTCTGGTCAGTAATGGTGATGATCAAGTGGTCAGTTTGCTAGGGCTAGAGCCTCCTACTTTTTTTTTTTTTTGTCTCAGGGCAATCCTTTATGGATACCACCCACCACGGGGAGGTAGGTGGTTATGTGGGAGTCCGTATACCCACCAAAACCCCGGGGTGTTCCGTCACTGCCGCTTTTGGCGGGAACGCGGGACAGAGGCGGGAACGCGGGACAGAGTTTGCACACGACCGCGAACCCGCCGCGGCTGTCCGTTGCCGGACCCTTCTCTTCGCGGCACGCTAGAACACATGGCGCGCCGCAACTGCCTCGGAGACCAAACCTGCCAACAATGGGCGCCAGACTTCCCCGTGTCTGGACGCCTGTGGTCTCCCTGCGGTGGGTCGGATACGTAGCCCCACCGCCTGCTACGTTAGCCACAGGGGATAGCCCCCCCGCGACCCCACCTCCTCGAGTCTGCGCCGAGCGCCCGGACCCCACCTCCTCGAGCCTGCGCCAAAGCGCCCGGACCCCGCCACTCCTATGTGGACTTGGCGACCAAAGCCCATAGGAGCGGCCCCGTCTGAGCCGGCTAGCGCACACCAACGCCGGCGCGGTAGGGCCTCCTCCTATTCTTAGGACATCCAACACACAAAAACCAGGCTTTTTGTGAAAGTTCAACACCGTTCACAAAAAGTACCAAAAATAATAGTTTTTTTAATATTTTTATTCTTCTCTATCCATCTTAGGTACATTTATAGCAGAGAATATAATATTACTAGGAGGATTTATCACAAAATCAACTTTTAAACAAAACAAACAAACAGGAGTTTGAAGTCATAAGGTGCGTTCGTTTAGCGTTTAGAGAATTTGGTGGCGTTGTCATTGATGGCTCTTTTGTTAAAGCGTTCGTAAAACTCAAAAACGTTATTCTGCCACTTTTGTCTTTTGTTTCACTATTCGAACGCTCACCTGAGCATAAGACCTAAAATCGCATGATTTGCTTGCACATACATAGCTGTCAAAAACGATCACAAACAACCATGCTCCGGACGTGGGCAAAAATATCTCTTTTTAGCTTTCCGAACGCTGAACAAAAAGAGACATGAACGACATTTTCACCCACAGATTCCTAATTCAAACGCCCCTTGTGAGTGCTATTTTTGCTAAAAACGCTCGCAAGGGGTCTATTCGAACGCATTTTTAGAAGTTAATTTTCATATTTTTTGAAGATGGACCGCGCGCGCGCGCAAGTAAATATCGTCTCTGCGTTCATTTAAATGTTAAAAATATTTAGTAGTGGTTTTAGGAGTTTATAGGCAGTTTAAAGTAATTTTGTTAGTTTGAATTAACCTTGAGAATGTTTTCCGAACTGTGTGAACTGTGAATCGTACCAGAATCGGAAACTTTGAATAGTTAACCAACACGATATACGTTCGTCTTAAGGGATTTTTATTCTGTTAAACAGTGCCGTTTATATCCTCATACGAGTAAATACAAAGTGAAAAATACACATAGCACATTATTTAAAACATAAATTAGTACAGTAAATTACAAACAGTGATTAAAAGTGTTAAATGTGACGGACAAGGAATAAATACGAAATAATAATTTTCAATCCACCGCCTTTCTAGTCACAAAATATAACGAACATTTATTTGTGTAATATGAATAGCAATTTCGTTACTGAACGCTAAGTCACTGTGGCCAAGCGGTTTCATACACTGACTTTAGTAGCGGACGGCCCGGGATCGGATCCGGGTGACGCAGAGAACTTTTTGCAATACTTATTATTATATTTTTTTTTTGTAAAAAAGCTTTGTATATAAAAAAAAACCAAATATGGAATCTGAGAGCCATATTACTCATCGCACGCGTAAATTTCGGCGTGCAAGCTCACTAAGTGATATTTCAAGGGGAAGTAATACCTCACTTTTAGATACGACAATGATGAGCTTACCGAATACGTCATTAAACGACAGTCATATGATAATAGAACTTAATGAAAGAATCAATGCACTTACGCAGCAACTAGAAATTGCACACCATGAAATTGAAAATTTGAACTGTGAAAACTTTCGATTAAAGTCAGACTTTCAGAAGTGTCATACAGTTGTGGAAACATACAAGAAATTAAGTACATTTGAAGGTGCTTCTACGAGTACTACACCAATATCAACACGTAAACGTAACAAAAAGCAGCGGACGCACAGCTCTACGCTACAAAAAGACACTACTTGTTTAAAACAGACCTTAAATACTGAAATAGTACAGATTATACAGGAAAATAGCCCTGAGACAACAATGCAGGCGTCTAATATAACTTTACTGCTATCGCAAGATGATCGAGACGTGAGCGTTACACAGGTCTCTTCTTTACAAGTATCAAGTGAGCAAATTACTTGTGAACCAAAAGTTTCTGGATCCGCAAACGACCCACTCAACACACAATCATCCAGTACTGGTATGGACACCTTAGAGTGCTCAAACACAGAATATCAAAGTGAGAAGGTGTCTGTATTATTATCAAAATTTCCCACCTTGAAGTCCAATAAAAACAAAATAGTCGTCATCGCGGATGATCAAGGAAAACACATACAGCGCACACTGCAGCGTTTGGTCGGCGAGCGCTTTGATGTAACATGCTTCTGGAAGTCGGGAGCTACACTACAGGATGTTTTAATGGCGGAGCGTACAGCAATAAGTACCTTAACTAAAAACGATTATCTTATTGTTTTAGCAGGAGTTAATGATAGGTCTCCATGTATTTTTAAAATAAGTGTCAGTCATTTTCTGTGTGAGACCAGAAATACTAATGTGTTGATTTGTGAAATTCCGTACAATAAATTTTTGAGGGAATCAACATTGAATTACGAACTAGATTTTTTATGCTCTAAATTTAGCAATGTAAAATTCATCAATATGAATTTTTCTATGTCACGCCCGCAAGGTAAACTATTTGCTCTCCATACTTGTCAGTTTTTACTTAGAGATATATTGAATAATGAGTATAAGATCAAACTTAAAGGATTACAGGCTAGAGTTATTAAAATGTCATTGAAAGTTGATAAGTCCACACAAATAGATTGTATAGTAGAACAACAGCAATCGGAGCCCTCTACCGATACCCCCCTACCAAGTACGCTTAAAACGTTTTTTCGTGTATAAAGAAGTTAATATCCTTCATCAAAATGTAAACGGTATTCTAAATAAATCTGATCTCTTAACTGTTAATTTAGAAGAGCTCGAGGAACAAGGTACCTCTGCAGATATATTGTGTCTGACAGAACATAATATGTTGAAAGAAGACACTACATTAATACATATTGATAATTACTCTCTAGCGGCTTCTTTTAGTCGGCATAATCGGCACGGTGGTTCTTGTATATTAGTTCATAACAGGCATCAATTTAAAAATATGACTGAAGTTGCCAAATATGGTATTTCCGGAGTCATAGAGTGCTGCGCTGCAGAGATCGTAGCGCATAAACTGATTATAATTTGTATTTATAGACCCCCACGAAATAGTCACGATAACTTTGAAACCTTCTTCAGGATTTTACACCGAATATTTAATGAATATTGTTATGCAAAGCGGAGAGTAATCATTTGTGGCGATTTTAACATCAACATCCTTAAAAAAAGCAAGGAATATGACAATTTAATAAGTGTTATACAAGGCTTTAATCTTAGGTTAGCTATTAACGAGCCAACACGATTAAAAAGTGGTACATGTATAGACAACTTCATACACAATGTGAGAGGATGTAAATACAATATATACGAGTTTGCCATATCGGATCATACTGCACAAATGTTATCCTGTCCAGTAAAGGAAAGCTGTTCTCTCTCTCACTGGTATATAGAGAGAAGAGATTACTGCCAAGAAAACGTTGACAAATTTAAAGACTGCCTACGAGCTCTTAGTTTTAACGAAGTGTATGACACGGATGACCCAAATATGGCGTATGACATTTTTCATGACATTTTTACATTATTTTATTATTTATGCTTCCCTCTGACATTAATTAAAAAAAGATTGCGCAAAAAGCCTAGGTAGCTAAGTAACGGAATACGCAATTGCTCAAAACGAAAGCGCTTACTACTATGGCAATATAGACGTCATAAAAATGAGGAGAATAAAACTAATTTTAAAATATATTCGGGGAAACTTAATAAAATTATTAAATTAACACGAAAATCTCAAAACGACTATCTCATTAAAACTGCATCTAATAAATCCAAAGCAACTTGGTCGGTAATAAATCATAGCAAAACCAATATGCCTAAAGAAGAAATAAAGCAGATTAATGTTGATAACTGTGTTATCAATGACCCAGCGAGTATTGCAGAAGAATTTAATAAAAATAGATAGAATAGAATTTAATAAAAAAGAGACATAAATAGTAATAAAAGGTCTAAAATTAACATAAACATGAATACTCGTACTATTTTTATGGGCCCAACATGTCCTTACGAGATATATAGAGTAATTAAGTCACTAAAAAATACGAACGGCACAGGTTATGATGAAATTAATACTAAAATATTGAAAGAAGTGTCTGATATGATCTCACCTGTCTTGAGCTACATTATTAATTTATGTATCACATGTGGAACATTTCCAAGTAAGTTAAAAATTACGATAATCAAACCGTTATTTAAAAAACATGACAAACAAAATATAAGCTGCTATAGACCCATTGCACTTATACCAGTAATTTCGAAAGTTTTCGAGAAAGTTATGTATAAATGTCTGTACCAATTTTTGGAAAAGTGTGAGATTCTCGTTGACGAACAAGTAGGTTTTCGACAGAATAAATCTATAAATCTTGCGGTATATAAGTTCTTACAAACAATAATGGTAGGCCTAGATAATAAAGACCTAGTTTCAGCTATATTTATGGATTTAACAAAAGCGTTCGATTTTGTAAACCATGATACTTTGTTATGCAAGTTGGAAGCTTATGGAATTCGTGGTAATGTGCTCGCACTTTTTGAGTCGTATCTCAAAAACCGAAAACAATGCACTCAGATCACTCGCATTTGTGCAAAATCGAAAAAAGAAACTGTGTTTTCTTCTGATTACCGCGATGTTACTCAAGGTGTACCTCAAGGCAGTGTCTTAGGTCCATTATTATTCATAATATATATCAACGACTTACCTAAAGTAGTTGATCAAAACATGGTCTTATTTGCTGACGACAGCACTGTCATATTTACTGGTAAGGACAAAACGATATTAGAATTACAGATGAATGATACACTTGACTCAATAATTAAATGGCTTAATTGCAATAACTTATTAATAAATTTGGAGAAGACTAATATTATGACATTTATTAAAAGAAAAAATACTTTGACAGATATTAACATAATTTATGATGGACAAAAGCTTGAAGAAGCAAAAAGTGCTAAATTCTTAGGTCTTGAACTCGACTGCAGCTTAAATTGGAAAACTCAAGTCGAAAAAGTATGTGGTAGATTAAACCAATTTTCTTATGCACTGTATATGTTGAGTAAAGTTGTGAACCAATCTGCGGTGATCACAGCTTATCACGGTTTTGTCGAATCTGTACTCAGGTATGGCGTTATATTTTGGGGAAACACTACAGAAAGAGAAAGCGCATTCAAAGCTCAAAAGAAGTGTGTGAGAGCAATTTGCTAACTCAAACCACGAGATTCGTGTAAACCCTCATTTACTGCCTTAAAACTTTTAACATTGCCATGTATTTATGTGTATGAGATATCTGTGTTTGTATACACAAATATATCCATGTTTGAGCATCAAAAAAGCAAACGTCATAAGACAAAAATTTGTTATCCGCGTAACACTACAGCACAATTAAATAAAAGCATTTTTTGCATGGCTCCTCGAGTGTACAACCATTTGCCCGAGGACATTCGAAGTTGCTCAAACATTGAATTATTTAAATTTAATCTAAGGAAACTTTTGACGCAAAAAACCTATTATAATGTCAACGAATATTTGAGTGACCTTTTTAATTGATTCCTATTTACTTTATTTATTTTGACATTTGAAATTAATTTGATTAACGATTTATTGTGGTTAGTTTGTTGACATTATTAGTTTTGTGGTTACTGTATTATAATTTTATATAATTAATTCTGAATATTATAAATATGAATATGGTAAAAAAATTATAATTAAGGATTATAATATTATTATGTAATAGGTATAATTAATTGCATGCTAATTGGCAGAATATAGTGATACTATAAAATAGATGTAAGTATGTAATAGCCTATATTCGCAATAAACGCTTGATTGATTGATTGAAAAAAAAAAAAGTTTCTATGACGTATGAGTGAAAAGAATGAATAGTTGAACGAATGATTTAGGGTTGTACAGCTATAATAATGAATCGAGATTTTTACTTGTAACAAGAGTACGAAACCACTTTTACAAGTGTCGGTGGTGTTCATGAAGTCTGTGAAACACTTGTCATTGTAAATTGTTAGAATTTTCAGCTTGTAAAAAGAATATTACAATTTGTTACTTGTAGCTTTATGAAACGGGGCCCTGGACGTTTGTAAGCTGATAAACTGAGCGGATTTAGAGCGACATGTTAACGAGAGTCCATACAAAAAAACAGGTGAACTATTTTCTAAGGTTCTTGAATAGTAGGCTTGGGCAGGCCTGCTATATAACATTGTCATGGTACGATTAAGCCGGGCAGTTTTCTAGAAGTCCTGCTTTAAGAGCTTATAGTAAGGCCCCTGATCGTCAGCCGCCACTTGCATGAAATATTGTTTTAGATTTCTTTTATCTCTTGAAGTTGGAAGACAGATTTCTGATCCCAATAACCTGCATAGTACTTTCCTATATTAAAAAAAAAAACAATTTATTATCCATCACGTGATATTGGCAGAATTGCGATATTATTCAGGCGTAGAAGCCATATCCAAGAAGTCAAGACATTGACACTGGCAAAGTCACATCTTGCATAATGACCAAAAACGAAGAAGAAGAAAAATATAAAGAAGAAGAAGAACTTTCGTGCGATGGTGTTTGCTTGGATTTTTTTGGTATATTAATTTAATCTGATAAATCTGTGTGTGTATGTGTTTCCTGTGTTGATTTGCGTCCAGTTAAGTCAAGATGAGAATTCAGAAACATAAAGTATTTAGATATAACTAAAATACTAAACAAAATATACAAACACTAAATCATACCCAAAACATTTACGCAAAAGAATAGAACTACAGAGAAAGCAAGCAGTTCTATATTCATGGCATTTCTCAACCTGACCATACTAAGTGCCAAACATGCCAAATATGTGTTTCATATAGTACATAGTAATTTAAAATACCTACATAAGAAACCCAAATGTCCATAACTAACTTTTCAAGCATTTGCGTTGACCATGTCGCGCTATCTTGCTTTAGTTTATTTAACAAGCTTCCTAAAAATGGGAAGCCTGTAGAAAAAGAATGGACAGTGCTATCCTGCATCCTGAAGTTTGACAAGCTTAGTGGAGAAATCGAAGTTGTATCTTTGGGCACCGGATCTAAATGCATTGGAGCTTCGAAAATGTCTTCAACAGGGGATGTTTTAAACGACAGTCATGCTGAAATATGCGCCAGGCGAGGCTTCTTACTCTACTTGTATGATAACATTGAGCAATGCATAAAAAATCAGCCATCTATATTTTCATATCAAAATAAACAATTGAAGCTGCAAGAACATATTGAATTCATATTCTACTCTAGTCAATTACCCTGTGGTGATGCTTCTATAATCCCCAAAAGTGACAATGACGAACAGTTTGGTAATATATTACCATCTAATAAGCGTAAAGGTGATGTCTCTGAATTTGTCAGTAAAAAGCCTAAATTAGATAGAGATATTCATAGAACTGGTGCTAAATGTTTAGCTGACTCAGAACAAGATCCCAAAGCACCAGGTCATAGCTATCACATACTCGGCCAAGTGAGAACGAAGCCTGGTAGAGGAGATAGGACTTTATCACTTTCTTGTAGTGATAAAATTGCTAAATGGATACATGTTGGTATCCAAGGATGTCTTCTTCACATGCTGTGTGGATCCATATTTATGAAATATTTTATATTTGGAGCTGGAGTGCCTTTTTCTAAAGACACATTAAACAGGGCTCTTTTGAACAGAAATGGTTATGATTTAAAGCCTGAAATAGTGCCAGAATTTTATCAAACAAGCCTACCTTTTGTTTATATTCGGTCAGATGAGAATATAAGGCCAGCAGCAGGAAGCATAGTATGGATAAAAGCACATAACCCGTAAGTTAAATCACATTTTACTGGATTTGTTTAACATGTCTTGAAAAAAACAACAATCAATATTACACTAAGAAAATGAATGTCATTTATATTGCCATGATAGAATATGACTTCATATACAGCAGTCTGCATTTCAACTTTTGGCTTTGGTATTTTGACAAAGTCTGGGTGCTGGCCCTGATATTGAAGCTAATTTGGGAATATTTTTCCTTGGTGGAATAGAACTACCAGTCAGTTAAACAGGCATTACTTTGTATCTGTTTTCTAAGTTCTTCACAATGCAGCAGGATCTTAGTATAGGTAGGTTGTCTAAGGCTAGTATCTCAGAAAGATGGTCTGTTAATCTGTCCGCATCAGGTTTACACTATAACAAAAAAATTATGAATGAACCGGAGGCTTGCTAATTCGGACTGATTAATGATCTCGACTTTAGTTGCGATTCGACAGCAAGTGAGTTCATAACTGAGCATCTTACTGAATACTGGCCTAAGACATGGGTCTATTTTTCATAAATGAATTCAGTATAAAAATGTACGGCACAAATAATATAATTAACTATAATTTTAATGTTGTTATAACATTATATACTATTATAGAAATTCTTGTTCTTCACTATTACTAATTTCATACAGTTGCAACATTTAGTTAAAAATCAAGGCCAAATTAGAAGAAATATGTTATCCAACATTATTATGATATGAGTAGGGGCCAGTCATGTAACTTGTGTCTAGTAAAACTTTACTAATTTTATAAGCATTGATAAGAAATCCAAACAAAAAACATGCATCAAATACATTCCAATCGGGGAAATGTTTCAAATCCGATAAGTTCACTCATGATGTTACACATATCTATCAACTTAAGTTGCTCTCATTCTATTAATTATATAAAGGCATTGTTCATGCATTTCCATAACTAATAGTTCTTCTTTATTTCTTTAAGGATTTTTGAAGTATCTGTTCAAGGAAAAAAGCTGGGACTAATAAAGAAAAGAGCTTCTCTACCAAGCAACTCCTTATGCATAAGCAAATACAATATTTACAAAAGGTTCAGTGAGTTATTAAGTAAAAATAATGAACTAAAACAAAGCATTTTGGGTAATGCCGAGATTTCTTCTGTGCCCTATAATGATATGAAAAGGAAAGCAGTAAAATACCTTCAAGAATGGAAACAAGTCAAAGAAAAATTCTTTAAAACCTGGACTGTGAAACCGGATATTTGGAATTTTACTATAAAGTAATTACAATAGAAGAAAAACAATTTCATAAGAAATAATGTGTGAATGAATAACACTTCACGAAATACAGTCTCATTATTTTTAAATAGAATAGTTTATTTTTATACGATTATGTAAGTATTACCCTAGTGTTGAGATTTAGACATTATTTTTTCAAAGATTGTCATAATGAAGATTAACGGCCAAAGTGAATAATGAAAAAAAAAATATAAAATATTGATATAAACAAAAATTCGGCTCTTCTTTTGGTTATAAATCGGAAAATATCGATATTGGGACGGAATATTGGAACCAAAATTATAGGAAATTCAATTCTAAACAATTTTTGTGAAACCATTTTTCGTGTGAAGTTGAACATATAAACGAGTTATTCAATAAACAAACATTGAACCCTAAAATCAAGATGGTGGATGACGCAACGGATCGATTACCATACAAAATATTTTGATTGCCAGTGACTGTACCCAACGAATTTTCAAGGAAAATTGCTACATATATTTTGTCCGGGTCAAATCCTAATTCGACTGGGCTATAATAATCATACCAAGTTGTGTTTTATTTGTATCTATTACCTACATATTAGACGACAGCAAATACGAAAAAAAAGAACTTTTTTTTATTTTCTTTTCTGTGTTATGTTGTAATTTTGATGATTTTGTATGGAAAATACCTATCCGCAAAAATAACTAAGTATATTATTTTACTGCTTTGACAGGTCAAGGAGACTGTAGGTATACTTAGAAGTACCTACTTACCTATATGATGTTTATTTCAACTTGATGGTACCTCCACGCGCTCATGAGAAAGTCTTGCAGACAGACGGCCGATCAACGATGTGATCTTATATAAATATACTAGCTGAACCGTCCGCCGGTTTGCTCGCCTGGCCTCGTGGGTTAGCCTAAGTTACTACTTATATCATTAGCTATCCGCCATTGAAAGTCCCGTCAAAATCAGTTCAACCGTTTTGGAAGTTTTGCAAGCGCATTGGTAAAAGCGCCGTTTTGGAATCTCTAGGTTCTAGGTTCGGTCCCCGGATCCAGTTGTTGGGTTTTTCTGACAAATGCAATAACAGTCTGGAGTTTGGAACAGTGACATGCCCCCTATATGTGACCAAAACACCTCTGCCTACTCCTTCGAGTTTTTAAGGTGTAGGTATCGATATGTTATGTTAGTGCTTACCTATTTCACTTAACGTTAACCTTAACGTTAAAGTTTGTCAAATTTTCAGTGAATCTAACCAGGGAACAACATTTATCCAATACAATTTCAGAACTATAAATGGTTTCGAAAAAAGAACTTCTTTTTATCTTTGAAATTAACAAACTTTCAACGGATTCTGTAAATCTCGTATTTTAATAATTTTATATTATATTATCCCGACGTGATTATACGCGATTTAAACTGTTTAAAGTTGTGTAAATTTACTGATTTAAATGTATAAGAATCGCGGGACTCTAAAAATCAACCCACTTTTAAGTTTACATATCCCGAGTTTTGAGTGAATCGAACAAATTGAGTGAAGTGAACAAAGATGTGAATAAAAAAAGAATCTACATTGTTACGTTGGTTGAAGGGGTATTCTACCCCTAGCTAACGCTTTTTGGGCACCCTACGCGCTAACAAGAACTTGAATGTTCATTTTTGGGGTTCCGTTCCCAAAAGGAAAATGTGAGACCTATCACTTAGACTCCGCTGTCCGCCAGTCTGTCTGTCTGTCCGTTCGTCACCAAGCTGTATCTCATGAACCGTGATAGTTAGACAGTTGAAATTTTCACAGATGATGTATTTCTGCTGCCGCTATAACAAAAAAATCCAAAAAAAACGGCCAAGTCGCACTCGCGGACGAAAGGTTCCGTACCATATATAAAACGGTAAAAAAGTAATGTGTGTTGTATGGGAGATTTATAGATAATGGTACGGAACCCTTCGTTCGCGAGACCGAGCCGCACTTGACAGGTTTTTGTTCTATAAGATATCTATATTTTTACTATGTTTTAGTTAAGAAGTATTTTAATAACGTATACGTATATTTTAATTCGATTTATAACCTACTAGCTGATGCCCACGACGGCGACGTCGCCTGCGCAGGATAAGTATCTACTTCGAGTAGGTAGCTTAATAACTTCTCCAAAGCCATAGCTATTTTTATACCAAAATAAGAGTAAAACGTACTTAGTAAATCAATCAGTAAACACTAATAATAAAATGCAGTAAGTACCTACATACATACAAATAAGTATAAAATTCATCACCATGTAAAAACTGTCATTACAATTCATCACCCTTGACGATATTTGTGTTACATTTCATCACGCTTGACGGTCGCCGAGCACGTCTAGTGTATCGAGCTGTCAAAATGATATTGAAGGGAAACCAGAGACTAACGGCCCGTCCCAATAATCTATCTATCGCCGGTTTACCTTACTAGAGTTAGATATTTGACACTATTTGTATGGAAGTTATGTCAAATTTTTATCGGTAGTAAGGAAAACCGTTGATAGATAGATTATTGGGATCCTCCATAAGCCATCATCACCAACTGGCACAAACTTAGACCTATTCATACCTGAGCGTTATTCGCTATCGCGAGCGATAGAGGAATCCGAAAGGGTATGCGTTAATTTCCCTGTTCACACCAATGCGGATATCGCTACCGCGCGCGGTAGAGACATGGCAACGGTTGCCAAGCGGGGTGAGGGCAGGAAGCATGTCGCTGCTACTTGCTCCCGCGTCGCCCGGCGGAACTAGTTTCGCCAAACGAGAGAAAATACCGCCTCACTAGGCGGTACAAGTTTTGCTGCAGTTATGGAACTTCATACTATTTACCCATCGAGTTCCGCGTGGTATTTTTCGATACCCACAGCGGTGCGAATAACGCTAGGCCTTTAAACAGAACTGTCATCATTACGATCCCGAGATCTTGTTATTTTGTCTATGCTGTCCCCAAGAATACGCTATATTACGCTTTTTCACCCGCGTGGTGATGGATGATGATGACGAAAGTATCCTATGTGTTAATCCAGCGCCTCATCTACTTCCATACCAAATTTCATCAAAATTGGGCCCGCCGTTTGAGCGTGAAAGAGTAATAAACATCCACACATCTAATCCATACTCACAAACTTTCGCATTTATAATTTTGGTAGGATAGTAGGAAGTATGATAGCTGTCATCCAGTCTACCCGTTACCATGTTCACTTAAATGTGTTTGAACCTTGGGTTTAAAAATTATACTTTAATTATATTTTTTTATATTGTAACTAGGCTCCAGAGACACCAGGGTTCGTGACATTTTTTTAAATATTGGCAAGTTTATTACTTTCATCGCTTAAATATAATTCAAAAAGAGACACGGGCGTATCGCAGTCTCGCTACTCGATGCTCTCTCTCGAGTTTGCGTCTTCGGGGTTTGCTTGTTGGTTTGCTTCAGCCAGTCTTCTTCTCACTGTACTGTCTCTAATGTAGTCCTTTCGGGTCTGAATAAGCTGTTGCTGGACTTGAACTGCATTTAGGTGGCGATTTCTCAACACAGTGGATACAATATAACGGTCTTCTCGGGCACTAGTTCACCTGGGTCTGTCTAGTTTTTTTTGTTAAAAAGTATAACTTGTGTAGGTACTTACAATTTTATACTTAGCAAATTTAAAACTGTTTTTTTGTTTAGGGGCTTTTCTCAACATGGTATGCCAGCCCCATCGCACCCTAAACTTAACTGACACAAACTTAAACTTGACTTAAAACTTATTTCTTAAAAAACCTATATATGGTTCTCGCCGCATCACACGCAGGTGAACCTAAATTACTAATAAATGAACCTAAATCTAACTTGTTTATACAAAAATTATTAAAAAGATCTTCTCTTTCTCTATCATTTTTAGGGCATTCCAGAAGAAGGTGGTAAACATCTTCAAGGGTGCCACACAGTTCACAATTTGGTGAAGCAGTTTTTTCATTAGGAACGTAAACTTGTTACACGGATAATGACCAGACCGTAGCCTATGCGCAAGAACAACATAATTTCTAGAGATCTTAGAAACCAGGGTACACGAGGAGGCTGACACTGAATCGTTTTATACCAAATGCCTGTTGCCATGCTTCTTTCGTCGAAATATTCTTTGAATGTATTATAACAAATTTCTTTGCATTTAAATAAATGTTCTGTGTAAAAAGGTTAACTGATTTATACTATGATGATTTTGTTTCAGTGTTTAATTTTCAACCGAGTTGTAAAATAGAAGGTTCTCAAGTCGACGCCTGTATTTTTTGATGTATGACCACGCTACATTTATACAGAGTATTCCGATTTATTATTTTTTTGTTTGGTAGAATATACTTCCGAGGTAAATTTCGTCAAATTCGGACAAGCGGTTTTTGAGTTACACTCCAATAACTTAAGTGTTTCGCCTATCTTGATGATATCCTTACCGACGGTGAATGATAATCGATCCCGTAAGTAGTAACGGTCACTTAAAAGATATGTTTTTTTTACAATAAATGGAACCTTCTTAATACTAAAAAATGGAAAAAAATAAATTTGACGAAATCGGTTTCATGTGCACAATATTGTGAAATAGGCGCAATAAGTCTTCAACTTTTCTGTTGATACTCTATCAAGTTTGAATGTAACAAAAAAGTACCACCATCGACGCTTCGTAATGTCGGATGTCGACTTATCATCAAACATGTACCTACCTACTGCCATGACAGCCCATTACCTACTACATTTTCGATTACAAATTGGCATCACTACCCGGGCCGTTTTCTTTAAAGTTGTACTGGTTTAAAATATGGCGTCATTTTATTTTTGTTAGAATATGGCAGATTTTTTGGTTGGAATCTATATTTATTCATTTAAATTTCTAGAAAATTCGTATTAAACACATCTAAAAACCGTAATTAATGTTTTATCAATATTTTTTCATTGGTTCAGGTAGGTAGTTTGATGCTCCACTCCGTTACCAAGTAAATATGATGATAGATCAAAATAAAAACAGGGTAGGTAATATTTTAAACATGTAGGTATTTTAAAACGTAAATATGAATGCAAAATATCAAGTTAAAGTGAAAGTATTTGAAATTATTAAAATTTAACTTTATTAATTAGCAATTTTAATCACTGTCGTTACTCTTTGGAAATAATACAACATACAATTCTTTCTAAATTTAAAATTGATGTACATACTTATATGAGATCCTTGTAAACAGAGTACTAATAAAATAAATATATATATTTAGCACAACATACCTACTAATTTTAATTATACATATATTTTAATATTTCAATGCGTAAATGTATTCGTCACGGGACAGTCACGGAGGGGATTACCTCGGTAACGGAAGATAATTGTAAAGAATACCTACTTTACAATTTACATGAATCTAGTCAAGAAACAATACTTATTAATAAAAACCTCCAGTTATACTTAGTTATGAATTAGCACGAAGAAATACTATCAAAGTCAAAGTCAAAATCATTTAAGTATTCAATTTAGGCATCAAAGACGCACTTATGAACGTCAACTTTTCATTACTTTAAAGACACTACCGCCGCGTTCCATGATTATCATTAATATTAATAATCCGAATCACTAACATTATATGTATGTTATGTACCTTTCTACGTACGTGTGCGAATGATGATGTTTATTTAGTGTATCGTTTATTTTAATTTCCATTTCGAAACTTTTTTCATTCCACTTCTACGTTACCATCACTTTGGTTTCGAAAACACGGTTTCATGCTGAATTATCAAGTAATATCTTTGAAAATTCGCAATTAAAATGCGCTAAGTAAATAAAATTAGACTCTTAATGAGTTCTTTATGGTTTTAAATAAGGGGAATGTACCAAATATCGGATACTTTTGTTTTAAAATAAAAATAAAATACTTTACTTTGGCTACGAGCTTCCAATTTCATATTTTTAAGATTCACTTACTATTAAGATGATATTTATAATTATACATATTACTAATGAAATTGTAAGTTACACGTGTTTTACGAAAAGTAGGCCTTAATTATGGTTATCAAAAAAGTTGGCAAAAATCGGATATCCGATATTAGGGCCCAACAATCCATTTACCTCATATCTGGTATTAGGTGACAATAAGTTTACATTCAAATATCTCGAAAACGGCTAGTGTTATGATAAGGTGTTTCAGCCAGTAGCCAAATCAGTCAACGACTAAACAATAACCGTGTACTTATACCGAGAGCGATAGAAATAAGTGTTTACATTAAATTGTAACCCTTTAAAAACAATAAAATTTAAGAGCCCTGGTATAAATGGTGTGTTTCAAAAAATCTTTCTTCGAAGTTATAGGACAGCCTAAAACGTCATGTAGATATACAAGGTATATGAAATTTGCCCAACCACAAGGTAGGTACACTAGGTACCTATCTATTATATAAAAGTATAAAACACTGTCCCTCACCGCCGCGCCGCGCCCGTAAGGAAATTTCATAAAAATGTGTAAATTGGACTAACTATAACCATTAACCATACCTAGTAATAATAACACTGAACTAAGACTGAAAATCCAGCCACCAGGGGGCCTACTCCCACCTTTTACGAAACTATCATAAATCAGAAGCGTTTTGTAATAAGCTTAGAATAATCATACTTACTATCGTACTCCCACCGACACAAAACAGTCAACCAAATTTAATGGTAAGCAATATAAGTGGTTTGCAATATGACTAATTTAAGAGATGAGAGTACGGATCTTCAAAACTTTGACATTAGAAATTAGAACAATGAAACTTAGTGTCAAAAGTTAAGTCCAAGTACGCGAATTGAAGTGAACTATTTGATACTACGTCACCAAAACGTCTATCGTAATCCGTGATTATTTTAAGCTTGCTATATTGACGTGGTAGGTACCAAATTTAATGGTAATGTTAAAACATGATTACTTTAAGAGATGGGACTAGCCCAGAGAGCTTTGCGCCGTGCGTTGTAGGTATAAAACAGTTAAAATCATAAAAATAATGAAAACAGTGTATAAAAACCTCTAAAAGATATATTCCGTATCTAAATATAAATTATCTTGTAGAATACTTTTAAAAAGAGTATTCCTACCTACGTAACACGGTGAGTATCTAATAAGTTTAATAGTACATTATCTATTATATTAAAAACGTCGTATGATACACGTGTGTATTGATGATTACCGTCCTCGGCTCTCTTAAAACCCTCACCTGACGGCTCGGGTCTCAATGGCGCCTCAGAGGTACTTAATCACCAATATTACACACTTGTATCATACGACGTTTTTCAACACACTTGTGAAGAAAATAATACTAAAAAATCATTTCAGAAAATGTGTTTCTGATAAAGACTACGTAATTCTTGTTGTTTTGCCATTGTATGAAATTTTGGTACGCTAATAGCTCAGACAAAATAAAAAAGTCAAGACAGAATGTTGTGAACCGAGAAGTGAGGCCGGTTTTCTAAACTACATATGCGTGACTAGGTACTGTCATGGTAATTCAAATTAAATTAAAGTTATTAAAAATTTATCAATAAATAATAAATTTAAATTAAATGATAATTAAAACTTTACGTGTTACTTCCATGCGCTGCGATAGTTCGACTGACGAGCCAAGGCGTAGTTTCGTTGTAGGTTTTGTATGTAAAAATGTATGGACACGCCGAGGCGTAGTTTCACCCGGCCTCACTTTTCTGTTCACAACACAACATTCTGTCTTGACTTTTTTATTTTGTCTGAGGCTAATAGATATTTTTCCTTGGAGTTTTCAGGTAGTAAACTGTCCATAACGTTAAGGGCTTCACATCATATCGGGCGGTATACAACATAAATCATTTTCTTCGTAACCAGTACTTGTAGACATTTTAATTAATAAACAACTATAATTTCAACAGTGAAAACGGGTTGTGAAAAATGTTTCGCTATGGCGGGAAAAATTAGTCAGTTTTCCTATGCGCGCGCATTGCGATCAGCCACAGACTAAAGGGATGAGGTTTTTTTTTATTTTCCGCGCATAGCGTTTGCGCCTATTCTGCCACGTACAAAATGGGGAATTTAAAGTTTTCTTTTATTACAGAGAAAACGAAATTTATATTTGAGTGAAAGTTTTATTTATTAAACACGTACGAGTTAAAATTATCTATTTAAATCAGAATTTGCATGAAATGAGCAAGCAATAGGAACATTAATTTATTTGTTCTATTGAACACGATCTTTTTTTGAATAAAATCTTTTTTAGAACAAAACGCCTGAACCAATAAAATTAAAAATAAAATCTATAACTCACTAGGGAGTTATAGCAATGAAAGTCACAGTTTGATTATGGGTGTCATTCTGTGCCTAATTGCGGTGACCATAGAGCCACTTTATGAGCATATGTGTTGAAAAAACATTTACAACCGTAGATGCCTTATTTCCCTATTTTCGCAGAGTCCGCCTGAAGTAGGTAGGTACCACACAGTTGCCGTTTATTTAACTGTGAAACAGTAGTGTGCAACATTACTGAGCTACGTTGAACGGCAACGTTTCCAGCAAAATTACAGGGCAAGAGATTTAACATCATACATCATAGGGCGACGAATGCAGTGCGTTGCCATGCAGGATTTTGAACTATTAGCATAACATTGCGTAAAATTCTCTCAATATCTTCAAAATCACTAACAGCCGTTTAAGAATTAAACGTCCGTTTACAATTTAAATATGTGTTGGTGAACACGGGTCATAGCGCTGAACTGTAATCTACTATTAGTAATTCTAGGCTGTGATAGCAAGCGTGACGCTTAACATCATGCGAGTGACTTGCTCGTCTCTAACAAACGACATACGTACTTATTAAAAAGTTCATAAGAACATTTTTATACGTGAAACGAGACCGATCGTCTAGTTCGCGTACCGTGCAAAGCCGGAACGGGTTGCTAGTTAAGTTATTATGATATGTCAAATCTGTAGCTGGTATTAGTAGTAGTTCTAATCTAGTTGAATCTACTATGACAAAACGTACGTATCTTAAGCTTATGTAGTGTAGGTACCTATGCTTATATAACAAAGCGATCTTTCATGTGCTTAAATCAGAGGTTATATCTCGTTATTGGCTTAAATGTCTCTGACAGCTGTTATTTGTAACGTGTTTTTGTGCAATGGTTGCTTGATGCCGATGATGATGGATCCTTGTCGACGAGAAGCGAGAAGAGAGCTGGGAAAAGAGAGTATAACAAAGATAGGAACAAATAAAGGAGGAAATAACAACATAATTAGTGAACTGATTGAATGATTGCATCACTCAGCATCACACGCATTTTTGGTCAAGTTGGTAGATAAAGAGTAGTTGGATATATGTCCAACTAGGCAATTAGGTATCCGTAAACTAAGTAGGTAACTACGCACTGAATTAATAACCCATGTACCTACTTACCACGGAGGGTATAAACGCAGGGTTCACAGAATCCACGCTCTAGATTAGCTCTCTACGGTCCCAATAGGTTTTTGTATTTTCTTTGTTGGTTGTTCTGTTGCTGTTTTAGTTGTGTTCGGCGATAGTCGCTGATTTAGACCACCCTCAATAGTGATAGCTCATGAGTAGTTAGGCTTGGCCGCACATTAGCTCGTCGTCCTGTGTTGTTTAGTCCACTATACGGAATCGGGCGGAGCACAGACTCAGCTTTTCTGTGGTTTGATTGATTCTTGCCTCGGGCTTGCATTTTCTGTATAGGTGACAATAAGGTGACATGGTCACCTGGCATCAATATCGTGGTGGTAGGGCGCTTTCTGTTGTCTGCTTCGGTGTGCTAGCTACCACCCTCAAGGTTGAAAACTAGCCTTGAAGCACCATACACTGTTTTCTGGCAACTGTTGAGAACCAATCAATTAGGTACAGGTCTAGTGTGATTTAATTGACATTCGTCCTCATCAACTCTGGCTACAGACACATCAAATGAGATAGAGTTTAATTACTCGTCTGTCACTGAGGCATATAATTGTGTAACAACGTGTTATTAGGTAGGTACCTACGTATAACTATAAAGATAAACAATATAGGTAACACAACATTTCTATCTAAGCCCAATGACGTAGCTCTATGTGAACAAAGTAAAAAAATCAAAGGTGATAAAAAATGCTTGAAATGCCCAATGGCAATATCTTGATGAGCTTTTTCTTGTTCTGTCCACGATCTCACATTTTGTAATTAGTTTTTTGCCTGAAGATCTTAATCCTTCACCTTTCGTGTTAATCCCTGTAGCAAAAAAGAAGAAACTTTGCCATCGTACCTACCTATCAAAGTGTTTCAGAACAAGTTAGTGGTCCAGTTACGATGTACATCATCATATACAATACATACAGTACCTACCTAATTTGTTTTTTTATAAATGAGTACCTATATAGAATTAACTGTAATAGTATATACATATATTGTAATTAATCGTTGAAGTTTAACACATTGTTTGTATGTAGGTTTGGCCAAGGGCGTACCCAGGATTTCAGCTAGGAGGGGGCAGGGGGCTGCTTATACCTGTTTCGAAAAGATCGTCTGTCGGGTATATTGAAACAAAAAATCATGAAAATTGACTTTTATTCATTAATTTTGATGATGACACAAAACAAAATATTATACATAATTATACCATACATTATGTATAATATATATTATTATATTATGTATGTATATATTAATTTAACAGTAATCTTCTCGGATTTGCCGCAAATTTGTCTATGACAGTCTTTTCAATAAACTCACTGTTGTCTTTTAAATAGTTGCGATGTACGCTCATCAGACATAAACCCGTAAGCCTTTCTTCACCCATGGTGCTTCTAAGCCACGTTTTAACTCTTCGCAGCGTACTGAAGGACCGTTCTACGGTCGCCGTGGTGCATGGGATAGTGCTTAAAATAATTAATGCCTTTCTGACAGCAGGGTAAAAAATGTTGGCTTCGTTGAACAGATCAATTACTTCTATGTCCCTTAATTGATCATCTGATAAAGCCTTCGTCACCCATAAATTATGCCAAAGGTTCAGTTCTCCGGTGATATCCAGGTTATAAAATTCTTGGAATGATTCTGCGTTTTTGTGTAGGTCTGTAATGCTGGTTTTTGTCATATACAAGGGATGTAGCCTGCTTAAAGCAAACGCCGGAGTATTTTCTTGGGAGAATCGAATATTCAGTGATGAAATGAGTGAGTCAATGTATGGGATTATCAGGGAACGCCGCCAATATTCGTTATCATTGTCTGATGGCGGATTACTTCTATGTGTTTGCTTATGAGCAAGACGTGGAACCGAAATTTCTATGTTCAAATCCATTGCAACAGCTCGTGCTTTTTGAAGTATTTCATTACTTATTCTATCAGGAAACTCGCGGTCATTTCTGAGAATGTCCTTGATATTTTTGATGTGTTCCCCTACCGAGATCATGTCGATCGATTTAGCTTGCAGTGCGTTAACTACTGGTTCTAAAACTGCTGAATATTTGGCTATTGTTTGTAGAGTAACAATAAACACTGGTTTTGTACTGGCTGAATGCAACTGATATGCAGATTTTCTGGTGGCATAATTTCCTTCTACGGATAACGTTTCTAGAGATTTCACAAGCTCTGAAAAATGTTGAGAAAACTTTCTGATTGATTTATATTTTTCTGACCATCTCGTCTCACATAATCGTGATAGGTTTGGAGAGTAGTTTCGACGTGTAGTCGATTCCCTGAAAAACGTTATAACATCCTTTACAGTGGCGACAGTATTTCTAATTTCTGGCACTGCGTTCGCATCATTCACAACAAGGTTGAGTTTGTGACTTGAGCAATGAAAATATAAAGCACGAGGATATTTTTTTCTCAAAATGGCTTGTACGCCACCCTCTTTCCCTGCCATTGTAGAACAGCCATCGAATCCAAAACCTACGCAATCTTCGGTTGAGAGGTTAGAACTAATTAAGAAATTGTCAATTGCTTCGGCAATTGCGGAAGCATTTTGTGCTTTTAGTTCAACGAACCCTACAAATTCTTCTCTGATTTTCCTTTTGCTTTCGTCGTAGAACCGCACGCCTATTGACAGCTGTTCTTTCCCAGATACGTCTGCTGTTTCATCAGCTAAGACTGCGTAAGCCATGGTCTTCTGAACCTCACTAATTATATTCTCCTTAATAACTTCGCCACATAAATTTATCAATTCATTTTGTATTTTTGGTGATGTGTAAACTGCATTGCGACGGCACTTTTACAGGTGACTCTTTAATCTGTCGTCCCCTGAATTGATTCTCAACTTCAATAAATCTAATAAAACACCCTCATCTGCTTGTTTGCCCCTTAGAGGCATATCATGTGTGCCGCAAAATACTATACAAGAAATAATTGATGACAATATTTGTCTGTTTTCATCGATTTCTTTTTGGTGTCCACTTTGCAGTTGGATGTCTACAGGAACATTTTCAAGAAAATTTTTTTGTAGCATTTGTCGCCGTTTGGTGAAGGTTGGTCGTTGCATGCTTTCGGCAGTCTTCATGCATATTTTTGAACTTTATATATGGCCTGACCATAAACGATCCCAAAATTCCTCTCACAGTGCTAATGGGCGGAGGGAACAAAACACAATGCTTACAAAGAGCACCTTTTAGTCGCTTGGAATATACTAGCCATGGTGAATATTGATCCAACCAAGCATGGTTAAATTTTCTTTTTAAATGGCTTGCATCACTTTCAAAATCGTAATTTCTGGGCGGGATCCAAGGATTTTGTAACAACTCCCTCTTCTTTTCCGTCGATAGCTGGGTAGCCAACCCAACATAACGTCCCAGATCATTTTCATGACAGCCATCGTCCACTATAATTTCAGGATCGACGTTAACGTCATAAGTATGTTGGGATGTCGATGGAGAAGAATAGTCGGCAACAGATATATTAACAGGTTCTACAGGAGAATTTGACGCTTGTCCAATGTTAGCATGCAATGATCTTGGCATTACATGAGTGGTTTTATCATGGTTGTCATTTTCATCGCTTCCACTGCTACTTTCCCGACCTTTTTTTCTTTTTTCGCGTGTCCGCCCTAAAAAATGGATACACAAAAATACTCTTACAGTGTTTAGGCGGGTTGTATAAGACGAAAATAAAGATCAAGTTTCACATTCTAATATACGAGTATATGGTTTGAACGCCAAATAAGCATAACTAGGTAATTTGAAATAATACACTTGTGACGTTAGAGAAAAGGGACTTTGTTGTCGGTATGGACTTATTAATAAATCCAAAATATTGCAAGGATCTTTCTTTTATGTTTTTTTTTTTACTTTTTAATCACAAAATATTCACAAGTATTATTTTAGCTATTATAACAAAACCACGTCTTGTAATTAATAAATTTAAATATTGTAAGTAATGCTTAAGATATACACTTACAAGAGAGTCAAAGCCCCCCATTAAATCAAATAAGCATATTAGGTACCTACTTAAGTGTTTTGTTTTGACTCACCTCTTTCAAAGAATTTCCTGATATCCATTTGACGGAGTAATATTTCCAGTTGTTGCACAGTAAACGTAAATCTCGTGTCGCCGCAACGAAACTATAAGACACTATGTCGTATGAAATATTCGCTCGTATTACACTCCGAACTGAATTGTATTTGAACTAAATTGACGTGCTCTGCCTCACGCTTCCGCTTATATATTGAAATATTCTTGCTCCCGAAATATGTAGAAAATACTCGACTCTATTTCCATCCTTGTCTTATACTTGCTATCACTGTCTTTTCTTTCCAGAATAGTCCATGCTAGAACGTTCTTCGCGGTATTGCTATTCAATACAAGATGTCGCTATTGACCGTATAAATTGATCCTATTTCTTTTTACTGGAAAAAGTACTGCCGTCCGAAACTAGATGGCGCTAGATGTTGTTTTCTCCCAATTATATTCGGCTTTAATCCTAGATGGCTCTCTGATTGTCTCGGCGGAACCGGAAACTACGAGATGCGACGGTTTTGCGGGAGATTTAAATTATATTGCATCGCTAACAGTATACTAGAATTACTAGAGTCTGTCTAGTGAGCCGCGGCTCAGATAAAACCGCAGCAAAAATCTTTTAGTTGTAAACACTGAATATACTATGAAATTTGAATTTGATACTTTCACTATTTTATTTTATAAACACTAAGAATCTTAAACTAAATCTGTACAGATATATACTACTTAAAATAATATGCAACATATTGAATATTATTTTATTTTAGCATTGAAAACAAATTAATATAATAAATAAAACCAAACTTGCATCAAAACCTTACTTAGTTTTTATTTATTCTGTCGCGTAATCAAAATCAGATTCCAGAAATTAAATTCTCGACTATGAATCGTTACTGTCACTTTCATTATCACTAAAAAATAATAAAAACGAAATAAAGAAATAAATAAAGTGTATCAAAACTTGATCAAAACATTTTGCGTTTCGTTTGACGGCGGCTGAAAGTCACTATATAAAATATTCTAATAAATACGTTGCGGCACGACCGACACGACTCACTATACATAGTGTAGTGGTACATGTGGAAGGCAATTATATTTTTTTTTTGATTCTTGTGAAAGATAACTTAAGCAAGAAATCCCGCGTTTCAAAAGAACTAGCATCTGGTCAGTCATAAAATGCAATACGCTGTCTAAAAAGAATTATCTACAATAGAGAAACCCTATTCGGAAATAGAACAATGGAGGACCATTTTGGAACGATATTTGAAACATGTTTATGACGCAAGCCGTGTGACTTTACAAAAATACACCATTTGTTGCATGTTAAAGGATAATGATCTTTATTGAGCATAGATCAATTATAGCGTAGTTAAACTATAACATAGGTAACGATTTATCTGCGAGTTAGCTTATAAATAAACTGCTCTCATGTAGAAGAGATGCGGCTTGTCACAATAGCAATATATGGAAAGATTGCCACTTTAAATACCTGGATCTGAGATTATGGTAAATGCCAAGCTAAGGGCGTATGTAATCATCAAACACATGTTATATACACTTGTAAATGTTGTGTTACAGAACTAAATGGCGCCAAAAATCGAGCCCGCCATTATTTGACCACGTGAGTGGACGATACGACGCGCTATCCATTATCCAATCACATAGATCAGTATTGCTTCGGCTGGGTGTAACCAATCAGGGCCTTTCGCGGCTATGATGGCTTGCCGCTGTTCGTGAGAGCTGGGGGCGGGAGAGGCCGCGACATTCTAACTCGAGAGTCGAGAGGAGACACCAGGCTCCACTAAGAAAGTGATTACAGTATAAAGTGCAGTGACGTGTAGTGGATCGTGAATCTTCGTCCAGGGGGGGCCTTTTATAAGTTAAGTTAATTTTAAATCTAGACGGAGAATTTAGATCGTCCAAATTCCAATTTCATCAATAGAATTTTACTTTTATAATACCTTTATTACATTTTGGTTTATATTTTTACTTTATATTTTGGTTTAGTCACAATTACGATCTAAATTCGCCGTGATATTACTATTCGTGTGTGTGTTCTTTCCAGCTCTTAGATATAGATCTATTGTTCTAAATTTTATGTATATTTATAAGATCGAAATCATATGAAAAGAGTGGCCAAGGTTTTTTCCACGTTTTTCCTTGGTATCCTACAAACTTGCTTGTGAAACGTGTGGGTAACTGTAGAATCAAACTCTTGAATTAATATAAATTTTAATCTGAAAGTAAATTCCTGAAACTTATCTTGTTTTTGAATAATCACTACCCCCTAACCCCTTAATTAAGGCAAAGACAGTTAGGAAATATCTTGGATCCAGAGTAACGTATCCTGTAATTGACGTAGTACAGTTTTATAATATTTACCAGGTTTAGAAGTCTTTAGGCATAACTATTCACTATTATTGATATGTGCTCGTAGAAGGTCACGGTATAATAATATTTATGAAATATAAAAATAGGTGTTGATTTCCTTTGAGTTAGAGAAGTTATGGTCACATACTTACATTTCATACCTAACGGACAATAAGCTAATTGAGATTAAACCTATTTGCTGTTATCAATTTATGTGATTTGTCCCTGTCATTATCTCGTGTAACAAAAGAGTCGAATGCCGTCTTATATGACGAAGGTGCGATCTCTGATTTTGTAGGTAATCACACAATATATTTATAACTAAAGATCAGTCAACATGTTCTGACAAATGTGAAAGGTCAGTCGATGTATTCCTGACAAATGATAATTGAATTGATGGTTTAATACTATCAAGTCAGTAGACAAGAGTCCTGACACACATGATAATTTTTAACGATCAGTTAACGAAGTCCTGACATTTTGCTAAAAGACTGGCTAACTCAGTTCCGGCTCAGAGAGGACACATACACTGCAGGTGACTGACAGGTCTGGTCTTGACCCGCAAGCAGAGTTGATTGCGTCAGCCGTTAGTCAATTTCCGGGATTGACTTATCAGGCAGACATCAGATAATCGTACTTAACTGAAAGGTCGACCTCTACAAATCCATATTTAAATTAATGTTAAACTCTTGTCTTTAACCTTTGGTTGATAAAATTCTGACAGCCAAATCAGTAAGAGATATTCTTAAGAACGACAATACGCAGGGTATCTTTGGTAAATGGTGAACAAAGATAAGACACGATTACTTCCGTGGACGAGTCCTTGATAGCTGAGACTTCAAGAATTTTGCAGCTGTGATAAGTATAAGGGAAGTATTAGTACTATATAAGAAATAGGTCACTTAGCACGTGCGGGTCCATTACAATAGACTCTATATCGAATATTGTAGAATATTTAACTATAGAAAAAAAAATTTGGCTGAAAAGATATTTTGTTTCCAACACTTCATTTTGCGCAGAGTAGGTAATACGTTTTTAATTTCTATTTGCCAAAACAAA
Organism: Selenia dentaria; assembly: GCA_917880725.1. Classification (NCBI taxonomy): domain Eukaryota; kingdom Metazoa; phylum Arthropoda; class Insecta; order Lepidoptera; family Geometridae; genus Selenia; species Selenia dentaria. The sequence goes on along the minus strand of OU862888.1, from coordinate 19,389,828 downwards.
ATTACATTTATTTAATCTTCTAGGGGGGGGCAGCTGCCCCCCCCTGCCCCTACCTGGGTACGCCCTTGGGTTTGGCTATGGATATTATATAAATAATAATAATAATAAAATTTATTTCGTTAAAAGGCAATTGTTCACAATTTGAAGTAAAAAGAGCTTCTGGATCCTAAACTATGTTCAAAAAGTGCGATAGGTTCCAGACCTCTTTCGCCAGTCTAAAAAAAAACACATTGCCAAAATAGTAAAATATTAATAGTATTAATTGAGATGTTATTAACACTTAAGACTTAAAAGATATTATGTTATCTGTAACACTTTATACCTGTAAGTACTGGAAAATCATGAAAAGAGAGAATAACGTGTTGTTTAGTAAACATTAAAGAAGTTTCAACTATGTCGATAACCAGTGCCTTAACTTTTTAAAACTTTCGTACTGTACTACTCGTACTTTTGGCACTATGGCCTTTATTATTTAACGTTGCGTAAATCTATATTAGGCGTAACATGCTTTGTCTTGCTTTCACGCGTGACATTTACTGCAAGCGAAAAAGTGACAGATAGATGTTTTAACTACTCCGGGTGTAAGCCAAGTTTATTAATAAGGCCGTATAAGACTTATGCCTTATAGTGCCAAAAGTACTATAATAGTGCCACGGTATAGTATTTTAGGAGATATTTAGAGAGTTCACTGAAGCTTTGAAGACCTAAAACCCAGCAGAAATATTGTGCCTACATAAATAGCTACTTAATCTTTTTAATGTAAGGATATAGGGATCCCATTTTTCGCAAAACATGTTTTGTCCTAACTGATTTGGCATAACGACTTATGCATATTTGTTTTTGTCATAATCTTAGTTTGACATATTGCTTTTTTGGCATACTCTAACAGAATAAATATAGATTTAGCCCTAATTTTGATTTGCATAAAGTTATAAGGCATATTATTTGTTCTTCTAATAGTTATTTGGCTTCAATAGTCGGTGTTTCTCTGAACACGTATACGTACTACTACGTAATGTATACGTTATCTCGTATACTCAAGCCTAGATTCAATACTGAAGGCATTTCTGGAATACGGCCACAAGTCCCGCAATCTAATCGCTCCACTTGTATCTCTCCTCCCAGTTCATAACTAGGCTTCCTTAATTAATTAAGTACTATGCGGATTGCATTAACAAAGTGACGAAATTAAGGCCTACTCAACGTCAACGACTTGTCCTACCCACTTCGAGATTATTTGTTTAGTAATCGTTCACATCTGGCTTTTAAACGTCACGCAGTGAAGAACTTGTCACGTTTGCCGTCGACGTTTGATGAAGCTAATTGTTATTACATTACGTTATGTAAAGTATGTACTAATTGCTAGTGTCTGAGCTAGTTTCTTTTCGCTGGAGTTATTCTCAGTGTTCTGAAGTCAGATTAATCTTATGGGTCCAGAATATGTAAGTACATACTAGGTATTCAGGCATTTAGGTATAAGATAGTCTTTCTATACTTTCTACTCTCAACAATTGTACAATTTACAATCATCTGTCTGTATATTACCACGGTAATGTAATCCCGGCGAAATTACACGCACATAAGACTTAACAACTTATTGTTTCAGGGTTACGGGATCGAAATATATATATTTGTTTTAGACTGAGGTTTACAACATAATACTCGTGCTTGTCTAGTACCGTCTCCTAATATTTAACTACATATAATGAAACTATAACTGAGCCAGATATGTACATTATTTTTTTTGATATTTTTAATCGAGGTGTAGGTACTTTGTTATCGTTAAAACCATATTTTTTATAGTATTACTTTTTAAAGCACTAACGCCTGCTTTAGCGATCTCAAACATTGAAATTTATAGAGAGAAAAATTCCATGCTCGGACGGGATTCGAACCCGCGTCTTCTGACTCTCCGTGTCAGACGCCATTGACCAACTAGGCCACCGAGGTTAGGGTCCGAGCATTGAATTTTAACTCTGTATTTGACTAACCGTCTTGCGGGGACGGAGCGATATCTATTGGACAGTTTATCAGTATCATCCAACCGAAAGAAGCATTATTTAGAAATACTTAAACTTTCGTATTGACATCGCAGCCCTTGTAATTTTTATAGTATTACTTTTTAAAGCACTAACACCTGCTTTAGCGATCTCAAACATTGAAATTTATAGAGAGAAAAATTCCATCCTCGGACGGGATTCGAACCCGCGTCTTCTGACTCTCCGTGTCAGACGCCATTGACCAACTAGGCCACCGAGGTTAGGGTCCGAGCATCGAATTTTATAAATATATTATTATTTAACTTTTTTGGCCTGTCTTTCTGTCGATTGTACGATTGTATTTAAACCAAGTTTCATCTCTCTATGATATCAGAGTATTCAGAGTACAAACTATCGTGTTGAAAAGCATTCGAACACTGTAATACATAAATGTACCCACATTTATTTATTATAGTGTTCGAACGCAGAAGACGTAAAAATACCTACTGAACAAGAATATGCATTATTGAAAAAAAACCGTCTGTATGTTCAAGCACAACTTAGGCCCGTGTTCACCAACACATGTTTAAACTGTAAACGGACGTTTAATTCTTAAACAACCGTTTAGCAATATTTTGCTGTTCACCAAGCAGTAACAATTGATTAAGTTCCGTAACCGGCTGTTTAAGTAAAACGATGTTTTCGACCTTGTTTAAACATTGGTTATTGTTTATTTACGTGGAAATGTCAGATGCTATGAAATATATCGTTGAAGAAAATAACGTGTTCGATGATTTTGAAGATATTGAGCAAATTTTTCGCGCTCCCCGTGTTTTCCAAAGTGGACACAATTATTTAGAAGAAACGAATGTAAAAGCATTCGTTACAAGAATTCGTTTATACAAACATAGTGCCTTGGAATTACTTGATTTAATTGAAAGAAATTTGTAATATAATATTATACCTAACCACTTCAATAAAACTCACTTGAATTTTAAATTTAAATTACCACGAAACGACTCTGACGCCAACAATACAAACACATGGAACTTCGAATCGAACTTTGATATTACCATAAAAAAGGTGCTGAATTAGAAAGACATACAAAGTGTAAACATACCATTGACTTGTCACGCATTACATTTTGTAGTATATTAATATTACCTTACCATATTTGAATGTAGCTCGGGTAAATGTAAATGGTACAAGATACGCTACCATCTTTTTAAAGTAGTATTATACCATTCATTAATTTACGACTCATTCGTCCAAACACGCTCGATTAGTTAAATGTTCGCTTGAAAAAGATGGTGAACACCAAAAAAATGCGACACGCTTAAACAACTGTTTAAGTTTAAGGGATCAATTAGGTAATCAATGGTTAAGTTGTAGTTGGTGAACTCCAGCCTTAAAACTACCACACAGAATTCGATGAAACTTGGTATATGGATAGAATAGAGCCCGGAGATCCCAACTATACACTTTTTATCTTGATCCGTCACATTAATCCAGAATGGCAGCTAGATCTCTCTATGCTACACGGTCTCATATAAAACTAGGGTCTCGATTGACTGCTCAGTGTACATTGGCGCACATAAACTTCTATGGTACTGCTAAAAACCCGTTTAATATATTAAGACGTAATGTTGTAATGTAATAGATACTTAGATTGAGAAGAATACCTATAGCTAGCTAATAATAAACAAAAAGTAAGATTAGTAATATAAATATATAGGGTGTTTGGTAGAGGGACCGACATACCAAATGAGCGTGTTCGGGGGCTACTTAGAGAACAAGTTGGCCAAAAAAAATCCCAGACGCCCCAATTTTTTTAAACTTTTTTATTGTGAATTTTCCCTTTTTCTCCGAAATCGTACCTATTTACCACCATAATATTTGTAAAATCTGTTTTAGACAGGATGTTTTTAGTTGAATTTGGTCTCTATACACCTTCAGGCCAAGCAAAGCAAAATTGGATACAAAACAGAGCTAACTAACTGATTTAGAGCTCATAGAGTGAAAAACTGAAATAAATTTTACCTCATAGTGCAACTTTCACAGTGATTTAAAAAACCACTAGCAATTCTGGAGGTAATATGTATTTAAAAACTTCTCTACTAAAGACATCCTGTCTAAAACAGATTTGGTATGTCGGTCCCTCTACCAAACACCCTGTATTAAATAGATAACGTGACCTGACCAAGTTTCACTTTACGGAAACCCTCTATCTATAACGTGACCTGACGAAGTTTCACTTTACGGAGTCCCTTTTATAACGGCAAACTCTTCATTATTATTGGGCTATGACATCGAACCAGTCCTTCTCAAGCCCAATGGCTCCAGGGTTGATGGCAAAGTCTATCCATTTCAAAATCCATTCTTCTATGGGAATATACGACACATAGTAATAAACGTTTTATTATTATTGGCCTTATAGGATCAATCCAATCTTCAGAATAGTAATTGGTTTTTCTTTTTCAGGAATCCATTGTCTCTCTTCCAAAATCCAAATTCTAAATTGTTTTTCCGTGTCTCCTCTGTGTCATTCCATCATTTTTCTTTAATTTTTAAATTTCCCATATTGTTGGTCAGTATCGAATTAGTTTTTAAATATACAATCAAATAAGGATTTATGCAATGCAATATGATCATATATGAAATTATATTACAATGTAATAGTACGTCTTCTTAATTTTTTATAAATATACCTAATAAAAACATTAATATTATAATATAATATATGCCTATCTGATATAACGAAAAAATATTTTTGGTGCAATTCACTTAAAACATGGTAACAATAAAAATTTAACGAAAATTAAGCTATAGATGTTTTTTTTAGATTTAGACACAACATAACAAATCGTAACACCTATATATCCTCGAAGGGGAAGCAGCGGTGTTTTTAACACCTACGTTTCGCCAGAGGCATATGTTTCTGGTTCCATAGAGGGCGAGCCTATAGCCATCTATTGCCAGACTCCAGGCTGTTATTGAGAATTTGTGAGAAACACCCAATAACTGTCCGACCCGGGTATCGAACCCAGGAACTTGATATTCCAAAGCGGCGCTTCCACCACCAAACCAATACCAAGCGAGCGAAGTCTGGCGGGTCAGTTAGTAATATAAATGAAAGTATGTAAGTAAGTATGTGCTTAGGTCTGTCTGTTCCTATATGGCTGCTACTCAACGGCTCAACCGATTTTGAAAAATTATACTTAACTAGCGACTGCACGCGACTTCGTTGGCGTAGTTGGTATAAACTCCCATCTTTAATTGGTTCTTCTTTCTTAAGATCCTTCTCCTGACAATAACTAGCACAACAAAAAAATAATTAGCGAGATTGCTCCATCCGTTCTCAAGCTATAGCGTGACCAGGAAAATAGGGGTTCATTTATATATATCTATCTATAGTTAGATTAGGGATTCGGGTTAAACTATAGTCGCCCGGTACCCGCGGGGAGGGGGGAGGGGGGGGGGGAGGGGGTGAAGCCCCCCCTGCATCCCCCCCCGCCGGAGGCCTTTAGTTTTTGAGTAATAATTTTTTTAGTACTTAACCTCACTTTCGGCTATATCAGTATTTTTTACCTATTTTTTGTTTCACACCTAATCTATTAAGGCAGTTCGCTTCTGGCACTTCGCCGGCCGCTGCCGCGGCACGCTCGCTTCGCTCGCTCGGCTCGTGCGTTGTTTGTCATGTTCTAACCTAACCTAACCTATTTTTTGTTTCACACCTAACTTATTAAGGCGGTTCGCTTCTGGCACTTCGCCGGCCGCTGCCGCGGCACGCTCGCTTCGCTCGCTCGGCTCGTGCGTTGTTTGTCATGTTCTAACCTAACCTAACCTATTTTTTGTTTCACACCTAACTTATTAAGGCGGTTCGCTTCTGGCACTTCGCCGGCCGCTGCCGCGGCACGCTCGCTTCGCTCGCTCGGCTCGTGCGTTGTTTGTCATGTTCTAACCTAACCTAACCTATTTTTTGTTTCACACCTAACTTATTAAGGCGGTTCGCTTCTGGCACTTCGCCGGCCGCTGCCGCGGCACGCTCGCTTCGCTCGCTCGGCTCGTGCGTTGTTTGTCATGTTCTAACCTAACCTAACCTATTTTTTGTTTCACACCTAATCTATCAAGGCGGTTCACTTAACATTGTATTATATAACAACAATAACATATCCAGTCCGTCTCAGAGTTATGTTGATAGATGAGAAAAACTTAATGTTAAAGGGCTAGGAGAGACACAATTAAACAAACATTTTAATACATTACTTGTTTATTTCATAAACATGTTTAATTGCTTTCATTAAATGTACAAAAGAGTCTCTTTTATATTTATACACGTCTCTTCGCCACAAATATTCAACAATTATATCACTAAAGTTTTCTGGGTTGTTATAATTTAGTTTTTTGAAAAACCTCTTCACTGCTCGCCACTGGGATTCTATTCTTTGGGTGTGGATTCCATCTTTACCCACAAATGGGTTCTCTGGGTCTGAATGATTCACTTTTTTGTGTATGTATCCATATTCAGACAGACAATCGTATGCCCGCCAACAATCGGTGTGGATTGTTGTTCCAGGTAAAACATGCTTTTGAATTAAAGGTATGAGAGTATCAGCATCTCTTTTATTGTCCGGGCATACTTCCAATCTTAAGTCTTCAGACCCATCTTCTATTAATCCCAGCACCCAGTGGCCTTCAATGTGACGTCCTTTGTTATATTTCCTTTTTCCAAATTTACTTTCGTCTATTTGCACTATTTTCCCACAGCCTCCAATTTTACCGCTGTAAAGATTTTGTTTTTCCAAATAAAATATCACAACTACTTCTCTGCAGTAATTAAACCAATCGGCTATAGTATTTGGGCTTAAACATTGCTTCCTTTCTTTTTTATAAGGGTCTTCGTGAATTGTTTGGTCGTAGGTCCATCCTTGTGAGTATGCATATATAAGATAGTAAACATGCATTATGTCGATAGCAATATTTTCGAAAAATGTGCCAATTCTGCGAGAGATCTTGGCACCGCTGCCCGATTTAGATTTGCATGATCTTTTTGAGCACACAAATGTACCAAAACTTGTGCATCCGCATGAGTATGACACTTTCATGGATGTCCTGTGGGTTCGACACCGTTTCTCAGTTGGTATGAGACCTTGGTCTTCACTATATTTGATGCATTGGTCTTTAGTGCCTAATTTTCGCACAACGTCAGTTAAATTCCAATGATCAATCACTTCAGTGACGCAAAGTTTTCGTTTGGTTATAAGCTCGTTGTCGTCGTCGTCATTACTCGAAGAAGGTCCGGCGACAGGTTCAACGGGCAGATCAGGAGCCGAAGAAGGTCCGGCTACAGGCTCGACGGGCAGATCAGGAGCCGAAGAAGGTCCGGCAACAGGTTCGACGGGCAGATCAGGAGCCGAAACCGCGTCCGCTTCGGGTATTGTACTGTAATACTCCATTACAGCCAAGTGCAGTCCAGTTTTCAAGCCAAGTTCAAGTCGTAGAGCAATCCAAACAAATCCGGTAAGCAAGCCAAGTTTCAAGTCGTCGCGCAATCGAAGGAAGTCCAGGGAAAAAGCCAAAGTCGTAATAAAAATCGAAAAACAAGAGAGCACACATTCACGAAACTACGAGAGAAACGGAATGAATGGATGACAGTCCATCTGTCAGTAAGACAAAATGGCGCCTTTTTTTTTTCTTACGTTTAACGATAACGATACGTTTCGTTTAACTCAGTTTGACAACTTAATTTGACAACTTAATATTGTACCATTTTCTCAACATTGCGTTCCATTTCACTTTTTTTTTATCAAATTTTAATTTAATCATAATTAATTTAAACTACGTTTCCGGCAAAAAAAAATTGCTGGAAGGGCTTCAGGTGGACCCCAATGATACCCCTAAACTCGCACCTTCATCAAAATCAGGTACCGGACGGCTATAGCCAACCCGGGATTCGTCTTGATGGCTCGAGTGTCACGGGGAACAAACGTTGCGAACGAAACGAAAAAAACGACTGCGGCGGAGCCTAAAAGGATTTCAGCGGATTTCATACGCTATAATGTAAATGCTAATTATTTTCATATTGGGGTAATTCATTTTAAAGTTTATTTTGTTCATATAATAGCCTCACCATGCTACGTAACTTACTGTACGTTACGTAGCATGGTGATTGGAGAGACTATGTTATAATATATTATAATTCATTTAAATAATTTATTATATATTTATATAAATAAATAATATATAATAATAATATTTTTAAAATATATATAAATATAATATATTAGTTAACTATATTTTATTGATATATTATTAAATAATTTTTTACCAGTATAAGGTATAATGCACCGAATGTACGCGTGTATTGAAGAAGAAAATAAATTATTTCACAGTCAGTATGTAGTTCTTAACAAATTATAGTTACTTATACATTGCCATCTTCATTATTATTATTATTATTATTCATCTTCTACCTTCTGACAGAGTTTTTTCACATGTTGGTCTAGTTAATAATATCTAATGTAATATAATAATCATAAATTAATGATATCATTAAGTAGATAATTATTATTTAACAATTTATATTAGTTTCTGTATTCACTTATCAACGCAATGGCTGAATGCATAAACCACGCAAAGCCAGCAAAGAGTTTAATTCGAGTGGCTGCTAATTTATATCGACCTATCGAAAGCTTAACGAAACTAGTAATTAGTAAGATCACAAAATATATACTAGTAGGTACGTAAGAGTTGGTAACTTAAATATCTAGTAGACTAGATTTTACAATAAAGGAGTCGGTATTTTGATTTACCGTAATTTTCAATAAATTACCACTAACAAAATATTCCACAAATGTAAATTTATCGTTACTTTCTTCAACTCTATTATCATAAGTACAATACGACGGGATAAATCTCAAATCAAATGAGGATAACCTTTGTGCTCGGCCACTTTTTACTATAAATCACGCCCACGCAGTTCGTTTAGGTCCCAAAGTCCCAAATACACAAAGGACCACCTGTAAACAAAAACCACTGAATTTAAGTACCCGTTCAATCAATCTATAACGCGTTGGTACCTTTTCACAATCACAAAATCGGAGTATTCTTTGATATTTACAAAATTATATTTATATATATTGCGACATGGTGCTAAAGTGTTAGTTATATTATTTTTGAGGATCCCTAAAGATTCCTTTTAAGAGGAAGCGTATCGCTGGATAAGAGTATTACAGTTAAGTAAAACAAATGGATGTGCTTCAAAACGCCTACTCAAATATACAAGGAACAGATTATTGAGTTATTTATTGATTACGGAGTTCAGAGATATTACGGGGAATATTGGGTTGAGGTATGAGACTACACTAAGATAGCAAAGCTCTTTTATGCCATGGCGTTTACGTCCCTGATAATGTCAACCAGTTGGGATTTGTCAGGATTAATTTACGTGTCGATTACATAAATAGGTAGCTCGTGTATTGCCGAGGAATAGAATTGCATCTTCATATTATTTACTCGGTTCCTTGCAAAAATCTCAGGCTGATAACACACTATAGTAAGTTTCTACAGTGGTTTCTAATTTTACTTAACATTATCCATAATAATCAATAATAAAAATAATTACTATAAAGTTCGACATTATATAGAAGTTAAAGATGCTTAGAATACTCCACTTCTGGCAAGCTGTCTCTCTGCCACCCATAAAATATAATATTTGTAGTACCTAAGTAGAAACATTGTAAACATCTATATAAAAAGAATGGCCCCGAGTTTCTTGTCGCTTCTTCTCGGTGGGCTCTATATATTTTGGAACGCGGCGGTAGAGTCTTTAAAGTACATTATAATGAAAAGTTGACGTTCATAAGTGCGTCTTTGATGCCTAAATTGAATAAATGATTTTGACTTTGACTTTGACTTAATGGATGTATGTATGGATGTATGGATGTATGGATGTATGGATGTATGGATGTATGGATGTATGGATGTATGGATGTATGGATGTATGGATGCATGGATGTATGGATGTATGGATGTATGGATGTATGGATGTATGGATGTATGGATGTATGGATGTATGGATGTATGGATGTATGGATGTATGGATGTATGGATGTATGGATGTATGGATGTATGGATGTATGGATGTATGGATGTATGGATGTATGGATGTATGGATGTATGGATGTATGGATGTATGGATGTATGGATGTATGGATGTATGGATGTATGGATGTATGGATGTATGGATGTATGGATGTATGGATGTATGGATGTATGGATGTATGGATGTATGGATGTATGGATGTATGGATGTATGGATGTATGGATGTATGGATGTATGGATGTATGGATGTATGGATGTATGGATGTATGGATGTATGGATGTATGGATGTATGGATGTATGGATGTATGGATGTATGGATGTATGGATGTATGGATGTATGGATGTATGGATGTATGGATGTATGGATGTATGGATGTATGGATGTATGGATGTATGGATGTATGGATGTATGGATGTATGGATGTATGGATGTATGGATGTATGGATGTATGGATGTATGGATGTATGGATGTATGGATGTATGGATGTATGGATGTATGGATGTATGGATGTATGGATGTATGGATGTATGGATGTATGGATGTATGGATGTATGGATGTATGGATGTATGGATGTATGGATGTATGGATGTATGGATGTATGGATGTATGGATGTATGGATGTATGGATGTATGGATGTATGGATGTATGGATGTATGGATGTATGGATGTATGGATGTATGGATGTATGGATGTATGGATGTATGGATGTATGGATGTATGGATGTATGGATGTATGGATGTATGGATGTATGGATGTATGGATGTATGGATGTATGGATGTATGGATGTATGGATGTATGGATGTATGGATGTATGGATGTATGGATGTATGGATGTATGGATGTATGGATGTATGGATGTATGGATGTATGGATGTATGGATGTATGGATGTATGGATGTATGGATGTATGGATGTATGGATGTATGGATGTATGGATGTATGGATGTATGGATGTATGGATGTATGGATGTATGGATGTATGGATGTATGGATGTATGGATGTATGGATGTATGGATGTATGGATGTATGGATGTATGGATGTATGGATGTATGGATGTATGGATGTATGGATGTATGGATGTATGGATCTTTGTTACTCTTTCACGCTCAAATGGCGGGGGCCATTTTGATGAAAATTGGTATATAGGTAGATGATGCGCTGGATTAACATCGTAATAATGACAGTTCTGTCAAAGTTTGTTTCAGTTTCTGATAGCTTAGTCAAAAGCCAAGTCAACTTGACAGCTTGATACACTAGACGTGCTCAGCGACCGTCAAGGGTGATGAAATGTAATGACAGTTTTTTCCATGGTGACTAATTTTATATTTTTATCTACGTAGGGACTGTATTTTATTATTAGTGTTTACAGATTGATTAAGTTAGTACTTACATTTACTCATATAACCATATAAATATTTTATGACATTTAGGTATAAAGATAGATATGGCTTCGGAGAAGATAATTAGCTACTTGAAGAACTAATCCTGCGCAGACGACGTCATGGGCACCAGCTAGTAAGCTATAAAGATGAAACTTAAAATTTAATCACAGCAGCTATATCGGCGAAGCCTTATTCCTCTCCTTCCACGTATTACCTAATACTATTATTTCACTCTGTACTGTATCTATCCAACTGCCAACATCATTGACTCAATACTCACACACCAGCCACCAAACAGTAAGAAGCGTTTATTTAAACTTGTATACCTTTATCAAGAGACCCATCACACCTGTACCCTTTCGTTTGTAAAGCGCACTAATGCATTTGCCCATTAAAGATAAAGCGTGAAATGTTCCAGAATCAATACACCATTTCATTTTATTTGCATACGCTCACCTACTTAAGGTGTTAATTAATTCAGACCCGTTAACCCAGTGTTTGCTGGCCGTTGTCAGTCCAAGATAAACGAATGAACATATACATATGGGTGTAGTTGGAATGGGGCGAACTAAGATGAAACTGTAAAAGAATAGGCAATAGCTACTGCGAGGATTCCGCACAACTCGTAGTAACTGATGCATGTGTTGCTCTAGTACAGGGGTTCCCAAACTTATTTTGTCTACTGGGCAGTACTACTACTTTGAGAATAAATTATTCTATAGCGCCCTAATTTTTTCCCCCAATTTAAAACACTATAATTTCAAATTGTTACTTACAATTTAATTATTGTAAGCTATATCAGCGGAGAGTTAAACATTCATTCTAACCGAGACTTTTACTATAAGCCGCAAGAGTTAACTTGAGCGCAGTAGGTAGTACACAACGGCGCTCAGCAGGGCTATCATGTATCTCAATTGCTAACAAATGTTGATTGAAATCTTGAACAAGTGCAATTCTAAAAATTTAATATCGACTTCCATTCTATTACTATGGTAAAAATCCGTTATTGGAGTGTAGCTCAAAACCAACGGGACTGAATTTGATAAAATTTACACGGGACCACGCGGAGAGCACATAACAAACAATAATTTTGGAAATTGGTTCACCCAGTTAAAATTTATGAGGCAACAAACATTAAAAAAAACATACATTAGAATTGAGTACCTCCTCCTTTTTGGAAGTCGGTAGAATGGCTGCTCTATGTCAATTTTGACATCTCTGGCAAGCAAAAATTCAATGCAATTTCAATCAATATCTGTTAGCAACTGAGATGCATAATAGCCAGGCAGGTCTCATTTTTCTCGATCTCTTATACTGCCCCGCTTAGGCCTGCAGCGCCCACAAGCGTGCGTTATCGTCCACTTTGGGAAAGGCTGCTCTAGTGTGAGTCTGTGGAGCCCAGAGTTCAACTACTAGGTATCTCAAAATAATACTGCGTGGTGATGTACAATGTTAATTAAATGAAACGCTCGCAGCGGAGCTTGACTTGCCAATCTCAACCGATGAACAAGTTAAGCAACGCTTGCTGCGGCCAGGGATTGGATGAGTGACCGCTAGTGGCATTGAGCGCTTCCGTGATTCGGATGGCATGTTAAGCCGTCGGTCCCGGTTGTTTGTCTTAGGACAACAGTCGCTATGTGGAAGGTCTTTAGGCAGCCTGAAAACTTCTACACGAGTTGGCCACTAACCTACTCGTATCTACCAACCGGGCCCGCGTGATGGATTATGGTCCAACTCCTCTCTCTGAGAGGAAGACTCGAGTCCCAACCCAGCAGTGCGAACAGAATAGGCTGATCATGTTATATACAATGTGAATGATGCCCATATAGTCTTTAAATCTGCTTCTTCCTCAAATTCATGTAAGTACGTACATAAGAACCATGAAATAATCTCCCAACAATTTCTCTTCCACCGTAGACCAGAATCAAATCCTTGCTTGCTTACCATACCTACCTACGTACGTACCTTGTGAACTTGAACGTTCGTGTCCAGCAGTCAGGCGGAACAGTGAAGAGTGATTAACATTCAATCTCGTGAAGTGTTGATAAGACGTGGACATGGAGGGCTGAGAAAGTGAGCCTTGTTAGGCTCGTGTAAAACTTTCAAGGCGGATTTTTTGAGGCTGACATGACAGACGAAACTGCTTGATACCTTAAGGAAAGCTTGAATGAATTTGCGTAATTAAACTACTGTTGGTAGAGTATACATGTAAGTAAGTATGTATATTTACGAGAGAACATTTACACAAGACTTCAGGTTTCGAACTAGGCAGAAGCTGTACCTACTATATGGTCGCCTGATGACTATATACATACTTATATACCTACATATGCAGAACCAAATTCAGGTCAAATAGACATATTCATGCACACAAAATGTTTGTCCTGTCGGGGATCGAACCCAGGACTAGCGGCCCTTGCGCTGACCGGCCCGTCAAAAGCAAGTATGTTTTTATAAGTACAAAACTTTGAATGCTAATATCATACCTGTATTCTACGAATAATAATAATATTATTCGTAGCCTGTATTTATAACTTTTTGTATTCAATTTGGATAACCATATTAATATAATGGGTTCACCCTGTCATTCCTTCATGCAAATAGAACACATCACAAGGCCAGGACGCCCTTATTCGTTCTTAAATTTTGCAACACGTCTCCACCAGCGGTGCTCGTAATTTCCGCTCCAGCAAACTTCCCTTCAGTCTCGCGCGAATCCGACATCAGGCGCCGCTTTGTCATTATTTCGACAATCGGACCAATTCGCCCGTCCCGTTCCGTGTTCAGACTTCACCCACTTTCTACCGGAAGGCAATTAAAAATAATTTGCATTTCTCTTTGTGCGCCTGTCAATATCTGCGTGAATTTGCCGCGGACCGTGTTGGAACGAGAGCACGATGCATCCGATTCCACCAATTAGCCGGACGACTTGCTGATTTAATGTTGTCTGAAACAATCTTTCTTGGTAAGATTAGTATCTACTTTACTTATTTACGTTGTAGAATTAAGGCTATTATCATAACGAACAACACCGCAGAAACTTAATCGTTGTAAGTAGATCATAAATATTCGCAGCGCTGTGGAATATACCAACATAACATCCATTAACTACTTATACCTACTATAAGTACTATACATAGATGTACTATTACTTATTATGTGCTACGCTAAGGATCCGACCACAGCTCGTACATTGTAGTGTATTCTAAGTATAACCGTTGCTCATGACGACTCAGAGGACGATAAATAAAATATCCGTAGATAAGTATATCCCTAAACCATGGAGATAGGGGATAGGACCGGTAGAGTTAGATAAGTGGAACGTGCGCGAGTCACTCGGGCTTTTTGAATATATAACAACTGACTGTTGAAAAGTATACAGCCGTGCGATTCTCTAATGATTGCGGTGAGGTCACAAGGTTGTTTTCCAACGTTTCTTGTCATCTCGTCATTTGTTTCATGGATGTTGTCAAAGATGCAACGATGTTTGCCCTAGAGAATCGCACGGCAGTACATGCAAATCTTACAACATAATTTAACCGGCGCAAATTGTCAACGGGTTCAGTTACCTACCTACAACCTTATTAAAGGCAAAAAGCGTGCAAATTATGACCGTAATAATCCGCATTAAAAGCTAATGTCAATCACAAACAAATTACAACGGTCAAAAGTTTAGGGGATTACCGTTTACAGTTATATTTGATTTAACTCTTAAGTTGCTCTGGTTTGTGTTAGTTTTTGCGACCCAATGTCAAATGCCAATATAGAGTGTTGTATCGCTTAGTGATGAGGTTAAAGGCCGGGACTACCATTAGTAAGCGAAGATTTTGAGCTACTGCCTACTTAAGAACTGATTAGCTTTTTTGGTTTATTAAGTAGTAGTAAGGAAAGAACATCTGTAGTATCGGAACATTATCCATCTAGGATGTACTAGAGGTGAAAAACTTTTATTAGGTAAGTATTTCATAAGGTAAACTAGTTCTTCCAAGGTATTTATATATTACTAGCCCGCGACTTCGTTCGCGTACTAGCGTGTCATAAATCAAACGTAAACAATTTTGAATAACGCGTCGTGCATTGTCTATTGGTACTAATACGAGGGTCAAACTGAAAGTTCTTAGAAAATCAAAAACTGATTACATTAGCCAGTTATTAGTTTTATTATATCTTTTCAAAATATTGTCCATTCACGTCAATACACCGCTGCATGCGATGGAACTACTGGGAAAAGCACTTTGCCCACTCGTCCTTAGGGGTCTCTTCAATGGCATCGCGATACGCAGCCACCGCTTCTTCAGCATTCATAAACCGCTTTCCTTTAAGTTTTTCTTTAATTTTTGAAAATAAATAAAAATCACAAGGCGCGAGGTCGGGGCTATACGGCGGGTGACCCAGTAATTCAACGTTTGATGTCGCCAAATAGTCGATCGTTCGCTTGGCGGTGTGCGATGAGGCGTTGTCGTGGTGAAGGAGGATCCTACTGCGAGGTCGTTTCTCTCGAAGTTTTTCCAAGACAAGTGGCAAACAATTGGTAGTGTACCATTCTGCAGAAACTGTTTTTTGATCCTCTAACACAATTGTTGCGAAATGACCTATCCTTCCAAAGAACGAGGCCACCATTTTTTTCCCCGCACTTCGATCTCTCTTCACTTTAGTTGGCAACTCCTCGAAAGGAAACACCCACTGAGCAGATTGTCTTTTGGTTTCAGGATCATAACAGTAAATCCAGCTTTCGTCACCTGTTAGTATGTCGAACACAGCATTTGAGTCACCTCCGTTAAATCTTTCAATCATTTTACGGCACCAATCCACACGATGGAGTTTTTGAGCCTCAGTCAAATTATGAGGTATCCACCGGGCGCAAAGCTTCCTGACCGCTAAATGTTCGTGTAGGATTTTGTGCACTTGACTCATACCGATGCTTAAGCTTGTCCGAATCTGCTGATAGGTCACTCTTTTGTCAGTCTCTATCATACGCCGCACAACACAGATGTTATCTTCAGTCGTCGCCGTAGAAGGCCGTCCCTCACGTAAATCATCAGTGAGATTAGTGCGACCACGTTTAAACTCATTAAACCAGTTGTAAACAGTCGCACGAGATGGGGCTTCATCGTGAAAGGCCAATCGTAGTCTATCATAACTTTCTTGTTGACTTAAATGACATCGAAAGTCATAAAAAATCATTGCACGAAAATTTTCTCGTGTTAAATTCATGTTGACGTGACACAGACAATTTTCAATTTGCCGCCAAATCGTAAAACAAATGACAAATGAATGAAGTATATACTCAGTAATATTGGCAAAGAGTTCTATTTTCAAATTATAGAATTATTTTTTTATTATATTGTTTATAAGTGGTTAGTTCTAAGAACTTTCAGTTTGACCCTCGTAATCCGAGTATACCTTCTAATAGTTCTGCGAACAGTAGACCTCGCGAGACCTCTTATCAGCGGTTTTTTGGCAGTCTGAGCGATGTGTTAAAAAAAATTATAAATATTTATATCGTCAAGACCTTGACCAATTTTGCTAAATTTTTTATGTGTTGGTATTCAATATTTTTGCCGAATATAACCGAATCCGCCCAGTTTCTAAACTTCACAACCTATTATCGCAGTGTAATCGGTCGGTAAATACCGCCACAGCAAACTTCCCCTTTTTAAGGAAACGTACACAATGAGTTCTTCCCAGGTAGTATTGCCACCATACCTTATTCTATGGTGAAGCAGTAATGTTCGCAATATTGCGTTTTATTTGAAGGTCGGCAAAACTACAGGCACATGAGAATTTACAACTTACCTAACATCTCAGAGTTACGGGCGCATTACAGTTCGTCATTTGTGAAGAAATGCATCTGTTAAAGGCAGAGGTAACCACTTAACACCAGGGGCCCTACTCCCACCACTTAAAGTAATCATGTTTCAACCTTACCATTAAATTGTGTCAATATAGCAAGCTTAAAATAATAATGGACTACGATAGACCTTTTGATGACCTAGTATCAAATAGTTCATTCAATTCGCGTACTTTGACTTGACTTTTGACACTCAAAGTTTTGAAGATCCGTACTCTCATCTCTTAAAGCAGTCATATTATTGCATACCACTTATTTTGCTTACTATTAAATTTGGTTGACCGGGAAAATGGGAGGTTATTGCGAGGCCGAAGCCGAGCCTACTACGCGAACGAAATCGCGGGGAGTCGCTAGTTGTTTAATGTTTATGTAAGTATGTTGTCGATACTTAACTTCTGGTAATTAAGACAAAAGAGCATGCAGCAACTTACAATCCTATTTACCCGCAACGTACCTACCTAAGTATGAAAATCCATTACGGTCCGTTGCATTAAAATTGACGCGTTCTTCACCGTTAACATGCCGTTATTATTTGCAATTGACGCCGAGCAGCATTCAATAATTCATAAATTGGTTCCGCACAACAATAATCGCGGTAACTTATTCTGTTTATCTCAAACGCCAGGCATTTGAGGTTAGGTGGTTCACAAGTTTATGCGCTGTAAGCTGAGACAGGACAATAGCTGTAATGTTGGATAAATCAAAACAGGTGAACCTAAATCCGCTAGTTTCCCAGGTGTTTACAACCTTGTATCGCTTCAGCTAAGAACGCGGTTGATCAGATGAGAAATTAAAATGTACCAGAATAGTAAGACTGTTTGTTGTAAAAAAATGAGTATGTAACGGAGCCTGGCTAGTCTTTCTGAGCTGCTCGACTACCTAAGTTATTTGATTGACTACCAAATCCAGGAATTGTATTGTTTCAGGCAGCGTGGTTGATGGAACAGGATATCAGGCCCACTCTACTGCTTAAGAGGATTGCATAGCTAGTACCTACTTTCCGTACTAAGAAAAAACTCATTTCTACCTCTTAACATTGTTCGATTTCAGTGATTTTTTTTGATGGAATCATCACATAGTTTACTATGCCCGTTCGTTTTGATTTTTTCAGTATTTCAAAGTATTATAAATTTCCTTTTTTAGAACTTAAAAAAATATGAAGAAATCAAAATGTACGGGCATAGTAAACAATGTGAAGATTCCATGAAAAAAACACACTGAAAGCGTACAATGTTAAGAGGTAGAAAAGAGTTTTTTTCTTTTAGTATGGAAAGTACTACTCGTAGCTATGCAAACCTCTTAAATAATTCAGTTGCGGCTTTTACTTGGATGGGTGATCGTTACAGGATATTTAAATAGGTATTTAGGTACTTTAGTATTTTAATTTCTGCTGATATGGTTCTCGTGCCTGGGGCACGTTAAGCCGTCGATTCCGGTAATGCGTTAGGATAACAGTAGTGGGCCATGTTGGAGGCCAGAGACGAGAGACGAGACGAGAGTTTTTACTTCATACATGAGATCTAAAAACTCTGGCCTGTCCGCCAAGCTGCGCTGGAGTCTTATAGCCTCTGAGAAGTCGGAAGAAGTCCTAATTAATACCTGCCCCAGCAGTGGGGCATTTAGCAGTTGTTTTAGCTTTGAAAGGAGTAGTGTAAAGTATAGTGTAGTAAGTCAAATTAGTGTACAAATGAGACTTAGGATTCTAATGTCTCATGGTGACTAGCACTGTGACGCTCAGAACCTTTGGGAGATACTGGAACTGTTAAGAGAATGCATTGTCTTACCACATAGCTGTACCTAGTTTTAGACTTGCGAAGACTAATAAGTCATTCCTAGGAAATTGTGTACGTTTTTACAGTAAAATCCCAAAACACATAACTGAGCTCACACAAATTCAAGTTGACTGTAAAAAACGTTTTAATAAAAAAAGCTTATTATAAAGTTCGACAATATATAGAAGATAAAGATCTTGGAATACTCCACTTCTGGCAAGGTGTCACTCTGCCACCCATAAAATGTAATATTTGTAGTACCTAAGTGGAAACATTGTAAACATCTATAATTATATAAAAAGAATGGAATAATACTTTCTTGCCGCTTCTTCTCGGTGGGCTCTATATATTTTGGAACGCGGTTTAGTCTTGAAAATACATTATAATGAAAAATTGATGTTCATAAGTGCGTCTTTGATGCCTAAATTGAATAAATGATTTTGACTTTGACTTTGACACAAGGTGAAAAATTGTCCATCAAACCTTCTCTTTTTTATATTGGTTGTGTTGGTTCATATATTATGTTCGCGCATCCCAAGTGCCTGCGGAAGTAATATTGATTTGTAAGCAAGTGACACGTATACCTCTGCAAGTTTCAAATGTTTGTTAACTGTTAACAATAACCGTACCGCAGTTACCACCAGCTTATGTCATAAAGAAGCCGCAAAGTTAGTACCTCGTTTTGAAAATACTGACCTGGAATCAACATGAACATGTGGCTTAAATCCTTATTTTAGTGGGACTAGTTTAGACTTTAACAATGGTACCGGTTATTGGCCAATGTAATGATCATTTTCTCTCAGGCATTCTATATATTACTTTTCTTAAGAAGTAGGTAAGTAAATAATAGGTCCTTATGTAATTACTGTTTAATTGATATAGGTACTAATTTAATAAACAGAAGTGTTGACCATTATTGTCGATGTACTTTTGCCATTATCATGTTAATGCCTCTGCCATAAACATGGCGTTTTTCACCGCCTCTTCGCATTTGTAATTTATGTGCTGGTGTTTACGTGTGATACATTTTAAACTCCCTAATTGGTAGTATATTTGTCTGTAGTATATTTATTTGAGTATTTTTACAGATATAATGTGTTCAGAATATTCTCAATACAATGGCCGATTCTCCAATTCTCCAGACACAACAAAACGCATTACGTTATTACAAAACCGTTACGTATGCGATTCCCTACGTTTTACGGCACTTGCGGATTTCCGTATTTCACACCGCACCGGTTGTTTAATCCTTCTATCCATTAGGTTTATTGATAGTTTGGTATTGCCAATTGATACTTCGTACAAAACCCCGTTGTAGCAGTAAAGACCCGCGCTTTAAACATTTAATCGTTAATTCTACTGAAGGCACCGATGAAAAGCTCTTGTGCGATAGTAGGTACCAACGTCTGGGGCCTTACTATAAGCTCCGTAAAAATCATGCAAGTTCCGTGCAGTTCTTAAACAGTTTTGAATGAAATCATACCATGACGCTTATTTAAATCCAACACATTAGCCTTATTGTGTTTTTTTATCTCAGTTCATCCAATTTTCAGAATCGTTTAGAATCTCAACCTTACACTTGCACTATATGAACGATCCATTAAACTTCTTAATTAAAATCTATCAAGCTGTTTGTTGTACTTTCCTAAACATAATTAATATTATATATGTATATACATACGCAATCGGATAAAAATATTTTCATTACAATACGAGTACTAATGTGCACCTATCTATCCGTACGTGTATCTGTCTATACTGTTACGTACTAGCTACCCAAGTATTAGTTGCTATTAAAAAGCAAGTGGCTTTTCTGGTTGATAGTTCAATAACAAGAAAATTGTACAAAGATTACAGTTACTACATAAATTGGATGAATGCAGGGTCCCGCTATCGTACCACGAGGAGCATCCATCGGGCTGAGGGCGCGCCGCTCACGACTCAATGTTTATTCACAACATAACGAATTGCTGTAGACGAATTCACAGAAAATAGAACTGTTGAGACAGCCTTAGAGGTGACCTTTTGGTAGACCAAACAATATTTGTTTGAATCGGGAACGTTTTTGATTATTGACTTGCATGTTCTCTGAATATCCGCGACTACGGCGAAGCAATAGAAATGCTTAGTTTTTGACCGAAATGTGTGTGTGAGTATGTATGTTCATCCTTTCCACCATAACTTCTAAGCTACTTAACATGATATTAAAAATAAGGTGTTGTCGGAAGCCTTTTGTTTGTTCGCTGCTATGTGACGCTGATTTTGCATTAAATTGAATATAAAAATAAAAATTTCTTATTTACGCCGATGATATGAAGATTTTTAGTCCCAGTAAAACTATTGAAGATTCAATAGGACTTCAAGACGATTTAAACCGATTTGACGATTACTGTTTTGTTAATAAACTAGAATTAAATGTATCAAAATGCTATGTATGCTCTTTTACACGAAAGCCAAATCCCATTATTAGTAAAACTTTAATTTAATAAAACTAATTTAATAAAAATCTAATGTCACTGATTTAGGTGTCGTCTTTGACACAAAACTATTTTTTGATGAGCTTCTCAATACCATTATTAAAAAAGCATCTCAAGCATTAGGTTCTGTCTTAAGAATGTCTTCCGAGTTCCAGTCTATAAAAACTATAAAAACCGTTTCGTCTGCTCATAACAATACCTACCCGCAGATACTTCAGTTTACTCGTGAACATGGCGCATGCAACTGTGCCGAAATATCGAGAGCTCACAACAAATACAATACATGGTAAATATCCCGTTTCTAACATTAATTCTTGCATTAGTGATGTCAGTTTAAAAACTTATATGTACATATGACTCGAATATCATACATTTCAACCGACTGCCGACCGACCGACCGAAAAAAGGCGGGGTTCTCAAGTCGATGCGTATATTTTTATTTATACATTTTTACAGAGTAGCTAGTCCGATATTGATAATTCTTATAAAAGTTACAGATTTAAAAAAAAACTTGAATGGTATACTTCTCAAATTATAATGATACATCAGATACTTTACTACCATGATATTTCAACGTACCGACTTCAACAAGATATTTCACACTTTTTATTTTGTAATGTAATTTTTTTTCTAAAACGTAGTAAAGTATCGGATCAATCATTATACTTTGACAAGTGTACTTACCTGTACCTGTCTATTAAAAAAATCACCTGCTACTTTTTAAATATAAGTATGTTTTCTGAAGCTAAAGTTCAATATTTGTAACTCATTTAGCAACTTTGTTGCTAGATCTAGATAACTAAATTAAATTTGTTTTAGTATACATTTCATACATAGCTCATATTGGCAAGATTTAAATTTTTTCGTTTATTGCCAGTAATATCTTACTGGCAATTTTTTGACACTTATTTGAAATAAAAGCAATAACTAAAATAAAACTGAGTTGGCAACACTGTGTAGGTACAGACCTACTGCAGCTATAACTAGCTATGCTGGTCCGGCTTTAGTCGTTACTGTAATTTTCAACTAGCGATAAGCAAATCTGTGGTCGCTACTTGGATGGGTGTCCGCTAGTAAAACTATAAATTAAGTGCGTTGTTATCGCCCGATAACAACGCACTTAATTTATAGTTTTACTAGCGGTAAGTGTTTCGCCGTGTCGCATCCCGCTTTAGATACCAGGTGTAAGGCTTTATTGGAGGACATATAGTGATCTGAAAGCTTCCACATTAAAAATCAGACTATTTTTTCTTCAAGTCATACGTGCTAATCAGCATCTTTTATATGAGAACGCGTAAGAATATATAGATACTAGCCGACCCACCAGCGGCTACGCGCGCGTGGCCTCGCGGGATACGGTAATTACAGATTTTTAATTGTCCCACGGGAACTCTTTCATTAACCGGGATCAAAACTATCCTAATAAATATTATAACAATGCAATTTCTATTGTGTCTGGCCGTGTGACCTTTGATGGAATATGTTGATCAGGGATATAAGGTACCACCATACGAAATTTAATTTAAATCAGTCTAGTCGATTCGGAGATTAGCCCGTACAAACAGACAGGCAAATATACAGTGAAACAAACAATTTGAACTTATTTTTCACTCCTTACATCCCCTGACTCGGTTTTTAGCATATTTTTCATTGTACAGAAATTTTACCTCTACAGTTTATGTAATATGTAGTAGTTTTCACATCCCTCGTTTTACTCCCTTAAGTCATCTCTGCAAAAATATTGAAAGCAAAACTATTTTAAATTGCCTATCCAGTTATCAATTTTCATCACTGTAGCTCCAAAATCAAAAAACTTTTGAAAAAAACAATACCCACCGTTTCACCTCCTTAAGTCATCCCTGTCAATAAATCATCACTTTAAACTGTCCAAATGCTAATTTTCACCACTGTATGTTCGAAAACAAAAATCTTTCCATACAAACTTTCACCCCCTCCATTTCACCCCTTTAAACCACCACTATCCAAAAAAAAATTGGTTCAACATATTTTGAATGACCTATTCAAATTCAAATTTTCACAACTATAAGTTCAAAAACAAAGGAGTTTCATACAAACGTTTTCACCCCTTTTGACCCCCTTAGGGCAGAATTTAGAAAAGCTCATTCTTAGTACACGTCTACGCATCAATGACAATACAACCTCCAAATTTCAAGTCTCTACGGTCAGTGGTTTAGGCTGTGCGTTGTCTGTCAGTCAGTCAGTCAGGACATCTTCTTTTGTATATATATAGATAAAAAACTATCAACCCCAAAAAACCCTTAGGGGTTGAATTTCATAAAATCCCGTCTTAGTGAGCACCTACGTCCTAAAAAGAACCCCCATGCAAAATTTTAAACTTTTAGCACTCGCAGTAACGAAGTTCCATACAAACTATCAACCCCCAAAAAAACCCTTAGGGGTTGAATTTCATAAAATCCCGTCTTACGGCCCGTCCCAATAATCTCTCTATCGCCGGTTTACCTTACTAGAGATAGATATTTGACACTATTTGTATGGACGTTATGTCAAATTTCTATCGGTAGTAAGGAAAACTGTGGATAGATAGATTATTGGGATCCCCCATTAGTGAGCACCTACGTCCTAAAAAGAACCCGCATGCAAAATGTGAAACTCCTAGCACTTGTAGTTTCTGAGATTTTGTGATGACCTTTCGCTTTTATATATATATATAGATTCTTACGCGATTAAGGAAAGGTTTCCTTCCTAGGAAATGTTTTTATTAAAATAGGTTCATTTGAGATTAGTAGTGAAAAGCAGCACAAACATTTTTTTATACTAGTAAGCTATTGAAGTTGCAAATCATTCCTACCTAAAATGTCTTAAGGAAAAGAAATTGCTTCCATTTCTTATTTCATTTCATTCACAACAAGAATAGGCCCCTGAGTCTGTTGAGTTTTAAAACGACCAATTTATCATGCTGATAATTTAATTTTATTATTGTAAAGTCTCGTAACTCCATAACATCGTCAAAAAACATTACGTTAACTGTTAATCGCGTTTCAATATGTTATCTTTATGAATTGCCGTCAACGATAATGTGGAGAAAACTGGCGCTAAAATACGGACAACATTTATTTTTAATAATTATTAGCGTGCCGAAAACGTTGACGCGATTTCATGGGCCATACTTCACTTTGTGAAACAACTGCGTTACTAATGGCCGCCCTCATTTTGTTCAGATAGACAGTTCCACATAATTTTTTTTAGTTCTTATTTGATACTATTCTTCTTATCTGATGCTTGATATTGAAAACTTTTTAGTGACGTGTGAGTTACCTAATTAGTGAAAAATACATTTTCAAACTTTTTTGATGTATTATTTTTGAAACGCAGAAGTTCAAATTAAAAAATGTTCTAAGGTGGCGTGCGCCAAAATTTAGTAAATCTCGGTTTTATCTACCGGCTTCCGAAAAAAGGAGGAGGTACTCAATCCGACCGTTTTTTAATGTTTGTTACCACATAACTTTCGACTGGGTGAACCGATTCTTAAAATTCTTTTTTGTTTGAAAGCTGATGCTTCCCGTGTGGTCACATTTAAATTTTATCAAATCCGGCCAGTAGTTTTTGAGATACACTCTAATAACTGAATAGAATGCAAATCGGTATTACATTTTTCAAATTGTACTTGTTGATGATAATTCGAGACTTGGTCCAAAACTCAACTAGTTTAGTTTTGACATTTTTACATCGAGAAATAACAAGAGCACATACCTTGCAAGACGTTAACGTTTCTTAACGTCTACGTTAAAACGTGGACTTACGCTTGAATACAGAGTTAAGCTGTTGGTCCAAGTGAACCCTGCAATTATTACAACCTGGATTTTTGACGGCTCTTTCTACTGACGTACTTGTAGAGGTGGCATGTTGTGTTGGCACTAAAATTTAATTTGAGTTTTGCACGTCCAAAGCCTAGTTCAACTACAGTCTTAATTTACGAATAAAACACAAAAACCAAAGATTAGTTATTACTACACAATAAAAACATGATAGGTAAAATTTGTGTGAATTAGTTACATTTTCCAAAGGTTTATCCACTGACTACTTAAAATTTTGCCAATAAAATAACAATAGTAGATTCTGATTACAATCACTACAAATACAAAGTAAAAAAAGTTAATTCGTTTCGTCGAACATACATATTATGTATATCTGCTTTAAAAGCAGTACCTATTAATTATGAAGATAGGTGACTATAAACGACTTGGTAAGAAGATAGGTGACTTGGTCAAAAAATTCTAATCTTCCTAGAAATTCTATCGCTCATCTTACGAATGGATTCGTCACCTTTTTTAACAATTTGCTTTGATTATAAATTCGCCTTGCGCTACGACTCGAGTTACAAGTCTTAAATTTAAGAGTTATTTTGAGACATTCCTTTTATTTGATTAGCAAATTAATCTTCTTAATTTGCTCTTGAAATTGCAAGGCTTCTGGCGTATCGTTTACTAACATAATAAAAGTGGTACCTTCACATTAACATTTATATTGGACGTTACTCTGATTAGGTGCAAACTTAAGTAGAGTCGTTTAGGAAGGCGGTCACTAGTTCAGTGGAGCTGTTGTTCGACTAAGGAAGTTCTTTTACTAACATTCTAGTCTGCAACAATGTTGTATATTATCGCTTTAAGGTGTCCGACCACTACAAGACAAGAAGACACTTTGGCAGCAATTCGCTTGTGCAAACACAAAACTGTCAAAGAAACGTCCGTAAGTCCGTACTATTACGGTGCTCATACTATTTGTCACCTAACCAGGGGTCGTATTTCTTATTTTCACTCTGCATTTTCATCATATGTGCATAGTATTATGTACCGTGCGTCGTCGCGTTAGAGAGTAGTATTTTTCTGTTACCTTGTCATCAAGAATCTTAGCTACTTGGCAAACTTGCCGTATCATGCTAAGTTCGTAGGTAGGTACGGTAGGCACGTAATTAGCTACTTAATTAAATAATTAGCTAACTACGTACAAGTAGCGGCACGTAAGTTAAGCACTGAGCGAAATGTGGAGGGGATAGCTGCGCATAGGTACAGTCGCGCACATGCTCTGGCTCTCTCCGTTTTTTGCCAGGTGTTCAAGTTTGTGAAAACTGTGATCAAATTGGAGCTAGTGGCTTGAGCGGTGATGTTTCTTACCGTTGCCGTTGCAACTGACGTATGTGTGGCTGCTGCTGTGCTGTCCTTATTCGGATTTTAACCAAACAACTGATTGTATCGTTTATTTTCATGTTACCTCTTTTTTTGACATTGTCTTCATAATGTCTGCAGTTTGTCTTATCGTGCTGCTATTCGAATGGCTGAGCAAAATACTCGTTGCCTCATAAGTCTCACTTAAGTTGCTTTAAAGAATCAATCAATTCATTGGTTTCTCTTTTAACACAACATTGCTCGTCATACACTACTTTTCGTGCCTGTCTTTTCAAAACAGTATTTCTTCTAGGCATATTCACTATCTACTAAAATACACTAATAAAAAACCAACAATGACATACGAACTCAAACTAGTCAAGTATACGGGAGCGCGAAAGAGCTTTTTAAAAACACTTTTAAAATATATATATTTATTTTATCTTAACTTAAAATTAATACGTCCGAACAAAGTGGGATGTTCGTCTAGACTAACAATCTCAATACATAATACCATCCTGGATAACAAACGCTTCCCACGCAGGTCTCAGTTCATTCTGAGACACTGTTATGATGCGTTTGCAGTTTAGCTGGAAACGGTTGTTATCTGGCGACCGGGTGGCCGCATAACTCCTCCCTCATCAAGTGCGAAATTATCGGGTTCCACCAAAATTTGGATCGGGTTCCGATGATTTCGCATAAGCTTATTCCTTAAACGATACATTACATAACTAATTAAACTAACAGGTAAAAACACATATAATAAGACAGTAGCTAAGCTAACGCTTTTAGTGTCAATTCCACTGAAATCACTTTCACTATATTGGCTTTCACTAAGCACATCACTTCCTTTTAGCTTTAAGATCCGCGAGAATTGTCTCATCTCTTCCAGATTCATGTTTTTTATGTTGATTGAAGTTAAAGAGGTTGTATTACTAGTTTTCAGTTCCGGTAGGGCTATAATTGGCGTAATTTTATACTGGAGATTTTCAGCGAACGTGCGTTGATATGTCAGCTTTAACTCATTAAGGTAAAGTATACATTCCTCTGACGTTGTTACTATGTAAGTACCCTGGAGTGATTCCTTGGATTCATCGTTCTGGCATTGCTCTGCTAGTATTGTTGGCTTCCTTGCAAATATAATCCAACTCTTTAAGCTGATTCGTTGGACCTTGATATCTTCCACCTCGACACTATATGGTATACAGGAAGACAGATCTGCTCGGAACTCTAGAAGTTGTTCAGCGCAGGTTGGTGTCTGGAACTGAACTATGATATCATCGCTGCACAGGAATTTATCTGCATGAATTTTCTCACACGGTTTTGATACGGGCAAGTATATAGAATTTTTCACCAAAAGGTAGGGGTATTCGGGAAATACTACTATAGTTTTGTTAAGCGAACCTTTGTAAATGGGAATCGAATAAAGCTTAAAATAATTAAATATATTCTTATTTGTGAGTGGTACTTCCAAAATAAATATTATCTGGTTATCTTTTACATATGCCTTTACCTTAATTATTCTCTCGAATTTCAACAAATTGATTTCATTTACTTCATACATTAAATGGTGCATTTGCTCTATTGACTTTAGAATAGTTAACAGTTCAGTCGAGTTCACGATGGATTGATGTAGCACGGATACCTTAGTGAATGCTAACGCTGTTTCTACCTCACTTAGTGTTATGTAAGAAGTTCTGAATGAACTCATAAACATATCAAACATATTTAAAACATGAGCGAGGTATAAACAGTTATTTCCAACATTATTACCTAATTTTATGATTTCTTCGATTCCTTTCAATCTTTTATCTAATATCAATGTATTCTCATTTAAGGTGTCTGTGCTATTCGCTAAAATGTCCAACACTTTGGTCACCACAATCATTTTTTTATCTAGTATGATCTCTTTCGATCCAATCTTAGAAATTTCTTTATCATAACGAACCGCGTCTTCGTAATCAAGATTTCCTGAAATAGATTTGATCAATGATCCGAGAGGGTTGATCAAACCTCTTTTAACTCTATACGAGGGAATCAGTTGACTTAGTTTTAAAATCGCTATATTATTTAAGTACTCTACCTGTGTTCTTATACCTGCAAACTCATGAACAAAAGCTTTATGTAAGTCTACTAACTGTGTGAATTCTTTAAACCTTTGGGTGTGTATTTCCAAATCAGTTTTCAAACTGTTTAAGTCAAGTCGTTTTACTATGATCCACTTGTCTTCTTGTTTAAAGGCTTGTCCTTCTTTAACGGGCAGTATACCTGGATTCCCGTCAAGTTTTAGAAGATGAAGGCCCAGGCTGCGGGGTAGGAGGGCCATTACGACCACGCACCACCTGTGGAGGACGTTTAATATTCTTTACTGCTACTTTTGTTTCTCTATTACCTATTTCTATCGGAACTACATTCCTTTCGACTTTACCTTTAACCTTTGCTTTTCGATACCTAGCTTTATCTTTGCTTTTCCGTGTGTTAATATCTTTTACAAATACTACTTCACCTTCACTTAGTTCTACATCCTCTCCTGTACGTTTTTCTCTAACTTTTTCTTTCTTCTCCAACATTTTGTTCGATAAATACTGATAAAGATGTTTAGTACGATTAGCATGATCTTTTAACAGTTGCTGTACATAACTCTTTTCAAATTCACCATCAAACATTTTGTTGGAGTCCGTGTGTCCAAACACAATTTCAAACGGGGTCAGTTCAGTCGCTGAGTGTATAGTGTTGTTATAGGCCATTATTGCATACGTCATCACTGAGGCAGCGTCCGTACATTTTTGGTCATACTTAGCCAAACGATAAATTTCTATTAACGTCGAATGGAAACGTTCGACAATACCTGTAGAATTCGGGTTGTGAGATGTACATATGTGGAGCTCAATTTTGTACATTGATGCTAATTCTTTAATAAGTTCGTTATTGAACTCTGTTCCCGGGTCACTACTAATTTTCTTAGGTATGCCATATAAGGAAAAATACTTAATTAAGGCACGCACGACTTCTGCTGTTGATTTATTGTTAATTTCGATTGCTTGGGCTAATTTACTGAAAGCGTCTACTATGGTCAAGTATGAACGGTTTTCTATACTAAATATATCTATGAAGATTTTCTGAAAAGGAGCATCCTGTGTTTGCGTTAGCTGTATCGTAGGTTTGAGTGGCTTCCTGTCGTACTTTGTTTTTCTACACGCCTCGCATCCGTTTATCACTGCTGATATTGATTCCTGCATGTTCGTCCAATAATAATTTCTTTTTATTCTAAGCATTGTTTCTTTGATACCCCGGTGGCATGTTTTTCCTTCATGATGTTGCAAAACTATAGCTTTCTGTTCATTTTCATCCTCTACATACACAACTCTTTCAGTGCATTCATAGAACTCTACCGTACCTTCCTTAAATAATTTTATAATAACGCTGTTGAAGTTTTTCCTATGCTGTTTATTTTCAAAATATATGAAGTACTTGCGTTTTGGTTGTATATACTCCTTTAAAACTTGTGTCACCAGCTCTTCGTTGTTCACAGGTAAGAAAACTTCAAGAATTTTTTGTTTATTGTTTGAAATGTCTTTCACTTGTAATTTGTTGTTGAACCGCGTATAGACTAAAATTTGATTGGGTTTGGTATCGATAGCTTCATTAAGAATAGGGATACCTTTATTTTCCAGTTCTATGGCTGAATGTGCTGTTTCCGTCGCACTACTGTTAGATAGCGGAGGTAAAGGGTAAGTTTGTTCCAACTCGGATATATCACTAACGGATATAGTTTCGGAAGTATCTGACACTGACATAGTTTCTTGGCTGTCTTTTCTTGTCGCTAAAACCTGCACTCTTTTGTCAATTTCATTCAAAAACTCTTTATTTTTTTCTGTCTTGTCTATGTTTACTTTCATCGATGTATCGTCAGAGTCACCTATGGCGTTTAATTTTATTCGAGATAGGGCATCTGCGTTAGTATTTTGTTTGCCATTTTTGTATATTATTTTGAAGTCGTATTCTTGTAACCGCAGTCTCCAACGCGTTAATTTGCTATTGGGCTCTTTTAAGGAATATAACCACGCCAGAGGTCTATGGTCAGTAAAGATTGTAAAGGTTTTGCCGTAAAGATACGGTCGAAAATGTTTAACTGCCCAAATTATGGCGAGCAGTTCGCGTTCAATGGTGCTATATCGCATTTCGGTTTCGCTAAGTGTACGACTCGCATAGGCAACAGGTTTATCGCTGCCTATTGTCCCTTGTGACAGTACAGCGCCTAAGGCAACGTTTGATGCATCTGTTGTTAGTATGAAAGGTTTACCATGGTCTGGAAATTGCAAGAGGGGTGCGTGTGTAAGAAGCTCTTTGCACCTTTGGAAAGCGTTAATATAATTTTGGTCTATTACTACTTTGTTTCGTTTCTTTAGACAGGATGTCAAGGGTTGGGTTATTTTTGCGAAGTCTTTAATAAAGCGCCTATAATACCCTATAAGTCCAAGAAAACTTTTAATTTCGGTTGTGGATTTTGGTAGTGGATAGTCCAGTACTGCTTTTATCTTATCATCATTAGGTTTAAGTCCATTTTCAGTAATCGTATGTCCTAAGTAAAGAACTTCCTTCCGTAGGAATTCCGACTTGTCCAGCTTTATCTTTAAGTTTGTCGTTCGAAGTCTATCAAAAACTGTCCGTAAGTCTTTCAAGTGTTCCTGTAAGCTACTGCTGTACACGATGATGTCATCCATGTACACCAGGCAGTGTATTCCCTGTAACCCTCTCAAGACGTTGTCCATAGTTCTTTGAAATGTAGCTGGAGCCGTCTTCAATCCAAAAGGCATTCTTAAGTATTGGTAATGCCCAGATTCCGTGCTGAACGCTGTCTTCTGTCTGTCATTCTCCTCTACTTCAATTTGATGGAAGCCATTCGCAAGGTCAAGGGTCGTAAAGTACTTACTCTTTCCTAGCTTGTCAAACAGGTCAGTTATGTTTGGCAGCGGGTATTTATCGTCTATGGTAATGTCGTTAAGGCGTCGGTAGTCAATGACCATTCTATGTTTGATGTCACCAGATGCGTCTAATTTTTTTGGCACCAGGTGCACGGGTGCATTCCAAGGGGAATAAGATTCTTCGATAACATTGTTTTTCAACAACTTTTCAACTTGAGATTTAATTTCAGTTGCTTGTGCAGGTGATTGACGGTAAGGTCTGACATAAATCGGGTCTTCATTTTTAGTTCTAATGGAATGTTTAATCTGATTAATGAATGTCAAAGGTAGCTGATCACTGTAAAATATGTCCTTATATTCCTTGCATAAGTCGCTTACACAATTTCTTTCTTCTTCATTCATGTGTTCCAGTCTAAGTCTGGTCAAATTTTTGTCTAGTATCGTTTCAAGTTCAATGTCTTTCATCTCTACATCAGTGCAGTTCACGGGACTTTCACAGTATTTGGTTACTTTGAAGGGTTTTGTAATAGTCAAAGTCATAGGTTCTTCTAAAGTGTTTTGGATAACAGTGGTAGCATAACCATTATTGCAGGTGACGATAGCCGATGGCATCCTAACACCTTCACAAAATTTCGTGAAATTTAGAATTGCTTCTCCGGAGAATTGATCCGTAGGTAGTTTAACTAGTTGTTCTGTCCGTGAGTCTAACTCTAGCACGTAACTACTGTCATTGACAATTGGAAGCATTGTCGTTTTGGTGATAAGTTTTAAGTTTTTCATATCGATTACAGCTTCCAATTGCATTAAGAGATCATTACCTATCAAACCATCATATTTAGTGTCTACGTCATACACGTAAAACTTGTGACACTCACTACTATTGAAAGCAGGCATTAGTGGGATTTGGACCACTTCATTATGGCTACTTGATGCATGTGTGCTAATGACGGTGAAAGGTTCGCAAAGTATGTAATGAATGATCTGGTACTCCCGGTATCAATCATAAATTTTGCGTCAATCTCCGGTATGAACACATAAGGTAATTTAAGTTTAATGTCACAATTTAAATGTACTACTTCCGGTTTTTGTTTGAGGCCTGAATGTGAAAATTTTGAACTTCCTCATTCACGCTGTCGTTCTTTACAGTCTCTCTTTCTTGTTCATACACATTCATTTCCTTCTCAAGATAGTCTGCGTAATGACTTTCCTCCTCTTGCCAGTTCTCTTGATCATCATATCCATACGCATTCTCAACATTGTTGTAATAATAATTAGTTTCACCTAAGTCTAGCTCGTTAAGACGAAACCCTCGGGGATGGGTATACCCTTGAGGTTTTAAGGGCGGAGCAGTACGCATTGAAACGTCAGTATCACCCGCCCTATTCATCACTGGGGGCTTATATCCCACTTGCCCATGATTAAATTGGGGTCGGTACCCGAACTGTTGTTGTTGCTGTTGAGGTCTAGAATTAAATTGTGATGGTGGCATATACCTCTGATGCATGTTGAATTGCTGAGGGGCAAATTGTGGTCGATATCCAAATTGTGGCTGATGGCCATATGGTCTTTGATTAACCTGGGGTAATCTCATTTGATTATTTGGTATTCCAAAGTTAAACCGAGCTGGAGCTGCTGTTTGTGGCATGGGTCTAAACCCACTAGGCTGAATAGGCATGTTAGGCATGCGAACCATGCCGAATGTGCTAGGCATGCTGGCCATGTTAGCCATGCTAGCCATGTTAGGCTGTGTATTTGAGGTGCCAAATTTGAACGGAGGTAGTGCTGATTGTGGCCTATTTAACTTGCTCCTCATGTTGTACTGCTCGTAAAAATTTACTTCTTCTAATACATACTCCAATGCCTTTTCTAGAGTTTCCGGTGATTTTAATCTAACAACGCGTATCAAATTTTCAGGCAGATTATACAAGAATACGTTAAGCGAGGTATTATTGTAGATAGTAATTTTAGCGCTTTTAATATTGGCATTAGTCAACTGATTCACTTTAGATATTAAGACCGCTCTAACAGACTGAATGCGATTGCAAAGATCAAGATAGTTTTCACCTTGTTTAATTTTTAAGCTTTCCAATTCTAACGCTATACATTCTTCACTTCTTGGATCTCCAAAATGTTGAACTAACAAGTCCCTAAATTCAGTCCATGTTGTAATATCTTCCCGTTCACTTATCAAGGCAGCAGCTTCATCTGTTAACCTACTAGTTATAGTATGCATAACATACACATTCTGCTCCGGAGCGCCTTGATAATCTGTTATCACATATTCACATTTCCTTAAAAATAAGCTTAAATGGCGCTTATCACCACCAAACAAAGGGATAAGCTTTAACATTTCATTCGGTATAACTTTAATTGTCGTCATTTTTATGCAGTTAATATACTTCTATTATTATAACAACTTATTCTATAGTTTCAAATAAACCAGATAAAATTATAATGGAAAAGGTTCGATTCCAACTATAATAAGACGATTTAGGAAAGGATGGTGAAAAATTCACTTACCAACCAGTCATCAACATTCTCTTTTCTTTGTAATCCTTGACGAATTTGTATTGGTTCGAGAATCGCACAAACGCCAATCAATCGCGGTTCGCAAACTCGCACTTTTAAAATCGCGTATATTCACTGTTCACGTAAAACTTCACTTTTCAGAGGTTTCCGCGAAAGATGGTGTCGTCAGCATTGCGATCCTACCGGCTGCGCCAGTCAAGTTTACGGGAGCGCGAAAGAGCTTTTTAAAAACACTTTTAAAATATATATATTTATTTTATCTTAACTTAAAATTAATAAGTCCGAACAAAGTGGGATGTTCGTCTAGACTAACAATCTCAATACATAATACCATCCTGGATAACAAACGCTTCCCACGCAGGTCTCAGTTAATTCTGAGATACTGTTATGATGCGTTTGCAGTTTAGCTGGAAACGGTTGTTATCTGGCGACCGGGTGGCCGCATAACTAACTTAACAATAACAAGGAACGGCAATAATAATACACTTTAGAACGCGACTGTACAGGCAGAAATCCGCGAAGCGTCGTATCGGGGCGGGGTACAGAATAAGACTGATAGTCAACCGGTGCCAGGGTTGCCAGATGAGATTTCTCGGATTTCCCCAGATTCAAAACTATTTTTCCCCAAAATGATACCTTTTTTAGAAAAATTCCCCAAACTTAATTTGACGTAATTTACAAATAAATAAACCATAAATTCTAAGTATCGTTTATTTATTTCTTCAAAAGGAATAAACAAATCCAATAACTCGTCATCGTCTCGAGCAAAGGAAACATTTTCGGAATTAAACGTTGTAATATTTTAGCAGTAGGCTCAAATTGTGAACATCCACCACGGGCTGCTACTCAGTATCTCATCCTAATTCTGTTCTCTTTTTTGGTCAGCAGTTTTGTTTTTTTATACAACATTAATGATTGAGAAAGCTCTTTGAGGAAACGCTATTTCCTCAGCAGGATTTTTATATGAGGAAAAACATTCACCCCAAAATTCATCGGTAGATTCACTGGCAGCATTTCGGCTTGGTCGGCTTGTTCTCGACCACATTACGTACAGCCAGACCACAGACGAAAGAACGAATTAGTGATATTGGGCTTATGCTCTATGGTCGACCGAAATTTATTTTTGCGCTAGAAAATTTACAGGAGTGCGTTCAGTTTGATCACCCGGCGATCGTGATAATAATAATTATCTAGTGCAAACGGTGATAGTCGAGCGTCGTCGGACGATCAAACTGAACGTACCCCAGATCTATAGACAAGACTTCGTTTGGAAATAGTCAACCCCGAATTTCCCCAATGTCGGAATTTCTTTCCCAAACATTTCACCAAAGATATAATTTCCCCAATACTTCTCCAAATGCCATATTTTTCTCCAAAATGAGGAATAAAACCCCCAATTTGACAACGCTGACCGGCGCGGCGCCACGTACGCGCACTTTTGGTCCCTCTAGCCTCCTTGTGGTACCAAATATTTGACTTCTGTGCAATAACGGCCAGCGCTAGAGTTTCGTGCTGCTACCTGTACCTAAGTAAATACACCTTTGGTACATATTACAACATGATAATTAGGCGCCTTAATAGTTGATAATGTACCCAGGCACCTAACCTAGATAGTTATTTACCAAAACATTCCCAGTAGCGTAAAATCTGAGAGCACTTGCAAAATTGGCGTCAATGGTAACCCGCGCTTATCGGTAGTATTGTACCTATAATAACAATGGAAGTAAATTTTGAACAACCAATTAAAGACTATTAATGAAGCGGTATCGTTTCCGTAATTCTACATCGTCGTATACTTACTTCCAAGAGACTGCTGCATCTCTTTCTTATATTATCTCTTCGATGGATAATTATGTAGGTACACTCTGTCATCGTAAATGTAATTTATAAACTCTTCAAACTATTTTCAACACCCGTCTTAACATAAATAATAGTATATCATAAATGAGCTTTGAGGATTTTTCAAGGTAGATCATGTCGTACCTTGTTTTGACATGTGATTTAATCCCCACGTATGAGGATAGTTTTGGAGGAATTTTCGTTGACTTAAAATACTAAATCACAGATTTGAGGTAAAGTCAAGTCCAGTAGTAGTATATTTCGAGTTACAATTAAAAATATGGAGGTTAGTCGTCACGTATCTTCTTGCTTTCTACACTGATTCAAAACTTAGATACTTAAAAGCGTAGAAGTCCTTAGTGTGCCTGTCAAATTTGATTGAAATCCGTCGATAAGTCACGCTACAGCAAACTTACCTCCTTTCCCCCTTTTTTCGCCCAAAAAAATTGCAATCAATTAAAAAATTATTTAATCAAGTAATTTGTGTGCCAATTTTCGTCAAAACCTTTTTGTGGTTGAGAAAAGCGACCTGTAGGCAAGAACAGACAGACAGACGGACATAATCATTTTTGAGCCAATCTCGAATTTAAGACGCTTCGCTCGATCGGTCAATAATCAATATCTGAATTAAGTTGCCTAGACAGTTTTCATATCAGATACTTACCGCATTGATATCGCGTAGACGTACATCGCTTCTACAAGTTTAGTACAAAATATACTCGTCGCAAATTGACGTTTGCACGACATTCTACGGTGTCGGTGTTGCTCGATGACGGATTGGATGAAAAGCGTCACATATTATTGTATACATTTTTGACATGTGTTGATATGGTTAAGGCCGCAGTTTATAATGTGTTGTAGTGGGCAAATACCTTTAGAAAGAGCTGATTCTTATTGTTCTTGCTCACTGCTGAGTAATCTTTACATTTAATCGAATTGTTTCTTTATTGCGTCCATTTATTGGTTAGATCCATGTTTTCCCGTTAGCTGTCGTAGAAAATACGAGAATGGCGAGTGCTGAGCAGGTTGGTTGAAGATTTCGAAAATGTAACTGTATCTCCAATATTCCATTATATACCCCATTTTTGCATAAATGACCACCGTAAAGTAGGCAGACAGCCGTAGCCACCATAAAGACTTACAGAAACATATATATTTGATTAATTATCAGTGTTGTGAAATGATGCTTCAAGATGTGTGAGTCGATGCTTCAAGCATTTTCTCATATGTGTTACTTCATCCGTTGACAGAAAAATATCTCATTCATTTCTCTATGATAAAAGCATCTTAATAGAAGACTTACGCAAGAGCGTCCCTCGCACATTCTTTAAAATTCAAGCATTGCGAAAATTTGGTTTTATGATGTCACTTGAGAAAATAATGCGGGCATCTTTGTTCCTGCCAAGAATTTAATCTCTTCACGAAAGACCAGAACGCTCGCTATGTTGATTTTAAACGATGCCATTCCATTAGGTGCCATTGCCACTCGCGCGAAATTACGAAGGAATTTTATCTTAGAATGTGTGACAGCGAGTTATTAATGACACACTTTTTCCTTTGTGTCCGCGATAATGTGTGGAGTAACCGAGACGTTATTTTAAATTTATTATTGTATCGACAGAAAATTATGTAACGATTGCGTCGCGGACAGCGAAATCCGTGTACATATAAAGTTTCGACGCGAGGACTTGACGATTAAAATGGAACGTGCTACGCGTCCTTGGATCAAACTCGTAAATGTCTTTATCTTGTATGTCTTTATTTATCGAAAAACAAACAAACATAGCAATAAAACCGTCCAATATTATTGCATCGCACACCTTTGCGATTTATGTAATGATGTCGATATCGAAACCGAGCAAATTTTGGCGAATTCGGTCGATTGGTGCCTTTTAGTTCAAAGCGAATATTTCAAAATATCAAAAGTAATAATTTGTGTTTATCGATGGCTTTATTATCTCGTTATATGACAGTGAACATTCTGGGGCGTAAGTGAACTATTAATGAAATTTTGTTTTTGGAGAGATAGCAGTATTTATTACGAACGAAGTTCCTGTGCAATGTAACACGAAATTCATGTCTGTTATTTTGATTTGGATAATGGCCATGTTGGGACTTAGCTACAGACAGTAATTTTAGTTTTGTTAGTGTTCGATTAATAAAGATCGCCTTCCGCTTAAAGACAATTAGTTTAACGATGTGTACCATCATGCCGATGAAGGCCGTATTAAAGACAAACCATATGATTTTCTTCTGTGTAATGATACTGTAATGAGTCGTGAATCATCGAATATTAATCATTTTTAACGGTTGGGCTTTTATTGAAGCCATTTATTTTACATTACATGCCGTAAGAAAGCTTCGTTGTGGATAAAGGTTAGTTTATACAGTGAAGACAAACCAGAACAGCGTTTGGGAAATAATTACGCTATACCTAACCGGTAAATTGCCAGTGTAACGAGACAATTACGCTGAAACTGGCCAGTTGGTACTTCGGCAAAATAAATGCTTAAGTTCGAGTTCGGCTAGAATTAGGTAAGACATAGGGTATAATAGGTTAGATAACGTTTACTAAACAGCTGACTGCATCCGGGATTCCAACCGCGTTGAAAAGGCCGAGGTTATTAGTTCGGTTGACCGACCTAATGAGACTTTTATATGTTTCTGTAGTCCGGATGTCACCCGGTCTTATTAGCCGCATTTTGTACCTGTAGTTCGGTGCTGGCGAAAAGTTTTGTGTGTGATTGATTTTAGTTTCTACATAGGTTATTCTATGGCACAAGCACTCTGCCCCTTCAACTATGCAAACAAGAAAACAAACTAAAGTGATTTTATTAGACTACGGATATGATTACCCGCACATTAAAGAGCAAAAAATACGCCATTTTGGCCTTTTTAAGTATCATCGCCCCATCAAGACGAATCTAATAATCTATCATTTATCATCGGTTGAGCTATTGAGTATTTACGAGCGCACATACGTACATACGTACCTACAGGTCAAACACATAACCATCCTTTTAGGCTTCGTCGCAGTCAGGTAAGATCACATCAAACTATTGCACTGTTGCGTTGCGAGTGATAGAAGGATACACCGACATCCGAACAAACGAACAGACACTCTTTCGCATTTATTAAAGTGTTGTAGTTGGCGTTGATTGATGATACGATATTGTTAGCACAACTTTAACTTTGGCTAAATGTATAATGTAAGTATGTAATATACATGTTAAACAATAACAATGTATTGTACAATCGATATTTTACCAAGTTTTTAGTATAATAGTCAATAGTCATTAGTAGATTATTGACATTCTAAAAATTAGGTAAGTTAAAATTGGCAATGTTCGTTACCTACATAGGGATAGATTTGGGGTATCCACATTAATGAAATCGTTTGTAATAAAGAAAATACAAGGTTTGGGACTTTACCTACTTCCATTCGTTATCGAGATTGGTACCATTTTACGAGCTTAGCAGCAAAGCACCTAAAAACTTTCACACTAGACCAGCGTCTTATGTGAAATATTACTTTTAATAACAATGGTAAAAACTTTTCATTGACATTTTTGTTACAAAACTACTTGAAATTATAATTATTTTTATTCGAGATTTAATAAGCACTGCATTTTAGTTGTTCGTTGATCACTGCAGTAGTGAAACACTGTCCCGCAGATAACCACGACCTCCGTTAGACCCTCCTACGGATCTAAGTAACATATTTCTATAGATTAACTTCTAGTAAAGACTAGATTTAAAGAACATTATTTTAAATTATATAGAAGGAAGATCATAATTAGCATATACTATTTGCATTAACTAACTCTATAGAATTTGCGCATAATGATTCTTATCAGGCACAATTTAAAGAAACCAATATTATACTGACAATGATAGAAGAACTCCTATATACAGTGAGTCCCGAAACTCAACGATAACCTGGTACTTAGTTAACAATGTTTCTTACTTTGATTTGTGGTTGCGATTAATATCACTATTAAAAAATCACTATAAAAATTATTATCATAGATTTTTTTCTTTCGGTATACCTTGGCCTCTCGCCCGGTACCCGATTATCGTTGAGTTTCGGGACACCCGATATTATACATCAGAGCGTAAAAATAATAATGAAGCAATGAAATAAAAAAAAACCCCTAAAGTTGAGAAAAAATCTTTCGTGAATCTATAAGGCTAATAAAAACTTATTTGTTTATAAATGATTTAGTGATCTTTCCATTCTATTATATTATAGGACATGATATTATCTATTATTTGATTTTATTCTTAGCTTATACTATTATTATTTATAATATAATATTATAATAATATATTATTAATAATGTATAGTTATTTTCATTGTTTAACTTATTTTAATAATATAATAATTGCTCATAGTCCGAAAACATGTAAATGTAACACATTGCCGTTGCATACACCCCAAAACCAGAATAAAATAATTATTGTAGCCGATATAATGTAATTAGCAACTGTAGTATACTAGCGAGAAGTAGTAGAAATGTAAAAAAGTTATATGTTCCCTCACTGAGACTTCCATTAAAAAGTCAAAGCGCCAAAAGGCAATACGAATATTTAAGAAGTTACCTATCTAACATATTTAAATAATTTAATGATGTTTTTTAAGCATTT
The DNA here is from genome assembly GCA_917880725.1 of Selenia dentaria. NCBI lineage: Eukaryota > Metazoa > Arthropoda > Insecta > Lepidoptera > Geometridae > Selenia > Selenia dentaria. The sequence goes on along the minus strand of OU862888.1, from coordinate 19,349,170 downwards.
GATACGTTTGTATTATTGATCTTAATTTTCGCAGTGATTTCATGTACATAATTATAACTCGTTTCCTAATTAATACTTTCATTTATTTTAATACAATGGTAGTCAGTAAAAGTGTATGACTCAGTTGTTAAAGTAACATGCAATTTTAATTTTAATAAAAGCATACATTTATACGCCTGATCTGGCAGAAATGTAACTCTGCTGTCACATTTATGCAAATATACCTACCTAAAATTCTAACAAATAAATTATTTCATTTCACAAAACTACCATACTTCCACTACTACCATATTTCCGCTATTCCAGCGTAAAGTCCTGCATTATCTTCGTCCATTGCGATACCATTATTTAGATTTCAGCTAAGCTTGGTGCTTTTTAGGGTTCAGTGCGAGACTACGGGATCCCATTTTCTACCTACTAAGCTTACGCTGTCTGTATCTGTGTGTGCCCATTCTTAAAAATACTTCTTCTTTTGTTGAAATGCTCACTTAGTTATTATGGCGTATATATCCTAGTCCTGTTAACGTAAAAACTGTTATACATGCACTATGTATGATAACGCGGTATGATTAAAGTGAACACATTTAAGGATACGATATAATCCTAACAATAAATTAAAACGAAAGGTAGAAAGTAAGTCTGTGTATGTTTATTTATTTTTTGCTTTAACGTCAAAATGGTAATACAAACACTATGTATAATGACGCAGTATGGTTATATTGAACACATTAAATAAAAAATGCAAGAAGTGACCAAGGGGAAGTCGGGCTCCCGTTATGGATAGGTAAATAGATAAAACGAATATATCGCATAGTCTGCGGAACTCTTACTGTACGAGTCCAACTCGCACTTGGGCGATTCCTATATAGTTAAAGTCCTACAATCGTTTTACCATGGTCAAGTAAGCGCTATACAAGTAGGTTATAACCCCTATATTGTGATTGGACATAATTGGGCATAAAAACAAATGAGTGTAAATTATCGACAAGGCGAAACAACTCAAGCTGGTAATTAAAATGGTGGTTTTGTCATTTTGCGGAGTCGAATGTTGGTTTAATTAGTGGCTTCGGGGCAGAAATAACAAAGTGCTCGGCGGGCTTCGGCGCCAATCGTGTGACCCGATCTCCGGTGTGGTTATTGGAGCTTGTTCAGCGATGAGGTTAACTGGCCTCCCGAGACTCCCCTTTGTGAGTGTGAACTTTGTTGTCATGTACACAACAATGTTGCTTGTTGACTCTAACCTACCTACTTACAGGTTCTTCTGAGTTTCCTTGAAAGGGATATTTACCAATACATACTCCTTCCAACTAATTTAGTAAAACAAAAATCGACCCTATATCCTAAACTCGAAATATTTATGCCCGGGTGGCACGAGAGGCCAGTTTTTAAAGCCAGCAAGCTAGTGTCAGTAAGGTAGCAAGCTAGTTCTTCTGGCTTCTTGTAGACAGAACTAGCTTCATTTCTAAGCTAGTAAGCCAGTACGCTAGTAAGCCAGTACGCCAGTTTACAAGCCAGGATTGTTTTTAATAGGATGGAGTTCTATTTTTAAGCCAGTAGCGCCCCCACCACAGATTTTACTATCCTGGCTTGTGCACTAGCTTCATGTGGCCGGCAAAGTCAGTTTTCAGTTGGCTAGAAACTAGAAAGCAGGAACCATGCGTTTTGTACATTTTTATGACGTTGATATTTTAAGATCCCCAAACTAAGAACGGTGATTAATTTAAAGTTTGTACAACTATACCGATACCATTAATGTCTGTGGAACGACACCGTTCATTCAAGTACAATTAATGTGTGGCGAAATAAAGCAAGTGGTTATTGTCCCGTACCATTTTTGTAATTCATCTGTTGCGAATCGGCACAGTTTGTCGGCGAAGTAACACGTTCAGTAGAATAATGTCTTTTATTCGCATGCAATTCATGTTGGACGCGTGGTCACCTTAGTCGCTGCAATAATACTGGCTTAAAATAATGAAGCCTCGTGTAAACGGAACTAGCTTGTTGTGAACTAGCAAGCCAGGTCAGCAAGCCAGGACAGTTTAGTAGAAAATTGGCTTGCTATCCTGTCTTGAAAAACTGGCCTCGTGTAACCCGCGCATTATGTGCGGGTTAAATAATTTGTATAAACTATCATAGATCTAGTACAACTGTGGCTCAGATAATTCATAGTTTGTATTGTACACGTCAACGATACAGTTGCGTTACACTTACACAAACTTTTGTGGCTACGGAAAACCAAGGACTTGTAGGTATGCTATGCTATCTATCACATCGTATGCGAACCAAACTTGGTCAACTTGAGAAAAGTGTCTAGTCAATCAATGACAAATCCACATTGTTTCCATTGGCAAATATAATTTGTTTGGTAAAGCAATTGCAAAATTCTGAATTTAAATAAGCGCCTATTAAAAATTGTGAAATCAACTAATTGGCTGATCAATTGCAGAGTTGCAAAATAAGCAAACGAAGCGTTTGACTGACTCTGAGTAGTCCGTAAACGTTTGTTTTCGGCGCCAAGCCAAGTGGTATTAAATCATTATAGATATGTTCAATGTCACTGTTTCATTATATTATTATACCACTTATATCAATATATTTAAATATAATAGGGAATGATTGAGTTTCAATAAATCACACCGCCATACTAGTCTATATACCTACTCTATACTCTATGTAGTGGTAAGATTAGCAGCGCTCGCCTGGAGAAGTACCATTTTACCATAAGCTTTGCCTATTATTCAACTGTGAAGCACTAGTGTGCAAAAATTTACTGCTTCGTTGAACGGTACAATGTTTCCAGCGAAGTCACAAAGCAACAGATTCAAAATCTTATATCTCAGAGCGATGAGCGCATTGAATTGCCGTGCAGAGTTTTGAACTCTTGTAGTTTAATACTCTGAATGGCAATGAAGTGTTATGGGTGAGTGTGACGCTTAGCATCATAAAAGAGTACTTTTATTAGTTTTTCAGGGCTCTATCACTAGACTCCTGCTATTAGCATCACGATTGATAAATGTATTGACTAAATATGACTAATGTTACATTATTTACCTACTAACTATAAGGACTTAGGGAGCTGGGAAACATTTCGATTTATGATATGCTCATGTTTCAAATTGATGGGGAATAAATACTAAATTTATTAAATTAAGAACTAAGTAGGTAACCTTTCAAATTTGGTAAAAATAATAAGGTTTGTCATCATTTGTTCAGGGGGCCTACTCCCACCTATTACGAAGTTATCATAAATCAGGAGCGTTTTGTAATAATCATACTTCCTATCGTACTCCCACCGTGACAATACGGTCGAACATGTTACTTCAATACTATAAACGGCGTGTTTTTTTTAGCCGAAATCGAACACTAACACAGTTGCAAAGTAAGCGAATTGAGTGCTCTATTTGATAATACGTCATCAAAACGTCTAGTAGGAGTAGGGGCCCGTTTTGCCTCTGGGCTGATTAGTTATAATCATGCTGAAAACTATAAGGAAATCAACGATGCAGACATCCTGCTTTACGTTATGATGAGACGTTTTTGTAAAAATGATAAAAAGCTCTACGTCATCTGCCCATGGTTCTAGTAGCGACTATTCGATTCATCATGACTCTGATGTTTGCTCACCGATTGTGAGCTGACTTGTATAAAGTATTGAAACTCATTGAATTGAGGGAAATTGGCGGGTATATCCGGCTACGATTAAATATATTTTTTTTGTGTAATATTTACTATGAACTGAAGCCGTAATAAGCGTTGAAATCCCTGTTAATTAGATTGAAATCTTCATTGAAGATTCTCTGCTTCGTTGATATCAATATTTTTATCAGAGGTGTGTTTGTACATTTGGCTTACTTCGTTTTAGATGATTCTGAACAACCTCAGAGGTAGACATGAGCAAATTAAAGCGCTGTCAACGGACACCGCATAAGGAACATGCTTGTTGTGTTTTTGTTTTTTTCACATAGTCTACTTTTGAAAACTTTACAGGTCTACCAAGTGTGCACTTCATATGCAGTTAAAAATATCACTTTTTTCAATTTATGTTTTTAATTATACAAATCACAGAAGATACCATTAAAGTCAGAATCCTAGATGTTGAAGGTATTCGATTTTATTCGTTTTCTGAAGGATTCTGAACTTTAACATATGATATTCTTGTAGCCCCTTTTCTAAAAAAAACGAATCTACTTGATAACACATCGTCTTTATGGTGGCAGACGAGTCAGTATTTTTTCTTTCGTTATATTGTCGCTATTCGCTATTAATAATCTCATGTATGTATCAGTTGATTTCTGTCTAGTTTTTACTGTAAAGAAACAGTTCACTGTCATTAAAATAAAAGACTAATTGCGTATGTCATTGCCTCTACTGTTGGCATCTAATGGGTAGGTTCGATCTCAAATCAAACTAAGCACTGTAAGTATGTGAAGTATGTGATCTGCACATCTGTTTATTATTATCAAATTAAGTGTAAATAGCTATTGTATTTGGAACTCTGAATTACTTTTTTACTCTTAAGTAGCTCATATAATATGTCTGCCTTATACTTACATAGTATAAACTAAAGACACTTACTCGTCTGTCTGTCTCTGTAACTCCTCTAAACGTAACGGATTTTGATCACCTTTGGTAACATAATTTTTCATTGAAGGTTTATTATATACTACTTAGATGCGCCCTGCGGATTCACCCGCGTGCTAATGATGATTATTACGATGATGAAAAGTAACCTATGTCTTAATCCAGCGTTTCCGTATCAAATTCATCAAAATTGGTCCAGGCGATTGAGCATGAAAAAGTAACAAACATACAAACACACTTTTGAAATTTACGCCTATATAATATTAGTGTAAAACAACGACATCATAATGTAGTTAAGTTAAGACAATTAATAAGTTAAGTTAATTAATATGTTAACTAAATTCATAGGGTAAGTTAATTAATAAGTTCTGATGTAAGTGAAAAACAAACTTAATATGATTACCATTTTTTTTCCAAAAAATACCCGTTCGAAGCTGGGGCGGGTCGCTCGTTTTGTATATAAGTACATTAATACTTATAATATTACGATGCCAACTTATTAAGTAACGAGTGTGTATGGGTGTGGTGTGCGTGTGTTAGTAGGTCTGTTTGTTACTACTCAGTACTGAACTTGAATTATGTAATATGTTAGTTCCCACTCAGCTGTCAGATACTCGGGGTAAACTAAACACCAAATAACCGATTCGCAATAGGCCCGCGTGGCAGATATACCTAGTCCATACTTCTTGTTACCTCTCGCAAGGTATCTCAGTAGTGGAATCAACATGCGCTGATTAATGTATATTATAGTGTCCTTACTGTAAGTAAGTATCTATATTGTGAACAACATGTTGCAAAGCAAATTTATCATTTCTCATTTGAATAAGCAAGAAACTATTAAAGAGTATTGTATTCGGACGTTTAGCATGTTGGTACACAACATAACCACACCACTGAGGTTAAAAGACGAAGAGATATGAATCGTTTAATAGGCAAGTGTGAACAGTGCTGCCATTGTGGGGCCTATTAACAAACGAGTTTTGACACGCGAGTGTATCTAGAATAGATACTTGCGAAATGTTTGGCTCACGACTAAATAAATAAATGCTTATTTACATCGTTGCCCAACCGCTGATAAGTAATTTAATTAGAACGGCTTTAATTGAATAGCGAACACAATAACGAGAGCGATACTGTTGCAACGAATTAATCAAAGTTATGATCCGCGCATGCGTCTGGCTCTTTGTTGCAGCGAGCTGACTTATTCGTTGCAAAATTTCGTAGAGATGTCATTGTTTGTGTTTCGCCGGACTACATCAAACAGTTGCCGTGTAATATACCTAATCCCTACAGTTCCAATATGAGAACTTCGCGACATCGACTGCATCATTCAATCTGCAATGTGGAATAGATCAACTTCAATCTCCTTTATTACTTAACTAGCTGACCTATCGCTAGCATAGCGTGATGTTAATTATAGCCTGTCTCAAAAAATGGGCTATCCAAAACTAAAATATTTTTTCAATTCGAACGAGTATATCCAGAGATAATCGTGTTCAAAAAAATAATCTCTTCAGGTTTATAATATTAGTTAAATTATGTAAAACCACTAAGAATATGAGTTAATAGTTGGTTATATATATTATTATTTATATTTTATTATTTATATTTATATAGTTAGGTACAATTCTAAATGACTGCTTTTTTTTGTTCCTCACCGAATTAACCATAACAGAATCAAACGTTAAAACCAATTATTTTGCTTACGATTCGTTACTCTTAGACATTTTCTTCATACAATGTGTCAAATAGTTACCAATCAAAACTTAAAAAATACCGAAGGGTATATTTCTTATAAAAACCCAGCTTAAATACGTAAGTACTGGGTGGGCAGTTAAAGTATTTACTATTATCCTCCTTCAATTAGGTGCCTCCTTCAATAAGATGTGGCAAGATGAGGTCGCGCTAGAATTCACCATCTCGCCCCTGCCAGGACCTCACCCCAGAGTCCTTAACGGGCCAGAGTCCCCCCAGTTTCCACCAGTGGCTCCACGGAGGAGGAGTAAGGCGTGCGAACTGCCTCCTCCGTACCCCCGTTCGTCTGTGCCGGAGTGGGTCAGTTCGGTCATCTTCAATTGTTAGAATAGGCACAATAATACTTTATGAAGAAATAATACTTATGAGATTACTTTACGATAATAATACTTTAAGAAATCTCCGCATTCCGCTGTCTAGACAGAGAATCATAAGCACTTACTTGAAATTATTCTAGTAAAATTTAATATAGAATGTTAATTTTACTTTCGAGTGGATGATATGAGAATATTCCATTAGCATTCCTACCATACCTTGACTAAAATAAAAATGTACCTACTACCTCGAAGTGATGAGTGCAGTTCAGTGTCACGCTTTCTTTTATAAACTCTAGATTAAAATGTTGCTGTAAATTGTAATCGTAATGCTTACTTCGACACTTGTATATTAAGTATATAAAGAAAATATATTGAAGATGAGAGGCATTGGCCGGAAAATCTGTCCCATCCCTATTTTAAGGTATGTTAACAAAGGAAATAATTTTGTAAATGTGATAATATACTTACACGAGGGGTATTGATCTTGATCGTATTATCGGAGTGAGTCAAAGTCGCGACTCGGTGGCGGCACAACTGTTTCAAGTGCACTCGATCATTGAAATCTATGTTTATTTTGTGATATCATATCCATCCGAGTACTTTGCTTTGTTTCGGTAACAAAACGTTGCAAATACCACGTAAATGCCGACACTATGCATTTTTTACATTACTTGGATACTTATATACCTGTTTCATTGAACTCCTTTTAGTATAATATAGTTAGTATATTTATATTACGTTACAAATTGCCGATTAATTAACACCCTTAGTACCTAAGGGCCATTTTCCAAAAGTACGCTCAGCAGTAAATCCAGGCTGAGTACAGAACTAAGTAATTTCTTATTGCTTTTACTTACTGTCAAATCTTCAGAAGTCCAGACACAACTGAGCAACAATAAAGTGTAAACCAAATTTTTACCAAAAAATGCAGCCGACTTCAGCACTAAAAATTGTGAACTTGTTGAAGTCGGCACCATGATAGTTCAAAAGTACCTATTATCACAATATTGCGCGCATGGTACCGACTTCGATAAGTTCACAATTTGTAGTGCTGAAGTCGGCTGCATTTTTTGGTTATTTCACAATTTTTGTGTTGAAGTCGGTTCTATTTTATGGTAAAAACTTTTTTTTTACCCTTTTTATGGTATACTGTCGGTTACTAGTGGCTACTTACGAGATCGATTGTCATTCACCGTCAATTACGATGTCATCAATATATGCGAAACACTTTTCAGTAATTCGATTGTAACTTAAAAATCTCTTTTTTACGAAATTATTCTATAATACTAGTATAAGTTGTACTATACTAATTATACCGAATTTCATGAAATTTAAATGGGACCACCTTGGAAGTATACTCTACCAATTAAAAAAAAATCAAAATCGGACTACTCTATAATAAGTTATGCGTGATCATACATTAAAAAAAATACGTTTCGAGTTGAACCTCCTCCTATTTTTGGAAGTCTGTTGAAAAATACAATACGGGCCTGAGTGTATAATAAGGCTATCCTTTCTATTCTAATCTATCCTTTTTTGACCTTGTAAATAGTTTAATATTTAAAAAAATAATATTAATATTTGACAATATACTTACGTTGTAAGAAACCTTGATCGGGGAGGTTGCCGCTTATAACTGCGCCTAGTAATGGTCAATTTACGTTGAGAAACAGCGTTTTTCTAAACCCAAGCTTCCTTAATTAGCGGAGAAACCAAGTGATCCAACTCCTATGCAAATAGACGTTTTCTTCTATTTTCGAAAGCACATTTTTTGTGAGATCGTTTGAGCGTGACTTATTATTGATTCATCTTTTTACTTTTACACGAAGAGGTCGTCGGGCTTAATGATGTGTTGACTGCTGATGGGATGCATTCTTTAACACGCGTGCTTTTCGTTTAGTTTACCTGATGTTGAATAAATAATCTGCCCATTACACAAAAAAAGGAAATTATTCACAAAATATATTTTTCATCTTAGTTTAAATATTTTTTTCATTTTCTGATTTCATTAATTTCATGTTTGTAAAATGTACTTTTTACATATTATTGTCATTAATGAGGTATTTCTATTGGAGTTTAAGCTGCAGTGTAAACATACCTTTTGTATTTTTATCTTTAATTATTTAATATTTTTTCTCTTTTCTTCTTCTTTTTCTTTTTATAGATATTTTTGAGGCACAGCTATAACATGACAACCACAAAAATCACGGAAAGAGTGTCGCACTCGCGTAGTTATCACCCATCGTGCGTGTACGCAATTTCCTTTTGAAAGAAACGCTGATCTGAGAAAAGGTGTTCTTAAAATAAATGAGGAAAATCAACACATTTATTACGTACCTCTGCACTTATATCTATAGTAAATATTAGTCTATAAATAGTGTTTTGAAAATGGGAATTCTCCTGAAACCGGTATAATAATACCTACTGGAATAATATTTGATTTTACGAGATGTCACATCTGGGTGGTTTGGCTTGTCTGCTTTTCAGGTGTGCAAATTGATGGACTTTAACTAAGTAGACACAAAACAAAAGTTCCGTATCTCAAGAGCAAAAAAGAAACCTTTATAGGATCACTTCGTTATCAGTCTGCTTGTAAATAACCTAACCTTCAGGATCGCGTGAAGTTATAAAGTTTAAATTAATAATCAAATGCTTAGCTCTAGTCCCTTCAGTCAGCTGCAAAAATCAAGTTTGTAAGTCAACACAGTTTGACACTCGTCAATTGATTGAGGAGTTGACCTATACCAAGGAATTTAGCAAAAAGCAAGGTCTCATAACGCAGATATAGGAAAAATTCTAAAACCGTTAGTTTGTAGTTATGACACGTTTTTGATGTTGACATACTATATTTTTAAAGTATTACTTATTTTAAAGCCCTAACGCCTGCTTAGTGAACTCAAACATTGAAATTTATACAACATACTATTTTTTTTTTGATTGCTGATTTAGGTACTTTTACAAGAGGAAGCCGGTGAGATTTCGGAACAAGTAGCTTTTAATTAAGATAGTTTCATCTTTGTTTATATTGTTATGAAGTCTATCAGGACACTACTCAAAAGAAGAGGACGTCGTCAAGAAATTGTGCGTGGGTGCAGTGGGTCCAATTATGTCTAGTGCGAACAACTTTATGGTAACTTGGAACAAAGTCGCTCTCACCTTGAGATGTCGCAGACGGGCTAAATCCGGACCGGCTCCCAGGCTTTCCTAACTTTTTCATATACAATCGATTTTGAAACAATAAAACTAGCCTGGTTCAGATATTCTTATAATTTAAGTCATAATTATAATGAACTTTGTTTGGAAGAGTCCAATACCATAATTCATATTTTGCTAGCTAAAAACAACTTATTTATTTCAATAGCGTTTCATGCTATTTATAGATATGAGTTGCGCATACATTCCTTGAAGTTTATTCGCAGTACATCTGAATACCATAAACATTGTCATATGCGCATACTGTATGAAGCTAGATCGAAGGTTGATCGCTCGGAGGCTGCGCTCGCGCAAGATACAAACTCCAGCAAGAGAAGCCGGCAGTCGCGCGGAAAACGTTGCGGCGATCGGTCGAACACACCGCCCGTAAAAAATCTTACAAAGTTCTCATTTATCGATCATATTTACGATAACTTACTTCTTGTTTTGGGAATACGACCGGGAACAGTATATAGAGTGTTACAAACTAATGTGATTTTGTATTATTAAGGACATAATGTCCGGTTAATAGGATTTTTATTGGATAAAAGGTGAAAAACAAACTTTTTCCAAATGAAGATGACTGTGAATCGTATAAGGGTGGTGGTTCTAGGGAGTCCACGCAGTGGAAAGTCAGGTTAGTAATTGCATTTCCTTGTTGAGTGTCTAGTGGTTATCTTCAAGTTGTCTTATTAGTTTAATTTGATCTGAATTGCGGTCGATGACTTTACTAGGTTTGTAAATAAAGCAGATCGAGATAAGCTCTAAAAATAATTTGTAGCAACTTTAGTATTATTTCTTTATCGCAGCAAGTAATTGCTGTCTGTTACAAAACGATGACCGTATATTGATATGTTTAAAAGAAAATTAAACAAACAAACAATCCCGATAGTGGAACGGAGTGCGATTGTTTAATAAAATTATTATAAATGGTCTAAATAAAACCTTAAATTGTAACTATTTTACTGCAAATCAGTTATTATATGCCATTATAGTTAGTAGTAAAATAAGAAATGTGTATGATTACCATCCGGTTTCCAATTTTTTTGAGTTCCACATCCTGCATGCAATTTTGGACACCCCAATTACCAACATGGATACAATATACAAGGATTTATGTTACGGGATTATTTTTGTGACTTTCTGATTTTTTTAAATACCAGTGCAAAAAATATATAATATTCCAACTTATTTTAATATTACGTTAGGAAGAAAACGTTCAAGCTACATAGAGATAGACTTATTGAATATCTGCATAAACCAAATAGAAATTTTATTGTAGTCTTTCTTTTTTCTTTTATCCATTTTGAAATAATGGAAGAAATAAAATTTACACATATAACTTGAAACGCTTAAAACCTTTACATAGCGGAGTATGGCCTTGGGTCGCTGGCACAACTGCTCCAGTGTTGTTTGAGATGTTGTATGAACAACTGTCGATGATGCTAGTGATGCCTCATGCGGTCTGGAGTGGACCTCCAGTAATCCTGTTTTTGATCTGATAAATATGAAACTTAAATAAAAAACTAAAATACTAAATTTACTTTTGAAATCTATAGAAAATCTATTTATTATCATAATAAATAATATCAATATACAGACAGAATCTATAATATATGGTGTAACTCTTAAATAGACAACATAACTTAGCATCTCATTCAACATTTATAAATGATAATTAATTCAAAACAAATAATATAAATAAAACATATCTTATAGGTATGTGCATCATCAGAGGTGCGATCACAAATATTTGTTTTGCCATGCATCTTATCACTACATTCCGTTGTGCGATGCTCACATTCCGTTATAATGTAATTATCTATTATCACTACATATAACAAGTACAATTTGAAAAATTTAATACCGACTTCCATTCTATTCAGTTAATGGAGTGTAACTCAAACACTACTGGACCAAATTTGATGAAATTTAAATAGGACCACGGAAAGCACCAGCTTTCAAACAAAATACACTTTTGAGAATTGGTTCACCCTATCAAAGTTATGAGGTACGAGTAACAAAAATAAAGAAATAAATAAAAAAATACAGTCGAATTGATTACCTCCTCCTTTTTGGAAGTCGGTAGATAAAACTGCAGAGGTCGAATTTCTGTACAATGAAAAAAAAATGCTAAAAACCGAGTCAGGGGGACGTAAGGAGTGAAATCGAACTAATTTAGATTTTTTTCAAATGATTTGTTTCTCTGTTTGTTTGTTCAACTGTCTGTTTGTATGGGCTAATTTCCGAAACAACTGGACCGATTTAAACGAATTTTTTTATGGTGGTAGCTTATATTACTTGTCAACATATAGGATACATTTGATCCCGGTTAGTTAAACAGTTCCCGTGGGATAGTTAAAAACTGTAACCCGTGAAGCCACGCGAGCGAAGCCGCTGGCGGGTCAGCTAGTAATAATTATAAAGTGAATGCTTCATAACGATTGTGCATTGTTTAATTATAACTGGTTTGGATACTTCCATATCAATGTATGTGGTACATCTATATCTATACATATAAAAATGAAACCCTATTTCTACTCGCCACGCTATAACTTGGGAACGGATGGAACAATTTAGCTAATTCTTTTTTGTTGGGTTAACTCATTTTTAGGAGAAGTTTCGTATGCAAGAAAAACCAAGAAAACATGGGAGGTTTTGGCGATGCCTACTACGCGAACGAAGTCGCGGGCAGTCGCTACTATAAATATATATCTAGTTATAATAGTGAACACTTAGTTAATCTAACAAAAGCATTGCTCAAAATAACGGCCGTTTTTTACGAATACATAAATAGCTGGTGACCTGTGAACATGAATAGTTTGACCCCATAATGGTAGTGGATTTAATACTGCGGGCAAAGCTTACAGACTGATGAATTTTAATGTTTATTGTTCAACTAGTTGGTGTTAGGAGGAATATGTTCTGCATTGACCGCTTGTGGTGTTCAGGGTATTCTCTAGATTATATTTTACTAAGTTCTTATGTACATACGGAGTATTAGCGTGGGTCTTTGCAACAACTGCTTCAGTGGCGTGTGTTGGTTTGGAGATGATCAAACTTTCACAGTGCAGCAGCATTATGTGCACGGTCTCGATCTCCTGCAACCTTGCAATTCGTATCGGGATATTTTGCTCTACCTTTTTCCTTTCCTTATATAACCTAATTTTTAACTTCCTATGGGGTTTGTTTTCAACCGAATTCCAAAATTGGAGAAGGTTCTCAAGTCGACGCGAATATATTTTTTTAGAATATAGTTTATATAAAATAGTCCGATTTACATTTTTTTTTCCTTATTTGTTTGGTAGAGTATACTTCCGAGGTGGTCCCATTTAAATTTCATCAAACTAGATCAAGCGATTTATTAGTTAGAATCCAATAACTGAAAGTGTTTCGTATATGTTGGTGATATCATAACTGACGGTGAATGACAATCGATCCCGTAAGTAGCAAGAGTCAATAAAAAGGGGATATTTTTATTCCGTAAAAACAGAACCGAGTTTAACGCTAAAAGTGTGAAATAACTTGTCGAAGTCGGTACCATGCGCACAATATTGTGATAATAGGTACCTTTGAACTATCATGGTACCGACTTCAACAAATTACTTCACACTTTTTAGTGTTGAAGCCAGTTCCGTTTTTAGGTAAAAAAATATGTATGTAATGTATTGTTAAATCTTTCTTGTCCTGAAATTATGTCCTAATGTAGATCATAGTCAAATTATTTTCTTGATAGTAATTATGTATATGTTTATCCCAGATTTCTGTGCTGTGCCTGTAATGCTTCTGCTTCCGTAATATACGCATCGCAGACCTAAGATCAACGCAACATTTTTAATAGCAAGCTTCAGTCTAAATAACTTGTTCAGTTGGCCTGCGAGTTGCAGCAACCATGTCGCGTCGGTAAAAATACCATGCCGCTGCAGTAAAACAGGAATACCCGCTCGGATATTTCGCTGTTTAAATATTACGATATGTTATAAATGTGTAGAACAACGACCTCGACGGCTATACGGCTATGGCGTTAATGGTCGAAGAGTTACACAATGCGTCGGCACTCGGTGGCGCCAGGCGTGGCGCGTAGCGTCGCCTCTCGCGGCCGCGCCAAATCGCGCTGCTGACCCACCGAACGTACGCCGCGGCGGCTGCACTCGTAATTGCAGCGCCCTAATTGTTCCCCGCCTGACGGCTGACGGACCGGCCGGCGACGTCGTCGTATGCGTTTGCAATTCATAACGACCCGCTGTGGCCCACCACAGCGCGCAGCGCAGGATATAGCAACTAACAGCTAATCTGTGGCACAGGGCCGACATGCGAAATTGTTTTCAAAGTAGATCCTGTCTACGAGCCCCGCCGTGGGAGTGGCTCTTGTCCATCACGGATCCGCGCCCGACTGACATCGTTTAATGCCTCTAGGAGCAATTCGCTCATTAAACCTTCTCGATCGTCTCAAATTATTCTCGAAGCTTTTTCTTATAAATAAATAGCTTTAATTTGCAACATGGTAATTTATTTACGCGTGAATTTAATTCCGTTACACGGACAATAATCAAGCGGCCCGAGCACCTATATTTAATTTATCTCTCCGGTCGATATCTGGGTCACATTACAGCTTCGCACTCAAAATATGATATACGCGTTGCACCCTGTGGTTATCCGAGGAATGGGTTTATGAGAGCTACAGTTTAATTAAAGTGAGCTAATAAAGAATTTTCAATTAAACAGTTTGCAATCGCATGTCAGCGCGTGGTTTTAGCCAGAAACGAATTGCGAGAGAGCGTTGAACTCTGGGTGGATTCGTAAGAGCATTACCATGGTTTTTATGTGGGAAATGCGAGATGATTGTGTGTTTTCGGTGGCCAAAATGTGAGACATGTTTAATATCGGCGTGGACAGCTTTTGTGGGTGCGGCTCGGTGCGCGTGCGCCGAACAGCGGGCAGCGACTGCATCCGACCTCGTAACGTGATGGATGGTGGCACTGTTGAAATATTGATGCATTGTCAACGTCTTTAACCCGCCGCTCTGCCAATTCTGACATATTCGACAGTAATATGTCTACAAAAATATTTTAATGTACAACCTCCGAATAAGGATAGTAAGCAACTTAATCTCAGTAATTTACGACATAAGTATATTGCTTACAAAGTTAAGGATCTTTCGAATTGAGACATCCCTCAGACTCAAACTCAGAATCATCACAATTATTTTAAGGTTCCAAGTGAGAATTATTAATAGTGTGTATACTTTTTTATAAATGGTATGCTGGTGTTTGACTCCTTCATCTCTTGGTGGTCAGAGACAGTAAAGGTGATAGATAGCGCATAGTTCAAGTCACTAGATTTCCTCACGATGTTACCTGCACCGACAGCCTGCTTGAAGACTTATTTTTTGTGTTACTGAAATTGCAAAGCTTAAGCTCGTTAAAACAGGGTCTAGTCCTTTAAAAATCATATAGTACCTATTAATAAAAAATAATAGTTAAAATGTAAAAAAAAATACGCAGAGAAATGTATTTAATTTTTTTTTATTTCTCGTGATTGACATATTCAGGCACTAGAACAATATTTATTTTCGAAACTAGCGACTGCCTCGTCATAACCTCCCATCTTTTCTTATTTTTTCTTTCAAAGAAACTTCTCCTGATAATAATTAAAACGACAAAAAATAATTTGCAAGATTGTTCCATCCGTTCTCAAGTTATAACGACCAGGCAAAATTCATGGGGTTTAATCAAAGGGGTTCATTTTGAATATATATCGATAAAATGTATATATATTTAGCTTTATATCTACGTGTATATATAACACAAGATTAGCAATAACATAACCTAATCGACCGATCCAATAAAGGACAGTGCAGTGCCCCAACCAAAGTCGTGTTACAGTAGATTTTAAATATCTTAATCTGAAACATCTCGCTCTGGCTAAGCTATCTTTAATCTGAAAGCTGTTTTTTCATCGCGCAGTTGACCTTTCTGACTCGAACCGCAATGTCAATGCCTATCATACGGGCATGCCGCACGTCAACGTACCCGAGACTCCCAGTTCGACAATTGATGGATGATACTGACAATCTATTAATTACCCGTGAGAGAGACCAAGAGTACCTGCCGATGCTCCATTGTTTCTACAGATAAGTTCCATCTATCAACCTACGTGGTGCCATGTTGTATGATCACCGCAATTTGTCTTATATGCTTCGGTGATTATAAAAATCGGTTATTAATTTTTTTGTACCTGGGAATCCAATCGAGGCTTGATTGATCTTCGCTCGGTGTATATGGGTTTATGTTGTTATCGTCTATATTTTTTTGATATAAATAAAATGTGGTGGTGACCTGGAATGTATTATGAATGTCTTTTTAAATAATTAATGGGTTAGCGTTGATCACTGTCTTGCTTAATGGTATGGGGACGATTCGGTCAAATTAAGCACCTAGAAATACGAATGTTTCTGGAACACACGAAGTTACTTCAACGAAAGCTGAAAGTAGGATCTGAACTAGCCCTCGAACCTCGTTGTCTAGCTATCATCACTCACAAGATTTGAGTGCAATTAATGAATTAAATTAAATTAATTAACTAATTAATTATTAACAATTTAACTATTGCAGGCTGTCACAATCTCACAATACAATTCCTAGAACTTTTATATTTATAATAAATTATTAATTAATAAAATAAATATTTATCCTTTCGATATCTGATTATATGCTGAATTTAAATTCCGAGTGATTAAGACAAATTAGGCCAGTATGATTGTATTATATATATAGGTTTACAGTCGATTTTGAAAGTAACAAAGCGTGACCTATTTGTTGTCATTTTTCATTAAATCTATATTCAATACGTTTTTAAAATTATATAACTAATTTATCTTTATAATATTGAGCTCTCTCCTTCGGTTTTAAGTTTGACTAAGAAAATATGTTACTGTTTAAAAAGGTTTTTAATAATCAATAAAAACATAATTTGTTTTAGGACTAACTGACCCGCCAGTGGCTTCGCTTGCTTGGTCAAGGTGTAGTGGTGGGAGCTCCGCTTTGGACTTTCGAGGTCCTGGGTTCAACACCCGAGTTGGACCGTTCTTGGGGTTTTTCTGACAAAGAAATTCTCAATAGTAGTCTGGAGTCTGGAGCAGTGCCCCGTTGATGGCAATAGGCTATTACATGGGACTAAAAAAATATTATCTCTCTGGCGTAACGTAGGTGTTTCAATCACCGTTGTCTACACTTCGACGATGTAGGCGTGGCGATTTGTTATATTATTTAAAAAAAAATATATGTATTTCATCATGTAGTGTATAAAGTATTCTAGGTGTAGTATTACAAAAATAAAAATACGTGTTACATTCTTAACTATAATTATTTATACACCTGTACCCCATCTAGCCCTAGTAATACACGCACCGGTGTGCCGGTTGTATTTTATTGTTATAGCGTAAGTTTTTAGCCGTACCATAGAAGTTCATAATATGCGAGCTGACCAGTCGATCGAGGGTTTTTTATTGTTTGAAGGTTGAGGGTTATTTATATGAGACCGTGTAGCATAGAGAGATCAAGCAGCCACATTGTATTTATGTGACGGATCACGATAAAAGTTTATAGTTGGGAGCTCCGGGCTTTATTCCATCCAAATATCAAATTTCATCGAAATCTGTGCGTTAGATTTTAAGTTATGCGTGAACATACAGACAGATTTTTTTTCAAAAACGTCATATTCTTATTCAATAGGTAATTTTACGTGTTAAGACCCAAATATTTAATGTGTCTTCCATGTACAGAATTTTTGGCTTCTACTGCTTTATTATAAGTATCACATCATCAGCCCACATTCGTCCGCTGCTGGACATATGCCTCTCCTAAAGTACGCCACAGAGCTCGGTCTTCAGCTATACCTGAAGCTCGGTCTTCTTCTCTATTGTATAGATATTTATAAAAACAAAGATTTAGAAATGCTGAATTAATATCCATGATTTCCATGTAAAATATAAACCATAATAGATAACTATCGATTCATAATGTCAGATTATAAGTATAAGAATTTTAATTCCGTGTGTTTCAGCCAAAGTAGACTGATGAAACTTTATCACTTGATTATGCACGTAATCTGATCGGAGAAAGTATTGCACTTAATACGGCGGACGGATAAAAAAATCGAAAGGAAAATGAGAGTGTGGAATTTTGAACGTATTTCATAAACCACGTTGTAGGTATGTGGTAACATGGCGCCTCAAGGCTTTGAGAGGTTTTTAATGACTGTCAACATTCGTTTTTATTGTGTGACAATGGTCCCATGTGAGTTTATCGAATTGCCGTCAAATTGGGGTGTCAAAATCGTCATACTGAATTTACCTTCTCATATTAATTTGAGGCTGGTTGACACTTAGTATAACATATATTATTTATTAATTTAAGGTGAAATTTACAAATAACTTATATAAAATTTCACCTTAAATTAAGGAATAAACTTCAATGAAATTTTAATATCACAAGTACAATTTGAAAAATGTAACACTGACTTCCATTATATTCAGTTATTGGAATGTATCTCAAAACTGGACTACTAGTCTACTGGACCGAATTTAATGAAATTTAAATGGGACCACACGGGAAGCACTAGCTTTCAAACAAAAAAAGAATTTTGAGAATCGGTTCTGTTAACTGAATAGAATGTAAGTCGGTATTACATTTTCAAATTGTACTTGTATAAATAGTTATAGAAAACTAAAACTAAACAAACTTTTAACCCGTCCTGTGTCTACTTTTTTTGGTGTATTTCTGAACTACGCATAAACGTTTAGATAAAAGATACTAGACTTGAATAGTTTGACTAACTAAATGCAAGTTCATACCGCGGCGCAAGATGCATTTGATCTGATATAAAATTAGTTACAAAGCAGATGTATAAAAATGTGTATACATTAGGTGTACGTGCAACATGGGTTAGCACTTTTTTGTACGTACACATGATGTACGCGCGACCTGTTAAAAGAAACCTTAAAAACACGCTAGTGACGTAGTATTAAACTAAGCGCTTTCGTGTTTGGACAAGATAAGCCGTGAGTCACGGTTACTGTAACGACAACAAGCGTTAGGTATGTCGGAGGCATTCGAGTGGTCTGAAACCTACAACATAAGACTAACATGTACTCTTCCCTTCGTGAAGAAGCGGTTGCAGCGGGAACGTAATGGGGTATCCTATATCTTCCGGAAAATGTATCGTTGTAGCATAGTAAATACATTGATCAGTGTAATCAATTATTTGTTGGCTCTACCTACAAGCTCCACTTTGTCCTCGTTAAAGCAACCATATGAGACCGCCCTCGGGGCCTATCAAGGTGTACCAGTTTTCTAACCCTTGGATTTGGATCAAGCGATACATCAACGTGACTTTTGCCTCGAGGGCTATAATATAAGGGCCAGTGCGGTCCTTATTGAAAGGTGATCGGCTTCCTGTGAAAGCGACCTTATGTTTGTGTAACAGGATATGTCGCTTTCTTTAAATATTAACCTACAGACCTCAAGGCTGACAATTTGGTTAGAAACAGATCGTATTATTGGTTTCTTAAAAGAATGGTTAAATAAAGAGTTCTCGAATATAGTACAGGTGCATACAATCTTCATACAGAGTCAATCTTCGGAAGGAAGGTTACTTTACTTTTGTTTATTCTGTACCTTAAGGTGAACACTGTCAGTATTAGTAGGAAATTGAAAATTATTACATTTTCGACTTTTAAGGCACATTCGAAAAGAGTTCGACTTTGTTTATCATAATTACTCACGACGTGAAGATGCAATTTTTAAGAGATTAATAGGAGCTAAACTCATTTATAGACTCCTTGTTTTAAGTATACTGTTATACCTCCATTGCCACCGTACTATGTAGTGTCAGATATTTTGCCTGCTTGGGAAGTAGCAGTGTAAAAGCAATATTAAAACAATATTGTGTTAGGGTATGAAGGGCACTGTACAAGTAAAATAACTGAATAAATGAGACCTATAAACAGATGCCAACTAAGTTTATAACATTTTAATTTAATATTATACATTTTCTTGATAAGTGTTATCTGATTATTAATTAGAAATACGGGATTACTCAGGTAATATTTATCGGATAGGTCCGACTATAGTTTCGACCACATTCGGTGGCCTTTGACGAGTGCTAGGCGAGACGTCATCGACGCGGACGTCCTGAACACTTTAATTTTATTTTATTTTATTTATTAACAAAATCCACAGATCTTAATGTTATTATAGTATACTTTAAAAGCTAAGTCTTACATCTAATGACGGATTTACTTTATATAAATGTACTTGAATAGAGAGCAGAGATTTCTTAGTTATACATGTAGGTATATATCTAATTAATACAGTTCCTACAATTGATTAGTTTTACTATATTAATAAAGTAGGTAGGTAAATAATTATCACGGAAAGATAAACTTGACATGTCTACAAACAACGGATGGTCGTATAGGGTGTGTGTGCTTGTGTGTGTGTGTGTGTGAGAGAGAGAGAGAGAGAGAGAGGTTGTGTAAAGTTAAGTTGGTGAAAATACTCTAAAGTTTAGTTGTATTAAAGTACATCCTAGGTGGGTGCTTGTAAATATTGTTTCTTTATTATGTTTATAATAGAATGTCTAAAAAATCGTTTTTTACTGTTAAAAAGATCAACTGAGTTGAAATACTTGTTAAAGTTAGTTTGAGTTCGACAAATGATTGAATTTTGGAAATAATTGGTATGAATGCGCGGGAGGGAGAACAGAGGCGTGTGTCTTGTACGAACAGTAGGGGCTCGCAGCTGCACGAATGATTCAGTGAGGACGGTGCTGTCGATGGTACCATGGCAGACGTTATGGAGAAATAACATATCCAGAAGCTTTCGCCTATCTTCGAGTGACAAACATTTGTGAAATTCACTCCTTCAAAAAACACTCCTCGAAAAGGCCACCGAATGTGGTCGAAACTATAGTCGGACCTATCCGATAAATATTACGTGAGTAATCCCGTATTTCTAATTAATAATGAGTGAAAACCACGTTAGTTTTTATAACAAAAAAAAGTGTAATCTGTATATGTTCTGTTATACGCGTAATATATAAATAATGAAATGTCAATGTCTCAGGGTGAGGAAAACATTGCGGTGTCCTGCCGTGCGATTCTCTAAGAGCAAACATCGTTGCATCTTTGACAACATCCGTGAAACAAATGACGAGATGACAAGAAACGTTGGAAAAATAACCTTATGTAAGGGCGATATCTTTATTTGAAGTTGGGCGAAGTATTTGACATCGACGAGCTCGTCTACGAATCATTACAGAATGGCACGGGTAGGCACATCAACTGTCAAGGGCAGGTGTGGTGCGTTCCATCAGGTACACGATTTGCTAATCCCATCACTCGATAGCACAAAAATTACGAGCGAATATTATGACTTTAGTAATGCTCATTGTGAATACGACGTTATGGTTATATTATGTCATTGGGCACAGAAATACGTGCATCGTGAGTAAACGATATCGAATAACCATCTGGGTCTTAGTTGTTTAGACTAGAATGTGACCGGAATTCCAAGTCCATTGTCACCGAATGCGTGGTGCAGTTGCATAAACCGACGGCCACCAATGACCAGTTGTGTAACGTCATGGGTCAAGGGACTGCCCGAAATGGTCAACGTAGGCAACGATAGCTCCTTTGGGAATAGGAGAAGACGATATCTTATTATATTTGGAATATTATTAGCATTGTACATTGTTGGCGGCTGCTGATGGTTGTGATATAGTGTTACGAAATTTGACGTCGCTTGAAAGAATAAAAATAGTTGGAAGTTTAATATTAAAGATTATCTGCAAAAAGTTACTTTGGAAGCCATAGCTAATCTAACGATGTCTATTTCATTGAGCATAAGGATTTAATCAATGTCCCAACGAAGTTATGCTTAATAATATTCTTCAAATAAAATAAAAAGTTATGTAGCCAATTGCGAACCGGTCCAAAAAATAATAGTCATTCATCCAAAGTCATAAATTAAGTAACTCATCTAAAGCATTTGATATCTAAAACCTATCATTACCAAACACTTGTCGATCACAACAATCGAATCGTAAATAACATACTCCAAAACGAAATTACATGTTCCGATCATTCGATTGAAACTGTAATTATGGCCATCAAAAGGCGGGGTACTTACTACAGGCATGTCTCAAGCGGCGTCTCTGTACAAGCGATGGACAAGCAATCATGTTTTTGAATAGACACGGGACCCTTTTGACGGCAGCCAGGATTCTCCACAGTTCATTTTGTCGGTAGCCTGCTTCATTCACGCAACTTGCCACATCATTGTTGATAACTGTTTGTATTGTGCACCACCCTCCAGATGGAATACCAGGAGTGAAAAGACTAATCAATGTTCGGAACGATTGCTCCTAGAAAGTTAGGAGTGACGACCTCTTAATTGTTCATATTGTTGTTCAAGATGTTCCTAGCGTGATGCAATGTACTTATGCGCTATGTAACAATTTGTTCATGACTTTTTTTTCGTTGTTGCAGCTGTGGTCGTGCGTTATCTAACAAAGCGGTACATCGGTGAATATAGCTCGACAGGAGGTGAGTTCCGTGGAATCATTATTTACTCTGAATCGCTTATCGCTTCTGGCAATGCTACTCGCAATCCCAAGAACACAATGTAAAATAAAGAGCTTGCAATAAAGTCGGAGTGACATTAAAATTGAACTCAACCTCATATCGGTTTTTGTGTCGCGTAATTTAAAACGAAATGCCTCCTTGCTTCCGACCTTAAAGTGTGTGTCGTGTGTCAGATTGCGTCACTGGCGACGTTTTTGTTATATTATCGAAATGTTAAGGTATTTACTTTGTAATGACGGTCGGCTCACACCATGACGTTAATGAAAATGTCTCCTTCGACAATCACTGCGCCAGCTGCGTCAGTCAGGATATGATACCGTAATGCTCTTGTTGCAGATTTCCTTTATCAACACCGAGTGGCTTTCGACGGCGCCGTTTCCGAAGTTGAAATACTAGATACATCTAATTGTGCTGTAAGTTACCTGCTATCTACGACTTCCAAAGTTAAGATTAATGTTGTCTTCGACTCGAACAAAAGACTCGTTGATAGAGTTGCTAGTCCGGCAACTTAGGTAAATTAAATGGCGATAGACAGTTTGAAACTTAATTTACTAGTAAACAATAGAGATGTTTATCTGTATGTTGGCTGTGCCGAGTAGCGGAGGCTGATGCCCGTACAATTTAATTAGACAAAGTTTATGTGCCATGTATCGGCTTATCAGATGCAATCGTAACCGCCGAGCTCGGTCCGCCTCGAGGCGAAATCCTAAGCTCGGCCCACGCAAACTGGACGAGCACACGCGTGAATCTCGTTACGTAATTGCTAATGTTTTCATTACTGTTACCTATGCTGTTACGACGGCATCAAATAAAATTTAAATACGTTTTTGTTCTTGTGTATCTAAACAATCGGTTGTTGGTACTAAAATAATCGATAACGGAACTAAAAGATCGATACGATGGTTGGTGTTGCGCAATCGGTGATTTTATTCGGTGCAGCGCGTGGCCCCGATACTGGATTCCTCTTGTGACTTCATTATAATGAAGTTCACTGACTTTTTGTACGATGTCAGCTATTTTGAGATATCGATAAACTTAAACGGATGGGTTTGTTTATAAACTCAGAGAATGTGATCAGTGACAGAATGTCGATGACTCGTGTTTGGCTAATTTACTGCGGAGTTTTGTACTTCGTGATCGATTGCCCCGCAGACGTTAATAAATAAGGTCTTCTAAAAATATGCTTATCAATATTTGTGTTTCAAAATAATAAACAATATTTGCGCATAATATATGTTATTAAAAAACAGTTATAATATAATAACAATATGAGTTATTAACTTAACATACGTAGAGTACATTATACTCAACGTATATAATGTACAGACTACATATGTTAAGATAAGTTAGTTTTGCACACATTTTCCATTGTCGCCGTTCCAAACTTTTAGATAATAAGCAAACAAAAATCCACTGAAACTTTGCTGTCTTCTTGTAACATACTCAGAATGGATGAAAAATATTTACAATTATTTTATTATATTAATTCTTATTTAGCTTATTAATAGACCCAGACAAATTTTATGTGAACTAGGATGCGGTCTCAATATATCTTCCATTGTATCTTGGCGCGTAATCAAATGCTACTCAAGGTACAAAGGCAAATATATACTACCAAAGCCAAATCCTCAATATCAATAGTTTTTTGTAGACAGAGTCACAAATATTCCTATGCTCTGCAGATCCGTGGCTGCCTAGCGGAGCACGTGCGATGGGGCGACGCCTTCGCCGTAGTCTACTCGGTATGCGAACGACGGTCCTTCCTGGCCGCTGCAGAACTTCTATCGCTGCTGGAACGGACCAGGCTCCATGGGTGCGCCGCCGTCACCCTCTTGGGGAACAAACGTGACCTCGAACACGCAAGGTGAGTTTGGCTAGTCTTCTCGATTCATTTACAATTGATTTTTATCACCACTGCAGAATATGAGGCCAATTCCACTATTCATCAAAGTTTAACCTACAATAAATATTTTTGACGCAGTGTAATCGTTTATATTATATACTACCGGCCCGGCGGGAGCATGGTGGTTATGTGGGAGTCACTAAACCACAGCTTTGTTCTGTCTGCTGCAACTGCAGTTTGACTCCTGTTGTCGTACGATCAATATCCAAAAAGCCATTCTACTATGTCTAAAGACAAATTGGAACGTAACGCCATGTCAAACACAATTTATATGTACATTAAACGTTTTATACGAATATGAGATAGCGTCACGTTCATTGTCTATCGAGTTAACAGAATATAAAGTTATGATCGATCGCTAGCGTCAACAGAAACGTAACTGCAGCTGAACTGTTTTTCAATAGGAGAATAAGAAAACTTCGATATTCTACTACTACTATGGTTTACCTACTAAGGTTCGATTGCAATTTTGTTAGTGAAATCGGCCCCCCGCTGTTGGAACGGACCAGGCTCCCCAGGGTTCGTTGCCATCTCCTTCTTGGGGAGCAAACGTGACTATGTTGTGTTTGAACACACCATAGTTAGTCTATTCGGTCTAAAAAAAGATACTTTCCGGACAATAGTTTGCATCATCTATTTGTCTGACAGAATTAATGCTAGGATCTTATCCATGATTTAAGAGAATATCGGGACCTTTTCGCGCATAGAATAATATATCAAAATATAATTCTGACTAAACTCGACGTTTCGATCGAGTTGCATCGACCGCGGTCACGAGTAGACTGGAGAAGCGGGTGTCTGCATCTTGAGAGGCGGGTGTTTTATTCAACTAAAAATCATATTGGACATTAAACCTGCTTCCTAATCTACCCTTCGCCATCGGTATTCGACAAACAAAATTATCCAATAACTGTTCTGTTTAGTTTAGGGTTATAAAGTTACAAAAATATGACTAAATATCTACTGTTTAAACTTTTTAATTTGATAGAGCGCTAACGGTATCTGTGACTATGTATATATATTATAGTATTATAGGATAGTATTTACAACCAAAAAGTTATCGTATAAATAACTGATCTGCATGAAATCTATTTTATTTTTTGCTTTTGTTAACTATCTCACTTGATATGTGGTTAAAGTTTACGCTCAAAGATCAGCTGTCTGAACACATTCTAGGTGCTTATTTATATGTATGGTATCATCAATAAAAAATACGATATAGTATACGTAATTCGTTGAAATTTATGAAATTTATAAAATGTTTTATAATTTATGAATAATAGTTCTACGTAGTAAGTAACACCTGGTGTAATGTCTGTAGTGTTTCGGTCGTTATATGAAGTGTCCTTGACTTTTACCCAGGGAGGTCCATGCAGAGGAGGGTCAGGAGCTGTCACTCCGCTTCGGGTGTCAGTTCTACGAAGTATCAGCGGCGGAGTCATGCGCAGGCGCAGCGTTGGCTTTTCACGCATTGTTACGTGAAGCGCGCGCTCTTGCGCTCCTACTGCCTGCACCAAGACGCAAGCTGGCGGCCTACTCTGTCTCTAAGGTATGTCATACTTACTTTGTATATACTCATGTGTGTTATGTTCCTGTAGCTAAATCCTGTCTCGCCACTAAATCTAAAATAGACGGGAAAATACGAAATGGTATATGTGTAATATATAATAAATAAACGTATTGGTACCTACCGTATAAATGACATCCCTTATTCTCTAAAAAGGATAATGTTAATTTCTCTGAAAATCAATGGATTCTGTTTTGTGTCTCTAACTGTGTACTTTAATCTCTAAGTTTCTGGCTGGTTACTTTGTACTCTTCTACTTTAATTTCTAGTTCTCATATTATTCTAGATTAAATAAATTTATTCTACCACAAAACAAATTAGATCAAAAAGTAACTTACATAAGTAAGTAACGTTTTTCGGTAAGCTCCTGAAGGTATTTCCCTGAAAATCAGACCATTTTGCAATATACAAGCACTTGATCGAACTTACCTTGATTTGTAAACACGAAGTTATAAATAACGAATAGAAAGAATGTACATACTCTATAAATTTATAAAATCAAAACAATATAAACAATATAAACAATAAAGCCAAAATATTAATTCCATTAATGAAATATCGAAACCGTGAATAAACATACATTACATTCCACCAAGACTACGAATAAATAAAACATCAAGAGTAGCAATGCATCGTGTACAAAAACATAGTTGTCATTTATCTTCTTCAATGTCGACCGTTTTTCAACTATTTAATCTTTTTGCAGGTCATTGGAACGATATTCGGGAAAAACAACAAAAGTGTAAGGAAAAAACGCCCATCTCTAAGCATTTGAATTATATAAAACTAGAATTTATGTTATTGTTAAACTCATCCCACAGACTGTTAAATGTAATATATTAAATTAAGTTAATTTTAAAGTCTATTTTACGAGTAGCTATATTACAATGTACAGTTACTGCATTTACAGTTTACCCATAGAGAAATAGGAATCCTACATCATGAAATATGATTTATGTGTAAATAATCTTACTATTCATGTAGATATAAAATAATGTTTCTCAATACACCTCGCGTAGAGTTACGATGGCTTCTCGGCGGTAATGAATGTTGTAAATACTATATAGTATAACTAGTAATAGCACTTTACATGTAAAGGTCTACAGTTATATTCATAAGTAATAAATTTTTATAACAAATTTAAATTCTTGTTTACCTTATTCCTCTAAATGTATCGATGTAATATTTTTCAATTATACCTGTTGGGAAAACATGAATATACGAGTCGAGATGACCATAAATGGTGTGCATGTTAACGCCGCGGAATCCACCTATTTCACGCTATACATGGCTGCAAAAGACCACCAGTCCATATTAATACCGTCAATTACAAGCGCAGTGCTTAGCTATAATTTTGCTTTTCATGAACGCTCATTTTTCGCAGACTAGCGATGCTACATCTTTTGAAGTAGACAGTAACAAGGAGCGATGTTGACAATGTAATGGTTAACTGCCATCCGTAAATGGATTCGTTGTAAAGACCGCTTGAATTGTTGTTCCTTTGGAGTGTGGATTGATACCGAGTCAAATCCGGCCTTAGATCATACATGTCGTTAAAATCTCTAATGAGTTCTGTTTTCACTGCGAAGTGTCCGGGTGTCGGGGCGAGCCGACGGGCGTGCCGATGTCCGACTAATATCGATCGGACAGGGTAGTCGATGTCCGGACGTGGAGAGAGTTCGCCACGAGCCAGCCTTGTCCGATCCCTGCCCACGTCCGATCGACGATAACGTCTAATACAGGAACCGAGTGTGACGCTCAATAACATGTGAAAGCAACAAGTGCAAAACGCCGGCGAAATGAATCGTGATCCGGACACGAATCACAAGCAATTGAGCGGAAATAATCGGTGCTTGACTACTGATAAAACTATCAAGTTCAAGAGCGCGTTAATAAATAAATATGCGTCAATTTAGACGAGCACGTGCATAATTGTGGTTATGTAATGTACTGTTCCGTGGTATAAATAGTGAGGTTATAATAGTAGATGCAGGTGTAGCGATACCGATATACAGATATCGGCAATAAATCTGATCTGCTGATCGCATTAGTGGCGCCAGCGTTCCGCCTGCCCCAGTGAAGGCGGGCCGAGGGTCTAGTAAGCAGAGATTGCTATCTGTCTGCGCTGGATCATGCTCCATACTTACTTATTACTTGCCATGTCTTGTTAGGGCCATTACACAAGTAATAGTATCCTACAATCTTTCGACTCTAATTTCCTATAGAAAAGACTTCAACGCGTTCGAGATGTTGCTTGTATAAATTTAAACATAGATTTTGCAAATCACCACCTAATTGTAAAAACGAGCCTCATATTTGATAAAAATTTAGAAAGTGAAACCGATGTTGCACGGTACTAGAAACGCTTAATCATATTGCTAAATTACGAGTATTTAACGCTTAATTGTAAGTAAGAAACAAATGTCGAGGGTATAACAGCTCAAATGCACTAAGTATTCGCAAATATAAAAGCTTTGTTACTAATTCAATCAGAGGAAGGTCAAGTACTTGACCCCTGACTGTCGTCGCGATATTTAGCGTCAATTAAAGAATTTAATGAATCACGAGTGAAAGCCAGATGTAATCAGTGGTTCTAAATAAAATCGCGATGGGATTGTATCGATATGACCGCGAATTATCATAGATAAAAATATAAAGGCATATAACAGATGAAGATATTAACTGTAGTGTTATAGCGGAGATCTATACGGAAAATGTAGTTTTAATACACCATATTTTTTTCAGCCCTTATCTGATTGTCCGTTTTGGTAATATAATATAGGAATATATTATATATAACGATAATCACCAGGTAGTTACCAAGTTATATTATAGTAGCTGTCAATGGTTTTTAGTTAGGGAATAAAAACAAGGCAAATTTCTTCGTGGGGTTACGAAACGAAAATTCTTTTAAACTGACTCTCAGACGAGAGACTTTAACATCGGCTGGATAAATTTCAATTAGGAACTAATACCTAAGTGCATCGCAATTCTAGCCGGCTATATAATACCATTCTGCTACTCGTATTTTTAATGTCGGTTGAAATGTTTATATAAACCGTATCACTGGGAAGTCAGTATTCGGATTTTACAGTGTCACCGCAAATATAACATCTGCTAACGCTCTTCACTTCGTACAACTACTTCATTGTTTTTGGTTATTCAGTAATTCTACTGTATTTATGTTTGACTGTAACGTGTCCTTCTAACATAAATACAGTTGATAATTCTCGAAAACATCTACTTAAAAGTAAAATTACGTGGTCACTACTAAGACGATTTCCAAAACCTAATACGGATCTAATACGGATCTTAAACCATCTCACGAGGCCTACCACCTGTTGTACAAGGACTGGAACCTTATTTTACTATAATTATTAATGATAATGTTCGGATGGATAGTAAGTAAAGTAAAATAAAAAATAATTTATTGATATAACTTGTTGTAGGTACAATTATTTAGTGAATCCATAGGCTGCCGCACTAGTAAAAACTGTGTTTCAGCAGCCAGTGGCTTCTCCCATCCGATAAACACTATTGTAGTTATGTCGAACATTCTGGTCAACTTATTCTAATGTATCTACAATTAAAGATTTAAAGATTAAAAAAATTAAAGATTTAAAATAAACTAAAACAAAACAAAACATTTTTACATTTTTAAACAATGAAGCAAAGGATGTGTGTGCGCGTGTGTGTGTAAATGTGAGTGTGTATGTGTATGGTGTGTGTTATGTGTGTGTGTGTGTGTATGAGTGCGTGTTTGTGTATTGGGCGTGGGTGTGTTTATAGTAGATCCAACCGTTTATCCTCTTTTTGACAGCACCAATAGAACGTAACATGACGATGTTACGCAAAAGTTAACTTATAAATGCGAGGTTTTAAAAATATGACAACTGCTTAAATTTGCTCCTTGATCCCGTATAATAATCATCTTTCACAAAATGAGTCCATAAGTGCAGTAGTTTTTTTATAAATTCCATAAAATAACAAACGTTTTTAAAAAATTACGTTCTATGGCTATCAACATAGTGATGTTACGAAGTTACGATTGAGATATCGATATTGTTTATGAACTATTTTTACACGGGTGTTTTCCGTTCTCGGCACATAATATCGGATTTATTTTTATGTAAAACCGTTATATTGATGCGCCTCAGGAAAACATACAGCATTATTTGAAGACGTGTTTATCTCCTGGTGTATATCCAAAAAAGAACAAGGTTATGATGACTATGATGATTACAAGTACAAGTCATACTTGACGAAGCTGTTACCGGTTAAATCTGGGATGGCCAGCGAGCAACACGGAAGGGAGTAGGCATACACAGCGTTTCCCCTCTGTCAAAGTACAAGTCCGCATGGACCATGGAGTTTGATAATATACTGTGGGGTGAGGGCGGGGCTAGATTTGTGAATGGTGCTTTATTTTTTATGTGTTAGTGATTTGGTTGTGTGAGTATGATCGGCAATGGATCGGTACAGGTATGTTTTGTATGTAATAGTGCGGCTTTGCGCTAGTGTGCAACTTCCCCTCCCGCAAGAAATGACAGAAAGATTTGAACAATATTTTTTAGCTAAGGCTACTCCCTTCCGTGTTGCTCGCTGGGGATGGCAGACATTAAAGTCTGCCGTTTGGTACCAGAAAATAGTAAAGTTTGAGCAACCCCAATTCCAATTTAAGCAAACGAAATCTAATCTTTTATTTTTATTTATTTATTAATCAAAATCAGATTCATCGTTGCTGTCACTCGAGCTATTGCCGACATTTATAATTAATTGTTGACTCATATAATCTATCGCCACGTGTTTATCCCAATCTGCCATTATAGTTTCTTGTGTTTTTTGAATTACATTTTGCCAGCTTTCCGCAGTTACTTTCACACATGCATTTTTTAATAAATTTACCATTTTGTTTGCCGTGAATGGGGGTTTTGTGTTATTTCTAGCAGCGTGTCCTTTAACTTGAGCCCATATTAATTCAATGGCATTGTATTGACAATGATAGGGTGGAAGTCTAAGAACCCAATGACCATGTTCTGCAGCTATTTCGTCGATCACATATCGTTTTGGGAAGTGTTTTTTTGTTCGTAATATATTTAGTAATTGTACTTTTAGTAAGGAGTTATCAACATTTTCACCATGTCGTTGAAGCCAGTCAATGATTACTTGTTTTTTGTCGGCCTGGGTCGGCATTTTATCAATTTGGCGTGAGTGATAGGATGCGTTATCCATAATAATAACTGACGGTTCTTCCAATGATTGTACCATTTCCTTAAACCAACTTTCGTAAACCTCAGAATTCATTTCTTCGTGGTACTCAACTGTTTTTTTGGATTTAAAGGCCAACAAAGCATCTGGCATGAATCCTTTCACAGACCCTGCATGGCAAATGATTAGACGTTCTCCTTTTCCCATCGGTACTGAGGTAGTGGAAGCAGCGGTGTCATCAGTCCAGCTCTTAGACACTGTGTGGTTCGCATTCAGCCAAGTTTCGTCAGTGAAAACAACATTTGACCAATCTGTAATTTTTTTGGCTTCGCTCAAAAATTCGCAACGAGCAAAAGCTACGTCGCGACGCTCCATCAATATTTTGCGTTTGTCCGATTTTTTATAAGTAAATCCAATTTCATTCAAGACCTTTACCAATGACGATTTTTGACCTCGGAACAAATCACATTCACGCAAAGAAGCAACAAGTTTTTTAAGTGTTGGAACTTCTTTACGTAAGTAATAGTTATATATATGACGGCGTATAGCGTCTGCGTCAAAGTTGTCAACCGAAGTCACACGACGTGGTTGGCGTTTTTTCTTCGGCGTACGAAGCTTATTCTCCTGCATGCCGCTTGTTCCGTAGGCTTCGGTAGTAATTTTTGTAATCGTAGATGCACTAATACCTAACGCGGCCGCAACGCGCTCTCTCACTTGCGACAATGGTAAAAGCGGGCCGCCATTTTGATACTCTGCTTCAAAGTAATTACGAAGCTTGATCACCATTTCTCTCGTCTGTCCTTTCAGCACTGATCCTTTCGGCATTTTATAGTTCCAATATAAAACTCAGCAAATAATTACTAGCACGGGCGTCTTGTTGCGAGTGACAGTGACAAATACAAAACGGCGGTGGACCATTGAGTTTTACTACCTTGATAAAATACTACTGCTTACCCATAGACAAAAAAATTGGCAGTCATAGGAATTGCCGATAGAAGTGAAAACTTATAACTCAGAATTTGATAGCTTACCTTGGAAACTACACGGGTGTAACCGGACGGCGTGGCCTCGCCATCTGGGCATGGCCATCTAGAAATGCGTCAGCATTTCCCATTGGCTGATGCGTTTCTAGATGGCCATGCCATGACGGCCTGTCCACGCCCTTTCAACATTCCCCATTGGCTGACGTATTTCTAGATGGCCAATAGCCATGGTCATGGCGCCATTCCTAGGACTATTCTCTTTCCGCACAGACTCGATAGAAAAATGAATCGAAATCGTGTCCACTATAATCACTTGGTCACAACACTTTAACTGACAAATTAGATCTGTCAAAAAGAGGATAAACGGTTGGATCTACTATAGTACATTCATATACTTTAAACTTAAAAATCAAAAATAAAAACTTTCTAACATTTTTTCAATGCCATCGTAGTCAAAGGTTTTAAGCCATATAAGATGGACGATTGTTACTCAATAATACCAGAACTGCTGTACGGATTGAGATGAAATTTGGTATGTAGATATATTAGGGTTCTTTTCATCATCATTATCGTCCAACTTATTAATATAATAAATGGTAATGTTAGGATGGATCGAATTTTCTTACTCAATAACGCCAGAAAGGCTATGAAATTTGGTATGCAGATAGTTATGATACTTTTCACCATCATCATCATCCATATAACTAATGTTATAAAGGGTAATTAATATTTGGATAGATGGAGGTTTGTTACTCAATAACGCCGGAACGGCTGAAGAGATTTAGATGAATTTTTTATATGTAGATAGATGAGGTACTTTTCATCATCATCATCATCCATATAACTAATGTCATAAAGGGTAATATTTGGATGGATGGAGGTTTGTTACTCAGTAACGCCAGAATGGCTGTACGGATTTAGATGATTTTTTTATATGTAGATAGATGAGACACTTTTCATCATCATCATCATCATCCATCTTACTAATGCAGTAAATGGTAAAGTTCGGATGGATGTAGGTTTGCTACTCAATAAGGCCGGAATCGCTGTACAGATTTAGATGACAATTTTATAAGTAGATAAATGCGGTACTTTTCATCATCATCCATCTTACTAATATTATAAATGGAAATGTTCGGATGGATTTAGGTTTGTTCCTCAATAACGCCGGAACTGCTGTACGGATTTAGATGAAATTTGGTATGTAGATAGATTAGGGTTCTTTTCATCATCATCATCATCATCATCCATCTTACTAATATTATAAATGGTAAAGTTCGGATAGATGTAGGTTTGCTACTCAATAAGGCCGGAACGGCTGTACAGATTTAGATGGCAATTTTATAAGTAGATAGATGCGGTACTTTTCATCATCATCATCCATCTTACTAATATTATAAATGGTAATGTTCGGATGGATGTAGGTTTGTTCCTCAATAACGCCGGAACTGCTGTACGTATTTAGATGAAATTTGGTATGTAGATAGATTAGGGTTCTTTTCATCATCGTCATCATCATCCATCTTACTAATATTATAAATGGTAATGTTCGGATGGATGTAAGTTTATCCCTCAATAACGCCGGAACTGCTGTACGGATTTAGATAAAATTTCGTAAGTAGATAGATGAGGTACTTTTCATCATCATCATCATCCATCTTACTAATATTATAAATGGGGATGTTCGGATGGATGTAAGTTTGTCCCTCAATAACGCCGGAACGGCTGTACGGATTTAGATGAAATTTCGTATGTAGATAGATAAGGGTTCTTTTCATCATCATCATCATCATCATCTATCTTACTAATATTATAAATGGTAATGTTCGGATGGATGTAAGTTTATCCCTCAATAACGCCGGAACTGCTGTACGGATTTAGATGAAATTTGGTATGTAGATAGATTAGGGTTCTTTTCATCATCATCATCATCATCCATCTTACTAATATTATAAATGGTAATGTTCGGATGGATGTAAGTTTATCCCTCAATAACGCCGGAACTGCTGTACGGATTTAGATAAAATTTCGTAAGTAGATAGATGAGGTACTTTTCATCATCATCATCATCATCCATCTTACTAATATTATAAATGGTAAAGTTCGGATGGATGTAGGTTTGCTACTCAATAAGGCCGGAACGGCTGTACAGATTTAGATGGCAATTTTATAAGTAGATAGATGCGGTACTTTTCATCATCATCATCCATCTTACTAATATTATAAATGGTAATATTAAGATAGATTGAGGTTTGTTACTAAATCATTATATTATATATTTAAATCTATTCTGCACTTAAACGTGGATAATATTAACGTAATGAATGACGAAACCAAATAAAAGGAAATATCTTGAAATGGTATGCAACATCTCAGTGACAAGAATATGACATGGAGAAATAAGTCGCAATATCTGAGCGTCCGTCGTACTTCAGATGCAATGCAGTAGACCTTACGTGGACGGACTCAGGCTGTGAAATGACGGATTTTTGATTATTTTCAACGGAAAAAGCCCGGGCTACTGCGTATAACCTAATGCTAACCTATATGCGTACTTACCCCCATGATTTATTGAATTATACTAAGTGCCACCAAAAGTACACCTTAAATAAGTAAGATAAAATATGGTTTTCTAAAGCTACGCTTCTGGGTCTGCAGTAACATATGCACTTGAGACTATCACTTCACGTCAAATGTTTGGCAAACAGAACTTTTCTTCAGCTTAGAGATGCAGTAAATCACAAATATTCTAAAAATGACATAGTGATGGTAGCCCGATAACAACACACATATATAATCTGAATATTTAACAGTCGTTTATGATCGTACTTACACAATAACATCATTGTGGTGTATCTCCCATTTTTCCATTTTATTACGTAAGTTTACCTAACTTTGGTACCGTAGATTCTTTTGCTTATAGATGGCTCTTGTGAACTTCGAAGCCTCTACACATCCCGTATATATAAATTTTACCGAAACTCGTTCAACCGCTCCAACCAAAATCCGTAAGCTTTAAGTACTATTTAGTAACTAAGCAAAACGCGAACATAGACTGACAGATGTTAGCTATAACAAAAGTATAGCACTCATTTAAACTCATTAAATATTTATTTTCTGAAGTCATCAGTACCTAAGGAGAATACTTGCTTCATCGAAACAAACATTTATTTGTTTATTTTAGTTCAGATGCTTTTTGCACTTACAGTTTATCGCCTCATGTGTCGATGTCATTATACTCGTAACAGTGAAATTTCTATTGCGTCTGGCTGTTTGGCTCTTGATGGAATATACCAAGTCATGCAGAACATTACTTCTTTATAGTGTATAGTTTATAATCTATATATAAAATCTATGTCATAGGGCAACTCAGCTGCCCCTCTTGTCATTACTCCTTGATTCGTCCAGTTTATACTTTATCATACACTTTCATCAGCGCTTAGA
This sequence comes from Selenia dentaria, assembly GCA_917880725.1. NCBI lineage: Eukaryota > Metazoa > Arthropoda > Insecta > Lepidoptera > Geometridae > Selenia > Selenia dentaria. Next base: position 19,313,574 of record OU862888.1, on the reverse strand, counting down.
TTAAAAGATTAGCGGCTAAGTCTAATTGCTCGTTTTGTCTCGATGGGATCGGCCATTGAGACAGATGCATGACTGAAGCAAAACCTGTATCTTGGTAATGACACTGGTCCCAAGATACTCATCTGTATACGAACATGATATTTTCTACCGACTTCCAAAAAGGAGGACGTACTCAATTTGACAATTTTTTTTATGTTTATTACCTCATAACTTTGGATAGGGTGAACTGAGTCTCAAAATACTTTTTTTATTTGAAAGCTGGTGCTTTCCGTGTGGTCCCATTTAAATTTCATCAAATTCTGTCCAGTAGTTTTCCAGTTACATTCCAATACCCAAATTGAAAGGAAGTCGGTATTAAATTTTTCAAATTGTACTTTTCCTGTATTTACTTATTAACCAACTTCAAAATTGTTCACCGATTGGTCCCCCATGTGGGGACCAATTCTCAAAACACTTTTTTTGTTTGGTTGAGCATGCTTCCAAGGTGGTCCCATTAAAATTTCGTCAAACTACGACCAGCAGATTTTGAGTTACACTCCAATAACTGAAAAGTGTTTCACCTATTTTGATGATTGAACATCATTGAAGATGAATGACAAGAAATTCCGTAATTAGCAAGGGTCGCTAATAAGGGCGAAAAAACATTTTTTAAACAATCGGGCCCGTCTTCAGCCCCGAAAAGTGTGAAAAGGTTATTTCACACTTTTTGGTGTTGAAGTCGGTTCCATATTTTGATATTTTTTTTACTAAGTAATATTAAAAAGGTCTGTAAGTTGTAGCGGTACATGTAAGAAGATAAGTTTAATGATTTCTGGATGTACAAATATATTACAATTTCTCTCACAATGTTTTTATTGTGGATGTGGGAAATTGCAGTTTATTAGTATCTACTGAGAAATTCACTTCATTAGCTAACTACAACATCAACCTTCATTTAACAGCCTGGTTTCTGCATCTCAGTATAAAAATCGCTAAGTTTTTTATGTAATGTTACATTTTTAAATATATATTTGAGTTTTCCCCTAAAACACTAAAGCTCACTTGCACTGCACGACGTCTCACTAAATACCTTTAGTGTAAAACAATAAAGCACCATTTTATTTATGTCTTTCATTTGGAAGGTAATAAAGACAAAATAAAAAAATATAAAAAAAACTGCGTCTGAATCTCAGACCCAATATATAGGGTGTTTGTTAGAGGGACCGAAAAACCAAATGAGCGTGTTCGGGGGACCACTTGGAGAATACAAGTTGGCCAAAAAAAATACCCGACCCCCCCAATATGTTTAACTTTTTTTTTGTGATTTTTCCCTTTTTCTCCGAAATTGTACCTAATTACCACCATAACATTTGTAAAATTTGTAAAAACTAAAAACATCCGGTCTAAAACATACTTTACAAATGTTATGGTGGTAAATAGGTACAATATTGAAGAAAACGAGAAAATTCACAATAAAAAATTTAAAAAAATTGGGGTGTCGGGGATTTTTTTTGGCCAACTTGTATTCTCCAAGTGGGCTCCCGAACACGCTCATTTGGTTTGTCGGTCCCTCTACCAAACAACCTGTATACGTCGATTAACTTGAACTGAGATCAGAAAATATTAAATTTTCTTCGTGGAAATGATGCATCACCAAAGCGTTACCAATCTCATAACTGAAGCACCCTAAACCGACTGCCTTGTAAAAGTACCTCCACGTCTACAATTACATTGTTTTATTTCGATATCGTATATAGAACGCTCAAGCACGGTGCTTCACTTTCAACATGACATGGAGCGGGCAAAGTACTACGAGTAAGACCGCGCGGACATACTTTAGCGCGGGATAGTTCTTAAATTTGCGATAAGCGTCAAACGCACGCTTATCACTAATAGTAATGAAACCATATCTATTGGCAGATATTTTATCCTCATTTAAGGATACCGCTCGAATACAATTTATATTATTTTTTGTGGTAATACTGCTATCATTATTAAATATACTAGCGACTGCCCGCGATTTCGTTCGCGTAGTAGGCTCGGTCTTCGGGCTCCTGCTACCTTTTCTGGATTGTTCTTTCATAAAAACCATCTCCTGACAATAAATAACACAAAAAAAGTATTAGCGAAATCAGTAAAGCCGTTCTCGAGTTATAACGTGACCAGAAAAAATAGGGGTTCATTTTTATATAATATAATTATAGATAGAGGAATAAATTTAGCATGATTCTTCGGAACTATCCGTTAAATCAGGATAGCAAAATAAATGTTGGCATTGATGTATCACGTTTCAAATGTCATACATTTTTGAATTAACCGTTACAGCGTTGAGTGGTAACAAGCGAACAAACACACATAATTTCGCACTCATGAAGTACCTATGATTAGTATTATCATCTAGTTAGACTAAAGCAGTTACTAAGACAAGATCTGGATCCTGACATATTATATAATGACGGCCACAAACCGCGAGATGTCCTTGTATACACATCGGTTAACCCGTAACATAGCAAGTTTGTTAGTACCTGCGAGTATATAAATATAAACGCAGACATGCTAAAGACAGCAAATAGATTAGTTCTACCGAATTGAACCCTAAGGTAAGCACGAAAGTAACCTAGTTTTTCATATGCATTCGAGAATGAAGACAAGATTAGACATCAGAAAGTTAAATTACGCCATAGGTGATCTAATACCTTTATACGAGCAATTCTTGTCTAAATGTATACCTATAGGTATATATATATCTAAATATATACAAATATATATATATTTATATAATCTGAATATCGGAAACGGATCCAACGATATTCATGAGATTTAGTATGCAGGAGGTTTCGGGGGCGATGTAATAAGTTTCATTTTTAGAAAACGTTGTTTTATCCGTCCGTCCGTACATTCCGGCAATGAAAAACAGTTCCAGTTTATAAAAAAAACGGGGAATCTAGGTATTTTAAATTAAATTTTAATATTAAAAAGAAAATAAATTAATATTTTTATATATTGAAATTATGTTCTGTTTAGAAAGTAAATACTAGTATTTAGCAAATTTTCAACTCATAAATCATACATAAGCATTAAAATAGTACACGTGGGTGTTATTGTTATATGGTTTTCTCAAGTTTTTCACGTTCCCAAATGTCGATGTAAGAAATTTATTAGGTAATACAATTTTGCAATGACCTAAGCTCCTTGCAATAATAATTTGCTACAACTAGCAATATATTTTGACACGGAAGATAAACGACCAATTTAACCGTTCTACTCCACTGAAACCAATTAACGCCTTTTCAAGTGTTGGATTACTTTTTACCTCATCAAAATTACTACTAGTCATAAAACTAGTAAGTAACAAATTGAATCGTCAAAATATAATAAATCTAACCGTGTGTCATTTCGTAACTGTAATAATTACGAGATAAAATTGAATAACACACAACCGGTACGCAAAATGGTATCGAATTAAGAGTATTAATGGACTCTAATAGTATTAGGGTTGGCAGGAGTAGGTATTTTTTATGTATCTTTCAATCTTCTATTAAAAGATACTTAAAAATAGATAACTAATAAGAAATTACTTAACCACACACGTTGCATTCCCTGGAAAAGTACGAGTAGGTTGATTTCCGCGAAATCTATTGTATTATTGGTCAAATATGGCGAATCGCGAGCCAACGGGTTAGGAGATGTATCATCCCACCGGTAATTTATTGTGCTAATACAGACTCAAAACAATAACAATTATCACACACTTATCCTTTTTCTGGATATGTACGAGTATACATTGGAATTAATACATTACAGAATAAAATATTAAAATAAAATACTATCTCTAAAATCAATAAAGTCTGTCAGGTAAATTACATAAGAAAAAATAGTAATTAATAATAATAATGTTAATTAAATCACTTATACTACTATCGGGGTTACCCGAATTACTCCAATGTTCAACCGCCACAATATTATAAGTAAGACCATCAGTCCTTTAGCCTCGTAAAACAATGCACTTCCAATGTTCATTATATTATCATTATTAACAGAAAAAATACCACGTTCTCAGATTTTATTTATCTTTCGAGTCTCTACGTCTAGGTGCTACCCTTGGTGCTACGTAACACCAAGACGGTTATTTTTTTATGAAACATACTCTCGAGAGTAACAACAACAAATGTATACATTTCAAGTGGTAGCCCTACATGCGGATCGTGGGCACCTGTCCCGCTTGACGGATGAGAAGCGACCGCGACTCGCGAGGGCGTATCGGACTCATCGGTGAAAGTGATACTGTTCTGAAGATATACGGCGCGTGGAATCGGTAACTAATCTTAATATACATTTGTTGATTATGCCGTTTTTATGGCATAGGCTACAAATCTTCTGAACGTCTATTTGTGGCTTGCTTTTATCTAATTTTAATTAAATGCAGCAGCTTTATGTGATGTCATAAAGTTCTACATATTGATAAGGCTCGCTTTTAGCTACATACTTGTATAAGTGATATGCTTCGATAATTATCAATATCGCTCTATTCGATCGCACGTATACAATTATTGCAAGTTTCAACATCGTAACTTATGTGCTCTTATTGTATGTCTAATGCTTAATCTCCTTTTCCGTGGTTCTTAATAGATACCAGTTAAAAAATTCCTGATTCGGAATACAGAAATATTGCTGGACTAAAACGTAAGAACAGTTAATAGATATGTTGCGTGGGTGGTGATATTTTACACAATTTAAACGTTACCAAATAAAGGTCTATTCAAACCTGGGCGTTATTCGCTACCGCGAGCGATAGAGAAATCCGAAAGGGTATGCGTTAGTTTCACTGTTCACACTAAAGCGGATATCTCTACCGCGTGCGGTAGAGATATTCGTTGTGAACGGTTAGCGGGGCGGCGGAACTAGTTTCGTCAAACAAGAGAAGATACCGCCTCACTAGGCGGTACAAGTTTCGCTGCAGTTATGGAACTTCATACTATTTACCCATCGAGTTCCGCGTGGTATTTTTCGCTACCCACAGCGGTAGCGAATAACGCTCAGGTCTGAATAGGCCTTTAGACACCCAACATTGTCCAGTCACGTATAGCATTTGAAAAAAGCTCTTCCACGATTTGTCTACAATGAAGTGGGCGTCGGCATGACTACGATATATAATTCTAGCTATATATCTTCTAGTTTCACTCTATATCCTTGGTAATATCGACTGGAGTGCGCAGATAACACTAAACGGCTAATTTGTATAAGCTCGTGTTGCGTAAATCAAATCATGTTCCGCTAATGAGCGGCTACCGTAATACCTGACAGTCGAACAGCTATTATGACTTAAGTGACGTGATGTGATATGAAAGTGAGATTTGTACGTGCCATGATGAACTGGTGTACTTGCTTGTCAAAAGTCAAAGTAGATAATTCGTTGTTTAATACCATCAAAGACGTAGTTACAAACTTTATTAGTACTTTATCGGTATGTTCGGTAAAAAGACCATCTTATTTTTAAACATTTAGAGGCGTTTGTTTTGTTCTGTGCGTTAGGTACATATTGATCTAGTAAGGTAAAGTGTTGTTGAACTTAGCTTGGAGACACTCTCCCTATAAAATGTTGAAGTCGGTACCATGATAATTCAGAAGAACCTATTATCACAATATTGTGTGCATGGTACCGACTTCGACAAGTAATTTCACTCTTTTTAGTGTCGAAGTCGGTTCCATTTTGTAGAAATAATATTTTCACCCTTGCTACTTACAGGATTGATTGTCATTCAATTAGGGAATATAGGAAAATTTTTCAGTTCTTGAATAACTAATGAACTCATAAATCACTTGACCGAACTTGATGAAATTTTAATGGGACCACCTCGGAAGTAAACTCTACCAAACAAAAAAAACTAATTATCAACATCTACCTACTCTGTAAAACATTACGCGTAATCACTATCACTATCACTACATAGTACATAGTATAAAATAAAGTTGCTGTCGCTGTCTGTCCGTCCGATAGACTGATTCAAGAGGAAGGTTTATATGTATGATACATGCATAATATTTTAGAGGAACAGTGATGAATTTACAGGTTTCTAATGTGATGTCGTAAATAAACACATTATTTTGCGCTTACATTGCAAACGCTGACTGAACCCCACGAGATAAATCAAAATAATGTACTACAGTATTGTACACTTTAAAAAGGTCAACAAAAAAGTCCGCGATAGTATATGTCTATCTCTTAAGGATAACCCACATTAACCATTTTTTATCCTTTACATTTTACGTGAAAAATAGGCTTATTTAGGAAGTTATTTTAAGCAATACAGCATTAATCCTTATCCAATTAAGTTCCTTAAATACACTGTCCATTCAATATAGATCAATATGGTCGTTTACATTTCATTCTGTAGTAGGTAGGTATATTATTTAGTATCAGCATCACTCACGCTGGTGTGCTAAGCGAGACGTCATCGACTCGGTTTCCTCCCTAAAAAACCATCGGATGTGGGCGAACCCTTGGTATTGAGTAACCCCGTGATTCTCAGTAAAAATTAGTGAAAACCAAGTTGGTTTTTATAACCAAATATCTGTTTATATATACAACTTTGTGTATCAGATATCTTCATTTATAGATCCTATGCATACGACGGAAAATAAAAGAGAACGGGAAACAACGAATAGAGGTAAAATTCTTATGTATTCTAAATTAATATATAAAAATATAATAAAATATTTAAAATGAACTGATAACTGAACCAAACCAAGTAGAATTTACTTTAGTTTAAAATTTTTACTTGACTTGATTAATTTATATTACTTTCCTTACCTTACCTGTCTTTTTATTTAACATTAGCTACCTTATACATTTATAAAAGTATACTAAATTTATCGCAAAAATATATATAGTTCTATACTACGAAGAAATAATAGGTTCTATATGCTGGATAGCTAAAGTTCTGTCAACAAGGCGGCTTGATACTCAACTATTATTATACATTGCAACTGTTATTAACTTTATTACGAGCTATCTTTTACTATTTTTCAAAAGAAAGTTGGTATAGTAGAAGATTTATTTTTAATTTGTTGTAATAGCTTGCTTCTAAATACACGATACTAACAACCTCCTATAACGTAATTTTAGATACCCTTTTATAAACCGAATAGGCAAATCAAGTCTTTTGTGGAAAACTGCTAACGTCATCTTTGACCGTCAGTTTGGCAATCATCTTGGGCTACTTTCTTAGCATCTATATAAAATGACAATAAATCTTAATTAGCTTGTCACTTTTGGGCCAAGATTTCCATTTTTGAATGTGTACATTATTGCGTTATTGCTTAATTCCTACTATATCGTAATCACCTTATCTATCTACTGAATAAATAAAAGACATCGCTTACAACAGTGCGTTTTCGTAGTATACCAGTGTTAATTAACTAAGGTTCACTTGAAAAAACGTAAAGAATATAATATATACATACGTTGAATAACGTATTTTTACATGTAATATGCAAGATAAACTGTTTTTAATATGAAAAACGGAATTCACTCGCGTAAATAAGTCAGATCTTTCCAGCTATAGTTTTAACCACATCCGGTGGTCTTTTTCAAGGTGAGTGCAGACCGCTCGCGATTGCGTCTCGCCTCGCAATCCCGTTTTTCATATTGGACATGTGTACAAACCACATTAGTTTTCATAACATAAAAATGTTAATTTCTGTAACATAAAGGTAGCATTAATTTTTGTAGATTAAATACTATTACTATTACGTGTTATGGATTGTTGACATCAACGGGCATACATTCACGTGTCATGCCTGCCGAATTTTTTTTAATATAATTATATTGTAATATATCGTATAGTTTCGCTGCACGTGTAAGAAGTAATTTTATTTTGACACTTGTTACTATGTTTGATAGTTGTGGATTAAATAAAGGAACAAAAAATCCAATCATTTATAGATTCTAGAAGCGAACTTCACCAAGTTTTTTAATAGCTAACCAAAATTTAACTCTCTGTCTTTATACTAGTACAACTACTAAAATAATCTACCCTGTAACTACTTCTTTACTACAGCGGTTGAAAATGCATGATCCATGAATATATTAACATTTGAAAACGCAAAATTCATGAATATAAGTATTACATTCTGGCGAAAATAGATAATTATCGCAATTGTTACTTTGACATTAACATAAGAACCCAGATTCAGATGGCCTCCAAATCCATCTGGTCACAACCCTAAATTCCAGACAAAGAAATCGGAAATTGAACTACTACCTAATCTGTGAAATAGGTAGTGTATCAAGTCATGCAAATAGATATTTTATATTACATATACTCAGAGGCAAGGAACCTGACATCACGTTAATAAAAAAATCACTTTTTTCTCCTTACTCTATACATATCAACGTTACTACGAATTATTAGAACGATTTTAAAGAAATATAGATTCATTTCTGCACAACTTGTAAGCCTATCACCACAATATCTTGCCTGTGAAAGTTGTCATCCTAAGCTTACAAGGCGGGAAACACCGACGCCTGTCTGCTCACACCCAGACACATTTATGTACATTAAATACTTTACGACCTTGGCGCATTAAAATATCCTAACAGTTCATTCATCGCTCAGAGAAACTACTTACTTTTCTTATTACGATGAGGTACGATAAGGGTTAGAGATGAATGTAGTTCGCATGTTCTTCGATATATCTATGACAGGATGGACAGGCAGACAGGCGTCGATGTTCTATCTAGGCAGCGGTTTAGATTGCATTAATCTGTTTTCAATTGAAATCGAAGTATATAATAGCATGCTTTCGAACAAGAACATAACGCGGCGTCATAAGTCATGTTCTATTAGAACTTTTCATTTTACATTTTGTATCGAGATCCATGTTATAACATAGAGTCTGTGCAAAAGCCGTCAATATTCAGATTTTTCTATGGCAGCCTAATACAGCTATTATCTGCCCCGTCATGCATAAGAGAAGTGTGAACTTCGACTCAATAAGACTATAAAACAGTAAATTAGCAACAATTTTATTCAGGGTTTTATTGAGGTACCAAGGATTTAGGAAGGGAGGGTATATGGCGCGAGACATTTATTCTACTGATTAGCGTGTCGCAGTTTTTGGATTACGCATCTCTACTGCACTTCACACCTAAAAATGAAACAATAAACTTATAAAGTAATACACTGAACGCAACGCTCTCATTAGCTTCTTACACCAACGCATTACAATGCATACTGACAAATCAACCAATAAACGTTAATAACTCCCGGCCGATAGCAGCGACCGCACTACGCTACTACTCGAGAGTATCGTTACAGGCAATACTGCATTGCGGCATTTGTTTGTTGAGTTGTAAACAATTTCATAACACTACCAGCAATGGCTGTCGAAATGAATATGGTACACGCTGGCGCACCGATACTTACGATTATAGCTAACAAGTTCTCCAGAACTTGTTGTTGCGGCAAGTTTTACGCCTTCTCAACACATCCCCTCCCTTCCTAAATCCGTGGATACTAGCATTTATAAACGTCAATTAACACACATGTGGTCTCAATTCCTAGGACGCTTCTCGTTTGCGTACAGACTCTACCAAAAAATATATTTTAATATATTATAATAATAATTTAATTTCACAGAGTACTAGAAACTATACCTGCCTCTCACTGATTGTGTGTACAAGACAATTAGGGAAAAAATAACATGTCGCTGTGAACGAGTAAGAGTGTTCCTTCATATTAAATTTAGACCCACGGGGCTCATAACGACCATAACCCTCTACAGAGAAACCCATACAGGCTTGGTATCAGGTATGTAGGTGGCATTTAAAAACAAAAAGAAAAATATCCCAACCAAATAAATTTGGCATTGATAGCATTGAATAAAAGAAGGCTGGCTGGATGGTGGTAACAGATAGATGGTAGAAACAGTAGATACGTTCTGAACAAGAATGTGCTGAAGATATCTATTGTCCTTTTTTTTGTTTAGAACGGACTAATGCTGTTTGCCTCTACCGGCATTTACAGCGTCACCGGACGGTTGGCGAGCGCAGATGGTACTCAGCCAGATGCGGGCGCAGAGGGCGCACCGCCTAAGGCGAGCGTTGAAGACGCTTCGCCGCAAGGAGAGGAGTAGGCGACTTGCTCAAGGGCACCACTAAGGTACGGACCTCGGCTTGGGCCGTCGCCAGGAGAGAGAGAAGTAGGAGAGAATCGCCCCGGTACATAAGTGTACCGTTGAAAGTGGGCCCTATGAATTTTAACTCTACGACTATTTGGAGAGAATCTAACCAAGACATAATTTTTGCCTCGAGCTCGCCGGCGAGCTCGGTGTTTGACTGTGTTTACCACTAAATCATAACCTTGTGTACCTCGCCCACAGTCATTACCTCGGCCGGAGCCTACACCGTGATCGGAATCACTACCTTGACTGGGGCTACAAACGGAGTTACCTCGCCTCCCCCCATTTCCGCGACATGGGTCCACACCGCGACCAGGATCGTCGCGTTGCGCGATCATGACTGTACTTTGGGTGGGGCTACAATAAGAATGTGTAGTAGCTCGCCCACAGCCGTTACCTGGGCCGGAGTCTACATCGAGGCCGGGGCCACGGTGTAGACTCCTGCCCGTACCGTGGCTGGGGCTACATAGAAAACCAGTGTTACCTCGTCCACAGCCATTTGCTGGGCCGGAGGATACATCGCGACCGGGGCCGCGGTGTGTACTCCCACCCGAACCGTGGCTGGGACTACAATCGTGTGTGTGTGTATTACCTCGACTGCGACTGGGGCTGCGAAGAAGATCTCGGCCGGAGCCTACAATGCGATCGGGATCAGAGCACTGGTCGGGTCTACAACCATTACCGGGGCTCCCATGGGACGACGCTAAAGCTGCCGAAGTAACGGCTGCGATGGGGTCGTCCGGGTCACCCAAAATATGCCTTGGAAGGCGACGGGGGGGAAGGAAGTGAGGATCGGTTATGTCAGTGGAGTAGTTCGCCGCTTGGACCACGAGGGGATTCGAGTGGTGGGGAGCTTTGTCGAAGTGGCGACGGGAGCAGTCTTTGATATACTGCGTAATAGAGGGGAGGGTGAAATCGCAGTGCCGTTCGGCGTTCCGCAAGTACCACGGAGCGCCCACTGCCCTGCGCATAAAGCGATTCTGAATCACTTGAAGTTTGTGGAGGTCGTGTTTCTGAGCATGGGCGAACGCTACAGATGCGTAAGTCATGACTGGGCGGATGCAAAGTTTGTAAAGAGTCGTCTTATTTCTAAGAGACATTTTACTGTTTTTGCCTATGAGGGGATTAAGACGACCCATAATGAAGGCCGCCCTATTGCGAACAATCTGGATGTGTTTCGCGAAAGTGAGTTGGCGATCAAGGGTGACGCCTAGGTATTTGGCGGATTTAGCCCAAGGGATGGGTTCGCCGAATAGGACTATGGGTGACGGCATGAGATTCCGCCGGGTCTCAGTGAAGTACACTGCTGCACTTTTGCTAGGATTTACTGCAATCCGCCATTTACGAAACCATGCACCGATTACGGTGATGGCTCGTTGGATGGCGCATCTCTGCCTGACCTTGAACCAGCCAGTAGAGTAGATTGCAGTATCATCCGCAAACTGAGCGATCTGTACATTAGGTTCAGATCGTGGGATGTTGCTGGTGTGCAGCGAGAAGAGAATGGGTGAGAGTACAGAGCCCTGAGGGACACCTGCGTGAATGGGATGCGGGGAGGAGAGCGTTCCCTCGGTGCGATAGCTAAACGTTCGATCCCTGAGAAAGTCTTGTAAGATGAGTACAAGACGGTTTGGCACACCCAGTTGGTACAGCTTGAATATCAAGCCGTTGTGCCAGACTTTGTCGAACGCTTTCGCTACGTCGAGGAAGACAGCTATGGTCCCTTGGGGCTTTGATTTCTTATTGAAACCGCCTAGGATGTGCTCCGTTACGCGGTGCACTTGTTGGACGCAAGAGTGTTTGGCTCTAAAACCAAATTGCTCATCGGGAAGGAGGTTATTGGACCTAACGTGGGACCAGAGTCGGTTCACAATGAGCCGCTCGTAAATCTTACCCAGAGAGCTGAGGAGACTTATGGGACGGTAGCTGGAGGGCTCGGCTGCCGGTTTGCCTGGTTTGTGAATACCAATGACAATGGCATGCTTCCAAGTGTCTGGGAAGGAGCAGTTGCTCATAGCCGCATTGAAGATGCTAACTAAGAGATGGACTAGTGGGACTGAGAAGTGTTTGATCACCTTGTTGCTGATACCATCAGCACTAGGGGATTTACGGGTCTTGAGGCTCTTGATCAGAAACACTACCTCGGATGATTTTACCGGTAGGAGGAGTGGGAGGTCAGAGATGGACATAGAGCTTTTACGGTCGACTTCAGATTCCACCGAATCGAGGTGATTCTGGTCGACGTGATCTACATTGAGAGTACACTGAGCCTCAAGGCTATCAGCTAAACACTCGGCTTTGTCTTCGTCAAGGAACGCTATGGAGAGGGGAGGTGGCCTAATGAGTGAAGGCATTGTCTGTTGTCCGTCAGATTTCAGAGCTCGAGCCAACCGCCAGTATGCCTGGTGAGTTGGCTCAATCTCTGACAGTTTGTGGTCCCACCTTTGATCACGCAGCTCACTCGTGCGTTTCTGTACAGCACGCTGTAAATAGCGCATGGTGGCTTTGTTCTCTGGGATTGGCATCGAGTCAAACGCCCTAGTGGCGGCGTTCTTAGCTGTCAGTAACCTCCTCGCACCCTCGCGCAGTTCGAAGCGGCGACCATCCGCCACTTGGACCTGCTTTGAGGATTCACCTACTGCGGTGCGGAGGTGGTCACTGAGAGCCTCGATCGCAATTGATACGTCTTCTACTGTCTGTATGTCATCGGGGATTCTATCGAGAGCGGGTGAACTGATAGCTTGGAGGGATTCCCCCAGTTGCTTCCAGTTCACTACCGTTCTAGTGATAGGGGTTATGTCCGTCGGGTCGGGGCCTAATTTCAACAATACAGGGCGGTGGTCTGAAGTCAGTTCGTGTAACACTTCTATAGAGCGCAACCGGAGGGTGACGTTCTTAAGAAGTGCTATGTCAAGTATGTCTGGTCGTTGGTTGTCAACATAGGGATATCTTGTGGGCTCCAGAGGGGAGAGAATATCAAAGTTTAAGTGGCTGACCAAGCCTTCAAGGATTTTACCATTACTATTGTTACTAGTACAGTTCCATATGACATGTTTACTGTTGAAGTCACCGATCAGAAGGACGGAGCTTCCTAGAGAGAAGAGGGCTTCCAAGTCTGTCTGCAATAGTTCTTTACCAGAGGGGAGGTAACATGAGGCTATGATGACAGGTTGATGACCTGACATCGCTAGAAAGCAAACAGAGGCTTCTAGTATTCTAAGTGGTGGAGTAACAATTGGGATACAGTGCAGAGCTCTTTTGTAATAGATGAGAGTGCCACCTTTTGGGGTGGCCACTCTATCATTACGAACCAAACGGTAATTGGCAAACCTAGGGTTCGCTGTACCTGGTTTCAGAAAGGTCTCCTGCACGCATAGGATATCGACCTGATGGGTGTTACAAAATTCGTGAACTTCGTCCTTTTGACTAGAGAGGCCGTCAGCGTTGAAAGTCGCTACGGTGACTGAGTGGGGCTTAATGCGTTTTGGTGTACAATCCATATTGGATGATACCTAAGAAACTATGGGGAGGGCGTAGCGCCTCACTGCGCTGATTAAACCCGCGTGTGTGAGCGTGGCTCGCAAGCGGTCTTGGTCGTTTGTGGCAGTACGAAGTTTGTGCGCGAATGCACGTACTTCGTCCACGTCTATAACCATCGCGTAGTCCATGACAAGAGCTATGTCGGCCGCCAGGTCAGAATGACCTGGGGCGTCCATGAGCCCAGCCATGGGAGGCCTAGAGAGCGGAGGTTTGGGCTTAGGAGCCGGCGCGCTGGCAGAGGCCTGCGGGCGGGCGGGGGTGAGGGAGGCGCTTGCTTGTATCTGCATGCTCAAGGGCTTGGACCAAGCTTTGCGCGCGGGCGCGGGCGCGGGTACAACAGGTGTTGCCTGCGGTGCGGGTGTAGGGTTAGGCTTAGGGCCTTTCCCTTGAGAGCGGGTAGTGACCGGGCGAGGAGGGGGATTAGGCCTCCTAGCCGGCCCTCTGGATACGCGGGGTGCCTTAGGGCAACCGCGGTAATTGGCGGTATGTCCCTGTGTGCCGCAGAGGACACAACTTGGCGGGTCCGCAGAGTCCCTAGTGCGAGAACACTGGGCTGTCCCGTGATCCCCTAGGCACTTGACGCACCTCGGGCGGTCGAAGCAGAAACGGGCGTCATGACCGTACAGTTGGCAGTTATGACACTGGCCAGGTGAACTGTGTCGGTATGGGGGTTGGACGGTGATCCCCGAGAGGTTCACGACCGTTTTGATGTTAAATATCGCTTTGCCTTCAGGCGTGCGATTAAGAATGACCAAGAGTAGGTCATAGGGTTTACGGTCCTTGCCACTGTACATGCTGTGGCATTCGCGGACGGGGTAGCCTTGCGCCTTCAAGTCGGCGAGGACACTGTCGGTCTGCACCTCTTCTGGTACGCCGCGTATGACAACGCGTAGGACTTTCTCTTCTTCGAGAGCATAGGTATGAAAACTTATACTCTCGTTTTTGAGAATCCTGGTTAATGCCCTATGGTCGCTTGGGGTAGCCACCTGGACTTTAATACCCAGTTGAGTTGAGCGGGCGCTTGTGTATTGGATCTTACGATCCGTCAAGAGTCGTGAGACCATGTCCCACTTCGCCTTGTCCTTAAGGAACAGAGGCGGCGGCGGTTCCTCGCGTCTAACTGACGCTCCTTGAGAGGAGGCGTCGCGTTGAGTCGCGGCGATGCTTGCGGGAGCATCGGAGTGAGCGAGAGGGTCGCGGGAGGTGGGAGCGAGAGAGCCTGATGGCTTCGGTCTCGGTGCGGTGCAGGCCGCTTTGGGTGGCGGGGAGGGAGCCTCTGAGGCGGCTTTGGGGACGCGCTTTCTCTTTCCGACGGTAGTGAACCCGTCGTTGGAGATGTTGCCAACAGAGTTAGCGCAGGAGCGGGAGAACTCTACGTCCATCTCATTCTAATAGTTTGACGCCGAGTCGTAGGAGCGTTCGTACTCAGTCCGAGGGACCGGAGAGCGATCGCGGGGTGGTAGAGGTGCGCGGGGAGCGCGGGGCGCAGGGTCGGGAGAAAGAGGGCTTTCTAAAGGCTTGAACGCCGAAGAAACGAAGGGCCCCCTCGGAGGGAGGGAGCCGGAGGAGGGAATTTGAGATTCCGTGAAGCGGGGTCTCTCCTTAAAGTCCCTATTGGACTGGAGATACTCGGAGAGCATGTCCGGGTAGCAATTTGAGACCCACGAGGCGAACGCCTGAGGCGAAACGCCTTGCGGGAGGCTCAGAGCGGGGGAGGGAGAAAGAAGAGACATCTCGAGATGCGAGTGAGGGATGAGTGACACTTCCGCCGGGTACAGGCGGGAGAGTGAGTGCCTAGGTGTCCCTACTGTGTGCCCTCTGCCAGTCTTATTGTGCAGAGGGATGTGTGCCTAAACGCGAGGCCCTAGCTGCTCCGGGGGCGAGGAGAGAAGACCGAGTAAAACCCGGCTTCCAACCAAATACTTGCCCAGAGAATAGGAAAGTAGGATAGGGTAGGGTGGGAAGGAGATACCTGCCGTCGGCGAGGGGAGACCCCAAGGCCGGTGAAGGCAGGCCCGTCCGGTTTAAGCCGTTCCCTCCCACGCTCAGAAGGGAAAGGCTTGACGCACCGGGTCCACGCCCAACTGGATTGCGTTAACACCGCAAGGATCGTACAGAAGATCACGTGAAGCGTGGATTTGTTTGACTCGAAACTTAAAAATTTAAAATTAAAAAAATTGGAAAATCGAAATTAAAGATCGCTCTGAGAAGAGCGGTTTTGATTTGACTATGTACGTTATTGACGATGAGTCGAAGCGCTCTTACAAGAGCGCGCTGCTTTCGCGACGCGAGCCGAGCCGAGCCGAACGCCTCCGTGCGCCGAACGGTACACGAAGCGGTGGCTTGACGTCGAATCTGCACACAGAAAATCCACTATTAGCAAACTCCAACACTGAATCCTCTTCAATCGAAACGATACAGGTAACCGGCACTGAAAGCGCAAGCACTTTTAGGCCGATCGGAATATTCTTGGAGAGCTCTTGAGCGCACGTCCGTCCCGCTCGAGCGCGCTGACCGGAATGCCTATTGTCCTTCTTTTTTTTTTTTTTTTTTTTAACGGACTAATGCTGTTTGCCTCTACCGGCATTTACAGCGTCACCGGACGGTTGGCGAGCGCAGATGGCACTCAGCCAGATGCGGGCGCAGAGGGCGCACCGCCTAAGGCGACATAACTTTTGCCTCGAGCTCGCCGGCGAGCTCGGTGTTTGACTGTGTTTACCACTAAATCATAACCTTGTGTACCTCGCCTCCCCCCATTTCCGCGACATGGGTCCATACCGCGACCAGGATCGTCGCGTTGTGCACTCATGACTGTACTTTGGGTGGGGCTACAATAAGAAACTTGAGTACCTCGCCCACAGCCGTTACCTGGGCCGGAGTCTACATCGAGGCCGGGGCCGCGGTGTAGACTCCTGCCCGTACCGTGTCTGGGACTACATAGAAAACCAGTGTTACCTCGTCCACAGCCATTTGCTGGGCCGGAGGATACATCGCGACCGGGGCCGCGGTGTATACTCCCACCCGCACCGTGGCTGGGACTACAATCGTGTGTGTGTGGATTACCTCGACTGCGACTGGGGCTGCGAAGAAGATCTCGGCCGGAGCCTACAATGCGATCGGGATCACAGCCCTGGTCGGGTCTACAACCATTACCGGGGTTCCCTTGGGACGACGCTAAAGCTGCCGAAGTAACGGCTGCGATGGGGTCGTTCGGGTCACCCAAAATATGCCTTGGACGGCAACGGGGGGGAAGGAAGTGAGGATCGGTTATGTCAGTGGAGTGGTTCGCTGCTTCGACCACGAGGGGATTCGAGTGGTGGGGAGCTTTGTCGAAGTGGCGGCGGGAGCAGTCTTTCATATACTGCGTAATAGAGGGGAGGGTGAAATCGCAGTGCCGTTCGGCGTTCCGCAAGTACCACGGAGCGCCCACTGCCCTGCGCATAAAGCGATTCTGAATCACTTGAAGTTTGTGGAGGTCGTGTTTCTGAGCATGGGCGAACGCTATAGATGCGTAAGTCATGATTGGGCGGATGCAAAGTTTGTAAAGAGTCGTCTTATTTCTAAGAGACATTTTACTGTTTTTGCCTATGAGGGGATTAAGACGATCCATAATGAAGGCCGCCCTATTACGAACAATCTGGGTGTGTTTCGCGAAAGTGAGTTGGCGATCAAGGGTGACGCCCAGGTATTTGGTGGATTTAGCCCAAGGGATGGGTTCGCCGAATAGGACTATGGGTGACGGCATGAGATTCCGCCGGGTCTCAGTGAAGTACACTGCTGCACTTTTGCTAGGATTTACTGCAATCCGCCATTTACGAAACCATGCACCGATTACGGTGATGGCTCGTTGGATGGCGCATCTCTGCCTGACCTTGAACCAGCCAGTAGAGTAGATTGTAGTATCATCCGCAAACTGAGCGATCTGAACATTAGGTTCAGATCGTGGGATGTTGCTGGTGTGCAGCGAGAAGAGAATGGGTGAGAGTACAGAGCCCTGAGGGACACCTGCGTAAATGGGATGCGGGGAGGAGAGCGTTCCCTCGGTGCGATAGCTAAACGTTCGATCCCTGAGAAAGTCTTGTAAGATGAGTACAAGACTGTTTGGCACACCCAGTTGGTACAGCTTGAATATCAAGCCGTTGTGCCAGACTTTGTCGAACGCTTTCGCTACGTCGAGGAAGACAGCTATGGTCCCTTGGGGCTTTGGTTTCTTATTGAAACCGCCTAGGATGTGCTCCGTTACGCGGTGCACTTGTTGGACGCAAGAGTGTTTGGCTCTAAAACCAAATTGCTCATCGGGAAGGAGGTTATTGGACCTAACGTGGGACCAGAGTCGGTTCACAATGAGCCGCTCGTAAATCTTACCCAGAGAGCTGAGGAGACTTATGGGACGGTAGCTGGAGGGCTCGGCTGCCGGTTTGCCTGGTTTGTGAAAACCAATGACAATGGCATGCTTCTAAGTGTCTGGATAGGAGCAGTTGCTCATAGCCGCATTGAAGATGCTAACTAAGAGATGGACTAGTGGGACTGAGAAGTGTTTAATCACCTTGTTGCTGATACTATCAGCACCAGGGGATTTACGGGTCTTGAGGCTCTTGATCAGAGACACTACCTCGGATGATTTTACCGGTGGGAGGAGTGGGAGGTCAGAGATGGACATAGAGCTTTTACGGTCGACATCAGATTCCACCGAATCGAGGTGTTTCTGGTCGACGTGATCTACATTTAGAGTACACTGAGCCTCAAGGCTATCAGCTAAACACTCGGCTTTGTCTTCGTCAAGGAACGCTATGGAGAGGGGAGGTGGCCTAATGAGTGGAGGCATTGTCTGTTGTCCGTCAGATTTCAGAGTTCGAGCCAACTGCCAGTATGCCTGGTGAGTTGGCTCAATCTCTGACAGTTTGTTGTCCCACTTTTCATAACGCAGCTCACTCATGCGTTTCCTTACAGCACGCTGTAAATAGTGCATGGTGGCTTTGTTCTCTGGGGTTGGCATCGAGTCATACGCCCTAGTGGCGGCGTTCTTAGCTGTCAGTAACCTCCTCGCACCCTCGGGCAGTTCGAAGCGGCGACCATCCGCCACTTGGACCTGCTTTGAGGATTCACCTACTGCGGTGCGGAGGTGGTCACTGAGAGCCTCCATCGCAATTGATACGTCTTCTACTGTCTGTATGTCATCGGGGATTCTATCGAGAGCGGGTGAACTGACAGCTTGGAGGGATTCCCCCAGTTGCTTCCAGTTCACTACCGTTCTAGTGATAGGGGTTATGTCCGTCGGGTCGGGGCCTGATTTCAACAATACAGGGCGGTGGTCTGAAGTCAGTTCGTGTAACACTTCTATAGAGCGCAACCGGAGGGTGACGTTCTTGAGTAGTGCTATGTCAAGTATGTCTGGTCGTTGGTTGTCTATATATTTGTTATATTGTCTATATAGGGATATCTTGTGGGCTCCAGCGGGGAGAGAATATCAAAGTTTAAGTGGCTGACCAAGCCTTCAAGGATTTTACCATTACTATTGTTACTAGTACAGTTCCATATGACATGTTTACTGTTGAAGTCACCGATCAGAAGGACGGAGCTTCCTAGAGAGAAGAGGGCTTCCAAGTCTGTCTGTAATAGTTCTTTACCAGAGGGGAGGTAACATGAGGCTATGATGACAGGTTGATGACCTGACATCGCTAGAAAGCAAACAGAGGCTTCTAGTATTCTAAGTGGTGGAGTAACAATTGGGATACAGTGCAGAGCTCTTTTGTAATAGATGAGAGTGCCACCTTTTGGGGTGGCCACTTTATCATTACGAACCAAACGGTAATTTGCAAACCTAGGGTTCGCTGTACCTGGTTTAGAAAGGTCTCCTGCACGCATAGGATATCGACCTGATGGGTGTTACAAAATTCGTGAACTTCGTCCTTTTGACTAGAGAGGCCGTCAGCGTTGAAAGTCGCTACGGTGACTGAGTGGGGCTTAATGCGTTTTGGTGTACAACCCATATTGGATGATACCTAAGAAACTATGGGGAGGGCGTAGCGCCTCACTGCGCTGATTAAACCCGCGTGTGTGAGCGTGGCTCGCAAGCGGTCTTGGTCGTTTGTGGCAGTACGAAGTTTGTGCGCGAATGCACGTACTTCGTCCACGTCTATGACCATCGCGTAGTCCATGACAAGGGCTATGTCGGCCGCCAGGTCAGATTGACCTGGGGCGTCCATGAGCCCAGCCATTGGAGGCCTAGAGAGCGGCGGTTTGGGCTTAGGAGCCGGCGCGCTGGCAGAAGCCTGCGGGGGGGCGGGGGTGAGGGGGGCGCTTGCTTGTACCATGCTCAAGGGCTTGGACCAAGCGTTGCGCGCGGGCGCGGGCGCGGGTACAACAGGTGTTGCCTGCGGTGCGGGTGTAAGGTTAGGCTTAGGGCGGTTAGTGACCGGGCGAGGAGGGGGAATAGGCCTCCTTGCCGGCCCACTGGATACGCGGGGTGCCTTAGGGCAACCGCGGTAGTTGGCGGTATGTCCCTGTGTGCCGCAGAGGACACAACTAGGCGGGTCTGCTGAGTCCCTAGTGCGAGAACACTGGGCTGTCCCGTGATCCCCTAGGCACTTGACGCACCTCGGGCGGGCGAAACAGAATCGGGCGGCATGACCGTATAGTTGGCAGTTATGACACTGGCCAGGTGCTCGGTTCCGGAATGGGGGTTGAACGGTGATCCCCGAGAGGTTCACTACCGTTTTAACATTGAAAATCGCTTTGCTCTCTGGCGTGCGATTGAGGATGACCAAGAGTACGTCGTAGGGTTTGCGATCTTTGCCACTGTACATGCGGTGGCATTCGCGGACGGGGTAGCCTTGCGCCTTCAAGTCGGCGAGGACACTATCGGCCTGTACTTCTTTTGGTACGCCGCGTATGACAACGCGTAAGACTTTCTCTTCTTCTAGAGCATAAGTGTGAAAACTTATGCTCTCGTTTTTGAGTAGTCTGGTAAGCGCCCTATGGTCGCTTGGGGTAGGGACTTGTACTTTAATACCCAGTTGGGTTGAGCGGGCGCTAGTATATTGGATCTTACGATCCGTCAAGAGTCGTGAGACCATGTCCCACTTCGCCTTGTCCTGAAGGAACAGAGGCGGCGGCGGTTTCTCGCGCCTAACTGACGCTCCTTGAGAGGAGGCGTCGCGTTGAGACGCGGCGATGCTTGCGGGAGCATCGGAGTGAGCGAGAGGGTCGCGGGAGGTGGGAGCGAGAGAGCCTGATGGCTTCGCTCCCGGGGAGGGAGCCTCTGAGGCGGCTTTGGGGACGCGCTTTCTCTTTCCGACGGTAGTGAACCCGTCGTTGGAGATGTTGCCAACAGCGTAAGCGCGGGAGCGGGAGAACTCTACATCCATCTCATTCTCCGAGTTGGATGCCGAGTCGTAGGCGCGTTCGTACTCAGTCCGAAGGACTGGAGAACGATCGCGGGGTGGTAGAGGTGCGCGGGGAGCGCGGGGCGCATAGGGCGCAGGGTCGGGAGAAAGAGGGCTATCTAACGGCTTGAACGCCGAAGAACCGAAGGGCCCCCTTGGAGGGAGGGAGCCGGAGGAGGGAATTTGAGAGTCCTTGAAGCGGGGTCTCTCCTTAAAGTCCCTATTGGACTGGAGATACTCGGAGAGCATGTCCGGGTAGCAATTTGAGACCCACGAGGCGAACGCCTGAGGCGAAACGCCTTGCGGGAGGCTCATAGCGGGGGAGGGAGATAGAAGAGACATCTCGAGGGGAATACTCGAGATGCGAGTGAGGGGTGAGTGACACTCCCGCCGGGTACAGGCGGGAGAGTGAGTGCCTAGGTGTCCCTTTTGTGTGCCCTCTGCCAGTCTTATTGTGCAGAGGGATGTGTGCCTAAACGCGAGGCTCTAGCTGCTCCGGGGGCGAGGAGAGAAGACCGAGTAAAACCCGGCTTCCAACCAAATACTTGCCCAGAGAATAGGAGAGTAGGATAGGGTAGGGTGGGAAGGAGATACCTGCCGTCGGCGAGGGGAGACCCCAAGGCCGGTGAAGGCAGGCCCGTCCGGTTTTAGCCGTTCCCTCCCACGCTCAGGAGGGAAGGGCTTGACGCACCGGGTCCGCGCTCAACTGGGTGGCGGTAACACCGCAAGGATCGTCCAGAAGACCACGTGAAGCGTGGATTTGTTTGACTCGAACTTGAAAATTGAAAAATTAAAAAATCGAAACAAGAGATCGCTCTGAGAAGAGCGGTTTTGATTTGACAATGTAGGTGATTGACGTGTCGAAGCGCTCTTACAAGAGCGCGCTTCTTTCGCGACGCGAGCCGAGCCGAGCTGAACGCCTCCGTGCGCCGAACGGTACACGAAGCGGTGGCTTGACGTCGAATCTGCACACAGAAAATCCACTATTAGCGAAGTCCAACACTGAATCCTCTTCAATCGAAACGATACAGGTAACCGGCACTAAAAGCGCAAGCACTTTTAGGCCGATCGGAATATTCTCGGTGAGCTCTTGAGCGCACGTCCGTCCCACTCGAGCGCGCTGACCGGAATGTCATTGTCCTTCTGTGGAGCCAGTCTAAATATAGAACCAAAACCTCTAATAGTTCTCTAGTAGTTCTGCAAGCAGTAGACCTCGTGAGCACATAGTCTTATTAGCGGCAAATTTTCGAAGTTCCTTTTTAAACGTACATAAGTACCGGTTAAAATTCGGTATACATTCGGTATACACATTAGTGTATACCGAATTTTATCAAAATCGGTAAAATAGCACAAATTTCCCCTCTTTTTAGAAATAGTACCTACAAAACCCAAATCAAGATTGTTTGAAAATTGCAACCTGTGCAGGAAGACCAACAAACAACCAAACAAACATATGGACAGATGAAAGTCAATTTTGCCAGTTAAAGCAGAGACGCTTCGCTCGCTCGGTCAGTTATGTAATTTAAAATCCTTTGTTAAGCACACGCTCGTAAAGTACCTACTTCTGTTATCCTTCGTTTCTTAGAAACTACAGGAACTCTTTTCTAAGCTAACACTTCTTAGCCACATATTATGCGCCAAAATTAGAGTTTCATTTTGTATGATACCGAATGAATCGCTGATTGTGTTTGTTCCGAACTATGATATTATTTACTTTCTTTAAACATCATTATTATACTAATAGTACCTAGTTTATAAGATGTTTATAAATATCGCTTCGCAACTTGTAACTACCGCCTAAGCACTTCCAAGCGACGACTGTTTTCTTTGATAGTGTCACTCAAACACGCATTACAACCCAATGATCATGACTCAACCAAGATCACTCAATTTATCGATACGCAAAGTCTTTAGGACTTGACGTCTCTATTTATTAAAGCTACATCAAAGAGCTGCTGTATCAACAACAGTAAAGATCTTTTGATATGAGTTAGAGTTTGTTTTGGAAGAATTCTATAGAAGTCGTAAGTTTGGACATTATTCGCAGAAGTCATGTTATACCTACGCCTCAGCTAAGTATAACCAGCTGAATATGAGACAGAAATTCGTTGAAGAATAAAATTTGAGCATATCCGTATGCGCCAACTTCAAAGAGTTTGGAGATTGCAGTATAAATCACCGCTATCAAGTGGTGATTGGTCAAGGATCTGGCTTGCCAGATTGAAGGCTTATCTGGTAATTTCTTTAGAAAACAAAATATTGGTAGAGAAGGGTAAGAATTAAAGGAGGTATTAATTAAAAAAATGGGTTCAATTCGTAGCAAATTAGCTATAAGTTAAAAGAAGGATCCCGTACGTGGCTTATCCGTCAGTCTTTTCGAAGCATTTAAGCTTTTTTTATTAATTAATTTTCGAACATATCAATATAACAAGGACCTCACGACTCCTTCAAATTCACATAACTATACATATGACTTCAGGAAAATAAGAAAATCAGGTCATGGTTTACTCCGTACAAACGTGCCATCAATTTACTATACAACGAAAACGTTTCAGTCCTGTTAGCTTGCCCTTGCTTCGAGGTTCAGTCAAAGAAAGATCGTGTTTTCTTAGGTCATGTGTATATTCTCGTCAAGACAAGAAACGCCATCCTTGTTGCTTGTTAAATATTTGGGAAAAGATTTTGCATTAGCATTTTGCAGTTTGTTATTTGTCACACGAGTATTAAATCCGAGTGGACACTCGGTTTTATTCATAGAACTCGTAAAGTGCCTGTAAACACGTCCTCAGTTAGTAGCTTATTGTTAGTGGTGAGTGGTCAGGGGGTTAATGTGTCAAGATTCATTTATATCACTTTGCTGTTACTTAAAGTGCAGTCTTCGACTACCTTACTCTTGTTTAGCAATGTTACCAATTTTCATACTACTAAATTTAGTTGTAATTTTGAACAGAAAGAAAAGTTATTAGTTGGTTGTCTGGAAAGATCGCTCTCGTGACACTTAATTTTAAGTTTTTTTTTATTTGTTTGTTGTATTTTATAATGTGGTGTTACAATAAAGAGTTTATCTATCTATCTATTAGAGCTATAATTGTTCACCACTATTTTAACATTTTATTAGACGTGTAGATAAACGTTGTTTCAAAGACATATATTTTTTTTAATTTAGTATAGATATAGTGCAGTGATAGTTGATTAGTTTACCATTAAAAACATTCAATGTTGACGGTAGGTTTTAAGTCTTGAGGAGATAATTGTATATTATGCAATTAGTGAAAAAAGGACGAAATCACGAGTAAGTGAAGCATTCTAACGACTGAATCATGACCGCAGGGAATGATTCGTGATTATAAATCACGAGCGTAGCGAGTTATTCAAGTGTTAGAATCATGAGCGATTCGAGTGATTCATGGCCTTTAAAATAAATCCGTTTTATATCAGAGTTGCATACTATTCTATATACCGTGACTACGAGAAAAATAAATCACTTAAACGAACTTAGACATTGAATGACGAAAAAAGAAAGGTTAAATTAATTAAAATGCACATTAAATATTGAACAATTACTAAAAATAAGAGTAATTTTCTTATTATTATTATATTTATTTCTGTAATGGCAGCGTAGAACACAATACAGTTTTTATTCTAATGCTAAACTGCTTGTCGCAAAAATCGACCAATCAAACAAATCCCGAGGAGTTATTTGCACAAAAAGTTTGTATGTCGAATATTCTTTGCGCAAGGAGTTTGTATCGAGTATTTTTCACGCAAGTAAGTTGTATTCGGATATCATCGTGTTAGTGCACAGCGTCGCTACAATCTTTTTTTCCCACTAGGCAGCGCGACCTTAGACGCACCATGCGTTGGCGCATGCGACTGCTACCGACAGTTCCGCATTGAGATGTAGATCGAATATATTGGCGTGTTCTAAATTAAAACACCAAAACAGTGATTAAAAGGCCTTTTTATTCACTGTTTTCAGTGAATAAAATAATCGTTTTAGACTCGGAATGGTGTAAAAAAAGTTTAAGCAGGATTGTGTAATAAGTGGGTGCTTGAAGACACGCATGTAGTACAGCAAGTGTATCAAACTGTGATTGAAGTGCGACTGATGGTCGGGGCCGGCCTGGCCGGATGTTTTGCCGAGTCTACAGCCATACGTACTCTCGTATACATTCGCCGCTGCGCTTGTTTCAATAACAGATCAGTTACTACATTTTAATATAATATAATAACATACGTAATAATATTTGAGTAACGTATTTTATGAATCCTTTTCTTTGCTTTCAGGCGCAGAACTTCGCGTCGCCTACACTCACAGCAGCTGAATTGTAATAATTGATAGCTTTATCAACAGAGTGAACATCATTATTCAGCAGAATTTTAAATAACCGTTGTATGTTGACGCCTCGAGCCTCGATTGTATCAAATACACGCTCAAACCGACTGGCGCCAACTTCTATTACCCACCTAACTATCCATATACTTATTGCGAACCACCCTGAAGAAGATGTAAATCGAGCTTCCATAGCCACGTTATAAAGGCCACTTTCAAAGCAACTATGTTCCATTGCGGTCTATTCTAGTCCCAATAAATCTAGATGTAGCGAAATGGAAACTAAACTTTAACTTTGATACAATAGGGTAGGGTTCACATAGTTTAAGTGTTGAAATTATAAAATATGCCCACAATTTTGCTATCGATTCCCGACATCCGCTCATTACAAGGTGCTGGAATGTTGTTCAACACATTTTATAATCAGAATTGTTAGCTATATGGACGTTTGAAAATAACAGCAATTTGATAACCCTCGCTTATAACAGATCGATTTATTGTGAGTGATCATGACAGGGTCGATCTGCTTCATAAGCTTTATTGCTGAGATCCCTGTTATTATGTTTTCTATTGAAAACTTAATAATACGATATCTATATTGATATTGATCAAGCCCCAATCGACCTCACGCAGTCATGTACCGTGTTTGATAATTTTATTTTAGTAATAGCCCATACTGAAGCGTTTTTTTACGTTAGTTTTACATAATAAGGAGTAGACATCTCTGTATAGTAGATCTCCGTTTCACCAAGCCTCCGGTTTTAATCAAATACAGCAGCCGAAACCAATCTCGTTAAATAATAATTAAATTTTACGAACACTATTAATATTTGAATCCACTTAACTTTATTAATATTATTATTGATGATATAAAGATATCAATTTTGATTGCCATGTTATTAGGCTGAGATTTACGAGAGTTAAGCAAATATTAAATGTTGTGCAATGACTTATTGGCAAGGCAATTATCTGTTAACAAGTAAGTTATATGTAGCGAAATAAAATATAATTGTCGTAATTATTGCAAAATTTAATAACTTTAATATTAAATACCGTTATAAAAATGGTTGTTCAATATTTTTTATGTTTACAGTGCTTGATATCTAGAGATGGTTATCGCATGTATCTGGTAATAGAAACAAAATTGTATAGAGTTAAAACCACATAATCACTTACAGTTTTTGCAGTTTAAAGTATCGATCGATTATTTTTTAAGAATTAATATAAAAATTAATGGGTATTATTTTTTATACATTTTATAGTTATTCTATACAGTTATATTGAAAAATAGATATAGACAGACATAACACATAGAACAGACATAAACTGTTTGAACTTACTCCATACATTTTCGTATACAGGTAAAATATAAAATCATTAAAAAAATACATAGAAAATATAGAATAATTATAATAATTATAGAAAATCATAGCTATACCGATCACAAGAAAAGACTTTATAAATCAGAAAAAAGTAAGCAACTAAAATAAACTCTATAGTAATAAATTTAAATAATGCTACCTAAATAACCTATATAATAAATAATTAGGTCTTCGAAAAATGCAGACCTTTTATTTCTAATTTCCTTAGCAATGCTGTTTGCTGTATTGAGATGATGTCCAAAATCTACAAATTTTAGTGATCTAGTGCTTATTACGGGTGTTTTGAAATTTTTATTAGTATTTCAAAAAGTGGTTGTGTAAATACCCAAGTGTTGTCGCATGGTGTAGCTAGCAGGTAAATATAAATCGCTTATTCATAAGATCTCATGCAGTAACTACTAACCCCGCGCGACATGTTTGTTTCTAGGGTAGACTCGTAAAAAGGATTTACTAAAAACATTTCATGATATGGTTACTTGCACACACGTACTTGTGTTCATAGCTGTTTACCAATAAATAAATACTTAATTACAGTTTTTATGTATTATTAGAGCTATTGTGAATGTTAAATTGACATGCATTGTGTGTACAGTTACGATATGCTTTCTCTTGATTTGAGGTGTATTAGGATTTCACTGGTTTTAATATGTTTCTTGTTTCTTATGATTCGATAAATTGTCGAAAGGAGTACTAAAAAGTTTGTTTTGATAAAGTAAATTAATTATTAAGAATAGTAAGTAAAAGTACAATAGTAAATTATAGCCCAATTCAGTCTTACTTAATATAGTATTATATTAATGCCAATGCTTTTTATATAGATATTTTTTTTATCTGGGTTTAAAGGCTATTTCTTGGAAATCTTCATGGACAGTGGCAAATAATTCATGAATAAGAAAACAATAACCACTCCGTTCTCTTTTTGGGGTTCAAGTCATTAAAACAAATGTATATATACGTATACGTAATTACATTATTTTATTATTTTATTTTATTAAATCAAATCAAATCATTCATTCAAAATATTTATGTATAAGGCACTTACAAATTATCATTTTTCCATTTATTTTCCACCGACTTCCAAAAAGGAGGAGGTACTCAATTCGACTGTTTTTTTAATATGTTTGGTACCTCATAAAACTTTCAATAGGGTGAATCGATTCTCAATATTCTTTATTTTTTTTGAAATCTGGTGCTTCCCGTGTGGTGCCATTTCAATTTTATTAAATTCGGTCCAGTAGTTTTCTACAATAACTGAACAGAATGGAAGTCGGTATTACATTTTTCAAATTGTACTTATTTCTTAAACCTACAACCGGATCGGAACGTGACCACGACTGAGAAGATCCGGCAAGAAACTCAGTAGGCTTGTCTTTTTACATTTTTTATCGCCAATTTCATAATGTGTATAACAAATGTTCGTTTATTTTTAGCTCCAGTGTGTTGCCTTACAAAAGAGACCATAACAATGTTATCAATAGGGCAAGATACGCTACACTTTGACATCGTAATACACGAGTAGGTAGATCCTGGAGTGATCAGTCCCAAGCTGTTTTATACTCTAATCCGAAATTTTGTAATAACCTTTTTGACAGAGTTTAGTTTTAATAGTAATTTTAAACTTATTAGTAGGCAAATCTCGGATAACATTGGGAAGGTTATTATAGAATCGTATACATTGTCCCATAAAAGAATGACTTATTCTGTGGAGACGCGTTACAAGTGTTTATTCCGCGTGTTAATGGAATGAGCATCACTTCTTTTTCAAAACTGTTCATGTTTTTTCTTGATATACATTAAATTTTTTGTACGTAAGCTGAGAAACAACAGTTAGAATGTTTATATCTTTAAACTTCGGTCTAAGGGGAACTCTGGGAGCTAAACTGCAGATAGCTATAGAATAAAAATCCGTAGAACATCCCCAGAGTTATTATTATTTTTATATAATAATTACGTATTATAAATAATACGTCATTTATCAAAATCGATACCTACCAAATCGGGCCTTTGAGTATACATACTCGTACAGAGTATACATACAACACATATCTTCTTCGCAGTCGGGTAAAAATAATAGTGATTTCACAGGAAATTATATATCGGTTGATAGTATACTTATATGTACAATGATTAAGTACATGATATTAGACGATTTCATAAATGTCTTTGTTGACTCTATAATTAGTTGTAATATCAATACTTACCTACACTGTGAATATAAGTAATCTAACTTGGTCAGCTAAAGGCATAAGAATTTCATACGACGTTTTTCAACACCCATGCGAGAAAAAGCCTGATAAAGTGTCGTACAAGCTGAAATAAAAAATGTATTGCTGTGATGTAAGGTAAACAACATAATAACAAAGCTGTAATAAGTAACCTAATAGCGGTTTACTATTGTAGACGTAAACTGATGGTACAACTAAAGTTGAATATAAAAGAAACTTGTGTGGTTATGGAAAGTAAAAACCACGCGTGTTACATAAAGCTGTATTATGAATCAAATAGCAGTTTACTATAATAGACATAAAAATGATGAAAAAATGAATGGGTTTGATACATGTGTCGAATAGTTTTTAATACTTATTAATTTAAGAACATTAAATCAGCTCCGAGCACGCTTGAAATTTCCAAATTTTATTACTCATTAAAATAATATTTAATAACTATATAATAAAAAGTATTACATACAAATAAATTTATTATTTATTAACAAATATATTATATTTACTAAATGAATATATTAATGATATTTAACTCGACAAGCCTTTATATTTGTTCCGAGCCGGTTGGCAATGTTAATCGCCTTAATTTCAATTCCAAAGTAATCTAAAACCAATAGCGCACAATCACAATTGTAAGGTTGATTAGGTACTACAAATTGTTTTGTCTAAATATAGACAAGCAGTTATCGCAAACATCGATATCTTATCAAGGCATATAATCATTAATAATGACAAATAGTACTCAGTTGCATAGTCAGTATATATATATATATATATATATATATATATATATAAAGATACATTTATGGAAGAGTACCGATTGTCAGTATGTATTAATACCCATGGCATTTTAAATACTTTGCCAAATATCGTCGGTTATTGAACTGGCCAAAATATTATCCAGTGCGTACTAAAAACTACATCTGCAATTGTAGGAAATAGACCGTATTATAACTTTTTTCCCTTTGAAGTTAATTTCTGGTAACCAATTCCAGCAATGACATACCCATCAACGATGACACGCTTCCAAAACAATAAAAGTTATGGAAACACGGCTCTATTGCGGTAAAGAAGAAAGGATCTTCGACAAATTCGGTCATAAGCTGTAATTGTCAATCATCATCATCATCATCTCAGCCGTAGGACGTCCACTGCTGAACATAGGCCTCCCCCATGATTTTCCAAAAGGACCGGTTGGAAGCGGCCTGCATCCAACGTCGTCCTGCGACTTTCCTCAGGTCGTCTGTCCACCGTGTCGGTGGACGACCTACGCTGCGCTTGCCGATCCGTGGTCTCCACTCCAGAACCTTTCGGCCCCATCGGCCATCTGTTCTGCGTGCTATGTGCCCTGCCCACTGCCACTTCAACTGGCTAATCTTCTGGGCTATGTCGGTGACTTTCGTTCTTCTACGGATCTCCTCATTTCTGATTCGATCACGTAGAGAAACCCCGAGCATAGCCCTCTCCATAGCTCGTTGTGCGACTTTGAGCTTTTCTATGAGGCCCATAGTAAGAGACCACGTTTCAGTGCCATAAGTCATCACTGGTAACACACATTGGTCGAAGACTCTTGTCTTGAGGCACTAAGGTATTTTTGACGAGAAGACTTCGCGAAGTTTCCGGAACGCTGCCCAGCCGAGTTGGATTCGACGATTGACCTCTATCGCGAAGTTGGACCTGCCTAGTTTGACTGTCTGTCCCAGGTAGATGTACTCGTCAACAACTTCAAGAACTGAGTTCCCAACTGATATTGGGGTAGGTACAACATGGGCATTAGACATAATTTTCGTCTTGTCCATGTTCATCTTAAGACCTACCCGTTGGGAAACTCGATGGAGGCCTTCGAGCATTGTACTGAGGTCTTCCATGGATTCTGCCATGACTACAATATCGTCGGCAAATCGAAGGTGAGTGATGTATTCGCCGTTAATATTGATGCCAAGTCCTTGCCATTCCAGAAGCTTGAAGGCGTCTTCCAATGTAGCGGTGAACAGTTTCGGAGATATAACGTCTCCCTGTCTTACGCCTCTTTGCAATGGAATTGCCTTCGAACTCTGCTCCTGTACTCGGACTGACATGTAGGCGTTTTTGTACAAACACTTCAGCACTTCAATATACCGATAGTCAATACGGCACCGCTGGAGAGATCAAGCACTGCCCACGTCTCGATCGAATCAAAGGCTTTCTCATAGTCCACAAACGCTAGACAAAGAGGCAAGTTATACTCTTCGGTCTTCTGTATAACTTGCCGTAGCGTGTGGATGTGGTCTATGGTACTATAGCCTTTTCGGAAACCGGCTTGTTCCGGAGGCTGGAATTCATCAAACCTGCGACTGAGACGGTTCGTTATGACCTTCGAAAACAGCTTATAAACATGGCTCAAAAGCGAGATGGGTCTGTAATTTTTAAGTAAAGTGTTGTCACCTTTCTTAAAGAACAGCACCACCACGCTTTTGTTCCATGCTTCTGGCGTTGAACCTTCGAGTAAGACGGTATTAAAGAGCTTCTGAAGGACATTAAGTACCGGTGTTCCACCCGCTCTCAGAAGCTCAGATGTGATACCGTCGTCACCAGGCGCCTTGTTGTTCTTAAGCTGTTTCAAGGCCATTCTAATCTCGTACAGGCTGATGTCCGGGATATCTTCGGTATAATGTCAGGTCAGCTTGGCTCTTGGGTCTTTGACCGAGCTGCTAACAGGTTTAGCGACCGAGGTGTATAACTGTCCGTAGAAACTCTCGACCTCTCCTAACACTTCCGCTTTGGTCGATGCTACACTGCCGTCTCCTCTCTTCAGCTTCGTCAACTGGCTTTGCCCAATAGACATGTCTCTTGCAAACACTTTGGAGCCTTTTTTCCGCTCTATCGTCTCTTTAATACGGTTTGTATTAAAGATCCGGATGTCGTGTCGCAAGGACTTCCATATTCGTCTATTGAGCAGCCTATATGCTTCAGCATCATTCGAAGAATGCAATTTCAATGAGCGTCGTTCAGCCATGAGGTTGAGGGTATCGTTGGAGAGTTTCTGTGGCCTATCTGTACGGTGGGGTTTAAAGTACTTGGAACCCACTGTATGGACAGTTTCTACTAACCTGTTATTGATCTCGTCCACTGAAGCGATGTTCTCAAGGCAATCGAAGCGATTGGATAGCTCAAGTTGAAAGCTCTCGGGGTCTTGAATACGGGCACGAGTGGGTCGGAGCGTAGACTTCATCAGACGAGACCTCTCCAGTTTGACATTAATATTCACCGTTCACCTTACCATTCGGTGATCACTACCGGTTTTAACCCTGTTGATCACGGAGACATCAGTGAATATTTGCCTTTTGGTGGTCATAATGAAGTCAATCTCATTTCTCGTGGAACCATCGGGACTCAGCCAGGTCCATTTCCTGTGAGGTGGCTTCTGAAAGAAAGAGTTCATCATAAAGAGTCCCTCTTTCTCCAGGAAGTCGGCCAACCTCTGTCCCCTACGATTCCGTTGTCCATAGCCAAATTGCCCCACTTTCGACTCATCCTCGCTTCTCTTACCCAACTTCGCGTTGAAGTCCCCCATAACAACTAGAAAGTGCGTATCAGAGGTATGTATGGCCCGACTAATGTCCTCATACATATCCTCCACCTCATCATCCGGGTGCGACTTCGTCGGTGCGTATACCTGAATGACCTTCAGCGAATATCGTTTGGATACTCTGAGTATTAGGTATACGACCCTATTGGAAACGCTATCGATCTTAACTATGTTGTTAGTAAGGGACTTGTGGACGAGAAACCCGACACCACCTTGGGACTGTTGGTCGCCCTCCCGGTGATAGAGTAGGTTACCTGATTTTAGGGTTATCGTGTCCTCACCCGCTCTACGGACTTCAGATAACCCCACAATGTCCCAGTGTAGCTTACTCATTTCTTCTTCCAGCTCATATATCTTCTCGTCTGTCCTCATCGTGCGTATGTTGTGTGTTACCAGGGCCAGTCGTCGTCGTTGGGGGTGGTAGCCGGGCGTCTGCCGGGGATTCTTAGCACCCCCTGCCCCACCGTTACCGTGGCCGCTACCGTAGCCAGGAATAGCGGGGCTGCCGGGGACTGGGGGCCTGGTTCTTTTTGTCCAATCCATAAGGGGTTTTTGCCAATACTCGCCACGCTTGGCAGGCGGGTTGACGAGCGCAGTTTGTGTGTGTTTGACTGGGAAGGTGCTGCTGCCCACCTTCTGATTTGTTATCCCTTAGCCGCTTTCTACGGCACCCACGGGTAGAGTTGGGGGGGTCCTATTCTAAGCCGGCACCGCCACGGCAATTGTCAATGCCAAACATTAAACAACCTATATATACACATCCATATAATTTGTAGAAACTTTTAAAAGTTACTCCACTCATTCATATAAAAGAGTACGTAGTTATCCTATTATAATAAAACAATAAGCAGTTAGTTTATACTCGTATATGAAAATAAAATAAAATATGAGTTAGATTATCTATTTTGCCTAACAGCTCTGTGGTAGAACCAAGTTATTGATTTTCACTCGTGTAGCCCGTGTAATTTTAGTCTAAATTCTTAGAACGCGAAAGTTTGTATGGATGTTTGTTTTCTTTCACGCAAAAATACTGAATAGATTGCAATGAAATTTGGTAAGTAGATAGATGAGGCGCTGGAACACAGACCAAGTGGATATATTGGTCTGTGCGCTGGAATAACATAACATTGAATACTTTTCATCATCATCATAATCATTATTCATCACCATCCCTTCAACATTGTCTCGTAGACTCTACATAACAACGTCGAAGAGATAATATTTGATCAAAGTGTTGTAAGTACAATGTAGATATACTACGCTGAAGGATAGCTTTAGATTTACAAATATCAAATGCATGTAGTTAATCCTAGATAGAACCAAAGATTCGATGAGCGTTATACGCAAACCTCTACTTAAAAATGGTCTTATTCTATAAAGAACTTCAATTTATAAAAACAATTTTGAATGAATTTGCAACACGTTTCTCAAACCATAGGTATCTATCATCATATCATAAGCAGACCCAGATTGCATGGTTGATATACCCGTTCGATCCCCTCGTTCATGAGCATGACCTTCACAACGAAGGTATACTGGAGAGCCGTTTTTTACTACCATATATTAGATATTTTGTCTTTAAGGGGTTTAGCAATAAACAGTTTTGCGTTGACCTATCTTACTAAGATCGTCATTAAAGTTACTATGGACGTTTTTTGAATGCTGTCGAGTGGCTAAATATCACCAAAACGATTAGGGTTAGTCACCTAATTGTCCCTTCAACATGGACTCGTAGACTCTACGTAACAACTTCGAAGAGATAACAACTGATCAAAGAGTAGTACAATGTATATATATAATAGGCTGAAGGATAGATTTAGAGTTCAATCAATAAACCCTTCGAAGTTCATTCTAGGTATCGATTGTAAGAAGTTTAAATGGTTGCAATAATTCAAAAACACATCGCATAAGTTTGTACCGTTCTATACGCCTTGATGCCAACACCAGGGTTAGTGGTAATCAGATCTCAATATTTCCGTATCCAATGCCTTCCCACTTATCCAGTCCTATCTAATTTTCAACGCACGTTAACGTTTGATGTGAAATGTTCCCGGGTATAGAGCAACAAATGTTAAGAAGTGACACTTTTACATGTTGGTTTTTGATCGCAACTGCCACTGCTTTTTAACCTCAAATGCAGGTGCGAATAGAACAATGAGCCTATTAAATACAATAAATAATTAATTTCCATTAAATACCTACCTATGTGTCCGTGTAATGTGAGACCTGTTATTCATATAAATTGTTTCAAATACTTGAGTTGTGTCGCACATGGTATTAAAACGGTGTCGGTATTTTTTTTTTTATATTGCATTCATAGTATATATAAAAGTAGATAGTATACATTCGTAGACATGTTCCCTACCGTGTTTACTGTGTCCGATTCAGGCTAAGCGAGAGGATCCCATGATCACGCGATAACGGTAGCCGCGGGACACCAGTAAATACCACTTCCAGATACCAGGTACATCTGGTCCTGGTATCTGGTAGTGCCTCGATAACGATCGTAGATACCGACTGGGGTTGCCAAGTGAGTTAATTTATATGGACTTATTAACTCAATATAAAGCGGAATTAATTCCCATCGAAAGAAATGTTAATAAAATATGGTACTAATTTTAAGTACAATTACAAGTTACAACAGTGCTAAGTTACATTAAAATTTTCGTACAATTTGTTTCCTTATAGAAGATTATTTAGTTTTTTCAA
The DNA here is from genome assembly GCA_917880725.1 of Selenia dentaria. Classification (NCBI taxonomy): domain Eukaryota; kingdom Metazoa; phylum Arthropoda; class Insecta; order Lepidoptera; family Geometridae; genus Selenia; species Selenia dentaria. The sequence goes on along the minus strand of OU862888.1, from coordinate 19,278,274 downwards.
TTGATTGTTCGACTTTTACCGAAATAAAATACAAAGAAACCCAAAAGTAAACCGTTGGGTGAGTAATTATTTAGAAAATAGAACTCAAAATTACCACAGAAATTATATCTACTGTGCAACTAAATAGCTAAGAATGAAGCTTGCGTATTCAGAGTTGCCGTTATTGGCCAAACGCTTTCTTACTAATCTACCGAAATCCAGTTCCAACAGTCGATATTTCAATGTTATTATTATTATATTTTAAATTATATATTTATATTTTAAACCGTTATCCTATAGTACCTTATTATATTTTAAACCGTTCTAATGTCACTTAGAATACATTTATTTAATAAAAAACATATTTCAAATTTTACCACTGCTGAACTGGCAACACTACGGCAATGGTCATTCGATACGCATCGCTCCATGCTTCCTGCACGTTTAAACTAGATGCTATTTGACATTGAACTGTGAAACTCACTCAAGTGCATCGTATTTTCTGTAGATATAGGTACAGATTTTGTTTTGAACGCTCACAGCGTAGCGTCCTCTTTATTCCAGGTATCTTGATGTTGAATGTTTATTAGTAAATATCCGCTCTAGGACGAGTCAAAAAGAATAATATAAGTAAAGTCTCTATCTAGAACAACGCATAAAATATGAGTTCGGTATAATAATCTATATAGTATAATAATAATATAAATATACAAACAGTACACAGCAGAAGTACAGGATTAACGCAGTATAGATAAAAACTTTTATTATGAAAAATGTATAAAAACATTTATGATGAAAAATATGAATTCGTATACAGACAGCCCATATTTCACCTATATTACTTTTTTGTAACCATGTATAGGTACTAGGTTGCAACAAGCTAGGTTCATTCATGTGGCATAACATTGTAAAATCCACCAAGCCACACATAGCCCGCGTGGATGGTTAATGGCTAATTAATTAATGGCTCTCTCTAAAAGGAAGGTTCGAGTCCCAGAAGTGGGAACATAATGGGCTGATTATGTAATGTATTCTACAGAGCGCGGTCTTTAGCTCTCTTCATATAATCACTGCTGTCGCCTTCTACAGGTCCTGGCAAATATAAAACTAGAAATATAAATAATGCTACTTCCTCCAAAGCAGTATCTTTAAATAGGTATTTTAAACGCATTAACGGTTTTTTAATTATTCGTGTTTATGAATCATTACGTCAAAGCGGCGGTTTTAATGAGTTTTTCACTAAACCCCAAACATTTAACTGTCAAATCTAGAAACTTCAACCGTACTAGCGCATTCTACGAAATTACAATAAACGTTCTAATGAGTATTGGAGAGCTAATATAAATATATTTAAACTGCACTAGTAGCAACCGATTGTTTTTGTTTGTAAACAAGTATAATTCGAAAACTTTAATACCGAATTCCATTCTTTTCAGTTATTGGAGTGTATCTCATTAAACTACTAGACCGAATTTGATAAAATTTAAATAGGGCCACAGAGGAAGCACCAACATTCAAACGAAAAAAAAATTTTGAGAATCGGTTCACCCAGTCGAAAGTTATGAGCTAACAAACACAAAAAAATACAGTCGAATTGAGCACCTCCTCCTTTTTTGAATTTCAGTAAAAAAACTAAAAGGTATAAGCTCAACATTAAGAAAAAAATATTCCATTATAAATTGAGGTTCGGAGTGAGATTAGCTCTATCGACCGATTTTGTCATGCATGCTGACGGATGACTATACGGAACCCTGATCTGTGTTCTTCAGGCACTTAATCGGTTTTGTTAACAAAATGTGTGTTATTTCCACTAAATATTTTGTTTCTGGAGACGTCATTTTATTGTCTACCGAATTCCAAAAAAGGAGGAGGTACTCAATTCGACAGTTATTTTATGTTTGTACCTCATAACTTTCGACTGGCGAACCTATTCTCAAAATTCTTTTTTGTTTGAAAGCTAATGCTTTTCGTGTGGTCCCATTTAAATATCATCAAATTCGGTCCAGTAGTTTTTGTGAATAGAATGGAAGTCGGTTTAAAATTTTTCAAATTGTACTTGTTTTGGCTTTATGTTAGTGCTTCATGTCAATGTCAAGCATAATAAGATTCAAGAGATTTTTGTGATTTCCCGTTACCCAAATGTCGCGTGTGTAGTTTAATACGATACTAAATTATACCTTTGCGCTTGATATGTTTACAAGCTCAACTTTGTAACGGCAAGGTTAATATGCAAATACTTACAACGTTTACATGAAACGTTATGCATCATATATGTATATGATATCTACACAATACATGTGATTGTTATAGGCGAATATAGGCGTAGGCGAATTGTGGTTGCCGTTGGGATTGAATAGCTAGTATTGTGAAAAATCTGTAGTCCAGATCCAGATTGTTATTTTATTTAAATTAGGTAATCCATAAAACTAAATTTATGAGCATAGGTAATATTCAAGCCCTCCACTATGTCCACTACGTGTCATACATCAATAGATATTTTATCTTCATTGGCTTTTCTAGCGACTTCCAAAAAGGAGGAGGTATTCAATCCGACTGTTTTTATTCTTGTTTCTTACCTCATAACTTTTGACTGGGTGAACCGGTTCTAGAAATTCTTTTATTTGTTTGAAAGCTGGTGCTTTCCGTGTGATCCCATTCAAATGTCATCAAATTAAGTCCAGTAGTTTTTAAGTTACACTCCAACAACTGAATAGAACAGCAGTCAAATTAAACATTTTCAAATTGTACTTGTAAACCATGTGCTCACTTAGTGAAGAAATGGCTACTAATCAGGCGCTCGCGCCTTCTAATCCTACAAGTTGAACGGGAGCGTCAGCTGAAGGTTACCAACGTGACGAAATAATTTAAATTCATTTGCCCTACTACCGTAGCGGAGCTTGACTTGGCAATCTTAACCGATTAATAAGTTAAGCAACACTTCCTGCGGTAAGGACTTAGATGGGTGGTCGCTAGTGGCATTATTCAACTGAGCGTTTCCATGCTTCGGAGGGCACGTTAAGTCGTCGGTCCCGGTTGTTTGTCTTAGGACAACAGTCGTAAGGCTACGTCGAAAGCAGCTCCGGGAGGCCTGAACACTTAGAGTTGGGTTAGCCCTACCTATGCACCAAGCCGCACTGGGCCCGCGTGGTGGATTATGGCTCAACTCCTCTCTCTGAGAGGAAGGCTCAAGTCCCAGCAGTGGTAACTGGTGAGAGAAGAGTGGCTGATTACGAGTTACTCTACTACACCATTGAGTTGGGCCAGTTGAATAAAAATATATAGTTAAGGCGCTGTCAGGTCAGAGCTTAAATTTTTTAATTTCTTTTACTTGAAATCAAGCAAGAGTAACTCGTAAAAACGTACAAAAATTCATGTTCACTATTCAATAAAAACAGTATTCTTCAGTGTATGTGTATTAAAATTGCTATTTTATGATATATTTTCAATGTCAAATACAATTGTGAATAAAGATCAAAACTGTTAAAGGCGAAATTAAGTGGTATGTATGATTTTTTTAATGTACCTTAGTATATTAAATTATGTTTTTAAGTCCGTCAATGTCTACTTAAAAGTCCTTAGAAATGTCATATTATATTTTGTAATTTTAAATAAATCGCTGCTTATGAGATAAACTGCTTCAAAAACCCTCATTTTTATCGTCGTCATGAACTGACAGCAACTTAAGTATCTTCCGGTAGCTAGCTCTCGCCAGTTGCTCTTCTAGGTCTGCCTGTGCCACCATTAACCCGATCATGACTGACTCTAACCCTAGCGGTAATCACTGCTAGCCTTACAGTAATAAATCAAAATATCAACGTTTATAAGATCATGTTTAATACGAGTAGTGTGTCAATTAATGCAATGGTCTCATCGATAGTAGATCCATTCAAGGTGAGTGTTTATCCGATGAGGACAGCTATGATTGACGTTATAACTAAATGAAAATTACCACCTATGAATAAAAGCAATCATTACCCCGCGTTGCGACAACATTTGGGTGCAATTAGTCTATTGAATTATTATTTTCTTCATTTTATTAACCTTGAGTTTATTATCGCCATTGTTTTCTTTAAGATATATAAAGATAAAAACGGAGAATAGATTCATTCTGGAAGTGGTACAAACACATGGATATTTATTTATTTAATAATATTAGTACTCATATAGAATATCTGTTCATTTCATTATAATATAATATCATCAACTACAAGACTTTTATGTACGTATACATAAGATTTAAAAAACTGTAACAAAGGCTCAACGCATGCAGCGACAATAAACAACATATATCATTTCAGCCGTGCGATTCTCTAAGAGCAAACATCGTTGCATCTTTGACAACATCCGTGAAACATATGACGAGATGACAAGAAACGTTGGAAAAACAACCTTGAGTAGAAGGGCGATATCTCAAACTATTAGACATCGGTCACATCGGTGAGCTCTTCGACGAGCGCATCGACGGATCATTAGAGAATCGCAGGATATAATAGCAAGATTAAAAATGATTTTTTTAAGGCCATTTCTTATTTATTTTTACCTACGAGTATGTCATCTGACTTTGAAGTATCTCATAAATCTCATAATACCATATTTATCTATATAGGTACATGCACAAGGCACTGCAAGCTAAATACACGTTATTATCAAAAGAGCTGTCTCTTCCAAAAACTTATAACAATGTTTAAGCCGTGAATAAGTTGAAGCAGTTCTATGAATAGCCGGTACTATTGTTGCGCAATTTTCTCATTACGTTATTGATTTCACCGGTTTTGTTTGAAGACCCCCGTTGGGCTGCTGAGAGCTCCCCGACACTCCTTCATGTTGCCAACTCATTGTTGGGAAGAATCATTGCTGTTTAACTGAGAAATGCTGCATAAGCTGCAAGTCAAACTGATAAGTGTTTCCGACAAATATTTGCAATTGTTAGAACACAGTAATTCTTATGAATATATGTACGTATATATAAGTAGGTAAACAGAGAGCAAAGAAATGAGAGCGATAGCAATGACGAACGTACAGCGCTCGAGTACCTGAGGTAGGGGTTTAGACGAAGGTGAAACTATTTTTCCCATAAGTATTCATAACTGTTGAGTACAAATCACAATTAGCAAGCTTGTTTCAAAGAACTGTCTGACATAGAAATGTGTAAAATACTCGTATGCAGTCTCTGTATACATATTCTATACTTACTTAATTTTCAGTGTAGGTTAATTTAATTTAAACTGCTCATTGCTAATATGTCTAGATCGAATATAATAGTGATGAGGTAGACACCATTTCTGCAATTTCATAAATAAAAATAGGAATTTGTTTCGTTTCAATTAACAGTACCCTTTAATAATCTTTTTAATGATATGAATTTTATCCCTTCAAGGGTCGATGTCATTATAACAATGAAATTTCTATTGTGTCTGGCCGTGCGACCTTTGATGCAATATATATCGATAGTCATTATGAAATTAAATAATTATAATAAATAAATCATAACACATCACCATCTCGAGCACAACCATTTCTTCTCATCACAGAAATATTTGCCCTCATGCCAGGATTCGAACCTTGGATCCCGCTCTTCGAAGCCAGAGGCACTAGTGTAACTAAGCTATCAAAGCTGCCTAAGTTCATTACTGAATGATATTTCGCAATACTATCTAGTAAGCTTATCTTAAAGTCGCTATTATAAGAGCCTGAAGAGATATAAAACGATGTATAATACTCGTATAATAGAGTCAAAGAAAGTTGATGAAAGCTGATGTTGCAATATGGTCGGATAAAGAGTTTTATTAAATGCTTATGAGACGTAGATAAGGATTAGCATAATTCTATGGCCATTTCGTAAAGTTAATAGTCGTTAAGTATTGTACACACATAGCCATCAGTATGCAGTAAGTTTTATTAAAAACAAGTTTTTTATTTTATTCCTAGAAAGTGGTAGTCTATAGATCAGTCCGGTGCATATATGTATCAAATTTGCTTTGAATGCTGCAGATCTTGCTTTAATAAAGCCAGAGTGAATTTTATTTAAATCTAGAAGCGCACATAATTATGTATTTACATTCAAACCCCGATACATAAAAGATGTATGCAATCGATACATATTGTACCTGTTTATAATTATATAGCAGTCTTAATAAAATTCATTTTTAAATGTAGTTAGGTAGAAGGAGGGATGGAACATAATACAACTGAAATCTTAAGAATTCCTGGAAATTATGTTGTGTATATGATAAGCTGCAGATAAATAAATACACCCTAGGAAACGCGATATATATACTGGTACAAATAAAAAAAAAACATTAAAATTGTACTACTATTTATGTAAATGAACTAAAAAGTGAAAGAGTACCGTGGCTGGCTTTTTAAAAACACTATCAATACACCATACATTAGGTTTGTATGCAGTAAAGTCAAAAACCATTCATCGTTTGCTTTTACACGTAGTAAAACGTTACATTGCCCAAACCCTTAGGCAGGTCTTAACTACTTAGGTGTGACAATTTTTATGTGAAAATTACACTGACATGCCAAAGTATCGCTTATGGGTTTTTTATTGAGTGTACTAGTTTGGAATTTTCAAAGTGGTTCTTACGTTAAAGGTAAAAAGTTTCCTAGTCAACACTTTATATAGGCGTAATGCTTTCTTTGGCATCTTACTTTTCAGGTAATTAGATCAAAATCATCTATGGGAATAGTAAAATAAATTCCTTCCATTGGAAAAATAATATTATTACTTGTCATTAGTCATAAAATTGTAAAAACTCTCCGTTCAGTGTTTTACAATAAACCGAAATTCAATGTTGTAAACGTACCTTTATTGTCAAACGTGGCTGTCCGCCCGCGCATTCAGCGTAATCCTCTACAGATTATAATTTAATTGCAGATTACAATTTAAAGACGAGGGGTTGAATAAACTCATTGGCATTTATTATTTGTAACATGATTCACTTTCTACCACAGATTTGATAGTGTATGTTTAAGTACTTTTCAAAGACATCCAGACGATAACAAAGACACCATTCATTCATCAAATGAAGATAAGTAGTTTAGATGTTATGAGGCAACAGATAAACATGTACATACATACATACACACATACCAGTCAAAACATAACCTCGCCGTGGTCACGTAAAAATACATATTATTTTCAATATGTATCAATCCTTTTAAAGCATTTAAATTAAATTTACATTAAAATGTTTACGCTGGTGTGCATCTTACACGATACTTTGACATTTTTTGATATTATTTCGTTTTGACTACCCAATTTCTTGAAATCAAACGCTCTAAGCAAAGCTTGCCTTGTTGTTCTGTATATATTTGTTACATTAATCAAATACTTCGGTTACTACATAGATGGGTGAATGCTGCTGGCATTTTCAACGCAGAGGTCATGTTAAGCTGTCTTCGGACAATACTCATTGGACCTTTTTGAAGGTTTCGGGTGGTCTGAAAACTCGGTCACAAGGGCTACTGGCCTGTAAGTACCCTCCTGGGTTTCACTGCGCCCGCATGGTGAATTATGGCCTATACTACTCCCTCTTACAATGAGGACCAATGGCTCCGTAGTGGGAACGTAATGTGTGTATTTCATATGAACTGTTAGTATGAGGTTTCCCTTAAATCCTCAAACCCTAGTTACTTGCGTTCGAAAACCTACTCTACTATTCACAGGGGTCTGACCCTAAACGCACTCTTTTGCTACGACCGTTCTATAGAGGGTGTTCGTTACTAGTTTTGTATAGCTCACTACAATTTCGGAAGCTATCTGGAAAACAATGACGGTAGAAAAACTAAAAAAAAATATGAACGTTTAAATACGTTATGGGGTTAATCTGATCCCACGCAAGTAACTAAGGATTAGTTATATGTACGGTTGTGATACAAAAATATTAGTATTTTTGTTAAACTAAGTATAGAATAGAGTATATATTTAGTTGACACAGATATTTAATAAAAGTTAATACAAACTAAACATAAATAATTTAAATTTAAAGACATTTCAGATGGCAACAAAACGAAACGTAGGTACTTACTTTTAGTAGAGTCAGACCCTATTGCCCATTGCGACACAAATTCTACCAAAACTGTTACTAAAGAACATTACGAATGTTACGATAAATCAATATGAAATAAGCTGTGTAAATATTTACAAATAAACCTGAACTCTCGACCCGTAGTGTCAGAGACGGTGCAACTTAAAAAGCTTACAAACAAGGCTATCCCATTTATGTATTTGATAACCTTTGACAACGGCATCGAATGGCGAAACAGCACGCAAACTCAAGTGAAAGAACTAGTCCGTGAGCAATATTTCATGAGGGATGCCAGATAAGTAATCTCAAAAAGCAACGTGTCACAACACGGGCTCCGAGGAAAGTTTTGCAAGAACCGCTATGTTAATACCTAAAAATGGGAAATGTGTAAAGTGATTGTACCTAATACAAACCATAACAGGCGAAATTAAATAACAAATGAAAATTATAGAATCGCTTCCTGACTTTATCTTTGCTTTTGTGTGGTAGATACCTAACTTAATCAGAATATGTTTACTTTGTTATACTGTTGTTTCCATTATTATTTATACATGCATAGACTAGCTGACCCGCCAGCGGCTTCACTCGTGTAGCCTCGCGAGATACGGTAAATTACAGTTTTTAACTATCCCACGGGAACTCATAATTTTTTTCTTTTTATTAGTTCTTAATTATTATATATTTTTCTCATTATATGTTGACCAGGGATATAAGCTACCACCATACAACATTTCATTTAAATCGGTCCCGTTGTTTCGGAGATTAGCCCGTACAAACTGACAGATGAACAGACAAACGGAGAAATGAAAATTTTGAAATACAATCTAAGTTAGTTCGATTTCACTCTTTACTTCCCCTTGACTCCGTTTTTAGCACTTTTTCATTGTACAGAAATTCGACCTCTACACTTTTATTATGAGATTTTGTCCTAACTGACTTATTCATCAGCACAGAAACGATTCGTGCTTTAATCTTAAAATTTTGACAGTTATTGCCGTTTATATTGTAAGCATCTATCATAGAAATGTTTTTAGAAATTATGAAAAAGCGAGCGAAGCCGCTGGCGGATCAGCTAGCATTAGCATATGACTACGTATACGTATGCTTAAAACTTAGTAAACATTAGCAATATGCTTACTTAAATATCCCAGGCGAAAACTAATTAAATTAAAACATGGTTCAACTTGCGAATGTAGGCTTCACTTTATTCTGTAACGATACTATAGGTACCACTACTATGTAGTTGTCAGTCAATAATAGTAATTCAATTGTTCAGCTCACCCAACTAAACTAGCGAACTAAGATCTATTTTAAGTAAATTATGGTAGTTCTTATTCTGTTCATACTTAAGTCCAAATTCGTATAATGGTTGCAAATGACAATTCTTTAGTTTGCCGTTTCTGTTTAATTGTGGGTATGTTTTGTGCAAATTTAATCGTCATGTAAGTTCATGCTCTCCAAACTAGTCTAAACTTATGTAGAACTACCCACAATTGGATAGAATAATAATATTTTTAGAACCGTCATTCTAAGTGTTACACGAATGTGAATTTTAGTAAAACAACAAAATAAGAACTATCATAGTTTAGAGAATTTTAGTTTAGTGTAGGCACATAAGCAAATCACTACTATTAACAACATAAATAAAACGTTACGGTATATTAAATTTAAATAACGTCATTTAGTACAGCGGAGAACAATTTTGCTGTGCGCACTACTAAAAAAGTAATTTAAAGTTAAGCAGAGTTTATAATTACCTAAAGCTTTAAAAGTTAATAACGATGACTTAAGGCGCTGTCGTACCCTGATACTTAATAGTAAAAAGCAGAATCTTTAAACATCGAGTGAAACGAAACAGTTCGATAATAATATATGAAAAAAAAACTTAGGTTAGAAAAAGAACAGGCAAAGAGTAATAACCGAACAGAATTCATAAATATTACTCGCTTTCTGCAGAAAAAAATCCTAAATGGGTGCATAAAAATTAACTTTCACGTCCAAACTCTCAGAATTTTCAGCGATAACACTATATTATTTTTTAGGTAATACATAGCCAACATTACAACTAAAGTAGTAACCAACAGTTTTTTCAATTGTGTTAGTATATATCGAAAGATATAAAGAAAACGTACAAAATTACCGCATTTTCGCATTACATCGTCCAATCTAAAAAGCGATTTTCAACCTTACGTAAAGCATCGGAAATTATTTTAAAATTGGGGTTGGACCGCGTCTTAAGCATTACGTATCTATGGAGCGAACCGCATTAGGGATAGCACGAATTACTACGTAAGTACAACGTAACGTATCGTTCACATGAAATAGCACAAACTATCATTTATCAAGGGCAACGGTGACACAGATAACTCTTAGATTGCACTCCGAAGTGTGACGCGTCGACGTTTGCTATACGAATACTTTTTCGCAAATTGTTTGTTTTACGGCCTCATTTAAGAATCTTATATTGTATAACTATCTGTCCACGTGGCTTCGCTCGTGTGGAAATGGATGCGTCACAATGTGGACTACCATATCGGTTCGGATATTTTCTGCCTAAATTTTACACACAGCATTGTATATTGAAAAAAACATACAAACTTTAGAACACCCTTGCATGTTCTCTACGGTTAGTTTTGAAAAAAAAAAATATTTTGTAATTAATTTAAAGTAAGGTTTTAGTACATCGAACCAATAAATACCATATATAGACTAACATGTTAAATAAAAACCTATCTACATTCCAAATTTCATCAAAATAGGATTAGTAGAAACGGAGATACGTGATAACAAACATTCACACACAAAGTTTCTTATTTATAATATTACTAGCTGTGCCTCGCGGTTTCCCCCGAGCGGTGGTGGATGATAATGATTATGGTGAAAAGTATCCTATCTGTTATTTCAGGGCTTCGTCTATCTAAATACCAAATTTCATCCAATTCCGTTCAACTATTCGCATTTATAATATTAGTAAGAAATAAAATTAGGATTAGGATATATACCTACCTTAATTAGTCGTCTGTTAATAAAATAAAAAGAAAATTAATATCATATACATAATTTATCGTGTTTATTAAAAGACCTGAACCCTTTTGTACCGACTTCCAAAAAAGGAGTTTTTTATGTTTGTTACCTCATAACTTTCGACTGGGTGAACCGATTCTCAAAATTATTTTTGCTTGAAAGCTGGTGCTTCCCGTGTAGTCTCATTTAAATTTCATCATCATCATCGGTCCAGTAAGGACCGATGATGATGATGAAGGAGAGAATGGAAGTCGGTATTACATTCTTCAAATTGTACTTATATTACTCGGAATTAGGCAGTTATTTGTAGTCTTTTAGAAGACTTAGCTAATTCTTCAATTCTCGGTGACATGTACAATTTTATTGCTATGCTAGATTTATAGATTCGTTGCCTCATTGTGCAGTGTTCAGTTCCCTTAGCCAAAGGTGAAGGACAGGAATGTGAGATATCAGATCATCATCGGACTCTTTATTATGCAAATTGATCTAGCAATGGGCGGAGCAAAGGTATATTATCGGGATTTTTATCTTTGAAATGGATTATAAGAACCTACTTATAAAATAAAATGTCGAAGAAACGCATCGTATCACAATGGAATAATCTTGCTTTTAGTTGAGAATGCAAATAAAAATTTCTCTGTTTTATTTTATTTTTGACGAAACATCAATATTAACTATAATCAATATTTAATAGGCTTTGTACTTTTCCATAAATTAGCACATTTAAGAGCAATAGAGCTTTTTGTGAATGAGTTCGTCTGGGTAATACTGCCACCATAACTTTTTCTACCGTGAAGCAGTTGCCGGCGAAATTTCAGGCACTTGGGACTAATGGGACATAACAGCTTAATGTCTCAGGGTTATGGGCGTAGTGCAGTGGTTGTAACGAAATGCATCTGCTCTAGGCAGAGGTTATAACTTAACATCAGGTACGCCTCGTGCTTGTACCGTTCCCTTAAAACATAAAATAATACACAGCGTTATTTAAATATAACGCTGGTTATGTATATATATATATATATATATATATATATATATATATATATATGAACAGGCCCACACCCTTACTACTTACAAAGTAAGTAAATATCTTAAAGTAGAACTCTTCCCACTTTTATCACCTATTTATCGCGATGACGATCTACTTACTCGGGGCCGCGCGGTCTAAGTACCTACTTATATCTATATACATATAACATAACCCACCAATCCGATGGAATGAGATACGATGCAACACAGGTGGGGTATGCTAATGCATGCACGTTCGCAAATAACTTGTGGAATGCCGAAACTGTACACTGTCACTGTGATCTTTGCCGGTCCAGTGCACAGAGATGTGCCTGGGGGGCTGCCAAGTCGGAAATAACCCTCATAACATGGTGGTTTTAAGGTTTTACTGAGGTGAGAACTGTAAAGATTCATTACAGTTTTTTTTCCTTGATGATTTTAAGATTTTAGACAAGTAAGTACACGATACACAATCCTTTTGTTCCATCCATAATAACATTTGAATATTCAGTTTTTATTTATCTGAACACATTCATACACTAAGCGAGTGGAAGTGGGGGGAAAAGAAAGGTTGTGAAACTTAAAAAGTCATCGTATTTAACCGTTTTTTCTGTCTTAAGTATGTAAAGTGCGTTAAAAATGCGATTCATCGGACAATAGGTACTATATAATACCATACATTCCAGTCAATGTAGGTCGTTCTCAGAGCCTAGTTAACCAGCATTATGCTGTAACACAGCCTCTGGCGCTTCACGGTCGGATAAAAACAGACAGCATATCTTCGTGCTACCGTTTTCTAGAAAATTACGTTTCCCGGTGAAAGTCTGTTAATGATGGGGCGCAGGACTCGTGCGAGTTGACGTGCAGTATTGCCAACAGTAAAGGAATTACCAGAAACTATCTACAAATAAGGAAACATTAATCACACATACATACACTACATCGGAGACTCTACACTTTAATGTGTTTTAACCGATTGCTGCAAAACCCCAAAGGATGGGTTATGTGTTTGACCTGTATGGAAGTATGCATTCACGTCAGTTCATATGCTCCTAACTACTCAACGGCTTAACCGACTTTGATAAATGATAAAACATTAGGTTCGTTTTGATGGCACAATTTTGCTTAAAAATTCTTAAATAAATTAAAAAACATAAAATGCTTAAAAAATCTTACTTGCGGATTTTATGCGCTTTAATGTGCGGGCTAATTAATATTAAAATTTTTAGATGATTTCTTGTTCTAGGTAATAGAAATTACAATAACTATGGTATAATCACATCGTTATGTTCTAGGTACATTTTAAAAAGACTACGACTGTTGCCTTTTTACTTTTTCGCAATTTCATTGTTAATATTCATGGCTTGTATTTGAATGTGAAAATATAAGTAGCAATATTTTAGTACTTAGTAAGTTTTCTTTCGGTGAAAACCTATTATATGTCTCTCCGGACGAACGGCATCATTCGATCTTATTGTTTTAAGCATTTTAAACTTCGATTCTTCATTCAGTTATTCAGATTTATTAACTCACTATAGGTACCTACAACTTAATATTTTAGACGTCTCATATCACCGGTAGCTAGTACATGTAGTAATATGAGACCAATGTACTTACTTTTATGTAGTACCTATATATAACATAGGTATAGAGATTTTTTTCTTGTAGTGTTTATATGTCATTATAACAATGAAATTTCTATTGTGTCTGGCCGTGTGACCTTTGATGGAATAAATAAGTGCCTTAATGTTGTAACATGTATGAGTACCCCTACTGTAACTTTTGTCTAAGGGCGGTATTGCACAAGCGGTACTTCTGTCTGCGCTTCTCACTTTCTAATGTTCATTTATTACTTAGCTATGTACGTTGTAAAGTAAGGAAACAAACATGCTCGTCTTCCTTGGTTAAATACCTAGTTGTCGCCGGTTTTCTAATTCGTGTACTAGAAAGCCTAGGCATGGATTTTGTATAGAAGTACAGTGGAAGTACTCGTTCTGGATGTTGCCTTACTGTTCAAATATCAAATTAAGCTGTTCAAGGAACACTTATTTACAATTAAATTGTTGTGGTATAAGTACAAGTACCATAGTATTATCTATGCAAGTACCTGACTGACCGAGCTTTGCCCGATTTAGATAGATACTAATACAAAATAGCAACACATATTCCGTGAGAATCTTATCACCGCGATTCAGGATTTTGCAATGCGACTGTTACGCCATCTAGTTTGAACGCAACAAAAACTGTTATTTTTCATTGCCTGAAAACATTGAAAAAACGTCATTATCTAAAAATTATATTAGATCGATTTATCGCCGAAACCCCCTGCATAAGTACTAAATTTCATGAAATCACTGCAGCCGTTTCCGAGATCCAGATTAATATTCAAGAATTACTCGTTTAAAGTATTATATAGATAATCCTCTCATACTTGACGTCGCTTCTGTTTTGAGACAAAACCCTTAGGAAGTTACAACGGTCACGACACCTTCAAACAAATTAATTGTGTTGCTTGTGAGTTTGAGCAACTTCGGATCCTTTAATAAATTGGTGTCAAGTTAACTTTTATAGAACCAGATAATGTGGACGTCTGAATTAATAACATTCAAGAACGCATTTTGATAATCATTTAAGAATGATTACGGTTGTAATGAGGAAAGATAATTTTGTTATTAAAAAAGGTTAAAACTGTACTGGTTTATGAAGCATTTTGGATAATTCAAATTGACACATCATTTTAGCATTTAAATGTACTTGAAAGAGCGTATGATACAGAACAGCTAAAGAAATGTGGGCACTACGATGCCAAATAAGTCCCATTTATGTTATTATTGTTTTATAGACGTTTTAAACATCTATGTCAAAATTTTCAATGTAAGACATATTGTCAATTGTCCAAGCCTTTCTTTAGAAGCACTATTTGTGTGGCGCAGATATCTTTGCAAAATTGCAAGTCACCACATTGCATTTTTTTAATTTCCGTTATTCTAGAGTGCATTCAATCAATTAAGTACACAGTTACCAGCGGGATTTATATTAAAAAAAATATCCTCAATTTTTACACTAATCATTTGTACATGTTTCTTACTCCTACATATCTAATGCGCCTTTTCCGTCTCCGATAGTATCATCTACATTCAACTCGCTCCGTTATTGCGAGTAGTTCTCACGAACGATCACTTCACGATGACATTTATCTTTGCTGCTGAATCAAATGGCATCACTCAGTAACAGATTAGGTAACAGGTACTTAGTAGGAAATACGGGCGCGTCCACTCCGAAGCGGCTCTGAACTCTTGTATTTGATTAAACATACAAATATTATATACATATAACATATATTTTTTGTATTCATGTCCCATTAATGAAAAGTCCTCCTTGTAGTAGATATAAAGTCTTCCTTTTTTAGCCGAAATCGATCCTCATGGTGCGTTCCAGGATCAATACCTAAAATGCCCAACCCGAATAGCTAACGCAGTTGCAAAGTACGCGAATTGAGCGCACTATTTGATTATACGTCATCAAAATGTCTATTGTAATCCATTATTATTTTAAGCTTGCTATATTGACGTGGTGGTACTAAATTTAATGGTAAGGTTTAAATATGACTACTTTAAGAGGTGGGAGTAGTATCTGGTCAAGCTTGCCGGATCTAATGCAATGTCAGATTTATGCTGCCTCTAAGAATAGTGTGCAAGCACCGCTGTGGTTACATTTGACGGGTGCTGTTGCATGTGAAATTGCTGGCTGAACGAGGCACAAGAACTAATATCTCAGGGTGAGTAGCGCATCGCCACGCGAAATTTAAGTATTTAAAAGCTATTATTAATGTCGCTGTAATTGATACTTATGGCATAGATACTTGGAGCGTGCGGCCCACAGTCAGCAGAACCTCTTCCCGATAAATAGGCGACAAAACTGGGAAGAGGCGGTGCGGTGGGGGCCGAGGACGCTTGCCGGCGATCATTAGGCGAGTGCCGGTAGAGCGGTCGAGGTTGGCAGTTTTTAAACGTCGTTCTTTTCTGTTGTGTAGGTATTAGCTATTAGCTGGTAGTATCAACAAAAAAGATTGAATATTTGTTCGTTGATGTGACGTTTACATCCCTATACGCGTCTTGCGCTAAACCTGCGTGAATCAACGCTAGCAGGGAATATGTTCTACTTATATGTATTTACTTACTTTGCTTATGGACAGTAGAACGACAAAGCCCGTATCGTCATTTGATTTGACAGTATAAAACTAATGCCGCTATGACGGTAGTGGTGATCACAGGACTTAATTATTAGTTATTTGGTCTTATTTTATTTTATTCGGAAAACGAACAGTGATACATACCTAATTACTTAAAAATATTTAGTAACTAAACACTATTTACATGTTTTCGCATATTGAAACTAATTTAACTTATTATACAAACAAAAATAGAGAAAAACATCCAATAAAAAAATCTACAAAATGTAGAGAAAGAGTTACGTTTAACAAGACACTTAGCCTACCCGTTGGGAAGTCACATCAAACCTTTTCCAAAAGGAAAGTGCGAATTTTGTTTGGAGATTAGTTAATTAGGTCAAATCATAGTATTTCATCTAAGTGATTTAAATAATTTGGTGATCTTATGAAAAATGAATTGTGTCTGGAGTTATTACTGCTGTAAGGAACTAGAAAATAAGTGAGTAAGTTTCGCTCACATTTATTTACTTATATACACTTTCAAGTGCAAAGGCGCGAACGCTCAAGTGGGACAGGTCATACATATTTTAATAAAAACGACGTGGAAAAATGGCAGCGGTCGGAATCACTCTGTATCTCTGTATGTATCTCCCTGTACGGAAACACTCTGATTAGACCTCGCTTCGCCTCCACCTTAATTGCGCTTTATTAGGGAAGTCTGTTCTCTACACAACGTAGATTAAAACTATCGGACTTCAGTTCTGTTCCGCGACCACCCCACTATTACTATGGTGGGTAGTTTGATGTCGCCCCATTGCTACGATCGATGCTTCTGACAATATGTTACTTAACGAAAACTTCTCGGAAAATATTTTGTCTGGAAACTAAGTTACAGATTACCAGCCTTTTAATACTTATTAGCTGCGCTACTTACTCGTATTATCACACCCACGTGGAGATCGATGATGATGATGATGCAAAGTATTTTGTTTGTTAATCCAGCACCTCATAATACTAAATTTCATCACAATTGGTCCAGCTGTTTGAGCGTGAAGAAGTAGCAAACATACAAACACACTCACAAACTTTTGCTTTATTATACAGTGTGACAAGTTACCCGAGACTCGGTTTATATATAATGTGTATATAAGTATCCTTAAATGCTAAAGCTCAAGAATATCGGGTCAGCCATATAAGCGCTCAGTGGTTAGACACATAATTATAGTAAAAACATAATACGTTGGCTGGTTTCAAAATGATTTAAGAATATAGATTTGCTTACAGGTTATAGCGACAACGATCAGCCCAGCTAGTAGCGACCCTGCCTTCGAAGCGCGGGTTCGCAGGTTCGATCTCTAGCCGGGATTTATGTGATGGGTAGAAATGTTTGTTCTCGGGCTTTGCGATCTTATGATGTTGCTTCCCGTGACACGATCAATCCTAGTGTGAGTATCTATATATCTATGCCACTCTTTTATGAGTGTGTAAACTTTAAGCGATATTTCAGAAACATTTAAAAAAAATCTTTCACATAAAAGTGTGAACGAGCCCGTAACTCATTTTATCGATATTATTGTATCGTGATTATATCGATAGTCGTTGTGCGCTAAAATCTTTACGAACGATTGCTACTATTTTGCTCTAATTGATTTCTTATCAAACTGTGATCTACTTGAGGAGGAAAATTGGTAGATGTTGCAAGCTAATGATTTGGATAAAGTTAATTTGTAACTTTTTATGGCATATCAACAATAGGCAAATCGACGAGATATGACTCAACTATGACTGTCTTTAACTTTGTTTTTCACACATTTAAGTTTCCTCGAGTTTTAAGATGTGATAATAATTGATTACTATCCGCTAAGTGTTCAGGACGTTGCACGAATGCTGTTCCAAATCATGAAATGTTCTAGTTGTATTCTCTCCATCAATGGCCCCAGAAAGTTTTGGTAATGCATCCACCGATTTGCTAGAGCGAGTGATAGACTTTTATGTGACTCTGAACTACTTGATACAATATTTTACATGATGAAACTATAATTATTTACATAACTTGAGGGATGGAATATGTATAACTGTCAGAGCTTGTATCCTAAAACTTGTATGCTTTATAATTATAAAGGATACAGACAGGATATAGGACTAAATGCTCGTCCAGAAAGTCTAACTACAATAGTCATAGCAAAATATATGACAAGAAGTCTCCTGGTAATGCAAATATTGTGTGAGATATACAAGATGAGTCCTGCACTTTTCTGTAAGTATCTGGTACACTCGCTATGTCAGATATTCTGCCTTGAAGCTGTAGTAAGAAAAGTCTATAGCTTTAAACTCCCAGCGGTGCATTTCTTGAAATCGTAATATGTTTTCTTGAAATTTTATTATGAGCAATGGTGAGTCTACGGGCTGTGGCAATTTGCAAATGGGACAAACAGGTCTGAAATTTACTTGGAACTTGGAAGCTCTAAAAGCTCCAATCGCACTGCAACTTTAATGCGTAAGAGTGACACTTACCATCAGGCAATCAACTTAACCGTGCCGTACTTACCATTAAAGAAAAACAAGCCTATGTTATCTAAGAAGCACTTAAGTTGGTATGTGTTTTGATTCGCATTTAGCATTGCTAGCAGTTTTTGCTGCAGTTTTGCAATTTTACACGCATACCAACCGGTCAAGCCGACAACTTTTCTAAAAAGTATTTTAATGTCTGAATACCGCTGGCAGATTTTACGTAACCACCGATGCATCCGGTTAAAAAGACCTTTGGTTTCATAGCAAACTTACAGTATTACTACTTACAGATACGAGTATTATCACACTATCACAGGTCGATTTATTCAATGAAAGTCGAAGAGACATAAAATTTAAAATTCAAATGTATTTATTGGCACAGTGAAATGTTTACAAAGTAAGGAGCATGAATCCAAACACTCCCGAACTATATAGTATAATAATAATAATGTGTTTTGGAAACCAATGGCCTCTCCCAATTATACATAATACAGTTTATACTGCGACAAAAAGTAAGCGTATAATATTGAATCTATACAAAAATACCTAGATTATTGTTATAAAAAAATACTTTGTTACTTATATATTTCGTTACTTTTCGAAAAATAATAATAACCTTAATTAAACGAGTAATTACAATTTATAAAGTAAAATTTGGTATGTGTGTTGTGTGTGTTGTTGTGTTTAATGTGAATACAGTGTAGATATATGTTTTGAGTCATGATGCATCGCTGCATAACGCCAGTCTGACGACTGGGTTCACAGCGCTGGTTTGATCCATTTATAAGGAGACTCTATCGTCGCGTTCAAAAATATGTAGAGCTATTACAAAATCCATGGTTAGAGGGGTTTTCTTGGGAAAAAATTACTGTGGGCTCCCACGTCCTTCCGTAACAATGTTTGAGAGGGTATTTAGTCCTCCCAGTCACTGAATCCTGCTTCATATGCTCTGGGTGGCCATCTGGGTGGGCAAAGTGGAAGGCAAGCGATCGCGTGGTCGGAGCCCGATGCGTTGGTCTGACCAAGTCCGAACCGCACGCAAATCACACTTCCGTCTACGATGCTATGGTATTCATGTAGCCAAAAATAGGAGTAGATGGCGAAATATCGTATGGGAGAGCATAACGGATGGACGTGGTCACGACCCTCAGACATGAGAAATACGAATCGAGGAGGATTACAAAATCATTGAGATTATAAATAAAAAAATCAGCCTAATAGTACGTCCCACTGCTTGGGCATGGGGTTTCCTTTCGAGAGAAGAGTATACATCTCGCAGACTCAGTACGGTTTGGTGTGGTATTAGTACCATGACCCAAGACTGTCATGTGACATTGTGTTAGCCGAATACCTTGATCGATCTTCCAGTCCCATTACAATTATATTCGTATTTCGATAATGGTTTTGTTTTGTCAATTAACCGTCGCTGGAGGTATTATTACATCATATAATAATAGTAATAAAGTAATAGTGATAATGTAAAGGACCGGATGAAACCCGTGAACATAATGTAATAATAATATGGGACAACATCTACATGAAGTCTGCAGGTCCCAAACTAGGCAGAGCATGCACTATATGTGTAACGTATATTTGGTAACCTGATGACTCGTTTATAAATTTATTAATTATACAAACAGACACAGCTTAAACGGACAAGTTCATGTTGGCGTTGTCCGGGGATCGAACCCGGGACCAGCAGCTCAGAAGGCAAGGTTGCTACCAGCTACGACAACCAGCCAGTCTGACAGATTCTTCGACTTTTTTGTTGATATTAGATCCGAACTGAAATTTTATTGGTTATACTTGAACTGGGTTTCCGTATATAATTCGTTTACATGAATGAGCATACAATTTTTACTAAAAGCAAAAAATGCATATTTGAGCAAAGTTTGTAAGCAAAAATTTTATAAGACAAATAACAGCGTCATCTTTATTTTCTTGATTTGATAATTTATTTATGACTAGATGACCTGCCAGCCGCTTCGCTCGCATGGTGTAGTGGCGAGAGAATTATTCTTTAAATTTCCTTTTTTATTATGAACCGATTGACATGAATTGTGATTGTAAAAATAAAATAAAATAAATGAAACACACACTAACGGCCGGTCCCAATAATCTATCTATCGTCGGTTTACCTTACTAGAGATAGATATTTGACATTGTATGGACATTATGTCAAATTTCTACTACAGAAGTAAGGATAATTGTGGATGGATAGATAGATTATTGGGATCCCCCATAAATGTTTAATGAAGCTTACCACAATATATTAGTAAAAACATACATCTTAACCCGATAATCTGTGTCTGAGATTAGCATGTACAAACGCACAGACAAACAGACCAAAATTCTAACAATTTTTTTATATCATTCTATTTTCGTTTAGTAAAGTCCCAATAATATTTTTCTCATATATCTTTCATGTACAGACCGTTACATTTTATTATATGTATATTGTATAGAGGTGCAATACTTTATGTAAAAATTTAAGTAAAAATCCAAATTATATCTTGTTCAGAGTTTCCCCTCTGTTTTCCACTGTAGGTATTTACAAATGACTGCAATTACATTATTTAATCAGCTTGAGAAGCATCTGGATTTGCGACTCGAGAGTCGTGATGTTTGAGTGAAGTGATACACTTGGTATTGTTTAGGGAAATGTAGGCAATATTTCAGTTCAGCCACTGCCGCTCACTATTAGAGCGTATTATTACATAATAGTTATAGTTTCATCCATATAATGGTTTAAATAAGTGTCCTAGATTTTGAACTTTTGCATATTAGCATATTTGTTTTGAATGAAAAAATGTTTATTAATGTATTTTTTAAGAATTCTTCAGATATTTTTTTGTCACACGTTCATCCTACATGTAGAAGTGCCGGGTCTTTTGAACTATACTGGGTAGTCACTTTAAATATACTTACACTATGTACTTTAGTATATTGTTATGTATGTAATGGAGGATATCATATCAAAATAAAAGAATAAAATAAAGATGTAAAAATAAAGTGTGTTTCTACTACAGTAAACGTCTTTTATTTAACGATTTTATTTTTGCGCTATTGTCAAACTTGACCTGCCGTGCGATTCTCGGGCCGATCCCAATAATCTATCTATCCACAGTTTTCCTTACTTGAGATAGATATTTGACATAACGTCCATACAAATAGTGTCAAATATCTATCTCTAGTAAGGTAAACCGGCGATGGATAAATTATTGGCAAGGGCCGGCAAACATCGTTGCATCTTTGACAACATCCGTGAAACAAATGACGGGATGACAAGAAACGTTGGAAAAACAACCTTATGTACAAGGGCGACATCTCATAAAGTATTTGACATCGGTGAGCTCGTCGACGAATCCTTACAGTATCACAACGCTGGTTATAGTGAAAACTCTAAAGACGTCAGGTATTTTATTAAGTACATTAAGTTCTAACTGCGTGAGTATCTGAGCTCAGTTTCATATAAAATTTCTACATATCTATTTAGTAATTAAAGTTTTATAAGCTCATTACAGATAATTGTATCAAAAATAAGTATTTTTAAATAAATAAATATTGTATACCTGTATGTAATCCGCAAGTATATATTTTGAAAAAAAAAAAAAACAACAACTTACCACAATATCTAAAAGACATTGAGAAGGAATCCGCATTCTTTAACAACCTAAAGTTATATCTTACTAAAAAATGCTACTATTCACTACAAGATTTTTTCAACGACAAACATATAAACAAATCTCATTCGGTATCTCGTAAAGAAATTTAAATAAAGAAACAAATATGTAATAATATTATAATATTATTCTGTAGCGCCCAACAACAAGTCCATGTTGAACTATTATAATAAATATATATAAGATCTGTATTTAAACATGTGGAAACAGAATTAAAATATATGAATGAATATGAACCAACATCCAAAAAAGCAGGAGGTTAAATCTACTCATTAGATGGATCATTCAATGCCGATGATTCTGGTAGGGATGTACAGGTTTTGATACTTGAGCTCCAAGATATAGTTCTATAGGTCCTATATGTAGAGCCTCAAGATAAAAGCTTCGTAGGTATGGGGCTCACTGGGAATTATGAGTGAACCCAAAATTGTTAAATTAGCTAAATTAATACGGTATTATAATATAATTATAATATTATTATAGTACTTAAACTAGATCTTTACAATTATTAAGATTATTATTATTCTATAAATCATATTTAAATATTATCACCATTGTTTGAAATATTTTTTTATAGTTGCTAAACTTGCTAGGTAATATTATTATAAAATAAGTTATTTTCTTATGCAGATAATTTTATAGTTTTAGGTATTGTAATGAAATACATAAGTGTAAGGCGATTTCATTGTTTTAAAATAATTACTTGTATATAGGTAGATACATATAGATAAATCTGATTAATATGATAGGAATTATTATTTCAGTAGATATGATAAAACCTTCTGTTTCAGAAAAATATAGTCGTGACGCTCAGACAAAATAAAAAGTCAAGACAGAATGTTGTGAACAGAGAAGTGAGGCCGGTTTTCTATGCATGTAGTGCGTGAATCGGTGCTGCCATGATAATTTAAATTACCCCATAAAAATAACGTTATCAATTTAATAAAGTTATAACGTTATTAGTTTTAATATAATAATAGGGTTCCTACATTAGGTGTCGGTAAAAAGTAGTGGCATTGGGTGGTGAAAGAGAAAAGATAGAGAGTTTCAGAAATAAAATTACTCGGTGTAACTGCTAGTTTTATTTAAAAACCTTTAAGCTGAATCAATTTTTTTGTACGCTTGCCGTTTACTTTGCACTGATTTAGAAATACTTTCTAATTTGGCAATATGGTGGAATCTAATGTTTAAGTATTTCTCAATTACACACCGTATTAAATTAAATTTATATTCCTGCCCAGCATATTCATGTTTTGACTCTAAATTGATAAAATCCGGTTGTTTCCAATGCATTTCTTTAATATGTTCAAGACAATAGTTTGGTGTTGATTATCTGCGGTTATTGGAATACTTTCATTCAATAATTTTCGAACAACTGCTTCACAAGTGACACAAATGTCAAAAAGATCCTTAGACGGGAAGCAAAGACCGCCTTTGTTTTTTAAACTAAAGAGCTTGTGAAAATAAAGTTTCTCATCAGTCTGCAAGGCATCTAAACATTAAGAGCATTTTATGGTTTTAACCAGATAGTGCTCTGTACTTCCAGATATGTAACCAATTATCATTTTTCTGTAGTCACTATAATATGAATTGTCATGTAAACAACTGGCCCAATCAAATGATTCATTAACAATTTCATTAAGAAGTTGCAACGAAGAATTTTCAATGGTTTTTTCTTCTTCTTCGTGTCTATACGATGATGAAGTGCTATTTATGATTTTAGTTGTTGAAGTGCAATTAAGTATTGCTATGTGTTCTAAAGGAACACAATTACCTTTTGTAAGACATTTTAATTCTAAATGACATAGTATTTTTTGTAGCTTGCTTTAAACTGTCTCTCTGAATCTCCAAATGGCTTAATTTATAAGTAGGTAAAAAAATCTGCCTTTTTTCATTTAATAAAAAATATTTAAACACAATACAGATAACAGACGACTGAAGTTTGCATTTATAATATGGTTATAATTCCACTCTACACACAACAACATTCAATATAGATACACTCTAAAAACAAAAGACTTCAATAGAAATATGGCTTATTTTTACAAAAAAACATAACCGCCTTCAATATGTACGAAATTGAAAATCCAGTATGAAATTAATGTGAGTCCATATTAAAGGTATCAGGTTTCCAACAAAAAAATAATTGTTCAAATCGGTTTATAAATAACGGACTTATGAGGTAACAAATATTTAAAACAATAGAACCTACTTACGAACCTACTCCTTTTAGATGTCGGTTAAAAATAAACTAAAAATAAAAAAAAGAATTGACTATTTTTTTTAATTTGATTTCAAATGACGGAACCGGTTTTGTATAAAGATATTGCGTCGCGTGTCATACAATATTATATTTAAAGAAAATAACTAAATGAGAACCTACTTCTTTTTTTGGTTCGGTTAAAACACGTTGATAAACTATTATAAAAATATATAATAGCAGACCGATGACGTAAGACGAAAAGTGACATTGCACAGACGTCCATTTAAAGTAAATTAAGGTCGGTACGTCTTTGGACACAAATTAGACGTCTTCACTACGTCCTAAAATAGTATAATAATTTCATATAGAGACCTTCTATATGAACACGTCTATATGAAGCCAATAAGACGTCATATCATTAGTGCCTACAAAAATTCCAAATCCTAACGTCGTCTTTCAATTGACCAATGCAAGACATCTGGTCAAAGACGTCCTTATTAAGTCGTAAAGACGTCGTGTTAGTCGAAACCGTAGCTCAAAATTTTTGAACTAGATGGCGTGACTAATTTGCAAGGTAATTCTACATCGCGCAAGCGTTTGTCGCATGTGATTCGTGTGTTCTCGGCTAAGCTCGGTTTTTGTTAATAAATTCACCCTATGGTTGCAATATTTATACTAAAACATGAAAGTATAAATATATAGAATGCTTATTGAATGACTGAACAAACAGTAATTTGATAAATATTCTAATGGCAAATATTTAAGATGTAGGTCTTACATTTATTATAAGAATAAATACTTAAGCAAAAGATTATATTGTATTTTTAAATCAATTTTTATTTTGCAGATTTATTAGTTTCTTTCTTCAACACCATCCTGAGGGCACAGTACGTCGGAACGACGTCTTTGTAGATAACAAAGCCACGTTGTTTTGACGTGCACATAAATGTCATATTACCCTCCACAAAGACGTATTTTTGCAGCCCCCAATTATATCTATATAAATATATATCATAGGTCTTCAAGACGTCATCGAAGTCGTCCCCCAGGCGTCTTTTTTCAGACACTGAGGACGTCATAAGGATGTGACATATTGGAGTCATTTTAGGGGTTCTTTAAGGTCAATTTTGGGACGTCAAAAGGTCATATACTGACGTAAATTGGACGCCTTTACGACCAGTTTTTGCTACCTGGAGTATATACTGAATATTAAGATTACCCAATAATAGGGTAAACCTTATAGGCTTTACCATGGCAACACCTTCTATGTTCCAAGCAATAACCTTTATTTTTATCTTTATTTATTTAAAATATTGGTTTCCAAGTTACTTACGTGTGAAATGTGATTCCATCCTTCTTTTTATGTTTTGTAGTTTGTTTTATACACCCTTTCACGACACAATTCGGCATTTTGACTGGTAAATTTGTCGATTTACTTTACGTGTTGCTTCCACGCGCAGCGATAGTTCGACTGACGAGTCAAGGCGTAGTTTCGTTGTGCGTGTGTGTGTGTAATTGTGTATGTACACGGCGAGGCGTAGTTTTACTGGCCTCACTTTTCTGTTCACAACATTCTGTCTTGACTTTTTTATTTTGTCTGAGTCGTGACGTATATACATGAGCAGTTATCTCAAAACTTTACAGTAAACATACAACTTACGTCACTTTAAAATCAGTGCGTGCGAAAAATAAAAGCAAGGACACTATGCATAACAATATACACCCACCCATTTCCTCATTCTTCAAATTTCGAGAGTTGAATGGCACCACAAAGTTTTAATACACAGAACAGACGCATGATACATGGACACTATATACACAAACAGTAAGGACATAATCTTGTAATGTTAGCATAATTATTATATTTCATACTTTTCGCAAATAATTTATTCGGTAAAA
The DNA here is from genome assembly GCA_917880725.1 of Selenia dentaria. Taxonomy (NCBI): domain Eukaryota; kingdom Metazoa; phylum Arthropoda; class Insecta; order Lepidoptera; family Geometridae; genus Selenia; species Selenia dentaria. The sequence continues at coordinate 19,251,760 of OU862888.1, read as the reverse complement.
AGTACCGATATTTTCTGATCTATTCATAGCTTTATAGTATGCTGGTGATGCTTTAAGCATTTTACTTTGGCAAACCTAAGCAAGATTAGAAAAAAATCAGACAGCTCCAATGGTTCCGTTGGTAGCACCCCTGCCTTCGAAGGGCGGTGTACCAGATTCGGTACCTGGCCGGGGGAAAATATTTGTGTGAGAAACAGAAATATTTGTTCTTGGGTCATTGATGCTGTGTTTTGTGTGCGTCGATGTCTCCCGTGACAGAGAGAATCCTAGTGTTAGGGCGAAGTACTTGGAGCGTCGTACCTACTATTACGTCTTCGCGATAAATAGGTGACAAAAGTGGGATGAAGCGGTGCGGTGGGGGCAGAGGACGATTACCGGCGATCATCACGCGAGTGTCGGCAGAACGGTCGGGGTTGGCAGTTTTTAATGACATTGTTTTCTGTTCTAAAGGTATGCTGATACCTAATGCTATAATACCAATAAAAAAGATCGGTCGAAGATTTGTCCGTAGATGCGCTCTTGACATCCCTACACGTTTCTCGCGCTAAACATGCGAGAATCAACGTTAGTAGGGAAAACGTTCTACTTATAGATATTTCCTTACTTTGGTTAGGGTATGAGTGTGAACAGTAAACGTACCTATATTATAGTGTACACAATAAAAAAATTATATCCAAAAATGACTTAGCTCAATATTACCTAGATGCACTGTAATATGATATATATATATATTAGTTTATCCTTTACCAATGTCCTTACTGTTTTTCTAAACACATCTGTTTGTTTAAAAGATATAACATGCACTAAACAAAAGATGATTAATTGAGCTTTCTCCTGACGCGTGATGTACCGCGGTCGTTTTCTGGCGTCCTATCATTTATTAAGAGCTCGTTTTTAATAAACGATTTGGAAGAAAGTGCATTTAAGCGCATGCGTGTACGCATGATGTGTTACTAGAAAGTACTGCTGGAAAAATCATTACTAACGTTTGGTCTTCACCTATTTAGTTTTTATATTAATTGTGCATCAAAAAGGGGTTTTTAAATTATATCGGCACGTAATATTCAACTTTATTTATACTGTTATACTGCATCTACACTTTAACGAGTAGAATCACGCTTTAAGGAGTCGTATTATTTCGTGGACAGTGCGACTTAGCATTTACCAATTTTAGGATTTTGGAAGAAGTAAATCGTACACCTGAGTATTAATAATATAAACATATTCTTATTGTAGGTATTACAATAAATCAATAAGTCTACTATAAGCGGAATATGTAAGCTACTTGCACACTAGTACGAGTAAATGGCGTGAAGCATTTTGTTGTGGTCACAAAAACTGAATATTTATTGTTTCACAAGCTGGAAGTGTAAAGTGTCACAGGTGGACACAGGTACCTTTGAACAAGACATTAAAACTATTATACTTGCCCACATTTTATTTTATAATACATTATTTAAATAGCTAATGAACAAACCCTAATTTTGTCACTTGTAGGTTCTTGATTATCTATGATAACAATAGTAGGAAACATTATACGAGTAAGAACTTACGCGGCACACATGCTTTTACTTAATTTATCTCTAACAATATTTGAAATAGTCATAATTATCACACTTTACCCTAATATAATAAATAAGGGCGAAATGTTGTGAGTAAGTAGGTAAGAGTGTTTGTATGGTCTTGGAGAACAAATCATCACGTGGGTATAACCGCGATCTGCAGCTAGTCTTTCTAGTAAAAGCTTTGTTATATGACTTTTTGCCATGCGCCTTAATTATTTTTCCTATTTCTTTTTTAAACGACGCATTTTACTGATTTTTCTTCATAAATTTATACATTAATTTAATACATTTCTTAGTATCACAATCACAATGCTAGTAAATGTATGTATTAGAAATATGTCAAGAATCGATTAGAAAATGAGTAATGTTTTAAATACAGTCGGACAACAAAGCAATTAATCAGACTTGTAATTTACAGCTAAGCATATAAATTTAGGGTTGCTATAGAAATTCGGAGTTACAAAATGGCAGAAACGTTCCGTTTCATGATTATCTTTTATTGTATTGTTTTTTGCGTAGAAAGATAATGAACTATTGTAATAATAATAGCAATAAATTAGTATATCATCAAAATAATAAAAATGGCATTAATAAACTTTAAAAACGCTGTAGGGCCTTCCATTTCACGTAACTTTAAACGCTCATAAAAATCTAAACGTTTTTGTTGATGTTTTCTTAATGTTATCCTTTGTTAAGAGATAAGGCGCACATACCTTCGCATCTTACACCTAAAAATGGGTTACAAAGCACAAAACTACTATTTAATAATTATTATATTTAATATTAAAGTATTAAGTAGAAACACCAAACAACAGCATAACTAAGACCCAGTTTCTTCTAAAGCTGACTCTACCTGGTAGGCCATCTGTAGGCTGGCAGTAATTTGTTAGTGGACATACGGCGGTGTGTACAAGATGGATCACCCGACGTTTGTAGCCCGTTTAACTTAATGACCACGGTTATCTATTCATGGAACTATAAACTGGCGCCTAGCAACACTGCTTAGAGTTATCACATTTACATAACACCTACATGGTTAGCATTATAAAGATGGACGAGGCTAAAAGACTACGGGAACTCTAGATCTAATATTTAGTAGGCGTTTTAAATTAAACTATCCGCTGTGCCTTGCGCGGGGCAAATCGTTAAGCTGTTTTTTCGTGGATTGGAACTGTTCTAAACATTGTTAAACTACATATGAGGTAGTACTACTACGCTAGGTACTAGTAGGATTAAAAGGCACTGTAGCAAATGAAATTGCGTAATTACGTAATATCTCACGCTACAATGCCGCTATCGATGCACTGCGTTCTGCAGCTGCAGCTATCGCTGTGGTGGCACCAACTAAGGCGGATTCTTTAACTACGGGCCTCTCACCTAGGATGCTGAGGTTCCTGGCCTCATGCGATTTGCCTCAAGATGATAGAAGGAACAATATCGTTTTTTTTCAATTATTGTTCAGTTGTGAATTACTACACAATTACCTCCTATATAAAAACAAGACAAACATTCGTTTTTATTTCAATGTCTCTCATCGGTCGTTCCCTCATGACAGAGGATCGTGATCATCATGGCAGCACTTTGGTTCTAACGAACTGACTCCATCGGCTCCGGTCTGTGGCCATCTCCACCGCGGTGTAAAAGCGGGACGTTGGTGTTTCTTTGTTGGACCAGTTGGTCAGACCACCTGGTCGGAAACCGGCCTCGTGAACGTTTCCCTTCCACGTTTCCCATCACACTGAGCTTTTCCAAGCTGCTGTTGCCACGTCTGGCGATGTGGCCTGACGTATTTCAATGTAAAGATACATTATTATATTTAAAGATAAACAGGTTTTTGTAAGATAACACAGTGATACGAAAATACATATGATTTCTAACTTATTTCTTGACGATACTGATTAGGGTCGTGATTCCCATATAGATTTCCAATTACCTTGTATACTTAATAATAATAATAATTAAGACCCGCACGTATCAGTGAACTGGCTACGTTTTGGTCATCTGTTTGGTGAAACCGAGGGTTTTGTCTGTGCAATTACTGACGAAGTTATCAAGACGAATACCGGAATATATTCTGAAAGACGGTACGGTCGACATTTGTCGGGCATGCCGCCGTCCCGGAGAGTCACTCAGACAGAACTACGATGTGATTAAATCCCGTTGTCCATCTATAATAATATTTAAAAATAGTGAAAGTTTTAAAATTACAAATATTTGTAATAATCTCAATTTCGATAGATGACTAACACGACGATAAAAAATGATTCATTATCTACGCTTACTAAATTAAGTGATAGCAAAGGTGTGCTTATCTCTAAATTCAATCTCAGTCTAGATTGCTTCGCTTTAGAAATAATAGTTTAATAGAAATGTCATTGTGCTTGTAATTATATGGCTCCAAAGAAGTGAGCTTTCTAAGAAAGGCTTCGCAATTGGATGGTTTATATTGAAAGTTAGATGTTATCAGGCCGGTAGTTATTAGCTGACTTGATTTAGTGCTCCAGTCTGCAACGTGCCTTATTGTCACAGTGTAGGTTCGGTAGACTAACTATATACAAAAGGTTGACGCTGGTTTACTGGTGTATACATTTTAATGAACCGTTATAAAAAACACTGACTATCCATTGCGAATCTATCAATATTGCTTGCTATAATTTACTGCATTGATCAAACTGGTTTGTATAGCAAGGACAATTTACAAAAGTGATATTATTAAAACAAAATTTTACCAAAAATTGACTTCAACGCTTAAATGTGGAAAATAGCTTGTTGAAGTCGGTGCCATGATAGTTCAAAAATTCCTATTATCACAATATTGTGCGCATGGTGCTGACTTCGACAAGTTATTTCACACTTTTTAGTGTTGTAGGCGGTTCTATTTTTCCTATGGCATATGTTCAGCAGTGGACGTCTTCCGGCTGACAATCATGATGATGATGATACGTAAAAGATATTAAAGGACGCTTATGGGTATGGCGTTTATATTTTAGCAATGTACTCATGTAGCCATTAAAGATATAAAGTTAAAATTAGGCACGGTGATTGATATGCCCTGCTCACAGCTTTGGAAATTAAAATAAGTATCGTTAAATATATGTTGTGGTGCTCAAAACAAGGCCGAACATATTACCATAGTATACTGTCTAAATTTAATATAGTAGAAGAATTTTAATGTACTCCATATAAATGCACAGAGTATTCCAGCTCATTACCCTGATATGCTGGCATCATTTGACAATACAAATGTTCATGCTATACTAGTCTCCGAATCCTGGTTGAAACCTTGTCTCCCGTCCACCTCTTTCTCTCTCCCCGGTTTCATACTTATACGTAACGATAGAACCGGCAGCGTTGGCGGTGGTGTGGCTATTTATCTACGTTCTCATTTTCTGTACTCAATAATAAATATGTCACCACAGCCTCCGCCTTGTGATGCCGGTGAACATCTCTTTATTGAAGTTTTACTTTCACACACCAAAATTCTTCTTGGAGTCTACTATAGCCATTCCATAAGAGTCAATTACTTCGCATCTTTTGAAAAGATTTTAGAAGATCTTATTCCATCTTATACCCATAACATAATTATGGGAGACTTTAACACATGCCTTATAAAAAAAGACTTTCGTTGTGCGAATTTGGAATCCATAGTTAATTCTAGCAACATGCACATTTTGCCACTCAACCCCACCCATAACTTTCCAAATTGTAATCCCTCCCTTTTGGATCTTATTTTTGTATCATCCTTACACCATGTTGTTAAACACGGACAATTTTCTGCTGATGCTTTTTCTTATCATGACCTCATCTTTCTGTCGTATAAGGTACATCCTCCTAAACCTAAGCCTAAGATACTTCTGCAGCGCAGCTTTGGTACAATTGACATGGAAAAACTTCGAAACGATGCTGGTGAAATAGATTGGGTACAAGTTCATAGCGCCAATAATATCGATGACAAAGTATCCATATTTAATTCCACTCTTACACAGCTTTATGACACCCATGCTCCTTTGCGGGCCATAAAAATAAAACACCTTCCTGCACCCTGGTTGACTGAAGATATAAAAAAACTAATGCACAAAAAAGTAGCAACAAAGTCTAAGTTAAAGCATTGTTCTAATGACGTGAATAAGCAAAAATATATTTAATCTCGAAATCGCTGCAATAGAATGTGTAGGGATGCTCTACGTCGCCACATCCATGACTCAGTAGATAATGAAGATCCAGCTAAAGTCTGGAAGTTCTTGCGATCATTGGGAGTAGGGAAATCACGTCATGTTTCAATTCCGCAAGATTTAGATATCAACTCACTCAACCAACATTTCTCTTCGTCATCCAATGTAAATTCAAATGACAAAATAGCTACTTTGACTTATCTCTCTTCTCTCCCTACTCTTGATCACTCACCTTTTGTTCTGAGTCAATTCACTGCATGTGATGTTAAAAAGAGCATACTATCAATATCCTCCAATGCAGCAGGCGGTGACGGCATCAGCCGAAATATGATTGTTCTCATATTGGATGAAATCCTCCCTATCCTATGTCATATATTAAACAATTCTATTTTGGAGGGCACCGTACCATCTTGCTGGAAAGAAGCTCAAATCATCCCGCTTCCCAAGAAATCTAATCCCAAGTCCTTCTCCGAATATCGACCTATTTCTATTCTTCCTTTCCTTTCAAAAGTCTTGGAGCGCCTAGTACATAACCAACTCAGTTCCTTCTTCAACCAAAATATGCTTCTTAATCCACTCCAGTCTGGGTTTCGAACCGGACATAGCACTGTCTCTGCACTTGTCAAAGTAACTGATGACATCAGACTAGGTATGGATAACAGACAGCTTACCATACTTACCTTACTTGACTTTAGCAATGCTTTTAATTCCGTAGATTTTGACATCCTCCTAGCATTGCTTCGCTCTATAAACATATCTCCATCGGTAATTGACTGGTTTCGCAGCTATCTATTTGGGCGACGCCAACGTATTCGCATTCAGGATACTTTCTCTTCTTGGTGTGAAACGAATGCTGGCGTTCCTCAAGGCGGCGTACTGTCACCTCTTCTTTTTGCCGTATTTATAAACTCTATATCTTTCTTTCTTACTTCTTCCTACCATCTCTATGCAGACGATCTTCAGATATACTCTCAGGCTCCACTAGATCACTTAGCAGATGCTGTTGATGAGGTCAACGGCGATTTACTTCGTATAGCTAACTGGAGTAGATCTCACGGACTTACAATAAACCCAATAAAAACTCAAGTTATCATTGTTGGAAGCTCCAGATTAGTATCGAAGATTGATTTCACAACTCTCCCCGAAATCGTATTTGGTGGTATATGTGTGCCTTATAGCACTCAAGTTAAGAACCTGGGAATAATCATGGATAACTGTATGTCTTGGCAACCACAAATCCAATCTGTAGCACGAAAAATGTTTGCATCAGCAGCCTCCCTTAACAGACTGCGTAACTTTTTACCCACTGCTACCAAGGCTGCACTTGCACAATCTCTCCTTTTTCCCATTCTTGACTATGCTGATGCCAGTTACATAGATCTCACAGAGGACCAGCTTAACAAGCTGGAGCGTCTACAGAATCTCTGTATTCGGTTTATTTTTGGTCTGCGAAAGTACGACCACGTTTCCGAATTTCGCTGTAAACTTAAGTGGCTCCCTATACGCCTTCGCCGGAATTCTCACATCCTCTCTATTCTGTATAACATATTGTTTAATCCTTCTACTCCCATTTACCTAAAAGAACGATTTAGATTTCTCCAATGCTCTTCTTACTCTCTTAGGTCATCAGAAAACTTACTTCTAACGACTCCTGAACATTGTACTATATTCTACAACTCTTCATTCACAGTCCAGGCAGTTCACCTTTGGAATGCCCTCCCTACTGGTATCAAACGCGCGCAATCGCTGAATAGCTTCAAAGCTCAAGTAAAAGACTACTATCTCTCTACGTTAAATGTTAATCCCTGACATCATTCATTGATTGATATTATTTTATATTATTGATATTTATGTATGTGTAAGTATATATGTTCATGTATGTTTATAGTATAATATATGTATTATATTATTATTACGTGTAGGTAAGTGTAAGTATTGTTATATTTAAGTGTATTTTTATTAATTTGAATTTTACCCTTTTATCTAGTATTATCTAGTGTTACATCTGTTTCATGTAATACTAGGTGATAATATATTTCTTCGTGATGTTGCACCACCGTCCATGTCAATCATGTAATCGCTATCCATCCAAAGGTTGTCTGGAAGAGATCGCTTTTAGCGATAAGACCGCCCATTTGTGCCTACTATTTAAGTTGTTTCCTTATGTTGTATTTACTTTGGTGCAAATAAAGAGTTTTGTATTGTATTGTATTGTAGATATGTGATCTGCATAATAATGCATCTATCTTTTGTTTATGCTGTTTAATATCTCTTCCTACGGAAGGATCTACGCTTTTACAACAATAAATTCTCTTTTTGTGTCTTCGTCGTTCTTATGGAGTATTTGGTGTGTTTAATATACATTTTACTTATTAGGACGAGCAAAACATCTGTTACATAGTCTTAGTTCACTCACCTAGTTCGGTTACAGCACCGAAGCTGTTGCAAAAGTGCAACTCAGCTATTGACAGCTGCTCTCGGCACCTTAATGTTCATGTCCAACTAATTCTTTAAGACAGCTGCTTTGGGTCACTACCTGTCCAAATTAAATTATAACCGACATCGTATACCATCCTTATCTAACGTCTAAAAATAAAACGAGAGGTAAGTATTGTAGCTGACTTGTAGTAAAACGTGAATGGACTCGTATCTTATTACACGGCATATTACATAAGGTCTTTGAACACTTACACAGTATAGTTCTTACGCCCTAATTGTGATACAATATTTGGTTACTAATTATTTCATGAGCACGTCTATATAAAATAATGTATTTTACCTGCTGTTCACGGCTTCAAGAACTACCTCATGAAATGGAATTAACACATTAATTTAGCTATAACCGTACTTTATAATGGGTATACTTTACGCCATGATTCGATATGTATACATATACTTATACGTTGCTATATGTTTAAACAAAACATTTTTTGCTATTGAACATTCTCAGTAACCGTACTGTGGGTATCTAATGTATAGCTCAAGTAAAATACAATCCTGGCCTTTAAAATTGCACCTTTATTATCGTTCATCTTGACATGTATAATTTAAATTTCATGTTTCGTTCTGTAACATTGTGTTAACACGAGGACGAAATAAGCTTGAGCAACAAAATCGTAACAACCAAACAATGCGTCGTATATTTATGGCACCCAATATAGTACAGCCAATTGCATTGTATCAAGATTTCCTTAAGGTACAAGTCAATTTTCAAAGGTGTTGCCAAAGGTCGGGCCGGCAATCTCGGCCACTTACGTAACGCCAAGCAGTCTTGAGTTCTTGACATTTGCAGGGCTGCAGGAGTAAGTAACCGTTTCTACGTCACTTCGACTCAAGGAATTCCCTGTTACGTCATTTGTTTCGAAATTTGAAAGGAAACAGATGTGTCAATATTACTTTTTCACATCAAAGTACGCTTGCTCATAATTTGCTCTGAAAGTCATCCACGAAGGTTGTGTTCTCGGACAGTAAGAAGGTCAATAATTATGTTTTTTTGGGTTTTTGGCTTCTAATGTTAACGTCTACGGCCGTGGAATATCTTGCTAATGAGTGTTCGTCATCATCAATATCATCAAGTGACTTTTTCTACTTAATCTCATAATTAACTTCTACTCAACTCCTTATAATAAATGTAAGCACATTCAACTTCACTAGCTTAAAATAATAACGTTTCAAAATTTCCGTACAGTTTACTTTTACTGTTATGTACTGTCTTCATAGGCGCTACTTCAGAAAAAGGATCATAATCCATGTAACTCCATACGTCTGTGGAGTGAGTGATGTCACAACACCACTTTTGTTACTTTATGCTGTTTTTCGGTGGTAGTGCCACGCTGTAACCCCACAGCCGAATGGGCTGGCACGACTGAGGAAGTACCACACTCCCACATAACACCAACGTGAAGTAACACAGCTTGCTATTGCGTTTCGTCGGTTTGTGGGAGGTTCCGGAGGCCCGAGTCCCCCCTTCCCCATTCTCCCTCTCCTTCCTCCTCCCCCTCCACCCTCATCCTTTTTAGCTCTTTCTTCCGATCATCCTACCTCAAAAGTCGGCAACGCATCCTCGAGACCTCTGGTATTGCGGATGTCCGTGGGCCGCATGCTCGTTTGCCAACCTATCCCATAAAATTTCAATTTCAATTACATTTCAATTTCATTTTCATTTCAAATTACATTCCTTAGTATATCAGCCACTGAACTTATGACTGTGGATGAACCTACTATTTTTATACCATAGATAGAAATACGCCTTTTCATACCCGAGGGTTTCGGAAAAGGTGCATCAATGTTATGAAGTCTTCCTTGTTCACCTCACCACCCTTCACTAGCTCGTAGACATTTACAATGATCGATTACCATTTCAAATATTTATATATACATATTTCGTCTTTTAACTTTCGTTTTCTGATTTTGATATATGCAAACTATAGATTTTGCTGCGGCCAGTCGTTACTGGTGGAGAACTGGATACATTGTTTTAGTGGACTCGTACGCCTCGGAGGGGAACGGCAACATCATTTTTTCCCTCAAAAAAGATTGATTTGCAAGTAAAGTAACATTACGTTTGCTAACATTTTTTTCACATAAATCATGTAGTATGTGATTAAGGAAGGTTAGAAACTAAATAACTCCTTTCTGGGCTCCGCTCTAACTCTTCTGCTTATGTCTAACCACCTGTTTCGTCTTCTCCACTCAATCTGATAGATCGATTTATTGAAATTATCATCTCAGCCGTAGGACGTCCACTGCTGAACATATGCCTCCCCCATATTGAAGTTGTAGTAGGTAGTTATACTCGTAGTAGTAGGGTGGATCGGAGTCTTGGATATAATCTGATTTATCTATGGATATGGACTATGGAGCGTTCTCGCTAAGTTCTAGCCAAGGATGTACGGACGCTCCAAAACATAACCACTAACTTTTTGCCAGCTACAAAAATTGTATAATAGGAGACACGACAAGCACGAGTATGCCAGTGCTACACACTAATATTATAAAGGCGAAAGTTAGGGTTTGTATCTTTGTTAATTCTTCACGCACAACCGGCTGATTTTGATGAAAGTTGGTATGAAGATAGATGAGACGCTGGATTAACACATAGAATACTTTTCATCATCATATCATTATCATCCATCACCACTCAAGGGTATAACAGCAGGGCGCAGCTAGAATGTAAAGAAATAATAAAATAATCAATCAAACTTAGTCGGCCTTTACGACTTCCCATATTGGAATAGTATCATATATATATAGTACTTCCAATATTTAAAAGTAGATAAATAGATTGATAAACTCTTAGTTGAACACATAATATATATATATAGAACAGATAATAGATGTCATTCCGTCCCCGTAAGACGGTTAGTCAGATAGAGAGCCAAAATTCGATGCTCGGACCCGAACCTTGGTGGCCTAGTTGGTCAATGGCGTTTGACACGGAGAGTCAGAAGACGCGGGTTCGAATCCCGTCCGAGGATGTGAATTTTTCTCTCTATAAATTTCAATGTATGAGATCGCTAAAGCAGGCGTTAGTACTTTAAAAAGTATTATTATAATTATGTTACATACATATCGTGACCCGGTACTGTACTGTACAAAGGAAACATATATCTAATTACCCCCGGGCGAAGTAAACTTATATGTTGTAACTTCAACGACATTTCCCACAAAATCTATGATGCGCTCCAATAGAAACTGTAATTACAAGACAATCAAAGATGGTTAGTATTAACCCAGCTATCAATTCTCTACGGGTCACGTCTGCATGGGGTCTGGTGTAATTGCCCCTTTCTACTATTTAATGAATGAGGCCATTATTTTCTCTATTTACCTGACTACCGGTGGAACAAATGGATTTTCGTGAAACCTTTACAACAATAATAAAGTTATTAAAGATATACAACCGTCACTACAAGAAAGCGTTCAATATTACTTAATTTTAGATATTACGACCTATTTATGCTTTGTTCGTACGATCACTGGTAATAAATTACAAAAGTCTAATTTTAAACGATCTTCAAAAAAGGAGGTGTACCTACTCAAGCCAACTATTTATTTTTAATGTGTCGCAACTTTATACTGGATTATAGGATTATGATGGAATTTTTGGATAGATTATCTTTCCATCTCAAAAATAAAATTTTCTACATGAATTTCCATCTCATTACTTATTTTATTACTATACATTATGATTACATAAGAAGCACGATGAAACGTCTGTATCACTGTGGCGGTACAATTGTCGCCTTGAGACTTTTCAAAGATAGTTTTATTTTATATAGTTTCTGCAGCGCTCTTCAAACCTACACAAGGAAATGGTTTAATATTATATTCAACGCAGAATGTCTGGCGTTCCGGGGTACCAGGCAAGATGTACTCTAGAACAGCGTTACCCATTTCGTGAACCCGATACCTTGAAAATAAAATACCGGGTCGCAGCATTCCCGCCTCGTGGTTTTAATATAATACTAGTGGCTCTGGGAGCTACAGACCTCGCTACGCTAGTATGTCTTTGCTTACTTATAAAATTGCAGCATCTCGATTGTTCGAATAAAAAACAGTAAAACCAAGTACTCGTAAGTCAGTAAGCGTTAACGACATTGAAAAAACAGTCGTAATCCATCTGAAATCATGTGAATATATTTCCTTCCAAGTTGATAAAAGTACAGACGTATCCTATAATGGAATTCTAATATGTTTTGTGAGATACGAGTATGATTTTGAAAACACTATTTACTAGAACGACGGCAGAAGAAATATTCATGATGATTAATGATTATATAAACAAAAATAATAGTAAATGAAAGAAGTGTGTGGGATTGAGTAGCGATGGAGCACGACACGAACAATGTAAGGCATTCGTACGGGGCTTTATCCAAGGGTAAAAGTCGGAGCACCAGAATGTGTATGGACGCACTGCAGCATTAATAAAAAGACACTGGCTGTAAAAATGTCTTAATTTATAAAACCTCGTCCGCTGAACACAAGATTATTCTATGTTTAGTGCAAAGAAATGGGAAGTGATCATGAACATCTTCTTTTACACTGTAAGGTGCGATGGCTATCAAGAGGCAATGTCTTAAAAAGGCTTATTGACTTGAAAGCAGAAGCAAAATCAAGCACTACAATTTTTGATGCCTTTTGTACTACCTATGAATGTGAAGCTGGGTTTCCAACCCTATCTTACCTTAAAAATAAATATAGAAACCGACTTGAAGTGGAACCAGACAACAGGATAAAACTTTCAACATTTGCAACAAACTTGGATTTTGGGCCAAAAATAAGCAGGTCCATAATTAGTAATAAATAGCCGACACGGAAATCCAGTGTAAATAGTTATATATTACAACGTAATAAATACTTCTAATAACAATAAATATGTTATGTTTTACCTAATATAACCAGCGGAGGATATTTGTACAATTCTGGGTCACGAAGGGGCAGTATGAAATATACCGGGGCATGGTAGAATGAAGTCTGGGAAACATTGCTCTGGATGTTCTAATTCGTTAACAAACAAACAAAAAATACACAAGAAGATTATTACGTATATGTAACGTTCACACATCCGGGTACCACGATTATCTTTATTAAGGCAGACATGCACTTAACACAAACATCCAAGACTTGAATAGAAACATTTCTGCTCATAACATTTACCCACGATCAGAGTTTTTAACCCTGAGGTAAATAGAACTCGTCGGTTCGAAGGCAGTGTAACAATTTTTTTAAACGTATTAAATTTCAGCCCTAGCAGATGTACAGGAACATAATTTACATTGATGACAATGGATTTACATTGATGTTGTTGTTGATGTTGAAAATTACGTATAAATCTCGTAAGCTTACATACGCGTTTTCAATAGGAAGATGCGTTGTTCCTACTCTATACTGAAGGGAGAGAAGTATGTGTCCGTCATTTCACACATCACGTAAGGAATATAAATCCTCACTTGCATGGGTAATAGAAACAAAATTATAGATAATAACGTGTTCACTTATCTCTTTCTAACTATAGATACTACGCCCTCATTGTTTTTTTTCTTTTCTTCGCATTTTTGTATGTAGTCCATTTGTACCGTTATAACACCGTGAACTTTGGTAGGCTTAGTATGCAATTATATTAAAAAAAATATGACATTGGGTCTATATTTGCTTCACAATCTAAACAAGATACGTGATGTTAACGTATTTAGACCGAAGCCCGAAGTGTATGCTTCCTTGTATGCGAATGCTATAAAACACGCACATTTTAAAACTGTCTTGTTTTTGCGTTCTACCTTAAAATACATGTGGGAAGTCAAGTTGTTTTATCTGAGTTAGTACTTACAGGTACGCGATGTTATTCTGCGGAATCTCGAGAACATTCTACCAGTTCTCCTTATGGAGCCTGGATTGTAAGTACATGATATAAGCGAGACCTGTAAGGATGTCGAAGTTTGCTTAAAAACGTTATCGATTTTTGGAAAAATAATTGCTTGGCAATTTAAAATGAAACTGTACAGTTACATTACATGTTTGTAATACAATTAAGCAAGAATATTCTTGTAAATATTCATCTTTAAAATAATAAAAACTATTAAAAAAAAATTACTCTAGTATCTACTCGTGACTTCATTCGCGTGAAGTAAGGTTATTGCGATCCTTCAGAAACTGCCCAATAAATGATAAATCAGAATAAAAAGTAGCCGACATACTAATCTGGGTATCAGCTATCATCATCTCAAATTTGAAGTCTACTAATAAAACAAAACTATTAATATAAACAAACAAAACTATAAAGCGTTTCAGCAGGAAGAAGTAACAAAACCTACACACTAATTACTCTCATTCTCGCTTTCACTCTCTCTCAACTTTCATTCATACGAGTACCATATCTATCCATATCTATATAAAGATTCCATAACCCTTGATGAATACAGTTTCGTTTATTTAATATAAATGATCAATACTTCTCATTCTTCTATTTTGTATGCTGACACATATATCCTGAAATATAAATCTAAATATATTGAGAATTCTAGTCATCTCAATATACGTAGCAATATAATTAAATGGTTGTGGACATTTTTGTTCTATATATACATAAAAGAGTTATACCTATCATTATCTTGGAACAAGTACGTTGCAGCGAATGAATTATAACGTTTTGAAATCAGTCATAATCACCTCATTATTCTGCAGACGGAGATGTATGAGTCATCACACATGACATAATATATACGAAGTCCATGCGAGCAAATAAAAAAAATTGGAAGTGTCCGCGTTCCTTATCCAGAGTCCCACCGCTCTCGATTTGGAAAAACTTGCTACTTACTGTAGATGGTCCTCGCTCCCGGCTATGACCCTCTTAGGAATGAAGACCGAATGGATCGCAATGTCGACTGTTACGCATTACGTTATTTATTGCATCACATATAAAAACTGTAGCGACCAGCCTCAATAAATATCTAAAAACCAGTCCATACGTAAGATTCCAAACATAAAAATGTAAAGTAATTAACATTACAGAAACGCGACTCATAATTTCACAGATGACAACATACGAAACGCATCCTGTCAATAGGCAATAAAATTAAGAAAGCATTAAGTTTTTAAAAGCTGCAAAGTCGTGCGGTCAAAACAACAATTTTGCTGTCGACTGCATTGGATTTATCGCCTCTCGAATCATCGTAGGGGCGTGCATAATGCGAGCAACAACTATTTTATGGTCCTTTCTTAGCTCCGTCCTGCAGCTTTTATGCTACAATTTGAAGTGTTTACGTAGGCTGAGCTGCTTTAGTGTAACAAAAAGGAAAAGTTGGGTGCCACACGTGACATGTGGACGAATGTCTGCTCGCATATACGAGTCCTTAAATCTTGTTTTGCATTATAAGGCTTAAACAAGCACTACAATATTGTACACTTACTTACTACACTAGCTGACCTGCCAGCGGCTTTGCACGCGTGGCCTCGCGGGATAGGATTAATAACAGTTTTTTAACTATCTCATAGGAACTATTTAATTTATCGGGATGAAAAGTCTCCTATATGTTGACCAGGGATATAAGCTACCACCATACAAAAATTAATTTAAAATGGTCTAGTCGTTTCCGAGATTAGCCCGTACAAACAGACAAACAAACCGACAAACAGAGTAACAAAAAATTTCAAAAAATTAAGTTAGTTTTTTCATTGTACAGAAATTTGACTTCTACAGTTTTATTATATGTAGTGATAATTTCAAGATTCTTTAGATGACATCTCATTGCTCCAGTATCCAATAAAATCATGTAGAGGTTAGGAAGCTTAGGATCAGCTGTAGACTCTTGGATTCTAAAACGCCTTTTAAGGCTTAGGATTTTCCTCTGTATTTGTTATTTGATTAAATAACAAATAATGCACGTTTCAGTACCACCCAGAAAATTATTTTGTAAATTTGTCTCTTCTCTCTCTCCTACACTCGTTCCTTCGGATTATCCTTCTCCACAACGAGTTTTTAGTTCTAAGTTTAAAGTGCCGTCGAGATGAATTTTTACAAAAGAGTTCTACTCTATCTTAGTAAAATAGTGGTTCTTTCTCTCTTATTTTAAAATATTACAATATTTATTAATATCAAGTAATAATAAATGGCAATGCATTACACTCTATTGATTTTGACGTGTTTTCCTTTAGGCAGACATGTAGGTAACGGTTCCGAAATCAACGAGTGATGGATGCATGTAGGTAGGTAACATGAGCTGAAGAATTACAAATTTCGCGCCTTTTATCCGAATACTGTGTTGTTAAGTTAACGGTATAGCCAATTTATGTACATATACAACTTTCGTGGGCATACGAGTAAATGTTACAAAAAATCAATTGAAATCTCGAGAGTTGAAGGTAAAAGTATAGAGCTCTACGCTCTCTACATTCTGCCACTATTGAAGATTGAAGTTGATTGATTTTTTGTACAGCTTATTGATTCAGCTGCTCAATCTACTCCCCACATTTTTGGACTTTCTAGGATTTAATTACTCTGCACGTATTTCGACAACAAAACTTCGACCTCGCTAAGCCACGGAACTGTAGATTAACAATTACAACGTTTTAGCACTCCACCGAAGGCATTGTCCAGACTTCTCCACATAACCTGGATTTATAGCTTTTACTTTGTTGTTCCATGACCCCCAACTGTCCATCACAACTTTTATTACTCTAAGCATCTGCAATCATACATAGGTGGCCTCATAAAATACAAAAGGAACATTAAGTACGCGTTTTTGTTGGTTTCACTTTTGCGATTTAATATACAAGAGTTCGTATCGTACTTTAATATCGAACACTTAATTATTATATACGAGTGTCTGAGGAAGACAATGAGCTGGCATTGAAAATCAATTTCTAGATCGTTTAGTCAATATCTTTATTAATAATAGCTTGTAGCATTTAGCATACTCGGTAATAGGTTATTATGTAGGTTGTGGGTTTAATATTGCCTATCGTATTATTTGTGGCGTGTTAATTTTTTCTTATATATGTATGTAGGTGTACAGTCTGAAGATAGTTATTAATAACACTTTCATATTAATACGCAATAAAGTACACAGGAATAGATAATCATTGTACTCAATATATTTCCTATTAGGACAGTACAAGTAGTACCTTAGTAAAACTACTTCTCTGAAAGTGGTATGAAATGAAATATATTTGTAAACATAGAATCTTATTTTGACATATTGCAATAATGCAATCTATAATGAAGGTAAATATTTCTTATTGTCATTGTGTATGTAGGTACAATTTACCTTTGTGATATCTTACTTGTTGGTAAACACTGATCGTCCCAACTTCACGACTTTATCTAGTGAACTATATACTCGTATTGTTCTTATCGTAAACATTTGAGTGAATTAGGACATAGTGTGTAAGTATTTTATGTTTTAGAATATAGTATCGCGTAGGCTGACCCAGAAGTTACAGTTTTATTGGCCCATCAAAGTCATCGTTTTGCTACTTCAAGCTATAAACGTTTTCGTAACAAAAAATTCGCTTTTATAACTCTATCGTTGTTGATTGAGGACATCGACGTAGTTTATCATGATATTGTATGAAATAAATTAACACAAATGCTTTAAGCTGGGTTAAGCAATATTCTGATATAGCTTAACCCAGCTTAATAAATTATGATCTGTATAATTGTATGATGAGTTAGTATTCCAACTATAGTGGGAATAATTTAAAATAATTTCACAGTTTCATATTTGACTATAGACAAATATGAAAGAGTGAAATTATTTTAAAAATATAGATCTTATAGTTTTCGGTAGTTCTGCAACTGTTAACGGTACAGTGATGCGTGCTAGATTCCAAAACGAATTTATGTTCACTTTCGCACTCGTAACTTCCATGGACGTTGATGCCGGGGGGCGACAGCGTTCCCCTTGAGTGCATTCCCGTAGTCCCGACATCAAGGCGCCTGAAGGATCACCTCGAGGTTTTAGTGGGTATACGGACGCCCACATAGCCAGCTGGTTCCCCCGAGCTATCCGAGCATAAAGGAATTCCTCGGAAGAAAAATTGGCCCAGCTTTTGGATGGCTAGGTTAGCTGACGGTGCACAATTCACCTTAAGAATTTTCAAAGGTGCGAATACTGCGAGCAAATAATTAAGTAGCATTGCTAACATGCAGTTAAATAAATTGACTATGTGGCTCTGCCGTTATTATTACGAATATGACCTACAGTAGCTAAAAGTAGACAGTAATGGCCATACACTGAGCAGGCCCAGTGGGGCACCAGGCAAGATGGCAGGCGAAATACACATAAATTTAAAAAGACACGCTCTGTTTTATTTTCTGTAAACAGGTTGGGGAGCTGTGCATTTTGTTCTCAAGTCAATGCAGAAGTATATTGTAACGGAACTTTGAAATCGAAATGTCAAATGGGTCGGTTGTAAAATACGAGTTTGATGAACCAACAAAGCTAAAATATGTTATGGAAAATTTTGTTCATTTTCATAAATGTTTTGGTATTCTAAATAACATATTTTGGCAGTAAGTACGAGTAGCTAGATGACCATCACGGTAACATTAAAATTATGCTTTTTATTTGAAATCGATAATTCCGGTTATACCGCTATTCAAACAATTTTTATTTATCTATTTTATCAAATCTTATTACAGTAAGTTTTAAATGTCTATTTTTTGGACAAATATGTATAACATATTTATCAAATTTGAACAATGTTATTGATAATACTTGTAGCATATCGACGAACAAACAAAAAACAGCCCAACTAACCGCTGACATGTGAGGCTAAAACAAAAGTGCTTAACTGTACATAAGATAGTTACAACGAAAACCTTCTAGCAATCATAATATTGTGAGTGTCTACGACATAGCAATAAAACATAGGCCTAACAGTTACAGCAGTTTGGCCTAAAGATACTCGTAGGTACATGACAACTAAATAATAAATGGCTAATAGTAATAAACCCTACTGTGTAGTTAACTGTAATGATAATGAACAGTGGGTAAGAAAAGGTTGGTCGGTTAGACGATCCGTATAGCACCGTTATATTCCTTTTACATTTTATTGATAATTTTACGACTTGGCAATGAAAATAGGAAGGTATCTAGTAGTAGCCTAGTTTGACTGTCTGTCCCAGTTAGATGTATTCGTCAACAACTTCGACAACTGAGTTCCCAACTGATATTGGGGTGAGCACAACATGGACATTAGACATAATTTTCGTCTTGTCCATGTTCATCTTAAGGCCTACCCGTTGGGAAACTCGATTGAGGCCTTCGAGCTTCATTTGGGATACTGCTAGTTTATAAATTGCAGCAGCGCGAGGTAAAGCGGCGGGGTGCTAGTAACAGAATATTGCAAGAATCTTCACTGTGTAAACATTAATGGAGATTATATGTTTGGTATTATTTATATTTATTTTATTTTATGGTTTATGGTTTAATATATTTATTTCTGTAAAGAATATAAATTCACTCTACGCATTCGAGTACATTGAAATTGCAAACGTAGAACATAGTTATAGGGCAAAATCAGCTTGAAATTCGGTGTAAAAAATGCAGAATGTGTATAAATACATCATATAGATATACATTTATAATAGAAATAAATACCTTTTAATAAAAAAAAGATATAGGGTGATTCTGCATGTATTCGACTACAATATGTACATAACGAAACTCGAGAAATCTTGACGAAGTAAAACTTTAATTTATAGTATAAAAGGTAGAGGCGAAAATGAGAACATATTTAACTTCAAGAAGGAAAATCTAACGATCATTTAGTTAATAACACTATTGTGTTTTTTAGCTTTGGTAGCCCAAAGTAGTAGGAAGTATTGTGGGCCGTGTTTTATTTCTGATTTACGTGAGCTGCGTACGACCTTAAACATCCCTAACGTGACATTTTCTCGCACGTCGATGATACTGCCCAATACGTCTGATACTTGTTCCGCTATTATAATATATAAAATAAGGCAGAAAATACTTTGAATACTGTTACAAAGTGGTTATTCTCTAACATCCTGACATTAAATATCGAACAAACCAATTAAGTGTTTAACATGCTCCAAGACTAAATCAACTGAACCAGATTGCGATTCTTTCTCAAACATAACAAGCAGGAGTCACTTCAGGTTACTCCTTGTGATTGGCATTCTCTCTCACGAAACAAACAAATCCATGTCAAAGGTGTAAAAAGTCTTAATAATATTGTTCAATCGTCTACATTATATACCTCGAGTTCTATGGGATTTCTAGTATAAAAACTCACCCACTTGAACTCGCACTCAAGAAGATGAGTTCATCTATACCTATACTACCATTTTAGTTTGCCATAAAACGAAGGGCTTCGGGGTTTGAAGTGCAGTTTCATTATACTAATTCAACAGTTCTTACATAGACAAAATAACTGTTTAGATTCATTGAAGGCATATCTATAATCTGAAATAGCTCTTTGCCTGTAAATTGTTTAGATTATCCCCATAAATATCCAATAATAAAAATGTGGCAAAGCGCACGTGTTACCGAACCAAATCACGTTCCAAACGGAAATGAATTAATCAAAACAAGTACTTTCCATTGATTTATTTGTCCGGAAGGAGTCAGTCATCTTCAATCAGAAGCTTGTCAGTGAAGGCAATAAAATTTAGAAAACGAGTTAACATCATTAGCAAAAATATACGTAGGATTTTACGATTTGAACTTTGATTTCACTGGCATGACGAATTAAAAACTAAATCTCGTATTGATTGATGAACGATTTTGCGTGATACGACCGTAAACGATAGGTTAATAACACATGTTTTTATCTGTAATAGTTTAACGACTGTAGATTGCTATCTGTACTACCTAAACTAACAAAGTTGTTGAATTGCTGCAAAAGAAAGCACACTTTTGGTCGTAAAAAAGAAATTTGTTGTTGCTTAAGTAGATGTACTTCTTTAATTCAACAACTTTAAATAGATTTAATCGCTTGCTTTTTAAATTAAATGAAATTTAACGATTCGACACTTATTTGTAGTGTCAGACAGATTACTTGTCTTTCTGTTAATTAATTCCGAAGTGAAACTGCGGAGTCGCGTTAACGTTATAAAAGGAAATGAATAAGTCATGCATTTTTATATGAAAACTACACACACTATATAACACTATAAAAATTGTTATTTTAGGAATGATTGATGATCTGTTGGATAACTAACAAATAAATAGTATATTGTTTGACCTAAACGTATTACTTATTGGTAGTATAAATAAGCTATTGCAGATAAACACCACCAGTAAAATGTAAATAAAAATAATCGCATCTGAAACGAAAAACGTATCTTTCTTATGCTATATTTAAATTAAGTTAAAATACATAAAACGAGGGCATACAAAAATAAATTACAGTTCGAACACCAATCTTTACAGCCAATCATTATTCCATAATATTAAAGTATCGTAAAAGAGTTGATGAAACCCTTTAAGATCCGAGACAGTTGATGCTTTCGTCAGCAAATTCGGTGGCAGATAACGTCGACATCTCGTAACGTTTTCGACATTACCTAGTAAGACGGGGCTGTTATATTAATGGCCACCTCTGCGATACATATCAGATGGGTTTCGTGCTTCTGGCGAAAGTTCGGCGAAGTTCGAATGTGTCCAGCAATTGATGGCCCTGTCAGTTGGTGCCGGAATCGAATCATTTGGGATCGCACGCGAAGGCATCACGCAATACAGTTTTTCACGTCCAAATTAATTCCTTGGATGTACTTTGGTTGATTTTGGTTTTGGGAAAGACATAAAATGCATATACATATTATCTTCCCTTTACTACGGAAAAGATTGGAATCTTGCAACTACGGTCAATAACTTTTCGTTGATGTTTGATGGATTATGCATTTTAAATCGACCAAGCCGCACTGGGCCCGTGTGGTGGATTATGCCGCATACATTTTTCTCTCTCTCTCTGGGAGGAAGGGCCGTGTGTTCCAGTATATAACAGTATCCAGTATATAGTATCTAATAATATGCAAGCTAAATCTAAAAAGGTTATCCTTAGCAGATTCTTTACTTTCCATAAATGAAACTATTATTCCAATTATGTAGTAATGTCATATTGACATGCCTAAATCGTTTAGCTATTGATAACACATGTGTTCCCTGTTTACTATCCAGATTATTTAAACAGACACAATAAAGCAAAGGGAACGGATGGCAACGACAATATTTAAAGCAATTGCGTGAAAAATAAAATCTACCTTCCGAACTGACTATGGGTGCCTTCCGATTGATGTCAAAATCGGTTTTAGCGCTGTGATCGCCATTCCAAATCAACGAAAGCGCGACAACGTCCAACAAAGTGTCATTTTTGACAAGTCCGTCAAAAATTAAATTTTGTTCATTTGTGTATGATGCGCTAGCTAGCATCTGTCTCTGTGTGTGTGTATTCCATGCCGTGAGCAATGTGAGCGTGATTTCAACCCATTCCGAATGGCTCTCACCTGCCAAAAGAGCGATAATGAATCGGAATGGAAAATAGTCATAATTTCGCCAAAATCAGTCATGACTACACTCGGAAAGCAATATATACGAGTAGCTGTCCATTCGATGGGTGGTGAAACTATGTCTGTCTGACATCCTGGCCCACTTTCCATGCGCTTTTGACTTAATTACAAGCATGTTACGAGTATTGACTTTTATAATTACAATACATACGTTTATAGGCTTTTTCCTCGTTCAACTTTGATTGGTACACATTTATGTAGGTACTAAACGTAAAAGGAAGTATCGGGCAGGGCCCACATTTTAGTATATAGGTAGTTAAAACTGCTTTTACATTTTCTCAATACAAACGTTTTCCCCAATTTCCTCTCTGTATAATATTTTTACGTGATAGATATTGACTGATATTGGGGGTAGGTACAACATGGGCATTAGACATAATTTTCGTCTTATCCATGTTCATCTTAAGACCTACCCGTTGGGAAACTCGATGGAGGCCTTCGAGCATTGTACTGAGGTCTTCCATGGATTCTGCCATGACTACAATATCGTCGGCAAATCGAAGGTGAGTGATGTATTCGCCGTTAATATTAATGCCAAGTCCTTGCCATTCCAGAAGCTTGAAGGCGTCTTCCAATGTAGCGGTGAACAGTTTCGGAGATATAACGTCTCCCTGTCTCACGCCTCTTTGCAATGGAATTGCCTTCGAACTCTGCTCCTGTACTCGGACTGACATGTAGGCGTTTTTGTACAAACACTTCAGCACTTCAATATACCGATAGTCAATACGGCACCGCTGGAGAGACTCAAGCACTGCCCACGTCTCGATCGAATCAAAGGCTTTCTCATAGTCCACAAACGCTAGACTAAGAGGCAAGTTATACTCTTCGGTCTTCTGTATAACTTGCCGTAGCGTGTGGATGTGGTCTATGGTACTATAGCCTTTTCGGAAACCGGCTTGTTCCGGAGGCTGGAATTCATCAAACCTGCGACTGAGACGGTTCGTTATGACCTTCGAAAACAGCTTATAAACATGGCTAAAAGCGAGATGGGTCTGTAATTTTTAAGTAAAGTGTTGTCACCTTTCTTGAAGAACGGCACCACCACGCTTTTGTTCCATGCTTCTGGCGTTGAACCTTCGAGTAAGACGGTATTAAAGAGCTTCTGAAGGACTTTAAGTACCGGTGTTCCACCCGCTTTCAGAAGCTCAGATGTGATACCGTCGTCACAGGCGCCTTGTTGATCTTAAGCTGTTTCAAGGCCATTCTAATCTCGTACAGGCTGATGTCCGGGATATCTTCGGTATAATGTCGGGTCAGCTTGGCCCTTGGGTCTTTGGCCGAGCTGCTAACAGGTTTAGCGACCGAGGTGTATAACTGTCCGTAGAAACTCTCGACCTCTCCTAACACTTCCGCTTTGGTCGACGCTACACTGCCGTCTCCTCTCTTCAGCTTCGTCAACTGGCTTTGCCCAATAGACATGTCTCTTGCAAACACTTTGGAGCCTTTTTTCCGCTCTATCGTCTCTTGAATACGGTTTGTATTAAAGATCCGAATGTCGTGTCGCAAGGACTTCCATATTCGTCTATTGAGCAGCCTATATGCTTCAGCGTCATCCGAAGACTGCAGTTTCAATGAGCGTCGTTCAGCCATGAGGTTGAGGGTATCGTTGGAGAGTTTCTGTGGCCTATCTGTACGGTGGGGTTTAAAGTACTTGGAACCCACTGTATGGACAGTTTCTACTAACCTGTTATTGATCTCGTCCACTGAAGCGATGTTCTCAAGGCAATCAAAGCGATTGGATAGCTCAAGTTGAAAGCTCTCGGGGTCTTGAATATGGGCACGAGTAGGTCGGAGCGTAGACTTCATCAGACGAGACCTCTCCAGTTTGACATTAATATTCACCGTGCCTCTTACCATTCGGTGATCACTACCGTTTTTAACCCTGTTGATCACGGAGACATCAGTGAATATTTGCCTTTTGGTGGTCATAATGAAGTCAATCTCATTTCTCGTGGAACCATCGGGACCAGGTCCATTTCCTGTGAGGTGGCTTCTGAAAGAAAGAGTTCATCATAAAGAGTCCCTCTTTCTCCAGGAAGTCGGCCAACCTCTGTCCCCTACGGTTCCGTTGTCCATAGCCAAATTGCCCCACTTTCGACTCATCCTCGCTTCTCTTACCCAACTTCGCGTTGAAGTCCCCCATAACAACTAGAAAGTGCGTTTCAGAGGTATGTATGGCCCGACTAATGTCATCATACATATCCTCCACCTCATCATCCAGGTGCGACTTCGTCGGTGCGTATACCTAAATGACCTTCAGCGAATATCGTTTGGATACTCTGAGTATTAGGTATACGACCCTATTGGAAACGCTATTGATCTTAACTATGTTGTTAGTAAGGGACTTGTGGACGAGAAACCCGACACCACCTTGGGACTGTTGGTCGCCCTCCCGGTGGTAGAGTAGGTTACCTGATTTTAGGGTTATCGTGTCCTCACCCGCTCTACGGACTTCAGATAACCCCACAATGTCCCAGCGTAGCTTACTCATTTCTTCTTCCAGCTCATATATATTCTCGTCTGTCCTCATCGTGCGTATGTTGTGTGTTACCAGGGCCAGTCGTCGTCGTTGGGGGTGGTAGCCGGGCGTCTGCCGGGGATTCTTAGCACCCCCTGCCCCACCGTTACCGTGGCCGCTACCGTAGCCAGGAATAGCGGGGCTGCCGGGGACTGGGGGCCTGGTTCTTTTTGTCCAATCCATTGAGGGGTTTTTGCCAATACTCGCCACGCTTGGCAGGCGGGTTGGCGAGCACAGTTTGTGTGTGTTTGACTGGGAAGGTGCTGCTGCCCACCTTCTGATTTGTTATCCCTTAGCCGGCTTCTACGGCACCCACGGGTAGAGTTGGGGGGGTGCTATTCTAAGCCGGCATCGCCACGGCACGGTTGGGAACTCAGTTCTCGAAGTTGTTGACGAGTACATCTACCTGGGACAGACAATCAAACTAGGCAGGTCCAACTTCGAGAAAGAGGTCAATCGTCGAATCCAACTCGGCTGGGCAGCGTTCCGGAAACTTCGCGAAGTCTTCTCGTCAAAAATACCTCAGTGCCTCAAGACAAGAGTCTTCGACCAATGTGTGTTACCAGTGATGACTTATGGCACTGAAACGTGGTCTCTTACTATGGGCCTCATAGATAAGCTCAAAGTCGCACAACGAGCTATGGAGAGGGCTATGCTCGGGGTTTCTCTACGTGATCGAATCAGAAATGAGGAGATCCGTAGAAGAACGAAAGTCACCGACATAGCTCAGAAGATTAGCCAGTTGAAGTGGCAGTGGGCAGGGCTCATAGCACGCAGAACAGATGGCCGATGGGGCCGAAAGGTTCTGGAGTGGAGACCACGTACCGGCAAGTGCAGCGTAGGTCGTCCACCGACACGGTGGACAGACGACCTGAGAAAGGTCGCAGGACGACGTTGGATGCAGGCCGCTTCCAACCGGTCCTTTTGGAAAATCATGGGGGAGGCATATGTTCAGCAGTGGACGTCCTACGGCTGAGAAGATGATGATGATGATGATGAGATATTGACTACAAGCGTTTAGTTTTTTAAGATACTTCTTAAAGGAGTTTAGCACAGCACCCAGGAACCAGAAACTTTTAAGATTTGGTATAAAATGTTCTAATATGTTTAGGTTTTGAACTAAACAATATACATATGGACTTATATTAACACTGTTAATAATATGCCCAGGATTTAATTCTAAAGTATAGAAGGTTAGTTTAATAATGAATATGAGGATTGTTTCACATGAAAAACTAAAAAACACAGGCGATGAGCCTAGTTCGGTAAATAAATAATAATGACCTACAAAGACCTTTGAGAAATTATTACGAACATGCAGTCTACATATAGGTATATTTAATGACGAAAGAAAAGGTGATGTGTAATAGTCATATTACGCGCAGGCGAAGTCATGGGACGCCGCTATATTCGCCCCTGGACACCGTAAGTTGTTTTTCCAATCACGTAATAGTTTTTTTTAATATTATACATATAATTAGAAAAATTATCCTATCCTTATAATCTTGTATGATTTATCATAATCATACTTAGTTTTAAGTATTATAGGAAACCCAAGTCTCTTGCGGTAATAACTTAGGCCTAGTCAAGCAAAAACTAACACGTGTCCCTTTGTTTAGAATTCAAGTAGGTAGCCGCCTCAATGACTATGTCTAGTGATAAATCTCTAGGTGAGTGTCTTAGCCTCTATTTTTTGTCATGGCTAGCAGACAGATTGTGTTCCATTGATTTCACGGTATCGTAAGAAAGTAGACTCTGCGCACTATGATACATGCTTATCATTTCTCTGACCATGTTCAATAGAAAATAAGTACAAGAAATAGATCAATAGGTACAAATGATAAGCATCAAGCAAAAAGTATCTTTTACATTTTGGTTATCTTTAGGTTCTCAGAGGGTTTTAGACGATGTCAATTAAAAGCTACCTTATCAACTAGTACCAGTGCCAACGGATGTTTTAAAAGAGTATCACCCAATTCTTGAAACTATTTTAAACCCATTATTTTATTAAAGATTATATAATTAAAATAAATATGTAATATAATTAATTGTATAATTAATAAAAATTAAAAGGATTAAGACAATAACTTATCAAAATAAAATACTTATTCAAGTACGCAAATACAAACAATTTTGTGGTTTATGAGGCGGATAATATTTATAAGCATATTTGAATAAAATTAGTTTTATGTAGGGTTTTGAACTTGATGTCTTTAAATAAATTAAAATACCGTGACTATATTCTTTAAACTGTAAGTACGAGTAATAAAGTACTTTTGAAATTGGGAAAATGCTAATTCATTAATTAACTGACCGTAAATAGTTTTACAAGCATCTCCGCTTCTCAGAGATGCTGTTGCAAACCCCTACACTATAATCATAGATAAAGCTCATGTCCCGTCATTGTGCCTCTTTCTCTCATGAACTGCGAGCTCATCGCAATTTCAGAAGCGTTGTCGTACATAACATCTGTCGAGCATAGCAAGTTCATTATCTTATCCGATCCCAAGAACGCCCTTTTACATTTGGATCGACTACCCTCGAGTATTCGAGGGCTTCCAACAGCAGCTATAGTATCTTTGATATCATCGCTGAGCTTTGGGCAACGAATGCTATTGTAAGTTGTAACCTTAAAAACTGCTAGGTAGGTAATAGGTATGTCCGCAAAAGTCTCATTAGATTTAAGGAAAGAAAAATAATATTGCAAATATTTATGTTAATTTATCATTATAACAATCAACGAATATGGTTGTTATCTATCAAAATACATCCATGACCTTATATTTAACAAAACACACAATCTTGAAGCAACTTGTAATTGTATGCTAAAAATAATTGATTGAACAGAATATTGTAATTGATAAACGGAGGTAACAGAAATCCATAGTTAGGTGTCAAGGTTGGCTGTCAATCAAATAAATAGTACGGGATTTCCGATTGTTGGTCAAAGGTCATCTGACTAACACACTTTGTCTATGGGAGTTGATATAGTAAGCGCCACAGGAGGGCACCACAGGCGTGCATCCCGCTAGGTGCAATACTTTAAGTACATATTTCGTTATATTTGCACACTGTAACTTTGGTGTCGATTCTGTCAGCATTCTCTTAAAAAATAAAAATCTCTAAATTATGGCAATACTTATTTTTTTAGGCTAAAATCCAAATTAGTATAATACTTCCGTACTCAAATTAGATATTTCTCTTCAATTGTGGGCATATTTTAGACAGTTTAGTCGTCACGTAACTTGGTGCTCACGTGCTAACGTAAAATAACTCAAAATGTAATAGAATAATCCTATTTTTAGAATTGTCATTATAAGTGTTAAATGATTTTGGATTATATTGTTAACAGATTAAGGACCACCATAATACATTTTTAGTTCGGTAGTTTAGTTTTTTGAACAAGTGAATCGCTCCCTTATCTATCAATTAATGTCACGAATTCTAACAACCCAGGTATCACTCATAATTCTATTATGACATATTTTAATATTAGTTTGAACGTTTAACTTAGTTGGTACAATTCAGTATCGGAACCGGTGCAAGCTTGTACACAGCCGATTGCGCGAGTGCTCTATGGAAAGTGACCCGGAAGTCACGGAACCGGTCTGACATTACATTAGTGCTTATATTATGTTAGATGTGCTGATGTCAGGTTGTATTGGGCAGGTGTACCTATATAATCTATAACTGTAGGATTTTTTACCTTTTCTTGTATTGTTCTCATTTGTGATTGTTAAAACCATGCCGTGTATAAGAGTGTTTTATGGATTGTGGAAATGTTATTAAAAGTCTACTATTAATTTACTATTAAAGTATAAAATTATATGTCCTGCTGATGTTTTTTTCTATAATCAGTAATTTAAACATGTTCTCGATTTTTTTGCTAGTGTGTAGTACACATCAATGTCACTGCTCTAGCAGGCAACAGAAAAACGGTTATATGTCGCTGGGATGGGGATGTAATTTACCTACACAATAACTTGACGAGTTTTTTTATGAGAACTGCAGGGCTATTATGTATCTCAATTGCTAACAAATGTTGATTGAAATCTTGAAAAAATGGCCGCTCTACGTCAGTTTTGGCAACTCCAGTAAGCAAAAATGTTAGTAAATTGATGACTGAAGCTGACAAAAGTGATATAGAGCCGCCAATGCTGCCATTTTAATCGATTTCAATGAACATTTGTTAGCAACTGAGATACGTAATAGCGCTGCTGTTGTATGGAATTATTTAACGAGTGACATGAAGTCAATTAAACCTACACGGTACTTTTATTCTAATGTATCGAATAAACAAACACAAATTTACAATACTTTAATCATAAAATATCATGAAGAAAAGGTTCGCCTCACTAAATGATTTATGAATGAAACCTGGGACGGTAGGCCGCACGTCATGACTCCGTTTGCACTTGACCCTTGAAGTAGCTTAAAAATTAAAATATTTTGTCGCCAAATCGAGAGGAAAAGCGCGCGAAAATTCACTATTTAAACAATTAGCGCGCGCTGCGAGCGTTTGCAGGAATAAAATCATAGTAAAACAGCTATTTGTTCTATTTTATATCTGTAAACGGCGTAAATTTACACTGGTTACCCAGTACATCTTCTTTTATTCTATTAATATGTTATCTGTTTCTTTTTAGGAAAATTATAGAGGTAAAGTCAACCGAAAAAATACAAAAAACTTGAACTGCAACACAAAAATTACTAATGAAATAAATTCTACAAAGTACAATTTTATCTCTAAAGAAGTGTAAAAGGAGTATACATACAATCACAACAGTATAATAGACTTTGAAAACCTATACTACCTATTTTATAAATTATCCATTGTAAATCCGCTAATTGTCATACAAACATATTCTCTAATGCTAACCAAATAGATCTCAAAATCGTAGTCCCACTCGTTGTGAAAACAATATGGCGGCTGCCTTTATCAAATTACGGGAATTGCTCACAAAACCATAATATAAGAGGATTATAAGCTTTTTCTTAGGTTTTTACCTCGAAATGGTACTTATTCACGAAAACAATACACTAGCACATGCACACCTGCGAAAGTTTAAGAGGTATGGTATCGACGCCCATTGTTTTTTTACTATCCTACTGATAACCAAAAAAAAATTGTATTTCTATGTAAAAAAGTTTTCTATGTGCTTATTAGTATTAAAAAAACATCTAATAAACCGAAATGTATTATATATTTGAACAGTTAACGTTTATGTTCAGTCCTGATATGGGTTTTGACTGCGGTACACTGGAGTACCGGCGCGTGTTTATAGGTTAAAAAAGTAAACTGTTTCTATTTAATCCTTTTTCATCATCATATCATCATCTCAGCCGTAGGACGTCCACTGCTGAACATACGCCTCCCCATTTTTTTACCGTGGCCGCTACCGTAGCCAGGAATAGCGGGGCTGGTTCCTAATGTGTCCGTCATTGGGTGGATTTTGCCAGTACTCGCCACGCTGGCAGGCGGGTTGGCGAGCGCAGTTTTGGGGTTTTAATACTGGGAAGGTGCTGCTGCCCACCTTCCGATTGTTATCCCTTAGCAGATTTCTACGCAGCCAAGGGTAGAGTTGGGGGGGTACTATTCTAAGCCGGTACCCCACGGCAATGTCCTTTTTATACCGTGATAATTAAAACAAAAGATTTATGCATGAAACTGACGTATATGTACGTCAATGGGACGCAAAGGTTTAAACGACGTCGTACAGTGGGCCGAGCACAAAAATCTGCTTAAGTGTAACGTTATCGTATCGTATATTACGTATTCATCACAAACTATGAGTTATCTGTGCCACTATTGAACTAGATAAATTACAGTTTGTACTAAATACGTTAACGATGCAATTACGTTACACTTAAACAGATTTTCGTGCTCGGCCTACTGTTATCTGCTGGTTTGTGAATACTATTTATAAACTAAATTAATAAGAAAGTTATGATGTACTAAATCAATGATGTTCACGAATGTATCCTTATTCGCTAATTCTTCGTATTGAGCCAGAAGTGCAATGATTTGAAGAGAAAAAAAACACAAACAAGTAAAAAACATTGTGTGCTCAAACTACGAGTATGTTAAATATAAGCCAGTTTATCACACATTTATTAAAAACGCTTCGTAATATCGTTTTAGAACGTTCATGTAATCAGTAGAGTCATGTAGAGTCAGAGGAGAAATGTAACGAACACCTCGTCGAATACTACTGACCCGCTTGTTTGTGTCAATGTCAATCATGGCCTATCACACTGATTTTGATTACACTCGTATTGTTTACATAACTGACCTGTGAGCATAGATAATGATATTCAAGGATAGGACCATAGGTCCATAGGATATAGGTATAATATTTATCGTATAAAATATACGACGTAATTTGTAGTGTAATATTATAGGTAATTTGTTGTATAGTGAGAGATGTGTTAATACCGACTGAAGATAAGGATCGTAGACTGATAATAAATAACGGGTACTTACATATTTGTAGTAGTTATACAAAACATGTATATGTTTGCATAGTTCTTATAGGAAGAATAAGAAACCTCTGTGTTTGATTTACGTTTCGGTGGGGTCAAGGATGAATAGTTTATTTTTCTAGACATGCTTTTAAAAATATTATTTTGATATATAATATTAATTACGAAAATCTTGAGGCCTATCTTCTTAGGCCCTATCAAGAAGATGGGCCAGAAAAAAGATGAAGTTTTCATTCATAGATTTTATGTTGCCTGCGTAAACTGGTTCGGACGTAGACAAACGGCCTAAGGCCGATTGTCCACCACCACCGTCAACGGGACGTCACCGGG
Source organism: Selenia dentaria (assembly GCA_917880725.1). Classification (NCBI taxonomy): domain Eukaryota; kingdom Metazoa; phylum Arthropoda; class Insecta; order Lepidoptera; family Geometridae; genus Selenia; species Selenia dentaria. The sequence goes on along the minus strand of OU862888.1, from coordinate 19,219,657 downwards.
AACGAGATTATTTCAGGCCGAGATCACGTTGACGTGCCGGGCGTGCGGTGGACACACGGCCATAGTATTTACTATGTATCACTGAATCGGCGCCGTCATCTCGTTGTCGTTGACGTCCCGATGACGGTGGTGGTGGACAAACGGCGTAAGAGTTAACACCGATGACGTTAGCTAAGGTCCGAAAAAAGCAAAGGAATGAAGTTATTGAATGGGATTGCAATTAAAGAACTACAAAATAGCATTTGGACAGTAACAGAAAAACGATACTAGCAATGCGTGCTGCTAGTATGGCTCTAACTCGCGTGACGATTCTGTAGGAAAATGTATTTTAATCACATATAAATAGTGTACAAAATAGCATGTCTTTGACATTTTGGATACAAAACTTAACTTAGTTGGTTTAGCACCAACATCTATCGCCTTTTTAAAAGTATGGAAGGGCATGTTTCTACGAAGTAGTTAACAGATTTGGTGTATGACGGTGAGGTGTAACTGAGTGTTCTATTTATAAATCGTTGATGCAAAGAGAAATGTAGCCACCCAACCTATTATTTTCTACAGTTCATATTTTATTACTAGTGATCTACTTGCTCGTGTCAATGTGTCATGGTGAATCAAGTTCATTACATCGAGATTGTTTATGTAACTAAAAATTGTGAGCAAGAGCAGGTACCATACTATTATTTGTATCACAAAACTTTGTGTCACCGCGATAAGTTCTTACAGCCGTATTTATAAACAAGCAAAAGTAATTACTTAAGAAAAACTAATTACTTAAGCAACGGATTTATTATACAGGGTGTTTGGTAGAGGGACCGACAAACCAAATGAGCGTGTTCGGGGGCCGGAGAATACAATTTGGCAAAAAAAAAACCCCGACACCCCAATTTTTTTTAACTAAATCAGTTAGTTAGCTCTGTTTTGTATCCAATTTTGCTTTGCGTGGCCTGAAGGTGTATTAGAGACCAAATTCAACTAAAAACATCCGGTCTAAAACAGATTTTACAAATGTTATGGTGGTAAATAGGTACAATTTCGGAGAAAAAGGGAAAAAATCACAAAAAAAAGTTAAACATATTGGGGGGTCGGGGATTTTTTTTGGCCAACTTGTATTCTCCAAGTGGTCCCCCGAACACGCTCATTTGGTTTGTCGGTCCCTCTACCAAACACCCTATATAGACTAGAAATTGCCTGAAGTTAGGACTATCAAAGGCTAGAATTCCTAACCGAGTAATAGTCACCATTTTCTTTGCAGCAATGAGAATCGTTCTTATTGCAAAAGTAAAGTTGTATAAAAATGACATTCGCACACAAGTCTGAACTGTGGACATATAATACTGTAAAAATTAAAATCCCATGATAACAACCTAATACAAGTGTAAAAAGATACATTCAATTTTGATAGGGTTATGTCATGCATTTACTTTAGTAAGTAACGTTCATTGCTCGACTATAGAAGTGTTTTAGTAAGATATTATGTTGAAGTATTCTATCGTTAACTACTCATTGTGAAATTGCTTAGCAACAAATACTTACTTGTTTATAAATACGGCTGTTAGTGCCAGTTGCCTTGATGCAGTGCTTTTGAAACCAAACACAACTAAAAAGGCTTAAGCACAACTGCTTTGTGACAGGATATGTGGCATTACAAAACAGACCCTTGCGTCGGAATTAAATAACTTTAAGAGGATTAAATCGCGTATACTTTGCTTTATTTTATCCTGATGTTTCGAACACTTTTCAGTAAACGGTTTCATCTAGATAACAGTATTGAATGATTTTTACGTGATTGACATATTTTAACTGACTTCAAAACAGGAGGAGGTTATATGTTCAACTGTATGTATTTTTTTGTGTATGTTCACTTATTTCTTCTATATTTGTGGACCGATCCTCAAAATTCTTTTAAAACTTCTTTTTTCTTAGGTAGAGTATACTTCCGAGGTTGTCCCCTTTTAATTCCATCACATTCGGTCTAGCAGCTTTTGAGTTACCTACACTTCAATAACTGAGAAGTGTTTCACCTATTTTGATGACTTGATGATATCATCATTGACAATGAATGACATGCCAACCGATCCCGTACTTTTGAACTATCATGGTAACGACATCAACAAGTTATTTCACACTTTTTGGCGTTGAAGTCGGTTCCGTTTAATGGTAATTAAAAAAAAACACACTTTTTAGTGACCCTTGTTAATTACGGCATCGATTGTCTTGTCATTCACTGAAAATGACGATATCATCAAGTCATCAAAATAGGCGAAACACTTTTGGTAAATATTTTTAATCAAAACTTTCCCGATGCACGCTATGCTCTAATAATACCTTACCTTTTAGATAGCCTACCACTTAGTTTGTTAAATAAACGTATAAACGTATTCCTCGTGGATGTCAAGGCCACCAAACTGCTGTGCGATTCTCTAAGGAATTCTTCATCGTTGCGGTCGTCGACGAGCTCACCAAGCTCTGTCAAACTTTAGGTTCGTTCTTGGCGCTCAGCATCGTTTCAGTGGAAGTTTTAATTACTAAGATAATGTATACGAAATCTACGTCTCGTAATTTTTTCGAGGATGCAACGATGCTCTTTAAGAATAATAATAATAATAAACCATTTATTTTGCATTAATATATAAGGTTCCCACATTAACTGATATCCTGCCTCTTGGAAAAGCGTGAACTGTGGACCAGGAGGCAGTTCTCCCTTAAGCATTAGACAATGGAAAATATTATAATATAGGTAGGTACTTAATTTCAATAGTTTACATAAAACGGTTTTTACATTAATTTCTTATCCTATGATGTAAACGTATGCACGCGCGCATGTTTGAGAGGATGCCAGTGTGTGGGGGAATGTTTGGTGTGACGCTGCGCGCGTGTGAGGTTTGGGTGTGTTTTATATGTCACGTTTACCTAATATACTATATTTATATATTTAACCATTGTTATTAAATCTACACTTTACATAATTACTTAAAAACTTGAAATAGAGTTTCCGTGTCTGTATAGTCGTAATTCTTCATCCAGTCTAATATTACTTGTATCAGTTAAAAATTGCTCAATTTCTTTATTTTAAATTGTCGATCAATTTTATTATGAAGTCTAGGTGCATTGTTATTGTAGTGCATACGTGCTGTGCTACTTTCGAAGTAGGGAACAGGACACTGCTCTAACCTTTTATTACTACGAGTACTTTTTACTGTAGGTACCACTGTGCGGTGAAAGAATCGCACTGCTGGTCACTTAATTACCTAACGCTTATTGATATAGGTACATTCATTCTAGTTACTCGTAATATTTGGGTTCACTATTATTTTGCGCACCGAGGCATTCGTACAATCACAGAATATTGATATGATTTCAAATAGGTATTATTTGTTTTTTTTTAAAGATCCCTGTGTTCGGCTCGCACTATGTATTTAATATTGTTTCGTTTTGGAGTTTGACTTTAATTACAAGTTTTCTCCTTCTATGGATTAACATCTTTTCCAAATACAAAACCTATGAAATGGTTTTTAGGTTTTAACGGACTGCTTTGCTTTTTGATTTAGTGATAAACATATACTATTCTCTAACGGCCGGTCCCAATAATCTATCTATCGTCGGTTTACCTTACTAGAGTTAGATATTTGACACTATTTGTATGGAAGTTATGTCAAATTTCTATCGGTAGTAAGGAACACCGTGGATAGATAGATTATTGGGATCCTTCATAAAAAGATATAATCCTTGGAAGGTGGAAAAGAAAAACAGAAACAAAGGCAGACGGCGCTGCGCACGGCTTATAGGCTTAGTAATATTGTAACCTACCTACCTACATTAGACCTCGTAGTCTCGTCCGAAACCTTAAAACAGAAATCATATAATTTTATTACTGTCACTCTACCGCAGAATGGTGTTGTTGTAAATAGCTGCCAATTGATTTATAACCGATTTCCAAAAAGCAAGAAGATTTTATGTTCAACTTTAAATTTTATTTATCTACTAGTAACTGCCCGCGACTTCGTTCGCAAAGTAGGCTCAGCCTTCGTCCTTGCCATGAACGCTCATCTTTTCTTGGTTTTTATTTCATAATAACCTTCTCCTGACAATAATTAATACTACAAAAAAGAATAAGCGAGATTGTTACATCAGTTCTCAAGTTATACCATGACCAGGATAAATAAGGGTTCATTTTTATATATACAGGCTGAATTTTTGAGCCGGGACAGTAAGAGCAGGTACCTTAACCGTTATAGTTACAGGAAAACGTTTTTAGGAGACTATCCATACATTTTTAAGATATTCTAAACGGCATTTACAGATTTTGGAAAAATGTACAGTCAGCAAGAAAATGGTAATTTTACACAAAATCTTTTTTAGATGCAAATCGATCCTGTTTCTTATAAGGATCAAAAGTCTCTACTGGACCGACTGAGGTTTGAGTACTAGAAATGTCAGAAATCGCGAATAGCTTTTCCCGCATACATTTCGATAAAGAAGTCAAACTTTTAAATTAGCCAAATTTTTTGTTAGTTAGTGGATAAGGAATGGAGTGGGTTTTCTAGTTTTACAAATTGTACTTGTTTCATCATGGTTCCTAAAGAAATAAGTTAGTTATATTTGATAGCTATAACGATGAATTACCAATGAACGATGAAAGCACCAATAGAAAATACTCGTAGTATCGTCTGATTTAGAGTTCTTTGTTACCAATTGCATAACGCAGGCTAACAACACGTGAAAAACCCGGCCTTTTATACGTTGATAATGATTGTTAAGAAGAGCACGTTTCCTTTTGTGTCGCAACTACATATAAACATGTTTCTACGCGGTAAGGATATGAAATATGATACTTTTTGTTGCATAGGTATGCATATCACCGATATATTTCGTATATGGGCTGGTAAATATCGAAGGAAAGTTGATAACTATAGGATAGATATGAGGAATTTTAATATGTGCATGTGATGTCACTGGTCACGTTGAGTAGTGGAAATATAAACTAATACATAATATTTATAGCTCCATTTATAACGTCATCTATCATCCCCGTATATCTCTGAAGGAGAAGCCACGATTGTATAATGACTTAACCATATTTGTTGTTGAAATATACTAAATGGCATACATTTTGACCGTTATGGTTTGAGTAAGTCTATTGCAGTAGCGAGGAAAACATTTTGCCATCTACCCAGTGACTCTCTCTCTGACTCAATTTCATACTTTGGATCACTACGCTACAAATTTTTAATTATACTTACGGTATCCAAAAACTTATTAAGTATGTGTAAGGAATGATCCAAAATGTTATAAATACCCCAACTAGCAAAATCAGTACTTAAAACAATCTTAAGACTATTTTTATATTTACTTATAAGAAACTTGTAGAATGCTACAAAGCCCGATTTAGGCGCAAATATAGGAGTGTTTATTTCTATAACTTTCTTATAATCAACTTATAAAATGTTAGTAAGCCCTTTAATATACTTGACGAAGTGCAATAGCTTCTATAATGATATGCACTGCACAATTATAAGCACATACTCGCTTGTAAGTGTCTGCTATAAGTATCTTACTAAAGCAATTTTGTTTAAAATGCACTATTAATGTACTTAGTTATTACTTATAAGTGCATTTTAATAGAGGTTATATTTTTTCTGGCTTCTACTGGTGGTTCCGGTTATTTGGTAATATATATTAAAAACGTAAGTACCATTATTTTGTATTATTGTAAGTTTATTATACTACATTAATGATTAATCATTTGTTGTAGAAAATTACTTATGATTTAATGAATATATAGTGTGTGAATTTGTGGGAAGTCATTTTTACTGTAAATATATACCGCAATTTTGTTAGTTTTTTAATGCCCTCCAAAAAAATAGCACTTTGATATATTGTTGTAAAATAATATTTCATTATCTCTCATGAAAATTCGCCATGTTTTGAAATTGTCCTTCATTAAGTACTTTGTAGAACCATTATAGGTAAATTAGTACTTGTTACAGTATCAGCCCAGATAACTCACCTCCATTTTGACAACAAATTAGGGTTCCTTTGAAATACGCCTGCTAATGTTTGAATTTCACTTCTTTTAGGACTTAACTAACAAGATGGTTATATAGTTTGATGTCGACTGTTTTTTAACAAAACATTCATTGTTTTTACTGACACATATGAGATGGCCGTGGACAAATACACATTTTGTGTTATCTGAAAGCTGCAAAGAATGTGGATTTCCAGTTCCTTTAAATAATATGTATAGACCCACTCATTTAATGTGTAGTCAAGAAAACATTTTAATTTTATTGCATCAAGTCTTTTTTTGGTGCCCGACTTGCTCCCAGTACAGCATATATGACCATTACATTGAAGACGAATGCACAATATGTTACTAATTTCGTAGCCACATAATATCTTAATACACATAATATCCATGCCATGTATGTTTGAAGAATTTCATATGTATATAACATTATTAAAAGACAAAATTCATGCGTCGGACCAATTAAATTCAGAAGGATTTCCTTTACCGCACTTCGGCAAATATTGTAAAGGTACGATTACGACTGCTATAAAACTATATCATAGTTCTGTACGCAATACAGGTGCAGCCGCAGAGGTATATTAAATTTTATAGCCCAGCTTTGCATATCTTTAAGCAACTCATGGTTTTTTTCAAAGTCAGTGGTTTCTCCTATACTTAAATCGTATTCTTCTTCCCAATTTTCGACTTCCTCACTTTCTGAGTGGTGGGCTAAGTCTGAAAAAAAATATTTGGTCACGGAACCCTCATTTACTTCAACCGCGTTTGCACTTGACGCGCTCGATTTTTTTATTGATGTTATTCCTGATGATCCTGGCTTCATTAGTTCATTATACATATTTTTTACTTTTCTCCTGTAACTACCATTTCTTTTTAATCGTTTCCAATCGCTTAAATTCAAGTTTAAATTATTTTCCCAATACAAAGCAGGAACAACTTAATCTCAACAAAATGGCTGACGTATTCTAATAAAGTGATTGATCAGGTAGCTTATAAGCTTTTTTGATCTTAAAGCAATCTTATGGAGTACTATTAGACTTAAAAGAGTCTCTAGCCCGATTATTACGTCGCAAACTTATAATGATCTGAGCTAAGTATATTATTATATCGTGTTCTCTTACTAAATGCTACTATAGGATCAACATATTATTCAGGATTATTTAGTCTTACAGCAAACAATTATAGGAGATATGTTCCTAAAAGTGTCCTAAAAGACAATCTTGTAGCTAACTATAAGACTGAGTTATACAAGTAAATGCTATTGAGGATATCTACGCTTGTGAAATACCGTTACTAGTAAATGTATCCTTTAAATGTTTTATAGGTCAATCTTGTAGTGAGCTTTAAGACTGGGATATAAAAACTAATGCACTTGAGTATGTTAAAGCTTGGTAAATTCTATTATAAGATAAAGAGTCTATCACAATGCCATTATAAGAACGCTATTAGTAGTGACAGACTTATAATCTTTCTTTATAAGATTACTTTGCTTGTTGGGACATTATAATATAAGAACGTGTCAGGCCATGCATATAAAGGTTCCTTAGATGTAATAGAAACGAAAAAAATATATTATGTGCATAACTTTAAAAATGTTTGTCTAATTGCTAATGAAATATAACATTTTCCATAACATTTATTTTCTAGGAAGTTTAAGTAATTTTACGAATGTAATTTTTTGCAGTTTTCTCCCAATGACTGGAAAAGTTATAATTACATAAATTTCTCGACAACCTAAAAATAGTTTACTAAAAGAGGTTCCAATAAATTTTACTAACGCGAAAGTAAATAAGGAATAAGTAGTGTTAGCTAACGTTGCTTAATTAAGAAATGAAGATAAACATTATTTTCATTTCAATACACCTTTTCAGTGATATCCTACGCAAGGACTAAAAAAATTATCTTAGCGCTGTATACATGCTGCGCCCTGCGATTTCACCTGCGTGATGATGCATTACGTGAAGGCGTGAAAGCGTAACGAATAAACAAACTATAATATTACTTAGGATTATACTGATAGTACAGGAATAATGTAGCTTTCTAATGGTGAAAATTTTTCGAAAAACGATTCAATAGATTACTTTAATTCCTGGAAATATACTCACAAACTTACAAACTTTACCTTATTATATAAATTTTTAAATACGGACAACATTTTTTTAACACTAAGTTTTCTATAACCTAGTTACAACTTTTTTTTGTTTACGAGGGGGAAATCTTATTAGATACCCGGACACTATGGGGAGCGTCCAGGTTATGTGGGACTTTCCACTAAAACCCCCTCAGTGACCTTCTTCGATGTCTTATAGATGACCCCAGGATCTGCATAGGAACGCACTGGGACCATCAAGACATATTGCCCTTTGGTTCAACTCTGAGAGCATTTCGCATCTTCTTCTTCTAAAGATGGCACGGTGTCAATTGCCACATCATGACGCCGTCTTCATCGAGTTAGTTGATGAGATAGTTAGTGCCCCATCCCCAACTATACCCGAGCTCTTAGGGTTTCCTTTTAGTCGGCTCTTACGACAGGCAGAGGTTACCGTAACCCTATTCTTTAAAAACCCGGGCTTACAGGGTCGAACCTAGTTAGCACTAGGTTATGGCGACATGGATTGTCGGAACACGCGGGTTCGATTCCCGTCCGAGGGTGTAATTTCTCTCTAAAATTGTAATAGATACTAAATATTACATTTAGTATTACAGTTTATTTCATTTTATATTTAGATCTATATCGATTATTGAGCATAATTTCATGACTCGTATGTTAGGTACTAAATGTGGAAGTATGTAATGTGCAAGGTGCAAGTAGATATAAGTATATGGACACATAGACAGATCAAGGGACAGAAGATCTTATAAAAGATGTTTAGGTACTATGGAGCTATAAAAAAGCGATAAATCATAATTTATTACCTATTCTATAGAAAATCGTCATTGCTGGCACTGTACCTGAGATAGTATAAATCGGACTTCTGCTAATCTAACTCCATCTCTGACACATAAAGCGGCGTCCATCTCAACAGAATAACGATTAAATAAGGTTTATACAGTATCGAGATACCACAAAATGTTGGCTTTGAAATTAACCCAAGGTAGTACTCGTATCTAACTTTGGGTTGGTTTTTATAGTCTAAATTTAGAAGCTGACCTGACCTGGACTCGTGGGATGCGGCACCTCTTAAATATAAAAGTAGCATAAGTTAACTACTTTAATATCAGCTATCTGCGACTAAAAAATCCGTAAAAATCGGTACAGCCGCACAAACATTAAAAATTTTAATTTTTGTTATAATTAGGCACCATATATTACTATAATCTGAAATAAGTAAAACTGTTATTTTAACATTACATACAAACAGACACGTCTATATTATTTATTTTTATATATTTAAAGGCTTTTTACCCTACTAGATAAAGAAATTATATAGTAGGGCTGGAGATACAATTATTTTTCAAAAGAGAGTTGACATAATTTATATATAAAGGATTCGTAAGGCAAACAAAGCTAGGTAGAACATTGAAACTACTCACTAGACAGTAACTGTCTAGTTATAGACTGTTAGAGACAGTAACTGTCTAGTTATAGACTGTTATAGATAGTAACTGTCCAGTTACAGACAGTCACTGTCTATAACAGTCTATAACTATACAGTTACTGTCTATAACAGTCTATAACTAGACATTTACTGTCTATATGTCGATACTGAAAATATTTACTGAGTTAACACTTGGAAAAATATTGACACTCACTGTGGGACTAGTCCACAAATTTATGGTCGCTCAGCGAATTATGGAGAGAGCTATGCTCGGGGTTTCTCTGAAGGATAAGATTTTTAATGAAGTTGTCCGACAGAGAACCAAAGTAGTCGACATAGTTCAAAGAATAAGCAAGCTGAAGTGGCATTGGGCTGGCCACATTTCACGAAGAACCGATAACCGCTGGAGTAGACGAGTTCTTGAGTGGAGAACAGGTTTAGACAAACGGAGTGTAGAACGCCCTGCGGCCAGGTGGAGAGACGACCTGCGGAAGGCGGCTGGCAGTAACTGGATGCAGAGAGCTGAAGACCGAGCTCTGTGGCATACTTTATGAGAGGCATATGTCCAGAAGTGGACAATGTGGGCTGATAATGATGATGAAGGCTCTTCAAACATAAGGCATACTGTAGACTTTCTCGGCAAAAAGTTATGGTGATTTCGTCGTAATGCTACTTTTACACCAGTAAGTGAAGTGACGACACTATTAAGTTGTTCGCTTGGATGGTTAGCATCAGGCCTGCTAACAACAGAAGCCTTTTGACCTAAATCTTAAAGGTTACAAGGAAAGTTCTGCGCGGAACTCCCCTGCACTAATAACACGGAGACACGACTGTTCAGTCCTATTCACCCAATATTTTTTCTTGCCACAGTGATCGACACTAGTCTTTCATACTCACAGAGTTCTTTGTATATAATACTTATAGCATTGATTCAAAAGTATAGTCTTACCTTCGAAGACAAACACTTGCAGAAGACTCGTACCACTTGTCACCATTTAGATACCACGTAATTATATCCATATATTTCATTATCATTATTTACCATAAAAGTAATAATAGTAGCACCTAAGTTGAAACATTGTAAAAATCTATAGAAAAAGAGTGACCCAGTTTCAACTCATCCTCGCTTCTCTTACCCAACTTTGCGTTGAAATCCCCCATAACAACTAGAAAGTGCGTTTCAGAGGTATGTATGGCCCGACTAATGTCCTCATACATATCCTCCACCTCATCATCCGGGTACGACCTCGTCGGTGCGTATACCTGAATGACCTTCAGCGAATATTGTTTGGATACTCTGAGTATTAGGTATACGACCCTATTTGGAAACGCTATCGATCGTAACTATGTTGTTAGTAAGGGACTTGTGGACGAGAATACCGACACCCCCTTGGGACTGTTGGTCGCTCTCCCGGTAGTAGAGTAGGTTACCTGATTTTAGGGTTATCGTGTCCTCACCCGCTCTACGGACTTCAGACAACCCCAAATAAAAAAAATAAAGTTCAAGTATAACTTACTCATTTCTTCTTCCAGCTCATAGATCTTCTCGTCTGTCCTCATCGTGCGTATGTTGTGTGTTACCAGGGCCAGTCGTCGTTGTTGGGGGTGGTAGCCGGGCGTCTGCCGGGGATTCTTGGCACCCCCTGCGCAGTTTTGGGGTTTTAATACTGGGAAGGTGCTGCTGCCCACCTTCCGATTGTTATCCCTTAGCCGATTTCTACGGCACCCACGGGTAGAGTTGGGGTTATTGTTTAGAATTACATTTATTTAGTTTTATATGTTATTTGACATTTAATTTTACTCTAATTATTATAAAATTTATCGCATGTTTTGACATTTCCAATTAGTAAGTACCTTAACTACATATAATTCATATTGTAGGTACTACATGACTGCTCTTTGCTAGGATTGTCATGTTTAAATTTATTAAATTTAAATTTTGTATAACTGCAAAGGCAAGTTTTGGCTGGACATATATGCATAATTATATAAACTTTTGTACCTAAAACTTATGAAATAAATGATTATGATTATGATAAGATTAACAAGCGCAGCGTTGTACTGCGTGAATTATTAATAACTCGTAGGAATAATTATTGAAAGAAAAATTACAATTGGATTCCGTTCGATAAAATAAAATAAAAGTACATTTTACCTAAGTACCTACTTTTATTTTATATCCACGCAAGGTCGTCACGTCCGAAACTAGGCAGAGCCAGTACTATGATAACATGATGACTGATATATATATTCACACCAAGTCATATGTCAAAGAGACATGTTCATGCACACAAAAGTTTGACCTATCCGGAGATCGAACCCCGGACCAGAAGGCATATTATTACCAACTGTGCCAACCGGCCAGTCCAGTTTTGCCATATCATTTTCTAGACAGCCCTGCCCTGCTTTATATACAGACTTAAATATCAAAGATACAAAAAAATACGTACTTAAATGTAGATGCAGCCTAAGCCTGCTATTTTTAATTAACCTCTGGCTCACCGTGAGTTATTACTTCAGCCGACGTTTGGCTTCAGATCTGACTTATTAGATTAAGCCTATCTCAAGTTTCATCTTAGAACTGCCGTGGAGCAGCGCAGCACTTATGAGTTTGCAATATTTTGTATTACATTGTGACTATGGCTTCTCTCCGATGATCTTTTGAATGAACAGTTTCCTAGGTATAGTATATGTATAAAACCGTTGATTAAGGTTTAGTGAACGTCTTCTTAACGTTACATTAGTTAGTTTCTTTGATCAGAATCTTATATTTTATTTGTAAAAGATAATAGCTTACAAAATGCAATACTTAGAGAACTTTTTTTGTACTGAAATTCTCGTGAGCGCGTTAAATTCACAAAATATGATCCATTCATATCGTTATAAAATAAGGTCGCAAAATCGATATTTACGATTGTTGCACAAACCCTTGGAGGACAATAAACGGATTAAGAAACCATAAATTATGAAGTTTTATGTAACAGCGGTAACAAACGAAAGTAAGAGCGGAGACGTAATTTGTCCCTGATTTCCATACGGGTTCATTGGTGGCATTTAGCTACACATACGTAGTCGATCAGCACGACTGCGAGTCATACACGTCCTGGTATGTAAGTATCACACTAATATTATAACCGCAAAAGTTTTCGAGTGTGTTAATATGTTTGTTACTTCTTCACGCTCAAACTGCTAGACCAATATTGATGAAATTTCGTATGGAGGTAGATGAGGCGTGATTAACACATACGATATTTTATCATCATTATCATCATCATCTATCAGCACGCGGGTGTAATAAGCGGGTTAAGCAGGGCGCAGCTAGTTTTAGTATAAAACAAATAGAACTGCTTAGTAGTAAAGCACATAAAGATTTGGAACAGTTCAATTGTTAAAGATAGTTTAATTGTAATAACGGTCGCGCGCGCAAAAGTGGGCTTACTATGCCCACCACTTAAACCTAAAATGTAAAATTTACCGTATTACTAATCTTCAAATTGTGCATCATTTATAAATTCACACTGTTTTGGTGAATGTATATTGAGAAAAATATTAGAAACTGGATATTGTCGAGATTTGATGATTTTTTCAAGAGACACTAATAGTGCGTTCGAATTGGGAATCTGTGGGTGAAAATGTCGTTTATATCTCTTTTTGTTCCGCGTTCGGAAAGGTAAAAGTGTGATTTTTGCCATGGTTGTTTGTGATCGTATTTTGACAACTATGTATTTGACAACATAATCATGATCGATTTTAGGTCTTATGCTCGATAGAGTGTTCGAATAGGATGTAGGCAAAACAGGTAAAAGTGGCATAATAACGTTTTTGAGCTTTACGAACGCTTTAAGCAAAATAGCCATCAATGACAACGCCACCAATGCCTTCAAATCTAAACGAACGCACCTTAAGAGAGATACATAGAATGAGAAAAAAACGTAGCTATCAATAGTAGTCATACAAGTAAATGCAACTAAAATTATATATTTTCTAGTTTATTAAACTGCAAAGAGTAGCGTTAGAACTACTTACGGAGTAAAGTTAAATGTTGGTTTCCTAGAAAATAGCATACAGCCTGTCCGACAGCCTGACGACTGCTGCCCTACTAAGACAAACAGCTGGTTTTGCGCCTTCCGAAGCATAGGAGCCCGTCGTTGAATATGCAACAAACAGGCATCCATCCAAGTGTTAAAATCGCAACTAGGTTTGCTTATCCTTTTTTGTGTAAGCGCAACTGAGAGCGATTTTGCTCCACTGCGAGTTTAGCGTTTAAAAATAAACTTTGCATATACCAATATCACAATAATAAATTGCTTAAGATTATAGCAAAACTATTCCTATATTGGTGTAACATTAAGATCAAATGCTGAAAATAGTACGCCAGGGTGAATATACTAAACGGGCATAATTTGCACGCACAGACACATGCACCAGTCATAGTTATCGCTTATGTGTAACCACATTTTTAGCCGGTGCTTTTAGCGGTTGTTTTCGCTAATTACCATCTCGTTTGCAATTTAAAATCTGCTAATGTTCGCACAATTTGTAACCCTCGGGTACACATACTAATATATAATACATACTTACTATTATTTAATGTCCTCTGACGGCAGCCCTGGGCCTTGTTTGGAAAGTGAATCTATCCGAGAGCTGTAGGCTGCGTATGTACGTTTAAATACATCTCCGCAATTTACGTCTTGTTATTGTGTAGCAACGTGTGAACACCGCCTAACTGCGTCTGCATTGCAGTCTGTTATCATACTGACTTACTACGAGTACATCAGTTAGTTAGTGGCCATTAGCACTGATTACTAATAGTTATATGGTTTATGTGTTTTTGCACCATGACTAGTGAATAAAATCAATATGTTTTATTACGAGTAGTAAAGTTACTGTTAAAGAGAGTTGGTTCAGCGACGTAATTTCCGTCTATATGGTATTTTTTATTGCTTTTGTTCACAGCCAACAAATTGGTCCGTGTCGTTGTTTGTATTTATATTTATATTTATTTACACAAATATAGTTTTAAATATATTGTAATAGTCCTTTAAAGCTTTCAGAACTAGTAGCACTGTTTTCTTTATCAAACCCTTTGTCGTACACGTAAGCACGTCCTCGAGGCGATGCACAATAAAAATGGGAACTGAGTACGAAGTTACTAGAAAATGTAGTAAATTTCGAACTATGGGTTTTACTTAAGATAAGTAGCCGCTTGTACGCTTATTATGCAAGCCCTACGAGGCGCCACCGCTACTTACGTGCATTGACGTTAACGCTTCCTGAACGCTGAGTACTTGAGCTACGATATTCAAATTGAGTTCAAACAACATATAATTACCTGATCTATTATGTAATTGTCTACCTATATACTAATATCTGAGGAAGCTAATAATATTTGCTTTGATTCAGTTAAGTTAGATAATAATAGTCGCGCTTCGCTTAACGCAAAACTACTTAGTCTCTATTTAAGATGCAATAATGAGATACTCGTAGTCGTAACCAGATGCGTTTTTCATTGAATGGCATCCATCAATCCTGCGCGTAGAGAATTGCGCATGAGCGTGGAGCGATGGCCTAATCGAGCCCGAAGCATTGAACTTGCAATGTATAAGTCATCAGTCATGCAGTTCTTGCGATCCTTTGAGGTCAGACGGCGGCATTGCATTGCGCTTTGTCAGTGCCAGCCGGGATGAAGTTGGATGACTGCGTCAGGTTGCTCGTTTGTTGTCCTCGACGTAGACGAGCGATTTTCTCTGCAGAAATGGAATTCTAACGACCACGCGAAGCTGAAATATACACGTTAACAATTCCTACTTGTTTTGCAAATTACAACGAGTCCATCATTTGTTTTCAACCTGCTACCTTTTACATTTTATCTTGTCTGGTTTGATCTTTTATCGACGCTGATCAGGCAGGTTGGTTTCCAATTAGGGTCCTGTCTAGAAAACAATTTTCCTGGCAATTTCTCTAAATTGCCATGCAGTTACGGAAGAGTGAAGATTGCTCGCGAGATAACAAGTTAACGACGATTTTTATAAGAAACTAGTCATGTAGTAGTATATATGCATAAGTACAATCATAATAATTATGGGTCTAGGCCTATGGTAGGGCCAATGGTAGGTCTATGGTATAGACCGAAAATGTGAGAAGTTGTTAAAGTACGGCGTACCTATACTTATAGAAAGTGAACTGAAGATAATGTTCTAATGCTGCTGCTAGAATTGCATAGCCTGCTGAATGAAAACGGGCGAACCATTGAAGAAGGAAGGATTTTACTATTTTATAACGTGTGAAGTTGTTCGTCTGTCCATAACAATGCTCAAGTTCAATCTGAATATCGGTCTGCCTTTGCTCATTGACAAGCGCTTTCAACCCAATGAATAGCTTTGTTAAACATGCGCAGTCGCAGGACTCTAATATCGCATCTACATGTTAATAATGGGATAAATGCGTTCTCAACGCGTATACGAACCTTTTTGCGCATAAACCAACACAAAAGACTTAGTTACGGCACAAAAAGATACATCCGTTCTTTAGAAAGTCGGTAATATAAGAAATAAACGCAGTAAATACACTGTAATTTTATACACTTGACTGGCGTCTTTCTACATACAAATCGCCATAAAAAATAATAAAATGGATGTAAAAATATTACAATCTGCCAATAAAACATATAATCGAGTAGAGTTGGGTAGGTGAGAGATAAAGATCATAGTCATAAAATATGACCCATAGAGTATTACCTAATACGTAAATGACGATGGAAAATGACATATAGGCAAGACGTTGGAGAATTTGCAATACACAAAACATTTCGGACGTACTGTGACTGTAATGCTGCTTACGATAATTTGTTCTTCTCTTCTGTAACTACTTCTCTGCTGATCTGTTTGGAACGCTGATCTGTTTGGAACTAAAAATATCTTAATAATTTTAAATGTTTCCAAAAGTTCACATCCTCTTTTAGAATTGACAATGTTAAATTTGTCATACAAATTCTATGATCAATAATTACTACCTACTTGGTTTTTCTATCCTAATCTTACCTCTAAGGTGGGGTAGGAACTAATGTTTATCATCAACCACACAGGTTTGACTTTGACTTTTAGCCTGACGCCAACCTCCTGGGGAATAAGTTTAGTATATGCTACCGAAGTATATTTCTTTTCTTTTTAAAACCATATGTACAATCAATTCCATATCATTATACAAGATATTTTATTGTATTAGCCATAGCTCTTAAGGTTAGAACTGGTCCATTTTCTTCAGATGGATTTTTTTTAAACTGAGTACGGATTAGATAGGAATAGTGTCGCTCCCCGTTACCAATAGGTAAAAACACAACTGGTGTTGTATGTATGTATATCTTTGTCAATCTTGACTTCTTTATTAGACTTCTAGGGGCCTGAAGAGGAACAAGTGTGCTATGTTTTGACAGCTGAAATAACAACTCATACACGTTGCAGTATAGTATAGGATAGCGGGAAAAAACTAAATGTCTGTCATAATGTTTGATTCTTCGTGTTTACACGCGTATATAATAGTGGAAATAAAGTGTATAAAGCCATACTTTTGCTTTGCATTTTATTTGTTTATCTCGTAAATTACCCCAGAAAGTTTTATTAAGTTATCCACCGCTTAAATGGAACGTGACTTAGACAGGACAGTGACTTAATGATGGCTTATAATATGATTGTGACTTATCTCTGAATACTTAAACAAAATTCTGACTTGATCAAACTAAAAATAACTACATTTAAATAATTTGAGTATTAGCCAACGTACAAACACACGAGTCCACGTAAAAACAAAGAGAACATTTTATTTTGCTCTGAGCAGGCAGGGATGGTAGGTGTATACCATCAGTTGTCACGCTACCAGGCCAGCTTAAGGCGCTGTCAGTTCAGAGCTTGAATTCTTTCAATTCCTTTCACTTGAAATCAAGCACGCGTATCTCGTAAAACGTACAAAAATCATAAAAAATACTGTTCCATATTCAATAAATACGAGTACATATCCGTCAGTGTATGTGTATTAAAACTTGCTATTTTATGATATATGTTTCATGAAAAATACAATTTTTAATAAAGAGCTAAACTGTTTTAAAGATGAAGATATTTTAAAATATTTTTAAGTCCGTCAATGTGTACTTAAAAGTCTTAGAAATGTCATATTAGTAAATCGCTGCTTAAGAGATAAACTGCTTTAAAAACCGTCATTTTTATCGACGTCATGAATTGATAGCACCTTAATTGACGACTGTGAACCTGACGAAGATAACTTTGCCTGACACTATAATTACCTGTAATTTTTCGTAACACTTTTATGTAGGGTAGAGGAAAAATCGCGGGAGCTGTATGACTTGTGATTGCTGAATCATTCAACATCAGTATTAAATTGTGCAATTAATGTCGAAATTTGTGACCCATGGTATAGTTTAATAATAAATATATTCTAAAGGTAGAACTTTAGAACATATTTATAAATATATTTTAATAAAATATATTGCAAATAAAACTTACGAAAAGTGTATTTTAATTTTATTTTGATAAGATGTTGTATTTTAAGATGTAGTACAACCGTGACACAGATGAAAAAAATGAAAAATAGTTATTTGTGCAACAAGAGAGCAAAGTCGTTTTTGCTGCGAGCGCTGATTTTGAATCCTGAGTGTCGCGAGGGATTCAAAGGCACGAGATGCAATGAATGTGATCACTTCAGCAGCGAGAACACTTTAGACGATAAAATATGTTACGTAAAATTTTGAAACTAGAATTAAATATTTACAGGTTAAATATCAGTATTATTTGCAGTAACTACTTATTTTCGTTTAAATACAACATTAAGTTAAAAATTCAATAAATTACATTAAAAGACATAATACTATTTTTTTGTAAAATTTCTTTAGTTAGTACGAAATTCCGAACATGTTAGGTCTTTGAGGTCGAATTCAAAATCGGAACTTCTAAAGGGGTGGTCTTTGTCTCTCTCTCTTTCTAATGGCGGGAAAGAGATAGAGTGTGAATGTTTCAAATTGTATGATTAACCCAAGGCCGAATAAGATATTCACGGCTATCTGAAAAAAAAGCTACTTGTCACTGAGTTGCAAAATCGCATTTTTCTATCTGATTTCAGGCAGCAAAACCTAAATGTTTGAGCTACTGAAGTGAAAAAAGCATTTAAGCAAATTTTGGTGTCAGGCCTACAGGTATGAATCTCGAAATGAGTGGAGGTTTGGCAGTAAACATTTACTCAGATTAGGAATACGGCCCTGAGGTTCATGATCATCATCATCATCATCATCACCGTAATATAATTGGCCAAGAATTCCACTATGGCTGTCCATGTATAAGAAACTGACAGATGGGTGCTGAAACTAAATGACATTAAAGCTGATAAAGAGGCATATCAACCACGAATTGCCAATTTCCTTGGTTTCGATGGTGGAACGGATATAAGGGAACGTTCTATTCCACACAGTTATAGAATATTTTTTTATTAGAGGTCCCATTAAACAGGGAGTGACACGATTATGCGTACACTAGATACAGTTCCTTATTATGAGCCCTTACTATGAGCTCTTAAAGCAGGACTTCTAGAAAACTGCCCAGCGTATTCGTACCATGACAACCTTAAAGCAGGCCTGTCCAGGCCTACTATTCAAGAACCGCAACAAAACTGTTGTTGTTTTTTGTATGGACTCTTGTTAACAGGACGCTCTAAATTAACTCAGGTAACCTTACAAACATCTAGGCGTCTGTAATGTTGGTTTAGGTAATCTGTTAGATTGCCAAAGACAATATTATCCTTACCTTTGAGAAAACAATATTCAAACAGTTCACCTAAATGTGCGTCATTATGATTTCGTTCAAAACTTGTTATGTCAGGTTTAAGAACTGCACAGAACTTGCATGGTTTTTATGAAGCAGATAATAAGGCCCCTGGACTGTTACAGTCAAATAGAATCGACGCATACGCCACTGGAGTCACGAGGTATAACCATGTTTGTGTCTCTATAGAAACTATCGGTATCATCAATATGTAATCAAGGTGCAATACCACACAGGTAGTAAGATAAACTGTGTGTACATCTACGCGCGTCATTTCACATTTAAAGTATTCATTTCTCAATCTAAGCCTATCAGAGACCCGTAATTACTTTATGATTTAATACTGGCCGCTTCGAGGACAGACGGGTTATGTTGGTATTAACTATTTATTAATAGCGCAGCCTGCAGCGGTGCTATCTCCCTATTATTGTAATAGCGACCTGTCGTTGGAACTAAACATGCAGTCTAATGTACCGGACATTACTAAGATGCTCGATCGATTTCTAACTAGGTACATATCTACAAAAGTATCTAAAACATATAATAAATATGAATATGTATAATTTAAAAGCATTAAAGCTCAACAGAAAATTTATAGTTGCATTAATGTGAATTTTACATTATATACTACACTAGTTATGCCCCGCGGTTTCATCCGCGTGGCGATGAATGATGTAATGCATAGACATATTTTTTCATAACTTGTATACCTTGGCCTCTCGCCCGGTACTAGGTTATCGTTGAGTTTCGGACACCCGATATAGATAATTATCTAAATTAAGCTTAGCCAGTTAAAGTGGTAGCGGGCAGGGCACATAGCACAGAACACAGAGAACAGATGGCCGATGGGGCCGGAAGGTTCTGCAGTGGAGATCACGGACCGGCAAGCGCAGCAGACAGCAGAGGATAGACGACCTGATAAAGGTCGCAGGAAGACGTTGGATGTAAGCAAATGTAAGGAAATGTAAGCATTCATTGTAGAAATACATAGTTATTACTTTCATTTGTAAAGCTAGATATAGATCATCAAAAATGTATATAAAACCATATACCGACTTCACACAAACATAAACTAAGAAGTAGAAAATACACTTGTAACGTATCATGTAGGTATATGTAATGAAAACTTTGAAGAAAATACTCCGCTGTGTTAGTTTCTTCATGTATTACAGATGACTCATACGCGTGTTCCCAAGCCAGCACGCGGCAGGTTAGTTAACACCATAACTAACTTTTGTATGGTACCACAACTAACAATCTTAATTAATTGACCTAAAACCAAATAGGTATAGTTTATTTTGTATATTTAACCTAAGAAGTAATTAAAAGTATGTCTACGAATTAATACATTTTAATCTTTACTCTTACTCTATAAACCCAGCAAGAGTAGTAATTTACCTTCTTCGTGATAGGAGGTGCCAATGTGAGAATAACTACCATATCACATTATTCTTGATTGGTAAATATTTATGAGTCTGAGAGTCCAATGAAAGTAATGAGGTAGACAGTAAAATAACCGTTTACGACACAAAAATAACAGTGTTTATTGTTTGGTTGAATTACCAGACGACAGTCATTTTGTTAAATGAAAAACATCAACTGTATCATCGACAAGGTGCGAAGTTATGGTAAATAAATTAAACTTCCCGAGAACCAACGTCCATAGTATATTCTATGATAATAATATAATCGTCCGAGTGAAGAGAAGGCTTCGTGTAACTTTCGCACAAATGACAAAATGTCAAGAAACCGAAATTCACTTGTTATAAAGTTAACTCTGTTTTTCAGTCTCGCATCTTCTTTCCAATTTGGTCATGTCTATATAACCCAATACAATACAAAGAACGCAAAACTGACCGCGTGAACGCGGACCGCCCTCTGTCAGATCAGACCCTTAGGGATTTTGATTTTACTATTTTGGAACCCTCTAAAAACTCAAACCCGCGTCTTATGACAATCTGTGTCAGAAGACGCGGATATCCGTGTCAACAAAAACAGAATAAAAATTACATAATCAGACCATTATGGTCCCACTGCTGGGCTGGGATATAGGTGTTCGAAGAGTACGCTACTTAAACTCATTACACATGGTTTGTGAAAGCACAAGTCTTTTGACTATAATAAGCACATAGAGGCAAATAGAATTGCCATCCGAGCACCTTTTTGCGGGTCAGTGCAAGTAACTTAAAAGTAGGTATCACAACACAGGTAGTTAATAATATATGAGAATGATAAGGTAGTAATAGTAACATTGACAGAACGTTTATATACGTGAACACACTGGTAAGTATAATCGAGGATCAGTAATTTCCGAGAAGCTCATTCAGCTATCATACTAGATGCCTGTCAGCGCATTATAATAATTTTAATACTTACTATTTTGATGAATATAGCAAGTAAGTAAACATTTGTGTGAAAAGCAGAAATGTTTACAAGGATGTGGTAATGTGTCAATGTGACACGTCCATGCATCCCGTGACACAGGTACCTACTACTAGCACGGGGTATGAGCACAGGTATGAGTGTGTGAACATATCCGTCTAATATACTTGAAAAATCAGCAAGATACCCATTACGAAGCTAGGTACATAAAAAAAATTTAATTATGAGCCTTAAATTGAAATTGCTTTCACATTTCACCCGCCTGCAATAGTATGAAGAAACTGCTGATTTATCGGTTCTAAAAAACGATCAAGGTTTATATCTCGAACGTAAAAAATATTCTATGAACGATAATTTTAAACGACAACCAGTTTAAACCAGTTTTGTCCCGTTGATCATACTGCATTGTTCGCTATCGTCATATGGGCAATTCTCCTACAATTGGCTAATTACACCTTCTGCCCTTTTGCGATCAATGAATTCCTCAGCTCACGTTTTGGCACATTCGTCGGCTAATTTTAGCAAATGTTCACGTTTCTGATGTAGAAAGCACATACCTAATTAATAACGTTCCAGACGATGTTCTGGTGTAATAATGTTTGTTATTACTTTAAAAGATTAATGAAAATGTATTCCCTATACACTTGCAACTTTGAGCCTTGATAACCAGACTTAAAGCTTAAAAGACAAAGTCGGTTTTAGAACGCTTATGAATTTCTCTATTCTGCTCGATTTAATATATTTAATTCTTTCTCAATTTATTTAGTTTATTAATGTAAGGTGACTAACTTCTCGCTTGTTACAAAAGGCGTGAACAAATTAAAGTTTTTTATTACTCACATTATAAAACTTAATTAGGTTTTATTATTTACAACAAGTGTGGTGTGTCAAAAGCCCTTTTTATTTACTTAAAAACGGCAGTGACAGTGACACTGAAAATGACATTGACGCAAGTGACAGTTCGGACGGAAGAAATTTGACAGACGTCAGACAAGTGCGACCGTCGCAGCGCCAGTTATGTGCTGTGACCCGCGCTCGCCGCTATATACAAGAGTGACTCCCAGAAGAAGAACTTCAAATAAGTTTGAAACTGGTCGAATACTATTTCCGGTAAATATTACGCGACTCCTAGCCGGCCTTAATCATAAGTATAGAAACCTTCCGTGTAAAATTATCTGATGGTTAAAACCGTAACACATCAGTTGCGTGGTTTAGGGGGAGTAAGCGGATAATACATACAAATAGACGCGAAAAGCGGCTTCATTTTGTTTATACTGTGGAACTACGAAGAAATAATAGTCAGGAAGCATAATTCAGAACAAATTTCAGACAAAAAGTGGCCCTTCAAATCAAAACAACATATGATTCCAAATACAAATTACTTCCGAGGTTACAAATAGACATGTTCGGTGATTGGTTTAAATTCAGAAGGAAAGCAGGGATTGGTTTACGCGCGTGCTTCAACGTCTACAATGACAGCAGAGTCATAGCGGCGTGGACGATGTTATGCAACAAGTGCAACAATAATAAATCAATTGTAAATCTCGTATGTCTCGCGAAATATGATTAATTTATTAAGTTTTTGTCTAGAAGACATTAGAAGAGATTCTTCGCAATGTAGTAAAGAAAGATTATGAAACATTTTAGGCTTATACATTTTACCAAAAAAAAATAAGTCGTTATTTGCCAGCTGGATGTTTTTCAGTGGTCACAGAATACCTTCATTATCAATTTAGAAAATTCAATAATTTATAGAATTACTTTAGAAAAGCACTGTGTTGATATTACTGACAAATTAATTAGCAACTCAGCTAAACCACTTTAAAATTTGCAGAGGGTGAATTTTCATTAGCTTGAAAAATTAAACGTGCTTTAATGTAACCAAACAATGAACTGTTTTTTAATGCTATATAGTTACCTATATTACATACCAACTGTAGGCAATCGATTATTGTTCATTGTCTGTAGTATCTCTTTAGAGCGTAAACGCTTTGGAATCGCCAATTCGCGTTTTTGCTGAGTGTTTGAAGGGTCACATAATAATGCTTGATATAGTATATTATGTCAATTATTCTTACCTGATTTAATAGAACACTATTTGATTAACAAGTTCAAGTTCCATAGACTACATTTAGAAATTGTTTATTAGTTTGTTATTGCCGAGCGGTTTCTACATACACACGTTTTTAAAATCAATCATAAAACCGGTCGCGCCAGTCAGTCACGAATCGTCAGACGCGGGTGAGGCCTCTTAGAGAGAGGTCAGAGGACGTATCGCTCTGACGCCCGCACTTACACAACTAAATATTAGTGCGCTCAAAACTTCCTGATACTTATTGAGGTTACATTTCTAAGTGGGATTCTAACAAATAATTTTATATGACATCTAGTGCATCAAAGGTCAGACACAATAGAAATTTCGTTGTTATAATGACATCGACCCTTGAGGGGCTAGTATTTTGCTATTAACCAAATTTCTTATTCTTATACTTGGTATCCAGGAATCCATACTGGAGCCGGAAACTGGTAGCAGGAACTATGTGATGGTTAATAGTAGATACACCGTGTTTGGGATCGTATGAATCGTCTTCGCGATACCTTTTTTCTAGCTGGTGACCAGGACCTGATGCTGGATCCAGAAACTGGTAGCAGGAATTATTTTATGGTTGTTTTATGTGCTATTCTCATCTCTTTTTGGTAGCTACATGAGTTAAATCTTACTTTTTAGTATATGCTCTTGTAGATAACATGTACTTGATTAATAATTATCATATTATGTTAATTAATGTCGATATTAAATATAAAATGTGTCCTGCTTGATATTTTATTTCACCTTTTTGACCTACGTCTGTTTGTGACATAAAAACCAAAGTAGATAAAAAAAAGATCCAAATATTAATGCGCGCTATTTTAGTCAAGCGGTAAGGCCACTGCCGAGGGCGCGCTAGCAAGTAACTCGCTAATGTAAAATTCCTAAACTCGCGCAGCGCTGCGCAGAATAAAGGCTCTTAAAGATGTTGATGTTTCTTTGGGACAAATCATCATCATAAAAAGATAAATATGATATTTTACATAACATAATTAAAAAAAAAAACAGTAGGTACTTACTGTACCAACTGGTAGGTAGGTACTGCAGGTTTGTGTAACATGGTCCATATTTTTTTTATTATTGATAATTTTATTGTTTTCAGTCAAAATTAACGTAGTGTAACTATGCTGGTTTTCACAGGCAGTCATACTCTTGTTTTTCTAGCTTAAGTGCAGCTAGGCACTTATTTTGCCGCATTGAATTGGCAAGCAAGCGAGAATAAAACAAAACAAGCAAAACCATTGCACATTACATACATTTTAATGTTTAGTCCTGAAGAAAAGAATACATCCTAAATTAAATAAAAATTGACTGACTTTATTTTGCATAGTATTGACCATCTCAATTTGTTAACGTATTTGAACATCTTTGAATAATTATAATTTTGCTATTATCAGTCATCACCGGCAGCACAACGAATGCTGGCATGATGATTCACAACTGTAGTTCATAATGATAAAAATGAAAATGTACGCGAAGATTTGAAGTGTGCTCGCTTGCAAGAAAAATGTCCAAGTGATGACGTACTGAACACGACTTTTAAGCCCCGCCTACTTGAACACGACTTTTGTTGGGTCATTTTTTTAACGCAGTTACAGTTCCTGACTATTATTTCTTCGTAGCTGTGGAAGGATTTATTGACAGCAACTACACTGGAACTGCAATGAATATGTGTGACAATGATTTGACAATTTAGAGCGCTTTTAAAAACATTTTGCGGATATTCTGCTTATTTTTCTTCTACTACTTTCTATGATATCACAAAAAATACTATTTGATTGCTTAATTAAAACTATTTTTCTTACTAAACCCTGCCTTACAATTCAATTCTTAATCGACTAATGTTCCTAACTGGAAGTCCTGGAGAAGAAACTGCGCATTTTGTCTCCATATTTCACAGAGTTACATAGCATAGTGAAAAAAATATACTCAATTATAATAATTATGTCAATTATATGCTTCAATTTAATAAAATATCGGCATGACGTCGAATTTCACGCCGCTCGTTAATCACCTCTGACGTCACAGAACTTAATTTTTTAAAATGTAATGTACCTTTAATATAATGCGAAAGTGGTGGGTGCTCAATTAAAGGTAGTCAAGCTTTATCTTGACCTTTTGAGGCAGAGTGTCAACAACCCGGGCCAGTCTGGTTACGTAGAAACGGGACTAAGTTATGTCATAAACAATTTTTTTAATCGTAAAATCAATTATGGATTTTCACGCATTATTTAAAAACGTGAGAGGTGGCCCGTCCAACGATTTGCAAATCTCGCAGTTTCGCTGTAAATATCAGGTAATTGACCTTTACGAAGACGTACCTAGGTCACCTACGCTACGTTTCTTTTGAAACGTTAGGTGTATTCTATTCGTACCAAACATCCTGCTGATACAGATTTAGAGAGAGGTTATATACCTAGGAGATACCTTCTTATTGACTAAAGTTTGACAAGATAACTCATTGCAATTTATGAGAAAAATTGACATCCTCGGACAGGATTAAAACTCGCGTCTTCCGGCAATCCGTGTCAAACGATACCAACTAGGCCACCGAGGCTCGAGGTCCGAGAATCAAATTAAATCTCTATCTGATTTTAACGGCGCATGGGGACGGATGTAATCTTTTCTTGTTCCGAGGATGTAAATTTTTCTATCTAAAAATTGCAATGTTTGGCATCGCTAATCAGGCGTTAGTAGGTAGGTACTTTAAAAAAGTAATAATATAAAAATAAAGATGACTTAACTATATAAATCTACATACAAATTTCAATTTCGTTATTTGTAATTATAAGTGAATAGTTTTAATAGTTCTAATTAAAAGAAGTGAATTAAAAGTATATACTTAGGTACTAAACCTCGTATTTGTTTTAAATTGTTCAATGAAGTTAAGTAAACCTTCCCGAAGTCAGTATTTTGATTGTGTCACCGCTAGTGCCATTGATCAACTGAGGCACGAAGTAAAAGGATATTATCTTGTGTCTCCTTCTCTACTAAGACGCCGTCTTGGTTGGTACCACCGCAGTGTCAGATATTCTACCGCTAAGCAAAAGATTATTGTGTTATGAAGGGCAATGTGCAAAGTGAAACTACTGGGTGAAAGAAAAAGATATTTCGAAATACTACATATTGATTAATAATTTTAAATACATGTATAATAATAATATTAATTAACTTATAAAACCAGATATTTTCCATGTATTGTATTTATTTTGTGCCCGCGATATTTTGCCACAGTTAAATGCGCCATGTTTACTCGTGAACATGGCACATGCAACTGTACCGAAATATCGAGGGCTCAAAATAAATACATTACATGATAAATATCCCGTTTCAAAAATTAATTATTCCATTAGTGACAGTTTAAAAATTTATAATAATAATATTATACATAATTTTATATAATACCTATGAAACAGTTTTGCGATAATCAATAGTCAAGGGTATTGAACGGGGGATGTAGCTCTATACAGGCAAACTTATTTAAATATTGAAAACTTTGTAACTAACCCGGTCAGAATATCTGTGCGCCTCGCTGGAATGCGGCGCCTCTCCCGCTTCCCCTGTCACCTCTCCGCGCACTCCCCGGTGCGACAGTACGGTTAGCATCTTCGTTGCCGATACACGTCTCGACGTCCCGATAATTTTGATATTTTCGCTTTGTTGTTGTTTTGTTTTTTAATATTTATTATTAAGTTTTGACTGGTTTGGTTGTTATTAAAATTGTTGTAGCTGTTAAACTGAAGTCATGGGAAAAACAATACACAGCGAATCAAGAAATTTTATCTTGAAAGTGCTCAAGTTTTTTGAATCGGAGAAAGCAAATAAACAGTACACCATACCTGTAGACCAAGTGGTGAAACGAACCTGTGCTGCAACTGGGATATCAAAGAGGACTCTAATGAAAATTAAAAATGAAGCCAAAGTACAACCACCTACTTCGCCGGGCCCTAGTCCGACTCCAAGTACTAGTAATAATTTAGAAACCCACCCAGAACCAAAATTATCGACACCGGGTAAGAAGCGTAAACAGTACAAAAAACGCATCGAAGTAGATGATTTTGACATTTACGCAATACGAAATATCATCAACAGTTTTTATGCTGTAAACAAAGAAATCCCAACTTTGCAGAAAATTCTGGCAGCAGTTAAGAGAGACCTACATGTTCAAGGTGGGAGAACATATTTAAGAAATATTTTAATTAACAAATTGGGCTACAAGTTCAAAAAGTGTAAAAATATATATTATAATATAAATTATAAATATAAAACCGGTTACCTACCTGGACAAGACGTGGATCCATTCCCACTATACGGTCAGTAAATGCTGGCAAAATAATACCGACAGCAGTGTGAAGAAAAATTTAAATCCGGGTCAACGTTGGACTCTTGTACACGCTGGAGGAGAAAATGGATTCATTGAAGGTGCAGAATTACTTTATAAATGTAAAAGTAAAATCGGCGATTATCATAACGAGATGGACACAAACAATTTTTTAAAATGGCTCCGTGAAAAGCTTATACCAAATTTACCGCCGAACGGTATAGTTGTCATAGACAATGCACCCTACCATTCGACGCAGTCGGTGAAAGCGCCCACTAGTGCTGCTCTTAAAGCTGACATGCAAAATTGGCTACGTGAACACAATATTCCATTTAATGACAAAATAACAAAGAGGGAATTGTATCCCATTATACTGAGAACAAAGCCGCCGAAAAAATATGTCTTCGACGATTTGATGCGAGAGCATGGCCAAGAAGTTGTGCGTCTGCCACCTTATCATTGTGACCTAAACCCTATCGAATATATATGGAACTTGGTAAAGCAAAGGGTGGCAGATAAAAAGATTGACCAATCGGAAAAGAAAATAGAACAACTTACAAAAGATGCGATTAAGTCAATTACGCCAGCTGACTGGAAAAAAGAAGTGAATCATGTGGAGAGACTACAACGAGAATACTGGGAAAAGGATCATCTAGCAGATGACAACATCACACAACTTTTAATATCACTAGGGGAAGATAGTTCGGAGAGTTCAGAAAGTGAGAGTGAGGAAGATACAATGTCAGGCATAGAGTCAATAATTTATAGTGACTGAGTTTAATAATAAATGTTTTTGTAATCAAAATTATTGTTTTTTAATAACAAACCCTTTATCAATAATAAATTAATTTGAAAAGGTTAGTAATTTTTTTTTACCTCCACATTTCTCGAAAAAACTTTTTTTCACACCGTACCCAGACCGCCAATATGACGTCACGAGGTCAGGTGCACAGATATTGTGACCGGGTTGTACACGAGAACATATTATACTTAGTGCGAACGCCAAGCGAGCGCAGCCGTGCGCAGGTCAGCTGGTAGGTAATAATATATTGTAGCATATATAGTAAGAATAAAATAATATATTGTAGCACGTATTTCACACCAAAGCTGCCCCACTACTAGAAGGTCAACCTCGATTTATGCAACACGATCTGCTCGTAGGTAGCGGACCCTTTGAAGTGCCGCGCGCACCGCCGCGCAATGCTCTAACGGAGTCTAACGGTAGTGTTCACGCTGAAATATAGATAAGAAAGTGAAATATTCATAGGTACTTGCTTAATATTGCGTTCATAAAAAATAAAACACTAGAAATAAAAATTAAATATTTCAACAGGTGTTCTGTGTCCTGCGACACAAGTATCATAACTAAAGATTTTTTTGAACATTGAAATACTGAGCAGGATATTGATTTAGAATCAAATGAATTTATTTATGTATCTGTATTAATGAAGTATGAAGTATGAAGGAGCGGTCGCTCCTTCGTATGCGACTGTTAAAAACTGGGTGGCAGAGTTTAAACATGGTCGTGTATAAAGTTTAAAAGAGCGACCGGAATTCCAAAGCTCAACGATGAATACTATTTTTACAGAATATAAATATTCAGTCTATGATAAAGTAACACTTTTTCAATAACTAGTGTAGTGTAATAGATTACCTACACTGATTGGATTACCTAGATTACCTAGAAGAAGGCCTAGCTAGTTAACTAGTACGAGTAAATAAATAAAAGACGTGTGGCACTCGGAGACTGCGCGGTAAAGCTATTGCATAGCTGTTTTTATCAACTTATGCAATTATAATTATTTAACCAATGCCATCTAGATGCGAGTTGCTGAACTAAAGAGACAAGCGTGATATTTCAAAAGGTCATTAAAAGTTCTGCTATTCATCGATAGATGCCAAATCAACTTATGCAATTATAATTATTTAACCAATGCCATCTAGAGGCGAGTTGCTGAACTAAAGAGACAAGCGTGATATTTCAAAAAGTCATTCAAAGTTCTGCTATTCATCGATAGATAGAGTCGGAGTGGGGGGTGTTAGGTTATTTTCGTTACGGAATTTCTGGATTCGGTCTCCACGCTGAAGGCCCGCGATAGAAGCTATGCAATAGCTTAAAAGGAACATTAGAAATAAATAAAGTTATAATAATAAAGAATACATGACCTGGCCGAATCACATTTCACTATAAGTCCTGAAAAGTCAGTTCGTTCAGCACGTTGCACACATAAAGGTTCTAGTCAACTTCTGGCTCTGAAGGATGGTTGAGTTCTGGATTAAGAGCTCGTGGGACACCATCAATGTCTTGTTCTGAATTCAGAGTCCACTGAATGCTTTTAATAAGAGTTTCCGCTTTGCTCAATCTTATTTGTTTATCATCATGCTCAAATCGAATTCTAGATATCTAGTCTCATGTAAAATAGGGCGAAATCTCTCATCGGAAAATCGCTTCAATCTCCATCTTCTGCTAAATAATTTATTTTCTCCAGGAATACATCTTCTCTCCTCCAAAATCAAATCCAAAATTTCTTCATTTATCCGTTATTTATTTTTTATTTTTTTAAATCTCCCGTATCGAAACAGTTTTTAAATATACGATACAAATAAGGATTTATGAAATGAGATATGATGTCATATGAAATTATATTACATTAGGTACCTACTCGTACATCATATTAAAAATTGGAATAAAGTTTAGGATTTTGTAGTGGTAGGACTTTTGCAGAGTTCGCCTGGGGAAGAATCACACCTTTGCCAGTTATTCAACCGTGAAGCAGGAGTGTGCAAACATTATAGTGTTTCGTTGAAGGGCAATGTTTCCAGATAAATTACAGGGCCGAAGATTTAAGATCTTATATCTCAGGGTTAAGAACGTAGTACACAGTTGTGCAGCGTTTTGAACTCTTGTAATTTTAAATTATGAATGGCACTAAACTGTAATGGGTAAAATGACGCTTAAAATCAAGCGACTTACTCCTCTCGTCACTGAATGAGATGAAACACCTATTAAAAGTTCTAATTCATGAAGTTTAATATATATTATTATAGTCATTGTGCTGTAAATGTCAATGAAGAATTTTAAGCTAGACCTTTTCCTGATTTTCTATGTGCTAACCAGTTTAAATGTGTGCTTGTTAAGAGCACTAGTGTGTACACTGTACATTTTTTTTATTTTAATAAAATATATAATAAAAACTATAGGTAGTAGTACTTATAGGTAGTTTTTTATATTAATAACTTTGTTCTCATAATAATAATTCTGTTCACATTTGTTAAATTGTTGTCATAATAATTATTCTGTACACATTCGTTAAATTGTTTAAGATTTAATATAAATATTTAAAAATATAATATTTTTAAATATTTATAAAATCAATTTATTATTTAAATTAAAAATAATAGTAATTTCTATGAAAACTGCAAATTTCATATGTTAATAGACATTAATGCTAACATTACGAACAATTAATTAATGTGTAACAGAAACTTATTTGGTGTCAATTGAGCTTACTGTAATAGATATCAACATTCACTATAATTAGAAAATCATTTTCTATTTCTCATAGATATAAAGTCAAGCTGTGTCTACGTACACAAATAATCATATGTACGATTAGTGTGGATATACCTATGCAAAAACTGTAAGTACAAGAAAAGTAAATCATCATCAATAGATAATCAACTCTTCGAAAGTAATTTTCAGTAAGTACTCACATTTTCAAATTCGAAAGTTTGTGAGTGAGAATGTCTTATCGGATTTGAATGAAATTTGGAGTGGAGATAGCTTGTATCGAGACTATTTATTTATCTTGAGCCAATTGTTAATTCCCGAGATTTGAAGTGAATATTTTCAATGGGGATACAGTTGATGGCAGATTCTAATTAAGGTATATGCCATCAACTGCACGTCGGCTTCACAGTCTGTGAATTCTGTTATCTGAACGTTTTAATCAGCTGTAAGTAAGAGGAAATCCAATTGATGAAATTGAAATGGGACCAACTTTAAGATACAACTCAAAAAAAGTAATCTTTTAAATACAGAGGGGAACGTGGGTTTCAACGGGTTGACATTTGAATTTAATATAAAACTTCTCCTATTGGAAGTTTGCTATTGCCTTAAGGAAATGTAGTTAATTGGTAACTGGGAAATTCATAATTTGGTAAATCGTAAATTTAGAAGGAAGAAATATTTTTCACCAATTTCTACGCTTATAAATCCATGCGCGTAAAAGTTAGTGACACAGTAACGAAGCAATACTTATCTACGAGTATTTCTTTATATCCAACTTGTATGTGCAGTTTTTCAGGCGTAGGTATATATAAAACAATTGAAAAAGCCATTGCTTGCGATTTCGACCGCGTAGAATAATCCATCGAGAACTTCCATTGTGTCAAGATACGAGTAAAAGTCCTATTTGTAAGATATATATCTCCATTGTAAATTTAAGTGTAGAGAAGTAACAAACTCACATCCCCACCCTTTCACATACGTTTTCATTTATAATATTATTTATATTTTAAGTGTAGAGTGTAGTAGAGTGAATGCGATGCTTAGTAACAGTTATTGATTAGGTGCGGTGTTATCCATGAAATCTTTCGGCTTTCATTCTTTAAACTGGCACACTATGTTGTACCACTTTAGCTGTAATATCGCAAATCTCAAGCACCGTATCGTCGCCTCCATGTTATCTTCCTTTTAATCTAACATCTGTGCTAACATCAGCACTCCATCGGAGTCTGCAACTACCAGCGGTATTGGTACATTGCAACGATCGTTCGAGTAAAACAGTTCTCATGTTTTCTCAAAAGCATTCGTGATTCAACTTAAATGTTGAAATAAATCGGAAATCGAACCTTTACACGAGATTTATTGGACTAGGAATGATAGTGGGTTGCTTGAGTTAAATGTCATTTTTAAAATTTAAATGTCATTGAGTAAGATAAACAACGAATTCGTAACAAAGCATATTTCTACAATATCGTTCGTGTGGAACTTGTGTAATAAGAGTAATATACTTTCAGACTGCGCAAAAGAGACTATGTGTCCAAGTTTCAGCCTAAACTAGCATCAATATGCGTGACCGTAGATAAGTTGACATTTTTCTCTTCCCTATCATAAATTAGGGATAAGAAAGCTAATATAGAGAGGCTTACTATGCATTTTCTTGAATAGTTTTAGGTATATTAAATACAAATAAAATCAGCACATGATACTGATGTTTTATGATTTAGATCATGTCCATAATTACGTTTAATGCCATAATTCCGTTTAATAAACATTAGCAGATCCATTAGCCATTTTATGAACGATTTCCGGTCCATCAAAAGTTTCGCGATTACCTGTATAGATTTGCTTCAATACCTATTTTTTTTGGTTCTTTATTTCAAATAGCTACTTACCTAAGTCTTTTAGAGGTGTTTGCAAAATTAGAAAATATTTTAAGTAGACGTTTAAATTACTACGTAGTATAAAGTCAGCAAAAATTTGTAAGCATGATAATTTAATGTTTTTTGCATTGTTGGAGAAATCATAAAATCAGAGATCATTAAACTGAGGAGAATACAATAATGACATATGTATTTTATTACATGAGACCTTGATAAACTTATTTGAGCATGATTCGGTGATAGTGCCCATTAGATATTTTACTTCTGAGCTAAACTTAACTTCTGGGGATTTTGAATGATTGAATGAATTTCAAGGCAGGATTGATAGGTAAAAAAACAGATATATTTAGTAATAGGTATAATATATATAATAACGGAAGTCTCTTACGAATACCCTAAAAATACTTAGATGAAATACTTAGTTTCAAAGAGCTATTGACTGTATACGACTATAGATAAACATTTTCCAGAGAGAGATGACAAGTGAAACTCGAGAACATTCCATCACAAAAAGCTAGAAGTGTAGCACCATAGCGTAATCAATATTTTGATGCTGCATATGGAAAATCAAACGGACACATTTTTATTTATTGCGACAGAGTTTAAATTTGAAAAAGTGTGTAGTTTATATTTATTATATACGGCGAGATCATTTGCAAATGAGCAATAATAGATGATGACTAAACGTATCTGGACGTTCGAGTGTTACATTACAAGATAACTTTATTTCATCTGACAGGAGATAGCATCAAGATAGTCACGATCACGAATCGCGAAAGAATTTGCTACGCCTCCATTTTCTCCATGCATTCCTTTTTTAAGGGGAAACGAACATGTATCGTTTCCCCTTGCGTTTTATGAGTGGAATTACAATACTACTAATAATGATAATGGTAACAACATCACGCATGTACAGTGTGTACACTAGGTCAGGAGAGATAATCTGAAAGCCTCTATCGAGTAACTTTTAGAATTTTAGAATTATTTTGAGAAGAGTTCTTTTGGCACTGAATCCTTGGCATACGTTCGTAATTTTCAGGTGACTTTATTATATTTTTTTAAATAGGTCATATTGTCTAGTTGCAACTGAATTGTATGCCCCCAAAGGGCCTTCTCCCACGAAACTAACATAAATCAGGATCGTTTTGTAATAAGCTTAGAATAACCATACTTACTATCGTACTCCCACCGACACAAAACGGTCAAACATACCTATAGTATAAAATAAAATATTTTATAAAAAATTGTTTTTGATTATACTAAAACGATTTCAAAAACATGTATGTAGTCCTCATGTTACTTTATAAATACAGTGTATACCAACAATCAACAAAAGTTACCACAAAAACTGGTTACGTATTAAAGTCAATTTTAGTTTATATCATACCGTGGGCATTAATAATAACAGTCTGTTATCAACTGAGTAATAAGTAATAACTCTTAGCGTTTGTATTAGTAGAGGGTAAACTTCAACGCACTAGATATACAAGCACATAATAGATAAGCACTAAGCAGAATAAAATTATACGTTGAAATTACAAGTACTATAATTAAATTCGTAGAGTATCCAATAGATTCTCCATTGGCGTAACTAATTAAGATGTGCTGATACTACACCTTGGTAATACATACTAGACAATAGTTATGAGAACAGGAATATTATTCAGCTATTATTGGTATCGTAATGGAAATATAATAAGGCTGGAGAGCGTGAAGATCACAGTGGAAGATTTCGTGAAAGCAATTTTAGCATTTTAAGCTGCATTTACATCGAATAGCTTAGGGGTTACAACTTAGAACAGTTTCATTTTGATATTGTAAATTTTTGTGTTAGTGATGTTATAATAATTTAAAAAGCTATGATAGTGACTCTAGGTAAATACCACATCTGCCTGATACAGTTGTAGTATGATTAAGACTGAAATTAGGATTAGACTGGGGAAATTACCCCGAGACAAAGCTGTTCAATCCCAGTCGGTCAGTAATTTTCTTGCTAGTTTTTATGGGATAGGTTGGGAAACGAGGCAGCTCACCTGATAACCGTAAGTGGTACCGTCGCCCACGGACATCCGCATACCAGAAGTCTTGCGGATGCGTTGCCGATGTTTGAGAAAGGAATAGAACGGGTGAGGGTGGAAGTGGGAGGGGGAAGGGCCCATGATAAAAGTAACCCATAGGGTTGTAACCCTATGGGTTACTTTTATGTTGCACTACCACCAACTATACCACTAACAGTATTACTGTACTACTACTATACCATTCAGTATGAATACAGTAGCTTGCACCACTACAGCTTTGGAAAATAATAGTTTAACTAGTTTGGTACAGGTTCTATCTAGTTTGGGACCAGAAGACCTTGTGTGAATTTTGTCCCATATTACTATTATATCTGGAACGGTGGTAAAGTGTATATGAGAATTTTGTTAGTTTTGCAGTCCGTTTTAATTATATATGTGACGGCTTGCATAAGCGACAATAGGTGTCTGGGAGTAACTACAAATGGACGTTATTTATTTTGTAGTGGAAACTTACTTCATTTCTTTCATTACATATAATCTATTAACTTACTCATAACAGTTTAAATGTGCTAACAAGGTATTCTATTATTCAAAGACTGCCTTTGATTATCCTTACTAAGTACGACTTGTCCCGGAACTGAGTACCTATACGATTGTCATACGGAATGGTTGATTACTACTGATTAACGCTAGGTCAACAAGAATCACATGACATTACACTAATATTATGAATGAGAATGTTTGTGAGCATGTGAGGATGTGAGTGAGTGTTTGTACGTAAGTAAAGTAACACACATACGCACACCACCCAGGAATTATAATTATTACCA
Organism: Selenia dentaria; assembly: GCA_917880725.1. Lineage (NCBI taxonomy): Eukaryota > Metazoa > Arthropoda > Insecta > Lepidoptera > Geometridae > Selenia > Selenia dentaria. Next base: position 19,183,238 of record OU862888.1, on the reverse strand, counting down.
CCACCACCTATTAATTATCCTAAATGAATGGGTACCTAGGTATTGAGAGGTATTCTATATGTACGAAGTCGCGAGCAAAAGATAGTTTATACATATATCTAACTTACGTTATCAGTTTTGTGTAGTAAGTATTATTACAAACAAATAATAGGTTTTATGAGAACAGATTATTGATAGTGTCTTTAAGCTATGTAGTATCTAACTCCTGCGAGATTAGATGTTAAAGAATTTGGACGCTCTTCTACGATCTCTCTTTCCAAATCAATGGAAAAAGAGCAGGACATACAAAAGAGCCAATATTATGTTTTAATATTATATGATCATTAAAGTTATATTAAATTTTCATGGGAAGGTCAGCAAATTAAATTATTAATCCTTTAATATAAAATCGTAACAGTCGAGATTCTCATCCCGACATTGAATACTCAAAGTAAATCTACAATTCATTGTGGTGATATTGAAAATTTACACCATATTATTAAACTGTAGGTATTTATACTATTAATATAATCAAATTATCAATATCTAAGTATATTTTACGATCTAAGAGGGAAAAATTACGTATTTGAACAATATTAATATTTGGATGGGATTTAAACCCGCGTCTTCCCAATCAGTCCCATCCCATCATCCATTTATCGAGCATCGAATTTTGTCTACATGATCTTAACCGTCGTATGGAGATTTAAGTATTTATCAGAGATGCACTTATTTAATAGCGATGCTCTAGATTAAGATATACATTTTTTTCATCAAATAAACTTTATATTATTCTAAAAACTATCACTTATTCCGTCAACTCTGCCACTAACTAGCCCTCGGGCGAATCGGCTCGTGCAAATCCTGCTTTACCGTGAATTATGGGTGGATCAGATAATTTTGCGGCTACATTCGCTGGCGTGTCGATACAGTCTACGATACCACCTCTAACCGTAATAACTATTACATATACTATGTCTAAAGCCATATCAACTATTTAATAAGCTATGTTGGCAGACGTAGAAACTATTTCTCACACTGTGTTAATGTTGTAGTAACTTCAGGCGAGTCTGTGTCAGGGGTAAGGCAACGAATCTGCAAACACTATGTCATCGGCATATCGTAGAGTTATTGCTTTGCTTCCTTGTTCTCTTAATGCTTGTTCCTTTTATTTTGATTCCATAAGCGTAGTGGTTATTTATGGTTTAGAAAATACGATTAAAACGACCTTTTACTTTACGAATAAATAATACCACAATCTACGAATAAATTCTAAGTCTATTTATTCGTAGACCACAATAATGATAATCTACTTAGGTCCTTCATTTCGTAGCGTCTTATTAGTCTTATCTTATTTAGTCTTAGTGCTTTTATTCTATTGTCTAATTTCTTAATGTGATGTCGAATCGATATCTCAGATTAAAATTATATTATTATCATCACATTTCGATCTTTGTATCAATCAAATGAAGTGGGAATAAAATATTTTCTCCAGCATAAATGGCACCGAAGGAAGTTCTTTAAGCAATATCAATACGATGATTTATTCCGTGTAAGGATATATAATTTCATTATCAAAATGATTTTATGTTTTCACTAGGTACATATTTTGTATACATAAGGAAACCGTAAGAAAAGTTTTAGCTTAGCTGTGGTTTATGCGCCATGCCTTCCTGGGAATCCTCGTTCCTCTCGTCGGTAAGGTATAAACACTGTCTTTCGTTTAGTAGGTGGCAAAGAGTCCTGCGATTAATGTGTAGCAAAACCCTGCTTACGTCTTCACAGTCATGTGGCATTTCTGATGATCTGCCGTGCGATTCTGTAATGATTCGTCGACGAGCTCACCGATGTCAAATACTTCGCCCTTGTACATAAGGTTGCTTTTCCAACGTTTCTTGTCATCTCTTCATTTGTTTCACGGATGTAGTCAAAGATGCAACAATGTTTGTTCTTAGAGAATCGCACTGCTGTTAGTCGCCATCTGTGAAGCCCACAAAATTAGATGGCGAAGCCCTATTCGTAACGAGAATTTATTTTAGACAAAAACATTACATCAAATAAACGTTCATGTCTATATATTTATATATAGGTATTATTAGTTTATACAAGCGACTTCATCTGCGTGGAATAAGGTTATCGCGATTCCTCATGCTCGTATTATCTGGATACATAGCCTATAAACATATAATATGTTAATACCGGCAGGGCCTATTGAGTTACATAGGTATATCTCAGTTGAAATCCTAAGTTGTTGGAAATGTAAAAAAATTGGCGGCTTTATGTCACTATTCAATCGACTTCCAAAAAAATGAGGAAATTCTCAAGTTGATGCGTAAATTTTTTTATGTATGATCACGCATAACGTTTTACAAAGTAGTCCGATATTGATAATTCTTTTTTTGTTTGGTAGAGTATACTACTGAGAATTTAAATTTTATCAAATTTGGTTAAGCGGTTTTTGAGTTACAATCCAATAACTTAAAATTATTTTGCATATTTTGCTGATATCGTAATTGACGGTGAATGATAATCGATCCCGTAGGTAACAAGTGTCATATACAAGGGCGAAAATAAAAAAAATAAAAAATATCGACTTCAACACTAAAAAGTGGGAAATAACTTGTTGAAGTCGGTACCATGCGCACAATATTGTAATAGGTAAGTACTTTGAACTATTATGGTACCGACTTCAATATGTTATGTGTATCTTTAAAACTACTGGACCGAATTTGATGAAATTTAATTGGACACCACGGAAAGCACCAGCTTTAAAAAAATAATTTTGAGAATCGGTTCACCCAGTCGAAAGTTATGAGGTAACAAACATAAAAAAAAACATTCAGTCGAATTAAATACCTCCTCCTTTTTTGGAAGTCGGTAGAAAACTGACTCGAGCCGCTATTTTGCAAGAGTTCAATTCAACATTTGATTTTAACTGAGATTGATTGCTCTGCACGTATCATTTACACTCGACAAGTTTCATCCAAATCCGTTCAGCTGTTGTACGTGGTTGAGTAACATACATCGAAATATACGAAGGTTCATATTTGTAATAATAGTGTGATAGTATGATATTGTAACTACTGATATCCAACTTCAAGTCTCCATATCAAGTGTTGGTCAGATTTGAGAAGTCACTCTGGTAAGAAGCAATCTGCTCAATACCCTATTAAATTTTCACAATACTTTACCACCCAACTAGTTAACAGTTAACTATACTGTCTTATAAAAGTTTACATCCAAAAGTAATATATGCAACAATAATTGCAAATATCGCGGATGCTAGTCCATTCCATTCTCCAGTTACATAATAACTTATAAATGTTTATGTAAGCATTCGCCCATTGTTTTTGAACAAAAATATATCGCGAAAGAAGAGACAGCCGTTTCTTTTTATTAGGTATCGTTTAACTAGCTAGTATTACAAGAAACTTATTTCAAGGCTTTGCTATAACTTTAATGCGCTGGCAATAATTAAAATGCTTGCGATTTACAGCGAAATACAAGATGCGCTGTAATGGATGTGCTATATTTATGACTTGAGAAATTGATACAGTTAATAAATATATCGGTAACTCGAATTGCTTTCTAAGAAGCGATTCGAGCAGGTCCTTGTGGGCTTTCACTCACTGGGTGGGATACGATAGAGGACGATAGAGATATTTTTTATGTTATAAGAGAAGGTACAAGCACGCGACTCATCCACCGCGCGATTCTCTAATGATTCGTGGAATTTTTCAATCAAACAAGTCAAATACTTTATGAGATATAGCACTTGTACATAAGGTTGTTTTTCCAACGTTTCTTGTCATCGCGTCATTTGTTTCACGGATGTTGTCAGAGATGCAACGATGTTTGCTCTTAAAGAATCGCACGGCTGATTACCTATTAATGGTTAACCTATGCCTAGAACAGATGCATTTCGTCACAATGCGCCCATAACCCCGAGACATTAAGTTAACTCTCGTGTGTCTGTAATTTCGCCGGCACATTACTATACATATATATATACATATATATATATATATATATATATATATATACATACACATACTGCTTCGCGGTAGAAAAAGGTATGATGTCAGTACTTCCCGGATGAACTCATTCACAAAGAGTTCTACTGTTACAAAAAATTACTTGGGAAATATGTCAAACCAAGGAACCTTATTTTATTGCCTGTCAGTTGCAGGCCGTCCAGCATTTTGATTCTGAGGAGCATTGCTATCTATAACCCGAGACATTGTGGTCTCCAGCCGTGCAATTCTCAAACTTTTTCCGATGCGTTCGTTGACGAGGTCACCGTTGTCAAATAATTTATGAGATATCGGCCTTGTACAGAAGGTTGTTTTTCCAACGTTTCTTGTCATCCTATCATTTGTTTCATGGATGTTGTCAAAAATGCAACGATGTTTGCTCTTAGAGAATTGCACGGCTGTACTTACTTATACTTATCGAGTGAGAATATTTAGAGCCGTCACCAAGTGTAATTCCGTGTTTTGGTAGATTTAGCACTGGTTTGGTCGAACCTACTGAGATGTAGGTAAAATTTAATACGTATGTAGCTTTGGACTTTCAATAACTATTATAACTATCGTATATAAAAATGTTTAACGTAAATATACTTCATATAATCAAATAACTGAAATAACCATACATAATAATGATATTTTATCTAACATTAAATTTTCTTTGATTATAAATAATTAATTTACTATCACTGTTTTGAAGACACATTTCGATAATTTTCCATCACATCATAGTATCAAAGTTAATACCATCGTACAATACGGATCGCCGGTCGTGAGTAAGTGACCGATAGCGAACGTCGGCTTCAGCTTCTTACGATTTGCTTTGTTTATCTTACTGTATTGAGTAACGAGAAGTAATTGCGTGACTAATTGATATCAGACAGTGTAATTCGTCATGTATCTGTACCGTCGTTTTTCTTTCTCGGAGCTAAGCTTACAAGGCAATGCACCGTTAGTCGCTTGAACGTGGCTTATTGCAGTTAGCTGGTACAACCTTGGAACAACTGTACTTTTTATTACCTTTTAAATGGGCAGATACTTAGGTCTGAACAGAAGATGATTGGTTAAGGTTGTAATTGCAAATATAATGGGCCCAAAACTAACTATACATATTAGCTAAGCGCCTACCTGCTCATAAGAACGTTAATTAGCGAGTTATCATATTAAAATATAAGAACTTAACTTGAACACTGACAATAACAAGAAAAAAATCATTCATACATTAATAACTGAGATCGTGTGATGCGATTCTGATGAGTGTTCTATTATCAAAATAATATAAGTACGATCTCGTATTTAATAACGACTATAGTATAGGGAATGATTTCAAGCGTCCAAGTAAGACCGATACATTTCATGAACATTTAATGAATAAAAAATACACGTTTGGCTCATACTTCAATACCAAAGTAGAACTGAACTATTAGTTTCGCTGAAACAGTTTCTTTTTTCTTGGTCCTATAAATTAGCTACTGTCTAAACATTTGAGATTTCCAGTAAACACTATACAGGCATCACTATTTCAGGCACCGTTTGCCAATCAATAACTAATTACGTCATCGTATATACACATAAACAGTGACGTCAGATTTGCTTGAGCGATGATCCGTATAAGTGCGGGCGCAGCGACTTTTTGAATTTTTTTTTATATGCGTATTAAATCAAACTGAGTTAAATCTGAAACGTATAATGTAATACTATTTTGGCTGTAGACTGCAACGCAACCACTGACGTGCAGATACGTTATCTCTCTTCACTTTGTTTTGGTTTATAAGTGTCTACGAGTTAATTTGATGTAGAAAACGAAGGATGATAGTAATTTTTATCGATCCATTTCTTGCTTAAAAAAATTGCTTGTCGGGGGACGTACAATAAATTTTGTTGTAAACTTCTGTGTATATGTCAATTACCTCAATTTTTTGTCACCGTATTAGTTGGTTTTGGAACCAAGTGTAGTATTGTTCGTCAAACTTTATGTAAAATACTGGTGTTTGTGTGAGGATAGAAATGGGAAAGATTCCGGCCAAGCTTAGAGTTGATTGATGTTTTTTTACTAGATATTATGCTCAAAATTTGAAATAACTTTATACTTGATACTAATATTAATGCCAGACAGTACAATATATATATATATATATATATATATATAGATTGTACTGTTGTATATACATGTATGTATATATATTATATATATAAAAATGAACCCCTATTTCTCCTGGTCACGTAACGTATACTTGGTTTAACTTGAGAACGGCTTTAATGATTTCTATCATCTTTTTTTAATGTTTTTTTATACTTTGTAGAAGGTTGTTACATTAAAAAAATCAAGAAAAACGAAAAATGTGCTCTTCTACTACGTGAAAGAAGTCGCGGGCAGTGGCGAGTATAAATAAAAAGCTAACTCTAAATAAATAAAAAGCGCGTAAGAAAAAAGACGTTACTTCTAGAGCAACGGACAGCGCAGCAGTGATATAATGTGCTTAGAAGACCAGTTCCAGTAAACCAGATCTGGAGTTATACTCGTAGCTAAAAGGCCCATGCGGCATACAAAAATGGTCAAATACAAATTATAAACATGGAAAAATGGACACACTTTATTGTTACACGATGACGGATACTCTAGCTAAAAGCAGGGGGAAAAGCACAAAAGCCTTCAGATACAATCGGACAGTATGCAGTCAGTGGCGTTGGAGTCCTAGAATATAAATACCAACCTACATAACGCTGGTGTCTGAGCTCGAGAGCAAAAAATAACCTTCATTTATTTAAAATTTACTTATTTTTGAAGAAATTATAAGCATTCGAAAATTTTCAGTGAGAGTTGAGACCTATTCAATTAAATTCGTAATATTAAAGGCATTTTTTGAATGAAATCAATGGCATGCCTCAAGAGAAACCGAAAGTAAGAATTATCGCATGAGCACTGACAATACAGAATTGACCTTTCGCAAAGCACGATGTACGCCAATAACTCAATATATATTCGATACATTTTGATATCTCGATGATGCTTGCAACAAAAGGATTTTAAAACCCTTTCACACGGTGCAAAGAGTTTGTAATTATTTCGACATTTTCTGAAACTTGCAACTTTTTTGCCAGTATGTGTCGTCTAGAAGGACGACACGGGCAGGTCGTCCAACTGATGGTCATCAGCTTCATGTCTACCAGTTATAGTTGCACCCAGATCATCTTTACGATTCTTTGCGACACTGTACTGTACAGTGTACACTCGCCACCTTTAAAAGTATTAGTCCATTACGTACCCACAGCTGGGACCCAAACCGTCGCTCGAAAGCTTCCGAGATAACTGACTTCTGTTCGAAGACAAATAACCAGGACCGACGGCTCAACCTGCCTACCAACCAAAACGCTCACTTAAAACGTCAGTAATGGTTACCCATCCAAATTGTGACTACAGCAAGCATTGCTTAACATTGTAGATCGTTTAAAAATTCCAAAACAAGCTTCGCTGCAGGGATTTGATATAAATAGCATAGAAAAAATAATAATTAAAATGATATAAAAACCGACGTCACTTATTTTTAAGGGACTAAGTAATTAATAAGGGACTATACTACGGGAAAACACGGACTTACCACATACTTGGTAGCCTTGCCTTCATGGAGCTCATTATGATGCAAATGATGTGTCTGGTGTAGATGTAGTGAGTTCTTTTTGCTGGGACGTCCCCTCACATACCAGCAGGCGCTTCACCGGCGACGAAGATCAAGAGGGCTCACACCAAGACGCGCCAACGCAACATAGTGAATCCCACCCCCCACTTCAACCTTTAACATCACGAGCGCTACAAGCTGCCGCCCGCAGTGCTAAGCGAGACGTCATCAACGCGGGCGTCCTGACCACTCCTTGAAAAATACCACCGAATCTGGTCGAAACTATAGTCGGGCCTATCCGATAAATATAACGCGAGTAATCCCGTATTTATATTTAAAAATTAAAATGCTGCTGAATCATATGTTCTATCTTTTTAAATTATTTTAGCAGTAAGCTTTAGGGTCAGATCCAGTTATCCATTGAAGGGATGTAAGGTCGTTAATCTAAAAAAGTATAATACTTGCATCTCTCTCTGTGGTCGTTTCCCCATGACTCAGGATGTGACGCGGTCATCGATGGATGTGGATGGTGTGCACCGAGATCGTATAATTTTCTTCCATCGGTACCTATCCATCGCGTCTCTGACAACTGAGGAAAACTCTATTGAGGAAGGATCTTTCAATTGGTCGCTCCATCGGGTTGGGGATAGCACGCGGGCTCTTTTGCCCTCCGTGTTCCCCACCACGATAAGTTTTTCAAGGCTCTCGTCACCTCTACTATGTGGCCAAAGTAGGTTAGATGCGCTGTTGGTAAATTGTGGAGAGATGAATCCGAAGCTGTGAAAGGATCGATGCATTGATGCGCTTGGTGGTCCATGGTATCCGCAACGTCCGCCTCCAACACCACATCTCGAATGCATCGATACTTTGCCTTTCTCTGGCTCGTATCGTCCATGTTTCTACGCCATACAAGAACGCTTGCATACTATGATTGTATACGAACACTTCTGCCACATAAAATATTAATTATTAAACAGAAGACAGACACTTGCTCGAAATACAAAAGAAACCAGTAAACTAGACATGCGACGTCTAGCACATATAGGCACAGTCTGTGATATAGGTAGCTAATATACTATTTGTATATGATATAATGAGTCTTGTCAAAACAATATATCGCATACAAAAAAACACTCGTATTCTTAGGGCTCCCGTGATATTTACCGGGAAATTTTCGCCGACCAGTTTACTAAGTTAAAAAAATACTCGTTTAAATTTTCTTTTTTCTGCAGCCGGAAATTCCAATAATAAATGGGTAATATAAATGAGATATATAGTATATTATGTAGATATAACCGTTGATAGCTCCAGCATCCTGTTGATCGTGTGATGACGTAATTCGTTGTTTACACGTTGCACACAGTAAATTTGTCGCTAAATAGATTAAACTCAATTTTTGTTCTGTTATGTACGTAGAGACTAGCATGAGACAGATAGATATATCCAAAATGGTTTAAAGCACAACTATCATTTTGGAATGTGGGTCTTCATATAATGTCACAACATAGAACTTGTCAGCCGTTCTATGTCTGCCGTGCGATTCCCTAAGAGCAAACATCGTTGCATCTTTGACAACATCCGTGAAACAAATGACGAGATAACAAGAAACGTTGGAAAAATAACCTTGTGTACAAGGGTGATATCTCATAAAGTATTTGACATGGGTGAGCTCGTCGACAAGCGCATCGACGAATCATTAGAGAATCGCACGGCAGGTTATAAGGTCAAGTCATAAAAGATAACAAACGAAATGTCAATTGTAAGTTTGAAAAAATTTGATAGGTATAAGATGCCTTTGTATCTTATAACTATAAAGCAATGAATTTCACCATCGTGAAGTGCATCAACCGCCATTAATTAAAAAAAAACATCTCAGTTCATTCTGGAACGTAATAAAATTTTACGTTAATTTATAATCATAAGTTGTAATTTTTAGTTGAAATATAATTTTAGTTAATTTAGTTCAATATATGTACCCATTAATAATAATAATTATTGGTTACTTGATACGTAATAAATATTATTACGAGTACGTATCAAGTAAGGTAAGTATAATAAGTAAATATTAAGTGTAAACCTTAAGGTTCTTGAAGCGATCAGCGGAGCCGTATAAACGCCCACATTTCGCCAATCATGTTGGTCTCATCACAGATGAATTAGGCTATTTAATAGGGTGTGAGCAAATTGCTGATCTGACCGTGTCGGCTCATACGACTATATTATGTGGAAACATACGGAACCGTTAAATTTGCAGCCTGGAACTGTAACGTAATGATAGCAAATGTTCATGGGAAATTAAAATTATGCAGTACCTACAGTGTGTTAAGATTAGATTACTAAATTGGGACACATTAAAAAGTTATTTAATGACAAGTGCAATTTGAAAAATTTAATACCGACTTCCATTCTATTACTTTGGTAAAAACCAGTTATTGGAGTGTAACTCAAAAAGTACTGGACCGAATTTGATGAAATTTAAATGGGACCACACGGGAACCAGTTTTCAAACAAAAAAAATATTTTGTGAATCGGTTTACCCTATCGCTAGTTATGAGGTAAGTACCTCCTATCCTCAATTTACTAAATAATTGTCCAACAAATTAAATCAATAAATTATTTTTTACTTTACTTTACTTTCCTTTTTTGGAAGTCGGTAGACAATACTTAAAATAAAGTAATATGAAATTCTATTCTCACGACTTTATAATAAATAATTTTTATGTTTTATAGTCTAAATTTATAATAACACTTACTCCTCATGAGATTTTGAATTAAATAAATCATTAGTACGAGTACCAATTTATCCCTATATTTTATTTTCTCATTTGTATTAAATTTGTGATTTCAAAATTATAATTAATGAGTTTTATAAAGCGAGTTATATTTATTATAAATGCAAGATAAACCGAATTTAATGGGTCTACAATTTCTTTCAGGCGATTCAGAGCTTTTTGTGTTTCATGATATACAATTACGTATTGTTGCAGATCTTTTGAAGCGATGATAGCCCCAGGGCCAACCGGACGCTTGCTAAGTCGAATGCTTACTCGAATTTAAACTTTCAGTGAAGTTAATGTCGTGACTTAATCCACAGCATGGTACACATCACTTTCTGCCTGGCTAGCTACCACCTTCAAAACCTGTCACGATTCACCTATTGATGTGTTCCTGGAGCTGTTCTTGTGTTGCCATTCTAGATCTAGTGTGATTCCACCACTAGTCCATCGAATATAACAATATCAAGTAGGTAACTTTTAGAAAATTAATACCGCAAGAAGGTACTGCTGGAGTCTTGCGGCATTAGGGTTTCTAACTTTGATGTGACTGCTCGCAAAAGGTTGTCGTGTTCAATTGCATTTTGATTGAAGGTTTAAAGATTTGTGAGTCAACAGGTTTGGATTCTGCTTCATTTTCTGCTTTTTTACTTTGTTGGTTTCCTAACCTTCATCCATTGCAGCTCATATTTATCATTTCGCAAGTAAAATATATTTAAAAACACATACTTTTAAGTGGCGTGTCGTCAGACTCCAAACGAAAAACTAACAATTTATCATAATTATAATTACTAATATACTTACATACATGTAGACACTATGAGTGCAAAATAAGTTCCATATTTGCTATATATCCACAATTCAAGCCTCTAATTACTTGCTTGTATACCTTGGGTTAGTTCATGTCTCTATGATGCCGTACTGTAGAACTAAGAACAGCGTACAGCATCGTGCCAACCGCACTTCTAGTAGAGACTTAAAAGTAATGACTTTACATGTAATTGTGTGTATATACAAACGTGATATTTCAAAATGCTCTTCATCTTATACTTTACAACTTTCCCAAAAAGCTAAAATTAAGTTGCTTATCACGCCTTTTTCGTGTATACACTTATACATTGTATTTAATTTAATGTATATTTGTGATAAATTGCAAGATCTATAAAGGGGAAATATAAATTATCAACCGTTACCCTTAATCACTTACAAGCATCAACTGTTATATTACTCAAAAGGCTAGTTTCATTTTAGAGATCCTTGAAAAATTTTAAAATGACTTAAACACTATTTTAGAAATTCAAAAAAAATTATAGAACATTTTTATTCTAAAGGCATTTTCGAAGTAAATAATATTATAATCTTAATAACTTTTTCGTATTCTGTGTTTTTTATTTCGAATATTTTTCTTTGGGTCTTGGGTTTTTTATTGTATTATTTCATGATACAATATGAATATACAGTTTTTTACAGTATTAAGTGGAACCTATTTTACCATACCAAAATAATAATGGAAAGAACTCACAGGATCATTATGGCTGCCTCATCTTGGCCGATTATTTGCATAATTTAGTTCACGAATATGACGGACTGATGGAGATAAATGTACGTCGGATGACCCCTGCAAAAACTGGAGATAAAAAATGAAAATTAGGCCAAGTCTGTCACAAACCACCTACTTTTCAACATGCACAGTAGTGATTGGTAGGTAATTAAAGGAAAGAAAAATGAAAGTTTAATAAATCTGCTGCTGTTAGCTCCATGGCCTACTAAATCATATTCTGATCTTGAGATTCAAAGTAAGAGGAAAAGTATTAACAGTCATTGGTTAACAATAACAAGCACTCAACAATGTAATTATGCACTAGATAACGAAATATAAAATTATAAATCGAAGTGTATGGTTTGATTCTCAAAAATACATTTATTATAAGGTAGGTTTTTGTAAGTGTCAGAAAAGAAGTAAAAAAACGCAAAAAGAGTCAGCACCTCCTCCCTCCATAATAATTGCAGCGCCAACCAGAGTTTTAGGATTTTCCGTAGCATGAACGAACGGAGGTTTTTGAGTCTTATTCGCCCACTCATTTCATGGCCCTGCTAAACCTTGACATAATGTAAAAGCGTAATTCTGGTGCTATCCCTATCCCTATCCCTATCCCTATCCCTATTCCTATCCCTATCCCTATCCCTATCCCTATCCCTATCCCTATCCCTATCCCTATCCCTATCCCTATCCCTATCCCTATCCCTATCCCTATCCCTATCCCTATCGCTTCCCCTACCACCATCCCTATCCATACCCCTATCCCTATCCCTATCAATACCCCTATCAATATCCCTATCCCTATCCCTATCTCTATCCCTATCTCTATTCCCTATATCGCTATCCCTCCCCTTTATCATATAAATGTGAATGTTTAGATGGATGGATGGATATCTGGATGTTTGTTACTCAATCACGGCAGAACGGCTGAATGGATCTGGTTGAAATTTGGCACAGAGATAGATTAAAGTCTGGAATAGCACATAGGCTACTTTTTATCATCATCATCATCATCAATATCTATCACTACGCGGGTGAAAAACCCTAATATATAATTGGGAACATCATAGACAAAATGACAAGATCTCCGCCTACGTCTAGATCGTAATGATGACTTATTTTCTGTAAATAGAGTTCTGTCAAAGGCGTGTCAGTTTCTGATAGCGTAGTCAAAAGCATGCAATGATTTCGACAGCTCTATACACTAGACGTGCTTGGCGATAGAGTCGGCAGGTCATCCATTTTTGTTGTTCAGCCGACTGTAGTCGAGCGATTCAGCCATCACCACGGAGGTGAAACATCAGTCTAACGGTCTTGAGTGAATCGTCAATCGCAATACTTACATTTTATTTTTTATTTTATTTTATTGAAATAGGTTCGGTTACAGGCATTAGGTCATTTCACATGTATATATTATCAGCACACTTAACATATTAAACCTAAAGTCCAATTAAAACCGCACACAACTTATATATAGAATAAAAATATTGACACAAAATGTTAAACAGAAAGTTTTTTTTTTTTGTTTGTTAGTTATTAGGAATTAGTTATGAAGAAAATATATGCTATTGATTAATTGAAAATTTGAAGGACAAAAAACTGCATGAAAAACATGTCTCTGGGATCACTCAATTCATCGTATCTACGACACATCCTGGTTAGAGGACTGTTCCGCGAGACATTATTGTTGGCAGGTGGCATGCTAAATAACTGGAATTTTCGAATAGAACGTGAGGGTACTTTAAAATTGACATTTGACAACAATTCACTACCAGACATACCATTAACAATCTTGTACAATGTACACAAATCAGTCGAACCTCTTCTATCATGAAGGCTTTTCATTTTAAATTTATTTAACCTGTCCGAATATTCTTTAATGGTCTTCTTCTTCTTCTTTAATGGTTCTTTAATGGTGGAATATTCTTTAATGGACTTGGTCTAAGGCGGAAGCCTTAGACCAAGTCTACTGCACAGTGATCGCAAAAATCTACGCTGAATAGCCTCAATTCTGTCTACATGCGTATCATATATTGGATACCACACAGAAGAGCAATATTCCAGAATTGACCGCACCAAGCTATTATATAAAATAATCCACGTGGCACTATTTTTGAAAGGTTTAGCTGTACGCAAAATGAAACCGAGCATTCTATTTGCCTTATTAGTAATGAGATCGTAGTGAGGCCTAAAACAGAGCGTAGAATCAAACATGACACCCAAATCGCGAACGACTTTAACATGGCTTAGGACAGTTTCATCGAGGTGGTAATTATAACAAATGGGTGATTTATTTTTAGTAAAACTAATTATTTGACATTTACTAGCATTAAGCGACATATAATTAATTACGCACCAGTCACTAATCAAATCAAGATCTTCCTGTAGACGTGCACAGTCAATATTTGAGTAGATTTGACGAAATATCTTGATGTCATCTGCGTACGCCAGGAAGTTACAATCTAACTGATCTAGGAGATCATTAATAAATGCCAAAAATAGCAATGGACCAAGGTTTGAGCCCTGTGGCACACCTGACGAGGCTATGAATGGTACAGAATCATACCCATATAATGACACCAGCTGAGATCTATTCAAGAGATAAGAACTTAACCATCTATGCAGATTTCCATGAATGCCCAAGTGATTCAACTTTATTAATAACAATTGGTGATCGACTCGATCGAAAGCTTTTGAAAAATCTGTGTAAATGGCATCCACCTGGACTCCATCCTCAAAAGAGTCACTTATGAAGGTAGTATACTCGAGAAGATTGGTGGCTGTAGATCTACCCGTGATAAAACCATGTTGATTGGGATTCAACCTATGTTTTAAATGGTTATAAATGTGATCGTATGCTATGCCTTCAAATATTTTAGCAAAACAACTAAGTATACTAATTGGTCTATAATTGGCAGCATCATATTTATCGCCAGACTTGTAAACGGGCGTTATTTTAGCTAATTTCCACAAAGATGGAAAAGTACCTTCAGCTAAAGATCTTGAAAAGATCAGTGACAATGGTTTAACTAGAGCCGGTGCACAAAGTCGAACAAATATTGGAGGAATACCATCCGGCCCTGCCGATTTAGCTGTGTTAAGGCTTTTTAATCGGGTTAGTAAGTCGTCATCCGATATAACTATAGAATATGTAGAGAAACTCGTTGGTACAAAGTGAGGATAATACTGGCCGTTAGATGGAGTGCTGTATACCGACGAAAAATAGTCAGCAAATAGGTTCACAACATCGTGTCCGGTATCAGCAACTCTGTCTTGCAGTTTGATTTTACTCGGAATAGTGTTTGTGACTCGTTTACTCTTGGTGTAACGCCAAAAAGCTTTTAAATTACTGGATAATTCATCCTCAATGCGTTGAATGTATTTTTTGTAGCAATCGTCCATATAGTTCTTAACGGTATTTCGGAAGTACGAATATGTGTCGTAGTCTCGTGGGTTACCGTATAGTTTGAACTTATTGTGGTACTTATCTTTTTTATTTAATAATCGAATGAGTTCTTTAGAAAACCAAACAGGAAATTTGCAGTTACGCGCTTTACTTTTGGGAGTATAACTTTCAATAATTGAATAAAGTTTATTGTAAAAGAATTGAACAAAGTCTTCGCAGTTTAGACTTTCAGAATGTTCATTCCACTTCACAGAATTTATCTCACTAATGCATTTTTCGTAATCTGTTTTATAAAAGCAAAGCTTCTCTACTTCTCTATTTTCCAGTAAAGTGGGGAGAAAACAGCAATATATTATCTCAAGGGGAGGATGATGACTGTCCAGGCGACTAACTGTTGGAGCGCTTGATATAGCACAGTCCTCCGGCTTGTCAAAAAGAACTAAGTCTAGTATTCTGTTATTGTGATTGTGAATATAATTAAGTTGATGAAGTGCAGTTGCCTGCAGCAGTTCATTGAGAGCTTTTGACTTATCGCATGTAAATGTTATTGGGCAGCCTGACTCTTTAGACCATTCTAAATCTCTCAAGTTGAAATCGCCGATAATACAAGTAGGGCAACTGGCAGAGCTAAGCACTTCCTTACAGCGGCTTAAAAAGTCTGTATAAATCGAAGACGGTAAGTATTCTGGTAGATAAACCGTACACAAATTCATTATTAGTTTATTGTCAATTTTTATTTGTACCCATAGATTTTCAACTATGTTTAATTGCCAATCAGATCTTACTTGAACATCATATTTTTTTAAAATGGCTATTAACACACCACCACCATACTTTTTGTCAAACCTTTTCTTAAATAATTCACAACGATCCCAACGCCATACTTGATACCTGCTATCAATAATTTCAGCAGAATTAATTAAGTCATCTAACCAAGTTTCACAGAGACATATCACATCGTAATTTTGACATAATACCGAATTATATATTTCATTAACCTTAGTTCTCGAACCACGTATGTTTTGATAAAAAATAGATAAAGCCATTGAATGACTACACCCAGAACAAAGAGTAATGTATACGTAATGTATACATGTTATTTTTAAATACAACATATCAAATAGTTTCGCCTATATATCCTCGAAGGGGTGAGCAGCGGTATTTAAATAGGGTACTTTTCCTCATCATCACCGTCCATCACCACGGAGGTGAAACCGTGGAGCGGTAACATCAGTCTAGCGCTCTTGAGTGAATTGATACTTTTGCCTTTATAATCCTCGAAGGGGTAGTTAGCGGTGTTTTCAACGCCTACATTTCGCCATATTAGGTATGTTTTTAGTCATGTGATCATGTAACTGAGAGGAGCCTATTGCCATCTACGGGGCACTGTTCCAGTATCCGGACTGTTATTGAGAAAATTTTTCTTTCTCCTCGAAGTTCCCAAACGGAACTTCCACCACTACACCAAGACCAAGCAAGGGAAGCCGCTGGTGGATCAGTTAGTGTTTCATAAAGCACATTAATGTACCACTTGAAGACCAAATCTTGCACTACAGTGACAGATAGTGCCACTAATTCATTACCATGTCAGACAGTAAAAAATAAAAACCAAAATATATTTTGATCGTTATAGTATTTGTTCTTTATATTATAAAATCTTTTTGTCGTTTTATCTAGTTTTTCAAAATGACTAAATAATAAATACGTCTTAACTTAACTGCATTAGTCGGTAGAGTATGTGTTTCGATTGGTTTATTATTGCATCATTCATTAAGTTAACTAAAATAACTTATTATCAACATTTTTAGATGGAGATTACATATGATACCGGTGTATCTTATTGATACCTTTTAATAGGCACTTAAAAAATGTATTTTTTACAATAAATGATCTTATAGTAATATTACTCAAACGTATAACCATCGTTAAGATGCGATAATCCTCTGAACGTAACAGTCACAAGTGGATTGAAAGATAATCCAATCTAATCTCACTCTCTAAATTTCCTTTACAGCAGGCCATCGAACAACTTTATTATGTGAAAAATAAAAATCTAAGATCAGTGAAGTGCAGTAATAAAACCAGTTTAAAATTTGTTACCATGGATTTTTTTATGATATTTTGGGACGTCGTTATAATTAAGATGGGTCGGCTACTGGGATACCAAATAACCTGTGTGTGTGTAACAGGACACGAGCGCATCGATTTAGGACTGATTGACTACAATATCATTACTTAATTGGTGCTGCATTTGACACGGACGGCTTTACTAAATACAAGTGTATATTGTATGGCTCCAAGGTTGTATAATAAGTTACCAGCAAGCATTAAAAATTGTATTCTATCTAGCTTTAAATTAAATGTTAAGAACACACTTTTGGAGAAATGTTATTACAATGTAGTTGATTATTTAAATGACAATTATATCTATAAATTATAATTTCAAAATGTGACGTAATCCTCTTTGCAATTCTTCGTTGACATTTATTTATTCAATGACATTTCTTTTATTTTATATTGCTGGTTAAATGTATATTAGCTCTCACGATATGACATATTTTAGTAAATTTTTTTTGTGTATCTCTTTGTCTCCTATATCCATTTGCATGCTAATTATGGCAAGGATGTATATGGCACTTTTAATTACTTATTATAAATCTCACATGTATTACCTACATCTTGCAAATAAATTCTTTGACTTTGACTTTGACACTTATTGGCCCTAATTTGTCCAGTTTTAATGGAAGCATCAATTCCGAAATAAAGCCAGACATGGTTAAAGAAATGTTGAAGCAAAAATATTTTAATGTTCTAGAGGCATACATTAGTTCCATCCCGCAAATAAACTAAAAAAGAACGAATGACTATGTTCGAAATTGCTTGTGACTCACGCAGAGGGAATGCAAAAGGTTCTACCTTTTAGTTGAAGTGGATCATAGGCTTCAAATGTTATTAGAGGCTGGTCACGATAGCTGATTATGAGGCACGTTGAAAATTTGGTTCGCTGTCATAAAAGCGCTGTCATTGTCACAGAACAGAAACATATACATAACTTGCTTTTGACTTGAACGTATTCCTCATAAGTTTAATGTAAATATAATTTGTAATGCTCTGGCTACCAAAAATAAAATAAAACAGGTTATGATCATTGTTTATCTATTGAATGGCAGTATTAGCACAGCCTAAAATAAATGGGTATTAGGTTTAAGTGCCAGAAATAAAACACTATCAAATGCGGTCACAGATATGTATGTATTTTTTGTTACTTTTCCGTTTATAGTTTTATCTAAGTACTTATCTCAGTTTGCGATTTGCTGTTTTGGCGCTATCTGTGACCTAAAATCAACTGTTAGCAATATTACTTGTGTTTTTATTGATTCAAATTGAATGTGAATTTCAAATTGAGTGACATTACGTTATATCTTGAATATTCCATACAATTCGAGCAAATACTTACTTTAGTTTCTATTTTAATACGTCTAAAACGATCATTTTCCCGCTTATCATTTTAGTCCTGTTTATGTTTCACATACTCAGTATGGAACTTGCTTCGATTCCCAATACTTTAATCATTGGATAGTTTCTCCTTAGTTTAAACTAAGGAGAAACTATCCAATGATTGGCATACCTTTTATAGAACTTATGACAGAAATCTAACTCTTGTATATAAAATCCAAACTGCTGAGTAAAGCTGCTTATTGATTGAATAATATGGTTCGACAGCTATTAATTAGAACTATATAAAGGGAGAATATTTTTGTTATAAACAAAACCAAGCAGTCGTAGCCAGGCGTGAGTAAACTATTAGAAAATAAATGCAAAAGCGCTAAATGCATTTACACCATTAATCGTACTAAAAGTAAAAAAATCTTATACAAATTAGTCAGAATACCTAAGTTTTATATCCGACTTCAATTTAAAGTCGGACAATAATATACTTAACTCTTGGGTCAATATCAACACCAGATATGTATTGTATGAAGAATTTGTGTTCACTGTGACTGCATCTTTAGTATTGATCCTGACAAGGGGTATGCACGGACCCAGGACGATCCAAACCGCGAAGTCTTACAACCTCCGCAGGTGTCGTCTGCCGCATCTTAGTTTTTTTCCCACACTTTTGAGCTTTGAACGTCTGGCTGTCCCACACTCCATGATTTTATCTATATATATATATATATATACAATATTTTAATAAGAGGAATATATAAAGGAAGGATATAGGAAGGAAAGGTTTAAATATCTCTAATTCCCTTGGACAGAGTTGGACATCGCATCACGCGTGGGATGGAACAATTTCG
The DNA here is from genome assembly GCA_917880725.1 of Selenia dentaria. Taxonomy (NCBI): domain Eukaryota; kingdom Metazoa; phylum Arthropoda; class Insecta; order Lepidoptera; family Geometridae; genus Selenia; species Selenia dentaria. Next base: position 19,163,593 of record OU862888.1, on the reverse strand, counting down.
CTAATTCTTTTTTGTTGTGATAATTATTGCCAAGGAAAGGTTCCAGGAAGAAAACAAAAAAAATGGGTATACATATTATATTAACATATAATGTCAACTTAAAATAAATTAACATTGTCATCTGATAGTCACTCAATTTTATTTCAAGTCAAAACACATCTTAGAATTGAAATAATTGGCATTCGTAAACGTGTACCTACTGTTGATTATTGGTTACCCTAGGTATGGACTTTCTTTACACTTTCCAAAAAAGTTTTTATAGAGTATTAGTTTTTTTTACTACATCATCATTCATACTGTATTATTCGATCTTTTTGATGACGCGGCTTCCAATATAATACATTAAAAAATATAAAATCAAATCGTGACACGAGTAGCGATCGAAAGTAACTCTTTTATACTTTTATGTATATTAACAATGTATACAACGTCTAAGTACAGGATAAATAACAAACAAGAAGGTATTCATTTTTAAAACGTACTTTATGATTCTCCAATGACAACCTTTGACAGCAATAGGAGGTTATTTTAACATATTGGCTATTTAAAGGAAATAATATACATTATTTTTGGCCATCAATCACTCGAAAGTGACAGCCAGACTAGCTTTACTGATTTGAAACTTTAAGCGTCGTTGTAAACAAAGAGCTTGTTAACATTCCTCCATTGAGAACCTTTGTCTAATGTCACCCTATTAAAATTAAAAGGCTGAGAGCCCTAAACAATAGCCAATTTTCTGCAAAAAATTTACTCTTCTATTTCGGTTACGAAACTTGAATATTGAGGATCTGTTAAAAACAATAGACATGGTAAAAAGCCATTTAGGAACTCTACCTTAAGTTATTTATTATAAAAAACAATATAAATAAAATATAAAGAAAATATACACTTTAAATAGTGTACTTATCTATTTCACCATTAGAAATTCTATTTATTTAAAACTAAAATAAACACACATAAATTTATTTTAAATACTTTATTACTACGTATATAAATACTATTTATTTAATTATTTACATATAAGAAAACATAATTACGAGTACATAGGTAATATATAATATAATTACCTATTGCACATACATTTAATGAAAGAAGAAACAGGACTGAGCACATTCCGTCAAAATAAACGATTAACCTCTTGTAGTACATGAGTTAATTTAGCACGGATGATGGAAGTCTTAGGTATGTGGGTTAGTCTTGCGCTAAATGTATGGGGTACTTACTTATACAATTACAAAGATTTATTATTGGCAATAATGGTTTGATTGGGTTGCACATTAAACAATGTATTTAGTCTCGATGTAGAGATCTAAATCGGCCAACGCTATAGATTATACAGTTTTGACATTGAAGAATTTTCAACCTGAACGACGGTCGGGTTACTTCGTAATTTATCGCCTTAACTCGGCTGAAACTAGTAGGTACTATATTAGTTGATCCCATACGTCTGGGCGACTAACATAGATTTTCATAGATTAAGTCCGCTGCCTACTTCCCTAACCGTAATAATCGCCGATAGTAACATGACAAATAGACTTAATTTTTTGCTTCGATAAAACGCCTGTCTTTAGATTACTATCAGTTAACGTCAAACATTTCACGGACGGTATTCAATATTTGTCATTTTTGTGTCGTGAACATTGACCTAAATACTTCATCTGGATTGGAAATTTAAGTACAAAATTATCCTAAGCCTTAATGAAGTCCGTTTGCGGCGAATGTTATGGAGGCTAATAAAGCTTAGCGGTTAGCCCAATTAAAGAGTACCTACCTAGAGCTAACGCGATTAGCTGCAAGTTTGAACATTGTACCGCATTTGTATGTCTGCAGAGCCACAGTCAAGGAATAATTGAGTCTCTATTGATCCACTTCAAGGTTTCAAGATATGGAAATGCAAAAGCCTTGGCTACCTAGATTTTCACTGTGGAATTTTACTTAAGTACAAAGCGGTAGTTATATAAAGTAGATACTTAGATGATAAAAATTGTTCTCAATAACTTCCACGAGACTTTTTGAAAATAAAACTTGTAGAGTCAAGTATATAAGTTTCTATGTAAAATCTATGGGCAGTTCATTATTTCGAAATGATGATAGAATATGTCTGTGACTTCCGCAACGGCGCGGCGGGAGGCGAGTACATTTAAAAATGAGTGTTAATGCATCAGTAGAGTGCAGCTGTACAATGGCCATGAAAAACAGCATGCAAGATAATAGTTGTATTCAAATATTTCTCGATGCTCAATCTATTACTCGTGCCGAGTGCGCGTTGCGCCAATTTAGTTTGACGGCAGTCGTTCGCAGGCAGGTGCGTTGAGCGCGCGTGCGTCGCCATTTTTACATAACAGCTGATATTGCCGCCAACGCGTATTCGCTCAAATTCGGAATACAGACGAACCGAACCTCAAAACTAGAACGGGTTAAATTCACAGACGTTGTTAGTGGCAAGTGTAAAAACGGACTCATGAAGATGACGGTTAATCGAATAAGAGTTGTGGTGCTCGGTAGCCCGCGCTGTGGGAAATCGGGTAAGAATAACCCACGTAATATTATATATAACCCCTTACTGGCTGGAGTACCTGGCACTGACTAACTTGTCTTCGAGCTGACCACTTTTCCAAAAAAATTAACTTTATTTCTCCAAGTGGCTATCCAAATTATTTTTTAACGATGCATCAATAATAACGATAGCTTTTTTCTTTCTTGTTCGGTGTTCACCGAAATCAATTAACTCTAATAGCCCAAGAAAAAGTTCCTTGATTTATTTTGGGAATGCCTCGAGGTGGTAATTAATATAATTAAATTAATTACAGCTCTAATTTTTTACTTTTTAAACAGATAATTATCATTAAACGGACTCTTCTGGTTTACTGTCGGTAATATGAGAGTTAATGGTTTTTGTGTCAGATAAAATATGTAGGTACTCGTACAATATCTCACAGGTGAATCTAATCCAATTAGGGATGTATAAATCACGATTAACATATTTTTTAGCTTCCTTATTTTAGATCAGTAATTTGTTACTTATTTGAATGTTACGTCCCTATCAGGATTCCAAATCTTTTATTCAATTGCCGCCGGAAAGAGTTCTTACGGTGTTAACAGGTAGTATAGTTAATTACCATTCATGTATGGTACGCATGGTGTGGTATGGGCTAACTACTTAGATATCTAACCTATTACCATGAATACACAGACCAATATATCCACTATATATCCACTGTGGATATATTGGTCTGTGCATGTATAGGACCATGTTTTCCACACTAGTATGTTTCTTACAAGGGCCATCATACTGTTATATTACCTGCTTATTTTCGCTTTAACTATTTCCTAGTCTTAAGTTTAATAGTTCATATTTCTTACCAATATAATCTTATTTTAATTAAAAATATATACTTCTCTGTTTAATCATCTCGAATAGCTACAACCTCTTATGCTATTGGTCTTCTTAGAAGGTAGTAAATTGTCTTATAATACACCTACCTTCTTGTGGCAAGCGCGGCACTGCCTCCATCTATTTTGGCATGAACATTTGTCATAATATGTATCTGTTGTTTCACTAAATTAATAATTAACTTTTAGTACAGATTACCCATGTAATTAAACTCGATTCGTATCGCTTCGTTCAAAGCCATGAGCTAGTTTCAGAAAAACCTTGTAGCGGTTACTGATTGCACATCATAGGGATGAAGTACCTACTTTTATATTTTTAATTATTGTTGATCTCTTGAAAGTGGTTAGAATTTCATCCGTCCAAATTAGGTTCTAAATAAAGATAGTATCAGAAGGCATGTTACCACAGACCAGATATAATAGGTATATTTGATCTGTGCGTGTAACCTTCTAACATATTACCTGTGCGAGTGGGATCTGCTCCTAAACTTGTTTAGGGTATAAACAGTAGGTAGGCATGTGTGTTTTGTAGTGGTGGGAGTATCAAAATCCAATTAGGGAAGTTCCATACCTTTGCCAGTTACTCAACTCTGAAGCAGTAGTATGCAAACATTACCATGTTTTAGTATGAAGAGCAATGTCTATAGCGAAATTACAAGGCTAAAGTTTTCACATCTCATATCGCAGATCAGTGTGACGCTGAGGAGCTCTTTGCAATGCCATGCAAGGTTTCGAAATCTGTAAAAATCTGAATGGCGCTGAACTGGGTAAGCATGACGCTTAACATCAGGCAAAGGACTTTCTCGTCTATTCAGTTGATATCATATAAAAAATGATACGGATTTTTTTAGTTCTGGACATTACATTTTAGCCCACAGACTTTCGAGATGGCATACATACATCGTTAATACGACTTTAGATTATGATGCGCAATGGCGGTCATTACTTGGGTTGGTGAACACTGACCACATCCATATGCTACGAAGGGCAAGCCATCGATTCCGGATGTTGCCTTATAATAGCATTCGTTAGGCCAAGTCGGAGGCTTCAGGTGGTCTGAAAACTCCATCTCCAGAATATGTTTGTGTATTTCCCACTCTCCACCTTCCCGAGAAAAGTCCTTCTCCAGCAGCGAAGACACGAGGACCTCCTCGTATCCTCGCCCTCCTTTGTGTAGGAACATATAACTGTCCTTCTTATCTAGGTTTAAACCGATAGGATTATGTTAAAATGGTTTATGTAGATATATTCCAACTTCTAAGATACCGAAAAAGTAGTTATATTTTCTTCTCTAGTTATCAAATGCATAGAATATATTAGTTGATACAAATTACAATTTGCATAAAATGCTAATGCGCAATAATACGGCATGCATAAACAATCCGATCAATTTGCCATATCATAACCAGAGCATAATGTTATCATATCAGTATTTAAACTAGGATTACAGCTTCGTAGAATACATGATCAAACTCTTGCTAACTTATCTCTGTTATGAGTTCCTTTGACCTATGTCTGGCATCCATGACTGATTAGATAAGTGCCAATGAGTAGCAAAAAAACAAATAAAAAATTATATATCATTTCTGATTTGTAAGTGAATATAAACTTAATGATTAACAGAAATAACAAAGCGTGTTGACATTTCTGAAACGATGGAAGTGACATTTTGCAACAGTGTATTTAGAAATATACAGAAACAGTTGCGAAACTTGAAGATAACAAATTATTTATTAATTACGACAAACCTCGATAGATATACTTTCGAAGAAATTGTAGATATTGATCAAAATTGGGAATAATTTAAAAGTGCTTAAGTAGGTATCTAATTTCGACAAATTCGTCGTTGATTAAATTGGTTATTCAGATGTGAAAATGTGGAATTGACAAAATGTGTTATTTGTAAATTGTGACTTTGGAGCGAATTGCTTATAGCAAATGAATACACAGGAACAAAGCGACACACTAGACCTTGAATGATTGTGATGTCAGCTGGGTTAAACCGTAGCATCAACGAAGCTTTACAGTTATTTGCTTTACAAGTAAATTTTTACGTTTTTGCATTCTCCATATCTCAAGTTATTTTACCTAAATACTATGTGTGTAAGTGAGATAGCTTTACAGTTGTATGTTTACCTTTTATGGCCACGGCAGAGGAAGGAATAGAACAACAAGTACACGTAATGAAGCGTGAATTTAGTCACAAATATGAAATAACTAGCGATTCACAGAAGCTCATCATAAAACAAGAAAATATTCGCCACCAAGAATAATGAATACCACGCAATACGAGTCAGTCAGAGTTTCTCATATGCTCTTATAGCGAAATTGACAAAATGCCAATTTTCGCAAGCCAGGAATCCGATTCGGCAAAGCAAAGACTCTACAGCTACAGATAAAGATCTTTAATCTTCATTAATTTGTCATCCTCCGCATATCATTGCGCGAATCAGAGATAATACTTGTAAATAGTTGTAGCTTTATTTCAATGTTTACAATGACAATGAATTTTACATCAATGTTAGTCAACAAACGCAATGCCTTAACCCGTCCGCATCAGCGCAAAAAATAACAATAGATTTATGAATGAAACTTAACTCGAATGAGTCTTGCTGATTCGGACAGATTAAACAGGCGTATCGTACAAGAGTCTCTAATGCATCTAAAGGACAAACTAATATCTTACATCACGGAAGTCATATAAAATCCCGAGCGTAGCGATTGGGTTAAATTTAACTCCTAGTTACTCTCCTAGCAAGATAGTTAACATTAGAATCTTAACTTATTTAAAACATCCCATCCAAGCTAGCTCAAGACAAACCCAAATAAATACAAACACTTATAATGTTTATGCATTGTATGCTTTAATCGTATTTTTAACTTTAAAGTATTTTATTAGGAATTTCTATTTTGTACACTTGCTGCAATAAAAGCTAGTCTAGAAGTAAATAAAAGCATTGTAAAAATAAATTTATAAATTAAGGGCATGTTGTTAAGTTTTGTTTATACGTTACAAACACATAGGATTTCTGTGTTGCGGGGAGAATATACATACATAATAATTAACACATAACACATATCCAAGATCCAATACAATAACAGTTCAATTCTGTCTTCTATCGCTACGTTGTTGAATTTTGCTACATACGTACGCAATATTCTGCTGAATTTCGACAAATTCAATACTTCGACAGTCGCAAAAACATAGTTCGACAAGTCATTACTTCGACAGAACACATATTCGACAATAATTACTCCCACAGAACGTAGCGAAGTATCACGATAGATGCGCGGCGACGACGAGCGAAGCGAGGAGGAGCGTTTGGTTGAATGGTGACCACACAGCGCCAGAATTAGGCTAACCTACACCTCTATAAGGCTATAACGCAGCACTTTAGAAATTAAACCCTTGTCAAATGTATGTCCTGTCGAAGCAATGACTTTCGCACTATGTTTTTCGAAGTAAGCGACTTCTCAAACTATTGAACTTGTCGAAATTCAGAGGTATGCCCACAGTATTCACGAACAGTGGACGTTAAATACACCGCAAAATATAAACCCACAAATAAATATGTACCTACCTATTTCGTCTATTAGACACTTGCATGCACCATTATGCTACTAAACAAGCACGATGGCAGCCCATGGTGGTCCATCACGTGCACAAAGTCGCCTCATTTTGATAATCTACTAAATAATAGCATTACATTAAAACCGTATCTACACAAAGTAATAAATATGATTTTATAGACCATAACACAGATTAATACGTACCTCAACATGAGTGTTTTTGGCGCATCTGATCCGATGCACAATAAATACATTACAAAGGTGTATAATAAGTAACGGGATTCCCGAATGTAATGTTTTCTTTATCTTATGATCCGACCACTTGAATCTATTAATATAGAATACAAACCCTTGAGATGATTGAACAAACATAGCGTATTAAAAGGTTTGTTCGTCAAATTCCCCGTTGCTAAATAAGCATAGCTGTTGCGCATTTCAATATTCCTTTACTAAAATTCTTTCAAAGAATACGCATTTCCATTTAAAAAGGTGTTTACCTTCCGTTACAAAAATGTTTTCGCCTAACTTACCATAATTGTTTATCCCACGTGCATACGGCCGTTAAATTATGACGAGCCACGTCAAAATATACAAACAGTACCGGCGGACTCACCAAATAAATCGTCTGCCGGCGTTAATGACTCATTACATATCCGCTACACGCCACTAATCGCCAATTAATATTAGTTAGGAAACCATGAAATGCTACCATTTGATTTAATATCTTTCGACTATGCAATAGAAAGTATAAACAATAACATAGCGAAAGCTAACACGAGAGAGTTTGATTTATTGCTATGCGACGACGATCGCACGTCTTTTTTCGGAAACACTTCAATAAATTAACATAACAATTAAATATTAGGTAATACCATTGACGGATGCCGAATGTCCGTTGAACATCTATTACGAAGATACTTGAAACTTACTAGCAACGGAACTAGCTTTTAAACATAGATGGAAAATAATGTTGCAAGATATTTTCGGTAAAGGCATTTAGAGAATCGCACTTCGTACCGTTGTCAAAAATATTTTCGTAATGTACGTTTTTATCGGGCTTTCAGAAGCGGATGAAAAATCTGTGTCGTAAAACTGTGACGAATTGATAAAAGTCTGCATAGAAATTATTTTTCTGCTTTTGATTAAACATTTATTTGTTACATACTTAATTATATTTTTTTATCTAATATTTAAAAAAAATACTTTTGCGGATAAATAACAAAATTTGCAAAATATTTTGCACTTGTGGCAAACTCTTAGGTGAAATTACACAAGATTATATTTACTTATTTTTTGCCCAAATGGGAAACATTGATAATTTATTTATTTATTTATTTAACAAAAGTTCACAGCTTTTATAATTGGTTCTTATAATTAGTAATACATAGTCTGTAATTGAGCCAAGGAGAACCCTCACTTTGTAAGCTACATTATATTAAAAAAATATCGCAAGGGATATAGTATAGTTAATCTACTCGTATCACGTGATAATTTCCAGAAATAGTTTGTGAACAAAATACCTAGGTGTCAAATGAATATACAATAAAATACAGCGCAAGTGTAGTGTATGTGTAGTGTAAGTGTCGTGTAGTGTAAGTGTCGTGTTGTGTGTGTTTTATTCTGTAGGAAAATAGTATTTGTTCTGAGTAAAACAACTAATCAGTGCTTAACACAACCTAACAGTTTATGTTTTACATAATTACATAATAATAACGTTATAGTGACAAATTGTGGACAAAACTGTTATAAAATTCAGTTTAAGTTAAGACATGATACTGTAATGACTAATATAATTTATATTAAGTAAAATGATACTTATTTTAAACTAATATCATAATTATATTATCAAAAATTTTCTTTATTGCCTTTAGTACCCTATGTTCGATAGCTTTTGAACTGACGAAATAAATAAAATGTATAGTTACAACTATTGATGCGCATATTTCAAATCTTTGTATTTTTCTAGAATATTGCCTCCAATATTCTAGACAACAAGACAAACAAGAATACATGAGACTAACAAAACCGTGTAAATAGTTCAGTTATAACCATTTTGATTCATCAATATGAAATATGTATAATTTAGTCAGATTTGGAGGAAGTTTTCAAGAAGAAAATGGTTACAAAGTCACGTAACATGATGCTTTCCATCGATCGATGGGCTTAAAACGATATTACGTACCTACGAACGAAATAATGAGATCCCTCTATAAGTTTTAGGTAGATCTTTGTAAATTGACAAACTTCGCAATTACTTTCTTTTAACTTTACTTCCGAAAACATTTAATAAAACGTAAATAAAAGTTATTAGTTCCGGGAAGGAAACTACGAGAGGGTAAATTTAAATAATTTCGCAATACTATTATTTCCGTTAATAAAAGTTAGGCTTTTTTTCATAGTATAGATAAAGTAATAGCGTTTCGTTTTGGAAGAGCAGGCAGGAAATACACGAGCGAAAGAAGTGCTCTTACTCGTATTGTCTCCATTTCTTTTTTACTGTGCTTTATTAAGATGCCCGCATCCAAATATTTAAATTTATAGAAGCAGCAGGCAAGGGATTAATACGTGACATGTTCAATCAACCAACAAAGTTTAATTAGGACGTATATGATATTCGTTGTCAATGATGTGAAGCAAAACATAAAGTCATAAAACTGGCGAGGGTATGGAAATAATTTCTTTTATAACCTATATAGCGAAACTGTAAACACAATGTTTACAAACATCCTCTATGTAGATCAAGCATGATTTGGCTTCGGGCACCAAAACAAAACCTCTCAAGCTTTCAACTCGTCAGAGGATGTCGGAAACAAACTACATTCATTTAAGTAAAGCACAATTCATTACGCAATTATATGAACAGATAATCAATCACGACTCGCCGCATCTTGATTATGTGATTAAGTTAACATCAGCGGAGTTAGGAACATTTTGAGCCTCGGGCCACTACGGGCTTTGACTTGTAAACACGCGATTGTAATTACATTGTAATAACAATTATTAAAATAAACATTAAGTAGCTGTTTCATCATCACGCTTAACGTGGGGTAATCACAAGTGTTGTGTTAACCTTGTTTGAGAAACTGTTTCAAATTAGAAAGAAAAACAGTAGGTAACATTGCTTAGCCAACAAATGATCGATTGCTGAATTAGACATGTTTGTAATTCGTTGCGATTATAATATGTTATGTTTATTATACTAGCTTTGCGTCTAATTAAACCACATAATTAGGTTAATAGATACTAAACATGAATGAGTATTATGAAATTGGAGTTCCTCAAGGACCAATTCTCAGCCACTTACTTAATTCTGCATAACTGTATTGGATTGCATTGATTTACGACTGTAATCAGTTATATAATCTTCAATAATTTGTGGTGGGTGTTAAAATGGTGCCAATTATTATGTTTAACCATTTATCATAGTTTACAGATATGCTCGCGGCTATCTCTTAACTGTCTGTTTCGTTGAATCATGGCACTAAATATAAATGTTCGGGTTCAATATGTAGATTGTCAAAATGATGTTGGGAACAGATGCTGCTTCGTGCAGCTAATATTCTAATGTTACGGATGACATGAAGTCGTGGCGTTTCGGGAGCGTAGATCGAGAACGAGCAAATGTCAACCGTTCTCGTATTTATAGCGAAGCCGAGCCGCGTGCCGGAGTGAGTCATCGGTGCAGACGTCGCCGGGACAGCCCGCCTTGCTCACATTCACTTACTCACACACAACTCATGAAATTCTCTGCAGCTCACTCACCGATCCGAATAGCGGCGCGGAAATAGAAAACATATTAATAGCGCCGAAAAAATAGTATAACCGGTATTAGCCAACAAAATATTCAAAATAGAATTACTGCGTATAAATATTCAGTTTAGTTTATTGTATTTCCTTATTTTCAAACAGACATACATCATATAAACAATGCTATGTTTGCCCTGCTTTGTGTGCATGGCTGGTTCTTTACCGTCACTGTCAGAGATGTATACATTACCCTATTACGTTCCTTCCGTTCCATTTACATTTTTTAATACAAGTTGTCGTGCTTTGAACAACGTAATCAAGTAATCAACATGTTAACTTTTTACATATAGCCAAAGAAAAAAGTAACTTTCAATAACTGAGAGAGAGAAAGTTACTTAGAATACTCATAATATCAACTTCGATAAAAATAAATTGATAGTACTTTTAATTTTATAAACCTCAATTAAGTTAATGGCAAACGGTAGTCATTGATGCTTGTGAAAGAAGTGTTATTTAATTGAGTATCTCATATAGAAATAAAATTAATGTTTAAGAATGTAAATGATACTGAGGGTATCCAATTACCGTGGTGTGTTGGGGCCGGGATCGTGGCTGTGATCACCTTGTCCGATGCTCTTAATTAACATTTAGCCCTTGCTACTGTATTCGTTCGACAAACGTCGCTTAAATCCCTTTCCATGGGTCCCGTTATGGTCCTCGTTACCGGCAAAATCGAGTCCATTCTGCAAAATAAATTACAATTTTTAAGCGCTGTGAAGGCTTCATGGCCGAGATCTTAATAACTGGCTTGCCATGTTCGTCACTACTGCTACAAGTAATCACAGTATCTGGGATATCATCGTAAAATTATTATCCTAAATAAAACCTATGCTTCAGATGGAGTTATAATATGGTTTCTAATGGCACTAAGCACAAAACTTGCAATAATTTACGGTAAATTTCTTAATTTTCGATTCTCATTTACAAGATACAATTATAGTTTACATTTCTTTAAAAATATTTATGAAGTATTGAGCTTTGAAGGCAACTATGGTAATGACGATTCCAATATAGTTCAATAAGTATATTTAAATCGTTTTCATCCTTACAACATCGACCAGTCAGCTAGATTTATTCACTCCATTATCTCAAAGTAACGTTCTGTCAGATCACCTTGAACTGCTATCAGTCCCAGTGAAAGTACTCGTTAGTATAATTGGTGCGTTATTCTATGGGTCTACTATAGTTGTCTATTCGCACGATTTGATAAGGACCTCGGATTCCGCAATGTGTCCAGGTGAAGTACGCTTAGAAGTTATAAACATGACTGGTCAATTAGTTAGGCTGTTTGTTTGCTGCCGCTTTGGAGAATTCAATTTCATCAGTGTTCCTATTTTACAACTCTTCAAGTGTGTGTCTTAATAATAAATGTGTCAGTCCTTTTGATTTCATGCCATTTTAGACATGTAAACATTTAAGATATTCTCTATTCAAAATTACCTCCTTATCAATTCATTAACCACTTGAGTTCAATAAATTCGAAGTATTGATTATCAACCCAAATAATACATCAGGACACTCCTCACTCCGAATATATGATCAGGTGCATTTGTGTGTAGACATAAAAGGAAAGTTCGACAACCTCAATTGATAACCGCGAAATCGCAATTAACACATATCGACTGTTTTGAGTCAGCTCATTGAATCAGGGTTCAATACCACCTCATTTTGGCCCTGCCCTTAGTCATAGCTTAATATCCATTCAAATAAACTAGTCCTGGTATTAACTGACAATTTTATTCCAAAGACATTCAATAACATTTTTATTGCAAATCAGTATAATTGAAGGAATAACATGTTACTGAGTATGTGCACTAGACGATTTGCAGCAAAATCAGGCTAGCATAAAACGATCTGGCTGACAAGACCAGACGTAAAGATATCATTTGTGAACCATTTTCTGCACTTTATTATCCATAATATATTTCATTAAGCTCCTTTACGTTACCTGCACAGTTTTACGACCTTTTGCCAGAAGTTGTATATTTTAGAATTTGATAGCATTCGCTATAAACATCGAAGGTTTTCATTTCATCAAAATTATATGGTATCTTAGGGGTGGCAGTTTTTGTAGATAGATACTAAGTTCACGTTTATAGTATTTTCTAATGAGAATTTACCAAGGGTTTATTTATACTAAGAGTTTTTATGTAGTTAAGTTAAATTTCTTGAAACTGCAATAGTAAGTGGAAGCTAATATCTAACGATACGACCAACGTACTTAATTATGAGCTAGTCTAGAGTTACTTACTGGCTTATCCGATATCATTGCTGCAACACCTTCAACACCACTGGATATAGCTGCATAGGTACAGTGTAATCTATATACTGTTCGTGCTCACAGCTCCATAGTCACTATTGTGAAATAGGGCGTGTCATTATCTCACCGGCATTCACATTTTTCTCACTGAAGTATTTTAATATTAACCAGCCCATTCTATATATTTAAATGAGAAGTTTCTCCAGACATGCAATGCTTAAGGCACGATACATCGTACAAAGTTATTTAATCATCAACATTAACATTACGTTATATTGACGGCGCTATGAAAATCATTACAGCAATTTACATTAATTTTGTAATAGTTCGTTAAAGTTTACAGTCTTTCTTCGTCTTTACTGTTTAATTGGCCTTGCAAGTTGTTTATTAATATTATAGGTAGGTATCCATATAGCCCTTTTGTCTGCTTTCCCTCTAATTGAGGCTTGTCGTTGTAAATTCATTGTGGTGTACAACTTTTGTAACACCTTTTGCCGATTAGTTACTAATTGCTGCTTTCTCTGTTTTCAACTTGTTTTGATTACTACAAGGTGTTCTATCGAGGAAGGTAAAGTGTAAACTAGGTATAACCATTAGTTATAATTTCAAATACTCAGATAGTTAATTGTGAAACTAAATGTTATATTTTTGTTTGTTTCAGCTGTGGTTGTTCGTTATTTGACGAAGCGTTACATTGGAGAATATAGTTCTACTGGAGGTAAGTACAGTTATTTATTCTTTTTATGCTATCGAGTAACGAGAAGAAGTGCTAGTAGTAGAGTTTACCTATAAGATTAACTAGGTTAAACAGAAGTTGCGTTCGAAGCTCGGGTGTGTGCTGGTGGAATTTTTAAGTGAAGGCTTCTATGTTTTGGATATGTTTAGCCATTGGTCCTGGTTGTTGTCTTATAGACTAACAGTCAATAACGTACGTCGAAGGTCTTCGGGCGGTTTGAAAACTCTAATATTCGCTACCAACGCTGGCCATGTAGTGTAGTAGTATAAGTAACGAGATCCACTAGGTCGTAGTAGCCTGCTTGTTTATGAGTAGGAACTATTTTTCTTACAATATATATATTTAATGCATTAAAGGTTGCACGGCCAGACACAATAGAAATTTCATTGTTATAATGACATCGACCCTTGAAGGGATATCCCTTCATCTATAGTCAGTGTCAGTAAAAGATAAAAAGTACATGATATATAGTGAGGTTAGACATACGTTAGCATATTATAACAGTTAACCATCCTGGCATCGATCCCGATTACCTCGTTGAGATGCAGATAATGTCTGAGCTGACTGAAAGACAGAAATACCGAAGACAAGCCCTTACTGAGGGCACTTACCACATGCCAAGCCCGAGTGCCAATGGACGGTTATTTGCGATATTGGCAACTACGAACGTTGCCAAGGCTGCTGCTGGCGCCCACTGTAGGCCGATGACCTTTACAGACACAATTTGACAAAAAACGCAAATCTTAATCATACCACCATATCTAACTCTAGTTAATCTCTTGGCGTAATGACCTAAATTACCCTCAATTACCAGTACCACTACCAATTGTAAAGTTTTAGTCTCTCGATTTCATTGCCCTACATTTTTTTATTTGCGAAGCTTTACAATTACAATGCTTTATTATGATGTACCTATCTTGGAAAATTTACCAATACGATACACGCGTACGTAGCAGCTTGGAGTAGTTTTAGCTAGTTCAATCTAGATATCGGAACATAGAGATTAATAAGCCAATTAATTATTACTTGTATCTGTCAGACTCCTAATAGGTAATTGATCTGGCGTATCGATCGAGTGAGTTACGAGCTCATGTGACCTACTTACACGCGACTGATGTTATCTAAAGATCTACTGAGCTATAAGTACGTTACGCGCAAAGATCGAGACCATCGCGGAATGAGTTATGTAAATGAGGCTTGGTTTCAGACTTCCTGTATCAACATCGGGTCGCGTTCGACGGGGCCACGTCGGAAGTTGAAGTACTGGACACCTGCGGATGTGCAGTAATTATTATTACTATTTTTATTTAGTTATGAAAGAAATTTGTATGTTACATGGATCATAGTAAAAATAGATTCTAACAGTCTGAGCAAAAAATTGTATTATAATAATAATAATAAATATTTCGACTACGAAGGTACCAACAGGCTAGAATAACAAGGCATTGCTATTCCGATTGTTCTGACCGTGGCGTAAAAATACTATTTGAATCAGCTACCTAATTTGTGTAGGTGCAATTTATTTTTGTTTTTTGCAGAAGCGTGGTTGTCTCGCGGAGCACTTGAGGTGGGGTGACGCATTTGCTATCGTCTACTCAGTCTGCGACCGACGCTCATTTCTGGCTGCTGCTGAACTTCTGGCTCTGTTGGAGAGGACCAGATTGCCAGGCTGCACTGCTGTGACTTTACTGGGGAATATGAGGGACTTGGAACATGCCAGGTACATAAGCCTCTCTATTTGCAAGCAAATAAAATAAATGTCATAGTTACTTATGTTGGTTTGGTAAACCTGATTGACTTAAGTTATACATATCAATAAATTCTAAAACACATTCATTGTAGCACTTGTTTTAAACGCTGGAAATTCTTCAAAGTCACAGAACGTCTGTTCGTAGCCTACGTTTCAGGCGAGACTTGAATATTGTTAGAGTTGGTGGCAATTTGTGTCAGACGACTTATTGTATATGATTGGACCCATGTCATGAAAGAGTTTATTAGAATTCACTTGTGTTCTACCGACCTTGGCAGAATAGTGAAATAAGTACAATAATCTTTCTATAACACATCAATATACCTGCAAATCATATGGCATATGTCAAATGTGTGTACTACAGAAAAAAAATTGTGTTATGTCTAATATATATATATATATGTATATACGCGTGAACGGATGGAATGCTAATTATTTTTTGTTGTGTTAATTATCCTCAGGAGAAGGTTCTTATGAAAGAAAAACCAAGACAACATGGAAGGTAATGGCGAGGTCGAAGGCCGAGTCTGCTACGCGAACGAAATCGCGGGCAGTCGCTAGTAGTTAGAGATCTCAAGTTTCAAAACTCAATAGAGTGCTGTCAATGTATAATTTAGCGGCATTCTGTTCATATATCTGCATAAAATTTACATCCACATCATCTTAGTCATAGGACTACAGTGGACCCACTGTAAGACATAGGCCGGTCAATCAAATAAAACTCTGCCAGCCCATAAAATTATTTTTGATATCATTGAATTTTGAAAAGGAACGATTTGAAGTGTCCTGTGGCCAAGGTCATCCTGAAAATGTTATCAGTACGTCCACCTTGTTGGTGTGCGCGTTCCCCGGTTGTTTTGGAGCCCAAACAGAAATACCATGCTTACGAGGTTTTCACATTCACCTACTCCTGAATAACATTTTTCTGAATGGTTTATTTTTTTATTCAGAGTCGTCAACGCCGAAGAGGGTCAGGAGCTGTCCCTGCGGTTCGGGTGTCAGTTTTATGAAGTATCAGCTGCAGAATCGTGTGCAGGCGCCGCGTTGGCATTTCATGCTTTACTTCGGGAGGCGCGTGCTTTGGCCCTTCTACTGCCGCCCAGACGGAAGCTGGCCGCGTACTCCGTGTCCAAGGTATTATTACATGTCAGTACACTCAAAATATCCTATCTTTGATTATCACTAGCACCGTTATTTTATTTAGATTTTATAATACCCCATCTATGTATACAGTACTATAAGAAAAAGTACTACATTTCAATAAATAAAATTAAGTATCTACTTTGGTGAGAGTTTAGTTAATCATTCATAGATAACTTTATCTACAATTGTGACACTCTTAGATATACGACAAAATTTTATAAGTATTTCGTCAACACAGAGATTCATATCGAGTCGACAGTCAGTAATGTCTGAAGCAATATCGTTATCCACACAGGTGATCGGCACGATTCTTGGGCTCAGCAACAAAAGCGTCAGGAAGAAACGACCGTCACTGAGCATATGATGCGTCGGTCCACGCTTCGAGGGATCTTGTTAACTCCGTGATAGGGGTATTGTTTTCTTTCGGTTCTGAAGAACCTTTGTTATCTCTGCTGATGTCGTGTCAGGGAGATTTGTCGTCGGCTGGACCTACGGAATGGAACTTGAACGATCATATCCACACGCTACTATGGTATGGAAAGATGCGGATACCCGATGCAATGTAATAATTTCATAGGCTACCTGACGAAATTGCCATTTTTATATTGAAATTGCAATTACCCATAAAATATTTCCTTGTAAATAATGTTTATCGTTGCTATAATTGTATAATTTCATAAGCACTTGATTGTAATCTTGAACCTTTTTATAATATTACTTAATTATACGAATGTACCTATTATGGTTATGTTTCACAGTTCTTAATTGAGTTGTTCTCGATGAAATGGGTAGTGATTGCCCTAAATACTTAATTAAAGATAAGTACTTATCTCAACTTCTTCATGACGTAGATACTTTGTCTTTTAAGGTGTATTACTACAGCATAAATAATGTCAATACTTAAATTTCATTAGGTACTCAGTTTTATTATAAAATGAGTCAACTTCCAATTCGATTCGTTCTCGTCAACGGATTGAGTTGAGATTTTGAAAAGAAATGTTGTGATTAACTTATCATTTACTACGTTTTTATTACTACTTTATTAGAAAAAAGTAATCGAAAATTAAATGAAATGATGTGTATTTTATTACTAGTATTGTAACATGATTGTATGAAACAAACATCCCCTTTTACCTAAACTGTATTTAAGATATTGTCTCATGCTGTTTGATGACTTTGCTGTACATATTTGCCATATCCACATTAATTCGAATAAGTAAGTCGAATAAGAGCTATAATAAAATGGTGAAAGACTCAATTTTGAATAAGAAAATCAGATCAAGAAATGCAATCAAAATGTACGAGTATAGCTATATCGAAATGAGGATACATTAAGAATTGTTAAAGTAGTTAAGGTATATAATTCAATTCCATCATCAAGTCACGAGACAAGGAAGTAGGTACCTAATATCTAATATACACTCGTATTTTCTTTGAGTTTTTGTGAGTAGCTTTCCTACCATGCGATTCTCTAATGATTCGACTCACCGTTGTCAAATACTTTATGAGATATCGCCCTAACAAAAAACAACCTTATGTACACATAAGGTTGTTTTTCCAACGTTTCTTGTCATCTTGTCATTTGTTTCACAGATGTTGTCAAAGATGCAACGATGTTTGCTCTTAGCGAATCGCACGGAAGTGCCTAATTTACTTGTCTCATAGACATACTTGAACATTTTTGGTATATGAAATATTAGAAATTACCTATAAGTATATAATTTGTATAAAAATTAGACCCGCACCTAGATTGACTGAGATACAAAAGACATTTTTTGCGTTTTCTCGTAGGTATATGAATTGATGAATAGTAAAAATATTTATATTATTTTATTGCTATGCATATTACTTAAAGTTCTTAAAGTCATTGTTAATTAACGTAAATCCTTACTGTATTGTTACCTTACTATATGTTATGTTAATAATGTATATGTATTGTATATAATAAACGTAATTTGTACAATACTTGAACTTTTTTTAAATGTTAATAAACTCTGTACCTACCACGTTTTTTTTGTAATAAACTTTTGAAATAAACCTGAATAAACGTTATTTATTTTATTAATGAAGTTTTATTTTCTCCCTATAATAATATTAACTGCATTTTCTTTATAAGCTTCTTTGTTTTTTTTTATTAGGAGATTGGTAATCTCTGCCTAGGACAGTGACGTTCGACGTCATAAGTGACGAACTGTACTGCGTCCGTAACCCTGAGACATTATGTTGCTGTATTCTCATATGCTTCACCGGCAACCAGCCGTGCGATTCTCTAATGATTCATCGATGCGCTCGTCGACGAGTTCACCGATGTCAGATACTTTATGAGATATCATCCTTGTAAATAAGGTTGTTTTTTCAACGTTTCTTGTCATCTCGTCATTTGTTTCACGGATGTTGTTATAGATGCAACGATGTTTGGTCTTAGAGAATCGCACGGCAGGTCGCAGTATTGCGAAGATTGGGTACATATATTCGTGGTAGAAATAGCATGGTGGCGGTACTTCCCCGGACGAACTTATTCACAAAGGGTTCTGCTGCTCTTAAGCTTTGTGCAAAACACGAATTTGTAGTAAAAATATACCTACACAATTACTAGTGTAAAGTGCACATAAATAAAAAACCTATGATATAACAACCTATTAGAAACGTTCGAGATATTGAATGATAAATCAAGATATACCTATAGATTACCGTTGAAGTACCTAATGACATGGTGTCACCGAATTTCTAAACATAGTAAATCCATTATATGTATTTTATTAACAGGTATGAATAAAATAATAAATCTTTATTCAACAATTCGTACAATCTCACAATATAATGGGGCTAGAAAACATGAGCAAATTTATGCAAGAGTATCTGCTGCTGAACTAGGTTCATCACCCGTGCTTCAGCATACAGCGCTCTTTCCCCAGCGTTGGACAACTGCTATTATATAGGTGGAATATTTTACAAACCCACTGAAAGCAAATCACTGTGTTGAAAGAAATCTATTTTACATAGGTAATAGATTTAACTTTAAATTTATGAACATATAGACAGGTAATCATAATCATAATCAGCCCATTCCGTTCCCACTGCTGGGACTCGAGCCGTCCTCTCAGAGAGAGGAGTTGGGTCTTAATCCACCACGCAGGCCCAGTGCGGCTTGGTGGATAGGTTAGTGGCCAACCCATGTCGAAGTTTTCAGGCCGCCCGAAGGCCTTCGACATAGCCTAACTACTGTTGTCCTAAGACAAACCACCGGGACCGACGGCGTAACGTACCCTCCGAAGCACGGAAGTGCTCAGTTGAATAATGCCACTAGCGGTCACCCATCCAAGTCCTGACCGCAGCAAGCGTTGCTTAACTTGTTGATCGGTTAAGATCGCCAAGTCAAGCTCCGCTACGAGCGCTTCAACAGACAGACAGATAAATTTGATAGTAACAAAGAAGAAACCAACTTACTCTATGGATAGTATAAATAACTTGTCAAGTGCATGTCGAGACATGCATAGTCCGAACTGAGCATTTGGTTTCTTAACTCTTAGTTATAAAGAAACCATATGGTTCCTTAGCCGGCAGCTAAAGACCAATAAAGTGCGCTACGTGTGCTGTAGCAAAGTATTGCCATAATAAGGCTGCTATACAAGCATTGCGGGCTAAGCTTATTATATTAGCACGAACGAACACAGTCATCTTATAAACGTAATTTTGTCCTACGGAACCTTACAAATATATGTAAATGACAACGTATAAGATACGTTAGACACATTGAAATTGAAATCAAGATATGACAACAGGTTACTGTTGAGGCGGTTACATGGTGTCGCAGAACTTCAAACTAAGGTAAATCCACTTTACGTATTTTTATATATGTCTTAACGTTTTCTTCTCCTTGTATATAAATTCATTGCTGTTCGTTAGTCTCGCTAAAACTCAAAAATGGCTTGGCCATAGAGATCTAGAGAGATGCCAATCCGTGCGCTGAGTACAAAACCTGGCGTCGCAAGCAGCCGCCGTATTCCGCGCTTCAACGTATTGTTAGCTTCAATAAGTTCATTATCCACTGCGGTATTAAACTCAACGTTTGAATATTCGTAAATACAGAGCAAGCATTGGTAACTGTTTACATGCAATATAGCGACCGGCGTTCAGTCACATAATGCAAATGTGGCGAACCGCCGCGAGCAATATGTTATGTTCCTTTTCATATCTCCCTTGTTTCTGTGATCTGTGGGTTTAACCGATTGGAATAATTATTAGTAATTTTTAAACTTACGCGATTTGAACACATAGTTATATTATATTAACGGGGCTTAATCGCGTTAGTAATAGTATTTATTTACCTCGACGTTTCGATCAAGTTGCATTGATCGTGGTCACGAGCGGACTGAAGAGGCGGGTGTCACTGTCTTGAAGTATGGAGATACTTTTTAATATACCCCCAACAGTTGTTATAAAAAGTCATTGTCCCGACACACAACACTAACGATATCGACAGATTTTTCTGAGGATAAATCGCGACGGGAACACTTTTTAATCATTGGATTCCATGTTGCCGCCAGTTTGAACTTCACGACCCCAAAATCCTCTCTACGGAGCGTCACTATTACTCGAGAATGGTACGTGAAGCGCTTGAGATTAAAAAACACCGTAACTTCAACCGGGAGGATGGTTTCAAACTGGCGGCAACATGGAATCCAGTGATTAACAAGTGTTCCCGTCGCGATTTATCCTCAGAAAAATCTGTCGGTATCGTTAGTGTTGTGTGTCGGGACAATGACTTTTTATAACAACTGTTGGGGGTATATTAAAAAGTATCTCCATACTTCAAGACAGTGACACCCGCCTCTTCAGTCCGCTCGTGACCACGATCAATGCAACTTGATCGAAACGTCGAGGTAAATAAATACTATTACTAACGCGATTAAGCCCCGTTAATATAATATAACTATGGAATAATTATTTTTGTTTCGTTTGCTCTGATACACGAGTTCTTTAAAAATAAAAAAAAATCATAATCAAATCATTCATTACCATGCAGGTGAAACCCCGAGACGCAGCTAGTCTGAAATAAAAGAACAATGATAATTACTTTTTAGACTTTCGCGGTTGTTAACTAAATTATAATTAGTACATCCCGTAAGTACTAATTATAATTTAATGATAATTATGGTTCATTTGATCTAAGTCTTTTCTATGGAAAACACAAACAACACCAAACCAACATTTTGCGTAACAAGATTTTCCATTATTATCAGTTCGTATTTTCATAAAATTGTTGTAATATATAATGTACAAGGTATATATACCTGCCAACAATCGGAAAAATTATAAGGAATGCCTCAATTTACTAATAAGTCGACAAGATGTTTATTGAAATGCATCTCTCTCCTTTGTTCAGAATGGAAATCAAAATAATAAATATATATTACTTGGAGTTACCTACGTTTGATGTTCAACGACACATATGTCCTACTTGTAAATATCTTTTAAGGTATTTGCAACACGGCTATCTAAATGTGTCCACACCCTTCACAAAGATACTTCAGAATATGTAGATAGGAAATTATATCCGCAATTAATTAGAAATGTTACTTAAAGGAACGATAGTCTCTGTACGTTATTATCACAAGTAGAAAGACGTTACGAGTCTTGTGAGTTGATAGATACAAATGATAAGGATATTATACTCGTTACTTATGTAAACGCATTTTTAGCGGATGTAGTTACTACATACATGCATACATTATACTGTTGCGTCGTTATTACTCTGAAGGGGTCGGCAGTAGTAGATAAACGTAGAGTGAATGTGATTTCTATCTTTGATCTCTGCAATGTGAGGAGAGTCACTTCGATCTTCAGAAAATATTTGAACAAGCAAAGAGAAGTCTCCAAGACCACTGAGACAAACCTGCGCTTGTTTCACGACGATAACTTGACATAGGTATTTAATGGCAGCGTTCCGGAAACTTCGCGAAGTCTTCCCGTCAAAAATACCTCAGTGCCTCAAGACAAGAGTCTTCGATGAATGTGTGTTACCAGTGATGACGTGGCACTGAAACGTGGTCTCTTACTATGAGCCTCATAGATAAGCTCAAAGTCGCACAACGAGCTATGGAGAGGGCTATGCTCGGGGTTTCTATACGTGATCGAATCAGAAATGAGGAGATCCTTAGAAGAACGAAAGTCACCGACATAGCTTAGAAGATTAGCCAGTTGAAGTGGCAGTGGGCAGGGCACATAGCACGCAGAACAGATGGCCGATGGGGCCGAAAGTTTCTGGAGTGGAGACCACGGACCGGCAAGCGCAGCGTAGGTCGTCCACCGACACAGTGGACAGACGACCTGATGAAGGTCGCAGGACGACGTTGGATGCAGGCCGCTTCCAACCGGTCCCTTTGGAAAATCATGGGGGAGGCGTATGTTCAGCAGTAGACGTCCTACGGTGAGATGATGATGATGATGATGATGAGGTATTTAACGTATCCTAATAAATACGAACATATATTTTTTTAAAGTACATACATAAACAGCAATGTAATCCTGGTTTTAATTCTAAAATGCAACTTATTCACCAGACTACTATTATTAAGCGAAAAGTTTCAGTAAATAATCAGACATCTTTTATACAGAATTACCGGGTATAATCTGTGGTTCGAAAATATAATACGTACGGATGCTGAATTGTCCTGGAAGAATCGGAGAATTCTATTTAAAAGTGAGTTATAAATAAAGATATAAATAAATGAACCTACCATAAATATAGTACTGGAGAGTAGACAGTATTGTCGGCTTATCTAAATAGCCGTTAAGTATATCTGAGCCTTCCGTCACCTCGCCATAACAAGCATAAATTTGATATAAATGTGTCCAGTGGAGCAGTTCCTACAGCTTTTGAGTCAAGTCACAAGGCATTGACGCCTTTCACCAGTCGATACTATAAAGATCCACTTTTCTATCAACATGTTTTAAGATTACTGCTATATCAGCTCAGCTTGCCATAGCAGCATATTTAGCAAAAAATTATGCATAATTATGAAAGTCATTACCAGTCACTTTATGTCCAATAAATTGGTCTTAATTCTTGACCAACCAAGTTTGTAAGCGATACCCGTTTTGTTTATGCGTTTATTAATACATTCGAAATTAAACTGCCTTAATTAAGTGGCTAGGGTTGGAATATTTTGTCCAAGAAACGACTTGTACTTCACAATTTTCTTTTTTATATTTCTCTTTCCTGTGCAATTTTTATCTGTACCCAGGTCTATATGATAAAGTGATAAGACGGTCAAGTCATTCATCTGATAGTATCTCAAAGCCATTCATGCCAGTGACAGTAAATATGTAGTGTCATGGAAAGCTTTATGTGGCACTTCACCGCGCCATCATTCTCCAAATCCTAGACTGCAGTTTCTAGAAGAATCTCAATCGCTCAGTAACTTTCTTTGTCATAGATACTTATTGCTACTTTGAGACAAATATCTGACTTGGTGGTGCCTCTTGTATGAGAGACATTATAACTCGGGTTTTACGCCTTTTATTACTATTCGATATATTCGATTCGCGATGGGACATTATATAACTCGTCCTTCCTCGGAGTACCTACTTATATAATAACTTAACGTACTTTTTTCTATTGAAGGTATAATACATATCCTTAAAACTTTATAGTATAAATAGTATTAAATACACCAGGTTTATGTAACATTAATGCATTTAAAGTATTACTATTTATTTTAAAGGCTCGTGCACCGGCAATCTCAGAAGCGGTTACTAAAAGGTAGGATAAATGGTTGGCAATTAGCACTTCGTTGCAGTCTATTTAGGTTCCCACAGGATTGATGGTGGTACCACCCACAGGATCCTATACGTGGGATTTAAATTACCACGTATTCAACTATTCATCCAATGTCTTGTCAGCATCAATGGAGGCTTCACGGAAATGATAAATTCTCCCTTTTCAGCCAGGATCATGAGAGATAGACGTTATTGCTAATGCGAAGAATTGCAACAGTTTACATTTGTAGTAATTTGACATGTAACTCGAACGCAGAAGGATCGAATTTGTTTATACCTCATAGATTTATGTTTTGAAAATTTATTTAGTTAATCAGACGTGCACTTAAACGGGCATTTGTATAGAAATTATTTGTTGCAATTGTATAACCAGTCAAAAGTACTACGTTATAGACCAACATTTTTGGGTTACACAAAATGTATTGCTCGGTTATACATTTTGCTACTTCATTATTGTTGAAATGATTGCCCGTGTAAGTGCGCCTTTGCGTTTATACACTTTTAAGGAAGTATTTGCCATCAATAGAGGGAATATATATGGTGGATAATTTGGAAAGCATTTAAGGTCTCAACGACTAGTTGTGCAGGAAAAAATGAGTCGGAGAATTTGGAAATAAGAACAGGACTTTTGTGTATGAATTACCTTGAAATAAGAAGGTATTTTTTCGAAGGGTTAAGTAAAATCACCTTGATTTTTAATAGATTTATAACATGCACATGCATTTTAATTATTACTATTACAAAAGAGCTTATTGATATAATTACGTACCTACGTTACTTTAATTGATTTATAATTCTTTATTACTTTACGACTATAAGTATGTAGAACTAAATGCGAATAAAACAATGCGTTTCAAAGTAGGGCCCAATGAGGCTTGCTGATTCGGACAGAATTAATCTGTCCGAATCAGCAAGCCTCATTCGAGGCAAGTTTCATTCATAAATCTATTGTTGTTTTTTTGTCGTGATGCGGACAGATTAAATATCAACAAGAACAGTCACCTACAAATGTATACAATTTTTATATACATTTTTATGAAATGTCAATAACGAACACTACTTTACAGTATACCTATACTGTATATAGTAGTGTTAGTTATTGACGCATGCAAAAATATAAATTTATCGTAGGCGGCTGTATATAAGGAGTTACATTAGGCGACATGAAAGTTAAAAATAACTATGGACAGCTATAGTCGGGAAGACAGGCAAGTGAGTTGAGTTGAGTTTAGGTTGAATCAAACGGTTTTTTCTAAATCGAAAATATCGAAATGTCTTTGTTGGACACAAATAAGTATAAGTAAGCATATACAGTTATCGAAACATGATACCTCCATCAGTGGAGTAGGCTGTGATGGATTGAAGAAACTAAATATTCCACGCACACACACATTTTTGTAATAAGCATATTTATTTCTTGAATCTATATTTTAAGAACCTGACAAACTGAAAATTGATATGGTAAATGAAATCGGATACATCACTTCGACAAGTCAATATAATGATTCGAATTGGTAGTAAGGCCACAGAATAAATAAAAGTGAAGGAGCTCTTGTGTTGCTATAGGTAAAGGGTGTTATTTCAAGAGGTATACCTATTCAAAATGAAATAAAACAAATTACAATAATGGTACTGTTTATAATATTGGTTTTGTTTAAAAGGTAATTTTATGCCATTATTGTATATATAATTTCGGGAATATGAGTGCCACAGCTAGGTCGAATGAAGCGCAATCGTGAAGTCTAATTCACGACAACTTTATCGAGCAACTGGGGTTGTATATCAGCAATATACGGCGAATTCCATATGGTCCAACATCTTTGGTTTATACGCATAGACAAGAAAAATCACATACCCCTAAAGAAAATTAACTAAAGGTGTGTGATTA
This sequence comes from Selenia dentaria, assembly GCA_917880725.1. Lineage (NCBI taxonomy): Eukaryota > Metazoa > Arthropoda > Insecta > Lepidoptera > Geometridae > Selenia > Selenia dentaria. Next base: position 19,137,264 of record OU862888.1, on the reverse strand, counting down.
CACGATTGTGGAGGCTAGTTCACAGGTCCATTACGCGAAATTAAGCGTTCACCAAATGTTCTCCGCATAAAATTTATGGTGCCGCCCGCTGTGTAGCATGTTGCCCTTATTGAAACAAAAACTCTGTCTCATCAATGCCATTCAACTGAGGTACGAAGAAGTCAGCAATATGTTTCTGTAGCGCTCTCCAGTTACGGGCATATTAACCCGTGATGAAATACCGTGATAATTAAAACAAAAGATTTATGAATGAAACGCACGTACATTTACGTCTCTGAGATGCAAAGCGTTAAGACCGGCATCGTTTTAAAAAAATGGGCCGCTGCTTTGGAATAGATTCCACCTGCTCATAAAGAATGATGAAATGGCAAAAAACAGCCGTGCGATTCTCTAAAAAACATCGTTACATCTTTGACAACACCCGTGAAACAAATGAAGAGATGACAAGAAACTGGAAAAACAACGTTATGTACAAGGGCGATATCTCATAAAGTATTTGACATCGGTGAGCTCGTCGACGAGCTCGTCATCGAATCATCAGAGAATCGCACGTATATAATATTTTAGTCTATGAATCGCACGGCTGACTACAAATCAACTGTCACCTGTCAAATTGACTTTCATTCTTGTTTGACTTTCAGTCGTCTGTTATTCGACGTCTGCAACGGACAGCAAATTTTATCGCCTAACTTCTCTTCAAACCAATTAATAAGGCCTTACACCTGCAAATGTTTTTTTTAATCCCGACATACAGGGTAAGTTGTTTCCCTGACATGCTGAATGTTTACTGTCTGTTTCTTTCATGTGCATAACATATTATTAGTAAAATCTTCAAATTTAAATCATTTTGCGAAAACAAATATGTCGCGTTAAATTGTAACGGTTTGGCACGAAATTCAAACTGTGTTCAACAAAATATGTAATCAACATTTTATCATGTAATTTCGTTCGTTCTCAACCTAGCAGCTAGATTTATCTTACAATTCAACTACTAGAAATATTTAAATTTTCAAAGTGAAACAGTCATTGAGTCGCTTGTTGCCTATGTGCATGTATATCAATTATTTTATTTTATTCCCTGTACGCATGAACTGCTTGTTACTAGCACCCTGCCTTGACCCTTTAGGTAATCATTTTTTATATATAACGATGTTTCTGTTTTTGGTTTAACTATACTATTCTATTGTATGGTGCTGTCTGCCACGCTGACCACCAGTAGAATTTCCGGAACGCGCAGATGGACAGGCTAGTTAGGTCCTGGAAGTTCTACTGGTGGTCGGCAGCCCAACGCCTGACCTATTCGCTGGACTGATGCCTGCGGCATCGGGCGCATTCCAGGGTTTTTACGGGGTATTCAGTACCGGACTGGTACCTCTACCCACTATGCTGCCCTGCTCGAACCTGAGCTGTGCTACAACCGACGCTGCGCGTGCTGTTCGACCCTGAGCCTGAGCTTCGAGCACATCACAACTCGCCGGAGGACTACGGCCATAGCTACACTGCCCGACCACCACTGCTCTCCGATGGAAGGCTCAGCGGCCTCAGTTAAGTCCCATATCTGAAAAAGAATAGGGCGCTCGCACCTACCCTGACATCACAACCTGAGTTTTATTTTCTTATTTGAAGTATACTGGCTGCACTCCGTCCCCATACGACGGTTAAAATCAAATAGAGAGCTAAAATTCGATGCTTCGACCTCGTGCCTCGGTGGCCTAGTGGTCATGGCGTCTGACACGGATTGTCGGATGACACGGGTTCGAATCCCATCCAAGGATGGATATTTTGTGTTTTTAAAATTGCAATGTTTGGTTGCACTGAGCCCTATCTTTTATTTCTTTCCTAAGTTAGGGTCAGCGTCAGGCAATCAAGCTTCATCGCACTTTGCGTTTCTTTGCAAGATATAGATATTGACCTCTATCATACCCCTATGGTACGGTACCGGGAGCAGTTTTTATTGATCTGATCACTCGTAAATACGCAAACAATAAAAACCCTTGGCAATTATCACTCTAGCCTTTTGACAATATTGAGGTAATTTATCTTTAATATATACTAAATACTAATAAGTATGTTGCGTACTTGCTCTTTCGAACCCATTATGTCTCAACGTTATACAGAGGTGTATGCCTGATCTATTCCATGTTATATATTATTAATATAAATTTATATAAATATTTAGATATACTCTTCTTTATTAGACAGTTTAGCGATGAGCCCATATTGTATTATTTTCGTTTAGTCGTCTTTTACGATATAGATGTGGGAGGATATAGGCAGTCTGATTCTAAAGCCGAAATCTATATTATTTGTAAAAGATCTTTCATCTTACTTACCATCCAGTATTGAGAGACGTAAGTAAATGAAAAAAAAATGCTAAATGCGATGGAACGTGTTTCATTGTAAACAAGACAAGTGTTCTGACATTTGTCATTTAGAAAATAATAATAATGAGAAAACTACCCGTGAAATAGGTACGCTCACATATACTTAATAGCTACTTGCATCATGGTGTTTCTTTCTATATGACTTTTCTTACTAACTCATTGATATTTTTATCCAGTTCATGATGCTATTGGAGAGTGTTTTAATGCATTGGAACAAGTCACGTGTTGATTTACAGAAAAGCTGAATCCGTCCTCCAGCCGATTTATGTGTCGGTTGTTGTTGTTTTGGTCAATATTACGTAGGAAAGGTTGGTTGAGTTTTCTTCCCATACTTTATGACACACATGAAACTTTATCTGCACAAGTCGGTACGGTAGGAGGATTTCACTCAGGTGACAAATTTCCTAAACGAATATTGAAATGTTCTTGAGTTATTTAAGAGTGGGTACTAAGTATAGTTATATAATTATAAATTATATAAAATACGAATAAACATCATATTTGCAGTTTGCAAGTGGTGAGACGTGCAAGCCAAAACTACGCCTGCCTATGACATTTTCGTCTGTGCGACCCAGAACTAAGAACTGAGGTTCTGCGTACCACTAAACAGCGCTTGCCACTCCGAGACGCGGTTTTTGAGTCTCTTGTCCCTTTCATTTCACTTGCTACTGTCCTTCACGGCCTAACATATGCTTGGCGGCAGAATATCTCACCTACAGTGGTACTAGCCTTGCACAAGGGGCCTGCCGTCTAGTAAGTTGGGTTACCTCGCCTTTTCTATTTGCTTTCCAACGACGTAAGGAACATTATTTAAATCCGTCCCTTCAAAGAGTTAACTACATACAAGTAAGTGTAGGTACCTAATATAAGTGTAAATAACCATTGAGTAGCAGATGATGATGATGTAAGTAGGCTATGATAAATAAGTCACAATAGACACTAATTTGACGTCGGAAATCTATTGCACTTGATGGGTAACTTTGTAGAACTATAATTGTAAAAAACATCGCGATGGCTATATTATTACTACATTTTAAAACACTATCCCAATAACCAAATTGCCACAATAATAAATTCTTCACTTATATCAGATTTTACCTCAATTTATGCATTAGAAATCTAGTAGCAAAGGAATTCAGACGCATCAAAAAAGATGAGCCTGCAGTGGCGCCCGTCAATGAAAGCTCCATTGAAGCAGATTATGCAAATTTATATGGATGGTTTTATTTACTGGTAGTTTGATGAACGAGAAAAATGCATGAATAGCTGACAAGACTTTTCTCTCGAACGGTCTATTAACAAAGTTCTGGGGTTATATTAAAAAAATTCAATAAAATAATTCCAATATTAGTTCTATTTATATATTATAGTGTTTTCTTCTGGGGAGTTAACTTTATTTTTACATAGGGAGCATAATCACACCGCTACGCGATGTTGACAGTATAGTTCATATAATATCTACGAATATGATCTTTGCTATGGTCGAGGATGATTACGCATCAGGTAAAACTAGAGGTTACTTTAGATTGTTTATCCAATGACTATTAATATTTCCTTTATTTTCCTTTCTTTGTGATAAAAATTAGAAAATAAGCACTAATAAAAATTCCAAAATAGCAAATTTTTCTGAACCAAGAGGAGCTTTCATGACAATTGTAGACACAGGTCTACAATTGTCATGGAAATCACGAATGCTGTATACATAGTACAGGGATATTTATTAGAATATATTTTGTGTGAGTTGAAATTAAAAAAGCCTCGGTAAAGTTAACACTCATTCATCTCAGTCTCTTCAGTCATCATTCTCATCAAGTAATAGATATTGTTTTTTAAGGTTAAAGCTTTTTTGAACAATATGGTATATTGGCACTATACGCAACGGAATCCAAAATATAGAGATCCAATGAAAGAATATGTCTGACTTCGACGTCTGCGTCAATATCTAAGTACTATCTATACTTTTAGGGACTATAAAACATAAAACCGTCGTTGATATTTTAGAGCTTCCAGCAATTTTGTTGGTCATAATAACCAGCTCTGATCAGATTACGAAGGGATCTCGTGGATCTTTCGTATCAGCTACCATGTAAATTTCACAATGATAGAAATTCATGTTCATATATTTAAAAAAATCAATTAAAACTACAGCGATATTCTCGTACCTACTCTATTCATGTTCCGGTATTGTTTTTTCGTACGTGTACTAATACTTTTGTGTACCTAATATTTTATTACTTCCATAAACCATATCAGGTTATAAGATATGAAGATGATATAAAGGAAACGAGGAAGCATGCACATGCATTAATAAGAATCGCAGGATGGTCTTCTGACGTAATGTATCTATTAGCCTTCAAACCTTTACAATATAATATATCTTTTCTTGTACTTACAAGTTCCAAGACTAATGGCATTATCAACTAACAGCGACAAAACTTGCTTTATTGCTATGCCTCCATTCGTAGAATGGCATATATATAATAGGCAAAATAGCAAAGTTGGCGTAACGTAGCCTACGTTACGCCAACTTTGCTATTTTGCCTAAGGATTCACAGAATTGATTAGAATTCGATCTTTAATATGATTTTTAAACACAGAAACACTTACTTTCAAGAAATCATCACGCTTGTGGACTTATCTAAGTAGGTAAGTGCATATACCTATTATAATTTATAAGTCATTTTCATTTCAATAGAGCAGCTTTGGATGTGGATTATGCCTTAATTTATCGGATAATCTAAAGCTACTGATCCGTAGTAACGGATAAGATCACAGTATACGTAACCGATATCAAAGTAATCGTTAAAATTTACAATGGAAAGTTTTGAAATAATACATTGTTTAGTTAGTCGATTTCGCCGCGTCCGCTGCCGGGAGAAGGTTTCTATTGCCGCCATAACATTTCCATAAAAACACCGGCTGGCTTCCCACACGCGTGACTTAATTCCAAATATTCTTGATAAACATCTCGGTAATGGATTACCGTTCGTTCCGTGTTACATTCGGCGCCTTTAATTCAATCAATATTAATAAAAAGAAACAACATTCCTGCATCTCGTAATGCAAGAGAAGATTCTAAGTCGATAATCGAAATGTTTGCATTAGACGAAGGACTACAAAACCTAAATTGGACTTTATTGTCTTGATTCGAATGGCGGCCTTTAGAATTCCGTGCATCTTCGTCTTAATTTTTAGCTATTTAAAAAGCTTTTTTTAAATGGGAGCCGGCAACGTTAAAATTTGAATGTTTTGTACAGGGCCGTACATGATGCCTTTATAGCGTACATATGCATACATAATAAATGTAAGAGGCGCCAGAGAGGGCGCATGCACGAATACGATGCGCGCGCTGGAAATGGCACATTATCATAATGCAGTACAAGGAATGCTAGTGATGCCCTCATAAGGTATCAGCGCTTAAATATTCAAATACCAATATTTCTATTTTAAGAGAGAGAGGATTCTTTCGTAATAGAGCCGTAGCCGAGTTCAGTGGTGATTGCAAATTGCAAGCTTCTAATCCCGTAGGTTTATTTTAAGCGCACCGATTGTTATAATATTATGAGAAGATAAACAGATTTGTCTGATCTGTTTTACAATGTTAATACCGTAAAAGTGTAAGACTTCAATACCATGCAATAATCACCCGTTGATATTAATAAAATCAAAATATGTATCGTTCGCGTGTAAAATATAAAATATGTGGTTGGTAAGGTGTTTAGCATAGAAATAGAGGTAAGAGTAAGGTAACCATACACAACCACCTATTTAATTAATGGAAATCTGGAACTCTCAGATGTTTCACTTGACATTGTTGCCTTATGTTAAGTTTATTAGAAGCGGGTAACATAAGTTAAGCAAAATGGTCACTTCTTGTGTTGTTAATAACATTTCTGATTTCATTTATTGTACCAGTAAAATTTAAAGTTGAGATCCGTATAACTGTTTTATGCGTTGTTTACGTTTATATTTACATCCTTATATCTGCTTATGTTTTATGTATTTTGTATTTCAGAGTGGCTGGTAGCTGTACCTAGAAACGTAAATCAAAGTTGAAAATAGGACGCAATACCGTAACTATCACAAGGTGAACGCTACTTGCGATATGTGGCAACCTCTGTATTAATGAGGTCTTCTGTTTGTTTATATTAGGTAGGTACGTGACTAATGATTGGATGCTAAGCTTTTTTGTTCAAAAAGTATAAAGATTTAGATAAATAGGGAGAGAAAAAACACACATACAGAAATATGATTAATATTATAATCAAAAGTATCTTTGTATGATTATCGCTGGATTTCGTATAATCAATACTATAATAATATAATATAAAGGAATATTATAAAGGAAAAGATTTGCATATTTGTTTTTATGTATGTTTCATTTGCTTTTAGAAAATCTTTGATTCATGATTAGAATGCTACATTATCCCTAATTTACATATGATGGGTATTTTCATTCATAGGATAAAAACGCAGAGTGCAACAACATACATACTACTTCTACATGCCATGCCACCATGCGATACATTTATTTTTGTTTCATAATAATTAATTGCACCTTTCCTCCCTACCTTTCATTCTCCATAGTTAATGTACCATGAAATATGCTCCATTAACATCTTCTGTAATAAACTTATGGTAAAATAGGTCATGCGAGGTCGGCCGCCGAGATATTTAAGTCATTGTGGGGTTTCCTTGCTAGTTTTACAAATCATTTCATACATCAATGAGAGTATTTCTGAAAGCTGTGTCAGTGTTTAAATACTCCCTACAGTTACCAAGAAAAACATGTCATGATCATACAATAATCTTTTGACATTAAATATCTATTAAAATATCGTAAAAACATGGTGCTCCCTTGCAAAGAATTTATATAAAATATATAAATTGATGTTCTGATAGCTTCTGTGAAAGCGCTCAAATGGTTTCCAGTCTAAAAATAGTTTTATTATGAATATATATGGATATATGGGGAAGTGATTTTTAAATGAAACCAGTAGCTAGCTGATACAAGCATAGAAAATTAAGTTTCTAGAATTAGCATGAGAGAAAACTGCCGCTATTAAACAAATCATGCTACTAACTACTAACCTTGAACTTATTTGAGATCAAGTCAGTATAAATATAGGTAAGTAGTATGTTTTTAATACGACTTTATGATATAATACGACTTTAGCCTTTCTACGTGGACTCGTACGCTTGTTCATTTGCCATTTTTCAAGTTAAGAAAATAGTTAAAGTAGCATAAATGAGATTTTTATTCAAGTTAAAGTCGATTCACAGTCGAGTTTCTGATCCATTATTTACAAAAAAATTACAACGAGTACTAAAACAACGCTACATGATTTTATTTCTACACTAGTACACCGCGACCGTCTCGATTACTTAGCGGTTAAATAATTACACGTCTATATTGAGAGGCCACGAATTTAGAAAAAATAAACAAAAGAACGACAGCTAATTGTTAAGTCCTTTCCAGCTCATCATCATACAACTTATTATGTACGACATCTGACGTGGCGTTTAAATGACTATCAAGTAACTATTTTACTATGTAAGTAGGGGAGACTGCGGCAAGATGAAGTTAGGGGCAGGACGGAAAGTGTGCTTGTGTGCGTAAATGTTGAACACAGCAGAGCCTGACACAGCGCCATTTACGCGATGTTCTGTCGCCTCACATGAGGCCGAGCGGCGTGTCACTGCGTGTTATAGTACGGCTCCTTGTCCTAACAAAAATCAGTTTTATGGTCCCATCGTGAAGAAAACATGAAACTTGGCATGAATGTAGTTGTCATATATGTGCTTCAATATAGATATGGAAGCATGTCGAAAAATTGTTTTTTCCCCCCTTTCCCCCCCTTCGTATGTGCTAAATCGTGGTTTTTCTTATTTTCTATGAAAACGGGTACAGCTATCATAAAACTGTCAAAGAACAATTTGTTCTTTATCAAATTCTCTACAATATTGTCTTTGGACGTATGTTCATAGAACTTATAGTTTACAAAATAATGTACATGTAACTTTGAAGTTTTACGTATCATAAGAACTGTCTTACATTTTTTTACAACGAAGTTAAATCTTATAAAAGTAAGACCAAAGGAGCGGAATGTGAACCTAATTTCATAAAGCTTGCATTTACAGAACTTGTGATGTATATGGAGTCTAGCTCAGAAAATGTTTTCAAACTATCTGAATTAAGAAAGATAATCAATGATAGACTTAAACAACTACAGGCAGATGAAGGATTGTCCATTACATCGCATCGCCTACAAGATAGGCTATTGAAACACTTTCTTGGCCTTCGATGTTATTCGGATCCACCTAAGCCAACTATTCTTGCTTTTGAGAAAGATATTGGTAGGATTGTTCGTTCTGCAGAAGACCATGAAGCTGACAACTATTTCATGGACATGGCAAACGTTGCTAACACTTGTCGAGTTGAAATGTTTAATTTAAAAGAGACTACATTTAGTGGAAGCCTAATCAAAGATGTTCCAGAAATTCCGCTTTCTCTGTTAACACTTATAAAAATGCTTCTTCATGGACCGAGCATCATAGACCAGAGTGAGGACGTAGGATTAGTTGCTGCTAATTCGATAGCTCAACTTGTTATGTTCCATGAAACAAAGAAAACGCCTTCAGACACAAATATACGTCATACGACCAAACATGAGCCCACGTTGCCACTTTCACGCATTTACAGGGTGTGATACAGTATCTGGATTTTGTGGAAAGGGAAAAAAATCCTTTTGGAAAACTTGGAATTCCTTCCCTGAAGTTACCAAAGTATTTGAAACCATGTCACGACCTCAAAATGAAATTGAAAGCCATCAATTGGATGCTTTGGCAAGATATGTCATTCTGACTTACGATAAAACTAGCGATGTAGAAGACATTAACCAAGCTAGAAAAGAGTTGTTCATCAAGGGACGGGCAATGGACAGGCTGCCACCAACACTTGGTGCTCTTGAACAGCATACAAAACGAGCTTATTTACAAGCAGGATTGATCTGGGGTCAAAGTCTGATACCAAATCCTGAATATCCGAACTTTGAGAACTGGGGCTGGATGAAAGAAGACTGTATTTGGATTCCATGTTGGAGTACAACCAAAGAAACGTCCGCATCTGTAAAGGAATTGACGAAGTGTTCATGCCGCAGCTGCATTAAAGGACGATGCATTTGTAGGAAGTCGGGCCTTCTCTGTACTGGTCTCTGTAAATGTGGGGGAGATTCCTGTGATATGCATTGAAATAAATGATATATATAATTTTCACTGTATTTTACTGTATTTTTAATAAATTTCTTGAAACCCTTGGCTTTAAATCTAAGCAAAACAACATTATCGGAAAGGTGGTATTGTAAAAAGGTAAAAAATGAGTACTTGAGTCAGACGCGGCAAGCTGTAACTCTGGAAGTAATGTCTCTACGACTATGAAATAGGTGTAATTTTTTAGCTCAATGTATAAGGTATATTACTTCTTAAGTCTATTTTATCACCACTCTTGTCGCTTTCCTATAAATGGAGCAAGAAAAAAAAAGTTTGCCTGTTTTTACAATTTCACAATACGTTGGTGGCTGTAAACAGAAATATATTAATCTTACCATTATATAATGTAGTATCGTCTTGTAGGTAATTTATCGACAATGATTTGTTCTCTGAAGAGTAAACTCCTCAGTCTTATCGTTTTCGTAGAAAATTCGAAAAACCGGAATCAGGGAGATAAAAAGGGGGGGGGGAGGGGGGTAAACATTATTTCTTGACGTGCTTCCATATCTACATTGAAGCACATATATGACAGCTACATTCATGCCAAGTTTCATGCTTTCTTCAGGATGGGACCGTATTTTAAGTTAAGGACCCGTACTATTATGGCTCCGCGGCGAGAAAATACTTTTTTTGGTTAGAATAGATTTTTGAAGGATTTTTATGCAGTTTTCTGTTTTGAATCGATGAGCACCAATGTAGGCATCAGTCCTATTGTATCGTTTTACCACATAGTTATTGTAGTAGTGTAAAACTAACTAATTTAGATTGCTTTTAGTTTTGAATACCTAGTTTTATAAGTTTGAACTGTTGTAACTTTTGCAAAACGTGTCTGTTGGGGCAAAAAAGTTGGAGCATAATGGTACAGTATCCGATCGTTAGGCAAGACGGGATATTTTACATGTGCTACTTAATTAATATTTGCCAAAAAATGTGATTTAGCACCATATAAGATTATGATTGATAGATAGATGTGAGTTGAAGCTATTAGTGTTTCTATAGTTGCAAGTGATTTTTACATATATAATAAACAGTTTCATTTTCATAATATGCCCTTTTTTCTCTTAAGTATCCCATCTTCTCGGTCTCCCCTACCTACATAACGAGTATAATCACCATAATGATTTTAAAAAAATCCGATAAAAAAATATACGAATCTATGGTGTCACTGATGCCATCTTTCCCTTACTACAAACATCAACAAATCGATATCTTTTTTAATCGACTTCCAAACAAGGCGAAGGTTCTTATGACGAAGTTGGTCTCATTGAAATATTCAAACGAAAAGAAGTTATTCTCTTAGAAAAAAAATGTAAGCGCATGTGTATGAAAATGTAGTTTAGTTTAGGCGTACATGAAGCACTTCAGACGGTTTCGCATTAAAAAAAAATTACATTTCTCTAATATTCTTGCTGAATATTACATTGTTGGCATATACCATATCGAAGTTAACGCTGTAAGACCATGTTCAATGTCGCCGCATCATGGACTTATATTTTATGCACCCACCTTAAAAAAATATTTTCGAAAAATGGAAGCGACTTCAACAAAAAAAAGTGTGACATAACTAGTCGACAGGTCACCGTTGAGTTTCGGGACACCCGATATACATAGAGCAACCATGTCTATTGTATGCCGCATAAAATATAAAAGTATGGCCATACCGCCAAATAGTTAGAACTATCTTTAAATACATAACATATTATATACCTACTAACTAAATTATGGAGTCTATGGATGTTTAAGCGAATTGTCAGGGCTCCTTTGAATTTGTTTAGTCGGATTGAATGTTTTTGATAAAGTACCTACTAGTACATTACGCTTGTAATCTTTCAGTTAGTTGAGATTAGTTAACATCTAAATTTCGATCAGCGTGACTCATTGTAGGACTGCGTACTACAGTGCGTTTATCTGGAGCAAGCGTTCAAGCCGTCACATAAATAAGATCGAATATAGGCGATTGCAATGCAATATGGCAGCCGTGGCAGGTCGGTAATGGAGTGTCATTGTTTCTGCTCCTGTTCTGCTACTGGCGCGTGTTTTTATACTAACATAACAATGTTTGTAAAACCACAGACAAAAAAGATTGTCTTGGAAGCATGTAACTTGATATTCATGGTTGGTGGACGAGCGTTGGTGGTTGGAGCGAGAGTGTGTTGAATTACTTAGTTGATATATTTTTTCTCGTTCTAATACCTTTTTACCACAATTTATAGCTGACTTACTATATATGTATTATATACTTTTACCGGCTACCTGAAACCTCAAATTGTAAAAATTACATTTAATAAAAAACAATAGAGATGATAACGTGGGACATTTGTATGACAAGTTTTCGGCATGCATTATCATATATATTGTATCTCCTTAATATCTTACTGTCTTACTTATTTTTAAACAAGTAGAATGAGGTACTTATGGAAAGTAATTACTTAAGCACCGATTTTAATTCTATAGACTAGTATTTTTCTGAAGTTAGAACCTACGAATAATAATAAGTATTATTCGTAGGTTAGAACTATCAAAGGCTAGATTATTATTATTCGTAGGTTAGAACTATCAAAGGCTAGAATTCTTAGCCGAGTAATAGTCACCATTGAATGATTGAACACGTCAGTTTTTTGTTCTTATTGCAAAAGTGAAGTTGTATAAAAATGACATTCGCACACAAGTCTGAACTGTGAAGGATCTATTATTCTGTAAAAAAATTAAATCCCATGACAACAACCTAATAGTAAAAAGATACATCCAGTTTTGATAGTGTTATCTCATGCATTTACAAGTAATTACTTGTTTATAAATGCGGCTGTTAGAAGGTACGGCGCGATACATTTTTCCTTTGCGCAGTCATGCGATTCTCTAAGAGCAAACATCGTTGCATCTTTGATAACATCGTGAAATGACGAGATGATAGGAAACGTTGAAAAAACAACCTTGTGTACAAGGGCGATATCTCATAAAGTATTTGACATCGCTGAGCTCGTCGACGTGCGCAACGAAAAATCATTAGAAAATCGCACGACTGTACTAAACAATTGTTAAGTAGATAATGTCTTGAGATTTATTTAGCAACAATAAATAAAAAGTAAAAATAATTAGCTGAAAAAAAGGTACATCAAAAATGAACTAAACCTAACATTGTATTATAACCACCTAATTTTATTGTGATTGTATTCAATAAACTATAGATACTCGTAACTTTAACTAAACATACAGAGTAATATTGACTATTAGATCTAGAGTGTAAAGAACTAAGGACAATATGACACATAAGTGGAAATTTTATCTGTGATAACAGGTGATAACGTTAAAGTTACCTACCTTCTTTGTTAAGATGATAACAATAACTGACAACTGTTACCTAAAGTTTAAATATTAAATAGTATGTAATATTAACAAAATGAATTCGCTCCGAAATGTCGCAACATGTTTTGCAAAGTCTAGACATCTGAAAATAATCACTAAAGCCCAAAAGAAGAGTTGAAAGTCGACGCGGGCGTCCCGAACACTCCTTGAAAAAGGCCACCGAATGTGGTCGAAACTATAGTCGGACCTATCCGATAAATATTACGTGAGTAATCCCGTATTTTTAATTAATAAAGAGTTGAAAGTTGTAATAATTTTTTTTTAATTCTCAAATTAAGTGTTACGAGTATATTCACTTTGACATACATATATGGAAAGAAAGAAGAAATGATTATATTGTTTGATTAGCATGCGTTAGTTCATTAAATATAATAGAGTTACACCTAATCATACTTCGTTACCAAAATGACAGAAATGTAACTGGTTTATGATTTAGTATGTTCATAGTAGTAGGAAGCAATTTATCTTACGCCTTATTTATCACGTGGTGTCGCAGCAGGTGAGTGCGAGCGTTCTGAGAATCGCCTCCGCGTAAAGTTGTATCAACAAGCATAAGCAAAGCGACAAGCGTTTCCAACTGGTATGTATTAAGTTCAATCATAGTCTCTAGAGAGATCCCAATCCGTGTACTGAGTACAAAAACTGGTGTCGTAAGCAGCGGCCGTATTCCGCGTATCAACGTAGCTTCAATTAGTTCGTTATCCACTGACGTACCTATTAAATCTTAACGTTGGAATATTCGTAAGTATAGAGCAAGCATTGTAAACTGTTTACATGCAATATCGTGACCGGCGTTCAGTCACATAATACAAAAGTTATGGACCGTCGCTACACTGCCCCCGCCCCCTTTTCATATCTATCTTGTTTTTGTGATCTGTGAGTTCAATATTCTGTTAAATCAGTCAACAATTTATCAGCGATAGTAATTATTTGTATAATTTATTAACCTTTAAACTATTTAAACACGTTTGAGAAGAAAGGAAACTAACGAGGGTTTAAATTGGCATGTTTGAAAAATATATGGTAGTTCGAATTTGGCTTTATGTTTTCTCCATCTCATCTTTATAATTATTTATGTTAATAGATATAATTTTCAAAAATACTGACTCAAATTTCTGTTTTGTAACACCCTTCTTCCAGTAACTCCCACCTTCTCATTTTTCTTGAAGGTTTAAAAATATTGTAAAGCAATTCGCTGCTAAGAAGATGAAAAAGTGTTTACTGAAGACACATTAATCAAGTCATTTCTGTTACACTACGATATAAAATATTATGAACAAAATAAAAATAAAATGTCTTTTTAACAAAGTCACTCAGTCCATAGTCTAAAAACAGTAGTCTACGAAATTTAAACAAAACATTACTGTCACACTGTTTAGACGGATACTGTTACAAATTATGAGTACTCGCTACTGTTTCTAGTTATTCACGTACTAAACATTACATTTGATATGTATCTGTACCTAGTTTCAGTTACAATTTTTAAGAAACCTGGTTTTGGTATCATTAAAGTACTTACCTTTTTTATTTTGAAGGGGGGATCGATATAATATCTATATTTCCCAATGTTATCCGAGATTTGCCTATTAATAAGTTTAAGATTACTATTAAAACTAAATGGTGTCTTTTTTCCTGCTTTTATTTAGGAGCTTTTAGTCTTCCAACGACTATGTCAGTCCCATATGTTCTGCTCTTAGATCTACACTTAGCAACTTTATTCTTCTTTAGTGATCCTATATGCGGATCGATATAGAAACCTAGCTGTATCAGATGTTTGCGCAGCTAGGATACTTTGGAATATACCCACGTCACATCGGTTAAGTCCGAAAACTGTGTCAAAAGGGTTATTACAAAATTTCGGATTACTTGGAGGATAAAACAGCTTGGGACTGATCACTCCAGGAACTACCTACTACATATCTACACCTACAATCGATCTACCTACCTCTATTACCATGTCAAAGTGTAGCGTGCCTTGCCCTACTGGACCTTTTATTATATCTTTTGTAAGGCAACAGACTGGAGCTAAAAATCAACGAACATTTGTACAAGAAATTGGCGATGAAAATATGTAACAAGTGCAATTTGAAAAATTTAATACCGACTTCCATTGTATTCAGTTATTGGAGTGTAACTCAAAATCTACTGAACCGAATTTGATGAAATTTAAATGGGAGAGACGGGAAGCACCAGTTTTCAAACACACATTTTGAGAATCGGTTCACCCAATCGAAAGTTATGAGGTAACAAACAAAAAAACGGTTGAATTGAGTACCTCCTCCTTTTTGGAAGTCGGTAGAAAAAACAATCCCGCTGAGTTTCTTGCCGGATCTTCTCAGTCGTAGTCGCATTCCGATCCGGTTGATTAAGAAATGATAAATGGAATATGACAATTTGCAAGTGCCCCGTAGGCCTATACAAAATAGATTAGTAGATTTGTTTTTTTTTTTATTTTGTTGCCAGGTCTCAAGCGGCTGTAATTTTGCCGTCACCTATACCCTCCAAACCAGAACACAGTAATGGGAAATTACAAATAGGTATGGTCAATGGTGGCAGTACTTCCCTGAACGACTCATTCACAAAGTGCTCTACTGCTTGGTAGGTAGGTAATTAGTATACCTTTCATTTATATAGGTAGTAGGTATGGCCTATTATCGCATTAATATGCCATTTTGTTTATCTTGTAAATATAGCATCTCTTAAATTAGCAAACCTATGTGTCTCCGTGATATTTACAGCTGATTATGGTTTAAAATGCCAACAACCCGGAATAACGGTGACAGAGCATACTCATCTTCCTCATCTAGAAAATACGGTATAAACTGAGGCATAAACTGCGCGCATAAATGTATGTTGCTACGAACATTTGCATGTATATTTTGTATGATGTTTGTATGTATCGTCCATCATAACCGGCACAATTTCCGTGCACAGTTAATTCATAAATTTTATGGTTTGTAGTTATTTGTTTTCCGAGTTTTGTTTATGTTTATTGTTATGGTTTGATGAGTTTAGCGTTCTACATTATAATTTGGTAACGAAAACTTTCAAAAGTCTGTAACGAAAAATAACACGTAAGTAGGTGTATCGAATTCGATTTCAGTTACATTACAAGGGTCATGAGCGATGATCATGTCTCTTGGCTATTGAACCGCGGTATTACAACTCAATTGTATGAAAATTTACGTTTATGACAGTTTGTGTAGTCTGCTCGCTATTTAGGTTCGATCGCAGTCCAGCAGCTTGCTATCGATAGTTTTTGACTGAATTGGTATTCTGTATACTATTGTGTTGCGATTGTTTTGCTACAGTGGCGTATATTGGCATAAATTAAGTTTCCGTGATATATTGAAGGTTTTTAGCGAGATGATTGAAAAAGTATTTATTTATTATGTTTATGTTAGAAATCCACTGTATTGATGTTTTGACTGGCGCAAGGTAGACATAAGTTTTCAATCTTATTTGAGCGGCAAAGTTCGAATGCCGTAGCCATATGACAGCGATGCTTTTGCTATACAACCGCGAATAAGAACTACATATATAGCGGCAATTAAAGTGTAATACTCTAGATATTTTTTTTTGTATTTGAACTTTGTGCTTATTTGTTGCTGAATAAATAAAATTAAAATAGATAACAGTTTATTGATATACGATCATCATCATCATCATCATCTCAGCCGTAGGACGTCCACTGCTGAACATAGGCCTCCCCCATGATTTTCCAAAAGGACCGGTTGGAAGCGGCCTGCATCCAACGTCGTCCTGCGACCTTTCTCAGGTCGTCTGTCCACCGTGTCGGTGGACGACCTACGCTGCGCTTGCCGGTACGTGGTCTCCACTCCAGAACCTTTCGGCCCCATCGGCCATCTGTTCTGCGTGCTATGTGCCCTGCCCATATATATATACGATATACGATATTCATGACTTATTATTAGAAATAACAATACTAAAAACTAAGTGTAACAATGGTGCTCAGAGCATACTTTTCTAGACAACCCCCATTGCACTGATGAGCATGTTCAGAACTCTTTGTTAGATTGATCTGACCATGGCCACAGTTTTGTGTACAGATCTGAAATAAGAAATTTAATATGATATTTTTTCTTCATTATTTTATAGCACAAAGCATGAACTGAAAAAAATTCTAAATTTTGATCAGCTCAGCTTTAAATCAGCTTTGAGATTGAAAGTATGACACAGCGGCGGCATCATAAGACAGACAATTGCCGAAAACTTCAACACCGATACATGTACCCGGGTGTTTCCAATCACCTGATTCGAACCACCCAGGATCACGTATCGGGATTCGCTAAAGGATCTAAAACCGTTTATGATTCTCCACCTGTTAGGCAATATATGAGTTCTGTGTACGTTTTGTATGTAATTCGGGATAAAATTATGATGATATTTATACAATACAATACAATACAAAAACACTTTATTGGCACCAAAGAAATCACAAAATAATAAAACACTTAAATAATAGGCACAAATGGGCGGATCGCTAAAAGCGATCTCTTCCAGACAACCTTTGGATGGATAGGGAATACAAGACTGATATGGACGGTGGTGCGACATTATAAAGAAATATTTTATTACTAATTAAAAGATTAGAATTTAAATAAAATACACTTAAATATAACAATACATATACTTACATGCAATAGTAATATAATACATAATTATAAATTTACATAAACTTAAGTACGTTTATATATATGTCGTAAATTTCATGATAATCCACATGCTCCATCTTCAAAGTTACTTATCATTCCGTTATACTGATGTATAGTTTTCTCAGTACAACTAACTACCTAGATAAGTTCGAAATAGGTACCTATTCTGAAGGTATCCGGATTGAGATCTGCGTTCGTTATCCGCCCGTCAATGTCGAGTGACATGGCCTAATCTGGGCGCGTTCGACTTGCCATCGACATCGTCTTCAAAGACCGCCTGCTTTAATAGGCGCTGTGTCACTCGTATGTATGAGCTATCGAGCAATCTCGCGTGCCTTCACGAGCGTTGCCATAATAAGACACCTATGACCTGGCCCCGTTGTTCTGGCGCCTTATTTATGAGATTTATTGGCGAATTATGATATTTTATCCAATAACATGCCGTTACGGGGTTATTACTAATAAGAGTTATGATAATAAAGTTCTTAACTGGAACGAGTCGCCTCGACATGAATTATGGTTAAATATGAAACACTTTACTGAGTACCTAGAATCAGAAAATTAATGGGTCTAGTTTATCATAGAGGATCCTTGCCCCCGATGTTTTTCTATTGGGCAACAAGATAAACTACGGTGTGCTGAATAGTTGAGAAACAAATTATATAAATGTGGATTTTGTGTTTAATACAAAGTATAATAATAATTACCTACAACAAGAGGCCTAAAGTCACGTAGTTACAATTAATCAGAAAAAGTTGTTCTTTTTGGGACGTCCTTTAATATATGATTATTTATAATATGTCAGCAAATATATCGAATCATGCGTCGACGACGAAGTTTTTGTTGTCATTATTTCCATTCCTTTACAAAATATAGTAAAACATAACTTATGTATAAGTTTCAAAATCAACCTTCTACATTAATAAAAATTGATGTTAGAATTATAAAGAATATTTCTAAAACAATTATTTTACCGTCGCATTTTGCATGAAAAGTATGTGATTCCATACCGTCTTATAAGAGTTGTATAATCAAAAAGCATGTGTCAGTCTGAAACAGGAGTAAACCAAGTAATTTTTGTAACAATAAATCGTAAATAGGAGGTCTTTCACCTCTACTTATGTTTCATGTCATCAATCAGCGGGAGTCATGAGTTATTGGAAAATGTTATTGAACTGAATCGGTCTGTTAACACTCACTTTAAGTCAGGGTAAAAGAATTAAAGTATTTATCTGAAATTTTCGCGTTGTGCACACTGCACACTCGAAACATTTCAGTGAATGAGATATCGTTTCTACTATGTCGATATTCGTCCTTTACGTCACTAAATTGCATACAAAGATATTGCAATATAGTGATCTAAAGTCAAGTAAACATCGATTCAGCACGTTTCTTTAGCATGTAAGCGCCCTGGGGCCGTACTATCAGCTTTGTAACAAGTACAATTTGAAAAATTTACCTACCGACTTGTATTCTAATCAGTTATTGGAGTGTATCTCAAAAAGTACTTGACCGAATTTCATAAAATGTAAATGGGACCACACGGGAAGCACCAGCTTTCAAACAAAAAGAATTTTGAGAATCGGTTCACCCAGTCGAACGTATGAGGTAACAAACATTAAAAAAATTTTTTGGAGGTCGGTAGAAAACCATGCATGCAAGTTCCGTGTAGTTTTTATACGTGGCATAAACAGTTTTGAATGAAATCATGCCATGACGCTCATATAGGTATGTGAACTGTTTGAACGTTGTTTTTCTCAAAGGTGAACAGATAATGTTGTCTCTGGCATTCTAACAATTTACTATAACCAACTTTGTAGACGCCTACCGTTTGTAAGCTAATAAACTGAGCGGATTTAAAGTGTCGGGTTAACGAGAGTCCATACAAAAAAAAACAGGTGTACGGTTTGTCTGCGGTTTTAGAATAAACACATAAATTTCTACATAAGCGAGCTACAAGACACAAAGAGAACATTAATTTTAATGTAATGATCTATTAAGATGTTTACACACTACTTCTTGGCTTACTACTTGAACTACATTCATATATACAATCAGATGCTCAGTTGGCTGTACAGAACTTCAAGTTTCTCAACCTAAAAAGTTATCAAGCACTCAACTCGATGGCTTGGCCAAGCCCAACTGAAAGCTCTAGAACCCATTGAATGGCAAGCTAAGACTTATCGAGTGAAGCTTGCCTTCAGAGTCTTGAATATAACCACAAAGTTTCCAACCTCTTCTTTTATTTATTATTCGATAGATAATGGCAATTGTGTTTTGGAATTACATAATTTCAACAAAATCCTAACTACCTGACGTTTATTCGGCTATGCATCACTCAAAACAAACGTAAAGTTTACGTTATGCGATTTGTTCGATAACTATAGGAGTAACAAATTTAAAAATATATAAAACAAATTGTACATTATATTGGAAGTGATGTGATGTTTTATCAATTTCATATAGTTAGATATAATAAAAATATATAGTACAAAATACATCAAATGGCTCTTAACTTTGAATGTAAGATAATTATATAGGCCCACTTGCACGCTCCAGAGTTAGCTTTAATAACGCAGAGTTAACTGCTAACACTGGGTTAAAAATAACTAATCCCGACCTTACCAACTCTCGACTTATTTATTTAGCCTGAGCAAACCTGCAAGTGGGCCTAACTGCCAAATTTTCGCAAAGAGGATTTGAGTGAGGGCGTGTGTATGTTTATTTATGAAATTTTAACTTACTTCATTGAATACTTGGAACGTAAAAACTATTATACTTATACGTATTAACCCTTTGCGTCCCAGATAGGTACGTAAATATATGTCAGTTTCATTCACAAATCTTTTGTTTTAATTATCACTGTAAAGGAAGGATTAATAATAAAATATTACAATCATTGCATACTATGAACGATCTAACCATGCTCCAGGATCGCTTTTATATTATAGGCAATAGGCCTACTTTGAAAGGCCTCTACGAGTGTAGGTATTTGCTTCTTCTTGCTAAAACGGCTCAATGCATATGAATGAAATTTGGATTTGAGATACCTTATTTAAGCAGGTTACATAGGTTTTTATTTAGATACAACGTACAGTATTATATACAAGTCAAGATAATGAAATAGTTCTGGTTTAGATGCAGTGGTGCTAGAAAGAACTGACATTATACCTACATATTTACTTATGAATCAAATTCATTGCCATTATTTTTATCGTTCTGTGTCGGCGACTTCCGATGCTAAATGTGTAGAGTATGCGGAGGGCCAAAAGGAAGCTTGGATTTCGTTGTAATATCGGAAACGGAATTTAACAAAGATCCGTAAACAAGTATGTGTGGGATTTGTAACTTTTGTATGTTTACTTATTTTTTGGCAATTCGTTAAAGTAATATTTGTAATGCAGAATTACGTACATGTTCAGATTATTACTCATGGGCTGCGTACCAGCAAGGCTTAGACTAAATAATGTTCGGCCAAGATTTGATCGAGTATTGCTAGAACGTCCTTTACCATAATCTTTCAAAAACGAGTGTGACATATATAATTTAGGTCTTAGCTTTGCTAGTTTCAAACTCATTTGAGGATTTTAATTACTGTCCACCGATCAAGAAAATGTAAATAGGCACTTTGAGTTTAGTACAAATAAATAGACCTTTCGTCGTAAAAATGCAACAAAACATTTTTTCAACACTCTGTCACTTTTCACAGCCGACCTAGATTTTGCTTACTCAAAAGGTAGACATTTTTTGTCCAGTGAGGACAAAATTTTGTTCTGACAGAGTGTCGTGAAACAGGCGTGATCAAATCTTGATCCGTGCCAATGTTGGCGTCGTGGACCGGCTGTTTTGTTAAATTTTGGCTTGCTGGAAAGCAGCCCATGTATACCAAAGACGGTTGAAGTACCTATGTCAAGTGTTTGCATCGCTCCTCCAATTGTCAGCTCCTGTACAGCCGTGCGATTCTCTCATGATTCGATGTCAAATACTTTATGAGATATCGCTCTTGTACCTAAACAATGTTGTTTTTCAAACGTTTCTTGTCATCTCGTCATTTGTTTCACGGATGTTCTCAAAGATGAAACAATGTTTGCTCTTAGAGAATCGCACGGCTGAACGTTCTCGTTCCTTTCCAGTGTCCCATCTTTATCATCAGTTAAATGCATCTGTGATCTTTGTACTTACCTATTGGGACATTTAAACGGATCGTTGTACTGGGCTGCGTCGTCTTATTTTCTTATTTCTCGCAGCTTTTCTTGTTAGTCAGATTCTGCAGATGGTGCTTTCGGGTTATATGGCAAAAATAAAAGAGCACTCTAAAGAAGCAGATGCTGGAAAGCTTCTCCGTTATCTTTAGCTCCTTGCGGATAGAGATATACTGTCCTACAGGACACGGCATGCATAGCATGCAACGTCAGCACTACATTTCAAACGATGTTCATCCAATATCCTAAAGAATGCTTCTGTAAAGCCGTAACAATTGTCCATCGTGATATCGACAACACGTAAGTCTCACGTTAATCCCGTTTTATTATTACAAACTTTCAAAAGCTTTACATAAAGTAAGTACCTAATTTTAAAATTAATTCGTTTTATAATGAAATCGTTTATTTGGTATGTTTGACTTTGGATCACTTTTTTATCTCTGAAATACGACATCATGAGCGTGGAATAAGGTTAAGAATAACCCTGGATAAAAACGTACCCTATTCACGCACGACGGTGTCTAACTCGTCACTTGATAGTTTAAAAAAGCTATATATTAAATACCGTAACCTGATACGTTAAAGTAGGTTGCAAGTTGTGAAAACATTCCCAGGATTAGGCGCCACGAACTAACGTTTTCTGAAAGAAACAATACCCACGAGTGTTGGTGTTGTTTTGGCTGAATTCCAAGGCGATGCATGCAAAAGCTGAAAATTGCTACGCCGCGCCGTTTCCATCGTGGCAATCTGGTCAATGAGTTTGTTTACAATATTTTAAAGTAGCTATTTCGTAAAAAATATTTGAGCCGCTTCACGAGAAACATAACGCAAAGTATACTCGTATACGTAGGTTGTATTGTATATACATAGTACTAAATGTATATTACTGAAGCGCTCGCAGCAGGGCTTGACTAGGCGATCTTGACCGATCAACCAAGTTATGCAACGGTTGCTGCTGCCAGGTTGGATGGGTGACCGCTAGTGGCATTATTCAGCTGAACGCTTAGCCCAGTCGAATTAGGATTTGACCCGGATAAAAATTAAGTAGAAATTTTCCTTCAGAATTCGTTGGGGAAGGTCACTAGCCGTCTAAATTTTGTTTTGCATGGTACTTATTCCGATACGTCATCCTCCATCTTGATTGGGTAATTTTTTGTTTATTTTGTTTACAGTAATGTACTCGTTTATTTTCAATAGTAATTTTTATACTTTCGCGATTTGAACACATATTACACAGTACATATAAACAATACAGATTGCAATATTTTAATATGTATATAGGCCATTAACTATTTCTTTAAACCTATCTATCTTTCTTAAATTGATTCCTATTAGGAGTTTTGAGTCTTTTTGGGGTATAGAAGCCTACTCACTCAATACGTATTAACCCTTTGCGTCCCAGAGACGTAAATATACGTCAGTTTCATTCAAAAATCTTTTAGTTAGGAAAGGATTAACAATAAAATATTACAATCATTGCATACTATTAACGATCTAACCATGCTACAGGATCGCTTTTATATTATAGGCAATAGGCCTACTTTGAAAGGCCTCTACGAGTGTAAGTATTTGCTTCTTCTTGCTAAAACGGCTCAATGCATATGAATGAAATTTGGATTTGAGATACCTTATTTATAGCAGGTTACATAGGTTTTTATTTAGATACAACGGGTAAAAACAGTATACAAGTCAAGATAATGAAATAGTTCTGGTTTAGATGCAGTGGTGCTAGAAAGAACTGACATTATACCTACATATTTACTTATGAATCAAATTCATTGCCATTATTTTTATCGTTCTGTGTCGGCGACTTCCGATGCTAAATGTGTAGAGTATGCGGAGGGCCAAAAGGAAGCTTGGATTTCGTCGTAATATCGGAAACGGAATTTAACAAAGATCCGTAAACAAGTATGTGTGGGATTTGTAATTTTTGTATGTTTACTTATTTTTTGGCAATTCGTTAAAGTAATATTTGTAATGCAGAATTACTTAAGTACATGTTCAGATTATTACTCATGGGCTGCGTACCAGCAAGGCTTAGACTAAATAATGTTCGGCCAAGATTTGATCGAGCGTTGCTAGAACGTCCTTTACCATTATCTGTCAAAAACGAGAGTGACATATATAATTTAGGTCTTAGCTTTGCTAGTTTCAAACTCATTTGAGGATTTTAATTACTGTCCACCGATCAAGAAAATGTAAATAGGCACTTTGAGTTTAGTACAAATAAATAGACCTTTCGTCGTAAAAATGCAACAAAACATTTTGTCAACACTCTGTCACTTTTCACAGCCGATCTAGATTTTGCTTACTCAAAAGGTAGAAAATTTTTGTCCATTGGGGACAAAATTTTGTTCTGACAGAGTGTCGTGAAACAGGCGTGATCAAATCTTGATCCGTGCCAATGTTGGCGTCGTGGACCGGCTGTTTTGTTAAATTTTGGCTTGTCCTGTGGCTTGCTGGAAAGCAGCCCATGTATAACAAAGACGGTTGAAGTACCTATGTCAAGTGTTTGTTTAAATGACTTAACATCGCTCCTCCAGTCGTCAGCTCCTGTACAGCCGTGCGATTCTCTAATGATTCGATGTCAAATACTTTATGAGATATCGCTCTTGTACCTACACAATCTCGTCATTTGTTTCACGGATGTTCTCAAAGATGTAACAATGATTGCTCTTAGAGAATCGCACGGCTGAACGTTCTCGATCCTTTCCAGTGTCCCATCTTTCATCATCATCATCATCTCAGCCGTAGGACGTCCACTGCTGAACATATGCCTCCCCCATGAGATTCCAAAAGGACCGGTTGGAAGCGGCCTGCATCCAGCGTCGTCCTGCGACCTTCATCAGGTCGTCTGTCCACCGTGTCAGTGGACGACCTACGCTGCGCTTGCCGGTCCGTGGTCTCCACTCCAAAACCTTTCGGCCCCATCGGCCATCTTTTCTGCGTGCTATGTGCCCTGCCCACTGCCACTTCAACTGGCTAATCTTCTCGGCTATGTCGCTGACTTTCGTTCTTCTACGGATCTCCTCATTTCTGATTCGATCACGTAGAGAAACCCCGAGCATAGCCCTCTCCATAGCTCGTTGTGTGACTTTGAGCTTTTCTATGAGGCCATATTTTCTATGAGGTATCTCATACCACCCAGTGGAGGTAAGAGACCACGTTTCAGTGCCATAAGTCATCACTGGTAACACACATTGGTCGAAGACTCTTGTCTTGAGGCACTGAGGTATTTTTGACGAGAAGACTTCGCGAAGTTTCCGGAACGCTGCCCAGCCGAGTTGGATTCGACGATTGACCTCTTTCTCGAAGTTGGACCTGCCTAGTTTGACTGTCTGTCCCAGGTAGATGTACTCGTCAACAACTTCGAGAACTGAGTTCCCAACTGATATTGGGGTAGGTACAACATGGGCATTAGACATAATTTTCGTCTTGTCCATGTTCATCTTGTCTGGAAGAGATCGCTTTTAGCGATAAGACCGCCCATTTGTGCCTACTATTTAAGTTGTTTCCTTATATTGTATTTACTTTGGTGCAAATAAAGAGTTTTTGTATTGTATCTTAAGACCTATCGAAGTCCTATCTTAAGTCCCATCTTTATCATCAGTTAAATGCATCTGTGATCTTTGTACTTACCGATTGGGACATTTAAACGGATCGTTGTACTGGGCTGCGTCATCTTATTTTCTTATTTCTCCCAGCTTTTCTTGTTAGTCAGATTTTGCAGATGGTGCTTTCGGGTTATATGGCAAAAATAAAATAGCACTCTAAAGAAGCAGATGCTGGAAAGCTTCTCTGTTATCTTTAGCTCCTTGCGGATAGAGATATACTGTCCTACAGGACACGGCATGCATAGCATGCAACGTCAGCACTACATTTCAAACGATGTTCATCCAATATCCTAAAGAATGCTTCTGTCAAGCCGTAACAATTGTCCATCGTGATATCGACAACACGAAAGTCTCACGTTAATCCCGTTTTATTATTGCAAACTTTTCAAAAGCTTTACATAAAGTAAGTACCTAATTTTAAAATTAATTCGTTTTATAATAAAATCGTTTATTTGGTATGTTTGACTTTGGATCACTTTTTTATCTCTGAAATGCGACATCATGAGCGTGGAATAAGGTTAAGAATACCTTTTGGGTTCTTACTCATTAACCCTGGATAAAAACGTACCCTATTCACGCACGACGGTGTCTAACTCGTCACTTGATAGTTTAAAAAAGCTATATATTAAATACCGTAGTTGCAAGTTGTGAAAACATTCCCAGGATTAGGCGCCACGAACTAACGTTTTCTGAGAGAAACAATACCCACGAGTGTTGGTGTTGATTTGGCTGAATTCCAAGGCGATGCATGCAAAAGCTGAAAATTGCTACGCCGCGCCGTTTCCATCGTGGCAATCTGGTCAATGAGTTTGTTTACAATATTTTAAAGTAGCTATTTCGTAAAAAAATATTTGAGCCGCTTCACGGGAAACATTGAAGTATAACGCAAAGTATACTCGTATATGTAGGTTGTATTGTATATACATAGTACTAAATGTATATTACTGAAGCGCTCGCAGCAGGGCTTGACTAGGCGATCTTGACCGATCAATAAAGTTATGCAACGGTTGCTGCTGCCAGGTTGGATGGGTGACCGCTAGTGGCATTATTCAGCTGAGCGCTTAGCCCAGTCGAATTAGGATTTGACCCGGATAAAAATTAAGTAGAAACGTTCCTTCAGAATTCGTTGGGGAAGGTCACTAGCAGTCTAAATTTTGTTTTGCATGGTACTTATTCCAATACGTCATTCTCCATCTTGATTTGGTAATTTTTTGTTTATTTTGTTTTCAGTAATGTACTCGTTTATTTTCAATAGTAATTTTTAAACTTTTGCGATTTGAACACATATTACACAGTACATATAAACAATACAGATTGCAATATTTTAATATGTATATAGGCCATTAACTATTACTTTAAACCTATCTATCTTTCTTAAATTGATTCCTATTAGGAGTTTTGAGTCTTTTTGGGGTATAGAAGCCTACTCACGCCAAATATTATGGCTTACTCTGGAGTATATGGCGTGTACTTCTGATACAGTCGACTAGAGATTCTAGCTATCCAACAAGTTTATATTGTATTACATAGAATTTATAACCACTTGCCCGGATATTTAACGAGTGCATCCAGCCTAAATCTGTTTAAAATAAAACTGAGAAGCTGGCTTGTAGAGAGAGCGTTTTAAACGATGACGAGGTTTTATAGTTGTGGGTACTCGGTACTGATAAACCACTTCCAATTCTTTGATTTGTTTTATAAACGTTCTTTAAACTCTAAACTTGAATTCTATAAATAGGAGCGCTTTTATATTTTTATTTATAACTAGTTAACCCGACCGCGGCATTGCTCGCATAAAGTCTATGACATAAGCTACAAAAATTAATTAGATAAATTTCAACAATTATTGAATATATTTTCGTTTCAAGATTAACGTTAATCGCAGCAGGTGACCTTTTTTCATAAAAGTCAACATTCCTACAGGTTCAATTATAACATAAGAAAACCTTTAGTTTTCAGATCTTTAAAATCTTTTTAATGCAGGCACGGGTATCAGCATAAAGAGGTAGAAGATTACTGTTACTAATACTTGAATAAATGCGTACGTAATAAAAAAAAATACAATCATTCTGAAGTCAGTATTCTAGACACTGTTGTATAATAGTTCTACTGATATATAGGAATGAAACAGGGCGCTAGAGTCTACTAATGAATGCTATCTTACTTTGGATGGCCAGTGATAATTTGGTCGAAGATTTTAGCACTAATTAATAAACTAAACTAATCACATTACAAGCTAAACTAGTTCTACAATGTGACCTGCCTCTTAAGACCGACTGCCAGACACATCTTTAGGTGCTGGGTGACAGAATCTCGAGTTTGTGGACTTTCAGAGCAAGCCAGGTGAACACTGGAACTTTTTTGACCAATTGGTTGATCTTGCCACGTTGACGAAAGCTCATGTTTTTGAGAGGTATGATTCAAATCTGCAATAAGGCATCGATCTGCAGGCAAATTCAACCAATTAATAATAATAATAATACCATGTAACCATCCATCTAACATTGTTTCTATTTTTATACTTTGTATTTTTTATACCAAACAGGCCAGACCAGGCCAGTGCTAGGCCAGGACTGTATGCTGGATGACTCAAAAGTTGTACGTTTTCCGCTTTCAAAAACTCATTTGTCTGTCTGGCCGTATGGGAACTTGCATTGTCGGTGTGCAAGATGATACGGCGTTTACCGTTATTTTCACGGAGTTTGCCAATAATTTCCGGTAAACAAGTGGTCGTGTACCAGTCATTATTCACGGTACGACGATTTTCTAAAGCAGCAGTAGCCACGGGTCCAGTTTTATTAAAAAAAGACGCAATCATCCTCTTCGAGGCACTTTTCACGCGCGCCACTTTGGTTGGTTTTGGCTCATGTCTATAGACCCATACGCTCGATTGCTGCTTCGTTTTAGGATCATACTTAGCTGTAAATCAATGTTTCGTCACCTGGTTACTATGTCTCACACCAAATTTGAAGCCCCTTCGTTGTATCTGGCAAGCATAGCATGGCACCAAGTGATGCGGTCCGTACAGCCCCACTTATACCTTTGTACCGGATGAAATATGTGATAAAACGAAATAAATAATAATAATAATAATAATTTATTCAATAAACAAAATGGTTCGGTTTCGGTTCACAACGTTCTACAGTCTATCTTGCTGGGACTGCCGTTCGACTTCGGTGTTCATTTGATAATTACCAAATAAACCATTATATTATTATCTCCATAAGCCAATTGGAATGTTATGTCATTCTATACGCTACTATATACTCGTATCTACACTATTTACACTAATATTATAATGAGGATATATTTTTATTTTTGTGTATGTGTTTTGTGTAATGAATAAACTCAAAAACTACTGTGCCGATTTCAAAAATTCTTTCACCATTGGAAAACTACATTCATGGCACCCTGAGTAACATAAGCTATATATTTTGATTCATCGTCATCATCATCCAACACCACGCGGATGAAATCGCGGAGAGCAGCTACTTACTAGATCGCAGGCGTCAAAAGAAACGTAACTGCATTTGGACTGTTCGTAGGGTTCGATGCAATTGAGCAAAATTTTGTTAGTGGAATGGATCCCCTGTACGTACTACGAGTATATCTCAGTTATCATCGCTTCTTAACTCGTATTCAATTGAATTTCCATTAGTTGATTAATAGCCTCGCTGTGCATTATTTCATCTCGAACGATGAATGATTTAATTAAAATAAGTATTCAAATACCGCTGTGGAAAAAAGTGAAATCTTCCTCAATTGGGAAGATTGACTCGTTAAAACGTATAAAATTCCAACAACCATAAACATTTCACCGGTTCATTATCGAATATTTTTATTTACATAAGAAGGTAGTTAATTTGCAATATAACCATAATGTTATTGACAATGTAGCTATAAACAAATTTGCTTTTACCTTTTGTAAATAAACATTTTTCGTGACTTTATTTGCGATAACATGTCATTATTGGGAATGTTGTATAGTGATTAAACCCTTTCAGTTCTATGTTCTCCGGGTATACATATAAAAATAATATCAATGGACACAAAGAATGTATTTGATGTCGTTTTCTGGATTTAAAAGAGCGTACGGATAACATTGTCAACCGAACAACTTTATTACGGTCGTTGGTGCAAATATAGAATTAACTTTCATTGAAATAACATTAAAAATAACGCGGTGGCTTTTATACCCTAAAGATAGATTTATTTTTCATATTTTTCCAAAACCTTAATTTATACCCATTATTATTTTTTATATAGATAAGTACTTATAACAGATAATACTTACTCGACGACTCGTTAGCCTAATTGGTGTAACTATACTTTGACGCTCGTAGCCCCAAGTTGGTTTCCTGGCCGTGGCAATTTTTTGTGTTGAGCAGGAATCATTTGCGATCATTCCTTGAAGCTATTGTAACGCGACTTGTTACTAGTTGAAAGGTCATAGAGAATAATGGCAATGAGTCTTGGATGCTTGTGATATGCTTAGTCCGTACTTCCTTCGAAACATAGAATTTTGTGGGCCGTATGGTTGTGAGAACGTTTACTATGTAAAAAAAAATTGTCCAGATTTGTGCATGAGAAATAAATGGTTACAATACAACTGGTCAATTAAGGCGCATCCCAGAGAAAGCACCATTAGAATCTTGTACTGGCCGGTAGGCGACAGGCGACCTCCGTTCGATAGGCGACTGCCGACAGCCCCGTCTGTGATAGCTACTCGACATCAGGTTCTACGCAGCATTTGATATGGGACGCGCCTTAAATATTTTGATTATTTTTATGTAACGTATAATTTTGTTCAAGGTCAAATGTAATAAAGTATTAATAAAATTATTCTTTTAGGTTTAGAAATATAGCTGTAGTAGGCTACCTACTATGACTCAGGTTGATGTGTGCATTGCAGATCACGCTAAAACGGTTTTTTTGGCGGTAGTGCCACGCTGTAACCTCACAGCTGAATGGGCTGGCACGACCGGGGAAGTACCACACTCCCACATTACACCGAGGTGAAGTGACAGCTTGCTATTGCGTTTCAGTCGGTTTGTGGGAGTTTCCGGAGGCCCGATGCCCCCTCCCCCAATCCTCCCCTCCCCCCACTCCCTTTATCTCTCTTCCTTCCTCAAAGATCGGCAACGCATCCTCGAGACCTCAGGTATTGCGGAAGTCCGTGGGCGACGGTATCACATACTATCAGGTGAGCCACTTGTTCGTTTACCAACATATACCATAAACAACGACATTTGCAGGCTCCACGCTTGCCGGCTACCTACTCAAATTGTTTAGCTAATTAACCCTACCACTGCTTTATATATATGTCGTGTAATAAGCTCCTTAGATCATTCAGATAATACAACAATTGTATCATTAACAGAGTTGCATTGACGGAGTATATTTTGTAGTAAACAATTACTAAACATACATGAAGTTATATCCAATCTACGTATTACAATATTGTAGCCGTCGACAATTGGGCTACATTTAGTTCTGAATAATTTGGATATTGCCTGTCTGGGAAGTTACTGAAAATAAAATAGAAACATTTTAAATATCTTGAGCTTTTCAATAAGTAGGTGTTTGCACTTTAAAATTGAACCCCATTTAGAATTTCATCTGAGTCACGCCGCCCCCAAAAAGCTCGTTACAAGGCGATAACACAATGACATACGGGATCAATAAAACTGTTCTAATGGTAACATAAATCTGAATTTATATGAAAATAAATAAGCGGTTGTTTACCTCGCCGGTCACTTTTGCTTGTCCTATGGCACTAGGATCAATGTACATTGATGCAGGATGGAAGCGAATTTTGCCATCAAATGTACTCGTACATAATGAAATAATCCGTGAGAAAACGGAGTTCAAGAATATTCCGTTTCACAATCGGGGTGCGAATCGTAAGAGGCTAGGAATCTCGTCTTTCTAAGTGGTAGGCCTCGTGTGCAAAAGACCGTGTCGGTTGGTACCACTGCAGTGCCAGATATTCTGCCGATTAGGGATATCGCGCAAGCATTACTTACTATATTAAGGCGAAATGGATGTTGATTACGATCAAATTTCATGATTCGACTTCGCGAAAACTTAGTTTTCGACTCTTAAACCTAATAACCGAAAAAAACGTAGTATAAATTGAATATACGTTCTTATGAAGTATGGGAGCCAAAACATGATTGAGCAAATTTGGCTCGATAGAAAAAAATCGGAAACATTCCCAAAATTTTGCAATTTTTCTTACGTGTTTCTTCGTGGGAAAAAGCATTTTCATTCAATTATAGGCAAATATATTTCAATGAATGTATCATATTCAAATTTCCAACGAAATTTTCTAGTGAACTATGGACTCTTTTATCATTAAAATTTAATCATGTGATTGTACGAAATATATATAAAAAGTATTAGCACGTATTCAATTGAATTTTTGCATTACATCGTCCAATCTGGTAAGCAATTCTTAACCTTATGTAAAGCATCGTAAATTGTTTTAAAATTAGGATTGGACCTCGCCATTAGGTGTAAAGGGCAAGTGAGGTTACTGAGAGGACCTTTCCTCCCTGTAATTTCAATTAAAAACGAAAGAGTCGGTGAGCACAAAGCAGTGCTACTATATACAGGTCTATGCTCTGGGTGGCACTGTAACCATTCTCCATTCCGAATTTCATCCAAATTCGTGAATCGTATACCAACATGAAGAAGTAACGAACAAACATACCCACAAACTTTCGCATATACAATATTATTGTGACTATTATCTTTTACAACCTTTTCTTAATTTCCTATTAAATTTTCCATCGTTTACCATAATAAGCTTATATGATTAGCATCAGCATTTTTGTTGTACTGAATAGGGATTCAGTTGTAGTAACGCATTACTTCTGCAACTGGTCTGCTACTGGGTGAGAGGTAGCATACATAATATGAGGAAGTTGAAACTTTAAAGAGGAGAGGAGTAAATTATTAAGCATTTGTTATTGGATTTAGCTGGGAAATGCAGTTATACTAAAATGCTTATTATTAAATCATAATCCTATGCTTCTACGAAAAAAAAAAACTTTATTTTGATCGAAGTTGTAATACTCTCGCGTATAACAAATCCAATGACATGTCATTGATTACAAGCAAACACGAGTGCGGACATAACCCTGTTACATTTCGAAGAGTTGAATGAACGATTATGATTTTAACTAGAAAACAAACTAAAAGTTTAACAACCGGACTACTGAAATAATAAGCGCTAAAAATCAGTCCTCCTTTTGGGATTCACCGCTGTTGGGTAATTGTACCAATTGACACTCGCGCCATTAAGATGTATCTAATAATGCATGATTTATCATAATCAATTGACCCGTTGAGTTGTTACGATCGGATATAGTTATACGTACACACACTCCTTTTGGTCTTCGTCGCAGTCGGACAAAAAAGAAGACTAACCACGAAAATAAGCGTGGACCGATTTATCACACATATACTTAGGTTTATGTGAAATAAATGACTATAAGATTGAAATTAATTGAATAAGTGAATTCTGAGTTAACCGATAATATGGTGAAACATAAGAGGAAAACAGGAGGATAAGACGCAAAGGACGAAATAACGCTACGTGCCGTATCATCGTATAGTAGCGACATAATTCATACAATCCTAGCCTCAGTCTACAATGAATCCAAATTTCAACATCCATATACTTGAATTGTACATAGTTTCCATGATTATTATTAGTACTGGATGTTGGTTATTGGTAATATTTATTTTAGTCATGGTATTTTTCTATACAATGAAAATGCGAAAACCAAACGTCCAGATTTACCTTAGAAATATGTTCACTAAAACAATTTACAAAAGAATTGAAACTATTATCAGCAGTTTTTTTATGTTTTATCTCTATTTCCCGTTGTTACCTTATTGCTTAGAAAATGTAATTAAACATAATTCCATAAGGTTTCGCAATTATATTGTTTTTTTTGTAGAATAGTAGAGTAGTTATGTTAAACTTGGGTACGATTTCCAGAAACGGAGTAAAATAAACGTTAACAAATAACAATAATAAAAAACTAACGGGTGAGGATGTCATTATAATCATTACGTTCCCACTGCTGGCATTCGAGCCTTCCTCTCTGAGATAGGGGTTGAGCCATAACCCACCACGCGGGCCCAGGTGGATAGGCTAGTGGCCAACCCATGTGGAAGTTTGCAGGCCGCCCGAAGGCCTTGGACATAGACAACGACTGTTGTCCTAAGATGAACAACCAGGACCGACGGCTTAACGTGCCCTCTGAAGCACGGAACGGAAGCGCTTAGTTGAAAAATGCCACTAGCGGTCACCCATCTGACTCCTGTAAGCGTTGCTTAACTTGTTGATCAGATATGATCGCCAAGCCAAACTCCGCTGCGAGCGCTTCAAGGGTGAGGATGTATTTGAATCAAATACGAACTACTTCTTGCTACACCTTTTGAATGATTTTGATATATTTTACGGATACCTAAACTTCAAGTAAAAACATATTATTATTTATTAAACATTCGAGACATTAGGGTAGCCGCACACAGCACGGCACATGGATAAAAATATGAAAGAGAAATGACGTAAACATGTAGTTATTACTCTTATTCGTTACATAATAATAACTATACAATCCCAAATTCCTTTTGGTGCACAAAAAATCTCCACAAAACCTTAACAAGGTGCTATTAACACCATACACATTTCTGTGCTTCCCAAAACAGTATTTTTTTACCTCATTAAAACTGTCCTGTTAAGAAAACTTATGTAATATTAATATCTACCAAAGATCTTACCACGTTTTGTTAAAAACCGGACATTATGAGATTTATGTGGAGAATTGTTAAAGGTGCAGATAGCCATATCAGGGTAACTTTATCATTAATATTATTTTACTTTAATAATGCTTCATGGTTATTGACTCTTGAAGGGTCTAAGGCTGCTTTTCCTACCAGAGATGTTATTTTACGAGGATGTGAAAGCTAAGCTACGCAACTATATGACCGTTTTCACTGATGCTAAGTGTAACAGGGCGAGTAAGATCTGCTGTGAAGATGCGCCGCCGCCGAAGTATCTGCGCGAGGAAGTAATGCAGGCCAACTGTAGTACTTTGCTATTGTCATAGCTACATCACTCGAGACCATCCATAGCACGCATCCATAGCATTCATCCATAGCACGCATCGAAAGCACGCATCCTTCTATATAAAAAATATAACTTAGTTGAATCCGTTTCCACCAGTGATATGCTTTAAGGACCAATGAATATAATTGGTGGATCTTAAACGCATCCATAGCAACGCAGCATAGCACATCTCTGGTGGAAAAGCACCCCAAGCACTTGCTACGCAATCCTTTAGTACTGTTATTATGTGTATAGTGCATTGCCACGCAAAAAATTAGCATATACAGCATGCAACAAAAAGTTGCAGTAATACTAAAACTGCACGAAGAAATTTGCATACAATTCGGGCCTAAATACTGCGTCCCAGTAGTCAAATTTGAGTTATGAGTAACCAAAGTTTTTATACACAAGCAAGTTCATCCCTAAATACTAGGTCAACGAACATAGACTCCAGAACGAAGGCTAGATAAACTAAAGGCCAAAGAGGGGCCTGGGCTAGGCGGCGCGAGAGGGGGAGCATGCATGGTAGAGGGACGAAGGGGACTGAATAGGTGGCTTGTGAATGAAGAGCGCGTTGATCACTATGAACTCTGATAGGCATGTCTAATAGAGCTGTCCAAAAAATATGGATGAAATAAAATAAAGGCGATTTAAATTTTGTTACTTTGTCAATCCTAACTAGGTACTTAAGCACACCTTTCATCATTGCTAGGTACACATTATTGTTACACGCTGTATATAAAGCTTTAGATGGCATTTGGCGATTGCCATCAGCTGGATAGATCACATAATAAATAATAGCAATATGTAGCTGGACTTACACGTGCTTTTTTTCCTTGATAGTATGAACAAATGCATAACTTGTACACGTGTGGTGACTGATGATGAAAAGAATGAGCTAGCCCTACATTTTGTCCAGCACGCACAAACTTTCGCCTTAATAGTAACTATTAGTGTGATGATTAAAAGAACGATTAAATATATGCTATATTTTATTTTTACTAAAATAAACACTAGTTGAGCCGCCGCGACTAGTTGCTCTTGGTGTAGTGGCGAGAGTTATTCTTTAAATTTCAACAATTTTTTATTTATGAATCGATTGACATGAAACAAACACTAAATGTTAGGTAAAGCTTATCACAATATATTAGGGAAAACCACTTCTAAATCGGAAAAGCCGTATCTATGCTTAGCGTGCATAAACGCACAGACAAACAGACAACAATTCTTACAATATATTTTTTTTTCATTCTATCCTCGTTTATAATTTTATTATAATTAGGTAATTTTTTATTCTTTTATTTTTTTTGTTTCAATTATATTTTTTTTAGAATATCTTCCATGTACAGTCAGCGATCTGTTACATTTTTATTATATTTATTAAAATTGAACATATTCGTACAGTAGTTTGTGAGTTAATGAGTGAGTGATGATGTGAGGGAGGATGTAAACGAGTGAGAGTACATGCTGTACTTGTACACGCGGAAACGACGCAACAGATTTAGATGGCATTAGGACAAATTAATATGTGGGTTATAGGCAAATTTTTGACACTGTTATAACAATATTACACGCGAACGAAGTGGCAGGCAGGAACTAGTTGTGTATACCTACAAATAGGCTTCTTATATATCTGTATTATCTAAATCTATAGTAAACTTGCAACAAACATAGCAATGACACGAAAATGCCTATTTTTAAATAGATTAAGTGTACTTAAGGATGTGATTGACACAAATAGCATTTAACTGTTTTACAGTACCTAAGCTTTGTAGTTAAGGTTGGGGCTTCTTACCTCATATTAAATATTCTAAATAATATGAGTGTACATTTTAAACAATGTCCAAGTAATATATAGGGTGTTTGGTAGAGGGACCGACAAACCAAATGAGAGTGTTCAAGGGACAACTTGGAGAATACAAGTTGGCCAAAAAAAATCCCCGGCCCCCCAATATGTTTAACTTTTTTTTGTGATTTTTCCCTTTTTCTCCGAAATTGTACCTATTTACCACCATAACATTTGTAAAATCTGTTTTAGACCGGATGTTTTTAGTTGAATTTGGTCTCTAATACACCTTCAGGCCACGCAAAGCAAAATTGGTACAATATTGAAGAAAACGAGAAAATTCACAAAAAAAGGGTTTAAAAAAATTGGGGTGTCGGGGATTTTTTTTTGGCCAACTTGTATTCTCCAAGTGGGCCCCCGAACACGCTCATTTGGTTTGTCGGTCCCTCTACCAAACACCCTGTATAAGAAAACAATCGGAAAAAATAAATGGAAAAAATCATAGGACAATTTAATATAAAACTACTTGAAGAGAAGAAAGGTACTACTGCGCTAAATTAACTTAGTTAATATTACTAAGTAAAAATGTAGGTATACCTAATTAAAATTTTCAAATTACTAAGTTCTTTTTTGATCTAATCATTTACTTAATTATATAAACAAGCCCTATAAATCTACAAAATAACTAGCCATCAAATTAATAGTTTATAAATAAGCTATGCTAATTCACATAAATAAATGGTTTTTAAGGGTTATGTTAAGATTTGTTTTAAAGTTTTTTTTTTAATTTAGTTATTATATTATCTACGTTTTGACGTCATTATGCTATCCATTGAAATCTGGAAGGATATGCCCCGTTTTCAGAGCACTGCGTTCTTTTCCTAATTTATAAAGGTAAATTATTTTAACATAGTACATTTTACATATTATTTTGTTGCCGGGCGGCGCAATTTCAACTCCTCCATACGCTCAGGATTCTACCCTAGAATCCCTACCTGCGCTCAGGACTTCTTTACGAGGTAAGGAGAAAATAACTACATATATCTAACTCTTGAAAATAATCGCTTGAAGTCTCAACGCTGCACTCCACTTAGTATAAAAACAAAAAATATAATTAAAACTAACTATTAACATATTAAAACTAACTATTAACATATACTGGGTGGCGCAAAAGTACTGGCACTAAAGAAAATACTTTTTTTTTTTTATTTGACATATACTGTCATTCTGTTTTTGTAAATTGTGTAGTGAACAAATGTAAAATACACTGAAAATAAACATGAACCGTTTTACTCCCCAAGAACGTGGAATAATCGTGTCAATGTTCTTACGGAATAATTCATCAGTGATAAAAACACAACGTGAATTTCGTCGACGATTTTCCCACCGTCCAGTACCGATGGGTCGCACAATTCGACGCTTTGCCACACGCCTCGAAGCAATTGGCTCAACAAAGGATAGACCTAAGTCTGGGAGACCAAGAACAGGCCGTTCAACTGAAAATATCGATGCTGTGCGCGAAGATGTGGAAGAGTGTCCAGAGACATCAACGAGGCGACGTGCCACGCAATTGGGCATTTCCAGACGGACCCTGCAGCGTATTTTGGTGACAGACTTAAAGATGTTTCCGCATAAAACTCAAATGACTCATCAGTTGCTGCCTACTGACCACCGAGCTCGTCTAGAATACAGCCAGCGCGTCATAAACCTAAACCTTGAAGATGATGATTTTTCTTCAAAATTGGTTATGAGTGACGAAGCGCATTTCCATCTCTCAGGGCATGTTAATAAGCAGAATACTCGGTTCTGGGGCACTGATAATCCGTTCATTATTTAAGAAACACCTTTACACCCACTAAAAGTTACTGTATGGTGTGGCATCTGAGTTGACAGAGTAATCGGACCCTATTTTTTTGAAGACGCTGGAGGCAATGCAATAACTGTCACTGGAGAACGCTACAGAACCATGTAACGTGAGTTTTTGATACCCAGTTTGGACGAATTGGGGCTAGAGCAGATCTGGTTTCAACAAGACGGCGCTACGGCACACACAGCGCGCGACACTATGGACTTACTGAGGGACGCTTTTCCAGGCCGAGTTATCTCTCGTTTTGGCGATTTGCCTTGGCCTGCAAGATCACCCGATCTGACCAGTCCAGACTTCTTTCTTTGGGGTTTTTTTGAAATCTCGGGTGTATGTGAACAAGCCACAGACTCTCGCAGCTCTAAAAGAAAACATTTATCAAGAAATAAGGAACATATCGCAGGAAGTGTTACGGCTAGTTATGCAAAATGTCATAAATAGGGCTCAGATGTGCATCAACTCTAGAGGTCACCATTTAAAAGACATCATCTTTAAATCCTAATGGTACAAAATTTAATGGCACAAATATACATTTAAAATTACCTTAATCAAGTTTTCTAATTTAGAATTTTTTTTATAACTGAATCAAATTGAGTCTTTACTTTTGCGCCACCCGTTACATTAACTAACTATTAAAATTCGAAGTTGTTTTTAAGTTATAAAATATTTGCAACTTTTAAGTTGCCAGTTGTACTAGCGACTGCCCGTTACTTCATTCGCGTAGTAGGTTCAGCCTTCGGCCCTGCCATAACCTCCCATCGAGATTGTTCCATCCATTCTCAAGTTATGGCGTGAACAGGAAAACTTGAGGTTCATTTTTACATATTAGATATATATAAATGTCAATTTATTTAAAGCTTACGCGCTGTTCCACAGGCCTGTAACAGGTGAATCCTGCAGACGGGCCTTAAATGGCATCCTGTAGAATGCGCGTACGCTACAAATGAAGCGTAATATACCGTAATAACTGTTCGTTGTCTGTGCTTACAAAGTGTAAATAAAGGTGATTTTTGCCCACAGCTATCAATTTTATTTTATTTTATTATCATAGGAAAACTAACAGCTATAAATAAAGTAAGTATACATAATATCATATGGCTAAGAATTAGCTTTTTAAAGTTTCCACAAGTGAGTTCTTTAGTGCACTCTAATTACTGGTAATCGTAAAAATACCTAATATTCACACTCCTAATGTAGTTAAATAGTAGTTAAATATATATATATATATATATATATATGTATCACAACAAGCACATCTGCCGGTTACTATACAATTAGAATAATTTAAGAGTTAACATCATTGAAAAAAGATTTGCATATATTTGATTTAAAGATGCGATGATTATTGTTAAATATGTCTATACTTTTCGAATATTGTTTGTTGTAGTTTCTACATGTGCGGGTAATAAATGAATTATGTCTATAATTTGTACGACATTTTGGTACATGAAGATGTAAGTAATTTCTTCTGACGGTTGATCTACTGGGGACCTCCAGGCCGATTGTGGAAAGCAGAGAGGGTGTGTCCACTCTGCAGTTCTTGCTACTCCCACTTTGCTTGTGCTGACTTACGTCCCGGCTACGCTAAATTGTACTTACATTATTGAACCTAAGTACGTGTATAATTTTTTTTTTCACGCGTTCGTAAAGTTCCTTAGTTTATTTAATGTGTGTTTTATGCCATATTTATTAAAATTTTAATAAGTTACGAGAAATTCTTAGTTTTGAGTGAAAAAGGAATATCTATAAATATTCGAATATATATATATATATATCTATTCAAGATCAAGATATATATATAGAATATCTAAGAAATAATACATATGAGCTGCGTAATTCCTGAACCTACAATTAAAAAAGTGATACTTACTCGTATCTACAAGTAAAATTATCGTTAGCCCAGTCGTACCAGCTCGAAAAGCCCGAAAAAAAATTATAAGTATTAACATTCTTTCGGAATTCGTTGCGGAAGGTTACTGGCAGTCTAAATGTTGTTTTGCGTGGTAATCGATCCGTTGCGTCATCCGCCATTTTGATTTAAAGGTTATTTTTTTTATTGAATAACTCGTTTAATTTAATTTCACACGAAAATTGGTTTTACAAAAATTGTTAAGATTTGTTTTTCCAAAATTTTTTTATTTTTATAATTTTTTCCCTAAGATCGATATTATCCGATTTATAACCAAAAGAGAGGGCGACATAAATATAGTTAAAAACAAAGTTGTTAAGAATTAAGTTTTCTACAAGTTTGGTTCTCAAATTTGTTTTGTCGGATCGATATTTTTCGATTTATACCCGAAAAGCAGCGGGGGCAATTTAACATGGAAAATTGACACGAACCCAAGTTGTTTGAAATGAAATTTCCTACCGTTTTGTTATATATCAATGTTTTGGTAGGATATTCTAGTTTCTACGTTTCTTTGACCGACAACGGATAAGTCTAAAGCCTAGAGTCGGGCTAAAAGTGTAAAAAATATAGTGAGCTTTAATTTTAATCAGATTTTGATGAAATACAGTTACATTCCAGTACGGATGTTGGAATGACCATGCACTTGGTCAGTTTCGTTACTTTTTCCTAGTATTGCTAAGTTTAGGTACCTCTTCAAGTTTGTCTAAATTCTGCGAATCATGAAACGAACGAACATCAAAGCATACCAAACAAGGTCAAAAGAAAGTATCGGATCGCAATAAGACTTATACTTTCCGATTACTATGTAAATGACTAAGGTAAACAAGTCCTTTCATTACCACTCGTACTTTCGACACAGTATAGAAAACGTTGGTGAATAAATAATTACATTATACCTACTAGTATGTCTAAGTTCGTTCAATATTTTAAGGTGTATTTTAGACAAAACTAGATCTAAAATGTATCTAATAATGTTTGTTTTTTAATTTGAGTTTAAACTATTTTTTTGACGTAATTTAGTTGCTTAGGTATCTATTAGCGATTCCACAAAGGAGTAATTAGTTTTAAATATATTTAACCAGAAAAACGCCATTTTTGCTTAGTGGAAATCAGTAAATGATTTTCTGCATCAAGTAATGTTCTAATAAATGTCTTTCGAGATATTAATAATAATACGACTAAATACACACACATATATACACATAAGAAGCGCTCGTAGCGGAGCTTGACTTGGCGATCTTAACCGATCAACAAGTTAAGCAACACTTGCTGTGGTCAGGACTTGGATGGGTGACCGCTAGTGCCATTATTCAACTGAGCACTTCCGTGCTTCGGAGGGTACGTTACGCCGTCGGTCCTGGTGGTTTGTCTTAGGACAACAGTAGTTAGGCTATGTCGAAGGCCTTCGGGCGGCCTGAAAACTTCGACATGGGTTGGCCACTAACCTTTCCACCAAGCCGCACTGGGCCCGCGTGGTGGAATATGGCCCAACTCCTCTCTCTGAGAGGAAGGCTCGAGTCCCAGCAGTGGGAACAAAATGGGCTGATTATGATTATGACACACATATAAAGGTTTGCTATACAAAGTAAGCTTCAGAACTGCTGATCCACTTCTGAAAATTGTTCACTAATAGAAGTGCTAAGAGTGTAAGGGCAATTATTTATTCTGCTAAAGACAACGACTAGGTTTCAGTATGAAATGGTTTCATTTGTATATAATTTTATGTGCAAAAAATGCCAAGTGCTTGCATCATCGATTTTCGCTGTCTTGAAATAACTGAATAAAGTGTATCGCAAAAACAATATTCACTCACAAAAACCTATACTCTATATCTCAATATCTTATAATAAAGGAGTATAGGCCAAAAAGTCTGTACTTGAAAGTAAAATTAAAAAAAAAAGTGAGTCAGAAGACGTAAAATAACAAGAATATGACTGTTTTGAAAAAAAAATCTGTTTGTCTGTCTGTATGCTCACACATAACTTAAAAAATACCTGACAGATTTCGATGAAATGTTGTATATGTTCTATACATAAGGAATAGCCCAGAGAATTCAACTATAAACTTTTTTTTAAACGACTTCAAAAAAAGGAGGAGATTTCTCAATTTGACTGTGTGTGTATATTGTTTATGTGTGTTCGCGGATCGCCATTTATGAACCGATTTTAATGGATTTGTTTATTGGAAAGGATTATCTCAAGGGTAGTACCATAGAATAAAAGGTAGTGATCCATGATAAGGAAACCAGGATCTGACAATAGCATCCCTGTGATATCTAGGGGAACTAACAGCAGTGGCGACTAAAGCAGAAAGAAGACTAATATATAAAAAATAACAAAAGTTATTATTATCATTAAGTATTTCAAAGGTGAAAGTGAGGAGTCGATATGATTTTGGAGCCGAAATACATCTCAACGATTTACAGCAGTTACCTGGTGTTTGGGCTTGATTAATTTGTATTGATGACAACTTTACACCAGTGGTTGTCTGTATGAGTAGCACTGCAGTGCCACTCATACTCATACCCTGCCTTGATGCTGTAATGTGCAAGCATTATGTACCGTGTTATTGCTTGAAGGTGACAAGCGAAATTACTGCTCGAGTAGGATAAACCAGCTTTGTTTCAGGGCGACAAACGCTGCACAGTCTGTGGAACAGTGCCGTACAGAACTTTGAACATTAAAGATCCTGGTTCAACTGAAACTATCTTGGGAAGCCATGAAGTCTATCATAGTGAATACCATCTGGCAGAGAACTTGCCCATTACTAAATAATAATAAAAAATGATTCGAAAACAGCTATTTTTACAAAAATGAAGAAGTCATGGTTTTTATGGAATAACAGTAACCAATAAGCACTATCACATATTTTGATCGGGATACGTATGACGATTTGAAAACAAGAAGACCTAAGCTATGTCAGATATTCTGTCTAAAAGCGGTAGTGCCCATCTTTTTAAGTTTGTGAAATAAAATGAAGTGAAATACCTCATGAATAAGAGATCGAATAAAAGATAGGCATGCGCGTCTACATGATCGCATCGTAAAACATGGAGATTCGAAAAATTCGTATGGCAATGGCATTTATTATAATTATATAGATCGTCATGAAGGTGTCACTTGTAGGTACAATGTGGACAATCCTTTTTTATGCGCCAAAAATACGTTTTTTCTTCTCGCCTACTCTATTGAGGAATAATATGGCGTCGCACGTCATGTGCAAGTATGAGCTTTCTGTGCTATCTTCTTCTTCTTCTTACGGTGCCATCTCCTACCGGAGGTTGGCTATCATTGGCTACTCGGACCTTAGAAGCTGCTGCCCGAAATAGCAACCTGCTGCTCATGTTAAACCACGTCCGGAGATTACTGAGCGATGAGGTACGTCTTCTGCCTGGTCGTCT
Source organism: Selenia dentaria (assembly GCA_917880725.1). Lineage (NCBI taxonomy): Eukaryota > Metazoa > Arthropoda > Insecta > Lepidoptera > Geometridae > Selenia > Selenia dentaria. Next base: position 19,093,670 of record OU862888.1, on the reverse strand, counting down.
ACGTCCTTGGCTTTTACCCTGCATGATCAGTTGGAGAACATCGTATTTCTCATTGCGCATGACGTGATCAAGGTATTGGAGTTTTCTAGTTCTGTGCTATGAGTTTGTTTTATCCCTAATCCTTAACACTTGCATAGATACGTCTAATAAAAAAAAGATAGTAGTATTTCTGCTCAGCACAGTGTTATCAGCGGCAATTTTTCGCAGTCTGAGCTAAATGAAGGTCTAATAAATAAAAAAATTAGGTAAAATTTGACATATATTTATTTCGATAGTACCTTGACCAATTTTGCTAATTTTTGTAATACTTACCAAAAATTTTTATTATGTTTTGGTACCAAATGTTCAAGCCAAGTAATACTTTGGTAATACCAAAACCCTCCAGTTTTTAAGCTTCAAAACTTATTGTCTCGGCAACCACTTGACCAAGTATCATTATATGAGCCAATTATTATTATTAACTAGCTCAGTTTCAGCTCATATAATGTAATCCCCCCACACCCCCACTCAAAAAGAAGAATAACTACACCCAAATACGAGTTAAAACAAATATATAATATAAAAAGCCTTTATTGTTGTTTCTTACATTCTAAAGTACATAGTAGTTGTTTTGCCTAGAAATGTGATATATATATATATATATATTTATTGAATGTCGGCAAACGATTATTTCGAAACAACTTGTCTTCCGACAAAGGCCTCCTCTAAAGATCTCCATTCCTTTCTGTTCCTAGCTGTACGGGTCCATGTTGGACCCGCCGCTCTTCTAATGTCATCTTCCCATCTCTTGATTTGTCTGCCTCTGCTTCTTTTACTGTCTAGTGGGCACCATTCCGTTAATATTCTTGTCCAATTTTCCCTCTTCTCTCTAATCATATGCCCCGTCCATCTCCACTTCAGTAATTTATAAGTTGTATATACATTTTTAAATTTTGTTTTACTTTTTATATGTATAAGTTTTTGTCGGTCTTTTCTTTTACACCCAAATACGAGTTAAAACAAATAGTAAGTAATAAATAATAATAATAAATTTTTATTTCCAGTTCACAATACATGTATGTGTCATTAAGAATGACATTACATCTATAGGACAAATAACTTTTCTTTGTATTATTCCTATTCCTGCATATTGGTAACTACACCCAAATACAGTTAAAACCAATAGTAAGTAATAAATAATAATAATATTTTTTTATTTCCAGTTCACAATACATGTAAGTGTCATAAAGAATGACATTACATCTATAGGACAAATAACTTTTCTTTGTATTATTCCTATTCCTGCATATTGGTAACTAAACCCAAATACAGTTAAAACAAATAGTAAGTAATAAATAATAAAAATATATTTTTATTTCCAGTTCACAATACATGTAAGTGTCATTAAGAATGACATTACATCTATAGGACAAATAACTTTTCTTTGTATTACTCCTATTCCTGCATATTGGTAACTACACCCAAATACAGTTAAAACAAATAGTAAGTAATAAATAATAATAATAAATTTTTATTTCCAGTTCACAATACATGTAAGTGTCATTAAGAATGACATTACATCTATAGGACAAATAACTTTTCTTTGTATTATTCCTATTCCTGCATATTGGTAACTACACCCAAATACAGTTAAAACCAATAGTAAGTAATAAATAATAATAATAAATTTTTATTTCCAGTTCACAATACATGTAAGTGTCATTAAGAATGACATTACATCTATAGGACAAATAACTTTTCTTTGTATTATTCCTATTCCTGCATATTGGTAACTACACCCAAATACAGTTAAAACCAATAGTAAGTAATAAATAATAATAATAAATTTTTATTTCCAGTTCACAATACATGTAAGTGTCATTAAGAATGACATTACATCTATAGGACAAATAACTTTTCTTTGTATTATTCCTATTCCTGCATATTGGTAACTACACCCAAATACAGTTAAAATAAATAGTAAGTAATAAATAATAATAATAAATTTTTATTTCCAGTTCACAATACATGTAAGTGTCATTAAGAATGACATTACATCTATAGGACAAATAACTTTTCTATGTATTACTCCTATTCCTGCATATTGGTAGTATACCTAACTTGGTAATTAATATACGAACACTAAGGAGTAATCATACTAATATTATAAAGAGGAAAGATTTGTATGTAAGTGTATTATAAACATATTAGTTGGTTTATCCTAGTTAACTTAGGATTTTAATGTATATTACCTTAAATTTAATATAATTTTAGATTAAGATTTAAATTTTCGCATGCCAAATAGGCAAAAGTTGTGTTGTACTAAACATTATATCTATAAGATCTTTCATTGTAACCACAATTTAAAGCGAAATAAATGACTTGACTTGAACTTGTAACGAATTGGTTCAAAAAGTACTTGACCGATTTCAAAAATTCTTTCACTATTGGAAAGCTACATTCACCCTGAGTAACATAGGCTATACAAGATTCATCATCATCATCCATCACCGCGCGGGTGAAACCGCGGAGAGCAGCTAGTAACTTTATAAAGTGACTTTTCTAATCCTGACGTAAATACTAACAGCAACGATAACTCGTTGTCAACGATTAGCATTCAACAAGATCATCGTGTCGCGACCTCACGCGGGTGTCGAGGTGATCTGAACATGTAAGTAAACTTGACCCCATGCCTCTTCGACAGTGAAAGTGCACAGTAGCTGAATGAACGGGTATATATTTGTATACTTAAAGTATTACCTACGAGTATATTATGTAGTTTTGTATCGATATCAGCCAGGAATAGAATGTTCAAATTAAACAGATTTATTATATAGTATTGGCTGGGCCCAGCAGTTTCACCCGTGTGGTGATGTTTATTACAGTCGTTAATTCTTCTTAAATTTTCAATTTTCTGCGCAACATTCTGTTTTTTTCAAGAATCATCAATAAATTATAGATTAGTAATGTAAAAAAAATAATTAAAAAAATTAAAATTATAAATAAAAAGTTGGATAAAATATGTAAAAGTTAAGTCGTTCTCGAGTTATAGCGTGACCAAAGGAAATATAGATTAATTTTTTATAAGTATATATGCAAACGTGTAAGAAGTTTCATATCAGAAGACGCTGTAACTTTCATTGACTTTTTTTTATGGCACAGGTTGATTAAACGAGCAAGCGGCTCACCTGATGGTAAATGATACCGTCGCCCACGGACATCCGCAATACCAGTGATCATGCGTTGCCGACCTAGGAAAGGAAGAGATAGAAGGTGTGAGGGTGGAGGGGGAGGGGGTGAAGAGTGGGAGAACGAGGGAGGGAGAATAGGGCCTCCGTAACCTCCAACAAACCGACTGAAACGCAATACCAAGCTATGTTACTTCACGTCGGTGTTATGTGGGAGTGTGTATATTGTTTTATTCATGCCTACTATATATCATTATTCATGCCCTAACAATTAAATGACTATAAATATGTATTAGATATAAGCACATTATTATTGTATGTCCGAATGGACCTAGCTGTTGGTACTATTTATAATATTTAAGAACTATATGTAACACAGTCTAACAATAAATAAATCTGAATCTGAATCTGTGGTACATCCCCGGTCGTGCCGGCCTATTCGGCTGTGGGGTTACAGCGTGGTACTACCACCGATATAAATGCTGCTGTGGGAGTCCGTATACCCACCAAAACCCCGGGGTGTTCCGTCACTGCCGCTTTTGGCGGGAACGCGGGACAGATTTTGCACACGACCGCGAACCCGCCGCGGCTGTCCGTTGCCGGACCCTTCTCTTCGCGGCACGCCAGAACACATGCCGCGCCGCAACTGCCTCGGAGACCAAACCCGCCAACAATGGGCGCCAGACTTCCCCGTGTCTGGACTCCCGTGGTCTACCTGCGGTGGGTCGGATACGTAGCCCCACCGCCTGCTACATCAGCACAGGGGATAGCCCCCCCGCGGCCCCACCTCCTCGAGTCTGCGCCGAGCGCCCGGACCCCGCCTCCTCGAGCCTGCACCAAAGTGCCCGGGCCCCCCTCCTCGAGCCTGCGCCAAAGCGCCCGGGCCCCACCTCCTCCAGTCTGCGCCAAAGCGCCCGGACCCCGCCACTAGGATAGGAGCGGCCCCGCCTGAGCCGGCCAGCGCACTCCAACGCCGGCGCAGCCCCTGGTTTCCTCTTGGCTTCACCGTGGTGGTCCAAGCCACGGCTACTGAGCCCCCCCGCCACGTCAATGCGAGAACCCTTCGGGGGGGAGAACCCTTCGGGGGGGGAACCCTTCGCCAACCTACCTAGTAAAACAGCTGAAAAGCTTTTAAACAAAACCTTTCGTATCGCTTTTCAAATTCTGCAGGTGCTGTCTGTAGTCGGGTTGAAAACCATGACTGCAGGGACATGAAGCAACGACGTGTCTCGGCGACATGAAGCAACGACATGTCGTCTGCTGCTGCTACGTGTAGCCGGCTACCAACTTGCACTTTTATAGAAATATTTTTTTAGCGTTCCAATTCCATACCTCAAAGAAAAGGAAACCTTACAGGATCGCTTTGTTGTCCGTCTGTCTGTCAAGACCCTTGTTTAGGACCGCGTAGAAGTATCAAGTTTACAATTACTCGGATCTACGGTCTCTTTCAGCTATGAATGTTTTTTATTTATTAGTCAACACGATCTGCCTAATAAAATTCTTGAATAGTATCATCCTATTTGACATTTTACTAGTAAACTCAATAGTGGAATAGATCTATTACCAAAATCTTGTGGTTCGTTTTTGCATTATATTGTAGTTGTCTCGCTTTTTCGATCGGTAAAATGTATAAGAGAAAGAAAGCTAAATATATGTTCTTGCTCTAAAATTCAAAATCACAACCTGGAACTTGAAAAAATATATTAGAATTTCATGTTCAAAGTCGGTCTCTAGTTTAGTGTACAGCTGTCAGTGTGCCAATTGTTTAACATAAATTGAATAAAAAATAATGGAAGTGGAAAAATTATAAGAAGATTAGCCAAGTGTTTTTTTAATCATAATAAAATATGTACCTACTTTTGTAATTTCAATATCTATTATAATGAATTACGTTTATTCTTGGACATGGTATTCAAATATGACACGCAACGGCTTTTTCGTAAACATAACTTTTTGCAAATAATTCAATATGATATCTTACAAAACATACAATAGTGCAGGATAATAGTATAAAACATAGTTTATTTTGTTTAATACTTTTTATTTCATGTATAAGTTTTGAACCTTAAATCGGCATTTTTTTGAAGTGGTTGCAAAAAAGAACAAAATCCGCCATTTTGAATTTTGAGTCTGCGAGTGAATGGAAAATTTCTTATATATCTTTTTTGAAATTTCGTGAGTAGAAAGTATATATGACCGTTTATGTCGCATATTTTGCGTTTTCATAAGGGAACCAAACTCTATAGGATCAATAGAATAGCACTCCTGTTGACATGGAATCATGAAATTTGGCAAGAAGCTATAGGTATTTCTTACAGCATATTTAAAAGAATAATTCTATAAACTGTAAACATGTAGTTTAATAACAAAAAGCGAATATACAATTACAAACTTATTATTTTCAGTTGGTGCAATAGTCTTGTCTAGGGATCGAACGGCAACGTTAAGTTTGTCCTAAGAATACATTGTAAAGACTAATTAAAAGAATGGCTTTTCTTGTCCTTCTCAATGATGGCTCTCTTTATTTTGGAACGCGGCAGTAGAGTCCTTTATGGTACATTAAGTCAATAACTGACGTTCAAAAGCACATTTTAATATATAATTAACTGATTTTGGTTTGATAGCTCATAAGTGTACTGTACATTACGTCGTATAACTGTTCCCGGATTCCGGAGGTACCTGGAGGCCATTCTACTACTTCACAACGTTCAAGAATTTCTCTCGCTGCAACTGCAGTTCAATAAACCAATCTTCTAGTTCTAGATACAAATTGGAACGTAATGTCATCTAAAACACTACTACATACTTACACTAACCGCTCTTACACAGGGAGTAAGGGGAGAACGGACACAATATCATATCTGACCCAATCGTCAACCTCACCTGCACGCGCTGTACATTAGGGGCGGTGGCCAATCGGCTGTCGTGGTGCTTCCTGCTAGAGAACAGACTAGGTAATGGCGGCCGAGCAAAGGCGGTATAACCTTCGGCTCATCTTCGGGTGGAAGAGGCTCCCATAGCCTTAAGGAGTAAATTACCTCAAAAAGTAGTGACAGTTGAAAGCAACGGGAAACTACCACTGATTTATACATTCCCTAGTTGGTCGGCTACAACGACTATAAAGAAAAATGTTAGAAGCTGACTGCCAACCTTCAGTAATGGAAACTGACAATGTACAAAATGGGAGGGACCTTTTCATATGTCGATAAAAATTTATAATAAAATTCCAGTGGACATAAAATCCATTGAAATTGTTATTATCGTTATTGAAATCGTTCTTAATAGAACAATGTTTTTTATGACTTAGACGAATTCTTTCAATGTTAATTAACATAAAGACAGAAATAAAATAGTTCGGTCAGCTCTTCTCTACATTGCTACACCCTTCCCGGGTCATATGACACTGTAACACATGACATTTGTAAGACCTATTGTAATTCATATGATTGCAATAAACAAATAAATAAATTATGTACCTTGGTACATTGTTATATAAAATGTATTTAAAAACAAAAAACGTAATTAACATTGACAGGAGTGCGTTGGCAACACAGGCTATAAGATACTATGTATTGTAATAGTAGTAATAGTAAATGTATAAAAGTTGCCGTTCAGATACGGTTCGATTGCAATTTAGTTAGTGGAATCGGCCACCTGCTAATGGTATATAATCCTCCTATACGTAAAAGCACGGTTATATTATTATATTACCGTGGTAAAAGTTGACTAAGGCGTAGGACTTTTCTTGTACTCTTTTATGTGATAGGATCAAATCCCTCAGGGGATATTGAAACGTGACAGTATGTTGATACGCCTTCTTATATTTTCTACTGGCTTCCAAAAAGGAGGAGGTACTCAATTCTTCTATTTTTTGTTAGCTCACAACTTTTGACTGGATGAACCGATTCTGAAATATTTTGTTTGAAAGCTGGTGCTCTCGTGTGGATTTCCATTTACATTTAATCAAATTCGGTCCAGTACTTTTTGAGTTACACTCTAATAAATGAATAGAATGGAAGTCGGTATATAATTTTTCATTTTGTTCTTGTTTAAATTAAAAGTACATAACAGTACCTAGGGCAAACGTGACGGATTAGACTTTAAACTTCACGAGAAATAAAATATTACAAGGAGTTATGCAAATAGTTTAACGACCTGACTACGTACCATCAACGATCGACGATTTGTAATCAAGATTATTATCAAATTAATTGAGGCTATGGAATAAAAAGACCAAAGTCAAGTCCAACAAGGCTACCAAAGTAAAGCCAATAAACCGAACAAGGCATAATGACAGTAATTTTTACATCACATGCGTGAAGGGTACCAATTAATATCAATTTAACTATTTTGACTTATCAGGCAAGGCTGATCAGATGAACTTGTATATTGAATACCGATTACAAGGTTTTCATAACTATGCAGATTCAGACATTTTTGACTTGATAACGTCTTCTAAATCAACGAACGCCGGCTGCACCCACGAAAAAGCATGACTCATTGTCACGATAGGTTGTCTCGTTACCGTTTTGATCATCATCATCATAATCTCAGCCGTAGGACGTCCACTGCTGAACATATGCCTTCACTTTTAACAAATTTCTAAAAGGACCGGTTGCGAGCACCCTGCATCCAACGTCGTCCTGCTACCTTTATCATGTTGTCAGTCAAGCATCATAACAAACCAAAACTCCATCCATACAAACATTTGTATTTATAATATTAGTAAGATGATTGTTTGCCTAAGAAATGAGACATTGCCCACGTTGTTTCTACTTCGCGCCAGACTCGCCATTCTCAATGAATCTGCCCAAGTTAAAAAAAGTCGCTGTCAACCATCAAACGGCTGTTTTGCAAAGGCCCGCGGACTGTAGTTAAATCTCGTTAGTTTTGTTCGGGTTATTCTCGTCTTGGAATGCACTAATGATCCCGGGAAGGGATAGACACGGCATTCCTTGACATGAATAATAATAAAACAGGGTCTCAACTAAACACAGTAATTTTAGCGTTGATGAGTGATTTGCAGTTGGAATTTGTTGGCTACAGAATTGTTAGTGAAGTTTATTATCTTCTGGTTGATATCAAGTGCTACGCCCAAAAGTTTTTTCAAATATTGTATAATATGGGAAAATTGTTTTCGAGATTTTAAGCCTCACGCGTGCCCGTGATCTTTAAGTTTGGGATTTCTGAAAAGCGCCACCAAGATCGAATTAGTATTTTAGTATATAATTTTTGAAGCACTAACACTTGCTTAGCGAGACCAAACTGTGCAATTGTAGGGAGAACAATTACACATCCTGGGATGGGTTTGAACTCGAGTCTTCCGACAATCCGTGTCAGACGCCATGACCACTAGGACACCGAGTCGATCCGTCCGGACATTGAATTTAACTCTCCAGTTGATTTTAACCTCGACATCCAAAAGAGTTTTTACAAACATTTTTATACTACTTAAGTAGTGATTTAGTTTCATCTACAGACTTCCAAAAAGGAAGAGGTACTCAATTCGACGGTATTTTTTTATTATTTATGTTTGGTGCCTCATAACTTTCGATAGAGTAAACCGATTCTAAAAATTATTTTTATTAAACTGGTGCCCGTGTAATCCCATTCCAATTTAATTAAATTCGGTCTAGTAGTTTTTGAGATTCACTCCAATAACTGAATAGAATGGAAGTCGGTATTAAATTTTTCAAATTGTATACTTACTTGTTCATGGTAAGATCCAGAGAGGAAATCGGGGAATATGCAGAAGACGCACAAAAAGGTAATATAAATATTACCTAATGCATGTGTGGTCTCTGATATTTTCTCTTATAGTACACACAATTCTTGGTACCCAACGAGTATACAATAAATAATTTTATTATTAACGAGAATGTAATAATTATTACGTGTATGTTAATCAACTAACTAATTACCTAAAACATTTCCAAAGCACGTAATTAATTGTAATGTTTGAGTGATCACTGACGCAATAGTAGGTGTTACAATATTTTTATAATTGATAAAGTCTCGAATGCAGTGACGTATTTCAGCCACCTTTGTACTTACATCAAGAGCATTGATCTTATGCTCGTGTATAGATTTTAGTGCTAATACCTATTTGTCTACGAAACTTTCCATTGAAATAAATCCCTAGAGGGGCGCAGGTAAGCAGAAATGACAACACGGGCGCTTCTCATCGAGCGGTGCGTAAAGGATCTTATTTACGTATTCATACGATACAAAATCTTTTTGGCACACAATAAAGATTTAAAAGAGGCAGAAAGACTAGTCATTCTCAATGAATCTGGCAACCATCTTCAAAGTTGGCAACGTAATTGTGATGTCTCCAGTGTTATAGATATGCATAGGTGACGACCTTGGCTTTTTCACCTGCATGTTTGCCACCTATAACATAGAAAAAACACCAAAATAAACGACGGTACATAATACCTAATACTTAAATACATGTAATACCTCAGTAATTATTATTTGTCTAATAAAATAATAAATTTAGGAGCTATTAAGCAGTAAAAAATGGCTGACTGAAACGATCTTATTTGTGTTTCCTTGTAATTGTATAGAACCTTAAAAACCGTTTTACATCTAAGATTGCCGTGTAATTTATGAACAATATGTATTATATAAGAAACTAGTGACTACTGCGGTATGGCTTATAGATAAATGCAATTATTATTTAAAGTGTTATTGAACTTTAGGAATCAAAACCAGAAATAAATTATTATGGTCACGAAATGATGCTGATTTTGACTTGGAATCGGCCAAGGACAGGGAAATGTTCAGTAACTTGAACCTTCAGCAATAAAACCTTTTTTTTATATCAAATACTTTTGTATGTATATATGTACCTACACATCCTTATCTTAAAGAACTAGAAAACTCAACAGTAATCTCTTGCTTGTTTTAAGTTTATGTCTAAAACCTTTTTTTTAAGTCTCAGCGGTTAAGTTTTTACTAAAATATTATACAAGTAAAAATATTATACAAGTAAAACACACAAAAAAACGCTTTGAATACTCGTAGTTATAAACTCTTAGATGGTGGAATGTTTAGGATTGTGTAACTCATATTCATTACGACCGTTCAATTAGCCCAAGCACGGTTCATGCTGTAACTTTTTGAGAATATTTTTTTTTTTAAACTGACATGGTCACTAATGCAAGAATTAACGTTAGAAACGGGATATTTACCATGTAAAGGCGAGACGGTCTACCCTCTTCCTTTCACGTTTCTTGCGTTCCGGCTTATTACCAATGCCACAACAGTCACTTGAAACTCGATCTGGGTCTCGACACACATAACTCACGGTATCTGCTCGCGAGCTTTTATCGGGACTTTTTTGCAAAGATGAAGTCGAGAGCTCACTATAAATACAATACATGGTTAATATCCCGTTTCTAACGTTAACTTTGTGAGGAGTTGTATATCCTGCAGATTCCAAGTGATGCTGCAGCATCAGATCAAGGTTACTACGTTCATGCAGTATTATTGAAGTAACATGAGTGTACATACATTTTGATTTGATCAGACCTGTAAAAGTTGCCCGCAGCCATATATCATCAAGAAAATAACCAATGATCTTCCGATGGCTAACCAGGTTTTACTTCAAAGTTTAGAACACTATCGATCGTGTCACCTATCAAATATAACATAAAACATTCGATGTATCCGTTTGAGAGCTCCGTACCACGGGCAGATACACAGATCCACACGTAAAACGTATATATGACGCCCGTCTGGCTGCGTCGAGGATTAAAGACGTACACTAATCAAAAAAGTTTGCTATCACTTTGAAAAACCGAAATATTTTTGTTATGGTAGATTATATTATGATTTTTTCGTCTTTTTAGTTGCTATATTGATGGAATTGTCAGACCATTCTGAGTAAACCATGGGCACCAATTTGTACTATATACTGTACTGATAATACGCCCACCCATCGAGCTCAACGAGTCAATGCTGCTCTTCGAGAATACGACATCACAATGTTAGATTGGCTTACCGGCTCGCATGACTTAAACCCAATAGAGCACGCATGGGATGCTCTTAAGCGAGCTGTTTGGAACCGTCAGCCACGTCTCCTTGACAGTGCCAGAGCTCTGGGATGCCGCTATTCAATGGGACAGGTTACCCCAAGAAATGCTGGACATTTTTATTTTCAGCATGCCCAGGAGGATCACCGCATGTGTTCGAGCCAGGAGAGCAGTTATGTTATATTGAATATAAATTTTTTATTAATAAATTATTGATTAAGATCAAATTAAAAACTACATTAGCTTATGCTATTGATCACAAGCATTTTCTGATGTGTAGAAAGCGTATACGAGCATTCGCAAATCCCAAAGAGCAACATTATAATTAAGTAACAGTTCTATTTACAACTATTTGACAGTAAAATAAAACTCTGCGGCCAATTTCGTGAATACAAAATTAAGATAAGCATAAAAAGCTTAGATCAAGGCTAGATTGAACTGCGCCTTCTTTCTTTAGCAGAATTAAGTCACGATCATTTTGATAAATGTTAAACGTTTCAATGTTAAGTCAGATGTTAATCTAGTTATGTGTTAAAAGGTTCCTTAGATCATGAATGGGTTGCTAATACGCTACAAATGAGACAACGATTAGACAACTGTAATAAACAGTACTTATTATTATAATTGCATTGACTTAATAAGGATTTACCAAGAACCAAGCGTACAACCATACTTTGCTCTTCCTTGAACTCTTTTTTGTTTTTCATTGTGTATTGACATTCATTTAGCTATTATCACTATTTTTACTGACTTTATGATAGTACTTGCATGAACGTTATCCTCTTTCATCATTTTACTAGCAAACCATATGCAGATCTCTTGAGTTTGCACGCCTTTCTAAAGAAAACATGTTTTGAAACATTTTTCGGAAAAAATTACATACATAATATATCTGCCTATTGAGAGCTAAATGCCATCTCTGTGTTAAGTTTAATCAAATTCGGTGAGAGGTATAAGCGTCTGAAAAGGATATTCAAACGACAAACAAACATTCAGAGATTTATAATACGGTTTGAGTTACGGTTTATACGTATTCTGGTTTAATGATAACGGATAAACGATGGCTGGATGCAACAGTTTTTAGTTGAATGCCCAGAAACGGAATAGGTGATGACAATGTACTTACCTGAGCCTGAACCCCTAAAATATAATAAACGACTAATGATTGTCCTCTTGTGAGGTTTTAAAGTTGTACTTAGTTGCTTACTGCTGCGAGATCTTCAACTCTCTAATTGTGTTAAAGCTATTGTTATAAGAAGCTTTATAATTTTGTTATAAAACTAACGTGGTTTTCAATCATTATTAATTAAAAATACGAGATTACTCACGTAATATTTATCGGATAGGTCCGACTATAGTTTCGACCACATTCGGTGGCCTTTTTCAAGGATTGTTTGGGACGCCCGCGTCGCTGACGTCTCGCTTAGCACTGAATGTCGTCGAAACTATAGTCGGACCTATCCGATAAATATTACGTGAGTAATCCCGTATTTTTAATTAGTAAAGCTTTATAATGTCTAAAGAATAATGAAGCCATAATATAACATAATATTAATCGTTCTGGGTTCATAGAAGAGTGCATAAAATAATAGTTCTATTAGTTTGGTTCAATCATAAACAGATAGTGCTTCAGTAGCTTTTCATCACATCATATCTGGCAATGCGGTGGATTGCCAGATATGATACCGTGAAGCCGAAATGCACAAGAATTAGGATTTGAAGGGCACTACACATCAATTATAATCACTTGGCGAATTACACTCTAAAACATAATCCGCCTTATTATATAACGTGGACTAAAGCACGGTAATATTATACATTACCGTGACTATAGATAGTCCCGATGGGTCGAAACAACATTTGTTTAAAACATGCATACATTATAATAAGGCAGAATATGTCGTGAGGTGTTGAGTACAGTACAGTGGCACGCAATACTTTGAGCGCTAGGTGGTGTGATAGTATGTATGTAGATACTTACAAGCACGAACCAACACTGCCATCGGAAGGTGTAGCGCTTACCATCAAGCGCACAAACTGCCCGTCTTGTCACTTTAACAATAAGATATTCATAAAATTAATATTGGTCTGTAACCATATATCTCTCTACCCGTTGCATTTTACTGTAAAAATTATAATTTTAAAACTACATCTGTAACAAGTGACATGTTTTTTTTAGTATTTATTATTTCATTATAATTTTTAAAGGGGGATTGTCACAAGGTGTCTGTGTCTCCCCCATTGGTCCATCATCCATTGGCCAATCATTATTATATCACTATCATAAAACACTGTGTAATTTGTACGTCATCAATAGCTTCCCATTACAAGGTTTACGTTTAGGTACAGTTTGATGGTCATCCAAATTTTTTTAAATTATTTAATAGCGACTAACCGCGACTTCGTTCGCGTTGTAGTCTTATCTTATTTTTTTTAATGTAAGGACCTTCTACATAGTATTAGAAAACATTTAAGATTAATGAAATTGGTAAAGCCATTCTCAAGTTATATAGCGTGACCAGGAAAAATAAGGTTCAATTATGTATTTAAAGAAGATAGATTGAGAAAATATACATGCGATTGCTCAAATTGCTTGTTTTTCAAATTGCACGGATTGCTCAGGCAAAACTTTTTTGTTGACCATTAAACCGTTTCGCACCATCATTGATCACCAAAACTGTATTTTACGGTACGTTTTTAACTTTGCAAAAGTTATAAATAAATTAATTCTCTTTGTTTAGGCATGATCACCGTCAACGTCGAAATGTACTGTATCGTATACGAGAATGTTGACCGTCTAGACATCGTTGGGAACGTTTTCGAAATAATATTGGAGTAAGTTAATAACCTCGAGTTGTCAATGGAATCATGAATTACTACATGAATTCGTTCAATTATATACTTCAGGCTAGTAACAATTATCTATCCAAATAAATAAATTAAAATGTTTTCTTATAATGTCAAAATAACAACTTTTTACTAATGCACATGAAAGCGCATACGTTAGTTAATTAAATTACGATAAAACTTCGGAAAATACTGAAAAAGCAGTTAAAAATAAAAAAAGTGTAAAAATGGAACTACTACTATATAATAAAATTGTTATAAATGCAATAATAATGTGAAAAATTAAGAAAATAGTATCAAAAATGTGGAAAATAAATTGAAATAATACTTTTTTTAGAAATTTTAACAAAATATAGGAAGGTATAAAATAATAGTACATTATGGTACTAGTGTGTAACATTGGTGATTACCGCCGAGGCGCCATTAAGACCCGAGGACGGTAATCATCCATACACACGTGTATCATACGACGTTTTCAACACACTTGTGAATTAAATAACAAAAAAAACTCATTTTATTTAGTAGATAAAAAGTTTATTTAGAGAAACAATTAGTAAATGTGCAGTTAGTAAAATTATAATTAACTGTTTTTGATGGCTTAGCGGTCTCATCAGATAGATTATTTATTGAAATACTTTCATGTTCTATTGTAGTTTGAGATGGCTCATTATTCGTGTAGGTAGATGAAATCCAATCATTGGATGTACTTGGTGTTTCGTCAGTAGGAAGCGCCTCAGAATCAAGTTTAATTCTTTTTTTGATTTTTGCACAAATTTCCTTCTTGTTTTGTGTGGAATATTCTACGTATGATTCTGCTACATAGCTAGATCGCTACCCACCATGACGCTTCAAAGTCCTTATATCAGTTCCTGAATTGGCCCAATGTAACTGAAGTTCTTCTGAAACTATGTCCAGTGTAGCTCTCAGCATCAACAATTAAGTTAAACATTAAACACAGGATGAAGTCGCGTAGATATTTAAAATTAATTTAACTAACCTTAGTAGCCAGATATTGGTTATCTGGAGCATCTTTTATACATTTTTCAATATCGTCAGACGATAAAACCTTTGATTTCTTGCTTTTAAATCCATCGGATAGTCTCTTTAGATAAGCTGACAAATTAGAGTATGTTTTTAAGTCCACTCAATTCTTTGTTCGGACTGTACTTTTTAACATTAAGTATAAACACCACAAAGAGCTAGGTTAGTACTTAGAAGATAATTCTTTAAAGTACGCCATGAACACATTTTCTGAAAAAGATTGCGTATTCTTGCTGTTTTGCCATTTTATGAAATTTTGGTACGCTAATAAATTTATATCGGGCGGTGTACAACATAAATAATTTTCTTCGTAACTAGAACTTGTAGACATTTTAATTAATAAATAACTATAATTTCAACGGTGAAAACGAGTTGTGAAAAATGTTTCGCTATGGCGGGAAAAATTAGTCAGTTTTCCTATGCGCGCGCATTGCGATCAGCCACAGACTAAAGGGATGAGGTTTTTTTTTTATTTTCCGCGCATAGGGTTTGCGCCTATTCTGCCACGTACAAAATGGGGAATTTAAAGTTTTCTTGTATTAAAGAGAAAACAAAAATTATATTTGAGTGAAAGTTTTATTTATTAAACACGTACGAGTTAAAATTATCTATTTAAATAAGAAGTTGCATGAAATAAGTAAGCAATAGGAACATTAATTTATTTGTTCTTTTGAACACGATCTTTTTTTAAATAAAAACTGTTTTAAGAACAAAGCACCTCAACCAATAAAATTTAAAAAAAAATCTATAACACACGTCTAGTGAGTTATAGCAATGAACAAGTCACAGTTTGATTATGGGTGTCATTCTGTGCCTAATTGCGGTGACCATAGAGCCACTTCATGAGCAAGTGTGTTGAAATATATATAAAAACATTATAAAAATTAAATAAAAGCAATGAAGTACCTTTTTTGGAAGATTACTTTTTCACTGGCAGATGGCTGACGGTAAATAGATATTAAGGAGTAACTTTTAATTATGATGTGCCGTATTCCGTAAGTCCTCACGAGCGAAGCCGCGGATGGGTCAGGTAGTATATATGGGTTACGACTGAAAATCACTTGAATAAATGCACAAATGCACAAACAAATGACGAGATGACAAGAAACGTTGGAAAAATAACCTTGTGTACAAGGGCGACATCTCATAAAGGATTTGACATCGGTGAGTTCGTCGACGAGCTCGTCGAATCATTAGAGAATCGCAGGGCTGCACTCTCCTTGAGAAAGACCACCTGATATGGTTGAAACTATAGTTGGAAAGCTCTGACTTATTTACGTGAGTGATTCCCGTTTTACATGTTAAAAAGGATAGATATTGTCTCGCAAGTTTATTTTAATATTTGGAGAAATAAACTAAAACAACCTAAATTTTATTACTGAGACAATTCTCAATTCTGATGTTTGAATGTAAATATTTAGAGCACATTATAGTAAACTGTCATCTGTTTATTTGCTTTAAAGTTAGGTACCTTAGAACAATGCCACCTGTGGTATAGCTTGTTTTTCCCGACTGCCCACTTTTTGTAGTATGTATGTTCATGTGTGTTTAATGTGATTATTTCAGACTGTATTAAAAATAACGCGGACACAAAATTTTTGTAGTGGCAGGAGGTATTCAACCGTAAAATAGTATGTATTTGTTTTGTATCTGTATTTCGTTTTGAAGGTCAATGTTTCCAGTGAAATTATTGGGCAAGAGATTTAACATCTTATATCTAAGGGAATAAGTACATATACTCGTATTATGAACACGAGCGCAGTATAAGTACATTTCCATGAAGGATTTTTAGTTATTTTAATTTTGATTTTTTTATGGCACTAAACTGTTATAGGCAAGCGTGACACTTAACACATCAGCCAATTTGCTCGTCAGCGATTTCTATGTAAAAAACACGACGTTTTATAAATTTATCACAACAAGAGAGCAATTTAGATTTTAAAAATGTGTTTTTTCAATTATAGTCACAGTTACCCAATGTTGCCGTTATTGATAGATATATTATTGGATTTCTAATAGAGCAAAAGATTAACAAACCTGTCTAGTGAGGAGTCGAAATAAAGTTGCCCTCGTTTCATAAAGAAAGTACTGCTTCTACAAAGTACGCGATTCAGACCAGGCGCTTAGTGGAAACGAAACATCCTCGATTGACGCCAGGAATAGACAAGACGACATTATAATGTAAATGTACGCGTCCGATTCAGCACCGTTCGGCCGCGTTCCGTGAAGTCGCCCCCATCATTAAACGTCTGTCTCTGCCCCTACTACAAAATCTAAATCTGTCAAATGTGGAATAAGCATATTTTATTTTAGATAAGTTTTAGTGAGACAGGGATTATCTGGTTTTAGCATCACGTCTACCCACGACGAATGTCACCCGATGCAGTCACCCACCAACAAAGTCATCTTTGAAATGTTGCGCGGCACTATGCGTTGCGTCTGCTCTGTTGTGTTATTCTTCAGAGATCGAGTCGACACTTCTACCATTTTGTATGTTTCATTCTACTAGTATTTTTTTATACGGTTTTCTATTCTGACCAAATTCCAGTAGGTAGTGCATGCGTAGGAACCTTTGCTAGTGAAAAATAATACTTAGCACGCCGCAACCTTACCGAAACATCAGTTAATGTATGATATATCATCTGTAATGTAATATAATACAATATAGTCTGTTAATGTATGATATATTATCTATAGATAGTAGCGGATAGTGGCAGATATAACGCAGATTATACTAACATTTTGTTTTTAACATAGAACGCCATTGATTCTAATATTAGAGGTCGTATCATTTAGGTAGTTTAATAAGTAAAGACGTCAGCTAGCTTAATTGGCAACGCATACAACACTGTAGTACCTAAGTGATGATGCTATTAAGTGGAATTACAATAAACATAATTTTAAGCAACAGTAGGTACCAGGTCAGTTTCTAATATAAGCGTAGATATGAAATGAGTAGTTAAAATCAAATATATATTTATGAATAAAATTGCAGTCATCAGCCGCTTACTACGCGACTTGAAAATCATAATACAAAAAGGAGAAATCTACACCTTCTAATCTGTAATGTTTTACTTACTACGTACTATAATTAATACAAATACCCCGTTGACACGACTAACCTTACATACAAGGTATCGCAAACATATTACAGCCACGTTCATGGTAGGCGCCGTTTGCAGACAAGTAACGCTTGCCAGGCAATTAGCATCCCCAGCGACCGGATTGTTAACATTCTTCCTGTCGTCTCCGTTCCCACATCAAAAGAAACTTATTACACGAGTAAAGTTGCTAAGCAAACATAGATTGGCGCCGGCAAGAATTTCACAAGTTGAAAATCGCTAAGAGGATGTTTGTTTTTTGTTGTATTTGGCTTTGCGGCGAGTATTGCAATCAGTATCTTATACTACTATTTTTAAATCTGGATAAAAAAGTGAAATGTAATAAGTTCATTGCGATCTGTGTGTCTGGTGGTCAGCGGCACAAATAGTATCTACCTATCTCCTATGGTACCTTCCTTAGTTGGCTTGCATAGACTAGACAACTCGTGTGAAGTCGCGAGCGCGTTAGTTAATTATTATTAACTATAATATTTTACCTAAATGCCTTGTATTTTTGAAGACTACGGCTCTATCTATGTTATTATAGCGGATCACTGATATTTAAAATACTATTTGTCTTTATAAAGATGCTGTCTTTATCCATTATCTTGCAACATTATCTTGAACCGCGGTGTGTTTTTAACCCATGTTTACTAGTCTTCCCACCAAAATAGAATAATGTGAAAAATACTGAATTAAAAATCATACATGACTGAAAAATATATAACATAATTAATCAAATAGATACACACGCGTGTATCGACATATACCCGGAAATATGGATAGGCATTCTACTTTGTTAACAAATACACGCGAGGTAAAATATAAATTTTCTGTTTAGGATATACTTAGATACTAAAAAAATTACAGCATCACTTAGATTTTACCAACTAATATTCTCATAGCCTACTACATAAGCAAACATAATTGACGATAAGAATGTCACAAGTACAAAAATGGCAAAGTAAACGTTGTCTTTTTCGACTTACTTGTATGTCAAGCGAAAGTGTATTTCTGCGGCGCATAAGTTGGTAAATTCGTAACAAAGGCAGTGAAAGCCCAGTGATTTGTCGCTTCGCTATGAATGGAGTTATTTATTTGATGGCTCTATGATGGGTTAACCACAGCCAAAGTAGGCAGTAGACTCATTTTATTTATATGGCGAAATAGCGTTGCTAGTTTTATCCAATTATATGATTACATTGCTACTGGAGTTTTGACGAGAAGTGAACTTAAACTGTTTAAGATTTTTGCTGTAGTGGCTACGAACAAATGTTTATTATACTGTTTTTAAGCACTTATGCCTGCTAAGTGAGAACAAACTTATTACTTACTACATTAATAATTCCTTATCCTCGGGTGGGATTCAACCTAGCGTCTTTCGACAACCTGTGACTACCCGTCGACATACGAGTGTTAAAATCAACTAGAGAGTTAAATTCGATGCTCGTACGGATCGCCACGATAGTCAAGTGGGCATGGCGTCTGACACGGACTTTCGGAAGATGCGGGTTCGAACCATTCCGTGGATGTGTAATTTTCTTTCAAAAATTGCAAAGCCTGTTTGTTACTGATATCAGGCTAATTGCAGTTTTTTTTTGTGGTTGAATTAAAGGAAATGTTCTGTAAATTTCTGTTTTCTAGTCATAATCCTTGTACCTTCTAGTACATAAAAAAACAACTATTATAGTTCTGCATCACAATATCCAGTAAAACACCGAGAGTGAGTTAATAAGTATTTAATATATACAGTAAATACTTTAGATATGTTTATGTTAAGAGGATTGCATAGCTAGTACTTTCCATACTAAAAGAAATAACTCTTTTCTACCTCTTAACATTGTCCGATTTTAGTGATTTTTTTTCATGTAATCATCACATTGTTTACTTTGCCCGTACGTTTTGATTTTTTCAGTTTTTTTAAGTTACAAAAAAGGATATTTATAGTACTTTGGAATACTGAAAAAATCAAAACGTACGGGCATAGTAAACAATGCCATGATTCCATGAAAAAAAATCACTGAAATCGGACAATGTTAAGAGGTAGAAAAATGTTTTCTCTTTTAGCATGGAAAGTACTAGCTATGCAATCCTCTTAAGGTTCTGTACAAGACTACTACACTGTTACTTAGCCAACGATGTCAGTCTGTACGGAACCTTTAGTGTGCGACTCTCACATTTGGTCCTTTATTTTTATTTACGCGTATGATCAATTCAAAGGTCACTGAAGTGAATTTTATTCATACGTTTTTCTTTTATTATTATTACCTCTTTATCACCCTCAAATAAACTCATGTATTCGAGTGTGCTTTTACACACATTACACCAAAATAACTAGGTATATACAATACATAACTTACACGCTTTAGAAAACAAAACTGCACACTTCTGTTTGCCAAACCGTGTGTGCATTCACAGCTCATCGATGCATTCGTCGTCAGAGCCACTACTCGTACTTGTTGTGGTTTCGTAACCTTTGAGTTATTGAACTAGGTCTGCCCACTCGCAGATGATCAGCTACTTAAGGTGTTGTCATATCATGATG
Source organism: Selenia dentaria (assembly GCA_917880725.1). Taxonomy (NCBI): domain Eukaryota; kingdom Metazoa; phylum Arthropoda; class Insecta; order Lepidoptera; family Geometridae; genus Selenia; species Selenia dentaria. The sequence goes on along the minus strand of OU862888.1, from coordinate 19,072,930 downwards.
TCGATAAAAATGAACAGTTTTAAAGCAGCAATTTAGTTAACACTACAATCAAATGTGACATTTCTAAGACTTCTTTCATTACAAGACAAGTACACATTGACGGAATTAAAATATATTTTAACATACCAGAGTAACATACCTACATTAAAAAACATACCACTTAATTTCAGTTTTTCTCTTTATTTACTATTGTATTTGACATGAAACACATATCATAAAATAGCAATTTTTTATGGGTACACATACATTGACGGATTATTTTTTTACTTAAAAGTGCACATTATTTTTACTTATTTGTATGTGGTAGCAGTAATCCAGCATGATTATGTAGGTACTTATTATACATAAGTATATAATATATGAACAACAAAGTACAAATGCACTATAGTACCTACCTAAGTTGTTAATTAGATTTTTGACACATTGTTTATTTTATTATCAATATTGACGTGTATGGATTTTATACCAATAAAATATGTATATGAGATTTTTTGGGAATTTTGTACGTTTTTACGAGATGCGCATGCTTGATTTCAAGTAAAGGAAACTGAAGGTAGCCAAGCGCTCAGCTGACAGCGTCTTAAATAGCGTTGAGCTTTTAATAAATGCATACTATACCATAACTGCAAATTCTGCTTTAATGACATCCCATCAGTGTCAATTTTATGCAAATCTAAGAATGACTTCCATTTTAATGTCAAGCTACCTTGACATAGATCTGTTTATTTTAATTGTTCGTATTAAATTCACGCCACGAGGAAGAGAACCGCTTCTAGAATAATTATACAAGTAAAGCTTAGGCAATGGCTCAATCAGTAGAAGTATATATTTCTTAATAACCTGCTGGAGCCACAGTCAGTCACCTTTCAATATTGCTTTGACGGTATCACAATCTCGATCAAAGATCACCGTGCATGTAACTAAAAGCTGTATTCTAAGGGTTTGAAGCAACGCAAAGGGCTTTGCCTGACATGTCAGGCGGTCCGTCGACGGGACGAGCAGTTTGCGCAACAAACAACGATAAAATCGTTAAGAACAATTACAATATAATCACATCATCGGCATCTTCGATCTATTCAGTTGCCCAGTCACTATAATAGTTGCATATTGTGGTACCTATAGCCCATTTAACTGCTTGCTTACGTATGGATGAACTTTGGTTTTAGATATGTGAAGATTGCACTCGTCTGTGGTCGGTTGCTTACCTACCTTACATCCCCTTGCGCAATTAAGATGTGTCGACTTGATTCCAGGTTTAATTTATTGGGTTGGCATTCTTGCTATATAAAATCATAGTTTTATTTGAATTCGGCTGATAAAAAAGCTCCACTGCACATTTATTTCTTTAACGGAATATTAGTAGAACTGTTTTAAAAGCTGCGTGTGAAGATTTTTTTTTTCACTGTAAGAGACGTGACCGACTATTTGCGTGATTGTAAGCAAAATATATTATGTTATTACGGGGGGCCTACTCCCGCCTTTTACGAAACTATCGTAAATCAGGAGCGATTTGTAATAAGCTTAGAATAATCATAATTACTATCGTACTTCCACGGAGACAAAACGGTCATCCAAATTTAATGGTACAAGTAATATTGCAATAGTGACTACTTTAAGAGATAGGGAGAACAGATCTTGAAAAATTTTACAAAGTCAAAGTCAAAACCATTTATTCAATTTAGGCATCAAAGACGCACTTATGAACGTATTTTTTTCATTATAATGTACTTTAAAGACTACCGCGTCGTTCCTAAATATATAGTGCATATCGAGAAGAAGCGGCAAGAAACTCGGGGCCATTCTTTTTATAAGGATGTTTTACAATGTTTCTACTTAGGTACTACAAATATTAGCTCCAGTGTGTTGCCTTACAAAAGAGAATATAATAACTGATACACCATCAGTAGGGCACGACACGCTACACTTTGACATCTTAGTACACGAGTAGATAGATCCTTTTTTTTTTTTTGACGTGGGGAAATGCTGTGCGGGAGTGGGGGAGTGCGGGCTCGGTTAGCCCGCACCCGTGTCCGCGCTCTCCGGAGCGACAACTTTTTTTAACTTACAGTCATTCCGGTCAGCGCGCTCGAGTGGGACGGACGTGCGCTCAAGTGCTCCCCGAGAATATTCCGATCGGCCTAAAAGTGCTTGCGCTTTTAGTGCCGGCTACCTGTATCGTTTCGATTGAAGAGGATTCAGTGTTGGACTTCGCTAATAGTGGATTTTCTGTGTGCAGATTCGACGTCAAGCCACCGCTTCGTGTACCGTTCGGCGCACGGAGGCGTTCGGCTCGGCTCGGCTCGCGTCGCGAAAGAAGCGCGCTCTTGTAAGAGCGCTTCGACACGTCAATCACCTACATTGTTCATTGTCAAATCAAAACCGCTCTTCTCAGAGCGACCTCTTGTTTCGATTTTTTAATTTTTCAATTTTCAATTTTCAAAGTCGAGTCAAACAAATCCACGCTTCACGTGGTCTTCTGGACGATCCTTGCGGTGTTAACGCCACCCAGTTGGGCGCGAACCCGGTGCGTCAAGCCTTTCCCTCCTGAGCGTGGGAGGGAACGGCTAAAACCGGACGGGCCTGCCTTCACCGGCCTTGGGGTCTCCCCTCGGCGACGGCAGGTATCTCCTTCCCACCCTACCCTATCCTACTACTCTCCTATTCTCTGGGCAAGTGTTTGGTTGGAAGCCGGGTTTTACTCGGTCTTCTCTCCTCGCCCCCGGAGCAGCTAGGGCGTCGCGTTTAGGCACACATCCCTCTGCACAATAAGACTGGCAGAGGGCACACAGTAGGGACACCTAAGCACTCACTCTCCCGCCTGTACCCGGCGGGAGTGGCATTCACCCCTCACTCACATCTCGAGTATTCCCCTCGAGATGTCTCTACTCTCTCCCTCCCCCGCTATGAGCCTCCCGCAAGGCGTTTCGCCTCAGGCGTTCGCCTCGTGGGTCTCAAATTGCTACCCGGACATGCTCTCCGAGTATCTCCAGTCCAATAGGGACTTTAAGGAGAGACCCCGCTTCACGGACTCTCAAATTCCCTCCTCCGGCTCCCTCCCTCCGAGGGGGCCCTTCGGTTCTTCGGCATTCAAGCCGTTAGATAGCCCTCTCTCCCCCGACCCTGCGCCCTATGCGCCCCGCGCTCCCCGCACACCTCTACCACCCCGCGATCGTTCTCCAGTCCTTCGGACTGAGTACGAACGCGCCTACGACTCGGCATCCAACTCGGAGAATGAGATGGATGTAGAGTTCTCCCGCTCCCGCGCTAACTCTGTTGGCAACATCTCCAACGACGGGTTCACTACCGTCGGAAAGAGAAAGCGCGTCCCCAAAGCCGCCTCAGAGGCTCCCTCCCCGCCACCCAAAGCGGCCTGCACCGCCCCGGGAGCGAAGCCATCAGGCTCTCTCGCTCCCGCCTCCCGCGACCCTCTCGCTCACTCCGATGCTCCCGCAAGCATCGCCGCGTCTCAACGCGACGTCTCCTCTCAAGGAGCGTCAGTTAGACGCGAGAAACCGCCGCCGCCTCTGTTCCTTCAGGACAAGGCGAAGTGGGACATGGTCTCACGACTCTTGACGGATCGTAAGATCCAATATACTAGCGCCCGCTCAACCCAACTGGGTATTAAAGTCCAGGTGCCTACCCCAAGCGACCATAGGGCATTAACCAGGATTCTCAAAAACGAGAGTATAAGTTTTCATACCTATGCTCTCGAAGAAGAGAAAGTCCTACGCGTCGTCATACGCGGCGAACCTAAGGAGGTGCAAACCGATAGTGTCTTCGCCGACTTGAAGGCGCAAGGCTACCCTATCCGCGAATGCCACCGAATGTACAGTGGCAAGGATCGCAAACCCTACGACCTACTTTTGGTCATTCTAAATCGCACGCCAGAGGGCAAAGCGATTTTCAATATTAAAACGGTAGTGAACCTCTCGGGGATCACCGTTCAACCCCCATTCCGAAACCGAGCGCCTGGCAAGTGTCATAACTGCCAATTGTATTGATTGTGATTCTGTTTCGCCCGCCCGAGGTGCGTCAAGTGCCTAGGGGATCACGGGACAGCCCAGTGTTCTCGCACAAGGGACTCGGCAGACCCACCTAGTTGTGTTCTCTGCGGCACACAGAGACATACCGCCAACTACCGCGGTTGCCCTAAGGCACCCCGCGTATCAAGTGGGCCGGCCAGGAGGCCTATTCCCCCTCCTCGCCCGGTCACTACCCGCTCACAAGGGAACGGCCCTAAGCCTAACCTTACACCCGCACCGCAGGCAACACCTGTTGTACCCGCGCCCGCGCCCGCGCGCAACGCTTGGTCCAAGCCCTTGAGCATGGTACAAGCAAGCGCCCCCCTCACCCCCGCCCGCCCGCAGGCCTCTGTCAGCGCGCCGGCTCCTAAGCCCAAACCGCCTTTCGCTAGGCCTCCAATGGCTGGGCTCATGGACGCCCCAGGTCAATCTGACCTGGCGGCCGACATAGCCCTTGTCATGGACTACGCGATGGTCATAGACGTGGACGAAGTACGTGCATTCGCGCACAAACTTCGTACTGCCACAAACGACCAAGACCGCTTGCGAGCCACGCTCACACACGCGGGTCTAATCAGCGCAGTGAGGCGCTACGCCCTCCCCAGCGTTTCTTAGGTATCATCCAATATGGATAGTACACCGAAACGAATTAAGCCCCACTCAGTCACCGTAGCGACTTTCAACGCTGACGGCCTCTCTAGTCAAAAGGACGAAGTTCACGAATTTTGTAAGACTCATCAGGTGATATTCTATGCGTGCAGGAGACCTTCCTGAAACCAGGTACAGCGAACCCTAGGTTTGTTTCGTAATGATAGAGTGGCCACCCCAAAAGGTGGCACTCTCATCTATTACAAAAGAGCTCTGCACTGTATCCCAATTGTTACTCCACCACTTAGAATACTAGAAGCCTCTGTTTGCTTTCTAGCGATGTCAGGACATCAACCTGTCATCATAGCCTCATGTTACCTCCCCTCTGGTAAAGAACTATTACAGACAGACTTGGAAGCCCTCTTCTCTCTAGGAAGCTCCGTCCTTCTGATCGGTGACTTCAACAGTAAACATGTCATATGGAACTGTACTAGTAACAATAGTAATGGTAAAATCCTTGAAGGCTTGGTCAGCCACTTCAACTTTGATATTCTCTCCCCTCTGGAGCCCACAAGATATCCCTATGTTGACAACCAACGACCAGACATACTTGACATAGCACTTCTCAAGAACGTCACCCTCCGGTTGCGCTCTATAGAAGTGTTACACGAACTGACTTCAGACCACCGCCCTGTATTGTTGAAATTAGGCCCCGACCCGACGGACATAACCCCTATCACTAGAACGGTAGTGAACTGGAAGCAACTGGGGGAATCCCTCCAAGCTATCAGTTCACCCGCTCTCGATAGAATCCCCGATGACATACAGACAGTAGAAGACGTGTCAGTTGCGATCGAGGCTCTCAGTGACCACCTCCGCACCGCAGTAGGTGAATCCTCAAAGCAGGTCCAAGTGGCGGATGGTCGCCGCTTCGAACTGCCCGAGGGTGCGAGGAGGTTACTGACAGCTAAGAACGCCGCCACTAGGGCGTATGACTCGATGCCAACCCCAGAGAACAAAGCCACCATGCGCTACTTACAGCGTGCTGTAAGGAAACGCATGAGTGAGCTGCGTGATCAAAGGTGGGACGACAAACTGTCAGAGATTGAGCCAACTCACCAGGCATACTGGCAGTTGGCTCGAGCTCTGAAATCTGACGGACAACAGACAATGCCTCCACTCATTAGGCCACCTCCCCTCTCCATAGCGTTCCTTGACGAAGACAAAGCCGAGTGTTTAGCTGATAGCCTTGAGGCTCAGTGTACTCTAAATGTAGATCACGTCGACCAGAAACACCTCGATTCGGTGGAATCTGAAGTCGAACGTAAAAACTCTATGTCCATCTCTGACCTCCCACTCCTCCCACCGGTAAAATCATCCGAGGTAGTGTCTCTGATCAAGAGCCTCAAGACCCGTGAATCCCCTGGTGCTGATGGTATCAGCAACAAGGTGATTAAACACTTCTCTGTCCCACTAGTCCATCTCTTAGTTAGCATCTTCAATGCTGCTATGAGCAATTGCTCCTTCCCAGACACTTGGAAGCATGCCATTGTCATTGGTATTCACAAACCAGGCAAACCGGTAGCCGAGCCCTCCAGCTACCGTCCCATAAGTCTCCTCAGCTCTCTGGGGAAGATTTACGAGCGGCTCATTGTGAACCGACTCTGGTCCCACGTTAGGTCCAATAACCTCCTTCCCGACGAGCAATTGGGTTTTAGAGCCAAACACTCTTGCGTCCAACAAGTGCACCGCGTAACGGAGACATCCTAGGCGGTTTCAATAAGAAACCAAAGCCCCAAGGGACCATAGCTGTCTTTCTCGACGTAGCGAAAGCGTTCGACAAAGTCTGGCACAACGGCTTGATATTCAAGCTGTACCAACTGGGTGTGCCAGACCGTCTTGTACTCATCTTACAAGATTTTCTCAGGGATCGAACGTTTAGCTATCGCACCGAGGGAACGCTCTCCTCCCCGCATCCCATTCACGCAGGTGTCCCTCAGGGCTTTGTACTCTCACCCATTCTCTTCTCGCTGTACACCAGCGACATCCCACGATCTGAACCTAATGTTCAGATCGCTCAGTTTGCGGATGATACTGCAATCTACTCTACTGGCTGGTTCAAGGTCAGGCAGAGATGCGCCATCCAACGAGCCATCACCGTAATCGGTGCATGGTTTCGTAAATGGCGGATTGCAGTAAATCCTAGCAAAAGTGCAGCAGTGTACTTCACTGAGACCCGGCGGAATCTCATGCCGTCACCCATAGTCCTATTCGGCGAACCCATCCCTTGGGCAAAATCTGCCAAATACCTGGGCGTCACCCTTGATCGCCAACTCACTTTCGCGAAACACATCCAGATTGTTCGCAATAGGGCGGTCTTCATTATGGGTCGTCTTAATCCCCTCATAGGCAAAAACAGTAAAATGTCTCTTAGAAATAAGACGACTCTTTACTAACTTTGCATCCGCCCAATCATGACTTACGCATCTGTAGCGTTCGCCCATGCTCAGAAACACGACCTCCACAAACTTCAAGTGATTCAGAATCGCTTTATGCGCAGGGCAGTGGGCGCTCCGTGGTACTTGCGGAACGCCGAACTGCACTGCGATTTCACCCTCCCCTCTATTACGCAGTATATGAAAGACTGCTCCCGCCGCCACTTCGACAAAGCTCCCCACCACTCGAATCCCCTCGTGGTCGGAGCGGCGAACTACTCCACTGACATAACCGATCCCCACTTCCTTCCCCCCCGTCGCCGTCCAAGGCATATTTTGGGTGACCCGGACGACCCCATCGCAGCCGTTACTTCGGCAGCTTTAGCGTCGTCCCAAGGGAACCCCGGTAATGGTTGTAGACCCGACCAGGGCTGTGATCCCGATCGCATTGTAGGCTCCGGCCGAGATCTTCTTCGCAGCCCCAGTCGCAGTCGAGGTAATTCACACACACACACGATTGTAGTCCCAGCCACGGTGCGGGTGGGAGTATACACCGCGGCCCCGGTCGCGATGTATCCTCCGGCCCAGCAAATGGCTGCGGACGAGGTAACACTGGTTTTCTATGTAGTCCCAGCCACCATGGCTGTGGGCGAGGTACTTCACATTCTTATTGTAGCCCCACCCAAAGTACAGTCATGAGTGCACAACGCGACGATCTTGGTCGCGGTGTGGACCCATGTCGCGGAAATGGGGGGAGGCGAGGTACACAAGGTTATGATTTAGTGGTAAACACAGTCAAACACCGAGCTCGCCGGCGAGCTCGAGGCAAAAGTTATGTCTTGGTTAGATTCTCTCCAAATAGTCGTAGAGTTAAAATTCATAGGGCCCACTTTCAACGGTACACTTATGTCTCACATTGATAAGCTGTGCGAAAAGATCGGTCGCGCTTGCTTCGCCCTCTGGCGTCTGTCGGCAATCCTGCCTACAGAGATGGTCCGGAACTGCTACTTCGCGTCAGTGCACTCGCATCTACAGTATGGCATCGAGCTCTGGGGTCGTGGAGCTGACTGGGGACGCGTCTTTAGGATGCAAAAGCGAGCCGTACGAGCCATGGTGCGAGTGGTACAAGACACACCAGTAAAACCACTGTTCCGATCCTTGCGAATCCTTACAGTCCCATCATTGGTGATCCTTCAAGCTGCTCTCTATGCTAGGGAGCACTTGGAGGAGTACACTAGGACCGCTGACGGGCACGGATACGGCACGCGGCACGCGCACCGTCTGCGCACAGTTCCATGCCGTCTCGTCAAGACATCAAGGCTGGTGCACGTCATGGCAACGTCGGTTTACAACCGGCTGCCAGTACACATAGTAAACGCCACTTCAATTAATTCGTTTAAATGTCAAATAAAAAAATGGCTTGTTGAGCAAACATTTTACAGTTTTGACGAATTATTTAAATAATATGAAAATAGTATCTGACATAAATTGAATTTATTTTAATTGTTAATTATGATACAATATACAATGGTATCTGAAATTTTTAATTTTTTATAATAATTATTAATGAAAATAGAATTTTAATGTGTGTTAACTAACTAAGCATTTTTGGTATAATTTCTTGTGTTTTTTTTTTTTGATGAGTATTTGTATTTATAAGTACAGATGTATTGTATTTTTTCTTGTACAATCATTTTTGTACCTAACAATTTTAATGGACGTGTAACAATAAGTTATAAATAAATGAATATGAATATGAATATGAATATGTACCGGGGCGATTCTCTCCTACTCCCCTCTCTCCTGGCGACGGCCCAAGCCGAGGTCCATACCCTAGTGGTGCCCTTGAGCAAGTCGCCTACTCCTCTCCTTGCGGCGAAGCGTCTTCAACGCTCGCCTTAGGCGGTGCGCCCTCTGCGCCCGCATCTGGCTGAGTGCCATGGTGACGCTGTAAATGCCGGTAGAGGCAAACAGCATTAGTCCGTTCTAAAAAAAAAAAAAAAAACGCTCTTCGGTGCGGAAGAGACAGAGGGTATCTCTCCCTCTCACGATCCGCCGCCTCCCTCCGCGAGACAATAATCTCGCAGAAGGAGGCTAGACTAGATAGATCCTGGACTGATCAGTCCCAAGCTATTTTATCCTCCAAGTAATCCGAAATTTTGTAATAACCTTTTTGACAGAGTTAAGTTTTAATAGTAATTTTAAACTTATTAATAGGCAAATCTCGTATAACATTGGGAACTTTATTATAGAACCGTATACATTGGCCCATAAAAGAATGACTTATTCTGTGGAGACGCGTTACATGTACGGATAGCTTATGCTTATTTCACGTGTTGATGGAATGAGCATCACTCCTTTTATCAAAACTGCTAATATTTTTCTTTAGATACATTAGATTTCATAGATACAATACATTGGAATAATGAAACTTATAGTGTCAAAAGTCACGTCAAAGTATGCGAATTGAGGGAAATATTTCATAACGTCATCAAAACGTCTATCGTAATTAATTAATATTTTAGGGTGCTATATTGACGTCGTGGTACCATTGGTGGTAAGGTTGAAACATTACTACTTTAAGAGGTGGGCCCCAGAGCCTACCCAGATCTTTAAGTTGAAATTTCTAAGCAACAACGCACTTCGCTCGTCACCCCAATACATAACTGTGATATTCCCATTCGCCTGGTAATTTCTTTTGTTATGATGCTCTAAACCTACATCAATAAAGGTTGTCTGGAAGAAATCGCTTTAAGCGATAAGACCGCCCTTTGTTACCACTACTATGCTTTTGTTATTTTATGTGTTCTTTTTTTATATTTCATGTATCTATCAACCTTTATACAGAGTCTCTCTTTAAAACTTTCAAAAGTATTTGCAATTAATATATTGTTACTTACGGGACCAGTAGTCCCACGACCATGGTGCTTGCTACAATGTCGAAATATCGGGAACTCATTAATAATTATTAATTTTAATTAATTTATAATTAATTAACAATATTTTCACAGTGGGTACTTAATGCTCATTTGGTTGGAAGTAGATTATCCTGGCACTGCTATGCTACCTACCAAGATGGAGACTTGAACAACAATAAAATTGTAGGTATGATGTGTTTATGATGTTTATGTAATGAGTTTTATGTCTCCGGATTAATACCGCCCAAGGACCACATAATATCCTAACACATGTCATTATTAAAAAAAAGTCCTATTTTATATTCAACATTGGGATAAAATAGAAAATAAACATAGTTTTACAGACTATAAAAATAAAATGTATGGAACCATTTATTATTAGATACAGTAGGTTATGTGTGAATTTATTATTACGGTAGTTAATTCGTCTGGCTGACCCCTTAGACAATATTAAAAGTATTTTTCTAGACTTTTTATTTTGTCTGAGGTTAACCGATGCGTCGTCCTGACACATATAGAACCCAAAAATACTTAAAAGTAGAAAATATAAATGAATATATTGCATGTTTTTATACTAATGCATAACACAAACTTACCTATAAAAGTCCAAAGCTGGCGAGTCAATAGACATTTGAAAAGGCCATAAAGACGGTCTATTTGCCGAGCCCGGGGCAAGCATAAATCAGTAATGTTGTAAGAAAAAAGTGAAGTCACATTACGCAAATTGCATAACGTTAACCGTATCTCATAATAAACCCATTTGTCAGGGAGATAGAATCTCGCGTTCGCATCGATGGGAACAATACACTCACGTAACAGACGAAAGCGAAAACAATTAGGAGATAGGTAGATCATCACCGACTTTCGCGGGCTCCCGATCTTATCGCTCGCCAGCTAATCAACAGAATTTATTTTCTTCACAATACGCCGCGCCGGTACGCAAATAATGACAGCTCAAATTAAAATCTCACAAACTGCGATCGTATCAGACTCCGTCGTTGCAATCCAATTAACGTTAAATTTTTCATAATAAATCTTTATTGAATTAACAACTCTCTAAATCAAATTTAAGAACGGACGCAGGTGTGCAATTTCGAGGTAAAAATACTCGTATCTGAACGTCTAGTCTAGGCGTTATACGAATAAAATTCTCCCATAATTTATGCATGCAAAATCATCGTATACAAGCAGTAAATAACTTTTATAGCATAGGGAATGCGAGGGTTATTTTCGCGAGAAATCTCACAAACATTCGTAATGTATCGATCGATTTGAAATCGCTCCAGTCGCCTCGGGAAAATATCTCATTACACGACCGAGGATTTCAAATAGGTGCGTAATTACGCGTGTGCACGCCATATTTCAAACAAACTCATTATTGAAATGGAAGAAGTCATACTTCTTCTTTTTGCTGATCTTGGGACGTGTAAATAGCGTAGAAGATCTAGTAATTGTGCATAATGTCGTCCCAAAGGCTATTCAGGCCGTTTTCAATGCGATTTCTTTTTATTCAAGTTTCGCTGACAGGGTTCCTTAGATTTTATCTTGTCACGCCTTTACTTATGGTAAGCTTAAGTTTAAATGGCCATATGTTTTTTTGTGTAAAAATGCGTTCAATTGCATTCGCGTGGGACTTTAACAAGACAATGATGGATGCTGGTGAATATAATGTTCAGTAATTGCTGTGAACTTTATAGCTTTTAAGATGTTTCGTGTTTACGATGATTATGTCGTGCTTCATTTTAATTTTTTTGTTTACTATAATGACGATATTAGTATATAAACATTGCGTTTATTCTCCTTAAGGCTCTTTGTAAATCCAGGTTCGTGGGGTTAATGATTTTTATTGATTTTTTTGTTCGAAATCTTGTGTGCTTTATGAGGCCCATAGAAATATAATTTGTTCTGTGATTATTAAATAGTTGATCAGAATATAAGATATATAAATATAAGACAGATAACGTGGCATAGCGTTTGTAACTCAACGGACGTTATTTTATCAAGGAACTCAATACTAAGCAGTATTTCATAGACGATAGCCTCACGGATCGACGGGAGCATAGTTTCACGTAGATCCGACTTGTATCGGCTGTCAAGAGCAAACGTCTAGGAATTTATGCAGTCGTTCAATCTGAAATAACATAACTTTCCATCCTTTTGTTCGTGACCGCGATATTTTGAACAAAGGGGATATTAAAGTTTTACATATAACAAAATTTATTGTAAGATCTTTTCCGAGCATAGATATATTTTGTAAAATATGAAGAACTTTTGTGCCGTACGTTATGTGTACGCAGATATGGCAATAAAGGGACCAATAAATGATAATTCAATATTCAAATATTCGAAATGGTACACAAGTTTAAAAATAAGTAAAGCATCTAAAAATAAATAAACTTCCTCCTTTATTAAATTACATTATTGCTTAAAATATAGGTATATGCGATGTATGTTGGTGTGCGGACAGGTAGTATCTAGTATGTAATAATATTTATAAGTATAATTATGTATATCTATACTGTTATGCCGTGTTTATGTTGTATATTGTATCAACATTCATAAGTTATCTAAATTATTTTGGTTTTATACACCACCAATAAGTTTATACGTATTTCTTTCCATTCATTGTCTGGAAGAGATCGCTCTAAGTGACCGCCCATCGTGACCCTTAACTATGAGTTTTTAAGTTTTGCATAACGTTTTTATTGACAAACTTATCTTCAATTTTTTTGTATCATTTTTCTGTACTGTAGTGTTGGAATAAAGACTTTATCTATCTATCTATCTATGTATGTATCTTGTTTAAAGCACTAACGCCTGCTTTAGCGATCTCAAACATTGAAATTTATAGAGAGAAAAATTCCATCCCGTCCGAGGATGGAATTAATCTCTCTATAAATTTCAATATCTATGTATGTTTGATTGAAATTGGTAAATACAACCACCTACATTATTTTAGGGTTATTTTGTGCACATTCTAGGTCTAAGAACTATACTAAATCTACTATTTTAGCTGTACCTATATCTACGGTTGCAACGAAACGTAAGCTCAAATATTTAACATCTTGAGAGAGCGCTCTCACTTCTTAAAATTTACTGGGATGATGACCAGGTTAGGAATCTATGAGTTTCGGCCATTACACATAATCAAAACAATGAATTATATTTTAAATGTTTGTCCTGCTGCAGTCGGATCGCTCAAACCGCAAACTACTAATCAGGCCAGAAATTCATAGAGCGAAATATATTCATGTAAAATGTTTTATTAGACTTACTTAATTTTTAATTATTTTCGCTTAGTAACAATCTGAATAACATTACGTTTACGTACACTTTCAATTCTCGGTTAACATCTGGTAAAATCGGTAAGCGTTTAAACACGTAACAATACGGTAATATTAAAGATAATAAGTGAGAAATATAAATGCCTACTGTGTAAGGTAAAACTCAGAGAGAAAAATTACTCAAATCAATTTACGAAACGAAACAACACGAGGAAGGTGTACAAAAGTTCAAGTGACATCAATTATGAAAGACAAGTTAAGAAAACACGTTTCCAAAAGCAAATAATTTTAACAATCCTGCCTCAAGTAGAAAATTATGTAAATGTCTTGTATAACAGATGAAAGTTACACTAGTAATAATATTCTCTGTAATTAATAAGTAGCAATTTCGACGGTTTGTTTTGCTACTGCGGTGTCGGTAGTGTTTTGATAGATGTGTCGTGTCATGGAATACTTGCTACTTTACTTTTATACGTTATATAACTACGAAGATTTATGACGAGTGTACGGGTGGACTTTTTGAATCCTATCAACTAATAAGAAAGTCAACTAATGACAATCGCAGTACCACCTAGGACCTAGGTCCTAGGGCTTTAAGCTGAAGTTTACGCAGCACTGTACACTCATCACCCCGACATATTGGTTTCTGTTCAAGTCTTACTCATCCTATAATTTCACACGCTAGTGTGCGGTTTATCTATAAGTATTTATATCAAATTAAACTTATGCAAGAACTCAGTAGTCAATGCACTATACTTCGAAGCAGAAATATCGAGTACTGCGATGGTACTGACCAGTGCCGGATTTAGATTTTTTATGAGTGTAGGCCACTTTTTTTCCGCCGCCCCATGTACTTTTCTAAAATTATAGTTTTCTATTGGGATTATATTCACTCACGCAGTAATCTATACTTATTAATATAGTAGTAGAGGCCATTAGGTCTGTACTTGGAAGAAAAATGTGGGTAGAGGTCTATTAATAAATCTGTCAACGTAGATTTAAAAAAATCGGCGTTGTTTTAGATTTAAAAAAATAGTATTTAAATATAACAAAGCAAGTCGTAACGTCTATATATCCTTGATGGGGTAGGCAGCCGTACTTTAAGTACCTACATTTCGCCAGAGGGATATGTTTTTGCTCCTGTGAGCTGTGTGAGCTTATTAACCATCTACGTTGTACTATTCCACACTCCGGACTGCTATTAATAATTTCTTTGTCAGAAAACCCCATAACTATCCGACATGGGTATGGAACCCAGGACTTCAATATTCCATACTTGAGCTTCCTCCTCTACACAAAGACTGATCGAGCGAAGCCGCTGGCGAGTCAGTTAGTTTTTTTTTTATAATGGTTCATCAAAGTGACTCCCTCTCGCCTGATGGAAAGTAAAGATGGAATCAAGAAGCAATGCCCATTAGTGCAGATGCTTTTTCGCGCATCCCTGGCAGTCTATATTTTTAATTTGTTAATCGATCCGTTGCGTGATCCGCCATCCTGTTTTAAGGGTCAATTTTTGTTTACAGGATAGTTATTTTATTTTCATTTGACTCGAAAATGGTTTTACATAATTTGTTAAGAATTTAATTTCCTACAATTTTTATTCCCATATATTTTCGACGAGTTTTTGTTTGATTAACAAAACTTAAATTAACTCGTTTATTTTCAAGATAACATGAGAAATTGTAATAAACAAGGTAGTTTAGCCTTAAGTTTTATGCAATTTTGGTTGTAGTAAATGTTTTCTTCGGATCGTTATTTTTCGATTTATACCTGAAAAGCGTTGGCGGTAATTGTATCATTGCATTATCACGTTTCTTTTTAATTTTACATGGCAAAGTTTTACTAACGGGATATTTACCGTGGTAAGGTTGTGGAATGAGCTCCCGATATTTCGGCGCAGTTAGGTACATGCACCATGTTCACGGGAAGACTGGACATGGTGCATGTAACTGCGCCGAAATATCGGGAGCTCATTCCACAACCTTACCACGGTAAATATCCCGTTAATAATCATATAACTTTAGAGAACAACCGTGATAGTTTAAAACAGTGTTTTACATGGCAAATTGTGGCGAGCAAAGTTTTTTGAAATTAAATTTCCTACAATTATAAGTACCAGACAAATATACCATATAAATCCAAATATATCGATCAGACGTAACTAGATCAAAAATGTAGAAAACTTAATTTTTAACAACTTTGTTTATAACAATTTATATTAAATTAAATTACGGCCTATTCACAAATCCAGGACTGGTACTGACAATGACGAGAAAGAGGATATATACAGATAACTCGTAGTTTGTACGCCAACGCGTGACGTGTTGACGCTTACGATACGAATACCTTGTTCGCAAATTGTTCGTGCTACGGTCTCAGAGGCCTTTCACGTCATGTAACCATGCACCATGGTGCATACCTTGCACCCAGACTGTGGAGGATACCTTCCATTCTCACATCATTTTGATTTTTGAAATGCACCGTAGATGCCTGTATTTTACTACTTATATCTTCAAATCTATATCAAATATAATCTACGTAGATACCTGAGTATACGATATTATGCCGAAACAGTAATGTGTCACCATTGATGTTCAGAGTTCACTGAACCATAGACTGAACTAAGTTCAGAATGAGACTAAAAACCTACATCGCTGATAAATAAATATGTATTAATGTAATTCAAAGAAGATACTTCAGTAGGTTTGGGCACACTCCCTTAGAGTTTAAGCTGTGGCTGATGCTGCAACTGTCATGGGCAGCCAAACTACGAGCCAGTCGTATCACTTGATAAGATAAATTAAAACATGCAAGAGGACTAAGCAAGTGTTTTATCCGATAATATTAGCAGTTCATTGAGCAATTAAAAGATTCAATCAGCTGCGATATATGCCAGTCTTGCAATCCTGCAATATGCAAATTAATTATCTAATTATAAGCTAATCCTTAAGTCATTGATCACGAATGTGACCTGTCTCTTATGTAACATAAAAATACCAGTAAAAGTGGTTCGCTGCAATATAGAGAGACATACTTTATCTTACCATTAAATTTGGAACCACCACGTCAATATAGCAAGCTTCAAATAATAATGGATTGCGATAGACGTTTTGATGACGTAGTATCAAATATTTCACTCTATTCCCGTACTTTGACGTGACTTTTGACACTAAGTTTCATTGTTCCAATGTAGAATTTTTGAAGTTCCGTATTCCTATCTCTTAAAATAGTTATATTGCGACCTTACCATTAAATTTGGTTGACCGTTTTGTGTCGGTCAGAGTACCATAGTAAGTATGATTATTCTAAGCACAAAACGCTCCCGATTTATGATAGTTTCGTAAAAGGTGGGACCCCTAGGACCACGTAATTGTAAATTGAAATGAATATTTTTTAATAATATATACACAATCATTTGTGTTTGTAGTTTTTTTTATTAATTGTTCGCATGGTGTCCCAGGTTTAGTACTATTATTTGTTCTGTGCCTCAGGTATCAATCGTCTATATCAACTATATACATATCTAGATACCGGTA
Organism: Selenia dentaria; assembly: GCA_917880725.1. Taxonomy (NCBI): domain Eukaryota; kingdom Metazoa; phylum Arthropoda; class Insecta; order Lepidoptera; family Geometridae; genus Selenia; species Selenia dentaria. The sequence goes on along the minus strand of OU862888.1, from coordinate 19,056,147 downwards.
GTCGTTCGCGTGTTAATTCTGATTCCTTGTTTGTAACTTAAACTGCTTGAAACCTACGATAGAAGAATAATAATCACTGGTTCACCAATGAGAATGTAAGTAAGATGCCTATTAGTTAATTTCCTAACCAAAATAAGGGGGTGGAGCGCAAAAGCGCGGAATTTGCCACTATTTTCGTTGGTAGAGTTTAATTTTCGAAACACAAAAAATGTACTAGGTACCTAAGAAAGCTATGAATTATATATAAAATCAATTTATGTTCGTTAGCCTCGCAAAAACTCGAAAACGCTTGACCGATTTTAATAATTCTTATTAAATATATAGTCTATTCTTTATTATATTCGCATCAACAAAAGGGTGTTTTAATTTTTTTTTTATATCACTAATATAACACATCATCACGCAGGTGAAACCGCTAGTCTAAGCGAGTTGAAAATTTAAACATGAATCTATATTTCCTTTGGTCATTGCATTACGCGTGAACGGTTGGAACAATTATGCTAAATGATTTTTTGTTATGTTAATCATTGTAAGGAGAAGGTTCTTATTAAATATCAATCAAGTAAAGAAGGGAGGTTATGGCGAGGCCGAAGACCGAGCCTACAACGCAAACGAAGTTGCGGGCAGTCGATAGTATTATATAAATAAATGAATATATTAATTTGTATATATTGGGCAGCGTTCCGGAAATTTCGCGAAGTCATCTCGTCTAAAATACCTCAGTGCCTCAAGACAAGAGTCTTCGACCAATGGGTGTTACCAGTGATGACTTATGGCACTGAAACGTGGTCTCTTACTATGGGCCTCATAGATTAGCTCAAAGCCGCACACCGGGCTATGGAAAGGGCTATGCTCGGGGTTCCTCTACGTGATCGAATCAGAAATGAGGAGATCCGTAGAAGAACGAAAGTCACGGTCAGACACGGTGGACAGACAACCTGATAAAGGTCGCAGGACGACGTTGGATGCAGGCCGCTTCCAACCGGTCCTTTTGGAAAATTACGGGGAGGCATACGTTCAGCAGTGGACGTCCTACGGCCGAGATGATGATGATGATGATGTGTATTAAAAATTGCTATTTTATTATATGTGTTTCATAACAAATATAATAGTGAATAAAGAGAAAAACTGTTTAAATGTGAAATGAAGCGGTGTGATTGAACTTTTTTAATGCACTCTAGTATGTTAAAATATGTTTTTAATTCCGTCAATGTCTACTTAGATGTCTTATAAATGTCACATTATTTTTTGTAGTTTTAAATTAATCGCTACTTATGTGATAAACTGCTTTAAAAACCCTCATATTTATCGACATCGTGATATGACAGCATCTTAAGAGGATTACATAGCTACGAGTAGTACTTTCCATGCTAAAAGAGAAAACTCTTTTCTACCTCTTAACATTGTCCGATTTCAGTGATTTTTTTTTCATGGAATCATTGCATTGTTTACTATGACCGTGCGTTTTGATTTTTTTCAGATTTTTTAAGTTCTAAAAAAGGAAATTTATAGTACTTTGAAATACTGAAAAAATCAAAACGTACGGGTATAGTAAACAATGACATGATTCCATGAAAAAAAAATCAGTGAAATCGGACAATGTTAAGAGGTAGAAAAGAGTTGTCTCTTTTAGCATGGAAAGTACTAGCTATGCAATCCTCTTAAATGGTATGGGTACTTACTTGGGTAACCTAAAACCTACACATTGCAAGAAAATTCCAAAAAATGTATGATATAAATTTTTCCTAATAGCTTTCCAGATTTGTATATCATTGAGTTTAACGCATTATATAACGCATGCATACGCAATGCATGAACGAAGGTTAAGTGAACAAAATCAAGTGACATGGTTTTTCTGCCTGTTCGTCAATCGCCCTTGAAAATACACCGCTTATGTACGATATTGTGACTTAGACAGTACAGTGACATCACTGACGTACTTAAACGTGATTGTGACTTCTTCTTACTCTGTATACAAATTTGGCTCCGAGGACTAAACTTTACGAATACCTACCTAGCTAATGTACAAAATGTAATATGTACATATTGCATTGAATTTATGCCCTGCATTATAATAATGTACACATGGCCTAGCTGTCATGGCCCCTGACTCGATTAGTCTGAAGACGAAGGTTGGAATCCAAACCGCCAAAACGTTCAAATCTGTAACGAAACACACTTTTTTATTTTGCGAAACTCGGTCCCGCTAAGCATGCGATAGTGCTTCTTAAATCATAAAATAGATGTTACTAAGGTGTTTGTAAACATGAAATCGCGGTAGATAAAGTTTTTTTTTTAAATTAATATAATCGAATAAAATATTCGCTTGTCTTCAAAAATCTCTTAATAGGTTAGGTTTGTAATTGCCCAACCACGTCAAATGATACTATACAAAGAAATATTATTTAATTTAATTGTTCATTAGTTTTTTTACATACAATTACCTACTCATGAAGATCAACTTTTTAGTTCAAATTAAGGAAATAAAAGTATTCAGCTTTTATCAGAACCGGCTATGTCAATAAAAAATTGTTTTTTTTTTTATGTATCAATCTATCACAAATTAACAACAAAAATCAGTAGTCTTTGAACATTCTTCACACGAAAATCTACCACGCCTCATTTTCAATAATTTCTTACGTTTCTTTAAATAAAAAACTTTCGAACGAAATTAGATAGGAACGAGAGAAAAATATTGCCGGTATTCAAAAATAGGTAGTACGAGTAGTTTAGTTTACTTTTTTAGCGTAATTTCCGATCGCGGCAGCCTTAAACCACGCGGACGCGGTCGCGAGAAGTTAATTTAACAATACCTCTACAACAGATCGAGAGCATCAGCATCTGCACCAATGCTAATTTGTACAATTCGTCATTTAAAGTTCAAACACGGAGCGATTGGTACAATTCTGTCATAGATTTAATTCAGTGATTACTCTTTTTATACAAATTATCAGTTCGTACAATCAACTGCAACCAATCACAATTATTAGATTCCCAATATTACTTCACTTTGTAATATTTAACCGTGATCGATTTCTCCAGACGAAAATGTCAATAAATAAAAAGTTCCACGGCTATCTAACATAATAACACTAATTTTAGTGTTCCCAACAACGACTGCGGTAAGCCAAATTAAATGTCAGTGGGTCATTCTTTATTGGCTAATTACTACAAAATTAGGCAAGTAGCGTCGGGATAATAGATTAGTATGTGAAGGTATATTAGTATTTGCGCAACTGTATCGGTTTACAAATTAGCCTCTCAGTTTTATCTGCATAAGGAGTTGCTTATCTTGTTAAGGCTAAGTCAGAAGATTATTAAAACTATCCTTCTGTGAGTCAAGCCTAAAAATGCTTCTGAAAACTTCTATAAAATAGATAAATATGGTACTAAGTATACTCGCTATGGGGCCTGCATCCCATAGGGAAAATAGTAACATAATACGAACACTATTCCGTATTCCGCGCTAAAATCTTTTAGACGAAGTTTTGTTATTCTTAAAAGTAGGTAGTTTAATAGAACTGTTTGCGGGAAATAAGAAAAAGCTTCATCTTTAAAAGAGGCTGTTAGATTTATATACATATACGTTTTTCAGTGCTAAGCGTTTACGTTGACGTCATTATTTTTACGTTTTAGGTATAGGTTACCTATGTACGTAGTACGGTTAATACTAAATATTAGAGTACAACATTGAAATATTTATTGCTTTGCGGAATTGTAATTTAAATTTGTTTTTGACTTGTTTCTTACCATCAGACGGATAACTCGTACTTGCGCATCTTGTCTGATTTTAACGATCGACGACGACATAACATACGACAGTTAAAATCAGATACAGATAAAATTCGATACTCGGACCTCGTGCCTCGGTGGCCTAGTTGGTCATGGCGTCTGACACGGGTTGTCGGAAGACGCGGGTTCGAATCCCGTCCGAGGATGGAAGTTTTCTCTCTAAAACTGCAATGTTACATAAAACTTTCGCTGCGCTGACCAGCCAAACATCAGTTGGGATTATCTTACGAAAAAGTAATGATATTTCTTCCTTCGCCTTAACAGTATGGAGGCAAACTTGTCACTTTCTCCACAGTCGCAGACAGTGTTCGTCAGATGCTCTGCTGAGATTATTGCCATTAGTGTCCATTAGCCTTTTAACTCGATATGATTAGAACGCGTCACGACATTTGCCAATACCATAAATCATACTATCAGGTTTCGGAATCACCAGAATTCGCACGGTTGCATAACTTTTCTGGTATTTGGAGCTGCCTTTTTTGTAGAACTTGTCTGGGTGTCACCATTATTAAGAAAGCTTTTTATACTGCGCACAACGATTAGTGGTGAAGCAAGCGCTATGAGAAATATGAGATGAGAATTTAAAAATAATAAGTCAAAGTCAAAGTCAAAATCATTCAATCAATTTAGGCATCAAAGACGCATACACGTACGCACATTTTCGTGCTTGGGCCACTGTAGGTACTTACTCAAGGGTAGAACTGTGGCCCGAGCACGAAAATGTGCGTACGTGTAACGTAATCGTATCGTTGATTTATTCAGTACAGACTACCATTTATCTAGTACAACTATGGCACAGATAACTCATAGTTTGTAGTATATACGTCAACGTTACGATAACGTTACACTTTAGCAAATGTTCGTGCTGGGGCCACTGAGCGTTTTTCCCGAGTCTAAGAAAATACAGACGAAGATTAATGTAAGTACCTATACCTACATTTCAGCTTATAATGTGATCGTTTAGATGAAATGAGTTTTTACAGTGCCAAGTTTGATGAAACTCATTATAATAATTTATAAATTAAACATGATAGGCTTATTTTCTGGTGGATACTAGGAAATAAGAAGGGTGTTTTGGAAAAACAACCAATATTACATTGATAAAACTTTACAGGAAGATGAAAAAACTTTTTAAAATGGAAATCTTTAAATTATAATAACTTATACAATTTAATTTCACGAAAATACATAATACTGAAAACTATATGCATTATATCTTTTTTTTTATCAATATATATTTTTAGTTTAAATTTTTTCTTTGCTAAATGTTTCCAGCAAAAACAGCCAGAGTCCTGGACATTGGTCATTCTTCTTAAGAAATTTTGTGAAAGTTTAGGATATAACCATGTTTAGAAAAGGATAGTTTGTGAAATAAAATACAGATTTTCTACTTATTATTATACTAACTTTAATCATACCGCATTATCACTCACAGGCATCACTATTAGCATTTTTATTGATATGAATGTCGTTTTGACTACTACCTGCCGTTGACCTCCAGCGACACTTGCAGTTGTAGTGTGCTGACGATGGCCGCCGCAGATCTTCAAAGTTACAAAGTCGACGGCTGCCGCCGAAGCGTCAACAACTGTCGTCAACGTGCCGGCGGTTGCCGTCGATGCGTTACGGTGGCTGCCGTCGACGCGTGTCGGCAGCTGCAGTTACCTCTTCCGTTGGCAACATGCCGCTCGTGTTTAAGAGCGCTAAGAAAACATTAGCAAGTAAAATTTAAGGTGAAACAAAAGAAATGTACACAATCCGAAAAATGATCACCCGACTACAGCGAAGGTTGAAGGAATGGGAGGATTGTGTTTTACGAAGGGACCGGTATGTGTGTATGTATGTATGTACATCTGTTCCCTTATACATTCTAAACTACTTATCATAATTAGACAAATGAGGTGACGTTGGAAGAAGCGTATTCTGACAAACAGAGGCCGTAGCACAAACAATTTGAGAAAAAGTATTCGTATCGTATCGTAAGCGTCGACGCGTCACGCTTCGGCGTACAAACTATGAGTTATCTGTGTCACAGATGCCATTGATAAATTACAGTTTGTAATATATCACGTGAACGACACATTACGTTACACTTGTTGTTACTTAGAGTGTATATGCGTTACAAGGGTGGCATATTCTAGTAGAATAAAACACTGTTTAATAAAAAATAAAAAAATACATAGCTGTACCGCAAGTACCGTAAGTGTTGCCACTTCAGTATATCCCGTGCGATTCTCTAAGAACAAACATCATTGCATCTTTGAGAACACCCGTGAAAGAAATGACGGGATGACAAGAAACGTTGGAAAACGACCCTAGGTACAAGTGCGATATCTCATAAAGTATTTGATATCCGTCAGCTCGTCAACGAATCATTAGAGAATCGCACGGCAGATTGTTGTTTACGCTGGCATATAAAGGTCATGACATGAAGTCAACCACCTCAACTAATCTGTCATATTTATTTCATGCTCAATAAAAATACTACTGTCACTAAATCACTATAGAAACCGCTAGCTTACATAACTAATCTTAGGTCTAGAAGAATTATGGGTGCGTGAAATTCGTATTACAAAATAACATGTTGTTTATTTTGTTTTATAGCGTTTAATTACGATGCGGTAGGTGTGAAATGGTTGGAATTGATATGTTTGTTGATATGGCTCGCAATAGACCGGTTTCTGCGGTTTCTAGCAGGCTGCGGAGGCGTCATTCAACATCTGTCAAAATCTAAAGATTATTATAATTGTTTGTTTGTCTATAATTAGTGGGGATTTGAGTGGGGTTTCCCGTCTTAAATTAATGCTTTTAGGAAGTTCCGCTTTCTGGACAGGAAATGGACCGAGGTATTAATATACCTACTGTATTGAAGATGTGATGCTACAAAATGAAATCAACGGATTGGCTACATTTTATGAATTTAATTCTTTCAAACCATTGCTTGGAGATATTCGAATCGCTAGAAATATATTTAAAAAACTGAAGTGACAATGATTATGTACGCATCGAGTTCTATGTTTTAATAAACATACCTACTTATATGTCTGTTTACTATCGCAGAAGTGCTATAATGATTCGGCAGTAGATATTAACGAAAGTAAGTAAGTAAAAGTAATGTATACGTACGTACCTTATCTATACGAGTATGTTACCGAACAATACCTTGCCAAAATATTTTCATCGACCTACGCCTCAGAAAACTCACTCTCACTGGTAAAAGCAACAAAGAATCATATTCACAACATAACATCCGTAATGTCAATGACACCTCACGGATGCGCTTACGCAATGTGCACCTTGACAGAACTCCGATGACGATTTCTGTGACGTAACTTGACGACCGCTGCCTTACTTCCGTACAACGCTCACGAACTATGCACATCGGTAAAATACCCAGAACAAAACAAGCAATGTAAGCCTTGCCAAAAGAAAAAAATGTTATGACAGCCGCGTAGGCCGCACAATAGAAGTCGTTTTCAATGAGATGAAATGCGAGTGATAGTATAATTTCACAACAAACCATTGTTAAACAAACGTAATCGATGTGAATGAACCACCAACGATCGTCAATATAATAATACTATCGGTCAGCAGATCTTGTTTCTAGTTCATTGAAGGAAAATATTTAACATGAAGTTTACGAGCATCGTTAATAGTTTATGGTTTTAGAAATTGTCATCAAATCAACCATTTAGCCTAGATGCTAAGAACACTTTGAGTAGGTGAATGCATTAACACCATGAATGGACCAGTTAATTTGTTTATATATACATAGGAAATTGTGTAACAGAAACTTTAAAGCACGACGCAATTCTAAAATATTCATAGAATATAACAAATAACATCATTTTGTCTGGTTCATCTAACGGTTAATTTAGATTGTTCCCACTCCGTACCTGAGCTACCCACTTAATTCTGAAAACGATGAACCGTATACAAAACGATTGCTAGAAATAATTGGTGTATATATTTGTGACAATTTATTTATTTGTTTATAAATACATAGGAAATTGTGTAACAGAAACTTTAAAGCACGACGCAATTCTAAAATATTCATAGAATATAACATATAACATCATTTTGTCTGGTTCACCTAACGGTTAATTTAGATTGTTCCCACTCCGTACCTGAGCTACCTACTTAATTCTGAAGACGATGAACAGTTTACGAAACGATTGCTGAAAATTGGTGTATATTGTTGTGAAAATGTATTCTTATGTGTTCTTATACATTTCTCACAAAGTATACTCGTATAGGTACTATTTATTATTATATTATAGGTATACTAGCTGACCCGCTAGCGGGTTCGCTCGCTTGGTCTTGGTGGTGGAAACGCCGCTTTGGAATCTCGGGGTCCTGGGTTTGATACACGGATCGGACAGTTATTGGGGTTTTCTGACAAATAAATTCTCAATAGCAACCCAAAATCTGGAACAGTTCCAGGCCCGCCCCCTGTTACATGGGACCAAAAACTAACCCTTATATACAGACTGACTGGTTGAACACTTTACATAAACAAGGACATCATAATTCATGGTCACATGAAACGTTTAAAAAAATAAAATTAAAAAAATACCGTTAAACTACAGAGGAAACCTTCATTCTATGAATGTGCTATAACTCGAAAATTATGGACACCGTCCGAACGGGGTTAATGACCCAAAGCGCCGCGCCGCGTTCAAAGGAATCAAGCTGCGTCCGAACGGGGTTAATGACCAAAGGGCCGCGCCGCCCGCGCCGCCAAAGGATGCCGCGAATGCCGCGATCGTCGGCCGCCCGCCCGGCCGCGCCGCGCTTTTATTACTACACGCGCGCCGCGAGTGACCATGTTTATTGTTTTGAGTAGACAATTAAAGTTAAATTAGGTAATTATTAGGCACCTATTTTTTTTTCTTAATTAGAACGAGAATCGAGTACTGAGCACTATATATCAATATGTAAAGTGTTCAACCAGTCACCCTGTATATATCCCTCTTATTCTTACCAAGTTTAAAGTGAATCGCACCAGGATTATCTTTTCCTTTTTATAAATTTCTGAAAATTGCTGCACACCTTCTAGTTGTAGTCCAGTAACGAAATGTTTAAAAACCCAGACATTGCTGGGACCCGAACCATGTACCGTTAGCATCTGAGGCGCAAACTCGCAGCCTGAACAATTTTCGTTTCTACTACACTATGTATGGATACTAGATACACATTTTATTTAAAAATCGCAGGTACCTAACATGTGTGCCAAATATTACCAAAATAAGTATTTGAATAGCGCTACAGCAAACTTGCCCTCTTTTTAGGAAGGAAAAGTACCTCCCCCCACTCAAAATCGCCGATGCCATAAACATATATTGAATAGTAAAACAGCATACCAAGTTTCGTCAAGATTAATTAAAAAATGCAACCTGTACATACAACCTAACAAACATAGGGACAGATGAAAGTAAATTTGGCCAGATTGGCTCACTTCGCTAAAGGCCTATTCAAACCTGGGCGTTATTCGCTACCGCGAGCGATAGATAAATCCGAGAGGGTATGCGTTAATTTCACTGTTCAAACCAAAGCGGATATCTCTACCGCGCGTGATAGAGATATTCGTTGGCAACGGTTAGCGGGGCGGCGGAACTAGTTTCGCCAAACAAGAGAAAATACCGCCGCACTAGGCGGTATAAGGTTCGCTGGCATTCAGTTAGGCATCGAGTTCCGCGTGGTATTTTTCGCTACGCACAGCGGTAGCGAATAACGCTCAGGTCTGAATAGGCCTTCACTCGGTCAATAATGTCAAAGTATACTGACTGAATATATAACTGAATACCTTCACAATATGTCAAGCAAATGGACAAAATATATTTCTAATAATTATCGAAGCATTGGTCAATATCATTTTTGGCAAAGTACTTGGATCGCGCGGCCCTGAGAGTAGTTATTGGCGTCTAGGAACGCACTGAGGTTACGCAGAGGAGAATTATTGTCTCGGGCCATAGTGTAAAAAGTGGAGAACAAACAACAAATTTTTACTTAAAAGCAAAGTGAACTCAATTATTTATATTGACGCCCATGTCAAGCTATACCTGGAGCCTGGAGCAAAATGCTGTAGTTACTGTGCGATTTAAAAAAATATCGTTGCTTTTAAAAGGCTTTTTTTCAGTTATATGTTCAGCTCAACAAGCACGATTTGAAAAATTGTATACCGACTTCCATTCTATTCTGTTATTAGAGTGTATCTCAAAACTACTGGACTGAATTTGATGAATTTTAAATGGTACCACACGGGAAGCACCACCTTTCAAATTAAAAAATAATTTTGGGAATAGGTCCACCCAGTCCAAAGTTATGAGATAACAAACATAAACAAAATACAGTCGAATTGAGTACCTGCTCCTTTTTTTGGAAGTCGGTAGAAAAGGTACCGATATGTAGGTAGGAAGAACCTAATTGGTTTTTTTGGTTCAAGAATTCAAGAATTCAAGGCAACCTACTTATGGTTTTCAACTGAACACATTTGCTGAAACTACAGTGGATCAACTTTAAAAACGTCCTGTTCTCTGACAGGAATTAAAGCAAAAATAATAGAGAAGATGTCGAAACCTATAACTGTAATATAAATCGCCCGAGGGTACCACTATTAGGTGCTAAATTTAATACAAATCTCTGTGGTCATTAACTTAAAGTGCGAGCAACACGAAAGCCGTTGTAAAATGTTAATGAAATGATGTAAAATCTAAACGACACGATCGATTCCCACTGGTGTGGGCAGGTGGCGCCTACGTCGCATTGCGCCCGCGCACACTTGGTAAGCTCGTAGTCATGATTTACATAGAATTTGTAACTTACAATGAAACTTACTCTCACTATAAGCTCGCACAGACATACATAGTACCTATGTATAGCAATGTAAATTATAGCATGACATTATATTATATGACTGTCATATCATGTTGTATATTTTCGTTTTAGGTAGAAAAATATATTAATAGGCCGATTCCAACAGGTTCTTTTGAAAGATTGTGGGGGATGCCTATGTTTAGCAGTGGTCGTCCTACGGCTGAGATGATGATGATGTTCTTAAATAAATATATTATAGCTGCATGTATAACAGGCTTTATTTCTGCTCTATTTCTTTGATTCTGGCGATGGAAGGCACCTCTAATGATAGAGTTAGGAACAATAGAAATTCGAGATTTATATTATAGGCACTGGATATACAGGGCATCTGCCCATTTATCTTAAGTGGCCATCATAATTATAGGTAAAACCAATTCTATATGATGTTATATTTAGTTAAGCTATCTTTGGAAAGGATAGTTATGCTCATTGTTTTGTCCTTCTTAATCTTTTCTAAATTTGATAGATCACTGACACACTCTTTCTATGACTGAGTATGTATTAATAATTTACTTATAGTACGTATTATACCCAAGTACTTATTTAGTGTCAGTTTTCAATATTATTATGTGAATAATAATATTTTTTCTATGACCTGCTCGAGTATGCCATGTGACAACGAAAGTAAGCCTTCTTAGAATTTCAGTCCAATGCACCAATAATGTTATTTAAATTTCGAACCTCACAAAATTCATATAAAAACTGATCACATCAAAATACTTGATCTTTCCATTATAATAATGTATCAAACCTCAACAAAAATGTGTAGGTAAAATCTCTACTTGCATCAAAACCAATTATCTCCTATTGTGCTGATTTTAAAGTCGCGATCATTATTTTATAAAAACATCATCATCCTTATAATAACAAATATCTTAAACAAAAAAATTGTGGGCCTCGAGACGCTCGACAGAAGTGATAACATAAGCTAATCTAGCACTGTGGGTTAGAGTGAGAGAGGATGCGTGAGAGAAAGGGAAGCCAGACAGACGGGTGCCGTAACGCGTTACGTAACGATTCGGTTTACCTTTCCCATAAGAAGTTACCATTCCAATATTCATGGTCATACTTTGCGAAAAGTATATATTTACATAAGAACCTGAAAAGACGGCTATGATCACGATAACTGATATTAATTAAAGAAATTTAAATTTTATTAATTTATAGGAAAAACGTATGAATAAATAAAAATCTTATCGTTCCCGTTAGCTCAGTTGGTAGTGACTTTGCCTTCTAAACGTGGAGCCCCAGATTCGATCCTTCCTGGCCAGGGCAAATATTTCTGTGATAAACGGACATGTTGTTTCTTAGATATGTGTTATTGTATCCATGTCTCCCGCGACTCAGGGGAACTTATTATGGGGTTATGAGTGTGTACCAAACCTTTATGTTATTTATTTTATCTCATACTAGCTGCTCTCCGCGGTTTCACCCGCGCGGTGATGGATGATGATGATGAATCTTATATAGCCTTTGTTACACAGGGTGAATGTAGCTTTCCAATAGTGAAAGAATTTTTGAAATCGGTCCAGTACTTTTTGAGCCCATTCGTTACAAACATACTTACATATATACAAATCTTTCCTCTTTATATTAGTATAAAAGTATAGATAAGGTAATGTAGAGACATATCTTTGATTTATATGCATTTCAGAATGTACAATTATCATGACTTCAAGCCTCAACCTTTAGGTACATAAAAATAAGTTACCATTTACACCTTTATGTTCCTTTGTTGCTGACAACACATCTACAAATCAAGACAATATGTTGATCATGTGCGTGTCCTTACTCAATAAGGAATTAAAGAAAGGAACATTGCCTCTGAATTAATGAAACTGTCTCGAGATTCCCTGATGATACCGAGACCCAAAGAAACAATATCAAAATGAATTCACGTTTCCATTCGTGTTTATAAAAGCAACTGTGGTCAAGTGTACATTTGGCTGATTGTGAGTGGCTTTATATAGCGCTTAATAAACGCCTATGGATGCAGGAATCTTTGTAGAATAATCTATTAAGGTACTACAAAGTTACTATAAAGTTGACTCACGTCATATGACCGACAGTATATAACCGACTACCACCAGAAGTCGCCACAACACCTAGTTTTTAAGTCTAAGTTGAAGCTCTGGCTTGTCGACCAAACTTTCTATAGTTATGAAGAATTTTTATATACAAAATAAGATTTAAAATTATTATAATGTATTTCATTAATTTTGCGCATTTTCATATTAATAATTACTTCTATGTTATACACGATTTTCACTGTGACATTTATTTATGTAAAATGGACTTACTGATTTTAAATTATGATTAATTATATTTTTTAAATTATACTTATTATTCTGATGAAGACAGATATGTTTTTCCTATAGGTATTGATAACTTGTACTGCTGAAGGTACTAGTATTATGTTTTGTAAGACCTGTATTTGTGATATTAATAAATAAGTATGACTATGACTATTCGAAATAAATTAATTAAATGCGGATTGTACTTATTTTCTCAAGGGTAAAATTAAAGTTCAATACCAAAATTTGTACATAATAATGAACAAACATAATGACAATAACTTATACTTATTTCAAAAAGTTGCGGTTGATGCAATAAAGGTAATAATTATTTGTTCGTACATATTGTATTGCATTGTAAACCTATCTTTTGATAGTTTTGTCTAGATAAAAAAATGTGACATAGTTACTTACAAAATGATGAGACCACGAGTATTATCTGTTTCTAAATTTGATACATAGGTAACGCTAAACAATTATATTTATAGAATCTTCATTAAGTATCCTTGACCAATGTCTTAGCAGAACAAACGTTAATAAATGACTCCTCGTAATGACAAAAGCTCATCATCGCAATAATTTTTAAACGTAAATGCAGTAGGTAGTTTCAAACGTCCTAGTTGCCTATGTCAACTTTACGTAACGTTTTAATGGATCTGAACTCATGAGTCATCAGCAGTCAATAAGATTCGCCCTAGTTCCGCTGGTCAGTGTTACACATTTTGTCACGGGGTGTAATCCGGTGCAAATCGGCCTTGCATTGCGACCCAAATACCAACAAATATTTGTTCCGTAAACAATAGCTTTCCGCGCAAAAAGTACGTAATTAGTCACTTCCTTTTGTGTTGCAAGTGTCTCAATTAGTGTTTTGTAATAGTTATAAAACTTTCATTTTAACATGTTGCAATCAATAAATGGATTGTCGCCGGATCTAAATGGATATTTAATATATAACATTGTTAAAAACAGTAATTTTCGCGTTTCAACATTTTAAAGAAACTAAGGAAGTCATTTATGTGCATACTCATGATTTCGGTGTTCTGGTCCATACAAGGACCCGGATCTAAGAGACTGTGCCGTAATCATTTCTGCAACAAAGTCAATACGAAAATTTATGTAAGTACCCCTGCTGGGTATGTGCTAGAAAATCGTACTCAAATTTTAAGAAAGTTCCTGGTTCTTCAAAATAGTTGGTAACTGTATTTCAGAAGCCTGTGGGTTCCATGTATGCTTCATAAAACGTTATTGTAAGTAAAAATAATTATTGTCCATAATCTATACCTACTACACTATATATACTACAATATAATAATATATCTACTAATCTATACCTACCTCACTACCTAAGACTGGCTTATTCCTGCTGTTTTTACATGAATACATAATGAGATTATTTGTTTTGTAAACTAAGCACCGCACATTCCTTTTTTTTTTCGCGTTCATCATCTACTAAAATACAAACTAATCCAGTGGATTGGTATACCAAGAATCTGAAGCGGTCTGCCTCTTCAGCTTTCTTTGCAATGCTTACAATATTGTAACGACATATACGAGTAAAAATGGAATAAAAAACAAAGTACATGTGAGGAATTTCATACACTAAAATCGAGACAGGACTGAGAATGTAGAGCTCAGGGTCAGTAGATGGGCGGTAAGTGAACTTAAGGTCAAGGAAAAGGTCACTCTAATTTGGTATAATTGATTGCTTTATTGCATACATGTCGTCACGTTCCGGCCATTTTAACATGGAAAACACAGCAGGGAATATAATATATTGCATAGAGCTAAAATGTTTTTCGAATAATATGACACATCGACCCACGACTTGAATTGAAAGTTTATATTTATAAAACATTTTCTTTACATGTATGTTCGAAAAATTAGAAAATTTCGAATGGTTTTTTCTCTGTAAAACTTTCTTCTATGACATTGCTGAACCTATAGAAATCATAGTTATAGCGTGTAAATACAAATTCAAACGCCAAGTCGTAAAATAAATTTAAAAAATTGCCTGATCCGTTTGTTGTAAGTACTACCTACCTAATGAAAATCCCTGCAGTGATCCGTTTCGCAACTTTTTTGTGTTGGCGCTAAGATGCTTTGCATTACATGCCAGTCCTCTGACACGCTACTCAGGCATGATAATAACATGTGTGACGAAACGTAAAAGAATTTAAATCAAATTGCGAGTGAGAATTGCAAATAACGGATCTCCGGATATGACGGGCAAGTTAACATATGATATAACCATTGACGCAGGCGCAATGTGCGACATTCTTTGTATCTTTTTGGACAAACAAATCAAGATCACCAATTGATGTGTGCACTTTCTCCGAAGTAACTATTAAAATGACGTCAATACTTTGAACGTGATGGTTAAGCTTGCAAAGCAAAAATAGCGATAAGTCAACTGAAATGTCAAATTAAATTGATACAGCCGTGCGATTCTCATCTAAGCAAACATCGTTGGATCTTTGACAACATCCGTGAAACAAATGAAGAGACGACAAGATACGTTGGAAAAGCAACCTTATGTACAAGGGCGAAGTATTTGACATCAAACATTAGAGAATCTCACGGCTGTTATCATAAAACCATTCGCGCAGCTCATATTACTAATATCAGCTGCGCGAATAATAATAGGTACTTAAATGCTCTTGATCCAAATTTTACAACTTGCTTATTATTTGTAAATAATATTAAAGACTATAGCGCACTGATTATTATACATAACTAAATATATAAAACCAATTACATGTACAATATCTGTGTTAAATAATATACAGACGCATATATTTTTAATTTGATAGAAAACCTATCCAATTTTCAAAAAAAAATACATTTGAAGAAACATATACAGTAGAACCTCGTTAAGTCGAACCTCGATAAGTCAAAAACCTCCAAATCTCGAAAAAATGTTTTGTTCCCTTCCCTTCAAACACCAAAACCTCCATTACTTGAAATCTTGACCCTCTGTTAGTCGAAATAATCACAGAGTCCCTCCAAGCCATTTTGGTACATATTTTCACTCTATAACTCGAAAAATTAAATTTGACCTCTGTATCTCGAACATAGCAACGTTTTATTTTACAACCTTTACAACTTGATCATTTGGAATTTATTACCTCTATTGTTCGAACAAAAATAAGTTACCGCCTTTAAGAACTTGCCGACAATGTGAGTAGGGTGGGGTGGTAGCCATTGAACCACCAAAAGTTTGAAGAGCTCTAGCACGGTCGTTATTACAGTCTAAGAAAATATTTTTATCTCAGAAGATAGGTAATTTAATAAGATACCAAACTGCGCTAAAAAAAATGGAAAATATTTGCTATAGCCTAATTAATACAGGTTTTTTAAAAACAAGTGAAATGGTTCATAGTGTACACCTAAGGGTACACGATGAACCGGGGGGTGGTACTAAATGATCCAGGTGGTACACAATGAATCACAGTAATATAAAAACCGAAGATTGTTTGTTTTAAATGGAAAATAAATAAAACATTTGTAAGTTTAATTATTTAATAGGTTTCGGCTTATATAAAAACTACGCAATCAGTCTTAAAACTTAATTTTTAACTGTAATTATAAACTTTTAAAAAGTTTTGAGAAGATAAACTATACTTACTGCAAATTAAAAAAGAAAAAACAGTTTGTACTAAGTAATTAACATTACTTTGAGGATTTATAACATCACCTATGTATTTATCACAATCAGTCTTAATTATTGTTGTATGCCTAAATCACAAATTGTACTTATCAATAGGTAAAAAATAGGAATAACCAGTTCGCTAGTTCTCAGTCATAGTATGTTCACGAGAGATAAGTAAGTATAAAAAATTTCAACATAACAATAAAAAATAAATCAAATATCTTCGAAAATACTAATTAACCTAATAGAAATATCAAAATCAAAAATCTTACAGATATGACGTTATTAATATCTTAAATTCAGTAGGGATATATCGTTAGGGAATTTGTAAGTGACTTGTCGACGTACCGTGCCGTTTATATTGGGAAGAGGTAAAATGTATTTTATGTCTTTTATATTCAGAGCTGCTGTATCAGGTTCCAGTGGCAGCGAAAATGTTCGAGTAAATTTGCTTTTTAATTTGAAAAAAGACACATAATAATCGCCGTCTTCTTCCTCCAACTCTTCTAATATTTGTGCTACGTAATAAACCTTCGTTTTTTTTATAGTGAATGCAACAATTACGTGATCTTCAGGTCGAGGTTTCCGTGACAATGGAGAGAAGTTATCGTTTAAAACAACTTCTTCCTCTGCAGATTCAATAAAAAAATCTCCTCCAGAAGATGAGCCACTGCAAATAAACTCTTCCTCGTCTGA
The DNA here is from genome assembly GCA_917880725.1 of Selenia dentaria. Lineage (NCBI taxonomy): Eukaryota > Metazoa > Arthropoda > Insecta > Lepidoptera > Geometridae > Selenia > Selenia dentaria. The sequence continues at coordinate 19,038,840 of OU862888.1, read as the reverse complement.
TGTAGTATCTGATTGTTCTCTCTTATGGCTACTTTCAAATAGGTTTGTTTTAACTACTTTAGCACGTTTCTGGTTTTTATTCTTTTTATTTTCAGCTAAAGCGTTTTTCTCTGGTGTGTCTGTAGCTATTATGCTCTTTCCTAGTTTTCTCTTGGTAATCTTACGGGGTCCTGCCTTCAATGGTGGCCTGAAATTCTTTGGTGAAATAAAATAACCGGGAACTCCTAACATTTTTGGAGAGCTAGTCTCTATTTTAGATGAAGTCTGAACTTTGGACGTGGATGCAGTTGGCTGGCAAGATGCAGTCTCTTGAGTTGGAATCTTGGGACTAGACATCACTTGCGACTGAAAAATATTGTGTGATTCGGAAGCAACCAGTATAGCACGGGATACTTGTTCTTGCGGCTTAATACCAACCAGTGTTAGTGTCGATGGTGTGCGATATGAAGCGGATGGTAACGGTTTGTTATCGTGACATTCTTCCATAATGTTCTCAATTTCTGCGTCAGTTTCATCATCGTCACTGTAAATAGCTGGTGTCAATATAGACGGTGACCCACAACGTCCATTACTACCAGAATTGTCCTCTACATCTATTACATTTTGTGCTGGTCTATTAGTTACCTCACTTGGTAAAAAGTCAATATCTGTGAATATTTGATCGTCAAAGGGGAATATACCACATTTTTTGAACGCTTGTGTTATGTTTGTTGGAGTCATAGCTCTCAAATATGCTATACCGACACATTCGGCAACATTGTAAATGCTTAAAGGTTTCCCCGGATTACGTAATAACCATGAGTCTATTGCCCCATTATAAAACGACTTCCCTTCCTACCGTGTTTCGTCCCATGCTGAAATAAACAAATAGTAATTATACTCACATTTAACATTTAGAGGTTGACTGAATAATACTCCCCACCTGTATAGATAGCATAAAACAAAGCAATTAGATGTGGTACACAATGAACCATGGTTCATTGCTTACCCAGGATAAATGGCTCACTGCGTACCCATCTCCCCTTAGGAAATGTTAGGTTATGTTTTACACAATAACCGTTGAAAAGTAATTACAAAAAATAATCTTAAACAAGCGCAAGGACCTACATTACACATACAATTCACACATAGTTAAGTAAGAGTTAAATTATTAAAGTAATTACAAAAAGAAACTCACGTTTTTTTCGTAGTTTTTGATTGAGTAAACACAAGGACGCGGCGCACGCGTTCGTTTGTGGCGGCAAGAGCCCGGTGACTAGACCAAACTGCACGACGTGGTAAGCGAGTCTTGACACGTTTTTTGCGCGAGCTGGCAACGTCGCGTATGGACGGTAGGTACTATGGTTCATACGGTACACGCGGTTCATTGGCTACCATCCTACCCTACACTATTGTTTCTTAGAAAACATTTTAGGAGTATACAATAATAAATTTATGACTCACGTAAACACGTGTTTTCTTGCTTGGTGTCAGGTGTTCAATTTTGATTTCCTTTGAAATTTAGCTAAGCAAGTCATTTGTTTTCGACTTAAATACTGTCAGAAGTAGTTTGGTTCTACTGCAATACACATCAATTAGTACAACATGAGTGCTGTGAAACGTAAACTAAAAACTTTGAGTCTATGTCTATACAATGCTATAGATAAAGGACAACCATATTATCTAAAGCAAAAAAAATTACTGACTTTTTTAATGCCATATTTTTTACTTTAAAATGATTTGAAATAATGTTGATTTATAATAAATAACAATATGCTTGTCACGTCTGCAAGTTGAATTTTTATTTATTTTACCTCTCTAACTCAAAATTTATAAGAAAAAACCTCAAACTCTTTATGTCGAAACAAAATCCGCCTAAGTCGAAATCCTCCATAAGTTGAAAACTCTATAACTCGAATTTTTTGGCGTCTCCCTTGATGTTCGACTTATAGAGGTTCTACTGTACTTGTATTAATTTGGCCGAGGTACACAAAGCAAACATAAAATAAAGCACACTAATCACAGGACAGCATGTTCGCAAAGGGTGTTTTCGGTATGGGTCCTTTGATATATTATAATCATTTACCGAGAGCAATATTGGATTCGAGATACTCGAGAAGTATCAACATGTTTAAAGAAAAAGTATTTAATTTCCTAATAACGAAACGTTATTATAATGTAAATGACTATTTAAAGACAATGTTACAGGATTGGTGATATTATTGATTCATTTTACGGTTGGTTTGAATTTATACTCATAATTTTATTATAACATATTTGACATTGAATATCACACCAATATTTAGGTAATGTTGACATAAAATAAATTACAATTGTTAGATTTAAGTTACTTTCTAAAACTATTTATTAAATTATTGTATGTTCAATTGATGGACCAAGCTGTTGGGACAATAATAATGTATACAATCAATAATGTGACACAGTTAAACAATACAAATAAATCTGAATCTGAAAACCAATAAAGTCTTATCTTAATTTCAGTCTTGAGTTATTTGTCCAAGGCATTCCACAACTATTCTTAACCAAACGTTTAAAGTGGAAGAAGGGTAAATTTCTAAGTACCTATATGCGCAGGGTCATTAAATACTCCACTGTACACGCAAATATTATGGACTATGATAATGAAGTTCATTGAAACCAAACTCATTTAACCTTGACGATCAAATAATTCTACGTATACGCATGATATCTGTAGATAACGAATTAAGATCAAAAACTTAAAAGCAAGCCGAAGGAAGCGAAATGACGAAAGTTGAATCAAAGATCAGTTATCTGTTGTACAGACAAACTGCAAAGAAAAATATAATTTTATTTGGACATAGGTATACCAATTTATCCAAACATAAAGCTTACAACACACAAAGGCGGATGGCATGCGAATAATGTTAGACCAAATTGCCTGATGACAGCTGAGCTGAATGCAACAACGTTATGTATGGAAACCATTAGCTGAGTGGATCCGATGACCTGCGCAAAAAACTAGGTAGTATACTTGTTTCATTAATGACATAATAACAAATGAGAGCATTGGTCTAAATACCGCAGTAAATACATGTTTGCATAGTGATTTTAATCAGTGTTCACGATAAAATTGAGGGAATCTTAATTACATTCTGGAGATAAAAGTAGGGTATGGGTAGATTAAGAATATTATAACAATGAGTCACGATCAACTTTAAAATTACTTGTAAGATTGTAAATATTATTTTTAACTGCCCTTAGTATACGTATTGCTGAGCCTTTACAACTACAAAAAATAACAATTGATACCATTGTAATGTCTGATGTGAAAACTCAAAGCATATTTTATTCTAGGAAACTAAGTGTAGGAGAGTATGAAACTTAAGTGAAATGTAGACGAGGTTGATGGAAATGATTTAAATCAACCACCAAAATGATAAGAACAGGACTTTCAGTTGACCAAATATCAATAGGTTAAAAAATAAACGGTATTGCACGAGTCTCTAACGGAACTCTAATTGCTCTTATGAAGCTTTTGAAATCATGAGACTGCATTCAAAAGGCAATTTCCGATTATGTATTAAGTAGGTAGGTAATTGATATAAAGATAAGATCCGTATCGTGAGATGATCGATAGCAGGTACTGTGAAGGAGACCTAGAAAGCGGGGTAAATCGTGATTTTGCTAATTATTTGAGTTACCTATAAATTACGTGAGATATTGCGACAAACCATTGTCTCTTATTGCGAATACACAAAGATTTATAGCCACTAATCGGGTTGTGGTCACAGATTAAATACCTACTGTTATGGCATAATAGTGTTTTATAATGTTGGTTAATCGAAGTGAATAATATTATCAACGCCATGATAATTTCACCTAGTATCAGTAGTTCGGTTGTTAGTCCGGTTGATCGAAATAACTTAGTTGTTCCTAATGCTTCATCGCTTGGTGCTACCACAGTGTGCTACTAATGTGTGTGTGTGTGTGTAAATAAAGCCCTATCAAAATGTTTCCTTTTTCAAAATTATGAGATAGATAGACAACACAACTGAACAAAAGATTATATTCTGCAGCATCTGGAATTGAGATACTCCTTGAGTTGAACAGGTCGCTTAGCAAATCTCCATCTACAATAGAGCCGACAAGCGTGTTAAATATTCCTGCCATCCTGCCATGTAAAGACACGTGGTAGGAGTTCAAAGTATATTCAATGAATATAATATCCATGCACGTGAAGAAAAAAATAAATGACAAATGAGTATTTGCTGTTTTGCTATTACTTTTGGTAGTATTTTTTAAGTTTTTCTCGTTTGAATTTCAGTAGAGTCATTTAGTAGAGTAATTTGGTTGCGTGTGAGTATAACTGTCGTATAATTTATTTAAAAAACAAGGTTTTTAATATGTTTCTTTGTTCCCACTTTTAAAGGTCTGATGAGCATCCTTGATAAGATTATAGCACAGATGCAATTTGCAGTCAATATTGCATTCAGTTTTAGTGACACTTGTCGATTTAATAATATAACTTGAGCCATAAACCCCCTTTACAAGCATTCTCAGAGGAAAGGTAAAAAGATCATTATTTATCTTAAAGGACAGTATACCTATGTGTTTTCTGACACAACATTTTTCATGTCTGACAGTAAAGTTGTCTTAAATAAGTTCGCGAAATAATAAAAGAGGCAAGTCACAAATTAGTGATTGCGACGAGTACTGTATTCTTTTGATAAAATATAGCTTTATTTACATTTCTGTTTCCCAAACCTGTGCAATAAAAAAATGAAATCGAGAGAAATAAGCAGTCCGTTTGTTCTTTGTCCCGTAAAGTACCAACATATCCTGTTTCAAGAGTAAATAATAATTTATATATAATAATATAAAACAGTGTGAACAAGAATTGACGAGCAACACGTTTGCAATTTTATATATATTATGCAAAATTAAACATGATTGCAATAATAGTAATAGGTATCACGTTAAAAACTATTTCAGACAATGAAAAAAGGTACCTAGGTACATATACCTATTTATATAATAACACTAGCAAACCCTGCGAACTCCGTTTCGCCACCAGATGGCTTCGTTTTATGTAACATTTCGTTTGGCGCCATCTACTTAAAATATTGGTTTGTAGTGCATGCTATGTATCAGAGATGGCGCTGTATGTGAAAAAAGAATTTCCCGCTTTTCTTTTTAAAATTTTCCTGAATTTTCTTTACTATAAACTTCACGGAGCCCGAGACCTTTCCAACGAATGCAAAACCGTGGAAATCAGTTCGTGCATTCTGGAGTTATAGCGTCAGGAAGGAAAACCCGACTTATTTTTATATTTATAATTATAATTATAGATTTATCACGTTGACTATATTTTAAATTTAATCGTTACCTATTTTATATGAAAGAAATTGAGAATGTTTACTTAATTGCGATCCACAATATTTACCTTACCTTGATGAACATGAGAAATATTTCTGTACTTAAATTCGAACTACATTTTAAACAAACTAATCCCTGTTATTACTAAATATGAATTGCATTTATATAACCAGTGCGAATTGTGTTTCACGTGAGGCAACGCTTCCTCATCGCATGCATTCATTACCTGCCTATTGAGAACTCGGCCCTCCCGACTTTGATATACTGTCCATTTAAACACCAAAGGACAGGCGCCATTCACAGACGAAGCTTAAATTACTGATCTATTGCTTTACCTATGATTAACATGCATTTTATCGTTTATATGCCCATTGAATTAGTTCTAAGTGTTTCTCTTGGGACGGAGGGATTCATTTTATTGAAGCGAATGAGGTTTATTTGCTTCTGCGGGCGGGTGTAAATGCTTTGAGTCGGATTGTTAAAATGATCTTGATTATGATTGTTTCTGTATATTAGGGTCTACGAGTATGGGCGGTTTATGATTTTGAAATTCGATATTGTTTTGTTTTAGTGAATTCCCAAGTTCAGTAAGAACTTGGGAATTCACTAAAACAAAAAACTATCAATCAGGATATCTATCAAGACATTTAGGACCATAGCAGTTAGTACTAACCTATTTTTACTATCATAAGTAATAAGACCTAAGACTAATAAGACCTAAGACCGCCGCCGTTTACAGTTCCAAGCTCTATGTGACAATTGTCATAGGTAAGTCTAGTACTTACCTACCTACTTAATACATAATCGGAAATTGCCTTTTGAATGCAGTCTCATGATTTCAAAAGCTTCATAAGAGCAATTAGAGTTCCGTTAGAGACTCGTGCAATACCGTTTATTTTTTAACCTATTGATATTTGGTCAACTGAAAGTCCTGTTCTTATCATTTTGGTGGTTGATTTAAATCATTTCCATCAACCTCGTCTACATTTCACTTAAGTTTCATACTCTCCTACACTTAGTTTCCTAGAATAAAATATGCTTTGAGTTTTCACATCAGACATTACAATGGTATCAATTGTTATTTTTTGTAGTTGTAAAGGCTCAGCAATACGTATACTAAGGGCAGTTAAAAATAATATTTACAATCTTACAAGTAATTTTAAAGTTGATCGTGACTCATTGTTATAATATTCTTAATCTACCCATACCCTACTTTTATCTCCAGAATGTAATTAAGATTCCCTCAATTTTATCGTGAACACTGATTAAAATCACTATGCAAACATGTATTTACTGCGGTATTTAGACCAATGCTCTCATTTGTTATTATGTCATTAATGAAACAAGTATACTACCTAGTTTTTTGCGCAGGTCATCGGATCCACTCAGCTAATGGTTTCCATACATAACGTTGTTGCATTCAGCTCAGCTGTCATCAGGCAATTTGGTCTAACATTATTCGCATGCCATCCGCCTTTGTGTGTTGTAAGCTTTATGTTTGGATAAATTGGTATACCTATGTCCAAATAAAATTATATTTTTCTTTGCAGTTTGTCTGTACAACAGATAACTGATCTTTGATTCAACTTTCGTCATTTCGCTTCCTTCGGCTTGCTTTTAAGTTTTTGATCTTAATTCGTTATCTACAGATATCATGCGTATACGTAGAATTATTTGATCGTCAAGGTTAAATGAGTTTGGTTTCAATGAACTTCATTATCATAGTCCATAATATTTGCGTGTACAGTGGAGTATTTAATGACCCTGCGCATATAGGTACTTAGAAATTTACCCTTCTTCCACTTTAAACGTTTGGTTAAGAATAGTTGTGGAATGCCTTGGACAAATAACTCAAGACTGAAATTAAGATAAGACTTTATTGGTTTTCAGATTCAGATTTATTTGTATTGTTTAACTGTGTCACATTATTGATTGTATACATTATTATTGTCCCAACAGCTTGGTCCATCAATTGAACATACAATAATTTAATAAATAGTTTTAGAAAGTAACTTAAATCTAACAATTGTAATTTATTTTATGTCAACATTACCTAAATATTGGTGTGATATTCAATGTCAAATATGTTATAATAAAATTATGAGTATAAATTCAAACCAACCGTAAAATGAATCAATAATATCACCAATCCTGTAACATTGTCTTTAAATAGTCATTTACATTATAATAACGTTTCGTTATTAGGAAATTAAATACTTTTTCTTTAAACATGTTGATACTTCTCGAGTATCTCGAATCCAATATTGCTCTCGGTAAATGATTATAATATATCAAAGGACCCATACCGAAAACACCCTTTGCGAACATGCTGTCCTGTGATTAGTGTGCTTTATTTTATGTTTGCTTTGTGTACCTCGGCCAAATTAATACAAGTACAGTAGAACCTCTATAAGTCGAACATCAAGGGAGACGCCAAAAAATTCGAGTTATAGAGTTTTCAACTTATGGAGGATTTCGACTTAGGCGGATTTTGTTTCGACATAAAGAGTTTGAGGTTTTTTCTTATAAATTTTGAGTTAGAGAGGTAAAATAAATAAAAATTCAACTTGCAGACGTGACAAGCATATTGTTATTTATTATAAATCAACATTATTTCAAATCATTTTAAAGTAAAAAATATGGCATTAAAAAAGTCAGTAATTTTTTTTGCTTTAGATAATTTGGTTGTTCTTTATCTATAGCATTGTATAGACATAGACTCAAAGTTTTTAGTTTACGTTTCACAGCACTCATGTTGTACTAATTGATGTGTATTGCAGTAGAACCAAACTACTTCTGACAGTATTTAAGTCGAAAACAAATGACTTGCTTAGCTAAATTTCAAAGGAAATCAAAATTGAACACCTGACACCAAGCAAGAAAACACGTGTTTACGTGAGTCATAAATTTATTATTGTATACTCCTAAAATGTTTTCTAAGAAACAATAGTGTAGAGTAATTGCAACTAGAGATTGCCGTGCCTCGGCAGCACCTTGGCAATCTTCTAACACGTGCTGCGCGGTTTCTTCCGCGCATCCACACTGGTGGCACACAGGAGTCGCTTCCCTCCGGGCAACGTTGCACAGGTACCTCCCGAAGCATCCGTGCCCCGTGAGGACCTGTGTCATCCTGAAGGTAAGCGATCCATGCCCTCGATGGACTCACTCTTTAAGTATTGGCCGCACTGCTTCGAGGAACCGGGTTGCTCCAGCTCCCCTCCGCGGACTGACGCCCAAGCGCCTGCTCCAGGACGCCAAGGCGGCCTCCTTGGCGTCCGTTCGCCACTGCCCACATTCTCGAGGGGCAGGGTGGAGACCCTCCAGTCGCGCCCACGTTCTGCGCCAAAAGACCGAGGACAGGACCTCGGCCTCCAGATCCCATGGAAGGGACCCGGCGAGAACGCAAGCCATCTCGTGCGAGAGTGTGCGATAGCCCCTGCACACTCTTACTGCCATGGCCCTCTGGGCCTTATAGAGCAGGGCGGTCTCCTGCGAGTGTAAAGACCCTGCCCATATGGGGGCGCCATAGATCGCACTACTGCCATGTAAAGGTGGCGGCAGCTACCTCCTCCTCCGAGATTGAGAAGCAGCGGCCCAGTGCAGCAGCCGTACCCACGAGTCTGGGGATCAGCTGCTGAGAGATGGGCCCTGAGTCTCCATCTGCTGCCAAGTACAACGCCAAGATACCTCAGCGTCGACCAGACAGCGATAGAGGCCCCCCCACGATGATATTGCTGCCTTCGGGTGGCGCCCTCCGACGACGAAAAAAACAACTGGCTTCGAATTTGTGGAGCGCCACCTCTAGGCCCAAACGCCGGATCCGCGCCACTACCGCCGCTACTGCGGCAGTGACCAGGATACACGCTTCCCGGATATTTCTCCCCCGGGCGGTAACTAGGGTGTCGTCAGCATAACAGATGACCACGTTTCAGTGCCATATGTCAACACTGATAACACACCACACCACAGGCCCTGAGGTATTTTGGACGAGAAGACTTCGCGAAGCTTCCGGAACGCTGCCTAGCCGAGTTGATTTCGACGATTAACCTCTTTCTGGAAGTCGGACTGTTTGCCCTAGGTAGATGTATACGTCAACAACTTCGAGACCTGAGGTCCCAACTGATACTGGGGTAGGCACATCATGGGGTTTCGACACGACCTTTGTCTTGCCCATGTTCACCTTATAGCCTACCCGTTGGGAAACTCGATGGAAGCCATCAAGCATTGTGCTTAGGCCTTCCATGACGCCTCTTATGTGGCCGGTTTTATAAAGTACCTAAATAGGTCTCTGTTGTTCTTACCAAGTTTGATCCTCGCATATTACCTACGATAAAGTACAAAAAACCGGAACAAAACACATTAACATAACTTGTATCTTGTATGATTTTAGTTTGCGTTTTTTACTATAGGTATTAGGAAATCCGACATAACACATAGGTACCTAATATTCCATACATTGAAATTTATAGAGGGAAAAATTCCATCCTGGGACGGGATTCGAACCCGCTTCTTCTGAGTCCCCGTGTCAGACGCCATTGACCAACTAGGCCACCGAGGTTCTGGTCCGAGCATCGAATTTTAACTCTCTATTTGATTAACCGTCTTGCGGGGACAGAGCGACATCTATTGGACAGTTAAAATCCATTCCATACACACTTTCGCGTCTGTAATATTAGGTAGTACTTAGGTTAGTTTATAGTTCACATTGAATTTTAATTTGGTTTATATTTCTTAAACTATATAAATTATACTTTATTACCTCGTTCTTAAGTTATAGTTTACCTAGTCAAGTGACAAAATTGTCAAACAAAGTGCCCTATCAATAAAATTATAAAAATAAACAATTGCTTTGGCTTTTTGAGGCAGCCTGACTGTTAATGTGCGCTAATGATAATTTTCCCCTGACAACCAAACAAAATTTTATTGTCATAGCATAGGCTTTTTATTCCATACATAGTATACCTACCTCTAAGGATATTATGTTTTCGAGGACATTATACAAAGACATTATACGTTTAAGATAGGTAGTATACTCGTAAGTCGAAGCATTTAGTTAGGTACTAGTTCTTATAAACAGCAATATTTTTCAATTTCACGCGTTAACGTGCATGACCGGCGCCGGCGCCTGCGCTGACATTTTGCACGAGGACTGAGGACCTTGCCTTTGCGAACAATGAGGTAGCTTGTCACTAGGTTCCCGGAACACGAACCGCGTCGGGAAGGGTGACCTCAGATGAGCGACCTTAAGAAAGACTCTGTTGCAAACGCAAATAAGTTGGACAAAGCGACGGTAGATAGTGATCGGGCAAGTGTATAAATAAGTACCTATTAACATATATTATCAAGATTGTAAGTCAGTAAATAGGTATTTATATATTTTATAGTTCACTGAGGTTGTTTCATATAAGAGTTGATGAGATCGACTAAATTCAACACAAATGGTTTTGTTGTGACGCATTAAACGAATCGACAATAAAGCCGCCCGCTAAATCTCACTGCCAATCGTAAATCAATCCATGGATAAAATTCAAACATTAAAAGAAATTAAGATTTATAGTGTCCGCCCACTTGCAGCTTAAAACGGTTGGGTGCATTACATAACGCCTGTTTAACTATCATCAATTGTAATTGATGAATGGAATCAAATAGTTGACTTCGCGGAAAGGCGGTTCGCCCACTGCCGGACGAAGCAATAATGTTCTTCTATGACTAATTGCTTCACCAGTGTTCCCACAAGTGCGTCACGATGCTCGATTAGGTAACCATCAGCCGGAACTGCAGGCTCATTAAACAAAAAAAGATCATATCGCAGACAATAGAACACTCGGCGACCGAAAGTGATAGTCTAATAGATATCAAGTCGATGACGATAGCGATGCCCGGTTAAGTGTCCAGTCACTCTTCCAAGTAAAGCTTTGATGTTGAGCCTCATCGAAGATACGAGGATAACAATGCATTAACAAATATTAATCAGAGTTTGCTCAATGCTAAGGTTTTGAATGTCATTGTTGTCTTATTCACAGGAGCGCGGCTGCACTAAAATAGATCGAACAATAGCCTGTCTTAAAAGAAATGAAGTCTGTTTCCGTGATAGTCAATAGGAAGAATATATTTTTTATATTTTTTTGCTAACGAGCTTACTTCCTTCTTTAAGAATAGATTCTTCAGAACCAAAAGATAATAATACCTTACTCGTCATTATTATTTAAGAACCGGTTAGGACTCGCATGATATTTAACGGAAATTGTCTCCGATCAGTTTCGAACTTATTTGAAGTTCTTCGTGTGTACGAAGAACTTCATATTATTCATATATCACGGACTCGCGTGCCGTTTTTTAAATAATAATTATGAACACAACTCGCGATAGTTTTCAAACCTTACATGTCGCTAATAAATATATTAGGTACTTAACTAACAAATAACCGTTTTTGCACTGTTATGACTAGGTTGAATCCCTACTTTCCCTCGTAGAGTATTATCAAGATTATAGTCTATTATCGGAGACAAAGCTTCGAGGGAAATGACAAGCGGTCAACAAATCTGTTGCACCTGCGAGTTCATAAACAAAACATTCTCGCGAAATTGCAGAGAAACAGAAGCCCGCATGAGCTGTTGGGAAGGTAGGCTGCGTGGTAGGGCTGCCAATTCAGGCCAAAACGTGGGAAGCTAATGCATAACACACTAGTTAATAGGTATAAACTGTGAGGGGTTGGATGTATGTGTCTCATATTGATCTATCCAGTATTATATCCTAATTATGTTAAGTTGGATAATTTCTAGACAAAGGCTTCAGGTCCCAAACTAGGCAGACTGTAACCTGACGACTGATATACATATACACCCAGATACAGCTATGTTCATGCACACAAATGTTTGGCCTATCCGCATTAAACTCGGGGCCAGCGACTCAGAAGGCAGGGAAGCTGCCACTGCGCCAACCGGCCAGTCAACCAAACAATCAAGTCCAGGGGATGTAGGTAAGGAGTGCAATCGAACTTTTTTTTTTTAATTTTTGTTTCTGTTTGTCTGTCTGTTTGTACGGGCTAATCTCGAAAACACAAGACCGATTTAAATGAAATTTTGTATGGTGGTAGCTTATATCCCTGGTCAACATAATAGGATACTTTTGATCCCGGTAAAGTAAAGAGTTCTGATAGCAGTGACTGGGTTATAAATTCTTTTGTCGTATTATCGATGACGTGGCTCTTTTGACGTAAGATTATTCGATTGTATTAACGCTATAGTTTAACTAGTATAATAATTTATGTTGTTTTCTTTTAAAAATATTATAAAATGTAAAAAAGCAATTCCACTCTCCTGTCTGATTAATGTTGGTGGTGGTCTTGTATGTTTCTTGAAATTAATATTAATGATCACACATTTGGTACCTTTTTGCGCGATTGTACTCCATTGTCACGTCATGCGGAGTGTGCGCGGGCAGCGAGGGGCGGAGTGTGATTTTTTTCGTCGCGTTGCTATGGTTATGCACGGTCCCTCGCCCTGCACTTTGATTGAGACCCGAACATGTATTCTGCGCATAGTTTAACTAACATGCCGCGATTTATACCTAATGTTTCTCTATTGCAGCTGGAAATAAAACCATTATTTTTTTTAAATATGAAATCTGTGTATTTGGCGTTTATAGAATGGAAAATAAGACATAGTTTCATAGGAAAGAATCATAGAAACCGAGTAACAATGTAAATTGCTGATAGCCATTACTAATCTTTTGATACCAGCCCTACACGACGCATACACTAAAGGAAGGGCGCATCAAAATTGCAGCTATTTGCGATACATCACGCTAACCCAGCGGCGGCCGCGGCTTGCGGTTGACAAATGAAGTAGTGGAGGTAATGTGCGCACGGTAGCTAGTGTGGGACTGTTATGTTACATTGTCATGCCTTTGACAAATGAGGTAGACTGTATTTACACATGTCAATTTATTCAAGAGTCCGTCCACGTCTTACTAAATAGTTTAGAATAGTTCTGTTGTCGTTTCTCTCTGCTTGATCATCGTAATTATCATACGAGTATTACATATAATGTACCTATTTCACAATACTTGTTGTTCCATTTCGGTACGCTAAAAGCTTCGTCCATCCATACATTAAAAAAAAGTAAATTTAAAAAAACTGTAACAACTGTGAACTGTGACAACAAAAATGTACAACTTCGAGAATTGAGAATTGGATGCTAGTTGGTTGTCGTCGTGTCAAGCCAAGAATAATTATATTTTTTCGCATTAAATTTAAAATCTCCTTTGCAATACATAAAAAGTGTAACCGTGCAGCGAGATTGAAGGGGCAAACCGAGGATCACGCATATCCAGGCGGCAGGTAAGCCCGAGGACTCTTGGTAAGTCGAAAATCTGCTAGAGAGTCCGAAGGGCTCTGTCCGTCTGCCTGGCTGATCATCCCAACACGAACCAGGTTAGTCTCTTCTTCTCATTCTCTGTCGATTACACTTACTTTGTTTCGTTAAATTCTAGCATCAATATTTGTCGCTTCAAATTTTCTACCTACCTACTCAGTGTAATTTATGATTTTTTTGTCATACAGTCCACTTGATTATCGCACATTACTTTTGGTCCTTCAAGCCGGATTTACTGGAAACAGCATTTCGTTTCATCATAAATTACATTAAACTTCATATATTTCTAGTATTTCGCATATTTTTCTTTTCGCCAAAATACAAAGGTACAATTCATAAATAGGCGTTAATCATTAAAATAGAGTTAGATCGATTCAGAAATATATATGGTTTGTGTTCATCACATGTATTTCGGGTTTTTATTTCGTGTCGTAACTAATCTGTGGTTTCAGAACATTTACCATAGTTACCTTATAATTAATAATTACAAAATAATTAATAAATAATTACCTTTAGATAGTTTATCTCTGAATAGTCTAGTCTGTGTACCCGACGTTGTTTGTGAATAATATTATACCTGTTGAAGTGTGTTGTGTAAACAAATCAAATTACGATTTTACTTCTGTGCTTTCGTAGCTATTTTTGTGATACAAAATACAAGGAGAAGATGATTTTCGTACTACGCCGTGATGACGTTGGAATGCGTCGAAAGCTCCGATTTAATTGGATATAGTGTTGATGATCTCAAAGAATTGTCTATGGACTTTCATAGCGCTCAGCGTAAACTTTTATCGACTGTAAAATCAGCAGACCGGCAAGGTGAGTTGCAAGCCACTATGCTTTTTGAAAGAAAGTTTCGAGCAATACAAATTCGATCACAGCAGCTTAAATTAGTAGACAACACGTCAGACGTACCCCTCGGTAGTAGATTCCTTTTTGGCTAAACTACCAAAAATTGCTATCAAAACTTTGACGGAAAGCTCGATAATTGGGTTTCATTCAAGGAGTTATTTGACTCTTTGATTCATAAGCGCAGTTTGCCTGATGTCGAAAAACTTCATTATTTGAGGTCATCTGTGCAAGGCACAGCTTATGATATGATAAAAAGTTTCCATTGTCTGATGATAGTTATGCCATTACTTATCAAACTTTATGCAAGGATGTTGATGTTGATGATGCTCTATGATAGGAAGAAACAAATAGCGGTTGTATATTATGAAAAAATTTTTAATTGTGATATCGTTAAAACAAAAAGTAGTGTCAAATTGGAAAAAGTTCACAGAACCTTTACTGAAAATTAAAATATTTTATCAAAGTATAATTTGCCTGATAAAAACTTTATAATATATTATTTATTGTGGTCAAAGTTGGATAGTGCAACGCGTGAAGCTTTTGAGCTACAGCTTACCTACCTCTGATGGTGATATCCCTAATTTTGAAGATTTAGTAAATTTCGTTGAAAAGCGTAGTAGAGCGTTGGAAAACTCAAATAATATAGTGAATAGTGGTAGTAATATTAAGACCATACCATTGACAAAGAACAAGTCATCATTTGTCGTACCTTATGTCAATTCTTGTGTGCTGTATTCTGTTGCGGGTCATAATTTGGAAAAGTGTTCAAAGTTTTTGGAGCTGTCACCCATTGAGAGGTTTAATAAAAATAAAGAAAAAGGATTGTGTATTCTATGCTTACGTCCTTCGCATTCAGTAAAACATTGCGAGTCATCGGTTCAGTGTGATAAATGTCAAAATCGTCACAACTCACTCCTTCACTTTGATAATTCAAAGGTGGCATCTGATACCATTGTGACTCCAAAGCCCTCTCCAGTTGCGACTACGTTAACAGTGCCAAGTTCAGACACACAAGTGTTATTTTTAAGTGCAAGCATTTTTGTTAAAAATAAATTTAATACATTGATACAAGTTCGAATCCTTATTGATAGTGGTAGTGCTTGCAATTTTATTAGTTAAAATTGTGTACAGAAGCTTGGACTTACAATAAATACTAACAGTCAATCCATCAATGGTATCGGTCAGGTGTCCACTGACACTTTTGGGTCTGTTTTTTGTGAAATAGTTCCTACCACGGGAGACTGTTCAAAGATGTTTTCATTAGAAGCCTTTGTTCTGCCACAAATTTGTCCTGACATGCCATTGGGTCAAATTGATGTTTCGTTTTGGCAGCATATTAACGATTTAGACCTGGCTGGTCTCTATTTTTATAAACCAGGACCTATCGATATGTTGGCCAATGTCAACTTTTTCACTTCGGTGCTTCAACTTTTCTCTCTCTTGTGCTTCAACCTTTCTCCCTGACTCTCCTTTGATAAGGCCAGGTGACCTTATCAAAAAAGAGCCAGGTCAGCCTATTGCAGTCCCTACAGTTATGGGGTGGATTGTCATGGGTGAATGTACCAATGACACTCGACTTCTCTACTTGTCGTTTTCGTAACAGTTTTTGTGTTGCTACCAAGAATTGCCTTTTCGTGTCGGGTATGTCTTTAGACAACAATATCAAGCGGTTATGGGAATTGGAAAATGTCGAACCTCCCAAATGTGTCGTTGTGTCGCAATCTCAATTGTCGTGTAAAAATCATATGGAAACTAATTATCGTCGTAGTTCTAAAGTTAGAATGGTAGTACCATTGACTTTTGTCAATCCTCAGGACAAGCCCTGTTTTACAAATTCTCGTGAGATCGCACTTCAACGTCTCTATAACTTAAAGGAAATTTAAATTGAATCCTCACTTTCGGACAGCTTATGTCAATTTTATGGATGACTACCATATGAGTGGACACATGGAGGTGGTTCATCAACCCCCTTCATTAAGTGATTGCCAGCCCTATTATTATATCCCACATCACGGAGTGTTGCGACCTGACTCTGTTACTACTCCATTGCGCACCGTTTTCGTTGCTAGTGCTAAAGACGCCCAGGGCAAGTCACTAAATGAAACACTGCTTCCCGGTCCTAAACTGCAAAAAAATATATTTGATATGGTAATCAGATTTCGTTGTGGCATGCAGGCATGCAGTCGTGTTCACTGGCGACATTAAATAAATATATCGACAATTTCTTGTGGACCTTCAAGATTGCATTTACCAGCGCATCTTGTGGCGCCCGTCTCCAGATGATCCCGTGCGTGATTTTCGGTTGCTCACGGTGACTTATGGTGTGACTTGTGCTCCTTATCAAGCTCTCTGGTGCATTACACAATTAGCACAAGAGTATTCTTCTCGTTCTCCTCTTGGTGCTGCTGCTTTGAAGCTGGATACCTATGTCGATGATATTGTGTCAGGGTCGTATTCTGTTGAAAGCACTCTTCAACTACGCAAGCAATTAGTAGATATTTTGTCGTCAGCTGGTCTTCACTTGCGCAAATGGACTTCCAACAGTCCAGTATTTCTTGGAAGCATGCCTGCTTCAGAACTATATTCGGAACAGTTCCACAATTTCAAGCACATTCATGATGTGTCATTAAAGATTCTTGGCCTGTAGTGGTTGCCAGAATCGGATGAATTCTCGTTTAAAACCACCACTACTGTCGGTCGTTGTACCAAACGTACAATTCTTTCGGATATTGCTCGGATTTTCAATCCATTTGGATTATTGTCGCCTGTCGTGTTTTTCGCGAAGTATTTAATGCAGCTTTTATGGTTGTCCGGTGTCGATTGGGATGATGATGCTTCTACGTCCATCGCCAGAGTGGCTCAAATTTTAAGGCTGAGTTAACGTCCTTGAGTTCACTTGCAATTCCTCGCAGAATAATAGAACCTTACGTCGAAATCCAGTTTCATGGCTAATGCAACGCTTCTGAGCGAGGATTTTGTGCAGTGATATTTTGTCGTGTGGTTGTCGATAACCTAAAAACTGTCGTGCGTCTTTGTTGCGCTAAATCGAAAGTTGCTCCTTTGCAGAGACTTTCTATCCCTCGTTTAGAGCTTTTGGCTACCGTTTTATTGGCTGACCTCAAGTGCTCTGTCTCTTTCGCTTTGAAGGATCTTTATCGAACCGGCAATTGCTTGGTCCGATTCCACTGTCGTTCTGATTTGGATCAAGTCGTGCCGGTCTCGATGGAAAACCTTTGTGGCCAATCGGTCTTCTTCAATCCAAGAAAATATTCCCCCTGATTGTTGGCGCCATGTCCCAACTGGTGATAACCCGGCGGATCACGGGTCGCGTGGTATGCTCCCCGCTGATTTGATGCGGTGCGAATCATGGTGGGCGGGGCCTATACTGACTGTAGCGTCCGGAATCAGAGTGGCCCCTGTCAATTCCTGAATTTGATGGGTCAGCTGTAGATGAACAAAAAATTCTGACTTTGTTCACAACGTTAGGGCTCAGACTCAGATTTTGTTGATAAAATCTTGTCTCGTTTCTCATCCTTTCGTCGTGTAGTCAATGTTTTGGCTTATTGTTTTCGTTACCTTCACAATTTGAAGAACCCTAATTCAAAATTAATTGAAAAGGCGTTGTCGTCAAGTGAAACCAAATTCGTCATTGATTTTCTCGTTTCGCACATCCAAGATCGTGTGTTTGCGACGGAGACGCGGAACATCCAAAAGAATTCAGTTAATTCACTCCCGAATACTATGCGGAAACTATGTCCTTTCTTGGAAAAGGATGACTCGCTGGATGACTGACTGACCGGCTTACTTCGCTTATAGTAATAAGCGAAGTAAGCCGATGATCACGAAACAACAGGGGGTGCTTTTTCTCATAGTCCATATTATTTTGAGAGAGCCGACCGCCCACCCTCAGCGAGTCATCCTTTTCCAAGAAAGGACATAGTTTCCGCATAGTATTCGGATATTTTGGAAGAGTTTCATCGCAGATTTCTACATCCTGGGCTGCAAACTTTGCAAAACCTTTTTGCACAGGAGTTCTGGATTTTATCATCCAAGCGCGCCATAAAATCTGTGATATCCTCCTGTTTAAAGTGCTTTCGTGCCTGTCCTCGATTGGCTTCGCCTCCCCTCATGGGTGACTTACCGTCTTTTCGCATAAATCAGTTGAAGCCCTTTTCGTCGTCTTCTGTTGATAATGCTGGTCCCTTTAGCATTTCTCTCGGTTGAGCTAGAGGCAGTAAAACCTTCAAAGGCTATATGTGTGTTTTCGTATGCACTGCTACAAAAGCAGTACACTTGTAGCTCGTGTAGGAGCTCACGTCTGAAGCTTATCTAGCTGCTCTCAGACGCTTCATTTCGCGTAGAGGTCGTTGTTCACGCTTAGTATCTGATCAAGTTAGAAACTTCATTGGGGCGAGCAAACTGCTCAAAAGTTTAATGTCGGAAGCGTCTCAAGCTGAACAGATCGAATTTGTGTTCAATCCTCCTGGCAGTCCACATTTCTCAAGACTCGTAGAAGCAGGCGTAAAGTCAGTTAAAATTCACCTCGCTCATGTCGTGGGTTCTCAACGTCTCACTTTCGAGGAATTTTACACATTGCTAACTCAAATTGAAGCTCTTCTAAATTGTCGTCCATTATCTCCGTTGAGCTCAGATCCGACTTTTCTGTGTTGACTCCGGGTCATTTTTTAACTCAGGAACCTTTGACTATCATACCAGAAGCTAAATTAATTAACGCAAAGATTAGTCCACTTCATCGTTGGAAGCTCTTACAAAAAATGAACCAAGACTTCTGGCGTAAGTGGCATCTAGAATATCTCCATACGCTACAACAGCGCAATAAATGGTCTAAAACTAACCAAAACATTCCTCTCGGTTTCATGGTTATCATAGTGAACGAAATCTGTAGCCCTTTAAAGTGGAGTTTAGGTAGAGTAGTTCAACTTCATCCTGGCACGGATGGAATTTGTCGTGACTGTACGCACTTCAACCGGAGAAGGGGTAAAGCTTTGCCCTTTACCTATGGTAAATTAAGTAATCATTGTCGTATTTTAAATTAATGTCAATATTGTGGTCGTTTAATTAAAATAATTGGATGCTAGTTGGTTGTCGTCGTGTCGAGCCAAGAATAATTATATTATTTCGCATTAAATTTAAAATCTCCTTTGCAATACATAAAAAGTGTAACCGTGCAGCGAGATTGAAGGGGCAAACCGAGGATCACGCATATCCAGGCGGCAGGTAAACCCGAGGACTCTTGGTAAGTCGAAAATCTGCTCGAGAGTCCGAAGGGCTCTGTCCGTCTCCCTGGCTGATCATCCCAACACGAACCAGGTTAGTCTCTTCTTCTCATTCTCTGTCGATTACACTTGTGCTCGAAAAGAGCGTTTTTCAAGCAACCATCATGTGAAAAGTGCCACTTTTCCGCGCTGATGCATTTTACTTCTCACTATTTTTTTTAATTTTACTGTCTTTAGCTTGAACCAAATAGTTTTGCCCTTTTGTATTGATAACCGATCGTGCGCGAGTCCGACTCGCTTTTGGCAGGTTTTTTGTTATTTTTTTAATAGCGGCAACAGAAATACATCATCTGTGAAAATTTTAACTGTCTAACTATCACGGTTTATGACATACTTACACATTTTTTAGTGCTTTTTCTAAAATCTTTAATATGATAAATACCATAGATAATGTAATTAGGGCGAATTCTGTGATAGATAGGTACTTATTCTTTTATCAACAGAGGTACCTACATATCTTCTTGCAGAACTTTCCTAACCTACCTAACCTTTCCTAACCCTAATATGTGGACATAAATATTATAATTATCACTTATGCAATAGTCGTGATAACAGCAGCGAAGATGATGATGATTGGTTCTCGCGTAACAACTTATACTTAATAGCAGTCAATGCGTAGAACACGTTTAGCTATTTGCCAAGTTCAAGTTACACATTAACTGTTATTCAATCTGTAGATTAAGATAAAGACAATGGTAGTACAGTAAGTGGCCGCTCATTCACAAAGACATAATAAAAATAAACAACCCATACTCACGCGCTTTATTTGGCCTTGAACCACCTGGCTCGCTGTGAAGATGAGAACAAAGTGATTTTATCTTCTTTGCACTGGGGTTCAGCCTAGATAATGAAGGTTCCGCCAGAGTATACCATAATTTTAGGTGTTTACATTAAACGTATTATAACTCAAAAAGTCTGGACATGAGAAAAAAAATGTTTTATAGAATAAACTGATAATCTTTAAAAATGGATTTTATTGATAAATTTAATATTTTAAGAGTTATCGGCCAAGATAGAAAAATATTAAGGTTCATTAAATGGGCCATAAATCGTAAACAGTAAGTGTTAAAAACGTTTACAGACAATAAACGATGCAAAATTGTATTCTCTACAGTAATGGTCTCAATAACTTTTGCCCTAAAGTGCATAACTAACGAGATATCGGCCAAAAACTTGGTCCAGATGGCGCTTGAAGCTCCATCTGGATCATTTCAGCATTTATGTTCAGTAGCATAACAAAAATTGATCGGAAAGGTAGTGCGAGGTTAAACTCTATTTTTACTGGCTTACTTTATTCTAAGTACGTTTCGGGTTAAGAATACTATATAGGATGTTTGGTAGAGGGACCGACATACCAAATCAATCCAATCCAAAAACCAGGTATCCAATTTTGCTTTGCTTGGCCTGAAGGTGTATAGAGACCAAATTCAACTAAAAACATCCTGTCTAAAACAGATTTTACAAATGTTATGGTGGTAGGTACGATTTCGGAGAAAAAGGGAAAATTCACAAAAAATGTGAAAAAAAATTGGGGGGTCTGGGATTTTTTTTTGGCCAACTTGTATTCTCCAAGTGGGCCCCCAAACACGCTCATTTGGTATGTCGGTCCCTCTACCATACACCCTGTATAGGTACTGTTATATGGAATACGCACGAAAAATAACTTTAAACAGAGAATTGAAAAACTTAACATTATCAATGAGTGGACTGAGTGTAGCTTAGAAAGCTGGAAAGGTTTTCTAGGTAACCTACATATTGTTTCTAGTTTCAATAGTATACTTGTCAATACAATAATTATATACTTACCTAGAAATAATCCAAATACGAGATAATATTGATATTTTAGAGGACATTGGGCTGCCCCTACCCACAATGTCTCCGACTGCAACAAAGGAAAAGATAAACGATCTGGCGCATTAATACAGAACAAAACATTTGCATTCAGGCTAGGGTTTAAGATACGTTCGACCGATAGAAGATACATATGCCTATTTAAATACGTAAATATAAATGGAGGCCTTAGTGCAAGTGGTATTGCATTTTGTAGCCTCGAATCACGGAATTATTGAGTCCTGGTTACGATATGTAGTTAACTGTATTCGAACACAATAAAATAGATAGATGCGAAGGAACAACCAGGTATTATTGACGACCTCGTAAGCTTAGTTCGAAGCGAGAGGTTCAAGGTTCCATCCTGCCCAGCGCGCTAGTATGTCTGTGATGAGCAGTAATCTTTGCCATCGGGCATTACCTTATGGATGCTCTCGACAGACTGCAATTTCGCACTGTGCGTATTATTGGAGACACTGAAGTCACTAAACACCTAGAACCATTACAAATGCGTAGATCTATAGCCTTTTTGTTTCTACCGTTTGTTTCACGGCGAATGTTCTGATTTATTCTTATTCTTTCCTCACCATTCCGATCCGAACTACTCGTTCCGGCCTAGCATTGCAACCATTACTGTTCAAAATGTCTTACCATGGACCAAAAACTTTGACAATTCCTATTTTCTACCTCTGTCGTGTATCTAAGTAAATTGTGGAATCTCTTCACGCGGCGTTCGTGTTTCCTTGCAGCTATGACCCTGGGTCTTTCAAGCAGGGCGTGGAAAAGCATCTCTCAGGTCATCATAGGGGTGGCGATTAGTGCAGCTTAATGCTTAGTGATGCACTAATGTTGATCGCTTCTTGATTCCATCTTCTTTTCCATCCGACAAGAGGGAGTCACTTTGATGTACCGTTATAAAAAATGATAATTGGATGTTTGTGATGTACCTTCATTACCTACCTAACATTATTTTTAACCGATTTCAAAAAAGGAAGAGGTGCTGTGTTAGACTGTATTTTTTTAAATGTTCACAATTTCAACCCCATGTGTGACCCGATTCTTAAAATTATTTTTACTAATCCAGAGGTGCACCCATTTAAATTTCATCAAATTCGGTCAAGTGGTTTTTGAGTTACACTCCAATAACTGAAAAGTGTTTTTCCCATCTTGATGATATCCTTATTGACGGTGAATGACAATCGCTCCGTAAGTAGCAAAGGTCACTAAAAAGGATGAATATTTTTTTTCAAAAAATGTTCATAGTTTTTTCATTACTCATACTCGGAAAGTAGTGTTGTTTTGATCTGATTATTGGGTGGGAAAGGCTGCTTCCCTCCATAGAGAGGGAAAAACTCATA
Source organism: Selenia dentaria (assembly GCA_917880725.1). Lineage (NCBI taxonomy): Eukaryota > Metazoa > Arthropoda > Insecta > Lepidoptera > Geometridae > Selenia > Selenia dentaria. Next base: position 19,015,791 of record OU862888.1, on the reverse strand, counting down.
CAAATTACTTCCCACCTAAGGGCCGGAATGAACTTTAAAAATACAACTGGCTGTCAGCTGTGAATAGATTTATGTAAAAAAAAAGAAAAGACAGTCTCAGGGGTTCAAGAGTAAGAAATCTAAGGTTTTAAATTTAAGGGATTTTTTTTAAATGATGTTCTTGACGAGATACCTATATTTGGCAGTAAAGGTAAGTTTATCTAAGTATTTATGGATTTATTCTAAAAATGAACGTATTTATTACACAAATACTAAAAAATTAGGTACATGTTTTTCACAGGTCGTATTGATACACGGTATAAGCGGCGCTTGCAGAAGCAGTGAACTCACAAATTTGACAATTAAGGACATTGAAAGTCAAGGCCAATTATTACTAGTAAAACTGAATAAAACAAAAACAAATATTGAGCGCTCGTTTGTAGCACAAGAAGAGTTTACACAAATAGTAAAGAAATATCAAAAAATATGACCCAGTGATGTAAAAACGGACCGTTTTTTTCTCAATTATCAGAAGGGAAAGTGCTATAAACAAGTGATCGGTAAAAATAAAATCTCAGGTATGCCGAAGCAGATAGCAACATATTTGAATTTACCAAACTGTGAGCAGTATACCGGACATTGTTATAGACGAACGTCAGCAACACTTTTAGCCGATTCTGGAGTAAACATGACAACCTTAAAAAGACATGGAGGCTGGAAATCCAGCACAGTCGCCGAAGGCTACATTGAGGATTCAGTCCAAAATAAAACTAAAATTTCAACCAAATTAACTGAAACTATAAAAATACGCCCCAACTCGCCTCAGCTGACAACTTCCGGGAGGGAGTATCCGCCATGGAATCCATCGTCTGATGAAATACCAGAGTCTACTTCCACAGATATCCAGAACAGCCAAATTTGTCATAATATACCTATCAAACAGCATAAACATTCCAAACAAAAATGTAACTTTTGATTTCACGAATTGTCCTAATTTGACAATTAATTTTATATAGGTAAGTAGGTACTACTAATATTATTATATATTATCAATAAATAGTTTAGATAAACAACTAGTTTTATTTTCCTCATATTCGAAATGAAAAGTAGAGTGTTTAACTCGGGTAAAAGAATCAATTCCTACTCGGACTATAGCATATAGTCCAAATACCTCAGGAATTGATTCTTTCGACCCTCGGTTAACAATCTACTATTCCATCCATTCCTTTAATTTCTTAATCTGTGATTAATGTACCCACGATTGTAAAAGAGTAAAAGCACCCCTCATCGTGCTTTCCTGGCATCAATGATGACAGTATGAACCGGTTAGGACAGATCATCAAGTGTCCATCTTGGTCCCCACCAAGATGGACACTTGATGATCTACTAACGCAGTAGTTAGTCAGTGCTAAAAGAGTGTGATTTTCTCTACGAGGGCCAGGCTACAATAGCATAGTGGTGTAGTATTCAGATATAGCTTTTTTTAAATTTATGGATACTTTAGGTACTTACTTTACTTTATAATTCCAGAAAATGTAAAACAAATTTTATAAATGAAAATGTAAACGTGGCGGCACCATTAATGAACAACGACCCAATCATGGAGACATTCAACTTCGAAAATCACCTGTCGATTGTCAATATAACAATCAAATTTCTACGAGTGTGGGTCGTTCGACAGATGAAGTATTAATTATATAAGGATAAATAATAATTTTATTAAAAACATCTATACGTTTGTAACAATGTTTACCTATCAGAATAATTTACAGTAACATATTATAGGTAGGTAGGTAATATGGCTATTGATCATTTTAATTTAAAATTGCAAAGTGAAGAAATATGTGTACGGTAGTATGAAGTGAATGGGAAGTAATGTGGAAATCTATGAGTAGGATATGGTACCTAAGTTTATTTTTTGAAGTACTTATAAGTAACATTAGGTAAAAGTATAGGATTTATGAAAACACTAATACCCTATTTGAAATATGTATGTGTTCGGGATATGAAAATTACATTTCCTCGGAATTCTTCCTAAGTTATAGGTCAAACTAACATTTTTAAGGTCCCATCTATTTACATTGTATCTTCTTTGTAATTCAGGTATCACAACGTAAAAAAGCTCATAAAGTTGAAGACTAACAGTAATGTAGACCACGCATTACATAGTGTTTCCAATTAGATTTCTCATTTCGTTTGTATAGCACCGAGGAAAAAATCTAAACAAATAGGACACGCAATTTCATCAACACAGAAATTGCAAAAAATCTTATTGAATTTCCAAATACCATTCTTCAATAGGTACCAGATATCAGGGCAAAGTGTCATGCAAAGCCGTATGTAACATTGCTAAAACATGCACAAAAGGGAATTGCTACGAGTAGTAAAATAATTCTTGTATATCATTATCATGCAACAGTCAGTTTGTATTAAGTATAACTAAAATATGTATTGCCAATTTTGTGGGTACAGCACTATGCTTATAATATCTTAATTGGTTGGTATAAATATGTGTAGGTATAGGTCTAATAGATTTTTCTTTAAAGATTTTAGGTACAGCAGTGGTTATTTCTTTAGAGTTCAATGCTTGAAACATGTTTTGCAAACACCCAAGATCTTTTGAAGTGTATGTATGTACTTTTGAATTTATATTATAAAAAATATAGTCTATAGTAATCTGTAAAGTATGTATGTCTGTTGTTCTGATGGAGAGCTTTCAGTTTGTTACTCTTTTACGTCAAAGCTATTGTAAGTTGTAGGACAAAGAAGAGCTGAAAAGGAGAAAAGATAAATAAATAAATAGAACGTCTTAAATCGTAGCTGAATGTAAATAACGGTTATATGGGCAGGCAGGTGAATGGCTTGCCCGTCTCGTCACTTAACGCAATAAAAACCCAATTTGCAATGCAGGTCGTAGATCCACCAGACCAAAACGTAGCGTATCTGTAATCAGCGAGAGGAGTGGGTATTAGTCATAAACCATAATGCTGGTTTAGTGTTAGTTGGCGGAGCCTAGTGGCCAGCTCTAGTGTAGAAGTTTCCAGTCCACGCGAAGCCTCCAGCAAGCCTTACAACTGTTGCCCAAAGACGCGACCATTCTTCATTCGTTGTATACCTGGATCTACTATTAGTTATTCCATGAACTGAACGGGGTTTACGATTAATCAGATTAAAGTTGTGGTATTATTTAATCTGTGTTTAGCGCGTCAAGTATTGTACTCACATCATTATTCTAATGTCATCAACCTAGAGGTAGGTCAGTAACTTACTAAGGTTTGCAACCTTTACCTGTTGATTAACCTCGCGGACAATATTGAACAACCAAGAGCAAGCTGTAGAAGCTACAAAGCAAGACAAGATTTTGTATGAGCTGCTAATATTCAGCCAAATAAGTATCTAGCTACAACATTTGGATAAATAAATGGGTCTATAAAGAGAAAGCCAGGTTAATAAACATGCCGTTGTAATAGTTATAGAATGGAGGTAACACTACGGGGCGGTCCCGCACACGCGCACTACCCTGCATCGATTTTTCTCAGTTTGACAGTTGAGCTCTTGTTTTGGACTGTAGCGTAGCTCGCGTACCAACAAGAAAGTAAACAAAAATGGCTTTAGATTTCTCCGCAACGTACAAGTTATTGGTTTTAGGTGATTCAAATGTTGGAAAGACGTGTATTGTGCATAGATACTGTGACGAGAGGTACTACGACATATACATATCGACAATTGGTGAGTCAATGTAACTATACTTATTTACTTTAAAATTTTACGATCCTTTGTCAGACAGGTGATGCTGTGTTTTAGTGCCGTTTTGTAACTTAACGAATCATGGATTTATACCTCAGGTGTAATTGCGGATGTAAACTGGAGAACAATAGGGCTTATGGTACAAAAGCACCATTCAGATTTTTATGCGTTGGGACTTCCTTTCTTCAAACGGTTACACAGTTGGAGAAAATGCACTTTGACTGCATAGGAAATTATATTTTGTAAACATATTTAATTTGCGATCTAATTAAAATTGTAATATTAATAGCAACTAGTAAACTTATGCATAAATATTCATACCGTAGTATACCGTATTATAGTAGTAAATATACCGTAGTATAAGTAGTTAATATAACTTTGCTTTGGTAAAAGATTAACGTAACGAGTAGGTATATTGTCGATAAATCGCATAATTTTGTCACATTAGGTAGGTACCTATACGTATTATGAGCTGTATTAAAAATCTGCATATAACCATTATGGTAGTTGGACATTCAGCACGCCAACGAGTGACTTATATATCAGCATCAGACTCAATGAATTCGTTATTAATAGATTTTACTTAGTGTCAATTAGCCTAAAGATTTGTCATCGCTCGTTAACTTTCGTCATGTGTGCTTTCGCCACATCGAATTAAATGTTGAGTGTATCAGCCTAAATCAATATCAGCTGTGGCAATAGGTCAATATATTTTAAGCTGTCGCATTAGCAATTTGCTTTTCGACAAGTCTTATGGTGCAAATCAGTAGGAAATTAATCAGATGGCGACACAAATGAAATTACAATGGGCACGAGAGATTTCGCCATGAGTGAGGAAACCTATGGTATTTTTGTTTGATATTTTTTACCATACAATCATGACACAAGCAGTCATTAGTGAGCTGGTAAAAGATCGTCACAGCTCCATAAACAAAAGGATCAATTCGAAATTTAGAAGTTCTATAAAGGATTGTTCTGCATCGGACTCAAAATATTTCATTGATACACGTACATCTACTGCAAAACCCTCTAAGACTGCAGTAAAGCATGCATTGCTTGGAGGCAGGTTAGGTACCTGGTGCTCCTGTGGTATCCACGTAGACTAATTCTTGAAGTCTTATCTCACTGTTCTCTTCTCGACTGTTATCTTCGGACAAAAGACTAACTCATCTAGGATTCGTTTGAATCTGCCGTTACATGCTGAGAGTTAGTCAGTTGTTACTCCTTGGATTTAAAATTCGTAATCGCCCTCCAAAAGGTTTTCTCAGAGCTAATAAGCCGCAATTTGGTCTTTTAACATTTTGAATCCAACATGTAGCATTAGGTGGTAAACAGTTTACATTATTTATCCGCTGAGCATCAATGCAAACATCGCTGTTACGGATAAAGACCACGAAATGAAGCAAGTGGAATTACAGTCACAAGATTAAACTAATATCCCGAGGCGCAAACGCCATGACCACTTCCGCGCTTTAACCGTAATACACTTGTTATAGGCAGGGGCAATAATTTTACATCGCCAAGAATACTAAAAAAGCATTGCCAATAAACAGTATGTATGTGCCCGTATAGTTTAGTTTGTGTAAGACGGAAACATCTCCACTTTAAAGGTGCAGAAGATTAACCTATCTTACCTTTCTACAAAGATGATGATACGGCTACTTGCTATCATAAAAACGTATTACGCTGTTAATTTCCAGGCATTGACTTCAAACAGAAGATAATTAATTTGGATGGCGTGCCAATCAAGCTGCAAATTTGGGATACAGCCGGACAGGAGCGTTTCAGAACTTTGACAACGGCGTACTACCGTGGAGCTATGGGCATCATTCTCATGTATGACATCACAAATCTGGAGTCTTTTAATCACTTGTCTTATTGGCTGAGGAATATTCAAGAAGTGAGTACCCACCTACTTACCACATATAGGTACGAGTAGGCATAGGTACAATCAGTTAATTTTTAGTAAGGATTGTATTTAAATTTCTCTTTTTTTACGACCACAAGCGGTTTCATATCAAGGCTGTTTATTGTACCTTAAAGGTATTTTATTTATGTAACAAATTTTACTAAATACCTAATATGAAAAAGCATTAACAAGTTCCAATTAAAACACATCTAAAATGTCCCCAAAAGGGTTTAAAGTTGCAGTCGGTATGTAGGTATGAGTGTATATTCGTAATGTTTTAATATAAATCCTAAGACCTAGTATATGCCAGTTGTTCGTGTCTATACATGAAGAAGGTAAATATTAAATGAGCTCAGTTCAAGAAAGAAAAATGTTTGGTCTCTATATGAGTTCTAAAATTTTTGTCTGTAAAAGTTTATGACAACTCGCAAACTGCTATTTTAAAGAGTCTTCCTTCGGACGCTCTTGTATGTGTTACCTACCTAATGCAGCTCAATTTTCGATAGTTTTGTATTTCGGTGTGGAAAACGGATGATCAATTTTATCCGTCTCCGTACGTAATTCGTTTGTTCAACCATTTTCCCAGGAGGGAAACAGATTTCCCCTTCGAGTCTCAAGTATATTACATACTTTTGTACCTACGTCATCTTTTCTAGTTTAGAGTAGTATAGGCACACATGGTATACTTAGAGTCGCACGAATATTGTCTTCGGTGGTAGGTAACTTACAAATACGTAGTTGACCCAGAAGAACCCAGACTTCATCATAAGCAAACTGATTTTAAAATCACTCGATTTCAGTGCTTTTAGTTGGTACCTACCTAAATACTGAAGTTCGTTTAATCTACTAGAATCTGTGCAAAAAGATAACCGTCGTGGCGTTACCGTGAACTAACAATCAGATTTTTATATGACATCTGCATCCAGCTATAGTGGTAGCAATACACTTGTTCAGAAGACCAAACTGAACTAATGAACTAAAAACTATTTTTAGTAAATTATGGTACTTAGTTCTTTTTGTGTTAATCATAAGCCCATTATATTGCCACTGCTGGGACTCAAGCCTTCTTCTCAGAGAGAGTAGTTGGGCCACAATTCACAATGCGGGCCTAGTGCGGCTTGGTGGATATGCTAGTGGCCAACCCATATCGAAGTTTTCAGGCCGCCCGAAGGCCTTCGACATAGCCCAACGACTGTTGTCCTAAGACAGAAAACCGGGACCAACGGTATAACTTGCCCTCCGAAGTACGGAAGCGCTCAGTTGAATGAACGCCACTAGCGGTCACCCATCCAAGTCCTGACCGCAGCAAGTGTTGCTTAACTTGTTGATCGGTTAAGATCGCTAAGTCAAGCTCCGCTACGAGCGCTTCTTACTTCTCTGGCATCTTACTTATTGTGTCCATACTTTAGTTCAAATTCGTATAACGTAACGTCGTATGTTCAATAGGTAGGTAATACTTGCCTAATTGTAGATATGTTAAGTGAAAAATTATAATTCTAAGTGTTACACGATGTGGATTTGAGTATGAGCAGAATAAGAACTACCATAGTTTAGTGTATGCACAAGCGAAGCAATACCAATATCTGTTCTTCACGCAATAGTCAAGTGTGAACTCCGACTCAATACATTTGCAGCAATTTCATTTACTAACATTCCTAGTACGCTGCTCTTTTTGCACACTCCGGCTACCTACATTATTTTTAGATGAGAATCTTATGACCTTATCCGATTGAGATGTGGGCGGTAACAGTGAAATTTCCACTGGGCTTAACGCCTACGCTTTTGCGAATAGCAAACCAATTTAGAGAACATACACAGAAATAATAGGCGGATCATATCAAATTTGTCTGGAGGAATCTTTAGAAAAATGATACATAGAATAGCTACATAGCTACTATTATAATTAAATGATCATGTTTAAGTGTTTGTACTTCTAAATGTATCTTCTTTATATCAAGGTTTCCAATACGTGGAATTGTATTTGTCTTAACAACCGTGCACTGTAATATTATACTAATAAACCGTGGTGCGGGTTATATGCAAACGGACGGACCACATGTCCGGGCAGCCTATAATTTTTTATAGTTAAGCTTATTTTTACCCGACTGCGCCTGCGAAATGAGGACTGTGTGTTAGATCTATGTGTGTATGTATGGATGTTCATTCTTATATCCGCTCGTGACTACGGCTCAACCGATTTTGATGATACGTGCGGCATTAAATTCTTATTGATGGCGCGAGTCACTGGGTACAAACTTACCTACTATGGGTGAAATACTTATAAAGTCAAAATATCTTCTAAAATAATATATACTATTAATAACTGGTGCAAATAATTATTTGACACTATCGTTTGTCGAGTTGGTATAATGAGTGACCCTACCTTCGTAGCGTGTGGTCCCAGGTTTAAACAACCCTCGCAGAAGGCATATTAGGTACGTGTATTGAGCTGAAATGTTTATCGGGTATTGGATGTTTGTGATGTGTCATTGTGCGAGTCTGTCTCTCGCGAAACAGGGAATCCTAGTCCTCCTTTTTAATTAACCGGTATGTTAGAAACGTCGGGATAAAAATACGAGTAATAACATACGGGATTTATCCGTTAAAAGTTGTTTAATTTCAATATCCACATACGAGTACGTTCAACATACCAACTAGGTTACCGATGCTAGTGGCAGGTGTAACTCAGGAAACAAGCTACTTAGCGAGATCTGGGCCTGACGTCCCCGACTTCCCCTCAATCTCTGGGAAAACTACCTAACAAAAAATGCACGGTATTCAGTTCCAATTAAAACAGTCCGCGGATTTCCAGCTTACTTTTATCACTTGTAGGTATGTGTTATATACAAAGTAGGTGCTCCAATAAAGAACATGCCTAAATACACATAAGTACGGCCCTGTAACAGCACGTATATAATATAAGTACACAAAAATAGTTTAATGTATAAGCATATCTATTTTAAAACAATAAATTAATGCAGTTGTTTATTTAGGGTGGCAACCTAAATAAACAACTGCTAATAATGATGATATATTTTCCCTGCACACTTTTATTTTTAAATTTATTCTGTGGTATCATTAAATATAGCGAAAGAGTTAATACATGTATTTATATGTGGGTATCTTATTAAAATTATTAACGGGATAGTTGCCATGATCACGGATGAATATGTTCATCCTGACCATGGCTCTGGCAACAGTGCCGAAATAACTCATAGAAAATATACATGGTAACAATCCCGTTAGTAATTTGAATATGTCTAATGTTTGGGACCATGATAGCTTAAAAACTTTTGTGACATATAAATATATATAATTACCCAAATATGGGCACGGTAAATAGGTAATGCTTCTCAAGAATTATACGCTTCTTTTCCAGTATGCTTCGCCAGATGTCATCAAGGTGCTAGTAGGAAACAAATGCGATGTGCATGAAAACCATAGAGCAGTCCCTAAGGAGAGAGGCCAAAAGGTAAACTACTTATTATAAAGCATCAAAACTTATGTTTACTAAGCAACTTTATAAAACAACCACAGAAACAAGGGATATATGAAAAGGGGGCAGCAATATGCCCAAAAATACAACACATTGCTCGCGGCGTTTTGCAACTTTTGTATTACTTATGTGACTGAACGCCGGTCGCGATATTGCATAAAACAGTTGACTGTCTTGCAAATAAACTGTAACGATAGTTTGTACTGTATACCTTAACGATACGATTACGTTACACTTACAAAAATTTCGTAATCGTACTGCTGAAAGCTTGACTTGCACCGAAACTGAGCAGACGATGCCATCATATGCGTTAATTGCGTGAGCAATATTAAAAAATATATACTTAAGCAAATAAATAACATCTCAAGTTTCTAAAACTGATGGTCACCTTTGAAGGTTGTATACCTACTTACTTAGAGCCCTTACTATATATTATTAATATATATTATACTATATATTAACTATAACTATATATTATAATAAATCCCTATTCGTTTTTAACAATTTTACCTGTCGGCTTTCGATTATTTCGGCTATTCCTTTTAGGCATATTCGGGGTACATCGAAGTGCAGGCAATATTAGCAGGGATAATTTTCGAATGACCGTGGTTCCAACAAGAAATAAGTAGTTATTTGTGCAACATGAGCGCAGAGCAAAGTCGTTTTTGCTGCGAGTGCTGATTTTGAATCTCGAGCAAGCGAAGGGTTCAACGATTGAATCACGAGCGTAGCGAGAGATTCTAAAGATGAATCCTGAGTGTGGCGAGGGATTCAAAGGCACGAGATGCAAAAAAACTTTGCTCTCGTGTAAAACATAACTTTTCACTTCAGCAGCGAGAACACTTTAGGAGATAAAATAATAAACAAGTACAGATTTAAATAACTATTTTCGTTTAAATATATTGTTGTATTAGTTAAAAAATCCATAAATTACATTAAAAGACAATTATCTTTTTTGCAAAATTTGTTTAGTTAGTACGAAATTCCGAACGTCTTTGAGGTCGAATTCAAAATCGGAACTTCGAAAGGGCTGGTATTTGTCCCTCTCTCTTTCTAATGGTGGGAAAGAGATAGAGTGTGAATGTTTCAAATTGTATGATTAACCCAAGCCTGAATAAGATTAAAGCGGCTATCTGAAATTTTTTTTAATTAAAAAGTTACTTTGTCTCACGTCTCTGATTTCAGGCAGCTACTGGCTACTGAAGTGAAAAATACTTTAGTCTTACCTGAAAAGTATGCCTATAGTTCTTGTTGTCATATTGTTTCTAACTGATTTCAGATCGCAGACGACTTCGACATGCCATTCTTTGAAGTGTCCTGCAAGAGTAACATAAACATAGAAGAAGCTTTTCTGACATTAGCCAGGAAAATAAGAGAATATAGAGATTCTAAGGTGAGAATTCTTACACTGTTTTAACATTTATTTAAAATACGCCTATCTTGGTCACACTTGAAACTAATTATATAACCGTTTCTTTTTATCATTAAACGTTGTATTGCATTTAGCAGACGAAGGTGACCACTTGTGATCTTATCTACAGCCATAGTCATAGAAAAACTCCTACCGTTCAGCGTCCCACCGAATTGCCGAATTGTTACATCGGCCATCTACTTATCATTATAATTGCAATATCATCACTCGGAATCGGTCATCAGTAATAATTAATCGTTATTTAAACATCAAAAATAATTCAAATGCAACACTGTGTTCCAAATGTAATTCTATAACATAAAACGTAAGGGCTTTTTCTAGAATAGGAGATGTAAGTTAACAAAAATAAGTAAACTACTAGGCGGATTATACTCGTATCCTTTGTTGTCTGCTTTGAAACTGAAAGATTAACTTAAATTCTAAGCCATGTTTCATCTCTCTAATATATCAGAGTGCTATAAAAGACCGTGTTTTATGTAACAAGGTTTTATGAATAGAAGAGAAGAGCGTCAAATACTTTTATAGCAACGTTAAGCTTATTGCGATGTCAGTTTTCAATTTCCGGTGGCTCAGGCTGCGAGTGTGCGCGTCAGGCTCTAACGGTCCATGGTTCGAGTCTCACTTTTCGTTTGTTTTTGTTTTCTAATAAGAGTCAGTAAAACTTTTTTGACCCATATTTTTATTTTTATTTTGTGGATAAAAAGTAACTCTTACTGATATATTACTGGAATTCCTTACACTAAGACCAATCCAGCGAAGCCGCGGGCGGGTCAGCTAGTAAATAAAAAGAGAATATAAAAGTTTAAGAGTAGGTAACCCAACCCCATTAGCATTTAAGAAGAATGCGATTAGAGTGAGTGAGGCTAATGAGGGATGCTAAGATCATAGTAAGTGGAAATCCTTGGTCTCATACAGCTTGCACCTAAGCATTAATATAGAAAAAGAAACTAAACCGCAAAATATTAAAAAATATAATTTTAACAAACTAAATGTACAATACTTACTTTAATGATTTTACAACAATATGAATAGATATATTGTATAATAGAACTATATTGACACGTGAGTGCGCAACGTCCGTCTATCCCTGGAGCCGCGATCAAAATGGCTGATGGCAAAGCATTAGCAAAGGCAAGGCCCCTCTATGCTTCTTCCCCACCACTCTGAACTTGCTGCGACGTGAAGTCGGCTGACCACGCCCCCTTCTAGGGTTGTCTTGTCTATGTTTAGAATAGTACAATTACTAAACTACATATTTTTTTATTTCAGGCTGACGCATTCGAGCTAAAGGAACGGGACAGCGTTATAAAACCATCAGAATCGGAGACGGACGTGTCTAAATGTAGCTGTTAGCCTATCAAATTGCATTATCACAAATTTCATTCGGCAATTAGCAAACTGATAATCTTGGTCTAAACAAAGTGCGGGTACACACTGTTTCCTAATGGCACATTGAGCATAGAGTAAATAATAGTACCATTGTACTAAAACTTACAGGTACTTACTTTAACTTGCTGGACAGCCGTGCGATTCTATAGGATCAGCCGTGTCATGTTTAGACTTGTGACGAATTTGCACTAGACGGCGGAGAGTAAATGGAAAGAAAGGTTTTACACCTACATTAACATCAAGCGAGTCATTACACCCATCCCACATATAAACATCACTTATGTACTCTATAGGTACCGTCTCAATGCTTTTTGTAACGTAGTTTAATACTTGTGTATAAGTTTATAACTTCTTACTGCCTAATAACCGTTTCGCGTAGGAAACAAGTTACACTTCTAGTGTTGCATACTTCAAGGTTAGATGAACCATCCTGTCAACAAAATTTTAACTACCGCGGTAGAAATTTTAGAATTATATTACGATTTTTTACATGTGCGTTATTTAATCAATATTAAATGGATCTCAACATAACATTTTAAAGAAAGACGCATTATAGACTAAATAAGCGAATTCAAGCTCGATTGGATATGGGAAACAATTTTTAGGAATGAACTGCTTCTAATAAAAATAAAACTTAAAATTATCAATATAACATTAGGTTTTTAAATTTGTTAGTGATAGTATAGTTTCGGCGTTGTGCGTTGTATGCTGCCTTGCGTATAAAAACTGTCGCAGTCATATTTATGTAGGTAAGTAACTATGCACGCGTTTTTATGACCAAAGTAAATAATAAATATAATCATTACAGGGATGAATATTTATCATCACATCCATGCTATTCCACGATGACACGTCGGAAAAACTCAAATCAGCATAACTATACATTTTACTAATATAATTACTACTTTTATACTATGATTTTTGAAGCACTAACATAGTATTTCCCTTAGTAGGTAGTTTTAGAAATTTCAGGGATTAATATTACATATTCTCGGATGCGGTATTCGAACCCGTGTCTTCTGACAACTGACCAACAGATGGCGCTCCGACGACATATAACGCGCGACGTTAAAACTTAATAGAGAAACAAATTCGGTGCTCGGAATGGTGCCTAGGTGGTCATGGCTACTGACACAGAATGTCAGAAAACGCAGTTTCGAATTCCGTCCGAAGATTTTTTTTTTCATTATTCTCTCCAACATTTGTAAAATATTAGTAATTACTCTTCTTTGGATTTCCTATCATAATATAAATTACATTGGTAAAAGAATTTGCCCACATCGTTCTCAGCGGACTGAAACGCTTCTATTTAATGATTTATCGCGATTCTCATACATTGAAATTAAATAACTTTTGATTTGAATGATTAAATCGCGTATAATTTTATATTATTTTATCCTGACGTTTGGAATATTTTTCAGTGACCATGTTGGCTGAAAAGTTTAAAATTGTTTAATTTCAACGCTCATATTTAATTAATTCCAGTCCCAAATGCATTTTCATTATATTAAGAATCAAATAATATCTGATTGTAGGTTGATTTATTTACCATCGTTATAACAACTTATATATTGATGTCTTATTTTCAGTAACTTAAAACAAAACATCAATCTCTTCTAGGTATTGGAATTGAAATGCCTTTGATATACAGATACCTATTATTTCTAGAATGTTGTTTTCGTTGAACTGAACACGTAGAATATAATATAATATAATATGGGACAACATCCACACAAAGGTCTTCAGGTCCCAAATAAGGCAGAGCCTGTACTATGGTAACCTGATGACTGATATACATACTTAAATACATATACACACCCAGACACAGATCAAACAGACACGTTCATGCACACAAATGTTTGACCTGTCCGGGGATCGAACCCGGGACCAGCGGCTCAGAAGGCAGGGGTGCTACCAACTGCGCCAACCGGCCTGTCGAACTGAAGGCCTGTAGAATGAACTAACTACCTAGAACTACTAGAAACTAACATAGATGTTTGCACAAAGTCTTTGATTTTTGGTAATATGTGAGCGCCTAGACTTACCGCGACAAAGAGAATTCTATTATGGACATAGATCTCGAGGCTGCGTTTCTCGCTTTTGGCCAGGTATTCCGCCAGGTATATATCCATTTATATGCTTTAGACAATGCACCGTTGACGTATATGGTTGGGGCCGACGTGTCATTGTTCATCATCAGATTTGATTTAGACTTTTTAGTATGTAAATATCTATAACTATGCAATTCATAATTTTACTATTTACGATAAGAAGTAACATCAATTTAAAAATTGCCAAGAAAAGTATTCAAAGTAGGTATTATTAACAACAATAGCCGTAACTTAACCAATAGCAAAAAGCTCTCACATGCTTAAAAAGCTGGAAAGCATTAGATGCTTATTATAGTTTACTTTAATGCTTGCGCATAACAATATTTGCTCAGCAAATAAAACATATTTTGAATCACTTGAAGCATTTTTTGGCGTCTATCGAATTTATATTATGTATTAGAGCTGTATTTGATTGTAATATTTTATATATTGTTTTTAAATTATTGATAATTACAATTTGAAAGACATTTTACCGAGTAAACTATCAGTTCTTTACATTTCCACTGCTGGGAACTGTCGTCCTTTCGGAGATTTGTATGGGCGATATTCCACCATGCGGACCCAGTGCATTTTACATAATAATCGGCTATAAATAATGCGATATAATTAGTAATCGTTTAACATAATAATCATGGTAATTTAAATGAATTAAAATATAATAGTGATGTTTACATATGTGTAGTAAAATTGAATACTTATTGATAACTTAGTTTGGATTTTCGCTTGCTGCGTCACTCGTGGATTTGCTCCATGTAGGTATGTGAGACCCAAGGACGTTCTCTCTTCCAAGATACAAATCTTGGAAGGGAAAACGTCCTACCATTAGGGTGAGACCCCTCTAGCAGCGCGTCTATTTCCCGCCGCCGCTTTTAAAAGACAAGTTCCAAGAAAAAGTAAATTATTCTCTCTAATATCCTGCTTTCCAGCAGAGAACGAGATATGTTTTATCTTAGCCAGTTACTAATTATAAATAGAGTTATTCTATGAATTCGTCAAAGCAATGGCATTATTTGTAGAGCGGGTTCTGGAGAATAACTGTTTTATTACTTTTGCAACTAGCTACAAAATACATGTAACTAGATACAAGTAACAAGTAACATTTTAGTATTTACATAACTTCAATTATTTAACTGAACAAATCAGTTCTTCTCTTATTTAATTCATCTGCCTTGTCTCGAATTTACAACGGTATTAATTGATTCAAATATATGATATATACGGATATACGTATTATGGAGATCTTTCAGAACGACTAATCGACGCCATTCGTGGCAATGCTGCCAAAGTTTAGGGAACGTTGCCCTCTGGTGGCGGTTTATTACACTAGGTTATATAATATAAATTATTTAACTTTGTTTTTATGTTATAGTAGTTTTTAACTTCTTTTTTGTTGAACATCTGTAACTGAATAAATAGTTTGCAATTAAATGGCATGAACGTATTCACAATTTATGCATACGTAACTTCAGACATTGAAAGAAGTCTTTGCGTAACTTTATAAAACTAACTGGCTGGACTTTATTGGCTGTACCTATTTTATAGAAATAGGTGATTTCTATACAAAGTTAAAAAAATTCGCGCAAGCCTGCTGATGGCATATGTTTTTTATTTATACAACGAATCATATAAAACTAGCTTTAATTAAGTGAACTGGCTAATTGATTGTCAATAATATATCATATACATAAGTACATTATTAAATTTTTTGCTGGATCCTCAATTTTGACATCTACACTAACAATAAGAGGAAAAATTTGTTTGTTTGTACTGGATAAACACAAAAACTACTTAACAAATTAAAACATCCTTACACCAATAGAAATCTACATTATTCCTGAGTAACAGACTATATTTGATTCATCACCCCGCATGTGAAACCACGGAGCGCAGGTAGTGTTTTACAAGATACTAGTAGCTGCGCTCCGTGGATTTACCCGTGTGGTGATGGATGATTATGATCAATCAAAATATATATCCTTTTATTACTCAGGAATAATGCAGCATTAGTGGTGAAAGAATTTTAGAAGTCGGTTCAGAAGTTTTTGAGGTTATTCGTTACAAACATAAAAAAATACACATCTTTCCTCTTTTAAATATTAGTATAGATATTTGAAGCAACACTGCTATGGGGCTACAAATATGTTTTACTTAAAAATTTAAGCAAGAGACATAATAAAAAAAATGTACGCCCTAAGAAATAATTATTTTAAAGTAAAAGTGCTGCTGTATTTGTGTATATTATATCGTTTTCTAGTATTTTCGTCATAGCACACATCCATACTTACCAATGTAGCTTAGGAATAGGAATTGTAATCGTTTCATGTAAAGTATTGAACAATCATCTTCTAGAATTAAAGAGAAGATAAGGATCTCAATTATATTGTAATAATGAAAATCTTCTCCAACTTGATCACAATACTGGTAACATTTTATACACTAGCACAACTGATGTAATGTTAGTTTGTAACAGTTCAATAAAACTTTTAATATATAAAACTTGTTTTCATTTTGACATATTCCGACAAAAGGGTTTTATTGGATACTAGTTCACCTCATAATGTCCCAATAATATTTTTCTCATATATCGTCCATGTATAGGGTTCCGTTGCATTTTTAACAGACTGCAAAAATGAAGGCGGTTATATGTTCGTGTGTATATGTATTTTTTGGACCGATTCTTAAAATTCTTTTTTGTTTGGTAGAGTATAACTTCCGAGATGATCCCATTTCAATTTAATGAAATTCGGTCGAGCAGTTTTTGAGTTACACTACAAAAACTAAAAATTGTTACGCCTATCTTGGTGATATCATTCATCTTCTTCTTCATCCTACGAGCAATTTCCCGGTTGCATTCCTAACTTCCGCCAAGAAGCCCGAGGTTTGCTTTCCTGCTTTTTTCCCTCCACTTCGCACGGTCTTCTGTATCCCTAGTGGTGAGACCTTTGGCACGCATATCACCCTTTACAATGTCAAGCCAGTCCTGGGTCTACCCAGTCTACCGGGCCCGGGCGGAGGCGGTATGGAAAGACATTTGTTTCCCACGTATCCAGCCGCAAAACGTGACCATACCAGCGTAGGCGACTCTCCTGCAATTTGTCTCCAATGTCTCGGACATGAAGGCTGCCGCGGATGCGGGAGTTTCTGATTCGATCTTTCCGAGTAACTCCACACATCCAGCGCAGCATCTTCATTTCCGTGGCACGTAGCTCCTGCTTGTGTCGCTCAAGCACTGGCATCGTTTCACTGCCGTATAGAAGGACAGGCCTAATGATGGACACCTGTAACCTCCCTCCACTTAGCCCAAGCCGCCGAGATACGTGACGACATCGCAATCGATGTCACTGGACGCGTGAAGTACAGATCCCAGGGACTTAAACTGGTGCGTCCGCTCGACCATGTTTTCGCCTAAGCAGATGTATGTGGAATCAGTAGTGTTGCAGGCCAAGTACTCAGTCTTCGCTACATTCAATTCAATATTGAATTATGAATTATTATCTTGATATCATTATTGACGGTGAATGACAATCGATTCCTTAAGTAGCAAGTCACTAAAACGGGTGAAAATAAAGTTTTACCAAAACACGGAACCCACTTTAATACCAAAAAGTGTGAAATAACTTGTCAAAGTCGGTACCATGTGCACAATATTGTGATAAAAGGTACTTACTTTTGAACTATCATGGTACCGACTTCAACAAGTTATTTCACACTTTTTGGTATTGAAGTCGGTTCCATTTTTTGGTATTTTTTTTTTATTATGAGATGTAACTATGATATATAAAAATGAATATACGAAAGAATATAAGGACAGAGGTGTATCAGTGTAAGTTCATGATAAGATTTATTTGCATAAATAGTAAAAATACATTTAATATTAATTTCACGATTTAACTTACGTGACACAGTCTAGTCTCTCGAACGGTTTGGTAACATCTGGTTCAATTATATATACATCACTCGCGTACCTGGCTGCGACCGCGGTTGCATTTCGGACACCAACAGCGGCATTAGTTTCAATACTTTAATCGGTTTTTTGGTTTTTTCGGTGAAGGTCCTAAAGAGTCCATTACAACTTTACCGTTAGTATTTTCAACCGTTGTTGTACAAACAAGTCCTGGTATCTCATTTTCATTTATCTGCGTGGATTCGATTGCTGCTGTTTCCTCGAACTCTTGGCTGGATTTCTTGATTGTAGCAATGTCTTTGGATGAGCTGACCGTTTCTGAATCACATTGTTCTTTTGTTTGTGATGAAACTTGAACCTTTTTCTTTGTGTTTGTGTCTATGGTTGTCGATTTTATCTGAGGTTTCCTGAAAACAGTAAAAAAAATTAAGTAAATAAACAACCACACTTAGAAACGTTGCATACGTGGCAATGATGTGAACCATCATCAAATTTCCTTTAAGAATAAGGAGATAAAATAATTCTTGTTGTTAGACGCTAAAGGATTAATCCTTATTAACAATCACTTATTTATTTCTTCATATGATCATTCTATATCTAGCGTGGGATCTCCTTTCACTAACCATCAAGTGGTTATGGTCAAATCTAGCCGATCATAACAAAATCCTCATCATCATCATCATCTCATCCGTAGGACGTCCACTGCTGAACATATGCCTTACCACACATTTCCAAAAGGACCGGTTCGGAAGCGGCCTGCATCCAACGTCAATTCAATACAAAATCATCATCATCATCATCTCAGCCATAGGACGTCCACTGCTGAACATATGCCTCCCCCATGATTTTCCAAAAGGACCGGTTGGAAGCGGCCTGCATCCAACGTCGTCCTGCGACCTTCCTCAGGTCGTCTGTCCACCGTGTCGGTGGACGACCTACGCTGCGCTTGCCGGTCCGTGGTCTCCACTCCAGAACCTTTCGGCCCCATCGGCCATCTGTTCTGCGTGCTATGTGCCCTGCCCACTGCCACTTCAACTGGCTAATCCCATTCGCGCGCGGCAGGAGACGGCGAGCGCACGTATTGTAATTAGTTTCGTACAACACTAATTATTTTTGTGAAAATGGACGAGGTGTTAATACCTCGATCCAGTAGTGTAATAAGCAACCAAAGTGAGGATGAGGTTAGAGCGAGCAACATAAGTTAAGACGAAATAAATGATAACATAGTCTGTGAGTTGCAAGAATTTGAAATGCATGAGTCAAGAAGTAATAACAGTGCGAGCAATATACAAATGATAAGACCGGAAAAGAGACCAAGACCAGAGAGTGATGAGCAAGTGAGCGGTAACAGTGACGACGGATTTACGGTGGTGCAAAGGAGAAGTAAGAGGGTTATAAAAAATAATACATTTCAGTCAGATATGCACTTGAAATCTACAAGTACCCTCGGTCATAAAAATAATAATACAAATGAGATAGATATAGCTTCAATAGAAGTATGCATGACTTCTAATGAAATGCTACCTAAACAAATAGGTTTAGCTAAGTTGCTCAAGGCCGAAAACATAACGAATATAACACATATTAAATACAAAACCCCATATAAAGTAACTATGAAATTTGAGAACGCGACTGATGCCGAGAATTTGCTAAATTGTAGCAAGTTTAAGGAAATGGGTTACAAATGCCATTTAACAAACCAAGTGGGCTTAACCTATGGGGTGGTGAAATATATTGAGCTAGAAGTGAAGGAAACAGAGTTAGCTGTACTTTTCACATGCGAGGTAGAAATAGTGTCTGTTAAGAGACTGAAACGGCTGATGGAAAACAAAGAGTGGAGGGACAGTGAGACTGTTCGATTCTGTTTTAAAGGTGCTACTATCCCCCCATATGTCTATGGATATGGGTGCCGCTTCAAGGTAGAGCCGTATACATTCCCTGTTACACAGTGTTCAACATGCTAGCATTTCGGCCACATAGCGAAGGTCTGCACATCTAAACAAATTTGCCCCAAATGTAGCAGCAAACATGACAATTGTGAAACAACAGAGTACAGATGCACTAACTGTAAAGGCAACCATGTAGCTTTCAATAAAAATTGCCCAACATTTTTGAAAGAAAAGCAGATACGACTAATAATGTGTAAACTAAACTGTACTTATAAAGTTGCGCTATTACAATATTTGAATCAACAAAAAGAAACATTACAAAATGTGAAGGGTTCTGATACAGAACATAGAAACACTTATGAGAAAAGTAGTTTGCCACAGACTTCATCGGCTAGAATTCCCGATCCGGAAGTTATTATACATAATGAAAACTCAAAAGAAAATGAATCCGAAGATGATGTGAGCTCTGTTTCGAATGGACAAGAAAGTACAGAAACAATTTCAAACAGCAAGATACAAAAGAAGAAGAAAAAGAAGATACAGAAAAACAATAATAACAACATTATGCAAAAACCACTATTCTCCGAAGTAACTAAAAGAGATAGTCAAAACAAGGTGTCAGCAACACCACAACATACACGATATACTGAAACAAGAAAGGAAGAAGACAAACCTAAACAAAAAAATGAAAAGATTAATTTCAAAGATGTATTAGAAAAATTAAAAAATATTTTCTTTGCGGACATTAGTTTTGAAGAAAAATGTACATTTGTACTTAAATATTTGATAGATAAAGTAAAGAAGTTTTTTATAAGGACTGTAAATAGTGGTGAGCTTATTAGGAAACTAATAAACATCTTCCACAATGGATAGCTGCAATGTGAGGAACCGCTTTACACCAGGCTTCGGGGGTTCTGCTGCTCAATTACGCATTGGGCAGTGGAATTCCCGAAGCATTTGTAATAAGAAAACAGAGTTTGAATTATTGTTATATCAAGATAAAATTAATGTATGCTTGGTTAGTGAAACATGGTTAAATGCAGATAAAGCATTAAAAATTAATGATTATGACATATATAGAGTAGACAGAGATGATGCAAATGGTGGGGTGGCCATCATAGTTCATAATTCAATCAAAACACAGCTGCATTCTATAACTGTAAGAAACTCAGGGATTGAAATTGTTTGTATAAAGATATTTAATTGTAAACATCTAAAATATATAGCATCCATATATTGTCCATCGTCTGTCCGAACATCACAATGTGACTGGGACGAAGTGCTCTCGAATTTTCAGGAAAAGTCGATTGTAGCGGGGGATTTTAATGCTCACCATTCGAATTGGTCCAATAGAACAAATACAAGGGGTACACAAGTATATGATGCTAGCTTGGGTCAAAATTTTATTAGTCTAAATAGCGGTGAAATTACTTTTATGAAATTGGTTAATGGCATGCTACAAAAATCTTCGCCAGATATTACTTTCGTGTCCACAGACATAGCGGTCCATTTCAAATGGTGGGTCACAAATGAAAATTTGGGCAGTGACCACTTGTTTATAGAGTTTCAACTAGAGCTGTCAGATGATCCGGTCTTCATAAAACGTCGTAACTATAAACAAGCTGATTGGAAACTCTATCAAGATGCATGCAGAAAAAGCTTTTCAAATCATAGACTCATGTTTAGTGAAGATTTACAATCAATGTACAACTTCTTCATTGAAAAATTAAATCACGCCGCCAACCACAGTATACCGTTTTTTAAAGTTAATTCAAATCCGTCAATGTCATTCAAACCTAAACCCTATTGGTGTCCCGATGTGTCACAGCTAAACGCCGCTTAGCACTTAAACACTTCCGAAAAAATCCTACACCAAATAATTTTGATAATCTTACCAAAAATATAGCAGACGCACAAAAGTCTATAAGACAAGCAGAGTCCGGTGGTTGGAAGAAATTTTGTGGAGAAATAGATGAAACAACAAGTTCTTCTGTAATGTGGAGAAAATCAAGGGGGTAAAGAAAAATAGTATTCGTGCTCCAGACGATAAAAAGGTAGAGTTACTGCGAGATTTAGCTCCGGATTTTGTAGAACCACCCACACCGGTTTTTAGTTCTCGAAACCCTCAGTTAGAAAGTGCTTTTTCTGTCCATGAACTCTATAATTCCTTAAAGGAAAAAGACACTGCCCCAGGTGAGGATGCTATCACGTATAGCATGATCTATCACCTTCCCAAAGAAGGCAAAGTACTACTTCTCAAAATATTTAACTTGATATTTACCCATGCAGTAATACCAGAACAATGGCGTAAAATTAAGGTGATACCAATCCCCAAACCCAATACTGTTGATTCTACACCCAAATTTAGACCAATTTCATTAATTTCTTGCATATGTAAAATTTTTCATTCAATGATAAATAAAAGACTTGAATGGTTTGTTGAACGAAACAAAATACTACCTCAAACCACTTTTGGCTTTCGTAGGTGTCAGTCAAGTGTAGACTGCATAACAAGATTAGTATTACAAATACAAGCTGGTTTTGTTAAAAATATACATACACTTGCATGCTTCCTAGATATAGACAGCGCATATAATAACATTCTGGTAGATCGACTGGTTGTAATGTTGGACAAATTGAGAGTCGGAACTAAAATATGTAAATACTTATTTGCGTTTCTAAGACTGAGATATCTGGAAATCAAAGAGGATAGTGAAGATCATGCTCTAACTAGATGGACAGGTAAAGGACTAGCGCAAGGAGATCCTATCTCGCCTTTGCTATTTAATATAATTATATCAAAAATTAGTCAATCATCTAATAACTTGCATACTCTACAATATGCTGATGATTTTGTCTTTTATGCTCAGAACCAAAATATTAATAATAGTGTAATAGATATACAAGACTGTATACATGTAGTATCGCGTTTACTAAGTCAAATAGGGTTACAAGTGTCATTTTCAAAAACGCATGTGTGTCTATTTAGTAGAGGCCAGATTAAAAACCAAGTGACTATATCAATTGATGACAACACGATTCCAGTAACAAATTGTGTTAGATATCTAGGCGTTTGGTTGGACAGGTCACTAAAATGGAATATACATATAAACAAAGTCCACATGAAATGTTTGAAGTTACTTAATATTTTAAAAATTTTGGCAGGGTCGTCCTGGGGAGTCCACCCAAAACACCTTCGAAGACTTTATATCTCCTTAATTAGAAGTAGGATAGATTACTCAAGTTTTATGTATGACAATGCAGCAAAAATTCACTTATTAAAGCTAGATAGAGTGCAAAATGCAGCATTGCGTGTAGTAGGAGGATATATAAAAACCACTCCAGTTCGTGTGATGGAGCATGAGCTCTGCATACCACCACTGCACATGCGAAGAAAATACCTTGCTACCAGATATTGCTTGAGGTCGCTATCCTGGTCAAATAATGTAAGAACAGATATGCTAAAAAGCCTCTCTGATATAAATTTATCAACATATTTTAGGAAAAAGAAATCTTTACTTATGTCTGTGTATGAGGAAACCAAAAGAGATAAAATCAACACCAGTCATACATTACCTATTTTTAATTTGAAAACATGGGTCTCTAATATAGATATATCTTTCATTCATACAAATATTGATAATATAGTTTTTTTGTTTTGTTTTATAAAGGTCTTTATTAATCATACAAGTACATCGTATTAACTAGACACAGTCTTAGACTAATACAAGCTACATTCTATTATGACTATTACAGGCTAACATCGCCTATTTAAGTCTTTTTATAAACTTAATAGTTATGTAATTTAAAATATAATTTTGTGTATCAGGTAGGTACTATTTCAAATATCTACATTAAACTATAATAAATTAACTTTTAAGTGCCTTATGTACCAGGCCCATTTTTAATTTGACACCACAAATAACTAAGTGTAAACACATACCATACACGTACTGGATCACAATTTCGTACAACACAATCGTGCAAGTAATATTGTACCTATATAGGTATATCATAGTAATAAAGAAATACCAACCAGTGATTATATATTATTATCGGAATTAACACGAACGGCATAATACAATAATGCTACCCTCACTTATTTGCGAATGTTAAAATAACATCAAGTAGGTAGCGAGTCCGACTCCGACACCCGTAGTGACACATTCTTGTCGACTACGTCATCGAGGATATAGTGATGGGGTAAGCGATACCTCTTGTATGTATCGACATAAGGCAGTTTTGATATTCTTGTTTGTCCAATACCACTAATTAATTTATTTCTGTGGTTTATATTTGTTTGCGTGTAAAATTTTATTAATAGTTTTAAGATAAATTGTCTGATGGTAGGAAATTTTAACTTATAGTGTAGTTTACTAATATTTGTACGAAATGGGGTATTATATGCAATTTTGAAAGCCTTGTTTTGAACTGTTTGAAGTTTTCTGTAGTTATTTTGACAAGTGCTGCTCCACACAGGTGCGGCATAGGTAATACATGGTCTTATAAGAGTTGTGTAAATTTTTAATTTAGTTTTTGGGCTTAGTTTAGTTTGTCTATTCATAATGAGTCGCAGACTTCTAAAAGCATTGAGACCTTTTAAACGGATTTGATCTACATGGATGTTCCAGTTAATTTTAGTATCTAGATTAACACCAAGATACTTGACCGATTTGGCCCATGAAATATCATGCCCATTAATTTTTAAAGTTTTGTCCGGTGGTTTTCGTTTTCTTGAAAACATTATGGCCTCTGTTTTAGTCTCATTTAGTTTTAGTTTCCATTTTCTAAAATAACTAGATAGTAGATCTATAGACAATTGAAGTCTATTAATGATGAGGTTTTCATCCTTTGACGACGCGTAGCAAGCAGTGTCATCAGCAAAGCATGCGAGACTTGTTCGAGGCTGCTTGGGAATGTCGTTAAGGTACACTAAAAATAGAAGAGGCCCTAGTACTGACCCTTGAGGTACTCCTGCGGGCATAATATGACTTTCAGAATATGTATTTCCAATGTGAACTTTAAAAGTACGCTGTGATAGATATGATTGTATGATTTTTATCAAGCCAAAGGGAATCCCAATCATCATCAGCTTATGAAATAAACCGTCATGCCAAACAGTGTCAAAAGCTTTTTCGATGTCTAACAAAAACTATATTATAGATAATATAGTAAAACCGAAATACACATATGATAACAGTATTTTAAAGTATAATACACTTCATATGTTAGGCAACAAGTACAATGGTTGGGTTAAAATTTATACAGATGGATCTCAAATGGAAGACGGTCGCGGGGCGGCCTACTACGATCCCAGTCACAATGTGAGAGAAAGCTTTAGATTAAATGATTCTAAATATTCAATAATGTTTGTAGAACTTTTTGCAATCTCGGAGACACTGTCCTATATTACTAGTTCAGGACTCAAAAAGGTAGTTATTTTGTCTGACAGCAAAAGTGCCTTACAGCATATAGCTCGATGCGCTTCTGGACACAGAGGTGCATCGATAGCATATAATATATTAAGTAAAATTCTTGGTCTGATGGATGGGGGAGCGACTCTGGGATTGCAATGGGTTCCTTCACATGTCGGCATTCATGGAAATGAGGAGGCAGACAAACTAGCTAGGGATGCAAGAGTAAGTGGTACAGAGGTTCACCTAAAACGCGAATATACGGAAGTACTTACCCATTACAAAAACAAAATTAAATTGCAGTGGAAGGAGTATTTTGATGTTATCTCTCGAGAGAAAGGGATATGGTATAGAACTCTACAAAGTGAGCCTCCTCATATTCCATGGTGCACCCACGTGAAGTTAAGTAGAAAACTAGTAGTAATTGGTCACAGGTTGCGTTCTGGACACATGCCATTAAATGGATTCAAGCACCTAATGAACAAAGCTAGGAGCCCTAATTGCAACACATGTGGTGTGTACCAAGATGTGTACCATCTTCTGATAGAGTGTGTCCAGAGTGCATCTATAAGAGATGACCTATTTAAGGTCCTTGACATTAACCGCCTTGATATGGGCCTGATTCAGAGCATTTTAGCTGCGCCAACATCCAATGCAGCTAGGATGCTCTATCAGTCTACATATAAGATGCTCAAGGATAAAGTGTAAAAATGGGTACAAAATGTTTGAGTAAACTATGGGACTGACATAGTCGGTACACGACTCAAAGTCCCTAAATAAAAAAGAGAATAAAAATAAAAATAAAAAACTGGCTAATCTTCTGAGCTATGTCGGTGACTTTCGTTCTTCTACGGATCTCCTCATTTCTGATTCGATCACGTAGAGAAACCCCGAGCATAGCCCTCTCCATAGCTCGTTGTGTGACTTTGAGCAATACAAATGCTGGCTTTGAAATTCCTTTTTTTTCATGCTCTTAGATTAATGAACGAGGCCCACCTTGTGCTAAGCGGTAACCTCCCTCTATAACAGATGCATTTCGTCACAAGTGACGAACTGCCCTGCGCCCAACACTCCAAGGTACTCGTAGTTGTGAAACCAAATTTGCCTGTAATTTCACCGGCAACCATGCCCATCAAATCAGTAATGCGATTATTTCTGCTTTGTGGTAGGAATAGGTATGGTGGCAGTACTTCACCAGACGATCTCATTCACAAAGAGTTCTATTGCTCGGTAAACTGCTGTTGACCAAGTATCTGAAAGTACAACAATATGAAGATGATGAAGCAGTTGTTGCTGCATTACAAGAATTTTTCAGATTCTACTTAAAGTGCTTCGGATGAATACTTTTTAAGACTTTAGGGGATTCTACTAAATTGCTCCGTATCAAGACTTTTTAAGACTTTAGGATTTAACAATAAAACATTACTACACTTAATAACGTTTTATATTATTATCATCACATTTTATTTTTGATGAAACATACAGGTAAGTTTCCCATATGGCATGGGTTTAAATCATCATATTAATAATAATGAACGAAATCTCGTTACCAATAGCTGTGTATATAATAATATGATTAAAATAAGTAAGTACTTGCATCTAATAATAGTTAATTAACAAAAATAAAATAAATATAATTAATTTTAATGCTGAATTTTACAATAAATTTAATATGACAATCACATTTAAATTATTCCCGCCTTAGCGACATTAGAATTCCCTGTGTTTGTGAGAACTACAGTTGACTTCCATATTACTAGATTCATAATGTTTTTAAGTAACTAGCGACTGCCCGCGACTTCGTTCGCGTAGTAGGCTCAGCGACATTACCTCCCATCTTTCCTTGATTTTTCTTTCATAAGAACCTTCTCCTGACAATAGTTAACACCACGAAAAAATAATTGGCGAGATTGCACCATCCGTTCTCAAGTTAAAGCGTGACCAGGAGAAACAGGGGTTTATTTTTATATATACAGATTTAGGTAGAGTGTTAAGAGATTTTTTATAAGTTATTTACTGCTATGTTCTTTAACATTAACTTTGAAAGAAAACAAATGCGTTAAAATTAAATATTTCTCTAATTGTTAAATAGAAACATATCTTCGGTATCGTTGTAGTTAAGAGTTAGGAAATATTCCCGAAATTTCTTTCTATTGCATACCTCTCTTGTGCCCTTTATACAAATGATGTACCAAGTTACTACTTATAAGATATTTTTTACTCAGAGCTTCCCTTACGCAACCGTCGACGTTATTTTAATTCATAAACCTTTTGTTCTAAATATTTGGAGACATTAAGCTTTAATGTTATTTGCGGCACTACATATACACTGTGGTCAACATCCGAATCATGTGCTAGTTCGATTCGCTACAGTTCCTTTATGGCAAATTATAGTATTATAGTATTAATCATAGTTTGATATTTGCAAAATTTTAAAGGTTCCTACATAGGTACATACTCAAATAAGCATCAAAGGGTTCCTGAGTGTGACAGCAATACTGTGTTATGGCAAAGTACTTGGACGTGCGGCCCCTAGTCGTCTTCGCGACAAATAGGCGACAGTGGGAAGAAGCGGTGCGTTGGGGGCGAAGGACACTTACCGGCGATCATTACGCGAATGCCGGCAGAGCGGTCGGGTTTGGCAATTTTTAAATTTCATTGTTTTCTGTTGTGTAGGTATGCTACCAACAAAAAAGCTCAATCGAAGCTTTGTTCGTAGATGCGATGTTTACTTGTTTTGTGGCGATGTTGACATCCCTACACGAGTCTTCCGCTCAACCTGCACGATTGAACGCTATATAGTAAGGAAAACGTTCTACTTATAGATATTTACTTTGGTTATGGTTCGAAGGCACTGTAGCGAGTAAAATTACAGGGCGAATGACAATATCTCGGGATACCGAGCGTATGTGTAGTACCGCCAATATTGAAGCTGGAAGGTCTGAGTGGCGTAGAAACTATAAAGAGCAAGAGCTCTTATCATCAAGAGACGTTTCATTACTTACTTATGTTTGTAAAGCATTTGTTATGTATTGTAGTGGTATGACTTTTGCAGAGTCAGTCTGGGGAAGTACCACACCTTTGCCAGTTATTCAACAGTGAAGCTGTAGTGTGCAAACATTACCGTGTTTCGGTTTGTAGGGCAATGTGTCCAGCGAAATTCCAAGGCAAGAGATTTGACATTACCAGAAGAGTTTAGAGTTTGAGTTTTAGTTTAAAATTTTGAATGGCACTGAACTGTTTATGAGCAAGCGGACGCTTAACATCAGGAGAGGGACTTGTTCGTCTCATCACTGATTGACATAATAAAAAATATGTTTCCATTTAAAAGCTTTTTTATGGGATAGGTTGTCAAACGAGCTAGCGGCTCACCTGATGGTAAGTGATACCGTCGCCCACGGACATCCGCAATACCACAGTTCTCGAGTATGCATTGCCGACCTTTGAGGAAGGAAGATAGGGAGGAAGAGACAGAAGGTGAAGGGGGAAGGATAGGAGGGACGGGCGGAGAGGGGAATCGGACCTCCGGAAACTCCCACAAACCAACTGAAACGCAATGGCAAGCTATGTTACTTCCTCTCGGTGTTATGTGGAAGTTTGGTACTTACCCGGTCGTGCCGGCCCATTCGGCTGTTGGGTTACAGCGTGGCACTACCACCCAAAAACAAGCTAGTAGAGTATCAGTTGAATCACCATTAACTTACTTTATATCTTTCTGGAGACCGCCAAAAGCAGTAACTTCCAATAATGCTGGAACATCAGGAACTCCAAAGTTCTCCTCGTAACACGTGTGTTTTATCATATGCGCTGCGTCATCGTAGACTGTTGTTATTAACCGCCCTGTAAAAAGAAAAAAAGGAAGTTTTACTTAGTCATATTAATCATCCACATCCACAAAAACTGTGTTCCCATACAGATACGGCCAAACCGACTGCTGATAATTTTCAGTAGGGCTATTATGTATCTCAGTTGCTAACAAATCATGATCATTGATATCGATAAAAATGGCGGCCCTATGTCACTTTTGTCAGATCCAGTCATCAACTTACTAACATTTTCGCTAACTGGAGTTACCAAAAATGTTAGTAACTGACATAAGGCCTGTCTTATGTCAGTTACTAACATTTTTGGTTGGCGCAGTTGGTAGCACCCCTGTCTTCTGAGCCGCTGGTCCCGGGTTCGATTCCCGGACAGATCAAACATTCGTGTGCATGAACATGTCTGTTTGATCTGTGTCTGGGTGTGTATATGTATATAAGTATGTATACGAGTCATCAGGTTGTCCCATATTATAAAGCCGCCATTTTTCAAGATTTCAATCAACATTTGTTAGCAACTCAGACGTATGTACAGAGCGGTTTTTAGGGCCAGCCTAGCTTGGAATCAATGTGTCTTGACAGGAGAACTAAGTAAGTAAGGCCAGGCATTCTGACGGAATTTTCATGCACCTTATCTAAGATATGGCTTAACAACTGGTGTCCACATAATCTAAAACAAATGGGATTGATGGTTGATGTATGATCGAAGTGCGCTCAGTTAAATAAGAATATGAACAAGAATAACAACTTTAGCCACTAACGTAGTAATTACAACAAACATAGCGATCATCTGATAAAATACAAACTTTACAGCATGACTTCATTGAGCAGTTTAGAATGATTACTCATGCTCCAGTATGAGCATTTACGCTATTTATTAATAAATTACTGTTTCTAATCATATCAATAATTCCATAAATAACCTACTACAAAAACAACATTCAGAAACTTATGTTTAATATATCTCCATCAGTTTAATAATACAATCAGAAGTTTAACATATAATTTTGGCATGTCCTTATCTGCTACGTTTAAAATGGACTTCAGCAAGCAAAATTTATAAGTGAATTCTTGTGATTTCTGAGATAACTATAAAGATTAAGTAAGATTTTTCTTACTAGGTGCCCGTCCTTCTATCTTGTACTCTTCAATCTCTCTGTCTTTTTTTTTTAAAAGCTCCCGCAGTTCACTCTGACTGGTGCGTAAATCACACACTGTTTGAAGTAACGGTTGAATTACTGATTGGAAGAACTGAAACACAATGGTAGTTTTTTAAGAACCGTTTTTAAATTCACTAATTATAATAGTAGGTACTAAAAAGTAGTACTTGTACCTTTTTATTTTGATGTGTTCTTCAACATGTATATCAATCTTGTAGGTCTTAAAGCTTGCAGCACCACATGTTTACAAGTGTGTTGAAGATATCAAAGCAATTATATGTATTAGTCAAAGATATGCATATTTAAATTTTAAACATGTGCTGAGAGTCATACCCAGTTTATAGAAAAAAATCGAGATTTTCATGATATATTTTGATGTATTTGTTACTCTTCAACCATACATCAGGAATTAAATTTCTTAGTTTTACTCAAAACTCCTGTGTAGGATGTCAATACTCATGAGACTTGATCGATACAAGTATTGTTTAGCACACATTTTTACTTTTTGTCTATTATATCTACCTGCAGTGAGTAATGCTTCATACAGCTTAAACCCATATACTCGTCATTGGCCATATTTGGCCAGTCACATTACAGAATTCCAAGAAAAGATACGACTGCAAGAAATGCAACGTGTGCGGTTAAGAACAAGTATTGAAGTCATGATAGCACACATGATGTGAAGTGTTTGCTGCAGATTAAGTTGTGGTTTCAAATCCTGAGTTAAAATTGAGCTTTCAGAAAAGGTAAGCTACATCCATCAGAAGAAAACCACAGTATGCTGGGGAACTTTCTAGCATCTGTCTGGAAGGTTCTAGATAAAATAGAAAGCATCTGAGTGTTTTAAGTAGGTAACTGACTAAAAAATATTCTGGACTTACATGTTCTGCGGAAGCTTTGGGCATCCTTAATTCCAGCTTCAAAGGAAACTCATAAGCTTTTACCAGTGTAATGTTTAGTAATTCATTTGACTCATCTGGCAGAACACTGACTTTCTTTAGTGAATCTGGATTGTTTAGCATGTCCAGGCCTTTCTCCACAAGTTCATTTTCATCATCAAAATCTATTCCCTCATTACACTCCTGTAAAATTTTAAATTACAATATTAAATAAATAAATAAATAAATATTCCACAACTATCACACAACGCCATCTAGTCCCAAGCTAAGCAGAGCTTGTGTTATGGGTACTAGACAACTGATAAACATACTTATATATTTCTAAATACATAAATATTATAGATAAATTACACCCAGGCACAGAACAAATGATCGTGCTCATTACACAAACATTTGTCCTGGGTGGGAATCGAACCCACGACCTACGGCATAGCATATTAACACTGGAGAGGATGTGCAGACTGCAGGGTACATACAAGAGAGACTGTAAAAATGAATTAGTAAAGGTAAGCTAATTTACATATATTTTCATGGAAAATATGTTAATAATCTGTTCTATAGTCAAGCGCATTATTCAAGAAAAATTTATGTGATTTATGTATACTCTAGCAGGTATTCCATTTATGTACTAAGAGGTTAATTATTATTAACTTTGGCCATCTAGGTTTATGACAGACTATATGATAACACTTTATAGCTAATTTATGCAAAAAGTGGATTGATGTAGCATTATAGCACAATCACTTGACAGTAATATTGGGTTCCTATATCCTAAAACAGATTGTTTTGCATACAACTCACAACTTATTAACACTTTTTGTATGAGATAACTGTCAAAAAGTAAAGTTATAATCAAAACAATCCATTTCTGGATCTAGGAACCTAGCCCAAGTGTGTTAAGTTGCTTGAGGACAAATTACCCATCTGATGTTCTTTTATTTGTATATTTTATGTGACAAACTGTTGATGAGTTCTGTACATAGCTGTGAGAGTGAATTTGTAGTTAAGATTGTATTAGGATGTGGCTAGAATATCGAGAATGAATAAATATTTACCAAAATTACATAGGTACTTTGAGCATAAACCTGATTTAAAAGGAACTAAGTATATAAATAAATAACACATTGGTTTGGGTGTTTGAAAATGTTCTTGTATCAATGATTGTATGATGAATGAATGTATCTAATATCAATGATTGCTTGAGAAGTGTCATCACGGTTGTAGTTTAATGTCTTTCACACAAGTTATCACATATATACCAAATAGAAGCACACATGCACACATCTCTCAACTTAGTTTTAGACAACAAAGTGTTATGTGACATAACTACAAATGAGAGTCGCAGCAATATCGAGCTGTAAGTTAAGGATCTGGAATCTGAATTGTACTGTTATTTCTTACTACAATAAATAAACAATAGTTAAAACTTACCTTCATGGCAGACAAGAAAGTTTTTCTGGATGAATTTAAGATCCAATATCTTTGGTAGTCTGTCACCCCAATATAAAAGAAGTCTTCTGATTCATTATTAAACTTTATGAAATACGGTGGAGATTTCTGCATACATTTCCACATTATATTTTACTTGAAAAGTAATGTTTATAGTTTTTAAGACTACGGACGGATAATGTGAAATTAAAACAAAACAAAACATAGATCATAAGTTATGATCTATGTTTTGATATTATGATTCATAACACCACCAGCCACCATAACTAGGAGTAAATTTATTCTATGACCATAACACAATAGAAACTAGGGGTACGTTCCGGTAAGCGCCGTCCGTCAACGCTCACAACAGTTGCGTCCCGTGTTCCATTCCGCTATGGACCAATGCTTGCAATGTTTAACCCAAACGGAACGTTTACGCGGTCACGAAATGCGCACCAAACTTTCAAATCAAAAGAATGGTTAATTGATGCGTTGACATTAACAGCTCGCACCGACCGCAAAAACCCACCTTCGATCCGCGAGCGTTGTGGTCACGACGTGAGCGTTTTCGGTGACGTCATCAATAACGTACGTGCTCGCTCACAATGCTCGTGGGCTTATAAGGGAATGGGTGTGAAAACGTCGCAAAATTTTTTGGGCGCTTACCAGAACGAAGCCCTAGGCTACGTTCGAGCTAGCTCGTACGTCATCGAAGACGTCACCGAAAACGCTCACAACGCTCGTAGATCGTAGGTGGGTTTTCACGGTCGTTGCGAGCTATCACTGTCAATAAATTCTATTGATTTTTGACAGACAAATTGGCGCGGCTTTTACGACCGCGTAACCGTTCTGTTTGGGTCGAACATTGCAAGCATTGATTTATAGCAGAACGCTAAATCGGGGCGCGACAGTTGTGAGCGTTGACGGCGCTTACAGGAACGTATTGTATGTTGCTAAGTACGCGGGACATTGAAATATACTAAAGTGACATTACTAGGGTTGGGGTACTGAACAAAAAAGTCGATTATTGAATGATATTTAAACAAAATTGTAGTATTTACGAAAACAAAATTGTTGCACTATTTGGCCATGTCACAGATAGATTCGTCACAAATACCTGTATGTACGTCCGAATCACGGCTATGAAATAAAACAAGAATACGCTAAACAGTTTTTGTTACACATTGAATAAAGGGCATTTGTTGTTTACACGTCATTATTATAATGGGGCACAACCCAAGTCGTCGTCTTCGTAGTCGGATTCAGATTCACTAGCTCAATTCAATTCAAATCATTTATTTAAAAGCAACACAGACTCATTATAGTATACTAATTATCCTTAGCCACATTTCTTATATACAATTTAAATAATTACTTACATAGGTACATTCATTCAATTAAAAGTCAACAATTTCATTACATATAATTATTACAAAATCATGAGCTATCAATCGTCATGAATTATATACAACATGCAACCTACAGCAATGGTTCATGTAGCTACAGTCGAGCCTTTCTGCGGGCACTGCTAGCATGCTGTTAGCACTCCCCGCACTCGCCGCATCAGCGACATACCTTCTCTTCTTCTCTCTTCTTCTTGCGCATTGTGGTGTAAAATACAATTTACGCGCGCTTCTGCGAACATTGTTGATGCGCTGCAAAAGCAAGGGAGCCCCACCAACATCCACTACAACATCAACTAAACTACTGCCGTTCAGAGAATGCGTTCCTGACACGTCGCGATTGAACTGACGACGTAACTTTGTAATGGCGTTGCAGTTACGATAAAAATATTATTGCTGGTTGTTTACCATTTTAACAATTGATGAGCATTAAAAAACAATATTATATCAATAATCAATTAATGTTATAATTTTGTGCCAAACTGAGTGTCAAATAACTTGGTAAACAATATTTTTCTAAATCTAAACTGCGCTATTACAAGGTTATGTCAGCGCTTTATATTTGTAGTGCTGTGCTAACAATAACAGGCAATAATAGTATTGTAATCTGTTCTTATACAGTTATACTTTATAAAATAATACGTTTTGTTTTTCTTTTTAAGAATTTGAAAATAATGGACTATAAGATAACTTTTATTAAATATAAAAATAAAACTACGACCAAACCGAACGCGCGAAAGAAAGTAGCATTTTTATATTTAGGTTGAAAATGGTAACCCCAAATGGCGTTACTAGCATTTTTATACTTAGATTAAAAACGGTAACCCCAAATGGCGTTATGGG
Organism: Selenia dentaria; assembly: GCA_917880725.1. NCBI lineage: Eukaryota > Metazoa > Arthropoda > Insecta > Lepidoptera > Geometridae > Selenia > Selenia dentaria. Next base: position 18,980,967 of record OU862888.1, on the reverse strand, counting down.
CCGCCATTTTATGACGCTAAAACAGTCGTCTGTTGTCGTTTCGTGCGCATAGACCACGTTCTTCAAGTGTTTTTGATCTGTTTTTATTTGATTACCCGGCTTTCGTTTAATGGACTGTTTCTGCTTTTCAAACTGACATCGGCGCTAAATCGGACTTCGATTGTGTTTTTGTGACTTTTGGTGCATAATAATGCCTAAACGTGGACAAACATTGAAAAGTGGAGCCCGTGAGTTAATCATCAAGCTGCAAGATTACTTTGAGCGGGAGCGGCAAAATGGCGGACACCTGGTACCTGTCGAACAAGTACAAGAACGTGTCTCTCAGGCGCTTGGAGTTAGCAAACGAACGATAACAAATATTAATAAAGAAAAGTTCGGCTCTACTGGCATGGAAGATAATATTTTACGTACTCCGAAGAAGAAACGTAGAACTAAACCCGTGACAGATATTGACACCTTTGACGCCGATGCAATCAGAAATCATATATATGGTTACTATTCCAGAAATGAATATCTCAACAGGAAGAAGCTTTTGGCATCGTTAAGAGAAGCTGTTTAGCGGGGGTAAAACTGCTTTAACCAAAATCTTAAAAGATATTGGTTTTTCGTATAAAAAAACAGGCAAAACAAAAATTTAATTAGAACGATACGACATAATTTTAAAACGGATAAGTTTTTTGAGAAAAGCAAAAAAAAAAAAATAACTGGGATAATGTCGTGTTCATTGACGAGACATGGCTAAACGCCAATCACACGGTTTCCCGTTCTTGGACGGATAATATGCCACGCAGGTTCTGCAAAATACGGCTTTGTGGAGAACGCGTTACTGGCATTTCAATCAAAAACCACAAATGACTACCACTAGGAAATGAATGCCACTACATTTAAAGAGTGGTTCCAGAACGTGCTTTTGCCCAGCCTACCAGAGCCGTCTGTAATATTCATGGATAATGCCTCCTATCACTCGGTTCAAATACAGAAACCACCTACCCAAGCTAATAAAAAAGAAGAAATGGTGGCTTGGTTACAAGCAAAAGGCATTGACGCAAATATGCAGATGCTAAAAGCAGAGCTAATTAAATTAGTTAAAGAAAATAAAGCGGCAAATGTGCGATACGAAATCGATGAACTGGCTCTGGAGTACGGTCATCGCGTTCTAAGAATTCTACCGTATCATTGCAAATATAACGCGATTGAGCTAATCTGGGCTCAAATAAAAGGTTACGCCGCCCGCCACAATACTTCCCCGCCATTCAGCACGAAAAAGATGATGACCCTATTAAAAGAAGCCTGCGGGAAAGTCACAGATGACTGGGCAAAGGTTGTTGAGAAGACTAAAAATCTGATTGTGGAACATTTTGACCGAGATATCAGGATTGATTCTGTTATTGATAATAATATAATTATACATGTAGGCGAAGATGATGATGATGACACCACCTCCTCAAGCGAATCGGAGTCTGATTAATATTCTGTACGCACATTCAATTCAATGTACTTTATTGCATAGAAATACAGATTGTAACTTTGTAACAAAGAATAAATAAAACAATTATATTATATTAATATAACCCTTTTTTGGTTTCTACTTAAATAACTAAAATATAAATTTTAAATGATTCCGCCAATTTAAAACGAAAATAATCTTAAAAATAACGCGGCGGTTCATTTTGGAGGAACGGTAACGAACTCAGTGTTATGTTGTGCCCATCACTAGTCGTGACTAACTGATAGGTGTCAGGAACGCATTCTCTGAACGGCCGAACTATAGTGTGACAAATAAAAGAATACAACACCATTTCCACTAGTCAAACATGGTGGCAACCACGTGAACTGAAGTACTTCCGCGAGTCCAAGATGGAAGCCATCACTCTCTGACGTAGCCTCTAACAGCCAATGAAGAGCATGGCATTCTCCCGCCAAAAATATGGCGTCGTACAATCCGAGCTATACCTTACTTGAAGATATAGCTAGGATTGTTTCGCAGTTGCTTGTGGAATCTTGTCAGGGTCAGCCAGATGGCAATATACTTAGAAATGTGTAAATTTCTGTGTTGTCTGCTTATTGTAACGTTACTTTTGTGAAATGTGTCTACGTTTGAATAGAACTTTCCAATGTTACTGATGAGGTGTTTATGTAGGCTTTAATTCAATTGTTACTTAACTTATGTCAGCATCTTATAAATTATGTTGATGTAATTGGTATATATTTGAGTTTCAAGTTAAGGAATACAAGTGCATAATCTGGTTTTATTGTATTACTGTAATGGGTATTCTAGACCAACCTTGCAGATTTATTATAATTTATCTATCTGTTTCAATGTCAAATCATGAACATCGTGTTCCCGATCATCATTTATGATTTTTGGACAATTTTTAACTACTTTGTTCCAGTCGTCAGGTGTGACATGTTCACAGACATTATTAAGTAATGTGAGCATTTTGTTAGCCGTGAAAGGTGTTTTTGTATTATTTCTGTCCGTGTAACCTTTGACTTGAGCCCATATCAATTCAATCGCGTTATAGTGACATTAGTATGGTGGCAAACGGATGACTGTATGGCCCATTTACTCTGCAATTGAGTCTAAAACGTAAGTTGGCGTTCGAGTCTTGTGCATTTTATCCAACTTAAGCAATTAACTTTTCAGCATTGTTTCGTTAGCTTCAATGCCTATGCTCTGCAGGTATGCAATTAGCTCAATTTTTGTTGCTTGATGTTGGTGGTTTGTTTTATGTACCGAATGGCACGAAACATTATCCATAATATTATTTATTAATTGTTAATAATTTATTAAATGATTTTGGTATTTTGATTTATTATCAAAATTTATTAAATGATTTTGGTGTTTCGACTATCGATATATATGTGGTTAAGATGACGCAATGAACATCCCTTTTCGTTGATCATCGATTTAAAATACCACATTGTGCTACGTAAATGTTTTGTGTTAAAAATTCGGAATTTCATGCACGTGATCCATATTTGTATGTCAAAGTCCCGCGTATCAACCTACATTTAACAAACTGAAATAACTTAATTAAATATAGTTATAGGAAACTAAATAAATAGGGAGGCAATAATGTACAACCTTAATAATGCACAGCCAAATAATGTACCTACATCCAATAATGCACCTCCAATAATTCGTGCACAGATTGTACATGGATTTGAAATACATGGTCGGCTTTTCCTGGCCACGTTTTATTGCATATACAAAATCAATCCATGTTTATAATGCACAGCCAATATTGGTCAGTCAAAATATGTATAAAGTTGTAATCCTAGCAAGTGGCACCATTTAGTTCCACAAATTAAACTAGATGTCGACACAGGTAAAGGTAGTAATTTAGTCAACATAATATAACAAAGTTGAAGGATTATTTGAAACGTGCTCAGAACTACAACAAATTATTGAAGCTCTCCAAATAGCTAGCAAGGAAGTGGGCCTCGAAATAAACTCGAAATCGGTCTCATTGGCAGGAAGATAAAATGTAATTTTTAGGTCTTATAATAGCGTGTTAATCGTAAATAAGTAAGTCTTATTGTAAATTACTGTAATAGTCAAAGTAAGAAAAAAAACATATATATATGATTGGACTCACACTTAGTCTATAAGTCTCGTTAGATACTTGGGGCGCAGACTAGTAATTAATAAAAGATTAATAATATTGTAAGGGTACGGACCTAGTGTCTGTAGTGTATAGGAAAGAGGGAGGAGGTTTTAGTCCGTACACATGGGCTCTCCCATCCCCGCCGGTGGACTAGGACATAACCTCAGAGATACTGCTCTGCGGTATCCATAAAGGATTTTCTCCCCCAAAATCTAAAAAAAAAACTTGTCGAAATTCAGAGTTACACCGGATCTTTATTTATACTTAATAACTATTAAAGGAATAAACAACATGTCTCTTGAATATCAAAATTAGAGCAAAACTATTAGCCTAAACTATATTTTTGCTTACTGAAATGGTATGACAAAAAACAATTAGGTATGTCAAAATTATAATTATGACAATAAATAATATGCGTAACTCGTTATGCCAAATCAGTTATGACATAAAAAGTTATGCGAAATAAAGGGATCCCGGTTTTATCTGTGCCATTATTGGCTGTACATTATCGCCCTGTACAAAAAGTGTCCGACCCGTATTTCACAGCCAATAATGCTCAGCCTGATATTTCATGTATATGGAATGGATTCCTTTTCCTGGCAGCGTATTATTGCCCGAGCAATATCAGCCCATGTTGATAAAACTACTCCACGGAATATGGGATGCGAATTATTGCCTGGACATTATTTGGTAGCGTATTATTGGCTGCACATTATTTTTTATTTTAGAGTTTTTTATTTTTTTTATTATTTTTTTAATTTTTTATTATTGCTTTTGTTCACAGACTCAATGGGTCCGTGGCATGTTTACATTTATATTTTAAACTTATATATATTTTTTTTATAATTAGTAACGGAATACAGGAGGACATTTTTTTTTTCTTAACTAAACTTACATAATACATTTTTTTTTTGTACACAGATAGACTTTTAACTTATTTCTAAATATCGTACATACCGAGAGCATACCGGCTCCCGCAAGCAGCGCCCGTTCACGAGCTTGACACGTGTGCCAGCCATCGCCCTCCTCAACCATATTTGAGGGAAGAGGACGACCCGCCACACGACGCCGCCGCGAGAAGAAGCCTTTTAGTGAGCGTGAATGCTCAAGGTATACACGCATACATAATACAAAAGCCTAAGCTTGTCTAATTTTTTTTTTATAACTAATTTTAATATAAGTCGGCTTTCTCCACCCGGCCCAGGGCCTCCGTCACATCCACATTCCGATCTTTTATGGCCATCTGCAAGTTGTAGTCGCGGATAGCATTTGGTGACGCAGACACCGCACGTCGCACGAAACGGCTGATGGCGTCTTCTTCGTCGTCGGTGTAGTAGGTGAAGGTCCTGGTGTGCCGCGAGACTGCAACCACTGCGTGCGGGACGCTCTCGTGCAGACTCATGTTGCCCTTGGTTTTAATGGCGATGACCGACTCGTATGTCAGTCCCTGTGCTTCATGGATGGTAAGGATGCGCGACCCCGTGCCTTCACCATAACCCTGGTTGGTCAGGGTCTCCTTTTCTTCCTGAGTGTGTACTAGGATCGAAGAGGGTGTTGGGAAGGGTGCTGGGTATATGCGCATCTCTGTACCTTCTCTGCTCCAGGGACCTAATACGTGGGGCTGAGGAATATATACCTGAATATATTTCCCTCAACGCGTACGTGACATCCATGGGATTCCGGTGTGTGCACAATATTTATAAGTATTTTAGAGTTACAATCATAGAGAAACTTTGTATAGTTACAACCTCAGAGTAAGTAACAAAAGAGTTGCCACGGCAGTAATAATACTATGAGTGAGCGAAATAAGTACAGTCGCATGCATTTAGTTTCATAAAATTGTATACTAAAAATTATTCTAAAATAAAGATTATTCTAATGTTTTTCCTGCTTAAAATAATTCTTATCAACATTGCTATAAAATGAAGGACTGCATTATAGGTTTGAAAATTATGGAATGGTACATCTCATTGCAGGCGACTGTACATACTCTATTCGCAAGGAGTGACAGCTGGAGAATATTTTTTTGTGCTACTTGTAGTCTCACATTTTTTTGCTGGGCATACTTCGTTAGTGTGTCCAGTGTAGCCAACTTGGGGGTTTTCCCCCTAAATTTAGGGGGAAAGCACGTGCACAGGGGGATTTTCAGGGGCTCAAAATGTTTAGGGTTTTTTTTAGGCGGATAGAATATTTTGAGAGGTGTTTTATGACTATATTACTGTGCTGATGTACCTAGGCATTATTATGAAAGTACATTAAAAACATACACTGCAAGAAGAAATGCTCGCATCGCAGATTGACTTGGCGATCAACAATGTTAAGAATTGCTTGCTGCGGTAAGGAGTATGATGTGTACCTACTCCGAAGAGCACGTTAATCTGTTGATACCGTTTTTTTGCTAAGTTATATATTTTGTAACTTGTATCAGATATTGTATCAAACATGATGCACCTCATAAATAATCAATAGAAGTACATCTGGGGCACACATTACAGAATAGGAACCCTCGGATAATGACAATGTGTCTATTAACATTAATCTTATAATGATATTAAAAATCTACCAGTTACTGTCTAATAGTCATAACACTAAGATACTTAATATAAAATTGCTTTGCATACAACATGCTGAAAACAAATCGTGTATCAACTTGTAAATCAATATCTATTTGCGTTAAAAAATATAAAAACTTATTGTTTTTAACAATGAACTACCTTTTTGTTGAATCTGTGTGTTAGGGGGATTTGGTCGGATTAAGGCTATTTTAGGGGGTTTCCAGGTAATTTTAGGGTTTTTTTTTTTAATTTTGGCTTCACTGAGTGTGACAAACAGTTGTAAGAGATTTTTGTAATTCTAGTGCAATCTGAGTTTTTACAATGAAAACGCGGTGTTGTATTATTATCGTGATATGTGTTTGTATGTATAGAATATATAAACAATGATTCATTGATGTGTTTTAAGCTTCAAAAGTCGATGTGAACGTAAAAGTGGCGAACACATAATCTTTCACTCGTAACGTCCACAACTTTGACTTTATTTTTATCTTGTTGATGTAATTATATATTGATAATATTTTATTAGACTCGCATGACTGCAACAACGTATAGAAAATACGAATTAACACGTAATTTGGTCTAAGAAAATAATCTAATTTTGTAGCATTAACTAACTAAACAATGTACCTAGGTACGTTAAATGAATTCAGGTGACTTTTTCCTAGGCATCATAAATACTTCTGGAATTGGTTGGGTTCGTTGCGTTTCTGTCTCTTACTAGTATACGCTAATAACAACTCTATTGGGTACTTACTCTGAGGTTACACACACATACACTACACATAGATTAGAGTATGTATAGGTACTGGATACAACTGAAAAAAATAGACAACAAATTTTCAAAATATGCCGCTGGTTGCGCTGGCTGTAGGATTTTTGTAATTTACAAATATAAATAGGAATAGTCCTTATCGAGTCGGACAGACAGCGTTCTGTCACATTACATTACATGATCACATGTTATTCACATGTGTCATGTGTGTAAGTAGTGCAAGTGTGCGTGAGTGTACGTATACTCGCCGGCTTTTAGCTGCAAAGCGTTGGGAACCAGTGTTGGATCGCCATTAAAAACGCTCGTCGTTAACAACTCTGGGGCCTTACTATGAGCTCTTAAAGCAGGACTTCTAGACAACTGCCCGGTTTATTCGTACCATGACAACATTAAAGCAGGCCTACTATTCAAGAACCGCAGAAAAACCGTTCACCTGTTTTTTTGTATTGACTCTCGTTAATATGTCGCTCTAAATCCACTCAGTGTATTAGCTTACAAACGTCTAGGCGTCTGCAATGTTGGTTATAATAAATTGTTAGAATGCCAGAGACAATATTCTCCGTTGACCTTTGAGAAAACAATATTCAAACAGTTCACCTAAATGAGGGTCATGGTATGATTTCATTTAAAACTGTTTATGTCAGGTTTAAGAACTGCACGGAACTTGCATGGTTTTTACGAAGCTGATAGTAAGGTCCCTGGAAGTGAGTTGTTACGACTGGTTGGAAGAAAGTGTGAGCGTGAACTCAACCACCAAAGAAGCTGGAAGAAGCCGGAAGGAACGGAAGCAAAGCACGACCAGCAACGAGTCGTCACCAGTCATCATCAGTGACGTCACAGCGGCGACGGAGGAAGTGATCAGCTGATTAAATTGGTTTGCCAATGAAACATTGTGAGTAGGTACTTTTGTGATTTAGGTCATAGATATAAGTCATAGGGCGAATTCTGTGATGTAGGTATACATTGCATCGAGAATTGGAACTTTGAACTTATGTGAGTTGTGATTATAATTTCGGCAGTTCATTCAATATTCATTACAGTCAAGAATTAGGTAAGTACTGCAACTTTTGAACATTTTCGTGCTATTTCATCGACTTGAAGAATTTAAGAACTTTTTGAACACTGAATACGTTATACTTAGATTCATAATCATATCATCATCTCAGCCGTAGGACATCCACTGCTGAACATATGTCTCCCCCAATACTTGATTATTTGACTTGTATTTTTTGTGTGCATGGTAAAATAACTTGAATAGTTTTTTGTGTAGGTATAGTAGGTTTAGCATGAATAACAGCGTAAGTGTAAAGTAAGAGTCTTAGCACACTTAAACGTCTCGCCTCCCACCCGGCAAAAATAATATCATTCAAATATGAGCTCTTTAGGTATAGGTACTTTACATTGGCATCAAGCTGTTGTTATTGTCTGCTAATTTTATGTTGCCAATGAAAGTAAATCTAAAGAGCAACAATTAAGGTTCATATTTGAATAGTAGCCGAGTGGTCAAAGTCAAAGTCAAAGTCAAAATCATTTATTCAATTTAGGCATCAAAGACGCACTTATGAACGTCAATTTTTCATTAAAATGTACTTTAAAGCCTACCGCCGCGTTCCAAAATACATAGAGCCAACCGAGAAGAAGCGGCAAGAAACTCGGGGCCATTCTTTTTATATAGATGTTTTTACAATGTTTTTACTTAGGTACTACAAATATTAGCTCCAGTGTGTTGCCTTACAAAAGAGAACATAATAATGGTATCAGTAGGGCAAGACACGCTACACTTTGACATCTTAGTACACGAGTAGATAGATCCTGGAGTGATCAGTCCCAAGCTGTTTTATCCTCCAAGTAATCCGAAATTGTGTAATAACCTTTTTGACAGAGTTTAGTTTTAATAGCAATTTTAAACTTATTAATAGGCAAATCTCGGATAACATTGGGAACTTTATTATAAAATCGTATACATTGTCCCATAAAAGAATGACTTATTCTGTGGAGACGCGTTACATGTACGGATAGCTTGTGCTTATTTCGCGTGTTGATGGAATGAGCATCACTCCTTTTATCAAAACTGCTAATGTTTTTCTTTACATACATTAGATTTTCATAGATAAACTGAGAGACAACAGTTAGAATGTTTATGTCTTTAAATTTCTGTCTAAGGGAAACTCTGGGAGCCAAACTGTAGATTGCTCGTATAGCCCTTTTTTGCAGTATAAAAATAGAAGGTAGAAGGTAGGCGAGTCGTTTAAGGACGGATCCCATTAATCTATCTAACCACAGTTTTGCTTACTACCGATAGAAATTTGACATAACGTCCATACTAATAGTGTCAAATATCTATCTCTAGTAAGGTAAACCGACGATACATAGATTATTGGGACCGGCCATAAGTGTGCTAGGACCTTAACGTCTCGTTCACGTAAACAGTAGGTACAAACTGACGTGTATCTAGCGCAACTGTAACACAGATAACTCATAGTTTGTAGATCTAAGCGTGACGCGTTGACGCTTTCGTACGAATACTTTTTCGTGAGGCGCAAACCCCGCTTAAGAGTTTGCTAGTACTTTCCATACTAAAGTAAAAACTCTTTTCTACCTCTTAACAATGTCCGATTTCAGTGATATTTTTTTCATGTAATCATCACATTGTTTACTATGCCTGTACGTTTTGATTTGTTCAGTATTTCAAAGTACCATACTTTTTATTTTGTAGAACTTAAAAAAAACTGAAAAAAGTAATACGTACGGGCACAGTAAACAATGTGATGATTGCATGAAAAAAGGTAGAAAATAGTTTTTTCTTTTAGTATGGAAAGTACTAACTATGCAATCCTCTTAACGGGCGTCGGGCGCGGACATGGCACGAGCGGCTTCCTATTCCATTCAAATTTCATACAAAATAAATGCAAATAAAGTGCAATTTAGAACACACGATATGTCGTTGCTCGGACGTGCCATTTCGGCAGTTTCTAAATTGCGTATCTCTTTCAGTTGTAAAAAACACTTAGAAAATGTTGTAATTTTTACGAATAATTTGCCTGAAGTTTGGTGTTTTAAAATAAATGTGTCGAATCGTCGTCGAGTCGTAATCGATCTTTGAACTCGTTGAGTTATTTTAACTATTTTGGGACACAAAAAGATTATAGAAAAGGCTTCCGAAAACTATAAAAAGTTGAATTGAAATTGTTTTATTGTCCAACAATATACAGTTAGTACACATGCTTAACTCTAATTAATATAATATACTTAACCGTATGTACCTAATAGTATCCACACTAGGCTCTAGGCCTGTGTTGATAGATACTAGTAGGTTGATTTTATTTAACAAGCTGTTCAAAGAACATTCTCTAGTCCTTATACTAGGATTCCCTGTGTTATAAGGACTAGTTTCTCCCATTGACCTTTTCATTTTACACATTATAATGAACTATTAAAAAAAGAGATCAATTCACTAATCCACACTAAATTTTAAATAATTGTATGTCTGTTTGTTCGTCATATATTAACAACTACTAGTAGATTTTATCTTTACAAATAATTAAATAAAAACACAATCAGACTTATTTATATAAAAATACAAATATTATTACACTATTTTGGTAGACATAAAAAAGTACTAATAACTTTTTATATGTATTTTTTAATCACGCGTGTGAATCCACGGGTCACAGCTAGTATTTAAATTATGACCGTAACAACCATTCACAACGGTGTGACAGAGGAGGTCTCGTTTCATTCGTGCAAAATAGAAACTAACAGTAAGAGAAGTTGCCTTGTTTAGGATTTACTTAATAATATGAATTTTGGAATGATAGTTTACCAGAATGTGTCTATAAATGAAATTAGAGAACAAGTATGGTGGTGATGCAAGTTAGTGTTGCTTAGGAATGTGTTGTGTGTTATTTAAAAGTTTACTAATTAAGTGTTCATATATATTTATATAAGTAAGTTCAAACATTAAACGATAAGAGTCATTACGAACTTACGCGTAGTTTGCCACGTGTCATTATTATGTAAAAAAGTTATTGGCATAGATGAGTAGTAATGTGGCTGAAAGAAATATACACCTTTTTGTTGGGGTTTTTAGAAACAAGTAGGTTATTGTTTTATTTAACAATATTTAGCCAGTTTTCAGTTTGTGTGTAATCCAACGTCAGCAACCAGGTAGTAAGTTTTGTTTTGCATATATATCTAGTGCAATTGAAGATGTCTAAAATTTTATTAATTTTTGAGTATGTATACGGTGCTGCGAAAGAATAAGATCTTGTTGCAAAAACCGTGCGAACTGCAGGAACTTCCCACTTGATGTTTCTTTGTGATCTCGTTGATTCAACTAGTTTACTAGAAGCATTCCTGTGGAACCTAAGTGCAATAGAGACTAAATATAACTGACGAACTGTCAAGAATTTGTATTCTGAGTACAATTGACTAGTAGGGTATCGAAGCGGTTTATTGTACGCAATTTTAATTATTGATCGTTGCGCTCTCTCTGCTCTTATCAAATAACTACTACAAGCTGCTCCCCAACTAACAACACAATAACTGAGAACGGATTGGCATAGGGATGTATACACTAGTCTGATTGTATTAGGGTCGGCGACTTTTCTTACATTTAGAAAGATGTATTTAAGTTTTCTAATCCGAGTACAGACCAAGTCAATATGTTTTTGCCATGAGAGATGGTCATCAATTACAATGCCTAAGTACTTAATATGGTCGACTTTTACTATTTCAGGACATTGGCAATCAATTAAGGTACAGGCACCGCAAGAGTGAATCTTGAGTGGTAAAGTAAGTTCTGAAGTTAGGGCTTTACTATTAATTATTTTAAACTCTAGAAACTTAGTTTTTGAAGCATTTAGGGTAAGTAAGTTTGTATTAAGCCAATCACAGATTAATTGTACGCCTGTTTGTGTAACTTTATAAACATCTCTTCTGCAATCTGCACCAAATATTATGGCTGTGTCGTCAGCGAATGTCAATATCTTTCCGTGATCTATAGGTAGTTTACAGAGATCATTTATATAAAGCAAAAACAGGGTAGGTCCGAGGACGCTCCCTTGAGGTACCCCAAAGGAAATGTCGGAATAGTCACTGTAATACCTATCAACTTTAAGTCTTTGCTTTCGGCCAGAGAGATAGGAACTGAACCAGTCCAGTGCAGTACCGCGAACGCCAGATTGCTCAAGTTTTTTTAGAAGAATTGGGCGTGAGACGGTATCAAATGCCTTTGCTAAGTCGAGGAAGACTCCGATGCATCTCTGACCTGCGTCTAGTATGTCTGTGACATGGCTTACCAGAGATACTACTGCGTCCTCCGTCGACCTGCCATTTCGGAAACCGTATTGATTGTCTGCCAAAATTCTTTTACTTTCTAGGAAATTAAGCAACCGTTTATTAACAATTTTTTCCAGTATCTTCGACAATGAGCTTAGTAAAGAAATTGGTCTATAATTGGCTACTTGTTTAGGGTCCCCAGCTTTCAAGATAGGACATACATTTGCTACTTTGAAGCTGTTCGGGACAGTACCTGAGCTCATGCTGAGATTACATAAGTAGGTAATAGGTTCAGCCAACTTGGTTTTTCCCATTTTAAGTATTTTATTACAAATATCGTCTGGTCCTGGAGCTGAATCTGTTTTTAAACTATTTATGATTTGAATAATTTCATATTCATCTACGGGTGACATGAAGAATGAGTCTGATTGTTGGCTAGAAACTTTGATTGAGTCAGCTAGTTGTTTTTCAGTGACTTTAAGCTTGTTGAGCGAGTTATTCGCTAAACTCTCTCCGACATTCGCAAGATATTTGTTAGCTTTGTTCAACGACTCATTGGGACAACTTCCGATAGACAGTAAATCTACATTTTTGTTTCTTTGTTTATGGATGCCAGCAACAGTTTTGACAGCATTCCAAATCATCTTGCTGTTTCCTTTTCCTTCTGTGATAATTTTGCAGTCATAGTCATTCTTCAGTTTTTGCAGTAGATTATTGCATATATTTCTGTAAAGTTTATAGGTATTTTTCATTACGATGTTATTAGGATTTTTTCTATAATTCACATGAAGAGCATCTCTTTTTCTTATACTTTTGATTAGGCTAGGTGTGATCCATTTTTTCCTTATTTGTCTTGAATTCTTTAATATTCTTTGATTTTGGTGAGCTTTAATTAACGAATTTAGAGTACCTATGAAAAAGTTAGTTGCTGAGTTGACGTCTGTTAAGTTGTGTATTATTGACCAATCGGTTTTGTTTATATCTTGAATTAACTCAGCAAAATTGGTTTTAATAATGTAGTTTGTAGGAATGAACAACTGTTGCGGTTTTTCGTCTAACCCTGTAACCAAGGCATCGTGGTCACTTACATCCGATATGCATACCGCCACATGTACTCTATGCCTGGTCTTTACCAAAACATGATCTATACAGTTTTGTTCGTGTGTCGGTAACTGATGCCCAGGCACTAAGCCGTAGTGTGCAGCCATATCTAGGTATTTGTCAGCATTCGCAGTTTTTATACAATTTGGTTTGATGTCAATATTCATGTCACCAGTAATGATTAAACTTTCGCAGGCTGAAAGTTTTATCACTTGTTCCAAGGAGTCAACGAAGGGGTCAATATTTTTTATAATATTTTTTATAATAAAGTCTTCAGAGGAGCGTCTAGCTAAATAGTCTTACTTATTAACGAGTTAAGTTACTGAAATTTATAGAGAGAAAAAATCACATCCTCGGACGGGATACGAACCCGCGTCTTCTGACTCTCCGTATCAGAAGCCATTGACCAACTAGACCACCGAGGTTCGGGTCCGAGCATCAAATTTTTTCGAAGAAAATTCGAAGAAGACGCGGCGCGGGTTCAAATCGCGTCCGAGGATGTGAATTTTTCTCTTTATAAATTTCAATGTTTGAGATCGCTAAAGCAGGAGTTAGTGCTTTAAAACGTAATACTATAAAAAGATACGTTAAAACAACAGTGGAAAGTAGTAACGGAAAGTCATATAAAATTAACAGCTGAAGTTTCAGAGGATATTGAACTAAACATTTATTTTTTTACTAAAGACGTACCAAGAAATTCATGATATATATGTCGCAGGGAATTTAGGGAATCAGGGATTTCACAAAATCCCGGTAGTTGTCTAATGTTCTTATTAATTATGTACGTCTTCTTACTAAAAGAAACTAGTGATATAACAAAATACTAATTTATCGTCAGAGATATGTCATTTCACTAAACTTCCGCCCTCCGAGGGCTATGAATAGTCCAAGGCAAAGTCATTATAGGTTCGACGACCAGCAAAGCGAGGAGGAGCCAAGCGAGCGAAACAAGCGTGCCGCGGCAGCGGCCGGCGATGCGCCCGAAGACAAGAGTAAGAGCATTTAATTTGTCATTTCAATTGTCATCAAACAGGCAGCCGTAAAATAAATACGTGCGACGACGAGTGATACGGGGATTGCAGATAAGTTATACTGATTTAGGTTAATGGTTTTAACTACTTTTGTACCTTTATTAAAATTATACTTTACAGTATGATCATTATAATAAGAAATAATAAATTATGTTAACCTTCATACCTAATGTACGGCCTCCCCCGGCGGATACTAGAAGGTTTCTTTTATTGTCCTAGTCTGCCGGCCCTTTTTTTTGTCGCAGAGTAATCTTTTATAGATATCACCGGCCCCGGGGGGAGAACGGTGGTTATGTAGGAGACTCTGCGAGAAGGGCAGCATATCCACCAAACCTCTGCGGTGTTGTCACTGCCGCTTTTGGCAACCGGAAAGCTTTCGCAACCGGCCGCGGCTGTCCTTTGCCGGACCCTTCACGCGCCAGAACACATGGCGCACCGCAACCGCCTCGGGGGACCAACTTCGCAAATGGACGCCAGACTCCCTCTAATCTAGGCGTCCATGGTCCCCCTACGATGGGTCAGGTGAGTAGCCCCACCGCCTGCTACATCAGTCGCAGAGGATATGGACGTGCCTCTCAATACTGACAGTCCTTTTCCCCTGTTCCCCTGCTGCCCCCAGTTCGTCCGCCATCTCTCTTAATACCGGCAGCTGTGGTGCCGCCCATACGATACCGCAGCCCGCCTCAGTTACGGTGGCACCCATACACCATCGCAACCTACAGTGACCGCTCCTATGTGGATTTGGATGACAAAGCCGATAGGAGCGGTCCCTCCTCGGGCCCGCCAGCTATCTCCTACTATTGGCAGGCCCTTGGTTCCTTTTAGGTTCACAGTGGTGACCCAAGCCACGGATAATGACCCCCGCATTGGCAAGGCGGGAACCTTCGGGGGATAGTCTGCCGGTCCCCGTCTTTTTCAAATATAAAGACCTATATACAACGTACAAATAATATGACAATATTGATATAATTATTAAAATAACATGTAGTCACTATTTGAAAAATATCTCCACTATTTAAAAAAAAATTGTCTCTTCAATACGCGTGTACACTACTACAACACTAACCTCCATTATCAAATGTAAACTAAATCTCCGCTCATAACTTTTTGCAGATGTCTCTGCATCTAGCGTGTAGGTAAGACAACATATATATTGAAATAATTATATTGATTGTAGGCTCAAATTCCTATGAGTACCTAGGTACTCTTAATTTATTTAAAAATATTGTCGAGTAGACGGACATTGGTAGTGGCTGGTTCACTTCACAGAATTACCCTATCATCAAGAAAGGCGAAACACTTAGAGTTATTGGACTGTAACGTAAAAAAATTGGACTACCACGGATGTGTACTCTACCAAACAAAAAGGAATGATTAAAATAGGACTACTACGTAAAAAGCTATGCGTAATCATACTTAAAAAAAATACGCTAAATAAAAATAGACTACCTAGGTATATAAAAATATAGTCTTGAGAACCGCCTCCTTTTCTTGGAAGGCGATTTAAAATGGAAGGAAGTGTTGATAAGTCGTTAAAGAATGTCAATTTCAAAACATTACGAAAGAATTAGAGTCAGTACGGGTGCAAAACAAATACCTATATCTTTGGTTTGTACTACAGGAATGACCTGTAGGCCTAGCAATTTAATAAATATTTCCTATCTTTCTCTAGTCAGATTGCAGTAATGTAATTACTATTGCTTGTGGGCTGATGGATGACAACGGGGCCTACTCCCACCTTTTACGAAACTATCATAAATCAGGAGCGTCTTGTAATAAGCTTAAAATAATCATACTTACTATCGTACCAACACAAAATGGTTGAACAATATTACTTCAATATAATTTACGGCGTGTTCCTTTTAAGCCGAAATCGACCCTAATGGTGCATTCCAGTAAACACCGCCAATACATACGACTGTCGTGCCCCGGTTTCGTGTTTCCTTTAGGATGAATACCTATAATGCCCAACCCAAATAGAACACTCACACAGTCGCAAAAAGCGCGTCATATTTTCTCTCAATTAAATCGAATGAATCATAAACCTATTTGATATTTTAACAGTAACAGTTCACAACGACCGCAAGTCCAAAACCTTCCATCCCCGTGTGTTGTAGACGTGGCGTGAGCGTGAGTTGTGACGTAATCGATGATGTACCGAGCTCAGTTATGATAATTGCGAGTTTGAAAGGTAACGGTTGGGCGGCTATGCGAACGGCGCGATCGATTTTGGCCCTCAAAGGAACACGACCAGATGTAAGTGAAGTGAAAGAACGAAAGAACGACAGAATATTCTAATAAGAGTTTGAAATTTTAAAACTATATGGTGGAGGCACAGAAGCATACATATAGCTTTCATACTTATTTGTAACAGATATTGCACATTTATTTTTCCCTTATAAGTGTAGTCGTACGTGTTGAACATTTGCCATTTCACAAGTTAATATGTAAATATTTATAGTTTCAATGATGCATGATTTTTATTGACATAGTCGTGAGTAAAGACTTAGTCACGTACACACATCTATCATAAAGTCACTGTCCTGCCTAAATTACGTTTTAGTAAAGCAATAGTAGTAGATATGTGTTTAAAATAAAACAATAAAAAATCAAATCTATTAATATTTTATAAATAATACAATTGTTTCTACAGACTAATCTGTTGGTTTCATGTAGAAATATATAAAAATATCTTTAATTCAATTAAAAGCCCTATATAAGCTTATTCAAATTGATATGTAGCAGGTACTTAAACTTCTATTGTTTTGTTTAATTTCAGATGAACTTCCTTCAGAAGTCTTCGCCACAGCTACACTTTTGAGCAAATTCGTCCAGCTGTTTGATGCATTAAATGCTGACAGTCCAGACTTCCAGACAGACAAGAAAGAACGAAGTCAGTCCAGAAACTTACGCTCAGGCTTGTGTGGCAGTGAAAATGCCGAAACCTTTAAACGATGCAAATATGCCAATCTCGCTGGAGGTTACACATTTGTGCCGTTTGGGGTAGAAAGTTTCTCTAAGTGGCGCGTACAAAATTTTCAGGGCTTGGCCAAACGTTTGGTTGAAGCGTCAGGTGAACAGAATGCTGGCTCATATTTTGCAAAGAAAATTTGCATAGCTATTCAAAGTGGAAATGCAGCCAGCATTCTGGACACTTTGCCTCCAACAAATAATTTATTACATTTGATATTTTTAAACTTTTGTCCATTACTTAGTTAAACTTTAATAAATTTATGAAATAAAGACATAAAAATTCTTAAAATTGTTTTATTTCTATAACATAAGTACCTACTTACTCACCTAATAAGGTTCTGCCTACTTCATGAATCGAAATTATGTTTTAACATTGTTCCATCCGCAGACTGAATTGATAGGTAAAAAATAAATGAAAATAGAAAAGCATGGGGTGGATATTTAAAATTCGCGCTAAAGTTAGTTCCTTAGCATTCCGTGCGGATTCTGTTGCGCTAATAGTATCAGTGTAATTCGCATTATGTCTGTATGGCAGTTACACTTCTCTCGGTAGAGAGTTAAATATTCCTTGGGCTCATCAAAGTGACTCCCTCTCGCCTGATGGAGAGCGAAGATGGAATCAAGAAGCAATGACCATTAGTGTATAGTATCCTAACTAACGAGGTCTATGAACTGAATAGCGTTTCGTTATTGCCCACATGCATCTTCTGCGTTTTAATTTATATATTTTACATTTAGGTTTTCTCATTTTTGCCAACTTCTAATTGAATATAAATATATGAATTATTTGCATCTACTAATAATAAATAAATTTGGCATAGTTTCATTCTCAGTGGGCACCCAGATGACCATTATCTTTCACATATAGCATGGACGTATCGTAAAGATACTTGCAAACCTTTAACCATTTAAAAAAACTGTGTTTTATACGTACTCAGAGTTAGTTAGGTACATATTGTTACATCTATTAAAAATTCCTCTTTTCGGACACACTGATCCATCAGCCTGATACGTAAGTTGTATTTATCATTCGTGTTTCAGCTATATGTATTTTACTGGGTCGGATTAATACATCACAACGTGTGGACACAATAGGTAGCATGAAAACACATAGAGGGGATATTCACAAAAAGTAACCATCATATATACCTACAGGCTGTGTCCACAAAGAGTGTCGGTCAGGTGATTATTCTGTGAATATAAGAGATATCACAAAACCAAACGCTCGCAAGATCAGCATCGAAAGAACATTATCTGCTGAAACAGATTTAATTATTTAAAAAAAAAATATTCTTAAAGCTTGAAAAGCTATTTGAGAGGACTACAATATCTATACGACGACGCTTCAAATCATGCACAGAGATTATGACAAGATCATGGCGTTTGACACGGATGGTCAGAAGACGCGAATTTGAATCCCGTCACAGGATATTTAATTAATCTCTCTCAACTTGCGAAATTTGGTTTAGTTAAGCAGCCGTTGGTTCTTGAAAAATAATAACCTAAGAAATAATATAAATGCGAAAGTAAGTTTGTTACGTTTTCAAGCCTAAACGGCATAACGTTGATGTTTCTCCTGGGTAAATTATTTGCATGAAAATCAGCTTAAATTCATATTTAGCATAGTACAATAATTATTTTAAAATAAATCACTAGGCACAGATCGCGACACGTAAGTTGAACTATGCGCAGAAAACATTTTGGAGTCTCAATCGAAGTGCTGTATGAGGGGCGGTACGAGAGGCCGTGCGTAACCATAGCGCGTGCTCTCAAACAATCACACTCCGACCCGTCGCAGCCCGCGCACGCTCCGCGTGACCCTGGAGTACAATCGCGCAAAAAGGTTTCGTTCTTCGACATTTATATCTGTGAAATGTGTGTGATGATGTGTGTAATTTCAAGAAATGACAAGACCACAACTAATTTTAAGGAGACAGGCGAGTGGAATTGTTTTGAGGTATAATATAATATTAATTGCGGTAGAATCATTTAAAAATTTTGACGTTCATAAGAGTGTCTATGATGCCTAAACTGAATAAATAATTTTTGAATTTTAATTTGAATTGTGAAAACAACATAAATGATTATACTAATTTAACTATAGCGTCAATACAATGAATACCGAAGTAGCTTACGTCAAAAGAGACCACGTCATCGATAATATGACAGAAGAATTAACCCAGTCGGAGATTCTGGTAGCAGTGATTCTGAATTGGATTCTTCAACTGACACAGAAGATGAAATCGCAAACTTTTTTGTCCAAGTTTAGAATATCGCTTAAAAAATTATGTAGAAGGTGTTACGCCCATGAATAATAGTGATTAAGATTAGTTAAGTTAAATCAAATATCAAATTTCATAAAAACAATATCGGATTTCCTGTAAATCGTTGTATTTCTTGAACAAAGTGCTGTAGGTATTAATCAAAGTTAGGTATTATTAAATAGAACAAATAAAAAAATACCCTTTATTTGTTCTATTTAATAATACCTAACTTTGTTTCATTTTTAACGACCGCAGAGTAAGTATTCGTCTATCACATTTGTCCCTAACTGTACCTGCGCGGACGACCACCATTTTATTTCAACTTACGTGCCTCGAACTATACTTACTGTACAAACTAATACTGCAGTTTTGTGTATCATGTCCTTCAAATATTTTATAAAAGTCTTTTTCGTTACGCAGCTTACTCAGCTGGATTCACGCAGGCATACAGTTATACTCTTATATTTCTAGCTTAAGAGGATTGCATAGCTAGTACTTTCCATACTAGAAGCAAAAAAAACTTTTTTTCTACCTCTTAACATTGTCCGATTTCAGGGATTTTTTTTCATGGAATCATCACATTGGTTACAATGCCCGTACGTTTTGCTACGAGTACTTATTAGTGAAAAGTGATTGGAAATTATAATCTTGTATGGCTCCTGCCCACTTCACCAACACATGCTGGAATGATGATTATATGCTGTACTTCACAATGATCAAAATGAAAACCTACGTGAAGATTTGTTTGCAAGAAAAATGTCCGACTGATGACGTGCTGGACACGACACGACATTTTAGCCCCACCTACTTGGACATGACGTTTGTTGGGTAATATTTTGAATTCAGTTACATTTTCTGACTTACTATTAAATTTATTCGTAGATCATTATTATCCATCACCACGCGGGTGAAACTGCGAGGCGCAGCGTGTAAGTACCTACTTAACCCGTTGACTCGCGAATTCGCCATATTTGGCCAATAATACAATAGATTTCGCAGTAATCAACCTACTACTACTTTTCTAGGAACTGCAACGTGAGTGGTTTATAAAACAATCACAATTTACTCACAAGATATCTTCTTTTGTTATTAACTTTCTATGTCAGTTGTTTGATACTTATCTCTTATGCAGTAATTTCCTGGGCACACATATATAGGTTACATCCTGTATATACCAAAACAAATGACACCCATTTATCAACGGTACGCGAGGAAACGAATGACACAAACATTAAAACCTGTACCCGTATACTAGGTACATTTGCATACGCACGCCAAAAGGTTTTTTTTTTTATAAAAAAGAACTAGAGCATTTGTAACAGGTGTTGTTAGCAGCTACATTTCACCTCGTGACAATGAACGAATGTTCCATTTGGCCTCCGTACTGAATGTATATTTTTATGTTTGTGATACGTATGATGGCGTATATTTTTCATATTTACCTGCCATAACTACCTTGTGTCCTTAGAGGATATTTGTTTTTATCAGCTGCCATTTTCTAAAAATCTGTTAAACCATAATAAATTTATGGATTATTTGAATCGTTTTATTTTCTACTATCATCACAAAGAAGACAAAAGAAGTTCTCACCAGACAAATATAATCCAGGAATCCAATCAGACGCAAACATACTCGTACTATGGAAGAAGCAATATAAAATTACAAAGTTAAAACTGTCATATATGACATCACACACTCTCCTATAAAAAATCTGCGGTGACTTTTTACTACCGTATATTTTATCAAATGAGCTGTGGCGATTCATTTAACTATTTGATGCCCTTTCCATTTGATGCAGATTGCCAGTGAAATAAAAGAACAGGTAGTGCCTATTAAATTCAGTACGTACTACGTACGTAACTGAGTATAACTTTTGTGTCCGCTGAATAGTTCTCTCTTCTCTTTGTCTATTAACTTCACTCAAACATTTGTGAGTTTGTTACCCGTGTACAAACCGTGTTGTTTGTACTAAACTTACAACCAGTATTTGCACAGTGTTTATTGCCCGTGATGCTGACAAAACGTCCAGTAAAACATGTAACTGTTGCTATTCGCCCTCGTACGTACACGTCTAAAACTGACCGAGCTTCATCTCATTCTGTTTTTCTTTTGCAATATTCTAAGTTCTTTTGTAATTGAATACACTCAAGAGCGTAGTAACAGATTCTCAAAACGCTACCGATTTATCTTCTATTATAGTAAGTGTACCTACGTAATCAGACTAACTTTAAAGCATCCGTTTTGTGATGGATATTAGACCAGTGGATGTATGAATGGTTGTTTGTTAATCTTTCACGCAACATACGAAGCTAGTTTTGATGAAAGTTTAGCATATACTTAGAGGGATGATGACTTGAGCGAAAAACGTTTTAGTGGAATAATAATTTTTAGTATAGAATTAGAAGCGCGAGTAGAGCCACGGGGCGCAACTAGTATTTAAGTTTTTTTTATTTCAAAGAAAATTCATAATCATACGATCTGAATAAAAGGTTAGAAAACATCGAGGTTATTTATCCAATCAAAATATGCATTTTGTATTGTTTGTACCTGAATAGCATAAGTTTTTTTAAAATCTCTTTAATTAATTTGTACAATAAAATTAATGTTTCAGCTGACTAGGTTCTTCTGCACGTAGATGTTTAGAAAGCCGACTAGGGCCGGCATTTATGACATCCATGAGGTAGAATATGGAACAATAGAAATTAAACGGCATACTGAATACTTGTTTTATAATTTATTCGTGTAACCAGTGCACGACTTCGTCGAAAAAACTTGTAGGAGAATTAGATTCTGCGCAGGCAGAACCTCAGGCCGCAACAGTTGTATCTAATTTAAAACCCCTTTATCATTAATATTTCCATTAATCTATATGCTAATAGCTTACTGTGAACAACTTTATAATATGTACTTCCTTTTTTAAAAATTCGGTCACGTGGATGTCATACGAAATTCTTATGAGCCCTGTAGAGCTATTATGTATCTTAGTTGCTAAGAAATGTTGAGTGAAATTGACAAAATAGCTGATAAAAATCTTTGTCAGCTCCAACTTAACTCAACTTGTTAACAGTTTCGCTTACTGCAGTTGTCAAAACTGACATTATTTTCAATCAAAATTTGTTAGCAACTGATATACATAATAGCCCTGCCGGAGTATGGATTTATATTAGAAGTACTTAGATGGATACGAAATAATACATATGTCCTAACGCTTTGCAAACGAGCTGGACTGCTGGTGCTGCACATGAAATGAAAATAACTATGTTTGTACATATCTATACACAATGCATTAACTGTACACAGTATTAATACCTTACTCTGATTCCTTCCTTAAAAGACCGCTATTTACCTCTACGCCATTTAAAATTTACACCCACAATGTAATGAAGATTTATGATACCGAATAAATTAAATCCGAAAGCCGCGAAACAATAAAACTTTAGTTAATTTACTTTACGTTAATTTTAACTACGGTGGGTCTAAAATTAAGACTGTTGGTTCGCCTATTAAGGTTTGTGAAGGTCATAAAAAGGGCGGACATTGCGTATTTTAACGTCCGGGTCGTTTGTTTATGCTCTAAATGGCGCCCAGTTTAATGTGCGATCGAAAAACGCTTAGGTGTCAGGTGGAATTACCCGGGCAGGTTGTATTGTTTTGCTTCTAATTGATGTAGGTTTAGGCCGTGCCACTCGCGATCAAGCTACCTCGACCCTTACCGATTGGTCTTATTTATCTGGATGTTTACGATACATAATGGGTATAACTATATTTTGTATAAATATTATATCAATATTATAATAAAATCTATTTTATGATGCGTTTATGTTATGGAATGGTGTTAGAAGCACGAGGTGGGCACCTGGTAACCACTGCCTTACTTGGTACTTGGAGGGCTGGCTGTTTTCCGCAAACAGGCCGCTGTGGTGCGGCCCATTTTGCATGATAACCGGGTGACGCTGATCAGCCGGATTTGTACCACCACGCTCCTGCATTCGATGAGCCGCCGCAGCGAGCGTACACCATACGCTCGACACGCGACGGATTAAGTGGAATTGGTAGAAAAGCTTATAAAGTTGTATTTATTTGATTAACTTTACTATATCCAATCGAATATTAGCTCAAAATTTTAATGTTAATTTATTTAATTCTTTGTACACTATTTTATTACATTATTTTTGAATCAGTGCATATCTTTTAAGCGAATACCAAACTTCGTAATTTGGAGAAAAAAATTGGTGAAATAGTTCCGTACATTAAGAAAGCATGTAACATTATTGCTCTAACTAAAACACAAACTAGGTTATAGGATAAACTCAATTTTACCATATATTATAAAAATGAAATTATAATGAGTAAAATAAAAGAGGTATAAAATGGTATGCTAGTAAAAGTGGAAAAGAAAAGTGACTCTTACAGGGTGTGAAATAAATATATATTATATATATAATGATACCCATGTATGCAAATAATATCGCCATTATGTATGAAATATAGCATTTAGCATTTGTAGAAGAAGAAGATGAGCTAACATTGGTATTAAATCCACATGACTGACCTGAATGGTTACAAAGTTTTCAATTTCATGGCAAGCCATAGAGAACAAACTGTGAATTCGGTTTGGCTACACGCGTATACGATCCTCGGTTATTGGTTGTTTTTCAAAGTGGTCCATGTTAAAAGATAAAGATTTTATTATAAACGTAGGACATATTTTTTAAAATTAGATTATCATTATGGTTAGTACTTCAATACTCAAATATTTAATTTATTTAAGTATGACTTAAAAATTACATTTCTTTATAAATTAGCACCTGTAAACCCCGGTAAGGTTTGGCGCAGTGCTAGGTCCTCTAATAACAATAATTATGAATTAACTTTGCAATTTTAGAGAGAAAAATGTATATCTTCAAGGTTGGTATCGCTTAGCAGGCGCTTGTGCTTTAAAAACAAAAATAAAAAGAAAAAGAAAAGAATTATTATAATAGAAAATATACAAAAACAAAAATAAAAAGAAAAAGAAAAGAATTATCAATAGGTTGCGTTGTTTTTATATCTATAAGAGTAGTGTGATGCGTCGCGTTGCGTCACATCGTTGCGAAGGTTCAACGCATTGTAGTCCACATTTGCGTTGCGTCTATGCACGACGTTGCAACGCAAGAAGGTACGCACGCCGTCGCAGTCGCAGCGAAGCTTCTCAGTTCAGCCTTCGTAATGGATGGATACAAACGTTCTTTTGTTGCTTTTATTACGCCACTGCCGAAACAAAGAAGCAATAGGTTGCCCCTAGCTAGCAGATAGCACTGTGCGTCGTCGCACCGGAGCTACGACAGCGCAGCGCATCACCCTACCTCCCGCCTCTCTCTCTCACTATCTCTTGTCAGTCGATCCGTTAAAACATCGCGTGTGACGACGTAACGCACTAATGAAACATGCCACAAAATATATATTATTATGTAAAACGTTGCAGCGTTGACGCCGCGACGACGCAACGCAACGTAACGTAACAATATAGGGCCTCACTCTGGAGGATCCCAATAATCTATCTATCCACGGTTTTCCTTACTACCGATAGAAATTTGACATAACTTCCATACAAATAGTGTCAAATATCTAACTCTAGTAAGGTAAACCGGCGATAGATAGATTATTGGGACCGGCCGTAAACTCTAAGCCGTAAACTCCACGTCACCCTCTACGTCGTAGAAGCTGTCGTAGAGAACGAAGATTGTAAGCTATGGAAAAACGATATTGATATACATATTTATGGCATGCATTAAAAAGATTGCATTCCGTTAGATTTGTTCAATTTCTGTGTATAACCAAAGTAAGGGGCCCGCGCAGTCTAAGTACTTTGGTATAACTATCGCGAAAACATAACATCTTACCAAAGAAACTAGTTTTATTATCTAAATGACGTCGACTATCAGTATAGTATGTGTCTGTAGGAACTCTTTCTACCTCTTTTAGTACCTATCTTATAAATGTCCAAACGTTATTCAGCAGTTCGAGAAAACTATAGATTAATTAGGTCATTGCTGTGGGGTTCAGATATCGAGATAATCGTCCCTTTGAAAAACAAGCTATTCAAGCTGTTTAAACGACAACATTTACACGTATTTTTTGTCTACCGACTTCCAAAAAAGGAGGAGGTACTCAATTTGACTGTATGTTTTTTATGTTTGTTACCTCATGACTTTCGACTGGGTGAACAGATTCTCAAAATTATTTTTTTGTTTAAAAGCTGGTGCTTCCCGTGTAGTCCCATTTAAATTTCATCAAATTCGGTCCTTCCATCCAGTACTTTTTGAGATATACTCCAATAACTGAATAGAATGGAAGTCGGTATAAAACTTTTCAAATTGTACTTATATTATTTATATTACAATCTCAATTAATTACATTAGAGGCAGATGACATACTTGACAGTAGTGTATTTCAGAGATCTTTTCTGCTAAATACTTAATGTATTCCATATCCAATTTGCTCTTACATTTGAACATTTTACGGCCAACTAAAACTTGCTTATCGTGGGCGTTGTTATACTTTGGAGATATTGTTCTAAAAACAGACTCAGTTCTCTATAAAAACGTATTCCTCTTTACAAGTCTAATATAAACATATAAAAATCTCTATTTCCTTTGGTCACACTTGCATCACGTCACGCGTGAACGGATAGAACAATTTCGCTAACTCTTTTTTAGTTGTGTTTATTATTGTCAGTATAGTATAGTAAGTTTCTAAAGAAATAAAAAATTAGAGGGTATGGCGAAGCCGATGACCTAACCTACTAAGTCGTGGGCAGTCGCTAGTTATACCTATTTATCATATTCTTATGTCATAGGTACGCGTGATGATGGCTGATTAACTTAAATTGATTTAGATTTTTATGAATACTAAGTATTTGATTAATACTTTTACAAAAGTTCAACTTACAAGTTGAACACATTTTAAAGCGCAATACATATTGCGTAAGTTAAAGTCGGTTACTAATCGCTTTAAAACATACTAAGTATGTTCTTATTTCTGTAAAAGTTATATTTTATTTGTAAACCTTGGTTTCCGAGTTTCTCGATGGTTCTTTTCGTAACAGCTCTATCTATTTTTTGATACGGCAGTAGAGACTTTTAATGTAAATTAATGAACAGTTAATTAAAGTTCGTAAATATATCATTAATTATTAGCCGAAATTAAATAGATAATGTTGGGTATGAATATGCAAAATTATGATTTTGATAGTGCCTATGTGTGCCTGATATTCAAATCCATTAAATAGCTAGTATTATTAATAAACTACTTCGTAAACAAAACCATGTGACATAGACTTTATAAATAATATAACAATTTACAACTACGCTCGTAACTTGAGTCATTACCATGGTAGCATTCTCGTGTAAGCAAATTTTGGGTTTGCTTTGGTAATCCGCGCTCATAAGACCATGTGGAAATATTTTGGAAACCATGGATAGTATTGCACTTTGCAATGCAGTCGGCATTGGAAAGTGCAATACTATCAATGGTAATAATTCATAGGCAAAGTAAGTCGGAGCCGTGCGGTCTAAGTACTTTGCCATAAGTACGAGCGGGTGAGTCTACAAATCTACTAGAACTACTAATATTAGGAATATCTGTAATTTACATCGATTTGAGTAGCCAAGTTGTAGCTAAGATATTAGAGTAAGTAATACTAAATAAATCATCTTTTAAGTGTGTATTCTAAAATTTATATTATTTTATATTTCACCCCATGGATACCTCGTTATTTTGACCTGTTATTTTGACCTTTATGAAAAATAGTAGAAGACCTATATTATTTTGAATTCTGTAGAAAAATTACATTTTCTTTATGCTGTGATTAACCTTAATCATATTAAGATGTGTCCCATTATATTATTTATAC
This sequence comes from Selenia dentaria, assembly GCA_917880725.1. Lineage (NCBI taxonomy): Eukaryota > Metazoa > Arthropoda > Insecta > Lepidoptera > Geometridae > Selenia > Selenia dentaria. The sequence continues at coordinate 18,953,486 of OU862888.1, read as the reverse complement.
AACAATCAATATCCGTGGTTTCGATTTCAGTACATCAAGCGAGCCAAAAAAAATATAGAAGAACACAAATCCAATCACACCCTGACTACTAAAACGTCTTTCAGTGCGTAGCTGTAGATACTCGGACACTATGGGGAGCGTCCGGGTTATGTGTGACTTTTCTCTAAAACCCCCTCGGTGGCCATCTTTAATAAGCCTTATAATTATACATACAGTAATAAAATAATTAAGTACCTTATGTTTATTTAAATGGCTTGTAGTCAAAGTCAAAGTCAAAGTCAAAATCATTTATTCAATTTAGGCATCAAAGACGCACTTATGAACGTCAATTTTTCATTATAATGTACTTTAAAGACTACCGCCGCGTTCCAAAATATATAGAGCCTACCGAGAAGAAGCGGCAAGAAACTCGGGGCCATTCTTTTTACATAGATGTTTTTACAATGTTTTTACTTAGGTACTACAAATATTAGCTCCAGTGTGTTGCCTTTTGAAAACTTTTTTTTGCAAATCAGAGCTTCTTATATTGTTTTAAGAACAGGGTGAATATATAATGTAAATAAACTGAATCCGAAATAACCAAACTCACGCAGTTGGCTAAAATATCTTCGAGGTACAATAACGACGAAGTAATATAATTGCGCTGTGTATGGACCTAGATTATGGGCCAAAACAGAACTTGCAATACAACGAGTGCAAAACGCATGTGCTCGGTTCTGTTTTACCATACCCAGAAGAGAGCACGTCACTCCTTTTCTAGTCAAACACAATATCCTCAACATGAAGACTAGACGAGAGCTTCATCTTGCTTGCCTGACTCAGAAAGTTATCTGGAGCAAAAAGCCCGAATATCTTTTTGAAAAATTTACATGGACCAAGCACATTCACACATTAAACACTCGCTCTAAACACACCAATTATCTGTCGATACCACAACACACTTCTGTGCGATTTAAGGGTTGCTTCAAATACAGAGCGTCAAAAGTGTGGAACAACCTCCCTCCACCTCTGAGACAAAAAATAAGCATATATAATTTCAAGAAAAAAGTTAACGGCAAAAGAGAAATTTTGAAACAACCTTTAATACACAAAGTTAAATATGAAATTACCCTCTCACAACTACACTTAAACACATTCACACGCACCTTCCCTCACACTCACATACATACATCATCACAACATAAACACAGCACTTACGGCTCTATCATATGCATTGATGTAATATATTTTATTTATTTGTTCAAATTCAAATTCAAATTCAAATTCATTTATTGCATATGATTGTAGTTGTACAAAGATCTTAAATTTAAAGTTTACCATATACAATCTACCTCATAAAGAGGTGTGCAACATGTTCAAAAAAAATACTTATGATTTTTCTTAATACTTCTAAATTATATATACGATTTCATTTATTAATTATTATACATTACATTATTTAATTATTATCATTACATTAATTAACTAAACGAAATTAAGGTTATACAATAAGAAAAATCAGTGAGATAGTCAAATTTATGCGATTAATAGTTAGATGTCATAATATAAATATACACAATTCAAATAATACAATGTCAATAATTACATACAACGTCCATTACATACAACTTCCATTTTTACACCTATTCACAATGTCAATTTCTGTACTCAGTATTTTATAATGTTTATTTAAATTTAAAATATTCCTCAACGCTGTAGAAACAATTACTTAGCAGCCAGGATTTCAATGTTTGCTTGAACTTGGTCTTATTTAATATTTTAATGTCTTTAGATAATTTATTATAAATCTTTATTGTCATAATACAAGCGTTATTTTTAAACAATTGTAATCTACACGATGGAAGATAAAGTCTATTTCGATGCCTGGTTTGTTTTTGCAACATGTCAGAATGCTTGTCAAAAAGCTCTGGGTGATCCTGGACAAATTTACAAACTTCCATGATGTACATGCAAGGTAATGGAAGGATATTGTATTTTTTGAAAATAGGCCGGCAGCTATCTGTAGACCAGGCTCCACAAATTGCCCGTACGCATTTTTTTTGTACGATGAACGCCCTATCAATGTCGACCGAATTACCCCACAGCAGTAGTCCGTACGACAAAACCGAGGATACGTAGCCGTGATACGCGCACAGAGCAGATTCTTTCGACACCGAGAGCCGCAACTGTCGTATAGCATACACGAAACGATCAAGTCTGCCGCAAACGTTATCTATATGAAGTTTCCAGGAGCAATGTTTGTCTATTGTTATTCCTAAAAACTTGCAAGTATCTACTTGTTCTACTGGCATATTTTGGAATTGTATATTAAAAGTATCTTCTTTAGCTTGGTATGTCTGAAATTGTATAACGTTAGTTTTATCGATATTAATTTTTAACTTATTTTTATTTAGCCAATGTGTTAAAATTTTTATGGTACTGTTTATATCTAATTTAAGTTGCTCATTATTTTTAGACTTGATGACAACAGTGGTATCATCAGCATATAGAATACACTGATGTTTGGTGACATTAGGGATATCATTTATGTAAGTTAGAAAAATAAATGGCCCCAAAATACTACCTTGGGGTACGCCTGACCGAATTACCTGCAGTTCTGACTTGTATAATATTTTATATCTGTTTACTATTCTAGAAACTTCAGTGCATTGTTTCCTATTTTCTAAATAGCTTCTTATCCAATTTTGAGCATTTCCTCTAATTCCATACATATGAAGCTTTTTAAGTACTATAGTGTGATCAACTAAATCGAACGCTTTAGTCATATCTATGAATAAAGCTGCAACTTTTTCTTTATTATTAAGACTGTCAGTTATTGAATTAATTAGATTGAAACATGCTAATGTTGTAGAACTATTTTTTGTAAACCCATACTGTTCTGGACACAAGATCTTATTTTTTGCCATAAACTCATTTAATCGGGAAAGAAAAGCTTTTTCGAAAATTTTTGACAGTACGGGAATTAGTGTAATCGGTCTATAATTATGCATATTATTTCGGTGTCCTTTTTTGTGCATTGGTTTAACAACCGATATTTTTAATGATTCGGGAAAACGGCCCTCTTCAAATGATAAATTAATTTAATGACTTAGGTGATCACAGAAGTGATATCCACACAGTTTTATTATGTTAGTGTTAATGTTGTCATACCCTACTGAATTAGTATTGTTTAATGACTTAATAATATTTAATACATCTGTTTTGTCAGTTGGTTTTAAAAATATTTAATTGATAGGATTTTTGTTAATTGTATTGTAGATGTCGTCATTATATTGTTGAATTCCTGTATTATTATCTATTGCTATATTTATGAAATAATTATTGAATAAATTGCATATTGTATTAGGATCAGTAAATGTCAAATTATTTGATTCAATAGTATTTATTTCGTCACATATTTTGTTTTCATCGGCAATGTTGTTACGTATTACTTTCCAAACCGCTTTCCCTTTATTTTGTTGTTATTTATAATATACTTAGTGTTCTGTATTTGTTGTGATTTCTTTATGCATTTTTGTAAAATTTTATTATATGCCTTATATATTTTTGCATTCCTTTTTTTATTGTCCTTTTTGTAAATGCTATTCAAATAGTATAGCCGCTTTCGTACACATGACTTTTTAATCCCTTTTGTCATCCATTGGAATTTATGGAAGTTATTATTTTTAATTTTTATTTTGTAAAGCGGAAAACATAAATCATAAAACAATGAAATCATGGAATGAAATTCATTAAATGCTTTGTTGAGAGTAGTTTGTTCATATATTTCAGAAAATTATAATGCAGCAACACTTTCACCAAATTTTTTGATATTTTCTTTGGAATAGTCTCTTCTAGTTTCAAACCATTCAGGATAAGTCATTTTGGCTTTTATTTCCATGGAGGCAGTTTGTGCAGTCTCGTGATCTGATAGGGCTAAGTAATGAACTCCTGCTTTAACATTTTGCTTTATGTTCGTTACAATCAGATCAATGCATGCCAGATTTCGTGTTGGAACGTTAATGACAGAGTGATAATTGTAGTTTTTAAAAACAGTTTGCAGTATTTTGGTTCTTGGACTACATTCAAGTAAATTGATGTTCCAATCTCCACTTAAAATTACTTTTTTATTTTTATATTTTATAGCAATATATTTTAATAGATCTTCCAAGAGCTTTAGAAAGAGGGTTGCATCATATGTCGGTACCCTATAAATGCATATAATTATTAAGCTATGTGATAATAACTCTATGCCACATGCTTCAAACTTATTTATTGTTGCTAATGATTTAACCATTGGAATTTCTTTGAATTGCATTTGATTTTTTATGAGTATACATGAACCTCCCCTTTTACTATCCCTGCTAAATGCAGTAGCTATTTTGTATTGAGGTATTTTTAAGAGGGATTCTGTGCCCTTTTTCAAAAATGTCTTGGTTAAGCATATTACATCTGTATTTAAATCGTCCTTTTTTAATAAATCATTTAATGCGACTTCTATAAAATGTGATTTATTTATTGCTCCCGCGATATTTTGGTGAAATAATGTCAAATTTGTGGTAGATTCATTCACGAAAAAACTGAATTGAGTTATTTTTTGATTTTACACTGTCATTTGGTATCCTCATCTTAGATATTGATTTAAAATAGTAAGGTATAGTGCCCTTGCTTGAACTAGCAAAAGTGTTATTTACATTTGGTTTATCGACTGAAGCAGATTGCGGTTTCATTTTATTTTTCATTACATTACATTTTAACTCCCAATTTATATCCTCGCAGTCTATTTTCAAGTTAATTGCTTTGGTAACAGCTCGTAAATATGTGGAGTGGTATTAATATGTTAGTATAGTTTTGTTCCATCGTACGCTTAGTTTCTATGTGTAGCTGTTTTGTATTTAATTAGAAACTCTACGTAGTCTCCCTCTTTCGCTGCACCTATCTCGGCGAACGCCAGCCCGAGCGTAGGGGTACACTGAAAAACAGCGTCGCGGAAGCATGAAAATGTCACGCGACTTATGCTGAGTGTAACCCTTTTGCCAGCAATAATCACCTTACTTACCATTGTCTGCATACTGTTTTTTTATGTTTTTTGTGATATTTTGTGTGGCAATAAATAAATATTTCATTTCATTTCATTTTCATTTCATTTCATTTCATTTCATAATGAAAAATGTAAAAAAAATCAGTGCTAAATGTATGGTAAATATTAATATATTAATTTATTTATATTATTAACATATATTACTATTATATATTATTATTAGGTTTTAAATATAATTATTAAATGGGTGTTATTTAAATGGTTAGCATAGTATTAGTATTTTTGAAAGAAGACAAATATTATCTGTCAGCAGAAATAGCTAATTGGTCAGCAACTCATGGCCAGCAAACATTTCAAAATCAATCAGCAATTTATGTCATTCTGGATGGCTGTAATTATTTTTACTGCATATTAATTATATAAGCAGCCATAAGCTGTTCCTGTTTTATAATATTTGGGTAAGCACTCAGTCGTCGGCCCCTGCCGCGGCACGCTCGCTTCACTCGCTCGGCTCGCGCGTTGTAGTCACAAGTAACCTAACACTCCTCCTCGCTACGCTCGTCGTCGTACCTATATATGACTTTGCCCTAGACTAGTATAATTACATATGGAACATATAGACATGTTTTCTCTGCTAATCAATCATAAAATCTTGCTGACCAAGTAGTTATTTTGCGAACCGAATGTTTATTATGCAAACTCATGGTATTGTTATGCTGCCTATTAATGATTAAATTTTTGACCATTATCAAAATTATCTGCGGAACAAAGATTGCTGCCTGATTTTTATTATTGCAGACAAAATCTTTGTATGCTGACTAAATCATTTCAATGCTGGTTTGGGTGGGCTCACCAAATTTTATAATTGCGTATCATTTAATTACTTCTCTTATTAAATTACCTCAGTAATTGAAATTTATAATGAGTAAATTATATTTAAATTATATTATATTAAAAAAATATCTCAAAAGTAACATTTACAGGTGTTTCAATTCCTTTTCAAAGACCTACAACTTAAGTTTATATTACAGAAACTAAAAACAGTACAGGGGCGACAGTGAATGAATTTAGTGAAATCTTGGCAATTTATCAAAGTCAAGATACGAAGAAGTAAGTAAGCAAAGTGTTTAATTAAATGAGCAATCGCTTTATCATGTCCAAAATGTTTCAATTGTACCTTTTCTTGGAACATTAAGAATTTATGCACTTGTAGACGGGCTTCAAAAAGTTTCTCTTAATCTCTTTTACCTAAAAAAATTCTCATTGCATTTTCCGGGCTGTAATTGGCAAGTTAAGTTTCTTGACGCGACGGAGTTTCCGTAGTTTAGCTGCAATTCTACTGGGTTGCACAAATTTCTTATCGTCTCTTAGAAGCTTTTCCATTAAGATAAATATGATAAAAATATTTAGTGACAATGACGCTGAAAATAATTGTTTTGGACAAGATGAAGTGTGGACCGCAAGTTCGCTTGCAAGACATGTAAACACGAGTTACGAAATAACTATACAAAACCACAACTCTTAGATCGCTTGTTTCACTATTACTGGGGGATTCTCTGGAAATGTTGACTCGTTGAGTTCTGGTACGAGAATGAAATCATTCTCGGTCGGTAGAGTGGTCCACATACTCGTACCAGACTAGACTTGGCACAAAATCCTTTTTTAGCTAAATTGTCACCAACTACCTATTTATGTTTCAATCTTTAAGCTAAAATTAATACATAACTTTTTAAGATAATAATATTGTCGAATGAAATACGTACGGCCGAAGTCGAGGATGCAAAAAAAACCGAAGTTATTTTAAAGTTATTTAATTAATTACAATAATACATTTATTTTATAATTATAAGACACGACAATCCATTCGATGTGAGAATAAAAAGTGAGTGTTCATCGATACAATGGTCCGCAAGTTAACAATTTCGAAATGCTGACACGATACTTCCACGATGCGCGGTGGTCTGATTCCGTGTAGCACTTGGTAGGTCGAACGCCGGTGGCTTGATTGCGAAACTGCAGTACCGTCCTCATGTGAGTTGGTAATGTGAATCTGCGTCATCGGTTTCCATGGTGGGTCGTTGCTTAACAAATGCATTTATTAATTTCAAAATACTAAATAGATTAAATCAATAACATCTGTTATTGTTTTTTTTGCTGTTTTGTGTTGAATAATTTGTCTAAGCCATAATTTAATAACACACCATTCTCAATGGTTCAAGTCAGTAAGAATACCTATATACAGGATGGGCCAGTTAGGGCACGGGCAAGAGTAATGAAGCTATTAAGAAGTAAATTAAGTGACAACGGGGAAATTGTAAAGGCAAAATCGCTTTTACAGTTTCGTTTTAGTACAGTTAAAACGCAGAAATTTTAAGTTAAATACAGCTTTAGTGCAAAATTACTTAAAATTAAAAAACTTAAAAACTTAAAAAACTTAAAATTTCTGCGTTTTAACTGTACTTTAGTACAGTTAAAATTTACAGTGTACAGTTACAGTGTACTTTAGTAAATTTTAAGTTAAATACAGCTTTAGTGCAAAATTACTTAAAATTAAAAAACTTAAAAACTTAAAAAACTTAAAATTTCTGCGTTTTAACTGTACTTTAGTACAGTTAAAATTTACAGTGTACAGTTACAGTGTACTTTAGTAAATTTTAAGTTAAATACAGCTTTAGTGCAAAATTAAGGAACTAGTGCTTCATGTTAGTTAAGGCATTCAAACACAGTAAGTTACAGTCTGGTTATATAGATTGTCATGTCCAATAATGCGGTTGTGGTCTTGTGCGGGTGGGTTGAGATTGCTCCCTTAATTAATCTATTCCCAAATCCCTGAGGTCTGCGGTTACGATATCTAAGTTATAATCTGCATACGCTCGATCACATTTGAATGGCTTGTGCCACAAAATGGAACCAACTTCTCCACTTTTACTTGAATACACAGCCAGCGTTAACCTGATAAAAATAAGAAGTTAAAAATATTAACTTATCAATTTTAAGATATTATTTTTATACCTATACTAGCGACTGCCCGTGACTTCGTTCGTGTAGGAGGACCTCCATCGTTTCATGGTTTTTCTTTCATAAGAACCGTCTCTTGACAATATTTAACACAACAACAAAAAAAAATTGATACATCCGTTTTTAAGTTATAGCGTGACCAGGAAATAGGGGTTCACTTTTATATATTTAGAGTAACTTAGTTTTCAAAACAGGTACTTTGATATTTTTATAAAGTTTGTGTAATATAATGTCCTAATTGAACATAAACTAGAGTATTAAGAAAACAAATAAGTTTATCTCCGAACCCAAGATAGTTTGAACTGAATCTATGTACACATACCTATTTGTATAGTTGAGAACAAATACTATATTTTTTTTAGTAAATATTGTAAATTAAGTTTTTTTTTATTGTAATATTACACACATCATACAGGTAGGTACATCAGTGGGTCTAGCACTAAAATTTGCATAAATGTAACGTAACTGTACCGTTGATGTATACAGGACAAACTATAGAGTTATCTGTGCCACAGTTGTACTAGATAACGAAAACGACAATTTCTAACTTTGGGTGACAATGGTAGCGATTCACTTGGTAAAAAAACTAAACTAAACTACAGAACGAAACATTTATTATGGTGGTCCTTATTCTGTTAGTATAATCGAAAATCATTTAACACTTAGAATTACACTTCTAAAAATAGGATTACTCTATTCAATTTTCGGTTATTTTAGGTTAGTTTAGCGAGCACCATGTTACATGTTACATGAATAAACTGTCTAAAATATGCCCACAATTAAATAGAAATATCTAAATTGAGTGCTGTCATTCGAAAGTGTTATACTGATTTGGAATTTAGTCTAAACAAAATCAGTACTGTCATAATTTAGACGTTTTTTGCAAAGACCTTACACTTACTAACTTACTTATAAGTATAAGGTCTTTGGTTTTTAGTTATGAGAATGCTTACAGAATCGATACCAATATTGTCTACCGACTTCCAAAAAAAAGAGGAGGTACTCATTTCGACTGTATTTTTTTTTATCTTTGTTACCTCATAACTTTCGTTTCGGTGGATCGATTCTCAAAATTCTTTTTTTGTTTGAAAGTTGGTGCTTCCCGTGTCCCATTTAAATTTCATCAAATTCGGTCCAGTAGTTTTTGAGTTACACTCCAATAACTGATTTTTACCAAAGTGATGGAATGGAAGTCGGTATTAAATTTTTCAAATTGCACTTGTATTAAAGCTAAACTTTGCAATCTGCGATGATTTAAGAAATAACTACTAGAATAAGGTTTTTGAGATTTTGGAGAGTTAAATTCTTGATTGACATATGCTATTCTCGCTTAAGTTAATCTTAGTATTTATATTTCGTGTTAGACTCGAAGCAGTGAGATAAAAATAGCTCTGACAAAATCGGTTCCTTAATGTAGGTACCTACGAGTAACTTACATTTTCAATTGACCAAGTCAGCTACCATAAATTTTGGCACAGCTCCTGGCTCTAGCACGGAATAGCCTATAATTTCTGAAATGGTTAAAGATTACGCTATTTCAATGTTTACGACGAAAATTGGCACGCTTCTATACTGCAGATTTAGGTAATGGACTAGCATGTGTCCTTAGATTAATCATTGGTCTCGCTCTCGGTCGAAGCGCGCGCGCGGAGACTACAACTATAAAATAAATGATCTAAACGTATTGGAAGATCTATGGAAACTGCTTGTCATGGCATCGATGTATAAAGAACTTATTGCATTTATTTAGTAGTCCTGAATTATAATTAAACACCATTATTTATGTAATTTTAAAATATACTTGCACATACACTTACTTAACTAGATTTTGAACCGCAAAATATATACAAAATAATCTGCAATGTTGGGATCACAATCGACCTATTATTTTACCAGAAAACACTTAAAAATAATTTTCAACGTAAAAAGTACTACAACGATAAGTATGCAATTAAACGTAAATAGTTCTAATTTTTGACTGAAAACAAAACAAGCTTATAAAAAGGATTCATTTCTACACAATATCTACACGTAACAAAATGTTTTATCGCGCCAATGATAATTGAAATCCTAGTAAATGAGTAAATATTTAGTTTTTTTCATGAAGATTTCCCGATTGGAAAATGTAAATAGAATTTAGTTTTAGATTAGGAATTGTTTCTTCTAAAATATTTCACTGTTGACTCCCGTGAGTGGACATAGGCCTAATTTGCTTGAAAAATACTTCATAAATTAAGCTTAGTAATGTATACTGACAAAAAAACAAGAGATTTACAATTTATTGAAAACCAAACCGTAGCCGAAGTGGAATTGATTATGGCCCGACGCCAGTGCAACGCGACACCGTTTGCAAATCCTCGTTTCCCCAATTTATAAACGAAACTCCTGCTGTTTTTTCCACGCGATCAAGTACTCAAAACAAGTAGAGATTTCCATGCCGCGGTGGTACGAACTACGGCGTCAAATATAACAATGTTTTTGTCTTTCCATCTGAAATGAAAATGAACTTTATGGTGATGAATTTGTTAACATTCTTTCAAGATATTAATTATACCAATAAAGCATTCAGTTGAAACTTATCAATGAAAACTTCAAAATAGATGTAGAGGCGTTAGGTAATATAAACAACTTGTGATCGAACACTAATAAATTATAATTACAAGCACCTTATTAAAGCAGATAAAAAATAAAAAATAAAGATATAGCTTTAAGATCTGTGAAATTGTTGTTTATAAACATTTTCCAAATCAGCCTGATTCTTCTATACCTACCTATTGTGGATAATAATTTCGCTTTAAGTACATATTTCTCAAAACAATATGAAATCGATATTATATGATGCATAAACCAATTCCGGTTGAGACATTTATATAGTTTTTTTTTATTTTGTAACAGTTATTAGTTTCCGTATGATCCATATACAGAATAAGAACACAAATAAATTGTCTGTTTTCACACATTCTTAAACTATATAGAGTTTAAGAATGTGTGAAAACAGATAATCCACAAACATTAAAACTGTATCGACATAAGTTCGTTGTTTTTTTGGGCGTGTCGTGATATTATTGGACAAGCATCAAAAGCTTTTTTATTTGTTTCGTTCACGGATAGATTTCAATCAAGTTAGTGACACATGAATTTGAAACTGACACCCAAAAGTGTTCTCTCTTAAATTCAATTTATTTTCAATTTGAGGATGATATTGAAGTAGCTCTTCAAACGGGTTTTGCAAGCATTCATTATAAAATATATTAGTGTACGTACGTCGGTACATAAATCCCCATTGATTTCTAAAGGGACTGGTTGGAAGCGGCCTGTACCCACCATCACCTCATGACCTACTTTCAGGAAGATCGTAGTTTTAGTTACGTTACAGTTTTAAGGTCTTGGTGGCACTGCAACTAAAACTGCATGGAATAGCGAAGTACTTACATTCAGGCGTACGAATTGCCCATATCGTCTCTTAATTCATAAAAATCTCAGGCCACCTAAATGTTTTTTCTGAAGTACAATAATTTACTATATAATTTCCTCACTTTCTATATTTCAGCACTTCGGTAAAGAAAATATCCTGTAAAAATTCGAGGGACAGATCTTAAGCGAGGGTCACGATACGTAGTGATTTATAAATTTTATTACTCAACACTACCTACTATTGTTCGTTCGAAATGTGCCATATACATCACACATAATACAGATCACACCCCATACTTGGCGAAAATAACGCTAAAAACACTCACAAGGTTGTTAGAATTGGGAATCTGTGGGTGAAAATGTTGTTTTGTGTAAATTTAACTTTGTGTAAAGCTAAAAAAGAGTTAATTTCGCCACCAAAAGCCATTTTTTTACCAACGTCCGGAGCATGGTAGTTTGTGATCTATTTTTGACAACTATGTACTTGACAGCATATTATTATAATCATGCGATTTTAGGTCTTATGCTCGGTTGATCATTCGAGTAGAGTGTAGGCAAAAGTGGCAAGAATAACGTTTTTGAGAACGCTTTAAAAACAGCCGACAATGGTGGTGTTCACGCGAAAGCGTGACGTCACCTCACCCACAGTGCGTCCCCCGCTACCCGCCGGTAAGGGGAAACGTCAAACGCGGCGGCTCTCGCACGTCACCACTGAGCGACACGCCTTCTGCTCGCGCGCACGCAAAACGAAGTAAAATCCGCTCTGCACCGCCGCCATTTTGCCACGAGTCGGAAACGCCCCCAATAATTTTACCGACGACACCTACGCGTACGCGAGTGCACAAATAAAAGGGACACTAACAATACAAACACAAGTGAACAAGTGAACAATCGCCTTGAGCTCATTCAGCACGCCGTCGACAGCAGGACGCCTCCACGAGGACCCACGGTCACCAGCTCTCACCAGTTCCAGAGTCTCCCGACATACCCCACGGAACCCAGGTACCATTAATTCTTCCCTACCTATCGTATGGTGGCATATTGCCTCACCATATTTTCCTTCGAGCGCGGATATCCGGCAACATATTTTCTTTCGCTGCCGGATAAAAGAACCAGTGCTATCCCCCCCTTGTAAAAAATAATAATTCCTTTTAATACAGTCCACCCCCCATATAAGCCCTATTTAATTTACAAACTACTTATTATAGATTCAATTTAATTTAAATCCACCCCGTAATACAAATCAATTAGACTGTTGACACTCACGCGCCAAGAATACATGAGAGTTGCTAAATTCTTTACGGATTAGGCTAGCGCGATACGCGATTGTTGTTGAGTGGCTGGCTTAACATTACTGAGTGATTAACGGCGACTGATAACGGTGTTTTTAGTCACGCTGTGTATTTATTTACGATTGTTGTTAATGGTGGTTGCAAGAAAGCCTAGTAATTAAGAATTCTTAAGACCAGTTGCGAAACTTACGACATTAAGTTTATTTATTAAGTTTAATACGGATTGTACCGAGTACGGTTAAATATTTAGTACCGAACGAATTTACAGGTTTCAATTAATATAGTAATTAAACCCTCAGCTCTTATAAGGTTTATTTAGGCGTTATTTTAACCGACTTCCGAAAAAGGAGGTGCGGAATTTCACCGACAATTAAATAATTTAATAATTTTAATTATTTTTTCTTTTTTTTTCTCTCCTTGTGTCTGACTTCGCCGTCGACGTTACGATGCCTTCCAAATCGCAGGCCGCTCGTTTTAGAGAGGGACAACGCGCTTTAATTGCCCTTTCGGAAATTGCGACGTCGTTACGAGAAGGGAAACAGAAGTATACGAACGCAGATTTCAACGCGAAGGTTGCGGACGTGAGAACCATGCGTGATAAACTCGACGCCGTATACTACGAAATATTAGATACCGACGATTTGTCAGACGGCCAGGAGAAATTCTACATGGAGCAATACGAACGGGCAATAGAAGCCTATGACGCGATTCTGGTTGCACATGTAGATATAAATATATTGCCATCAGCCCAAAGTGACGAGGTACCATCAGCACACAACCCGGGTAACGTCACAGCACCAGCTACGGTAAACTCGGTTTTGCCCCAAATCGAGTTACCCAAATTTACCTCGCGACTCGAGGACTGGCCCTCCTTCATATCGGTATTTAAGAGCTTGACCGATAACATGGCCAACCTTACGGGTGCAGTAAAACTGCACTATTTACTTTCATGTCTGGCGGGGGAATCGCGGTCGCTCATTGCACATTTAACGATCACGAACGAAAATTACGTAGTAGCCTTAGATATCCTGACGCGAAGGTACGAAAATCGGCGGTTACTCATAGATCGTTTCGTGGACGTAATTTTCGATTTGCCCACCATATCGTCGCGTTCGGAAATCAGGAGGCAGTTCCTAACTCCGCTCATATCCGCACAATCCGCGCTTGCCAATTTAAACTTATCTACTACTGGAGATAGTGGTTATATTTTAGTGTCGATCGTAGTACGAAAACTCAAGGGGGAACTTAGGTCCTTCTTTGAGCGTCAACACGGGTCATCTGACCGACTCCCGACCCTAGCCGACCTCGTCACCTTCCTCGAGCATCACGCACGCTGCAACGAGGTCAGCGTATCGACCGCCATAGCTCCGCCCACGCCCGGACCAAACGCAAACCGAGCGTCACCGTCCGGGGCACAACGCGAGCGCAAGTATCACCACGACTACGCGCAGGCTCGACGGGTACATACTGCGAACACATCCCCGACACACTCCGAGGATTCGAACCCGCGACCTCAGCGTTATGCACAGGCGTTAACCGCACGACCCGCGCGCTTCTCGCCCCCACCTCGGCAGGGATCGAACCCGCAACCGCCGCGCTATACACAGGCATTGACACCATCACCCGCGCGCTTCTCGCCCCCCCCTCAGCAGACATTTTCTAGAGGTAATCATTACTGCCCGTGGTGTAATGCCCGGGGCCACAAGCTACGGGTGTGCCCACAGTATAACAAACAACCAGTGCAGGGTCGCTGGGATTTTATCTACGCGCGCAACCGCTGCGCCAAATGTCTAGGCCCGCATTATGACGATGAGTGCACGTCAACGGGCCTATGCAAAACATGCGGCAGTGCAAACCACCACACGACCCTGCACAGGTTGGGGTGTACCTCACCTACGCACAATTCCGCGCATTTACTACCCGCACAACAGCGCGAGATACCACGCCGCCGTCACTCACCTGATACGGACCGGATGGTGTCCTTCAGACGTACTCCAACGCGCACTACCTCGCGTTCGCCTCCGCCCCCTAGGCAGTGACTAGGGCGGCACCATCAGCACATATCAGCCCAGCTAACGGTTAATCATCAGCACACACATCAGCCCGAAGCTAATCAGCACACATCCCAGCGCGAAGATAATCAGCACACATCTCAGCGCAACGTTAATCAGCACACATCGCAGCGCGCAGATTATCAGCCCACAACTACACACACAACACGACGACAAAATGTCGTCGCAAACACCTTGAGTCATACTACTGACATCTCAACGCCAAACAGTATGCATAATAGACCTGTCCTACTACCTACAGTCTCACTCGAGATAGCAGACTGCAAGGGCAATTTTCAACAAGCACGAGCGTTATTAGACTGTGGCTCTATGATAACACTAATAGACGAAAACATAGTAAAGCGACTTTGTTTACCTACTCAGCGCACCCAATTAAAAATAAAAGGTATAGGTGATCAGCACTCAGAAAATTCTTCGTCATATGTCGACATTACTTTTCGACCTGTACATACGGACAGGCCCGTAATAAGGACAAAGGCATATGTGCTCAAAAACGTAACGGGAGTTTTACCGCACACAAAACTGCCTGGTTTGGATGAAAGCACCAATTACGTTCCACTAGCAGATTTTTCTTTTAACATACCTGCACCGATTGACCTTTTGTTAGGGTCAGACATATTAGGTAGCATCTTAGACGGTACTAAAATTTCTCTAGGGCCCGGCAGACCCATAGCCTTCGGCACGATATTTAACTTCACGTTATTAGGCCCAGTATCACAAGATACGGGCACTCAGCCTCAAGTCAACTCAGCTCAAATTGACCATACTGACTTGGCACTACAGTCCAGCCAAGACATCCAGTCAGCTCTAGAGAGGTTCTGGGAAGTAGAAGAAGTCAGTAATACCATTCCCGATGGTACATCAGCGCACGAAGAGTGCGAAAAAATATACCAGTCCACCACCACGAGGGACCAGTCTGGTAAATATATAGTCGCGCTACCATTTGTTACGGATGCCCCCGAACTAGGGGCTACGCACGCTATAGCACTTCGGCGGTTTCTCAACCTCGAAAAGAAACTCCAACGAAACCCCGAACTCCGCTCAAAATATGTAGCGTTTATGCAGGAGTACCTAGATAAAGGTCACATGAACCCCTGCCATCCAAACACGTTCCGCGATCAGCCCCACTGCTACATACCGCACCATGGCATTTTCAAGGCCAATTCAGACAAGCTACGTACAGTCTTTGACGCTAGTTGTAAAAGCGCAAATGGCACTAGTCTCAACGACACCTTACATACGGGACCGGCCCTGCAGCGAGATATCACGGATATCATTTTAAACTTCCGAACACACAAGGTCGTTTTCAGCACAGACATACAACAGATGTTCAGAAACATTATGATTCAGCCCGACCACAGACGGTTTCAGCTCATTCTCTGGCGTTCATCGCCAGATCAGCCCTTATTAACATATGCATTGTCCACCGTGACTTACGGATTACGCTCCAGCCCATTCTTAGCGAACCGCACCATCCAGCAGTTGATCGCGGATGAAGGGCAACGCTATCCCAGAGCCGCTCAGGTGCTCTCTAGGTCAATATTTGTTGACGACGTGCTCACCGGACATGATACTGTCGGTGAAGCCATGAACTTACAAACCGAGTTGATTAGCCTACTCGCACTGGGGGGTTTCCAACTGCGTAAGTGGACATCCAACTCACGCCAGCTCTTAGAAAGGTTCCCAGATGACCAGTGCGAGATGTCGAAAGATTTTGACGTTAGCCCAGACGATAACTCCATCAAAGTCCTTGGCATACAATGGATACCACAAACTGACGAATTTACCTACAGTGTCTCAGTACCTACGGTAGATGGATTCACCAAGAGGTCAATACTCAGCACCATAGCGCGTCTGTACGACCCATGCGGTTGGATCAGCCCCGTCATCTTCCGCGCTAAAACCTTGATTCAAAGGTTGTGGACCTTAAAACTCGATTGGGACGAACGAGTACCCAGTGATGTCGCTCTTGAGTGTCAGAATATCTATCGTGACCTACCACGCCTCTCAGCGCTCAGGTTTCCAAGAAACGTCTGCTCAAACAAGGCATCCACACACACCCTTCAGGGATATGCGGATGCTTCAGAACTCGGCTACGCCGCGGTTATTTACCTCCACGAAACTACACCTGGTGGACAGGTACATGTGCACTTGCTCATGTCCAAATCAAAGGTAGCTCCTATTAAAAACCGCCAAACCATTCCTAAACTGGAGCTCTCAGCCGCCCACTTGTTGGCTAAGCTCATGGCCCATGTCTCGGCCCAGTTATCAGCTCACATCACCGTTCGTCAGCACATATGTTGGTCAGACAGTACCATAGTACTGGCCTGGCTGAACACGCCTGTACAATCGCTTCAGACATTTGAAGCCAACAGAGTCTCCTCAATCAAGGCAAATACATGCAATCTCACGTGGAGACATGTACCCTCCGCCCTAAATCCTGCTGACTGTGCCAGCAGGGGCATGTCAGCTCAAGATCTCTTGAAGCATGACATGTGGTGGTCACCGTCCTGGCTTAAGGACCCGCCACAAACATGGCCAGCCCTACCGCCCGCGTTGGGCCATCACGCCCTACCAGGCCTCAAGCCAAAGAAGGCCGTCGCCCACATAGCCATACCTGACCTCGACGAGACTCTGCTCACACGATTCAGCTCACTAGATAAACTGATAGGTGTAACGGCGTGTATAAAACGATTCATACACAATTGCAGACAGGGCCGCTCTGCGCGTGTCGCTGGGCCCATTACGGTTAGCGAACGAAAGGAAGCCCTTTTACATTGGGTGCGCTCAGTACAACACAATTGCTTTGCTGAAGATATACATCGCTTAAAACACAACAAAGAATGTACGATACGTGTACAACGCCTGTCACCATTCTTAGAGAACGACTTACTGAAAGTGAGTGGTCGACTCACTCAGTCTGCTCTGCGTTACGACGCTCAGCACCCACTGATATTACCCAGCTCGAGTCCACTAGTTGATCTCATTATAGACTACTATCATAAAATTTACTGTCATCCAGGGGCGGACACTCTGCACTCACTCTTACGCCAGCAATTCTGGATATTATCAGCCCGCCGCGTTATTCGCCATCGAGTATACAAATGTATACATTGTTTTCGTTTCCGCGCTAAAACTAAGGCCCCGTACATGGCCGACCTACCCGCCGACCGCGTAAACGTTCAGCCCGTATTTAGCAAAGTCACGACGGACTTTGCTGGACCATTTTTGATAAAATCCAGTACACTTAGAAACGCCAAGCTATTAAAGGGCTACTTCTGTGTTATAACATGTCTAGCCACGAAGGCGGTCCATCTCGAACCGGTATCTGAGTTATCCACGGAAGCGTTCCTTGCGGCATTACAGCGTTTTGTTTCTAGGCGCGGTGTACCGACGTTAATTAGGTCTGATTGCGGTACAAATTATGTAGGCGCTAGGAATGAACTTAGGGAAATACAGGCCTTTCTTGCAACCAATAATGACAGTATCGCACATACGCTTTCTAAACAGCACATAACATGGTGGCTAAATCCACCAAAGGCACCCTGGTTCGGTGCACTTCATGAAACAGCGGTAAAGTCAGCTAAACAATTACTGTACCGTGTGGTCGGCGAACAACGCCTCACATTTGAAGAGTTTTCAACTCTATTAGCACGCATTGAAGCCGTGCTCAATTCACGCCCTCTCAGCCCACTCTCTTCTGACCCTGCGGATCTTGATGCTCTCACCGCAGGTCATTTCCTTATTGGCCGTCCGCTCACAGCCTTACCTGAATATTCGGTAGAAGGCCGAGCCATTTCTGCACTAAAAAGGTTCAAGCTCGTCCAATCCTTATCCCAACACTTTTGGCGATCCTGGTCCAAGTCCTACCTGCACACCCTCCAAACCCGCTCCAAATGGACTTCCCGATCCAGCCCACCTCAAGTCGGGGAACTGGTACTGATAGTGGACGACCAGGTGCCGCCTTTACACTGGCGCATGGGCCGCATCACCAAGACGCTCCCGGGGAGGGATGGCGTCACCCGAGTGGTGGAACTCAAGACGACTTTGGGCATACTGACGCGACCTGTCCTCAAGATCGCCCGCCTGCCTATCGACCCTCATCTACCTCTATACAAAATTTCATCAAAATTAGTCCAGCCGTTTGAGCGTGAAGAAGTAACATACACATTCAAAAATAGTGACAGATAGCGCACTAAGCGTTACAAATCAAGAAATGTATAACGATTTAGTAAGAATTTTTGTTTATCTATGAAATTTAACCTTAAAGCTAAGGACCATTATAACGTCATTGTGTAGGTTCTTCATTCTTATAAGATAAGATAAGATAATTTATTGATAACTCCAGAGTTACAGGTCACAATTGATCAAATTACAAAATATAGTCATACTACCAACAGTAATATAAAAAAATAAACATAAGGTAATAATTTTAAAATAGAAGAATTAATAATCACTTATTTTTAAGTAGGTAAGTTTCAATGTCATAAAATAACTTATCTAGTAGCCACACTCTCAGCTTAGTTTTGAAGCAGGCACTGGTAGCTGCATCCCGAATGGACGCTGGTAAGCGGTTGTAGATCGCGGGCCCTAAAATATACACTGACCTCTCCGACTTGACGAGACGGTGCAACGGGGTTATTAGTTGGTCTTTCTTTTTGTTACTACGTAAATCTATCTTACTGTTAACACCCCTACGTTTAAATACTCCTATGTTTACGTGGGTGAACAGGGCTACCTGGTAAATGAGCTCACACGGCAAGGGCAATATTTGAAGGTCTCTGAACAGCTCCACGCACGAGACATCGTCCTGAACCCCGCAAATGGCACGAATAGCTCGCTTCTGCAAGACGAAAGCCCTATTACGATCAGCCGCGCGACCCCACAGCTCCAACCCGTACGTAATGTTACTGTGGACGGTTGCAAAGTAGCAGGAGCGCACGACGTCGCGGGTGGCAGTGCTCGTGAGCCTCCGGAGCGCGAAGCATGAGCGGCTCAGCTTCCCGCACAGCTCGTCTATGTGCGTCTCCCACGTCAATGCACCGTCAATGTGGAAACCCAGAAGTTTCGTACTACGTACTTGTTGGAGTGCCGTATCGCCAACTGCTACCGAATAGTTCTTTGTTGTGTGGCCATTAAGATTGAAAGCAAGGAAACAGGTTTTGTCCTTATTCAGCGCTAACCCATTAGAGCGAAACCACCTATCAAGCTCATCCACCACCGTATTCAGTCTCAACTCCAACTGACCGTATGACGGCGCGGTGATTACCGCAGCGACGTCGTCGGCGTACATATAAATCTCAGCGCCACTTATAGCACCTGGTAGGTCATTGAGGAGGAGACTGAACAAGGTGTTCGATAAACAGGAGCCCTGCGGAACACCCATTCCGCTCTCCATCTCAGTTGATACGACGCGGCCTCTGTCACCCACCACGACCTGCGGTCGCTCAGACATAAATGACGACATTACAGACAGAGCCGGACCTCGCATCCCGTAGAATCGTAGCTTATTCTGAATGAGGACGTGATCGGCGGTATCGAACGCACGCGATAGGTCACAACAAAGGAGGGCAACTTGCAATCCCGCCTCGCGCGCGCTCAAAACACGCCACACTACCTCGCGCAATAAGTCTGTGGTGGCGCGGCCGGCCCGATACGCATATTGTCGTTCCGATAGCACCTCACGGTCTACGACGAAGTTGAGGAGCCTCCTATTGAGACCAACCTCGAATACCTTGCTGACGGCGGGGACAAGGGATATAGGACGGTAGGACTTAGTTTCTGATTTTTTGCCCTTTCCTTTGTACAAGGGGCATATTTTTACCTTCTTGAGAGCAATAGGATATATACCTTTCCGCAGGCATTCGCTAAACAAATGGCTTATAACGAGCGCTACCGGTTCTATAGCGATTTTTAATATGCTCGCGGACAGGCCGTAGAAATCGGTGCTCTTTTTGGGAGTGATGCGTTTTGTCGCTATTTCAATTACTTCAACAGGGGAGAACGGTTCTAGCCTAATTGAGACGTCGCTTGCGGATGTTTCGCCCCCGAGAGCTGCGAGTGCGCTGGTGTTGTTAGCTAGAGGCGCACCGCATCTACTTGCCGCCAACATGAACTCCAAGTTAAGCGCATCCACTACGTCCTTTTTCGTGTCATACACTTCCCCGTCCGCATCTCGCAGCAGATCCGTGAAGTCTACCCTCTCGCGTGTACCGCGACCTAGCTCAGAATTTATTACACGCCACATACAGCGCGGATTATCCTTGATTATATTAGAGTAGTAACTAAGACGTTTTTGTTTTAATAAGGCGTGATATGTCAATTTAAGTTCGTCGCACTTACTTCGCAATAAATCATGCAAGGGAAACGTTTTTTTTAATTTTAAAATATCATGTAGTAGATGTTTGAAGTTGTGGATTTCCGCGTCAACCCAATGCTTGTTATTAGAAAGTTTGTTTTTTAGCGGGAAACATATATTAAATTTATTGGATAAAATATTGACTACGCTCTCTGCTAACGCGTGGCAACATTTGTTGGATTTTTCAATGATACTATCCCAGTCAATCGAATCTAAAGCGGTCATGAAATTAGCCTCGTTAGCCGCAGAGAAGCTACGGCTAAGATAGTGGGCGGGCGCGGGCGTAGTCGAACCGTCCCTTGTCAGTGTTAGGCGCTGAGCGTCGTGGTCACTATGCGTGTCTATGCCAATGATGGAAGCGACTCGCCTAGCGGGCATGTTCGTGTACGCATGGTCTAGCAGTGACTTACGGCCACCCGCATCTACGCGCGTGTGGTGGTTTACCAATTGCGTAAAGTTATAACTATCTAGCATATCTAACAACTGCTTTTGTGCGTTAGAGCGGTCTAAAAGATCGATATTAGTGTCACCCATGATGACGCAGTCTAAGCCCTCGTCTGTTATTTTGCACAAAAGGGTCTCGAATAGTTGAAGATATTCACCGTGGTTCGTCAAGTTGGAGTGGTACACCCCTACAACTAGGATTGCGTCATCTAGTAAGTGCACAGCACACACGTCAAATATTTGCTCCCGCGACAGGTCGCAATAATCCTGCCTGTTAACCGCGATTATGCTCGGCCGTACGTAGATGCAACTTCCACCGCGGGCTACTCGCTCTCTACAGCTAAAAGATAACAAATCAAAGTTACAAAGAGTAACAGAAACTAACTCGTGTTTACGTAACCGGTGTTCGGTTATCACTATTAAGTCACATCTGAGTTCTTTTGTCAATAATACTTCGAGTTGTTTGGTCTTGTTCGTTATACACCGAATATTTTGGTGACAGATAGTCAGGGGCAGTAGTTTATTTTTATTTTCCCTCCGTCCATTACCTGCAGGTAAGTGGGATGTTGCGGGTGACGCCGGCGTATGTTGTTTGCTCTGATATCCCGCGGGCGGCGGTGGCGGCGACAGTGGACGCGGTGCAGTCCCGGGTGCGCGGCTGTTGGCTCGACGCGAGGTGCTGGCGGGGCGCGCTCCCCGCGCGCCTACTGCTCCCGCGAAACCACTCGCTGACTTGGGTGCTCGTTGGCCAGTTCTCGGCGGACATGAAAAACTTGAAGTGACTATTTGGTACCGTGAGGGAGAAAGACGAGTAGTAACAGTGAGCCAGCTTCAATTTTTCGACATGGTAGTTATCACACTGTTTTTTTCTATTCATGTACGATATGATCGTTTCGGCTGTGGTCTCTGGCGCGAAGAAACAGGCGTGAATTTTCCGCGCTCGTTCTACCGTTTTAAGTTCGTCGTCTTTCGCTCCATTTCCTCTAATTACGGTGCGCCGTCGTTTATCACCCCTTTTATTACTATGGTGTTCCACTCTCTACCATCCTTCATTGTCGTCTTTGGAGCATGTCGCGTCTGACGCCTTGTACGGGCGGTTGTTGGTGACGACTTGGATGGACGTGGATGACGACCCGTGCGTAGCAGTAGGTGTTTCTCTGCTGGAGGGTGCAGGTGAGGCACAGTCGGTTAATCCCGCCATGATTGAGGGTGATGGTGTTGTTGTTGACGCCAGGCTAGTCTCCGCTCGCGCGCGTGCACGGCGCTTGTGCAGTTGTTTGTATTTGGGTACATTGGCCTGCACGCATGATGTTGGTTGCTGATCAGGTGCGGGCGTTGAGCAGTCCATCTGTATTACCGGCTTTATGCCGTCAGTGAAGGGGGTGCACTGTGACGTGGTTTCCGGCGCCATATCTCGGGACTTGGTGAACTCAAAAGTTCCGACAAGCGTCTCGACTATCTCGGCGTATTTTACTAGTTTCGTTTCTTGGCTGGCTATTACGGAGATAGCTCTGCTCAGCTTCGCTTCATAGCTCTCGATTGTGAATACAGATCGGCTCAGCATAGTGTCGTAGCTATCTAACTCGAAAGCGCGCTGTTCCCTCATAGATGTGATCTCTTGGCGCAGCTTGCCTATCTCGCGCACAAGCACGGTTGTTTCCTCTGAATATACAAATGTATGTTCAAAGTAGAGGTTCTTACTTTGACGTGCTTTTGATACAAGGAGGATTACTTACTATGAAAGATGTACCTGTGGATATGTGAGTGTTAACACACCTGTGGCCGGTGTAGAAACAATTTACTGACAAGTATTCGTATCGTAGCGTCAAAACGTCACGCTTCGGTGTACAAACAATGAGTTATCAGTGTCACAATTGCCCTAGATAAATGATAGTTGGCACCGTTTCACGTGAACGACAGGTTACGTTACACTTACGCAGTTATTCGTGCTAGGCCCATAAGGACTTGATGTTATGAACGTTATGTAGTTAGGTACTTGTATCGCCAAGACTGTCTGGAATTAAATTCTAATTTGGCTTGATTAAATTTTGTTTGGGAAAACTCAAAGTTTGGTAACAAGCCAACTGCCAAGCGTTTTAACAATTTTGCCAATTTCGAGTATTTTTATATTTTTCTCATGAGTTTAATTTTATTAATTTTTTTTATCACTTTACATTTATTTCAAAATAAAATAATGAGCAGGAAAATATCTACTGATTTTACATCTAGGGCAATAATGGGTTTGTATAGTAGTAGAATGAAACAAATAAAAAGAAAATAAACCAAAACCATTCAGAGAGTGTCTCATTACTCATTCATAAACGGGTTACAAAGTTCGTAATTTCTCCCATACAAACTGTGCGGCGGGAAAAGTTATTCGGAATTTCATATCTGCCCTTCGTAGCAGGGCAAAAATGTTGTATGAAAATTCATTTTTGCCCTACTAGCGTTCTTTTGCTTCAAACACAAAAAAAAATACGTCAAATCTCAAGTTTTTTATCCATTTATTAGAAAAAAAGGATTTGTTTTGTACCTACTCGATTTTCAATAAAAGGAGGTTGGCTTTGTTTTCTGCACTACGAAACGAAAAACATGGCGGCAATTTGTTTTGTATTGTAATTTTTTTTTTTCTAAATTGATACTTAATTTAACAGTACGCTTTTAATTCTTCTAAATAATTTTCCAAAATGTCATCTCATAGTGAAAGTGACGATTTTATAATAATGAAGCTTGGATCAAGCCACCAGAAATAAAAAAGTATAGCTCAAGAGGTCAAGATGTCTTTGATTTCTTACAAAATGCCCCAAACAACAACTTCTATACTACTGAAGGTAACTTATTTATTTTCCTTGTACCTGTAGTATAAAGCACTATGTATCACTCGGGAGAAAGTTATATTTCTGCTCTGGAGTTTACTTATTTAAAAGAACTTTTAAACGTAATAGTGTATTTCATTACAAGTGGGGAAAGGCTGTCATTGCAAAGAGATCCGACAAATGTCTACCCGAGCCGAGGCGCAGCCGAAAGCGAGGGTTGACAGTCGGAACAAGTTGCAATGACGGTTCCGCACGTGTACTGAACGACTATTTTTAATACAGTTGCGAAAAAATGAAGCAATTTAATAAAATTAATTCACAAAGAAAATTTCTGAAAAATGGCGCTAACCGTAGAATATAAGCAGAGATTTTTTTTCTTCACCCATTCTGGTAGGCAAAGGGAACTATGCCCATACAGCCAAGTCTTCAGTAGAATTTTTTTATTCATATGAAATGAAAATGAAATTTAATGAGATGAAATGAAATGAAACCTAACCTAACTCATTCGATCAAATCATTAAAACAAAAAAATCAAAATTGAAACAAATTAGTAGCTTCTTTTTAGAAATATACATATTTGCATGAATCATAAAAACTTCTATGAGTTTTTTTTAGTAAAAACTTCATGGTTTGTTTTTCTTTTTAATAGACATTATTTTGACAGTTGGGAAAGAGAACGCACGAGTTCGGGAAAGGTAAAAAAAAGCACTAGTATGTAATAGCCCACATCCCGAACGCTATACGTCCCTGCAATACGCGACTTTTTGAGCAACTGTATTAAAAAGTAAATTTAAAAAGACCACCCTTCAATAGATACCTACATTCTTAATAATGTTAGTAAATAAAATACATTCCGATCTGACGGTTCCCGATGTTAGACCAAATTTTTCATTCATTTCATTTTCATAAAGTCAGTATTAACCTCTAGCGGATTATGATAATATGTCAAGGATCTAGCAAAACTTACACAAACATGTTTTACAAAATTCAATACCTATTTGCAAAGATAGTATAAATTTACAATAATATTAATCAAGATAAAATAGCTTCGCTTCAAGTTACATACGAAGTTGTCAACACACTAGATCTTACGAGCACTAGATTGTATGTCTTAACACCGAAGATATAGAGATCAATATTGAAATAATTAAGAAACCAACTTTATACATTACGTGCAATAAATAAATGAAAAACAGCGAAAAGAATAACTCGAAAGTCAGCATTTACACACAAGTAGAACAAGGAAACCAATTTCCATAGTAAATAACCATCTCCGATGAAAGCAGGCGATGCTATTTTTCTTTCACTTTTGTATTTTCCTTAAGCGTTTGTTTTTCATTTTGAACACCATGGATCTAGAAAAATGGTGGACATAGCATAACTTTACTACTGGGGACTTGACACATGTTTAAACTACCCAGAATACAAGTCTAGGTACAATAAAAACAGTAAATTGTCAATATAAAATATCACATAATTATATGCCTCAACGGATTTTGCTTCGATAATCTAGTGGGGAGGGGAGTGGCGCTACTTTCGGGAGTAAAACTAATAAATTAAGTCAACTTGAGTATAGCTCACAAGTTTGGAATCCCTGTTACGCTAAATACATAGACATGCTTGAAAAAATACAAAAAATATTTTTGCCCTTTATAATTTCAAGTTCAAGATTATAAGCCCTGGATATGTGGACAGCTGTAGACGCCACCACTTGCTGCCTCTCTCCGTAAGAAGAGAAGCAGCAGATCTGACTTTACTTCATAATATAACCCTTAACATAATTGATTCGTCGACATTACTGTCGGAGGTTAAACTAAAAGCACCCTACAGATCATTCAGTCGTAGGAATTATTTACAGTTGTATACTCCTCCCTTCATCTCTAATTATCGTCAAAATTCTTTCTTCCCGCGAACTGTCAATATTTTCAATTCGAAATACTCAAAATATGTTGATCTCTTTTCGACGAAGCAAAATACTTTTAAACTTATAATCAACAAACAATTATATGCAGACTAAATTATTTACATTTCATTGTTTTATTTTATATGGCTTGTAGCAATTTATTATCTTCGAATTAATCTTTTGTACACACATTTAAACTCTTATTATTATTATTTTTAAGTTAGCGCATAAATAATGTTACTTTAAGTTAGGATTTTTTCACCTATGACATATTTAACTGATCCCATAAGCGGAAACTGTTAGGCTTTTGCGTATCCATTCATTGTTTACTTCATTATAATCTAAGCAGCAGTTTGTTTTCCTAGTAAAATAAAAAAAAAAAAAAAAATATTTGCATTATTTTATTTGTCTGTACCTGATTATCGTTCTAAATCATTGTACTATGAAGTTATTTAAATGCAATGCGATCTATGTCGGTATTTTACGTCAAACTTTCATTATGTCGAATACTTTTTATATAGTGAATTGTAGTTCTTCTCTATTATATAAACAAAAGCCATTAACTGTAAGCCCCTGATCTTAGAGATGTGAAACAAATTTAAAGCAAACTCTGCTAAGATCTCTCCTTAATACACGTTTTCAAATATAAAATACTTTAGTGTTAAAGCATATAAAGGTAACATGAAATTCTTAGGTTCGTCCCATCAAAGCATGTAATTTTTCTCTCTAAAATTTCTTAATTTGGTTCCGTTAGGGAAGTGTTAGTATTTAACAATAGGTATACATCACACGTTAGTTAAACTATGTATATATTATATCCCATTTAATATAATATGGGATAATATAACTCATAGACAGCATCCACATAAGGTTTTCAGGTCCTAAACTAGGCAGAGCCTTTACTGTAGTAGCCTGATGACTGATTCACATAAGGCACTTTCATAAGGAAGTTTACCAACTACGCTTACCGGCCAGTCAAATAAAAATTCACGTGGCACTGCCGTGCGATTCTCTAAGAGCAAACATCGTTGCATCTTTGACAACATTCGTGAAACAAATGACGAAATTACAAGAAACGTTGGAAAAACAACCTTATGTACAAGGGCGATATCTCATAAAGTATTTGACGTCGGTGAGCTCGCCGATGAGCGCATCGACGAATCATTAGAGAATTGCACGGCTGGTGATGGACTTATAACTTGCTCGATAATCTTCAAGCTATACATGTGAAAATGAAAAAAATATTATTTATATAATATCATTCGGTAATATTCTAATTAAGAAAATAAATACAGACTTTTATTAGCATATTTTATTTACATACTTCTTTAAGAAATGTAAAAAAATAAATTAAAGCATTATTCTCGTAACAAAACAATGCTTTAAAATATTTTTTTAATTATTAAGGTACAATGTGTCCCGACCAAGGAGGTTTCAATTCAATTTACATTTCTCATATTCGGTAAGTACGAGTAGGTCCTTATTACCCCCAAATGGGGCTTGTAGGTGACCAATTAGCGCTCTAGTGTAATAATGTAGCTAGAAAAGCCCTAGGGCGGTAAGTAATTAAAAAAGAACACTTCACTCTTTCAAAAAGTTCGCTTACATCTAACCATAATACTGGCAATAGACATCATGCATTCAGCTCAATGACAAAAGAGGTCGCTTCGCTATTCAGCCTTGTCTTCGTATGAGTATAATATTCATCAATTTTATTTTTGTAATGCCTGTTTTTTTCTACTTACCTCACAATCGAGATGTAAAGCAGAGTAGTTAGCTCGGGTGTAAGCATCAATTGCACCCTCGAACTATAGGCGCCCTCGCTGCGCTCGTGCCTTACAGCCCTTGGCTACTAATTCAAATTTCAAATTCAAATTAATTTATTTGGCTACTAATCTACTATTAAGTACACATTATCTGGGGTGAGCGCGCTGCGCGCGCAACGCGCTGGTTCCGAGCCAATAGACCAATAACAGACTTTTTCCACTGATATTGGCAAAACTGTGGTTACGCCGCACAAGCCATACAAACAAGAAGAAGAAAAAGACTGTTTCCATTTTGGCGCTATTTCGTACATACGAATTTGAGTAATATTTTTTTGGATAAAACTTTAATGTCATGAGATTAAATAAAGTAGTGTATGCAACTGCATATAATTAGATATTAAAACACTCGCGTAATCTTATTTTGAAACTACACTCATGTTTTAATACTCTCTATTATATGACAGTTGCATAAACTACTATTAAACGCTAAGATTTAAAGGTCTCATCAGTTACATTCAATTATACAAAGGTTTAATAAAGTAGCCTATAGATGCCTATGGGTAGTAGGCAATACTGAATAAGCATACTTAGAAATAATCGGAGTGATGATCGCCAGCTGAGCTCAAAGGATGAGACCCATTGTTTGACACCATTATCTAGCAAATGTTCGTAAACAATACAGCTAATCGATCCTCGCACCCCCAGGGCTGTACAGAATGGTAAACAACGCCGCGTCGTCTATAACACAAATCCTTTTGATACATGTTAATATCCACCCAACAATAACGAACTAATTCGAAGCAGGTGGCATATTTCAGTACCATTGACACATAAGGGGACATAAACTCCAGTGGCGTATTACTTAGACCAATAACAATACAAGACATTGCATTCAGCAGCAAATTTTCATGACGGCAGCCGTGCGATTCTCTAATTGCTTTTCCAACGTTTCTTGTTATCTCTTCATTTGTTTCACGGATGTTGTCAAAGATGCAACGATGTTTGCTCTTAGAGAATCGCACGGCTGGTAATGATTTGCTTGAGGCTGGACTCAGACTTGTGCTTTCGTAAATCACACTAATATACTTAAGCGATAGTATATAAGCTTGTGTCACTTCTACACATTCATACGGCTTAACGGACATCAATGAGATTTTGAGGTAACTCAAAGGCTCTTTGTCCCAATCTTACGGGTGGATTTCTTGAAATTCCGATAATCTTACCGTCGCAGATGAGGTCGTGGGCAGATGCTGTGTGCCATATGGTACTTTTATTAGAAAAAAAATATTTAATATTAGAAAACAAATGTTGGTCAGTTTAGTATTAATCAGGTCATTGACTAAACGAGCGAAGCGACTCTGCTTTAACTGGCCAAATTGACTTTCATCTATCCGTATTCTATTTGTAGTTCATCTTCCTGTACATGTCGCATTTTTCAACCAATCTTGACGAAACTTGGTATGCATGATTTTTTTTTGTCGTCTGTGCTTTTTAAGTGAGCGGGATACTTTTCCTAAGTAGAGGGAAAGTTTGCTGCGGCGCTATTTATCGGCCTATATTTAGTACACGCGTTAGGTACCTGACTTTAAAGAGGAATTTCGAATATGGGCCAAGTGGTTTCTGAGGCGTTAGTGCTTTAAAAAGTAATACTATAAAAATTACAAGGGCTGCGATGTCATAACGAAAGTTTCAAGTATTTCTAAATAATGCTTCTTTCGGTTGGATGGTACTGTTAAACTGTCCAACAGATATCGCTCCGTCCCCGCAAGACGGTTACTCAAATAGAGAGTTAAAATTCGATGCTCGAACCAGATTCTCGGTGGCCTAGTTGGTCAATGGCGTCTGACACGGAGAGTCAGAAGACGCGGGTTCGAATCCCGTCCGAGAATGGAATTTTTCTCTCTATAAATTTCAATAATTTATATGTGTTTCTATCTGGTATTAAATTATCACCACACAAGAGTTAATGTTAATAGAAGGTACATTATTTCTTCTGATGCCTAGACTAGCAACATAAAGCGGGCAATAAGTCCGACCACCGTCGTCGGACTATATTTAATATTCCCTGCCGCAGTCTCAAATTGTTTAGGGCACCAAACATCCTTAATCCGGTACTGATGAAGGCAAATTACGGTCGGTTGATGGTTGGACTCTCTCTTGTTCGACGTGTAACGAGGATGAATGGATTCAATACCCAACAAACACTGGGATAACAAATGGCGTCGTTTCAACACAATCCACACGGGTCGTTTACAGGCAACATTATGGACCAATATCGTTGGTAAAGCATACAATGTTGCCATATGTCAGCACAATATCATCGGTTATGACAACCTTGTATCACGTGTAGACGCAATTTTCGGATTTTCGTTTAATAATAACATACTGTTTGAAATGTTAGTTGAGCTCTAATAATTGCTTCTAATGGTTAGGAATATTTTTGCGGTCGAAAGTAAGCCTGTGTGTAGCAAAAGGTATGAGCCACACCTATACTAATATTATAAAGAGTTTAGATATGTATTTTCGTATTTTTGTATGTAACGAATCAACTTCAAAACTACAGAACTGATTTCCGAAATTCTTTTACATCTCTCATATTCGGTAAGTAGGTCCTTATTACCCCCAAATGGGGCTTGAAGGTGACCAATTAGCGCTCTAGGGTAATAATGTAGCTAGAAAAGCCCTAGGGCGGTAAGTAATTAAAAAAAACACTTCACTCTTTCAAAAAGTTCGCGAACATCTAACCATCATACTGGCAATAGACATCATACATTCAGCAGAGATCGCTTCGCTATTCAGCCTTGTCTTCGTATGAGTATAATAGTCATCAATTTTATTTTTGTAATGCCGGTTTTTTTCTACTTACCTCACAATCGAGATGTAAAGCAGAGTAGTTAGCTCGGGTGTAAGCATCAATTGCAGCCCGAGATATTTATATAGCCTATATAGCCCATAGTTCGACAGCTGCAATTGATGCCTTACAGCCCTTGGCTACTAATCTACTATTGCCGTTAGATAGCTACATTCTTACTGAGTAACATAGACTATAATATTTCTTACAAAAATATTAGGGATCCGTATGAAAACTTCATTAATGTAACCCAAGGTGTGAAAAAAAACTACGAAAACATATCCTTATTAACATTTGTGTTAATCCTGGGAAGAAATCATCACAGTTTCATTCAAATCCTCTCAGACAATTTTACGTGTAGTTGGCAATTAATTCAATATACATTTTGTAACGAACATACAAACATACACACTTACACATTTATAATATTATAGCTTCGTCCTGCGGTTTCAACCGCGTGGCCATGAATGACAATGAAAAGTATCCTAAGTGTTATTCCAGAGTTGCATCTATCTACATTATCTGCCATTTTGCGTTCGCCTGATTGGGAAACAGACATCCATGCATCCAAACTTTCGTATTATTTTATATAATATTAGGATAGGATTTTAGATAGAATTTGGGTATTATTATGGACCAACATTTATCCTGGGTGCCGCAGATAGCTGGAACTGAACATTTGAAACACTTAGAAGGTTACAATTTCTTTTACTTATTACTACTAAAATTGCGCTTGTACAATCACTTTTACTCCCTATCCTCGACTACGCGGACGCTTCATATAACCCAAGATCAGCTAAATAAGTTAGAACGCTTGCAAAACTTCTGTATCAGGTTCATATTTGGCTTACGGAAATATGACCACATTTCTGAATTTCGGAAAAACCTATCCGTCTGCACCGTAATGCTCATATTTTATCCCTTCTCTATAGTATCCTCTTTGTTCCTACAACTCCTACCTATCTCAAAGAGCGATTTTTATTTTTAAATCTTTCACACACAATTTGTCTTTACGTTCCTCTAATACCCTTCAACTTCGAACACTTGGTCATACTTCCCGGTACTATGACAAATCGTTCACAGTTCAGGCTGTACGGCTATGGAATGCACTGCCCTTGATATCAGAAGTGCTAAAACTCTGGCAATTTTCAAAAACATGGTTAAGAATCACTATCTATCAAGTATGTAACACTGTTATTTTTATCCTTGTAATTTTTTTGTATGTATTAGTATATAATTGTTAGTATTTATGTATTGGAGTTTTAATAAGATAACATAGAATTAAAGGAACATATTTTGCACCACCGTCTACTATTTCTTATGATAATGTCTATACAAAGGTTGTCTGGAAGAAATCGCTATAAGCGATAAGACCGCCCATTGTACTTTCCTAATTTAAGAGTATATTTTGTAACTTATATTTTTGTATATTGGTTAAAGTGCAATAAAGCATTTTTGTATTTGTATTGTATTGTATTGTAACTAACGAATAAATGCATACCCTAAAATAACTGCTGATATCCAACCATAACTCTCGTCCATGTACAAGTCAAGGTTCAAGTCTCAGGTTAAGTACAATACAATTCAATAAAAAACAAGTATTCCCTTGATATTTTTGTGTCGTTTCATAAAAGGCGCTCGAATATCTTAACTATTGCGTAGAGGTTGTAGCACTTCATGAAAAGCCCGACCATTTCTTGTAACGCAAGCCATTCCCCACATTCTGCGGCATATTTTATGGCAAAAAGTACTCTTTGCTAACAGTAACAAAGCCATCTACATAAACAGGGCACATTGTCTCAAATAAGGAGGTATAAAGAACCTCAATATGAAGCAATCGACGCATGTCGTAAGTTATATGATTTCCCTGCGGAGTGCCTACTCAAACTTTGTGGTTTATTGAGCCGGGTTGCTATCTGGGAATAAAATAACGGCTAAAGTTTTTAACAGTTACAGAGTAACAGGTATGTTGACCCTCTTTAACGGCCCTTTTATTTTATATTGTCATTTTGCGGTAATTGAAACAAGTGACAGTAAGAAAAAGGCAGAATAAAAGTGTAAAATACAATATTTTGATGTATATTATTATCACTTTGCGTCCCAGAGACGTATATATACGTCAGTTTCATTCATAAATGTGTTGTTTTAATTATCACGGAAAAATGAACCCCTATTTCTCCTGGTCACGCTATAACTTGAGAACGGATGGAACAATCTCGCTAATTCTTTTTTGTTGTGTTAATTATTGTCAGGAGACGGTTCTTATCAAAGAAAAACTAAGGAAGAAGGGAGTTTACGGCGAGGCCGAAGGCCGAGCCTACTACGCGAACAAAGTCGCGGGCAGTCACTAGTTATTAATTAAAAATAACTCAAATGTACTAATGTAAATGTACATTGTAACAGTATAAGTGTATAGTACGAGTAGCTATTTATTCTTATCTATTGACACAGCTTTCCCCAATATGGGATTATAAATATGTAAAATATAGTGTAATATCTATATAGTGTAGCATATTAAAATTATTCATCTTCTTCTATTGATTACTAGCTACTGCTTGCGATTACGTTCGCATGTTATTTTAGTTTTAAGTTAATATCATAATACCCCACGATAAAATTTCACCCGTTTTGATGATTTCTTACAGGATTCCTTAACCTACCTTCACGATAGAAAAGAGTACACTTAACAAAACTTAACTTTAATTCCAGTGATAGATTGCATAAAACCTCCGTGCATGAAACCGCTTTCCGTAATTCATGTTTTAAAACATTTTATGATAGATATCTCGATCTAATCTACATACGCAATAAGATTTTACATAAAAACTGTATAGCACACTTACAAAGACCACTTCATTAAATTTTCAAGTTTACCTTAGTAATTCATGCTCTGATGTTCTTAAGAAGTCGAAGTTTTTGTTTCATAGTAATATGATAAAATGCGTATAACAAACACAGGTTTAAAAGGAGTGTTTTAAATAGCTATCTTATTTGTAAGAAACACTTGGGATTACATGTAATTTCAAATCACGTTGTCCGTTCAATTACAAATGACGCATTCATTCTTGTAGTCGTGAAACGTATGTAATGTTTACTGCTTAGTATTAAATCACGGGCTTACATGATTAGTTTTGGTTCTTAATAATCAGGACATGTCGCTCTTCGTTCGTAAATGGTCGGAATACTACGCCGGAATAGAGATTTACTTCGTATTCGGAACACTTATAGCAAACATGCATTATGTATCCTTTCACAACTTTTAACGTATTGGGACCCACTACTACTTATTCTGTGAGGTATTTCGATCCTTCAAACAAAATACAAAGTTGATTTGCATTGTAATTTCACTTGCTCTCTTTCAAACCTTAACAGCTTTACATACTACTTATGTCTACTCAGTACTTTAGCAGTAGTACTTACAAGGCTGGACTCTTGTCGACCCGTCTAGAATGACTATCTGACAGGATCTGTCCTGTCGCAGAGAGTAATATATTACCATTTGGGTTCAGTGCGGGCTAGGCCAGTCCAATTACCTGAGTTCTCAGGCCACCAAAGAGGTTCCAACATGTCGTAATGACTGTTGTAGTAAGGCAACGACCAAGACCGACGGCTTAACATACCTCCAAGCACAACAGCACTTAGTGGAAAATGACAACCGTTTTTAGAGATCCACTAGGTAAGGGTAGATTCACTTCGGTTAGCTCACTTCGAAGCAATGTTTCACGACTATACGAGCCCTAGTACTGGCACGGTAATATTATCAATCACGTTACCGTGGTAATGGTAAATCACTTATTATATTATGCCATATATGTTTGCTTTTAGAAAAGCCTGTACAAACAGGCAAGGATATATAATGATACATGTGAACGCGTCAACATTTTGATAAAGTTACAGTGTCGATGCTTGTGCGAACGATTTTCGGGAAAGCACGTCATTTGGGACAGTTTAAAAGCTAATGGAGCACAGCCCCAGAGTGTGTAGGGTAGCATTGGCGGCCATTTTGATCAAGGTGCAATAAAAGAGCTTAATTTGTTGTGTTTTTCTATAATAAGATATTTTTTTTAAATTAGCTTTGAAAATAAACAAGATATTAAATTACCTACGTATCCACTGTACATAATTTTTGCAAACTATGTTAGTGTAGTAAGGTAAAAAATCATTTTATAGCGGAATTGTTTTTTTTAAAGTAAATATATTGTTATGGCCCCCATGCCGCAAGTCGGATATAATCTTAACTAGCTCAAAATAGAAATTAGTGAAGCATTCAATTTAGTCATCAAAGGTACAATTTACGAGTATTACAAACTTCAATGGTTAATTTAAATTCAACAGTATTGAAAAAACATCTAATAAGCCGAAATGTATATTTGAACAGTTAACGTTTATGTTCAGTACTTATATGTTTTGACTACAGTACCTCGGTGTACCAGCGCGGCTTTATGCAAGTTTAGATTTGGCCCCCGGTGTACCAGCGCGTGTAGAAATTCTACTGCCATGCTCCAGAATAAATAGAACTACTACTGAGATGAACCAGCATAAAATTTCAGGCCATTTTTTTTTACTATGAATTATTTTGATTAAAATTTAAATATTAAATCTATAGAGGTATATATATAAAAGTCGTGTTAGTTACACCATTTATAACTTAAGAACGGCTGGACCAATTTTTATGTTTTTTGTTTTTTTTTTAGTTTTTTTCATATCTCGGGAAAGGACATAGGATACTTTTCATCATCATCATCAACCATCACCACGCTGGTGAAAACGCGGGCCGCAGCTAGTAATTATATAGATGCCGGATGTAAATTTGACAGAAGTGGACTACTCCTACCATTGTAAATAATGTCTTACTACATAATTATTAGGTATTCTTAAAAAAAATCTCATAATATTTTATTGTAAAACGGAAACACGTGTCTAACAAAGACTTATTTGTCTTCGCAAGTCTAAAACTAGAACTAAACTAAACTAAATAGGATGAGGTATCATAAAAACACTGGGTTCACTGCTGGACATAAGCCTCTTCCAACCTTTGCAACAGAGTTCGATCTTCCTCTCTAACTTTATTTTCGTTTTTAAAGATAATTTGATATAATTAAATGAACACTCATAAACTTATACCGTTTTCATTAATTATAGCACCTTACTGTAAACGACGGCGACTCTCGACATTTGTGGCTCCACCACAGATTAAATAGTAGTTTCTGCGTGCGTTACCGTTAACTATATTACGGTACGGTAGAGTAAGCGCAGGTTTCAGCTGTATATGGAAACGAAAGCGATGGGAAGCCGCATTATAGTTAATAGCGCGACAAGCCGGCGCCTATACGAGGAAATTTTTATGTTAAAGCCTTAGCGACGCAGTGCCCACGTACTTTTATAGGCAGCTGTTTATTTTTATACAAGAGATACTTGACCCACGCACACAGGCTCAAAAGTTTATACAATAGTGAATATCAGTCACGAATATAATAAGGCGCATTATCACGTATTTGAACAACTTAACTGATATAATTTTTTTACGTCAAACATCGTCACTATTTATGATATTGAGAGGATTCAAAAAGGAGGATAATTATATAATATATATATAAATAAAAAATGTGAAGAGTTCATGAAACATACGTATTAAATGCTTTGTTAGTATCTACTTCATCATATACGTCTAACCATGTAAGATTATTTAGATGGCGTAATTTATTTTTTATGACTATATAAGTCTGTATGATATACAGGACATAATATGTCCTTCTGTATATGTCCTTTTAGATTTTCTTGCATGTCAAGTCCGTGCGAATGGGTCAGTAAGACTATCGTCATTCCAAATAAAACTTAAATCCGTTGACTATTCAACGTGAAGAAAACACATTCACACTCACTCTCTTACCTGCTCATTTTCTCATTCATAATACTAATATAATATTGGTTATGACTATTATCATCAGATAGGCTACTGGCCAACCCATGTCAAAGTTTTCAGGCCGCCCGAGGGCCTTTGACATAGCCTAACGACTGTTGTTGTAAGATGAAAGAACCGGGACCGACGGGTTAACGTGTCCTCCGGAGCACGGAAGCGCTCATTTGAATAATGCCACCAGCTGTCACCCATCCAACTCCTGGCCACAGCAAGCGTTGCTTAACTTGATCCGCGATATCATTTCAAAAATTTAAAATGATCAATACGATTTTATCTTAATTTGCAATAGAGCATTTGATAGTTGAGCCGATAACAGGTCACGCATTTTTTATGGCTTGCATATCCCTATATGACATACAAATATGGCAACGCATACGCTTTTATGCGTATGCAAAAGTGATCCACTACAATGACAAGTTCAGAAACTGTCTCTCCGTAAAGCGTGCTATATGGTCCACATAAAAGTTAACTGCGCCAAAAGTGGAAGTGAAAAGTATGGACAGCTAATTTATGTTTAACGCTTATGGAAATAGGCAAAGTTACTTTAGTCATCCCCCCGGTGATGAAAACAATGATCGTTTACGGGTTGATGGTACTTGCCCCTCGAGTGTTCAACGTAAAGGTACTTCTGTTATGTAACAACCAATTCGGTTGTTTTTATTGACAGTAAGCTTTGCCTTTCTTCGGTACACAATACATTGTGAAACAGATCTAGAAGAAATGATCAAATACATACAAAAAAATTAAAAATATATATTAATACACAAATAAATTAATACAATACAAAATTCTACAATAAAATAAATAATAATGAATAATGAAATATACGTGTATTTAAACAAACTGATCTCTACCATTGTTGCAA
Organism: Selenia dentaria; assembly: GCA_917880725.1. Taxonomy (NCBI): domain Eukaryota; kingdom Metazoa; phylum Arthropoda; class Insecta; order Lepidoptera; family Geometridae; genus Selenia; species Selenia dentaria. The sequence goes on along the minus strand of OU862888.1, from coordinate 18,915,747 downwards.
AGATGCTGTACTATATTTGACAGGTTCACAATATACACGTTATACACAAATAATTTAAAGTTAATACAATACAAAATTCTATAATATATTCAAATCATAAATTATAAATCATTAAATATACGTGTATTTAAACAAACTGATCTCTACTATTGTTGCAAAGATGCTGTACTATATTTGACTTGTAAGTTAATACGATACAAAATTCTATAATATATTCAAATCATAAATTATAAATCATTAAATATACGTGTATTTAAACAAACTGATCTCTACCATTGTTGCAAAGATGCTGTACTATATTTGACAGGTTCACAATATACACGTTATACACAAATAATTGTAAGTAGTAATACAATACAAAATTCTATTATATATTCCGAACATTGATAACGTATACTTGAAACTACTTTATTTATAAGGCTAAAATTTGTCAGTTTATGAGTGTAAATCAGCCATGAAAGGATTTTGCGAGCGTTACATGTATATGAAAGTCCTACAATTTCGAATAGAGAGAAACGAATCTCTCGGTTTCAATAATTTATTTCAAATAGATGACATACTTTTTCAATTGCTTTTTTAAATAATAGTTAAGAGTATAAATTTAGCCCAGTCGAATGAGGATTTGAGCCGGACAAAATTATAAGTAGGTATTTTCTTTCGGAGTTCGTTAGAGAAGGTAGTGACCTAAATTTAGTTTTGCGTGGGAATAGGTCCGTTGCGTCATCCGCCATCTAGATAAAATTAAATGTAAATTTTTGGTGAAAGAATAACTCGTTTATATTCAGATTCACACGAAAAATGGTTATAACAAAATTTGGTGATACTAAAATTTCCTACAGTTTTGGACTTATATATATATTTTTTTCCTAGGATCGATAAATTCCGATTTATACCCAAAAGAAGGGGTGAACTTTTGTTTGCATATCAACTTGTTTATTTTCAATTTTACATGAAAAAATGTGATACAAAGTTAATCTTAATTTTAATTTTGATTACTTTTTACAATTTTGGTTCTTATACCACACTTTGCGTCAGATCGATATTTTTCGATTTATACCCCAGAAGAGGTGGGAGTAAAATGTTATCATCGCATTATCACGTTTATTAAATTTATTATGTTTATTAAAATAAAAATTGTAGGAAATTTAATTCTTAACAAGTTTTATTATAACCATTTTCGTGTGAAATTGAAAATAAAAGATTAACCAGTAAACAAAAATTTACACTTTAAATCAAGATGGCGGATGATGAAACGGATCGATTACAATGCAAAATAAAATTAAGACAGCCAGTAACCTTCTGTAACGAATTCCGATTCCTAAAGAAAATTCCTGTTTATATTTTTTATGGTTATGCTCATTTTTTGAGCTAATTCAACTGGGACCTAAACATTTTAAATCCCAATTCATACAGTATATTCCGGCAGCTGTATTTGTAAGCCAAACTCTATCCTAGGTCGAATACGATACCACCTTCGACCGCATCATCGCTGACCATCAAGTGAGATAGTGGTCAAGGACAAGTCATTTTAAAGTGACTCGCTGACTCACTTTACACAAAAACACTTTTGACTGCAAAAACACTTGCAACCTATGTTTCATTCAGGATTTTATATACGAGTAAGTATTATAAAACAGCGATATTTCACCGCGGTGATACCCCCCTTGCACCACAATAGTGCACGATTGCACGTAGAGATAGATATAATAAGCTAAGCTGAACCAAATTAGAAGTCGCGTGTGGCATATAATTGAGTTTCTTTCTTTAACATATACACTTTTAGCATATACCCGCTACTTCGTTAGTGTAGAATAAAATAATCACGACCTTTTGGGAACTGCTCATAGAATCGAGATAAAATTAGTGTTTAACCACACGTTGCAGTTCCTGGAAAAGTAGGTTGATTTCTGCGAAATCTATTGTATTATTGGTCAAATATGGCGAATCGTGAGTCAACGGGTTGAATTAATTCTGGGCTTATGTTAAAGTCATTCAAATGTCATATAAATCCATATCCATTTAGCCACTTCAGCACGAAAAAAAACACATTAGCTCACTCGATCACTCTACTATACAATTTAGTATTTATTATATAAGTGAGCTATCTCGGATAAGTGATAATTATTAATATGGAAGATAACTCTAATTCGTCCCAGTTCATGACGACCTTACTGATTTTTATTTAATAAAGGAGGAAAATACAATCGGCTTACGAAATATGCACAGACATACCTAAAAACTATATCGATCTGTACCAGTAAACAATCATGTAAGTACTTATCATATTTTTAACACCAGTTTCCGAAAGTAGTATTAAAGCAGGATTAGAATCCAAAAGTGCCACCAAAAGAGCTGTGGGCCGAGCACGAAAATCTGTTTGAGTGTAGGTAACGTAATCGTATCGTTAACGTATTTAGTACCAACTGTCATTTATCTAGTACAATAGTGGCACAGATAACTCATAGTTTGTACTGAATACGTGAACGATACGATAACGTTACACATAAGCTCATTTCGTGCTGTGCCCACTGGATAACAAGTGCAGTGCAGTGTTATAAAGAAATTGAAAACGGTCTCGATGCTTATTACCTAATGAACAAGCAATTGTCTTGCTAAGTTCGTCGATATTCCATAACATCCATATAAACTTAACATTTTCTGTGATGACAATAAAAAATCTGCACAAAAATAAATACATGATTTAGCATAATTTGATAGTCAGACGTAAAAACCTGACTACTTATTCAAGACATGAACATTCCAATGAATATACATAATGAAGCCATATTTAAGTTACAAATCTTGTATAACAATATAACGAGTAGACATTATAATAGTACATACAATGTAATGATTATCTTCTATTACTTACTATTGCCTTTGCCGAGGAAAACATGTTTATTCAAAGCAACGATAACTACGAGTACTATATTCCACTTACAAACCATTATTAAGGGTACTACTTCACATTGTCTTAAATGAATTTTATTTTAACTTTGGAATATGTGTGTAGTAATTTCGATGTGTGCTAAGTGTATATTGTTAACACTCTTTCATATTATTTTCACTGTAAAAAATGTGATGCTATGTAGTTAAACCCAGAAGTTATGTGAGTGTATTAAATAAATAAATACCTAAAGAAAAAAAAAACGATATTAAAAAATATTTAGTGACACTTACGCTGAAAAGAAAACAATGATTTTGGCCTATTTGGGGGCGTGCACCACCCTCCCTCCCGCATAAAATCCCGCGCTAGACCGACAGGTCTGTCGGTCTAGCGCTCGACGAGTCAACATCTCCTGAGGATGCCTCGTGTAGAGGCGAAACGAACACGTGTCGAATCGGTGTTGGTTTATTTGGGGTTTCTTGTGTTTTTTATTTTGTATTCTTCCTATTAGCATTTTATGCGGGAGGGAGGGTGTTGCATGCCCCCAAATAGGCCAAAATCATTGTTTTCTTTTCAGCGGAAGTGTCACTAAATATTTTAAATATCGTTTTTTTGATAATGGATTTCCGCAAAGTAACGCCTGAATCAATAAATTATCTAAATACCTAAAGATAGTAACTATAATATATTTAGGAATAGGTACGGTACCGCCACGAAATGGGTTTTAATAATATTTGTAGAATTATGCTTTTTTTATGCTTTTTATGAATTTATGCTTTTAACGGGTTTAAATATCTATATTTACATAACATCTCACTTATTACATTTTATACGTTGTATATGTCGTAGGATAATTTGATAATTCGAATCTTCGCGAAAATCCTAGGGGTTTTGCGAAAACGCGGATAATTAGACATAGGCGAAAAATTATCTTATCTTAATTACTGGACAAAGTCAGGATTTTTGCGAACAGCGCACGCTCGCTGCGCTCGCTCGGCTCGCGCGTTGTGGTCACAAGTAACCTAACACTCCTCCTCGCTTCGCTCGTCGTCGTACCTATTTGTGACTTTGCCTTAGACTGGTTTACGTTAATTTTAGGTATTAGGCACTTTTCAAACAACCACAAATTAAATTGGTGGTTGCCTCCCTCTTCCTGCTTGGGCTAAGGATACAATGTACGAGGTTATGTTATAAATGAAGTGCCATAGCATGTCATGTTTTTAAGAGTACGTATATTGTTACTAATATTTAGGCAGCAGCATGTCTCTTGTGGTGTGTTACTCGTGTGTTACTACTGGTTTTCATTTGTTACAAGTATGCAATAGCAAGCGTTTAACCCGTCCGCATCAGCGCAAAAAATAACAATAGATTTATGAATGAAACTTAACTCGAATGAGTCTTGCTGATTCGGACAGATTAAGTTAGTAAGTTTAGTAACGTCACATAATATATCAGATCATGTCGTAGCATAGTTCGATTTATTCCGTGTAATCTACGATACTCCATTTACAACGCCTTAGTCAAACCGCATTTGCTATATTTGATTGAGATCTGGGGTAGTGCCGCTAAAACAAAACTAGCAAATATTACAAAATAAAATTATTAAAATCTTGTTCAACTATCCTTACCTTACATCCACAAATAAAATTTACAAGGAGACAAAAATAATGACTATAGAACAGTTACGTGCTGTGGCCCGCGCTCGCCGCTATGCACAAGCGTGACTCCCAGAAGAAGAACTTCAAATAAGTTCGAAACTGGTCGGAGAATATTTCCGGTAAATATTACGCGAGTCCTAGCCGGTTTTAAAGCGTAATTATGAAAATAACTCGCGATAGTTTTCTATCTCAACATAGAGCAGTTATAGATCTATAAAACTTGTATTTTTATTCGTAAATCTCATGACAAAAACATAAATACAGCTATAATTTTCACCAAAGTAAAGAATATTAGCAAACGTAGCACCCGGCGAGCTAGTTTCCTAGTTGTGCCTAGAACTCGTACAAATTATGGCTAAAAAACTATTACGTATGAAGGAGCAAAACTTTATAATGAATTGTCTTCAAATATAAAAAATATACCCTCTTTTAATATATTCAAAACTAAGTTATATGAACATATCTTTTAAGAAACCATTTGTATTGAGTGATCACCTAAATTATAAATTTTGTATAGTATTGGAACGACGTATTTTGTAAAGTTTTAACTATAATTATTGTCCTCGTGTAAGTGACCTTGGTCTTTTTTGAGAATAAATATCTTTAAACCTAACCTATATATACTCGTGCCATTTGTTGTTTAGCTTTCGGGTAGGCAGTATAGGGATAACAGTCGGTACGTGTTCAATCAATGTTTTTTAAGAAAAATCACCCTTTTTGGTGACACTTACTACTTACGGGATCGGTTGCCATTCACCGTCAATTACTATATCATCGAGATAGGCGAAATACTTTTCAGTTATTGGATTGTAACTCAATAGCCGCTTAACTAAGTTTAATGAAATTCAAATGGGACCACCTCGGAAAAATATTCTAAAAAAATAAAAAAAGGTTTAATATAATTTTCGCGTCAACTTGAGAACCTCCTCCTTTTGTTTTGGAAGTCGATTGAAAAGTACTTCGAGATAGAGCTTCCAGTTTGTTGCAATTGCGATGTTTTCATTCAATGTATCATAATGGATCAACGAGTACGACGGCGTATTGAATAATATATGACCTTAATTATATCTTTACACAGTCATGGAACCTTACTAACCTGCTCAGTGAAACGAAATGATTTTTCCATTTTGTTAGCAGCTCGAGTAATCAAAACATTGGCAAATATAAAACAGATCATTAATTAAAATTCCCTCGGTCCACTTAAATCTATTGTAAAAATCCATTCATGGATCTTTTTACACCTTTATGTCCACTTTATATTATCATCCATTATTGTTCGCAAAATGGATTTTTAGAACTAATGTGTGTCTAAAAAATCTAATGTTAAAATCCACAGACCATATAACCACTTGACTGCGTGTGGGTCAATTTCTTCTAAGAACACAAGTCACTACTGCGGGTCGGGGGGATACGTACAAAAAAGGATTTTGATTGGCCGGCTCAAAATGTAGCTCTAATCATAGTATCTAAATAGTGTTGTGGTACAGCATTATGTAATCACCTTAATTGTCGATAAAGTTCACTACAAATTATCGTTTACCTTAACTGTACAAAGACCTGAAATATGTATGTAAGTAATAAGCAAATAAGGTTATGTAAACAAAACTTCAATTAATAAAATTAACTTAATAATTCATTCGATGTTTCACGGTGAAACAGAACACATTGATCTGAGCATTTTTTGCGTTTTAAAAATAGTTATCACTGTCTTTTTATTGTATTCTTATTGATTATTCAGTACGTAGGTACTTAATACCATCATAAAATAATTATATATTTTTCACCATAGTAAAAGCATACAACACCTCATTCTATACAATACTGGATTTGTACGACCGTAAAATTTGTCAATGTATGGACGACACCTACAAATTATATATGTTTTTGACCGACTCACACTTTTTACTTTTAGAAGCCGGTTCCATGTTATTGTTAAAAAAAAACTATAATGTATATGTCTTAATCATATAAAAAAGATGCCAGCTGGGTAGAGAAGAAGTAGTAGAATTATCCAATAAGTTAAACTAAATAGTCACTTACAGAGGCACACACAGAGTAGGTGCTAGGAATAGTGATTTTATTTAAAAAAAACATGAAGTAGATGTCAATACTACTTTTAATTTGTATCTTCGAATGAAACCACTCATATTATATCGATCGAACTTCACTTGAGAAGTTCGTTTGATCATATATTTTAAGACCATTATTAATTATGTTTCATATTACGCTCGGGTTATTTCGCGTGTATATATACATTATTATTAGATAAGATGTTACATAAATGTTACTACATAATTTATGATAACGTGAAAGTACATCTAAATATAAATAAAACACCAAATATTTATTTGTATTGTTATGCACTCTTAAAAATAATAAATGTATTGTATAGAAGAATTATTTTCCTCACAGTCGATATATACAATCGATAAATTGCCCGTTAATATGTGAGTACCGCACTAATTTACACGTGGCAGTGAATAAAAGAGACGGCGATATCTACAACTGCAAAGAACAGTACGGGATGGCAAAAGACATCAACGCGTTCCCATATTTTTTTTATATTTGAGTCACTGTTTAATTACTTCATTTGTGTAATTTGTTTTCTTCCAATAATTAATAAACTAAAATTATCTATAAATGTAATTCCATCCTTTGCATACCTGGATTTCCGTACCACCTTATTGAACAATAAGGCATAATTTGATTTGTTTTAATTATTTTTCGTCTGCTTGTTCTCCACGCGAAGTCAAACTGGTACTGACGTGTTGGTTCGATACGTTAGCTTTTTACTGTCATAGTCTTGGCAGCTGAGGGGAAGCCGTATGAGCAGTCAAGTGGTTATATGGTCTGTGTTAAAATCCAATAAGTTAAAAGTTATAGTATATTATTTTAGGTTGAATAATTTTCTAACGTACTTGCACATAAAGTGGCTCAAATTTCACCGCAATTAGGTACATTAGGACGCGTGTAATCAAACTGTGACGTTTTCGTTGCTATTATATATATATATATATTATTCACAAGTGGGATTTTATATTTTATTGGTTGAGTTGGTTTGTTCCTAAAAATGTTACGATACAAAAAAGATCGTGTTCAATAGTACAAACAAAATAATGTACCTATTGCTTGCTAATTTCATGCAACTTCGTATTTAAATAGAAAATTTCAACATGTACGTGTTTAATAAATAAAACTTTCACTCAAACATAATTTTTGTTTTCTCTGTAATAAAGAAAACTTGAAACTCTCCATTTTGTACGTGGTTAACGCTATCCGCAAGAGTGGATTCCAACTACCTGTTCTGCAATTTGGTCCATACATTTTCCACGTTCGTTATTAATCAAAAGCAAAAATGGAATACGCTCGTATCTATAGAACTCCAACACTGTACTTGCTATGTTACGTAAGTAAGTATTTGAAGAGTAGTTAATAATAAATTACAATGAAATGCTTATTACTTTTAAATTCAACTTTAATTTTTAGGTCATAACGGATGTTAAAATACCGAAATTGTCCTTCCTTAGTACTACTGAAACATTAAATACTAATGCAAGCCAATATGATGTAGTAAATAACGATAATCACGTAACACATACATTTATCCAAGAAACAAGGCCAAATTCAATTCAAAAAGAGCATGATACACCAAGAACAACTAAATTAAGGCCACAAATCGGGCAGTTACAAATTAATGATACCGAAAACAAGTGTGTTGAAAAACGTCGTATGATACACGTGTGTGTTGGTGATCACCGTCCTCGGCTTTCGTAAGACCCTCACCTACCTCAATTGGTCCTCAGCGGCGCACGCTCGCTGCGCTCGCTCGGCTCGCGCGTTGTGGTCACAAGTAACCTAACACTCCTCCTCGCTTCGCTCGTCGTCGTACCTATTTGTGACTTTGCCTTAGACTGGTTTACGTTAATTTAAGGTATTAGGCACTTTTCGCACTTTTCGCAAAAATCCTGACTTTGTCCAGTAAGATTTGATAATTTTTCGCCTATGTCTAATTATCCGCGTTTTCGCAAAACCCCTAGGATTTTCGCGAAGATTCGAAGTATCAAATTATCCTACGACATATACAAGTGTGTAATGTTGGTGATTACCGCTGAGGACCAATTGAGGTAGGTGAGGGTCTTACGAAAGCCGAGGACGGTGATCACCAACACACACGTGTATCATACGACGTTTTTCAACACACTTGTTTTCGGTATCATTAATTTGTAACTGCCCGATTTGTGGCCTTAATTTAGTTGTTCTTGGTGTATCATGCTCTTTTTGAATTGAATTTGGCCTTGTTTCTTGGATAAATGTATGTGTTACGTGATTATCGTTATTTACTACATCATATTGGCTTGCATTAGTATTTAATGTTTCAGTAGTACTAAGGAAGGACAATTTCGGTATTTTAACATCCGTTATGACCTAAAAATTAAAGTTGAATTTAAAAGTAATAAGCATTTCATTGTAATTTATTATTAACTACTCTTCAAATACTTACTTACGTAACATAGCAAGTACAGTGTTGGAGTTCTATAGATACGAGCGTATTCCATTTTTGCTTTTGATTAATAACGAACGTGGAAAATGTATGGACCAAATTGCAGAACAGGTAGTTGGAATCCACTCTTGCGGATAGCGTTAACCACGTACAAAATGGAGAGTTTCAAGTTTTCTTTATTACAGAGAAAACAAAAATTATGTTTGAGTGAAAGTTTTATTTATTAAACACGTACATGTTGAAATTTTCTATTTAAATACGAAGTTGCATGAAATTAGCAAGCAATAGGTACATTATTTTGTTTGTACTATTGAACACGATCTTTTTTGTATCGTAACATTTTTAGGAACAAACCAACTCAACCAATAAAATATAAAATCCCACTTGTGAATAATATATATATATATATAATAGCAACGAAAACGTCACAGTTTGATTACACGCGTCCTAATGTACCTAATTGCGGTGAAATTTGAGCCACTTTATGTGCAAGTACGTTAGAAAATTATTCAACCTAAAATAATATACTATAACTTTTAACTTATTGGATTTTAACACAGACCATATAACCACTTGACTGCTCATACGGCTTCCCCTCAGCTGCCAAGACTATGACAGTAAAAAGCTAACGTATCGAACCAACACGTCAGTACCAGTTTGACTTCGCGTGGAGAACAAGCAGACGAAAAATAATTAAAACAAATCAAATTATGCCTTATTGTTCAATAAGGTGGTACGGAAATCCAGGTATGCAAAGGATGGAATTACATTTATAGATAATTTTAGTTTATTAATTATTGGAAGAAAACAAATTACACAAATGAAGTAATTAAACAGTGACTCAAATATAAAAAAAATATGGGAACGCGTTGATGTCTTTTGCCATCCCGTACTGTTCTTTGCAGTTGTAGATATCGCCGTCTCTTTTATTCACTGCCACGTGTAAATTAGTGCGGTACTCACATATTAACGGGCAATTTATCGATTGTATATATCGACTGTGAGGAAAATAATTCTTCTATACAATACATTTATTATTTTTAAGAGTGCATAACAATACAAATAAATATTTGGTGTTTTATTTATATTTAGATGTACTTTCACGTTATCATAAATTATGTAGTAACATTTATGTAACATCTTATCTAATAATAATGTATATATACACGCGAAATAACCCGAGCGTAATATGAAACATAATTAATAATGGTCTTAAAATATATGATCAAACGAACTTCTCAAGTGAAGTTCGATCGATATAATATGAGTGGTTTCATTCGAAGATACAAATTAAAAGTAGTATTGACATCTACTTCATGTTTTTTTTAAATAAAATCACTATTCCTAGCACCTACTCTGTGTGTGCCTCTGTAAGTGACTATTTAGTTTAACTTATTGGATAATTCTACTACTTCTTCTCTACCCAGCTGGCATCTTTTTTATATGATTAAGACATATACATTATAGTTTTTTTTTAACAATAACATGGAACCGGCTTCTAAAAGTAAAAAGTGTGAGTCGGTCAAAAACATATATAATTTGTAGGTGTCGTCCATACATTGACAAATTTTACGGTCGTACAAATCCAGTATTGTATAGAATGAGGTGTTGTATGCTTTTACTATGGTGAAAAATATATAATTATTTTATGATGGTATTAAGTACCTACGTACTGAATAATCAATAAGAATACAATAAAAAGACAGTGATAACTATTTTTAAAACGCAAAAAATGCTCAGATCAATGTGTTCTGTTTCACCGTGAAACATCGAATGAATTATTAAGTTAATTTTATTAATTGAAGTTTTGTTTACATAACCTTATTTGCTTATTACTTACATACATATTTCAGGTCTTTGTACAGTTAAGGTAAACGATAATTTGTAGTGAACTTTATCGACAATTAAGGTGATTACATAATGCTGTACCACAACACTATTTAGATACTATGATTAGAGCTACATTTTGAGCCGGCCAATCAAAATCCTTTTTTGTACGTATCCCCCCGACCCGCAGTAGTGACTTGTGTTCTTAGAAGAAATTGACCCACACGCAGTCAAGTGGTTATATGGTCTGTGGATTTTAACATTAGATTTTTTAGACACACATTAGTTCTAAAAATCCATTTTGCGAACAATAATGGATGATAATATAAAGTGGACATAAAGGTGTAAAAAGATCCATGAATGGATTTTTACAATAGATTTAAGTGGACCGAGGGAATTTTAATTAATGATCTGTTTTATATTTGCCAATGTTTTGATTACTCGAGCTGCTAACAAAATGGAAAAATCATTTCGTTTCACTGAGCAGGTTAGTAAGGTTCCATGACTGTGTAAAGATATAATTAAGGTCATATATTATTCAATACGCCGTCGTACTCGTTGATCCATTATGATACATTGAATGAAAACATCGCAATTGCAACAAACTGGAAGCTCTATCTCGAAGTACTTTTCAATCGACTTCCAAAACAAAAGGAGGAGGTTCTCAAGTTGACGCGAAAATTATATTAAACCTTTTTTTATTTTTTTAGAATATTTTTCCGAGGTGGTCCCATTTGAATTTCATTAAACTTAGTTAAGCGGCTATTGAGTTACAATCCAATAACTGAAAAGTATTTCGCCTATCTCGATGATATAGTAATTGACGGTGAATGGCAACCGATCCCGTAAGTAGTAAGTGTCACCAAAAAGGGTGATTTTTCTTAAAAAACATTGATTGAACACGTACCGACTGTTATCCCTATACTGCCTACCCGAAAGCTAAACAACAAATGGCACGAGTATATATAGGTTAGGTTTAAAGATATTTATTCTCAAAAAAGACCAAGGTCACTTACACGAGGACAATAATTATAGTTAAAACTTTACAAAATACGTCGTTCCAATACTATACAAAATTTATAATTTAGGTGATCACTCAATACAAATGGTTTCTTAAAAGATATGTTCATATAACTTAGTTTTGAATATATTAAAAGAGGGTATATTTTTTATATTTGAAGACAATTCATTATAAAGTTTTGCTCCTTCATACGTAATAGTTTTTTAGCCATAATTTGTACGAGTTCTAGGCACAACTAGGAAACTAGCTCGCCGGGTGCTACGTTTGCTAATATTCTTTACTTTGGTGAAAATTATAGCTGTATTTATGTTTTTGTCATGAGATTTACGAATAAAAATACAAGTTTTATAGATCTATAACTGCTCTATGTTGAGATAGAAAACTATCGCGAGTTATTTTCATAATTACGCTTTAAAACCGGCTAGGACTCGCGTAATATTTACCGGAAATATTCTCCGACCAGTTTCGAACTTATTTGAAGTTCTTCTTCTGGGAGTCACGCTTGTGCATAGCGGCGAGCGCGGGCCACAGCACGTAACTGTTCTATAGTCATTATTTTTGTCTCCTTGTAAATTTTATTTGTGGATGTAAGGTAAGGATAGTTGAACAAGATTTTAATAATTTTATTTTGTAATATTTGCTAGTTTTGTTTTAGCGGCACTACCCCAGATCTCAATCAAATATAGCAAATGCGGTTTGACTAAGGCGTTGTAAATGGAGTATCGTAGATTACACGGAATAAATCGAACTATGCTACGACATGATCTGATATATTATGTGACGTTACTAAACTTACTAACTTAATCTGTCCGAATCAGCAAGACTCATTCGAGTTAAGTTTCATTCATAAATCTATTGTTATTTTTTGCGCTGATGCGGACGGGTTAAACGCTTGCTATTGCATACTTGTAACAAATGAAAACCAGTAGTAACACACGAGTAACACACCACAAGAGACATGCTGCTGCCTAAATATTAGTAACAATATACCTACTCTTAAAAACATGACATGCTATGGCACTTCATTTATAACATAACCTCGTACATTGTATCCTTAGCCCAAGCAGGAAGAGGGAGGCAACCACCAATTTAATTTGGGATATTGCATAAACACTCCGTGGTTGCATGCTCAGCTTGTGGCTTCGGCAAGAGAATTCAGGCTTTAATAAAATAGCTCTTAAATGAATATTTCTGTGAAACCCAACACTTTTATGCATCGCTTTGTGAACGATTGATTGAAACTTTAAATCGAATTTGGCACATGATATTATTTAAAATATCAAAAATACTCTTACTATAAATGCTAATATGGTAGGAATGTTGGATAACTGGGAAGATGTTGGCAACTGTACTGAAACGATTTGGCCGATTTTTTAAGATCTTATTTAAGATTTTAATAGTTAATCATAAGCAGTAACTGTGGGATAGTCACATTCTGATAATAAATATAATATGTAGGTAATTAGTTAAGGTTACTAATCTATTTTTTGTAGTAGAATAGGCATCGGAACATGGTAAAGAAGAAATATATGAACCAGTAACGGTATAATATTGTTATTGGCGAAACACTTCCGACTCTTTGGCTTTAATGGTGGATATAGATAATTGAATAGTATTAGGAGACTAAACTGGATTATGCCCTTCTTTGCGAAATAATTTTCAGGCTTGGCCAGCAAACTATGTGATAGGTATGCGAGAGTATGCATGTACGTAGACGTGCAGGTGATCTCAGTTGTAATAAGTAAAGAAATAAACTTGTGGTCTCACATAACGTATAGTTTGTGGATACTCTTACTGGGTATTGAACCTCTACAGTGTATTAGTGATATTAAATACAATCCATCCGAACAATTGCATAATTTGTCAGTATAAGGAATTGCGTTAGACCGTCGATTGTATAACAGCTTTCATTCATGATTCTTAGTTATTTGTGTTGTATATTTGGCTATGCAGTAAGAAGTCATTGTATTGTTCAATATCAAATGTAAAGTACAATGTATTAATTTAATTGCTTACCTTTTTAATAATGTAGACACATTTACATTGACAATTCGAGTGGTAACAAGTGCAATTAATTTTTTTTAATACCGACTTCCATTCGATTACTTTGGTAAAAATCAGTTATTGGAGTGTAACTCAAAAACTACTAGACATTTAAAAGGGACCACACGAAAATCACCAGCTTTCAAACAAAAAAGAATTTTGAGAATCGGTTTACCCTATCGAAAGAAATTAGGTAACAAACATAAAAAAATGCAGTTGAATTGAGTACCTCCTCCTTTTTGGAAGTCGGTAGAAAATAACTAATTGTACATTTCTTAATAATGTTCTTATATCCCACGTTTCTACACTGAAATAATAACAATTATATACAATGTCAATAAAATAAATCTATAGATTTGTTATTTAATCTTTAAATACCTACCTAAAAATATTTCGATAGGCTTGAGGTTCTGTAGAACATAAAGTATATTTCGTCTGTGTATTTCGCAACTGTTACTGTTTATCACCACGTGGGCAAAACGTGTGTGCAGTTAATATAAAATGAAACAAACAAAACACATTTCTATGTTCATTATGAATATGAAATTCACTATTGTAAATATTGTTGAACCAACTAATCACACACGATTTAAATAGACATTCCCCGAATTAATAATGAAAATTTACCACTCGGCAGTTTCATTAATGGCCATTGCTTCGTGCATTTATCAACGGGAATTCGCGTCCAAGCTATAATGTTACAACACTATGTTGCGCTGTACAGTGGATGCTGTGATGTGTGTTTCGGTTTTGACCTCAAATTTACGATTTATTACATGAATACGAAATGATAATACGAGTTTATATTTGTTACCAGAGGGTTTGCATCGAGGTTTCAGTGAGAGTTGATTGAATATTCGTCAAAGCTTGTAAACAGATTGCACCTATAAAAACTTATGAATTTTGGTATTTGGTAGTGGTTGTGAAATATGTATTTCCTATTACTTTGCGCGAAACTTTACGCTTTGCTCTCATCACCGAGCCTTTTAGGTTTATGATCTGATCTGATCTAAATGATTCATTAGAATAACCGCAACCAAACAATGTAAAGATTGACCCTAATTCAAACGCCACAACAATGCCCTAAAGCTAAGCTTACCCATGGAAAGGTGATGGTAAAGGTTTGGTGGTTACTTCATGGTATAATTCACTAAAGCTTCTTCAGATCCGGTTAAGCAATAACAGCAGATGTCTACTGTGAAGAACTCCGAATAATGATGGTGAAACTTGCAATAAAACAGCCCCGACTTGTGCATCGGTCTGCTTCATGATAACGCAAGTCGTCACACTGCTCGTCAATCAGTTTTAATACTACAAGACCTGCAGTTAGAAATTATCCGTCATTTTCCATACTTGCCAGATACGGCAAGCAACCCAACTGACTAGCATTTTTCAGCGATTTCGACAATATTTTGCACGGAAAAAATATTCCCAGGTATATACATAATAGTACAAAAAGCCGTCATCGCAAAGGTTTGAATGATCTTCAGATTAGATGGCAGAAATGTATAGATAACAAGGGTAAACACTTAGGTGAAAAAATATATTTAATCCCACAAAAAAAATTTTAAATTTTTAGTGCCTCCGAAATAAAAACATCATACTTTAAACCCCTAATGTAAAATAAGAATTGTTGACGTAGGTAGTTACTTTATTAGGCATAGATATAGATGGGCACGCATTTGTTTTGAACTAGCTATATAATAAAAACGATATCAAAAAATTGGAACCGACTTCAACACCAAAAAGTGTGAAATAACTGGTTGAAGTCGGTACCATGTTAGTTCAAAAGTACCTATTATCACAAAATTGTGCGTATGGTACCGACTTCAACAAGTTATTTCACACTTTTTGGTGATGAAGTCGGTTTTTCGGATTTGGTACCTAAACATTTTTTTTCGCTATATCTAGTGACCTTTGCTATTTACGGGACCGATTGTCATTCACCGTCAATGATGATATCATCAAGATAGGCGTAACACTTTTCAGTTATTGGAGTGTAACTCAAACTGCTTGACCGAATTTGAGAAAAAATAATTGGTACCACTTCGGAAGTATACTCTACTAAAGAAATATAATATTGAGATTCGGTCCACATATAGAGGAGAAATCATTACTTACAAAAAAAACAAACATACAAATGGTCCTATAACTTTCTCCTTTTTTGAAGTCGGTTAAAAATAGAGGCTAAAATGTCTTGTTTCACATACGATCCTGGGGAACTTCGACACGCAACTGACTTGGACATAGCGTTGAGAGCCAGCTATGCATTCTGATTTAATAACGGCATTTTACTCTGGGGGATAGTGTAGATAGAACAGATCTACGTAACAAATTGCCCAAAAGAATTGCGTCCGAATCCTCGGCAACATCAAACTTCCCGTCATCAGTATATCTAAGTTCCATACCCGTTCCTAAAATATAACATTTTGAATATATCATCACTTATATAATATATCGAAAATTAAGTAAGTTTGTTAAGAAATACCCGCAATTCTTCATAAAAATAATAATTCTCAAATTACAAATAAAAAATATCTTACGAAACTCCAAATTACCAATGCAATGTTCTAATCTAAACTGTAAAAATATATAAGAAATTACTGGTACAATAACAAGACATTAAAAATGAGTACATATTTACAGAAACTCTAAAAAAGATATCGTTGTTAACTCGTACGTGTATAATAAATAAAACTTTCACTCAAATATAACTTTTGTTTTCTCTGTAATAAAAGAAAACTTTAAATCCCCCATTTTGTACGTGGCAGAATAGGCGCAAACCCTATGCGCGGAAAGTAAAAAAAAAACATCCCTTTAGTCTGTGGCTGATCGCAATGCGCGCACATAGGAAAACTGATTATTTTTCCTGCCATTGCGAACATTTTTCACAATTCGTTTTCACTGTTAAATTACAGTTATCTATTAATTAAAATGTCTGCAAGTAAGTATAGTCATTATGAAGAAAATGTTTTTTAAGTATTATTTTCTTCACAAGTGTGTTGAAAAACGTCGTATGATACATGTGAGTACTATTGATTACCGTCCTCGGCTCTCTTAAGATCTCTCTCAATGGCGCCTCAGCGGTAATCACCAACATTACACACTTGTACCATAATGTACTATTATAGAATAGATCAGCCCGCTCCGCACAATGTTCCCATTCCATTGTCATTCCTAATTAGGGTCTTTATGAAACACTCAAATGTATGTTATTTAAGACCTGCTTATGTGTGTATGAATGCATAAAGATATTGAGTGTTGAGTATTGTTTAATTTTCTTAGATTTGTGCTTCTTACAATTTTAACGTGTAACAGTAGTGGATTATGAACCGTTAGGCGTTCGCTAAGGTGATGTCAGTTCCAGACGTCGATAAAAAGGAGGATTTTTAAAGCAGTTTATCTCATAAACGGTGGTTTACATCAAATTACAAAAAAATATATGACATTTCTTAAGACTGTCTTTTATAATTTCTTATTTAATTTTTCTCATAAGTACACATTGACGGAACTGAAAATATATTTTAACATACTTGAGTACATTTAAATATATATCAAACATAACACTTATTTAACCTTAAAAACAGTTTTTTCTCTTTATTCACAATTATATTTGACATGAAATACATGTAATAAAATAGTAATTTTTAATACACATACATTGACGGCTTACTTTTTTATTTAATAGTATATATTATTTTTTTATGAATTTTATACGTTTTTACGAAGTGCAAATGCTGGACTTCACAGACGTTCGCAACTCCGCACGCGCGAGCAGCTGACAGCGCCTTAAGGTGCACGAGTGTAGACAAAGTGAACAGAATCACGAAATGTGTGCGTGAAAATCTTTGGGTGGTATTGCAACTGTCATGGGCAGGAGTACCGCAAAAGAGATGAGGTTAGGTCTCTTCACTAGATGTCATGTAATTTTGTTTTATGGTATAGGTTGGCAAACGAGCAAGCGGCTCACCTGATGGTAAGTGATACCGTCGCCCACGTACATCCGCAATACCAGAGGTCTCGAGGATGCGTTGCCGACTTTTGAGGAAGGATGATATGAAGGAAGAGATGGAAGGGTTAAAGGTTGGAGGAGGAGGGGGAAGGAGAAGGAGAATGGGGAAGGGGGGAATGAGGCCTCCGTAACCTCCCACAAACCGCCGAAACGCAATAGCAAGTTATGTTACTTCACGACGCTGTTATGTGGGAGTGTGGCACTTCCCCGGTCGTATCGGCCCATTCGGCTGTGGGGTTACAGCGTGGCAATACCACCGAAGAAATGACATCATGAACTGACTTTAGCATTAACAGAGTAAAAACTATATATAAGACAAAAAAAAAATGTATTTGTATCTATTGAGTATATCTAATTGTAATTAGTTTTCAATGTCTGTACTGTATGCATGCACCTACATATGATTTGATAAATTAAATTACTAAAAATCTACACTTTACTCTATTTTTCTCTACATACTCACTACACGTAATTTACACTACACTTCACTTCGTATACTTTTTAGTTCATCGGGTTTAGCTTTGAAGGGTATTGGTACTGAATAGATTGAACAAATGGGCTTAATTAAAGTGTAGTGCCATCCAAATTGATTGATATTGCAACGCATAACGTCCGTCCGACATCAGCTGAATGTCACGTTTGCTACGAAGGACCTCTACCGCTCTATGAAGTGCCATTTCTCTTCACAATCTCACTTTCAGTCGGGATATAAATTCGAGAACTACTATTATGAGAATACATTGCAGCTAAGCTGTGTAAATGTCTTCAATAACCACATTTCAAGTGCCCATGATTTATGAGCTTCCGAAGCTCTAGGTCCGGCGGTTGACTGTGGAATCATAGATTATATACAAGTTACAAACTGCAAAATCCAAATAGTGCAGCTGTTTCATTGCAACGTTATATTATTAATAGTGCACTCTCGGTTACATGACAAAGCAGGTACTTTGAACACTATGCACTTGGAAAATATTTGCCACGATATTATTCGGTCAAGCCTAAGGTGATGCAATACGAACAATGTAGTGTTGTAAGCCTTGGTACTCCATAGACCAATCGAGCGAAACAGCTGGCCACTAATTTAAAAAATAATAAGTTGTCCCTTTTAATAGTAGCTACAGTATAATGTAGCTTTATACCCGAGCTTTATAAGCCTTGTTTAAATCGGTTATATCTTTCCTCTTTATTATAAGAGTAGATAATAATATTCATATAGTAAATTCGTTTTCCTTGTTATCATTGTTGTTACACATTTATAAATTTCAGATTTTTGCTTTTTAATTAATGTAAAAGGGTCTTGACAGACATACAGACATACAGACGGACAACAAAGTGATCCGATCAGGGTTCATTTTCCCTTTTGAGGTGGAATACCCTGCATAGAACAAATGCGGCTTAAGTGTTTGTAAATTTTTGTAACTGCAGAATTATAAACTTTTTTAAAGTAGGTAGTGAGAGTCTGCTCTTAAAAATAAGTTTGTCATTTAATTTCTGTTTTGTGTAAGTCACGTGGATGCATTACTAAAACTTGCTAACACGATTGACGAAACAAAGAACAAAAAGTTTAATTATTTTATACACTTTACTGACACTTGTACACTATTGTGAACATAAACTGGTAATAATCCACCACCATTACACGTCAAAACTTGAGAATAAACACAAAAGAAAATAAGATATAATAAGCATTGTAGGTTTTTCCCGCCATCTCCATGTTCAAGCAAGCAACCTCCAAGGAAGCAAAACGTATTATAATCACATCACTATTTGTTTTTGCTCTAGTAACGTCATACGACGTAAAGTCCGCCATTTAATAATGTGTTAGCGCCAGTTTTAAATGGTCAAAAAAACTTCGTTTTTTTATTATTGAAAATGTATTTCGGTGTCCTGAATAATTTAACATAGATTAAAAAAGGTCAACAACCCTATTAAAATATGCTAATGTGGACTTCTTTGTAAATATTGACGTCTTCTATAAACTGTAGTCAACATTTGCTCTATTATTAATATCATAGACTAATATTATGTATAAGGACTATTTTTGTTATTTTTTCCACACCATGCGTTATCCAAGTTTTCATGCGGATCCAAAACTTTTTGAATATATTATATAGCCTATGTTCATCATGGCAAATATAGGTTGTAGGATTCTAATGGTGAAATAATTTTTCTAACCGGTCCAGTAGTTTCGAAGCCAATTTAATTCAAACAAACAAATCTTTCCTCTTTATAATATTATAAGTGTAGATAGATAATTGAACTAACTGTGTTAAACCTGTGGTTAAACACACGAAAATCTTATTATAAAAACTAAGGTGGTTTTCACTCATTTTTAATTAGAAATACGGGATTACTCGCGTAATATTTATCGGATTGGTCCGGCTATAGTTTCGACCACTTCGGTGGACTTTTTCAAGGAGTATTTGGGACGCCCGCGGCGATGGAGTCTCGCTTAGTCTCTCGTCCCGAACACTCCTTGAAAAAGACCATCGAATGTGGTTACGTGAGTAATTCCGTATTTCTAATTGAAAACACGAAAATCTGTCCACTTTTTATGTTTTTAAACTGAGATGGTGAATAATGCAAGAAATAACTTAAGAAAATAGATATTTAGTTCACTGGTAAACTGAAGTATCTGCGGGTAGGTTTTGTTATGAACAGACGAAGAACCTACGAGATGGAAATTTAGAGAATAGCGCTTTTGTTAGACGTAAAACACTAAGCCCCACAGTTAACTGGAAACCGGCTCACACTGACCGATATTTAGACGACGACTCGCACCTTCAACCACGTCATTTGAACTCTGTAGTTTATCGCCGAAATATCGAGAGCTCAAAATAAATACAATACATGGTAAATATCCCGTTTCTAAAGTTAATTCTCACATTTTATTAGTTCATTAATCTCGGTTGTAAGACTAAATTCAGACGTTTAGCCACGTTAAGCGATCTGCGCGTGAATATAAAAGTTTTTACGAGGCTCAAATTGCGAAGCGGTACCTAAATGGGCCGATGATTTACGCATGTACCAAAGCAGGTGTCTGGCTGGAGGCGAGAAAATGAAATAGGCAAGTACTTTGTATATAAAATACGCAAGCTTAAATTATATTTCCGTAACAGACATTTTATAATCGTCGTAATCATAATAATAATAATGATAAACCTAGTTATGCATTCTGGTAATACGGTAACCATACAAGCGTAGGCGGCAAAACCGCTGAGTTGCGTCTACCGTTCGTCCGGTGGTCCGACGTTCGCCGAAATGCATAACAAAGATAAGGGAGCTGTGCCTCCCTGCTTTAGACTTGTAAGTTAGTTAATTTAACTCTTGGATGTACTGGACATCAAACTTAAATACAATTATTTTTATTAAATTTTGTATTTTTTAAAAGTGCTTTTTTGTTTCGCGTTTTGACTACCTACACTAGGCTTGCCAAATGCTGTTGCTAACTAAGCTGCTTGGTATCAACTTATTTTAAAATAAAACATTATGTTATTTACTATAGTGCTACTATAGCTTAATTGATAAAGCGTCAGAACGGTTTTCTGTATTCATGTGTTAAATGTCTACTGGTAGCCGACTTTTATTCACTTCTCAATTTTACATACATTCTCGTTTTATCAATAATTCTTCGAGCTGTTTCTGCAGCGTTGGTGACACGTTAGAACTCGTAGTCGTATTATAATTTTCCATATTGTAAACTTCCGTGCGATTCTCTAATTATTCGTCGTTCCGATCGTCGACGAGCTCACAGATGTCAAATACTTTTTGAGATATCGCCCTTGTACACAAGGTTGTTTATTCCAACATTTTTTGTCATTTCGTCATTTGTTTCATGGATGTTGTCAAAGATGTAACGATGTTTGCACTTATAGGTTGGCCGTTTATCTTAGTCCTCGCCTGCGCGGTACAGGGTGGCGGGGGTATGACGACAAAGGGGACTAAGAGAGATGCAGGCCGCAGGGCGCTTAGTGCACCAAGATAGTTCCTAAGATATGTGACGTCATAGTGTTACGAAGAAATACCGATTTACTCAATGAAAATTAGTTGATGATGATACAATTATATACATGAATGAACTAACTATGTTTATGCTAATAGGTAAGTAAATAAAATATTTGGTAATATACTATTGTTACTATATAGAATAACTAGCTGCTCTCCGCGGTTTCACCCGTGCGGTTATGGATGGTGAAAATGATGATGAATCTTATATAACCTATGTTTCTAAGGGTGAATGTAGCTTTCCAATGGTGTAAGAATTATTGAAATCGGTCCAGTACTTTTTGAGCCTTATTTTTCTTATTTTAGTTAATTTTGAATTTTTGCTTGATAAACCCCAAACTAACTCATTAGTGTTCAGTTCTGGGTGATACCACCCAGACCTGAACACTAATGAGCTGATTGCATTTGCCTCCATACGTAGGCAAACGCTTCATGCCCGTTTATTTTCAATATCTCGTCAATTTTGTAAATATCTTCAGTTTCTGTCTTTTAATCAATTTTAATAAGTCGTCCTTTCTAAACTCTTCATCAAAAGTCACGTATGTCATCGTAACCACAATTGCATAACTGCCTTAGTAGAAGCCATAGTCGATTTTTTTCTTCTCGAACCGAATGGTAAGCTGCGTTATCCATCACGATGATAGAATTTGGTGGTTTATTAGGCATCAGCTTTTCATTTATCAATTGACTGATATTGACTGATGTTTTACATTTGGATTTATATATCACTAGTGCTCCATCTACAAATCCAGTTTGACCTCCACAATAAACGATGAGTAAACGGTTACCTTTACCAATATGCGATAGCATGCCATGTACATCCTTGGATTGCTAGCATTCTAAAACGTTATGAGAGAAAATTACATAAGTTTCGTCAAGATATAAAATATTTACAATTTCGTAGAGACACTTCGAAATCGTATAATAGTCCTTAGATTTTTCCATCTAAACGATGTTATATTTGGCTGTACAATAAGGAGTTTCCTTTGTTTGTTATAAAAACTAACGTGGTTTTCACTCATTTTTAATAAGAAATACGGGTATAACAATGCAATGATAGCAGTGAGACGTCATCGACGCGGGCGTCCCGAACACTCCTTGAAAAAGACTACCGAATGTGGTCGAAACTATAGTCGAACCTATCCGATAAATATTACGCGAGTAAACCCGTATTTCTAATTAAAAATTCCTTTTAGTACAGCATTTCTTAAATTTAAAACCAACAGCCCTAAATTTTTCTTTTTCGCAGTGTAATATATTCTCTTCACTAAGTTCAACATTCAAAGTTTTCAGAGTAGGTATTTTTTATCAATTATATAAAACTGAGTGATTTTTCTTCTAACCACTCCTTTTGGAACTGTTCCACTCTTTTTCTGCGAACGTGTTTTGATTTTTTCGGTGATTTGAATACTTCGTTGACTTTATTACTCTTTTCCGATAGTGACTTCTGCTACGGTGTTGTTTAAATTTATGTCTTGTTCGATGTTAAATAGAATTTCGGTCCAGTCTCCTTTTTTTCTAAAATATTCGTATACGTTAAAAGCCATTTGCTTGCACTGCGTGTTTTCTTTATGTC
The DNA here is from genome assembly GCA_917880725.1 of Selenia dentaria. Classification (NCBI taxonomy): domain Eukaryota; kingdom Metazoa; phylum Arthropoda; class Insecta; order Lepidoptera; family Geometridae; genus Selenia; species Selenia dentaria. Next base: position 18,892,217 of record OU862888.1, on the reverse strand, counting down.
CGAATATCTTTAGAATGTAATCCCATGTATATCTATCACAAAGTACATGTGCGACAATGAACATGTGCGATCGCTGCACGCGTAGCGAATGAAATTAGCTATAACAAAAAGCACCTCTCTCAGTCCCCTTTGTCGTCATCGTCACCCCCGCGCCCCTGCCTGTACTGCGCAGGCCATGACTAAAATAAACGGCCAAGCTAGCCGGCCTAGAAAAGCCTAAAGATTTCTTGGTTACATTTTCCGCCATCATGAATAAAGCGTTTAATTCAGTTTTTTTACAATAACTAGGCTCTCCTTTGAAATAACACAATTGTGATAGATTGTAATGTGTTGCTTTTTATGCTCAATACCTAATTTAATTCATATCCATTTTTATTTATATATAAATATATATATTATAATATATTTTATTTTATATTATATTATATATATAGTATATTGAAAAAAATTCTTATATTAAACGTGTAGACTTGTTCAGGCCTACTATTTATTTTCGGATTTATTTATTTTTTACAAAAATGCAACCTCTACCGGTTAAAAGGCTACATTTGAAAAAAGTAATTTCGAATTCCTAGCCAAACGTTACAAATATTTGAGACAATGTCGCCAGATCGACAAAACGTCAAATTCAAGGACCTAATATATATATTATTATGTAAATTATGGACATCGTTAACCTAAATCTGAAACGGAACCAAGGATTATTATCCTTGGTTCCGTTTCAGTTATTGTTATTGTAATAATGATGATACTTGATGGACAGTCCATTTTATAAAAGTATGTGGACAGACCATTCATATCGGTACATACTACATTGGACGATCTGGTGCGATAAAGACCGAAATTGTTAAGAATAAACGGTATGTCTTCGCTGAGCTTTCCGGGGTGCTTGACAGCATCTCTAGTTGGGGTATACGGACAACTTGGTTGAGTTCAACGCCAGGAAGACTCAAGTGTGCGCGTTCTCGGCAAAAACATCTCCATTTCTTCCTCTTCCTTCTCTTCAGAATATCACCTTACCTGTAGGTTACAGTGTAATCATGACATCCTTGGCATGGACATTCGTAGTGACCTGAACCAGCGTGCCTACATCGAGAGTATTATCAAGTTAGCTTCCCGCAAACTCGGAGTCCTAAACCGACCGAGGCGTTTCTTTACTCCGGATCAACGGTGCCTTCTTTATAAAACTCAGGTGCGCCCATGTATTGAATATTGTTGCCACCTCTGGGATGGATCCCCTAAGCACCTTATGGAGGCTCTCGATAGACTGCAACGTCGCGCTGTCCGTATTATTGGAGACACTGAAGTCACTCAACACCTAGACCTCAGCCCCTACAAATGCGTAGAACTATAGCTTCTCTAAGCGTTTTATACGGGTTGTTTCATGGCGAATAATCTGAAAAGCATTTTAATCTTATTCCTTCCTCACCATTCCGATCCCAAACTACTCGTTCCGGTCTAGCATTGCATCCATATACTGTTGAAAACTTCTTACCACGAACCAATAACTTTAGCAGTTCCTGCCTCTGTCGTGTAAGTAAATTGTGGAATGCTTTGCCGGCGTACATATTTCCTTTCAGCTATGACCCTGGGTCTTTCAAGCGGGGCGTGAAAAAGCATCTGTCAGGTCATCGTAGGGGTGGCGATTAGTGAAGCTTACGACTGCACTAATGGTCATGCTGTGGAAATTAATTCCATCCAAACGGTGAATACGCACGACTAGACAATTTACTTACTAGTGCTTACAAATATTACTCGTATCATTGTTTTAACTGAAATGTGCAATCTCCGAATGCTTGCTTCTTCAAATGCTTCGCTCGCTTGGTCTTCGTGTAGTGTTGGAAGCGCCGTTTTGAAATCTCAATACCCGGTGGTGATCCTGGGGTTGGACAATTATAAGATTTTTCTAACAAAGAAATTCTCAATAGCAGTCCGGAGTCTGGAACAGTGCCCCGTAGATGGCAATATCCTATTGCATGGGACCAAAAACATATCTGGCGAAACGATTGGTGTTCGAAACACAGTTGGTTACCTCTCCGAGTATACATAGGCGTGATGATTTGTTATGTTGTGTTTAAAAATAACATGTATTGCATTATCTTCTTTATTATTATTTCTCCCACAACAATCTACTATTTACATTTTGCCTATTTTAGTTTTCTTCCAAGAACGATCTTCCAATAACTTAATGATACAAAAAGCTTACTGTTGCTGCATAGGCAATGTCTTCTTCTTGCCAAACTTTAAGGATTCCAACAGAAGCCTTAAATTTCACTACGAAACCGCGCTATATACCCCTTGACACATCTGCCAGTATTCCCGCTTTTACTACCCGGTGATACAGTCCTATTTGTCACCAGCTAGCTGACGGGTGTACTTTACGGAGCTTTTCAATGTATTATTTCGGCTGTTATCGCGAGTTATCTACTTTATTACATCTCTAGAATGCGAAGTGCCTGCTTTACGGGATATAGGGATTTTATTGACATAATTTTATGGTTTGCGTAAGGGTTTTTGAAACATTTTACACCGTAAAGGCAATTATTTAAATTACGACTTGAATACCCCGGCATTTAAGTCAATTTGTTAAGTATGGAATTTTTTTATTATATATTTAAACATTTACACATTTAAATATTTTAAATTAGGTCTTACGTATTTTAGTGGCATATTAGGATACATAGAGTGCCTGTGGCAGAAAATGAAACAAACACATTTGGTTCCGTATAGGAATAACATGCTAGACAAGCAAGATAATATGTTACTGGGAGAGAGGTGAATAAGAATGTCATTATCGTTAACACTTGCAAAGTAACATCATCCAACGTTAAAAAGTTAAAGAAGAAGAAGATGAAGAGATATACATAACAATGTTGGGAGATAAATTCTGTGGTTGACGTATAGAATGGAAAAAATAGACCGAAGTAAAGGTGGATAGATTATGTGAAGGACGATATGAATAAAAGTAGGTGTGAGTGATGTGACGGCTGACAGAAGCAAGTTGAAGAAAAATATACTCCACTTATCATAAATTAATTGGGACCAGACCAATAACACTATGTTGGTATTTGATAATGATAAGATAATCAATAGATTAGCAAAACTAATGTACCATTTGATATAATTTGTTTCACAGTTAAAGTTTTGTTAAGTTTCATTTAAAAATAAATATCAAAACAACGAAGAAAAAATTAGGTAGGTTGCAGTTTATTTGAGTTATGACTTAGCAGGAGACTGCTATCACCTTCACATAAATATACGGGTTGCTCCCTGAGGGCCCCATTCCCGGAGGGACCCGTCCCGCAGAGCCCCAATTTGTAATTATTGCAATAAAGTCAATTAAACATCAATCTTGCTTAAAAGTACCATAAGTAGAAAAAGTTGTAAACCTTTTTTTCTTCTTATTAAATAGATATCATGGTAAAAATTATCGTGTACATTATTATTATTTAGTGTATGCTAAACAATCATAGGTTTATTTTATTATTACAACTAGCGACCAGCCCCGGCATCGCACGGGTGCAATGCTGATACTAAATAATATACCTACCTACTACAGAATGAAATGTAAACGGCCATATTGATCTATATTGAATGGACAATGTATTTAAGGTACTTAATTGGATAAGGACAATGCTGTATTGCTTAAAATAACTTCCTAAGTAAGCCCTTTTTTTCCCGTAAAATGTAAAGGATAAAATATGGTTATTGAGGTTTATCCTTAAGAGATAGACATATACCATCACCATGTTGACCTTTTAAAGGTATACAATACCATAGTACATTATTTTGATTTATCTCGTGGGGTTAAGTCAGCGTTTGCAATGTAAGCGCAAAAAAATGTGTTTATTTACGACATCACATTAGAAACCTGTAATTTCATCAGTGTTTCTCTACACTAATATGCATGTATCATATATATATATATATATATATATACTATAAACCTTCCTCTTGAATTACTCTATCTACTAAAAAAAGCGCTTCAAAATCCGTTGCGTAGTTTTGAAGATTTAAGCATACATAGGGACGGACGGACAGCGACAGCGACTTTGTTTTATACTATCTAGTGATAATTTACTCTACCATCATAATCAAATTATGGTCTAATGAAATATAATAATTAATTCATCATAATAATAGCTAAAAACAACGTGAATATTCTACTTGGACAATAATCTTAAAATATATACGAATTCAGTCTTACTTTTACCATCGTGATATCGAATGCCTCGTCATGGATTATATAACTTGCACTTATAACCTTCATAGCAAGATCAATGATCGTCCTCAAATAACTTAATAAATTAAATGGGTTATTAAGGTTGGGTGTAGTTGATTAATATTAGGTGTAAAGGTGGATACAGCCGATGGAGACGCTTAATTTCAAAGGCATGTAATTTGATGCTTGACTACCAACGCTATGTTTTCGAACGTAGCAGAAAATCTATGATACTTTAGATTAACTTCTATATTTATTTTTCTGATTCAGTTACGATACTATGTAGCGTATAGAATATTAGTCATAATATTATACAGAACTACTTTAAAAAACTGACCAAGTCCGACCGAGGTTTCCGTTAATTAAGAAAGCATCTGACATTATTGCTCTAGCTAAAAAAATTGGTTAAAGTACCATAACTTTACCGTTCAACGCCTATTCACGATTATCGCCTTACCACAAATAATAAGTTCGTAATATTACTAGTTTAGCTTTTTTGTTATTAAACTATAAATTTAAGATTTTTGATTTTTTCTTTACATAGACAGATAGGTAAATAGATAAAAATTATAGTACACGTAAACCATACAAACATTAACTTTCTTTTCTATTGTTCACAAGGTAAGGGTCTGTAACAGTTGTCCTTTCCGTTGAGTGGGTTATTTTTTATAAATTCTCGTCTTCTATTCTGCAGAAACAGTTCAATAAACCCTAATTCATATATTTTCACCACTTGCTTTTATTTTCAGATAAGGTGGAGTACAGCCGCTTGAGAAGACTTGCGTATCGTCTGGATTTTCCCGTTTTTTTTCAGTATTCTGTCTGGCTTTGTGTGGACGGTGTATTACGGTATACACCTCTTTACCTATGCAGCCACAAAATTGTATCTCTTTGTATGAATCACATGTGATTCATACTTATCTGCAGCGTAAATCACGTTATCAGGTACCCAAATATTAATTATAATATTATCATCGACGTTTGCAAAACGTAATAGGTACCTAATTCTTAATCCACCAATGGTCACACGGCCAGACACAATAGAAATTTCATTGATATAATGACATCGACTCTTGAATGGATAAATAACTATAATTTTTTGTCAACAAATATATTACATAACCAGAAAACTACGATTTTCATATATGAGGATAATGCGAAAGGCTTACAAAAATATAGATATGCCATCTATGTAAAAACAGTATTGCACTGCTATATACTAGTAGTTCTGCAAACAGTAGACCTAGCAAGCACATAGTCTTATTAGCGGCAATTTGACACAGTACTTCACAACCTATTATCTCGGAAACCACTAGACCAATACGCTCGTTTTTGTAAATTCTATTTAAAGTCAGGTACTTACCTAATGTGAGTGCCAAATTTTATCAAAATCAGTCAAAAAATAGCGCCGTAGCAAAATTTCCCCTTCCGTTGCTGTACGCAGAATTACTCTAGCAGTTTAGTCTATAGCAGTTCAATACTGTTTTTACATAGATAACTCAAAACTCAAACTCAAAAAGTTTATATAGGCCTACTTACAAATTGTCATTTTACATTTTTTTTCTTATATCTACAACCGGATCGGAACGCGACCACGTATATTTTTGTAAGACTTTCGCATTATCCTCATATATAAAAATCATAGTCTTCTGGTTATGAACTATATTTGTTGATAAAAAATTTTAGTTAAAAAGTAGGTATTACTATATAGGTACTAAGTATTGCAAACGTCGTAAACCACGTTGATTTACGCTGCAAATAATCATGAATCACATGTGAATATATAATTTTGTGGCTGCTTAGATAAAGAAGTGTATGCCATAATACACCTTCTATTCTACACAAAGCCAGACAGAACTCACAAAAAAGGAGCAAATCCAGACCAATGCGCAAGCCTTCTCAAGCAGCTGTACTTCACCTTTTCTGAAAATATTTATTTAGCAAAGCAAAAGCAAGTGATGAAAATTTATGAAGTAGGGTAACTGTTTCTGCAGAATAGAAGACGAGCATTTATAAAAAACCCAACCTCAACCGAAAGGACAACTGTTCCAGACCCTTACCTTGAGAAGAATAGAAAAGAAAGTTAATGTTTGTATGGTTTACGTGTACAATAAAGTGTTATCTATCTATTTATCTATCTATGTAAAGAAAAGAAAGAAAAAATCTTAAATGTTTAGTGTGATAACAAAAAGTTAAACTAGGTACTATAACGAACTAATTATTTGCGATAAGGTGATAATTGTGAATAGGCGTCGAACGGCAAAGTTGCGTTTGTATATGAACCTATTTTTTTAAAACAATAATGTCAAATGCTTTCTTAAGAGGATTGCATAGCTAGTACTTTCCATACTAAAAGAGAAAACTCTTTTTTACCTCTTAACATTGTCCGATTTCAGTGATTTTTTTTTCATGGAATCATCACATTGTTTACTATGCCCGTACGTTTTGATTTTTTCAGTATTTCAAAGTACTATACATTTCTTCTTTTAGAATTAAAAAAACGGAAAAAATACGGAATAAAACGTACGGGTATAGTAAAAAAAGTGATGAATGATTCCATGAACAAAAAAATCACTGAAATCGGACAAAGTTATGAGGTAGAAAAGAGTTTTATCTTTTAGTACGGAAAGTACTAACTATGCAATCCTCTTAATGAACGGAACCCTTGGTGGGCGAGACCAACTCACGCTTACTCAGATTTTTTAATTTAGTTCTGTATAATATAATTCATAATCTTTTATAACCAGAAAACTACGATTTTTATATATGATAATGGAATAGGATAATGGAATAATGCGAAAGGCTTACTAAAATATAGATATGTAGTTGCATATATGCATATAAAACAAAAAAAATATCTCTGTTGATTTCCGTAAAACAACTTATTTTATTTTTATGATGAGTATGTTAGTGTAATCTACTTTGTTTACTTTTTAAACTGAATATACTATAATATTTTAGTATGTAGTCTCCTGAGAAAACTCTCGTCAACAGTCATAAGATACATCGTCAAAGCTCGGGTCGAGTGTTTAGATTAAACTGGGACCAACCATAACTTTAAAGTTGGAGTAAGTGACTGACATGCTAGCTAAAGAACGTCGTGCTTACTTAACTCACGTCTAACATGTGTTGACTAAGTTACAAAATCTACGATGCATGTGAGTAGGTACCAAACAAGTCATAAAGATGAATACGTCAAGGTCCGTAAGACTGACTGATGTGTTGCCAAATAAAAAAATTACAAATCTGCCCTAAATAAATGTCCTACTAAATTTGCCTTCCATAAATCTTGAATACTACTATCTTTGATTGATATACTTTATATATTTATACATAAGAATAAAATATTATACTTACTATATATTATGTATTACAAAATTAATGTAAATTTTTAATTAGTTTGTAAATACGAGATGTAGATCGCAATTACCTACTCAAGTACTCTTTTCCTGCTAATATTATAAACGTGAAAGTTTGTGAGTATGGATGTATGGATGTGTGGATGTTTGTTACTCTTTGACGCTCAAACGGCTGGGCCAATTTTGATTAAATTTGGTATGGCGGTAGATGAGGCGCTGGATTAACACACAGGATACTTTTCATCATCATCACACATAACCACGCGGGTGAAAAAGCGTAATATTCTTGGGCACAGCGTAGACAAAAATAACAAGATATCCGCCTACGTCAAGATGATAGTTCTGTCAAAGTTTGTGTCAGTTTTATATAGCTTGGTCAAAAGCACGTTGTCATTTTGACAGCTCGATACACTGGACGTTCTCGGCGACCGTCAAGGGTGATGCAATGTAATGACAGTTTTTTACCATGGTGATTAATATTATATTTGTATGTACTGTATTTAATTATTAGTTTTTCTGATTAAATTCGTCTGCGCAGGATTAGTACTTCGAGTAGCTTATTATCTTCTCAAAGGCCATATCTATCTGCGCAGACGAAGTCGTGGGCACCAGCTAGTATTGTATATTTTAGCTAGATTCATATTATTTAATAGATTTATCATTTTCTGAATAAGTTAAAAATACTATGGCCAGTGGTAGTATATCTCGCACCGCTGTCCATACTTACTTATATAATCGCTATACATCTAAATCTAAAGGCTGTCTGTAAGAGAAGTGCATTTTAGCAGTTGGTTCTTTGTGCATGTTTTTGTATTGCATTGAAAAGTTCTTTAGAACACGCGATCCATCTGTGCACTATCTTTCTAGCACGTATGTCACTATACGCTTGACTCAATCTAAGTGTTCCTTTGCGTTGCTTTCGTGTAGTGAAATTGAAACTCCTTTGTGATACTACCACATGATTGTTAGTAGTAGATTTATAGCCAATTTTTATATGACATATAACAGATAATTCCACGATCTGGATATTGCAATTTTTATTGGAATTTCATTATTTTCGGGTAATTAATGACATGGCGTGGATGCTAACCGTAGAATTCAATCCACATTTATGCATCTATGAAAGAGAAAAAATATATAATTTACATTATATTATTTTTTAAGTATAATTAGTTGTAAAATGTATTCTAAATTTCACAAATTACGGATACTTATATAAATTTTTTCATATCTAGTTTTTTTAGCTTTAGAGCATGTACAGATCTTATAGATATCTATAGGTCTGTGCTAATAATACGTATGTATGGTATGTATATAAATGTTTTCGATGAGGGTTGGTGATGGTTAGCTTCTTTACATAACATGCAAAGTATGGCCGCTTGTTATTATTACAAGCCTATGTTTTGATAGCAAATCACCTTCCATTGTAATAGTTTATTTAACTTCTAGTCAACAATAAGGCCTTTAAGATCATCAACCCAGCCACTTCATGTGGACAGAAGTTAATCGAAGTCACATGGAACTTTTAATACATATTGGTACATAGTTGGCTGTTACGCCCAAACCTCAAGCTTTTCCGGTAATTTTGTTTTTCCGGTCAACTGGATTAACAAAATTAGGCACAATTTTAATAACCATGAAAGCATAGGTAGAATAAATTATTTAGTGTAACATACCATGTTATTCTAAATAAATTTCCGTATCTTAGATGTCTGTTTCATAATAATTCGATGAGTAACGATGGAGTGAATCAGTTACAACTCGAAAACAATATTGTGAATGTATACAAAAATTAAAACAAACCACGCCAAAAAGTGGCATTTTATGTTGCTTTAAGACTTTTTATTTTATTACAACAAAGTATAAGAGTATCGCATGAATTGGTTGCCGAGTAACATAAAAATCTCGATGATCGATGCAAGGATCTTAAGACTATTCCTAATCACATAATTTATCAGATACTACAAAGTTACAACCTAGGAAGTTACTTTGGCATATCATACATATAATATATATAATATGTATATGAAGATAGTATTCTGTAATACCGAGATTCCCGGCAAGCATTTCCCCTTTATTTATAATGGCTTCCCATGACAGATGAATTTTTCCGTTTCTTGCAGAAGCGTGTCAGTATTGCCCCTTTTCGAGTGTAAATCGGATATGCACATACCCCTTTTATGAGTTGAATATTGTGTGTAAAATAGATGTTTCCCTGTACTGTATGAAGTGGGACAGCAAACTGTCGAAATAGCACCAAAGTCATCTGAACATTCTAACCCATTCTGCCAACGTCTGATTAATTTTAATAATAGTAATAATAATTTTACTTTACAAAAAATCATTTACAGAGGAAACTTATAACATACATGTTTCGATAACATTTTCATAATAATACTACTTTTTTTCTCCCAAGCTAACGTAGTGAAGTGACCCCACGCCAGGCTCAAGGCCTATAACGTGGAAGCGTTGATATCACTTTATACAAAACTAATAACAGACGCATCCTTTTATAGACTTTTTAGTCTGTGTCTGTGTTTATTGAGTGTGTGTACGGGTCTGTGTGACTCACGAATGTACTCGTATGGCTAAGTAGTCACTGTTGAACAAAACTCGATAAGTAGGTTTAAAAAGCTTGATTTGATTATTGGGCTGCAACTTTTAGAAACCCTTTGATCAACTTATATGTGCCTATTCATAACTAAAGTGAATATTTCTTTCACAGATTACTTTGAACTAGGTATATCTAAGAATTCAGAACTAAACAAAACCCTTTTGATAAGTCACTATGTCAGTGCTCGGTATTATTTAGAGTGACAGGTGCTTTACTCAAAATGACCATTTCAACGGTGTAAGGGGTGCCTGGGGTCGACATAAATTCCAATGCCGGCATTATTAGGGAGTCCTTAGTTTGACGAAGGTAGGACTGGAATTGTTGAGGCTATCTCAAAGCAGAATCGAACCTCTAAAATTGTCTATTGTTTACACGCCTACGAAACACTCGACAATGCTCGGAATCGCTTCAGCAATTTATCGACATATTTATGTCCCGTCCCTGAGTATGGACGATGGGGTTGTTTGTGTGTGTTAATTAAAACCGAAATCTAGCTGGGGCATGTTCATGTCTTTGTTGGGCGTATAAATAAGCTATATATCTGTTTTACAGATGATATTCCTCTGCTAACAATAGCTTCAGCTATTCACAAAGGATGCGATAAACATCATTCAACTAAAATTGAAGTCGATATTACAGGGTAAGTTGACATGTAGCCGCAGCTGTAGGTAATCTTAATACTCGTAAACTATTATATCTGTTACTCATACAACCGTAACGCCAATCTATCCTTACAGGGAACGGCAGAGGTGTATATAAACACCCAGATTTTGCATATAATATTCAGAAAAATTAAAACTGTATCGTATAAAAGGTTAACATCATTAAACTATAGAGACACTGTCACATTTTAACGATAACAATACTTATGAGCTACCATTATTACGAGTCAAGGCTATCACCCGCCATCGGTGACGTGCCTGTCGGCGAGATCGTAAAAAAGTAAGATAACTTTTTATCCCACGGCCGTAATTTACCGCGGTTCTAGTAAATGCCTCATTTTCACCCCCACCGTTAGTCCCGCGACGGCGAAGTTTACTAGATGTTTTTGGCTAGGGAGCAAACAAATATTTTTAAGGCGAGAGTGTTTCTCTGAATCCAAAGCGAAGCGGAGATTTAAAGTAGAAACCTGAGCGTAGCGGGGGATTCAAAGTACGTCACTCGAGCGTCAAATAGTGTTGCTCCCAAGGTAAAAGCTCTACCTTTTATCCGCCTCTATGAGAAAATAAGAAATCGTAGATTATGCACCGAGGGAGTAAAGCTGTGTCTTACGTCACGGGCGGTATATTGAACTCTGAGTGCAACGGGGACTCTTGAGTTGAGTTGGGGGTTGGGCGGCTGCCCAAGACGAAGACTGGATGTATCCTCAAGGTGAATACTCTACTTTTCATACCTACTCCGTGACAATAAAAACTCAGGGCTTCATAAAAAAGCATTTATTTAAGAGTAAAATAAATTAAATTTAACAATAATATTGGGCACATTTGTCCAGTTATGGAGGGACAGAGTAATATTTTTGTTAGGAGTATTTTATAAAAGAAATCGTAGATTATGCACCGAGGGAGTAAAGCAGTGTCTTACGTCACGGGCGGTATATTTAACCCTGAGTGTAACGGGGACTTTTGAGTTAATCCCAGAGCGTAGCGAGGGGATTAACATTTAATTCCCGATAGAAGCGAGGGAGTTACATAGAGTCCTAAGTAATGTGAGGGGTTAAAGCCGCCCAAGACGAAGACAGGCTTTATCCTCGAGGTGCATACTCTACATTTCATACCTACTGCGAGACAATAAAAAATCAGAGCTTTAAAAAAGCAGTTATTTAGTTAAAAGTAAAATACAGTAGTAAAAGTAAAATAAGTAATAGTAACAGAACCTATATAATTTAATAATACCAACTACGTTTGTGATATATTTTATTATTACCAACTACTTAACTATCTATGTAGGTACTGAAGATTTTTTTAAGTAAGTAGTCATTAGTAATATAATAATAAACTTTCAACTCAGAAATAAAACTAGGAGTACAATGATATTTTCGGGTTTATTCCTCTTCAAAACCAATACAGCGTTCCGTATAACAGCTCATATAAGCAAGACAAAATACCTTTGCTTCAGCAAGACCACTGCTTCTAGGCCTCCTGAACATTATGATCTGAACATTCATACATATCCCTGCAATCGCCTGGATGAACCGACAGACGCTGCTTAACTGGAGCTTTCACATTTCGTCTTAGGCTACAAGAGTTAGAAGATGATTTATATATTCAAAAATCTTAGTGCAGTAGCTGATCATCGGCTTCTTATACAAACTTACAAGGCATTGCGTGAATGTATTATAAACTACTGCATTTGCATTTGTGGCAATGCTGCAAAGTCACATCTAATTGCTGTAGAAAGAGCTCAAAGAGCGGTGCTGAAAAGTCCTCATGTACTTACCTTTAGACATCCCACCACAGAAGTTTACAATAAAGCCCAAGTACTGTAAGGAAGCTGTTCATATATAATGTACTTAAACGGATACCGTTTAATAAACATATTGTCCCACAATCACCTGTTACGAACAAAAGAGTCGACCGTTGTCCAGTACCGTTGGCACGATGTAAAATTGCCTAGAAACATTTTGATGTTGCAGCCCCTATTTGTATAATAAAATAAACAGTAAATTTAGAACTAAACCAAACCCCAACAACGAATTTAAAAAAAGTCGAGTGCATGGTAGACACCTAATGTGTACGATAAATGAAATAAATCACTGTAGTTATTAACTTTCGCACACCAACACAGCCCTCCAACATACACATATCACACACCACCACATACAATACCCCATACACATATTCACACACAAATACAGACACACTCACACACTTTCCTTAAAGTATTTAACATAATATATTGCAGACATGTAAGCTGCACTAAATGTTGGGAGAAGACCCTGGTTCCTGAAACACAGTACCCACTAGTTCAGGAACCAGTGGCTTTCACATTTATAATTGTAACCAATTTCAACAATAAATACTTTGAATGATTGATTGATTGACTACTCGGTTGATGATGCAATGTTGCCTTAAAAAAACTTTACTTTACTTCAAAAACCTGTTTGTATTATTTGTTATAATTTAATTCAATCTTAATTATTTGTAACGAATCTTATCCGGTTCCTAAAGAGTAATACTAATTTGATGAATTACTACTTTGTAAATTAAGTAAAGCTCGTTTTAAATACTTGCTTTTATAATAAATCAACCACGTAGGTATATAGTTTAGATTACTTCAATCCTTCCTATACCGTGATAATTAAAACAAAAGATTTATTAATGAAACTGGCGTATATTTACGTCTCTGGGACGCAAACGATTAAAAGTATTTTAATTTACCATTTTTCCAATGTTCATATGGTTGCTTAATAATGTAGAGGCCGAAAAGTAGTTTCAACGAGATCATATAAATGAAACGTAATTAATTTCTAGGAATTCTAATTATAAAGCACCCTATAAAAACAAAGAGAAACTTTATTAATTACGGAAAAGGGTTCAGTTTTATGAATGGGAGACCATAAAAAAGCTAAAAACATGGCATTATTACTATACTTTTTGGGGATTACCTCGTATACTAAAATAAATTACCGTAATCGTTTACCATTAGAAGGCGAATCTGTGTATTTTCTACACTTATATGGTAAACAATAACTAAATTCAGGTTCGAGAAATGGTTGCCATGCACATTTATTTTTCTACCGACTTCCAAAAAAAAGGAGGAGGTACGCTCAATTCGATGGTTTTTTTTATGTTTGTTACCTCATGACTTTCGACTGGGTGAACCGATTCTCAAAATTCAGCATTCAGTCACATAATACAATTATGTGGCTGACCGCCGGTTGTGATATTGCATGTAAACAAAAAGTTTCCAATGCTAGCTCTGTACTTACTTACGATTATTCAAACGTTAAGTTTTAATACCGCAGTAGTTAATGAACTTATTGTAGCTAACAGAATACGTTGAAGCGCGGAATACGGCCGCTGCTTGCGACACTAGGTTTTGTACTCAGCGCATAGAATGACATTTTTGTAGATATCTATGGATCTACCCTCTTTCTGTTGCGTTTTATGCGTAAATATCCTGTTTATTATGTTAACTCTTGTAAAATTACCGTGATAGTTTAAAAGCTTACATCACACATATATTTGCTACAGCTTGGTCTGGAACCCCGTTGTTAGGGCAAGGTATTACGAACATCTATATATAAGTCAATGTCATACAGAGTTATTTTCGTTCCATGTAACCATAATGATTGACCGAGCGAGCAAAGCAAGGGAATTATTTAAGTTTCGATATTGGCCAAAAAACATTTTATCCCACAGATACATAGTGTATACGAGTATAGTGTATAATAGATAACGCAAATGCGTGTACCCGTGTCGGAACCCCGACCAAGCGTCAAGGTTGGCCGCCACTACGCGTTTGTTGTTGCAGCCGGACCGACGCAAAAACTAAATTGCGTGATAATTAACTGCAATAGCCCTAAAATTACTATAAAATATCTATCTATAGGCATAATTTCCTAAGTAGGTAAGTTATTTTTAAATTATGTTATGGGAAGGCTTGGTTTCCGATTGTAACAAAAATTGGCACAAAAGTGCCGTATTATTTTTTATTTTTATTTGATCACTATTTTTAAATGGGGGGAAAGTTTGCTATAGTGTTATTTATCGACAGCATTCACTCTCATAGAAGAGGCACCCTAAGAACTTTATTCTACACAAGATGTTGCGAAAAAGTTTCTAAAAAGGGAAGTGAAGGTCGGAAAAGAAGAGGAAGTTTGCTGTAGCTTAGCTATATTTATAGCTGAAAACCTGAGTAATGTAACAACCTCTTCTCAACGGTAAGGAATCAAACTGATCTTAGTTTTTTTACTAGTGTTTGGACAAGATTTTTTTCGTAAACATGGTATGGATAATTTATTAACCCGTCCAGTGTCTACTTCTTTTGTTGTCTTTTCTGACCAAAGCATAAAAGTTCAAATAAAAGTACTAAAGTTGAGTAGTTTGACCAACTAAAAGCAAGTTTATACCGGTGGAGTGCATTTGATCTGATACAAGTACCTACAGTTTGAAAAACTTAATACCGACTTCCATTATATTCAGTTATTGGAGTGTAACTCAAAAACTACTTGACCGAATTTAATAAAATTTATATTTAAATATTATCATAAACGGGAAGCACCAGCTTTCAAATAAAGAAAGAATTTTGTGAATCGGTGCACCCTATCAAAAGTTATGAGGTTACAAACATAAAAAAATATACAGTCAAATTGAGTACCACCTCCTTTTTGGAATTCGGTAGAAAATTAGTTACAAAGCAGATTTATAAAAACGTGTATACATTAGGTGTATGCGCGACGTGGGTTAGTATTTTTTGTACGTAGGTACTTATGGTATACGTGCGACACGCGAAGGGTTAAAGTGTTGCCAGAAAGAAAAAATACGTGCCAAATTACAATGAAATAAAAAAATGCTTGATGCTCGATATTGCATGCTATGCACATATATAATAGGTCACATAACAAAAATTCACTCTTACCCTAAGAAATCGAATGGTCAAAATAATAATTATTTACCTTACTAACACTGTTCTGTTGCGATAATAGAAGTCTATCATCAGTATTCAGTAGGTAACAATATTCGGGAATATAGAGGATATAAAACTCGGATCTGCGGGTGAAAGCTCTATACACTAGCATATATTTGCACGGAATTATAATCTATATAATTATGTAGTAGGTATAATCAGGCTTCAGTAGCATAGAGATTAATATTTCTTTACAAAATTATGAGAATAAATGATTTTACTATCGTGGTTACAAAAATTAGAATATTTAAGGGGATAGTTATCATTCAAACAGAAGTCTTTAATTAGTATGAACTGATCATCCGTGATTATTGTGCCTGCAACAGTGCAAAGATTAAAAACTCAAGTAACAAGCTAACTATCCCCTTATTAATGTGAACATTACTAGAATTTTACAGATTGGAGTGATCCGCAGACAAATGAATAGACAATATACATAAACAGATTATCACAATCAGTGCCGAATTAAATGAAAATGGGCAGTGCCGACATGAAGACTGATGGAATGACACTCATTCCCTGTAAGTTGGACGACCATTAGTATGCACCGTCTTTTCTTGCTAAGATATGCACACGTTGTTGGAGGCTGATAACTTTTAAGCAGCAAATATATAAAGTTTTATAGAGGATATTATGTGCTTGCGCCACGTTTCTGGTACAAATTATAGGTTGTAGGGCCAGGATCCATGATTTTTAAGGACATGGCAAATCGCTTGTAGGAGGCTACATCATAATCAGTAAGACGGTTATCTCAGATATAAATGGAGTGTGTGTCGTGTGTCATTCTGCGTGATAATGCAGCCGACATTCTGAAATTTCTATAGTCTACCATAGCGTTACTAAACTGTATTTTTTAGAGTTCCGTATGTTCTTTATAGCTAAAAGTAATATATTTTCTACCGAATTCCAAAAAGGAGGAGGTACTCAATTCGACTGTATGATTTTTTTATGTTTATTACCTTATAACTTTCGATAGGGTGAACTGATTCTCAAAATATTTTTTTATATAAATATACCTTTTGATATCTTGCATATTATCCGTAGTTTAAGTGCACATATATTTGCAAAATCATTACGTAACCACAGGTTAATCGCGCACTACTTTTATATACCGACTTCCAAAAAAAGGAGGAGGTACTCAATTCGACTGTATGTTTTTTTTTGTTTTTTTTTCTATGTTTGTTACCTCATAACTTTCGACTGGGTGAACCGATTCTCAAAACTCTTTTTTGTTTGAAAGTTGGTGCTTCCCGTTTGGTCCCATTTGAATTTCATCAAATTCGATCCAGTAGTTTTTGAGTTACACTCCAATAACTGAATAGAATGGAAGTCGGTATTACATTTTTCAAATTGTTCTTGTTTTTTAAATACGGTTTGCGAATATTTTTATGTTCATTATTTTCAATAGTAGGTAGGTACCTATATATAAAAAAATTAACCAAATAAGGAATACAGCTTAAATACAATTACCTACGTTATTTATATTGTATCAAGATAGATAGGTTCAAAGACAAACGGCCCACACTATTAACACTACAAAGCCAGGAGCGAATCAACGGCAACGAACTTTAAATCTCAAGTGAGCCGGAGCTTGAAGATCGTGTCTTTACATTCAGGACACGGCGATTTGCTATGGGCAGGGCTACTACCATGTTAAAAGAATAATTAAAGTTAACTTCCAACAAAAACCTACATTTCAATTATTGATATTTATTTGCTTTCTTTATATTATAATAGTTTAGCAAGCGAGGCCGATAGATACTTTAAAGCTATCTACGAGCTAGCTAGATAGAATGTAATATAAATATGGAAAATTATATTCCAAGAATACTTGCAAAAATGTTAATACTTATAATAGTATATTTCATTACAAGTGGGGAAAGGCTCATTCAATCAAATCATTAAATCTGATATTGAAACAAATTAGTAGCTTCTTTTTAGAAATATACGTATTTGCATGAATCATAAAAACTTCTATGATTTTTTTAAGTAAAAACTTCATTGTTGGTTTTTCTTTTTAATATACATTATTTTGACAGTTGGGAAAAAGAACGCACGAGTTCGGGAAAGGTAAAAAAAAGCATGAGTATGTAATAGCCCACATCCCGAACGCTATACGTCTCTGCAATACGCCACTTTTTGAGCAACTGTATTAAAAAAATAGTTTTTGTAGGTAGGTCAAATAATTAGTGTCATCTAATAAAGAACATGAGCAATTACGAGAAGGTTCGTTCTGCACTGTCAATTCTATCAACATTTATTCCTGGATAAAGCACTTGCGTAGCATTTGACCATTTCTTTTTACAGGCCCTGCCTTATATCCAGAATTAATGACATACTTCCATTACATTCACAATTACAATGACTGGCACTGCCAGTGAAAAAGGGGACAGTTAGCAACCCTACCTGCGAGCAATTCATTATTCCCCGAGAGCATTCATCACGACATTCACAATTTACTTACGTAGCTTCTTACAAAGAAAATTCATCGCTCTTTTACATTTTTCACCTTTTATCGTGTAGCTGTCACTTTTTATTGATTTGCGAGCTGCCGAGAGCTTTATCGGAACTTCGTTTAACAAAGTGATGGATATTGTGAATGTAAAAATTCTTCAAAGGTTTTAAAGGAACTTACTGGAACATATCATTATTTAATGAGAAAGAAATATATTTTTAGATATTTGTAGTAATCATCAACCGCAGTATCGTCATACTCATAGGAAATAAATCGTAAACATAAATTCAGCGTAAACAAACAATAATGTCAGTGCTCTCTATCCAAAATGTATAGATAGAATTATCATAGTAAAATAAATATATATGAATAGGTGGAAAAACGTGCAACTAATTTAAATGTCATAACAACGCACAGTGATGGATATTACTCGTATGAACGTAAAAAATCTTCAAAAGTTTTAAACGAACGTACTAGAACATATCATTATTTCTTAAGAAAGAAATATATTTTAAGATATTTGCAAAATGATTTTTAGACGACTAATGTTAGAATTAATTAATTATTTATTAATCATCAACCATATCTTCAAACTCACAAAATAAATAGAATATGGTCATCAAAAAATCAGGGTAAACAATAGATAATTTTATTCCAAAATTTAGATTTTCTTAGGGAAAATATATTTGAATAGATGGAAAAACGTTAAACTAACCTACTTGACAAATATAAACAATGTTCTAAAAGCAGTTAATTATGTCTTATTATTTTGTTTGGAGCTTCAGTAAAATGTTTTCAAAATCTCGAAGTAAGAATGCAAAATATTGTAACGGCGAACTTTGAATTTCAAAGTAATTAGTTGTTACTGCAACCGCCATCACATGGAGTAATCGCTTATTAACCAAGCAAATGACTTGATCATCTCGTCTCTCAATAACAAAATAAGATAGGTACCGATTGATCCGTTATTCATATCCTATGTGTACCTTTTAACGGGTTTTGATGTAAATGTAACATTTCGAAAAATAAAATAAAACTTCAAACTATCGGACAGAGAAACTGCTGAAAAATATTTGATATTACTACACTAAAATAATAATAAGAAAGGTTTGTGATATTGCTTTTAAAATACTTACTGCTAGTGTGTTATTAGTAAAAATCTTTATATCTTCATTTTCATCTTTCATATCAACGTTAATGTATCAGATGTTTAACACGTGAACTTGTCGTAGATCACATAATAACCTAGCTGATCCGTATAGAAACATTATGTTTTTGGTAGCCTAGCATACGCTGAAGTGATATACTCGTAGGACTATGCCTTAATTTTTACATCCGTGAACTCGATGTAAAAATGATGAATTCGGCCTCATAAACAACACTACAACGGTTGAAAGGTTATTCACAAAAGAGCGCTAACTAAATGTGTGCATAGTTGTCTGGATGAGATCGCTCTAAGCGACTGCCCATTGTGCCGTTGTTAGTTTTAAGCCATTAATGTACGTGTAATATTTTCCTATGATTTTTTATTGCTATATATTATACAAGGTTACTGCTAATTAACTGGCGATACGCGACAGGCGTGATGGGTATCGATAACAAAAACTAAAAAAAATGAAAAAAAATTTTTTTTTTAAAGTTTTTTTTTCAACTTGTCTTTGAGTTATCAATGAGATAATAAGCGATACACAATACTGTATGGTGCTTAGAATCACTAACAAAACAATAAAAAAGAATAATCACTAAGTAAAAGCATCAGCTGTTTTGAATTAAAGACGCTCGCGCACCCACCCGCTCCGTTGCGATCGCTTAGTGATTGAAACGGCGGCCGCCGCTTGATATCGCTGGTTCGAAGTGCAGCGCGCCGCGGAGCAGCGGCGGCGATGTCGCATGTCAGTGTGCTCCGACGTCCATCCATCTTTTGTTTTAGCTACCTAATCTATCCATGAAATTTCATGTCCATCACTCTCTTGGTAAGCGTTACATCCTATCTGCTCATAACAAGCCAAAGGCAATCCCGACATGTAGGTATCTACCTAACTTATTCATCATTAAACTTCTGTTGTCCCCAATAAATAATCTAATCACACCTTTTGTCAAATTGTTTTATTTTTAGTGTAAAAGTGGTCGTTTGACAAAAGGTGTGATTAGATTATTTATTGGGGACAACAGAAGTTTAATGATGAATAAGTTAGGTAGATACCTACATGTCGGGATTGCCTTTGGCTTGTTATGAGCAGATAGGATGTAACGCTTACCAAGAGAGTGATGGACATGAAATTTCATGGATAGATTAGGTAGCTAAAACAAAAGATGGATGGACTTCAGGAGCACACTGACATGCGACATCGCCGCCGCTGCTCCGCGGCGCGCTGCACTTCGAACCAGCGATATCAAGCGGCGGCCGCCGTTTCAATCACTAAGCGATCGCAACGGAGCGGGTGGGTGCGCGAGCGTCTTTAATTCAAAACAGCTGATGCTTTTACTTAGTGATTATTCTTTTTTATTGTTTTGTTAGTGATTCTAAGCACCATACAGTATTGTGTATCGCTTATTATCTCATTGATAACTCAAAGACAAGTTGAAAAAAAAACTTTAAAAAAAAAATTTTTTTTCATTTTTTTTAGTTTTTGTTATCGATACCCATCACGCCTGTCGCGTATCGCCAGTTAATTAGCAGTAACCTTGTATTTGCCATATATATATTTGTACTGTGGTATTTCAAGAAGGAGGTACCTACCCTATGAAATCTATCTAATTAAATTATAAAATAAAAATAAATTGGTCTTTAACAAATCAAAAATAATCGTTTAAAACTTTACACGATTGTTGTAAGAGCTCCAATTTACAGATTCTCAATCGGATAAGCAGCATCCATCGAACTGAAAGCAAAAAGTGTAGAATTTTGTTGAAAATGACCACAACCGGCTCATTGACAAAGTTTACCGTTTAAATAATGGAAAAAGTTTCCCAATAACGACTATCTGAGCAAATCAACAGAATCCAAAGCGTGAAAATTCTATTCTGAATAAATGATCAGATGGGACCATCTGTTCTACTCCTGTTCGTTTCTTGGTTTATTATTCCTTTTTTTATAAGATCCCGGCTCCAAAAAGTTTGAATTTTATAGCGGATTTGATCCACAAAGGTCGTGCATGATTGACCTGGAAATTATAGAGTAAAATAAAAAGTAATATAAAACATTCTAACATTGAACTTGATGATGCGAACAGAATTCCCCTGGGCAAGCTTTTGTGAACAATTTTCACATAAGTTTTGTTTATTTCCCTTGTAGCTAGCTACCACGGCAATGCGAAATAAAATTGCTAGCTGCCAGCAGATCCCGGATCTATGTAAGTGAAATATTGAACACAAATTCCCTGATGTATTGCCATGCTATCAAGTTTCGCTAATGGATCTGTTTATTTACTTTGATAACTCTAAATGTTTGTGCACATGGATAAAACAGTGCCAAACGATTACATGTAAACAACTACTTTGAATTAATCAAATTATATAGTTTTGTTATTACTTTGAATGCTTTTTAATGATGGTATGCTAAGTATGATTAATATGTCTTTGTATTAGTAAGTTTTACCAAATTTTGTGAAGAATAAAACCCTAACAAAAGCATATCAATACCTATAATGCTGCGAAATATAGAAGTGCAGGCTATTTATCTTCCTTATCGAAATTAAAGTCTTACAAATCTCTCGAATGGTATAGATGAAACTTAAATAGAAACTCTATTTAAAGTAGTAGTATAAAATAATGTAAGTGTAGCTTATACCTGGAATTAGAAGAATTAAAGGGGTTACGAATTAAAAGTATTAACTAAAACTACTCACGACTACCACAATCGCATTCCGTCAGGCGCTACCCGTTCAAATGAAGGTTGAATCGAAGTAAACGATTTTATATCGATACTCATCAATGAAAGTTTTGGATTTAAGCTTTGTATAAGTTCGTACGGGGAAGTACTGCAACCATATCTTTTTTTACTGTGAAGCAGTGTTCGCAATACTGTATTGTGGTTTGAAGGTATGGTTGCCAGTGAAATTACAGGCACATGAGACTTCACTATTTAATGTTTCAGGGCAACGGGCGCAGTGCATTTCGTCACTTCTGAGAAAAAGCATCTGTTCTAGGCAGAGGTTACAACTTAACATCAGGTGATACTCGTGCTTGTACCGTTTCCTAATAAAATAAAATAAAATATACTTGACTGGTTTATAAACTGTGGTTAGCTGCAAAGCTAGCATGTAACACTCGTACCTATATTTTGTGTCCGCTGATATAGCTAGTTATAACCTATAGTGCTTATGTTGATAATGTTCCTTAAGTTATGGTGATAAAGAATTTATTATTATTATCTTATTCCATTTGTTTCACGGATTACGTCCGGTCTTTAACAAAGGCATTAGTGGGGCTGTGGCCAACACGTAGAGGCCTGTTTGGTATAAAATCAAATATACAATTTAGTTTGAAAAAAAAAGACGTGTGGCACTCGGAGACTGCCGCGGTAAAGCTATTGCATAGCTGTTTTTATCAACGTATGCAATAACTTTTTTAAACTTTCAGTTGTTTTTAATAAACATATTACTACTTACGGGATGAAACCCGTGGTAATTATTTAATTGAGCTCCCGATATTTCGCACTGTTGCAAGCGCCATGGCGCTTCGGGAGCTCAATTAAATAATTACCACGGTTTTCATCCCGTAAGTAGCAATATGTTTATTATGCAATTATAATTGTTTAACCAATGCCATCTAGAGGCGAGTTGCTGAACTAAAGAGACAAGCGTGATATTTCAAAAAGTCATTAAAAGTTCTGCTATTCATTGATAGATGCCAAATCAATTTATGCAATTATAATTATTTAACCAATGCCATCTAGAGGCGAGTTGCTGATTTAAAGAGACAAGCGTGATATTTAAAAAAGTCATTAAAAGTTCTGCTATTCATCGATAGATGGAGTCGGAGGTGTTTTCGTTACGGAATTTCTGGTTCGGTCTCCTCGCTCAAGGCGATAGAAGTTATGCAATAGCTTAAAAAACAGACATTTTGGATGAAGGTTAACATGGTACTTATATCTATTACAAAAATGAGTAAAATTACAAGGCTATTTATATGAACTTACTAGTGATAAGGGATATAGTGGGCTATGGACGAGACTACGGCACCTGCCAATTTTAGTCTCATGTTAAAATATTTATTATTATTATTCTCTGTATTTCAATTATATCACGGGTTTAACCCGGCCCTTTACATAGGCATAAGTGGGGCTGTAGCCAACACTTAGAGGCCTGTTTGATATAAAAAATACAATGTAGTATAAAAAACAGATACTTTTGGATGGATGGGACATGGTATATCTATTATAAAAATGGCTAAAATGGCAAGGCTATTGATATGGTCTTATTAGTGTTAAGGAAGATAGTGGGCTATGGAAAAGACTACGGCACCTGCCAATTTCAGTCTCATTATACATTTTATTATTATTATTATTAAATAAATATACCTGTATTCGAAATTTCATTTAAACTCGTTGAGCTTGATATTATACATATATATCACATACAGTAAAATATACATACTTATACATTCTCACACATAATATACATACTTATATATATTATATAAGTTATATAATATATACTTATATAATAAAATATACATACATATATCTTCACCTCAACCACGCTCTCTCTTGCAAACTTGTGCGTTACTAATAGGTACATTTTATGGAAAAAATAATTGTTTAAGATAAAATAAACTGCAATGCAACGATTATGATGAATAATCACCGTAGTAATTGGTCACCAAAATGAAGCCGAAATGAACAATATATTTTATTATAAACACTTATAACTTTTTGAAACGGGATGTTTACCGTGTATTGTAGTTCTCCTTACATTTCAGATAGATCAGATTTTACATTTATCTGCTCTGTGTTATTTCGAGTGCACTAAATTTCGGCTTTGGGTATACTTCGTTATTAATAGTATTTTATTTAATAAAACCGCAATTCATGCGTATAATATGGAAAGCAAATTTCGATGTTTAGTAATGAAAAGCCCGGGATCGTAATTACTGAAAATTTTTTGTAAGCGTTTTATACCGGCTTATGAAACTAAACTTTAATGAAATCAATCGCGGAAACTCTTCATATTTCTTCTTTTTTAAGATAATAGGACACCGTTAAAGCATAAGGCCCATCTGAACTCACGGAATCATTGTGCGCCTGTTTTATGTTTCACAGAATTTTAGACCTTTTGATATCTTGCATATTATCCGTAGTTTAAGTGCACATATGTTTTGCAAAAATCATTACGTAACCACAGACTAATCGCGCACAGCTTTTATATACCGACTTCCAAAAAAGGAGGAGGTACTCAATTCGAATGTATGTTTTTTTTTTGTTTTTGTTACCTCATAACTTTTGACTGGGTGAACCAATTCTCAAAACTTTTTTTTGTTCGAAAGTTGGTGCGTCCCGTGTTCAGTCCAGTAGTATTCGGTCCAGTAGTTTTTGAGATACACTAATAACTGAATAGAATTCAAGTCGGTATTAAATTTTTCAAGTTGTACTTGTTTTTATGTTATTAATTGTTAGACTATTAAATATTTTTATATTTTTTAAATTTTTCTTCGTCGGTGAATTTATTAATAATAATTATTCCGTTATAAAAATACAGCGAGAATAATACGTTTCTTATAACTTTACTTTTTGCAAAATAAGTATATTTATTTGTACTAAAAGCCCACATTAAGAGTCACCCTCGTATTGGAAAGAAGCCGTTAAGCTCTCTTCATTAACGCGGACAAGCGACCCTAATGTTCAACGTCATTAACATTTCCAAAAACGAATCTCGATTTTTCAATAATGCCAAATAATTATCTTTTTTCCGCTTCGCCACGTTTCAATTTACGCAAAGAGTCTCGGATTAAACCGAAGTTTTCAATTATCGAAGCCATTAAGAGGGCGTAAGGCGTTAGTACATTTTGGGTAATGCAGTACCTAAAGTCATCTAAACTTTTGCGATTTCTCAATGAACTGCTTATTTGCCTCGAAAGGACTTTATCCACATGTAGGTCTAACCGGGCGACACCGGATTATTCCTCAAATAGCTTTCGCACCACACCTCGTGTATTCACAATTGCTTATTATTCCTCAATAGCTTCATTGCTTCAACGTTAGGGTTAAGAATTAGAATGGCTCTTAGAACCCAGCCTCACCATTTCCCTGTGTAGACACGGACTCCCCTTTTGATTTACTCTTTATTTACTTTTGAACAATAATTAGATATAACACATTCATATTTTGTTGATTGTATTATTTCATCCGTGGTTAACGAAAAAATTGCCTCCACCAGATGTGTGACGATGTTGGGTGACCTGGGGGCCGAGCACGAAAATCGGTTTAAGTGTAATGTAATCGCATCGTTAACGTATTTTATACAAACTGTCATTTATCTAGTACAACTGGGGCACAGATAACTCATCGTTTGTAATGAATATGTCAACGGTACGATAACGTTACACTTTAGCAAATGTTCGTGCTCGGCCCACAGATTTTGTTTTAAAAGTTAAGGTAATTTTTTCTCTTTAAAGTATGTACTGAAAAACGATAAGTTGTCTTGCAAATATTCGCCTTATACTTTTATTAACTTTTATTCCTAAACGAGTAGATTTCGGGGCTTCATTTCAGAGGTGTTAAAACACCCTCACTTTATCAGCTATGTTTTTTGTCCCACCTGATAGAGACCGAGTCTATTGTCGTATTATTTTCCCATATATCTTTATTATAGTCGCCAGTACTTAACTCCTTTATGTTTCCTAATTCTACCTGAAATGTAATATTTAGCTACTGATAAAAATCTAAACTTTCTTCTGTTTATTTTACATTACTCTAGCTGCACTCTTCAGCTGTGTTATTTGTGACAACGTAATGAAAAATGTTAGTGACAAAAAGCTCCCTATGACCTAAACCAGGCACTAAAAGTTTAGATTTGATGAACATCCATTTACACCTTTTTTCAAACGTTCTGTCGTATAAAATTTTACAATTAAACATAGCAGAGCTTGCGCATTTACGAACATAATATGGTGCTGGTAAGTATAACCTTTTTAACCCTTCTGATCTTTGGGACCACTAACAATGACAATTTAAACAGTGAGGTGTAGCTAGATCTTACGAAATATTGTAGAAAGTTAAAGCTCTTGGCAATTAAATAAATAAATAATAATAATAATAATAAATACACGTTAAAATAATCTTTGAAATGCTTATAACCCAATAGTACTTGTATAAACATTGTACGCCACATAGTTCTTACCTCACATAGATAATTAAATGTCTCACCGTTACATGAGCCATATAATTTTTTTAAAGCTTAACTTCTGTATTATACTGTGGGAAGTCAGTCCTGTGGAGGCTTCATCAAGTTTTATAGCGAAGACGGGATAAGCTCGACCGTTATCTATGTTTCTGATCAGTGTTCTGATTCCCTTTTAATGTGATCCACTTGTTCCGTTAATTTGGAAGAGATTGTGAGGTGGAGACGACTCACCAGTGAGAAATGAGGAAGGAATTGTGTTAATTGAATCGTCATTGTCAAGTAAGTACAGTCAGTCAAATTTTTATGTAATACCTACCAAGAGAAGAGACGGTGAAGTTGTGCGTTTGATGATAAACATTACACAAGACAAACACAATAATAGTTGCAGTGCCATCCATTAAATCAGTCCTTTATAAAAAATTAGGTGGAACTCATAAGTGATCTGAGAGATGCCAATCCGTGCGCTATGTAGGTATACATACCCTGGTGTCGCAAGCAGCGATCGTGTTCCGCGAATCATCGCATTCGATATAACGTGTTAACTTCAATAAGTTTATCATCCACTGCGGTATTAATCCTTCCTATACCGTGATAATTAAAACAAAAGATTTATTAATGAAACTGACATATATATACATCTCTAGGATGCAAAGGGGTTAAAACTTAACGTTTGAATATTCGTAAGTACAGAGCAAGCAATGTAAACAGTTTTCATGCATATCGTGACCGGCGTTCAGTCACATAATACAAAAGTTGCGAACCACCGCGAGCAAGATGTTCTGTTTTTGGGCATATTGCTGCGACACCGGCTCCGCCCCCTTTTCATATCTCCCTTGTTTATGTGATCTGTGGTGGGACTGCACTGTCTCTGACTGTACTCTGATTACTCTGGCTGGCGTTACTCGGACTTATTGACAGTAGTTTAGGAGTCTCATTCATCCAGTAATTTTAATTGCTATCGTGCACAGCTCTTTAAATATTTTATAAGGTGGTATGACGGTAGAGAGCCTATGGTGTGCTTGTCAAACTTGCACTCAGCCAATGTTTTTTTTAGTTGTAACCATTTCTTTCTAACGGTGTTCATTAAAATAATACGAATCAAACATAATATAATACATAAATCATTATGCACCGATACAATTCTTTTTTTTTATGATCAATACTTATTATTTTATGTACCTATTCAATACAAACTATAATAGATATTTATATAATTTGTGGTGACCCAATGCGTTTGTTTTTATAACGAAGTTTTGGGCGAACTCATATTTCATTTATGCCTTAACTTTTTCGACTCCATAGCTATTATTTATTCTGTGTTCATAGTAACTAGAAACTTTGTTCCGTCTGTCTGTCAGTATTTATAATACAGAAGCAATTTTATTCGGAAACTAATGATATCTAATTTCATAATCAAGTCAATATAAATAAAGTAAAAAAATCTTAATAGCAGTATGATTTAAGTTCAAAATATACATTTGTTACGAAGCATGAAATATTAAGCTGGTTGTTCGGGGAGCCACACTTTTGTTTGGGTTTCGTTTTAAATGTTTTTATTTTAATACCGTTCACTAAATACAAATCATTTTGCAGTAACTGACAGTTGTTATAAATTTATTATCATATCTTAATTTATTTCATTATTATAATATTTCGATATATTGATGTATTGTCATATTAGAAGTTTGGTATAATTCTGTTAACAAAATGAGACGAGTGAGCAAAGCGAGCGTGCCGCGGCAGCGACCGGCGATGCTCCAGAAGAAGTACTTGCTCGGTGGCTCGTAGAAATACGGGATTACTCGCGTAATATTTATCGGATTGGTCCGGCTATAGTTTCGACCACTTCGGTGGACTTTTTCAAGGAGTATTTGGGACGCCCGCGGCGATGGAGTCTCGCTTAGTCTCTCGTCCCGAACACTCCTTGAAAAAGACCATCGAATGTGGTTACGTGAGTAATTCCGTATTTCTAATTGAAAACACGAAAATCTGTCCACTTTTTATGTTTTTAAACTGAGATGGTGAATAATGCAAGAAATAACTTAAGAAAAGAGATATTTAGTTCACTGGTAAACTGAAGTATCTGCGGGTAGGTTTTGTTATGAACAGACGAAGAACCTACGAGATGGAAATTTAGAGAATAGCGCTTTTGTTAGACGTAAAACACTAAGCCCCACAGTTAACTGGAAACCGGCTCACACTGACCGATATTTACACGACGACTCGCACCTTCAACCACGTCATTTGAACTCTGTAGTTTATTGCCGAAATATCGAGAGCTCAAAATAAATACAATACATGGTAAATATCCCGTTTCTAAAGTTAATTCTCACATTTTATTAGTTCATTAATCTCGGTTGTAAGACTAAATTCAGACGTTTAGCCACGTTAAGCGATCTGCGCGTGAATATAAAAGTTTTTACGAGGCTCAAATTGCGAAGCGGTACCTAAATGGGCCGATGATTTACGCATGTACCAAAGCAGGTGTCTGGCTGGAGGCGAGAAAATGAAATAGGCAAGTACTTTGTATATAAAATACGCAAGCTTAAATTATATTTCCGTAACAGACATTTTATAATCGTTGTAATCATAATAACAATAATGATAAACCTAGTTATGCATTCTGGTAATACGGTAACCATACAAGCGTAGGCGGCAAAACCGCTGAGTTGCGTCTACCGTTCGTCCGGTGGTCCGACGTTCGCCGAAATGCATAACAAAGATAAGGGAGCTGTGCCTCCCTGCTTTAGACTTGTAAGTTAGTTAATTTAACTCTTGGATGTATTGGACATCAAACTTAGATACAATTATTTTAATTAAATTTTGTATTTTTTAAAAGTGCTTTTTTGTTCCGCGTTTTGACTACCTACACTAGGCTTGCCAAATGCTGTTGCTAACTAAGCTGCTTGGTATCAACTTATTTTAAAATAAAACATTATCTTATTTACTATAGTGCTACTATAGCTTAATTGATAAAGCGTCAGAAC
The DNA here is from genome assembly GCA_917880725.1 of Selenia dentaria. Taxonomy (NCBI): domain Eukaryota; kingdom Metazoa; phylum Arthropoda; class Insecta; order Lepidoptera; family Geometridae; genus Selenia; species Selenia dentaria. The sequence continues at coordinate 18,862,610 of OU862888.1, read as the reverse complement.
GGTTTTCTGTATTCATGTGTTAAATGTCTACTGGTAGCCGACTTTTATTCACTTCTCAATTTTACATACATTCTCGTTTTATCAATAATTCTTCGAGCTGTTTCTGCAGCGTTGGTGACACGTTAGAACTCGTAGTCGTATTATAAATTTTCCATATTGTAAACTTCCGTGCAATTCTCTAATTATTCGTCGTTCCGATCGTCGACGAGCTCACAGATGTCATATACTTTTTGAGATATCGCCCTTGTACACAAGGTTGTTTATTCCAACATTTTTTGTCATTTCGTCATTTGTTTCATGGATGTTGTCAAAGATGTAACGATGTTTGCACTTATAGGTTGGCCGTTTATCTTAGTCCTCGCCTGCGCGGTACAGGGTGGCGGGGGTATGACGACAAAGGGGACTAAGAGAGATGCAGGCCGCAGGGCGCTTAGTGCACCAAGATAGTTCCTAAGATATGTGACGTCATAGTGTTACGAAGAAATACCGATTTACTCAATGAAAATTAGTTGATGATGATACAATTATATACATGAATGAACTAACTATGTTTATGCTAATAGGTAAGTAAATAAAATATTTGGTAATATACTATTGTTACTATATAGAATAACTAGCTGCTCTCCGCGGTTTCACCCGTGCGGTTATGGATGGTGAAAATGATGATAAATCTTATATAACCTATGTTTCTTCAGGGTGAATGTAGCTTTCCAATGGTGTAAGAATTATTGAAATCGGTCCAGTACTTTTTGAGCCTTAATTTTCTTATTTTAGTTAATTTTTAATTTTTGCTTGATAAACCCCAAACTAACTCATTAGTGTTCAGTTCTGGGTGATACCACCCAGACCTGAACACTAATGAGCTGATTGCATTTGCCTCCATACGTAGGCAAACGCTTCATGCCCGTTTATTTTCAATATCTCGTCAATTTTGTAAATATCTTCAGTTTCTGTCTTTTAATCAATTTTAATAAGTCGTCCTTTCTAAACTCTTCATCAAAAGTCACGTATGTCATCGTAACCACAATTGCATAACTGCCTTAGTAGAAGCCATAGTCGGTTTTTTTTCTTCTCGAACCGAATGGTAAGCTGCGTTATCCATCACGATGATAGAATTTGGTGGTTTATTAGGCATCAGCTTTTCATTTATCAATTCACTGATATTCATGAAATTCATAGAACCGTGATGTTTTACATTTGGATTTATATATCACTAGTGCTTCATCTACAAATCCAGTTTGACCTCCACAATAAACGATGAGTAAACGGTTACCTTTACCAATATGCGATAGCATGCCATGTACATCCTTGGATTTCTAGCATTCTAAAACGTTATGAGACAAAATTACATAAGTTTCGTCAAGATATAAAATATTTACAATTTCGTAGAGACACTTCGAAATCGTATAATAGTCCTTAGATTTTTCCATCTCAACGATGTTATATTTGGCTGTACAATAAGGAGTTTCCTTTGTTTGTTATAAAAACTAACGTGGTTTTCACTCATTTTTAATAAGAAATACGGGTATAACAATACAATGATAGCAGTGAGAAGTCATCGACGCGGGCGTCCCGAACACTCCTTGAAAAAGACTACCGAATGTGGTCGAAACTATAGTCGAACCTATCCGATAAATATTACGCGAGTAAACCCGTATTTATAATTAAAAATTCCTTTTAGTACAGCATTTCTTAAATTTAAAACCAACAGCCCTAAATTTTTCTTTTTCGCAGTGTAATATATTCTCTTCACTAAGTTCAACATTCAAAGTTTTCAGAGTAGGTATTTTTTATCAATTATATAAAACTGAGTGATTTTTCTTCTAACCACTCCTTTTGGAACTGTTCCACTCTTTTTCTGCGAACGTGTTTTGATTTTTTCGGTGATTTGAATACTTTGTTGACTTTATTACTCTTTTCCGATAGTGACTTCTGCTACGGTGTTGTTTAAATTTATGTCTTGTTCGATGTTAAATAGAATTTCGGTCCAGTCTCCTTTTTTTCTAAAATATTCGTATACGTTAAAATCCATTTGCTTGCACTGCGTGTTTTCTTTATGTCCGAATATCTTTAGAATGTAATCCCATGTATATCTATCACAAAGTACATGTGCGACAATGAACATGTGCGATCGCTGCACGCGTAGCGAATGAAATTAGCTATAACAAAAAGCACCTCTCTCAGTCCCCTTTGTCGTCATCGTCACCCCCGCGCCCCTGCCTGTACTGCGCAGGCCATGACTAAAATAAACGGCCAAGCTAGCCGGCCTAGAAAAGCCTAAAGATTTCTTGGTTACATTTTCCGCCATCATGAATAAAGCGTTTAATTCAGTTTTTTTACAATAACTAGGCTCTCCTTTGAAATAACACAATTGTGATAGATTGTAATGTGTTGCTTTTTATGCTCAATACCTAATTTAATTCATATACATTTTTATTTATATATAAATATATATATTATAATATATTTTATTTTATATTATATTATATATAGTATATTGAAAAAAATTCTTATATTAAACGTGTAGACTTGTTCAGGCCTACTATTTATTTTCGGATTTATTTATTTTTTACAAAAATGCAACCTCTACCGGTTAAAAGGCTACATTTGAAAAAAGTAATTTGGAATTCCTAGCCAAACGTTACAAATATTTGAGACAATGTCGCCAGATCGACAAAACGTCAAATTCAAGGACCTAATATATATATGTAAATTATGGACATCGTTAACCTAAATCTGAAACGGAACCAAGGATAATAGTAATAATGATGATACTTGATGGACAGTCCATTTTATAAAAGTATGTGGACAGACCATTCATATCGGTACATACTACATTGGACGATCTGGTGCGATAAAGACCGAAATTGTTAAGAATAAACGGTATGTCTTCGCTGAGCTTTCCGGGGTGCTTGACAGCATCTCTAGTTGGGGTATACGGACAACTTGGTTGAGTTCAACGCCAGGAAGACTCAAGTGTGCGCGTTCTCAGCAAAAACATCTCCATTTCTTCCTCTTCCTTCTCTTCAGAATATCACCTTACCTGTAGGTTACAGTGTAATCATGACATCCTTGGCATGGACATTCGTAGTGCCCTGAACCAGCGTGCCTACATCGAGAGTATTATCAAGTTAGCTTCCCGCAAACTCGGAGTCCTAAACCGACCGAGGCGTTTCTTTACTCCGGATCAACGGTGCCTTCTTTATAAAACTCAGGTGCGCCCATGTATTGAATATTGTTGCCACCTCTGGGATGGATCCGCTAAGTACCTTATGGAGGCTCTCGATAGACTGCAACGTCGCGCTGTCCGTATTATTGGAGACACTGAAGTCACTCAACACCTAGACCTCAGCCCCTACAAATGCGTAGAATAAGTTATAAGATGTTTCTAACAAAGAAATTCTCAATAGCAGTCTGGAGTCTGGAACAGTGCCCCGTAGATGGAAATATCCTATTGCATGGGACCAAAAACATATCTGGCGAAACGATTGGTGTTCGAAATACAGTTGGTTACCTCTCCGAGTATATATAGGCGTGATGATTTGTTATGTTGTGTTTAAAAATAACATGTATTGCATTATCTTCTCTATTATTATTTCTCCCACAACAATCTACTATTTACATTTTGCCTATTTTAGTTTTCTTCCAAGAAGGATCTGCCAATAACTTAATGATACAAAAAGCTTACTGTTGCTGCATAGGCAATGTCTTCTTCTTGTCAAACTTTAAGGATTCCAACAGAAGCCTTAAATTTCACTACGAAACCGCGCTATATACCCCTTGACACATCTGCCAGTATTCCCGCTTTTACTACCCAGTGATACAGTCCTATTTGTCACCAGCTAGCTGACGGGTGTACTTTACGGAGCTTTTCAATGTATTATTTCGGCTGTTATCGCGAGTTATCTACTTTATTACATCTCTAGAATGCGAAGTGCCTGCTTTACGGGATATAGGGATTTTATTGACATAATTTTATGGTTTGCGTAAGGGTTTTTGAAACATTTTACACCGTAAAGGCAATTATTTAAATTACGACTTGAATACCGCGGCATTTAAGTCAATTTGTTAAGTATGGAATTTTTTTTATTATATATTTAAACATTTACACATTTAAATATTTTAAATTAGGTCTTACGTATTTTAGTGGCATATTAGGATACAAAGAGTGCCTGTGGCAGAAAATGAAACAAACACATTTGGTTCCGTATAGGAATAACATGCTAGACAAGCAAGATAATATGTTACTGGGAGAGAGGTGAATAAGAATGTCATTATCGTTAACACTTGCAAAGTAACATCATCCAACGTTAAAAAGTTAAAGAAGAAGAAGATGAAGAGATATACATAACAATGTTGGGAGATAAATTCTGTGGTTGACGTATAGAATGGAAAAAATAGACCGAAGTAAAGGTGGATAGATTATGTGAAGGACGATATGAATAAAAGTAGGTGTGAGTGATGTGACGGCTGACAGAAGCAAGTTGAAGAAAAATATACTCCACTTATCATAAATTAATTGGGACCAGACCAATAAGACTTTGTTGGTATTTGATAATGATAAGGTAATCAATAGATTAGCAAAACTAATGTACCATTTGATATAATTTGTTTCACAGTTAAAGTTTTGTTAAGTTTCATATAAAAATAAATATCAAAACAACGAAGAAAAAATTAGGTAGGTTGCAGTTTATTTGAGTTATGACTTACGGGTTACTCCCTGAGGGCCCCATTCCCGGAGGGACCCGTCCCGCAGAGCCCCAATTTGTAATTATTGCAATAAAGTCAATTAAACATCAATCTTGCTTAAAAGTACCATCAGCAGAAAAAGTTGTAAACCTTTTATTCTTCTTATTAAATAGATATCATGGTAAAAATAATCGTGTACATTACAACAAAGTTGTGTTTGTATTTGAACCTATTTTTTTAAAACAATAATGTCAGATGCTTTCTTAAGAGGATTCCATAGTAAACAATGTGAAGATTCCATGAAAAAAAAATTACTGAAATCGGACAAAACTAAGAGGTAGAAAAGAGTTTTATCTTTTAGTACGGAAAGTACTAGCTATGCAATCCTCTTAATGAACGGAACCCTTCTTGGTGCGCGAGACCAACTCACGCTTACTCAGATTTTTTAATTTAGTTCTGTATAATATAATTTATAATCTTTTATAACCAGAAAACTACGATTTTTATATATGATAATGGAATAGGATAATGGAATAATGCGAAAGGCTTACTAAAATATAGATATGTAGTTGCATATATGCATATAAAACAAAAAAAATATCTCTGTTGATTTCCGTAAAACAACTTATTTTATTTTTATGATGAGTATGTTAGTGTAATCTAATTTGTTTACTTTTTAAACTGAATATACTATAATATTTTAGTATGTAGTCTCCTGAGAAAACTCTCGTCAACAGTCATAAGATACATCGTCAAAGCTCGGGTCGAGTGTTTAGATTAAACTGGGACCAACATAACTTTAAAGTTGGAGTAAGTGACTGACATGCTAGCTAAAGAACGTCGTGCTTACTTAACTCACGTCTAACATGTGTTGACTAAGTTACAAAATCTACGATGCATGTGAGTAGATACCAAACAAGTCATAAAAATGAATACCTCAATGTCCGTAAGACTGACTGATGTGTTGCCAAATAAAAAAATTACAAATCTGTTCTAAATAAATGTCCTACTAAATCTGCCTTACATAAATCTTGAAAATTAATATCTTTGATAAGAAACTAAATACAATCTTATACTTACTATATATTATGTATTACAAAATTAATGTAAATTTTTAATTAGTTTGTAAATATGTAGATCGCAATTACCTACTCAAGTACTATTTTCCTGCTAATATTATAAACGTGAAAGTTTGTGAGTATGGATGTATGGATGTGAGGATGTTTGTTACTCTTTGACGCTCAAACGGCTGGGCCAATTTTGATTAAATTTGGTATGGCGGTAGATGAGGCGCTGGATTAACACACAGGATACTTTTCATCATCATCACACATAACCACGCGGGTGAAAAAGCGTAATATTCTTGGGCACAGCGTAGACAAAAATAACAAGATATCCGCCTACGTCAAGATGACAGTTCTGTCAAAGTTTGTGTCAGTTTTATATAGCTTGGTCAAAAGCACGTTGTCATTTTGACAGCTCGATACACTGGACGTTCTCGGCGACCGTCAAGGGTGATGAAATGTAATGACAGTTTTTTACCATGGTGATTAATATTATATTTGTATGTACTGTATTTAATTATTAGTTTTTCTGATTAAATTCGTCTGCGCAGGATTAGTACTTCGAGTAGCTTATTATCTTCTCAAAGGCCATATCTATCTGCGCAGACGAAGTCGTGGGCACCAGCTAGTATTGTATATTTTAGCTAGATTCATATTATTTAATAGATTTATCATTTTCTGAACAAGTTAAAAATACAATGGCCAGTGGTAGTATATCTCGCACCGCTGTCCATACTTACTTATATAATCGCTATACATCTAAATCTAAAGGCTGTCTGTAAGAGAAGTGCATTTTACAGTTAGTTCTTTGTGCATGTTTTTGTATTGTATTGAAAAGTTGACTAGAACACGCGATCCATCTGTGCACTATCTTTCTAGCACGTATGTCACTATTCGCTTGACTCAATCTAAGTGTTCCTTTGCGTTGCTTTCGTGTAGTGAAATTGAAACTCCTTTGTGATACTACCACATGATTGTTAGTAGTAGATTTATAGCCAATTTTTATATGACATAATAACAGATAATTCCACGATCTGGATATTGCAATTTTTATTGGAATTTCATTATTTTCGGGTAATTAATGACATGGCGTGGATGCTAACCGTAGAATTCAATCCACATTTATGCATCTATGAAAGAGAAAAAATATATAATTTACATTATATTATTTTTTAAGTATAATTAGTGGTAAAATGTATTCTAAATTTCACAAATTACGGATACTTATATTAATTTTTTCATATCTAGTTTTTTTAGCTTTAGAGCATGTACAGATATCTGTGTCTGTGCTAATAATACGTATGTATGGTATGTATATAAATGTTTTCGATGAGGGTTGGTGCTGGTTAGCTTCTTTACATAACATGCAAAGTATGGCCGCTTGTTATTATTACAAGCCTATGTTTTGATAGCAAATCACCTTCCATTGTAATAGTTTATTTAACTTCTAGTCAACAATAAGGCCTTTAAGATCGTCATCCCAGCCACTTCATGTGGACAGAAGTTAATCGAAGTCACATGGAACTTTTAATACATATTGGTACATAGTTGGCTGTTACGCCCAAACCTCAAGCTTTTCCGGTAATTTTGTTTTTCCGGTCAACTGGATTAACAAAATTAGGCACAATTTTAATAACCATGAAAGTATAGAAGAATAAATTATTTAGTGTAACATACCATGTTATTCTTAATAAATTTCCGTGTCTTAGACGTCTGTTTCATAATAATTCGATGAGTAACGATGGAGTGAATCAGTTACAACTCGAAAACAATATTGTGAATGTATACAAAAATTAAAACAAACCACGCCACAATGTGACATTTTATGTTGCTTTAAGACTACATCAAAATATAAGAGTATCGCATGAATTGGTTACCGAGTAACATAAAAATCTCGATGATCGATGCAAGGATCTTAACATTATTCCTAATCACATAATTTATCAGATACTACAAAGTTACAACCTAGGAAGTTACTTTGGCATATCATACATATATATATATGTATGATATGCCAAATATAGATATAGATAGTATTCTGTAATGCCGAGATTCCCGGCAAGCATTTCCCCTTTATTTATAATGGCTTCCCATGAGAGATGAATTTTCCCGTTCTTGCAGAAGCGTGTCAGTATTGCCCCTTTTCGAGTGTAAATCGGTTATGCACATACCCCTTTTATGAGTTGAATATTGTGTGGAAAATAGATGTTTCCCTGTACTGTATGAAATGGGACAGCAAACTGTCGAAATAGCACCAAAGTCATCTGAACATTCTAACCCATTCCGCCAACGTCTGATTAATTTTAATAATAGTAATAATAATTTTACTTTCCAAAAAATCATTTACAGAGGAAACTTATAACATACATGTTTCGATAACATTTTCATAATAATACTACTTTTTTTCTCCCAAGCTAACGTAGTGAAGTGACCCCACGCCAGGCTCAAGGCCTGTAACGTGGAAGCGTTGATATCACTTTATACAAAACTTATAACAGACGCATCCTTTTACTGACTTTTTAGTCTGTGTCTGTGTTTATTGAGTGTGTGTACGGGTCTGTGTGACTCACGAATGTATGGCTAAGTAGTCACTGTTGAACAAAACTCGATAAGTAGGTTTAACAAGCTTGATTTGATTATTGGGCTGCAACTTTTAGAAACCCTTTGATCAACTTATATGTGCCTATTCATAACTAAAGTAAATATTTCTTTCACAGATTACTTTGAACTAGGTATATCTAAGAATTCAGAACTAAACAAAACCCTTTTGATAAGTCACTATGCCAGTGCTCGGTATTATTTAGAGTGACAGGTGCTTTACTCAAAATGACCATTTCAACGGTGTAAGGGGTGCCTGGGGTCGACATAAATTCCAATGCCGGCATTATTAGGGAGTCCTTAGTTTGACGAAGGTAGGACTGGAATTGTTGAGGCTATCTCAAAGCAGAATCGAACCTCTAAAATTGTCTATTGTTTACACGCCTACGAAACACTCGACAATGCTCGGAATCGCTTCAGCAATTTATCGACATATTTATGTCCCGTCCCTGAGTATGGACGATGGGGTTGTTTGTGTGTGTTAATTAAAACCGAAATCTAGCTGGGGCATGTTCATGTCTTTGTTGGGCGTATAAATAAGCTATATATCTGTTTTACAGATGATATTCCTCTGCTAACAATAGCTTCAGCTATTCACAAAGGGTGCGATAAACATCATTCAACTAAAATTGAGGTCGATATTACAGGGTAAGTTGACATGTAGCCGCAGCTGTAGGTAATCTTAATACTCGTAAACTATTTTATCTGTTACTCATACAACCGTAACGCCAATCTATCCTTACAGGGAACGGCAGAGGTGTATATAAATACCCAGATTTTGCATATAATATTCAGAAAAATTAAAACTGTATCGTATAAAAGGTTAACATCATTAAACTATAAAGACACTGTCACATTTTAACGATAACAATACTTATGAGCTACCATTATTACGAGTCAAGGCTATCACCCGCCATTGGTGACGTGCCTGTCGGCGAGATCGTAAAAAGTAAGATAACTTTTTATCCCACGGCCGTAATTTACCGCGGTTCGAGTAAATGCCTCATTTTCACCCCCACCGTTAGTCCCGCGACGGCGAAGTTTACTAGATTTTTTGGCTAGGGAGCAAACAACTATTTTTAAGGCGAGAGTGTTTCTCTGAATCCAAAGCGAAGCGGAGATTTAAAGTAGAAACCTGAGCGTAGCGGGGGATTCAAAGTACGTCACTCGAGCGTCAAATAGTGTTGCTCCCAAGGTAAAAGCTCTACCTTTTATCCGCCTCTATGAGAAAATAAGAAATCGTAGATTATGCACCGAGGGAGTAAAGCTGTGTCTTACGTCACGGGCGGTATATTGAACTCTGAGTGCAACGGGGACTCTTGAGTTGAACCCTGAGTGCAGCGAGGGGATTTAATTTTAATTCTTGAGTGGAGCCAGGGAGGTAGAGTCTTGAGTGATGCGAGGGTTTCGAGCCGCCCAAGACGAAGACTAGATGTATCCTCGAGGTGAAGACTCTACTTTTCATAGCTACTCCGTGACAATAAAAACTCAGGGCTTCATAAAAAAGCATTTATTTAAGAGTAAAATAAATTAAATTTAACAATAATATTGGGCACATTTGTCCAGTTATGGAGGGACAGAGTAATATTTTTGTTAGGAGTATTTTATAATCGAAATCGTAGATTATGCACCGAGGGAGTAAAGCAGTGTCTTACGTCACGGGCGGTATATTGAACCCTGAGTGTAACGGGGACTTTTGAGTTAATCCCAGAGCGTAGCGACGAGAACATTTTATTCCCGATAGAAGCGAGGGAGTTACGTAGAGTCCTAAGTAATGTGAGGGGTTAAAGCCGCCCAAGACGAAGACAGGCTTTATCCTCGAGGTGCATACTCTACTTTTCATACCTACTGCGAGACAATAAAAAAGCAGAGCTTTAAAAAGCAGTTATTTAGTTAAAAGTAAAATACATTAATAGTAACAGAACCTATATAATTTAATAATACCAACTACGTTTGAGATATATTTTATTATTACCAACTACTTAACTAAGTATGTAGGTACTGAAGTTTTTTTTTAAGTAAGTAGTCATTAGTATAGTAATATAAGAATAAACTTTCTACTCAGAAATAAAACTAGGATTATAATGATATTTTCGGGTTTAATTCCTCTTCAAAACCTACAGCGTTCCGTATAACAGCTCATATAAGCAAGAAAAAATACCTTTGCTTCAGCAAGAACGCTGCTACTAGGCCTCCTGAACATTATGATCTTAACATTCATACATATCCCTGCAATCGCCTGGATGAACCGACAGACGCTGCTTAACTGGAGCTTTCACACTTCGTCTTAGGCTACTAGAGTTAGAAGATGATTTATATATTCAAAAATCTTAGAGCAGTAGCTGATCATCGGCTTCTTATAAATACTTACAAGGCATTGCGTGAATGTATTATAAACTACTGCATTTGCATTTGGGCCAACGCTGCAAAGTCACATCTAATTGCTGTAGAAAGAGCTCAAAGAGCGGTGCTGAAAAGTCCTCATGTACTTACCTTTAGACATCCCACCACAGAAGTTTACAATAAAGCCCAAGTACTGTAAGGAAGCTGTTCATATATAATGTACTTAAACGGATACCGTTTAATAAACATATTGTCCCACAATCACCTGTTACGAACAAAAGAGTCGACCGTTGTCCAGTACCGTGGGCACGATGTAAAATTGCCTAGAAACATTTTGATGTTGCAGCCCCTATTTGTATAATAAAATAAACAGTAAATTTAGAACTAAACCAAACCCCAACAACGAATTTAAAAAAAAAAAACTCACCTGGCTCAAAAACCTTGATTATGAGGATGTCGAGTACATGGTAGACACCTAATGTGTACGATAAATGAAATAAAACACTGTAGTTATTAACTTTCGCACACCAACACATCCCTGCAACATACACATATCACACACCACCACATACAATACCCCATACACATATTCACACACAAATACAGACACACTCACACACTTTCCTTAAAGTATTTAACATATATTGTAGACATGTAAGCTACACTAAATGTTGGGAGAAGACCCTGGTTCCTGAAACACAGTACCCACTAGTTCAGGAACCAGTGGCTTTCACATTTATAATTGTAACCAATTTCAACAATAAATACTTTGAATGATTGATTGATTGACTACTCGGTTGATGATGCAATGTTGCCTTAAAAAAACTATACTTTACTTCAAAAACCTGTTTTTATTATTTGTTATAATTTAATTCAATCTTAATTATTTGTAACGAATCTTATCCGGTTCCTAAAGAGTAATACTAATTTGATGAATTACTACTTTGTAAATTAAATAAAGCTCGTTTTAAATACTTGCTTTTATAATAAATCAACCACGTAGGTATATAGTTTAGATTACTTCAATCCTTCCTATACCGTGAAAATTAAAACAAAAGATTTATTAATGAAACTGGCGTATATTTACGTCTCTGGGACGCAAACGATTAAAAGTATTTTAATTTACCATTTTTCCAATGTTCATATGGTTGCTTAATAATGTAGAGGCCGAAAAGTAGTTTCAACGAGATCATATAAATGAAACGTAATTAATTTCTAGGAAATCTAATTATAAAGCACCCTATAAAAACAAAGAGAAACTTTATTAATTACGGAAAAGGGTTCAGTTTTATGAATGGGAGACCATAAAAAAGCTAAAAACATGGCATTATTACTATACTTTTTGGGGATTACCTCGTATACTAAAATAAATTACCGTAATCGTTTACCATTAGAAGGCGAATCTGTGTATTTTCTACACTTATATGGTAAACAATAACTAAATTCAGGTTCGAGAAATGGTTGCCATGCACATTTATTTTTCTACCGACTTCCAAAAAAAAGGAGGAGGTACGCTCAATTCGATGGTTTTTTTTTATGTTTGTTACCTCATGACTTTCGACTGGGTGAACCGATTCTCAAAATTCAGCATTCAGTCACATAATACAATTATGTGGCTGACCGCCGGTTGCGATATTGCATGTAAACAAAAAGTTTCCAATGCTTGCTCTGTACTTACTTACGATTATTCAAACGTTAAGTTTTAATACCGCAGTAGTTAATGAACTTATTGTAGTTAACAGAATACGTTGAAGCGCGGAATACGGCCGCTGCTTGCGACACTAGGTTTTGTACTCAGCGCATAGAATGACATTTTTGTAGATATCTATGGATCTACCCTCTTTCTGTTGCGTTTTATGCGTAAATATCCTGTTTATTATGTTAACTCTTGTAAAATTACCGTGATAGTTTAAAAGCTTACATCACACATATATTTGCTACAGCTTGGTCTGGAACCCCGTTGTTAGGGCAAGGTATTACGAACATCTATATATAAGTCAATGTCATACAGAGTTATTTTCGTTCCATGTAACCAGAATGATTGACCGAGCGAGCAAAGCAAGGGAATTATTTAAGTTTCGATATTGGCCAAAAAACATTTTATCCCACAGATACATAGTGTATAATAGATAACGCAAATGCGTGTACCCGTGTCTGAACCCCGACCAAGCGTCAAGGTTGGCCGCCGCTACGCGTTTGTTGTTGCAGCCGGACCGACGCAAAAACTAAATTGCGTGATAATTAACTGCAATAACCCTAAAATTACTATAAAATATCTATCTATAGGCATAATTTCCTAAGTAGGTAAGTTATTTTAAAATTATGTTATGGGAAGGCTTGGTTTCCGATTGTAACAAAAATTGGCACAAAAGTGCCGTGTTATTTTTTATTTTTATTTGATCACTATTTTTAAATGGGGGGAAAGTTTGCTATAGTGTTATTTATCGACGGCATTCACTCTCATAGAAGAGGCACCCTAAGAACATTATTCTACACAAGATGTTGCGAAAAAGTTTCTAAAAAGGGAAGTGAAGGTCGGAAAAGAAGAGGAAGTTTGCTGTAGCTTAGCTATATTTATAACTGAAAACCTGAGTAATGTAATAACCTCTTCTCAACCGTAAGGAATCAAACTGATCTTAGTTTTTTTACTAATGTTTGGACAAGATTTTTTTCGTCAACATATTACTAATAATTTATTAACCCGTTCAGTGTCTACTTCTTTTGGTGTCTTTTCTGACCAAAGCATAAAAGTTCAAATTAAAAGTACTATAGTTGAGTAGTTTGACCAACTAAAAGCAAGTTTATACCGGTGGAGTGCATTTGATCTGATACAAGTACAATATAAAAAATTTAATACCGACTTTTATTCTATACAGTTATTGGAGTGTAACTCAAAAACTACTTGACCGAATTTAATAAAATTTAAATATATATTATTATAAATGGGAAGCACCAGCTTTCAAACAAAGAAAGAGTTTTGTGAATCGGTGCACCCTATCAAAAGTTATAAGGTAACTAACATAAAAAAAATATACAGTCAAATTGAGTACCACCTCCTTTTTGGAATTCGGTAGAAAATTAGTTACAAAGCAGATTTATAAAAACGTGTATACATTAGGTGTATGCGCGACATGGGTTAGTATTTTTCGTACGTAGGTACTCATGGTATACTTGCGACACGCGAAGGGTTAAAGTGTTGCCAGAAAGAAAAAATACGTGCCAAATTACAATGAAATAAAAAAATGCTTGATGCTCGATATTGCATACTATGCACATATATAATAGGTCACATAACAAAAATTCACTCTTACCCTAAGAAATCGAATGGTCAAAATAATAATTATTTACCTTACTAACACTGTTCTGTTGCGATAATAGAAGGCTATCATCAGTATTCAGTAGGTAACAATATTCGGGAATATAGAGGATATAAAACTCGGATCTGCGGGTGAAAGCTCTATACACTAGCATATATTTCCACGGAATTATAATCTATATAATTATGTAGTAGGTATAATCAGGCTTCAGTAGCATAGAGATTAATATTTCTTTGCAAAATTATGAGAATAAATGATTTTACTACCGTGGTTACAAAACTTAGAATATTTAAGGGGATAGTTATCATCCAAACAGAAGTCTTTAATTAGTATGAACTGATCATCCGTGATTATTGTACCTACAACAATGCAAAGATTAAAAACTCAAGTAACATGCTAACTATCCCCTTATTAATGTGAACATTACTAGAATTTTACAGATTGGAGTGATCCGCAGACAAAGAATAGACAATATACATAAACAGATTATCACAATCGAAGTGCCGAATTAAATGAAAATGTGCAGTGCCGGCATGAAGACTGATGGAATGACACTCATTCCCTGTAAGTTGGACGACCATTAGTATGCACCGTCTCTTCTTGCTAAGATATGCACACGTTGTTGGAGGCTGATAACTTTTAAGCAGCAAATATATAAAGTTTTATAGAGGATATTATGTGCTTGCGCCACGTTTCTGGTACAAATTATAGGTTGTAGGATCCATGATTTTTAAGGACATGGCAAATCGCTTGTAGGAGGCTACATCATAATCAGTAAGACGGTTATCTCAGATATAAATGGAGTGTGTGTCGTGTGTTCTGCGTGATAATGCAGCCGACATTCTGAAATTTCTATAGTCTACCATAGCGTTACTAAACTGTATTTTTTAGAGTTCCGTATGTTCTTTATAGCTAAAAGTAATATATTTTCTACCGAATTCCAAAAAGGAGGAGGTACTCAATTCGACTGTATGATTTTTTTATGTTTATTACCTTATAACTTTCGATAGGGTGAACTGATTCTCAAAATATTTTTTTATATAAATATACCTTTTGATATCTTGCATATTATCCGTAGTTTAAGTGCACATATATTTGCAAAATCATTACGTAACCACAGGTTAATCGCGCACTACTTTTATATACCGACTTCCAAAAAAAGGAGGAGGTACTCAATTCGACTGTATGTTTTTTTTTCTATGTTTGTTACCTCATAACTTTCGACTGGGTGAACCGATTCTCAAAACTCTTTTTTGTTTGAAAGTTGGTGCTTCCCGTTTGGTCCCATTTGAATTTCATCAAATTCGATCCAGTAGTTTTTGAGTTACACTCCAATAACTGAATAGAATGGAAGTCGGTATCACATTTTTCAAATTGTACTTGTTTTTTAAATACGGTTTGCGAATATTTTTATGTTCATTATTTTCAATAGTAGGTAGGTACCTATATATAAAAAAATTAACCAAATAAGGAATACAGCTTAAATACAATTACCTACGTTATTTATATTGTATCAAGATAGATAGGTTCAAAGACAAACGGCCGACACTATTAACACTACAAAGCCAGGAGCGAATCAACGGCAACGAACTTTAAATCTCAAGTGAGCCGGAGCTTGAAGATCGTGTCTTTACATTCAGGACACGGCGATTTGCTATGGGCAGGGCTACTACCATGTTAAAAGAATAATTAAAGTTAACTTCTAACAAAAACCACAATTTAAATTATTGATATTTATACGCTTGCTAAACTATTATAATATAAATAGAGCAACTATTTATATTATAATAGTTTAGCAAGCGAGGCCGATAGATACTTAAAAGCTATCTACGAGCTAGCTATAGAATGTAATATAAATATGTAAGATTATATTCCAAGAATACTTGCAAAAATTTTAATACTAATAATAGTAATTTTAATTAAAAAATTTAATTTAATAATAGTATATTTCATTACAAGTGAGGAAAGGCTCATTCAATCAAATCATTAAACCTGACATTGAAACAAATTAGTAGCTTCTTTTTAGAAATATACGTATTTGCATGAATCATAAAAACTTCTATGATTTTTTTTAGTAAAAACTTCATGGTTGGTTTTTCTTTTTAATAGACATTATTTTGACAGTTGGGAAAGAGAACGCACGAGTTCGGGAAAGGTAAAAAAAAAGCACGAGTATGTAATAGCCCACATCCCGAACGCTATACGTCCCTGCAATAGGCCACTTTTTGAGCAACTGTATTAAAAAAATAGTTTTTGTAGGTAGGTCAAATAATTAGCATCATCTAATAAAGAACATGAGCAATTACGAGAAGGTTCGTTCTGCACTGTCAATTCTATCTCCATTTTTTCCTGGATAAAGCACTTGCGTAGCATTTGACCATTTCTTTTTACAGGCCCTGCCTTATATCCAGAATTAATGACATACTTCCATTACATTCACAATTACAATGACTGGCACTGCCAGTGAAAAAGGGGACAGTTAGCAACCCTACCTGCGAGCAATTCATTATTCCCCGAGAGCATTCATCACGACATTCACAATTTACTTACGTAGCTTCTTACAAAGAAAATTCATCGCTCTTTTACATTTTTCACCTTTTATCGTGTAGCTGTCACTTTTTATTGATTTGCGAGCTGCCGAGAGCTTTATCGGAACTTCGTTTAACAAAGTGATGGATATTGTGAATGTAAAAATTCTTCAAAGGTTTTAAAGGAACTTACTGGAACATATAATTATTTAATGAGAAAGAAATATATTTTTAGATATTTGTAGTAATCATCAACCGCAGTATCGTCATACTCATAGGAAATAAATCGTAAACATAAATTCAGCGTAAACAAACAATAATTTCAGTGCTCTCTATCCAAAATGTATATTATCATAGTAAAATAAATATATATGAATAGATGGGAAAACGTGCAACTAACTTAAATGTCATAACAACGCACAGTGATGGATATTATGAACGTAAAAATTCTTCAAAAGTTTTAAAGGAACGTACTAGAACATATCATTATTTATTAAGAAAGATTAATTAAAAATTTATTTTAAAATATTTGCAAAATGATTTTTAGACGACTAATGTTAGAATTAATTAATTATTTATTAATCATCAACCATATCTTCAAACTCACAAAATAAAAAGAATATGGTCATCAAAAAATCTTACCCTGATTTTTTGATGACCATATTCTTTTTACAATAGATAATTTTATTCCAAAATTTAGATTTTCTTAAGGAAAATATATTTGAATAGATGGAAAAACGTAAAACTAACCTACTTGACAAATATAAACAGTTAAAAATTTAAAAAAAGAAAAAATGTTCCAAAAGCAGTTAATTATGTCTTATTATTTTGTTTGGAGCTTCAGTAAAATGTTTTCAAAATCTCGAAGTAAGAATGCAAAATATTGTAACGGCGAACTATGAAATTCAAAGTATTAGTTGTTACTGCAACCGCCATCACATGGAGTAATCGCTTATTAACCAAGCAAATGACTTGATCATCTCGTCTCTCAATAACAAAATAAGATAGGTACCGATTGATCCGTTATTCATATCCTATGTGTATCTTTTAACGGGTTTTGATGTAAATGTAACATTTCGAAAAATAAAATAAAACCTCAAACTATCGGACAGAGAAACTGCTGAAAAATATTTGATATTACTACACTAAAATAATAATAAGAAAGGTTTGTGATATTGCTTTTAAAAATACTTACTGCTAGTGTGTTATTAGTAAAAATCTTTATATCTTCATTTTCATCTTTCATATCAACGTTAATGTATCAGATGTTTAACACGTGAACTTGTCGTAGATCACATAATAACCTAGCTGATCCGTATAGAAACATTATATTTTTGGTAGCCTAAGCATACGCTGAAGTGATATACTCGTAGGACTATGCCTTAATTTTTACATCCGTGAACTCGATGTAAAAATTATGAATTCGGCCTCATAAACAACACTACAACGGTTGAAAGGTTATTCACAAAAGAGGGCTAACTAAATGTGTGCATAGTTGTCTGGATGAGATCGCTCTAAGCGACTGCCCATTGTGCCGCTGTTAGTTTTAAGCCATTAATGTACGTGTAATATTTTCCTATGATTTTTTTATTGCTATAATATATTAAATTTGCCATATCTATTTGTACTGTGGTATTTCAAGAAGGAGGTACCTAACCTATGAAATCTATCTAATCAAATTATAAAATAAAAATAAGTTGGTCTTTAACAAATCAAAAATAATCGTTTAAAACTTTACACGATTGTTGTAAGAGCTCCAATTTACAGATTCTCAATCGGATAAGCAGCATCCATCGAACTGAAAGCAAAAAGTGTAGAGTTTTGTTGAAAATGACCACAACCGGCTCATTGACAAAGTTTACCGTTTAAATAATGGAAAAAGTTTCCCAATAACGACTATCTGAGCAAATCAACAGAATCCAAAGCGTGAAAATTCTATTCTGAATAAATGATCAGATGGGACCATCTGTTCTACTCCTGTTCGTTTCTTGGTTTATTATTCCTTTTTTTATAAGATCCCGGCTCCAAAAAGTTTGAATTTTATAGCGGATTTGATCCACAAAGGTCGTGCATGATTGACCTGGAAATTATAGAGTAAAATAAAAAGTAATATAAAACATTCTAACATTGAACTTGATGATGCGAACAGAATTCCCCTGGGCAAGCTTTTGTGAACAATTTTCACATAAGTTTTGTTTATTTCCCTTGTAGCTAGCTACCACGGCAATGCGAAATAAAATTGCTAGCTGCCAGCAGATCCCGGATCTATGTAAGTGAAATATTGAACACAAATTCCCTGATGTATTGCCATGCTATCAAGTTTCGCTAATGGATCTGTTTATTTACTTTGATAACTCTAAATGTTTGTGCACATGGATAAAACAGTGCCAAACGATTACATGTAAACAACTACTTTGAATTAATCAAATTATATAGTTTTGTTATTACTTTGAATGCTTTTTAATGATGGTATGCTAAGTATGATTAATATGTCTTTGTATTAGTAAGTTTTACCAAATTTTGTGAAGAATAAAACAAAAGCATATCAATACCTATAATGCTGCGAAATATAGAAGTGCAGGCTATTTATCTTCCTTATCGAAATTAAAGTCTTACAAATCTCTCGAATGGTATTGATGAAACTTAAATAGAAACTCTATTTAAAGTAGTAGTGTAAAATAATGTAAGTGTAGCTTATACCTAGAATTAGAAGAATTAAAGGGGTTACGAATTAAAAGTATTAACTAAAACTACTCACGACTACCACAATCGCATTCCGTCAGGCGCTACCCGTTCAAATGAAGGTTGAATCGAAGTAAACGATTTTATTTCGATTCTCTACAATCAAAGTTTTGGATTTAAGCTTTCTACAAGTTCGTACGGGGAAGTACTGCAACCATATCTTTTTTTACTGTGAAGCAGTGTTCGCAATACTGTATTGTGGTTTGAAGGTATGGTTGCCAGTGAAATTACAGGCACATGAGACTTAACTATTTAATGTTTCAGGGCAACGGGCGCAGTGCATTTCGTAACTTCTGAGAAAAAGCATCTGTTCTAGGCAGAGGTTACAACTTAACATCAGGTGATACTCGTGCTTGTACCGTTTCCTAATAAAATAAAATAAAATAAAATATACTTGACTGGTTTATAAACTGTGGTTAGCTGCAAAGCTAGCATGTAACACTCGTACCTATATTTTGTGTCCGCTGATATAGCTAGTTATAACCTATAGTGCTTATGTTGATAATGTTCCTTAAGCTATGGTGATAAAGAATTTATTATTATTATCTTATTCCATTTGTTTCACGGATTACGTCCGGTCTTTAACAAAGGCATAAATGGGGCTGTGGCCAACACGTAGAGGCCTGTTTGGTATAAAATCAAATATACAATTTAGTTTGAAAAAAAAAGACGTGTGGCACTCGGAGACTGCCGCGGTAAAGCTATTGCATAGCTGTTTTTATCAAAGTATGCAATAACTTTTTTAAACTTTCACAGTTGTTTTTAATAAACATATTGCTACTTACGGGATGAAAACCGTGGTAATTATTTAATTGAGCTCCCGATATTTCGCACTGTTGCAAGCGCCATGATCGCGGGACGAGTCGTCCCGCGATCATGGCGCTTCGGGAGCTCAATTAAATAATTACCACGGTTTTCATCCCGTAAGTAACAATATGTTTATTATGCAATTATAATTATTTAACCAATGCCATCTAGAGGCGAGTTGCTGAACTAAAGAGACAAGCGTGATATTTCAAAAAGTCATTAAAAGTTCTGCTATTCATCGATAGATGCCAAATCAATTTATGCAATTATAATTATTTAACATTGGTTAAATAATTATAATTAGCCATCTAGAGGCGAGTTGCTGATTTAAAGAGACAAGCGTGATATTTCAAAAAGTCATTAAAAGTTCTGCTATTCATCGATAGATGGAGTCGGAGTGGGGGGTGTTAGGTTATTTTCGTTACGGAATTTCTGGTTTCGGTCTCCTCGCTCAAGGCGATAGAAGTTATGCAATAGCTTAAAAAACAGACATTTTTAATGAAGGGTAACTTGGTACTTATATCTATTACAAAAATGAGTAAAATTACAAGGCTATTTATATGAACTTACTAGTGATAAGGGATAAAGTGGGCTATGGACGAGACTACGGCACCTGCCAATTTTAGTCTCATGTTAAAATATTTATTATTATTATTCTCTGTATTTCAATTATATCACGGGTTTAACCCGGCCCTTTACATAGGCATAAGTGGGGCTGTAGCCAACACTTAGAGGCCTGTTTGATATAAAAAATACAATGTAGTATAAAAAACAGAAACTTTTGGATGGATGGGACATGATATATCTATTATAAAAATGGCTAAAATGGCAAGGCTATTGATATGGTCTTATTAGTGTTAAGGAAGATAATGGGCTATGGAAAAGACTACGGCACCTGCCAATTTCAGTCTCATTATACATTTTATTATTATTATTATCAAATAAATATACCTGTATTCAAAATTTCATTTAAACTCGTTGAGCTTGATATTATACATATATATCACATACAGTAAAATATACATACTTATACATTCTCACACATAATATACATACTTATATATATTATATAAGTTATATAATATATACTGATATAATAAAATATACATACATATATCTTCACCTCAACCACGCTCTCTCTTGCAAACTTGTGCGTTACTAATAGGTACATTTTATGGAAAAAATAATTGTTTAAGATAAAATAAACTGCAATGCAACGATTACGATGAATAATCACCGTAGTAATTGGTCACCAAATTGAAGCCGAAATGAACAATATATTTTATTGTAAACACCTATAACTTTTTGAAACGGGATGTTTACCGTGTATTGTAGTTCTCCTTACATTTCAGATATATCAGATTTTACATTTATCTGGTCTGTGTTATTTCTTAAGAGTGCACTAAATTTCGGCTTTGGGTATACTTCGTTATTAATAGTATTTTATTTAATAAAACCGCAATTCATGCGTATAATATGGAAAGCAAATTTCGATGTTTAGTAATGAAAAGCCCGGGATCGTAATTACTGAAAATTTTTTGTAAGCGTTTTATACCGGCTTATGAAACTAAACTTTAATGAAATCAATCGCGGAAACTCTTCATATTTCTTCTTTTTTAAGATAATAGGACACCGTTAAAGCATGAGGCCCATCTGAACTCACGGAATCATTGTGCGCCTGTTTTATGTTTCACAGAATTTTAGACCTTTTGATATTTTGCATATTATCCGTAGTTTAAGTGCACATATGTTTTGCAAAAATCATTACGTAACCACAGACTAATCGCGCACAGCTTTTATATACCGACTTCCAAAAAAGGAGGAGGTACTCAATTGGAATGTATGTTTTTTTTTTGTTTTTGTTACCTCATAACTTTTGACTGGGTGAACCAATTCTCAAAACTTTTTTTTGTTCGAAAGTTGGTGCGTCCCGTGTTCAGTCCAGTAGTATTCGGTCCAGTAGTTTTTGAGATACACTAATAACTGAATAGAATTCAAGTCGGTATTAAATTTTTCAAGTTGTACTTGTTTTTATGTTATTAATTGTTAGACTATTAAATATTTTTATATTTTTTAAATTTTTCTTCGTCGGTGAATTTATTAATAATAATTATTCCGTTATAAAAATACAGCGAGAATAATACGTTTCTTATAACTTTACTTTTTGCAAAATAAGTATATTTATTTGTACTAAAAGCCCACATTAAGAGTCACCCTCGTATTGGAAAGAAGCCGTTAAGCTCTCTTCATTAACGCGGACAAGCGACCCTAATGTTCAACGTCATTAACATTTCCAAAAACGAATCTCGATTTTTCAATAATGCCAAATAATTATCTTTTTTCCGCTTCGCCACGTTTCAATTTACGCAAAGAGTCTCGGATTAAACCGAAGTTTTCAATTATCGAAGCCATTAAGAGGGCGTAAGGCGTTAGTACATTTTGGGTAATGCAGTACCTAAAGTCATCTAAACTTTTGCGATTTCTCAATGAACTGCTTATTTGCCTCGAAAGGACTTTATCCACATGTAGGTCTAACCGGGCGACACCGGATATTCCTCAAATAGGGGCGCTTTCGCACCACACCTCGTGTATTCACAATTGCTTATTATTCCTCAATAGCTTCATTGCTTCAACGTTAGGGTTAAGAATTAGAATGGCTCTTAGAACCCAGCCTCACCATTTCCCTGTGTAGACACGGACTCCCCTTTTGATTTACTCTTTATTTACTTTTGAACAATAATTAGATATAACACATTCATATTTTGTTGATTGTATTATTTCATCCGTTAACGAAAAAATTGCCTCCACCAGATATGTGACGATGTTGGGTGACCTGGGGGCCGAGCACAAAAATCGGTTTAAGTGTAACGTAATCGCATCGTTAACGTATTTTATACAAACTATAATTTATCTAGTACAACTGGGGCACAGATAACTCATCGTTTGTAATAAATATATGTCAACGGTACGATAACGTTACACTTTAGCAAATGTTCGTGCTCGGCCCCCAGATTTTGTTTAAAAAGTAAAGGTAATTTTGTCTCTTCAAAGTATGTACTGAAAAACGATAAGTAGTCTTGCAAATATTCGTTTTATACTTTTATTACCTTTTATTCCTAAACGAGTAGATTTCGGGGCTTCATTTCAGAGGTGTTAAAACACCCTCACTTTATCAGCTATGTTTTTTGTCCCACCTGATAGAGACCGAGTCTATTCTCGTATTATTTTCCCATATATCTTTATTATAGTCGCCAGTACTTAACTCCTTTATGTTTCCTAATTCTACCTGAAATGTAATATTTAGCTACTGATAAAAATCTAAACTTTCTTCTGTTTATTTTACATTACTCTAGCTGCACTCTTCAGCTGTGTTATTTGTGACAACGTAATGAAAAATGTTAATGACAAAAAGCTCCCTATGACCTAAACCAGGCACTAAAAATTTAGATTTGATGAACACCTTTTTTCAAACGTTCTGTCGTATAAAATTTTACAATTAAACATAGCAGAGCTTGCGCATTTACGAACATAATATGGTGCTGGTAAGTATAACCTCTTTAACCCTTCTGATCTTTGGGACCACTAACAATGACAATTTCAACAGTGAGGTGTAGCTAGATCTTACGAAATATTGTAGAAAGTTAAAGCTCTTGGCAATTAAATAAATAAATAATAATAATAATAATAAATACACGTTAAAATAATCTTTGAAATGCTTATAACCCACTACTACTTGTATAAACATTGTACGCCACATAGTTCTTACCTCACATAGATAATTAAATGTCTCACCGTTACATGAGCCATATAATTTTTTTAAAGCTTAACTTCTGTATTATACTGTGGGAAGTCAGTCCTGTGGAGGCTTCATCAAGTTTTATAGCGAAGACGGGATAAGCTCGACCGTTATCTATGTTTCTGATCAGTGTTCTGATTCCCTTTTAATGTGATCCACTTGTTCCGTTAATTTGGAAGAGATTGTGAGGTGGAGCCGACTCACCAGTGAGAAATGAGGAAGGAATTGTGTTAGTTGAATCGTCATTGTCAAGTAAGTACAGTCAGTCAAATTTTTATGTAATACCTACCAAGAGAAGAGACGGTGAAGTTGTGCGTTTGATGATAAACATTACACAAGACAAACACAATAATAGTTGCAGTGCCATCCATTAAATCAGTCCTTTATAAAAAATTAGGTGGAACTCATAAGTGATCTGAGAGATGCCAATCCGTGCGCTATGTAGGTACATACCCTGGTGTCGCAAGCAGCGATCGTGTTCCGCGAATCATCGCATTCGATATAACGTGTTAACTTCAATAAGTTTATCATCCACTGCGGTATTAATCCTTCCTATACCGTGATAATTAAAACAAAAGATTTATGAATGAAACTGACATATATATATATACATCTCTAGGACGCAAAGGGGTTAAAAGTTAACGTTTGAATATTCGTAAGTACAGAGCAAGCATTGTAAACAGTTTTCATGCATATCGTGACCGGCGTTCAGTCACATAATACAAAAGTTGCGAACCGCCGCGAGCAAGGTGTTCTGTTTTGGGCATATTGCTGCGACACCGGCTCCGCCCCCTTTTCATATCTCCCTTGCTTATGTGATCTGTGGTGGGACTGCACTGTCTCTGACTGTACTCTGATTACTCTAGCTGGCGTTACTCGGACATATTGACATTAGTTTAGGAGTCTCATTCATCCAGTAATTTTAATTGCTATCGTGCACAGCTCTTTAAATATTTTATAAGGTGGTATGACGGTAGAGAGCCTATGGTGTGCTTGTCAAACTTGCACTCAGCCAATGTTTTTTTTAGTTGTAACCATTTCTTTCTAACGGTGTTCATTAAAATAATACGAAGCAAACTATAATACATAAATCATTATGCACCGATACAATTCTTTTTTTCTTCACGATTGTTGTTGTTCTTGCACGATCCTTTTTTTTATGGTCAATACTTATTATTTTATGTACCTATTAAATACAAACTATAATAGATATTTATATAATTTGTGGTGACCCAATGCGTTTGTTTTTATAACGAAGTTTTGGGCGAACTCATATTTCATTTATGCCTTAACTTTTTCGACTCCATAGCTATTATTTATTCTGTGTTCATAGTAACTAGAAACTTTGTTCCGTCTGTCTGTCAGTATTTATAATACAGAAGCCATTTTATTCGGAAACTAATGATATCTAATTTCATAATCAAGTCAATATAAATAAAGTAAAAAAATCTTAATAGCTGTATGATTTAAGTTCAAAATATACATTTGTTACGAAGCAAGAAAAATTAAGCTGGTTGTTCGGGGAGCCACACTTTTGTTTGGGTTTCGTTTTAAATGTTTTTATTTTAATACCGTTCACTAAATACAAATCATTTTGCAGTAACTGACAGTTGTTATAAATTTATTATCATATCTTAATTTATTTCATTATTATAATATTTCGATATATTGATGTATTGTCATATTAGAAGTTTGGTATAATTCTGTTAACAAAATGAGACGAGTGAGCAAAGCGAGCGTGCCGCGGCAGCGACCGGCGATGCTCCAGAAGAAGTACTCGTATGTATCCAAGGTTATACACCTTGATTGCGGAACCGCAGACCGGTGGCTCGCAACGATTTTCTATCTTTAATTAATTTATTTACAAGAATGCAATCCTTATCAGTATATTAACCTGTTCCCCACAATTTCAGATCATTTCTCAGTATATAGTCCTTGAATATCTGCTCTAATATCTAATATGCAATTTGTGTTAATAAAGTGTGGTATAGTGATTTGGACGGTTCATGTAGACATAATCTTGAAAGTAAAGCCGGCCGAATGATATCCAGATTAACATATTGTTTACACATATCTTGTGTGCGTTGTGGTGAACCAGTCACAGCCCTTCAAGTTCCAAGAATACTAGCGCGCTGGGAAAATATATCTCCATCTGTTTCACACACAGGCTCCAAACATAAAGTTCATTGCCAAATGCTGATTTTATCTAAAATCAGCAATTAATCTAAATTTAAAAACAGGTATCCTGATAGTATGTATCCATTATTATATCGCCTCCCCTAAAAATGACCTCTGGAATGTTATTATAAATTTTATCGACATATGAAAAGGTCCCGTTTTGTAGATTGTCAGTTTCCACGGTGGTGCTATTAACTTATATGGGTACCGAGTCGTATACCTACGTATTTCATCACCCTCTTTTTTATAAAAATGTGAATATTTCTTACAAATTTAGCTACTTCTAATATCTACATTAAAGTTAAAGTTAAGGTCTTCAATTGTATAAAGTGCGGCCTATCGCTTTCAGGTATTTGAATATATGCAATTATCCTGCCACATTTTTTCATCACAATTGCTCCAGTCGATTCAGTGTGAAAAAAAATAAAAAACAAAAACAAACACACATACACACTCAAAATCTTTTGCCTTTATAAGACTAGTATTATGATACGAGGATAGGATAGACTAGCTGCGTCTCGCGGTTTCGTCGTGTCATGATGGATGATGACGATGATGAAGAAAAGTATCCTGTGTTTTATATCAGTGCCCCATCTTTCTACATTCATTTCATTCTAATCCGTTTCACCGTTCTGGCGTGATGGAGCCACAAACCTACATCCAAACATTCGCATATAATATTAGTAAGATTAGAAATTAGGAAGTTTAATAACGAAGCACATATGAAATAAATAGCCTAGAACTACCATTTCTCAGTACCTACATGACACCTTCTTTCTTCCTTCCGCCCTTCCTTAGGACGGGGCTTAGGTACTCACACATTTCACACTACACCTGGAACTGCTTGTTGGACGGAGAATCAATTGATGTAGTAGCTTAACTATTGTATTTGCACCTTGGCGAGATTATTGACGAATATGTTCCAAAGAAACGTTGTAACCCCTCGAAGTGTTATCCTACCTGGTTTTCAAGGTCGCTAATACGTATGTATTAGCGACCTTGAAGACCAGTTAGGGAAAAACTCAATGCATATAAACGTTGGAAATCACACTGTAACCGATTTTACGATTTAAGTTGTCACCGGCCCATGAACTATCTCTAGGTATGTAAAATAGTTTCTAGTAAAACTCTCTGATCTCTGTATAAGAAACGACAAACCGACAATACAACTTTATTACAGTGTTATAGACTATTTAATTGTATTCTTAAATAACGTATTTCAATGTGCAAAACTTTTTTTTCTGAATTCTTTTAGGTACGATATAAAATATAAAAAATAAGCAACAAAAAAAACATTTAAAGTACAATACAATAATACTAATAAAATATGCTTTCATTAGATTGTTTTAAATCATTGTATTACCGTTAGATCAAACAGAGACTTAAATTGGTACACGTAAAATCTATTTTTTTTTTGATAAAGAATATAATTTCGACAATACGAAATGTTTCTCATAGTGTAAAATGAATTAGCCTTTTGTTCATTTATTACTGTCTTTATTGCCCCAGACAAATAATGTTACGTCTTCAATTTGCTTTGAAATAATGTTTTAAGTAATGGTACCTTTTTATCTTCTGTGTACAAATAAATTGGATTTCTAACAAACCAAATAGAGAAGACACTGTTTCAATAATTTGTAAGATTGTTTAATTTTATAAGGCTAGTCAGCATAATAATAAGCGAGGGGACTATTCTGTTGCTGCTATGAGCATCTATAAACTTAACAAAATGTACTCTAAGCAATGCACTATACTAGTATATAGCTTAGTGCTGATAGATGTTTAGCCGTGCGATTCTCTAAGAGCAAACATCGTAGCATCTTTGACAACATTCGTGAAACAACGACGAGATGTCAAGACACGTTGAAAAACAACCTCGTGTTCAAGGGCGATATCTCTTAAGTATATGATATCGGTGAGATCGTTGACAATCGCAACGACGAATCATTCGGGAATATAAATATAAATATATTATAAGATTTCCTTAGAAATAAAAAAAGACAGTTAAGTAAATAAGGAGGAGAAAAAATACTAAGTTTTTGTGATGTTCGTTATTCGATGGACAAAATCTTTATGACAAGTTCGAATTTTGCAGTGCCGTAGGGAAAACTGAGAATGACAACGTCCATTATTGTGCCCGCTCTCTTTATATTAAGTAAGTCGAAGAAAACCTTTTTGATATTTAATAATAACTTATTCACATTTCTATTTAAGGAAGCAGTAATTGAAATTAAAATGAAACACGTATATCATTTCTGCTTTAGCCGGGTACATTATTACTGTTTGTGTTTGATGATGTTTGTTTAGTTGGTGAACATGTATTATAGTGTTTTCTATCTATTTGCATGTGTTTCAAAGTTTTGAATATCCAGACAAGTGACCATAAGAGAGAAGGTTCATTGAAGTATCATCAGTGAGAGAGTGGCAGAGTTACGACAGTAAACCGTCAAAACCCTGACGTACCATCAGTCAAGTTTATGCCTGACCATCTTAAGGGTGAATTTTCCGTGAAATGACCATTCGCTACCCCCACCTATTCTCTGCTTATTGGTGTGTAATAAAAGCTGATTGTAAGTACAAGTTCTTTTCACATAGTTTTTACGTGGTAATCCTTGGAACAGAAGTAGCCAACATGCTTAAAAAATTAGGTACTACTTTTTATTTTAGTACATTAAAATACAAAAAGCAGGTTTAACGTTGTATTGAAAAAAAAACTAAGGTATTAGATAGTTTAATAAAATACAATAAACTGATTTGAGATTCTAATAAAAAAAGTAAGGAGGTAATCTTATAAGGTATACAAGAAAAAATCTGAATCTTAGTACTATCAACGCGTTTAAAAGGATTGCAATTTTTATTGTAATAAAATAAAATAATCAGATTTCTGACAAAAACATCAAATTTGTAAATGATGTAGGAACAATAGATTTTTTACAACGAAATTGCTTTTTATGCCTGTGATTGGGCAATACAATAAAATGCGGAGTGAGCTTGCAATGCACATGTTCAAAGCAAAACCTTTTTGAACTGGACAGGCATACAATTGAGTGATAGTACATCAGGTCCCTTACAACTCCCATTCTAAAAATCCTTCTAATTGGAGTATTTGATCAAAGGTATGATCTATACCTAGTCACGATAGATATGATTAGGAGGATATAACGCGCTACAAAACTAGTGCGTGTTACACTGATTGGGTTAGTCCTCCTTGACAAGAACAATAAGTTAACGCAAAATAAAAAAAGTGCTACAGACTAGTCACGAGCCTCTTGAGAGCTTGTCGCTATTCTAGGTCTAGTGTGCAACCGCTTTTGATATATTCATGTAGGAATAAATATAATTATAGTCGTCATAATTATGTCGCCTAAAAATAGGCCAACTCAACTTGGAGGTACATAAACTATCGGTTTTCCGTGTCACACACATAAAGAAATTATGTAAGGGTACCACGATGGTTTTATTTGATTGGTTTTCTGGTTTCAGGCACACTTCATCGCCCACTGCGACCGATCGAAACTAATGACGCATTTTAAGAATAGCTATAATTGTAGGTACTACTATATATAGTATAGATATAATAGTATATATATATATATATACTATATATAGTACTACCTACTCGTACCTAGTATGAATGATAATTAAATCGCATTATTTCCAGACAGTACTCATTCTGGTCTATTGTTTCTGTAACCAACATGAGGCTCCAACAGTTTCTAGACGTTACTAACAGAACCCAGTCTTAAATTATTGCGAACATGCCTAAATTCCGTATATTTATCACGTATATCAAACACAATCACTCATATACACGGATCATTTCAGAAAATCGGGTCCAATAGGTAGTCTTCGTAGGTTCAATGTGGCAGGTTTTTCCCAGAATAAATTGGACCATTTTTCACGTAAACAAGCTATTGTTATTCACGTTACCGGAATGGAATTGATTGCGAGCTCGTAGACAGATGGGTCGAAAAACGCAGCTTAGGCTGAAAATAGTGAATGGGTATGAAACATATACTCGTATAACGACGCACGTCGTTACGAACGATACATACAGAATTCACACCAAATTATAAATAAACACAATACAAAAACTTTTTGAGTTTTACAAACAGTATTAATAATGTTATTTTACCATGTTTTGTTACCAACTTCATGACATTTCCCGGTGATTATTTTATCATATGAATTTTCGAACGCTTAATTTTGGGTTGTTTTTGAGCGAATTCGATTTTCTCCGTACAACTTCGCCCGCTCGACTGTGAAAAAGAGAGAGACACATCGCCGCGCGAAGATGTTTTGTTTTTTCCCTGTTTTTGTTGTACTTTTATTGTACTTAGTGTAAGTAAATTATAAAGACTTATTGTGTAATTATACCGCTTCATTCGTGTGAATCCGTTTTTCTATCTCCAAACACTAGCTCTAAGGAAAATAAGCCCTAACTATGTGTACACAGTGTTTCAAAAGTTAATTTTGTAGTGGGATCATACTTTTAGTTAATTATTAATATGTATGTGCTGCAAATTGTGGTATTCTCCAACGACTGATAAATCATGGGTTGGCAATCATATTTTGTACTTAAGAATCATACGATATTAAAACTACGTGCTTTTGGAATTCATAAATTACGAAAATACACTAAAGGAGCATTCTGAACCTGAAGACAAAAGATAAAACATTTAAAAAAAGTCTGGGTGATATCGATAATTTATAAAAATGTTTTATATATCAACTTCCTGCTGCTGCCTATTCAACATCAACACGAATATGTTTTCAGTAACTGTTCAGTAAGCAGATTAAAGGGAAGAAAAAGGCGTCATTGAAATAAGTAAAATATAACTTTTAATGAACTTCAATCCTAGATAGTAGCAGTATACTGACTTATATTATTTTTAAAGATATACAATATTTTCTAAAAGCAAAAACATACATAATATAATAAATATATACAGTATTGTAATTTTCTTTCATTCAGTAACTTTACTTCCTATTTACCTTTGATAGGTAAATAATAAAATAAAGTCTAAAAATATGTTTAAATAATATTAATGTGTGTAAAAAATGTACCTTTTACAATAAAAACACCAACAATGGGTCGCCAACAACATAAATATATTCTTTTGGCTCTATCTACTAATATTTTTTATGGGATAGTTTGGCAAACGAGCAAGCGGCTCACCTGATGGTACCATACATATATATACGTACGGACATCCGCAATACCAGAGGTCTCGAGGATGCGTTGCCAACCTTTGAGGAAGGATGATAGAAGGAAGAGATAGAAGAGGTGAGGGTGGAGAGAGAGGGTGAAGTAGAGAAAGAACGAGGAAGGGGGAATCGGGCCTCCGGAACCTCCCATAAACCGACGAAACGCAATACCAGGCTATGTTACTTCACGTCAGTGTTATGTGGGAGTGTGGTACTTCTCCGGTCGTGCCGTCCCATTCGGCTGTGGGGTTGCAGCGTGGCACTACCACAAACAATATTAATAATAATAAGAGACAGACAAATACAATTACAAAAACATATGTTAGAACTAAATTTAAACACAAATACACACTGTGTATGTGCCTACTACAAATAAAACCAAACATAACCCAGGCAAGGAGCGAAAAACTTGAGATTTCGGATTTCATTACGGTAACAGCATTGCCATTTCCAAGTCTCATCTAATTTTATCGTATACACATCGAACATTTCGGTACCTACATATACCTACACAAGGGCTATTACACAGCGCGCCAGCGCGGAAAACCGAAATTACGTAAACGGTACATTGAATTTTCCTATAATCGGTTGATAGCCTCGAATGGATACCGTGTTTACATTTCAGTTTGGACCTTTAATAAAGGTCTATTTCATCCGGTATTGTTATACTGTTTGCTATTTTTCTTGGGACGGAAAGTAAACATTTTTATGATATAACAAGACGTGTCGAGGCCAGTATATGGTTTGGTTTTTGGTCGTTATGTTTGCTCGTAATCATAACAAACATCAGTCGTAGTAACAAGCATGTATTGAGCTCGACACAGAGTCCCGCGCTAGCGTTAGCTAGCGTCGCTTGGTTCAACCGCGTGATGATAAATGATTAGGATGAAAAATATTCTAAGTGTTAATCCAGTGCGGCAGTGCCTCATCTATCTGTCTACCAAATTTCATCCCAATCCGTTTAGCCGTCATTGAGTAAACATATGTATGGTTACTCAACTCGAATCTTTACTGTTAAACTACACTGTAAAATTTAACTCACAATTGTAATATACCTAAGTAGGATAGTAGGCAGGCGCGGATCCAGCCCACAAAAAAAGTTGTGGTCACAGCCACCCTAAAATCAGCAAGTACGAGTATGAACTCTCTCATGGTCGATAAAGTATCTAGTCGCTCGCCTGATGTTAAGAGTCACGCTTGCCCATAACAGTCCAGTGCCATTCAGAATTTTAAATTGGGTACAACACTTCAAAACCGTGCATGGCAAAACATTGCGCTTTTTACTAGGATATATAAGATGTTATTGCGCTGTAATTTCGCTGGAAACAACTACAAATGATATCAAATGATGTCAAATTACCTAAATTTAAAAGAAGCTTACGTTTCTTTTTCGCGAACTCGTTAATAATTTAATACACGTCATATCATTGGCCTGTCGAATATGAAAGTGACGTCTGATGTCACAAGTCTTTTAGGGTTGTGTGTGGGCATGCCCATCGTGGGGCCACAACGGTGGATCCGCGATTGATAGTATGATTGTGTGCGTCTTTTTACGAACTGATACTATGAAAATTAAACGTAAGCCAACTCGGTTTTGATTTTCGTTACAATTTTATAAGTACAGACATGACTATTGCCCTTCAGGCGTTAAGGAAACCGACGTTTGGAAACTAGTTTCCTAAATGCCCTTTTCATACCTTTACGTAACTGGTTTCCTAAAAGTACTATGTTATTTCAGCCACCTCATCAAACTCAGTAACGGAGAGTTGACATTTTATTTCATACTCATTATACTATAGGTATATTTTATATTATATTATACTTTGGCCTTGAAATACTTATCGTGGTTGGGAACACGGATAGCAAAAGAGTCCGCGGGCGATCCTCAACCAGATGGAGCCACCAATTGAAAAACCGAGTTTTCTCTATCGAGTTTTGCTAATTAAATATGATGTTTTGTATTTAATCATACTATTCAGTTTTCATGACTACTCTAGGGCAAAGTCAAAAATAGTTATGATGAGCGTAGTAGGAGTGTTAGTTTACTTTGTGACTACACAACGCGCGAGCCGAGCGACACACAAAACAGAATAAAACCCAAGTATTTAACAAAAACAAACAACAAACCTAAATAACATCAGTATAGGTTATAAACTAGATCTTACTACAAAGCATGTTCTACACATCAGTAACAAAATAGAATAGCAATCGTGTCTAAGAAGCACACACCTACCTGAAAAATGTAAGTCAGAGACAAATAAGTGCTAGAGATAAATTCACAGTTATGAACCTTAATAATCAAATTATACATTAATTCCTGAAAACATGAATATTTATGTTTTATTTTCGAAACACTTATCAAACTAATTACACAGCCAATCTCTTTTATTAGTCTGGTGATACTTGTTATTTGGACTTTAAACAACTTTATTTGGTAGTTACAACTCTAAATCTTTTAATCCAATCTTGTCAAAGTTTTTGAAACAACTTGAAACATCCAACTTTACTCATTATAAACGTAATTTGGATGGCAACATTTCGTAATATTTCATTGGATGAAAGAAACCCAGCGTACTTTTGTGAAACTTTTCTAAGGAGGTAGGTCAGTGGGTGACAACTTGTTAAACATTTTGGAGCTTAGCATGGATGCGAGATATCACTTCCAATTTTGCACTTAAATAATAGTTTTTATGAGGGGGTGAAGGCAAACTAATTTTTTTTAGACCATTACAACTCTTTGTAAATTAGTTGTACCATATGTACCATACCTTTTTGTAATTTGAAGCAGTAATGTGAGCAATTCTGTGTTCTAGTTTCATAGGTATAATTGCTGGCAAAAATTCGGGCACATGAGAATTAAAACAACTAAATATGTCAGGGTTGCAGGCGCAGTGCAATTCGTCACTTGCGTCAAAATGAATCTGTTCAAGGCAGAAATTACTACTTAACACCAGGTGGGCCTTGAGCTTGTACCGTCACCATATAACATTAAACAAAGACAGATAAACAAAACAGAACTCAAAACTAAAATCAAGTAGTTACATCAAAGGGGTTAGACGGTAAAACTAGGCCTTCGGCGTCAACAAGGAGAGGTTCGTGAGCTGTTGCATTTCAATGCACCTTAACATATGCCACAACACCTCCTGTTTCAGATGTTTTGTAGTTTTATAGGCACAATAACCTGGAAGGTGGCCTATCAAATCTTTTTTACCTACCCAGCATTCTGTCAAAAAAATTACGTCAAAAGATGTACTGTGCCTTAAAAGCCTAAGCTTAAGCCTAGCCTTACTAAAACTTCCTTTCTGAGTTAAACTACTTACTATTAGTTTGGCCGCAAAGAAAGTTAGACAGAGGAATCACACATATTATGCTACATTTATCTTCATTCAACGGGTAGTTCTCGAGATATGGCGATGACCTTATTTCTGGCCGATGAAGTCGTGCTACTAACTTTGCATGTTGATTTACAAATGAATTATATTAACAATTTTCCTAGCAATGACATATTGTCTTCAGAAATATAGTACCTATCATGTAGTAGTAGTTATCAAGTTTAGGGGTTCCTGTCGGATTTACTACTTGCTACGTTATAAGCAAACGTAGCATATTCCGCAGCTTAAAGTAATATTATTACTATTATGTAATGTTTCAACTTTAGTTCTCCGTCATACTTGATTCTTTTATACTATGGCAATCTTCTTACATAGCACTGTTGGATCACTTAATCATTTATGTAGGGGCTTCGGGTCAGGGCGTACCCTCTATGAAATATCTATGTAATTGGGATTCCCGCGACACTATAGCCGTATAGCTTCCGCCTTCGCTAGGGAAACGGTTGTGGAATGAAATGAGAGGTAAGTGGAACCTTTTAATGAAACCAATAAATTAAATGGTACATACATTGTTTTATTTATTTGATTCTTATTCTGACACATTGGTATTTGAGTCTCTTTCGCCCAGCTACTGCAATTACTACTGTGCAGTGCTCTTCAGATCTAAACGCACTATTGCATCGCGACAAAATAACAGGCATGTGGTGGTACCAATCAAGACGATATCTTGCACAGTATGTCTACAAACTAGTAATTTTTAAGGGTTTTTCGGCCTTTAACGATTCGTATGCCGAAGTTGAATTGGTTCTTCAATTCCGGCCCCTCACGGAGTCAAGTGAAAAAAGTGAAAAGGGTGAGTGACCTTTTAGTTATTTCGATATTTCAGTAGTTGAAGCTACAGGCTTTGAGGATGATTCTGTAAGAAAGGATATAGAAACTATTAGAATAATGTGACTTTCCTAGGCACTAAGTCTCAACTTTCGTTTTAGGTTATGATTCAATGTCAGATTTGTTTAAGAATTATAATCTTAAAAATCCCTATAATTTTACCGTTTTATTTTTAAGAAAAAATAGAAGTAAACATGCAGGACAGTCTTTGGAGACTGCCGAAATAAGTGAAAACTAATTAACTTCAAGCGTTCGGTGACGAAGACGTTCCATGATTTTTGTTTACCCAAAAAGTGCTCAAAGCGCCTAAAGAAGTTCGTACCTTGGTGTTAATCCTTATCTACTCTAAGAATAAAGAGGAAAGATTTGATTGTTATAAATGCGAAAACTACTAAACCGGTTTTAAAAATTCTTTCACCAGTAGAAAGCTATATTATGCCTGAGTAACATACGCTATATTTAATTCATCATCATCAACCATCACCGCGATCGTGAAACCACAGAGCACAGTTAGTCCATTAAAATCTAATACTCTCATAAACACAAATCTAATTCTAAAAAGGTAGGGACCAAAGAGTTTTAGTGTTGTAGGTTTTCGTAAAAAATCAGTAGATAATTGATTCCTTAAATGGTTACTAGGAATAAAAAATAATTGCCTTGTATAATAAAGAAGAAAGATTACAAGTAGTGGCGGTACGTCGTGACTATTATTAAATCTGTGTTCAGACGCTCTGCCCGCGAATCCCAAGGGGCCGTCAGTCCGACGTCGTATCAGAACTAGGATCAAATTACATATTTTATGAAACCAACCGCTGGGTTTTAAAGGCTTGGAACAACTAACAAGACGATTGCTATTATTTATGATTTTTAGTTTACTCTCTCTCTCAGCTTATACTTAGAATTGAGTAGAATTCTGCAATTCAGTTACTCAACACACACGAGTTTATATCGATCTTCTATTATATAACTTCTTCTAATTCTAATATCTAAATGACCAGGAAAAATAGGGGTTCATTTTTATAAAAAAATATTTTAATATTTAATATAATTTTCACACTTTAACTAGAGAACAGATTCTTAATTTTTTTTGTTGTATTATTGTATGTCAGGAGAAGGTTCTTATGAAATAGAAACCAAAAAAAGATGGGAGGTGATGGCAAGGCCGAAGTCTGAGCCGTGAACGCGAAGCCGCGGGCAGTCGCTAGTATTAAACAAAAAAGGAACAAATCTATTGACCACCAAATCCTAACAGCCAAATAGCGTATTATTACTATATAAACAAAATGTTTGTCGATGTAAGTATCTGTTAGCTTAATAGTTAGTATCTTGTCGATGTAAGAGAGTAAAGACATATTGTATAGGTATAGGTATGACACCGAGCGAAACCAGGTGGAGCGTTTGTTAACTGATGAAAACAACTATAAGCGAGGTCGATGTTTCAAATTGGTGATTGTTTAATATATTTGGTATTTTTTCTCCATATATTTTGCTAAGTGATAAGTTTAAAAAAGTGGCATGAATAAGAACAAACTCATCACTCATATGTCGTTCGACCACTATCACAGAGACAGTTGAAAGTTTTAATGCAGTTCAAAAAGAAGATCATGAATTCATTTCTACGTAATTGACTGTATGAACTGCATGTTAAATATGAATACAAAGTCAAAGTCAAAATTATTTATTCAATTTAAGCATCAAAGACGCACTTACGAACGTCAATTATTTGTTATAATGTACTTTATAGACTCTACCGCAACGTTCCAAAATATATAGAGCCTACCAAGAAGAAACGGCAAGAACTCGAGGACATTCTTTTCATCTACAATGTTTATTAAGTATAAACATTGTAAAAATCTAGATAGGTAGGTACTGCTATTATTACATTTTGTGGGTAGCAGATGACAATTTGCCTGAAATGGAGTACTCTAAGCATTTTTGTCTTCTATAAATAATTGTGGACTTATTAATAAGCTTTTTTTAATAAAACGTTTTTTAATGTCAACATGAATTTTCTCTCTGTGAGCCCAGAGTTTGGGATTTTATTGTAAAAACGCACACAATTTCCTAGGATCGACTTATTATAATTGATAAGAGATATTATGAGTTAATGGCCACACGAGTTCTAATAATCTATCTAAAATCTGACGCTAGACATTATGTCTCTGATATTTATGTGGTAATTCTATAAAAGATCCTCTTAACTCCGGACTTATAGATCACTACTTACATATACTTGTGGACGCAAAGTTATTGGCTAACATGGCCATTTGGCCAGTGTAATCTGGGTGGCATCCAGTGGCTGAAAACGGCTCAAACCGTGGCCACTTCAAAGTGAAACTTTGCTTGTAATTTGGGAGTGGGTGCTCATCAAACAACGAGGACCACCGAGGATATATTAGTTTGGAGAGAGCAAGTGCCGTGATTTCGCACATACATTGTCGGAATTTTGATGTTTCCGTAACGTTTCCTAAAACTTTACCGTATTGTTTTAATTTTTTTTTGCATTATGTATATTATAGATGTTTTATACTGGTGCAGCCGTGGGTCCACCCTCATAGAAAGTGATTTTTCTCACATGATCCAGCATAAACGTAGCTCGTGTGATTAATTTTATCATCAACAAATTCATTATCACAACGTTCATTTAAACAGGCATATTTTCGGTTTTCAAGCGACTTTCAAAGGAAGGACGTAAGAGGACGCCTATTTTATTTGTATGTATTACAACGCATAACTTTTAATGGTATATGTTTGAATGTATTCTCGCTTGCGTGTCCTCGCGGGTTGCGGCGACTTTAAAAATAAAAGTAACCTATTATTCAATAACTATTTTATTTATGAACTGATTGACGATTACGAACGAAGTTGCGGGCAGTCGCTAAATATTAAATAATTAAATAAATTATTATTAAATAATTTAAAACCCCTATTTTTTCTGGTCACTTTATAACGGATACAACAATTTCGCTAATTCTTTTTTGTTGTGTTAATTAGTGACAGGAGAAGGTTCTTATGAAAGAAACAACAAGAAGATATTTATTATTGGAAAGTTTATGGCGAGGCCACAGTTCGAACCCACTGAGCACACTAAGTCGCAGGCAGTCACTAGTTTTTATAAAAAGTCTAAAAAATCACCTAACTACCCTTGTGATAAATAAACACACTTTGTTAAAAACTCTAAAAAATCACCTAACTACCTATGATAGTATTCCTGACATACCCTTGTGATAAATAACACACACATTGTGAAACACTGTAAAAATCACCTAACTGCCTATCATAGTATTCCTGACATACCCTTGTGATAAATAAACTCACATTGTTAAACACTGTAAAAAATCACCAAACTGCCTATGATAGTATTCCTGACATACCCTTGTGATAAATAAACTTACATTGTTAAACACTGTAAAAAATTACCTAACCTTTGATAATAGACCTGACATACCCTTGTGATAAATAACACACACATTGTTAAAAACTCTAAAAGATCACCTAACTGCCTATGATAGTAGTCCTGACATACCCTTGTGATAAATAAACACACATTGTTAGAACTCTAAAAAATCACCTAACTACTTATGATAGTACTTTTGACATACCCTTGTGATAAATAAACTCACATTGTTAAACACTGTAAAAATCACCTAACTGCCTATGATAGTATTCTGGACATACCCTTGTGATAAATAAATACAAATTGTTAAAAACTCTAAAAAATCACCTAACTACCTATGATAGTATTTTTGACATACCCTTGTGATAAATAAACACACTTTGTTAGAACTCTAAAAAATCACTTAACTACTTATGATAGTACTTTTGACATACCCTTGTGATAAATAAACTCACATTGTTAAACACTGTAAAAATCACCTAACTGCCTATGATAGTATTCTGGACATACCCTTGTGATAAATAAATACAAATTGTTAAAAACTCTAAAAAATCACCTAACTACCTATGATAGTATTTTTGACATACCCTTGTGATAAATAAACTCACATTGTTAATCACTGTAAAAAATCACCTAACTGCCTATGATATTATTCCTGACATACCCTTGTGATAAATAAACACACTTTGTTAAAACTCTAAAAAATCACTTAACTACCTATGATAGTACTTTTGACATACCCTTGTGATAAATAAACTCACATTGTTAAACACTGTAAAAAATCACCTAACTGCCTATGATATTATTCCTGACATACCCTTGTGATAAATAAACTCACATTGTTTAACACTGTAAAAAATCACCTAACTGCCTATGATAGTAGTCCTGACATACCCTTGTGATAAATAAACTCACATTGTTAAACACTGTAAAAAATCACCTAACTGCCTATGATAGTATTCCTGACATACCCTTGTGATAAATAAACTTACATTGTTAAACACTGTAAAAAATCACCTAACTGCCTATGATATTATTCCTGACATACCCTTGTGATAAATAAACTCACATTGTTAAACACTGTAAAAAATCACCTAACTGCCTATGATAGTATTCCTGACATACCCTTGTGATAAATAAATTCACATTGTTAAACACTGTAAAAAATCACCTAACTGCCTATGATATTATTCCTGACATACACTTGTGATAAATAAACTCACATTGTTAAACACTGTAAAAAATCACCTAACTGCCTATGATAGTATTCCTGACATACCCTTGTGATAAATAAACTTACATTGTTAAACACTGTAAAAAATTACCTAACCTTTGATAATAGACCTGACATACCCTTGTGATAATCAACACACACATTGTTAAACACTCTAAAAGATCACCTAACTGCCTATGATAGTAGTCCTGACATACCCTTGTGATAAATAAACACACATTGTTAAACACTGTAAAAAATTACCTAACCTTTGATAATAGACCTGACATACCCTTGTGATAAATAACACACACATTGTTAAAAACTCTAAAAGATCACCTAACTGCCTATGATAGTATTCCTAACATACCCTTGTGATAAATAAACTCACATTGTTAAACACTGTAAAAAATTACTTAACCTTTGATAATAGACCTGACATACCCTTGTGATAAATAACACACACATTGTTAAAAACTCTAAAAAATCACCTAACTGCCTATGATAGTAGTCCTGACATACCCTTGTGATAAATAAACACACATTGTTAAAAGCTCTAAAAAATCACCTGACTGCCTATGATAGTCTTCCTGACACACCCTTGTGATAAATAAACTCACATTGTGAAACACTGTAAAAAATCACCTAACTACCTATGATAGTATTCCTGACATACCCTTGTGATAAATAAACTCACATTGTGAAACACTGTAAAAAATCACCTAACTACCTATGATAGTATTCCTGACACACCCTTGTGATAAATAAACTCACATTGTTAAACACTGTAAAAAATCACCAAACTGCCTATCATAGTATTCCTGACATACCCTTGTGATAAATAAACTCACATTGTTAAACACTGTAAAAAATCACCAAACTGCCTATCATAGTATTCCTGACATACCCTTGTGATAAATAAACTCACATTGTTAAACACTGTAAAAAATTACCTAACCTTTGATAATAGACCTGACATACCCTTGTGATAAATAACACACACATTGTTAAAAACTCTAAAAAATCACCTAACTGCCTATGATAGTAGTCCTGACATA
Organism: Selenia dentaria; assembly: GCA_917880725.1. Lineage (NCBI taxonomy): Eukaryota > Metazoa > Arthropoda > Insecta > Lepidoptera > Geometridae > Selenia > Selenia dentaria. The sequence goes on along the minus strand of OU862888.1, from coordinate 18,821,452 downwards.
CCCTTGTGATAAATAAACACACATTGTTAAAAGCTCTAAAAAATCACCTTACTGCCTATGATAGTCTTCCTGACACACCCTTGTGATAAATAAACACACATTGTTAAAAACTCTAAAAAAACACCTAACTGCCTATGATAGTAGTCCTGACATACCCTTGTGATAAATAACACACACATTGTTAAAAACTCTAAAAAATCACCTAACTGCCTATGATAGTAGTCCTGACATACCCTTGTGATAAATAAACACACATTGTTAAACACTGTAAAAAATTACCTAACCTTTGATAATAGACCTGACATACCCTTGTGATAAATAACACACACATTGTTAAAAACTCTAAAAGATCACCTAACTGCCTATGATAGTAGTCCTGACATACCCTTGTGATAAATAAACTCACATTGTTAAACACTGTAAAAAATCACCTAACTACCTATGATAGTATTGCTAACACACTCTTGTGATAAATAAACTCACATTGTTAAACACTGTAAAAAATCACCAAACTGCCTATGATAGTATTCCTGACATACCCTTGTGATAAATAAACTCACATTGTTAAACACTGTAAAAAATCACCAAACTGCCTATGATAGTATTCCTGACATACCCTTGTGATAAATAAACTCACATTGTTAAACACTGTAAAAAATCACCAAACTGCCTATGATAGTATTCCTGACATACCCTTGTGATAAATAAACTCACATTGTTAAACACTGTAAAAAATTACCTAACCTTTGATAATAGACCTGACATACCCTTGTGATAAATAACACACACATTGTTAAAAACTCTAAAAGATCACCTAACTGCCTATGATAGTAGTCCTGACATACCCTTGTGATAAATAAACTCACATTGTTAAACACTGTAAAAAATCACCTAACTGCCTATGATATTATTCCTGACATACCCTTGTGATAAATAAACTCACATTGTGAAACACTGTAAAAAATCACCTAACTACCTATGATAGTATTCCTGACACACCCTTGTGATAAATAAACTCACATTGTTAAACACTGTAAAAAATCACCAAACTGCCTATCATAGTATTCCTGACATACCCTTGTGATAAATAAACTCACATTGTTAAACACTGTAAAAAATCACCAAACTGCCTATCATAGTATTCCTGACATACCCTTGTGATAAATAAACTCACATTGTTAAACACTGTAAAAAATTACCTAACTGCCTATGATAGTCTTCCTGACACACCCTTGTGATAAATAAACTCACATTGTGAAACACTGTTAAAAATCACCTAACTACCTATGATAGTATTCCTGACACACCCTTGTGATAAATAAACTCACATTGTTAAACACTGTAAAAAATCACCTAACTACCTATGATAGTATTCCTGACACACCCTTGTGATAAATAAACACACATTGTTAAAAACTCTAAAAAATCACCTAACTACCTATGATAGTATTCCTGACATACCCTTGTGATAAATAAACTCACATTGTTAAACACTGTAAAAAATTACCTAACCTTTGATAATAGACCTGAGATACCCTTGTGATAAATAACACACACATTGTTAAAAACTCTAAAAAATCACCTAACTGCCTATGATAGTAGTCCTGACACACCCTTGTGATAAATAAACTCACATTGTTAAACACTGTAAAAAATCACCAAACTGCCTATCATAGTATTCCTGACATACCCTTGTGATAAATAAACTCACATTGTTAAACACTGTAAAAAATTACCTAACCTTTGATAATAGACCTGACATACCCTTGTGATAAATAACACACACATTGTTAAAAACTCTAAAAAATCACCTAACTGCCTATGATAGTAGTCCTGACATACCCTTGTGATAAATAAACACACATTGTTAAAAGCTCTAAAAAATCACCTTACTGCCTATGATAGTCTTCCTGACACACCCTTGTGATAAATAAACACACATTGTTAAAAACTCTAAAAAAACACCTAACTGCCTATGATAGTAGTCCTGACATACCCTTGTGATAAATAACACACACATTGTTAAAAACTCTAAAAAATCACCTAACTGCCTATTATAGTAGTCCTGACATACCCTTGTGATAAATAAACACACATTGTTAAACACTGTAAAAAATTACCTAACCTTTGATAATAGACCTGACATACCCTTGTGATAAATAACACACACATTGTTAAAAACTCTAAAAGATCACCTAACTGCCTATGATAGTAGTCCTGACATACCCTTGTGATAAATAAACTCACATTGTTAAACACTGTAAAAAATCACCTAACTACCTATGATAGTATTGCTAACACACTCTTGTGATAAATAAACTCACATTGTTAAACACTGTAAAAAATCACCAAACTGCCTATGATAGTATTCCTGACATACCCTTGTGATAAATAAACTCACATTGTTAAACACTGTAAAAAATCACCAAACTGCCTATGATAGTATTCCTGACATACCCTTGTGATAAATAAACTCACATTGTTAAACACTGTAAAAAATCACCAAACTGCCTATGATAGTATTCCTGACATACCCTTGTGATAAATAAACTCACATTGTTAAACACTGTAAAAAATTACCTAACCTTTGATAATAGACCTGACATACCCTTGTGATAAATAACACACACATTGTTAAAAACTCTAAAAGATCACCTAACTGCCTATGATAGTAGTCCTGACATACCCTTGTGATAAATAAACTCACATTGTTAAACACTGTAAAAAATCACCTAACTGCCGTTGATATTATTCCTGACATACCCTTGTGATAAATAAACTCACATTGTGAAACACTGTAAAAAATCACCTAACTACCTATGATAGTATTCCTGACACACCCTTGTGATAAATAAACTCACATTGTTAAACACTGTAAAAAATCACCAAACTGCCTATCATAGTATTCCTGACACACCCTTGTGATAAATAAACTCACATTGTTAAACACTGTAAAAAATCACCTAACTACCTATGATAGTATTCCTGACACACCCTTGTGATAAATAAACACACATTGTTAAAAACTCTAAAAAATCACCTAACTACCTATGATAGTATTCCTGACATACCCTTGTGATAAATAAACTCACATTGTTAAACACTGTAAAAAATTACCTAACCTTTGATAATAGACCTGAGATACCCTTGTGATAAATAACACACACATTGTTAAAAACTCTAAAAAATCACCTAACTGCCTATGATAGTAGTCCTGACACACCCTTGTGATAAATAAACACACATTGTTAAAAACTCTAAAAAATCACCTAACTGCCTATGATAGTAGTCCTGACATACCCTTGTGATAAATCACACACACATTGTTAAAAACTCTAAAAAATCACCTAACTGCCTATGATAGTCTTCCTGACACACCCTTGTGATAAATAAACTCACATTGTTAAACACTGTAAAAAATCACCAAACTGCCTATCATAGTATTCCTGACATACCCTTGTGATAAATAAACTCACATTGTTAAACACTGTAAAAAATTACCTAACCTTTGATAATAGACCTGACATACCCTTGTGATAAATAACACACACATTGTTAAAAACTCTAAAAAATCACCTAACTGCCTATGATAGTAGTCCTGACATACCCTTGTGATAAATAAACACACATTGTTAAAAGCTCTAAAAAATCACCTTACTGCCTATGATAGTCTTCCTGACACACCTTTGTGATAAATAAACACACATTGTTAAAAACTCTAAAAAAACACCTAACTGCCTATGATAGTAGTCCTGACATACCCTTGTGATAAATAACACACACATTGTTAAAAACTCTAAAAAATCACCTAACTGCCTATGATAGTAGTCCTGACATACCCTTGTGATAAATAAACACACATTGTTAAACACTGTAAAAAATTACCTAACCTTTGATAATAGACCTGACATACCCTTGTGATAAATAACACACACATTGTTAAAAACTCTAAAAGATCACCTAACTGCCTATGATAGTAGTCCTGACATACCCTTGTGATAAATAAACTCACATTGTTAAACACTGTAAAAAATCACCTAACTACCTATGATAGTATTGCTGACACACTCTTGTGATAAATAAACTCACATTGTTAAACACTGTAAAAAATCACCAAACTGCCTATGATAGTATTCCTGACATACCCTTGTGATAAATAAACTCACATTGTTAAAAACTCTAAAAAATCACCTAACTGCCTATGATAGTATTCCTGACATACCCTTGTGATAAATAAACTCACATTGTTAAACACTGTAAAAAATCACCAAACTGCCTATGATAGTATTCCTGACATACCCTTGTGATAAATAAACTCACATTGTTAAACACTGTAAAAAATTACCTAACCTTTGATAATAGACCTGACATACCCTTGTGATAAATAACACACACATTGTTAAAAACTCTAAAAAATCACCAAACTGCCTATGATAGTATTCCTGACATACCCTTGTGATAAATAAACTCACATTGTTAAACACTGTAAAAAATCACCTAACTGCCTATGATATTATTCCTGACATACCCTTGTGATAAATAAACTCACATTGTGAAACACTGTAAAAAATCACCTAACTACCTATGATAGTATTCCTGACACACCCTTGTGATAAATAAACTCACATTGTTAAACACTGTAAAAAATCACCAAACTGCCTATCATAGTATTCCTGACATACCCTTGTGATAAATAAACTCACATTGTTAAACACTGTAAAAAATCACCAAACTGCCTATCATAGTATTCCTGACATACCCTTGTGATAAATAAACTCACATTGTTAAACACTGTAAAAAATTACCTAACCTTTGATAATAGACCTGACATACCCTTGTGATAAATAACACACACATTGTTAAAAACTCTAAAAAATCACCTAACTGCCTATGATAGTCTTCCTGACACACCCTTGTGATAAATAAACTCACATTGTGAAACACTGTAAAAAATCACCAAACTGCCTATGATAGTATTCCTGACATACCCTTGTGATAAATAAACTCACATTGTTAAACACTGTAAAAAATTACCTAACCTTTGATAATAGACCTGACATACCCTTGTGATAAATAACACACACATTGTTAAAAACTCTAAAAAATCACCTAACTGCCTATGATAGTAGTCCTGACATACCCTTGTGATAAATAAACACACATTGTTAAAAGCTCTAAAAAATCACCTAACTGCCTATGATAGTCTTCCTGACACACCCTTGTGATAAATAAACTCACATTGTGAAACACTGTAAAAAATCACCTAACTACCTATGATAGTATTCCTGACACACCCTTGTGATAAATAAACTCACATTGTTAAACACTGTAAAAAATCACCAAACTGCCTATGATAGTATTCCTGACATACCCTTGTGATAAATAAACTCACATTGTTAAAAGCTCTAAAAAATCACCTAACTGCCTATGATAGTCTTCCTGACACACCCTTGTGATAAATAAACTCACATTGTGAAACACTGTAAAAAATCACCAAACTGCCTATGATAGTATTCCTGACATACCCTTGTGATAAATAAACTCACATTGTTAAACACTGTAAAAAATTACCTAACCTTTGATAATAGACCTGACATACCCTTGTGATAAATAACACACACATTGTTAAAAACTCTAAAAAATCACCTAACTGCCTATGATAGTATTCCTGACATACCCTTGTGATAAATAAACACACATTGTTAAAAGCTCTAAAAAATCACCTAACTGCCTATGATAGTCTTCCTGACACACCCTTGTGATAAATAAACTCACATTGTGAAACACTGTAAAAAATCACCTAACTACCTATGATAGTATTCCTGACACACCCTTGTGATAAATAAACTCACATTGTTAAACACTGTAAAAAATCACCAAACTGCCTATGATAGTATTCCTGACATACCCTTGTGATAAATAAACTCACAATTTGAAACACTGTAAAAAATCACCTAACTACCTATGATAGTATTCCTGACACACCCTTGTGATAAATAAACTCACATTGTTAAACACTGTAAAAAATCACCAAACTGCCTATGATAGTATTCCTGACATACCCTTGTGATAAATAAACTCACAATTTGAAACACTGTAAAAAATCACCTAACTACCTATGATAGTATTCCTGACACACCCTTGTGATAAATAAACTCACATTGTTAAACACTGTAAAAAATCACCTAACTACCTATGATAGTATTCCTGACACACCCTTGTGATAAATAAACTCACATTGTTAAACACTGTAAAAAATCACCAAACTGCCTATCATAGTATTCCTGACACACCCTTGTGATAAATAAACTCACATTGTTAAACACTGTAAAAAATCACCTAACTACCTATGATAGTATTCCTGACACACCCTTGTGATAAATAAACACACATTGTTAAAAACTCTAAAAAATCACCTAACTACCTATGATAGTATTCCTGACATACCCTTGTGATAAATAAACTCACATTGTTAAACACTGTAAAAAATTACCTAACCTTTGATAATAGACCTGAGATACCCTTGTGATAAATAACACACACATTGTTAAAAACTCTAAAAAATCACCTAACTGCCTATGATAGTAGTCCTGACACACCCTTGTGATAAATAAACACACATTGTTAAAAACTCTAAAAAATCACCTAACTGCCTATGATAGTAGTCCTGACATACCCTTGTGATAAATCACACACACATTGTTAAAAACTCTAAAAAATCACCTAACTGCCTATGATAGTCTTCCTGACACACCCTTGTGATAAATAAACTCACATTGTTAAACACTGTAAAAAATCACCAAACTGCCTATCATAGTATTCCTGACATACCCTTGTGATAAATAAACTCACATTGTTAAACACTGTAAAAAATTACCTAACCTTTGATAATAGACCTGACATACCCTTGTGATAAATAACACACACATTGTTAAAAACTCTAAAAGATCACCTAACTGCCTATGATAGTAGTCCTGACATACCCTTGTGATAAATAAACACACATTGTTAAAAGCTCTAAAAAATCACCTTACTGCCTATGATAGTCTTCCTGACACACCTTTGTGATAAATAAACACACATTGTTAAAAACTCTAAAAAAACACCTAACTGCCTATGATAGTAGTCCTGACATACCCTTGTGATAAATAACACACACATTGTTAAAAACTCTAAAAAATCACCTAACTGCCTATGATAGTAGTCCTGACATACCCTTGTGATAAATAAACACACATTGTTAAACACTGTAAAAAATTACCTAACCTTTGATAATAGACCTGACATACCCTTGTGATAAATAACACACACATTGTTAAAAACTCTAAAAGATCACCTAACTGCCTATGATAGTAGTCCTGACATACCCTTGTGATAAATAAACTCACATTGTTAAACACTGTAAAAAATCACCTAACTACCTATGATAGTATTGCTGACACACTCTTGTGATAAATAAACTCACATTGTTAAACACTGTAAAAAATCACCAAACTGCCTATGATAGTATTCCTGACATACCCTTGTGATAAATAAACTCACATTGTTAAACACTGTAAAAAATCACCAAACTGCCTATGATAGTATTCCTGACATACCCTTGTGATAAATAAACTCACATTGTTAAACACTGTAAAAAATCACCAAACTGCCTATCATAGTATTCCTGACATACCCTTGTGATAAATAAACTCACATTGTTAAACACTGTAAAAAATTACCTAACCTTTGATAATAGACCTGACATACCCTTGTGATAAATAACACACACATTGTTAAAAACTCTAAAAGATCACCTAACTGCCTATGATAGTAGTCCTGACATACCCTTGTGATAAATAAACTCACATTGTTAAACACTGTAAAAAATCACCTAACTGCCTATGATATTATTCCTGACATACCCTTGTGATAAATAAACTCACATTGTGAAACACTGTAAAAAATCACCTAACTACCTATGATAGTATTCCTGACACACCCTTGTGATAAATAAACTCACATTGTTAAACACTGTAAAAAATCACCAAACTGCCTATGATAGTATTCCTGACATACCCTTGTGATAAATAAACTCACATTGTTAAACACTGTAAAAAATCACCAAACTGCCTATCATAGTATTCCTGACATACCCTTGTGATAAATAAACTCACATTGTTAAACACTGTAAAAAATTACCTAACCTTTGATAATAGACCTGACATACCCTTGTGATAAATAACACACACATTGTTAAAAACTCTAAAAAATCACCTAACTGCCTATGATAGTCTTCCTGACACACCCTTGTGATAAATAAACTCACATTGTGAAACACTGTAAAAAATCACCAAACTGCCTATGATAGTATTCCTGACATACCCTTGTGATAAATAAACTCACATTGTTAAACACTGTAAAAAATTACCTAACCTTTGATAATAGACCTGACATACCCTTGTGATAAATAACACACACATTGTTAAAAACTCTAAAAAATCACCTAACTGCCTATGATAGTAGTCCTGACATACCCTTGTGATAAATAAACACACATTGTTAAAAGCTCTAAAAAATCACCTAACTGCCTATGATAGTCTTCCTGACACACCCTTGTGATAAATAAACTCACATTGTGAAACACTGTAAAAAATCACCTAACTACCTATGATAGTATTCCTGACACACCCTTGTGATAAATAAACTCACATTGTTAAACACTGTAAAAAATCACCAAACTGCCTATGATAGTATTCCTGACATACCCTTGTGATAAATAAACTCACATTGTTAAAAGCTCTAAAAAATCACCTAACTGCCTATGATAGTCTTCCTGACACACCCTTGTGATAAATAAACTCACATTGTGAAACACTGTAAAAAATCACCAAACTGCCTATGATAGTATTCCTGACATACCCTTGTGATAAATAAACTCACATTGTTAAACACTGTAAAAAATTACCTAACCTTTGATAATAGACCTGACATACCCTTGTGATAAATAACACACACATTGTTAAAAACTCTAAAAAATCACCTAACTGCCTATGATAGTAGTCCTGACATACCCTTGTGATAAATAAACACACATTGTTAAAAGCTCTAAAAAATCACCTAACTGCCTATGATAGTCTTCCTGACACACCCTTGTGATAAATAAACTCACATTGTGAAACACTGTAAAAAATCACCTAACTACCTATGATAGTATTCCTGACACACCCTTGTGATAAATAAACTCACATTGTTAAACACTGTAAAAAATCACCAAACTGCCTATGATAGTATTCCTGACATACCCTTGTGATAAATAAACTCACAATTTGAAACACTGTAAAAAATCACCTAACTACCTATGATAGTATTCCTGACACACCCTTGTGATAAATAAACTCACATTGTTAAACACTGTAAAAAATCACCAAACTGCCTATGATAGTATTCCTGACATACCCTTGTGATAAATAAACTCACAATTTGAAACACTGTAAAAAATCACCTAACTACCTATGATAGTATTCCTGACACACCCTTGTGATAAATAAACTCACATTGTTAAACACTGTAAAAAATCACCTAACTGCCTATGATAGTCTTCCTGACACACCCTTGTGATAAATAAACTCACATTGTGAAACACTGTAAAAAATCACCTAACTACCTATGATAGTATTCCTGACACACCCTTGTGATAAATAAACTCACATTGTTAAACACTGTAAAAAATCACCAAACTGCCTATGATAGTATTCCTGACATACCCTTGTGATAAATAAACTCACAATTTGAAACACTGTAAAAAATCACCTAACTACCTATGATAGTATTCCTGACACACCCTTGTGATAAATAAACTCACATTGTTAAACACTGTAAAAAATCACCAAACTGCCTATGATAGTATTCCTGACATACCCTTGTGATAAATAAACTCACAATTTGAAACACTGTAAAAAATCACCTAACTACCTATGATAGTATTCCTGACACACCCTTGTGATAAATAAACTCACATTGTTAAACACTGTAAAAAATCACCTAACTGCCTATGATAGTCTTCCTGACACACCCTTGTGATAAATAAACTCACATTGTGAAACACTGTAAAAAATCACCTAACTACCTATGATAGTATTCCTGACACACCCTTGTGATAAATAAACTCACATTGTGAAACACTGTAAAAAATCACCAAACTGCCTATGATAGTATTCCTGACATACACTTGTGATAAATAAACTCACATTGTTAAACACTGTAAAAAATCACCAAACTGCCTATCATAGTATTCCTGACATACCCTTGTGATAAATAAACTCACATTGTTAAACACTGTAAAAAATCACCTAACTGCCTATGATAGTCTTCCTGACACACCCTTGTGATAAATAAACTCACATTGTGAAACACTGTAAAAAATCACCTAACTACCTATGATAGTATTCCTGACATACCCTTGTGATAAATAAACTCACATTGTGAAACACTGTAAAAAATCACCAAACTGCCTATGATAGTATTCCTGACATACACTTGTGATAAATAAACTCACATTGTTAAACACTGTAAAAAATCACCAAACTGCCTATGATAGTATTCCTGACATACCCTTGTGATAAATAAACTCACATTGTTAAACACTGTAAAAAATCACCTAACTGCCTATGATAGTCTTCCTGACACACCCTTGTGATAAATAAACTCACATTGTGAAACACTGTAAAAAATCACCTAACTACCTATGATAGTATTCCTGACACACCCTTGTGATAAATAAACTCACATTGTTAAACACTGTAAAAAATCACCTAACTACCTATGATAGTATTCCTGACACACCCTTGTGATAAATAAACACACATTGTTAAAAACTCTAAAAAATCACCTAACTACCTATGATAGTATTCCTGACATACCCTTGTGATAAATAAACTAACATTGTTAAACACTGTAAAAAATCACCTAACTGCCTATGATAGTCTTCCTGACACACCCTTGTGATAAATAAACTCACATTGTGAAACACTGTAAAAAATCACCTAACTACCTATGATAGTATTCCTGACACACCCTTGTGATAAATAAACTCACATTGTGAAACACTGTAAAAAATCACCAAACTGCCTATGATAGTATTCCTGACATACCCTTGTGATAAATAAACTCACATTGTTAAACACTGTAAAAAATTACCTAACCTTTGATAATAGACCTGAGATACCCTTGTGATTAATAACACACACATTGTTAAAAACTCTAAAAAATCACCTAACTGCCTATGATAGTAGTCCTGACATACCCTTGTGATAAATCACACACACATTGTTAAAAACTCTAAAAAATCACCTAACTGCCTATGATAGTCTTCCTGACACACCCTTGTGATAAATAAACACACATTGTTAAAAACTGTAAAAAATCACCTAACTGCCTATGATAGTAGTCCTGACATACCCTTGTGATAAACAAACACACATTGTTAAAAACTCTAAAAAATCACCTAACTGCCTATGATAGTAGTCCTGACATACCCTTGTGATAAATCACACACACATTGTTAAAAACTCTAAAAAATCACCTAACTGCCTATGATAGTCTTCCTGACACACCCTTGTGATAAATAAACACACATTGTGAAACACTGTAAAAAATCACCTAACTACCTATGATAGTATTCCTGACACACCCTTGTGATAAATAAACTCACATTGTGAAACACTGTAAAAAATCACCAAACTGCCTATGATAGTTTTCCTGACATACACTTGTGATAAATAAACTCACATTGTTAAACACTGTAAAAAATCACCAAACTGCCTATGATAGTATTCCTGACATACCCTTGTGATAAATAAACTCACATTGTTAAACACTGTAAAAAATCACCTAACTGCCTATGATAGTCTTCCTGACACACCCTTGTGATAAATAAACTCACATTGTGAAACACTGTAAAAAATCACCTAACTACCTATGATAGTATTCCTGACACACCCTTGTGATAAATAAACTCACATTGTTAAACACTGTAAAAAATCACCAAACTGCCTATGATAGTATTCCTGACATACCCTTGTGATAAATAAACTCACATTGTTAAACACTGTAAAAAATCACCTAACTGCCTATGATAGTCTTCCTGACACACCCTTGTGATAAATAAACTCACATTGTGAAACACTGTAAAAAATCACCTAACTACCTATGATAGTATTCCTGACACACCCTTGTGATAAATAAACTCACATTGTTAAACACTGTAAAAAATCACCTAACTACCTATGATAGTATTCCTGACACACCCTTGTGATAAATAAACACACATTGTTAAAAACTCTAAAAAATCACCTAACTACCTATGATAGTATTCCTGACATACCCTTGTGATAAATAAACTAACATTGTTAAACACTGTAAAAAATCACCTAACTACCTATGATAGTATTCCTGACACACCCTTGTGATAAATAAACTCACATTGTGAAACACTGTAAAAAATCACCAAACTGCCTATGATAGTATTCCTGACATACCCTTGTGATAAATAAACTCACATTGTTAAACACTGTAAAAAATTACCTAACCTTTGATAATAGACCTGAGATACCCTTGTGATTAATAACACACACATTGTTAAAAACTCTAAAAAATCACCTAACTGCCTATGATAGTAGTCCTGACATACCCTTGTGATAAATCACACACACATTGTTAAAAACTCTAAAAAATCACCTAACTGCCTATGATAGTCTTCCTGACACACCCTTGTGATAAATAAACACACATTGTTAAAAACTGTAAAAAATCACCTAACTGCCTATGATAGTAGTCCTGACATACCCTTGTGATAAACAAACACACATTGTTAAAAACTCTAAAAAATCACCTAACTGCCTATGATAGTAGTCCTGACATACCCTTGTGATAAATCACACACACATTGTTAAAAACTCTAAAAAATCACCTAACTGCCTATGATAGTCTTCCTGACACACCCTTGTGATAAATAAACACACATTGTTAAAAACTGTAAAAAATCACCTAACTGCCTATGATAGTAGTCCTGACATACCCTTGTGATAAACAAACACACATTGTTACAAACTCTAAAAAATCACCTAACTACCTATGATAGTATTCCTGACATACCTTTGTGATAAATAAACTCACATTGTTAAACACTGTAAAAAATCACCTAACTGCCTATGATATTATGACACACATTATTTTTATGACAAGTTCATGCAACTTTAAGCAACTTTGGGTACGAAAATCAAAGCCTGAGCTTCATGCTCACGCAACAAAATCAGAAAAAGTTAAAATCGCTTGTCATGCACAAAACCTCTGCCAGTTATATCTGAACTCCGGTTAGACAATGCCAAACATCACGTATCCCTAAAAGACCAACTTCCATTTTGTAGGGAACACTAATTGGCAAAGTAAACTTTCCATATCCGCAATTCCACTCACGTACGCAGTTTAAGTTCACTGGAGTGTTTGTATATGGACTTTCCGCAGATCCACATTCCAATATCTGATGCGTATCTTTAGCACTCATTAGGGAGTTTCCTTATTCTCTCGCCCTTTTGTTGTTGACGCCGCTTTGTCGCGTTGATTTAAGGAAGAAGTTTTCACGTTTGTAGTTTTGAAATTAAGTCAATTTACGTACCTATTTGAAATGATGCCTTTTTGTTGGTAAGGTTGGTAAAGTTTTATATAAAGCTGACAAAGCTGACATTTATATTATATGAATAAAAACTTTACTGTGCCACCTTCCTCGCAATTATAATAATATACATACATAGACAAAATGTCTATGTTTGATTTCGAAGTTTAATCTTGATGTCTAAGTTCTGTCTTAATTGATTGATATAAGTATTCATTACTTTAAACACTTTGTCTAAATAATTTAATCGAAAAGTTTTTACCTAAAAAACAATTAACTAAAAATTGAACGTAGTAATTACCTAAACTATAAGGCTATTAAAACGCATATATATGATTGTATGCAAGTAGTATCTACACAAAAGTATAATATTTAAAATTTAATTAGTTATAAAACGAAAATAACATGATCGCGTAGGTATCAGTTAGCATAACCTAAAATAACACATACAATTCTAGTTATTTTAATGTTCTTTAATACATTTTTTTAATAATTAAACACACCTACTGTACCTAAATATTTTAAACTAAGAGATTAGCTCAGATCCGGATCGTTCTCGAATGACGGGTATTATTTAAGAATTCATCTTCAATCATTTATCATACAAAATATATTTGGGTATAAAAGTTGACTAAAAGGCCAAAATATTGAACAACACAAAATATGTATATCCATAAGGGTTAGAAGCACTTGGGATCCCCTACCTTATTAGTGGATTGGCGAAGAAAGGTACTTAGGATCTCGACATCCTTTTAGAGACCTTTTCAGATTTGTTCTTATGGCTGCACATACTATTTACAGGTAAGAAAGGTAGACATCTTATTTTTAGGCCGCCTTTATTTACGTTTTTAGGTAACGGTTTGTATTGTAATCGCGTCATTGAATAATACGGACCAATTCTTCGGATATTTCTTACTAGCTGGTGCCCACGTCTGCGCAGGATTAGTACTTCGAGTAGTTTATTATTTCTCAAAGGGCATATAAAAGTATCCTATTTTTTAAAACAGTGCCTCATCTACCTCCATACCAAATTTCATCAAAATTGACCCAGCTGTTTGTGCGTTAATGAGTAACAGAGATCCACACATCCACACATCCATACATCCATACATCCATACATCCATACATCCATACATCCATACATCCATACACCCATACATCCATACATCCATACATCCATACATCCATACATCCATACATCCATACATCCATACATCCATACATCCATACATCCATACATCCATACTGTAATGTTTTGAATATGTAGGTAGTTTTTACAAATTTACTGCCACCCTCATTTGTCAACACTTACGTTCCACACTGCTGTTATAATAAACACCATTCTGCGATAGTCTGCCTTTCATTGCATACATTCCATTTGGCGCAGCCGAGATTTAATTAGAATATTACGCTCATTAAGTGTTTGATCATGCCTATAGGCAAAATAGAAGTGTTTGAGATAGGCACTCACAATTGGGACGCGTATTGTAGGCGAATAAAACAGTTTATAACGTTAAATAGCATCGCGGAAAATCTCCACGTGGCTGCTTTAGTGACTCATGTTGGAATTTCGTGTTACGAGCTTATGTGCGACTTATGTGCACCCGCCTTACCCGAAACAAAGACTTTTGACGAACTTGAGAAAATAGTGAAGCAGCACCTTGAACCGCAAAGGTCAGAAATCGCAGAACGGCACGTTTTCAGGCAAAGAAAGCAAGCGACAGGCGAGACCGTCAACGAATATCTACAGAGTTTGAAGCATTTGGCAAAAACGTGCAACTTTGCAGATTCCTTGGAGATCAATCTAAGAGATCAATTCGTGTCGGGGCTGCATCAAGAGGATATGAGATCCAGACTTTTTGCAGAACGTGAATTGGATTATAAGCGAGCAGTGGAGCTCGCACTGGCTTTAGAGGCGGCTGATCGGCACGCAGCGATGGCGGTAACGAGCGGCTATGGAGGTACCGGGGGCGCCGGGCCCTCCGCTGAAGGAATCCATCGCGTGGCGGCGGCGGCGAGTGGGTCGCGCCGCACCTTCGCCACGACATCATCGGGCGCGGCGGGACGCGACCGGCCCGCCGCGACAACAAAAGCGGCAAGCGCACAGCGCAGCCCTTGCCCGCGGTGCGGCAGGGATGGGCATGCAGCTGCGAGATGCCGTTTCAAAGCTTATAGTTGTGATCGTTGTGGTGAAAAAGGTCATTTAAAAGTGATGTGCCGTAAGTACGAAGGTGGTCATGAATTAGACTCTGCACGGAAGGGTAAAGGTCAGTTTTTTTTAGTTGACTCTGATTCCGATGACGATGACGCGAATTTTTATAGTTTATCATGTGGTATTGAAGATGATCCGTATTATGTAGATTTGTCGGTTGAGGGGCATGTACTAAGATTTGAAGTGGACACTGGTTGTAAATTCTCCGCAATTTCAAAGTCATGTTATGACGAATTGTTTCATAATTTACCGTTACATAAGAAAGCATTAACTCTGAAATCATATACTGGAGGTATTATTAAACCACTAGGGTTTGTTGAGGTCCAAGTTACATACGCATCGCGATGTGAGCTATTACAGCTTTTTGTAATTGAAAACGGTGGCCCGCCTTTAATGGGCCGTATATGGATAAGAATGTTAGGTATTAGTGTGAACCATTGTCATCACTTATTAGACAAAACTGATACATCAGTTGAAAGGTTACGCAAAGAGTTTCCCGAAGTTTTTGCTGATGGGCTTGGGACATGCAAAGTACGTATGCAACTGCATTTAGCGGACAATACACCGGTGTTTGTCAAGGCTCGCCCGCTGCCGCTAGCATTACGCGCGCCGGTCGAGCACGAGTTAGAACGCTTGCAACGCGATGACGTCATTTACAAAGTGGATCGTTCGGATTACGGTACGCCCATAGTGCCTATTGTTAAAAAAAATGGTGACATCCGTATATGCGGAGACTACAAAATAACTATCAATCCGCTGTTGAAGGACTTTCATTATCCTCTTCCGCGTATTGAAGAAATTTTTGCCACCCTTGCCGGAGGGGTTGTATATTCAAAATTAGATTTGTCCCATGCTTATCAACAAGTATTGTTATCGGAAGACTCACAACCCATGTCGGCTATCACTACACATTTAGGGACTTTTGTGTATAAACGAGTTCCATATGGAATAAAGTGTATTCCTGAAAATTTTCAAAAAATGATAGAGGAAATACTTTCTGGCCTTCCGTCTACGGTAGTGTTTCAAGACGACATCTGCTGCAGCGGAATAAGCAAAGAAAATAACCTTGAAAATTTACAAGCCGTTTTGAGCAGATTAAGAGATGCCGGTTTAAGAGTAAATTTCGCTAAATGTGATTTTTTTAAAGATAGCGTTACGTTCTTAGGATACCGCATAGATAAACATGGGCTTCATGCAGATAATAAAAAAATAGAAGCTATAGTGTCTGCTCCAGTCCCAGAAAATGTAACACAGTTAAAAAGCTTTTTGGGGCTTGTAAATTTTTATGGCAAGTTCTGTGTCAATATAAGCGATATATTGAAACCTTTGTATGAATTATTAAAGAAAAATACCAGGTGGAATTGGACCGATAATTGTGATGTGGCCTTTAATAGAATTAAACATGTATTGAGCAGTAGTCCGGTGTTGGCGCATTATGACCCAAAGTTACCGTTAATCCTTTCCGTGGATAGCTCGGGCTACGGGCTCGGAGCTGTCCTCACGCACCGTTACCCCGACGGCTCGGAGCGGCCGGTCAGCTGCGCCTCTCGCACTCTCAACGCACACGAGCTCAACTACTCACAGGTCGATAAGGAAGCCTTAGCAATAGTATTCGGCGTGTCGAAACACCATCAATATTTATATGGCAGACACTTTTTATTGCGGAGTGATCATCGAGTTCTTAGCTATATTTTTGGGAAAAATAAAGGTATCCCACAGACTGCCGCCAGTCGTTTACAAAGATATGCCGTACGACTGGCTGCATACAACTTTGATATCGAATTCGTGCCTTCGCCGCAAAATTGTTTTGCTGATCTACTGTCGCGATTACCTCTCAAAACAAAAAAACAATATAGTAAAACTTCAAAAGGTAGTTATTTAAATTTTCTTGAAGACAAAATGCCCATTACTTTTCGTGAAGTAAAAGCAGAGACGTTGAAAGATCCTCAGTTAAACAAAATAATAGGATATATAAAATTTGGTTGGCCAGAACGTGCGCAGGATAATAAAGATAAATTATTTTTCCAAAAAAGAGAAAACATGTTTTTAGAGCATGGCTGTCTCGTGTGGGGCTATCGCGTAGTTATACCTAATAGTCTCAAAGCTACGGTGTTGCGGGAGCTGCACAGTGGTCACTTAGGCGTCGTTAAAATGAAGCAGGTTGCACGTAACTATTTATGGTGGGAGGGCTTAGACGCAGACATTGAAAGAATTTGTCGCGAATGCACTGCGTGCTCGTCCCAACGCGATAAGGCTCCGCCCGCGCCTCTGCACTCGTGGCCCTGGCCCGCGGAACCTTGGTCACGTTTAAACGTCGATTTCTTAGGGCCTTACAAGAATAAATATTATCTTGTGTTGATTGACGCTAACACTAAATGGATAGAAGTAGAATGCGTCGCTACAACATCTGCAGCGGTAGTTATTGCTACTTTTCGTAAGATATTTGCTCGATTTGGCTTACCTAAATCTATAGTGACCGATAACGGACCGCCGTTTTCGTCTAAAGAATATTCATCATATTTAGAGATGAATGGAATTAAAAGAGTTTTAGTGGCACCTTACCACCCTTCGAGCAACGGGGCAGCGGAAAACGTGGTTCGTCAGGTAAAACAAATTTTAAAAAAGGCAACGGTAGAAAACGAAAATTATGACACGGCTCTTTGTAAATTCTTATTTACCTATAGAAATACAGAGCATTGCACAACCCAAAAAGAGCCCGCAGTAGCTATGTTAGGACGACGTTTACGCGGGCGGCTAGACCTGATCCGACCCAACACGGGCGATGTCGTGCGCAGTGCGCAGAGCGTGCAGGAGGCGCGGCGCGGCGGGGTAGCGCGAGACGTCGCGCCCGGGGACAATGTGCTCGTGCGCGAATATGCTAGCAAAGATCTGAAGTGGAAGGAGGGCGTAGTGGTAGGTCAAAGCGGGCCCGTTTCGTATGTTGTAAAAACCAACGATGATAATCGTACCTCTAAAAGACACATCGATCAACTATTAAACAAAACTTCTAGAAAATCGCGACATACTTTATCGTGTGAACCGCAGGCGGATTTATATGATTCGAAGAAAAAAACTCTCAATGAAGGTTGGTCGACTCCTTTAACGCGATCACCGGGTTCCGAAGCTGTAGAAGGGCGCCGCGTTAGAATTCGCGAAGCAGCTGGTATTGCGGTTCACGGCGGCGGTCGCGGTGGCGGTGGCGATGACGTGGACGAGCTCGAGTCGGAGTCCTCTGCTTGCCCACCACAAGCTGATCACGTTGATAACGATCCGGGTACGCCCCAGCACCGGCCCTACTCTCAATATACACCTCGCAGTTTGAGATTAAGATCACGTGTCATAACCCGAAAGTAATGTATTATATAGGTAAGGTACTTACTTAGCTTAATCTATCTGTATTACTTAAAATAGCACATAAGTTAATTCTGTTTATCTATACTTACATACTTGAATAATATCAACTCTCGTAGGCATAATATATAATGTGTGCCTATGCACTCATCTAAGCTATCCTATGTTATGAGTTGTAGTGGATGGCTACTTTAGACATTATTATTAGTTTAACATTTGAAGTGTATGTTTATACTTAGAAGGAGGAAAATGTAATGTTTTGAATATGTAGGTAGTTTTTACAAATTTACTGCCACCCTCATTTGTCAACACTTACGTTCCACACTGCTGTTATAATAAACACCATTCTGCGATAGTCTGCCTTTCATTGCATACATTCCACATACATCCATACATCCATACATCCATACATCCATACATCCATACATCCATACATCCATACATCCATACATCCATACATCCATACATCCATACATCCATACATCCATACATCCATACATCCATACATCCATACATCCATACATCCATACATCCATACATCCATACATCCATACATCCATACATCCATACATCCATACATCCATACATCCATACATCCATACATCCATACATCCATACATCCATACATCCATACATCCATACATCCATACATCCATACATCCATACATCCATACATCCATACATCCATACATCCATACATCCGTACATCCATACATCCATACATCCATACATCCATACATCCATACATCCATACATCCATACATCCATACATCCATACATCCATACATCCATACATCCATACATACATACATCCATACATCCATACATCCATACATCCATACATCCATACATCCATACATCCATACATCCATACATCCATACATCCATACATCCATACATCCATACATCCATACATCCATACATCCATACACCCATACATCCATACATCCATACATCCATACATCCATACATCCATACATCCATACATCCATACATCCATACATCCATACATCCATACATCCATACATCCATACATCCATACATCCATACATCCATACATCCATACATCCATACATCCATACATCCATACATCCATACATCCATACATCCATACATCCATACATCCATACATCCATACATCCATACATCCATACATCCATACATCCATACATCCATACATCCATACATCCATACATCCATACATCCATACATCCATACATCCATACATCCATACATCCATACATCCATACATCCATACATCCATACATCCATACATCCATACATCCATACATCCATACATCCATACATCCATACATCCATACATCCATACATCCATACATCCATACATCCATACATCCATACATCCATACATCCATACATCCATACATCCATACATCCATACATCCATACATCCATACATCCATACATCCATACATCCATACATCCATACATCCATACATCCATACATCCATACATCCATACATCCATACATCCATACATCCATACATCCATACATCCATACATCCATACATCCATACATCCATACATCCATACATCCATACATCCATACATCCATACATCCATACATCCATACATCCATACATCCATACATCCATACATCCATACATCCATACATCCATACATCCATACATCCATACATCCATACATCCATACATCCATACATCCATACATCCATACATCCATACATCCATACATCCATACATCCATACATCCATACATCCATACATCCATACATCCATACATCCATACATCCATACATCCATACATCCATACATCCATACATCCATACATCCATACATCCATACATCCATACATCCATACATCCATACATCCATACATCCATACATCCATACATCCATACATCCATACATCCATACATCCATACATCCATACATCCATACATCCATACATCCATACACCCATACACCCATACACCCATACACCCATACACCCATACACCCATACATCCATACATCCATACATCCATACATCCATACATCCATACATCCATACATCCATACATCCATACATCCATACATCCATACATCCATACATCCATACATCCATACATCCATACATCCATACATCCATACATCCATACATCCATACATCCATACATCCATACATCCATACTCACAAACTTTCGCGTTTATAATATTAGTAGGATAAGATAAATTTTCCAAATATAATAAGACACTACAAAATAGTTACAATTATAAAACATCCCTTTAATTACTAAGGCCTTTATTATTAAACGTTGCGTAAACCTATATTAGGCGTAACATGCTTTGTCTTGCTTTCACGCGTGACATTTTCTGCAACCGAAAAATTGACAGATAGATGTTTTAACCACTCCGGGTGTAAGCCAAGTTTATAAATAAGGCCGTAATAGTATTGTATCTGTAACACTCTCCATTCTAGCCTATTATTATGTAGTGTGATGTGATTTGAACTCAAGTTCATAATTTTGTGATTATAAAACGGAATAAAGGTGATATTTGCGTGTTGTCGATATCAGTGGCAACCAACTGTCACCTGATGGTAATTAGTCTGAAGAAAATTATTTGTATGTACAACCTGACAATAATTCCTCTGTCGCTGAAACTTTACAGTATGATAAAGTAATGTTCATAGATTACGAATAAAATGTTATCAAAAAAAACTTACCTTGAAGGTAGGTGTTAAGTGTTCTAAATTATACTTGTTTTTTACACTAGCGATAATCTAATACCTATTTCTATCTGTGCATGGTTATCTGCAAGAGAAAGCTTTGAGCGATAAAACCGCCCATTGTGAAAATATTTAGTTTTCTAGTTTTGCTTATTGTTTTGATGACAAAATTATTGTTTATCTTTGAGGGCGATATTTTTTGTACTATGGTGTTCCAATAAAGAGTTTATCTATTTATCTATCTATTACATAGGTGGTAAATTAGTACATTATTGCAGAATCCAGTCAGTAAGCCTTTCTTACCAAGTATTAGTTAACCGGTTATATACGAGGCCAGGATGGCTTTCTTACTGGCTGTGGCTTATATAATGCTATTCTCAAAAACGAAAGAAAGCTTTTGCAAATTCGGCCTCAGCTTTTAAATCAGGAGTGCCATATATTTTCTGAATCAGATTCGCTTGAACTCATTTTTTTTGGGATTAACTATGTTCACGCAGTAAATTAAAACACAATTGTTTCAATTGAATGTGAAATCCCGCCAGTCGTGTTTTTGTTTTTTCATGTTTCATGTTTTTTTTACTAAAAAGTTTGCGTTTAGTTTGAACATTGTTCTATTTTTACATTACATTAATGTATTAGTAAAAAAAATATATTATTGTTCTTAAATATTCATATTAATTTTAGAATGGAAAGCTTTAATCCAACATGATTTATAAACTGAAATTATTAAATACAAACATAAAATCCCACACTATTACTTGTTGCGTTATCATATTATAATATCACAACATGAGGATGGAATTCTACGAACTCCAAAGCGATTGCAGAGCATCCGTCTGTTAATTCATTGTAAAGTAAACAATATTAGCAGACTTACCTAAAAGATGTCCCCACGGCGCTCATCAGCTCCAGCTGACGCTCTATTCCAACACAGCACTTCACACCAGTATTTATTGCATTTATTTTCCGTTTTAGAATACTAGCACATCCGTCATATTGCAATCTAGTTCTTCTACTTGAGCTGCGCGGACGCACGTTACGCCATGACGAGTGCACCCGACAGACGGGTTTGTTATGTTTTCGGAACCGAACATATCCGATTACCGATATGCTTGTGATGTTGACATTCCCGAGGGCTTCTTTCTTCTAAGCGGCCCCAGGAAGCCTGCTTGCGCTTTTCATCGCGCTTGTCTTCCTTTACATGTCTTAACATACAAAGTGCTTCGCAAACGCAATGAAATTGTATTAAAAATGTTTAACTAACTAAATTTGAATTGATGACGATACAATACTTCTACAACATTACTAAGTACAAAACGCATCGTGCATACTTTTTTGCGTCGCGTAAAGTATCACAGACTATAAAATGGCTGTTTAAGGCTCCAAAAATATATCTTTCTTATAAATTATGAGATTGATACATATATATTTGGAGCCTCGACTCCTATAACCATGTTATAATGGCTAAACTCTAATCTGTGTCTGGTACAAGTTTTTATTCTAAGCAGATCTAAAAAAGATGCCCTATTGTCCAATAAGTAAATGACATACTTACTTACTGGACAGTACGAGTTTCCAAGTTTTAAATCTCGCTCCTTACTGGACAGTTGTGAATAAGTCTCCGGTAGAGTTCAGTTTCTGGATACATTTTAGAGATGTTATAGCAACATTACATACCATTTTGAGAAAAAATATTTTTCTTATAATTATATACATAGTTGCTATATTGCTATGTATTGTATATACTAACAATAGTTTTTTAAATTCTTAATACAATTATGTTCACAGCTCTAATTTAATGTTGTAGGCAAATTGAACTAAACTGTTCAAAGCCATCTTAAGACTTTATTGTTTTCACAAACAAAACTTGCAATAACATAAATCTAGTTTTATAAAAGTTCAAGCATGCTCAAGTTTATCGCCAAAGTTACTCATATAGGGAGGTGTAGGTATCAAAATACTTGCTAAATTCTAATAAGTATCTCGCTGCCGCTAAACCCGTGGTTAAAGTTAAACAAACTAGTCTCGCTATCTTGGCTTTCTGAACTGGATTATGTATACAAAGGGATTTGAAATCAGTGCCTTATATAGAAAAGAATTTACCTATAAGTAAAAAAAATATAATGGTTAATTCCTAAGAACAGACAAACAGACAAACAGACAAACAGACAAACAGACAAACAGACAAACAGACAAACAGACAAACAGAGAAACAGACAAACATACACACAGACAAACAGACAAACAGACAAACAGACAAACATACAAACAGACAAACAGACAAACAGACAAACAGACAAACAGACAAACAGACAAACAGACAAACAGACAAACAGACAAACAGACAAACAGAGAAACAGACAAACATACAAACAGACAAACAGACAAACAGAGAAACAGACAAACAGACAAACAGACAAACAGACAAACAGACAAACAGACAAACAGACAAACAGACAAACAGACAAACAGACAAACAGAAAAACAGACATACAGAAATAAAATCTACCATTAATTTTTTTCCCTACTATTTTCGTTTTTTTTCCTCATACATCTACCACGTTCAGACAGCGGTCCGTTACATTTTTATTATATGTATACGAGTAGATAACATATATTAATTAGCATGATTTTGTATTTCTCGACGTTCACTTATTTCTTTTCTTTTTGTCATGCAATGAATATTTCCTGGACTAGACCATTAAAATTTAGCTGTCATATATACTCGTACTTTATTGTTTACGTTTATTCATTTTATTTATTCTAATGTATACCCACTTACTGGATTTATTAAGAAAAGTAATTTATTTGTGTATGTTTTTGTTTATTATTATTGGTTGGTTTATAGTTTATGTTTATAATTATTTTTGGTTTATTTACTGATTTTGTGATGTTACCGTCCATGTTTATTTGATACTCCTCTGCGAATGGGTTATCAGAAAAATATTTATACCCATTGTTCTTTCTGATATTAAGTCATGAATGTGGTGTCTCATCAAACCTATACTCCCCGTAATATTAAGTTAATGAGTCTCATGTGCCTGTAATTTCGCCGGCTTCCGTATCCTTTAAACAAGAACATAATATTGCGAACATTACTGCTTCGCGGTAGAAATGTGAAGGCAGTTTTCCCCTGACGAACTCTACTAATACTAAATCTTTTTTGTAGAAATCCGACATTAATATACTGCTTTTGTTTATCGGTATTATTTATTGATTAATAGTGGATTACAATTCGAGCAGTTTGTTTGCTGCAAAGAGCCGAGTACCATGTAATGTAGATTACCAATATTATGTGAAGGTGCAAGAGTAAAATGTAGAAAAGTCATTCTTGAAAACCTCGTCGATACTTTTATATTTCTAGGACTTTTCCTAGAAAGTTTATAGGTACTGTCTAGAAGAATTATTTTCTACTAATACGTTACATAAGTAAAGTTTTCGTAGCTTTGCTAGACCTTAACAGGATTGTGACTTTCTAAAAAAGGCTACAATAATGTTGTGTGATCGTGGCTTTATCTTACTACAAATATGACTTGCTCCAAAAACACCGTGAAGACGAACGGAGTTGAAGAACATAGTAGGGATATGGAACCAAAAGGTAAAAAACTCAACATATTCACTGCTTCCACTAGTCCGTTCTACAAAAGAGATAAATACGTCTTGTTGGAGACGTCTTTCAATTAGTTTAATCATGACTACGTGCCGTCTTGGACGCTTATTCCAAGCGTAATTAGTTATAGACAGCTTCTATTATACACTCATGTTTCCTAATCATGGATACACATCATACATTAGTGCCTAAGTGAGCCATGTTAATTTAAATACTCTAGCTTTATTTTATGAAGGTCACCTGAATTTAGACCTTAATGAAGAAGAAAACATAATGTGTACTGTATATGTATACAGTACATGTGATAAAACTTATTTGGCATATAATTATGTCAAAAAATAACTTATCCATTTCAATTCAAGGAGATACATGCGATTGCATACAAATGCCATAAATAGAGTAATGGAACTTTGTTTGCTTGCTTGGCACGCGAAATTTTAAAAAAAAAATTTTCAAAAAATTCAGCAACCCACAAATTTAGGATTTCCCAAATCAATGGTCTTACCTATGAAATATTTTAATACCTATTATATGTTTACGAAGCATCTTCTCTGCTAGCATAATAGCTGTTATTATCTTACTAACATTTTACATTCCAAAAGAAAAGTAGCCGTTAGCTAAGCATAATATACTTCCATCTCCATATCTAGGAAACATATTGTAGCAACTAAATTGGATTTCTGATGCATTTTCAGTTGCTTGATTAGCCACATTTCACATTGCTTTGAGATTGAATAGCACTACTGCGTCGTGTTCTAATTAAGTCTATGTATGGAACCAGATGGAGATACAGACTTCCTTGTTGCTCTAGTTATCAGGCAACCTTTGAAAGCATAAATGAACACAATTTTTTTATTACTGTATTTTCAGTTCTAGTAGTGTGGTATAATTAAAAATGTACTAGATATTCCTATCGAGATCTTATTGAGAAATATTGAATAACAGGTAGGTAGTCAAAACCTGGGCTAATGGAAATCTTTTTCTACCGCCTTCCAAGAAAAGAGGAGGGACTCAATTCAACTGTATTTTTTTTAATTGTTTGTTACCTCACAACTATCGACTGGGTGAAACTATTCTCAAAAAAAAATTAAAAAAGCTAATGCTTCCCCTGTGGTCCCATTTAATTTCATCAAATTCGATCCAGTAGTTTTTGAGATACACTCCAATAACTGAATAGAATGGAAGTCGGTATTAAATTTTAAACTAAAATATAAAATACCTGTTGCCGATTTTGAGGCTAATTTAATAATGCTTATAAAAATATCAAATTAAATCTATAATAGCTCTCTTAACCTACCGCGGGACAATGAGAAGTCTTGGTCAGCATTACATAAATCTGCTTAGCGAGCCAAGCGATCTTCTGACGGCCACGTCGGATGTCCGGTAAGCTGAACCGCTCGTGCTTTGCACTACGCCGCCTGGCAATCATCCCCATTCGCAGCGTCGTGCTCTCCTGCTAGTTCACGGCCCTGTTCCAAAACCAAATAAATTGCCGTTAGCTTACCCATAATTATATTATTTTATTAAATGTTAGAATACGATTCTTTTTAAAAAAAAATATGTTTGTAAACTCGTTTTGAAGGTTATAATTAAAATTATATTATATGCGAGTAGGTATCTTACAATATACATTTTCTTTCATTGTTTAAATTTATAACACAAGCTCCTGAAACCGTTTTAAAAAGTTATAAACTCTCATCTATGTATTTTAAAATTTTCCAGGTAGAGATAAAACCACAATGGAGATGTTCCGTGAAAAATAATTACTTTGCTAAAGTAAACCGAGTTGAAAGCGCACTTTGCAGTACATTTTGCTTTTAGTATAATCTTCAGTCTCATAATTCCAGAAATTGCGTTTGTCTGTCATCGTCTCCTTTACTTGAAATAGTGGTCTGTATGCCATAAGATATATATTATAATAATTTTTACAACTCGAAAGGCTTGCTTTAGAAGCTTTTAGCTTAAGAAAAAAGGATTTTAGAAATGAATTGCTTTGCACTAAATTTTAAATAATTTATAGAATATCCGTTTTAGGACATTTTATGCATTGTATCGATTTTTTTATTTGTATTATTTAAGAGCAGCTAGTTGCTTTATATATACAGTGTGATTTCGTGATCATGATTCGTGATGATGACACACAGCATCACCGGAAGGAACACACTGGATGAGGTGACTTTTCGTCTCAATACAGGCACTTGTTGGTGGTGGGAGAAAACAAGTCAGTAAGACCACATATTTCCTCAATAAAATATAAAAACTGTGATTAATATAAATATTTTTATACAATACTCATGATAACTTTGATTAGCTTTCAGGAGCTACAATAAGTTGTAATAATGTAAATATAAGCTGTTGGTCTTTCTCAAATATATAAATAAATAAATAAATCCGTTAGGTTACTTTACGTTAGGTTAGGGTACACAGTAATTTATGGTTATATTTTGAATATAATAATAACATATGACTAAATTAAATGTATTTTCAAACATTGTTATATAACCATCGTGATAAATTGTGAAACGTGATATTTTATCTATAGGATTATACAACTTATATAATTTAAATAAACTTTTAACAAGTACCTAATTTGAGTGATACTAGTATTGTGGAACGTAAGATAACAATACTATTTGTTTGATTTCATTTTTTATATAATCTCATTCGGTAATATTCTAATTATGAAATGAAATACAGACTTTTATTATAATACATATGTTATTTACATATTTCTTTAAGAAAATTAAAAAAATAAATTAAAGCAATTAAAGCATTTAAATAAAGTAGTGTATGCAACTGCATATAATTTGGTATTAAAACACTCGTGTCTTAATCTAATTTTGATTCTTACACAATCGAATCTTATTTCGAAACGAGCCGCAGGCGAGTTTAAAAAAACTACACTCATGTTTTAATACCCTCTATTATATGACAGTTACATAAACTATTATTATGATTAAATATTAAAGTTTTTTACTAAACTATAAGTTAATTTACAAATAGCTTATATTTATGACAGGCAACATCTTATTTGATCGGTAAATATGGATTTACATCTCTCATATTCGGTAAGTAGATCCTTATTACCCCCAAATGGGGCTTGTAGGTGACCAATTAGCGATCTAAGGTAATAATGTAGCTAGAAAAGCCCTAGGGCGGTAAGTAATAAAAAAAACACTTCACTCTTTCAAAAAGTTCGCGTACATCCAACCATCATACTGGCAATAGACATCATGCATTCAGCCCAATGACAAAAGAGGTCGCTTCGCTAGTCAGCCTTGTCTTCGTATGAGTATATTAGTCATCAATTTTATTTTTGTAATGCCGGTTTTTTTCTATTTACCTCACAATCGAGATGTAAAGCAGAGTAGTTAGCTCGGGTGTAAGCATCAATTGCACCCTCGAACTATAGGCCTTACAGCCCTTGGCTACTAATCTACTATTACACCTTCTGACATATTCATCAAACTGGTAATAATCTATCACGCTCGTACCCTAAGACATCGGGTTTTGGATCTTTTTTACCCAGTAATTTCACTTGCCTATACCAACACCCTACACCCTATCACACTTATGGTGCTGTCAATTCATGATGTCTATAAAAATGAGGGGATTTAAAGCAGTTTATCTCAGGAGCATCGATTTAATTAAAATTCCAAAAAATAATATGACATTTCTAATAGTTCTAAGTAAACATTGACGGTATTAAAAACATATTTTAACAAACTAGCGTACATTAAAAAAAATTCAAACATACCACTTAATTTCACATATAAAACATTATTTCTCTGTATTTACAATTATATTTGCCATGAAACACAATCATATCCATAATATAAAAAAAATTAATACACATACATTGACGTATTATTCTTATTTAAGGGTTCACATTATTTTTTTATGAATCTTGTACGTTTTTACGAGATGCGCTTGCTTGATTTCAAGTAAAGGAAACTGAACGTAGCCAAGCGCTGAACTGACAGCACCTTAAGCCTGCGCACTTTTGCTTCGTGGTAGAATATCTTGCAAACTGGTTCATACCCTTCTGCACTGCATGTCTTGTAAGCCTACAAAGGGATAATACGGTAATAGGCATGCCCCCTGTTACAGCATATATTCAATCTAATTTTCTGTGATAAGATGGAGAAAATGACTGGAAAAATATATTTATGTATTTTTACTAATATACCAACCTTTGTCTTAATAGAAAGTCGCTATTATGGTATATCAATCGTTTCGATGTCAAAAAGAGTAGGTAGGTATATTTGTTTTTCATCATATCATTTAAAGTTTTTGAGTTTAAACTTAAACCTTTAAAGTACGAGTTTGTCTACTGTAACAAAATAGTTAGTACATACATTTATTAATATTATTAGTGTGAAATCAAGATCCTTAAAACATATAAAAAACTGAGTCGTACACAAATCTATATAATTATCGAACCTGCTCAAAAACATTCCCGATAATCGGTTGAGTAATGCTACCAGCCATGCGTTTCTCTAATGATTCGTCGTTGAGTTCGTCGACGAGCTCACCGATGTCAAATACTTTATGAGATATCGCCCTTGTACATAAGGTTTTTTTTTCAACGTTTCTAGTTATCTCGTCATTTGTTTCACGGATGTAGTCAAAGATGCAACGATGTTTGCTCTTAGAGAATCGCACGGCTGGACATACCAAGTTATAGACCGTGGGAGCTGTGACGCCACAAAATGACGGTTTGGGTAAAAACAAACACGAATACGTATGTTATTTTATTATTTTAAATTTTGACTCGTTTTTTTTATGTAGAGAAAACAGAAATCAGTAGGTTTCTCATCTTCTTTCGTTTTTTCACCTTTCACACATTAAACACAGATTTTTGCTCTATAAATTGCTCTACAAGTGTGCTCAAACATGCTAAACCCAAAAAAAAACTGTATAAATCCCTTGTAACAGATGTTTGTTTTTACCAATGTCAAATACTGCCATTTCGTGACGTCAAACTTCTGCTGTCTATTGCAGGAGCAGAGCCGCGATCAATAAAAATATGAAAGTTTGGATGGGCGGCTGAACGGATTTGAATGAAATTTGGTAAGTTATACAGAGGTACTGGTAATCAATAAGCATCCTTTTAAGAACATATTCTATACATCAAAACAAACATCTTTGGTTCTACGACTTTCAAAAATTCGTATTTTTTTTCTTCCATACAATACTTAAAAAATCAATTTGACCGGTCTAAGCATAATTAACACTATGCCCACAAGCCACGGCCGGCGCCGGGCGGGCGGCGGCGGCAGCGTATGAAAGGGGTTGAGACGCGGCAAGTCCAGGTCGTCGTAGCTGTGCTACGCTACGCTACGACGCGCTTAACTACATGCATGGCTAGACGTAGATGAATGAAGTGTAGAGTTATGAAGTGTAAGAGAGAATCAAATTTTTTTTTTATTGGGATATTTGCTTAGTTTTGGGAAGAGTTCTAGAACAAAAGTTGTTTGCTTTGATGTACAGAATATGCCCTTAACAGGATGCTAATTGATTACCAGTAACCCTGTATATGAGGCACTGGATAGGATACGTTTCATCATAACTTTTTTAACCGAATTCAAAAAAGAAGGAGGTTTCCCAATTCGACCGTATAATACATTTTTTTTTTGTGTGTTCGCGGATAATTCTGTCCTTTATGAACCTATTTTGACGATTTTTTTAATTTGGTAGAGTATACTTCCGGGATGGTTCCATATAAATTTTATCAAATTCGATTTTTGAGTTACGCTGCAATAACTGAAAATTGTTTCGCCTATTTAGATGATTTCATGATATCATCATTAGTAAATGACAATCGATCCCGTAATTAGCAAGGGCCACTAAAATGGATAAAAAAAAATTTTTGCATAAAAGGAAACCGACTTCAACACCAAAAAGTTTGAAATAAATTGTCAAAGTCACAATATTAAGTACTTTAATTGAATTATCATGGTACAGACTTCAACTACTTATTTCACACTTTTTGGTGTTGATGTTGGGTCCGTTTTTTGGTATTTTGTTTTTTATTTAGAATTTAACGATTTGAATTAATGTTGCTTTTAACTGCTTCTAGTATTTTGAAAACGTCCAATGATTAAATAAACACTTCGCTATAAAATTGATACTAACCTACACAGTGTGCCATCTATGGTTATAAGCTGTTAATTTTTAGAATACAATAATAAGCCATACAAACAAGAAGTCTAAGTCCAGAATAGAATAGGATAGAATACAATTTATTTGTCATAGAAAACATATTACGGTACAAAATAATCTTATTATGCATAAAATATATACGTAATTAATACGTTTTTTAACCGTCGGATTCCAGAGGTTAATAGTTAAGGTCGTAAGATACTAAAATACGATACTATAAATTGTAACCACAATAGAGGGCGTTTTGTAAAGCTAAGTAATGAGGCCAGACGCGTGTTTTGGGCGATATTAGCTCTCAAGAGGGCGGTATTGTGCGACAAAATTATGAGATTAGTCGACCTTTATGTTGTCAACGGGGTCGGGGTAAGTTTGAGGTCGAAGGATTTGACCCCAGGTGTTTAAATAGGTTGTGTTTTGTTTTAGTCAATATAATATTTAATAATTATGTTATAATTATATATTATGTAATAATGTTTTGCGTTTTGGGAAATACATAATACACCTTAGAGGACCAAGTGAGCTTTTTATTAACATTCTCACTGATTTTCTGCAAATGGATAATATCTAACGGGAGTAAAACATGTACAATTAAAAATTTTAACACCGACTTCCATTCTAGTCAGATATTGGAGTGTAACTCAAACACTACTGGACCGAATTTGTTGAAGTTGACTTAAATGGGACCACACGGGAAACACCAGCTTTCAAACAAAATTTGAAAATTGGTTCACCTATCGAAAGTTATGAGGTAATAAATATTTTAAAAAAAAACAGTCGAATTGAGTACCTCCTCCTTTTTGGAAGTCCGTAGAAAATTATTTCTAATTATTCTTACTTGGTGATAGTCCTCCTTTGTGTAATGACATAACTGATCTGAACTTACTTTATCTCAAGCATCTGAAAGCTCTCATTAATGGATGATAATAATTAAAGGTGACATAATATCACGCGTGAATCGAATTGAAAAGTTCCTCAAAAAGCAAAAGCTTAAAAATAAACGTTCCACAACCATCGCCAGCGCCAGCTAATTTATTCAGCATGCACTGCATTGTCAGAATATCATACAAGTGGCAGATTTCGAGGTAATACCGCCCGCGCGAAGCCGACGATTTCGCGTTAAACTGACAGCAGCAGAGGTCGGAAGTTTTTTCATTAGTGGTGCCACGAGGATTAGTGACTCTCTTCATGCGACTTACTAATTGCTCTCGGGTTGTACTCGCTTCTAAATTGAGGTTGCGTGTGCAGGGAACGAGTGTGACTCTGACATAGTCATGAAATATAACTTTGTGGTACCAACAAATGCGTGAAATGTTTATTGTACTCTTGTACGTAGTCAACTACGATTACCTACTCGTAGTTGACTTCTTACAACCTTTACTTTACGTTAAAACTTATAAAGGGATTCCAATTATGTATAACTAAATAATATGTACTTTTATCATAATGATGACATATTGGTCGTTTAGGTATTGGGGCTAGTAATTGTTCATAGTGGAGCTTACGAATGATTTCGTAATTGTTTTATTAAGTTGAGCAAACCTTGGTGTGGTCACAATTCTTGGATTGAGCTGATTTTAACTAAGCGCTTTCATCCTTCGGAAGCTACTTAAAATTGTCAGTCACGGTTATGGTATTAGGAAAACAGTTGTGTCCATACCAGAGGTTTCCATACTTTTTTTTAAACAATCAATATTCTTATCTTGATGGGGTTTGTTACAATTTAGGGTTGTATGGCGAGGTTAGAGTGCAAAACTTATAATATCATCAGATCCATCATCATTGGACCAATAGTGACTTGTTTGCATTAATTTTTTAGTGACTTGTTTGCATTAATTAATTGATTAGTGGCCTTGGTAGCAACCCTGCCTTCTGAGCCGCTGCTCTCGGGTTCGATTCCCGGATAGATCAAACCGTGTTTGGGTGTTATATCTACATCTACAATAGTATTATAAAGTGGAAGGATTTGTTTGTTTGAATTAAATAGGCCACGAAACTACTAGGCCGATTTAAAAAATTGTTTCACCTTTATAATTTTACATTATCCCATGAGCATATGCTGTATAATATTTTAAATAAAGTAAGGGATCCGTATGAAAACTTCAATAGTGAAAACCAATCCTAACCCGAAAAAATACCAAATAAAATTAACAATAGAGCAAAGTGATGTACTACAGTTTTATAGAGGACATCAATATCTACTAAAAAGTTTGCATTACCATAGATCTTACAATGACAGTGATGTCACAATAATACCTTTTCATGTTATGTGCATTTGCAAAAGTAACGCCAGTACAAAATAGGCCACATTATTTGCATTGGTGTTAGTGTTAATCCATATATACTCTTATAATAAAGAGGAAAGATTCGATTGTTTATTTGTAATGGATAAACGCCAAAATCACTTAAGTCATTCTAAAAATGTTTTCACCATTTAAAAGCAACATTATGCCTGAGTCAAATTCGCTATATTTGATCCATAATCATCATCATCATTCATCACCACGCGGGTGAAACTGCGGAGCGCAGCGAGTGTATCTATATACATATAAAACAAAGTCGTGTTCGCTACACCATTTATAACACAAGAACGGCTGGACCAATTTTTATGAAAAATATGACACATATGTGACATATTTTTTTTTTAATTATTATTATTGCCTATGTTCACAGACTCAATGGGTCCGTGGCATTGTTTACATTTATATTTTAAACTTATATTTTTTTTTTAAATTACTAACGGAATACAGGACATTTTTTTTTCTTAACTAATCTTACAAAATATACGCAAGCAGCGCCCGTTCACGAGCTTGACACGTGTGCCAGCCATCGCCCTCCTCAACCATATTTGAGGGAAGAGGACGACCTGCCACACGACGCCGCCGCGAGAAGAAGCCTTTTAGTGAGCGTGAATGCTCAAGGCATACACGCATACATAATACAAAAGCCGTACTTGTCTAATTTTTTTTATAACATTTTTTATTTAAGTCGGCTTTCTCCACCCGGCCCACGGCCTCCGTCACATCCACATTCCGATCTTTTATTGCCATCTGCAAGTTGTCGTCGCGGATAGCATTTGGTGACGCAGACACCGACGTCACACGAAACGGCTGATGGCGTCTTCTTCGTCGTCGGTGTAGTAGGTGAAGATCCTGGTGTGCCGCGAGACTGCAACCACTGCGTGCAGGACGCTCTCGTGCAGACTCATGTTGCCCTTGGTTTTAATGGCGATGACAGACTCGTATGTCAGTCCCTGTGCTTCATGGATGGTAAGGATGCGCGACCCCGTGCCTTCACCATAACCCTGGTTGGTCAGGGTCTCCTTTTCTTCCTGAGTGTGTACTAGGAAGAGGGTGTTGGGAAGGGTGCTGGGTATATGCGCATCTCTGTACCTTTTCTGCTCCAGGAACCTAATACGTGGGGCTGAGGAATATATACCTGAATATATTTCCCTCAACGCGTACGCGACATCCATGGGATTCCGGTGTGTGCACAACAACTCCTGATTGATGGTAGCTATCAGGTTCGGGCGACAGTACCTTAGCTCGAAGAGGTTCTCTCTATCGATATAAGGCAGTTGGTTGACGTCTCCGATGAGGACAATTTCGCGAGCACCTGCCAGCCGCGCTGCCATGACAATGGCTCCGAAGTGGTTCATGAGAGCTTCGTCTTCCATAAGGCAAACGACGCTCCTACCACTTTGGATGCCATTCACGAGTACAGAAGCCATGGTGCACACTTTGGTTTTCACCAAGTCGCCTATGCGGTGCGCTAGCTTCTCCCTCAGGTCTTTTGCTGCTTCGGTTGTCGTGGTGATAACCATGTCCTTGTCCACATTAAAGCTTCTAACCACCCATGTTGTTTTACCACACCCCGGAACCCCGTTGACCCATCGGATCTCCGGTACCTCCCAGCTTTCCCAGGACTTTATCTCGACTCCAGGGCTCCCTTCCATGGTTTTAGCCATTTCTAGGATCCTATCATCTAGCATTATCCTGGTACAGCGGGCGATAACCACGATGGGGTCGTTCGGTGGTGTTTCGTACTTAGGCTTTCCGAGCCGCTCCGTCTCATCTTCGTCTAGGGCCACGAAACCACGCTCAGAACTGTATGCTGCTATATACCGACCTTTCATCGTTCCCATGATGACCAGATAGGTGTCGTTATTGTATATGGCTGCATCAGCCTCACCTTTAAGAGGCCTTCGTTTTCTAACCTGAAGGACTGCAGGATATTTTCGCAGTTCCTGAGATTGACTACTTTAGTCGCTCTCGTGATGGCAAGAAATTCAAGAAGTGCGTTTCTGGCGTGTCTCGCGGCCCCAGGGCCGGGATATAACGAGGCGGACTAACCTGTCCCATATCGGCTCTCGTCCGAGCAATCTGTTGTGGCGGCTGTTGTGTCCTATGGAGCGACTTTTGTGGGGAGAGCTCCTTTCGATGTGTCATATTACCTCGGGAAAGGACGTAGAATACTTTTAATCACATCATCATTGACCACCACGTGGATGAAACCGCGGGGCGCAGGTAGTATGTATGATGTATTTAAGTATGAGTACCAGTCATCGGGATACCAATACCATAGTACAAGTTCTACCTATACTTTGGTACGGGAAGACCTTGTGTTGGTTAAGTCATCCACACACAATATTCCTTGGATATTATCATTTTTCACCAGGGCCAGTCAGTGTGACGCATTTTGAATTGTTTATTTACCATTACTAAGTGTAGTATTTCTAAATTAAACCAGAATACCAGAAAGTGTGGCATACTATTTATTATATTTTACAATACTTTGTTACAGTTGTTTAACCGATTAGTACAGTCGATCACAGATCAAAGAGTAAGCTCAAGAGCCACAGACTCAACACCCTATCTAAGGATAGGGGATACCACACTAAGTTTCTTCCTCATAGAAATAATGTATCTGTTCTTCCTACTACTACTATAAGATAACGCTAGCACAATCTCTTTTATTACCTGTGCTCGATTATGTAGACGTCAGCTGTCTTGATATATCGGAGGATCAGCTTAACAAACTTGAGCGTCTCCAAAATGTTTGTGTTAGATTTGTATTCGGGTTGTGCAAATATGACCATGTTTTATTTAATACTCCTTTACGAATGGGGTGTCTGGAAGAGATCTCTCTGAGCGATAAGACCGCCCATTGTTACACCTAGTCTTTAGCATTGTTTTTTTATTATTTTCTAATAAGTATTCAGTCATATATGTGGTGTCTCAATAAAGTGTTATCTATCTATCTAAGTGGTATGCATTTTGTGCAGGAGGCTGTCTTGGTTGGAACCACTACCGTGCCTGATATTCTGCCACGGAGCAATAGTGCGCCAGCAATTAGGTACCTAAGTACATAAACAAAATATCAATAAAATAATAGGTAAGTAGGCCACAGTTTATACAACCAATATTGGAATAGAAATTAGTAAGAATTTATCAATAAGCACGTAGACCACGCTTGAACTGTTTTAGACCAGAACCACAGAATAAGTAGGTAATATGCCAGAGCCTAGCTTATTCATATCTGGGAGCCGATTCTACTATTTCCAAACGTTCAACAATCCATCCCGCTGCAACTGCAGTTCGACTCGTTCAACTCCGGTTGTCGTCCGATCATTACCCAAAGAGCCATTCATACGAATATAAGTTAGCGTCGCGTCCATGATCTATCGAGTTAGCAGTATATAAAGCTTCGATATTGCAGAATGTAAAGATCTGTCGCCGGTATCAATAGATACGCAGCTACAAATGGGCTGTTTGTCAATAGCAGAATAATAAAACATGTAAAAGTCACGGTTCAGCTACCGTTCGATTGCAATTTAGTTAGTGGAATCAACCCCCTGATGTGGATGTTCAAACGCGTGGTAGTGGTTATATTGGCTCAACTTGGGATTTCGAAGCGAGGTTCTGAAAGCGGACGACACTAGCGCATCCGGTACTGCAGAGAGTGTCTTTAATTTTTAATGCCTGTCGGTTTGTTCTGCGTCGATAGCAAATATTGCCGAGTATTTCAATATTGGCGCATATTGGACATGGTTTCACTTTATATCACCGCTCACCGCAATTTTGCTGCTTGCTATTTGTACGTTTTAAAGTTGTGTCATCACGTGCATAAATGTATTTTGGCTTTTGTAGTGTAATATATTATCATATCATTTTCCTCCTTTAGAATATTTTCCCAAAAGAAAAAATATTCGAGATTATAAGTTTTTTTTTTTTTCCGCTGCCCTCGAAACAATAAAATTCCTAAACGCGATTCTATAAATACGGGTACGTACGATTTCTTCTAACTTGACATGGCTTCATTATAAGCCATGTCAAGTTATGGCATATAATTAGGTTATAAGCCATAACTTGATTGCAACTTTCATTACAATTGGACATTTAAAATTTGTTTATTATATTTAATTGGCGATTTAGCTAACGCTTTAGGTACAATCGACAATCTGGATAATTTCGTGACCTACCGGCTCGCTTCTTCATAGAGCACTCGAGCACCCGACTGAGTACAAGATAGTCTGATGTGCGAAATTACGAACTCGCTCGAGATACTCGACTTTGGCCTTAGCACGCGTAGTGTAACGTAACGTGTCGTTCACGTGAAACAGGACAAACTGTCATGTATCTAGGGCAACTGTAGCATAGATAACTCACAGTTTGTGCACCGAAGCGTGACGCGTTGACGCTTACGATACGACTACTTTTTCGCAAATTATTTGAGCTTCGGTCACTGTACTTACCGCGAAAGTGCGTTAATAATTACTCCTTCTAATCATTATGCTTAGACTCATTTCACTTTACCTACTAATATTAAAAGAGTATACATTTGTATGTGTATGCAATATGTTTGTTAGCAGCCATAGTTGAAAAGGTCGAATCGAAACGTCAAAATTTATGATAAAAGGTCTTTAGAGTTTGAAACTATCGTGAGTATTGTGATACTACAAAAATAATATATATATACCGGCTGCACTCACTTAAATTGACATTATGAATGAAATATGCCAAATGCATTCATTCGGCATATTTCATTCAGTCGGTCGGTCAGTATGTTTATATTACTAGTATTATGGCATAATGTCGTTTACATATATAGCGAGTAAAAAATCGATTGCCCATAGTTGTTTCAGATAATTTTATTATCATAGCTTTCTTTCTAGTTCATCCTAGCTTTGAGAACCCCTTGTCTCACTTTAAATGTATTCAATCATGTTATCATTCACTTACTGATAAATTTTATTATATAGTGTGATTTTCGTTATTCGTAGTTATTATTTCATATTAGTGTACTCAAATAGCATTAATGTTATTACAGTACCGTAATTCTCAGCATTATTCTACTATTACATATTCTGTGGCATTACAACGTTCTGTACAATTGTAACTTTTGTCTAACATTGTAGATGTCACAATTACATCTGTTTTAGTACGGGTTTTGTAAAAGTACGATGAACCTTCAAAATGAATTAAAATTGACGGCCGAAAAATGTTTAAGGAACAAAAAGTTGAATTCTCATAATGTTGAATTTGCAATATTCGCAGCATGTTGAATCCTAAAATGTTGAGTTTGCAAAAAGTTGAAGTCCTTAAATGTTGAAATTATGTTATCTGCAATTAGTGTTATGTTCGATCAGGCTTAATAAAATTAAAAGACTAGTAGGAGGTATAAAGAAAACATAAATATATAGTAAAAACAAAAAGGACCTACAAAAAGATCGTTAGGCGTTATCTTTTGTCGAGTCTACACACTAACAGCATTGGTTCAACCGCATTGTATAGATCTCCAAACAAAAGGAGCCAAAATAAAAATCCTCCGCAATAAAGCGAAGAGATACCTAAAGCACCGTTTGACGATTACCGTGCCATACGAAACCCCATTTGATTTACGCTTCTTGATAAATTAATCCTAGCTTTCACCATTTCACTCAATACGTTTTTATTTCCTCTATGTGTGACTGGATACGTGCGATAACGAAGGGACAGGTTATTACTACGGGGGAGTTTGACAGTTTAATGTTAAGTGTGTTAGATAGACAGCGTGTCTAGGCATCAATTGATTACATTTCTTTTTATCATTATACCGGAATAGCCTCGTAAACTTAAACCGATGTATGGGGATATCTATAATTAAAAAAATTAAGAGTTGCGACACCAGTACGGCGGTTAAAATCAACATAAAGGGATACATTCGATGGTCGGATGCGTGCCACGGTGACATAGCTAGACCTAGGTCGGCGTCTTAAAAGGATCGTTGGAAAACGTAACGTCCGATATGTAATTTTCCATCTAATGTTGCGAAATAATGTCCGTATATTTTTGTGGTTCATCACTTAATACATTTTTTATTGACCACGCGAGCGACTCTGCTTTAACTGGCTAAATTGACTTATCTGTCCGTATGTTTGTTATGTTGTATGTAGTTCTTCCTGTACACGTCGCATTATTAAACCAATCTTGACGAAACTTACCTATGCATGGTCTAATCTATAGATATAATAGTATCCAGACAGATCCATACAGGCCTGTTGGTCTAGTGGTTAGTGACCCTGACTGCTATGCCGGAGGTCGTGGGTTCGATTCCCACCCAGGACAAATGTTTGTGTAATGAGCACGATCATTTGTTCTGTGTCCGGGTGTAATTTATCTATAATATGTATGTATTTAGAAATATATAAGTATGTTTATCAGTTGTCTAGTACCCATAACACAAGCTCTGCTTAGCTTGGGACTAGATGGCGTTGTGTGATAGTTGTGGAATATTTATTTTTCATGGATAAAATTTGATTCACACATTAGGTACTTACCTCATTTTAAAGGGAAATTTCGAATATGAGCATAATTGGTCTACTATGGTTTATGCCTATGGTAGTATGGTCTACTGTTCGCAGAACTAATAGTGAGTAATTATAATATTTTATAGTTATTATTGTTCCTTTAGTATGTTATGCTTTTTAGTTCCCCGTAACATTGATAAAGTTATACATGAAAATAACAAAATTCCCATTACCATAATTATGAGTCATAGATGTTACAGAGATAAGAACCAAACTACAGAGGGCTAAAAATCAATTATAAACTTGCATGGTTCGATCCAAATAGCAAATTGCATATTGTTCGAGTTCAAGGCCAATCTGGGACACCTTGTATAACCTTAAATGCTTCTTCGGTCTTTACACCCTACAATTTTGGAACTAGAGAGTCAATGACTTAAGAGGATTGCATAGCTAGTACTTTCCATGTTAAAAGAGAAAACTCTTTTCTACCTCTTATCATTGTCCGATTTCAGTGATTTTTTTTCATGGATTCATGACATTGTTTACTATGCCCGTACGTTTTGATTTTTTTAGTTTTTTTATGTTCTAAAAAAGGAAATTTATAGTACTTTGAAATACTGAAAATATCAAAACGTACGCCATAGTAAACAATGCCATTATTCCATAAAAAAAATCACTGAAATCGGACAATGTTAAAAGGTAGAAAATAGTTTTCTCTTTTAGCATGGAAAGTACTAGCTATGCAATCCTCTTAACCCTTCTGAAATTGAATTACACTACTGCTGGACCGTGAACATGATGAACTATAGCTAGAACTATAGATGGACTATAGCCCGGCAATCTCGTGCGCAACCGTCCGGCGGGGTGACAGATGTTGGCGGGGACGAGGTAGCGCGTCATTCTAGCACACGGCTACACACGTAGAGAAGTGTGCCAAGATAAATCTTGAGATAAGTTGTATTTACATTTACTATTAGTTTTTGTTAGTTTTATTAGTAATTGTTGCTTACTTGTGATGTAATATAGGAATAAATAAAAAGATGGAACTACTTATATTATATTACTTTACTTTAGGAACTTACTACTTACTACTTTATATTTAGGAAATTATTAGAAACTAAAATTATGATAGATTGAAGGCGAGCTCTCGATCGCTAGCACTGCACGTCTACGAGTATTCCGTGCAGACAACGAAAGTGTAAGACGGATGGAATAATTGTAGAAAATTTAATTGTCCGTTTACTATTGCTGTATATATGAGCTTGTATGAATAAAAAACATGAAAGTAAGTATGCATTTTAAATGTATTTTCTGATATATTTATTTATGCTTGTGTAGTGAGACTTTGCTACATGCCAAATTTCATGATGCTAAATAAAAAAGGAGTAGGTACATAACAGGCTTTTTATTTATTCGCGAATAACTTGATTGAAGCTTCTGGAGTGAGTATTACATATTCTCAATGTTATTTTAACGGTTTAACTTACGCGGTAGATGTAGTGTAGAGTAGAGTATCTCGACTGGTTTTGTGACCTTCCGGGCCACTTCTTCGTAGAGCATTCGCACACCTGACGTACACGTTACTCGGTTATACCTGCTAAAGTGTCACAATTATATTATGAGAGTAACAAAATATGCGGTATAGAGGTATGGGACAGCCGTATGGCGCTGACTTAGAAACTGTTGAATATGTTGTAACATAGATGGTTGGAGCTGTAGCTCCAACTTGATACGTTCACGCTTAAATAAAAATGGATCTTAACAGACAGACAGACGGACGTACAACGAGGTGGTGGTATAAAGGATTCTTTTTAAGGTTCCGTACCTTAAAAGTTTTTAACTATACCACGGGAACTTTTTAATTTACCGGAAGCAAAAGTATCATATATGTTGACCAGGGATATATGCTACCACATTACAAAATTTCATTTAAATCGGTATAGTAGTTTCGGAGATTAGCCCGTACAAACAGACAAACGGAAACAAAAAAACACTGACTCTGACTCGGTTTTTAGCATATTGTCCTTGAACGGAAATTCGACATCTACAGTTTTATTATATGTAGTGAAGTGATATTTTATTAAACTTACTTGGATTCGTTTACTTGTAAAAATAAATAGATTTTTGGGTCACATGGTATTGAACACTGCATTAATTACTTATCCTTCTGAGCGGTTTTCTTCATTAACTAAACGACGCCAATTAATCACGGTACGGCGAATTAGGGCAGCCCCAAAACGCTCGATTTGTTTATCCCGCCAGTCTACGAAAATCTCCAAATCGCACGAACTTTTATAATAAGAAGACTAATGGTTTAACCAAAGTTCAAATACCAAAGCTATTAGGCTCTTCTGGAAAAAACTAATAAACTTTCCATGACAGATTATAACCAGCTGGTAAGATATTTTTAGTTTTAATTAAAAACCGTAATATTATAACAATTTGGTGTCTTTTCGGTACCGGCTGTTTCACTGAGTAACATGTTGATCTAAAATTATTTCATCTACGTAGGTTATGTGTGGTTGGCAATATAAATCTTAGCTGCTAAAATGAGAATTGAGTACGTACATAAATATATTTAAGTTATTTATAATAAGCAAGTCGAACTTAAACTAGACATTATACCAGGATTACTGTGTCGGTCAGCCCGAGACAATTAAATTAATAAAATAGCTCAGCAATTGCACTTGTTACCTTACATAACACACATGCTATTATAATTATACAGTGGACTCGAAACCTCAAGCAATACCATTAAGATATCGGTTAGTTGGGCTATAGTTGGAATTCCATGATTAAGTCAACAAGTTCAAAAAATCAACATTTCCAATACAATATAAAACTACATACATGTAATAAATACATGAAAATATACTTCGCAGTATCATCATCATCTCAGCCGTAGGACGTCCACTGCTGAACATATACCTCCCCCATTAGGTATCAGATGATCCGCAGTAAGTATTAAGTTATCAAATAACATGTAAACATCACATGCAATATTATAAACTGATAGATTGAATAGTTGTACGAATGGCACATTGATAGTGTAAAATTGCTGGCATAAAGTAAACCACTAAAAAAAGTATCTCATACAGACAAATATAACTTATGCAAGTATGCACCGATGCTGTGTGAAATGGAACGCGAATTGATAAGCACCGGTAAAGGTACGGCAATGAAAAGCTTTTAATCTTAAGTCTCGCGTCGACGGTTAGAATACAAATGATTGAATTCGGTTCAATTCACTTCAGAACATTTAAAAATACATCTCTTTCAAAACTTTGAAAACGGCAATGAATTACTACCTGAAAATCTCAATTTAAACATTTTGTAAGCTAATACAGTTATTCTAACTCCTTTCTAACTTGGCCAACAGTTGAAGTTCTTGTGCGTGCAGTTGCAATACAGCATTAGCATTATTCTATGTACTTTATAATCAGCATATTAAATAGTTATTGTGTGCTAAATATCGAGATGCTGTCCTAACATTAAAATAATAAATATGTGTATTTAACTAGTTGTCTTGCCCGCAGCTTCGCTCGTGTAGCCTCGTAGGAAAATGTGTTATTATTTTATTGCGCGGTACAAAAAAATAAAAAGTCTAAAATAACGGATCTTAAAATAAAAAGTGCGTTAGTTACTCCTTGTAATATCAACTATCTGCCAGTAAAAGTCCCGTCAAAGTCGGTGCAGCCGTAGGTATCGGAGATTAGAAACAGACAGCCATACAAAAATAATAAACATTGTACAAGCAATGTATATACATTAAGTAAAAAGCTGTTACTTTTACGTTACAAATGACACAGACACATGGATTTTTTTTATGTGTAAGTAT
The DNA here is from genome assembly GCA_917880725.1 of Selenia dentaria. Classification (NCBI taxonomy): domain Eukaryota; kingdom Metazoa; phylum Arthropoda; class Insecta; order Lepidoptera; family Geometridae; genus Selenia; species Selenia dentaria. The sequence goes on along the minus strand of OU862888.1, from coordinate 18,777,149 downwards.
AGATTTGATGCTCCCTTTATTTACTAAGCCAAATAAATGTTTTTAAACTAATATGGTGGTTGCAGGGTGTGTTGCCATTTTTTCTGTTGCAAATGTACGACAAATAGTCATTAATATACAAAGTTTATGCAAAATATTGTTGTAAATTTGTGTTAATATTCTATTTAATATAAGCCTAACGCTAAGAAAAATCTAATAGAATAAGATTGCCTCGTTGATGTAGTGATGGCAACGCCTCTTTGTAATCTTTCAATCTTTCGCTTTGTAATTTTCAAGTTAGTTTTTGTAGTTAGTTATGCAATAGATAATGTTGAACTTTATTTTATGTTGACAACATTTAAACTAAAAGGCTTTATGCCAAAATGCACACCAACCCAAAATGCCAATACGAAGTAAAATTGAGAAATATTTATGTACCTACTTGACGTTGTCAAATCTGATTGATTTGCGTTACTCCGGCGGTGGCATGGTTACCTATTTCTGTGTTGTGGTTTCAAGCGTGTTTTTTTATTAATCTGTATTTTTTGGAAGCCAATACAATTGCCACTTTCCTACATAGAAGTGATAAAGCCTGCTGGCTCATAGCGTGAATAACAGCACAGTCTTCTTAGATCTGTAAGCATAAGCACCACCAATACATAAAAAGGTGCTCTGAGTATCTCAAACTGATAATAGAAATTCAAACCAAAAGTATTTAAATGATATTCTTACAAAAATATTCGCTAAATTGTAAGTCAAGCATATGTAGCTACTTGACTGTGTAAGTTTATTAGCGTGCGATTCTCTAAGAGCAAACATCGTTGAATCTTTGACAACATCCGTGAAACAAATGACGACATGACAAGAAACGTTGGAAAAGCAACCTTATGTACAAGAGTGATATCTCATAAAGTATTTGACATTGGTAAGCTCGTCGACGAGCACATCGACGAATCATTAGAGAATCGCACGGCAAATCTAGTCCGGTACAAATGAAGTTAGATAAAAAGCTATCTGTCTTGAATCAGTCGATACGGAGGTAATTTAACGGCTATTTGTCTCTGTCTACAGACGGATTGATGGTAGTAACGTAATATGCAGAAATAGGTAGAGTTTACCTCGTTGCATATTGGAGTACGGCAGAAAGGAATTCCCGCGGGTAACATTACTTCGATCATTGTGATTGATGACACAAATAATGTTTGATCTGCGTCATGTTAACACTGGCAACGCAATTCAATGGAAAGTTTTTTTTTTACCTTCCTACAAGTACCTACGACCGTATTATTTTGAACATTACGGTCGTAGGTGCCTACATACTAATTCCACATAGATACGCCTTGTTAACTGGAGACTATAGAATAGATTGAAACTAAGGATTTTGTAAGTTTTCTTGAACTAAATGTTTCTTCGAAACGTATCAGTTTTGAGCAACAAGTTTAAGAAGGTTTTGTTCTTTCAGCCCTTTTATTTACACTCTTAAATTAGTTTTTCAGTTTTCTTTCATGTACCCTTTCTAAATGTACATTATTTATCCTATAGTAAAATAACTCTAATAAGCATTTTATTTATAGGAAAAAATCATTGCGCTTATTGATTTAGCAAATCATATAGTATTAATTTAGTTATTCATCGCACTTGTATATATGTAACTTTCCTGGCTCGGAGTAAGGATCCAAACATCTTAAATTCCTTATACAGTGGTCTGAACGATTTAGGCCATAGATCAATCAATACAATTCTTTCTTTTCTATTGTTTTGTTGAATCGAAACACTGTGAGCAAAACCAGTTTCGCCATTAATGGAGAAGTTCAAGAATCATTGTATCGTTTTAAAATACGGTTTCAGTGGTATTATTTCTACACTAAAAAAATAGAGACGTTTCAGTCTTTACAAAACTTGATGTAAGTAAAAGTACTTTGATTGAACAGAAAATATGCAGCCTCTGAATCACTTTGCACATTTTAACAGGGTGGGTCAATGAGATTGACTAATAGAGGCGTTTTACTCCTTGAATATGAAGTATAAACATTGCAAATTTTATGCTATACCTACCTATAGCTAAAGTACACAACTCGCACAACGACATTAACTACATTGACAAGATTAAAAGAGCACGAAGATATATGACTCCTAGTTATCAGAAAGGGATCAATAACATTATTAACAACGTTGTGACCGACCATTCGACCGCCAATGACAGACTCGTTCTCACTGTCGCTCGCTACTTGTCTCGTTCTCGTGGGTGGCGAAGCGGCAACGTTGCAGGAGTTATGTTAAATTAAAATACAATTTTTGATTTTCCATTTTTGATAAATAACATAGAAAAACAATACTTTCAAATGAAAAGATACATCATTCTTGTTTTTTACACTTGTTCCAGTAGTTATATGTTCTGCAGTTTCTAACACATAAGAAGGCATTTTTTCCTAAGTGCTGCGTCGTTGCCAGACAGGCTCGAACTAAGTTGACTCAAGACAACTTGCTTGTGTTAATGTCGCCAAGCTGAGCGCAGTAAGGCGTATCTACCTCAGTTTATATTAACATCATTGCATAAAGTTACCATAATATACAGAAATACAAATCAGGACAAATAGTGATTAAGTGCATTTATGTACAAATGATTGCTGAGTAAATGAATAAAAATATCAAATAAAATTACAAACAAAACTAACAACAAAAATATAAAGGCAAATCGGCTCGTATCAGGAGATGAACTGATGGCAAGTTCCAATTTCGTGGCTAGGCGTGGATTAAGCGGGCGAGGAGAGTAAGATATCACATGTACAATGAGTCTGCTGTTATTACATCACACTGATATATTTTATTATTACAGTACATAGTGTTTAGATATTTACTTGGGGACAAGGTATTCCACTTAGCAGCGAACGCTGCCACGACCAAACGCAAAGTGTGCTCTTCCGAGCCTGCGAGCGTATACGCACGATCCCCCATCTGTCGGACGATGACTAATTACTCAACGGTAATTGGCTCTCAACGACCGACCGACCAATCAGCACACAGCGCACGCTACCAGCATTATACCAGAGATAGCGCCACTTTGCATCTCTAGTTCACCAAAACTAAACTAGGTTGTAAAGTAGGTTTTAGGGCACGAGAACGACCTTCTATATTGACAGTCTTTTATGAACTCATGGTTCATTATAAAGAGCAATGGTTCATCGAAAACGAGTACAAAACCTGTTGTGTTTTGCAAGTAAACAAAACAAGGGTCCTGTATATAGCGCGTCATGGCCATTTGTGAGGATATTTTTTTCATGAGCGGTCTACGAATTACTGAACTAACGCTACGAGTATAATGACGAAACATTTTGTTACTCCAGGGAAACATTAAGCGAGATAATGCATTCGTTGATGTACATTATTTCTGTCTTTAATGGCACTGGTAATTTAAATTTTGGTTTTTTAATGTGTACAATAAACAAACGTTTGGGAAAAGGGTTAAATTAATACATCGCCCTCTAAGAGTGAAGGTAATAATAATAATAATAATAATAATAGCGGGGGCGGCTTTGTGGCGAGCCGTCGGTGAGTGGCGACACCGCGGACCCTGATTCTCCCTGGGGCTAAATGAGACCCCTGACCCCCAGCTTGCCTTAATTGGCCGTCTGGGGGTGGAGACGTAAGAGCAAGTAACAAAAAGCTCCAAGGGTGGAAGTGTTAAAGGGCATAACGCCGGTAGTAGCGCTCTAGTGAAACCGCAGCACACCTCTCGACACCCTTTAGCCATCCACACCAACGTTGCCCCTTTTGTCACCATTGATGGTGGCTCCTATGGGGGGCCCGTTTAGTGGGTGGCAAGTCACCACCTGCCTAAATATTTTAAATGAGACTGAAATTGGCAGGTGCCGTAGTCTCGTCCATAGCCTACTATTACCCTTATCATTAATAAGATCATACCAATAGCCTTGCCATTTTACCCATTTTTATAATAGATATACCATGTAACCATCCATCCAAAATGTTTCTGTTTTTATACTACATTGTATTTTTATACCAAACGGGCCTCTAAGTGTTGGCTACAGCCCCACTTATGCCTATGTAAAGGGCCGGGTTAAACCCGTGAAATTTTTTGAATAAAAATAATAATAATAATCTGTTTCAGACCCTTGAACCAACTTTGACCGTATCTGCACAACGACTATCGGATCAGGTGCGAGCTATTCACCGGTGCAAACTGTTGGACCAGCCTGCACTTGATCGGCTACGCCTGGAGGTGCTACCTATTCAGGCGTGTTCATCCTCGACACGGGACCCGTCTGACACGGTGTCGATATCGGTTCCGGTATTGACGAGTATACGGACGGATACTGCAGTCGACGAAGAAGATTGCCTGAATATGAGCGTAAGTACCCAGGTGAATGAGCAACTGAGGAGGGCTTTGGATGACGCGATTTTTATATATAGATTCACACTTGACTCTAGGCCACGCCTGCCTCGTCTACCCACGAATAGACATAACCTAGCGCTAATGGGAGCCTTGAACGCTTTGCTAGTACCGTATATACGGGATAGCAAAGATTTAACTGATACTCACTCGATCCTCTATTGTGGGGCAATCGCGGTATGTCGCGTTGCTCGTGTTAAGTTCCCGGACACTGACCGAGCACCGCGAAATGCTTCGGGTGTACCCGAGTGGCAAACGCGGATCGAGAGACGTATCAGTACGTACAGGACTCTCATTGCAAAGCTAATCTGCTTCAGCAGGGGCAACAAACGCCCTCGAGTCATACGCTTCGTGAACCAAGCTTTTGCTGGGACTGGCATCAGACCCCAGGAGTATATGACTTGTGTCACGGAGCGTATAGACTTTTTGAAACAGAAAATCTATGCGTGGGCAAACCGCATTCGCCGTTACAGAGAACGTGTGAATAGATACCAACAAAATCGCCTTTTCCAAAGTGATCAAAGAAAGGTATATAGAAAATGGGAAGGAACTGACCAACGAGTGAATGATGGACGGCTACCGGATGCCGACACCATGACAAACTTTTGGCGTGGCATCTGGTCGCTGCCCATTGAACACACGGAGGGCGATTGGATTAATATTGTCGAGAGCTCATGTGAATCCATCGAACCCATGGAGGCTGTGAACATCAGCCCCATAAACGTTAGTTGTGCTATTCGTAAGACCCCGAACTGGAAAAGCCCTGGACCAGACGGATTGCACAATTTTTGGCTAAAATGGATTCGATGCTCACACGAGTGCTTGGCAATACAATTCCAAGAAGCCATTGAACGTGGTTCCCTTCCCAATTTCTTGACAACTGGTGTCACCTTCCTGCTCTATAAGTCCGGTAGTACCACGGAAGCGAAGAATTACAGACCCATCACGTGCTTGCCTACGCTATACAAGCTCCTTACATCTATTCTGCGAACAAAAATTTATTCGCACATTGTTGTGAATAACATTTTGGCTCCTGTTCAGAATGGATGTCGGGTTGGGTCCCGTGGTACTAAAGAGCTCCTCCTCACAGACATGACCATTTGTCAACAAGTCCGGCGAAACAGGGGGGTTCTATCCACTGCCTGGATTGACTATAATGATCTCATTCGTGGCTAGAGAGGATATTAGAGTTATATAAAATCAATATAACTCTGAGATCATTCTTAAGCACATGCGTGAGACATTGGACCACAGTTCTTCGTCAACCAGGAGATCGTGAGAGCGTCTCTGGGTCACAGGACTTCATAAGGATCGAACGAGGTATATTCCAGGGTGACAGTCTCAGTCCTTTGTGGTTTTGTCTAGCGTTGAATCCTCTCAGCACTTTGTTGATGGATTCAAAACTAGGCTACCGACTTCGAAGAGAGGGTGAGATAATTTCTCATCTATTGTATATGGATGATCTCAAGCTGTTTGCAACGAATCGCCAAGACTTGATGGATCTTTTGAAAATTACTGAATCTTTCAGTGATTCTATCAGGATGGAGTTTGGTGTAGATAAGTGTGCGGTCATGCATGTACAACGGGGAAAGGTTGTGAATTCTTCAAATTTACAACTTTCCGAGACAATTACTCTCACATGTCTTTCTGAAGTTGAAACCTATAAGTATCTTGGTATGTCACAGTCATTGGGTATCATGGATAGGGACATTAAGCAGACAGTGAAGGAGCGTTTCTTCTACCGTTTAACAAAAGTTCTTAACAGTCTTTTGTCGGGCGGCAACAAGACGCGCGCCTTCAATGGTTGGGTGATGCCCCTACTCATATACTCCTTTGGCATACTAAGATGGACTCAGACTGAACTTGACGCCCTGGATAGGCGGGTCCGTCAATTGTTTACAACACATCGCATGCTACATCCACGCTCGTCTGTTATGAGGCTATACATCCCACGGAAGTGGGGGGGTCGTGGCTTCCTAAATGCCAAGAACCTCCACAACTGTGAGGTGTCCAGTCTCCGGGAGTATTTCCGTAACACCGTGTGTGGGATACATCGCGATGTCATAGCAGTTGATAGGAGCCTCACACCTCTCTCCTTGGCAAACGAGAACTGGCGTAAACCAGTGGTGCTAAGCATCGAAGACCGTAGAGACGTATGGAAGGGCAAAGAGCTACACGGACGGTTCTACAAGGCCCTAACAAGGCCTGACGTGGACCCGCTCGCCTCAGTGAACTGGCTGCGTTTCGGTGATCTCTTTGGTGAAACTGAGGGTTTTGTTTGTGCTATTGCTGACGAAGTTATCAAGACGAATAACTACCGGAAATATATTCTGAAAGACGGTACGGTCGACATTTGTCGAGCATGCCGCCGTCCCGGAGAGTCACTCAGACATATTATTTCCGGTTGTTCTCATCTTGCTAATGGAGAGTACTTGCACAGACATAACCAAGTAGCCAGGATTATTCACCAGCAACTTGCCCTTCAATATGACCTTATTGAGTCTGAGGTGCCGTACTATAAGTACGCACCTACGCCTGTTCTTGAAAACGGTCGTGCTACGCTCTATTGGGATCGATCTATAATCACGGACAGGACTATTGTTGCCAATAAGCCTGACATCGTGGTGATCGATCGATCTCAGCGCCGGGTAATGCTTGTTGACGTCACCATTCCTCATGATGAGAACCTCGTGAAGGCTGAGAAGGACAAGCTTAGCAAGTACCTTTACTTAGCTCATGAGGTGACCGCCATGTGGGATGTTGATTCGACAATAATTGTTCCGATAGTAGTTTCAGCAAACGGCCTTATAGCAAAAAGCCTCGACCGACATCTTAAGAGGCTTTCGCTAGACGGTTGGATCAAGGGACAGATACAGAAGGCAGTACTTCTTGACACGGCACGTATTGTCAGGAGGTTCCTCAGTCTGCAGCCCTAACCACTGGTAGTTTGGGTCATGCCCCGCTGCCGATGGCAATCTAGGATTAGGTTTTTTACAATGTTTTTTATTTATTATTTTTTATTGTATATAGAAATATTGTAAAAAATGTAATTTTAAGAAAAGGAAATAAATAATGTGAATAATAATAATAATTTATTTCATGACCAAAACTTATTCTATGAATATATGTAGCACATCTGTTGTACATAATTAAAACGTGATGGTTATCAAAGTTAACATTATGCCGCAGAACCCTAAGCTAAGCTGGGAAGCTTGTATTATAGGGATCTGTACCCCCAACTATAAGGACACTGTACATACGTAGGTGTATTATTATAAGTACTATGTGCTTAAATAAGTAGATACATGGTATGTGGATAGTGGTAGATATAAGTAGATACTGTAGATACATGGCAGTGGTTGTAACATTTGTGCTTTGATTATTGCCAAATCTCGTTAATTTTATGCGAGTTATGTATGTAATAGGTGTATGTTGTGTATGCGTGTGTGAGTGTGTGTGTGTGTGTGTGTGTATGCGTGTGTGAGAGTGTGTGTCGTTTACGGATAGATGACTATAGTAAAGGTTGGGTATTTATTTCATAACAATCAACAAATTTTCAGTTTCGTCATATGTATACTTTTCCAGAATATGTGTAACAGCTCTCTTGAGTTGGAAATAGTTGAGATGCTTGATTTCTCTTAGCCTTGACAATTTGTTATATATGAAACCACCCAGGAAGCAAGGAAATCGTTGTATAAAAACAGTTCTGAATGTTTCTCCATGAAAAACTCTATCTTTCCGTCGTTTTACTTTTATACTGCCTCTTGATTCCGAGGAAAAATTTAGTGAACAGTTTTTATGCTGTCTCAATATTAGACGCAATATAAATATCTGTCTGACTGTTAACATGCAAGTTCCATGATATAGCTTTGATGTGGGGTATCTGTAAGGAAGAAAATTACTGACTTTTAATATTGCGCGTTGAGCTCTTTCTAATGGTAACAAATAAGTTTTTCCCGCCCCACCCCATGACTCTATACAATATGACAATAAGGAATGACAAAGAGCAAAGTATGTTGATCTAAGAACTGTTTTACTGGCAACATATCTGATGTTTCTGAATACAGCAATAAGCCGGCGAACTCTGCTTGTAAGGTTATTAATATGACACCCAAAATTCAGTTGACTATCAAGAGTGACTCCTAGATAGCGGAGTGTGTTAACTCTTTCTAAATCCCGGCAAGAGCATTTATTTACAGAACATAAATCATTGCCGAGAGGTGAGTGTGCTTTTATAATAAAGGGATATCTCGGAGGAGGTAACGTATTTTTCAAGATTGAAAATTGTAGCACTTTGGTTTTATCAGTATTCAGACTAAGTAAATTCTGTTTAAGCCATTGATTAACTATGTTAAATCCATTTTGAGCAAAGTCGTATACTTTTTCCCAACTATCACCGTGAAACACTAGCGCTGTGTCGTCAGCGAATGTGATAACTTTACCATGGTCAATATTAAGATTGCACAGTTCATTGATATATAGGAGAAAGAGGGTTGGGCCAAGAACACTGCCCTGTGGTACACCGTACGTGACACTTTCAGGTCCACTCAGGTAGGTGCCCAGTTTAACACACTGTTTCCTATTATTCAAGTATTCTTTGAAGAGGAGAAGTTGTTGTCCACGGATTCCTATAGCTTCAAGTTTGTTGACAAGCATAGGAATAGACACAGTGTCAAACGCCTTCGCTAGATCTAGAAATATAGCGAGGCATTTATCACCAGCATCTAGGACCTTCACGATGTTGTCAGTTAGATTAGCAACTGCGTCTGAGGTCGACATATTTCTCCGAAATCCAAACTGTTGGTTTGAGAGAAATTGTCCTTTATCTAAGTAGTTGGTCAGTCTTTTATTAATAATACGTTCCAAAATTTTTGAAAATGCGGGCAGAATTGAAATTGGTCGATAATTGCTAATAATATTTTTAGGGCCGCTTTTATGTATTGGAACAATGACTGATGTTTTAAAAGCGTTAGGGAAATGACAAAATTTTAGTGACAAATTACAAATATGAGTTAAAAGTCCCGCAAATATAAACTTATTTTCTTTAATTATTCTAGTAGATATATTGTCATAACTAGCTGAGCAGCTGGATTTTAAGGAATTTATAACTGATATTACCTCATTTAGGTCAGTTTCTGCCAGGGAGAAAGACTTAAGAGGTGGCTGAACCATGATAAACTTTGGACACGATTTAGTATAAGTTGATGGAATGGCAAGTGCTAGAGATTCTCCTATACTAGCAAAATATTTGTTGACTATATTAGTTGCATCCTCGGGTTGAGACGTTATTGTCAAGAGGTCAAGGCAACCACTATTCTGTGGTTTAAGATAAGCTATTTTATTTATAACCTTCCACATTTCCTTCACATTCTTTGCTTTTTCCATTTCCGATCGTTCATATTGCCGTTTTAGTTTTTTAAGAAGCTTTGTTAAAAAGTTTCTATATCTAACATAAGTTAATTTTAAGATTTCATTATCAGCATTCCCTTTTAGTTTTTTATGTAATCTGTCTCTATTATTCATGCATCGTATAAGGCCAGGAGTTATCCATGGTTTGAGTGGAACTTTTCGTCGGGGTATTTTAATCACATCAGTATTATCCCTAATAATTTTCGAAACTTTATTAATCAAATGGTCGACAGCGGTATTACAATTGTCAGTTTCGAGAACCGGTTGAAAATCAATAATCTTCAGCTGTTTCCTGATACTTTCATAATTAATCTTATTATAATAAGTACTTTTAGATCTCGTGGCACATTTTTTGACATCAAGGGAAAATATTAGAGTATAATGGTCAGTAACGCTGTTACTTACAACAAGAGTTGTTGAGGATAATTTAGTCTTAAGTAGAACGTGATCCAAGCAGTTGTTAAAGTGCGTCACAAGAGTGTGAGCTGGAAGAAGACCATGTAAAGACGTCAGATTAAGGTAGTTACCGGCTTGTCGATCTTTTGAATCAGTTTTGATATCTACATTAATGTCGCCCATCAATACCACCGTATGAAAATGCTGTAATGCAGTCAAAACATTGTCCAATGCTGTCAAAAAATTATCAAGACATTTAAATTCTGGTGGTCTATAAATGCAAATTATTGCTATGGTATTTTGAAGTGTTGCAATAATGCAGTTTGCTTCGGAAAACTCTGGTTCATATAATGTAAAATTAAGATTAGATTTCGTGAATATAACTAACCCATCATTTTGATTGTAGAGTTTGTTAGATGCTGTGCAATTAAAATTATTTAACTGAGGAAGTATTTTGTTACATGACAACCAGCATTCACTGAGAATGATTATATCCGGCTCTACCACAATTCTTTGTAGCAGTGTAGAGAATCCATCCATATTGCATGAAATGCTTCTTATGTTTTGGGCAATAATATTTAACGTACAGTTACTAGATGATATAATTGAAAGGCATTCTTCTGGCTCACATGCCTGAGAAACAGAAACCGTGAGATTGTCTAAATTTTTTTCAATTTCATATATCGCGTTATCCATAATCATATAAAAGTTTAAGATTATGACTCATTATTATGAAACTGTGTAGAAGGACGATTTTTGTACACGTATAGTAAATTAGATTTAAAGCATAAATCATCATTAATCCTGAATGACTTACAAGGAACAAAGGTATGATACATTTAAAACGAATCTTTAAGTAAGGGTATACTTTCTCCGATAGTCGTCTATGTATAAAGTTCGCGTAGTAATAAATGTTATGAGTATTTTGTGAAGTGTAGATCATAAATATGTAAAAAAATGTGAGTCTAATATACAATAATCTATTAAAAAATCTGGCTATTATTACCATGTATAATTGAGATTTTAGCATTACATTATAAATTAAATTAATATATTTTACTTCAATATATCCTATAAGCATCATAAGATTAATAAGTAGGTAAATTAATAAGATAAGATTAATAGTATAGTACATTAACAAGGCAGTAGGATCCCGTGCTAGTCACGTAGAGTGTTTTAATTTATCAAGATCTGCCTCTTTATCTACGCGTATTAGAGTTGCGTTTTCTCGCTTACGTAGGTAGACCACGCCGTTCGACGTCCAGCAATAGGAGTAATTTTGCGTTTTGGCGAAATCCCGGGCTAAATAAAAGAGCACCTTCGTTTTGGCAGAAAGCAGTTCAGAGGCATATATAGGTTTTTTAGGTCCTTTAATTTTTAAGTGCGTGGTGTTGAGCCTTTCATCACTCTTTTTCCCCTTGTTAAATTTTTTTAGAGAGCGCAATAGCTCTTCTTTTTTTAACACAGAATTGAACTCTACTATAACTGGTTTGTCAGCGTCTTTTTTTGTTCGTAATCTGTAGATGTCCTTGATGTCAGATTTACTAACGGCAGTATTCAACAATTCTCCAAGCATAACTACTATGGTAGTATGAAGGTATGTCTTATGAGTATTGTATGAGTATGAGTATTTCGTATTGCGCCAAAATGTGCTGGAAAAGAAATAATAGACAATCCTTTTATTTTGTTTTTCAAATGTTTTTAAATTATTACTATTACATTTTGTGACAAGGCAGATGTCGTATGGAGATAGAATATGCTATTAAATTTTAAGAAGGATGCTCTATATCAGGGGTTCCCAAACTTATTTTGTCTAGGGCCCACTTTGAGAATAAATTATTTTTAGCGCCCCCATTTTCTCACCTACTTAAAAACCATTATAACTTCTAATAAAATTAATTATTGTGAGCTATAATTAGCGGAGAGTTAAACATTCATTCTAAACGAGACTTACTATAACCCGCAAAAGTTAACTTGAGACTTGAGCGCAGTAGGTACACAACGGCCAATGAAATTGATTATTAAAATACAACTTTAGAAATATTGAGACAGAGTAGGTATATTTTCTATTCATTATGTTTGTTGATATCGGGTTCCAATTTACTCAAGAACACAACGCCCAATTTTTTTCTGGGTATCTTACTGCCCCCCTTTAGGGTTGCAGCGCCCACAAGGGGGCGTTATCGCCCACTTTGGGAAAGGCTGCTCTATATCATATACCTCTTAGTATTGAAGTATATACTATCTACTATATTTATTCTCTACGCGCAATACCTAATTTCACAATTCTATAAAGGCATTAGAATTCCCTTGACAAGAGTGTAGCCAAAATTCTATTAAATAAATCAACATATTATGAATTATATCCACCTTCTAGTAAAAACATGCTTGTCTCAGCCTCGTTTCAGACACACTCCACCAAAATTACATCCTCAACAAAATTACATTCTGAACATTTCGGTGATTCAAAATGTAATTTTAAACTTTGTTTTGTATTTACTATTTTTATTTATAATTTTCTAGCACAAAGTTCAGTTATAAACTTAAATTGCTTTGTTAAATCAAGCCATTGAATCGGGCACCCGTCCTCTCCGCATCTTGCTGTATAAGAAGACAGGTTTCAATATTCTAAGTCTATCTAATAGTCTAAAACTAGGCACTACTATCATTATCCTTGTTTTTAGTGTGTGATAATTTATTATTTATTTATTTATTATCCATCTCAGGATCTAAATCCCACAGCAATAAACCGTTTGATCTCACGCTGTAAAAATAAATGCGAAATAGACTAACAGATCCGTAGAATATTTGACAATTGTGCTTAGAATATGGAAAAGTGGCGACTCTCAAGTCGCAAGTCGCAGAGGTCACTAACAAAGAATCTAATCTAGTTAGAATAATTATTGTTCATTTGACTACTTTGCACTCGTGGTTATTAAGATGTAGTCCAAACCAATAGGCGGTAACTCTTTCACGTTAAATAATTGGTTTTATTTGAAGTGATACGATTGTATTGATTCATTCGAGTTCAGTCAATTTCCGCCTAACATTGTAACGTCCGTTTTCATTAAACGCAAATAAGGCAATATTTAATTCCAGGTCACCGATTCCAGGTAAAACACAACACTCCGTATACCGCGCTGCCCACGAACCAATACAACTCGTTAAAGGGTGACTCTACTGTTTAATATTTAAAAGCCATGAGGGAATGTGTATGACAGTTTTTCCCCACCCATAATTACCTTTAGTTTTACCATAAAATCACTTGTCGACGTTCGTAAGATGGATGCAATGGAGATGTAATTTTTAGGGTACCAATACAAGGCGTTCGGACACTGCCTGTTTAACAAATAAAGGCTAAGAAATACACTTTCTAATAGTGTTCAGCCCAGCCGTGCGATTCTCTAAGAGCAAACATCATTGCATCTTTGACAACATCCGTGAAACGGAATGACTGAAACGTTGAAAAAACAACCTTATGTACAAGGGCGATATCTCATAAAGGATTTGACATCCGTGAGCTCGTCGACGAGAATCTATTATAACTAGCTATTATGTAGGTAGTTACACTTTTTAACTGTTTAGTCTGTTTTTACAAATTAATAAAGCTGTTATTTAAGAGGACCTAGTACTGAGACAAACCTTTACGAGATTTACAGGTGCTAGTTAGTAAACAAATTTATTTTTAATGTCATAATTTAATAAATAAAAAAAAACATTACAGAATCGCATGGCTGAGATTCTCTAAGTAATGCGTCATCGTTGGAATCGTCGACGATCTCACCGGATGTCAAATAAGAGATATCGCACTTGTTAACACGGTTGTTTTTTTTGTTGTCAATTTCAAGAATGTTGTTTAAATATGCAACGAGTTTGGCTTTTAGAGAATCACACTGCTGCAGTATTGTTTGGAACCTTAAATATATTAGATCTATCGTTTCTTTGCAATCTTAGAGAGAAAAATTACACATCTGCAGACAGAAATGGAACCCCGTGTAAATTTGAATTTAGTGCTTAAAAATCACATACCTAATCTTCTACCCAGTCCAGTCAGTCCTGTTTGTTCTTTCTCTCCTGTCTGTATGCCTGTCATACCATGTAATACCGTTTTAGTAGACTCCTTACTGATATAAGTTTGTACAACTACGAGTACGTATTGCATAGAAACTTCGTACGTCACTGAACGTATCATAAATCGTTAAAAGTTTAAAAGCGATGCAGTTATTCATTCGTGGCGGTAGTTTTGTGGATTTCAGTTGAGTAACATTTTCAGTAAATATCGAAGTTTCGCGGCTGAATATGAAACAATACCCACAATGCTCACTCGATTGTATGTGAACGAATAATGTTTTGGCATCTGGACGAAAGTATTATATGTAGAACTATTTACTTACTTAACTTCATCAAACTCCTCAACTCTTGTATGTTTGAGTTAAAGAGATTCGTATAGTTGGTTCGTTTTGAGATATGGGTTCAGTGATAATAAACATAATATCGCCAGCGTAACCATGGGCAGATCTCAGTCAGAATTTAAATTACCTGAATGTTCAGATTCGGATCAGTTGTTCTGAAGATAGTACCTATATTTCTCTATAAACTCGCAAACAATGTTTTACTAACTCTAAGCATATTATCAATTAAAATGATTAATGACAATAAAGTCCGGCATAAAACAAGCGGTAGAATTCAAGTGTTAAGTGTTTTTAGAGATAAGATTTTTAAATAATGGATAAACCGCTAACGTGAATGCGTCATTAACTTGTCATTACGTTAAGATTTTGAAACTCCACTCGATAAAATTTAGATTGGTTATATTGGGAAATGCAATAACTTTGCTATTCCAATAAGCATGTGTATGTACTCGTAGATTTTAATAGAGACGGGATATTTTTTATTTACTAACTGTACCTGGCATGGAATTTGATGCCCTTTTTTAAGAAAAACCAAGTTTGCTTTGTATATAAACAAGTGTTTTGTCTGGTGAATTATTTTGGAATATATTAGAATATAAAAAAAAAATCTATTATAATATACTGCGGTATGCGGTTTACACGAAAAAGATAATATATTTTGATCCGGTCGGTTGTTCCTGTGGATCAGATTACTCTGTGTGACGAGGGCAGTGCATTGCCTTGCAGGGTTTTGAACTCTTGTAGTTTAAAACTCTGAATGGAGCTGATATCTTATTAACAAGCTTGACGCTTTACATCAGGCGAGCAACTGACTTGTGTCGTCACAGCTTGATAAATATAATTTTAATAATAGATTTTAACTCTTTTATCACTTTACTTTTAACTATTAAAATCAAAACTATTTTAGTGAACTATAAATTTATTTATTAATTAGTTATGTACATGGTACATAAGTAAACCCAACATTTATCTTTCCAATAGGTAGTCAGTAGCTCTTTCGTAATCAGCATTCACGATGAAATCGTAAAGTCTCTCGCGAGCTCCAAATTATTCCCATTTACAATTTCAGCTGTGGTACCGCATCACCAAATAAAATTCCCCAAAACTACTCGCACAACACAAAGATGAGAATTTATGCGAACTATTCTGTTCGCCGGTTTGAACTTCAACTTTTATGTGGAAACGTTAAAATATTGTTCTCAGTATGTCGTACCATCGTTTCTATACGCCATACAAAAGAATTATCAAATAAAAGGCAAATTGGTAGAAATATCATGTTTGAATCATCTCTTTATAATAACGGCTAACTATATTATTTTAACGCTAGCTTCAATTCCTACTGCGAACTCTATTATGTAATGGAGATCATTTATATTAAAAACGCACACAGTAGCTAAGGAGTTTTTTTACAACTCACAAGATACATATTGATTAACATTATATGTACTAAAGCAGACCGACCAACATTTCTTAGGTTGGTAAGTAAGTTGTGACATTTAAATAATTAAACCCATTATCAAAAACGATATTAGAAGAAATATTTAGTGAAAGGGAATAGTTAGGAAGGGTGGTGCACTCCGCAACTCGGCCATAAGCATTGTTTTAAGCGTAAGTGTCACTAAATATTTCTTCTAATATCGTTTTTGAAGTTGTGACATGTTAAAATTTGATCACTGTTAAACTTTTTTTTGTAGTGATAGGGCTTTTGCAGAGTCCGACTGATGAAGTAACATCCACGCCTTTGGCAGTTATTCAACCGTGTAGCTGTAGTGTACAAACGTTATTGTGTTTGGTTGAAGGGCAATGTTTCCAAACAAATTACAGGGATTGACAGCTACGAAGAAATAATTGTCTATTTCTTCGTAGATTGACAGCTATCTCAGGATGATGCGCGGTGCGTTGCCGTTTAGAACTCTTGTTGTTCAAAACTCTTAACGGCCTTCAACTGCTATGAGCACACGTGTAGCGGAACTCTTCTCTCTTCTTACAGATTGACATAAAAATATATAATTAATAAAAACATAAATATTAATTTATTATTATGAGCACGCCTAATAACAAACAAAAAGGACGAGTTGCGATGCAGTCAAGCACATTTGCTATAAAAATATACTTGATAAATGGCACCCGTTTAATATTAGTACTATAACTAGCTCGAGGTCTAAGACTATGCAGAATAAAAATTGTCTCTAATATCAATATCAAATTAACCGTCATTATTCTTATTTGTAAATGTGTCTGACAATTTCCTAGTTGGGATTAACCGTAAGTTAGTTCGAGCCTTTTTTATTTGGACTTTTTAAAACAACATAATAGGAACATGCTCTAAATAGGAATGTTGAAATACGAAAGTTAGCGGTGGATTGTGTCTCCCGTCTGAGAAATATTTATGTTGTAGGTACATGCCACGTAAGAGCCAGATGGGTGGCGTAAATAAGTAAACGGGAACATCCACCTCCTATTTCATTAAAACTTTACAAACTTGTCGCTTGTATTATACGAGTATTGTAGAAACTAGAATGCACAATGGGGTGTTACTGCGTCTGCAGGATTTGTATACTTGAATAATGCAACACATGTATTTAATAATGCATTACGTTCAACGAGAAAGAAAAGGAAACTTTTTAAAAGTACGTATACCTAATATGAGTAACGTACGCAAAAACATCGGCCGAACGAGTATATGTGTTTCAAATGCGAATTTGAAATTGTCATAATGGTAATTAACTTGCATCTAAGAAGCTTGGTGTACTGAATAAGGTGAAAAAGTACTTCAGCTCATATTTTGAAGGATTTCGCTATACAAAACATAAGTCCGACTGCAACTGAAGTAGGTACTGCTCTCACCTTTGGAATGGAGCACCCAAGTCCTTTTTAAAGTCAGGTACCTAATGTGGGTACCAAATTTTATCAAAATCGATCGGTAAATAGCGCCGCAGCAAACTTCTACCATTTTAAGGAAAAGTTCCCTCAACTCAAAATCACCGACAACAAAATAACAGCACATGCATACCAAATTTCGTCAAGATTGGTTGAAAAATGCGACCAGTACAGGGAAACCGAACAAGCTCACAAACATATGGACAGGTGCAAGTCAATTTTTCCAGTTAAAGCAGAGACGCTTCGCTAGCTCGGTCAATAATTTTTCAGGAAATGCTCTGCACATTACGTTTTAAATGTGTTTTAAACGTTTTTGAACGGTCTTTACCAGCGTTGCTAACAGCAACCATGCTCAAAATTCACCAAAGTTCGGTTGACAACCGAACCTAGTTAGTTTCTTCAAATGTCAAAGTTTACTCGTATTCTGCTGATAGCATGAAAAGGAAACAACAATTTTAATTGTATACCTAGGCATAATTTTATTGTACTGGTCAGTCTAGGTGTCAAAATATGCTTGAAGGATTTATAATAACCCTTCTACATATATAGGCTAGTTAATTTTCTTAACCTAGAAAATAGCTAAGCTTGTCAGTCTTGTACCTATATTTATAGTGCAGCACAGGTTTTCAAAGTCTCAGCGAGCCTTATAAATTTTACTTAAACTAGTGTGCAGAAAAATCTTAAAACAACAATAATTAGTATCTTGTTACAACGTCTATGAATATTTAACAAGTACAATTTGAAAAATTTGATACTGACTTCCATTCTATTCAGTTTTTGGAGTGTATTTAAAAAACTAGACTGAATTTGATGAAATTTAACTAGAACTACACGGGAAGCACCAGCTTTCAAACAAAAGAGTTTTGAGAATCGGTTTACCGAGTTGAAAGTTATAAGGTAACAAACATTAAAAAAAAATACAGTCGAATTGAGTACCTCCTCCTTCAAAAATCCTTACCTCAAACCTAGTACCGCCCCAAATTTAAAATTCTATTGCTAATCACCTAAAGTCAAGCTATGTATCCTTGTCCTTGTTCTGAGAGCAAGGATTACCTTTGCCTAAATTATCACTGTCAGCCAAGACGTGTAATAGCCATCAAACTACGTAGCCAAAAAACTTATATTAAAAGCTATCCTCAAAGATAACCTTAAAATGAGATCAATCATCGTGGTGATTGATTGAACAGATTATAAATAATCGTATTGAATTAGTTAAATACGTTTAACATTTAACGTAATGATGTTTTTTGCATTGTACTTTAACATTTATAAAAACGGAATCTTACCTTAAAGGTTTTTAACTATATAATATTTTTAACTAGGTATAGGTCTGCACAATCTCCATACTCGTTTAGAATATTGTATCAGGTAGATATCTTTATACATCACCCACTCAGTTATAGAAAGGCTGCTAGAACTTATTGAGAGGCCGAGAAACAAGCACCTTAAGAAAATATATGCGATAAGAGATAGTGTCAGTGGTAGAAAAGAAAATTCATATTTAATAATTTTTTTGCTGCAGCTCAATGGAAATTTAAACCTTAACACAACAACTTTAAAAAAAGTGTGCAAAGAGATATATAAACAGTAAACTCTTTGTGAATGAGTTACCTATTTCTACCACGAAGCAGTGGTGTTCTCAATACCGTGTTCCGTTCCCGTTTGAAGGGTATGAGTGCCAGCTAAATTACAGGCACATGTGGCTTAACAACTTTATGTCTCAGAATTACGGGCATAGTGTAGTTCGTAATCCTCAAGGTATTGGTCCCTGTTCTAGGTAGAGGTTGCCACTTTACACCAGGTGAGTTTCTGCTTGTACCGTCTCCTTATAAAATAGAAAACAATCATTAATGGGCAGTGATGTTTGATGATCTTAACACTAGGCTCATCCTAGTCTTATCGTATACCTGAGTACATTGTAACAAATAAATATCACCGCAGCTGACAAAATGAATATATCGAAATTGAAATTAACAGTTATAGTTTAGTTAGAGTTTAGTTTCCTCGTGAGTTTGACACATATTAAACTACGAGTATTACTGTTAACCGGAAAAACACTCACGTTAGGGATCGAATACGTCGAAACGGGTTTTAGTGCCCGCCGAGAGCTCGCAGACGCCACTGCGCACTCTGCCTGAAGATGAGCATCGGACATGCTCGAAACCCGGGTCGACGTATTCGATCCCTAACGTAAGTGTTTTGCCGGTCAACAGTAACCGTTTTAAAATGAATATACTTACATAATAGATAAAAAAGTCTGCTATCTCTATCGAACAATAATCCAGATTTCAAGCCATAATAAAAGCGACTTACTGAAATCACTGCCGGTATTAAGTTCTAACTGTGACCTACATCTATAAAACTCACAAAATGACGGTCACAATAACTCCATTAAAGACACTTCGTTAGGGAACTAGCGCTTAATTAACTAGTTAAATGTTAAGTGAGTGTGGATTATACGGTACCCGATAAAAAGGGGTCAACCTTCCAACTACATTAACAGAGCAAATTAAGACTAATAACTATATAAAGGTAACAATCAAAAAGGTTGGCTGTGTAGAGTATATCCTGTTTGCAATAGAAGAAAAATAGATGATTTGAAAACAACACGTTTTTTCCAATACAACAATTTTATTATTGGTGATTTTACTACCTATTATTATGCGTCAGACAAGACCAGTGCCTCAAGACAAGAGTCTTCGACCAATGTTTGTTACCAGTGATGACTTATGGCACTGAAACGTGGTCTCTTACTATGGGCCTCATAGAAAAGCTCAAAGTCGCACAACGAGCTATGGAGAGGGCTATGCTCGGGGTTTCTCTACGTGATCGAATCAGAAATGAGGAGATCCGTAGAAGAACGAAAGTCACCGACATAGCCCAGAAGATTAGCCAGTTGAAGTGGAAGTGGGCAGGGCACATAGCACGCAGAACAGATGGCCGATGGGGCTGAAAGGTTCTGGAGTGGAGACCACGGACCGGCAAGCGCAGCGTAGGTCGTCCAGCGACACGGTGGACAGACGACCTGATGAAGGTCGCAGGACGACGTTGGATGCAGGCCGCTTCCAACCGGTCCTTTTGGAATCTCATGGGGGAGGCCTATGTTTAGCAGTGGACGTCCTACGGCTGAGATGATGATGATGATGATTATTATGCGATTGGTCCCTATTGTAGTATACCCTAAAGGTTTTTACAAAGGCAATAATTATTGCACATTGACACCTATATAAATAGGCCATTTATTTTTAGCCATTGAAACAGAAGTTCACCATCAAACTTAATATCTTTTTTAATTTGTATTCCCCATAGAATATCACGTTTCTACTAACATTACATGACTTTGATGTTAAAGGTACCATTGATAAATTAATCAATCGTCTGGATTGAATTCTGAGCTGGTTCGGAAGCGAAACGGGAAATACGATAGCTAAAAAAATATATTTATCAATGAACGTAAAGAGGGACGCGTTTAATGTATCGAAAATTAATATCTTTTAGATGACTTCAATCATTAAGTATTTCCTTATTACGATTCTATTCAAAGATAAATTTAATTAAATTTAAGATAAATTTAATTAAATGATGAATAATAACAGAACATGAAAGGTAGCAGTGTCGCCTTGTATTTGTTAACTAATCTGGCTTAAGCAAATCTTGCTTAAACTAGATCAGTCACCGTTTATTTCTTGGACTCTACTAGCGGCGTTTTGATCAGTCCGCTTCCATGACTCGGAGGGCACATTACATCATCGGCTGTTTATCTTTGTACAATCGTGCCTTGCCAGATAAATTTTATTACTTTGATAAAGGACTCGTACCTTTGTACAGTTTTATTCTTCAAGTTAATTATTTTATTACTTATAGTTGCATGTTACAATGCATTAGGTGAGTTTTTACGCAAGTAGTCAGATTCATGTCACAGTTACATAAATAATTCTGTCATTAAATCACTGTCCTGTCTAAGTCGCGCTAGCGTAAAGCGATGGATGCATTATAATTAAAAACTTTCTAGGGCAATTGACGAGGTAACACAACAGCGTTTCGTGATATTGTATAGTTCACTACACTCAAATTTAATTAATTTATAAATTAACTCAAGTTTAAAAAACTTAACAAAACCAACGATAGCTATTGTTGGGGTTTTTCTCGCCATCCACAAACAACAAAGGGTATGATATCTTTCAGAGACATTCGGGCACTCAAAAAATGTTGATGTTAGGGCTGACAAATAGCTAGTTGGTTATCTGGATTGAACTGGTTAATATTAAATATTTAAAATCCTTACGAATTTATCGCATCATATTTCCATTTCTTCCTCTTCTTTTTCTTTGGATTTTCAACATTGAAAGACTTAACTCTGCCAGTGTCAAACTTTAGGATTCACACAAACATATAGTTTTTGGCGGATACAAAAATAGGATGGCTCCCCCTTGTACTACGAGTATCTAAACCACCTCAATCAAAGTAACCTCTGAAGGACTATTGTACGTATAATTCACAGGCCGGTTGGCGCAATTGGTAGCACCCCTGCCTTCTGAGCCGCTGGTGCCGGGTTAGATCCCCGGACAGGTCAAACATTAATTGTGTGCATAAAAATGTCTGTTTGATCTGTGTCTAGGTGTGTATATGTATAAAAGTTTGTATATCAGTCATTAGGTTGCAATAATACGGGCTCTGCCTAGTTTGGGCCCTGAATTCCTTTTGTGTGGATGTTGTCCCATATTATTATGTCATTTCTTTCACGGATCTCATCCTTTGCAAAGGCATAAGTGAGGCTGTAGTCAACACTTAGAGACCTGTTTGGTATAAAATACAAAGGAGTATAAAAACAGAAAAATTATGGATGAAGGGTAACATGGCACTTACAACTATTACATAAATGGGTAAAACTACGGCACCTGCCGTTTTCAGTCTCATTCTAAAATATTTAGGCTGGTGGTGACTTGCCACCCACTAAACGGGCCCCCCATAAGGGCCACCATCTATGGTGACTAAAAGGGCAACGTTGGTGTGGATGGCTAAAGGGTGTCAAGAGGTGTGCTGTTGTTTCACTAGAGCGCTACTACCTGCGTTATGCCCTTTAATACTACCATCCTTGTAGCTTTTTGTTACTTGCTCTTGCATCTCCACCCCCAGACGTCCAATTAAGACAAGCCGGGGGCCAGGGGTGTCATTTAGCCCCAGGGAGAATCAGAGTCCACAGTGTCGCCACAAAGCCGCCCCTGTGGTTTTATTATTATTATAATTAAAAATACCGTCAGATAGTTCTCACAGTAGTTCAGAGAGTTGTGTTTTGTGTTTAATAAATATAATTAGTATGCAAACACAGCCTCAAGTATGTAGGTTAAAAAAATCCTACAGTAATTAGCCGAAAGAAATACACTAATTCCTATCAACATAAAGCTATCTGTATACTACAATTCAAAAAGGAATTTAAAGATTTTTCCATTGGGTATCCAATTTTTCATTTCGTTCGTCGATTTTGAACGGTGGTTTCGGAACGGAGTGCACTGCGGGAAAGGTACGAATGTACCATCGATCAACGTCCCAGAACACGATTAAAACGTAAAGTACCACTTCAGAATAAATCTTTTCTTGGAAACGAATCTTAAACTGTAAAAAAACTCACTTTCAGTGTGAAAGTGACTTTTCTACCGACTTCCAAAAGAAGGAGGAGGTATTAAATTCAACTGTTTTTTTGTATGCTTGTTACCTACCTCATAACTTTCGACTGGGTGAACCGATTCTCAAAGTTCTTTGTTTGAATGCTGGTACTTCCCGTGTGGTCCCATTTAAATTTCATCAAATTCGGTCCAGTATAGTTTTTGAGATACACTCCAATAACTTAATAGATTGGAAGTCGGTATTAAATGTTTCAAATTGTACTTGTTTGAGAAATTTTTTTTCGTAAATGTTTTCTATGAGTGAAATGAGGTAACGGTATATCCGTGTTTTCAGTCAACTTCTTGCCAATAGATGGCGCTGTTAAGCAACACTAAGCCCATGAGCGTTTAGTTTGAGGTTAGAATAAGGAAATCCATTATGTACTTACGAGCAAATGTCGGTCATCCAGGTACTATATTATACATTATTAAACCAACGCTGTATATTTTTGAATAATAAGACTAACAAAATAAGCGTTTTATTTTCCGCCCGGTGAAGCCAAGTGTCGAGTTAAGTGCAGTTAAGGAGCAACACAGGCTCAATCAAATCCAGTTTTTCTACGGACTTCTAAAAAGGAGGAGGTACTCAATTCAACTGTATTTTTTTATGTTTGTTACCTCATTACTTTCGATAGGGCGAACCGATTCTCAAAATAATTTTTTTGTTTGAAAGCTGGTGCATTCCGTGTGGCCCCATTTAAATTGCATCAAACTCAGTCTAGTTGTTTTTGAGTTACACTGATATAACTGAATAGAATGGAAGTCGGTATTAATATTTTCAAATTGTACTTGTATAATCAGATATTACAAATTCGAAAACCTTCACTGTTATTTTCAGAAACTTCAGAAATATGTATCTTTGTTTATATTTGATTTTCAGTAGGTACTTATTATACCCTCTTTCTTAAATAATATCATTTATATTATAAAAACCGATATATTATGTTATGGGCTTTTGCCGAGGCCATTTATTTATAACTCTGCTCTGACAGGACCAGATAAGGCTACCCAGCATAATAAGGGTCGGAAGAATGGTAGGTATATTGCCTAATTATCGTTAGACCCCTGCGATGAAAGTCAGGAAAACTACGCCAAAATTTTTTTAGATCGTTAAACAGGTAGTGTAGAATAATATATTACTAAGAAAATTACAGATTCAAATGACTAAAATCACGTAACGAGAGAAGTACTGCACCATGCAATACTATAGTTCTACACTCTGAGTAGCTCGCCACTAAGAAATTTTTACGGTACGGTAACAATTATACAAATATACAATTCAAAGATGGACTGCCAGACAGCTATCCCTGGATTAAAAACACCTTACTCAGAGGGCATCCTTTATACAATATAAGTATACTTCCCTGTGGATGGGGGCGCACCGTGGACGCCTATACCTCTTTCGCATAATATTCAAGTCATGACACTTAGTAACTTTAATGAAAAGAGTAACTACACAAGAAAAGAGTACTAATTATGATTTAAATGATATAATATATTTGACTACTATAAATTCCGCCCAGTTAACGTTGAATACATACGCCCCGCTGTGGAAACTCAAACCTTATTGTTAGTAAACAATTTTCAACACACTCATAAATCCATAAACCGAACTATAGTTCGGTGTACACACCCGTGCAAAATAAAATTATAACCTAGTGCATTATAGAATTATCCCTACAAAGTATTATCAATTTAACCGAGTAATACATTTTTTAGTAACAAGTAAGCAATAAAGACAAAAAATATAGAACCAACGAAACAACCTACACATTCACCCCAAGACGGCCGGTCACCGTGGGGGAAGACGACCACTACCCTCCAAATACTACCCTTTTATTTCAAACAAATGCGTCTAGAATCAAAAAACAGCAAAACACGGAATACTTATATTATATAGCTATATACAATACACTCTCTCTAAGGACTGAAGAAAGTCTACAAGAACTTCTATACTCTATACGAGATATAAAGTGGGATATTATCGGCTTGAGCGAAATAAGAAGATACGGTGAAGCTATTGAAGAGCATGACCAATTCATATTTTACCACAAAGGCGAAACACCAGGCAGACATGGTGTAGGATTTCTAGTAAGAAAAACACTCAAAACCTTCATTACAGAAATAATTGGCAAATCAGAAAGGATTGCAATACTGAACATAAAGATACCCGCAAGCAAAGAAAATTATGGTCCATAGTGCAAATTTACTCGTCAACCTAACAATCCTCGATATTAGAAATAGAGTCATTCTACTCATCCGTTAAAACTTACATAAAAGAGCACGCACAAAACCACTACATTGTTATGGGTGATTTTAATGCAAAAGTTGGAACACCAAGAAACGGAGAAGAAATTGTCCTGGGCCCATACAGCAGCGGAAAAAGAACAAGAAACGGACAAAAGCTAAAAGAAATGGCGTTTGAAAACTACATGAAAATACTAAATAGTCAATTCAAGAAGAGAGCTTCTAATAGATGGACATGGATATCGCCAGATGGTCGGTATAGAAATAAAATAGACTACATCTTAACGAACAGACCCAAATTATTTGACGACTGTGGCGCCATCACACATATCAATTTTAATAGCAACCATAGAATGCTTAGAACATGTCTAAACACATCACCTGCTCTAACACCAAGCCGGCCATTCAAAGCAAAATCAAAAATACCACATAACAACGTAAGAATTGCCACCATAAAAAAGAATCTCAACTACGTGACAGAATCATCTCTTGAACATTTAAGCACCCAACAGAAATGCAACTAAATACATGAAATAATAATAGCAATACCTAATTCCAATATTAAGGGCGAATCAAACAATAAGAGATATATATCAGAAAAATCCAGCAAACTCCTAGAACAAAGATCAAACTTAATTAGCATACCAAATAAAACGAAAATATCAGAAATGAAATATCAAAATTAAGCAAAGAAATAAAATTACAAATAAGAAAAGATAGAAAACACCTTAGACTCAAGACCTTTGATAAGTTTATCAACAAAACCGGCGGTATAAAAAAGGCCCTAAAAGTTTTATCATACAAGACCAACTGGATAGCTAATATGAAAGCATGCATGACAACAACCAAAAGATTAGATATTCTATCAATAGCTACGAAAGTAGTGTATTATTGGGCGTCCTACTCCACCGAGAGTGGATGAGGCGAACGGAGTGAGCCTCAGAAACGGAAGGTGTCTTGTCCGTCCAATAATACTTCGAGATCGTGCAACATATGAGCTTACCTTGATTAAGATATCATCGAGTGTTTGGTCTGGGCGCTGTTCCACTGCACTACTTCACTACATCAACAAAGATTTACAATTCAACCCTATTCCACTTTTCCAGTTTTTAAACCTAACCGGATTTATATTATTTTATATATGTCGATGTAATAAATGAATCTACTCATTATTAATCAAACCATTTCAACCGGTGGCCATGAAATTTGTAAAACAATCACAATCGTTAGATTTAAACAGAATCTGCGTTGAGGCTGGAAAGTCTGATTTACGTCATGGAGAATTATTGCCTAATTCGGTTCGGTGCATTATTTGTGGACCATCAAATTGTGGAAAAACTAATTTACTGATTGGTCTTCTAATACATGAGAATGGTTTAAGATTTCAAAATGTGTATGTTTATTCAAAAACCCTGCATCAACCGAAGTATATTTTTTTAGAACGAGTTTTGCAACGTGTACCAAGCCTTTCATTTCAGAAATATTGTGAAAATGAAGAGGTATTAAGTGTTTAAGACGCAAAACCGTATTCTGTTATCATATTTGATGATGTTGCATGTGAAAATCAAAATAACATGCGTGATTATTTTGCGATGGGGAGACATAAGAACATTGATTGTATTTATGTGAATCAAACATACACTAAAATCCCGAAACAGTTAGTAAGAGACAACGCAAATGTAATCGTACTTTTTAAACAAGATGAAATAAATATGAGGCACGTATATGATGAACATGTTAATACAGACATGACATGGATTGAATTTCGTGAAATGTGTTCTAAAATATGGAGGGAACCCTTTAATTATGTTGTAATTAATAAAGACTGTCCCAAGAATAAAGGTTGTTACAGAAATAAATTTGACACTTTCGTAGTCTTTGATTAGGAACATGAGTTATATATAAGACCGTTACCTGTGCGGTAATATTATTCGTCAGACAACCCCTAATCAATTGTGACCTATTTTAAAAATATGGATAAATCATTGAAAAGGCAAATTGTTGATGCAGCAGAAGCTGTGAAGAAAAAAGTACGAAAAATGAGAGATGATGAGATTAACAATAAACAAGCACTGGAATCGGTTTTCAAGCATGTAACAGAACCTCTCAATTTAATTGCTAGCGCCAGTCAGCAAACTCCTCTCGTGCATGCTATGGAAGATGAAGAGACCGAAGTTCCATTTATTGATAAAACTTTGCACAAGGAACCTGACTATCAAAGCAGCAAGGAAGATGAAAACGAATACGAATCTGATAGCGACAGTGACATTTCATATAAATCAGTAGGTGATACGTCATCCTGGTCAGTATCTTCAGATGCGTTAACAGACATACCGTTTGGTGTTAGTGTAGAACGTGGGAACCTAATGTTAGGTTCTGCTCGCATAACTATCAATGATCAATACATCATCGTGGCAGGACGTAAATACCGTAATACGCCTGGTTTGAAGCAGTTGCTGTTAAAGAAAGACGTGGACCTGAACTTGGTTACAGATAGTGATATGCAACATTATAAATCGATGCTAATCGAAACAAATGCACATCGACGAGGCTTTGATCCAAGTAAGCCAATAAAAAGTTATAAGGGACAAAAATATTTGCAAGTAATTAAACCTCTTTTCAAACTGCGAAATACAGTTCAGGGTATCCAATCGAAAGGAAAAGGACTACCGCTGACAAAAAAATGGAAGAAAAACGTAGATTTTGTGTATTGGGATGATCCGAACGAATTAGTGGAAAGGCTAAAATTATTAATTGCATCTCGAGATGCTGGTAACACAGGTTTAGACAACGAAATAATATCTATTATTGAAGAATTACGTGAAAGTAAAGTAATAAATAAGTAAAGTATTTTTTTTATGTTTCATTTTATCATTGACCATTCATTACAATACACCCTAATCATGAATGTCGATAAGTTCGGTCATTTTATTCATAAAAGAATGCGTTTATCAGAAATATTTGACTTTAACGAAAACGCATTACTAAAATCAGAAAATGGAAATTTCAATCTGAAAAATTCTAGATTGGGAGGAATTAAACCTCCCGTAGAATTAGACGATGCTGTTAATAAGGATTATGTGGATCGATTGAATACTAAAACGATAAGAGAATTTGATAAACTGATTGGTTCATTACGATCTCGAATCATATTAGACGTACACAAGATACTTTAAAAGCAAAGATACCTGAGGTTTTAATTCAATTGGAAGATAAGTTTTACACTAAAGCAGATGTAAATAAATTAATAAAAAAGACTCCGTAATGTCAAAACAGCAAATTGTAAATGAAATACACAAAGCAGCACGAAGAAATTTTCTTCGACGTTGTGTTATTCTTAAGGGAATTGACGACTTGTGGCAAGCAGATCTTATGGACATGCAAAACTTGAGAACGTATAATAAAGGACATAATTACGTTTTAGTAGTGATTGACTGTTTTTCAAAATACGCCTGGACAGAGCCATTAAAATCGAAAAATAAATTTGAGGTTAGTAGGGCATTTGAACGTATACTGCTTAGCACTCATCGGCATCCTGTTAATTTACAAACTGATATGGGGACAGAGTTTTATAATAGCACGTTTCAAACGCTCATGAAGACGTACAACATTAATCATTACTCATCGTTTTCCACAAAAAAAGCTTCGATCGTAGAACGACTGATTAAAACGGTTAAAAATAAATTATATAAATCTTTTAGTTTGAATGGAAACTATAAATGGTTAGGTTCAACATTAGAAGATATACTGAAGACATATAACAACACAATCCATCGAACTATTAGATGTAAACCGGTTGATGTGAATAAATCTAATGAATCAGTAATAAAAGAAAATATTAAAAAAACATACAAACATATATCCATCAAACGACTGCCTAAGTTCAAAGTTGGTGACTGTGTTCGTATCAGTAAATACAAACACAATTTCGAAAAAGGTTACACCCCCAATTGGTCAACTGAACTATTTACAATTAAGAAGATAAATAAAACCATACCAGTAACATACCACATAGAAGATCAACGAAAGAAAGATATAGTAGGAGCATTTTATGAGCAAGAACTTCAAAAATCTAATCATCCTAATGTTTATTTGATAGAAAAAGTTTTAAAAATTAAAGGACGTAAACTGTTCGTCAAATGGTTAGGTCTAAACGATGAAGAAAACAGTTGGATTGATAAAGCTGCAATAATGAGTTAAGATATATAACTAATGCTGATGTAACATTCCTATCATTACACTTCGAGTAATGCAGGGTGGTGGACTAGTAAATAACATAATCAATAATCTACCGTTTGAAGTTCATTTGCCTGGATACAATTATTGCGGACCAGGAACTAAACTTCAAAAACGTTTATTACGAGGTGATCGAGGTGTAAATAAGCTAGATGAAGCTTGCATGCACCACGACATTGCTTACGCAAATCATACAGATCTATCCCATCGTCACAAAGCTGACTTACAATTACTCAACATGGCCAAACAAAGACTTAAATCAAAAGATGCGGGAAAAGGTGAAAAGTTAAGCTCATGGCTAGTGAGCAAGGTTATGAAAGCAAAACTGAAGTCTGGTTCCGGAGTTAAAACCTTCAGAAGCTTGGTTTCAAAAATAAGAGCAAAAATAAAAAAATTGAAGCCTAAGAATAGTAAAACTTTGATTAAAGTTGCTTATTTAGCAGCTAAAAAAATGTTTCCAGAAATTAATCGAATTCGAGTACCGCGAGTAATACCTTTGCCAAAAACTGGAGGGGTCCTGCCTTTAATCCCTATTTTCGCTGGTTTATCAGCTTTAGGCGCTTTAGCTGGTGGTGCTGCTGGTATTGCAAAAACTGTAAACGATTACAAAGCAGCTCAGCAAAATTTGCGAGAAACAGAACGACACAATAAGGCTATGGTAGGTTCGGTGCTGGGCAAGGGTTTATACATTAAACCGTACAAAAATGGTAAAGGATTGTTTATAAAATCATCAAAAAACTAGAAAGTTTGCTACCTGATCGTCCTCTGACTAATGTAGATATTCAAAAGTATGCAAGAGACATCCCTTATTTCCGAGGGATCTACATGAAGGATCAGTTACCAAGAAAACCGAAGAGAATTGAATGCGCTATCGTAAACTTAGACGATTCTAAGAACGAAGGAACTCATTGGGTAGCTTATGTTAAATTATACAAGTATTGTGAATATTTTGATAGCTATGGAGATTTAAAACCTCCAGCAGAATTAATGCGATATTTTAAGAATTGTAATGTTTATTATAACTACACAAGATATCAAAGATTCAATACAGTAAATTGTGGTCACTTATGTTTAGAGTACCTGCTAACTTTTTGGAATAAAAAATTATAAAATGTATGTTTTTCTTTGAATTCAAGCATTATCACAATGTCACTCACATTGTCAATAACTGGAAATTCGTCAACGTTATCTACATACTATCCAAATACATTGCAACTAGATGGTGCTTATGAGTGTGCCTTATTGCAATTTTCAACATTTAATTCAATTCCAAATGTTGACAAAAGTAATAATAAGTTTTATTATGGCTCTAACGAAGTTATTGAAATACCGGAAGGCACTTATGAATTGCAAGATATCAGTGATTATTTAAAAACTGAAATAAATGATGCAACTATAAAACTACTGTGCAATAACAATACGTTAAAAACTACTATTTTCTGTACAAAAGACATTGATTTTAACAAAGAAGGCTCTTTCAGAAGACTGTTAGGATTTAATAAGCAGATTTTAAAAGGTAATAAATGGCATGTATCACAGTTCCCAGTCAACATTTTACCTACGACCGTGATCAGGGTTGAATGTGATATTGTTAGTGGGTCGTTTATAAACAACGAACCAAGTCACATCATTCACGAATTTGCACTCAACGTGCCACCTGGATACAGGATCATAGAAATACCGAAGAACGCAATATACTTTCCGATAAATCAAAACAATATAAGCTGTATTCACATTAAGCTATTAGATATAAGGAATCGCTTAATAAATTTACGTGGTGAAGAAGTGCAGCTGTATTTGCATCTCAGACGAAAAAATGATTGACTACAATAAATATGTACCTCAACAAGTAAAAAATATCAGTTCTACTCGAGCTATCCGCCATACAAGACCCCGCTCTAAGAAGAAAATAAAATTAACCAAAGACAACAAAAACAAGAATTCCTGAAAGCAATCGGATTACTAGAATGAATATCTTAGACGTTTTATCCACTCCGACTTACGACACCACGATAGAAGGCATAGAATTTCATTCTTACAAACCCTACGTAACAAGTTTTAATAGAAATGATGAAATACGTATACCTATCAACCAACAGGACCTGTACATATTACCGTCAGCTAGCACTTTATATTTGGAAGGAACTGTTATAGTCAGCAAAAAGGATCCGAAAGACAAAGCTACTAGTGTCCAATTCACCAACAATGCTCTACTTTACCTATTTCAAGATATTAGGTATGAGCTAAATGGAGTAGAGATAGATAAAATAAAAAATGCTGGTATAACTACAACCATGAAATCGTTAATATCAATGAATGAGAGTGAATCAAAGATGTCTAACGCCTGGGGTTGGAATATCGACGGTGTAAAAAATATTAACGAAGGAAGTTTTTCTGCTTCTATCCCACTTCGCAATATCCTCGGTTTTGCGGAAGATTTTAAAAAAGTCGTTATAAATAGTAGACACGAACTGGTACTGTTACGAAGTAACACTAATTTAAACGCTGTAAAACTTAACCCTGGGGAAGTAGTGGATGACATTCACATCAACAAAATCATATGGCGTGTACCACATGTTAAAGTATCAGACAAGGAAAAAATTTCTTTGCTTAAACTGTTAGAAAAAGATCGACCGCTTCAGATGATTTACCGAAATTGGGATCTGTACGAATATCCAGCTTTACCTAAAACTACAAAGCATACATGGTCTATCAAAACTGCATCTCAAATCGAAAAACCAAGATACGTCATTATAGGCTTACAGACAAATAGGAAAAATAGTGCAAGTTCTGACATGTCTCAATTCGATCACTGCAATGTTCGTGACGTAAAAGTGTACCTTAATTCAACTTATTTTCCATATGAAAGTCTTAACGCGAATTTTGCTAATAACAGGATTGCTTTATTATATGAGCAATATATCAGATTTCAACAGTCGTATTACGGACGTTGTCCACAACCGTTGTTAAGTGAGAAACAGTTTAAAGATTTAGCACCGCTGTTTGTGGTTGATTGCTCTAGACAAGCAGAGAATCTAAAGACGGGTCCTGTTGTAGATGTAAGAGTAGAAATTGAGAGTGATTCGGAACTACCAGATCAGACAGCCGCTTATTGTCTCATTCTGAACGACTGCATTGTTGAATACAAACCATTAAGTAGCATCGTAAAGAAGATATCATGAACGTAGATACCATCATAGTTGACCTCCAAGGATTTAAAGATATTCAAAATAATTTTATCGTGAAGGAAGTGGCCATTGTAAGTCAGGAGCTTACACAAACATTCTTAGTAAAACCACCATATTCGTTTCATTATTTGTCTGATGAAGAAAAGAAGCAAGTAAGATGGTTAGAAAGAAATCGAGGAATTTACTGGAGTGAGGGTTACATAGATTATAGAGAATTTCTACGTGTTATAGTATTATATCTCGAGAATAAAAAAATAATGACAAAGGGTTTGGAAAAAATACAGTGGATTAAAGAATTGTGTACAAAGTGTGAAGTGATTGATATTGGTGAAAAGGGATGTCCTAATCTTCCAACATTAAAAAATTTTTTTTTAAAAAATAAAACTGACTTTAACTGTGTGCATCATAAAATTAACTGTGCATTAAATAATGCTATATGTATTAAAAATGGTGTTTTGATAATCACACGTATATGTTTGATTTGTTTAGAAAAAATAAAACATAATTGATTTATAACTAATAGCAGTTTTATTTATTATATCATCATACCTATACACTAAACATACAGTGTTCATATTTCATTATCATAAAACTTAATAACAAGAAATTAAATACTTATATACTTTAACTACTTACTGCATAAATTTAAACATTTTGATTACATCTAAATTCTTAATTATTTACAGTAAATGAAATTAAAATAGTAACATTTCTTATACCAACACACCTTTAATATTTACACATAACTAGAGTCTTCACATAGTTTTTTCGATATTTTGTTCACTAATCTTTCTGCCTCATCCATAATGTTGTCCACTGATTCACTCACTACGTATTGCGCACTGATCAGTATATTATTATCATCTTCACTGAGGTCTACCACTTGTATTTGAAGGAGTCTTAAGCCTTTTTTCTTTTGATTATTGATCACGTAAGACAGATAACTATTAAGTTGCTTCCGTTTTTGAGGCTCCCGCCTCGTCCTTGATTTTTTATTGACCGGTTCGTCTTGTGGTTCAGGAATATGCCAGCTTGGATTTGGGCTCGGAAATCTTTGACCATACTGAGAGAAAATATCAGGTGAATCATTCATTATTGTTGATAATCTGAAACAATAATAGAAATTATTTATTTGTACATATAAAAGGTAATCCTATAATCATAAGATTCGTAAAATATGTATAGGTACTTACGATTTATTAAATCGATGTGATCACCACAACAAGCACCAGCTTAATGATTAATAAACTAATATTATTGTACGGCGAATGCATAGTGTAACATAAAACTTATGACACAATTTGATGTTTCCTTCCAACAAGTTTGAACTTGTTTCTCGAGCACAATGAGTGTTGGAAACACCTGACTAATATTATATTTCAAAACTTTATATGTTTTGTATGGCAGTTACTTACTGAGAAAAATTATATCATGTTTTGACAGGTTTGTAAATTATACAACAGGTTTCAACTTGTCTTTGTAAGTGATATATTTCAAAAACTTTATAACCTTATTTTATACCAGTTAATTACTGATTAACAATATCATCGTATGTCAACAGGTTAAAGCTTGTAAATCCTTCGACAAGTTTGAACTTCTTTCTATATATTTTGTATAGGTACCTACCAGTTAAACACTGAGAGACAATAATATCAACAGGTTTGAACATGAATGCCAGTTAATTACTGAAAACAATAACAGGGTACCTTTTTATTGAATGTACGACTGGCTTCTATTTGGTATAGTACATTCATAGACGTGGTAGGTAGGTATTACTTAAATGGATAAAAATAAAAGAGTCTATATATTCACACAAATGTATTTATTTTCACATAAAACTTACAATTTATTTTACTACACAGCTATTTTTAATATCTTTAAATAATATTTACGTTACATTAGCACATAGTATTCTATAACTATTTATTACTCTGTATACAGTAGAAACATTTAATTTATAACTAATAATTTAGAAATATATAGATACATTACTTTAATATAGATGCATTACCCCAAGCTAAAGTAGATACTTTATCAGGTAATAGCAAACGTTTATCGTCATTGCTAGAAAGTGCTATTTTATTAACACTCTGTGTAAATATTTCATGTTTGATTGACCTAAAGAGTAAATTTTTCTTGCGGATGACATTACAATTATACAAAACATTTTTATAATCTATCATATGTAAATTTTTCGTTACACTTTTTTTTGTTCCCTTTGCTTTCTTTATTGTTTTGTCTAAAGTTTTTATACAGTATAGCTTTGAACGCAGTCCTACAAATTCTTAAATTATTTTACCTCCCATTTCGTCCTTAAAGAGCCCAGGTACTTTTTTATTAATAATTGGCAGGCCAAACTTGTTATCAGAATTGTAATTGCTAGTATCAAAATATTTAAGGAAATAATTTTTAATATCTTTGTAAAAGTCATTCGTATTTACATTATAAACAAGACTATCAGTGTCAGTATAGCATAATTCAACATTATTGCCATAAAATGGTTTTATAGTAGAATAGTGAAAATCGTACATATGACTCTTTGATAATTCTAACACAGCGAAACCTATGTATATCGGTTTATTAAGAATAACACGCGAAGGTTTCATTTGTATTGCTACCAAATCATCTGAAAATACTGAAGCACTATGAAAATATGGGCTGGCGATTAGTTTTTCAGCACATGTTGATTTCTTGGTCTTATTTTTTAAATCATGCCATTTGTTTACTAACTTTAAATCAATTTTATGCTCATTGTTTTCTAGAGTTTTACCAAAAATACTGTTGTTTAGTAATTTAAAAAAATCTTGTTCAAACTGTGACTCGGCTTTTTGACGTAAATGAGTGTTAAGATCAATATATTTTTAAAAAAAATTACTTTGCTTAAAAACGATAGCGCGATGGATCTTTTTCAATATTAAACCGTGACGTATGCATGTTTTTAAATGAGTATAATGAATAACATAGTGGTATTTATCATACAAGTTTGGTATTAGTTTTTTATTCTTACCACCAGGGGGCAAGCACTTTTCTGGACAAAATGGAAAGTCATTGTGTTCAGTGTGTAAATTCTCAGGGTATGTTAAATCAACTTCGAGAATATACCCATATTCCGCGTTATCACTAATATCAGTCAAGTTCAAATGTAAATTATCTATTTCATTGCTCGACATAAATCTAAAATCTGAATACGGCAAATATTGACACATGCTATGTCCATATAAATTGTTACAGTCTAAATAAACGATGAATGAATTTTGACGAGTCTGATCGTAAGTATCTAAATATTTGTGATTGGCTTTTACGTGTCGTTTGAAACACATACAAATACCTCCGCGAATACCTTTTTGTATCATTCTAAAAATTTCTACATCGCTAATAAGGTCTAATTTAACGCTTGTTTTCAAAAGCATTGCATCGAACGATAGACTTGGTGCTGTCAGGTAAAATGCCGGATCAAGATTATAATACCGTTTGCAAGTTTTTCTAAAACTTTCAAACACGTCTGCGAGCAATAACACATCGGTTTTAAGATATAAATCTGTGTACATACCCATATTTTTTATATCAAACTCTAACCAAATGGAATGCGCGTGTGCATA
Source organism: Selenia dentaria (assembly GCA_917880725.1). NCBI lineage: Eukaryota > Metazoa > Arthropoda > Insecta > Lepidoptera > Geometridae > Selenia > Selenia dentaria. The sequence goes on along the minus strand of OU862888.1, from coordinate 18,740,732 downwards.
GTCGTCATCAGTGATAAGCTCATTTGTCAAGGAGTTATAAAAATTAGTTTTGCTGGGCAAACACGTATCTTCATAACGGTTCAATTGTGACATATAATCATACGGATATACTCCTTTTCGAGTAAGGAGCTCAAATTGTCTTGTATCAGGAAAATACGATTTGAGTAATTTAAACTCTTGTTTTTTCATTGTATTAACTAGTTTTTCTAAACTAGTCCCTAAAAACTTGAAAGAATCTACAAAGCGAACCTTTATACTTTCTTCTTTCGAAATAGGAATGAAATTTGTGAGCGAAATATAGTTTTCTTTTGTTTTAGGTATTACTTTTAAAGACCCAGGAGCTTTGCCTAATTCTTTAATGAAAAGGTGACAGTCATAACCTGATAAATTATGAAAAAACACTGGTAAAAATGTAGGCAATTTATATTGCAAGTTACAATAACTATGAGCCGTGCCGCGATATTTACCGGTCAAATGACAGTGGTCTCGGACCTAATCACCAAACAATAAATTCTCACAAATATGACAAGTAACCGAGTTATCAAAGTCATGAGCATTAGTATCGGTGTAAATCATAGGAACTTGTTTTTTAAAAATATTGTAAATTTTTTTTGCATCTTTATAAATAGAATTTACAAATTTTGATATGCAATCCAAACCACGGTAAGAAACGTACCTATTGTATTGTTTGTCTAGCGCACACGTAATATGATAAGTAAAAGCGATAGGCACATGTCGTTGACGTGTTACCGTATGCGATTTACTCGGATCAGGGTCACAGGACTGAAATCGTTCTAGCATTGTTTCAAAGTCTGCGTATATAACAAATGGTACAGTTTGCTTTCTGCTAAAATTTTTAAATTGTATAAATGAGCCCTTCGGGGGTAGTTCCGTAGCGACACCTCCACAACTATGTGAATCAAGGGCATCGTATGTATTAAAAAATATTAAACACACATCACAAAAATGCAATTTACCGTGATGTTTTGTGATTTGATTTTTAACAAGTCGCGGTAAATCTTTAATTAGACAGTAATGTGACAAATCATTGCTTCCTAGATAAAGTAAATGAATAACATTTTTCTTTAAATTATTTGATTTATAAAGCGGTCCTACTACAGTATATTTTTTTAACCCATAGATATAAACACAAATTTCAGGATTATTTACTTCAAACTTAGCAATATCTGAGAAAGTTAATGGAAATTGTATGCCTTCTATATTTAACACATCCCGAAAATCAGGGTAAGACGATACTCTTTCAGGATGACTTTTGGCTGGGTATAACGCTGCAACGACTGACCATAAAAAGCAATAATCATCCTTATTTCGAATATTTACACAAGCTTTTTTAGATTTTATAGTAGCCGGTAACTCTATAAAGCCTGAACCATGCAAAGGTTGATTTTTGTTAATATTTACTTCTAAGTGTGAGCTACTTAAGAATGTCCAACCACTATCGCGATCCTGAAATTCTTCAATCTTTTTTGTTAAAATGTTTTTAACTTGAGATATTTAGGGTTCGTATTCATAGTTTTGATGAAGTGTATAATTTTTTGTAAAGATGGATTTCATCTCTTGAGAGTCATTTTTAAACATTAAAAACAAAGCAAAATATTCAAAGTTAATTTTCACGCATATATGTTGTTTAAGAGACAAGGTTATTAATGACCTAATCTTTTCATGAATGTTATTTAAAAATGAAATCAAAGAACAGTTTTCATATTGATTTACAATTCTATAGGACGCAATGCGGTTTCGAAATGCAGAATTTATTAATTCAACACCATCACAGAAATAAGAAATACTTTTATTCTTGTGATTAGTACTACGTAAGTGACCTACCCAGTGCTTGCGCTCAACAGATGTATTACAGATAGTACAGAAAGGCATTTTAGATGGACGAAAATGGGATTAGAATAACTTATTAAGTATCTCAATAAAAGTACAGTGCTACACAATAAAAAAGAATGATCTAATTAAAATCAATATTATCGCTAAAGTACGTAGGCTCTGTGTTATTAAATAAAAAATAAAAAAAGGATGATCTAATTGATCTAATAATATCGCAAAAAGAACAAATTACCTAATCTATTTAAAATTAATATTATCGCTAAAGTATGTAGGCTCTGTGTTATTAAATAAATCATGTGCTCGTTGCATGAATTTTTGCAGCGCATTCCACTGCACAGAGCCTCGGTCTAATTGAACTTTTAACGCTACTAACGCCTTTCTCCACCGATCTTCGCGAGGGATGGAGATCACGTCGCTCTTAGCGTAAACTTTGAAGTCTACGTAAAATTCTCCCGACAAAACCGCTTGTCTTCTCACCTTCCCGTTATCGACGCGGGTCACGAGAGACGAGCCGAGATCACTGTGTGTAGTAGGGGGTCGCTCCACATCCACTTCTAGGCCGAAGAGATCAGTGGGCTTATTTCCATTGTCAGAGTTTTTTCTGTAAATAAAAATAATAAATTACTACCTATTGCGAAAGAGCCTAAGGTTGAGATCTATAGATGTTTAATAATAGATTGAAATGGACTAAGTTAATTGACAGTTATTACCTAGGTATATTTTATTTAAAGTTTTAATGTTTATTTGTTACACTATTTAATTAAGGTACTAGGTAATGTGTCCATGGATCAGGGTGAACAGTACTATTGTTCAATATTAAAACCAAAAATTACAAATTAATTACGTTCTAAATTTAGATCGGGTTGAAGCGCGGTCACGTGCTAGCTCTACGTACAATTTACTACATCAACAATTTAGCCCACTCGCCTGTGTGTCCCTACATCAACCCCTTCCTTTTTTCAAATAAGTTTTTTACAACCTTGCTGGTTGAAGTTTATATCTACTACGCTATAAGTACTAACTAACACAGTTAAATTGTAGTTTCTATTAATATCTTGTACTTCGTACCTGGTAAAAGTACCATACACTACGAAACAGTAACTCAATTAAGACAATTCTTGAAAATGTGTATTTTCACTAATCTATGTTACTCATAACCATCTTATATTATATATATATATATATACTCGTTTTAGCATAAAATTATAATCGCTTTAGTTTATTGACTTTAACATTTTTCCAATATGAAATTTATTAGTATACTACATCACTGGACACAAATAATATTAATTTACGTATAAAGTAGGTAATACAAAGCAAAACATTTTCAAAGTTAACACAAGTAATAGAATATACTCGATGAAATAAACTTACGTATAACTCAGATATTTGGTTCCCACTTTAACATATTGCATATGAATTCAAATTACAGCGTAAATACAACCTGTTGTGGATTTCGCGTGACATTGGCTACTTCCACACATGGTTTATCGTTAATTTGTCCTCAGAGACGTTTTAAGCAATTACTATCTCCTTACTGAATGTTTTACCCATGATTAACCTTAGTGGTTTAACGTTGAAATAACTATATTACCTACTAAAAGTTTTGTACAAAAAGAGAATCTTTAATATTTGTTATGTGTTTTAAATCGGAGTAGAAGACTTATATGTATAATTGTAACGGACTATATCTAATACTGGAAATGTAAGTAATGTAAGTAAATTAAATGTAAGTAAATTACCTTAATTTTGACTCGTGAGGCTTGGAAACGGTGACACTGTTGGATGTACTCGTAGCTTGTGAATCGGTCACTTTGCGTTTCGTCGCCCTTTTCTTCAGCTGCTTTGCTTGCGGCGGTGCTTCAACCACTACGGAACGGCTGTTGTGCGAATATTCGCTTTCGGAGGTAGACCTGCAAATAAGACACAAAGATTAATAATTTATAAAACACCAACTTTGTCTGCGACCTAATCCTGGTATCACGAGAAAAGATAACCTATATGTTTCATTAAAATCTGTACAAATATATTTTTAAACATCCAAACATTGCACTTATAATGTTAATAAAGATTGATACAATCACTAAGTATTGTTAATAACTTAGTTAATGATTAGGATTGTTATTCATTAAACCACAAACATGATTATTTAGATAGATAGCACTTACTTACATTTTCGTTGTAGCTTTCAACAGTTTTTAAGCGCGTAGCAGCAAGTATATCCAGCCGGTGGCAGCGGGCAGAAACCAGGATCCGTAGTTGTCACGTTAAGACAAAGGAGTAAAGTAATTTATCAAACCAAATTGATCGAGTTTTTATATAGAGAAATCGTCCATTCAGCAAAACTATGTTACTTTGAAAATATACTTAAAGTTCTTTGTTTTAAAGAATCGTGAGTAATTATTGTCGGTTACGACCATTTAAATTAAATCTTTCCCATCGATTCCGTCAAATTGACTTTTTTGAGTAATGAAATATAACACTTTCGTATATTCAAAGCCGCCAATAATCGCCGCAACTTCTTTGAAATAGATACCCGTGTACTTGTTCATAAAACATAATTACCTAAGCGTAATATATGAACTAGTGTTTGTCCACGACTTCGTACGCGTTAAAGTTACAATTAAATTGTATCATTTTTACTATAGTTATTTTTGTCTTTAGTACCTATTTGATGAGGACAGGAATCAAACAAATAAATAAAGGACCTATCCAACCGTTCTCCAGTTGTAAATTGTGTTAATAATACAATTTTGTTTTATCTACATGTACCTATAATACTTTATTTATATAGATTAAATCATATTTCGGACATTGAAAGATTTCATTTAAAGGCTACGTAGTAATGTTTTAATATAGACCGCAAAATGCTCGAATCATCATAAATGTATTCCCACAACCTTGACACACACATGCACACACATGTGAGTAGTTACTTTAATACGACCCGTGCAATACTTAGAAATGTACATTATGCAGCTCAGCAGTTTTATTACTTTGTAGCTTTTAATAACGTAATTCCAATGTCACTTCACGAAGAAACGTGAAAGAGTCAAGTTTATACATTCTAGTGATGATATTTCAGCTAAACCTAAAAGTGTAATAATTTCGGTCGGCGATAGGTAGTAAAGTAGTGCAGTGAAACAGTTATTTATACTAATTTCGCTCGATGATAGGTAGTGAAGTAGTGCAGTGGAACAGCGCCCAGACCAAACACTCGATGATATCTTAATCAAGGTAAGCTCATATGTTGCACGATCTCGAAGTATTATTGGACGGCCTACTCCACCGAGAGTGGATGAGGCGAACGGAGTGAGCCTCAGAAACGGAAGGTGGAGTAGGACGCCCAATAATACACTACTTACGAACTTCTACAAAAACCTGTACTCCAGAAAAAGCCAAATTGAAATTACCGAACTAAGCAACGATGATAATGTACCACCCATACTAGAAGGTGAAATACATAAGGCTCTCAAAACTCAAAAGAACGATATAGCCCCTGGTCCCGACCAGATCAACAATTAATTGCTTTTAAGCTGCAAAAACTACATTGCACCAATACTAACGTATATTTTCAATGATATATTAAATACCGAAATTATTCCGTCACAGTGGACTGCATCAACCATCATCCTACTCCACAAAAATGGTGACAGGAACGAAATAAATAACTACAGACCCATTAGTCTAATGACTAATATTTATAAAGTCTTTGCTAAAATAATTTTAGCCCGAATAATAAGAACTCTAGACGAAAACCAGCCTAGGGAACAGGCCGTATTTAGGGCAGGTTATTCGACATTAGACCATATTCATACTGTGAGACAAATTATCGAGAAGAACAAAGAGTTTAATGTGTCATTCTATAGCTGTACGAGATTAGAATGGCCTTGAAACAGCTTAAGAACAACAAGGTGCCTGGTGATGACGGTATCACATCTGAGCTTCTGAAAGCGGGTGGAACACCGGTACTTAAAGTCCTTCAGAAGCTCTTTAATACCGTCTTACTCGAAGGTTCAACGCCAGAAGCATGGAACAAAAGCCTGGTGGTGCTGTTCTTCAAGAAAGGTGACAACACTTTACTTAAAAGTTACAGACCCATCTCGCTTTTGAGCCATGTTTATAAGCTGTTTTCGAAGGTCATAACGAACCGTCAAACCGCAGGTTTGATGAATTCCAGCCTCCGGAACAAGCCGGTTTCCGAAAAGGCTATAGTACCATAGATCACATCCACACGCTACGGCAAGTTATACAGAAGACCGAAGAGTATAACTTGCCTCTTTGTTTAGCGTTTGTGGACTATGAGAAAGCCTTTGATTCGATCGAGACGTAGGCAGTGCTTGAGTCTCTCCAGCGGTGCCATATTGACTATCGGTATATTGAAGTGCTGAAGTGTTTGTACAAAAACGCCTACATGTCAGTCCGAGTACAGGAGCAGAGTTCGAAGGCAATTCCATTGCAAAGAGGCGTGAGACAGGGAGACGTTATTATATCTCCGAAACTGTTCACCGCTACATTGAAAGACGCCTTCAAGCTTCTGGAATGGCAAGGACTTGGCATCAATATTAACGGCGAATACATCACTCACCTTCGATTTGCCGACGATATTGTAGTCATGGCAGAATCCATGCAAGACTTCAACGGGTAGGTCTTAAGATGAACATGGATAAGACGAAAATTATGTCTAATGCCCATGTTGTACCTACCTCAATATCAGTTGGGAACTCAGTTCTCGAAGTTGTTGACGAGTACATCTACCTGGGACAGACAGTCAAACTAGGCAGGTCCAATTTCGAGAAAGAGATCAATCGTCGAATCCAACTCGGCTGGGCAGCGTTCCGGAAACTTCGCGAAGTCTTCTCGCCCAAATTACCTCAGTGCCTCAAGACAAGAGTCTTCGACCAATGTGTGTTACCAGTGATGACTTATGGCACTGAAACGTGGTCTCTTACTATGGGCCTAATAGATAAGCTCAAAGTCGCACAACGAGCTATGGAGAGGGCTATGCTCGGGGTTTCTCTACGTGATCGAATCAGAAATGAGGAGATCCGTAGAAGAACGAAAGTCACCGACATAGCTCAGAAGATTAGCCAGTTGAAGTGGCAGTGGGCAGGGCACATAGCACGCAGAACAGATGGGCCGAAAGGTTCTGGAGTGGAGACCACGGACCGGCAAGCGCAGCGTAGGTCGTCCACTGACACGGTGGACAGACGACCTGAGAAAGGTCGAAATTATGGGGGAGGCTTATGTTCAGCAGTGGACGACCTACGGCTGAGATGATGATGATTGCTGTTTTATGGACTACAACATGGCATTTGACTCAATAGAGCATGAAAATATCTGGCATTGTCTAAAGAACCAAGGAGTCGAACAAAAGTATATCAGAATAATAAAAAACGTATATACTAACAGTACAGCTAGAATCAAGTTGAAAAAAGAAGGGAAGGAAATAAAAATAAGTAGAGGTGTAAGACAAGGGGACCCGTTATCGCCTAAACTATTTACAGCTGTCTTAAAAGAAATTTTCCGTAAATTGAATTGGGACTATTATGGGCTAAACATAAACGGAGAAAAATTATCTCACTTACGGTTCGCTGACGACATTATACTCGTATTATTCTCCGAAACAATGGAGCATCTACAAAACATGCCCATAGACCTGGAAAGGGGAAGCCGCAAGGTAGGCCTAACGATGAACGCCTCCAAAACTAAATCACTAATACATCCGAAGACACCATCATTCTAAACAGCGTACCAATTGAGTATGTCAAGGAGTACCTAAACTTACTTAGGTCAACAAATTTCAACGACTGATATAATGTCAAAAGAAATAGATACCAGAATTGGAAATGCATGGAAGTGCTACTGGCGGCTAAAAGAAATTATGAAGAACAAAGAAGTCAAGATGTCTGTCAAATCAAAACTGTACAACACTTGCGTGCTACCAGTTCTAACATATGGCTTCCAAACCTGGGCTCTCACCAAAGCGCAAAGCAAAAAAATAAGAAACTTGCCAGGCAGCAATCGAGATAAGCATGCTTAATTTAAAAAATCAGACAGAGTACGAAACAAAACTATCAGAAATCGCACTAAAATACAAAATGTTACGACTTGAATACGGAAACTTAAATGGCGATGAACAGGACATACATTGAGAGGCATTGAAAAGTGGAACAGAAGCACAGTGTTTTCGTATCCTAGAAATAGGAAAAAGAAACGAGGAAGACAGATTCGAAGGTGGGAAGACGAGATAAAGGCGATAGCTGGAAAACTATGGACAAGGAAAGCTCTAAACCGAATAGAGTGGAAAGAATTGGAGGAGGCCTTTGCCAAAGACGGGCACACAGACGAAGTTGTCAATGTCATCGACTTAGCAGAGTCGTTAACTTAAGATTATTATTATTTAAATACCCTTTTTTGCGTCATAATAAAGGCTTTTATTATTATTTTTATTCAAAAAATTTCACGGGTTTAACCCGGCCCTTTACATAGGCATAAGTGGGGCTGTAGCCAACACTTAGAGGCCCGTTTGGTATAAAAATACAATGTAGTATAAAAACAGAAACATTTTGGATGGATGGTTACATGGTATATCTATTATAAAAATGGGTAAAATGGCAAGGCTATTGGTATGATCTTATTAATGATAAGGGTAATAGTAGGCTATGGACGAGACTACGGCACCTGCCAATTTCAGTCTCATTTAAAATATTTAGGCAGGTGGTGACTTGCCACCCACTAAACGGGCCCCATATAGGAGCCACCATCAATGGTGACAAAAGGGGCAACGTTGGTGTGGATGGCTAAAGGGTGTCGAGAGGTGTGCTGCGGTTTCACTAGAGCGCTACTACCGGCGTTATGCCCTTTAACACTTCCACCCTTGGAGCTTTTTGTTACTTGCTCTTACGTCTCCACCCCCAGACGGCCAATTAAGGCAAGCTGGGGGTCAGGGGTCTCATTTAGTCCCAGGGAGAATCAGGGTCCGCGGTGTCGCCACTCACCGACGGCTCGCCACAAAGCCGCCCCTGCGGTTTTATTATTATTATTATATTATTATATTTATTTATTATTATTATATTATTATTATATTTTATTATTTATTATTATTATTATTATAAGCAATAAAGAGGTATTATGCCGCTGAAAATCCATATACAATTTTAGAATAAAACAATGTGGACGATGTACGACGACAAGGACGTACGTCCTTAATAAAGTCAAACAAACATTTATTATTATCATATAGGTAATTGATGATTCACAATATTTTGTTATAAAATATTAAAATAATTGAATTTTATTACTAATAATTATAGTTTTTGCACCTTGCAGTTTTCGTGTGAAACAAAAAAAATTGCGCACATATTCCTATAATATTCATATTTAGATTTTATCGCATTTGTTTCTGTAAGTTAGATACATCCACACAAGCATGTATATATATTATGTTTGTTATTTTCTCGCAAATGTTTTAAAACGTCGTATGAAACTCGTCAGCTTCGCTCATTTGTATCATAATATACTAATAAACAACTGGTGATTCTGGCTTAGGTTGGATACATTATTTCAGTTGTAGAAAGACCAAGTAGTTTCTTTCGCGTTTATTTATAAAATGTTTGCCTTTGAATTTTTACCTTCGCCATGAATCCTAGCTGCAGGTCTACCTGCATCTTTACTAGCTTGGCTTCATCGACAGTATTTGTAAAATTTCATAAAAACTCGGAAACATGTACGAGAATCTCGCCCCGTTCAGGCTGAATCTGCGGTCCCATCACCAACCGTAAACGTTAGCGTTCTTTATGAAATAAACATGTTATTTATTCAAACACTTCGTTACAAATTTACGTGAAAAGGAAAGTCGAAAGGGTTGGGCGGTTGTTTAAACGAATTTAAAAAGGGTTAGTAACGCCGCACATTCACAGTATGAAAATTATGAAGCAAATTTAGTCCTTAAAAGGGAAAAGGAAGTCACAGATAATATAAAAAGCTTTGGGTGCTATTTTATAATGGAACTTAGAAAATTAGCATATTTAACGCCAAATATTATGACGAGAGGAAAATAATACAATTTGTAAGGCAAATTGAGTTGTTTTAAGAGTAACATAATAATATATTGAAGAAAATACAAAAGTGAATGAAAAGCTGCTAAACTTTGAGACACACACGTAAGCATACGAAGTTAACCATCCGCGAAATCAAAAACCAATAATAACATTATTAATCGTTCAGGTCTCATCGTTCTTCAAACTTTGGCGGGTAAGCCAAACATAATATTTTTCAACAAAAACTAATTTTGAATAAGGTGATCGATCAACACCTCAGGCGAAACTTTGTATCGGACGTTTGACAAGTTTGAGCATCGCAGCATCAAAGCGAAAGTTGCGAGACTTCTGTTCGCAGACAGTTTCGAGTTTGAGTTGAAACGCGAAACTCGTGCGAAGAATACAGTTACCTCAAATGGGTTTGATCCCTCTTCATTGACAGCTTGCGGTAAATGATCCTATTGAAAGTTGCCACTACTTTCTTTCTGTTGCTTGTATTGAACAGAGATAGGTGCAAACTATCATTCATTTATAGGCTATGCTACTGTCGAAGACGTGGGAGTAATTTCGCTGTGCCTTAATTTTTTACTATTAATTGTCCGTAGCTATGTACGTATGGATCTTTCAGGTACTACTACCCTTTAAATCGACGTAGTTAGTAGCGTTTGTGTTAACCCTGCGTACAAACAATCTTCACTCCATAAATAAGTTCACCCCATAAATAAGTTCACGCCATATTCATGTTTACGTAAGACTTTTTTTACAACAACTATTACATCGTCACCATGCAGGGTGCGTGGACCGCACTCATGTCGGTACTTTAAATCGTTCTAATGCGAATATTGGGCCTTTTCGCGCACAGGTACGATAGATAGTACCCGATAGAAGACGTTTTGACCGAAACGTCGAGGTTTGTCAACATTATGTTTAGTAAATCTGTGCGTGGAAAAGTCCCTGCATTATTTTCAAACGTGTCTAAAAACACAAATCCAATTTACTTCAAAAAAGCTTTATAAGTTTAGTTGATCTCCTAATGCGTTATTAATTCAGAGTTCATATGTATTATATTTTAACTGTGGTATGTACGAAACGAATATTGTTACAATATTATTATATACTGGTAACACTCTTATTTATTCAATGATTAGTTTCAGATTTGCAGACCCGACTAAAAATAACATTTTATCCGACTTATATCCTCTACAGAGTAGTAAACTTTCGTTATAAGAAAGATTTTTATTTTTAAAGAATGCTTTCTTCTACATAATGTAAAAACACTAACCTTCATCATAACAACAAGATCTTGTTAAAGTAAACGAAATAAAATAAATGCTTGGTAACGATGGTAATTTAAAATTGTCGATTTTGTTGCCATCATCAATTTAAAGGTATAAAATAAGGATTATGATCATAAATCTGCCGTTTCCCAAAGTTTATAGCCCTTTTAAAAACAATGGGTTTTTGATTGCAGTTACATCTGTTACCTTGTTATACGTGAGTCGCCGCGGAATATTAATTAATCAATTTGGAATATTAATTATTCAAAATGAATATAGAAATTTATAAGCTCATTTAATGAAAAACAATGATAAAAGCTTCAAAAATTCAAACAATGATTAAAATATTCTGCATTTTAATAGTTAACGTTTCATTTCTAATAATTATGAAGTATCTACACATTGAATATTATTCTACATAAAACAGTTACGACTGATATATCACTAGACTATTTAATAGGCAAATATGAATTGCCGATATTTTATGAAGTACATAAAATAATTTAATTTAAGTTTCCACATTCTCGTTCTTGCTTCTAAAGGATTTCTTTAAAACATGTACTCGTATTGTCATTTTATAATTATCGGTTAAAGTATTATGGTTAATCTGAAGTCTTTTTATATTTTTATATTTATATTTTTTTTCATAGGTCTTTTACCCGACTTAAAAAGTTTCTTATTACAGTCGTATATATTTTAAGTTACAATATTTATGTTTACCTAATCGATGACAAATAACTGCCAAGAGTATGTCGTTATAAGATATGTGTTATAATCTATCGTTTTAAGATATGTGTTTATATATATACATTTTTACCAAAATATGGAACAGACTTAGCACTAAAAAGTGTGAAATAACTTGTTGAAGTCGGTACCATGATAATTCAAAAGTACCTATTATCAAAATATTGTGCGCATGGTACCGACTTCGATAAGTTATTTCACACTTTTTAGGTTGGAACTCGGTTCCATTTAGTGGTAAAAAAAACTTTTCACTATTTATAGAGACTTCGCTACTTACGGGGTCGATTGGCATCCACCACCGTCAATCGTAATATTATCAAAACATCAAAATAGGCGAAACACTTTTCAGTTATTGGAGTGTAGGTAACTAACAAACTGCTAAACCGAATTTGATAAAATGTTCACGGGACCGCCTCAAAAGTATACAAATAAAAATAATCATCAAAATAGGTTCATAAACAACGAAGTTATTCGCGATCACACTTAAAAAATATACTGTCGAATTGAGAAACCTATTATTTTTTTGAAGTCGGTTAATAACAACTGTTTAAGTTGACTTTAGTGCTAATCGTATTATAGATAAATTTAAATCACATACAAGTAAAAACAAACACAGATCAAAGTACAAAAACATACAAGCACGTATATAATTCCCTCGAGTGACATAGCGCTAACGAGCTCCATTATTTCGAATGAAAGAGCACGATAAATCTTACACATTTATATTTGAATATAACAAGCTAATATTGTTTAGATCTATTTTAATAACTTACTTTTACGCATGTATGGAGCTGTCCAAATATATGGCGCATTGCAGCTTTGATACGCGAAACTAGTACTTGCTGTGGCGATGACAACCAAAAAATATTGTTGCGCCATATGTGGACTGTCGACTATTTTCATTATTTTTCGTGGGTTTGAGATATTTCCAGCGTGCTTTCAGTCTGAAATAACATTTTAGCACGTTTTACTGAGTTGTGTCTTGGTGTGTCTATGAGTATGTATATCAGTTTGTTGTCGGTTGTAGTTTGTTCGGCTGTCATCATAGAGGTTCTGCCGAATACCTGAACCCGTTGACGTGAAGATATTGTGTGAATGTTGTCCAATGTTATTATAGAGCGTGCGCTTTCACCCTTTAGGTTATTGAAATTTCGACCATTTGCCGTAGTTTTAGTTTCCCAAAACCTTTTTTCATTGTCCGTTACAGACAAATGGAAAACCTTGAGTTGGAGCCACAAACATTCATTATCTTATTTTTAATAAGAGGAATGCCACACAATTTTACTTGCATAACCGACTTCAATCACTGTGAGTATATAGAGTTAACTATTTGCAACTCGTCTGAGATTTAACAAAAAGTTGCAGGCGGCCCTGCAAAAAAGAGATTATAAATTATTGTTTACCAAAACGGAACGTTTTCGATTTTTTTTACCCTTTTTAGTGATCCTTGCTATTCATTCTTGCTACAGGGCCATTCACTGTCAATGATGATATCGTCAAATCATCAAAATAGGCGAAACGTTTCTCAGTTATTGGAGAGTCGAAAACTGCTAGACCGAATTTGATGAAATTTAAAATTGACCACCTCGGTACATCGGAGGTGGTCAATTTACTCTACCAAAAAAAAAATCCTACGAATATACAAAACCGGTTTATAAACGACGAAGTTATCGAACACACATAAAAATATATGTTGATACGGTCGAATTGAGAAACCTCCCCCTTTGTTTGAAGTTGGTTAAAAATGTGTTTCCAAGGATAAACGCATCGCCAGAATATTGAAGAAGAAAGAAAATTATTTCGAAACACGACATTTTAAATTATTAACAAACCATACTTTTCTTGCTAAAAATATTAACAAGTAAATGATATAAGTATTAATGATTTGTTTGTCAATAAAAATAGTTGATTTGCAGTGAGTTGGAGGTATTTTTTAAACATTTGATACGTAATGTATATAAATATATAATGAAATGATAAATATAAAAATAATCGTTTGGTCAAATGATACATTCAAACTGTAAAACTTTTGCATATTTTTAATAAGACATTTATTAAATAAATTAAAAAATACCGTTTGTCAGATGTCACGCTGTAAAATGAAAATATGTCGTATTTTTGTTTCAATAAATGAACCGTTTGCTAAATCTTTTTTTGTTAAATGATGGTTTAACAATTGATATTTTTAGCAAATGTGTTTGCGAAGCGAACACTTATAAATTTACAATTAATGCCGCTTACCGCTGTGTTTATAGTTGTCGTTTCTTGATCCAATCTCCGCTTTCCATTAGGCGCGAAGGTGTCACTTTGATGAACCACTATAAAAAAATCATATACAAGAAATATACATTTTAGCGAAAATAACTTCATGCCTATGCGTTTAGCTCGATCCTGTCGAAATTTCCGTAGTATAAATCTAGTCTTTCCCCAATATCATCTAGGTTTTATCTCTTCGTTCGGCGAGTCTCTGTTTCGGTGGATACTTCATCAAAGTGTTACGATTTTTATTATAATGAAATCCAAATTGCTATTTCTATGTAGATTATTCCGCCGAGGCCTAAGTAATGCCTCTGTTATGTCTAAGCTGAGTGGTTAATATAACCCTGCGAAGAATTATTACACTCGCACCTGCAGATAAAGTTACCACTTTGTACGTTAACGCTCTCGAGTCACGAGTGAGGGTTTCAAAGGAACTTTTTGCAATTTCCATACGTATTAGAATTATTTTGTAATGTCTGAACAGATGTGTAAAACATAAATTTATTTCATATACATTCTATTGAAATTCTGTCTACGGTAATTTAAATGAAATAAACATACATTTATGAGACATGCTAGTACGTTCATAGTTAGATAAGAGGTTTTATAATTTAACTTGCTGCACTCCGCGGTTTCCACCGCGCGTTGATGGATGACGAAGATGATGAATTCATTTCAAGCGCTTATACTCAGGTATAATATAGCTTAGTACTGTTCAATTATTTTTTGAACCGTTTATGTAGTTTTTGCGCCTATCCGTTTTAAAATACCTATCAAATCTTTCCTCTTTGTTATTAGAGTAGATAAGGATTTACACCAAGTTAGGAATAATGTGGCCAAAATTGTACCGGCGTTATAATTGCATATTTTAACGCAGAAAATTACTTATTGTGACATAACTGTATTATTTAGTCTATGGTATCACGTTTTTGTAGACATCGATATATTCATCACATAATACCAGACGGAAAAATTGAAAAAGTTTTATAATTATGACTAATTGGTTATATTTGATTGACAATTAACAAAAAAACGCCAACATACATGGCGTGCAGATTATTTAAAAACTACTACATACGTTTAGTTTCTAATGAGGTGTTAAAACTTAACATCGGTTATAGGGTTTAAGAAAAATATGCTTTACAAAATCTTCTAGGTATAAATTAGCTAGAAATTATATATATTTATATTATTAGCTAGAAATTATATTATTATAATTCGGGCACCCGTCAACAAACACAGAATAAGGAACCTTATTACTTGCCATAAATGATCATTCTTTTGTCGGCATGTATCGAGGGATCACCAGCAGTTAATTCTTGGAATGTTTACTAAGTACAGCCGCGTAAACAAGTTAGTTGTAGAGTAGGTAGAGTTAGTGAGTTCGTACTTCTTGTATCGTTCAGACGTGTTTTCCCTGGGTATTTGTGATCCAATTGTTGACCTGGCTTGATATCGGACTCTGATTCTTCTTACAATTTGTGACTTGGCTTGTGAACTGGTTCTGTGATCGACTACTTTATCGACGACTTGGCGTGTTAAACGACTTGTGAGCCGATAAATATTACGTAAGTAATCTCGTATTTCTAATTAATAATGAGTAAAAACCACGTTAGTTTTTATAACAAAAAATAAAGACTTGTGAGTTGTGGTGAAGTTTTTCATCATGACCGGACGTAATCGATGCTGTTCGACCCAATAATATTCTAATGAAGAATACGCCGATGTGTTGTTTAGTTACGGCTATTGCGCAGGTGACTCTGCAGCAGCTCGCCGCGAATAGCTTCGGTGGTCCCCTAATCGTCGTAGACCCGATGTGAGCGTTTTTGATGGAGTTTTTCGGCGAGTCCGAGAAACTGGCAGTGTTGTGCGAAGAACGAGTGATGCTGGTAGACCACGCACCTATGCTATGGAACAAGAAAATAAATTTCTTCGACGATTTGCTGAATATCCAACGTTATCTACAAACACAGTTGCATCACAGTGGAAAGTTTGGTCCACGGTGCACAGCGGGGGACTTTACCCTTATCATTATACCCCTATACACGTACTAGAAGAAGGCGATCCTCTAAGAAGGATGGATTTCGCCGTTTTATGCTTAATGCATATTCATGACATTGACATGACATTGAAGATCCAAATTTCTTAAAAAGAACATTATGGGAAGACGAGTCTAAATTTGATAAACATGGCATTACGAATTACTATAACATTCACCATTGGTCTGAAAAAGAAGAATTTAACCCAAACAAGAAACGCCCGAGAGGATCTCAACGACATTTTTCAATCTCGTAATGTGTGGATGTGCGTTATCGACAACAATTTGATCGGTCCTCATTTATTTTCAGATAATTTATATGGGGATATTTAAGAAGAATTTTTACAAAACAATCTACATGAGCTACTAGAAGATGTGCCTTTACAGACAAGGCAGAACATGATTTTTCAGCACGGTGGTTGTCCAGTGCATAACTAAGCGTCAGTGGCTGGACACCAACTACCCCAGTCGTTGGATAGGCAGGCTATTCCTTGGCCAGCCAGAAGTCCTGACTTCTGGCTGAATGGGGTCACCCATTGGACTATTACATTTGGGGTCACATGAAATCGCTGGTTTATGATCAGAGTCTGGCTCCGGTGCCAACGCTTGAAGAGCTAAAACGATGCATCATAAATGCGACCAACCAAATAAAGGAAACTTTAACAAGTAAAGTTGTTAAAACAGAATTGCGAAAAAGAATGCGTCTATGTATTAGAAACAGAGGGAGCCATATTGAACATGAACTAAGACTCTAGTCACATTTCATGTTCGATATGGCTCTCTTAAGTACTTTCTAATGTACTTTAGTAGTTTAAGTTTAGTTTTTAATTTAATGTTTTGAAAAATGTCAACATTTGTTTAATTGCAGAGATATTAACATTACTTTTAGTAGTAATGTTAATATCTCTGTAATTTTTGAACGAATTTTAAGTTTCAATACCTCATTAAAAAGCTAAAAATATGTAGTAGTTTTTTAAATAATCTGCACGCCAAGTGTGTTGGCGTTTTTTTTTGTTAATTGTCAATCAAAGATAACCAATTAGTCATAATTATAAAACTTTTTCAATGTTTCCGTCTGGTATTATGTGATGAGGACATCTAGTGCTAGTTTTTTACTCATAATTATTGCCTGCTGTCTCTGATATGTAACAATATAACCATGATCAAAACCATCTATTTTTTTAATTAATTTTTAAGTATCCTTACCTCGATAAATTAAAAAAAAACTTTAATTTAATTTATCTCCAAAATGGTTGATTTTTTGGTTAGGGGCTTTCGGGGTGAAATTTAATTTTTATGAACCCCCTATAACCCACTCCCAGGAATAGGTCGAATTATCAGTAAACCTATTTATTAATATATTTATTAATTTATTGTGATAGTTATAGTAGGTGTTAGTCATAGTATTTGTATAGTGTAGTGCGGGGCGGGCCGCTACACGAATACTATCTCGATCCGCGTCTAGAAATAATACGCACTACTACTACTTATTGTACTAAATAATAAGTAATAATATGTACTAGGAATAATGATATTTTCCGAATCAATTTACCATATGGAAGCTTATTAAACAAGAAGAAAAGTGACGTATAAAATAATTAAATCCATCCAGTAAACAAAAAGTTATAATCAAAATCGTCCTGCAAATTTAAACAGTTAAACAAAACCGTCCAACCTAAGTGTGAGTCACGACTGTGGCTCCGACGGCTAGCAGCGACATCAGCTGATCGACGATATCTACGATTCGGCCCATCGAGATCTCATAGCTAAGCAAATAACTAGGTATTTATTATTTTAAGATACTTTGAGTGTTAACAAGAGAAAATGCATTGCTCAGCTTGCAATAGAAAAATAGAATATGAGGCCGAAATATTGAAGTGTAGCTGCTGCAAAGATAAATACCACTATGTCTGTTTAAACATGACTTCTGCTTCCTAAATGAATAATATGTTCGATCTTAAAAATATTTGGCACTTTCCATCTTGTGAGAGTATTAGTAGGCGACATAAAAATGATAACATGCAAGTGAAAAAAGAAGAAGATAAGTTAAGTTTCAAAAAGATAAAAAGTTAGAAGAAATTTAGAAATCAATATTAAATGAGAGTAAACATAGGATACAAGAAGAAATTATTAAAACAACAAATACCTAACCTAAGTGAACACTTCGTAAACAAAACAAATCACCGAGAATAAGAACAGGATTAAATAAAAACAAAACACTTTGCTGTACCATGGAATAACTACAAACAGAAAATAAAAAGTTCAAGAAGATATATTACATTTACAAATAAAATCAATTCGCATAAAATGACAATATTATCAGAATATAAAAAAAAGTCATGTGGCACTCGGAGACTGCCGCGGTAATGCTATTTGCATAGCTGTTTTTATCAACTTATGCAATTATAATTATTTAACCAATGCCATCTAGAGGCGAGTTTCTGAACTAAAGAGACAAGCGTGATATTTCAAAAAGTCATTAAAAGTTCTGCTATTCATCGATAGATGCCAAATCAACTTATCCAATTATAATTATTTAACCAATGCCATCTAGAGGCGAGTTGCTGAACTAAAGAAACAAGCGTGATATTTCAAAAAGTCATTAAAAGTTCTGCTATTCATCGATAGATGGGGTCGGAGAGGGGAGTGTTAGGTTATTTTCGTTACGGAATTTCTGGATTCAGGCTCCACGCTCAAGGCCCGTGATAGGAACTATGCAATAGCTTAATAAGTTTGTACTACATTGCCTGATAGAAAATAGCTACGAAAATGAAAACCAAATACTTCATCGCATAGTAAATATTTTCCGTGACATCCTCAACCTAGATCTCACTGGCTATATTGAAGAAACAACTAGAATAGGAAAAAGTATCTTCTAGAAGTTCTCAGTAAAAATATGACAAAATATATCTTCGAAAATGCTCAATATTATAAAAACTACAGACTTAGCAGACTTAGTATAAACAAATATCTAGAAGATAAGACCCTGAAAGAGAGACGAGAGCTACAGAAACAGCTACGAATTGCAAGACAAAACGTACACCATACAATAATTATCAGAAACAGCAAACTCATTATAGACGGAAAGGAAACCGACCTTTATGACCAAGTCGCAGGGGCCGAAGCCAAATCGCGGTTGCCATTACCGGCTGCGCCGAGTTCGAGCCAAAATACTCGTATCAGTACCACACAAGATTATTCTAACAACGAAATATCACCCATATCACCACGCACAATCACACCTCAGTATCCAGAAGTTACTAAAAATACCGCACCTTTCGCCCCTCAAGAAACTAACATTTATATTGGTACTGATTCACTTGTGCATACATTTAACTTAAATTCTCTATGCTATGGTAGTTCTTATTATGTATTGGTAATATGTATGGTAGTTATATTAGAATGATAATTCTAAACATATGATTATTCTATTCAAATGTGGGTAGTTTTACTTCAGTTTAGACTAGTTTAGGAGCACGAACTTACATGACGATTAAATTTGCACTAAACATACCCACACTTAAACAGAAACGGCAAATTTAAGAGTTGTCACTTGCAAGCATTAAGCGAATTTGGACTTATGCGTGAACAGAATAAGAACTACGAGTACCATTATTTACTAAAAAATAAATTTTAGTTAGCTAGTTTAGTTTGGTGTTCTGAACAAGCGAATTACTAACAATATCTTCCAAAAGCTTTTTTTAAATAAAAAAAATATATTGGCTCCAAAATTATTTTTTGTTAAAACATGCATATTTTTAACAAAAAAACAAAATATAGAAGCTTTCTTGGACGAATGAAATAAAAAAAAAATTCAGGCGAAAAAAATTACATATATTTTTTATTATTATGAACCCATATTCGCCGCTCCACGGCTAAGAGCCACTGAACGCACGACCCGACGCACCGCTACATCGCAGAATAGATATCAGTAAATACGCGAGACATACTTATCCGCTTAGAACAGGTACAACGTGTGGAAGATGACCCGCCCGGGCAGGCCGTCGTTTAGGCATAGACATAGCTGCGTAAACATTCGCATGTTGGTTGGTTCGTACGTCGTTGTATTTATTTTAAGTGGGTAGGTATGTCTCGCGTAGTCACTGTTGTCTATTCTGTGATCCCTGCAGTTTCACAATCGTCGCGTGGTGTTTCCTTCTTTCCGACCGATCCGGTGCAGGTACGATTCGAAGCATCCGTAACCGGATAACTTTTGCACCAGACGGAGAGGGACCATGGGACCGCCGAGCCATTCTTGCAGTACCTGAGAGCTTATTCTTGTTCTGGTGGGGGCGCTAAGTCTGCACTGACGTCCCGCTTGGGGTGTATTGTGCATTTTCCCGCCAGCTACCCTAGCCATCCCAACTCCTTTATATAACGGAGTATGACCTTGGGTCGCTGGCACAACTGCTCCAGTGATATTTGAGGTGTTAAAACTGATGATGATTTAGAACTATAGTGATCCTCTAGTAGTCCGGTAGTGTTCCGTATATTTTCCGTAGCTGTGCACTCCAACAGCACGTGCTTCACGTTCTCGTTCTCCTGCAAACATCCTCTGCACAGTGGACTATCTGTTGCACCAGTTTTATATAGATGGTAGTTGATATTGTAGTGACCTGTGATAACGCCTACCATTAGGCGGAGGTCCTGTCGTTGAAGTTTCAACAAATTTTTAGTTGTGTATCTGTTTCTGATTCTCTTATCTTATCTAGCTCACCGATGTCAAATACTTTATTAGATATTGCTCTTGAACATAAGGTTGTTGTTCCAACGTTTCTTGTCATCTCGTCATTTGTTTCACGGATGTTGTCAAAGATGTAACGATGTTTGCTCTTTGAGAATCGCACGGCTCTTCTCAAATGTAGATCGTGAGCAGTTTAAGATATATGCACATACTTGTTTAGTTACAAGGGTGGCGTTTAATTAAAACCCTGTATAAAAAAAAAAGATTTCACCGAAATTTATGATTGTATGAGTCCACTATTCTACGAGAAGGGGTGCGGTGCTCAGTATTTGTTTGGGACTTACCCACGGCAAATTGTTGGCGAGTGCTCACTTCTCTCGTCAGTATGGTTCTGGGTACAACATAACATAGACTCGACACAAGTTCAGTACAATCTAATTCATTATTTACAATTTTATGCAATGTAATCGCTTCTACGCTATGTGCGTCTGGACTCTATTGTGAGCAAGTTATATTTGTTAAGCAATTCAGTATAAGACATGTAATATTTATAACATCTAACATCTAGGCAAAAAAATTAGGACTTTTATAATTAGGCCATCTTTCATTCAAAAGGAAGGTAATTCCGGGAAGGCTTCTCAGCTAATGTAGATGTTCGGGAAGGCTTCAATGGCATGAAATATCTTAATATAAATATCACAACTATAACTTCGAAAAACAAATATTTTCCATACAAATTTTTATCCGTCATTTCACCTTTTTAAGTCACCCCTATCTAAAAATATTACGGAACGCCAATTTTTTATTTAAATGATATCTAAATACGATTGTCACACCTATAAGTTTAAAAACAAAGAATTTTCCATACAAGTTTAATCCCCGTTTTCACCCCCCTAAGTCATCCCTGTCTAAAATTATAAGGAACACTATGTTTTATTTTAAATGAACTATCTAAATACAAATTTTCACTCCAATAAGTTCAAAAACAAAATACTTTGCACCCGACAAACGTTTTCATTTGATTTTACCCCCTTAGGAATTGAATTTCTAAAAAAACCCTTTCTTGGTACACCTCTACTCACCAAGACAAAATCACCTTCTAAATTTCAAATCTCTACGTCCAGTGGTTTAGGCTGTGCGTTGTCTGTCATTCAGTCAGTCACCAATCAGGACTTTGATTCTTATATTAACAGTTTTATTATTAATTTATATAGTATATAAATTATATATAAATCTATTATAATTATTAACAATTAATGTATATTAATTGTTATAAATTCCTTGCCTTTGTATTCGCTTCTGGAACTAACAACGGGCATAATATAAATTGGCATTAATCCCAATCCCAATAAGGTTGTCAAACCATAAAGATGAAGCTTTTAGAGGAACATCCCCGGGCCTGAGACCAAGGTCCTCAAAAGGGTCAAAACCTTGACCACTGGTTCTTTAGGGGAGCAGTATCCTCGGCACCTGGAGGGGCGATCTCAAAAGGACTGGTTGGAAGCGGCCTGTATCCAATGGTCGTCCTGCGACCTTTATCTGGTCGTCTGTCCACCGAGGTCCATCCAGCGTACGCTGCGTTTGCCGGCCCGTGGTATCTACTCCAGAACCTTCCGGTCGCATCGGCCATCTATTCTACGCGCTAAGTGCCCTGCCCACTGCCACTTCAACTGGCTTATCTTTTGAGCTATGTTGGTGACTTTCGTTCGTTTACGGATTTCCTCATTTTTGATTCATACACGTAAAGAAGCCCCGAGCATAGCCCTCTCCACAGCTCATTGAGCCCTTTGAGCTTCGAGAATGGACTTTATAATGACCCATAGTGCCCATGGCCCATAATACCACTTTAATAAAGCATTAACAAACAGGATAGTGTGAGGACAGTGGACTGTGTGTCTGAGCTATGTCGGTGACTTTCGTTCGTTTACGGATTTCCTCATTTTCGATTCAATCACGTAAAAAAGCCCCGAGCATAGCCCTCTCCACAGCTTGATGAGCCCCTTGAGCTTTGAGAATAGGCTTTATAATGGCCCATAGTGCCCATCATACCACTTAAATAAAGCATTAACAAACAGGATAGTGTGTGGATAGTGGACTGTGTGTCTGAGTGTAGTCTGATAACAAATTCGAATTATCACTGAATACCAAGTGATGTAGTTGGCGCAGTTGGTGGGAAATCTGCCTATTGAGCCGTTGGACCCAGATTTGAGCCCGAAGACGAAATAATAGAAGATTACAATAAATAGTATTATATTACCTTGTAACCTACATAATCAATCCGAATCCCAATAGTGTATTATTATTAATTAACCAAATAGTACACTGAAGGTAATCTATTGATCGGATATTCATTTGTGGATATCAAAACCTTTTGTTAGGGGAAATTAGATCCTCTATAAGCGTTTTGATTACCTATTGACTTTTCTTTGGCTTACCAAAACTCATTATGGTTAGAGACTTACGTACCTAATAATTATCAGTAAATAACTGGTCATATTCCAAATACTTGTTTTATGTAAAATGGATATGTTTCTGGAATAGATTTTCCGTGAAGTACGAGTAGTTTGTAGTACTTCTGAAGATTTAGATTCATTTAATTTCAAGTCGTAAGCTTCTCTTCAAAGGTTATCTGCAAGCATTCTCTAAAATAGTCTCTCAGAGTATGCCGCAAAGACTGTATATACTGGACGGGTAAATCGCGTGGACACCAGTCTATCTATGTGACAGTCAATATATGGGCCAATTTCATTGAGCTTATCACAACATTGAAAGACATGTTCATATTTTCGAAAGCCGGGAAGTAGGCACATGAAATTGACCAACAATAATGTGTCAGGGGTATGTGCGCAGTTCAATAGTCATAGTTATAGGCAGATACTAC
The DNA here is from genome assembly GCA_917880725.1 of Selenia dentaria. Taxonomy (NCBI): domain Eukaryota; kingdom Metazoa; phylum Arthropoda; class Insecta; order Lepidoptera; family Geometridae; genus Selenia; species Selenia dentaria. The sequence goes on along the minus strand of OU862888.1, from coordinate 18,716,953 downwards.
CACTTAATACCAGCTCTTGTTCCAAGAGTTGTTTCAACTGAGCGTACCAGTTCAGACGATTTTTAAATGTCCTACGAGCTGCCGGCCGCAGTGCTAAGAGATACGTCTTCGACTTGGGCGTCGTCCTTTTTTTGGTCGTAACTATAGTCGGATCTATCCAACAAGTATTAGGTGAGTAGTGTAGAGTAGTAGAACCGAACTAACTGAGTAATCGCATATTTTTCAGTGATAATGAGTTAAAACCACGTTAATTTATGATTGATGATTTATAACTATACCTATGTTATTGTATTTGTAGGCTTCATAGACGTTTAATTTTAGTTTTTAGGTGTTTGAAAGTAACTATAACTTGCACAACATAGGTACTCGTAGGTATTCGACACGCTCATAAGCTTAGTTTATGCATTTTCAAGTATAGACTTGCAAACGCTCTAAATCAATATGAAATTTTAAATCTTAGAATTAATACTAATTATAGCTTATAATTACATAACCGTTTCCGAATTATTTCAATTGTATTAACCAAATCACTTTGTTATAAGCTTTCAAAAACATCTTCGATTAAAGGTTTGTGAACTACATTTAATGACATTTTAAATGTTAATTGTATTCATTACATTTAGCAAATTCAATTACGTGACACAATGCAGTAAATCACTGACCAAAGCGACACTATGAAGGATGTAAGCGTAAATTGAACTGATAAATTGAATCCTTAATCTGGCAGATTACGTGATCGTTTAGTTTAATTTCCGCGCCTGTGACAAGGTGAAATTCAAAAAGCATTTATCACACTTTATCGGACTTCCTAAGCGAACACATTGATACCTTCCGGAGCGTTTTCGACTAATTTATCTCCAGTCGATTGCCACTTTACGTTTCGCATTTTTACGTTTTTCGCCGTAAAACACGGAGTTCAGCTTTATATAAGGTTTTGAACTCCCAATGGAATAGTGTCTGAAAGAATAAGAGCACTTTAGATTTAATAATGTTAGATCGATTTTAAATGTTGATATTTTGAGAAGGAAACTACAAATAATAACTATTTAAAATATTCTCTATAAGCACTTGATATTTCTTACTATATTATTATAGCAATCAATACAGGCATTTTCAAATCAAAAAGGCAAATATCTTGTTACTTTTTGTGACGACGCGAGAGACGACTAAATGTATACCTACACTATATTCGACATTGTACTGGGACTCAATTACAATTTCAACGGTACCCTGGACATAGGAAGCATTTCAACTGCTCTACAGCTCTCCAAGTGAAATTGATTTGTTTTCAGGCTAATTGCATTATCAGTTTCATTCGAACTGCTTCATTGACCTAGATACATTATTAGTTGCGTTGCTACTAATTAAATGCTTTACACAATAGCGTCGTGCAAGCACTACGGTTCATATAGAATATAATTATAAATTAACAAAAGGAGGATCCGCCATTTACCGTCACCATGACCACGACCACTCTGCCAAGAGTGTCCGACTAAGAAGAAACAAAAAAAACATTTATCTGAATCTCTATTTATATAGCGCCTCCTGCGAGGAGCTAAGAGTATATATATGGGAAAAATATTCTGGTTACCTAACAGTTAACTATTTACAATTTTGCTGTTTAATTAACTTTACTACGGTCTAACAATCTAATCGTGACATTTTCGTGCATTAAATTTTTGCGGATATAACCTAACTAAACTGTGGGCGTGTAGACAGACATGCAGATGCAATTCAAATTTCAGATTAAAACTACGTTTTCAGTTAAGTAATTAAAATCAAACTATAGACCCGGTTTTAGAATGACTAAATCACGTCCTCCCAATGTGAAATGGCCGACTAAGGCGACTAAATGAGCCGAATGAACACGAATCAACATGAATAGGGTGTTATTGCATATTAGGCGCAAAACTGCGGTCTTTGCCATCTTAAATCTTTTATTAACCTATGGTAGTAGGTAGCGGTTATACGACTATCAAAATCATTCCTAAGAAGAGTTGCCGTCGGAGAGGCGGCCAGTCATAGGATCGAATACATCGACCCGGTTTTCGAGCATATCAAATACTTTATATAATCAAATAATCAATATAATCAAATAAAGCATATCAAATAATCTTCAAGACGAGTGCGCAGTGCTCGCCGAGAGCTACCATTCATATCTTCTTGAGTGTTTACCGGTTATAAATAATAATTAAACGTACTCAAAAACTTTCGCATTTATAAATTAGTACGTGTTTTATTATGTTCTTGTGTTTCACTAGTTGTGTGTTAGCTGATACATTTTCTATCGAGCCTTTATTATAGTAATAAGTGAGTTTTTCTTTATCTCATTAGGGTAGTGAACAGTTACGACGTCCACCTGGTGTTACACGTTAACCTCCACTTATGAGAGAGCATTTCATCTTCTCGTATAAGAGATGAACTTTAACGGCCTTACCAATAAACGCTGCTTAACTTTAAGTGACGTTACTTAGTACTGCGCAAAGGAAAAATGTTCAGCGCCGTAATAAGTAACGTTATTAAAATTTAAGTAGCGTTTATTAGTAAGGCCGTTATTATTTAAACAAGGTTCTTAGTTAGTCTTAAAACACTGTACAAAAGAAACTTCGAGCATATTAGTTATAATTTATTTAACCACTACACTTTTATCTCTAGTCCAATTTAAATACGACATATAAGAAAACTAAAAAATATAAATACTAGAAAGACCTATTTATACTGCAATGAACTAAATCCCAATGCTCAGAGGAAGCGGATTCAAAGCTCAAAGAAAGAGCTTAACAGACCGTCCTCGCTATTCTCGCACAGTTTATGTTCATGAAAAGAGATCTATAAGCTGAACTCGTTTATATCCTAATATTAAGATCGAGTTTGATCCCATTTGTTTTTATTAGGGCTCCGTATCAGCATACGAATGGAGATCAAAAAGCGCAAGTTTCTAACTTTGCCTGGAGCGTGGACTCAACAGATTTAGTTAATTTGCATGAATGAAACTACTGTTATGTGGATCGGGTTTTTAAAACGGTAAATATACGCGTTACGTTACATAGTACGCGTTGGGTATAATTTAGTTTTCTTTATTTAACCTTAGATCGATGGATTTTCGAAATTTAACATTCCGTACTTAGGCCTACTTGCACGTTTGCTCGGGTTGAATAAATAAGTCAACGAGTTTGTAAATTTGCGTTAGTCATATAAATTTTTAACTCTCATTTTGCCATGCACGACTAAAAAAGATCAGCGGTTTCGCTAAACTGACATTTCTAATCTATACATAGGAATATTGAATTGTCTATGCGCTTATATTGTAACCTGACCAATAATTAATGGATCGAAAAAAAAGTGAAACTTATACTATCTCTTTAGCACTACAGTACAATGTATATAGACTTTCTTGTATACTTTGTATGAAATTTGACGACTTTTTATTCTATACGTATTGTCTCGTGTCATTTCGTCCAAAGAGGTTATACATCAGAATGTAACCTCAATTTCTTTTGACACAAAACTTCACTAACCCTAGTTAATTTGCAAACTATTGCTAGGTTAAATATTTCAATAAATAACCTTAGATTTACTCCTAACCTTTAATGGTGCAAGATAAATTAATTATAAAACCCCGTTTTAGTAGTTGACTCTGAGTTATTGAAGCTAACTCTGGAACGTGCAAGTGGGCCTTAATGTCTTAATTCCCGTATTCCTTTCAACGTAGATTGTGACAAATACATAATTTAAAAGGTGTATAGACAACGAATATGCTTTTGTTTTTTTTTCCTTTAATTTGAGAAAGAAGACGTTATCGGAAGCGGTATGGGGTATAAAAGTGCAAAATGTTTTCTTCTACATCATACTATGATGTTAATTAGAAACTAAATATAGAAGTGTAATTAAAAGCTTTAACCTAACAGTGCCTGCGGTATTAGACATTCCTAAGAGCATGTCAACAACTGTATAAAATTACAAAGGCATCTTCCTATATAATATATAATTATCTTCTTGTATTATATTATAATTTGTAGCAAAGATTAAGTATCATGCCTGTAGGCAGCTTAGACCCATACAAAAACCAACCAATTTATGGTAACAATATAAATATGAGGAACCAAATTAACCACGTAGGGTTTCTACGCCAAAATTGGGAAAGAATTAGATCCAAGAAGGTTTCTCTTGATGATAATACATAATAATATAATATTACTTCCAAATTGCAAAGAGTATTTAGTCAAAGTAGTGATCGCTATATGCGTCATTCAACACGGATATTGAAACATTATTTGGAAACCATGTGATTCATTTCAACATTTATCATACGAATTGTTAGACAGTGAAATTCTCTGCCAGTATTTGTCATTCTAGACAGCATTTGACTATTCCAGTCGACACTGAATAAGACAAGTGTATAGATAAACGTGTCACATTTTGTAGTCCTACATAATATCCGTTAACCGTTTAAAGATTGAACATATTTATCTATATATAGCACAAGCTACGCCTCGTGGTTACACCCTCGTGGTGATTAATGATGCTGATCATGATGACTATTTTTAAAGGTATCTATGTGCTAGTCCAGCGCCTCATCTACCTTCATACCAGATGCAAACTCATTAACACACTAATTAACTTCCACCTTGATAATTTATGTATTAATGTGAAGTCACTGATGAAATGACGTCACTTAAATTTTTCAGTCTTTGTGATTTTGCAATAGGTAACGGAAATGACTTACGGATATTTTTCGTTCATGTTAATACACTCCAATGCAAATTGTTAGCAATACTGTAGCCTGCAAATTGTAATCGACATTACGCTTTAATCTTTATTATTTGGGGCACATTTTCAGATGATCTACTTCCGTGGATTTTCAAGTCAATAGTACAAAAAGAAAATTATATAACCGATTTTCACAAGTTTTATCTACGTTTCAGTTCAACGACATTTATATATTTATCTGTATGTATGCATATACGAGTATTTATATACGGTCCCATTTGTTCTATTAATGATTTAACGTACTTCTACTGCATCTATGTTTTTTTTTTTTTAAGGGAGGGGGAAATGCTGTCCATTTCCCTTCCGCTACGGGGTTAGACGGAAGGGGGTATGTGGGGCTCAGACCCACTAAAACCCCCCCGTGAGCAGTCCTCCGCCAGATGGTGCGAGATTGGGTTGCGCTGGCATTCACAATCTCGCCCCAGCGGTAGGCCCGGATTGATCTTAACTGGGCCTCAGCGCCTGTGAAGGGGTGCCCTTGCTCACCAAGGGCACTCCTCAGACGTGTGGGGTCGTGCAAGCCGACGAATAGTCCCCCGATTCTTCACCAGTGACCCCACTACGGAGGAGGGAGGAGGCGAGCAAACTGCCTCCTCCGTACCCCCGTTCGTCTGCGCCGGAGTGGGTCAGCTCGAATGTCATTCTCCCCAACCCGCTCCGCGGCTTCCTTCTGCGCTATCACTGCTTCGCAGAAGGTGGCCACCGCCTGCCACGATCTCTCGCTGCCGAGCATCGAGTTAACTACGCTCGGCAGCGAGAGATCTCCGCCGATTATCGCTGAGAGTGTGTGCCGCTGCGGGCCCCATGCAGCACACACTTCCAGCGTATGGAGCGCCGTATCCTCCGGCGCCCCGCATTCGTGACAGGCTGGGGTCGCCTCCCGCCTTGTGATTTGGTGCACGTACTTTCCGAAACAACCATGCCCGGAAAGCACCTGCACCAATCGGAAAGTGAGCGATCCGAAACGTCGCTTCACCCACCCCCGAAGGACCGGGCGGATGGCCTCCACCGTCCACTGCCCAGGGACTGGTGGAGCCAGGTCTTCCGTCCACTGCTGCAACAGGGCGGCCCGCGCTTGCAACCACATGCGTGTCACCTCTTCCCACGCTGGGGGGTCACCCCGCGATCTCCTCGCCGCAACAAAGTGGTACACTTCGGCGAGGATCTCTGCTTGAAGTTCCCAAGGAGGATCACCGGCCAACACGCACGCCGCCGTCCAGGACACCGTCCGGTATCCGCGTATCGCCCTCGTCGCGATAACCCGCTGCGGACGTCGCAGCAGGGCCTTGTTCTGGCGGCTGAGAGCGTCCACCCAAACTGGTGCTCCGTACAGAGCCATACTCCGGATCACTCCAGAGTATAGCCGACGTTTGAGCGTTTTTAGTGTTATTTTAGCTAAAAACGCTCACAAGCACACAAGGTCGAACGCACTATTTGAAGTCAGTTTTTAAACCATGGAAATAACGTTACATTACATGACCTATCCTACCTCTTTGCTCGTAGCAATTGCACCTAATAATTTCAAAAGTGGCGTCGCGGATGTATATTTGATCCTTCTCGTTTCGTAGGTGTTCTATAACTCGTAGGTAAATTAATTATTTCTATCTTCTATACTTATATGCTGGTGTTCACCACACATAAATGATATTTCTGTGTAAGTGAATTTTTGTAAATCCTTATTAGAAATAAATGATTAAAACTGTTTTTACACACGCAAATAAACCTTGTACCTTATATTTTTATATAGTTTTGGTAATACTGACTAATAAGAAGATCTATACCTTTCATTCTACTTAGAATCCCACACTCTAATATATTTTTTGATGCCCTTGTTTGGACAAACCAAAATTGTGAGTTATTTGTTTAAATACCGGTTCTATGGTGGTAACAACACAGAACAGACAGCATGACGACAAAGAAAGACGTCGCGTGCCAAAAAAGCTCCCGTTTTGCTAATTTTGTTCTCAACAATGATCGCCGTGACCGACCTAAGACGAAAGTCGGTAACGACGAATTCACATCCTTATAGGAAGAAGATTCATCTTAACGACGTCAGAATCAGCAGAACTTAAGTGATAAAACGATCGGAATACGTGATCGCCCTACATGATTAAAATAACTTGAGATAAAGACTATAAATCCATTACATTTTTTTAAATTTTGTGCATAGAATTATAATCGTCCAATATATTATAATTCGGTAGATAAGTAATATAAATATACTTATGCTAATCTGTCACGTTGTTTGTCACACATACCTTTTTACATAACTTATGTACGTCGCACACTTATAATACGAGTAAGTATGACTGAATATAAACCAGCCCAGTTAGTAAACAACTGTTACAGCTCGAATCGTTGTTACAATTCATACTCGAACTAAACCCGGTATTATCGTAACCATGTCTAAAATTAATTTAAATTAACAACTTTCACAGCCACTTAGTTGTAATGAAAATGTTGTTAGTTTTGTTGCTATGTTGTTATTTGCTAATGTATGCTTTGTATATCTGTGAATGAAGCACCCTGAAACGGCTAGACACATTTTGATCAAAGTTAGTGTTGTCTTGCTTTATAATAATCGGATCATCAATACCCAGCTTATCCGCTACCTAGAAGAAAAATCCATTTTCAACGACCGACACTGGCTTTAGCCGAAACGGTCTACGGGTGATCTTCTAGCGTATGTCACCCACCTTTGGGGCCCAGCGTTTGCTATTAGCCTCAACATCGCCACAGTTTTTGATCGGGTATGGCATCATTCTCTTCTTTCCCAGCTGCCGGCATACGGCCTGCCCTCTCGCCTCTGTGACTGAATTGCTGGCTTCCTGCACGAGCGCACCATACGTCCTTTGCGCGTTTTCTCCATTTCTAGTCAACGCCGGAGAACCACAGGGGTCCGCTTTATCACCCACACTCTTTCTCATGCATATCAACGAATTGTTACAGTTAGGATATTAATTGCTACGCAGATGACAGTACTTTCCACGGGCGGTACTTTGGACTATCTGGTGCGACACAGGTCGAATATGTAAAAAATATACGGTGTGCCGTCGCTGAGCTTTTTAGAATGCTCGAGAACGAATCTCGTTGGGATACGGGAAACTTGGTTCAGTTCAACGCCAGGAAGACTCGAGGGTGTGCGTAGCGTCTGAAGAGCTCTTTGATCTTATTCCTTTCTCTCCATTCCGATCTGACTGTGTAAGTAATTTGTGCAGCTTCCGGCTGCACTAAATGATCATCGCTTCTTGATTCCATCTTCGCTTTCGCTCAGTCGAGAAGGAGTCACGTTGATGAACCATTTTAATAAAAAGAACATCATTATAAATCGATATTTAAAACAATCCTTACTCACAATAATTACTTTAAAAATTATTGCAGGATAGGCAGTAGACATTTGTTTGAATTGTAGCTATTGAAATGAGAGGATTGAAAAATACAGACCATTCATATCAGGAACTGTAATACTAAAGTAAATTTTCCTCCTCCCATGTTCCCTTCACGTCAATTCATATTTTGTACAACAACATTTGGATATACTTTCGGCAGGCGTCCGGACTTTTTTTTTTATAATATAATTATATCATTATATAGTATTGCGTTTCGGAATTCGCGGCCGGAAGCGCTCGTAGCGGAGCTTGACCTGGCCATCTTAACCGATCAACAAGTTAATCAACAGTTGCTGTGGTCAGGACTTGGATGGGTGACCGCTAGTGGCATTATTAAACTGAGCGCTTCCGTGCTTCGGAGGGCAAGTTAGGCCCTCGGTGTCGGTTGTTTGTCTTAAGACAACAGTCGTTAGGCTATGTCAAAGGCCTTCGGGCGGCCTGAAAACTTCGACATGGGTTGGCAACTAGCCTATCCACCAAGCCGCACTGGGCCGCTTGGAGGATTATGGACCAACTCCTCTCTCTGAGAGGAAGGCTCGAGTCCCAGTAGTGGGAACAAAATGAGCTGATTATGATGATGATTATGATTGCGTTTTAAAATCTTAAAATGGTTTGAATAATATATATAAAAAAATATGCTCCCTACTTACAGAAGTTCTATCTATGTATTGCACAAGATATATGTTTGGGATGAAAGGTATCTTCTGACACTACAACTATTTTCATACATAATGTCATTATAGAGACATTCTTTTTGAATGGTTGATGTGAACAAACCGACAAATTCATAATTTTAGATTAATTGTGTTGGTGAGAAATGTTGCTAACTGACCATTACCGAACATGTTAACTTTGTGATACGTCCAAGTGAGCGCAGACTTCATCATTAATTTTGTATATATTCTCTTGTATTTCTTATGAGTTCGACTCATATTAAAAATAAAATCGCGATCATGTCATATAGCTGTGAAAAAACTTCGTGAAAAGAGTCCTCTGCTAGTGTCCGTCATGGTTCACCGCAGTGTTTGCATTTTCTACCACCTTCCAAAAAATGAGGAGGTACTCAACTCGACTGTAATATGTTTTCTTTTAATATGTTCGTTACCTCATAACTTTTGACTGGGTGAACCGATTCTCAAAAATCTTTTTGTTTTAAAGCTGGTGCTTCCCGTATGGTCCCATTTAAATTTCATCAGATTCGCTCCAGTAGTTTTTGAGTTACACTCCAATAGCTGAATAGAATGGAAGTCTGTATAAAATTTTTCAAATTGTGTTCGTGTTTGCAGTTGTTTTGCACTGTCACTGGAGGGATGAGTTGAATGCAGTACCGCGTGGCAACAGTCGTGACACATACTATTAAGGGCATTACTTGCGCGTCTCGTATCTATCAGTATTTATTAAACAAAACAGTGTGATATATGTTCTATGCTCGTACTATAGGTTGACTGATCGGCTGGGCTATTATGTATCTCAGTTGCTAACAAATGTAGATTGAAATCTGAAAAAATGGCCGCTCTATGTCACTTTTGTCAGCTTCAGTGATCAAATTACTAACATTTTTGCTTACTGGAGTTGCCAAAACTGACATAGAGCCGCCATTTTTCAAGATTTCAATCAACATTTGTTAGCAACTGAGATACATAATAGCCCAGCTGATCCAGTTGCTTCAATAATAAGGGCTGTTCAGCCTCACGGAACACTGAAATTATACCTGAATGATATGAATTCGATAATATACATTTTAATGATAAGTTTAAGGTGATTTACAGGTATTTACACATTTATCGAGAAAGTTTTAATCTATTTGTAGGTATTTATATAATCTGGCCAATTATGATTCAAGCACATAGAAGAACAATGACAATGCACTGAGACTATTACTACCATTTTTCTTACAATTTAGAGAATACATAAACAAAGATATTGAACCAAGAATTGTTTGTACTATTAAGTGTTAACTCACTAGCTTATTTCCTTAAAAAGTGAAAGCAATCGTGATTTTATTTATTTATTTATTTATTTATTTATTTATTTACTTGTTTCATATACATGCTCTTGGGTATGCATGACAGTTACCCAATTCGCTTACCCAAGGCTCATAAAAAATACACAAAACTTACTATTTATTCTATAAAAACCCATTTAAATACTTATTAAAAACTAAAAGAGCGATTGAACTAGATACTTTAGTAAAATATTTATACACAAAACAAATACACCTACATACATTTATATTTCCAATCCTTGATAAAAAACTAATTTACAAAACTACATTAAAATAAGGTCATGTCCAGTGACGAAATCCATTGCCGCTCTGTGAAATTCTCGTGGGCTGCAGTGGAATAGGTCCAGGGACTGGTGTCTGCATAAAAGATCAAGTAATCGCAACGCCCGGTACATCGGGGACTGGCGACCAAGCTGTGTATTGGCAATTCGACACGCAAATAAATTGTGCCGTCTGGCTCTAATATACTTTTCTGGTACCGCTAAATATATTCGTTCTAATAGAAACGGAATCATTTTACGCCCCAATAAAATATTTAATATGAACTCCATTAGACAAACAACACGCCTGGCTTCCAGGGTATTATACCCCATCATTCCTAAGATAAAACTACTTGGATATGAAAATGGATATCCGACAAAATACCCGTTCTGCTTTTGGTAAAGCCATCTCAAAAACTTTCTTTGTATTTTCTCTACCATTTCCACATATTTATGCTCATACGGACACCATACTATTGCACTACATTCTAGCTTGCTCCTGACAAATGCATTATACAGACTCTTTATTGCTGGAATACTGTCAAGATGCCGCGACTGTCTAATGATGAACCCTAGAGTTCGAAATGCCTGTCCACAAATCTTATAGATATGCAAACGAAATGACATATCTTCACTCATCATCACTCCCAGATCTCTTATGCTATGGACTCTTGGAATCACTTCGGTACCAAGAATATACTGATATGAGATTATATTTTTAAGGCGTCCAAATGTTATTACCGCACATTTCTCCTCATTAAATAGAAGCTTATTTGCCTCACTCCAATGCTTCACATTATCAATATCATCCTGCAACAGATAGCAATCGTCTATATCACGCACCTCAATGAATAGTTTTAGATCATCAGCGAACAACAGGCAACGAGCGGCTTTTATCACTGCCGGCAAATCATTTATCATGATTAAAAATAGTAACGGCCCTAAGTTGCTACCTTGACTCACTCCAGAGTAGGTAAAGTACTGTTCTGACACGTAACCTTTATATTGGACATACTGCCGACGGTTTCGAAGATATGAACAGAAAAACTTCAACAATGGGAGAGTAAATCCTGCCCTAGAGAACTTTTGAATCAATATATCATTGTCCACAGTGTCAAACGCCTTCCTGAAATCGAAATAGGCAGCATCTGATTGAAAACCTAAATCGACTGAATCGATAACATAAGTCCAAAAAGAAAGGAGGTTAGAGGTTGTTGATCGTCCAGTTCTAAACCCATGCTGAGCGTCTGTTAGTTGACTTTCGAATTGGCGGCTGATTCGACACTGCAGAATAGATTCCAATACCTTACCAAAAGTTGATAACACCGCCACCGGCCTGTAGTCGCTAATATCTGATCCTGAACTTTTTGGTATAGGCACCACACGAGCCACTTTCCATTCTTCGGGATAAAAAGCTTGCTCTAAACACAAATTATATACATAACGTAGTGGGTTTATTAATACCTCACCACAATCTTTGACTAAGTATGGTGGGATACCATCTGGACCAACTGATCGCTTAGGCTTTAGTGATTTGTGATAGTTTATATACTAACAACAGAAAAATCAGATAAATAAATATATTTTACAAATTTCATATTCCATTACATTTAAAAACTCCCATTACTCCCAAGTACTTAACCTACGATATATTTCGGTCTGACTGTCAGTCAGCCAACACTGAAAGTTGTTAGAAATTTGTTGAATAAGCTAAATAAATAAGTAGATAAGTTTTTTATTGATTAAGTCACGAGAAGAGTAAATTACTCGCCTGATGCGCCACCTTTGCCCTAAACAGTTCAGTGCCGAAAATGTTCTACACTCATCACCCTGAGGAATAAGATAATAATCCTCTTGTCCTTTAATATTGCTCTTCAACGATATTGTAATATTCGCAACACTAATTTAATTTTCACTGTTGAATAACTGGCAGAGGTGTGGTACGCCTGGTTCAGTTCGCCTGGGGAACTCTGCAAAAGTCTTAGGTACCACTACATTACTAGAACAATATGGAAAATATAGTACTTACCTATATCTCGGAAATAACTGAACAAATCTCGGATGCTTTTTAGCAATATGCCACAAAATAGTTAGTCGAGCTACCTTTCAAAGGACCCTGGAGAATCCTGGATACCTGGCTTGTTGTGATTTTATACTTTCAGCAAAAATAGTGAAAAAAAAAACCTACCTACAGCGCTTGACCTAAGCATTAGGATAATGATTTCTATGAATTTCATTTTATTCTCTTATTCTTATCTCTTAATTAAGACGGATTGTTTAATAGTGTTCCATTTCCAACTTTTTAATTTGCAACCCTAAAACTGATAGACATGATTGATAAGCCTCTATTGTTTTTAAAGGAAAAATCGTTTAAAAAATGTGTCAACATGTTTTTTATCATCATAAATCAGAGATAAACGAAACATACCTGGAAATGATTAGATAAGGTTCGATTCACATTTTTGTTCTATATAACTTATTTTTAGATTGTGCTTGGCCAGTATTGATCCAAAATTTTAGAGGAGAACGTGTAAAAATATCTAATCATGTACAAAATTTTGTATTTCTTAGCATTAGCAATCTGCTGTAAGTTTAGCAATGCATTTTGTGTACCTTAATAATTTATTGTTAACATATTTTTATTGTTATTTATTGTTATCAGGTACAAGTGCCATTTTTATTCAAGAAGATAATTCAAATAGAATATCAGCTGGAAATATTGCAACCGATTCACAGTTTCCTTATGCGGTAAGACTGTCATTAGTGTTACTTTAAGTTTTACTCCAATATACTTGATCGGCCTTATTAATAAACTTGGCTTACATCCGGAGTAGTTAAAACATCTATCTGTCAATTTGTCGCTTGCAGTTAATGTCACGCGTGAAAGCAAGACAAAGCATGTTACGTTATATAGGTTTACGAAACGTTTATTAATAAGGGCCTACATGCTTGAGCGTATTGACACAATGCTTATTGTATTTTGAGTGACGTGATATCATTATTACGTTACGTCATTGATTCGTACGTATCGATCGATACATTGCTTATTTTTTCGAAAATTACTCAAGTTTTGGCAAGATTTGTAATGATATCATCTGACTAGACAAGCAAATGTTTCAAAGGAACATTCAGGTGAATTACCGATCCATATACTGCGCAATACCCTTTGCTAGGGCTTTTACACACTATCTGAACAACTCATCATAGAGCGGAACGTATATACCCGTATAAGACGCGACGCAGACAGCAGACTCCACTTCTTTTTGTAGATTTATTAAAGCGTCGTCTCATTGTATTTAGTTCTTAAAGTATGTGAAAAAGTCTCGTTGTGTCTGTCCCACTGTATATGTCCTATAATAAGACGTGATGCGTGGAAGTGGTCTGAATCGTCTCATACTCCGAAACGTTTCAAAGTGAAACAACGATTTTTGTACAATTTTGCCCACACACAGATATTATAGACTGCATCGAGACCAATTTTATTTATTTGTAGTAAGATCATTGTACCGTGTCTGGCGTCTCTGGATCTATGCAGACAAGACTTCTGGATCGATTCTCCTTGCTAAAGAATTCATATAGTTTTGTATTATTTCAGATCTCACTGCAAGCCATAATATCTTTGCCAAATCAACCTCAAGCGCACAGATGTGGAGGTGCACTTATCACATACCAACATGCTTTGACGGCAGCGTCATGCCTCTACGATATTAATAATGGGTATGTTTATATTGAATTTTCGAATTGCTTTTCACATTTATAAATGAATTTGATCTGATATTCAAATGAAGTTCTTATAGAGCTTAAATTCGTGATAACGCACTTCATTCAGTTTGCATTAAAAATTATAATAGCCTTTGATTCATCGATAATAAATTTTGAAGATTCCTTGAATTATTTGACTGAGGAACCAGTCTTTCAACTTTTTTTAATACACTCCTGTCTAATATTTTTTGTATTTAAAATATAAATATAAAACAGGACATTCAGCCTAGCAGGCATGAGTGCCGCTTGCCGAAGTTTTGACGGTCTTACCCACGAGTATGCAAAAATGTCAAAACTTTAAGAAATTCACCTTGTTAATTCTATATTTTTGTCGACAGGACTGCAGTTCTTATCAATGCAGCTCAATACAGGGTATACGCAGGCGGTGCTCTGCTATCTGGTGATACTGTTTTTGAAAGAATCAGAACCGTCCAGAACTTCACAGTGCACCCTAACTTCTTGACCTTTCCAGCTCTACTCAATGATATCGCTGTTATTACTGTAAGTTTCTTTATGTATTCTATCTATATCTAGCGCCAATGCTTGCGTGATCAGAATGTGCAAGGGACAGATCCTGTTCTAAATTTAACTGAAAAAGTGTAATATACAAAACTTAAAGAGTTGTACTAAGCTAGTTATGAGCAGAAGCCCGTGACTAATCGCAATCATCCATCAGGAACTGCCCGATGAATCAGGATATAAAGTGATGTAAGTTGACTCTATTCCAAATAGCATCCAAATCCGTTTAAGCTTAAGCAAAGCCATAAGCCGTAAGCCGTTTAAGCGCGATTTAAAAAACATAAACAATGTATAATTACCATCCTTACTCACTCACTCACAAGCTTATAGAGTTATATCGATATTAAGTTTGTACTATTTGATTTTTTACTAAATTTGTACTAAATCAAATGATGAGAATGAGAATGATATCTAAGATTGACTGGTTCTGCCTCCCACAAGTTATTTTTGACGGCAATACTATATCCTTAAGCAAAACTGTCAAGAACTTGGGTGTCTACCTTGACAGTCATTTATCTTGGGAACCTCAACTTGCTGAAGTCAGTCGAAAGGTTTTTGCATCAGCAGCATCACTTAGAAGACTCCGTAACTTTCTCCCAACTGCCACCAAAACTGCGTTAGCACAGTCCCTCCTCCTTCCAATACTTGACTACGCTGACGCCTGCTATCTGGACTTAACTGAGGAGCAGTTAAATAAACTAGAGCGCATACAAATTTTTTGCATCAGATTCATATTTGGTCTGCGCAAGTATGACCGTGTATCTGAATTCCGGTCTAAGCTCAATTGGTTACCCATCCGACGTCGCCGGGATTTACATGTCCTTTCCCTTCTTTATAATATTCTGTTCTTCCCTCCGACTCCATCTTATCTTAAAGAACGTTTTGAATTTCTCCATCTCTCTAATGATTTTTCTCTTCGTTCTTCCTGTACCCGTCAGTTGAAAACCCCTACTTCCTCGACAACATTTTATCAAAATTCTTTTACTATTCGAGCTGCCCGTCTGTGGAATGCTCTTCCCGTTGATATTAGACACGCTCAATCAATTAACCTATTTAAGAATATGGTAAAGAAGCATTACATGTCTGAAGGCTGCTAGTCATAACTCTTGAATATTTTGTATGTATAGCATTGTAAATCTAATTTCTTTATTTATTAACTGATCCTATAGTAGGTATGTTTATATTATATAATATATATATACGAGTATATAATAAATATGTATTGTATGTATGTGTGTATTGTATTTATGTATCATATTATTATATATGTACCTAATCTGTGTATGTATGTGTTATTTATATGTATATATTTGATTGTGTCTGAGCAAACGAAATATTTTGAAAAGTAATATGGTAACAAGGCATATTTTTTTTTTTTTCTTAAATAATCTATGCACTAAGTTAAAATTGTTTATTTATTTCCATTTAACACCACCATGCGCCAATTCTAATGTATATAAATTTCTATCCATCCCAAGGTTGCCTGTAAGAAATTGCTTATAGCGATAAGGCCGCCCATTGTACAACCTGTTTTGTAAAATATTCTTATTTGTTTTCTTTTATAAGCTTGGTGTTCAATAAAGTATTATTGTATTGTATTGTATTGTAAATCAGTGAGCTTATTATAATGGGACCCCTTTCTTTCGCATATTTTTTCCCCTAACTGATTTTGCATAATGAGTTACGCAAATTTTTCTTTCATGATCATAGTTTGACATAATTGTTTTCTGGCATACTATTTAAGTGAACATGAATAAAGTTTAGGCTAATAGCTTTTGCCCTAATTTTGATATACATTAAGTTATAAGGCATATTGTTTATTCGTCTAATAGTTATTAGGCATAAAAATCTGTGTACCCCTGAATTTCGAGCAGTTTAATACTTCGACAGTTTGCTTACTTAGAAAAAAAACATAGTTCGACAAGTAATTGCTTCGACAGAACATATATTCGACAAGAATGACTCCCACAAAACATAGCGGAGTAATTAGTCAGAGCAAAGACACGATGGGTGCGTAGACGAGCGAAGCGAGGAGTAGCGTTAGTTTGAATGGTGACCACACAACGCACGAACCGATCGAGCGTAGCGAGAATGCCGGGACGGCAGCCAGCGAAGCGCCAGAATTAGGCTTTATCTTTATGAGGACATAACGCAGCAATTTTGAATTTTGGGATAAAATACTTGTCGAATATATATCCTATCAAACTTGTCGATATATATTTTTTCGAAGTAAGCGACTTGTTAAAGTATTGAATTTGTGAACGTGAAAACAAACAACTTGTTGAAATTCAAAGGTACACATATTTTCCAAAACTTTATTATTCCCTTATAATGCTTAAATGTTATATATACCCTTATTATGCGTAAATAAATTTAGGATATAGAATAGTATGGTTAACAATAATTTATGCTTAAAGTAGTTATGCTTTAAAAGTTATGCCAAGTGAATATTGTGTGTAACTATTATTAGGATAAGTTAATGTATGCCACGTTAAATGATGACAAAAACATCTCTCTAAAATGTCTCTTTTACAAATAATATTGATGTACAACGTAAAATTTTATTGTAATAGTGTGATTAGTCTCTAAAACCATTACAGTTTATGCGTCATTGACAAGTTTTATAAAATTGATTACAGTCAGTATACCTATGTCAATGTAATGAACACTTACTAATTTAAAAGGTAACTATTTCATATTTCATGTTATTTATCATACTTTTAACGATAACACTATGTCCGCAAGTACAATATTCCAAAAAACATGACTAACATTGCTAAATCACATTACTGGACGATAAGATAAAATAAATACTTACCTTTTTCCTGAAACAGAATTTTACGATAACTGATTATTCTCAAGAATATACGGATAAAGATAAGTTAAGACATGGCATCAAAATAAAAAAAAATAGTTTGTGCTGTAGGTAGAACTCTTTGTGATTGAGTTCTTCGGGGGAAGTACTTCCACCATACCTTCCTTTACCGTGAAACAGTAATGTTTGTAATACTTTGTTCAGGTTTGAAGGGTAGGTATGTGGCATGTGAGTACCGGCGAAATAACAAAGAACTAAATGTCTCAGGGTAATGGGTGCAGGTGGGGTCGTCACAAATGACGAACTGTGTCTATTCTAAACAGAGGTTATCACTTAAAACCAGGTGGGACTCGTGTTTGTACCGTCTCTAATTACATAAACATATATATATATATATACATATACATAAAGGAAACACCTGGTCCCAATCAAGACCTAGGCTTTATTTATTACCATTAAATAACAATAGAGATTATTAATTTACTCGTTTAGCTAAGCTATTATTATATCTAATCCTAATCTCTCATGACTTAAAACTTATCTTATCGACAAGGTTCATTTTTATTTTCTCGTTTTTATTTAGAATTACGGGATTACGTAGTATTTATCGGATAGGTCTGGCTATAGTTTCGACCACATTCCATGGTCTTTTTCAAGGAGTGATCGGGACGCCCGCGTCGAGGACGCCTCGCTTAGCACTGAAGACTGCTTATTGCTCGTACCACCATTTCTGTCTGGGTCTACAGCGAAGCCATTTTCTGTTCATTCACATGATGAAATTCGATGTATATAACTACCCATGTCCGTTTTATATACTGACTTCCAAGAAGCTCAAGATGGGGAGGCTGTCTCATATACTATTATTATATCTTATAAACAACATAACATATATATCTTATAACATATATTATAAGCTACGAGTATACATAACAGCAATCTTTGGGATTTGAATAGCAACCCACGAGTGTTCATTTATCGATTTTTATGTAATATGATGTTGACTGAACTGACTGATGAAGGCCTAACGCAGGCGACAAGTCAACTTTTTGACGCTTATTATAAGCTCAATAACGTTGACATTTGTCCACAAAATATCTCGGATATTCTGCTGACTTTCTCTACTTTCTAAAAATATTTAATCTTATAATTAAATTCAATTTTACATGTATCATCATCATCATCATCATTATGATGATATATATATGATGATAATGATGATACAGTGATCAACCTCGACTTTTCTATCGAGTTCGAGAATCGGCCGTGGTCACAAGTAGAATCCTGCTAGAAACATCGAGCTTTGTCAAAATTATGTTTTAATATTAATCTGTGCGCGAAAAAGGCCCGATATTATCTTAAATCATGGTAACTAAACTAATTTGATGCAGGTACCAGTCCAGTATAGTAATAATATTAGTAGAGAACTTTTATTACCATTTTGATGCGATTATTTTTATTCTAGTTTACAACTCCATACAACGCCTCTGTGGTTGTACCGATTCCTTATGCGTTGAACAACCTTGTGCCGGAAGACTTTAGCCTTTGCAACCTCGCTGGGTGGGGGGCATCTAGCTATGGTTCTAATGTCGTAAGTAATCAAAAATATCTAAAGTTTACATTGAATCAGCATAAAAACTGCACCCATGTGTCTCTTACACAAAAATATGAGTATTGTATATTGTAACCCCATGGTTCAAAATGAATATCATACAGTAACATTTTTAGGCTAACATTATTCTGCTTTCTTTTGTTTCACTCGAGAGTGTCACATACACACAATACTAATGGGATAGGTTTAAACTACAATAGGTCATATCTCGTATCTTTTTTATTTACAGGCTAGTAACGAGCTCAGATATGCTACCAAGTACACCTACAACCACGCACTGTGTACATCTCTCTTTAGTACAATGCCGAACACTGCCAACATCCACCCAGGCATGATGTGCGCTGCGTCTTATGATATTTTATCAGTGGGCTGCTATGTGAGTATCTACCATTGTTGTTTTCTCAATATAAGCTTTTGTTTACAAATGTCAATTAATAACAAGCTGAAACTAATAATATTTCACTTCGCACAGAACATTTCTGCAACTAATACAATCGATTCGATAATTTTTAATTTGTCATCGAGTTATTCGGAACATTCGCATTCAATCTCAAATGTGTGTAAGGGTCGAAATATTATTTTGTTTTATCTACAATTTGTGGTTGTATCTATCATACATGAATCGTATATTACGCCAACTATTATGAGTTATCTAGTGATCGTGAGATTCAGTGGCGAGATAGTGTTGTATATTCCATTTTACCCAAAACACTTTTCAGCTGAAAAATCTCGTAATATATTGTTTTAATATTGTTTAAGCACTTTAGATTATGAGCTGTGCATGAAACTGAAAATAAAAGAACCGACAGATGACCGGAGCTCAATCGAACATGGCTAAGACAATATACGAATATCGAGCTAAAAACCCTTAAAAAACTATGAATACTAACTCGGGAGTTATGGTGCTACAGATAAACATAAAGACACGCGGTTAAATATTTAACATTGCTTTTTAAAATCTGGCATGACATGTATACTTAGATTTCCTGTTTCATATGGATACTCAATACTCAATACTCAATACTCAATATTTTATTGCAGACATATGTGCGTACATGGAGTTCTTAAAGTAACATGTTTAAATATAAAGTATACATATGACCCTATTTGGGTATGGCAATAGTCGGAACGGAACGATCTATATTCATTTTGTCGAAATTATCATTGAAAAATTCTTCTAAGTTGTAATAACATTTGGATTCTAAAATACCTTTTAAGTTATTTATAAAAATTACTTCTTTTTCGATATCTTTTAATTCATTTGGCAATTTATTAAATATCTTAACGGCCATTGATTTAGGGCCAGAGCTGTGTATTTCTAGGTTGGACTTGGGTTCGATTAATTTATGTCTAAATTGCGGCCTAATACTGCGCGATTTATCAGATGCCCTTTTAAAATAGTCTGGGTATTTTTTTACAAATTTACACATTTCCAGAATATATGTTGACACTATTGTTAGTATTTTAAATTTTATAAAATAAGGCTTATGAAAATATGGTATATTATAGTCGGGGGAATCAATATTAGCTAGAATGCGAATGCATTTTTTTTGGGCAATGAAAAGGTCATTCACATTCACACTGTTTCCCCAGAGTATAACTCCATATCTAAGCCAAGAGGCAGAGTAAGCGTGGTACGCAGTTAGGGCTGTGCTTAGGTCAGTGGCTCGTCTAAGCTCCCTTAGAGCGTAGCAAAAACTAGATAATTTTGCTTTCATTTTATTTATATGTATTTTCCAGTTTACATGGGTGTCAAGTTCTATACCTAAAAGGGTCGCAGCGTCAACGCATTCTATTTTTTTATTGTTGTAGTTGAAATTAATGTCAAGAGAGGGTTTTTGGTGTGGTCTAAATTGAATTATTTTTGTCTTTTTGAAGTTCAGGTCAAGATTGTGAAAAGTCATCCAATTATTAATATTATCAAGAATGTCAGTTAAATTATTATTTAAGTGTAGATTATTATTGCTAGATGTCAATATTGATATGTCATCCGCAAAGAGGACACAAGAATCGTTAATTACTTCAGGGAGAGTATTTATGTACATTAAAAACATAATACATCCAATGACGCTTCCCTGGGGAATTGAGTGGTCAGTCTGAATGGGAGTTGATCTGACTGTTTTTATTGATTTGGAGTCGAAATCAAAGTTTTCAATATCGACGTACTGTTTTCGATTTTTTAAGTATGATTGAAACCATTTGTGAGTATTTCCGCGTATTCCCATGTTATATAATTTGTCCAATAATATATCATATTGGACTTTACATAGGCTACTAGTTTGTCCGCTATCTCACAAGATGGTCAGTGAAGTTGAGCTGGAAGATCCACGGGCTAGTCCTAGAAAAATCATGTACCTATATCAGCAGCTGCCGAAACACTCCGTTATATGCTTTGGGATAGATTATAAATTTTGAGAGTAGGCATAGTGTTATCTAGTTAGACACTAGGAAGTGCTCTACCACTTTTGGACTTTGACCTTTATTTTTACCCTTACACAATTGACTCACGACGCTACTGCCGGTCCATGGGTATGCCCAAGGATATGAATTTAATCTGCGACTGCCAGGTCAGTGGCCAAACCTACACCACCCGAGTTATCACCGCGCTTTTTAGTGTCTGTCTGATAAAATGACTCGATTTGATCAAGAACAGGTCAGGAACACTGCATTGGAAAAAATGGTTTATCAGAGTGCGATACTCTATACAATCAAATGATTTAGATAGTGAGCTCTTCTAGGACTTTAGTACATACGCGACTAATTGGACACAAGCATTGTGTTTTCACAAAACACAGATATTATTATTATTGTTTTTCGTGTGAATTTTAACTTAACATACAATAAAACGCATTTATTGGTTTCAGGGTGACGAAGGAAGTGCTCTGGTCTGCAATGGTCAGCTTACTGGTGTTTTGTCTCTGACTAATGGGTGCATCACGACTTCTTTCCCTGAAGTCTACACCAGAGTGTCAAACTACACAACTTGGATCAGAAGCGTCACTGGTGGAGCATCCACCTTCAAACCTGAACTTGGACTTTTCGCTTTATTAGCTATCATCTGTGCCAAAATCTTAAGCTAAAGATTTTAAATTTAGATGTAATTTAATTTAGCTGATTAGTGTATTTATATTGTTTTAGATTAATTATATATTGTCTACTGTTGTGGGGTGCCAGTGATACTGCTCTGAGTGATTATGATTTACTGAATAAAATACGTTTTTCAATAATATTCTTATTTTTTTATTACTTTAAGCTATTTTCTAGCTAACACAATTTGGATCTGGAGCGTGACCATGTAGAAAATATGCAAAAGCGTTGGCCGTTTCTTTTGAAATCTCAAAACAGCTAATTAACGTTTCTGAATACTGTTTTACGGGACGGCCTCTCCGAGTAATAACTGATGCATGTTCTGATGATCAATGGGATATTAATGCATGACCTCTGTAGGCGACGCACGTAACGATTGTGTTTCAAAAGTATTTTCAATATGTATTGTAGCATATTTGTTTTGTTTCTAGATTTATAATGTACAACACTAGATAAGTATTAAAGAAACACTTAGCGCCATCTGTTGTCAGTATTTGAAATTGATAACAAAGTTGAATTTGGAGGTTGCGTGTCGATTGTTTATAATTTTGATGATCGGTACTTTGTTAAAAAAGTCGCGGGTACGATCTTGAACGGTCCACGCGTACGCAGTTATATTAGAGGAGCATTACTTCATTCAATATTTTTGTTCCATATTAACTAATTGAGCCCATATTTTTATTAGCGCACATCAACAATGTTGGCTTGAGAGTTAATATTCAATCCTCGATACAGCAGGTGTAAACCATACGAATGGCCCCTTAAATTGGCCCCTAATATCAGTATCTCATTAGAACGATGCCAATATAGTCAAATTCAATTTCACTATAACTCAGGGGTATATTTTCAGCTTGACAGAGATAATTTCATCAGTCCTTGGGCCGATCAGATCGGGTCACGCATAGGGTTGTATAACTTTGCTGCCAGTATCTGTCATGGTTGGAACCACCGTAGTGTCAGTTATTCTGCCTTAAAGCTGTGCTATAATAGCATTACTGTGGGAAGGCTGACGGTACTTTAAGAAGTGAAATAATTGGGCATATAAGGGCAATTCAAACGATTTATGACGTTTCTTCTTTATTATTAATTATAAAATAGTTTGTTTGATAAATTAATTACTTATAATTTATTTTGGACTGTTATTATTATGATAAATTCATATAAAATTAGTTTAAAGTACTTAACATTTCTAGGTATTTTAGAGTACTTTATTATATATCCTAAATAAAATACATTTAACTTTTACTTTATACGTTATCTATGTATTTAATTAACTGAATTTTCACGCAATATTTACTCCTAGGTCTTTTAAATATTATGTCACCAAGCTGGCTTCGACTATATTTATAAATCGACAATTTCAGTAGGTACTTGTTTAAACATAAGATATAAGACGAGCATAATCACAAGTAAAGTTTAATAATACTTGATAATGTAACGCGTTATAAGAAAGGCTGCCATAAAGATATATTTGTACTTAGATTAATATAATGTTTGTGTTTGATCGCAAAATGAAATGCGTCATAAGGAAAGAAGGTACCTTTGGGTAAATTTTAGTTAGATATTACAAAAGGTTAAAGAATAATTTCTTGTATTTCATTCGGTTTTTCGTACAACTGTGGCAATATTTGCGGACGTTGCCAAGTATTATTCAATCATGTTAAAATTCTTACGTATTTTAGTTAAAATATATCTCGTAACACGATTGTCTAGTTATTTGTAAAAAATAAAAATAAAATAATAAATATAATAAAAATAACTAAAATACAATTTCACGTATATTTCGTTACTTTCTCGAGAATTTTAAGTGAGTTATATTTCCTGTTATATTATAAGAATATGTTTTTATATTTCATTATTTTTATAAGAATCAATGTATTTCTTTTCAGTGTCGATCACTTTAGCTGATCCGGAAATTAAGACAGGCTCAGGTATGTTTAATTTTCAGACTAATTATTTTTTCAGTTGATATAATTTTTTAGGCTGGCGTTTGTTTGTATATGAAGCAGCCAGTAAGGCACTTAAGGCACTTATTATCCAGAACTGATGGATGACAATAAAGCAAAAAGACATGCGCTTTTAAGTATGCCCATTAACAATGTAATAAGGGTCGCTCGACAAAGTTGCACGTAGATATTTTACCAATCACTTATTTTGGAAAAGTTGTGGAAGCCAGGATACTGGTGCAAATTTATTTTATGTTTAAGGAACTTAACTGCCTGTGTGGAAACTGTTCCGGGTAGCTTTAATTATACGTATTATATGACTTTACGGGGTGGCATTGTCATCGTTGATAAAACCCCATAAAAAAAAAGATTTAAAAAAAAAAAGTTGTGGAAGACTTGTGTCTAGCAGTGGATACTTATGATGCCCTTTAACCTTTGACTCTTTTTTGGGATGATGATGATGATGACGAGCTATGACTTTATGACTATTTATAACATGTTTTAAACTTTCACTTAAAACAGCAGACCGCACGAACTTTATATAGTTACTGTGGTTACATCATCGTAATATAATAATCAGACTACCTAATTACAAAGTTAACAATATAAAGAACAACATAATAAAAGTTTAATTTATTCTTGTTTTGTTGTATATTCGTATAAACAGTTTTTTTAATATTTTTATTGGGCAGATTTTTTAATCATTACAGATTTTATCTTAGATTTATAAAAATAGGTGTATACACTACACTTTATTACAAAGTAATTATTTATTAACAAACGAAACCCTATTATGGTCCCAGACGCCTAAGA
The DNA here is from genome assembly GCA_917880725.1 of Selenia dentaria. NCBI lineage: Eukaryota > Metazoa > Arthropoda > Insecta > Lepidoptera > Geometridae > Selenia > Selenia dentaria. The sequence goes on along the minus strand of OU862888.1, from coordinate 18,691,978 downwards.
TCAACTCATCTTTGTTTATTTCAATGTATGTTTATTTTATAGGGTAACCCATGGAAATTGAATGACTTGCCTGAATCAGTTCTAAAAAGTGTTATGGAACTAATATCCCGTAAGTATAAACCTTTTGATTTTGATTTGATGTAGGTATTTATGATATCTTAGGACTCTTATTCGAATGGTCACCCTACACGGTCAACGTATGAGTTCTAGGAGGAAGTAACAATTCTGAAAGAACTGGTTTTGGCAATTTAGTTTTTGTTGTAACATAGTTTTGCATGCAATTTAATATTATAATTGACTACAATGATGAGATGAAAAACAGATTCAATTTAAAAAATAAAAACCTTTTGGTTTTTTCGTAAATACGTCAGTTTTTACGAAAAAAAAAAGATTTTTAATAAGGTCATGTTTCGACTTTATTTAATAACGGTTTTTTTTTGAGTCAACGTTTTTTTAATATATCTCTAGATACAAGTAGGGAAAAGAATATTATACTTAGACGGTTAAGACATAAATACAATCTTAATATAATAATATAGAGGTACATCTATTTTGCGCCTCAACCTGATCAGATCAACAAAATAATCTAATTTTAAAAGTAATTGATGTATCTTGGGCATCGAGACGGTCGTGTTTTTATCTGTGCCAAGCTAGCGTAAAAATTAAATCAATCAAAATATGTAAAAATAAACTTGTAAACAAATTCAAATACAATTTAGTTTGAATATGTTACAGTAATACTAATTTCTAAGTTACTTTTTCTTTGAAAATAAACAAGTTTCAACAGTTTTACTCGCGTAGATTTTAAATTATTTTGATTGCGACGTTTAAAACACTTTTCAGTAATATGGTCTAGGGTAGACGTATCCATCGAAATCAGTTTAAACTTGTTTAATTTTTATGATCAATTAATGTTCAAGAGCTAATATAAAGTAATAATTAAAATAAATATTATTTAAACATGTTACAGTGATGCCCGTGACTTCAAAAAAAGAGATGAATGAGGAGTCGTCAATTGGAGAAACAATTACATCTTCGATTCAAAAAGTGACCGATTCAGGTATATGAAAAAAAAATTTAATATATTTGGAGCGGCGAACAGAAAAGTGGCAACACCATCATAGATTCTTCTAAGCTTGTATCACAAGATGAAAATAATATAATGTAAGTTTTTTTCTTTGAATATAATGTAAAATTCATTTTTTATTTTAGTTACGCTCAGTACTTTGCAAAAATATTAGGTGGTACTCGTAGGTGGTTTAGACCTCGTGTGCAAATTACCGTTTTGAGATTCATTACTGTATTAAGATTTAAAGGGCACTCGTTAGCATTTGAAAGTCCTTGGCGAATGGGACTTAATGCCTTATAGATTTCATTTAACAAGTAATTATTATTAAAACTGACAACCCGGCTGCGAACTAAACATAGAAACATGAAAACGAACCCAAAATCTTGTGCTGCGACGAACTGTTACCGCCGAATGAAATTTACATGATAAAAATTTGGATGACACTAGAACTGCTATTCGTGACTAAAACCGAGGTGAATGACTTGTCGATCAAAAGTACTTTTCTTAGTTTAGTTTAGTACATAATAGGCGTGCTTCATAAAGTTCTTATAACTATTCTGTTAAGAGAATAAGTGTTCAACATTCTAATTATTTTGATAGCCACTTATTAGGTTTAGGTAAAGTTGATTTCATATTACTGTTTTAAAGACTCGTATTCTAGATGTGTGGTCTAGCTCTGCGGTGAATACATGCTTGAGTACAGATTTGAGTAATTTTTTTCTAGCAATCGCTGTCACACAATGTCAATGTAAATTTTCACACAATTCAAGATCCAGAACTTAGCATGTTTATGGAATACCGGCTTAAATCACACTTTTCGATCTGAGTCATGCAAGCGTTTTAAATCAATACCGTTAGGAATACATAAGGCTGAGCGCACATTGGAGTCACGACAGTTTTAAGACAGACTTTCCTCACAAAGACAAGTCTGTCCTAAAACTAAAACCAAATTGTTTTGCCTATGTCACGTCGCACATCTAAACGAAACTGTTTTGACTATGAGACTATTTTGTCTATGAGACGTTTTGTTTGAAGTGTGCGCGTCTTCATAATTTTTGTAAAGCAATAGTCTGTGTTAAAGCTATCGTGACTCAAGTCTCCACTCAGCCTAAGACTAGAAGTAGCAACTGGTTTTCAAAATATTTAACTGAAATAGTTAAAAATTTCAAGATTTAACATTAAACATATTCAAAATATGCACATTCAAACCCAGCCCAGCCCAGCGTGATTTCACATAAAACTTTTGATGACGTGCTTTCAACTGAAGAGGCGATCAAATCTTCAGTCAGTAAGACTACTGACACTAGTAAATCCATTATTGTATAGAAAAGAGAACCAACAGCTATATTTTAATGGGTGCATACCAGCATAAACACCATCATAATTACATTAGTTCAAATATCAAAAATATAAAATGCCTGCTCTCAGTGGGATTTGAAACCACGATAACATTACGGGAATGTTTTGTATATTAATTAATAATGTGGTAAGGGCAGAAATTATTCCGGCATTACTGACGATGCTACTAAAGCTTTCCAATGCCGCTGGTATATGTATTAGGTAATTCATGTCCAATATTTGAACTTATCTAATTATTATGGTGGTTCCTACAAGCCATTTTAAATAAAATTCAACCATAACGATGCCACTGGTACATAAAATAATAAAACCTTTTTTGTTGAATATAATAAAATGTGTGGTATTTAAAAAGCACAGCAGCAATTGCAATGAAATTATATTTATCGGATAGGTCCGACTATAGTTTCGACCACATTCGGTGGTCTTTTTCAAGGAGTGGTCGGGACGCCCGCGTTGAGGACGCCTCGCTTGGTTATATAATATATATTTGAGCTTCTAGATTTCAATTATATTTACTATGCCAGCCAAATAAAACAATATATAATTTTGTTCCAAAATTTCATTTTATATCTATGATCAGAATATACAAAAAAAAATTCAATGATGCGACCTTCAGAATTTAACCTGGATCTTTAGTATTAGAATCAAGCAAGCTCATGCGGCTCGGTTACAGTCCCTTTGATTTATAACAACATACCTAATAGATTGAAATAAGTTTCGTCATCATCTGCACCATAATAATTGTTAGTATCTTAATCATGACCATTATCATTGCATTATCGGCATGATCATCGTCATTATTAATCAGTATACAGCTTACTTTAAAAATCATAATAAATGGTATTTCTCAATTGCATCCATACGTATATATTTGTTCGACAATCGAAAATTGTTCACAAAATAAATGTATTTTTTTTTACTATTTTACAGAGATTTCAAAGGGAGCGATTGATAACTTGTCATTGATTGGAGATACCATTATATCCTATTTTAATAAAGAACCTGATACAGGTAACGTAATAATTTTAAAGAACAGATCAGTGACAGAACCATGATGTATAAAAGGTGACTTCCCCATTGCTCAACTAGATTGCTGAACTGGTTGAGTAGTTGAGCAGTGGGACATAGTTTGTATTACCGAACATTTTGTGCTCTATAGCTCAACTAATTTCTGCTCAACTTTTTGATTAATACGTCATCCTGTTCAACTGCTTTAAGTGGGTAATACCAATGCCTCAACTGGTTAAAGTTTAGCAATGGGTAATACCAATGGCTCCACTATTAATGGGTCTACTAAGTATGAATAGTTTAGCAGTGGGTAATGAGTAACTCTTTGATCAACTAAAACTGCACAACTATATTTATAGACTAGAACTAAAAACCAAAACCACATAATTAATATTATTCACTCGCTACTAAGATAAGTAAAACAATAAAAATAAATCTATTTATTTTTTCTTCTTTACTTCTAACTTTACAACAGGATGACCTGATCAAATAAGTTGAGCAAAAAATTATCTAGCTCTATTACTGTTGAGTTATAGAGCATAAAATGTTCAGTAACACGAACTATGTCCGACTGCTCAACTAGTTGAGCAATATAGTTGAGCAGGGTGTAAGAAGTGGCAGTTGAGCAATCTAGTTGACCAGTAGAGAAGAAGGAAGTTGATCAGCGGGTAATACCTACTGCTCAACCATTCGTAGTTGAGCAATTACCAGTTGAGCCTTGGGTATTACCCACTGCTCAACTTTATACAGTTGAGCAAAATAGTTGAGCAGTGGCGAAGTCACGGTATAAAATTCTGTCAAGCATCAATCGAGCATAGATCGAAAAGATGTATTTTATTTAAAACCATATAATCATAATAAAATATATAAATAAAGAAGCGAGATTATTTTACATTGATCATTATTATACTTTACAGTTCACGTTGCGAACTATAAATAAGGTCTTTGCGACGGTCTTAAATAATACTGATGATAATTGTAAGTTCATATTTAAAAGTTTTCTAAAATATACATATTCCCTCAGTTCCAATCTTGTCGAAAACCTGCACAAGATTGGAGCTACGGACAGCCCCCTATGCAGAGGTTGTATGCTGGAAGACGAGACTGTAGAGCATGTACTACTGCGATGCTTGCATCGCATAAGTCTAGCCTTGGCTACAGAAGAAATTAGCAGAAATATAATATTGCATGAGGACCAATCGCAACCAAATAGTAGTGACTCGGTACAACATCTATTACAACTGGACAATTTATGCCAGCGACCTAGAGCAGTACTCCGTTACATTAAGGAATTGGGATGGCTCGGGTAAAGGCTGGCGGGGGAAATGCATAATACACCCCAAGCAGGATGACAGTGCAGGACTTAGACTTGGACTTGGACTTATATATATACACAGAATATATTCGTATTCTTTGTGGGGGCACTAAGTCCTGTATATATATATATATATATATATATATAGAAACATGAATTTCGTAAACTACTGAAGATATAAACTACCAAAATCAGCCCATTATAATTCCTCTCAAATAGTAGAGTACTATAAGGCCAAAACCACTACGTAGTTCCATTGTAGTTTGGTGGGCAGGCTTATTGGCCACCCTAGAATCGAAAGCCACCGACATAGCTTCTTTTATCCTGAAACATACGGCCAACACCGATGACTTAACGTGCTATCCGATGTACGAAAGCGCTAAGTTGAAATTGCGATAAGTTGAAGTCATAACCGCTAGTAAGGATTTCTCAATCTTGTCGATTGGCTAAGAACAAATCCGTAATAAAAGATGAAAAGGCTCCACTGTGAGCGTTTTGTACAAACGTACTTCTAACAAATTCGTATTTCAAACATAAGTACACAAACTCTTATTTTGATACTTAATGTAGGATTAATTTAAAACTGAATAAAAATTACTGTATTATTACTGATGGCAAATTATAAGTTTGGTACATTCAACTCACAAATTATATACTTAAAGGTCTTGGTCCAGAGATAATAAATAAAAAGCCAGCAAAGAACCTCGATTTTTACTATACTTCTCTGTTTTGAAATGAGCTATGCTACTGTACTGCTAGATGCTAATCTAGTTTTTTAAATTTATAATATGTAAAGTGATAATAAATGAGCATTCTGTTCACACGTTGCCCACATCAAGTTTCCCAGGACCTTAAACATTGTGTGGGATGTCAGGCCCCACGTACCCAATTTTTCCACCTTAATAACACAAACACTTATCCCGTAAATATACTTATTACTATATAATTTGCACATTTAATGTTTTCAGTCTCAGCACCACTACCTTTAAAATGGTCGACGTATGTTTAATCACATACAATATGTTTTTTTTTATAACGGTTCATCAAAGTGAATGGCCATTAGTGCAGCCGTATGCTGCACTAATCGCCCTATGATGACCTTAAATCCAACGTCGTCCTAACTGTCGTCGTCATTCTATCTGGTCTCCTGCCATCATCGCGCATTTGTTTAATTCGAGGATTGATAAAATTCTAGCAAAAAAAAAAACAATTGTCAGAGAGTTGACTTAATTGAGTCTGACGTGGAGCAGAATGTATCCTGCGATGTAGAGGTTAACAGTACGAGTGGCTGCTAACATTATTGTTTTTTGCTTTCAGGAAAATGAGGAGCTTCACCTCAGCTTCAGTTTCAGCTGTCACCAATGTATAAAACCACAAACGGCAATAAAAATGATCTCCCTGGATTTTATAAGACATTATGAGCCCGCTTATAGATCTACTATATGTTACTCCATTCTGCCCAGAATTTAATAAAGTTGTGGCTGTTCAGGTACTATTTGGTTAGAGTTCTTTAGCTAACTGCAGTAGTATTAAAGTTTCTTTAAAATAATCATTTTAAATGTCATGTACACTAGACAAATAAATAAGTAAATGTGCTCAAGAAATTGGCATTGGCAAATAGAAAATAATAATAATCATAAAGTTGATTCGTATCCTATAATGCCATGGAAGAACGCTGCACATTAAATTAGGTGAGGTGCTTGGCCACTCCCCTCCAAGTGTACCCTAATGCTGGTAACCCCTTGATGGTAACCCCTTTGGCCTTACCAAAATGATAAGAGTAGCGTTTTGAGAACCGTGCTCCCAGGTAACAGCCAACTTCTTTAATTCTCTAGAGTGTTAGCTAGTTTTCTGATGAAGCAGGTTCGACAGTGCACATCTAATGGTACGTGGACGTGCTAGGTGCGTACTCTCACTGCCACCGGGGCTTGTTACTCTTATGCTAGCATCGCTATCCTGATAATCATACTTACATGTTTTACCACAATCGCCATGAGCGAGGGTCTTGATTAAACTGTTTATATAGGTTGTGAGAAAGAAAAAACTCAAGCCTCAGGCTTAAGATTTTCTTTCCTTTGCTTGCGGTGAGCCCATGGGCTTACCACCATCATTGCAGATCAAGTATGGGTATTGACTTTAAATGCTCTAGGCAGGCATTCTCGGAACCTGCTACATACGAGTATGCAGTTACGTTCCCATAGTTCCCATCCAAATGTAGAATTGCTAAGTTGTTTTTAATATGGGAAGGGAGTGTCATATCTATTCTCCATCTGCCTACCGCATCTTCAATCTCGTTACAATCTCAGATAAGCTCCTAAGCGGACCACTTGACGTTGTATAATTAAGCAAAATCATAGCAGAACTTTGGAAAAAAATAATAATAATGGGTAACTTTTCGATAGCTAATCGACTTTTAAATTTCAGTCATACAAATTGACATGTGCTTTCGGTTACAATATCGGTATTCAAGGTAATATCGTATTTAATTTATAAAGTGGTTTGTGGGATATTTACAAAATATAAATCGTATGATGTAATACCGTTTGAACAGTTTAATAATTGATTTCGGGCTAAAGACGACTATCATGGGGATACATTGTATCTATACCAGGGATTGAGCTGGGCATATTATCCCAGGATGTTAAAATACAATCTCATATTCGAACATTTTTTGATAACACAATCTCATGTTTTTATGTTTTATTCAAAATTGTTTTCATAGATTTGTTTATCCATGTGTTACTTATAATTACTAACAATTTAAACGAGCGATGGTTCAGATATATTATCGTTATTTTCTGACATATTCAGCTAAAAATATTATCTATACAGTAAAGCGGTCGGGTATGTCTAATATTTAAAAAGTCTCAACATAGATTAACATTGATTTATTTGATTTCACTTCATAGGATCCATTTTAGATTATGTAATCTACATACCTACTTTAGTATTTTTATAATCTTTTAAGAAACAAATATGCTTTTTTATGTTTGTTACTTTATAGTATGCACCTACCTTCCTGATAAAATAAAATAACATATTTAATAAAATATTTTAAAAATAATATAAAATCTGTGACTGCGCACCCAACGATTTGTTCCCACACCTGTTAAAATCTAGTCTCCATAATTTTAATATTATGATTTTTAAAGCACTATCGCCTGTTTAGCGATACTAAACATGGCTAGCCTAGTCTCCATTCAAGGTCTAGTGAGCTACTGCTTTCGACCACATTACTGATCATAAGTAAGTAAATGAACATACGCTTGACAATCTATATATATATAAACTAGCTGGTGCCCGCGACTGATTAAAGTCTCCGCAGGATTAGCATTTCGAGTAGCTTATTATCTTCTTCAAGGCCAGATCTACCTTTATACCAAAATGTCATAAAATGTGAGGTAGAAGGTTCTTACATCAAAAAATAAACTAGAAAAGACAACAGGTTACGGTGAGGCTGAAGGCCGAGCCTACTACGCGAACTAAGTCGCGGGCAGTCGCTAGTCAATTATAAAAACAATCATGCAATGACTTTTCATATACAGGTAAATTTATTCGGTAAACCCCGTTTGAGGTCCAATTTATTCACAAAGTAACTAAAAGGTTAAAGGCGTTATAAATTTTGAGCACGTTCATTAGGCTTCACGGTACCCTCTCGCCCCGGCTTTTAGTCAGCGACACACGTCGGAATTTCGTAATAAGATTTCCTTAATTTAAGACTACAACACACCTACACGCAAAATATATATATGTACGTGTACCTAAGCATTGCCGTTGCCTTTACATTCACTCGAGGAATTCTCCAATCAACAAAATATTAAGCTGGGGAATAAGGGACTTACCAACTATTTCCACATACACAGAATCAGTTTTCAAAGATCTGAAACACTGCGTTAATAAGAGCTTTTATATGGGATTTTTAATAATTATGAATACATGGAATATAAATTGGAGTAATTAGGCTACATATTACGTCATACTAAGACAACACGTATGAGTATTTTCTGATTGACACTTCTAGGTCACGCTCAGAGCCTAAGCCTAGCCAAAATCTAGTGTGTAGCCGAAGATGTGTCGCTTGAAGAGTCAAGTTAATTACGTTTATGTTTGAGTAAATACTTGTACTCTCGGTGATGCGTTTCAAATATCTAAATTTATAGGTACAGGGTTTGTTAGGTAAATATATGTCAACCATTTGGCCATTGACAATCTCAAAGTTGCTCAACGACCAATAGAAAGGGCTATAATAAAATAAAATAATATAATTCATTTATTTCGGGCAAGTAGACCCTACATACTACCTACAATAGGCTTTAAATAGCGTGACTTTCACTTCCATTGAACACCTAGCATACCTGCGGGCTATCATGTTCTATACTTGGAGTTTCCCTGCGTGATAAGATCTGAAATGTGGAGATCCTAAGGAGAACTAAAGTCATCGACGTAGCTCTTAAAATTTGCAAGTGAAGTAGAAATGGGCAGGCCACATCGCTAGCAGAACTGAGAACGGATAGGGAGGAAAGGTAGTCGAGTAGTGACCACGCACTGGAAGACGTAGTAGGCCGGCCAGCCCTCCGCCAGATGGACCGACAACCTTGGCAAAACCGCGGGGTTTCGCTGGATGCAGGAAGCGAGTTCCAAGCCGTTCCAAGTGGCATTTGATGGACGTCTTTTGGTTGATAATGATAATGAATGATGATGCCAACCCTAATTCTACCATCATAAAAACTAACTTTCAGATAAAAACACCGTGTACTACAAAAGAAAATGAACTTAGTATAAGAGTATTTACGACTGCCTGTTACAGTTTATTGGCATGATCAAAAACGGGCAAAAACAGTGAAAAAACACTCGGTTACATTTCTTCACCTGCCAGAAAGCTTGCATTATTAGGTAGTTGGCAAACAATTGATAACTAAGTTCCGGCAAGGGTTCCAGGCACATTCCAGGACAACATGGATACTGTCCCTAATTTTGTCACACTGTTCGCTTGGGGCATTCAATTTAACCACCATTCCAATAATAAGTGTTTAGAAGTATTTAATAATATCGCTTCCCGGCAAAAAAAGTGTCATAAGACAAAAACAGCTATTTTGAGAAAATACAAGTTTTATGATTTTTGCTTATTTTCTATCTTAATTATTTAAGAACTATAAGAGTTGGATTGCTAAAAATTTATTCATATATAGCTTATGTATGTGTTGTTCATATAGTTTAACATTTTTCAGAAAATCATATATTTTTTTAAAGTAACTTTTAAGAAACTCTAAATTAGGCATATATTATGACTCTTTTTTTGGCAAAATATCTATAGTTTGGGGAATAATACACTTTTCAATCGAATCATCATAATTAGTTTTATTCAAAAAATCTCTTTAACGTATTAAATATTACAAAAATAACAATATTACTTCACTGAGAAACTTACTTTTAAAATAAGAAAAAATAACAGAACCGTAGGTACACAAACTCCTAACCAAAATATTAATTTATCTACAATCACAATCAGCTTATTTGGTTAATATTTAATCTTAGAACTAAAGCAGTACGAAACTTCTTGCTTAAATACCATTATTTCTAGTTTTATGTTATATTATAGTTGTAATGTAGTATATGTATACATACATAGTTGTATATGTTTTATATTATAGTTTTATTCGAATATGTATAAATTACTTATAACACCTTAATAATCACGTAAAAGAAACGGACTTTTTAAACGAGATATAATTAGTAACAAAATACAAAACCTGTAAATAATCTTACCAAACAATCAACACTACTTTTACAAGAACATTTATGTAAGAAACTTGAAAAAAGATTCATTAAAATTTGGAATATGATTATTTTGTAATAAATCCTTCATTTTATTCTCCTTAAGTTTCGGTTTGGATCGATAGGCGCGCTTGAGTGTGATTTGGCTTAGGTTTTTTTCGTGTTATAATTATTTCGGAGAATTGATCATCGTTATAGAAAGTTTTGAATAGTAGTTTGGTAGGATCGTTTTGCAATAACATGAAAACCCTCAATTCAGAATTTTTTTATGATTTTGCGGTCATGTGGAGTCCAATATCCTCGGATAGACGCTTCAACGAATATAAATAATTGAATGACATTTCTATAACAGTGTAGGGATTGCCTTTTTTCTTAGCGATGTATTAGAGATATTACGAGATGTATTAGATGATGTGGACATATTGCGCTGCGGAAAATATTTAGATGTTGAAGGAGTCTGAGCAAAGTTTTCTGTAATACAACCGGATTGCCCAGGTCTGTCAGGAGTGTCAGTATTGACGTAAGCTGTATGTTGCTTCTTTTGCAATAACAATTGAGAAGCCTGACACGCTTTCTGGCAGTCGGAGTTTTGTAATCAGGGTCTTTAACGCTGTCATCGCTGTATTCAAAATTATAATTTTCTTCTGACGTTTGACTTGCACCTAAAAAAATAAAAAACTGTATCTTTAGGACCTAAAAGTAGCTATAGGTACATTTAAATAATTATCAGCTTAAGTGAATTACCTTTACACGAAAGTTGTAGAATATCGACGACGGTGCCTGGATATTCAGATTGAGTATCAATGAAGTTCTTGTCTATAGTTTCGTTTTGTGTACAGTATAGACGATTCGTAGACTTATTGTAACCTAATAAAAAATAATATATGCATAACATAACGAGGGTGAATATAGCAACACAGTAACTATGTAGGTATAAACAATTTGAACAACGAAGTTAGTTAGAAAGGACACAAACCTATCTCTGACACGTCATTATCTGAGGTTATAGTTTGAAAGGTATTCTGATTCGAAACCTCGTTTTGGTTAAGTTTATTGTTAGCCAATTGTATCAAAAACGCCGCCCGATTGTTATGATTCATCTTGTCCTTGAAAAAACAAAAACGTACACCGTTACAACAAGATCATTACAACACTAGTACCTAGGTACTTTATTAAAAATTAATATTTCGGCTAAAGCTATAAACAAAACAAATAATATTATTTCATAAAACAGTCAACGACAAATAAAAATGCCACGTGCTTTTAGAAACGAGTTCGATTTCATGCAGAAAGAAAGACTCAATACAATATGAAACTCATGATAAGTATATTATTTTTCACCTAAATTGCCATTAAATGTGTTATGTCATTATTCCATTCGTTTAAAGTGGACTCTAGATCATAAAAATAAAATAAAGTGTCTTTACACAGGCTATGTCTATTTTGCGTATTATAGTGAATATTTTACGATGATTTTTGTTCTTAAAAACAGTCATAACACAATTTGCGACACTTTATTTGTAATAATTCTAAATATTCACATGAATGCTTACCTTTAAAAAGTCACATCACAGGTTACACTTTTCAGGCAACTTATCACACGTCCACTCTGTATCAACACACATGTGACACTTTTCATGCCAATGAAGTGAGCAAAATGGCTCAGTGAAAAAGAGTACTTTGTGCCATCTAGTGGTCGCTATGCGCATCATAATAACGTCGATTTTACAGCCGACCAAATGCAAGATTTGCTATTTATTGCTGTAGGAATGTCATAACGTACCTATTATGTGTTATGACACTTTTTTTGCCAGGAAGCGATATATCTAAGTAACCTTAAATAGTCATAAATTCAACCAAAATTATTTAAATTACTTACACCTATTAATTTCAATGATTGTTAATTGGATACAATACATTTTACAATATCTACTTCTTCACAATACGAGTATAATACCTTCGTCGAACATTTATTGCTCTACAACGATTTAATCTTACACGAAGTTAAGAGAAAGAGCAGCTGGTCCCAGGTTTGATCCAGGGACAGGCAAACATTTGTGTACATGAACTAATCTGTTTGACTTGTGTCTGGGTGTATATAAGTATATATCAGTCATCAGGTTACCATAGTACAGGCTCTGCTTGTTTGGTACCGGAAAACCTTGTGTGATGTTGTTCCATACGCCTATTTTAAATCGTATATTTGTGTCACAAAAACAAGGAGTAAATCCACGTTTAATATTATGAGTAAAGATATAAAAACACTTTAATTTTACCCAAATGGTACATTTGGGTAAAATTTCAGACAGTAATTTCACCTGGGAAATGAATGCGAAGCGTTCTTAAAGATAAGAGCAGAACATAAAAGGTAGCGTGGAAAATGTACTGGGATTCAAATAAAGCTTCTGACCGGGTGCAATGATCCGGAGATAATGTGCTCGTTACTTTTGTGTTTCTGCATCATAAACTGTGACCCCAGACCTCAGTGGGTAATGCGAGGCCGAGAGTGAGGCTTTGTGACACGGTGATCATAGTTCATCCTTTTTAAAAACTTTCCGAATATTCGTTAAATTGTATTTTCTATTTCTTTGTATTTGGAACTTACTTTGTGTACACAGATAGGAGTTTTAAGATGTTATCCTTGTGGGCAGGAAATTGTGAATGGGATACGTTTTAATCTATTTTGATAATATTATTTGATGATTTGAGGCTCTACTAACGTCCTTTGATCGTTCCCTCTGTCCACTACAGTTAGGATGGAATAAGAAACACTGGCAAGGCCTACTTATACATAATGATAGATGATGATGCAGGAGACCTGGGCAGACGCTGTTATGATATGATTGTTATACTTATTACCTGATTTCCTAAAATGAGGTAAGCCTAGGAACCATAACCTAATTGTACCTAATTGTATTAAAAATAGTAAACAATATCTTTATATCTCGTACGCTGCGCAAACTATTGACGATGGAGCAAAGTGATGTACTTACTTCAGTTTTATAAAAAAACATCAATATCTACAATAAAGTCCGCAACATCATATGTCTTACAAAAACTGCTTTTTAAATGTCACAATAACTGCTTTTTCATTTTGAAATATGCGATAGGGATTTTGAGATATGCCTTAAAATTCTTATATCGCGTACACAAAGGAAAATATTGACAATAGAGCAATATGATATAGGTACTATAGTTTTTAGAGGACATCAATGTCTACAAAAAAGTATGCGATACTAGGTATATGTCTGACTATTACAGTTACTCGTATGATACGATAACCACTTCTTCATGTTATTAAATGCAATTTTAAAGCTAGTACAAACTAGGCCACATTATTTGTACCTTGGTGTTAAACTAATCTAGTAACGGATAAACACTAAAACTACATAGCCGGTTCAACAACAAATTTTCCAAATTTAGAAAGCTTTTTTTTGTCCCGGGTAAATCTTTTATGGATACCACCTACCACGGGGAGGTAGGTATTTCTGTGGGAGTCGGTATACCTACCTAAACCCCGGGGTGTTTCGTCCCTGCCGCTTTTGGCGGGAACGCAGGACAGCTTTTGCACACGACCGCGAACCCACCGCGGCTGTCCGTTACCGGGCCCCTATCTTCGCGGCACGCCAGAATACATGGTGCGCCGCAACTCTGAGACCAAGCCCGCCAATGGGCGTAAGACTTCCCCGCGTCTGGACGCCCGTGATACCCTTGTGGTGGGTCGGATACGTAGCCCCACCGCCTGCTACGTTAACCTCACAGTGTAGGGAAAGCAGCGTGTCGCCATACCGACTCTTCCTCCCCCCCGCGACCCCCCCTGCTCGAGTCTGTGCCGAACGCCCGGACCCCACCCCTTCGAGCCTGCGCCAAACCACCCGTGCCCACCTCCTCAAGCCTGCGCCAAAGCGACCGGGCATCAACTCCTCGGGTCTGCGCCAAACCGCCCGGACCCCGCCACTCCTATGTGAAGTTGGCGGCCAAAGCCAATAGGAGCGGCCTTCCTGAGCCAGCCAGCATACACCAACACCGGTGTGACCCCTGGGTTCCTCTTAGCTTTACCGTGGTGGTCCAGGTCACGGCTACTGAGCCTCCCCGCCACGGCAAGCCGGGAACCCTTCGGCGGGGACCAGTAGAAAGCTATCATACACTATAAATTTGATTTATCTTCATCATCATCCATCACCGCGCGGGTGATACCGCAGAGCGCAGCTAGTAATAAGTTAAAGATGCAAATTGGATATTATGAGCTATATATTTTGCTATTATACTCGTATATATATATTGCCCCAGCGCAGTAAATAAACATCCGCCAATATATTTTTTATATCAGTTTTTTATAATAAACCAAGATATTTCAATTATTCAAAATTTTATCTAAATAGGTACGCTTATATAACCATAATTTAAGCGTACCATACTAACGCATTCACATTACCTCTCAAATCTTTACTCACATACAAACTTTCCTATTTTGTATTAGATCATTGTATTCATAAATTGTATGTATTTTTAATAGTCTACGAAGAAATAATATCAGGAAGAGTAAATGCCTTAAAAAATGACCCAATAAAAGTCGTGCTAAATCAATAACATCGTCCACGCCGCTATGACGCAGCTATCATAGTAGACGTTGCAGCACGCGCGTGTACCAATCCCTGCTTTCCTTCTGAAATTTAAACCAATCACCGAACATGTCTATTTGTAACCTCGGAAGTAATTCGTATTTGGAATCATACGTCGTTTTGGTTTGAAGGACCACTTTTTGTTCAGTGTTCAGTGTTCAGTCACTCAGCAGGGTAATTGTAACAGGCAGGTGTAATCGATGGCGACAGTCAAATGTATATATATATATATATATATCGATCGTCGGCTGTCAGTTTATATCAAGGACAAATACAAATTCAAGTTTAAATTTATTTCCTTGTAAGAATTTTGGGTAAAAACTGTAGTACCTAACTTCTTAATAATAAGGTTCCATCAAAATCTACGAAGATTACCTACATGTATTAAGAGTCAAAGAAAAACGACTAAAGGAATAATGGAAAAACATTTTACATTTCGATTCTCAAAGGGCGTTGTATTTCAATTATGTACAATACGCACATAACTAGATGGAAAATGGACAATCATATTTTCTTTGTTACCTCATATCCCTGGTGTAGAGTAATGTATCACTAAATTATAAAACTATGTACTTTTGTGGAGTATTGCATTTCAGAATTCATGACTAGAGGCAGTAAAACAAAATTATCATGTATTCAATATTCAATAGTAAATATTTTAGATTAGTAAATGTAAATTTTCCTCAAAAGACAGAATAAGAGTTCTGAACTATTTCAGCATGATATGGCGTCAACTTAATCATTGCAAATGTAATGTTTAATGTATCATATTCAAATAAATATATTGGTTATATTCCTCCTTGCTTTGTTTTCCTACTCATTACTGAGGGTCGTGACTTCTTCGCCGAGTTATTTTCTCATGGACTAACTCCCTCTATCTGCTTCGGTACATTGCTTCGTGGAGGACCTTATGGAGATTGGTGTTAAGCGCCGATCAGATTGAATAGATTAATATAAAATATATATTTTAAAATTCATTAAGAATACAAATATAGGAAAAGAATATAATATATTCTTTTTGTATTGCGTTTGTTTAGATAAGGCACATACTGGGAATTTTTAAAAAGTAAATAATCAAAGGCATATTCTATTTCAAAGAAAAAAATATAACAGTTTTGAACATAATATTTTTGTTTTTTATTCAGGTAAAACGTTCATTATAATATGTTCAAAACAGGGGCCTTATTCGCTATGCCCATGCAACAAGTAACTTGAAAATATCATAGCGCGCCGCGATACTTGTTTGAGTGGTCATAGCGAATAACGGCCCAGAGTGTAATGAAGTGTGTTTTCGTCGCAATGTGCATGTGCACACTATTATGAACCCTATTTTATTCTGTGTTGTGTACACATTGAATAAATGATATGACAATTATACTAAAAATACATTACGGTTAGTACTTACTCTATTGTACTTTTATTGCTGTGAGACTTTATAGGCCAGCGGCGGCGTGGCGAAGTATTTTTGTTTCTTCTTCTATAAACTTTGAATCCATAATACTCGCTGAATTTAAGTCCGACTAAATCAATTCTGTCTCTCTAGTAGAAGACATGACGTCTTTATTTTTCTTGCAATGAATTTTATTCTGTACTGACAAACTAAAATGAAGTTTTTTTTTTTTTCTTATTATTTGCGCCCCAACTCTACCCGTGGGTGCCGTAGAAGCCGGCTTAGGGTTAACATCAGAAGGTGGGCAGCTGCACCTTTCCAGTCAAAAACCGCAAAACTGCGCTCGCCAACCCGCCAACTGCCTGCCAAGCGTGGCGAGTATTGGCCCCACAATGATTGCCACAAATGGAACCAGGCCCCCAGTCCCCGTCAGCCCCGCTATTCCTGCCTACGGTAGCGGCCACGGTAACGGTGGGGCAGGGGGTGCTAAGAATCCCCAGCTGACGCCCGGCTACCGCCCCTAATGACGACGACTGGCCCTGGCAACACACAACATACGTACGATGAGGACAAACAAGAAGATCTATGAGCTGGAAGAAGAAATGAATAGGTTACACTGGGATATCGTGGGGTTATCAAAAGTGATAACCCTAAAATCAGGTAACCTGCTCTACTAACGGGAGGGTGACCAACAGTCCCAAGGTGGTGTCAGGTTTCTCGTCCACAAGTCCCTTACTAACAACATAGTTACGATCGATAGCGTTTCCAATAGGGTCGTATACCTAATACTCAGAGTATCCAAACATTATTCGCTGAAGGTCATTCAGGTATACGCACCGACGAAGTCGCACCCGGATGATGAGGAGAATATGTATGAGGACATTAGTCGGGCCATACATACCTCTGAAACGCACTTTCTAGTTGATATGGGGGACTTCAACGCGAAGTTGGGTAAGAGAAGCGAGGATAAGTTGACAGTGGGGCTATTGTGTTATGGGCAACGGAACCGTAGGGGACAGAGGTTGGCCGACTTTCTGGAGAAAGAAGGACTCTTTATGATGAACTCTTTCTTTCAGAAGCCACACATAGCAAATGGACCTGACTGAGTCCCGATGGTTCCACGAGAAATGAGATTGACTTCATTATGACCACCAAGAGACAAATATTCACTGGTGTCTCCGTGATCCACAGGGTGAAAACCGGTAGTGGTCACCGAATGGTAAGAAGCACATTGAATATTAATGTCAAACTTGAGAGGTCTCGTCTGTTGAAATCTACGATACGCCCTACTCGTGCCCATATTCAAGACCCCGAGAGCTTTCAACTTGAGCTGTCCAATCGCTTCGATTGCCTTGAGAACATCGATGGACGAGATCAATAACAGGTTAGTAGAAACTGTCCATACAGTGAGTTCCAAGTTCTTCAAACCCCACCGTACAGATAGGCCACAGAAACTCTCCAACAATACCCTCAACTTCTTGGCTGAACGACGCTCCTTAAAACTGCAAACTTTGGATGATGCTGAAGCATATAGGCTGCTCAATAAACGAATATGGAAGTCCTTGCGACACGACATCCGGATCTTTAGTACTAATCGTATTAAAAAGACTATAGAGCGGAACAAGGGCTCCAAAGTGTTTGCAAGAGACAAGTCTATTGGGCAGAGCCAGTTGACGAAGCTCAAGAGAGAAGACGGCAGTATAGCGTCGACCAAAACAGAAGTCTTAAGAGAGGTAGAGAGGTTCTACGGACAGTTATACTCTTCGGTCGCTAAGCCTGTTAGCAGCTCGGCCATAGACCCAAGAGCCAAGCTGACCCGACGGTATACCGAAGATATCCCGGAAATCAATCTGTACGAGATAAGAATACCTTGAAACAGCTTAAGAACAACAACAACAACAAGGCACTGGGTGACGACGGTATCACATCGGAGCTTCTGAAAGCGGGTGGAACACCGGTACTTTAAGTTCTTCAGAAGCTCTTTAGTACCGTCTTATTCGAAGGTTCAACGCAAGAAGCATGGAACAAAAGAATGGTGGTGCTGTTCTTCAAGAAAGGTGACAACACTTTACTTAAGAATTACAGACCCATCTCGCTTTTGAGCCATGTTTATAAGATGTTTTCGAAGGTCATAACGAACCGTCTCAGTCGCAGGATTGATGAATTCCAGCCTCCGGAACAAGCCGGCTTCCGAAAAGGCTATAGTACCATAGACCACATACACACGCTACGGTAAGTTATACAGAAGATCGAAGAGTATAGCTTGCCTGTTTGTTTAGAGTTTGTGGACAATGAGAAGGCCTTTGATTCAAACGAGACGTGGGCAGTGCTTGAGTCTCTCCAGCGGTGCCATATTGACTATCGGTATATTGAAGTGCTGAAGTGTTTGTACCAAAACGCCTACATGTCAGTCCGAGTCCAAGAGCAGAGTTCGAAGGCAATTCCATTGCAAAGAGGCGTGAGGCAGGGAGACGTTATATCTCCGAAACTGTTCACCGCTGCATTAGAAGACGCCTTCAAGTTCTTGGAATTGCAAGAACTTGGCATCAATATCAACGGCGAGTACATCACTCACCTTCGATTTGCCGTCGATTGTAGTCGTGGCAGAATCCATGGAAGACCTCAGTACAATGCTCGAAGGCCTCCATCGAGTTTCCCAACGGGTAGGCCTTAAGGTGAACATGGACAAGACTAAAATTATGTCTAATGCCCATGTTGTGCCTACCCCAATTTCAGTTGGGAACTCAGTTCCCAAAGTAGTTGACGAATACACCTACCTGGGACAGACTGATGATTGATGATGAGGATGATTTGCGCCTTGCGTTCCGTTTCGTCAAAGCCTTTATAAACTTAAATTAATGCACCTTCTTAAAATATGTCTACTTTCTTTTGAATATAAATGCAATATCGCGTCGCCCGGGTAAAGAAAATTCAGAGAAAGAATAATGGAGCAGATTATCATGCCTCTTGAAAAACATCGGCGAGTCGGCTCCGAAGAGTTATTCATACAGAATAATCTTTTATTTCCCCAGCGAGAAGGCTTTAGCGGCTGAGATTTGTTGGATATATTTTCACAGCTCTATGTGCATGGATGGTATAAGATCGAGTATAAGTTCCCTTAAGTACCTTTGAGAACTAAAAATTTTGAAAGCAATACATAGTTAAGTTTAGATACGATGTAATATATCTTCGTAATACTTAGTGATCACGGTGCATCTTTTACTTTTTAAGTGCTGGAGTAGCGTCAAATAAGAATAAATAAATACAAGCAGATAAAGTCTACAGTCAAATGATAATTTTATTTTTGTTTGTAGTATTATTGTTGTATCTATCCATTATTATAGATTCTTTGAACAGCCTTTTGGTTGTGAGAAGATGTCAAGCGTTGGGTTGGTATGCTTATAATTTTTAAATTAACATCAAAACAACGTGAAGAAATGTTGACCGAGGAATTGGAGAAACTCATTAGTTTTTGTCTGTTTGAAAGACGTTAAATTAAGAAACATCGTATATATGTATAAGAAGCCCTAGGTATAATAATATATTTTGATATTATTTAGATATAGAGGTTCTGATCTCATTAGTTTGTATATATATCTATGTCATTTCACAGTCATTTTATTCAGGTAGGTACTATTTAATGCATGGTTGCAATTTGAGACATACGAAGATAGGAATATAACGACTAAAGTCAAAATGATAATTAAATAATGTCATTAAAATATCAACAAAACTAGATGACATGATAAAAATAATACTACCTAAAGTACAAATTTACTTTCATAAGCATCACTTCGAAGGAACAAGGAATCAAAGCTAGCTTTATTTAGTCTGTTCCTTAAAGGGAAGTAGCATTTAGCAGTAAATACTGTCGCAGTTTGTCTTTCGCAGTCGTGAAGTGTTTATGTACCTAATCTTTTGTCCTCCTTCTTCGGTTTATACAAAGCTTTGTCATTCGCAGTGTTTATTTAATTGTGTTCATGGAAATAATTATGTTATTAGCGCCCTAACGCTGCACGCGGATTGTGAATAAACAATCTCTATATCGTTGAGCATAAATTACAGGCATGATACCGTGACGAATTTGTGGCACATTGATTGCAGATTTTTTTTTCGTCTTACCATAGTTATTGGCTTAAAAGCGTATCTACTAGACTCTACAATATACGAGTTTTAAGTATCAAGCCACCTTCTTTTTTATGAAGTTTTAGCTGCGTTCCGCGGTTTCACCCGCGTGGTGATGAATGATGATGATGATGATGAATCAAATATAGCGTGTGCTACTCAGGCATAATTATAGCTTATTAACCGTCCGATTCAGCAAGCCCCTGGTTCATTCATAAATCTTTTGCATTTCAGCGTAAACCTGATGCGGACAGATTAATGGTGAAATCATTTTTTGAACCGGTTATGTAGGTGTTGTGTTTCTTTTTTATTACAGTAGATAAGAGTTAACACCCAGGTACAAATAATATGGCCTAGTTTGTACCGACGTTTATATTGCATATTTTAACACGGAAAAGTTGTTATTGTGACATAACTGTAACAGTTAGATAAATGGTGTAGCATACTTTTTAGAGGCATTGATAGCCTCTATAAGAATATATATGGTACATCTCTTTGCTCTATTGTCAATAGTTTCCGCAGTGTACGCGATGTAAGGGGTTATTTGCTATTTTTATCACACCTTGGGTAACTTTATCGAAGTTTTCATACGGAACTCTAACTTTTTTGAAAACAATATCTAATATATATATGATATCCTATGTTACTCAGAGATAATGTAGCTTCCTAAAGGCAAAATATTTTTTTTAAATCGGTTCAGTAGTTTTTATGTTTATTCGATACATACAAAAATACAAAAATATAAATCTTTTCTTTATAATATTAGTATAGAAGTATTTCGTTTTACATTCATTAGTTAGTTTTGCATTCATACATTGTATGAATGCAAAACTATTTAAAGCAAAGTCTAGAACGCCTGGCGTATACATATATCTCTCTAGAATATTAAAGATGTACAATTTGATAAACATTGGGTATGTACATATTTGGGTTATTAGTCAGAATGTGAAATGATTAGGTAGGTCCCTTTTACCAAGCAGCCTTTATTATTCCAGAGCTGGATTTTAGTGTAAAATCATTGCAGACCATTAATATGAGTTTCTACGGATGTTCTACCTATCCGTAGTACTCATTCAGAAACACCGGAAGCCAAACCCCGGATTTACATATTATTTACTTGACAGAATTAGGATATACTGAAAACACGATTTTCAGTATGAAACATCATGGTTGGATTAATCCAATTAGACGGGTTACTAAGAAACTAAACAATGAAAAGAATATGTATCATGTTAATGAAAATAATCATGGGGAATAACTGGTTAATGTTATATGTTGTATGTTGCTGTAAAGTGAGGTATTTGTAAAAATTCTTCTTTCGGTTGGTTAATTTTGTCAAAGCTGATTAATAGATGTCGCTCCGTCCCCATACGGCGGTTGAGATCACGTAGAGAGTTAAAATTCGATGCTCGGACCTCGAGCCTCGGTGGCCTAGTTGGTCATGGCGTCTAACACGGATTGTCGGAAGACGCGGGTTCGAATCCCGTCCGAGGATGTGAATCTTTCTCTCTAAAAATTGAAATGTTTGGTATCGCTAAGCTGGCGTAAGTGCTTGAAAAAAAGTATTACTATAAAAATAAAAAAGCATCCACAAACTTTCGCTGTTATAATATTGATGTGATGATGATATTTGTAAAATAAAAAAACACTGCAGTATTATTATTATTAGGTATATAAAATTGATGTTTTATGGAGTAACATTTCTCATAAATAAAAACACAATGCACTATCAAAGTAGAACTGCAATAATAATTCATTGAGTGAACAAAGTTCAGAATTAGGCAAAAGCGCTTTTATTAACATAAACCTTGAAAAATACTCTGAGCTTCCGGACCCCAGGAAACCAAAATTTTACTCAAAGGGCTCAAATATGTAACCACTACAAAGGTTAGGTTGTTTACCGGCTTTCGTTACTCCGCTGTATTAGAAGCGTCGACAGAAAATCGTTCTTTATGAAGTACGCTCCTACCCAATATAATAAATGATGTGACTGCCCTATTTTATCAAATAATATATCATTATTGTTCAAATATACAGTGTATGTAATTACGACTTTGTTTCTATTTAGGCACTTAACAATTCTTTAAGAGAAGGCTTAGAAATTACAGAGTTATATACCTACTAAATGCGAGGAATTCCTTGGTAGTGTATATTTTATTTTTATTTTGTTAGCGATCTGTTTGAGTATCTACCCATTGGTTTTGTAGGCACATCAACATAATCATCATCATCCTCTCAGCCGTAGGACGTCCACGGCCTCATGCCTCCCCCACAAATTTCCAAAAGGAACGGTTCGAAGTGGCCTGCATGTAGGTACTGTATACTTAAACTGTATTGTAAGGAGTACAAAAAACACAAACAATAACATATCAAATTGTCGACACTCAAACAAGAAGATATGTCTTCTGAGTGTTCTCTCTTGCAAGCTTAGAGGATAAAAGACAAACAACTTCTTAAGTTTAATACATACAAGGTAAATGTTGTGAATCGCAGGTAGGGTAGGAATACTAGTCTGTGACTAAAACACGACTCGCATGTAGCTGTGTCATAAAGTAAAATGCTGTATTCACTAAATGTTAATTAACAATTTAATATAATTAATTATCAGAGCATTGTGCGTCGTAACTGAAGTAACAACACTTAATCGTATTAGTAACAGTATTGTTAACTAGCTGGAACTCACGTGTGTATGATTGGATTTGCTCCAACTCAGTGGTATAATAACACCTATATACAAAATCGATATAGATGGGCTACCTCTGTACCTATGTTATAGTCACGGGACGGTTGGATTTGGTTAATAATATAACTTTCATCACTCATGCTCGTAAAGATTCTCTTATTACATCGTTTTTAGGCTCGGAATTTAATATTTTAAACACATGTGCATTTTATTTTACCTTTACCGCACAAGTGCGTTATATACTTATCCCGAATAAATTAAATGTGTATCTCGTTGCAAGTTATATGCATTTCAATGAAGCTCTTATTAATCTTATTAGTATTTAATAACCTTAATTTACCCGGGTGATACATTAATTTTATACGACTTTTTTTAGCTTGCCTTGTTAATACTAAAGAGTTTTTTATGATATTAGCTAAAAATAGTACACATTTTCAATAAATAAGTAAAATTGTATTAACTATGAATAAAATGATTTAATTTTCTCATATTGTTCATAATTAACAATAAATTTGCAAATATGAAAATATCCCCATTATTGTATTTTTTTATCAAAGGTTACGATAATATACAAGTCTGTTATTTCCTCGCATGTGTGATGCAAAACTTCATATGACACGCGTGTGAGATGTTGATCGTCACTCTTGTATCATAACGTAAAGGTTGTTTATGTAGAGGTTTGTATTTTAAACTGGTAATATTTTTTACGGACCATCAATTTGACAGCTGACCATTGATTTGTAGTCAGTACGTTTTGCCATTTTATAATGCTTTATGAGCAGCCCTGCGATTCTTTAATGATGATCACCGATGACATATACATCACCGACATGAGCTCACTGATATCAAATACTTTAGGAGATATCGCTCTTGTACATAAGGTTGATTTTCTAACGTTTCTTGTCATCTCGTCATTTGTTTCACGGATGTTGTTAAAGATGCAACGATGTTTGCTCTTACAGAATCGCACGGCTGGTGGAAACATTGGCTTATTTTTTTAAAACGGTACCGTTTATATTTTGCCCCTAATTGAAGAGCGCTACAGAAATTTGATTGATGACTTCTTGATGAGACATAGCTTTAGTTTCAACAAGATGGTGCAACATGCTACATAGCGGGTGGCACTATCAGTTTTATGGGGGAAACGTTCGGTGAACGCATAATTTCGCGGACCTGTGAACTAACCTCCACAATTGTGTGATCACACACCTTTAGATAACTTTTTTGGGGCATATTAACCCACTAGTCTATGCTGAATCGGACCATTTGAAAGTCTAAATTTGCTGTGCTATTGCTAATAGTATACGACCCCAGAGCTCGATAAAGTTGTCGAAAATTAGACTTCACAATTGGGGTTCATTCGATCTAGCCGTGGCGCTCAAATGACCAAAACCATATGTAAACAATAATGGCATAAAATTAACTTTTAAATAAACTCAATATCATACACATTATCATTATTTAAATTTGTTTTATTTCGTTTTTTATCTACTTCCAAAAAAAGGAGAAGGTACTCAATTTGACAGTATGTTTTTTTTATGTTTGTTACCTCATAACTTTCGACTTGGTAAACCGATTCTCAAAATTCTTTTATTGTTTGAAAGCTGGCGCTGTGTGGTCCCATTACAATTTCATCAAATTCGGTTCAGTAGTTTTTGAGATACACTCCAATAACTGAATAGAATGGAAGACGGTATAAAAAAATCACATTGGACTTGTAAATATGTATACCTCTAAAACAACAACCTTTACTACGTGTACATACATCGCCCATGATCGGAAAATAGGCCAATAATCGCTCGAAAAGACAATGTAGCATTCCCCGCTCTAGTTTAAGACAAAGATGTAATTACATTTAAAAGTCGAACGTGGCTCCCAATTCAATTATCAAAAATAAATAGCCTCGTCCCATATATCCATGAAGGTCAAAACTACTAATCCATTGTGAATATTTCTATAATTCGAAGTATTTGTCGGAAATGTTGAAAGCAACGAATAAAATATTTAAATGGCAGAACCATGTTCGTATTTTGTGTACTCTATTCACAGCTTATATGGCGGAACAAAAGATAGAATCTCTTCTCTAAAGAGTATTTATTTATTTCTGGTAGTAACCATACGTTTGAAGCAAAGGGTCCCAGACGGGGCAAATGTTTTTCGCGTAAATATAAATAGTCTAAATACTGACTGCGCTCATGCAAACGACCGGTAATATCCATCGCATCCTACCTATTGATATTTTTTGGCGTCCAAACGTGTTCCACAAACATTTTTTGTACAAATTCCTAAAAACTTAAAACAGTATATTATAATGTTTAGGCCGATATTATTGGGTATTGGTAATTCACGAGCGAAGCTGTTATACCACTGCGCCAATCAGTTACTTAACTTAGTAGTGAAATTTATTGTACGATGTATGGATACGACGCAAGACGCACGTGTAAAAAACAGTGCAACATGAGCGGATTTTTTATTGGCTGCAATCCGTCTACAAGCAACAGAGGCGCTATCAAGCTCATGTGTAGTTATAATGACATTTTGATTTATATTTAATACATAAAGTCAAGTATCATCGAGTAAGATTTCACTAAGTTTGTTATTAAGTTAGGTTCTCGTAAAGCATTGCACGCATTATAAAACTTTCCATGGCGAATTCCATGAAGAAACTTCTTTTCTATTGGTATTAGGTCAAGAATACCCTGGATTTGACATGAAATTATACTAATATTAAAACCGGGTGAGACAGCACGGGAAACATCCACTGCATCTGTCATACGCACTGACTGTGCGATACGGTATAGTTTGTCTTATCGCCTTACAAGTACTTTTTAGGGTTCCTCATCTCAAAAGGTTTAGGACCCTTTTAAGATTACTTTGTTGTCCGTCCGTCCCTCTGTCTGGCTGTGAAGACTCTTTTTCTGAGGAAGGCGAAAAGGTATCAAGTTGAAATTTATATCAAATATTAGGGTCGGGTCAGGTCACTCAGCTGTGAAAAATTGAACTTGTAAACAAATGCGATCACCGTAAAAGACATTACCGTTTATGTCGCATACTTGAACTTATCTAACGATTTCGCAAGGAAATCCAAATCTACTTAGTTCTCGTATACCTAAAATCATGAAAATTGGGTAAAAATACAAAAAAACAAACACTGTAAGAAGCAATGTCTTACAGCACATGAAAACGACAAAATCAGAATCCTTAAATATTTTTAATGAAAATAAGAATAATAAATAAATAATATAATGTAGCAAAAAAATAAGTGATTTTACTATTGGGGGAATAATCATGTCTAGAGACTAAACGGCAAATTTCAGTTTAACCGTAAGCCTAGTCAGTCGTTTAGTTAGACCATAATGTTAGAAGCTTTCTACATGTACGGAATCTTCGGTGTGCGAGTCCAAATCGCACTTGGCTGGTTTTTACTGAACATAATTACTTATTGTTTTGTAAAATAATTTAATCGATAGAATGAGGCTACATTTTTGTGATGCCGTGTTTTTGTACCTTAGACTTCATGTATTAATACAGGACCTATTTATGTCGTGTTATGCGTGAGGGATAATACAGAAATGTGTAACCTTTCACTTGCAAGCTCAAAGTTATACATTTCCTACAGTTAAAATATTTAGAGAAATTAGTACAGAATACCTTTAATTAGGTTCGTGGAATTCTTAAATATGTAATACAGAATAAACACAAACAATACTAAAATCGACTTCGTGAATAAAACATTTCACAGCCGGCAAAATTAAGGCGGTAAGTGAAATGCATTAATTAATTTTTGTTAAGGTATGTTAAATTTGGCAGTCTGCGTTATTTTAGAGATACCAGGAAATAAGGAAAATAAACGTTTATATACTTATACCCATTTAAGGGTCACTACCAATTGAGCTAACGGTGGTGTCGTGTCAAAATTAAGTACTCAACTTCATTGAAACTAGAACTAAGTTTCCTATATCGTTGAAAATAACATTGCAGTATATATTATATTGTTACATACATACATCATCATACATCTATCTGTAAAGTTATGTTTTCTGTGTATAATAATAATGTGACTTCACATATTGTTTATACAGCAATTTTTAACGATTATTGAGAATGCATTTATATAATATCCAAAACCTTCACGATTAGTTTAGAGTTTGACAAGCTTTTGACGTCGTCAACAGATACTTAATACCCATCAACAAATCCAGAACGAATAGCTTCAAATCTACGTCTGTGGAAATAAATAATTCTACCCTTTTTCCGTATATTTACAGCATATTCAATGGCAAATTTAATTCATTATAATTATAATAATTAAGCATGTTTTTATAATCAAAATGTACTTGTAAAGGATGATCTCTGGAAAGACATAAGGTCATTAACTATTATTTGTTATGATAAACACTGTAGGTAACTAAAGAATAAAAATTCGACATGAGCAGGATATTGTTTCACAAGGTTAGTACGAGTATGTTTAGTTCGTGTTTTAGTGCAAATAAGTCATAAAGCGTTAATGGAATATTGTCATACCTAAGATATTTTGTATTGTTATTAATTCTCGACCATTTACTAATTATTCATTCTGGTTTTCTGCAATTAAGTTATTTTACAGGAGGAAGTTTTACATTTGAATATCCATAATCAGAGCAAGATTGCAATTTGATATACGTCGATTAACATAGTATATCTCTATAGTATTACTTTTTAAAGCTTAGTGCTTGCTTAAGCGATCTCAAACATTGAAATTTATAGAGAGAAAAATTCCATCCTCGGACGGGATTCGAACCCGCGTCTTCTGACTCTCCGTGTCAGACGCCATTGACCAACTAGGCCACCGAGAATCTGGTCCGAGCATCGAATTTTAACTCTCTATTTGACTAATCGTCCTGCGGGGACGGAGCGACATCTATAGGACAGTTTAACAGTACCATCCAACCGAAAGAAGCATTATTTAGAAATACTTGAAACTTTCGTATTGACATCGCGGCCCTTGTAATTTTTATAGTATTACTTTTTAAAGCACTAACGTCTGCTTAAGCGATCTCAAACATTGAAATTTATACAGAGAAAAATTCCATCCTCGGACGGTATTCGAACCCGCGTCTTCTGACTCTCCGTGTCAGACGCCATTGACAAACTAGGCCACCGAGAATCTGGTCCGAGCATCAAATTTTAACTCTCTATTTGACTAACCGTCTTGCGGGGACGGAGCGACATCTATTGGACAGTTTAACAGTACCATCCAACCGAAAGAAGCATTATTTAGAAATACTTGAAACTTTCGTATTGACATCGCGTCCCTTGTAATTTTTATAGTATTACTTTTTAAAGCACTAACGCCTGCTTAAGCGATCTCAAACATTGAAATTTATAGAGAGGAAAATTCCATCCTCGGACGGGATTCGAACCCGCGTCTTCTGACTCTCCGTGTCAGACGCCATTGACCAACTAGGCCACCGAGAATCTGGTACGAGCATCGAATTTTAACTCTCTATTTGACTAATCGTCTTGCGGGGACGGAGCGACATCTATAGGACAGTTTAACAGTACCATCCAACCGAAAGAAGCATTATTTAGAAATACTTGAAACTTTCGTATTGACATCGCGGCTCTTGTAATTTTATAGGAGACTAATGAGATATATATAATTATAGTATATCTCATTAGTCTCCTTTTGAAAACCGTATTTCTACGGTTTTAACTTGCAATTACTAACTTGGTTTCTTTTAATGACTTGAAGTGACTGCTAGGGTGGAGGGTGGGGAAGAGTTAGATGCGGCCAATACAGACTATAGTAAGGCTGTAGATCATTCCATTATACTTGTGAAGTTTTATGCAGCTGGAATAAGGAGAGTTCTGCTCAGGTGGTTCAATTCTTACGTCAGTAATCGTTGTCAAATTGGGGCCATAAATGGATTCTCGTCGACTTTATCACCCATCTCTTCCGGTGTCCCTCAAGAATCGATCTATGGTCCTCTACTATTTGTTATCTTTGTCAATGATAACAAACACTGTTTGAAAACTTCTCACTTTTGCGGAGGAATTGTTTATAAAATTATTGCAAATCTACATAACTAAATTTTACATCAAATGGATATTGATAATCTCCACAAATATTTTACACTTTTTCCAGCTAGATCTCTACATTAGGTAATGCTGATGTATCAATTTTATTAGAACGACTACAAATTATGGATAAGACTATAAAATTATGGTCAGTCAATAGAAAAGGCTGATTTTCTGCTCGATCTTGACGTCACTTATGAAACTGATAATTTTTTTTGCCAAGATCATTGAGAGCGTCATGACTTAAACCATGAAAACCTTGGGCTTCATATACTTCGGGTTACTAATGAAATTTAGATCATTACAATCCTTGAAATGTCTATGCGTTAGCTTATATATACTTTCAGCTGTCAAAATGTAGAATATACGCCAATATATTTATTGTATTCAGAAACGTCGGGAACACCGTTCAAAATTAATGCAAGCTGAGCTAAGTCTAAGTACTGGAAAAGGGTGTCAAACTTCCATTTATTGTAAAGCGCTTCTTAAAACTAAAAACAATAATACTATATAATGCCCAGTCTAGTTGATTCGAAACGCTCTAATAAAATATGAACTACAAAATACATCAGCTTAAATGACAAACTCCGAAAAGTAACCAGTGCCACTAGCGGCAACGCTAAGTCAGTGGAATAGTTGCGTACTAATTTAACATGAATAATTTGGGAGGATACAAAACGCGTTCCTACCCCAAAGGGAAATTATGGGTGGGTTAATTTTTGATAAGGTTTCGACAATACGAGCACAAAATACGAATCTTATAACAAACATTATATGATATTGTACAATAACCTAATAAGTGTAAGTCTCACTCGCAACCGACATTTTATGTGTATAGGCAAATAAGATCTGTTTTATGTATTTAATGATTTATCCTTATCGTAAGTCTAACTCAAATTCGGCCACATTTTGCCATTTGCGTTTAGACTCTATAGATTGCTAATAGACAAACTTTATCTAAATAAATAATTGCACTGGAAAAAATAGCAATAGCACTTCCATTAAAGAAAAACATAAAATATATATTTAGTGGAACTGCAAACATAGATTGAATTGTAGTTAGATAAAAAAACGGCCCTAGTCGATATAAAAACCATTTCGAACGCACTCAGTTTTCATATACTAAAGGTTGACATACTTTTCGCAGCAATAGGTGCCCTTATTTCTATTTCCGTGCGTACGATGAATGCATAAAGGAAACGCTCCGTGCGTAGCGAGGTTAGATGGATTTCGGCTAAAAGTTTTATTGCAGGATTTCGCGTCCCTGCAGACATCGAGTCACGCATAGTTAACCCTCAAAAAGGGTCAAAGTCAACGTGATTGGGTAGGAGTTCGAACTACTTGCGAATGTGTGCGTGAAGCAATTTTCAGACATAAATAGTGTAGCTATATTATGTTCTGTTTCTAACGTCCGTTTTCAATAACCTATCTATCGTCGGCACCTTACTAGAGATAGATATTTGACACTATTTGTATGGACGTTATGTATAGATAAAACTATGGATAGATATAATATTGAAAACGACCGTTAGTAATGGTGGTAGGCAGTGGTAGAAAGAGCTAAAATTACAACTTGGTTTTGCAACATATTTATATAGAATGTAGTGGATTAAACAAATACAATCACAATAAATATTAACAGAGGTCGAAGCTATCTATAGGCATAAAATATGTCCACCAAGTGACACGATATAAAACGTTATAGTAGGGCATAACTTAAGAATGTTTTTTAAAAGTATTTATAATGTTTATGTATACAATTGAGCTCATATTCTGAACATCTATCGCAAAGCACTCGTCGTCTCAGACTTATTTCAGTGACATAATAACAATAAATAATAAATTAATTAGATATACAAACTTTAAGAGGAATAATTATTATTCACCATGTTATATACATTATAATTTTACGACATACTAGCGACTGTCCACGTCTTCGTTCGCGAAGTAGACTCGGCCTTCGGCCCCGCCATAAGTTTTCGGTTTTTTTTTTGTTTTTCTTTCATAAGAACCTTCTGCTGACAATAATTAACACAACAAAACATAATTATCGAAATTATTTTATCGTCTACACTGTCTACACTAATATGATAGGGAGAAAAAATTGTAAAGTATATAAAAAATTGTGTGTGTGTGTATGTTTGTAATGAATAAACTCAAAAACGATTTCAAAAATTCTTTCACCATGGGAAAGCTACATTCACCCTGAGTAATATAGGTTATATTTGATTTATCATCATCCTCAATCATCACTGCGCTGGTAAAACCGCAATGAGCAGCTAGTTTTTATAAAGATTAAACTCGCGCTCATTATGTTTTTGTAATACTAAAACTGGATACACGTGAGTGTTTAACTAATCTCAAATCAGATTTTGGGTTCATGAAACAGGATTTACGTAAGAATAGAAAATAAGGTTCGTGTCTATTTATTTATTATTAAATTAGTAATACATAGTCTGTAATTGAGCCAATGAGAACCTTCACTTTGTAAGCTTGTGTCGTGTGCCACAAGGAGTTAAAAGAGACCGAATAACATGTAAATACATGGTAAAAACTTATTTATCTTCGCTCAAAATATAATAAAGTGAATTGACTGATGCAATGATTTTTTATTAATATTACATATGCGGCATAGCTGAACCGATATAATAAAAAATTTCGTACAGAAAAATACAATTTTTCATGATAATTCTATCAGAAAATCTATTACCAAATCCTATATCGCTTGTCTTCCGTTAAGTGGAACACGGAAGAAATAATACCGTCGTAAATTTATAAATGACACTCCAAGAGGGGCGACCAAAGTTTGGTGAAACTTTAAGGTCACAATAAAAGTGTCACATTGTTGGCAAGAGGTCATAATTTATTGCAAGAGAGTGAGGTGCGCAACGTGAGGGGTTTGTAAAAGTTGTGATGACGAGGAAAGAGCCTACCTACTTTGTTTTTGTTACTATTGCAATATTTCATTAAAATCTACCTAAACTTTGGTTACATTGTTACTGAAATATATATTAACAAATGATGTTTATAAGATAATAATTAAGACTCTACTATAGAGGAGGCTCACGTTATGGGAGAGGGCTATGTCATGGGGGAGGAATATGTTCAGCAGTGGACGTCCTTCTACGGCTCATACGTCCTACGGATGAGATGATGAACTCAGACTCCGTCCGCACAAGGATTCCCTGTGATGCGACACCCACAATAACACATCACAATGTCCAAGGCCCAACAGAAAATATTTCTGTTCATTACTTCAATATTTATCTCGGTCAGGGATCGAACCTGGGTCCCCACGCTTTGAATGCAGTATCACTGCCAAGTAAAATAAATGAGCAATCTTACTCGTATTAATAAGTAATTATTAGTAAATAAGAAACCGATATAATTCTGTTAAAATATCAACACCTTCATTCATGTTATAAGTAGATGTACATATGAATCCAGAATATGTACTCATATAAGTTTTCTATAGATTCTTTCTTATCATATTTGAAAAACTGTATTCAGTGTCAAACTAGTTCTTCAATGTTCTGTGACACTGCTTTCGTCGCGTTGAAACATTGGGTCTCGTTTCAGTTCAGTACAGTTTTCAACCGACTTCGAAAAAAGGAGGTTCTCAAAGTCTACGTGTATTTTTTTGCATGTACCATCACGCACTACTTTTTACAGAGTAGTCCCATTCGGATAATTCTTTTTTGTTTGCTATAGTATACTTCCGACGGGGGCACTATTTAAATTTCATCAAATTAGGTCAAGTGATTTTTGAATTATAATCCAATAACTAAAATGTGTTTTGTCTATTCGATGATATTGTAATTGACGGCGAATGACAATCGATTCCGTAAGTAGTATGGTCACTAAAAAGCGACACTATGTAACCGACTTCAACACTAAAATGTGTGAAACAACTTGCGGAAGTCGTTCGCACAATATTGTGTCAATAGCAATGATATAGTATCATCCTTGGTTAACAGGTACTTTTGCACTATCATGGTACCGACTTCAACAAGTTATTTTCGGTACTTTTTGAACTTGGATATAATAATGGTTACGTTAGAAATAGTTTGCTCAAGAAGTGCCGTCTGTTTACAACCTGCTGAAAGACCTAGGCAATAATCTTACATTACCTGTCATCTTTTCATGACATTCTCCTGTAGTCCGGTCCTATAGGAAAAGAAACAAATTGAGTATGTTACGAGCCATAGCTTTTCGACATTAATCTCATACAACAAGTGACACAAGGCCTCGTAACCAAAACGTATCATTTCATTTTTATAGGAACCCAGCATTAATGACTGACATTATTTTACGTTTTTGCATATTGGTGATGGTGTATATACATATTACCAGTTATGCCCTTAGTCGTACAACTCTTTGTGTATAAGTTTGTTTGACTGCCACCATACCTTTTTCTATCAAGAATCAGTTTTGTTCGCAATACTTTATTTTGGTTTGAAGGTATGGTTTCGCGTGGAATTACAGGCATATGAGACTTAAGAACGCAATATCTCAGTGTTACAGTTCGTCACTTGTGAGGAAATACTTCTGTTATAGCCATAGATTACCACTAAACGTCAGGGGGGTCTCCTAGTACTTGTACCGTTTTATATTAGCATTTAAAAAAGTCTCATGGCAGAATAGGATATGTAATGTATGTGACACATAGATAATGATAAAAAATAAAACAAATACCAAATATCTCATTTGTAATGTTAATTCTTTGCCTATTCCTACAGACATGTATTTTATCTGTTTGGATACTATCCTTTGCGTGATAGTATACAAACAGATATTTATGGCGAAACAATCCGCTTACGACTCAATAGCCGTGAAAGCTCTTTCCATAAGGACAATCTAAAAATAGAGGTTTCGGGAAGCACTCGTTCCACAAAAGCTTACGTTATCTGTAACAAAATCTCCAGCCATACCATAACATAGGGTGTAGCCATGTAAGGTCGACGGTTGCCGTGAAAAACGATACAAGAGCCTGTAAAAGCTGCTAGTAAAAAAATATTTATTGCCAATAAATGGTGGTTATATCGTTACGCCCGATCTGGGGCTTGTGGCAGTAAATTTAATTTGGGCAATGATCGAACGGACCGATACAACCTAGCGTATTTCCCTGGGGTTCCTTGATAGGACCTGTATCCTAGATTTCTTTTTTGGCAAACCACCTCTTGAGTTATTTGTAATGGTCGGGATAATCTTGAGTAAAAATTATGTTGATCGCTTTATATCACTACGCAATATCACTTTGTTGACAGCAAAAATAAATGTTTATAAAGAATATTAATAAAATTTGGTTCGGAGACTAATTAAGTTATTTTAATGTAATACAATATTTAGAAGACATATAATATTTTACTATCACTAAGCTGTCATCTGGGACACAAGTAATGAAACATTAAGATAAAAGTAATTTATGTTAAAATATCTTGTTGAAAAAAGGTAGTCTTCACATTTATTTTCTTTTCTTTAGTGGCTCTATTTATTTTGGGAAGCGGCAGTTAGTTAAGTCAAATTAGGAGATATTTTGTGAAAAAGTGAAAGTAATTCGCGAATGTGAGTGTTTTGTTTATTATGGTTTAGTATGATTTAAGAATCATGTCTAACTCAATCCCAACGAAAGTAAACCTCCGGAAGAGGGTTAAATCAAGTAAATACTTTGAAATTGCATAACTTCATTCAGGAAAGGATGGTGATCGCTATATTTTATACTATATACTCAAAGTATTATACTATATATCTTATATATCCACCTTCCACCACCACCTATTTATAACTACCTTTACTGAGTATTTTTCAACCAACTTCCAAAAACAGGAGTGTTTTCTCAAGTCGAGGTGTATATTTTTTTTATGTATAATCACGCAAAACTTTTTGTAGAGAACTCTGATTTTAATCATTCTTCTTCTTCTTCACGTCGACTTGACAAAATCCTCCTTTTAGGTAGAAAAGATATGGTCCGTAGCTTGCACATTGGTGCGAATTTTACCGAACGTTTATGATGCATAAATATACCTAATAGTAAGTATGTACCGTTATTCAGAACTTTTCTAGAGCCGCAAATATGAAAAAAAATACTAACAAATATTTCGTACGTCGCGCGACTTTTTTATTGTAATGCATCATACATAAATGAAGCCTTTATTTATAAATACAATAAACTATTCCAACTTCTTTGAGTTTTTCTGATTAACGGACCGTTAAAGTTTAAACCTAATATTTAACACGGTTTTGTAGGTGCTAGAGAAGGGAAGATACTATCAACTGTGGGAAGATATTTCCAACTGTGGGAAGACACTTCCAACTGTGTTTTTTAACGATTCCAGAAGAATTTACAACATTCAGAATTGTATGTCCATACTTTAGCCTTTTTTTTTCTTTTTTTTTACGCAGAGGAAGATTTTATATCCTGATCACCAGCCCAGGGTAGAGCTGGTGCGCATGTTGGAGTCTCCGCCAGAAGGGCAGAGTTCCATCGCCATCGACTGGTGGCAGGGGCTGTGGGACCATTCGTATTCACCACAGCCCCCACCGACGTCGCTGCCCGTCTATGCAGGCCCAGCCTCTAGGGAGGGTGTAGAGAGCCCTCCCCACTACCATCTCGAGGGATGCCCCGGAACACGCGGGCCATCAACACCTCGTGAGGACCTGATCCTAATGGCCGGGGCACCGGCCTTCCCCACAGCCGATACCCCAGGTCCTCTGAGCGGAGACGGAGTGCAAGCCCGATCGGCTTGCCTCCTTATCCACGCTCTCAGGATGTCCATACTTTAGCCTAATTTGACTGTACTAAGTAGAGTTAACTAAAATACATTAACCTTGAACCGATTATTAAAGTTATAATTTGAAAAAATTAATACCGACTTCCATTCTATTCAATTATTGGAGTGTACTCGTATCTCAAAAACTACTAGACCGAATTTGATGACATTTTAATGGGACCACACGGGAAGCACCAGCTTTCAAACAAGAGTTTTGGGATTGGTTCACCCAGTTGAAAGTTATGAGGTAACAAACATAAAAAAAATACAGTCGAATTGAGTACCTCCTCCTTTTTTTTGAAGTCAGTAAATAATCGATTTGCATAATTTTAGTTAATTTACTTTTATTGCATTTATATGAATTTGATTCTCAAATAATATAACGACATGATGTAAACAGAACTTGAGAAAACATATTTCGTAAATGTTTATTAAATTTTGAAAGATAATATTCGTAACATTGAAATACTCGTACCTTCAACTTGACGTTATGTGATTACTTCATATAAAAGGAAATCAGCGCAGACGGGACAAGTGAGACATCCACACACGCCGCACCCATGTCATACAGTGTAAGTACATGCAGTAGCATATCTAAAGTAAGAATGTTTCTAAAGATTACTCGTCAGAAATTTTGTATGTGAAATCTACCTGTATTTCACGATTTTAATGTTCCCATAATATTGAATTATGTTGTAAGGACAATTGTTTACTTTACTCAAACCGGATATACATTACAAGAGTTTTAAGACATATAGGACAAGCAATTTTTATTACATGCTACTATAGTTACAAATATTATGTAAAAACTGGAACCTATTAGTCGGTACCTATTAATGGTTCTAAATATGAAGCCTTTTATAGGTCGGACAGACAAAAACAGACAAATAGTAACAGGGTCTCGTTTATAACATTATAATGCAGATATTTGTTTATATGTACTTAATAAAATGTTATTTTGAGCACCTAACTTATCAACACAAATATTATAAAGAGGAATGATTAGTTTGTTTGAACTAAATAGGGCTCCGAATCTACTGGACCAATTGGAAAAAAAAATTGCATTAAAATGCTACATTTTCCCTGATGAACATAGGCTATAAAGTATTTTTAATAAAGTTAGGGATCCATATGAAAACTCCGATAGTGTAACTTAAGGTGTGGAAAAATACTAAAAAAGTCCTTATAACGCGTACGCTGCAGAAACTATTGACCATATAATATTAGACAATAAAGCAAAGTGACGTCGTGTACTACAGTTTTATAGAAGACGTCAATGGTTACAAAGAAGTCCACATTACCATATGTCTACCTATGACAGCTATGTCGCATCAATAGTGACGTCGGTACAAACCAGAGGCCATAGCACAAACAATTTCCGAAAAAGTATTCGTACTGTAAGCGTCAATACGTCACGCTTCGGCGTACAAACTGAGGTGTCTGTGTCACAGTTGCCTTAGATAAATGGCAGTTTGTTCAGTTTCACGTGAACGACGCGTTAAGTTACACTTACGCAGATATTCGTGCTAGACTCCCTGGCCACAATATTTGTACCTTGGTATTAGTTCTTATCTACTCTAATAATAAAGAGGAAAGATACGAGTATATGAGTGTTTGTAATGGATGCACGTAAAACTATTTAACAAATTTAAACAATTCTTTCACGAGTATAAAGATACATCATGTCTGAGTAAATAGAGTAGAGTAAGTAACATACGCCATAAGTATTTGAATCATTCTCATCATCATCCATGACCACGCGGGTGAATCCGCTGAGCGCAGCTAGTTTAATTCCTCACGGTAGTTTAGATGTTCATTTCGCTACTCAAATTAGATCTTTTTTCCTAAATATTTATTGAACCCTTTTCAAAGCTATATAGTAAACCACCTGTTTTAATTTTAAGAAAAAAAATAACTTTTAATTTAAAGAAAGAAAGAAAAAAAATTACCCTTAATGAGCCAAAGCGACACGGCTTCATAGCTTCCATAGATATAGATTATTCTTCTATATATTTTTCTCTCTCCCTCATAAATAATAAATAGTTAGATCCTTACTGTTTATACTGTGGCACACATCCCATGTCATCCAATGGTCGGCCAAGTGTAAAATTAAATTCCCATTTTCATTCTATCCCTTGTACGCATTTGTAATGGGAAACATATTTGACAATCGGCCTTTTCTATTGAGATATTAGATTTATTTTTGTGATAACAAAAACCAGCTCGCGAGGGAAATATATTCAGCTATGTATATTTTATTACTCATTTACACTGAACGGAACGGAATTTTTCTTATTGTTTAATTGTAGAGTTATATAGTATTTGCAGGTAATCCAGTTGAAATACTGTGCATATATATATTTGAGTTTTTTTATATACGTACTTGATAATTGCTATCAATATGTCAATATATATATACTCATAATATATCCTTGATGTGGACCTTTATCGGTGATTTAGTCAATGACGTTAAGTACCGATGCGATCGCCGGTGTAGAATGTTGGTCTACTACTACTTCTTACTTTCGTACTTCTCAAGTCTCGTACAGACCAATGTTTTCCTCTGGAATCATAATATCCATTATTTGCATACATCTTACATATATTTTCTGGATCTGGGGATCCCCATGATGAGCTGTAACAAAAGTGTATGCCTATTTCAAGAACAAGTCTCACGAAGCATGTTCATATCATTTTGCATATTAACTCTAATCAAAATTTTACGGTGAACTTTGTGTAGAGTTAGTACATTTTATTATTTTCATATCAGGAACTATGCCTCTTTCCTGTGTAACACAGATAATATGTATTAACTATTACGTTTCCACTGTTGGTACTTGGATTTCCGACTAAAGGAGTATGGGCCTAATCCACAGTGTAGCTTGAGGGATTGACCGGCTCTAAATTTTTAGGCTGCCTGTACACCTCCGACCTTGAACAACAGGATCTAATAGTTTAACTTACCCTCTATAGTTGTAAATCCCACTAACGGTCACCCACTAAAATCGTAACTGTAGCTACGGCTGCTTAACTTTGACAACGACATGGCAAGTTCCAATGTGAGAGTTTTGATATCCTTAACTCATATCTCCATTTGTGTCCCTAATAATTTCATCATAATATTGTTTCCATTGCTGACTTTGTGTAGTATCCGCGGTAACTTGGGAAGCGAAGTAAAACACACACGTTCAAATGCACGGCTTGTTTATTACTGACACTTGATAGTCATCTCGACATCGATACCAGTCGTGCTATTTTCTAATGATTCGTCGTTGCGTTCGTCGACGAGCTCACCGATGTCGCATGACTTTATGAGATATCGCCCTTATACATAATGTTGTTGTTCCAACGTTTCTTGTCATCTCGTCATTTGTTTCACAGATGTTGTTAAAGATGCAACGATGTTTGCTCTTAGAAAATCGCACGGCAGTTTTGCCATCTGGGTAGGTACACAATACATGTATAGCGCGCATACACATCACTTTGTCTTCCAATAATATTGTCTATATTTGAAAGAAAGAAAGAAAGAAAGAAAATAAAGAAAATTTATTCAGCTTAATAACTTCACAATGAAAATATGTTATAATTTAAAAAATACTTAAAATAGGAACTAAAAATAAAAATAAAACAGTCTGAGAGTACTTATTTCTAATCTAATACTTGTAGTTAGTAGTTGCTGAAAAGGCCTATCTTAGCACAAAATGTTCAGCAGATCTGAACGCTGATTTTCAGATATATTTGCTGTACTATATTCTATAAATCATAGTTTATATATTATTGTAGGTAATAAACTACTTGCCTGCGTAAAATCACATCGATTATTTCTTCACCTGAACAAAACCAATAATAATACCATGGTAGACAGGGTTCGGCACCTGCGCTTAATACGCATCAAATAATCGGTTACAATTGCAAAAACTATTATGCTCCCAGCAAAACTAAACAAATAGTTCTTGAGACCGTAACTACGTCTTGATAAAGCCTATAATTGTGTAACAAGCGAGTTTTTAAATGGTGGAGTAGGTTCGGAACGTATCAAAGATCGAAGTTTTAAGTGAACAGAAAGAAACGTTTGAGAAGGGAACTTATTCCTAACATGATTGAAACTCTGTTCTTTGTATTCCTAGATGGGAGACAGGTGGAAAAAACTTTTTAGTTCACAACGGATGCATGAACTACTTTTAACATTGCACATGTTAAAAGTTTTGCAGCGTAAACTGCTCGTGAAATCTGCTATCTGTATATCGTCTTATCATTATTATGTTGTCATATTTCGACATACTCGTAACGTTAACTTTTAGGCAATAAAAACGGAAAAAAATATATAAACCTACATCAACTACGATTTAAAACAGAAGTTAAGGCGCGCTTGTACCCTGATTAAAGAAAAAGCAGAATTTTTAAACACCTAGTGTAACGAAACAGATAGATAGTATATTATGAAAAAAATACAAAGGTTAGAAAAGGATAGGATAGAATAGGAAAAGAGTAATTACCGAATAAAATTCATAAATATAACTCTCTTTCAGCAGAAAAAAGTCCTGAATAGGTCCACAAGAATAAACTTTCACATCCAAACTCTCAGAAATTTCAGCGATAACACAATTTTTTTTTTGTTTGGTAATACTTAGCCAACGTATAGTATTAAAGTAATAACCAGCACTTTTTTCAATTGTATTAGTATATATCGAAAAATATAAAGAAAACGTACAAAATTAACGCATTTTCGCATTACATCGTCCAATCTAACAAGCTATTTTCAACCTTACGTAAAGCATCGTAAATTATTTTAAAATTGGGGTTGGACCGCGTCTTAAGATAGGTTCTATAAACCGATTAGAAATGCTTTTCAAGGATCAAAACCACCTAAAAATTCACAACTACAACGGAAAAACCTTATCTAATCACGCTCGCAGAGTAATAAAACCAAACATATACGAGTATATCACATATCAATATATCACGCGAACTCCTAGACAGAATTCAAAAGAAAGCCGAAGGCATACTACCAAAAGAGAAATCTGAACTTTTTACACACAGTAACATAATACAATAACAATACCTACAACAATACAAAAGACCAACCCAGATCAAGCAGAAATAGTGGATCAACTGACGGCCAACATAAAAGTTAAGGAGCAATTCGGTAATTTTAGACATTCTTCAAACCTTGCTTTCATAAAGAACTTAAACTTAATACGAGTACATACTAGCCTAATTTATTAATCACCAATTACAATCTGTGGAAAATAAAACCCTACACACCTAACACCAGCAAACCAAAAAGAGATTCGCCTTGAAAAAAACGAATATAAAAGGAATAATAAAGTTTTAAGAAGGAATTAATTCGTTTGATAGAAATCCAAAGAGAAGTTGATACACCTAGGATGATAAAACGTAAAGAAAAACTCTTATAAGTAGAACATTCGTACTGGCTGACATCTTTTAGAGCACCTGCCACAATTACAACAAGAATCCATAGAAAAAAGTGGATGTTGTCGTGGAGGCAGGGAATGTAAGGATCACCTTATGGTCAATAAAGCTATATAAGAGGCTGTACACCAATCCCAAAGGAATCTGAGCGCATCATTGATATAATCAAAAAGCATTTGATAGTGTCTCACATGAATGGCTTATATTTCGGAAGAGAATTTATAATATTATTTACAAAGTATTAAAAGTAATAAAACTAATCTTTTAGCCGCTGGGGTCAGCTAATATGTATAAATATATACTTTGCGTCCATCTTACCCATCACTTGATGTCCAAGACTCTCGTGTGGGAGGATATAGAACAGTCCAATTCTTAAGCCAGGGAATTTACAAAATAAAACTTACCACACGTAAATGCGTCTGAATTTAGGCCAGCTAAATGACCAAATTGATGAAAATGCTATTTTCATTTCAGGAATACACACTCGGGATCCAGCGGCGGACGTGACGTCATCACTCACGAAACGTGCTTAGCACGTTGACCCTAAAGTGATAAGAGTCCATTTCACAGGGATGGCTTTTTGGGAAGTAAACGCCTGGTCCAATTTTGTCACTGATATGGTTATCTCGCCACGGAAGAGGTTAGGCGCAACTGACGTGTTAATACGAGTATATATATTTTGCTTCTACCATTGCGAAGGATGAATACCATACAAGTATTGCTACGAGTACTTGTCTTTGTACTATAGTATAATTCTCGCCAACATCCGTAAGCATTTACAATTTCTATTTTAGATGCGAAAGTGTGCTTATTGAATTGTTTGTCATTCTTTCGTTGTGTGAATGCATCTTGGTGAATATTCGGGCAAAAGGAAACAGGAAACTTTTTATTCCAGAAAATCTTTATATTTCAACCAGTAACTCTTAATATTTCTTGGCTTGGGCCTTAATTTCATCATCTCAGCCGTAGGACGTCCACTGCGGAACATAGGCCTCCCCCATAATTTACTTTCTCTATTATTCAAAGTAACATTCATATCTTATTTATTTAAGTGTGTGTAAACGTGTGAGTTTATATGTGTATATGAGAGTGTATTCGCGTGTTCGGAAAATTACATGAAAAACACATATTATTTAACATGTATTATTCGTATGTAAAAAATAAAATGTATTTTCTTATGCACTTTGCATGCTTACGAGAGTGGCAATCCTTACTGAGTGTATATCATGTCTATGTTGCATTGCCAT
Source organism: Selenia dentaria (assembly GCA_917880725.1). Lineage (NCBI taxonomy): Eukaryota > Metazoa > Arthropoda > Insecta > Lepidoptera > Geometridae > Selenia > Selenia dentaria. Next base: position 18,649,122 of record OU862888.1, on the reverse strand, counting down.
TTGGTATGGAATTTTGTATTGGATCAACTCTAATGCTAAAAAAACATCGCATATCACAGAAAAATTAGTGCATTAGTTTTTTTTTTGCGGAATACGCCAATCAAGTTCATGAAATTCTCAATTACAAGAAATGAGAATCTCAACGCTTTTTTCGCTGTATGACAAAGCATTAATAATAATATGAAACTTTGTCTTGTAGAAAACATAAAAGTCAGTAACGCCTTGTATTGCAGAAATGTCAAGCAAAAATTATTTAATATACCAATATTATTTTTTCTATGGGTATAAAAAATATAATAATTTACCACCATGTACAAAATGAAATATATGTTTCACTTATATTTATAATATGTGTAAGTAAGAAGTAAAGAAAATGTTATACTCTATAAGTACTTAAATGACAAAACGATTAGTCTTTAATGTATTCATTATACTCGTACTAGACATTTATTTCAAACTTTGAATTGTGATTGAGTAACAAACATCATAAAAATCTATAATATCAGAAGTCTATATAACTAGTTCCGCCCGCGGGTACACCTGCGTGGTGATGGATGATAATGATGATCAAAACTATGATATGTCTTAATCAAAATTAGTTCAGCTACCTTAGCGTGAAAAAGTAACTACAATACAAACACACTTATCACAAACTTTCGCCATTATAATATTAGTGTGATTATTGTCGAATGTTATGTAATTTTGAATCTAATCAAGAACATCTTCAAATCTAGAAGTTACACAAAACATAACTCTCATCACTGTAAACTAGATATGCTAATACAATTAGGCCTTTATTATTAAATGTTGCGTAAACCTATATTAGGCGTAACATGCTTTGTCTTGCTTTCACGCGTGAACATTTACTGCAAGCGAAAAATTGACAGATAGATGTTTTAACTACTCCGGGTGTAAGCCAAGTTTATTAATAAGGCGGGGATATGGAATATATATATATAATATACATAATTATGGAAAAGTTCAATATTTTTCAACATATACTCGTATTTATGGGTAAACCTAACACATGCAATTAAAGGTAATTTGAATTAGTCAAGTTTTATTTTGTTTCATTGACTAACATTTTTTGAAAGGTTAATATAGTTAAACACATGTTTTTTGCAATAACACAATGTTTTACTGCTACATGTGTAAAAGTAAATACTTAAACACCGCCGCATACATTGAATGTAGGGATGAGGCGCAACTCGGGGGTCGTATTTGAGAGGACGTGACGTAGCTGCTATTGAAACGTGCTCAACACCGACGTGGTTTACACTTGAAGGCACTGAATACCCTTTCTTGCCATTCTTGGAAACAGAAAACTTTGTCAACCTACGGCATATAAATATTTAGTTTGATAAAATTGATAGACGCGTGAGCTTCGTATTAAACCTAATTTGAATACTTGTATTAATGTATAATGTACCCCATATCGTAAATCCTCTTAACCCTTTGCGTTCCAAAGACGTATATACGTCAGTTTCATTCATAAATCTTTCGTTTTAATTATCACAGTATAGGAAGGATTAATGCGTTAAAAATAACTTAATATCAAATGATTGATCCCTAACACGGGCTTGAGATATCCGTGAAGGTAACATCGTAATGAAATTCACAGCCTGTAGCTAGGGCATTTTCTGGTGTCTGCCCAGCTACGAGCACTTCAAACAAAATTGAAAAATCTGCCACAGAGCACCTAATGCAGTCTTTAAAGATATTACTAATCTAGATCTAGTGTGACAGCATCTTGGACCGCACCATCACGTGAGATTGTATTCGAATACTGGACTAAGTATTTTAAATAAATTAAAATTTTCTGAGATTTTATATGAGCCTCTGCCACGGTGTGACTGGTAGACTAAGTCAAACGGGATTTTTCCTTACCCTGTATCTACCATAACCTACATGATCGAAAATCGAGAGGCATGATATTTGAGAGACTCTGACAACTGATGTCGTTGCGTCTGTATATAATCTCTTACGGGATCGTAAAACTAAGCTTTTTCATTGTATATTAACTAGCTTTTACCCACGACTTCGTCCGCGTATAGGGTATATAGGTATGATCATGACTGTTGCTCGCCACTACATGTGATATTTGACAAAAGTTTAGCAAATTTCAGAGTTTATCAATGTGACTTATTAATAATCATCGCGAAACAAACGCGAAAATATATGGCCCTTGAAGTGGATCAAAGCCATGAAAACATCCGGAAATGGGTTTCAACTAAGTGATCCAATTAGATAAACTATTAATTTTGTTAAAACAACGCAAATTCAAATTCAAATTCAAATTCATTTATTTCAGGCTACGAAACCCATACCATAATTACACAATAATTAAAATGAAATAAAATATATAACAAAATAAAGTCAGAGCACTCAAATTAAATGTCAAATTAAATTAAACAAAACACACAAATACATTTTCAAGTCTAATATTAATAATGTCAGGTACAATCACTAGTACTTTCTCTCCGGCATTGGTACCGGTACATGCCTCTCACAACAATGCCGGAGGAAAGTACAGTCCAACCTGGCCGCAATCATTTTGAGGACGGTGTTAGAGCTGGCCCCAACTCTGCGCACCAAGGACGCGGCCCGCAACCGCATCACCGAGTGAAAGCAGGCAGTGTGTGCGTCCGCAAACATGCCTGAGGCGCTGCAGAATTGGGGCAGCCCCAACAACCTCCTAAAAGCGTTGTTATAAAGGATACGGAGGTCACTGTATCGCCTTTTAGTGTAGTCAGCCCACAGGCTGCACGTGTAGAGGGATGTACAGAACGCTCTAAAGAGCGTTACTTTGACCTCTGCTGAACAACGTGCAAACCTGCGGGCTATCATGTTCGCTCTGATCGACAGAGACCTCCGCTCCCTCTCAATGTCCATGTTGTCCTTGAGATCGGTAGTGACCACATGCCCCAAGTACTTAAACTGTTCAACCCTTTGCAAAGGAACACTGTCAAGCAGAACAGGAGGGATGTCTATAGGGCATTTACCACCGGCCTCAAAGACCATCCACTGGCTCTTCTTCACATTGTACTGCAATCCGTGGCCACAGGCGTACTCCTCGCATATCCGTATCAGCCTCCTCAGACCACAAACAGAAGCACTCAGCAGTACCATGTCGTCAGCGTAACTTAAGTTGTTGACACAAACACCGTCAATGTGGCAGCCGACATGCCGACTGCTGAGCGCTACGATCAACCCATTTACGTAGAGGTTAAACAGGGTTGGAGAGGTTAACCCGCCCTGCCTGACCCCACACTCAAGCCGATATGGTTCCGACACTGCTCCCGCCCACCTAATACTGTTGAACTGGTGCGCATACCAGTACTGGAACATTCTGACAAGTTCCTGTGGCAAGCTGATGTCACTGAGTTTCTTCCATAGCAGGTCATATGACACCAAATCAAAAGCTTTTGACAGGTCGAGAAAGCAAGCATACACTGGAGTTCTACGTTTTGTATAGTATTTGACGGTATGCTTAAGACACAGTATGGCACTTTCCGTAGACAGCCGGGGCCGAAACCCGAACTGATTATCATGTAGTGCTACATAACTGTTTAACTGTGTGTTAAGCAACCCGTCAAACACCTTAGCTATAACCGTAGCTAGAGATATAGGCCTGTAGTTACTCTTATCGGCAAGGTCACCGGTTTTATTTTTCACTACAGGCACTACTAGCGTTTTCATAAAGTCCGTTGGCAAGTACGAATGGCTCACGCACAGCGAGTAGAACATAGCTAACACTCTAGAAATATGTGATCCAGCGTGGTGCAAGTGCTCAATGCTGAGTCCATCATGTCCCGGGGACTTGCCTTTTGAAATGAGCTTAATGGCATTTGTTACATCTTTCGCCAAGAAGGTAGTCCCCACTACTCGAGTGTTCATGCCAGCATCGAGCACTACCCCCGCCGGCCCCAAAGGAGACTTCACAGAGAAATAACTTTTAAACACATTTGCTATCTCCTTAGGGTCGCTCACACCATCGACGCTCACCGGAAGACCAGGTCGTGCATTCTCTTTGCTGGTTGCCTTCCAAAAGCCCCGGAAGTCCCCTTTTGAATGTTTAACAGCAAGAGCGTCCATTTTAAGTTGATCCTGATGAGCAAAATAGTCAAAATTGGGATATGAAAAAAGAAAGAGCTCTCATTCAAATGTGCTAAAACAATCACCTGAAAACATCCCTCACATATGAAAAATTACGAAAAAAGTAGGTAGTCGTACCTACTATTCATATTTTTAGTATATAATGGAGATCGCCGTCAAATTTAATAAACAGTGCTAAGTTTCAGATTAATACCTTGGCTTGCATTGGTAGCTATTCCTTTATTTGGCGGCTCGCGCTGGACATTTCTCAATGGCATTCCATGAAACGGAGGCCAGTAAATAGGTTAAACGACTAAATAAATATTTGTAGAATACACCAACAGCATATTGCAGCCAAAAATTTAAATGAACAAGTCTGTAGCTAATTGCAAGTTGGATTCGAAAAACAAAACGGTTAAAAACGCTTAATGACTCACAGAAAATAGTGAAGCAAAATAAAACCCGTTTTAAGTCTAGTTAACGAGCAAGATATTTGCTGTCGAAATATAGGTACCTATGTAGATACCTGATTGAAAGAAAATTATATAAAGCTTTACGTACATTAAAACAGACCCCAGACACACAAAGCTCGGTTTTGCGTCAGAGTTTAAAAGAAAAACAAACAAGGTGGTGGGCAAAAAAACAACAATATCAAACATTAATTTTGTTTTAATTTCTAAAATGTTTGTGTTTTTCGAGCATTGACGTGTAATTTCTCTCCTTAATCGTTCTCTCATTACTGAGGATCGTGATTTCATGCATCATTGGAGTTCTTTTGGTATAGTTAAGCGTAGTGTTTTCCCATTGTCTTGAGTTATTTTGAGGGTATTTCTGGCCTCATGTCCCTCAGAACCGTCACGATTGCTGGAGGGGACAGGTTTTAAGCCGCCGCTTGAGACTCAGCGTTGCTACTTCTTTAGCACCACCCGGTGATCACGTGTACGGATTCATGGGTATGAGCTATGGACGCGAGTAGCACCAACCTCTCGTGTACGTGCACCACCTGTAATTAGTGGTTGCGACCACTTAATGATTAATTACCATATACCATACCAAAGAGTACAACATTATGAAACGCTGTTTTTGGGTTTTACCTTAGACAGTTTTAGTAATGTATCCATCGCTTTACTAGATCGACATTTAGACAGGACAGTGACTTAGTGACAGATTTATTAATGTGACTGTGGCTTGAGTCTGGCTACTTAAATGCAGATCTCACTTGATGTAACCATAGATTATATATTATTTTTATATAGGTACTAGCTGTTTTTTTTTGGTAAGCCCTATTAGACTAGCCTATTTCTGGAGTTCGATGAAGTCAATGCGATCTGCAACCCTCACGCATACCATTCATACATATCAGTATTGTGACGTGCTTACCGTGCGCCAACTTTTTATATATAGTATAATTTTGAAACAACACACTTTTTTGGATTATGAGCCTACAAAGTTAACAAAAAGAAGAAAATACTTGGTGTGCAATCAACCTCATCATTTTAGTACCCGTTTTGCAAAGAGGTTTTATTTGTTTTTAGGGCCTTATTTATACAACAAGCTTAATAAAATTTTGAACATTTATCCGTTGGTTAAATCAGATGTCAAAATTGTAGTGACTAAATGGCTAAAAACTTTATCTTATGACGATACTGAAGAACTTCTTACAGTAATCACCTAAATAGTTTATCGGATCGGCTACACAGTCGCTGGCCACTGGGGGCAGCACTGATACAGCCATGGCATCCGAACTCTCATCTACTTCTTCTTCTTCGTCCACTCGCGGGACGAGCTCTCTTAATAGCGGCTTTGATTTTTGTTTCCCGTGAGTGTCGGGAGGCCTCGTATGAAGGGGTGCAATTCCCCTAAGATGGTGGTGTCTAGAGGTGTCCGCCGTGGTGAACATTTTCTTCGACAGCTTTTGGATGAAGGTTTCTAGCGGTTCAATTTTCAAATCTTTACTTATTGTCGCATTCCGCACGTATCGTGGGGCTGCGACAATAGTTCGTAGCGTCATGTTTTCCTGGGACTGCAGTTTCTTCCTTAGATATGTGGCCGTCTGGGCATACCACGCCGGGGCGGCGTATGATAGTCGTGGCCGGATGTACGTCTTAAATATCATCGACTTGACCCGGAGTGGCAGCTTGGAGCGTAGGATCGGTGATAGTACTGCGCGAGCCCTCTTCACACTTCCTACGATGTACTCAACGTGCTTCTTGAACGTAAGGTTTCTGTCTATGTGGACCCCTAGGTATTTGACTACCGGGGTCCAGGGAATATCTTCATTTGCTATTTTTAGCATAGTTGGCAGGTTGGCTTTGCTAGTGATCAAGGCTTGCGTCTTCTTGACATTAATGGCCATCCTCCATTTCGATAGCCATTCTGGCAGCGCTTCGAGTGTGGTCTGCAGCTTTTTTACGGCATGTTCCGTTCGTATCGAGGAGGCGTAGAGCGCTGCATCGTCAGCATATAGGGCAAGTTTCGCCTGGCCTACCAGTGGAAAGTCGTCGGTATGCCAAGCGTAGAGACTCGGCGAAAGGCAGCTCCCTTGTGGTACTCCGGCCAGTACTGGTTTCTGTGTTGATGTGGCATCCTCGATACGAACAGTGATCCGTCTGTCCGTCAGGAACGATTCAATGATCTTGAGTATTCGTTTCGGGGTCGGGCTCTTTGACAACTTATATAGCAGGCCTTCGTGCCATACGCGGTCAAAGGCCTTCTCCATGTCCAGTAGCACCAGTGCTACATACTCCTTCCTGTTTAGGCATGTGGCCATTTCGTTAATAACTCGCGTCAGTTGTAGTGTTGTGGAGTGCTCTGACCTAAACCCGTACTGCTCCTCTCGAGGCGTGATGTGCGGTGTAAGGTGAGGTAGGAGTAGCCTCTCAAAGGTCTTCAAGAGGGTACTGAGTAGTGTGATGGGACGATAGCTGTCCGGTCTCTTAGGGTTCTTTCCGGGCTTAGGGAGCATTATCACGACGCCCGTCTTCCAGTTTCGTGGGAAATGGCCACAGCGTACAATGCCATTGTAGATTCTCGTGAGCGCTGCCAGTGATCGTGGTGGTAGATGCTTCAGTGCTTCATTGGGTATGCGGTCAATTCCTGGGGCTTTCTTATTCGGCAGGCGGCTGATTACCCTCTGCACTCTGCCTGGTGAGAAGGTAATGTGCGCCTCTTCTGTGTCATCGTCCGGTAGTGTTGTGAAGTAATTCTTCACATGGTCGCTAACCATCTGGGTATGTGTTGGGTCCCTGATCGGGTTGGGCTGAAATTGTGCCTCCAAATGCTCGGCGAAGATCTCAGCACGGTCTATGGCAGCAAATTTCAGAAGGCCGTCCTTCCCGATCAGTGGCCTGGTCGGCTCTGGGGTGCGCAATAGCTGGCGGCACAATTTGTGGATCGATGGTATATCGCTAGCTATTGAGTCTATGTGCTCGTCCTAGCTATGCGCGGCGTGGTCTTCAAGTGCTGTTTTAACGCGCTCCACCAACGTGTTAACTTCGGTTTTCAGGCGTGGACAGCGAGTCTGTTGCCACAGCTTCCTCTTCTCCCTTTTTTCGCTTATTAAGTTCCTGATCCACGCCGGGAGGTGGTGCACCCTCTCTACCGGCGTGGTGGTGTGCGATGCTGCCTCAAGGGAGGATTGGATAGCTGTGGTCAGCTCTTCTGTCGCTCTTTCTAGGTCTTTGCTAGTGTTTATGGGCCTCGTGGTAGTACGCTCCTGCGCTTCTGTCTGGAACGCGTCCCAGCAGATCTTCCGCCTCCTCGCGGGGGCGGCAACTCTGCTTGGGAGCTCCGTCAGCGTCAGGAGTACCGGGCGGTGATCCGAGGACAAATCAGGTAGCACTGTTTGAGCTGGAGGCGTTCTCAATCCCTTGTAGATTGTTATGTCTATGACGTCACCGTCGTCTCTGACGTGCTAGTGCGTGGGCTCGTCGGGCCCGATGACGTCATAGCCATGGTGTACACGCACCTTCGCGATTCGAAGGAGCGGATGGAAAATGAAAAGCTCAGTGGGATAGTTCGTCGAAATGCACGTCCGACTCACCAGTATTTAGCTCCAGTCCTGCCAAGGACGGCGCCGTCCACAATAATGTCCTTTGATGAGCAACACACAACACCACACAATGTAATTTAAATATCCTTTGACAACATTCATCGACGATGCGTAGGTCGAGACTGGTGCGCGAACCCAATGGCCGGTGGCAGTATCCACCAAACTACCCTCACTGGCATTAATAAATATCGAGCGATTTATTGGGTCACCTACCCACGCAAACTGTCGAGGTTTCTATTCCAAAATATTGCAAGGCTCCAACATTCCGCCCACCAAAATACACGTATTTTCTATGGGAATTAACATTTTAAGTGAACAAAACGAGAAGCCCAGATAAGCAGGCGTGCTAATATTCTAACCTAAGTAATGACGCGAAGCTCCTATGAGCGAGCGCGGCCTAACTATAATTACAATGCATCGCGAAGCTCCGATGAGCGAGCGCGAACTATAACTAAATGCGAGACTACAAATTAATCATTTATAGGTAAAGGGCAAAGCTTTACCACAGGTCTTTGTAAAAGACCTGTCTGAGTTTTTACAGTCGCAACGCGACATACATTATCTCTTGCACGATGCAATTGAACGATACGTCCAAGCGACCAATTAAGAGGTTTAAGTTGTTCATCTTTGATCAAAACTAGCGATCCTAATTTAGGTTCCGAAGAGTCAGTTAGCCATTTTGCACGTTGATTCAAAGTGTGTAAATATTCCATATGCCATCGTTTCCAGAAATCATGATGAAGTCTCTGCACCAGTTGCCAACGATTCAAACATGTGAGTTTGACACTTGAGATATCAGGTTCTGGAAGAGATGTCAAAGGTTCAAGAGTGAGGAAATGACCAGGGGTCAAGACCGACAAATCATTAGGATCGGATCCCATTTCACACAAGGGACGCGAGTTTAATACTGCTTCGATTTGTGTAGTCACCGTCAAGAACTCCTCGTAAGTTAGGATCTGATTGTCAATGACGCGAGCTAAGTGGGTTTTGATACAACTAATGTTAGCCTCCCACAATCCACCAAAATGCGATGCTGCGGGGGGATTGAATGAAAACTCAATAGCTTCATTAGCAGCAGCTTGCTGCACCAGAGGTAACAAACTATTATAAGCACCAACAAAATTCGTGCCTTGATCACAGTGTATGCGCTGACACCGTCCGCGGCGTGCCACGAACCTACGGAGTGCCTTTAGTTGCGAAGCAGATGAACAAACAAATGTATGTCTTGAAAGTCCTTGATCCCCGAAAACGAACGATATGAGTGGGAAAGGGACCAGCAAAATCTATACCAATAATTGAGAATGGTTTCACTTGGGAAACTCGAAGTTTGGGTAAGTCTGACATACGAGGTATAATAGGTTTTGGATTAGTGCGATAACAAGGTATGCACTTCGACAAACGACTGCGAATAGCACGACGTGAGGACAATATCCAGAAGTTTTGAGCAAGTAAGAAACTAAGCGTACGCAATCCAGGATGCAAATTATCATTATGACATTGGTCGATAATGAGCGAAGTAACACGATGCTGACGAGGCAATAGCAAAGGATGTTTACAGTCGTAGGCCAACTCCGAGTGAGCCAAGCGACCGCCCACCCTGAGAAGACCATCATCATCAAGGAAAGGATGCAGCTTCTGTAAGGGTTTTGGCAATGGCAATCCCTTTTTCAAATTTGTGATTTCGTGTGAAAATGACGAATTTTGAGTGACTTTGACGAATGCAAACAACGATTGCTTCAACTCGGAAGCGACAAGATGACCAGACCGACGAGTAGATCGGTTTCGGCAATTATGTAGAAAGCGAAGCACGTATCCCACGATGCGCTGAACCTTGCTCAGGCTCGAATGCCTTTCCAAGAATTCATCCAATTTATCGACAGCAACAAAAAGCGAAATGAGCGTGTCACGTTGTTCTTTGACCGATTCAGGAGGTTCCTCGTAACGAGTTGCGTTAGGCCACTCCTTGGCATCCAAAAGTAGCCAAGGTGGTCCATGCCACCACAATGGATGATCGAGAAGCTCTCGAATCGTAATACCACGTGACGCGCAGTCCGATGGATTAGTTAGTCTATTATTATAAATAACCGAATAACGGAATACCAATATGTATTTAAATAATGAATTTAAAAGAGTAAATAATTAATTATAATATACGATGAAAATAACGATAATTATTTTCACTCCATAACCATAATGATAACGAAACGTTTGTCTACTATGATGCACCTAGCCGCGTGCACGAATATAATCCGACCAAATATAACGATGCAAAGTGGCGTACGAATTTTAACGCGTCAATGACCAACTTAATTCGTTCGTACTATAATGACAATCGTTCAACCGCATGATACAAAATACGAATATTTGCTTGAAATAATGACGAAATAACAAAAATATGATTAAAATGAGTCTCAACCTATCAAATAAGAATGTTTAAAGGCTATTTCCTACGAAAGAATGCGAGATCCAACAATGAATCGCGATTACGAATTTCCGTAATGGCAACGGGTGTGATAATTATTTTAAAAACCGAATGTTTTAAGCAATATTTACCACCGAATAAGCTAGAATGTTGCGAAATATTGATAAATAAGCGCAGATCCGAGTGATTTGCCTATTATATACCAATATTATGAGCGAGCGAGATTATAATAAATGAGCGTAGAAAACGATATTCCTACCTACCATTTACTATTTAAAACGAAATATAGCGACTGAATTTACTATCGACAGTTTGCGTGTTACGTCACTCCTGGTGATAAGACAGGGCTGCTGTCCTCACCACAAGGAGGATCCCGGTTCGAAAGGGCCAATGTTCACGCACCTTCGCGATTCGAAGGAGCGGATGGAAAATGAAAAGCTCAGTGGGATAGTTCGTCGAAATGCACGTCCGACTCACCAGTATTTAGCTCCAGTCCTGCCAAGGACGGCGCCGTCCACAATAATGTCCTTTGATGAGCAACACACAACACCACACAATGTAATTTAAATATCCTTTGACAACATTCATCGACGATGCGTAGGTCGAGACTGGTGCGCGAACCCAATGGCCGGTGGCAGTATCCACCAAACTACCCTCACTGGCATTAATAAATATCGAGCGATTTATTGGGTCACCTACCCACGCAAACTGTCGAGGTTTCTATTCCAAAATATTGCAAGGCTCCAACACATGGTCCACCGAGTCTTGATACAGGATTCTCCCATTCGTGTTAATCCTGCTCGAGTTCCAGTGGGTGTGCTTTGAGTTCATATCGCCGGCTATGATTGTGGGTTCATTCGAGTGTAACAGTGTTCTCAGTTCGGTAGGTATCAGTGTACTGTTTGGTGGCTTGTACACCGCGAACAAACGTCGATTTTGACCGGCGATGTTCACAAGCACACCCAAGGCTTGAAATGATTGGAAATCTTCCTGTGGGATGAGTTGGTGGATTATCCGTCGGTGGACCATGACCGCTAAACCGCGGATAGCTTTTCCCTCAGCGTTAACCTCATCCTTACGGTATGTGTGGTAGTTCGCTACTTTGAAGTCGCTGTCTTGTTTTAAGTGCGTCTCACTGACCAGAAGAATGTCTATGTTGTGCTCACGGAGGAAGATGGTCAGCATTTTCTTCTTCCCCGTGAGCGTTTGAGCATTCCAATGCACTACTTTAATCCCGGTGTGATCCATCGTTGAGTATACGCATTAAACCTCTTAGGGTTGCAGTTTCGGCGTCTTCGCCCGACTGAACAGCTTCTAATATTTCCTTTAGGACCCCTATAGTTTGACCCAGGGAGTCCTATCGTGTAGTTGTAGGAGTAGGCTTTTGTGGCTGCTTCTGCTCCTTCTTTTCATCATCTTTCTTTGCCTTCTTTGGCTGGTTTTTGGGCCAGATCCCGTGGGTAAGTTGGCCGGCGCCATTAGTGTCGACGTCGCGGTTTCCGCCACTGTCGCCGGCGTGACTAAGGTGGTCCCTTTTCTGTTTGGTTTCGTCAGTGCTACCGTGCCTGCCCTCTTATTTCTAAGTTCTTTGCGGAACACTGGGCATGACATGAAGTTGGCGGGGTGGGTCCCCCCGCAGTTCGCGCAGGTTGCGGGCTGTTCCCTGAGACGGGGGCATTCTTTGGCCGTGTGCGGCTCGCCGCACCGTACACATGCCTGCTCCCGATGGCAGTTGTGGGAGCTGTGTCTAAATTTCTGGCAGCGATGGCACTGCGCTGGTCCCTTCTTGGATCGCCATGCCTCTACGACTACCCCGGGCATCATCAACAACTCGGTTATTTCATATATACCAGTGATGTTCGGTGTCTTTGTCAATTGTATATAAAAGATGCACCCTGGGCGTCCCTGTCTTCCTTTGATATTTTTTATATATTCGGGAGCGTATCCCAATTCTTCTAGAGCTTCTTTAATTTCCTGCGGGTCAGTATCCGCAGGTAGGCCTCTAATAGCTACTTTTAGGCTTCTTTCGGCGGGCTCCTCCTTTTCTAGCTGCGTGAGGTACGCCTGGATCGTTCGGTACTCCTGCTCGTCCGTTGGGGTGAAACGGATGCCCTGCCCATACGGGCGTCCGTTCGGTGGCCTGCCGAGTTTAGCCGCGAGTACTTTAAAGTGCTTCGTCCAGCTATCTATACGCTCCACAATCAGTGGTGGATAGCGCTCCGTTTTCTTGGCTGACCCCTGACCTTTGTCTCGGACCTCTCTGTCTATGGCTGCTGTCTCTTTCTGTTTCGTGGCATTTTTCTGGTTGGTGTTCGACCTTATTTCTGGCTGGCTGAGTAGCCCGCTAGTTGCGGGACCTAGCGTGGATACCCCTGTGGTGTCTATTTTTGCCGCCTGCGCGAACGACTTCCTTGGTCGCTGCTGCTTTGGCGGGTCCGGCTTCGTTGCCTTGGGGCTGGGCGCCCTTGTCGTGTCCATCTTTGGGTGTATAGGCGGACTCGCAGAGAGCGATCGCGAACGAACACGAGAACGCTTAGGTATATCGTCTGTGCTCAGTGGGCTAGTCGGCTTGCGACGTTTCAGCCTTACAGAGACAGGCGGCAGTGTTATGATGCCGTTGGCGGCAAATTCGAGTGCGGTGCGATCTTCATTAGACAGCTCCCCGCCCTCCAACTCGGCTTCTTGTAGACGTAGGTATAACGCCATCCACTGAAGCATTCCCGGCGACAGAGCCCCGGCTGTCATAAGACGGGCGAGGGTGAGAATATCACGCTCGTGGTGCCCCATCGGTGAGAGTGCTTCCTCGGGCGGCGTAGGCGCAGGTTTTTCCGGTATCTTCACGGATTCCGATTCCGATTCCGAATCCGAAGTTCTTCGGCTGCTGTGAGCCTTCTGGCTCTTACAAGGACCTTTGCGGCCTTGAGATGGGCCTGGGTCACTTTGGAGACTAGCGGTTACGTGGCCCTTAAAAGGGCCTTTTTGCGTCGGGGGAGTGGTTAGTTCCCCTGTCAGCGGTTGGTGGCCCTTAGAAGGGCCTTTTTTCGGTTTGCCGCAGTCCATGGGCGGCTGGTAGGGTGTACTTTGCGCGAGTACAGGAGCGAGTATTACGCAAGCATAATACTCACTCCGGCATTCGTGGGGCAAACTATCCCCTCCGCAGCCGTGGCCACGGGTACGATCGTTTAATGATTTCTTTAAGAAATCGTAAGCGATACGCAGTGTTACTGGTCGTGGTTACTCCGAGCGCAGTGAACAAGTACAGGCAATCCTTGTTTACAATTTCCGGGGATGCAGTAGTTATAGTTTACTCTGTCAGATCACGACACTGAAATTAACATTGTTGAATGTAGATTGGAGACAAATTGCATAGAACGTGGTAATAAGTGTGTTAATTTAAAATTAAGGGTTAATTTCTAAGTTCTTAGTAATATACTTAGAACAACAAAAACAGTTTTTAAATACAAAGTTGATAAACACTTATCGTAGCGAAAATGTTGCCACTGAATATATTATAGTTGATTTATTAATAGGTAGGCACTTACTTGAATTCAAATGTTATAAACACTAAAACAGAAAAGTGATAAAAACGAATTGTACTCTAGAATTCCTAAAAGCCATTAGAGAGAGAAACACCGCAGACTAAATAAAAATAAAATGGCCCACAATCTACTAAAGAGATAACGTTGAAATTACACAAGTTTCTATCCACTTCTTAGCTCCTTTGTACCTAACTAATTAGGATTAGGAGAGCGAATGAACAGTCGCGATCTTAATCTGTGTATGCCTCGACGGAATATTCTGGAATTCTCTTTATTCAACGATAATTGCCTTAATAATCTGACTGGGCGTTTTGAGAAACCCGAGCGATGACGACGCGACGGAGGGTGAGAGCGATCCATTCTGTAGCAAAAATGTTAATTTCTCGAGCCTCTTTGGTTCATATTTGAAGATTCGTCCATTTTGAAGACTCATTTGCATTAGACGATCGCTCTGTTGATACAGTTCCCCCATCAGAATCTAAATTTCTGTGGTTACGTAAGAAAAAAACACATCTAAAAATTATATCGTGCTTTAGATTTAAACAGAACACGTAGAAGACCCACCTAATATTAAACACCAACTACTTTTGGAGGAGGTTATGTTTCTCTTCAAGATACGATACGAAAAATACGATAAATACAGATTCGTAGATTGATAAAAGTAATACCGTAGTGGCTTAGTCAGTTGAATAGGAAATAAGATGTCTATATTACACCTAGAACTGACAGCCGATGGGGCTGAAAAGTGGAGTCTCCAGAGTCGCAAATGCTGCGTAGGTCACCCCACCCATCCACCAATAATAAAAGTGTGTAAAACTTGTTGAATACCATTTTACGTGTATATCAGCTAAATAGCTACAAGATTGAGTAAAATTTGAACTGATACTACCAATTTTACTCAATACCAAACCATTTAGCGAGTTCACCAAAAATTTTTAGTGGTACAGCTAACCCCGTTTGGTTAAGATTGTAACCACGTACAATTAATCTCCTAATAATGCCCTTCTATACGAAAGTGGGTGACTTGGTCCTCACTACCTATCTACCCTTATACGGTGATTATATATGTCTACGTGTAAATAATGGATAAGTTAGTACGTTATATATTACCTACCACCCCATCGTGGCTTCCCCAATAACACTCGCGGTTACCGCAAATCCGGTCGTTGTTATAACAATATATTATGCCGCCTCTGCGAAGAGATCGAACAAGATCCGTATTACGCGCCGTACTACGTAGGCATTTCAAAGCGAATGCGATTGCAAAGCAACCCGATACGGTGAATTCAATGCGATACGGTGCGACGCGGCGGCTCTGTCCTACGTACGCGCGAATCGTCCCGCACCGCCACCACGCTACCGCCATTGTGTGAACCAGCCGTGCGATTCTCTAATGATTCTCGTCGATGCATTCGTCGACGAGCTCATGGATGTCAAATACTTTATGAGATATCGCGTAGGATATCGCCCTTATACACAAAGTTTTTTTTTCCAAAGTTTCTTGTCATCTCGTCATTTGTTTCACGGATGTTGTCAAAGATGCAACGATGTTTGCTCTTACAGAATCGCACGGCTGTATATTCTACTTCTGACATTATTAAAACAATTGCACCGCAACCAGTTCGCGCGAATATATCAAACCAACTGGATCGCGTTCGCTTCCTTTCGCGCCGCGCCGCACCGCGTTCACCCTACGTGCGTTTGTTTACGTAGGCCACTTACATAGGTTTCGACTGTTTGTTGTTTTCGCGCCGCGCCGCGTCGCTTCGCGTTCGTGTCAAGATCGCTCACGCAAGACGCTGCGTTAGGGTAGAATTACCAAAAACATAATTAAAGGTTCTTACAATTAAAAATTGCTTACCGTAATAAATTGCTTTTGTTGCAAGAAAACATTTCGTTTACCCAGTTAGTACTCGTACATCAGTTTGTCTTAAACCAACGATTAACATGAAATTAAGAAAGACAATGATTTGTGTTTAAAAATTGTGTACATTAAAGGGTTAACATATTATTAATGCTACTCTAGGTACATTTGAAATGCAATATATAAATATATAGTTTCTCATTTTCTTTCTCAATACCTCCAGATAAGTAAGTAACTTTTGACTGTCTAAACACTTGGCCCCGGCCAGTGAAATGTATTGATGACCTCCAATTCGGAGAGAAATCAATAGTTTAAAATAATAATAATAAATTAATAATATATTGTAATAATCATTATAGTAAAGTGAAATCATTCAAAACCGCACGGGCAGCTTTGTGGCAAGCAGTCGGTAAGTATGCATGGTGACACCATGGGCCCTAATTCTCCCTGGGGCTAAATGCGACTCCTGGATTGCCAGGATTGCCAAGGGTGGTAGTATTGAAGAAAGTAGCGCTTTATAAAAACCGCAACACACGTCTCGACACCCTATAGCCATCCACGGTAGCCCCTTTTGTCACCAATGATGGTGGTTCTAATGCTTAAAGACGAACAGCTAGTACGGTGAAAGCCTTTTTGTAAGCGTGTGTGTGTTAAACTCTTGGAAATGGAAGTTTTCCTGATCTTAGATTTAGGTTGCTAGAGCTTAGTACATGTGTACGTGTTAGCGTTGTCTGCAGTTAAGTACGTGCTACGTACTAAATCATTTAAAACGTTCCATAAGATAGCGATGGGGATGAAGAATATCTCATAAATAACTTAAAATTTTTGTGTATTGTTTTTGTTGACAATATTACCTTATTTCTATGTTTGTAATATTTGGTTTTGTAACGTTGCAATAAAGAATTTTTGATCTAAGGTCCAGAAAACAGAACATTGCCGAATTTAGTCCAAAGTTATTTTTGTTCTTTGTGTGTACCCAAATAGAAAACTTACTGTAACATCCTAGCCTATAAGAACTCCCCCTCACCACTCATATGATACTTTATCTCAGCACTTGAACTCATAATCGTATACCTATAAACGACACCCGCACAAAGAGACTGATAAGGGCCACTTTCGTACGATTCCAGTGCTATCGAGACTTTTAAGGCTCATAAATAGTTCGGGAAGTTCCGCCTTCGGAACAGAGTTACGCATACTTACCCGTACATTTTTTCGCAGTAATTCTGAGCAGAAAATTTATAGGAATCGCTTCTTATTCCTTAACTTTTTACTTAGTTTTTTTATTCCAGTCCTGACAATTATGTATATGCAATACTAGCAGGCTTGTTCTATCCGATAGTTGGAAGTTGTAAATCAATTATTTTTTAAGTCCAATGTGATGAGAGGTAAGCCTACTGCGATATTATAATAAGGCCTGATCACTATTTGTTTGTACTATAACAGTTATTAACAATCTTCTGTCATTATGAAAATGAACCCCTATTTATCCTGGTCACGCTATAACTTGAGAACGGATAGAATAACTTCGCAAATTTTTTTTGGTGTTAATTATTGCCAGGACAAAGTTCGTATGAAAGAAAAACAAAGAAAAGACGCGTACGAAGTCGCTGGTATACAATAAAGATTTAAAATCATGTGTTTAGAGATTGTATTAAGTTTATGAGTTAATTAGTGTTATTATATGTAAGAATGTATGTATTTTTGGCTTGCTGCACGGCTTGGTATTAACTGTAAGTGCAACAAGCATCTGAACTAAAATAAATAAATAATCAGATAAATGATTATCTCTGCCTGAATGGTTTTATTTAAATTACTTACCTGAATGAGAAGATAATCATCTAAATGCCAAATCAATCAAATGGATATCCGGCTTGTTTATTGTATAAAAAATAACCATAACTGAACATAGATAAAGTATTCTTCATCCTTCAGTTCTAGCATGAAAAGTTACTTATATAGTGCTACACTTTAAAAGCTGATTTTACAACAAAGTTTCAAACTTTAACGCTTCGCGCTAAGACTAGAGTGTTGTTTAATATTTAGATGGTAACAAGTTGTCGAGCTCACAAAGCACGGCTTGCTTGTAAAGGCATGTAAAGTATTTTAGTAACTTGCCCAGTGGTTTGTGATAAGATGAATACAGTTTTTTAATTTTAAGGTTTCGTAATCTAATAATAAACAGATGATTACGAGATTTATCTAGCTAATTCTTTTTTGTTGTGGTAATTAATGGCAGGAGAAGGTTCTTCTAAAAGATAAACCAACACAAGATGCGAGGGTATGGCGATGCCTAAGGCCGAGCCTACTACGTGATCGAAGTCGCGGACAGTATCTAGTTATAAAATAAAAAGAAACTGTAGAAATATAACAAAAACACGCAAACACTTTGACTCACCTGGCAAAGTCGCAGTTCATTCCGGCGGATGTGTATATGCCCATGTGGTCAAGAATAGAATCATGCAAATTAATATAAGAACAGAGGTTCATACAATGCAATAAGGCTATCTGCTTCATTCATGAAATACACGTTCTATAAATACTTCTTCTTCTAATGGGACTCTGATCACGGTTAATTATAGAATTTGTAAACACTGACTCACAAAACTGCCATTTGAATTTGATGTATAGTTACGACCTAACTTTATATTTTACTACAATTCTCCTGTCTTCATCGTGTTTAGAGCTGTTTCTTCTCAGCACCACCATCGAAATCCCTACACTGTATTATATATAATTATATTGTATTAGTTATTTATTAGTATTATGGCAAATATTAAATATAACGTACAAATCACAAACATTTACTTTGTGACTTATATGTAAATGAAATATAATATTTTATTTATTTATTATTCAATGAAAATGCATGATCTACGAATATATTGCACCCAGTCTTATTTCATTTTTATTTTATCGATAAAATATCCAGCCGAAGTATAATTATTATAAGAACAAAGTAACCACTATAAAATAAATCTACCTATTACTATAAAACTAATGCACTTAAAATTTCTCTAAATTATAGATATATTATAAATAAAATCAGCATTTTAGTCCCTGTCTACGGGTAGAGTGCCCAAAAAGCTGGCAACGATAACTCGTGGAATAGCCAGGCTGATACTTTGCCCGAGGTAAGCTCCAGTTTTTTGGGCACCTGTAATTTCTTTGAGGCGTGATCTATCTCATGTAATTTACACACTTTAAAACCGATTACAGATAAATAAGTTATTGTAAATTACGTAATAATATTATACACAACACTACCAACACTAGGTCAAACAGTATATAATTATATAAGTTAAATAAATGTACCAGTGTTAATGAGTGCAAACAACAAATATTTTCACCATAAAGAAGTGAACCGGGTGGTCACAAAACTGTTCGAAAAACAAACCATCGATAGGGCGATATATCGCGTTTATACAATCAAAATAATATTGAACCTAAGCCAAGGTAACAATATATGTATATATACAGATCTATATTTATATAAATGATAATAGATAAATTAAATTGAAGTGTCTGTTGTATTTCAGAATTAACAGCTTTTGACTAAATGCATATGAAAGAATAATTTTTTTGTCTATCTATATGTATACATTGTGTGTTTGTTCCGGCTTATTAACGGGACTTTCACTGGCAGATAGCTGTTTTTATAAGGAGTAAATTAGCTAGCTAAGCTAGTTTCAAATTAGAAAAAGAAATTTAAAACTCTATATCTGTCTGTTTGTTACCTTATCACAGCTAAACGGATCGTAATCAAATTTGGCAAGGTTATAGATTTTATCCCGGGAAAGAATATATGATACATTTTATCATCATCATCCATCACCACGCGGGTGAAACCGCAGGGCGCAGATAGTTAAAAATATAATGTAACCTAATATATTTTTAATAACGAAAGCCTGTAATTAAGTCATTGTGCTGTCTAAGCCACGTTCTAGTATAAAGCTGGAACCACTCGTACAAACGTTGGATAATAAAACGAACCCAATGACATTTTAAATTTAAGACCTTCAATCAAATTGTCATGTTGATCATTTTCCTACCAATATCAAACGTTGATAGCAAACAATTGAAGTTGAAGTAAAGTATATTTCAGGGAGGGAGGCGAACACAACAATGCTGTGATTTTAATTAATTAAAAAATACATATCTAGAAGTGTACGTTTTTGTCTTTTAGCATGTAATTATAGCTATAAACTGATAAAAAAGTTATCATACAAACTTTTAATAGGTTTAAAATATTCTTGACCATTTGGATTATGTTTTAAAACTCATGAGAAGTGTATACTATAAAAAAATAAGGCATTATATTAATTTAGTGGTACTCTGTTGTAGTGTACCTAACTTAATCAAAAGTATGTTTGTATGAAAAGTACGAATTATATTATATTTCGACATTGATGTATGGTAATGGTTGTTAGTTACTGACTTACCTATAATATTCACAAACTAATCAAAATTCAAGACAAGAGTCTTCGACCAATGTGTGTTACCAGTGATGACTTATGGCACTGAAACGTGGTCTCTTACTATGGGTCTCATAGACAAGCTCAAAGTCGCACAAGGAGCTATGGAGAAGGCTATGCTCGGGGTTTCTCTACGTGATCGAATCAGAAATGAGGAGATCCGTAGAAGAATGAAAGTCACCGACATAGCTCAGAAGATTAGCCAGTTGAAGTGGCAGTGGGCAGGGCACATAGCACGCAGAACAGATGGCCGATGGGGCCGAAAGGTTCTGGAGTGGAGACCACGGACCGGCAAGCGCAGCGTAGGTCGTCCACCGACACGGTGGACAGACGACCTGATGAAGGTCGCAGGACGACGTTGGATGCAGGCCGCTTCCAACCGGTCCTTTTGGAAAATCATGGGGGAGGCCTATGTTCAGCAGTGGACGTCCTACGGCTGAGATGATGATGATGATGATGATGAATCAAAATTAAGTCACTAAAAAGTATAAAAGTAGTAGAAATAAGAGTTTAATTTCTTATCACTTATATCATTTTAATATTTTCCTAGGACAAATGGTGGCTAAATAAATGTCGCGTAATACAAATTTCAGTCTGAGTCAAGGATCAGCCTGCAAAACCAACAAAAGGGCTAAATCCTAATATCTTTACAACAATGTTGCCTAAACCGTAAAGAAAAAGCTTACGTTTATTATTTTTTGTATGAACAGAAGTAAGAAGTCGTATATGGCAAGATCTTACCTGCTTAGAAGTTTTATATATCTCGATCCGACAAGGTTTTTACGCTACCAAGTCACAATACTTGCTTCTCCGCTCAAAGTTAAGCACCACGCCAACAATTGCAGTGTTACCCAGAGGTTTTGGCACTGCACTGACCAAGCTACCTTCAATTACTTTACGTAATTTTTTCACAGTTATTTCAGTTCCACCCCACAAAACTAAAAACACTTGTAATGCTTGCACACTACAACTTGGAGCACTATGGTGGTTGCTGCAAAATCGGACTCCTGTCATCGGTCTTCTGCAGGTATTCCGCAATCTAGATCCGTCTAAATACTATTTTACCTATACGGATCTAGTGGATAAGGGTCGAGCGTAGGGGTAGACTGAAAAACAGTGTCGCGGAAGCATGAAAATGTCAAGCGACTTATGCAGAGTGTAACCCTTTTGCCAGCAATAATCACTTTATGTAACATTGCCTGTTACTGTTTTTTTTGTTTGTGTGTTATTTGTGTGGCAATAAATAAATATTTCATTTCATTTCTCTAGACTCGGACTAAATGGGTCAGATACAAAGTTACATGTATAAATATACCTAATGAGATGAAGCTCGGTCAAAAAGGAGTTACAAATTATTAATTATCTGTGACAGAGCGATAGTTAGTATACACGATGGCCTTTTCTAAATTTAGGAACTTGTTTTAATTCAATGATACGACTGCAAAAATGTTCTTGCTAAATCCTCTGTCTGGCGCGTTTGTCGCTATTATGGAGGGATGTAATGTTCGGTAATGTACAACAGAGATATAATATTAAAAAGAAATATATTAAGTGGCACTTCCGATGGACTATTATCTCTCCGCATAAAATGCTAGCAGGAAGTGTACAGAATAAGCCCCTGCAACTAACTCAACCAAAAATTCTTTGACACGTGATTCGCCTCTACACGAGACATGGAAGTTTTCGTGCTAGGCCCACTGAGGACGTCGACGCGCCGAGCGAAGATATGTATAGGAGACAACTAGGCTCGATTATGGCACTGACATTTTTGTTATAATTTACAAATATATAACAAAAACGTCTTAGCGCCCCAATGCTTTAATTTGGGAAAAAATGATATGTTTTTGATACAAACACGTCATGTTTTATATTTAATTTGATTTAATACATTTTGCATATTCTTGTTTGCGCGGATAAGGCCCTTTGTGCGTTCGGTCGGGTTCATTTCATTTCCTATTTATATCTGTATTTTATGAACGGGCTCAGGTAAACAAAACCGAATTCACGAATGGATGCACACACAGGCCGCTTCCCCGAATTTTAATGAATTCACTAATTCGTAGAAAAGTAGCTGTAAATAATGTATTAGGATAGAAACACAAATTCTGTCTGAAACTCAAATTATCCCGTACACAAGTACAGTATACCTACTACTACTTTATGTTAACACTACTTTTGTGAATGTTTCACAAACATTCTTGAATGCAAGTAGTGCCGGATTAAAAAATGATGCAGTGCATAAATATTGTCATAACCATATTTCCGTCACAAGCGTCTGTATATAATTATGAAATCAGTGATCAGCAGGGCTATTATGTGTCTCAGTTGCTAACAAAGATTGATTGAAATGTTGGAAAATGGCAGCTCTATGTCAGTTTTGTCAGCTCCAGTTATCAACTTACTAACTTTTGCTACCTGGAGTTATCAAAACTGACATAGAGACGCCAATTTTCAAGATTTCAATCAACCTTTGTTAGCAACTGAGATACTTAATAGCCCTGCAGATTTCCATAGTACAGGCTCTGCCTAGTTTGAATCTTGATGACTCTCTTTCTTTTTAAGGACTACGGGACGTTCATGCACGCATCTTGCCTTACATAAGTGTAGAATCTCAGTTAAGAATGTATTTATTAAGAATGTAGCAAATCCGTGTTAGCTGTCATGATAAAATATTATTTTGATACGATACGACTACAATGTTGTAATATTTCGTAAGTTAATATATATCGAACAGTATAAATGTAACTTTACGTCACTGCTGACTATCCACTTGATGAGGGTCCAGTCAAGCCGTGTAAACTCATAACACACGAAATATTTCATAATATCTATTACAAGCACCAAATATCTGTGAAGGGGTTTGGGTCATGTCAAACATGTTAAATATTCTGGCCTAATATCGGCTTTTGGGTAGTAACGACGAAGTTCAGTGGTAAAGGTGGGGTTATATCAATTCAAGCACTTGATGTATTCGAAATAATGGTCACAGATTCTATTAAGCGTATATATCACTCGTTACCTACCGCACATTCATGATTATGAATTGCCCTTGCAACACTTTTGAAATATTTTAAACTCAATACCAAGTTAGTAATTTACGACTAACACATTTTATAAAGCTTTTTTAACAAAATTCAAAGCATGGTCAGTTTATCTCCTATTATCACACTTACATTTTATAAATGCGAAAGTTTGAAGGATATACGTGTATGTTACGGCTCTTTAGCTCCTTTACTCTCTAACGGGTCAGCGTATTGTAACAGAAATAGTAATCCTGGATTAACACATCATCATTTCAGCCGTAGGACGTCCACTGCTGAACATAGGCCTCCCCAATAATTTTCAAAAAGGACCGGTTGAGGATTAACACATAGTCAACTATAATGCCGAAAAAAAATCTCAATCAAAAATCTGAAAGATCCTACGGACGTAAGTGGGGCAGCCCTCAAGTCTATTGTTCTAAATAATTAACGGACTCAAGAGCTACTTAATTCTACTCAAAAAATAAGTCTAATTATTAAAACTATGAATTATCATTTAATGTTTTAACAAAAATCACGTTTAAACACAAACTACGATAAGTAATCTAACACAAGTTTCAATAAATAACCCGCTAATTGAGTGTTGAACTCGGGGTATAATTTTATCCCCAATCTAGTCTTAATCACACTGGGACATTATTTTATTACTTGTGTTGTTTTACTTCTTCTAGTATCTTATATATAATATAATCACACTAAGGTCAAATCAGATGTCTGTATATATTACCGTTGATACGATAGTACAAAATTAAAAATATGTGTAAGAATAACACGGTTTTTGTATGGGAGAGTATTTGTCATACCTATTCGCTTATATAACACATTACACAATTCGAGTTAGAAACGGACGGTTCGAGACGGAAAGTCAGACAAACTTTCGGACTGTGTCATCAGTAACGAAGCATTCGCACTTTATTACGTAATTAATTTGTTACTAGAGATACAGTAAAAATAACTTTGAAGAATTTGATACCAAAATTATTCAGCGTACTCATACACTTGATTAAACAGCATACAGACTTTGTGATATTTATCTAAAGCCGGGTTTGAATTTAAGTTCACTTGAACGAATACTCAAAAGAACTTTGTGAATGTCTAATAAAGTAAAATGAAAATGCCAGACTTATGATACCACTCTCACTGAGCAATTTCCGAACATCTTTGAGGATTACAGAAAAGGAATTGGCTTAAAAATGAAAAATGGTTTACTCGTTTTTCTGCTTTGTGGTATCGGGAATGTAAACTTATCTCTATTAGCTACTTACTACCTTCCTGCACTGCGACTCGTTGATTTTGACAATTGGAAAATACACAGCTTCAAAAATAAATAGAGTAGTAACTATTTATACCGTGAAAATATAAAATTTGACTTAGCATTACGATTTTATGAATATATAACTTTATTGCCATCAAAGATACGAGTAAGTAGGCACTTAGAGGTAACATAGTTTATAATGATTTATGTTCGTTATCGCAAAATATGGTCAAAATTCTAAAACTCACGCGCTGCCGTGTAATATTATTACACATTAACATAACAACTGTTCACATTATTTGGTGAGTTCATATTCTTATCTAAAATAAGGTGATAGGTTATACGCGGATGAGTGCATGGATTATTGGCTTTTGGAATCCAGCTTCATCCATTTATTTCTTAGTTTGGGTTTTATAAACGTTATGTTCAATGATCAGGTGGCTTAAAACACTCAGTTATGAATAAATTGAACATTCGTTGCATTTCATAACATATTATAATAGCTTTCACTATACGTCCCGTCTCCCCGTAGGTGTGTCTTATTAATCAGATACACACACTGACACCCACACCCACATACACACGCACCCTCATAGCACGCGCTCACAAAATCTGTTATATAATTATTTTATTATTGTCTGTAATCTATATGATTACACACGCATCTTCACAACCATTTTACCTGGTATCTGATTATTACAAAATATTTATATTCTTTGCAGGTAAATAAAATAGAACTGACTACAGTAATACAGGTTTAAATATGAAAATGTCGCACTAGCCACTTTAAATTTAAATTGAACCTTCACGGTGTCAGATTTTGGTACACGAGGACCTTCATCTACAACGCCGATGATAGCGATGATGGTATCACCATTAGACGAATTGTGAGACAAACGATGGTTGAAATCATAAATACTACCCATGATTTTGTAATCATGGGTAGTATTTATGATTTTAACCATCGATTGCCTCAAGATGGCGATCAGAGATTGGAACGAAGCGGTAATGGAGGCCCTGCTTCAGTGCAAAGATGGTTCTCTGCAAGTGCAATAAATGTTGTGGAATAATTGACTAAGAGTTGGTATAGAGGCATTCAGAGCAGGCATGCTCACAAAAAGGTGTTGGCAGGCAGTGGCATGTGTAGCGGGTCGCCATCTTCCCTCAAATAGGGTTGAGGAAGGCGATGGCTGTCACATGCGTCAACTCGTGAACGGGTGCTGCCTGCAGATACTGGTCTGCATTGAATGCTAGTAGGGGAGCCCTTGATGCTAAATGGCGATTTACTCGAGCGTCATAGATACCTATTGGGTTGCAAAGCTTAGATAATAAGAAGAAAAAAATCTTATATAATGTATACACTTTCATCGGTGCGGGGAAAGGTTATGGATTTTCAAAAATGTAAAAAATACTGTTTGCATTGACATAATAGAGCGCATCAGATATTGATAGCATCAATGTCCTACGTATTTTTAATAATGTATGTATGTTAATCTGATCGTTTGCTTGATGGGGGTGGTCGTACGGATTCTGTGGACTGTTGTTGTACCTACATAATAAAAATACAAATATTAATTAAATATATTTTATCCTAGAAAAAGAATGTTTCCATTATTCAGTACGATAAAGCAATTTCATACTTTAGCCACTAATATTAAAAGAACCTTGAAGAAAGCAGATGCCCACAACACAAGATTGGCAAGTTCTATTTTCGTTGTAAACCTTTGCAATAATAACATTGTATTTAGTTAAGTTCTGTGTTTATCTCTCTGTTTGTAATGTGTGCCAGTAAGTCAATAAAAAATGTTTATAAAACTTTTTAGTAGAGTGGGAAGTACGGTACCGTGTAGGTTGCTTTATAAAAGTTATATGAAGACTATTGTAAAAATGCGTATCTTTAAAATAAACAACGTTCTTTATTTGTTATGACTCGGCATTCTGTTTACAAACAAAAGATTTACGTATGATACTAACATCGATAGATGCGTATAAGGGTTATACCATGCCGGAAATTGCATACTTATGCATGCCAAGTAAATTGTGTTTAGTTAGTAATCCAGTATTTTGCTTTTTTATAAAGTAAGACAGAATTATCATATACAGGATGTTTGGTAGAGGGACCGACAAACCAAATGAGCGTGTTCGGGGGCCCACTTGGAGAATACAAGTTGGCCAAAAAAATCCCCGACACCCCAATTTTTTTAAACTTTTTTTGTGAATTTTCTCGTCTTCTCCAATATTGTACATATTTACCACCATAATATTTGTAAAGTATGTTTTATACCGGATGTTTTTAGTTTTTACAAATGTTATGGTGGTAAATAGGTACAATTTCGGAGAAAAAGGGAAAAATCACAAAAAAAAGTTAAACATATGGGGGGGTAGAGGATTTTTTTTGGCCAGCTTGTATTCTCCAAGTGGTCCCCCGAACACGCTCATTTGGTTTGTCGGTCCCTCTACCAAACATCCTATACTTAAACACCTTTTATCCATCCACAAAAATTTTGCTCTTTTTGTTGCTGATGATGAAGACCTACGTCGTTAATGCTGCCGGCACTAATGGCGGGCAGGAGAGTAAATTAAAAACGAATAGGGCAGACGGAATTTTGTTGATCCAAATGTTCGTTCTGGTTGTGTGCACATTCATTTTATCGTACTGAAGGGTACTTTTGAAGCAATACTATTAGTCTGTACCCTTCTGTCATCCCACAAAAACGTATGCGGAAATAGCTGTACAGGTACGAAAACAACAATAAAACAGAGGAAATCAATTACGCTGTTCAACCGTAAAACTTCCTTAGGCCCAGTTTATGACTATGGCACTCGCATCTGTTGGCTGACTTTTTATTGAATACCCATATTATTAACGTATGGAGTGGTAGGACTGGTGTCAGGATTCACGACCGAGGACATAAAATATGGGTCGTTTGTAACCTGACGTTATGAAGAAGTAAGTAAAGAGTTATAATAAACTTTCCTTGACTGGGTGCGCATCGAATTTTACACTACATTTTTGAAATAATGAAGTTACGGATTACTGCAGCTGAGTTTTGTTTTATTAGGGAGAAAGGGAAGCGCTCGTAGCGGAGCTTGACTTGGCGATCTTAACCGATCAATAAGTTAGGCAATACTTGCTGTGGTCAGGACTTGGATGGGTGACCGCTAGTGGCATTATTAAACTGAGCGCATCCGTGCTTCGGAGGGCACATTAAGCCATCGGTCCCAGTTGTTTGTCTTAGGACAACAGTTAACGTTAAGCTATGTCGAAGACCTTCGGGCGGCCTGAAAACTTCGACATGGGTTGGCCACTAACCTATCCACCAAGGCCCACTGGGCCCGCGTGGTGGATTATGGCCCAACTCCTCTCTCTGCGGAAGGCTCGAGTCCCAAAATTGGGAACAAAATGGGCTAATTATGATAATTATGAGGGAGATAGAAAGTAGCTTATTTTAGCTACTTATAATATTTTATATTGAAATGACGGTAGCTTCGTTCTAAATTGAATAATGTACAACCTATAAGTTCCAAACATGTAACTTATTCTTGGCAGAATGTTTTTTGTGATCACATGGAATTACTACTTGTTAACCAATTATTTAACTTATCAATAGTAGAAGTAGACGATGTGAGTACTTTTAAATGGTATATACGTATGCCCGCAATAAAACCAATAATGAAAGTATTGCACTCATTGACAAACACCTTTGCAAGATGCATATTACTTATCCTAGCATTAGGTCCCGTACATGTATACTATGAACAAATCACATTTATATCCAATAATTTTCCGTGTGTGTAGTGTTTTGATAGGTTTAAATGTAGGACAAATAAATATGTCTGCACCTTTGCATGTTTAGCATTTCCGTTGATAGTATTTGTATAAAGTTTAAAGCGTCTATACAGAACTCACTTCGTACAAAAATCAACTCTACGAACGGTGTATTCATTTTGTAATGTAGGCCATGCTTTTATTGTTTATTTATCGTAAAATTCTGACTCGCGACGATACAAGATGCTATCATCCCAAATAAACCGAAGACCTCAGGGATAGAAAAACGGAAATTGGGGTAATAATGCAGGGAAAAAACCGATACGTGTCAATAGAGGAAAGGGTGGAGGGGTTCACTGGAAACGGAAACCGATAAATCGCGAACAAATGCGCCCAGGGATAGGCGTTGGTGAAAACTTATCCCCTAAAGTGTCTATAAAATATGTGTTTATTGCATAAGAGAATGGGTCCACCAATAAGAAATGGAAATGCTCATAAGAAAGTGCAATCTCTTTTAGTATTCTTATAATTTCTGGTTAGTATTTCCCTTAACATATGTTTAGACAGGGAGAGAGAGAGACAGAGACGTGTGCTTTTCATCTCTTCTCTAACATACCACATGTAATATTTATGTAATATAATGCAAGTATTTTCAATTTTATCGATTGTTCAGGCCAAAATCGAGCTTAGCGAACCATTTGCATAATTGTGTAGTTTTCTTGTCTTCAACCTATCTTTTGTCCCGCTCCCACCTACTCCTTTTTCCTACCCCCCACCTTAGTACCAAAGAAACTCTGCGTGTACGTCGAACTAACAACGGTGTGCTCGCGACGTGAAATCTCTCCCGCGGTCTCAACCTGTGATCCTGTGGTCTATATGTGCCTACGGCTCAGTGCACGACATTGAATAACACGCACCACATTCATAGTATGAACTAATTATGAACTGTATAATGAAATTTATAATAACGTTTACACACTCATTCGACCTTAATATTAATACAATGAAATGAATAATAACGTTTAGACACCGTTTGACCTTACTGTTCATACTACCTACACTAGCATTCCCTATGCCACGAGAAGCACGGACGCACAATAACATATTACAACATCAAACATTTCTCTCGTCACACATAATATTGTCCCAGCTACAAATCTTTAAACATCGAATAAATATATTTTTATCAATATTTTTCCTTATTACAAATCTCTCATCGCTTAAGTAACGAAACAAAACCTGAAGTGAAATATTTAATGAAGATCGGAATTGGTCCGCTAGTTCCCATCCAGGTCCGAGTGAAGTGTACTTTGTGCCCCGTTTTAGTTTGTTTTAAACTGTCCATCGGATTGAAGTTGGTTCGTCGGCTACCTGAGATGGTTGGTATAGTGAGAGATTTATTTAAACTATTAGTTCTGCGAAAAGTAGACCTCGCGAGCACATAGACTTATTTTTTTTCTCTCAATAAATTTCAATTTTTGAAATCGCTAAAGCAGGCGTTACTTTAAAAAGTTATACTATAAAAACACTAATTGCTGATTGTTTTCCATACACAAATTCAGTATCATTTTATTTGTGGTACGATATCCCCTTTTTGCATCATGTTAAAGGCACCTGTATAAAATGACAATATTTATATAAACTTATCAATTTTTTCATACAAATAAGTACCGAGGCGGTCAAGTAGTTTGCCTAATAGTATGCCACTGTTACGCGTGACAGTTGCAATGCGACACAGATCTTTTAGATGTTCTACGTATTCGTAGTTGTTTAGTCCCTATGGTAATTTCACTTGCTACGGTGTCCTTGAATCTTAACACAGTAGTGCTTTCATATTACAGCTTCGAGAAGGACATGATATGGTACTTCGGTGGTAACTAGGTACATGATTAACATATTTTTAAGCATGTAACCAAAGTAAAGTGAGAAAATACGATCATCTTTAACTCGTTCACACCGTCTCGCCATCCATTCCATTCAGGCGCCACTCATAAGTTAATTTGCAATGTTCACTTACAAATTCGATTAGTCAACAACCACTCCGCTTGATTTCCTTTCAAAGGAAACTCACGGAATATTTCCCGATTCAAAACTGATTTAGTCTAGTCTGTTATATACTGAGTGCCTGAATATCCACGCTTTAATCTTATTTTCGAATTGAAACAGTATTATTATTGGTGTAAGTAGTAGGTACATAATATTCGAACGACTATCACTGGCCTTCCGCGCGATTCTCTAAGAGCAAACATCGTTGCATCTTTGAGAACATCCGTGAAACAACGACGAGAAGACAAGGAACGTTGGAAAACAACCTTATGTACAAGGGCGATATCTCTTAAGTATTTGACATCGGTGAGCTCACGATCGCAACGACGAATCATGAGAGAATCGCACGGCTGTGCGTATTGTAGAAACGTTTGTTTTTTGACATTTGTACTGCCATTAGATGGTTGTCGACCATCGATCTCGAAGCGCGTTCCCGTTGACATTTATGGTCCAGACCCCGTTTATTCTGGCAGGATGTAATCGCACACCACGGAATGATTAAATAATTAGAATTGCTAGAACTCAAACTCACTGATTGTCACATTAAAAGCCCCATCTCTTTTAGAAGATTAAACTGAAAATGTAGTTAGTGATTTTTCTCAATGTAAAAGTCTGATTGGGCACAGTTGGGTCTGATAATTTAAAGTAGAATCGCTTCCAATCTGGGAGAAATTGAGAGCGTTGAGCGGTTAGCTAATTAGAAAGTTTTTTCATTAGTACGTTTGTATATGCGGCCCGCGGCTTTGTAAATGAGTTCCATTAAGCCGAAAGCAATCAGAGTTTAGGTAACCGAAATAAAATTTGCATTTTCCCCGATGCTGTGTTAACTAAAGGGTCAGCGACTTGGAAAGGGCTGACTCAGGAGCTGTAACAGAAGCACTCAAATACCCTTATCTTTGATGTTCCTTGGATGGCTGTATCGGCACTTTGGAAAGGTCTGGTTTAAATCTATAGTAAGTATGAATATGGTATGTCTACAGCGCATCAAGTAACAGAGTATAGAAGCTGTGACAAGCTCTACAAAAGGTACCTTTTGTTTTTTATTATTTTTATTATTTGTTTTATTATTATACTATTTTGTACATTCATTTACACAATGTTTATGCAATGAGCTATGGCAAGGTTATGTTTCTTAACGAGTCGAATTACGACCAGTATTAGTAATGTATCTATAGATAGTTTACCCTACTATATTTGTAATGAAGCTAAATTACTCGTAAATTGTTATTAATTAATTAGTAAGTAATAATAATAAATAGATATTTGACACTAATTTCGGGGCCGCGCGCTCCAAGTACTTTGCTGTTTGTATAGATGTTATGTCAAATTTCTATCCGTAGTAAGGAAAACTGTGGATAGATAGATGACGGACGTTATTTAATGGCCGTTTTCAATAATCTATCTATCGCCGGTTTACCTTACTAGAGATAGATATTTGACACTATTTGTATGGACGTTATGTCAAATTTCGATAGATAGATAGATTATTGAAAACGGCCGTAAGAGAAGGTAAACAAAAGTTATAGACATAATGAAGCGAGTTAGCCATTTAAATAAACCGCAATATAAGTAAATCATTATAGTTTAATTAACTAAATCAAGATAAAATCATTTCTTTAATTTTGCCTGGAATGCGTTTTTTTTATTTACTCGCTATTTTTATTCCTTTTGTGCTTTTGCCACCAAAATAAACTTTCCCGAAGTATCTGGTCAGAGCAATATAAACATTTATATACATTGTGCGACGATGAGCGACAGCGACCGGTGAAGCACTAGGAATCGAGCATAATTGCAATTCATTTTGGAATTTATTTCAATGTTATAGTATAGTGCAATGGTTAATTTAGCGCAGTTTACTTTGATAATTGTATAGCATTATAAATGGGACCAAACTATCCAATAAAAATAATCAAAATAGTGTAATACAGTAAAAAGTCATAGGCGTCCATTACCTACACGCTCATGCAAGCGTTATTCAATGCCATCAGTCATGAATTACGTTTGAATGATGGTTATACTGTCGACATTACCACGCTCATTCTGACTGATCGTCAGTCATACGCAAAATTTCATATGGAATACACGTGCTCACGCAAGATAATATGATTATGGATATTCATAAATGAAAAGCTTGTATTGGAATGTTGATTGTCATTTTGAGTTAAAGACGTATGAAAAGAAAACGTTGGGTAAAAGACCCATATAAACTTGTTGGCATATGGAAGTCGAAAGGATACAGACTATACACATTATTTTGACATGAAAGATGCGTGTTTTTTAACCTTTTGGTCCTAGTAACACCATACATAAAAAAACCAGCCATGTTCGAGACGGACTCGCGCACGAAGGGTTTCGTACAATTATCTATAAATCTCACATACAACAAACATGATACAGATGACATGAGGCTTCGTGCACGAGTCCGACTCGCACTTGGCAGGTTTTTTAGTATATGTTATAGTTATAGCGGCAACAAAAATAGATCATCTGTAAAAATTTCAACTGTCTAACTATCACGGTTCATGAGATACAGCCTGGTGACAGACGGACAGACAGACAGATGGACGGACGGACGGACGGACAGCGGAGTCTTAGTAATTCTTTTTCCTTCCGTTTTACGCTTTGGGTACAAAACCCTAAAAACAAGATACCTGTATTCGAAAAGCTATTACTCCCGAAGAAGAACTAGGAGCAACTTCGATATTTCACTACTGGTAGAAATATTGATGACATGAAGTTTTCAGTAATTATGTCACCGGCTGCTATTTCAAAAGTTTCAAAAGTAAAATAAAATCCTTTTCTGGCGCGGGTGCCTACGGGTGCAGTAGTTGCATGATGCAAAAACCAAAATATCCATATAATTGTCAATCAACTTCATGCAACCAAACACCGCGTTACACGATAGGTTATTCGTCAGCCACAGCCGTGACTTTGGTCGGACAGCAAAACCTACCAAGGACACCATAAAAATACGTCGATATTAGAACGTTAATACTTTTAAAAGTGAGTTACCTAAATATTTTACAAACACTAAGTTAGATATTATTTTTAATTTATTTGTAAATTAATTATATTAAACAAAAAAAAATTGAGGCTGTTGATATCCAAACTAGGAAGGAACTTATTATCATAAATACAGACCTCTAACCTAGTGTAACGGATGTAGCAACCATCGATGAAAAATAATCTGTATGTACAATATGTACATATATATCAATAGGGTAGTTGACACAGTCAACAATAAATTACAATGTAATGTTAACTTAATAGTAGTTGGAGCAATTAACTTAATGAATTTAAAAAAAATTTATTAATATGCACTGGATTAACTTTATTTTGAATAAACAAAATGTGTACAAGAGATTCTAAAGGTCACGTGATCAAAAACGGAAGTAGCTGCGGAATTGATGGCATAATGGCAAAAGCACGATAGTGTCGTGCCTTATCAACAGATTGAGAATGAAGCAAGTGAAGAAAGCATCTACTATTATTGCTTTAAACCTAAATACATAACTAGGTCAAAGCACAAACTGTCAATCCATAAACACGGTTATTGCCGCAACCGAAAATAATAAGTTTGTAATTCATTTATATATTAATTAAATACCTAAGTTTATAATAATATTCATTAGTAAATTCGTTTTTCTTGATATCACTGTTGTTACACATTTATGGTATACAGTTTTTTTTCTTTTTATGAATGTAATAGGATCTTGACAGACAGACAGACGGACAACAAAGTGATCCGATAAGGGTTGATTTGTCTTTTTGAGGTGGACAACCCTACATAGAACAAATTATGCGGCTAAAATGTAGGTTTATTTTTGTAACTGCAGAGTTATAAACTTATTTTCAAGTAGGTAGTCTGCTATAAGAAATAAGTCATTTATTTAACTGTTTTGTATACATCACGTGGATACATTACTAAAACTTGCTAACACGATTGACGAAGAAGAAAACAACAATATTTTTTTATGATTTTATACACTTTACTGACACTCGTGCAACATTATGAACATCAAAGGTTAATAATCTACCGCTATTACACGTCAAAACTTAAGAATACACACAAAAGAAAATAAATTATAATAGTCATTATTGGTTTTTTCCCGCCTTCTGCATGTTCAAGCAAGCACCCTCCAAGCAAGCAAAACGAATTACAATGACAACACTGTTTGTTTTTGCCTTAGTGACTTCATACGACGTATAAGCCGCCATTGAATAGTATTTTAGCGCCAAATTTAAAACTTGAAATAAAACATCGTTTTTTGGATTTACAGTTCTTTAAAAAAATATGCTAGGTGTGTATTTTAGTGTCCAGTGGGCCGAGTACAAAAATCTGCTTAAGTGTAACGATATCGTGTCGTTTACGTATTCAGTACAAACTATGAGTTATCTGTGCCACTATTGTACTATAATACATGACAGTTTGTACTAAATACGTTAACGATGCGATAACGTTACACTTAAACAGATTTTCCAGCCCACTGGTTAAATTAACGTACAATAAATAAATTTCAACAACCCTATTCAAATGACATAAAGGTAAATTATATTTGTGACAATAAAGAGTACGACAAATAGAAAAATAGAACACCTAATCAGAACGAGAAATATATCGAGAATATAAGAAAAAATATTCGTAATACTTTTCTATTCTATTCACGTAAAAGCAAAATAGAAATTCAATAGTCGTAGCTATTGCGATTCGCTGTTTGCAGACAGACTAAGTTTACACGTTTCTATTCTTTATACCGAACTTTTCTTATTCGAATAAAGCCTATTTTTACACGATTGCTCAAAAAGTAGTGTTATATTTTCTTACAAGCTATAGATCAGTTTGATTCACCCCCGTCTGGTCTCAATCACTTTTTTTTTTACATCCACACAAGGTTTGCATGGCAGAGCCTGCACTATGGTAACCTGATGACTGATATACATACTTATATACGAGTACATATACACACCCAGCCACAAATCAAACAGACATATTCATGCACACAAATGTTTCATGGTCTAATGTAGCGTACGCGAAACTTAATTTTCAAATATGTAGGTATATAGTATATAATATGCATACACATGAGTCACTCAATTACATTACCATATGTGAGATTTCACCCGCACTAGTCAACAAAAATATGTATTCACACAGGAATACCCTGACAGCTGACGGAGCCGTCTTATCATTCATCATCATCCCAAATTGTTACCACAAAAATGTATGTTATTATAGATATTGAATAAAAAGAAACTACGGTCTCCTCACTAAATAATTCTTTAAGCGTATCTCAATGAACATTGTCTCGAACTCTTTTATAATAAATGATTGGGACAAAGATAAAGAAAGATGAGGTTCACGATTTTATTCGTTTTATTAAACATTTGCTAATGGTTTACGAGACCACGCTCACACCTCTATACGAGCACAAGTGACAAGAACATGTTGCCGGGATATAAGTACCCTATGGTTTTTTCGGGCTACATGCTATATCTGCGTTTTAGTATTAGGTTTTTATGAAATTGGTTTAGTAGTTGAAGTGTGAAAGAAGAACAAACAAACAGCAAACCCTTATACATACTTTTGCATTTATACATGAATCGTACTTAGAAAAAAATTTGACGTCAGCCCCGAGTACAGATATTCTTGAAAGAAAATCTTCTGTAAACGATGTTTTTTTATTAATATTATAACTAGCCTCCACAGACACCAGGGTCCGTGCCATTTTAAAATTTTTTAACATATTTATCTAATCTACGAGTATATATAATTAAAAAAAGACATAACAATACGTACTTAATTAGAGGACATAGGATTACTAAACTAACTAAAAAACTTACTAAAGGGCTATATCGTTTCTGATTTTGCATCAGCATTCAGAGCAGACCGGTCTCCGCAGACAGAACCTGTTCACGAGTTGACGCATGTGGCAGCCATCGCCTTCCTCAACCATATTTCAGGGAAGATGGCGACCCGCAACACGATGCCACCGCCTGCCGACACCTTTTCGTGAGCGTGTCTGCTCTGTATGAACTCAGCGTGAGAGTGAGTGATGCTCGAATGGACCAAGTGACAACTACTACTTTTCTTGGTTTTCAAGTTGATAGTGGCCTGACATGGGAAGGTCACATAAATGGACTGTGTGAGAAGATCGGTCGCGCCTGTTTTGCGCTATGGCGCGTATCCGCCATTTTACCCTATAGCATGGTCCGGAGCTGCTACTTCACGTCAGTACACTCTCTTCTGTAATATGGGTTTGGGAGGGAGCTTTGGGGGCGCGCAGCAGATGTACAGCGCGTCTTTAGAATGCAAAAGAGAGCGGTGCGAGCCATAGCGATAGTGCCGCCTGAAGAATCGGCGCGACCCTTATTCAAGAGGATGAAAATTCTCACTGTCCCTGCCCTCCTGTGTCGTCAGGCAGCTTTATATGCAAGATACCACTTGGAGGACTACTCCAAAATAGGCGATGGACACCAATACGGCACGCGTCACACGCACCGGCTGGCGAAGACTTCCAAACTATTGCACGTGATGGCACCGGTTGCTCACATGGTCAGGCAGCCGACCACCGCGGTGGTCGGCTGCCTGACCATGTGCGAAATGCTCCATCAAGTAACTCTTTTAAAATCCGTCTCAAAAAGTGACTTGTTGAGCAATCACTCTATAAATTTGATGAAATACTGCTATAATTTTATTATTTGACAATTTTATTAATTTGGATTAATTATACGATTTATCTTATTATGTTTTGACGGTATTTTTAATTTTAATTTTGTATTTCTGTATTTTTTATTATATAATTATATTGAATTAAATTGAATTTATTTTTTTAGTGTTATTATTTCGAATTTTATAATTAATAAAATTGTCTATGAATTGGACTGGTTATGATACTTAGTATATATTATTACATATTACAGTATTATATGTTATTACAACTACCTAGTAAGGTATGATAATTTTTTGTTGACATGTAACTTATTTGTTATTAATACAATACTATGACTATGACTATAACTATGGCTTAAAAACTATGTATTGTGGTCCAGAAGCATGCCATATTTACAAATAAATTTGTAAATGGCTGGTAGATGGAACAAATGATCAACGGGCTGATGCGTACTTCGACCAGAGAATTAGCATGTTCAACGAGGTACTTCACGTCACCGACCTTTTGGGCACCCTGCTCGTGGACCGTAGACCTGAATTCTGTGTCCTGCCTGTGCCATTTTGTCTTCAGGTATAAAACAGATAATATTCACAAATTGTATTGCTGTTTGTGTTTTAGGTTTTGTAGTTATATTAGTTTTATTATTAAAATTTACTTTAATATACTCATTATTCTGTTAATTAAAATAAATGTCCTTTATACTTTAAAAATTGTAATTTATATTGTATTTTTCAAGTATTTGAAAAAAAACTTTTTCCGGTTGGATAATGCTGTCAAGCTGTACCTAGAGTTAAAATTTAATGGTCAGACTTCGTGCCTCGGTGACGGTCATGGCGTCTGACACGGATTGTCGGAAGACGCGGGTTCGAATTTCGTCTGAGGATGGAATTTTTCTCTCTATAATTGCAATGTTTGGTATCGCTAAGCAGGCCTTAGTGCTAAAAAAGCTTTAAAAAAAGTAATACTATAATAATTATACATTGTTTATTTGAGACACAGTTAAGCCAAAATAGCTGGATGGATTTGGATGAATTTTGATACACAGGATTTATGAGTCTTAAACATAATGTCCATGGCTGTAGCTTGATATTTAGTTTTGTTTGTTACTATTACTACTATTGCTATGATATTAGGCGTTAACGGAGCATGTCGGAGTATCGAACTCTATAATATTACCACAAGAGACAGAATTTCTTGATGACAAAGCAATGATAACATTGCGCGACACTAAACCGTAGATTGACCGGATGTGTGGAGTCCAGGAGAGTTCCTAACAATTGTAAAAAATATCATAA
Organism: Selenia dentaria; assembly: GCA_917880725.1. Taxonomy (NCBI): domain Eukaryota; kingdom Metazoa; phylum Arthropoda; class Insecta; order Lepidoptera; family Geometridae; genus Selenia; species Selenia dentaria. The sequence goes on along the minus strand of OU862888.1, from coordinate 18,610,599 downwards.
TCTTCTTCCAGGGAACGCAATATCAGATAGGTATTTTCTTAAATTTCAGAAAGCACGTAAAAGAAGTGCAAAGTGCACGAAGCAGATTGTTAGAGACAAAAAATAACTAGACTCCTTAATAAAGAAATAGCAACTTCCTCGTATTTAAACTTGACAAATCCTGAATGTTTTATTGGATATTGTTTTCGTAGGTCTTCAGCCACTCTTCTGGCTGATTCTGGAGTGAATTTTACGACTCTGAAAAGACACGGAGGCTGGTCCGATAAAGTGGCTGAAGGGTGAGCACTCAATTAAAAACAAAACTGATATAAACAACAAAATAAATCTAAACATTACATTGCATCCTAATTCTGAAACAGAATCTCACTCGCTGACCACTTGCCAATATTGAAGTCCACAGCTATCTACCTCAAAACAGCTTATTCATACCTTATACCATCTACCAATCAATCCAGTGCCCAGCTGCAAATCTCATCAGAAGTTCAAAAAACAAATAAAATAAATATATTTTTTTTAGTAATTGCCACAATATGATTAATGTAACTATTAATACTAATCAAATAAAATGTATCATATAAAAAGTATGTTTTATTTCCCTGCAACCTTTTGAGAAAAGTACTATGTAAACTTCGGTAGAAATGGCAGTCGCCTGCCTTGTGACGTGAACTGAAGGTAAATTAAGTGAAACTTATACTCGACCTGAATTTGCCTATTTGCGGCCTTTGCAATACCGTACTACGAGTATTATGTTTTTAGAACCCAAAAGGTAGCGGAATCTGCCGGTAGCTGGCCAACAAACCGAAGCCGAACCCTTTTAATAATACATTGTGTGTGCATGGTATGGTCAGCAAAAGACATACTGCACCTCACCTATATCGTTACCTTATCCTTATCACCTATTGCCTTGGCAGCCTGATGATTCCACCAGGCTGCCAAGGCAACTCAAAATTTTTGCAAAAGAATTGTATTATATTATGTACTTTATTCTTATTAGAAGAAAGTTTAAACTGATAAGTCAAATTTACACTATTAAGGTTGTAGTTATATAAAGTTTGAATCTCCAACATATCACACTTACATTTAAATGCGAAAGTTTGCGGCTGAGGTACTGAGTAAGTGAGTATGTTTGTTACCTCTTTACACTTACTAGAAATTTATATAAGTAACTATATAATATTATTTTTATACAGTTTTATATAGGACTGGTGTATTCTTTACGGACCAAACATTGAACCATAATGTACTACTTGCAAGGTTTTTCTATAAATTAGATGCAAGCACTTGTTGAAAACAATATTTTTTTGGCTTTAGCCCAAACGGTTTAATTGCTTTTTTATAACATGCCTGCAACGGCTGATATTACATGGATACGGCAAAATTTAGGAAAGCAAGCAATCTCCGATGGCAATTTCGTGATTAGTGCAGTTTACATTATTGTCGACTGTATATTCGAGAGTTGTCAAAAAGGAACAAAGAAACATGCAAATATTAGGACTACTTTCGACCTTGTGAGAAAGTTGTAGTCGTATTTCATAATAATGTATTTACAAAGTTTCCCCTTTCGTTTGCCGTTAAAACTCAGGCATTGTTTCCTTTCAGTTTTGCCTGTTAAAATAATATTACTGTCAGAGATTTGTCGCCGGAGTTTGATGAATGGTTCGGCAAGATTGAAGTCCAATATTTTCTTCAAGTAATTTACGCTGATTTCTAGATTAAGTATGTATTTTTGATCAAAGTTAAAGTACAGGGTTTTCTTTTACTTTTGGTGGTAAGTATAGATGATATCAATTTATTTTATAAATATAAAGAAAAGTTACTTATTTAAATGTTTTTATATGACGAATGTTTAGTTTTGGTTTAAAAAATTTAAAGACTTGCTTTATAAATAGTATTTCGACACACTATCATCGTTTCAACGAATTTAAGTAGGTAGTATTTTTAGAGATCCGTAGTACGTTTAGAAAACGGTATTAGAGGTTGCATCTAGAAATGGAGATGTTTGTTTTTTTACTGAACCCTTCCGTGTGGATCATTAAATGTATCTAATGAATTGAGGGTAATATTTCGTACCTGACTTTGTATAATGTGTACATACCATCTGCTAAATTTATATCGCCGAAGTGGCTTGAAATTTCTATTTCGGTCACACTTTATTAAGACCTAATAAAATACTCTATTGAAATGAGCACCATCTTTATTACATAGTAGAAGACGAAAAATTAGAGAGTGAACAAAAAATGTAGTTCATTGTACGCATAACATAAAATGTTCTATCGAAAAAGTACAGAATATTGGTTCTAGGCATCGATCTGTATATCAGTTCTAGGTATAAATGTGCGGTCATACACTATTTATAAAACCAGTACTTTACAATATTGTAATTATAATTATTTACTTTACCTGCTAGAAAAAATACAGGTTCAAAGGTAATTGCCCTTCAAAATGTAGAGAAACAATCCTCCTTTAGTAGTCTTATATTTGATTCCACAATGAAAAAGTATAAATGCCGTTTTTGCATGCCACTTCTGAAATTTGGCTTATTTTAATGACTAGTAATACTGCTCTTATAGCTCATAGCTGTCGCTATTGTAATAAAGAGCTCCATACCCATATTTTAAGCAGGTATATACAATATATATAATTATATAAACCATAGAGATCTAGAGAGATGCCAGTCCGTGCACTGGGTACAAAACCAGGTGTCGCAAGCAGCGGCCGTATTCCGCGATTCAACGAATTGTTGGTTTCAATAAGTTCACTATCCACTGCCGTATTAAAAATTAACGTTTGAATATTCGTTTGTACAGAGCAAGCACTGTAAACTGTTTACATGAAATAGCGCGACCGGCGTTCAGTCACATAATACAAAAGTTACGAACCACCACGAGCAATATCTTCTGTTTTTGGGCATATTGCTGCGACACTGGCCCTGCCCCTTTTCGTATCTCCCTTGTTTCTGTGATTTGTAATATAAACACACAGAACTGTAGCTAAAGGTACTGTAGGCTAAGGGTTTTATATAAGGTATTTGTTAATTAGTGCACAATATTAAACGTTTGAAATCGATAACTGGTGATGAAAGTATAAGAAAAAAATACATATATTTTTTATTATTATGAACCCATATTCTCCACTCCACGGCTAAGAACCTACGACCACGACTTGACGTACCGCTATATCACAGAATACCATAGCAGTAACTTCGTGAGACATACCTAACCTACCTACTTAGAATAGGTACAACGACGTGCGAACTGCGAACGTTGACCCGCCCGGGCCCGCCCTCCGTAGGTTCAGGCATAGATATCAGCAGGTACTTGGCTACCGCTAAAATAAGGGTATCTAAAAATTTCGGTATGACGTCATACCGTAATTTAACGATACCTTATCATTTCGGTATTGGTAATTTTAGGTACCGATATACAACTTTGGTACCGAAATAAGGAACTGATCGCGGCTCGTTACTTTCCTAACCACTGCTAGGCGAGCCGTCCATTTCATTTCATTCGTCTGTTCGGGCCTAAATACCTACCAGGCCTGTCAGAAACTTAATAACCCAAAAATATTTTAATGGGTAATGTGAAAATGTCTTTTGCAGTCAAGAAAAGCAATATAGTTATTTTCGATTCCGAAGATTATGAAACTCAGTCTCAAATGTCCACTTACAAAAATAGAAAGGTAATTGTGTGCAACGACAAGAATTCAAATTGTAAGTAACATACAGTACCTACCTGATCGGATTAACCTATAAAATACTACATCTCTGATGGATGAGTTATTGATTTGATCCAGTATAGGTACCTAATTAAATACAAAAGTATTATGATACTAGCTGACCCGCCAGCAGCTACGCTCGCGTGGTGTCGCGGGATACGGTATAAGGTTTTTAATTATCCCACGGGAACTCTTTCATTTACCGGGATCAAAAATATACTATATGTTGATCAGAGATATAAGCTACCACCATACGAAATTTCATTTAAATTGGTTCAGTCGTTTCGGAGACTAGCCCGTATAACAACCCGTATAACAATTTGAACTTATTTTTCACTTGTTACATCCCCTGACTCGGTTTTCAGAATAGTTTTCAGAAATTTGACCTCTACAGTTGATAATATGTAGTAGTTTTTACATCCCTCGTTGTACCCCCTTAAGTCATCCCTGACAAAAATATTGAAAGCATCACTATTTATTTAAAATTACCTATCCAGTTATCAATTTTCATCACTGTAGCTCCAAAAACATAGAACTTTTGAAAAAAAAATATCCCCTGTTTTACCCCCCTAAGTCATCCCTGTCAATAAATATTGAAATCATCAATTTAAACTGTCCAAATGCTAATTTTCACCACTGTATGTTTGAAAACACAAAACTTTCCATACAAACTTTGACCCCTCCATTTCTCATAAAACAATAATTTTCCAAAAAAAAATAAGGCCAGCATTTTTTATTTTGAATCACCTATCCAAATACAAATTTTCACAACTATAAGTTCAAAAACAAAGGATTTTCATACAAACGTTTTCACCCCTTTTGACCCCCTTAGGGGTTGAATTTCATAAAATCCCGTCTTATCGTATCTACGTCCTAAAAAGAACCCGTATGCAAAATTTCAAACTCCTAGCACTTAGTTTCTGAGATTTCGTGATGAGTTTTGCAGAGCAACCTAGTACCAAGCATGACGATTCATACTTGCTCCTATCGTAGGAAAAAACATGCACCGCATTATTCTTTTTTCTCATTTGATTAGGGAGTTCTAAAACACTGGACTACTCAAGCAAGGCAGGTAATATTTATCAAGGCGGAAGACTGCACGCGGGTAGAATGAAACAGCGCAAGCGGCGCGGCATCTTTGTCAGAGTGCGATAGATAGAACGATAGGTACTTGGATCTCTGCGCCGAAACAATGCACGCGACTCTATTAAATATTCTGCAACGCCGCGCTCTTCCGATTTCGGTACCGAAATGTGATAACGGTTAAATAAGTGTAGAAAGTTTTCGGTTACAATAACCTGTACCGAAATGCGTAAACGGTGATTAAACCCTTATAGCTGTACCGTAAAGAGCCCCTGGACAGGATATCAGGTGCGCAAACATTCGCGAGTAGATAGGTTTGTAGGTCGTTGTACCTATTCTAAGTGGGTAGGTATGTCTCGCGTTGTTATTGTTGTCTATTCTGTGATGGAGCGGCGCCGTATTGCGTTCAGTTGCGCAATGGTTATTAGATACAGAGCAATTAATATGTATTTGATTAATAATTGATCAATTAAACATGTATTTTTTTCTTTCAATATAATGTTCAGTTATTAATTTCCAAACCACTCCATTCAATATTGTACACTTATTAACAATGACCTCATATTATTTATATATATATATATATATATATATATATATATATATATATATATATATATATATATATATATAGTACATTCATCTATAGAGTTGATAATTGTCTTTTAGCAAAACGTTATTATTTTTTGTATAAATTCTGTAACAAATTTATATATATGAATTACAATTAAACACATTAAAGTGATGTAAAAATAAGTGAAATTTGATTAAATCGTAACAACAACAAAATATAAATCCTATTACATTTACCTACTTTTATTTTATGGAAGGTTTTTTAAGTTGAATATCTGCGTTCGATTAATGAGACATCGTGACCCCGATATCTTTGCAACCCTAATAAACTGAAAACTACTTGCCCAAATAAAGATTAGTCAAAGATTATCAATTAGTGAATCTGCATTCAAACCTGTAAGATAGATATAAACGGTTTTCTAACTCAATAACGGTTTCGGTAGCGGTATCTATGAACATAATTTACTGCATTGAAATTGCTGTATTATGTGGTAGAGAAAAAAAGATTAAAATCAACAAAGCATTTTAATAACAATATATTATACTGCAATCCAATAAGAAATCACAAAAATACCTACAACTCTTCAACTTTTCCAAATAGAGAAAGTCGGATAAAATAATATTCGGAAAGCTCCTTCCCTTCCAACCATCAATTTCAGCTTCAATACCTCTCATAATATGCCAACAGTATCTGATGAAAGTAACAACATGAATCAATCTATCATGAAAGTTAAACATTGACCTGGTCAACACTTGATGGAGCGAGCATTTAGATGCATTAGTGTTCCACTCAGTTGTGTTACATCCCGGAACGGATATTAGCCGATCAAACTGAATACTAGATATTATATATATAGTTGCATTTTTAGCACGAGTGTTTTAGCATAGTAGTTTTTTTTTTTATGTTTGTTACCTCATCCTCATAACTTTCGATAGGGTGACGGTTTTTAAAATTCTTTTTTGTTTGAAAGCTGGTGCTTCCTGTGTAGTCCTATATAAATTTCACCAAATTAGGTCTAGCAGTTTTTGAGTTACACTTAAATAACTGAATAGAATGGAAGTCGGTTTATTTATTTTTTTAATTATACTTGTTGACATGACACTCTTTCACACTTTACTGTATTATCATATTATACTTACCGTATCATTATTAATTAAATTTATTTATTTGTAAGCGTAAAATATTAAAATAAATCTATATGGGAGAAACCACTGGCACCCGAAATACAGTTTTTAATTAGTTCGGGAGCCTTTGGATTCATCAACTAAAATGTAATATATTATTGCAAAATAAAAGAAATATTTATTATTATATATCTCTCCTTGCGCGGCAGTATGCAGCAGCTCACGCTGCATGTTTGTGCTGCATTGCGTTGTCACACTTTCCACCAAAAAACAGTATACATACACATAATGTTTTGAAGCTTGTTTGACATAATTCATCTCACAACTTGTTTTGTTGAGGTAAAGGTTTTTTTTCTCGCTTGTCTTGGAGATAATTATATTTCTTTTCCTTTTGGGGTTGAAACTATGGGTTCTTGGGGTCCAGATGCACGGCGTTTAGTAAAAGAGCTGTCCAGACGCCTCAAAGAAATTACAGGTGACCAAAGAGCTGGTATTTACCTCGGGCAACGTATCAGCCTGGCTATTCAACAAGGCAACGTTGTCAGCTTTTTGGGCACTCTACCCGTAGACAGGGACTTAAATGCTTTTTTTTTAAATTTATTATTATAGTTAAGTAATAGGTAGATTTATTTTATATCAGTAACTTTGTACTTAGATTAAATTTATTGTGATAAGTATTACTTATTAATATAAATGGAAAATTAATCTCACAACATTTTTTGTTGAGGTTTGCGTTCCCACTGCGGAAAACTGTAGGGGATTTGCGTCGTTTCCGAATCTCGCAACACGTTGATATTATTAACATCTTGTGTGAAAGTGCGTACACTAATCGAATCTAGATTGACATAAAAGAGTGTTAACAACATATTTTCATAAGAATGTTTAGGCAGTGCAAAGTTACGGTTAGGGAATCAGTATAATATATTGCGCGATTTCATATCAATTCTTAAATACTATTGATTACACTTAAAGTATACACACTAGGATGCCCTGGTTGCGGCAAGCATTGACACACACAAAACCACATTACACTATCCAAGACATACATATTCATACAATGCTTAAGGGGACGTCCATTAATCACGTGAGGCTCGAAAAGGGGGGGGAGGGATACGACAAAAATCACGAAATATCACCAGGGTGTAGTAAGAGACATCACGTGTATTTATTTTTTAGTCAAACGCGATTAAATATCTTCATGTACAATATATATTTTTCGCATGATTACACCATTCCTTTAATAATATTTGTAAGTATGCGAGTCAAAATACAATACACGTGATTTTTTATTACACGCATCACCAAGAGGGAGAAGGGGTCAAAAAATGCTAAAAAACACATTACTTGATAAATGGACGGCCCCTAAGACCTCTTACTATTTTTGCAAACCTTCAGAATGTTATCTGTTTTATTCAATATACGATTATATCTATCATTACGAAATCTATATAGATACATAATTTGAAGTGTATATTAGTAGTTCCTAATTATCAGATTTTCACTAAATGCATATGAAATTATAAAGGTATGTAACTGTACTTTTTTTTGTGTATGTTTGTTTGTTCCGGCTAATCCCTTAAATGGACCGATGTTAACGGGACTTTCAGTGGCAGATAGCTGATGTTATAAAGAATAATTTAGGCTACTTTTATATTAGAAATAAAGCTCCGTCTCTGTTACCTTATGCCTAAACGGCTGAACGGATCATTATCAAATTTGGTAAGTAACCTTATAATTAAAAAATAGATTATACCCCGGAAAGCACATCTCAATCACACTCACTAAGCGGGTGAAAGCGAGGGGCGCAGCTAGTTTTGAATAAAAATATGCGGTCACTTTGGACGGATGTTAAGTACATATATAATGTGTTGTTATAATTACATAAGTACATTGTTTACATTTAACAATTTTAATGAGATTATTAAACTTGTGTATGTGTAATAAACTTACTATAGTAAAGTGTTGGAAATAGTAATGAATACTTTTGTCATAAAGATGGCAGTACTTATACAATGAGATGGATGGAGTGATATGTGCAATTGGCACCTCGCAGGGTGTGCTGATTTCGAATACTCCATATTTCTCACATAACACCTAAACCACGCGGATCTGGGAATATTAGGGAAGTATACTCTTAAAACTGCATGATTGCACCACACTGCGGTATGCGGGGCAGTGTCATATGGCCAAAAAGATTAAGTTATGCATTGCGACCGAAGAAATACCTATTAGTATTCATGTAGCTTATAAAATATGGTCATGTTACATTACAATTGTACTCATACAAATTGCTTATTTAATCGACAAATGTTCGGTAGACATACCGAAACAACAGAACAACAACAAAAACAACCCACACACATTCAAATAACAGTACAAACAAAATCATTTCCCGGCCACTTTTATATTTACCTACATTCATGATAACAAAGTGTCAAGTTACTCTTACCTGGGGTTAATGTGGTGAGCAGTTATGACACGCGTAGTTACCTCGAAATCTCATTTACTTATCTATACACACATCAAACATAACACCCTTATATTTGCAGAAGTAAAGTTCAAATTCGCGTATTTCGATTAATAGTAAACAAAATTAATTTGCCAAGTCCCTACGTTATGTTGCGAGTTACTCGAGGGAACAAGTTAGTTCCGTAAATACGGTTATAAGTGTAACAAATCACTTTTTGTATGGAATAAGTTGTTTGCGGAAAATTGTGAATAGGGAAACACAGATGGTTTTTTTCAGTTCTTTTTGTGACTGAAGTTTTAAGTTCAGGTTTCTGGTAGGTGTATAGGTATTGCTTTTCGTCTTCTCTCTTTCTTTGCAAAAGCAGTGTTTAATGTTAAGATTAGTTCTATAAGCACAATTAATACTTTTGCTAATGAGGCGGAAAGAAACAAGTCACTTCTTGCCGCTATTAATAGTATTGTGGGAAGTAGGACGGAAAAATTCTCAGAGCACTCGAAACGCGGTCAAACCTTATCACTGCTGGAATCACAATCGCATTTTATTGGCTTTAGTTCGTAGGATATGTGTCAGATCCCGACCAAACTAACTTCTTAGGCCGCTTTTACAGCTACGTCAGTAATTTGGATTATTATCTACCTACCGCCAGTTTCAAGTATTATTGATGCGGTCCGATAAGGCCCTTGGGTCGATAAATCCAAAATTTACGTTGTTACTTTTCTTACTACCCTTTGAATTTTCTGGAAATAAAAATATATTTTTTAAATCTGCAACTGTGACCATTCTTTTTATTTTTCTACAATATGGAAAATAAAATAATTAAACCTCCACTTGCCAACTCCTCCTAAGTGGCTCGTGGTTGCCGAACTTTTTCGGCCCATTTCATCGCTCATATCATATAATATTCTGTTACCCACTCAAAGACCAAGCTTTTCGGCCATCATTATATTTTGAAGGGATCATTTTATTCGTCCTACAGGTACATATCCTATATACATTCTCTATAAAATAACGAATATTGAGTGTCAGATTGTGACATCAAAATAACAGCTTTTTATTTAAATCTATTTGAAAGTTTAAACTGACACCAAAATACATTTTTATGTCTGTTTGTTTGTCGGCTGGACCTATACGGGGATTTCACTGGCACTTAGCTGATGTTTTTAGATTTTTTATGAAAATAATTAGTAATCTGCTTAAGACATTAAATCTATTTATCCCATGAGTCCACCGTAGAAACAAGCGAAATCGTGAACGAGTCAGCAGCTAGTCCTAAATAAGCTTACCTAGGTATATTAATTTATGAGCATGTATATTGTCTTTACACAACTAATATCATTATACAGGCAGAGTTTTTTATTTTATTTTACATAGATACTCCTACATGAGTAGAATTTGTGAAGGAGTTCGTCCGGGGGAGCATTGCCGCCATACCGTTTTCCGCCGTAAAGCAGTAATGTTTATTTTGGTTTGGTGTGGTTGCCGACAAAATTACAGGCACATGAGGCTTCACAACTTAATATTTACATTAAATTACAGTTTTTAATACACCAACAAAGGCTTAGTTAAGTTAATCATTTTGTGTTCGCGTCTCAGAGTTCCAAGACACAGGCTATCGCCTAGTTTAGTACTCGCTGATAGGATAGGATTTGTACAAATCAAGTAGTGATTTGTACAAATAGTAAATTCTTAATTTGTGTTTAAGACAATGTGTAAGTTGAAAATCTTTTTAGCATAGGCATAGACACAGATCACAGAAACAAAGGATATCTATGAGTATATATATATGTATATAGATGGATAGATCTCTATGGGCTTAACTGAACACTCACTCCGGGATTCGAATGGTAAGAGGCTTCGAGATTGAGAGAGCGGTAGTATACCACTTGTGCGAGTCGTCTTGGTTGGTACGTACCTAGTGTTAAATATTCTGTCGCAACGCAATAGTGCGAAAGTAAGCTTTTATTCTATGCTCTCGGTGGAACTAAGGTGTAGTGCATACCGCCAGGCGCGACTTAACCGTTTCAGAGCATAAAATCAGTGTAAATTGGTAATGTTTTATTATTTTTGGGTGATTAGATAGTGGCGTGCGAAACTGGAATAACTATGATGAACCTGATCGCCGGCGGTTTTGCTTGCTTGGTTTATAGGATACGAGGCCACAGAAATGTATTGAATTCGTCCCATTAAGGGAGACATTTCCAAGAAACCGTTCTTGGTGGATGCTTACAACATAAAAATCTTCAACTGTCAAAATAAAGTTAATAGCCATATCGGTTTGGGCAAGTTATTTTGTATGTTATTACAGTTCTATAGATAAATAAATAAATGAATTTTGTAAAAATAAATAATTAAATAGTCCTTTTAAAGTGCCCACAGCTGACTTGGCGATCTAAACCGATCAAAAAGCTTGCTGAGCTGTGGTCAGGAGTTTGATGGATGATAATAAGGGTGTGGGTGTGAGAACATAAATAAGGCGCCAATAATGTAAACAGGCCTTTACAGGCCAATCTTAATAGCACAGAAATAATCTAACAATATGATTTCTGGACGTAGTAGTTATTTTAGATCTATACGAATATTATTTTACATTATTTGATTGAAAGTTACATTTTAATGGAGTTACATAGGCTATATAATATTTTCATAAAAGTTATATATATGAAAACTTCGATAATGTAACTCAAGTTGTGTAAAAAATACCAAAAAAACACCCTTTACGTCGCGTACGCTGCGAAAACTATTGACAACATGACAAAGTGATGTAGTGCAGTTTCATAAAAAATATCAATATCTACTATAAAGTTAGCAATATCATATGTCTAATTTTATTACAGTTATGACACAATAACTACTATTTCATTTTAAAATATTTATATAACAGTTACGCCGAAACATCTTTATATCGCGTACACTGTGGAAACTGTTAACAATAGAGCAATGTGTACTATAGTTTTACAAAGGACATCAATGTCTACAAAAAGGTTTTTGATACTATATGTCGAATTATTACAGTTATGTCACAATAACTACTTTTCCGTGTTAAATTATGCAATATTAACGCTGGTACAAACTAGGTCTCATTATTCGTACTCTGTTTTTAATCCTTGTCTTAATGCATTATCTTGATCTGATCTTGATTTATCATCATCGTCAACTACCACCGAGCGGGTGAAACCGCGGAGCATCCCCGTCCTGCGATATAGGTACTCGTAATTTAGGTGGTCTGATGTTAACCTTCATACTGGCTCATGACAGTTTGCAGTGCAAGGCAGCCATCTTAAGACGTCAGTTTCATTATCTATTTATGCTTGCTGCAATTATCTTTATACGTTCAAACATCGTCTGCAGTACCATCAGTTGTCACTGGGACTCTCATGCATTGCTTGAGGCAAATGCTTGCATCAAGCCCGGCTCTTGCACAGGAGGCTTATAGCTAAGGATGTGAGAATATAATGACGTTATAAATCAATATCTTGTATGTAGAAAATGTCTCCCTGTTTTGATGGGAATATATTTTCCAATGGATCTTTTACACATTTCTTGGGATCTCTTACATTTTAAGGCCGGTGTCAAATCTAATGTCAGACGTCTCGTAGCTTGATACGAGTATAAAGAACACTTTTGTTAAGGGCCTATTTTAGGATTTCTATAGAGGGATTACATATTCATTCTAGGCTTGAAAGTCGCTGGAATCTAGATCACAGTGAAGCAATATAATATTAAGTATTTTGTAGGGAGATATGAAAAACAAGTTATATTTTTGCGTTGCTTGTAGGTTGTAAAAGTAAAAAAAATGGTGAGAAAAGAAGGGTTTAGGTCATTCTTATTCACGACAATTGTAATCATATTAACCATGATTATATTGTAGTTATTATGTTTTATACATTAATGATCATGTCACTATTAAAACTAATATTAAAGTAATAATAATACATTACATTTAAATAATGTTTAATCTAAAAGGTGCACTATGTTAAGAACTTTACATAAATATTATAGTATACACGTATAGAGTTTTCATAGAAAAATACAAAAAATAAAGCACACTGCGATTATGCATAGGAATGAATTATTTATATTTTATAACATACGTAATTATTATGCATTAATTAAATTAAATCATGTCAAATAACTCAATTTAAAATAGCGTAATATAAAAATAAAAGTGATGCCATAGAATATAAATGAAAAATAACCAGCCTTTTCAAATAGAGATTATGGTTGGCCTGCTTGGGATCCAGTGATCAATCTAAAACCCAAGGCCAGCTCAATACATCTGGACATCGTGTGGGACTATTGGAGCATGCGGCAACAGTTTAATGAATGTTATATTATGATAGGCGGTATAGTCGTAATTTTCATAAATTTCTATAACAGAATACTACTAATTAGTCTACTCGAAACCATGTTAACTGAAAAGTGTTTAAAATGTCGTAGTACCCAAGACTGCAGCAGCTTTTGCTTGTTTATTTTGTCAGGTTAAGAAATCGGTTATCAAATTGATACTGGCAGTTAACCTACAGTAAACTAAGGTACATTTAATTTTGTATTTGACCAGTCCGAAACGTTTTTCAAGCGCTTCTTAGGTACTTTTTTCTTTATATGATAAATAAATCAGTATCATTTGCTAACTTGCAATATAAGTACTGGTACACATTAGATCACATCCACGCATTCAACCATTTCAATTTTAGTTTAGGAAATTAGAATAGTTAATATTAGAATAAAATTAGAAAATTAGGATGCTTTAGAACTTATATATAATAATAGTTCAATCAATCAATCAAAGTATTTATTGTTGTAGAATTTGTTATAATTGAAAATGTGAAAGCCACTGGTTCCCGAACTAGTAGGTACTGTGTTTCAGGAACTAGGGTCTTCTCCCAATATTTTGTGCAGCTTACATGTCTACAATATAAATTAAATACTTAAAGGAAAGTTACAAAAAAATATGTCTTAACAAAACTGTATTGTCTACCATACGGACTTAAATAAAAGTGCACTTACTTAAACGTACTTGTTTTTGTGCGTTATGAAAGAACATTTTATAGATGGACAGACACTTTTAGATACAACGTCAAAAACTTCTGTTATCCATTGAGTAACTTTCAATAGGAAAAAAGCATCAATATTTTTGCTTGCCCTGAGATTTGAATGACCATTAAATTATGTGACAATAAATAAAATGAGCTGGAAGTTCAAAAAGCGTCACTCTTGCCAAAGTGTAAAGGTTCTTGATTATATTCGGCGCTCTGAATTGTCAGCTCTTCGTTTGCCTACTCAGTAATTTCACTTAAACTTGACTCTAATGCCCTTTGATCCTTAATATGCTTATAAAGTGAAGCAGATAAACGAGCGATGCGATGTAGCAGTAGAACTTTTTGTGAATGAGTTCGCTCAATTATATTATTATGGTACAAAACGGTTCAACCTTCAGTTCTTCGTTCTGCATGGTTTATGAAGAGTAAAATGGGAAGGAATGAAATAGTAAAGGCATTAAGGCTTCCATCGGGGCACATTCCTATGAACAAGTTTGGATTCATGATGGACAAAACGAATAGTCCTAACTGCGAACAGTGTGGTACAATTGAGGACAACTTCCATGTTATCATGGAATGTGCCCGGAACGAAGGACTCCGTCGACAGCTATTTGCCGACGACCACGAGTTCTGGCAGGTAGGAGGATGTAATGGAGTGTAATCTCAGCCTTATTCTGAAGATGCCAAAAAGGTATATGATCTGTACCAGGCAGTCATAAAGACTCTTAGTACATAGGGTAAGCTTATTTTGTTGTTTATTGTTTTCTCTGTAATTTAGTTTAATAATGATTAATGAACAAGGGTCGCATATTCATACAGAATAAACGCTGTATAAATAAAAAATAAAAAAAAGTTCGCTCAAAAAAGTACCAGTACTATCTCTACCGCGAAACAAAAATTTATGCTGTGTTCAGGTTTGAACGGTGCCGGCGAAATTGTAGGCACTATGAGACTTAGCCACTTTATGTCTCAGGGTTACGGGCGCAGTATAGTTCATCACTTGTGACGAAGTAATTGTTACAGGTAGAGGTTACTACTTAATATCAGGTGAGCCTCGTGCATGTACCGTCTCATAAAAACTAAAAAAAAACCTAGGTAAACTTTTTTTCTTATGTCGATGGGTGTGACCATCAAGTTTGGGTTACGAAAAATACTACGATAGGTATTACTTAGTTCTAAAAATTTAAGTGAGTTCGTATTCTTAAACCATAAAGAAATAGCATAATCACGTGGTTTTCACTATGGTTTCTTCTCTTCTTTTTGGAAACTGTAATTGTCGGATAGATCCAATTATTTTATATTATTACGTATTGAGAACGTAAGTAATCCCGTATTTTTAGTATATGTACATAAGCTTCATTCACCTACATATTATAAACACAATGTAAACCAGCTTAAAACATATTTAAATCGTATTAAAATATTGTGAATGGGGACCCTTAAAATGATCCCAAGGATAACGATAGTGCTTGCAGAAATAAATGATATCGTTTGAGAGGGATATCACAGTTCACTCGCCCTTTGATATTTTCTGCGATCGTTAGAATTTCAAGCACCCCTATTTGACTCTGTGGGTTGAGATGCCATAAAACAGTTTTAGAGCTTATTATGGTCGAAGCAAATGAGCATATTTTTTCCCATGTAGCTTAATACATTAAATTATATACCTACATTAATATGTCCGCATCAGGACAAAAAATAACAATAGATTTATGAATGAAACTTGCCTCTAATGAGGCTTGCTGATTCGGACAGATTAAGATGAATTAAATAAAGTATAAGCATGATATTAATACATATTATAAAATATTTTTTGTAAGCTAGGTACTCGCAAATTTTGGTAAAAATCTTCTACCTCATCTCTTCGTAGGTTTAGTAACATAAATAATAATTTAAAAAATGTGGTTGGCACTTTAATACTACTACGGTATAAAATGACGTGTTTATTGAAATTACTATAAACCAAACATGAAGTAGAATCTATATAGCTATAGCTATATAAAAATATCGTAGAAAGTATAACTGTGTGTATAAAATGGTAAACAACTTCGCGTCCAAGCTAAAAATACCAAAGTAAAGACGTGAAACAAAGCTGCGACAGCCTCAAAGATATACAAAAAGGTATTATGTCCAAGTTATTGCTTCAGCAAACAACTTAGCGGCCGCAAACTTTGGAATGCCTCGGGAAGGACGCTTTGTTCGTCAGGAGCAAACAATGACACTGAGCTCCCCAATCACCCGTTTTAAGAACTTCGTTGCTATAATATTCTAGTAATCGAATATTTTGTTCAGACTGTATAAGTTATAGGTATAGGTCTCAGTTATCATTATATGTGTGTGTATTCTAGTAACCGTAGCGCTGATCTGGTTGAGCTGATATTAATGAAATGTGAGTAGTAATAATTTTAAATAAGAAACACCTGCCCTTTATGGAATTAGTTAGTCCCTGTAAAAACCTAAAACTAGATGTAGCCTGTAAAAACTTAAGGGTTTTTTCAGTCCACTGAGAGATAAGCATTTTTAGCAAAGCTCATTAGCAACGACTCTCTAGTTGAGACAAGACTTCAAAGCTTTTGATTCCTTTATCCCAATTA
Organism: Selenia dentaria; assembly: GCA_917880725.1. Taxonomy (NCBI): domain Eukaryota; kingdom Metazoa; phylum Arthropoda; class Insecta; order Lepidoptera; family Geometridae; genus Selenia; species Selenia dentaria. The sequence goes on along the minus strand of OU862888.1, from coordinate 18,594,001 downwards.
CCTTCAAGAATAACCACAATTCAACATGGTTTCACGATCGACATCCTACATATACGCACGTGGAGTTAAGGTTACAGTCTGTAACTCATTGCTCGAGTGCTTCACTACCGCAACATCTCTTTTAACACTGATTATTTTTTCTTATAGTTGCGATGGCGGGTTATTCAAGATATCAATTAATATAGTTTTTAAAAGCTTGCAATATTTCACTTCAGAAAAGGGATCGGTGGCAAGCTAATTTTTAAAAACAAAAACATGCTAAGATTTTGTGGCAAGTATATTTTATCGTGCTATGTGCTATACGTCAAACAGGTATATACTATTGTTTAAAACACTTCATAACTTATCATCCATCTTATAAAACCTTTTAAGATAATATTATACTTTGTCTTTTACTTATCTAAGTAATTGTTCCTCAGATACGGAGTATATTATGATAACACTTCCGCTGCATTATCTCATAAGTCCGCGTAATTGATATATAAATGTTTAAGTAGATGGGGCTTACCTGTTAAAGCCTCTAATTTTGCAGCTGTGATGAGATATGAAAAGTTTTCATTAGTGTATGTAAGTATAGCTTCAAAGCAATAGTTGAAATAATTCGTAATATAATTAATGTTTTTAAATAGTAATCGAGTGACAGTCCTCATTTAGTGTTTGCTTTTTTAGTATTCAGCTGCGGAGTGGCTTGCATCTCTAATATCACATTCTATAGCCTCATTATTTTATATGTATTTGTGTCACGCGTCACTGAGTATTGTGTTCAGCCGTGCGATTCTCAAATGATTCGTCAACGAGCTCGTCGACGAGCTTACCGATGTCAAATACATTATGCAATATCGCCCTTGTACATAAGGTTGTTTTTTCAACGTTTCTTGTTGTTTCTTCATTTGTTTCACGGATGTTTTCAAAGATGCAACGATGTTTGCTCTTAAAGAATCCCGCGGCAGTAGCAAGCGGGTATAGTTTAGTAAGTTTGCAACTAGTTACGATCGACGTGTATTTGTAATAGAACGAACATCGGGCGTTATAACGTCCGACGTTTCGGTCATCAGTCGGTTTCGACGGTTAATACAACACAATATAATGATGACATCAACGACCTTTCAATTATACTCACTAAGCGAACCTGCGCCAAAGTAAGCAAAATATATGTAGAACGACTTCCCTAATTTTTTGATCCCTGAGCGTTGATTCACGCGGGTTTGGACGCGAGACGCGTGTAGGGATGTCAACATCGCAAATACGAACAAACCTTCAATCGATATTTTTTGTTGTTATCATACCTACACACAGAAAACAATGACATTTAAAAACTGCCAACCCGACCGCTCTGCCGGCACTCCCGTAATGATTCCCGCCATGTGTCCTCTGCCCCCACCGCATCACCTCTTCCGACTTCTGTCGACTATTTATCGCGAAGACGTTCTGATAACTCGGGGCCGCGCGCTCCAAGTATTTTGCCTGCGACTTGTCTTCTGTTACAGTTACAGTCTCAGTAAACACCGAAGCAACACTGAGTGCATGTCTTGCTTGAGCTTGGTTGATTCTTCGAAAGTTTTCCTACAAGATCATACAATACAAAAAATACAAATATATATATTATGTAAAAAATACATTATTGTACATACCTCAAAGTAAAGAAATTCTACGCTTGTCTTGTTTTTTAATCTATCAGGAATTGCAAAAACAAGTAAACAACCATACAATGTGTATCTGCACCAGAACATCTAAATCAAATGAAAAACTGTTTATTGTTTAATTTGTAATCTATATCTCTACGAACAAAATAAAATAACATACAGTACATACCTCCCTTTTCCCCTTCTCAACATGAACTGATATGTCACAATATGTTTAACGGCAAATTGTAATAAGTGTCACTTAAATTTTCTTGCTACTCGAGCGTATAATATTCGTTTCGACAACACCTAGTCACGAGATGCTCTATAAAAAATCATCTCATAAAATTACGCCACGTCTGCCAGAGACGAGGAAGTCTATTATATTAATGTTTTTTATTTGTAAGATAATATAAATACCATGATATGAAATATGGACAAAACAATAAATACAATAAGGAACAAATGAATATGAGATTCAACTATGTAATTGGCTTCAAGCATGTGGTCTCAGGCTATATGAACCTAACAGTCTATTCTTCGATTAATCACGTATACATATCATAAAAACATGAACTTAGTCGAAACGAAAGCAAAATATATACTCGTAACTTCACTTTCGATAAATAGTAAACTATTTTAAAATATTTAAATAAATATATGTATAAAAATAAATATTTTCTAAAATAGTATACTATTTTATTTTCTTCGAATTTTTGTACAGAAGTCATTGTTAAAGACAGTCTAACATGAGACAAAGACAATATTGTAGATTTGTAACATATAGATACCCATATTTCCAGAAAGCTTAAATCACCAAAATAATTTTAAGACTAACCGACCAAATGTAAAACAACTAGTCAAGCTACGCTGTGTGAAATGTACAAGCCACTATGTATTTTTTCTGGAGGATTTTATTAGAACTGTTCTAAAAATTCTACAGACCTCAATTTTATCGTCCCTTTGTGAGTACTCCACAATGCCTATTTATTTACACCACGAACTCCACGAAGGCCTTACGAGTGTTTTTGAAGTACAAATCCTACACGTTTCTGTTTAAACGTAATAAATTATAATACGGGTTTGGGGTCGGCCAGAAATTACATGCAAAAAGGTTACATGAACTACTTAATCACGTCGGGTCTTTAATGATGTTATAATTTATACCTATTAATTAACAACGTGTCTGGATGAGGCACGAGATAACATAAACTTTATTTACATTCTATACTATACCGAACATTGTTATTAAAAATACACAGTGTGAATTCATCGTTTTAATTAAACCTTTGTTATAATATCGGGTTATAAAAGCTTATGTAGAATGATTTCAGACACACATTGTAACTGTACAATGTTATATGATTTATTTGTAATAATAAATGCAACAGACATAATGTTCATGGTACATTACTGAAGCTGGCCAATACGTAAAATAAATAGTTAATTTGCGCAAATACAAAGTTTTGCACTAATAGAAGAAACGCAAGTTTTAGTAAACCTTAAATACCTATGTCTAGTCTTACTTTCGTATTATATTGTAAGCACCGCTAAATGATATGATGTTGAATGTTGATTATCAACAACATTGATTTGATTAATCCCCATAATTCGATTGAAGCCTAAATCATTTACATTACCTTAATTTACATTCTTCTCCTTGATCGGTTCCTCATGACTGAGCGTCGTGACGACCAGGAATGGCCTTTTGGACTATGTTTCTCCAAGTATTGCGATACTCGGTTTGTCTTCTAGCAGTTGGTACATTTGCCATCAGCCCATCTGGTGGGAAACCTTTCACGACTCCGTTTACCTTCCACGTGACCCTCAATAATGAGCTTTTTTTAAGTCGTTAACGTCTAATCTGGACATGTGTCCAAAGTATTATAAGAGTCACTGCTATATAGTACTCAAGAACCTCACATTGCAGACAACGCAATTTATCATATTCATTTGAACTCCGCATAGCCATATAATATGTTACATGCCACAAGTTACAAAATAGAGGAAGTAACGTTGTCATACATAATATGGACCTATTAAAAACTGTTCAGTATACGAGTTCAGTATAGCAGCTCACTTCTGATTTCATTTAGATCTTACTCTGACCACGGACACTAATTAAAGTGATTGGTATGATGAATATAATATATTAAGGCGTTTAGTTACAGTCGTGTGTATGGTCAAGCTGCTTTGTTAAATTGACTTGTGGTCTAAGAAGCTGTTTATAAATTTAGCTCAGTGCATGCCTCTCGGTTCGCAGATGCCACTGCGAACTCGCCCTGAAGATGAACATCTGACATGCTCGAAACCCGGGTTGACATATTCAATCCCTAACGTGAGTTATTTGAGGGTTAATAATAAAAGTTTAATAAATTAAACTCAATTATATATTAATGTTCTTTACCATTACTTTGATTAAAAATTATATTACTACAAAACTAACTATTACTACAAAAATAACTATTTTGTTTGTACCTAATGTTAAAAAAGTATTATGTAGCTCAATATGTTATAAAGTAAGTAAGTAATCAATAAGTTATTGAAGTAGTTGCATTTTAGCTGTTAGGCAATGTGGTGTGTTTTAATGATCTGGCTACGGTTTTGCTTATGATATTTGTTCGACACAGTACGTGAACCATTTATTCTGTGATGTAGGACATTGCAGGTGTTGTAGTCTTTTTGTCACGTCAGTTAGTTACAAACGCACAGGAAAGGGAAGCGAGCGAGATGCGATAACGTCAGCACCCGTTCGCAACTATACAGCATTGTTTTCGATCAGCAAAAGAATGCTGGCGCTGAATAAACCTCCCTTTTTTAAATATTTATCGGTGGCCACTAGAAGCGTGGGCGTAAAGAATTTACTTTCCGTTTATTCAGGTTTTTTGGTGCGAGTTTTGTGAGAGCGTAAGCAGCGACGATATTTTTTGCTGACGAGTTTGTTTGAGGTTAAGGAGGAAAAGTTGTTCTAAAGTATTATACTTACAGGCGGTAAGATTTATGTAATAACTGGTTGTTAACACGGAAAATATAAGTACAAAATATATTGGAAATTGGAGTAAAAATAATAATAAATAAGGTTTGTAATTTATTTGTTTATTCACATTAGATTTATATTTAATAATGTGCAGTGTACTAGCAAAAGAATATGACTACAGGTATATACGATCAATAATACAGTAATCCGTCTATTCGGATGTTGTAACAAATGTTATTTGTAAATATTACATAATGTTAACAAATTCTGGACTTTCCGCATTTCATGTAAGAACAATGCTGGCAAGATGGGCATATAATCTATTTAAAGGCTATACAAAATATAATTATGATCTCGGAAAACGTAATTATTACAAATATTCGAAACTGACTTCCACTCATGTTTGACACTATTTATACTACAATTAAAAGTTATGCTATGTATTTATGGTCATACATTATTTAAGAATTTCGTCAACTTGAGAACCTCTTCTGAAAATAAAGAAACTAATGAACGCGGCGACGAGCTGGCGTTTTCATACGTTACTGCGTTCTCTACTAGGATGGGTGATCGATCTACGTCGAAAACTCCACTATCATTTGAACTTTGGTAAAATTAAAATGGTTTATTGTACAACATTTTGCAGAGTTTTATATAGGGTGTTTGGTAGAGGGACCGACAAACCAAATGAGCATGTTCGGGGGACCACTTGGAGAATACAAGTTGGCCAAAAAATATCCCCGTCCCCCCAATATGTTTAACTTTTTTTTGTGATTTTTCCCTTTTTTTCCGAAATTGTACCTATTTACCACCATAACATTTGTAAAATCTGTTTTAGACCGGATGTTTTTAGTTGAATTTGGTCTCTAATACACCTTCAGGCCACGCAAAGCAAAATTGGATACAACATAGAGCTAACTAACTGATTTAGTTAAAAAACATTGGGGTGTCGGGGATTATTTTTGGTTGTATTCTCCAAGTGGGCCCCCGAACACGCTCATTTGGTTTGTCGGTCCCTCTACCAAACACCCTGTATTATGTCAACGTATTTCTTTGAGTGGAAAATGTAATTTTAATTGCGTTGTTTTTGTTTGTTTAGAAGCCTTGAGATTGTTCAAACATATCTATATATCTTCAAAGATCCTAACTTTTAAACGCGTTTTTAATATTGCTTTATGAAAATGCCTTTTAAGTAATTAGTGAAACGGAAAAGTTATTTATTTGGTATTAAGTACCCTTGTACTGTCGAGTTGTAAACAGACAGAGTCCCGAGGCTTCCCCCTGACATGCCTGACGTAAGGCATGTGAGGCGTCAAAAAAGTTATCCCACTAAACAATCGGCATAATATATAGATACTTTTTATAGTTTTATATGTTTTATTGTATCGTACTAGACTGCACTGGGCTTTTAAGAAAGCGAGTCAGTTCCAAGTGCTAAACCGAATAACAACTGTATAACACCTAGGTAGCAATACAAAATACTAAGATGTATATTAATTAAATATTAGATATCGAAGGACATTTTTAGAAATCTAGTGAAAATAGTAATTTAAAAAGACTCCTTCCTATATAATGTTATTGAAACTCAATTTTATTATAATTTTGTAAAAATCAAAACTTAGTGCGAGGCGGGACGCAACGACGAGTGCACCGCACTCAAGATCATGAAAAAGGCTTTCGGACGAAGTCGAAACAATAATTAGTTGATCGTGATAGCGACAACGCGTAAGTCTCACGTTAATCCCGTTTTTATTATTACAAAACTTTTTCCTATATTTAATGAGAGAAACTCTTTTTTTATGTTCTGAGGATTGGTCAAATATTTAAGGTTATAATTTTTTTTTATAACTGACCTGCTTTTTTGTGGCCCAGTATAGTCTAGACGTATATAGAGCCCCATAATACTGCCACTTTCATACAGTTGCACGCTTTCACGCAGAGCTTTTGTTTCCATGAAGATTTCCGCACGGACCTCAATTCACTGTCGCTCAAAGCTACAAGCTTTGAATTTGTGTATTCGCATTACCGTGGCGTTATTCTATAATCAGATTTATCACTAGTACCTTCACGTGCCCTTCAAAGCTACACATATTAATGATTGTATCTTTAATATCGAGATTATCGAGTTCGAGCCCCCACTACGACTACGTGTAATATCTAGAAATGTAGGTCGAGTGTTTGGCAGAATTTATAATGTAAGCTTCTCCATGCAATGCTTAAAATCAACTAGAGAGCTGATTATTTCGATGCTCGGATGGATTGCCTTGGTGGCCTAGCTGCATATAGGTTGATTTCCTTTATAACTAGCAGTCATAGCGTCTGACACAGATTGTCAGAAGACGCGGGTTCGAATTTCGTCAGAGAATATGTGAATGAATTCTCAAAAATTGCAAAATTATAAAAAGAAGGCTAACCTACTAGTAGCATGCACATTAAACGTATGTTTCAATTCAAATAACGTGTTTATTTTGTTATAATGGGTAGCATATTTATGATATACTAGCTGGTCAGCTAGTGCCTTCGCTCGCGTGGTCGCGGGATACGGTAATTACGTATTTCAATTAGGGGTCGAATTTCACAAAATCCCCTCTTAGTGAGTAAATAGGTCCAAAAAAGAACCCAAATGCAAAATTTTAAACTTTTAGCACTCTCAATAACGAAGTTTCATACAAACTATTAACTCCAAAAAATCCCGTTAGGGGTTGAATTTCATAAAATCCCGTCTTAGTGAACACCTACGTCTTAAAAAGAACCCGCATGCAAATTTTCAATCTCCTAGCACTTGTTGTTTCTGAGATTTCGTGATGAGTGCCTTTCGCTTTTATGTATATATAGATTAATCTTGAGTCTGTTTTTAAAATATTTCACGGAGTGTTTGTTTTCTTAAGTAGCCCATTGCAGGGCATGCGAATGTGGTCGTTATGTTACATAATTATTTTAATAAATTTTTACTTGTATGTGAACCAAACCAGCAAATCTGTTCGGTTGGTGAAAGAATTCTTAATAAAGCGATATTCATTATTGCCATGCTATATAACATTTAAAGTATGTATGATTGGAATATAAATACGAGTACGTTTTGTAGTATTGTGAACAATTCTTATAATTTCCGGATGCAATTTATAATTTCCACCTGTATTATTTTTTAAAGCACTAACGCCTGCTTTAGCGATCTCAAACATTGAAATTTATAGAGAGAATAATTCCATCCTCGGACGGGATACGAACCCGCGTCTTCTGACTCTCCGTGTCAGACGCCATTGACTAACTAGGCCACCGAGGTTCGGGACCGAGCATCGAATTTTAACTCTCTATTTGACTAACCGTCTTGCGGGGACAGAGCGACATCTATTGGACAGTTTAACAGTACCAACCGAAAGAAACATTATTTAGATCCGTCCATCCCGTCCGAGGATGGAATTTTTCTCTCTCTAAATTTCAAAATTTCGCCCCTTTATTCATTTTTATATATAAATAAAATTTTAAATAAATATTTCAATCTCTGATTACCTTTGAAAACATTTCAATGAAACACAAGGATTTTCGCAATATCGTGTATTAAATTTCAGTTTTACCGTACAATGAATAACGCTAACATTATTTTTAATATCACAGTTCAAAAACGTTAAGTAGATAATTAATTATTTTCATCTAGATATCTAAATATAATATTTTGATGATGAGAAAATATGGTGAGAGAAAACACACATAAAACAAAATAAAAGTGCAATGGTAAAATATTTACAAATGTTTATGAGCACACCGAAATAAATTTTAACCTTAGTTTTTTTAAAGAGATTATAATATTATACACCTTCTTACTGCAACTGATATTAAAATGTGATGATGTCACCAATTTCAGGTGTCACACATGCAAAAAGAGTAAAATCTGCTTCCAACCAATTCTCAGTGATTAAGTGATTAATCACTGAGGATTGGTTGGTTGATAAATTTACTTGATTGACTGAAGTGTTTCAGCGTTTTTAATGAGAATATATTATGACTTATTAATTCAAACTTTAAACCGCGTTTGATACACACAGACAATTATTATTTATTTTATACATTTATGTAGTTACATAATGACGGATGACAATAATTGTAAAGGACAATAATCATTTTATTAGTAATATTTAAAACATATCAAGGGAAATTAAACAAAAAACAAAAAAATAAAAATATCACAAATAGATTAAGAGATACAAAATGTTTAATACATAGTAACAACTTAAAACAAATATATTGATATTTTATTATTTAAAGGCCCGCTTACCTAAACGTTCTGTACACCAAATAAATAGGAATAAAATTTCAACGAATTTCAAAAAAAATACGGTCGTAGAAATAAATCACAAAGTTACCCTATAATTGGAAATGGCCTTAAATTAGATTAGATACATTCAGTTCTCGAGTAGTGGTTGATTCCGTAGTCGTTTCACTGCTACCTGTGAAAATGAAAAATATATTAATGATTGATACAATTAAATTGCGTAATCGTTATCGTACCATAACAATATAAGTTGGAACCATGTCAGTATTATTATTAAGTTATATTGTTTCTTGACAAAAACACAACCACTCACAGCTGATTCACTGCAGTCAGTGAAACATGTAATCTCAAAAACGAATTCAGAAAATTTGCCGGTAAGTAAGAAGTTAATGGGGAGAAGACGTCAGAAAAGAAAGGATTTTATTTATATTAAAAATTCAAAAACACAGGTTAAAGTTTGTTTAAATTCCTATATTTTTTAATAAACTAGAAAAAAAACTGGGTTTGGATTAATTATTTCAAACAATTTAGTTCTTCATAAATAGGTTTTTGATAGGAACTAAATATGGTAGTAAAACTCAAGGAAATATTTTGAATAAAAATAAAATAAATATGTATATAAGGCTTTTAATAGTAGTCATTGAAAGTTCGAAAATATGGATTTAAATCCAGAGAAGTCTGACTTTAAGGCCCACTTGCACGTTTGCTCGGGTTGAATAAATAAGTCTACGAGTTTGTAAACTTGCGTTAGTCATAACAATTGTTAACTCTCATTTTGCCTTGCACGACTATAAAAGATCACCGGTTTTGCTAAGCTGACATTTGTAATCTTTAGATGGGAACATTGTCTATGCGCTTATATTGTAACCTGATCAATAATAAATGAATCGAAAAAAGTTAAACTTATATATCTATCTCTTTGGCACTACAGTACAATGTATATAGACTTTCTTATTTATCCTTTGTTATATGAATTTGACGACTTTTTATTCTATACGTATTGTCTCGTGTCATTTCGTCCAAAGAGTACATTATGCAGCAGAATGTAACCTCAATTTCTTTTGACACAAAACTTCACTAACATTGCTGGGTTAAATATCAATATATAACTTTAGATTTACTTTTAACCTTTAATGGTGCAAGATAAATTCATTATAAAACCCCGTTTTAGCAGTTGACTCTGAGTTATTAAAGCTAACTCTGGAACGTGCAAGTGGGCCTAAGTGTTACACTTGTATTTCAGAGGTCAAAAGTGTATTATGCAATTAGTTAATAAAGGACGGATTCAAAGATAGGGCCATAGATGAATCGCGAGTTAGTGAAGGATTCTAACAAATGAACCGCGACTGCAGGGAGTGTCACATGCCGATTCCATTCGCTACGCTCGTGATTCAAGTCTTAGGATCCTGAGTGATGCGAATGATTCATGGTCCTCGATATATATCCATTTTATTAAAGAGTTGCATAGTATACTTTATATCATATAACTACGAAAAATGAAAAATATAAGCAAAAATAGATATAAGAAAGAAAAAAGGAAGGTTAAGTTAAATAAACAGCAAATTAAAAATGGAACATTTGATAAAATTAGTAGAGTAATTTTCTTTATACCATTCCTACTCTAAAAAGCTTATTTTATAAAAAAATTAAAAGGCATTTTAATCACTGTTTTGGTGTTTGAACTTCGAACACACCAATACATTCGATCTTCATCTCAGTGCTTATACATCTTCCTTACGCAAATAATAGTCGACATTCAAACTCTTTGTGCAAGTAACTCCTCGAGATTTGATTGGTCGATATTTGACACAAGGAGTTGAGCATTAGAATAAAAACTGTATTGTGTTCTTTGTTGCGATTATAGAAAAAAAAAAAAAAATTACTCTTATGTTAAGTAATTTTTCTAATTTTAATGTGCATTTTAATCAATTTAACCTTCCTTTTTTCTTCATTAAATGTCTATTTTCGCATAAATTATTTCTTTTTTCCGTAGTCAAGGTATAAAGTATACTATGCAACTCTTGAATAAAACGGATTTATATCGAGGGCCATGTATGCCATCACTCGCATCGCTCAGGATTCTAACACTTGAATAACTCGCTGCGCTTGTGATTCAATATTCACGAATCACTCCCTGCGGTTGTGATTCAGTTGTTAGAAAAGAGTAAGTGAATTACTCGTGATTCATCTATGGCCCTCGCTTTAAATATTGTTATTATTCACATTATTTATTTCTATTAAAATAAAATATAAAAACCTAATCCTAGATTGCCATCGGCAATGGGTCATGGCCCAAACTACCGGTGGTTAGGGCTTCAGACTTATGGAGGATCCCAATAATCTATCTATCCACGGTTTTCCTTATTACCGATAGAAATTTGACATAACGTCCATACAAATAGTGTCAAATATCTAACTCTAGTAAGGTAAACCGGCGATGGATAGATTATTGGGACCGGCCGTTAGGAACCTCCTGTCAAACCAAGCCGTGTCGAGGAGTACTGCCTTCTGTATCTTATTGTTATTATTATTAGTATGTCGAGTATTACTTCTTTGCACATGAAGTTTATATCGAGTATTTTTGCGCAATGAAGTTGTAAAACAATGAGATGGAAGTCGTATATATATTGGTATGTTCTAAATTCAAAGTTTTTAGTAAATAAAATACGCTTTTTAGAGGGAGGATGATACGAGTATTAACTAGTAAATCTGCGAACAGTAGACCTCGCGAGCACAATTTTACCAGCGGCATCTTGACCAATTTTGCTAAAATTTTATACGTTGTTAGTTTTTAATATTATTTTGGTACGTCCAGTTCACGTTTTGTGATTATTGGTATTAATATTATTATTCCATTTATTTAATTTTCATTTTTTTTATAACTAGGTATTATTATTGATTTATTGTATTGTTAATGTTATTATTGATACAATTATCAAGAAGTTAATTTGCCTACGTATGACGTAAATATTTCTTTGACATATTAATAGAAAATTTATGAATAAATGAATATGACTATGAATATGAATATCGAATGTAGCAATACCAACTACCTACTACTTGCCTAACAATACCAAAACCGCCCAGTTTTTAAACCTTTACAACCTATTATCTCGGCAACCACTTGACCAATTATAGTCATATTCGGGCAGATACCTAATGTGTGTACTTAACTAATGTTTATTAAAATTGGTCGGTCAATAGCGCCGCAGTAATCTTCTACCCATTTTAGGAAAAGTACCCACCCACTCAAAAATTATCGACGACAAAAAATATATTGAAGAGTAGAATATGCATACAAAGTTTCGTCAAGATTGGTTGGCAAGTGCGATATGTACAGGAGGACTCACACATAACCGAAGAAGCAAACGGACAGATGAAAGAAAACTTGGCTAGTTAAAGCAGAGATATAAATGATATCATTTAAATATCTTATATGTTGAATTAAAACTCGGAAATTGGGTTTAGGGTTAGTAAGTTAAACATTAAAACTTCTGGAAACAGTTTTTCAATAAAAACAATTCAATCGGGCAGCTCAAGCAGCTAGCTATAGGTTATATAATTGCAAGTCGTTTATGTGTTTATTAATTTTAAGGTAAGCTTCGACGTGAAAATTTTAAATATTGTTTAAACTGGTGAAAAAACGTCTTTGATAGCGGGGGGTGTATGTCACTATGTCAATTTATTATTTTCTTCGAGGGCTATTCAAGTGGCATACTTACTTTGCTTTGTGGTCTACTTACGCGCTTCTTATTTGCATGATATTTTCCTAAATTTTTACTGTTTACCTAACTTAAGAAAATCAAAATAATTCTTAAATGTAACGTACATGTAATAATAATAAATACACTACAATTAAAAAGTAATTTACACTGCTGCATTACTCCAATACGCAGTGGCACGCTTAGCAGTAATCTCAAAGTATATGAAACATTAGTAATTGGCCCATTTTGGTGGAGTGCGCTAAGCTTCTGCATTAAAAAAAAAATTCGACGAACAGGAACGCTCACAAGTTACAATTAACCTACATTGGTTCAAAAATACATGAAAGCCAGATGACGACAAAATAACCAATTAACTATTGAACATTTTCCGAGTCCCAGAAATGAGGGGTCGCAAAAAAGGAAAATACACCGAAATTCCCAGCCAAACATTCATAAGGCAAAGCTCACAAATTCGCCACAATGTCTTCGTGCAAACAGCTGTTGTTTTCAACGATGCCAGTCATGCTTCCTAAACGCTGCGCTGCTCTTGCAAACGCATTCGAAATTTGGGCGACGCCTCATGTGGACATAACTAATGTTGGCTGCACTCCAGAAGGGGAAATTCGTCTGCATTACGTACTACGGTTCAAGATTTGTAGGACTGCTTTTGGGTTAGAATGAACAATTGATGTTGTTCTAAATTGAAATTCTCAGTATGCTCCTCTCATTATTGTAGAGTATGCTCCTACTAAAGCGTTTGTAAATGATTTGAATATGTTTTTTTGAATACTATTGGACTTATTTTATCTTTCCCATTACAGTTAAGTAAGTGTAATGAGTTTTTTTTACTTCTGATCTTTCAACATTTATACGTATCATTTCAGCATTTTGAATCCGACATTTACTTAATATGGTGGTATGAAAATATTTTTTAATTTTGACAGTTCCTAATTACACCACGAAGCTTAAAAAAGTAATTTTAACTACTACACGTAACGTACTAACAAACTGAAATGTAATTATTATTTTTATATTAGCTTCCTTGTCATGTCCTAAACTTGACAAGTTGGCAAAGTAATAAAATAATTTTCTTGGACCGTTTACCTTTTTACCTGTATTTGTTTGCTTTTATTTTGTCCAAAATTATCCTTCCAGTACTGGAGTGTATAAAAAGTGGGTAACTGTAGATTTCACATTAAACACAAACTATAAAATGTGCCTTAAAAACCAGAGCATTTCGTAACGTTACAGAATGCACTTGATCCAAAATCACCCAGAATGGAAATAAAACGAAGAATTTTAGATTTACATAATGCGGAGTGAGCTTTTTATTTTCGCTGCGGCAACTTTTACGAGCGCTTAAAATTTTAGTTCCAAAGTAGTAAAATAACTGTTTTCTGTGTACCCATGAAGTAATAAAAGGAGTAACTAAATGTAGTATCCCGAGAAAAAGGTGTGTACAAATACGTTTTGTATTCGTTATTCTGAATAGGTAGACCTTTTTTCAATTTTCTACCGACTTCCAAAAAGGAGGAGGTACTCAGTTCGACTGTTTTTATGTTTGTTACTTCATAACTTTTGATAGGGTGAACCGATTCTCAAAACTCTTTTTTGTTTGAAAGCTGGAGCTTCCCGTGTGGTCCCACTTAAATTTCATCAAATTCGGGACAGTAGTTTTTGAGTTACACTCCAATAACTGAATTGAATGGAAGTCGGTATTAAATTTTCTACCGACTTCAAAAAAAAGGAGGAGGTACTCAATTTGACTGTATGTTATTTTCTGTTTGTTACTTCATAACTTTCGACTAGATGAACCAATTCTCAAAATTCTTTTTTCGTTTTAAAGCTGGTGCTTCCCGTGTGGTCCCATTTAAATTTCATCAAATTCAGTCGAGGAGTTTTTGAGATACACTCCAATAACTGAATAGAATGGAAGTCAGTAATTTTTTTTTCAAATTGTACTTTTCTTTCTTCAATAAGTAAATATTCGCACTTTACTTACATGCCAAAATATGTGCGTAATGTTATCCTCATCGACATTTCAATTATTTAAAACTACTGCATTGCTTAAAAAAAACTCCCTATAATCCCCTTCGGTCTGCTACTATCTACAACCATCCCTTCAGATGTCATCACCACTTTCTTTGTCTGCGTCTACCGCCATGGTGTCCGGTGTGGCTACCGCCAGTTCCATTTAGCCTAGCAGTCAGTTTTCACACAACAGACAAGCCTAGCCGTTTTTGATCGAATCTCAGATTATGTGCTTATGAGTTAGAATCTATTCTAGAATATGAATTAGAGTCTTAAATGGCTTGATTAATAAGACACTACGTTTCGTTGCTCATTCACAAACATTGAATCACATCTGGAAATCAATCAGACAACATGACTGAACACTTAAGATTATGGCTAGCAAAATACTGGTGTCAGCAAATGTGCAATTTAGTGATCATGGGGCAAGAAATCTTCGGCCCTGTAGCTTTAATAAAGGTCTTATATATGACGATTGATTTGTTCGTCTTTCCATGTGAGGAACGAAACTATCTGATCTAGATGTGTAATTAAACGCATCTATCTACACTATCGACAAGTTTAGTCTTCTACGCTTAGTACTCTATCGCTACTAATATCGTCTTGTGTACCAATTTATCATTTGGGTCTGCTATGCCTAGATTTTGGAGTATCTGTTGGAATTCAGCTAATGAGAAAGCAAACAATATAGTGCTATCGGTAAATATAATATGGGTTGCTAAGAAGAGATTGCTCTGAGTAATAAGATTGCTTGACTTCAAGCATTTTATTGTGGTCTAATGGTTTTGTTAAAACATTTAGTACATTCGTTTGTTTTAGTATTGCGGAGCTGCAATGAATTTTTTCTTTATCTATATATACATTTATATATCTTGACGCTGACTACAAGGCTCAATGTTGCCTGAAAAGTGTCCGAGTTTAACCTTATTTAACGGTTGTACTCTTTTTTGTGTTGTGTACTTTTGTTATGTTTGCTTTTTACTATCGACCATTATCATTTATTCTTGTTATTGTATAGTTTTGCTTTAAACAATAACTGTATTTTCCCGATATCACAAAATAATATAATAAAATTATATGATGTCATTTGTTTTTACTCTCCCAATTTTTAATAATAAAACGTTCATAACTAAGTCTCCTATATTCTTTGATTTGTTATTTGTGTACAGAAACATATCGCTCATAAAATAACAAAACGAGATCCGTGTTTTGCTAAATACGCGGAAAATGCCGATAAAACATAAAATGTGAGTAAACAAAATACGAAACACAAATCACGCGAAGCCATACTTACACGTAACAATGTATGGGTACAGCTTGTTTACAGTTTATTGGGTTCAATTTTATTGGGATACAACTATGGGGAATTTACACATAAGTGCGATTTGTCTTTTTAAAAAAAATTATTGTTAATGTATTAACAATGGTTTCTAAAACATTAACAAGTATTCTATTTAGTTAATGGTGTATCATGTTTGATAGTAAACTGTTTTCAATATTGCCTATAAATATAATTTATTTTCGGTACGCCATTTTTTGTGTCATGCCGTGGTGGTACCGGCTACGAATTGTACCCCCCCTAACTTTTCCCGTGGGTGCCGTAAGAGGTGGCTAAGGGAATATTCGGGAAATGGGCAGCAGCAGTCTGCGTCAACATCCACTGCGATCACCAAGACGCCTGCCAAGCGTGGTGCATTAAGGCAAATCCCCCCCCCCATGACAATTAACATTAAACCACGGCCCCCAGTTCCCGGCAGCTCTGCTATCCGTGGCTACGGTAGCGGCCATTGTAACGGTGGAGCAGGGGGTGCGAAGAATCTCCGACAGAGATCCGGCTACCAATCCCAAAAACGACCCCTGGCCCTGGCAACATACAAAACACGCACGCTCAGGACCGACGAAAAGATGGTCGAATTGGAGGAAGAGACGCTCAAGTTACGCTGGGATGTCATGGGATTATCTGAAGTCCGAAGACAGGGACAGGACACGATAATTCTAAATTCCGGCAACTTGTTCTTCCACCGGGAGGGAGACCAACAATCCCAGGGTGGTGTCGGGTTCCTCGTCCGCAAGTCTCTCGTTAACAACGTAGTGAAAGTCGATAGTGTGTCGGCTAGGGTAGCGTTCCTTATACTCAGAATAACCAAACGGTATTCGCTGAAGGTTATACAGGTATACGCACCGACCTCGGCACCCTCGGACAATGAAGTAGAAAGTATGTACGAGGATATATCCAGGGCCATGCATACTTCTAAAACCTACTTCACTGTTGTAATGGGAGACTTCAACGCAAAGCTAGGCACAAGGAAACGTGATGAGTTGAGAGTAGGGCCATTTGGATACGGGCAGCGGAACTCGAGGGGACAGAGGCTGGCTGACTTCATGGAGAAGGAGGGACTCTTTATGATGAACTCCTTCTACATGAAGCGGCCATCCAGGAAGTGGACGTGAATGAGTCCCGACGGTTCCACTACGAACGAGATAGACTTCATCATGACGACCAATAAGCGCATATTCAATGACGTCTCTGTGATCAGCAAGGTAAAAACCGGCAGCGATCACCGCATCGTAAGAGGCGCATTGAATATCAATGTCAAGCTTGAGAGGTCACGTCTGGTGAAGTCTACGCTCCGTCCAAATCGTGCCCAAATCCAAAACCCCGAAAAGTTTCAACTTGAACTTCAAAACCGTTTTCAGTGCTTAGCTGAATGCGACACAGTGGATGAGTTGAACAACGGGTTGGTGGAAACTGTCCAAGCGGTTGGGTCCGAATTCTGTGAGACCAAACGCCGCAGGAAAGCTCAAAAACTCTCAAAAGAAACTCTGAAACTAATGGCAGAACGGAGCGAAATGAGACTGCAGTCCGCAGTTGATATGTCGGATTACGGTAAACTCAATAGACGAATTTGGAAGTCCATGCGACACGACTTGCGTGCTTATAATACTGCGCGTATTACGGCAGCAATTGAGCGGAACCAGGGCTCTAAAGTGTTTGCAAAGGATTCGTCTATTGGGCAAAGCCAAATGACAAAACTGAAGACCGAAAATGGCAGTATCATTTCATCCAAGCCTGAGATTCTGAGAGAGATTGAGAGCTTCTATCGACAGTTATATACCTCGACGCGCGAACCCGTTACTGAAGCAGCTCAGGACACCAGAGCAAAGTTAGTCCGACACTATACCGAAGACATCCCGGACATCAGCCTGTACGAGATTAGAATGGCTCTCAAACAGCTTAAGAACAACAAGGCGCCAGGAGAGGACGGAATTACGACTGAACTTCTGAGAGCGGAACTTGGTAGACCGATACTTTTAGTCCTCCAGAAGTTATTCAATTCTGTCATCTTCGAAGGCAAAACACCGGAAACGTGGCACAAGAGCGTGGTGGTGCTGTTCTTCAAAAAAGGTGATAAAACCTTATTGAAGAATTATAGGCCCATATCGCTCTTGAGCCACGTGTACAAGCTGTTTTCGAGAGTCATCACGAACCGTCTCGCACGCAGGTTTGATGAGTTCCAGCCTCCCGAACAAGCCGGTTTCCGAAGAGGCTTCAGCACCGTAGACCATATTCATACACTACGGCAGATTATACAGAAGACCGAAGAGTATAATCAGCCACTGTGTCTAGCGTTTGTGGATTACGAGAAAGCCTTCGATTCTATCGAGAAGTGGGCCATACTGCAGTCCTTGCAGCGATGCCAAATTGACTATAGGTATCAAAGTCAAAGTCTAAGTCAAAATCATTTATTCAATTTAGGCATCAAAGACGCACTTATGAACGTCAATTTTTCATTATAATGTACTTTAAAGCATACCGCCGCGTTCCAAAATACATAGAGCCAACCGAGAAGAAGCGGCAAGAAACTCGGGGCCATTCTTTTTATATAGATGTTTTTACAATGTTTTTACTTAGGTACTACAAATATTAGCTCCAGTGTGTTGCCTCACAAAAGAGAACATAATAATGGTATCAGTAGGGCAAGACACGCTACACTTTGACATCTTAGTACACGAGTAGATAGATCCTGGAGTGATCAGTCCCAAGCTGTTTTATCCTCCAAGTAATCCGAAATTTTGTAATAACATTTTTGACAGAGTTTAGTTTTAATAGTAATTTTAAACTTATTAATAGGCAAATCTCGGATAACATTGGGAACTTTATTATAAAATCGTATACATTGTCCCATAAAAGAATGACTTATTCTGTGGAGACGCGTTACATGTACGGATAGCTTGTGCTTATTTCGCGTGTTGATGGAATGAGCATCACTCCTTTTATCAAAACTGCTAATGTTTTTCTTTACATACATTAGATTTTCATAGATAAACTGAGAGACAACAGTTAGAATGTTTATGTCTTTAAATTTCTGTCTAAGGGAAACTCTGGGAGCCAAACTGTAGATTGCTCGTATAGCCCTTTTTTGCAGTATAAAAATAGAATTAATATCTGCAGAACATCCCCAGAGCAGTATGCCATAAGTCATAACTATGGAAATAACTAAAATAAACTATTCTAGCTGTGTCTACATCAGTTAATAGTCTAATTTTTTTAACAGCATAAGCTGCTGAACTGAGCCTACTAGAATTTTTTTTAATGTGGGGACCCCATTGCAATTTAGCGTCTATAACAATTCCTAAAAAGACTGTTGACTCCACAAGGTCCAACCCTGTTCCATTCAATTGTATATTGGATTCTACTTGTCTCACATTTGGTGTCGAGAATTTTATACAATTAGTTTTCTTCTCGTGTTATATCGAAGCGTTGAAGTGTTTATACAGCAAGGCCACTATGTCAGTCCGATTACAGGACCAGAGTACGGAACAAATTTCATTGCAGAGAGGTGTGAGACAGGGAGACGTCATCTCTTCGAAACTGTTCACTAACGCATTGGAGGATGTTTTCAAACTTTTGGACTGGAAAGGATGTGGCATCAACATTAATGGCGAATACATCACTAACCTTCGTTTTGCCGATGATATAGTTATAATGGCGGAGTCGCTCGAGGATATCGGCACCATGATCAACGACCTCAGTAGAGTTTCCCAACAGGTTGGTCTTAAGATGAACATGGATAAGACGAAAATCATGTCCAATGTCCATGTTCCACCTATACCGGTAATTGTTGGAAACGATACACTCGAAGTTGTAGACGAGTACGTCTACCTGGGACAGACTGTCCAATTAGGTAGGTCCAACTTCGACAAGGAGGTCGCACGAAGAATCCAGCTCGGATGGGCAGCATTCGGGAAGCTTCGATCCATCTTTTCGTCCCCAATACCTCAGAGCCTGAAAACCAAGGTTTTCAACCAGTGTGTGTTGCCAGTGATGACTTATGGCACTGAGACGTGGTCCCTTACTGTGGGCCTCATTTACAAGCTTGAAGTTGCTCAACGAGCAATGGAGAGGGCTATGCTTGGGGTTTCCCTGCGTGATAAGATCCGAAATGAGGAGAACTAAGGTCACCGACATAGCTCTCAAAATTAGCAAGTTGAAGTGGCAATGGGCAGGCCACATCGCTCGCAGAACTGATAACCGATGGGGAAGAAAGGTTCTCGAGTGGCGACCACGCACCGGAAGGCGTAGTGTAGGCCGGCCCCCCGCTAGGTGGACCGACGACCTCATAAAAATCGCGGGGAATCGCTGAATGCAGGAAGCGAGTAGCCGGTCCAAGTGGCGTTCTATGGGGGAGGCATATGTTCAGCAGTGGACGTCTTCCGGCTGATAATGATGATGATGATGATGATGACGCCATTTTTTAATTGCTTTTCTGACTAAACTGTTGTACCGTGAACGACGGTGTATAGCATGATTAGCCCTACGTTCTCACTGTTTGAACAAAGGGTTTTCTCTAGAGAGAGTAAGTGTATGAGAGTACGTATGGGTCATATCCAACTTTCAAACCACGCCACGGTTAGTGCAGTTGGTAGCACCTATATATAGCCTTGCGAGCTGCTGTTCCCGCAACGATCCCAGGACGGGCCAAACAATCGTGTACATGATTATGTTTGATTCGTGTCTTAATTATACGAATATTAGTCATCAGGTCATCATAGTACAGACTCTGCCTAGTTTGGGATCTGAAGAATCTACTAGCAACTAAAGAATTCAGTAAGATCATTTTTTTATTTGTAGTTTTGTGACAGACTGCAACAAAATTAAATATCAGTATGTGTGTTGTGTTTGTATGTGTATAGTTTATTGCTGATTTTTCTTGTTTTTAGGGTTCCGTACCCAAAGGGTAAACGGGGCTGTATTATTAAGACTTCGCTGTCCCTGTATCTCATGAACCGTGATAATACAGACAGTTGAAATTTTCACAGATGATATATTTCTGTTGCCGCTATAACAATAAATACTAAAAACCGGCCAAATGCGAGTCGAACGGTAATTATACAAAATGGTACGGAACCCTTCGTGCGCGAGTCCGACTCTAAATTTGAGAAAGTAACACACAGTTTACAATGTCAAAAAAAGAAAAACATAATATAATAAATTACGAAAAGTTTCTTGAACATCTAAAAGTATCTATTTTAGTAAAGGTAATATTTCATTCAAAGTCATATTTCATTATGTTTAGTTACATAACTAAATACTTAAGTTGTAGAAAATATAACTCGAACAATAATTACCATAGGGGTAATTATTATAGAGGTAAGGTATTATATCGAATCAAGGCGCTATTACCGAATATCCACTTGAGACTTGATTTACATAAACAAGCATCTGAATTAGGTTTCGTAAATGACCTAATAATATAATCCTAGTGTAGTTCACTTTAAGGCGGACATAAGCCTAGCTTAAATTATTGTGGAATAGTTTGAATCATCCTCCAAAGTTCATTTACTTATATGAGAATGTATGTCAGTTCGGATGATAAGTGGATTATAACTCATTCAAGTTTACGACTACAACCGAATCGGCTGATATGTATAACATAGGGAGATACAGCCTGGAGTAATAATACGTAGGTATGCTTCTTCATTTTATCATGCATAAACGTTTTGTGGGATAGACATATAACGGACAGTTGGAGGCGTGGGGCACAGCTAGCAAACCATATTTATACCACACTAATATTAGAGCGCGCAATATTGAAACAATCGTAGCGGAACTTGACTTGGCGATCTTAACCAATCAATAAGTAAGCAACACTTGCTGCGGTCAGGACTTGGATGTGGCATGTGAGCGCTTCTGTGCTTCGGAGGGCACGTTAAGCCGTCGGTCCCGATTGTTTATCTTAGGACAACATTCGTTAGGCTATGTCGAAGGCCTTCGGGTGGCCTGAAAACTTCGACATGGGTTGGCCACTAACCTATAACACCAACCCGCACTGGGCCCGCGTGGTGGATTATGGCCCAACTCCTCTCTCTGAGATAAGGCTCGAGTCCCAGCAAAGGGAACAAAATGGGCTGATTATGATTATGATGAATATTAGAGCTTAAAGTTTTTTGTGAGTAGATATAGGACGTGATCTCCGAAACTATTGATCAGATTTAGCAAACGCTTTGAAAGGACATTACATTACCCATGAGTGTTATATTGGTTATTCCCCCGTGGCTTTTGCTCGCGTCGTGTTAAATAATAACACATAATAAGTGTGAATTTAATTAATTGTGTTATCCAGATAGATACATCATCTTATTTTTACTCCAGTTACACGCGTTCTAAACCGCGGGCAGTTGCTAGTACCGACGCGTTCGTTCGACATGGTAATCAATTCATAATCAATATTTCAATAAATGTTGGACATTACGCCGCCATTATTATTATATATTAGACGTTATTAGTATTGACGCCGTTATTTATTAATTATTGATTAATAAAACAGCAAAATAAAGCGTTTTGTGGGAACTGTCCGCATTCAAATAGAGCTTGCAGAAAGTAAAAAAAAAATTGAATTGGTTATAAAAAATATTTTTATGAAAAAATAATAGACTCGTTTATTTTGACGTTGGACACTATTTAGCACACAAAGATGCTTGGAGTACCTACTCCACTATTCCCAAATTATCTCCCAACTATTTAGTTAATTATGATTACACATAAAGTAAAGTAGTAACATTTTTAAAACAAATACGTTAAGGACTTTTATTGACGTTTACAAGAGCATCATTGTTGTCTAAAGTGAATAAATAATTTGTATTTGAATGTGTGTACAAATAGGTATTATAAAAGTCAGCGGTATCTACAACATTAATCTATTATTTTACTAAACAAAAGAAAATGATGTAGCAAAAACAAAATGTTATATTCGGCACTTTAAGCAATGTCTTGTCCGATATTGGTACCGTTAGGTGGGCTATAATAAAGAGATATTCATTATATATTATTTTATTCATATTTCATTTACCTTGGATACATTTGTTGTAAGTCAGTGTGAACCGGCACGTGAGTCTGATGTCTGGCATGAGGAGACATGACAGCGGCCGCATTGATGGCTCTGATCCGTGCTCGAAGGCGCTCGTAGTGCTCAGGTTGATACTGCGCTGCAATCGTCACTGACGTGCCAGAGTACTGTACACAATCAAAGCTATATTAGAAGCCAGCAATGTATACTAATCTTACAAATCTGTGATACTTCTACTAAATGCATTTACCAGTAAGTGGACACAGCATGTGGACATTTGCAATGACAATATGAACATTAACTACCTACTGCCACCAGTTTATGATTTTAGTCATAGTTTATTTATTTAAAATAGTATGCGCTATTATTTTTAAATGTTAGCATTCTATTGTTTTGCAGATAGATATATAGGTATAAATATATACTAACTGTGACATAACCTAGAGCTCGTAAATCAATGAACACTCCTAGCTAATACTCATGGTAATAAAACAAACGACTTCCAATGAGGCTTGTATGAAGGTAAAACTTTCTCAAATTGTAATTAATGTAAGAATTATTTGTTATTGAGTTATTGAGCTACATTGATTATTTGCACCTTTGCTGATTTGAAGCATTGTCTCTTAATCAAGATTCGACAATTTCATTAGAGAGAATTTTTCGCGGGCAACGAATCTGTTCTTGTTATATGTACAATTAAAATTAAGACGTCTCGGTATATTTATTTAAACATATACCAAGTTTAATGAAATGCGTACTACATTGACATGTATTTATTGATAACTCTCATTAATGCATATGTTTTATGCCAGCTTGTAATTGGATAATTTATGTTTCTCATGTTTAATATACAATTGTTGGAAATCATTTGTAGGTACTAATTGATTATGCGGCAGGTAGCTTAATTTTGTACAAATTTACATTGTTTGCGTTTGACCACTTTCTCTGATGTGGTCTACAACGTAGCACGCAAGCCTAGAAATAGAAAATACATATTATCTCTCGACTTGAAAACTCCAAGATGTATATTTATGGGAATGTAGACTCACGAAATAAATTCTGATTCCTTTGCAATGCGTGTTACCATTGTATCAGTAGGTATTTATTAATAAAGTGAAACTTAACTAGATAATAGCGTTAATGGCTTACATTATATATTTTACACAAAAAAATATTGCCATAGTCATATTATTAAGAGGACATATCCAAATATTTAAATGCAATAATATTAAACGACCTCGCAATCTACCATCTGAGGTGGCATGCAAACATGTTAAAAGCAACAACATTAAACTAACCTTCAAAGCAGCAGCGGCTTGTTCATGCGTAGCTCTGGACAAATCTCTCCCATCGACGCTTAGTATTCTATCCCCTCTATGGAGCATCCCATATGCTGCTCCACCCATGGACACACCCGAAACGAAAACTCCACAGGTGTCATCTTCAGTTCCCGTAGCACCTTCAGTTTCACCACCAAGTCCACCAACTATATCCATCCCGAGTCGAGACCCAGAACGGACAAGGCGTACCATTCGCACACATCTGAACAGAAATATTAAAGAATAGTAACACAATTATAATATTAGTTTATCACAGCGGGGCCAGTGTTCAGGTACAATGGCTCATACCAACAATTTATTGGTATCAATATACCTCGTCGTTCTAGCAGGTCGAGTCTAAGCACGTATATATTTAAAGTTTTAGTTCCAATGCGAGACAAACGTACCATCTATAAAGAACGCATAGGTTTAGGTGCTGTGTCACCGAAGGTGGTGTCAGTTTTTTTACACTTTATAGGCTAGTGCTCATTATTTCACTTGATGGTCAGAGGTGATGCAGTCGAAGGTGGTGTCACACTACACCTAAAATAGCAACTGGCTCTCAAGCTTTCGGAACATCTTGCTGCCAGACGGACACCAAAAGTGCCCTAACATCATTCTGTGAATTTATTCACCGAAAGCTAAAGTCCAAATCGCCGGCCAGACTACCTACAACTACACCTATTACACCATCAACACTGCAATATGCCATGCGATTCTCTAAGAGAAAAAATAGTTGCACCTTTGACAACATCCGTGAAACAAATGAAGAAGAAAACAAGAAACGTTAGAAAAGCAACCTTATGTACAAGGGCGAAGTATGTGACATCGGTGAGCTCGTTAACGAATCATTACAGAATCGCACGGCAGATGACATACTAACGGTGGATTTCTATATCTAAATACGGACCGTTTTGCTTACGACTCGTTACTTTTTGACACTTTTTCTATGAGACAACTGTCATAAAGTAACGAGTCGTATGCAAAACGGTCCGTATTTAGATATAGAAAACCGGGTAAGTAGAATGGCTATTTTTAAAATTTCCGTCTTGTTTTACTGTGTATTGTGCTGGAACACAATTTCAGATATTCATCTACGAAACTGTACTGCGACTACACGACTACTTTAGGGTTGAAGGGCACTGTAGCAAGCAAATTACTGGACAGATAAGCAAGTACATAATGTAACGCAGTGTTGTGCTTAGCATAACATGGAAGATTTGAGCGTATTTATGCCTGCCGAATAAAATCAGGAATAATTGCTTGTAATAAAGTTATTCTTAATTCAATATTAACATGACGATATCTGTGTTGATATAATAAAGGGGATTCTAGTGACGCTAAAACTTTAAATTAACTAAGTATCTAAACTATTTCGCAAATGAATAATACACGGGTTGGATAAATAAATAGCTACAGGCTCAATAAATATATATGATATGTATGCAAGATTCGTCATTTTAAAGTTACCAGATTCTGGTTCAGCAAGGCAACAGCAAATTAGTAACCAAATTAATCCTCATCCGTTGAAAACCTCTTTAACTTAGTACAAGTAAGCTCATGGTTAGTTTGCATAAAAGGCTAACATACTTGCTAGTATGTTAACACTTTATGCAAACAATTCCGCAGCACGTCAGCTTTTGCATCGCGGCTGATAAGAAGCTTGCTACTAGTTCAAAGAACCAACTTCGTGTACTTGTATAGTTGAACGCCTCAAGTTCCTAGTTGGTGTAGTCGACTTGGCGATTGCATAAACTCATTACAGTCCAGTACGCTTTAAGAACCTACTATGAACATTTCATATATGAATATGCATTTCAAACATAATAATAGCAACCACTTCAAACTACTTGGTGCAAACTTAATTGTTTGCTGTATTATGGTAGTTTCAATGGGTATGTGGAAAATGATTGTACTTTACAAGTATACTAAAGTTAACAGTTACAATGTTTATGTATTATGTAAATGGCATGTGCAAATTAGTTTTTTTTTATTTTAAACATTTCGACGAAGTGGGGAAAATAATGACCAATTGTAGTTAGTTCATATAGCTCGGATAAAGTAAGGAAGAACGATTGGAAGACTATTGTGTTTAATTTTACACTACCCAGTGTGCTCATCTGAAAAATTATATCCTGTTAGGTGCTATTCATGAGCTAAATATTCTGCTTTGTGTAGTAGTGTGCAACCGGTACAGAATTTTGTTAACTATAGCATATCTTATTACTGGGCAAATGTTTCTTGTCACCATTGCAGTGTTTTGCGTACTGGATGGCATAATTAATGTCATGGTGAGGTATCACACTTGTAATCACAATTTCATAGATTTATTTAAATATAATTGAGTTTATTTAAATATGATGCGGGATTGAGCACTGAGTTGGTTATCTTTATAATCAATATACCATACCAAAGGTAGAAGTCCGAGTCGTGTATTGCCTCCATAAAAACAATGGGTGAATATATATTTTCAGAACTGAAAGAAATTTTAAATGCATTTTGGGCATAACATAATAAAATAAAATAATCAATTTTATAATAAATTTAGTCAAACAAAGATGCAATAACTGTCTAGAACATACAGACAGGCGAACTTATTATTTATAATTATTTCCTGATAACAATGAAATCCTTATTAAATATTATGATAAGTTTTATTTCTTTTGATACAAAGAAGAGATGAGCAAGTCGCAGGCCAGATAGCATACATATATATATATATATATATTTATAAATTATCAAGCTATTCAATGCATGTTTGTTAGCACTGTGCTGGAGGTTATCCTATTTAAGCATGCCTTAGAGTATATTATGGGTTACGGAGGCTTCCTTCCGCTAACCGCTTGTCTGACTGTGAACACACTGTCACAGTTTTTGAGGTGGCTTTCAGCACTAAGCTGTGGTAAGACACCACAGATACAATCTTACTCGTCACCACAATTAAACAGCCTCACACATACATTCCCCTTCACATACATGTATACAATATAATCACAATTACTTTGTTTTCATACATAATATTGTTTGAGTCACCCGCGCATATTATAGTTCAATATTTAAAAGCAGCAGAACACTTATAGCAAGATTATAGCAAGAAAAATTACCAGGCATATGAGACTTAACAATATAATGTCTTAGGATTACGGGCGCAATACAGTTCGTCTTGTGACGAATAACATCAATTAAAAAAACACATTAGTGAAATATCTCCTAGTTGGGTACCAAAGTAGGAGGTGACTTCGTGACCAGTGATGCCGGTGTTTTTTTGAAAATACATACTTCTGTTACCTGAAATATAGTTAGGCTTTAGATTGCCATTTTTTTTTCATTAACAAATTATTTTTACCAACCTCTTGCATGAAGAGGAAATAAATATAATTTTAATTGATTTTGATTTTGTTATTCTAAGTTTTAATTTATACTTAAAACATGTTGCAAATTACATTTATTTCTTTTGGCGTAAAAGTGTCTTTAATTAAAATACCCCTTTCAGACCTTCAAAGGCAGATTATCTCACAATGTGATTGTATGCTCAACAAATATACTAACCTAGTTAGCTGAGAGTCTAGAAAATATTTTCTTCATCAAGTTACAATTATTTTTGTCGTATTCACTTATTTTACTTTTGTCCTCTACTATTGTTTTATCAAACAATAAAATGTTTATTATTTACAAACACAAACACAATCATAAGCTCGCGATACCCTAAAGAGTGTTGTACCAAACCCAACAGACCACACCGAAATTCCCTAATTACGGTCCTTGATACCGTACAACGTAAACAGCTTGCCTCAGACCGTGGCCAAATATTTACACTAAGCACACTTAGTTATTTGTCTCCAGTCTCCACCAAGGAATATTCCTCAGCTAAGCCCCATTGGTTCTTGGGGAGTCTTTATTGGTGTGAATGTTTTAAAGAAGTAATATTTAGTTGTGAAAGATTATAGTCGTCGCATGGTATTAGTAAAGGATTTAGATAAATTAGTTAAAAATTAAAGGATATGGATTGTGTTTGGGAATGGTACAGGTTTAATTGCAATAAATCGTAAACGTGTCAATACATGACAGAGGGTGCGTTTTTTATAATAAGTTTTAGTTAGGTTTCTCGATGTTCTACCAATACATTTGAGGCTATTTTGAATGTAAGCTTATAGTTATTTTAGACAAATATTAGTTGAATTTCACATCAAATACACATTTCAAATTTTGTTTGTCCATTGATGTTTGATTGATTCTTTCATGTTTACGTGTCGTTAATGTTAGAATTGACATGTAATTAATGTATTTTAGTTAATATATTTTTAATTATAAGACTAAATGTTGTAGTGTTACAGCCTTTCTAACCTATATCGTATTGCTAATCTATCAATAGTTTCTACACTAACTTACTTAGGTAAGAGATAGAAAAAAGGTATTAGGTAAAAGATAAAAAAGTAACTTTAGAAATAAATAGTGATATAACGAACAAAAATGTATGGCCTGGCGAAGTCTCAAAATTCACAGTAAGTCCCGAAAGATCCGTTTGTTCGGCAGGTTATACACATAGAGGTTCCAGTCAGCTTCTGGCTTCAAGGGAGGCTTCAGCTCTGGGTTTAAGAGCGTATATAGAGAGTATTCGATAAATCGATACCCTCGGTTTGCTTTCAATTTACAACTTTCCAGTTAACCAATCGCCAATAAAAGTAAATCATTATATCCTGGGTGGTATATATGACTTCAGGAATATAATTAACGATAAGTTTAAGGGGCCATTCATCAAGTCAAAATTCAATATTCCATCCGTTCCAATTATCAATTTTCACCACTCCCCATCATCACCATCCTTCGCTCGACACCCAAATCGGAATGCTCACTTTTTGAATTTTTCGGTATTTACTTTTTCATGTCAATGTATTATTTTAATCTTAATTTTCATATTTAACACATCTGCTGGCCAGTTTAATGAAAAATACAGAGATCTTAAAAAGGCTTTAAGGAGCAGGAATAAAAATGCATGATCCATGTATATATTACAATGTTTATTAGATATATTATTTACTTAACAATGACCCTATCTGTTTTACCCTACCCTATATGTTTATTTTTTTTATGTTTAGCTGGATCGATTCCATGCTCATGTAAGAGTGTCGAGAAATCTACTAAGTAATGTGTTGTTGTTTTGATATATCTTATGGATTTAAAGTAGTTTCCTTCCGGTCCATAATTTTTTACCACCTTGTATACATTGTAAATGAGTTCTGCATGAGCCCTCAGTGAATAAATGCACGTTGAATATGAAGTGCTAATTTTCTTTCAGGATTTTATTCAAAGCAGTATTCTTAATTCAACCGCACAATTTACAGTATGATATCCTGATGAGTATTATTATTTTAGTTTGCAGTTTGGACCGGAAGGCACAATAAGCATCAACATTTAAGGCCAACTAGATAGGACTGTGCCAAGTAGCGAGTAAGCTGCGGGAACATTAATAACATACAATGTAGAAAGTTTGTTCGAAGACCATTTTGAAATCAGATTGCGTCTCACTACCTACCTCACGTGTTAAAAAGCATTGGCGCGGTATTAATATTAAGTGTAAAACGGAAGTATATGTAGAAGATACTTGCTTAGTCGAGACTTGATTCTATCTATCTAAGTTTATATCTAAAAGGAACACAGACTCAGGGAATAAATGTCACTCTTTGGCAGTGCCATGGCAGTATCCACAATGAAAGTCAAAACATAAGCTTCGTCCATGAAGGTGTTATATCTACCATATATGGCACACGGTATAGTGTCGTCTATGATCGTTCGATGATGTAATGATAAAGGGAATGGGCGTGACTGAGATAGAACTGTGGGCCTAGTACGAAAATATAGGCAAGTGTGACGAAATAGTATCATTGACATACTCCTATAACTGGACACAGTACCAACTATATCATATCTAGTGAAAGTGTACACATATCTGTGTACATTTTCACTAGTTTTTACTTTACTCATAGTTTTTACTGTATACGTCAAAGATACGATTATGTTACACTAAGACGCTGTGCCCACCTAAGCAACGTGACACGTGATCTGGCAAGTGATCTGACACGTAACTTGCCACCAGCACCAATATTCAAAGCAATTGTATGGAGTAGGTAGCGCCCATTCGCGTGGCGTAGCGTGAAACAACCTGACGTGCCACTGAGCGTGCTACTATTGTAACGCAATGATGTGAATATAAAATCTCTATCAATCTAATCTAAAGTGACGTGTGATACGAAACATGTAGTGTCCCGTTAGTAAATTAAAGGAAGTTCTACCATTTATTATAAAATTTATTAATTTATTCTTGGTTCCCAAAATCTGGTCTATTGTTCAAGTAAATAAGGTCTCAATTTTTCGAGTACTCGTATAAATACGTTTATTATTGAAATAATAGGTACACACACACATTAGTATTGAAATAATAGGGGCACACACACACACACACACACACACACACACACACACACACACACACACACACACATACACACACGCGCGCGCGAATACACATGCCCCCTGGCGTAAAACACACTTTTATTTTCAACTCACACCTTTCCTCTCTGACTCAAACATACATATTTTTTTACAATTTGATTATGTTTTGTAGCCCTATTTTATATTCGATTATGTGTACACATACTAGAAACTGAATTATCTGGAGACTTTGTTTTTAATAAGGAACTTGAGGGCGTTGAGATCTGCGACACAGTTATACATTTCTGCAGATGTCATCGATTCTTATACGTTAATTATTATTATTTTGTTATTATTACGTAACTCAAAAACTACTCGACAGAATTTGATGAAATTTAAATGGGACTACACGGGAAGCACCAGCTTTTATACAATAAAATTTGAGAATCAGTTCATCCTATCAAAATATATGAGGTTACAAACATAAAAAAACAGACGAGTTGAGTACCTCCATCTTTCTGGAAGTCGGTAGAAAAACACAAGGCGTTGCAGGTTTTCAGCACTTGTCCAAGACAGTAAGAATAAGTAAATACATAATTAAGGAGAACTCCAGAGCACATACTTTAAAATCTATACAGGTGGAATTCCACGGCTAGTAGCTTTTTCGCTTTTACTTCACAGGCGTGTTGCTTATCCGTTTGAAGAATGCAAACTTCTATGTCTCTCATTTGTAAACTCGGATACAATGGTACATCTATAATGTATTTGTATCTTTTCCACGGAGGACGGAATTAAAGGATTCTTCCTTCAGGATCGTAAAAAGCGGAATACAAGAGATCGTCCTGTTTCGTAACACCACATTGAAGACATTCTGCTTGCAAAGTGTTAGTAAGTTAGTTTATATTTTGTTTGAAGGGTACTACGTATGTATGTATTCCATAGATTACTCGTAGTACTACGAGTAATCTATGGAATACATGGACATAACTTTCGCCGATTAGGTTGCAGCATCAGCGCGTTTTTCTCTTGAATCTTATTGAATACAATATATTTTTGAGGTGATATATTAAATGAATACAATATCTTTATATATAAATAATGAGGTTAACTTGAAATAATAAAATTAATTTCGAAAATAAATTCTGCTTGAAAAGCGGTTTCTAATGGAAGTGTCTCTAAACATTTTCTTTTATTAACATATAAAATGGATTATGGATTTCCGTAAAGTAACACCCTGAATTAGTAAATTATCATAAACTTGCAATTAATGACTATCGATAATTATTTCGCAGAACCAAGACATTTTACACAAGTTAATTAAACGCTATGTAGGTTGCAACACTAGTGGAATTAGTTCACGAGCGTACACACCATATAAAAATATATAAACACCTTTTAAAGATATTTATATATTTTTTATATATTTATTACTGATATTTTTCTGCAATTCTGAGATTGTTCTGCAATGCGTACGTAATGTACACTTTCTAAACACTTTTTGTCAGAACAGTATAAAAATAATAAAAAAACAAACATACTCGTACGGTTTTTCCTCATCATCCATTAGTCACAGATTTACGAACATTGTCGTTTTATCGTTATATTTATGATCTCGGAAACATACGTTATTTATGTTCATTCTATTGTATTCTGTAATAAGTAAAGTATTTTGTCGCTTGGCATTTCTTTGTTGTTGTTATGGACACAATGGACACAACACTATCAGCGTTTTTGGGTGACATTTTCTCTTAACCCGTCCAATGTTTACTACTTTCGGTTCCTTTTCGAGCTACGGATAAAAGTTCAGATAATAAATACTACTTACTCTTGAACAGTTTGACCAACTAAAAGCAAATTTATATCTATAGAATGCATTGGATTATTAGAATTTTTTGCACGTACACGTGGTGTACGCTCGACACGCGATGGGTTAAACACATACTTATTTTTCTAACGACATTTCGTAAGAAAAATAGATAGATGAACTCTTTATTGCAACACCACATTATAATGTACAGCAAACAAAGAAATATGACAATATAATATAAAAACATTTGTCAACAATGAAAAACTTTAAATTTAGTGTCACAATGGGCGGTCTTATCGCTCAGAGTGATTTCTTCCAGACACACATAAAATAGCTGTGATGCACAGCTCCAAGCTAATGAATTTTTTTTATTATTCGCTTATCGAATATGCACTGTGGCTTATTGATGCTGGCTTGATATAAGAATATAGCAGCTGGGTAGAATTAAGTTTTTTTCTTGGATAGATTTAAGAAGCACTGCCATATTTTGTTGTTAATAATTGATGTTTCATTGCAATATATTTACTATGTACCTCGCAAACGCAGTCTTATCAAGAACAGTCTTGACAAATTTGAATAAAATTTTGTTAGTACCAAATTTTACTGCCTAATATTACCAAAATCGTATTTTTTTTAATTCACAGTATGCATATCTTGGCAACCACTTGACTAATTATGCTCATGTACGAAATTCCTTTTTTAAAGTCAGATACTTAATTTGAGTATCGAATTTTATGAAAGCCAATTTGGCCAGTTAAAACAGACGCTTCGCTCGTTTGGTCAAATATAAATATTACGCGCAACAATTATTCTGATGAAATACGATTTGCAATTTCTGCATTAGCTACGAACGCGTCCAATTAAACATATTTTATAAGTCAAATAAAGTCGTAGTTTTAAATAAACAGTGGGCCGAGCACGAAAATCTGCTCAAGTGTAACATTATCGCATCGTTACGTACTCAGAAAAACTATGAGTTATCTGTGCCACTATTGTACTAGATAAATGGTAGTTTGTACTGAATACGTTAACGATGCGATAATGTTGCACTTGAACAGATATTCGTGTTCGGCCCACTGTTGCCGTTTGTTAGAAACAATCGTAGGGGAGTAAACCTTCTGCGGTCAGTACTTTGATAGTTGACCAGTGAGTGATATTTTTACTGATGTTGAGAGGACCATAAGACACAAAAAAGCTTATTTTAGACCTTTTAATCACAGTTTTGGTGTTTGAATTAAGAGCACACCAATATATTCGATCTCCATCTCAATGCTTATACATCTTCCTTACGCAAAGAATAGTCGACATACAAACTCTTTGAGCAAGTAACTCCTCCAATCAAATGATTGGTCGATATTTGCGATAAGGAGTTTAGCATTAGAATAAAAACTGAATTGTGTTCTTTGCTGCTATAGAAAAATATATATAATAATAATAAATAAATTACTCTTATGTTTAGTAATAATAAAAATTT
Organism: Selenia dentaria; assembly: GCA_917880725.1. NCBI lineage: Eukaryota > Metazoa > Arthropoda > Insecta > Lepidoptera > Geometridae > Selenia > Selenia dentaria. The sequence goes on along the minus strand of OU862888.1, from coordinate 18,560,020 downwards.
TAATGTGCATTTTAATTAATTTAACCTTCCTTTTTTCTTCATTAAATGTCTATTTTCGTTCAAATTATTTCTTTTTCTCGCGGTAATGATATAAATTATGGTATGCAACGCTTGAATAAAACGGATTTATATCGATGGCCATGAATCACTCAAATCGCTCAAGATTCTAACTCGCTACGCTCGTGATTCTATAATCACGAATCACTCCCTGCGGTCGTGATTCAGCCGTTAGAATCCTTCACTTACTCGTGATTCATCTATGGCCCTCGCTTTAAATCCGTCCTTTATTCACTAGTTGCATAATATACTATTATATGATTGTGCATTTTTAATAGCTGCCTCGCAGCTCTACTAGCGTGACTATTGTATGTGACGCTGGAACCTTTTATTAGAATAAAAGTACCTACATATTTGCTTTATTTTAGGGCCCAAAGTATATCTATATAATATTTAATTGTATAACATTTCATAAAAATAAATTAAGCTGTTATGGATCTTAGTTATAAACATAATGCTGTTATGGATCTTAGTTATAAACATAATCTATACTTCTATACTAATATTGTTAAGAGGAAAGATTTGTATGTATGTTTGTAACGAATTAGCTCATAAAGTACTGGACCGATTTCAAAAATACTTTTACCATTGGAAAGCTACATTCACCTTGAATAACATATGCTATATAAGATTCATCATCATCATCATCATCATCCATCAACTCGCGGGTGAAACCGCGGAGAGCAGCTAGTATACAAATAAAACTTATGCATAAATATCATATAGATGTATATGAACGAAGGAAGTAATAATAATTGAATCATAATGAAATGAGTCAAGTTACAAGATTACTTAGAATTTCATGGATGATCCATTATGTTTGTTTTTAATACGCCATGTTTAAATGTAAATTTTACCTCGGTATTTCTGTGGGTTCCTCTTCTAAAAGCTCGTGAAGCGTTGAGCACGATGTGGCTTGCGTTTTGGCTGCACAAACACACAAAATTATATTGAAATACTCTTTGAAACAGGTTTTGGTCTGAGTAGGCACTTAGCGTATAATTTTGAATGTGGCTTTATTAATTTAGAATATTAACTCAGTTATGCATACATAACAGCTTTGTTTTCAAGTTGTTTGCATGGTGGCTCTTTCGACTGTGTTTTGTGCTTTGTTTGTGTGTTCAACTCTTAAATGTGTCGTCGAGTCAAACTTAATTAGCTTAAAATATAATGAGTTAAGAATAGATTTGGAAGTTGGCAAAACAATATATGTAGGTAATTTTACATTATATTTTTAAGTTTCGTTTGTCAAAGGAATAAATTATTGGTCCTTAAGTAAATTATTTTTTTCTTTTGTACTTTTAGGCATTAAAATGAATAGGCACTAAGGCCATTTGTCCACCGCCACCGTCATCGGGACGTCAACGACAACGAGGTGACGACCCTGATTTAGCGATACATATATTTTCTATGGCCGTGTGTCCACCGCACGCCCGTCGAGTCAACGTGATCTCGGTCAGAAAAAATTTCGTTCTCGGTGATGTTCCGGTAACGGTGACGGTGGACAAACAGCTTTAGCTATGTAAATTTACATTATTTTTGCTAATTAATTAAACAGTTAATTCAGGACTGTCTATATTCTTTAAATTCCATATTATTTTTCTTTTATATAAAACATAATTACCGATTCCATAAAACCTCCAACTTAATTAGCGAATTTGACGGTAGTAATATATTGAAGCTGTGCTTACTAGAGTATAGTGGAGCGGTTTTCGCAACGGGCGGAAATGACGCAGCTGGGAGCACAACCAATGTCACTTGTTCTCCAGTGTTTCTCAAAGCTGCTACTGCTTGAGCATGCGTTGCTCCTACTAATGACGTTTCTATACCCTGTTGAACAAAATACTAACATACATTTTTAAACTTTTATGGGCACATTAGAAATAATCAATTTACTGACAGGAGTTACCATGTACCAGGAATAGCGGGTTGTTGAATGTTTTCTCAGTTCACCCGTGATCATGACGCAACAATGCCGAAATACAGGAAACTCGAACCAAATGTACATGGTAACTATCCTGTTAATAATTATGTAATAAATATACCTTGTTTATGAAAACATTAATAAATAAAGATTCCTAAATCTTTGTCACTACTTAATAAGTACTTATTATCCTACTAATTAAGTAATTAGCCCACTTGCTAATAGATTAGCGCCAAAGAAAATTAAAACATTGCAGTGTTTTTTAATAAGTCTGTCGTTTTAGGTTAATAGTTTAGGGACGGATTCAATAATGTTTCTTCTCTAGTCTCAAGACGCGAATCAAAAGAAGCGAGATAATCCAACTTACTAAGTGGACAGCATTTTCTTCAATACATCGTCTGGGTTGAAACCATCTACAGATATTCTGGCTCGAAGCGGTATACAAGGGTAAGTTTGCAGGGCAATGTGAAAAGTGGGCAGTTGACTTAAAAACTAATGTATCGAAGAGACCACACAGCGGAGCAATTTTTTGGCTACACTGCACCGCTAATCGTGAAAGTGAGTCGTTGTGCTATAGTAGCTCAAATTTGGTGTTATGAATCATTAAATCAAATACAAGAACGTACAAACTTACATCTTCATCTCTAACGGCCAAAATTTTATCTCCTAATCTCAGTCTGCCGTCATGGTGTGCGGCTCCACCTACGGCGATGTGTGATACAAAAACTCCTCCCCCTCCAGCATTATCTGCTCCGCCAGCAATGCCTAAGCCAAGCCCGCGTACGCCTCTCCACAGTGTCACAACCCGAGGCCGCCGAGCGCGACGTACTCTCTGCAAGGGAATTACTCTTGAAACACTTCCATTTAATGATCGTTTAAAAGTTTTGAAAAAGTTACACTAATGTCAGCATCATAAAGTTCGAGTTCAACTTCCGACCTCCTTCATAATCGTTTTGCCTTTTTAATTAGGTCAAATGAATAAAGAAGAAGGGTCAGCTGCGAGCCCCGGATGTTGTGGTAGTTTACGTAGGCAAAAATAATCATGGACATAGATAGATGGATCAGTAGGGCGTAGCCGCATGATTGATAAACGACGGAGAGAATGTTGTAATAATGATGGAAGGGACGGTGTTAAATAATGTTGCCTCCACCCTTAGGGTGCAAATCGTAAGATGTGAGAAAACCCAAGTCACTAGATGGTAAACCTCTTGTGCAAGATGCCGTGCCACCGCAGTGCTAAATATTCAGCCGCAACTTAAATCACTGGGCGAAAGAGACTCAAAAGTTAGGCTGACGAGAGCATCAGTGCTTACCACCAAATAAGCTACTTTTATAACTCGCCTCATAGCTTAAAAAGCCAAAATGAATGTAAACTGCGCCATGAGGCGAACTAAATGATAAAATATTTAGAAGTACTGCAGCTGTGCACTTGGTCTTACTGGGGTAATAAATAAGTGCAACCATTTCCAGTTCTGAATGCTTCACTTGAATAAAGAACTCGTAAATGTTGCTTTTACCCTCTCTAGATCGGACTTAAAAAGAGCATGGCTGAATAATATAAACAGAAGTAGGTATATACTTGTATAGTACTCACTTACTTTGGTGCTATTGTACTTCCCGGCGAAATATTATACGACTTGGGTTTCACGGGCATAATAAAACATATATCTCTAGATTTAAACCTTACCTACATTAGAAAACGTGTACAGAGGCAGTAGTACATACAATTTGCGAAAAGTATCCGTATGGTAAACGTCAACGCGTCTCGCATCGGTGTATAAACTAAGAGTTATCTTTGTCACAGTTGCCCTAGATAAATGGTAGTTTGTGCTGAGTGACGTGAACGACACGTTGTGTTATACTTGCGCAGTTATCCGTGCTAGGCCCACTGTACGCATATCGATTATATTCGTTTGTTTAATTTTTCTATAAAATTCCTTTATGCCATTTAGATTTTTCATAATGATTCCGATATTATAAAAACTTTAATAACAGAGCAGCGGCGGTGGCTTGCGCTGACACCCGTAATAGCTTTTCACTGGTACAGGTGACATCACATCAAGTGTTTTAATTTTCATGTTGTAAGAGTTTAATGTACCTACGTATGAAGTGAACTTACACGCGCGGTGAAGATTCGTATAATCATGAAAGCCTCTAAGAGCATATGTTGGCGTTGACAAAGCTATTCTAGTTTTCGAAAAAAAAAACACTTATATAATAAGTATATAGTTGGTTTTCCAAATTAGCTTTCTTAAGATTTAAAATTAAGAAACTAATTTTATTCCTCAAAGACTAGAGAGCATGAAAACTAATTAAGCAAATAAATTAAACGCAACCAAAATGAACTAGACATAAAAAGCGTCTGCATGTTAAATCAGAATCCACCAGGAGGATTATAAATTTCACATCTTTCAGCAAAGCGTTCAATATAATTATCAAGATAGCATTTTAGCCAACAAGACAGTAGAACTCTTCATTAAAACACCATCGTGGTGGATCGCTATATCACCACATAGCGATATACTGCTAGCATAAACACTACTGAATAAGTACTATGTTTAGCTTCGATTCGAAGTGTTTGAAGTAAAGTCACTGTGCGATTGAGAATTAATAACTTAGTTTAACTTGGAATGACGAAGAAATTGGTGTGCCTCACAGTTTGATAACATTTATAGATACTAAACATTCTTCTGATTCTTCCATACCTCTCAGATGATTTTCTCTACATGCACAAGAAACTATGCACTATTCGTCGAGCTCGTGTGACGTAAATATTAATAATAATTATATGTAAAATACTTGGATTCTTACCGCCTTATTATAAAACGTGAACTAAGTTTAAGCCATGGTTTAAAATTTAGCAAATTTAGCAAATTTTCTTTATGAAATTTATTTATGCCATGGTTTAAACTCGCTAATATGTTTAGTCCACGTTTAATTATAAAGCAGTTAGAGTTTAATCGTATACCAACTTTTAATCGTAGTATACATTTAGAAAGTAACGTGTTTTTTTTTCAATTAACTTTGAAATCACGTTTTCTGTTACACGAAAAGATTCCGGCCACCGAGCACATCTACTATTCTATATTACTATCTAATAATATACGGGATTAGTGTCAAAGTTACGCGTTGGCCATATCACGGTTGACAATAATTGTTTTCAAGAAGTCTTCTTTAGAATGTTGAGTTTGCTGTTCTCGTTGTTACGCCCCTCTCGCTATCCGAGTCAGCGGAAAATGCGGAAGTGAAATTTTTACGTTGATCCCGTTTTATTATTACAAAGTTATAATGAGCGGGAGTCTTAATAATATGACCAAAAATCTGAAATCCCATGGTTTAGTGTGCCTATGCCCAACAAAAATTTGACGCTCAAAATTGTATTATGTATATAATATAATAATGCATATAATAAATAATTTCTAGTCTAAATAAAGTGCAGTTGTTGCTAGCAGCGGTAACTGCCTTATACTTTCTACTTGACTAGGCTAGGAATAAAACATTACTAAAATCGTATCGCTGTAAAAGCAATCACTTAAGTTTAAAATCCCTCCTTAAAAGTTTCAATAGGACTTACAAAATAAATTATTGCTCTAGACGGGTGCTCCAGTGCTAAGTTTCAAAAACTTACTAATCTAACGACGTTCCCTGCTTTCTGTAGCGCATCGACAGCTACTGAATGCGGGGCGCCTTCCACAGAAATCTCGTTCACCTGCCAAACATATTAAATTTGAACAGTTTATAGTTTTAGGGCGTCTTGCACGACGCCTTTGTTGCACAACTTTGACTTATAATAGTACTAAAAAAGTAAAAGTACGAAACGAACAAATGTAGTTTTCTTCTATAGGTACTATAAATATGATTTAAAACTTATTGACCGCCCAACGTTTTCGTTCGCTTGTAGAATACGATTGCAGCCATCGAAATAGGCTACAATTCACGCACATAAAATTGAAATTTTGAAAAATCCTGGATGCTAGCATCATTTATTTATTTATTTCATAGGAAGTCCAACAGAAAAACCAAAAATCCAACATCCATAAAAGGCATGACACATTTATCAAATAAAACATTTAACATGAACTTTAGGCACTGCTTAAAGTTCATGTTAAAGGTTTTTTAATTATGTATAGCTCAAAATGTATTTCAATGGTACGTCGGTAAATAGTCCTAAATATGATAAGTGTCTAATTATAATAAAATATCTCTGATCATCAATGTTTTTTGTAAGGTGCTAGAGACAATGTCACGTTATGTTACGTTCAAAAAAGATGAACGCTAAAGTTTATTACTAATGAACAACGCTTTTAAGAAAATGAATCCGTAAACAATAGTATCACAGTATGATTGTATTACGAAAAATAAGTCTGAATTTATTATTGCAAAAAATATCATTGTACGCTATAATAATTTAAAAATACAATAACGCAAATGCCTCGTGCTAGACAATCTGTGAGCTAGTAACTACACCAAAATTATGTTCACAATTTGGGGTAAAATTAACCACGTAGGATATACTTGACCCTTTTACCGACTACAAGTCCGGGACACGTGGAAATTAACACAGTGAAAGTACACAGTAAATGTACGAGTACATTTCTTGATATCCTCGTAGTTACAGGTAACATATAATTATAACGTATACGTTTTAAGTATAGCATTTAAATTTATTTAAGTAAGTCAATACACACTTTTTATGTAAATAATACTGATTGACGGCCTTACTTATAAACGCTGCTTAAATTTAAATAACGTCACTTAGTACGGCGCAGAACATTTTTCCTTTGCGCAGTACCAAATAACGTCATTTAAAGTTATGCAGCGTTTATAAGTAAGTTCCTAATTGTATAGTTACTAATTTAAAGTAATCAAACTTTAACTATATTCTGTTCTGCGTTTAAAACTATATCTTCTACACTGAGTCGTAAAGAAAGCGGTCGGCTATAATAAAGCGATAATCATTAAAATAGTTGATATACATATAAAAAACTGAATATAAAAAATGAACCCCTAATTCTCCTGGTCACGCTATAACTTGAGAGCGGATGGAAGAATCTCGCTAATTCTTTTTTGTTGTGTTAATTATTGTCAAGAGAAGGTTCTTATGAATGAAAAACCAAGAAAAAACGGAAGGTTACGGCGAGGCCGAAATTACGCGAACGAAGTTGCAAGCAGTCGCTAGTTTTAAAATAAAAACTAAATAAAAGTTTCTTTCATTATGATATATGGAAAAGTAAAATCTAGTTGTTATTTTTTTCAGAATGGAAATTATGCTCTAGATTTCGAAAAATGTTCTACGGTATTAAATATGCAATTTATACAGAATTTCATACATTATATTACCAACACGAGATATTAAACATACCAAACTGTATACCAGATATATTGTAAGTTCGATGGCAATAAAATATTCTTAAATGTAATAAATAGGGTTGCTATAGTATCGCTACACTACTATATTTATTTTGCGTGAAAACGTCACCCGTGACCATGAGCCATGCCATAGAGTAGTAGCAGTTTTAAGTTTGACAGCTGTCATCCGAAATGAATATCTTGACACGATTTATCATTACTCTCTCAAATCCAGTTTTCTAGGATCAATAGTTTCAGAGTTGTGGTAGTTTTAAGTTTGACACTTGTGATCCAAAATGAAGATCTATACAAGACGCGGTTAGTAGGGACCAGAGTTAGTACCTTTGGTTTAGGTTTCATTTCTGTTCGCGTTCTGTCGACTCGATAACCAGTCTATCTGACCTAATGAAAGTGAACACCTAATTCGCCTGAAATAAGCTGACCTTGTGGGCCGTAAAGATTTTAGTTTTGATAGGCCAGCTTATACTGGAATTTTAGCACTTTTCATCTTCCCTTCCCTGCTCGATGCACACTAATAAGCTAATTGCATTCTTCATCTTTCAGAGTATGCGCTTTGCTTCCATCGCTTTGCGCTGCAACACTTGAGTTACGAGATATTAAGTTTTGAAAGCCGACATAAAACGCGCTTCACTCTCGTTTCTATTATGTATAACCATTTTAAAGACGTTTTTACGTCAAAATTGCATAATTATTTGATACCGAAGCATATTTTACGGAATATAGTAGATAAAACATGGATATTTAACGGAAGAAAAAGCTTAGAAAAGGATAATTCTCCCTATATAAAATATATAAATAAACTTTCAGTTAGTTTTTATCCTAAAAAGATTACTCACATATTTAAAACTTACCGCACTTTTTATAACCAACCTATTTGTTTTACTGACCAGTGCTATCTTTAAAAAACTTAGTTCCTGAGTTTAAGCCTCAGGCCGTTTACAGTGCTCGACCGACCGTCAGTGCGTACGCCGGTCGCGCTTGTTATTTTGTAGGAAAACGCACAAATGGTTACAGTGCTCGACCGACCGTACGCACGCATATATTGCTACGCACTGCGTACGAGGACCGTCGGTGAAGCGCGTCCGCATGCGTACCGTCAGTCAACCGACGCGTTATGGAAACATATTAACGCGTTCAGTGCTACACCAATTGGTAGACCGACCGTACGTATGCGTATATCATCGTGAAAAAAAAGGATAGACGCAATTAAACAATTTGTAAACGCGTCCATTTCGTACAAGTTTTCGTGACTATACCAGTCTGGCCAATTTGGAACATCAGGAGAGCACTGAACGGTACAAACTGATGATCGGTTATGCGTATCGTCAGGACCGATGGTACGCACCGACACCCGTCGGTCGAGCACTGAAACCAGCCTCATATAACGCGCGTAGCGAAGCAAATATAAACAATGAAATTAAAGTAAGGTGGATTATATTTAAAGCAAGTCCATATAGTTGCACTTTTGGCACTCCCAATTCATATTCCTTTAAAACGTATTCCCGATTTAAAACGTAGATACGAGTAAATGATTTCAATAAACTGTACTTGTAATTATAACTTACTCTATTAAAAAAAACTAAATGTTTCACGAACTTCCGAAAAGTAAGAGAATCTCATCTCTCATTCATCATTCAAAATCATAATCAATAATCTAAATATATAAAATGAACCCCTAATTCGCCTGGTCACGCTATAACTTGAGAACGTTCTCCCCCCCCCCTCTCTTCCTCTCCCTCTTTTTTTCTCCTCTCTCTCTCTCTCTCTCCTCTCTCCGCTCTCCTCTCTCTCTCTCTCTCTCTCTCTCTCGTAAAGTAGCAGTGTGTTTATGAATTCATTATATTGCCATTTTGTTGTATGTAATCATCTCAACTCTACCGAGCGCCAATCAGGATTATACCTGAGACTACTGAGAAAATATTATGCTCCAACTAAAAGGTTGCAACCAAAAAAATACTATGAAGGACACGGACAAACTTGCGGAATTGCCCGGGGATCGTTTATACCTTGACTACTAAACTAAACAACAACTTACACCGTCTACGACGAATGGATAGAACAAAGTGAAAGTATAATTGAACTTTATATTGTTCTTAAGACATATAGACAACAAAGCCCAACATGCAAATTTGAATATTAACATCTTATTGTTAGTATGAAGGGAAATCCCTCAAAGGTTATATTTACTGTAAATAAAATAGTTATCGTACAAAACAAAAGATAGAGCTTTTAGCTGAGGGATAACTAATCCGTCGAGATACGGAAACGTAGTTGTGCTCCGAAATAGAAAATATTTTGTTCCAAAGTCTCTCCTCGCTTATCTTGGACTGTTACTGTGTTACTGTTCTAGTATTGATCTCAAAGATACTTTATACAATTAAAGAATTAAATCTTCGCACGTTTTCTTAAATTAATATTTACGGGCAAGACTCACGTTTGGGATCGAATACGTTGGCTTGGGTTTGAAACACATCAAATGCTCATCGTCAGGGAAACCCAAATAAAAGTATGAAATCCCTTACGTGTGCACGGTTTTGCTGATAAGTAGGTATTTCTATTTTACTAATATCGTAAATATGAATGTTGGATGAAATATTATCCTTTGCTGAAAATGTATGAAAACGAAGCACGGAAACGTTGTGTTCAAAATGCCATTTTATAGCGGTCACCTCTTTCAGTACTGTAGTAATGGCGTAGTCATCATTATTGTCGACAGATCACAGTCATTACGTCTTGTTGGAGGACATCGGGTGGTTTGAAAACTCAGACTCAGACGCCTTAGGACGGACCATTAACCGATACGGCAAGTCGTATTGAGCCATCGTAGAGGGTTATGGTATGGTATAAGAAGGTAGAGGTTTCAATTCTTATGGTTATGACCTAATATGATCAGAGAAAATTTTGTACCAGCAGTATCAACGTTATAGGTCAATTCTGCTAACTAAGCTAAATTTAAATATGTAGCTTAAAAAATCACCCTGTTCTATTCTAAAAGTGAAGTTTTCTGAATGAGGGAGCAGGTTTGTATGTACTGGTATGAAACTCCTCAATAAAGAGTGGAGATAACTTTTACTAAAAAATTACACAAGCTTATTTTAATCCCGGTTAAGAGTATTTTCCCAAGCATCAAGATAACCATATACAACGCAAACGAAGTCACGGGTATTTAATTACAACATTATATGCAGTAAAAATAGGGTTATCGGATAGTTCACAAGAAGAAAAAAAAAAGATAAGGTGTAGTAAAAGGTGCACATCCCTACTGCTAATTAATATTAATATTGATATGTTTTGATTCATTAGCGAAGTCAAAATATGTGGCAAACCTTTCGGCAAACTTGTTTTTTTTAACAGATTTAAATGACCGCAGACTTAGGTATTGGATAATAATTTAAACGATACTTCCGTTAGTGTCTGAGAAAAGGGTTTTAACAGGCAGACAGACAGACAAATAAGTTATCTTATAAGGTTTTCTTCTTTCTCTGATAGTGTTTAGATTATTGCATTGTTATTGCCGTTAGTTAGCTCAATGTAAGGGTCAGTCCAATTCCTAATCCAGAAACTGTGGCATTTCCTGCGAAATAACCTCCCATCATATTAATTTACGTTAAAAAACGATCTGTTTATACAATAACCTGTTCAGCAACTTGAAACAGAAATATAAAGCATAGCTACCCCATTAATCTTATAGATGTTAATCAAACCCCTTTACTGTCTCTAGTTTAATCATAAATTACGTTGGATGGCATGGAAGGGAACCATTCCATTAGAATTATCACAAGGTAATAATCAGAATGCAAGGTTATGTGAATGAGATCGATATGAGATAGAATGACTTTCTATTATAAGAGGAGGTCTTGAATATGTATCTTCACTTGTTTATACTTGGAGTTTGTTCTCTGTCCGATATTTGCGATACATTTGTGAGTACCTACTCCTAGAATGCTTTGAAATGTTTTTTCCTAGTTCTGGTGCCAAAAAAAACAAAAAAATGTAACAGTGTATATAGTGAAAGAGATAAGACTTTAATTTGAAACTGGAACAAGGTAGAATTTTTCATTTAGAATGAGAGTCGCGCTATATGTAAGAGTTAATTTCAGTGGAGAATTATAATTAGTATTTTTGTTACTTTGCAGTACAATACATGTACACTCATTTGCCATTGAAATTACTTCTTATTCATGTGGCAACAACTCAGTTGCATTATGAAGGGTTTTTTCTGCTATAGAACTTGCGTTCGACATATGAACACATTTTTTTTTGTGTTTCACAACTAATATACATATCAAGACCGGGATTTTATCGTATATTAAATTTTTTGTATTAGCTACACAATGCTCGTAGGTAATGTATGTAAGTGTAAGAGTAAATATATACATATATATATATTTAATTGTATGTAATAAGTTACGGCATAGAAAACTCGCTTGACTGAAAGTCAAAACCACTACCGCCCAGCCGTGCGATTCTCTAAGAGCAAACATCTGTGCATCTTTGACAACATCCGTGAAACAAATGACGAGATGACAAGAAACGTTGGAAAAACAACCTTACGTACAAGGGCGATATCTCATAAAGTATTTGACATCGGAGCTCGTCGACGAGCGCATCGACGAATTATTATAGAATCGCACGGCAGGACAGTTCCAATGCCAAATGGATGATTAAAAAAAAGGATCAAACTGAAGTTTTACATGATTTGATTGATTTGCGCTCATCACCCATTTTTGGTCCTCTTTGCACAGTAATTTGACGAGCAAATGTACGCTTCAAACCATGTTCATATCGTTACAAAAAAGTGCTTACACGATTGTTCGAAGGCAAATCCTATAATGGTACTAACTAACTAAGACTTCCACATAAACCTACACATTACATATGTTTTTATAAGTTTTGCGTTTTGGCTTATGATAGAATTGGTATTAATAATATAGTCTGAAAATCTAAATCTAAATTTGTGAATAACTCGATTCATGTCACAACCAATAATAGTATCAAGTGCATTTAGAAGAGTTTTGTTTACTTAAGTACAACTAATGGCATTATACCCCGACCGGAGAAAAGTTTATTGAGCTTCCCCTACTTTTAGGAGAAAATTAACCTGTCAAATTCAATATTCGACCTTACGCGAAATTTCATTAAAATAAGAAAGTTTATGAATAATGTCGCCTTAGTAACTCCCCGGAAGACTGCTTTAACAACGTGGTAAAAAGTTTGATTACATTATTTTTCTAACCCCTCCGTTATTTTTCTTGCCAAGCTGCCATTTATAAGAACAATAGAACTGGTGGAATGACATAATTTATAAGCACTTTATCATTCCCATGTGCCTAATGCGTCTCTTGTTTCCTTTACTGTATCTTGTTTCTTGAATTATTTATTGGTTTTCATTCGATCTTCGTATATTTCCTTGAAACGTTGTCTGGTATAATACAGTCTTGTAGGAAAACGAGCTCTAACTGATGTACAAATTAACTTACTACTATAAAATATATATCATCATCATCATTAAGATGCTGGTTATCCTTCTTGAACGTGTAATTATACTTCAAAGTAGCTAAAACGTGATATCAAACTTCTTTAGCATAATTCAAACAAAAAAAGATTTGCCATGAGCATGGCAGGCCAATTCGTTTTTACAAAATTTATTGAATTTTGTCAAATTCCAGAAGAAGGTTACTATCATGCTAACATTACATATATTTTTGATGGTGTAATCAAGTGACGGAATACCAAAGGAGCGATGTTTTCCAAATACATTTTGCAAGTTTAGTGACCTTTTGAACTAGGGGTATTAAGGTTATTACAGTTTTCTATTAATAACTCGAAAATTTATAATAAATGCATACAATGCAATTTATTACAAAATAATTTTAATTGACAAATTAACAAAAGTCTATGCATATGGAAAATTCGAAGTTTCTATGTCACATACTCAGCTTAGAAATAGAAGTAGGAATTACATTGCAAGCTACTTTCGCGGTCTATATTATTTCGGATTTACACTTGATAAATCAGTGCTAAGCGAGACGTCATCGACGCGGGCGTCTCGAACACTCCTTGAAAAAGGCCACCGAATGTGGTCGAAACTATAGTCGGACCTATCCGATAAATATTACGTGAGTAATCCCGTAATTTTAATTAATAATGATTCAAAACCACGTTAGTTTTTATAACAAAACTTCATAAATAGTTATATAAGAATCAATAATATTTCATCAGCTTCATTTAATGATAAACCAAACGAAGGGTTGTCGTTAGGAAAACATTTATGCACCTTCGTTTGTAATTACTGTAAAAGTAATTAAGTTTTAAGGGTATATATGAACAGTTAAGGGTTCTTGGCAGTACTACGGATTGAAAAAACATCGATTTAGGCAAATAGATAAACAAATCTTTAAATTATTCATTAGATTATATTTGAGGGCTTCGTTAGCTCAGATTCAATCGGTGTCGGAGCCAAATGTTAAAGAATAGTAGGGTGATGGGCAGTAGTATCTGATGTGGGCTTTTGGATATTTTGGTGTGTTATTGTGTGCGTCCTTGCCTCCCGCGACGTAGGGAATTCTAGTGTGTTTTCCCAGATCGATAACATAATATAATGTATTAGCTAATTATATATTTATTTGTGAGAAAACCGTAGGTATATAGATAAACCTGGAGTATAGATAGACCCATGCGATGGACTGATTAGATAATTTTTGCGCTAGGAGGTAATTTGCATGATTGCACCAGGATGACTGCGAATAGAGGGGGATGGCATGACATTGTGAGGCACATTACATCTGCCGCCTTACATCTCTGTCAAGAGCGTAACGACTTAAAAGAAGAACAATAGATACATAAGGTATACTAGATTTAAAAGTTTCATTTTTCAAGACGTACTTTCACGAAACCCAACTATGCTTGCGTGGTGTACTTATTTAACATCTCTCAGGTAAGAAGGTATGAGTTAAGTTTTCAGTAGTATTACATAACGCGCTGATAATACCAGCACGTACAGTTGTGATCTGTGAAATATTACAGACAAACCTCCACTGGAGTTGAGATTAGAACTCGCAATGAAATAAATGTTAATAAAGATTCGAAGAGCCCACCCAACACATTCATACGGAGTTATGAGCATACTCACTGATGTCCTTTTGATGTCAGTCATAAAAATCCAATAGTGTTTGTAAGGCAAGGCCGTGATAGAAATAATACTATTTTATGTTGAAAATGAGAATGTACACTTGTAGCATATAATCTTACTGAGTTGTGGTCGGGTGGTGATAAGGTGTGGTCTGGTACTTATAAAATTTGTGGCTTTATGGTTTACAGCTAAATATGCTATATTAGCTTTGCTATATAAACTGCTGTGATAAGGCGGTAGCATTTGCTTCACAATCTTATAAAGGTCTTACTTATTTTAATTATAATAACGTCATTATAAAGGCACAATATAATATTTACGCGCTCAGTAATAAGCACTATAACACGGTATTTAAAAAATCCATAACAGACCCGATACGAAGCGCTCGTAGCGGAGCTTGACTTGGTGATCTTAAACGATCATCATTTGGATGGGTGACCGCTAGTGGCATTATTCAATTGAGCGCTTCCGTACTTCGAACGTTATGCCGTCGGTCCCTGTTGATTATCTTAGGACAACAGTTGTAAGGCTATATCGAAGGCCTTCGGGCGGCCAGAAAACTTCGACATGGGTTGGCCACTAACCTATCCACCAAGCCGCACTGGGCCCGCGTGGTGGATTATGGCCCAACTCCTCTCTCTGAGAGGAAGGCTCGAGTCCCAGCAGTGGGAACAAATGGGCTGATATTGATAACAGACAGATGAATTTTAATAAAAAGGTATATAATAATTTGGTTTAAAGTAATACTAATTGGAGTAATCAATGTATATTAAAAATGTGTATATATTAAATTACTAACTACCTTCCAATAAATGTACGTGTTTGTACTCGTTTGTTTTGATTAAAGTATTAAGCCCTCGGGTCAATAACAAGACAGCCCTGAAAGTGACAGTATGGAAACTGTGCTGCCGTGCGATTCTCTAAAAGCAAACATCTTTGCATCTTTGACAACATCCGTGAAACAAATGACGAGATTACAAGAAACGTTGGAAAAACAACCTTATGTACAAGGGTGATATCTCATAAAGTATTTGACATCGGTGAGCTCGTCGACGAGCTCGTCGAAGAATCTTTAGAGAATCGCACAGCAGGTTTATATCGTTTGTCATGTTGTGTTCGTTTTGTATGTTTGTCGTTGACTCGCGATTCGCCATATTTGGCCAATAATACAATAGATTTTGCAGAAATTAACCTGATTTTCCAGGACTGCAACGTGTGTGGTTAATTAATTCTTGCCTTTGTAAAGACAAAGATCTATCTACCTACATTGAGCACGTTAAAATGATTAAGTATAATAGTATTTAATTATTGTATGTACGTATGTACCTGGTATTCTTAATCATTAAATAATTAGAGTACAATGTAAGTACACTACTAAATTACCAAGTTAAGAACACTTGGTTTTTAAATACATATTATACCTTAGAGTTAGTTATTCATTACTTTTTCGTGTCATAATTTACATGTTAAGTATTTTTGAAAGCTTTGTCTACCTACTCAAGTATATACAATTCAAGTACTTGGAAATAAATTCATTATAAGCCAGTACCAATTATAAGAAAGTTTGATGTTTGGTTAGTTAATGAATAATAAATTATTACTACCTACTTGTAATAAAATATCTCCTATCTGCAATCTTCCATCTTTCTTCGCGGCTCCGCCGACAGCTAGTCTCGTAATGCTGACGTCACCACCACTCTCGCCCCCTGCTATGCTCAGACCGAGGCCACTTGAGCCCCTCTCGAGGGTCACGTCACTGGTTTCCCAGACCGACTCGCTGTCAGAATCTGATTGGTGCTGTAAAAAAATACAAACTTTACAATTTGTTTATTAGAACTGGCTTATGCGTAATTACTTTGTCATCTAATGGTAAGTTTATTCTTTATTTTTAGCGTTTTGTGCCCGAAGGGTAAAGCAGGACCTTATTACTAACACTCCGCTGTCCGTTTGTCTGTCTGTCGGTCTGTCTGCCTGTCTATCAATCTGTCACCAGGCTGTATCTTATAAACCGTGATAGTTAGACAGTTAAAATTTCCACAGATGATGTATTTCTGTTGCCGCTGTAACAACAAATATAAAAAATCGGCCAAGTGCGAGTCGGACTCACGTACAAAAGGTTCTGTACCATTATATTCACTTGTAAGTGACGAAGCTATGAAGTTGATATAATTAATGTCACTTGACCAGGACTGTACCTTTATGTTGATGTTTTTCGCAATTGTATTGAGTAAGCATCAGTATTTTTGACTACATGCTTATAAGATTATTAATGGAAACACTTACGCTAAACCGTTTTTTTTTAAGTCGACTCGTATGGTTGCAGATTTTTCATTCATCTAGTTAGGCCTACTGTCCACGGACGCATAGCTTTATAGACGTGTATTCGTCATTGTATGCTTGGTGTACGCCTGCTTGCAGCTTCAAAACAAAACTACGAAGTTCTTTAGTACATTATAATTGTCTGTGGAAGTTCTGTCGACGGAGCGGCAACGTCGCGCTCGCGTCGCTGCATGCAGGTTTCATGACGCCGACCGTACCGTATGTCATACGCCGGGGCGTACATCGAGTGGACGTACGTGTTATTTATATGTAAAAACGGCCGGAACTACACCAAAATTTGTTCAGATTCACACACACATATGTGCTGTGCACCCCACTGTGCCGTGGGGTACCGGCTTAGAATAGTACCCCCCCAACTCTACCCGTGGGTGCGTAAAAATCTGCTAAGGGATAACAATCGGAAGGTGGACAGCAGCACCTTCCCAGTATTAAAACCTCAAAACTGCGCTCGCCAACCCGCCTGCCAAGCGTGGCGAGTATTGGCAAAATCCCCCCAATGACAGACACATAAGGAACCAGGCCCCCAGTCCCCGGCAGCCCCGCTATTCCTGGCTACGGTAGCGGCCACGGTAACGGTGGGGCAGGAGGTGCTAAGAATCCCCGGCAGACGCCCGGCTACCACCCCCAACGACGACGACTGGCCCTGGTGACACACAACATACGCACGATGAGGACAGACGAGAAGATATATGAGCTGGAAGAAGAAATGAGTAAGTTACACTGGGACATTGTGGGGTTATCTGAAGTCCGGGGGAGGACACGATAACCCTAAAATCAGGTAACCTACTCTACTACCGGGAGGGCGACCAACAGTCCCAAGGTGGTGTCGGTTTTCTCGTCCACAAGTCCCTTACTAACAACATAGTTAAGATCGATAGCGTTTCCAATAGGGTCGTATACCTAATACTCAGAGTATCCAAACGATATTCGCTGAAGGTCATTCAGGTATACGGACCGACGAAGTCGCACCCGAATGATGAGGTGGAGGATATGTATGAGGACATTAGTCGGGCCATACATACTTCTGAAACGCACTTTCTAGTTGTTATGGAGGACTTCAACGCGAAGTTGGGTAAGAGAAGCAAGGATGAGTTGAAAGTGGGGCAATTTGGATATGGACAACGGAACCGTAGGGGACAGAGGTTTGCCGACTTCCTGGAAAAAGAGGGACTCTTTATGATGAACTCTTTCTTTCAGAAGCCACTTCACAGGAAATGGACCTGGCTGTGTCCCGATGGTTCCACGAGAAATGAGATTGACTTCATTATGACCACCAAAAGGCAAATATTCACTGATGTCTCCGTGATCAACAGGGTTAAAACCGATAGTGATCACCGAATGGTAAGAGGCACGGTGAATATTAATGTCAAACTGTAGAGGTCTCGCCTGATGAAGTCTACGCTCCGACCCACTCGTGCCCATATACAAGACCCCGAGAGCTTAACTTGAGCTATCTAATCGCTTCGATTGCCTTGAGAACATCGCTTCAGTGGACGAGATCAATAACAGGTTAGTAGAAACTGTCCATACAGTGGGTTACAAATACTTTAAACCCCACCGTACAGATAGGCCACAGAAACTCTCCAACGATACCCTCAACCTCATGGCTGAACGACGCTCATTGAAACTGCAGTCTTCGCATGATGCTGAAGCATATAGGCTGCTCAATAGACGAATATGGAAGTCCTTGCGACACGACATCCGGATCTTTAATGCAACCCGTATTAAAGAGACGATAGAGCGGAAAAAAGGCTCCAAAGTGTTTGCAAGAGACATGTCTATTGGGCAAAGCCAGTTGACGAAGCTGAAGAGAGAAGACGGCAGTGTAGCGTCGACCAAAGCAGAAGTATTGGGAGAGGTAGAGAGTTTCTACGGACAGCTATACACCTCGGTCGCTAAACCTGTTAGCAGCTCGGCCAAAGACCCAAGAGCCAAGCCGACCCGACATTATACCGAAGATATCCCGGACATCAGCCTGTACGAGATCAGAATGGCCTTGAAACAGCTTAAGAACAACAAGGC
Source organism: Selenia dentaria (assembly GCA_917880725.1). NCBI lineage: Eukaryota > Metazoa > Arthropoda > Insecta > Lepidoptera > Geometridae > Selenia > Selenia dentaria. Next base: position 18,541,175 of record OU862888.1, on the reverse strand, counting down.
GCCTGGTGACGACGGTATCACATCTGAGCTTCTGAAAGCGGGTGGAACACCGGTACTTAAAGTCCTTCAGAAGCTCTTTAATACCGTCTTACTCGAAGGTTCAACGCCAGAAGCATGGAACAAAAGCGTGGTATTGCTGTTCTTCAAGAAAGGTGACATAACTTTACTTAAAAATTACAGACCCATCTCGCTTTTGAGCCATGTTTATAAGCTGTTTTCGAAGGTCATAACGAACCGTCTCAGTCGCAGGTTTGATGAAATCCAGCCTCTGGAACAAGCCGGTTTCCGAAAAGGCTATAGTACCATAGACCACATCCACACGCTACGGCAAGTTATACAGAAGACCGAAGAGTATAACTTGCCTCTTTGTTTAGCGTTTGTGGACTATGAGAAAGCCTTTGATTCGATCGAGACGTGGGCAGTGCTTGAGTCTCTCCAGCGGTGCCGTATTGACTATCGGTATATTGAAGTGCTGAAGTGTTTGTACAAAAACGCCTACATGTCAGTCCGAGTACAGGAGCAGAGTTCGAAGGCAATTCCATTGCAAAGAGGCGTGAGACAGGGAGACGTTATATCTCCGAAACTGTTCACTGCTACATTGGAAGACGCCTTCAAGCTTCTGGAATGGCAAGGACTTGGCATTAACATAAACGGCGAATACATCACTCACCTTCGATTTGCCGACGATATTGTAGTCATGGCAGAATCCATGGAAGACCTCAGTACAATGCTCGAAGGCCTCCATCGGGTTTCCCAACGTCTTAAGTAAGGTAGGTCTTAAGATGAACATGGATAAGACGAAAATTATGTCTAATGCCCATGTTGTACCTACCCCAATATCAGTTGGGAACTCAGTTCTCGAAGTTGTTGACGAGTACTGTCCCAGGTAGATGACCTGGGACAGACAGTCAAACTAGGCAGATCCAACTTCGAGAAAGAGGTCAATCGTCGAATCCAACTCGGCTGGGCAGCATTCCGGAAACTTCGCGAAGTCTTCTCGTCAAAAATACCTCAGTGCCTCAAGACAAGAGTCTTCGACCAATGTGTGTTACCAGTGATGACTTATGGCACTGAAACGTGGTCTCTTACTGTGGCCCTCATAGAAACGCTCAAAGTCGCACAACGAGCTATGGAGAGGGCTCGGGGTTTCTCTACGTGATCGAATCAGAAATGAGGAGATCCGTAGAAGAACGAAAGTCACCGACATAGCCCAGAAGATTAGCCAGTTGAAGTGGCAGTGGGCAGGGCACATAGCACGCAGAACAGGTGGCCGATGGGGCCGAAAGGTTCTGGAGTGGAGACCACGGACCGGCAAGCGCAGCGTAGGTCGTCCACCGACACGGTGGACAGACGATCTGATGAAGGTCGCAGGACGACGTTGGATGCAGGCCGCTTCCAACCGGTCCTTTTGGATCAAATCATGGGGGAGGCATATGTTCAGCAGTGGATGTCCTACGGCTGAGATGATGATGATGATGACACACACATATTATTAATCGCATATATTGGTGTTTAGTATAATTAGTTTAAATTATTCTATAGAATGAGTGAAATATATATAATCTAATAATTATCTTGCCTTTACGAAGATTTTTTTCTTTTCTATACTGATGTTCCCATCCCAACAAACCGTCCTTTCTGGTACTTCAAATGCAAGTAATAAGCCAAACTAACGTCTTTATCGTTCAACGCATTGCTGCATTGTCACAATGTATTCAAAACGTACACGTGCCATACGCCTCGTGGACAGAGTTCAGTACGCTGGGCTGCAAAAGCAGCACGGCTTATTTTGAACCATTATGAAGCTACGGTACGATATATCCTTTGACAGTAGGCCTTTTTTATATAATAAAAACTATGTTTGCATAAAGAGATTTTTACTTTAGTCAGAGTGTTAATTCTCTAAATCGTAGTTATTATAAACAAAAAAATATACAATTTAACACCGAGAAAGACTGCAACAACAAACACATTTCTTTAATATTCATATTGTTTGTTTCATTTGCACAGAATGATAAAAAAAATTGAAATTCCAAAATAGCCCTTTGTCTCTAAAGCCAAATTATTTTTTTAAATCAATTTTTTAACCGAGACTGCTTATTACACACACTTATTACAATACATCACTAGCACGTGCCTGAATAAACGTTGTATTAGTTGTTATATTAACAGAGTTGTTTAACTTATCTATTATTAACGGAATAAGTTACCATGTACATTTTCTTTGAGTTTTCGATATTTCGGCACTGTTGCTAGCGCCATGATCACGGATGAACTAAGGAATTGCGGGTGGGTGAATGTTTACGAGCAGACGAAACGGTCTATCCTCTTCCGTACTAGTTTGTTATGCGAAGCACCACTCCTATTGTTCATACTGACATTTTTTGTCTTATTACGACACACAAATTCATAGAAAGATGAATTTTACGTACGAAATAAAAAGAGAGATATTGCTGTTCTTGATATAAAATCAGTGAATGAAGATACTCAGTATATTGAATATGTCTAAAGTTTGTGACCATGGTAGTTTAGATATGATGATACATGATAGAATAAAAATATATATATAGAGTTTTATGTTTATCTAGTATATACGTACAGAAAATACAAAATGAATAGCTTTTATTAGGCGTCATTACAAGTGCCACAAAGCCTCACGTAGATACCTTGGTAGTCTATATTTTCATTAAGTTTATATGAAAACAATCCAGTCTTTGAAATTTAATCAATCATTTTACCAATTCACTACCGAAATCATAGTACGAGTAAGTTAGTTATCTATCTTCATCAATATTGAATCTTTTTGTTTAACAATTATTCATGATAAATATTTGTAACATTAATTCATATAAAAATATACTCGTAAACTACTCAAAACTGTTTCAACGACATTTCAGAATAGATAATTGACTGCTATGTATCAATAATAATATATTAAAATATAAATAATCTATTATATTTAAATAATATATTATTTAAAAAAAATTGTTTTTAAGCCTACGTTTCATCTCCTTTAATCACCTCATAAATAAGAATTACGGTAGGTATCAAATTTACAACTTTTACACATGTAATTTATTTATTTGAAACCAATGCTTCCTTAATTTTATTATTTTGAATTTCCACGAGCTGTTAATATGCCAAACCGTACAACGCTGTATTAACAGCTTGGTGGCAATACAATAGTACCTAAAAACTGTAAAAATTGCGCTTTTGATACCGTAGCATATTTTTCAAAATGGTCATCTTTTAAATGTTTACCTATATTTTCATGAAATAAACTAATCTTTGTTTTTATTTTTAAAGGATATAAAACACGATATTTTTTTTATCAATAACCAATCCGTTTTCTATGCCGCTGTATCTCCAAAGTACAAAAAATATGTACAAAATCAAGATGCTCAAAGACCGCTTTTTAGCATAACATCACGTCACTAGTACTATTCGTCTGACACGCTGTCTGACACAGGCGCGTCGCGGAAATGTGCATGACGTGAATAGGATTTATCTATTGTTAGAAAGGCGAGGCCTTCTGTTATTTTCTACAAAAAATGCCTTTGTTTGAAAGATTAATGTAAAGAGCGATAAGTGTGCTTTTGTAAGCTCACAGTAGAGCAGATCGTTAGGCATAAATTGTTTAAGCATAATTATATGTACTTGTTTTACACATAATTTTATTATAAACGAATAAATCCAGTGTAAAATTAAAAGACTTGGCTATCATTTCATGTTCGACATAACATTTTTTCCCCGGAATCAAGGCTATTTGCGTAACCTGTTTTCCTCGAGTGTTTTGGTTCAATATGTGCTCAAATTAATTTGTTTTAGTTTCAGAGAACACCTATAAAATAAACAGTTATAATCATACTAAATATTCGTCCATGCTTTTTAATTTAGGACGTTAAAGTAATAATACGCGAGAAAAACAAAACAATGACATGTTCTTTGATTCTCTGAAGATAAAAGTGGAGATGGTTAATGATATTGCTGGCAGTTTAGTTAAGTGGAACAGTGCTTTGTATGGGCGCAGTATGGCTCATAAAACAAATGACTGAAAGAATTGTAAAAACTAAATAAACAATGTACAGAATATGGTTGTAGAAAACAGTTTCTTAGGTGATGGAATGGGCGCGTATATAAATATTTAATCAGAGATAGTAATAAAATATTGCATTTAAATAAATATACCATATAATAAACATAGTCACTTTATTTTGGCCACGCATTTATCTAGGGAAATTTTTGTGTATAAAATAGGTAAGCGGGCATCAGTTAGATGGTTAGCTCGACAGCCTTAACCTAGCAATTTTTTGCTTGCTACCTTGAAAAACGAAATCCTCAGACAGGGTTAGAATCAGTATCTTGCGACTGTTCATCTCAGATGCCATGCTGGTCTAGCCAACGAGGCACCCATCTGAGCGTCAAATCTGTTTCACTAGTTGATGTTAGAAATTATCACATTACACTATAATAAAACTATAACTTAGAATAAAATAGAACGCAACATCTTTATAGCAAAAAAAATATATACACGATGTTTCTATTTCCTGCTCTTGAACATATTCACGGACACTTAACGGTTAATAATCCACTAAACATTACGCCCCGAAGATACACTACACAATAAAACAAAACTGCAATTTCGAGTTTATTGTTATTACATGTGAAGCCGTTTTAGCGATAACTGACTGTGTGACATAGCAGACACAGCTGGGATATGAATCGGTCAGTTTCTTTTATGAGGTCTTATATCCTTTATTGAATCGCGCATTTCTTTAAGTGATCTTAAATGAAATTAAATCCTGCTTGGTGAACAGTTGACAGGAGTACTGTGCACACAAGTGTTTTTAAATCTCAGATAAACATCCCCTACCGGAGTTAAACATAAGCACCAAGGCGGATATATTTAGATAATTTATTGATTCAGGCGTTACTTTGCGGAAATCCATTATCAAAAAACGATATTAAAAAATATTTATTGATACTTCCGCTGAAAAGAAAACAATGATTTTGGCCTATTTGGGGGCGTGCACCACCCTCCCTCTCGCATAAAATGCTAATAGGAAGAATACAAAATAAAAAACACAAGAAACCCCAAAAAAAACAAAACCGATTCGACACGTGTTTCGCCTCTATGCGAGGCATCCTCAGGAGATGTTGACTCGTCGAGCGCTAGACCGACAGTAACTGTCGGTCTAGCGCTCGGTTTTGGTTTTTTTGGGGTTTCTTGTGTTTTTTATTTTGTATTCTTCCTTTTAGCATTTTATGCGAGAGGGAGGGTGGCGCACGCCCCCAAATAGGCCAAAATCATTGTTTTCTTTTCAGCGGAAGTGTCACTGAATATTTTTTAATATCGTTTTTTGCGGATATATTTCACTGCTTTGGCTTTGGATTACATATATTTTTAATCAGATTGTTTTTATTAATTATGATATGGGTTGCCCATATACATAGACCACTATTCCCTACAGCTAATTCATTTCTCATGTGTCAGTTTCAACTTTGAATTAGTATACCGGGATTTACTTGAAATATTACCTACTAGCAGATAGATACAACCAACAGCGTTCATCAAGCATCAAGTAGTTAATTTAATACACAATTTTAACTTTCATCTACTATTTACTAGTTTTATGGGATAAAAAATCCTTTATGTTGAACCCATTCATAAATTATCACAGTGTCAAGTTTCATCAAATGGTGTCTAGTAGTTTCAGTGTGATGTGCGTACAACACAGACAGACAGACCAAAATTGGAAATGAAATTTATTTATAAGAAAGTACACCTCGATTATAATTCTCATAAACTATTTAATGCACAGATTTGGCTTAGTTATAATTTTAATGTATTATGTAAGTATAGATTAAAGATTTTAGACATATTTAGATTCACAAAGTTTGTACTAGTAATATTTATGCCCAAAAATTGCATTTAATAATTGAAGGGTACAGGAATAAAAGAGGAACATCGTCATTTTTGCATAAATCAAACTAACTTTACCATTAGATTCCTTGTAAATGAGTTTACCGTATGATCTATGTGAAACAAAACAGAAGGAGCTCGTTTCACAGATAATCCACAATTATAAAAACCCTTCATTATGGAAAAAAGCCCCTTGCAGCTCAAGCATTGCATGCGAAAACGGTAAAGACATAAAGTTCTCATTTTATATGTGTTGCCGACCGACCTTTTTTGATACTGGCTGTTTTTCTATTTTTATTTAATTTTCAAATAATTTGACAGAAGAGGAGTAGTAGTTTTGTTTTGTCAGTATGTCAAGGTCTGTTTTTGAGTAATAGTGTAAAAAGTGCGTTTTCATGGAAATATATTTATTTTACAGTTTTAGCGTTCAGTTTTCTTTAAAAATAGTGTTTTAGATCGGTTTCATGGTGTCAGAAGTGAAGAATTTCAAATAAGAACATACGCTTGCAATAAAAAGTAACATGCCGATAACACGATCAGTGACGAAAAAGAAAACTGCAAAGCCGGAGGAGGTAAGTGGTAAAGTGCCAGTTTCGTCGTCAGGTAATATACCTGCTCTAAGTCAAAACGACGAAGCTCTCTTACAGAAAAGCACATTGATCCCTTTATTACCCGATCCGGAACCGACGCCTTTATTAGCCACTACAACTCGCTCAACATCATCATGTGGGTCTTTAAAAGCGCAAAAATTTGCCGCTATTGCCCGACATGCTCGTCAACTTGCAGAGCAAGAACGAAAACTTGCAGAGCAAGAACGAAAACTTGCAGAGCAAGAAAAGAGGGCTGCTAATTTAGAGTTACAAGCAGAGCTCGCTGCTTTGGAGTCTGCTGCTTCCATTAGAAGCAATTCAACACAAAAGTGGATACGTGATTGTGAAATTCATGATAATAACCGAACATTTCCTTGCAGTGCTGTATATCCTGAACAAGGTTTGGATGTGGTACTTGATGGTGTGGCAGCGGAAGCAACCCTGCAACAGAAGGCCACCTCTGTGTTGCATTATGATCCTGATCTTACACGTGCAAAGGTGACGCAGGGTGGCGAGTGTTACCAACATCCTATACAGGGAAACACTGCACACTCACTACGGTTAGGTACACACGAAAATAATTTTACACCTAATTGTAATTGTCATGACAAAAATAAAACTAAAAATGTAGATACACAAGACTCATTTATTCACCTAGCAAAAGTCATCACGGAGTTGGGAAACGGGCGAAAGAAGGTGAGTTATAATCTTCCTTCTTATGATGGACGTGTCTCTGACTGGCTCTCTTTTAAGAAAGCTTATATGCGATCAGAGACTACTTTTACCCCGGAGGAGAATCTCGCCAGGCTTAGCACTGCCTTACAGGGCATCGCCCATGAAACTGTCTCGGCGCTGTTGATGTCTGCTTTGGATCCAGCGCAAGTAATGCGCTCTCTGGAGAATCGATTCGGACAACCGGAATTTATCATCCTCCACCAACTGTCTTCCATAAAGTCTCTTCCTAGGTTACCAATTCATGAATCTGCACGAGATCTCAACATTTTCGCCTGCCGACTGCGAAACAGCGTTGAGGTGATTCGAGAGCTACGTCAACCGGACTATCTAGCTTCTCCTGAACTCGCCAACGCCGTAATGGGTAAGCTAACTCCTCTTTTACGGTATAGGTGGGCGGACTTTGCGTCGGAACACTCCGACTCCAGTAAACATAAGTTAGAACTTTTGGCAGATTTTTTGGATGACCAGTCAAATCGTCAAATCAAATTCGGATTATTTTATGACACGAACGTGTCGAATGTCAAATATGTCGCTACTAACCCTAGCAACCAACTACATGTCAAACCTACTGTCACTAAACAACCGGCAAGAGTCTATGCTACTCAACATACGACCTCTTTGACAACTGAAAAGACTTCAAAATGTATTTATTGTAAGGTCGGAACTCACGATGTAGACAAATGTGAAAAGTTCGCTTTATTGTCTATTGATGATCGCTGGTTATGGGTAACAGAAAATAAGGTTTGCTATCGGTGTTTACATAAAGGTTCACACAAGTATGTTAATTGTAAGAAGAATTGTGAAATAACTAGTTGCAAGTACAGCCGACGTCATAATACCTTATTACATAGATCGACAGTAGAAAATGCAGCACATGTAGATGTACACAGCGATGAACTGTCTGAGACCCAGGAACAGAGTGTAAATGAAGAAATACCAACTATTGTTTCTCATAGTGCTTCTCCTAATAAAATAAAGCACCAGAAAACATTATTAAAGGTAATACCTGTCACTATCAGTGGTCCTCAAAACAGTATTGATACATTCGCAATGCTTGATGATGGGTCTTCCGCCTCTTTTATTGACCAATCAGTGGCTGACTTCATAGGCGCATCTGGGCCTCAGAAGTCTCTTCGAATTGATTGCATAGGTGGTCTTAGTAAAAATGTTGACGTCAGTTTTGTTAACATTCAGGTAAAAGGGCATCATAGCATGGATGTGCATAATATTGAAGTACGATCTATTCCAAATTTAACTATTGCAAAGCAATCTGTTTATTCAGAACAAATTAAATGCTATGATTATTTGTATGATTTAGTCGATGTTTTATGTTATGACGACGCGAAACCTACTCTCTTACTGGGGATTGACAATTGGCATCTTACTTTCTCAAAAACCATCCGCCGTGGAACCCCATCGCAACCCGCTGCCTCTCTGACTCCTTTAGGTTGGGTCTTGTACGGTTTTCCCTCGAACATGTCTAAGCCCATTGATTTTGTAAATCATGCGATTGTTGAGAACGAAAAAGATAGTCTCGAAGAAAGTCGTATTTTAGACGCCCGGATTAAGGAGTATTACAGGTTAGACTCTTTAGGTATCCAGGTTAAGGACTGCCGTTCTATGAACGATCAAAGAGCTATAGATTTGTTAGAAGAGACCACCCGACGATTACCGTCAGGTCGTTTTGAAACGGGTTTATTGTGGCGTGATAACATTGAACGTGTTCCTGACAGTCGTCAACTCGCTTTATCGCGTTTCAAAACTCTTGAAAATAAAATGGTTCGAAATCCAGATTATGCCAAACAATATCAGCAAAATATTCAGCTCATGTTTGATAGGGGCTATGCAGAATTATGCACAGAAGTTTCTCCATCACCTGGAATTTTGTGGTATCTACCACACTTTGGGGTCATACATCCACAGAAAAAGAAGCTTCGAATAGTGCATGATGCTGCGGCTAAATGTGAAGGAGTTAGCTTAAATTCTTTATTGTTACCTGGTCCAGACCTTCTCCAATCACTGCTGGCTATATTAATGCGGTTTAGGGAAGGGCGAATAGCTCTTTCTGCTGATATTCGGGAAATGTTCCCTCAGGTTAAAATTAGGCCAAATGATCGAGATGCTCAGCGTTTCTTTTGGCGTGAACACCCTACACAACCATTGCAGGAGTATAGAATGTCGTCAATGATGTTCGGTGCCGTATGTAGTCCGTTTACAGCTTTATATCTTAAAAATAAAAACGCCACCGAACATCTTCAATCTCATCCTAAAGCTGCAACTGCAATCATTCGTGACACGTATATGGATGACTATTTGGGTAGTTGTGATAATGAATTAGATGCTGCACAGTTGGCAGCTGATATCGTAACTGTTCATGCTGCAGCTGGATTTGAGATGAGGTCTTGGATATCTAATTCTGGTCAAGCTTTATCAAAGTTGCCTCCTGAACTTTGTTCTGTTGGAGTGACACAAGTAAACGTGGGACCAGACTTGCGATCTCAAATACGCGTTTTAGGAGTTTCTTGGAATGTTTCTAATGACACTTTGTCTTTTCCGAGTATAGATTTTGAGAATATACAAGAAAAAGTAAGTAAACGCTTTGTTCTTTCAAACTTGATGAAAGTTTATGATCCTCTGGGTCTCCTCACACCCATAATAATAAAAGGTCGCGTGCTATTTCAAAAAACTTGGAAGCTAGCTATAAATTGGGATGAAGCGTTACCAAAACTATTCGTAGACAAATGGATTGGATGGTTTAAAAATTTATCAAAAATTTTACACGAATCAGTTCCACGTTGTTATGATCAATTAACTGAGCCCATAATTTCAAACCAATTACACATTTTTGCAGACGCAAGTGAGATATCATTTGCTTGTGTTGCCTATTGGCGCTTCTCATCTTCAACAACAAATGTGCAACTCGCTCTAATTGGTGGCAAAGCCCGTGTTGCTCCTTTAAAGCCCACCACTGTACCAAGGTTAGAGCTACAAGCAGCATTAATCGCTGCTCGGTTTGCAAATTTTATAATAGACTCTCACAAACGAAAACCAGATAAAGTTTTTCTCTGGTCAGACTCTCAAACAGTTCTTAGATGGTTACGGTCCGATCCAAGCACTTTTAAATCTTTTGTCGCGCACAGAGTATGTGAAATTTGTGAGATTACCAACGTGTCTGACTGGAGGTATGTACCTTCATCCTTGAACGTTGCAGATGATGCAACCAGATTCAACGATGAATTAACAATTTCGTCGCGGTGGTTTACCGGGCCATCATTCTTGTTTCAACCTACTACAGATTGGCCTTGTGAACCAACTGCTGATGTCAAGCCATCCTTTGAAGAAGTTAAATCCAACAGAGATCTTGTAGGATTCACAGTGTTACAATCATCTGAATTACCATCACCTATCATAGCAGATCATTCGCGATTTAGTAAGTGGTTACGATTTATTCGTGCTACTGCACGTGCTCATCAATGTGCCATGATATTTCGCCATTCACTTCCAAATCTTAAATTTTCACAACGTGGTCTAGCCATTTTGGACGTTGCTTTCATTTCATCAGCGGAACGCCATGCCTTTTTGTGCGTACAATTAGATTCTTTCAGTAATGAATATAAATTAATTGACGCTGCACGCCCCGTTGGTAAGGAAAGTAGACTTAAAAATGTAACTCTAGTGCTAGGAAACGATAAACTTATACGATTATCAGGCCGCACTGAAGCTTCAACTGAAATCAACTCGAAACCAATCGTGCTTGATGGGAAACATCCAATAGTCCGCTTATTGATTCATTCATATCACGTCAAATTTGCCCATGGAAACAACGAACTCGTGGTGAATGAACTACGTCAGCGTTTCTTCGTCGTTGGTTTGAGATCTTCTGTGAGAAGTGTAGCGAAGCGATGTCAACTTTGTCGGAATTTGAAAGCAAAACCACTCCTACCACCCATTGGAAACTTGCCAGAAGCTAGAATGGCTCATCATAATCGCCCATTTACTTTCACGGGTGTTGATTATTTTGGCCCTTTAAATGTCACAGTGGGGCGAAGGACAATGAAGATTTGGATCGCGCTATTTACATGCTTAACCATAAGAGCAATTCACATAGAAATCGTCGAATCACTGTCTTCAGATTCTGCATTGATGGCTCTTCGTCGATTCATAGCCAGACGCGGTTGTCCTACATGTATCTATTCGGACAACGGAACGGCTTTCGTGGGTGCTTCAAATATATTGCCCGATATGTATGATTTCTCTATAAACAAAGGTATTGCCTGGAAATTTATCCCACCTTTATCACCTTTCATGGGCGGTTGTTGGGAGCGCTTAATACGCAGTGTCAAAACAGCACTAAAAATAACACTGAAAGATCGGTCCCCACGAGTGGAAGTACTAAGCACGCTACTATTAGAAGTCGAAGCGATTGTGAACTCAAGACCTCTTACCCATGTTCCAGTTGACACAGATAGTGAGAGAGCGATCACACCTTTTAACTTCATCATTGGAACGTCAAGCAATGATCAGACTCTAAGAGAATTTAGTGACGCTGACTTATTACGACGAGTGGATTGGAGGAAGTCTCAACGCCTAGCGGACCATTTTTGGCAGAGGTGGATTAAGGAATATTTGCCACAGTTGATCCCTCGAAAGACAGTTACGCCACATCAAGCAATAAAAATTGGAGATTTGGTACTGATAGCTGATGGAAACCTACCACGTAATTGCTGGCCTATGGGACGCGTTAAAGAGATGTTTTTAGGAAAGGACAATATCTGTCGTGTAGTTAGTGTTGAAACTAAAGGGGGTGTGCTGCGTCGGCCGGTCCGCAAACTTGTTCACCTACTGCAATAATTGGTGTTCCACACCGCTCGGGGCCATGTTGCCGACCGACCTTTTTTGATACTGGCTGTTTTTCTATTTTTATTTAATTTTCAAATAATTTGACAGAAGAGGAGTAGTAGTTTTGTTTTGTCAGTATGTCAAGGTCTGTTTTTGAGTAATAGTGTAAAAAGTGCGTTTTCATGGAAATATATTTATTTTACAGTTTTAGCGTTCAGTTTTCTTTAAAAATAGTGTTTTAGATCGGTTTCAATATGCTTAATTACAGAACGCGTCGTACGCGGCGCGTAAGAGTTAGCAACATTAGAGAACATAGTATATTTATTATATAGTAATTGATTCTAAACTTATATTTTCGGTAACAAAACAAGATATTTAATATAATAACAGATATGCGAAGTATATATCATACAATTCATTCGTATTAACCTTACCATGTCTTCAGCTGTAGCAGGAACCAGACACAACAGAAAATCTATTGTGAATCTAGTTAACGACAGCTTTAACTTTCAAAGTTTGGCAATTATCTCCCGTTACTTGTTTTGTTGATGAGCCCCTTCTTTCCTGTATTGTGATTTAAAATCAAGGTAAAATTTAACTACAAATATGTTTCATTATTTATAAATAGATAAATTTCGCTTCGCTTTTACGCTTTGACGATCATATCGAAATCATCCTTGATGATCTTTGTATAAATCGTAGGATATCAGGTATCTTTCGGGTAAAAAGAGCTCTATAATGGCCTGTTGCTAACAGCTTTGTTGTATATTTAATATATATAGCAATACTATACTACACATATTTCTTTATGAGTTGTCATAAATAATCGTCCAATGGCCTAGTTGTTAAGCCAAGAACATAATATAAATACTACGATATAATAATATAATAATAATAGAAATAATATCACCGCAGGGGTGGCTTTGTGTCGAGCCATCGGTGAGTGGCGACACCGTGGACCCTGATTATGCCTGGGGCTAAATGAGACCCCTGATCCCCGGCTTGCCTTAATTGGCCGTCTGGGGGTGGAGACGCAAGAGCAAGAAACTAAAAAGTCCAAGGGTGGAAGTGTTAAAGGGCATAACGCCGGTAGTAGCGCTCTAGTAAAACCGCAGCACACCTCTCAACACCCTTCAGCCATCCACACCAACATTGCCCCTTTTGTCACCATTGATGGTGGCTCTTACGGGGGGCCGGTTTAGTGGGTTACAAGTCACCACCTGCCTAAATATTTTAAGATGAGACTGAAATTGGCAGGTGCCGTAGTCTCGTCCATAGCCCACTATCTCTCGTATCACTAATAAGTACATATCAATAGCCATGCCATTTTACCCATTTTTGTAATAGATATGTAACCATCCATCCAAAATGTTACTGTTTTTATACTACATTGTATTTTTATACCAAACAGGCCTCTAAGTGTTGGCTACAGCCCCACTTATGCCTTTTTAAAGGACTATCAACTATACGGGACCTTTCAATCAAATATTGCTTCAATAAGCTTTGTAGTGATGAACATTCTTATGACAAAGCGGTTTTTCGAACTCGAAAGTGAGCTCCAAAGTTGAGAAGCTCAAGTCATCTTCCTCATATAAAACTGCACGCCTGTCGCTTTAAAAGACATTAGAGCAATAACTATAGTATGTTAGAGTTGCTTATATACTCTGCACCTGTGAGGGCACGGGAAACATAATACGAGATTGGCGGAGAAAACATGTTGATGTATCCTTCGGTCGTTCGTACACTTTTCCAAGATTTTGTGTCCTCGCGGCTTAGTATGTATTATCACGGACGTAGGCAATGTAAGCGTAGTAAGTATTTATTTATTTAGATTTTTTTAAAAGTTACATTTTAATTTTGTGCCTTTTACATATGCATAACTTAGTTGCTTAACTTTAGTTGCTAAATGAATCGCACGTAAATTTACGTTATACGTACTCCAAGGGTTTATGCACTATTTGTTAAATGAAGTTTTTTAAGTTATCATATAAAGTTTAGGTCTTTGGACGACGTGGGATGCAGGCTGGTTCCAGCCGACCCCTTTAGAATTAATGAGAGAGGCGTAAGTTAAGTAGTTGACGTCCTATCGCTGAGATATATAGTTTAATTGGTAAAAAAGTTTAGTTAATATAATTTATAAAACAGACTTGACTGTGCCTTACTGATTGGACTTAATGACTGTAACTTCATTCTGTCAATTTAAATATAAATCTATTGTATTAAATATAAAGAATAAAATAATAAAATTTTTAATATTAAATCTATTCTATCTTTAATCATATATATATTTAGTTCCCGTATTTCTAACTAGCTGCTCTCCGCGGTTTCACCCGCGCGGTGATGGATGATGATGATGATGATGAATCTTATATAGCCTATTCAAGGTCAATGTATCTTTCCAATGATGAAATAATTTTTGAAATCGGTCCAGTACTGTTTGAGCCGTTTCAATTCGTTACAAACATACTTACATAAAAATCTTTCCTCTTTATAATATTAGTAAGTATAGATAGATAAAGATAACCAACCATAAGAAACTATATTCAAGCAAACAAAAATACCATACAATTTGTAGGTGACCACAACATCCGAATTTATTTTTAAATTTAGGTTTTTTGTAGTTGAACAGTACTGTATCAATCGGAACATGATTTATGCAACACCTGAACAAAAGTACACCTCAGTATAATATTGGTAAAATATACGCGTACAGTAACTATTTAAAATTCAAACCTAGAAGTGTTATGCTGTAAGTTTATTGAAAAAATTGTGATAATTAATAAATAATAATATACATTACGAAACTTTATATTCACAAAAAAAAGTGCTACAACTTTATGGATGTAAACGTGTCATCGTAACTTGTTCTGTTTGTGACGAAGGTAGAAGTTGATTAGCTTAAACACTCACACACACACACACACACACACACACACACACACACACACACACCGCGCGCGCGCGTCCGAATATACATCACAGACAAACGCGCTTGACAACGTGTCGTGTCTTAAAAAACAAAACAAACGCATTGTTTATGAAATCGTAATGTGTTTGAAGTTTGAGAGCTTACTGACAACTACAGCTGACAACCTAATTCCGCGAAACAAGTCATCATTTGCAGGTAATACGAGTAATTGACACTCGTCCCAATTTGCAATCGAATGATTTTACGGCTGATTAAATCAAACCGCGGACGTTCTACTGAATGGATGAAAATAAATAGCTGTCAAGGTGGAAGCGATTTAATTATAATTATATCATGGTTGATTATAAAAGGTGCTATATGTACATATGGAGCGTGTGTTATTTGTTATTATTTCATGTAACCGATTTGAAATTTTAAAGATGAATATATCAATAAACCGTCACACTTAATGTGGCGCCAAGGTAAAAATGGCATAAATTAATCTGTTTTACTACAGAATGTTCGATAAAAAATTAGTATAATTTTAATTTATAAATGCTAATATATTTTGGAAACATTTCAATGTAACTAGTAACAACAATAGACAAGCCAAGTTGCATAGTCCTATGACCAGGTAGTGGCTCGGAGTTTCTCAGTGTTGTCATAACGCCGAAAAATATTGAAGACATTTTGAGGAGTATGAAACGCGGCAAGTCTCCAGGCCACGACGGCCTAACTGTAGTAAAACAATTAATTTTTGCCGATCGATACATCTGTCACGTTCTAGCGAGGCTTTTCAATCTCTGCGTGAGGCATAGCTACTTACCCGAAGATCTTTTGCGCACTTTAGTGGTACCTTTGCCAAAGAATAAAACGGACGACATCTCGAGCGTGTCCAATTAGACCTATTTCCCTGGCGACAATCGCGGCCAAGGAGCTTGAACGAATTATACATTCCCTCATAACCTATAGACGATCGCCAGTTCCGTTTTCGTTCGCAACTTTCAACCGACATGGCAGTTTGTTTGTTGAAAGAGGTTGTCAAATATTACACAAAGAACGATACTACTGTACCTATATGCCTGTTTGCTGGACCTGAGTCGTGCATTCGATACGTTGAATCACGATCTTCTGTGGACAAGGAGGTCCCCCGGAGTTTGTTGGGCTGTTGTCGTACTGGTATGGCAATTATACCTTAAATAAACCATGAATTAAGGCAAGCCGGAGGTCAGGGGTCTTATTTAGCCCCAGGGAGAATCAGGCCATTCACTGACGGCTCGCCGCAATGCCGCCTCCGCGGTAATATTATTCTTATTATTATAAAGGTTCGTGTATAAGAATGCCAATAAGTAAATGTATTAGAATGTATATGTAGACTTCCAATTCCTATTTAAGTGTGCATTAAGAAAATAACAATTCAATACTTCAATAACATTTACTTAAAAAGCCTGTTTTGCCTATATTATATGTGTACTTGTGAAATGTATTTCTTCAATTTGATATTATATTAGACTTCGGACAAACGTGTATAAAATTATAGTGATACTGCACATTACAAGTACATTAGAGACAACTTACTACTAGCTATTAATTTAGTTGGTACGAGAATAACCGGATCGTCCAGTAAATTTTTGTGTTTGTAGATCTACTAACTTATTTAATTTATATTTAATCACGATCTAACGATAATATTATATAAAAACTTATTAAACATACCTTGGATCACTTTCTAAAAAAAAATTGTTAGTAAAACTGTATGACATGTATTAATTAGTCCATCATCGCGGATTCTATAAGATATCTTACATAAGTTTCTGAATTGGCACTTTGCTCACCTGTGTATGTATTTATTTTTAAATATTTTAAACTTTTCTATTTATCACGCAGTATTAAAAGCGATAATATGCCTTTTTGGATGCTTTCACGTCAAAAGAAAATTGGTTATTATAATTGAAAATTAAATTCAAAAGCTATTCAATATATATCGCTCCGTACTCATAACTGATAAAATCAACCAGAGAGTTAATTATTAGATAATTGGACGAATCACCTCGGCAGCCTCGAGATCATGGTGTCTGACACGGATTGTCGAAAGACGCGAGTTCAAACCCAGCCCGATTCACTGAGTAATTGAAATAATTTTATTTTATTAAATATTGTAATATATCTCTCTGACATTAAAATGAATATCTATCATGTTATTTTAAAGAAGGAATTTTGCACAGGTAAGTATCACGGTATCTCAACTGCGAGTCGATTTGAAAACTTTCCATATTAGCCTGTCATGAAAACGTAACGAAAGATGGCCCATTACAAAGAAGCGATTTGAAAATCTAATAAAGTATTGACAGCGGGTCGAGAATCGAAAACCCGAATATTACGTTAAATTAAATCTTCGGTTATTAAATCTGGAAGTAAGTATGCACGATTTGGGAAACCCTTCAAATTTCTGCAATTTATGAATTTTGCAAGCTGGAGTTTAATAATTCGATATTTAAAATACGAACGTCCCGCGGCTCTGCCTGTGCTAAGTTTTGCTATACCACTGGACCATTTTTCTGCGACAGAAAATATTCTAAGTCCTTTTCCAGACTGCTCACTGGGCCACAAGATTTAATAAAATCGATAAAGCGTGAAAGGAGGATTAAAGAAATGACCAACCAACTAACACACTTTTACATGTGTACAGGGCTTATTTTATTTTTAAAAGTAAGCAATACTGCAGTCAAAGATTTTCTAAAAAATACTTGCTTTGTCTGGAAATTGAACAGACTCATATATGTGGAAAAAACCACTCGTATTTTATAATGCCAATCGAAAGAATTGAAAAAATAATAATAACATAGTATCTCAAAAGAAAGGAATAACGTAAAATTAATCATTTGAATCAAATTAGAAACATATTATGTAGATAAAACTGTTGAAGTCCTTTGAGTATTTTTTGTAAATTTAATAATTATTTAAATGCTCAAAATATGATCCTTCTTGACATATGCAAATCGTCAACCTGTTAGTAAGTTCGCCGCCTGTTAATTTTCTTATCACATGAATACTCGATATCTTCTTCTTCTACGTCGCCTCATGGCTGCGGGTCGTGGATCAAAGTGGTTTTTTCCACTAAGATCTTCCAGGCTTCTCGTATTGAGAAAGTTGGATGAATGGTGGATTTACACGCTTGTTTTACAGTATCGGTCTTTCGCGTCGGTGATCTTCCCCTACTTCTCTTTCCTTCCACGTGGCCGACCACTCTCGTCTATTCTAAATTGTCCGGCTTACGCCGTGCCACGTGACCAACGTACTTGAGAACCCTACTTATACATCTAGTCGAGAGACAAGTTCGGGTCTTGAGTTCATTCAGTATTCGTTACTTATACTCGATATGGTATGTCTGAATTCTGTTTGTAAGTCACCCAGGTTGTCATATTGCTCTTTTATGCTATTATTGCGTTGGTACGCCATACCACAGGTTATCCTAGTTTGGGTACTAACGATCTTCCTAGGATTTACTTTTAACTTCACAGTAGTCTGTAACTTAGTAGAACTGTCTCTTAGCTATGCATATTATGTAAAAGTGTAAAGTTATATAAGTTTGTAAACAATTAATAAATCATTTCATTTCATTTCATTTCATTGCTTTGTTTAGTAAATTGTACGTATATGCGAATGCGAATTTATATCGCTGTGTTAGTTCTAGAGATGTTACCGGCTGGAAAATTTAGTTATTGTTACGAGTAATTTACGTTGTTTCTTAAAATTTGAATTAAAAAATATTGATATTTATTTAATTAAATAAATATCACTATTTTACGTTTTATATGTTTTTTTGTCAATTCTTTCGATTCGCATCATGCAATACGGGGTTATTATATTTTATTGTATTTTTTTTAACATTTGAGTCGGTTCGATTCTCAGACGAAGCAAGTAATTTTTATAAAATCTTGAAATGCAGTATTACTATTTTTTTTTAAATAAAACAAAGTTTCCTTTCAGCTAAGTATTCTATCTACAATATTTAAGGTACTTTCCCTTCATATCGCATAGCCTTGGGACGCTCTGTATAAAACTAGATGTGCCAAGCAGTTACACCCACATGGTGATGGATGATGATGAAAAGTCTTATGTTGTAATGCAGCGCCTCAATTAGCTACATGCAAAATTTTTGTCAAAATTATTCCAGCGGTGTGAGCGGTAAGAATTAACAAACATACAAACACTCACAAACTTTCGCCATTATATGTGTTAATGTGATAGGTAGAATAATTTCATAACCCTTTAAAAATTGTAAGTTACATTACCTTTTGGTAAAGAATAACGCATCTTATAAGCAGAGGTTTATTGATAGAAAGTGCCTTTTTTGTATAACTGCCACTGAGCTGCGCTCTTGATTGCCTGTACAACCAAGTGACGATCATTTTAACTGCTTTTAATATCTTATGTCCGCTTTCTGGTGTTGATATGCAACTTGAACATTAAGTACAAAGATAATATATCAGTTATTATCTTACTTTTTATTAAAAACTGGCTGGTGCCCGCGATTTCGTCTGCGCAGGATTAGTACTTCGAGTAGCTTCGAGTGCTCGTAGCAATTTCTCTATTAGTATTATATGAGTAAAGTTAAATATTTAGTAAATCAATCAACAAACAGTAATAATACAAGTAGGTACAATTTGAAAAAATTAATACCGACTTCCATTCTATTTAGTTATTGGAGTGTAACTCAAAAACTACTGGACCGAATGTGATGAAATTTAAATAAAACCACACGGGAAGCACCAGCTTTCAAAAAAAAAAGAATTTTGAGAATTGGTTTTTCCTATCGAAAGTTATGAGGTAACAAACATAAAAAACATACAGTAGAATTGAGTACCTCCTCCTTTTTGGAAGTCGGTAGAAAATAAAGTACCTACGTACACACTAATATAAAACTATCACCATGGAAAAAACTATCATTACATTTCATCACCCTTGACGGTCGCCGAACACGTCTAGTGTATCGAGCTGTCAAAATGGTAGCGTGATTTTGACGCTATCAGCCGTGCGATTCTCTAAGAACAAACATCGTTGCATCTTTGACAACATCCGTGAAACAAATGACGAGATGACAAGAAACGTTGGAAAAACAACCTTATAAGGGCGATATCTCATAAAGTATTTGACATCGCATCATCGCTCACCGCGGTAAACTCGTCGACGAGCGCATCGATGAATCATTAGAGAATCGCACGGCAGAAACTGATACAAACTTTGACAGAACTGTCGTCATTACGATCTTGACATAGACGGAGATCTTGTTAATTTGTCTATTCTGATGCCAAGAATATTACGCTTTTTCACCCGCGTTGTGATGATGATGATAAAAAGTATCCTATGTGTTAATTCAGCGCCTCATACTTTCATAATCCAAATTTCATCAAAATTTGATCCACCATTTGAGCGTGAAAGAGTAACAAAAATCCACACATCCACACATCCATACTCACAAACTTTCGCGTTTGTAATATTAGTAGGAGTTAGATTCTTAGTAAATATGGACTCATGAACGAGGTAATAGATAAAGTAAAAAATAAATATTTTTTACACATTTTCATTTTTCAGTTGCTGCCCAC
The DNA here is from genome assembly GCA_917880725.1 of Selenia dentaria. Classification (NCBI taxonomy): domain Eukaryota; kingdom Metazoa; phylum Arthropoda; class Insecta; order Lepidoptera; family Geometridae; genus Selenia; species Selenia dentaria. Next base: position 18,520,574 of record OU862888.1, on the reverse strand, counting down.
TGAACAACGCCCATGCATCAAAGCAGTATACTCACCTGCATGCGACGTCGTTCAATATCAGCAACATTGAACGACGCAGCTTACAGCTAAATATGTAGTTACAAAAGGTTACTGCAATTAGAAGAGGTCTATGTAGTGAATAAAAAAGAAACAAATAAGAAAGAAAACAGACAAATAAAAAAGAAAAAAAGGAGTCCAAATGCTAGTTGTCGATAGGCTTAGAGGGGGAGTCGACATTAAAAGAAGAAGGCTTCCAACATTATCGTGGTGCTTACGTGGAATCTCACACCTAATCTTCGCTTAAACATCAAATGAGGTAGTGGTCATACCACTCATGCGCAAGCTTGTTCAGTTAAAAGTTTTGTACAAAATTAAGCTACTTAAAGTTAAATTTTAAGCTATAGGTTAGCTAAGTTTTTAAAGGTCTTACTAAAATTATTAGAAAACGGTTTTAACAGACATTGAAATCAATTCGCTTGTTCAGAACCACAAACAAAACTACCAAATTAAAATCTATTTTTAGTAAATTATTGTAGTTCTTAATATCTTCACGCTTAAGTACAAATTCGTATAACATTTGCAAATGGCAATTCTTCAATTTGCCCTTTCTGTTGAATTGTGGGTATGTTTAGTGTAAATTAAATCGTCATGTAAGTTCGTGTTCTCTAAACTAGTCTAAACTTATGTAAAACTACCCACAATTGGATAGATTAATCATATTTTTAGAATTGACATTCTAAGTGTTACACGAAAGTGGATTTTAGTGTAAACAGAATAAGAAGTACCGTGGTTTAGAGAATTTTAGTACAGTACTTAAGTAATACAAGTTTAAGTGCAAAGAAGCTAGGCCGGGCTAACTATAGTTTCTTTGCATTTTAAACTTGTTGCCACTTCTAGGTACTTAGTGTTCTATGATACAACTGACCTGGTAGTTTCCTGTGACACGTCTGCCGCTCCCCGGACTTGTTAACATTTGTTCCCGGCTGCAATCGTAGTTGCTGACGTTAGCTGTGAACAATACAAGGCTATTTTATTACCATTTTATTTATTGGATTATTTAACACAGACATACATGTATACCAACGTGTTTAGTGGATGACAAATCATTAATTATAGTAATATTGCTTGGCAGATAGAGGAGACCAGGTATTCAACATACATACGTGAAGCGGTAATAGGCTTGCGACTAAAGGGCTCCGCAGACAAAATGATAACGCTACGATTGCGTGCGCAGTGGAAAAGAGATGAAGATAGAGCACACTATTAACATATAAACCCGCGCCGGTACACCGGTGGCCAAATCTATACATTGCATAAAGCCGCACTGGTACACCGATGTACCGCAGTAAAAACCCATATCAGGACTGAACATAAACGTTAACTGTTCAAATATAGAATACATACATATAGTATGCTAATAGCAAGGGAAATATTCATAAAAATTATGTTCTAAGTGGTAATAAAAAAAATTTCAATACGGTTCCAGAGGTGATAAAAAAAATTCTCTAAAACCATAGATTTCACAATATTAGGAGGATTACTCAGCAATTTTTTCATTAAATTTTTATTTTTAATCATATTTCTACTCATACATGATTGTAGTTTAATCCATATACTCAATACTACACTACTGCATTCAGTAAAAACTTAAAAATTTATAGAAATAATGTATAATATATAGTAGGTAGTCATATATATAAAACAGTAAGTCCTTTGACAGCCTAGGTGAAAAGAGTAGGCGTGACGAATACTCCCTTATCCATATAGTCACGTTAGTATGAACAATTCTAAAACATTGAACGGATCAGCTTCAATCGAAGTTATTTACTACCAGCTAAATATCGTTCAAAACTATTTCACTAGCACAATATGCATAGCTAACAAGATTATTTAGTATAATTACGAGAATTTTGGAAAATCTTTGCCTTTAAAGTTCAGCCAAGTCGAGCACGCTCGAAATATCATCAAAACCATGAATCTGTATAGGTATCCGAATAACATCTGAATCCGAAAATTCTTTCTCTTTCACAAGGAAAATTCTCGTCGGAACATTCGATACCGAAAGTAATTTGATCCACAAAGCATAGTTCAAACGCCGGAAATATTTTGTTTCCTCGATTACGACGTCTGTCTGACAAAGCTTTTGAATCTTTATTATACTGGGTGAGAAAAGGCGGCGGGTGAAAAATAACCTTATAATTGAACCTAACACATTTTCTTTTCCGTGCCCTTTAGGTAATCCTAACACCTGGTCTCTGGTTGATGCCAATCTGGCTCCGAATATACTACATAATAGGATATTTCTATACAACAATTTGTTTTGGATCGTATGTCACAGCAGTGGAAGATTTTATTTCTTTAATTCAGAGACTTTTCTTTGATCTTTATCTCAATGGATTCTTTGTTATGAAACCTTTGAAAGTAGTAGCAAACTAATCCTAAAATAGCAACTAGCTTCAAATACAGCTCCTGAAATATTCTGAACAATACATGGTTTTATGATCGATTTTCAATCTTGAGTTCAGTGTATTAAGTAGCCACCTAAGTTCTAAAAGGTTTTCTTTCCATTAACATACAACTCATATAGCTGTCTATTTTTTTTTAAAGAAATGGTGTTCTGTGGGCTGAGCATGAATATCTGCTTAAGTCTAACATTATCGTATCGTTGACGTATTCAGTACAAACTATGAGTTATCTGTGCCACTAGTGAACCAGATAAATGACAGTTTGTACTTAAACAGATTTTCGTGCTCTGGCCACTGAAATATTCGTAACCCATATTTTCAGTGTGTATCCTCGAGTCACGCTTCGTAAATAGTTATCGTTCCAAATACCAGATACCGTACTCAAAAATAATTGATTTATATAGATAGACTTTTATTGCTTATTCAACTGAGATCGCATAACTATAGATAAGACCTTACCCAGCGCTTAGATATGGATACAATCGGTTGCTTTATCAGTCACTTGGCTATGTGCACCGGACATTGTGATGAATTGTTTTCTCGACAACCGAGCGTGATTAAGAGAACTACCGATTAAGTGACGTTAAATAATGAATACACGCACCAAAACAAGTACTTGTTTTACCCTTAAAATAATATAAAAGTTGTATACAGCGTGTTATGTAATGTTATCCTTCGTAACCTTAATATTTTCTACCTAGCTATTTCAACACCAGCTTGAAGTTTTAATAAGCAGTAGAAATTGTTTGAATTTACTTACCTACTGTGTATACCTTCTTTCAGATTTGATAACTAAAATATTCATGTAGCGAAATGTTCGAGTTTTCACTTGTCTGGATATACTCAGATTTGTCTATGCTGTAAGAGGTTTGAATGCTATTGTCACTGTCATATTCCAATGTCAATGTATGATAATAGTGTTATTAACATTTTTAAAGAATTATGAACCAACCTCCTTCCTTTACTCACCCCCGCTCAAACGCCATTAAAAATGTGCCGCTCAAATGGCAAATATAGCTTAAAATAATATATTGAGCTGATTTTGATATAATTTCACACATGAATTATAGTTACTACATGTTAATTAATTACTAAGAATTAAAATCTTAGAGAGAAGAATTCACATCCTCGCACGGGATTCGAACCCGCGTTTACAAATACATGTCAGACGCCATGACCAGTAGGCCACCGAGGCACGAGGTCTGAGCATCGAATTTTAACTCTTTATTTGAGTTTGCGGGTTCATATCCTATCTATGTATGTGAATTTTTCTCTTTAAAATTGCAGTGTTTGGTATCGTTAAGCAGGCGTTATTGCTTTAAAAATCATTATAACATTAATAACAAAGTGTTCTTCACAATGATAAGAAAAAATCAACAGAGGTGACAGTGAATAACATTATTAAAAAAACACTGGAATTACTCGTACACTACTTGTCTGTTTCGGGAGTAGGCATAAAAATGCCAATCCAAGAGAGAATGCAATTACTACGTCGTATATGACATCAATTACCTAATCTACTGTTAAAGTCAATCGAACGAATTATTCAAAACAAGGCTCAATATTTGGCCAATTAAATATTTTAGTGATGAAATATTTCTTCTCATGACTTGAATATTAAACCAGGTATTAGTCGCCAAAAATCTAATAAATAGTCTTATAATAATCACTATACGTAACTGTCCCTCATGTACTAATTTTAATTAAAAGTTAGAAGTCTCACTTCTATTAATTAATGGAAACTAAATCTACAATGAAATTAAATGCTTCAGCCGGTTCAACGTCAAAGGTTGTTTTGCAATAAAATGCTTGAGTCTTAAACAATTACTAAACTAAAAGCAGATGACGCTTTATAAAATAAATTATACTAGATTAAATATAAAACTATCAAGGTTTTAAAAGGACTAGACGATATAATTTATAGCGACAAGTTTGTTCTTCACTAAGTTGTCACCTGTTTGAAGCGTGAGTCATTGCCACTGCGAATATTCAGTTTGGTTTCAAAGCAATTAGTTGTTCGTGTTTCACTGAAACTTTGTAAAAGATGCCTGTATATATTAAAACAAGTTGACGAGTATATTATTTATGCATTAATTTTACCTAATGACGTGACACAGATCATTATTGGAATGGTCGGTTGCCGCATTTGATTGAAACGCTCCCTTCTGAACCACTGGTCTTAGATCATTATCAAGGCTATAATGTAATATATAATAAAAATATGGGACAAAATCCGCACAAGGTCCAAAGTCCAAGGTTCCAAATTAGGCAAAATTTTGCACTATGATGGTAACCCGATGATTGATATACATAATTATATACATATATACACTAAGACGCAGGTCAAACAGATGTGTTCATGCACACAAATGGAATTCCCGAGGATCGAACCCAGGACCAGCGGCTTGGGTGCCAAGCATCAAGCAACGGCGCCAACCTACCTGTTTAAAATAATTGAATAATCAATTATTTAATCGACTAGGTTACTCGACGATGTTTAATACTCTTCTATGTTTTTCTGTTTGACAACAAAAACGATATATTTATTTTACTTCATGTAGAATTAACGTAGAATTGAGTTCTTCATGGTTAGGGATAAGATAGCTGGATCTCTAGATTGAGTCGGCCAGAGGAGCTGAGTTTAGACTTACGTAGCTTCGCCCGCAGGTACTTCCCTTTGGTGATGAATGATGATAATGATGATGAAAGTTTAATATGTGTTAATCCAATGCCTCATCCACCTGCATGCCAAATGTCATCATAATTGGTCTAATCTTGCGCGTGAAGAAGTAATAAACATACAAACATACTCATAAACTTTCGCCTTTATAAGTAGATATTGGTGCCTATTCTGGAAGCATTCTCATAACTAAAAATCTCTAAATTATGGCAGTACTTATTTTGTTTAGGCTAACACCCAAATAAGTATAACATTTTCGAATGACAGCACTAAAATTAGACATTTCTCTTCAATTGTGGGCATATTTTAGACAATTTCGTCGTCACGTAACTTGGTGCTCGCTAAACTAACCTAAAATAAACCAAAAATTAAATAGAATAATCCTATTTTCAAAAGTGTCTTTCTAAGTGTTAAATGATGTTGGATTTTATTGTTAACAGAATAAGTGCCACCATAGTACTTGTGTGTGTTACCAGTGATGACTTATGGCACTGAAACGTGGTCTCTTACTATGGGCCTCATAAATAAGCTCAAAGTTGCACAACGAGATATGAAGAGGGCTATGCTCGGGGTTTCTCTACGTGATCGAATCAGAAATGAGGAGATCCGTAGAAGAATGAAAGTCACAGACATAGCCCAGAAGATTAGCCAGTTCAAATGGCAGTGGGCAGGCACATACCACACAGAACAGGTGGCCGATGGGGCCGGAAGGTTCTGGAATGGAGACCACGGACCGGCAAGCGCAGCGTAGGTCGTCCACCGGTGGACAGACGACCTGATAAAGGTCGCAAGTCGACGTTGGATGCAGGCCGCTTCCAACCGGTCGTTTTGGAAAATTATGGGGGAGGCATATGTTCAGCAGTGGACGTCCTACGGCTGAGATGATGATAGGAAATTTTTAGTTCGGTAGTTTAGTTTAGTTTTTTTGAACAAGTGAATCGCAACCAATATAACGTGTTAGGGGTGACGTTCCTACACTTCTACATTTGAAGGTCCGCTGATATAAAAAAAAAAGTTAGTCGTAGCGAACTGCCGATATAAGTTAAGACTAAGTAACTTGAAACGTTCAGTGACGATCACGCGAGTCCCATGATTATTGTTCACCCAAAAAGCGCAGAAGTTTTCACTACAATAATTATGATAAAAAGTTTTATTATCCGTTATTCCTTATGATCTTTACAATTTAGAATTACACTAAGAAAGTAATAATTCAAATTACTTTCTTTCTTAATAATTCAAAGTTTTAAATATCCCTCGTTATCTATGGTCTGAACTTCATACCATAGATAACGAGGGATATTTCAATCAATTGGTAATTTTGTAAAATAAATATACGATTTTTACTTATAGTTATTTACATTAATAAATTATTTAAATCATGATATTCAATCAATTTAGTTGTTTGGCTCCATATTCTCTATTACAAGTGAGCGTTGTCACAAGCGGACCAACTACTATTGCCCAATCCTACAAGAACGGCTAATCGGATTTAGATGAAACTTCGTATGTAGATAGATGATAACATACAGGATACTTTTCATCGTCATCATCTTACTCCACGGGGGGCGCAGCTATAATATGATATATGCAAATGTTTGTGTGTGTGAATTTTCGTTATCACGTATCGTCGTTACCACCTACTAAGACAGTAAACTGATTTTATATGGAGTACCTTTAGACAACTTTTATTTTAAAGGCGCCATGTCCCGCCATTGTATGCAAGTGAAGCCGTGGAAGGGTCAGCTAGTTTAATAATAAAATTAAAAACACAGACGCAAATATCGTTATAACATTCTATAGAATAATGTATATGCAATTACGTGATTGCGGGTAAGTAGATACTAACCTAATTGTTGTAATATTTTAGTATTGAGAAAAACATATTTTCTTTCAAATGTATTACTTTCACATTCAACGATAACGACGGCCCTAAGGGACTTTGTCTAGAGGTCAGAAGTCAGAAAACAAAAGAAAATCACGTTTGTATAATATTTTGTAAGCAAAGGTTTTCAAGGTTTAATTATAATTTCAGAAGTCAGAGAAATGTTATTTGTATTTGGTGACTATAAAATATTTTTATGAGTAGATATATATGTACTTATAGCAATAACTGGCAGACACCTTGGTGTATGTATACTACTGCAATGATGTATTGTGTGGCTCTTGGAGCAAAGAAGCGAATGATATTACTCAATAAAAGAGATTAAAAACTCATGTCTCAAGATGATAATAGTTATGCAGAACCTTGCAGAGCTCTGCTGATAAATATCTTTTAGTGCAGGGTTATACAGTGTTGAGCATTTGTGTGATCAGGCTACCACCAAGCAAACGGCCTGCCCTTTTCTCCTGTTAGTTTTCACGGAAGGTATATCTATAAGACCTAATAAACTAAATTTATGCTATACATAGGTAGCATATAAATGCTGAAGCGCTCGCAGCGGATCTCGACTTTGCGATTTGCGATCTTAACTAATCAACAATAAGCAACGCAAAGGGTTGGATGGGTGACCGCTAGTGGCATTATTCAACTGATCGCTTCCGTGCTTTGGCTGTCACGTTAAGCCGACGGTCCCGGTTATTTGTCTTAGGACAAAAGTCGTTAGGTTACCCATGTCGAAGGCCTTCGGGTGGGCTGAAAACTTCGACATGGGTTGGCTATTAGCCCGCGTGGTGGATTTTTCCAACTTCTCCCTCTCTGAGAGGATGGTTCGAGTCCCAGGAGTGGGAACATAATGTGCTGATTATGATGCTATACGTAACCTGTATGTAACAAAACTAACAAGCTTTTTTTTAATGTACTCACATTCCTCTGTGATCTGCAGTTCAATCTTATCCAAATCCTCATCGTCATCGAAATCAGTCTGCACCGTTGCGTCTTTCGTGTACTGCTGTAACGCGATAACATCAAACGCCGCACGTTCTTGTTCGCGTGGGATCTGTTCGTGCATCTCGTGTGACTCCACTTCGTAGTCATGCTCTTCGTGCAGATCGTGCGTGGCTTCGCGTTCGTGCATGTCGAGGTCTTGCCGTGCGCGTTTGCATGCTGCGCAGCCGCAGAGGGAACCGCGCACGCGGAGCAGCCACACTAGCCCAAACAGCGCCATCCACGCGGTCATGCTGCGACCACTTCGTTCATCACACACACTTTTCACTGACCGTCTGATAGCGACCACATTGCTAACAGTTTTTAGATACCGTTATAGTTATCTTAGTTTGCTTAACATTTTTATCAATAAACAGAGTAACATATAATTTTTTTTGTTTTATTGTATGTAGACATATTATTTTGCAATTTGTTCATTAATATATTTTAAACACTGTTTTCTATACATTTTCGTTATAATCGTAAAGAGAAGTATTTACACTATAGTTTATTTCTTGTTTGATCGTTGTCTCGCTCTAAATTATGCTGAAATAAATTTACGAGCTATTAATAACGAATAGCAATGATGAGAAAGAAAGCAAACTAGCGGCTTTATCCAATATAACTTATATGAGTTATATTGGCAATAAAACTTCCACGAATAATATACCTAACAAAAGTTTATGTTGTATAAACATGATTAAAAAATACATTACTTTAGAGTACCCGTCTAGGATCATTTCCAAAGCATAATCAAATAAAAAGTGAAGCCTGAATGAAACCCGTAGTTTAATTAAGTTGTTCTCTACTAAGTTAGTTGTACATTTAAGTATATTATTATTTACAGTTTTTTATAGGATCGTTCTCGTTGTTTTTACTTATGTTTGCACCATTTTAATCATTGTCTCGAACTAGATGCTGAAATACATTTTCAAGCTATTGATAACGAAAAGGCAATGATGACGAAAGAAAGCAAACTAGCTGCTTTATCCGATATAACTTATATGAGTTATATTGGCAATAAAACTTACACTAATAATATACCTAACAAAAGTTTATGTTGTATAAACATGTTTAAAAAATACAATACTTTAGAGTACCCGTCTAGGATCATTTCCAAAGCATAATCAAATAAAAAGTGAAGCCTGAATGAAACCCGTAGTTTAATTAAGTTGTTCTCTACTAAGTTAGTTGTACATTTAAGTATATTATTATTTACAGTTTTTTATAGGATCGTTCTCGTTGTTTTTACTTATGTTTGCACCATTTTAATCATTGTCTCGAACTAGATGCTGAAATGCATTTTCAAGCTATTGATAACGAAAAGGCAATGATGACGAAAGAAAGCAAACTAGCGGTTTTTTCACCATAGCAAATATAACTTAGGTATATACCTACACGAATAATATTATACCTAACGAAATTTTATGTTGAGAAGAGATGTTTAAAAAAAATCACTTTAGAATACTGTTTAGCATCATTTTCAAAGAATAATCAAATAAAAAGTAAAGCCTGAACGATACCCGTAGCTTAATAAAGTTGTACTCTATACAATGAAGTATATTACTAATATGAACACTTAATAAACTACTGACTAATTGAAATCATTGTTCAGTTTAATGAAGATACATTTTGGCTAACCTAACCTAAGTTTGGTTTACATGGCCCAGATTTCCCTTGAGTGGCACATACAGATCCCAATCTTGCTCAATAACTACTACATGTATGGTACTGAAGTTAATATGTACGATAAGTTTTTTTTTTAATTTTACCTGTGATGTGGACAAGCATTTAACCACAGTCTCACCTGATGGAAAGTGATGACGCGGTCGACGGTGGTACATGCTTGCCTAAAAGGTACCTATTCACTCTGTATTTGAAGACTCCCAGATTGTATATGTCAGGAAATATAGACGCTGGCAGGTTGTTCCATACTTCAGCCGTACGCATTATGAAGCTAGATTTGAAGCGCTTCGTGCGTATTTTTGGAATTTCGGCCATGTACGGATGAGGTGTTCCTGTGCGTCTTGTTGTTCGATGAAAGAAAGGAGATGAGGGAATAAGATTGTGAAGATCGATTGCACACTCTCCGAAGTGAATCCTGTAACACCGATAAGTTGGCAACTTTGCTTCTATGTTCATGGCTTTGTAGTCTAGCCTCCACTAACCAATGAGTTTCATTGCAGTTATCAGTTATACAACCATGAAGCAGTAGTGTGCATACATTACCGCGGTTCATTAAAGGGCAATGTTTCCAGCAAAATTATTAGGCAAGAGATTTAACAACTTATTCGAGTATCTCAGAGTGACGAGTGCAGTGCATGGCCATTGAGGGTTTTGAACTGTTATAGTTAAGATATCTGAATAGCACTGAATTGTTATGGGCAAGCATGATGCTTAACATCAGGTGAGGGACTTGCTCGTCTAGTCACCGATTGACATAAAAAATACATAAGTATACTTATATTGAAGTCTATGACAAAACATGCCTAACACATTTCTCGTACATTCAATGTTACTTGGAACAAATATTAATGTGTAAATACTTGATTATGACTCAGAAATTATGTTATCTTTTTTAATAATCACTTAGTATGTACCCAGAATACAGATACCATATTATGTGGTATGTGTGTTGTGTAATTACGCAATAATCTGTTTTCGCGCAAACCTTAATTAGCATCTGCTGTAACAACCTCATTGTACCGCATGCTGATATGAACTTTATTTCTTTGTTATTTCAGTCTGTAATTGTAGTGTTTTTTGCAAGATCAGTAACGTAATAATGATGCCCTAATTTTTCAGACGGTAATTGCTTTCTATCGGGCGGCCGTCTGCTTTTCTACCACCTCATAAAAAGAGCGCGATGAGCCGTGTGTCAGAAGTCTGTCCCGTAATTAGGAATAAAATGGTGTCATGATCCAGATTTGAATACTGGTTACTATGAATAGGGCCACGGGTAGACTTAACGAGAGGTATTCACAATCAGAGAAACAAATATCAAATTATCATTAATAACGTAATGAATTAGATGATGTGAGTTAGATATTAACTGCCGTTTTTAATACAAATGTTGCAGTTTAACATAGATTTATTTATGGCATTTTATTGTCTAACCATGGCTTAACTTGAAATAGTTAACATTAGAGCGATCTATTATTCTCATTTACTAAGTGTCGTAAGTTTTATTACAATTATTATTTTGTCAGCTATTTCACAAAAGACAGACAAATAAAGATATTTTATTATATTTAACTACGGTAAAATATTCAAAATAAAAACAAACAAATAACTGAAGCACAAAATTCAAACGCGACAGTTACTAAAAGCTCTTATTTACTTATTTCATTAAATCTAGTCTAGAACAAGATTACTTAGCTAACTGTCAGGATAAGCTCGATCAACATCGGTATTAGCGGAGAGTTGGAAGTTTTACAAAAGCGCTTACTCGCTCACGGCTTGTTGTCTTGTATCATTATGACTTAGAAGAGAAGGGATAAAAGAAATAGATTAATTATTTGGCAAAAAAGTTAATACATTTCGTCCCAACCATACTCTATTAAGGAGGCCTAATGTGGATTTGTCAGTGACCAGTTCTAGTATCGGTATTTTTAGATCGCTGCTGAGGTTTAAGTTTTAGACTACCCTAGACTAGTTCTAACGACTATACTTCTAAGGCAAAATGCCAATGCCGACGACATAACAGAGGCGAAGCTGTTATATTTTTCATTCAAACTTGAAAGTGATTATGGCGTTGTATTAAGGTGTATTACTAATTCTCGCTACAAAAAAATAAGCCTCATAGCAGGTAAGTAGCAAACCTCGAAACATACAAAGTTTCACATTATTAACTAACTAACAAAACTAACTAAACATATCTTTTAAGATATGTTTAGTTAAGTACAACCAATGATGTTATATATAAACGGAGGAGTACTGTACACTATTCATAAAAGTAGTATTATTTATGTAGGTAAAAAATCATATCATAAGGGGTCAATATACAACACATACATACCCAAAAATCATTAAATATTATAAAAGCAAAAGTTTGTAAGTGAATGAATGAGTGTAACTTCTTCATGCTTAGAATAATTTGGAATACAGAGTGTCACATAATTAACACAAAAACTTTTGTTGCTTTCTCTTATACACACACACACACACACACATACACACAGACACACACACACACAGTGTACTGTATATATACGTCAACGATGCTACTCGTATTTACTAACGATTTTACGTGCGTGGAAAAACGTTCTTATGGTGCGCGTTTTATGTAAAGATCCGTTTTTGTATAGCTAGTACCTATACCTATTTTTATAGTAAATCAAATTGATAAGGTATTCCGTTTTCATTCAAAGTTAAAAACATTAACTTAATAGCTTTGTGTTTGAAAATGAACTAGATATTAATTGACACACACAATAACATATCACAACCGAGAGAGAATAAAAATTTCTGCCCTACACAAATATTTGCCTCACACATGATTGAATCTGAGACACCACGCTTCGAAGGCAGGGTCGGTAGCGACTGCGCTAACGAAGGCTTAAAAAATTTACATTGTCCTCCTAGTTGTCTAACTGATAGCAACTAATATAAGACTTTATAAAACGCTACAAGTATTATAATTTTCTACCGACTTCCAAAAGGAGGAGGTACTCAAATCGACTGTATTTTTTATGTTTGTTACCTCATAACTTTCGATAGAGCGATTCCCAAAATTCTTTTTTTGTTTGAAATCTGGTTCATACCGTGTGGTCCCAATTAAATTCGGTCTAGTAGTTTTTTAGTTACACTCCAATAACTGAATAGAATGGAATTCGGTATAAAAAAATGTAAATTGTACTTGTAACATCGTTCACATCTGACATCAAATTATTATTACCATGACACTTCTATCGTCATATTAAGGTACGTAAATATTTATAGTTGCATCGATTATAGTTTCAGTAGTTGGAGTCAAGTCAAAATCACTTATTTACATTTGTAATTAAGTCAAGGTTCTGTCATGTCACGTTCTAAAGCAGTGGATACATTACTAAAAATTTACATCGATTGAGGAGGAAAAAACAAAATCAATATTTCATGATTTTATACACTTTATCTTCACTCGTGAAACCTTTAGGAACACTTAACGGTTAATAATCCACAACTATTACACGTCCATTTCTGAAGTAACACAAATTAAGAAAAAGATCAACAGAATCCATGTAAGCCGTTGCTCGGTTTTTTATCCGCCCGTCATATACGTTGAGGTGAAATAACATACTTTGCAATTTCCTCTCTTCTGCTGTTCAATCTGTATATAAACGGCATCATCGGCGAGCTTAGCGCACTCATACGGGATGTATTATTGACGGTGTAAGCGTCAATAATATTAGCTATGCGGATGATATGGTGCTGCTAGGCTCGTCGGTGGAGACGATACGAAAACTGATTGGTATATGTGAGGCATATGCAGCGGAACATGGATATGGAGGTATAACTCAAAGAAGAGTGAAGTGCTCATATTCAAAAGTCGGAATATTGTAGCATAGTGGAGCATAATAGGCGGAACGTGGATAGGCACGTTCCGCCTATTATGCTCAATGGTGCGGACTTGCAGGTGTTGACTAGATTTAAGTATTTGGGTCACTTTGTGAGGACTTGAAAAATGATGTTGACATAGAAAGGGAGCGTAGAGCACTGGAAGTCCGGGGCAATATGATCGCACGTAGGTTTGCTCGCTGTTCGAGGGAAGTGAATATAACTCTGTTTAAGGCGTACTGTCAGTCCTTTTACTCAAGCAGCCAATGGATTAATCACACTCGACGAACTGCCAGTGATCTACGCATCCAGTATAACGAAGTCTTCAGGGTGCTGATGTAGCTGCCTCGCTTCTGCAGCGCATCTCAGATGCTCGCTGAAGCATATACGGACGACTTTCATGCAATCATTCGCAAGAAAGTCGCATCCCTACGACAGCGAGTGCGAGCCAGCCGCAATAGTATCCTGCAGATGGTTGCTGCCCGACTTGACTGTCCCATACAGCACAAATGGATGTCTGTGCTCATGGGACAGAAGATATAATAATTGTTTTGTAATAGTGTCCCTAAATCTGTTTGTAATATCGTGTGTTTTTGTGTCTGTTTTCAATGTTTTTCGGTTCAAAATGTTTGAGTTATAAAGGACATCTTCTAATTAATTATTTTAATGGATAATATGGATTTTTAAATCTGAAATAAATTACATTCTTATTATTATTATTTGCTATCACTATAACACACTATTCTGTCTTCATAGAAACGGCCGAAACGCGAGCTATACCTGCGCGCCTCTTCGGTGTGTACTAGGCGTGCAGCCAGCCGCGACGCGATATGCCACAGTGACGACCGAACGTCGTGATGGTTTTGTAAGCAGTAAGCGTGCGCTTTGTGAATATTTGATTGAAATAAGTACAAGTACTTACTTAATGCACTTATGGACATTGTAATGTTATTCAAAGAACTTTTAAAATAGCAAATTATACATATACTAAGTAATATGATAGACAAGTACATACCATGATATTGACGATGAAAAAGTTCAAATTAACCATTTCTTTAAGCTTCATTCATTATAAATTTATTAAGCTACTTTATTTATGTATAAGAACGTATATAATGTGTTTTATCTATATTTCACTAATTTCCTTCAACTAGTTCCCAATACGAAATATTTATTACGTTCAATACAAAACATTTCGTGTTTAAAACTCACGAAATATAAAGCTTAAATCTACGTAAATACAAAGATGAAACAAATACCGCGTACGCGTTTGCTAGAAAAATATGAATAAACAAACTTCATGTGAGTGTTAAGGATTGAATCGACGCTGATGCTGAGTTACACCCAACCCAAAATATCGAAGAAAAAGGCTACCTGGACTTTAACCTTATACCTGGCTTCTGCGAGATTTTATTAAGAGCTATTTTACTTTGATATACCACGCCGCACTCACATCAGTGCTTTGCTTATTCATTTCAACTGATCATAAAAGTTAAGAAGCCCTTGTTTCGGTCACGACTTGGATGGGTGACCGTTAGTGGTTTCTCTAACTGAGCACTTCTGTGCATCGGAGGGCACGTTAAACTATCAACCTGGATGCTTGTCTTTAGATATCAGTCGTAAGGCTTTATCGGAGGCTTTCAGTTAGCCTAATATTTCTGTACTTAGCCTAAGGCAGTTGTCCCACCGCCGACGATGAATGAGAAGCGACAGCGACAAACTAGTGGAGCGAGTCCTCACCGGCAATTAGAAAAGTCAGCGATCAACTATTCATATATGCATCTCCTTTGTGTACACGTAATGTATATCTTTTGTACGTTTCTTGAGCGAGAAAATAGTCAATAGTCGCTTACTCGCCGGCGGTGAGACAACTGCCTAAGTCTCAACAACGGGAGCGTAAACGATCTGATTTCTACGAGTACCTTCCTTTTAATGTTCGTATCATGTCTCTTATAAAGGGTGTTAATTTTAATATCTTAATTTGATATAGATCTACTATCGCTACGATAAGACCACGTTTCGCCTCATTGCATTGCATATTAAGTCCATTTTACCATGAAATATTCAAATGCAAGCTCTCTTGACCGTTTGTATGCATAGCTTGACAAGGAATGAATGACTTTTATTTCTAACGCAGTAATACCAACGTTCATAAATGAGATTTCGCTTGAGCTAAATTTTATGTATGTTTAAATGCAATCAAGTGACGTGCCGAGCAATGCAGGCGCCTGATGGTAAGCTACGCTTGCCCAAGGCAGTTGCAGTGTCACCCTAAGCTTAGAACTTCATTTTTGCGTGGCACTGCGTAGCGCTCTTCATTCAGATCCATTGGGTTTTAATTATCTTTCCTCCAGCAATTTCACTTGCTACAGTGTCTTTCTCACCCTTGCCCGTGTTGTGCCTACCCCAATATCAGTTGGGAACTCAGTTCTCGACGAATACATCTACCTGGGGCAGACAGTTAAACTAGACAGGTCCAACTTCGAGAAAGAGATCAGTCGGCGAATCCAACTCGGCTGGACCGCGTTCCGGAAACTTCGCGAAGTCTTCTCGCCAAAAAAAAAATAATACCTCTGTGCCTCAAGACTAGAGTCTTCGACCAATGTGTGTTACCAGTGATGACTTATGGCACTGAAACGTGGTCTCTTACTATGGGTCTCATAAATAAGCTCAAAGTCGCACAACGAGCTGTGGAGAGGGCTATGCTCGGGGTTTCTCTACGTGATCGAATCAGAAATGAGGAGATCCGTAGAAGAACGAAAGTCACCGACATAGCTCAGAAGATTAGCCAGTTGAAGTGGCAGTGGGCAGGGCACATAGCACGCAGAACAGATGGCCGATGGGGCCGAAAGGTTCTAGAGTGGAGACCACGGACCGGCAAGCACAGCGTAGGTCGTCCACCGACACGGTGGACAGACGACCTGATAAAGGTCACAGGACGACGTTGGATGCAGGCCGCTTCCAACCGGTCCTTTTGGAAAATTATGGGAGAGGCATATGTTCAGCAGTCAACATCGTACGGCTGAGATGATGACGATGATGACTATTGGTTCGCATTAGAACATCTCGCGCAGTAGTGGTACCAACTAAGACGGCCTCTTGCACAAGAGATGTGATTACTTCATTTGATTTTGATAGGTGTAGGTACAAGATCTTGACTTGAATGAATGCGTAAATACAAACAGATGTATTATTAATAATATATCATCATACTAAATAGAAGCCCATTGTAAAAACCACACCAATATTAAATAAAAGTATGTCCTTTTTAATGGATGGATGGGTGTATGGATGGTTTGTTGCTGTTGCATGCCAAACTTCTGATCCATATTGTATACATTTTTCACATTGGTATAATAACGACCTGGAATAATGTACCTGTACGATAATTTACATTACGGGAAATGTACCAGTGGAATGAAACGTTTTTCGCGTGGGCAGGTCCATGGTATGCAGCTGGTTATTGTGTATATATAGCCAAATTGATCACACTCACGTGTGATGGGCATGTAAAAAATTAAACCAGCTTAGTGCGCGTAGGCAACCTCACAATATACCACACTATATAACGCCAAAATTTGTGATTGTGTTTGTATGTTTGTTTTGTTACTTCTTAACGATTTAACGGCTATATTCATTTTGATAAAATTTGGTATGGACTTTCAATCACCACTCGGGGGTTACCGCGGGGCGCAGCTAGTCACACTGACATTAGAAGGCGGAAGTTTGTGGGTCGGTGTTTATTTAATTGTTATTTACCTGAGCAATAACAAAAATAAGTTGAAACAACACTTTTCTTGTAATAGCGTTGCATTTATTTGTATATAATATATTATATGATAACGAACATGTTAACGTATATTCTCTGAATTAGAACTATCTACGCACTGCAATTTACAAGATATAGCTTGATAAAATTGTACAGGCAGACAGCGCGGTAATAAGGTCCAGTGGGCCTAGCACAAATAACTGCGCAAGTGTAACGTAACGTGTCGTCCACGTAAAACAGTACAAACTATCATGTATCTAGGGCATGTGTGACACAGATAACTCATAATTTGAAGGCCGAAGCTCGAGTCGGTGAAACAGATGGAGAAAATAATAATTGGCGTATGGAAATGTTTGTGGCAGTCTAACGCATAAGTATAAAGTTAATTGGTCAGATTAATTGGACGAAGAAACACCACGCAACAATGCGTAAGTACATGTTCATAAAACAGGTATTGTTATTCAAAAGTTATTTCTATGATTGATTCTCATAGTATTTATTAACTAATATATCCAATTCTTTCACAAGCGGCAAACTAATGTAATAAGCCAAGCGTGTTACGTAACAATAGCTGAGTAATTTTTGCTTGTATGTCGGAATTGTGATCTAGATTTCCTGTAAGGAAACGCTATATAATACTGATATTTTATGATTAATATTGGTGTACTTAACACAGTTAACAACTTATGTATTCTTTATTATGTACATGTCTCAAGCATTTATACACAACAGTCCAAAGTTCATATCTATATATACCTATATATAGTTCAAATAACATATGGATCTATATATCACAATAAAACTCGTATTATCAAATATGTGAGAATATGCTTGTGTGTGAGTGCGTTTATGTTTCTTACACCTTTACGCTGTAGCGACTAAACGGATTTGAGTGAAATTAGGAATGGAAACTGTTCATACTAAGGAGTATATTGAGTCTTTTGTAGTGTCTTGTTGTTGTGTCTTTCTCTGAAGGGTTTCAGTGGGGATAGGGTATATATAGTTAACTGTATCGGTGGAGCCGTGAGGCGCAGCTGGTATACCTATGTACAACGCATCGCTGGAATGGGGGTCCCCGACCGCTTCCCCCCGCATTCCCTTTTCTCGCCCGGCAAATGTCAGTACGGTCAGTATCTGTGTTACCGATACACGCGTCGATAATTTGGCAAATTTTCTTGCTAAATTTGGCTTGTTTTCTGTTTTTGTTATATAGTTTTTGTTTTGTTAATTTTTTTGTTACTGTTGATTGTTGAATATTAACTGTTGAACAAGACTGCAACAAGAAAACTGGGAAAAAGATGGCCTCACTGACGACTTCGTACGAGAACTGGTCATCAATTTAGGAGGAGAGGAGACATCAGATAGCAGCAGTGAAAGTGAGAGCGAGAGTGAAGGCGAAATCAGTTTTAATGACAACTTTCAATCCATTGTTTATAGCGATGATGACTAAAAGATAATCGACTACATTTCTGTCGAAAAATGCCAAATAAATAAATATTAGTTGGGTAGCCATACAACAAATGTGTGTTTTTCCTATTTTTATGCTCAATATTAAAAACGGTAACAGGTAGACACATTAAATTTTCACAGAATATGTAGTTGTTTTTACTTACTTTAAAAATAAATAAATATTTTTTATTCATTTAACAAACTTGATTTTTAATAAATGTTTACTCGATCTTAATAAAGGCCACTTATCCGGGTTTTTTTTGCACACCGTATACTTGAGCGCCAAAATGACGTCACATGGTCAAGCGTCTAGTTAATGTGACCGCGTTGTATATCATTCTTTATTGTTAAACAATACCTAATAATCAAAAGAAAACAAACTTTACAACTACAAAAAAAACGTGTCACAATGACCAACATATTTTTGTCGGTTAAACTTTCGGAGATAACTGATACAAATGAACTTTTGAAACTGCTGAATTATTTTTGGTGTATGGATAATTAAGCCATGTGGCGTTCCATCAAAGAAAATAAACAATATTTCGTGCGAAAATCGTTTACAACCGATAAGTTATATGAGGGTGGTAATTTTTACCATCCATCTTGAAGTTTATTCGAAACAACGTTCATAATCACGCGAGTTACAAAGTGGCCATTACAAACAATAAGTAATTCATCCAAGAGGGTAGATAAGCTATATATATGTATAATAAAATGAAACCCTATTTCTCCACGCTATAACGAATGGAACAATTTCGCTAATTCTTTTTTGTTGTTTTAATTATTGTCAGGGACCTTCCCCTGACAATTCGTTATGGAAGAAAAACCAAGAAAAGACGGGAGGTTATGGCGAGGCCAAAGACCGAGCTTACTACGCGAACGAAGTCGCGGACAGTTGCGTAGTAGATAATTAAGTTTATTATTAATATGGTGCCATTGAAAAAGATTTTTTTCTTTGTTTATTATTAGTAGAGAGGTAAAATTTGTAAAAAAACAAAGTTTGTCACTATTCGTAACTGTAACTTCAAAATGTATATTTAATAAAATCTAAACATTAGCAAAAAAATTGGTCACAGCATAAAATACAATTTTATTTTTTAATAATCTTGTAAGTGTATTTAAAATATATTACCATATTTGATGTAAATGATATTCTAGAAATCTCACGAATCACAAAAGTGCCTACTCGCATACTTAAAGTAAAAATACAAAATCAAGAAATACTTTAAATTTTGAATTGAATTCCCTGTTTAGCCAACATCGTTTACCTTAAAAAATATGCTACAAACATCGGTCATAACAATTGTCTGTATAAACCTTAAAATTTGTGTTTGCACTGCGCTTGCCACTCAAATATTTCAATAGTATCATTCAATCAGTAGTTCCACTTGCTAAAGTGATTTTCAAAATTAACTTTCGGTGCAGATTATATGCCAAAATTCGTACCTACCAAGGTGACTCTCGCTGAATCGACGCAGATTGGTTGATACCCCCAAATTGACTCCTACCGTATGCTAAAAGAGTCGTTCCGGTGCATTACTTAATTGAATCGAAAAAAACGATGAATATTATTAACGACTCCGTTAAAATAAAAATATGATATATAATAATAAAATAGAAATATTAGATCTTAAATGATTACAGTATGACCTCATTCCCTAATATGCTCTCTGTCTCAATGCCGCCTAGAAAAAATACAAACGAACGATTCAGTGCTCTCAAAGCTCTCAAGGGTCATATGGAACATTCAGAGCAATCAAACGCCATGATGGCAAGCAAAGGAGCTCGATGATATGACAAATGTGCCCATAAATTGCAGACTTGCGATAAAACCGGCTGCCCTTAAGGAGAACTCATGAAAAATATCAATTCGGCACCAGCAACATAAAATCCCTCTTAGCTACGAGCTACGAGTATGCTGTAGCAAACAAAATAACTATATGAAGATGCTCTGTATTACTGAATGTATTACTGAAGTAATACATTATGAAAAGTATTAGAGCATATATTTAGTGATAGTGAATATTTGAATAGAGTTTTATTTGAGATCATGTTTAATGTCGATATTTCCTAAATATATAATATCTAAGCAATTTGTATTGGAATAAGGTGCTATTATATTTGATGAGACGCCTACGTCTAAATACGAACCTACGTCTTACCTTAGACTATAAGTATATGTATGTATATATATACATATATATTCGAGCTCAAGAAACGTACCTACTCAATAAGTATTTTTAATACGTAACAACGATAATGTACGAAAAGATCAAGGACATAATTTCATGGTACCATTTATCGACCCAGAGGGTATCAATACCTTAAATGTTCTACCTAAATACGCAAGCCTCCTCGAAAAATGTACGTAGGTATCTTCTCTGTAAAGAAAGTATCGAACGAATCTTTGAGATGAAATTTCTGAAGGGTAGATTAATGCTTAGAGATTGTTGGAATATTTTATGGTTATCTTATTACCGGCTCGTGCGAGATTTCTCACGGTTTGTATCGGAAACAATATTTTTGAGACGAAATAATCTGCTTTTACTTTTATTTTAGGCCACGAAAGTAATATTTCACTAAGTACTAGTCGTATTATTTATAAGCGTAAAACGCTACGGTAAATATTTAGTTGTACCTGCGCGCTGTGGGCCTATTTCTTATTTTAGAATCTAAAGGTTTGGTAGTGAAAAGGTAACACACATTCAGAGATAAATAGCATTTATAATACTATACAAGCTATTTTATATTATTTACCGCAAATGGAGAGATCTTGAAATCATTATAGGATATCAATGGATCTTTACGATAGATATATTTTAGTTGACCGAGGGAGGAAAATGTGTTGAAAGGAACAAAGGTAAAAATATATTTTGAAAGTTTTATTACTTCACAGAAAAGTATATGATGTAGGTAGTAGTTGTATTTTTTATCGTTTGATATCTTAATTATTATTTAAATAAATAATGTAGGAATAGACAAAAAACGAGCATTCATGAAGGTTATTTTTTTATATGAGAACGTCCATAACTGAAACAAGAAAGCCAAAAGACGCGGTAACTGTTGCCTCTGTCCCACAGCGCCCGTCCATGGTCTTTGGTGGCCTTAGAAGGTGACCTTACTGGGAGGCTTTGCATTGCATCAATCACTTTCAGACATAAAACTTAAAAGTCTGATGACTGTTCATCAGCGGCACAAAATAAATATTTTGACTGTATCTACTTCTTCTGATACATGGAGAACTTTACGGCCACCTGTAATTACCACTTACATACGTTAAATTACTTAACAAATAGATGGTGTAAATACTGTACATTTGAATATATGTAATAATAGATGAAATTCAACCCACTCACGGTTTTCACAAGTTTGTAGATACGAGACGGTGCCTCTTAAAATTTCACAAAGAAATTTCTCTTTAAATATTTAAACAGTTCATGAAGATTGCAATGCAAAGCGAGATGTAATTTCTCGGGTGGTTTCACGGCATGGCTGAATATACCGGTAAACTACGTTTATTATTGGTACTGAGTTATTTAATGCTTGGTCGACTAGATACCTAGTATTCGATATAGCTGCGTTTTATTACAAAGGCAGGTCTAAGTACATATGATATTAGAGTCGCAAGACTCTTGATATTATTGTTCTGAAGCAAATTAGTTAAATTTAAAGATAACCTATCAATCATCAAGTGTTGACAACCCTGAATTGGGTTGTCAAGAAAAGAACGAGTGCAATGGACTATCACGTTTAGTGATATTTTTCATGCTCGGATCGATGTGTACAAACGGCTGTTGCATTTAGAAACTGCAATATAGAGCACGAATACAATAAATATATCGTCACTACCAAATTAGGAAGTAAGGCCTTCAAGTAAGTAAAGTTTTTGTAGATAAATATCATCTATTCTGTCTACTCTGTCCCCACAGGAGGACATTGGGTAATCAAATTTACCGTATACCCCTTTCAGCGTTTGGGGGACAGATAGTACGTTTATAGATTTAAAAAGTTGCCTCTATCCGCCCATCGATATCAGGAGGACAGGTGATACCTTTTCTTCTTGTTCGTCCCCTCCAGAATCAGATAGGACAGAAACAAATTATACAATTAACACACCCAGTAGAAAGCTATACATATTAAATTGTTGAGGCAGCATAATATGGCAATAATAAATACAATGAGCTATAAATTAGTATCGAGACAAAGTTTAAAAGGTTTCCTTATTACTTTATCAGTCGAACGACCCAGACACAATATAAATTTCATTGTTATATTGACAATCGACTGGTGAGGGCATCATACATACAATTTGAGATAGAAAACTATCGCGATATAATAATAATATTTCCGGTAAATATTACGCGAGTCCTAGCCGGTTTTAAAGCGTAATTAGTTACATACAAGTTTACAATTATATGTAACAATCACAGCTTCTACTAATTTAATTAGTAACACTCTAGGGTTTTTAGCATTCTTAATGATTATAAAATTTTAACGAAATTAAAATTCAGTTATCATATATGGCATAAAACCGATAAATAACGGTGTTTATATAATTAGTTTTCTATCTTGACAGTCACGGCCTCTTCTAATTATTTTTATCAAAACAAATAAAATATCTTTTTAGATAGGTTTGTAAACAATCTCAAAAATTATAAATTTAGCAATAATCAACAATAAATATTTGATACTATCTATACAACATGTCTTAACTTTAAACTTCTAAAGTAACTTCTTCAACAAATTACCTATAGTAATTTCTCCGTTTACAAACTGGACCTGAGTCTGGTGAGAGACCTGTACTCCATGAAGAAGTAGCCCGGACAGTCACGAAACCGGTCAAGATATTCGATTATACCTACCGCGTAAGTTAAACAGTCTAAATAACATTAAAAACAAAAAAGTAGCCATTTTACTAACTGAAAGTTTTACAAGAGAAGAGGTAAAAAAGATAAAAATATCAAATCCTCTCATACAGATTGAAAATTTCGTTGAAACAAGTTCATAATAAAGACGTAAATAGATAAATAGAACCGACCAAAAGCGAGTCAAACGCACGCACTGAAAGACTCTACACAATTTAGGGTGAATAAAAGTTGTGAACAAAAATAAATGGAACTCGCGTCACCGTCACCGAACGCATTCCATGAGTTATGGTATACTGTGTATATAAAATGTATGTACATAGATATACCTCCGTGCGTTATAAGTATACATTATATATATACAAAAAGTATATCTCTCTACATATAATTATTTATATCCATATCTAAGTTTTCACTTCTATCGGCAGTCTCTAAAGACTGTCCCGCTTGTCTTTTTTTATTATTGATTAGGACATGGGCTTTATGTGAAAATTGTAATCTCAATATGGTTCAAAGGATATAGCCCTTTAAGGTTATAATAATGACAGATAAAAAAAGGGACGGCATAGGTCAAAAAGTGTCATTGGAAATATAATCTTGTAGTCGCGTACGGAACTCTAAAAAAACACTTACAGCAGCCATAATTCACACTTATACTTCTGCTTGTTCTGAGCGTTCGGTAGCCAAGTAAATTTCAGTATTGTTAGGAAAAATACAGTCGTGAGTTGAAAAACTACTTAAATGTAATTTCATTACGTTTTTAGCGAGTTCATATTATTGTTTAATTTTAGTATAATATAGCTTTTTTTATTTCCCTAATGAGGTATATTACCCTGAGAGTAATAATAAAAAATAATATTAATAACTAATGAAATCCGTGATATTTGGTGAATAAATAATAATATAATATTGGGCAACATCCACACAAAGGTCTTCAGGTCCCAAACTAGGCAAAGCCTGTATACTATGTAACCTGATGGCTGATATACATAGGTACTTAAATTCATGTACACACCCAGACACAGATCAAACAGACATGTTCATGCACATAAATGTTTGACCTGTCCGGGGTTTGAACCCGCAAGCAGTGGCTCGGAAGGCAGTTGTGCTCCCATCTACGCAACCGGCCGTCAAGTGTGTAGTGTCCAACTATTTAACTTTAAATTCAGTTTCTGGTGTAAAATTATGAATAAGTAACATAATATAATATATAACACGCATAATATTAAAGTTTTTTGATACATTAATGTTTGTTCAGATGTTTAGTAGTTGTTATTTTAGCAAAAAGTTGGTACCTATTATAATAAATACGGTAACATATTTTATATAATCTCATTCGGTAATATTTTAATTATGAAATGAAATACAGACTTTTATTGGCATATTTTATTTACATACTGCTTTAAGAAAATTAAAAAAATAAATTAAAGCATTATTCTCCTAACAAAACAGTGCTTTAAAACAATTTTTTAATTTATTAATTTACAATGGTCCCGACCAAGGAGGTTTCAATTCAATTTAAATACACATTATCTGTGGTGAGCGCACTGCGCGCGCAACGCGCTGGTTCTGAGCCAATAGACCAATAACAGACTTTTTCCACTGATATTGGCAAAATTGTGGTTACGCCGCACATGCCATACAAACAAGAAGAAGAAGACTTTTTCATTTTGGCGCTATATACGAATTTGAGTAATATTTTGTTGGATAAAACTTTAGTAGCAAAAATGTCATGAGATTAAATAAAGTAGTGTATGCAACTGTATATACGAGTAATTAGGTATTAAAACACTCGTGTAATCTTATTTTGAAACTCGCCTGCGGTTCGTTTCAAAAAACTACGCTCATGTTTTAATACCCTCTATTATATGACAGTTGCATAAACTACTATTATACACACACACATGCCCCCACATATATATCTAACTATAAAACAATATTATTTAATATAAATATAATTTCATTTGCCTTCTTTGCAGGGAAACCTATTCACTGCTATAATGTTATTTTTGTTTAGTAATATCAACTTATAAATAACGATGTGAGAACCGATTTCGGTTGATAAGATTTCGTGTTTCTGTTAAACTTGAAAGAAATCTCGGTAATTGTTTATCCCTAGATTACAAGTTTCTTTACAGAGGTGATAAAAATTATCGAGCTTATATTTATTAATTAGTACTACTTTATGCCGTTTACAGATACAAAATATCTTCAATAGGTAATTTACTACAATTAAATAATCGCGACCGCGCGCAACTTTTTAAATGGCGGATTTTCGCGGGGTTTTTGCAAACTCTGGTTCGTAAATTTGATCATCGTAGGGAGCTTCTCCGGTTTTATATATATTTATTTATTTACTATGCATTAACTAATTGCGCTCTGCGGTTACACCCACGTGGTGATAGATGAAGATTATGTTGAGGATGATGATGAAAAGTATCTTATGTGTTAATCTGGCACCGCATCTACCTTAATACCAAATTTAATCATTTAAGTTATGCCGTTTAAGCTAGAAAAAGTAACGTATATACAAACACACTTACACGCTCACAAACTTTCGCCTTTATAATATTATTTTAATCGTAGCAATAATCCTAATAATATTTTATCTATTGATCTGTTAATAAATAGTTTCGACGACCAGTTAATTTATGTAACAAAAGTTAAATAATAGATCTCATTAAAATCTTTTAAACTGTTCTTCGAAGTTAGTATCTTGAGGAGACTTATAATTTATGGAAATAAATAATAACTCCAGGATATGCTCAAAAGTTACCGAGATATATACTTTTAAATCTGAGCGCATTCGAAATGAAGATCTTGATGAGATCTTCTAGGATCATAGTTTCCGAGATATAGCTCTTAAACTTTTAAACTCTTAAACTTCTTAAAGCCTTGATACCTTTCTTTATATTGTATTTACCTAATTTTAATTGGCCAGTGTTGGCAAGTTGAAAAGTTTTAAAAATTAGATTGACATGGAAAAGTCAATGGAAAAAAATCCACAAAAGCGAGGATTCCGATTTGAAATATATGGAGCGGAGGGTTCCAATTACATAGTTGTGTCGTACCAGCAAAGTCTCTTGTTGTCAAGGAAGGTTTTCGAGTAGTGAAGATTGATAAATAGATATAATAGTAATTTAGACCCAAGGAATTGCCACCAACTTACCGTCCTACTTAAAGAATCGTAAAAGCCTAATAAATTATTATATAGAATTGAGCAGAAACTTTCACCCAAAAAAGTGCCTTGCTACCAGCTGGCTACCAATCAAATTCACCACATGCGTGCACTATCATGTATTCAAGTTTCACATACCAATGCCTTATTACTCCAGAAAAAAAAAGGCTCACACGAAAAGACTCTATTCCCAATCTGTCCCCAGAGACGTCAACGATGGAGGCACGTAACCAAAGCCTCGATCGACGTAAAGGTTTCCCTAAAAATAGCGTCAGACAACGCACATATGTGATAAAGTAACGTTGACTAAGGGACGAGGCGAAACGAACGACAGGTAACAAATTGGCAATACGGTTTAAAAAAATAAGGAAAGGAAAGTATGTTGTCGGGTTAAGGTACAATGCGATGAACTTTGTCAGCGAAAAGTCGCACAATATAATAGCAAAGGCTTATTTGAAAATATTGGAAGTTTTCCCAATATGAAAATTACAACTGGGCCCGGTTAAAGAAAATAAGTTTGTGGATCGAGTTACCTTCGATAAAACATTCACAACTACTATATTTAATTACAAGTCCTCCTACATTTTTAAGTCCAATAGTTTTTGAGTTTATTCGTTAAAAATATACAAAAATACAAATCTTTCCCCTTTATAATATTAATATAAATAGGTAGATATAAATTATACCGTATTACCGTATTGTCATATCCTATCATGTTCAAAATAGTTTAGTTCATTAAAGTTATTACGTTCTATATAATTATAATGATAATATAGTTCAAAAATAATAATAAATAAATATGTATACAATTTCCTACATAATCTAGAACTAAAATTGCACGAGGTTCCAACCCCATAGAGGACGACAAATTAACTACTAGTTGTAAATTTATGAACTACAAAAGATTTGCTAGTAGGCTTAATTTAATATTAAAAAATATATAATAAGGCCATACATATTACAAAGGAGTATCCTTTGTAGTTATAAACATGGTTGAGGTCATCGAAGCCGACTAATGCATAAGTGGACAATAGGTTTAAATAGTAAACCAATATCATAACTGGCGATTTAGATGCTTGTGACCATTTTAGTGATGAAAAGGTGTGATTATAAACATGTATTACTAGTTTCCCTGAACTGTATGAAATGAAAGGCGACTTTTGCCAATTCAAAACATTCATCAAGGTAACGATTATTATTTCTTATACCAAAGGGCAACCCTACTTTGCCAGATAGAAAACGAGATGAGTCTATCACAATGAAGCCTTCCAAAGAAAGCAACGTTTGCTACCAGAATATATTTACTAGGTGACAAAGCTCCGTTCACTGAGGGACAACCGAAACGAATGACATGAAACAAATTGGCTGTAAGGTTTAAAAAAAAAAGGGGAAAAGAGGATAGTAAGGGAAAAGTTTAGATAAAAGGATACGGTCGGTTTTCAGTTCGCTGGGCTTACATTTGTAGGGTGGCGTTATATTCGTGTACCTACTAACGAAAGCCTCGTCGGAAATTTTTTTTGTTCGTTCGAATATAATGGTGATAGGCAAGATTTGATTCGTCAATATGCTGCCAATTAATAATTATAAGTAACTCTCGCTTACTTTTATGCAACCCATTCTGTGATACGCTTTTTTACGACTGCAAAGTGGCTAAATAAGCAGTGCCTTGTAATCTTTTCTCTTACTTTTCGCCCCCTTTTGCTGGAGGAAAAAATCCATAATAATCCTTCCGTCTACAACACAATGGTATGGTTTCTGCTTTAAGTTAAGCTTGAAAACCAAAAGCAGAAACCATACCATTGTGTTGTGGACTGAACATTGCTAAAGCGACGGCCTTGTTAGCTTAACTGATAGTGACCCTGTCTTCAAAGTGCGGGATCCAAGGTTCGTTCCCTGACTATGGCAATTATTTGTGTAATGAGTAGAAATGTTTGTTTTAGGATTTAGGTGTTTGTGATGTTATAATAATCATGCCTCCAGAAAAATCCTAGTGCATAAGGGTGTGAAAATGTTGTTATTACTATTATTTAAAAAGCTGTTGATGTAACAACTGCTCGTCATCTAAAAGATGGCAAAGGCGTGATGGTTGGTCATTTCTATTGTGCAGTTAGCAGCTTGTACAATGGATGATTAACAGCAAATTAGCAAATGCAGTTCTTTAGGAACTGTATAGTTGAGGGTAACGCAGCAAGACGTTCTGCATATGCCACGGAGCACCTACTACCTGTACATGAAGTCATTAGCAATTCTAAATCACTGAAGTTTATGTAGGTGCGTTTAAAACCAAGAAAGAAAGATACCAAACAAAATAAATCGTTTTTAGAATTATAGGTTCATTATCACCCCACAAAATATATTATCGATACTAAAACAGAAATTTATATTATTTATACAAATAAAGTATAGTATACATCATTTTCAGTAGTGGACGTATTTCCACTTAAATTGTGATATGCGGAATGAAATTTACATTCCTCAGTCGAGAATGTATAGGGGCTGGATGTTGGCTACTGCAACGGTATCCTAGCGAGTCCTAGCATTAAAATTGCATAGGCTTGTAGAACTAACGCTAAGTACCATGATTAGTAAGCAAATTTGTATTTTAACATACTTAACTTTAAAAATATATATTATCATACGAAGATTTGCCCTGGTCAAGATTCGAAGATTAAAGACTGGATCTCAACTAACTTGACGACAATGACAAAAGCTGAAGATAAAATAAAATAATTAAAGAAAATAAATGGGTATTATGTTATGTTCATCCCACATGATTCCCAGACACTTTAAATAGTTATGTTTTTTATATGATCATGATGAAATGGAAAATTTATTAAATAATTGAGATTTGGAATAAAATATTGCCTTTTCGTAACTTCTGAAAATCTATTAACGTGAGTTGCGTTCTTAATTGGGTTCGTGAAATAAATGTACATATGAGTATAATATACCTACTCAAAGTAGAAAATACTCGTAAAAGTTAACCAAAGTGCTGCGTAACAAGTATTTTTCCTAAGAATTAGAACTAAAAAATAAATCAGTATATTTTCACTTACTAATTAAATAGTCGAGAGGAAAGATAATATTAAACGAAACCGTAGTAAACTCTAGCTTAGTTTTGCTTTCTTTCGTTCAGTGCCACTCCTTTCCCCAATATCGCTGAGAAGGAAAGCTCGTAAGAAGGTATTATATGACTCTTGGATTATACTTACGAAATGGGCCAATTTACATAATGGAACACAATTAGGTTAGACGAACGTTATATCTTAAAGCATACTTATTTTTAAAGGCTTCATTGTATAAAAAATTATAAATAGTTTAACACTGCACAAACTTGTATTACATTTATTAGTTTAGATTGTTTTATAGTATTGAAATCGCATAAATTAATAGATTTTAATATTTAAATCACGTTAAAGGTGTGCTTATACACATTTAAGCCGCGTTACATTTTAAAGTCAATAAAACTTTTCCGAATTCGATTCTGATTAATCACGATCTCGAACGTCCGTTCCCGGTATAAGAGACGTGCAGTCCGTGCAGTCTCCCAGTTGGCACTGTTCCACTGATAGGGTGGAATGGTTTACGCATGCGGACCGATGGATGCCGTTAACCCTGATGACTGGACTCCACCACTGTGAAACCTGCTTTGGGAAATTAGTCATTCTAAATCTTGTCACGTGAATTAACGTAGGCATATATAATATTTTAGAAGAACGAGGATAGCATAAATCTCACATATAAAAACTCTTCCCTTATTACCATAATACCTTTTCAGTGTGAGAATATAATACTTACCAATATACATTATATTATAAGTTATACTTATTATTATAAGTTTCTTCTAGGGAAAGCGATCTAGGGGAAGCATATTGCTTTGTGATTTGGCATCCCGATAATGAATCTCTGATAAACGATTTGAAGGATGCAAACTCGGGAGTTTGGACAGATATCGCTACAACTTTGATGATTGACGCTTTTGACGTCAACTCGTTACCGAGTTTTGCGTAAGAAGATTTTATTTCAGAGAGTTAGGTTTATAAATTTGGGCCAAGGTGCCGGGAAAATTTAATGGATTACGATGATTAATATTTATCGACTAAAGATAAAAAATTAAATAAGATAATCGTATCTTTGCATAAATACAAAAAGCCTGTAAAATAAACATAAAATGTCTCTTAAATTGCAATTATGGTACATGAAATACTACTAAAGGCTTCTAAGTACATATATCATAACAAACCTATATTAAAAAATAAAACATGGAGTAACTTAATTTGGAAGTCTTTTTTATGGAAATATATAGATGGATATAGAGATAGAGAAATAAAGCACAAAAAATCATAATTTAAATGTGCCAACACGTCCGTAGTCCAAAGTACCCGAAACGCAGAAGACCGCAATGGATGGAGGCGCATCGCGAGGGCTGCATTATTTAAAGAAAGGGCATCGTCTTCAACCACGACCACTCTGTCAAGAGTGAACGACTAAGAAGAAGAAATGTGCCATATAGGGTAGCAAATTTACACTAATCACAACTATTCTACACGGTTAACCAGAGTTTCCTGCGGTACCAATGGAGTAGGAGAATGGTGGTGGCATTTTAAACTTAATGTTTCGTTTCTTATGCATCGCAAAAAAAAAACAATAATACATAAATTTTCGAAAATACGATATACCAGAAAAGCAACCGCATCGCATTTTATATATGATGTTTATTTTTTATTATTTATTCTTGAGAAATACATGCAATTTGAGGTAACTTTCTACGAGCTGTGGATGTTATTAACGATGACACCGCAGATTTCAGGGCCAATATTAAGCCCAAAGCTGTACTATAGTATTTTCTACCGCGCAGTTTATACTCTGGCAGCTTAAATTTTTATGCTGTTAAAGGTACATTGTATATAAAAGATACATTATTATTATGTAAGTCACGTAAAAGCCGCGCGACGGTCCAATAATCTCCGACCACAGTAAGCAACAATAATTCTAATTTAATTTACGAGCTTTCTTAGATTTACTTCTATTATTGTTGCGATTAAGACATGTGTTAAAGTGTACATAACATATTCAAAGAGTTTTTCATACGAAATTGCATGTAAATACTTTATTACTGTATGCATTTGCCATTGTAGTCCGTAAACGTTTATTTGTAGCACCACTAGGTCCGGAAATAAAAACTGTATGTTGAACACTGCACCGCCCTCTCTACGTGTCAAGCATTCAGATCACGAAAGAATGCTCGGAATATTCGAATATTTGCAAGCTTTAGCGTCACGTTAGTATTTTTCATTTTTTATTGTCATACACATCGCGCATCGCATATTTATATGTCGTAATCCATTCTTTCATAGAGCCTATATCAGTATATCCAAATATCATATCGAATTTGAAAAACAATATCTCTTTTTATGTTTATATCATGCATTCATTCATAGTTATCCTATTGAAAGTTTTACGGTGTATTGAGAGCGTAAGCGTCATGCTCAGTCTACGAATTGTTTGCCTTAAGCCCCAGATACTCAAGCAGCTTGAAGCAGTCAGCGTGGACTGCTTCAAGCTGCGACTGCACAGTGAACTACAGTCTTCTACGTACACACATAAACGTAACCGCTCAAACAGTTGCAAATGCTTCGGGCGGTTGGCATCATCCATCACTCGGGTGTAACCGCGAAGTGCAGCTAGTTACTAAATAAAAACCGGACAAGTGCGAGGGTCCCTCGCGCACCGTGAGTTCCTATGTAGATAGTTTGTTCTAACAATAAAATAAATCGGACTGAAGGACAAACTTGACAGTATGTGAAAAATGTTACTCCTATCTTACTCCTACTAATTTATAAACGCGAAAGTATGGATGTATGGATGTATGGATGTATGGATGTATGGATGTATGGATGTATGGATGTATGGATGTATGGATGTATGGATGTATGGATGTATGGATGTATGGATGTATGGATGTATGGATGTATGGATGTATGGATGTATGGATGTATGGATGTCTGGATGTATGGATGTATGGATGTATGGATGTATGGATGTATGGATGTATGGATGTATGGATGTATGGATGTATGGATGTATGGATGTATGGATGTATGGATGTATGGATGTATGGATGTATGGATGTATGGATGTATGGATGTATGGATGTATGGATGTATGGATGTATGGATGTATGGATGTATGGATGTATGGATGTATGGATGTATGGATGTATGGATGTATGGATGTATGGATGTATGGATGTATGGATGTATGGATGTATGGATGTATGGATGTATGGATGTATGGATGTATGGATGTATGGATGTATGGATGTATGGATGTATGGATGTATGGATGTATGGATGTATGGATGTATGGATGTATGGATGTATGGATGTATGGATGTATGGATGTATGGATGTATGGATGTATGGATGTATGGATGTATGGATGTATGGATGTATGGATTGGGCTGAGATGCAGTGCGGGGAGAAGGCGCATGCTGGGTAGGAGGACGGGAGCGAAAGCATAGATAGCGTGGGGATTGCAGAGCGCACGAACTCCAGCAATAGGAATGTCTAATAGGGCTGTCCAAAAAAATCAGCTTATTGTATGAAATACACAATAAAGCTCTCTATACACCATGCAATTTCAAATGCAACATGCTGTAGCAATCTGCTGTGATCCAGCAAATTGTATCGTATGTAGGCGTGTTGTGACTCCGTTCCAACATGTTGGACGTCGTATTGTACGTCCTAGCATCCAGCAGATTGCTACAGCAAATTGTAAGCCGCGTTGTAACGTGAGTAGTGCGGTTCCGAAGTAATTCTATACTCTCATATAGAATTACTTCGATGCTAAATAATTAATTTATTGATATCATACTATTTTAGTATCAATCCCTAAAAATAAAACATGACACAATAACTGTCTAAACAAGCTAGGAGTATGCCTGTTCAAGTCTAAATTAAATAACCTGTGCAATTAAATTGTTTATTTCACTTAATTACGAGTACATATTGATAGTTATTAAAAACAAAACCATTCTGCTCATGAAAAATATGAGAGGATGCTTGGAATAATTCGCTCGTTAGGCCCGGAACACTACATTTATAAACTGCTGGCAGAGAGCCAGTGGCTGTATGCACAATTTGTAGACTCTTTAAGTCCGATGACGAGGCGCAAACGTGACCAAGAAGGCTTGCCACTTGTGTCAGCAAGATGTATCAGAGATTTGGTGACAGGGTTAGCTTTGCTTAAGCAGTAGCACAAAATATTGTTAGCTAAACGTACAGAACGGAAGAAATACACTCTCCGCCCGCATCAATGTTATGACATAAGGTAAAACCGTTGGATATGGTCCCGTGCTTCACCTACGTTCTCCACCAAGGTGCAGGATCCAGTATCCATCTAGAATCGGACATGGCAGACATGATGGCCGGTTTCATACAAAAATCAAGCATGCATACAATTAATGGTATCTATTATAATCTTAGACACTTTGATATTACGAACTATTTTGCTCACAAAGTATGACTTTATACAAACTCTAATACCTTTATCACTCTTTTTTGGGTTTAATTTCGAGAAAACCCCTGAATTGCTTAAGTTTCTAGTCCCAATAAGAAGTTAAGTTTTACCCTATTTCTTTAGTTATGGGTTTGTTTTATATAATATCATTTATTTAACATTATAAGTAATATTAAGGAAAAAGTATATTGTCGCTATGATATCCCAAATTACCCAAACTAGTTTTACAAGACTCACAAGTCGCAAATCAAAACACCTCAAATTACTCAATTAAAGCGTCATAAACCCAAATCTCACTGTGTTTCATTTCCATCTTCACATATTTCAGAAAAGTGTTATCATACGCATATTAAGGAAACATTAGAAGTTTCTATGTAGTTTGAAAGTAGTAACCATATATCGCACAGAATTCAATCCAACGCTCTGGTGCACATAAGCGTCTTTGTTATCTTGCTGTACAGCTAAGACAATTGAAACTCTATACGGCAGTTACTTAACTGTTACAACAGAAATAATACCATATAAGCTGCTGGTATATTTTGGATAATATTTGGATGGGTATAAAAATAAATACAATAACTATAAGACGCAAATTCAGAAAACATCTCAGCCACATAAAAGTTTGCAAGTGGAGTCAAATTTTTTAGTTAAAGTTTTAATGAATGTCGACATATTTCTTAATACTCGTACACTAGAAAAAATTGAGAGCTCGTTTTGATGGTACGCTAATTACGGGTTTACTTAGCGTAATTACTCACTGCAGACGCTAAGTTTGAATGATACTGGAACAAAATAAATTCGGCGAATTTACATGTATTATTTAGATGGCACAGCAACGTAATACGAGTATTTACGTATTCGAGATCTCTTCAACTGTAACTCCCTAGTCAATGCCAACGCGAGTCGCGAACGTTGCCAGATACGATAAAAATATTTCAATTGTTTTGGCGTAACATAGAGATTAATTTCTTACATGAATTGTAAAAAATTAATTCATATGAGTGCTAGTTGTAAGTGTTTCAATATTATTTCACGAAAATTTGTTAAAGTTTGTGAAAAGTGTTTCTGCGATCAAATATAAATATATAGAGAGCCATTATATTAAAATACAATTTTAAATGATACATATGTTTCATATTTCGTAGTTTCTACGCAGACGGTTTAAATGTAAAGTAAATTTGCAAAGTATTCTGCAAATAGGGATGCGGCCGTAAATTAAAAGTAGTACCGTAAATAGTTCGTAAATTTGATTTAATGTGTGCATGTTTTTATGTATTTTTTACCTAGATTTAACGTCTATTAAACTTTAGTGCCAGACACACTGTCTCGCTAAGGCTGACAAAATCTAGACTTCAGTCGCACCCTAGACGCCGTTTGAGTTTAAATTGATATTGCACAGTTATACCTCGGCTCTAAAAGAGTTAGAGGAAACATTTCGATAAGCCCCAGTATAACTAAAAAGTTTATAGTACTTATAGAGGGTACGATTGCATTTAAAAACGACCAGACGTAGGTCAATATGATATCGACACATTTTAGGTTGCCATTCCACGTTTGCAAACCAAACTTACTTCTACATTCCAGACTATGGGTTGTTATGGACGGGTATAGAGTTCATTGTCTGAGTATATTTTCCCCAGGAATAAAATCTGGATATCAACAAATCATGCAAACATGCTTTCACATATGCAATGCTCATCATAGACCAGTAGGGTAGGTACGTATCTCAGTTGCAATTACATCTCAATTGTAATCTAAAAAAATGCCGGCTTTATGTCATATTTGTCAGCTCCACTTGGCAATTCACTGCAACATTTCTGCTGACTCGAGCTGTCAAAACTGATAAGGAGCCGTAACTTTTTAAAAATTAAATCAACATTTGATTGTAACTGAGATTCATAATTGAAATCCAAATCATCACTTAATGTCAGTTCAAATAAATATCAAACGCTTATGTATAACAACATATAAAGGTTTATGTATACACACATAAAGACTACACACTGGATAGTAGTAATAGTTATTATTAACTAGCGACTGCCCGCGACTTCGTTCGCGTAGTCATCGCCTCCCGTCTTTTCTAATTTTTTTTAATGTTAGAACCTTCTACAAAGTATTAGAAAACATTAAAACTAAAGTTGATTGAAATCAGTAAAGCCTTCTCAAGTTATAACATGACCAGGAGAAATAGGGGTTAATTATATAATTACGACCGTTTGCGATTTAATTCGCGTAGTAGGCTCGGCCTTCGGTCTCGCCATAACCTCCCATCTTTTCTAGGTTTTTCTTTCATAAGAACCTTCTCCTGACAATAATTAACACAACAAAAATAAGAATGAAAGAGATTGTTTCATTCGTTCTCAAGTTATAGCGTGCGAGGAGACATTGGGGTTCATTTTTATATATAAAGATGATATATACACAACACATACACTAAAGTGATGCCTAAATTACCTAATAAATAGGAAAACATCAGAGTCTATACATTTGTTCTATACATTTTGTAGTACACATACACAAATATCAAATGGGATCCCATGGAATGCTGATGATGTCATAAAGCTCCACTCTTACTTGACATACATCAACACAGAACCGCCATCGGAATTGTGCACACTTTGGAAATTGCCGCAATTTGTTAACGTTATGGGCCCCAAGAGTGTTGTGCACACTCGCATTTTTGTAATTTATCACAAGGAATTTTATTAAGTTCGCACTGACTGCCTGATTGTATCGTGGGAGTAACAAATGGTTGTGATGCAAACTATTCAATATATTTACTTTGTTTCCACCTAGATTAAACTAGAAACAGTACATTTAGTGCTTTTTACTCTTTTATTGAGTATCAGTGAAAATCATGTAGACGACATTGGGTCAGAGTTAGTAAACATAAAGTCTTGAAAATATGGTTTCCAATAATAGTAGTAGGTAAATTATAAAAGGATAGGGATAGTTTATTACGAGTAACGCAGCATTAGAAGTAAAAAACAAACCTGTAAAATTATTATATATTAAGTACTATCTCATGGTACAGGTGTAATTGGTTTAGTTAATGCCTTTCCTATGGTGTAAGTAAATTTGTTTAAAGTTATTGTAAAGAACTAAAGATTATTTTTATTTTCGTAGTATAATCTAGTTAGGAAACATTAGAAACATATGAAACATATTTCTAGCATAAATCAGTAATATTCGCATTAGTGTGTTCCGGTTTGACGGGTATGTTTGCCGGTGAAATTAAAGGCACATGAGATTAAAAAACTTAATATCTTAGGGTTACGGCTCGGTACCTTGATGATGAAGAATGATGATGATGATGATGGCAGTTAGTCACTTGTGACGAAACACGTCTGTTATAGGCCGAGGCTACCACTTAACACCAGTTAGGCCTCCTGCTTGTTCAGTAGCCATATTAAAAAAAAACATTATAACATCTTTTAATTTCCAACTGATTTAATATTTCACAAGCTTTTAACTTCTACACTTATAAACTTAAGTGGACGAATTTTCTTTACACATCCATTGTGTGCGTATAGATTTGAATTTTAAACTAGTAGTTCTACAAACAAGTAAGTGGATATCGCGAGCACATAGTCTTATCAGCGGCAGTTTTTTGCAGTAATTATCCTATTATATCGGGAACCACTAGACCAATTATGCCCATATTCCAAATTTCTTTTTAATGTTCGGTACCTAATGTTCGTACCAAATTTTATGGAAATCGGTCGATAGGTCCCCTTTTTAGAAAAAGTGCACTTATAATGACCGACTGAAGAAATATATATTAAATTATAGAACATGCATACCAAGTTTCGTCAATATTGATTAAAATGCGATCTGTACAGGAAGATAAACGAACCACCAAACATTTATACGGAAAGATGAAAGTCAACTTGGCCAGACCAGAGACGTTTTGCTCGCCCAGTCTACAAAAAAGGTATGTGTGAAATGGAGATAACAAATATTTATATACCATCCCGCCCTAAAAAGCTTAATTTATTTACTGCAAACAGTGAATAAAAAGGCCTGTTAAACACTATTTTGGTGTTTGAATTCAGAACACACCAATATATTCGTCCTCCATCCCAATGCTTATACAACCTCCTTGCGCAAAAAATAGGTCTTCGATACAAACTCCTTGCGCAAAGCATACTCGACATACAAACTCTTTATGCAAATAACTTCTCGAGATTTGATTAATCGATATTTGCGACAAGGAGTTTATTTAGCATTCGAATAAAAACGGTTTTGTGTTCTTTGCTGCCATTACAGAATAAAAAATAATAAGAAAATTACTCTTAATTTTAGTTTTCGTATATGCATGGCAGTTTTGGCATGTCAACTTTATAAAATCTAGCAATAGCAAAATGTATATCTGAGACCAGTTTCGTTCAAAATATTTATTTTATTAATTCCATTGAAAGGTAGTGCGTAGGGGACTAGGAGTTCCGGACTACTGGTTATGTCACGCAGTTGTCCCACCAGTAGGAAATAAATTTTTCATATACCCGCTACGAAATCGAATACAATTAAGTAGGTTAGGTTAGGTTTACCATACATGCGACCACAACTGTTCCAAACGGATTATGAACTCGCCGCAATTAATGCTGCTCAAATTATTTATCCGACGGTAAACATAAGGGGATGCCTTTTAAATTTTTCTCAGGTTCTACACATAAAGGCAAAAAAATTGCAGTCACATGATAAAAAAACTATCTCTCTTCATATCAATTGCACATTTACCTGCTAATCTCATACTAGAAGCTGTCCTAAACATACAGTTCGAGGTTCTGTCAAATGTTCAAAGATGGGATGAATGTATAAATAATTTCACTAAACAATGGGTGCATCCTAATATACCTCATGCTGTGTGCTGTTTTGATAATCCCTATCGCACGATAAACTCTGTAGAGGGATGGCATTCACGTTTAAACAAAATATAAATAAGGAAGGAGCCAAACTTGTTAACATTTATCAGAGCCATACGTAACGAAAGTATCAAATACGACTATGACATCCGTAAAAGTTTGCTTCATTTACCAATTTCAAGAAAGAAATTGAAAAAAGAAGAAATCACCAATGAAGGCGTCATTTCAATTATTTCAGATTTTATAGATCAAAAAATAAATATAACCGATTGTTCATGTAGATTGAGAAAAAAGCATTTTTTTTTTTTTTAATTTCATCTGTCTTCATAAATAAATATTAAAGGAAAAATATTTCCTGAAGTTTAATTATTATATTTAACCTATCCAGTATGTTTCCAGAATAGCTCTTGCAACACCTACTGTAAAACTAATTTTGTATTGACTGTACAATTTGCATATTAAAAGTACTGACGATAACTAAAGTAGGCATAGCGCGATTAGAATATTTATTATCTATATTATATAAAAGCGAAAGGGCACTCACTCATCACGAAATCTCAGAAACTACAAGTGCTAGAAGTTTCACATTTTGCATGCTGGTTCTTTTTAAGACTTTAGAAGACTAGGTGCTCACTACGGGATTTTATGAAACTCAACCCTTAAGGGGCTTTTTTTGGGGTTGATAGTTTGTATAAAAATTCGTTACTGCGAGTGCTAAAAGTTTAAAATTTTGCATGGGTGTTCTTTATAGGACGTAGGGGCTCACTAAGACGGGATTTTATGAAATTCAACCCCTAGGGTTTTTTGGGGTTGATAGTTTGTATGAAACTTCGTTACTGCGAGTTCTAAATGTATAAAAAAAATGCATGGGGGTTCTTTTTTGGACCTATGTACTCACTAAGACGGGATTTTGTGAAATTCGACCCGTAATTGAAATCTGACCCATTGAAATCTGTAATTACCGTATCCCGCGAGGCCACGCGAGCGATGCCGCTGGCGAGTCAGCTAGTAAGATATATTTGTCTATGTGCAAAAATAAAGCCTTCATGCGGCCAAATCTATGGTGGTATCAAAATGTTGGCAATGTGCTACTGAATACTTAAATATTTTAAAAAGTTACCGATAGGCATCGTGCTACGAAACCAATGAAACGTCGAAACCTATTAACATATTTTAAAAGTAAACTAAAATGCCTGACTAAGATAAAAGAGCAATACTCTCATAAACGAATTGCAAGACGCTGATCAGTATTTTGTCGTTCTTACTATTGTAGGTAGGGAATATTATTTAATATAGTACAAAAGCAGTTAGCATAAACAAGTCCCGAAGTTTTATCAAATACTAACCTAAATCAGTATAACTTATCCTCGCTTCGCTAGTCGTCGCACATATACTGCTGAGTGGACCTCTGAATTTCGACAAGACCAATACTTCGACAATTCGCTTACTTCGAAAAAACATACTTGGACAAGTAATTGCTTCAACAGGACATAATATTATGTTCCTCAAGAATTATATCCCACAAGTGCTGCGTTATATCCTTATCGAGGTGTAGGTTACCCTGATTCTGGCGCTTAACCGGCCGCTGCCGCAGCACGCTCGCTGCGCTCGCTCGGCTCACGCTTCGTGTGGTCACTATTCAACCTAACTATAGCTTTGCCTTAGACTAGTCATGAAAAAATAATTTAGAACATACCATTAAACATACTTACGTTATTTTGTTAACGGAATAAAAATATTGATACTTGAACAGTATGTAATATTACTAGTATAGAAATTTATATTATAACAATTGATCGTAATATAAAGTGCTGGTATAGATTATAAATTATATAACAACTATAATGTATATAAACTAAAACTATATCAACTCTCCGTTACGGCATTATATTCAGTGAAGGGTATTTAATAGTAGATTGTATCATAAGGGAGCAAAATAATATTTTTACGGCGAGGGCGCTTTTTTACTACTCTTTAATACTCTACTACTCTAGAATCCCTCGCTACGCTCGGGATTCTTTAGTAGAATCCTGAACGTAGCGAGGGATTCAAAGTACGTCGCCCGAGCCAAAAATATATTTTGCGCCCGAGTGATACACTCTACTTTTCATCACCCACTATGAGAAAATAAAAGCGCCTCATATTTTATTGTAATATTATTATTTAATAAAACATAGAGTAACAACTAAATTGAAATTAAATAGTATCCTTTATTAAAACAACTAAAAACTTATATTTACATTTGAGACATTTTCGCAATTATGAAAAGTTATTGTTACAGTTTTATTAGGAATAGAGATTGTTGTAGATTTTATATTCTGCGTGTTTGAAATGTCCGAATCTGGATCATTTTGAGGAAAATGTGACGGTGAATCTCGTTGTTTGGATGAAGATAGGCGCGGCGACAGTGGTATGGATGGATTAACTGAAGGTTGCAATTTAATGTTTTCCACGATGCGTTCAGATGTTTTCGCCTTGTTCTCAATGGAATCTTCTATATACCCTTCTGCTACAGCACTCGATTTCCATCCTCCATGTCGCTTGAGAACAGTTAAGTCCGCTCCAGTATCTGCCAAAAGGGTAGCAGAAGTACGACGAAAACAATGTCCTGTATACAGTTTGATATCTGGTAACTTAAAATAAGTAGCAATTTCTTGTGGCATGTTAGAAATTTCATTTTTCCCATCACTTGTTTGAAGCACTTGCCATTTTGATAACGGATGAAAAACCGATTGGTCTTCATAGCAGCAGGACGCAGGTCCAGGTATTTCTGTACAATAGTTTTGTATTCTCCTCGTATTACGAAGGATCGGTCAATTTTGGTTTTTGTATCGGTCAGCTTTACTAACAGTAAATCATCCGAGTGATTTTCGACATCATCAACAGTTATTTTTAAAAGTTCATTGCCACGACAAGCTCCATGTAATCCGAAAATTAAAGCCACCTGTAACAAAACCGAATGTGAATAAGACAAGTATCTATCAAAGTACAGGTTACAATAAAATGTGCATTTTTATACACTATGATTATATTTTACTAATCCACCGTAAACATAGTTACCTACTTACTTTTACGGCAAGAAA
Organism: Selenia dentaria; assembly: GCA_917880725.1. Classification (NCBI taxonomy): domain Eukaryota; kingdom Metazoa; phylum Arthropoda; class Insecta; order Lepidoptera; family Geometridae; genus Selenia; species Selenia dentaria. Next base: position 18,478,298 of record OU862888.1, on the reverse strand, counting down.
GACTTTGTCGGGTGCCTCATTAAGGAAAGTCTCCACGTTTTTGACTGAGAACACTTTGGATTTTTTAGGTTTAAATCCATCAGACATCCTCTTCAGGTACGCTATTAATTTCGAATATGTGTCCAGTTTAACATCGTTATTAGAACTGACTGTTGATTTTAGCATTGAGTATGTACTCCAAAGAGTGGAAGGTTGTTTAGTTTTGGCTAAGTACTGGAAGTAGGCCAAAAACACAGATTCTGAAAAATTCTTGGCGCTTCTTGCATTTCTCCATTCAATAAAATTACCATAGGCTTTCATATATTTCTCCCGGGATTTTGCAGGTAATAGATTATCCATCACATTTCTTGCGTCAGTTCTAATGCTTTCAGGAGTTAATTCTATACTTTCACTGTCACTTGAAGAACTCATTTTTCAAAACAAAACAAAACAATGAATTTCTAACAATCCGTGAAAATTTACGAAAACGCGGGCTGTAGTTCGCGCTTTTTAATTTTTTTTTTTTTCATTCATCCGGCGGCGTGACTATGGGCCGTCGTACCAGCCAGTCTTTATTCAAACAATATTTGCGTTCGATTTCTTTGGTGCTGAACACTAAGATGTTCCAAATTCAAAAAGTGCGCGGCAAAGATAATTGCGGCGCACTTATAAAGAGGATTAAAAACTCATTACTGCCCGCTAAAACTTTCTTATAGAAAACACCACCTTTGGGTGCACATAAAGGCGAACCAAGTCGTCCTTTTCGAATAGATGGGATGAAAATAAAAATCTGTAAAATGAATTTCGAACAACAGTCACGCACCCCTCAAAAAGGTCTAATTTTCATACGGGCACATATTTTAGTCTGCTCTTTCAGTAAAACGCATTTCGTAAATTAAATGTCACTTAACCACAACAAATCAAAAAGATAACGTTTTGTGTGTTTGTTTTTATGTTAGAGGGCTGTGGCCTTTATTTTTTTTGTATTATTGCCAAGATAACATAAACAGAATGAGTTTGTAACACGGTCGTTGTTACGCGTATCGAAATTTACCTGACCAAAATCACAATGTAATATAGATAGCTACCTGATGGTGATATTCATCTCTATTTGGTGGTTAAGGTATAAATTGACGTTCATAGAATGCGTTTTTCTTGAAACAAATTATTATCAATTAAAAGGGTCAGTGATGAATCGATACAAGGTGTACTAGAAAGACCTAGAATGGATTCTTGTTGTCATAGGCAGCTGCCAGTACAAACCGTAGATTAAATAGACCGTCGGTGTGCTAAAGGAGTGATTTCTAAATGCAAACCTCAACATTCAATATGATGAAAATCACACTTTGGAATATAATTAAAAAAAACAGTTACGGCAATTGTATTTATAGGAAAGGTAAAGGAAAGTATTCTCCGAATTCCCATAGGCTCCGCTCACCTCCCCCACAATCTAATCAGTTCGTGATTTAGTCTCATAGCGTGCCTTGGACTTTCTTTCGAAAGAGTATGATTTTATTGCTTTGCACTGAATTTTAAGCTAATATGCTTTTGTATGTTTGATTTGTATATGTTTTCTGTAGCGTTTAAGTCTCATATATACACTGTATATATAAGGTACACATATATACTTATTCAGTGCTCAATATACTGAAATTACGTACAATGTTCAAACGAAGGGAAAAAATCAAGGTCTACTATACATAATATCTAAAAAAAACATAGGTTTTATTTATGCATCACCACCAGTTGGTAGTATTTTAACCCTTTGCGTCCCAGTGACGTAAATATACGTCAGTTTCATTCATAAATCTTTTGTTTTAGTTATCACGGTATAGGAAGGATTAATATATTAGTATATAAACATATTTATATATTTTTATAGTTTTTTTTAAAGCACTAACGCCTGATGCTCGGTGGCCTAGTTGGTCAATGGCGTCTGACACGGAGAGTCAGAAGACGCGGGTTCGAATTCCGTCCGAGGATGGAATTTTTCTCTCCATAAATTTCAATATATTTATATATTATGTCAAAAATATTTGATAGAATAGCTGAATCAAAACAGGAAAATATTTAATAGGAATAGTCTACAAAACTAAGCATGTCATGAAAACTAATATAATAGTTTGATTTTTCCTACATAATAGTGTCCGTGAAAAGCACACTGCACTCGATAATATGAGAAATGTTGAGATGAACTTCATTCGATATTTGCACTGGTTATTATTAGCAACTCACAGTAATTTAACATGTACGATTTATTAAAAAGATGACGCTTAAATAGATTTGTAGCTTTGGATAAACGATGAACTCAATAGCTTAGTTCTGTATTCATATCACAAAGTACGCTGATAATTATTGTCCAACAGTTTTGTTGTTCCGCTGTAACACTGTCTTATTTTGTCCCACTGAATAATGCAAAACGCACCAACACGTCACGTCACTCCACCTTCAATTTATGTGATAAGGTGCCTTATTATTATAGTCACTATTCAACTCCGCAATGATAAATTGTTCCGGGTTTAGTGGAGCGATCTTAAGATTGTTCAGCGCAATTCATTAAATACTACGTAAATTAATAACAGTAGGCCTAGCACGACTATCTGCGTAAGTGTTAACATGTCGTTCACGTGAAACATTACAGTTACTGTTATTTATTTGGGACAATTGTGACACAGATAAGTCACAGTTTGTCAGACGAAAGGTGACATGTTAACGTTTACTATACGAATACTTTTTCCCAAATTATGTGTGCTACGGCCTCAGTTGTGATATATAGGTTATGGAAGCCATGTTAACGATGTATAGAACGCATTTACAGAATGTTTATTGCACTTTGTTGTTTTGTTCGATTCCTTATTGCCCGTGCATCTGTCAGTGTACACTAATAAAAGCATTCAATGTGTTAACCTATTTCGGTTTGATCGATCACCAAAGGAAAAAAATAATGTCGTGAAAAAACCCAACATTGGGTATCGTTGATTGTGTTTAATTTTCATAGATTTCTTACTTAGTGTAATGTTATGCCGTTAATTGATACAAAATTATTGCAATAGATATTTTACTGCAATTAAATTACCGCGAGCACGCACAGTTTTGTAAAATGGCTGATTTTCGCGGGGTTTTAGCTTGACTGATGCGCAAATTTTAACTATCGTAGCCGTGGATTTTTAACCGTTAAGTGTTCGTAAATAGTATAGACAGTGTAGGAGTGTAGACAGTGAACAAAATCATGAAACGCTTATGTGCTTTCATTGTCAATTGTCTTAGAAAATTTTAGTAATGCATTCTCCGCTTTAATATAACATAATGACAACCTATAGTGACTGTGATTTGACTGTCTGCTTCTATAAAAATCTCAACTATTAACATACTAAAATTTGCTTGGGGAATGCCAAATGTAGAAATGTACGAGTCATATACCAAAAAAAAAATTATGTAAGACTCTATCGCGCAAATGAGTACTTTGCCGCTACTTAACTTCAAAAGAGCTACGTTCAAAAATCTTTTTTAGATTAGACAGTGCAGAGGCCGTAGCACAAACAATTTGCGAAAAAAGAATTCGTATCGAAAGAGTCAACATGTCACGCTTCTGCATTCAACTATAAGTTATCTGTATCACAGTTGCACTAGATACATGACAGTTTGTCTCCCCCCCGAAGGGTTCTCGCATTGACGTGGCGGGGGGGCTCAGTAACCGTGGCTAGGTACACCACGGTGAAGCCAAGAGGAACTCAGGGGCCGCGCCGGCGTTGGGGTGCGCTGGCCGGCTCAGGCGGGCCGCTCCTATGGGCTTTGGCCGCCAAGTCCACATAGGAGTGGCGGGGTCCGGGCGCTTTGGCGCAGACTCGAGGAGGTGGGGCCCGGGCGCTTTGGCGCAGGCTCGAGGAGGTGGGGCCCGGGCGCTTTGGCGCAGGCTCGAGGAGGTGGGGCCCGGGCGCTCGGCGCAGACTCGAGGAGGTGGGGTCGCGGGGGGGCTATCCCTTGTGGCTGACGTAGCAGGCGGTGGGGCTACGTATCCGACCCACTGCAGGGAGACCACGGGCGACCAGACACGGGGAAGTCTGGCGCCCATTGTTGGCGAGTTTGGTCTCCGAGGCAGTTGCGGCGCGCCATGTGTTCTGGCGTGCCGCAAAGAGAAGGGTCCGGCAACGGACAGCCACGGCGGGTTCGCGGTCGTGTGGAAAATCTGTCCCGCGTTCCCGCCGAGGGCGGCAGTGATGGAACACCCCGGGGTTTTGGTGGGTATACGGACTCCCACATAACCACCTCCCTCCCCGTGGTGGGTGGTATCCATAAAGGATTTCCCCGGGACAAAAAAAAAAAAAAAAAAAAAAAAAAATGTCAGTTTGTCTGTTTTATGTGAACGACACGTTATGTTACACTTACGCTGATATTCGTGCTAGGCCCACTGTGTACTGCCGTGCGATTCTGTAATAATTCGTCGATGCGCTCGTCGACGAGCTCACCGATGTCAAATACTTTATGACATATCGCCCTTGTGCATAAGGTTGTTTTTCCAACGTTTCTTGTCATCTCGTCATTTGTTTCACGGATGTTGTCAAAGATGCAACGATATTTGCTCTTAGAGCATCGCACGGCTGGTCGAGATAGTAGGTACGTACTATATTAGATAGCTGGTATCACACTGCTTAATTATTATTAACGTGAAAGTTTGTATGGTTGGATGTTTGTTACTCAGTCACGCAGAAATCGCTGATTTAGATTTGGATATATTTTGGAGAAAGATGGTTTCATGGTTTGTACCCTGTTATTATTATTCTATCGAGCTACTTATGTCGATTCAAAAGGTTGTTCCCGAGGAATCGTGATAGCCTTATTCCCCGCAGATGAAGTCGCGCAGAAACAGTCTACTATATTACTATATGTTTTAATGTAATTCGGTTAAGAAAACGGCACGAGGCACATCTGGTTCTATGCGGTATCCTCTGCTGATAACAGACATTTTCTATGGACAAATTGGAACGTAACGCCATCTTATACAGTACGTATCATATACTTATCATATTGTACGAAGATGTGTTAGCACCGCGTTTATAATAAATCAAGTTAAAAAAATTTAAAGTTATGATCGATCGCTGGCGTCAATAGAAACGCAACTGCAGCTAGACTGTTTTTCAATAGCATATGAAAACGTTTTAAAAGTCAACGTTCAGCTACAGTTCAATTGCAGTTAGTGGAATTGGCCCCCTAGTCACACTGATCTTATTTAATCAGTCGATCGGTCAATCGCCCTTATACAGAGTGTCCTGAAACTCACCGATAACCAGCAGTTGCTAACAAATGTTGATTGAAATCTTGAAAAATGGCGGCTCTATGTCAGTTTTGGCAACTCCAGTAAGCAAAAATGTTAGTAAGTTGGTGACTAGAGCTGACAAAAGTGATATAGAGCGGCCATTTTTTTCGATTACATCAACATTTGTTAGCAACTGAAATACATAAAAGCCCTGCTGGTACTGGGCGAGAGGCCAAGGTATCCCTGTAATGAAGAATATAAGAAAAAATTCATAATTTGTTGTAAACCCTACTCGTCAAAACTTAATTTATTTTACTTAGTTAACAATGTTTATACCTTTGATTTGTGGTTGCGATTAATAGCACTATTACCTATTTAACGTTTATTAAAAATTATTTTTATAAACTAAATTATTTAATATTAAAACAACATTATTAAAAATAACTGTAACAAATTTTCAACTTCTTTGATTTTTTTTTTATTATTGCTTGGATAAGTGACATAGATTTGTTTCTTTTTTTTAATAACGCGTATACCTTGGCCTCTCGCCCGGTACCAGGTTATCATTGATTTTCGGGCCACCCGATATAAGAAATTGTTGAACCTCATGCGCCTGTAATTTTGCTGGAACCCATACCCCCATTCAAACCGGAACTCGATTGTTACTGATTGCGGTATAAATAGGTGTGATGGCAGTACTTCCCCGGAACTTGTTCACAAAGAGTTCTACTGCTACTAAAATGAGGATGGACCTTTAATTATTTTGATTCATGACTCGAGGCGGAAGGTGGGATGTAATTAATTACATCTGATGTTGATTGATGGATGATGCACCAAAATAATGAGGTTAGCTAATGAATTTCAGATAACTCTGGTACATTACCTACGAGAACGAAAGATTTTCCTAATGATTTATAGAAAAACGGTGTGACAACCTATATTTTGAAAAATACTTATTACTCTGTATGTATAAATACTTTAAGTTTCTTTGTAGAATTGGTTGTGACATATCGTTTTCGGATTCCTTACTGAGTTTAGGCAGAAGATAAAATAAGTAAATAGTCGCGTCAAGGTGAAACTGTGTTAAGAATACTTATTATACTTACATAAACTTTATAAAAATATATACTGCTTTTGTGCAAAAATATTTAATTCATAGTGAAAATAGCATCAAAATCTACTAACTCTAATCTACTAAAATACAGACGTGGAGAGCGAATGTATTTGTAATATATGAGGGTGAATATATTATTATTTAATTTAAAATCGTTTCATCTACGTCTGAGTTTTTTTAACACTCCTAATAGTTTTTATAAATGTTTATGTACAATACAGATTTTTCTACGAATATAATGATATTAAATACAACGTATAGATAATATATAATAAATATAACGTAAAGATAATTTTCCGTTTCCGTTCTTCGAAGTGTAAACATCAACGTCCGAATAGTCTCGCTAAATAATAGTTTTTAAACATCATACACTCAAGAATACTTCCGCAAAACAACAAAGAAGAGGCCATAAAGTGTTGGAGATACAATTTAAGGTGAAACTTGCACATTTCATCACGTTTTACAAAAGAAAGAAGAAGTGTATCGGCAACATTTTGAGGTTAGTTGGCTGTATCAATTCACAAGTCAGTGATCTGACGTTGGCAGACATTGTTCACATTGTTCACAGCAGTCACTGCGACTGACATATACGCCAGTGTTGCAAGTGTGAAAAAATAAACCTACCATTACGTTTCGTTTCAAGCAGACTTAATTAATTAATTAAAAATGGAGGGACAGTTTCAACTATTGTTCGAAAAAATGAAACTAGAAATGCAACATCAATCTGCGGAACTTACCGAATCTATTACAAATAACATAATGGGTAGAATGGATGGAAAATTAATCCCGATTGTAGTGTTCGCAGGCCGATGGTAAGTACGAAGCCAACACCGCTTCTAGGTGGGTACTTAGTCACAGGCTCGACAACAGACGGTGTGTACAAGCGGCACGCCTACACTCGCCCACGGCTCTCGTAACACTGGCCGTGCCGCCTTACCCACTCGCTTGCCCGAGACTGTGTATGTATTAGGTTATGTCCAACACACAAACACTACATCTCTATCTAATTAAATCATTTTATTAGAAAGCAAGTAGGCACAATAATTATTTTGGTAGACATACAATGGTCGTAGAACTAAGTATTCAAATCACTTTGTTCTTCCTGCTGATCCAGAGTTTCATTTCTTTTCATGGCTTTCCACTTTCATGACATTTGTTCTTACTCTTTGCTCTGTTTCTTCATTCCTTAACATGACGTCACCACCGTGAGATTTTTCTACAACATATGGAGTAGGGTTGAAGTTAGCGGTGAGTTTGTTACCCTTTGACATAGACTTTGTCCCCTCCAATCAAAGTATTTTCTTGAGCTCTCCTCTTCCTATCTCCATTCTTATCCTTTCTCTTTTTCCTGTTTATCTTTGTCTCTAGAACCTCAGAGTCATCGTCTTGATTGCTTCCGCCTAAATCATGTGTTGTTGGAATTTTATTCCTGTTTTGAGTTTTAAAGAAAAGTTCTGCTGGCGTTTTCCCTGTCACGGAGTGTGGTGTCGAGTTGTACATAATTAAGTATTCTTACAGACTCTTTTATATCTTTTTTTCTAATTGGCCTATTTTAAGCCTTTTCAGTATGTACCGATTTTGTCCTTGTACTTTGCCGTTTTACTGTGGCAAATATGTTGCAAAGTTATATTGCACTCCTGACAAAAATTGTTAAACTCTTCGCTTATAAACTGCCGTCCAAACTCACAGGACTTGCGTCTGCGATTGGGTTTTCTCTTTCACATCGTAGTAACCTAAAGTGACTATGTTTGTGATGACTTTTAAGATTCTAAAAGCCTTCTCTTAATCAGTGGCCCAGTATTCTGAAATACTAGTATTTTTCCCTATCTTCTTCCGTAAAAGTTTCAAAGGTACCTTGATTGTTGGTAGGTTTGGTATCCATTTGTTTATGTAGTTAGCTAGTCTCAAGAGACTTTGAAGTTCTTTGACTGTTTTTGGTTCTCTAACATCCGCTATACTTTCGATGTATTTGTTCAATGGTCTCACTCCACCTGGCTTCAACTCCTGTCCTAGAAAGTTTACCTGTTGAACTTTGTAGATACATTTCGCTTCATTTGGTAGAACGTTATTTTCCTTCAATACTCCGAGAACTACTTTCAATCGGGCACCATGGTCCTTCTCACTGCTTCCAAATACCAGGATGTCAGCTATGAATTTAATAGAGCCTTCACATTGGATAAGCATTCTTTCCATTATTTTTTGGAATAACTCTGGTGCCGATGAGATACAAACATTAACCGTTAGTATCGGTACGACTGGAGAAACTCTCAGTGAAGGTTCTCGCACCTCTTCTATGATGTCGCTGTCCAACAGTTCTTTAATTTCCTGTTCTGTTTTCTCTATAATTGGAATCGGTATACGGCCATAAGGTTATGACACGGGTTTTTGGGAGTCATCGTTAAGAATTTCGATCAACTCGCCTTAGAACTTCGGGAAACCTGATTCTCAATTTGATCGATCTCAATTCCCAGTTTTAAAACACCCAATCGTAACGCCGTATCTTTACTCAACAAATATCTTGATCCTCTCGTTATCACATAGACTGTTGTACGTTCCGATCGGTCGTTTGCTCTAATGTCAATTTCGAACGAGCCCTTAACATGTAACGGTGTTGTACTTCCGTACGCTACAAGTGTCTTGTCCGGTTTACTAACCTGATTGAAACATAAAATCTTCTGATTTTTCAATGTGCATGTTTTGTCTGTTATTAGGTTAAGTTTACAGTCTGAGTCAATTAACATATTCATCTTGATGCCTCCCACGTCACATTAGATAGACGTATCATTATTTATGTTAAATACAAAGCTTCTTCGCACTCTTGCAGTACTGTCAAAAATTGCCTATGTTACCGCAAAGGTGACATTTCTTTCCCCTAACAGGACAACTGACGTCGCTGAATTTGTGTTTTGCATTTCCACACCTATAACAACCCTTCTTCATTATTTCTTGAGATTCAATAGTTCCAGGTTTTGCTAGTTTATTTTGCCTCCTTTGTGTAAGATAGCATTAATCTCTGATTTTCACTTTTACCTTCGTACTCTTCCAATTGATGACCTACAACTTCTAAAGTGTTTGCTTAAATGATAATTTTATCAAGAGTAATGTCGTCATCTATGGTCCAAATCTTTTTTCGTAAATCGGTGGAGTAACATTTTTCCGTTATCTGATCCACCAAATTTTCATTTAGCTTATTGAATTCGCATTAACTGCCTTGTTTCCTTAGCCTGACCAGAAACTTTTCAATTTTTTCGCCCTCTTCTTGTTTGATGAGACGGAAGAGGTGCATTTTATAAACTTTACTTTATTTAGGGGTAAAATATTCGCCAAGTTTTTCTTCGGCTATTTAAAAGACATCTGTGCCCTCCCCAGATTCTACACGTGCTTCAGGTAGGTTGTAAAATACCTCCTATAGATCTTGTCCTCCTAATAGAAGCAATGTAGCTCTTTTTTATTGTTTCCAGGTAAAGGTTTAGGGAACGTTTCCACTTTTCCCATCTATGCCCTACTGAGGTTCCGTTGCCTTCTAGGTCTAGTTTGTCTATAGGTGGTAGCGTCGTATGGTTTGCCATGGTTTACGATCAATGAATACCCTATGTCCCTAAGAACCGTTTCCAATTTAATGGGGGTGGTTATACCAATCTCCAATTTAATGGAGGTACTAAAAGTACCAGTGTTCCCAGTTAAGTGGGTACCTTAACAATTTTTCTCAATTTAATGAAGGTATATCAATGCACCAATCTTCCCAGTTTAGTGGGTAGCACAACAATTTTTTCTCAATTTAATGAAGGTATATCAATGCACCAATCTTCCCAGTTTAGTGGGTAGCACAATATTTTTTTCTCAATTTAATGAAGGTATATCAATGCACCAATCTTCCCAGTTTAGTGGGTAGCACAATATTTTTTTCTCAATTTAATGAAGGTATATCAATGCACCAATCTTCCCAGTTTAGTGGGTAGCATAATAAACTGAAGTTATCATATCAGTGTTCCCAGTTAAGCGGGTACCACAACAATTTTTCTCAATTTAATGAAGGTATATCAATGCACCAATCTTCCCAGTTTAGTGGGTAGTTGGGTACCAGTTGCCTTAACTTTAGTAACCTATTCCTATTTAGGCCAAAGTAACTATTTATATATTCATTCAATAAAGTATCATAGATATTTTTTTATAAGGTAATAGGTATCTAACATCGTGTGTAGGTACTTGGTGAGTATTTAATTTTTTTCCTCTCATCTAGGTATGAGCAATGAGATTTATTATAGAGACGTGTTACTCCTTAAATATAAAGTTTCAACAGGCAAATTTATATATATATATATATATTATACCTATAGCTATAGTACACAACTCGCACAACGATATTAACTAGGGCGCGTTCAGGGCCTCAGAGTGCGGTTGTTTAGTTGTTTTCTAACTCACTCTGAGGTACGGAACGGCCACAGTTATTTTCTAACCTCAGACTGATAAATTTGACACTGACAGATCACTTAATCCTAACCTAATTGTCTTTGAGCAGAGAGAAGAAGAAGGAGTTTGTTGCGGTCCGATTGGTCAAAGTTATGCGGTTCAGATGCGGGTTGCAACCGTTTACCGATCGGTTTTGATGGTTAAAAAGTTGCAACTCTTCGAGGTTCAGAATGCTCAAGTTGAGAACAACTGAGAGCCTTACCCTGAGGTTCGTAACGGCGTTAGTTCAAAAGTTGCACTCCGAGCGCGCTCTAACCGAGGTTCTGAACGCGTCCCTACACTGACTAGATTAAAAGAACACGAAGATATATTAATCCTAGTTGTCAGAAAGAGATCAACATATTATTAACAACGTTCGCCTGTGGCCGACCATTGGACCGCCAATGACAGCCTCGTTCTCTCTGTCGGTTGCTACTTGTCTCGTTCGCGTGGGTGGCGAAGCGGTAACGTCGCAGGAGTTAATTTACATTAATATAAAATTTTTTGATTGTCCATTTTCGATAGATAAAATAGAAAAACAATACTTGAAACGATAAACCACTCTTGTTTTCTACACTAGTCCCAGTATATGTTCTGCAGCTTCTGAACACACAAGAAGACATTCTTTTCTAAGTGTTGAACACGCGCTGCGGCGCCGCCAGACAGGCCGGAACCAAGTTGACACAAGACAACTAGCTCGTGTTTATGTCGCCAAGCCGAGCGCTGTAAGACGTATCTACCTCCGTTTATATATAACATCATTGGGTATGAGATATAATCAACTTGAGATAAGTGTACTAAAGTTTTTTAACTCCGTTAACCTGGTGAACGTGGGTGTACCCACCTATTACTAGACTATTATTATCATACCTATAGATGCAGCATTTAAATTTGGTTTTAGTTTAATATAGAAGTCAATGTAAATAACAAAATAAGTGTTTGTCTGTGTACCTGCGCATGATTATAATGAAAAAGTAAAATCATTAATGCCTCGAATTGTCCATAGGGCCGTAAATACTTTAGTATTTATCCATTTAATTAATAGGTCTACTTACAGCTAACACATGCAACCAAATGTGCAACCAAGTTTTCATAAAATTTATGGATATAGGTACGTAACGAACGGGTAGGTAGGTAGAAGCTCATAATGAAGGCTTGCATTTTGTCGCGCCAGGCGCCAGCGCCTGCGCCGCTCCGTCGCCAGTGAGTCTAGATTCGATCGAAGCTTCTACTTCTCACCGAAATAGCTAAATACTTTGCAATGTTCCTACATGTTCATTCCCAGCAAAACGTTTTAGCCTATTCATTTTTTTTTTGTTATTTCACTGACCTTTTATCCCATCCTCGTCGCCACATGTAGTGTTCGCAGGCCGATGGTAAGTACGAAGCCAACACCGCTTCTAGGTGGGTACTTAGTCACAGGCTCGACAACAGACGGTGTGTACAAGCGGCACGCCTACACTCGCCCACGGCTCTCGTAACACTGGCCGTGCCGCCTTACCCACTCGCTTGCCCGAGACTGTGTATGTATTAGGTTATGTCCAACACACAAACACTACACCGATCATAGAGGAAAACAAAAGCTTAAAATTAAAAGTAGAAACCCAGGAAAAAGAGATAGAATATCTGAAAAGATAAAAAAGAAATAATAATATAATTATATTTGGCTTGGAAGAAATAGAAAAATCCACATTGGAATTAATAAATAATATAAAGAAAACCTTCAAAAGAGACATAAACATTGACATCGAAGAAAATGGAATAATCAATATATACCGAATAGGGAATACAAATGGAGAAAGTAATAAACCAAGGCCGGTTCTCTGTTCTTTCGTAAACGGGTGGAAAAAAGCAGAGATACCTCGAGAAGATATATGTCACCGAAGACTACCCAAAGGAAGTTCTGGCAAAAAGGAAAGCATTACAGGCGGAGCTGCTAGAAGAAAGGAAGAAGGGGAATATAGCGTTTTTGAAATATGATAAACTTGTAGTAAAAGGAAACGAAAAAATTAACGAAAAAAGAAAACGGGAAAATTCTTCTTCACCGCATGCTTCGGATATCCAACCTAAAAAACAGCAAGCCTCCACATCCTTTAAGACCAATAGAACCAACGCATTTGATATGATGAGGAACAGATCCAACTCTCTTACAATCGTCCCAACAAACAAGAAACAATAGCAACTAATTCTCGGCAAACGGAAAATAAAACAATATAAAGAAACAAGAACAAATACAACAAAAAAACAACACCCTCCCCCAAGCCGACTGGTCATCGTGGGGGATAATGACCAACACCCTCTAAGGATAGTTAATCAAAAAAGTCAAAAAACACAGAAAAGTTGTGACATACACATAGCGTCGCTTAACACACGATCATTGAGAACACCAGAGAAACTCATCGAACTAGAAACAGCAATAAATGAAATTAATTATAACCGAATGGTACCCTAGAGAAAGCAGGCGAAGCAGAGGAAGACAGACAAAGAGATGGGAAGATGATTTTAAGAAAGCAGCGGGCCCAGAATGGCTACGTATAGCAAAGGATAGAGACAAATGGAAAGCCTTAGAGGAGGCCTTTGTCGAAAGACAAGCTGTTGTGAGAGGAGAACAATCCAATGCCGACGATAGCACCTAGTTAGTTTTGTTATTTTGTTACCTCCATTAAACTTTTAGAATGTTTGTTAATTATGTTAAAAGTAACAGCAATAAAGGCTTATTATTATTATTATTATTATTATTATAGATAATAGAATAAGTAGTATATATAAATATAACTATACATATCTTTTTAATCTGTACGTTATTCAAATTGACTCACCGCTGCTATAACACATTAATCAGTTCAACCAACAATGCACAAACATACTCACGACTCTCATACGAAGTTTAACCAATCTCGTAAACATTCATTATATTAATCAAGCATTGTTTGCCAACAATGATGGACGAGTCTGCAGGGTTGTTCTCCTTAACTATAGATACTTGTGTACATACAGGAAGTAACGAAGCGAAGTAATAAAGGACTAACTTTTTACAATCAAATATAGGTAAATCTGCATTTGCGTTAGTATTTGTGGAACTACAAAATAAAATATCGTCACAATTTAAAGTTTTTTTTTTCTGAAAAAGATATACACCTGAATGGTTTTTCATCATCATCATCATCATCTCGGCCGTAGGACGTCCACTGCTGAACATAGGCCTCCCCCATGATTTTCCAAAAGGACCAGTTGGAAGCGGCCTGCATCCAACGTCGTCCTGCGACCTTCATTAGGTCGTCTGTCCACCGTGTCGGTGGATGACCTACGCTGCGCTTGCCAGTCCGTGGTCTCCACTCCAGAACCTTTCGGCCCCATCGGCCATCTGTTCTGCATGCTATGTGCCCTGCCCACTGCCACTTCAACTGGCTAATCTTCTGGGCTATGTCGGTGACTTTCGTTCTTCTACGGATCTCCTCATTTCTGATTCGATCTCGTAGAGAAACACCGAGCATAGCCCTCTCCATAGCTCGTAGTGCAACTTTGAGCTTTTCTATGAGGCCCATAGTAAGAGACCACGTTTCAGTGCCATAAGTCATCACTGGTAACACACATTGGTCGAAGACTCTTGTCTTGAGGCACTGAGGTATTTTTGACGAGAAGACTTCGCGAAGTTTCCGGAACGCTGCCCAGCCGAGTTGGATTCGACGATTGACCTCTTTCTCGAAGTTGGACCTGCCTAGTTTGACTGTCTGTCCCAGGTAGATGTACTCGTCAACAACTTCGAGAACTGAGTTCCCAACTGATATTGGGGTAGGTACATCATGGGCATTAGACATAATTTTCGTCTTGTCCATGTTCATCTTAAGACCTACCCGTTGGGAAACTTGATGGAGGCCTTCGAGCATTGTACTGAGGTCTTCCATGGACTCTGCCATGACTACAATATCGTCGGCAAATCGAAGGTGAGTGATGTATTCGCCGTTAATATTAATGCCAAGTCCTTGCCATTCCAGAAGCTTGAAGGTGTCTTCCAATGTAGCGGTGAACAGTTTCGGAGATATAACGTCTCCCTGTCTCACGCCTCTTTGCAATGGAATTGCCTTCGAACTCTGCTCCTGTACTCGGACTGACATGTAGGCGTTTTTGTACAAACACTTCAGCACTTCAATATACCGATAGTCAATACGGCACCGCTGGAGAGACTCAAGCACTGCCCACGTCTCGATCGAATCAAAGGCTTTCTCATAGTCCACAAACGCTAAACAAAGAGGCAAGTTATACTCTTCGCTCTTCTGTATAACTTGTCGTAGCGTGTGGATGTGGTCTATGGTACTATAGCCTTTTCGGAAACCGGCTTGTTCCGGAGGCTGGAATTCATCAAACCTGCGACTGAGACGGTTCGTTATGACCTTCGAAAACAGCTTATAAACATGGCTCAAAAGCGAGATGGGTCTGTAATTTTTAAGTAAAGTGTCACCTTTCTTGAAGAACAGCACCACCACGCTTTTGTTCCATGCTTCTGGCGTTGAACCGTAGCTGTCCGTAGAAACTCTCTACCTCTCCTAATACTTCTGCTTTGGTCGACGCTACACTGCCGTCTTCTCTTTTCAGCTTCGTCAACTGGCTTTGCCCAATAAACATGTCTCTTGCAAACACTTTGGAGCCTTTTTTCCTCTCTATCTCTATCTATCCGGTTTTAACCCTGTTGATCACGTAGACATCAGTGAATATTTGCCTTTTGATGGTCATAATGAAGTTGATCTCATTTCTCGTGGAACCATCGGGACTCAGCCAGGTCCATTTCCTGTGAGGTGGCTTCTGAAAGAAAGAATTCATCATAAAGAGTCCCTCTTTCTCCAGGAAGTCGGCCAACCTCTGTCCCCTACGGTTCCGTTGTCCATAGCCAAATTGCCCCACTTTCAACTCATCCTCGCTTCTCTTACCCAACTTCGCGTTGAAGTCCGCATAACAACTAGAAAGTGCGTTTCAGAGGTATGTATGGCGTGACTAATGTCCTCATACATATCCTCCACCTCATCATCCGGGTGCGACTTCGTCGGTGCGTATACCTGAATGACCTTCAGCGAATATCGTTTGGATACTCTGAGTATAGGTATACGACCCTATTGGAAACGCTATCGATCGTAACTATGTTGTTAGTAAGGGACTTGTGGACGAGAAAACCGACACCACCTTGGGACTGTTGGTCGCCCTCCCGGTAGTAGAGTAGGTTACCTGATTTTAGGGTTATCTGTCCTCACCCGCTCTACGGACTTCAGATAACCCCACAATGTCCTAGTGTAACTTACTCATTTCTTCTTCCAGCTCATAAATCTTCTCGTCTGTCCTCATCGTGCGTATGTTGTGTCCAGTCCAGGGCCAGTCGTCGTCGCTGGGGGTGGTAGCCGGGCGTCTGCCGGGGATTCTTAGCACCCCCTGCCCCACCGTTACCGTGGCCGCTACCGTAGCCTGGAATAGCGGGGCTGCCGGGGACAGGGGGCCTGGTGCCTATTGTGTCCGTCATTGGGGGGATTTTGCCAATACTCGCCACGCTTGGCAGGCGGGTTGGCGAGCGCAGTCTTGTGGTTTTAATACTGGGAAGGTACTGCTGCCCACCTTCCGATTGTTATCCCTTAGCAGATTTTTACGCACCCACGGGTAGAGTTGGGGGGGTACTATTCTAAGCCGGTACCCCACGGCGATTGGTTTTTAATGCCAATTAATTCAATTTTAAACACTAGTGTTAACCCTTTGTTCCCAGTGACGTATATATACGTCAGTTTCATTCATAAATCTTTTGCTTTATTTATCACGGTATAGGAAGGATTCATGATTTTTTATTTATAGGTAATTACATATTGTTTAAAGCCATGAAGCTTAGTTATAACGTGAATTAAGTGTCCTTTTAGCAAAACTAGTCAGGGTTTATAAAAAATATATAAAATACATAAAATATATATTATATGAATATATATTTTAATATATATATTTATATTATATTATATAAATATATATATATGGCCATAAAACCAGCACTGATCGGCGCTAGAAAATAAATTCAATCCCATAACTTATTTTGACCTAAATGGCGCTTTAGCCGTTTTTGCTTTCCTCTGCCGATATGATATCAAATACGTACTTGAAATAGTACCTTTATTACAACAACAGCTGTTACATCTGACATCTGACACATGTTTTTCGACGGATAAAGTAAAGTGGCTTAGTATTAATAATAATAATAATATCTTTATCTTTATTGCAGGCATAAATCCCATAATTTTAAAATACGGCAAGACAAAAGACATTAAAAACAAATTATAAACGAACACTAAAACTATTAAAAATAAAATATGTGAATATAGGTACCTACTTCGGTCAGGTCAGCTTATTAAATATCATAATACTGTTACAAGTCATTATTTATTTTTGTCATTTTTATAGTTTCCGTCCAGGTGAACAGAAATCCAATGCCTAAATATTGCACTGTCAACATTGTCAGAGACAGCCCTCAGTATGCTATTGCTAGAACGTCTCAAGCGATACCATAACGAAGCGATTCTTGACCGGATGATTGCGAAAAAGTCCGGTACCATCGCTTCTGCAAACATGTTCGACGCACTACAGTATCACGGCAGCTTCATGAGAGTCCGGTAAGCATCGTTATACTGGACTCTCATGGAGCCAAGAGTCTTTTTTGTGTAGTTGCACCAAAGCTGGCAGGTGTACATGGACAAACAGTAAGCTCGAAAGAGGGTGTTCTTGACATCCTCGGTGCACTTCACAAATCTGCGTGCGAGCATATTGCTTCTGACTGCCAGGGCCCTTCGTTCCCGTTCTATTTCGCAATCATCCTGTAATCGCTCCGTCAAGATATGCCCTAAGTATTTAAACTGCGTCACATACTATTTTTATATAGTCGACCAAACTGCAGCTACAATAATTTTATTATTACTTACTTATGTAATTTGTGTGTTATTCACATTACTTTGATTTCGTCTGTTAACTATCTTATTTTTTATAGCTAGTAAACACTTTATACACTTAATCACTTTACTGTTGGCTATTGTAAAATTCTGATATGTAACAATTTATAGTAAACTACTGCAGAATCCAGTAAGTAAACCTTCCTGGCCAAGTATGAGTTAACCGGACCGAACCATAGGTGAGTTCCGGTTATATACGAGGCCAGGATGGCTTTCTTACTAGTTAAGAGATAAAGCTTTTCTCAAAAATGAAAGATTTTTTTGCTGAAATTTTCAATTTCTTTCGAAAATATGAGGATGTTCTAAATCCTGATATATTTTTGCATGTGTTCTTCTGCACCAATAATTATCATAAACCTATTATTATTAGTTGTTATTTCTGTTATTATTCGCCTGAAGGCAGTTTAACGTCTAGTTCTTTGCGTATTACGTGTAGTATAGGTAAGCGTATCATACTTATCAAAAGAACAATTTTTTTTTTAATTTTAGAGACTAACATTGAATATCTTTGGACTGAATTCGAACCTGCGACTTTTGAGTAAGTCATGATCGCTAAGCAGCCGCAATCACTTCATTATTACAGCGTTGATAATTAAAGTGTTTATTACTTTCAATAAATGTTGTATTAACTTATACATCTAATAAACGACATAAGTCCAAAATTATACAAGTAAACCCAATTTTGATTGAATTCAATGACAAGGACAGACTGTCTACCTAAGTCAAGGACAATAGTTTTATGGGTTTCCGGGTTCCGTACCGCAAAAGGAAAAGAAACCATTATATCACTTTGTTATCCGTCTGTCTGTATATCACTCAATACCCTTTTCCCCTCCCTAGTCTAAGGGACGCTTAGAGATATCAAGTTAATATATATACCATCTGCTCAGGGTCTACGATCTCTTAAGCTGTGATAAAATCGAACTTGTCACATATTTTCGGAGTTTACAAAGGAATCAAAACTTATAGGGCCGGTACCTACTTCTTGTTGAATCTTGAAATTTGGCAAGAAGCAATTACGGTACATATAAAGGAAACATCTGGAAACCGTAAATATGTAGTTTAATGTAAAATGCAAAGCCAATTTACTATAGTAAACTGCTATTGCGGTTTCACTCGCGTGGTGATCGGTGATGATGACGATGAACCAAAATATATCCTTTGTTCATCAGGGACAATGTAGAATTCTAATGGTGAAAAAGTTTTTCAAATCGGTCCAGTATTTTCGGAGCCTATTTAATTCAAAGAAATCATTCATCTTTAATAAGTATAGATATAATGTAATTCTAAACAAATTTATTGTAAGCGTTTGATGCTATATCGAACGGCAAAGTTAAGTTTGTCATTTAACATAGTTTGTTAGATGCTTTGTTATGTACGGCACTCTAGGTTCGCTAGTCAAACTCGCACTTGATCGGTTATTTAACATAAATAACAACTAAGAAAAGAAAAAAGAGGTCGAGACGATATTATATATAATATCGTAAACGAAAAACCCTTCAATTAGAAAAAAAATCAAATGCGTCATTTATTTGAAGATCGTCATTTGAGAGATAATTGATTTAACTTCTCGTATGGATCGTCAGAACACGTACCTACACTTTATAAAATATAATATAAATACATCTGAGACATCTCACAACTCCGTATACTTAATAAAATATAATAATAATAATATGTTTAATCAGTTCAGATCACAAAGTACATATCTTGACTATACCTCTAATTAAATTTAAGCAGTTTGGAATTAAGATAATTAACAAAATACTGTGATAAGTAGGTACAGTTGATATTCATTGACAACTGTGCTAGGTCGTACCTGTGTTACAGCTGTCAATGTCTTCCTTCAGTATAGTAGCAGTTCAAACGGTTAATTATTTTACAAAATCAAACGCCTATCCAAATAACGCCCATATAAATAAATACATAAGTATCAGATTTATGACTAAAATTTCTGATGCCTACCTCCATATTTTGTCGTTTTACAATAATTTGTGATTCATTTGTAATATAAGAGTATTATGTTATATTATATCTACCATATTGTACTCATACATGATTATCTGTTTTCAATTTTATTCAATAGTTAGACTGCGGTGCCAAAATAACCAAAATACCCTCAACCCATCTAGTGAAATACGTTACTCGAAGTAATATAATTTATATCTATCTTCATGGCTTTATTAATACATGAAGCTGACAGCCTTCATTCCGTGATTGATTATGAACAAACTGACATAATTCTGAACACGAACGCACAAGGACCTAATCAAGGATCGCTCCGTTTTATAATAAAAGAACATCCTTTCTCCGGTCAGTACGCGAATAGTAAGAGGCTAGGAAGCCAATCTACTTCGTAGTATGTTTCTTGTACAAGAATCCATCTTGGTATAGCTTGAACCGCAGTGCCACATATTCTGCCATCAAGCAAAAATGCAGACTCTTTGTATTAGAGTTTGAACAGTTGTGTATGAAGTAAAATTACTGTTCGAATAAGTCTTAAAATTTATGTATCAGGTTGAGCGCAGTGCAATGCCTTAAAAACGGCTCATTGCAATGAGTAGCAACAAATATCTCTCATCGGCATGCCTTAGAGCAAGCCAAACATGCATTTGGCCAGTGTTGATTACGTTTCTTTATTTAGT
Organism: Selenia dentaria; assembly: GCA_917880725.1. Lineage (NCBI taxonomy): Eukaryota > Metazoa > Arthropoda > Insecta > Lepidoptera > Geometridae > Selenia > Selenia dentaria. Next base: position 18,457,892 of record OU862888.1, on the reverse strand, counting down.
TAATTTATTTATTTTATTTAGTTCGATATACATATTCAGGTCACAGACATAATCTGGACATGGCAAACTAAGATTATATAATAAGAGTCAAAAGGTTCTGGAGTGGAGACCATGGACTGGCAAGCGCAGCGTAGGTCGCCCACCGACACGGTGGACAGACGACCTGATGAAGGTCGCAGGATGACGTTGGATGCAGGCCGCTTCCAACCAGTCCTTTTGGAAATTTGTGGGGGTTCAACAGTGGACGTCCCACGGCTGAGATGACGATGATAATGAAAACTAAGATAATTAAGAAATTATCTACGAAATCTGCCTACCTTATCATAAAATAATGGGTTACGAAGGTAAGATTAAACCTAAATTAATTGCTACCCTATCTAACACTAGCCCCTAAACCCATACCCTGAGTACATCATAACAAACGTGTCACAGAGCTCGTAGACTGTTACAGATTGATTTAACTAATTTGAACGTCTCTGTTTTGCTTTGCATTTTCAGGTGATCGTATATTATACCTGTATAGAACAGCTGGAACTACAGAGCGTTATAATATACAATTAATAACATTAGTAAAAGTATTTTTAATAAATATAATTACATTAAATGAATCTTGTTTAGTATGATAATACAGTGGTGTATTATCATACTAAACAAGATTCATTCAAGCATGTATGGTTTAAAAGTTTTTCCATCTTATTGACAGGAGATTAAAATTATTTTTACATCTATAGTTTCGGTTCTTAATGTATGATGGCTGATGTATATACATCAGCTATCCATAAGTTCTTCAGAACTTTCCCGTTTTTACTACGGTCATCGTATTGAGACATTTTGGTCGTAGTTTTGGAGCTTTTATGATTTTTATTGTTTACCACGTAATATTACTTGCTGTTAATAGTAAATAGTATTGTTTCGAAACTAGCGATACTTAGGTATATCTATTTATACAAACTTTAAACTTGCAGGAAAAACATATCATATTATTAAATATCGGTGTGTACATGAAATAATCACTGTAAGTATCTAAATTTAGAGTTACTATAATGTAACGTCAGTTTTTATAGTCAATATTACGCGTCCAAAAATGTTAAGGCATATAACCATAATATGCATCCGATTTTCCTCGGAATGGCTTCGTATTATTAGCTGCACCTACAATACAATACGTTCTGTGCTGTTGTTTTATTAACAAGGGCTGATATTCTACGGGCAATAATACGCGGCCTGAAAAAGGAATGGAATTCATGGAATCCATTCCATGTACATGAAATATCAGATTGTGCATTATTGACTGTGAAACACCGGTCGGACACTTTTTAGACAGGGAAATGATGTAAAGCCAATCCGTGTAACACCAAAAACTAGAAATAGAAATGACACATTCAAATCCTTGTTTGCACGTTCCTTGTGTCCGTTGTCTACAGATATACTTTGAAAATATAATATTTCGTACCTATCGTGACGTTGCTCTGATTATATTCTCCGGGTTTTTTGGTTAGATGGCAAAAGTACTCTTAATCGATATTTAAGAAACGTGATTCGAAACAAAAAAAAATTTGACTGAAAAAATTCGTCACTAATTGACCCCAAAAATGTTGACGGTATTTTGATAAGTACCCTCAGGATACTAACTGAGATTATAAGTCTGTTATTTCTTGCACTACATACAAATTAACACAAAGCATAAGTCAATTTTGTTCACTCACTAACTCGCCTACACAAGCGAGACATGAAGATGAGATTCTATATTTGCATATGGGTTGCTTCGTTTTATTGGGCTGTACATTATCGTCATGGGCTGATATTGTGCATCCAATAATTCGAAACATGTACATGAAATAATGGCTGTACAATATTGGCTATGCATCATCAATACGAACTGATTTTCTACAGGCAATAGTACGCGGCCAGGTAAAGCCCACCATGTATTACAAATCCATGTACACGAATTATCAGGCCCTGCATTTTTGGCCCTTTATTATTTGGCCGTGCATTATTGTGGTTGTACATTGTGGTCTCCCTAAATTAAAAAAGACTTGAAAATTGTATTGAATGAAACCTACAATATTTTCCATTCTCGATTTTTACATAATTTCAGGGTAGGGTCTAGCTTACTAATTCTTATCTAACCAGTCGTGTATTGTATACAATTTAAATAAAAGAGATTGGAGAGTATGAACGTTCTTACAAGTTTAATAAAAGTTCAAAATACTTAGTTTACTATAATATTGTAAACTACGAGTATCATTCGTTAGGTGCACATCCTCCATTTATATTTACTTTGTCTTTATTGATTTTGGTCTGTTTTTTATAGGATTGGAATCCTTTATCAATTACAATTTGAAAATGTTTATACCGACTTCCATTCTATTCAGTTATTGGAGTGTATCTCAAAAACTACAAGACCGAATTTGATGAAACTTAAATAGGACCACGCGGAAAGCATCAGCTTTCAAACAAAAAAGAGTATTAAGAATCGATTCACCCAGTCGAAAGTTATGAGGTAACAAACGTAAAAAAAACATCATCCTCCTTTATTTGGAAGTCGGGACAGTACCATCGTATATAAATACCATAATAATATTATAATATGTTTATGAATCTGTCTCTTTCTGTATATGTTACCTTATCACTCCTAAACGGCTGAACGTATCGTAATGAAATTTGGAAAGGAGATAGACTATATCCCTGTGAAGGACATAATGTAAGGACATACTTTTTATTATCATCATCCATCACGACACGGTTGAAACCGCGGGGCGCAGCTAGTAAGTAATACTTTTATCAACTCAAGTTTCTGGATGAGATTTTGCGGTGGATCTAAGTTAATTAGGTATGAATTAATACGTGTTAAGGAAGATTAATTTTCAAGTTGGTTGCCGAAAATGTTCGTTAGTGTAGTTGGTTAATCATTTACAATTAATGGTTAATAAATACATTGTTGTAGCTTATAGATATATACATAAAATAATGGTAAAGTGAATGACGCAATAACAAATGTTTTATACGGAGCTAATTTATGCGCTCTTCTTAAAAAAGATGGTAGCATAAGGCCCATAGCTGTTGGAACAGTGTACCGTCGTCTAACTGCTAAAATTTGTGTTAAACACATCAAACAATCTCTCTGCAAGGAATTTCAACCCTTGCAGTTGGGATTTGGTTCACAGGGTGGCTGTGAGGCGGCGGTACATGCCCTAAGAACATTTTTAACAAATGAAGGATGTGAAGTGTTGCTGAAGGTTGATATTAAGAACGCCTTCAATTCTCTTGATAGAAACACTCTTTTGACACAAGTTAAAAATAAAATCCCTTTTATATATAATTTAATTTGGCAATGTTATGGTAAACCTTCAAAATTAATATACAAAAACAATTTGTTATCTTCAGAAGTAGGATGCCAACAAGGTGATCCACTTGGACCAGCTATTTTTAGCCTAGCAATCCACCCTATCATCAAAAAATTAGAATCGAAATTTAATGTCTGGTACCTGGATGATGGGTCCCTAGGAGGAGATGTTGACACTGTTCTTAAAGACCTACAAAATTTAATTTCAGAATTTAGTTCAATAGGTCTTGCTCTCAACTTTTCAAAATGCGAACTTTTCATTCCAAATTCTACAACACTACTAAGAAATAAGATAGTAAACATTTTTGAACGAATTGCTCCCAATATCAAAATATTAGATAATCGATCACTTCGCCTCTTAGGGTCTCCAATCCTAGACGAGTCAATTGAAGATTTTGTTGATGACAAAATTCAAAACTTTAACTCAGTTTCGGACCGCCTCCTGAAAATAAATTTTCACATGGCCTATTTTATTATTCGATATTGCCTTTTTGTCCCTAAATTTATGTATTCTCTTAGATGTTGTCAGTTTTGGAATCATCCTTTACTTTTACAAAAACTTGACAACATCCAGAGGGATACGCTCACTACCATACTTAACACACATTTTGACGATCGCACTTGGCGCCAGGCCTCACTACCTGTTAGGTGTGGAGGTCTCGGTATTCGCAAAATTTCTAGTGTAGCATTACCCGCATTCCTTTCATCAATTTTCAGTACTCAAAAGTTAGTAAAGGCAATTTTATCGCCTTCTATTCAAATTAGTTATATGACTGAGGCTTTAGAAAACTGGAAAATAGCTTGTCCAAGTCAGTCCCTGCCCAAAGCTCCTGCTTCTCAGAGGCAGTGGGACGGGCCACTCTGTGAGTTAGAACTTGAAAACCTGATCAATTCAACTAGTTCTTCCGCAGAGCGTGCTCGCCTGTTAGCTGTTACTCGATGGGAGTCGGGGCTTTGGCTACATGCTTTGCCGTCTAAAAATGTTGGAAATCTTTTGGACAACAATACTTTCCGAATAGCCGTATCCCTACGAGTAGGTGCCCCTTGCCAGGTCCCTCACCGTTGTGTCTGCGGTGAAATGGTGGATCGGTTCGGCCACCACGCACTCTCATGCGTAAAGAGCGCGGGGCGCATACCGCGGCACGCCAGCTTGAATGATATCATCCGTCGGGCATTTGTCAGTGCTGGAGTCCCGTCAGTTTTGGAATTGATGCGGGATGACGGCAAGATACCAGATGGGATGACTATCGTCCCGTGGAAGATGGGACAGCCCCTGGTTTGGGATGCTACATGTGTGGACACACTGGCGCCGTCTCATCTCCCTGGGACGATTGATCGGGCTGGCGCTGCCGTGTCTAAAGCGGAAGACCTCAAACGTCATAAATATGTGTATTTAGACAGAATGTACATGTTTATGCCGTTTGGGGTCGAAACTTTAGGCCCATGGGGGCCGTCCGCTCTCAACTTGTTTAGGGATCTGGCGAAACGTTTGTTTGAGGCGTCGGGTGACCGAAATGCTGGCGCCTATTTTGGGCAAAAACTTAGCATTGCCATCCAGCGTGGCAATGCCGCCAGCGTTTTGGCCACTTTTCCCCCCACCATGGGGCTTATAGATTAGATAGTTATTATTATTTTATTCAATTTTTAATTACTAATAAATGTTTCTTGTAAAATAATGGTAGATAATAAACATTGAATATAATAATAAATTAAATAACTCTTTAATTAATTTAATTCTAGTTTTATCGTAGGTACGTGTTTATTGATAATTAATTAAATATGTCAAGGTAATATTTGATAAGCAGACATTTTGAGTTGGAGCTTTACAAATTAATCTGAGAGAAAGCGGATTCAAGAAATGAACTCGTCCTTTTAACAAAGATGGAGTAAAAGGTATGCTTTTGCTTTGAGCAGGAATTTGAAAGTAGAAACAATCATTTGATTTACAAGTATTATGTAGTAGTAAGTTTTGGTAAATATTCAACCTAAGCATGCCATTAGCGTGATTTAAAAAATATTGTTGACATTATTTGCTATATTTAAAAATGTTTTGACCATCACGTAATGTACCTTATTATATTCTTTTCCGTTTAACCAGCGAATGCTCGAAATCACTTCTAGCTTCTATTCACATAGTTATTTGTTATACAAGAGTGCAATGTTGCTTTTTGACCGCGTGCTCAATTTTGATGACCAAGAGAGAAGGACCCAAAAAACTAGAATCCTGAGTGTCAGCAAGGGAATTAAAAGAGAACGAGGTGAAAAATCTTGGCACTCGAGTGCAACACGTAGGTAACTTTTCATCCCACCTCAGTGAGGAAATGACTAAATGCTAAAAAAAAAACATTTACAATCACAAGATACTTTTATTTCAGTTAAGGTATTAACTACATTAAGATACGTAAGCATAACATAATAATCTTTAAATTATAACTTAATATAAAGTATAATTTAAAAAAATTGAAAGTAACGTTGCTACAGTTACTTAAGTTGAGTGTAATATTTTTGTTAGATACAGTAATGTTGGTATTAGTGACTTGTGTACTGTTCTTCGGACTATCTGTCATACTAAATAGTTGTACCGATTCATCGGATTCCTTTGGCGTGAATGTTGACTAGAGAGGGCGATGGTTTGTGTTTTTTGTAACTCTCCTACGATGCCTTTCCTTATGTATTTTAGACTTCTATGTATCCCTCTACAACCGCATTCCTTCCACTACTTCCTACTTCCAGCCTCCATGGCGCTTAGGGGACAGGATATTAGCTCCTGAATCGGCAAAAAGTGTAGCTGAAGTTCGTCGGAAACAATGACCCGTGTACAACAGAGGTTCTAGAAGTTCCAGAAATATTGCTATTTCTCGTGAGATACTGTCAACTTTATTGCACCCATAGGCTGTCTGACATACTTTACTATTCGATATTGTAGAAAAATTGATTGATTGGAGTGTTAGGCGGGCTTGATATTTAGGCTTGATATTTCACAACAATAGTTACGTATGCCTTGCGGATGACGAAGTCGCGGTCTCTTTTTGTCTTTGTATTGGGTTAATAATTGAATAGTAAGTCATCTGAATGTTTCTCAATGTTTTTGACAATAAGTTATGGTAGTTCATTAATTCGACATGCTGCGTTTATACCAATAATAAAAACAACATGTAACGTAAAGAGTATTGTAGTAGATAAAATTGATATGCATGCATAATTATGCCCATACATTGAATGCCAAGTTAAGTAGTTAATTAATATATTTAACTAGATACTTAATATGCAACTAACTTACTTTTGCCGCTAAATATACAGAATCAGGTGCTCGTAAGAACTTTTCAATTTCAGATGCTGTTCTATCGATTTTATTGGTCGATGACCAGATGAGCCTTTTTTTAAAAATGTGTATGTATTTTTTCATCTTTATTATTACTTTAAGCATTAAATAATAAATAAACGTACTCTATAGAGTGCTTGATTTCTTGGTCTCGGATAATTCAATAAAATATGCCAGCAAAACGTTTTCTGAGAAAGTTATAGCTCCTTTAGCTAGACGCCACGTGTTAAACATATCGTACTGTTTCAAATACTTCTCGCGTGATTGTTGAGGGAGAAAGCTCATTTGCGCATTTTTAACAGTTTCAATCAATTCTGTTGGCGTCAAATAATCTTCCTAGTCGCTAGAATCACTCATTTTAGGTTTTCACCTGTTTTCAAGTTTCTTATTTTTAACCTAAGCTTTAACAACATGACGTGAAAAGAAAATGACGCTCGTAAAGCAAATTAAAAAAAGAACACCAAGAAGGTTCCGGAGTCTGAGTTTTTAACAAATTAAAAAAGGTTGTTTGAAAAATTCGGCACACATTCGCAGGTAGAAGTAAAAAGGTTTAATGATGTTTTGAATTCAAAAACCTTGTGCACACGATGTTCTTAATTCAATTTACTATACCTCTAGCTAGCGGATGAAAACGGCTTTGAACTCAGATATCGAAGATCAGAAATACTCCTTCCGAAATGGGGTCATGAAAAATATATTTTCGATGAATTCAAATTAGTGTTATCCGAAACCTAGTTGTTGTATTAAGCTTTAAGTATCTAGTCGTTCACTTCATCTAAAGCAACAAATCAGAATGAAATAAAAGATTAACTTTTCTTTATCAACGAACTACGGAAAAGGCGAAACGAAATAACAGCTATAGTTAGCAAGAATTCTCTTTTTAACTATCAAACAATAAAAGGTATTAGAGATAATTTTAAGTTATGTTTTACTAAAAATGCTGCACTCGATCTAACAAACACAATTGTTCGGAAATTTGACATTCAATTTAAAACGGCAGGAGTATTTCTCGATCATTCGATGTGTTAGAATCTGTCTCTATACTAACGCTTCTCTTGATGACGAGAATATAACACCCAGAAACACTTGACCAATCATTATCATGTATGTACCAGATCTATATGTGAACATCCCTTTTACAAAACTGATTCATTTACATTGCTATAATAATTTACCTAGGGTTTACAATGTTTGCTATTCGTTTTCGCTCAGGCACTAAGAATATATTATAATGTCATGTGTGCCAAAGTTTGTGAGTGAGTTTATACGTTTGAACGTTTGCTACTTCTACACACTAGGAAGGCTGAATGGATTTGGATTGAAAATAGCTTATTTCGAGGACTACTTATGTACTATGGAGGATAGGTTACTTTTTATCTCGATTCTTGTAGAATCGCAAATGTTCCACACGGCTAAAACAGCAGACGGCAGCTAGTGACTTGAAAGTCAGTTTTTTTAGTAAAACTGTTACCTTAGTTATAGTAAAACAGGTACGGAAACAGAGTAATATTACAGTTTTATACTTTAAACAGTTTAAAACTCTGTTGTCTACGCAATAAACGATTTTATTTAGTTGATTTGCCTTTTTGTCTGGTTTGAAGACTACACTACTACAGGACTAGGTAGAAATCAGAGCTTTTCACTTGCTAACATCTTGTCACTCCTGCTTTGTTCCCCTTTCATCAATCCATTCTTGGTTTGGGGTATGTACTCTTACCGGCTTAGAATGCCGTGGGGTACCGGCTTAGAATAGTACCCCCCAACTCTACCCGTGGCTGCGTAGAAATCTGCTAAAGGATAACAATCGGAAGGTGGGCAGCAGCACCTTCCCAGTATCAAAACCCCAAAACTGCGCTCGCCAACCCGCCTGCCAAGCGTTGCGAGTATTGGCAAAATCCCCCAAATGACGGACACAATAGAAACCAGGTCCCCAGTCCCCGGCAACCCCACTATTCCTGGCTACGGTAGCGGCCACGGTAACGGTGGGGCAGGAGGTGCTAAGAATCCCCGGCAGACGCCCGGCTACCACCCCCAACGACGACGACTGGCCCTGGTAACACACGCACGATGAGGACAGACGAGAAGATTTATGAGCTGGAAGAAGAAATTAGTAAGTTACACTGGGACATTGTAAGGTTATCTGAAGTCCGTAGAGCGGGTGAGGACACGATAACTCTAAAATCATGTAACCTACTCTATTACCGGGAGGGCGACCAACAGTCCCAAGGTGGTGTCGGTTTTCTCGTACACAAGTCCCTTACTAACAACATTGTTACGATCGATAGCGTTTCCAATAGGGTCGTATACCTAATACTCAGGGTATCCAAACGATATTCGCTGAAGGTCATTCAGGTATTCGCACCGACGAAGTCGCACCCGGATGATGAGGTGGAGGATATGTATGAGGACATTAGTCGGGCCATACATACCTCTGAAACGCACTTTCTAGTTGTTATGGGGGACTTCAACGCGAAGTTGGGTAAGAGAAGCGAGGATAAGTTGACAGTGGGCAATTGTGTTATGGGCAACGGAACCGGAAAGGGGACAGAGGTTGGCCGACTTCCTGGAGAAAGAGGGACTCTTTATGATGAACTCTTTCTTTCAGAAGCCACCTCACAGGAAATGGACCTGGCCGAGTCCCGATGGTTCCACGAGAAATGAGATTGACTTCATTATGACCACCAAAAGACAAATATTGACTGATGATTCCGTGATCAACAGGGTTAAAACCGGTAGTGATCACTGAATGGTAAGAGGCACGGTGAATATTAATGTCAAACTGGAGAGGTCTCGTCTGATGAAGTCGACGCTCCGACCCACTCGTGCCCATATTCAAGACCCCGAGAGCTTTCAACTTGAGCTATCCGATCGCTTCGATTGCCTTAAGAACATCACTTCAGTGGACGAGATCAATAACAGGTTAGTAGAAACTGTCCATACAGTGGGTTCCAAATACTTTAAACCCACAGACCATATAACCACTTGACTGCGTGTAGGTCAATTTCTTCTAAGAACACAAGTCACCACTGCGGGTCGGGGGGCTACGTACAAAAAAGGATTTTGATTGGCCGGCTCAAAATGTAGTTATACTCATAGTACCTAAATAGTGTTGTGATACAGCATTATGTAGTCACCTTAATTGTCGATAAAGTTCATTACAAATTATCGTTTACCTTAACCTTAACTGTACAAAGACCTGAAATATGTATGTAAGTATTAAGCAAATAAGGTTATGTAAACAAAACTTCAATTAATGAAATTATCTTAATAATTCATTCGATGTTTCACGGTGAAACAGAACACAGTGATCTGAGTATGTTTATTTTGCGTTTTAAAAATAGTTATCACTATCTGTTTATTGTATTCTTATTGATTATTCAGTATGTAAATACTTAATTACTTACCACTATAAAATAATTATATATTGTTCACCATAGTAAAACAACATTGTTATAATTTGAAAATAGTTGTAATTGTACAAAGTATCTAAAGCCATTACACAATATGTGATTAAATAATGTATTCAGTATGTAAGTACTTAATACCACCATAAAATAATTGTATATTTTTCACCATAGTAAAACAACATCGTTATAATTTTAAAATACTTTTAATTGTACAAATTATCCAAAGCCTTTACACAAAATGTGATTAAAAAATTATTGTAAACAAACAATTAGATTATATTTATATACTTTTTGGGCACTGTATATTATACAGTCATTAGGATACAAGGATACAACACCTCATTCTATACAATACTGGATTTGTACGACCGTAAAATTTGTCAATGTATGGACGACACATACAAATTATATACATTTTTGACTGATTCACACTTTTTACTTTTAGAAGCCGGTTCCATACTATTGTTAAAAAAACTATGTGTGTATGTCTAAATCATATAAAGAAGATGCCAGCTGATCAGAGAAGAAGTAGTAGAATCATCCAATTAGTCAAATTAAATAGTTACTTACAGAGGCACACACAGAGTAGGTGCTAGGTATAGTGATTATATTTAAAAAAAAATGAAGTATATTATATTTTAAGACCATTATTAATGATATTTCACTTTACACTCGGGTTATTTCGCGTGTATATTTACATAGATAATAGATACGATATTATATAAATGTTACTACATAATTGATGATAACGTGAAAGTACATCTAAATATAAATAAAACACCGAATATTTATTTGTATTTTTATGCACTCTTAAAATAATAAATGTATTGTATAGAAGAATTATTTTCCTCACAGTCGATATATACAATCGATAAGTTGCCCGTTAATATGGGAGTACCGCACTAATTTACAAGTGCCAGTGGGTAAAAGAGACGGCGTTATCTACAACTGCAAAGAACAGTACGGGATGGCAAAAGACATCAACGCGATCCCATATTTTTTTTATTTTTGAGTCACTGTTTAATTATTTCATTTGTGTATTTTGTTTTCTTCCAATAATTAATAAACTAAAATTATCTGTGAAATGTAATTCCATCCTTTGCGTACCTTGATGTATGCCTGTTTTTTCCGTACCACTTTACTGAACAATAAGGCATAATTTGATTTGTTTTAATTATTTTTCATCCGCTTGTTCTCCACGCGAAGTCAAACTGGTACTGACGTGTTGGTGCGATATGTTAGCCTTTTATTGTCATAGTCTTGGCAGCTGAGGGGAAGCCGTATGAGCAGTCAAGTGGTTATATGGTATGTATGGTGATACCCTCAACCTCATGGCTGAACGACGCTCACTGAAACTGCAGTCTTCGGATGATGCTGAAGCATATAGGCTGCTCAATAGACGAATATGGAAGTCCTTGCGACATAACATCCGGATCTTTAATACAAACTGTATTAAAGTGACGATAGAGCAGAATAAAGGCTCCAAAGTGTTTGCGAGAGACATGTCTATTGGGCAAAGCCAATTGACGAAACTGAAGAGAGAAGACGGCAGTGTAGCGTCGACCAAAGCAGAAGTATTAGGAGAGGTAGAGAGTTTCTACGGACAGCTATACACCTCGGTCGCTAAACCTGTTAGCAGCTCGATCAAAGACCCAAGAGCCAAGCTGACCCGACATTATACCGAAGATATGCCGGACATCAGCCTGTACGAGATAAGAATGGCCTTGAAACAGGTTAAGAACAAGAAGGCACCTGGTGACGACGGTATCACATCTGAGCTTCTGAAAGCGGGTGGAACACCGGTACTTAAAGTCCTTCAGAAGCTCTTTAATACCGTCTTACTTAAAGGTTCAACGCCAGAAGCATGGAACAAAAGCGTGGTGGTGCTGTTCTTCAAGAAAGGTGACAACATTTTACTTAAAAATTACAGACCCATCTCGCTTTTGAGCCATGTTTATAAGCTGTTTTCGAAGGTCATAACGAACCGTCAAACCGCAGGTTTGATGAATTCCAGCCTCCGGAACAAGCCGGTTTCCGAAAAGGCTATAGTACCATAGATCACATCCACACGCTACGGCAAGTTATACAGAAGACCGAAGAGTATAACTTGCCTCTTTGTTTAGCGTTTGTGGACTATGAGAAAGCCTTTGATTCGATCGAGACGTGGGCAGTGCTTGAGTCTCTCCAGCGGTGCCGTATTGACTATCGGTATATTGAAGTGCTGAAGTGTTTGTACCAAAACGCCTACATGTCAGTTCAGTGGAGCAGAGTTCGAAGGCAACTCCATTGCAAAAAGGCGTGAGACAGGGAGACGTTATATCTCCGAAACTGTTCACCGCTACATTGAAAGACGCCTTCAAGCTTCTGAAATGGCAAGGGCTTGGAATCAATATTAACGGCGAATACATCACTCACCTTCGATTTGCCGACGATATTGTAGTCATGGCAGAATCCATGGAAGACCTCAGTACAATGCTCGAAGGCCTCCATCGAGTTTCCCAACGGGTAGGTCTTAAGATGAACATGGATAAGACGAAAATTATGTCTAATGCCTATGTTGTACCTACCCCAATATCAGTTGGGAACTCAGTTCTCGAAGTTGTTGACGAGTACATCTACCTGGGACAGACAGTCAAACTAGGTAGGTCCAACTTCGAGAAAGAGGTCAATCGTCGAATACAACTCGGCTGGGCAGCGTTCCGGAAACTTTGCGAATTTTTCTCGTCAAAAATACCTCAGTGCCTCAAGACAAGAGTCTTCGACCAATGTGTGTTACCAGTGATGACTTATGGCACTGAAACGTGGTCTCTTACTATGGGCCTCATAGATAAGTTTAAAGTCGCACAACGAGCTATGGAGAGGGCTATGCTTGGGGTTTCTCTACGTGATCGAATCAGAAATGAGGAGATCCGTAGAAGAACGAAAGTCACCAACATAGCTCAGAATTAAGAAAGATTAGCCAGTTGAAGTGGCAGTGGGCAGGGCACATAGCACGCAGAACAGATGGCCGATGGGGCCGAAAGGTTCTGGAGTGGAGACCACGGACCGGCAAGCGCAGCGTAGGTCGTCCACCGACACGGTGGACCTGAGGAAGTTCGCAGATTGGGTGCAGGCCGCTTCCAACCGGTCCTTTTGGAAAATCATGGGGGAGGCCTATGTTCAGCAGTGGACGTCCTACGGCTGAGATGATGATGATGATGACTCTTGATCTGGCTCTTTTCTTTAGAACGTCATCAATCTGATTTCAAAAGCTTCGCCTAGGCCTCCCTCTTCCATTTAATGAATCTTCTTTCATCCATTCTATGTAGGTACATACCCAAACCATTTAACAAAGCTTTTTCGATTTTAGTAACTTCATCTTCATTCACACTACAGCGTTCTCGTATCAAACTGTTGTTTATCATGATGTCAGTCATAAATTTTCATAAAACTTATAATATATTTATTGAAAACAACCGTGAAAGTTTAAAAAAGTGCTTGATTTTCATAAAACGCCCAAGAATGTAACAATTCTATAAAGTCTATCAACATTATTGTTATCGACATATAAAAATGCTAGGCTATTTTTATTCAAATTTTTGCACACAGAATCAAACTTAGCTGTAGACAAAATGTAAACCACATTTCAAAGACCGTACCTTGCCGTTCTAGTTTACATACCTTGTAAGCATGTGTACTGACAGATGTCGTGATTGAGAAGTGTTTGCTTCGGGACTGGCGAAGTGTCGGGAGTGTCGCGTCACTGATTTCTGCTTCCACCGCAGACAAAGCTCGCGCCTTACGTCGCTCGGTAGCTATTGTGATATTTGTCAATACTTGCAGCATGGCGTAGCAATCTATTTGTCTCTAGGGCTTGTTTCGAATTGTGAACCGAATACGAAAACCGATATCGTTTAATACTCGTATCAGGGATTTATTGTTTTACGATATAATAAATTTTGTATAACAATATTATAACAAAGCACAACAACTATCAAGTTGTATAAATCACGTTTTCACAATACTTAATACCTAGACTCTGTATTGTATCTGAGATTAACTGCTCGGTTTTAGTTTCATGCATACACTTTGATTGCTTTACCAATATATAGATATATAATTCGAGAACTTAGTGTCTAAATATTATTTAGGTTTTAGACATTCTTACTATAGCTTTCTATATATATAGTATAGTATATACTCTTTAATGTTAATAATAATATCAACACTATAGTATCAGAAATTGCGATGATTTAAGAAACTCATATCAGCCCTCGTTAACTTTGCATACAAATATAAATCCCTCTCATTCATGATACTACTTACTTGTTGGTTTTTCGCCACTCAGAACCTTTTAGCCGTTTAAACATAATGAGCAGCTCAACACCGCGAAATACTCAAACTGGATTAAACCGGCTGAATGTGGTTGCAGTACAAATACTCGAGGTTGGTGTAAGTGTAATTACTCTTAGTGCTATAACGTCCAAGTTCAATGCTGTGGTCACAGATAAATAATAGTACTTGTGTGGTTGTGTCGTTATTGTTAATAAATAGCTCATATAGTACAGTAGGTTTTATAGGATAGTTATTAGCGTTTATATTGGAAGTTGTTTTATTGCAGACCATCTGTGCTCTTTATTATTGTGATATTACTCGTAAAACAAGTCTAGCAGGTATTTTCTACCGACTTGCAAAAAGGAGGAGGTACTCAATTCGACTGTTTTTTTATGTTTGTTACCTTATAACTTTCGATAAGGATAATTCTTTTTTTGTTTGAAAGCTGGTTCCCGTGTGGTCCCATTTAAATTTCATCAAATTCGGTCCAGTAGTTTTAAGTTACACTCCAATAACTGAATAGAATGGCAGTCGGTATTAAATTTTTCAAATTGAACTTCTATATAAAACATATAGAACCAGTAATGACTTATATATAATTATTAAAACTAGTTGACTCGCCAGCGGCTTCGCTCGCTTGGTCTTAGTGTAGTGGCGTGAGAGTTATTCTTTAAATTTCAATAACTTTTTTATGAACCGATTGAAATGATTTTTTTAAGAATTACTAAATGTCATGTAAAGACATCGCAATCTGCAAGACGTTTCTGAGATTAGCGTGCACAAACGCACAGACAGACACATAGACAAAAATTGTAAAGCATGCTTTTTTCATTATATTTTCGTTTATAAAAGTCATAATAATATCTTTTCTCGTACCTATATCTTCCATGAACAAACAGCGATCCGTTACATTTTTATTGTATGTATAGATACAGATATCACGTTGGGCGCCCTTCAAATTGCCAAAAAATATGTTCTATGCAATTTTAGACTATGCATTTTTTTTCCTTTGTACGCTCAAGTTACCTAAAAAATTTTTATGGGTGTGTCAAGTGAGTTTTTATTCAAGTAATCAGCCGTGCGATTCTCTAATGATTCATCGATGCGATCGTCGACGAGCTCACCGATGTCAGATACTTTGAGATATCGCCTTTATATATATATGAGCCTGATATGGGTTGTCTGGAAGAGATCGCTCTGAGCGATAAGACCGCCCATTGTTGCACCTAGTTTTAAGCATTGTTTTTTTATTTTATTGTCTAATATTAAGTCATAAATGTGGTGTCTCAATAAATTGTTATCTATCTATCTATCTTTGTACATAAGGTTGTTTTCCAACGTTTCTTGTCTTCTCGTCATTTGTTTCACGAATGTTGTCAATGAAGCAACGATGTTTGCTATTAGAGAATCGCACGACAGTAAAGCGGTGATGCATTCATCATCATCATAATCATCATCATCATCAGCCTGTAGCAGTCCACTGCTGGACATATGCCTCTCCAATTGCACGCCACTTAGGTCCATCTTGGGCTTCTCGCATCCAGTTTTTGCCAGCCGTCTTGCGCAGATCGTCACTCCACCGTGCCTCAGGACGTCCTACACTTCGTTTGCCGTTTACCGGCAAGATGGATTGCTAAATCTTTATAGGACGCTTGACAAGGAGAACACAAAAACAACTTTGCATAATAGTGCAGACTTAGCATATACTCGTTTATAGTAACGAACACTTGACTGTTATTATTCAACTATTTTTACACGAGGACACAGAAATGTGGAAAATAAAACAAAATCAGCAACAGTTTTTTCCTGCCATTCTCAATGTAACTTTTGGTAAGTATCTTCATTTATGTATAGTATTGCAGATTTTCTACCGCCTTCCAAAAAGGACGAGGTACTCGATTCGACTGTTTTTTTATGTTTGTTACCTCACAACTTTCGACTGGGTAAATTCCATTCTCAAAATTAGGTCGGTAAAAAATTACGTAGGTAGACCTACGCTGCGCTTGCCGGTCCGTGGTCTCCACTCCAGAACTTTTCGGTCCCATCGGCCATCTGTTCTGCGTGCTATGTGCCCTGCCCACTGCCACTTCAACTGGCTAATCTTCTGGGCTATGTCGGTGACTTTCGTTATTCTACGGATCTCCTCCTTTCTGATTATAGATGAAACCCCGAGCATAGCCCTCTCCATAGCTCGTTGTGCGACTTTGAACTTATCTATGATGCCCATAGTAAGAGACCACGTTTCAGTGCCATAAGTCATCACTGGTAACATACATTGGTCGAAGACTCTTGTCTTGAGGCGAAGTACATACATACATGAACTTTAGTTCATGTATGTACTTCGCTGTTCATACATAAACACGGCGGTTGCGCTAGGGTACCCTGGCTTAATCTGTCCGAATCAGCAAGACTCATTCGAGTTAAGTTTCATTCATAAATCTATTGTTATTTTTTGCGCTGATGCGGACGGGTTAAAAACTATCTTGGTTGTGGCTATCGTATCTTGTTGTTTGATTGATTGTTGAGAATAAAACTGGTGGAACGGAAATAAAAATAAATAATAACTAAAATAAATAAAATTTAAATGTCGTTGTTATACCTACTTTATACCGATTTAGATTTTGCTTTTTACATGACTTATTTGTTGAAGAACTAGGCAGCGATGGAATTTCTAGGGGTTATTGAACACAAGGTTGACACAGCATTTACCTACTACAATAAATAATATAAAATGTAAAAAAATTAATTATAAATTTCTACGGCCACAAACTCATATTCGCTTTTTCGGCGCGTGAGTTATGTCAAAGTCAAAGTCAAAATCATTTATTTAATTTAGGCATCAAAGACGCACTTATGAACGTCAATTTTTATTTATAATGTTCTTTAAAGACTACCGCCGCGTTCCAAAATATATAGAGCCTACCGAGAAGAAGCGGCAAGAAACTCGGGGCCATTATTTTTATATAGATGTTTTTACAATATTTTTACTTAGGTACTACAGATATTAGCTCCAGTGTGTTGCCTTACAAAAGAGAACATAATAATGGTATCAGTAGGGCAAGACACGCTACACTTTGACATCTTAGTACACTAGTAGATAGATCCTGGAGTGATCAGTCCCAAGCTGTTTTATCCTCCAAGTAATCCGAAATTTTGTTATAACCTTTTTGACAGCGTTTAGTTTTAATAGTAATTTTAAACTTATTAATAGGCAAATCTCGGTCTATATGTGCGTTGCTCGACCGCGCATTGTATGTAGCTTTACTACTGGTGCAGATAAGTAGCTCACCTAAAATAAAACCGTTTGCATAGTCATTGTTGTACCTACCTCCTTGAACTTTTACTACCTCAACCTTGAGACACATCTTAAGACAAGTTCACTTGATTTACATACTTAAAGGTACATAATTCCGCTTACCTACATATCATTTCGCGGTCGCTACATAATGAAATATTAAAAGGACCTAGGCAGTTACCTCGACATCACCTTCACTTATGTCTTATTTCATTCTATCTTTGTAGGTACTACAAAGTATCACTATCCTATACAATATAGGACACTAGAGTTGAGGAAATATATTTACCACTCATAGAAGTTTCTCGTACACGCCGCAAAGTGAAACAATCCATTCAGTGCGACGTCAGCAGCGACGTAAAACAACTTCGATCTATTCTCGTTGAATTTCAATTTGTCTTCTGTACTGTGGGGAGTTTGAAATAGCTGACCCCGGCACCGTCTGTTCCACTTATTTTGAACAGGGGTCAGACATAACTAATTGACATTTAAGCATTTCGGTTGCAAGTTAGTTCAACAAGTTAAAGGTTTGTATTGAAATTCTCGTGAGTTTGACACATTTCAAATTATTATCAACCGGAAAACACTCACATTGGGCCTGGTAATTACCGTGCATTGTACGTAGGCCTGGGTTTCGAGACTTTCAAGCGTGCATGGTCACAGATGCCGCTGCTCACTCGCCACTGCGCAAGATGAGCAACTTATTTTTTAGGATTCCGACGTATTTGATTCCTTTCTTAGTGTTTGCCGGTAAATAATAGTTGAAAAAGTTAAATATACGAGTAATATAATATTTTTATACAAAAATACGTTCTATA
Organism: Selenia dentaria; assembly: GCA_917880725.1. Lineage (NCBI taxonomy): Eukaryota > Metazoa > Arthropoda > Insecta > Lepidoptera > Geometridae > Selenia > Selenia dentaria. Next base: position 18,439,390 of record OU862888.1, on the reverse strand, counting down.
TAATTGCTGTATCATTTCGTGAAAATAATACATGTACAGAATTCACGTGCAATGACCTCTAGGTACACAAGGTTCTGCAGCTATAAAGCCGTTCAACGCCTACGCCTCGGGCTTTGTAAATAATAGGTATTGCAGTATAACATTCCTTAGTTCCTGGTTCCTTCGGATAAGGTCGTCAAGTGTGATTGTGACGAAAGGCATGTACAACATTGCAAATCGGAACAGAATAAAAATGATATACGACAACTACGTAACAATTAAAATTACCGCAACGCATGTTTTGCACCTTGATTATTATAAGTCGAGTTTATGAACTTATGCGGTTTTAACATTTAATTATTTATTATTAGAAGGGTTTGAACTGTATAAAATATAGTTAAGTAATTAATTTCGACGTTTCAATCGTTCTTCGTTTATCATAGTCAATAGTGGACAAATTAAAGTCGGGTGTCATTACTAGAATATTTTTGGAACTATCAGCAATAGTTATATTTCCGATACTTATACGATAGATATACGATAGATTTGTTTAAAGATAAATCGTAACGCCAACATTTTCGAATTCCTAAATGGATTTGAAGTCATTCTCCCGGTTCAAATCACTATGATGTTTCTTTTAACTGTATTATCAAACACATATTATTCTTGTGTAACTAGAGTCTGAGTGACGGTTCGTGGAGAGATTTAGTGTCATGAAGTATAAATCAGTTATCAGAGTTCCATTCCAAGTTAGGTCCTGACTTGAGCAGTTGTTAGTGATCGCAGATCTATTTCCCTGAGGCCGTTTTTTACAGCTGCATCTTGCTCTTTGGCTCAAACTTATTGATCAAAACGAATATATATAAATATAATATTTGTCGCTTCCAGTAGACAAATAAAATAGTATCGTTTAGCTATCACAAATGTATCTGTAATTATTAACTCTACACCTGTAAACAACCGAAGTTGGTATAGTAAAAAATAGTACAGATTTTTACATTGTATACGTTTTACCGCAGATTTATTGACCGACTTGTGGTCAAATTTGTAAGGCGTCATGGTTTATTGTTAGTATAATTTCTTATATAAGTATAAAAAGTACATTGATTTATCTACATAGACTTAAATTTACATATTTGAAGTAATGGGTACGTAAACAACATTTAATATGAAGTAATTTACTATATTACATAAAACAATATCTTATATATACAAACATTTAAAACTATACCCTTATACATAAATAAACAAAAAAAATTGCATACTCGCAACCTCTGAAACAGTAAAATTATATATTATGATTAAAGGAGGATCCCAATAATCTATCTATCCGCGGTTTTTCTTACTACCGATAGAAACTTGACATAACTTCCATACAAATAGTGTCAAATATCTAACTCTAGTAAGGTAAACCGGCGATAGATAGATTATTGGGATCGGCCGTAAATCACTTAAAACTTATAAAGATATCGTTTGACAACAAAAATTAAGACAGCTATCTTTATAATTGTCACAACAAATATTTGTAACCTTTTCCTTTACCCTGCTTTATTTTTTTTACTTTTAGCTGTTTGCTGCTTTAAGCAGGTCGCCTTTCCGATCTGTCCATAGCAAAAGTATAATATTCTTTATAAAATCTGTTAGTTGGGTGTTTCTATGTTTTTTTTTCATACCAGTCATTTCATCTTTATTTTGTTAATAGGCTTGTACTAAAACTAGACTATACATCTATATTAACACTAATAAATAAATATAAAGTGTCTGTTGGTAATTTTTCAACATAACAGTTTTTTTACGGTACTTATAATAAACGTTTTATTTTTGTTTTGTCTCTCAGTTTGTTCCGGCAAATCTCCGAACCTGCTAGAACTGTTTTGACGGTACTTTCACTGGCAAATAGCTGGTGTTATGAAGTTTTAAGGCTATAGCTTTTATTTTGGACACATAATAGTTTGAAGTGCGAAATCCTTTTATGTTACATTTCACGAGGGCGAAGTAGCGGGAGATATCTAAATCTTATCTATTTGTTTTTTTTTCTCTACTCTATATTCAGCCCTTCTCACCTTAACTATTCAGACTAAAGATTTATAAGAAATAACATTTATATATTTAAATTAAATAAACAAATAATTTAACTTATCCGAAATGGTGCATTGGGCTACATTTAAAGCCTTTAAAGGTTTTTCCAGGCACGGAAACAACCAGGGTTTTTGTAACTGATACGTTAGTAGAATTATTTGATGACACCAATGGCGTCGTACTGAAACATATGTGATGTTTCAATTTCAAGTCTTAAAAAAATTGCAATAATATACTTATCAAAGTTACAGAATTCTATTAGCATGATACACTCTCGAAGGTCGATTATACTTGTCAAAGTTGATCCTTCTTGTGCGTACTATATCGGTGTAACTTAAGGCCGACAGCTTGGGCGTTCGGGTGCGGTCGGGGCTGTCGAAATCTACGCTGAACAATCCGAACTTGGTTCTGGAAAGACAAATAACAGGTTGTTTGGTAATAACTAGTTATTCGAAACTACGATCAGAACAGGTAAGTTTGTCTGTTGTTGTATTCGAGTATAATTATATCAAAACAAAGTAATTAAAACATTTATAAGCAATTTCAATTATACTGCATGATTATCGAGGAATTTAAAAAAATAACAAGAAGTCCTATACGTCTCGTATAATGGGTATTAGTGTAAAATGGAATGTAGATTATATTTACTCCGATAAAAACTTCACGCCTTACTTATAAGAATTGAGTTACCAAACCAATGGCATAGCAGAGTTGTAAGCTCCAAAGTTTTGCGTTCTGCGTTCAGGCCGAGACGTAAACTTCTCTAGTTTAATTTTCTCTGTAATTTTACTTGCGTCAGTACTGTTCAAACCTAAACACAGTTTTGCCTTCATATTATAGACAGTGCGTGTTATCAGTGATGACACGGAACTGAAATGGTCCTGTTACTTTGGCATCATAAGTATCGAAGCTTAAAGTTACTCGAGGAGCTAAGAGAGTTAAACATTGGAATAGCGTTATTACAAAAGAAGTAAAGTAACAGTGGGCACGGATTATAGATGGTGGTCAATGCAGTTGAAAATTTTCTGGGGTTGATTATTAGATAGTTTATTGGACATTACATTTTATACTGACATACCATAATTATGCAAAATTTTAAACTAATTTTAGCGGTTAACTGCTTTCACTGAAAATGTTAAAAGTCTTTAAACCGTCTATGAACCTAGAAAACTTAAAAATTATTAGCGCATATTATGTACACCTAGTTTTCATAGACAAACAAAGTCATTGTATCATTGGGGACTACAAAATTGAAAGCGCAACATTGGTTGTCCACTAACAAGAACGCCGAAGACTTGATAAAGGTCACAGGACAACATTATATGTAGGTCGCTTTCAACCGGTTCCTTAGGATATCCATAGGAGAGGCTATGTACAGCAGTGGACGTCCAACAGCATAACAACACGTAAGCCGAGCGAGCGAAGCGAGCTTTCGATACCTGCCTAGGACGATAAACAAATATATTTGTTATTTTATTACCAAACATATACATACATATGTTTGGTTAATAAAATATATACAAACAATCAATATAAGTTTATGATATAACATTTATTTATTATATAAAAAATTGTCGAAAGTACCCTAAACCGACGCTTATGTATGAAAGGATTGATGAGTATAGATGAAGCGAAAGAGATATGTCAGGATCGTAGTAAGTGGAAATCCGTGGTCTCTGCCTACCCCTACGGGAAAGAGGCGTGATTTTATGTATGTATGTATGTATAAAAAATTGTCAACACTCCTCTTCTGGCCCATCGTCGGCCGCTGCCATGGCACGCTCGCGCGTTTTAGTCACAGGGTAACCGTAATCTCCTCCTAGCTACGCTCGTCGTTGTGCCTATTTATGACTTTGCCCTAGACTAGTCATGACAACTGAATACTATGTTTAAATACAAAACATCATATTTTGTTAACGGGATCATACCAAAAGTATAATAATAAGTATAACAAATATCAAATAAAATTATGGCAATTCTCCAGTACCGCTAATAAATGTAAAAAAATATATTCAGTGAACGATATTAAAATTTACATATGTGAAACGAATAACGCACAAAAGTTTCGCACCCCTACCGTCCAGCTTAATTTACATTATTTTAACTAATATATGTTTTGATCTTAGGTTATACGACTATTACGTTTTCTTACTATTGAACGTTATGTGTTGTGGCTGTTACATACTTTAAATTTCGACGTTTTGTACTTTTGACTTATGAAATTATGTATTTTAAAACATGGGGTACCTATTATGAAATACAGCATTCTGAACATATTTCTTTGGAATGTTCACATTTCAACCCTATAAATTTTGATACGTACCCGTTATAATATGCCGATATGCAAATCACGTTGTTAGTTTTAAACTATTGTTTTTAAATAAACTATTGTTGTCTATGGTCTAAAGTCTAACAAGGTAAATTAATATATTTACATCATGTATATTAGCGGTGGCACTGTTATTCTAAATATATTTTACAGGTTTATATTTTAATACCTTTCACTGGATATAAATGACTTTTGCCGTAACCGACAGTTGATATAATTTTATTTGATATACGTTATAGTTGTTATATAATTTATAATCTATACCATCACTTCATATATAGATCAACTGTAAATGTACTATATTTAAATATACTAATAATATTACATACTGTTCAAGTATCATATTTTTTCGATATAATAAGGGTTTGACATACTTTACATATTGGTATAATTCTAATCATGGTTTACAAATGATGTTTGTTCAATGGTAATCAGTTTTTATGATTAGTCTAAGGCAAAGTCATATATAGGTACGACGGCGAGCGAAACGAGGAGTGTTAGGTTACTTTTGACCAAAACGCGCGTGCCGAGTGAGCGAAGCGAGCGTGTCGCAGCAGTGGTCGGTGAAGCGCCAGAATTAGGCCAACCACACCTCGATAAGGATATAACGCAGCACTTTTGGGATAAAATAATTATCAAATATATATCCTATCGAAGCATTGACTTGTCGATATATGTTTTATCGAAGTATTGAACGTGTCGAAATTCAGAGGTACCTACACCCATTAATCTTATATAATTATGTGCGACGACGAGCGCAGCAAGGATTGCAAATAAGTTACACTGATTTAGGTTATGTAGTATTTATAAATAAAATCTTACGACTTGTTTATGCTAACTACCTTTGTTCCATATTAAATATTATTTCCTACCTGCAATAGTAAGAACAATAAAAACACTGATCACGTAGGATCAGCGTATTGCAATTCGTGAATGAGAGTATTGCTCTTTAGTTTTAGTCAGTAATTTTTATAATTGTTGTTTATGGGTATATATATATATATATATATATATATATATATATAGGTTTCAACGTTTAATTATATAATATGTTTATTAAAATTCGATTACAAAGTGAGTAGTGATCATATTTTTAATAGTTATTTCATTTGCTACGTATATCAAATGGATTTATAGTATATGAATGGTTTTCTTTTGAAGTTATTTGTTTTGAATTTCGATTAAAGGTTTATTATATTATATACGAAATGCATGGTATATCATAAGTTTTTATTTTTTGTCCATCTATAAATTTTGATTATCGAACATATAAGTATTACTTAGCCGTATATTAATCGTAATCGTAAAATAGTTTTCATGCCAATTATTTAAAGATCAAAGTAAAGACACTAAGGATAAAATACGTGCCGCAAATACATATCAATGGAGACTACGCATTCAATTACTTCGCTCAGGACCGCGCCAGGAGCATGCTCCTTATATCTAGCGTGACTATGTAAACATAGCTAAGTATCTGTTTTACTCTCAAGCATGCTCTCCATTAATATTCCTCAAATTAGTGAGACCTGATCAGTATATATATATGTACGTTTCTTTATAGATATATTATATATCTGCACCTGTATACTCCACCAGAATTTGGCATAATTATAGTCTTTGTTTCATACTGTTAGGTATGTACTAAATATAATATATTATGCAAATGCCTTTAATTACAACAGTTATAATAAAAGCAATGATAGTTAAGTATTAACTAGAAGGTTTTATTGTTTTATAACATCGAGTTTGCGGATCTATTAGCGGAAAAACTGGTCATTGTTATTCATTTATTCGAGTCATGGTGCTCATTTAAAATGTTATTGACTGTACTAGGTTACTTATCGTGACTCACGGATCAACAATTATAAATACTTAATTTAATTATCAACTTGTCCAAGAATTTAAAGCACTCATTTTATGTTTTTCTCGAAGTTGTATCTTTTCGCAGTTTTCTGGCGACCTGATTTGATTTACATGCATAAAGAAATTCAGAAAGTTCTTTTAGTTATAAATTATTCAGATTGTGTCTAGCGCGTTCAAAATCAGTGAATTGGACAACATTTCAAATTAAAATGTATCAGGCTCAATGTTAAATTCAAATTTTGACTCGTAGGTAGTTAATAGACATGATGTTTACATTGGAATATTTATAGCCAATAAAATCACTTTATTTAATTTAAGAGTTGAAAACAAAATTAGTATAGATCTAATAGGGACTCTAGTAGTATGGACATGGTAGTTTTTCCAAGAAATTATATAATGTTCATCCGTGATCATGACGCTTGCAACAGTGCCGAAAAATCGGAAACTCATAGAAAAAATATATATGGTAACTATCCCGTTGATAATTTGAATATTTCTAATGTTTGTGACCATAAATAATAGTTTAATAACTTAAATTATAGAAAGTTATTTTTTACACTTGATAGGCTAGTGTGTGACCACTATCTCACTTGATGGCCAGTAATGATGCATTCAAAGGTGAAAAAAAAAATCAAGGTCTAGTATGATACTAACACTAGACCTGGATATTTTTTTTAAACAAGTTTATTGCTGTTTGCCTCTACCGGCATTTACAGCATCAAGGGATGGGGAGATAATAGACCTGGAATAGCGACTGGCTGTCCTAAGAACAGCTGTTGGTAAACATTACCACCTTTCTGTGGTTTCCATATACCAAAATGATGAATATAATCAGCTAAGAAAATGTAATTGCAAAATAAGTAACTTAGGTCAAATCAATCTAGATCTCTTTAAGAATGACGAAAGTAACAAAGTAATTCATTGTTATACGTAAGAAAAGACCCTTGATAATACTTACAAATATCCATCTGACCATTCGAAATCGTCCATCAACGTCCAGGCAAAGTAGCCTTTTATATTACAGCCGTCTTCATGCAACGCCAAGAGCAACTGGTTCAAGTACTTATTGAAATATTCCACTCGGTCGTAATCTTCGAGGTGGCCGGCGTCACAGACTCCATTTTCCGTTACTATTATTGGAACCTTTTTACCATAACTCCTGGTGATCCAATTGAGCAGTCTCCGGAACCCGGGAGGGTAGACCTGCATCCAATAAAAATGTAATAAATTCGATTGGAAGTATGCCTGTTGCATATAAACGGTCGGAGATTATGTGCGTTTAGGGCTTTACTTTATACATCGTAATATAATGGTTATTTCTTTCCAGTATTGTATATTAACATATTTTATAAAACAATTAGACAATAGTACCTAGACAGATATAGTGACTTAGCGAAAATGTCGTTTAGTTCAATTGATCATATAAATAATTACAAGGTTGAGCGCAAAACTTGCTGCAGTGCCTATTTTAATGGGTTAATTTGCATTGCAATTTTAGAAAGAAAGATTACGCGTCCTCTGATGGGATTCAAACCCGTTCAAATCTTTTGACAATTAGTGTCAGGCGCCATTACCGCTAGATTAACGAGGCAACGAGCATGTCGCTGAATAACCATACCTCAGCCACTAACCTCAACACTTATCATGTTACTTACTTTTAAAAACTAACAACGGGTAAGTTCTTTTACGATTGTTTATGCCAAAAGGTTTTTTCCGGCACAGAATTCAAGTGTGTTTTAATTATTACGCCTGTATTGGCAGAATTAACTATTGTTAATCGAAAACAATTCCACTGCGCGTGTATGCCTCTGCAGTTCTGCACTTAGGCATAGATAGTTAAAAAAGTAGGTATATCTATGAATTTGTTCCTTAACAAAAGCTGTTAAGGAACCTGGCCTGATCTTACTGTTCCTATTTTTGAAATCGATACTAAAGCGGCTGCCCTGTCTTGAACAGTATATGGATTATATTAGATAGATAATATTGAGTATAAATAGTAATAAACATAAGATAAATAACACAATAATTTACTATTTTATTCTCTTACCATATAACACATGTTTTACGTAATGAGTTGGTAATGACAAAAACAATGACAAATAAATATTTATTTAGGTGAGTTCTTTTGAACTCTTCTATATCATTTTTATTCTGATCAAAAATTAAGCCTAAATAGAACGATAAAATTGTTTGTGTCATTATGTGGTCGTGAGATTGGTTAGTACCTACATCACAAATTTACTTGGCATTTTAATTTCATGACGTCATACATATTATAAATTGCATCATTCTAGTAGAGTTCAGCTTAAGAATTTTATGATTGACCTAGGTACAACACCTATTTTTTATTAGCTAAGAGCAGAGTGCGCGGTTAGAAGCGTTTTACAATGTGTAAAACACATCTGCTCGCGATTTAGTTATAAGAACAAAGTTCCCGTGATTCCTCTGGAACTGTACGTTTGATAGGGATAAAAAATCTTGGGGAATTAAACATCTTTATCCCAAATTACATCCAAACCCGTTTCAGCGCTGGGTGATAACGCTCGCTCGGTCAATAAATGAGAAAACATTTATTGACCGAGCGAGCGAAGCGAGACGCTTCGCCAAATTGACTTGACAAATGCTCTGGCCAAATTGACTTTCATCTGTCCGTATGTTTGTTAGGTTGTGTGTTGGTCCAACTGTACGTTTCGCATTGTTCAACTAAACTACACCAAACTTGGTATGCTTGTTTTACTATTTAATATTTTTTGGGTTGACTGCTATTTTCCTTAAAAGAGAGGGGAAGTTTTCTGTGGCGCTATTCACAGACCAATTTTTCATGAAATTGGGTACACACATTAGACATATAACTAGTCAAGTGGCTGCCGATATGTTGTAAAGTAGGTACTGTTACAAGTTGCCGCTGATAAGACTATGCTCGCGAGGTCTACTGTTCGCAGAACTACTAGTTATATTAATATATTATAATGATCCAATGGCGTTCAGACTGGTAATATTATAAAGCACTGGTTATTACGAAGTCAGTTTCCTATATCGCCTATATTTTATTTCTCTTTAGTTTAGTTTAATTTTAATTTTTTATTGTTCTACTTTCCTATTATTGGGATCTGAGGGTTATCATAAATTAATTTGAACATTCATTGATATCATTAGTACCTACTTGGTGTAATATACCTACTTAAAATATGTTAGTATAGTTGATAATAAATAAATATTCGACTTGAATACTGTGGATCTCTACCTAACGACCTGCAGGACTATTATATATTATCTCAGTTGGTAAAATTGTTAATTGAAATCTTGAAAAAATGGCGGCTCTATGTCAGTTTTGACAACTCCAATAAGCAAAACTGTTAGTAAATTGATAACTGTAGCTGCCGAAATTGACAAAGAGTCGCCATTTTTTCGATTTCAGTCAACATTTGTTAGCAATTACTGAGATACATAATAGCCCTACTGATTAATATTTGGTTACAAAAGTAGGAGAGTTTATTTGAATCACGGTTATAAATACACATCTTATTACTAACAAAGCTCTTATACATTTTTGATTGATAACTTTTTTATTGTTAAATGGAACAATAGTTAACAGAAATGCACATCACTTTACATTCTGCTTTTTATCATTATTAATTTAATAATTTATATAATAATATTTTTAATGAATATGATATTTTTTCTCAAAAGTACACAGTACAGAAATATCATGTGCCCTGAGATAGTTGTTTTATAACACTACTGTTTCTTTTCAGCAGCTTCATCCGCATTTTTGCGATTCCTCTAGAACTATTATGGTCATTGACTCTGTGACTATCTTAAGTCAAAGTTACTTCTATATCAATACATATAGATTTCATATATATAGAAGTAACAAACATTCACTAACATTACAACACTCGCGTACTCATATCCTCACTCACTCACAAAATTTACTATCTATAATATACTGGACACAGAGAAAGCGGGTCGGTAAAAAAAGTCCTTTATTCCTATTTTTTCAATTAAAATAAATTAAAGTTTATTTGATGTAGGAAAAGTATTGAATATTTAGTTTAAAATTACCAGTTTAACTGGATTTAGAAGAATGGTAACAAATATGCAATTTAAACTAAAAAATGTTTTTCAGCTGTATGAACTGCCTGTTGGCTATACAAACTACTAAAACACTTATATATGTATTTTAATCAAATATATTGCTCAAATATTTAAAAGTTATCGCATTTTTTATAACCGACACGCTTTCTTTTCTTAGCGGCTCTGTGTGTTTAGTATGAGAGTTTGTGTGTTTGTATTCTCTTTACGCTGTATTCGCTAATCGGATTTGGTTGTAAAATGGAACGGAGACTGTGGACATAGTGTTTGCCTAGGATTAATAAAGAGACAGGGCAAAAATACTTTTTGTCCATGCGCAAAATGATCTTGTGGAATAATCATTACGTGGAGCAGCAAAGCGCAGTACTTTATATACTTAATACTTTTTTGCAGTATATATATTTATATTTTGATTTGCCCATCCTTTAGTTAGTTCTGGCTTAAAAAGTGCGTTTGAATAAATACGTAATAAATTAAATAGAAAGTATGGCTGTTGCATATAAACGGTCGGAGATTACGTGCATTTTTGGCCTTATCAGTACTTATGTACCAGTTATTATTTATTTAAGGGTATATGGTTATTCAATTCCAATTTACAATTGTCTTGTATTATAGAATAATAAAGTTGGTACGTGAAGCGGTGTAATATGTCTAGATGGCTGATACACGAGCTAAGCCGTAGGACTGAACGCGTAAATGCAAAGTGTGTCGATAGACAGAGGTAAGTCTTTCTCGCTAAAACTACTGATCGGTTTTTAAATCAATGTAGTGATAACCTCGATAATATTTAATAAAATAATCCTCGATCTTCCTCAATTAAAAAAATAATCTGACACTTTCCCTAATATTAAAATAATATAATATGGAATTTTAAAATCAAGTATAATCGGAATCTACTGTTCATGACTGTGACCAAGATAAAACCGTTAAGATCGTAATCGGTCAAGTTCATCTGTTATAGTGTGAAAAATATATGCAAACATCTGTTCGTGTTTGGCACACCCATTTTATGCCGTATTGCAACTGCAATTTATTTATGGTACATATACAATACACAACTAAAACAGTATGGTGTTTACAAACTCGTGTTGTCAGGTATAATCACAGACCAATATATCCAATATTGGTCTGTGGATATGGTAGGTATAGCACCACACGCGGCCTACGGAATAAAACAATTGCTTACCAGAAATGGTAGCTAGAATACTACACATAATAAAAACACACACTACATATTATACATAATTTTGTGTTTTTTTAAAACTAGTGTTGTTAGGAAATATTTTATGTAGCAGACCACGCGGTCTACGGAATAAAACATCTACGGAGAAACGGTGGCTAGAATTAAAACAGATTAGTTTCGTTACAAGTACAATTAAAAAAAAAATACCGACTTCCATTCTATTCAGTTATTGGAGTGTAACTCAAAAACTACTGGACTGAATTTGATGAAATGGGACCACACGGAAAGCACCAGCTTTCAAACAATAAAATAATTTTGAGAATCGGTTCAGCCTATCGAAATTTATGAGGTAACAAACATTAAAAAAATACTGTCGAATTGAGTATCTATAAAAACGGATTCAATGACACCGTTTTTATAGACATAGTTATCGTTTCTTAGTAGGTAATTATTCTCAAAACACATCTAGTTGCAGCAATCGTGGCAATCTGCCTACTCATTAAGTACTTAGTAGATGGGGTTCTGATTTACAGGGCTCGCGTGTTGGATTAAACTGTAAACAAATAGAGATGGTGCTTACGACATGTGATGCGAGAGATTGAGCCATAAATTTATATGAGTTTGAATTGATTATTTAATAATTGTCGATTATAATAATTTGTATAAGGTACAACCGAAACATATTTACACAAAATATATTTTAATAATAGTATTATATCGGCCCAAACTTATATATATATATATATATACGCTTTCTATTTTGAGGTGTTATTCCTATAACTATCTTCTGGCTCCACCTCAGACCCTGGCCATCATCACTACCAAAAGAACTCCTAGAGACAATTCCAACGAGACAAACCTCCATAATGTATACTGCTTCTAGAGTTCCCTTGGACTTCTCTTGGCTCTATCATTACATCAGTTTAGTGCTTTTACATTGCTTTGTCATCAGACCATACTCGCATGATAAGTTTTTGTGTATTTGTGTGCAGTGATTTCATATTCGCCTTCAATTTTTATTTAGACTCGATACAAATTTGCATAGATATATTATATAGGTGCATACAAGTTGATTATAGCTCTAGCCATACCATGTATCTATCATATTGTAATTTTAATTTTGCTAAATTTAAAATTATGTAATGTTGCTTATAATATAATGTCGTATGATATAGGTCTAGGTTTTGGCGACTTGTGACGAAACACCAAACGCAATAACTCACTGTGGGATCTCTATGAGACTGTCCTTATGGTACATAACTATACACTATAAAAATTGTTTAACAGTTTAATACATACCGCTAACCAATCTGCTCCAGGCTTAGGCCAAGTCAGGTTTTGCTCCATTTTCACACCAGTATCATGATCCATTGACGGAACTCTCCATCCTTTCTCCATAGAAACTGGGGACATCAGGTATGTAGTATAGTGATTCAGGCCGAAGAAATCTGAGCTTCCACGCAACTCTGAAACCTGAAAACAAATATTCCATTTGTATATATACATTGTTAATATAACTTTTAAGGTAGCCTTTAATCACTACAGAAGATAGTGATTGGTACTTGAGTGTCACTGATGCTAAGGTAAAAAGTAGTGCATACTAGACTTAAAATGACGAATGGCTTTGAAGATTGAATGAGCTTTGATGAAATTGCACTGACCGACTTTTTGAAGCGATCATAGCCCAAGGGCCAGCCTCTGATACGACAGACGCTGGATTGATCCCTACATCAGGATCAAGCTTTCGGTGAAGATAACATCTTGATTAAATCCACAGCATGGTGTTAGAGCACTTTCAAGTGCCCGCCTAGCTAGCTACGAACCACGAAACGAAAACCTATCGATAAGTACTTGAGAGCCTCTTACTTTTCTAAATCTAATCTATTAGTAGTCAAACACCGACTGATCCTTACTGCCCCTGAGCTATCATTGCCTCAGACATTTTGATGGTTACGAAATATTGGAACTAACAGGTATGTATTCAATGTAGTGAAGTAACCTTCGGGGGTTGATCGTGACTAAGTTAAAGATTCACTTGTATAAAAATTGCATTAATCACTGTCAGGTAAATGTATCTTGTGACCCCGATCAATAAAGTGGGTACAGCTTGACATATCAAGGTTAATATAAAAGGCTATAGAATAAAAAGTGTATTCTTACTTCAGAAACAAAACACTTGTCCTTGAATTCATAAAATTTTCAGTGTTTTTATTTTGCCGATCTACAAAATGTTTATATCTGGAGAGAACTGCCATGCTAACAACAAAACCGCATTGTAAATCAAAGTCTTCGATAAAAGTAGATTATTTTTGTTTCGCAGTTGGTTTAAGTATGTGATGAACGATGAAGTGATGGGGTCTGAATTGACTGTACGTTAGTAACTATTCTGGGTATCGGTATGTGATAATTGACTGTAACATATGGACGGACCAGTAAACAGACAAACAGACAGACAGATAAATGAACATACAGATAAACAGACAAACAAGCAGAAAGAAGGACACCGTGAAACTTTATATAAAATCTTTAAACGGCTACAGAACTTTGAAAACGAACACTAGACTCGTTCAATTGATTAAAGTTGTTTGTCTACATCACGTTTTTTATAGTCAAGCGTCAGACATAATACCTACACAATTTAAAATAATAAGCACTTTACTACCTTCCGGATAATAAATAGGAAACCTAGGAACTGTAATGATTCAGGAAAAACATTGACTTTTAAATATAATATCCGTTTTAACGCATTATTTTAATATATAACAACGATTTATTGCCGTCTAGATTAAAATTCAAAATAATAATTTCTGAGTGCTGCAGTAGATAATTACAGGTACAGTTATTAAGGTCGTAGGAAGGATAATCGAAGAAACTCAATCTTCGCAAATATACTAGAACAGTAATATATATTACAAGGGAACGGGTGACAGAAATCTACTATATAAAATAGAAATTTGTCTAATCGAGAAATTGTAGACTCAAAAAAGACTACCTAACCAGGCAAATTCAAACCGGATACTAAACTTGATTTGTGGGAGTGATTTTTCTTTTGTATGTTCTTTTGCAGTGGGATATATATCTTAAGATTCATGAACGTATTCTACGAGTATTTATCCAATTGCCCTACGACGTGTATATACATGATACAAATGTTAATATAGAACTGACCTCTTTTGCCGAGAAATATGGTAGACGAGATCTCGAAAAGCCTTGCTCAAGGCTTTTGTTGTTTACTATCTGCCGCACTAAATCTGGGTAGTCACCGGTCTCGGAAAATATTGGGTGAGCATAAAGTCCCATCTGAAAACAAATATATTTTTCTAAATCACTTTGAATTGGGTACTTACTAATATATATCTTATAGAGATCCCGCCGGGATGAGAATCTTAAGAGATTAAGAAACCCGGCTTAGTCTGGTTTTTCACTGACACGGAGATAGTAGGATGCGAAGAATCTTGGAAGCAGTGCGGAGAGCAGATACATAATAGAGTCCCTAGGTGCGCTGAAGTGGAGCGATGCGAGGTCGTAGAGCGCTTAGACGTTCGAAGCGGAGAGCAGCAGTGCTAATTTGCAAGCAATACGTTACGACGAATAGTAATGTCATTATAAACAAGGTCATTTGATCTCACATTGATTAAGAAAATATTTGATGAAACTGAATTGATAACAATATATTATTTGAAATATTAATTAAAATTTCAGTACTTCGCCGGAGCCCCTTGTGCGCTCTTATTTCCTCCACACCCAAGCTCCGTTGTCTCGCTGCACTAACACAGCCATGAATACATTCTATGATTAGAATATATTAAACTAGATTTTTCTCCGCTATAAACATGGCCCTCGAAAGTGGCTGAACGGAGATATTAAATTTAAGCTTTATTGTTGGTGCATATTTTCTTAGCTTCGCACTGAACTTTTCTCTACGATTCAATGGACAAGCAGCATAATAAGATGGTAGGCCTGTTGTGAACGAACCCCTATCGGTTGGTAACATTGAGTATCTAGATATTGTTTTTGAAAGAAATATTGTTTACCGTAATTGTATTTAGAAATGTAGATTATTGTAGTGAAATTACTGGTAGAGTGATGAGTTCTGAGATTGTAAAAGCAGTTTTAAGACATTAATTTTTAATCTTAATACTCATTGACAGTACAGGTAAAAAACGCAGTGTAATTTTCTGCAAATCTTCAGTTCAAAACTTTGGGCAAGCAAGCTCTACAACTCGTCAATTACGAGTATAGGCGTGGATAGTGCTTACCGACGAAGATGGTTTAAAAATATAAAAAAAACAATAATAGAACGATAGATAATGGTAGCATAAAAATTACGTTCATTTGAAGATATCTCTCAGCAGCTTCATGGTCTTCAGGTTTTGTTACATCTTTAGGCTCTGCCCAAAATGTGTCTAGAGTAATTCCAATAGTACCTGAAACCAATGTTACATATTTATAATATCTAAATCAAAAAAATAAATAAAGTACTTATTAAAAACATTATGATGTGACATAAATCTTCCCCAGGAAATGGTATACCGAAAAAGCACTACTTTAGAAGGAAAAAGTTGAATATGACAGATTAATACGCAATATCCAGCTTTGGACAAGTCACAGGAAGTAAGTAGACAAGCCATATATTATTATAAAGCTGTGTGGCAATATTTTTCTTGCTTTTGCTCCGAGTCATGGCCCGGAACTTCCTTGTCAGAGCTGTTTATGTCCTCAAATCATAAGGACTTTTATGAAAACAGCATCAAATTATAGCACGAATACGTGCGACGGACCGTTACTGAGAATTTCCTGATATGGAAGCTGAAAAAGACTTTGTGCAACCTGCAAATCAAGCCCCGGACCTTATTAACCACACACGTTGCAGTTCCTGGAAAAGTAGGTTAATTTCTGCGAAATCTATTGTGTTATTGGCCAAATGTGGCGAATCACGATTCAACAAGTTAATCTAACATAAACCCTAATTCCACTGGAATATGTATTATACATCGGTGTAGCTCTAAACAATTAAGGCATATACGGGTAGTTTATGGAAATAAAGTAAGAACAAAGCAATAAACATTTAGATACGAGTACAAATTCATTACTATTTTCTTAAATGTAGAAAAAAAGAGACATACTCTCGAGCAGAATTCGAACCCGCGTCGTCTGACAATCTGTGTCAGACTGCGCGAAATCGTGAGGCCACCGACGTGGTCGTAGTAGTAGATAATATTACCGTGCCACCGAGCATTTTCGGTGCATTCAGCACCGAATTTATGTCTCTACTTGGCTTTGTAGCTGGATAATTTATATCTATTTTTTCCAAAAATCAAGTAATACAAATTATCAACTATTTGATAAGTATTTAAATAATTATAAAGGTAGGTATCTACTAAAACATATTAATTGAGTTTGTGATTAAAAAATCGTAGCTAACAATTTGTTGTGTACCTTTTTGTATTGGTCGATATTTCTTGTCGTACAGATGGTAAGCTCGAGAATGGGCTAACAACATAAAATGAGCGCATAAATAATCCCCAATGCCATGGGATACAAGCGCTGGTACAAAATAGTCAGTTCCGTAACCCTGTAACAAGAAAATATAAGTTATGTATGTTCTAAATACTTACAGGAGTCCTGCGTACAGTTTCGTCCGTCGTCAGTTCACGTTAACAATTCTAAGCGTGTGTTATTTGTGCGGATATCTTATATTGTTGTGTTGTGTTACATAATTTATATCTTTATTTTTTTATTTTATATCCTAAAAGGTCGAAAGACATGAAAACAATGGATTGAAATGGCAATACATGCAAAACCTTCGCTGGATAACGTGGACAATTTAAATCATAAAAAAAACAATTAACTATTGATGAAAATTATTACTATTTATTGATTTATAAACAAAATATTTATTGTTGCTTCTATATTTTAAAAGTACCATTTAAATGTCACAGCATTTAATAAAACAGTTGAAATAATAAACGTAAAAATATATACACATATAGATTTGCGTCTGGCTGACGTAAAACTCGATTATTCAATAAAATATAATTTTAGTTTGAAGAAATTTATAAATAATAGTTCTACTTTTATATGACACCCGTTCACTTGAAGCCGTAAATATTTAATACGGTAACAATTGCCTTCACATAAACATAATATATTACTACGAAATTATTCATAATCATCGTAAAATATTGATTTTATAAGGTCATAATTTTCGTTTGAATAATGTATAGCATTAATAGTGTAAATGTGACAGTTTGTATGTTTGGATGTGAATACTTTTTACCCCTCTACTACTACTACTATCTTCTCCTTTTTGAAGTCGGATACAAACAAAATATTGCTCAAATGAACAAAGAATCCAACTCAATATAAAATACGATTTCAACTTTTGCAAGACAAATTCATGTTATAACTTTTTCGAGCACACATTATTATCAAAACATAATTTGGACTAACCTCGACGTGTCGATCGAGTCTACTCCTGACCACGATCGATGTCCATGATACTCGATCGAAACGTCAATGTTAGCCACGTTATGTTTTGATAATAATTTGTGCGCGAAAAAATCTTGATATTCTCTTAAAGCTTGATATAAAATGACTTAATATTTTTGTTTTGGCTAAAAAATTTGCTGTAAAACCCTTCTCCTACTCACATTATAGCAATGTTGATGAGGTTCATTCATTGTGGTCCATGTTTTGATGATATCTCCAAACAAATCGAAAGCAACCCTCGCGTAGTCTTCAAAATAATTCACCATTTCAGGGTTAGACCAGCCACCTAAGTCCATTAAAGGAGTTGGCAGGTCCCAGTGGAAAAGCGTTACTATTGGCGTTATGTTCACTTTTATGAGCTCCTCAAATACAGTACGGTAATATCGTACTCCGTCTCTGCTCACGTTATGGTCGGTGCCTTGCGGTAGTAATCTGAAACAAAGTTGGAAATAAACCCCAAGAATATTTCCAGAATCGGAATCAGAATAACTTATTTGCAACAAACTAATATTATTTTAAACAAAGTAAACAGTATTATTAAAAAATATAATTTATCGCAACACGCCATATTATGCTAGTCGTTTGAGCAGCGCTAGTCTTCCGTTGAAGCAGTTTGACAGATGAACTGAAGTAAAATAACTTAATAATCTACATCAATATATCATATAATGTGTTTTGGTAGTTTTGTTGTGTACTAGATTCAACAATGTAGTAAAATAGATTTTCCTATGGTACGCTTATTTATATCTGACTGCGGCGACCGATATTATGTCGAGTTTCTATCTTCATATCTAGTAGTCCATGGACATATATTTTATAGAAACTGGTCACTTATTGTAGTAAAAAGTTGAGTAATGAATGAATTAACATTTTCATCTAGTATCCTGAGAAACTGTATTTTTATAGTATTACTTTTCAAAGCACTAACGCCTGCTTTAGCGATCTCAAACATTGAAATTTATGGAGAGAAAAATTCACATCCTCGGACGGGATTCGAACCCGCGTCTCCGTGTCAGACGCCATTGACCAACTAGGCCACTGATAGTCGATGGCGTCTAACACGGAGAGTCAGAAGACGCGGGTTCGAATCCCGTCCGAGGATGTGAATTTTTCTCTCTATAAATTTCAACTGTATTTTTTTTTTATATTTTGCATATAAGTGAGAACAACAATCTTTGGGGTTTTCTGACTCTTCAGGCTTATACTTAACACTAATTCCCTGAAGGCGCCGAATGCTAAATCCTCTTTTACCATAAGATTTTAAAAACGATGAGAGGTTATTCAAAAATTTCAGGTTGTTATACTAATTATTGCATATATAAGGTCTTTGTTAATTAGTGCACAATATTGAACAAGGTGGTTTGTAATCGATAACCAGTGATGAAAGTAAAAGAAAATAAAATAACATGAGCGCCGTCATGCGTTCAGTCGCGCAATGGTTAATAGCCGCCGAGCAATGAATATGGATGCTTTCATAATAATAAAAATATATGTATTTTTTCATTATTGGCTTCTTAATACAAAATTATGGACAATTTTTTAAATTATTCTTGGAGGTACACAATATCAATCAATAAATAGACTGAATGAGCACCTGTTTTTCAATGTTAAATAATAACCAAGGCCGTGAGGTCAGTTGTCGCAAAACAAATGATTCATCAAAAATTTATGGAAATAGTATAAATATTTCAGCTGAAATAGTTTTTAAAGGCCTCGTTTATTTAAAAAGGACTCTTAGCATCTTTCTCTGTGTGTGTATGCATGTGTGTTTGTGGCTATGTCTTGAACGAATATTATAAACATCGACATTAAAAAAAAAAAGGTAACGTGCTTAGAGTTATATGTGGCTGCAATGTATTGAACATGGAGATATATTCAAGGACAATATGCCATATAAATCAAAAGGATCTCTTTTCAAGTAAAAATAATACCTACAGCTTATAATGTAATGTAAATTTTATGAAACTTACGGCCATTGTATCCCTTAATCGATTTTAACTACATAAATTAGACTGCATTCAAAAATTTACAGCATGGGCAGTTTTACTTTCATTAAACAAAATCTGATTTTCCCACATGAAAAACGTAAATTAATACCTATCTGTTATGGGGTAACAATAGATTTCTCTAATTCATGAAACCTAACTACATTAACTGGCAATAATATAAGGTCTTTGGAAATGTACTAGCATAGTATTGCGTGGATTTATAAAAAAAATTAAATATAAACTCACCTAGGCCATGACATAGACATCCTATAATACTTGACGCCCAAGCTCTTGATCATCTCGATATCTTCCATATACTTGTGATAAGAGTCAGCTGCGATATCACCATTAGATCTGTCGGGCGTGTACTCAGGATGCTTGTGAATATATGTGTCCCACATACTCTCACCTTTGCCTTAAGAAGAAGAACAAACAATTAAAGAATTGTGCAGATTATTATGTAAGCTAGGCAAAATGCTTTAGAAAAACAGATCTCTAAAGATGCTTTTACTCAATGTGAAACTTAGTTTTGTTGCAGTGTTTTAAGTAAATAATAATATTATGCTATTGAAATATTATGTTGACGTACCGTACAATTTTGGTCATTAATTCTGTTACAATATAACAAACATGTAATTATTTACATAATGTGAAACTATATCTCACATAAGCTACCTACATCTACGCCTGAAATTTATATATATATACGCAATCATCTTGTTCTATTATAAGGCATAAATCCAAACACAGATCAAATGATAGTTTTGGAAATTAGGAGGAAATGATTTGAATATAAAAAATAAACATATTATATTATATTTATTATAATATACCTATTAGATGCATTTTCTCAAAAAATATTTTGAATACTAAGAATCATAGTCTATATGTATTGTATTTATAAAGTAAAATTCTTAATAACTATATTCTTAATAAAAAATACGCTCTACGTAGGTATGCACCGCCCATTGATACACTTTTAATTTTAAGTAGGTATTTAATTGTGGTGAAATATTTTTGTATGCATTGTTTCGTATTTATTTAGGTTTAGCTTATATTTGCAGTGTGGTGTTTAAAAAAAATTGTTAAACTATGTATAAAGATCCATATTATTACATAGAATATTTATGACTTAAAGTAATTTTTTTAGTTTTTTTTATCCCAGATTCCGTTGAGTTGTAGTAAACAAACAACGGTATATATGTTGTTTGTTTAACTGTATAATACTACGGTTTATACCACGCAAACGCAGTTAAATAAGAATGAAATCATATCAAAAATTTGAGGCACCAGTAGGTATGAAAAAGAACAATGGCATAGGTCGCAATCGGTTTCCCATTTTGTATCAGTTAAAAGTATATGAGAGACAGATGGCAACACAGAAAGGAGACCGCAATAAAGCAACAGAAACCCTTTTTTCGGGGCGAGACCCTAAAACGAGGTAAATCACATTCCATATTCAAACGCGGCTGTCGATACTGGTAGTTTATTGAATCTGTGAGGAAAGACGTTTGGAGGAATATGTTGCTAGAGGCTTTTGCAGAGTCACATTCTTTTTATTTGTGTATCGTAGCGATGTGGTAAGGAATAAACACTGATTGCGCGTCTTATATGTTTGGATTTTGATAGCCTGTATACACGTTTGTTTGTCAGCTACACGTAACAGCGGAAGTTTGATGTATTTTCTTTTCAATACTCTTGTTATAAAACTGAATCATTGTATAACCAAACACAAACAGAAAAAGTGTGTAACATTTTACCTGCATAACAATTAGAATCAATCACTCGTGTAATGGCCAAGGTCGAATATTAGTTTTGCGTACATGAATAAAATCAGACTCTGCTTTAGACGTACTTATACGCTCAGATGACACGCAGATCGCGCGTTAATGCACTTAAAACGAGATTCAGTCAAAAATTAGTCTAATTTACGGTGCCGTAAATGCACGATCGTAAAACGCGCGTCGTCTGCGCGTTCAAAATACGCCGTGTGCTTAGGCTCCTAGAACTAATGAAGTGCTTGTGCGATTAGCATGACAAGTCGTACGGATCAATTCAGGCAACCTTATACTATGCGGATAATGCTTAGACCGGTGGCCGGTATTGGAGTCTTTTCTCAAATTAGCGCGTCGATCGTTTGTCGTAGGTTAACACTTCAAGATGGTAGCGAGGAAATCCAGTTGAGTCTCTCTAGTGTCACATATGTATGCAGTGACAGGCACGGGCCCCCTGTTGCGATGGTGGATGGAGTAGGTACCTGGCTCCACTAGCTCCTGGTACTTGAGCAATGGACGATCACTGGTCGCCATTCTGGGTCTAGTGTTCTAGGTCCACTGCATCATCACTGTTCATCAATTGAGATACTGATGAAAGGGTCCAAATCCAATCAACAATTAGACAATTTATATTAGATATATCACTGTGCACGTTCCCTCCAGGGATAACTTATGTAATAAAGATTCTGGATGTTTAAAGAAATATATATTACCTAATCTGAATAATAATATACGCTTTCATAACCCATCATATCGTGGAAGGCATGGACAGATAAACACATTAATTTACCCTGGTTATTAGGAATCGAACCTGGTATCCCACGCTTCAAAGGCAAAAAATTCAAGTCATAATAACTAAAAATAACAAAACTTAGCGTGTAGAAGATCGTAATGGATTATGCAGTAAATGAATTGCATTGTGATATTTTATATAATTAAGGCTTTGTTGAGATGATAGCGTTAAGCAACACTGTAAAGGTGTTTAAACTGTCTAGGTTTATCTAGGTTAGACAAATGAAGTTTTATAACACTATTTATATAAAATAGATGAACGCTACAGCTAACCTCTAGTGTTACCAGATAAGACTTATTCGTTTATTCTGTAAATGCGTTTATCTATTTTTTTATAACAGCCTCAAAGAGGTTCGTTTAAATATTCAATGTTAGAAGACGTTTCATCAATTATGTAAATTTAGGCAATTCTGCAGCTACGCGTAAGCAGCGTGCGATAGTGAATACGTGGTATTACCTTAACTTGACTCTTGTTCGAGAGTGGCGCTACTGTTTAATGTACTATTATCTACTCTGTATAGTATTACTCAGTATTTTAGGCTTGCTAGTCCTTACTATCGTGTTCTATATTAAACGCAAACGTCGAGGGCCTCATTATACACTAATGTGTAATAAAAAACTGGTGTTTCTCAATAAACACATGTATCTATATAATATGAATTGTAGCCTAAACGACATTTTTAAAGTAAATAAGTTTAACTCTGTATGATTAAAATTAAAAAAATAATTGTAAAATTTCTTTGAAATATCTTTAATATTTATTTTTGCTACTGCAATAATTGATACCTGTTTTTGTAATTCGTCATGTTATCAATAACAGTGAGTTACAAACAAGTCAAACGACATCATTTTTGATATTTAATTTTATAATATATTAATTTCATCAACATAGTTTTGACAAATATAATATACCTAGCTTGATAAATTTCAAATGTTTTGATATTTATCTGTGCACGAAAAAGTTCCGATAATCTTTTGAGCCACTAGTGTAAATAGTGTATCAATAGAATTATCTTATAATTGGCACAATTATGATCTCCATTCTTGTTTACAATAAATATGGCCGTTAATATTGCGTGACGTCACATCCCAATCATAGCCTTATTTACTGGCCTGGGGCGAATGCTTTAGGTTGCGCCTATACGTCCGCTCCTATGTCTGCTCGTAACTCAACGGCTCAACCGAGTTTGATAGATAATACGTCATTAGATTTGTCTTATTAACGCGAGTGTCACATGGG
This sequence comes from Selenia dentaria, assembly GCA_917880725.1. Classification (NCBI taxonomy): domain Eukaryota; kingdom Metazoa; phylum Arthropoda; class Insecta; order Lepidoptera; family Geometridae; genus Selenia; species Selenia dentaria. Next base: position 18,415,575 of record OU862888.1, on the reverse strand, counting down.
TACAAAAAGTACTTAATATTAAAAAAAAAAACAGTTTAATCCTTCCTCGTGATAATTAAAACAAAATATTTGTGAATGAAACTGACGCATATTTACGTCTCTGGGACGCAAAGGGTTAATATGCGGACTAATTATCCGTTAGCTGAATTATTAAAAAAAAAAATATATACACACACATACACATTACAAAAATATATTATTGTTATTATTAATTATCATGTATTTTTTTTAATTAACAGTTGTTTATTAATAAGAAAGAAGTACTAAGAAGTTTATCAAAACTAGCCTAATAACTGTATTCTGCATAGTGTCTCTGAAGTGCTTTAGAGATACTTGTCTAGTTGTTCTATATATATCAACTTCATTAAGCATGTCTCTTCGGTCGTTCCCTCATGACTGAGGGTCGTGATCATCATGGCAGCACCTTGGTTCCAACGAACTGTCTCCATCGGCTCCGGTCTGTGGCCATCTCCACCGCGGTGTAAAAGCGGGACGTTGGTGTTTCTTTAAGTTGGTCAGACCACCTGGTCGGAGACCGGCCTCGTGAGCGTTTCCCTTCCACGTTTCCCACCACAATGAGCTTTTCCAAGCTGCTGTCGCCACGTCTGGCGATATATATATTATACTAAGACGGATGATCTTTGGCGGCATTTTCAATAGAGCGCTTTGTTGGATCAGAAGGGACACTATGCCTTCAGTCCCAGTTGCTGTTACGCCATACTCGGGCGATATAAAACCTCATACACTTTCTTTCCGTCAGCTTACATTGTACCAGTGTTTTTTTTAAATTTATATACTAAGTACTAGCTGACCTATTCGCGGTTCCGCTCGTGTGGATTCGCGGGATGCGACACCTCAGAACTATATTGGTTAGTTGTGTAACCGATGTAGTTCTGAGTTAGTTAGTTGAAACTGTATAAGTAATAGTTCTGAGTTAGTTGACCTGAACTTTATAATAGTTCCACGACATGAGCGGCTTAAGCATTTCGTGTTGGTAATTTGCGCGGTACTTATTTTTTTTTAATTAAAAAGTAGTTTAAGTTACTCTTTAGAGCAGCAACTATCGGTCATAGAACGTCCCGCCAAAATACGTAAAGCCGGTTCGCACAGAGAAAAAAATTAAAATAGTTTTTATGCTATGTATACCGTATATACTCCTATATATACATTAAAATAAAAGCTGTGGTTTAAGATAAACAAGACCCTTTATTGTAGTTTTATACATAGATTACAATTAACAACTACAAATACAATTAACGAGCTGGAATTTTTTAAATTATTTTACAAGTAACAGGAATTATCTCCTGTTACTCGTAACGCGCGTTAATTACATTACATTTACAATACTACACAACTAACTCTTACCTCAGTAAGTTTGTAGTGGATTATGGCTCATACTCTTCTCTCTAAGCTAAAGGCCCGAGTCCCAGCTGTGAGAACTAAATCGTTAATTATGTATGCTCACCTCCTGCGTTCCATCCGCCCTCTATTTGAAATGCGGCCGTCGAGACTCCGAACATGAAGTCCTCGGGAAAGGAGTACTTGCTCATCCCAGCGGCTTTTGGCTCACTTGACCCATGTGTCAAGCACAGCAGGCTGTGAAAAATCACAAAACTTTAATGAAACCCCCAAAAATCACATAATGATATTTTTGTATTTATGTATAGCTATTATAATAATACAAGAATTAATTTCCTAGCTTTATGCGACAAAACAAAATTGAATCATTCAGCCGTAATAAATTTGGTTGATGAATATTTAAACTCAGATGATAAGGGTTAAGAAAGTAGATTTTACAAGGCTTCATAAAAGTCTGTTTTAATTTTTTTTGCAGCACTGATAAACATTTTGTTTGTGCTTTTTAGAAGTGTAATTTTATTTGCGTTTTATCTGTTATCTCATTCCTGGATAATTGTAAAATATCAGTACAAAAAAACGTAGGTAATACGTATTAGTTGACGAAATTGTAAAAAAAACTCACGAGACATATAAAAACACATTTAACTTAAGAATAAAAAAAAAAAAAAATTTTCCGAGAATAAAAATGATTAATTTGCAAGAATATTAAAACAAGAATATACCCAATCGTATATAGGTTTTAAGTGGTCCATAAATCAAATGCTGACATTGTGAAGACACCTGCGTAAACTATTTTAGTTCCTACCATTTTGCAATTATCGTATGTGACAGCATATTTTATTATATAAATCAAAAACAATATTCGATCAACTTATGACGATGATATAAAATGTCTTAAGGCACACTTACACCAGGCACAATTAGGTATCTCAGTTAGAATGAAATGTTGACTGACGTCATGAAAAACGACCGCAATATGTCAGTTTTGACATCTCCGGTAAGAAAACATTTTAGTTAGTTGATAGCTGACGATAACCAAAGTGACATAAAGGCGACTTTTTTAATTTTATTTAACATTTGATTGCAATGCAACTGAGATACATAATAGCACTAACGTCCGATCTTAGTAAATGAGTGACTATAGTCAATATATCTTCCACGCGACCTGATGTTATTATCATGGTTTGTTTCGCATATAAGTGACGCACTTGGCTATAGGTACACAGATAGACTGTTTGTGTATTTAGGCAATGTCCAGTTTAACGCTTTGTGTTCCGAAATAAATAAATAGATATCGACCGCGCAAAAGTGAAACAATATCATGGGTCATTATTTTCAAGTTGTGTTCAATTCTATTTCAATGCATGGGTGGCAAATGCTAACAGCAGAATCGGCGTATTTGCTTTTGCTTTTTTTAGAAAGATGCATTTCTCTTTAATATATGAATTCGTTGTAATGTTATGTTCTATTTGAAACATTTTTACTTTCAACTAAAAGTATCTGACAAATGTATCAACCTCTCACCGTAACCCTATTTATGTGCGGTTGGTCAGAGTTGTGGAATAGTGTACGAGGTTTAGCTTTAGATTTACAGTCTGTTTGACGTAAACATTCGTCGCTCTTAGGGATTCGTATACGAATTAGTTACTTTTTATCAATCTAAGCGGTGTATAGTTATATATGTAAAGCACACAAGATTTAGCTACAAATGTGTGAGCAGATTGGCTGGTTCGGAGGATGCACGAGAAAATATTGCATATCAATGGATAATGAAAATCAACGAGCTATGGAGAGGGCTATGCTTGGGCTTTATCTACGTGATCGAATCAGAAATGAGGAGATCCGTAGAAGAACGAATGTCACCGACATAGCTCAGAAGATTAGCCAGTTGAAGTGGCAGTGGGCAGGGCACATAGCACGCAGAACAGATGGCCGATGGGGCCGAAAGGTTCTGGAGTGGAGATCACGGACCGGCAAGCGCAGCGAAGGTCGTCCACCGACACGTTGAAGGTCGCAGGACGACGTTGGATGCAGGCCGCTTCCAACGGTCCTTTGGGAAAATCATTGGGGAGGTAGGTATATGTTCAGCAGTGGACGTCCTACGGCTGAGATGATGATGATGATGAATAATGCAACTCCAAATGAAGAAATTAGGGAATATATAGCTGTTTATTGAGAGAACCTTGTTACCAAAGTAACGATGTCTATCAGTCTGTAGGTTCCACTTTGAATGTATCTTTTGAAAAATCAAATAGAATTATATAAAATAAATTAAATATTAATACAATCGTTATTAATTAAATAAATATGTAAATAATATATATTTTTTTTTATTATCCTCAGAATCAAACAAAAATATAAACTAATTAAGGGCCACTTATTGCACATTATTATACTTTAAAATAAAATAAAATATCAGTTTGCAAAATTAGACCCGTTATTGTATAAAGTTATTATATTAAAGACGTAATTAATGTATTATATATAAGTTAGATGTAGGATTATCGATTATTGAAATAATAACTCTTATAACTTTTCCCATATTACGACGAAAATATGACGACTTTTAAGATAATATACATATTTACAGTATGTTCCATATACTGTGTACAGATGACGATAAAGCAAAATGTTCACGTATATTGATATTATGTCTTAATAACAATAATCATTCCCGAATGTAATACTAGACATAAATATAAATTATGTACTTAACTACTTACTCATATCGCCACCTCAAGGGTACCCTTCTACAGGAAGAAAAAGTACTTGCGCCGATACGCTTTAAACCCTATCAATACATATTTTATACCTTTTAAACCAACTGTTATATTTTTACCAAACCTTGTAAGTATCACACCATGTATATAACTTGTCAGATATTAGAATCCTCACTGCAACAGATATCTCCTATTTCTTGTCTGTCCAGACCCGATTGGAGTGAATTCCCTAATCAGAAAACACAACTCATTTCTTTTCTCATCTTTAGGTTTCATAATAAATACTATACTTGTCGACATTTGGCACATTTAACTATTGCACTTATCACTTTTATAAGAACACAAATGGATATAACGAGCCTCACCTAAGGCTTGCCAAAAGTACGGCGCACTGGGCGACTCCGCTCGAGCTCCGCATTCTGATAACTAAAACAACACACCACTGGCATTACCTATTTAACGCTATCGACAGTCTCAATCACCTGAATCTCAATTTACGACACGGCCTTCTAGAGGTCTCCCTAGGAAACGAGTTCATGCCATTGAAAATTGTCCTTATTATTTTAAAAAAAGCCTATATATCCGTGTTTTGATTGCGCTTGGCTATGACCATGCTGGCACGCATATACATATTTATGACATAATATGATTCGATATACCTAACATGTTTTTATATTTTATTTTGAAGGCTAATGAAGATGCATATTGAAGTGGGCAATATAGATGGATTTATTAAAATTGCTCTTTTGTGTAGCTACTGCTATACCGATGATTGCTATTTTTGGAGCTTTAACATCAACAATTTTATAAACATAATGATTAGATTAATAATTTATTAGATGCACCCAATAAATTATTAAATTAATCGAAACGAATAAATAAAATGGAAGTTTCTGTTACTAAATACATATGATATGAATATGAAACTACCTATATACGGGACCATAGATACATTTATGGATTTTCTTCAATGAATTTATCTATGGTACGTACACCACGGTACGGTACTTAAAAAATTTTTTTTTTTTTTCTGTCTTTATCAAAATGGCTGAATTATTGCTTATAGATAGCTGATATGAGGAGTAACATAGATTACTTTTATTTTATAATAAGAATAAAATATTAAAACTATATCCTGCAAAACCACGCGTCGGATCACCCGTCCCGAGTTAGTGATAAAAATACTCCACACTAAAATAGAACAAACAGAAAAAATATACAAAACTTTTGTATTACGTTGCAATGTTTTCTCATTGTTAATAAACTCTTGGAAATGTGAACACAGAATAATGAATAAAGTAAGTATGCTAATTTTATTGATCAACAAAATTAATAATTTTAAAATCATAATGATACCAAGTAATTATTATAAAAAGTTGTGAAAATTTACAGAGACAGCGCATTAAAATAAAAAGTTCCATATTTTATAGTTACGTATGTTGCATTTTGTCGATTATCAACTTTTTCAATATTATAGAAACAGAAAAAACTTTCGCTATATTTTACTAAACATTGGTCGACGAAATTAATATTTACCTCTGCGCTGTCCCAACAATAGAACTCCCCTTAAATATTTGTACAGGGAAATAAGTCCATAAATAACCTTACGACACCATCGAGCGGGTGTTTCTGACACTCCCTCACCTGAAATGTGTATAAATCAGGTAAAGCAGGGCAGCAGGCTCGGGGATGTTTGGTTTAAATAGGTAGGTATTCACAAAAAATAAACAAAACATGTTTGATAGATGGTTATAGCCATTACTACTAAAATGTCAGTATTTATTTAATGCTACCAAATTCTAAATCATATAAGGAGTTTGGGTTTTATGCTCTTTTGCTAAAAATATGTACATAGTATCTCCTGTCACATTGAACACTATGCAGCTTTTGAATAAAAAACATGCAGGCATGACTTTGAAACCAGTTATCCATTTTAATATCCATTACAGATCTAATTGATATATCTTCAGTACTTATGTGTATTTATGTATGTATGTAAGATACTCAGCATCATCCTAAGGATTAGCCTGAACCGCATAATGGAGTTTGATAAATTTATTATTAATTAGATTGGACTTTGCTCGCACGTGACGAGAATATTCATTGTAATATTTTCAAAAACTATTTATGGCCGCTTTGTAATTTTTTTTTTCAAATCCATTATATGGGTAAGTATAAAAATCTGGGGGTTACCATTTAATAAATTATATATATCCATTCAATATACCATTCAATAAATGACTAGTTTTTTTTTAATTTACGCATATTTTCTTTATGCAGCACATCTTATAACAAGTCGTCACCTCAGTTTAAGAGCCACGCCTCTCTATAGCAGTAGAACTGTCACCAAAATGATTAACTTTTAAATTTTACCTAGCACCGCACTAGATTTTGGTCTCATTTCTTATTTGTTTGTTTGAAATTATTTTATTTTAGAGTTATTTGTTCAAAACAATTTCTTAAGATTTTTCCATTCTTTTGCCAAAATGTTTAAATAATACTATATATAGGTAGTTATGTACTTAAAAATAATATTTTGTATGATTCTGATTTTGTGAAAATTAGTCTTAGTAACAATGTTACTGCATTTTGTATTATTGGAAATATGCAGATCCTTTTTTTTTTATATAATAACGATACCTCAATTAGGACTTACGCTTCTATAATAACTGGTGCGTCTAAATATACAGTACAGACTGATATTCAAGGTATAATAACAAGTAATTGTTACTATATTGCTATTTTATAAAGGATAAGGCAACTTATAATATTTTAAACCCTTTAGGTACACAAGTACAATTTGAAAACATTAATACCGACTTCTATTCAGTTATTTGAGTGTATCTCAATAACTACTAGACTGAATTTGATAAATGGGACCACACAGGAAACACTAGCTTTCAAACCGAAACAGAATTTGGAGAATCGGTTTACCCAGGCGAAAGTTTGGAGGTAACAAACATAAAAAAAACACACACACACACAAACATACAGGTAAATTGAGTACCTCCTCTTTTTTGGAAGTCGGTAGAAAAAGAAGAGGAAGCCTGAAAGTTCAAGGAGGCGCATCTAAGGACTCCAAAAAAACGTCAATGAAGTATGTATGTGAAGGTGCATGTACGGTAGTGTGTATGTTTGAGAGAGAAATAGAGAGAGAGAGAGAGATATTGTGGTTGTATAATGACATTTTTAATTTATGAAGCGGTATCTACACTCCACATGAATCTACTGACACAAAAGATCGCGAAGGCTTTGTAACACCACTATGAATAGATTTGCGAGACAAAAGGTGCTCTACAAAACTAAAGGTGACCAGTTTTACATGCGAACGGGGTGCGATGTCAAGCGCTCATTTAAACAACTCTCCACCTCTCCAAACTAGTTCAGCTTCTAATTCGATCATATTATGCTTTTAAAATACATCAAAGTAAATATACAAATTAAAATTAATTAATTTTAAATCTTTTCTTGTTTCGAATGGGAACATGTTCCCAATAAATCGGACGCGTAAGACAAGTAACATTTTAATTATGAATTAATTCTAAGCCATTGAAATAATTCTGCGTCATCCATCATTATATTTTTTCGAATTCTGTTTTTTTTATTATTATTATTATATTATTGATAATTATGTTTACCTATTGCTTCTACCGTTTATGAGGACGAAAAGATTGTAAGTGTATGGCTTTGCATAAATATTAAAAGGATATACATGTTGGGACGATTTTGTACTAGTTTAATAGAACCGCCTTTTTTAAACACCCGCTTTTCTTTCCGCCCTTTTTAAATCTTATTTACTGAAAATCTATCTATATTTTCTTAGCTTGTATAATTTTATGTGGGATAACACCCGTAGAAGATGAAATAATAAGTATTATTTTATTATTATTTGCATATTCTTAATATAAGCCTAACATTAGTACACTAAGAAATAGACCGGCAGCTTTTTAAACGTTCGTTTTTACTGAATGTCTGAACACAACTAGGAAACTTTGGAAGCGTGGAAGCGGGAGATGTTTTTCCGTAAAGTTTATGACACGAATCACGGCTACTAAGTTCACTGAGTGATTCGCAGCGCGAATAGAGCCTGCTAAAAATAATAATTATATTCGGGAGCTCTGTAAGCTTTGGTAACTATGTACCTGTCTTAGAAACACGGGGTCCCGTTCGTGCATCCCTTAGCTCAATCCCTAGCCGATGCAAATTTGTGCGACGAAAAGAAATATTTTTTCTTGGAACGATCCAAGTATGATGTGTTATTGTGAGTACCAATGCCTCCTGCGACCCAAGAAATACTAGTGCGGGAGTATGAGTGTGTAATCATATATTTTTAAATATTTATATAAAAATTTGTTCATTTTGTGATTTCGCACGTAGTTGGTAAAGAGGATACTTTGTATCCTGAAAAATGCTCCACTCGGGAAGTTATTATCCATGGGAGTACTGTCGCCAGTCACAGAAAATTCATGAAAAAAATTCTCTAAACCAATATTCATAATTAGTAAGGTTGTTTTTGTTTTCTTTGTGCACTAATTTTTATTTTATATGCTTGACTCGACATTCTAGTTATTTATGAAGCCTCTACTTGTTTATCTTATATTTATTCACCTCATCGGAAAACTGTCGCTAGTAAATAAATCTAAGCTGAGTACGGTTTCCGATTACAGACACACCCCTAGATTTTCTCTCTTTCGTTTTCTTTTTCTACTGGTTGAGTGAATACCTTACTTTTTTAAATTGTTTACGTAAAACGATACATTTTCGTCAAAAAATATTAAATGATTTTAAATTATTAAACAGCCAAGTAACTCATCTGGATTTAAACGTCACCTGCCTCAGTTACAGTGTCACCGACAGCTAAAATTATAAGCAGTATTGAAATGTGCTGCAGTCCGATTCCGTAATGATTCGTCGATGCGCTCGTCGATAAGGTCACCGATGTCAAATACTTTATGACATATCGCTCTTGTACATAAAGTTGCTTTTCCAACGTTTCTTGTCTCTCTGTTCATCTGTTCATTTGTTTCACGGATGTTGTCAAAGATGCAACGCTGTTTGCTCTTGGAGAATCGCACGGCTTGTCGTTACTGCGGGGAAACCTTCGACTTATTGTTCTAGTTTAGAAACTAAATTTTACTGCATTACTGCATACTGCATACTGCAATTTTACTTATAATATGTAACTTTAGAAATGGAATATTTACATTAATATATATTCTTATCCTGTATTTAAAGATAATATTGAATAAAAGAACGGAATAAAATAAACGTTATATCATCATCATCATCATCTCAGCCGTAGGACGTCCACTGCTGAACATATGCCTCCCCCATTATTTTCCAAAAGGACCGGTTGGAAGCGGCCTGCATCCGACGTCGTCCTGCGACCTTCCTCAGGTCGTCTGTCCACCTTGTCGGTGGACGACCTACGCTGCGCTTGCCGGTACGTGGTCTCCACTCCAGAACCTTTCGGTCCCATCGGCCATCTGTTCTGCGTGATATGTGCCCTGCCCACTGCCACTTCAACTGGCTAATTTTCTGAGCTATGTCAGTGACTTTCGTTCTTCTACGGATCTCCTCATTTCTGATTCGATCACGTAGAGAAACCCCGAGCATAGCCCTCTCCATAGCTCGATGTGCGACTTTGAGCTTATCTATGAGGCCCATAGTAAGAGACCACGTTTCAGTGCCATAAGTCATCACTGGTAACACACATTGGTCGAAGACTCTTGTCTTGAGGCACTGAAGTATTTTTGACGAGAAGACTTCGCGAAGTTTCCGGAACGCTGCCCAGCCGAGTTGGATTCGACGACTGACCTCTTTCTCGAAGTTGGACCTGCCTAGTTTGACTGTCTGTCCCAGGTAGATGTACTCGTCAACAACTTCGAGAACTGAGTTCCCAACTGATATTGGGGTAGGTACAACATGGGCATTAGAGATAATTTTCGTCTTGTCCATGTTCATCTTAAGACCTACCCGTTGGGAAACTCGATGGAGGCCTTCGAGCATTGTACTGAGGTCTTCCATGGATTCTGCCATGACTACAATATCGTCGGCAAATCGAAGGTGAGTGATGTATTCGCCGTTAATATTGATGCCAAGTCCTTGCCATTCCAGAAGCTTGAAGGCGTCTTCCAATGTAGCGGTGAACAGTTTCGGAGATATAACGTCTCCCTGTCTCACGCCTCTTTGCAATGGAATTGCCTTCGAACTCTGCTCCTGTACTCGGACTGACATGTAGGCGTTTTTGTACAAACACTTCAGCACTTCAATATACCGATAGTCAATACGGCACCGCTGGAGAGACTCAAGCACTGCCCACGTCTCGATCGAATCAAAGGCTTCCTCATAGTCCACAAACGCTAGACAAAGAGGCAAGTTATACTCTTCGGTCTTCTGTATAACTTGCCGTAGCGTGTGGATGTGGTCTATGGTACTATAGCCTTTTCGGAAACTGGCTTGTTCCGGAGGCTAGAATTCATCAAACCAGCGACTGAGACGGTTCGTTATGACCTTCGAAAACAGCTTATAAACATGGCTCAAAAGCGAGATGGGTCTGTAATTTTTAAGTAAAGTGTTGTCACCTTTCTTGAAGAACAGCACCACCACGCTTTTGTTCCATGCTTCTGGCGTTGAACCTTCGAGTAAGACGGTATTAAAGAGCTTCTGAAGGACTTTAAGTACCGGTGTTCCACCCGCTTTCAGAAGCTCAGATGTGATACCGTCGTCACCAGGCGCCTTGTTGTTCTTAAGCTGTTTCAAGGCCATTCTAATCTCGTACAGGCTGACGTCCGGGATATCTTCGGTATAATGTCGGGTCAGCTTGGCTCTTGGGTCTTTGACCGAGCTGCTAACAATTTCAGCGAAACAGGTTTAGCGACCGAGGTGTATTAACTGTCCGTAGAAACTCTCGACCTCTCCTAACACTTCTGCTTTGGTCGACGCTACACTGCCATCTACTCTCTTCAGCTTCGTCAACTGGCTTTGCCCAATAGACATGTCTCTTGCAAACACTTTGGAGCCTTTTTTCTGCTCTATCGTCTCTTTAATACGGTTTGTATTAAATATCCGGATGTCGTGTCGCAAGGACTTCCATATTCGTCTATCGAGCAGCCTATATGCTTCAGCATCATCCGAAGACTGCAGTTTCAATGAGCGTCGTTTAGCCATGAGGTTGAGGGTATCGTTGGAGAGTTTCTGTGGCCTATCTGTACGGTGGGGCTTAAAGTACTTGGAACCCACTGTATGGACAGTTTCTACTAACCTGTTATTGATCTCGTCCACTGAAGCAATGTTCTCAAGGCAATCGAAGCGATTGGATAGCTCAAGTTGAAAGCTCTCGGGGTCTTGAATACGGGCACGAGTGGGTCGGAGCGTAGACTTCATCTGACGAGACCTCTCCAGTTTGACATTAATATTCACCGTGCCTCTTACCATTCGGTGATCACTTCCGGTTTTAACCCTGTTGATCACGGAGACATCAGTGAATATTTGCCTTTTGGTGATCATAATGAATATATACGACCCTATTGGAAACGCTATCGATCTTAACTATGTTGTTAGTAAGGGACTTGTGGACGAGAAACCCGACACCACCTTGGGACTGTTGGTCCCGTTGGTAGAGTAGGTTACCTGATTTTAGGGTTATCGTGTCCTCACCCGCTCTACGGACTTCAGATAACCCCACAATGTCCCAGTGTAGCTTACCCATTTCTTCTTCCAGCTTATATATCTTCTCGTCTGTCCTCATCGTGCGTATGTTGTGTGTTACCAGGGCCAGTCGTCGTCGTTGGGGGTGGTAGCCGGGCGTCTGCCGGGGATTCTTAGCACCCCCTGCCCCACCGTTACCGTGGCCGCTACCTTAGCCAGGAATAGCGGGGCTGCCGGGGACTGGGGGCCTGGTTCTTTTTGTCCAATCCATTAAGGGGTTTTTGCCAATACTCGCCACGCTTGGCAGGCCGGTTGGCGAGCGCAGTTTGTGTGTGTTTGACTGGGAAGGTGCTGCTGCCACGTTATATATTTCATTTAAACTCTCGATATTTCGGCACAGTTGCATGCGCCATGTTCAGGAGTAAACAAAGTAATCAAAATACCTATATGGTGAGTATTCCGGTTCTAAAGTTATTCCTTGTAATATAAAATGCTTTTCTGTTACTTTTTTACGACGTTAACAGTATAAATTCTAGTATTTCGACAACCTGATATACCTAATCGGAATCTGGTATGTTGGTCAACTGGTATTTTAGGAATCTTATAAGTAAGAAATAACTAAGTCCGTACATATTATAAGAAATTAATGTTTTGTTAAACTGACAACATTGTGATCTTAAATATGTAGCGTCTAACTGGTTATTCCAAATTCAAATATATTTCAAAGTTTAGGCTGGTGTATTTGTGCTTCGAATGTAGTGGCTCGTTTGTTTTCGGGCCATTTAATTATTTTTGACATCGGTCTGTTCACAAAATGTGGATGACTGAAGATATCCCATTATTTACGAATAAAGAGTTCCAGTTAGCTTCTTGCTTTATCGAAGGCTTCAGTTCTGGCTCAGAGAACACGGGATACCACCAATATCTTATTTTATATATCAGGGCGAGAGTATTCATCAAAACAACACCCTCGATTTGTTATTAATTAATACATATGAAAATATCTTATCCAAGTCTTGACTTCAGGAATGTAATTGACGATGTCGAGAGTGACTCGTCGGGTGCAAATCACTATTTCACCAACTTCAACATCTCACCGTCAACTAAGGTTTCCAAGGAATATAATTATTTCGTGTCTCAGCACACCAAATTGGAATCTTCCTATAATATTTTTTTAATCGGACGTAATCCGTGATCCAATCCTCTCTCTTCCCAAATCCAAATTCATCTTCTCAAAAATCCCTGACGTCTCTATTGTGTCATTCCATCATCGTTCTCCTTTTTTAAAATTTGTCACGTTGTATGTCAATAAAGAAATAGTTTTTAAATACACACAATAAGGATTTAATGCAATGAAATATGATCATGAAATTATATTAGATTATTCACACAATAAGGATTTAATGCAATGAAATATGATCATGAAATTATATTACATTATCCCCCTAACCAAAGAAATTTTTTTAACGCAGTGTAAAATTTTGAGGTTATGGAACATGTCTCACCCCTCAAACTCAATCATCACTCATACCACCAATCACCACATTCACACCCCAGTCAAAAGTATGAATTTGGACTCACGGCTATTATAGTTCAATGGTCCAAACTCAAAATAAGATCAAGTTCCTGAATGACCTTGTGAGCTTATTTTATAGGGTGTCGGTCAACTGCACCACAAATTAAAACCTCATAAAAATATTATGTACAATTTTATACGACCTTATGAGCTTATTTAAAGAGTCGGCCAACTGCTCTAATTGAAAGTATACAATCTTAAACCTTTTCAAAGAGTCGGCGTAACTTTTCTATTTAAAAAGTATTCAACCTTAAACCTTTTTCAAAGAGTCGGCATATCAACATAAAAAAAATATATATATATTTACAACTTTACATGATCTTATGAGCTTATTTAAAGAGTCGGCCAATTGATTCATTAAAAAAAATATAGAATATGCCAAGGTACACCACTTGACACATAAGACGAAGCATCCATTTTTTACAATGCATTTCTGGGTACACCATCCCCAGAAAAGAGTCAAATTATACTGTATAGGCATATATTAGGCAGACATTCTCGTCAAACCTAAACCTAATCTATCCTAATGAAATTAACCTAATAATGACTATTAACAAGATGAAATTAAAATAAAAGCTAACATGTTTAAAAAAATGCCTATAGAACCCAAGTTTGAAATAAATGAGGCGAATGACGTGAATGATATACAATATTATCCTGTACTAAAATAGTCTAAACCCCTAACTAGTAGCATAAAGAATTGTTAAATAGCATTATAAATTTTGAATTGAAAACCAAATAACATAGATAATAAAAAAAAAGGTAATAACAATTTGGAATAAAAACCAAAACGATAGAAATATTCATCTAAAAAGAAAATAACCATGTATAAGATTTTTGACTTTAAAAGTTAAAACGAAACAACAAAAGAGATATATTAAAAAATAATATATATAAAAAATAGCGTCTTCAAAACAATATAAGTCAATTATAAATTAAAGCCAAATAACAAAATTGTGTAAAAAAAATTAAAAAAGGAGAGATAATTTATTTGAACACTAGATATGACAGACCCATGATAATAGAGATACAGTATTATTTCTATTACCATTCATATATTGTTAATGGAAAAAGTTTAAATAATAATTAATATAAACAGAACACGACAGAAAATAAGTACCAGCATTGAGCATTAAAGCAAATCCGACGAGCATATATTTATCATCATATTTCGAATCTTCGAATGAACTATAATTAAAATATTTGTTAATAAACAAAATATTATTAAAAAAATTTCATGACGTGGCAAGATGGTAAGGTTTGGTTTCAATTATCATAATTTGTGTTAACGCTTCCACATGAAATTAGCTACCTAGATAAGAGAGCTGACGTTTATAGGTGAAAGAAAATAATATATATTATAGTTATCAGACGGATTACTTTGTGGGCAAAATGACGTCATATATCCTAATACAAAAATCAACCACAACACGCCTATCGTACAGTCATACGAAATACATTCCATTAAAATATCAATATATAGAACGACCAAATTCGTTCCATAATCCATATTATTAAATCAGGGAAATATAATTAGGCGATATAGATAACCAGTCTAACAGAACTGGTCTACGCACTTGTCTATATATAATACGTACTCCATATAATGCATATAACGTCACAGCACAGACGATGTGACTAAGCCTAAAATAATGCAACTCGAATAGATAGCATAATAAACTCGTATTGGTATTATACCAAGTAGCTTAGTTCATACTACTAAATATAGCCGTCGCATATGTGGCTATACAAAAAAAAATAGTACGATCACATGACAGAGTAATAAAATTATGATTTCAGGGTACACCATCCCCTGAAATATAAGTCGAAGTACGAATTCAATAATAAATATACGTACACCACACGCATACAACAATACTCTCTAAAAATGTTTCTTTATCTTAAGACAATTCACCCACAAAATATTCCAATAAAAAGTAAATGCACTATATACTCATGAATGAAATGATCAGTAAATATATGAACACTTACCAAACACGTAGAACCTTCTCGTACATTAAAACAATATTAAAATTTAATGCTTTATTTAAATGAAACTCTTTTTTTTACAAATATCTTTATTTATTCAAGTAAACATAGGTAGGTATATGTATGTATGAATATCAAACTTCTTTGAAGTAACCTAAACTCTTTAATGTCATAAACTCCTCGTTGAATATTTGACAACTTTTTTCAACAAGGTTGACACTCTTGCTTAAGCTGACGCAAATTTACGGTTGCTAAGGTACTGTCACTATTTAGTAAACCAACACTTCACTGAACCATCACAAGATATATAGAAATTATCACAACACGAAAATCAATATTTCAAATAAACACAACACCATAAACTCTCACCGTGTTCACAAAATAGTTATTGCATGCCGCTTATACTCGTATATATGTTCATCAATTGAAATTATCTGAACACACAACTTAGTAAGTACATAAGATACCTAAATACCTTTGTAACTGATAAATAGTAGCTAAAAATAAGAAAGAAATGTATAAAAAATATTGTTAGTTTAACCGACTACTAAAAGAGAAAGGTTGTATGTTATAGTTTAACCTACTATCAAAGAGATAGGTAATATATTTTGTTCTTTCTTTTACAGAAATCCAGAACAACGCTTACTTGTCTGAATAAAATGGATTTAAATGAAATTAAAAACTACCGTATATGAAGCGTTATACAAATTCTGAAAAACTCACCACATACATGTTTTGATAACAAACCTTTTCCTATTAATTACTTGCCAGTTATTTATTTGTTTTCCATAATAAAATATTTGTTCTGGTACGTTATTTTTTTTTTCGTTTCTGTAAGACATTAAACCAAATTAATATATATTAGAAACGAAAATAGATGAGACTCTTAGCCAAATTGAAAACCAAAATTAGGAAGACGAGTATGTCTTATTTTTGAATTTACGGGATAAAAAATCTTCAGGGTCGTGATCCATGGTTCGTTGAAGGCGCCAAAATGTAATGTAATGGTTACTTACATTGGTAGAATACCTAGCTGAAGGCCTAGCTAGCTAACTAAAAAAAAAAAAAGGAACATCAGAAATATAAATAAAGTTATAATAATAAGTAATACATGACCTGGCGGATAACACTTCACCACAAATCCACATACACACGTTCCATCAAAGGTTCCAGTTAGCTTCTTGCTTTATCGATGGCTTCAGTCCTGGGTTAGAGAACACGGGGTACCCTCACTAGCTTGTTTTATATATCAGGGTCAGGGTATTCATCAAAACAACACCCTCGATTTGTTAATAATTAATACATATGAAAATATCTTATCCAAGTCTTGACTTCAGGAATGTAATTGACGATATCGAGAGTGACTCGTCGGGTGCAAATCACTATTTCACCAACTTCAACACCTCACCGTCAACTAAGGTTTCCAGGGAATATAATTATTTCGTGTCTCGGCACACCAAATTGGAATCTTCCTATAATATTTTTTTTATCGGACGTAATCCGTGATCCAATCCTCTCTCTTCCCAAATCCAAATTCATCTCCCCAAAAATCCCTGACGTCTCTATTGTGTCATTCCATCATCGTTCTCCTTTTTTAAAGTTTGTCACGTTGCATGTCAATAAAGAAATAGTTTTTAAATACATACAATAAGGATTTAATGCAATGAAATATGATCATGAAATTATATTACATTATACACACAATAAGGATTTAATGCAATGAAATATGATCATGAAATTATATTACAAGTTCTACTGTGGCACCAACACTGTGGTGCAGAAATAGCTCGAAGGATTTATGATGTGTATGAGGACGCTAATCTAAAACTAAACAAGGTGCGTTTGACAAAATTTTTTAACATAGGTACCATAATTTATTTTTCCCTTTTTGAAGTCAGGTAAAAATTTACCTGTGTCATCCGACTGGCGTGTTGGCACGAACATCACATGTTAAGATTCGCAGAACAGTCGTAGATACTGAGACATAAATAGGTATTTACGTATAGACGTTTGATTAAATACGGGTTTATTTATGAAAATTACTTGTCTTATTATTATAAGTTGCCAACAATTTTTACAGTGTAACCCACATACAGATACTTTAATAAAAATAACACTTTTTACAATTTATCAATACGCATAATTATAAGTGCAAAAATTTTTACTGAGTGAGTGTAGTGTATATGTTTAGGGTCTTAGCACACTGAAACAACTTGCCTCCCACCCGGCAAAAAGAATATTGTTCAAATATGAACTTTAATTCTGACTCTTTAGATGTACTTTACATTAACATTTTGCCAGGTGGTAGGTGAGTCATTTAAGTGTGATATATTTCTTCTTCACGCTTATACGCTGATACGATATATTTAAACGATTTGGATGAAATTTGGAATGGACATTACTTATACTTAGAATTACCATGTTAGTTATTCCGATTGAAACGATATTTCCCCATGGATCATGACAACCGGATCCTAGCAAACGAAGTCAAAAACAGTAGGTAGTTTTAAAATATACGACAGGTACGAAAGAGGAGACTAGGTAACCTCTCGCATACGAAACTAAGGCCGCGGTCCGATTATACGCTTTTATCGCTTACGATGCTGAAGTTTATCTCCTCTGGTCTATATAATACAAAGCGCAATTTTGTCACTCACAGCACTGAAGTCGGACCGGTAGGTAAACGTAGCAAGCAAATCTAACCTCTGTGACATAGACAAATGTCAAATTTGACATTATGAGTACGACGATTTCATGCTAGAGCAAAAGCATTGTAAGTCCGAAAATGCCGTCAATTGCGACTTCAAACTCGTCTACCATTTGGCTCACACAATTTCCGGCCACTTTTGAGCGCGCTAATAGTACTCATGGCGTGATTCGGACTCCACTATAAGGTGGGTGTAATTCCCTCTCGCTTCAGTTCTCGTACGTGTAACTTAATTTACTTGAATTTAACGAAGCGGCAGTTGGGAACATTCACTTAAGCACCACTTTCGGTTAACTGACTTACGAAGCGTAACATAGGAATGAACCGCGGGGTGCCTCTACAAAATGATACTTTAAAGGCAACAAGAGATTGGAATTGATACAGAGTTATTTAAATTTCTTCGATAATTGAAGTGCTTGTAAAGGAGTTTAACGCAACACTAAATTATATGAAGGTGAGTTTTTTTACATCTTTAACAAAGCAACAGAGAAAAGTATCGTCTTCTAGTATAAGTAACACTTATACTATAAGTGTATAAGTAACACTTCTTGCAATAATAGAGCCGCGGAGTTTAATTGTAAACTATAATGATTTTATAAGAATGATTTGTTTTTTTTAAATAATACCCCGTGTTAGTTCATGGTCCAATTAGTTTACTTCTATGATAGATGCACACGTTTGATACTAATATATTATTATGTAGATAATACAATATCTACCAAGCAGTAACCGACACTTTTATGTAGACTTTTTAGCAAAATATGGTATAACTTTCAGATTTACTTACTGTTATTCTTCATTTGCTTAATTTTACTTTCATTATTATATAATAAGTATAATATTATTAAATTATATAATATGTATAATATATTTATGTAAGATTATATTATTATATATAATATCTCGAATACTCGCGTTCCCTTAGACCTAGGAGGTAAAAATCTGGTGTCTACGACTTCTTATCGTGTAGGCGGACAGGACTGCGTGGTCTGATTGGTAAGGTAAGTACAAATTTTCTGAAAAACTTTCAATAATTGAAATTCGTCCATTCATATCGTTTCATAGCAATCTTCCCAGCCCATTTTTTCCAACCGGTGAAGCTATAAATGCCAGTAGAGGAAGCATATTTAGCTCGAAAAAAAAAAGGTTTTCTCCTTCAAATCAAAAAATTAATTCGACTAAAAAATGTAAATAAATCAACTGACAGACGGACAAATGTGTTAATTGACCAATCTCGTAACTGAACACTTCGTTCACTCGGTCAATTATTTAAGTTCAGGCATGTTTTAAACAACCGCGCTACAAAGCAGTGCTACTTTCATGAAAACAAACATAATTGAACATCACTCTAACCATTCGATTCACCGTTCTGCCATATACAAACCATTTGTTTTCCCGGGATCCGTTGTCATGGCGTTAAAATCACAGACCAAAACTTTAACTCTAAGTAGTGGAAAGAACTCAGTCAGCATGTATCTATCTATACAACTCTAATCTCCATCCATTACTGTAACCAAAGTATACCTACGTTCCTCCATATTTATCCTCCGTTTTTATTAAGACAACAGTAGAAACCAAGATTAAGTATATATACCTTTTGAATTCTTACGTCATCTCTTAATTGATTAGCTTCCTTAGATCAACAACGTAAATACCTCATTCAAGACAAACTATGATTTCTCAATAAACCTCTCTTTTACAATCACGTGACATTAACTGATACATTCCAGACAGATCAAATAAAAGGCATTCATGGTTCGAATAGTCTCACAAAAGTTCTATAGACTCCTCAGATGGAATTGGATGTTGTCCAAAACTATCTATGACAAGTTTTGAAGAATCCTTTCCAGACATCTTGTGGACTTTTAAATAGTTATGACGTGTCTAGTCAAAGAGGTGTTGGAAGTTTAATTTACTCGTGCAAGGTTTTTATTTATTTTCAGTATAGTATACATTCAATCAATATAAGCTGTTTATAAACAAGTGCAATTTGAAAAGTTTAATACTGACTTCCATTCTATTCAGTTATTGCAGTGTAACTTAAAAACTACTGGATCTAATTTGATAAAATTTGAATGATAAAATTAAAATGGGACCACACGGGAAGCACCAGCTAAAAAACGAAAAAAAGAATTTTGAGAATCAGTTCACCCAATTAAAAGTTATGAGGTAAAATACTAAAAAAATACAGGCGAATTGAGTACCTCCTCCTTTTTGGAAGTCGGTCGAAAATAAAATACTAAAACTACCAGGAATGTACAAACTACAAATATGTACATTTGTGCGGAAATACCGACATTTCTTCAAATCAAACTTGGAAGCAAATGATAATAGACGTAACAAACCTGCACTTAAGCTACCAGCTACAATTATACCAAAGCACTTAGCAAAAGTCTAAACTTTAAAATGATTACCATTTTTAATTAACTCCCCGACGAAATGAAGTCTTAGTGCGAACCAAGTGATTCTGCTTTTTTACGAAAATTCAAATCAAAGTCAAAGTCAAAGTCAAAGTCAAAGTCAAAGTCAAAGTCAAAGTCAAAATCATTTATTCAATTTAGGCATCAAAGATGCACTTATGAACGCCAATTTTTCATTATAATGTACTTTAAAGACTACCGCCGCGTTCCAAAATATATAGAGCCTACCGAGAAGAAGCGGCAAGAAACTCGGGCCATTCTTTTAAATTAGATGTTTTTACAATGTTTTTACTTAGGTACTACAAATATTAGCGCCAGTGTGTTGCCTCACAAAAGAGAACATAATAATGGTATCAGCAGGGCAAGTCACGCCACACTTTGATATCCCAGTACACGAGTAGATAGATCCTGGAGTGATCAGTCCCAAGCTGTTTTATCCTCCAAGTAATCCGAAATTTTGTAATAACCTGTTATTTTATCGCTGTTATTGCAAAAGTGTTACTATGCAGTTGATGAATTTAAAAAGGTCAAATCGATTGGGGCTGTATCAAATACTGAATCTACATTATATGCGCTATAGCATGGTGCGGGTGACAGTTGCATGTCTGACGTTGACATTTGTCAGTACCACATGACTAGGGATGTGACGGCAAATACTTTTTATCGCTAACGATACTCGCAGCATAACTCTAGTTCTCAATGAAAATTTTCTCTTTAATGTTGTTAGAAAAGATAAGTTGTGCAGTGTAACTACGTGTATAATCTTGTCAATATAAATATTTTAAGGCTACTTAACTATGTACTTATATAAAATAATCGAAATCGCGTTTACGTTATTTTTTCGTGACAAAACTTTTGCTCTGTGGCGCATCTATAAGTTTAACTATACATGACTTGTATTCTTGTGGTAAACTTTCTCGCTGTTTGATGTTTTAAATATTCTTCGAACGCAATTTTTCTGTAGGATGAGTAAGTCAGAAAAGTCGGTACTTTCGCCCCATAAGATAATGCCGTAGTTAAACCACGAGTATGCATATGCGTAATATTGCGTAGTATTTTTGTATGTTATGTTGTGTGATGTCCTGATTATTCAGGACATCACACAACATAACATAGAAGAGATATAATAAGAAAGAAAGAAAGAAAATAGCATTATATCTATTTTCTTTCTTTCTTTCTTTAATAAACTGAGAGCGCAGTTTTAGTGTTTGTGTTTGTCGAATTTTGGTAGTTTGGTTTTTAATATTTATAGTTTCTTTAGGTCTCACAATCAAAAACGCGTATTTACAATGAATACATACTATATGATTACAAATTCACCAAAATTTTCCCGTATTCAAATTTCAACAATCGCTCCAATATCAAAGAGAAATAAATTTTCACAAATGTTTTCGCAATGAGAACATTTTATATTCCAATCTTGCACTTTAGTCGGGCGAGCGGTAGACATGCAGATGGGAAGGCTTTCAGAGATTTGCAACGGTTGCAGTTGCAAGTTATGCTAATCTAGTTATAAGTTACGGCTCTTTGTGGTAAGCTCACCAATTTAATGGACAACTTGAGGATTAGATATTATATTTTTTTTTATAAAGATACACTTTGATTCAAAATGCGCGTTTACTGACTTTGACGAATTGCAGAATTGGAAGAATAGGAAGAGATGTTGTAGTTGGTAAGATGGTGGCACACAATGGGTCTTCAACATCGTCAGTCTTTTCGGCGGTGGTAATTACTGATTTTGCTATTTGTTTCCATTTTAGCTCATCGGTTTACGAGAACACTCGGTCATGGACGTCTGTAATATTTTTAAATATTAATTAGTCACGCATTTTCATTCACTTTGATACACCTTCATGTCTTTCCGTATCCAACCCGGTCTTGGAATTAGTCAGCGGATGTGTTAGATTAGAAATAAAATAGAAAATATTGGATTGACAGAGAAAAGTTAGGAGGAACAGGAGAAAGGATTCTTCTTTGATTCACCGATGATGAAAATATTAATTCGAATACTTAAGAACGATGTATTAAAATATCATATAAAAAAGTAAATCCGTAATCATCATCATCTTTATCATCTCAGTCGTAAGACGTCCGTTGTCCACTGCTAAACATATATCTCCCCCATATATTTAAAAAAAAAACAATTCGATGCAACCTTTTTCTCCCGCCTTATCGGACGTCGTTGACCAATGCTGTGCTTGCCGGTCCGTGGTCTCCACTCCAAATTTTCTGGCCCTGCCTCCATTAGTTGTGCAGCTAGGTTTTAAAAGTGCATAAAGGCCTTATTGCATGCTCATAGTAAAAAAAGATAAATTATAAATTAATCCATTAGTATATGCATATTATATTTTGTTTCTGCTTATTATGGAATAAATAAAAGTTCAAGGCTGATTTGTCTTAACAACTTTTTTGACAATTTGTCTTATAGGGACCAAATGTACGTTTTTTTTTATAAATACATAAATCTTGTTACCTAAATCTAAATTTAAACCGCTACGTTAAAAATTAAAGAACCAATATCCGTAATTCAGTAAATGAATTTCATGAAAACTTATTTTCTTCTTAGAATTGGATCGCCAATCATTCATTTCTCGTAGCTATTTTGATCCAAATATGTGAAAGGGCTCTTAAGGAGGTCTTAATTGAAAAGGTTTTCCATTATGCGTAGTTTTATTTCGGTTAACAAGAATAATTATCGGTAACCGAAAATATTCTCTATATATGAAATAAATTATTTATATTAAACGTTCTATTCTAGTTATATAAAATAAGCCGCGGAGTGCCGGCTTAGAATAGTACCCCCTCAACTCTACCCGTGGGTGCCGTAGAAGGCGGTTAAAGGATAACAATCAGAAGGTGGTCAGCAGCACCTTCCCAGAAAACACGTCCAAACTGCGCTCGCTAACCTGCCTGCCAAGCGTGGCGAGTATTTGCAAAACCCCCTATAGATTTCACAAAAAGAACCAGGCCCCCAGTCCCCGGCAGCCCCGCTATTCCTGGCTATGGTAATGGCCACGGTAACGCTGGTCCAGGGGGTGCTAAGAATACCAGGCCGAAGCACGGCTACCGCCCCCAACAACGACGACTGGCCTTGGTATCACACAACATACGCACCAAGAGAACAGGCGAGATGATTTTATGAGCTGGAAGAAGAAATGAGTAGGTTACACCGGGACATTGCGAGGTTATCTGAAGTCCGTAGAGCGGGTGAGGACACGATAAACCTGAAATGAGGTAATCTACTCTACCACCGGGAGAGCGCCCAACAGTCCCAAGGTGGTGTCGGGTTTCTCGTCCACAAGTCTCTCATTAACAACATAGTGACAATCAAGAGCGTAAAAAATACTCAGAATATCTAGAAGATTTTCGCTGAAGGTCATTTAGGTATATGCACCGACAATGTCGCACCCGGATGCTGAGGTGGAGAATATGTATAAAATGACATTAGTCGGGCCATACATACCTCTGAAACGCACTTCCTTGTTGTTATGGGGGACTTCAACGTGAATTTGGGTAAAAGAAGCAATGATGAGTTGAAGGTGGGTCAATTTGGTTATGGGCAACGGAACCGTAAGGGACAGAGGTTGGCCGACTCCCTGGAGAAAGAGGGACTCTTTTACTTTTTTCTTTCAGTAGCCTTCTAACACGACATGGACCTGGCTGAGTCCCGATAGTTCCACGAAAAGTGAGATTGACTTCATTATGACCGCCAAGAGACAAATATTCATTGATGTCTCCGTGATCAACAGGGTTTTCTAACCCTGTTAACCCCATTATTAATTAGAAATACGGGTTTACTCACGTAATATTTATCGGATAGATCCGACTATAGTTTCGACCACATTTGAATGTGGTCGAAACTATAGTTAAAACCGGTAGTGATCACCGAATGGTAATAGGCACGTTGAATATTAATCTCAAAACCTGAGAGGTCTCGTCTGATGAAGTCTACGCTCCGACCCACTCGTGCCCATATTTAAAACCCAGAGAGTTTTCAACTTCAGCTGTCCAATCGCTTCGATTGCCTCGAGAACATTGCTATAGTCGACGAGATAAACAACAGGTGTACGTGATATCGATCGTCTTCTGTTTCTTATACGTTAACGAAGATAGTTAGCAGCAGTTAAACAAATTGTAAACTATTTTGAACTAGTTCAGGAGCCTATGGATTCATAACATATTGTGGAATTATTTTATGTCAATAAATTAAATTTGTAATTTTTTTTTAATTTGTAAACGCGGCGATTTCGTGCACTGTTTGTGTTTGTACAAGTCCGGCCAGTTTGGTAGATCAAGAGAGCACTGAACGGTCAGATTTCGTCAGATTTCAGAGTTCGAGCCAACTGCCAGTAGGCCTGGTGAGTCATCAATCACTGACAGTTTGTCGTCCCACCTTTGATCACGCTGTAAATAGCGCATGGTGGCTTTGTTTTCTCGAGTTGCTAAATGAATATTTTGCGTAACTAATATTAGGATAAGTAAAAGTACCTATGCCATGCATAATTTTATGAAAAAAAATTAGGAACCAATTGAAATTAGCAAAATAACATAGCGTAGCGGGAAATAGTTGGTTAGTAATACAAAATGGGATGTTAAGTGATTATGCACTGCGTTGCTTTCGTCTATCTGAGATATAAACTTTTCATCTCATTCAGTAAATTAATTGCTACCTCTAAAATTTGACTACACTTACATTAGCCATAATAACTTTGTGCCAGAATGTTACACACTACCGTGAAAACCAACTCATGCTAAAGAGTTTCATTACGAGACCTTGACATTTTTTTATACATTTATAGTCATTTGAAGGGATGATAATGGGTACTGACTTAGTAGGGACTCTTATTCGCCATTACATTAGCTTGGTGGTAAGCTACTTTACGATACCCGCTTGCTAGCTAGCTAGCTCTTGCTATCCTGAAGCTTGAAAATTTGTCGATTAACACTTAACGGTGTGTTTTTGAAGCTTTCCTTGAGAGCCATTCGCCATTCTTGACTACTGCGAAACCACCTTCGACCGCATCACTCACCACCAAGCGAGACTCAAATCAAACACCAGTCTGTCAAGCATACAAATTACTAACCATGAATACGAGGTTCCAAAACGGCAATTCAACCTCTACACCAAGACCAAGCGAGTGAAGCCGCCGGCGGGTCACCTAGTAGCTAATAAAGTTAATTAAATACACCGAGCTTGATTCTTTTACACAATAAAACAGTATTGAAAAGACAAAGAGAAAACTAGCACAGAGCGGCAGCATTGCAGTTTTGTCGCTTCGTAACGGAAACAGGATGCGGCGGACGTTTCTCTGACGTCACAATACAGTCCGTGAAACAACTGCTGGTGACACAATAACGTCACATCTACGCTGTTGGCACTATGCAATGCACCACAAGTTGTTCTAATATATACCTTCTGTACCACTATACGTGTTTGTGTGATTTTTGTGATAAATTAACAATAATAATAATATTGGACATACAACTATACTCGTACTTATTTGATTCAATGATGCAGTAGCCGATTGAAGTTGGCCACTCTCATTAATTTAGATTGTCTATTATTTATATAAGGTTATAATCACAAATAGTGATGAATCTAATATAGTAATGAATTCTTGTGAAAAATTGCAAAAAAAATATACAAAATTAAATAATCATTAGCTTGAGCATGTACATAAACATAAAATCACGCTAAAACTTAACCATATTGTTACCACTATGCCTAAATTTTGACTCACACTCTCTCACATACATAAAGTATTTTAAAGAATAAATGTATTTTACTTTATAGCAACACACAATAAGTTTGTTTTGTGAAGATTATTAATAACTAGTACACACCGTTAGTTATTATACTAACTTTGTTTATAATAAAAAAATACTCATACAATGATGTAATAAAATACTTCATTTGTAATAAAACACCCCGCACTAAAATATAAATAAGTTGTCTGTCTGTCCACTATAATTATGCATATCCTGATCCTCTTTCCACAGTGTATTCGCATCCGATTCATTTCCATTCGATATTAAATTAAAATTCAAATGAGATTTTTAACTGCTCACAATATCGTACACATCGATCGGTATCATACAGCTTTACTGTAATTTAGATTCAAACTCATCCCTGGCAGTTATTTCATACTTTATTGGATTTTATCCTATAGGTTCTTTACGACTGTCGTTTTGTTTACCATTGCTTGTTTTGTATATTCACGTTACAATAACATTTACCTTTGAATTAAATATTCCTAAAATAATAAGGTTACAATGGTGGCAAAGCGGAATCCAAAAACCCCTACCAAGTGAGATAGAGTCGATACAAAAGAGAAGGATCCTAGGAATTGAAGTCGTGTGCTTTACTGTTTTAATGCTAGGAATAAAATCTTTAAAAAACTACTGCTAATCTACTGTTTTATAGTTTTAATCGAGTGGAAGTCCACTCTTGCCAGCATAACAGACAGATCGCTTGGGTTGCGATATAAAAATTTAAATATTAGTTCACGTTAACGCGACGACGGTTCTCTTTTTGCAGAACTTTATGGCCAGTAATGGCGCGATTGAATGTGAGAACAGATAGACCCTAGAATGACCGCTTACTTTCTGTTATACAGACATTTTTTAGTTTTGAAAGTCGAAGATACCAAGGAGCGCACTAGAGACTGCCCTATCAGTTTTCAAAATTGCCATCTACATTCACCTGTCGTGGTACACAAAAACCACTTGTAACAGGCCGTGTTCCTTGAGCGGTCGACCCCACGATGGTCCTGTAAATGCCGGTGAGCCCAGGAAGCAGTATTTGTCGAAAAAAGTGTTTTATTGTAAGTACGATTTAAGGGCTTTATGTGGTGACACCTAATATAAAAAACTGTAAATTTTATAGCCTTCGCGGTAGATAAATTATAATAGAATACGAGCACACTCATTTCATCACAATATGTAATGTGCGATCTTTTTTTAAATTTTATTTAGTTACTATAGTTTACGGAAAGCGAAATAATATGCGCCCAATCCGGGCTTCACCGAGTGCTGTAACTGAGCAGAGAGGATTAAGAGGATTAAGATGCTTCGCTCAGTATACTGTACGTATCTTCTTAATATTTGCTACAAACTGCATGAATGCATGAATTTAAACTGCTTCTATATGAGTATGTGCCTCAAGACAAGAGTCTTTGACCAATGTGTGTTACCAGTGATGACATATGGAACTGTAACGTGGTCTCTAACTATGGACCATAAGCATAAGCAAGCTCAAAGTCGCACAACGAGCTATGGAAAAGGCTATGCTCGGGATTTCTCTACTTATTCTTATTCTTATTCTGATTGGGGGCGCTAAGTCCTGCACTGACGTCCCGCTTGGGGTGTATTGTGCTTTTCCCCCGCCAGCTACCCTAGCCATCCCAACTCCTTTAGATAACGGAGTATGACCCTGGGTCGCTGGCACAACTGCTCCAGTGATATTTGAGGTGTTAAAACTGATGTTGATTTAGAACTATAGTGATCCTCTAGTAGACCGGTAGTGTTCCGTATATTTTCCGTAGCCGTGCACTCTAACAGCACGTGCTTCACGGTCTCGTTCTCCTGCAAACATCCTCTGCACAGTGGACTATCTGTTGCACCAGTTTTATATAGATGGTAGTTGAGATTGCAGTGACCTGTGATAATGCCTACCATTAGGCGGAGGTCCTGTCGTTGAAGTTTCAACAAATTGTTAGTTGTATATCTGTTCAAGGTTGGAAACATAGATTTTGCTTGTTTGCAGTCCTTTTTGTTATCCCAAATGTGTTGTTGTTCTTTTTCAGTAAAGCGACGGAGTAGATTACGTATTTCCATCGCTGAGGGCTTGCAGAGATCATTTACATCTCCACTTACCTGTTTCTTAGTCGCATTTTTGGCGAGGGTATCTGCTTTCGCATTTCCTGGGCATGAACCATGCCCTTTTGTCCAAGCTACCACTATCTTATACTTGTTTGATAGTTTTTGTAGAGTCGCGTGACACTCGGCTATCACTCTTGACCTGGTTACCGGCCTTCTGAGTGCATAGATGACCGCCGCACTATCTAGAGTGAATGCGATTAGTTTTCTTTCCACAGGTGATGATATGGAGCCCACCTCGTCTCTATATGGTATAGCTTTTGCTCCTAACAGTAGGCCCATAGCCTCTGCTTGTGCTGGTGATGTGGTCTTATTTAAGGCCTTTGAATCTGATATACCAAGTTCCGGCGAGAAATATCCACAACCAGCTCCCGCTTTATTTTTCGCCCCATCCGTAAACATGTTGTATGACGGTGAACAACCATCCAAAGCAGTCTTCTCAGTGACCAGCTCGTACTTTCTCTCATCAAGGTGCGTGCTGACTATCCTGTCAGTGCCTTGTGATGATTCTGGGATAATTTTTGTCACCTTATGTAAAATTTTACTATGGTGTGTATCAGGTCCGGAGTCCTTCCACTGGCCCGTAGATTTTATCCGTAGCGCTGATGCCATTGCTTCCTGCTGTATGTGAAGATGCAATGGCGTTTGGCCTAAGATTACATCTAGGGCTGCCGACGGTGTGGTCTTTGTGCATCCGCTAATAAGAGAGCAAGCTAATCTTTGGGTTTGCTGCAGTTTGGCTATTGTGGTTACCAAATTTGTTCTTGGCCACCACACTACACATCCGTACGTGAGGACTGGTCTCACAATGACCGTGTATAGCCAGCGGCATAGCTTTGGTTTTAGTCCCCAGTCTTTTCCTACTGCTCTTGTGCTCTGCATGAGAATATTTGTTGCTTTTCTGGTAATATGTTCGAGATGTTTTCCCCATAAAAGTTTACTATCCATCCAAATGCCCAAGTACTTAACTTCCTTACTTAGAGTTAGCTCTTTGCTAAATAGCGTAGGTAGTTTCAGTTTGGTTACCTTTGTTTTACGTGTGAATAGTACCATTTCTGTTTTATTTGGGTTTACTGATAAATCGTGTCTGTGACACCATCCCTCGACAATTCGAAGTGCCATCTGCATTTTTTCGCAGAGAGTAGACTCGAATAGCCCCGATACCATTATGGCCAAATCATCTGCGTAGGCGATAGTAACTATTCCATCTTTGTTTAACAATTCTACGAGTTCGTTTGCTGCGATTACCCATAACAAAGGTGATAGGACACCACCCTGTGGGCATCCTCTCGTTACTCGACAGCGTGTGGTGCTAGAGTTTTCAATGCTTGCGACTCTATTGGAGAGCATGTTAGTCACAAACTTATTTACTCTGTTATCCACGCACTTGTCTCTTAGCCCGATCTCGATGCTGGAGAAAGTGGTTTTATCGAAAGCTCCTTCAATGTCAATGAAAGTGGCTAAACAGGATTGCTTATTCTCCAAAGCTGATTCTATTTTGTTCACCACATGGTGGAGAGCAGTCTCTGTAGATTTTCCTGATTGATAGGCGTGTTGATTTTTGTGGATAGGATTCTGCGCTAATGGTCCACTCCTTATATATTTATCACAGAGCCTTTCCAAGGTTTTTAATAAAAATGAGCTCAGGGTTATAGGCCTATAAGACTTTGGATGCGTGTAATCTGTTTTTCCTGGCTTAGGTAGAAAAACTACCTTGACTTCCCTCCATGACTTAGGTATATACTTCCAGGCTAAGCATGCTCTAAATATCGCCAGGAGGTGGTTTTTGATCTTGGCCAGGCTCCATTGGATTAATGCAGGAAAAATACCATCGGTGCCAGCTGCCTTATATGGTTTGAAAGTACTCACCGCCCATAGAAGAGATTCTTCCGTAACTATAGAATTCGCAAAAGCCCAATCATCGTAATCGGGCTCGTTCGAAGTTTCGGTTTCTCATCCTTCATTGTTTTCCAAACAACAGTCAGGAAAATGAGTTTGTAGGAGGAGTTCAAATTGCTCCTTTTCCGATGTTGTATAGGTGCCATCGGGCTTCTTCAATGTACCTAGTTTTACCTGAGTGTCACTAGATACAAGTTTTCTAAGTCTCGCCGTCTCACTCTCCGATTGTATAGAGTTGCTATACTTTTTCCATGAATTATTTTGACTCTTTTGCACCCCTACTTTGAGTTTGTGTCGTGCTTTTCTGTACTCCTGCCAATCACTCTCGTGATCGGTGTTCATTGCCCTATTGAAATGGTGTCTTGCCTTTTTTCTCAGCTTACTGAGTTCCTTGTTCCACCATTTGTCTTTCGAGTGCAGTATTTTACTGTTTTCTGTTTTTAAAGGACATGATTTATTGTAGCTACTTATCATAGAGCGCACTATGATATCCAGGTTAGCTTCTATGTGTTGAGGCTCTATTTCTGTGATAGCCTCTACCTGTGGCACTGTTTCCAGTGCCTTTTCTAGTGTTTCCTTGAATAGGGATCTATCAGTTTTCTTAGGATTTCTGTAGGTTCGCGGTTTATGTTCCTTTACTTGTAGGCTGAACCTGATTCGTCTATGATCCGAGCCAGAGAACTCCTTTGATGCAACTCGCCAGTTCTCAATGGTCTCGGCAATTTCCCTTGTCGCTATAGTTATGTCAACTATAGTTTTGGCCCTAGAAGTTACAAATGTAGGTTCAGAGCCTCTGTTCAGAACGTTTAGATTATGCCTTAGGATAAAATCTAGTAAATCTTTTCCTCGTTCATTTGTGTCTGTGCTACCCCAGACGGAGCAGTGGGCATTTGCGTCGCAGCCCACCACGCATTCTAGATTGTTTTTTTCACAGAAGTGCATTAATTCTTCAAGTGCTTGAGGTGGCGCTTCAGCTTCGATGTCCATGTAAACTGATGCTATTATAACACTTTCGAGCCGTCCATGTAGGCCCGTCTCTAGTTTCACTACCGTAAGATCGTCGGTACACAAGTGTGTCACCAAGGATGCTTTGTATGGATTCGGTACGTAAACGAAAGTCCGAATTTTCCTTTGAAAGGGGGGAGAGAAAACGTTACCCCTTAGGGCATTATAACCACTCACCTTACTACGGCTTAGATAGGGTTCCTGGACCAGTGCTATCGTGTTAGGTTGCTCCTCCAGGGTTCTTCGCAAAGCGGCGAAACCTGTGACACTGTGTTGGAGACTGGCTTGGATGATGTCAATATTACTAATGACGCCCTGTTTAGTTGTACTGTCACCCATTCTGTTGGTTGTGTTTTTTGAATTGGAATACGAATTGTTTATATTATCAGTATCCATCATTAAAAATATTTAAAATACCTAATTACTTATTTTAAAAATTTGTTGCAGCCGAGTAGCTTGAAGAGCAACTCTACTGCTTGTTATTTGGTAAGGTCAAGGAGGAGGCGCCAGCAATCTCTGCATCCATGGAGGATGCCGGCGAGAAGATATTTAGGCCCATTATATCGCCACTGATATCATCCTCGCCGTCATCGTCCCCACCCAGCAAACGCTTCACGTCCTCCTTCGACCAACCCAAATCCTCAGCAAGCGCTGCGTCTGATGCGGCGACAGGGGTCACCGACGCTACGTCGCCGCCCTGAGCAGCGTCCGCAGCGCCCGCCCCCCCCGACGTCGCCTCCACATCGCCCCTGAGTTTTACTCCTCTCACCTTCACATACACTGTCGCCGACAGGTAGTGAAGGCGACAGCCCTCACGCTGGAGGTTTCCCAGATCCTCTGGTGGCACACCCATTACGAGGATATGATTAAAGCTATCGCCTGTAGGGCGCGATTCATGCGTGAAGAGCTGCCACCTCTCCACACCTACTCCAGGATTTTGTGCGATAAGCAAGTTGAGCAAGATATCCGACCGTTTAGCCAGATCTTGCCTACCTCGTCCGAAATCTGGTATAAAAATGACCCCAGTATAATACCTAGGTACCTTGCTTTCCGGCACAACCATGTATCCACCCGAGCCCTCCCATAACGGTGGTAGATGCTCCACCGTGCTGGTGAGCCAAGTGAGCGCATAGTCGTCTCGGGCCACATATCTGACCCCACCGCGAAACGTTCTCGGCAGGGCCGTAAACCTAGGCAGTACAGTATTCGGGCTGCCCGCGTTAGCCAGAAGGGTTCCGATGATCTTTTCATCGATGACCTTCCTCAGGTGTATGGAGCGAATCTCATCCATCTGCACTCGGTTCCGGTCTAACACAACAACTTTGTGTGCCGCCCTGACCGCATCCGCGTACGATGCCGAGACCGCGCCTCCACCTTCTTCCGTTTCTTCCGGCCCGAGAAGGTAAGGAGCCCCCGTCGCGATAGCTGCAGAGGGAGTTCCACCATCCAGGCGAGCCTTCTTATCGACCGCTACCTGGCTGGGTGACACAAGGTCTGAACTCCGCTGCCTCTTCGCATTACGGGTTACCTCATCCCCCACGTCCGTCTGTTTTACGTCCACAGTGCCCGCGGCCCGGACCACCCCACCATCATCCACTGCGCGCCCTTTCTTTCCCATTTCCTCGCCCTGGTCATTGACTAGGGTTTGGTTTGGTACGGAAGGGCGGAGAGTCGTACGTGGGGCAGCCGTGCACTCCGGCGCCTCACCATCAGCCACTGCGCGCCCCTTCTTTCCCTTCCCCTTTCCCCTGCCCTTGCTTTGAGCTGGGGTTTGGTTGGGTACGGAGGGGGGGCGAGCCGTACGTGGTGCGACCGTGCGAGGCACTGCGTTTATCAGGGATTTCTCTACGTGATCGAATCAGAAATGAGGAGATCCGTAGACAAGCTAAAGTCACCGACATAGCCCAGAAGATTAGCTAGTTGAAGTGGCAGTGGGCAGGCCACATAGCACGCAGAACAGATGGCCGATGGGGCCGGAAGGTTCTAGAGTGGAGACCACGGACCGGCAAGCGCAGCGTAGGTCGTCCACTGACGAGGTGGACTAATGACCTGATGAAGGTAGCAGGACGACGTTGGATGCAGGCCGCTTCCAACCGGTGATTTTGGAAAATTGTGGGGGAGGGCTATGTTCAGCAGTGGACATCCTACGGCTGAGACGATGATGATGATGATATGAGTATGTCTAGCTTTCAAAGTTTCTTTTAACATCGCACAATTTGAACACTCCAGAAGCAATTTTGCACTAAAACGTGTCCGAGAAGATGCCATTTTCTCCAAGATCCATAAACAACAATGGGCCAATAAAGAGCGTTTCGTTATTACAATATAAATAAGGCTCTGCTGCCGTCTTACAGCGGGGCGTCTATTCCGCGTCCAGGCAATATCTAGATTACTGCAGCGCAAGCCATAGGGGTAAACTGTGCTAAAGTCGATGGAATTCTATGTGTTCTTCAATAGCTACTGACAAAGAATATGTTACTGACCGACGTCATAGGCAATCTTTTAAATAACTTATGTCCGTTTTGATATTTCGAATTTAGTTAAGTGTTTTGGTTTGTCTGTCTGTCGTGTAGACTGTAAAAGTTTTGTTGTAGGTGTAAAAATGACAATAGACAATAGACAATAGACAATTTATTGGTAAATAAAATATTTACAAGTCGGTTTCATAAAGTTACAATTTAAATTAGAGATAAATTATTATTACAATAAGGTATAATAAATAATAGAAAAAATATATATATATATATGTCAATACATAATTATATGATTGGTACTGAGACAGTAGCTTATCGTCAAGGTACTCCTTAAGGGAGTAGTAGGCCTTGCTTATTAAGAACTTCCTTAACCTACGTTTAAAAATATTAGGTCGGGAAGTTTCATTCTTAATTACATTCGGTAGGTTGTTAAAAACCTTTGGTCCAAGGACATATACGGATTGGTTTGACTTGACCAGGTTTGTGAGCAGGTGTTCGAAGTTTGTCCTTGTGTCTGGTCTCATAGGTGTGTGCTGCCCCGAGGGTTTCAAATGTTTCTGGGTTAGTATGAGCAAAATTGCATATTTGGTAAATAAATATCGAGGGCACCGTCATTATTCCAAGTTTGATGAAGTGTGACTTCGCGGACTCATCCCATTTCTATGTTTAACATACAGCATTATATTTAATCGTTATTTTCCAATTAGTTGATTTTAAGTACTTACATTATTTAGATCCCTTCCAAGGTCAGTTTCATAACCAAAAGCATCATAATTGGTCCATTGCGTTCCCATCGCTAGAACGTGGTCCCTTTTGTCACGGATGAATGAATGGGTAAAAAAAATATAGACATATAGAAGCTAACATCGAAGTAAGGATGTATAATAAGAAATACACAGTTCCATTCCAGTCTATGAAAAGTATTTCTGATGAGAATAACATATATACAGATAACAATTTGTGTGTACTATAGCTAGTGAATGAATACACATTGATCGCATGAATGAACAATGAATGGAGTTGTTATTTGATCAAAGTAAAATTTCTTCCAATGAAGATGTACTTAGTACTATAACTTTGTATACAATTTCCTTGATTTCACCAAAGTCCGTCTTCGACTACTCAAGTGTACACTTAAAAATGTGTGTCAAAGTAGCTTCATATCTTCGATCAAGTATGTACACATATACATATACATATGTACATACTTGATCGAAGCTTCATATCTATCGATATATATAACAAGTACAATTTGAAAAATTTGAAACCGACTTCCATTTTATTCAGTTATTAGAGTGTTACTCAAAAACTACTGTACCGAATTTGATTAAAATTTAAAAGAGAACACACAGGAAACATCAGCTTTCAAACAAAAAAAAATAACTTTGCAAATCGGTTCACCCAGTCGAAAGTTATGGGGTAACAAACATAAAAAAATACAGTTGAATTGAGTACCTCCTCCTTTTTGCAAGTCGGTAGAAAATGAATCTCTATTTCCCTTGGTCTTCGCATCGGGCGTGAACGACTTTACCGATTTCAATTAAATTTGGCAAGGAGATAGATCATATCCCGGAGAAGGATACTTATCATCATCATCATCATTAGCACTACGCGGGTGAAACCGCGGGGCGCAGCCAGTATAAATACAGAAAGTAGGTTAAAAAGTTCGCTATCGTAAGCTCGGAGACATTGGACAGATTAGTAGACAGCTCAACTTTTTTTATCATTACAATATTTTATTAATAACTTGTTACACGGTTGGTTTTATATTCTCCAAAACAAAATGAAATAACAGAATAGGTTACCTTACGTCCTTCATTAAGATCAAAATGACTAATGTTCAAAGTACAAAATATCTTAACGGTTTTCAGTATCAGTTACACATCTGGAATAATTTCAAAAGAGGCGAAAATGACTGACGCCATTTTGTTCCATAAAATTCATCAAAACTGGTACAGAGCGGAATACAACAATAAATAATAAATAATTTAATATAACACTAATTAACAATACTACACTGCTACAACTACTGCGCTAACAAACCATCAAATATTTTTTTAGATCAATGGTGAAACATACTATTTGAAGACACGGTCTTGATTCGAGTTGAGTATAAGTAACGTTGAAAGTGACAAAAGTAAGGCCAAGGATACAAACTAGTACTCCTTGATTAGTTTGGGTACTCGTAAAATATTAGTGAATATCGCGGTATAAGAATCAGATGAACGTATCTACATTTTGTCACTTTTACAGGAGAGCAAAAATACTGTGGAAATTCGTCAGTTCAAACTTTACTAGCTCATTAACAGAGATAGTATTATAGTTGGTGAGAAAAAAATATATTGATATATTGTTCTACTATTTGAGCATTAAAAAATAAAAAAATAAATTGTTTATAAATGCTTATAAAGATACAACATATATTTTTTTGAAATCCGGTTGACATACGTTAGTGTGGCTCTTAATTTGTTTTCTGGTTTTGTTCTTATCTTACTTACAAACGTCGTTTGTGCAGCTAAGTTTTATTTTGTGTTAGATATGAATGGACTAAATAAATTAAAATAAATAAGTAATCAATCAAACGTAACATAATCTTTATTTACTTCTGCAAACACACAATATTAAATAAAAAAAAATCAACATACAGACATCAGTTAGAAAAATATTAATTATCTTCGTCGTCATCATCAGTTGTTCCAACGGAAAATCCTTCATAAAAACTGTGATATTGCGTTGGAATAATACCTTGTCTGCACAAATCTTGTAAGTCTTCATACTTTTCAGCGGAAATGGGTAAGGGTTTGTCATATGCACTTTTCAATACAATTTGTTCCACAGTCAATCTTTTGCCTCTTCTGATAATCTTAATCATTTTAAAATCAGTATCATCTAAATCATATTTGAAGTATATATGTTTACTGTCTTCTTTACGGTACTGTAACCATCTTATTTTGAGCCAATTGACATTATTGCCATCACAATCCACTTTGGCATTCTTGACTAATACCGTTTTTAGGTATTTAATATTTACAAAGTCATCTGTTCCCATTTCATGAACGTCATATGGATTTTTTCTGGAAGCTTTTCTTATAATTTTGTAGAAGCCGGATGGATGAAATATCGGTATATTCTTCTTAGACAGTTCAATAGTCGCATGGATATTATCTGCTTCCATTTGACTGTGCCCAGGTTCAAAATACTTTTGGTTAATCTCTGATATATTGAAAGCCTCAACGCAGTACAATAATAGAGCTGAAATATATACATTTCGACATTGGCTCGCACAAGTATCAGACATAAATGTAATGGGCTTACCATCAGCTTTCGTTTTCAGAAATTTCAACAAACATGACCCAATTTCAGTAGCCCCTTTCCTTCCAATACCTTCGTGCCAGCAATAACAGAACACGTTACGCTTTTCTGTCTCAAAATCCAGCATAGTAAAATTGTACATTGCAATTCGGCGTTTGTAATAAATTTGTTTTGAAGATGATGATGGGCAATTACAAATGGCCTCTAAGTCATATTCAGCAAAATGTATATCACCCGATTGTGCTGACATTTTTGCTTCGTCACGATGTCGTCGTGCAGTAATTTTTCTCTCTAGGTGCTTTTCATACTCTTCTTTCTGCTTCTCTTTTTCCTCTGCGTTCAAATGTTGGAAAGTAAAACATTTGTCACACAAATCTTTTCGTTGTTTAAAGAAACCAATATTAAATTCTTTCTTGAAAACCACTCGGTAGTAAGCTATATCAACAGGTTCTCTTCGCTCTTCACAACATTTAATTTTATAAAGCTCGTACATCTTTGCTACATTAAGATCTTGATCTAAAAACTCTTTTTTAGTGTCTCTTCGTGCATAGTGCGCTGGCATTCGGGGAAAAGATTTAATATGATCTCGAATGAACTGCCTGGTATCATCCGATTTTTTATTGTGTGGTGCATGTTTTCCCCGCTTATCGGCTTCAACAACATGAGTTTCAAGCAATTTTTTGAAACAGAATCTAACAAAAGTTTCTGAGACACTCAAAGTTGCTAAGAAGAATTTCTGACATACTTTTTCTTTTTCTGTAGCTCCTTTTTTCTTCAAGAAATATTTATTTGTCAGTTTTCTTTTGCTTTCTAAATTATCAGTTCTTTTTGTTTGCGTAGGCACTCGATTCACCAAGCCTACAATATACTGCCTTTTCTGATCAATATTTTCAATATTCCAAAAAGATGAAAAGATTTCTAATCTGTCTTCTTCACTAAATTTGTACGTGCATTTTTCTCTGCACATCCCCATACACTTCGGTTCTCCCAAAGATTTGCCTGGATTTAGAAAACCTTTACTTGAGAGGTAAGGTTCACCCTTTTGTCTTTTATTTTTTCTCACATTCTTCTTCCATTCATTTGGTTCCGCTTGACCTCTGCGTTTGCGTTTACGATTTTGATGACCAGGAATAACCGATTCAATGCCAGCAACATCAGTAGTATTACATTCTATGTTTATGTCAACAGTTTCTGTAGTATCTGAATGAGCAACGTTTTGTGTTAATACATCATTAATTTGAACATTGTCTCCGAGTTCCGAAGTTGTAAAGTCACTTGATGATAAG
The DNA here is from genome assembly GCA_917880725.1 of Selenia dentaria. NCBI lineage: Eukaryota > Metazoa > Arthropoda > Insecta > Lepidoptera > Geometridae > Selenia > Selenia dentaria. Next base: position 18,377,300 of record OU862888.1, on the reverse strand, counting down.
ATGCATTCATCTGGTGCAGGCACGCCATCATTGCTTGAATTGGATAAATATAAATCTTCATTTAATAAATCCACTAAGTCTAACGATATATTATTATTTTCCAAAGTTGAAAACAGTATGCTAGGTGACTGCTCAGGTTCATCAAAATCAGATAGTGTTACATTCTCTAAAATTGTTAACGTTGGTTCCTGAAAAAAAAAGAAGTATATTAAAAAAGTATTATAATAGATTACTTACACCTTATCCCGTAGCAATAGCACAATTAAAATTATATACTATTAGTATGTATAGGGCAAACCTATTGCAATTCATCATGCTTAAAATTCAGTATGGTACACTTAAGTCTGCTTGGGAATCGAACTCCAAATAGTATGTTCAACGTAACATAATAACAGTAAAGATCCAAACATAATAATAATATGAAAGATGACTCACCTGATTGAAAATCTCATTAATTTCATTGTTCTGATCCTGAGATGGTTCTTTCGGTTCCAGGGACGCTAAAATCTTCCAATTTCGACTGTTTTTATTCATTTTATTGAATTTTAATATCACTTTCACTTAAAAATGCTATAACTACAAAGTAAAAAACGAAACGGTATTCTCCAAACTTCAAATTAGGGGCTCCCCGCACTACAAGTTTCAACTTGCTTAGACCTCACATCAACTTTTTGGTGCTATACTAACGTATGTTGTGAGACAGTAATATTTAACAAAGAAAACAGTACTGCCACACTGATGTATATCGTATTACGTTGTTTTGGTTATTCATTCAAGCTATTTGTTTTATAAAAATGTTTGTGCCAATAAAACGTAACTAGATAAACGTTGTTTTGGCTCTTTGAACTTAGCGTCAAAACACAATGTCGTAAATCCCAATACGACGTATAAGCTTTTACGTTCAAATGGTTCTTAAGATATTGTGAAATAAACAATTTTCTATGATTATAATATTGTTTTTGCAAATACGTTCTTATAGCGCTAGCAGATAGCAAAATAATTAAAACTAAATTAACGCTACTCATAATACGTTTTTCTGGTTCAATCAAAAGTGGTTCTTATGTTATTTCGTTATTTTGGAACTTGTGAAATATTGATTATAGCGTTACGTCGTTTTGGCATTTCATAAAGGACTACATTGTGATACGTTTTCTAAAAAAAAACGGTTTTTGATTTTTTTGTAGTTACGCTCATCTGGTTCTTATACCGCGATATAACAAAGTAGTTTCTCTAGTTATTTGATTTAATACTGTTTTGTTCTTGTCCGAAATCATCTAACTTTATTATTTACGAGGAAACTTATAGGACTGAACCGTGTTCGTATTTGGTTTATTTATTCTTAAGGTGAATCCTAATGTATTAGTTGGAAACATGCGGGTTTATGTTAGACTAGCTGCGCTTTCGGTCTCACCCGTATGGTGATCGATGATGTTGTTAATGATAAATCAAATATTTTTAATTACCTATCTATGTTAGTTATATGTGTTATATATTACCTATGTTACTCAAGATAGTAATGTACATGTTTTTGTTAGTTAAGGAGTTTTTGAGTTTAACCGGTGTGAACTTGGCAGCCAAAATGTATCTGCCTATAACCCGACCAAATTAGGGAGTCGTCATAAATCCAAGATTTTTGTTACTAACTATAACACTCATCTGAACCCTGAAATACTTGATAAAAGATTCATGGAACTTTTTTCCATGGTCTTTTAAAGAGAAAGTTAAATCTTTCAAATATTTAATTCAATTATATCCCCTGAAATTTAAAAATTTTGAAAGATATTAACATTAAACAATTAAAACTCTATTAAACAAAAGCAGCAAAATTAACAAAAATCAAATTTTGGCTGCTACTATTCACCGTTGCATCCCCTGTACTTGATCCCTATCCCTTGTACAACATATGAAATGTCATACAGAAAGATGTATGACTATAATAAAACAATAACTAAACAACCCGAAAATTATAAAAAGAAAGTGGGTTATAGTCTTTTTAACCCTCTTATAGTATACCAAAACGATAGTTGGTCTATTTCACCTATAGTCAAGCCGACAATATAATTCAGAGCTGTAATTAATTAATAATGCTTTGATATGACTTAAAAATACAAGAAACCTTTAAAACCTTGTAACATATACGTTTTCAGGATGATAAGTCATAAATTTAACCCTAAAACAGCTTTATACAAAACGTCAAAATTATTCAAACGATTTTCTAAAACACGATAGGTATCCCTTAACAACATAAAGCAAATCACGTTTAATGAAATAAATTTAAAATCAGAGTGTCAGAGAATCTCTAAATGTACGCTGTATTTAGTTTTAATCTAATTTAAATCGAAAAAATTCAATGACATTTTTTCACAAAAAAAAATTAATGATATCCTCTGAAATCTGGCATTTTTTTGTATGGACAACAAAAAACAGTTCACGTTAAATAAAATAAAACTAAATCTAGAGCGGCTAAAACTCTTTATGTTTACTTAATTTTAATCTAATTTAAATCGTAAAAATCTATGAAGTTTTACACAGAAAGAGAAAATTTTGCATGATATCCCCTGAAATCTGTAATTTGTTTGTATAGAGAACATAAATAAGTTCATTTGCAATATAATAAAACTAAATCTAGAGCGGCTAAAACTCTTCATGTATACTACATTATATTTAAATTTAATTTAAACCGAAAAAATCTATGACGTTTTTCACAGAAAAAGAAAATTTTGCATGATATCCCCTGAAATCTGTAATTGTTTTGTACGCACAACATAAATCAGTTCACGTGCAATGAAATAAAACTAAATCTAGAGCGGCTAAAACTCTTCATGTACACTAAATTAATTTTAATCTAATTAAAACCGAAAAAATCTATGAAGTTTTACACAGAAAAAGAAAACTTTGCATGATATCCCCTGAAATCTGTAATTTTTTTGTATGGAGAACATAAATCATTTCATTTGCAATATAATAAAACTAAATCTAGAGCGGCTTAAACTCATCATGTATACTACATTAATTTTAATGTAATTAAAGCCGAAAAACTCTACGAAATTTATTACACAGTAAAAAAAAAAGCAAGTTATCTCCTGAAATCTGGCATTTTTTTGTATGAACAACATAAAGCAGTTCACTTTCAATGAAATTAAACTAAAGCTAGAGCGGCTAAAACTCTTCATGTATACAAAAATAATTTAATTTAATTTAAATAGAAACATTTAATGACATTTATCCACAGAAAAAGAAATGGATGATATCCTCTGAAATCTGGCAATTTTTTGTATGGAGAACAAGGTGCAGTTCACGTTTATTGAAATAAAACTAAATCTAGAGCGGCTAAAACTCTTCATGTATACTAAATTATTTTTTTCCTAATTTCATCATCATCATCATCATCATCTCAGCCGTAGGACGTCCACTGCTGAACATAGGCCTCCCCCATAATTTTCCAAAAGGACCGGTTGGAAGCGGCCTGCATCCAACGTCGTCCTGCGACCTTAATCAGGTCGTCTGTCCACCGTGTCGGTGGACGACCTACGCTGCGCTTGCCGGTCCGTGGTCTCCACTCCAGAACATTTCGGCCCCATCGGCCATCTGTTCTGCGTGCTATGTGCCCTGCCCACTGCCACTTCAACTGGCTAATCTTCTGGGCTATGTCGGTGACTTTCGTTCTTCTACGGATCTCCTCATTTCTGATTCGATCACGTAGAGAAACCCCGAGCATAGCCCTCTCCATAGCTCGTTGTGCGACTTTGAGCTTGTCTATGAGGCCCATAGTAAGAGACCACGTTTCAGTGCCATAAGTCATCACTGGTAACACACATTGGTCGAAGACTGTTGTCTTGAGGCACTGAGGTATTTTTGACGAGAAGACTTCGCGAAGTTTCCGGAACGCTGCCCAGCCGAGTTGGATTCGACGATTGACCTCTTTCTCGAAGTTGGACCTGCCTAGTTTGACTGTCTGTCCCAGGTAGATGTACTCGTCAACAACTTCGAGAACTCAGTTCCCAACTGATATTGGGGTAGGTACAACATGGGCATTAGACATAATTTTCGTCTTATCAATGTTCATCTTAAGACCTACCCGTTGGGAAACTCGATGGAGGCCTTCGAGCATTGTACTGAGGTCTTCCATGGATTCTGCCATGACTACAATATCGTCGGCAAATCGAAGGTGAGTGATGTATTCGCCGTTAATATTAATGCCAAGTCCTTGCCATTCCAGAAGTTTGAAGGCGTCTTCCAATGTAGCGGTGAACAGTTTCGGAGATATAACGTCTCCCTGTCTCACGCCTCTTTGCAATGGAATTGCCTTCGAACTCTGCTCCTGTACTCGGACTGACATGTAGGCGTTTTTGTACAAACACTTCAGCACTTCAATATACCGGTAGTCAATACGGCACCGCTGGAGAGACTCAAGCACTGCCCACGTCTCGATCGAATCAAAGGCTTTCTCATAGTCCACAAACGCTAAACAAAGAGGCAAGTTATACTCTTCGGTCTTCTGTATAACTTGCCGTAGCGTGTGGATGTGGTCTATGGTACTATAGCCTTTTCGGAAACCGGCTTGTTCCGGAGGCTGGAATTCATCAAACCTGCGACTGAGACGGTTCGTTATGACCTTCGAAAACAGCTTATAAACATGGCTCAAAAGCGAGATGGGTCTGTAATTTTTAAGTAAAGTGTTGTCACCTTTCTTGAAGAACAGCACCACCACGCTTTTGTTCCATGCTTCTGGCGTTGAACCTTCGAGTAAGACGGTATTAAAGAGCTTCTGAAGGACTTTAAGTACCGGTGTTCCACCCGCTTTCAGAAGCTCAGATGTGATACCGTCGTCACCAGGCGCCTTGTTGTTCTTAAGCTGTTTCAAGGCCATTCTAATCTCGTACAGGCTGATGTCCGGGATATCTTCGGTATAATGTCGGGTCAGCTTGGCTCTTGGGTCTTTGACCGAGCTGCTAACAGGTTTAGCGACCGAGGTGTATAACTGTCCGTAGAAACTCTCGACCTCTCCTAACACTTCCGCTTTGGTCGACGCTACACTGCCGTCTCCTCTCTTCAGCTTCGTCAACTGGCTTTGCCCAATAGACATGTCTCTTGCAAACACTTTGGAGCCTTTTTTCCGCTCTATCGTCTCTTTAATACGGTTTGTATTAAAGATCCGGATGTCGTGTCGCAAGGACTTCCATATTCGTCTATTGAGCAGCCTATATGCTTCAGCATCATCCGAAGACTGCAGTTTCAATGAGCGTCGTTCAGCCATGAGGTTGAGGGTATCGTTGGAGAGTTTCTGTGGCCTATCCTATATATATATATATATATTCCTAATTTAAATCGAAATAAATCTATGAAGTTTTACACAGAAAGAGAAAATTTTGCATGATATCCCCTGAAATCTGTAATTTTTTTGTATGGAGAACATAAATCAGTTCACTTGCAATATAATTAAACTAAATATAGAGCGGCTAAAACTCTTCATGTATACTAAATTATTTTAACCTAATTAAAACCAAAAAAATCTATAACGTTTTTCACTGAAAAAGAAAATTTTGCATAATATCCCCTGAAATCTGTATTTTTTTTGTATGAGGAACATAAATCAGTTCACTTGCAATATAATAAAACTTAATCTAGAGCGGCTTAAGCTCTTCATGTATACTAAATTAATTTTAATCTAATTAAAACCAAAAAAATCTATAACGTTTTTCACAGAAAAAGAAAATTTTGCATGATATCCCCCGAAATCTGGCATTTTTATGTATGAACCACATAAAGCAGTTCACTTGCAATATAATAAATTTAAATCTAGAGCGGGTAAAACTCTTCATGTATACTAAATTAATTTTAATGTAATTAAAACCGAAAAAAATCTATGAAGTTTTACACAGAAAGAGAAAATTTTGCATGATATCCCCCGAAATCTGTAATTTTTTTTGTATGGAGAACATAAATCAGTTCACTTGCAATATAAAAAAACTAAATCTGGAGCGGCTAAAACTCTTCATGTAACTACATTAATTTTAATGTAATTGAAGCCGAAAAATTCTACGACATGTATTTCACAGAAAAAAAAATTGCAAGTTATCCCCTGAAATCTGGCATTTTTTTGTATGAACAACATAAAGCAGTTCACTTGCAATATAATAAAACTAAATCTAGAGCGGCTAAAACTCTTCATGTATACTAAATTAATTTTAATCTAATTAAAACCAATAAACTCTATGAAGTTTTACACAGAAAAAGAAAATTTTGCATGATATCCCCTAAAATCTGTAATTTTTTTGTATGAAGAAATTAAATCAGTTCACTTGCAATATAATAAAACTAAATCTAGAACGGCTAAATCTCTTCATGTTTACTTAATTAATTTTAATATAATTAAAACCAAAAAAATCTATAACGTTTTTCACAGAAAAAGAAAATTTTGCCTGATATCCTCTGAAATCTGTACTTTTTTGTACGCACAACATAAATCAATTCACTTGCAATGAAATAAAACTAAATCTAGAGCGGCTAAAACTCTTCATGTATACTAAATTAATTATCATCTAATTAAAACCGAAAAAAATCTATGAAGTTTTACACAGAAAGAGAAAATTTTGCATGATATCCCCCGAAATCTGTAATTTTTTTGTATGGAGAACATAAATCAGTTCACTTGCAATATAAAAAAACTAAATCGGAAGTGAATTAATTTATGTTGTGCGTACAAAAAAATTACAGATTTCAGGGGATATCATGCAAAATTTTCTTTTTCTGTGAAAAATGTTATAGATTTTTTTGGTTTTAATTAGATTAAAATAATTTAGTATACATGAAGAGTTTAAGCCGCTCTAGATTTAGTTTTATTATATTGCAAGTGAACTGCTTTATGTTGTTCATACAAAAAAATGCCAGATTTCAGGGGATATCATGCAAAGTTTTCTTTTTCTGTGTAAAACTTCATAGATTTTTTCGGTTTAAATTAGATTAAAATAATTTAGTATACATGAAGAGTTTTAGCCGCTCTAGATTTAGTTTTATTATATTGCAAGTGAACTGCTTTATGTTGTTCATACAAAAAAATGCCAGATTTCAGGGGATAACTTGCATTTTTTTTATGTGAAATAAATGTCGTAGAGTTTTTCGGCTTCAATTACATTAAAATTAATGTAGTATACATGAAGAGTTTTAGCCGCTCTAGATTTAGTTTTATTTTATCGCAAGTGAACTGATTTATGTTCTCCATACAAATAAATTACAGATTTCAGGGGATATCATGCAAAATTTTCTTTTTCTGTGTAAAACTTCATAGATTTTTTTGGTTTTAATTAGATTAAAATAAATTTAATATACATGAAGAGTTTTAGCCGCTCTAGATTTAGTTTTATTTCATTGCAAGTGAATTGATTTATGTTGTGCGTACAAAAAAATACAGATTTCAGAGGATATCATGCAAAGTTTTCTTTTTCTGTGTAAAACTTCATAGATTTTCTCGGTTTTAATTAGATTAAAATTAATTTAGTATACATGAAGAAATTTAGCCGCTCTATATTTTGTTTTATTATATTGCAAGTAAACTGCTTTATGTTGTTCATACAAAAAAATGCCAGATTTCAGGGGAGAACTTGCATTTTTTTTTCCGTGAAATAAATGTCGTAGAGTTTTTCAGCTTCAATTACATTAAAATTAATGTAGTATACATGAAGAGTTTCAGCCGCTCTAGATATAGTTTTATTATATTGCAAATGAACTGATTTATGTTCGCTATACAAAAAAATTACAGATTTCAGGGGATATCATGCAAAGTTTTCTTTTTCTGTGTAAAACTTTATAGATTTTTTTGGTTTAAATTAGATTAAAATTAATTTAGTATACAAGAAGAGTTTTAGCCGCTCTAGATTTAGTTTTATTATATTGCAAGTGAACTGTTTTATGTAGTTCATAAAAAAAAATTCAAGATTTCAAGGGATAACTTGCATTTTTTTTCTGTTAAATAAATGTCGTAGAGTTGTTCGGCTTCAATTATATTAAAATTAATTTAGTATACATGAAGAGTTTTAGCCGCTCTCGATTTAGTTTTATTTTATTGCAAGTAAACCGATTTATGTTCTCCATACAAAAAAATTACAGATTTCAGGGCATATCATGCAAAATTTTCTCTTTCTGTGTAAAACTTCATAGATTTTTTTCGATTTAAATTAGATTAAAATTAATTAAGTAAACATAAAGAGTTTTAGCCGCTCTAGATTTAGTTTTATTTCATTTAACGTGAACACCTTTTTGTTTTCCATACAAAAAAATGCCAGATTTCAGAGGATATCATTCATTTTTATTCTGTGAAAAAATGTCATTGAATTTTTTTATATTTAAATTAGATTAAAACTAAATACAGCGTACATTTAAAGATTCTCTGACACTCTGATTTTAAATTTATTTCATTAAACGTGATTTGCTTTATGTTGTTAGGGGATATCGTGTTTTAGAAAATCGTTTGAATAATTTTGACGTTTTATATAAAGCTGTTTTTGGGTTAAATTTATGACTTATCATCCTGAAAACGTATATGTTACAAGGTTATAAAGGTTTCTTGTATTTTTAAGTCATATCAAAGCATTATTAATTAATTACAGCTCTGAATTATATTGTCAGCTTGACTATAGGTGAAATAGACCAACTATCGTTTTGGTATACTATAAGAGGGTTAAAAAGACTATAACCCACTTTCTTTTTATAATTTTCGGGTTGTTTAGTTATTGTTTTATTATAGTCATACATCGTTCTGTACAAAATACGGGGAATGCAAGATGCATTCCCCAGGGGATGCAACGGTGAATAGTAGCAGCCAAAATTTGATTTTCATTCCGGCGGCACTGATAAATTAAATTATAAAAATATGGTGACGAAGAGTCTTAGCCGTAATTTTGCTGCTTTTGTTTAATAGCGTTTTAATTGTTTAATGTTAATATCTTTCAAAAATTTTAAATTTCAGGGGATATAATTGAATTAAATATTTGAAAGATTTAACTTTCTCTTTAAAAGACCATGGAAAAAAGTTCCATGAATCTTTTATCAAGTATTTCAGGGTTCAGATGAGTGTTATAGTTAGTAACAAAAATCTTGGATTTATGACGACTCCCTAATTTGGTCGGGTTATAGGCAGATACATTTTGGCTGCCAAGTTCACACCGGTTTGAGTTTATCCATTACAAAACGAACAATCAAATATTTTACTCCCTATTATTGTAAGACTGTAGATTATCTGGCTGCCTCTGGCTACAATCGCCTTTTCCAACCAAATTTGTTTTATAGTATGCAATACATATTCCCATAATTGTTACAGTAGGTACAACCCAGACAAACTGACGTATTGCACTGGATTGCGCCCGTCACCCAGAGACCTGGTTTTTGTGTCTCATTCGCCCAATAATTTCATTAACCAGACATAAACCCCAAACACAGTAGTACTTGTGCATTATTTTTAGCGGCTTGCACTGCGGTAGTACATACGAAGAAGGTATCTTGTACATAAATTTAGAACTCGCGTTACGATAACGAAGGAGACATTATTTAGCTCCATCCGCTCACTGAGCAATTGCGTAAGTATTGATAATTAAACCAATTATAAGTGATGTAATCATTCCAACAAGTAACCATAGCAAATTCATAATTAAAGCCTTAAAATATATTTATAAAACATGTGATCGCTAAAAATTTTTATAATATATTTCATCGCTAAATTAAATTTTACGTCCAGCCTGAAAGTTTTGTCTCATAACCTGCGACGCGACAAATGTTGATAAAACAACACTGTACAGTCCTATTATTTCTATTTCTAATTATTCGTGTCAGCTTCGGGTTTATTTTCGGGTCAGCATTTAGGGTGAAGCGCTCGTAGCGGAGCTTGACTGAAGCGCTTATAGCGGTGCTTCACTTGGCGATCTTAACCGATCAACAAGTTGAGCAACACTTGCTGCTGGTGACCGCTAGTGGCAGTATTCAACTGAGCAGTTCCATGCTTCGGAGGGCATGTTAAGCCGTCGGTTCCGATTGTTTGTCTTAGGACAACAGTCGTTTGGCTATGGCTGCACCAGCGTCTACACGGTGGAGCTGTGGACGACCTACACGCAGGCGGCAATGAGAGAGCTTAGATGAAGGTTCAGTACAATGACGCGTGGCGCGCGCCCTGCTCACCGGCGCTGCTCCAGAGCCGATCGGCGGCTGCGCCTTTTACCGCTCACACAACTCCCAGCCGTGCGATTCTGTAATGATTCGTCGATGCGCTCGTTGATGAGCTCACAGAGTGGGACACCAGCCCGCTACACAAAACGTGGAGAGCTTACCACACTCCCGTCACTTAGTTGAGTTTAGTTATAATTCAATAATTTAATAATTTATGTTCTCATTGTATTGTTATAGATGTCACAGCCCGAAATAAAAGTTATTCATTTCATTGCATATGTCGAAGGTCCTCGGGCGGCCTTAAAAACTTCGACATGGGTTGGCCAGACTAACCTATCCACCAAGCCGCACTAGGCACGTGTGGTGGATTACGGCCCAAATCCTCTCTCTGAGAGGAAGGCTCGAGTCCCAGCAGTGGGAACAAAATGGGCTGATAATGATTTATGGTGAAATATCCAAATATCATTCCTTAGTGGATTCTTACAACAAGAAGCATCAACTGCCTTTATTTCAAGTTTGTCAACCTAGCAATGTAGGCCTTTTTAACTATTTTTAGCAAAAAGTAGTTAAGGTGATTTCAGACGATTTATTTTTCGTTCATTTTACTCTTTCATTTGGCAACTTTCACTCTAAATGAAACGTCTGAACAGAAAATGAAACAAGAGTGCCGACTGAATTCATTAGTGAACCGAACCAAAGATGTTGGATATTTTCATTCGCATCTTTCACTCCCATTCCGAATGAACGACAAATGAACTGTCTGAACACAAAGAGAACGTTCACTTGATTTGTTCATTTTTTCTCGATTCCTGCAGACTTTAAATATTTTCTCTGAGTTCGCGGTAAAATGGTGTTCAAGTGGAATGATACTTAAACGCTGCTGTTTTTGGACAACATTAAAAACTACCAATTCCTTTGGAACCACAAACTTCCTGAATACCATATCCAAGACGCACGACGTCATTAGACGACATATGGATACGGATGAAAAGAGAAGTGAATGTTCATTTCTATTTCATTCCACCTAAGCCGTGTGAACATGGAATGAAAGAAGGATGAATCATTCACTCGACTGAACATTCATTCGAGTGAAACGTCTGATATCGCCTTTACAAACACGCTCACTCACTCCCCATTCTTATTCACATATTATACAGTCACACTTTTGCATTTACAATATTAATTTGATAATTGGTCTAAATTATCATTCTTCTAAGAAAATTTTACATTTAAATACATTACTGCTTAAAACAAATTAACATAAATAACGAATTACTAGATAGTAATTTATCAAAACTTCTTACTCGAAAGATATAAATTAACTTATATAGTGCGTTAATCTCGCTCAAATTTGAAACAGTTTAATATCATCAAACACACAACAGCCAACCGCACTAATCTATAATAAATAAAATTATAAAAATTTATTCATAAATTTTGTTACCGATATGTTACTTCCAGTCAAATTTGCCATAATATTATATATGTCCAATGAACATACCCATGACCGAATCACCTCTAACGAGACATTTCAAAAAGTTTTTAAAGCACTGCCAGAATCAGCTGTTTCAAATGCTGACCAGCAAATAGCGTACACTAAAACCTGGGTGAGAACTACCGCCTGTTTGCTCATAACTCTGAAGTTCGGTTAGAATTTAGAACGGCGGAAGCAATTTTGTGGTAGAAAGAAAGGATTTACTATTGCTTTGCTGAAAAGTGAATTGTGTAGTTTGGTAGATTTTAAAGTAAATTTATTGTTTGGTTTTTATCCTTTAGCCTTCACACAGCAGTCACTAGCAGTGCTTTGTTGATAACAAAGGATTGTAGGACTTATGGAAGCTATTTTAGGGCGTGAAAAGGGCTGTTGGTCCGTGTAAATTGTTTGTTAATTTTGACCACAAACTGTTATTTTTAGGAAAAAATACTTTTCTAAACCAGTTAGCACTTTACAAAAAAATACTAGCGGTATAATGTAATTATTGAATATGTATGCTATAATTTTTAAGCTACAACGGACTTACTATTGGTTTGCTGAAAAGTAATAAAACTAAGTTCTGTTGTTAGTTATAGTGGACACACTTTTCTGCAGCAATGAAGTCTTTATACAACAGTTACTAGCGGTGTTATGTTACCACTGGCGGACTTAAGCAGTCGAGTCCAGCTTCCAGAAAATCAGTTGTGTCTTCCGGCCTACAGAGTAATTGACTTTTTTGAATTGGAGATTAAGTATTATTATTGTAAGCAGTTATTTTATGGGCGTAAAACACATTTATTTTTGGTTTGTTGAAAAGTGAATAGTATTGTTCGATACGTTTTGACCACGTTAACCATACCTTTTTGGACTCCATGATGCCCTGAAACACTTGCCAGGTGATAAAATTATCCATGGACATGTTTCACTAATTTGAAAAAAGAAAAGATGTATATTTTTATTTTGGTTGAATATATTTTGCTTGATAAAATGAGAATTATGTAGTTTAGTACTTTTGAGACATTTTTATTTTATATTTAGGTATAAAATACTTCGAGAAAATTGGGATCTTTTTTGTGGATATTTATTCTGCGTTATCAGGATCGGAACACATAACAATACATGTTACTAATAACATCAATAACATGTTACTTGTGATGGAGTACATTTGGATGAGTATTATGATGTGCAAACGAACATCATGATCAGATATTTTATCTAAATCCAAATCAGGCCATATAAGACAAAACATAGAACATAAAGCTACTTTCGATACAATATTTTTATAAATAACCTTTTATCTCCTATTCCACATGAAATTACCGAAATCCTCAAAACGTCCACCTGTAAAAATATATTTTGCTTTAACTGTGCCTCGCGGCTCCACCATTGCTGTCTCAAGGGAATATTTTTCAGAGTTAAAAAGTAGTCTGTGATAACCCTGTCTGTTGTAATATGCTCATTCTTACTTTCATACAAATCCGTTCATCTTTTTCACCGTTAAGGTAGGATAAAGATTTACATTTATAATATTAAGAATATAATAATCTGTAATATACAGTTACCTTCGTACTTTTTGCTCAGACAAGTCTGAACATAGAAGAGCAAAGAACGTTTGCATGCAAGCAATCAGAACATGCCATTACAAAGTCAGTCTCATTCAACCTGTATGATTGGCAAACGTAGTATATCTACTGTACATCCTAAAAAGTCGTATTTACTCGTATTCGTGTCTGGGTCGTTATCGATACGGTTTCATTTCCGTGTGTCTGACACGTGGAAATTGCAACTCCATCCAATGTCGAAATGTCCACAGCCATGCTTTTTGCAACCAGATTTGTTTTACACGCTGAGCAGAGACCTGTGAGCAGGCGTTTTGATTTAGAGGTTCTATAAATTATAGCGTTCCGTCATAGACTCATTTTAGTAGCGATGTGCGTAAATATATTATATCTTCTATCTACACATCTTCATCTATCTACACTTACAATATAACAAAGAGTAAAGATTTTTTGTTTGTTTGAAGTGAATAGGCTCCAAAACTACTTGACCGATTAGAAAAATTCTTTCACCATTATAATCATAATAGTTTAAAAAAAGTTAGAGATCCGAATGAAAACTTCGATTATGTAACCCTAGGTTTAAAATGTCCATATATCGCGTACGCTGCGGAAATAATTGACCATAGAGTAAAGTGATTGAGAGAGTGAGAAGTGACAGTTTTATAGAAGCGATCAATATCTACAAAGAAGTCCAAATTACCATATGTCTTATTATTACAGTTATGTCACAATTAATCCTTTTTAATTTTGAACTATGCAATAGTGACGCCGGTTCTAAATAGGCTATATTATTTGTAGCATGGTATTAATATAAAGGGGTACTAATAATAAAGTAATATGATTGTAATGGATACAAGTAAAAACTACATTACCGATTCAAACAATGATTTCACGAGTATAAAGTTACATTATGCCTGAGTAACATACGCTATATTTGATTCATTATAATCATTACCTTGATGCCTATAAAGCGGTTAACGTAAACTCAGCTATTCATAAAAAGCAATGCGGCTGACCGCTGAAGAATTTTGAAAATTGCAGATATTTCTGAATGCTTGAATGATGAATGAAAATTCTAAACTACATGGAAGTGACTTGAAATAACATTGTTACTGATGTTTCAGTTCTTCAATTATTTTTCTGATATAAAAATACATCAGAGCAATGCCTAGTCACTTTAACTTATTTAAAAACCTCACAGATTGTTTGCTATTACAATTGTCAAGGTAATAGTTGTATCTGTAGATTCTTTAAACTATTAATACATTTTGTGACTATTTTAACAACCGTTCTTCCTACTAATATTATAAACGCGAAAGTTTGTGAGTATGGATGTTGTGGATGTGTGGATCTTTGTTACTCATTAACGCACAAACGGCAATTATGATGAAATTTGTAATGGAGGTAGATGAGGCACTGGTTTAACACATACGATACTTTTCATCATCATCATGATCCATCACCAAGCGGGTGAAAAAGCGTAGTATGCTTGGGCACAGCATAGACAAAATAATAAGGTCTCCGCCTACGTCAAGATCGTAATGATGACAGTTCTGTCAAATTCTGTCAGTTTCTGATAGCTTAGTCAAAAGCTAAGTCAATTTGACAGCTCGTGCTCGGCGACCGTCAAGGGTGATGAAATGTAACACAAATACCGCTAAGGGTGATGAAATGTAATGATAGTTATTTTCCATGGTGAGTAATTTTATTTTATTATTATTGTTTACTAATTAATATACGTATTATGAAGTACTTACGATATATGAAGTATTTAAATGAACTCAAAAAATATTACTATAGCAATTGCGTTTGACCATGTACATATTTTTTGACATTTTGGTATAAATATAGATATGCCCTTGGAGAAATCATAAGCTAGTCGAAGCAATCCTGCGCAGACGTAGTCGCGGGCACTAGTTAGTATTATATATTCGCCAGATTTTTAAATAATGTTGCGCGAGTAAGATACATTAAGACTACAATTTTAGTTTTTTATTAACTGGTATGCTTTTTGTATACATTGTATTGAACTAAACTGCGAATGTATATAACCTATATCAATAGTATCCCTCGTTGTTTCTGACTGAGGGTCTGTTTATGACCTCAATATTTATTCTCATCCTTGTTTATTAGTTTGCTAGCTAGCTAAATGTTTAAAAATTTATTTTTAAACATTTTAATTAAAAATTTTCAGTCATGTGATTTTATATAACGGCTTTTAATGTAAAGATAAAAACACATTATAAGCGAAAGTGGATGATGCAAATAATATTCAAGAAAATTATAAGGACTCACCTGCTTTCACGGCCAAAACGCCAGAGCAATGATCACTCTTAAAGTAAAATAAAAAAATTTCTTATGTTGTAATTTTTCCCTAAGCCCGCAAAATGAGAAAAAAGTCCACATTACTAGAACGGGGTCAACCGGATTTTGTGAACACATGCTTACAGAACCACTCCTATTCTATTACTTGATCTCTGTGGTAGCCAAAAAGGCTTTACTGCCATGGAAACGTTTGCTTTCTTTTAGATTATATAGCGCTTGTAACATTTGGAGCTATTATAACACATAGGTATACTATGTAAGTACTATTTACCTAAACTGTGAATAAGATGTATACTGACGTTTAATATACTAATATCATAAAATAATATATACATTGTAATGTAATGTAATGATTACTTACATTATAAGAGAATGCCTACACTAGCTAATAAATCAGAGGAAACATTAGAAATATAAATACATAATAATAGATAACGTGACCTGACAAACTTTCACATATGGAGTCTTTCTTTTTATAATATGACTTGAACAGTTTCACTTTATTTACATAACATTACAATATATATATGTATATATATATAATTACACGTCTCTAAAAAAGAGATATATAAAGGGTGTCGAGAGGTGTGCTGCGGTTTCACTAGAGCGCTACTACCGGCTTTAACACTTATCTAAACTTGGAGCTTTTTGTTACTTGCTCTTGCGTCTCCACCCCCAGACGGCCAATTAAGGCAAGCTGGGGGTCAGGGGTCTCATTTAGGCCCAGCGTGAATCAGAGTCCACGGTGTCGCCACTCACCTACGGCTCGCCATAAAGCCGCCCCTGCGGTATTAAATTATTATTATTCCCTTTATTTCAATTATATCACGGATTTAATGCGGTCTTTTACAAAGGCATAATTGGGGCTGTAGCCAACACTAAATGTATGGATGTTGACATGGTATATCTCTTATAAAAATAGGTAAAATGGCAAGGCTATTGATATGAAGTTATTAGTGATAAGGGAGATAGTGGGCTAATGTAGAGACTACGGTACTTGCCAATTTCAGTCTCATTTTAATATATTTAGGCAGGTGGTGACTTGCCTCCACTAAACGGGCCCTTAAAGGCCACCATGAATGGTGACAAAAATGGCTAAAAGGTGTCTTATCATTATTATTAATTTATTATATTACATGCATAAATCGTCTACATAGTAAAAAATCGTCAATTTTACATACACATTATTTAATATTCGAATAATAAGATGTTTACCAATAAAACATTTATAATGTAGCTTAGTAAAGTTTACTTTTAAAAATTTACTTTATTTTCCATAGAGTATGTCTTTTTGTAGTTGTCATCAAGGCTTATAAAACAACAGTGGTTTTGTTGAGAAAAATGCTAGAGAAGCTTTTCGGTCGCATACAGCATTTCCCTAATGCCGCCTAATGTACGCCTAATGTATACTTTTCGTGCCGAATTTATGCTAAAAAGTCTGCATACAACCATGAGTCTGTTTTAACATTTGAATATCTTGCCATTACTTTCGTCGTGGTATTTCAACTAAGCAGTTATTTCATGTGTTTTGTTAGCAATAGTTGTTTCAATTGAAACCTGTATATTGAATACGGTGAATACAGTTAATAGCGTAAAATATTTTTTAGACTAACCACCACAGTATACATTTTGAGTACTTTGTACTAATACGACCTACAAAAGTATTCAAAAAGTGTATCTGACAAATCCTTTAAGATTTCACATTAGGTAATTATTAAGGCGCGCTCGTATCCTGATAATAGTAAAAACCAGAATTTTTAAACACCTAGTGTAACGAAACAGATCGATAGTATATTATGAAAAAATACTAAGGTTAGAAAGAGTAATAACCGAATATAATCCATAAATATAACTCTCTTTCTGCAGAAAAAAATCCTGAATAGGTCCACAAAAATAACTTTCACGTCCAAACTCTCAGAATTTTCAGCGATAACACAATATTTTTTTAGGTAATATGTAGCCAACGTATAGTAGTAAACTACGAAGAAATCTATTATTTCTTCGTAGGTACTAAAGTAATAACCAGCAGTTTTTTCAATTGTGTTAGTATATATCGAAAAATATAAAGAAAACGTAGAAAATTAACGCATTTTCGCATTACATCGTTCAATCTAACAAGCGAGTTTCAACCTTCCGTAAAGCATCGTAAATTATTTTAAAATTGGGGTTGGACCGCGCCTTAAGATTCGGAATCTAAGGATAACTCGGCTGTCTATTGATTTGATATTTAACTAGCTACACCTCATGGCTATACACACATGGATAATGTCTACTCTACAGACTATAGCAGATAATTTTCATGATGTAAATTACCCTCTGTATATGTTATATCTATTAGAAAACGAATTATCTGTAGATACATTTCACTAGAATGTTTTTTGATTTAGATTTTTTGAGATAAAATGATTTATAATTAAGTAAATTACTGCAGCGGCCAGCAAAATAGGCACGAACGTGTAAATGTAGGCCAAGACGATGCCGAGTAGTACGAGAAGTATGAAAGTCTCAAATAATGTGCAAAAATTATTATATAATTACTTTGATTAAACCAATATCGAACAACAAACAACATTTTTTTTCTCTCTCTCATTTGTTTTATTCCAATAAACAGCTTTCTATAGTTTGAAATTGAAATAAAACCTTTGATAAGTTATCTCCTTGCCTGCCATGTTTCGGAGTGACGTTCCGTTTATAAATTACACGACAGATATGTTTCTCACTATGTGATTTTCATTTTCCCTCTTTAGAGGGTAATGGTCCCGCACTTCTCGTGCATTTGCCAGTGTCAAGTTATTTGTATTACAAAGTTTTTGTAGAATATTCTGGTGATATTAGTCGTAGTCAGTCCGAGTCCAAAATGACAGTCAGTCATGGTCCAGTCAGTCTAAGTCATGCTTTAGTAAAGTGGTGGCAACTTTACCATCAGCTTCTATGGAGTTTTGGAAACAATACGGAAAAACACGATTCACCACATTATATCACTTGCCCACGCTCATGCACGTAAAACAGCACTTAATGAGTAAAACGCCACCAATTTTAAACATCAACACTGAAAAAAAGCATAAGTTTTGATAAATAATACAATGCAAAAACGTTGACTTTTCCGCGTTCGCGCCAAAACTCACTATGTAATTTATTTGACCGCTAAACCGCGACAGATGTGGCTTTTCATCCAACTCTAACCGGCTGCTGCTCTTACGTATTTGGCCTACCGTGCGATTCCTCAAATGATTCGTCGACGAGCTCACCGATGTCAAATACTTTATGAGATATCGCCCTTATACATAAGGTTGATTTCCCAACATTTCTTGTCATCTCGTCATTTGTTTCAAGGATGCTGTCATAGATGCAACGATGTTTGCTCTTAAAGAATCGCACGGCAGTACAGCATTGTACATTTGAGTTAATAAAGAGCATAAATTATCTTCATTCAAAATTTAACTTAAATTTGTTGAGCTGTTCCTGCGTTACAAACATACACACTCATTCATTTACAAACATTCACATTTATAATATAATTTTTTGTGATGATTAAGAAAATGCTTACATAATTATATTATAGTGATATATTCACTTGGGTATATTCACACACAGCATCTTTATACGATAGTTATTGTATCCGAAAACACATGTTAAATGTTCTGAATATTTCAAATACTCTACACGGTACGGGATTATTTGTTCCCAACTCGCCGCAAACATATGACGCGGGCGCAGCTCGTAACAATCACTAGGGCGCCGCAGCGGCTCTAAGGCGATTTAGTCGAAGTTATTTAAGGCGCGGTCCAACCCTAATTTTAAAACAATTTTCGATGCTTTACATAAGATTGAGAATTGCTTACCAGAATGGACTACGTAATGCGAAAATTCAATTGAATACGTGCTAATTACTTTGTATATTTATTTTGTACAATCAAATGATTAAATTCTAATGATAAAGGAGTCCATAGTTCACTAGTAAATTTCATTGGGAATTCGAATGTGATACATTCATTGAAATATATTTGCCCATAATTGAATAAAAATGCTTTTTCCCACGAAGCACGTAAGAAAAATTGCAAAATTTAGGGAATGTTGCCGATTTTTTTCTATCGAGCCAAGTTTGCTCAATCGTGTATTGGCTCCCATACTTCATAAGGACGTATATTCAATTTACACTACGTTTTTTTTCGAACTTTGGTTATTAAGTTTAAGCGTTGAAGCGAAGTCGAATCATGAAATTTGGAACTCATTTCGCCTTAAGTG
This sequence comes from Selenia dentaria, assembly GCA_917880725.1. Lineage (NCBI taxonomy): Eukaryota > Metazoa > Arthropoda > Insecta > Lepidoptera > Geometridae > Selenia > Selenia dentaria. The sequence goes on along the minus strand of OU862888.1, from coordinate 18,357,542 downwards.
TAATTTTTATAATCTCTGTTAAGTATTGTAACGTTTTGAATAAGAGGCCGGAACTCTAGTAACCAGTGGCCCTTTGTTGAGATCGGTTGACCTGTGGTTCCAAATCCCGTTCCGCTCCACTTTATAAGAAAATAAATTTATGTGATGGTGCGGACATACGACAACCTACTCTTTCAAGCTGATTCGATGGAATGTAGAATATAATATGATAAAACGAAAACATTATTTTACAATCGATTCTTTCTTGACACTGACTACACTGACAACTAATACGGAAAGAAGAAATACTAAGTGAGAAGAATGATATATATCGAGTATAAGTTAGAATAGTGCCAAGTTGACGAAAATAACGCTAGAAACGCACACAAAGGCGTTCGAATTGAAAAGCTATTGGTGAAAATGTCGTTTGGGGCTTTTTTTAATAACAAGTGCAATTTGAAAAATTTTATACCGACTTCCATTACATTGCTATGGTAAAAATCAGTTATAGGAGTGTAACTCAAAAACTACTAGACCAAATTTGATGAAATGGGACCACAAGGGAGGCACTAGCTTTCAAACAAACAATAATTTTGAGAATCGGTTTACCCAATCGAAAGTTATGAGGTAACATACATTTAAAAAAAAACAGTCGAATTGAGTACCTTCTCCTTTTTAGGAAGTCGGTAGAATTGAGGTATTTTTCACCCACGTCCGGAGCAGGGTTGTTTGTGATAATTTTTGCAAATGAATTATACACGTGACTCATACAAATAAGTTATAAAATGACTGACTCATTTCTTAGACTAGACTCTAACTATCTACTTGAAAAAAAGTGTATAACTCTGCAGTTACAAAAATAAAACTACATTTTAGCCGCACAATAATATTTTTTGCTATATATCCACCTCAAAACGAAATAAAATAAACCCTTATCGGATCACTTTGTCCTTTTGTTCGTCTGTCTGTGTGTCAAGACCCTTTTTATTCAGAAAAAACAAAAAAAAAATCTGTAATCCATAAATGTGTAACAAGAACGATAACAAAAAAACTAATTTACTATTGAATATTATTATTAACTTTTTTTAACACACAAAACTTAGGCATTTAATTTATATAAAAAAATATGACAAACTTATTATTTGCGGTTGCGGTAATAACCGTGTTAATGGATTCACAGTTTGTCCAATGACCTAGTATTTATTTAGTTTTTAAAATCAATAATGTTAGATGCTTTTCTCTCTTGCTTGATTCTCAATTTGTTGATAAGGCACGGCACTATCATACCACACGTTTGTTTTTGCCCTTACATCATTTCCTCCGCTATTTCAGTTTGAGGTCACGTGACTTCTAGAAAGTTTTGTACACATTTTGTTTATTCAAAATAAAGGAAATGCAATGTTTAATAAATAATTTGTTAACTATTTGAGTAATTTGCTCTAACCACTATCATTTTAACATTATATTGTAATTTATTTTCGACTGTGTCAATTATCCTATTGGGCGCGGTCCAATCCTAATTTTAAAACAATTTTCGATGCTTTACATTAGGTTGAGAATTGCTTACGAAAATGGACGACGTAATGCAAAAATTCAATTAAATACGTGCTAATTACTTGAATGATCAAATGATTAAATTTTAATGATAAAGGAGTCCATAATTCACTAGTAAATGTCATTGGGAATTTGTGTATGATACATTCATTGAAATATGTTTGCCCATAATTGAATAAAAATGCTTATTCCCACGAAGCACGTAAGAAAAATTGCAATATTTAGGGAATGTAGCCGATTTTTTCCCCTTTGGCTCCCATACTTCATAAGGACGTATATTCAATTTACACTACGTTTTTTTTTGAACTTCGGTTATTAGGTTTAAGCGTCGAAAAACTAAGCTTTGGCGAAGTGAAATTTGAACTCATTTTGCCTTAATATGTAGGTATATTGAAATCTATCATTAACTTTTAAATTTCTCTCCTTGACTACTTACTGAAACTTTCTTAGTGGCACTTTTGCAGTTGAGAATTGTTCTATCAGCTGTTACATGAGCATACAAATCATATGACTAAGTTATAGTGCCTTTATCATATTATGCTCATTAAATAAAAATGTAGCGCAGAATGGAACCCTACATGAAAAGCACACAATCGCTCATCAGTAGTGTTAAAATTGCTATTTAAAGCATCAAAACTTTAAGATAATATTTCAAGAAAACTCATTTCATTCGAAACCGGGGTTGAAATCATATTAATGACAAGATTCAAGTGAACCGTAGGATTTCCATTTCTCGATCACATTGGATTCACAAATGTCTGCACTCTGGCTGATATTCAGCACTTAATATTCATGCTTGGCAGCTCTGCTTCCTTAGCCAGAAATTAGATATTCGATCCTGACTAGCAATTTTGATAACCCTACGTTTGCAGGTTTGCAACATACGTCTTGATGAATGAATCAGGCAAGGGTTGCCTACTTTTGCACTTTCGTAATCACTTTAAACGTTTTGGCATGCACTTTGTTGAGTCAAGCGCATGTCTCAACAGCGAAGGGAAGATTTAATGCGTGATTGATGTCTGATAAGAAAATGGATGGACGTCATAATGCTAAAAGTTAAGTAAAACAATTGATATCGTAAGTAGCAAGGGTCAAAAGAGTGAAACAGTTTCATATACCAAAAAATGGAACGAATTGAACACGTAAAAGTGTGGAATAACTTGTTGAAGTCGGTACCATGCGCACAATATATTGATAATACGTACTTTTGAACTACCATAATACCGTCTTCAACAAGTTATTTCACACTTTTAAGTGTTGAAGTCGGACATACACATATATATTATAAGGGTTGAAGAAGTACATTTTTTTGTAATATTTTTATCAGTTTACAAAGACATCTTTATTACAATAAGTTGTTTAATATAATATATTTCTTTCAATCTTTTGTTATACAGTTGCTTCTATCTCATGTGAATTCACCAATGTTTATGAACTCGATGCTTTGATTAGCCAGAACGCTGGTTGTATTTTCATTGATAACAAAATAAATTTCTATAAATTGGGCACGTTTCTTATTATTTGAGGATAACATAAACAACCCTTTATACCGAGGGATGTTTATGTTTTTTATGGTAGAATAAACTGGGGATGTTATCAACAACGATGAACAATATTTTTAATGTAATATGAGTGTTTTGTTTTTAAATTATTCATTGCGACAGTTGACAGCAAACTATTCAATAAAACTAAGTGATTTACAATTAACTAGTCATTCTCACTGACTTTGACCAACCAACCACACATTAAACCCCGCACATAAGTTTATTATTTTCCACGAGAACGAATTATAAAACAATTAACGGTTTACGCTTTTTATTGATTTACTATACAAAGCAAAAAGCACGTTTGTAAATAAATCTAGATGTCAACCTGTCATTATTGCTTGTATATAGCGATACAGAATAATATGGTATACACGATGGAATAATTGATTGATAAGCCAAATGTATCTATATAAGTTGTATAGGTACTTATTTTGATACATTTTTACACTAAGATTGGACATCCTTGCTAAAAGTTACATATTGATGTCCTTCTCCGAGAAAGGAAGTTGGCACAAAGTATAGTAAGTTGTGAAAACAAGTTATTGCCACACAAGCTTTTGTTTGTGCTATACAACAAAAAAAATGAGTGTAGAGCTTAAAAAGACAGGCAAGTCTATTCGCTCAATTAACTGCTCTGCCTAAGAAATAATTATAACCTTGCGTGGCATGGGTACGCATTTATCCTTCAGTTCTTATTCTGTAATCTGTGCTTCAGGTTTAAGTTTTAATATAGTAAAACGAAGTGAACTTCTTACCTCTACCTGGAGCCATTTGACTACCGATACAGCTTGTTTCATTAAGGAAGATTAAGGTATCAAACACCAAGTAGGTAATGTAGGCCTCACTAAGCTACAAGTTTTAACGTCATTCAAAGGGCATATTTAAAACGACAGTTAGGTTTGTAAATCACGAAAAGACATGCCTGTGAACAAACCATTTTTTTACATAGTAATATTATTATGTTTATATTTACTCGATAGGCTAAGAAGAATCATCAGCAAAAACATCTCCATTTCTTCATCTTTCTTCTCTTCAGAATATCAACTTAGGTACATGTGCAGCGTAATCTTGACATCCTTGGCATAGACCTGAGTGTGAGTGACCTGAAGCAACAAGACTACATCGAGAGTATTATCAAGTTAGCTTCCCGCAAACTCGGAGTCCTGAACAGAGCGAGGCGTTTCTTTACTCCGGATCAGCGGTGCCTTCTTTATAAAACTCAGGTGCGCCCATGTATTGAATATTGTTGCCACCTCTGGGATGGATCCGCTAAGTACCTTATGGAGGCTCTCGATAGACTGCAACGTCGCGCTATCCGTATTATTGGAGACACTGAAGTCACTCAACATCTAGAGGCCCTACAAATGCGTAGAAATAGATTCTCTAAGCGTTTTTACCGGTTGTTTCTATGGCGAATGTTCTGAAGAGCTTTTTAATCTTATTCCTTCCTCACCATTCCGATCCCAAACTACTCGTTTCGGCTTAGCATTGCATCCATATACTGTTGAAAACTTCTTACCACGACCAAAAAGTTTAGCAGTTCCTACCTCTGTGGCGTAAGTAAATTGTGGAATGCTTTGCCGGCGTAGGTATTTCCTTACAGCTATGACCCTGGGTCTTTCAAGCGGGGCGTGAAAAAGCATCTGTCAGGTCATCATGGGTGGCGATTAGTGCAGCTTACGGCTGCACTAATGGTCATTGCTTCTTGAATCCATCTTCGCTTACCATCAGGCGAAAGGAAGTCACTTTGATGAAGCATTATAAAAAAAAAAAAAATCTAATGACACCAAAATTCAAACCGCTTAAATAGCGGATCTAAATAACTCTCCTTTAGCCATTCGGGTGATAACTACCTATAAGTATGCTCTTGATATATTGTTATATCCAGATCTGGTAGATATTTTTAAGAACACACTCTTATCTCGCACTAGGATTTCATGTGTCGCCGGAGGCATGGACACACAAAATCCATCATCAGAACATTTCTACTCATTACACAAGTATTTACCCTCGGTCAGGGATCGAACCTGGAACCCGACACTTCGTAGACAGGCTGCATCTAACTAGAGTAACGGAGCCGTCGTGGGAAGTTGGATGTTAAAGTGAGTTGAATAGGAAGTGTATATTATGATTTGTAGGAATAAAAATGTTTATACCGTTGATTTCGGAATAACGTATCCTTATACTTTATTTATGCATTTTACGTAAAATAATCCTTTGGGTACGGAGAAAATATAACATTTTACGGGCATGAAAAGATGAATATCAAAGGGGATTGAATTTTTCCAATTGAAGCCGTACCATTCGATGCTTTGAATGCATTTTTATTCGAGTTCAACCCCCGTTGGCCAGCGTCGACGGACGTATGAAACCCTTCACCTTTTTGTATACATAATATATTATACAACGTCTAATATTTTGCTACGGAAAGTGCGCAAAATCTCTTAGAAGTAGGACTTAACGGTGCAAGTAGAATTGACGCTATTCCAATATTTTGAAAAAAATTCAATACTATAAAACAGATGAAACATATTATATTTTACTCAAAACTAAGATTGTTCTGTACTATTAAGATAAACGTTGGTATAATTTTTTGTCGTACATAAATAATAATATACACTATAATATACACAAGGAATCTTAGTGCGGTTCATCATCATAATCATAATCAGCCCATTTTGTTCCCACTGCTGGGTTCCGAGCCTTCCTCTCAGAGAAAGGAGTTGGGCCATAATCAACCACGCGGGCCCAGTGCGGATTGGTGGATAGGTTAGTGGCCAACCCATGTCGAAGTTTTCAGGCCGCCCGAAGGCCTTCGACATAGTCTAACGGCTGTCGTCCTAAGACAATCAACCGGGACCGACCGCTTAACGTCCTCTCCGAAGCACGGAAGCGCTCAGATGAATAATGCCACTAGCGGTCACCCATCCAAGTCCTGACCGCACCAAGTGTTGCTTAACTTGTTGATCGGTTAAGATCGCCAAGTCGAGCTCCGCTACGAGCGCTACCGACCCGCGGTTGCGGTTGTATGAGTTTATTCTTAAAAAAATATTTACGTGGTCTCGTTTCTTTCTTAATCACACACGTTCCAGTTCCTAGAAAAGTAGGTTGATTTCTGCGAAATCTATTGTATTATTGACCAAATATGGCGAATCGCGAGTCAACGGATTAAATGGGTATAATTCGTAATCCTTAAAGCAGCAGTTTGCATAAGCAAACAATTGAGAAAATTACTTACCTTAAATATAATATCCTTCCTTAACAAAACGTGGTGACGTGATCAGTTACGGACAATGATCGATCGTTGAGTCTAATAACTTCCAATTTTCGCTGTTTTCGCCAAATCATGGACATACCATTTATAAACGTTTCATTCGATATCGGTCTGGATCATGACGCCAATAAACTGTAACGTAATTTGCTTTTATTGATACAACCTTGAGGGGAGCTTGCGGAAAACAAAACAACGTTATGTTAGTTTATTTGTAACACTGGGTCAGTTTTGCCTTAAGCGTATTATAATGTTGTGCTATTTAAATAAATGCAACTTTTGGTACAGCTTAAAGTTAACAATTTTTTTTTATTATTAAAGATTGAAATTTATGTTAAAAAATTCTAGAAAGTTTTATCCAGTGCACAAAAGCATTTCACTTGCTCTATTTATATGTGTACATGTACTAGCGCCCCACAGCTTCACCCACGTGTTAAGTAACTAGCCTAAAATTATTATTTTCCGGTGAAAGTATCCTATGTGTCACTCTGGGTGGATGAATACAGTTTATGCCAAATTTATTTCATATTCGTTACATCCTTATACAACTGCAAGAAGCCAACAAGAAAACAAACTAACAGTTAATGCTGTCTTCGGAAATAATTAGCCCGCACATTAAAACGCATTGCCCTTCTTTTGGCCTTTGCCGCTGTCTGCTAATTCTGTACACAAAAGTCACACTCGCATCATCAAGACGAACCCAAAGACGTATAATTTATCAAAATTGGCTTAGCCGTTGAGTAGTTTCGAGTGGACATAGGAACAAACATACATATATACATACAGATAAAACACCTAACCATCCTCGTGGGTTTCGCCGCAGTCGGGTAAACATACACTTTCACTAACAAACTCACAGTATAATTTCAGTAATGTTATTGTAGCGTCCTGTTAAACGTGTTGACAAATTTTAAAATGTCATGCATAAGAATTGCCAAAATCACGCAAGCAAAATAAGTAATTATCTATAGGAACTTCTTCCCTACTAGCATTGATTAACTCCAGGTTTGGCGCAAGACGCGTGTAGGGATGTCAACATCGCCACAAAACAAGTACACATCGCATCTACGTTTTTTTGATAGCATACCTACGCCACAGAAAATAATGACATTTAAAAACTTCCAACCTCTGCCGGAACTCATGTAATAAATGCCGGCAATCGTCTTCCGCCCCCACCCGCCTTTTCCCACTTTTATTCCCGAATAGGGAACGACGACGTTGTACTTACTCGGGGCCGCGCGGTGTAAGTACTTTGACGCAAGTGAGATTGATGACAAGAAAGCTGATTTATCGGTCTAAATTTCTATTATCTATTATAAATCTAAATTTAAGATTAACAGATGCATTTACACACTGAAACAGTACTGCCTTGCGGTTGAAAAAAGGTAAACATAGGCATATAAATAGAGTAAATGTATGCATATAAATAAAGGATTAATAAACTACTATAGGGAACTACTACAATGAGTTGGTATAGAATATGTGAAGTGCTCAACATCATTACCATCAAAAAGGTTGAAGTTGAAAATTCAAGGCCCAACACAGAGTGAGAGAAGTATGAGGTCGAAGAAGAAAAAAAAATGTCTGTGTGAAAAAGAATATCCTATTGTGGTTTCAAACTACGGATTCTCAGTTTCATGTAGTTCTAATGATCGCTGGAAATAGGTACGACACTTATTTGCATCTATTTTAGACATACTAACAACTTGAAATGTATAAAGAAAAAAAACAATCATTTAAAGTAAGTTCTATCTACAGCCTAAATATCTTTGCTTTCCGTAAACTTGGAGTCCTGAACACAGCGAGGTGTTTCTTTACTCACGATCAGCGTTGCCTCCTTTATAAAACTCAGATGGCCCATGCAGCCCATGTATTGAATATTGTTGCCACCTCTGGGATGGATCCGCTAAATGACTTATAATAATAATAATAATAATAATGTTCTTTATTCACGGACAACAAAAAGATCCATTTTTTGTTAGTAACTTACTTAACTAGATACTAAACTTAAAAAATAGAACTAAGGTTAGTACTTATATAAGGAAAACAGTGCCTCCGAAACAAATCACACGCCAATATTACGAAATATTAGTGTGTCATGTATTTCGGAGGCATCTTCTGCGAAATCATGGTTCGCACAAGATGCCTGAATATATATGCATGCGGGTCATCCGCTATGACTTTCAGGATGCTATTGTCACTCTCCCGAAGCCTTTTCACCAGAGAAGCCACCTTTTTTCTAATGATGGCATGGAAGCCATCAGTATGGTTCTCGGCAAACATAGCGGAGGCGCTGCAAAATCGGGGGAGTTTCAACATCATCCTGAACACGTTATTGTATTGGATGCGCAGGGTATCCATTGACTTATGGGAACAGCTGAACCACAGACTACCCGTGTACATGCCCTGACAAAAAGCTTTGAATAGAGTTATTTTAACCTGGTCTGTACAACGGGCAAATCTGCGGGCCAGCATGTTCCCACGCGCCGCCAGTGCTCTGCGCTCCCTCTCTACATCTTCATCGTCTTTAAGGTCGTCGGCAAGGAAGTGTCCTAGATATTTAAACCGGGTTACTCGGTTCAAGCTCATGCCATTAAGGGTAATTGTAGGAATAGTATCTGGACACCTGCCGGAGGCCTTAAAGACCATGAATTCACTTTTACTGACATTATACATCAGACCATGCGATGCGGCGTAGTTCTCACAAACGCGTAGCATGTCTCCGATAGATTTAGCTTATGAATGCTCTCGACACAGTGCAACTTCGTGCTGTTCGTATTATTGGAGTCACTCAACACCTACAACGATACAAATGCGTAGAAGTCTAGACTACGACAGAACGAGTATTTCGGGATCGTAATGGTGAGAAAATAATAAAACTAAAGGTATCTTCATAACTTTAGCCATAGAACAAACGGTAGAAATAGCTTAGAAAAGCTATAGCTTCAAGAAGTACTTCTAGTAGCTATAGCTTTTCTAAGCTATTTCTACCGTTTGTTCTATGGCTAAAGTTATGAAGATACCTTTAGTTTTATTATTTTCTCACCATTACGATCCCGAAATACTCGTTCTGGCCTAGCATTTACTGTCCCAAAATTCTTACCACGAACCAAAAAGTTTGGCAGTTCCTACCTCAGTCGTGTAAGTAAATTATAGAATGCTCTGCTGGCGTACGTTTTTCCCTGCAGCTATGACCCAGGCTCATTCAAGCGGGGCGTCAAAAATCATTTCTCGGGTTAACATGGGGGTGGCGATTAACGCAGTCTTTGCTTCTTGATTCCATATCCGCTTTCCATCAGGCGAGAGGTATGAATTAACTTTGATGAACCATTATAAAAGAAAAGTTAAAAGAAGAAAACAGCAGAACAATGTGAGATTCTAAAATTTAACCATTTGGAATGTACTGTCTTAATGTATCCATTAGGCATTTCATTCCGAATTTATACATAACGTAATTTAATATGTATGTTATTTCGAAAGAAATCACAAGCTTCCGCATACAATAAGCTTGTTTGCTTCATTTATAATGTACGTATCTATTTATCTATGTATATACGTGATGTGAAGTTAAAATTTAAGTAGAATAATTATTTTGTTTATTTTTAAATTTCGAATGTCCTCTACATTCAAATTTTAAAAGAAAGTCGTCTAAAGATCATAGTAATATAATAAGTATTGTTTATAAACTGAAACAATTTAAACTTTTGTGGCTAGACGATTACTTCTTAGAACTTTGAACTTAGATGAAATAAATCTTTAATAGGTTGGAGGAAGAGGTTTCGTTTAACGCCTTTGATGCGAGGATTGAATGGTTTAATATTTATAGATGTTTGAAGCGCCCTAGCCAATTTTAATATATGTATACAAATGAGGGTAATTTAAAGACAAATTTAAATTTATATCAACGTAGAAAGGGAATATTTTGGGCCTTCTATATTAGATATTATCAAAGTAATTTCTTTAAGGAATATATTTTGCTTATTTACATTTTAAATGAGAAAGTAGGTATATAATAATTTTAAGTATAAAACTAACTTTTGTTTGGGTGGACTTTAGTGAATGGATGGATGTTTGTAATTCTTATCTTTTCTACTAATGCACTTCCATATACAAACATGACTAATACTTTTACTCTATTAAAATTAAAAATAAAAACAATATTAGGAAGCGCATAAAATTAAATATGAATAGTAACCTGCTTGTAATATTAACCGCACTTCATGGTTTTTGCTTCGCGGGTGCATTCATGTGACATAAAAGAAAGTTTTGATGAGTATGGTTTATTGGCCCCAAATACCAAACATTGCAATATCAGTGTCCGCAAACACCAGTTCATCGTGGTTGTGAAGAACGTTGTGTATTTGACATAATGTAACATAGTCGCAGTAGTTAGTCGCAGGGTGGCATGGTTGTGTTTACTAAATAGTGCAATTAATTCATATTAATAACAGCTATGTAAACAAACTAATCTAACAATTATAATAATCAGATATAAAACAAAACTAAGAAGTGTAAAGGCACATTTGGCCCGGATCAAGGATCTTTATAGGATGGCATGCTCCAATTTCGTGGCGGGGCGTGGATTAAGCGGGCGAGGAGAATAAGATATCACATGTACGTTACATACGAGTTTCAAAAATTCATGTTTTATAGATGTGGTCTATGGCTGGCCAATGTACTAATGGGTCCTCCCTTAATTAGAAAAAGAAAACCCTCGAGTTCTTTCAATCTTCAATTCAAATTCAAATTCTTCAACGTCAAGTGGCAAGTTGGTTGTTTGAAGAAGTTTGGTGTGGCCAGCTTGTGGGGAATTTGACACAATGACGGTAGAATTGCCGATATAAAAAAAAGTTGGGGAAAATTAACTTAACTTGGAATCGATAATTAGTTTTCAGAAAATGCATGGGACTACCTTACTTTCTTTAGAGAAGTACTTACGGAGTGACTTAGCGGTGTTGACACGAACTAAAGCTTGTTTCGCCTCATATTCCAGTGCCCAGGTGCTCAGTTACCATTTCCAGGTCATTCTACCCATGCAGGGGCATACTTCGGATTTTTAAATCCTGGATTCTCCGCGTGAATGCGAGTTTTGAATTCGAATATGTTGCTCTGACTCCCATCTGAGGTAATGAGAATTGCATAAGGGCCACACTGAAGAAGATTTTTCTACCGGTACTTACCTAAATTCTTGGGCAAACTTAGCATATTTATTATTTTTCGCATAACTATCATAAATTGCTGGCACACAGAAATTAACTAATTGTCATAATTTTATATGAAACTAGTAGGGTGTTGTTCGCTGACACCTGACCTCAATCAACCTTGGGTTCAGTCGATGTGAAATCACTGACCGTTCAGAGTCAGGTGCAAGCGAGCAACCTTTTTTAGTACAATACTGCCATGTAGAGAGGTTTGTTCTTGAAGTAATACTTACCTATTTACTGTAACTATTTTGAATGCCTGCAGAATTTGTAATAAAACCAACATTGTATTAAACACTTCATCTATTTGTTTAATTTCAATAATAGTGTCCTATTAGGCAGGTAGATACTTATTTGTGTGTGGAGCTTCACAAACTCACCTCGGTCAGCTGTAGGGGAAGATATAATATATCCTCTATACATCCAATAGTTTGTAACAATATTGTCTCATACCAATGTCCAAGTACCCATTAGGTTCTAAAACTAACGGCACACCAGCGACGAAGGCCTTACGGATGATGATTAAAGCTGAAATGCTGCACAAAATGAACCAATCCGCCAACTTACCACAGAAACACCAATGAAGGACCTAGCAATGACCTGTGTCGTGGGGATACGAGTATGATAATTAGGATGCTATATTATTTAATTTCTATTTTACTAAATAATTCTTGTTTTATACTATTTTACGGCACCGTTTTGAGCATTAATATTTCGTTTACATTACATACTAAGAGCCTAAGCACAAGGCGTATTTTATACGCGCAGACGACGTGCGTTTCATGAACGCACTGTTACGGCACCGTATAAATGACCAAAAATTAGATTATTGCATTTGTATCGATTAAAACGCGCGTATATAAAGCGATATAAACGTGCGTGTGAAAGGCGGTTGAAACATGTTTGTATCGCCTTTTACGCGTTTGAATCGATTCCAGTACGCGTAAATAATGATGTAAAGCCGCGGAGGAGGGGCGTGTTGTCTCAATCGATGCCGTGGTACAAATGACGAGGAGTCTGATTGAAACGCGTAGGTTTACGTGCGATTACATAGCGTTTGTATCTCTGAATCGTAAGTATACGAGCGTTCGTGAAACGCGCGTTTACAGGACCACTGATTTTTTTACGTGTGCTTAGGTAACAAGTCTGAATCTCGTTTGAAGCGCGTTAACTCGCGTCATAAGCGCATCGTCTGCGCGCATAAAATACGCCGTGTGCTTAGGCTCTAATAATTACATGTGTTTAAACTTAAAACACAAGCAGCATTTTAGGTAAATCACATGCATGTATATATTACTATATTTTGCTTAAAAATAATTATTTTTAAGCAAAATATAGTAATATATACTATAATAAATAGAGTAACTTTATAATACTAATTAATGTTTGAGCAAGGATGGAGGTTAAGGCCTGTTTCAGATGTTTCCAAGAAATAATCTTCCAACCTACGTCCAAACAGACAACTTTGTTTCTTAGATAATTTATGGGAGACTTCCACTGTCAAAGTATATTTAGGATGCTAAAGTTTCATATTTACTGCTTCGTGTGTTGTTATAAATCTTTTAAGGTTACAAACAGGTTTATAAAATTATAAAAATAACTATTCTGAGGTCCATAATAAATACTTGAGATAACTATTTCTTCATTGCTTAGCACATAAAAGTTAATTTAAGATAAATTTTACAGCTAAGAGGTTTTCGTATGTAATTAGGCTAAATATGAAATTAAACCTGCCTTATCTATCACAGTCTCATATAAGCTCTCATGTAGACATATTTTTCGATGTTATATAGACAAACTGCACAGAATTCATCATCATCATCATCTCCGCTGTAGGACGTCCACTGCTGAACATATGCCTCCCCCATAATTTTCCAAAAGGACCGACTAGAAGCGGCCCGCATACAACGTCGTCATGCGACCTTTATCAGGTCGTCTTATATCCACGACCTACGCTGCGCTTGCCGGTCCGTGGTCTCCGCTCCAGAACCTTCCGGCCCCATCGACTATCTGTTCTGCGTGCTATGGGTCCTGCCCACTGCCACTTTAACTGGCTAATCTTCTGGACTACGTCGACTTTCGTTCTTCTACGGCTCTCCTCATTTCTGATTCGATCACGTAGAGAAACCCCGAGCATAGCCCTCTCCATAGCTCGTTGCTACTTTGAGCTTACTAATACATCTTGAATTGTATTTCAAGCATATTCCTGGTAAACAAATTTTACTTACCTTATCCGAATAATCCGACGTAAATCCTTAAAATGAGTTCTTTCGTTAATGTTAATTTTCATAACAAAAAGCAACAGATTTTTCTTTCTAAATTTTTAACCTTTTATTTATTTCGTAATATTTTTCTGGTATTTTCCTCCTTTTTTTCTTAAAAGACAGTAAATTCTTAAAATAATTTACCTTTGCTTACTATTTTTTAAACGAATATTAATATTTTATTTATTTTTTAAATATTATTTTACAACTTTTTTTTCTAAAGACAATATTTGTAAACCTTAAAAATTTTATATTTTACTAGTAATTACAGTATTTTTATACGAAGACCTGTATCTGTATTTAAATAAATGAACAGTTAAGTAACTGATGTGCTACTGCGCTTCACCATTTGGTATGACATTCTAAATATATGTAGTCTCGCTAGCGCAATGTCTTCATAGTGACCGTGTACAGGTGTTTGCGCCCGCTACGCACGATGGAATAAATATCATTTAATAATTTCTTCCCATAACACTTACTTATACGTTATTTACGATATCACGCAAATAATCCAACACGTTTTTTAATAAGAATAAAATTACAATTATTTTATTATTACTCACCAGATACTTATCTTTTCTAAGCAATTTTATTTGAGTTCTAAATACTTTTTTATATTAATATTAGAGCATGATAAATTATTCTCTAAAGGCAAATGAGAGAGCTCTGATGAGTGTTGCCAGATACTTGAAATATGCCTGGATTCTCCCGACATTTCACGAAACCCAATAAAATGCAGAATTTTCCGTGAAACTATGTTGTCCATTTTGTTTGTTAGAAAATTGGAATTATTCATGGTTATTTTACATTAATAGTGTATGTATATAAGTATGTCTCTCGTCAATATTTCCTTAATTACGGCATTTAGAAATTGTTACACATTATTTCGATTTACTTATCGGAGAGTGCACTAACTACCTTGCAACCTTGGCTCATAAAACCTAATCCAAATTAACCAAATTATGGTAAGCAGCAAGAAACAGTTTCAGATTCAATCTTGATATTTAAATTATGGAAGCTAACGAATCGAGGTTGCTTATTAGAAATTTCACAGTTAGAATACTTAGTACTTAAATCAATCACAATATTGTGGATTATATTATATTTTTGATAGTTTTCCCTTTTATTAACTGATAAACAAGGTTAAGCGCCCCTTGCTGCGGTCAGGTCGGTGCGGTTGGATAAGTAGCCGTTAGTAGGATTTTCAACAGAGCACTTCTGTGCTTCGGGTGGCCTGAAAATTTCTTGGCTAGGGTTGATCACTAGCATTATACTAAGCCCACGTGATACATTAAAGCCTATAATATCTTACTGATACGAATGCCCAACTCCTAGCAGTTTGACCGTAATGGGCTGATATTATAATTTACATGCCCCAAATATGGCAGCACTCTATGAAGGCAAGTGATGGAAAATATTATACTCGTATTAGATAGTTACACTATTGGTGATACCTCCGATAATAACCGTCTTGTTTCGTATCGCTCGAATATTGCCATATATATTGCCCACAAAACAGTAATGTTTTATTCAGCATTTACTGTGTTAAAGTTAAAATAAACTCTCGATGCATTTAATTAATAAAATAAGATTTTGTTTTAGTATTGCGTGAATTGCGTTTGCACAGAAACAGTACCACATATATTTTTAATGCTTAAAATAGTTAAAAATTGTTCAACTGGTATGCCTATCAAGTCACTTCATAATATGTACTGATTAACTACTGATTGCAACTAAAATAACGTTGATTCTGTTTATATCTATGTTTTAGTACTTAGAACCAACAATGGAAGAGCAATAGCCGCTTCAAGACAGGGAATCCTAGTGAGGCTAATGCAATAGATGCGAATTCAAAATTTTTAAATATTGTTCTATTGTAATTCAATGTTATCAAATATTGTAATATTGTAATGTATAACCACTTTTTGCATGAATAAATGATTGTTATAATTATAATTTTGATATGTGTGAATTTCAAAGCTCACCGTTCCAAAAAGAGCTTATTAATTCATTTTAAGCAACTTAGGTAAGTAGATATTAAAGAAAAGCTAAGGAAAAGCAAGTCAGCTTTAGCTACAACCCAGCATGAATAAAAAACAAGTGAAATATTGTCACAAGTTGATCCCCACCGAGCAGTCTTAGGATTCTGTCGCGGCGACACTAAGCCGCTTACAACTGAAGCTTTAGCACAAAAATCTCAGTTCGCGAGAATCTCTCAATTTTCATACCTGTCGACTTAAGGCCTAAACCAGGGTAAATATTGCAAAGGTCGAGGGGGATCAACGCTGGAAAGTATGGGTAGTGGACATAAGCCTTTAAGGATAGCGCGAAATAAATAATTTCGAATTCCGCTATGTACAAATATTTTATACTAGACTAAGCCAACTTTCTTCAGCTTTTAGGCAACGGAACGGAACGGCGTCGTTGTACAGTCAATCACAATATGTGAATTTGTATAGTTGTTTCTATATTAGATTTATTTAATTGTAATATTGTGTTTGTTAAATATATCAAAATAATCTTATTAATGCGACATTTTTTGTGAATGAGTGACGAGTTACTGTTCTTCTATACTGTTCTACTGTTACGTTGTTACTTGTTCACACTGAAACAGTTGAAACGATTTAAGTGAATCTCAGAATGTTTATACAATAGATTAAAACGGACTACTTTTCTTTCATTTCTGATAAATACTTCATAGTCAAAGGTTAGTCATTTTAGGCATAGGTCGACTCATGAGGCGCTTACTAGTTTTGATATAATTAGTATTTGCGGAAATTTTAGAAAGAGAAATTAGAAAGCTGGTTATATTTCAATAAAATCGCAATAGGCTACTATGGCTACGTAACTGTTAAGCTTATTTTAGAAACGGGATAATTAACTTGTATTGTATTTATTTTGAGGTCTCTCTACATGCGCCATGTTTACGAGTAAACTTATACGTATGTTTAGTTTACTCGTGAACATGGTGCATGCACCTGTGTCGAAATATCCTGAATTCAAAGTAAATACAATACATGATATATATCCCGTTTCTAAAGTAAATTATTGTTAAACTTACTCTATGGGGTCACGAAGGACAAAAGATCAGACTTTTAAGTACATTTTTGGTGGTTTTAAAACTAGCTTTAAGCTTCTATACACATTGTTTATTTTCATTAGTAAGTACCCTTTTAATTTGTTATAAAACTAACATGTATAAATTTTAGAAACAAATAAAGTTAATTCCATTTCTATCCAGTCTGGCTTATCCATTAAAAGTTCGAAGTACTTAGCTAAACCCATTTTTATTATACTCTAATCCGTTTGAATCATCACAAAACCACTTAAAGTCTACTAGCCTTCAAATTTAGAAACATCTGGTTCGTTTCGTCACAAAACAAGAATTGCATATATTACAGGAAGACCGAAATAAAACATAAAACATGATTTGCGTGATGACGTGGACACAATATTATTATACGTGTTGCAAAAACATGTATTTGATAATAATTAAGTGTCACATTACATGTGTTTTTCTCTACTATTATTAAATAGCAGAGAAAAACATTATACACATAATATGAGGAATTTGGCGTGGTGTGTAACTATCGCTCATGCGGATAAATTAGCATATTTTGATCCAAGATTATTAGAATATATTATTATCAATAAAAAAATATTTGAATTGAATGCGATGCCAGAACCACGTGGCGCAGCTATAGTTATAATTAAAAAAACAATAATTGAAATTAAAAAAAATTTAAAGCAATCAAAAAAAAAATATAGTCCGATAAAACTTTAGAATTAAAGGTCAAACTAAGCTATAGAACGTATTTGTTTCCTATATAATGAACACTGAGATTAATTAATCTGTAAATGATAAAATGGTGTATTTCATTCAAAAATAAAACACAAAGTAAGAGAAGCCCTCTGATATGTACATTTGGGTTTAGTTTTAGCCCAGGATAAATACTAATTGGTAGGTGTGTGCTCATCTGCACATACATAATCATTAAGGTACACAAAGTGTAGAGAATTTCTGCGGTCGGTATGTTACCAACAGTAATGATTGCACACAGACAATCTGAGTCTATGCGTGAGTCCATAGACTCAGATGCTGGGTTTAAAAATACTGATTCTTTTGGTGTCGTAGTTATTTGTCACATTATTAGGAAGAATCTACTTTTAAAAAAGTAATGGTATATAGGAACCATCATAGGTAAAGTAACCTGATATTAGATAATTCAAGGCTGCCTGACATAACTTTTATCATAAGTCAATTTAATATTAAAGTTTACTTTGCCGTCCGTTCTTCTCTCTTCGATACATTTATTTATGTTGTCATTGTTTTTTTTTAATATAGGTATGTAAATATTTTTGAAGTTTTATGAACTAAAAAAACAATCTTATCTTAGAATTGTGATTGCCTGCGAACTTGTCAACCTTTTATCTTTTTTGATTATTAATAAAATGAATTTTATTTTATACATGTTCATAGTTTTATTTACGAGGTATTAAAATAAAAAATAAAAACTAATCTATAAGCCCCATGGTGGGGGGAAAAGTGGCCAAAACGCTGGCGGCATTGCCACGCTGGATGGCAATGCAAAGTTTTTAGCCAAAGTAGGCGCCAGCATTTCAGTCACCCGTCGCCTCAACCAAACGTTTCACCAGATCCCTAAACGAGTTGAGAGCGGACGGCCCCCATGCGCCTAAAGTTTCAACCCCAAACGGCACAAACATGTACATTCTGTCTCATCATCATCATCATCTCAGCCGTAGGACGTCCACTGCTGAACATATGCCTCCCCCATGATTTTCCAAAAGGACCGGTTGGAAGCGGCCTGCATCCAACGTCGTCCTGCGACCTTTCTCAGGTCGTCTGTCCACCGTGTCGGTGGACGACCTACGCTGCGCTTGCCGGTACGTGGTCTCCACTCCAGAACCTTTCGGCCCCATCGGCCATCTGTTCTGCGTGCTATGTGCCCTGCCCACTGCCACT
Source organism: Selenia dentaria (assembly GCA_917880725.1). Classification (NCBI taxonomy): domain Eukaryota; kingdom Metazoa; phylum Arthropoda; class Insecta; order Lepidoptera; family Geometridae; genus Selenia; species Selenia dentaria. The sequence continues at coordinate 18,338,742 of OU862888.1, read as the reverse complement.
TCAACTGGCTAATCTTCTGAGCTATGTCGGTGACTTTCGTTCTTCTACGGATCTCCTCATTTCTGATTCGATCACGTAGAGAAACCCCGAGCATAGCCCTCTCCATAGCTCGTTGTGCGACTTTGAGCTTATCTATGAGGCCCATAGTAAGAGACCACGTTTCAGTGCCATAAGTCATCACTGGTAACACACATTGGTCGAAGACTCTTGTCTTGAGGCACTGAGGTATTTTTGACGAGAAGACTTCGCGAAGTTTCCGGAACGCTGCCCAGCCGAGTTGGATTTGACGATTGACCTCTTTCTCGAAGTTGGACCTGCCTAGTTTGACTGTCTGTCCCAGGTAGATATACTCGTCAACAACTTCGAGAACTGAGTTCCCAACTGATATTGGGGTAGGTACAACATGGGCATTAGACATAATTTTCGTCTTGTCCATGTTCATCTTAAGACCTACCCGTTGGGAAACTCGATGGAGGCCTTCGAGCATTGTACTGAGGTCTTCCATGGATTCTGCCATGACTACAATATCGTCGGCAAATCGAAGGTGAGTGATGTATTCGCCGTTAATATTGATGCCAAGTCCTTGCCATTCCAGAAGCTTGAAGGCGTCTTCCAATGTAGCGGTAAACAGTTTCGGAGATATAACGTCTCCCTGTCTCACGCCTCTTTGCAATGGAATTGCCTTCGAACTCTGCTCCTGTACTCGGACTGACATGTAGGCGTTTTTGTACAAACACTTCAGCACTTCAATATACCGATAGTCAATACGGCACCGCTGGAGAGACTCAAGCACTGCCCACGTCTCGATCGAATCAAAGGCTTTCTCATAGTCCACAAACGCTAGACAAAGAGGCAAGTTATACTCTTCGGTCTTCTGTATAACTTGCCGTAGCGTGTGGATGTGGTCTATGGTACTATAGCCTTTTCGGAAACCGGCTTGTTCCGGAGGCTGGAATTCATCAAACCTGCGACTGAGACGGTTCGTTATGGACTTCGAAAACAGCTTATAAACATGGCTCAAAAGCGAGATGGGTCTGTAATTTTTAAGTAAAGTGATGTCACCTTTCTTGAAGAACAGCACCACCACGCTTTTGTTCCATGCTTCTGGCGTTGAACCTTCGAGTAAGACGGTATTAAAGAGCTTCTGAAGGACTTTAAGTACTGGTGTTCCACCCGCTTTTAGAAGCGCAGATGTGATACCGTCGTCACCAGGCGCCTTGTTGTTCTTAAGCTGTTTCAAGGCCATTCTAATCTCGTACAGGCTGATGTCCGGGATATCTTCGGTATAATGTCGGGTCAGCTTGGCTCTTGGGTCTTTGGCCGAGCTGCTAACAGGTTTAGCGACCGAGGTGTATAACTGTCCGTAGAAACTCTCGACCTCTCCTAACACTTCCGCTTTGGTCGACGCTACACTGCCGTCTTCTCTCTTCAGCTTCGTCAACTGGCTTTGCCCAATAGACATGTCTCTTGCAAACACTTTGGAGCCTTTTTTCCGCTCTATCGTCTCTTTAATACGGTTTGTATTAAAGATCCGAATGTCGTGTCGCAAGGACTTCCATATTCGTCTATTGAGCAGCCTATATGCTTCAGCATCATCCGAATACTGCAGTTTCAATGAGCGTCGTTCAGCTATGAGGTTGAGGGTATTGTTGGAGAGTTTCTGTGGCCTATCTGTACGGTGGGGTTTAAAGTACTTGGAACCCACTGTATGGACAGTTTCTACTAACCTGTTATTGATCTCGTCCACTGAAGCGATGTTCTCAAGGCAATCGAAGCGATTGGATAGCTCAAGTTGAAAGCTCTCGGGGTCTTGAATATGGGCACGAGTAGGTCGGAGCGTAGACTTCATCAGACGAGACCTCTCCAGTTTGACATTAATATTCACCGTGCCTCTTACCATTCGGTGATCACTACCGGTTTTAACCCTGTTGATCACGGAGACATCAGTGAATATTTGCCTTTTGGTGGTCATAATGAAGTCAATCTCATTTCTCGTGGAACCATCGGGACTCAGCCAGGTCCATTTCCTGTGAGGTGGCTTCTGAAAGAAAGAGTTCATCATAAAGAGTCCCTCTTTCTCCAGGAAGTCGGCCAACCTCTGTCCCCTACGGTTCCGTTGTCCATAGCCAAATTGCCCCACTTTCGACTTATCCTCGCTTCTCTTACCCAACTTCGCGTTGAAGTCCCCCATAACAACTACAAAGTGCGTTTCAGAGGTATGTATGGCCCGACTAATGTCCTCATACATATCCTCCACCTCATCATCCGGGTGCGACTTCGTCGGTGCGTATACCTGAATGACCTTCAGCGAATATCGTTTGGATACTCTGAGTATTAGGTATACGACCCTATTGGAAACGCTATCGATCTTAACTATGTTGTTAGTAAGGGACTTGTGGACGAGAAACCCGACACCACCTTGGGACTGTTGGTCGCCCTCCCGGTGGTAGAGTAGGTTACCTGATTTTAGGGTTATCGTGTCCTCACCCGCTCTACGGCCTTCAGATAACCCCACAATGTCCCAGCGTAGCTTACTCATTTCTTCTTCCAGCTCATATATCTTCTCGTCTGTCCTCATCGTGCGTATGTTGTGTGTTACCAGGGCCAGTCGTCGTCGTTGGGGGTGGTAGCCGGGCGTCTGCCGGGGATTCTTAGCACCCCCTGCCCCACCGTTACCGTGGCCGCTACCGTAGCCAGGAATAGCGGGGCTGCCGGGGACTGGGGGCCTGGTTCTTTTTGTCCAATCCATTGAGGGGTTTTTGCCAATACTCGCCACGCTTGGCAGGCGGGTTGGCGAGCGCAGTTTGTGTGTGTTTGACTGGGAAGGTGCTGCTACCCACCTTCTGATTTGTTATCCCTTAGCCGGCTTCTACGGCACCCACGGGTAGAGTTGGGGGGGTGCTATTCTAAGCCGGCACCGCCACGGCAACACGGCCACATTCTGTCTAAATACACATATTTATGCCGTTTGAGGTCTTCCGCTTTAGACGAGGCAGCGCCAGCCCGATCAATCATCCCAGGGAGATGAGACGGCGCCAGAGTGTCCACACATGTAGCATCCCAAACCAGGGGCTGTCCCATCTTCCACGGGACGATAGTCATCCCATCTGGTCTCTTGCCGTCATCCCGCATCAATCCGTTTGATTCCAAAACTGACGGGACTTCGGAAAGTATTGTTGTACAAAAGATTTCCAACATTTTTAGACGGCAAAGCATGTAGCCAAAGCCCCGACTCCCATCGAGTAACAGCTAACAGGAGAGCACGCCCTGCGGAAGAACTAGTTGAATTAATCAGGTATTCAAGTTCTAACTCACAGAGCGGCCCGTCCCACTGCCTTTGAGTAGCTGGAACTTTGGGCAGGGACTGACTTGAATTATATTAATAACTATATAATTAATAATTTGAATATTTTGAATAGAAGGCGATAAAATTGCCTTTACTAACTTTTGAGTACTGAAAACTGATGAAAGGAAAGCGGGTAATGCTACACTAGAAATTTTGCGAATACCGAGACCTCCAAACCTAACAGGTAGTGAGGCCTGGCGAGTGATAAAAAAACCTGGGACAAAAAAAAACCTTGGATGCATGGACCATGCAAATGTTTTTCACCTTGTGCTCTTTTGATTCCCTCGCTCACGCTCAAGATTCTAATTTTATAATAGTTTTATGATTTTATGATTCAATTTTAGAAACCATTGCTTGCTCGGTCATTAAAATTGAGCACGCGGTAAAAAAGCAACTTTGTAGTCTTGTATAACAAATAACTATTGTATATGATAACGATCAAGGGAAATAATAATCAAAGACCTAATCGCATCTCACTAGATGCTAAGTGATGCGACAGGTTTTCAATTGAGGCATTTAGCTAGCTTAAGGTTATAGACAACTCCAAACCACTAATATGCTTTGGATTTCATTACGATATATCCTTTACCGAAAGCTCAAGCTCTATTCAGCTACCTTCGGAATTACGGCGGATGCTCAATGATGATGATGGACGAGAGCAAACCAGTTAATCCTGGGTTATCACCGCTTCAAAACAGATACAAACATATCTATGTATAAGTATATAATATTAGTATGAGAAGAAAGGCAATCCTATAAAAACTAAAACGGATATATTATTTAAGGTGGACATGGTATTCTCAAGAATAACCTAAATACAAATACAAATTATCGGTAAACTTAAACTTATGATTCATTTCATAGGTTTGAGACCCTCTTTTAAGTATCAAAATACCTGTGCGACTAAAGCGCTTTAAAGTGTCTTAACGATCGCTGTGACCCCCTAGTAAGTGTTGCGACCTGCGCCCGCGTCATATGTTGCGCTGAGTTGGGAACAAATGGCTCTTGTGCCATACCTATAGCGAATTAAGAAACGAAATTTATGTCAGAGAAAGTTGAAAGACCAAGGAATCTGATACATAAACATTCATGTCAAATGTATTAGTAAAATCTTATGTTACACGAGGACAAACTTGACGTAGCCGAAAAAATCAGAGTATCGCTCTTCCGTAGTACATGTTATACAGAATGAGTAAATACACGACAGTTGCTTGAAAAAAATTAAGTAAGTCAAGTTGAGTAGCGTAAGTTAAAGTACCTAAGTTAAATAATACGAATGATTATAAATTTATGTTTTAGCCCAAGTATATTTGTGGAGTGCATGTGTGTGCTCTTGATTAACAGTATTTCAGGAGCACCCAAGAATGTGTGAGTGATTGTATGTATGTGTTCAGAAGTGAGTTCACGTGTGTGTATAGTGTGTGTGTGCCTAATTCAATGTTACGAAACTACTTTAAAAAGTTTTTCAGCTTCCTCGTAGTTAAGTGTCATGTAGGACAGTGTGTTGTGAAGGATTTTTGCATATATGTCCTGTATTCCTAGGGTAAATATCCAAATTTAACCTAAGGACCAAATAAGACAGTGTATTGGTTGAATGTATTGCAGATTTATGTATACCAGAGAATATTTACAATGTTATATCCTACCATTGTCGTCTCCGTTAGCTCAGTTTGTAGTGATGCAAAGTAGAAAGATCTACCTTCGAAGCGCGGGGTGTCAATATCGATCCCGAGTTAGAACAAATATTTGTGTGACTAACAGAAGTCTTAGCCTCGGATATACTGCGACAAACCTTTACGAGGTTTACAGGTGCTAGTTAGTAAAAAAAAATATTTTTAATGTCATAATTTAATAAATAAAAAGAAATAAAAAATGTTCTGATGTGTATATTATGTAATTGTTTATGTCCGTGCCGCCATCGAAATAGGTAAGCTAAAATGAAGGAATATGTAAATTATATAAGAACATTTATTATGCACTTGCACGAGTATATAAAAAGCTTACAAATAAAAACATATTCTTAAAAGTATGTACATAGAAGTTGATAAAAGTTATTTTTAATTTCTTGATAACAGTGAGAGATAGTAAAACCCAAACTTTATACAAAAATATTATAATAAAATACCGTTATATAGATACCAGTATCAGTTTGTTATTATAACGAGTTTCCAAACAATAACAATTATTTATTCAAATTTGCTGATAATCGTGTTTACTAGAATAACATGAATTAGTATAGGTATACTTACTGATAAATAAATCACATTGCGTGGAGTTATTTCTATGATCATACCTACCTACTCATGATTCTTCTTTTGATATCTGCCTACATCTTCAGAGAGCTTAAAAGTAGGTTCATCACTAGCAGTATACCGCATGGTTTCGACATGCTTACCGTCAGATTGTAATATTACTGTGTATGTGCAATATTACTATCGACATCATATGGAAGTTAACCAGGTAGGTGCTAGAAGTACCCGTGCTGTGAATTTCCTCGTAAAGTCACTTTAAGTCACAAAGGAATCGGATTCAAACTGTCATGCGATTCTTTAATGATTCGTCATTGCGTTCGTTGACGAGCTCAACGATTTCAAATACTTTAAAGTTATCGCATCGCCCTTGTAAATAATGTTGTTTTTCCAACATTCTTGTCATCTCGTCATTTGTTTCACGGATGGTGTCAAAGATGCAACGATGTTTGCTTTTAGAGAATCGCACGGCTTTTTAGATTAGAGATTCTCGCAACACGTGCTGTCATCAAGCAACCACAATAAGTATAATAATTAATAGAAGTGACAACCTTTACCCTTACGTGCTCGATAGCGTTAGTTTCATTCATATTTCTTTGTTCTAAATTAGGATATGTCATTAACACGACAGTCCGAAATGTCAGTCAGCTTGAAATATTCATACCATTATAACTACATCCTTGAAGGTTGACGTAGGTGTAAAAAATATAATATAACCCACAAAATAATTAAAAAGCTTTGTAGACGTGCTAAGTGTGTTAAAAAACGAGGCATTATACTATAATATACTCGTATATCCTATATCAAGTTTATAAAGGGTGTATGCGTTCTAAAATGCATCTCTTAGCCATATTATTTGTTTTCTATGGTTAGCGTGCGCTCATACAGCCTCTTTGAAGTTTAAATATAAAAAAAAACGAAAAACGAAATATTATGAAATTTGTAAATATTAAGTACGAGTATTTATCAGTTTACGCACAATTCAAACGATGCTACTGCTGTTGTAACAGCGACGTGGCAGCAGCTTTGATATGAACTTTATTCTATTGGCATTTCATTGTATATTCATAGCGATCGTAGCGAACTGCTTATTCAGGCAGAATTCAGTACCTTAAACCGAATATTCCCAACCAAGCAGTTTTATGCGAGCCAATGCAAATAACAAAGGAAGTTTCATTGAAATAACGGTCATATTCGTGTACGCTACGATGTATTACGTTCAAAATCGAAAATTATTATAAGCATATGCTTAAAAACAACTATTAAGTTATTATATAAGGTTTTCGAAATACATGTAAATTCAAATCAATTTACGTATCGTATATGTATAATATATTTTATAATATGTAGGAAAATACATGAATACCTCAGTCAAATTCAATACGTATAAAACAATATTCAAAATATTGCCTGCCCTTCCCGTGATTTTTTTGTAATAAAACAAATAAAGAATCAAAGGTTGTCTAAAACCCAAATTGTTAGTAACTAACCTTACGTAAATTCCTTTGATGAACAAATAATATCAAAGTTACTGTTCTTCCAAAAGAGAGGGTTTAGTTTTCAAAGTCTGTTGAACTTGTCCAATGATAAGATCTAACTGCGTCGTCTCCCTAAAGTTAGCACGGAACTTCTGACAGTGTTTTAAAAACACAGGGTATAAGTATGGCAACACTGCATGGTCCAATGTGGGGAACAGATGATGAAGAGCGTGGTCTCCGAAGAACGTCATCACAGTAAAAAGGCTCTTGTTTATGTCCTTTCTGTCCATAACGGCTTCTAGCTCATGCATACCCCAGTCCAGAGTTAGATCTCTGAAAAATGATAGATAGAACTATAAACACTAGCTGCGCTCCGCAGTTTCTCCCGCATGGTAAGGGACGATGAATCAAATTATATACCTATGTTACTCAGGGATAATGTAGCATGAATGGTAAAATGTTTTTTGAAATTCGTCCCGCAGTTTTTGAGTTTATTGGTTACAAACATACGAAAACACAAATATTAATATAAAAAACATTTAATGAGACGAAAGTGTATAGCTGCATCCATGGTACACTGTAGATAACGACGAAGACATAAGAATTCTTCGAAAATTTTACGCTTCCTTGCGTGATCAAGTGATTTACGGGGGTCGTTAAAGAAGTGACATTTTTGTTTTCTAATAGTAACTCATATTATGAGTAAATATTTTTTGAAATATTTTTCAAAGCTTGACTGTCATGTTTATAGTATCTATTGCTACGAATAATAATAAATTATTCGTAGATCTATTGTCTATATAGGGCTTAAGAGTCGGACTGTTCCATTCGCTTCCATTCTGCTTCATTTGCATAGGGGTGTCGTAAAATCAGTATTTTAATAATGGTGTTTTAATGTAGATAATATTTGTGTAATGTGCCATAGCTAAGAAAAGCTAAAACAATCACATTGAAGTAAAAAGCGAATCGGAAGATCACCCAAATTATATCGAATTTTTGATCGATAACAGACACATGGTGCACGATATGGATTGTGGCAGAAACCTCTTCTCACTGTGATATACAGTTAATACAATTGATGTGAAGGCTTACCTTACTTGGTCACCATCCTTAAATATTTTCGGGTGATGATGGGCAGCGTTAGATCCAATACTGAAGAATATAAAGCTACCGGTACAACTGATCCAAACCCACGAATACAGAGCGTTAGTTAAAGTTTCACCGCTGATCATCCATATCCATACGGGTAGAAAGAAGCCCAAGGCATCGTGCCAACGGTAATGTTGGGTAAAAAAGCCTTTGCGCAAAAAATTTTGGGCAAATCTGAAAAATACCAACGAAATAATTTTTATTATGTTGTTCGACACTGAAGTCCTTAATTATTTAGAAATATATACATCAACAGCTACTTGCACGACTAGACACTAAATATAGATAAAATGTATGTATAAAGATAAGCAGTATAATTGAGACAACTTCCAGTATTTCAATTCACCAAATATATTATATTTATTATATATATTTATTTTTATGATAATATAGTAGGTATACCTACTACGTTATCATAAAAATAAAATATTGGTTTTTATCTGGATAAAATTCACTACTATTCTCAACAGTTTTCTTATATTTTCTCTTCTTACATGGTATCGTATATATGGTTGCTTGAAATCAAATTAGTCATTGTATAATATAATTAAACATTAGAAGACAGTTATTCCTGTGGCTTAGGGCAGCTTGAAATATGAGCTGAAGGTGCGTATTAGTAATTAGTATCGACCGGAAAATACTTTTTTTGCAACTAGTACCTTTTGCTAAGTTATACATACCTTTTCAAGAAATTGAAGTAGAAAAGGAAAGGGAAAACCAACTGTTCGGTTACTATTGCAAAATATGCCAGGAGTGGTTGTTTCCTCGGGTTCCAGTAGACTAATGGTTCGAAAGCGCTTATTTCCAAGTCCATCAACGTATTTGGATACAGGTGGTGTGAGAGGGCATGAGACACACGGAAATCCCTGTAAGAAAATTATCACCTTATCACTTACTGATAAACCATTTTTATACATTACTAGCTGCTCTTCGCGGTTTTACCCGCGCGGTGATGGATGATGATGATGAATCTTATATAGCCTATGTTACTCAGGATTAATGTAGCTTGCGAATGGTGAAAGAATTATTGAAATCAGTCTAGTACTTTTTGAGCCAATTCGTTACAAACATACTTACATACAAATCTTTCCTCTTTATAATATTAGTATAGACAAAGCAGTTTATTCACCTTTTAAATGCTAATCAGATAAATTACTTTGTCAGGGTATTAATTGGCTATGTTATTTTTTTATAAACCAAATGCTCTCAAACGTTGCAGGATCTATCTTTATCTATTTTAAACACTGTGTAGTGTATAATAAAACTGCATAGAGCCGAAAAAAATAATTAAATATTTTTTGAAAGTTATAATAGAGGTTAAAGTCGTTATCGATATAAAAACCAAAAACATAATATTATTCATTCTTGTCTCTCTGTCTGTCTGTCTCTTGTACGCGCATCATTTTGAAACTAAGAGACAGATTATGATGAAACTTGACACAGTGATAACTAATTTTATAGTGTAACATATAAGAAAGAAAAGACAAAAGAGTACTAGGTACTTAACTACTTATGTGGATGTTTTCGTAATTTTCTCAGTTCAGTATCTGAAAGGTTAACATAAATTCTAAGCCATGTTCTCTCTCTCTCTCTCTCTCTATGCTGTCACAGTGCTATAAAAGCCCGTGTTGAACACTAGGTTTAATAAGTAGAATAGCAACGTCGAACACTATGTAATGGTTAATAGCAAGGATTTGGTTATTTCGATTAAAATTGTCTATATCATGTGGTTCAGGCTGCAAGTATGCGCGTCAACAGCTTTCTATTGGGGTTTGGGGTTTTGTTGGGTTTTTGTAACGTTTCGTTTTGTTTTTCTACCGACTACCAAAAAGGAGGAGGTACTCAATTCGACTGTATTTTTTATGTTTGTTACCTCATAACTTTTGACTGGAAGAACCGATTCTCAATATTCTTTTCTTGTTTGAAAGCTGGTGCTTATCGTCGCTTCCGTTTAATTTTATCAAATTCGGTCAAGTAGTTTTTGAGTTATATATACAGTTAAAGTTACAGATATTTAGAAACACGAAAGTTTGTGAGTATGGATGTATGGATGCGTGGATGTTTGTTACTCTTTCACGCTAAAACGGCGGGCCAATTTTCATGAAATTCGGTGTGGCGGTAGATGAGGTGCTGGAATAACACATAGGATGCTTTCATCATCATCATCATCATCCATAAATACGAGGGTGAAAAAACGTAATATTCTTGGGCACAGCATAGACAAAATTAATCCAACCAATCCATGGTGATTAATTTTATATTTGTATGCAAGTAAGAACTGTATTTCGGTGGATATGGTGCGGTGGAAGGTAGATCGACGACTTGGTCAAAACCGCGGGGAGTCGCTGGATGCAGAAAGCGAGTAGCCAGTCCAAGTGGTGTTCTCTGTTCTCTGAATTTTGACAAGTTCAATACTTCGACAGTTATGGCACATTAATATTGTGCGTAACTATTATGAGGGTGAATGTAAGCCACGTTAAATTATGAAGAAAAATAAGGAACCCGTTTTTGGTCCCATGAAATTGCCATACACAGGGCACTGTTCCAGACTCCGGACTGCTATTGAGAATTTCTTTGTCAGTAATACCCAATAACTGTCCAACCCGGGTATCAAACCCAGGACTCGAGAATTCAAAGTGGAGCTCTCACCACTATACCAAGACTAAGCGAGCGAAGCCGGTGGCGGATCAGATAGTATATTAACATTTTCTGTACATTTTTTGCATAGTGCGAAAAAAACCCCTATAGATACATTTGATCAAAAATACAGTTTATACTAGGTAGTGGCACGTACTTTGGGCAAGAAGTTAGCATAGCCATCTAGCGTGGCGACGCTGCCTGCATTTCAGCCACTTTTCCCCCATCCTCATGGGGCTCATTGTTTAGTTTTATATTTTAAATTACCTATCCAGTTATCAATTTTCATCACTGTAGCTCCAAAAACAAAGAACTTTTGAAAAAAAAATATCCCCCGTTTCACGTTTAAGTCATCATTGTGTCATGTCAGTGGCAAACATATTAAACAAAAATTTGACCCCCTTAGGGGTAGAATTTCGAAAAACCCATCCTTTGTACACCTCTGCGCATCGGACAATACACCCTCTAAGTTTCAAGTCTCTACGATCAGTGGTATAGGCTGTGCGTTGTCTGTCAGTCAGCCAGTTAGTCAGGACATCTACTTTTATACTCGTATATGTAGATTTAGTTGATATATATTTACAAATACAAACTTAGTAATAATTATATTTTTTTTATAAAATGATATCAAAAGTAGATATATACGTATTCAGATTACCTGTATGACCACATGCTTAAACTAAATAGATACATCCTCCAGTTTGTTTTCCTGTGTATGTAGTTGTGAGCAGCAACAGTGAGCCAGGCTAGTGACAGAGAAGCCAACAAATAAGAAGCCATAGAGACCCAATAATTCTTCGACCAACAGGATAATGGTGACATGATTAGTAATGTAAATAGTAACCCGTCTATAATCATGTCAGTGTATCTTAGAATTTGTTTAGGTACTTTTTTCAATTCTTCTATGACGTCTCTTTTAAGGTTTCGGTAGAAACCATCATCTTTGAAAGTGAAGGGTGAGTTTCGGGGTGTCTTTGCGTCTCTTACGTAGAACTTTTCTAGCAGTTTCCATACCGACTGGCTTAAGTGATGACTTTCAAAAGCTTCAGTAATATCGGTGCCCTGTAAAACGTAAGGTAATATCAATTAAAAAATCTGTTAGAGAAAAAGTATGATATCTTTACAATACGTGCTATTTATCAACGCTACTTGTACGAAAAATACTTTTTGATTTTGATGGAATTCTAATAGACTAGGACTCAGAAGTTAATAAAAGACAAATCATCAAAAAGGCTCACAGTCTGCAACAATCGGGTAACAACGATATTAATAATACAGATGCATTAAGAACTTTCTCCTTTATTGGAATTCGGTTGAATTTTGTTGTATAAGATTTACAATTTCCAAAAACACATCCTAGTTATTTGTAAAACAATGTAAAAATTATATCATCCATGATTTAATCTCGGGAATATTTTTAGTCTACATTTTATAATAAGGTGGCTATAGTTGTCAATTCAGAATGACAAAATTGCTTTTGTATATGAATAGATGTATGTCCCACAGAGTTTCGTCAAAAGCCATTTAAAAAGCTACATATTATTGAAATATATTTTAACGATAGTGACATGACTGTCAAACTATTTTACAACTCCTGCACGTAGCAGTTGCAGTGCCACTGAGACCTTTAATAATTACTCCAACACTTCTTAACTGATTCGATATCTACGTTTCCATGCCCTTTGCCAGACTTACTTATAATGAGGTAAATAGCAGATATATTTCTGATCACCGGGTGAGTCGCACCACATGGCCACTGATTACATTAGAAGGAAGGTGATGGTACATATACTGCATATTGCGCTCCCACTGCAGTGATACGCGCCTTCCACTCAGAGCGAGGAGTATAGGCTATACAATACACCATGCGAGTCTAAAAACTTCACGTCAACCCATCGCCTGCAACTCTGTAAGGGTCAAGTTCGGCCTCTCATGGAGTACTGTTCTGACCTCTGAGCCGGGGGCTCTCCAGTACCAGCTCCTTCCATTTGAGCGATTCCATGCAGAGCGGCTCGAATCATCGACGACCACGCTCTCTCCGATCGGCTCGACTTATTAGCACTGCGTAGAGATGTTGGATCACTCTTATACCGCAAATATCATGGGCAGTGTTCCGAGGAACTGTTCGGTCTAATACCTGCAGCTGAATTTTGCCATCGGACATCACGACGGGAATTCCATAGAGATCATGTTCACGTCTGAGAGTCCACAACCATACGATTCCGACAGCACTTTCTGCCTCACACTACTACTATGTAGAACCAACTGCCACTCAAGGTGTTTCCGAACAGATACGACTTGGGAGCCTTAAAAAAGAGCCTATTCCTTCCTCAAGGCCGGCATCGCATCCTCGAGACCTCTGGTATCCGTGGGCGACGGTGATTACTAACCAACAGGTGATAAAAAAATGTGGCTAGCCTTCGTGGCGCAGTTTTAAGACCAGCCGTAAGCTTCCGACATAGCAACAACTAGTATGTCACTGATATAGATAGGCTGTTGTCCTGAGATTACGTTATATACTACGAGTACATAGTACTTTTTTATGGACATTTGAATAACTATGCTAACTTCACTACAAGCGCGCAATAAGTAAGTATGATGGTATGGTACGATAAAATGCAACTATGTATTTATAATATAGTAACCTACCTTAGTAAGTTCAAGCCATTCTTCACCACCTGGATGCCTATTTATAAAGTCATTTAAGTCATAAAGGCCATCGTGTACTCTCCACAGCCCTTCTGCTCCATCATCCATAGCCTTTCCAGTTAGCCATTGAACAGGATCCCGCAAACCTTCATCTCTTAGCGAAGGATACTTCAACTGAGGAAAACTAACATGTGTTTTCTTCTCAGCAGCTCTTTGATTAGCTATCTCAATATAATCTAAGTCTCTAGGAGACATTGTTATTCAGTTACTTAAGATCTTATTGACAACTACTTGTTACTAATGTTCGTACAGCACTAAATGTTGTTTAAAGTTTACAATAGATTCGTTCGTTTGCATATCACTGTTTATCTGTGTTATCACTTGAAACACAAAACATTGTTAAACATAATAACCAACTTAAATATAAACATAAATGTTAAATGTTGTAAATAACATAAATATTATAAGTTTTTTTAAATAACTTTTATGTATGATTTAGTGGATCACGCGTGAAATAGGGCTCCGCTTTCACCTGTCGTAAAGTTATCGCAATAATCATTTTCTCAAGTGAAGAGATATTTTTACTGTTGATTAGTACAGATACATACATAGTTTGCAGTATGGTATATCATTAATATTATTTCAATTTACTACCTGATATATTAAAAATTAACGTACATCAAAATATTCCTTAATTATGGTAGAAGTTTAGATTAGTAATCTTCTGTCATAATTTTGACTTCAGTTACGTACGTTTGTTTCGCCGCAGGGCGCGGACCCGTGACTGCGGTGTGGTCTACCGTACGGTAGAATAAACGCACCGCAAGGCAGTGCGCGCTAACCCTAAGGAAATATATTTGGCATTTCATTCCTAAGGGGGTGAATTCAATTTATTTCGGTCTTCGGATTCCATAGACGACGCGAGTGAAACAGCTGGCGGGTCAGCTAGTGTGTTATTATATAGTTATGAATTAATTGTGATCTCCGTTTATTGATTGCCAAGGTCATATTTTACTAAATGTTATATTTTATTAAAAAGGTAAGATTATAAACTATTTGATTAAGAATATATTTTGCCACCCATAGTAAATTAACAACTTGACTATGTATTATATTTACGAAAACCGTAATTTTAAAAAATTATCCTGAATTAGCGCAGCTAGCGAAGTGTAAGAATGTCTCATCCTACATTTAGCTAGGCGCATTAATTTCTAACAAAGAAGGATGCATAAAAGATAGTTTTGCAAGTTAATGTTGCAAGGAATGCCATATGGATAACCTGAGGAAGGTATCAAGGAAACTAAAATCAAAGAGTACATAAGTAAGACTTGTTCGTACACTGGTGTTCCCCATTTTTTTGTATGCCGACTTTGCGAGAAATTGAAAAGAAAAAGGTAGAAGCTCTGGAGATGTGGTGCTGGAAACGAATGCTAGGAGTATCATGACTCGGAATAAATGTCCGTCGTTACGTCACAGATCTCGGAATTAACGTCTTAATACTTGAAGAACTCAGCATCAGTCTGTCAGCCATCTTACAGAAGCGCATTTTTACATTCTTTGGCCACGGGTTGCGAAAAGATGAGGGATCCATTGAATGGCTGGTTGTGCAAGCCAGGGTTGGCAGTACAAGACCTCGCGGTCAGCCACTGATGCGATGGACTGACCAAATCAAGAATCGTTACGTCGTTAGGCGAAAACATCTGCCCCTCAAAACCACTTCTACATGACGGCCACGACCGCTCTGCTAAGAGCGAATCGGCTGAGAAGAAGAAGAAGAAGATATTATCTGTAGTATCTTACTTTTGTTTTAGTTTTCGTTGTTTGCTTTAATTATTTTAATTTAAGCTTATTGACATTTAATTGTTTTTATTACATGATTTTTAAAGCACTAACGCCTGTTTAGCGAGGGCAAATTTTGAACGGGATTCTCTCTGTCTCTTCTGACAATCCGTGTCAGACGACATGACCACTAGGCCACCGAGGCTTGCCGTCTGAGCATCGAACTTTAACTCTATTTGATTTTATAACGTCCCAATATGATGGTTAAAATCAAATAGAGAAAACTCTCAATTTGAATTAAATGATTGGCAATCAAGGCACTTCCAATGACACCTCATTTGTCAAATTATGATAAGTACCTAAGTCAAAGTCAAAATCATTTGTTCAATTTAGGCATCAAAGACGCACTTATGAACGTCAACTTTTCATTATAATGTACTTTAAAGATTCTACCGCCGCGTTCCAAAATATATAGAACCTAGTTTAACAGTTACGATGAACATACATATACATACAAATAAACCGTTCAAAAACAACACCCTTCTTTTGCTTCGCCGTAGTCCGGTTAAAAAGGTACGAACTACAGAGTTCGTAGTGTGTACAATGAATTTAAATATAAAACTGTTCTGTTCGTTTCTTTCGAATTCATTATTATAGTAACCGAGCTATCAAATACGTCAAAAGTCATCAAATTATTATTTAAAAACATGATTGACATTAAGTGTATTATGATGTTTACATGTTATGATGTTAAACAACTTTTTATGGAAAATACGTCCTTGAGTGTCTATAGAGATAAATAAAAGTGAAGTATTTGCTTGTAATTCCAAATTAACAAGGTTTAGGTAACTTTTAGGTTTTTAAAGTTTTAACACGCATGTGAAATTATTTACTGTACTTACATAAAAACTATTTTTAATGATTTTGTCTGTCCGTCGGTCTGCCTGTTACATACTCTGTTTGTTCCGGCTAATCTCTTTACCGGTCTCTAATCTATTTATATATTAAACGGCTTTACCGTTTTTCACAAGAATTTCACTGATGTTATAAAGAGTAATTAAGGCTACTTTTATTTCATCATCATATTTGTCATCGTCCATGTCCACGCGGGTGAAAACTGGTAATTTTAGAAAGTGGACATTACGGAAGTGGTCAACGCGGGAAGTCGTTACTTGAAACTTAAACTTTGTTTGACCACTGTATTTATTATTATTAATAATATTCTATACTGTATGTACCGTATGTGAACTTCATGTGTATACATATACATGTGTATATACTAGGTACAGTCTAACATTCATGCACTATTACAATATACCCAGTTTGAAGAAACATTAAAGTACATTCATCATCATCATCATCTCAGCCGTAGTACGTCCACTGCTGTACATAAGCCTCCCCCATAATTTTCCAAAAGGATCAGTTGGAAGCCGCCTGCAACGTCGTCCTGTGACCTTTATCAGGTCGCCTGTCCACCGTGTCGGTAGACGACCTACGCTGCGCTTGCCGGTCCGTGGTCTTTATTCCAGAACATTCCGGCCCCATTGGCCATCTGTTCTGCGTGCTATGTGCCCTGCCCACTGCCACTTTTACTGGCTAATCTTCCTGGTTATGTCGGTGACGTTCGTTCTTTTACGAATCTCCTTATTTCTGATTCGATGACGTAGAGAAACCCCGAGCATAGCCCTCTCCATAGCTCGTTGTGCGACTTTGAGCTTGCTTATGAGGCCCATAGTAAGAGACCACGTTTCATTGCCATAAGTCAGCACTACTAACAAACATTGGTCGAAGAATCTTGTCTTGAGGCACTGAGGTATTTTGGATGAGAAGACTTCGCGAAGTTTTCGGGACGCTGCCCAGCCGAGTTGGATTCGACGATTGACCTCTTTCTCGAAGTTGGACCCAATTTCCTATTGGGTTTTGGGTCCAACTTTGAGAAAGAGGTCAATCGCCGAATCCAACTTGTTTAAATATTATTATTTTTATTATTTTTAAATATTATTATTATTATTTCTTTAATTCAAAACAAAATCTCGGATTTCTTATTATTATTATTATTATTTGTCTAGTTTGACTGTCTGTCCCAGGATAATATTAATTTATGTATTGTATGTTATGTATTCATTCAATGTACGAGTACTTTATGTATTCGTCAACAACTTCGTGAATTGAGTTCCCAACTGATATTGGGGTAGGCACAACATGGGCATTAGACATAATTTACGTCTTTTCCATGTTTATTTTAAGGCCTACCCGTTGGGAGGCTTTCGAGCAGTGTACTGAGGTCTTTCATGGGTTCTGCCATGACTACAATATCGTCGGCAAATCGAATGTGAGTGATGTACTGGCCATTAATATTGATGCCAAGTATTTGCCCTTCTAGGAACTCGATGGCTTTGAGTTCCTAGATGGCTGATCTTCCAATGCAGCAGTGAAGAGTTTCGGAGATATTACGTCTCCCTGTCTCACGCCTCTTTGCAATGGTATTGCATTCGAACTCTGCTCCTAATACTAGGGCTGATATGTTGGGGTTTTTGTACACACATTAGTACATTGCATTAGTACATACATATAGTAAGTGCATTGAATGAATACATAACATGGAATACATAAATTAATGTTATCTTGTCTGCAAACTGTAAACATGATAACATACATGTGTATGTACTATTTGAATGATAATTTATACAATATATATTGGTACATGAAAGGTTATCTTCAAAGTGCAAAAGTACATGCACCTTGCACATGCGAGATGCTGTAATGAAAGGTTCATTTTTAAGGTTTCAATGCTACAATTCAAATGTGTAAAGCGTTCGTAGCGGAGCTTGACTTGGCAATCAACCATTCAACAAAATATGCACCGCTAGCTGCCAGCCGTTCGATTCTCTAAGAGCAAACATCGTTGCATCTTTGACAACATCCTTGAAACGAATGACAAAATAACAAGAAACGTTGGAAAAACAACCTTGTGTACAATATATATCGATATCTCATAAAGTATTTGACATCGGTTAGCTCGTCGACGAGCGCATCGACGAATCATTAGAGAATCGCACAGCAGGACTTGGATGAGTTACCGCTAGAGGCGTTATTCAACTGAGCGCTTCCGTGCTTCGGCGTGCACGTTAAGCCGTCGGTCGAGGTTGTTTGTCTTAGGACAACAGTCGTTAGGCTATGTAGAATGCTAACAATCCCATTTATGGATTACAGATTTTTTCTTTTTTATGAATGAAAAAGGGACTTGACAGACAGATATTCGTGGAGCTGCGCTTGATGTCATCGAGTCATATTTTGCTGACAGGATGCAAAAGGTTGGCATAAATGGTGTAACATCTTCGGGATCTATAATTAAAATGGGTGTTCCACAAGGGTCCATTTTAATGCCGTATTTGTTCTTAGTATACATTAACGACTTGCCACTCATGGCCAAGGATCTTTGTGGTATTGTTTTATTTGCGGATGACACATCTCTGATTTTCAAAGTAGATAGGAAAGATAGCACACTAATTCAAGTAAACAACGCTCTATCTAGTATCTCTAAATGGTTCACAATTAATAATTTACTTCTGAATTCAAAAAAGACAAAATGTTTGAAGTTTTCTTTGCCTACTGTTCCATATTTGGAGTCCAACGTTACGCTTGATGGAGTTAAACTCGTAATGGACAAGGCAACAGTCTTCCTAGGTATTCAAATTGACGCAAAATTATAATGGGGTCCTCATATAAATGCACTGTCTGGGAAACTCAGTTCTGCTGCATATGCGGTACGTAAAATAAGAGAGCTAACAGACGCTTCTACGGCGCGGTTAGAATATTTTGCATATTTCCACAGCATAATGTCATATGGGATATTGCAATGTGGTTCAGCGGCTGATGTAGAGACCATCTTCATCCTACAGAAACCTGCTATTCGAGCTATATACGAAATGGGTCCCCGTGAATCTTTGAGAGATTTATTTAAACAAATGAATATATTAACTTTGCCTTCCTTATATGTATTTGAAAATATAATGTATGTTCGTAAAAATTTACATAAATATAAGTTAAATAGTGATCACCACACTTTTAATACTAGAAATACAAATAGGATAGCTTTACCTAGTTTTAGACTTCCGAAGACTAATAAGTCAATCCTAGGAAATTGTGTGCGCTTTTACAATAAAATCCCAAAACACATAACTGAGCTCACAGAGGGCAAATTCAAGTTGACTGTAACAAACGTTTTGATAAAAAAAGCTTATTATACAGTTTGACATTATAGAGAAGATAAAGATGCTTGGGATACTCCACTTCTGGCAAGCTGTCACTTTGCCACCCATAATAATGTAATGTAATATTTGTAGTACCTAAGTAGAAACATTGTAAACATCTATATAAAAAGAATGGCACCGAGTTTCATCCCGCTTCTTCTCGGTAGGCTTATTATATTTTGAAACGCGGCGGTAGAGTCTTTAAAGTAGTCTTTAAAGAAAAATTGACGTTCATAAGTGTGTTTTTGATGCCTAAATTTAATAAATGATTTTGACTTTGACTTTGACTTTTGATGGAAAGACGGACAACAAAGTGATCCGATAACGGTTAATTTTTCCTTTTGAGGTGGAAGCGGATAACAATAGCATAGAACAAATATGCGGCTAAAATTTAGGTTTATTGTTGTAACTGCAGAGTTATAAACTTTTTTTTTTCCAAGTAGGAGTCCGCTCTAAGAAATAAGTCAGTCATTTATTTACTGTTTTATATAAGAGAGTCACGTGGATGCATTACTAAAACTTGCTAACACGATTGACGAAAAAAAACAGAAATAATGTTTCAAGATTTCAAGAAGACATTCGTACACCATTTTGAACATCAACGGTTAATAATTCACGACTATAACAAAGTGAGTCAAAAAGTGAGAATAAACATAAAAGAAAATTGTTATAGTCATCATTGGTTTTTTCCCGCTATCTCCATGTTCAAACAAGCAACCTCCAAGCATGCAAAACATATTATAATCACAATACTATTCGTTTTTGCCCTAGTGACGTCATGTGACGTATAGGCCGCCATTGAATGTTTAGCGCCAATTTTAAAAGTTGATATAAAATCATCTTTTTTGTTAGTTTAGATGTTTAAAAAAATTTTAAAAATGCTAGATGTGCATTTCGGTGTTCTGATTTAATATAGGAACATTAAAAAAAAAATGTCAACCACCCTAATGCTATATTAAATATTGTAAATTGGAATCATTTTGAGTTCCAATTTGTTTAAACCCATTGCATAAAAAAACAAATCTCTTCAAAACTCCAACGTTTGTAACAAAAACCAAAACAAAAGAAAATTAACACGAATTTATTATGAAAATAAACGACTCATTCCGCGAGTGATATCCTGGGGCTCATCTAAATGTTACATTAAGTGAGAATGTTTAGATAAGCTCGTCCCAAAACTCATGAAATTAGAAAAATTACAATCTCATTATTCTCTTGAATAACGTTCTTTGTACGTTTTGAACTCTGTTCGTATTATCTCTTTGATCTGACTTCGTAGAATTTTAAAATAAACCCTGTAATTCGCCTGGTATTTGTTATAGTGATGTAATCATGAGAGGTAATCAGTGAATGGAGGCACGTTTAGTTTAGAAAATAATGCCAAAAGTGGGGAACATTTAATGTAATCGAGTATGGTCGGTAAATTATATTTACATTAAAGTCGTTACAGTTTACAGGGTTGCATACTCAAAGTGTATATCGAACACAGGAGGATGTGAATATGAAATTAGACGACGATGTGCAATCACGAGATTATCAGTAAAACGACTAGGAAAGGTTTGGAAGGACAGACGCATAACCAAAAAACAAAGGTTCGTCTAATGAGATATCTGGTGTTTCCAATCTTTCTTTATGGTGCTAAGACGTGGTCACCAAAACTACAGCATCGCCGAAAAATCGATGCACTGAAGATGTGGTGCTGGAGACGACTGCTGAAAATACCATGGACGCGTTCCGCATCGATAATTATATCCTCAAAGAACTTCTAATACAATTTAGACTATCGTCGACTGTGCAGATGCAAATAATGAAGTTCTTCGGGCATATTTCCAGAAACAAGAACTCGATGGAGATACTATTAGTGCAAGGTCAAGTGGAAGGAAAGAGATCCTAAGGTCGTTCACCAACACGCTGGACTGTCTCTAGTAAAAACGCCACGAATTTCACCATTGTACAATGTATTGTATGTTGTTGTATGTATTGTACATTACGTAATGGCACTTCGCCAAGAAATGGAGAGACATCGCGAGGAGAAAACAGCCCCGGAAATGCAAACTGGCGAGGATCCGCCGTTTACCGTCACCATGACCACGACCACTCTGCCAAGAGTGTCGGAATAAGAAGAATACTCAAAGGGTAAAACGGGACCCTATTACTTAGAGTCTGCTGTCCGTCCGGCTGTCTGTTTGTCCCTCTGACACCAGGCTGTATCTCATAAACCGTGTTTCTGTTTCCTCTATAACAAAAATTTTTTTGTTAAGTTTTTAGTACTTATACTAAAAAACAGAATAAAATGAATATTTACGTGGCCTCCATACAACAAACGTGATTTTCTTGCTCGTTTTTTTATAGTAATGAACACTTCGTGCGCTAGTCCGACTCGCACTTGGCCGGGGTTTTTGTTCACAAGTGCTAACAATTATTCGTGACAACGCGCAATATTGTTTAAATTACATCCCATTATAAGTAACCTACGAATAATAATAAGTCAGGAACAGTAACTGCGTTAAAAAAATGACCCAACAAAAGTCGTGTTCAAGTAGGCGGGGCTTAAAAGTCGTGTTCAGTACGTCATCAGTCGGACATTTTTCTTGCAAGCGAGCACACGTGAAATCTTCGCATACATTTTAATTTTTATCATTGTGATCTACAGCTGTGAATCAATCATGCCAGCATGTGTTGCGAAGTGGTGCAGGATCCATACAAGATTAAAATGTCCAGGAATCACTTTTATTAGTAAGTAGTAGCAAAATTATAATGATATTCAAAGATGTACAAACACGTATACAAACCGAGATGGTCAATACTATGCAAAATAAAGTCAGTCTATTTTTGATTAATGTATAATTTTTTACAGAACTGAATATTGAAATGTAACAGCAATGTCTTTTGCCTATTTAGTTTTAGCTAAGTTTTATTTTTTTACAGAACTGAATATTGAAATGTAACAGCAATGTCTTTTGCTTATTTAGTTTTAGCTAAGTTTTATTTTTTACAATACTGAATATTGAAATGTAACAGCAATGTCTTGAAAAAAATTGAAATAAATTGTGTATGTACCATGTTATACAAAACTGCAGATCCTCCCAGTTTGTACAGTTAGTACCTACTGTTTTTTTTTATGTTATTATGTATATCAAATCTTATATAAAGCATTTTTACGCTGATGATTCGTCCCGAAAAAAACATCAACATCTCTAAAAAATGAACAATTAACAGTAATAACCGATTACCTACAGTTGCATAATATAGCATTAAATAAATAGTTAATTGTTTGGTTGAATTACGTAAGTACGTTTAATTTTTCAAGCTAATGAAATTTCACCCTCTGCAAATATTGAATTGGTTTACTTGAGTTGCTCATAAATCTGTCAGTAATATCGACACAATGCTTTTCTAAAATAAGTGATAATGAAGGTATTCTGCGACCACTGAAAAACGTCCACCAGGCAAATAACGAATATCCTATCCTACTTCCTACTTACATCCCACTAATAACATAAATGATGTGAAAGTTTGGATGGATGTTTTTAATGAATGTATGTTATTGAATAACGGCAGAACGGCTGAACGGATCTGATTGAAATTTGTCACAGAGATAGATTATAGTCTGGAATAGCACATAGGCTAATTTTCATCATCATTATCATCTATCACCACGCGGGTGAAACGGCCTAATATTTTTGGGTATAGCATAGACAAAATAACAAGATCTCCGCCGACGCCAAGATCATAATGATGACTTACTTTCTGTCAATAGAGTTCTGTCAAAGTTGTGACAGTTTCTGATATATTATATAGTGCGTTCAAATAGCCCCAAGTTTACGAAAATAACGCTAAAAACGCTCAATATGGCGTTCGAATTGGGAATTTGTGGGTGAAAATGTCGTTTACGGCTCTTTTTGTTCACCGTTTGCAAAGCTAAAAAAGAGTTATTTATGCCACCGAAAAGTAAAATTAATTAACCCACGTCCGGAGCTGCGGTGGTTTTTGATCGTTTTTTGACAACTATCTATTTGACAGCACAATCGTGCGATTTTAGGTCTTATGCATGGTTTAGCGTTCGAGTAGAGTGTGGGAATAGCGGTGTAGCGACACGTATTGCACATGCAGCGAATTTCGCTGACATATAAAATCCATCGCGAGCGTTGCATCAGTCGTCACCCGGAGGGCACGGTAGGCAGACAATCAACTAGGCTCGCTTAGCGTATGTAATTAATTACGAAATATTGTAATTTAAATGTTTATTAAATACCAGTGCTATATATGGGACTCGCTAATTTATCGCCGACCCACGTAGTGATAAGGACTAGATACCTATATAGGCTGCATAGTGGTAAAGTGGTGACCCCGACGTTTGGCGGCAGTTCAGTAGCCGCATGAGGGCATGGCTCCGTGAAGAAACGGGTGGGCCAGCACCACCTCTTACCCGCGTGCAGGTTTCGCAGCCTTCGGTAGCAGTCGCAAGTCACGCAACAAACCCCGCACCTGCTCCTACCCACTACGCGTAACATGGTGTGTGTGTGTTACTAAGATACAGATCGCGTATTTTTTTTCTCGCGTTTTACTCCAAAAGTTATGTTTCAATATGGTAGAGTTATATTATTTTTATACTTACTAAATTTTTTGTTTGTTTATGTGTACCTATAACACGTGTAATGTTAATGTCTACGTTTTTATTATACTTCAGTTATTTTATGTATCGTGCCTGACCCAGATGAAAATGTAACGCTAATAAAATTATTGTATCAAGTTGCTATCAGTAGGTATACCTATATAAGTGCTTGGTTGTTGAGACACCTGGCGAGCGCCGCTGACGATCGTATTACATTACCGCGCTGTCAGCAGCGTTGGCCACGGTGCAATGACGCACGTGCTCTGTTATAGCGATTTATAATGAGCGATGTTTTAACCTTGATCTATGTTAATAGTTTTTGTATTTGTTTATCTTTTATTTTCCAAAAGGGGGTGGTTGATGTAGCGACACGTATTGCACATGCAGCGAATTTCGCTGACATATAAAATCCATCGCGAGCGTTGCATCAGTCGTCACCCGGAGGGCACGGTAGGCAGACAATCAACTAGGCTCGCTTAGCGTATGTAATTGATTACGAAATATTGTAATTTAAATGTTTATTAAATACCAGTGTTATATATGGGACTCGCTAATTTATCGCCGACCCACGTAGTGATAAGGACTAGATACCTATATAGGCTGCATAGTGGTAAAGCGGCAAGAATAAGGATTTTGAGCTTTACGAACGCTTTAACAAAAGAGCCAACAATTGCAACGTCACCAATGCCCTCATTGCTAAACGAACGTACCTCAAGTCAAAAGCACGCAATGATTTTGCGAGCTCGATACACTAGACGTGCTCGGCGATAGAGTTGGCATGTCATCCGTCTTTGTTGTTCAGCCGACTGTAGTCGAGCGATTCCGCCATCACGACGGAGGTGAAACATCAATCTAGCGGTCTTGAGTAAATCGCCCGCAATACTTACATGTTATTTTTTAACACAACATAACAAATGTTTTCGCCTATATATCCTAGAAGGGGTAAGCAGCGGTGTTTTCAACGCCTACATTTTACACATGTTTGTTTTTTTTTGTTGTTGCCTTAAGTTTGTGTCGCTCGCTATTATTTTGATAGATCGATACACTAGACTCAAGGGGGATGAAATGTAACACAAATACCGTCAAGGGTGATGAAATGTAATGACAGTTTTTTTTAATGGTGATTAATTTTATATTTGTATGTACTCATAAGTCCTGTCTTTTATTATTAGTGTTTACTGATTGGTACACTAAGTATTTACATTTTCTCTTGGATTTCTATTATAACAATTGCGTTTGACCATGTACATATTTTATGACATTTTGGTATAATGATAGATGGTAGATGGTTTGGTCAGGGTGAGGCCTTTGAGAAGATAATAAGCTACTCGAAGTGCTAACCCTGCGCAGACGTAGTCGCGGACACCAGCTAGTTAAATATATTTTTGGTAAAATGAATATGCGATAATTTTTTTATCTCACTTCACTACATTGCGAAGAAAGAGTCTCTTCTAATTACTTCTAGACGAAAACTTAACAAATTAATCATTTGGCGGGACATAAAATTCAGTAAATTTTAAAAAGTAACCGATATAAAAAAAAAACAAATAAAAAACATTGTTCATATTATTGACTTGGTCCAATTCACTTGTTGCATTACATCGTCCACGCCGCTACGACTCAGTTTTCATAGTAGACGTTGTAGCGCGCGCGTGAACCAATCCCTGCTTTCCTTCTGAATTGAAACCAATCACCGAACATGTCTATTTGTAACCTCGGAAGTAATTTGCATTTGGAATCATATGTCGCTTTTGTTTGAAGGACTACTTTTTGTGTGGAATTTGTTCTGAATTATGCTTCCTGACTTATTATTATTCGTAGGGTATAACGGAATGTATGTATGTGTTTTGTATATATATATTTGTTTTACTTTTTGTTTTTATATTAATCTCATGTGTATATTTTAATTTTGTATTTATTTTATGGTTTTATATAATATTGTGTGTGTCAGAATAAATATCATTCATTTCATTTCATTTCTTTGAGTCTTTTGATCGAGCGAGTACTAAGACCTACCTTCAAACCCAATTCAAGAGTGCCACCCAGATATTATCAAGCGTATGAAAGCTGTTGAGAAGCTACTACAACCTTTTTACAAAAATAGCTTTAATCATTTTCAATTGAGTTCAATTTACATATTTCAAATGAATGTAATTTAATGAATTGGTCTGCTTACATTCCTATACTGAAAATGGAAACGCTTAAACATTACGGAGGAAAATGTCCCGAGTGGATTGAAAAGACGAATCGCTACATGCTTAAATATGTGTAAAAGGCTTGTGTGGCACTTCAGGAGCTTACAGATATTTGCAATACAAACATTTGTGTGGACTGAATAAACAGACGCCCGCGTATTTTATAAAGGGTATGTACCTATGTTTTCATTGCAACAGTTTCTTGAATGTAAACGTATTAATTTGTGAACTCTGTAAATGTGTGTTTGCTTTTAGTTAAAATCAGAACACGAGCTCACTGACTTAAGATATACCTATATACCAAGGTTGGATGGAGTGTATAAACTCCCATATTTTTAGACATGTATTTTGTCTCGTCAGAAAAGCTATGATAGCGCATATTGGCATCTCATTCCATGGTCGGCTTAATGACATTCATATGAAAGGATATGGGACAGTCCATTTTTTTCACTGGAAACTTATGGCTATTTATTTTTATTGATATTGTAAATGGCTCTCACGATCAAGTCATCGACTGTGTATGTCAATATGTCATCTGCAAACAAAATGATTGGTATTGGTACTGCTGTTTTGTTACTGATATTGGGTTTTACGGCACTCACTTATGTGTGAAGAAGTGAATGCCGTTAAAATGATCTCTTAATATGTTAGAATAATAATAAGATAATCTGTGCATATGCTTGTTTACTATACGAAATACATAGCAAAATACTAGGAAAACGATTCAGGAGTTTCCTTGACGATGATATTTAACGTACTATTGATTTAGTTGGTAGTACATCTGTTAACGAAGCGCGGGGTTCCTTGTTCATTCCTTGGCTGCGATGGGGTAAATGTTTTTCATACCACCTGCTCGACAATGTCCAATTATATAACGTCACGCAATCTCCACGCAATGCAATACGTCCCCAGGGAGGTAATTCTGTATGAAACTCCCAAGGGATACAAGTGTTTTGGATTTAAAACGTTATAATTTTCAGGAAAACTCTTATATTATTTTTTTCTTTTTATGTTTCTGCCTGTGGTTCGCCACCACATGTTACACAGTTAAATTTTCGAAAAAAAAACCTGCTTTTTATGTAGCCCTGAGTTTTGAATGTTTTGCAGTAGTTATGAAAAGTAGAGTATTCTCCTCAAGGATGAAGTCTTATTTCGTCTTGGGCGGCTTGAACCCCTCGCTTTACACAGGACTCATAAATTGAACTCTAACTCTAGAGTCTTTCGTTACGCTCAGACTCCAATATGCCGCCCGTGACGTAAGACACTACTTTACCTCTTCAGTGCATATAGTCTACTAGTGTGATGATCAAGAATGTTTGTTGTCAGGTCATAGATGTTTGTGGTCTGTTATTGTGTCCATGCTTCCCGCGACATCACACGAAAGTCGAAGAAGTCTTCTTTTAGTATATCATTACAATCTGTGATTTCTTAGAATGTGGTTATAATGTTACTAATGTTATTTTTTTTACTCTCTGTTATCATGAATTAAGCATCAGTTTTAGCGTTAAATTGGTCTTGTCCGTTTGGGGCCAGCGTGACTCCTTATAACTGAAAAATATCTATGACTTTATTATAAATTTGTCACATTTACTTACTTCTAAAACTTTAATAAAACCAAGAAAAAGGAACAAACCAAAAAGTTTTTTTTATAAAGTAACGAAATAATAAACGGTAATACGTACTTAATAAAACTTAGCAATATTGAGAAATAACTAAAACCTTCGTTGATGAATGTTAGTTTTTAATGAAATTGTTTATTAAAATGACGCCCATAGATAAAACAGTCGCGACTGCATTAATATCTTTGTAATAGTAATATAGTCACTTGCATACATCAAAAAAGTTTGTAAGCGTAAGCTGACATATTTTTTTAATTGAACTTTATCAAGAAATATTCTGTTGTATTTTTTCTTTAAATAGTGAAATAAAAATAAAACTAGTTTTTTTTACCTATTTAAAAAAAATCTGTTACAAATACTGTATGATTAATCGCTTATTTTTTATAAAATATAGTTTTTTTTTTATATTTCAAACAGGGTATTTCTATTTAAAGACAATACACAGCAAAGATTTTTTCTTGACAAAGTTCAATGTATAAAATAATATCAGTTTATGCTAGTGATCTATCTGCTTATGCTAGTGATCACAAACTTTTTTTATGTGTGTACGTACAGCCAAATAGATAGCGCATTAAATAAGGTAAACAACCTAATAATTTGCAATAGTGACACTATCTCCGCTGTCACATTTGCCTCGGTTAACCTTATTAAAACTTCGAGAATCCAAGAAATGCTATGCGCACGTTAGGACCTAAAGTCTATACCTATTAAATTCAGATAGTTAGAGATGTGGATATGATAGCGTATTCATAAAAATATGTTGAAAATGTTGAATACAATGATGTAACGTTGTTTCGTAAGTAAATACTTATTTTTATGAGTATTAATATTAATTAATATGAAAGATATAGATTCTTATAATAGAAATTTTGAGAACTGCCTAAAACTTTATCTTCAACATCAGCAAACGGTCGTTTGTAGACAAAACGATAAATGCGCATTTGTATCAATTTGCCTAAATATAATCCTTGTTTCCACAGTGTTACGCAAAAGTGGGTAATATTTAAAATTTCCATCTTGCGCACTGCAGTTAAAATGCAAATTCAACAGTGTAGGTTCAATTAGTCGGCCAAATCACATTCAACAATTCAGAAGTACGGTTTCCGTCCAATTAAGAGTTGAGCTCTTGTTTTCATTAAAAAACTTTCTCGCTTTATCATATTCGTTGTTTGAATGATAAGAACATGAATGACTTTTAATTGTTATCTTTTTGAGGCGAGATATTTTCTTCAAATGATGTAGTATATCATAAATAGCTATTTTTTAAATAAAGCTTGGCAGGCTAGTTTTTCTAGCGGTCGACCGCAATCAAGCCTTGAATTTCATTGACCATGCGGTCGTAGGTGGTATACTAATAGGCCTAGACTAGAATAGCTAAACTATGACTAGAAAAGCAAAACTATGACTGCTAATTAGCAGTGTGTTGAAAAAAAAATGTGTAGAAAATCTGCTATTAATAATGGTTAATATATTAAGCAATTGCTTAGCAACCATTTTTTTCAACAGATTTTCAAACTTGAGGGCAGTAGCTGGCCAGTCGGAACAAGTGCCCTACCACCATGCTGTGGATTTCATCACAATGTTACCTTCTCTAAAAGCTCAAGCCCGAAATAAGACCGATCCCGTGCATGACCCACAAATCATCATCAATCTATATCGTCGCTTTAGGTATCGATATAAGAAATATGAAAAAATATAATAAGCTGGCCTTTCAGCGAAATGCTCTGGATTCCAAGATCATCAGATCATACTTTAACAATTCCTTAGCCAAGCAATTATTACTGAAATGGTTTCCACAAAGGACTACTCTCGCACCAACGGATCCGTACATTAAGAAAACATTTTGCTCTAAATAAAAGACTTGCATTATTGCCCTAAATAATAGGTTAAACGACAGCTTAACTTTGCCGTTTGGTCCCTAGACATGGGCAAGTTAGTAAAGTGGCCGTAGCACAAACAATTTGCAAATAAGTATTCGTATCGTAAGCGTCAACGCGTCACGCATCGGCGTAAAAACTAAGAGTTATCTGCGTCACAGTTGCCGTAGATAAATGTCAGTTTGTTGTACAAGCAAAGTTATATCACACTTACACAGTTATTCGTGCTAGGCCCATCAAAGTAATTTTATAAGGGTTCCTTTTGATGTTCAGTTCAATGAATTTTTATTACTCATTAAGACAATAATTGTCACTTGCATGAAAACTTATAATAAAAAAATCTATTAACAATATTTATATTTACCGTCGTTTGTACCGTCCGGTAATTACAAAATGAAAACTATAGTAGGTATATAGGAAGATTATTTCAGAAGCGAATGATCACTGATTATGTGTTCAGGTAGCTTAGATTTGAAGACACCAAATGAGTCTACATTTTTTACATTTGCCGGTAGCTTATTACATAATTGGGCTCCCTCATTCGCAATTTTTTTCTTCACATAGTTATTGGTCCGTCCTTTTGGTAATGCTAAGTAGTTGGGTCCTATAGTTTTGCGTGTGCGTGCATGTGTTACCCTTGCAATTAATGCTGTTTCTGTATGGATGGTTTTCCTTAATATTTTACGAATTAGAATACAGGTGGTATATATGTACATACCATTCATATAAACCATTAAAAAAAAAAATTTGTAAAATTAAAATGTTTCACGAATGATAAAGCAAATAGAAGTTTAAGGGATAAAAAAATATGCACAATGACTATATCGTATAGTCTGTGCAATAAGTTATGTATAGTTTACGTGTTGCTATCTACAGCAGTAGTTTTTGGCTAGGTGTACTATTGAAGCATTTATAGCCGGAATACTTGGTCGTCTAATAGCTCCACTACGACAAGAGTTATGAGACAGTGTTGGATGTGTTTTTATAGTACGAAAACTACGATGCTAGCAGGTATTTTGATTTACACTCATTTGTAAAAAGACGATTTAGATTACTTTCTTTACTTCAATGAATATTACAAGAAAGAGGTTTTATTAATGTAACGATGTATTGGCATGCTATTTGAGGCATACTGGCATGATTCTTTAAAAAATATTATTGTAAAATCGCTTTACTAATGGCGCGAATTGCTGCAATAAAGACAAGATTATTTTTTTACTTTTTTCAATTAAATAAAGTTCAAAAACCTAATGATGAGTGTGACCACCTCTTGCCAAAATCACAGTCGATCCTTGCAGGGCTGCTTTCCACGATTTTTTTAATAAGGTTTTGAGCAATAAGTTCCCACTCTCTGTAATGACTATTTTTAGCTCCCTGATGTTTTGTGGAGCAGGTTGCACTGATCTAAAACGTCTCTTTAGAACATCCCAGAAATGCTCAATTGGATTGAGGTCAGGACTTCGAGCTAGCTAATCTAACCGATGGATCCCAACTTCTTGCATGTAGGCTTCTAAGTCGCCACAAGCAACGGTGCGGGCGAGAACATTTACATTCTCGTCCATAAAAATGGAACATTCCTCAAGAGCAGTCAATGCGAGTTCTGCATGTGGAATGAGGACATCCGTTATGTACCGGTGTTTATTCAATGTTCCATGTTATAGGGAAACTCTCTCTCCTTACGCTTCGTCGAATTATTTGCTGCGAAACGTAACGGAGCCTCCACCATAAGGAGTGATTTCTTCGAAACACACCTCCGCATAGCGTTCCCATGGTCTTCGCAGCACTCATCGGTGTCAGTCCTCTCCACAGAAAGAGATTCTAGCTTCATCAGGAAACAATACTTATTCCAGTCCTCCAGAGTCCATGAAGCACAGTTTCGAGCAAACTGAAGTCTAACAACACGGTGCCCACGGAGAAGTTTAGGGGCCCGGGCCTGGCAGTAACTCCTGATATTGGCAGCCAAAAACTTCCTCCTGACCGTCCACAAGCTGACTTCTAGTCTTCTTACTTCTTCAAGGCTCATTTTCAGATCCGCACTTAACGCCTTATGATTTCGCAACGCCTGTCTCACAAAAAAGCGGTCATCTGGTTCATGCGGTTGATTGGATCAAGCGGTTCTGTGCATCTTCTACTTCCCCGGGTCTTCTTTTGATCGAATCGGTCTTTTGATACCGTTGCCAAGTCCTCTGGACAGTAGAACGACTTACATCTAGCAGCTGAGACACTTAAGTTTGCGAACAACCTTCTTCGTGTAGGGCTATAATTTTACCAGCCCTTATCACTTTGTCAGTCATATCAGAAAGTGATATTTAATGTAAAAAGAAAGATTGCATACTGTTTAATTTGCAGAAAATCAAACAAAAATAAATTTAAGTACCAAATAAGTAAAAAATCGTTTTAGAATTTCGCCAAATAATAAAAAGTAAAGCAATTATACAGTAAGCATTATTTTTCTAATGTAAATTAAAAAAATTAAATTTGTAACTTAATAAATCATGCCAAGATGCTTCAAATAACATGCCAATACAGCAGCATATTAATAAAACCCTTTCCTTGATATATTCATTGAAGTATAGAAAAAAATTTAGTCCCGTACCCAAAAGGTAAAACGGGACCCTATTACTTACAGCCGTATTTATAAACAAGTAATTACTTATTGCTAAGTAATTTATTAATGAACATTTTAACAATGACTTATTCTATAGTCGAGCAATGAACGTTAATCCTATCAAAATTGGATGTATCTTTTTACACTTATATTAGGCCAATGAATAGAGTTATTTCTTCGAGATAAATGTTTTTTCATTCGTTAGAGAGCTATTAGATAATCAAAGTACATATAAAAGTTAAAAAAGTTCAAGGAAAATTTATTCACTCACATCATATTATAAATTTTTAAGTTTGTTTGTTTGTTACTCAATCGGGCTCAAAAAGGGCTAAACGGATTTTAATGAAGTTTGGTGGCAGATGGTTTGTACCTGGGATTACTTATTATGCTATGTAAACCGGTAGTTCAGAAACCAAATTCAACTCAAAACATCTGGTCTAAAACAGATTTTACAAATGTTATGGTGGTAAGTAGGTACAATTTCGGAGAAAAAGGGAAAATGCACAAAAAAAACTTAAAAAAAATTGGGAGCCTGAGATTTTTTGGCCTACTTGTATTCTCCAAGTGGGCCCCAAACACGTTCATTTGGTTTGTCGGACCCTCTACCAAACACCCAGTATATATTTTTTTATGTGAGGATCTGTTTAACGCAGTAGGACTGTAACTGGATGTAGACAAGAGCAGACTGAGCCATAGAACTCTACAATGTCAAATTAAATAGTACCTACTATTAAAAAATTGAGTAGACGGTGACGGTATAGACCGTACATTGGAGACCTATAAATTATGTACAGCAGTGGACGAATCCGGTAAGATTATGAACACCATCGAGTAAAAAAAAAAATTGCATAGCAACCTACAGTTGTTGCAAAGAACACAGTTGTCGAAAAATTAAATAGCCGTCTCGTCCAACCAGTAATTTTAGTTCCTGTCGTAATACATTAGCTATATTAGATCTGTCAGCATTGCAATGCTCTAGTAGAAGTTCACCGACTTGGACCTTATGAAAGCGGGTAAAGAACAATTATAGACAAAAGTAGCGATAGTTTACTATCTCTAATAAATAACATATCTGCAAAATTATTATTTAACTGAAATTGTTTCCAAATTCACAAATTTCGCAATGAATTATTGTCATCAGCAGCACTTATATAAAATATGCCATTGTTAAGCAGAACTGAGACACGTTCAATGTTTCACCGCAGTGCACTATGTCTGGCTTTGGATACAACGTAGTGCATAAATATGGTGCAGACGAGTCAAATACAGAGAGGTTAGTAATATAATTGAAATGACTGAAACCAAATTCAACTTTTCTAACCCATTGAAAATAAAGAAATCAACCTAACCTAACCTTTTTTTCTTCTATATACCTTGGTACTATTAACCCGTCCGCATCAGCGCAAAAAATAACAATAGATTTATGAATGAAACTTAACTCGAATGAGTCTTGCTGATTCGGACAGATTAATACAGTTTTTTTTTTATCAGACTTCTGTGTACAAGAAGAATCCTATCAATCTTGATATTGGATGGCCCTACTACCCTAGCTCGTAGTTACCCTGTCACCGAAGCCTAAGGTCTTGACGTCGATCCCTGGCCGTGGCAAATAGGTATTTGAGATGTGTAAATGTGTGTGTTCGTGCTTCCCGTGACAAAGGGAATCCTAGTGCGAATGAGTGTGTGAACGTTTATTATTGAATAGACTCGTCCTCGTCGTAAGGTCGAATTTGAATCATAGGGAGTCATGGGGATCCGTACAATTGATTCATCACATTAGGTAAATAAGCCAGCGATGTCGCAGAAAGATACATTAGACACTACTCTTTTTTATACTATTGTAAGAAGTGGGGTTGGCAACAGAATATCTTTATATGGGTCAATACAAATTACGAAAGAAGTTATATTTATATAACTTTTATACATGTGCGCCTTACAAAATGGCTGTAGGTAATGTAGTAGGAAAATACGCCTAGCATTTGCTGCTAAGCGCAGCAAATGCTAGGCGTATTTTCCTACTGCCGAAGATGACCACAGCTCTCGCCATGTGTTCATAAACGATTTCATCCGAAGGAGCACCTTATCACCGTAAACGTGCCAATATATGAGTTAAACGGTAACGCACGTGGCAAGAAATCTCACAGAATTATATTAATTTCTGATAATCTTAAAAGAAGGGTGGTGTAAGCACCTCGAAGGCAGTGAGAAAGACGGCATCGCCAGCGGAAGGTTACTCATATGAATCTCTGAATCTCTCTGAAGTGCAATGCCATGCATAAACTTCAGTATTACGCACTGGAATTGTTATGGGCGGCCATGATGGTACACGGTTAGTTTTTTTATAATAGTGATTGTTCTGTTTATTCAAATCATATTATAGCGAGAGTTAAACTTCCATGGCAAATAAAAATATTAAGTACGTAATCAAATGGATTCAAATAATTAAATTCAATCACAAACGCAATGTAAACATGATTTCAAATTGAATGTTAAATCCATGCCCAGAATCTGCATCATCAGAGGTCAGGGGTAGGCGTTTGCTATTCCAGACCTAATGTGCTAACAACTTCGATAACTTTATCGAGGATGTAACGTGGGAACTTTTAACTATATTATCGAAGAGTACAGGCAAAAAAACAAGGTATGTCCACAGGAGTCAATCAAAAGAAAAAACGCAATTTAAAGTTCAAAAGTTTAGAATATTTTATTGAAATCAGTGAATGTGGAAAATTTACTAATAGCAATTGGTTACTTGGTATAAAACAAGCTTTTTTGAGTTTTCTCTAAAACATGTTTATGTACAAAATGTAATAAACAAGACTACATAAGACTAGAATGGACATTCTAGTCTTATGTAGTCTTGTTTTTTTTTAAGTATATATTTATATCTTTCTTTACATATATGTATAAATAGCACGAAATGGCATTAGCCACATACATTTTTATATTTAGCTTCACTAATGGGCCGAAAATATTTATCTGAGTAATGAGTTAGTAAGGCCAGGTAATAAGGTAAGGTAAATTTGTATGGTCGACTCTGAGTCTGATATCATTTGTAGGTATATTGTTATATTAGAACACGACAGTTTATTTAAATGTATATACAAAATACTAGCCACTGCTCGCGACTTCGTTTGCGTAGTAGGCTCGGAACAGGAAATGTCCATGGACATCCCTTGTTATTTCAGTTACTCCAAACATAAACTATTAATATTTTTTTCTGGACATTCCTTGTTCTTACGTAAATATTGTAATTGCATTCGAAAATACCATAGACAAAGAATAGTTTGCCATTCAAAACAATAAAAGTAATAAAATGTGACATTCCCTGTTCTTTGACTGTGCCTTTGGGTGTGACTGTGGGTTCACAAAATTGGAGTACAAGGTATTTAGATTTCCCAAATGTTTTAATGGCGAAATCTATTTCGCCATTAAAACATTTGGGAAATCTAAAGAAGGCAGATTGCATAAATACTCTGCCTATTATTTCTACCTGTTTTTATGTTCATCGGAAGTAATCTTTGGAACTATTAGTTAAAAGAATCAATAATTGACTACAGGATACCATACCATTTACCATACGTGTAGCTAGGACTAATAATTAGAATTTTTATAATAATGTCCATGTGAATTCCGTTACAATTGACTGCTTACTCCTATAAATTGAGATGTTATGACTTTATCGAATCGTATACAAGAGGCGGAGCTTAACAGTTACCTTTTAAATATATAAAGCTGGTCACCCCATCACAAGGGATCCGTAGAGGCAAGCTGAATTAAAGCGCAATAACAGTTGTATTATCTTTTGTGTTCATATGTCCTGCACTGTATCACGCCCGTCAGTGACAGCCAGAAACATGGGCGGGTTAC
Organism: Selenia dentaria; assembly: GCA_917880725.1. NCBI lineage: Eukaryota > Metazoa > Arthropoda > Insecta > Lepidoptera > Geometridae > Selenia > Selenia dentaria. The sequence goes on along the minus strand of OU862888.1, from coordinate 18,302,418 downwards.
TCTCGCCAACTCGAATAATGAACGCGAACGACTCTGCCCATTGTAATGCCGCTGACACTTTTATTCAAATTACCCACGCTTTACCATAAAAACAAACATTAACATTGAAGCACTTAGCTGTATACAGCCAAATACAAAATAACTCTTTTATAGCGCCACAAAGTAAACCTCTGCATAATTTTTGTTCCTTTCTTAGAGTCAGATCAGAAAGCTGTGACTACACTTCATTAAACACGAAAAGAAAATAAAAGGTTTGTGACTGCTTGAGTTTCTGAGGCGCAATCCTCTTGCCTTCCTATCGACCTTAATCCAGTATAAGTGGAACTCGTGTGCGTCTATCAATTTACCCTTTAGTATCGCTGTGTGGTCGCGACGGAAAGGGGATGGGGGGTCAGAATATTTGGATCCGTGCTATAAAACGAAGAGCCTTGTTATCACTAGATTCTGCTTTATAGCGAAGTTTATATGTCATTTGTTACCAAATGAAATAGTAGTACCATACGGAATTGTTGTTCGGCTGATCTCGGCTTGCATATGACATAAAGATTTATGTGCGATGATATAAATTCAGTTACACAAGCTATGTTTATGCACTGCGACATTGTGATTATTTTACAAAACATCCTGGAAACGTTGGCATGGTCTTTTGTTTGACTATATCGTAATTTTGGATGTACAAAATAAATGTCAGTTATAAACTGCCGATATCGGTGAGCAGGCGATTTTGTGAACGGCTCCAATCTAAAAATTTGCGGTTAAAACATTGTAGACAACCAGTATTTTGTACTTTCACTGTAGACAGTATTGAAAATTAGAAACACTTCAGATAGGTATATAAAGTATATCTTGTTTGTTAATTAATATAGGTCATGCAACTGCTACAGGCCACATCAGGCCACATCACTAGTTAAAAAAATATTCTTTATTCTATTTACTGGCGAAACGGCAAAGGCTAGATGACCAGAGCAACCAGTTTAGAACTAGTTTACGAGTTTAGAACTAAAAGTTTTGTGTGGCTTTCTTTTTGATATTGAATTGCAATTTTGGTAAGAGATTTTTTTTCGCTTGCTACAGTACCCTTCACACCCAGTAATGCTTTCGTTCTTATATTAGGCACACTAAGATAGTGCCAACTGGGACGGGCTCTTGCACAACAAGTCTATACAACATAAAGAGCCACGCTTCCTCGCTTCTTACGATTGCATCCCCAAAACAGAGGAAATATTTTGTAAATCCGCCCCCTCGCAAATTAAACGGTCTTTTCATCCTCATAAATTTCAATTTCTTGGAAAAGGAACAAAGTCAAAGTCAAAGTCAAAATCATTTATTCAATTTAGGCATCAAAGACGCACTTTTCATTATAATGTACTTTAAAGACTCTACCGCCGCGTTCCAAAATATATAGAGCCCACCGAGAAGAAGCGGCAAGAAACGCGAAAACAAGAACAATCGTGTTCATAGCTAGCAATGCCTAGTGGCACTGCTAGCGTTGTTAATAACTATAGCACATGATCAATTTTCAGGGATAAAAAGTTACCTATGCTTCTAGATCATTTTATTGCTCTCGGTTCAGTAATTTGTGATTGAAAGAGTAACTAACACTTATTCATATTTCATACTCATACAATTGTTTAACGGTTCAACTAACTAGGTACAGTCAGGTATTTCGACTGGTTTTGTGAACTTCCGGGTCACTTCTTCGGAGCACACGAAAGTTGCAACCATATAAAATATTTCTTTGCGCTCCGCGGTTTCTACCGCGTGGTGATGGATAATTATGTTGATGATGAGTGAAAGTACCTTATAGCCTTCCGCAGGATAAAATTAATCTCCTTACCCAATTTCATTACGATCCGTTCAGCCGTTTAGGCTTGAAAGTGTAACAAACAAACAAACAATAGTTTGTTTATTTTGTTTGTTTGTTTGTTACGCTTTTACTTTCGCATATAAAATATTAGTTAAGATTATGATTGGATGCATTTGGATTTTGGATCTACTTTGATATAAAATGAATACACAATTAAGTAAAATTAAAAATGGTTCTACTTTATTTTTGTAAATCAATATATTTAATAGTTCAAAGCATCAAAAGCTAACGTTAATAGAATCCCATCAAAAACATTCATGGGAAACAAGAGCCAAGTTCAATATTATGATATATGGCTCGGTTGTTAACTTCAACGACAAAAGAAGTGAGAACTAAACGAGTACCAAACTTAATGGTCCGTCCCGAAATTTATTTATAACAACTTCAAATATCATTTCTTCTTATAACTTAGTAAATATTAAATATAGGTATAGAATTAATATAATATATTGAAGCCTAAGGTCTGACTTGGCTCGTTCTCATATACGCGAATTATTATATACGAGTACGAACTAGGTCATCTGGAACTAAGTTAAAGTTTGATCTTTAAGAAAAAAAGACATTTTTTTAACGTTGATTTCTAAATAACCGATTGAGGTGTGTTTATGAAATTTGGAGCACATATGTATGTATATTAGCTAAATTTGGCATGTTTATTTCAAATAGTTTTGAAGTTATGGGGGTCAATAGTGGCTCCAAGTGGTTTGTGTAATAACACAATAATAATAATAGTAATAATAAACCCGCAGGGGCGGCCTTGTAAACCCGCAGTGGCGGCCTTGTAAACCCACAGGGGCGGCCTTGTGGCGAGCCGTCGGTGAGTGGCGACACCGTGGACCCTGATTCTCCCTGGGGCTAAATGAGACCCCTAACCCCCGGCATGCCTTAATTGGCCGTCTGGGGTGGAGACGCAAGAGCAAGTAACAAAAAGCTCCAAGGATGGAAGTGTTAAAGGGCATAACGCCGGTAGTAGCGCTCTAGTGAAACCGCAGAACACCTCTCGACACCCTTTAGCCATCCACACCAACGTTGCCCCTTTTGTCACCATTGATGGTGGCCTTTATGGGGGGTCCGTTTAGTGGGTGGCAAGTCACCACCTGCTTAAATATTTCAAAATGAGACTGAAATTGGCAGGTGCCGTATTCTCTTCCATAGCCTACTATCTTTTTATCACTTATAAAATCATATCAATAGCCTTGCCATTTTACCCATTTTTATAATAAATATACCATTCACCATCCATCCAAAAGTTTCTGTTTTTATACTACTTTGTATTTTTATACCAAACAGGCCTCTATGTGTTGGCTACAGCCCCACTTATGCCTATGTAAAGGACCAGGTTAAACCCGTGATATAATTAAAATACAGAGAATAATAATAATAATAATAATAACACACGGTGACGCTCGCCAGTTCTGTAAGCTTGAACTTGGCTTGACACGCTACCGTGTGTCTAGATAAAATTAAATTGCAGTCAGGCCGGTTCGATCCAGGCAGGTTTCGGCAGGTTAAACATTTGTGTGCGTGAACATGTCTGTTTGATCCGAGCGTCTGAGTGTGGTTATGACCTATATAATTATTTATATGAGTCATCAGATTACCACAGCACATGCTCTGCCTTATTTAAAGCTTTTGTGTAAATGTTGTCCAAAAATAAGTCTAACGAAAAATGCGACCGCAGAACACACAGAAAGAAATATTATACGTTCCGAGAGTGCTATATATGATTAAAAAGGTACTGACATAGGTGTATTAAACTGAGTCTAAAGTTACACGTAAATCTAAAGTTAAAGTACAAAGGAAATACGCGCTAACAGACTCGCAAAGAGTATGAGATGAGACAGGTGGTTTTCATGCAAATAAGCAACTGCAAGGCTGATATGAAATTTTCAACAAAGTGCCTGCATCCACCGTCACGCCACGTTTTTATCAACTTTGCTTTCTACATTTTATATTGCATCTTATGGTGACAGCTTGCTTGGTCTACAGGAGACGAAACTAGGATTAGACATAAACCGCGCGATGGGTATTGGTACAATTAGATAATTGGCTTATTTTTAAAAAACTAGGTACGACTCATATTCAACAGGTGTCTATCTCTCGGCACGAAAATAGGATCCGACATGTTTAAAAAATAGACGCTAATTAGGACCCTGCTCAGTGGACATGTAAAAGCAGAATCTTTCTACTAAGAAGTAGGACTATTATGTATCTCGGTTGTTACCAAAATTCATTGAAATCGAAAAAATGGCGGCTCTATATCCCTTTTGTCAGCTCCAGTTACCGGCTTACTAAGATTTTTTGCATACTGCGGTTGTCAAAACTGACAGAGAGGCCAGTTTTTTTTATTTCAGTTAGCATTTGTTAGCAACTGAGATAAATAATATGTGATTAAACGAACTTGGAAGTGGTGAAGTTCGATCAATATTATATGAGTAAGCTTCATGTGAAGATATAACAAGGTAGTAACTTTTTGCATACAGGAAACCTTGCACGTCTTTAGAGTTAAAGAAAAAATATTTATATAAAACAACTAAGATAATTATAATAGCCCTGCGGGTCTGCAAATGGGTGCTAACGATGGCGTGGGGCAAAGATACAATTTGCTTTTCGGTTCCGAACAAACCTATATTTACAAAACTACAGTAAATGATTAAAGGATATTTTTTTATTATTACCTTAGACAGAATAAAGAAAAATTAAATATTTAAAGTCTATATCTATTTCTTAAATTAAATAAAAAAAAAAAAAATAATAACTATCTAATCTATAAGCCCCATGGTGAGGGGAAAAGTGGCCAAAACGCTGGCGGCATTGCCACGCATATTTAAAGTCTTAGTTTAATTTGGTAGTTTTTTATCATATCAGAATGTATAACGATCTCTCTTGGTGAGTCGACTCTCATCGGCTCAAATAGTTGTTAAGCTGATGAGAGTCAATTCTTAATTACCGTATAATATTAATATATTAATACTTATAGTATCAATACCTACGTTATTTGTAAATGAAAAACATGTTTTGTATATTTTACGCTAATACCTGTATTACAAATGAGAACAAAAATAGCTAAACGATTGTAGATAATTAGCTGCAAGACTTGGAAGCAGAATATCTGGCTCTCCTCACCTTTGGCTTAAGGCAAACTTTGCTTGAAAAATTCATTACGAAATCTATAGCTGACCAAACAAACATTTAATTTCCAGTGTAAAATCTGAGGTACTTACTAATACATGCCTGCATTTGCTATTAATTTTGCAACGGAAACTAATTTCCGTACATCGAAAGCAATCCATAACACGAGTTGAGCGAATTCAAATCACGTTTGTGCTGTGTTTGATTTGTTGTTGGAGGAAATACAAAATGCAAGTTGAAAAACACTGTTCCGCGTTAAATTCCATCCATTCAGCCGTTCTGGCATGATTGATCTGGTAACAAACCGCAAAGCTCAATAATATTAGTAAGGTGAAATATTAAGGTTTAATTTTTTTTCTGTTTTCTACGCTATCATCATTATTAAGATGGGTCTAAAAAAAGCAATAGTCGCTTTGTATCGATCTCCACCTTTTATTAATACTGACACTTTTCTAAATTCGTTAGATAGTAAAACACTGTTTTAAACTCTCACGGTTGTTTACTAAAGTTATATGATTATTAACGGGATATTTACCGTGGTAAGGTTGTGGAATGAGCTCCCGGTATTTCGGCGCAGTTACATGCACCATGTTCACGGGAACATGGTGCAAATAACTGTAAATATCCCGTTAATAATCATATAACTTCGTTAGATAGTGTTTTAACATCATACACAAAAAAATACCCGACCATAACAGTAATGGGAGATATTAACATTGGGATTCATCCAGACAGTTTGGATAAGCATTCTGCTAGTTATCTAGAATTACTAGCTAGTCATGGGATTCTGGCTAGTCACAACATTCTGACTAGAGGGAACCGCTGCTTAGACCACATTATACTCAAAAGTAAATTAAAATGTACTTCAGTAGTCATTAAAACAGCAGTCACAGATCATTAAAATCAGATTATTTAAATGTATCATAATGGTTATGATTTTGATTAATTATTTTGTTATTATTCTGTACTATATTCTACGAATAATGACTTATTATTATTCGTAGACTATATTATTAATTTTGATATTATTTTAAAAATGTATTTTGATCTAATTTAAATGTAATTTTTGACTTGTAAATTGTATTTACTAATAAATTGATTATACTGATTATACTGATCATTATTCTAGCCTCCTTAGTATTCAAATTAACTCTTTAAATTTACCTACGAGAAAAATAAAGTTATTGGCTTATTTCTGCTGCTGTGAGACACTGCTGACACTAAACGTCGACAAAACCAAACACATTACTTTTACCCTTCGTGGGCCGCTTCCCGGTGATCACCTATCACTTGTGGTGATCACCTATCCAACACAATCCCTATGTAACTGCCCTACTTTAGAGCGAGTCAGCACAATTAAATACCTTGGGATAATAATTGACGACAGAATGAGTTTTGAACCGCACGTAAATCAAATGGTTAATCGGGTTCTTAAGTTAACTGCAGTTTTTAAATCAATTAGCGATTGCGCAGACTGGGAGACCATAAAACTACTTTACTACTCCCTTTGCCAATCCATAATCACTTATTGTATCACTTCGTGGGGTGGAACACACAAATCTACGCTGTTACCGCTCGAAAGGGCGTTGAGAGGACTACTCAAATATGTTACAAATCGTCCATACAGATACACTACAGCAGTTTTGCATAAAGAATGTCAACTTCTGACAATAAGACAACTGTTTATTCAACAAATTGCACTTACATACCACAATTCTACTACTTATGTTCCTTCTGTAGAAAAAAAAAGAGTCCCACATAATGTTTACATCGTTCCTAGTGTTAGTACTAACTTTGCTAAAAAATTCTATCACTTTCTTGGACCATACATTTACAATAGGGTAAATAAAACTCAAAAAATCATTCCCAGTCTTTTTATAAAGTAAAAAAAAATATTATTTTACTGGTTCATTAACATGAATTACGACGATACTGAAAATATATTATTCCATCCAATTTAAGATTAATGTTTAAGGTAATTTTTGCCAATAATAAGAAATTACTCGTAAGAGATAACTAACTACATAGCTTGCTAATCTAATATTAGTCCAACACGCTACACATATACATATATACGTACCTTAACACAATAATAATTTGCATAATTTAATTTTTACTCAATTTTTTATAAGTTTAATTTGATATTTATTGTATTATTTGGAATATTTAGTTTATTTTGAATTATTGCGGCATAACTACTAATTACTACGGATATTTTAATTTAGTTTATAATTACTGTAAGATCAATGAATTTGTATAATTATGTGAAACTATACTTACTAAAATGTTTTAATATTATTACAGTTCCTTTAATAATAATTCTCATCATTTAGTCTTAAGTAACATGTCAATTAATACTATAAATATTTTACTAGTATTTAGGCAATTTATTATATTATCTTTTCACTCTGGCGAAAGAGGTCTGAAACCTACCGCACGGGTCTTTTTGAACCAAGTTTAGGATCCAGTAGCTCTTCTTACTTCAAATTGTGAAAATATTGCCTTTTTTATTGCCTTCTAGATCTTGCAAAAGCCTTAGACACTGTTTCTATTCCTATACTAGTTCAAAACCTTGAAAAAGTGGGAATAAGAGACAATGCTTTGCACCTCATAGAGGACTATTTGAAGGGGAGGACCTAGAGAACTAGGGTGGGTGACTTAATTAGTGATGAGAGAGCAGTACAGTTTGGTGTCCCTCAAGGCAGAGTATTAGGACCAAGCCTATTCCTAGTCTATGTCAACGATCTGTGCAACCTTAAATAGACAAATGGTAAAATTGTATCGTATGCGGACGACACAGCGCTTATTTTTGTAGGAAAAGACTGGGAATAGGCATGTGCCTATGCTGAAGCAGGTTTAAAGATTGCTTGAAGATTGGTTTGAAGAACTTGCTTTCACTCAATATTGCTTGCAAATCGTACCTCACGTCAAGTATTTGGGAGTAACTCTAGATCGAAGAATGTCGTGGAAAGAACATATTGAGATCCTCAGCAACAAAGTTAGAAAACTCATTTTCATGTTTAAAAATCTACGCGATGTGGCAGATCGCAATTTAGTCATAAATGTGTATAACGCAATATGCAGGTCGATTCTTACTTACTGCAATACTGCGTGGGGAGGTGCAGGCATAACCTACATGCTGTCTGTGGAACGCGCTCAAAGAGCCGTTCCAAAAGTTGCTACATTTAGGCCACGTTTGTTTTCAACCAATGATTTGTACGAAGATTGCGTAGTTTTGACAGTTCGACAGTTATTCATAAAGAATATTATACTTACTAAGCATAACCACATACCTTTGACGAAAAACCTTACGGCTAAAAGAAGAAAAGATAGAATTTTTGACAATGGTAAATTCAATTCAAAATTAGCTAAGCGAAATATTTGTTTCCTGGGTCTATACTTATATAATAACGTTAACAAAATTATAAAAGATTTTGTTAAACTAAGCAACAGAGATGGAAGTGTAGCGCTTATTAGATGACTAAAGAATTTAAGCTACGATGATACTGAATTGTTATTCAAAATAATTGAATAACTAAATGATACTGTCTATCTTCTAACTTTATCTCCTTTACGCAGCTACAAAATGTTCACTCCTTACACACACAGACACACACATACACACGCACGCACACTACATACACCACACGCAAATACAACTTTTAGTTTGTTTATTTTTAAGATTATAGAATTTTAGATTATCAGATTTCACTATTATGTTTTATTTGAAACTAGCTGTAACACAGGCTACGTAAGTCCAAATTATACACTTGTACAATATGAAGGAAACGCTGAATCTACAACACAAGTTTTTCTTAGTGTAGGTTCTGCCGCCAAGTAAGTTGCTCTACTTACACAAAAAGACTTAAGCTTAGAAATATGCCGTGTAATTGTTGCAATTTAATTGGCGGCAGAACCTACACTAAGAAAAACTTGTGTTGTAGATTAAGCGTTTCCTTTGTAAAAAAAATTTAGTGAAATAAATTATTATTATTATTATAAAAGATGAATGAAATCGGAGAAGCCGTTCTCAAGTATTAGCATGACTAGGACATTTAGGGGTTCATTTTTATATTCATCATCATCATCATCATCAGCCTGTAGCAGTCCACTGCTGGACATAGGCCTCTCCAATTGCACGCCACTTAGGTCTATCTTGGGCTTCTCGCATCCAGTTTTTGCCAGCCATCTTGCGCAGTTCGTCACTCCACCGTGCCTCAGGACGTCCTACACTACGTTTGCCGAGACGCGGTCTCCACTCTAGAACTCGTTTACCCCAACGGTTGTCGGTTCTACGGCTAATATGGCCAGCCCACTGCCACTTCAGCTTGCTGATCCGGTGGGCTATGTCGATGACCTTGGTTCTCTGACGGATCACTTCATTTCTGATGCGATCCCTCAGAGAAACACCGAGCATAGCCCTTTCCATAGCCCGCTGAACGACCTTGAGCTTATGGACCATTCGAGCCGTCAGTGTCCACGTTTCGGCTCCGTATGTCATGACGGGTAGGACGCACTGATTGAAGACTTTCGTCTTCAGGCACTGCGGAATCGGCGAAGTAAGGACTCGACGTAGCTTCCCAAACGCTGCCCAGCCCAGCCGAATTCTTCTATTCACCTTGTTCTCAAAGTTGTTTTTTCCCAACTGCAATATCTGCCCGAGGTACACATATTTTTGAACAACTTCGAGAACGGTGCCGTGTATCGCAATCGGTTCCGGTAGAACATGTTCGTTGAACATGACCTTGGTTTTGTCCAAGTTCATCCGTAGGCCGATGCGTATAGAAGAGTCAGCCAGGTCATTCAGCATCTGTTCCAGGTCCTGCAGCGTCTCTGCCACGATGACGATATCGTCAGCAAATCGCAAGTGAGAGATGTATTCGCCGTTAATATTAATGCCACGTCCTTTCCAGTTCAGCGTCTTGAACATATCCTCCATTGCATTTGAAAACAATTTCGGGGAAATAACGTCCCCTTGTCTCACTCCTCGATGCAACGGTATGGGACTTGTTTGCTGATTATGTACTTAGACGGACATGGTGGCGGTTTCGTAAAGACATCTCATCACTTGGATGTATCGCCAATCTATCTGGCAACGCTGCAGGGACTCCAGAACAGACCAGATTTCAACCGAGTCAAAGGCCTTCTCATAGTCCACGAATGCTAGATACAGGGGCTGATTATACTCTTCGGTCTTCTGTATAATCTGCCGCACTGTGTGAATGTGGTCTATGGTGCCATATCCGCTCCGAAACCCAGCCTGTTCCGGTGGTTGGAATTCGTCGAGTCTACGCGCAAGACGGTTCGTGATTACTCTTGAAAACAGCTTATAGACGTGGCTTAAAAGGGATATGGGTCGATAGTTCTTCAGCAGGGTCTTATCTCCCTTTTTGAAGAACAGGACGACCACACTCCTACTCCACGCCTCTGGAGTTCTCCCTTCGAACAGGACAGCGTTAAAAAGCTTCTGGAGCTCCCTCAGTACGGGTTTATATCCTGCTTTTAGTAGCTCTGTTGTAACGCCATCCTCTCCAGGGGCTTTTCCATTTTTAAGCTGTCCAAGAGCGATCTCGATTTCGCCAAAACTAACTTCTGGCAAGTCTTCGGTGAAATGGCGTGTTAACGTGGCTCTAGGATCATTTTCGGGATCAGGTCGAGATGCATGCGATGCGTATAATCGGCCATAAAAGGCCTCCACTTCCGAAAGGACTGCCGGCTTCGAAGCAACGACTTCTCCACTAGCTCTGGTCAACTTCGTCAGGTGGCTTCTTCCAAGAGATTGTACGAACACCTTTGACCCCCGATTCTGCTCGATCGCTCTTTCGATCGAAAGAGTATTGAAGCACCGGAGGTCGTGTCGTACGTTTTTGTTGATCTCTCGGTTTAGAGTCCGCTTTTCTGACGAAGTGATGGGTGGGTTTTCACGTCGTTCCTTCATTAGCCCCAAAGTCTCTTCTGAAAGCTTGGACTTCTTGCCCTTACGCTGCATGTAACAAAATCTCGTACCTTCTTCCCTGAGGACCCGAGTCACATTTTTGAGGTTCTGGTTTACGTCTGTGGTGGTTTCCACGGCAGCGAATTGGTTCTCCAGGTTTAACTGGAATGTTTCAGATCCTGCAATGGTTTGGAGCAGTGTTGGTCGGAGCCTGGACTTCATCAGACGGACACGTTGCGCCTTGAAGTTGATATTCAGAGAGCCTCGGACAAGTCGGTGATCGCTACCGGTATTGAACCTGTTGATCACGGAGACATCTCTAAATATGTGCCTTTTATTCGTCATGATGAAGTCAATCTCATTTTTAGTCCTAGTGTCGGGGCTTAGCCACGTCCACTTCCTTTGGGGCTGTTTCTTAAAGAAGGAGTTCATCAAGAAGAGCCCCTCCCGTTCGAGGAAGTTGACGAGCATTTGCCCCCTATGATTTCTGCGTCCAAAGCCATGGCATCCTACTACCGATTCGCTGAAATTCTGTACTCCCACTTTAGCGTTAAAGTCCCCCATGACAACGGTGTACTGGGTCTTTGAAGTGAAGTGGAGGGCCCTCGATATGTCATCGAACATATCCTCCACTTCATCGTCTGAGTGTGTCGAGGTCGGTGCGTACACTTGCACCACCTTGAGGCTATACCTCTCGGTGAGCTTTACAATAAGGTACGCTACCCTGTTCGACACACTGGACACTTCCACAACGTTGTCAGAAATGGACTTGTTTACCAGAAACCCAACGCCACCTTGGGATTGTTGGTCTCCCTCTCGGAAGTACATAAGGTGGCCCGATTCTAGGGTTAAGTTGTCCTCCCCCTCTCTTCGGACTTCGCTCAACCCCAGTATGTGCCACCTAATTTTCCCAAGTTCCACGTCGAATTGCGCCAGATGCAAGTCAAGCCGTAGCGTGCGTCCGTTATACGTCGCCAGGGTCAGTTGTTTGTGGTGGCCTCCCGTAGCCCGGAGATTCTTAGCACCCCTCGCCCCGCCGTTACCATGGTCGCCACCATGACCAGGAATAGCAGGGCCGCCGGGAACTAGGGGCCGTGGCTTTTTGTTGTCCTGCATTGGAGGAATTTGCCCGTAATCGCCACGCTGGGCAGGCGGGTTGGCGATCGCAAGGCGTAGCTTCTCGCACCGGTGACGCTGCTGCCCGTCACCGGCCTGTTGCATTTAGCGACGCCTGTTGAGATGGGTATACCGCCATCGGTCGGTTGGCAGAGCCTCGTTCGTCGATCAGCAGGATGCACCGCGTGCAGGTGAGGTTGACTTGGGTCAAAAGATGTTGGCTCGCCCTTCACATCCATTTTTATATTATAGATAGATAAAGTGTGTGTAGAGTATTTCTGTAGGAATACCAGTTTATATTTGTGTAAAGTAATGGAATTGTAAAATATATTTTTAAGAGAAAGCATTTGTGCGTGTAAAAGATTTGTGAATGTGTGTAGAAATCGTGAATATAATATGAGGACGAAAAATAACCTACGCATATTTCAAACAATAATAAAACACGATATGTTTATGTAAAATAATTAATACAAAATAAAATTAAAATACTTTGGTTGTTCAAGCTGTTGTGATGGGGCAACATGTCCGTGATCAAAATTTAAACATCGACCAAAGTGATTTATGTTAGTAATACTTGAGAAAACACCTCAGCCTAAACAACGTTTGTTCAGTCTACCCACTTTGTAGTAGGTACATTATTCAAAATAGATCTCACGATAGACACGTTTTGAATTCGTAATCGATATAAAATTTATGTCGAACCTTTCCCTGAAATAACTGAAAGTTGACTGTAAAAATAGAGACGGAGGTACATAAAATGTTAATTTTATTAAGCTGCTGATGTGCTTGTAATCTCGCCCGCGTTTAAATTATACTACTACTATCATCATTACTATTATCATTACGTATAAGTAGTAATGATAATAAATTTTTTTTTAGTATAATCTCTAATGGCTTATTGACATTATGTGTTTAGCTAAATAGTATTTGGAGCAATAAATATGAAATAATAATGAAATATAATAATATTAGGAATCAGAAGTGAAAACAGTTTTTAAAAATACAAATGCAATTTAACACTAAAATAATAATTAACAAAAATAACGCAAATGTACACTAATAAGTAATTCGACTAGAAATTACAATAATTGAATCGGATAGGCTAAGCAAGGTGCGTCCGCTCGGTACGGAGTATCAGGCAGGTTACGACGCCGTGTACCCCAATTCTCCTTGGGGTTGAATGAGATCCCCTGACTCCAGCTTGCCTTAATTATCCGTCTAAGGTTTGAAGACGCACGATCAAGTACCGAAAATCTCCCAGGAAGTGTCAAATCGCATAACGCTTTTTTTGAAACTGCAGCACACCTCTCAACACTATTTAGCCATACACACCAACGTCGGCCTTTTTATCGCTAATAATGGTGGCCCTAATGACCGTTTAGTAGCTGGCAAGTCATAGCCTGCCTATATATTTTAAGATAAGACTACAATTGACAGGTGCTGTTGTATCTACCTTAGCCTGGATATGAACCATTAAGATATTCAAAGTCATTAAACTAAATCTCGATAACATAATATATCAAATAGTAAACATAATATCTACCTTAAGCCCCAACCTTAAAGGGGTTTCCCTAGTTATTTTTTACACTAAAAAGGGCCTCTTATTGTTGGTTTAGGCTTCACTAATTTCAGCCTTTTAAATAACCCAGCGTAGATCCGAGATTTTAAATTACATAATAATAATTAAATACTACAAGTTGCCTACGCCTGTTCTCAAAAACGCTCGTGCTACGCTCTATTGGGATCGATCTATAATCTCGGATAGAAATATTGTTGCCAATAAGCCTGATATCATGGTGATTGATCGATCTCAGCACCGTGCAATGTTTATTAACATCACCATTCTTCAATAAATTTGACTTGGCTCACGAGTTGACCGCCATGTAGGATGTTGACTCGATGTCATTGTCCCGATAATAGTTTCAGCGAACAGCCTTATAGCAACTAGTCTCAACCACCACCTTAAGACACTCTCGCTGGACGGTTTGATCAAGGGCCAGACACAGAAGGCAGTAAGTACTTATTGACAGGGCACGTATCATCGGTAAGATACTCAGTCAGCAGCCCTAAAATAAAATAATTAATATAAATAATGATAGGCATTTAGGCGTTTTTGAATGCTGTATAAACGTTTGTGGCGAGCCGTCGGTGAATGGTGACATGGTCCTCGATTCTCTCTTGAGCTATATTAGACCCCTGACCCCTGGCAAGCCAGGGGTAATTTTTACTGAACATGACTCTTAGTGTTAACAGTCCCACTTATGGGTTTGTAAAGGACTAGATGTTAAGTCCGTGAAATAACTGCGATAATACTAATAATTATGGCCAGAGCCTACATTATGTTTCGCACTAAGTTCACAGTTCTATGTAAATTATATTTATGTATGTACCTACACAATATTAATGCATGTTCTAACTGACTGACCTACTAATACCTTACCTTTCATGCTGTAAGCATCCACTAAGCAAGGATTATTGAACAAGGCATCATTGAGGGTGTGAGTTAGGGGTTGATTCCGTTCTGTTACTACGTATTCCGTACACCATGCGAACGAAGCCACGGGAGAGTCAGCTAGCTTCTCAGATACGTGGATGTATTAAGTTTCTTTCCTTTGATCTCTGTTTTGATTATCTGATCTTTAAATGCTTATTAATGCTTATCACGTAATACATTGTAACATGTATGTACTTAAATTGTATCAGCAGTGAAAAAGTCAATTTTATTATTTGTGATAAACTCCATTCCAGTATTATATTCCAGTAATGCATAGATACGAGACAAAATTAATCATCACGTTGATTCCACCACTAAGACATTTATCTGAAACTCTTTCTCTACTGAGGCAGTACTGTCAGAATTTCCAGTTCGTAGCTTTAAATTTAAATTATTTTGTAGTTCATAGTAGTAGAAATAAGACATCCTTTTCATGTCGGAAGTCATGCCAAAATTTAATATTATCCGAGATCTCTCAAAGCTTTGGTAGCAAATTAATTTTGGACCAGTCTCTTCATGAATGTTAATAAGTGACAGTTTGAAGCGTGCCTAATATGAAAGGCTATTCGGGGTTTTGTGAGGATTTAATTATTGTCAGGATTTTGATTTGATGCTTATAACGCATCATATATATGAGTAAATAATTAAAATATGCGCTAACCCGAGTTAAATGAAAGTTGGCAGTAAAAGATTGGAACTCCATCTATGTAATTACGAATTGTTCTCCTAACGGCAAATACTCGTCGTGTCATAGTTTATTTTAAGTCAATAGCAACATGTTGACCTGTAAGTCATAAGGTAAAGTAACACAGCTAATCAATATTGTAACTCCAGCTATCCTGACATACATTGTCTTATCTCATCAAAAAAAAGCCTTCCTTTTATGGGGCAAGGACTAGTTTTTCTTATCTTAAAACTCTATTACGGACATATCTAAAGGCCATATTAGTCCAACCCTTTTCATGAGGTGTTTTACCAACAAGGAACAGCATTTAATTTGTATTTATATGGATGTGACGAAGTTTACGATTTGTTCTGTCGTAAGCCTGATAGTAAGTGTCACGCCCAAGACTGGTGGAGTGTTATTCAAAGCAGTGAGCTGAAATTTCAAGTGTCACTGATATTGTCTCCTAAATATTTGGTCTTAAGTCTCATCTGCCAAGTAACTAATTTCCCACAGCGTCTTTCATAGTAAATGCGTAAGAGCTTGCATACTATTGCTTGCACGAAGAATATCCGTACAAACATTTGCCAAAATGTATAAATATGTGGTAAGCCAACCATCTATCCACTATCTTCTTATCACTAATAAAATCATTTCAAAAGCCTTGCCATTTTACCCATTTTTATAATACGAGTAGATATACCATGTAACCATCCATCCAAAAGTTTCTGTTTTTATATTACTTTGTATGTTTTATACCAAACAGGCCTCTAAGTGTTGGCTACAGCCCCACTTATGCCTTTGTAAAGGACCGGACCAAATCCGTGATTTTTTTTAAATAAAAGGAATAATAATAATGATAATCATTTATTTATCAGATACGAGATCCATGGTACAAGAAAAAAAAATTATAGTAAATTACAATAAATAATAAAAATAAAAATTATTAATAATGATTGATGACTGATGAATATAAGATTCAAATGATGAGAGGGCATGTCATTTACCTGCAGTGCGATTTTCTAACAGCAAATATCGTTGCAAGGACAAGGACGAAAAATTTGTCAAGGGCGATATCTTTTATTTGACATCGGTGAGCTCGTCGACCATCGCAACGACGAATCATTCCTTAGAGAATTGCACGGCTGATAGTAAATGTCACACCTGTCTGTAACAATGGAAGCGGATTATAGATTATTTAATGAAAAAATCCTTCTGTTATCTCATTAGATCCAGTAACCAGATATTGCATTTATATAATCAGTGGGTTTTTAAAAAAATTTAAATAACGGAACAGGGAAACCAAAAATTTGTATGAACACATGACACGTATTGTGAAATAGCTGGCCCTCAATATTTTACTGTTATCTACTATTTAAAGAGTTATTGATGAAGTGGATTGTTTTTTGACTAGTAAAAACCCAACACTGCACAGCACTTGAACTCTGAGTTTTTTATTATGTTTGATCGTCTTCTATGCCCATCAACCGTTTTAAATCGTTTAAAGGCTCTGTATCTTTAAGTTTATATTAAAAGTAACGATTTATTTTAAAATAATTTGCTAAACCGCTACTAAGCAGCAATGATTGGTGACAAACATACTAACCCTATGATGTGCCATATAAAGTTAAGGGTTCCCTGATTTTTTTTATCAAATTAATCATAAAAAAAACAATGCTTCAAATAAACGAACATACTGTTACGAGCTATAGGGTTCGTTGGATAGAAAGTAGACGTTAGTTATTTATTGAACACAAAAGGAGTCACTTGAAACACTGTTCACTTTAAAAACCACCAAATCACAAGTTTAGGTAATTCACTCCACTAGTCACTTTAATTCTCTTCGATGTGTATCGCTTAGAATCTTAGTCGAAACTGTATCTAGCCTTTTTTTTCGAACGGACTAATGCTGTTTGCCTCTACCGGCATTTACAGCGTCACCGGGCGGGTGGCGAGCGCAGATGGCACTCAGCCACATGCAGGCGCAGAAGGCGCATCGCCTAAGGCGCATCGCCTAAGGCGAGCATTGAAGACGTTTCGCCGCAAGGAGAGGAGTAGGCCACTTTCTCACGGGCACCAGTAAGGTACGTACATTAGCTTGGGCCGTCGCTAAGAGAGAGGGGAGTCGGTGAGAAACGCCCCGGTACATGAGTGTACCGTTGAAAGTGTGCCCTATGAATTATTACTCTATGACAATTTGGAGAGAATATAACCAAGATATAATTTTTGCCTAGAGCTCGCAGGCAACCTCAGTGTCTGATTGAAACTGCGGCGTGTCTCTAGCCGCGTCCCGATTTGCTTATATATGCGCGATAAACTGTACTACAAAATTCGAGAATGTCCTAGTCTGTGAACGTCTTTGTCTCTTTTACATGCATGTAGCCGTCCCTTTTACACACTATTGAGAACACACATTCTATATTGTAGTGGAATATGACCAACTCTCTCTATCCGTGTATAGCCATGCTTATCACACATTTCTAGAACAATCGAATAGGCACACGATCGAGCATAATCGTCTCTCTCTTTCGCACGTATAGGCTGTACCCTTCTCACACACCTTTGAGAATGTTCTGGAGACCGGAGGGGTACAACTAGTTTTCAGGAAGTAGTGCCATGTAATTGCTGATGTCCTGAAACAGCCTAAAAACATGTTTCAGACTGCTGAAAACGGTGTTAACTTGGAGTAATTTCTGATTAACTGATATGTGGTAGATTTTCCTTTGAATCGGCCTGAAAACGTGTTCAGCCTACTAAAAGTTGTCATTATTATGATATTATTATTATATTATTCACCCAGTGAAGTGAAAAAAATGTTTCTTCTATTTTTCTTTCGACCCGTCTCCGCAACAATATATGTAATGCCTGGTCAAAGAACAAAAGAAAAAGTTAAACTATTAAAGAAATCTACCCTCTCCACAAAGATAACTGTAGCGGCCGACCGGATTATGAGTAAAAAGATTTTTGTGGACGTTGACAACAAATCGAAGCCCGCCGGTTTTTCTTCCTGTTACTGTTATTTATTTCATTTCCACCTTCCTTCCTTGTCACGTGTCTATTTTTATCTAATATTTTTATATCAACGGCAGAACAATGCTGCGCTTTTCGAGACAAGTTTTTCGTTTTACTTAGCCAAGTATATGGCTAGATAAAACAAAACTCTGTTGACGACCTAGTATAAATAAATCATATTTCTTATATGTTATTTGTCTTAAAAATCGTCCGTGGATATGTTTCTTTTTCTCTAGATAGGATTTTAATAAGATTACGAATTAGCAGACAGGAATCAATACATTATCTTGCAAGTTTTGCACACTGTACGAGCTATTCGATGAAAGTTAAATTGCAGAGTTACTTGCTATTATTTTGACCAGTTTAACATTTAATAACATTTCTGCATGCTAAGTTTCAAATGAAAATCGGTGGTACTTGCAGTGCTACTAATGCGGTAGCTGCATTTTCTTTAATTGTCATAACTAAAGAGATTTTCTTAAAACGGTCCGGTACTTTAAAGTCTTAGTTTAGTTTCGCTGTAGGTAACTTTGTTAAACGTGCGTCACTTCAGTTAAATACCCCTAGTACTTAGTCTGTGTACAGAGGAGTGTTAGGGTTGAACTCGCGTGGTTTTCTCAAAAACTTTGACATCCCATACTGAAAAGAGGTACTTACAGATCAATTCTAACTGGGGTACTGTATGCGTGGTTTCAGTATTACTACATCTTTTTGTTACACAAACGAATACTAAAGCGAAAAGTAATAAATTAAGGGTCAACATTTGTATGGTATTTGTATTAATATCATTTAATTTGGTACTTCTTGTCAACGTTATTACTATTGTTAAACAAGTACAATTTGAAAAATTTAACACCTTATTCCATTCTATACAGTTATTGGAGTGTTACTCAAAAACTACTGGACCGAATTTGATGAAATTTAAATGACACGGGAAGCACCAGCTTTAAGGCTGGAGTCTTGCAAAAATCACTCGCGGCGAAATATTTGCGCAACTTCGTATATTAATTTTAAGCAAAATAATGAAATAACATGAAATATTATTTTTGCACACAAATAACCATAATATAAGTAAAAGCTAGTTGTTTTTTTTAAGTTCATTTAAGTGGATTATGTAAGGTAAATCAAGGGTTAAATACAGCTCTTTCGTGCCCAACGTCATTTCGAGTTATGTTTGCGCGCTTGGTTTATGGCAATAAAGAATTATTTTATAAATCTGTTCAGCGCATAATGAGCTCAACATTCTCGTCTTCAAAATGCGCTGATTAGTTTTTTCTAATTATTTTTCATTTTCTTAATTCAGAGGCCCCAATTTCATCAAAATTCTCTGTCTTTATCTCTTAATAAACGGTTTGTTTCATAATAACTATGCATCGTAGGTATCTAATAATTATATTATTTTGATGCCAAGAGTTCAATGAAGCAAATTAAAAAAAAAATATATATCTAAATCACCCTACTCTAACAATAATATTGATCTCAAAAGACCTACAAAAAAAGAGTTTATAAACAAAAACTGCAAGGGAAATTCTTCAGTGCCCACTCCACCAAAGACTACAATGAATACTGGGTTTAGACTGGTAACTCTGTCAAATTTGAAGGAACGGTTATGTGCTGCCATCTATCCACACCTAACGGTAAAAAATTAGAATATACATATACCTATAGGTATGTATGTATATGTAGGTATATATATGCCTACCTACCCACAGGTACCTATATAATATATTGTATATATATATACAGGTTCATATACACCTACTTATTTTCTTGAACTTATGTTGTATATATATGCTAGCAGCTAGTATATATGTACAACATAGGTTCAATAAAATATGTAGGTGTATATGTACCTGTATACACAGCTGCTGTGCTCCATGGTTCATCCTGCGTTTTGATGGATGATGATAATGAAAGTCTCCTGTGTTAATCCAACACCTCATCTACCTCCATACCAAATTTCATCAAAATTGTCCTAGCCATTTGAGCATGAAATAGTAACAAACATCTGTACATACATACAAACTTTTGCGTTTATAATATTAGTAGTATAGTATATTATATGCATTGATCATCCTATAGGTATGTTTAAAGGCATATTATGTTGGATGCAGCAAAATAATTTAATCAGCAGGGATTTCACAAGATTGTGAAAGATAGCTTTAGAAAGGTCTAAATGCCAAACATTAGAATTTTGATCTTTTTTATATTTAGCTTACACAATCTTTGGAAATCTTGCTGAAAATAAATAGTTTCTCACAGATGAAAATCTAAGAAACAATAAAAACAGTATGTTTTCAATATATATAATTTATTTCAGGTACTTAACTGAGATCCACATTTTAGTACAAAAAACTTATACTTAAATTAAATTATTATGCTAAATTAATAATTAACTAAGGTGAATAAATTAAATTATGAAGCACTTTAGGCAGCAGATGACCAACATGTAGATATAATTATTGTGACACCATCCTCACAAAATGCTTCAAAAAGGTGACGGCTAACTCCTTTGCTTTGCCCACACTCTACTCATCAATGACACGATTGTTTTGCAATGATGGCATGAAAACCATCAGTTTGCTTATCATCAGTCATGACATGAGCCTGACTCTTGAGTGAAATGACCATTCGCTAGCCCCGCCTATTCTCTGCGTATTGGTGTGTAATAAAGGCTTATTGTAAGTACAAGTTTTTTTCACATAGTTTTTATGAACAGAACAGAAGTAAACAACATGCTTAACCCGTTGATTTGCCATATTTGGCCATTAATACAATAGATTTCGCAGAAATCAACCTACTTTTGTAGGAACTACAACATGTGGAAAAGTTAAAAGGACTAGGTACTATTTTTTTATTTTAGTATAATAAAATACAATAAACTGATTTAACGTCACACGTTGCAGCTCCTGGAAAAGTGGGTTGATTTCTGCGAAGTCTATTGTATTATTGGCCAAATATGGCGAATCGCGAGTCGATGGGTTAAGATTACTTATAATATTAAACCAAGGAGGTAGACCTATAAGGTATACAAGAAAAAAATTTTGTAACATCAACATGTTGAAAAGAACTGCTACTTTTATTGTAATAAAATACAATAATCCTATTCCTGACAAAATCATAAAAAATTCTAAAAGATTTTTACAACGGAATTGCTTTTTATGTCTGTCATTGGGCAATACCATAAAAGGCAGAGTTAGCTTGCAATGCACATGTGCAAACCATAAACTTTTTTAAACTAGTCAGGCATAAACGTTACTGATTTTATTGGACGGGTTCCTACACGTTGTCCTCATCCAGTGATCTTTTGGCACAATTGAACTATAGACTACCGCATATAGCCTTGACAATAAGCTTTTATTAGCATGATGTTGACTTGATCAGTACATCGGGTGAATCTACAGGCCAACACATTATATCAGATGGCGAGCACCCTACTCTCTCTCATTTCACACATTGTCATTTAGTCGTTAGTAAGAAAATGCCCTAAATATTCAAGTTAATTAATTATATATTATATATAAATAAACAATAGTTAATTTATAAACTCTGTTTAAATTAAAGCCATTTAAGGTTATCGTAATAGATATATTTTCAGGGCATTTACCGGTGGCATAAAATACCATGTATTAGCTTTTATTCATATTATATGTCAGACCATGTCTAGCAACAAAGCTCTCACAAATCTTCAGCATCTCACCGAGCACTCCCAATGATGGACTCACCAGCACCGTGTTGTCCGCATATAATATAATGGTAATATTATTTGTATGCAGTAATGGAATAATAAAAATCATAAAGCCACTAAATATGACATGTGGATTATTTACTACATAGGTTTTTTGCATTGTAGGTATTTACAACTGGACCCATATAAACTGTGTACTAGCACAGCTAGTAAATCCATATTTTTTCTATTATTGCATAGTGGCAGTGATTATTACTGTGTGTGATATACCTTATTGAACAGAATACAGACATCCTAGTAATACGATATTGATTGTTGTGAACCAATTGGGATCCACAGATGAGCACAATATAATATTTTGTCCAATAATACTGTGTTATTTTATTTACATGTTTCAATAGCCTTTTAATATAGTTTGAGATGTAAATTGTTCATGCCTTAGGCTACACTTAATCACTACAATTACTTCTGATATCACAAGTCTTAAGGTAAGGAACATTGCTGTATGAAAATTTGTAAATCTGTGCAAGTTTGGGTAAAATAATGTATAAAAGTTGTATGGAAATAATATGACAATTTCCAGAGCCACTGAGCTTTTTTAAGTTTTTAAAATTAGCATGTGACATTATTAAACAGCATTTTTCAATAGTGCATTTTCTTATAAAAATAATTGTTAAGTTAGCCATAACATTTATTATATCTGAAAAAAGTTGGAGTTTAAAATTAATTGAAGTAGTGGATACATACACAATTATTACTTTAAGTTTCGATTAATATAGTCTTTTTCTTTTTTCATACAATAATGTATTTTTTCAGGTAGCTCACACTATTATGTCAGTACAGTATTGCGCTGGCTGCTGTATGCATTATAAGTGTATGTATGTAGCTGTTGTCTTTCATTTATGAATTGTTTAAAGTTAACCACAAACTTTAATGTAACATTGTGGTAAGTTCTATGGGTAAGTAGAGAACTATATTTATGTAGGTAATTGCATATTACTGAGAATTACATTCAAAATGCATAATATGACTGATATACAAGAAAAGGTGCAGGTGTAAACAGAAAACAATACATATTCAGATATTATTAGAATTATTAGAAGTACTATCCTCACATATGTTTTGGGGCCATGTAAATCATTACTTACCACTATTGTGAGGTACTTAGTTTCTGGAATGTATGACTCCATGTCTACTGCAGTAATTACAATGTTCCATAATAACAGGTATTTGTGAGTTTCCTCTGTGCCTTTCCAAGTGGTGATGAAATGTATATGTATGGTTTCTTGATATTACACAGAATGTATATTTTATTATCCTAGTATAACACACAAAACATAATGCATATAATTTTTTTGAGGTTGTCTTCTCTTCTTATTAGTATAGCAGGGCAAGTGTCTCCTTTTCTCACAAAAATCTGTCATTTTTTAATCCATACATACTGGTATTGGCAAGTTCTGGCTTGTCTTGTTCTTTAACTTTCTTAAGCAAAGCCTTATTTTCCACAGTCAGGTGCTTGTTTATATATATTTTGCGAGTATGCCCAGGCCGGTCCAAATGCCTAGTAGTGATGCCTCGGCATTTTATAATTGAAGGAAGGAGAATTAATAGGCGTTCCCGCTGCTGAAGACTATTGATCTCATCGCGTACTCCGTAAGAATCTGCATCATGGATGTTGGACTCCAACGAGTGTACTTTTGGAACTAGGTCAGAGTGAGAGTTACTTTGGAATTCGATGGTAGCCTAATGTTGGTTATCTCAGCGTCAACTGAACAAAGTTTACTTTGAAAAGACGCGTAATCAATACGCAGTTTCTTGATTTCGTACTTCATGTTATTGGACTGGGTCGAAAGTGAGGTTAGCTCACCTTCTATGACGGAGTCGATTTTGTCATTAATTACACTGTTTTCCACCCATTCATTTTAGCTATTAATTCTGGTATCTGTGAGGAAAGTAGGTCCTCCGGCATTTTTCTCTTCTGATCTGACGCGTCGTTAGTCCGACGATAGCAGGCGGCGCCGCGGCGTGGAGGATTCTTGCTTAGGAGAGCGCAACATTGTAAATACTGACGCAACTGTTTAATAAACTTATTTTATGCCAATAATGGCACTATTGTTACTTTCAGGATATCAAAATTTTAAATATAAAAATCGCAATGATCGCATAAAAATTTTACTTTTTTTTTTAAATTTATTACTTAGCCATGGATACAACGTCATTCAGCCGAAATAATAAATCTATGACATCTTCAGATAAATAATTATGAACTAGAAAAGTAATGACACAAAGATTCAGACAACTTTATCTAGATTTTTTCTGCGCTATTTGTAACAAACTTAAACACAGGCATAAAATATGATACATTTGACAACAGATGGGGCCTCATACCATGAGCTCTTATAGGACTTCTAGAAAACGGCCCGGCTTATTCGTACCATGACAACGTTAAAGCAGGCCTGCCCAGGCCTTCTATTCAAGAACCGCAGAAAAAAACGTTTAGCCGTTTTTTTGTATGGGCTCTTGTAAACATGACGCTCTATATCCACCTGTTTATAAACTTACATATAATTACTGCAATGTTGGTTAAAGTGAATTGTTAAAATGCCAAAGAATGTTATCCGTTTACTTTTGCGAAAACAATATCCAACAGTAACAATATCAAACAATATCCAAACAGTTTACCTAAATGAGCGTCATGTTCTGAATTATGCCAGGTTTAAGAACTGCATGGAACTTGCATTGTTTTTATGAAAACCAATGTTTCCAACCTGTCCTTTTGGAAATTTCTAGGGAGAAGACGTCCTCCGGCTGAGATAATGACAAACTCCATGCCCATGTTTCGAAGATATTTTTTCGAAAATTTTTTTTTTTTTTTTTTATGTACAATAGGTTAGCGCTTGACCACAACTCGCCTGATGTTAAGCGTAGTTGTGATCTACGATGGAGCGCGCTTACCTAGAAGATACCGATTCACTCTCGACTTAAAGACTCGTAGATTATATTTATCAGGAAACAGAGACATCGGCAGTAAGTTCCACAGTTTGGCAGTTCGCACAATGTAAGAGCCAGAAAACCGCTTAGTGCGAGTCCCTGGAACTTCAACCATGTAGCGGTGACGCCTTGAGGTGTCTCTGCTCGTCCGGTGATAAAATGGGGATGGGGGAATAAGATCGTGTAATTCCGATGCACACTCACCGAAGTGCAACCGATAAAAAACCGAAAGGCAAGCAACTTTGCAAAATTTGCGAGTTAAAGAAGAAATTGAAGAAGAAGACAGGCGTACGTTATAAATTTTAAGTTATTGCTTATTTTCTGCTGATTTTTGCGTAAGTATCAGTTCTGAATAAGAAAATATGTTCTTGTATCTTCTTTTTTCTATTTTATTAACCCGTCGAATGTATACTTCTTTCGGTTTCTTTTCGAACTACGCATAAAAGTTCAGATAAAAAATACTGCTGTTGAATAGTTTGACCAAATCTAGATACAATAAACGTAGTAATTCAAATCAAAAATAATGATAATTTTATGCAAATGTACATTACAATATCTAATTAAATCATAATTCAATTATTTTTTAAATGAAAGGCCATGAATCTAGCTAGTTTTGAAATCTGAACAAAACTTAGATTAAACATATCAAAAATTATTCGTTTATTAAGAGTTGTGAATATCATAATTACCTAAAACTGAACTGACATTTTTTTTCTTGCCATTAAAAGTAAAAAGAGTATCAATATTAAATTACAAACCATGACACTTTTCAGTATGGCATATGTGGTTGAAAATAATTAGTGAATTGATCGGCTCCAAAAATCCCTACATCGTTTCATTAAACACCCTGTATATGAGAATAAAAATAAATCCAGGAATATAGTAACAAATAGAGTTATTATTTTAATTATTCAAAGACAAAAAACACTTTGAACTCGTTATTCTCAAATAGTCGTATTTTAGGTTACGGCGTTTTGTCATCCGAGGGCTGTACAGTCTTCCAGCCATGCGTATAGAGAACATAAACATTGGATTTGGTACTTAAAAATTCTAAGATATCAAAATATTTTTTCTCAATTACTCAAAGTCAAAATCATTTATTCAATAAAATTTAGGCATCAAAGACGCACTTATGAAAGTAAATTTTTAATTATAATGTACTTTAACGTCTCTACCGCCACGTTCCAGAATATATAGAGCCCATCGAGAAGAAGCGGCAAAAAACTCGAGACCATTCCATCCATTTATATGTTTACAATGTTTCTACTTAGGTACTACAAATATTACATTTTATGAGTGGCAGAGTGACAGCTTGCCAGAAGTGGAGTATTCCAAGCATCTTTGTCTTCTATATAATGTCAGACTTTATAATAAGCGTTTTTTTTATAAAAAACGTTTTTACAGTCAACTTATTGAATTAGCTTCTTTATTGAAAATTTCAGTTATGTGTTTTGGGATTTTATTGTAAAAATGCACACAATTTCGTAAGAATGACTTTTTAGTCTTCGCAAGTCTAAAACTAGGTATCCTATTTGCATTTCTAGTATTAAAAGGGTGGTGATCACTATTTAACTTATATTTATGTATTTTTTACGAACATACATTATATTTTCAAATACATATAAGGAAGGCAACGTTAATATTGATTTCTTTAAATAAATCTCTCAAAGATTCACGGGGACCCATTTCGTATATAGCTCGAATAGCACGTTTTTGTAGAATAAAGATGGTCTCTATATCAGCCGCTGAACCCCATAGCAATATCCCATATGACATTACGCTGTAGAAATATGCAAAATATAGAAACCGCGCCGTAGGAACGTCTGTTAGTTCTCTTATTTTACATCTTATTTTACGTACTTACCGCTTATGGAGCAGAACTGAGTCTCCCATACATTCCATTTAGAAGAGGTGAGTGCATTGTAATGTTGCGTCAATTTTAATGCCTAGGAAGTCTGTTGCCTTGTCCATTACGAGCTTAACTCCATCAAGCGTAACGTTGGACTCCAAATATGGAACAGTAGGCAAAGAAAACTTCAAACATTTTTTCTTTTGTTAATACAGAATATAAATTATTAGTTGAGAACCATTTAGATATACTAGATAGAGCATTGTTTACTTGAATTAGTGTGCTATCTTTCCTATCTGCTTTGAAAATCAGAGATGTGTCGTCCGCAAATTAAACAATATCACAAAGATCCTTGGCCATAAGTGGCAAGTCGTTAATGTATACTTAGAACAAAAAAGGCCCTAAAATGAACCCTTGTGGAACACCCATTCAAATTATAGATCCCGAAGATCTTACACCATTAATGCCAACCTTTTGCATCCTGTCAGATAAATATGACTCGATGACATCAAGCGCAGCTCCACGAATACGAACATAATGGAAAGGCTTTCGAATCGGTATACGGTGTTCCACATAATCAAATGCTTTAGAGAGATCACAAAAAACACCAATAGCATCATGTCAGCTCTCCCAAGCATTTAAGACATACGTTATTAACTGCACACCGGCATCCGTAGTTGATCTTGCTTTCGTGAAACCGAACTGATTTTGGTGCAGTATTGAATGCTCGTTGAAGTGCGCCAAAAGTTGTTTGAGCATAATTTTTACAAAGATTTTTTCAAAGATTCAAAATTCTATGTGGCAATTCTTAATATCTAGGTATTCAATCAAGCAATTAAATGGACATTTATATATAGGCCATTTATCAGTCACATATATATTTTTGTAATAACTTTTAACATACGTCATTATAGTTGAAACTTCAGGTAAACATCCAGAAACAAGAGTGTTGGCTGAAAGTTCAGGAGTAACAGTTAGCTGAGCAATAGCTGTGGGATGTGAAACAGTACTAAGAACAATATCATTGTTCGATGATAACTCCGTAAGGCAGAACTTCTCAGCTATATGCAAGCGTCGTAGAGTTAATGGGGGTATGCCATTTTCTATTTTCATAGAGTTAATTGGTATAGTACGCATTGCTCCGCTAATTACTCTCAATCCTATATTTTGAATTACATTAAGTTGTCTTAGCAAAATTACACTAGCTCTTATACTACATGCTTAGTGTCTTGGGACTGAACCCCAAAATGTTCCTGCCAAACATCTTAAAACATTTTATACTTTTCATAGCATTTTTACAGATACGGTTGATATAATATGTTTATTGAATTTCAGTTTGTCATCTTTTATAACACCTAAAAACGTATGATGATTAACAACAGGGATAGCTATGTTGTTCTAAGTTACTTTTACACTAGAGTGAGCTGATGGATCTTTGCTAAATACCAAAACTGAACTTTTGTCAGAGCTAATGTCTAATTTTAATATTATGTTGTAATAATGTTGTAATTGATTTAAAGCAGAATTTATATTATTCACTGCTACATTCAGATTTTGATTTTCACTGTAAATAAGTAAAATCTTAATATTTGAGGTGTCAATGTAGTCATAAATTTGCGATGTATACAAGCTATACAACAGAGGTGATAACTAATGATAATAATAAACTAATGACACATGAAAATATGTATTTAAAATGTCATATTTTAGATATGGTTTAATTAATATTCCAACTCCATTATGTTCATTAGTGGAGTTTTTGAAAATAAAATTATCTAAATTAAAATTGGGAATTTTGCTATTACTTTTAAGCCATGATTCATTTAATAAACATATGTCAACATTTTGTTCATTAATAAACTTGTTTAGTAAGTTATTTTATTGATTCAGGCGTTACTTTGAGGAAATCCATTATCAAACACGATATTAAATAAATATCTAGTGACACTTCCGTTGAAAAACAATGCTTATGGTCGAGTTGCGGTGTGCACCACCCTCCCTCCCGCACAAAATGCAAAAAGGAAGTATACAGAATAAACAACGCACAAACAACAACCCGATCAACCAAAAATGATTCGACACGTGTTTCGCCCCTACACGAGGCATCCCCAGGAGATGTTGACTCGTCTCCGACAGTGAGAAAACAACGCAAAATCGCCCGCGAATATAGTATGCAGGTTCCGCCTCTTAAACTTGTGAATGAAAGAATACTACGTATCGGCAAATATTGACTTGACAGTGAAACTACCAAGAAACTACATTAAAAAAAGTAAAATTTTGACAGAGACTTTTGATGACACAGACATTTGTAAAATTCAACTCTTTAGTTCTGTTAGGTACGGATAGGTGGCAGCAGCTGCTGAGCGTTCCGTATAAAACGTTCTAAAATAGCATAGCATGCACTCCACGGCCGGAGTGTTCAGACGTGTGGTCCACGACGAATTTAGATTGTTCCCTCTCGCTCTAACTTTGCTCTTGCTCTAACGTAGGTTGCGCACCGTTATGCATCTAAAGTTGCTCTACTTTATTATTTTATGTGTATAATTTTTCGAGTGCCTTGTAAATATTTGTGTTTTAGTAATAGTTTTTGTAAATATTCGTGTATTAATACATCATAGTTCTCTAAAGATTTGATTTAATTATGGATCGTAAACATAAGAAATATGCATGTACGAAAAAAAAAAATTGGTATCAAACGTAGAAGTGATGAAGAAAAATAGAATCCAAAGGTAAGTAGAATTGTTTACATTATGTATTCATGTCAAGAGCGTAACTACAGGGTCAAATGAAATTCCCTAGCGAAGCTCCACACATTTGATGGATTTTGAGTGTTATTATCTTAACATGATAAAGATTATATTCAAGCAACATTATCGATACTATCGATAGTGTTCGTGATTCCACTTGAGGAGGTGAGGACCAAAAACTACATACTCACTTTTGACACTTTTTTTAACCGACTTAAAAAAGCAGCTTTTTAGCTTAACCCGTATGTTTGTTTTTTGTATGTATGTATGTTTGTCCGTTTGGCTGAACCGATTTTGATGCGATTTTCATAAAAGTATTTTTTACATTCTGGAGAAGGTTTTGGTATACAACAAATGGATACCCCGTGACGTCGTTTGCATGTCTTCATTAATTAGTTCAACTGCATGCTGTCAGAAGGTCATCATGCTGTCAGTAGGTATGTGTGTATGGGGTGGGTGTGTGTGTGTGATGAGTGTGGTTGTGTTTGAGGGTGTTTGTGGGGGAGTGTAGGGTGAGGGTGTGTGTGTGTGTTTAGTGTTTATGTATGTATGGGTCACTAGTATAATATACTTTAGTCACATTTATGTTCTAAATGCGATTTGTGTGTCTGCATGTATTTTTGTTTCCTCTAAACTCCATTACGGCTGAATCAATACAGATAATAATTATTTTGTATGAACGTAGGCTAAAACTTGAATAACACTGGCTACTTTTTGCAACAGAAGAAATCGCAGGGTGCTTTTAATAATATTAGTATTATGACGATTTTTTAATAATACTTCTGAACCCTGTTCAAAATATGACTTATTTAATTAATTTCACAGGACTGCTGCTGGCTCTCGTCAACCGTTGTCAGATGTCAGCAATCTATCAGAAGCTCAAAATTCTAAGCCTACCTCTTCTACTACGGAAGTATCAGTAATGATTGAAAATACTGCCAGAACTGAAAACGAAACAAGGCCAAAAAAAAAAAATTACCGGAAAAGAACATTTGAGGAGGC
Organism: Selenia dentaria; assembly: GCA_917880725.1. Lineage (NCBI taxonomy): Eukaryota > Metazoa > Arthropoda > Insecta > Lepidoptera > Geometridae > Selenia > Selenia dentaria. The sequence continues at coordinate 18,271,921 of OU862888.1, read as the reverse complement.
TTTTCCATTTCGCCGAATTTTTGTAAGGAAACGTCAACATCCTATACTCATTAGCGACGACCAACCGCTACAAATTGAAAATGAAACAGAAACTACCAATGAAGATGAACTATTTCACCTAGAAGGACGCAGAATCATATCGATCAGATATTTTTTAGAAAATTTGGGGAAGATTGCTGATCATAACGAAAAATCTTTCGGATGCAGATATAGCAATCTGAAATGTGTCAGTGAGCGACGTAAAGGTTTTATATCAAAACTTCGTTTCAAGTGTGAACTCTGTAATTCCGAATTTGACATAAATACTGAAAATCCGTCTAACACTTGTGATGTAAATCACGGTATAGTCGCAGGTATTATTAGTATTGGCTGTGGGTTGGGAAATTTAAATGAGTTCGCAGGTAATACTGATATGCCTGGTATGTCAAAAAATTTATACGCTGATACAAGTAAAAAAGTTTACGAATGGTACCATAAGACGGCATTAGAAGAAATGGCCAAGGCAGGCATCGAAGAGGCAGAACATGCTAAAGATATTGGCAGAGTTGACTGTGAAGGTACACCAATGATTGATGTTATAGCTGACGGGTGTTGGTCGAAACGATCTTTCCGGAATAACTATTCAGCATCATCAGGTGCAGCAGCAATAATTGGCGCATACACGGGTAAAATTTTATATCTTGGTGTAAAAAATAAATACTGCATAGTTTGTGCAAAAGCTGAAAATAAAAAAATTGAACCTGCAAATCACATATGCTATAAGAACTATTCTGGTAGCTCTTCTAGTATGGAATCAACGTCGCTTGTTGAAGGATTTAGTAACTCTCTTGAAACTCATGGTCTAATATATGCTAGACTAATATCAGATGATGATTCAAGTACTCATAAAAAAATATTAGAAAGCAATCCATATAAAAACTGCAATGTTCAGAAGATCGAGTGCAGAAACCACCTGCTGAGAAATCTTTGTAACAAACTGAGAGCACTTACTAAAGATACTCATATCCCTATTCAATTAAGAAAACTTTTAACTGACTTCAAAATCATGAAGTTACGCAGATACACAGTGCGGGCTATAAAGCTAAGGAAACACGGAGACCTAACTGACAGTCAAAAAATGGTTAAACTTCGTACAGATATTTTGAATGCATTACACCATTCCTTTGGTAGCCACTCTGATTGCGATGATGCTATATGCTCACCAACTGACAAAACTGACCAAAATACGGCACTTGATGTAGCTAACACAATTTTGTGGAGGAAAATGAGTCAAATTATTTTATTTTTAGCTGCAAACGCTAAAAGTCTTATTTATGACGTAGATAGCAATCTTGCTGAGACATTCAATTCAGTGATTGCCAAATATGTGGGGGGAAAACGAATTAATTACACACTTAAAAATTCATACCAGGAAAGGTGTTCCGCTTCAGTTATTTCCTTTAACACCAAACGACCAATAAACGCTATTCAGGAATGTGTATTTAAAAAACCTACTGGTAAATACACAAATTTATATGAGGCACAAAAAGCTAAAAGAAAAATTTACAAAAGATCATTTCGAAAAAAAATCCGTAGAAACTTGAATGATCCAGATTATGGCCAGAAAGCTCAAAGACCAGATATGACCGAAGAAGATTTTCAGATGACAAAAGATGAATTTTTTAAACAAATTGAACTTTCTGACCCACAAAGAGAGGAACTACAGAGACAGACGATAAACCAAAGTTCCAGTCAAGAATGGTTAGAAAATAGAAAAAATAGGTTAACCGCGACTATCTTTGGAAAAATTTGTAAACGGAAACAAAATATTAGCTGCGCTTCTTTAGTGAAAGCTATTGTGAAACCGCAAAACCTGTCAAATGTCCCGTCGATCACATATGGCAGAGTTAATGAACATATAGCACTAACTCAGTTATCTTTGCAGGAAAACGTCACAATTGCCCGCTGCGGTCTTTATATTCATAAAACACTCCAATATTTAGGAGCCAGTCCCGATGGTATTTATAAAGACAAAGATGGAAAAACAGGACTAGTAGAAGTAAAATGCCCATTTACAGCAAAAAATATGCAAGCTGAAGAAGCTATAAAGGCAAAAAAAAAATATTTTGGAAATATAACACTAGGAAAAATACGTTTATAATTGACAAAAATCACGATTATTATTTCCAAATTCAAGGCCAATTAAATATTACGGAGATGAATATGTGCTTATTTGCTGTATGGACTGGAGAGGAGTACTTGATGAAAGTTGAATATATAGAAAGAGACCCTACGTTCTGGCACGACAAAATAGTGGGCCCATTGACAAAATTTTATTTGCATTGTCTGCTTCCTGAGCTAATTGATTCCCGCCTTGAACGCTCTATGCCAATAAAAGACCCGCCATATATCATTGAAGCTATTGAGAAAAAAGTTAAACGTAATAAGAACGCATCTACGTCTACTGTCGCAGATGCTGCCATTCCGGAAAAGTAATTCCTGCAGAGTTATCACAGAGTTTTGTATATTTTGCTTTTAAAGAAAACAGAAACAATTATTTTGTGTTTAGTCACTACTGCATAAAGCATTATAATAAAATTGCTTTACATAAAAAGTTTTCTATGTCAGGGGTAACCCCGACAGAACACACAAAACACAAACAAAATCTTTCCATCTCTTGTAAACATACTGCCCAAATATACAAAATCATTCACTTGCTCCACAATCACATCATTTATTTTCACATCACACAACGATACATCATCTTTTCTTTCAAAAACCATAGCTTTCGTCTTGTTCACATTTATATTCACCCCTTTTCTCTTGAACGCTACATTTATTAACGTTATCATGTCTTGCAACTGTTCCGCTAACGATGCAAGAAGAACTTGAAAATCTGCATACAGAAGACACTTGACAGGCAACTCATTCATCTTTAATCCACACTCGCTCTCTCTAATATCTGCCAAACAACTATCCAGATGATGCCTGGACCGATTCAGAAAATTCTTCTTTTGTCTTCAGAGGTGGTCCCATGATCATTAGGTCCGGATCTGATGATGGGATCCTGGAGAAATCGAGGAAACTCTTCAATAAATAATAGCGAATCAACCGCGATTGCTACTATCGCACATTTTTACATCGAATGTGCAATCAAACAACATAACATCACGCCTGTACCCGCTAAAAAGGGTAAAATAAAAACTTTTTTCAATAAAAATATATAACCGACTTCTAATATAACTCCAAAAAAGTGTAAAATTTTAATTTTATAACTTTTCTTTCGAAAGTCGGTGGCGAAAAAGTTAATGATATAAAAAACAAAGTCACGGTTATACGAGTATATATTTCAAAAAAGTTTTTATTTACATAGGTTAGAAACTGCACATAACGGTATTAAAACACTTGTGTGATACTATTAAAAACCGAGCCCTATGAATACCCCTCATTATGCAACAATTTCATAAACTACTAATGTTTAATACTTAGTAGAGCAACCTTCCTTCCTTCAATACTACGCTAGGTAGGATGACAGACGCTCGGCGCGTGGACTGGCCGCCCGCGATTCTTATATTGTGCACTAGAAGACTCGGCCCTTAAGAGAAAAATAATTTTGAGAATCGGTTCAACCAATCGAAAGTTATGAAGTAACAAACATAAAAAAATGACAGTCGAATTAAATCCTTTTTGGGAGTCGGTAGATTAATAATAGTGTATCAATGTCTTTGTTTTGTTTTTAAAATTATAACAAAACAAACTTCATTGTATACGATTAAAGCATTTAGCACATTTAATTTTTTTTTAAATCGGCGGCAAAATGCAAGTCAAGTTTGCACTATGGTTTGAAAAGGTAAGTTTTTTAGCTTGTATAAAAATCCTTGACATAACTCGCTTTTGGCTAGTTTACTTATTAGATGTACTCGTATGTAAACAAGTGCATCTTAATGCGTACGTTTATAGGAGTCGTTTACGGCTTGAGCCTATTTAAATTGTACTACCTACAACATGAAGCTTTCATGGATATCAAAGTTTATTATATTACCTTGAAAATGGAACATAGTAATTTTCCTCAAAACCTACAATGAGAGAACAATAACGTGTGCCTCATGTAATATTTATGGGTAAGTAAATGGCTGGTGCTCAGCTCAGTTACAATGACTAATTGTCAAGTATATCTAAATAATGACTATAATAAAGCTTTATCACGAGCTAGTATAAATTACTGAAACATTACACGGTATTCAGGTCAATTACTTGTAAGTTTCCCGCATATAATTAAGTTCTTAATGAAAAAAACACCAATCAAAAACTGGAAGTCAGTTCAATTTAAAGGCAACAAAAGCCGCATGAAGAACGGAAGAAAGAATCTTTTAGGAGTTCTTCATTCTATAAGATAAGAAAAAAATCATATTGAAAAAATATATATAATCGCGGTAGTACTTTCTGGAAGAAATAATTAGAGATGTGATAACACTCACATTTTTCCGGTCCTACTCTTGGTCTCATCACTATAGTTAAACTTAGAGGACGAACCATTAGATGGGATGTGTAAAATATCGGCTATAATAAAATGTGCGAAATAAACATATTAACTCTTATAAAAATATTAAAGTATTTGTTTTTCTTTATCTATAAATTTTCCCATGATTTGAACTTTGTAACTATCCTAGTTCGTTTAGTTCCTTTTTAATATATATATTTGTGTGAACCTTGTATGATCTTTGGTGTAACATAGCTGTAAATTTCAAATAAATAAATAAAAAATACGGCCTACAGGATTTGTTGATAGCGAGTGTCAGACATAATAAAATTATTAGTAACTCATTATTATTAATACATAATAACTGTAATATGCTGTTAGCTTCTTTTTATGTTTTGGTAATATATTAAAAGTTCGGAAAACCGATGGAGTGTATCTTCGAAATGCGAGTGGAAAACAGTGATTTCCTACCGACTTCCGAAAAGGAGGAGGTACTGAATTAGACTGTTTTTTTTTATTATTGTTACCTCGTAACTTTTGACTGCGTGAACCAATTTATAATTTTTTTTTTCGTTTTTATAGAAGTGAATAATAAAAAGCTGATGCTTCCCGTGTGGTCCCATTTAAATTTCATCAAATTCGGTCCAGTAGTTGTTGAGTTATACTCCATTAATTGAATAGAACAGACGTCGGTTTACAATTTTTCAAATCTTACTTGTTATTAAAAGGTTAAAGCTCTGTGAATGCCAATACTAGATAGTTAATGCCGACGATATAAACATAGAATGCTAAATTACTCATTGATATGAAGTTATGGACAGTAAATTTCTAACGCCCTTATATTCCTCATCTCAACGGAACTGCACAGTATTGACCGGTCTCTCATTGACTTACAAAACAAGTGTTGATATCCCCAATCCTGTTTTCTCCTCACGTACAAACTTTACTTATTTTCTATCTTCTTTGTTGAATTCAATTACGCTTACAATCATTGGAGTAAACTAAACTCTTTTGTAAGGAATAGATGACTTAGTTTATTCCCGTACATGAATTGCTCTATGCTCGCTTTTCCGTGATTGGATTAACTGATTGAAGTACGTCTGATAAAGTGGAGTTCCATCTACTTCAACAAAGTTACTCGAAAAACGTTAGATGGTATGCAAGATATGAATAAGGGCGTATACAGAGTTTGGTAAATCATCCTCATAGAGAGAGTTAAATAAATTTGATGGTCGAGGCAGACCACCTCGGTAGCCTAGCGGTCATGGCGTCTGACTCAGTTATTGAGTGATTAACGGTCTGACACGAATTGTCGGAAAGCGCGAGTTCGAATCCCGTCCAAGGACATTTATTTTATTCTTTTCTTCTACAATTTTATTCAACATTTTTAAATTTTTTTTCTACAATTACATAGTTTGGTCTTGTTTAGCAGGCGTTTGTGCTTTGAAAATCATATGATAAAAATTATTAAGAATTACGGTATTAATCTGTCCGCATCAGGTTTACGCTATAACAAAAGATATATGAACTGGAGGCTTGCTGATTCGGACCGATTAATAAGTAAGTTAAGTGTTTGTCAAAACTCTTCTTTTGATTGGATTTGATTGTCAAGCTATTCTGTATGTAGGTGTCTCATAATACTCTTAAAATCAATGAGTGTAGAAACTTGAATTCGATGCTCGTGCGGATCGCCTTGATGATATATAGAGGTGGAGGTGAACCATGGTGGAGAATGCGTAATTATTAAATTGCATTGTTTGAGTAAATCGTTTCACCAGTTTAAACCATAGATGTAGTAAAACTTCACTACTTTAATGGTTGAACATAAATATTCTATGTCATTATAATCATTCTGTCATTTGTTCATTTGTTTGTAACACGAGGTTTATAATTAAACCGATCAAACTTCTTACCAAAATCTGTTTACATACTATCATTAAAAGAATATGGAATTTATAAAATTTAAAAGCTGGGTACCTATGTGACATGCTTGTTTTTAATCTTTCAAGTCGCTTGTTTTTATTATATTGTAAAATATTGAAAAAAACCTATGGAATCCATTTGTAGGGTGATTCTTCAGAAACTTGCAAATCTGTGTCCACAGTGAATATTTAGTTTTTTTATTAGAGTATCAACTTCTCTGTTATATCCAAGTCATAATATTGAATATGTTCTACGTATTCCTTATGTTTACACGTGTAATTTTTTGTGTTTAGGTATATTAATTTCAATTCTAAGTGTCAAAATGTAATTTCCATGGCTGTCACAAACCTGTAAATATACAAAAAATAATATTTTTTTCAATTTTAAAATTAGTATTTTAATATGATTTCTATTTTAATAAACATTAAGATAGTAACGAAAAACAATTATGATAAGCATATACAGGTGAATTAATACGAAACATGTTATACGTATGATTAAACTTTGTGCGCGAAAAAAGTAATAATTACCAAGCTCTGAAAAGTCGTCCTTGTGTCCCATTACTATGTGCGTCGAAGAGTAAAGTAGTTACTTCCCCCCGCTCCTTCAGTTGCATCCTAGATGTCGTCATAACCGCACGTCCGAGCCACGCGTCAAAACAAGGATAACTCGAAACTAGTGTCATAATTTGTGAATTTTAACTTTTTTATGTAATCGCCGTGGCCTCAATAACTCTGTGAGTATTTATAATATTTGATCATTGATATTAAGCTACAATTAAGCTTCGGGACATTGTTTCATAGGACTGTGGAGCTTTCTAGAAAACATATAGACTAAGCCGTGATTTTGCAAAATATTGCATTTTGTCATTACCATGTCTGTAATTACCTTGAGTTTCCATGTTTTTTATTTGACACGGTAATTGCATACCGATCATTGTAATTACAATTTGCCGTTTTGTAACGCGAAAGTTGTGTGTGTGTGTGTGTGTGTGTGTGTGTGTGTGTGTGTGTGTGTGTGTGTGTGTTAGAGAGAGAGTCTTTGTTTATATAGGGGTGAAAGTGGAAACTGGATGCGAGAAGCCCAAGATAGACCTAAGTGGCGTGCAATTGGAGAGGCCTATGTCCAGCAGTGGACTGCTACAGGCTGATGATGATGATGATGATGATGAAAGTGGAAAGGTGTAAATTATGGTATTATGGGGGGAGCGGGTTTGTTAATTTACATTACTTACGTAAGTATTTACTTTTAGGTTTCAATAATGGGAAAACCGAGGAAATTTTCGAGGGAAGAAATTTTAGAAAGAAAACGGCAAAGAGAGAAAGCGAAAAGGGAAAAATTTCGCAATGATCCTCAACTCTATGCTGAGTACAAAGCCAAAGAAAAAGAGAGATATCGCCAAAGAAAAGAGGCAAAAAAATTGCTCCCTATAGAAGAAAGAACTCCGAGGCAACAAAGACATCAAAGAAAGAGGTGGAGAGAAAACTTCAAGAAAGGTTATTAGATCATCAGTTAGGATCACAATCACAACCTGAAAGTAGTGTGTTCTATTCTACTCAACCACTATGAAAAAGTACTTTGTTGAATTCGTCAGAACCATCTCATCAGCAAATTTATAATTAAAAAAAAGATATAACATCAGCTCGTCGTTACAAATTTGTTAAAATACTGTATAGATACAAAAATGAATTAGAAAAATTAAAAAAGAGAACAATTTATTACGTAAACGTATATCACGTATGCTTAAACAAAATCGTAATAAAGACAGCCCAGGACAAAAGGTTGCAGACATGCTTCATTCTAACGAAAAAAAGAAGAAGTAAAGAAAAGATTGTTGTTTGCTTAAGTAATGAATAAAAGTTTAGGCCAATCATATGAGACTTTAGAGAGTAATACTTAGAAACAAAAGTTCAAGCTTAACATGACAAGTACATACAACGATCTTAAAAAATACAAACTCCTAAATCAAATTCCAGATAAGTTGACAAGAAAAGTTGAAAGAAGTTGTTATTGAAGTAAAGACAGTGGCAAAAATCCAAAGAGAGAGGATCATACATGACATTCGCAAATTTTACGAATGTGATGATAATAGTAGAGTAGGGGCAGGCAAAAAAGAATGCGTATCGAGGAAAAAAGAAAGAAAACCAAAAATATATTTGTTGGACTCCTTGCGCAATTTGCACAAGAAATTTGTTGAGAGCAATTATATGGTGAGCTACGCTGTCATTTTTTTATGAATCAAAGCAATTTTAATGTTACTCAATATAATTTGGCAATTAGTTGCTGACATACTGTAAGTTTTTAATTTTAGCATACTTAAGTAAAAGTCTAAAGGCTGAATACTAAAACAACTATTTTAGTGTAACTCAATACAATACAATTTAATGATTAGTTGCTATTATATTGTAAATTTTTATCGTAGAATACATTAGTAAAAGTTTAAAGACTGAATACTGAAACTTTTAACATCTCATGTCTTTTTGTCGTTTTTTAAGTAATATTTAATAACAACTTAAAATATTATTAGACATGCAATACTGTAGTTAATATAAAATGGACTGTGGCCGTTTTAATAAGAGTAACATATAATATTTTTGAAATTTGAATGAGTACTAAGATTATTATAAGGCACCCAATATAACATTTTTTTACAAGCTTTTTTAATGGAATTTTTAACTCGAGTTTGATAGTTTATTAAACTGTAAATGAATCTAGTGGTAGATACGGTAGTAATCGTGCCTAGGATTATGATTGTGATTGATTAGGTACCATGTTAGTTACTGTTTTCATAACTTGTCTCTTGTTTTCTCCCTAGTAGTGAAGCATACTTTATTTATGAGTTATTTTATAACGTTTGTATTTATTGGGTTAACAGTTAGATACATTTTTAAATATTTTGACATGTTTGGACAGTGATATTTGCATTAGATTTTTTTTTATTTTGATGTAGTAATTACTATTGTCTTTTAAATAATGTAATATTCTCAAATTCTGTGAAAACAGTTGTTTTTATAATAAATATAAAGTGTTTTGATAATTACCATGTCAATATAAAATTACCTTGGCTTTTTTGTAATTACCATGAAGCAAGAAATAATTACCGTGTATCAAAAAAATTCAAAAACCTATATTTTAGTAACCAAAGTATTATTTTAAGTGTGTTTGGTATAAACAAATACTTTATTTCCAAATATTATTATTCAAATAAAAAAAACATAGAAATTTACACATTATTTTATTTCTTCAAAATTAACCGAAATTGCAAGTTTCTGAAGAATTACCCTGTAACTATTGTTTTTTTTTAATTTATATTATAGGTCAATACATTAAATATTATTAAAAAAAACATTTGCACACATAACTAGTAGTGTAGGACGAAACTGCTACTTTCTAGCGCACACGAGTATGAACGTTATTTTAATGAAGTATTTGCGTCTACAATAAAGCTGCTCGGTTGACGAACCCATCTACATGTATTATAATATATATTCTATCTATATTGTATTTGGACAGTTATATTGTTTTAACTTCCTAGATATTGCTATAATGTTATTTAAGCCTTTATACTTCCACAAAGGCTATCCTTAATAGATTTTCCGAAGTAATGAGAAAAATAATTGCTATTGTAACTTTATTTGCAAGCCTGGGATCCTAAACGTTATCGTAAATTTTCATCTGCTAGTTTTCCAAATTTTAATCCAAATCAAAGAATAATGTCTTAATTCGGTGTTTGAGCGTTGGTCACACTTAACTAGAGCTAAAAGGTCCATTTTTTTTTGAAACATAGGTCCTTTCATCAATCATAACGCCTTATATTTGAACCTACATAGTAAAGTAACGCAATCCAACATCGTCTGTCTGTAATGAACTTTATTTTCAAAACGAATGAACTTTGTTTCAAACAGCCAACTTATTTTAAGTTATTGTTAGTAGTACAGTTTTCAGACCAGAGTCTGGTCGAAAATGTCCATTTAAATATCACGCAATCTCAAGGCAAGGCATTCCATCCCCGGGGCTGTAATGTATGAAACTCCCATGGGCGTAAAGTTATTGAGATTTTGAACGTTAGTTGTAGGAAAAATCTTAGATACGGGCTCGGACCAAATAAAAAAGTCAAGACAGAATGTTGTGAACAGAAAAGTGAAGCCGGTAAAACTACGCCTCGCCGTGTACATACACAATTACACACACACACGCACAACGAAACTACGCCTTGACTCGTCAGTCGAACTATCGCTGCGCGTGGAAGCAACACGTAAAGTAAATCAACAAATTTACCAGTCAAAATGCCGAATTGTGTCGTGAAACGGTGTATAAAACAAACATCAAAATATAAAAAGGAGGATGGAATCACATTTCAAACGTAAGTAACTTGGAAAGCAATATTTTAAATAAATAAAAATAAAAATAAAGGTTATTGCTTGGAACATAGAAAGTGTTGCCATGGTAAAGCCTGTAAGGTTTACCCTATTATTGGGTAATCTTAATATTTAGTATATATGTTACGTTAATACGGGTACGTTTTTATAATAGTTTATCAACGTGTTTTAACCGACTTCAAAAAAGAAGTAGGTTCTCAATTAGACTTTTCTTTAAATATAATATTGTATGACACTCGACGCAATATCTTTATACAAAACCGGTTCCGTCGTTTGAAAGCAAATTAAAAAAAATAGGCAATTCTTTTTTTTTATTTTTAGTTTATTTTCAACCGACATTTAAAAGGAGTAGGTTCGCAATTAGGTTCTATTGTTTTAAATACTTGTTACCTCATAAGTCCGTTATTTATAAACCGATTTGAACAATTATTTTTTTGTTGGAAACCTGATACCTTTAATATGGACTCGCATTAATTTCACACTGGATTTTCAATTTCGTACATATTGAAGGCGGTTATGTATTTTTGTAAAAATAAACCATATTTCTATTGAAGTCTTTTGTTTTTAGGGTGTATCTATATTGAATATTGTTGTGTGTAGTTAGTATGCGGAAAGTTATACGAGATGGTCGACCAGTTTCATGTCTCAGTCATCACGCGATTTTATAAACCAGTCGTAGAAGAAAAATGCAAAGCAGGATTCATAGGTACATTAATAAATATTGAAAGTTTAAAAGCGCTTTATACGAAGTACATAGAATATGAAAAAAGGCTGTTTTTTTATCTACTTATAAATTAAGCCAGGATCATTTGGAGATTCTATTTACGTCTATTAGGATGCATGGAGGGTTCAACGATGACCCTAACGTAAGACAGTTTACAAGCAAGCTACAAAAAATACTATGTCATTTAGAATTAAAATGTCTTGCAAAAAGTAATTGTGTTCCTTTAGAACACATAGCAATACTTAATTGCACTTCAACAACTAAAATTATAAATAGCACTTCATCGTCGTATAGAAACAAAGAAGAAGAACAAACCATTGAAAATTCTTCGTTGCAACTTCTTAATGAAATTGTTAATAAATCATTTGATTGGGCCAGTTATTTACATGACAATTCATATTATGGTGACTACAGAAAAATGATAATTGGTTACATATCTGGAAGTACAGTGCACTATCTTGTTAAAACCATAAAATGCTCTAAATGTTAAGATGCCTTGCAGACTGATGAGAAACTTTATTTTCCCAAGCTCATTAGTTTAAAAAACAAAGGCGGTTTTCGCTTCCCGTCTAAGGATCTTTTTGACATTTGTGTCACTTGTGAAGCGGTTGTTCGAAAATTATTGAATGAAAATATTGCAATAACCGCAGAAAATCAACACCAAACTATAGTCTTGAACATATTAAAGAAATTCATTGGAAACAATCAGATTTTTATCAATTTAGAGTCAAAACATGAATATGTTGGGCAGGAACATAAACTTAATTTAATACGGTGTGTAATTGAGAAATACTTAAACATTAGATTCCACCATATTGCTAAATTAGAAAGTATTTCTAAATCAGTGCAAAGTAAACGACAAGCGTACAAAAAAATAATTCAGCATAAAGGTTTTTAAATAAAACTAGCAGTTACACCGAGTAATTTTATTTCTGAAACTCTTTGTCTTTTCTCTTTCACTACCCAATGCCACTACTTTTTACCGACACCTAATGTAGGAACCCTATTATTATATTAAAACTAATAACGTTATAACTTTATTAAATTTATAACGTTAATAATTTGATAACGTTATTTTTATGGGGTAATTTAAATTATCATGGCAGCACCGATTCACGCACTACATGCATAGAAAACCGGCCTCACTGCTCTGTTCACAACATTCTGTCTTGACTTTTTTATTTGGTCTGAGGATACGGGCATTGTAAAGAGAGTTTATTTGAAAATCGAACCGGACACCGCAGACAGCATACAGGAAAAAAAGAAAAAAGGCGCAATGAATTTAGAACAAAACACGGTGTTTGGTATTATTTTATAAACTTCCATAAAATGTAAAAATTTTTAACATGGTGCATGTAACTGTGCCGAAATATCGGGGGCTCCAAAAGCAACTAAATCGTGGTCCATACCCCGTGAGTACTAATTATAACTTAGTTAACAACCGCGAAAATCTAAAACAGTGTTCTCCTTAAAATGTTTCTTTCAAAAATATTATACTCTGTCCCTCCATATCTGGACAAATGTGTCTAATTTTAATATTAATTATTAATTTACTTTACTTTTAACTAAATAACTGCTTTTATTGGCTTTATTTGCCTTTATTGGAGTTTTTATTGGCTCGCAGTAGGTATGAAACTTAGAGTACGTACCTCGAGGATAAAGCTTGTCTTCGTCTTGGGCGGCTTTAACCCCTCGCTTCACTCAGGACTGTATATAACTCCCTCGATTTGCTCGGGAATTAAATTTTAATGCCCTCGATGCGGTCAGGGATTAACTCTAGAGTCCCCGTTACACTCAAGGTTCAATATGCCGCCCGTGACGTAAGACACTGCTTTACACCTTCGGTGCATAATATTCTATTCCACCTATCAGCTGAAAGGGATCAAATTGGTATGCATCCCTTTGTGCGCGGATCTGAGTTTCCGTTTAAGTCACGGGATTATATTGTTATGGGCATGGGCGGGTATTGCGACGGTCTACCTACCAGTTCAATCGTTCCTATACCGTGATAATTAAAACAAAAGATCCATGAACGAACTGACTTATATATACAGTGGTGGTCATATAATTAAGAACGCTAATTTAAAGGGAAGATTTTTTCAAACTAACAAGTATAACCAATTGCATGTATTTTTTTGTATTTCTCTTGGTATCGCAAAACTTTTCCATACTAGCGGTACATTCATTGATACACATGATTGGCTAAAAAATTCATATATAAACTTTATACATTAGATCTGAGCCTAGTATTACTACTTACTGGCTGGTCACATAATTAAGAACGCTGAATAGTTTATTTTTTTATTCAAATTTAAATAGAGAACACTCTGTTGCTCTGTGGTTCTTGGGCACTATTCGTATAATTTTGGCGCCATTTAGTGCTGTAAACGTCTTAAAGGTGATTGCTTCATATAAAAACAATGGGGAAAAATAAAAGTTGTGATAAATCTAAAAGGGAAGTAATAATAAAACTTCGCGACAAGAATTGGTCATATAAAAAGATAGCCGACCATCTGCAATGCTCAAAAACTATGGTTTTCCACGCTGTGAAGCATTTTGCCATGTATCAAACTACTTCAACAGTTCCCCGTGTACCTAAACAGAGAAAGTCATCTCGTCGAGATGATCGCAATATCGTTCGTTTGGCAAAACAAAATCCTTTTAAAGGGTCTAATGAGCTGAGAAAAGAATATTTTGGTGAAAACAACCCTTCAGCAATCTCGGCACGCACTATTCGAAGGCGTTTGGTAGAAGAAAAGTTGCACGGAAGGATAGCAAGGAAGGTGCCCATGTTGAAACGGTGCCATAGGCAAGCCCGGCTTGCATTTTCAAGAAGGTATGAAAACTGGACAGTTAGTCAGTGGAAAAATGTTCTTTTTTCTGACGAAACAAAAATAAATAGGGTATGTTCTGACGGAAAACGATATGTACGACGCCCTCCGAATAAAGCATTTGACCCAAAATACACAAAAGTGACATTAAAGCATGGTGGGGGAAATGTGAAAATTTGGGGGTGCTTTTCTGGGTATGGTGTTGGACCTGTTAAGTTGATAGAAGGAAACATGGATCAATTCCAATACAAAAATATACTGGAAGAAACAATGTTACCTTATGCTGAAGACGTGCTTCCGGTTATCTGGACATTCCAGCATGACAATGATCCAAAGCATACTGCACGCACAGTTAAGGAATTTCTCACATCGCAATCAGTTTCTGTCTTAGATTGGCCAGCTAACAGCCCAGATTTAAATCCAATAGAGCATCTTTGGTGCGAAGTCAAGAAAAAGGTTTCAGATCGACAGTGTGGCAATTTAAGAGAACTGTACGACGTTTTCTTAGAAGAATGGAACTCTATATCTCTTGCGAAATGTCAAAAATTGATAGAGTCAATGCCTCGCCGGTGTAAAGCAGTAATTAAAAGCCGTGGACATGCTACTAACTATTAATTTTAGTTTAAATGTAATAAATTGTTCTTTTTTTCCTTTACGCACTTCATATTAATGTGATTTATTTAATCTAAGTTTCATATAAAACAACTCTTGAACAGTTTAATAATTCGTTCTTAATTATTTGTCCAGCTTCATTACTATATGAATTTGTTATTATAGAGTATAATTAAATAAAAAATGTTAGCAATTTTATTTTATATTTGTATTCCCCTTTGCTCTATCCATGTGGCTATTTCATAACATACCTAGTTATTTCTAAGAAGGAACACATAAATATACGTGACATGATTTATATTTTAAAAAACATGAACTTTAAATCGTTCTTAATTATATGTCCACCACTGTATGTCTCTGGGATGCAAAAGGTTAATATGGGAAAATCTATAAATAATAAAAACAAATGTTTGGACTTTCCTTTTTTGGACAAATTGGACTGTTCTTTATTTTACTGTGAACATACATCGTAGAATCTGTCGACTAAGTGATAAAAAGGCAAAATCCTTGCAGAAGCACCAACCGTATCGTACGCTGGATTCCCTAATTGAATCAATTTAAGTTCTTACTTTAGAACTTAGGTAAGTTGTTTACTCTTTCAGCGCTAGGAAAAGTTTGTCGTTGGAACTAGTCTGCTAACACTATTTACGCTAAGTTAAAGTGCAAAATTAGCTTGATGAAAAACTTTACATGAAAATAATTGCAAATAAAAAATGAGATTAAAATTTGTATAAATCTATAAAATTACTGCGCAATTGTGTCCTAAAACGCGGGTTCGTAGTAGTAACTAGTAGTAAGAATTTTTTCTAAGGGATCTCATGCGTGGAATTGTAATTTTTCGCTTTTCAAGCTTCAAAGTACTCAAAGTCAAAATCATTTATTCAATTTAGGCATCAAAGACGCACTTATAAACGTCAATTTTTCATTATAATGTACTTTAAATACTACCGCCGCGTTCCTAAATATATAGAGCCTACCGAGAAGAAGCGGCATGAAACTCGGGGCCATTCTTTTTATATAGATGTTTTTACAATGTTTTTACTTAGGTACTACAAATATTAGCTACAGTGTGTTGCCTTACAAAAGAGAACATAATAATGGTATCAGTAGGGCAAGACACGCTACACTTTGACATCTTAGTACACGAGTAGATAGATCCTGGAGTGATCAGTCCCAAGCTGTTTTATCCTCCAAGTAATCCGAAATTTTGTAATAACCTTTTTGACAGAGTTTAGTTTTAATAGTAATTTTAAACTTATTAATAGGTAAATCTCGGATAACATTGGGAACTTTATTATAGAATCGTATACATTGTCCCATAAAAGAATGACTTATTCTGTGGAGACGCGTTACATGTACGGATAGCTTGTGCTTATTTCGCGTGTTGATAGAATGAGCATCACTCCTTTTATCAAAACTGCTAATGTTTTTCTTTACATACATTAGATTTTCATAGATAAACTGAGAGACAACAGTTAGAATGTTTATGTCTTTAAACTTCTGTCTAAAGGAAACTCTGGGAGCTAAACTGTAGATCGCTCGTATAGCCCTTTTTTGCAGTATAAAAATGGAATTAATATCTGCAGAACATCCCCAGAGCAGTATGCCATAAGTCATAACGCTATGGAAATAACTAAAATAAACTATTCTAGCTGTGTCTACATCAGTTAATAGTCTAATTTTTTTAACAGCATAAGCCGCTGAACTGAGCCTACTAGACATTTTTTTAATGTGGGGACCCCATTGCAATTTAGCGTCTATAGTAATTCCTAAAAAGACCGTTGACTCCACAAGGTCCAACCCTGTTCCATTCAATTGTATATTGGATTCTACTTGTCTCACATTTGGTGTCGAGAACTTTATACAATTAGTTTTCTTCTCATTGAGGAGAAGATTATTTGTATTAAACCAATTCACAACTTTAACTAATGCATTGTTAACATCGTCATAGTTTAATAACTGCTTTTTAATTTTAAATAACAGTGAAGTGTCATCTGCAAACAATACAATCTCGTGATTCTTCTCTACATAATAAGGTAAGTCATTAATATAGATTAAAAACAAGAACGGCCCTAGTATTGAACCTTGTGGAACGCATTGAGATTATAGAGCCCGGCGATTTTTTACCATTTATGTCAACCCTTTGAGTTGTATCATTTAAATATGAAGTGAAAAGGTTGAGAGCCATGTTCCTAATACCGTAGTGTTGTAATTTCCTGACAAGTATATCATGTCGGACGCAGTCAAATGCCTTAGATAAGTCACAGAAAACACCTAAGGCATCTTGAGAGTTCTCCCAGGCATCAAACACATCTTTTATTAGTTCTATACCTGCGTCTATAGTAGAGTGATTCCTTGTGAACCCAAATTGATTCTTATGGAAAATTTTGTTTGCACTAAAATGAGTTTCTAATTGATGTAATATAATTTTTTCGAAAATCTTACTTAGCGTAGGTAGTACAAAAATAGGCCGTAAATTTGTTGGATCAGTAGTACTACCAGATTTGAATAAAGGAACCACTTTACTGTGCTTCATTAGGTCAGGAAATACACCACTTGCAACACAACTATTAAACACAGCTGCTAGATTGGGTGCAATGGCATCTATAATTGAAGAAACGGTCTTCACAGAAAGACCCCATAGGTCTGCCGTTTTTTTTGCATCTAGACTTTTGAAACTGCTTACAATATCTTTGCAATTAACTATTGAAAATTTAAAACTTGTGTCACATTCAGTTACACTTTGTTTAAGTAAGATCTCAGCAGAGATGGAGGAAGATTTTAGAGTTTTAGTTGTTAAAGAAGGAATATTAGTGAAGAAATTCTCAAACTCGGCCGCTACCTCCAAATCTGCTCTTACATATTTATTATTAATTTTTAAATGAAAGTCTCGATTACGCACTTTATTCCTACCAGTTTCACTGTTTATAATGTTCCACGTCATTTTTATTTTATTAACAGAATTTTTGATCTTATTTTTTAAATAAATAGATTTAGCTGAGGAACAGGCTCGTTTAAATAACTTAGAATAACGTTTGACATATTCCAAAAATACAGGATTATGATTATACGATTTTTCATGGTACAATTCATATAACTTTTGCCTACTTTTATAAATTCCTGGAGTTGCCCATTCACTAAACCTAGCACGATTACCAACAGATATTGTTTTTGGTACAAACACTTTGCCAAATTCATCACTGATAAGATGGAACAGTGAGTTATATGATATATTTGGGTCATTGTGACTGGGCAACTCTGGCACTTTCCGGGATATATTACTTCTTAACAATTCTAGGTGGCTTGCATTTATTGGAACAAAGCTAACATATTTGCTTTGGGGTTTGTTAGTTTTTCTTGGAAACACTGCTAGTTGACCACAGTGGTCTGATTCTAGATTGTTTATAATGATGTTTTAAATAGGTTTGAGATTAGTAAATATATTGTCTATGCAGGTGGAACTTGTGGCTGTTATCCTAGTAGGTTCCAAGAAAATATTGTACATATTATAAGATTTAAACAGTAACAAAAATGTATCCACTACCTGATTATTTTCTAGCAAATTAATATTAAAGTCTCCACAGATAATCATTGATTTATTTGTATTAGATAGCTTAATTAATGTTTCCTCCATGCACTTTTCAAAATCATCATATGGTGAGCATGGAGGTCTGTATACACATAGAACAAGGAATTACTATCATCTATAAACAATTCCAGTTCCAACTCTTTGCCCATCATACCTTGAATTTTCTGATGAACAATATTGATTGATTTAATGCAAGAGGTTGTCTCTATTGTCTTAGGCACTAATTTAAATTATTTACAATGTCATTAGAAGCAATTGGCTGAATCAAAAATGTCAAATTGCTCAATAGAAGCATTGTCAATACTATTGGATTGCTCAATAGAAGCAACCTTGGTAGCCAAATTTTTGGCTGCAATATCAAATAAATATGATAGCGACACAGCTATCTGTCTTCTATAATAATTAGAAAGATAGTAATTATCTTTTGTCAAGAAGAATTTTTTTATATAATAAAATTATTAATGTCAATTAAATTAAATTTATTTCCATAAATATTGTTATTACATATAGTGTATAATGTTAAATTAAGCTTATATCTAATATCATTTTCCACCTGTGGCAAAATATTACTATAGGGAAATGTAAACATTATGACATTATCTACTGTAAGATTAGATAGACGGTTGTTGAAATCAATTATTTGTTTTTTGTTTACATTCCCCCTATTTCCTATTAAAATTAATAATGTTGTGTTGGGGCTAAAGCTATAAGTTAAAATTCTAGTCATAATTTCCTGATATGATAGACCAGGTGTACAGTAATTTATTACATTATGTCCCATGGATGTATTCGACAATAAGTGACCCATGTCTTTGCCAATTTCATCACTAAATATTACAATTTTTTGTTTGTCTATAGTTGATGGTATACTATTTGTATTTTGGGAACCACATTTTATAGTTGTATCTTGACATAATTTTTTACATGTTCGCACTATTTTAGAACTACATGATGGCAATGAATGATCCAGTGATAATCCGTTCTTTATGTTATCATTGTATACAGGATTGCCAGTAGAATTACATTTAATCATCTCATTCATTGCCAATATGTACTCTTTTAGTTGTTTTTCCGAGCGTTCATACTTATTTTTAATTGATTTTAACTTTTCCTCTAGAGAGTCAATCTCACATTTCAGGTTATGTGTGTCACTTTCATATTGCAATGTATTATTTTCTAATTTAGAAGCATACATATCCAACGTATCTAACAGACGAAGACGCTCTCCATTTAATTTCACATTTTGATGAAAAAATTGTGTTTTTTTAGAAGTTTTTGAGTTTTTTTAATATATTTGTTAATTTTTACATATTTTTTTAGTTTGTTTTTGCTGCATTTAGACTTAGGTATAGTGCTAGGTGTTACTACACTGTCATTGGTTAGGTCAATTGTAACCATTGGTTTAGTATTAACTGCAGCAGAAACCATGCCCTGCACTGCACACCAACTCATCAAATAAACTTTGGTTCAAAGAGGCAGTGATGTTAAGTTTAGCTGTCTCAAAGTTATTGATTATAGTATATGCCTCCTGTAGCTGATGTTCTAGTGAATTAATTCGAGTAAGAGCGTTTTCATACTGTAAGCTACAGTTTTTGAACTCGTCCACAACAAGCTGGAGCCTGTCCCGAGCATCAGATACAACCAACAATTGAGTGTGTAACTCAGCCATTTCAATTTTTTGGTTTTTATTTCTACTTATTAATTCAAGAAGTTCCCGTTCATTATCATCTCGTTCCTTATTCATTTCATCATACAACTTTTTCACAGATTGCAATTCCCTCAAAGCCATTTGGAGTTTGGACGCCTCCTGGCGAGCCAAAGCTCTGCGAGTCATCATTTTAATCTAATATATAATAAGTACCTACTAATCTGAGTTGTGTGAAGATACTAAAATAAGGAAACCAAGTTAAGTACTGGTTCTTGTTGTATACAGGTATGTTAGGTTATGTCCGAATTATATGTAGGTTTCTAATTATATTGTAGTCAGACGGTAAATAAAGTATGATAAACAAAGTTAAAAGAACATACCTGAACACGACAGAACAACACATAAATAACACCTAACGTTTACAGTTTTTTTCTAAAATATGCCGGTTACTCGAGTAGAACTGTCACTATCACTTTTAGAATTTCGTTTTGTATTGAAATTATGCACAAACACGTTGAGTTATAACACTTCTTTCATAATAACACTTATTTTACTTTATGACCAATTGGTATTTAGATCAAGAAATCAATTAAAAATATATTTTAACAATAAAATACGAATAACAAATACAAATCAGCTGTTAGCCCCAGTGTTGCCACAGTGGGAAAAAACCTACTGCGCGGCATTGTTCTGCGGTCATCAGCCCGAGACATGCCCGCTTAGTCCGTTTCGCCCACTAATTTCACTTGCTTTATAGTGCCCTTAAAAACCTATATTCTTGCACCCTACAGCTTCAATGCAGAGTATCTGGCACTACTGTGGTACTTACTGAGTCGACGACTTGTAGAGAGATTGTTACCATCTAGTAATCTTGTGTAAGGCTTGCTGAAGGGTACACAATCAAAATTATGGATAGAAAAACGAGCTCAGCACCATGATTAAAAGTTCCAAGCATTGTTGCAAAGTGTTTAGGTACCTATACTTAGTTAAGTTGCTTTAAACTTTGACGTTGAAACTTAGCAAACAAGCTAGCACTTTTTACGGTAGGTAGGTACCTAAGTGATTAAACGGATTGGCGTAGTTCAACGTAGTTCAACTTAAACCCGATGTTTTCCTGCATAGAACTGCTTGTGCTCATGGATCTGCTCGCATTTTTATTGTGGCAGGACTTTTTTGGATTTTGCCTGGGGACCTTGGCCAGTTATTTTAACTGTGAAATAGTAGTGTGCATTGCTGTGTCGTTGAAAGGCAATATTTCCAGCGAAATCATAAGTTAAAAAATTCGCATCTTATATCTCAGGGTGAGCGCAGTGCGAGTCCCATCAAACCATGGATTAAGGGAGTTTTAGAAATAACATTTGCTAACTGCCATAGTTTAAAATTCTGAATTGTACTGAAGTGTTACAGGCAAGCTTGACGCTTAGCACCAGGCAAGCGCCTTACTCTCCTCGTCACCGCTTGTCATAAAAACGGTAAAATTGTACTATTTTTCGAAATGCCTCACGTACGATTATAATTATGTCTCATGTGTGGTCTTACTATCTTCCAGTTACTTAATATTAGTTTGTGGAAGTATAGTGTACTTTTACACACAATTAATTTCAATACTAGGTATTACTACGAGTAATATTACCTAAGATAATTCTTCTCATTTTCTTTGATAAGTCCAAGAACATAACTGTTGTAATAATAATGTGACAGAACTGGGTACTATGCTAACCTAATGACATGATATGTATTTTTATAAACATTTTACATGACACAGGCCGACATAGGCCGATCGACCACGCTCGATCTGTCCGTCTTATTGCAACAGTCGTTAGACTGAAATCGGAAGCTGAAATGAGTTCTGAGGCGATATGAAAACTCAATTACTTTTCATGAATAGGCCAATGTTTTTTTCGCAAGTAACGAGACGGTAAGTTGTGCGCCTTATGGTAAACATTACACTTATCCATGACAGTTCCAGTGCCACCTAGAAATGTGGTTTTCCGTAGCAGCGCACTGTGCTCAAGTCCCTTTGGACCCGCAAATTCGCTTTCTATAGTGCCTTCCATACCCTGACACAATAATGCATACCCATTATTGCTTCGCGGTAGGATATCTGGCACTGCAGTGGTACCGCTGTAGACAGCCTTTGGCACAAGCTCTTACGATTTGGATCCCGTTAACGGAGGGAATATTCTATAACTCCTACCAGAGTGAAACGGAGAATACCCTTTTCTATTAGATGAAGACCCAGTGGTTGTTGGAACGTAATAGTAGACTTATTATAAATCAACTGCGCCCTGCGGTTACACCCGCTTGGTGATGGCTGACTTTTCTCTCCGTTCACGCATAAAGCAGGATGAATCGCTTACCCACACTGCGATGGAAAAGGCAAATTAATATGCTAATCTGTTCACGGAGACGTCACGTCTACATCCCTGTGAATATCTGATAAGCGAGGGTACTATGCCTGACATCCACATAAACCAAAAAATTACTGAAAGCACTAAGAGAGTAAGACGTGAATAAAGCAAGTGGTCCAGACGGCATACCAGCCATTCTGTTTAAAACGTATGCAGCTGAGTTGTCTCCGTTCCAGAGTCGCCTTTTTTCGTCTTTGTATAGAAACTGGCGTCATCCCGAAAGGTTGGAATCTCGCGAACATACAATCGAGTATAAGAAAGGAAGCCGTGTCAAGCAATTACAGGCCGATTGCTCGACTGGTGATATTCTTGAGCACCTATGTCACTCACATACGGAGCGCGGCTATAGAGAATTATGGTGAAGCCTTGGCTGTATCCCTTGACGACTCTAAAACTTTTGATAAGATCTTCCACGCAAGCCTCATTAACAAGATTCCATCTTACGGGATACCTGCTTCTCTTTTCTCTTGGACTGATGACTGTTTGAGAGAACGACCCATTCGAGTGGTAATAGATCGCTGGTCGTCAGAACAAATAATGGTTAATGCCGGTGTACCTCAAGAGTCCGTACTCTCCGCAACTCTTTTCTTGATGCACATCAAAGACCTGCTTAAACCCGGCATCTTTGGGTACACACATGATAGTGTAGCTGTGGAAAAGTTCACGGTAAATCAAAGAACTAAAAACTTGGAAATCAAGGCGTTGAGAAAACATGATTGAGCGTGTAAGTGAACGAAGCTCTTCAAGCTGTTTCCGACTGCGGTTACAAAAATCTCGTTAATTTAAACGCAAACAAGACACAAGGTTGCCTTTTTGTTGTTGAGATGTGCCTATAACTCTGTCAGACCATATAAAGCTCCTTGGGCAGGCCCTGAACTTCATTAAACTATGGAGCCTACCTCGATTCTAAGGCAAAACTGGCTGGTAAAAACTTGGCATCCTCAAAAAGGTTAAGCTGTACTCACCGAGGCAGTTGCTTCAATTTTTATCAAGCACAAGTATGCTGTTGTATGGAGTACTGCTGTCATCTTTTAGTTGGAGGCCTTGGAATCGATAGATAGACGTGCTATATATATATATATAGATAGGCTTATTGGTGACGACATGGCTAAAGTGAATAGATTGTTTATAGATCGACGTGTCCCATCCACGCTTGTTATTAGGTGAGGTCGTGCGAAAAGTCGATCTGTCGATCTAGTAAAGTTAAAAAATACTCACAATGTTTCTTCTTTATAATATAATATTTGTGATACGTGATGGTGTATCGTATTAGAATCATTAAATAAATAATAATAGAATGATATTATTACAAAGCGAAAATATTTGTTTCGATTTTAATAGACCACATTTCTTACTAGATATAAGATACTGGAATCAGTTATTCGTTGTTTAAAGATCTGTGATAATTATAAAGCGTTATTCAGTAGTAGGTACAAGTAAATGTAGCAAAATTTTCTTACTTTTGCATTATCAACACATCCTTCAATTACTTGAAATGAGAGAGCTCCCGTTTTTTAAGTAAAAAGTGACTAACGAACCATGAAATGAATTACACAGCAAACGTTCCTCTGTCATGTAATTTATGCCACACGATTGTATAAAGCTTCGTAAAATCACACGGGTTCGAATAAATACATATTTTACGACTCTCTCCCACGTCCAATTGGGTATCTTTACGAGTTTTTTGTCGACCATTAAAATTAGTGGGCTCTTTATTTTTACTGCGTGTGTAGCTTTTTGTTTTAATAAAACAGCTAAGGTCTTCTAAATGACGTAATTATGAATCCCATATAACCTTTGCTCAACAAGAGTCACTGCTCACCGCACCCTGGCTAATTGCCATATTCTCTGTGGCGGTTATCGGTTCATGTCTATTATTAAGAGTACATTAATACATATAACAGTGAAAAGGCTGGCCAGTTGACATGGCTCGGCAAAATACATGCATTGCTTTAATTATAAAACAAATTAAAAAAAACTGAATCGCAATTAATTAAAATACGAAATACAAAATACATTCAAGTACTTGAAATATAAAATACAAAATACAGTATTTTAGCAATTTTTAATTAAAATACGAAAAACAAAATACAAAATAAGTAATCTAGACCAGCACGGGCTGAAAAGTAGAGGAAAACAAGATTACTTATTCAGTAAAACCAAACTTTCCTTTTATGAATAGTGTTTAAATGTACTGTCAGACAAACAGCCTCTTGGAGTAAATAAAACCTGCTAAAGAAAACAATATTTCTACTGGTCATTCACAATCGCTATATAAAGGTTAAGTGTATTTTAATGATAAAATGTATTTCGAAGCCTCTAGTATTTATATTTCAATTACGTATTTTAACTACAAGTAATTCAAATACCGCCCAACCCTGCCAGTTGGTACAGTTGATGTAGTAACCCTGCCTTTTGACCCGCTGGTCCCGAGTTTGATACCCAAACAGGTCAAACAATTGTAAGATTGAACATGTCTGTTTGGCCTGTTAACGTATATCGGTAAGTATGTATTTCAGTCACCAGGTTACCATAGTACAAGCTATGCTTAGATTGAGACTGAAAACCAAGAGGATGTTGTAAAAAATAAAGTTAGTAGAAGCTATTGAAATTCGCTATTTGTTTATGTTCGAAGCACTTAAGTAATTATAACAATTATTGTTGTAATGAGCGGATGAAATGAATGGATGGAAATCTGAAACTTACGACGAAAAGCGACAAACTAAAAATAGATTTTGTTAAAAGAGCACAATAGTAACAACTGAATAATAAAATGCAACATCCAGTGATTAAACAAAACCTGACGTGTTAATCCTATCTGTTCGTTTTGTACACAATTACAAATTCCTTTATTATTGTATCAGCCGATTAGGTGACACTGTAAATGCCGGTAGAGGCAGACAACAATTAGTCCGTTCGACAAAAATGCATCAGAATAGTGTTCCTAATACGAATAAAATAATAGTGGTAATGACAAACGGTAAAATAAGACGAAACATTCCAATTTATTATATTTTTTTTATTTTGACACATTTTGATGAAAGTGACTATACAAGTAAATATTTATTAATTTGTTTGGCAGTAGGTACATTTGTACAGTGACGTGGGCAGTGTTTGAGTCTTTCCAGCGGTGCCGTATTGACTATCGGTATTAGTAGTAGTAGTGTTTGTACATAAACATGTACAAACACTTCAGCACTTCAATATACCCAATAATATGTTACTCGAAGGTTCAACGCCAGAAGCATGGAACAAAAGCGTGGTGGTGCTGTTGAAAGGTGACAACACTTTACTTAAGAATTACAGGCCCATTCGCTTTTGAGCCATGTTTATAAGCTGTATTCGAAGGTCATAACGAACCGTCTCAGTCGCAGGTTTGATGAATTCCAGACTCCAGAACAACCCAGGTAGCAGACCGATGACGTAAGACAAAAAGTGACGTTGCACAGACGTCCATTTAAAGTAAATTAAGGTCGGTACGTCTTTGGACACAAATTAGACGTCTTCACTACGTCCTAAAATAGATTATATAGAGACCTTCTATATGAACACGTCTATATGAAGTCAATAAGACGTCATATCATTAGTGCCTACAAAAATTCCAAATCTTACTAACGTCGTCTTTCAATTGACCAATGGAAGACATCTGGTCAAAGACGTCCTTATTAAGTCGTAAAGACGTCATGTTAGTCGAAACCGTAGCTCAAAATTTTTGAACTAGATGGCGTGACTAATTTGCAAGGTAATTCTACATCGCGCAAGCGTTTGTCGCATGTGATTCGTGTGTTCTCGCCTAAGCTCGGTTTTTGTTAATAAATGCACCCTATGGTTGCAATATTTATACTAAAACATGAAAGTATAAATATATAGAATGCTTATTGAAGGACTGAACAAACAGTAATTTGATAAATATTATTGCGTATATTTAAGATGTAGGTCTTAAATTTATTATAAGAATAAATACTTAAGCAAATGATTATATTGTATTTTTGAAATAAATTTTTATATTGCAGATTTATTAGTTTCTTTCTTCAACACCATCCTGAGGGCACAGTACGTCGGAACGACGTCTTTGTAGATAACAAAGCCACGTTGTTTTGACGTGCACATAAACGTCATATTACCCTCCACAAAGACGTATTTTTGCAGCCCCCAATTATACCTATACAAATATATATCATAGGTCTTCAAGACGTCATCGAAGTCTTCCCCCAGGCGTCTTTTTTCTAAGGACGTCATAAGGATGTGACATATTGGAGTCATTTTAGAGGTTCTTTAAGGTCAATTTTGAGACGTCAAAAGGTCATATACTGACGTAAATTGGACGCCTTTACGACCAGTTTTTGCTACCTGGGAAGCCGGTTTCCGAAAAGGCTATAGTACCATAGACTACATCCACACTCTACGGCAAGTTATACAGAAGACCGAAGAGTATAACTTGCCTCTTTGTTTAGCGTTTGTGGACTATGAGTAGGCCTTTGATTTAATCGAGACGAGGGCAGTGCTTGAGTCTCTCCAGCCACCGTTGGAGAGACTCGTATTGACTATCGGTATATTGAAGTGATGAAGTGTTTGTACAAAAACGCCAACATGTCAGTCCGAGTACAGGTGCAGAGTTCGAAGGCAATTCCATTGCAAAAAGGCGTGAGACAGGGAGACGTTATATCTCCCAAATTGTTCACCGCTGCATTGGAGGACGCCTTTAAGCTCTTGGAATGGCAAGGACTTGGCGTCAATATCAACGGCGAGTACATCACTCACCTTCGATTTACCGACAATATTCTAGCTATGGCAGAACCCATGGAAAACCTCAGTACAATGCTCGAAACCCTCCGTCGAGTTTCCCAACGGCCTACCCGTTGGGACACTCGACGGAGGGCTTCGAGAAATTCGATTCCGTAAGATGAACATGGACTAGACGAAAATTATGTCAAATGCCTATGTCGTGCCTACCCCAATATCAGTTGGGAACTCAGTTCTCGAAGTTGTTGACGAATTAATCTACCTGGTCAAACTAGGCAGATCCAACTTAAGAAAGAGGTCAATCGCCGAATCCTACTCGGCTGGGCAGCATTCCGGAAACTTCGCGAAGTCTTTTCGTCAAAAAAACCTCAGTGCCTCTAGACAAGAATCTTCTACCAACGTGCGTTACCAGTAATGACTTATGACATTGAAACGTGATCTCTTACTATGGGCCTCATAAGTAACCTTAAAGTCGCACAACTATTCGAGCTATGGAGAGGGCTATGCTCCGGATTTCTCTACGTGATCCAATCAGAAAGAGGAGATCCGTAGAAGAACAAAAGTCACTGACATAGCCCAGAATATTAGCTAGTTAAAGTTGTAGTGGCCAGGGCATATAGCACGCAGAACAGATGACCGATGGGGCCGGAAGGTTCTGGAATGGAGACCAAGGACCGGCAAGCGCAGCGTTGGTCGTCCACCGACACGGTGGACAGACGACCTAATAAAAAGGTCGCAGTGCGACGTTGGATGCAGGCCGCTTTGAAAATTATAGGGGAGGTCTATGTTCAGCAGTGGACGTCCTAAGGCTGAGATGATGATGATGAGGTATGTTTTTGTACCCATGTGTTAATTACTTGCAGGAATTTTAACTATAAACAGCTAGGTACTTTGTATATCGTTCCAATATTACGTTTTTTTTAAGTAAAAGATAATTATTATAATCGGATCGTTTGTGCGTCACCGGATATTTTTTAAGAGTAAAGCGAGCAAACCGCGGCTGCGGCCTGGAAGCGCCCTAACTATATAATATATTGCACCTAATATGCTGCACCCTGCGGTTTCACCCACATGGTGTTGGATGATGATGATGATTTAAAGTATCATATGTAGTTCGCCGGGGTATACTCTCTAACCTAGCCAAATTTATTACGATCGGTTCAGTTGTTTAGGCGTGATAAGGTAACAAACTCGCAGATGTTATATTAACACATCACGGTATAGTAATTGCGTCCATACTGAAACACCGACTTATGGCGTCCACTATTTCCACTGTCATTATCACTAAAGTTCATGTGAATGTTGACTTCTGTATCACATGCCATATTCGTGTGCATCCTGTATTTATAAAATGTAAAAAATTGGAGATATTCTGCTACATTTGTTACGTCATGTACATTTTCACGTCCTAGCGTATATTTTTCATATATTTTAATCAATACTGATGCTTTTGTTGAGTCAATAGTACATAATATGAATATTCGGTCCATTAGTTCATATAGTCCGTTCCATTTGTTGGTAAAAAAAATTTGTCACCATTTTTAGTGACCCTGTGTACGGGATCGATTGTCAATGATGATATCATTGATAATCATAAATAAATAATAAATCAACACTTTTAAATTTTTGGACTGTATCTCAAAAACTGCTTGACCGAATTTGATGAAAATTAAATGGGACTACCTCGGAAGTATACTCTACCAAACAAAAAAAATATTTTAAGAATCAGTCCACAGGCGAGGAAGAAATCGGCTAACATACACATAATTAGTAAAAATATATACACACGAATATAACTTCTTCCATTTTTTTTAAATCGGTTATAAAGAAAAAAGGCGCGATGGAAATAAATGTGAAACAAAAGACAATGTTCTTCTCTCTTCACTCTTTAGTATTTTAACACGTACACGTTGACTCAAAATTATTACTTAGAGCATCCATAACTAGACAAATATGTATTACTAGCTGCAATCCGCGGTTTCACCCGCGTGGTGAAGGATGATGATGATGATTAAAAGTATCCTATGTGTCAATCCAAAGCCTCATCTATCTCCCTACCAACTTTTATCAGAATTGGCCTAGCCGTTTCAGCATGAAAGAGCAACAAACATTCATGCATCCATCCATCCATCTAAACTTACACATTTATAATATTAGTGGGATTAACTTTAATTTCAATTAGTTTTGTTTAGTTTTGGAAAAAGTTCTATAACAAAAGTTGTTTATTTTGATGTAAAGAATATGCCCTTAACAGGATGCTAATTGATTACCAGTAACCCCGTATATAGATAGATAGATAACGGTTCTTACAATAATCCGGTGACATCACGTGTCCAATGAAAAGGGGTTTGGTGTTATTGCACAAGATAAATCAAAAGAAGGATTAAGTTATAAAACCTCGCTCCAAGCACACGTGCGTACGGTTTGAAATATAGCGTAATATCTTACTGTGCAAACTCCCCAACCGAGGAAAGAGAGAGTTGATAGAATCTATTTAATGAAGAGATAAAAAACTAATAAGTACGTATATCCCTATAAATAAAATAGTGGTAAAAGTAATTAATGCAGGTGATACATTTAAGAGAAATATATACACATCTTCTTATTGTATAAGAATCTGCACACATATTTAATACAGATAAAACTATCTGAACTGACCTTTTGATCTTCTGATAACCCAGAGAGACTACTCCGAGCATAAGCATAATTATAATTATGTTTTTCAAAGTAGACGTCACGTGATGTACTAATTTAAATAAGGAATTTATCTATACTTATAACAAAGAATTAGAGGTCACAAATTCTGTACGTAAATCAACGTACTGAAGAAGAATATGACGTTTTGAAAAAAAAACTGTCTGTCTGTCTGCCTGTACTCACGCATAACTTGTAAAATGCCGTTCAGATTTGGATGAAAATTGGTATATGGACATAATAGAGCCCGAAACTCTCAACTATAACCTTTTTATCTGGATCTGTGTCCTAAATCCAAGAAGGCAGCTTGATCTCTCTATGCGTCACGCTCTCTTATAAAACTGGGGTCTCGATTGCTGGTGCCCACGAACTTCTATGGTACGGCCAAAACTGTAATAATTAAAAATGTAACACATCTTTTTTTGAAAAATTGCCAATATACCTTGTATAACTTGATTTAAAACTTGTTATAAATATTATTTTATACAAATGCATGTTGTTTTTAAACTAAAGATAACAAATTGTCACACTTATATATCCTAGAAGGGGTAAGCAGCGGAGTGTTAAAACCTGCGTTTCGCCGGATATATTTTTGGTCCCATGTCATAGAGGGCGAACGTACCATCTACGAGGCACTGTTTCAGACTCCGGGCTGCTATTGTCAGAAAATCCCAATAACTGTCCAACAACTGCCGCTGTAGAGTCAACTAGTTATAAATGCTTGACGAGCCATATTATATCGTTTTCTTAAACCAGGACTTTGTAGGAAATTCGTAAGAATATTAGTAGTAATAAGTTAATGTAACTAAAAATTATTGTTTTTATTTTTGCATTTATTTTCAGTGCCACCTATTTCTACCTCGAATCAGTAATCTTCGCAATTCTATGTTCTGGTTTGAATCGTATCTGTGAAGGCGAAAATACAGACGGGTGAGACGGGTTACGAGCTCAGTGCAGTTCGTCACTTGTGACGAAATGCATCTGTTCTAAACAGAGGTTACCACTTAACACCAGCTGAGCTACTTTCTCCACGTCTCCTAATAACATTAAACAAACTAATAGTAGTAGATACAAGCAAAATATTTGCTCGGAGGTTAAATATAAAACAGTAATGCTAAGTTTCTGAAATACTCTTTTTCTTATTATATGTGGACTCGTACGTTTTTATATTTGCCATTCCTCAAATAAATTTTATTATGTTCATACTCATAGTGCGATTTTTTCTAAGTCGTCAGAGTCAAGTCACAGTCAGGTAAATGAGTAGGTCACTAAGTCTTTGTCCTGTGATTTAAGTAGTGACATAGAGTCACGTTCTACTGAAATGGTACCTATAGATGCATTTACCTATTGCTATCGACGGTTGTTGCACTGAAAAAGCGCAGACATCGACAGTTTTTTTACGCGCGAATCCGGCGTCGCTCTTTATGTGGTTTTTACGTCTAGCGATGGAATGCTTTTGAGTAGGATGATTCCACTTACCTTTTCTAAAAGCTATTGAATCAAGCTATAAAACTGGCTATAAATGTTTTTTATTGTGTTTTTATTTTATTTTACATACCTTTCATTTGACAAAAAGTTGTAAAATAGTTTTATTTTCGAAAATAAATGTTTTTCTAACAAAAATAACTTGTTTTATTTACTAGTTTTTAAGTTTCTACAGTAAACATAATATGTTATTTTTAAAATAAAACTAAAATGTATATCCTTTCATAGTAATATTTTGAGTTTTTTACGATGAAACATACCCACGAAAATTACGATAAACAGAAATTGGACGCGTTAGTGCCGTTCTTTCTAAATCCTTTTGTGACTAGGTTTTTAGCATTAGGCTTTATATTTATATGGTGTCCGATAGAAAATATATTCAGGATTTAGTTTTACATTATATCAGGTAAGATAATTCAAAAAAAATAATCTTATGAAGCAAAATGTCGGCAATGGTAGGAAATTCATGACAAAATCCGAAGATTTTTATCCTCCAAAAAATGCTATTATAAAACACGTTTTCTGTTCATAAAATACTTTCTACAAAACGCCGCTGAATAGACCTTTCTAAGAAGGTATCACACTTATACACCCATAGAACAAAAACTCCTTACAAATGATACTTGAAATGGCCTTGCGTCATCACATCAACAGTGCGCTCTGGTAGACTGAACTTCGTCGGGTTTTATGACCTCACTTTTGTTTCAAAATGGTGGCAAGTATTGTTTCATTCGAACGAGTCATTCAGTCTGACGTCATTCAATAAGAAAGCTTTTGGTAAGAGACCCTAATATTATCGAAATAAGAATTACAAGAAACAAATGCCGAGCGGTGTATAGGTGTGAGCCATATGGCTCAGCTCGATGTTTAGGAACATTTCGTACTGTGCCATATGGCACAGCTCGATGGGAATAGGTAACTCGTTCCTAGAAGAACGATATTGTACATTTTGCCTACGCTCGTTCACTATAACGTAAACTAATAATCCAACATACATGCCAAAACTAGGAGAAACACTCACCGAAGAAAATTAAGAAAAATCAACGATAGCCATTTGTTGAGTTTTTCCCGACTTGCTGATACACTATTTTGTAAACAACTTTCAGAGAAACATCACTGTTTCTTTGAAAGTTGTTTACAAAATTATTATTAATTAACACACGGCATATTTTATTTTTTATATTATATTATATAATATATTATATTTATATTATACGCGCTGACGATGCGCAGATGACGCGCGTTAATTCACAATTCAAAGGAGATTCAGTCGCGATTAAATCTAATCTACGGCCATAAACGCGCAGATTCGTCGTTAGGCTATGTCGTAGGCCTTCGGGTGGCCTGAAAACTTCGACATAGATTGGCCACTAGCCTATCCACCAAGCCCCACTGGGCCCGCGAGGTGAATTATAGCCCAACTCCTCTTTCTGATAGGAAGGCTAGCGTCGCAGCAGTGGGAACAAAATGGGCTGATTATGTATTAAATACTTTTTACAAACTATATATAGACAGACAAGTTCAGGCCACCCGAAGGCCTTCGACATATCCTAACGACAAACCGGGAATGAAGGCTTAACAAGCCCTCCGAAATATGGGAGCTGTTGGATTGACCACTAGCGGCACCCATCCAACTCCTTACAACAGTAAGCGTTCGCCAAGACAAGCTCCGCTGCGAGCGCTTCGCTTCGGTTCAAATAAACAAATAATAATTACTATGACAATGCATGCTGCAGCCTCTAAGAAGGATATTCTTCCTTCTTAGAGGCTTCAGCCTCTCATGCTTCTCTTTATCTAAAAGAACCGTACGAAATTGGTTATCCGGTGACCTTATCTAAAAGAACTATATCAACCGCATCTAAAATTGGACAAGTATAGTAGTGAAGTATCGATGTTTTTATGTGCACGTCACTAAGCACACTGCACTCCGTGGATAAGATATACGTACGAAATTACAAGTTGATACAAATTTTTTTACGCTTTAAGCAAGCTTTGTGTTCAACGTGACACAGACCCATTGTGTTGTATGAAAAAGTGTTAAAATGTCAAATTGTTATTCAAAAAATTTAAAAAGAACGCAAATGCCGTAATTTCTACAACATAAGATACCTGAATGTCTCCAAGTATACTTATAGTTTAAAAACCTAAATCAATTTGACTTTGGAATTCTTAAATGAAATAAAAATAAGTTGCTAAATTTAATCACAAAATTGCATGCACATAAAATTTATTGTGATGTTTTAAATTTAATCCAGACATTCTTTACCAGTAGATTTGAGTCTGATGATACTATTTCCAGATGCATAGATAATGCTGCCATCACTTTCTACAGCGATTCCGAAAATGTTGATTATCGTAGATAGCCTTTTGATCTCCTTGGTTTTTTCATCAAATGTATAAATTTCTGTAGGAGTAGAGAAATATATTTTGCCATTGGTATCAGTTGTGATGCTGTTAAGGACGTGATCAGATAAATGAGAAGTCGTTCCATCTTCTTTAGTGTAGTAAAATAGTCCTGAACTGTTATAGAATATAATATTGTGTGTGTTATCAACTCCAATCAACATAGCTCTTGTGTTACCAATTTCATTAACCTTGCTCACCTGGCCATTTTTGTACACATACGCTTCTTCTTTTGGATAGGGCGTAAAGTAAAGGCCATCCTTAGAGAATAATTGCCATATGTTTTCCGTTGTTGCTCCAGTATTAGTTGCAGTTTTCGAATCATGGTTCAATGTGTATATTCCGTCACTGCCACCAAAGTATACAGTATGAGATTTCTCATCCACACCGTTAGCAAAAGCTCCTCTTACGCCGCTGATTGTACCAGATTCATTGGTTTTTAGATTTAGGTAACCCAGTGCAAAAGGGTCTCTAGAGTGTGTTGAGTAACTGTAATACAATACGTTAGTGTTGTAATCTATTGCCAGTTGGTAAGGTTTGTCAACGTCTTCTTTCAGAATTTCTTTTTCATGGCTAATGTCATTGACGATTATTCCACAGTCATTTTTGTTGATTACTTTAGCACTTACTAAAGCGATTGTTAACAGGAGGATGTAATACTTCATCTGAAAATAATTTACATGCGTATTATAAGGTGCAGCAAAATGATACCATTGATTTGCTGTTAGTACTTCAGTTCTGTACTCTGGATAAATTAGATCGAATTTAAGAATAAAAGTAAGTTATAGAACTACTACCTGACTTCATAATCACGATCTTTAAATTGAA
The DNA here is from genome assembly GCA_917880725.1 of Selenia dentaria. Classification (NCBI taxonomy): domain Eukaryota; kingdom Metazoa; phylum Arthropoda; class Insecta; order Lepidoptera; family Geometridae; genus Selenia; species Selenia dentaria. The sequence goes on along the minus strand of OU862888.1, from coordinate 18,237,192 downwards.
AATGAAAAAATATTATCTCTGAAAATATTATGCACTAATTATATACATACAATTAATATACGTATACATAAAACATAGATAATAATAATTATGTACTATACAATACATATTGATATGTAGCGATTTCAGAGATTAGAGTTGTCGTATCTTACTAAGTCGTAACAAAATAAGATATTCGAGCTGATGCCCGATCTTAATCTTTAGGGCAGGGGCATATGCTAGTCATCAGTAGTCAGGTTTAGTTTGGTTACTTTTATTTCTCATTTTCGTGATAGAGTATTAAGCAGAGATGCTTAAGTTTTAGCATTATTTATATAATTCTACCAGCGACTGCCCGCGACTTCGTCGCACAGAGGGGGTGGCTTCCCTTTATTTCTTGGTTTTTCTTACATACGAAAAGAACCTTCTACTGACAATAATTAACAAAACAAAAAAAGAATTAACAAGACTGTTCCACCCGTTCTCAAGTTATAGCGTGACCGATAGAAATAGGGGTTCATTTTAATATACATAGACTAGCGACTGCCTAGTACTTCGTTCGCGTAGTATGCTCGGCCTTCGGCCTCGCCATAGCCTCCCGTTTTTTCTTGATGTTTCTTTCATAAGTACCTCCTGACAATAATTAACACAACAAAAAAGAATAAGCGAGGTTGTTCCATCCGTTCTTAAGTTATGGCGTGACCACGAGAAATAGGCGCTACTTTTTTTATATATAGACGTAGTTTGGGCAAGTTTGGAGAGAAAATATGTTTGAAACATATCTGAAGCGTCATTTTATAAATTTTCCGAAATATCCGGTGACTGCAAGCAATATATACCGGTACCATACCGGTCAAAATCTTAACCCTCCTTTTGGCTTTGCTATAGTAAAAGCTAAAAAACTAATTGCTTTTCCGATTATAAGATAATAGTCTGACTAGAAATAATATCTATCAATAAGTAATTTTATATGGTTTAAGTATGGGCAAACCACTTGCCACATGCAAAGTGCCACGACAGTCTATAAAAAATGCAGTAGTCCCCTAAGGCTAAGCTTTAAGCTTTACATGTTCTGTACTACAGAAAAAAAATGAATCCCATTAATTCATTAATATCACTTGCATAGCTGTTAAACCTAAACACAACAATTCCTACAAAAGAAAATTCAAGGCGTAACATTATTTATGATAATTATTGTGAAACCGTCATCAGGGTCATAGCCTTAAGATAGCAATGGGACAAACAATATACATATTATTTAATATATAAAAAGTAAGTCGATAAATGTAAGTAAAACTGAATATTTGATGATATTGGATCTATAAATGGATCTTTTAAAACAAATATAAATTTTACTTTTCGAAGTTAACGTTTCGAGTTTTCGTGTTGCGCCACAATACTAAGAGATGTCAAAAAAGTCAAAGTCAAAATCATTTATTCAATTTAGGCATCAAAGACGCACTTTTGAACGTCAACTTTTCATTATAATGTATTTTAAAACCTCTACCACCGCGTTCCAAAATATATAGAGCCCGCCGAGAAGAAGCGCCGAGAAACTCGGGGCCATTCTTTTTATATAGATGTCTACAATGTTTCTACTTAGGTACTACAAATATTACATCTTATGGGTGGCAGAGAGACAGCTTGCCAGAAGTGGAGCATCTTTATCTTCTATATAATGTCGAACTTTTATATTTAGTTTGCATGTTAATTGTAAACGCTGTTGAATTACCAAAATAAATAAATAAAATAAAAATAAGCTTTTTTTATTAAAACGTTTTTTACAGTCAACTTGAATTTGCCCTCTTTGAGCTCAGTGTTTTGGGATTTTATTGTAAAAACGCACACAATTTCCTAGGAATGACTTATTAGTCTTCGCAAGTCTAAAACTAGGTACAGCTATCCTATTTGTATTTCTAGTATTAAAAGTGTGGTGATCACTATTTAACTTATATTTATGTAAATTTTTACGAACATACATATATATATTTTCAAATACATATAAGGAAGGCAACGTTAATACGAGTATATTGATTTCTTTAAATAAAACTCTCATAGATTCACGGGGACCCATTTCGTATATAGCTCAAATAGCACGTTTCTGAATTATTTATTTATTTAATTCTTTATTGCACTAAAATAAAGTACAAATGGAGGACTTAATGCTAAAGCATTTTACGCTTTGGAAATATGCAAAATACACTAATCGCGCCGTAGGAGCATCTGTTAGGTCTCTTATTTTACGTACTGCATATGCAGCAGAACTAAGTCTCCCAGACAGGGCATTTATGATGATATTTTTAATTCATCGATGATAAGCAAATAGCCTTTAGGAAAGTTTTAGAAGTGTTTGGCGAAACTAGCCTAGCAAAATACCTTCAATTAAAAAAAATACTTACGTTGGCAACTGTGTTCCAATAACAGCAACACAATACTAACAGTTTTGTTTACAAAACATCACTTTATGTATTTACATTAACTAGAGGTTATCTCTGTATGACTATACGTTCCTAGGAATTGGCTCTGTGCAACCGCAGAGACAACAGATACTTCTGATATATTAGAGGAAAATATGTATTTTTTCGTATTTCTGTAGTTATCACTAGGTTATTAATATTTTAATGCTTTCGCCCAGCATGTTTACCGCAAGTTTATTGCGAATAGTTTATTTACTGTTTCCAGAAGATTTTGTTAAAAAAACTAACGTGGTTTTCACTCATTATTAATTAGAAATACGGGATTACTCACGTAATATTTATCGGATAGGTCCGACTATAGTTTCGACCACATTCGGTGGTCTTTTTCAAGGAGTGTTCGGGACGCCCGCGTCGATGACGTCTCGCTTAGCACTGCTTTTCACCCGCACGGTGATGGATGATGATGATGATGATGATAAATCTTATGTAGCCTATGTTACTAAAGGTGAATGTAGCTTTCCAATGGTAAAATAATTTTTGAAATCGGCCCAGTATGTTTTTGAGCCAATTAGTTACAAACATACATACAAATCTTTCCTCATTATAATATTAGTATAGATAGAAGTATAGATTAGTGGAGCTACTCTAGTATTTTACATTTAAAATTTTAACACCTAAGAATAGTAAACGTAGCTTTGGCAAACGAGCACGCAGCTCACCTGATGGTAAGTGATACCGTCGCCCACAGACATCTGCAATACCAGAGGTCTCGAGGATGCGTTGCCGAACTTTGAGGAAGGATGATAGGACGAAAGAGATAGAAGGGGTAAAGGTTGGAGGGGAGGGGGGGAAGGAAAGAGAGAATGGGGAAGGAGAGGGAGAATGGGGAATGGGGAATTGGGCCTCCGGAACCTCTCACAAACCGACGAAACGCAATATTAAGCTATGTTACTTCACGTCGGTGTTATGTGGGAGTGTGGTACTTCCCCGGTCATGCCGGCCAATGGGGCTGTGAGGTTACAGCGTGGCAACTACCACCAAAAAAAAGGTTTTATTGATAACGGATCATTAGATTCATGCCTTTTAAGTTACGACGGACATATACATACATACAGACGTCGCAGGCTTAGAAATAGTAGTAGTAGGGTTTATACAGTGGATTAATACAGAATCTTTAAAAGAGTCGAAAATTACGATACCGACTAAATGCAATGGCTATTGTTAAAACAGAATGAACACGTATTCCTACAAAGTTTAAACTCTCAATTCCCATATCGAAGTATCTCAGTTCAGCGGGGACTTAATGAAGTGTTTGAAAACGGTCGGAGCAAAATCGCTCGTGTCCGATAATGTAGTAATTTATCGCGCCATATTTCACAGTGCGCCCCGCTCAGGGACCCCTGTGACGATCACGACATTCTATGTTACAGTAGTGAGTAAACAAACTCAAAATATTTCGAACCTTATATTCATAACCCGTGAGGACTGAGATAAAAAACATCCCACCGCTCATGATGACATACGCACGGAAACTTTAATTACTACACGAAAAGCCTCTTGTACAACAATGCGTATTGGTTTGTGACATAGAAAATAAGATAATCATGTTTTATTCTATGGTTAGTCAGTACCAACTAATTTGCAGCGAAGCAATAGTGCGCAATTGTTTAAGCCAAGAGTGAATCTTGGAGTGATCTTCTAGGCGTCCTAGAGTGTGCCACACCATCGACCACACTCTAACATAACATCAGCAGCGTCGCGGAAGGCAATAGACATACACGAACACATCATGAACATACAAGTCTCGAGAAAAAACATTTGCCCTGGCCAGGGACCGCACCTAGAGCCAATGGCTTCGAAGTCAGGCAAGCATACCTAGGACTGAAGGGGCAGCTCCGTACAATGTCAACATCACAATATTAATACAATGTCCTTTTAATGAGCCATTCCATATGATAATTGTGGAACGAGCAATTAAAATAAGAAATGCAACTTACAGGAATTTCTATCATTAGGTTTTAGGTCACGCTACCATTTGCACTTCATACATTTTAATAAAGCCGCATTATAATTATATCTAATCGCATTTTTTAAAAGCTGTAGTGTTATGAGTACTAGAATCATAGCCACCTCCAAGTAAACCTTAATCATTCGTTTTATAAATTTGTACCAAAACGATGTTAAACAGATATCGATGAATAAACCAATGTTTGTATAATTTCTGTATTTATATATTAAGTTACATTTCGAAGGTACTTGAAGAACTGCTGATTTTCAGACTGCAAAGTTTCTTTATAAATATAACATTCTCTCAAAAAACCAGTATGGTTTCCACAATAGTTAATCCATAGAAGATGCAGTAGCTAAATGTCATGAATACATTGTTAACAATCTCGACAAAAGATATATATCTCTCGACATATTTCTCTATCTTTGAACCTTTATCCATCCCAAAGCTGCTCTTGAAGGTAGAAGGACTGGGAATACTTAGTTCTGTAAATGTTTAAAGAATACCTGACTGATCTATCGTATGAGAATACATCATTTTGCATTTTTTTCGAAAGTGTGGGAGTAACAGATACATGGAACTGCGCTCGCAGGAACTTTATTATGGCTAGAGGAAAATGAAAGCAAGAACACAACTCTACAACCAACACAATGGAATTCGATTCACAATCGAGATCAAGCTGTGGTTTGGTAAACTATAGGTATCTAGATGAGTTACACTCGAACTTTAACGTCATATTACTCTTATCCCAAGCAACATCTCAAAGTTTGTATAGAAAATAAACCTGTGCTGTAAATGATCTAATGTCGAAGAATCAAGGCAATATCATAACAATAGGTAACCCTTCCTTTCTTACTGTAACGAATTCTAAATATATTTTGTTTGATTTACATTGTGTATTTTGATCCGATTAGGTTATGATCGTGTCCGGTACTACCAGAATCGAACCAACTTTAATCCGAAATCCATTTCGAGTAGGTATTTGTATCAAATTGAATCACTCGTCATAAAAACTCAATCTTGCTAATAATCCAATTAAAAACGTGATAATATTCTTCAAAGTACCTTGCAACACTTAGTTTCTTTTACCCTATGTTTGTATAGGTAACCTAACGAACGTTATTCAATTTATTCTTTGGTAATATGGCGTTTTCATTCATTCTTTTCTATCTTCAGTTTCATATATTCTATAAAAATAACCAACTATTTCCTTAAATTTTAGAATAAATATCAACCTTTCAGTGAAGTCATTTTCATTCAATCTCAAATTGAATAGATATCGGATAAACTAGTCAGAAAATGTATTAGCGAATAATCGTTTTACAAAGAACATGATCGGTACGCTATTATCAGTATTTTTATACTTTGCATCTGAAATTTTTGTTTGTTAGTCTCTGTAGTTTTCAAAGAATAAAACAATACAAGTAAAAGTAATACAATTAATTTAATGCATTTTGGTATGTCGTTTTGCCGTAGAGCCACTACATTGATAGATAAACTCTTTATTGCATACCTTCAGTACAAAATATAACAAATAACAAAATACAGCAATATTAATAAAAAAAAACGTTACACAAGCATGATTGATTATCATAAAATTAAGTGGCTCTAGTCTTAAAATCACAATCGACGATCTTATCGCTCAGAGCGACAGAGACAGAGCTATCTTTAAGAAGAACAATAATAATGAATGCTATAATCAGGGAAAGCCTAAAGTTATTTCATTGAATAGCGGTAAGTAACGTTCGTCGGTCACGTTTTTAAATTAAACGTAGTAAATTATAAAAGTAAATTTGTTTTTTGTTCTTTGGCCACTGTTTCTCACATTTGCTTTGTGCAGTCAGTAATGAGAAGGACAATTCGCCTACTGGAAGGTTGCACCACACAAGATGACAGTTTATTTGTTTTAGTATAAGCTCAGCTCTGTAACAAAAAAGGATAATCTCAAACTACGCTGGCAGATTAACGTTTTCAAAATGAAAGTTTAAAAACTAGTAAGAACAAGAAGCAAAATACTTGGACGCGCGGCCCTGATTACGAAGAACTTCTTCGCGACAAATAGGCGACAAAAGTGGGAAGAGGCGGTGCCGTGGGAGCGGACGATGATGGCCGGCGATAATTACGCGAGTGCCGGCAGGGTTGGCAGTTTTTAAATGTCATTGTTTTTGTTGTATAGGCAGGCTACCAACAAGTAAGATGTTTCATTTTGTGCGTAGGTGCGATGTGTACTTGCTTTGTGGCGATGTTGACATCCCTACACGCCTCTAGCGCTAAACCTGCGTCAATCAATGCTAATAGGGAATACAATTTACTTATAGATATTTACTTACTTTGCAAAAAGTATAAACTCTTTAAAATTTGACATTGTAAAACTTACTTATCACATTGGAGCTGAATATTAATTTTCCAAAAAGTGTAAATAAAACGGAGAGTAAGTAATTGAAAACTCGCAATGCGAGTAAGTGCTTACGCAAGGAAATGTAAATCTACGTAGAAATGAAGCGAAAAATTCAGCGAAATATTTGTTCTCACTCAACTTAATCTCGGATAAGCGATAGGAATCGGCCCCGCATTAATATTCAGTGGAGTGAGAAAATGTTATAACCAATATGAAGTTAAAAATGATATCAAAAACCAGCTAAGTGCGACGTGCGGTGCGACGGTTGGTTTTCTATGGTTGGTTGGTCGATGCTTTTGTTTTAAACTCTCATACTCCGCAGTAGAATTCCCTGTGTCGCGGAGGGCATGGGACACATAACAAAATTTTAAAACCATGGACTGAGGCTATGGATAGATCCTAGAACTCAGTGCTTCGAAAGCAGGGTTATTACCAAGTAAGCTAACAGGCCGACGTTGCGATTCTGATCGCAATAGCAGGCTCCGGCAGAGCTATTAACTAGCCTTGGCCGTAGTCGAAGTTACCCTCTCACGAGTCATGACTGTAGGTCTAGTAAAAGTTTCAACTCTGTCGCGGTGAAGAGACAGCGAGCTCGAGGCAAAATTCCATCTTAGTCTCTCTCTCATTTCTCAGATTCTCTTAAGAGAGCTACAATTCAAAGGTCATCTTCCAACGGTACATTTAGGCACCGGAGCAATTCTCTCCAAGTCCCCTTATTCTGGCAACGGCTCGAGCCGAGGTTCCTACCTTAGTACCTTTGACCGAGTCGCCTACTCCTTTCCTTGTAGTGAAGCGTCATCAATGCTTATGCATCTGGTTGAGTGTCATCTGCGCTTGTCACCCATGCGGCGGCACTGTAAATGCCAGTTTAAACAAACAGCACTATGCCCTTTAAAAATATAACATGGTTTTGGCAAGTTATTATCTTGGCGTCATCATAAGTATAGAAGAAAATTAAGGAGTATGTCTGTATTGATGCTGTAGATTAATAATTTTAATGTATAAAATACGGAACCACTACGAAAACTACGACAGAAAAATATTAACGATATAAAAGCCATATTACTGGATTTCATGTTTCATGTTCGCCTTTGAATACTAAACTTAATTTTGTTTGAAAGGAAAATACACGTGGACCGCGAGATGCACATAAGTATTTGATAAAATTAAAACGATACCAAATGTACTTATGTTTATTTTCCGAATTTGAAAAAAAATACAAATGAGCTTTGTATAAAAAAAAATAAAAAAACTTTGAATACATTTTTGGCGAACAATGTTTTTTTCATGCTTAATATTTTATTTCATCCAGGTCAATTATACGACGTAAGCATTCAATCGCATCGCTTATCAATTTGAAATGAGTTTCTATATTTGCAATCCTTTGGGGCATCCCGCTCACGTTCCCTTCCAATATGAATCACCCATTATAGCCTTTCAAAATTCATGAGCGTACCTTTTTATCGACTTTCCAGATATTACTATTATACAAAATATTAATATTTCCAGATATTAATATTTTGAGTGAAAGCTTTTATTTATGTACTCGAGTGCGTAAGATTATGGCAAGAAGGATTACTTATGTCTGAAAATTGTGCATGACTAATCTGATAATTTGAGTGTTATACCTATATGGGAAATGGTGGGTATCAAACTTGCAAAAACACGTCACCGTCGTCATTCTTGGGCGATGCCGAATATTATTTTTATATGAAAGGAAATGATTCAACGACAACCGGAAAAATATAATCTGCCGATTCCCATAAGCCGACGTAACAAAAGTACATTGCAGCTGCAGTGAAGCATATACTCCCCGCTCCGTACCTCTCTTTCAGGGGGTAATGTACGTAATTACGATGTTTGTTGCTTGCCACCATGCCAATCAAAGTTATGAGATAATGAACATAAAAAAAGACAGTTGAATTGAGTACCTCCTCCTTTTTTTGGAAATCAGTAGAAAATACTTTTGATTGACACTTGTTGATTGATACTTGACATTTTGTGTGTATATTTCAATGGGTTCCCAGATAATTTGAAAACACAATTGTACCCGGTAGGTAGGGTTGCAATCTCTAAAATTTAACAACTAGGACAAGACGCGTGAAAACCCCGGATTGTTGAGCCCAGAACCCGGACATGTCAACAGATATTTTTAGACATAGTCAGTGTAATAAAAATGTCATAAATCACCTTTTAATTTATTTTCAGGCCTTAAAATTAAATTTAGTCATCTTTTATCATCATTTTAAATGTAAAACAGAATCTTATTACAGTTTGTTACAAAATGTGTTAATAATCAGTTAGATTTTTTTATTTAGTCTTCAAATTTTTAAACCCGTAGGGCTATTTTGTATCTCAGTTGCTAACAAATGTTGATTCAAATTGACAAAAATGGCGGCTCTATGTCACTTTTGTCAGCTTCATTCATCAAATTACCTACTAACATTTTTGCTTACTGGAATTGTCAAAAGTGATATAGATTCGCCATTTTTCATGATTTCAATCAACATTTATTAGCAACTGACATAACAGCCCCTCCGGACTACAAACGAAACTCCGCCCGGACGCTCCCCGGACGCCCTCTGACTAGGACAAATCCGGGAAAATCTGGACGCATGGCAACCCTACCGGTAGGTCGATTCTGTGGTGTTACATGGCAGTTTTACAATGTTTTTTGTTAGCTCAAATCCTTAATAAGCTTCCGAAGCTTAATATCTTCTATAATTAAGGTTCATAAAACGTTAAACGTATTACAATTTTAAAAGAAATATGTTATTTTTATATGCATGATATTTTCCGTGCATTTTACTTGACACAAATGTATGTTCTTCAAAAACTTATATTAAATACTTACAAATAATTGTCAGATTATGGGTCAGCATATCCAGGACATCCAAGCCGAACCATGATAAAATCTGATGCGCTCAAGTATTTTAAATGGGTAATCCTTTTTGTATTTTCAAAATGCTACCGCAAGCTTTCGTCACTTCCAAAACGTCATTCTGTCGCGAAATGAAAGTGAGATATTTGTCGCGATAAATGGAAAACCTTGAGATGTCATAAGCCAATCACGTCCCTCCGTATACATTACTCATTCAGGATCCAAATTATATGACAGCTTCAGTGCCTACCATTTCTAGACTTTTACTAAGTTCTCGTTATAAGTATGATTCAAGGATCGTAATAGTTGAAGTTATAATTAAAATTATCAAAATGTCACGCTTGCCTGCGCATTTGGAGTTAGGTTTAATTCTTTGTCACAGAAAATATGCGCATAGTTTTAATACAAAGAAATATTTTCCGAAGTGTTGATCATAAATCGCAGAACCCACTCTTATCACAAAATTGTACACTTAAGCCGGTAGGTACTCCAGAAAGACGTTTAGCACGATTTGAGCAGAGATTTGAGATTGAATGCCAAACAAAATTTACTCCGATCAGTTCTCAAGCGTAGATTTAAAACTGACCGTCTTTCTGGTATACCGACCTTCCTTAACAACCGCACCAAGAAATTTGAAAATTGGTCTTTTGTATTTACTTTCCCACCTACCTATTCGAAAAACGACATTTCGCTTCAGAGGATAGGAGAGCTAAATTCAATTTTGTTCCTATGGGATTTCTCATTAATTTCTTGAAGTCTTGTAAGCTTTGCATTCTCCTTTCTGATTGGTCCCCTGAAATCTAAAAGGCTATACCCCGTTTATAGAGCTCTGCGGCTTTTTTTCATAAATGTAAGTTATTTTATCATTCACGAACTTTCAAATTGTATTCATAACATGAACATATATATTTAGTTTTTCATATTTATATGTGTTTTATTTCAACTGTCAACTCAATTTTTATATAATATATGTCTACTAGTTGCGAACCGTACCTCATTGTTTTTAACACACGTAGGGTCTGGTCAGAGAGCGTTCACGCGTTCAAGCGTTCAGGCGGTCAGTTTTGCGTTCGAGCGTGCATTTGCTCACGAATTCCGCTGTTGGACGTTCTACGCGGTACCACAACTATCACCAAGTTTTTGAAGATTATAAAGACCAAGGTTTTTATCGAATGACTAATTATTGAATTTGTGCTCATTTTCAGCATAAGACGAGTAAGAAAAGGGAAATATTGGGTGCACCCAGTAAATAAAGATAGAGAATAAGGGGAAATCCATAAACTTTTCTTAATGAATAAATGAAGGCATTTATGTAATTTTTTTAAGAAATAAAATAACTTAGCTTTTCAGTCTCGCTTCTTCTTTCCAATTTGGTCACCGAAACTATAGTGAACGCGCGAACACGCACATTTTAGTTGACCGGCCCGGTCAAAACGCTTCCTGTGTGGGCATGTCTATAAAACCCAATACAATACAAAGAACGCAGAGCGCAGAACGCATGACCGCTTTCTCTCTGATAGGACCCGTAGTGATGAAAATAGTGTTTGTCACTCGGGGCAAATATATTTTGTTCTCGGGCGTTGTTTATTTTGTTCTCTCTCTTGCTCTCTGATCGTATCTCTCTGCCACGATCAGGATTTTACTTTAGTATCCTTCGTCTAGCTCTAAACTCAAAATAACGCCTTACCACAAAATAATAAATAAAAGTAATAAAACTATTCATCATCATCATCAGCAGTCCAATCCTCGTTCTCGTCCAATGCTGAACATATGCCACCCCCAGAAATTTCCAAAAGAACCGGTTGGAAGCAGCTTGTATCCAACGTCGTCCTGCTACCTTTATCAGGTCGTCAATCTACCTTGTCGGTGGAAGCGAGCACTCGCTAGTATACAATATTTATTACCAATAAGAAAACTATTAGGTAACTAATATTGTTAGAAATAAATGGACTGAGTCAATCAATTACTAATTTGATTGTCACACTTTATACTAAGTTCTAGAATCAGCACTATGTAATGCCAGTATATTATTATTATTCACTGTTAACTAGGACCAGTTATTGGAAACGGCCTGCATCGAAACCACCTGTGACCTGTTATGGCACCTACCTATATACTTATATTATACTAACTTATACGCTGCGCTTACCAGTCCGTATTTAAAATACGACATTTCTATTTATCATTAAGATAATCTCTTGTCGGTCGGCATGTTCACAAACTTTTGATTGCCTGCTTTATGAATTTTAGTTTATCTGAGAATAAAGAAAAAAGTCGAAAAGAACTAGAAACTGCTGATTGTTTGTGTGACCAGTTTCGGTAATGCTTACTTTAACCCTATATTCACGTTTAACCCTAACAACTGAGCTGCTAAGCTCGGCAGGCTATTATGTATCTCATTTGCTAACAAATGTTGATTGAAAACTTGAAAAATGGCGGCTGTATATCAGTTTTGACAACAGTAAGCAAAAATGTCTGTCTAATCAACGACCATAATATTCTAAAAGTTTACTTTAATTTCTCCTGCAGTTTATGAAACTATCATGTAACAGATACTGGCAAAGTCAAAACAAGTCGCAGAGGCCATACACAAAGAATCTAATCTAAGTTGATGTCTGAAGCTGACAAAAGTGATATACAGCAGTTTTTTTTTTCGATTACAGTTACATTTGTTAGCAACTGACATAGGTACCTATATATTAACCCGACAGATCTGTTATTAAAAAAAAATTGTTGGGTGCAACTCACGCAAGTTGTGAAGTCGGTATTACAATAGACAAAAACAAAGTCATAACTTAATAAAAAAAAGTTTACGTAGGTAATTTTTGTAGAGCAGAAGAACTCTTTGAGAATGAGTTCGTTCGGGCGTATGATATGGGTGCCGGCGGTAAAATGCGGTTCTAGACAGAGGTTACCACTTAAAAGTCCTCGTGCATGTATTATCTCCTAATAATATAATACAGTCATTGTCATTCTAAACGTTTAATGCAAATAATGAAAACATTATTTGCATTAAACGTTTAGAATGACAACATTAAATTAATGAAAACATTATTTGCGTTGAACGTTTAGAATGTTTCCGATTTCGATATTAGAATTTAATTCCTATTTAAAATAGGAGAAAGGTTCTGGATTCAGTTTTGAACTAACTTTTTTCCTCTTCACGTCAATACTAAAATTTATATTTTGCACATACATACAGTACAGATAAATAAATTTTAAGTATTATATTTATAACTTGAAATTAACAGCCAGATTTATACTATATGCATAAGAAAGTATATACGGTATTTACATAAATAGATATATTTTTAAAAGTGTTGTCTGTCTGTCTGTTTGCTTGTTCAGATAATCTCTGCAACGACTAGACCTATTTTAACTAAACTTTCAATGGAAGATAGCTGATGTTATAAAGAGTACTTATGGTACTTTTGTTTCATCATCATCATTGATCACCACGCGGGTGAAAACGCGGGGCGCAGCTAACGCGAAATAGATACGAACGCCTTATATACTGTTCCAATTTATTTAAACCGTATAACTAAACTGTTATAGACCAAACATGAAGATAAAAAAACAGTCACTTCAGTAAAGACCGCAAGCCTCTTTCAATATAAACCGCAAGTATTAGTCAAAGACTGGGCGGTTGGCGCAGTTAGTAGCACCCCTGCTTTGAGCCACTGATCCCGGGTTCGATCCCCGGACAGGTCAAACATTTGTGTGCATGAACATGTATGTTTGAGCTGTGTCTGGGTGTGTATATCAGTCATCAGGTTACCATAGTACAGGCTCTGCCTTGTTCGGTACCTGAATATAATGCTGCTAGTAGGTATTCCCTAACATTAATCGCATAAACCTGGTTTAGGAAACCAGGTTGTAAGCGTACTATTCTTTAGAACCAGATAGGTCTCGCGTGATATTTAGCGAGAAATTTTCTCCGACCAGTATCGAATCACTAATAATATTAATATTATCTATATAACAAAAATATATTCGTTGCTTTGTTTCTTGTTTTATTTTTGCAGAAAATCGATCTAAGTACGTCATTTATTGTATTTATATTAGGTGCATTAGTTGTAGGTATGTAAACTATTTCACATACCATCCAAACCAAACAACACTTAGTCCCTGAATGATTGCTGTATAAACGAATGAAACGACAAAATAGATTATAACAACCAGATTACAAAAGCTAGTATTGAAATGTAATGTTTACAACATTTTGATACATTACATGGCAAAACCTACATAACCCCATATTTATTTAAATTTAAAAATGGAACTTTAAAAAACGACATTAAAAATATTTAGTGACACTTCCGCTGAAAAAAACAACTATTTTGGCTTATTTAGGGATGTGCGCCACCCTCCCTTCCGCATAAACTGCTAATAGGAAGAATACAAAATAAAAAACACACAAGAAAACCCAAATAAACCAAAAACGATTCGATACGTGTTTCGCCTCTACACGACGCATCCTCAGGAGATGTTGACTCGTCGAGTGCTAGACCGACGACCGACTCCGTCGGTCTATCGCTCGACGAGTCAGAGTGGTGCACACCCCCAAATAAGCCAAAATCATTATTTTTTTCAGCGGGAGTGTCACAAAATATTTTAATATCGTTTTTTGATAATTGATTTCCGCAAAGTAACGCCTGAATCAAATGAAAAATTAAATGTAACTTTTAAAAAATAAAATGGTTCAAATCCGACAAAATTAACGTAATAAATATTAAATTTAAAGTGTTCTGCCCAACGTCACTACAAATCCAGCGATATTATAATATCTTAACTTTCTTGAATCTCTTCTCTGAACAAGTGACGGCCTGCAAGTAAGTTTAAACAGTGGCTATTGTTATTGTTGACAGTTATGAATTTCAATCAAAAGTTATTGCATTCAGACTACATTAAAAACCCATCACTTCCCGTCAAAGTCGATTTCATCCTGCAGAAAATATTTTGAATTGTTTTCACAGGGTACACCACAACAATTGCGCCCCTTACTATTCCATTAACGATCTCAATTATACAACCTACCATCGAATACACACTTACCAGAGAGCCTTAGGCTTACGTCATGACAGCACCAAACTTTGGTAATTTCTCACCACCACGTGGACTGTCATAAGTTACCCACTCCGACGATACAGACTCAAGCTACGCCGACTCTCAGGTACAAAGTACGGAAACCAAAACAAATGACAGTTCCTTGACTCTCTCGTCCTCGTAATGTATAATGGTACATTGCCGCATTCAGTCATAATATTTTTTCATACCACCTGCTCGAAAATATCCAATTACACATCACAAAATCTCGACATAAAGCAAGGCATTACATCCCCGGGGCTGAAATATTGTATGAAACTCCCATGGGCATAAAATGATATTTGGATTTGGAACGTTAGTTTTAGGAAAACTCTTAGTACGGAGTAGATACGGACATTGTGAAGAGCGTTTATTCGAAATCAAACTGGTTACTACAAACAGGAAAGGAAAGAAGGTGCGATTGTACTACTCGTAAAGGGCCACGCGGAGCGTGTGCGGGCAGCTCGGGCGGAGTGTGATTGTTCGGGAGCTATAGTTACACACGGCCCCTCACGTCGTACCTCATTCAATGCCATAGTTCTAGTTATGTGCCGCGATCTTGGGCCTTATTCGCTACCATGCAACAACTAACGCGGCACGTTACGATATCTTCAAGGAATGATCGCAAATGTGTATTGACTTCACGGTAATTCCTTGAAGATATCATAGCGCGCCGCGTTACTTGTTTGAGTGGTCATAGCGAATAACGGCTCTGTAATGAATTTGAAACAAAACACGAGGTTTGGTGCTATTTTAACAACCTCTATAAAATGTTGTAATTTTGAACAGTTAGATAACTGTGCCGAAATATCGGAAGCTCCAAAAGCAACTCCAAAACTGTGAGACCTAATTATAACTTATTAATTATAGCTAACAACCGCGAATGTTTAAAACAGTGTTATCAATAAAATGTTCCAGTAAAACGCTCGCTACGCTCGCTCGGCTCGCGCGTAGTGTGGTCACCATTCAACCTAACGCTTCTCCTCGCTTCGCTCGTTGTCGCACCTATCGTGACTTTGCCCTAAATTGTAATAAAAACTTAATTACATTAAATATACTTACATCATTTCGTTAACGGAATCATACGAAAAATCAGTGTAGGGAATTCAAATAAAAATCTGTAAAATGAATTTTGAACAATAGTCACGCACCCCCATTTATTATCTCACAGTAGGTATGAAAATTAGAGTATGCACCTCGAGGATAAAGCTTGTCTTCGTCTTGGGCGACTTGAATCCCTCACTACACTCAGGGCTCTACATAACTAACTCGCTGCGCTAGGGAAAAAAATTTAATCCCCTTGCTGGATTAACTTTAGAGTCTCCATTACACTCAGGGTTCAAAGGTCGCCGGTAACGTAAGACACTGTTTTTATTTATCGGTGCATATTCTACTATTTCGTAGTTATAGTGGAAGACTTTACTTCACTTAAGGTACGAAATCCTAAAAAGGTAGAATTTAATAGGTAGTCATTAGTTTTCTTCTGAAATAAATGTTAGATCCAATTTTAGTGAGAGGTATATTGAGAATATTTATCAGTGATTTAACACTGATGTGCTAACCGAAATTGGTAGCTATATATTGCTTTACTGTGCATCGTTGTTCGACACCCTACATTCAAATGAACATCGCTTGTGAATTGGCTTTCGCAGAAATTGCTTTCATTATACGCATTATAAAGTTAAGCTGATTAATTAGGGATGAATAGCACTTTTGTCGAGGGGATAAAGGTTCTATGAACCTAATTCTGAAGTGTTGTATTTAAGACCTTCTCTTTAATTCGACGGAGGAACACATCTTCTAATAAAACTCTGATATTTTTTTTTTCTAGTTCTGGTGATGTCAGTGATTAAGTAATGAACGATAGTGGCTCCAACCCTAGATTAGGTTAAGTTTGAACTGAGACCAAAGTGTGCGCAAGCCGAGCGAGCGGCTAGCACAGTGCAAACTAAGTAATGATTGCACTATGTCCGGGCACTTTAGTGCAGGCTCGAGGAGGTGGGGTCCGGACGCTCGGCGCAGACTCGAGGAGATGGGGTCGCGGGGGGGCTATCCCCTGTGGCTGACTTAGCAGGCGGTGGGGCTACGTATCCGACCCACCGCAGGGAGACCACGGGCGTCCAGACACGGGGAAGTCTGGCGCCCATTGTTGGCAGGTTCGTACTCCGAGGCAGTTGCGGCGCGCCATGTGTTCTGGCGTGCCGCGAAGAGAAGGGTCCGGCAACGGACAGCCGCGGCGGGTTCGCGGTCGTGTGCAAAATCTGTCCCGCGTTCCCACCAAAAGCGGCACTGACGGAACACCCCGGGGTTTTGGTGGGTACGGACTCCCACATAACCTCCACGTGGTGGGTGGTATCCATAAAGGATTTCCCCGGGTCAAAAAAAAAAGGTTTGAACTGCGAACAAATTATGTGCAAGCTGAGCGAGCAAAGCGAGCGTGCCGCGGCAGCGGCCAGCGAAGCGCTCAAAACTAAGTAATGAATGATTGTGGCTCCAACCCAAGGTTAGGATATTTTTGTAGGTATAGAGCAGAGCACAACAAAAATTATCTACCCACAAACTACCTGAGGTACTCTTTATAAATAGGTACTTGTGAGAGTGACACTTTTTAAAATGTAAATAGGTAAAAGAAACAAAGTAGGAAATAAAAAATGATAAAAAAAAAATATAATACGATACATTTTACAAGGGGTGCGTGACAGTTGCTCGAAATTCATTTTACAGATTTTTATTTTAATACCTTTCACTGGATATAAAAGACTTTTGCCATAACGGACAGTTGATATAGGTAACTTTATTTGATATACGTTATAGTTGTTATATAATTTAGAATCTATACCAGCACTTGATAAATCGTTTAACTGTAGTTCTATAATTTTAAATACTGCTAATATTACATACTGTTCAAGTATCATATTTTTTTTTTTTTGATATAACGATTATTTGACATACACGTTTTGGTATAATTCCGTTAACAAAATGATGAAAGTCTGTTTAATGGTATTCAGTTTTCATGACTAGTCTAAGGCGAAGTCACGATAGGTGTGAGCGTTAGGTTGAATGGTGACTACAAGACGCCAGAATTAGGTTAATCTACACTTCGATAAAGATATATCGCACCACTTTTGGGATAAAATTCTTGCCGTTGGGATAAAAAGATAATATAATTATGTCCTGTCGGAGCAATGACTAGTCTTAGTATGTTTTTCGAAGTAAGTGACTTGTCGAAGTATTGATCTTGTCGAAATTCAGGAGTACCTACACCCAGCAGTCTTATAGGTATATGTGCGACGACTAGCGACCCTACCTTCAATAGTAAGAATGACAAAATACTGATCAACGTATTGCAATTCGTGTATGAGGTAATTTATCTTTCGTCTTAATCAGGCATTTATATTTACTTTTGAAATATATTTATAGGTTTCGACGTTTCAATATATTATTATGTGTTTATTAAAATTCGACTAAAACGTAAGTATTTGTAGTGATTATATTTTTATAATAGTTAAGTTATTTGTTTTGAATTTCGATCAAAGGTTTATTATATTATATGTATGGTATACGAAATGAATATATCATATATCATGTATCATAAGTTGTTATTTTTAATGTCTATATATATTTTAATAATCGTAGATAAATATTGATTACCCTTTTACAAGAATTACGTTTGGGAAATGTATGTTTGTAATGTGATTGTTCGTGAAAAAAAACATTTATAAAATAAGAGGTTTTGGGAACGAGATGTATTCGAAATTGTGTTTGTAAAATGAATGATTTTTGATGAATAACATATTATTGAAATGAAACGTATACGTAGAGTTGGTTTTAATGTAATATTTTGTCATATGAATTTCGGTTAATCATAAAATGTATTGAAACCATAAAATGTATTGAAATAAAAAGAAAAAAACTGTGTTGTTCAAATATCAGACCATTAACCGTAAAGTGTATCATGTTTTTTTTGAAGAAATGTTGGAAATTAAGATGAAATTAAAATAAACCTTAGGCTTTACCACTGTTTATTAGTTTTTCTACGTAAGTAACTTTAACAACATCCACGCTACGTTAAGTGAGGTGCCATTTGTTTAGCTCCGTATATTTTTAATTCAAATAACTAGCAATGTCATCTGAAAGTGTCGATAGTGTGGTCCGTGAATTGGCCAAAACTGTGTTGGATCTGCAGGATGAAGTGAGGTCACTGAAGAAGCTCATAATCGGTCAGAATGATCTAATAAAGAAGCTTACAGTGAATACAAAACCAGCAACAACAAAAACAGTGGAGGGTAAGCAGGCGCCGATCTCAGCGTCGTCGGCACAACGGCCGGTTCGCGAGGCGAGCGTTCGTGCAAAGTCGGCGATTATCGGACTAACGGGATCAGCCAAAGCAAGAAAGGCTATATCGCCGCTTATTCTCCCAACCAGCCCATGCATCCCCGCCATCGCTACTGCGTGTGCGTCATCGAGCCTCGCAGTAGCTCCGACACCGAGCATACCTACTACGCCTACTTCACCGCAACAGGTGAACGATTGCACTGTTGATGATGAAAGTTATTCAAACAACGCAGTAATAAATGATAATGCATTCGGATGGACTCAGGTGAGGGCTCGGAAGGCTCGCCGTCCGATAAAGAACGCGACCTGTGGTACTGCAGCCCCTGGTACGACTGCGCTTCAGGCTGCTGATCGGAAATCATATCTCCATCTTTATTATGTTAAGGTAGGAACGACAGTTGAGCAAGTTTCTGAGCATATGAGTACTATCTGCTCTGAAGATACGTGTGTAGTCGTAGCCTTGAAATCCAGAGGCGATTACGCATCCTTCAAACTATCTGTGCCTACCAAAAATGTAGACAAGTATCTGTCGCCGCACTACTGGCCTACTGATGTGTGTATAAAACCTTGGCGTAGTGGGTTTCGTAACTCATCACAGCAACAGGGAGGAGAAAACTAAATACAAATCATTTAGGCTGGCTTATCAGAATGTTCGAGGATTACGTACAAAAATAGATAAATGTAAATTGGCAATTTTGAATGAGTCACCTGACATGATCGCGTTCACCGAAACTTTTTTGAAGAGCAGTGTTAGCGATGCCGAGTTTATGCCTGCGGGATATAAAGTGGTGCGCCGCGACCGGTGTGGCGACGCAGGATGGGGAGGCGTGTTGCTAGCGGTTCGGGACCGCTACAGAGTTCGGCAGGTGTTAGATGTGGACGGCTACACTCCGGATATCGAAATAGTAATGGCTATTGTGACTTTAAAATATCGAGATATTTTGTGTTGCGTAGTGTATATTCCCCCGAATTCAGACGATTTGACATACATGAAAGCATTTTTAGTGTTGGAAAATGTCGTAGAAAAGTATTCAAAATTAGATGTTTTATTATTAGGAGATTTCAATCTCAATTCCTGTAGCTTAAATATTAGTTTACAGTTTAATTATTTACTAGCGTATTGTAAACTGAAACAATATAATACTATAGCTAATAAGTTCGACTCGATTCTGGATTTGGTGATGAGTAGTCTTGGTGAGGAGTGTGTGAGGGTGCACGGTGACATAAAAATCGTTGAGCCTGAGGACGCGTACCATCCCGCGCTCGAGGTACGCTTGCGCATCCAACGTCCGCGCCCGTGCCTGCGCCCGCGCTTGTCACCTCAAATCGAGAATGCGGTTCCAAAGTGGAATTTCCGTAAGGCTGATTTATATTCTTTGTATGCCTCACTTGAATGTATCGATTGGGAAGAAATCATCTCTGCAAATAATGTTAATATAGCCGTAGACTTATTTTATGATAAAATTAGAGCATCCATGAGTAACTGGGTCCCACAAAAAATAAATAATACTGGTAGCTCACCTCATAGGTACCCAACATGGTTCACTGCATATATAATAAAAAACTTAAAATACAAGTATTTTCATATGAAAAAGTACAGGGAATTTGGGCTAGAATTTAACTTTGAAATGTTTAAGTATTATAGACAACATTCGAAACAGCTCATTAGTGAAGCGTATGATTTGTACATCAAAAAAACTGAATGTGGGATTCGCAAAGATCCGAAGAGTTTTTGGCAATTTGTAAAAGAACAAAAGGCCGACAGGAACACTTGTGATGAATTCGAGTACGAAGGTCATCTGGTCACTGGTGAGGATGCAGCCAATTCATTTGCAAAATATTTCGAGTCCGTATTTTTGTGCGACGCTCCCACCTTGTCTGTGGAGGCCGCCGAGCGGGCCGCCGCCGCCGCTGGCACGCTGTGCTCGGCGCGCATATCAATAGACCACATAAGCTCAGCTGATCTCTGTTATGCAGTTCGGCGACTAAAGGCGCACTCTTCTGCTGGCCCGGACGGTATACCACCCTTCATTATAAAAGATTGCGTATCCGCTTTTAAAATACCGCTTCTTCACATATTTAACTTAGCGTTGGGCACCTCCGTTTATCCTGCAGTTTGGAAAATTTCTCGAGTCACCCCTGTACCTAAGAGTGACGTTAGATCGAAAATTGAGAACTATAGACCTATAGCGGTGCTGTCAGCGTTCGGCAAGGTATTTGAGTCTATCTTGAATCGTAGCATTTCCTTGCAAATTCGGCCCTTGCTAAATGAGAACCAACATGGTTTTCGCGCTGGAAAGTCCACAACCACCAATCTCATCAACTTTGTGGACTATACGACAACCAGCATGGATCAGAAAGAGCAAGTAGATGCTGCGTACTTTGATTTTAAAAAAGCCTTCGATCGTGTGCATAACGATATTCTTTTGGAGAAATTCGCAAAAATTGGGTTCTGTCCGAGCTTGCTAACACTTTTTAGTGATTACTTTGCAAACCGTATCCAATTTGTACAATGTCTGGGATACCGTTCTGATCCATATCATACTCTATCTGGTGTAAGTCAGGGAAGTACATTAGGACCGACTCAGTTCTCGATCATGATAAATGATCTTCCGAATGTTGTCAGAGCAGCTAGATGTCTCTTGTTTGCTGACGATCTGAAGTTATTCTTAGGCATAGATGAACTCGCTGACTGCGAGGCGCTCCAACGTGATATTGACAGTGTTGTTGAGTGGAGTGAGAGGAACAAGTTAGAGTTTAACGTGTCCAAATGTAAAATAATAACTTTTACAAGATCCCGCTCCCCGCACGTTCACAACTATACTATGTCTGAAGTACCGTTGGAGCGTGTCACACAAATAAAGGATTTAGGTCTCACACTTGATTCACAACTCACGTTTAACAAACATATCACAGAGTTATGTAAGCGAGCTTCTAAGTCCTTAGGATTCGTGATGAGACAGTCAGCTAGGTTTGATGATGTGCAAGCTTTACTGTCTCTATTTTATGCTTTAGTCCGCAGTAAGTTAGAATACAATGCATTGATTTGGGACCCTCACGAAAAAAGTATACGCTGTTAATTGAGCGGCTTCAAAGAAAGTTTACTAGGTTTATTTATAAGAAACTGTACGGATACTACCCCAGTTGGACATATCCTTCTTTATTTGTTAGTGGTATGGTTGGTGTGAACACGCTGGAGCTAAGGCGAAAGTGTGCACTGTGTTGTCATTATTATCTACTACTAAACAACAAAATAGATAATCCTAGTGCATTAGCTCAGTGTGCACTATACATCCCAGAGCGAGAGTCGCGAGCGCGTGCACAGAGGCGCGGCCGTAGCGTGCCCCTGTTCAGGCCGCTTTTTACACCGCGCTCGGACACTGCACGATATGCGCCGACACACCATGCACTCACACTACTCAACTTCTTAATTATTTGTGAATCTGATATGGATGTATTTAACACCAATCTTAATGCATTATTGATAAATTATTGTATACGTTATTTACCCCAATTGTGTCACTATAGTTAATATATAACCATTAATTGTTATTACATTATTCACGTCTGACTCAAAAACGTTTTGGTTCTTAAACTGTAAGTTTTTGATGTAATTATTATTATAAATAAATAAATAAATAAATAAATAAATAAATAAATAAACAACAACAAAACTTTGCCGTAATGTAATCATCATCATCTCAACCGTAGGACATCCAATGCTAAACATTAGCCTCCCCATAAAACTCCAATAGCAGTGGTGGAAGCGGCCTGCATCCACCGTCGTCCCAGGACCTTTCTCAGGTCGTCTGTCTACCTCTTAAGAGGACGGCTTACGCTGCGCCGTACGAGGTCCGTAGTCTCCAGTCCAGAAACTTCCGGGTCCATTGGCCATCTGTTCTGCGTGCTACGTGACCCGCTCACTACCACTTCAACTGCCTAGTCTTCTGGCCATGTCAGCGACATCTGTTTTTCTATGGATCTCTTCATTTCTGATTCGATCGCGTAGACATACCTCGAGCAGTCTATAACTCTGCGCGACTTTGAGCTTACACATCAGGCCCATAGTGAGAGACCGCACGTTTCAGTGCCATAAGTCATCATTGGTAACACACATTGATTAAAGACTTTTTTCTTGAAGCACTGAGGTATTTTCGACGAAAAGATTTCACGAAGTTTCCGGAACGCTATCCAGCTGAGTTGAATTTGACGATTGACCCCCTTTCTCGAAGTTGGATCTGCCTAGTTAGACTATTTCTCCTAGGTAGACTAGATTGATCAACTACTTCGTGAACTGAGTTCCCAACTGGTACTCGAGTTGGCACAACATGGACATTTGAGATAATCTACACCTTGTCCATATTCATCTTTAGATCTGCCATTTAGTAAACTTCATTGAAGCCTTCGAGCATCGTGCTGTCTTCTAACGATTTTGCCATATCTACAAAATATCAACGGCATATCGAAGGTGAGTGATGTACTCGCCGTTAAAATTGAAGGCGTCTTCCAATGCAGTGGTAAACAGTTTCGGATAAATAGCCTCTTAACAATGGAATTGTCTTCGAACTCTGCTCCTACTCCTACTATCATGTTGGCGTTATTGTACAAGCACTTCAACACTGCGATATATCGATAGTCGATACGACAGCGCTGGAGGAACAAACCTGCCCACGTGGCTTCAAGAGGTGCTCTTCGGTTTTTTTATAACTTGACGTAGCGTGTCAATGTGTTCTATCTTTGGATATGTCATTATGGTTTTTTTGAAGTGTGGCTTGTTCCGGTGGCTGGAAGCTATCAAACCTGCGCTTGAGATCGTTCATGATTACCTTTAAACAACAAAAATAAAAAAAAAACAACTTATAAACATGGCTCAAAAGCAAGATGGGTCGTAATTTTAAAACAAAGTGACGCCAACTTTTTAAAGAATAGCACCACCACGCCTTTGTTTCATGCTAAACTATCGAGTAAGATGAAATTAAAGAGCTCCTAAAGAACTTTCAGTACCAGTGTTTCACCAGCTTTCAGAAACTCACGTAAGATACCGTTGTCGACCGGCAGCTTGTTGTTCTTAAGCTTACAACAAGTACAGGCTGATGTCCGGGATATCTTTGATATAATGTCGGGTAAGCTTGGCTCTTAGGTGGCAGAGCTGGTAACAGGCGATTAGCGACTGAGGTGTATAGCTGTCCATATAATCTCTCGACCACACTTCTGCTTTGGTCGACGCTACGCTGCCGTCTTCTCTCGGTGTTCGAGTCGTAATTGACATTTTGAACACAAAATTAATGGTCACAGCAAGCAAATGGTTTTAACGTATTGTAGTATTTTTAAAAAGCAAACTAGACTATAATTAATATACTCAACAAGACATATATATTTAAACAAACCCGTAGCAGAAGTTACTAGACCATCGAAAAATACTGTATGTACAATTTTACAACAAGAAAAGTATTTGACGACGAAATAGATGAACTTGAAATCATCATTTCGAAGTAAGGACGAACACTGCAAACACGACAAAATTTTACATGACTTTGATGTAGAAGCAGTTTCTTTTAAATCGATTTGAATAAACATTGGTACAGAGAAAGCCTAGCATATATGTACCTTACAGGAGTTTAGATACGTTCCTGAAAATATATTCTGGTACAACCTTCTTTATTTGCGCGGATAGATTTGCGGATTTCAGCTAATTTGTTATACCTACCTATAAGATATTACAGTTAGAACCTTACATTCATCATAACAGTTTAAAGTTTGTATCAATATTCATTCCAAGCAATATGTATAAAATTCTCCATCTGAAATTAATGTGAGACGCCTACTTAAATGATAAATGCAATAGATACATTATGGTAGAAAACTGTTAAGGTGCAAGTTGGTAGCCGGCTACACGTAGCAGCAGCAGACGACGTGTCGTCCCTCATGTCACCGCGACACGTCGTCGCTTAATATCCCTGCAGTCATGATTTTGAACCCGACTGCAGACGGCAACTGCACATGGCATCAACCATATGAAAAGCGATATGAAAGGTTTAGTTTTAAAGATTTTCAGTTGTTTTTGGTACACGAGCGACTCTACTGATCTGCGGTCGGGCGACAGTGTCGTCTGCCGCTCGACGACGTGACACTAGCTTCGTTTTGCTAACTACGAATGGTATTTTATAGAAATACATAGCAACCAGCCGTGCGATTCTCTAAGAGCAAGCATCGCTGCATCTTTGACAAGATCCGTGAAACAAATGACGAGATGGCAAGAAATGTTGGAAAAACAACCTAGTATAGAAGGGCGATACGAGTATCTCATAAAGTATTTGACATCAGTGAGCTCGTCGATAAGCGCATCGACGAATTATTACAGAATCGCACGACTGTAGTGTCGCTGCAACACGTTGTCTGCTGCGGCTTCATGTAGCCGGTCAACAACTTGCACCTTTACTGTTTCTTTCTTTTATAGTGTTCCGTGCTATCATCCGTATATAGCAGTGAACATTAGTACAGGTAGTTAATCTTGTGGGTGATGATGTTTGATCAATAAAGAGATAGATATTTGTATATATATATATATATCTCGCCTAAATTCACAAAGTGAAAAGGAGGACAAGCTACTGGCATTCATTACGGATAGTGCAGCAGTCATTCACGCACTGAGAAGACCGGTCAAGAGTCCTAACGGAATGTCATGCTGCACCTGGTAATAGAAGGGCAGATATACTAGCTAAATAAGGAGCCAAAAAGCAGGGTAGCATTGAGGAAATGGAACTCTGCAGACCATCTGCAATGGAAGTGCGGAATCTCCTGAGTCA
Organism: Selenia dentaria; assembly: GCA_917880725.1. Taxonomy (NCBI): domain Eukaryota; kingdom Metazoa; phylum Arthropoda; class Insecta; order Lepidoptera; family Geometridae; genus Selenia; species Selenia dentaria. Next base: position 18,211,283 of record OU862888.1, on the reverse strand, counting down.
CTATACGAGAGAAAACACCAAAACTGTTGGGATGACAGAAAGGACTGTAAAAATGCGAAATCCATGTTTCCAATCCTAAACAAAAATACTACGAACAAATTACTACGATTACAACGGCAGGACCTTCGCCTGATGGTGGGCATTATCACTGGTCACTGTAATATAAATTACCAGTCATGCAAGATTGGAGTAACGGACAGCCCTCTATGTAGAGGTTGTCTGCAGGAAAACGAGACTTTGGATCATGTGTTGCTGCACTGTAGTGCTACGGAAGGAATCAGAGCAAAAACATGATTACTGGAGGTCCGCTCCAGACCGCATGAGGCATCACCAGCATCATCGACAGTTGTTCAGACAACATCTCAAACAACACTGGAGCAGTTGTGCCAGCGACTTCAGCGTGTACCAGGCCTCATCGCCCCAAAAAGAATGAGAATATATACCTAGAGAGGGTTTTTTAATATATTTGTAGTGTGGTAAAATAAATATTTATATCAAGAATGAGAATATATACCTAGAGAGGTTTTTTTAATATATTTGTAGTGTGGTATAATAAATATTTATATCAAGAATGAGAATATATACCTAGAGAGGTTTTTTAATATATTTGTAGTGTGGTAAAATAAATATTTATATCAAGAATGAGAATATATACCTAGAGAGGTTTTTTTAATATATTTGTAGTGTGGTATAATAAATATTTATATCAAGAATGAGAATATATACCTAGAGAGGTTTTTTTAATATATTTGTAGTGTGGTATAATAAATATTTATATCAAGAATGAGAATATATACCTAGAGAGGTTTTTTTAATATATTTGTAGTATGGTATAATAAATATTTATATCAAGAATGAGAATATATACCTAGAGAGGTTTTTTTAATATATTTGTAGTGTGGTATAATAAATATTTATATCAAGAATGAGAATATATACCTAGAGAGGTTTTTTAATATATTTGTAGTGTGGTATAATGAATATTTATATCAAGAATGAGAATATATACCTAGAGAGGTTTTTTTAATATATTTGTAGTGTGGTAAAATAAATATTTATATCAAGAATGAGAATATATACCTAGAGAGGTTTTTTTAATATATTTGTAGTGTGGTATAATAAATATTTATATCAAGAATGAGAATATATACCTAGAGAGGTTTTTTTAATATATTTGTAGTGTGGTAAAATAAATATTTATATCAAGAATGAGAATATATACCTAGAGAGGTTTTTTTAATATTTTTGTAGTGTGGTATAATAAATATTTATATCAAGAATGAGAATATATACCTAGAGAGGTTTTTTTAATATATTTGTAGTGTGGTAAAATAAATATTTATATCAAGAATGAGAATATATACCTAGAGAGGTTTTTTTAATATATTTGTAGTGTGGTATAATAAATATTTATTTCATATATACATATTACACGCTAATATAAGGCACAGAACCAATATTATCACAATGGTTCTTATCACTCAGAACGATCTCTTCCAGACAATCACGCACGGAAAACAATAAGCATTAACTTATAAGGGTGATGTAAAATTAAATAGTATATGTATATTCAATGGAACTCCTACTTTTCATTCATGTCATGAATCTGTACTTCCATTTTCAATTCAGCCAGCGACCTGATTTATTGTCGGCCCTTGTCAATTTCGGAACGGCGATCGTGACCTTAAAATATTATCACATCCGAATCTTTCAATAAAATTCAGTTATACAGTGGAGAATGATATATTTTTATCGTTTTTCTTTTTCGGAAGGTCAAAGTTTATAGAACACCTCTTTGATTGGGGTGAAATTTGACCAAATAAGAATAATCATAATATTAAACTGAGATTATGTTTCAGGTACCGTTTTGTTTTCTTTTTTTCTTAAATTTAAAATTTTGTTATTTTATTGTAAGTTGATTAGTGTCACACATTAATGAATGTGACACCAATGAGTGAGATCCTTACAGCAAATTTGTACATTTAAGTACAAGTACGTGTACATCAAATATAAGAGTTTGTAAAAAAAAACTCTTGTTACGACTATTCAAGAGTTTTAATGCGATCGCATAAGCTATTCAAGCAATCTGATCGATCGTTCTTCATGCGTTAAACAACTAAAGAGATAAATCTTATCCTCGGATGGGTCTCTCGGTGACCTAGGGGTCATGGTTTCTAACCTGGCTAGCTAGTAGACACACGTTTGAATCTAGTCCGTGGTTGTAATTTTGCTCTACAGAATTACAAAATTAATAAAAGTCAAAGTCAAAATCATTTATTCAATTTAGGCATCAAAGACGCACTTATGAACGTCAACTTTTCATTATAATGTACTTTAAAGACTCTACCGCCGCGTTCCAAAATATATAGAGCCCACCAAGAAGAAGCGGCAAGAAACTCGGGGCCATTCTTTTTATATGGATGTTTACAATGTTTCTACTTAGGTAAGTACTACAAATATTACATTTTATGGGTGGCAGAGTGACAGCTGGCCAGAAGTGGAGTATGCCAAGCATTATCTTCTATATAATGTCGAACTTTATAATAAGCTTTTTTTATTAAAACGTTTTTTACAGTCAACTTGAATTTGCCCTCTGTGAGCTCAGTTATGTGTTTTAGGATTTTATTGTAAAAACGCACACAATTTCCTAGGAATGACTTATTAGTCTTCGCAAGTCTAAAACTAGGTATAGCTATCCTATTTGTATTTCTAGTATTAAAAGTGTGGTGATCACTGTTTAACTTATATTTATGTAATTTTTTACGAACACATTATATTTTCAAATACATATAAGGAAGGCAATATATTGATTTCTTTAAATAAATCTCTCAAAGATTCGACACGTCGTTTGCCGCAGCTTCATGTAGCCGGCTACCAACTTGAACTTGAACATAATGCTTGTGCACCTGGCACTGCGGTGGTATCAACCAAGACGGCCTCTTACACAAGAGGCCTACACCTAGTCAGCTTCTCGCCTCTTATCATTTCCGATGCTGGAAGAAATATTATTTAAGTCTGTTCCCTCAATTTGAAATACCTATTCCATAACAAAGCTGAGTGTATGTATACTCTACGCATATTGTACCTACATAAGTTCTAACAGTATATTGTTGTTTAAACTTGCAGAGACTATAGTAAAATATGCATCTCGAGTGTGAACATCTCGAGATTATACCGCGGGTGGTAGGACAAAAGCTTTTAGAAAGTCACGATGGGTGGCGTGGCATAAGATATTATATTTCTTAATGGTACCTTGGTGTTGTATGAATTTATTTTATTTCTGCTTGTATCTCGTGAATGTAATATTGTAAATGTCTGGCTGACCTAAACGCTTATGCTCGCGTAGTGTATGTTGAGATATGATCATAGTAAATATTGTCAAAATTGTAAATCGATTTTATACAATTTGTACATAGTCCATAATTTCTTACAGGCCCTTAATATTTCTCTGCTTTGAATATGAATTATTATTTATTACGTATAATATGTGGTGTACGTACAATACCTGATCATTTTATTAAAATCATATTAGGTATCGTCTAATCGGAGTCGTCCAGATTTTCACGGTTTAACAAACTACGCTATATATAAAACGATGTTTTAAAAGAAATACATATTTAACCTATAAACCCACGCCGGTACACCGGTGCCAAATCTATACATTGCATAAAGCCGCGTTGGTACACCGGTGTACCGCAGTCAAAACCCATATCGAACTGAACATAAATGTTAACTGTTCAAATATGGAATACATTTAGGTTTATTAGATGTTTTTTTAATACTTATAAGTACCTAGAAATCATTTTTACATAGAAATATAATTTTTTTTGGTTATCAGTAGGCAAGTAAAAAAAATAATGGGGGTCGATACCATATCTCTTAAAATTTCGCCGGTGCGCGTATTGTTTTCGCGAATAAGTACCATTTCGAGGTAAAAACCTAAGAAAAAGCTTATAATCCTCTTATATTATGGTTTTGTGAGCAATTCCTATAATTTGATAAAGGCAGCCGCCATATTGTTTTGATAACGAGTGGGACTACGATTTTGAGATCTTTTTGGTTAGCGTTAGAGTATATGTTTGTATGACAATTTGTGGATTTATTATGGATAATTTATAAAATAGGTAGTGTAGGTTTTCAAAGTCTATTGTACCGTTGTGATTGTATGTATTATTCTTCTACACCTGCTTGAGAGATAAAATTGGTTTTTGTAGAATTTAATTCGTTTGTTATTTTATTGTTGCGGTTCAAGTTTTTATGTATTTTTTCAGTTGACTTTACCTCTATAATTTGACTAAAAAGAAACAGATGACATATTAATAGAATAAAGGAAGATGTACTGGGTGACCAGTGTGAATTTACGCCGTTTACAGATATAAAATAGAAGAAATAGCTGTTTTACCACGATTTTACTCCTGCAAACGCTCGCGGCGCGCGTAATTTTTTTAAATAGTGAAGTTTCGCGCGCTTTTTCCGTTCGATTTGGTGGCAAAATATTTTTATTTTTAAGCTACTTCAAGGGTTAATGACACTTTCGCTGGAAAATGCTTATGGCAGAGATGTAGTGTGCACCACCTTCTCCCCTAAGTAAACAGAATGAGTAGTAATATCACAAAAAACAACCTAATTACCCAAAAACGATTCGACACTTGTTTTACCTCTACACGAGGCATTCTCGGGAGATGTTGACTCGTCAAGCGCTAGACCACAAAACACAAATTACAACGAAAGACAACACAATCATACTTTTTCTACCTACACAATTTGACTGTATTTTTTCCCTTTTTTTGTTTGTTACCTCATAACTTTCAACTGAATGAACCGATTCCCAAAAATCTTTCTTTTCTTTCTTTTTTCTTTTGTTTGAAAGCTGGTGCTCTCCGTGTAATGTAAATCCATGTAAATTTTATCAAATTTGTTTTAGTAGTTTTTGAGTTACACTCCAATAACTGATTTTACCAAAGGATGTCAGTATTAAATTTTTCAAATTGCACTTGTATGTACAATGAGTCCGTAATCATCAACCACATTATATATTCCAGAACCCCTCAAACAGAAGAGTTTTCAATTATTTTGCTAGGTTGCAGTATTCGTTTATGGCATTTCCGTGTTGCATGCTTTATAAACATACGTTTAAAATTCGTTTACATTTAAAGGTTTCTGAGAATGGAATGTTGCAATATACACTTTATAAATACTCGAGTGTCTGTGTCTACAGTCCGCAAACATATGTGTTTTGCAAAGGGTTGTGAGCTCCTGAAATGCCACACAAACTTTTATCATATATTTGTATACGTAGCAATTCATCATTTTAATTCACTTAGGACCTTCGTAATGTTCAAGCGTTTGTATTTCAATATGGGAATGTAAGCAAACCAATTCATTCGACTGTGTTGCTAAACAAAATTAATGTGAAAGAAGTAGATTGAATTAGAAAAATGATAAAGGCAGCCTGTGGAAAAAGATAGTGTAGTTTCAAAACAGCTTTCCCACACTTCATAATGTCTGAGTGGCACTCTTCAATTGAAGGTAGTTCTTTGAATTCGCTCGAGCAAAGTAATGTTTGTGCGGTTTTCTTTTTCGTAAAGGAAACTGCCACAAAGATTCTAGGAAATGGAGACAATTTCCAAGTCTTGTTGTAACAGGTTTCTAGTTACATTTAACCTTCCATTTCACAAACGTTCGTAACATTTATAGTTAGTGTAAAACACGGGCACTACCTCTACAGTTTTACTAGAATTCAATAAAGAGTTCGCAAGATATTCGTAGAATTTTGTTATTTGTATGAGCGAATATTCAACGAGACCGGAAATAAATAGCATTCAAGAAGCAATTCACTGCGCCTGTAGATAAAATAAGACCAAACGTGCAGTAGAACACATCGAGCTTGTGCCAATATATTCAGATAGCAGGAGCAGAATTCTAATATCACTTCTCCACATTACGTTCATATGCAGCGAGAAACTAAGGAAATGAAAGCAGAATATCGCATCAATAAAGGCTACATTTTTGCATGAATACTTCTTATACGGCTCTCAAGCATATCAGAACATTGCAAGATTATTGTTGTTATATTTTATTGCATTGTAAGAGACAAGCAGTTTATTGCAGTGTAGAAAATGAACGATTAATAAGAGTGTGTGATATTCAGGGTTTGGTGACGATGTTCACAGTTAACCTCTTTCTGCAACTCGTGAAAATAATGAAACTAAAATATTATCTTTATTTTACGTTACAATCTTCATAAGTTTGTTCATGATGTTGCGTTAATTTGACCAAGATCCATTCTAATTGGGCCAATACTCTTAAATTTGTCTGACGCTTGCGTTGCAATGATTGACAAAGATTGAATAAAAGTAAGTAGGGTCCAAAGTCGGGAATTAACGGTGTAAAAAGCATGGTCGCCATTTTTTTTATACTGCGTAAGTGTAACTTAAAGTAAAGTGTATTGTTTCAAGTAAATGACACGCATTTGAACACGTGAAACAATAAAAACTGGCATTTATGTAGGGTAACTAGGGTGTCACAGATACGTCATAGTTTGTACGCCGAAACGTGACAAGTTGACGGATTCGAAACGAATACTTTTTCACAAATTGTTTGTGCTACAGCCTCTGCAGTGCGAGCATGGATCTACCGATCGATAATGTTCCCGATTATTGTTGTCAGATTCATTTTAATCGCCTTATCTATTTTTATCGGCGTTTCAAAGTTGCTTGAGTAACAGTGTAAAAAAGAAAATTGATTTTTTGCAACTTGCCAACATCCGTAGACCATTACAAACACGGTAAGGTTTTAAGGTTAACCCACCACCACTACTGCGCGTCAAAAATCGACGAAACCCGCCAACCAAATAGCAGTAACACATGTGAAATTAATGAATGACGAACGTTTGAGTTCTAATTAATCTGTCGACATCTGTGTTGCCATTTTATAAAACGTTATGATTTCGATAAAAATATCGACCTCGACAGAAATGTATCGAGATTAGATCCATGCTATTGCTAATGGTTCGACATATTTAAACAACTTATCGATTCAGTAAAATTATCGTTCGAAGATCCATACTCGCGCTGCTGGTGTTAAGTGGTAACCTCTGCCTAGAAAAGATGCAGTTCGTCACAAGTGACAAACTGCAATACGCCCGGGGCCCTGAGATATTAAGTTGTAAAGTCTCATGTGGCTGTAATTTCGCCGGGCCCCATACCATTGAAACCAAAACAGTATTGAGAAGATAACTGTTTTGCGGTAGTAATTGATTTGGTGGCGGTACTACCACGTACGAACTCATTTACAAAGAGTTCTACTGCACTAAAATAGTGTCATTCCTGTGTATACCTTTTCTATTCAAAAGCGTCTCGGCTTAGTGAATGCCTCAGTCCGGTATCTCGCTTCTTCTGAAAGTATATAAAATTTATTCAAGGAACAAAAATTATAACTTTGTGAACAAGTTTCGAAATGAGCAGTCTTTGTTAAAGTTATTTCGTGTATTTTTTTTCGTTTTTCATTATTTTATGTTGTAAAACTACCATCCATATTAAAATGTTTTTGATCGACTTCAAAAAAGGGAGGAGGCTATATGTTCGTGTGTATGTATTTTTTATGTGTATGTTAGCCGATTTCTCCCCTATTTGTGGACTGCCGTGCGAGTCTCTAAGATCGTTGCATCTTTGACAACATCCATGAAACAAATGACGAGATGACAAGAAACGTTGGAAAAACCACCTTATTTACAAGGGCAATATCTCATAAAGTATCTGAAATCGGTAAGCTCGTTGACGAGGGCATCGAGGAATCATTAGAGAATCGCACGGCTGACTCTCAAAATTCATTTTTCTTTTGGTAGAGTATACTTCCGTTCTGGTCCTATAATAATTATATCAAATTCAGTTAAGCTGTTTTTGAGTTACACTCCAAAAACTGAAAAGTGTTGATTTATCTTGATGTCATCATTGACAATTGATCCCGTAAGTAGCGGTCACTCAAAATCATGAAAAAAATGTTTTTACCAAAAAACTAAACCGACTTTAACACCAAAAAGTGTAAAATAATGTGTCGAAGTTGGTACCTTGTGCACAATACTGTGATAATAGGTACTTTTGAACTATCATGGTACCGATTTCAACAAGTTATTTCACACTTTTTGGTGTTGAAGTCGGTTCCATTTTTAGGTAATTCTTTTAAGTATTATGTAGGTATACCAAATAAGTTATTATTTTTAAATAAAATATATAGCACGCTGTTAAAGTTAACCCTTAAATAGAATTTTGGGATACTGTGATATAAGGTTCTTGAAAGGCTTTATTAGAAGGATAGATACATACTAAGTTATACTAACTTATACATGCTGGTCTCCATCTTTAATAGCAGTATAGGTTGTCAGCGAGCCGCATGCACAGCATGACTATAAAATATGAAGCTGACTTTACAATTGATCCGCAATCATGTATCTATCACGTGCCTGATTAATAACAATAACATTAATTATTTAATACATTGTGATACAATTTTTGTGAACATTAATATTATAACGTTATGGTCAGAAAATATGATGTTACAAATATGAAGGAAGTTTCCAAGATACAGGTTAACCTAAATTGGGGACCCACGACATTATGCTTTGCCAAATAGTTTCTACATTAATAAACGTTCAATCATTGACGGAGGCAAAGAGAATAGCAATCCTATAAAGCCAACTCAACTAAATTATCTTAATAAAATAAAATCTACAAAAAACCAACACAAAGAAGTTGAACAAAAAAAAATATTCCTCTATAACAACTTACTTAGTGCCATTATAAAGTTCTAAAACTAAGTAAGCTTATACCTTTTTACAATACTTGAAAGAAATACAAAGAGAAGAAAAGTTCCGTAATAAATTCTAATTTGGGATACAACGGCTTATCCAATCTTAGTTTTTAGAACACTCAGCCAAAATAAAAAGTCGACAGAATTTTGTGAACAGAAAAGTGAGGCCGGTTTTCTAAACTACATGTACGTGCATCGGTACAGCCATAATAATTGTAATTTAATTAAAATTATGAAATATACATTAATTATTATTACATTGTAATTAAATGATAATTAAAACTTCACGTGTTGCTTCCACGCGCCGCGGTAGTTCGACTGACGAGGCGGCGTAGTTTTGTTGTACATGTTGTATGTAATTATGTATAAACATGGCGAGGCGTAGTTTTACCCAGCCTCACTTCTCTGTTCACACCATTCTGTCTTGCCTTTTTTATTTTGTCTGAGGTAGAACAACACTTAAGAGAGGTCGTATCTCTACCTCTATAAGGTAAAGTGAAGGGTAGTGATTTATTACGTGAGAGACATAGAAATGTCTGTAATATAATTATGTTGTTTTTCTTAATAGTATGTCAGAGCTTTAATAACATTTTAGCACTTTTAATAGGTACAATGTCTAATTCTTGCGATGTCTATGTTTTTTTTTTTCACCTTCTGGTCTCGTAATTCTGCACATTTGCCATGCCTCAAGTTATTTATGTAAATATTTATAGTTGCACCAAGTTACATTTCCAATAATGCAGTTAGAGTCAAGTCACAGTCAAATAATAACTCTGTGGTGAAGTTACTGCAGTCCTATCTAATTCACGTTCTAGTAATGCGGTGCATGCATTACTAAAGCAATAATTGACGAGGAAAGAAAAAATAACGTTTGATGATTTTGTGCACTTTTCCTAGACTCGTGCACCATTTTACTTACACTTAACGGCTAATAACCCACCACTATTACACGTCAAAACTCAAAGAAACACAAATATGGGGAAATTAAACAAAATCAACGAAAGCCGTTGCTGGGTATTTTTCCCGCCAACTTTTCCGCTAAGGATTATGTATTGATAATCTGTGTCAATAAGGCCAAGGGAAATGTTCTTGAAGTTTCTATCTATATTTCTATCTTGGCAATCAGCTTGCCAGACCTATGTACTAATCTAAAGTGATATGGAAAAGTAAATCAGTCTGTTGTTCTTGATCGGTTGTTTTTGGAAATATAATTATTTTTTTTTATATCTTCATATGCGGCCTTTGTTTTTCCCGCCAACTTTTCCGCTAAGGATTATGTTATTGATAATCTGTGTCAATAAGGCCAAGTTTACACAAGATAAATGTTCTTGAAGTTTCTATCTATATATCTATCTTGGAATCAGCTTGCCAGACCTATGTACTAATCTAAAGTGATATGGAAAAGTAAATCAGTCTGTTGTTCTTGATCGGTTCTTTTTGGAAATATAATGGTTTTTTTTATATCTTCATATGCGGCCTTTGTTTTTCCCGCCAACTTTTCCGCTAAGGATTATGTTATTGATAATCTGTATCAATAAGGCCAAGTTTACACAAGGGAAATGTTCTTGAAGTTTCTATCTATATTTCTATCTTGGAAACAGCTTGCCAGACCTATGTACTAAACAAAAGTGATACGGAAAAGTAAATCAGTCTGTTGTTCTTGATCGGTTGTTTTTGGAAATATCATGGGTTTTTTTTATATCTTCATATGCGGCCTTTGTGAATGATTTGTATAATACGAACAATGCAAATACAGCCCGTAATAAATGCTGCATTTACTTTGCTAAATTAACTTCAGTATGAACCTTACTTTACTGCAATGTTATTATTATTAGAACTGTCTTCTGGTAAAATTAATTGTATGTTTGCGTTTTTTGATTGCCGTTGTACTTGTATATACCTTCGAAATGAAAAAAAAATTAGAATTAACCAAAGTTATATTTTTAGGTCTTTTTTAAGTTGTCGCATTTAGCAATGCAAAAAAGTGAGGGAACATTATACAGAATTACAGCATTACAATTATATAACTTTCCATAACTTAGCAATTTCATTCCATGACAATTGTTTTTATAGAGTTGTTAATATAATAAAATACTACATGGGACAACATCCACACAACACAATCTTCAAGTCCCAAACTAAGCAAAGCCTGTTTTATGATAAACTGATGACTGATATACATACTAATTACATAAACACACCCAGACAGGTGAAACATTTCATGCACACAAATGTCCGGGGATCGAACCGGGTGTTGACGACCCAGAAGTTAGGGTTACCAGTTACCAGTTAAATTATTTGATTCACACCTGGTATATAATTAGATAGTGGATCTAATTATATACCAGGTGTATATGATTTACACGTCAATGATAAATATTAAACATTTATAAACACTTTCATTGATATGTCAATACCCTAAAGCTCCCAAAGAAAGCTTAATTCGTGGTGTGAGGCCCTGGTGACTTGTAATACAGGTTTTCACAAACCTACTTCAGACAGAAGTCTCTCACAAAGCAGGTTTACATAAGTTAAAATATTAGGGTTTACTAAATAATAAATAGATTTTATTATTATAATTCCTTTTATTGAATTTTTCCTCGGATTTGTTATCCGGTCCTTTACAAAGGCATAAGTGGGGCTGTAGCCAACACTAAGAGGCCTGTTTGGTATATAAAATACAAAGTAGTATAAAAAAACAAAAACATTTTGGATGGATGGTGACATGGTATATATATTACAAAAATAACTAAAATGGCAAGGCTATTGATATGAACTTATTGTTGATAAGAGAGATAGTGGATTATGGACGAGACTACGGCACCTGCCAATTTAAGTCTTATCTTAAAATATTTAGGCAGGTGGTGACTTGCCACTCACTAAACGGGCCCCCATAATAGCCACCATCAATGGTGACAATAGGGGCAACGTTGGTGTGGATGGATAAAGGGTGTCGAGAGGTGTGCTGCGGTTTCATTAGAGCGCTACTATCGGCGTTGTGCCCTTTAACACTTTCACCCTTGGAGCTTTTTGTTACTTGCTCTTGCGTCTCCACCTGCAGTCAGCCAATTAAGGCAAGCCGGGGGTCAGAGGTCTCATTTAGCCCCAAGGAGAATCAGGGTCCACGGTGTCGCCACACACAAACGGCTAGCCACAAAGCCGCCCCTGCGGTTAATTAATTATTTTTATTATTAAGTCCAATACGACAAAATACCTTAAGTTTTAAAGCAAGTAATGTAACCGCACTCAACTCTTAATAAAATATCTACATAACCGCAACAAAATTACAAACCCTTTAAATGTCTTAGTGAGCTCGATCCATTCTCCACCTCCAGAGTGTATATTCGTGAAACTTGTTACGTAGTACAATTTGTCATGGACCCGCCACAACCCGTCTGCTCTATCGTCCAATGTCTTACCCTCCAACCATTGCACGGGGTTTCTGAGACCGTTATCTCTCAGTGATGGATTTTTCCGCTGAGAAAAACTGACGTGTGTCTTTTTTCTTTACCCTGTCTGTTCTAGGCAAGTTTGATCCATTCTGACTGCGTTGACATTGAGGCATAAATTGATCACATAGAGAATGAGAGGATTTTTATCCCATTTTACTGGGTTTAAGATGTAGCTGACCTATGGTAGGTACATATAAAACATGTAATAACTTTGCAGGTACTTCGTTTGTGACTAAAATAATGCCGGGCTCCGAACACAGAGACACCGTCAAGTTTTGTATCTATGTAGAAACAAAATTAGTCGACTGGCCGGTCGGTGCTGTTGTTAGCAATCCTGCCTTCTGAGCCGCTGGTCCTGGGTTCGATCCCCGCACAGACATACTTCAAACATTTGTGTGCATGCACATGCCTGTTTAACCTATGTATGGGTGTGTATTTGGTTACAAGAATGTTTATTAGTCATCAGGTTACTATAGTGTATACTACCTATAGGTTCTGATTATAGTTTGAGACCTTAAAACATTGTCTGGATTTTCTCCCATATTATTAGAATTTTATATTTTTTAATTCCAAAATGAGCATAATGCTATTTATAGATTATTTGATTTCAGTCCATAAGTCTGTAGGTATACGGAACGTAAATTACAGATCATTATAAAAATATGTATGCAGCTTTCGAAATTGTAATCGAACTGATAAAATGTAAATTGATGCGTCATGAAAAATATTTAAATTTAAGTTAAATAATTCCATGCCAATTTCTAATAATATGTTAAAGAGTTTGTGTGATTGTTTATTGGTCGGAATAAATTTCATAAATGAAATTACCGACACTTATATACCATTCCACAATTACAGTCCTGCTGGTCGATAAGTACAAAACATTTTTAATCAAAAAATAGAACCAACTTATACACTAAAAAGTGTGAAATAACTTGTTGAAGTCGGTACAATAATATTTTAATTTTGACATGACGTTTTTATTACTGATATTATGAAATTTTATTATTAGTTTTTTTTATATGTTGTGATTTTTATCTTTTGTAACTTATTGTAATTAATTTTAAATAAGATTGTAGAAATGATTATGATTATGGGTGTAACCTGAATATAAATAAATTTGATTTGATTTGATTTGGATCATGGTAGTTCGAAAGTACCTATTATCAAAATATTACGCAATATTGTAATAATGTGCATGGTACCGACTTCGACAAGTTATTTCACACTTTTTAGTGTAGAAGTCAGTTCTACCTTTTTTTAAATATTTTTTCACCCTTTTTAGTGACCTTGTTACTTACGGGATACACCGTCAATGATGATATCATAAAGATAAAGCAGCACAGTTCAGTTAGCAGTGTAACTCAAAATCTTTTTGACCGAATTTGACGAAATTTATATGGGACCACAACGGAAGTATACTCATTAAGTATCAAAAAAGAAAGAATCATTAAAATCGGTCCATAAACGACGAAGTTATCCGCGAACACACATAAAAAATATATACGGTCCAAGTGAGAAACCTCCTTTTTTTTGAAGTTTAAACACCCAAAATTAGTCATGTTATTTATAGAAGAACTATCTGATGTAAGTGGTGGGACGGGACTTTATCCTTTTTCGTTTCTGAGTCTACTTTACGACGCGCTTGTTTCATGCTTTCGGTTTAGTTGAATTTTCAGACTGAAAACTAAGATATTACGAAAAAATTACCAAACTTTTTATTTTACTTTTGAACTATACTGGTTCCGACATCAACAACTTATTTCACATTTTTTAGTGTTTAAGGCGGTTTAATTATTTTTTTCAACATTTTGACATATGCGTTGTCAAACATAAAAAAATATACTAATAAATAATAATCTATTGAGAACCTCCTCCTTTTGGAAGTCAGTTGAAAATTTATCAGAAAGTTGTTTGTGCAGATAAATATGCTAAGCGTTATTTCTATCTATTTTAGTGTAAGTATTTTGTAAGAGTGCAGTGGATAGCTCAAATTAATTTAATAAGTGTGCTAAAGCTAGCCCATTACGGGGCCAAGTAGACACTTTAAAATATCTTCGTAAGGGTGCAGTAGGTCAAGGATCAAAATTTTAAGGGTCAAGTGGGTCCGAGATTGAACTTCTAATATTTTTAAAACAGTTTAATAAATTATATAATAATCTATATTTATGTATTTCTAATATAGGTTGAGTCGATAATACTAACGTTATCAATTGATAATCGTTTTTACTTAAATACTTAGTATAATCCGGAGACGCAGCGCGCATATCGTTCGTCCGGGTCATTCATTAAGGGTCGTTCCACCCACGAGAGTTTGTAATACAATCCTTGCGTAATGGAATTACGCATATTACACCAATTACATCACATCACACTAATATTATGAAGGCGACAGTTTGTTACTTTTTCACCGTGCCAATTTTCATGAAATTTCGTATGGAGTTAGATGAGTTAACAGTTAACATATAGGATTTTTTTTATCATCATCATCATCATCATCGTCATCTATCACGACGTGGGTTTATACCCACGTGAATTTACTAGCAGCTAGTAAATTCACAAGAAACAGATCCTACAGATACTCAAGGAATTTCACATGCTACGATTCCTTACACACCTTAACACAGTAATATTTTCTAAGAATGTCAGTTTTCTTTACCTATCACGGTTCGCATCCCGACAATGAGAGCGTAGGGAAAATTCCTTAACTCCATCTCACCAAAAAATAAAAAAAGGGAAAAATTCTTTAAATTTCCAGCCCCTCGTGAAAAAATAATCAGAATGACAAAACTGACATTGTGCTACAAAATCAATGACCAACACGCACCACGTTGAGCTTTAGTATCCCCGAGCCTCTATCCAAGATTTATAGATAAACTCTTAATTGCACCACCACATTATAAAGTATAACAAACAAAGAAATAGGATAATAGAATAGAAAAACATTACTCAACAATGATAAACTCAAAATGAAGTGTCACAGTGTAATCAAGGTTCTCGAGCAACTTCGCGGGTATGTACACCATGCTTTTGAAGAGAATTTCAATGTTCGATGACATTACAGCTAAGTATAATAAGTAATAAGAAAAGTAGGAAAACTTCGATACAACGTATTAAGTACTTAGCAGTATGTTCTGGCAGCTATATTACTTAAGACTATTTTTCCATTCTAACACATTCTTCACACAATCACTGACTGTCAAGTTAGATAGTAGTAACATATTAATCTATGAACTAATAGTTCTATGAACTAATAGTTCTATGAACTAATAGTTCTGCGAACAGTAGACCTCGCGAGCACAGTCTTATCAGCGGCAATCTTGACCAATTTTGTTAAAGTTTGAGTTTGTTGTTGGTACCAAATGTTCTTGCCGACCAATGCCAAAAACGTCCAGTTTTTAAACTTCACAGCCAACTTATCTCGGCTACCACTAGACCAATAATTATGCTCATATTCGAAATTCCTACTTTAAGTCAGGTACCTAATGTGTGTGTACATAATTTTATCAAAAACGCTCCGCAAATAGCGCTGTAGCAACCTTCCCCCTTTTATAAGAAATGTACACCTTCAATAAAAAAATCGCCGACGACAAAAAAAGACAATTATATATTAGAACATACATAGTACTATGTTTCGTCAAGATTGATTGAAAAAGCGACCTGTACGAACAACCTAACAAATAAACGGACAGATGAAAGTCAATTTCGCCCGCCGTGCGTTTCTATAAGAGCAAGCATCGTTGCATCTTTGACAACATCCGTGAAACAAATTATGAGATGACAAGAAACGTCGGAAAACAACCTTGTGTACAAGGGCGATATCTCATAAAGTATTTTACATCGACGAACTCGTAGAGATTCGCACGGCAGTAAAAGCAGATGCTTCCTATGCTCGGTCATTGAATTATTCTTCTTCTTCTTCTTAATGGATGGCTTCTGTGACTAAATTGTCACAATTCTGCCAGTGTTCGTACATGCTAGTGTCATAAACCGTGAGGAGTTTTAGGTTGTAATCTAAGAATATGATCGGCGATTAAATAAAAAAAATCAAACAGAATTTTAAAAAGGTGACTAGGTATCTAAAACAAAATACAACACAAAAAGGATTATACCATATAGACTAACACACATTAGATCATAATAATAATATGATTGTTTTAGTATGCATGCTATAAAAAACATTTACAGTTTAAGTTTATTTATATCCACAAATTTACATAGTATATAATTAATCTATGGAAGAGGTAAGGGATAGCAGGCATTTAAAGGAAGTTGGACGGAGGATATTAGGTGGAAGAATATCATATAAAGAAAGAAGAAATTTAGGACAGCTAAAGAAAATGTTATCTACGCTTCCCTCATCCAGGCCACACTCACACATAAAATGATCCTGATCCCTGATCCTTAGACCTAATCGCAGACGGCAGTCAATTAATTATAAAATAAAATGAAAATTATTCTACGTCATTCCAGCCGACATAAACATTACGTATCAAGTCTGAATGTCCAGTCATGAGCTAGCCAATTCTTATATGTTATGATAACAAGTTAATCTATGTAACAGGCCAAATATTGATTGACCTCCTTATCATCAGAGTTTATTATGAATAATTTAAAATTAAGAGGACGGATCGTGTAGCAACAAAATTTAGCTATTTCATTATAGACTACACATTTGTACTAACAAAAAAAAAATAGCAATTTCATTAATACCAATCCAAAGTACAAAAGACCAATGGTTGATAAAGGTTTTCGTGATAATTAAAAAAAATGGTTTTGTAAATTGTTGTATATACTATATTCGTATAAATATTTCCCTTTGTAAGGAAGCCATTACTTGCTGTGCCTTGCTGATTCATCTGCGAAATGATGAATGATAATGATGAAAAGTATCCTATATCCTTCGAGGTGTAATCTTCCTTCGCATATTATGAGTCAGAAGTGTGAAAAACACTTTTCACAAAGTCGTTTACAATGAAAGAAGAAAAGAAACAAAATAATTTTATTCAGGACACCACACAACATAACATACAAAATACTGACAAAATAGGACAACCATCAAAATAATAATGTTGCGTAATGCCATGAAAGAGCCCCGAATCAGCATACGCAAAGGTAAACCCAAGCACTGATTTTCAGTCGGCGCTCTTCACTGACGTCACGAACGTAACTAGTGACACAACAGAAACAAATAAAAAATAGAAAATAAATAAAGATAAATAGTATTAAGAAACAAAGATAATTAGTATAATTACAGTCAAAAAACAAATATAAACAAGATGGTGCATTCCGAGATACTTCGCGCGTTGCCGACAGCATAGCGTCGATTAGCACTATTGGCGTGTGTGAGTACAATGTACCTATTGCAACACTCACCTTTTACATTACTCTTTCCAAAGTATGCTTCTATTGTCAACTTGGGTGCTATGCATCGATAGGTTATGGCATTTACTGAACATATTGATGCCATGGACGGAAGCAATGGTAGAGAATTGAACCTTATTAAAAATGTGAAATTGGCAGATTAGAATTAAGAATATCACGCTAAGCACTAGTCTAGTTCGTTAATTAGGTTAAGCAAACCTTTCTGGAGTCATTGCTGGGATGACCGATAGAACCGTTTTCTACTGAGTGCTGCCTTATGCAGAACGCACTTTTAGCCAACAGCCTCACCTACTTGGTCTTACCAGTTTTATTACTCGCTAAGTCGCTTTAGTGGCATGCGATTTGTCTGACCGCACGTCAAGTGCTTTACGTGTGCACCCACAGCACATGAGTAAATGATATACTCATGTGCCTAAAGACTTGCCACCTACCTCTGGGATGGATCCGCTAAGTACCTTATGGATGCTCTCGATAGACTGCAACGTTGTCCGTATTATTGGAGACACTGAAGTCACTCATCACCTAGAGCCCCCACAAATGCGTAGAACTATACCTTCTCTAAGCTTTTTACCGGTTGTTTCATAGCGAATGTTCACAAGAGCTTTTTAATCTTATTCCTTCCTCACCATTCCGACCCCGAACTACTCGTTCCGGCCTAGCATTGCATCCATATACTGTTGAAAACTTCTTACCACGAACCAAAAAGTTTAGCAGTTCCTACGTATTTCCTTGCAGCTATGACCCTGGGTCTTTCAAGCGGGGCGTGAAAAAGCATCTAAGTTATTATCATCATTATATAAGGTTATCGTCGATAAGTGCAGCCGTAAGCTGCACTAATCACCACCCCTATGATGGTCATTGCTTCTTGATTCCATCTTCGCTTTCCATCAGGCGAGAGGGAATAAATAAAATATAAAAAGAAAAAAAAACACTTAGATTACCGCAGTGAGGGTACATGGCGTGTTTACGTTTTACGACTGCGTTGACGTTTATATACTGATACGCCCACACTAGGATTTCCTGTGTTGCGGGAGGCATGGGAGGCATGGGCACACATAATAATGTGTGCACATTATTATGTGTGCCCATGCCACAAAATAACACAACACAACATCCATGAACCGAGAACAAATATTTCTGTATAAAATGTTACAACCAGGGATCTATCCTAGGACTCCACGCTAAGAAGGCAACCTCGCTACAAACTGAGCTAACGAAGCATGTATAGATTATACATTTTTCTAATAGTGCTGCATTAGCGATAACAGCAGTAGTTTAAATAACCGCACTAGGCCCACGTGGTGCATTATGACCGATGAGTCCCTAGGGGAGGAAGCCTCCTATTTCAGGAGTGGAGATTTTATGGGCTGAATATGCTTATTCTCATTTATAATACCATTAGGGCACTCAAGCTACCACGGAATAATCTCACTAATATTATAAATGTGAAAGTTTGGATGGATGGATAGGCGGATGGATGGATGTATGTATGGATGTTTGTTATGCTCAAGCGGCTGGGCCAATTTTGATAAAATTTGATATGGAGGTAGATGAGGCTTTGGACTAATACATAGGATACTTTTTATCATCATCATACATCACCACACGGGTCAACTGGGCAAATTTTCATGAAATTTGATGTGGAGGTAAACGAGACGCTGGATTAACACATAGGATATTGTTCATAATCATCATCATCATCATTCATCATAACGCGGGTAAAACCGCGGGGCGTAACTAGTTTATATATAAAACAAAAGTCATGAGAGTAACACCATTTTTTAACTCAAGAGGTCCAGCTGGGACCAATTTTTATGATACTTATGTTTTTCGATTTTTCATATCTCGGGGAAGGACACAGGATAGTTTCATCATTATCATCGTCCATCACCAAGCGGGTGAAACTGCGGGGCGCAGCTAGTATAATATAAAAGTACCACGAGCTACTAAAAGCTTCGTTCAATGAAATGGATATCATAAATAACTAATGGAAATCAATTCAATTTCAATTCATTCAACTAGGTGCTCGCCCACGTATCAGCCACCAAAGGTTTCTATAATCAGTAGGAGTGTAAACCCTATTTTACCTTGAATATTCCCTACCGATGTATGGTGTCGCCACAACAAGGAGCTATTGAAAAGACCAGAAGGAGCTACTTATTGGAGTGTTACATGTTGCTGTAATTTTTAAATGCGTTAACTTATAATGTTTTAAACTACTTATAATTTAACAGCTTCGAGGGGCCGAGACCTACTATGTATTTGATATTAATTTCCACGTGACCTTCTCACGTTCCTGAGAAAGAGAGTCTTTAGAGACAGAGAAACGGACACACAAATTATCCTACAAGAGTACGGAACACTGATTTCATCCATCAACTTCATTATGCTTTATTGTTAAAAAAATTCAAGTTGCCTTTTACGTTGTTTTCAAAATTGTTTTTCTGTACCTAAGGCCGTTTCCTGATTTGGTGGTACGGCATCGGTAAGCGGTATACTGCCAGTATGCTTTCGGTCTAAAACGGTACAGTATTCACTCGGGAAACAACAGAAACGTTTATGCCGTCGCGGGATAATGTCGTCGTCAGATGAAGATGCTACAGCGTGTTACATGTATTTGCGATTGCGTAAAAGAAGGGAAGAAGTATTTATGATACCCATCTCGCTTTTGAGCCATGTTTATAAGCTGTTTTCAAAGGTCATCACAAACCGTCTCAGTCGCAGGTTCGATCAAAAATCTGGAACAAGCTGGTTCCCGAAAAAGCTATGGTACCATAGACCACATCCACATGCTACGGCAAGTTATACACAAGACCGAAGAGTATAGCTTGCCTCTTTGTTTTGCGTTTGTGGACTATGAGAAGGTCTTTGATTCGATCGAGACGTGGGCAGTGCTTGAGTATCTCCAGCGCTGCCATATTGACTATCGGTATATCGAAGTGTTGAAGTGCTTGTACAATAACGCGAACATGTCAGTCCGAGTACAGGAGCAGAGTTCGAAGGCAATTCCACTGCAAAGAGGCGTGAGACAGGGAGACGTTATATCTCCTAAACTGTTCACCACTGCATTGGAAGACGCCTTCAAGCTTCTAGAATGGCAAAGACTCGACATCAACAACAACGGCGAATACTTCTTATTCTTATTCTGATTCGGGGCGCTAAGTCCTGCACTGACGTCCCGCTTGGGGTGTATTGTGCATTTCCTTCAGCTGCTACCCTAGCCATCCCAACTCAATATAACGGAGTATGACCCTGGGTTGCTGGCACTACTACTCCAGTGATATTTGAAGTGTTAAAACTGATGATGATTTAGAACTATAGTGATCCTCTAGTAGTTCGGTAGTATTCCGTATATTTTCCGTAGCCGTGCACTCCAACAGCACGTGCTTCACGGTCTCGTTATCCTGCAAACATCCTCTGCACAGTGGACTATCTGTTGCACCAGTTTTATATAGATGGTAGTTGAGATTGCAGTGACCTGTGATAATGCCTACCATTAGGCGTAGGTCCGGTCGTTGAAATTTTAACAAATTATTAGTTGTGTATCTGTTCAAGGTTGGAAACATAGATTTTGCTTGTTAGCAGTTATTTTTGTTATCCCAAATGTGTTGTTGTTCTTTTTCAGTATAGCGACGGAGTAGATTACGTATTTCCATCGCTGAGGGTTTGCAGAGATCATTTACATCTCCACTTACCTGTTTCTTTGTTGCATTTTAGCAAGTGTATCTGCTTTTGCATTTCTTGGGCATGAGTCATGCCCTTTTGTCCATGCTACCACTATCATATACTTGCTTGTGTAGAGTCGCGTGAGACTAGGCTATCACTCTTAACCTGGTTACCGGCCTTCTGAGTGCATATATGACCGTCGCACTATCCAGAGTGAATGCGATTAGTCACCTTTGATTTGCCGACGATATTGTAGTCATTGTAGAATCCATGGAAGACAATCAGTATAATGCTCGAAGGCCTCCATCGCGTTTCCCAACGGGTAGTAGGCTTTAAGATGTACATGGACAAGACGAAAATTATGTCTAATGCCCATGTTGTGCCTACCCGATTTCAGTTGGGAACTCAGTTCTCAATGTTGTTGACGAATATACCTAGGACAGACATCAAACTAGGGAGGTCCAACTTTGAGAAAGAGGTCAATCGTCGAATTCAACTCGGCTGGGCAGCGTTCCGGAAATTTCGCGAAGTCTTTTCGTCTAAAATATCTCAGTGCCTCAAGACAAGAGTCTTCGACCAATGTGTGTTACCAGTGATGACTAAGGCACTGAAACGTAGTCACTTAGAAGTAGATATCACTTCTTGAGGGGACGGAGTTGCAGAGTATTCCTTCCACCGCCAGAATGTGAATCGTAATAGAAGAGGAAACTCGAGTAATCCGAGTAATTGGTACTCGTACTTGTGCAAGAAGCCGCAAGAAGTTTGCATTCCTGCAAAGATAAGTATAAGAATTCGCGACCCTTGTGGCCATGGAGGGCGCCACTGCATTACTCATATCTACACATGCGTTACTCATATAATAAAACTGATGCTAGGCTCACAAGTCATTTTTGAATAGATATAAGATTATTGGGAAAAAACACATTATTTATTGGTATATAGAATGGTGTTAGATTTAGATATAAGGTTATTGATATAACCAATTTTAGATTTATTGCCCGTATGTATTGTCTATCGTCCAGACTGAATTTTCGTCAGTTTGTTTTCTCTTTCGTCACGCAAAAAATTGTATTTTTCGAACTCCTGTTGAGCTAAAATTTTTATTTTTACCCGAAAACAAGTTACGATAAAATAACTTTGCAGTAGGCACATGCATGTTGGAAAGTTTAGTTGATTTACTATAGAGATAATATTTATAGACGCTCATTACGATATAGTTAGTACTAAATTATAGTTAGTTCCATACGGTTTCAATAGATGGCGTTGTATCTTCTTAAAACACGCAAGCTAAATTAAATGCAGCAGTCCCCAACAAAGACACCTGCAATTCAAGATTTCCTACAAGTTACGATAAAATAACTTT
The DNA here is from genome assembly GCA_917880725.1 of Selenia dentaria. Taxonomy (NCBI): domain Eukaryota; kingdom Metazoa; phylum Arthropoda; class Insecta; order Lepidoptera; family Geometridae; genus Selenia; species Selenia dentaria. The sequence goes on along the minus strand of OU862888.1, from coordinate 18,188,609 downwards.
ACAGTAGGCACATGCATGTTGGAAAGTTTAGTTGATTTACTATAGAGATAATATTTATAGACGCTCATTACGATATAGTTAGTACTAAATTATAGTTAGTTCCATACGGTTTCAATAGATGGCGTTGTATCTTCTTAAAACACGCAAGCTAAATTAAATGCAGCAGTCCCCAACAAAGACACCTGCAATTCAAGATTTCCTACAATAGTAGGATATTAGTTTATACAGATAAGAGTGAGAGTAATGTTGAGTAAGTGTTATTGTCAGATAGTAAAAAATTGATACAATAAACAAAACAACAAAAACATAAGCATGATTAATAATATTTATTAATTCCAGCATAAATATTCTTTAAAATCTTATTGCTTTTTAATTGTCTTCACATGTGGTGTTTGTTTTGCACAACTTTGTTTTTTTAACAAAGATGAGTCGAATGACAAGATCACTTTATTTAAATAGTTTTTTACAGAAATCTACTTCTTTGATTAAATAGTTTACGTCTTGAATAAACACTCTGTCACGACAAAATATTTGTACCTACAAAACATCACAGTCACGTTATTAAACGAAATAAATTCTTATTCGACATATTTTTGCGATAAACCAGATAAACATACGAACAAAAACATATATAAAATACTGACAACTTAAATACTGTTTATTCCTTAGCGCAACTTCGTAATAAAAAGTAGTCATTAATATATTCATAAATTAAATAATGCAAACGAAAAATTTGGATTACATTGCAATTGCCCATCAAAGAGCTATAGAGAAAAAAACTCATGTTAGTTTTCCCCAGTTGAAATATCCTTCTTTAAGAGATGAAGGTTTGCGAGATCCTGTACAATGGTTGACTGGAAAGGCCATGGATGATGGAGCAGAAGGTCTGTGGAGGGTACACGATGGGCTCTACGATTTAACGGAATTCATTGACAAGCATCCAGGTGGTGAAGAATGGCTTGAGCTTACTAAGGTACATTATTATTAATACATGTTATCGTCAATACATCGTCGCCGTCTTTATATAGTATGTTTTGATTTGAGCTTAGGAAGGTATCATCTCAGCCGTAGGACGTCCACTGCTGAACACATGCCTCCCTCATGGAGGAAGGTATAATAATGATTATAATATCCCCCCCCCCCCCCCCATTTTAGCGATCCATACCTATCCACCCTGCATTATGTAGTCTATCTGATTCTATGACCTCGCCTATGATATATGGTTCTGTATGATTTAAGCTTTTTCACTTTGCATTCATTAAAACCTGTCTAACTGTCGCTATCTCTTCTAGTTTGATCCCAGGATTTTCTGGAATGCTTATTCGTATTCAGCACCAGCATGTCTTATCGTGATTTGTTCTATAATCAATCTTCTTGGAAATAACTAATGGTGGCCATTTTCGACCCTATTCTTTCTTGGCGTAATGTTGATGGTTTCAGCACTCCATTCAGTATGCTTATAGCTGATAGCAGCCAATATATATACTCGTATATACCAACAGTACATATATTCATTACACTTCTATGATTAAATTTATTTAACATTGTGACATGTGCACCAATAACTGACATAAATAGCTTTTGCATTAAACAGAACTAAAGCAGTATGAATAAGTAAATGTCACTTATTTGTGAATTTTGCATATTATAATTTTTACCGTAGTATCGTAAATTGTTTAACCCGTTGACACGTGATTCGATTATTTGGCCAATAATATAAAAGATTTCGCAGAAATCAACCTACTTTTCAAGGCAATGCAACGTGTGTGGTTAAGAACGGTTTCCACGCGCCTAGGTAATATGGTATAAAGAGATAGTTTCTTTATACCGTATTTATTACCTATTTTTGGTATAAACTAGGTATTTTTAGGATATAATTTTCATATGCGCTATTATAATTATTTTACAAAAACTGTAGAATTTTTTTCAAAGACTTTACTGTTCCATGATGGTCAAGCGGCGTTGACAAAGTGCCACATGGTACCAAATTAACATTTTGGACACATGTCTCAAATGTTAATTTGGTACATGTAAATTTTTCTTTTATTATTCGGTGCTGTTTTTATAAGGTATATAAGTAATAAGAGAGTATTAATAAGCGTTTTACAACTATTATTATTATAGGTTACCTGTATGTGTAGATTTAGTTACATTCAGTCTTAGAATCTATATCAATATTGTAGGGTCCGACAAACCAAATGAGCGTGTTCGGGGGCCCACTTGGAGAATACAAGTTGGCCAAAAAAAATACCCGACCCCCAATTTTTTTTTACTTATTTTTTGTGCTTTTTCCCTTTTTCTCCGAAATTGTACCTATTTACCACCATAACATTAGTAAAATCTGTTTAAGACCGGATGTTTTTAGTTGAATTTCTAATACACCTCCAGGCAACGCAAAGCAAAATTTGATACAAAACAGAGCTAACTAACTGATTTAGAGCTCGTAGAGTGAAAATATTAAATAAATGTTTCCTCATAGTTTAACTTTCACGGTGATCTATCTAAAAATCACTAGCAGTTCTGGAGGTAATATGCATTTAAAAACCTGTATAATATAAATTAAATTATAATTTCAAAATGTGACTTAATCTTCTTGGCAATTCTTTGTTGACATTTATTTATTCAATGACATTTCTTTTATTTTATATTGCTTGTTTAATGTATTCTATCTCTCACAACATGGCATAGATCTGTATATTATAATTAATGTATTATGTATCACTTTGTCTCCTGTATTCATTTGCATGCTAATTATATCAATAGTAAAACACTACCTACTTCCTTTTAATTACCGCCGCAAGACAAATAATGGCATGAAATAAGAAACACTACAGTGATATAGTTGGTAATTTCATGTGTGAAATTACTTTATTAATTACATTAATTGATAAAATTACATTACAGGGTACAGACATCACAGAAGCGTTTGAAACTCATCACTTATGCACGACAGTATGGAAGATGCTAGAAAAATTCTATGTTAGAGATGCAAAGGCGCCCAGAAACTCGCCGTTCACTTTCAAAGATGATGGTTTCTACCGAAGCCTTAAAAGAGATGTCATAGAAGAGTTAAAAAATGTCCCCAAGCATGTGACGAGAAACTCCGAATTGATAACAGATGGACTATTTATCACACTACTCATTACATCAGCATTATCGTGTAGGTCGAAGGACTACTGGGTGTCGATGATTTCTTATTTAGTTGCATCACAATCACTATCCTGGTTGACTGTTGCTGCACACAACTATGTGCATAAAAAATCAAACTGGAGGATGTATCTGTTTAATTTAAGCATGTGGTCGTACAGGTAATTGTGATAAACGATTTATGTTTTTTTATCTTAATTACATACACTAGGATACACACACGTTATAGGGGAAAACTTTGATGAATACATTTTATTATATTATTATGTTTTTCAAGCTCTAACACTGCGATACATATCTTTGCAAATTTAGAGACTATAATTAAATATTTTCGGTCGGTATTCAAACCTGCGTAATCTGACAATCTGTGTCGGACTAAATGAACGCTAGACTACCGAGGCACCCATTCAAGCATTTATCATTCTAGTTAATTTCATCGTATGTAGATGGAGCGTCATACCATATTTCTTGTGTATTGAAAAAGCTATAAGCAAAAAAATCAGTTAATCGAAGATATGAGTAGGGATACCAAAATATATTGAACATAAAGTATCACAAATTATTGTTCACTTTACTATCATAGCATAGCTTAAGCAGTAAAAGCAAACCATAAAGCATTAAATCATTTAACTCGATATTGCTGATAACAACGCCGTCACCAATATTTTGAAACTTTTAATTTATGTAAGGCTAAGCAGATATATTTACTTGGTCCTATTTTGCCCAGTTATAAAATTCTCTCAAAACATAATCACAGTTAATCTTCCATATTACTGCTATAGACAGGATATAGACATTACTGCTAGGCAGAATATCTACCACTACCATAATATTATTGCCACTACTGTGCTTTAATACACATTCTTCGCAAGATAACGCCTGGCATCACCCAGGGAACACCTGACATCTCTCATGGAACACCTGCAAGAATTTTCTGAAGAGTCCTACAAACATGAGTGTTTCAACGCTCACAAGAACAACGTAAAGATTTTCGATCCTTTGAAACAGAAATTTTAACCAAACATTTTGTTACAGAGATTTCCGAGTGACTCATGTCCTCTCCCACCACTTATTTGCTAACACGTTAATGGATATGGAAGTGAGTGTCTTCGAACCTATTGTCTTCTGGAACCCAAGAAAAAAACCACTAGTGTCTTATTTTGCAATTTTAACGGAACAATTTCTCTTCCCTTTTATCTTCTTCTATACTTTCTTGAAAAGGTATGTATTTTATGTTAATGATGTTTATATAGAAACAGGTCTACCAATGAACAACATTTATACAAGAAATAATCATAACCCAAGACTGTCGTAAATTTGGCTAGGTATTTTATTTAAATAAAATAGTATTTAGAAGTACCTAAATATTTTCAAGTTGGTAACGTTTCTATAATACTGGTTGCATCAGCACGCTTAATGGCAATGCAGAAGATTATGCATTTATGATTTATCATTAGTCTCTCAAATTAAACATTGGAAACTTACTAAGGCCACTGGACCCTAACATTAAACTAAAAATTTGCTGATAATACTTATAGCTCAAGGGTACTGAGGGTTCACCGCCCATCAGGCACTCCGCTAATCAGACAGTTTTGGGTTCGATTTCTATTTCAGGCTCATACTTTCGGTTAAAGTAAGTAATAGTGGAGGTATTACAGCATAATGAAATTTTTCAAGTGCATACTTAGAACACCTTCAAAATTTAATATGTAACTTTGTATTCAAAACCCTATCTTTTAGACATGGTCAAGTGCGAGCCTATCATTTAGTAAAAAAAATTTGGATACGGGCCAGACATGTGTCTTTTTTGTAAAAGCTATGTCAGGTTGATAAAATTGATAGAACTAACACTATCTATATTTATATCGTAGGCATCTTCTTGAATAATAATACGTAAAAACTCAGTGGGCCGAGCACAAAAATCTGTTCAAGTGTAACGAAATCGCATCGTTAACGTATTTAGTACAAACTGTCATTTATCTAGTACAATCGTGGCACAGATAACTCATAGTTTGTACCAAATATGTAAACGATACGATAACGTTACACTTAAGCAGATTTTCGTGCTCGGCCCACTGATGTAAGTTTGCAAATCTATATAAAATCAATAAATATATTTATTTTTATTATTTATTAAGTTTTAAATCAAAATGGCGCCGGTCTGGCAAAAACAAACTTCAAAATATAGAAAAAAACCTCGTCGTTATAGCACGAGAATAAACAAAATTTACTAGTAATGGTCTCGAAGATGCATCTTTTGACTCACGCGGTAGATGAAATTACCTCTAGGACATCGAAAACTACTCGTATACAACCGACAAAGCGAATATACTTCTCTAGTAATTTATAATCGTTACATGGACAGACCGGCCAACTATCTGACCAAAATGACAGCGTTTCTGTCTAAACTAGTGTCTTAACTAGTGTAATGTTATTTTTACAAAATAATACATGTATAGGCCATTGCAGTTTGTCACAGTTTAGTATGCTAAGGCCAGTTGATATTAAGCTATTTGTTTATTAGGAAGCGAGTAGCCGGTCCAAGTGGCGTTCTATGGGGGAGGCATATGTGCAGCAGTGGACATCTTCCGGCTGATAATGATGAAAAAAAATTATGATTTGTTCATTCAACGTCCAGAACACGGCTGGTGTATTATAAATGACAATTAATAAAGCTACTTAAATTGTATAAATCGACGTGAAGCCAAATTCATTTTATTTCACGATTATCTTCAAATCATCTTATTAATTCTGAATATGTTTTTTTAGATTTGTGCTCAATTTTATACGTCAAGATTTTTTCTCCAAACATTACCGTTGGCATGATGCTATCGGTTTCTTATTGCCCGTATGGATATGGATCGCTAGTGGTGAAACATTACTCAGCGCCCTGTACACTTGGGTTTGGATCTGTTGCACGGGTAGCTTTATATTCTTCACTGTTGGAGCTAGCGCTGCTCACCACCACCCGAAGATATTCAAAGACGGCGACCAAGTTAGGTAAGTCAAGGCATGAAAGTATTTAACAGATCATTGTAATATGTTGTTTAGTCAAATATGAGTGTCTTTACTTTCCGGTTTACATTCACTTCCGATGGTATGGCAGGCGTTTGTGGTCACGTGCAGTGTCAATTGTTATTTACACTACTCTGTGTTACCACCCTTTTTTCATGAGCTTTGTCGCTGAGCAACCACATTGCCCAGTAACGCCATAAGCGATGGAAAGGCTGACTCTGCTAGTCTATACAATTTAACTGCCTGGTCTGGCATAAGCCTCGCTAGTATAACTTAGCATTATCTAACATCGAATAACTTTACTCAATTGAATGTCATCCAGATATACTGCCGTGCTTTTCTGTAATGATTTGTCTATGAGCTCGTCGACGAGGTCATCGATGTCAAATACTTTGAGATATCGCTCTTGTACACAAGATTGTTTTTCCAACGTTTCTTGTTTTCTCCTCATTTGTTTAATTCATCAAAGGTCGCACGACCGGACACAATAGAAATTTCATTGTTATAATGATGATCGACTCTTGAAGGGTTAACGGATTTTGTCAAAGATGCGACGATGTTTGCTCTTAGAGAATTGCACGGAGCTTTAACAACAGACTGAAAACAATTGAGATATAGATAAATATTTATAAATAATATAAACTTTTTTGATGGAATGTGTGCAGAGTGCACAGCCTGAGGACTGTTCACTAACATTTTCTACTGTCGATCCATGGATATTTAGTTATTTCTGGTATATACCCTTTTCTTTTGATATTATGTTAAAATTATCTTACCTATTCTGCTTTATTCTCTGTTCTGAGCATGTAGGTACAGAGTGTAAAGGAACCACACTGCCACATAAATTCTTGCATAAAGTCTTGTATAAAATGTCTCTTGCTTATTTAGTAGGTCCAAAGCCTTATTTCCACTTACCTGAATATGTCCCAATCATTGCAAACATATTTTTTATATGATATCTAAAACACTAACGCCTGCTTAACATGTCCAAACATTGCAATGTTAGGTCTCGCAATGTTTTGTCTCGTTAATCAGGCATTTGTGCTTTAAAACTCATATTATGAAATTATGACGGGTTGGCGATGCGACATCAACATGAAAGTCAAGTATTGAAAAAAAAAACTTTCGGATGGATAATGCTGTCAAACTCTCCAATAGATGGCGCTTCATTCCCATACGACGGTTAAATTCATATAGAGCATAGATTCTTAACTGATGGTCCGCGGGCCACTTGTGATCCCTGAAAGTATCCGAAGTGGTCCGCGAACCCATCCAAATTGAAATATACTTTCGAAACAGGAACTCATCTCAAATATTATTGGAGCCAAATAATATTTTTTTTAACAAGTATATATTCGAGAAATACAAATACTGAATTCTGAACCAAGGATTCCCATGTTGGTAAAGAGTACCTACGCAGTCACGAAAATAGCATTAAAATAATGTGTGTACATACTTATCTCTGTAATACTTGTATAATTTTCATCAAATATTTAAACACTGTTAGCTTTGAACAATTTTATTTTTAGATGGAACAACCCTCTATTCATTTACATTTACTGTAATTACCTCCAAACAGTAGCTGGTCCATGGCAAGATAGATATTTTGTGAAATGGTCCCTGATCTTTACAAGGTTAAGAACCATTGATATAGATAGTTCAAATTTGATGCTCGGACGGTATGCATTGGTGGCCTAGTGGTAATGGCGTTTGACATGGATTGTCGGAAGACGCGGTTTCGAATCACGATTTTTTTTATTTGTTGCCTGCATGCTGTATTATTTGCTGCTGTAGACGATTTTCACTATACGATAGGCAAACGGTGCATCTACTACTACTACTAATGTACATCGAGCCAGAGGCTGCAGCAAGTTTTTTGTAATCTCGTTAATATGTTTATTAATATGTTGCCCCATTTAAACGCACTGTCCCACTTTAAACTTCACTAATATCAAGTCACCATCTTCAGTTAATGTCATCAGTTTTGAGCTCAAATACACCTCTAAACCACCTTTCTAGAATACACAAATTTTAATTTATAGGCCATTAAATAGCGTTGAACCTTGCACTAAAGTTCCGATCCAATTTTTTTATAAGTTCACTTATTGAGCATAAAATCACAAAATGCTGACAGATCCAGGTGTAGCTTCAATTTCCTAGTATATATTTTGGTCTATGGCTTCAAGCGCCAACTTGAAAAAGTTTTTGACCATTATATCGGAAACTATGCACTTAAAGGCAAAAAAATTATTGAGACAATTATTGGAGAAAATAAAATTTCGCACATTTTACTTTTTCAAAACTATTTTGTAAAAGTTACCGTTTACGATTTGTAGCCCATTAAATGAATCGGTTTTTCTATCTCGGCTGATAACTTTTTAAATATTGGGCTTATCAATTAAATACATCATGCGCTAAGCATTAATTTCTTTATGCTATTTTATAACTGCTGATCGTAACCTAAACAGTACAGCCTTAAGAGCTTTATTTCCATAGGTTAATTTTTATCCAAGTTTTGGGTCCCACTGTAAACAGCGTTAACAGCAAGCTAGCAAATGTTCTATTTGCCTCGCCGTGTCACTTTATGACTCCACTACATTGATCAATGCTCCACTAATATAATATCGATCTCGTCAGTATTTCACTCCATCCGTAATCCACGCGACACAAACCGGTGTTTACAAACGAAGTTCATTATGCTAAATAATTGATTTTATCGTAAGACTGAACGAAACTGGTAGTTATAGTACAAGTTTAGAAAAATAACTACGTCCCTTCCATATCTTAACCAATAAATCACGTGATCGCAAAGAAAGCGTAGAGTTTTTAGAGGATCTTTATGGCTTAGTCGTAAACCGCTTCGAGTTTACTATTGATGCAGCACTAGAGATAGGAACGCTTTCGTCCAACATGATGTATGGAGCTATTTATCATTTTTCAGAGACATTACTCCGGACTGGGGTATGCACGAGTTGGAAGCCGTTATGGATAGAAAGATCGTAAACAGAAGACTGTTTTTGGTACTAACACTATTTGGAGACCACGCTCTTCATCATATGTTTCCTACATTGGACCATGCAGTGCTACCATACTTATACCCTGTGTTTTTGAAAAATTGTCAGAAGTTTCGTGCAAATTTTAGGGAGACAACGCTTTTTGATTTAATCATTGGACAAGTCCAACAGACGTTTAAGACTGATCCTTCTGTGTTGGAAGATGAGTAACATTATAACATAGAACAATATCGGACTCTTAAAAAACTCGTATCTCTTTATACAAGGATTTTTATTCTTATAATTTTATCAGGGGTTTGTAAATTTTACTACACATAAAAAATGTGTTGTTACTTTTACGTAGTTACATTAGAATACACAGGTTACAGTCATCACGGTAAGTCGCGTGGTGATTACCTATGTCCTAACGGTGTGGTCACGTATAAGAGAGCCTTATATCGGCTGAAATACGAGTATTTACCTCATATCCCAACCGATAACTTACGCTGTTTCCTAGTTGGTTAGTAGGTTTGAATATTGTATTGAAGCAAATTATCGTCGCTTCAAATAACTGTAATACAAAATGTATGTTGTTAATTTTACATATTATGTTTCATCACATTTACTGCTTATGACCTACACAATCGATATTGAAATAGTGTTAGTGTTTTTCTTCAATACGACCGGGTTCGTTTCCCGAACACAGTACAAGATTTTTTTTTTATCAATGAATATAGTTTTTTTATCACTGAAATTGATGACGTGGTTCCTCAGAAGAGATCTGTATGTTTTTTAGTTTCAGAATTGGCCATATCGCCTATCTAAATAATCTAAATGTATTGTTAAATAAAACATTACTTTCTTAATTTCCCGTTAACTTTAAATATTTTACGAAATGTAACATATTAAACATATTAAATCTAATTTTTAATATTATAATAAAAGTTATTAATCATTGGTATGTTTTTTATTCTACACTATACTTTAAATTGATCCGTTATTGTTACAAAATTAAACTTTAAATAGTTCGATTATTCCCATTTTTCTACCGACTTCCAAAAAGGAGGAGATACTCAATTCGACTGTATTTTGTATGTTTGTTACCTCATTAATTTCGATTGGGTGGACCAATTCTCAAAATTATTAACAAAATTGAAAGCTGATGCTTCCCGTGTGGTCCCATTTAAAATTTCATCAAATTCGGTCTGGTAGATTTTGAGTTACACTCCAATAACTGATTTTTACCAAAGTAATAATGGAAGTCGGTATTTAATTATATTAAATTTTTCAAATTTCACTTGTTTAAATAAATACTTAAACACGTGAGTTTTTAATCACATATATCTTATATTAGATTCATCATTTTGTTACTGTTGTGCTGGCAAAATTTATTGTATATTTTCACAGGGACGTTACTCTAGATTGGGTTGGGATTCTTTATTTCCCGTATAATAACTTTAGAGTGACATCCTCACAATTTTTTTTATGGGACTAAACTAAATGACATTGATATTGAAATCATGTCTTAACCTGTACCTACTACGGTAATTATATACTTGATGTGTTTTGTATTTGGTGGAATTCAATGTGCCAGAGTCAATCGTAATCCAGGCGTTAGTTTCACCGTTATAGTTATACTGTGATAGGAACGAGTTTTCTTCCACTATTGCTGGCAGGCTAAATAACTACATATATATAGCAACATAAGTACATACTTTTTTTAGAGATGGCAGAGATTGACAGTTTTGTATTTTTCCTTACAGCACGAATTTGACATAACCATTTAAAAAGATGCCAACACACACGGAGGCCAACATAATAGAAATGGATTTGCAAACGTAGATAATTATTATAGGTTGGCCGTTTATCTTGGTCCTCGCCTGCGCGGTACAGGGGTGCGGGGGTATGACGACAAAGGGGACTGGGACTATAACTACATACTTGCAAATATTTTCCTAAAACATCCTGTTTACTACTGTACATTAAAATAAAACTCTTAACCTATACTAATTTAAGCTACACCATTTTACGGCAGTGGCCGTCAGTACGTATTTATTTATTTATTGGCACACAAAACAGAATACAGTCAATAAATGTTTAAAATTAAATAGTACAATTTAGATCTAGACTATGTTCCTAAATATGTGTACACAACATGGTTGATTGTTGAGCAGTAACTAGTTATGTATTTTAATAATAACAATAAAAATAGGCAAACAAACAATTTTAAATACTTTCATCATAGGCCTTAAATTATTAAAGTATTCCTTATACATCTTTTCGTTACAAATTCATATTTAGTATTTAAAAACGCAAGCGACTTATTAATTAATCTGTAACTCTGTTTACCTCGTCGGAAATATAAATTCAGTTGAATTACTGGACCCCGGGTTTCAGACGAGACGCCCCATTAACTATGCTGGAACATCTTCATCACTGGACTAAAGTGGGTCTAGGGACAGGGCCACAGTTGAGACAGGAGTAAAACTTCATCACTGGTTTATATTACCGGTTCGATATAACTGACTTTCTCTTCACAAGAGGCGAATTGTTCGCAGTGATAATTGCCTACACGTTATGTACTCTGTTCAGTTAGGTATGTACTGTCAGTTAAGCTAGCATAGTTAATCTTACTGCATGGAAGCGGCCCCATTGCATTATACATAAAGGTATCTCTAAGCACGCGTTCAATACAAGTAACCTCCGCTATAGCTCAGTGGCTTTGTAGATCCACTAACCAAGATAAACTTGCGCTCCGAGACAGCCTCATACCGCTCTAGTTACATTACGTTTCATATACGTAATTAATTCTAAGTACACGAGTAGATACGCATACAAAAGAATGCCTCGATCTTGCGGTGTCTTTGGTTGATAGTACCAAAACCAACATTAAAAGGTAGATAACTCATAAGACACTTTTTAGCGACTCCAGCACACTAACGAAGACACAACAAAGGGTTTGCTTTAAACTTGAACGTGTAGTTATGTATCGCGTATATTTCGCGATACTTGTTCAAGTTTAAAAAATTTACAATAGTGCTGCTGGATATTCATACTTATATTCTAAATGTTTGTGAGTGAGTGCAGGGCAGTAGGGATTTATTGTACCGTTAATGCATGTCGCAGTATTTAAAATCAGGAGTCATGCATCGATATGTGTATGGTCAATATCGTTGAACGCAATACTCTATTGCAGCAACTGTTGCTCAGAATGGGAACAGTTTCAGTGTATAAGCAGGAATGGACTTTGATAAATGAAAGCGAGAGAGTGGCCCGGGCAGTAGTAGACTATTCTTGCAAGTAGAGTAAACGTCAATTTTGCAAAGGTGAAAGGACAGGATACTAAAGAAGAGAGTGTTTCAAATGAGAATTATTAAAATATGAAGATGTTAACAATGCACTCGCTAAAGTTGTGAATTGGTTCAATACAAATAATTTAATGGGACAATGTATAAAATTCTATAATAAACTACCCAAAAAAAAAAACTGATTACTTGGAGGATAAAACAGCCTGGGAATGATCACTCCAGGATATACCTACTCGTGTATTAAGATGTCAAAGTGTAGCGTGTCTTGCCCTACTGATACCATTATTATGGTCTCTTTTTTAAGGCAACACACTGGAAAAAAATCTACTTTGCTATATCAATTAAGAAATTGGCGATACAAATATGTGAAAAGACAAGCCCGCTGAGTTTCTTCCCAAATCTTCTCAGTCTTCGTGGTCGTGTTCCGATCCGGTTGTAGATTTAAGAAAAAATCAAAATGTAAAATGACAATTTGAAATTGCTCCACTAGGCCTATACAGAATAAATTATTTGATTTGAGATTATATTTAGATAAAAAACCAACAACTGCATAAAATATCGTTTATGAAGTTTATGCATAATATACCTATTGGATATCTTCTTGCATATCAGAATAAAATTGAAATAAAATAAAACAAGCGATAAAGTCTACTGCCTCCACTTTTACTGTGACAAGACTAGCCGGTTGGTAATAATTAACACTGAGAAATCGTATCTTTGAAATGAAATAAGCCGCACTCAAAATTGGAGCACCTAAGAGATTGGCTTTCGCCTTCAAATCATAAAATAGTTGTTTGATCATTATTATTCAAGATATGTGCAGAAATATTGTCAAATATTAATTATCTACATAGGTAAACAATCAACAAATATACATATTGTTATGACTTCGCTGTTTTCAAAAACCATAGATATCGTTTTTAAGACACATGCAAATTTTAACTTTTAAATAGTGACAATAAATAAGAACATATATGTACCCATATTTTAGTTTCACAATTAATTAATTTTTATTATAAGTACCTATGTAATCATTTCATTTATTCACTGTTAAAATAATATTAGTTTTACATAATATAGTGGTCATAATGACTAACAATCCTAAGGTCTCTGTATGTTCATACAAATATACTTGATATTGAATTGAATTTGAAATGTGGAAGTATACTGTATACTGTATATAGGAATACTGTAAAGGATGAAAAACCGGCCAAGTGCGAATTGAGCTCGCACACCGAGGGTTCCGTACAATAAGAGAGCATCTAACATTGGTTTAGCTTAATGCAAACTTGGTTGAACTACAATCTTAACTTTGCCGTTTGTTCCCTAGACACGGCTATATATATATATTTATATATATATATATATATATATATATAAGAGTCAGATGTTTTTTTCTGTCCACCGTATCGTTGGACGATCTACGCTGCGCTTGCCGGTCCGTGGTCTCCATTCCAGGACCTTCCGGCCCCATCGGCCATCTGTTCTGCGTGCTATGTTCCCTGCCCACTGCCACTTTAACTGGCTAATCTTCTGGGCTGTGTCGGTGACTTTCGTTCTTATACGGATTTCCTCATTTCTGATTCGATCACGTAGAGAAATCCCGAGCATATTAGCCCTTTACATAGCTCGTTGTGCGACTTTGAGCTTACTTATGAGGCCCATAGCAAGAGACCACGTTTCAGTGCCATAAGTCATCACTGGTAACACACATTGGTCGAAGACTCTTGTCTCAAGACAAGTCAAGATTAAGTCATTAATTAAATCAAATCCGCATGTTTTTAAAAGTAGAACAGTGATCACAAAACTGTGAAAATGGTATCCACACTTGTATAAGTATGATAAAAGTCAATATAATTTCTTATTAAAGTTTATTATTCAAAATAAAGAATAAAATTACGTCTACAATTTCATTTCTCAATAAATTCTCAATAAAAATTGAGTGTGACTCAATAAAAAACGAGCACGCACGTTTTTAAAAGTTACACAGTGATCCCAAAACACATTGTGAAAATAGTGGATTGAGTTGAGATATATAACTCAACAATGAGGACATGGTTATGTTACTTCCGACTTGAACTATTACAGAAGCATAATATATTACGTAAGATGTGCGATTCCACTTGTAAATCAAGGTAAGTTAAATCTTCGCATATAGTTTCACATAATGGTAACTATGGCAAGATACGAGTATCAATAAATCAAAGTAACTATCACTTATTTTGTGGTGAATTGTGTGAGAACGTAAATCTATCCGTTCCTTGATATTTTGGTTCAAATTAAACCTGCCTCGTGAGACAGTAGTTCCTGTACGAACAAATTATGATTTATAATGAAATAAATCCTATGAATATTCAATATGAAAACATGTACAGGGAGATTATATTACTAAAATATATAGTTATTAACGAAATATTACTCGTATTGGAGATTATAGAGACTGGTAGAGGGAGAGAGAGAGGGAGACTGGTTATGCTAGAGTAATTATTTCCAAAGAAACTATATTTCATAAAATGTTAATCTTGTATTGAAGCTACGGTATATCGTTGACCTGACGTTAAGCGCTTGCTCAAAATAGTTACAGTAAAATCTATTCTGTTTACTTGTTGATATTATTCTTATAAAATCTCTCTCTCTGTGGTCGTTTCCTCATGACTGAGGATCATGGTCATCGGTGGATGTGGATGGTGTACACCGAGATCATGCGACTATGATCTGCTTCCATCGTTGCCTATCGATCGCGTCTCTGATAACTGAGCAAAACTCGATTGAGGAATGATCTTTCAATTGGTCGCTCTCTCTGGTTGGGGATCGCCCGCGGGCTTTTTTGCCCTCCGTGTGAAAAAACACACACACACAAACAAACACAACAAACAACTTTCACTACGTTTTTACGTTTCTACCTTTGAATGTAGTTCATATTGGCGCTCACAATTTGATAGTGCATACGTGTATCTTTACTCTGCAAAACTCATACTGAGTATATTGGCTACTCGTCCGTAAATAAAGCACCCTTAAGGCACGGTCCAATCCTAATTTTAAAACAATTTACGGTGCTTTACATAAGGTTGAGAATTGCTTACCAGAATGGACGATTTAATGCGAAAATTCAATTGAATACGTGCTAATACTTTTTATATTTATTTCGTACAATCAAATGATTAAATTTTAATGATAAAGAAGTCCATAGTTCACTAGTAAATTTCATTGGGAATACGAACATGATACATTCATTGAAATATATTTGCCCATAATTGAATAAAAATGCTTTTTCCCACGAAGCAAATAAGAAAAATTGCAAAATTTAGGGAATGTTGCCGATTTTTTTCTATCGAGCCAAGTTTGCTCAATTGTGTATTGGCTCCCATACTTCATAAGGACGTATATTCCATTTACACTACGTTTTTTTTTCGAACTTCGGCTATTAGGTTTAAGCGTCGAAAACTAAGTTTTCGCGAAGTCGAATCATGAAGTTTGGACCTCATTTCGCCTTAATTTTTGGATGACCTCTCGAGTTTTAACTAGCAGCTATGGTTTAGATTTTAGCCCCAAAATAATACTTTCAAGTTCTTAACCCCACCTCACTCTTCCAGAATAGAGCCCGTAAATCTGTAGCTTGGGAGTCGAGCCGGAGAAGGATGTAGGATCCGGTGCGAGGAGACACATTTGACAAAGGGCAAAGACCATATTATGGCCCCAAAAAGTAGTAACTCGTGCGAGTCGTAAGGGCTCACTCCAATGAGCTAGCTTTGATGAGGCAGGACCTCATCTTGCAATGAGCCTTGCCCAGGAGGACTTCACCGGGACTCATGTAGAAGGAACGGCCACTCGTAGCTGGCTTGGGTAGGAAATGGAGATCTTCGAGGCTATCCAAGAAACTGTACAGGGAGTTTAGCTGATGCAGGAAATCCTTTAATCAGAGAAGCGACAAGCTGATCTGCAAACCGAGAACGCCGATTGTAGACTAAAATGATGATTATTTCGTCCAAGTCGTGTCCAAAGATTGAGACTTTGGCTATTTTCCGGCTTATGCTCATATGTGACTGGCACAACAAACTTAGTCTTGAACGCCTAGTCACAAAACGTGCTGTAGAGCAGCTGACCTGCACTGCTGTACGTGTAATTGTATGATGGTTGAGGTATGTTATTGCGAGCTTGGTGCTTCGAGTTCAACCCGGAAAAGCAAGTACGCCAAACCGGTCCTTTTTGTCAACTTTTCTGTGGTCAAACTACAAGGAGTAATATTTTTTTTAGTTCGTCCGCATAGCGCAGGCACTGCTCACCGGTAATGCGCTCGCCATTCGAGATCACAGAGTAGAATACGCTCTTAGGTAGTCTACCGTCACCCATACGCTGAACGTGACCGTGCCAACTCAACTAACCTCTCATCAGTAGGGACTGATGAGGGGTTAGTTGAGTTGGAGGAATGATTTAGAGGGCCTCCATTCAGACGATCTCAGTAACCCTAAAATAAAGTAAATTAAGTATCGCCCCTCGTCATTTTGAATATTGATAGAACAAGCACATCCTCAAGCGAGTTTCGAAGCCATGCCTACTAAAGACTACCGAGGAACCCCTCCATATTCCAAAGTTTGGATTTGCTAAGAAGGCGTTAATACTTTAAAAATCATTAATTTTATTTATTATACCTGTGTCTATAAATTCAAACAATAATTGATTAAGAAAATCAATAAATATTAATATTTATTGATTTCCTTAATCAATTATTGTTTGAATTTATATTTTCTTAATCAATTATTGTTTGAATTTATAGACACAGGTATAATAAATAAAATTAATGATTTTTAAAGTATTAAAAATAACGTAATCGTTATCTTATGTTCTATTATCAAAAAAATTAAAAATAATGTTTTATCCATCATTAAAACACTTTTCTAATGTCAGAGTATCTGGAAAATAGTGGCACGCTAGGTTTTCATACAAATGGAGAACAATACGTCATCAGGTGACGATAATAGTTTCTATTTAGGGCAAGGTCTGTGGTTAAAAGGTTATAACTTAGGGCCGTTCGTATTAGAAAACGCGTTTGTCTAAACTCGATTTAGGAGGAATAAGTACGATAGAAGGTTGATCTCGATTAAATTTAATCTGATTTCACGGGTTTTTCCGTTAAATTTTGATAGCGCTTACGTAAACAGAGATTACATAAAATCATAGACTACAGAGTTCATTACAAAAAGTGCGCTAAAAACTACGAATCTGAACGGAAAATCCAGCCGTTTTGACATGAATTATGTTGAATGATGTTAATGTTTGAAGGCAACTCGATTTTATCTTCAATAGACTCCAATACTGATTATATGGTTGAGGTAGAGGCGAAGCCTTATGACAATGTCTATGTCATCAAGAGTATCAAAAAAAATCTTCTCTGATTCATCTTGGACGACGAACAAATCATTGTCTTCGAAAGATATCATCTCTTCCCCTTTTTGTTGTTGATATGCACAAACTAAACTATAATAAGTAATTTAAAAAGAGATTCTTCGTTCACAATTTCGCCAATGACGCGTTGTAAGATAGACCTTGAAACGCAAAGAATTTGTACGGTGTAATACTGCGTAATAGTAATTATAAACTGCAGAGATTTTAACTCTGAATATACACACAGCAATTCGACAAAATTTATAGTCCGTTAAACCCGTTTAGAAACTCTAAACCGCCTAACATCGGAAATGAGAAACGAGTTTAGCGCAAACTACATTTTTTAGTTTGTGTTGATAAAATGCAAAATGTACAAGCTGAATTTGTTGGGAGGCGTAAACGAATTTAGCTCCAATTGTAGTGTCCACGTGTAGTGTTGAATTTCAACAGTGAAATCAGGCCAGACAGCTGTGCTTCGCGGCTTCACGCGCCTGGTGATGTATGTTTTGATTATGATGAATCAAATGTAGTAGCGTAATAGTAATGTAATAGCCCCTGTTACTAAGGGATAATGTAGCATCTAATAGCGACAACTTTTGTTTAAATCGGTCCAGTAGTTTTTGAGTTTATTCGTTACAATACAAACAGACAAAATAAAAATCTTTCCTCTTTATAATATTAGTATCTAGTACATAGATATTAGTATTATCAATTGTATGTACCTTAGTTTTACTACATGTTTATTTCTTCTTCAATCTAAAATGGGTCATAGTACTAAATAATTCATTATTTCCATGCATTTTGTATGAAATTTGAATATAGGAAGCCGCCCGTGCCATGTCCGCGCCCGACGCCATTTATATGTGGCCTGCGCCTTACTTAATACAAATGTTAACAACCTAAATAACTTGAGGAATGGCAAATGTACAGAAGTAAGAGTCCAATTACAAAGAAAAAAAACGTCGAAGTTAAAGATGACAAGCAAAATTCAAAAATCACTGTATTTTTGTGGTAAATTCTGAGGAAAAACATATCTACACATTCACCTGACTTGATGATATCAAAATGTCTTTTTGAAAATGATCAATACGAAGTTTATCAAATTAATGCCTTTAAACAATTTAACATACATATTTTAATAACAATATAAAATACGCTTCTGCCGTTTCTGTTTTTTTTAAACTTCAGTTGTTTGACATGAAAGGCTCTTTTTATATTGTGAAGCAAACAATAAAGAGCATTCACCGACCATTCTTTGTTCTTTTCATGCTCACGGCTTCGTCGGCTTCACTTGCACTCCCTGCCATGATACATTTAATGAGACAGTTCCTAAAGTTAACGTTGTAGATTTTTGGTACGTTGTGCAGATGATACTCGTATCACAGTTCTGTATTGCTATATATCGAATGACCAACCTAGAACAATGGTTTTTAACCTTTTAGTGATAAGGTACCATTTCACATAATTTCTGTATTGCCATTTACCACCAACTATTTAGTGGTAATGTACAGGAAGTGTAAATGAATAAAGGATTATTCTTTGTATATACACAAAGTTGTATTTAAATGTATGATGAAATCTGTATATTACGTAAGCACCTACTGCCCTCTGAATCCTAGGTTCAGTTCTTGGTATCAGTATATCTCGAAGCTTTGATCGAAGCTCGAAGAAATTGCCATCTGGCTGAAACACGTTCAAGGTTAATTCCTATTTCGAATGTATCTTTCTATTTGGATAGCTTCGCGGACCACGTCTGGTGCTTCCAGGGACCACCGGTGGTCCGCACATCACCGGTGAAGAACCACTGACCTAGTACAACGAAAACCAGTCTCTCTAATAGGTATATTGTATATGTAATAAATAGGTTTATTGTATCAACGTGTATTTGTGTAAAAAGAGAAGCAAAACGTTTGGTGTTGTTGATCCAGTGGTTTGCCCCGCCCACTTCGCTCATTATTCGATCAGAAAAAAGACATGCCAATAGAGTATTAAATTGAGCATCCGCTACTTCTGCCACGACAATTTCATTCGTTTCTTTTATTCCAAGTATTTTAGGAATTGTCCTGGAGTGGGTTAAGGTTTATGAGAGTAGCCATTTGAACCATTATATTGAATTAGCACTCAACGATTACGGTAAAGTATAATCAGAAGTTATAGTCAGATCAGAAGACATAATAATCAATGTCCTGTTATTATCAATGGCAATATCAGTAGTGGGACATTGTCATGTGATAATCAGAAGTTTACATATTCACTGATGTCAATGCTTGCATGGATAGTAAAGATTCGACGACTTCGACAAGTTATTTCACTTTTAACCATATTTTCACCCAATTGAGATACCTCCTTCTTTTTTTGTAGTCGGTTAAAATGTAATAGTGCAAAAAATGCGTACGCATTAATAACTGAAACAAACCAACTGAACTGAACAAAACTAGATTTTTGCAGCAACAAAATACAATGATGCTTATTTGACATTCTGATCATATTTTGTATAAAGTTTGTGTACTGAACGAAAGTTATATCTAGTTTTTTAAAGATTATTTATGCAAAAAAGGATCTTTATCTCTCCTGTGGGGAGTAAAGCTTAATTTAAAATTCTGGGTGTCAGGATTTTTAGAAGGTGAATTACGCAGCTGTCGTGAATATAGTGTGTTTTCACTGTTTGTAGTCTATGTAGTATGTACAAAATGCGTACGTGGTATGTAATACCAAGGTAATACATATAATATGTAAACTTTTCACTACGCGCGTCCATTTTTTTAGTGGATAACAATTACTACGGTAGAGTCGGCCTGGTAAATACAGGGTGTTTGGTAGAGGGACCGACAAACCAAATGAGCGTGTTCGGGGGCCCACTTGGAGAATACAAGTTGGCCAAAAAAAAATCCCCGACACCTCAATTTTTTCTAACTTTTTTTTGTGAATTTTCTCGTTTTCTCCAATATTGTACCTATTTACCACCATAACATTTGTAAAGTATGTTTTAGACCGGATGTTTTTAGTTTTTACAAATTTTACAAATGTTATGGTGGTAAATAGGTACAATTTCGGAGAAAAAGGGAAAAATCACAAGAAAAAAGTTAAACATATTGGGGGGTCGGGGATTTTTTTGGCCAACTTGTATTCTCCAAGTGGGCCCCCGAACACGCTCATTTGGTTTGTCGGTCCCTCTACCAAACACCATATATAAAAAATATTATAAAGTACGAGTATGAAACCAATACATCTCCGTGTGGACAATGAATATTAAATTGATAATCTTTTATTTTCCAAGCAAAATTAATTCTTACAACAGAGACCAGAGCGGATTTTAAAGTGTTTATCTAAAATTCCTAAAACCTCTAGAGCCGTATATAACTTATATTATTTGCAGCATTTCTCGTTAAATAAAACAAATCTACACTGAAATGTATTTTCAAATGAAATATGTTTAATGATTCTGAAAATAATATACAGAATGTACGATTACAAAAATCATTAACTCGTATACTAGGGATTGAACCTAGGACCTCACATATCGAAGGCAAGGCATTACTAACTCAGATAACGAGAGTGTCAGGGTCAGAAGAAAGTTTGTACGACGGGGCTAAACAAACTTTACTGCTGTTAGCATTGTGGGTTTAAACCATCTGACATCAAGGACCATTAATTGTTATAACATAAATTAACCACTAGGCTCGTTCTTCTTGGAATTAATTTGAGAAAAGTTCTGGACGGCTTCTACAATATCATATACTATATATTATATACTCTATAAAAAAATATCTAAAGAAAAATAAGCAATATCCATCCACTATATTGCATACTAAGTAAAGCAATAGAAAGTATTAATAATAGAATTAGTATATATTATTTATAGTATATATTAGAATATTAACAATATCAATAGAAAGGATTGGTATGTTATGCTCGAGGTTGATAAAAAATGTTTGAAAATCAATTGTGAGGGTACCAAAACGAGAATAACACTGAATGCGCATTGACAAGATTTTTCTACATTTCCTTGTTTTGCACTTTTTTGGTAGACAAAAAGTAGAATCATATAATCTAGTTTCTACCTCTGACCCTGTTCGCGTAGAATAAGGTTATATCTACTCGTATCTTTCATTAACTACCCATTGAATAAGAGTAAAAGTAGCCTCTGTGTTAATCGTAGGTTTAAGTAGTTAGCTAAGCTTATGTTATATGTATGACATCTCCATTCTAAATTTCGTCATAATTTCTGTTAAAGTATGCAGAAGATAAAGACAAACGTATTCTACTCTTACACTCTTAAACCCATACAGATCCTAAACTTTTGCATTTGTAATATTAGTGTAATATTAGATATTACTCCTTTATAACAAGAATATTAACATTAGAGGCTGTCATCTTGATGTATTTTACCAATATTAAGAGCAAACAGGCCAATCCACTTTCCTAATGAATACGTTGCTATGCGACGGGTCATTTGTATCAATAATACGGGATAAGGTTACCCATTGAACCCAGTGATAAGCAAACAATTAACTGAATTGAAGACCCGGCTTTGTACTGAATAATATACGTTATCTTGATCAAGGACTTTGACTACAACTTCTTTATTAGGGTATTACACAATACAAGTTCGTAAACTTTATTATGTAACAAACTAACAAATAACGAAAATATATGAAGATAAGTAGGATTAAAGACTGAATAGACTTTTTAGCTCAAGCATGTTCTCCCATACATCGATATTATAGCGTTCCCATTCAGGTACAGTGATTCTTGGGATATTTTACCCAGGTGGAGGACAATAGATCTGAAGACATTTCATTGGATATCTATAGAGAAGGTTAAAATTTCCTTGTCACAGAATAAAATAATTAGACGGGTCGCCGAATAATTGGGCCTTGGCAGAGGACACGGCCGTACAGCCGTGCGATTCTCTAATGATTCGTCGATGCGCTCGTCGACGAGCTCGCCGATGTCAGATAATTTATAGATATCACCCTTGTAATTAAGGTTGTTTTTCCAATGTTTCTTGTCATTTCGTCTTTTGTTTCACGGATGTTGTCAAAGATGCAACGATATTTGCTCTAAGAGAATCGCACGGCAGATTCGAGTTTTATGTATTTTCACTTTCTCTGTGATATCTTCAAACTGGTAGGACAAAAGCACTAAGCCCTGCAAGACAACACCTTGCAGCTACTTGCATTGGAAAAACCAGCTCAAACTTGAACTTGTTATGTGTGCTAAGCAGTTCTCTATCTATGTAACAAGTGTGTAACGATACATCCAACTGCTATTAAAATTTGTAAGCGCAATTTTTGGGTGATTATTTTTTTTAAATATTATAGTAATTCAGGCAGGTAATTGTAAACAACTGATGTGGCCTGCAATTATTTGTACTCCACTTCACTTTCAAATGTTCCAGTAACGTTTGTCTAAACGGTTTTTAAACTGTTTCGTATTTACTACTGTTACTACATATTCTGGTAGGTAACTTATTCCACGATATATTTGATGTATTTCTATTTATCTGCGTATTTAACATGACAATTTCATATCTTCATGCGTTTCTAACAAAAGGTATGAAAATACAAACAGATGGAGAAAGATCCTATTTTAAAGTAAGAAAGAAATAAAAAAGGTTTCTCCTTATGGGCTCCTTTTTCATGTTGAGGGTTGAAACTCCAAATAGATGGTATTATTGGGAGTCGTGGTATTATTGCGGTAAGTTCTATAAAAAGGTTTTTTGTGGAAGATTAATATAATAAATATAGGAGTAAGAATTATGAACTGTCTAAATTCATCTATTATTATTATTCTAATTCTTTACTCCGTTGGGGATCAATTAAAAGTCTGCCTTTGCCATGCCTTTTGCCATCGGCATGTGAATCGAAGGAGGCGAGGACAATAGACTTACTACGTGGTAGGCCTTTAGTCTTGGACAAGAGGCCTTCTATGTTATTCTGATATTCTATAGTAAGCAGTTTAGCACAGCCTGAGATTTCTTGAGACTGGCAGTATATCTTGACTGCTTGCCTGCTCAACATACTACACTAATTATGTTTTTTCAATTCAAACAATACAATTCATAATTGAAAAAACCATCTGCACTATTCCCTGTATCGTGGCGAAGGCACACACATACACACACACACACACACACACACACACAATAACACATCACTACATCCCGACAACAAACAAATACAATCACACAAATATTTCCCCGGTCTAGGATTAAATCTGGGACCACGTGTTTTGAAGCTACCTGCCTTCAAAGCGCGGGGTCTCAGATTCGATACCGAATAGCCGTCGCAGCTAGCGAATGCAGCGTGGCCGATAAACCAACAATTTTGTTTCTTTCCTAGAAAAGTTGGCCGAGTCTCTATTTGTTAAAAGACAAAAGAATGACGTAACAAAACTTTCAATCAATGCGAGAGTTCATTCATCAATACAACATGATCTCCATTTCTGATAAAAGGATAACAAGGTAAAAGAATACCAGCAGCGTCGGGTGAAAGCAAATTGAAATTAGGTTATGTCCATGGAGTGTTACTAATGGGTGAGCTATTCAATTCTAGAGGGAGCCGAATTTAAAGGGTTTATGACGTAGAAAGTTTCATAGGACATCGTGCAAGCTTTACTTTCTTTAAATACTTGTATTTTGGTAAAACGTGATTAAACAGGCAAGTTGTAGTTGTAACATGCTTGCTTAGACGTCCCCCACAAATTTCCAAAGCCACCGGTTGAAAGCGGCATCGGCTATACACTGTAGTTGCATGTGCTATATATTTCTATTCTTAATTTCTCTTTCATTAGGAAGATAATACTTGTATTCGATTGATTGATTCTGAATAGGGGCAATATATTAGTGTTTGTAGTATGACTTATACTCAGTTATTCTATGTTCAGTAAGCTATTTTCAACTATTACCACTAATAAATGAGGCGCGCAACGAGGGTCATATAATTGTGATTAAATAAACTCCAACATGTTTAATTCAGCTCTTTGAAGGCTTGTAGCGAAGCTTGCCTAGCAGCTTGTAACCGTCTGTTAGTCAGTAGAGACTGTTCAAAAGTGAGGTCTTAGGAAGTGATAACGCGCATGTACTAAATTACAGTTTTAATGCTGGTAAACAAAAAAAGTGTAGCGCTCGTAGCGGGGCTTGACTTGGCGATCTTAATCGATCAACAAGTTAAGCAATACTTGCTGCGGTCAGGACTTGGATGGGTGACCGCTAGTGACATTATTCAACTGAGCACTTCCGTGCTTCGGAGGGCATATTAAGCCGTCGGTACCGGTTGTTTGCCTTAGGACAACAGTCGTTTGCGAAGATATCGAAGGCCTTCGGGTGGCCTGAAAACTTGAACGACATTATTTGGCCACTAACCTATCCACCAAGCCGCACTGAGTCCTCGTGGTGGATTATGGCCTAATTCCTCTCTCTGATAGAAAGGCTCGAGCCCCAGCATTTGGAACAACATGGGCTGATAATGAAACGAAAAAAAACTAATAAAGTTTTTGTATTGAGATTCTCGTGAGTTTGCCCTGAAGATGAGCATCGGACATACTCGAAACCCGGGTCGACGTATCGATCCTTAACGCGTATGTTTTGCCGGTTAATACTAATATAAAGTTAGTCCTAATTTACTGTTTTATAGAGTAAGTTCACACTTAACAGTTGCGTGATGGACAGATAATAGCTGGATTCTTGCTTGGAAAATCTGAATGTTAGTTTACCGTAACTCCAAGACGGTTATCTTTTTGCATGTAGATTCCGATTTGATTCCGTGCTACGGAGGGTATGTTAACGCGTCTGTACCGGCTTTTGTCTGTACAGTCAACATACGAAAGCCATGTTAGACGATGGCGGTTTCAGGCGCTTAGATAATTCTATGAGAGTTGGAGTGTCCAGTAACCCTTTATCCCGTGTGCTTGTAAGAGTACATGTTCCAACCAGATTTTGATAATATGATTGCATAATTGCACTCAGAGTCTTAGATTTTTGGCTCAACAGCTTGCAGAAATGTTTTGAAATTTATTATTTGTTGTAATGAGACTAAGTATAGGGATAAAAATAAATTTATACTGATATTATAGAGAGAATTTTTTTTTTTGTAAATTAGGTATCAACATAACTGGACCAATTTCAAAAATACCTGTTACCATTAGAAAGATACATTAACACTAAATAACAAAAGCTATATAATATTTTCAAGAAATTTAGGGATCCATTTGAAAACTTCCATAATGTAACCCAAATCGCGTACTTTGTGAAAACTATTGACAATAGAGCAAAGCGATTTACTGCAGTTTTACAGAAAACATCAATATCTACAATACCATATGGCTTGCTATTGCAGCTATGTCACAATAGCTACTTTAGCATTTTAAAATATATAATAGTTACGACGAAACCCTTATATCACTTACACTGCGGAAACTATTGACAATAGAGCAAAGCGATTTACTGCAGTTTTACAGAAAACATCAATATCTACAATACCATATGGCTTGCTATTGCAGCTATGTCACAATAGCTACTTTAGCATTTTAAAATATATAATAGTTACGACGAAACCCTTATATCACTTACACTGCGGAAACTATTGACAATAGAGCAAAGTGATTTACTGCAGTTTTACAGAAAACCTTAATATCTACAATACCATATGGCTTGCTATTGCAGTTATGTCACAATAGCTACTTTAGCATTTTAAATTATGTAATAGTTACGACGACACCCTTATATCACGTACACTACGGAAACTATTGACAATAGAGCAAAGTGATTTACTGCAGTTTTACAGAAAACATCAATATCTACAATACCATATGGCTTGCTATTGCAGTTATGTCACAATAGCTACTTTAGCATTTTAAATTGTGTAATAGTTACGACGAAACCCTTATATCACGTACACTACGGAAACTATTGACAATAGAGCAAAGTGATTTACTGCAGTTTTACAGAAAACATCAATATCTACAATACCATATGGCTTGCTATTGCAGTTATGTCACAATAGCTACTTTAGCATTTTAAATTGTGTAATAGTTACGACGAAACCCTTATATCGCGTACACTGCGAAAACTATTGACAATAGAACAAAGTTATGTACTATAGTTTCATAGAGGACATCAATGTCTACAAAAAGTATGCAACACTATATATCTAACTATCACAATTATATCACCATACCTATTTTTCCGTGTTAAAAAATGCAAAATCAACGCCGATACAAACTAGGCCACATTTTTCGTACCTTGGTGTTAATCCTTTTCTACTCAAATAACAAAGTGGAAAGATTTGATAGTTTTTTTGTAACGGATAAAAGCAAAAACTACATAACCGGTACAAACAATTCTTTCACCAGTGGAAAGCTGAGTAACATACGCTATATTTGATTCATCATCATCATCATCCATCACCACAAGGGTGAAACCACGGAGCGCCGCTAGTATTATATAAGGTATTTGTTAATTAGTGAATTATTGTGATGCAAATATGATATGTTAGTATCATAGATATACATATTATCCGGTCATTGTTAATTAGAGCACAATATTGAACAGGGTGGTTTGGAATCGATAACTAGTCATGAAAGTTGAAAAAAATTTCATATATTTTTTATTAATATGAACCCATATTCACCGCTCCACGTCTAAGAGCCATAGTTCGACTGAATTCACGACCCGACGCATCGCTACATCGCAGAATAGATAGCAATAAATACGCGAGACATACCTACTTAGAATAGGTACAATGTGCGGACGATGACCCGCCCGGGCCAGCCATCGTTTAGGCATAGACATCAGCTGCGTAAACATTCGTGATTAGGTAGATTCTTACGTTTTATTACCTATTATAAGTGTGTAGGTATGTCTCACGTAGTTACTTATGTATATTCTATGATGTAGCAGCGTGCGTTCAGTCGCGCATTTGAGCAATGAGCTGCCGAGCAATGATGTGGGATCATAATAATAAAAACCTTGATTTTTTTCCTCCACTATAATGACCAGTTATCGATTCCAAACCACTTCATTCGATATTGAGCACTAATTAACAATGTCCTTTTATATATATATAGATATCATATCACCTTATATATATATAGTATCATAGGATACTAGCATTTCATATTTGCATCACAATATGTCGAGAAAAGATGATGCAAATCCAATATTTATATTCCGCAGCTGGCAGCTTAACAATTCGATCGTACTATAACCTCCCGATAGGCTCGCCCCTATACATAGGGATTAAAAATAATAAATGACTCATGTGTGTTATTAGCAGATGACATATCAATATTGACACCATGTAATAATAATAGTAATTTAAATCAAAACCTCACTGACATTTTTAATATTTTAATAGAATGGATGAATATACATAACCTTGACATTAATTATTCAAAAACTAGAATCATGCAATTTAAGCCTTATCAAAAACCCCCTCTCGCGATAAACTTTGCTTACAATAACTCCAAAGTGGAATGCGTTGACACATTTTCATTATTGGGATTAAATATAGACACCCACATAAATTGGAAAAGTCATATCGAAAAAATTAAGAACAAACTCTCAAGTTTCACATATGCTCTAAGAGAAATACGTAAGGCAACTGACCTCAAAACAGCTTTGTCATTTTATTATGCTTATGCTTTTGCATGGCTACGGTACGGAATACTGTTATGGCGAAACAGTGTAGATGCGGAAGAGGTTTTTCTTACCCAAAAAAAGTTAATCCGTGTTCTCGCTAATATAAAAGAGCCGGAAAGCTGTAAACCATATTTTATTATGTACAAAATTTTGACCATGACATCTATATATATATTAGAAGTAGCCACCTTTGTTAGAAAATACCCACAATTCTTTATTAAACAAACTGACCTACCTCGGCGGTATCCAACAAGATCTGAATATAAGTTAGTACTACCTGTGTGTAAATTAAAAATGCACAGTTCTGGCCCAAATGTTATGTCAATAAAAATATTCAATACCCAAACCCAAACGACTTAAAGGCTGAAGAAAGGGATAATATTTTTACAAAGCGTTTAAAAGATCTACTACTAACAAAATGCTACTATGACTTGAAAGAATTCATGAATGATTCATGCATCTAATGTTTTTGTTAATAATTATTTTGACTAACTTGAATGAATCGGCACGCTCATAAACCATATTGCTACACCCAAGTAGGGTCATATGTTTCCTACCATAACTGTAACATCTAAAATACAATGTACATATGATTGCAATAAATAATTGAGTTTGAGTTTGAGTAGGGCCACACAAAATACTGGAGTAATTTCTTCTTACAAGTAAACAAACTTTGATACTATAACGAATGATGTGTTTATGGCAGGATAGTATGTACACAAAGGATAGTTTTCAAACTTTGGCAAATGTGTCAAACTGCAAATTATGCGTTTGACGCTAGCTTAAGGGAATTTACTAAAATTTGGTTTAAGTTGGTAGATACGAGTTCCAACCATTCTTCAAAGTGTAGCGTTTACATAATGTGTCTTCACTGTAAATGTTTGTAAAAAACATATATTTTTTATTTAGAATTAATATGGATTAAATGAATTATTTGAAATATTCAAATGTTTGTAAAATGTCAGTGACCTTAGTTCTCCTACGGATCTCCTCATTTCGGATCTTATGACGCAGGGAAACCCCAAGCATAGCCCTCTCCATTGCTTGTTGAGCGACTTTAAGCTTGTTAATAAGGCCTACACCACGTCTCAGTGGCAACACAGACTGGTTGAAAACTCTGATTTTCAGGCTCTGAGTTGTTGGGGACGAAACGATAGATCGAAGCTTCCTGAACATTGAACGCTCTACGTTAATATAAAATATCAAGTAATAAAATGTACGTCATCTACAGTTTTAGTTTAATTTATACGGTTCACTCAATCAGCTAGTATACTTAGCACGGTATATATTTCAAAGTAAATTCTGAGTACCAAAGCTACTGATGAATTTCCAAATTGATATGGCAACATTTAATGAGAACGGTAGGGTGTAATCACATTTGTGAGGGACGGCTGGGTTTATCCGGTTAACGGGTGACCGGAAAGTGAATTAGTCGTAAAATGTTAACTGGTTTTCATGTAGGCTTTTTCGATGTGTTTTATTCACAGCTATTACAACAGTCCCTGTTAATCTATATGTTAGCTATGATTAAGAGTTTAGTTTATGTCCATCAACAAACATAAAATAGCAAATTTAATATAATAAATGATAGGTAGGTATTCTATTGCTAAAACTATCTGTTTAAATTATAGTAAATATTTTAGGCATTTGCAAGTTATTTTCGTAAGGTAAGGCTTATAATAATAAAATATAACTAAATTAAGCTAATATTACCTTAATAAACAAAATAAAATAAACTAAAAAATAATACCAGGGAGGCGCAGGTGCATGTGCGACTTTGCTAACCCTTTATTAGATATATTGTTTTGATATTATATAATTATTCAAAATTTGCATAACCATAACAACAATTAATCGTGATCACGAGTGTTACAAATAAAACTGCAGTTAAAATTGCAATTTAAAGGGGAAAATATATATCATCGAACTGGGTTCAAACCTGTGCCTTCAAATTTGAAACCATATCAGACACATAACCACTAGGCCCCCAAGACAACCGGTCGTCCGGGCAATGATCCCGAATCGATCTAGCCCTATACCGAACAGCTTGAAAATATTTTCTTGCATCAAAAAATAGTTTTTTCAAACAGTTAACATTATTTAGTTTTGTTAAGCAGGCGAAGTTTAAAAGTGATATTATAACACTGAGAAAGATTGCGATGTCAGGAAAGTTGCATGTTTGTAAATACTTTGCTTTCCGTAATTGTTACAGTGATAGGAACCAGAAAGAGATTGTCAAATGCGAAAAGTAGGCTGCTTCTATACGATAGGACCTAGATTTCCTGATAAAACGCGTAAGCAGCTGATATTAAAGATTTTTTTTCATATTTCAGCAACTGTTACAGAACCACGTAGGCAGGAAAATAGAAGGCGTGGTAACAACAACTGTCTTATTCTCGTACGTACGTGAGCGGCATGCTCAGCGAAAACCCGGTAATCCGTAAGCCCTAACATTTTGTTAACCCGTGTTTTGTGTAAACGATAAGATTCATAGCATATTACACTACCTTCACTCCACAGCTCTATCGTCTATCCGTACGCAGTAAAAAACGTTTTTCTGGTATGAAAAATATATGTGTTAATTAAAGTGCTTAATAAGTGCAATTCGAAAAATTTATACCGACTTCCATTCATTCCATTAACCTACCTTGGTAAAAATCAGTTATTGGAGTATCTCAAAAACTACTGGACCGAAAACATGTGTACGTTTAAAAAAGTTCTAAGCCATGTTGCGCATGCACATTTTTAGACCTCGAATTTGTAACTAATTTTATCAGATCCAATCACTTCACCGGTATAACCTTGCTTTTATTTGGTCGAACTTTTTAAGGGTAGTATTTTTATTTGAACTTTTATGCGTAGTTCGGAAATAAACGAAAAAAGCTAGACACTAGGAAGTGTTACAGAAATGCTTCCATACAAATGTTTCAGCTCAGAATATTTGGTAATACGGTTGCACCAACCAACGACGGATTTTTACACAAGAGGTATTTTACATATCCTCGCCTATTACAATTTACGACTTGACGGTGGAGGAGAAATAATTTACTCGAGCCCACGCGGAATAATAAATTACTCGTTTATTCAAATTAACACCCTAATTCTAAATTAATCGAGCTAGTGCTCATAACACGGCAAAAAGCAGTTCATGCTTTATACATTCAATGTACGAACTTTAGCATTAGCACACGAGTAATTTGTGTTACGACATCCATTGTGCGAACAATAATGTCACGAACATAGCATAGTGCATTGCTAATTGTACATCGCGTATAAATTATTGCAATGTGAAAATATATTTTGAGCACACTTATTGAATACTAGCTGACCCGCCAGCGCCTTCACTCGCGTGGCCTCGCGGGATACGGTAATTACTGATTTCAATGAGTCAGATTTCAATTAAGGGTGGAATTTCACAAAATCCCGTCTTAGTGAGTACATAGGTCCAAAAAATAACTCCCATGCAAAATTTTAAACTTTTAGAACTCGCAGTAACAAAGTTTCATACAAACTATCAACCCAAAAAAACCCCTTATGGGTTGAATTTCATGAAATCCCGTCTTAGTGAGCACATACGTAAACAGAACCCGCATGCAAAATTTGTAACTCCTATCACTTGTAATTTTTTGAGATTTCGTGATGAGCGAGTGATTCGCTTTTATATATATAAGATTGTCCAACTATCGTAGATATCACAGTTCAAGGCACAAAAGATTGCTTTAAAATACTGACGAATATCATGAAACTTTTATCGTTGTATCTTATTGATAGATATGCAAATTTACGAGCAGAGGCAATGCGAAAAAGAAGAACTTTGGCCGGTCAATATTTAACAGCAACATATTCGCCTACGTTTTGCATCAGCGTATATCTTTTGGAACACCTCTACACGTAGTCAAAGTGATAAGTAATTATATATGATTTAGTAGGACTCTTTTGCAGGAGTCCGTCTTCGTAGATCACATCAGAACTAGATGTTTTATTTTCAACCAGTACTAAGCTAGATTAATTGTGATTACTTTTGAATGGCACTATAGCAAATGAAATACCTGTGCGAACAGTAACTAGGTTTGTCTCAGGCTGACATCCTACATTGCGTAGAACATAACTTAAAGACCTAAACAAAACTGGTGATTTTAGAAAAGATTTAGAAGCTGATATGAGCAGGCATTGTGCATGAGAAAAAGTTGAAGCCAGCAAAACAAATGATGGCATTTTTAATATTAAAAACGGGATTCACTCACGGTTATAAGTCAGATGTTTCCAACTAGAGTTTCAACCACATCCGGTGGTCTATTTCAATTGATGGCAGTTAAACATTTATTAATTAGGAGCCATTGCATCAGGTGGATGTTTTGTACAAGCAAGTGTGTTCGAGATGTATAAAAATGCCGTACATAAATTTATTTCCCGTTGCTTGCTATAATATTATGATTTACTTACAAATAATACTCTGTATTTCAGATTATGAAACATTATTAGAAAACTCGGCAATAAAATTAACACATTCAATAAAATTAAATAGTCATTAACACCTTCATTTTAGATAGCAAATTTAAACCAAAAATATAAGAACCTCTGAATTTATGAAAAACAAAAGCATTACAACATCAGAGCCACAATAAGCCGACGAGGGTGGAATATTAATAAAGTGGAAATCATAATTACGACTTTATCTGTTCAGATAAATATAATCCTGTAATTTACGTATTTTTCGGTGAGGTGAAGTTCGGAGTAATAAATTTTTTGAAATAATTTGGGCGGGCATACTCACGTTAGAGAATTGCCTTCACAGAGCTGCTACGAACGAGCGTCTACATGATTTACTGTTCCCGTAATTGTAGGTTACGAGTGCGCTACGGCTACGAAAACCGTAGCGACGTGCTACGTAATCAGGGCACGGGATTGCTTAATTTGCACTCTCGTGAATTATAGTCATATTTGCCGCCTCCAATATATTTTAATTGCAACGCGTTAAATTGCAAATATGTATGCTTATTACGAAAAAATCACTGAGCTAGAAAAATTTTTGCAGTGATAATAGGTGGCTATGAGACTTAGCATTTGTGAAAGTAGCGCGAACTGCATGCACCACACAAGTTCACCTGTCAAAGCTGCATTCAGCTCATGCGTGTACTACAAATTAGTAATGACGTAAAAAAATTACAAATTAGACGACGAGCGAGCAATCCAGCCGTGCAATTCTCTAATGATTCGTCGATGCGCTCGTCGACGAGCTCACCGATGTCAAATACTGTAATATATGAGATATTGCCCTTGTACACAAGGTGGTTTTTCCAACGTTTCTTGTCATCTCATCATTTGATTCACGGATGTTGTCAAAGATGCAACGACAAATTATTAGAGAATCGCACGGCTGCAGCTGATTTTTGCTATCTGACGTCCCGGCAGAGCATGATGTTTCACCAATTTCACGTGAAGTAACATAGCTTGCTATTGCGTTTCGTCGGTTTGTGGGAAGTTTCGGAAGCTTGATTCCCCCTTATCCATTCTCCCTCTCCTTCCTCCTTCCCCTCCAACCTTTACCCCTTCTATCTCTTCCTTCCTATCATCCTTCCTCAAAGGTCGGCAGCGCATCCTCGAGACCTCTGGTATTGCGGATGTCCGTGGGCGACGGTATCATTTACCATCAGGTGAGCCGCTTGCTCGTTTGCCAACTTATCACATAAAAAAAGTCGACTTATGGCAGCCCACTACTGTGTGATGCTTTTAGCATTTTCTACCTCGCACTGCTGAAAGTGCCCGTCACACTAGGAGAGCATCAGGTTCAAACCCATAGTACAGGTTGCAGTAGAGTACTAGGAGTTAATTTAATATTTAATTAAATATAATTTTTTTGTCATCGAGTTTCAGATCTCCTGTAGAACAAAGTATCTCACTGACTTCTACAACGTTACATTATTTCATGTTATTAATCTGCGATATAATCAAATAGAGTGTAAATAATTCTGATAGGTTCTTACATGTATTTATAATGAAGGGAACAGTATAATTAGTTATTTAGTATGGAATATCAGGCTTCGAAATACTTGCTAAAATGTTAACCAAGAATATACTGAAGTATTATTATACAAATCACAAATTTAATGCAATAATAAAGCAAAACGAATAACCACATTATTGCATTAAGCATTTTATTACAGGCAACCTTTGACTGTCATCGTTTCAAAGAGTTTGCGAATGGTGTTATAAAAAAATATATAAATCAAAAGCAAATTTAAATTAATAATTTAGTAAAAACATCAAAGAGGCTCTTATTAATGTTAGTATCCTTTGTTTTAGTTGACCGAACGAGCAAAGCAAGCGAAGCGCCACTGCTTTAACTGCTCAAGTAGATTTTCATCGGTCCGTATATTTGATAGGTTGTTCGTTGGTCTTCCTGTACAGATCGGATTTTCCAACTAATCTGGGCGAAACTTAGTATGCATATTCCACTATTTAATATACTATTTTTGTCGTCGATAATTTTAAGTGGGGATGGGTACTTTTTCTAAAAAGGGGGGAAGTTTGCTGCAACGCTAGTTACTGACCGATGTCAATACAATTTGGTACACACATTAGGTACCTAACTTTTAAAAGGAATTTCGAATATAGGCATAATTTGTCAAGTGGTTTCAAAGACAATAAGTTGTGAAGTACTGCAAAAAATTGCCACTATTAAGACTACCTCGTCTCTGCTTTAACTGACCAGATAGACTTACATCTGTCCGTATGTTTGTTAGTTTATATGTTGCTCTTTCTGTACAGGTCACATTTTTCAAGCAATCTTGATGTAACTTGGTGTGCATGTTCTGCTATTTAATAAAAAAAAAATTGTCGTCTGCGATTTATGAATGAGGGAGAACTTTTACTAAAAAGGGGGGGAAGTTTGCTGTGGCGCTATTTACTGACCGATGTTTATAAAATTTTAAACACACCTTAGGTTCCTGGCTTTCATGACGAATTTAAGTCAAGTGGTTTCCGAGATAATAGGTTGTGAAGTACTACGAAAAATTAAGATAAGAACTAATAAGACTATCTGCTCGAAAGGTCCTCTGTTCGCAGAGGTACTAGTTATTAAAAGCATTATATACTGAGAAGAGGCAAACCACTCAGATAAAATAAAAATTTGGCTAATGTAAAATATTTATAGCATGTTAGTCTTTTAACTAAAGTCTAACCTTAGTATATACTTAGTTTTTCGTTAAAAACATTTACTCGTAGCTCTCTTGAAGATAATATATCTATACAATCGCGGAGATTTATTTTGTAGATAACACTGGAAGTACATTTAGTAGGCTAAATGAGCCATAAAAACGTCTGTTAATTATAATATTATACGACCCCCATATGTAACATAACTAAATTTTCCAGACAGAATATTCATTGTAAACATTAATTGTAATTAATAACTTTACATTAAAAAATCAACATATTGTCGCTGAGAAACTTGTGCCTGCTGGTGCCTATTCCTTTCAGATTCTTCCACAACTCTTAAAGAAATCCGAGTAGTCTTACTTATATTATCAATCATAATTACTTTGAATGGATGAAGGTTTGTTACTAAATTACGCTCTTCAAAAGGAAATTCAACAGTCTTCAAATGTCGGCTACGTATTTGTGATGTCCATAATATAACATACTTTCATCATCATTATTCATCACCACGCTTGTGATTTTGCGGGGCGTAGCTTGGCAAGAAATCAAATAAAAAAAAGTCATTGTTATTTGGACCTTAAATTACGCATGCAACTATTTATATCGGGTTTTTTTATCAGGCAGGTAGCAGGTTACACTTAAAGAGACAAATAATACACACAAAAAAAAATACAAATAAATGGTTAATGACGTTAGTGACAAATCACTGAAATCAGCGTTTGTAACCATGCCGGTTGTCCTAATAGCCACATTATTTACATAATTACCTCAGTCTGGGGCGAAATCTACCGACCGTTATGAATCTGCTGATTGACATTGACACTGAATTGCTCACTTGCCTCACCTGCGGTATCTGCCTTCGGTCCGGTTAACTCATACTTGGCCAGGAAGTCTTACTTACTGGATTCTGCAGTAATGTACTATTTCGTTCAGCTAGTCTTGCAATGCTCTTGTGACTTCAGGACATTCCTTCTTATGCCTCGTTCGCCTGTAATGTAAATTTGTATACTAAATTATGTTTTAAATCTAAACTAAACTATACTTGTTGGAAGCAAACATCATAGACGGATTCCAATTAAAGCACCCTTAGCTGTTTAGCGTTAATTAATAAAATTATTTATATATTTATTATAAAATTCAAGTAATTAGCAAAGTATATTTACGAATCAAACAATGTGTTTCAGAATGTTTTATCTTTTATCCGTAATATTTTAAAGATACGTTACTAAATATCTGCATGACGAGCAGGTTTAAGTGGATTTTTGATAGTTCAAAAGGCTTAGAATGTAATCAACGCGATTAAAGTTTAATTAATATTCCAGACATTTCTAATGCGTTTGTACTAGACAAGGTTAAATGGTATTTTATGAAATTAATTATGAAAAGTTTTATTTTATTTTATTGCAAAGTGTAAGGGATCCTAGCATTAAATTAAAACAAAATTAAAGTTTCTGCACTATGATTTATGTGAAAAGTTGTCAAGTCATTGTTCAGGGACCTTCGTATTACTAACCACAGTGGAGTAGTACGATAAATGTAAAAAAATCGTTTTTCTGGTCAAAATACTATTTATATACACCATATTTAGTTACACTTGGTTATTATCATAGTATATATTTATTGCAGTATCTTCTATTATTAAATAATAAATACCTTGTTGTTATTAATCGGCAATTATTTAGTTTGTGCGATGATGACCATTTTCTTATTATTGTAGTAAGTAACCTTTCATATAGAAATTCGTTATTTTAATGCTAGAAGTAAAGACTTCTAAATGACTTATTATTGTATTATTTAAGTGCCTAAATATAATTTTGTAGTCGATTGTCATCCTTATAGAAAAAAAAAATATAAATCAAAAAAACGATATTAAAAAATATTTAGTGACACTTTCGCTGAAAAGAAAACAATGATTTTGGCCTATTTAGGGGCGTGCACCACCCTC
The DNA here is from genome assembly GCA_917880725.1 of Selenia dentaria. Taxonomy (NCBI): domain Eukaryota; kingdom Metazoa; phylum Arthropoda; class Insecta; order Lepidoptera; family Geometridae; genus Selenia; species Selenia dentaria. The sequence goes on along the minus strand of OU862888.1, from coordinate 18,151,019 downwards.
CCTCCCGCATAAAATTCTAACAGGAAGAATACAAAATAAAAAACACAAGAAACCCCAAATCAACCAAAACCGATTCGACACGTGTTTCACCTCTACACGAGGCATCCTCAGGAGATGTTGACTCGTCGAGGTCGAGCGCTCGACGGGAGGGTGGTGCACGCCCCCAAATAGGCCAAAATCATTGTTTTCTTTTCAGCGGAAGTGTCACTAAATATTTTTTAATATCGTTTTTTTGATAATGGATTTCCGCAAAGCAACGCCTGAATCAATAAATTATCTAAAATATAAATCAATTTTGGGGATCGACTGTCATTCACTGTCAATGATGATATCATCAAATCGTCAAAATAGGCGAAACACTTTTTAGTTATTGGAGTGTAACGCAAAAACTGCTAGAACGAATTTGGTGAAATTTAAATGGTAAGCACCCGCATTCAAAATAAAAAAAATTATCAAAATCAGTTTACCCAATCGATCACCTTGTTATAGTGGCATTTATGATTCTAGCTTTAAAAATATGTTGTAAAACAGTTTTTCTCATACTTGCATAATCAGAATGTTGAAAGTTATGCAATTGGGGTAAGGTCTTGAATCGAGTCGCCTGAATTTAGGGGGGAGGGGGGGAGGGAGGGGAACCCCCCCCCACCATTTTTCCCTGCCGGAATCGCGTAGTTTTTTTTAAATTTAATATCAAAGATCAATTTTTATACTCTATTTAAACACTTTTACACTTAACTTTGGGAGAGGGGGAGTGAGTAGGAGGGGGGGTTGGGGGCAGGGAACCCCCCCTACCATTTCCCCCTGCCGGAACTGCGTAGTTTTTTTTTCAAATTTAATATCAAAGATAATTTTGTCTACTCTACTAACACTTTTACACCAAAATTTAGGGGGGGGAGAGAGAGGGGGGGGGGGGGGGTCAGAGTTGGATTTGTCACTAATTTCGACCTAACCGGTCTGACTTGGACTCCGGGTGGGCTCCCGCCAGAAGCTCTAGCGGTCGCCCCTGAACGTTGCTTCGCCGCATGAAGTCGAGTTGAGCGAAGGGGGGAGCTGGCGAGCGAAGCGAGCCGGCGACCTCCGTAGCGAAACGTTCAGGACCTCCCTTGAGCTTCTGGCTCCCGCATTATTTATAAACACTCTAGGGGTAGCAGCCACAAGAATAGGTGGAGTCGGGGTGCTCTGTGTCGGTTTTCTGACTACTTTCAACCTAACCGGTCTGAGTTGGTCTCTGGGTGGGTAAGGGAGGAAAATAATTTTCACAAAACTATGTAGGAGTATTTATTTTATTTTGTAAACATAGTTAATTACATTGATCAACTCGACAAAGGGATCTTTTTTCTGCTTGAATAGATCTCGCCTCCACAAATATTCAACTATAGCATCACTAAAATCACACGAATTATTATAATTGTCTTTTTTAAAAAACCTTTTCACTGCTCTCCATTGAGATTCGATTCTCTGGGTATGGACCCCATCTGGGGCCACAAATGGATTATCTGGGTCCGAATGGTTGACTTTCTTATGGATGTACCCATGGTCAGCTAGGCAGTCATAAGCCTTCCAGCAATCGGTGTGTATAATGGTGCCTTTTTCTAATTTTTTTTTAATTAAAGGCACCAACACCTCAGCTGAGCGGCAATTATCTGGACAAACTTCTAATCTAAGATCTTCGGACCCATCTTCAATCATTCCTAGAACCCAATGGCCCTCAATATGGCGTCCTGCAACAATAACAAAAAAAAATTATTAACTTTAGTTTCTACTTAATAAAACAGTTTCTGGGTGGTAAAAAGAAATAACATTAACCTAGTGAAATCTTAATTAATTACCTTTATTATATTTTCTCTTTCCAAACTTTGACTCGTCTATCTGGACGATTCTCCCAGGGCCTCCAATCTTTCCTTTATTTTCATTGTTTTCCAATTTGAATATCACCACTGCTTCACGGCAGTAGTTAAACCAGTCGCTGATGGTGGTTCGGCTAAGGCATTGTTTATTTTCTGATTTATATGGATCCTCATTTATTGTCATATTGTAGCTCCATTTATGGGCGAAAGCGTAAATTAAATAAAAAACATGCACCAATGGTACATGAATGTTTTCGAAAAAGGTACCGTTGGTTCTTGATACTTTCGATTTTTGTTTGCATTGCCCTTTAGTGCACACCTATGAACCAAAAATTTTATTGGTTGACTTGGCCAGATGCATTGGTTTACGATGCGTGCGACACAGTTCTTCAGTAGATATCATATCCTTGTCTTCAGCAAATTACACACACTGTTCAGTGGATCCCAAGCATCGAATAACCTTACCCAAATTCCACATATTCACAACTTCGTCCGTGTAGAAATGACATCCAGCAGAGCGTCGGGATTCAGCTTCCGTCCCGGTAACCCCGGAACTTGTTGACGGCACGGGTTCTGTGCCTGAGGGCGCTTCTCTAGAAGCCATAGCTCGCCAAAAACGATCGGTGTCCAGTAAGCCAGCAAAAGTCGTCCAAAGTAGCGATCCAACGGTGTCCAGTGAGTAAGCCAAGGTTGTACGGGGAAGAAATCCAATCGGTGTCCAAGAGAGAAGCCAAGTCGTCGAAAAATCGTAGAAAAAAACAGAGGAGCACATTCACGAAAACTCGAAAGCAACGGAATAATGCGAATCGTGTATGTCAAATCAACGTCACATACGTCAAACACCACAAACCTCAAAAATAGCGATCAAAACGTTTCGTTTCACGAACATAAACATAGCAGACGTTCAAATTTATGCAATATTTCCTGATATTGCGTTCCGTTTCACGCATCCGCATGTTTTTCGTGTGAAATTACAGAAACTTTAAATATTAATTTAAAATACTTTCGCGTAACTCCGGCAGCCAAAATCGAAATGGGAGGGTCAAGACAAAGCCCCTTGACCATTCCACAGTAGCAGAATCCTCAAATTCAGGCGACTCGATTCAAGAACCGACCCTGCAATTGTCAACCAAATCACATAGTCGCATATTAAAAGTTGTGAAGTGTGGAGTACACTATAAGAAATTAGGCATCCTCAAAGTTAAGCTGTTTTTTGTTTTGTGGAGGTCAGTCCACAACTGCCGAAAATGGAATCTGATACATTTTCTGTACCACACACATACCATTTTGAAACCAACCTTCTCATTCTACCGGTTAAACTATTGTCATATGATCTGTTTACTTCTGACGATTTATAGTGAAACCAAAAGTTAGCATTGGCCATATTACATTAACGTAAAATTGTTTTCAAGCGACTTCCGAAAAAGGAGGAGGTTCGCAAATCGTCGCGTATATATTTTTTATGTTACACGCATAACTTTTTACTGCGTACTCGTAGACTGATTTTGACAATATTTTTTTCGTTTGGTAGTGTATACTTCCGAGGTAGACCCAGTAAAATTTTATCAAATTCGGTTATTTTGTTGTAATCAATCAGCTTGAAAATTGATTCGTGTATCTTGATGGTGTAGTAATTGACGATTAATATAAAGGATCATTATAAATGGAGTTTTTTTTTATTAAAAAATGGAATTGACTTAAAAACTAAAAAGCTTGAATTAACTTGTCAAAGTCGGTACCATGTGCACAATATTGTGATGAATGAACTTTTGAACTGTCATGGTAAGTATAGTAAAGTAGATAATAGAGATCGTAACTATGGATACAATTATTCTCGACATTGCGTCATTTAAATTTAAACTGATATACCCTCACTTTAGAAAAGATACACAACAACGTTAAGTCTACATTGGGCAGTCATCAATATCAAGCTTATTTTATTTTGGTAGCTAACAGGCAATGACTGATCATACACGGCATGGCAGCAAACAAACGGAATCTGATTGACCTTGTGGAAACCATACAAACACATACTCCCCCCTACACACAAAGACAAATTCTACCCTTCTACATTGGATAACGACGAGTTAATGTAGGATGACTACTTACTCCCACATAACCACCTGCCTCCCCGTGGTAGGTGGTATCCATAAAGGATTTCCCCGGGACAAAAAAAGGATGACTACTGAGACCTGTGAAATTTTATACCGTAAGCGTATATAATATTAGCTAATCCGCCAGCGGCTTCCCTCGCTTGGTCTTGCTGTAGTGGTAGAAGCGCCACTTTGGAATCTGGAGGTTCTGGGTTCGATTCCGAGTCTTTGAGTTTTGTTACAACGAAATTCTAAATAGCAGTCTGGAGTCTGAAACAGACCACTAGATTTTTCTTCTGTATATTAAATTTCAGAACTTAACTGCACATTGAACTCTTAAAGCTTATCCTTGCTATTAACAATTACTGAGTGTTCGACGTTGTTATTCTACTCATAAAATCTATTCTTCAACAAAGTATTTTGTATGACTTTGATATCATAGAGAGATGAAATACGGCTTAGAATTTAAGTTAACATTTCAGCTAGTGAACAGAAAAATGCGTAAAAATCCTTCTAGTAGTAATTTACTTATTGTTTTTACTTTCATCCCCTTAATCCAGAACTCTTACGTTTTACGGGATAAAAATATCCTATAATTTAGCCATAATTATAGTTATTACTGTGCCAAGTTTTATCAAATCTGTTTCGTAGTTTTACAGTGATCGCGTAGGACAGACAGAAATATAATGTTAATTGAAAATGATTCAAGAAGAATATATATTTATCAACAATAAAATGGATCTACAGGAGGACATCCTTTTATAGATCATCATCAACAAAATTAAAAAAATTACTAGCTTAAAATCACAACACGGCTCTCCACTATCTGCCGACAAAGAGCCCTCAGCTTCTTCGGACATATTATGCGGTCTTCAAAGCATTATCTGGAGAAAGCCATTATTTTAGGAAAAATTGACGGTAGACGTGGTCAGGGAAGGGCGCATGGTCTGACACGATTAAGAAGGCGGTGGGTAGAAGCATACACCGTGCGGTTCACACAGCCTATGACCACACCCAATGGAGACTGATTGTACGTGGTCGCGATCCTCAGCAGTGAGGGAACGAGGAGAAGAGAAGTACATAAATTGAATATATAATTCATTGAAATTACAATCTATTTTAAAATACTTTAATAACAACCAGCTTTCTACCAGATTTTGCAATATTAGAGAGAAATGTTACGAGTTCAGGAAGGATTCGAGTTGCGTCTTCTGACAATCTATATTACCGCTACGCCACCGATACACACATATCAGTATCGAATTTATTTTTCTAGTCAATTTGAACCATCATAGTGGGACGGGGCGCCATCTATCAAAGAACTTGATAAGCTTTATCAAACGAAATAAGTGTTTTACAAACTCATAACTACTGTATCGATATCGAAACCCTTTGTAATTATCACTCTTCGCTAAAAGACGTTAGTGTTGCTAAAATCATATAATATAAACCTGTTGTACGGTGATGTGGCAGTTGTAAATGTATATATATATTTAATATCCGTTTCTAAAACGATTTATTGTGTTATTCATAAACATTTAAAGGCCAAAAAATATATACAACGGTTAGCCGTTTTGATGGTGAGATCAAAGGGTAAAACTAACTCTACAGATGAGTGCAGAAATGGAAGGCGATGACCATAGTTGATAGTCCATCGTGCGACATACCACATACCACACTGTCAGGCACAATTAATGTGCCGGAACACCTTCTACCGGTTGATTTGTTGCAATTTATGATACTGCTCTATTTATATTGCGATAAAGAGCAGACATTGGACATTCGTCAACGTCCGGCTGTAATCCATTTAACAGAGTCCTAAAGTTTGGCCAGTGACAGTGAAAATTTGGTCGACACCGTTTAGTACCGTACTCGGTACGTAAATTTTGGTCACGATTCTCCCTAATACTGGTTAGCATACAGCGGCTAAGTGCCTGGGACAGTTGCTTGATAATTTTAACGCAAAGATGAATTCACAGTGGTATTAAACCACTCGGTCTCTATTTCGAACGACCCCTTTGTGACGGTGGTTCTCGCAGATCGTTAAACAATGACATTTGTGGAAATGCGGACCAGCTAGCAATTACGTATCACAGTTATAATCAAATGTTGATTGAAATATTCAAAAATACCTTTATCTCAGTTTTGACAACTGTGGGCCGAGCACGAAAATATGCGTAAGTGTAACGTTATCGTATTGTTTACGTATTCAGTACAAACCATAAGTTATCTGTGCCACTGTTGTACTAGATAAATGACAGTTTACTAAATGCGTTAACGATGCGATTACGTTACACTAAAACAGATTTTCGTGCTCAGTCCATAAGCAAAAAATTGAGTAAGTTGATGATTGAGTTGACAAAAGTGACCCAAACCCGCTATTTTATTACATTTTAATCAAGTATGTGATTCCAACTATTGATTGCATTAATAAGCCCAGCTGGGGTATTATGTATCCCATAATAGCACAGCTGAGCTTAATAATATTTACTACCAATACCCTAAGATAACAATTACCGTGTATTCAAATCATAGGTGAACATGTAACTCACTGTTACAAATGGTAAAACTTAATGTTGGAAAGAATGGCTTTCAACTTGAGATGTTAAATCAAAACGATTGAACAGCTCATGTTGAAATCTCTCGAGGTTTGCTATTTGACCGTCAAGAATGGCGTATGTATGGTGGACGGATGGTAGGGTGAATTCTCACATTGCGTAAAAAATATAATTATGGATAGGCATGGAAGGTGCGAAAAGAACACGAAAGCTTTAAAAAAGTAATTATTCGCTAAGTGCTCCTTAGGCTTTCATACGTAAATATTATGTTTATAAAGGATTAAAAATATAGCATTTACGTATGAAAGCCTTGCGTATTATATTGAAGATATTTTATAGGTATATAATTTATATATTTTATACCACACAGTGTCCCATTACTCGTTCATACACGGGTTACGTCATTTCTCCCTTAGGTATAAATGTGCGGCGGGAAAAGTTATATGAAACTTCATTTCGGTCCTCCGTAGCAGGGCAGAAATGTTGTATGAAAATCCATTTCTGTGTTATTTTGTTTTTTAGTAGCGAACATAAAAAGAATAGAAACGTCAAATCAAAAAGATGTGGGATTTATTTTATTATAGGTACTCGATTTTCAATGAAAATTTTCAATGAAATTCAACCTTTTGCTGCACTACGAAAGAAAAACATGGCGGACAATTGTTATGTATTGTTAAATTTTGGTTTTACTAAATTGATAATTAAGGAGTACGTTCTTAATTATTCTAAATATTTTTTTCAAAATGACATCTGATAGTGAAAGTGAAGATTTTATAATGGTGAAGCCACCAGAAAAGATGTGCTTTGATTTCTTACAAAATGCTCCACATAACAAGTATTAACTAATGAAGGTAACTATTTTATTTTCCTCGTAGGTGTTGTATAAAGCACTATGAATCACGCGGCAGAAAGTTCTATTTCTGTTTTTGAGTTTCCTTTAAGCCCTCCGCTGTCCCCTCAGTGTACAATGTACTAATCTACTGGACGTATACTTCTATGATTACATCTTACCATTAAATTTTTCTTTGCCACGTGGGTTAAATTATGATACTAGTGCATGAATAAATCACTATACTGATTTCTCTAAGTATATGGCTAAGACCAAAATAGACGACGTCATATTTTTAGATATATTCATAATAAATGTATTCTGATATAAATGTATGTCATACTAGGTACTGCGTTTATCACATTCTTTACCTTGTTGTTTTCATCTCAAGTTTGATGAAATCAGTATATAAATAACGCTACAGCCTTAATTAAATCAACAATACTAAGGCTACAGCAAACTTTCCCGTTCCTCCACTCTATTTTCAGCCCAATGCCGAGAGTGGTTGTTGTTTTTTATACCTATTTATTAATTTATTTATACACATAAACACCAACAATGAACTTTGACAATACTAACTGACCTACGCTTATCACTCCAACTGCCATTGGCAGGCCCAAAGTAAGCTATGGGATACATTTACATCATATAGGTGTTCATTGACTCTTATTTCTAATTGTTAGCCAAGGTATATGAGTAATATGAGTAGCGACTAAAATACAAATACAGCATCCGGTAAACGGTCCTATAGTCGGTTTAGAGAACAATATAACTTCTATGTATCCTTATCTGTTACCCTAACAAAACATCATTTTTCTTATAAAAAATAACATACCTACGCTACTTTATAATATCATCTAATACATTGTAATACGATGAATTCCGGCTCTGCCAATTACCTAATGTTCAATCCAAATATGTACACTAAGTAAATTTTCTTCTGTTGCTATGATTGTATTGTTTGCATTACCTATTAGCCGTGAATTGTTAACGGATAACATTTACCATTCTTGGAAGATGGCGGTCATCAAATGTGTGTATATAAAAGCAGGAGATTTTATATTTCCATCAAATAAAGTCTAGACAGGATGACGAAGGTATTACTTGTATTTTTAGCTCTATCAGTTTTCGTGGTACACTGCAATGTGGCAAAGGAAAAGCAAAAAGGTACGTTGTAGTATACCCATTTATTTAAAGAAGAAATGTTTTGTTAAACATTTTGATGTTGCTATTCATTATTTTTATTTTTAGGGCCTGAAATTCCAAAGGAACCCGGTCATAAAAGGGAGAAGCGATCATGTCATGAATGTGATAATGTAAAGTTCCACGGCCCACCGCCGCCGCCACCACCACCTCTTCCGCGTCCGTTTTTTGATCTCACTAAGAACACTTATGGTTCCCTTCAGGGCGCCTTCAGCGCTGCAGATGCAGGTGCTCAGGCCGGTGGTGCCTATTCGAGAGCTACTGCGTCAGCTAGTTCTAGCGCAGGAAGCCATGCCTCAGGAAATTATGGTAGTCAATCAACAGGTTATCAAAAACAGGCTAATGCTAATGGTATGTCTTCTACAAATACTCAGTTGAATACTGATGGTCAAAATGGTATTGGATTTGGTGGCCAAAAGAAATCCGGGGCATTTGGAAATTATAAAGAAAACCACTATTCATATCAAAGCGGTGGAAACAAACATTTTGAACAACAGAGTGGTTCACCTGGTGCTGGTTTCGTAGGTTTAAAGCAAACTAACAATGGCGCTCGTGGAGTTGGTGTTCAGGGTGGATTTGAAAATGCTAGAAGCAAAACAGTTAGTTCGGCTCAAACACATGGTTCTGAATTTTCTGGAAATGGTCAACAACAAACCCTATCAGGTCAAAGTGGTTTCGAAAGTGCTAGAAGCAAAACAGTTAGTTCGGCTCAAACCCATGATTCTGGATCTGGATTTTCTGGAAATGGACAACAACAAATCCTATCAGGTCAAAGTGGTTTCGAAAGTGCTAGAAGACAAACAGTCAGTTCGGCCCAAACCCATAGTTCCGGATCTGGATTTTCTGGAAAAGGACAACGTTTCCAATCGGATCAAAGTGGTTTTGATGACGGGCACAAACATGATCAAAATCAAATGTATGGTTCGCAAAGAGGTGACAATAGGCAGCAAGTGCAGTCAGTTGGAAGTGGCGCATGGCAAAAAGTTGGGTATGATTCTAACTCTAATGTTGGTAGCTCGGTCTACAACGGTAACTCATCGGGTAAGGAAAAATCAGGAGGATCTACTGATGTTGGTTTGGGCGTTACTGGACATGGCGCAGGTGCTAATTCAGGTCAGGAAGAGTTGAGCGAATCCCTTCAATCAGCTTCCAAAGGATTACAAACTAAACAATCTGTATGCAGCACATGTGGCAAAACTGGCTTTTCGCAAAGCAATGCCAAGAGCCATTCAGGAAATGCGGTAGCTATTTCCGTTAACGGTTAATTAACTTTGTACCTAATGAATATAAAGTTTATTAATCATACTGAAGTAATCTCTTTGCATTGCCTATGTTTAAATATTGTTATTGTTATGTTATTTATTGTTAAAAATATAATTTTGACGAGTATATTTTATTACATAATATGTGACTGCTGATACGAATCTAAAAAATAGTTACCTAGAACTTAGCTCTGACATAATTTTATTCTTGTGTTTGTAATAAGTAAACAGATGCATCTTTAATATAAACAAATAAACTGTTTCAAAAAATAAACTGTGTCTGATTTTGTAAGTATCTAAAAATTATTAAGTATCGTTTGTCCGGATGTCCGGCTGTTCTACTCTACAGGTATTTTTTTCTATGAATACAACTTAAAAATTCAGTACCTAGCCTTTTAGTGTCAGCCCTGGGTCCCAATTCATACAATATATACAAGAGGTATACGGACACATACAATAAAATTAATTTACTGTCGACTTTAATAACGTAATTTGATTTTTGTGTGCTGTTAAAATGACATAAAATGTCATGTTAAAAATGTCAATGTTGGAAGCGATTATAGACTGGTGGCTATAAGGATCAATCGTCAACTCGTAGGCCGCTAGATCAATCTCTACTTTGCTTGAGCTTTTGGTGAAGATAACATCGTGATCGAACACAACAACAAGAAAAAATCATGAACACACTATAGTGATAGGGCAGTTTCTGGTGCCCGTCATGCTAGCTACCACATTCACGATGGAAAACCTGTCGCTAAGCATCAGCGTGTTCCAACAGCTGTCCTACGAGCCAGTCGCGATTATAGACCGTGATACGTCTATCTACCTAATCATCACTGATCATCACGTGATATAGTAGACAAACACTAACATAATGAGAAAATAATCCTATAAGTACAAAGATTTCCTTTATATTCATCGGTTTAGTACAAACCAAATAGAAAGCTTCAAAAGTAGTTACGAAACTTATGCGAACACTTAGGCGGCCGAAGTACGAATAAATTATAAGCAAGCTTTTCGGCTATTCATTTCTTTACATGCCTCAAAAATAATAGGTTGGTTCAATTAGATCATAGTAACGAAAAGCTTAAGAGTAGAGTCCCATTTATAAAATGACACTTAACTCTGATAGCTATTTTTTCAAGCTCACATAGAGACAGCCTGCACTCTACACGACACGAGTATCCACTCGAGGACGAACGTGAGCAATTGAATGCACTTTATTTGCCGTTTGAGGATTTACAAATATCAGCTTGTCGCTGTAGGCAATGGACACCACTGTTTTCTATTGTTTTCATTTTATTTGAATGGTGCCATTTCCAACATGTTTGTTTCGTGGTTTTAATGTTGTGCTCGTCTTATTCTTTTTTTGGCTTAATGCTAACCACCAGGTGAAAGAGGGGCAAGTTGTGCTCTTTATAGTAAGCAGAACGCTTGCCTAAGACTGTTGCAGTGCCACGCAAAGCTTAGAACTGTATTTTTTTTAGTGTCGTTGAAGTTTTATCTTAGCAAATCAGTGAGGTCCTCCCATGTATTCACCATGTCCTTTACAGAACGGAACCAATTCAATGCCTCATCTGTGAAAATATCATAATAATATGACAAAATTGTATCAAAGGAAATGCTTCAACCATTTGTATAAAGGCTTTACCATTAAATTTCAATTTATTGGTTTCCTACGCAAGTTACACAAACAATAGGTTGCTCAGAAGAAGTGCTTGTAGTAGATGTAAAGTCGGCATCACTGGTTAAGTTTGTAAGTCTTTACTTACAGATATAAGTTTTTAAGATGCGGCCATAGATATAAATACATCAATGAATGTGACCCTATAATTTTCAGAGTTTGTCGCACTTATTCTTATCAACCTATGGCACATACGATTTACTAAAACATATGCTTAAGAATAGGTTTCTATCAAACTTGGTTTTAAGAAGCACAATTTTATTGAGAGCATTTCCTTAGGTCCTAGGCAGAGTCAGTATGTGACTCATCGCGCAGAGCCACTTTATAAGCAGGTTTGTATTTCCGCAAATTACAAATAGCAATTACAAAAGACGCATTACTAAAACTATCTAGAACTCAATTGAAATGCAAAATTACATTACATTATTCTGTTCAGTTTGCCTACACTCGTGCACCATTGCGACCACATAAAGGTTAATATCCCACCAATTTAACACGTCAAAACTCGAAAGGAAAAAACTCGGAAAATTAAACATAATCAGCGATAACCATTGTTGGGCTTATTACCGCCATCCGATTTCATACTCCTACGTGTTGCCCGTCTGCATCTATCGACGTTAATTAAATTCAATCAGCCTTACTTATAAATGCTATTTAAATTTTAATCATTACTTAGCCGTTTGATAGAAAAATTTCTTATTTTTTCTAAAAAACATTGCATAACTTTATCGAGTAGATAGTACTACTTAAAACAGCTGTCAAATTAAACAGCCTCTCGCCCTTGTTTAAAATTACGAATTGTTTAAAATACGAAGAAGGCTGCCATGTGTCATCATTTATCTGAAAGCACACAAAATCACCTTGAATATATATATATATATATATACTCGTATCTAAATATAGGCACAAAACTGAAAATAGGAATTAATTAACAATATTGTAAGAAACATATTCTGAGTATACAATGGATGCCAAAATTAATATACAGCGCGGTTTTCGTTGAAAAGTTGAGGCAATTAAGAACACCTATAAGTAAACAAAAACTGTATAAAATCAGATTCGACCCCATGGGAAAACTGAGCGATTATGAATTTCGACACATGTACCGTTTCAGCAAAACAAACAAGCTCAGAATAATACATCTGCTAGAAAATTTGCCTTCTGTAGCTGGCCGTGGTGGCAGTGGTATACCGGTAGACTTACAAGTCATGGCAGTTATAAGATACTGGGGTTGACACGAAGTAAGTACCTACTTGCTAAGTTGGCCTAGGCAATGGAATTCTCAGCATTCCTATAGTCCCGACATTAAGGCGCCCGAAGAAACACCGTGTGGTGGCTTAGTTGCTTGCTGCTATGGGTGCAGTTGGCGCGTAAAGGATGAGTCCGACATACCCCGTCGAATCCCCCCGGGTCTGGCGGGGATGTGTAAGTGCATTCCCCACACGTTAATAAAAAAATATAAAGGTAATGGAATTCTCACATTACCCACCCATTCACGTTTAATTTTATATATTAGGTCCTTACATATAAAATTGGCGTTTTGTACGGGAGGAATATAAAGTTTTTTTTTCGTAAAATATATTTATTTAATCAAAGTATGAGTATAAGTTGTAGAAGTCACAAGTATGTTTTTGCACAGCTTAAACTGAATAAATATTCACCGCGCACCTTAAAACAAAATTATTAAAAATAAAATCGTAACATTTCCAAAACATGTTAAGGCAAATAAAAATATGATTATTATCGAACCTGCTCATAAAACTTCACTAGAATCGATTGAGAAATGCGACCAGCCGTGCGATTCTCTAATGATTCGTCGATGCGCTCACCGATGTCAAACGCTTTATGAGATATCGCCCTTGTACATAAGGTTGTTTTTCCAACGTTTCTTGTCATCTCGTCATTTGTTTCACGGATGTTGTCAAAGATGCAACAATGTTTGCTTTTAGAGAATCGCACGGCTGTAGAGGAGCACAGCCGGACATCCGGACATACGAAAGCATTTTTGGCTATTGAAGCTATTGAAAAGACAATTCGAGAGAGAGTAACTACTAAATATATATACACTATGGTAGATTTAATAATCATACATTCAACTTCTATTCATTCATACTTCAAAAACATACGGTATATTTCAATTCTATTTCTTAACCATATTTGTGAGGCGCGATGGAATTAATTTATAATGCAGTACTGAACTATTAGCTTTGAAAATACCAGTCACCTCGTATATCTCGATAAAGGCAAACACAGCCCTAGATCACGTGGCCCTTGTCCCCTAACCCTTGCGATTTACGGCCTGTATACTGAAACTATGAGACAGTACATTGGCAGTACATAAGTTTTTGTTTTATATACGTATTATAACTCCATTAAAAGTTTGAAATTGTTACTTCATACACTGATGTGTATACTAGACTGTGATGCAACTTGGAAGTACATAATAATATATTATAAAGTATAAATATTAATTTTTCTTTGAGTCACTTTATTGTACAGCCAGTATTGCACAGCCAAATAATGTACGACCCGTATTGTACGCCCCGTATTGCACGGCTCATCATTTCGAAGCGATGTAGATGAATTCCGGGCTGTACTTTCGTGGCTGTGCATTGTCACCCCGTACCGATTTTGTTCAGCCTAAATTGTACGACCCGTATTGCACAGGAAGATATTTCGAGGGCATATACACGGAATACGGGCTGTACAATACGGGTCGTGTGTTATTCGAGGACCTAAATATCAATATAACATAAATCATTTAAGTCATTTTAGCTATATACGTAATACATTCATACCAAATACAGGTAAACACACACCACAGACACGCACACATACGAACCACTCATGCACGTACGCTCGCTAGTTTGTACACTTATACACACTCACTCGGGATCCCTTTTTTCGAATTATTGTGTCCTATAATTTAATTTGGCATAAAAAGGCACACGTATTTTTATTGTCTTAATAATATTTTGACATAATTTTTATTTGGCATTGTAATAATTTAATTTGGCATAAAAAGTTACACATATTTTTATTGTCTTAATCATATTTTGACATTATTTTTATTTGGCATTGGATCATTAGAGCAGTCATGGAAGTTTAAGTGCGGCAGTGGTGGCCCTAGGGTCACCCCTTAGCCGCCAACATGTTTATTTTACATAGGAAAAGTATTTTATTAAAATGTGCAAACACGAAATTTCCAAAAGTTACCTAATGATATTTTACGATCGTTTTCGGCTGTAGCATAGTATGCTTAACTATAAATAAATAATAATGCTGGACAACCCACACAGCACCATCTAGCCCCAAAGTAAGCTACTCAAAGTTTATGTTATGGGTTAAACTACTAAATAACTGATATATTTAATACATAATATACATAGATATTTTTTTATACATAGAAAACGTATAATTTGCGTCGCAGGCGGACTCTCGCCCGCTGCGCCACTATGAGGTCGTCGATTATTATTATGCTCATAGCACCTAGTTTAGCTTGAAAAAATTGTACCTAAAAAGTTATGTCAAAGGAATATTATGCGTAACTTTTATTAGGATAAGTAAAAGTATGCCATGTTAAAATTTGATGTCTAAACATCAAATTTTATGAAAAAATTGTGTACCCACTCACTCACACAAGTGAGTGAACAATCACAAGCACTCACACTTTTGACCTATTAATCACAAACAAATATTCCGAAAAATTATCATATAATCTCAATCTTAGATACTGTTTTGTGTGGATGCAACATTGTACTGAAAGCCAATAATGTCCCATTTCTTGGGCCGTTAAAGTTCAATTAACGTAACCCATGAACCGTGGAATGAAATATAAAAATGGAACCATCACATCCAGTAGTAAATCCCTAACAATAAGTGTTTTATGGCACAGACTCCATTAGCCAGGTTATGTAGGTGCTGGTAGAGCTAATCTGTTTTAATTTCAGCATAAAATGAAATCTGCTTGGGATTCCGTCGTTAAACTTCCATGGCGTAGATGGGGGTTAAAATGTTATTGTTAAAATTGAGTTTACATTTTGGTTTGTTCGCATCTCTCGCAACTCTCTCACTCAGATAAACATTCCTTGTTTTCAAGTAAACTTAACCTATATTTTTTATTTATGAGATTATTACGTTTTACTTATGACATTAGGCATGTTACGCATAATTTATATAATATGCTAACAGATACAAACACATATTGGTTAAAAATAGATTTTTATAAAACTGTAGGTAAATATACTTTATATTATGTAAAGGTTTCCCCTGCTTAAGAATTGATTATCCCATAACCTCTCACAATAATCCATAGGTTCTTTCTACGTATTGTCGTAATATCTGACTAAGGAATAAGATAGTAATTCGCTCACATCCAAACTTCATGAGCCAGTTCTTTGGGCTGTTGTAATGTGTGTATTTATTTACCTCTGCCGGCACCAGCTTCCTAAATGTAAAGGCATATAATAACTTTGAGGCTTGTTTTCTCTGTTTCTTTTCTTTTTGCTTGTAGTAGTAGTTGTTTAGTGTATTTTACAGCCGTATTATAAACACATAATTACTTATTGCTAGGCAATTTTTCAATGATGTAAGCAGTTGACGATAGAATACTTTATTTTCTATAGTCGAGCAATGAACGTTAATTACTAAAATGAAAGCATGACATAACCCTATCTAAATTGGATGTATCTTTTTACACTTGTATAAGGTTGTTGTCATGAGATTTTATTTTTTACAGCATAATAGATCCTTCACAGTTCAGAATTGTGTGAAAAAGTCATTTTTATACAACTTCACTTTTGCAATAAGAATAAAAAAAATTACGTACTCTCATTGCTCAAGCAAAGGTAATGGTGAGTAGTGACTATTACTCGCCGTGGCGGTGCCGGCTTAGAATAGCACCCCCCCAACTGTACCCGTGGGTGCCGTAGAAGGCGGCTAAGGGATAACAAATCAGAAGGTGGGCAGCAGCACCTTCCCAGTCAAACACACACAAACTGCGCTCGCCAACCCGCCTGCCAAGCGTGGCGAGTATTGGCAAAAACCCCTTCATGGATTGGACAAAAAGAACCAGGCCCCTAGTCCCCGGCAGCCCCGCTATTCCTGGCTACGGTAGCGGCCACGGTAACGGTGGGGCAGGGGGTGCTAAGAATCCCCGGCAGACGCCCGGCTACCACCCCCAACGACGACGACTGGCCCTGGTAACACACAACATACGCACGATGAGGACAGACGAGAAGATATATGAGCTGGAAGAAGAAATGAGTAAGCTACACTGGGACATTGTGGGGTTATCTGAAGTCCGTAGAGCGGGTGAGGACACGATAACCCTAAAATCAGGTAACCTACTCTACCACCGGGAGGGCGACCAACAGTCCCAAGGTGGTGTCGGGTTTCTCGTCCACAAGTCCCTTACTAACAACATAGTTAAGATCGATAGCGTTTCCAATAGGGTCGTATACCTAATACTCAGAGTATCCAAACGATATTCGCTGAAGGTCATTCAGGTATACGCACCGACGAAGTCGCACCCGGATGATGAGGTGGAGGATATGTATGAGGACATTAGTCGGGCCATACATACCTCTGAAACGCACTTTCTAGTTGTTATGGGGGACTTCAACGCGAAGTTGGGTAAGAGAAGCGAGGATGAGTCGAAAGTGACTCTTTATGATGAACTCTTTCTTTCAGAAGCCACCTCACAGGAAATGGACCTGGCTGAGTCCCGATGGTTCCACGAGAAATGAGATTGACTTCATTATGACCACCAAAAGGCAAATATTCACTGATGTCTCCTTGATCAACAGAGTTAAAACCGGTAGTGATCACCGAATGGTAAGAGGCACGGTGAATGTCAAACTGGAGCGGTCTCGTCTGATGAAGTCTACGCTCCGACCCACTCGTGCCCGTATTCAAGACCCCGAGAGCTTTCAACTTGAGCTATCCAATTGCTTCGATTGCCTTGAGAACATCGCTTCAGTGGACGAGATCAATAACAGGTTAGTAGAAACTGTCCATACAGTGGGTTCCAAGTACTTTAAACCCCACCGTACAGATAGGCCACAGAAACTCTCCAACGATACCCTCAACCTCATGGCTGAACGACGCTCATTGAAACTGCAGTCTTCGAATGATGCTGAAGCATATAGGCTGCTCAATAGACGAATATGGAAGTCCTTGCGACACGACATCCAGATCTTTAATACAAACCGTATTAAAGAGACGATAGAGCGGAAAAAAGGCTCCAAAGTGTTTGCAAGAGACATGTCTATTGGGCAAAGCCAATTGACGAAGCTGAAGAGAGTAGACGGCAGTGTAGCGTCGACCAAAGCAGAAGTGTTAGGAGAGGTCGAGAGTTTCTACGGACAGTTATACACCTCGGTCGCTAAACCTGTTAGCAGCTCGGCCAAAGACCCAAGAGCCAAGCTGACCCGACATTATACTGAAGATATCCCGGACATCAGCCTGTACGAGATTAGAATGGCCTTGAAACAGCTTAAGAACAACAAGGCGCCTGGTGACGACGGTATCATATCTGAGCTTCTGAAAGCGGGTGGAACACCGGTACTTAAAGTCCTTCAGAAGCTCTTTAATACCGTCTTACTCGAAGGTTCAACGCCAGAAGCATGGAACAAAAGCGTGGTGGTGCTGTTCTTCAAGAAAGGTGACAACACTTTACTTAAAAATTACAGACCCATTTCGCTTTTGAGCCATGTTTATAAGCTGTTTTCGAAGGTCATAACGAACCGTCTCAGTCGCAGGTTTGATGAATTCCAGCCTCCGGAACAAGCCGGTTTCCGAAAAGGCTATAGTACCCTAGACCACATCCACACGCTACGGCAAGTTATACAGAAGACCGAAGAGTATAACATGCCTCTTTGTCTAGCGTTTGTGGACTATGAGAAAACCTTTGATTCGATCGAGACGTGGGCAGTGCTTGAGTCTCTCCAGCGGTGCCGTATTGACTATCGGTATATTGAAGTGCTGAAGTGTTTGTACAAAAACGCCTACATGTCAGTCCGAGTACAGGAGCAGAGTTCGAAGGCAATTCCATTGCAAAGAGGCGAGAGACAGGGAGACGTTATATCTCCGAAACTGTTCACCGCTACATTGGAAGACGCCTTCAAGCTTCTGGAATGGCAAGGACTTGGCATCAATATTAACGGCGAATACATCACTCACCTTCGATTTGCCGACGATATTGTAGTCATGGCAGAATCCATGGAAGATCTCAGTACAATGCTCGAAGGCCTCCATCGAGTTTCCCAACGGGTAGGTCTTGATGAACATGGACAAGACGAAAATTATGTCTAATGCCCATGTTGTACCTACCCCAATATCAGTTCGGAACTCAGTTCTCGAAGTTGTTGACGAGTACATCTACCTGGGACAGACAGTCAAACTAGGCAGGTCCAACTTCGAGAAAGAGGTCAATCGTCGAATCCAACTCGGCTGGGCAGCGTTCCGGAAACTTCGCGAAGTCTTCTCGTCAAAAATACCTCAGTGCCTCAAGACAAGAGTCTTCGACCAATGTGTGTTACCAGTGATGACTTATGGCACTTAAACTTGGTCTCTTACTATGGGCCTCATAGATAAGCTAAAAGTCGCACAACGAGCTATGGAGAGGGCTATGCTCGAGGTTTCTCTACGCGATCGAATCAGAAATGAGGAGGATTCCGTAGAAGAACGAAAGTCACCGACATAGCTCAGAAGATTAGCCAGTTGAAGTGGCAGTGGGCAGGGCACATAGCACGCAGAACAGATGGCCGATGGGGCCGAAAGGTTCTGAAGTGGAGACCACGTACCGGCAAGCGCAGCGTAGGTCGTCCACCGACACGGTGGACAGACGACCTGAGGAAGGTCGCAGGACGACGTTGGATGCAGGCCGCTTCCAACCGGTCCTTTTGGAAAATCATGGGGGAGGCCTATGTTCAGCAGTGCACGTCCTACGGCTGAGATGATGATGATGATGACTCAACTAAGAATTCTAGCCTTAGACAGTTCTAGCTTCAGGCAAATTCTAGTCTATAGAATAGCAAAATCGTTGCTTATTTTATTATTCATAAATTCGGCTGAGAAGGATCGAAACTAGACTGAACAGACTGACAGAGGAACTGACTGACAGAGGAATTCAAAAACTAACATATAACGGTTATTTTATTTAATAATGTATGTTCAAGGATTTAGTAAAACTCTAAATGTAGAATGGAAGGCAATAAATTTACAAGATTTAAATAACCGATAGGACTTGTGAAGTCAAAATAAAAGTATTGTCACACCATTATACCTATATGGAATATATGCCATGTTCTCGGTCTCTGGATGTTGTGATAAGTATACAATAATACTATGATTCTACCTCAATTCGACCACAATTTACGTAAAATTACAAATACATTATTTCTAGAATATTGACGGTCCGATTAAGTAAGTTGGTATGCCTATGATCTTGTCTTCGAAATGTTTAATCTTTGATGTGAGTGGTGTGTTCAAAAAAAGAATAAGCGAGATTGTTCCATCCGTTCTCAAGTTATAGCGTGACCAGGAAAAATATAAACCAATTTTTATATAATACGACTATGTCCGCGACTTCCTTCGCGTAGATAGGCCGAAAGTGTGTTGGTTGTGTCGATGTCTCTCCATGACACAGGAAATCCTTGTGCATTATGAGTGTGTTGATCTTATTATTAACCATGTATAACCATGATTATGGACAATGTGACACGTGCTGTTGCTTGGGGGGCAAGTGCACAGCAGTAACAACTGGTGAGATGTACTGTAGTACAACACAAAACATGTATACGACGATCACAGCCCGAATCCATGAGGATGATTCTATGTCTGTATCGACAGTACCTTCACTGGGGCAAAGGTGCCAGGAGCCCGCAATATTTCTGCTTGGATATACCCGTCACCTCCAACAGATCAAAGAATAACAATGATTATTTAAATAATTAATTTATAAAAAGTTCATACATTCATAGGATAACGGGTTGAACCGTTTCAAAATGTCGTAATTTCAAAACAGGTATAATAGTATAAGTAATGTGGTATTACGTCAGGATAATTATTATGACGAGCAAACCGTACAAACGTGGTAGTATGGAAAATATTTCAATAAGGCACATGCCTTATTGAAATATTTTATTCCATATTATTACTTAAAGGTCTGCAATATGTAACTACTATGTGAGACCCATGAAATGCCTGCGAAATTTGTAAATCTTAAGTACGTTACGCATAATGCAAATTTAGAGGACACCCGGCGGGAAGTTGTCGTACAATTTGAATTTCAGATTAAGTAGTACAAATAAGTTTATAAAATCACCACTTTGAGGGCACTCCGGTAATGGACTGGAGTGAATCTCACCTTCAGCAAACCTTTTAGGGGCGTTTGTAATTGTGTTTCGACAACCTCTTTACATAAGACCCTGAAAAGGTTGAAATGGTAAATGTCTCGCACGCTCGTCAAACGGCAAACTTACATTAGATAAACATGAGTGTATGTAGAAATTGCGTAAAAAATAACACACACTAGCACTCCGTAAGCAATTACAATATAACTTTTTTCACATATTTCATTTTAAAGAAATAAACAATAATTATGATTGCTTAAAAATGAATATTAAATATTAACAATTTTTTTTTTAACTTAGACCAAATCCTCCTTTTTAAAATTAAACATACAAATATACTAACACATACAAAATACTAATAACAAATAATAGATTTATTTGTTATTATATAATTCTTTATATAATTCTCGATTTCTTGCAATACAATTATGACACACATTTCGGAGATTAATAGTGGTTTGAATTTCACCTGGGTCCGCCTGGTAAAGTACCACACCTTTGCAAGTTATTCAATCGTGGAGCAGTAACGTGTAAATATTACTGTGTTTCGATGAAAGGCAATGTTTCCAGCGAAATTACTGGGTAAGAGATCATCTTATCTCAGAGTCATGAGCACTGCCATGCAGGGTTTTGAACTCTTGTATTCCAAAGTTTGAATTGTATTGAACTGTTATGGGCTAGCGTGAAGCCGTGCTTACATCAGCTTAACATCAGCCGTGCGATTCTCTAAGACCAAACATCGTTGCATCTTTGACAACATCTGTGAAACAAATGAGGAAATGACAAGAAACGTTGGAAAAGCAGCCTTATGTACAAGGGCGATATCTCATAAAGTATTTCACATCGGTGAGCTCGTCGAAAAGCTCGTTGACGAATAATTACAGAATCGCACGGCAGGCGAGTGATTTTATTCGTCTTTTCACCGATTGACTTAAAAAAATATAGCCATAATGAGAACTGCATTCTAAGTACTAGTGTTGTCGCGACGTATCGCGAGTTCCGACTTGCTCCATCTATTGGTGAGTTGAAAGATTACTAATATTTTATACTGGCAATTTCTACAATGTGTTTGACGTTGAAGAGATAGAACGTTTTGGCGCCTTCGGCGTGCGATTGTGCGATAAGTAATAATAACCTTTTTTAAGTGTGTACAGGTATCGGCGCGATGCGAGGCGATTGCATGTTCTCTCGAGTGTAAGGATGCGATATGAGGACTGGTGGCGCACATGATACGATGTGCGCACTGACGAATGACGAAGGATACGGTACAGAGACCGTAGTCGGTGAGTCAACCCAATTGTTCATGATTCTCTATTGCATCTGACCTGTATGTAACATTGAGTGATCTGAGGTAGTGGTAAGATCGCGACCATTTGTAGTAATAGCCGATGACCGGCATTGTGAAGTAATATAATGCACGTTGTGGCCATCGATGGCATCTAAGCGCACGTTCCAATATGCAGCCAGGAGACGTCCTTGGCTTTGCTCTGTGGGTGGTGCGGTTCCACCAGGATCTAGGGTTAAGCCCTAGAGATCAGTAGTTGAAGGTTTGCCCAGCGTAGAGGCGCAGGGAAACCTCAACTAGTTGGGTACGTGTGCCTTTGGAGGAAGGGCAGGCTGTAAGGGGATGTGGAGGCCTGTGGGGGGAAACCCCCAAATATGCGGGCTTCCTTCGGGTAGTCTCGCTAACGTGTAAGCCGGTGGGAGAGGTGAGGATGGGCCTGACTATCCTATGCGGCTGGTGATCAGCGTATGCGTACCTGGTTTCCTATCCCAGGCGTGTTGGCCCTTACGGCAATGCTTGGATGTCATGGAGCGTTTGCCACTGTATCAGAATCACTGTCAATGCGGATGACTCACTTTCCGACCTAACCTATTATACGTAATAGATTGGGTTGCATCCAATATATATAATTAAAAATCTATACTCTTGGCGTCACCGATATCCAGAGTTACTGTTTACCCCGGTTGTAGGGAGACGCTAAGACAAGTGTACATCAATTTAATTTTAACGTACGTGTGTGTCTCTATCTTCTTTATGTTTACGACTGGTAATATATGTTCACAATGACAATTAGTTTAACGAGGAAACCCCGGCTTGAAACGGTGCTTTTCAGTTACGTCAGACCATTTTTATCAAAACAGGAAAGTAATTAAATTCTGCCCCCGAATAACTTTGGAACCTGCAAAAGTTAGGACGTGAAAGTTTCACGCGAGTTTTTTCTTATATTTTTGTCATCTCACGACTCCTTATAACGAAGGAAAAGAAAAAACGGCGAAAACTGACTGAGCATAATAATAAAAATGAATATTAATGAGTGGAAAATAAGGAGAAGGAAAACCATTCACGTTATTATAAGACTTTTGATTGACGAATAAAATTGTTCATTTTAATTTGAAGTAGGTATTAGATAAAAGATAAAAAATTGTATTTTTAGTGTTCCGGACTCAAAGGGTACAATGGGACCCTATTACTAAAACTACGCTGTCCGTTCGTCTGTCTGCCTGTCCGTCTGTCACCAGGCTGTATCTCGTGAACCGTGATAGTTAGATATTTGAAATTTTAACAGCAGGGCTATTATGTATCTTAGTTTCTAGCAAATGTTGATTGAATTTTTTTTTAATTACCTCTGTATGTCAGTTTTGACCACTCCAGTAAGCAAAATGTTAGTAAGTTGGTGACTGGAGCTGACAAAAGTGACAAAGAGCCGCCATTATTTTTTCGATTTCAATCACCATTTGTTAGCAACTGAGATACATAATAGTCCTGCAGGTAATGTTTTTCTGTTGCAGTTATAACAACAAATACTAAAAAAATAGTAAAATAAAATATATAAGGGGGCATACAACAAACGTGATATTTTGCTTTTGTTTATATAGATAATGGTACGGAACCCTTCGTGCGCGATTCCGACTTCTTGGCCGTTTTTTCTTTATATTATACTGTGGCAATATAGGTAAATCATGCGCGTGATGGTACAATCTGGCCCATGACAGCTGTGCCACTTTCAAACCGAAAAATTAGTTTATTGAGTCTTACTGGCCCAGTGAACTTCCTACAGTGCCCTTCACGGCCGTATACACTAATGCTTACGCACAGGCCTAGCACAAGTAACTGCGTAAGTGTAACGTAACGTATTGTTCACATGAAACAGTACAAACTGTCGTTTATCTAGGGCATAGATAACTCATAGTTTGTAGAAGCGAAACGTAACGCATAGACACAAATTATTTGTGCTACGGCCTCTGTTACTTCCTGGCTGAGTATCTGGCACTCCAGTAGTACCGAACAAGACGGGCTAATATACTCCAGAGACCTACCGGGAATAACATACCTAGGTTTTCCATGCCTTTCAAGATTTGTATTCTGATTTCTGACGGTGGAAGAAAAATTCATTAATTCAGTCTCCATATCGGAGTAAACACGCAATCAAAGATGAAAGAAGGTGTAATTATTTTTGAATTTTAAAATTTCTCATCGATACTTACGCCTACTACTTCAAGCGAGTAATAATACCTCCCTTTGCTAGATGTTAAAATCCTTAAACCGATACATAACCCAAAAATGACAGTTCTGGCATAATATCGACTTTAGTTTGTTTACAAAAATCACATATTACTAAACTGCTATTTACTAATA
Organism: Selenia dentaria; assembly: GCA_917880725.1. Taxonomy (NCBI): domain Eukaryota; kingdom Metazoa; phylum Arthropoda; class Insecta; order Lepidoptera; family Geometridae; genus Selenia; species Selenia dentaria. Next base: position 18,126,547 of record OU862888.1, on the reverse strand, counting down.
TTAAATTTATGACTTTTCTGCAAGTGACCCTCTTGGTAGTTAGCACCACAGTGTTAGGCTATTTTAACCGAAACTGTCGTAAAATGGAAACCCAACTGTGTGTTAATTTTTGCAGGGCACTGTAGCAGGTAAAATTACTGGGCGAATGGGACTACACAGCTAGATATGGCTTACATCCTAAAACCATAAACATATACGTCACACTTTAATGGTCCAGCGGCCTTATTGTCTATCTTTACTGAGAATGGGAATGGGCTTCATTTTGACATTTGAATCCCATTCTGGGCTAAATACCTAATGGCTAGAACCATCAATGGGAATGAAGTGATATTTCATTCTCATTCAACTTAGACAATAAGGTGGCTGGACTGGCATGACGCTTGCCATCAGACGAACGAATTGCCCATTTCATCACTAGTGTAAAACATACCTTCACGATTTCACTTGTATATCCTTTAATAATCATAATATTATTATTATTATTAAAGGATTCGCTAGAGATGTAGGAATATACACGCACCTTTCGCTGAATATGTTTTAGTGTCCCACAAAAGGTGGTGTGTTAAAAGAAAATATTATTCTGTTATTATATATCTAATAAACTGGTGCATTTTTCCCGTCATATCAGTAATACTATGTAAACGAAAATTAGATTATCTAGATTTTTAATTTTATTTAAAGTTAATAACCGCATCACCGCACACCGCACCGTAGCGGTGTCCGGTGCAGTGTGATATGCGCCTAAGGTGAAAGTGTTTAATTATTATACTGGCGACTGCCCGCGACGTAATTCGCGTAGTATGTTAATAATTATAATTAAAATAATATATATATAGACTAGATGACTGAATGTTATTCTTAAAACAATTGTCTTTATGCGTTCAAAGGTAATGAAGCATCATACAATTTGTGAGAGTAATAAATCCCTTCAAAAAAAACTTAACACGTAACAATAAAAGGAAATGGGCGATGATTGCCTCAGAATTGAAATAAAAGCGTGAAGAAACCTAATACCTATTTGTAACGAGAACGAGCAACTCACAAATGATATTGCTATTATATTTTAAGAGGCGTTGTGGCCTATAGCAATAAACAAGGACCGACATTTTTTTAAAAGCGACTGCCTGCTACATCGTTGACGGCTCGGCCTTCGACCTCACCATAGCCTCCCATCTTATGTTACTTTTTAAATGTAAAAACTTTCGAAGCATTAGAAAACATTTAAAAATAAAATGAATAAATTTGGTAAAGCCGTTCTCAAGTTATAGCGAGACCAGGAGAAAGAGGGGTTCATTTTTATATATATGTATAACTGTAGATAAACGACTAGCTGTGCCCCGCGGTTACATCCGCGTGGTGATGGATGATGATGAAAAAGTACCCTATATGTTATTCCAGTGCCTCATCTATCTACATACCAAATTTAATTAAAATCATTTTAGTAGTTTTCGCGTGAAAGAGTAACAAACATCCATACATCCACACATACAAACTTTCGCGTTAATAATATTATAGTAGGATAGTTTACATGTACCATGTAAAACCGGTGTGAATTTGGCAGCCAAAATTTTGCAGCCAATAACCCGACTACAATAAGGAGGTAAAATTATGTTATCAAAATTACAAGGTTAGACCAGCTGCTTAAATACATTTTAACTGAACTAATATGAATTATTATTCACAAGAGGCTAAATAATACCTTAACCCTGTAATATTCGTAAGTATAAAGTTATAAAAAAATATCAAAGTTGGTAAGGAGGTTTAAACTGTCTAGAACCCCAAATTTCGGTAAAGTTATTATTGCTAGATATTGCTATGCAATCAATTTTTAAGCTTACATAGAAAAGAAAGTTGCTAAACAACAGGTTTTACCTTTATATCCTAAGTGAAGTCGTCCAAATGCCATTTTTTACGCCTATTATTTTGGCTGCAAGTATATTTTGATATTAAAGACGCCAGTACCGTGCAATTTTACTCCAAAAACATGTAGCGTGATATCTAGTCTATCATGAAAATGCTTTAAGAACGCGGCTAAATCAAAATGTAATCCGTCCATATTCGATAGAACACCAAGTATTCAAATTTAATTTCCGGTGCATGAAAAGTGATCGATTTAGGCGACACAGACCCAAGAATTTCAGAATATTATTTTTCATACGTTTTAACATAATAACAAGCTTCTATTTAAAATAAGTCACAAGGTGGCTAAATAATACCTTAACCCTGTAATATTCGTTAGTATAAAGTTATAAAAAAATATCAAAGTTGGTAAGGAGGTTTGAACTGTCTAGAACCCCAAATTTCGGTAAAGTTATTATTGCTAGATATTGCTATGCAATCAAGTTTTAAGCTTACATAGAAAAGAAAGTTGCTAAACAACAGGTTTTACCTTTATATCCTAAGTGAAATCGTCCAAATGCCATTTTTTACGCCTATTATTTTGGCTGCAAGTATATTTTGATATGAAAGACGCCAGTACCGTGAAATTTTACTCCAGAAACATGTAGCGTGATATCTAGTCTATCATGAAAATGCTTTAAGAACGCGGCTTAATCAAAATGTAATCCGTCCATATTCAATAGAACACCAAGTATTCAAATTTAATTTCCGGTGCATGAAAAGTGATCGATTTAGGCGACACAGACCCAAGAATTTCAGAATATTATTTTTCATACGTTTTAACATAATAACAAGCTGCTATTTAAAATAAGTCACAAGGTGGCTAAATAATACCTTAACCCTGTAATATTCGTTAGTATAAAAATATAAAAAAATATCAAAGTTGGTAAGGAGGTTTGAACTGTCTAGAACCCCAAATTTCGGTAAAGTTATTATTGCTAGATATTGGTATGCAATCAAGTTTTAAACCTACATAGGAAATAAAGTGGCTAAACAACAGGTTTTACCTTTATATCCTAAGTGAAGTCGTCCAAATGACATTTTCTACGCCTATTATTTTGGCAACAAGTATATTTTGATATGAAAGACGCCAGTACCGTGCAATTTACGCCAGAAACATGTAGCGTGATACCTAGTCTATCATAAGAATGCTTTGAGAACGCGGCTAAATCAAAATTTAACCCGTCCGTAGCCAATACAACACCAAGTATTCAAATTTAATTTAGGGTGCATGAAATGTGATCGATTTAGGCGACACAGACCCCAGAATTTTAGAATATTATTTTTCATACGTTTTAATATAATAACAAGCTACTATTAAAAATAAGTCACAAGGTGGCTAAATAATACCTTAACCCTGTAATATTCGTTAGTATAAAGTTATAAAAAAATATCAAAGTTGGTAAGGAGGTTTGAACTGTCTAGAACCCCAAATTTCGGTAAAATTATTATTGCTAGATATTGGTATGCAATCCAGTTTTAAACCTACATAGGAAATAAAGTGGCTAAACAACAGGTTTTACCTTTATATCCTAAGTGAAGTCGTCCAAATGACATTTTCTACGCCTATTATTTTGGCTGCAAGTATATTTTAATATGAAAGACGCCAGTACCGTGCGATTTTACTCCAGAAACATGTAACGTGATACCTAGTCTATCATAGAAATGCTTGAAGAACGCGGCTAAATCATAATTTAACCCGTCCATAGTCAATAGAACACCAAGTATTCAAATTTAATTTCGGGTGCATGAAAAGTGATCGATTTAGGCGACACAGACCCCAGAATTTCAGAATATTTTTTTCATACGTTTTAACATAATAACAAGCTGCTGTTTAAAATAATTCACAAGGTGGCTAAATAATACCTTAACCCTGTAATATTCGTTAGTATAAAGTTATAAAAAAATATCAAAGTTGGTAAGGAGGTTTAAACTGTCTAGAACCCCAAATTTCGGTAAAGTTATTATTGCTAGATATTGCTACGCAATCATTCTGGGGTCTGTGTCGCCTAAATCGATCACTTTTCATGCACCCGAAATTAAATTTGAATACTTGGTGTTCTATTGACTATGGACGGGTTAAATTATGATTTAGCCGCGTTCTTCAAGCATTTCTATGATAGACTAGGTATCACGCTACATGTTTCTGGAGTAAAATTGCACGGTACTGGCGTCTTTCATATCAAAATATACTTGCAGCCAAAATAATAGGCGTAGAAAATGTCATTAGGACGACTTCACTTAGGATATAAAGGTAAAACCTGTTGTTTAGCCACTTTCTTTTCTATGTAGGCTTAAAACTTGATTGCATAGCAATATCTAGCAATAATAACTTTGCCGTAATTTGGGGTTCTAGACAGTTCAAACCTCCTTACCAACTTTGATATTTGTTTATAGCTTTATACTAACGAATATTACAGGGTTAAGGTAATATTTAACCTCTTGTGAATAATAATTGATATTAGTTCAGTTATAATGTATTTGAGCAGCTGGTCTAACCTTGTAATTTTGATAACATAATCTTACCTCTTTAATTTAGTCGGGTTATTGGCTGCAAAATTTTGGCTGCCAAATTCACATCGGTCCATGTTAAGTACGATTATTGACATCCTTAAATCTGTTTTGACCATCTAGGTAATCTACTCGTCTTATGATGATCAAATTATTTTTAAAGTACTCTATTGACAGAGCTCCATACTGCCGTGCGATTCTGTAATGATTCGTCGACGAGCTCACCGATGTCAAATACTTGGCCCTTGACATAAGGTTGCTTTTCCAACGTTTCTTTTCATCTCGTCATTTGTTTCACGGATGTTGTCAAAGAAGCAACGATGTTTGCTCTTAGAAAACCGCACGACAGACAATGACTTTCTATACACAAGAAAGCCATTGACGACAGATTACCGATTTACCCTTGTACGATACAATCGTTTATAGAAATATGAATGTACCGCTGAGTGGTATGATGAAGAAATTATTGTTAGGCGATACCATATTTACCGACGTGACTGTGTGAAATGAAATTTCTACAAAACATCATGAAGTTAATGAAGAACGAAACACACTGACTGCGAGTTTGAAAGCATCAATGCGTCATAGCTAATGCCAAAGCGATGCCGTTACTCGAACCGAAAACGAAGAATGACTAAAAACACTTGGCTCAAAAAAGTGTGATAAACTTAGATGGGTTCATATGTAGGTTAGCTCACATTTTGTATATAAATAAGAAATAAAAGTAATAGTTAAAGAGCACTTATTTTTGTTTCGATTACATTTTTTCTATAATTCTTATTTAATTTTAATCTAATTATTTGCGATGTTTTTATTTATGCATTGGATTTTGTACAACATTTTAGGACCTGTAATGATTTATGTTTTATTGCCTAACAATATCAATCCGCTTCTTGATAGAGGTATCATTGTTTTTTTTTTCATATATTTAGGTACCTATAATGTATGTAACAAGTACAATTTGAAAATTTTAATACTGACTTCCATTCTATTCAGTTATTGGAGTGTAACTCAAAAACTACTGGACCGAATTTGATGAAATTTAAATGGGATCACACGGAAAGCACCAGCTTTCAAACAAAATTATTGAGAGTTGGTGAACCCAGTCGAAAGTAATGAGGTTACAAACATTAAAAAAACAGTCGTATTCCTTTTTGGAAGTCGGTAGAAAATGCGTAAGGTGATCTTGGTTTTAGATTATCTTAAGCATTTATATTTATTACAATTTTGCTAATCTTCACTTTGTAGCTTTAATTTAAAATACACCGCATAGTAGCTACCCCTAGGGCCTTCCTACCAGTTTTTAAACTTCACAACCTATTTACTCGCGCACGCCAAGCACTTATAAGTACCAATTATAGTCATATTCGAAATTACCCTTTGAGTCAGGTACCTAATGTATGTACCAGATTTTATCAAAAGCGGTCGGTAAATAGCGCCGTAGCAAACTTCCCCCCGTTTTCAAGAAAAGTACCCTCCACTCAAAAATCGTCAACAAAAGAATTATATTGAATAGTAGAACATGAATACCAAGTTGCGTCAAGATTGGTTGAAAAATCTGACCTATGCGACCTGTACAGGCAGACCAACATACAATCAAAAAATACGGACAGGTGAAAGTCAATTTGGGCAGTTAAAGTGGAGATGATTTGCTCGCTCCGTCAATAAGTGTAATATACACAAGGTCTTTAGGTCCCGACCTAGGAAGACAACGCAATGTACTGTGGTAACCTGAAGGCTGATATATATATACAAACGTCCAGGCACAGGTCGATTAGACATGTCCATGATTAGACCTGTCCGGGAACCTAACCTGGGACTAGCGGGTCAGATAGCTACTACTACCAACTGCGCTAACTCAACAATATTGGAGTATTTACGAGATAATGGTGAATAATATTATTCGCTGCAGCCAGATAAATTAAATATGGACCCTTCAAACTGGTAGATAAGTGGCTGGGTTATGTTATACCGGGAGAATTTCTGCCGTCGCTGTTTTAAAATTTTCTTCCCCTTTTTCTATTCCAGAGGCTAAAGATGCGAAACAACAAAAGTGCTCTTAATTTCTACAAACTCTACCGGATTTACGAAGCCGCACCGTTGCCGTTCCGTTTAAGTGAAAGATTGCTCTCTTTTATATTTTCCCTAACCGATCGTTATACATATTTTTCATTATCCTTTACCCGGCCTCTACTGGACACAGTTGGTTAAAACATTATTACATACTTGGTTCCTTTATATATATATATTGTTTCACTGTCTTCCCGTAGTATTTTATTTGACATATTTTTGCAGATTAAAATGATCACTGTTTACTGTACAAAGTGTCAGGCATTATATTTGTGACGTAACAGGCAGGATGTTTGCAGAATACTCCACATATACACTAGCTAGTAGCATTATAACACCTAATTGTTAGTGTTTCACAGACTTTTTTGACGTGATAAAGTCTTTTAGATCGATGAACGCCGGCTGACCCACATGACACATTGTCACGTTACGCCTAAGCGTTTAGCTTGTTTTATGACGTTATAACGTAAAATTATCGTCCGTAAACCGACTTTACAGCAAAACATTTTTTTTATTATTAAATAATTTTTAACAATGATATATCTACAAGTGAAAATGTTCAAAGTAATTAATAATACAACGCTGTGCCAATTTAACACTTTCAACACAATTTTTGGACATGATTTGCACCCGTGTTTTCTATTCATTTGCAATTTTTATAATTCAACATTCATCAAAACCGTATGGTGACGGAGCGCCCTCCAACGAATACATAATACAAGTACAAACTTGATCCGTCCGAAAAACTAATTTTTAATAACATTTAACGTTCATATTAATGTCAAAACCCTGCCGCTTAATTTTTTTACATAATTTTTGAAGTACTAACACCTGCTTAGCGAAACCAAATATTATATATTATGTCGTTTTTTGAGGGATAAACTATATATCCCTTTGGGCGGGATCTAATCCGCAATCTGTGTCGGACATGATGAACGCTTACTCCCATATGCACCCATATGAACATTCGAATTTATCTCCACAGTTGACGTAACCATCGCCGTCGCATAGGGACGCGCCCCCATCTATCGAATAACTTGACACGTTTTATCCGACCGAAAAAATATTTTTTCTAACACTAAACAAATCATTACTATTTGTCTCCCTACTCTGTCATATTAGAGGGGCAAAAGGTTCTAAAATTTTCTGTCATTCCTAATTTTTCGGTCGGGCGACAGACGGTACGTTTACATGTTTAAAAAGTTCAATTTGTCCCTCCATCGGTAGCAGGGAAACAAGTAAGTAATTAACCGGACAGAAAGAAATATCATAAAACAGCTCACCTAGTAGAAAGCTATAAAATTTCAGTCTGTTGAGGTACCATAATTGTAAAATTAAATTCAATGCCATAAGTTAGTTAGTATGAAGGCATAAGTTACAGTCATTACTATTCGAAATAATTTTGAACGAAAAGAAATACTTAGTTTAGGCAAAGTACTTACGCAGCTCCGAGTAAGTAGAACGTAAAATTAAATTCAATGCCATAAGTTAGTTAGTATGAAGGCATAAGTTACAGTCATTACTATTCGAAATAATTTTGAACGAAAAGAAATACTTAGTTTAGGCAAAGTACTTACGCAGCTCCAAGTAAGTAGAACGTCATTGTAAAAAATTAGATCGCACTGCTACTGTAAAGACAAGTATAATGCCCGTATAGGCCCATAACTTGCTCCGTCTCGTTACTGAATTGCATAAAAATAAAATAACAATATATAAAAACCTATTTCATTTAAGGTCGATTAAATCGTTCCGATATAAAATTGTCAGACGTTGAAGCCCAACGAGACTTTATTTTTATTAACCATAATAATAAGTAATTTTTATATTAATAACTATTTTGGGAGGAAACGCAAGAGCTTTGGGAGGAGACAAAAAGCTCCAAGGGTGGAAGTGTCAAAGGGCATAACGCCGGTAGTAGCGCTCTACTAATGTAATTATCCATTATATTACTCCATGTAATTATCCATTTAAAATGTTTCTGTTTTTATACTACTTTATATTTTTTTATACCAAACAGCCTCTAAGTGTTGGCTACATCCCCACTTATGCCTTTGTAAATGACCCGATAACACCCGATATTTTTTTGAATAAATGGACAAATATTTAATTAATAGTAATTCTTTAAGAATTCATAATTGGTTAATTCGTTAAGAATGTCAGATACCCGCTGTGCACTGTTTATTTGATATAAATAACGAACAAACTTTAGTTAGTACTTGGTAACGATAAGAAAACTTGCCCTTTTTCCACCAGAAACCAATATTCCTTATATACTCACCCTGTTCAATAAATTAACATTACTAGAAGCAATGGGACGAAATGAAACAGTACGGTACAATTCCTTTGCAAAACAAACCCATGTCAATATATCTTAGAAGTCCAGCTAATCGAAAGACTACGTGCCCTCTAACTGAGGACATTCAGTAACGTGGAACTAGGAATTAAATCTCAATTACATCATAATGGTTTCTGAGGATTTCGCGATTCGTAAATGTTGTAGTTAAACAATTTCTAACGGTAAATCCGTATAATTTATCATTATTTTTGTATCATGATTCAAACACTTTATAGAGTTGCATGCCCAAGGGGTAAAACGGGATCCTATTACTAAGACTCCGCTTACCGTACCGATGATGTATTTATGTTGCTGCTATAATAAAGCTATACTAAAAACGGAATTAGATAAATATTTAAGAGGGCTCCCATACAACAAACTTATTTTTTTTGCTCGATATTGATAACAACAGGTACTCACTTGAGTTATTCACAGAATGTTGATTTTTACTATTCACTTTAAAGATAAATAAATAAAAAAAGTAATATTAAAGAGCTACCATATATATAACAATATTACACAATATTAAAGGGCTACCATACAACAAACGTGATATTTTAAAATGTTTTTCTCAGTTTAATAGCGATAACAGGTAGAACTTGAAATATTAATTATAGATAATGGTGCGGAACCCTTCGTGCGCGAGTCCGACTGGTACTTGGCCATTTTTTGTTTTCATCGTTAATTACCTAGACTCGATATATTTTATGTATAAATAAAGATATACTTTGGAATGTTATTGCAGTCGCATCAAACCAATATTATATGATAGGTAATTACTTCAACATTCTGCATATATTGAAATTTATAGAGAAAATTCCATCCTCGGACGGGATTCGAACCCGCGTCTTCTGACTCTCCGTGTCAGACGCCATTGACCAACTAGTTCACCGAGGTTCTAGTCCGAGCATCGAATTTTAACTCTCTATTTGACTAACCGTCTTGCGGGGACGGAGCGACATCTATTGGACAGTTTAACAGTACCATCCAACCGAAAGAAGCATTATTTAGAAATACTTGAAACTTGCGTATTGACATCGCAGCCCTTGTAATTTTTTATAGTATTACTTTTTAAAGCACTAACGCCTGCTTTAGAGATCGCGCGATGCGGCGCGATCTTTTTTCCCTCCGTGTGCGTTGGTAGTATAGGACTCCCTTTGCGCTATCGTTCGCGGCAAAATCGACCGCCCTGGCACCCCGTCGTCTGCAAAGCGCCAAATACTAATAATATAATATGGGTCAACATTCACACAAGGCCCAAACTAGTTAGAGCCTAAACACTGGTAACCTGAGGACTGATATTCATATTCTTATATATATATACACCCAGCCCAGACGGGACCCCAGAGCAACCGAATTCCGTCTGACGTTATCCCTTTCTCGTGTCTCGGAACGCCACAGAGCACGGGTAAGAAGAAAACCTTACCATTCAGAAAAATAAACTGACAGTTTGTTTGATCTGTCTGGGGATGGAACCCGGGGCCAGAGACACAGAAGGTAGGATCGCTGCCAACTGTACCAATCGGCCAATCGCATAAACTAGTTGTTATATAACCGTAGACCTCGCGAGCACTGTCTTATTTGTGGTAATCCCAGATTATAAATTTTATAATCTGAGGTGGTAATTATACGCAGCCTGTGCTATCAAAATCATCCATTATTTAAACTTCAAAACCCATTTTTAAAATTAGTCGGTAACTAGTGCTGCAGCAAACTCCTCTCCTTATTAGAAAAAGTACCTTTTATTCAAAATTAGTTGAAAACAAAAAATATTGAATAGTAGACCATGCATACCAAGTTTCGTCAGAATTGGTTGCAAAATGCGACCGGTACAGGAACAAACTGTAAAAACATAAACATAAACATAGAAGATAAAACATATGAAAGTCAATTTGGCCAGTTAAAGCAGAGACGCGATAATAATAATATTATAATAAATATAATATTGTGTGACCCACATTAGGCAACAACAAGGCCCTTATATTAAAATCATTTATAATTACCTACCTATGAAACTGACAAAGAGAATTATACCTTTCCAGCTACAGAACAATATAAAATTATTCATGAAATGCCTCACAAACCCCAAAATACCTATAGGAAAATATTATTTGATAATTACAATAAAAAATATTCAACACTACGTAAAATGTATTCACATAATGACTGCACTGAGTGTACTGAATAAAACAGTTACGAAGGTTTACAGTGGAGGTCATCCAAAGTAATATTTTTTTTCTGTAGCTCGACTGTTCGGAAACTGCCAAGATATGTGAAATTGCCATTTAAAATTTAGACATCTTTTGAATCGGTTTTAAATGGAGATACATCATAAATAATTTTACTTTCCCCTAAACATAGTATATTTTATTTGATTTAGGCACATGCATCATACTCGTACCTATTCATAAAACATTTCAGTTCAGTCCATACGATAAAGCTGCAATAGTTCATTTATTATGAGGCCAAACCATAAAAAAAATTTAATAAAAAAATTATAATTATCTCCTTAAGATACCTAAGAAATCAATGAACTTACAAGTTAAAACACGTACACAAGAAACTTTTCACTATTATACCTTTGTTGTTGTTGTTTACCTCTTTTTTAAATCGGATTACGATTAAAGCCCGCACATTGTGTTTGAGAATCATACTACTTTATGTACTGATTGATAAAAATATATAGTGTGTTTTTGCCGGCAGTCAAACACAAAACAAAAACATCAACTCGTGCACGCACTCAGTCAAGTCCAATCGGGGCAAAGCACTGGTTGGATTCGTTCGTCTAATTTATATTTAGTTAAATAAAATTGTTTATTTGAAGTGGAGAAGGAACAGATAAATAATAACAATTGGAAAGAAATTTTAATTAAAGCTAGAGGCCAAATTTAGTCGGTAAGTTTTAAATCTTTTTCATTTTAATGTTCACTTCTATTTTTATACGTTGTACAGGTTAGTGTCCTCATTATCTACTTCCGAAGGGCCTTTTGGCGTTTAAATAATTGTGAGTGATTTAATTTATTGAATTTGTGAAAATATTTAATATATGTGCGTTTTAATGATGTTTATGATAAAACATACGTTTCTAAAACTAAAATGAATAACAAATACATCATTTTAAAAGTTGCAAACTATTTGATTCCAATAAATGAGACTGACGAGTAGTCACAATGTCAAGGTTAGGTACACTTATTACATACATACACTTACTCACCAGTAATGCATAATCTATTCTGCTTGTTTTGTAAACTGGTATAGTATCTAGGTCATTAGCTATACCAGTTTGTACTTATAATAGTGTGTAATTAACTTACTGCGACTGGATGAAGCAAAAGAGGTATGCCCGGATCGTAGCAAGTGGAAATCTGTGATATCTGCCTACCCCTCCGGGAAACGGGCGTGACGTTGTGAATGAATGTATGTATGTATTGAACTCACTAGAGAGAAGCTAATATAACGTGTTAGTTTTGTAACGGAAAAACTTTTGCAGTCTTTGCCTGGGGAAGTACCAAAACTTTTCCTTTTTTAATACAACCAGTTTTTGCCAGAAAACCACTAAGCAATATAATGTGCAAACATTATGGTATTTATGTGTATAAATTCTCGAGAGTTTGACACATATTATTATTATTATTAACCGGCAAAACACTCACGCTAAGGTTCAAATACGTCGGGTTTCTAGCATGTCCGATGCTCGTCTTCAGGGCGCATGCGCAGCGACGTCTGCGAGCTTCCGGCGGGTACACACGTATTCGATCCCTAACGTGAGTGCTGTGCCGATTAAATAATAATAGTTTATTATGGTATTTTATTGAAGGCTAAAATTTTCAGCGAAATAACATGGCAAGAGAGTCAACTTCTTTTATCTCAGAATGAGAAGTGCGGTTCAATGACATGCAGGGTTTTGAACTCTTGTAGCTTTGCACGCATTGCTGTAGAACGTGGCTCCACTCGCGTGTAAAATAACTCTCAAGAAACATATTCCGGTGTCAAAGTATTTTATAATACTCTCCGGCCCTTTAGCTATCTCTTTACCTTTCTAATTCTCATCGAAATTTTTGTTCCGTTGCTGTGTGAAAGAAAAAGTGAACTAACAAAACATCATGTCTATCTAATCAAATTAACGGATCCACTGACACACTTATATTATAAATGCGAAAGTTTGTTAGTAAATATTTGAGCGTGTGTGCGTGTTAGTGTGTGTGGCTCAGCTAGTGTTAAATTAATATAGTATAAGTAGGTACTTTTATTCCTATTCAACGGGCAGTTCCCGAGGGTTCGCGATAACCATATTCCTCGTATACCTACAATGTGTACGGGCAAGTGTAGTTTCTTATATCTGTTTGGGATAGAGGATGAAGATAATTTTATTATCATAGCGTTAATTATCCAAAAGAGCTTATAAAATTTCTATTGTTCTTTTTGTTTTAATAGAATTGTAGTAATAGAAAGTAGGTATGAAACTTATTATATACTACATAGGTAGGTACTTTATCTCAGCCGTAAGATGTCCACTGCTGAACATATGCCTCCCCCGATAACTTTCCAAGAAGACCGGTTGGAAGCGGCCTGCATTCAACATCGTCCTGCGACCTTTATCAGGTTGTCTGTCCACCGTGTCGGTGGACGACCTACGCTGCGCTTGCCGGTCCGTGTTCTCCACTCCAGAACCTTTCGGCCTCATCAGCCATCTGTTCTGCGTGCTATGTGCCCTGCCCACTGCCACTTTAACTGGCTAATCTTCTGGGCTATGTCGGTGACTTTCGTTCTTCTACAAATCTCCTCATTTCTGATTCGATCACGAAGAGAAACCCCGAGCATAGCCCTCTCCATAGATCGTTGTGCGACTTTGAGCTTACTTATGAAGTTCATAGTAAGAGACCATGTTTCAGTGCCATAAGACATCACTGGTAACACATATTGGTCGCAGACTCTTGTCTTGAGGCACTGAGGTATTTTAGACAAAAAGACTTCGCGAAATTTCCGGAACGCTGCCTAGCCGAGTTAGATTCAACGATTGCCCACTTTCTCGAAGTTGGATCTGCCTAGTTTGACTGTCTGTCCCAGGTAGATGTATTCGTCAACAACTTCGAGAACTGAGTTCCCAACTGATATTGGGGTAGGTACAACATGGGCATTAGACATAATTTTCGTCTTGTTCATGTTCATCCTACGCGATGGAGGCCTTCGAGCATTGTACTGAGGTCTTCCATGGATTCTGCCATGGCTACAATATCGTCGGCAAATCGAAGGTGAGTGATGTATTCGGCGTTGATGTTGATGCCGAGTTCTTGCCATTCCAGAAGCTTGAAGGCGTCTTCCGATGCAGTGGTGAACAGTTTCGGTGATATAACGTCTCGTCGCACATTTCTGTCTACAAAATTAGTAAGACGAGGAATATCTACAGGGAGCATATCGTATACAGCACATTTAAGATTCTAAAATTCGAAAAAGAAAATATCCGTGTTCACATTTATAAATTTAATTGACACCGATTGCTATGCTACCTATATATACTACAGTGCCAAGACATATGCGATATGACGAGAGTATCAGTCTTTTATGTTTTTTATTCTAACCAGGGTTTTGTAGGGATGATACGTTGTAAATGTCCATGAAATTTGTCAAAGCGGACCAAAGCTTTTTGCCATAGTTTCCCATGCGTTCCTCATTTGAGACTGACTATTATAAGAGAGATGATGAGATTTTAATATTTTGTAGAAGTTCTTGTTACTGTGATTGGACCGGCATAGAGGACAAGCTGAATACACTTTAGCGTCTGCATAACGGTTAGTAAAAATCTCTGCAGGCAGTTTATATTTAGCCTCCGTAAATAGTATGACCATATCTCTGAATTTCTCATAAAATTGTATGCGCCTCTAAACCCTGAATAGCCGGAATGCGCATTATAATTATAATCGTCCCTACTTATAGTGTATAGGTACCAGCCAATCGTTCAGGCGCTTTCTTTAGAAAACAATGTTTTTTTACACGTTGTGAGTTATTTTTTGTACGGTTGTTAGATTATTTAAAGTTGACCAGATGCACGGCACCGTTGCACTCTATTTGAATCCTCTTTTTAGTTCAGGCTTTCTGCCTTTGAAACTCTACCTGTCGAAAGTAGACGAGCGCTTTTATCTGTTCAAATTCGGGCAACGACGTGTCAACGCGATTTAATATATTTTGTAATAGCTACATACTACATTTTACCATGATGTTTCAATAAATAGTTTACCTATTTACATTAGGATTGTATTCTGTACATGTTACTGAACTGGGTTTTGGTAAGATTAATTCAAATACGATAGACTGATTAGAGAATAAAATCGTTCGTTGATACAATCGTCCTAGCAGTAGCATTAGATTTAGTTTCTAAAAAATACCTTAATAATTTTAGAAATTTTAAACCAGTTACTGCTAAAACTTGAACCTGCAACTCCATTATACCGCTCTGACATAGACCACCTGCTAGAATTTTTACTACCCTTGGTTGGTAGGGACTGAGGGTTGAGTTATACTGAGGTACGCCATCTGTCGTAATTGTTTATGACACGTTTAATCTATGGATAGACCGTTTTCCGATAAGGAAATAATTAAATTGATAACGGCTTCTGTAAGTTTGTAAAAGGTGTATTTTATTGTATTTACGCATACTAAACGTTACGAATAGGTTAATTATAAGTTTCCATGAAAAAAAACATTAAAATTGTTGTTGAAAAAGTTGGTGTAACTATAAGTTTTTATAGTATGATCATCGCAGCCAGTATCAGCGTAGAATAATCTTGCTGATTGTTAATTCCTTATTAACCTTAAGGGTAGGTATTTGTAGGATTGGTATACAATTCGAACAATTCAATCAAATTCAAATCAATTTTATTTAAATTTTAAATACACTACATCCGCTACACACAAAAACACGTTGGGTTAGCTAGTTAATTCAACACTTGCATCAGCTTAGGAGTAACATTAAACAAGAGCTTAGTCTCACATTAGGTATTTATAGCATGAATATACAAAATGCCAGATTGAATGTATGCCAGTATGAATATTTGTATGTATTAACTTCAACCAAAAGACAAAAGTTACATGTTTAGTAATAAAAGTATTTAGTGAAAGGTTGTGCATATATCTACTATCTACTATATAAAAATAAGTCGGGTTTTCCTTCCTGACGCTATAACTCCAGAACGCACGAACCGATTTCCACGGTTTTGCATTCGTTGGAAAGGTCTCGGGCTCCGTGAGGTTTATAGTAAAGAAAATTCAGGAAAAATTTAAAAAGAAAAGCGGGAAAATCATTTTTCACATACAGCGCCATCTCTGATACATAGCATGTACTACAAACCAATATTTTAAGTAGATGGCGCCAAACGAAATGTTACATAAAACGAAGCCATCTGGTGGCGAAACGGAGTTCGCAGGGTTTGCTAGTAGACACTAAATATTATACTGCTGTATAACAAAACTGTATAATATTTAGGCTTATTTATGTATATCATGACGCGTTATTTTCTTTTTGCCGACGACTTATACAAATATTTTAAGACGAGACTACCATTATATACTTAAAACAAAAAGTTCCATCCATAAAGTGACGTAAATTTAAGTGCAGTAGGGAAAGGGTTAAGACGTGACTACTCTAATCACTAAAACTTCGTAGTACGACGTCTTTATCTTGAAAAATACCTGCAAGTGATAGCTAATTATCGAAATAAAATTACTAACCTCCAATCTTGCATACGTCGTGTGCCCTAACGATAGCACATACATTGTAGGTGCCAACACTCAGCGCATTCATTGTTTGAGCGAACACACACACACAGCGCGTAAATTGCATGTGATCGCGAAAGTTCTATAGACAGATTACTCTTAGAACAATTAGCAATTAGATATTGAATAACTTTAGTTTTATTTAAGTTTAATTTCAAAGAAACTCTTCAGATAATTCTATTGAATAACTCAACTTTTTTTGAGAACTTTTGCGTTAATTTACTGCTATCGGCATGACTATTGAATCGGTGACAAGAGAAACAAATCGCTGGCCTGAACTTGCCCATAATAATTCAGCGCCATTCAGAATTTTTAACTACAAGAGTTCAGTACCCTGAATGGCAATGTACTACTCTAGTTACCCTGAGATATTAGATGTTGTTCTCTTGCCCTGTTATTTCGGTGGAAACATTGACCTGCAACGAAACAGTAATGTTTGCACACTAGTCAAAGTCAAAGTCAAAGTCAAAATCATTAGGCATCAAAAACGCACTTATGAACGTAAATCTTTCATTATAATTTACTTTAAAGACTACCGCCGCGTTCCAAAATATATAGAGCCTACAGAGAAGAGGCGGCAAGAACTCGGAGCCTTTTTTTATATAGATGTTTCTACAATGTTTTTACTTAGGTACTACAAATATTAGCTCCAGTATGTTGCCTTACAAAAGAGAACATAATAGTGGTATCAGTAGGCTACACTTTAACATCTTAGTACACGAGTAGATAGATCCTGGAGTGATCAGTCCCAAGCTGTTTTATCCTCCAAGTAATCCGAAATTTTGTAATAACCTTTTTGACAGAGTTTAGTTTTAATAGTAATTTTAAACTTATTAATAGGCAAATCTCGTATAACATTGGGAACTTTGTTATAGAATCGTATACATTGTCCCATAAAATAATGACTTATTCTGTGGAGACGCGTTATATGTACGGATGATAGCTTGTGCTTATTTCGCGTGTTGATGGAATGAGCATCACTCCTTTTATCAAAACTGCTAATGTTTTTCTTTAGATACATTAGATTTTCATAGATAAACTGAGAGACAACAGTTAAAATGTTTATGTCTTTATACTTCTGTCTAAGAGAAACTCTGGGAGCTAAACTGTAAATCGCTCGTATAGACCTTTTTTGCAGTATAATAATAGAAATAGATAGAATAGTGATTTACGGTTGAATAGGTGAAAATAGTGGTACTATGTGGTACTTTCCCAGGCGGACTCTGCAAAAGTCCTTCGACTACAAAATTGGTTAGTTATATAATATTGTAGGTATATATATATATATATATATATATATATATATATATATATATAAATATATATATATATATATAGGTACATATTATATATGTATTGTATACGAGTCACCATACGAGTCCATTATGTCCGACAAAAATTATAAACATTCTTTAAATGCCGTTCTAATAAAATCGGTTAGAAGATATTATAGATATTACGCCGACATTTATAAGCTATACAGGACTCTACTCTTGTGTAATTCGCGCATTTAACCTTGTTTCACATTATTTTCTTAAATATAAAATAATTTGCCATTCGTAAGGACAAAGTGTTTGTTACCTTCGCTTAAAACTTTTGGTTCATTACCGCATAAGTAATTACGGAAATAACCTCAAGCAAGGCTACCCTCTTTTGCTATTAATATCATTTGTTCGCACGATTATGGAGTAAAAGCTGAGCTCAAAGTAGATTCAATGTAAATGAAAAACAGGCAAAGTCAAGTGAAAGTCATAAATAATATCACATAATTTAGCAGTAGTAAACGCTTCTATTAATTTATTGTCTCAGGCGTTACTTTGTGGAAATCTATTAACAAAAACGATATTAAAAGAAATATTAAGTGACACTTCCTCTTGAAAAAAATGCTTATGGCTGAGTTGCGGTGTGCACCACCGTTTCTCCTCATAAAATGCAAATAGTATACTAGTCTACTATAGACACTGTCTGTCGGTCTAGCGCTTGACGAGTCAACATCTCCCGCGGATGAGGGTGCCCCGTGTAGAGGTGAATCACGTGTCGAATCGTTTTTGGTTGATTAGGTTGTTTTGTGTGTTGTTTATTTTGTATACTTTCTGATTGTATTTTATGCGGAATGAGGGTGATGCACACTGCAACTCAGCCTTAAGCATTTTTTTCCAGCGCAAGTGCCATTAAATATTTCTTGTAATATATTTTTTTTTAGTTTAAGGTTCTGTACAAACTGTCAAAGTTTTATATCCAGATTTATAGGTGAAGGCTGATGTAGGTGAAAGTTCGGGGTAGTTAAGGTTGCGTGTCGATCAGGTTGAACCTAGTTTGAATTTAATCTCGGGCATCAAGAAATCCTTACATGCATGCAAGCCATGCAGCATTGGGGTAGGGCACTTACAGGGTAGTATTTATGATGATTTCAGCAATTGCCCTTGAAACCTGGTTGCTATTCTCAGTCTGTAATAGTGTTGTATAATCTTCAACCACATCACAGCCATGTCCAAAAACTAGCAATTTTTTTAAATCGTGAAATGTGTGTGAAAGTAAAAGTACTTCATAAAATAATAATAATACCGCAGGTATTATTTTACTTTATGGCGAGCCGTCGGTGAGTGGAGACACCGCGTACCCTGATTCTCCCTGGGGCTAAATGAGACCCTTGACCTCCGGCTTGCCTTAATAGGCCGTCTGGGGGTGGAGACGCGAGAGCAAGTAACAAAAAGCTCCAAGGGTGGAAAGGGCATGACGTCGGTAGTAGCGCTCTAGTGAAACCGCAGCACGCCTCTCGACACCCTTTAGCTATCCACACCAACGTTGCCCCTTTTGTCACCATTGATGGTGGCTCTTATGGGGGGCCCGTTTGGTGGGTGGCAAGTCACCACCTGCCTAAATATTTTAATATGAGACTGAAATTGACAGGTGCCGTAGTCTCGTTCGTAGTCTTCTATCTCCCTTATCATTTATAAGTTCATAACAATATTTTACCCATTTTTTGTTACAGATAATCCATGTCACCGTCATCCCAAATATTTTTTTTGTACACTTTTGTATGTTTTACACCAAGAAGGCCGTAAATGTTGGCTATAGCCACACTTATGCTTTTGTAAAGGACCAAATAACAAATCCGTGAATAAAAATGAGTAAGAATAATAATAAAAAGTAAAGCACGTCGAAAGTAGAACTGAGATTGACTCAGCGGAAAAGAGGCATGATGAGTCTTAGTGGTAGTTGGTATAATATTAAACTATTATTATTAACCGGTAAAACACTCCCGGCGCGGCGGAAGCTCATCGACGCCGCTGACTCGCCTGGGTCGACGGATTCGATCCCTATAACGCTGTTTTGCCAAAATAATAATTAGGTGTTAAACTCACGACAATTTTAAAACAAATAAGTTGGTATCGCTCTAGTCTAATACTGGGTACAGAGGCTCGAAACTATGGGCTATATGTAACTCTACTATCGTACTGCCACGTGCATACATTAAAACACCGGTTTTTGTGTGCAGCATGACTATGACTAATGGCCGGTCCCAATAATCTATCTATCGCCGGTTTACCTTACTAGAGATATATATTTGACACTATTTGTATGGACGTTATGTCAAAGTTCTATCGGTAGTAAGCAAAACTGTGGTTAGATAGAATATTGGGATCCGTCCTAAGACGTTTCGCAGAGAGCACGTATCCCTGCATTGCATCTTTGACAACATCCGTGAAACAAATGACGTGATGTCAAGAAACGTTGGAAAAACAACCTTATGTACAAGGGCCATAAAGTATAGATATTATCTCATAAAGTATTTGACATCGGTGAGCTTGTCGACGAGCACATCGACGAAACATTCGAGAATCGCACGGCTGAAGAACACTGTCATTAGTATCCAATTTTATCAGACAATCGTTAACTGCCACTTTTCGATCTTGCCTTCAGAAAGTCTAGAGCTATAAATATAAAGCTAACCAATAAATTAGCCCCAGAGGCAAGTCGTATGAAAGAAGTTTATTAATACGGATGTCATGCTAGATTCTATTGAAAATATTTGAGATATCTAGAAAAACGACCAGCATTTCTAGATATATCTCAAAGCCCGCCGATCACTGCAATCGCTACAGGTCTGAGTAACATATGCAAGGATCAAAAATCTTTTGTGGACCGGTTTTATGTGAAATACGTATTGACGATCACTGAAGCCATTGAACTCAAGGCGCGAGTGAAATGAGAGTGATTGAACCTAACTCAAAGATATAAGTGTTTAAACTAACATGGTCAGTAATGCAAAAATTAACTTTATAATCGGGATATTTATCATGTATTATACGATCATTTAGCCGTGAACATGGCGCATGCAACTGTGCCGAAAAATCGAGAGCTCAAAATAAATACAATACATGGTGAATATCCCGTTTATAACTCAAAGATGGTAAGAAGTAGCTATACACAATAGTAGATATTATTAACTTAAGCCATAGCCTATATACGTATATACATCCAAGTACGTTAAAAACGTTGGTCAAGTTATTAGTGTTTTAAAATTAAGTGTGAATGGAAAGTCACGATTGATTTCCTTTACCGTCCCTAGTATACTGCAAATTCAAAATTATAAAGACAGCCAATAAAGAACTCAGATCATTTATCAAATTGCTCTACATATAATCTTAAACTGTTTATCATTTAAGATGAAACGGTGCATTAAAAGAGTCAAAAAGTATAAAGGTAACAACTATATAAGATACTAGCTGACCCGCCAGCGGCTTCCCTCGCGTGGCCTCGCGGGTTACGGTAATTACAGATTTTTAATTATTCCACGGAAACTCTTTAATTTACCGGGATCAAAAGTATCCTATATGTTGATCAGGGATATAAGCTACCACCATCTTTGAAACAATATTGGACAAGAAAATACTCGAATCTGATCTGCCATCCATCTTAGCTGATCCTGAAAGCAGAAAGCATTTCCTGGTGTTTGTCGAGATGTCATTCCAAATAGCGGTTAAACGAAACTCCTACCTTCCACCCCCCCCTCTAATACACTTATCCTCATCCCCATCCTCAACACAGTGCCACAAATCATACCAAAGCCTAAAGACACAGAAATTTCCCGCCTGTTGTTATATGGAGAGCGAGGAGAACCTGGGATTCACATTCGAGGTGTCGCACTCTTTATGGACAGCAGCAAAGAGAGACTTGGAATAAGCTTCTGTAAAGCCGGAGCCAAAAACTGTGTCCGCATATCGCCCGGCCTGGCATGCCTGCTAAACGAGAGCAGCTACAAAACGACAATGAAGAGCAAAGCATATGCAGCAATGCCAGTGACGGTTATAATGGGCCACCCATGTCGATTGGTGCGACGGAAAAACAAGACTGTCGCACTTATCGATCGGGTGGATGACACGCCGTTTGCTTAAGCGAGCATGCTGCTCTCGAAGATTGCAGAAAGTGTTGAAGGACCCCGGGTGATAAGCGTAGACGCAATGGTGACTAAACACTTAAAGGTTGGTACACTTGGTCGCAGACCAAATACGTTGCATAAAAGCCTCAGAACACCATGAGGTGGTTGTGTATGAAGACAGAGGAGCAAACCTCAGTTACCTCAAAAAGCCAATCCACAACCAAGCAACAGACTGCTGGGGACACCCTACCTCAAGCTCAACCACCAAAAGTGGCTCAGAAAGGCTCCAAGAGAAAGTAGAAGCCGAAAAGCACCAGGAACGCAGCCCAATAGAAAGTAGTAACCGAGTTGCAGCGTTCCTGAAGGCTTTTAGTGCAGCGGCACGAAGCCTGTTCCGACAACCGTCTCATATATCAATGATGTAAAATCTACAGAATCCCGAACTATGGGCCAACCGACGTCCAAGTCAGTACTAGACCCGACATGGGATAAGTCAGTCCAACCCGATACATCCCAACACAGGAACCATCGAGCCATACAGCAAATACCTTCTTCGAGTTTCTAGCCATAACGAGAGCCATCGGGCAAGTCAACATCAGGAACTGCAAAAACATCCTGCAGTCTTTTAGGCTAGAAAACCAAAGCCTTTTAAAGGTGAGACTAGAGACCTAAGACCTAGGAGAGAAGCTCG
Organism: Selenia dentaria; assembly: GCA_917880725.1. NCBI lineage: Eukaryota > Metazoa > Arthropoda > Insecta > Lepidoptera > Geometridae > Selenia > Selenia dentaria. Next base: position 18,103,888 of record OU862888.1, on the reverse strand, counting down.
CGCACCGAATAGGAGACCTAGCAAAGACCAAGGTGCGCACTATGGCTTCTGTACTCGTGAATGGTTTCAGAAAAACTGAGAGCTACAACCGCCTCTTGGTGGACGAAGCTCTTATGAACCATTTCGGAGCCATAGTCATGGCTTCCAGGCTGTCTGGAGCTAGCGAACTTGTCCTCATCGGAGATGTCAACCAGTTGCCTTATATCGACAGAGAAAATCTGTTCAATTTAAGGTACAACCGTCCAAACCTGGTAATAAACATCAGCCAGGAGTTGTTGTGTACGCATCGAAACCCCATGGATGTCGCGTACGCGCTGAGGGAAATATACTCCGGTATATATTCCTCGGCTTCCCGTGTTAAGTCTTTACAGTTGGAAAAGTATACCGGTGTGAAAATCCTCAAATCCAAACCCAACACCTTATTGCTAACTCACACCCAGGAAGAAAAGGAAACCCTTATCAGCCAGGGTTACGGGGAAGGAACGGGATCGCGCACTCTTACCATCCACGAAGCCCAGGGACTGACATTCGAGTCGGTCATCGGCATCAAGTCCAAGGGAAAGGATAATGTCAAGAAATTTCATTTAAATCGGTCCAGTCGTTTCGGAGATTAGCCCTTATAAACAGACAGAGAAACAAACAATTTGGTTTTACACTGCTTACATCCCCTAACTCGGTTTTTAGCATATTCCTCATTGTACAGAAATTTTACCTCTACAGCTTTAACATCCCTCGCTTTAAGTCATCCCTGCTAAAAATATTGAAAGCATCACTATTTATTTTAAATTACTTATCTAGTTATCTGGACTAACTGGACAGGTAATTTGGAGCTCCAAAAACAAAGAAATTTTGATTAAAAATGATTCCCCGTTTCACCCCTTTAAGTCATCCCTGTCAATAAATATTGAAATCATCACTTTAAACTGTCCAAATGCTAATTTTCACCACTGTATGTTCGAAAACAAAAACTTTCCATACAAACTTTCACCCCTCCATTTCACCCTCTTAAACCACCACTATCCAAAAAACATTTATTATTTTGAATGACCTATCCAAATACAACTTTTCACAACTATAAGTTCAAAAACAAAGGAGTTTCATACAAACGTTTTCACCCCTTTTGACCCTCTTAGGGGTAGAATTTCGAAAAACCCATTCTTAGTGCACCTCTGCGCATCAAAGACAATACACCCTACAAATTTCAAGTCTCTACGATCAGTGGTTTAGGCTGTGCGTTGTCTGTCTGTCAGTCTTTCAGTCAGGACATCTTCTTTTATATATATATATATAGATAACAGCTGTAGTACATTTGTCTTTCGATCGTATTTAAACATCTAAATATGTTAAGTACTTTTAAAAACAGGTATTTTCTAGTCTTCATTGACGTATGCTAATTTTTATACCAATTGCCGTCACGCCTGACCTCTACTCGCGCAGTGCTTTAAGTTACTTTTTTTCTAATAGGTGCTTACTGAAAAAATTGATTACTCTTTGTAACACTAAGACTTACTATAGGTGACTCGCCAGACGCTTCGCTCGCATCATACATGGGATACGAAACTACAGAAATAAGTTTAATCATCCGGTTCCGGGTGAAATTTGTAGAAATAATTCCATACAGCCGTATTTATAAATATGTAAAAGTAATTACTTGAGGAAAGGAGTACCTTATCAACGATTTTAATTCTATTGACTAGAATTTGCCCGAAGTTAGAACTATCAAAGGCTAGAATTCTTATCTGAGTAATAGTCATCATTTTCTTTGCTAAAGCAATGAGAACACGTACATTTTTCGTTCTTATTGCAAAAGTGAAGTTGTATAAAAATGGCATTCGCACACAAGTCTGAACTGTAAAGGATCTATTATGTTTTTTATTTTGATTTATCTTGTGTACATTTTTTGAGTGCCAATAAATATTTTGATTGATTGATGTTGTAAAAATCTCATATGACAACAACCTAATAAAAGTGTAAAAATATATATTCAATTTTGATAGGGTTATGTCATGCATTTACTTATTAATTAACGTTCATTGCTCGACTATACAATACTACGACTAATACGATTTTATGTATAAGTATTCTATCGTCAAGTGTTTACTTCATTGAGAAATTGCTTAGCAACCAGTAATTACTTATTTATTAATTCGGCTGTAAGCAGATGCTTACAAAATAAGAACATATATGGTAAAACTTCAAGTTTGTAGCCCCAACGTTTTAGACGTCGACGAATTAGTCAGTCAGGACAAGTGCCTAATAAAAAACTCTAAGCAAAAACGACGTAATCTATACAAGATTACATCGTTTTTACTTAGAGTTTTTTCTTGTTTTCTTATAACCACTAAATACTACCGCAATATGAGCAAGGACGTATGGTGGTGATACTTGGTTCAGGTTTAAGCTATTTAAAGTATTATGGCAGTTGATGTTTATGTATACGGTATTGAAAAATTACCTTACAAAACCATGGTACCCAAAAATAGCTCATCATCATTGAGATTGTCTACTATGGGAGTTATAGTTTAATTTGTAGCCTCAGATTACGTTTCTATTCACACGTGGAATTCTTTTCATATTTAGAAAAGAACTAGCTGGTGCCCGCGACGTCATCTGACCAGGATTAGTACTTCGTGTAATTTATTATCTTCTCCAAGGCCATAACTATCTTTATACCAAAATGTTATAAAATATTTACATGGTCAAACGCAATTGCTATAATAGTACTAGTAAATTGAAATACTTAGCAAATCAATCAGTAAACACAAATAATAAAATACAGTACTTACGTATATACAAAAATAAAATTAAACACAATGGAAAAAAACTTGAGCCAGATCTAGTGTATCGAGCTGTCAAAATGATAGCGTGCTTTTGACTAAACTATCAGAAACTGACACAAACTTTGACAGAAGATAAAATAAAATAAAAATAAATAAAAAGAACTGTCGTCATTACGATCTTGTCGTAGGCGGGGATTTTGTTATTTTGTCTATGCTGTGCCAAAGTATATTACTATTTTTCACCCGCGTGGTTGATGATGCTGAAAAGTAGCCTATGAGCTATTCCAGACTATAATCTACCTCTGCGCCAAATTTCATCTATATCCGTGCAGCCGTTGTGCCGTTTTTCCATCCAAACTTTCACATTTATAGTATTAGTGGGAATAGTGGGAATAATATTAGTGGGATACTGGCAGAAGGACTTTTCATACAAACCATTATGTTATGTACTGCTTGAATCCTACTGCCTTGAAGTTGTAGTGAGCACTGAGCATTAATTACTGTGTGTAAGATTAAAAAGCGACTAACTTTTTTACATACGCATTGAGGCAAACAATCGCACCCTAGGTCGAAAATATCTTCTTCGGTGACGAGAGCACTGAGCAGCAGGATTTTAAAGCAGTAATCATTATACTCCGTATATATTATCTGTGGGTAATAATCGAATAAATTATTGCTATTATAGTTCAGTAACACAGGTGTTATGTACGTTGTAATGGTACTCGTGGGTAGAAGTTTTTCTTTCAAAATTTAGTTTTATTTGTTTACGAGGGGGAAATCTTATTAGATACCCGGATACTATGGGGAGCGTCCGGGTTATGTGGGACTTTCCACTAAAACCCCCTCTGTTGCCTTCTTCGATGTCGTATAGACGACCCCAGGATCTCCATAGGAACGCACTGGTACCATCAAGACATATTGCCCTTTGGCACGAACTGAGAGCATTTCGCATCTCCTTCTTCTAAAGATGGCACGGTGTCAATTGCCACATCATGACGCCGTCTTCCTTAGTTTAGATAGTTAGTGCCCTACCCCCAACTATACCCGAGCTCTTAGGGTCCCCTTTTAGTCGGCTCTGACGACAGGCATTACATTTTACGGAGGTTACCGTAACCCTATTCTTTAAAAAACCGGGGTTTACAGGGTCGAAATGCGAGTGCCCTGCACGAATTCGAAAAACGAATGTGTAAAATTCTTGTTAAACACAAGTAAATGTAATTAGAAGAACTAAAGTTTGAATGAATGCTTGAAGTTTGACGTCATTGTAGCACGACACGAAACCTGTTTTAGATTTTTAGATTCTATAATTTAGTGTAATGTGTTATGATATAAGTTTACATTCAGAAAATTATTCTCTCTTAAGTTTAAGTTAAATTCGTGAAAAAAAGGTTTTTTTCCTTTTGAAAGTTTAACTTTAATGATTTTACTTCTATTTAGTATTGGGTCACTAAGTAAAAGTAAAATCATTGTAGTTAATAGTAATGATTTAACTTTTATTTAGTGACACAATGTATCAATACTGAAGTTATTATAAAATCTTAGTTGAACTGCCATTTTGTGGATATAGCATGAAAACTTACTCAAATCATCGTAATACTCACTTAATACGATGATTTCAAATGTACAGTTGTAAGTATATTTCAAATTAATTAACTTGATATATTTGGACGGCCTTTATTTATTAATCACTTTGTTTTGTTTCTGGTTCATTTTATAAATAAGTTAATAAAAGAAATAGTTATCAGTGCTAATTGAATTAAACTGTTGTCAACGTAATTATAACATTAATATGAATATCAGGTTATATTTTAAGCAAATTTGAGAACTTTTGAGCATTTGAGAGCCCAAGTTGACAAACAACAATAACATAGGTCGATCGAAGTTTGAAATATCCGTATTAATTATTATTATTATTATTATAACAAAAAGCCAAGACCCCAGCTGCAGACAAGACTAGAATAATATGCTTACGTAACTACTCCGGATGCATTGCAGCTCTGCAACTGCAAAACTGCAACTAGGACCGTGAGCTACAGTATTTTTTGACGATTTTAAGCTCATTTGCGTGGCGAAGACAAATCCAATAGTAACCTTATAGATTTTTCCATTAAGCCGTTTTTTACATAATATTAATATTAGCGTTTTAATCCGTCCAAAGTCGTATAATTTTCAGTTTTAGGTATTTATATTTACCTATATGACCCTCCCTAATGCTCGTTATAAAAGTATCAAATACCGCCATATATTCAGTCTCAAAAATTGCACTGTTTAACGGTTTCCTTAAAAACAGCAATTCCGCCAGATTTCTGGGAGGGTTACCCATTGATAGTGGTGAGTAGGGCAGGTTGTTTATAGATAAGTAGGTGTGTACGTTTTACTTTTGTTTTTAAATTTGTTATACAGTATCTTTAATTTAAAAAAAATATTTTATGAAAAACAAAATTGGCTAAAATTTTAACATATTACTTAAATCAAAATACATAGTTCGCAAATATTGAAAATAGTAGGTTTAAATTAATACTCATAATAACATTTCAGATCTGCGGAACAACTCGGATTCTAACTAGTTTTAGTAATATAACCTAATACATATATTATGAGTCAAAGCACATTTTTTACGTTTATTTGCCATTTAATGTCAAATTTACATTGTTGTCCATAATTAGATCTATACCTGAGTAGATGTTGATTCAAGGCTGAAATACATACTACGTGTTATGACGACTTGTTATTGACCTATGCTAGAATATTAATACTTCTTGTATTCATATTCTGAAGTACTAGTATAATATAAGATAATAAGATATATTTTATATATTGCCTGGCTCCGTATTTCTGTCATTGACGAAAATACGACGCCCGTCTGAAATTATAGTATATGTTATGTATGAAATGTGCTCTAGGCTGAACCACCTAGAGCACATTTCTTAATTCGCGAGTTGGTTTAGGTATATACATAGCTAGGAAGTCATTAAATGACGCCAACAGCAAATTTTGCTGTTGATGTCTTCGGAATTTTAAGGGTTACAGAATTTCTAACCTTCGAAGGACATATTCATACACTTCATTCTTATAAATAATCGTCGCATGCCTGTGACTGTTGATTGAATGTACATGTATGCACAATGCTTATGCTCATAACCAAGATTGCTCTATTCCATACCCAGAACCCAAATATCATACAATTAGAAAAGGTGGAATACATGCAATTTAGCTTTAAATCTTAATCCTTTTAATCCTGCTAGCCCGAAACCGTAAGGTATAGGCTAGTGATCAGCCATAGTGAAGTTTTACTACGACTACGTCAATTGGTAGTGATTTGTTCCATGGAAATGCAAATATATTCCATTGCTGTTTGTTAAATATAAATGACATGTTCAACATTTCAGAAATGACACCAAATCCGGATCGGCGTCAAAAAAGTTTCCCCCAGTTGAAATATCCTATATTTCGCAATGATGAACCAAAGACGCCTTACCAATTTCTAAAAGGCAAACAGCTTCAAGATGGCGCCGAAGGTCTATGGAGGATCCATGATGATCTTTACGATTTGACCAGCTTCACACTTGTTCATCCAGGCGGGAAACAGTGGATTGAGTTTACTAAGGTTAGTCAAGGTACTATGTATAAAAATAAAAATGTTTTTTTTATTTTTAAGCGATATACAATCACCAATAATAAAGGTTTACACGCCCTTTAAACATCCCCGTACTGAAAATGTTCTAGAGTGTAGTCTAACGTAATCGAACGTTGACGTATACAGTACTTGACAGACAGTACATAAGTACTATCATTTATCTAGTAAAAATGTGGCCCAGATAACTCATAGTTTGTAGTTTAAAGTACCTACGAATTATCATGTAGTACAACTGTGGCACATAGAACTCATACTTTGTATTTTACAGTACCTACGAATTATCATTTATGTAGGACAACTGTGGCACATATAACTCATAGTTTGTATTGTTACAGTACCTACGAATTATCATTTATGTAGGACAACTGTGGCACATATAACTCATAGTTTGTATTGTTACAGTAACTACGAATTATCATTTATGTAGGACAACTGTGGCACATATATCTCATAGTTTGTATTTTTACAGTAACTACGAATTATCATTTATGTAGAACAACTGTGGCACATATATCTCATAGTTTGTATTTTTACAGTAACTACGAATTATCATTTATGTAGGACAACTGTGGCACATATATCTCATAGTTTGTACTTTTTATACGTCAACTATATGATTACGTTATAGTTGTGCAAATTTTCGTGTTAGGCTCACTGCTCTTCCCATAAATTATTTGCCTCAGCCAGGGATCGAATCTGGGTTCCCTCGAAGGCAGGGTCATCACCAACTAAGCCAACGGAGCCGCCATATTTTAGGCACACTATCGGAGTTTTATTAAAAATATATAAACATTACGAAAGGATCAAGTTGTTCGCCTGATGGTAAGCCCAACTACAAGCAAACTACCAAGTTTCGAAGTTCTGTGCGGCACTCCACTTCCCTCATCCGGAGCGAGCCGTAGTTTCAACGCAGTAGCTTCGCGACACGATATTGATGTCTATAACACAACTATCGCGCAGTTCAAGTAGTTATTAAGTAATGATTTTTTAGCACCTAATCTTCAGTTTTATATTATATTGTTTACGAACTATTTATACCTATAATGTAAATACCAAAAAGTGGAAAATTGTAACGGGCTATAAGTACATATTAAAGTATTATGTTTATACCTAGCTGTAAGTTTTCCAAAAAATAATAAAGTATAATATAATATAATAACCGGTACTATGGATGTATTTTTTCTTACTGCTTATATATCCAATTGCTTATTTATAAGAATGGACGCATTGATATAGAGATTAAATGACGACCTTGATAGTGAAATTTCATTAATAGGTATAATAGTTTCATTGTAATTAAAATTAAATGTTAGGACTGTAATTGAAATTGTATAGTTGCATTGTTAGTGAAATTGAAGTTTGCATTGTTAGTTGCATTGAAGGGTTGAACTTATAGGTACTTATTATAAGTGAAATTAGGTATTCGCATTATTGTATAATTGCATTCATTGGGTTGCATCGTTAATTAAATAGATGGTTTCATTGGTATTATTTTGAATGGTTGTATTATTATTGAAATGAAATGTTTGCATTGGATGTGACATTAAATGATTGCATTGTTATCAAAATTAAAATAATTAGTAAAATTTATTGGTATGCATATATAGCGGACGGACAAAATGACCGAAAGTTCTTTGTAGTATTGTATTTTATAAAAACATATCTTATACTTCATTTTAAATCTTATATTTCATAAAAGTAAGATAGCTGCCTGATTGTCTAAAGCGTGGGTAAATTCGATGCAAAAAGATATTTACTTGTGATAATTTAAGATCCGTTTACGGTAGGTGGTTTAATTTATCTTTAATTTACTGTATGTATGCCAAATAATACTAATTAACTTTGGTGCTAAATGTATGCTACCTTTGAACCATTAATGAATAAAGTGTTTTATTTTGATACTTTATATGTAATTTTGTTTCATTCTGACGTCAATAACTCTTAATTTATACAGCATGACTTGTTCAATTTGTTACTTACTTATCTATACTATCCGTACTATAATATTGTAATGAGGAAAGATTTGTATGTATGGTTGTAACGAATTGGCTCAAAAAGTACTGGACCAATTTCAAAAATTCTTTTACCATTGAAAAGCTACATTCACCTTTAGTAACATAGGCTATATAAGATTAATCATCATCATCATCATCCATCACCGCGCGGGTGATACCGCGGAGAGCAGCTAGTGTAACATATAAAGACTCATGAAATATTGTATGAAATAATGATGAAATATTTTATTTCATCTGATCTATTCATATGTTTTCAGGGAACCGACATAACAGAATCATTTGAGACGCACCACTTGAAGGGAATCGCTGAAACCTTACTCCCGAACTATTTCGTAAGAAAAGCGGCCGCTCCAAGAAACCAACCATTTACGTTCAAAGAGAACGGATTCTATAAAACTTTGAAATTGAAAATAATAAATAAGCTGCCCGATATACCACAAGATGTGAGGAGGAAGAGCGATTTGATCACGGACTCTTTACTACTGGCCGTTTTGGTATTGTTTCCTTTATGTTGCTGGGCTTGGAAAAATAATTTGATTCTTGGTGCAGCACTGACAGTACTGAATGGGCTGACTTTGAGCTCTTTAGTAATATGCGCACACAATTACTTCCATAGAGCAGACAACTGGCGAATGTATATATTCAACTTAGGTGGATTCTCATACGTGTAAGTACCAATTATGATGTAATTGTGGAATTGTACCAAGTAATAATTCGAACCTGCATGCATTAGTACTGACCTTGTCATTGTAATTGCGATCTTTCAGCAAGTTGTTCACAGAAACTATATGTAAAAGTAATAAACTAGTATCTTCCCGTAATTACATCCGCGTAGTAAAATATTATTGAATCCCACAGAAACTGGCAGTTCAATCAGAATGAAAATAAAGTAGAATTTGTGGTAAATAACCTATATCCATTTCAAATTTCATCCACATCATTGCAACCCGAAGTAGTAACAATATACATCACTCACACATCCTAACAGATTCCACATTTAAAGTAATAGTTTAATAGATTTCATAATTAGCTACTCGTAGCTTAGGTAGTTCTTTGAACAGTCCTTAACCTTGCGAGCACATAGTCTTTATTAGCGGCAATTTTATCAGTATTTCACAACCTATTATCTCGGAAACCACTTGATGCTCATATTCGAAATTCCTCTTCCTCTTCTCTTTAAACTCAGGTAGGTACCTAATGTTTGTACCAAATTATGTCAAAATCAGTCGGTAAATAACGCCGCAAGTATCGTTAAGATTGGTTGAAAAATGCGACCAGCCGTGCGATTCTCCAATGATTCGTCGATGCGCTCGTCGACGAGCTCACGGATATCAAATACTTTATGACATATCGCCGAGCGATTCTCTAAGAGCAAACATCGTTGCATCTTTGACATCCGTGAAACAAATGACAAGGGCATCGACGAATCATTACAGAATCGCACGGCAGGAAGACAAACGAACAACCTAACAAATATACCGACAGATGAAAATTTATTTGGCCAGTTAAAGCAGAGACGCTGCGCTCGCTCGGTCAATAAATAAAAATATAGATCTGTGTTACCATTTACTCATTATAAAATCTACAAATCATAAAAAGTAATCTTAAATATTTGCGCGTAGATTTTATTTCGGCAGTATGTGCTTGGTAACATAGGGGTTCATAATATGCATCCCTAATACGTTATTTATTTCTTAATCATAATATTTTTTTTAATAAAGCTATTTTACACGTCAAAATTCAGAATAATTACAATCAAATAGTCATGTACCTATTGCCATTTGCGGGTGCACATTGCACATGCAGACAAACAATTAGCTTATCTATACATATCGTAATACATTAATATTGATAACATAGCACAAATATACATAAGCAATGTCAAATTATACATCGTGATTTTAATTCAATTCAAAATTAATAAAAACATGGTAAAACGGTTAGTTAAATAATTCATACCCACGGGGAGTCAACAAAATATGTATAATTACAATAAATAGCAATTCAATTCAAATTAAATAACGCATTAAAATGCATGTTTCAGAGTTTAATGAAATATAAAATATTGTAATTTTGTGAAATGTAAATGAGTCATTTGACCAAACTCTAAACTATTTTTATCCTTTCCGGGCGCTATCGGTCCGGCCCTTAGCTACACATGTCTCTTTTTATTTTTAGAATGCCTTTTTTTTTAAATTATTTAATAGGTACCTACATGTTTATTAGTTTGAAACTTTAACAATTTTCCCTTATCCAACTTTCAACTACTTAAAGTAAGTACATAATATCTAGCCTCTCTAGCTCAAAGTCAAACTCAAAATCATTAATTTAATTTAGGTGTCAAAGATGCACTTATGAACGTCAATTTTTCATTATAATGTACTTTAAAGATTCTACCGCCGTGTTCCAAAATATATACCTAGAGCCTACCGAGAAGAAGCCACAAAAAACTCGGGGCCATTCTTTTTATATAGATGTTTACAATGTACTACAAATATTACATTTTATGGGCAGAGGGACAGCTTGCCAGAAGTGGAGTATTCCAAGCATCTTTATCTTCTATATAATGAGTGATCTATTATTACAATCTAGATTATTATGACAAAGCATGTGTCGTCATAGCTTAGGTACTGCTAGTGGCATTTCAACTAAACGCTTCCGTACCTCGGAGGCCACGTCAAGCCGTCGGTCGTTGTCGTCTATTATTATTTATTGTATGCCAGCTGTTAGTAAAACAACTTTAAATGCATTGATACTTCGCTTAACATAATCAGCCCATGTGCCCTCACTGCTGGAACTCGAGTCTTACTCTCAGAGAGAGGAGTTGGGCCATAGTCCACCAGGAGGGCCCAGGGTGGCTTGGTGAAAAGCCTAGCAGCCAACCCATGTCGATGTTTTCAGGCCACCCGAAGACAGCTTACTGATTGTTATTCTAAAACAAGCAACCGGGAACGAAGGCTTAACGTGCCATTCGAAACACGGGAGCGTTCAGTTGAACTATGCTACTAGAATATACTACACCCATCCAACTAGTGAGCGCAGCAAGCGTTTCTTAACATTGTTGATCGGTTGCGATACTTTACTTTCATCATCATCATCATCTCAGCCGTAGGACGGTCATGATTTTCCAAAAGGACCGGTTGCAAGTAGCCTGCATCCAACGTCGTCCTGCGACCTTTATCAGGTCGTCTGTCCACCGTGTCGGCGGACGACCTACGCTGCGCTTGCCGGTCCGCGGTCTCCACTCCAGAACCTTTCGGCCCCATCGGCAATCTGTTCTGCATGCTATTTGCGCTGCCCACTGCCACTTCAACAGGCTAATCTTTTGGGCTATGTCGGTGACTTTCGTTCTTATACGGATCTCCTCATTTCTGATTCGATCACGTAGAGAAACCCCGAGCATAGCCCTCTCCATAGCTCGTTGTGCGATTTTGAGTTTAGTTATGAGGCCCATAGTAAGAGACCACGTTTCAGAGCCATAAGTCATCACTGGTAACACACATTGGTAGAAAACTCTTGTCTACTTTACTTTACTTAAATAAAATAAATAATACTTAATATAAAATAAATAAATTAATATAAAAACTACCTAACTACCTACTAAACTACTTAATACAAAAAAATAATTAAACAGATTAAAACAATTAATGATTCTGTTCTATTGCAAGAAGACCTTAAGAGATTTGAAGAGTATTGTGAATCTAATAATCTTGATCTTAATGTATCTAAATGTAATTTGATAACTTTACTCGTAAAACTAACATATTTGAATATAATTACATTCTTAAATGATCCGAATTAAAGCGGTTGAATGAAATACGAGATCTTGGGATAATCCATGACTCTAAGCTTTCATACGAGAATCATGTTGATAATATAGTTAAAAAAGCCAACAAAGCCTTGGGATTTATAAAAAGATCCTGTTCTCAATTCTCTAATATCAAAATTGTTAAAATTCTATATTGTTCGTATGTACGTAGCATATTAGAATATGGTTCACAAATCTGGAACCCACAATATGACATTTATATAGATAGAATCGAATGCGTACAACGTAAGCTAATGAGATTCCTTCAGTACAAGTGCAAAAGCTACGATCTAAACTATGAAGCAAGATGTAGAAGGCCGCATATGCTACCACTCCATGAAAGGAGAAAGATATCTGATGTCTGTACCGCAGTCAAAATAGCTCAATCTCTTATTGACTCCCCACATCTCCTTGCCAAGGTAGGTTTATGTGTCCCTAGTAGATCTATGAGAGCACCTTTCCTCTCGCTTCACGTTCCGCATAGTGTCACAAAGTATAGAAAAAATTCCTTTTTCAATAGATCAGCAGCGAGCTACAATAAACTGGTTGACTTTCCCGAATTGGACTTATTCGACTTAAAACCTTCCGATTTTAAGCGCGTCCTTTCTGACTCCTGGTTTGAATCGAGTTATTGACTGTTAATCATTATAAACACTTATGATATGTTGTTTATTTTCCGTCATAATTGTGTAGTTTCATAACCACTTATAGTATATACTTCTTTTATAAGTTATTTAGACAAACAAGTACTTTTCTTATTCCTATATGCGAAAACATGTTAATGGTAATCCGTCTTTTATATTGTTAGTTTTGTACACTGTTTGTTTTTCAATTAAAAAAAAAAACAATCTAACAAAGACTTGAGGGATCCTCCCAATATTGTAAACGAGAAAGTTTGTACCTATGTATGGATGTATATGGGTGTTTGTTACTTTTTCACGCATAAACTACGACTGGACTTTAAAGAAGAACGAAGTGGCACTGGAATAAAATATAGGATACCTTATCATCATCATTCATCACCTCGCGGGTGTAACCGTGATGTGTAGCTATTATTTTAATAAAAACTGTGAGCTAAAATACGATTACTCCTTTAACTTGTAGTTCCTGTAATTGCATTAGAGGTCACTGAACAATAAAATAGAAATACGAGTATATGAAATGTATACATATTGTTGGTCTCATTTGGTCACTAAATTGTTTAATTATTTATTTCAGAGATTGGCGTTTATCCCACGCGATGTCGCACCACATGCATACAAACACAGCTCAAGACATCGAGCTTAGTATGATCGAGCCATTTCTATTGTTTTTACCGTATAAGAACAAACCGCTTTGGGCACAGATGGCCGCGTTTTACTGGCCGATCGTATATTTTGTTTCCGGTATAGCTATGGTTGTGAAAGAGTAAGTATTAGTAAGGCTAGTGCAGTAGAACTTTTTGTAGTGCGGACTTATGTGCTTCCCCGGACGAACTATGAGTTCTTCCGGGGAAGTACATGCCTAGCATGAATAACTGCGTAAGTATCGTTACGTGTCGTTCTCGTGAAATATTACAACTTTCATTTATCTACGGCAACTGTGACACAGATAACTTATAGTTTGTACGCCGTAGCGTGACACGTTGACGCTTACGATACGAATACTTTTTCGCAAAATGTTTATTCTGCGGCATCAGTTACCAGAGTTTTGGTATGAATAGTATGGGTGCCAGCGAAATCACAGGCACTTGAGACTTAACGACTTAATGCCTCAGGGTTAACAGCACAGTGCAGTTCCTCATTTGTGACTAAGTGCATCTGTTCTAGGCAGAGGTTACCACGTAACATCAGGTGGGCGTCGCGCTTGTACCGTCTCCTAATAACACAATTAAAAAAAAGTATTGTATCATATTTTGCCGGCATTTTGGTAATATGTGTTTGTACCAGTGCATGACTAGCGACATGATTACTTAAAATGTATGGCTAGTTTTTATCTAAATTATTTCATAGAAAACTATGTGCACATTGACAACGGCCGTGTTATGCTCTATTAGGATCGATATATAACCACTGACAGGACTATTGTTGCCAGTAAGCCTCATTTCGTAGTGATCGATCGGTCTCAGCGCCGGGCAATGTTTGTTGACGTCTCCATTCCTCATGATGAGAACCTCGTGATGGCTGAGAATGAAAAGCTAATTAAGTACCTTGAATTGGCTCACGATGTGACCGCTATGTGGGATGTTGGCCATTTCGGCAAACAACTTTAAAGCGAAAAGCCTCGGCCAACGCCTTAAGATGCTAGACCGAGGGCCATATATGTATAGAAGGTACTTCTTGACATGGCACGTAGTCTCAGTAAGTTCCTCAGTTTGCAGCCCTAACCGTTAGTTTGGTTTTTGCTCCGCTCGGTGGTTGTCTAAGATTAGATTTTTAGAGCATTTTTTGTATTTTATAGGGAGTATTGTAAAAAAGTATTGATGAAATACAACAAATAAATAGTGATATTAGTAAACAATTCACACAATATGGGACTCTATCCTATTATTCTATTATTTTGCACCCGCTTAATTCATATCATATACTATGAGAGCTTAGTTTAAATTATTATATAAATACCCTGCAGAACTGTGAAGCTTAGAACACTGGATGTCACTGGGTGTCATGGACAGGCATCCCCTTACAACCAACCCATATTTTGTCTTAGTTTATATTAAAATAGAATTTGAATAACCCTCTTTTATTTTTAGAATGATAGCTGTGATCACAGGAATAGAAGGTAAAAAATTGATTTGGTCAAACGCAATACCACTTATCTTACCAATATGGATGTGGACTTTTGGAGGGTTGGCGTTACATTGGACGCTGGGGCTATGGGCGCTCATCTTGTGCTTTACCAGCTTCTTCTTCATTACCTTTGGATTGACAGCTGGACATCATACACATAGGACCTTCTTTGTAGGAGACGTTCCAAGGTAAATTTATTCCTGTTTTTTTATAATGAGTAGGATATAGGTATATCCTTTGTCCGCCATAGTAAGTAGTTAGACCGAATGATGGATGAACGAATGCATGAACAAAATGTAGAATGAAAAATGAATGAAAATGAAATAAAACAAAGAAAAATGAAACGAAAATCAAAAAAACTGGTGACTCTCAAGGACAGGTGCCAGAACAGGCCGTTCAGCGCTTCATGATAGGTTTTCAATCTTAAGCGTGGTAGCTTTAGAAACAGCGCTATTACCATGCTGTGATTTTTATCACCATGTTGCCTTCACCGAACGCTAAGCGCACTATCTATCGCTAGCTATCTAAACGCACTGAAGTCTGAGGTGGGGATTGAACCGTGGCCTCCTCAGAGTGACCGCCCCATTGTCAGCCAACCCTTGCTACACCGTTTCTTTGGCACAGCCAACACGGTAGCGCCAAATATCCTGCCTTGAAGCATTAGTTGGAAGATACTAATATGCTAGGTTTGAAAGGCAGTAACATGGGACACCACAACGAGCTATGGAGAAGGCTATGCTCGGGGTTTCGCGACGTGATCGAATCAGAAATGAGAGGATCCGTAGAAGAACGAAAGCCACCGACATATCCCAGAAGATTAGCCAGTTAAAGTGGCAGTGGGCAGGGCACATAGCACGCAGAACAGATGGCTGATGGGGCCGAAAGGTTCTGGAGTGGAGACCACGGACCGGCAAGCGCAGCGTAGGTCGTCCACCGACACGGTGGACAGACAACCTGATAAAGGTCGCAGGACGATGTTGGATGCGGGCCGCTTCTAACCGGTCTTCTTGGAAAATTATCGGGGGAGACCTATGTTCAGCAGTGGACGTCCTACGGCTGAGATGATGATGATGATGATGATAATATGTGATATTAATGATGAGTCCAGAATGAAACGTTTGGCATGACCATTAGTGCAGCTTACTGCTGCACTAATGGTCATCGTTTCTCGATTCCATTTTCGCTTTCCATCAGGCGAGAGCGAATCACTTTGATGATCAAATATTTAAAAAAATATGCATGTTAATTGGATAGTTAAGAAAGTAAAAAGAGTGATGATCCAAGAAGACATATAAAACAAAGTAATTAAAATAATAAACATATATTTCTTTATTATTGTGACAAGTTAGACGCACTAAGGTGCGAGTTAAGAAGGTGCTTTACTCTCAAAACATATTTCTGCTCTTACTTCTATTCCCCAGCCCCAAACCCACAGTTTAAATGGCTTAATAGTCGCTCCAAAAGCTTTTGCATTAATTCAGCTCAGAACTTGCGAATTAAATGTTCCCAGCAAAGTTTTAAGTTATAGCACACCTTAGGTGGCACCAGCGAATAGTTTTATGGGAACTATTTCAGCTAAAACAGTTTTATTTGAATCAGCAAACCTAAATGAGAACGGCTGTGTTCTCGATTTCTGTAAACTACAATTTTTGCACAAACATTTATTTCACTACAGCATCTTATTGTATTTTGTTTTGTTAATTAATTGTTCGTCTGTCTTGTCTTCCAGAGACGACACATGTCATGGCAAAGTTTTGTTTTTTATTATTTCGTAAATATATCTCATAGCGTTTTTACATCCCTGAAGGGACCGTAAGAGTTTAACAACAAGCTACTTTCTGATAGTCCTATTTTTGGTCGTCATCATCATCATCATCATCTCAGCCGTAGGACGTCCACTGCTGAACATAGGCCTCCCTATAATGTTTCTAAAGGACCGGTTGGAAACGGCCTGCATCCAACGTCGTCCTGCGACCTTTATCAGGTCGTCTGTCCACCGTGTCGGTGGACGACCTACGCTGCGCTTGCCGGTCCGTGGTCTCGATTCCAGAACCTTCCGGCCTCATCGGCTATCTGTTCTGCGTGCTATGTGCCTTCCCACTGCTACTTTAACTGGCTAATCTTAGTCGCACCACATACGAGTATGATAAGACCCTATCGAATAGGGGAACTTACTGCCATCGTTTATGTTCATTTCATCATACCAGCTTTCGATTAACCCATATGAGGGGTATGGAACAGTCCAATCAATAAGAAAATAATTTGCATTTGCTATCTTGCGTATGTCATAAAGGAGCTGTTATAACTTTCAGTATTTCCACATGTCGCCTATCTAAGAACTGTTTATGTAAGACTCAGCTAAGCGTAAATAGTTCATTTTTGCTTGAGTATTAATAGATAATGTCTAAGAAATATATAAAATTGTAATAATATAAAGATACCGGCTGCTCTCACTTGGGAGGTATTATGTTGGTTTTAGTCCGACGACGTTTCGAACGTTTAAGACGTTCCAAGAAGTGCGCGACGCGATCTCCAAGCGTGAACACTCCCTGAAGAAGAACGTCTTATATACGTTCGAAAGTTCGTCGGCCTTAAACTGACATAATACTAATTGAGTGCAGCTGGTATCATCTTTATATTATTGTTATTAGTGAAACTCACGATAGTTAACGAATACATATGTATAAAGTACATCTTAAGTTTATAAATAAAAACAAAATTGTTCTAATATATTAGAGAGGTTTAAGACATTTTCGATTGAATTCGAATTTTGTATGCACGAGAAAAAATATTGAAGATGGGGAAAACTTAACTAACCGTTTAGTGAAAACCTACAAGTTATTATGCAACGTAGAGGTACAGTCTAGCGCAAATATACAATCGATGTTTTCGCGTCATGGGCCTGATCTACAAGGCTTGTGTACACGAAAAACTTGTCCAGCTCTGATTATTTTATTATTATTTTTTCCATAAGTTTTTAAATTTTATATATATTTAATATACTTAACCTTTCAAGGGTCGATGTCATTATAACAATGAAATTTCTATTGTGTCTGGCCGTGCGACCTTTGATGCAATATAATAAAACTGTAGAGGTAAAATTTCTGTACAATGAATAAACGCTGAAAACCGAGGTTGGGGGATGTAAGGAGTGAAATCGAACTAATTTCGTTTTTTTTTTCAAATTTTTTGTTTCTTTATTTGTCTGTCTGTTTGCACGGGCTAATCTCCGAAACGACTGGACCGTTTTATATGGAATTTTGTATGGTGGTAGCTTATATCCCTGGTCAACATATATGATACTTTTGATCCCTGTAAATTTATGAGTTCCCGTGAGATTGTTAAAAAACTGTAATTAACCGTATCCCGCAAGGCCATGCGAACGAAGCCGCTGGCGGGTTAGCTAGTAGAACCATAAAACTGCAAATAATTGGAAATTTTCGCAACAAAAATGACCACATTTTAAAACAAATAGCAAACAACAGAATGGAAAGGTAATCGTCTCTATACTGAGTTTCATAGAATATGATTCTATGAAACTAATTAAATTAATTTAATAATTAAATTAATTTTACTAATTTAATTTAATTATTTAAAATATGATCAAAATCCTTTTTTTGGTATTATTTTATACTATTATATATCATATATGATCATAAATAATGGAATGTTTTATTGTTAGGCGAAATTCTACTGTCAGAATTAACTGTTACTAATAAGCAGATGACCCGGAAATAATTTGGTAAATTGATGATTGGATTGCGGCAATATCTAATTAATAATTCAGATTTTACTGTACTTGACTAACTCACTGGTCACCGGTATAACTAATTAGGTCAGTGATTTCTCTTATTCACTTCAATTCACTGTTACCAAAAAAATTACCAAATCCTACATAGTAAGCAGAGTTTACCAAATCGTACATAGAGGATTTGGTAAACTAAAAACATTCTACATTGCTTATTTTTCAATCTAAATCTAATCTTTATTTTCCTAGTCTTTTTCTTTCCTAGTTTTGTACTTGACATTTACATCATTGCTCATAGCCACTTTTTACATTCTGCAATATTCTTAAATAAGAATGTCACACAGGGCCTGGATTTTAATATATCTAGGTACCTATACTTTTTGCAAATCAATACATATTTGTTTTTTATTATTATGTTATTTGGAAACGGTACAAGCACGAGACCCACCTGATTTTAAGTGGTAACCTCTGCCAAGAAAACAAGCATTTCCTCACAAGTGACGAACTGCACCCGCCCTGAAACATTAAGTTGTTAAGTCCCACGTGCCTGTAATTTCGCCGGCAACCATACCTTCAAATCAACACATAGTATTGAGAACATTACTGCTTCACGGTAGAAAAAGGTATGATGGCAGTACTACCCCGGACGAACTCATTCACAAAGAGTGATTCACAGTCGCTGCTCTTATTGTATTTTTAATGTGAAACATGGTACCTACATGAAACATGAATATCTTCGATCGCAGTCTTACTTTCCACGATCAGATATCCAACTCGGCCAAAGAATCTTTCCGTCGCTTAGAATGTGTCCTACGTTAATAAGACTTTTAGTACCCACAAGTGATAAGAACCCTATTCAATGCCCTCGCAAGGAGCAAGTTAAAAACAATCTCATGAGTGTGGCACCCGCATCAGCTAACCTACATACTAATGCACCCTTCTCTCTAAAAAAATCCAAAAAGATTTTCTAAGGTCTTTTTATAAGAAAATATTTGATACCATACTAAATTCTTGCTTGGGCAACTGGGTTTTGACTCCCTAAAGGTATGTAGACTGTTGGATCAGCTTACCACCTGCTGCAAAATATTGAGAACCCTTGACTTGCATGAACGTTTGTGTCTGTAGTTCGTCCCAGACAAATATGTACGTCACAGACCAAGCCGAAGGCATAAACTTTTTTCAATCCCCAGTGGTCATACTTTGGACAGAGTTGAGTCCCCTCTGTGCCGGTCTCTACGTAATCTTAGTCATTCCTGTATTTGGACCCCTATGTTAACAAGTTTATTGACAATTAGGTAAATTATATTATCACTTTGTTTGTCATATTTTGATAATGTATCATCAGACATTTGGTCTATGTCTGATGATACATTAACGATGAGACTTAAATGTTTGTACATTGGTACAAAATTTTAGCATTTCATCACATAACACAATGGTATTTCAAAACGATCGTCATTATTTCTAGTGATTCTTCGTATTCATTTTAAGCCTGAAACTAACTAACTTATAAGCGCTGCTTAAATGTAAATAATGTCATTTAGCACTACGTACACATATTTTATTGTCTGAGGTACTAAATAACATCATACAAAGTTTAGCAGCGTGTACAAGTAAGGTCGTTTGTGTATAACATAAAGGGGAAAGTGTTAAGAAGTACCTAAGATAGTTTACATTTTGTTTCTGTTAAAATGTATTCTGATCTGTATTGTTTGTTCTAAGAAACAAAAGACAGCGTAATTTGGTTATAATTTATTATTGTATTCTATTTATATATAAAACTTTGGTTTTTCTTAATTTCAGAGAAGAATATATAGACTGGGGTCTCCACCAAATAGACACTATAGTGGAACGGATCGACTACGCCGGCAATCACTTCAAATCACTCACTCGGTTTGGAGACCACGGACTTCACCATCTCTTCCCCACGCTGGATCACGCAGAGTTAAAATACCTCTACCCTATCCTAATAGAACACTGCGAGAAATTTGAAACCCAGCTGAAAATGCATACATTCTACGAAGCTCTAATCGCTCATAGCAAACAATTGATAAGAAAAAAGCCGCACGATTTCAGGGACGGAAAAATGAATAAAATGACTGCTAAGCTTATGTATAATTAGGGTATCTTTAGCAAGATCTGTGATAGACATAGTTTAAGTAGTGAAGAAGATAAATATTGATTGCTATGTTTGTGATGTTTGCATGACAAATAAGTACTTTTGCTCGATTTTGGAACCACTAAGAAATGCCATGGTAGCCATTTTATTCAGAGCTTATATAAGCTACAGATCTGATATTTGGCACTAAAGTAGACTCATATAACTACTCGTAGTACAAAATAGTAATAACAAAAGTTTAAAAAACTATTTCAATTGTGCTTCTCAAGAAATAAACTGTCTACAGCTGACCAATATCAGTTAATGAAATATATCATTATCAATTCGCTGGACTTAAAAATGATTGTGAAAAAATGTTTTTGTTACACCCCTATTGTCACTTGTTAATAGTCCAATAATCAGTTTTCTACCATGGTCAGGTTACAAAATTATCATAAAAATGTTCATATTTACTAAAGACTATGTATGTTTTGCGCGTTGTAAGTTTATGACTTCTAGATCACCAGGTTAATACGATGGTAGTGGTGCTACCCCAGTCGTCCTTAACTGTTCATTAGGTATGGTTAGACAAACCTTTATGCTATTACTACTTGGATGTATGGCTAGTAGCATTTTCAGTGTTTCGGAGCGCATGTCTTACGCCGTTTGTGGCCTTAGAACACGAAACGTTAGGTTAATGACCTTGAAAAATCAGACACTGGGGCAGGCCACAAGCTTATTCGCCAATACTCACTCGACTTCGGGGTGGAAAATAGACATACTCATGTCAATTAGAGTGCCCGTATCTCACATGTGAGAACGTAATGAACTGACAAGATGATGAAGTTAACATGGGTTGTTGATCCCATTTCAACTTTAAACTTAAATGTAATTATTAATAATGTCAAATTTAATTGTGTTACATAGAAACTGACTGCTACAACATTTTTTTTAATGGTGGACTGATATTTACTTTAAAATTATATTCCAATACGCATTTGATTGATCTCTTTTTACATTTGTTTTGGAGAAATGCTGTCTAAGAACTTAAATAACTTGATTGACTTGATAAATTAAATTTATAGAAATAAATAAAATTTCAGTGTCTGCTCACAATAACAACTTTATGAGCTACAACTAGATACTAAAGGCTTTGCTTGTTTAGCAGTACTTACATATAACTAAAAAACAATCTTGATGATTTTGTCTACCATTCTGTTTGTTCCGGCTTCTCATAATCTCCGAAACGGCTGGACCGATTTTGGTGGGAATATCACTGACAGATACCTCGTGTTTTAAAGAGTAACTCAGAAACTTAACTAACTACTAAAAAACAATGAACTTTAGAAAAGGAAGGAGGGTTCCGCTTAAAAAACTCAGTATCACGCGAACCACACGATTGATATCGCGGATAGTTTAGGAATAAATACATGAATCATTCCGTTCTGTGATTGGTCGGATCCTTCACTGAGGCATGTAACACATTGACTAAGAGTACTAGGCCCGCTTTTTGAGTTATGGCCCATACCTACTCCTCTTTCTAAGCAGAACTCCTTGTCGCAGCAGTGGTGTAATGGGATGATTGTGGAATGGGTAATCAAATCTTTTTTCTCAACAATAGTATAGAAAAGTAAATAAATTTATGTAATTCAAATTTTTTACGTACCTATATCATTAAATGCCAGATGGGTATATTATCTGCGTAATTTATTGTTTCCTGTTGAATTAGAGTTCTGTATTTTACTGGCTGTGGAAATATATAAATAAGGCTATGAATAAATCATTTTTTTTAAGTAACTTTAGTTTTATTTTCCTTAAATTTTAATTTGTGTACCTACTAAGTAATAATGTGAAAATTTAACCATTTAACCTTTAGTAGGAAGAATCAGAAGATTAGCCAGTTGAAGTGGCAGTGGGCAGGGCACATAGCACGCAGAACAGATGGCCGATGGGGCCGAAAGGTTCTGGAGTGGAGACCACGGACCGGCAAGCGCAGCGTAGGTCGTCCACCGACACGGTGGACAGACGACCTGAGGAAGGTCGCAGGACGACGTTGGATGCAGGCCGCTTCCAACCGGTCCTTTTGGAAAATCATGGGGAGGCATATGTTCAGCAGTGGACGTCCTACGGCTTATATGATGATGATGATGAACCTTTAGTACGCAAGACTAGATTTCCATCTTAAAAAATATAATTACCGAAAGCATATTTTAAAGAGATAGATCAGAAGTATAGGTATTAAGCTAGTGACCCCGCTGAAATAGGCTTTCCTAGAGGATTTAGTCTGATCTGGGACAGAAAGTAAATATGTCCATCTAAAGTACAAGCTATGCCCATTCCCATTTAACTTGTCGCTATATACCTATATATTTTTACGTTAGTATTTAAACAGTTTTTGATGGAAGATCGATTGAGCACGAGGAACTAATGAAGAAGCTCACAAATTTTCGTACACATAATAAATAATAAGTTGACTATAATGATGAATCCTATTCATCAGTTGTTTTCTCTCACAGCAATATAGACGTTATGACGTTATGGGACTCGAATCAACACCTCCCTAGCAGAGCACCCTTCAGTGGATCACAACTTACGGACTACGATTACTAGATTGTAGGAGTCTTTTGCCTAGTTGGTGCCATTGTAGTGTCAGATATTCTGACTCCAAACAGTAGTGCGGAAGCCTTTAGTACTGCTTTAAGGTTTAAAACCCACTTTAACAATTTGTAAGTTTACGGCTAGACAATTCAATACAGTCCCTTATCCTCCCATTGGATGGTCGTGCAAGGCGTACGTATAGATGTAAAAACGCGCTGAATGAGCAGCATGACGCTTTTCACATTTTTTTAAATCGTCGCCTAAATTAAAGTTACCGTGCTTGTATGGAAGATGTCGTCTTATATTTAAAAATAAACTTTTGATTAGTCAGTCCTTAAGATAATATTTATGTTGTAAGTTTATTTATGTGAAGTTTAGGAGGTTACATAAACATATATTAATGTTCATTTGAGCCTTTAAGTAATCTCTTGTGATTGATCACAAATATATGTGAAAGACTATCCATACTATATAATATACAATTCTTCGGCTCCACACACATAGTGACGAATAAAGGTTGTCTGTGAGATATTGCTATTAGTGATAAGGTCACCCATGGCTCAACTTAGATTTTGTATTACATGTTTTATCTGAATTTGAATTTGTATATCACAGGAATATCTCACCGGAATATAAAGTAACTATCTCATTTCCCGAATTACAGGCTATCTCTGTGCCGAGTTTCATAACAATCAGATCAGCAGTGGAGTTAAAGAAAGACAAACAAATCGATAAACGACGATGACTACCATACCTTCGCATTTCTAATATTGTTAGGTAGTGATGTCTTAACCTCACGAAATCCGACGACCTTTTCTAACTTTATGCGATATACAAGTGCAGCGCTAGCGCATTCTAAAACACTTTTTACTGCAGTAGAACTCTTTGTAAATGAGATCGTTCAGGGCAGCACTGTCCCCATCATCATCATCATCATCATCAGCCTGTAGCAGTCCACTGCTGGACATAGGCCTCTCCAATTTCACGCCACTTAAGTCTATCTTGGGCTTCTCGCATCCAGTTTTTGCCAGCCGTCTTGCGCAGATCGTCACTCCACCGTGCCTCAGGACGTCCTACACTACGTTTGCCGAGTTTTTTTACTGTCCCCATACCTACCTATTTCTACCATGAAACAGTAATTCTCGCAAAACTGTGTTCTGGTTTGAATGGCATGCGTGCCGGCGTAATTACAGGCACATGAGACTTAACATTAACTTAATTTCTCTAGTTTACGGGCGCAGTGCAGTTCGTCGATTGTGACGAACGAAATACATACTCTCTAGGCGGAGTTTACCGCTTAATACCAGATGGGCCTCGTGATTGTAAGGTCTCCTAATAAAATCAATAGAAAATACTTTTCATTTTTAATTAGAAATATGGGATTACTCACGTAATATTTATCCGATAGGTCCGACTATAGATACGAGTATATGGAGTGTTCGGGACGCCCGCGTTGATAACGTCTCGCTTAGCACTCGCTATTTAGTGCAAATCCCGTATTTCTAATTAAAAATGGGTGAAAACCAGTTTTTATAATGCACAAAAAAAACAGTCACAGTTTTCAGTCATTTTGTATTTAAACGTAGATAACTCTGTGGCAATGCTGGTACATAACATTACATTTTCCCACAAACACTGTTCACAACTTAACCACAACACAAGACTGCGGTTAACTAAGTTAGTTATATCTCGAATCGAGCTGGAACAATGCACAGTGGTTTGGACTTCGGTAACTTGGTCCCAAATGGGATCTGTCTAGTGCTGGAGTCACGTGTTCTATCAAACCTTTCATGAACGGATATCTACCATGATAAAGTGCTTCAATTATAAATATCGATGACTTTCATATAAAAGTACAATTTGAAAAATTGAATACCGACTTCCATTCTATTCAGTTATGGGAGTGTAACTCAAAAACTACTGACACGGGACTGACTGACTACTGACGGGAAACCAGAACACCAGCAAACAAAAAATAAATTTGAGAATCGGTTCACCAAATCGAAAGTTATGAGGTAAAAACATTTAAAAAAACAGTCAAATTAAGTGATTATTAATGGCAAAGTTTATGAGTGTGTTTGTCACACTTTACACATGCTGCTTTGAGCTTGCAACGGATTTCAGT
This sequence comes from Selenia dentaria, assembly GCA_917880725.1. Lineage (NCBI taxonomy): Eukaryota > Metazoa > Arthropoda > Insecta > Lepidoptera > Geometridae > Selenia > Selenia dentaria. The sequence goes on along the minus strand of OU862888.1, from coordinate 18,078,311 downwards.
GGAATATGGACTAGAGATAACTTATGCCCAGGGTTATTACGCTTTTGGCCTAAGAACAAAATTATTTATAGTCATTTTACGCGCGGGTGAAGATGCGTAACTATTTTATCATAATACTAGTTTCGCCTCGCAGTTTCACCCGCGTTGTGATGGATGATGATGAAAATTATGAAAATAATCTTATGTGTTAATCCAATATCCCACCTACCTCTAACATCTAAATTTCATCAAAATTGGCCCCGCCGTCTGATTTTGAAAGAATAACAAACTTCCATACATCCATACAAAGAAACTTTCACATTTATAATATTAGTAGGATGACAAATAGGTATGATTAAAAGGGGTTTGGGATACTAAATACATTTCTTCAATCTAATCGAAGGATCATTCAAACATTTGCGATAGAACTGGGATGCCACAAACTGTGTGAAGGCATTTTGTACTGCACCCTGGGAAAAAAATGTTTTCTCTGCATAAAATTGACCAAATCGCAGAAAAAATGGTAGTCGGGTGGGGCGAGATTCGGCGAGTAAGGATGACGACGGATTGTTTCTAACTACAGCTCATGTGGTGTGTGGTGTGGTGATTGACCAGCAGCGTGCACAACACAGACTCCAAGCTCAAGAAAACATGACACTACGCGCTATCGTCGGAGCTCCGCGATACGTCCGCAACTCGACGATAGCTAGAGACCTCCAACAAGAGACCATCCGGAATTTCATCGAACGCCTCACCACGAACATGTTCGCAAAGGCGGACACCTCGCGACTACCACACCTAAGAGGCATAGCGCCGCTACACGCAAGACCCCCCGAAGCTCGCGGAATCAGAAGACTGAAACCGTCGTCACGCGAACGCATCCCAGTAGGGACTGAAGATGAAGAAGAAGAAGAGCAAGATGCGAGGGTGGATCCGCCGGTGGTTGCTATCGCGGTCGCCGATCAGCTCGCTGGGCTTCCCCTAGGGCCACTAGGGGTCTCACCCACCCGGTGTGCTTGACTCGCCCCGACATCAGTGACCACCGGTTGGAAAAACCTGTGAAGCCGACCATCCAAGGACCCGTTCATTTTAATGAACGGAGACGAGCCAGGGGCAGAGGGCATAGCCCTGACCCCCTTTCCCCGCTCAAACCGCACTTTGAGCGAGACGAAGACCCAACGCAGCAGCGTGCAGTCTTGCGTTATGAATCGATGAAGAATGGGGACGACTGATTGACAAGTTGGTGCTGTTTTATTGCAAGATTCTCCAGTTATGCTCAGGTGCAACGTGACAATGAGTCATGCTTTTTCGTGGGTGCAGCCGGCGTTCATCAATTTATAACACGTTATCACGTCAAAAATAACAAAGGTTATTTTTTTTTAGATGCAGTAATTCGCGCTCAATTTCTGTTAAATGATCCTTGATCGTAAGCCTAGCGTAACATGACCTGTGTTTTTGAACGTTCGTAAGTCAGTACCTACTCTTTTTTTTGTGATTTGAAAGACGATACGAGCACGAATAAAGTAGTGACCTATGAGAAATGCATTTCGTCATTAATATGAAGCTGCTCCCATAGACATTAAATCTCATGGTCCTGTAATTTTACCGGCACCCATATCATTCAAACCAGAACACTGTAATGCAAACATTGTAGTGTTATATATCAATTCAGGTTAAATCCGACCTAATTTTACGTTTTCTGGATAGCGAGGAATGCACTGTTTTTTAACACAATACAATCCAAGGAATATTCTCCTCCCTAGGTACTTAAATCCACTTGTTCTTCTACTTGGAGCTATGTCCTCCATCGGCACCATATATATTTTGGTCTATGATCAGCACAACGACCAGTATCCTATTTCCTTTCCTTGACTTTCCTCTGTCAATCAAATCTTTTCTTTAATTTTCATATTTAACACATCCGCTGGCCAACTCAAAGATAATCTTTAATACGAAAATACACAAAGTTATTTCAAAAACAGGTTAAAATGGAAAGCGACCTTAAATGAAAATACATGCATACTCCTTCACGGTAGAAAAAGGTATGGTGACAGTGAACCGCGGTCAAACTCATGCACGAAAAGTTCTACTACTTTTAAATAATACTCATTTCTATCCCTGTAACAACAGCAGGCCTAGACGAGAGATGTTTTTGTTAACGTTAACGCCAAAAGACAACTTCAAAATGTATGGCGTTGACATTACCTGTGGAAAAGTCACGTGACGTCACTCTAAGTTCGTAGACGAGACCCGGGAACGTTCTGTCTGTAGCTGTAAAAACGCCTGCTTGAATTTTGTCTACGCCTACAGATCCTATTTAGATAATTATTTTAGTAATAAGAGCTATACTAGTTAGAAGTAGACTGTATTTTATTATGATACTAGCTTCCGGTCGTACCTATGCAGCCTTATGTTTAGTACCCATCAACCAGTAACGGTTGAGAGGATCAAATTTGGCAAATGAGATCCCAACATAAACAAAGATAGAAAAAGGGAGCAAAGTCGATCGTAAACAGGGGTTTCGCTAATGAATGATTGAGATATTGATAAAAGGTGCCAATTTCAATAAAAGTTTCATATAAGTACCATAACTTTTGGTATATAGAAATATTCAACTTTCTGCGAATGTTTTGAAAATGATTATTTTGAAACATTTGTTATATACAGTGCTCAAAATATATAACGCGACAATTTTTCATAATCAATATAAATCAAAGTCCTGACCGACTGACAGAATACGCACAGCCTAAACCGCTGGTCGTAGAGACTTGAAATTTGGGAGGTATTTTTGTCTTGGTGCGTAGAGGTGTACTAAGAAAGGGTTTTTCGAAATGTCAACGGGTGAAAATGGGGGAAAACGTTAGTATGAAAGTCCGTTATTTTTGAACTTATAGTTGGGAAAATTTGTATTTAGAGTGTTCATTTAAATAAAACATGGTGTTCTTTAACATATTTTATAATGATGACTTAAGGGAGGGAAAATGGGGATAAAACTTTGTATGGAAAATCTTTCTTTTTTGAAGTTATAGTAGTGAAAATTTGTATTAAGATTTTTATGTTATTGAAGCCAATATAATAACTGAGGAGAAACAGTATTTGTGTCAAGTGTAGATTTGATCCGAAAATACCTTCCGCATCATATCACATGTAGTGGCGGGCAAAAGTCATGAACAAACCTATATATTGTTACAATAATAATTAATATCTAGAAAATATACCCCTATGCGGAAAAAGTCGTGGGAAAAAGCTAGTATTGTATAAAATAACGATCAATGTTGTCCAATTGCCAAGTGTTATATACTATACCAAGGTTCATACTTTATTTAAAAATAGTTTGGGTATTTTGTATTTAAGTAGGTATTCTATACAGAATACCCAATTGTTTGTTGTCAAAATTAGCTAACATTGGTAACGACATTACCCTCAAATTGCCTAAAAGGAAAAAAATATTTGCATAACAAAAATCAATTTCGGTTCACCGGTAATTACTCGTATAATGACAAATTATACATTTTTATTATTTATCTATTTCCGTTATTGCTGAACTTAGACCATTACTACATCCTTCTAATTGGCGAATGGAACTTAAATCATTATTAATGACATTTATTTGATAACTGAGTAAATTTAATATCGATTAGATCGTAAATCTTTCTTAAGAACGATATAGAGTGTCCTAAAGATATAGTTATGAAGGTAACTTTTATGGAACATGAGTAAATAGTTGTGATGTGAATTTACAGTCCTATTTTTAATTTTAACAGCTTTGTGGACCTAGTCACCCTCGTCTGTCAAAGGGTACTTCATCGGATATCTCTTCATGTGGTCCAATCGGATGATTCCAATCAATCACTAGACATCAGTGGTGAGATAATGTTGCATCTTGACAAGTACTCTCTATATTCTGCGAGATATTTATTTCTGCGAAGTAATGCACCATATTGAGAAGAAGAACATTGTAAGTAGTGACATTACTGAGTGAATGGGGCAAAATTCTCATGCACTAAGTAGTGCTACCCAGAACTTTAAAGCTCTGGATGACACGGTCCCTGTGATGCCCTTCATCCCAATTAAAAGATGTGCAACTTGCCGTATTACTCTTGGCGTTTCATCTCACTGGTTGATACATGTTTTAAGATTTATGACATATTTTTAGCCTTATTCATAAAGCTTTTATTCTTGAGAGTTGCCAGTGATGACATATGGCACTGAAACGTGGTCTCCTACTATGTAAGTATGAGTCTTATAAGTAAGTTCAATGTTGCACAACGAGCTATGTAGAGGGCTATGCTCGAGGTTTCTCTACGTGATCGAATCAGAAATGAGGATATCCGTACATGAACTAAAGTCACCGACATAGCCCAGGAGTTAAGCCAGTTGAATTGGCAGTGGGCAGGGCACATATCACGCAGAACTGATGTCCGTTGCGCCGAAAAGTTCTGGAGTAAAGACCACAGATCGGCAAGCGCGGCGTTGGTCGTTGGTTGGATGATGAATAATATACAAACAAATTAAGATCGTAAATATTTATATTAGTAAACAAAACTCAAAGTCAAGGTATTTTATAAGGGTTTCAATTAGCTTGGTATAATATATTAAACACTTTGCCTATTCCCCAATTCTTACACAGAACACCTTGTATAATTTAAACAATATTATTTACAACCATTATTTTTACATATTTTTTTAAAAGGTAGAGTACCATTTAAATACAACCTTAAAAGACAGGTGAAGTTCTTCCGTAGGACTCATTAATGAAAAGTTGTTCGTTTAAAAGGATATATTGTATAGTAATACTGATGCGTACTAAGTTATTATTTTTTTTATTTTATTGTCGCTCCGAGACATTAATCTTTTGTATAAGAAGCTATATACATAATATGTATCACGTATACAACTAATTGACAATTGCCGCAATTGTGAATAAAAAACTAAAATTGTATATTGATCATAGCTAAGGAAATAACTAAGTCTATATTTTCTTTTGTTAGGTATCCACTAAAAATGACGCACTCTCTTTATCGAGGAGATGTTCCAAAAACGGTGGACGACTGGTTAGACAAGAAACGGCTTCGGGATAACACTGGAGGCTTGTGGCGGATCCATGACAGTCTTTACGATTTGACAGAATTCGTAGACTCACACCCAGGTGGATCACAATGGATCTTTTCTAGCAAGGTTAGTATTTGAAATGTCTGTTTCAGCTTGAATTGGCGACCTTAACCGATCAACAGTTAAGCAACGCTTGCTTCGGTCAAGAGTTGGATGGGTGACCGTAACACGGGTACGTTAAGCCGTCAGTCCCGGTTGTTTGTCTTAGTCGTTAGGCTATGTCAAAGGCTTTTGGCGGCCTGAAAACAACAAAATAGGTTGGCCACTAGCCTATCGACCAAGCAGCACTGGGCCCGCGTGGTGGACCAACCCCTCTCTCTGAGAGGAAGGCTAGAGACCTTGCAGTGGAAACATAATGGGCTTATTATGTATGATGTTAATAAGCATTATTAAAAATATAAGTAATTCCGCCTTACCATCACGTTAGCACAAGTTTACCAAGGTCTGATATTATCTTTAAAATCGCTTTACAAGCATCAACCTCAACCAACTCAAACTTTGGAGAGAAAGAAAGTTGTATTTTTTTTATTGTGCACTTGTTTTTAATACTTCGTAACACATCTTTACCATCAGACGCCTGATTTTCTCGTCAAATTACAAATCGTAGAAATCAGATAAGGCTTCCAATACATATATTGTATTTTATTATACTACCTAATATTTATATAACAATAGCTACCAAGGGTTCAAGTTAGCCAAGTGCAATAAAACATTATTAAATAAGGATCCAATTAGAAATATTAACTATTCAAATATACAATAGATTTCAGCGAATGTTTTGTTTTTTGATCCTGTAAAGGACCTGGATTTTTTTTTACATAAAAGATTATCATTTGAAAAATACCAGATTGGTATAATATAAACGAAAAAGCGACAGTCACTTGTTTTTTTTAATTGTATGCAAGTACGTGTTTGCTAGTGTATTATTTGGTAAAAAGTTGTAGAGGTAGTATTATTGCCATTTCGAGTAAAAAATCTAAGAAAAGTATTATGATCCTGCTAAAATATGTTTTTTTATAGACAGCGGCCATTTTATTTTTATTACAAGTGTGAGTACGATTATGACCTCTATTTGGTATACGATAAAGTTCATATTTATACAACATTTTTTGGAATATTTTTTGAGGGTTTTTAAAGACCAAACTATCGTTGAATCTTTATGTAAGCTTATTTTTTATGTGTTCTACAGATTTTTATAGTCTGTGTCGATTTATTTCAATTTTTTTTTTATTTTTATCTATGTCGTTTCGTCGTTATCTGGTTGTTTTTACATCTATGGTTTAACTAAAAGGAAACAGATGACTTATTCTTACAATCAAAGAGAATGTACTGTATACCTAGTATTACTTTACGCCGTTTACAGATACAAAATATCTTCAATAGGTACTCGTATTTTACTACAAAAAATTACCACGGCCGCGCGCATTTTTTTAAATGGCGGGTGTTCGCGGGGGTTTTGCAAACGCTGGGTCGCAAATTATAGTTATCCATAGAGCTTCAAGGGTTAAAAAAGATCCTTAATTATTGCATTTTAACGAAATAACTGTATCATACATATTTATAATAAATATATGAAATAAATAAATAAAAAATAAAATAAAATAAAGTACATACAAGTTTATAATTACTATGAAAGTAAAAAAATAACAAAATGCGACCGCTTTTAAAGCGTCAGTATAGTAAAGTCAGTGTGAATAACAGGCTTGCTGAAAGGTTATAGAGATAAAACAATTAAACTATACAGTATTGTCAGTTCTACTCTGTGGTATTATGTTTATTCTGTGGTATTGTGGTACGGAGCATTACTATTATTTGTTCTGTGCCGGAACTATTTAAACCATCGTTGCCGTCTGACTTGCATTTAGCCCGTTGTTATTTCGCAATTATTTATTAAGTTTAGCTTATAAAGTATTTCAGGATTTACAAAACGGGCAGATGCAATTATCATTCACTTACAATGATATTTTTTATTATCTTTATTCATATTAATATCCCTAAAGTGACTATCGCCTAATCTGTCCTAAAAATCTTTCCTACTGCATTATTTAGCAAGGTTAATTGCTCATTTCTTCTTTCCGGGTATACTGATTTCGAAAACACAAAAACCCTATACCTACGCAGGACTCCAGTGAATATATTTCAGTAAACGGTATCAACATATACAATAATTTTTAATTAATTAATAAATTAATTTTTATAATTTTAATTAATTAATAAGTAAGTAATTGTTTTTTAATTACCTCTTAAGTATATACACTCGACTATGGTTACAGTTTTATTATAATGTATAGATAGATAGATATATATTATCTTTTAGAGATAAAAGTTTTCAGAAAACATTCATGATTATATCATCATCATCATCATCATCAGCCTGTAGCAGTCCACTGCTGGACATAGGCCTCTCCAATTGCACGCCACTTAATGATTATATAAAGATATTATATTATAAATATCAGATTCATTATCGTTTATCTTATTCAGATTCAAATGTGAAAACTACAAACTCTAAAAGCTTTATAATTTACTGTCTGTTATTATTTCATAAAAAAACAATTTTATAAAAGAGGATTCTTAGTGAATTAATTATGTAAGCGTCAATAATTTTAAAAAAGCTTACAAATATTTTTTATGGTATTTACTTTATGATGTTTTATTAAAAGAATAATAATAGTCTTATTAATATAAATGTTTTAAATTTCTCTTTTACATCTTTTAAAGCATTTTCAGGGCACTGATGTAACTGAAGCGTTTGAAACTCACCACCTGAACGGCATCGCTGAAACTTTACTACCAAACTATTTTGTGAGAAAAGCGACAGATCCGAGAAATCAACATTTTACATTCAAGGAGGACGGTTTCTACAAAACTTTGAAAGTGAAGATTTTTCGAAAGCTATTAGATCTACCTCAAGATGTTAGAAAGAAAAGTGATCGTGTAACAGATGCTTTACTTCTTAGTGTGTTGTTGTTATGTCTGGCAAACTGCTGGGCATGGAAAATCAGTAGTGTGCTCGGGTTTTTTTTGATGATTTTGAATAGTTTAGTACTTAATTTTTTGATCACGAGCACTCATAGTTATTTCCATCGAGCTGATAATTGGCGCATGTACTTGTTCAACTTGAACGGGCAATCTTTTCAGTGAGTCCATTATAATACATAATTTAAATAAGTATAGTAGTAGTGGTAGTACTCGTATATATATAGTAGTATAAAGTAGTTTAGTATAGTAGCTAGCTCTGACAATACACGTCAAAGTGGTGTTTTCGCCATAGGCTAGTTGTATTATATAAGTATGTATATATATCTTTTCGTACTCAATCCCATGGTAAGGTAACATTGTGTGCATATTGGTTTAAAACGTAAGTATAAGGGTGTAAGCCGTTACAAACAAGGTTTCGATAATAAGGCTTAAATTGTTTCGATATTACGTATACTATCAATTACTAAAAAACATAATATTGCTAATACTAGATTCACCGGCACACAAATCCCGTACTTAAATAGACTGATGCCACAGTGAATTTATAATAACAATTAGAAGCCTAAATGTCCTGAGGCTAAGCCTGCCAAATATAAGACATCTCACAATCTTGACTTATGGGACAATATCAAGACATGCGCAAAAAGTTTTATTCAGGAACCGATTTTCATTGTAAACAAATGTCATACCAGCTATATATACAATGCTTGTGCGATTTTGACCGGAGTACCTGAACGAAAAATCCGCGGTTTTTTAAGGATTACTTTCATGGCTAAGATAATGATAACCGACAGTAAGTAAGTATACCTTTCACACTTGACTCTCGCGGCTTCATAGTCACAATTTTACAACCTCAACATCATCGAATTTATCAACCGGAAAACATCAAAGTCAAAGTCAAAGTCAAAATAATTTATTCAATTTGGGCATCAAAGACGCACTTATGAATGTAATTTTTTTCATTATAATGTACTTTAAAGTCTCTACTGCCGCGTTCCAAAATATATAGAGCCTACAGAGAAGAATGGGCAAGAAACTCGGGGCCATTCTTCTTATATAGATGTTTACAATGTTTCTATTTAGGAACTACAAATATAACATTTTATGGGTGGCAGATTGACAGCTTGCCAGAAGTGGAGTATTCCAAGCATCTTTGTCTTCTATATAATATCGGACTGCATCGCCAATTTCTTAAATGATATAACAAATGTTCGATTATTTTTAGTTGCAGTGTGTTGCCTTACAAAAAAGAACATACTCGTAATAATGGTATCAGTAGGGCAAGACACGCTACACTTTGACATCTTAGTACACGAGTAGATAGATCCTGGAGCGATCAGTCCTAAGCTGTTTTATCCTCCAAGTAATCCGAAATTTTGTTACAACCTTTATGACAGGGTTTAGTTTTAATAGTAATTTTAAACTTATTAATACACTCGAGAGCAATGAATCCGGGTCACTTAAAGAATGTTAAAAATCTCGGAAACTAAAAATGATAGGTTAATGCAATAAATTGTATTTAATAGACAATGTAATACTCCTTAAATGAAAGTAAAAAAATATGAGTCACCATACATTTTATTAACACAAAATTACATAAAGAAAAAAACTGCTGATCTCTCCTTAAAACAAAAATAGGAAACATGAAATTTTTGAACTTTATTACGATTTTCTTGAATTTTAATACTTCGTATTGCCTCCTCGTGCTTCCATTACTGCGTTTACGCGGTTTGGCATGCTGTACACCAAGTTCCTTATACGATTTTGGGGAATATTCTCCCATTCCTCTGTGAGAGCAATTTTGAGCTCACGAAGCGTGATTGGGGGAGGGTTTCGTTGTTTTACGCATCTGCCTAGCTCGTCCCAAGCATGCTCGATCGGGTTGATATCCGGGCTGCGTGCTGGCCACTCCATACGAGTAATGTTCATCTCTTGAAGGTAGTCATTCACAATCCTACCTGTATGAGGTCAGGCATTGTCATGCATAAATATAGCATCCTCACCTAAATTGACCATAAATGGACCAACGTGATCATTGAGGATTTCTTCCACATATCTTTCGCTAGTTAAAGAGCCGTTTACTCTGATCACCAGCTCTGTGCGACTTTCAGAAGAAATTCCGGCCCACACAAGTACAGACCCACCACCGTAGGCTACTTTTTCTTCGATGCATGCTTGCTTGAATCTTTCCCCTGGTCTTCGATACACTCTGTGTCTTCCATCGTGCTTGTAGAGCATAAATTTTGATTCGTCGGAGAACATAACTTTTGACCAATCTTCAATACTCCAATTTACGTGGCTCTGGGCATATCTTAGTCTTGAAATACGATGCCCACGCTCCAGTTTAGGGCCGTTTGCAGGTCTAAGGGGTTTTAAGTTAGATTCAGCAAGCCGACGTCTTACTGTCCATGCACTTGGGTTACTTCCTCCGAGGCGTCGAAACTGATTTGTGAGTTCAGTTCCTGTGAGAAAGCGATTTCGAAGCATGGTGTTCACCAAGTATCGGTCTTCTCGTGCTGTGGTACACCTGGTTCTGCCCGTTCCTGGTCTGCGTAGGTTAGAACCAGTTTCTTCGTAACGTCGGAGAACTCTTTGTACTGTTGACAGCGACACACTGACAGTCCTGGCTGTATCGCGCTGACTCCGGCCGGTTTCCAGCATTGTAAGTATTCTGGTGCATTCTTCAGGCGTAAGCGACATAATTTCAGCTTGAATAATGAATATAGAGCACTATCAACATGGTTTATGTACCCACATAAATGACAGATTACAAGCAAAAGCAAAACCAAATGCTGTAATTTCGTAGTTCCATCTTCGAAAGTGGCCCTTTTTCAAATTTGATTTTTTTATGATATAACTTTACAATAACTAAGAAGTTTTAATACCTTCATTTAAGGAGTATTACATTGTCTATTAAATACAATTTATTGCATTAACCTAGCATTTTTAGTTTCCGAGATTTTTAGGATTCTTTAAGTGACCCGGATTCATTGCTCTCGAGTGTAGGTAAATCTCAGATAACATTGGGAACTTTATTATAGAATCGTGTACATTGTCCCATTAAAGAATGACTTATTCTGTGGAGACGCGTTACATGTACGGATAGCTTGTGCATATTTCGCGTGTTGATGGAATGAGCATCACTCCTTTTATCAAAACTGTTCATGTTTTTCCTTACATACATTAGATTTTCATAGATATACTGAGAGACAATAGTTAGGTTTATATCTTTAAACTTCTGTCTAAGGGAAACTTTGGGAGCTAAACTGTAGATAGCTCGTATAGCCCTTTTTTGCATCTATTGCTGAACATACTCAATATGCTTCCCCACGCAAGTAGTAGTAGTATCTCTAAATATCTATATATAACTCGTGTACATTCTCACATTGAAGCAAATAAATAGAATATTAATAGTATTCATAATAAATTTTATTATCTCGTCCGGTTTTGTGCGGCCACTTCTTTACTTCTTCCCGCGCTTGTATTTATTAAATAATTACATTTTTGATATTTGATTTGATTATGAGCTTTATTTGATGATAATTCGTATTAAATGTCAAGTACAAAATTATAAACAATTTAGTTCCCTTGCGTACACAAGTTGAAAACACCCGTATGCACATTACTATCCTTCTAGGTCTCGCCAAGCTTTGTGGGCGTCTACTATAAACAGATGGCATATCCTCATGAAAATGTATTACTGAATTACCTCATTCCGCTAACGGGTCTATTTACTCGCACTAATTGATCGGTTCTCATACTAACTGAGTCAAATGATAAGTACCAATAAAAATTACTAACTTTAATGCTTCATTATGGCATTCAGTAAGATTAACTGTCTGTGTCATTTGATGGAATAACACCAAAGAAATGTATGGCGATATAAACTCGGTACTACTACTACTACTATATAGCCATAATTATACCACTTTATTGTAAAATACTTATATACGTACTCGTATTATACAGTACAATACAACATTTGTGATAGCATATACAACTTATGTTAGATAAAAAATATATCTCATTTCGATCCTGCATAATGAAATAATAGTGTTAATCACTGTTTTAAACTATCACGGTTGTTCACTAAAGTTATATGATTATTAACGGGACATTTACCGTGGTAAGGTTGTGGAATGAGCTCACGATATTTCGGCGCAGTTACATGCACCATGTTCACGGGAAGACTGACACAACCTTACCACGGTAAATATCCCGTTAATAATCATATAACTTTAATAGTGTTAATCTCCTACAGTGTTACTCTTTTGTATAAAGCAAGTTTCATTTTCAGAGATTGGCGCATATCTCACTCCTTGTCTCATCATCTCTTCACCAATACGGCACAGGACGCTGAAATAATTTTGCTAGAACCATTCTTGCAACTACTACCGTATAAGGATAAACCACTTTGGGCTCGATTGGCTGCTTTTTATTTGCCTTTCGTTGGTACAATTTTATTTGTGAGGCCTGTTTGGAGATTGTAAGTCACATACATATTTCTAGCTAATACTTAATGGAATTAGGTATATTATGTTTATGTTATATTATATTTGTATACATGCAGACGAATCGAAATGGCTAAAAGTGCCATGTCTCAGCTCGATAGGATATGGAAAGATCGAAATTTAAGCGATAAGACAAAAATTACCCTCGTCAACACTCTAGTATTCTCCATATTCCTATACGTAGCGAATACGTGGACACTGAAAGCTTAAGACTGGCAACGCATAGATGCCTTAGAAAAGTGGTGTTGAAGAAAAATGCTGCAGATTCCATGGACTGCGCATAGGTTCTCAGTGAACAAGAAACCAAGGCTATCTAACACAACAAATCCTCTTTAAACTAATCGTCACTGGGAAAAGAGCGAGCAAGAGACCGTGAGGAAGGAGTCCAATGCGCTGGACAGATTAAATCCGCACTGCTCTTAACATGTCAGTGTAGCGGTTCGTGCAGCTAAAAGCCGGAATAGATGGAGAAACATCGTACGGGAGAGGCTAATGCCATAATGAGTCATGACTCCCAGCACTGGGAAATCGACGCAAGGAGGAGGGAGGATGATATATGTATTTATTCCCTTTAGAATTGAATTATACCCAAAATGTATTACATGTAAACATGTATTATATTTATAATATTTTTAAAATATAAAAACGACTTTAAATAGAGTTTGTGAAAATTATAAATTAGAAAGCCAGCACTTGTGAATGGTTTTGCATAAGTAAAGAACATGACAGATATAAATGTTGTATGTCTGAAACCATAATAGTATACTTACTCAAATAATGCTGAACGAATTTTGATGCAGTTTCAGAATTTATTAAATAAATTAACAGTGAAAGTAACACATTTATATGATAAAATTATTAGATTTTTTCTGGTGACACGTGATCTAATTATTCTAGATGATTAAAATGGGCAGCTATTATTATTATTATAATTTAAAATGATGAAAACCATAACATCGTAAATGTTTCTTTTTTAATATTTTAATTATTGATTACATAAAGTTTGATGATCTTAAAATACGTATTTCTTTTTTTCCAGACTTACAAGTTCGAAAAAAACATCAGATGAATACAAAGTAAAATGGACCCAGTTGATACAATTTTTCCTGCCACTATGGATGTATATATTTGGAGGAAAATCATTCTTCTTCACAATGACGTTGTGGATTGCCACTAGTTTCTTCTCCAGCTTCTTTTTCATATTTTTTGGACTGACAGCTGGGCATCAGGGCCCTGATAACTTTTTTGAAGGAGATGTCCCAAGGTATTACCTATAGTCCGTCAAAAATGCACCAGTAAATTGTTGTGTCAACTTTTAATACATAATATTTAATGGATTTGAGAATAACACTTATAATTCTATCTAATTTTAAGAGTACTTACTCTGATCAATTTACAGTTTCTATTGAATTCGGGGTGATTTTCTCAAGTCGACGTGGATTTGCTATAACGTTACCTATGTTTTAGTTACAAAGAACAAACTGTAGACTGGGGCATTCACCAACTGAACACGACTATGGAAAGAACTGATTACGCTGGCAGCCATTTCAAATCTATCGCCCTTTTTGGTGACCACATCCTTCATCATCTCTTCCCGACCTTGGATCAAGCAGAGCTGGAGTATCTACAACCAATACTTTTGGAACATTGTAACGAGTTTGGGATCGAGTTAAGAACTGCAACTTTTTATAAAGCTTCGCTTAATGTATTCAAGCAAATTTTGAGAAGTGGACTAAATCATTCCTTGGGATTAAAAAATAAATAATACGATAGAGATAATTTGTTAAATGATTAACAGATGCGAAGCGTTAAGTTAATGAGTGGCGTTATTATTGCTCTGATGGAGCCAGTTAACATGGAAGTGCATGACCTTTGACATCGAGACATTTGACCCTTGGGTCATTTTAACAAATGTATATACAACCTCAAGCTACTGCTAATGAACATAAGCAAAATGCTCTGCAGCAATCAGAAGATTCTTTACAGTTTTTTTTACTTAAGTTTGTTTTACTTTATAGTACACATAACAAGGTGAAAAACTTGCACTGTAAACAGTTATATAGTAGATACAATTGTTCCAAGTTGTTTGTTTTGAAGAGTTCAAGAAAAAATATCTAAGTACGATAACAGAAGTAAACAGAGTAACGAGTATGTGAGAAAAATTGCAAAATATCGTTGATATTAGAGTTCTTTGAACCAATTGTATCAATGATAATAACACGTCAAGGGGAGGAAATAATATATCTACTAAGTATTTTAAACGTGTATTTTCAGAGGAGAAATATTATATGCAGATCGAAATTCAATCTGGAAGTAACTAATATGTAAATGTATGTCTTAAAATATGCTAAATGTAAGTTCACTAACATGTGCAAGGTAACTGCGTAAATAGTAAGTAAATAAGCAAGTTTTAAATTAAATTATGAACGTTTAGGCAAAAACAACATTAAATATGTAAACCGTGCCTTAGTTTATTCTAATATTATAAAGAGGAAAGATTTGTATGTAAGTATGTTTGTAACGAATTAGCTCAAAAAGTACTAGACCGATTTCAAAAATTCTTTCACCATTGGAAAGCTACATTCACCCTGAGTAACACAGGCTATATAAGATCATCATCATCATCAGCCATCACCGCGCCGGTGAAATCACGGTGAGCAGCTAGTAACTTAATAATTTTGTGGACATAAAAATAACTAAATTTAGTACAACTATTATTTATCTAACTTAATAATGTTGTGGACATAAAAATAACTAAATTTAGTACAAACAATTTCTTATCAAGTACATCTGCGGCACAGACAGCTCATAGTTTGAAGAATTACATCGGGTTTTTCAATTTGTTCACGTTTATGATACGAATACTTTTACCCAATATATTCATCATACGAGTATATTCGCTTAGGATAGATATTCATTGGGAAACTAATATTTGTTATTAAAATGAATTATAATTAGTAATAATATTTTGTTTCATTTCTATTAAAAAAAAACTTACGCTTGATATATAGTAAATAACGCATATCGATCACTTAACTGTACATTATTGTGTTATAATAAATCAGTGTTACAGTGAACGTTACGTTCAATATAGACTAATGAAAAGACGAGACGTTTCGACACTGTACAGCACTTCTATTGTCCCGGTCGGATAACACAGACCACAACAACTCAACAAACTTTGTGAACATCCCTCTAATTTGTAAAGGAAATAAATAGGTTACAATGCTTCCCTTTCACAAGTTCTCGCCCGTGAACAAAACTTTACTGTGAATGAGACTTCATTCTAAAAGACAGGGTGGTTTAACTTTACGGATCTGAAAACAGTCATTTGGATGTATAATAACTTGATAAGTTAATCGCTTATTTCTTTTGACGTGCGACAAATGAGTTAATACATGAATATTTGAATCAAGTTAGTCTGTAAAATATACCTTGGTTTGATGGGTGGTTCCACATGCAAAAACAAGTACGCTTTGAACACCAAGGTGTTCTATATTTAAAAACTTGATAGTAATTAAGAACGTACTATGAAACCAAGAATAATAAAGGTTTGCCATTTTATAGAATTTATTAACTTATCAACACAATTATTTTATAGTTTAGACTATGTGGTGGTTAGCCACGAAACTGGTTTAACATGAAGCTAGCGTGCTTTTATAGATACATTTATTATGTATATTTCTATTTTTTCATAATAAAATGGACAAAACACATTATGCATGAACAACATGGTCAAAACACGTTATGAACTAAAAATATATTACACGATCCCAGTTAAAATATGACCTGTCCATATGTATACTTTGTGTTTTCGTTCATTGATTAAATGGTTTGGTTTAACCCGCTCGTACTTCTACGGCACCTGTCTTCTATTTTTTCCATCCAATAGAAAAATGTTATGTGAAGATATACTAATTAGTAGTAGTTCCCCGAACTAAGACCATGAAACAGAAATAGTTTAGGAATTGTAACCAACGTTATACACATAACGTGGTTCCATGTAGGTACTTGTTAGTTACATGAGAAGGGACAAACATACATTAAATGTAAGCTGTTTAAGTTACATAATGTACTACAAAACACTTCATTTATTGCATCACTTTCGGAGATCGGTCTTCTCTGAATTCTGATGCGAACGTTGAGATGATATATACTTATAGATATAGTCCTTAAGTAATTTAACATACAAACCCTATGTCCCTTAATTAAGTATGTATTGTTAATTAAATTTAGATGTTTTAAATTAACAAATAACTAAAAAATTGCATTGACCCTGGAATCTGTGGAAGTTAGTTATAATATAAAAAACACCTTACATGTCCCTATTTAAAAGTAAAAACGTCGTATAAACTTAAAAAAGCCGATTCGTACCAAGTGGTTCAATCCATCACTAGATCAACAATATTGTTCTTATCACTAAATAATAGGTCATCGGTAACTACAGATCTTTTACCACTCATAAGTAATTGATCAAAACCAAGGGCTGCTTTCGGTATAATAAGTAATTAATTAATAAAACAAGAACAAGAATTAGCAAGAAATCAGTGCACTAATGTATTATTCTATGTCATCATCAGATAAAGTAAGATGCTAATTAGCGCAATCATCACCACTGAGAGTATGTATAATCGCTAATTACTCAAACCCAAAGCCGAACTGGAAGAACTTGGACATATTTCTTCCAGTTCGGCTTTTGGGTTTGGTAATTAGCGATTATACATAGGTACATGACATACATGCATGTCATTGCAATGTTTACTGTTGCTGTTTGCCTATAGTTTAATATGTATCAAACTCATGAAAATATCATTACCTATAAAAAAATAGACCCATGCTTCGATTGACACTAGCGCTTTTTCTTCAATGAGAACACATACCTACATAGCTATAGCTCCAAGCTGAAGTCCTCCAACGTAATATAATAATTCTAATTGGCCTGCCTTTGCTCATATACTTAAATTTGGCGTCCTATTTTACGCGACAATGTTTCACTGTAAACGCCAGAGTTAAATCTACCAAAGCAATAAAACACTTTGCATAATACCTACCTCACCGTTATTAGTCAAGGTTTATACAGTAGGTATTTAAGGGTGAGAATTACTAGACAACTTAATTAGATACCCTCAACAAACTAAAGTTTAAAGACTTAGATACCTTAATTTTAGGCTAAGAATTAATTGTTTTATGTAGAACGGTTGTAATGCAAACAAAGTTTAAATGAGTCCTTACGATTAACTTACAGCAAAGGACGCGTGGTCCACTTGAGTTTATTGCTGGGATATTGTGCACAGGCGCCGTGCGTTTATTTTTATTACAGTTTTATTTTGGGTTAGCGGCCGTAAAGTAAAGGCTTAGGGACTAAGAAATGAGTCAATTGGAAGAAATGTAAAAGGAAATAAGGGTTTAGGTGTCAAATAAAGAGGACGCAAGATTATGAGGTGCCAGATGGGTTTTCCCGAAGTAACTTTATGTTTTATACGAACCGTGCCTACAAAGCCCTTAGTAGATATGGGAGGTCATAAAGTCTATATTTTTAACGAAGCACGTACATATAAGTGTGTTTATGTTTAAGTAGATTTTATATTTTAGTTAGCAAAGGTTAGGTATGTTATCACACTGTTAATAAGTCACATTAAGGGAAGTTTCAACAAATAAAAACATAGAGAACTGATATTCTATTGTCTATCTAGAAATTTCCAGAGCAATTTTTACTGAAATTATCTCATCCTACACAATCAGCAGCAAATCTACGTGAAATTATTACAAAAGATTTGAATGAAGCAGCCGGCGACTGCCCAACTTCCGAAGCTAATGAGCACAGTTTCAAATTGCTGTACCTCTAGCTATCTGAATTAGCCTGTAGAAGTTTTCAAAGTTTACATTTATTTAACAAAATAAATGTAATTTTACTTGTAAATAATTTACTTTTAATAAACAATAGTTCTCACATTTTATACCTTCTCAAATAGAGAAAATCTCATAAGATTTCATAATCCACATATTAACTTCGGATTTAATAATAGGTGGTGGGTCAGTGATACTCAACAGTACCTAAATACGAAAATTAACTTGAGGATTGACATATCTCAAAACGTACGAGTCTGCATAATTTCCTTCGGTGCATAATCTACTATTTCAGCATTAATGTTAGTCCTACCAGTGTACAGAGTTTCAATATTTCTAAGATCCAGGGTGGTTAGTTCCTATGTTTATAGAATGGTACACTGGTTAGGTGATAGCGTTTTAAATGGTACCCTAATTTTAGTTCTGTTCTGAGCCACACATACAGGGTGAATTTTCGAAACGAGACAGTAAGGTCACCTTAACCGTTATAGTTACAGGAAAAGTTTTTAGGAGACTATCCATAAAATTTTAAGGTGTTTTGAACTACGTTTACATATTTTGGAAAATGTACAGTCAACATGAAAATGTTAATTTTACACAAAAACTTTTTTGATGCCAATCGATCCTGTTCCTTATAAGGACCAAAAGTCTGTACCGGACCGACTGAGGTTTGAGTACTAGAAATGTCAGAAATCACGAAAAACTTTGTCCATACATTTCGATCTTTTTTCGGCTTTTAAATTAGCCAATGTATGTACTACTTGTTAAAAAAGTCTTTGTCTACAAAGGTTTGTAATTACCTATCTTGATGGTACTTGTCGCAACGGATTCTTATTCGCGTACCTCACCAATGCAGATTCCGTGTTCAATTAAGTCCAAACGTTTGCGATTTAAAGACATTTTTAGCAACGTAAAAAGTTTTTGTGTAAAATTACTATTTTCTTGCTGACTACTATTTTATTCAAAAATTTATGAATAGTCTCCTAAAATCCTGTTCCTGTAACTATAACGAAAATTCATTATGTATAGACCCGACTCAGACAGACAGTAGGTAAAAAGCTAAGGCGAAAGTATTGCTTTGCTTCGCTCCCTCCTTGGCCTCATTATTATTTTATTCTTTGTTTCAGCTACTTTATAAGCATGTTTTAGCGTTTCCTCCTTTTCCCCCTTGGCGCGTATGACAATCAACAAACATCAACAGTACAAGATTGTAGCAGTTTGCTTCCCTCCCGCACCAAAAGCGTCAAGATTGGCCAAGCTTTTAATTTAGGTTTGACAGATAGATCCTTAGGATATAACCCTACGGCTCCGGGTAGTCTCTGCCCTCATACTAAAGTCTAGAACATTATGAACTCTAGCGTTCTGGGTACATATGTCTTTATTTGAGACGACAATTTTTGCATATTTCAAAATATTCATAAAAATTAATACCTGAACTAACTTGATAAATCTGAATACTGGTTCTATTTATATGCTTTCGTAAAACTGCATTGTAGACAGACTAGGAACTCGCACACGATACCGCATCGTTCTGATTGTTCAGATATGCCCCAAACCATAGAGTAAAAGCAACTTAATCATTAAAAAGTCATAAAATAAGAGTCTGGTAGTCCTGCTATGGTACATACGGTAGGTACATATGTTATATACGGTCTAGTCCCACTTCCAAAACATACTATGTCCATGGGTATTTCTTTTTCCCCGTAGTCCTACTCCACTAGAGGTTGATCTTTTATTATTTAATCGGCAGTTTCAGTGGGTCCATAAAATGTTCCGATAAAATAATACCCATAGCAAATGGATTCTAGCGTCACCAAAAACTTGTATTTACGAAGATCTTCGTTTAATTGAAGCCTTACATTAAAAACAATATCTATTAAAACAACCTGACATTTTCCATCATAGTGCGGACCCATAAAACTGAGATAACAAAGTTCCGTCGTCACCGTGTCTAATAAAGAACGAGTTTTTGAAACGCAATTTAGCTGGATAAGCAGCTCGCAAGGTGAAATGAGAAAAAATAATGGAGAGAATATGCAATTATCCCTTTTCATTGGCGGAGCGTGCGCGGCGCGTTTAAGGGGCTGACAGACGGAGCGTATCGTGGCGGATCGTTTTTGTAATGGTATACGAAAACATGCTTTTCGCTCAGATGATTTTATGGTAATCGTTGCTTTGATGCAGTAAACGAAATCTGTTTGTGGGACATTTATAAGAACTTTTATTTATTATAATGGGTTTTTCATACCATAGACTGGTCTACGCTACGCCTCTTGAATCAACTCGCATAAAGCTAGAAGCTAAAATAAGAATGGGTCTTTCTAACAGTGATTTTGTTTGTCTATTCTTGGATTACTGCGAATTTGTTTATGAACCATCTCTAGCGGCTTTTGTAGTTACACCCGTGAGACAGCTTTCTGTAACCGCGGGTGGTGGGTTTGACAGTTCAGGAGTAGTTAAAGATTATCCGTCGATCTGACGGTCTCGGATCCGAATCCTACCTCGGTCTTAAGCCCAAAAGGCGAAGGTAGCAGCATAATGAAAATCAAAGTACTGTGGTATGACACTTTCCAGTTATTTCTTGGCTAGAATAGCTCTTTAAGATTATAAATCTGTTGTCAAATATCTAACTGTATATTTCGGCAAGAAAATAATAAGGAAATAATATTGGCAATCGTAAAAATTATTTAACGGTGTATACACCGTTAAATTTGAGAAAGATAGTGGTCAAATCTTAGCTTGTTATTAAAAATTGGTTGATGGTGGTTTTGTTTTCAGGTGTACCGTGCCATGACTTTTATAATACTTTCATTCAAGTGACGAGACCTCAACTTAGTATATTATACTATAAACTTATGGCTCGCATCTCTGGAATTAGATACCGTTTTGTTTTTGT
The DNA here is from genome assembly GCA_917880725.1 of Selenia dentaria. NCBI lineage: Eukaryota > Metazoa > Arthropoda > Insecta > Lepidoptera > Geometridae > Selenia > Selenia dentaria. Next base: position 18,056,984 of record OU862888.1, on the reverse strand, counting down.
GCAGAGTAGTAGCACGCAAAACTAATTTAAGACGCGGTCCAACCCCAATTTTAAATTAATTTACGATGCTTTACGTAAGGTTGAAAATTGCTTGTTAGATTGGACTATGTAATGCGAAAATGCGTTAATTTTGTACGTTTTCTTTATATTTTTCGATATATAGTAACACAATTGAAAAAACTGCTGGTTATTACTTTAGTACTATACGTTGGATAAGTATTACCTTAAAAAAAATATAGTGTTATCGCTGAAAATTCTGAGAGTTTGGAAGTGAAAGTTTATTTTTGTGGACCTTTTCAGGATTTTTTTCTGCTGAAAGAGAGTTATATTTATGAATTCTATTTGGTTATTACTCTTTTCCTATTCCTTTTCTAACCTTTGTATTTTTTTCATAATATACTATTGATCGGTTTCGTTACACTAGGTGTTTAAAAATTCTGTTTTTTCTTTAATCAGGGTACGAGCGCGCCTTAAATACCAAACGGCAAAGAAATAAACTTTTATGAAAACACATTATATTATCGGAATCTTCTCTTAGTTTCCAGCAATTTGATCAGTACATTTACAAAATTACATGTTAATTGCAATTCACAAAAATCACATCTATTTTTATCTACTTTTAGAAATAAAACACCCGGTTGCCACCGAAATATGAACACAGTAGGAACTACTGCAGAAAACCGTTTTTTTTTTGCCTTGCCAAGCTATATTAGCATGTTGTTGCATATCACAATAATATCTCATTGCATGTTACCTAGATGTCGCCTGGCGTACGTAAAGGCAACACAGGTAAAATTCTAAGAGAAGTTATTATCATAATATATTTGACCTTTACTGTATGGTCACTGAAGACGTCCTGATTACAATGAAGACCACATAAATACTCACACATTGCCATAATTTTCCCATTACTTTGATAAATGTGCAGGGCAAGAATACGCGATGGTAGTACGCGCCTTTATTCCCCGGATTTAAGGTACACTGTAAAACGTGAATAAATCTTACATTCCCTCATTAACGCGGCTGTAAGGATCTGATGGTAAAATACGACGGATTATAATGTATTGCACTGATTTTTACGCTTCATAAACGTGTTGATAGACTTTAGAACTCGTGTTTTGTAACTTGTGCTGTGAAAATGCGAGCATTATAGTTCTTATATCTCGCGTCAGTATATACCTATACGTCAATTGAATATAAATAAACTTAATATTAATAGGTAAGTTTAATTTAATCTGATAATTTGATGTAATTTTGGTTTAATGTTGATTGGGATTTTTTTAAATTTAATAAGACTTATAATGTAATTTATATGAGCCTTTGTATAAATTGAAAGAAATAAATGATTACTTTTATCAAGCAAAACTTAAACATATAATTAAGTGTCACAAATGGCGGTCTTATCGCCTAGAGCGATCTCTTCCAGACAGTATGTAGTAAATTTTATTATGAAAGCCATTTAATTAATGAATTGTTTCTCCATTTTAATTACTCCTCGCAACCTGACCCGCTTGGAATAAGGTTATCGGTATTCCTATGGAACTATCGTTTGAAACGGAATGATGATGTATATGTTAGTGCTATCACCGTTCCAAATTTCATCTCAATCTGTTAAGCCGTCACAACGTGATGATGTAACAACTATATAGGTACACTCCCTCACATCATCACCTACTCTTACACAAGTTTTCCAATTTGTAATGTTAAACTAGTGCTAAACTTAAGTTCTTCTAGGCTCTATGTCATGGACAAACTCAATGTTCACAACTTGCCCGTCTCGTCCCTTAATAATAAAAAAAAACTACCTGCTCAGACCAATAGACTGAGACTAATCCGCTGTAATTATCCCTTCGTTTACTTGAACCCATAAATCTATTCGTGGGTTTAGGGTTGTTTTTACTTCTTTCAGATTCATTAAAAATAAGATTAAATTGATTATCACTAGGCTATATTAAAAGTAAACTAAACGTTTTCGTTTAGTTTTTTTTTTTATTACAGATGTATACTTGCACGCTTTATTGATTTGCGGCAGAGTACATTGCGGTGGTATTATCCAAGACTGTATCTAGTAATAATAAATTATAGTAATCGCATAATGTCTACTCCCTACATAAGCCGGGATTCCTTGCCTCTTACTATTCGTGAGTATGAGCGATAACGGCGGATGAGAATTTCTTTTTATTTCCTTAATGAGTAAATGATGCTGTTTATCAAACAAAATATGTAAGCAAAATAATCACTAAAACTCTTGTATAAAACTTTATAAGAGCTTCTAGAAAACACCATTATACAGGTATTTCTTTCACTTAATCCACCTGGTACATAGCATTGCACTTAGTTCTGGCAAATTTTCAGTTGTGTTAACGTTTTTGTGAAACTTTTGCACAGAAGTTTAAATTTATTACATACTTACAACTAGAGTGGGTGTAAAAATGTGCCACAAGGAAATGGGAAGCAAAAATATTTAAAAATAGGTTGTTTATTGTTTAGATATAAGTTTTTAAACTATCATGGTCACAAACATTAGAAGTATTCAAATTCAAATTCCATCTCTTATCAGCCACTAAACCCCATAGCAATAGCCCGTATGACATTACGCTGTGGAGATGCAGCAGAACTGAATCTCCCAGACAAGGCATTTATATGAGTACCCCATTGTAATTTTGCGTCAATTTTAACGCTGAGGAAGACTGTTGCATTACGACTTTAACTCCATCAAGCGTAATGTTGGTATCCAAATATGGAACAGGAGGCAAAGAAAACTTCAAACATTTTGTCTTTTTTTAATTCAGAAGTCAATTATTAGTTGAGACAATTAAAACACATGAGAAACAATTTAGAGATACTAGATAGAGCGTTGTTTACTTGAATTAATGTGTCATCTTTCCTATCTACTTTAAAATTCAGGGATGTGTCATTCGAAAAAAAAACAATATCACAAAAATCCTTTATTATCAAATATCTCACATTATGTGATAGTCTGTTCATGTTAACTTGTATGCGAAATTTAAACGAAACATAAAAAAAAAATAGTGCGTGCTGTAATGTTGCTATTTACGAGTGATTTCATTTCAAAAGTCCAGAATTTTGAAACTACCTAGAGCACTCCTCTGGTGCTATCAACCCAGCAGTTTGTTTGAGCATGGTTTGTCGATAGGATAAAGTTTAACAGTAATGAACTATTTTTTATCTATCGTATCTTGTATTTAGCATGGATCTAGCTGCGATAACTATATCGTGGGCTGTCTTTTATCGATTACTGTCAAATTTAATTCGTTTCTTACCCTATAGACAATAAATACTCGCAGTGTGGGTTACGAGCATGCGACTCGTTAGTCGTTATCGTATCCGGTAGTCGTTACAATCTTTATGCAGCCGTGTGATTCTCTAATGATTCGTCGTTACGCTCGTCGACGAGCTCACCGATATCAGATAGTTTATGAGATATCTCCCTTGAACATAAGGTTGCTTTTCCAACGTTTCTTATCATCTCGTTGTTTGTTTCAAGGATGTTGTAAAAAATGCAACGATGTTTGCTCTTAGAGATTCGCACGGCAGAACTCCATGAGAAAGGCATAGGACATGCCTGAAAGGTCCTAGGTCGGTAACGTCAGCTAATTCTGTGAGCAAAGTGCAAACACTTTAAGTATCAAAATATTAAATAAAATTGACTACTTCATAATCACATTTAAAACTAAAATACTTCATAAACATTGTTATATTATAATCAAATATGGAATAAAATTGAATTCAACTTAAGTTTAAAGTAATTTCACCATTAATTTTATATTATTATTCAGAACGCCCAAATATTTATGTACCAACGTATATATATGCATATTAACATAAAAGTACCACAAGCCGTTTATGCAAATAAATCCAGTAAGAAACAGTACACATAAAAATAAAAACTTAAAATATGACTAAAAGTACTAAATACTGCTAATATGAAGGCGTTTCACTTTGATCATACCTGTAACTGAGCAGAAATTATCCAAGTGTTAATGAAAGAGATACAACCGAAATCAATTTCGGTCTGGACTCGCCACAAATATTTGCTTAGTGAAGGTTCGGACTGCCCTTTGTAATATTAAAATACTTTCAACTTTACTTTGATTAATACAATCAGAAGAAACACAACTCTGTAGTACGATTAATGACATGAGACTTAAAAACATAATGTATTATCACTTAACACCAGGTGGGCCTGGTGCTTGTACTGTCTCCTAATAATTTAAAAAAAAACAAGCATGGATCTTGAATCTATCTACAGTAAATTTAGATCGTCAATAAACAAATTTTATATATCATACCTTGTATGTAGAATGGATCTTGCCACGATAGCTATTTCGCGGGCTGTTTTTTATCGATAACTACTGTCAATCCAATCTTATTCTATCGACAACCCATGCTCGCAAATCAGTATATAACATGGTCTGCTGACTTATATAGGTAGTCACATGACGGCGATTACCAGAAATAGGTACGTAATATTGTTATGCCGTGGCGGTGCCGGCTTAGAATAGCACCACCCCAACTCTACCCGTGGGTGCCGGCTAAGGGATAACAAATCAGAAGGTGGGCAGCAGCACCTTCCCAGTCAAACACACACAAACTGCGCTCGCCAACCCGCCTGCCAAGCGTGGCGAGTATTGGCAAAAACCCCTCAATGGATTGGACAAAAAGAACCAAGCCCCCAGTCCCCGGCAGCCCCGCTATTCCTGGCTACGGTAGCGGCCACGGTAACGGTGGGGCAGGGGGTGCTAAGAATCCCCGGCAGACGCCCGGCTACCACCCCCAACGACGACGACTGGCCCTGGTAACACACAACATACGCACGATGAGGACAGACGAGAAGATATATGAGCTGGAAGAAGAAATGAGTAAGCTACGCTGGGACATTGTGGGGTTATCTGAAGTCCGTAGAGCGGGTGAGGACACGATAACCCTAAAATCAGGTAACCTACTCTACCACCGGGAGGGCGACCAACAGTCCCAAGGTGGTGTCGGGTTTCTCGTCCACAAGTCCCTTACTAACAACCTAGTTAAGATCGATAGCGTTTCCAATAGGGTCGTATACCTAATACTCAGAGTATCCAAACGATATTCGCTCGATTTATGAAGGTCATTCAGGTATACGCACCGACGAAGTCGCATCCGGATGATGAGGTGAAGGATATGTATGAGGACATCAGTCGGGCCATACATACCTCTGAAACGCACTTTCTAGTTGTTATGGGGGACTTCAACGCGAAGTTGGGTAAGAGAAGGGAGGATGAGTCGAAAGTGGGACAATTTGGCTATGGACAACGGAACCGTAGGGGACAGAGGTTGGCCGACTTCCTGGAGAAAGAGGGACTCTTTATGATGAACTCTTTCTTTCAGAAGCCACCTCACAGGAAATGGACCTGGCTGAGTCCCGATGGTTCCACGAGAAATGAAATTGACTTCATTATGACCACCAAAAGGCAAATATTCACTGATGTCTCCGTGATTAACAGGGTTAAAACCGGTAGTGATCACCGAATAGTAAGAGGCACGGTGAATATTAACGTCAAACTGGAGAGGTCTCGTCTGATGAAGTCTACGCTCCGACCTACTCGTGCCCATATTCAAGACCCCGAGAGCTTTCAACTTGAGCTATCCAATCGCTTCGATTGCCTTGAGAACATCGCTTCAGTGGACGAGATCAATAACAGGTTAGTAGAAACTGTCCATACAGTGGGTTCCAAGTACTTTAAACCCCACCATACAGATAGGCCACAGAAACTCTCCAACGATACCCTCAACCTCATGGCTGAACGACGCTCATTGAAACTGCAGTCTTCGGATGATGCTAAAGCATATAGGCTGCTCAATAGACGAATATGGAAGTCCTTGCGACACGACATCCGGATCTTTAATACAAACCGTATTAAAGAGACGATAGAGCGGAAAAAAGGCTCCAAAGTGTTTGCAAGAGACATGTCTATTGGGCAAAGCCAGTTGACGAAGCTGAAGAGAGGAGACGGCAGTGTAGCGTCGACCAAAGCGGAAGTGTTAGGAGAGGTCGAGAGTTTCTACGGACAGTTATACACCTCGGTCGCTAAACCTGTTAGCAGCTCGGTCAAAGACCCAAGAGCCAAGCTGACCCGACATTATACCGAAGATATCCCGGACATCAGCCTGTACGAGATTAGAATGGCCTTGAAACAGCTTAAGAACAACAAGGCGCCTGGTGACGACGGTATCACATCTGAGCTTCTGAGAGCGGGTGGAACACCGGTACTTAAAGTCCTTCAGAAGCTCTTTAATACCGTCTTACTCGAAGGTTCAACGCCAGAAGCATGGAACAAAAGCGTGGTGGTGCTGTTCTTCAAGAAAGGTGACAACACTTTACTTAAAAATTACAGACCTATCTCGCTTTTGAGCCATGTTTATAAGCTGTTTTCGAAGGTCATAACGAACCGTCTCAGTCGCAGGTTTGATGAATTCCAGCCTCCGGAACAAGCCGGTTTTCGAAAAGGTTATAGTACCATAGACCACATCCACACGCTACGGCAAGTTATACAGAAGACCGAAGAGTATAACTTGCCTCTTTGTCTAGCGTTTGTGGACTATGAGAAAGCCTTTGATTCGATCGAGACGTGGGCAGTGCTTTAGTCTCTACAGCGGTGCCGTATTGACTATCGGTATATTGAAGTGCTGAAGTGTTTGTACAAAAACGCCTACATGTCAGTCCGAGTACAGGAGCAGAGTTCGAAGGCAATTCCATTGCAAAGAGGCGTGAGACAGGGAGACGTTATATCTCCGAAACTGTTCACCGCTACATTGGAAGACGCCTTCAAGCTTCTGGAATGGCAAGGACTTGGCATCAATATTAACGGCGAATACATCACTCACCTTCGATTTGCCGACGATATTGTAGTCATGGCAGAATCCATGGAAGACCTCAGTACAATGCTCGAAGGCCTCCATCGAGTTTCCCAACGGGTAGGTCTTAAGATGAACATGGACAAGACGAAAATTATGTCTAATTCCCATGTTGTACCTACCCCAATATCAGTTGGGAACTCAGTTCTCGAAGTTGTTGACGAGTACATCTACCTGGGACAGACAGTCAAACTAGGCAAGTTCAACTTCGAGAAAGAGGTCAATCGTCGAATCCAACTCGGCTGGGCAGCGTTCCGGAAACTTCGCGAAATCTTCTCGTCAAAAATACCTCAGTGCCTGTGATGACTTATGGCACTGAAACGTGGTCTCTTACTATGGGCCTCATAGATAAGCTCAAAGTCGCACAACGAGTTATGGAGAGGGCTATGCTCGGGGTTTCTCTACGTGATCGAATCAGAAATGAGGAGATCCGTAGAAGAACGAAAGTCACCGACATAGCTCAGAAGATTAGCAAGTTGAAGTGGCAGTGGGCAGGGCACATAGCACGCAGAACAGATGGCCGATGGGGCCGAAAGGTTCTGGAGTGGAGACCACGTACCGGCAAGCGCAGCGTAGGTCGTCCACCGACACGGTGGACAGACGACCTGAGAAAGGTCACAGGACGACGTTGGATGCAGGCCGCTTCCAACCGGTCCTTTTGGAAAATCATGGGGGAGGCCTATGTTCAGCAGTGGACGTCCTACGGCTGAGATGATGATGATGATGAATATTGTTATAATATTGTAGGAACACAGTAAATACCAATACACCTATACAAAATGATAGGATGATAAGGAAATATACTTAGGTATTAATATTAAAATAAATCACGAATATAGAAAAGGTAGATTTTTAACAGCACGTGCATAATTATCACCCTCATGTTATAAATCGGAAAGTATTGTCTATTTCGATGGATGCATTGATGTATTTACTCTTTCACGCCATAACTATAAATCCGATTTGTCAGCGATATACGATGGCCTGGAATGACTCATAGCCTACTTTTACCTCGATAAATTGTCCTGTGGGATAGCGATTTTCCACGCAGGCAGACAATCGAAGAGCAGCATTTTCATATTCTTTAAAATAGTAAGTTTTTATGTTGTTAAGGTCGAAACAACTTGACAGATTTTAATTAATTTCGGAATGGAATTAGAACTTCTAGCAGGAATTAACACATTGAATACTTTTTATCCTGATTTAACGGATATTCCAAGCCGAAAAGGTTATAAGCTGATTTTTGTTATATAATGTACTAGCTGCGCCTCCCTGTTTTCCCCGTATGTTGATGATGATGAAAAGTATCCTATGTTCTTCCCCGGGATATAATCTGTAGGCCTATTCAAAATTTGACTACGATATGTTCAGCCGTTTAGGCGTGAAAGCGTAATAAACAAACAAGCAAACTGACTTCTGCATTTACGAGTAAAATATTAGTTAGGATGGTTTATTTCCAGTTCGCGCGTTTTGTATAAAATGAATGCCTCAAAGCAAATACAATTCCGAGATCCAGAAACAAATTATGCCGAGGTATAACGTATCTTCTTTATTTCTCATCAAGGTTTGCTGTAGTACCACCCTTCCCGAAGGCACCGCAAACAGAGAACAGTACATTTATTTAACGGGGTGAGGCTTCATTTTCATCCGACTTTATGACTTGTTATGTGTAAAACAGGCTTGGATTAAGTAACTGGCGCGTGATGAGTAATTTTAACGTTACAATAGTCTTACTTAACAGGTTCAGAGATTTATGGTACCTCATTTTTGATGTAATAAGCTACGCCTCGCAGATGCGACTTCACATAAAATATATATATACTCAAAAATCACAGAATAATTATATTTCTGGTTTAACCCTTTGCGTACCAGAGACGTAACTTTACGTGAGTTTCATTTATAAATCTTTTGTTTTAATTATCAAGGAATAGTAAGGGTAACTAGGTGTTGTGTTCATGACATATTATCCTTTACCTGTGTCAAAAATTCAGCAAGGCTGGAGAGCGTAACAAATACACATCCAAAAAACGATATTAATAAAAATTTAGTGACACTTCCGCTGAAAAAACAATGATTTTGGCCTATTTGGGGATGTGCACCACCCTCCCTCCCGCATATACATTGTTTTTTTCAGCGGAAGTGTCACAAAATATTTGTTAATATCGTTTTTTGATAATGGATTTCCGCAAAGTAACGCCTGAATCAATAAATTAAATACACATCCATTCATTCACACTTTCGCATTTGTTATATAGTGTTTGATATAATGATAGTACTGTTTTTTTACTATTTGTTTATTGTAGTAGTATAAAAACAAACCACCAATAAAAGCCATAAAACATCAAAAGAGTGTAAATCTTTGCCAGAAAGTTTTCCAGTTAATAAAACCTCGCAGTTTCAAGTCCTATCACGACAATTTATCGTAAACAATATAAACTATGAGTTATCTGTGCCACAGTTGTACTAGCTAGTACAACTTCTTCAAGTTCAATCTTCTTTTTCTTCAAGTTTGTACTTCTTCTTTATCATTTATCTAGATAAATGATGACTAAGAAGTAAACTTGTACTGTATAAGTACCTACCTACGTAAACAATACAACTATGTTACACTTACGCGAATTTCGTACTAGGCCCACTGGTTTTACGAGGTCATTTGAAAAGTTCTTAGCCCAACATACTTAATGAAACCACACGATTTTGAGTTTTTTTTTATTTTTCAACATACTCTCCTCCGAGCTCAAAACAATTTTTCCATCGACCCGGTAAGGCTTCGATACCCGTTTTAAAAAAAATCTTCGTCTAACTCCTCAAAATAAGCGTCCACGGCGGCGACCTCTTCATTTGTAAAAAAATTTTTACCACCTAAAAATTTTTTCAGCTTTGGGAACAGATAAAAGTCGGACGGTGCTAAATCCGGTGAATATGGGGGATGAGGTAACAATTCGAAGCCACATTGATGGATTTCTGCCATGGATTGCACAGAGGTGTGAACGCGCGCATTGTCCTGATGAAATAAGACTTTTCTTCTCAATAAACCTGGACGTTTTTCTTTGATTTCTTCTCTCAAATGGTGCTACAGGTTGCAATAGTAATCAGAGTTTATTGTTTCACCCTTTTTTAAATAATCCACGAGAATTATACCCTTTGCATCCCAAAAAACGGATGCCATGACTTTGCCCGCCGATAAAACCACCTTTGCCTTCTTTGGGGTGGGCGATCCTGCTTTTTTCCATTGTTTCGACTGTTCTTTTGTCTCGAGTGTATTGTGGTGAACCCAGGTTTCATGCATGGTTATAAATCTTTCAACAAATTATATTGGGTCAGCTTCATATAACTCTAAACAGTCGCGAGAAGTTGTGAGTCGGTTGCGTTTTTGTTCCACTGAAAGCAGTCGCGGTACCAACCGCGCAGACACCTTAGAGAATCCAAGTTCAGTAGTAATTATATGATGTGTTTGCTCAGATGAGATGCCTACAGTCTTAGCTATCTCCTCGATAGTCAATCTTAGATCAGATAAAATTAAATCACAGATTTTTTCTTTGTTTTGATCAGTGGAAGCAGTCGAAGGCCGGCCACTACGGGGCTCATCTTGAATGGTCTCACGACCACGTTTAAACTCTGCCAACCAGTTTTTAATAGTCGCATCTGAAGGAGCGGATTCACCCAAAGTAGCAGACATGTAATCATGTATAGCTTTTGGAGTTAAACCTTTCAAATTCAGGTATTTTATCACTGCACGATGTTCAATTTTATCCCATTTCAAAAATAGCTCTGACTTGACTTACGGTATCACGTGTAAACGAACAATGAGTTACTGTGAATAAACTAAACTGTGCATATTTGTTGCTAAATAATGAAACTACAAAATTAGGGTAGTTATAAAAAAAAAACAATGACTTTAACCATGTTAAGCTAAGAACTTTTCAAATGACCCTCGTACAATCTCGCAGCTCTTCTAGTAGTCGTAGATCGAATTTTATTCATCATTTTAAATGTAGATAGTCAAATCTTAGTATATTTTTGTATTAAGTAAATGACAAACCAAGTTGGCATTTACTTAATTCTTGTATTATTATTAACATAATATAATTATGGTTTTACAAAGATATTTATAATAGCATATTGGACAGATTTGTTTACATCATATCAAATCTACAAAATAATAATTACCATCATTGTATTATTGCTATTTGATAAATCTCAAATTCCAAAGAAACATAACCTGTTAAATTAATGTAATAAATATATAGTACCTGAATGAACGAGCTTTGATCGCATATAAACAATTGATTTTCTTGGCCTAACCTCAAAACACAGATCGAATTACTGTTGCTTAACAGCGCCATCTATTGTCAAGTAGCTTTTAGCTTTATTGTCAAGAGTTACTGTGTCAGTTTTTCTTTGCCTGAAAAGCCGGAAAAACGTCGTTTTCCAAAAATTATTCGATTTATCGCCGCCGAAACTTGGATAATTGGAGCTGATTACGAGATTCAGATTATATATATATAACTATTATATATAGTATATTATTATATACATATATAGAAGAGTTGCTCGTTTAAAGGTGTTTGATATCTACAAATAATTATCACCTTGTTGGTTCATACAAATATAATTACATTTGCGCGTAATGATAGGTGGTTAATGTAAACTAACTGTCAGTGCCACATCGTTACTTTGTCCTAGATCGTTACGCATCGTCCGCGTCGTCAATACGGTACGTTACGCCTTTACCCAATCGATACTCGTTCGACCGACCCCAATTCGCCCTAATCCGGCACTGTGTCGGGTCATACGTGGCTTCCGCACCTTTCTGCAACTTACCCGTGAAATGTCAGCAAATGTCCTGTGAAATTCAGCTTCGCCTCATGTAGTTCACGCTGAGATTATGTGTATAAATGTTATGGTATGTTCCCTGTAGGACAGTAACAAGACAACAATATTTTACTCTAATTTTATATACTACTAGTGACTTCCCGCGACTCCGTTCGCGTTGTAGGCTCGGCCTTTGGCCTCGAAACTCCCATCTTTTATAGATGCTTCTTTCATAAGAACCTTCTCCTAACAATAATTAATACTACAAAAAATTATTAGTGAGATCGTCCATCCTTTCTCAAGTTATAGCGTGACCAGGAGAAATATGAGTTCATTTTTATATATAGAAATTATGCGTTAGATTGTGAGTGAGAGTGTTCTTCTTCTTCACGGTTACTATTCTTTACGGTGAAATGGTTCACCAAATTTGAATGAAATTTTAAATGGATATATTTATATATATTTATTTGGTTTCCCATGAATAGTTACATTAGGTCTTGTCTTATACATATTACTTAATGCCCTATTTGTTAAAGGTAAACACCACATGCAATTTAATTAATTTTATAAAATAAGTTATACAGACCCTGCATTAGGAACCCGTGTGTATCACGGAGGAATATACATTATTAAATAAAATAATACTTTCATGGATATAGGCACTATGGAAAATATATATAAGAAAGTGAAACGACTTTTCATCCTCTGATCAAGCATGCCTCAGTTACCAAATTGGGTCAAATAACGTCATATGGGAGGAATCCTATAGGACGTTATGTGGCTAGGCAACCTATTTGATATGTATTGATGGCGCGAGTGTCACTAGGTGACAAGAGTGATAAGCAATTATACTATAAATTAAAATATTATATTATATTATATTATAGTATACAATAAAAACATACATGTATAAAAAACCTAAATTAAAAAAAATATTGCAATTATAATTATAATATAGTTACACCAATACTGAATAGTGTACATAATTAACCGAGCGAGCAAAGCGAGCGAAGCGTCTCTGCTATAAGTGGCCAAATTGACTTACCTGTCCTTATGTTTGTTAGGTTGTGTGTTCGTCTTCCAGTACAGGTCGAATTTTTCAATCAATCTTGACGAAACTTGGTATATATGTTCTACTTTTTTTTTGTTGTTGACGGTTTTGAGTGGGGTGGGGTACTTTTCCTAAAGGCAAGTGTGTTCCGAGATAATAGGTTGTACTACTGTAAAATTTCCGCTGAGACTATGTGTTCGCGAGGTTACTGTTCGCAGAACTGCTAGTATGTATAGAATAGGCTATACAAATGTGATAAAGCAGTCTTATTGTTGGATTTAGAGATTCCATCTCCCCTCTGGGTATGTGGGTCTATATTAGTGGAAGCTTTAGACCATTCACCAGTAAGAGGAAGCAATAGGCTCTTAGCCCGGCCGAGTAATACTTAAACACCTTTACTAATAAAAGTTCCGTAAACTTTATACTAGGCGTAACTTTCTTTGTCTTGCTCTCACGCGTAACTATTACTGTAAGCGAAAAATTGTCAGATGGATACGAATAACTATTCCGGGTATAGCGAAGTTTATTAGTAAGGCCGATTAAGTATCATGAGTTCTCACCGTGATGCCCACCTAAAGGCGACTGCTGCAAAGTTGCAGTGACGTGTTTAAGGATTATTGTTTTTGTAGTAATGAACGAGATCGTACCAAGTTAAATTACTTGGCGAATAGATCTAAACAGTTGTTTTAGGTTCCAAGTGCAGTGCCCCGCATAACTTCAATGCTTAAACATTTAGAAAACTATAACAGCCAAATGCATGCGTGATGCTTACCATAAGGCGAACTTGCATGGTTCATCACATACTACTCATACTAGTATAAAAAAAAATCAAAAATCTTTTTATAAATCTGAATTTACAAACTGACCACGTAAAATACATTCCCGCGTCGTATTTCTCTACTCAAAATAGAGAACCCTTTACCTACCTCTCATAAAGCTTTTAAGCTGCCCCTCACCTTATTTGGCATTTTCTTAATAGCATAGATATGCAGGACTTTAATCTTAATGGGTCACGTGTTTAACGTCTCTTGGGGCGTAGGGGCAGCCGCAGTATACGAGTATATGTAATCGGAAAATCTGAATTGCTTCTGAGTGGAATGCTTCGTTCAAAACAAACCTTTACTACATGAGGAGCTGAGTTTACTCGTATCTAGGTCAACTGTGACACAGATAACTCATAGTTTGTACGCCGAAGCGTGACACGTTGGCGCTTACTATACGACTACTTTTTTGCTAATTGTTTGTGCTACGGCCTCTGTTTACGTCAACGATACGCACATTTGCGTGCTAGGCCCGCCCACAGGTGAATTACGATACTAAAATATGATCATTTTGTACAAAGAAATAAAATAATACTAATAATGGAGAAGGCATGTCGGTAGGTATGTGACACGAACAAGGAAGCAGACATAAGAAATCATAACGCTTTTTAACAATACAGGAACAAACACAATGACTTTTAAATCTCCCACGAATTAAGAGTCAATTGTTGTGTAAATTCTACATTGTAATGAGTTGATCTAAAAAAATGTGGTAAAATAGTATAATACTGCATATTTTAAAACAATGCGTGTGATGCTTTACAATATTGTTGATGTATGTATTTTGGTAGGCTTTTGAACAATTGTTCGGAATTAACTTCCATCCCATATTAATGTTGTTTTACTATCTATCTATCTATATTATATATATATATAATTGTTCAAAAGCCTACCGAAATACTATCTTCAACAATATTGTAACACCTTTAATATAACATATTATATAACCTATCTCTGTGAAGTGGTTCACGCGGGATGCGATGACCAAGGCAAATAGGGATTCATCTTTATATATATATATATATTATACGGGGATAGGTTATATCCCCGGGGAAGGACATATGGTACTCTTCATCATCATCGTCATCCATCACCATGTGGGCGAAATTACCTATTTCGATGAAATTTGGCAAGGAAAATTGGAAGAAGAGTATATCCCGGGGAACGACATAGGGTATTTTTTATCATCGTCATCATCCATCACCATATGGGTGAAATCGCGGGGCGCCGCTAGTCACTAATATACATTATTTAATTCTGAGAAAGACAAAAATAAATTCTAATTTATTTTCATCATTATTTATATGAGTTAATTTCTAAGGTCTTAGAAATGAAAATTCCATAATAAGAAGCAGTAAGGAAGTAAAATAAATGTTCATCTCTGGGTTATTTATTTCAAATCACAAATCCATATCAGCCGTGATATTCTCTAATGATTCGATGACGAGCTCGTCGACGAGCTCACCGATGTCAAATACTTTATGATATATCGCCCTTGTAAATAAGGTTGTTTTTCCAACGATTGTCATCTCATCATTTATTTCACGGATGTTGTCAAAGATGCAACGAGATTTGCTCTTAGAGAATCGCACGGCAGATAGCATAAAGAGAGGCAGAGGCAGATCTCCTACACACTGGACGGATCTTGTCAAGACGGCAACTATAAGGCTTCCATGACAGAGTGTTCTCGGAATGCGACGAACCGAGTAAAATGGAAAGAGATCGCAAAATCTGTAATCAACGACGTTGAAGACCTACCGTGTGCCACCATCTTACCAACCACGACCACTCTGTCAAGATGGCCCGACTAAGAAGAAGATCCATATTTCATATTTGTTTCACACCTACGAGTAATAAACTACGAAGAATGTGAACAAACATTCCCAAGTACTTGAATATTCAATAAAATTAAAAACATATTATATTATAAATTTAGCACGTTTATCACGTACGTGCTAATTTTATATAATTATTAACACGTTTATATATAGGTGTATGTATATTAAAGATAATTAAGAACAAATAATAACGTTTTTAATATACTAACTAATCACTACAGGCAAGTAACGTACCTTTTTGAGATTTTAATATTATAGAACTTCGAGCATTTTATTTGAAAGAAATCTTAAAAACAATCTTAAAAAACTATGATCTAATATTTTACTTATATGGCATTTACAGGATTGTCAGAAGACGCGGGTTCGAATCCCGATCGAGGATCTGCCGTGCGATTCTCTAACGGCCGTTTTCAATATTCTATCTATCCACAGTTTTCCTTACTACCGATAGAATTTTGACATAACGTCCATACAAATAGTGTCAAATATATATCTCTAGTAAGGTAAACCGATGATAGATAGGTTATTGAAAACGATCGTAAGAGCAAAAATCGTTGCATCTTTGACAACATCCGTAAAACAAATAACGAGATGACAAGAAACGTTGGAAAAGCAACCTTGGGTACAAGGGCGATATCTCAAAGTATTTGACATCGGTGAGCTCGTCGACGCTCGCATCGACGAATCATTACAGAATCGCACGGCTGTTTTTTTCTCACTGCGATATTTGATCTAAGATGTGCATTCTTATTATTTTTATTTAGGCCTATGTTTTAATTTAACTTTTTATTTATTTATTGACAAATAACAATGTTCAGATAAAAAATATATGGGGTATTACAATTACGTTGTCGCTACATTGGCTTGTTGTTTTACATTTTCATAGAACCTAAGTTACTTTCTTTATTTAACAAAATTTGAAAACATTTTTTTTTGTTATTCCATATGTTGATTGTTGTTAATTTAAAAAGAAATTAAACTTTGTTCTTGTACTTAATAATATATAAGTTTCAATACGTTGTATCATTAAATCTATTCTAGTAATATAAATTAATAAATTAAAATATATTTTAAAAACACATGTATTATGTATCTTAGTTGCTTACAAATGTTGATTGAAATCGAAATAAATGGCGCTATATGTCACTTTTGTCAGCTCCAGTCATCAACTTACTAACATTTTTCCTTCGTTGTCAAAATTGACAGACCCGCCAGTTTTCTAGATTTCAATCAACATTTGTTATCAACCGAGTTAAGTAAAAGCCCTGCGGGTCATATCTTGATCAAATTAAAATTTTCAAATAAAAAAACAATCATCAAAATCGGTTTTCTAAGTAAAAATATATGAGGTAACACACATATTAAAAAGTACAGACGAATTGATAACCTCCTCCTTTTTGGAAGTCGGTTGAAAATAAGTTGTATTGTAAGTATCTGTACAATCCTACGTCGTACTTTAATTGTTGTCAAAGGCTTTATTTTATGCTATGCATATTCATTTATATGATTGTATGATCACTGTAGGTCTGAGTGTGAGACTCTCTAATTTAATTTCATAGAATGAATAACCATCTGTAACAAAACGTGTTAGTTGTATGCTAATGCTACTACACTTTTTTTTTTAGTCCGGAACCGGCGCGGTCGTATCATGATAATAGTAAAAAGCAGAATCTTTAAACATCGAGTGTAACGAAACAGTTCGATAATAATCTATGAAAAAAAAACTTAGGTTAGAAAAGGAACAGGCAAATAGTAATAACCGAACAGAATTCATAAATATTACTCGCTCTCTGCAGAAAAAAATCCTAAATAGGTGCATAAAAATAAACTTTCACGTCCAAACTCTCAGAATTTTCAGCGATAACACTATATTCTTTTTTAGGTAATACATAGCTAACATATAGTACTAAAGTAGTAACCAGCAGTTTTTTCAATAGTGTTAGTATATATATTGAAAGATATAAAGAAAACGTACAAAATTAACGCATTTTCGCATTACATCGTTCAATCTAACAAGCGATTTTCAACCTTACGTAAAGCATCGTAAATTATTTTAAAATTGGGGTTGGACCGCGTCTTAAGCCGAGTAATCCACGTTTTTAAATAACTTCCGCACAACCTCCACGATCTATTCATTTCTATTCTTGTATTTTAAAATTATACTCCGCACTTTATTTCAATGTCACTCCGATCGCTCATATACAAATGACAGTCAGCAAATTTTATGACGTCACCATCATGAAAACATTATTGCAAAGTTCAAATATAATTTATATATTTCAACATTCCAAACAAATAAACACCCCATTAGAAAGTTAACATAACACAAATTAACTAATTAGAAGTTGTCCAAACTAGCGGATTGCTACCACAATATACGAATACGATTACCTAGTTAACAGTTGTTACACAATTGCAACTGGATATTTGCAATCGCGTTGATTGCAATTAAAAACTTGAATAGTTTAATGAGACATTTACAACTTGGCTTAAATTGCATTCTAAATTAATATTTCATGGCTTAATCACGTCAACATAGTTTTGTTTTAATTGTTATTGTTTCATTGCCACCTAGCTACATAATAAATAATAATACAGAAATACATGCTCTTTAACCTACTGAATCGCGATTCGCCATATTTAGCCAATAATGCAATAGAATTCACAGAAATCAACCTACTTTTCCAAGAACTGCAACGTGTGTGGTTAAGCAACCTTAAGAAATACAAGCTACTGAAAATCCTTATGATGCCCATATTATATGGAGCACTTACTTTACATATTAACAAGTACAATTAAAAAAACCGACTTCCGTTCTATTCAGTTATTGGAGTGTAACTCAAAAACTACTGGACCGAATTTGATAAATGGGAGCACACGGGAAGCACTAGCTTTCAACAAAATAAAAAGAATTTTGATAATCGGTTCACCCAATCGATATAAAAATTAATATAAAGTTATGAGGTACCAAACATATAAAAACATAGGTCGAATTTGTACCTCCTCCTTTTTGAAAATCAGTAGAAAAAAAGATTCCGACAAATTAGAAAATCGTTTAAAAACGTCTACCAGTATTTGTTTAGTTCAAATTAAATTTTCATAACAATGGAGTTTTTAATACAGATGCTAAAAAAGTGGCGTATTACGGGGACGTATAGCGTTCGGGATGTGGGCTATTACATACTCGTGCTTATTTTTTACCTTTCCCGAACTTGTGCGTTCTCTTTCCCAACTATCAAAATAATGTCTATTAAAAAGAAAAACCAACCATGAAGTTTTTACTAAAAAAATTCATAGAAGTTTTTATGATTCATGCAAATACGTATATTTCTAAAAAGAAGCTACTAATTTGGTTCAATATCAGATTTAATCATTTGATTGAATGAGTTAGGTTAGATTTCATTTCATTTTTAATCTAATTCAATTTCATTTACATTTCATATCAATAAAAAAAATCTACTGAAGACTTGGCTGTATGGGCATAGTTCCCTTTGCCTACCAGAATGGGTGAAGAAAAAAAAATCTTTGCTTATATTCTACGGCTGGCGCCATTTGCCAGAAATTTTCTTTGCGAGTTTATTTTATTAAATTGCTTCATTTTTTCGCAACTGTATTAAAAATAGTCTTTCAGTACACGCGCGGAACCGTCATTGCAACTTGTTCCGACTGTCAACCCTTGCCTTCGGCTGCACCTCGGCTTGGGTAGACATTTGTCGGAACTATTTGCAATGACAGCCTTTCCCCACTTGTAATGAAATATACTATTTTATTATGTCTCGCATGATATACTGTTGAAAGCATAAAGGCATCAGCTCCATATATAACGTGACCGTTCTTCGTCCTATTTTCTAAAACGGTGGTGTCTGATACATTCGATGACTCGTCGCTTGACCGTATGACGTCATTGCTTATACCAGCGAAAGTATGACAGTTTTGGCTCAATATTAACATAACCATCTTATGTGGCTCTTGAACCTCTTTAATGTAACTATAGAAGTTTCGATGGCAGTTTGCATTTAAATGATGTATAATGTGGGCTGATTTGGTAGAGTTGTATCGTTTAAGGCTAAGGTTACCGGTTTAGATAAC
Source organism: Selenia dentaria (assembly GCA_917880725.1). Lineage (NCBI taxonomy): Eukaryota > Metazoa > Arthropoda > Insecta > Lepidoptera > Geometridae > Selenia > Selenia dentaria. The sequence goes on along the minus strand of OU862888.1, from coordinate 18,037,458 downwards.
TGGAAAAAGATTTACTTTGGTGGCATTTATAAAGATGGTGATTGAGATGTAAGTACTTGAAAACAATTGTGTACATTCGGCTGCAATAAGATGTATACATACCGTAATTTTCAAAACTACGTTACAATAATACATTTCATAACAATGTAGATAAGGATTATTTTAAGCAGTAAAATAATATAAATAACTAAATTTTAAGTGATATTTGGTATATTTTTTTATGATATTGAATGCTGAGGCACTTTTGAAAATTGTGAAATGTATACATCTTATTACAAGCGACTGTACAACAAAATTTTAAATTTGTCGAATATGGTATAATGGCAACAACGGTTACCATAATGATATAATATAGATTAATGTAGAATATGCTTATTAGTATAATCCAATACTTCGAAACCAGTGGGGTTTTCCCACACGATAACTGTGAGCACACATATTTCCTCTTATTAGAGTAGATAAGGATTAATACCAAGTTACGAATAATGGGGATTGGTTTGTACCTGCGGCGTTACTACTGCACCAATTTAAAATGAAAAAGTATTCATTGTGACATAACTGTAATAGTAAGACATATGGTAATGTCAACGTTGTAGATATCGACGTCTTCTTTATAACTATAGTACATTACTTTGATCTATTGTCAAAAGCATAAACTAGTAATGGTCAATACTTTCCGCAGCGTACGCGATATTTAGACTTTTTTGGTATGTTTTACACACCTTGGGTTACATTATCGAAGTTTTCGTACGGAGCCCCAACTATTTTGAACATATTATATAGACTATATCCATCAGGGAAAATGTAGGATTCTAATGGTGAAAGAATGTTTCCAATCGGTCCAGTGGTTTCGGAGCCAATTCAATTTAAAAAAAAACAAACAAAGAACTGTTTCCTCTTTTATAATATTATAATATATAATAGAATAGTGTACATACAATTTAACGGGCCATTAATTCGAAAAAAATACTAAGAAGTTGGAATAGTTTATTGTATTTATCATTAAAGGCTTTCTTTATGTATAGTGTGTTAGAGTGAAAAATGTCGTGCGAAATACAGAATATTTGTTATAAGTTTTTTTTACTCGTATTTGCGGCTCTAGGAAAATTCATACATATCGTGCTAACTTACAATATTGTATCTATAAGCATCATAAAACCGTTAAATTTGCACCAATGTGCGAATCATATCAGTTCAACCAACTTCCAAAAAAGGGGGATATTTTCAAGTCGAAGTGTATATTTTTTAATGTATTATAACGCATAACTTTTTACAGAGTTTTACAGAGTACTAATTTTTTATTATTATTTTTTTGGTAGACTATACATCCAGGTATGTACTGTGTATCTATGTATACTTCGAGGTGGTTCTTCATCAAATAAGCATAGCGTAATTGGCGGTGAATGACAATCGATCATGTAAGTAGCAAGGGTCACTAAAATGGGTGAAAATATATTATGAAATACTTAATGAGAAGGTAGATTATAATACTTTAGTTATAGTATAAAAACCTAGTGGTCACCGCTCTTTCCTGTAGGAAGTCAAAGATTTCACGATTAAATTTAACCGACGTGAGTAGTCCACGACAATTGGCTGTCAAACATTACACCCAAGTTTTTCTTCCAGTACCCTTAAATCTAAGCAAAGTAGTGCTTGAGAATTTCTGTTTAGAGGCAGTATCTGAGTGTGAGCAGGTATCTACTTAAACGTACAAAGGACTTACACCAAAGGTGTACTGGTGCGACAGTTTGACGACATGTCAAGACATCCAAATAATAAAACAAAGTAAAATACATGGTAATAAAATATATTATGTAGTTTTGATATGGTATTAAAAGTATTTGAAATTTAAAAAATCCATTTTCATACAAGTACAATTTGAAAAATTTAATACTGACTTCCATTCTATTCAGTTATTGGAATATATCTCAAAAACTACTCGACCGAATTTGATGAAATTTAAATGGGACCACACGGGAAGCACCAGCTTAACTTAAAATTTTGTGAATCGGTTCACTCAGTCGAAAGTTATGAGGTAACAACGATAAAAAAATACACACAATCGAATTGAGTACCTCCTCCTTTTTTTGGAAGTCGGTAGAAAATTTCGTATAAATGTTATATGTTGGCACTTCGATATAATATAAATCATAACACTATCTAACATAAAGACCACGTGGAGGTGTGAGTGTGTCTATAATAAGATTAATGAATGCAAATCAAGCGAAAGTGATATGTGATACGTCAAAAATAAAATATAACTATAACTATATTTTATTTACATGAAGACAAGAAACTATATTAAGACAGAGATAGAGGCAGAAGTCAGTTGAACTTTAATCAAATCATATATTAATTTTATGACGGTTGGTTTAAAAAAGTTAAAGCTGTAGAAGCAATACAAAGTGTACCTAAACGAAAAAGTAATTATGATTTCAGCCATTATGCATGTAAAATTTGTAAAATCTTTAGCGTAGAAAATCTTATAAGGTTAAAAATTGTTTGTGGAATTGAATTTCAGTTTCGGCTAATTTAAATTCGTATCAGAAATGTGATTACAGAAGAATTACACATTAATGAAACTTTTTGAAATTTAATTCTGTAGGATCTTAAGTGCTTTTGTACTTTTCACCATTGTAAATAATAATAATACTTATAATGTCAGCAAATTTCATAAGTAAAGGGATATAAAAATAATGGAAAGGTATACTCTAGCTAGACAATATCGAGCACGATTATAAAGAAAACTAAAAAAGATATCATTAGATTTCTTACAATTGGTATTGAAATCATTTTGCTAAAAACTATCTCATTTATTATTAGTAGAGCCAATAGTTAATCTATTACATATTATGCTAAATACTACGAAGAAATAATAGTCAGGAACAGTAACTGCGTTAAAAAATGACCCAACAAAAGTCGTGTTCAAGTAGGCGGGGCTTAAAAGTAGTGTTCAGAACGTCATCAGTCGGACATTTTTCTTCCAAGCGAGCACACTTCAAATCTTCGCGTACATTTTCATTTTTATCATTGTGAACTTCAGTTGTGGATCATCATGTCAGCATTCGTTGTGAAGTGGTGCAGAAACAATACACGATTAAAATGTCCAGGGATCACTTTTACTAGTAAATATATAGCAAAATTATAATTATTCAAAGATGTTCAAATACGTTGTAATAGATGTACAAATCGAGATGGTCAATACTATGCAAAATTAAGTCAGTCAATATTTATTTAATTTAGGATATATTTTTTTCTTCAAGACTAAATATTGAAATGTATGTAATGTGCAATGGTTTTGCTTGTTATGTTTTATTCTCGCTTGCTTGCCTATTCAATGCGGCAAAATAAGTGCCTAGCTGCACTTAAGCTAGAAAAACAAGAGTATGACTGCCTGTGAAAACCAGCATAGTTATACTACGTTAATTTTGACTGAAAACAATAAAATTATAGATAATAAAAAAAATTATGGACCATGTTACACAAAACTGCAGTACCTACCTACCAGTTGGTACAGTAAGTACCTACTGTTTTTTTTTAAATTATGTTATATATAATATCATACTTATCTTTTTATGCTGATGATTTGTCCCGAAGAAACATCAACATCTTTAAGAGCCTTTATTCTGCGCAGCGCTGCGCGAGGTTGGTTAGGTTAGGTATTTTACATTAATGAGTTACTTACTAGCGCGCCCTGCGGCAGTGGCCTTACCGCTTGAGCAAAATAGCACGCATTAATATTTTGACCTTTTTATATCTACTTTGGTCACAAAAAGACGTAGGTCAAAAAGGTGAAATAAAATATCACACAGGACACATTTTATTTTTAATATCGACATTAATTAACATATTATGATAATTATTAATCAAGTACATGTTATCTACAAGAGACTAGAAAAAAGTAAGATTTAACTCATGTACCTACCAAAAAGAGATGAGAATAGCAAATAAAACAACCATCAAAAAGTTGCTGCTACCAGTTTCTGGATCCAGCATCAGGGCCTAGTCACCAGCTTGAATAAAGGTACCGCGAAGACGATACTAAGATGGCTGCGTTGGTACCATATAGCAATCGATAACACAACTGGGGGGCGCTTATTATGATGACTATGGGTTGTCTGGAAGAGATCGCTCTGAGCGTTGAGACCGCCCATTGTTACACCTAGTTTTTAGAATTGTTCTATTTAATATTAATTGATTAATGTGGTGTCTCAATAAAGTATTATCTATTTATCTATCTATCTATGATGATACTATCCAAGGTTTGATTTGTCAGGCAGGGGATACGTTCTGTATTCAGTTCCATTTCCTAAAAAGTACTGGAGTTGAAGTCCACTCAAACAATATACATACAAAAGTCCGTGAGCGAGAATGTGATGAGCGTTATGTTTGCGATTTGGTCAAATTTTGTAAAGTAGATAGTTTATTAGTACACAAAGTTAATGAAATAAGCTATCATTTAACCCCTTTTAAAGGGTAGTTCCTGGAAGATTGCTAAAACTTTATTCCATGAGGCAGGAGTATTGAGTTAACGCTAGTTTTTCATACAAATAAAAAGGTAATAACAAGAGAGTCCTTTCCGTTGTCGTTAGACTTTGTCAATTCGCAGAATTTGACCCATATCGGTGATCCTATTAAATGCTGGTGCAATGAAAAACATTTTTTTATACATCAGGTTTAATTTTCGGCGGGTTTAACAATTTATTTTAATTAGTAAGTATACCATGTTGTGTGCAACCGTTTTTCGCTATTCCATGTAGTTTCGGATTATGGATACATTCTCACATGATAAATTCACTCGTGAGCTTGGTAATCTTTCTGTTATTTATAGTGATGTTTACAACATTATTTTTAAGCTACTTGCCCGTAATCGCAGATTTAAAATTCAGCAGTGTTCAGAGTAAATTAGAGTCTGCAATATGCTTACACCGAGTATATTTCAGTACATCGGTCATATTGCGCGCAGAAGCTCTGACAACCTTGAGCGTCTTATAGTAACTGGCAAATTGAGGGTAAAAGACCAAGAGGACGAAACCCTAAGCAATGGACAGATCAGGTATTGGAACAGCTGGAGATACCTTACAGCACAGCTCTACATAGAGCCAGCAACAGAACTCGGTGGAACAGTGAACAAACTGCAACAGAGGAGTCACGATCCTCAGTAATGAGGAAACGATTAAGGATGGATGAGAGTCTACAAGTAGGGCCCGTGGGTTGGGTTAGGGCTCTTATTTTCATCTCTGAAAGAAACCTGTGAACATGTCATTGTTTTTAACATTATTTATCATACTATACGTGTTATTATGCTTTCCTCTATCCAACAAATATATCAAAATACCCCCCTCCCTACATCCAAATACTATAAGTACCGAACGGCAACAGTGCCGTTGTCTTCCGCTTAAGTACGCCATAGTCCCCAATAGTCATCACGCATTAATATGTAAACCACGCCTCGTAGAGCCGGGAGTAACAGTAGATTGACAATGTTCAGGCTTGGAATCTCTATATGTTACCTACTTACCTATATCTATACATATACCATTCCTGATCCTACTTAAACAAAGAATATATGGAGTTAAAATTCTTTTGCAGGTGTAGAAGAAGCATCAGTCACAGTCAGTTTAAGTGAAGTTCAATATTACATATACTAAGTACTTATATAAAAGTAATATTAATATCTTGATGATTGTAAGGAGGATCAGCTATCTCAAAATGTCTCTAGGGCACATGGACTATCGAGGTTACAAATTACACTTTATAGTACTCAGTAGTAGCACCTTTAATATTGAAGATCTATTGCAAACACATAACATTGTTTCAGCTGTCTTTATGAGCCACCATGTTAGTAAAGGTCAAGTTTGCTACTATGAATCGCTTCATTAATTACCATCAAGTGAGGTACTGCTGATTTTAGCATACACTAGTTTAAATAAATAATTTTTACTCTACCACGTTTATTTTCATTAATGCTTCAAATGCCGGTAAGCCTCCTTAGGAATCAGTCATCTTCAGAAAATAGAAAGAAAAATTGGTTGAGTATATTTAACATATGATTTTTGACATTGATAAATAACCTATTTTAAAACTTCAAAACGCTTTTTGAAACTTTTATAGAACTGATTAAAGCCTGACGGTGCCCTAAAGGTCTATAAAATGTAGAGTTTGGGTGTGGCTGAGCCCCTACCATGATTACCATATTATATCTCAGGTGGAACTATTACCTAATCTGCGTCAAAGCCCCACTCACACAGCCTCCACGCGCTAGTGTGCGAAAGGTCCGTAGTCTCATTCTTGGCTGCGCGTACGCGCGTTGTCTCGAAGAAAGCCTCTTCGCCTCAGTGCTGACCTGGCGGCCGTCGCGATCACACCGGCCTGCCGACAATGTGGACTTTGTGACTCAAGTGTTGTGAATTTTGTGTTGAAGCACAGTGCCCGTGCGTTAACCCCAACCCCTGATAGTGCCTAACCGGATTTTAAACACGGAACGCCCCGCGGCGTGAAAAAGGTAGGTCTCGTTGCGTACGTTGCTTGCATTATTATCTAGACATATCAGTGCTAGCTCAGTCGAGTGTTAATTTAAGGTAATGTGAAAGTTGTGACGATCGATTGCTGAGGAGTCAGCGTTGTTGACACACTTTTGGTTCAGGTGTGGTGGCTGGCAGGTGGGCGCGCCCGCTCTGTGTCAGTAATACGTGTCCGACCAAAATTCCGATCTCGAGAGACGGCTTTCGGTTAGACAACTTTCTTCCGGCTGTATCTCTCTCTATAGCTTTATCTTTGTAACCATGGATGTTAGATGTTGGTAAAGTATTTTTTTGTTAAAAGAAGCTTTATATTGGAGGAAATGTGGTTAAAAGCTCAACATCGTGGCATCGAACGGAAGACATCAACGCGCTCTTCAGTGTCGGCTACCGTACTCCCCGTTTAGATTGCTCTACCGTTCATTGTATCGCATTACCTCTATTATTATCTTCTGTTATATTTAGAAAAATCTTCTAAGTTTATTTTGTATGTTTTAATTCATTATAGAATGAATGCAGGAGTCCAGCATTCGCCCCGGATGTAAAAAAAGCGAAAAGCGAGATGAATTAAATTATGAAATAATTTTTTCTACTTTTACAATTTACATTAGAAATACCTCTTTTCTTTATTTCTCTATACGTACGCATTACAAGAAATAAAATATCTTTTACAAAAATCTGAAACTGCTAGACATTTTGCGTTTATACGAGTATACCCATTATAAAGCTTTACTTCTGAGGCTACAGGTTTTAATATACTACACAAAAAATTTTACGTCTACGTTATTTAATTTCAAAGTGGTACAATTGTATTAACTTTGGGCACTTCTTTTCATTTTTGAATTTACTTACTTGTTAGAAAATTAACTCGGATTCTGATAATGTATTTAATGCAAACTTTCCAGGTCTAGCTATCTAAGTACGGCAAAGGAGATTAAATTACCGGTTAGAGATAAAATAAATTGATAGTCCTTACTGCACACTTACATAGCTATGTGTAATTCCTTCTTAAATGTCCTGATATGATAACTTTCATTACAAAAAAGTCAATGCAAAAGAGGACAAAATCAAGCACATCAGCTAGTGTCGAGGTTGAACCGGTTCCTTGTCCCCTCGCACAGTGCCTCCCCCTTACCCAGTTGTTACGATGTGCTTGAGCGCATCCTTTGCATCTGCATTTAAATGAATTTCTGGAAATACTAGTAATCTTGAAATTTGTAGCGATAATCATCTTTTGGGTTTCAGTTACGTATGACGGTTTATAGAGAAACTTTGAGGTTTGAGGGCAAATGACAACAATTGTGATGGATTTACAACCGATCCCAATAGCCAATCTATCGGCGGTTTATCCTACTAGAGATAGATATTTAACACTATCTGTATGGGTGTTATGTCAAATAGCTATCGGTATAGTAAAGAACACTGTGGATAGATGAAATATTGGGATCGGCCGTTAGCGAATTAATGTAACACTATAAATTTTGTGTTGTTATAACAAGAAAGCGTCAGAATAGAAAACTGTTTTTAAATTTATTCAAATAAGTTATTTTATTATTTGAAACATCTTTCAGACTGTCTATCAGACTTCATTGGATGAGTGGTATCAGAAGATATAATAAAAGGAGAAAACATATTCAAATAAGCAAATCAAACACATTTATAAGTGTTTCGTATAAACGGTTAAATATGAGAGCTGGTTGGTGTTTAACACATTGACACATCCACATTATTTCTTACACAGTATTTTATTCTTACAACGTTACAATACCATTAATTAGGGGACCCTCGAGGAAAAAAGTATAAATTGTAATCCAAGCTCGGAAATAAATCATAATTAGCAAAACAGACGCGGAAGACTTTTTCATTGCTATTATATCTTCAAATATTTTTAAGATTTGTTAATTTACTTGTTTGCACTTTAAAATGTTAAATAGAAGATTCAGAAATAGAAGGTTCATTATAAGAAATTATCATCTCAATGACAGTATATTTTAAATGATGTAAAGTAAACAAAACCTACTTCAAAGAAATGTTTCGTGACACGAAATTAGGTTTGTGATGTGTTTGGCAATCGAAGGTTTGATTATGTAGATGGAATATAAATTGTACCTTATCAAGGCTCTTTCTCCATGTATTAGGGTTTAAAATAGCTTGAAATCTAGTTACTAGACAGTATGAATAAATCATATCGCGGGAGAGCAATTCCTGACATTCGACCTCTGAATATATCACGATCATTCGGAGAGGAAATCGTTATTCAGATATGAATGGAAAACAACCGAATATGACATGAATAGAGACTATTTTTATTGATGTCAAATGATTGCAATAAAACAACGGATTCAATAGAAACACACGTGAGCCTTCCAGATGTCATGGAAATAAAACATGAAGGAAGCAACATTCATTTAGAAAATTTCGTATATACCTCGAACAAAATTCAAGTTGAGCTATATGTATTTATTACTATTTTAATTTATAAGTATGTAGACTTGAGTGAAAACTTAAGAAGACGCGTTCTGGGCTGTGTATGAATGTTTTTATATTGAAATTTGCTATTAGCTAATCATGCACACAAAAAAGTGAAATAAATTTCTTTAATTTTGTCTACATGTAGTTTTCGTGCCCTTAGTAGGTACACAATGCAATTAAAAATTAAATTGTACATAGATAAGTTACATCCTAAGTAAGTAATATGTTCCAGACATTAAAAACAGTATTGTTGGTAGGTTATATGATTTATTTTTATTAACAGATGAATAAGATATAGGTAGGTAACGTTGAAAAGAAATTTACCGTGCGAAAAAGAAACAAAACCAAACAACCGACTGCGGGCAACTGAGAAGAGAACAAACAATATTTGGATTTTTGATATATTAGCGATCTGAAATGCAGTCACAGGTATCCAACTATTCCTTTAAAATGATATAGAAATACCTAATGCCTCTAAAATTCTATTCACATTGCTAAGTGAAAATCCAAAACCTGTTTTCTTTGCAATTGTATTGCTAGCATGGTAAAACTAGCTCCTTGGAGCCTTTTTATGACAGTTCATAGTTCATATATTCTATGAAGTGGTGTGTCATTCTCATTATTTAACACATATTTGAACAAGAGAGAAAGAAAGTGTATAAACCTTTCCTTTTGAATATTTAATTTAACATCACCCGTCAGTCGTCCGGGAGGTGTGTCACAAGTGTTTAATAGACTGAATATACATACTTTTTTGCACCATCAAATATTTCTTTCTCGTCATTAAATGTATGAATATATCCCCAAGTACCACATTCATTGATAAAATGTATATAATTACGCCACCGAAATCTCGTAAAGGTGAAAGTGCTGCGTACCAAATAGTCAGTACACAACTGATTAGTAGGTATTTTCACTACATCTGCATAGTAAATGTTTGCATGTATGAAGTGAGAGTACAGAGATATTTAAATGAAATGTAAACTTACGCAACTTATTACGTCATACAAAAAATGAAATTACAGAACTAAAATTTTTATAGTGCGATATTATTTTAGGGTTTCCAGACAAACCAGTTATAATACAATTGTATTAGCTTACAATACTAATTATTGTTAGTGATAAATATATAGGTAGTTATATAATGTCATAAAAATATTTGTACACTAGTGTTAAGACTTAAGACCTATCGAGGTAATCAAAGAAAGGCTATTTCTTTTTTCTCTCTATGCACATGTGAATTCCATTTAAATACATCAATTCAATTCTTTTAAAAAGGTCGAGCCAAAATGTTCTTCAAAGTATGTCTGTTTGGAGCTATGGATGTGTATTTGTTATGGATATGGATGTTATGGAAAATGAAAAAGGAATTATTACATATCCACAATATGTAATAATTCCTTTTTCACGCCATAACAACTAAAACGCTTTAATGATAGGTAGATGATACCTGTAAAAGCGTACAGGCTCCTTTTTATCACAAAAAAACTATGAGATAGCAATATCTACCACGTGGTGCAACTTCGGTGCACAATATTTGATACTTTAGGAGCATGTAAATAATATTCTGATTGCAGACACCATGATTGATGTCTTACATTATACAGGTGAAATTTGGTGTTAGGTTAAATAGATAAAGGAATAAAAAAAAATAAAACAATATGGTCAATGGACAAATATTAGAAAAATGCAGGTGGCAATTTCCGCTCAATGTCTGTACATGTCGTAAGCACTCGTCGTTCTGTCAAACTTAAGACTATCATATTTTTACACCTGTCAATTCTGGACTTAAAATAAAAGTTGTAGTTTTTGTCTACATTTTTTAAAGAAGGATTACCATCCACAAAATATGCTAGAGTACCACAGACCCACTTTACGCCCATTCGTTGTCTGCAAATATTTTTATATGTTACTAGAGACTGCCCATGACTTCGTTCGCGTATTAAGCTCGCCCTTTGGCAACGCCATAACCTCCCATATTTTCTTAGATTTTCTTTCTTAAGAACCTTCTCCTAGAAGAATTAACGAGATTGTTCCATCCGTTCGCAAGTAATAGCGTTCATTTATATATATAGATTCAAATGTCATAATGCGACTTCTTCTTTTAATATGTCCAAAGTTGACCGATACTGTTGATACCGACTTCCATTCTATTCAGTTATTGAAGTGTATCTCAAAAACTATTGGACCGAATTTGATGAAATTTAAATGGGACCATACAAGAAGCACCAGCTTTCAAACAAAAAAATTTGAGGACCAGTTCACCCAGTCGAAAGTTATGAGGTAACAAACATTTTTTTACAGTTTACTGTTTTGACAGTAAACAGTCGAAATGAGTACCTCCTCCTTTTTGGAAGTCGGGAGAAAATCATCATACAGACATATAATGATTGTTTTGTATCTAATACGTACATCTTTATTCCTGACATGATGAACTTTCATTTAACTTTGACCGTAACATTTAGGTAACATATTACACAAAATGTCAAGTCTAAATTGCCGTTTGCATTGCGTTACATTCGCGAATTTCACGCCCTACTCTGCGTCCGCACATAGGTTGGTTTGAGCGCCCACGTTTGTTTCATCTTCTATGTAATATGTGTCAGTGCATTATTACATAATAAGTAATAGGCTATTAATTATTATATAATAATGCACTGACTATTACTAATAGCATTCCGTCTTCTAAGAAAAAACATTCTTGATTCGGCGCGTATACATGTAATTTTGTTCTTATGTACCTTGTACATTTTTGTACTGTACGGCATTAATGTTTTTTGGAAAGGTTTATCCTCCATCTAGTTATCTATTAGTTATTATTTAGTCAGAAATTTATCTATTTTTATGGTCGATTGGAGATCAGCAGTAATTAATATATATAAGTCTTTAAAACTTTTGTAGGCTGTAAATAATTTTATATAATGCATCATGTTTAAAAAGATCCGTATCTTATTTTACTTCACAAGAAACACAAAAGTTAAACTAAATATTTTATATTATTTATACACGAAGAAAGTATCGACGCTAAGGAACTTGTAGTTAACATTATCAACGATTAATTTAAAAAAAAATCAGGTACAATATAGAATTTGGTAAGTCTAAATTAAATTAAAAACAAATTGACATCACTAGTTACTAAACCAAAAGGTAAATCTTAGGTCGGAGTACATGGTCTTTGTCACGATTTTCAAGACTGATCATTTTTATCCTTTGTCATCGTTATGGCGGTATTAAAAGAAGTTTTACATTTTTATCTCCCCTATTCTCACCACGTCCGTAACACTAGTTCCTTATCACCTGCATTCTTATATAACTAGGTAGAGCGCATCTCTGCATCCAACGGTTACCAACCCGTTAGCGGTAAGCAGGTCAGCCGTCGCGTGCGCACTTTCAACAGCATACTTGTACGTGTGTGTGGTGGGAAATGCTTGCTGGTTTCATTGAAGTTATTGATGAAATAATGCCGTAGAATATTATACGAAGAGGTACAAAGAGGCTTTGTATTGCGGTAGACTATTTTTTCTTTTAAATTAAATTGTTGAGTGATGACGATCTGACGAACAATATTTTTTGCAAGATACATGCAATTCAAAACTTTGATATGATCAAATCAAAGCATTGGTAGCATTTATTAACTATCAAATGCGCAACACGCTGAAATTCAATACTACATAAAACTTAACTTTGAGACTCATGGCAATACCAAAGTTTTCGGTTAAAAGGCATAATTTTCTCAGGGTTAGGTATAATTATGAACATATTGATTAGAACGTTATGAACTCTGAATAATATATGTTCTGTGATATGGATTAAACCAACATACGATATAAATTAATATATTCCCAGGTTTTAATTGAAATTTTCAATAAATATACCTTCCTAAATATATGTACTTATGATTACAATATATTGTGTCCAAAAATATAGCATAAAACTTCGATTAACGTTGGTTGCCGCCGTCGTATAATTATAATCGGACAAAAACGTTTCCAATGGAATGGCAAAGCACGCACATACAATATAATTTAGCATTGAGCCTGACACGAAACACCCAAAGAAATAAACCTTGCCGAAACTGGCTTGATTGCAGCAAAAGCTTTTTTGTACCAATCCAAGGTCCTAAATGTACGGGGTTTCTATTACACCTATAGAAAATGTATCGTCTCGTTTGAAATGGTGTGAACAAGGTCCTGTGGCGCAACGGATAACGCGTCTGACTACGGATCAGAAGATTCCAGGTTCGAATCCTGGCAGGATCGATTTTTACAACTCGTAGCAACTAATTTCGATAGCTTTAGATAAATAAATAAACTCTTTATTGAAACACCTCATCTCACATTACAAATGAAGAATTACGAAACATTTGTATGCAAAAATATATAATCAAATTAAATGCTTAAAATTAATAGTGTCACAATGCGCGGTTATATCGCTCAGAGCCATCTATTCCAGACAACCGTGCATGGAAAGATATAGGCATAAACTTATAAAGGTGGTGTACAAACCAAAAATATTTAAATAGCAAAATTCAAAAATACTATATATATATATATATATATATATATATATATATATATATATATACCTAAATATATATATATATATATATATATATATATATATATGCATAATAATATACTATAAATATATTTAAAATACATACATACATAGGTACTTTAAACATAGATATTTAGCTAGGTGTATATAGAGGTGGTGTGGTGTACAAACCAAGAATAATTTAAATAGCAAGATTCAAATACTATATATATATATATATATATATACATATACTATATGCATAATAATATACTATAAATATATTTAAAATATATACATAGCTCCTATACAATAATTATAACAATGCAAAATAAGTTATTAACATAGAATTTAGTTAGTTTATGCGCAAGGCAAAACGCTTTGACACGCATAGTCGAACCTTTAAACTTCATTTTATAGAACATAGTTCAGGATTCCTTTCCTAAAGTTTTATCGTATTACAATTTTAAAGTGTAACAAGGCAGACCTTCCGTACTACCTTCACTACAAAGACTGCTAATGAATTTGATTATCCAACAGAGTTCTCTCTACCGTACAGCTTCCGACGATTCATCGTAATATCTAGACACAGACCAAAAAACTTAGTCAGGAAAGTACCTACATTTGGTTAACTTTCTAAATGTATATTATTTCTAATATATCTTCTCAATAATCCAATGCGATTACGGACTATAATAGATGATGAGAATTGACATAATTTATCCTAACATCAGGTAGCTACTTTCTTATACTTAGCTATGTACCCATTTTTTTCTTAGACACACAAATTAATTTTTTTACCATAATTTGCGAGTACATACTTATAATAAAAATCAAAGAAACTGAAAACACCTTATGAACAGCGCGATACCTAAATTAAATTTGAAGATAAGTCACTTTTTTCGTTTACCTAGATGTTTTCCGTTTAAACCCAGGTGCAGCATACTACGGGATCTTAATCCAAAGTGTTATGGTTGGAAATTGTATGATATAATACACGAAATTTTAAAACAAAGTGGATTGTAGAGAACGAAATCTTTGCGATCTATTCACAAGCCATGGAGCAAACTGCTTTTATGACTAGGTATCTAATAAAACTGATTTTCCATGGTTTAAATACCGGTTCTGTATGGGCGATATTAACACATGTTTTTGTCAATTTAATTTTAATTGTTTTCTGCTGTCAGAACGTGCTAAGGTGAACGAACGCTCTTGTTTTCAGCGTGCAGTTCACATTTTTGACATGCTTTGATGTTGTAGCTACAATGAGTAGTACTAAATATATAATTCAAATAACTCTTTGACTTAATTATGCGATTCGTAACAATTGAAGACTATTCTTAAAATCTTTCGGTACCTATTAAATTTAAGTGGTTGTTCAATACAAATGTAGTGGTATTATTTCATTACCTAGTACCATTTTTAATCCTTATATTTCTAATCGCATAATTATCGTAGTTAAGTTGTTTATTATATGCAAGAGTTTGTTTATCAAATAAATAAACAAAACATCTAATTATGTTCATAAAGATTTTAATGTTAACATGTTATTAGATTCAGAATACTCGTAACCATCAAATCTCGCAAATAATTTGATTATGTCAAACAATTGCCAAGCCTATCCACAAAATAAAAATATGTTTCAACATAATAAAAGAGAACCTTTGCTAGATCATCTGCAAGACATAAAATCAGTTTTATTTGACTTTGTATGGGATACAATTTTTATATTATTTCATAATTCTAATATGTAATAATATGTAATAATATTCTAATATGTAATCTAAATATGTATGTTCAATTGATGACAGTGACACTAACTGTGGTATATTATGCGTTTTATTACCAACACTTTGCACTGGCAATAATACATATACAACATGTAAAAATAAAAAAGTTCACTAGACGAATCATCGTATAAGTCAAAACGAAATATAATAATTAATGTCCTTATGATTATACAAGTTATAATTTTTTTTATAATTAAAGAATTGTACAATCTGTACAATATTTATCAGGTAGTATAAATATGTATAAGCAAAATCAGAGATAGACAATGTGTATGAAGTTATTTGTTATTTTTTTGAAGATTATGGTTAGACTTCCAAAAAGGAGCAGGTTCTATGTACGTCATACGTCAGTATGTACTGTTTTTTGGTTACTTATGTTCACTGATTTGTTCATCAATTGTCGATCAATTTTGAAAGCTTTTGTTTTGTTAAATGAGATTAAGTGCCGTCATTAGTTTTTTTCAATAAGAGAATGAGAGGATTATATATACTAAAATTATAAAGAAGATTTGTTTGTTTGTTTGAATTGAATAGGCTCCGAAACTACTGGACCGATTAGAAAAAATCTTTCACCATTATATATACTATTACTAAGTATATAATGATATTATATGTATAGACGAAAGATTTGTGTGTATGTTTGTAACGAATTGTTTCCAAAAGTACTGGACCGATTTCAAAAATTCTTTCACTATTGGAATTTAATTTTTTAATTAATTTACTTTCACCCTGAGTAACATAGGCTGTATAAGATTCATCATCATCATCATCATCCATCACCGCGCGAGTGAAACCGCGGAGAGCGGCTAGTCTACAATATAGAGACAAACATGATAAGAACGTATACCTACATTTCAGTAGCGGGTTAGTATTACCTACCATGTTGGTATGTTACAAAGAGGTACTACGAATACTAACGAGTCAACCGACCCAATCTTCATATGATTAACATCAACACCTCTACTGACTTGCAACCTCAACGGAATGTGGACACGCATCGAATAACCATATAGTACGGTAACTACACAGATTGCCGCATAGTCACTATAACGGACAGAGTCTGTTAACCTCCTACCAACTGTTGACCGTCCAGCAATGGTCCACATACGAACTTGTTAATTTGCATTCGTATAAACTTATTTAGAAAATGTCGTGGATTCCAAATAACGGTGAAGAGCATTCAGAGCTAGGTAGAGACGATAAGACAACATCGTGTTATAAGGATATGTGTTGTTGTTTGAGACTGATAGGCACTTTACTCCATAATCACGGTAATGGTAATAGAATATTAAGATGAATTCACAAAATTTATAAAGTCTCTAGTAAGTCTCTAGTCTCTAGTAAAATCTCTTAATTATGGGGCAAAATTCCAACATCCGACGCGTTTACCGAGAATTGAAAATTGCTATAAATTAAAATTATACATTCGTTATTTCCTTAGTCACAAGCGGCATTTATAAAATTGAAATATATATTTCAGCTGTTTAACTTTTAAATTTTATATTACTGGTCATTTGTATGCACCTAGTGCACCTACCTACCTATACCATTTCAACATTTTGGTTCACGATACTTAATTGAATTAATTTTATTTAAGACTACTTGCTCTCCGCGGTTTCATGGGTGATGGATGATGATGATGATGATGAATCTTATATAGACTATGTTACTCAAGGTGAATGTAGCTTTCCAATAGTGAAGTATTTTTTTAAACAGTCCCGTACTTTTTGAGCCAATTCAACATTACAAACATACTTACATACAAATCTTTCTTCTTTATAATATTAGTACAGAAGTATAGATATAAATTTATTTACATTTACAACCGCTAAATACGATTTTAATATACAAACTAAATACTAAATGAATAATAAATTAAATCTATTTTAGATACCTGCTCAATTAATTATTTTAAGAAATTGAATTAGAATGACATGTTAATGTTCGATTTGTTGTAAAAATGAGAAATGACGCTATTTTCTTAGCTACTCATAGTTACAAATCACTGTCATATGTATAAATAGAACCAATTTCCGTACAAATGTTGGATTATCTCATCCCTGCCAAACTTCGCCGAACAAACTGCATAGGAGCGGCAGAAAGGGCAATTTGCAATATTCAGATTTGCAACGTATGAACGTAACCCGTCGGGCATGCAAGCGAATTGCAGCAGCTAGGGAAATAGCCGAAAAGTAATTGGGAAATTCAGCAGATGGGTCCAACTAGGACATGCTGAAGATTAGAACGGGGGCAAATTGATACTCTAATGTTTCTTGTTTGCTTCTTCAGTGTTCTTTTTAGCTAGAAATGAAGGCATAGAATATGCAGCATTTAAGTACCATAAACATATTATCGACTCCATTTGTCTTTGAACATATGTCTCGGTAATGGCACGCCACTTGAGCACGACTGTTGTCCTTTCGCAAAAATCTGGCCCCACGAAGACGCTTGCAATATGCGTGATGCTTTACCAAGCATCGATCGTGGGTTCGCCCATCGGTTGCTCCGAGTAAAAGTATATTAATTAAATAAATAATTAATATACCTAAATATGTATTCCAGATACAAACGATAACAATAAAGATGTATTTAATATCTTTATACCAATAGCAACACGTTTAATTGAAGAGATAAAAAAGTAAGGCTATTTTAGTGTAAATGAAACTTGTCACCTGCTCAATACCAAGTTTTTAATCCGTTTCGTCTTTTCTTCCACTAGCTGCCTGGAAACAAGTTTGTACAAGAATAAATAGGTCAAGCTGAATGCCGGTATTTATTTAGAATTCTTTCTTAAAATAGCACCAAAAGGTGAACTGAAAAGGACTAGCAAAATAACACACAAACATATAAAAAGGTTATACAAATTATAGTGGTTGCATACAAAGGAATGGCGTCTTGAATTTGTGGTCGAAGAAAGTTGATGACCACTTTTATCTTTAACGTCGAGAGCTATCTATTTTCTGTTCAGTAGATTTTGCGGGAAACAATAGATTAGGTGATCAAAGCCCATGTACCACTTCTGTCTCCAATAAAAAATGACGCAATTATATCAAGAATAGGAAGAGCCAGCTGAATTTTGTTATACACGTAGATACTAAAATTAATACACTACAACAGCTCTCCATTTTAATCTAGTAATTGTATTGAATCAAGTAGGTGTTCAGCTGTGTAGGTTTCAATTTGCGACAGCCTACAGTTTCGTAGATACAGCCTCCCTTCACAAGGCGACCTTGGCTTGTCGCAAGGCTTGCTCGCCGAGGAATGCGACCGCATTGCTGGGCTTTGTTGACGATCCATATAGATAGTCCGATAGAATATACCCGTTCTATAACCCTATGTTATGTAGAAATTAAACCCGAGCAAGGATATCGCTAAATGTCGAATTTGTGCTTAATTAGAAATATTTACGGGATATGGTTCTCATACGAATTTGATTTGAGTTCTCGATATTTCGGCGTTGTTGCAAGCACGATGATCACAGTGAACTTAAGAATTACCGGTGGGCTTAGTACATACGAGTACAACAGCATTTAGCCTGGTCGAGTCTTTACAAGGGTTTTGGCTATATTTAAATGTTTCAAAATGCCACTGGTTGTAATAAATGGTAATAAATAAACTCAACCTCAAACAGGTATTGCCAAACGAACCGGTCAAGTGGGAGTAGTCGATGTTGCCATACCTTTGAGTTATTGTCAACAATGAACAAAGAGTATTAAATAAATGACATATTGGAATGTAGCTTTATTTCGTAATTAACACGTCAGTATTATTTTATACAAATACGGTACAAATTAAAAATACTAACTAATTCTTAACCTACATAAGTTAATGTTACTGGGTAACCTTTTCCCGACCTATTAGAAGAACCTCCGGAGTTGGTTATCCATTATAAGTTTTTACCGCCTTTATCCTTATACCTGCATAATATTATAATGACATGAAAGTTGGGTTTCGCTCTACTACTTACCTGGCTTGACTGATGTTCTTGTTTTTTTATCTTGCATATTAACTGCTTAAATCTAAGAATTTACAATGCTGTATTTTTCGTACGTAATTTAAACGTACGAAAAATACAGCATTGTAAATTCTTAGATGATTAAAAGAAATACAATCAAACAGATATTCCGATTGTAGCAAGGTTTGTTTATATAGTATACTACTTAACTTACTAGAACTCAGATGGCTAGATTTTCTGATGTGGCTTACCCAGAGGATCCAAATTGGAATCCAGTCTAAAAACGTTCATGTTTAATTTGAACAAATTTGATTTTCTTTCAAGTTTTGAAGAAGAGAAGAAATATCATAACGATTTCGTAATCATAATTATTATGTAATCTATAAAGTATATAATAATTAAGGCTCTTATTAATAAATAAATATAATCCAACAGTTATTTCCGTGCACAAGACAACATCGAAACAGGTTATTAAGAATACATACCAAGACTTTTTACAATATTAATCAATACAATTACCATCAAACTTGTAAAAAGCTATTGTGACTCAGCAGTGCATGGTTATAAATAAGTTATTTTGAATAGTATAAATTCTACTACCAAAACATGTTTTTATGTTGCCGTATAAACTTTATTCGTAAAACGAATACTGTGACAAACGTCAGTCTCAATAAAAATATTCATTATTCAGTAAAAACGTAATCGTAGTTAGTGACAACATACCGGCGGCTATTTTAGTGCAGTTTTAAATTGGCCATGTTTAAATATATTTCATTACCTAAGGAGGAGGTGCTCAAATTGATTGTATTTTTTTGTATATTTGTTACGGTTTTTTGATGACTTTTTTGTTCGGTAGGTGATACTTCAGAAGTGGTCTTAAAAAACAAGCCACTAAAACAGTTTGTCTGATGTTAATCTCAAAGACTACTCGTACCAAATGCAGCGCTTGTGATCTATCTATCTTCTAGCCTTCAGCTTTAAAAGACTGCAAGGGACTGAGCTGCATTCGTGCAGACGCTGTGTCTTAGACTTTGCTTAAGTGTTAAAGTCATTAGGGCTCTGTAAAGGTAAGGGCAGGGACGTAAAATAGGGGCTTATTGCGTCGTCGCAGATGATGTAATCATGTCCTACCTCGCTGCTTTAATATTGTGTATAGGCCTCCTTTTCATCATGTGTCTCTCTATCTCAAAATTTTGTTTGACAGCAACTCTAGTCAAGTCATCATCGTACTTGAGCTCTACCTCTTGAAAATTAGCAGCTAAATTTATGTTTGTGAAATCTTTTGATGGCTCACGAATGAATACAAAGTATTTTGCAACATGCTGACGTAGATATTTCAATATTATACAACCAGTCATTGTGTTTGAGATGGAGTAGGTACTAATATATTGGAGGTGCATGGGTATGTATTGTACCTATAGAATACATAGTTGTTTGTCCCCAAAGTGTGCCTGTCAAGAGCAGCAATTGCCAAACTTTATTAGTCCAGGATTGCATTAGGAATAATCTAAACTCATGAGTCGCACGGGACATTTTTTCTGGAATTAAAAGAAAAATTCAAACAAAATTTGATAAATCCTGCCAGAAAATAATGTGGAGGTTAAGGCTAGTATTACGGAGAGAAGCTCAGTTGTGAATATCGTCATGAGTGGAGATTTGACAGTTAATGCCACACAAAATTTACTCAACAGTCCTATTAAGTATCTTAGTTGCTAACAAATGTTGATTGAAATCGAAAAAATGGCGGCTCTATGTCACTTTTGTCAGTTCCAGTCGTCAACCTGCTAACATTTTGCTTACTGGAGTATTCAAAACGAATGAGGCACCATTGTACAATATTTTAATCAACATTTGTTAGCAACTGAGATACATAATATCCCTGCAGATCTGTACGTAAGCCTGGTTTAATTGATGTGCCTACCCACTTCTGGAATAGCCCTTAAACAAGGGAATGGTTTAATAAAATCTGATTTTACATTGTCAATAGGACCATTAATACTATACTTAATACTTATCTATATATATAAAAGCGAAAGGCAACTCATTCACGCATTCATCACGAAATCTCAGAAACTACAAGTGGTAGGAGTTTCAAATTTTGTATGCGGGTTCTTTTTAGGACGTAGGTGCTCACTAAGACGGGATTTTATGAAATACAACCCCTAAGGGTTTTTTTTTGGGGTTGATAGTTTGTATGAAACTTCGTTACTGTGAGTGCTAAAAGTTTAAAATTTTGCATGGGGGTTCTTTTTAGGACGTAGGTGCTCACTAAGACGGGATTTTCTGAAATTTGACCCCTAAGGGTTGTTGTTGGGATTGATAATGAAACATCCAAGACCAAGCGTACGAAGACGCTGGCGGGTCAGCTAGTTTCTAATATTTTCATTTCAGTCAAATTCAAATTCAGTCAAATGCAAAAGAAACGTCTGCAAAGTCATGTTTAGCGCTGCAGGCCGTGCTTAAAACAAGATTTGCCTGCAAGTTGAATACAGCTGTTGCAGGCAATCAAAATACCGGCGCGCAGCGTCAAGGCAATATTGCATAAAGTTATTCTGAGGCATGTCTATGTCTAAGCTTCAATCTAGCAGGATTTACACAGCCCATACCGCATTATTAACAGTATTCTATTATTACAACGTACTGGACTGGTAAAGCGTCACCACTTCACAATAGATTTATCTCTGACCTTTTGCAAACGTACTCGTAACTTGATTACTTGGATGCTTACCAAGTGTGTTGCAAACATTTCTCGGAGTGTGTGAAATTTCGTACTTAATGTGGATTTATACTGGCTTATAAATTAGAGACATTCATTGTCGTGCAATCAACTTAATTTTTGTAGCAGTAGAACTCATTGTGAATGAGTTCTTCCATGGAAGCCACCATGCCCTATTTCTATCGCGATGCAGTAATGTTTGCAATACTGCGTTCTGGTTTTACAGGCACTTAACGACTTGGTTGGGGGTTTTGATACATACTTAACTAATAGTTAAAGCTGAAATGGTTAATAAGGACATAAGATACATACATTTTATCTCATTTTTAATCTTCAAATATTATTATTAACCGGCAAAACACTCACGTTAAGGATCGAATACCGGGTTTCGAGCATTTCCGATGCTCCTCTTCAGGGCGAGTGCGCAGCGGCGACTGCGATTAGCGTCATTTTTAAACATTGGTCATAACCATTTGTCAACTAGGAATCAAATAATCCAGGCTTAATACAGCAGTATGTCACTTGTGACGAAATGCATCTTTTATAGACATAGGTTACCACTTAACAACAGGTAGACTTAGTGGTTATACCGTTCTCCTACTATCATATGAAAACAGAACATTATTTTGACGATATAATGTCTAAAACGTATCTAAAAACTTCCTATTACTACCTGAACATACTAGAACACCAAATCAAAAATATATTTTCCAATTGCAATGTTAATACTCGTAATTTATATCAAGATCACTTGAAGACGACGGAGGTGCCTGTCTATTTCTATTTTTAAGACTCGATTGAACCTTAGGTCATCCGTAAAAAGCCGGCTAACCAGTCCCGTTTCCGATTCTCTATGACCGTGAACGCTCTAATCAAAAAAACTACAGAGGAATATTATAAAATCTTCGAACACGCTTTAAGGCAAAGTATAAACTCAACAGAATGTTGATTTATGTAGTTATAAACATTACATTCGTGACTTTTTTTAACATCAATACTGACGATGGTAAGAACATGCCTAGTACGCGTCCTCTCACATCAGCAAACGAATGGCGATAGTACCTAATATAATTTAATGAAAAAAGGAAGGTAAAGGAAAAAAGGAAACTGCCACAATCAATGAAAATGATTATACCAGTAGTTCTGCAAAAAGTAGACCGCGCGAGCACATAGTCTTACCAGGCATTTTTCGCAGTACTTCACAACCTATTATCTCGGAAACCATTTGACCAATTTAGCTCATAATATACGAAATTCCTCTTTAAAGTTAGGTACCTAATGTATGTACCAAATTTCATGAAAATCGGTCGGTAAACAGCACCGCAGCAAACTTCCCCTCTTTTTAGGAATTAAATAGTAGAACATGCATAGCACGTTTCGTCAAGATTGGTTTTAAAACCTATAAAAGAAGACCAACATACAACCTAAAAACATACGGACAGTTGAAAGTCATTTGGCCAGTTAAAGTTTCTGCTGCGTGTACCGCAAAACAATTTAGCTCGTACTCGTATGAAGCTTGACAGCTGTATACGTATTGGTACCCGTTTTAGCAGTTGTAGACCAAACGGTTATTACGAAATGTATCGTGAAATCAAACATTAACCGGTTATCCGCCCACTTACAGATAGATACGTACCCGAGTTACCGGCGTTCGTAGACGAATATTGAATATTGACGCAATAAAAATATTTAATGGTATTTTAATGATGTAGAATGTAGGTTGATATTAATTTCATTCTAAAACTCATTACGGCATCAAAGTAAACAACAAAATAACAAAACAATTTATTCAAGAGTAGACACGTTGCCGTCCTTATCGTGAAAAAGGAAGACCTCTTTTCAACCTTTGGATGGATAACAGTTTGTTAACATGATTAAGTAGGTATGGACGTTTGTGTAACATCACAAAACTATATAATACTAGCGCCTGCCCGCGACTTTATTCGCATAGTCCCATTTGTTCTATGGAACATGACGTAATATTACAATTTGAGAAAATACTATATATATGTTTGTACTATAGAACAGTTTGTATGTACAATTTGAAAATGTTTATTTTCATTATTAACTTAAAAACTATTGGACCAAATTTGATGAAATTTAAATGGGACCACACGAAGTACCAGCTTTCAAACCAAGAAAGAATTTTGAAAATCGGTTCACCCTATTGAAAGTTATGAGGTATTAAACATAAAAAAATACAGTCCAATTGAGTACCTTCTCCTTTTTGGAAGTAGGTAGAAAATAATTGCTTTCTTTAACAAGAAAGCAATTATTTTCTACCGACTTACGTTACGGTTATGTAAAAAGATGATAATCTTTCTATTTCTTTAGTATCTATTTTATAACAATTTTAGGTTACTTTAAATTCTCATAGGTGCGTGAGAACAAAAATCAGGTCGGTATAATCAGGTCATAAATCGAAAAGTGACTCTTGCTCACGTAACATTTCGTGCCGTTATTTCGCAAGATTTCAAATGACTACGCACACGCATTTAAGCCAAAGTCATTCATTATCTACACTTATATTATAAAGAGGAAAGATAAATATTACTAATAGGATTTTTGTATGTAACGAACAAACTTAAAAATAAACGGACCAACTTCAAATTTGCCGTTAGAAAACTACGTTATCATAGGCAGTATAATAGGATATATAATATTTTATAAAGGTTAGGGATCCGTATGAAAACTTTGATAATGTAACCCAAGGTCCAACCCAAAAACCATACCAAAAAACTTCCTTATATCGCGAACGCTGCGGAAACTAATGACAGTAGAGCAAAGTGATGTACTGTAGTTTTATAGAGGACATCAATGTCTACCAAAAACTGTTGTCTAACTATTACAGTCACAATAACTAGTTTTCCAAGTTAAAATATGCAATATAACCACTGGTATAAACTAGTTATTTATATACCTATATTATTTCTATATAAACCCACACTATTAATTAACCATTTTTATAAACTAAATATAATTACTATATCCTTCTTTTTCTCTTATACATAAAAATGCTGTTCTTTAGTTTCGCTAAAGCTCAATAACAACTTATTCGATTCGAATTTTTTGCTCAGATAATAATATAAAAAAAATCATCATTAACAGCATCCGTCACCACGCATGTAAAAGCGCGGGGCGCAACATTCTTTCGGAAACTACCGCTCTAACTAATTAATAATATGTTTTATTTCTGGGTAGGTATAGCCTTTTGGCATTTTTAATTTTATTCTATTTAATCGAATGTTTCAAAAAGTACTCCACTAGTTCGTACTAATTAATTTACAAATATCTATATGTTTCAAAAAGAGTGCTATCAAAGCAGGAGCTAGGTTCCACATCAGAAATTTAAAGTACATTTGAGGGAAAAGTCACGTATTTCACGCTTGTACGAAGGTGTTTGTATTTCGTAGCCGTTGCCAAAGTATTTAACTAACCTCTTCCTGTAAGTAAATAGGATGTTGACTTGAAATTATCACACGAGTGTTTTAATGCCCTGAGTATGCAACAGTTTCATAAACTACTATTAAGCAATGATTATTAATTCAAGAGCTTCCTTCATGCATACATTAATTAAATAATTTTGTCTTTGAAATTAATTTAAGATAATCCGTTTTCAATATATTTGTTATTGATGACAATTTTTGACAAAGCTATTTTTGTAGACAACCTAAAAATTATTGAGCACATATTGCACATAAGATTTTTCAATACACAGTCAACGTTCTTCACTTTACATCAGGGGCCTTATTCGCTATGACCAACAAACATGTAACGCATCGTTTTACGATATCTTCATGGAATAGTGGTAAAATTATATGGTCATAGCGAATAAGGCTTCAGTACACGTAATTTTTTTGGAGACAGCCGAAAAATAAAAACTTTTTTATTAATCACATTTGATTATTTAATACACAATCAACAATTCTTCACTTTACATCAGCCGTGCGATTCCCTGATGATTCGTCGATGTGTTCGTCGACGAACTCACCGATGTCAAATACTTTATGAGATATCACCCTTGTACACAAAGTCGATTTTCCAACGTTTCTTGTCATCTCGTCATTTGTTTCACGGATGTTGTCAAAGATGCAACGATTGCCCTTGTTCAAGGGCGATATCACAAAAAGTATTTGACATCGGTGTGCTCGTCGACGAGCGCAACGACGTATCATTAGCGCACGGAGTCGCTATGTATACTGATACATTAAATTCGTGTAGTCAACCGAAAAATGAAGACTTTATTAATAGTCACATTAGATTATTCAATACACAGTCAACGTTGTTCACTATACGTCAGCAAACATTCAATTTTCCTTTTACATAAGTTTTCTTATTGACATGTCCCCAAACAAGTTTAGCGCGTAAATGCCTATGCTCAGAGAGCCTAAGCAAATATTATCACGTATACAATCACTGGGCACTCCTCGCTGGTACGTGACCATCAGCACCATGTTTTGCTGCAATTTCTAACAACATTATGTAAGAAAGATGCGTATCTGGGTTGTAGGTAGCACAATTTATTTCAATCGCATTACTATAAGGACTGATTTACAAAAACTTTTGTACAGATTTTTAGTGTGCTTTGAGTCTCTCTGTCTATCTTTGTATGTGGTGTATAACACTCGGTAATACCTATACAAGGTTTAATATTTGACCACTTCTTCATTTGATGTTCAATTGCGATGTGATTGAAGATGGTAGGAAACTAAATTATAATGCTGTCTTCCAAAGACAGCCGCCGGAACATTCTTTATTTCTTATTTCTTTTTGATGATACACTTCACACTTGAGGATGACAAGCATCTTCTAATTTTTTAGAATGTAGTAAGTTAAGATGGTATTCATGTCTTATACATGAGTTTCTCATTGAAGTCGATCTAGTTTTGCGTGATTGTAAGGTTCACGCTTGGCCGTGACAGTTGCAATGCTATCCAAAGCTTTTAGCTTCAACATCTTGTGCGACAGTGATATCCCGTCCTGAACTCATCACCCAGAAGCAATCAGTTCTAAGTAATCTTCTTAAAATCTTAATCACCTAATTATTTCACTTCAAACAGGTGTAAAAATACCTAAATATATGTCCTTTTCAAAAAGTCTTCTAAATGATGGACGTTCAGCTTTAACTGGAATTTAAAATCACTCCATTACACAACAGCAATTTTAGAAATTTATCTCTGTGTTCAAAGAACTATTCACTCCAAGTAAGCCTTGCCAAATTCTGCTACTGGTCAGATTTTAGATGGCTGTCATACATCGCTTATTATTCCAGAAACGTGTTACAGTGGCCGGTAGAATATTAAACGATAACACTATACGACTATTCGCTAAAGAAAACCAGGCGATATCACCGCACTCCAACGCCCTTAGAATACAAACCGATGGTTTAACCAGCTATAACAAAACAACTTAGTTTTAACAGGCTGTTAATGGTGTTAGAAAGGTAAGGAAGCGGTGGTAATGGTGGTTGGAATGGGTTTGTGTTGGGAGGAATGCAAAAGAACTGATTGTGAAGCTCAGTAATAATGAGAAACAGGTACTTTCATCTCTGTTTCTATGTAACCATTTATCTACTGATGCACCAAAAAAGGAATTTTATTTTTATCACGCTATACATTTTTTTTCATCCAAACATATAATACATCAAAACAGTTCGAGTCTGTGGATGTACGTAACAGACTTAAGCAAAACTATGTTATGGTGGTGTCGCATACAAATACAATCTGTCTTACAAGTAAGTAATACATATAACATTAAATAAGATTTTATTATGAAAACTAACGTGGTTTGTACACATTTTTAATATGAAAAACGGGATTTACTCACGTAAAAAAGTCAGATCTTTCCGACTATAGTTTCAACCACATCCGGTGGTCTTTTTCAAGGAGAGTGCAGAACGGATGTGGTTGAAACCATAGTCGGAAAGATCTGACTTTTTTACGTGAGTAAATCCCGTTTTTCATATTAAAAATTAAATAAGATTGTTTAGTGCGATTTCCAAGTCAATTTATTTTATTAGAAAAACATAAAAGATGTTTAATATTGATATGCTTATTATAAGATGATCTTAGGTAACCTAATTGCGTAATAATTTCACTTAAGACAGAAGGTCCCTTAAATAGGGACTACAAAATTAACCGCCTTGGTTTTACATGGATCTCAAAACTTTTTCCGGTAGAAGAACAGTAACTGGGCGAGACTCTGTTTTTTTCACAAGTTTTGTTTGTGGATGTCATCTAATCTTACTTCTTTACAAAGCCAGAACAAGGAACTTTCTCCTAACTCAATGATCAAAGTTATTAACGAACTATTCGAAAGGTATCCTACCAATTCGGCGGGAACGACGCACCGTGAACCACGTGCCTAAACTACTGAAGTTTGTCAGAGACTGCATACCACCGTCCTTGTATCTATCAAGGATGCCACACAAGATCGTCAAATACATAATATTATTATTATCCTGATATTCTTAATATACTAGTACCATTAGTGTTGATAATAAGGTTGTGAAGAATTAGGCTTGCGCACTGGATGTCGGACTTTTATACCACAATACAATATATTTGTTTTACTATTTATCCTTAGCGTGAGCCTAACTTGGCCACTTTTTGGTATTCGTTTTTATAGAATTTAAACTGTAATCAAGTTTTATGCTTGTATGTTTTATATTTGGTTTATGTAAAAACAAAACAAGTTCCTTGTATGCGAAGCCATGAATGTATCTTAAATTTATTAGAGTTTTATTATTTGAAAAGGTATCCGCATTATGCTGTATATTTGAACTAGCTAACTATTGGTGGTTAAAATATGCAGCTTTTTAAAGGTCAGCGCAGGCTTAGACATAAGATCGTATCAAACGCTAAAAGTAATAAATATCTCCGTACCTTCACCAGCTAACATATAGCACTACGCTCAGGCATTAGTTTTTGAGTCTCAAAATGCCCGTTAATTTCGCTTGAAGCAATGACTTGCAAACTTATCCTGGTACTTGCACATTACTTATTCAAGGCAGAACATTTGACACTTCAGTAGTACCAACCAAAACAGTCTCTTGTGCCAAAAGTCTTCCATCTGATAACCATTTGTAGATATTTATTTATTTCATAAGCAAATCAGAAACAAAATAGTATGTAACAATTCACTACTTATTTGCGCGAGAAATTCTTTTTCTTTATTGCAATATTTCGTATCAAACAAACTTTTAATTGAATACCTTAACCGCATTCAACCAAGCTGCCAATATTTGTCCAGAATAAATATTTGTTTCGCTTTTAGTGCTCTGTTTATGTCTTATTAATTGATCCTGATAATATTTGCACTTACGAGTTACTTTATATTTTATAAACAAATAGAGTCAATATTTAAGCTGGTTTTACACGTAATAAGGACACACAATATACAATGCATATGGGAACATATAAGGAACATTGTTGTTTCCAAAGGTAGTATATCGTGCGTACTTTGTATTGTTTATTTGGGTGGCAACCCTATATCTCTTTGCAATCGAGTCTTGAATGCAAGTTCACCTCCACCCCGTGTACCTTAGCTCCTTAATGGAATCTACCCGCCCATCTGCACTCGATCTAAATCGCACTATACTACCAGTAAGGAAATTTCCAATGCCAAACCTAAAACTGGTTGTATTGCGCTGTACATCCTTTAGTACTTCTATAGGTAAAATTACCATGTTTGTCAGTAAAAGCAATCAATTTTCAACCAAACAACCAACACCAACCCAAACTAAACAGCTTTCATATGTCGTAACGTGCTGTGTTCCTGATTATTAAAGTAGAGATAAACATTTAAACTATTTATAAGTATATACCTGGCCCGCCATCGGCTTCACTTGCACCACCCAAAAGGTGAAATTTCCGAAATTTCCAATAACTTAATAAAAGGCATCATCATCCAAAATTTTATGTTTGTAGCCTCAGCATTTAGGTTTTGATTTGGAGAACTAGCTAGTCTGATAGGACAAATAATCAATAAGAATAGATTTGCTGACTAAGAAATACTATATAGCTGAAGTATTATTTGTTTAAAAAATAACAAAATATCACGTTATAAGTACTAACGCCTGCTCAGTGAACACTTTGCATTATTATTAAATGAGAACATAATATGTCAAGTCGTCTCAAGGGATGGTACCCCTGGATGCAAATTCTCAAGTACTTACTTTTTCTTAATCAAAAGACTTTTTCGCTGATGCGATTATGCTGCCCTGGTACAACAGAATAATGTAAAACTAAAAACTAAATGATCTCTTACTTACTAACAAATACAGTTTTTGGCATCTCCTGATAACGGGGGGGATGGTACTTGAACCCGCGTCTTGAACCCAATGTGTCAGGCGTATTTCTATTACGCCCCTAAAACCAGATCGATGACGTAACACGCATTAACTTATCAAAAGCTTACTACCATAGTAATACATCTCTAGTACTTAATATCATATCTATGTACAAAAAATTGCAAAAATGCCCTTCTGGTGTCTTCTTAGACATATTATTGTATATGCCCCTCAGGCTAAGTATAAAGTTTTCTAAGTGTCCTTCAGGCCTATTAATACGGTTGTAACTCCAAAAGTAAGCACAATTGTAATGTGTAAACCTATGTAGAACTAAATAAACTGAAGTTGGATTTCTATAGAGGATTCAGTTGTTTTGTCTAGAGATGCCTTACTGTTATACTTTGTATTGCTAAAGAATGCAGTTTAGAAAACTTTAGATACGTGTCTACTTGCTTGCTTTGCATGTAGTGAGTAAAAGTTTTATTCTATTTTGCAGAACAAGACCATTTCTTTTTTATGGGACCTACTATAAAAAGTATGACCATGTTCTGCGTTTTAGTGATCATTGAACATTGTTTGATCCTATGCTCTTTATTTTAGATCACGCGATCACTAATAATTGAGTAGTGAAGGCTCTGAGCTCTGGTGATAGCGACCTTGCTTCGAACGCGGGGTACCAGGTTCGATTCCTAACCTGGGCAAATATTTGTGTGATGAGTTTTCGGGTCTTGGATATTATGATGTGTTATTATATTATGTTTTCATGCCTCCCGCGACACAGGGATTCCTAGTGCGGGTTTATGAGAATGCGTGTGTGTATAGAAGTGATCATATCCAAACTGATGATGCTAAATGATACCATAATAAATTTGATCCTTAAAACCTAATATCACCAATGTATCACACTTACTGTTAATTTTCTTTGTTAATATCAGTTATCTCATACTTATGTTATTAATAATATCATAATGTATGACAGTGATAAGACATCGAATGAGCATTATATTTGATGTATACAGGGTGAATTAATTTGAATTCATGGGCATTCTTTTAAATAAAGACACTATTGACGATAATTACATTAGGACTAATATTACGCAAATCGTACAATAGGTACAATAAGTGAACAAAGTATCAAGATCCAACAGTTATGCGGGTTTGATATTATTGGCGTGTATTAATAATAAATCATTTCTTTTTATTACACAATATATACACAATATTTATTTTAATGACACAATATACAAAAATAGGTTATTGTATTCTCACATCCAGTGATAATATTTTTGATTTACGGAATATTAGCACTAATTTTATTAAGACTAATATTACGCAAATCAAACATATTATTACTGGATGTAAGTGTAGTGTATTAATTTAAAAGAAGGCCCATAAGTTCAAACTCACCTATATATCGGGTGTCGCGAAAATCGACGATTATATTAAATATTTTTTTCTAACATGGAGTGTCAAAGTTAACTGACAATAATTTTGTAAACCATGGCTAGTCAAAACTTAATTTATTTCACTTACTTGACAATGTTTATTAGTTTGATTTGTGGTTGTGATTAATAGCAATGTTATTTGAGATTACATTATATAAAAAGTCACAAAAAAAAAATTCAAGGGTTTCGAAAAATATCTATTATCGCTTGGCTAAGTGACATGGGGTTTTTTTTTTGTTTATAACTGGTTGCCTCTTGCCACTACCAGGTTATCGTTGAGTTTCGGGACAGCCTATATATAACAATGTCAGACAAGGAGACAATTTTATGACCAATGTACATGAGCGTCGTGCACACGAGCATATTCCGAGGTAATGAAACGTGTCGAATCGTCTTCGTATCAAAACAATAACTATTCAATACATAATTGATGAATTTGCAAAGCGGAAGAGAATCGAAGACAAGGTCAGGCGATGTAAACTTTGTCAACGTTTTTAAATATTACATAATATACTGTTTATTTTAATTTATTTATGTGTTTGCGTAATTGATCGAGTCTGTCGATCGGTATGAGTCAGGAAGATAATAGTGATATCATGTTTCCTACCAGCGTCATTTGTTTGTTAGTTATCCACATTTACCGTTTTAATAATTATAAGTATGCGTCAAACGCATTTTTTATTAAATAACAATTACAAACATTTTATTATAATTACAGTAAAATTATTTCCGCTTTACGTAGATAGTTCTTAGATAATTATTTTATAGTTTGTTTGATAATTACTTTCTTAAAGTCGATGTCAAATTTAATATCCAAATTTTATCCAATAGTTAATAGCGGGTAACACTTCACAGATATTTAACATTAATTCTCTCTCCATAGCACACACATCCATCTCACATAGCATCTCGTATCATAAATGTAACAGCCCTTTATGTTCTCAATGCTGGGACTCGGGCCTTGGTCTCAGAGTATGGGCCATGGCCCCTGTTTTTCTGGTAAAGAAATATTTCTACTCGTTTATAGACTACTTTTCGGCCTTTATCAAAATTTTATTATTAGCAGCTCTAAACTAACAACGTAAAGTAAAGTTACACACAGAAAACAATACATACAGTTTGAATAAGTATGCAATAATATAAGAAATCGAGGACATAAAGAACGGCAGACGGCACACTGTCGAAGCCTTGAACTTTACGAGTCGTTTTATTCACGAAGCTCAATAACCGAATGGTCATTTCGAAACGACTTGGAATTAATAACACTGCAGCTTTGCATTTCAACTTAGGTATATCTTACTATGTTGGTATAATTTGGTCTATGGTTTATCTTCGTTAGTAGAATGCAAGAGCAGAATATAGAACAATAAGAGAATTTTTATTTTACCAATAATAATAATTAATAAATCGTTTATTTCATTTCTGAACATATTACGAACATGAGGCAGGGACCACTAGATAATAGTGATAAAATACCTGTTCCAGGTAGACGCGCTCTTCCTTATCTTAACAATAATAGTTATACATATTAATAATTTAATATTAAGTAACGATTTACACAAAAACCATCTTATACTTACCAACCTAAGTAGAAAATAAAAAAAAAACAAGAAAAAAATTTTGAAGCCATTTAGTTAGTATATTTACGGCCTTGCTTATAAAAGTTGCTTAAATTTAAATAACGTCACTTAGTACGGCGCAGAACAATTTTCCTTTGCGCAGTACTAAATAACGTCATTTAAAAATATGCAGCGTTTATGAGTAAGGCCCTGAATGTTTATCAACCAAAGAAACGGTTTTTAACCGACTTCAAAAAAAGGAGGAGGTTTCTTCATTTGACCGTATATGTATTATGTTTAAATTTAATTCCTCAATAGTAAAGACACTTAGTACGTTGGATTTAAGTAAAACAGTTGAATTCACCGTACGACCACTCTACTAATTTAAAGTTTCTCCGTAGACTATGCGGAAGGAGTTATGCTCGGTATTTCTGTAAGGGAGTCGTAACTGAAATGAAATTATTCTTCACATAATAAAAGGTGCTGATTGATAGTACGAGGGTTCCAGAGTATTTAACAAACTGAAGTTGCAGGGTACGTAGTTTGTACCGCTGGTAGGCCAAAGATTGAACTACGAGTATAAACAACACAAACCGTATTAAAAAGCCCTTTGTTCATTAGTGGACTGCAGTTAGCTGATTATTATTATAATAATTATGAACACTTTGATTATCTAAAAATTAAAGGGACTTTAGGTACTATCTACTGTATTATTTACATGAAAGTCAGAAGGTCATAATTTTCAAAACTATGATACACACTACATTTAATAAAGATGTAGAAAAGGATTATTATAAGCAAATGTTAAATGTTATAAATAACTTCATTTTAGAATCATTTCAGCGTATTTTTTTAATGAAATCCAATGCTGAGGCACTTTTGAAAATTGTGAAATTTATGTAAGTACCTATACATATTATTGCAGGTGACTGTACTATCGCATCTTGGGAAAAAACTCCCGTTTTTTAAGTTAAACATATCACTATGAATCATCAGTAACGAAACAGATTTTCCAGCTTAGAAATAGTTGTTTAATAATGAAAAATACTAGTAAATTACTATGACAGGTTTAAGATATAAAATATTCAAGACATTGCAAAGACAAGGATTCTGATTGAATGACTCTGACTCATGTAAGGAAAACCGCGATCAGGTTTTATAAATTATAAAATGATAACTCGTAACTGTGTCTATTAATCTACATAGTATGCTATACCTAGTTATAAATGTCTAGCTGCTTTGCGCAGCTCTCCCGCTAGCTAAAACAACTTCACTGGTACATTCTCTTTAATAAAAAAGTAGCCTGTGTGTTTTTCCAGTTCATAAATATGTTGTTTCAGCTAAATCCATGCAGTACATACTGTACAGACGTACTTTCTCATTATGATGAGAATATCAAGCGACACACCGCTAAATAATGTGTGTAATTTTAAGCGCAACTCATGTAAGCCAAATCAGATTCAGTGTCACCCAAACTTTAAAATTACCGAGCTTTTACGTACTACCAAAGTTCAACGTAGCACTGTAATTCACTCGAATCTCAAGATATAGCTTTAGTCTTTTTTACCCATTTTATTTTTACTGGCTACAGTGTAATTAAACCTGATCAAAGTACTTGGGCACTGCTATATAAATGCAGAACGCCTGACACAGAGGCGGAAGAAGTGATATATAGGTTTGTAAGAGATGATTTAATTTATATAGGGTGTTTGGTAGAGGGACCGACAAACCAAATGAGCGTGTTCGGGGGACCACTTGGAGAATACAAGTTGGCCAAAAAAAATCCCCGACCCCCCAATATGGTTAACTTTTTTTTGTGATTTTTCCCTTTTTCTCCGAAATTGTACCTATTTACCACCATAACATTTGTAAAATCTGTTTTAGACCGGATGTTTTTAGTTGAATTTGGTCTCTAATACACCTTCAGGCCACGTAAAGCAAAATTGGGTACAATATTGGAAAAAACGAGAAAATTCACAAGAAAAAGTTAAAAAAAATTGGGGTGTCGGGGATTTTTTTTGGCCATCTTGTATTCTCCAAGTTCCCCGAACACGCTCATTTGATTTGTCGGTCCCTCTACCAAACACTCTGTATAATCTTCTTTAAACCTTATTTCTGTCTCTCGTATCGATTTGTGACTATGACTAAAATCATTACACGGAAAATGGAATTCTGACCCAGTCCTGAAGCATCACGAGGTAGGACACAATTTTACCAAAAGATTTCATTTCATTGGCGTCAAAGCAAAGCTCATCCAATCGTCAAATATCGGTGGATTCAATAAATGTCACATCCGTTCACCAGACCAAGTAAACGAGAACGCAACTAGGGTCGTGAAAATAGAAAGGCAACTGTGGAACGAGATACAAAAAGTTCTTTAGTTTTCTCCCAGGCGAGTCTGAATGAAGCTAACGAGACAGCCCTGTTTTGTAGAGCTTGTGATGCTGGCCAGAAGGACGAATGCTTTCACTGCAAATGATGGTTTTGTTTGTGATTCGGTGCTTCTACATTTGTAAGGTTCCTGCGCGATGTTTTACGAGGCCACCTTTTTTAAAATACGTAGGTAAACAAGTTTGGTAATATTTGGAGTGGTGCAACAAGATTTTTAAACACCAGTATTATAAATGTTTGATTATATTCTAATATTAGAACATATTGATGTTATTTATATCAACAATGTTCTTAAATTATTTTTTATGATTTTATTTTTTACATGTTTATTTTATAGTTTCGTCATATACCCACTTAAGAATGTAATAAAATGTATGTCTGACACGGTGTAAGAAGATGCAAATTCCAGCCCCGACTGAAGCTTTTTTAAGGATTTTAGGCACAAAAAAGGGAATTTGTAGTCTAACCCTTAACGGGAGTGCTTTATAAATTATATAAAACATAATACATATTCCCTTAAATTCCCAAAGTTATCAATCTATCAATAGAAAAGTTCGTGAAACAACTCACAAAACTGTTTATTTTCTACAGTATAAAAAAGTCATTGTCCATACGTAGGGTTCACTGTTGTGAATACTTCCGACATCCCTGTTGTCAACGGGGGATGATAGATATCCCGACATAAAAGGACAATGATTAATGAGGATGATGCATGGGAAACCTCGTGGGTTTAACTAGAATCTATTGGTCATTTTGAAAACTCATCGGGGTCAAACGCGCGAAAAGAGTTCATGTGCTAAACTTTCCAGCTTTTTAGGGCGGATATAGGTGGTGGCAGAGCTTTATGCAAATATCGACGGAAGTGGCATTGAAATAGTATTCATACTCGCACGCGTTACTAAGTGACAGTTACCGTACTCCCGGCGAAAATGATAAATCAGGTACCGTATGAATTATTAACTACGAAAATTTAAAATATAGTAGGTCACCAGTTTCATACTATTATATACAAGTAGTGAAGGAAATAAATGGTTACATTTGAAAAATTTCGATTTGAAGGCGGTTTCAAGTTTTTTCTATATAATACTTACTCTATAAAAATATAAAGTGATGAAAATAAACATGTGACAAGTCACATATACAGCTATAAAATGAAATTCTATCTTTTTTTATGATATGATGAAACCGGTATTTAAAGAGATGGTTACAACGTAATATTTTGGACTTTATTGACCTCAAAGTTTTTGCAGTGCGACAACATTTTTGTTTGGAACCCATTTTGTGTAGCAAAACCAGGCAAGCATACTTTCCTTACATAACTCTAAGCTAGAGCGGTAGAACAACGAGGTTACGATTATTCTTACTACCTATGTTCCCTCTCAACCCAAACCACTTCCGGTTTTACGCACTATAATCGATGCGAAAGAATGCGTTTTTTGGTTTGTTCTTCTTTCACGCAACTGAACGAGGTGACTTTTTGGATAGAGATGGAATGCGGTCAACTATGCAGTGCTAAGCTAGTGTGAATGGAATTTTTGCTGTAAATACATATGTCATGATTCTGCTATTTTGTGTACTTTTACTAGCATGTACCTGTTGAAATTCGCATTAAATTTATTTTAGATCCCTTACATTGAAAAATAGAAAACTTTCTAGACAACCTACACCTTTTTAAGCCACTTCAACATTGTAAAATTCCACTAAGGGGTCGGATATGAATGCTCGTCCCGTATTACACGAGGTAGTTCTCTTCGTGTTCAGTGATGTGGCAAGAACACGACTAGCAAAATGTGACTGTTTATCCAACCCATCACGCATGTAAAGGCGTGCGTGATTAGCAATAGACATCACATCCGAACTTCATGGCCACAATTATTATTCTAAAAAAAAACCTAAAAATGGAACCGACTTCACCATTTTTAGTGACCCTGTGCTACTTACGGGATCGATTGTCAATGATGATATCATCGAGATAAATCAACACTTATTGAGTTACACGCCAAAAACTACTTTACTGAATTTATATGAAATTTAAATAGAACTACGTCCAAAGTATACTCTACCAAACAAAACAAGAATTTTGAGAATTGGTCCCCAGATGGGGGAGAAATCGGCTAACATACACTTATAAAAAATACATACATCCGAACATGTAACCTCCTCCTTTTTTGAAGTCGGATAATAAACAAATTAACAAAACCATATCTAGTTTGTTTGGAGGTTATTTTGTACTCGATGCTACTTCCCTATAGTTATTTTAATTCACAACAGACTTGGAATGCTTGTTCTCAATTTTTATACAATAACGAGTATGTTCGTGCGTCAGTTTTATGAGTTTTTGCTGCTTTCATATAAAACGGTCCGCAAACTAGTTTGCCTTGTACAGAACCGCTCGTGCATCCGTATCCTCCATAATTTTGAAATTCAAATATACTTACGCTCTCTGCTTTGGCTTTTATATGAATAGAGTCATGGTTCCTGTTAAATACAATTTGGAACTAAATTTCATTTGAACAACGTGACAGACAACAACTTCGTATCAAATAAACCGTTGATATATCGCATCGTGCTTGTTACGCAGTCACGAGCAAATTAATTGAAATATGTCATATCTATATTGTGGTAATATAAATTTATTTTTTAAAATTTAAAAAAACTGAAAAAATCAAAACGTACGGCATAGCAAACAATTGATGGTTGCATGAAAAAAAATCACTGAAATCAGACAATGTAAATAGGTAGAAAAGAGTTTTTTTTTTTTTAGTATGGACAAGTACTAGCTATGCAATTCTCTTAACGTTTTGATGAGTAAAATTCTTAAAGAATGAATCACGCCTACGAACAAGTATATTCGATGCTTTGAATTATGTTAAAAAACAGTGAAGATTCAATTATCGTATCGTACCACCCATCGCGTTGTAGTAAACCATTGACTACATGAACTACAACGCTAAACATAACCTAAACATTATTGCATCAATTGAAAAATAAACTAACCTATTTCGATTCATAAACAAAATAAATATGTAGACTGATATAACTTTCATGTCTACACGAGAAAGCAATGAAACAAAATTTTCGTTTCCACTGTCCACATAACAACTAACGCAAACAGACTCAGCGGAACTACCTGCTCTAATAAACTCGAATATTCGCAGTTCGCTCACAAGCAGAACTTTTCAACTATGGGAAAACATGTTTTTAAGGTCACATTATCACAAAAGCACGAACAGGTAAAAGGCAGTCCTTTTTATCCAACTCATGCCGGAGTCACGGGTTCCGATACAAAAGAATCTTTGGTGACTCAGTGACTCAGGTAAAGAGCCATACTTACTACTTGGTACTTTTAGCAAGGTTTGGATTTCGAAAGTGGTGACTCAATATTGATAACCCTAATCTGTTTTATGCTAGTGTCAAACGAGTGTTCGATCAATGATAAAGTGAGATTATTTTGCGATGATAGAATCAAGGATAGTAAGATGTAGACAATCATCGAACTCTACCTCAAGCTTTGCTACTCCTTGCGGCCACCTGGCTAGCTACCTCTTATCTCTTATCAAAAAAAAACTTTTATTCTTAAGGATAGTCCTCAAGATTAAGAATCCTCAACATTTAAATAGACTTAAAAGGGTGACGATAGTCTAATGAAGTTATAAGATAGACATATCGTAGGCTATGTTTAGTTA
Source organism: Selenia dentaria (assembly GCA_917880725.1). NCBI lineage: Eukaryota > Metazoa > Arthropoda > Insecta > Lepidoptera > Geometridae > Selenia > Selenia dentaria. Next base: position 17,998,097 of record OU862888.1, on the reverse strand, counting down.
TTATGATCTGGTGCTCATTTATAAACAAAGACGCTATATGAAAACGACGCTATATGAAATCAAGAACCCGGTAATATGGTAGGAACTAGGCTTTGATGGTGGATTGAAGGTTTGAAATTATGTTGTCACCACCGCAATGAAAGACATTCTTCCTACGAACAGCCGTGCGATTCTCTAAGAGCAAACATCGTTGCATCTTTGACAACAGTCGTGAAACAAATGACGAGATGACAAGAAACGTTGGAAAAACAACCTTGTGTACAAGGGCGATATCGCATAAAGTATTTGACATCGGTGAGCTCGTCGACGAATCATTAGAGAATCGCACGGCTGTAGTGTGCAATACTATGTTAAGGTTTAAACTAAGAAGAAGAAGAGTAAAATACAATGTCACACTGACATTAAAACGAGAAATTCCATTAATAATATATTAATTAATGTAAATTCTTAAATATATTTGCGTAATTGTACTTGATGTATAAAATGTTAACTCTTAAATCCATCTCATCCAAACAAACTTTGACCTAGTAAAAAGATACGTTATCCGCTTTCGTAAAAATATTAAAGAGAGTAAAGCATGTCTCAAGATAAAATCACAACCATGATGTTATCAGATTATTACAAATTCGAGGAAAAGTTTCCACTTATGTATGTGTAAATCTCTCGAAACAAACCTGTTCGTGGAAGATAAAAAACTAAGAAGTTTTAATTATAAGACAACTTTTTAAAGTATATCCAGTTTTATATTTTATCACTGATAACCTTTTTCTTTTTACTAAATTGTTGTAAATCCTATGCACGTATTATTACTCAACTTTCCTCAACTAGATGCGTTTTATACCTTTTATAAATATACTGACATTTAATATACCACCGTTTTAAGAATGGCATATTGTTTTTCCTTTATGAAACTATAAACTTAAAGAAATTACTAAACTTAACTCTCATATTACAAAATTTTTGTATTGAAAATGTATCACATACTTATTATTACATTAAAGATAAACTGTAGTAAGTTTGCCTACGTATTATTATTTTTACAAAAAGGCTTTATTTTTAGCAATCAACTAAACAGACTTGAACGTCAAGACAAGAATCTAAGCTCTACATCGTAGGTACCTATGTCACGGTGTTTGCAATCACCTGTGTGGGCATCCATGCGGAATAATTGGAGCCGATTCTATCATGCATGTGTAGCTTGTCACTTAACATGTAATACGGTTAATGAACCACACATTAAAACATCACAGGTATACTGTTACTGTTAAAGGAAATGGGAAGGTACCCTACCTAAAATAAAGTATATATTTAGGTTGCTAAAAAGAGCATTGAAGACAAATCTTTAGTTCGAGAAATGTGAAAGATAATTTTTATGGTGATTAGAAAAGGGGAATTGAAAAGATTTTTCTTATGTTTTCCGCGTTGGTTTTCCCTTCTCAATAAAGTTACTTGTAACGATTTTCTGAATATGTATACCTCCCTAATAGAATCATCGCAACAACTATTATTACTGGCGAAAGTCGAATATAAAATTGTCACATCAAGAGGGCAGGCCACAACCCGCAACCATTCAATGTCATTCAACTTCGCGTCATCAAGTTTTCACTTTTGCCATAAAACAAGCCAATTCCGCAACCTCACCGCAACAGGAATACAAGATGGCGTCCGCAAAAACGCGCGAAAATATGAGCGCAGCTGCATCTACTCGTATTATGTTTGCCTCTGAATAACAATTTGTAGCTTGCACTCAGCTCATGATATGCTGATTAAGTTATTTACGAATACATAAATAAAGTATAAAATGTGCACGGGCTTAATATGCTGAAATTTACATTGGGTTTGAACAGATCACAATTTCAAAGAAAAGGAACACATATTCATAACATTTTTGTAGAATTAATTTCTCAAACAAAATAACACAATGCATTTTATCTTCGAAAAGCCAATAGTTTCTCGTGAGTCATTTTCTACGCGTGCGGGCTCCACTCAGCAGTATCAAGTGTTTAATAGGAAAAGATGAATATCGCACGAGTTATCCGTTCAAGTAATTTTACACATACCTATTCAGAACGTGACATCATCATTGCATGTATTAATGCTTAACCGCTAACTTTATCCTATATACAAGAACCAATTGGCCAATTGTTATTTGTGTCATGTCGTTTGCCGTCGGCGAGAACTAAATGCGTAGAGCTAACGGTGTCGGTTCAATGAACGGAAAGTGGTGCTGCTAATAATAATGGCCACCTGCTTTGTAGGGGAAGTTCCGAGCCGTTATATAAGTATTTATTATAAAATACTTAAAATAAACATGTAAGGCTTTAGGAAGTGCAAGTAAAGAAGCCCCAAGAACATGAGAACCCTATTTTAATCTGGCGTAGTTAGATTCAGGGACCGTTCATGCCTAAGTGAATTAAAGTAGGAAAGTAGGTACTTTTTTATATCCATAACGTATTTACTATTTAGCGTGTTGTGCCAGGTCTTCAAATGTTGGTACTACCTTTTATTTTCAATGCATCTTACTTTTGTTTAGCCATCTATGTAACGGTATTAAAATGCAGCATGGATTTCAATAGGTCGTAACATTACTTTGTAAATATTTCTGTCTGTATATTTTACTTTACAAAAATTTAATATAAAAGCCGCATCTATGACTAGTGATATGCTTTTTTCATTTATTTGTATTTTCGTAAGGAAACTAACCTATGTACATGTAGGTATAATCTTCTTGAGAATAAAAAACAATAACCGTCTCTAAACCTATCTAAATTTTCCACTTGTAACCATTTGGTTTCCATCAATCAAAACAATAAATGAAACAGACATTCATAATGGATAAATATATTTACATCCCAAAACAGGTTTTCATTTGTATTAAAGTTTAAATACTTAGTTATTTATTTATCATGTGTCTGGGTGATACAGCCACTTTGTGGCGAGCTGTATGAGTGCTTTCTTTTCTTTTTCTTTTTGTAGTTGTTTTGGCTCGTATAGTTGTAAATTTGTAATTTCTCAAGTTACATTGTAATATTTATCGTTGTCATTTTCGTAAGAGATAAAAAGTCATAGTGAAGTCACAATCATATAAAAGTCTGTCAAAATGTAACTTAGACAGCTAAGTGACGTTTAAGTAAATCGTAGAGTACATTACTACGAGCAAAACTATCTAGAGCGATTGACAAGGAGAACCTAACACATCGTTTAAAGATTTTGTAAGTTTTGCCTACACTTGTGTACCGTCACGCACAAGGAATAATCCACCATTATTATCCGTCAAACCCGATGGATTACAAATACATGTAATAAAAATAATATAGGCATTGTTGGGACTTTTTCCGCTCGTCTCCGTGGATGAGAGAGTTATTTCAATTAAATATTTACATATGAAAAAAAATAAAGCGAATATTTGCTTCGTTCGATGTTTGCATCGCCCGGAATGAAGATGCTTAGTTGACAAACTCATTCGCCTTAACAGGTGGTACTTAGTTACAAAGTCGCTTTAATTTAGGTAGTGCTACTCCAGGTTCCTTTTTATGTGCAAGTCATAGATTAACTTTAGCAATAAGTAATAACGTTAAAGATAAATAAGAATTTATGCAATAACGCAATAACATTTCTTGTAGTATCAGCTATGCGTGTCTCTATGACCGTAAAATATAGATACGTGATTTTAGAACCGGATTTTAACGCGTTTCTGCAAATGTACGAGTACGTTCAACCACTTGGCTAAAGTAACAAACGCGAGTTAGTATAAATCCTTTTTAGCAATTCATTACGTTGTACTTTCGTTATTTCTTGCTTGAAACTGTGTTTATCAGACTTTTACTTTTTGGGTCGTGACTCAACGGAAAGAGAAACAAAAAACATGAAATTCTAATACAAGAAATATTTCTCAGATCAGTGTAGTTCAAATAGAATAAAATTTCACGATCGACTGGCCAAGAAAATTTTAAAATTAATAATAATTGTTGAGTTAAGATATTTTATTATAACCCGTGAAGGTAACTTAAAAGAGTTGGTGTTGTTGCATTCATTACTTGTTTAACTGCGTAAAATAAATTTGCAAAACTTTTACTGCAACCCGTTCAACATGTTTCCAACAGTTGCCTTCCTATTTTCTAACGAGATTTTTTTTCTGTATGAACGCGCACAAGTCGTTCAAACCTCTTCTACGCCATCGCACTCAGCTAGAAGCACATAATACAGAAATAGTATAATAGTAATCATGAACATGTGATACTCTTTTTGACATTTCCTTTTGCATTTTCTTTAGTGTAAGCTTCTGCTATAGTATTGCCCACCCATACAGCCAAAAATTGTCTACGTCGCAGTTTTTTACGATCGTTTCTGACTAAAGTTTTGAATGACACTGTAGTAAGGAAAATTACTGAGCAAACATTATGTCTTGCGGAGTTTGCTGCACAGTTCACTATCACACAGATCCGCTGTATTATCCGTAGTAGCACAAAAAAATTATGAAAGTTTGAGTATAGTGCCACTCATTAAAATCAATTACTTTCTCGCAGTAGTATCCACCTGTACATCCGAATACTAGACAAGTTAATTGTTCGAGATGCCACTTAAGTCAGGTACAAGGGAAAACGACACACTGACCGACAAAGTCCTTGAGACCTAAGACTACGGAAACACTTACTTAGAAGACGAAGCTACCTACTCGCAACTTTCTCGTCGTTAATTACTCGCTTAGCACTAGTACTAGGGATGGGACAGCCCTCTGTAAATTTAAAAGAAACCAAATGAACTATTCCATGTGCGGACGCTCTTTCTCTTTGCAGTATGAATATTTATGAAGTATCCATCGCCATGTTTGGTGGGAGATAGAAACAGGCTCTAACAGTAAAGCAGTCAATGGACGAGCGACACTGACAATGAAAGGGCGTTCCGTTTTAGGTGTCCGTCACGTATGGTCTACGTGTGTCGTTTCGGCACGTAGCGACTTTCCACCGCATCACAAACGGACAAACAAATGAGTCGTCGGGAAAAGGTTTTATTCGTTGTAGATTTACTGCTACTGATGCGGTAGAGTTCCTTTACGTTCAATCCTATGACAAAGTCATGTTCGTTGGTGTTCATAATAGTGATACTCTTATTAAGTATAATAGATTGTAAAATGCGTTTTAGTGTAAACGATTACATAATTTAATTTATCTCTATTAGATCTTGATAACTTACACTGATCATCTTCAAACATGCCTTATAAAACTGTCTTTCTACCAATACGTGTGCAAAATTGCATGTTTTTTTTGCAAATCATATCAATCGTAATCTTTGTATAAATTAGTAGAAGTTAATCTTTACGACATACACAAACTAATCGTACATAAACACATCCGTTGGTACTTTTATTAACCCTATTAAATCTCATTCATCCATATTACTCGTATTTTTATATGTCACTACTTTTAAACTAGTATGAAATAATTGTGAAAGTTTGGGAGTGAGGCGAGTAAAAGTGAGTGAGTTATCTTTGTCTTCTTCATATTGAAATAGCTCAACGGACTTTATTTAAATTTGGAATGGAGACAGGTTATATCCAGAATAAACACATCTGCTTACAATTTATCCAAAAGACCAGTTCCGATAAGATCTCGATAACCTTATTTTCCATATGCGGATAAATCGCGGGCAGATACTAGTTATAGCTTATACGTATAGTTCCCAAGCCCTTTGAACTTAGGAGTTCTTTAAACACGACTATGAATTTACCCTTATCCAAACACTAGGCATAGACAATGATACGAGTATAAATCTTACAATCTTGTCATGCGTTTCGTTACACTCAGTAGGTAGTACGTACTGTAGGTAACGGAGACAAATACATTGTTCGCATTGGAGAGCTTATTGGGTAGGTTTAGGAAATAGGAATGTATAGTATATATATAAAGTTGGTAAGTTACTATCACATGGTTCACTTGAAATAAAATGTAAGGAATATCTTTAAATTTTGCGTTGAGTTACTGTATTATGAAGTTTTTCATACTACATTTTAAGCAGTATGTTTTCTTATTTGTGTAATTCATAATTCCAAAGAGGCCTACACACATACATCTAAATATATAAGTAATGTAAAATATTTTACCCGGATCTTCTTCTCAGATGAGTATGAGCCATAATCCGCCACCCCGGCTCAGTGTGGCTAATCATACTGTCGAATTGTTTAGACCACGCTAAGGTCTCTGATACAGCCTATTATAATTATTGTTCTGTAAACGACTTAACGTGCCCTCCAAACCACGGAATCAACGATTTCAACCTCAGCGATTTATTATTATTTCCTTAGATAAGTAGGTACTAAAGTATTGGCAGTAGCAGGTTACATAAAGCTAGTTTATCCATATTCAATAAAAATAGAAAAGTCGTAATATTGCGCTGGACGAAGCTAGTTGTCAATCTTGATATCGACAACGCGCTTTATTTTTAAAATATAAAACGTTGATCTTGTTATCACAATACGAATGCTCTAATTTAACACAAATTATTATCAAATTTATCACTTCTATACTTTAAGAGTTATTTTGAGTTTATTGGGAGTACTTCAATCCTAAAGCAACTTTCGCCTTCGAATAAAAACAAACAAAACTATCGAAATTCATTCGTTTCCAATACAGGCTAAGCTTACTATTGAAAATATTTCAATAGACGCGATATACAATGGCAACATCCATCTGGTGCATTCGCCGACACATGGTTCATCCATAGATTATCGCACTACACAGTACACAGTAGATAATAAACTAGGTCATTTCGCGTATTGCGCTTGTGCTGCAAAACGACAAAATCTTCAACATTGTGGCCACTAGGGCGATGCGCTTTTACATTGTACGAGACACAAGCGTATCAAATGTTCTCACATTATTTTTAAAAATATAACGTCACACATTACGTTCTTGCTAAGGCCGACCTCAGCAATTTGACAGTTTTGTGTTAGGACTCATATTTATATATTTTATACAACGTGTGACATGAGGTGTGGTGTACTAATACTAAAAGGTGTGCATATTGTTAGAAATAATAATATATTAAATTAATAAACATAAATAGTATATACAACTAGCGACTAGTGAATCATTCCGGAAAAGTAGCATAATTTCTTTATTGTAGAAATATTAAATTGAGTAGGTATATGCTAATAAATGTATTTATAATGTACTAGCTATTTAAAAGTATAAACTATATTTTAGAAATATATGCCTACAATAATATGTTAAGGCGCGGTCCAATCCTAATTTTAAAACAATTTACGGTGCTTTACATAAGGTTGAGAATTGCTTACCAGTATGGACGATGTAATGCGAAAATTCAATCGAATACGTGCTAATACTTTTAATACTTATTTCGTACAATCAAATGATTAAATTTAAATGATAAAGGAGTCCATAGTTCACTAATAAATTTCATTGGGAATTCGGATATGATACATTCATTGAAATTATATTTGCCCATAATTGAATAAAATTGCAAAATTTAGGGAATGTTGCCAATTTTTTTCTATGGAGCCAAGTTTGCTCAATCGTGTATTGGCTCCCATACTTCATAAGGACGTATATTCAATTTACACTAAGTTTTTTTTCGAACTTCGGTTATTAGGTTTAAACGCCGAAAAACTAAATTTTCGCGAAGTCGAATCAGGAAATTTGGAACTCATTTCGCCTTAAAGATATTGTAAGAGTAAGAAAACGATTCATGGTATAAAACTAACATTTGCCTTGCCATTTCTAGTTTGTAATCTATATAGCAAAAATAATTGTGGGCCGTGTTAAAATTATAAGACGAACATAATTAGTCTATTTCATTTTATTGCCATCCTGATTCTAACAATATGTACCTACTGCAGGATTAGTCAGGATTCACATGGCAATGTAAAATATATTTTTTTTTAAAAGTATACCTAAATGAGTAGGTACTGTTATAGTTCTAGTATAGTGCAGTAGTAGATCGGGTAGTACCTCTCAAGATAGTACTCCGTGAGAGGACTGAGTTAAAGAATATCCCTCCGCTGTTAGAATGCGAATCGTATCGAAGGCCTGGCCCGTCTCGTCACTAAACTGCATAGGTGGTGTATATCACCACAGTTTACGGTTTTTTACCTCAAATGAATAGTGTGCAAGCATTACTGTTTACTTATATTATATTTAGTTGTATGAGACTAAAAAACTAGGCATATCTCATGTAAAGAGCGCGGTGCAGCCGCACGTCATCTCTGGGTAACTCCGTCAATATATGGGTGACTTACTTCTGACACGACTTATCCGCACCGACTATCTGTCAAAAAACAAAACAAAAATACTAAAAGTTTAACAATCCGACTACGAAAATAAAGGTCCTGCATTAAAGCTGCTTTTCTACCAGTTATGCTGTGTTTGGTATCCACCAATGAGATTGCTTGATTTGTCAAGTTATGACAAAATATCATTCTATGTTTTGTAATTTCAACGATCTAATTGGTGGATACCAAACGCCCATAGCTCACATCTTTGGTAGAGACGCGCCCTAAATCCGGCACTTTCTGGTTTCTTTATGTACCTAAGTGACACTCGCGCAATCAAGACACATCTATAACATATATCATTAGATTAATCTTGATTATTGAGCCGTTGAGTAGCTACGAGTGGACATAGGAACGGACATACCTCTTTTTGGGCTTAGCCGCAGTTGGGTAAGAAATTGGCAAACTACTGAGTTCAGTACCCTAATTATGTGGAAGCAATACCTCACTCCTACTCATTTTCATGGTTAGTAAAAAGCGAGTCCATTCATTAACCGGTTCATCTTTTCTGTTCACAGGTAATTGCCCGCAAGATTTCAAGGAAGAGCGTAAAAGGAAATAAAAGGAACCCCAAGCAACCTTAGCTATGTAAGTAGTAAACCAGACAAGTTCAAACATATTGAGCAAAGAAAAAGCGTGGCCTCTCACTTTCTTCGAATTATATCTCAGGCCTCGGATTCAGGCCCACCACGTGTGTTATGTGAAAGTCAATATTCGGCATACGGCTTCTCACCTACCATTTATTTCCCTCTAGTTATTGCTATTGATTGCAACAATGTCAATCAACTTTCGTTACAATCATAATTACGAACTTAAATACGAACATTTTAAATTGTTGCGTAACCATTTCTACCGCATTCTACATTAATAAAAATAATTATATCAAAATGCATCTATGGACCAGTAACAAATAACTGATGTAAAGTGGAGAACGTTGGTTGTGTATTAAATAATCAATTGTGACTATTAACCCTTACTATACCGCGATAATTCAAACAAAAGATTGAAGCAAGACAAAATTTACAACGATTGTGAAAATGATTTTTGTGTTTTTTTTTTCAAAACAATATGGATACAGATGTTAGATGCATTAACCAATTTATAGCTTGTTTAGTTTCGTGAAATGTTATAAGTTAGTAGTGAATTACCATCAGACTTCTTCGATTAAATCAAATAAACTGTCTTCATAGATTGTACAGAAGCCTCAATGGTCAGAATTCCAGTCCGGTATTTCACTAAGTTTGTATTTTAATTGCAAAATACAAAGAATGTCGTGAATATGAATTACAGAGTAGACAGAGAAATTACATCAAAGAAATTTCGCTACGAACATTTCTAATACACATCAGAGTCGTCTTTAGAAAGTAAGACAAATAGTGTGTACGGAATAAAATTAGTTAGGCGTCGCGTCTTCAATTTAGATTGGTAATTGAGTAATCCAAATTAATTAATTAATACTGAATCTGTATTCAAAGTTTGATTTCCGCCTTAGAATAAAAGTCGGCTTTTAAATTATTTTATTGCATTTATAAGTGTTTTATCAGAATGATTTAGATGAAACCCACTGGTATATTTAGTGACTACGTAGGAGGTACATGTCTATCTAAACGATATTTTTGCTATACTCGGAGGATATGACACCATAGAAAAAAAGAAAGAGATTTTTTCTTCAAAGATGCAATAAAAACTCGTAATTTACTCCAAATAAACGATAGATAATAGTAGATTTTTTTATACATAGTCATTCCCTTTATCGAATTCGTTACGTCTGTCCTGGATCATCAATATTAAATGAAATGTAATTTGAATAATTTATTTAAATATCTTCTTAAGGTCATTATTAATAGATGTACTTTATTTATATAAAAAAAATACTCTACAAACGTTTTACTACAACTCTTTTGTAACTTTTTAAGACTACAGTCACGTCCATAAAAGCCTTTACTAACCAAAACAGGCAAGATACTCGGGTCCATTATTTTGTATTATGTTATAACAATGTAATAATGTTATATTATTTATAATAATAATAATAATAATAAATATTCCACAACTATCACACAACGCCATCTAGTCCCAAGCTAAGCAGAGCTTGTGTTATGGGTACTAGACAACTGATAAACATACTTATATATTTCTAAATACATACATATTATAGATAAATTACAATAAATTATACTTGGTAGAGGTGGAGTACTCCAAGCATATTTGTTTTCCTAGTAATATCTTACTACATAAACTTTTTTGATTTAAGCAATTTCTACAGCCAACTTGAATTTTCTCTCCATTACCTCTGTTATTTATTTTATTGGGATTATATTGTTAATACGCACACTGCTTCCTAAGAAACAATTATTCGTCTGCGCTAGCCTAAAACTAGGCACTGTCATCTTATCCTTATTTATAGTGTTATGCGCATCGCAATCACTGTTTAATTAAAATATCAAAAACAGAAGGACTTAGATCTTCAAACTTGTTAGTTCTGCGAAGTATTCTACTGCCTCACTCGGGAACAATACTTTTCTCAATTGCCCAGTGCTTTCCTTTGCTTTTATACTTCAAGGAAGTATATATGGATGTGGTGGTACCCACCAAGGCGGATATTCGCAGATATTTCAAATGGCCACAATATGTAACATGAGAGGCACTACCCGGGGTTACGTGTAAATTTGCTGCTTAGACGTAGAGGTGACTTGGTCCCTAAAATCCAAATTAGAGTGAGTCGCAAACGAGTATTCCTGACTCTAGACCAAAGTTTATTGTGTATTCCTGTTACTATAACTTACGCACATCTGCTCATATAACACAAAAATCTAGGTGAAGTATTTGGTCAGACCCTAACTCGTCAAAAATATATAGCGGTAAAAACAGGCTATAACGTGCCAGACTGGATTTTATTTGACGATGTGAATTATTATTCAGGACGACTTTGATTGTGTACCGTTGTTGACGGTCCTTGTTCACATAACGGACGGTAATCGAATATTTGCCCTCGATACGTACACTGTTTACGGCCACGGAGCTAGAATTCAATACAGAGGTATCACAGTTTTGTGATATTAGATCGAGTTTTGCAGGTCATTCATTATCTATCAGTAACTATCATGGAATATCAAGTGTGGTATCGTGAAAGCAAACCCAAACCTCAACTCATCACTAATCAAATCAAATCATTAAATTCAGGTGTCAGAGTCCATATTGAAAATTGAAAGACTTAACTACTTTGTTCTCAAATATGTTAAACCTACTAGCGATCAGGGGGCCTACTTACCTTTTTTACCTACGGACCTTTTAAGAAACTATCAGAAATCAAAAGCGTTTTGTAATAAGCTTAGAATAATCATATATAGATAGATAGATAACGCTGTATTGTACATATAAAAAAACGTAGATACATTTAATATAAAATTATTAATACTGTTGTACAATGGGCGGTCTTATCGCTTATAAGCGATCTCTTCCAGACAACCTTTGGATGGAGAGAAATTATGATACACGAATAGACGGCAGTGTATTATGTCATACTTACTATCGTACTCCAACCGACACAAAACGGTCAACCAAATTTAATGGTAAGGTTGCAATATGACTCCTTCAAGAGATGAGAGTACGGAACTTCAAAAATTTGACATTGTAACAATGAAACTTAGTGTCAAAAGTCACGTCAAAGTACGTGAATTAAGTGAAATATTTGATACTACGTCATCAAAACGTCTATCGTATTCCATTATTATTTTAAGCATGCTATATTGACGTGGTGGTACCAAATGTAATGGTATAGTTGTAACATCCGACCATTTGAAATAGTAATACTCATACATTTAGCAAAATAGTGGTTATTATATTTTTGCAATGCATTATACTGTATGTATACGTGAGTGCATACATTTCATAGAAACATGCTCATATCACTTTGCATCAGTTTAAGTTAAACACTAATATACCTATATCTGAAAGTATGTCTGTTTAAGTGAATGGATCTTTGTTACTCTTTCACGCCAAAACCACTAAACCTACTTTGCTAAAATTTGACATGACATGTACAGATGGAATGACACAAAGAATAGGTTTTACTGCGGAAATACGTTTCTATGAAGTCATTCACCATATTAACCACACAGTAAGCTAGTACTCTCTTACTTTGGGCATCATAAGTCAGCTCGAAGTCATACACAACGAGCTATGGAGAGGTTTATGCTCGTGGTATATCTACGTGATCGAATCAAAAATTAGGAGATCCGTACATGAACTAAAGTTACCGAAATAGGTCTAAAGATAAGCCAGTTGAAGTACCAGTGGGCAGGCCACATAGCACGCAGCCGATGGGGCCGTAAGTTTCTGGAGTGGAAACCACGGACCGACAGGCGTAGCGTAGGCCGTCCACCGTCAAGTTAGACAAACGACCTGATGAAAGTCGCAGGACGACGTTGGATGCAGGCAGCTTCCAACAAGTTCTTTGGGGGATATGTTCAACAGTGGACCTAGTCCTACGGCTCAGATGATGATGATGAAGTTAGTAGTAATTCTTGCATAAAGTCATTTTATTTTTTAAGATAAGTTTCACTATGCTGCAATTAATAGATAACAAATCATTAGATTATAGATTAACAATAGATCACATCGTATTCCAAATTGGAAAACCGAAATTCGAAATATCTAAACCACAAATGTCCTCTTAGCGCAGTTGAAACAGATAGATCCAGGCAGGTGATTCTAAATAGGTTTAATAAGGATTTAAACTGTTCAGCCATTGCGACTAGGAATGGAGGAACATACTATTATTTAAACTGTGGCTAAACTCCGAATTGGGAGGTTGCGGCGCACCACAAACGGGCAGAGAACTTTATGCCGGTCTACTGGTTACAATGTATTAACTGTCTTTGTTGGATCTTTTATCTTCCTCCTAAAATTCTTCCTCTTTTATAAAGTAAAAGGATTAAAATGAGCATTATAGACATAGTGACCATAAAGCTGATACCTATACGGACGGAATTCTCTTTTAGACTTAACTAGTAACCGCCCGGGTTTTTCATGGGTAGTGTCTACATACGTTTGAAAGAATTTACATGTGTAGATCTCAGACAAAATAAAAACTCAAGACAGAATGTTGTGAACAGAGAAGTGAGGCCGGTTTTCTAAACTACATGTGCGTGACTCGGTACTGTCATGGTAATTCAAAGTATATTAAAGTTATTAAAAAAATTTCAATAATTAATAAATTTAAATTAAATGTTAATTAAAACTTTACGTGTTGCTTCCACGCGCCGCGATAGTACGACTGACGCGCCAAGGCGTGGTTTCGTTGTAGGTTTTGTATGTAAATATGTATGGACACGCCGAGGCGTAGTTTCACCCGGCCTCACTTCTCTGTTCACAAAATTCTGTCTTGACTTTTTTATTTTGTCTGAGGTGTAGATATTAGAAAAAAATTAAAAAGCAACTGCACACACAAACTAAAGCACACACGTGAAGGCTAATTACAAGTTTCCATGGATATATAGAGAAATTTTACAAAATACAGTTTATGTAGACGACAAAATATCAAAGGATAGGAAAAAAAACACAATACTTATATCTAAAGAAAAAACAAAACAATGTAACAGATTTTATCATTACGTTCAGCCGTGTGATTCTCTAATGATTCGTTGTTGCGCTCGTCGACGAGCTCACCGATGTCATATACTTTGAGATACCGCCCTTGTACATAAGGTTGTTTTTCCAACGTTTCTTGTCATCTCGTCATTTGTTTCACGGATGTTGTCAAAGATGCAACGATGTTTGCTCTTAGAGAATCGCACGGCTGTGTCCAACATGAAATCGTATACAAGCAAGCGTTGTAGTTTTCCTGCCAAAGTGTTAAATTAATTACCCTAAAGGTAAAGAGCAAAGATTTGATTGTTTGTTTGTTTTAATGGATACACTGAATAACTACTAAACCGGGTAAAACACAACATCAACGATTAAAAAAGCTACATTATTCCTGATTAACATGTATTTGATTTATGATTATCATCGTCCATCACCGCTCGGGTGGAACCGAGGAGCCCAGCTAGCACTATATGAGTATTATAATTTTATAAAAGTATTTAATTAACCGATGGTACGATTGGTATTATTGGTATAAATATATAAATAATGGAACAACTTCAAACGTACCACCCGAGAAACTGAATTGTTTTAAAATATAAACGTCTTATTAAATCGTTGCACAGTACCTACAGTAAATAGAATTTAACATTAAATATTAAATACTGATACTGAAATTTCGCTTCGTCACGCGAAACCTTTTAGATATCAAAGAACGATTTCGAATATTGAAGGAGGCTTTGTATTCAAAGTTAAATACCGATGTATATTAGGAACAGCAGACATTCCATTCTACGAATTCTCTGAGCTGTTAGCAAACCTGTTCTATGAATAAATGTTTATGTAAAATCTTGTAGGTATTACATAGAGATGATTTTAGAAAAACGTCATTTGGAAGTCACGGTCGCGACTGGACGTGGAATAACCCGCATATAAAAGAGCTTTATGCTAAATCGTAAGCACTTTATTATTCAAAATCACTACTAGAATCGAAATATTCACATTCTGTTTAACTAACGTATCTTAACATTCTCGACATTGAAATATAAAATATCTACACAAATGGAAATATGTTTGTCATGTAAAATCCTCGGTGAGTGTGTTGACTATATTGTAGATTAGTATATTATAGTAATAATTATGTTTTTCACCTGCTCGAAAATGTCCAATTACATATCACGCAATCTCGACGTAAAGCAAGGCATTACATCCCCAGGGAAGGAGGTAATGTTGCTTGAAACTCCCAAGGGATTAAAGTGATTTGAATTTGTAACTGTAGTTGTAGGAAAACTCTCAGTACGGAGGTACTCTCAGTAATGGTATAATACCCTTCGTGCGCGAGTCCGACTCGCACTTGGACTATTTTTCGTATTTATTTATTGTTACAGCGGCAACAGAAATACATCATCTGTGAAAATTTCAACTGTCTTACTATCACGGTTCATGAGATACAGCCTGATGACAGACGGACGGACAGAAAGACAGACTCGCAGACAGACGGACGGACAGCCGAGTCTTAGTAATGGGGTCCCGTTTTATCCTTTGGGCACGGAACCCTAAAAAGGTTCGATTGTAATGAATTTTAAACAAAACACTATGGTTGGTGTTATTTAAACAACGTGCATAAAATGTTCCTAACAAAAATATTACAATTTCCCTATATAACTGGACAAATGTATCCAATATTAATATTAACTCTTAATTTATTTTACTTTTGACTAATTAAATACTTTTTTATATAGCCCTGAGTTATTATTGTCTCGCAGTAGGAATGAAAGTAGAATATTCACCTCGAGGATAAAGCTTATCATCGTCTTGGGCGGCGTGAATCTCTCGCTTCTGTCAGGACTCTACATAACTCTTTCGTTCCGCTCATATTTTATTATATCTAAATATAATTCTCAATTCAAATTCCCTTTCTGCGCTCAGGGATTAACTCTGGAGTTCCCGTTACGCTCAGGGTCCAATATGCCGCGCGTGACGTAAGCCACTGCTTCACTCCCTCGGTGCATAATCTACAATTATAGTAATGTTTAAACTAGTACAGAACAGTGCTTATTAGAGAAAGAGCTTCAAATAAGTTCGAAATTGTCAGAATATACCAGTAATTGTCACAATGCCGAGTTCTTGCTGGTTTTCGAAATATAATTATATTAAAACTAGTTACCAAAAGTGTAAGTTATAGCAATAACAAACGTTCACACTCATACCCCAGGGGTTTTATTCGCTATGACCATTCAACAAGTAACGCGGTTTATTACGATATCTTCAAGGCATATCGGAAATTTGTATTGATTTCACGGTCATTCCTTGAAAATGTCATAGCGCGCCTCGTTACTTGTTTGAGTGGTCATAGGCGTCATAGCGAATATTGTCCCAGCTAGAGTTCCCAGTGTGGCGTAAGGCACGTAACACATCACAAAACATCCCAAGACTCATCACACAAATCGATCCCTCGATTCGAAGGCAAAATGACTACCAAGTAGGCTGATACGGCAGTCAAGTATTATAGTACCAAGATTGACAGGAAGGACTACTCACGATATTAAAAGTCACTTAGACAAGACCAGTAATTTAATGTCGGACTATAATGTGACCGCTACTGACCGCCTTAACAAATCTGGCTCGACGCAACCAATCTTGACGAATAGCAAATGTACAAATTGCACAAGTCCAAATAAAAAAGTAAAAATAACCTAGTAACTACCGCAAAGTGGCATTGATTTAAAATGTACCCACAAACTGCTCGCATATTTGCATCATTCTGTGCGGCTAATTCAAAAGCGTGAGACGTTGTTTCGAAAAACACCTGTTATTATTACGGGCAATCATAAAAAAACGTATGGAAAAAATCATAAGCGGGCCAGTGCGCGGCAATTTTCTCATTGTGACAAACAATGGTCAATTAAGTAGAGCGTCTCGAATTTTCGACCTACAAGCGCCTTCGTAACGGAATGTGGGAAAAACTCCCAATTCTTACAAAAGGCACACCTCACTATCAGCGCTAGAAAATCTGAACAGATAGTTATCTTCATTCACACAGACCGAAATTATAACTATCATTCTACGGTCTCGTATAAAAGTGAAGTCATTTCTAAGCCAAAACATAGAGAGGAAACAAAACAGATTATTAGGTACACCTTGCCCTAAAAAGGATTGCTTAAAATTACAAGCGCAGCTTTTCTTTCTGCTTTAGTTTTATCACCGTACTAGCTGACCTGCCAGCGTCTTGACTCGCTTTGCAACCCCTTAGGGTTTAAATTTCATACTTACAACATAAAAGGCATCAACTACCAAAATTTCAAGGTCGTGTAGCTCTAGCGTAGACTCTGCATTCATGAATCATCCGTCCGTCAGTCGGGAATATGTAATTGTTAGTAAAATGTAATTGACCGCTGTGTTACTTCAGTTGGTAATGGGTGTGCCTTCGAAGTGAGGGATCCCAGGTTCGATACCTGGCAGGGGCAAATATTATTACATTAATGTGATGAGCAGAAATGTTTGTTCTCGGGTCTTGGATGTTGTGATGTGTTCTTGTGTGTGTCCATGCCTCCCGTGACACAGGGGATATTAGTGCGACGGTTTGAGTGTATAAACGATATTTGAAGTAGTAGTTCTGCGAACAGTAGACCTCTCGTCTTCGTTCCGCAGTACTTCACAAACTATTATATTGGAATTTACTTAGCCAATTATGCTCATATTCGAAATTCCTCGGTAAAGTCAGTTACCTAATCTGTGTACCAAATTTTATCAAAATTATCCGGTAAATAGCGCCACAGCAGACTTCCTCCCTTTTTAGGAAAAGTAGCCCTCCACTCCAAAATAGCTGCCTACAAAAAATATATTGAATAGTAGAACATGCATACCATCTTTAGTCAAGATTGCTTGAAAAATGCGACATGTATTGGAAGACCAACACACAACCTAACAAACATACATACAGGTGGAAGTCAATTTGACCAGTTAAAGCAGAGACGCTTCGCTCGCTCGGTGAATAATACGTATTATACATATGCAGATTAAAAGAAGCATCAATCCCGAATGTTTTTGCATCCGATTATATAATTAATTTGCGGTGAAATCACATTTATATGAGCGGCATGAACAAATAGAGTACAAATTAATTCGTAATGAAACAACCACAAACTTTCGGCGAATGACATTCAATGAATTTCTGTTCTAATTAAAATAGCAATAGTACGCTTTTGGTGGGAACAATGGCTACCCGCATTGGGTAATGTTGTTATCTCGGTAACTGCCGCAGCTGAAGTCACAAAGATAAAAACAATGGTAGTGTCAGTTGTTCTGATCTGACTAATCTCTTAATCTGGATGTTCCAATATTTTGTTAGCTGTGGAAACGCGCCTCGGTGGATTTCCGCTGGAATATTCTATTAGCTGATATATAATAAGTAAGCATATCATATCAAAACATCACAACGAATGTAACTGGCAAAATTTACAGAGAACAAGGCAACAACAAAAGCTTTGAGCTTTTAAGAAAAATATGTTAGTAGGTTAGGTACCCATGACTTTTAATACTATTCTAATAGTTATTAACAACTGAAGTGTGCCAGGTTCAGTAGGCTTCTATAGAAAATATTGCATTTTTTCTCGAAAAGCTATGTTTACATTAAGCTATAAATAACTTTACAAGGGTTACTATTTCGAAAATTCCATGTTTCTAAGTTGCATTGTTTAGAAACGTCACGGGCACATTTTACAATCGCTAATCGCTGGAGATTTCAATAATCGTATTCAAACACAAAATACGTAATTACTACTTTATTATCTTAAAATTCAGGCCTATATCTAATTTATTAAAGAACAAATATCTAATTTTAACTCACGCATCAAGAGTTTCGTAAAAACGTGGATGAAGGACTTCTAACGAAAATATAAGTCAGATTGAATGACTAACATAATCGTATAACTGAACAAGTAAAATTGGAAAAATGTAATACCTCCCATCAGTTATTGGAGTGTATCTCAAATATATATATATATCTGGTGCGTCAGCGCCCCTATTTGAGGAATATTTCGGTGTCGCCCACAAACTCCTTTCGAGGCAAATAAGCAGTTCATTGAGAAATCGCAAAAACTACTGGACCGAATTTGATGAAATTTAAATCGGACCACACGGGGAGCACCAGCTTTCAAACAATTTTGTGAATCGGTTCACCCAGTTGAAAGTTATGAGGTAACAAACATAAACAAGACAGTTGAATTGAGTATCCCCTCCTTTTTTGGGAAGTTGGTAGAAAAAATGAATATACGTCATGGTATATTTTTTCACCTGCAAATGAAAGATACGAGTAGCCAAAAAATTGGGTCGGCTACCAAATAACGATTCCAGATTTTTTCCTTTACTTGTCTGAGGTTTTGTTTCATACAAAGTTCATTATTCTTTATTCTAGGTCAACGGGATATACCATAAAAGTTTGAATGTATTGTCGTAGAGGTATTTGATATTCATTTCAACTCGAGTTCCTGTAAATAAGGAGAGGTTTTGACAGACATATAGATGGACAATGCACTTATCCCGATAACGTCCTTTTTCGATTGAGGTATGGAACTCTAAAAGCAGTTTTAGGCCAGCAACGCTTCGATATTACCACTTTACTTAGGCAGCGCTCTGCTTATCTACTAGCATGGTGTCTCCAGTGACAGTAGAACCACTATACTTATACACTTTCCCAAAAAACACTCTTCATCATATATTTTGTTTTTCTGTACAGTAAAAAATGACGTCATTGCAAATAATGTGTACATACCTTACAAAAGACAACACTTGTGGGAGGTTTCCTAATCACCCGTGAGAACAGGCCAGGAGGGCCGACATAACCAATTACGTATGAGAAGAGAAGCTTCCCGTTGAGGCTGTTCTTAATTATTGTAAGACGATTATCTCATGTTGATAGTACCTATATATTTAGTTATATATCAAATTATTTTTGTGACGAGACGATTAAGTGTTTAATAAGGCCCCGTCTAGACGTTGCCTATGAAAGTTGCAATACCAAGCAGCTTTAATTTATTATTATGTGGCAGTGTGCGGCGCTCGATACTCGAGACATTAGTTCCCCCAAAGGTTTGACTTGCTGAAGTCACGAATCTTGTAATGTTATCTATTTAAGAATTACAAAAATTACCATGAACTGGAAATGTTCCGCACATTTCCTTTTTACTGATACCGAATCTAATTTTAAAAACGTTGTTTATTTGTTTGGTTAAAATTTAAAAGTCGCCGTACAACAATAATATTTATAATGACAAAAATAATATTGAAAGTAGTAAATGAAATTAAATACCTTCGAATAAAATACGTTCAAAGCGAAATAGATGAAATAACATGTAGGTAGGAGTTTAATAATGCTGGTATACTCGTATACTTCGGAATTGTCCCATTTTATGCAAAAGGAAAACATAACCCTCGTTTTTCGTTGAATGTTTTTGACACGAGATTTCACTATTAGAAGGTTTTTTAAAATAAAAAGGTTACGTATTGACAACTATCTTACTTGATGGTCAGTGATGATGCGGTTGAAGGTGGTATCATATTAGATAAAAAAGACGAATGGCTATCACACGGTTAGGTGTTTGGTGACATGTATTAAATCTTGAGGCCCTAACCTGATGGGTAGGGTGGTAACTGTTAACCACGTGGGCACAAGAAAGTGCTTTATCACACAGCTATCATTGCTTCAATGTAATGAAACCCAACGGCACGGGTAAAATGGATACCAAATTGTCAGGAGCAAAATTACTTTAAAACGCTGCCAGCGCGAACCATACAGAATCATTACATTTAAATTCCGTTGTCAGGAAGAGAAACAATTCTGATTTAGCATAAGGATGTTAAGGAACGACCGACCAACTAGATGTAAGGCATTTTATGCAAAACACTGTCCGTCTGTGTTATGAGTAAGTTTTTAACGGCACCTTAACAAGTTAAATTACTGAGCGAATCAGCCTGGAAAAGAAATGTCTTGGATATGACGCCTGATAACTCGTATTTATATTTAGTTCCAATAACTAAAAACTCCCAAAATAAATTGGATTTTCTACATATACAATTATTACGCCTGTTCTTAAAGATCAAGCTTTCATACATTAGCAAGGAAAAAAAGAAAATATGAGCCGCTGAAAATCCTACATCGTAAGGATTTTACGAGCTGTGAAATTCTGAACCCACTGATCCGTAAAAGCGCTCATGACATGACATTTAAATAAAACAGTATACGCTCAATGTGTTTGTCTGCTTTATCACGGATCCATACAGGAGACTATATTCTCTGTTTAGAATAAAGAAACATTTATCATATGAAAATATTTAACTATTACTGTTAACCGGCAAGACACTCAAGTTAGGGATCGAATACGTTGACCCGGGTTTCAAACATGTCCGATGCTCATCTAAAGAGCGAGTGCGCAGCAGCGTCTGCGAGCTCTGTGAGTCCGGGAGCTCGAAACCCGGGTCGACGTATTCGATCCCTAGCGTGAGTGTTTTGTGGATTAACACTAAAAGTTTAATATGTGTTAAACTCACGAGAATTTCAATATGAAAATATAATGAAGACTACTCTCTGATGCTAGTATAAAATTATAGCTATGTGGGCCTAGCACGGATAATAGCGTAAGTTTCACGTGTCGTTCACGTGAAACATTACAAACTGTCATTTATCTAGGGCAACTGTGACACAGATAACTCATAGTTTGTACGCCGAAGCGTGACGCGTTGACGCTTATGATACTAATACTTTTTCGCAAATTGTTTGTGCTACGGTTTCTGACATCATACCACACTCGCTACGCCCCGCGGCTGGAACTGTATAAAAGTGTGTTGCTCACATGAACTTTTTTACAAAATTAAAATATATTATTATGTTATTCTAAGAAAACGTTCTAAATTTCATCAATATCCGTAAAGCATGTTTTGGTTCTAAGTGGTAACCAAACACTTACTCTCGCATTTATAACGTTAGAAGTAGCATTATATGATAGCAAGTATTGCTAAATTAAGAATATACAAGTGCAATTTGAAATATATAATACCGACTTCCATTCAATTACTTTGATCAGTTATTGGAGTGTATCTCAAAAACGTCTTAAACGAATTTGGTGAAATATGTATGGGACTACACGGGAAGCACCAGCTTTCAAACAAAAAAATAATTTTGAGAATCGGTTCACCCAGTCGAAAGTTATGAGGTAACAAACATAAAAAAAAACTGTCGAATTGAGTACCTCCTGCTTTTTGTTGGAAGTCGGTAGAACAAGGTTTTATTTCTTTTCTTTTTATAATGTTGGTATTGTATTACTTAAATTTTAGTTCATTGTAACATGTTTTATTATTATTTTAGTGTAACATGGGGCAAGCGAGTTTTGAATCAAAGTCAGATAATTGTAAGATACGCTTTGTGGATCACAAGCCGCGCAGTGAGAAGGGTAGCATCAAAGAAAGCAATTGTCATGTTTCACTAAAAGCTTTATTTCGTTTTAGCATATTGTATGAATATATAAAATATAAAGATAGACTTGTTATTTTAGTTACATAAGTATGCGAAATGTGCTCTGTCTGGCATTCAAAAAATGCGTCGCGTTAATTTTCTCAGAGAAAATTGCTCGCTGATCTGTGAAAGGTGACATTCAGTATGTTTTTTTCATCCAATATAACAAAGATTTAAAATTTGTAAAATGTTAATTTGCTTCACAAACAAGTTGTTCAGAGACTGGCCGACTGACAAAACACGACAGATACGTTCTTGTGGCGAAAAAAAATTTTTCGTCCAATTTTAGTTACCTCGCTGCTTACGGGATACACCGTCAATGATGATGTCATCAAGATAAATCAACACTTTTCCGTTTTTGAAGTGTAACTCAAAAACTAATTGACCTAATTTGATGAAAAAGCAAAAAAAGAATCATCAAATCGGTTGATAAACGACAAAGTTATACGCGAACACACATAAAAAAATATACGGTCGAATTGAGAAACCTCCTCCTTTTTTCGAAATCGGTTAAAAATAGATACAATGGTCTTATAAGAAGTAGAAGTAAGAAGTACTTTATTTTTTGTTCCTATGTATATAAAGACCTTAAGATTAAGATATTAGACCTTACATATTCATACTCGATATGATGTAGATATACCTCTAGAGAGCAAGCCTTAATAAATTTGCGAATAATTAATATGAGTTAAACAAATTTCGTTCAGTGTTGGCTGGCTACCGGTTTATGATTTGAAAGCACAATTCCTAATTAATGAAATGAAACTGTTTTCTGACTTTCCAGTACTTACGTACTTGAAATAACGAAGATAACCTTACAAATAAACAGTGTTGTTTTGAACTGGATTTTTTTAAATTATCATGGTCACTAATGCAAGAATTAACGTTAGAAACGTGATATTTACCGTGTATTGTATTTATTGTAGCTCTCGACATTTCGGCACACGAGTTTACTCGTGAACATGGCGCATGCAACTGTGCCGAAATATCGAGAGCTCACAATAAATACAATACATGGTAAATATCCCGTTTCTAACGTTAATTCTTGGATTTTTATTATCTTCATCACGTCAAACCATTGCACCAATTAGTAAACTACATGAGCCAGAATCTGTTTGAGTGTACCACCGCAATGCTGGATTATTCTGTCGCGCATCCACATCACTGAAGGGGTTAGCAGAGATATATCAAAATTTTGCCAGTCATGTGACTCATTACATAGGAAGAGAAGAACTAGCTCATGTGATATGGGGCAAGAGTATTGCCATTATATAATATAATATTATGCAATAGTCGGCTAAAAACAGACCCCTTCCATATGCATGCGTTTGTTTATGAATAAATGTTATCTTATGTCTATATACATAGCAAGAAATAAATAATAATGCTTAATTTATGTACAGTTATGTATACATCAGTCATATATTAATTTTTATTGTATTAAAAATGTATGTACACAGAAGTTTTATTTTAAAGATTTTTTTAACAGTAATAGATTAACATATATGGATCCTAACCTAATCTAGGCTAGGGCTACGTGGGCGTTGTATAGTTTCTTTGATTATTTCCCGAAGGTAATAATATGGAAATACTAATCCGACCAGAAAAAACATGTTCACTGATACATACTGCTAACTGCTTATTGCTATCTGAAGCCAAAGGAGCTTAGTAAATAATACAATTTCAAAACAAAGTTACCTATAATGTTATCAATATCAGTTGTGAAACCTATATCGAACAAAAAGTATTACTTTCGCAATATCCTCGTTGTTGCCTCCTGTTACAGAACTAGAATCGCCTTCCCGTATTATAAAAACGCGAACATCAAATGAAATTACAGCATAATTCTTGCAATTTGTAGCATTTACTAATAGCGTAATTACAGTGATTTCATAAATGTAGTAACATGCAAAAAATATTTTAGTAGACATCTCATATAATACGGGTTGAGTTAAAAAATAACTTAAATACTAGACTAGATTATATTATATAAACGGTAATTATGTTATCTACGACGACTACAATAATTGTTTTGTTGTCTATTCGATATCTATTAGATTGACCCAACATTTGATCCTTTAGTAATATATGATTTTATCGAAGACGACTTACAGTAATGGTTTTGTTGTCTATTCGATATCTATTAAATTGACCCAACATTTGATCCTATAGTAATATATGATTTTATCTAAGACGACTTACAATAATGGTTTTGTTTATTCGATATCTATTAAATTGACCCAACATTTGATCCTATAGTAATATATAATTTTATCTAAGACAACTTACAATAATGGTTTTGTTGTCTATTCGATATCTATTAAATTGACCCAACATTTGATCCTATAGTAATAAATGATTTTATCTAAGACGACTTACAATAATGGTTTTGTTTATTCGATATCTATTAAATTGACCCACCATTTGATCCTATAGTAATATATGATTTTATCTAAGACGACTTACAATAATGGTTTTGTTGTCTATTCGATATCTATTAAATTGACCCAACATTTGATCCTATAGTAATATATGATTTTATCTAAGACGACTTTCAGTAATGGTTTTTGTTGTCTATTCGATATCTATTAAATTGACCCAACATTTAATCCTATAATAAGCGTCACTATTCGACGGGTACAATAAAACAGTTCCGTATTACGAGTATTTCGGAAGATAAAAGTTTGGAAATGTCTGGGCAAAGTAGTTAAATTTAAAGAAATTGCACGATTCCTTTGAGCAATTTGCACAAATCATGTATCCTTAAATGAACGTTATATTTTTCACATCTTAAAAGTCATCATATATATCTACATTACTTTATAAAAACTTTCATTTCCATATCCATTGGAAATATTTACCATAATAATAACTGAATAAAATTCTCATTCAATTCTTTATAATTGTGAAAAATTGTAACACGTAATTAGTACTTACAGTATTTATTAAACGTATAAATAAGATCTAGACCACATGTTGTAGGTCAGCATCTTTCTTCATCACTTATTTAAAGCCTTTTAAAATATGTTTATTATATTATATGAATGCTCAAATAAATTACCAATCAATTGTTTAACCGATTACCTCATCGAAAAACTATTAAGATTGAGGTCTGTGATCACAGATTAAGAAGTAGTTGCCTGTGAGCCAACAAATGAAACCGGACACAAGGTGATATCATCAATGAAGGTCGAGAGGTTACAACGGTTTTTTTTATTTCTAAAGACATAAGTTTTTTGTGACTCTGGAACACGATGCATCGCCGCAGATTGCACAATTGTTTGAACGACGAAATGTTAGTACGCTGTTGTTTTTTTTAAATGATAGACTAATAGTCTTTGACCAAAACGAAGAACGAATGCGGTCAAAGGTGGTATCACACTATGAGACCTAGAATAGCTCCCCAGCACAACTGCCGGAACGCACTGATAGGACCACATTTTATGACAGATCTTGAATAGTGAAAATGAAAGCTGACTGAAAGCCAGGCTGACACCAGAATGTGCCCTACAATTATCCAAAATTGTAGGTGTATAATGCATGATTTATAAGTATATATGATCATAATAATGATTGAAAATTTCGATGGAGGTTTTAGGCACTGTGATACGCTAGTATTTTACTATATGCTATTTTTATTTACAGTCGCCAAAGTTATTGTAGACACAGTAGAAAGATCCTAGGAATATATTTTTTCCAAAAACATGTAACAATATCAAGCATCAACTATATTAAGCTCAAACATCCTCAGTATAGAGATACAAGTACCCAAAAGTCACAGATCACACTGACTAACTAAATCTAACACACATGGTAAAAAGGTATTAGATTTAGTTTTAATACCGATATAGCTGCTTGTTACTTCTAAATACATTATCCTAGTGGTGGGTCTATCACAACTTCATGTTATTATCCGACTGGGTTCATCTTTTTTTTCATCATCATTTCAGCTGTAGGACGTCCACTGCTGAACATATAGGTTGGAAGCGCCCTGCATCCGTCGTCCTGCTAACTTTATCAGGTCGTTAGTCCACCTTGTCGGTGGACGACCTACGCTGCGCTTGCCGGTCCGTGGTCTCCACTGCAGAACCTTCCGACTGGGTTATTATTCCATAATCATGTCCGTTAGACTACGTGAGCTCTGTAAAAACCCGGGGCGTCATAATGTTACTTGACATTTAAAACAGTTTAATGAGTAAAATATTCAAGTTCTAATTCTTGCTAATATAATATCTTAAACCGCGGCGTAAAGTGACCAAATTTTTATATAGATCAATAACTGTCTGGCAAAAACTAAATTCTTATCTATATGCATTAAATTTTTTTACAGAACTTTCAAGAACTAATGTTCTTGAGATCAAAGATACGAGTATATCAATGATATATTTTATTTCAAATGTTAGTACTTTCCGAGCTTTGATGGTACACTTATAAATGGTTGGTTAAATTTGTGTGATCTTGATATAAATTATCAACAGAGCAAGTTCTTATAAGCTCTTTTCATTGACGATTATGTGACTGCATCTTCAAAAACTTTCTCGTTTGAAAATACTCGTACTTACTATGGCTTTAGACAACTGATACAAGACTAAGCAATGCAATGCATCTAAACCATTGCACAGCTATAACCCCCAAACATAAACGTTTATCTTACAAATTAAGCATCGTTAGATATGAAATTCGCAATATACCGACACGGTATATAAATAAAGAAAACCGAAAGTGCCCGTAATATTTGGCATTTCAAATGTTATAACCGTTTAATGACCTCTTAAGTATAATTCGGTCGTTGAGATTTCGTCAATGTTAAGGTGGACGTTGTTCTAACAATCGGTCTTGTAAAATGTTTACTGCTGATAGTCTAATTAATGCGTAATGATACTGACATTGCACATTACATTGGAAGAAAGTTTATTAACGTTCACTTTTCACTATCGAAACTTTATGCGATGCTAAACAAATGCAAATGCACTTGTTTAGTTTCACTTGAATTATTATTATTTTATTGGGGACGGATAAAAGTGATTTATTTAACATGAACGAAGAACAATTTGCACAGTGCCTACGTGCTCAACAGGAACAAGTTGCACAAATTTTAAAACTGTTGGTAGAAACAATGCATATAGGTATGGACACACAGACGAAAATTGTGAATAGCACTCCATCCACATCGAGCGACAAGATGACGATTATGAACTTGTCACAAGAAATGCAGTTTATTATATATATATATACTCGTCCACTAAAGATTGAATTACTATCATAACCGCACAACACACTTATAAATAAATGGTCATGACTAATACCGAACCTTTTGACATCAGTGTGTGTGTGTGTGTTGTAAACTTGCAGTGTTGAAGTGTTAATTACTATCTTCGGCAATTCTCAAATCAAAAGATACCGTTGAAACCTTGTTCCACTTTTGTCTGCTCAATGGAATTAGCACCACTTAGCCACTAGTGACCATTCACACGACGTGCTTCTGGGCCGTTTGTCATAGCGTGTCGTGACAGAATACGCTGAATAGCAATAAGGTTAGCTTGATTGCAATAGTTCGAGAATGTTCGAGAAATGATTGGAATCCGGCAGCTTAAGTTTTCTAGGTGGCAAGCATGAATCTTGTGTAAGAGACCGTCTGATTTTTAAAACATCAATAACAGCTATTTTATGATTTGAAAGGCACTTTTTTGTAAATTGATAAGCGCATGAGACTCAAACACCAACTTCTCTGAAAAACTGCATCTGTGCCAGTTGCAGTTATCATCAGACGCACGACTCACATTTCTGCCAATTGGCACTGCAATGACCACGGGCAGGTGGCGCACACTGGCCACTGGTCTTCGTCAATCATATTAAAAGTATAAATAAATATGTCGCACCTCTTCTCCACCTGCGCGTGAAATGACGGAAAAAATAGCAGGATAAAAAAACATGCGATAAGTTTTAAGATTTCACTCGAATACGTTGAGATGTTTAAGCAAGAAGTAACAAAACATGAAAACTAATTTTCAAACTTTCGCATTTGTATTAGTGTGTAGATTCCTATTATATCAGCAGTACCTAAGCTTAAAATGACCCACACGAACATACGAGTACCAAGTAACGGTTAACGCAAGTAACTATTTCAATCGGTCTGCGAACCCAAATCTAAAAGATAACAGCATCGTTTGTCCCACACCTAACCCTCGATCGGTCAATCGCTTACATCCAACCTTCCAACTACATCTTACTTGTCCCCATGAAAATTGATGCTCACCCTAACTTTCACGAAGGGGAAACAAACGACTATCGTCTTATTTACGGTTGACACTATGAAGTGATGGATTACACCTCCTTTTTATACGTGTGGAAAATGCATTTCCGCCCAACGTTGGGTTCTCAACTACTCCCAAAGCAGCAATCGCCACTACCTACTAAAATCCACACGGTGTTTTTTTCCTTTATGAGTGGACTCATAAGTTTGTATTGTACTCGTACATTAAGTTACTGTCTTGTCTAAGTCACGTTCTGGTAAAACGGTGGACGCCTTACTAAAACTTTCCAAGGAATTTCACGAGGGAAACAACGTTTCATGATTTTGGGTACTTTGCCTACACTCGTGCACGAACAAATAACGGACAATATACTATTATAAGTCGAAATTCGAAGAAGTTATTGGTTCTTAGAATAAAAAAATACTGAGCGTAAATATCCCAATTGCGTAAACCTTCATAGATCAAAAAGATATTTCAAATCGGAATGCCCGTATCATAAAGAAGCACGCTCAGTATTGAATTTTATTTGAGTGCAGATACAGCATACAGCTGTGGTACAGATATGAGTAAGTTTTTAAATAGAATTACAGTAACAATACAATACTGTCATATCTAGCAGGCCTAACATAATAAGAGTTCTACCAGATAGGCTTAACATTTCCTCGTCGAATAAGTTAAATTCCGCTAATCAAAGTCGTTCTTATTTCAACAAAGACTTCTTTCACCATTTATCCAACAGCTTAAAAACCCTACAGCTCGTACGTTTCGCTCGTAACATCGTGCCTCTTGTACGGAGCAAAGGATAAAGTAATTAAATAATAGCCAACTGTAGCCACATTGTTCAAGTCTGTGGACAGAACCGAGGTTTATTCACTTGAACTTTATAGTTGTACAATGCGGTAAATTGTTTTGTTTGTAAGGAATGATACAAAGGGTTGTTTGCGCAAGTGCTTACCTGCATACAAGCGGGATTTGAGATAAAGGATAATAGGTTTTTCGTCTCGTAACTACTCGTAGTACCATTTTTGTACTTACTTATTTGCCAAGCGCTTACAATTCGTTCGTTTAATGGTAATCTCTAAGACTAGCATTCCAAAAACACGCTCAGTTGCGAATCTGGACTTAATTGGAGATTTCACAGTAAACTTTTTAGTGGTACTGCCACGTTGTACCCTATGGGTTACAGACAAATGGGCCGGCACGACCGGGAAAGTACCACACTCCCACATAACACCGAAGTGAAGTAATATAAATTGCAATTGCGTTTCAGTCGGTCTGTGGGAGGTTCCGGAGCCCCGATCCCCTCCATCTCCCTCTACCATCCCCCTCCCCCCCTCGATACCAAATGACCCGTCAAAATGAAGAAACTAGCGATCAAAATGTTCCCTGCGTTTCTTGATCGCGTCACTTTATTATGAGTTGGTTAATTTTAAATGTCTTTAACTAACTTTAAGCACCCTTTTAAATCTCATCACAGTAGGCAGTAAGAATTACTTACGCTACTACAGCTACAAAGACGACATTATGATAAGCCAAGCCAAGACCGACTCTCGTTGAAGCTTACCGACTCTCGCTGATGTAGTAATAAGAGAGTTTGTTTTTGTTCATCTAAGTTTCATAGGTTCTCATATACAATATACCTAACGTATATTTAGTATATTTAACGTTCCCGATGTCAGGAGATGTAGTTTGGGCTTGGAGTAAGAATTATGAGCCGTAAAGCAGTTCGGATTAAGACTGGTATCCAGGCAGATTATTCGTAAGCCTTCAGCATGGCTTAAGAGCTGATACAATGAGTCCTCAATCGGGGAAGACGGCTAGGGCACTCTGCGAAGCACAGATGCTCTAACTGGAAAATGCTACGGTAGTGAACCTAATATAATATGTTGTTCACAGTTGAACAGTTTAAATGTTTAGACTGTTTCCGCTATTTGATCACTGTCAGGTAGAATAAACCGGACATATTTAGAATATACCTAGGTATAAATAGCTATAACGGATATGTGTTGTATAGCAATCCAATCGTAGTAGAGTTTTGGGCAACACATCGGCTTTTTTGTCTATCAATTCATATATATTTATTAAAAATCTCTTTAAAATCTATGAAACCAGGATTACCTAGTACCACAGTTACCTATTAAATTTTTAATTAATTTTACAGCTCAGGTTAATATTGACACAATCGTGAAATTGGATTGAGAGCGAAGAGTTTTAACCTATTACTGACTGCTTCGAGTACACAATCAAAAAGAGGAGAAATAAATACTTTACAATATACGTGGGTATTGATATATCTTAAGATTTTTACTCAAACCTATGTAGGTAATTAGGGTTAAATGTTATTGCTTAGCTCATATTACTCTACTCTTTGGCTAAGCTGTACAGTACGGTTCCGCCGCGCCGGTTAGAATGAAATATTTTGCAGCATAAAAATTAGAGTAGTGACTAACCAAGATCATCTCTAGCACAAGAGACCAACCACCTAGTACGTCGGGTTTCCTCGCTTTTGACGATATGCATCCCGATGGCAGGGCGAAGTTGTATAGTTCTGTTCCTTCACAAAGTTAAGTATACAAGATAACATTTTTAAGTATGTGTGGATGGCCAAATCGGAAACAATGAGGAATAAAGAAAAGTATTAAAGGAAGAAGTCTCGGGCCCGATTTTGATGAAACTAAAACTGCATCATTGCATTTTTTGATAAATCAATATCCCTAGCCAGGAATCGAACGTGTTGAATTTGAAGAAAACACACACTCGATTATTACACTATTCGATAGTGTCGCTAATAAGTATCCAAATCTGGGTGACTGATGGTGAATGACTTATGGCAAACTTAAGACATATATACTGTATATACCATACTCTGGTTAAACAGGCATGTTTATGAACACAAATGTATAACCTGTCCAGGGATCGAACCCGGGACCAGCGGCTCAGAAGGCAGGGTTGCTACCAATTGTACCAACCGGACGGACAGTCCATGACTTAAATAAAAGTAGGTAGTATAAAACTCAGGTTAGGATATTAATATTACTTAAAACTATATTACTATATGTCGTTCATTACAATGGAACACTGCCTATGTGCAGCTTCTGTGCTTATATCTTGCTATGCTACTGCAGCCTAATTTTTCCCCTTTACTGAGATATGTACTCAATGGTTTTCAATTAATTGATTTCGGTAATGTTTACATACAAACAAATATAATGCAGTAACTGCATCCATCATAATGGGAAGGTATTAATTAAATTTGTTCACTAAATGCAGGATTCCATATCACTGGTTTAAAGTTTGACGATCGTAATTAATGCAAAATTCTGTGGAAACAGTATGTTAATTAATCAATGAATAGTGATTCGCCGGCACTGATTAACTAAACAGTATTATTGGCACTTGAATTGGTAAAGCGAAATTATTCAACATCTTTGTGTGGGTGCCAACAGAATATTTCCACCCACGCGTGTCAGATGTTTTAGGGTTCCGTAATCAAAGGGTAAAACAGGGCCCTATTACTAAGACTCCGCTGTCCGCCCGTCTGTCTGTCTGTCCGTCTGTCACCAGGCTGTATCTCATGATCCGTGATAGTTAGACAGTTGAAATTGCCTGTATGTGTTTCGATTGCCGCTATAACAAGAAATAATAAAAAAATTAAGGGTGCTCCCACGTGATTTTTTTGATACTAGCTGCGCCCCGCAGTTTCACCTACGTTGTGATGGATGATGATAATGATGATGAAATAAAAGTAGCCTAAGTTACTCCTTAACATCAATCTCTCTCTCGTGGAAATTAGTCCAGCCGTTTCAGAGATTAGTCGTTAGAAACAGACAGACAGACAAACACTTCATATGCATTTAGCGAAAAGGTCAATTTGGAATTACAAACAGACACTTCAATTTATATATATAGATTTGATAAGAGACGCCGTGAATTTGTTATATAAGAATAATTTCGTGCCGTTAACGAAGCAACGAACTCAATTCCATCTCGAATATTTGTACCGAAAGGTTCACATGCTTGAATTATGAATTACGAAATTACGCTATTCGCTTCGTGCCATAAGCTTACTTTAACACATATATCCAGAATAAGAATCGTAGTAAAATAATGTTATGCTTAAATAAAATAACAAGTATCTTTTTATTATTCCTTTTCTGTGTGTAAATACCATGTATATTATATGAATATTTTAAATTGGTATTTAATAAATAACAGGAATAATAAAGACGACGCGACTGAAGAGTTCCTGAATGTTCTATTCGGCTTACACAAACAGTTAGGATTACGAATTAGTGCCGCAGAACAGCATCGCATTAATATCAACAAGAGACTGACCAATTGCTAAAAATAAAGTTTATCTAACATTTTTTCCCACAATATAGCTCGCAATAAAAGCAACATCGCGAAAGGCTAAGCTTAGTTCGCTGGATTCTGTCGTCGAGCACATACAATGTTTCTGTAGGGTTATCAACGCAAAAACACTAGCGTGGCTATGGCCATGAAATGTAGTCTATGTCACTTGCCTATATATAGCGAGGGAGGTTAACATATTAATCGGATTAATCATTATACGTCAGATAATATGTCAAACAAACAGACAAGAACACAAATTTTCCCTGTTAGCTACAAGCTTTATAAAGCTATGAGTAAAGTCTACTTTCACCAAGAAACAAATAAGATTAATGAACAGTAGGCCGAGCACGAAAATCTGCTTGAGTGTAACGCAATTGCGTCGCTAACGTATATAGTACAAACTGTCATTTATCTAGTACAATAGTGGCACAGATAACTTATAGTTTATTCTGAATACGTAAACGATACGATAACGTTACACTTAAGCAGATATTCGTGCTCAGCCCACAGCTAACAAAATTTTATTTGTTCTTTCTTCTTTGTGCATAAAACTCTCAATTGTACTGCAGTAGTCTTCGCAATTTCATTGTAAATTAAACAGACATTACCGGTGTTTAAAAAACATTTTACTTCCACATGAACAAACTACGAGTACGTTACATATCTACATAACACTTACTTAATCATTTTGATAACCCTAAATTAACATGATATTCATAGCAAAATTTTTCTTAATAGGAACCTTTAATATCATATTAATAAGTTACTTAGAATCTTAAAAACTTATAGACACACTTAAGTCATAAAAGAGAGGAAGGAATATATGTGAATTAATTTATTTATATTTTATTTTTTTGGTGGTTATTTCTATAAACGTTTAAAAAACATTTCCTTTTTATATGTAAGAATTAAGTGTCTTAATTAAGATAACCTAAGGGAGTAAACTAGCTCTCACAAACACAGGGAATCCTACTGTGAGAACCAGGGCTGCATGTATGTCTTATGTTAATTTTTCCTTTTATATTTTTAAATTATTTGTATAAGATGATATAAGAATGAATTTTGGTCACGAAAATAAATATTATTATTATTTCAATTATATCACAGGTTTAACCCGGCCCTTTACATAGGCGTAAGTGGGGCTGTAGCCAACACTTAGAGGCCTGTTTGATGTAACAAATACAATGTAGTATAAAAAACAGAAACTTTTGGATGGATGGTGACATGGTAAATCTATGATAAAAATGGGTAAAATGGCAAGGATATGATTTTATTAGTGATAAGAAGAAAGTGGGCTATGGAAGAGAATACGGCACCTGCCAAATTCAGTCTCATTTAATTATTTTTTTATTATTATTACGAGTATTAAGTATTTTTGCAGAGTAACTCCTGAATCAACAATTAACATTAAATTATGAATTTCTCGAGTGGTCGTTTGAGACTCGACAGCCCTAAACGCAAGCTTCCCTGAGGAAACTAAACTGTTATTATGTTTTGTCCACAGATTTACGATGTTGATAAGGTGTCCGGCGGCACTTTGTGCCGTCGTACTGCTGCTCTCTGCAACACCGACGTCATCAGAGGTAAGCCACACTACAAAATACCACATCACTTACTTACTACAAGCAATAACTTCTCATTAAAGTTTCTGAGACAGGTTACATACTCCTACTTAGACAGTACTTTATTGTGGACTCGTACATAGAAACGTGGGAAATGAACATTCGACCAGTTTTGATATTAATGTTTTAAAAATTGTTGTGTTTTTATAATAGGGACAAAAAGAGGACATCTTTTACATGATGATAAGTTTCACGGCGAGTACCCATTACCAGTTGGTGTACGACTCAGATGTTTTATCTTCAGTTTCACGGCGAGTACCCATTACCAGTTGGTGTACGACTCAGATGTTTTATCTTCAAAGTTTCACGCCGCACTGCGCTCACAAAGATCTAAGATAGCTGTTTAATTCATCCAGTATTTTTAGTTGCTATAGTGCTCATCTTATATATAATACAGCACTGTGTTAATACACACATAAACTTGTAAATAAACTGAGGTATATATAATAGTAGTCTTTGAGGATACATTACAACTTCGAGGCAGAATATCTGGCACCATCAAGAGTGCACAGTCCTGTCACCTAGTACTTCACCTTGGGCACCAGCCCAGGAACCACGTATAGAAGTTAGCTGTAAGGTTTTTGGTGTTTTTCCTACAGATGTAGTTGACCCCAAAAGAATTATTCTAAAAGAAACAGCTAAATTTCTAAAAAGTGATCATGTGTGGTTTTGTAACCGCATATTATTATTCAAAAATTAAGGAAGGAAGCATGGAAGAACTTTCAGGACAATCATAGATAACTTGTAAAGTGAGACTGCAGTGTGCAATGCAATAACAACCTCCAGCAGTCAACCAACGGTGCGATACAAAGAGCTGATGTTCCGCAGGAACTATTAGTTAATAAGTGGCTGATAGCTAAGCTATAACTACACACATCAAAAAAGCTTGCGATCACTAACATAAACTGGATAATTTTTAGCTGATTTATTTTAATTATTAATTATTAGTGCTCAGGCAGTATGTCAATTGGAGGCCTTAGTCCAACCGTCGGCAAGTTAGGAATGAAAATAATTACCTACTGCTTATGAAATAGGGGTAATACACATGTACAAGTAGCACGCTCATTACACTGTGTTAATATTTAGATATAAATATTCAAACTTTCTTGGAAAAATTGCGGTTAAACGACTAGCCACTTTTCAAAATTGGTTGACTAACTAGGGCTGTATAAAAATGAAGAGGAAGTCATTTATATTTGCCCACCTGACGTAAAACGTTCCAGCGAACATCTGCGAAACGGAAAGTTGTCGAATTTTTTATTATGCTTTTACATAATTAACCAGAAACGAGCTAGCTAATTGTAAGTTATTAATGAGGGCTTTATGGGATTAAATTGGCTCTTAATCGTTTAAAAAGATTATATAAGACATAATAAGCGCAGTTATTAGATACCTACTTACATATATTATTTCAAAAGGCTTGTTCTCGAAATATAACCAAGATTCTGCTCAAAACAAAACTGAGTTACTTAGTTATTATAAACTTATCCAGTCGTGTTGCAGAACACTAATAATCACTATGGTTATAATGATAATAATAATATATAAATAATAATGCTGGACATTGCTTGACATGCTCCGCACAGCACCATCTAGCCCCAATGTAAGCTAGTCAAAGCTTGTGTTATAGGTACTAGATAACTGATATATTTAATACATTATACATAGAAAACACCCAGACCAACGGAACAAATTTCTGCAGATCGTACACAAATTTGTTCTAAGGCGGGAGTCGAACCCGCAACCTCTTGGGTCGCAGGCGGACTCTCGCCCGCTGCACCACTGAGGTGAACGCCGATGATTAATGAATCATAATCATAATCATTAAAGTTATTTGTCATAAACGAGTGCTATGCAAATATAAATCTAAGAGTCAGTTAAATAAAAATATGCTTACAAGTCGTGAATAACATAGTACCTATTGGAACGCGTGATTCAATATATTATCATTACGAGTTCATACTGCAGGCTAAATGGCTTTATTAATTTCGATAAATTAGCTCTCATTGGATTCATCCCTGAATTACCCACAAGAGCAACAAAGGGTATATGATCTGTTAAAACGACTACAAATACGAACATTTCACGTATTAAACATCAAATTATTATAAAGAATGATAAACTTAACTATAGAACGGTTTAATCGGCCAGCAGGATGCGAAAAGAGCTTTCAATGTAAAACTGGTAAAAAAATTGTGTAATAAATGCATCTGCCGTCTTGACACCGTAGTCAATCATAGTATCAATAGTATAATATCCGTAGCACGGTAATATTTTATAGGTAATATTACCGTGTCCGTAGTAGTAGTAGTATAGAAAGAGCGTCCGTGAAAGTAATGCTACCATACCAAACTATTTTCACCGGGAAACAGTATTGTTCGCAATACTGTGTTCTGGTTTGAATGGTATGGGTGCCACAAAATCACAGGCACATGAGACTTAACAACTTAACGTCTCTAAGGGTTACGGGCGCAGTGTAGTTCGTCACTTGTGTCGAAATGCATCTGTTCTTGCCGTTGATAAGCATAGATGATTTTGTGTTGAAATTCTCGTGAGTTTGACACATATTCAACTATACTTATTAACCCACAAAACACTCAAGTTAGGGATCGAATACGTCGACCCGGGTTTCGAGCACCGGGACTTTGACCGGGAGCTCGCAGACGCCACTGCGCACTCGCCCTGAAGATGAGCATCGGACATGCTCGAAATCCGACGTATTCGATCCCTAACGTAAGTGTTTTGCCGATTAATAATAATAGTTGAATAGATGATTTTGTTTAAATAACTAACTTGTACTTGGAGCTCAAGTATCTACTCAAGCGGCACAAAGTAATCGACGGCAATAACTTGTACAGTCAAGAATTTGGAACGCTTGAATGTGTTAGGCCTAGTGACTTTCAATTTGTAAAATATTGACGAGGCCTTACCTACGGAATAAATAATAGCCCAAGAATAGAATATGAGTAGTGTATTCCAGTCACATCCATTTTCCTTCTGAGATCTTAAGTTTAAAACTTTGTTCTCTTTTACCGCACTCATATTGTGATGAAAAATTTAATACGAAGCAATCTAAAGCTAAAATGTGGAACCAACCAGCACGTGTTGAGTTAAGAGCAATATTAACCCAAACTCAATTTCACGTTTATTGTCCTCAACGCTATTATTATTTCATATTGTGTAAAATAACACGACATTGGCTTGGAAGGTATTCGCTTTTTTCTTTTGGATTTATCTGTTTTCAAAATTACGTTATCCAATTTAATAACTACTAAAGTAACTGTTTTGGAATTGTAAAATAACACGACATTGTATTGGGAAATTATTACTTTTTTTCTTTTGAATGTATCTCTGTTCTGTACTACGCTGCAAAATTTTATAATTAAAGTTTTAACAGAATACCATTTTATATTTTGTGTGAAAGAAAATAAAAATGATAACAATGCATTATTCTACTTTCAAAGTGTCTTCCAAATGTAGGTCTATATAGTATTATAAAGCCTGGGTAGGACAGACAAACACGAGTATATAGACGGACAGCATAGGTTAGTAATAGTGTTTTGTAGTCTCGTACTGAACCCTAAATACTATACGTTTGAAAAGGCAAGAACTTGAGTTCATACCAAGAAAAGATTTCCACCCTATTATGACTAATGCATAACATACTTACGAGTATATAGATTGTAATCGTATGTATGTACATATCTTAATTGACAAAGCAATAAAACGATGTTCTAGAATTGTTTTTCTTTTCATAATTTAAACAAATAGGTAAATCGTTTAGTGTCAACAACCTTAAATCACCCGTGCGATTCTCTAAAAGCAATCATCGTTGTATCTTTGACTACATCCGTGAAATAAATGACGAGATGACAAGAAACGTTGGAAGGAACGAAAAAAAAACAACCTTATGTACAAGGGCGATATCTTATAAAGTAGGATATATTATTATTATGTATCTTATGTTTGACATCGGTGAGCTCGTCGATGAGTGCATCGACGAATCATTAGATAATCGCACGGCAGTAAACTATAACAGAATGTAACGACGAAGAACAAAATAGTGACTAAATTAAATTAAATCTTTTTAGCAATTAATAACATGAATTCGGAATGTAAAAGTTCTCAAAAACTACAAAAGACTTTTAAGAATAGATCCACAAATGGGGGAGAAATCGACCAACATACACGAACATACAACCCCCTCTATTTTTTTAAGTTGGTTAAAACCCTGAGTCACAGGATGCCAAAGCGTTATTCGATGTGTACCATACAGCTCTCAAATGTAGATTGTCAGCAGTTTAAGATATTATGTACACACTTGTTTAGTGATAAGGGTGGCATTTTGTTAAAACCCTGTATAAAAAAATTAAAAAAGAAGTCGGTTTAAAAGAAAATATTCAACGGAAACACTTCAATTTGATTCAGAAAACGGATGTCAGTGTCTTGTTTTCAATCATACATCTCATTGTATGGTAAACACATAAGCCAGAATAACAGAATTGTGCAAACGTAATTTTGTAACACATTGTATGTTTATTATCGACTTTTACCAATTACCATCTGCAAGCTCTGTTACAGCCTGCCAAAATGTTGGTATTGTTTTAAACTGACTTCAAAAAACAATGGGAAAAATTAACCGGACATGTATTAATTGAAATGAATCCTTTTGAAATTAATTGGAGCTTCAATATGTTGTTGTTTGAGTTTGTTAACGAATTGAATACTATAAATTGATTTACAAAAGAATGATCGACTTCCTCCATTCATGGTTTTCTTCTTCGGCGTCGCTACACTTTTAGCAGATAGGTTTTGTTTGTCACTTATATAGTTTGCTAAATATATTATAATTTCTGTCTTAAGTTATGCTCTTCTGATGTCATCATGCAGAAGACCATTCCTGCAGCATTTGCCTGGTCGATCTATCGCATCTCCCGCGAGTTCTTGTGCTTGCAACCACATCACAAGGAATTCGCGTGAGACAACACCATGTTCAATACGTACCCAAAAATGCGAGAATATATGAGTTAGAACATTGGAAGACAGACGATGCCAAATGCGGAGTTCTTGGAGAAGAAATGAACTGCAGGCCTCGATAAAATTCAAACAGGCGTGTTTCCGCACACGCTACAGACAAAAATGTGTCTTCGAACTTAGCGCGACGTCACGTGACTTTTCCACAGGTATTGTCAACGCCATCATACATTTTGAAGTTGTCGTTTGGCGTTAACGATAACAGAAACGTAATTTGTCTAGGCCTGCTGATTGGTCTCGAACCGTTCCATGCCTCAGTGGCGTTAAGATATTGAAAACCGTAGTTCTCTGAAACTGAAAACTAATCTACGTGAAGTATAAGTGGATTTAAAAGTAAAGCCTCCAAAAATGTGCCAGCCAAGTTCAGATTAAAAACGGCGATACACCGGTAGTTTTTCAAACACTCAACAATTTAGTCTCATACAATTACCGAGATTCACAACCAGTGAATCAAACTTCGCTCGTAGAAAAAGCACCATAGAATAACGTATTCCCATAACACAAGTCTATCTCAACACGTAACAGTTACATAACAGACTTAGCTGTTCTCTGAAGTAAATTACGTTCCATGGAATTTGTTTGTGCCTACCTACGTAATCGATTACGAGTTGATTACACTTAGACATTGCAATCCGACTAAATGAGTTAAATGAACGCGCCATAGAAAGATAACTTATTATTGAGACGCTTTAATTTTGCAGTGATACTAAGTCATTTGATATGCGACTATTATATAAATTAAGTACGTAACAGTAGTGCGTGTATACATATATAACATACCAATATTATATAGGTACACTATCACATTCATTATTTTAGGATATCTATATATATATATAAAAATTAACCCCTATTCCTCCTGGTCACGATATAACTTAAGAACGGATGGAACAATCTCGCTAATTCGTTTTTGTTGTGTTAACTATTGCCGGCAGAAGGTTCTTATGAAAGAAAAACCAAGAAAAGATGGGAGGTTATGGCGAAACTACTACGTGAAGTCGCGGGCAGTAGCCAGTAAATATATCTAAGTATATTTTTCCTCTATTATGTTTGCCCTGCGATCGGCGAGGCGTAACCGTGAACAGACGGATGATAAGTGTTGTGCGAAAGAAGTTTTTCTTCAGTATAGGGCATGTTAATTTCGCTGGCCCGAGATATGTGTTTAATTCAGGTGTCAGTGGTGTCATTGTAAGAGTATACTGCTATTTTGATATAACATTGAAATTATCTTCTTGAAGCCCATGATTTAATATTTTTTGTTTTAGCGTAATACGTCTTCAAAGAGTCAATTACACAATCTCAATGTTTGACATGCAGCTATAGCCACTTTGCGTACCTACTTAGTTATGAAATTACTGATTATTTAATAGTGGACACCCCTTAACACAAAGTGTATTTATAGGGTTATACAAATCCAAAGAGCAGAAGTTATCAGAATTAACCGACATACTCACTATTTCACATACTTTTGCATTCACTATGTTTATATCATAATCATTCATTTTCTATTTTACTTCAATTAAGTATGAACGTAATACATACAAGATTAATGTGACAGTTTTTAGTCAAATCTCTTTCAAATCTTTGAAAGAAGTATACCAATAAATATTACAACCTTTTGTTTCTTAATTTTCGTCCTTACTGTAAGTAGTTAAGCCAAACAATATAGGAAAAGTTCCACTAAAACAAATATATTTTTTATTATGGGTATATAATTGGTATTATTATATAAATATTATTTTTAAATAATTAATCTAATATAGATCACGAAGTCGTGTTACAGAATGACTTCTTCTGTATGGTGTTTTTCCTTCTGTACTCCGAATTTCAATGGGGTAATATTAGT
Source organism: Selenia dentaria (assembly GCA_917880725.1). Lineage (NCBI taxonomy): Eukaryota > Metazoa > Arthropoda > Insecta > Lepidoptera > Geometridae > Selenia > Selenia dentaria. Next base: position 17,956,606 of record OU862888.1, on the reverse strand, counting down.
TCCCTTCTCAAATATGTCTTATGCATAGTATAAAACTATATAAACTTATTATACTATATAGTATAATATATAGTCTCAGAACTGATTAAGATCAAGACAGTTACAAATCATACATTAAAAATTTTATCTAATGAAAAAAAAAGGGGCTTTATCAGTTTAAGTATCACGATCGACAATTGTTTCGGCTTCGTCCGGACGCCTCCTACAGCATCTCGAGTGCGGGTGCTCGTTTTTTATTAGTTTAAAAATTATAATTAACGTCGGTTTTAATAATATGATGGGTTCCAGATCACCTAACAATATCGATGAGTTCGTGAGTGAGACTCGTCTCTTATTCGTATTCAGATTGGGGCGGTAACAATAAGTCCTGCACTGACGTTCCGTTTGATATAAAGTTTTTTGGTAACTCCCGATAAAGATAAAGACGGCTCTTGAGAGTAACCACATGAAGAAAACCTTTTAAATTATGTAGCCAATCTATTTGTTACTATGTGCGTGCCATTGACACAGTAAACATCCATAATTAGATGCATAACTTCTTGCACGATGTTGCATGTGAACGTTAAATTACGTACAACCACTTGCTGCAAGCGAATGACCGACTGATGCTTAGAAATAGGTCAAGAAACTCTTCATCTTGGAATTATCAATTGTAATACTCAATTCGTTATACTGTTTTTTGGTATTTTATTACATTTGACTCGTAAATTACTAATACATATAAGTTAGATTACAATAAAAGGGTAGAGATTTTTTTAAAATATATGCGAGTTAATTAAATTGAAAATAAACTATTTTTCTATGGGCATTACTTACAGTTGCAAATATTTGTACTACCGTAAAGAAGAATATTTAATAACCCATCTATTAATCGGAAGAAATTATGACTGTTCGTAGTTATAATTATAAATAATGGACATGGTTCAGTAGGCTTACATGTAACAAGCATTTTTCTATAGCTGATAAAAAATCATCGGAATCTTTAGTTTCATTCTCAGTCAATTAACGAACCATATATTTTATATGTCTATGGTAAAACCAGTTTTCACAAGATCCATTTTCAGGTATGAATTTAACGGATCCAAAAAAATAAACTCACTCAAAGGTCTCCGAAAACATATTAAAGCCAATCCCGTGGACCATGTTCAGTGAGGGTTTCAAATTCACGACATTTTTATACCGAATTTTTTAACAGTATGGTCAGCCTATTCCTGGGGGATTTAAGACCCCTTCCATCTCCCTAGCAACGCCTCTGGTTGGTTTAATACAGTTTCAGCGCGGTCACGGGTGGTGGACGTCCTCGCTTACTCACTTTCCCCGCTTTGGCAACCCGCTTGAAACGTTTCTGTCACGACTGCCCAGTTATATCAATTTCCGAATGGAAACACTGCAAAAACGTCTAGACTTATACAATCTATACAAAAGCAGGGTTCAACCCACCGGTGTGTGGTCACGGAATATCAACACGTTTTTGTTTCAAAAGCTATTCCAATCTGTATTGTTAATTGAGCCGGGGTTTGTACAATGAACACGATTGAGTTTACAATGCTGTTGTGTGAACAGTGGAAATGCTGAGTATTTTTAGAAAAAATGTTTTTGTCTCATTTAAAAACATTGTTACTCTTTCGTCTGTCCTTTTTATGCAAACCTACAAATATTTTATTTGGTTGTGATTTGAATCAGGTTTGAAAACCGTTACACATGCAATATTTATTAAAAATATATATAATACATAGATATTTTATCAGGATTATTTTACTCAGAGATTAGGCGTTTATATGAAGAGTCGATTATATGTTTATAGCTTTATCTTTTACCTTTTGAAAGTGTTTGGATAGGATAGGAATAGGATCAATCCGTTGTCCGCCTGTCCGTCAAGCCCCTTTTTCTCAGAATGATTTTTTTATCATTTTTAAGTTAATATCGAATACTTGGTACGAGTAGGTATAATACAGTGCCTGGTTTGAAACTGTAAAAAAACACAATCAAAATAAACGACCATTTATGCCACACATTTTGACAATCACCGATATACATACCCTTCCCCTTGACCTAGAATCATGTAATTTGGCAAGAAGCAAGGTCTCGCAGATAAATAAGGGATAAAAAACGTAAATTGTTAATTTGTAGGTTACGGGGTATTCAAATTTAATAATACCTCATGTTTGTGACCATGATAGTTTAAAAACTTATATCTTGTAGGTTACGACTACAAACACACACGCACACATTGTTTTATCCATGTTGGCCTCTCACTAAGGATAAATGTACATGACAAATATTTCGTGAGGTATTATGGTGGTGCGGAACCCTTGTTGCGTAGTGTTACTCACACATCGGCTGTTCTTTTGTTTATTTATTAAACGTTCGTGTAGTTGGCCTTCGGCCTCCCCATGACCTTCCGTCTTTTTTTGGTTTTTATTTCATAAGAACCTTCTCCTGACAATAATTAATGCAACAAAAAAGAATTTGCGCTAACTCTTTTTTATGGGAGATCACCATCCGTGCTCACATTATAGCGTGACCAGGAGAAATACGGGTTCATTTATATATAGATTTAGTAATAAACATACTTCATATGTGTTTGTGATATCAAACTAACCAGAAGTTGAATTTGTACATGCAACATATTATGCAGGGAGGCCTAAGCCTCGTCTAAACGAATAAGTAACCAGAAAGACGATATATGTATAGAGGTTTATACGTACTATGTAAAAATAATAATATATTAATTGCATTATACCTACTTTAGTACTAAACCTACTACTACATACATACACACATATTAATAGTAAGAAACTGCTTTTTTCTTATTGTATTTATTTGATTTTTTTCTGTTTCAGGGCAACATCTTCACGTGTCCAAATGGTGAGTACCAAATCCTTACTTAATTATGTAACACCGGCATCGATATACATATATAATAAACTCGGAAGATTCTTCCGGGAACTCGATTGATCAATCCATTTTAGGCGCCTATTGTGTTACCTTCTACGTAAATATACATGATTAAACATTTATGTAATGAACAATTACCCATCATGACATATACTATACATATATAGCATGGTATGTACAGTATATTGTATACTCCAAATGTAAAATAAGTCTAATCTGTAGGTATTCAACCACGCCCCATTATCTTTTAAACTTTACCAAAAGGGACGGCATAAGTCCTTTTTGATAAATATTGCATCTTTTGTTTCGTATTTCTACATACGTACGTTTTATTTATTATAACTAAAACACATGTAAGGTTATCTTTAAGTTCTGTGTAGAAACTAGGAACCTGCGAATGAAAAAAATCATATGTTTTGTAGCATCCTAAAAAGCTTAGCGGTAGCTTTAAGAAAACTTATACGTACAATTCTTATATGACTAAAGTTAAATTCGGTGAAACAACTATTTTCTTATTTACAACGCAACTTACAAAATCCACTATTATTATTAGAGAATTGTATTTGTCTCAGGAAAATTCACAAGCATGTTTCTTGCCTGAAGTTAGCTAGCGGTGTTTCTGGAATTGGAATTCCTAACTGAAATTTTCACGCAATAACTGTTCGAGCTGCCAACCTATTACAAATAGTTGGTCGAAAACAATAGATACCGACTGCCTGTTTCTACTATGTTTGGTAGATGTGTTTCTACTATACCTTCAGTAAACGGAATTTATAATGCCTGTTTCTTACACGCATTATAAATTCCGTAAAAGTAGTTAGTTTTACTAGTTGACCAAACATTAACAGGTTTTTTACCTGTTAATGTTTGGTCAACTAGTACAGAAATCATGTCATACTAGTGCCTGCACGTGACTTCGTCCACGTGGAATAACGTTATTGCAATCTCTTTGGGAACTTGAATCGGGTAGTTATAAGCTATCTTCCTTCCAAATTTTATTTCATTACATATCACTTTATTTACGCTTCATTATAGTGTAGGCAGCGGAGCGAACATGGATTGTGGATAAGATAAAATTATCGAAAATTATCGGTAAAAGACAGTCCGCGATATAGCTATCGTAGACAGATACTATACTAGAGACAAGGTAAGGTAGCTGAAAGTCAGTTTATTAACTCGACAAGTTTATCGTTAGACCTGTGCTCGCACTGCAAGTACATTTACTAAGAAAACAGAATGTTTTAGCCATAAGCCTTCAGGTACCCTCGTATTACTCGACTGTGATTACGTGGTCGGGTACCACGTAAGTTTAACCGCCGAATAATAAAAAAACTGTCTAATACTAACGAAAATTTCCGTCAAGTTATAGTTTTATTATTATTATTATAGTTTGTAAACAAGAACGTGAACTGTTTACCTAGGGAAAGGGTTATTTAAATGGAACCGCTTGTTAGTGGGTGTATAGAATCCTACATTAAACGACACAATAGCAATGAAGGCTTTGTGGTTTAATACCTAGAAAGTACTAGTCTACTCAACGTGGTTTTGCGACTGTTAATAATAAAACAATTTGTTTCGTAACCGCACATATATTGTAGTACCTTAGTTTATTTTTAATTTTCTACCCACTTCCAAAAAGGAGGAGGTACTCAATTCGACTGTATTTTTTTATGATTGTTACCTCATAATTTTCGATAGGGTGAACCAATTCTCAAAATTCTTTTTTTGTTTGAAAGCTGGTGCTTCCCGTGCCGAATTTGATGAAATTTAAATGGGTGGTACAGTATTTTTTGAGATACTATCCAATACTGAATAGATTGGAAGTCGGTATTTAATTTTTCAAATTGTACTTTTTACTGTAAAATAAACATCTTTTACACAGTGAATTAGACAACTCTTCCATGAAATTCAATTATCATTTTCATTCACATGAATCTGCTCAAGCGCAAAGTTATTGTATATTTGGTACGATCGTTTATAAGTTCTACTAGTGCACACATAGTATATGTATAGTATACAGCATCCTAAAAACGTTGATTACCTACTTATTTACGTATAAGGTGAATGGCATATGTGGGCAAATTAACTTCTGGATCTTCTCGTATTCTTGTTAGGCCATAGAACACGTCGGGTCGTGCTTAGTGTATGGTTATGTAATATTGTTTTACATTATGCACTAAATATTTTTAGAATAATTCTACGTGATATAGTTTACAGCTGGACACAGTGTACGACATTTTCGCAACTACTACGCTGCAACTACATCGTGACAAATTACTAAGGAAAACATTTACGGTCCTAGCTTTAACCAATATGTTATTATAGAACTTTATATAGAGCATTGCAAAACCATTGGACAGTATTGTTTGACGTTGTTAATCTTACTTTGTATTTATAAGTAAGACTCTTAACTAATAAACACATGAATGAAAATTTAATTCACTGTACCATCAACGGCCTTCTCTAGAAACATTTCAGTTAAAATATACACTTATTAATTACGATATCTTGTCGAAGCTTTCATTGAATCTAGCAACCCATGTTTATTAAACCTTTCTCTTAATTTCTTTTTATTCATAATCAAATAAATATTAATTATTGCTGGAAACCATGAATAAAGATACACCGTTTAGTATGCAAAGCCTACAAGAACTATCGTGAGATAATTTCACACAGTTCGATTTCTAATGACCCTCGCTCATCACATCCGTCTTATTCGTTCACATTCACTCGGCGAAATATATAGAGCTGATGTCACTTTGTCATAATAATACAATAGGTAGTGTGGATTTTTTAACCTTTAAGTAACCGGGTAGGCGTTTAGCGATTTTATACGAATTCAGAACAAGGGTTATGTTTAAACGGTTTCCAATTCGTACAACTTTATTGTCCTAGACACGCGAAATTATTTAAGGCGTACATAATTTTATTATGTACGTGTATATGTATTTATGTTTGCTGGATATTAAGTAGTACATACATACATACAAAAAAACACATATGACCTACATGAGTTTCTTAGAGGTGGCTGGATTTAGATAAAAGAAATGTCATTGTTATCGTCTTCTTAACGACAAGACCAAGAGGACACATAAACTGTCATGAAAGCTAATAACATAGTATATAGATGCAACGGTATGGAAACTAAGCCTAGTTAAGCGGAAATAAACTTATGCGTGACCACTCGTCTTGTTGCGGCCTCACTACTGACAGTACCGCAACAATCGCTTACGGGTGTCGTCGAGGCGCATGTTTTTGTGAGTGAGCCGTTTCGAACGTTTGTAGGTAGTTTCCGTACTGTTCTCTATATTTATACTGTGCTAATAAGTAGCTGTAATCTGTCAAAATATGGGATATTCAATAATAGCAAATATTATTATAAAAACGAGTTTAGGAGTGTGTGAGGATGTGAGCGAGTGTGCGATGTGTAATACTTTTATGGCTGAAACGGAATTATGGATCAAAACGAAATTTGGAACGGAGATAGCTTATACCCCGAATTTAGAGTCAGAATACTTTTATTACGGTAGTACTTGGGGGCCATATCGTTTCATAATGGGCAGTATCTGATATGAAAATAAAGTGTGATACAAATCATCGGTTATTTAATTTGAACCTAAAAATCTTAACCAAAAACAAAACGTTAAATACGAGTACATACTTGAAAACAACAAAAAACAAATTTTAGTCTAAGTGATACCACAACTTTTTGCGACACCATACCATTAATAATTTTACCAAAAGAAAAAAGCTGTATGCAAAAACCGTATCTAGCCAAATTAAAGCACCGATAAAATACCTGGCAAATTACTCAAACCAGACTGACCAATTAGAGCTAAGCGTTCTAGTGCCTATAATATATTTTTACAACCGTAACAGATTAAATTTAACCGTATTAAAATCTGTTACACCTGTATTTCAAAAGATCGTTTTGACGAGGCGTTTAACACTGTTTTTAACATCACCTTGTGCAGTTTAGCGGCCTAGTTTTTTAAAGTTTTACTTACCACAAGTAATAAACACGTTATATAAATGTTTTCATGTATTGGCTAAAGCCTTGGTTGAGTACAATTTTGATTGCTTAGCATTCGCATGGCAATCGATTTTTTCATCTGAAGAGCTCTATTTTGAATACTATTGCAATCGTAAACGCATTGTGAGGGCGTTGAAGTTACAGAATACCTCACCGCCAACGTAATGATTTCAATCATAAGAAGAGACGAAGCCTAACGTACTAAACGATAGGAATCTTATTCAAGAGTTTATCTTGGTGGGTAACTGGGTACAACGGCAGTGACAAGTATTCTTCCTTATAGCTATATATAATGAGTAAAAATTTATAAAGCGCTCGCAGCGGAGCTTGACTTGGCGATCTTAACCGATCAACAAGTTAATCAACGCTTGCTACGTTCAGAAGTTGGATGTGTGACCGCTAGGGACATTATTCTAATGCGCGCTTCCGTGCTTCGGAGGACACGTTTAGACGTCGGTCCCGGTTGTTTGTCTTAGGACAACAGTCCTAAGGCTATGTCATTGGCTTTCAGGTGGCCTGAAATCTTCGACATGACTGGTTTGGCCACTAGCCTATTCACCAAGCAGCTCTGGGCCCGCGTGGTAGCTTATGGCCCAAGTCCTGTCTCTAAGAGGAATGTGCTACAATTACTGTGTTAGGGTTTGGTAGGTTATGCAATCAATGAGCGAATGAGATAAAAAATATATTTAAGGGTGACAGGTACCCAGTTCTCTTTACTTGATAGTAGGTATACAAAAAAATATATCATAAGATAGCAGTAAAACAAAAACCAAATGAAATTTTCCCATCACAAATGCGAAAGGTAAAACGTTCGGTGGAGCCAATTTGTCGAGGGATGTTTTATTAGTGACGTCTGATGTCCGCAGTGCTCCAATTATGGAAATTTTCGCCACTCGTTTATTCATCAGATATTAATTTTCGATGGCCATTCATAAAACTGTAAACAAGTCATCTCAATTCGAAATGGTTTCAGAGGAACACCGTATCAGATATGTTTTTGAGTTTACTAGCATCTATTGTATCAAAGCAAAACAATAATTTGTTTGCTATTATTATACATACTTATAACACGATTGCTTCTTAAGAAAATGTGCACTACGTTAACTTCGTTATAAAATTGTCACTCTAAGTATTTTAACTATACTTTTGTCTTATAATTTGTATTCAGTAATAAACAAACCATTATTACTATTTATATTCTTATTCTCATTATTATCGACTTTACATAATATCAAACTGGCCAGCATTTTACCCACTTTTCTCCTACCATGGGGCTTATAGATTAGTTTTTATTTATATATATTTTTTATATATTCTGTAAATTTTTATTGGGCTTTATGTAAATTATTAAACTTGATATACTATGAAATATATTAAATTAAAATAAATAATATCAAACTTGACCTCATAAAGACATAGTAAGAGATATATTCGTTTAGTAAGTTTCATAAGATGGAGTAACAAAAACATTTGAATAACCATAACAAAACGTTAAGCTATAAATTCTAATCAGGCCAAGGTGAACTTCTAGGCTTTCAATAACAAATTACAGTTTAAACCTTTGCTAACGATCATTTTATGAAGCGCAAGCCACAACATGTTAATCAAAAAACTGTTTCTTTACGTCACAATATGTTTCTATCGCGAGTAGTTTAAATATACTAATACTAATAACAAGAGTATTTTAATAGATTCATTTCAACGTGGGTTGCGATAAGGGGATTTTGAATAAACACCCTCGAGCAAACTTTAAAATTAAATATTCATCGTATCGTAAACCAATAGATATGACGCTGCGGATTGTTTTGGTTACTCGTTATTTTTAGTACATGTCTAATTCATTCATTAATATAAAGGTTGTGTCAAACTAATTGATATGTACATACTAACGGAATATAGTGAAATTAAATATTAAAAAATAAACATTTCTTTAACTGGCTGCACTTGTTCGTCTCGTTGTATATTCCTCTAGATAATAATATAGCTTTTCTACTAAGTAACTATACATATGTGCCGTAATCAATTTCAAAGTCAAAAATTATATCAATTAATCGTTTCAAGCGAAGTTTCAAATGTGTATTTTAACAAAATAATTTCTAAAATATTTTCGACAGTAACATTAATACTTGCCAAATTAAGAGATAGGACAGGTAATAAAGTCTCCATTAGGTTTGCATAAAGAAAATATGGGCTTGAGACATCTTTTATTTATTTCTTATTAAAATCTTAAATCTTAATAAAAGATATAAAAAAAAGTTTGACTTTCTTCCGAAATTATTTTACTACGTTAAAACTGGTTATAGCTTGCATTCTTTATGCAAACGCGAAATGTATTCAAAATGCTCCCAAAAAATAGTGTTCAATAAGTTTTCTGCAGGTATTTGTCTCTACCTAGAGTTATGATACATGTCGTTACCTCCCTACCTAAATAGGCAACGTATCGTATCGCAACCACGGTATTATGAGGTTAGCGTAATGAATTGAACGGGTCACTAACTCCAGTACCTCCTTGATTTTGGTGGCAAACCAATTAACCTAAGGAAATTGCCTTTCACGCGCTGAGGTTGACTCAAGTGTGGTGACAGTCTGGCGCAGAAATATTGAGACACATCTGTAGATACCCGCAGGGTGTAGTAAGATTCAAGTAACCAAATAGGTAATTAACTTGATTTATAGTATCACTTGGCTTCAGTTGATAGGTTAGGCCTAGAAAAGTGGGGCATGGATTCGACACAAAGACGACAATAATAATTATATGTAGAGGCAGAAGACAGTAATACATATAGTAGGCGTCGATTTTTGAATTTTGTGCTTTTTGGAAGTCAGTTGAAAACATGTAGGAACAACATTGGCACAGATTAACCAATAGTCTTTTCCCTCAGTGCCTTATAGGGAGTTGGTAACATAAAGTCAATAGGCGTAGCAATAGGTAGGTAGTATTTAGTACCTACTTAAATCATGGCTATAGTACCAGTAATATTGTAGTAGTAATATAGTAATATATCAGAAGCTGATAGCACTTTCGTGTTCATTATTGTAAATACTACATAATTATAATAATGATCTGAGCTAACCGACGCGAGCGAGCGATATAGATATCAAAAACATATTTGTGTAGGTTAGTTTCAAGTTTGAAGCTTTTGTGAGCGATATTATAACGTAACAATGTTGTTAATTTGTTTTCATTGAAAATAGATGCTTGAGTATAGTAGTTGCGTAACCATGCTGAGCTGCGATACAGCCACAACATCAGTGATCAACAGACAGGATGTAGTCTAATTTCTCGGAATAAATAAATCTACTTTATGTCATTCAAATTTTAATTTCGTGACTCAACGGAAACCGAAGTTATTTGTGACGAGGACATATTGAATTTGAAAGTGTACACGCACCGATTTATATTAAGCGTTCAAAAATAATTTTAGCTTCGTCTGATTCAAAGAGTTTGGCTGATAGCAACTGCAACGGCAGTTGCATTGGTACCCAGTTTAAGCTTTAGTTTTGCGTGATAATGTAATGGGTTCATCACAGCGAGAAATAGCTGTTTAGACTTCATACAGTTATTTCACAAATTTATTTTATTTCCTCAGGCAGAATCTAGATATTTCGGGCTCACTTAGGAGTTATTCCAACTAAATAGAATTTTGGCTCACTAGCACATTATTTCCGTGGTACAAGTTGATTGATGAATTATCACAGCTATCGGAACATCTAGACAACACAAGTCCAGTATTTTTGTCATTTTAATTGTGAAAGTTCTTGCAATTTTTCATTCATACCTGTGTGACTCAAAGGCCTAGGCTTAATTTGCCACTGCTGCCACGATTGCCACGGGCCTTCCGCTGAAAAGAGCTAGGGTATGGGCCATAATACACCGTTGGCTCAGTGCGGGTTAACAGATAAGTGGCTAGCCCTAGTATTTGCAGACTGCACAACGGCCGTGCGATTCTCTAATTATTCGTCGATGTGCTCGTCGACGAGCTCACCGATGTCAGATACTTTATGAGATATCGCCCTTGTACATAAGGTTGTTTTTCCAACGTTTCTTGTCATCTCGTCATTTGTTTCACGGATGTTGTCAAAGATGCAACGATGTTTGCTCTTAGAGAATCGCATGGCAGTAAAGTCCTAACTACTGTTGTTGTAAAACAAGAATGAGGACCGAAGCCAACAACAGCGTGAAGCAAGGAAGCAATCACTTGAAAGTGCCGACACTGGACAAGTGGACACCCATTAAAGTAGTGAAAGCAGTAAGGTTTGCAGTAAATAATTAATTGCTTGATCACCTACGAATGCTTCCTAAATAATTTATAGGTACAATATAGAATTCTTTATTGCAATATCACAATACAAAAAATGAAACAAACAAAGATGTGGGATAATTTTCTTAACAAAATCAATATGTTACAATAAAACTTAAGTGTCACCACGGGCGGACATATTGCTCAAAGCGATCTTTTCCAGATCACCACATACGTTTTGCATTTAAACCTTAAATAGATTAAGCGGATTAAATCGTGTGTATTTTATAATATTTTAATCCTGAAGTTTCGCGTATATTTATTAATGTTTTCTATCACTATCACCACGCGCCAAACCATGACGCGCGCGGGACCGCAGCTTGTGTTTAATTCATAATCGCGAAAGCCTTAGTAAAAAAGTTTATGTAAAGGACTACTTAAAATGTATACAACAAAAATCAATGCCGGTGTATCAATAGTTTAATTAATAATCTCCAGCCAGTTACGAACTCTATCGCAATAAAGCTGCTAATTAAAACATAGTGTCGGAGTGAGATCTCATCCGCTTAGAAGTACAAATAACAATCTAATTGAAAAGCAATCTCCCCTCCACGTTTGTTTATCTCCGGGATATTAGGTGCTCGTCCAATCTAAGAATGCGGTGAGCTGCTGACGGATTGACTCAATCTCGCTCCAATCGGTGACTTATGATATAACTCCAATTCAAGCTATAACGAATTATTAGCTTATTGGTAACCTATATGACGGAGCACTATTTACTAATTTGACACAAGACATGTCGTAGAAATCAATATGTTTGCTTAGTAATTGAATCAAATGTTTGAGTGATGAGCAAGCTTGTGAAACATGTATGTGAAGTGTAACGTGTGGCCCTGTCTGCTACAAAACTTATAATCCTAATGCGGAGATATAAGTGAACGTTTATTTTATAGACATAAAATGTATATCTATATATCCATGCAATAAGACACTCTTTCTCATTTATAGTAATATGTAATGTGATATGGTTCCACATATCACATTATCACATTCACAGTCTCGTTTTGAATGAAAGTTGCATCCAAATCACTATCACCATTATAACTTATTGTGATCCGCTTGAACAAAAGATCATTCAAATTGCGACCCACGATACGATGTGCAAATGAAAAGGTCAACAAATGCGTGTTTTCCCTTTTGTTTGCGTAACACAATCATAACACTAAGGTCGTTAATCCCACTCTTTTAACTAAGATATTTCATTGTGAATACTTGCGTAGGCCGACTCCGGGCCAGCAAGTAGTATGCATTTAATTAGTGATGTACGGAGCCAAGCATGCGAGTCAAGTGACGGCAACTCAGTCACGCAAGCAGACTGTCTTGAAACCCATTCGGTCTTAACCAACTGACTCTCCAGCATACGACGCCATTTTCGAATTGAGTGCATTTCCATTGTCACGCGTCAACAAACGAGTATTTTTTTTTCACGTTTGTTTGTGCGTTTTAGCAAATATTTGTTTCAAATAATGGCCTCAACATTTTTTAAACACTATTGACGTAACTTGTTCAGTGATGTGATAGTAAATACCAGACTTCCCACAAAAGTTGCAGTGCAATCCAAAGCTTAAAACTGAAGATTTATGAGACACTGCACTGTGTCACACTAAAACATTGGTTTTGAGTTTCAATCGCCCAGTAATTATACTATCTACAGTGCCCTTCACATATGTTAGGGCATAGGAATTCTTCTCAGCCGAATAACTGGGCTTGCGGTGGGACCAACCAAGACGGTATCTTGCATAAGTCATCTAAAACTTAGTAATTTACAAAAAGTAATATTATATGACTTTAGAGGCCACTAGGCGCGACGTTTTAATAAATTTGCTAGACAAAACTGAGTCCTCATACACTAGCTAAAATCAGAAATAAACGAACGGTATGCCTTGGTGGCCTGGTGGTTATTTTGTCTGACACGGAATCCCGTGTAGTACGTGTATTCTCTCTAAAAATTTACGAATAACTATATAACTAAATATCTCAACATTAATTAAAGGTAAATATCGCCCAAAACAACCTAGGCTTACTAATTTAATCCTTTAAAACTAATGAAATAATTTAGTCATAAAATTTACAAACACTGAAGTTACTAAGTTTTTTTAACTTTTACGTATGATGCGACTGTGTTATATTTGTAAAAATATAGTTATATTTGTAAAAAAATACTTTTAGTTACTACGCCTTAGCGATTCTATCAATGGAAACAGTAAATGTACGGCTCTAGAGACAGATTAATGATATAAACCCGAGACATACCTAGCAGGTAACGCAAGCCATTTCCAGAAATTGACAGGATATTGCACACAGACCTTGTTTATACTCGTACTTCCTAGTTGGTTAGTAAGACATTAAGGACAAATTATAGAGGAGAAAGAATAAGTTATTCAGAGCGATCATAATCGCGGGCAATGCGCAACCCACGGTAATCCTTTTCTATGCATAGATTTATCATAATGCTTTCTTAAAGACGTTAACGTGATAAAGGTAAATCTACTCTGTCTTCAATATATTTTGATAATGTTATGGAAAAATATGCTTCTCTTTAACCTGCCCTTCATGTGCTTGTAAAGCCAGACAACTAATTATCAACTATTATTTAGTTAAGACTTCTTGGATTCTTCTGCTATATTGAGGAGCGAGTGTGCTCTGGAGTTAAGAGCGACCTGACTTTTCATGATACAACAGCGCTATATAGTAATATAAAACCATGGTGTTCCCACTATTGAGCACGTATCGCTTCTATATTCATAATACGTGCGGTAAAGAGTAGAATTCCATGCCAGAGCGTATTTTTCCCGTAAATACAATTTGGCTGCCTAAGGTCACGAGTAAACAGCTCATTTCTTAGGCAAACGTGATACATCGTAGACGGCATGATCTACTACTAAGTTATACATCAGGTGAGATATATAGAGGTCAAATCAATAAAGGTCAGCCGTCATATAACTTATGCCTCGTAACTTATGCTTTTTTTTATTAATAACAAGTACAATTTGAAAAATTTAATACTGACTTCCATTCTATTCAGTTATTGGAGTGTATCTCAAAAACTACTGAGCCGAATTTAATTAAAATGGGACCCCACGAGAAGCACCAGCTTTCAAACAGAAAAGAATTTAGAGAATCGGTTTTTTTAGTTAGAATTAGATCTACAACACGCATACCATACACTACAGAAGTGATTGTGTTATTTATCAAATTACTCTTATCAAAGCCTCAAACACAATAGTGATAATTAGTATTTCAAAGGAGTTATATCCTTCTACACATTCAGTTCATAATAAAATTATGAACAATTTCGTTTTATCACAACTGGGGTTGTCAAATATCTAGGGAGCTGGCAAGCAAAATTTCTATATTATTTGCTCATGTTACAGACACTACTAATAGTAATAACTGTTTCATGATAAACTCGGAGCATGTAATCATTTGGCACCGCTTCGAATTTGATTAAAAATTCTGCCTAAAAAAGGATATCTCAGAAGTTTTTTTAAAACTAATAAACGAAAGAGAATGAACGAAGAAGCAGACATCAAGGCGTCTGATATTCACAAGGTAATCAAGTGATACCGTAAGTCGATATCTCTTTCATTGATTTCATGATCGTCTTCAGTGTAATTTAGATCTCGAGCCCCAGAATCACGAGCAAAAGAGCGAAACGAACTGAAGCGTTGTACTGCAAAATTGCAGCGAAATAGGACCTTAATTAAATATATCATATAGATTTTTCTTGATCTGAAATAAACTTAACCTACTATTATATGCCATAATAGGTATTGAAACATGAGCAAATCATACACCGCTTATATATGCTCACCAGCTCCTTTAGATAAAGGGCAAAGTTGGATCGTCGTAAAATCTGTCAGTGGGAATAGAACACTAGTTCTGTTATATGTGTTCCCAAGAACACATTTATGTTATATTCCGGAGAGACTTCATGCACTCGTGAGCTGCTTCCCCTACAGAATGCTACACGCGTTGACTAAAAGCTCAACTCAAGTCTTATTGCAGCTACGGGGTGTTAATTTTAACAGATTATAATTCGTAGATAAGTAGACTAAAGACTTTAAGGACTGCTATTGTAACTCGGAGACCGCGATAAATTCAGACTTTTAAATCAGATGCTGGAAATAGTATGCTCGCATAATTATACTCGTCTGTTCTGAATTCAAAATCCATCTTTGTTCAGCCGTTAAATGAAAGTCAACTTAAAATCTTTGAATGGTTTTCATTTTGTAATCAATCATTATAATGAAGCAAATATACAGAACAAAATGCAATGCTAATAAAACGTACAAACGTACAGAACGTAAAATGTAATAAAAGTATCGTGCCTACTCGAAAAATAATAAACATTTACTGAAATATTTTTTTAGCAACACCAACAATTTATAAATTACAAACTTTCTTTTCGAGTGCTAGCAAACGTGCCAACATTGTTTCTCAAAATTGAAACTCAAAGATGAACAGAACTCTTTGTTGAAAGTAATAAAACAAATACATACGTAAGTTGAACGTAGAAAATAAACTTCGAATGTTGGCAAGAGGCGGCTATTGTCCAATAAGGGGCTGGAATTCCATCGCTTTCACCGTTCGGGGCAAGTTATGAGGCTCCTAGATAAATGCATCGCAATGCTTGCCTTTACAAGATCGGATATTCTTCGGATATATCGAACTAGTAGATTTCTAAATAAATACATCGAGACGCAATTCTTGCGTTTACAAGACGGTATTTTCCCGACATTTATATTTAGACTCATAATGCTTTATCTAGACGGAATCCTCGATAAAGGTAGTTTAACAAAATAACCAATTTGACAAGATACTATTCTCCTCGGATATGGACTAAATAACCTATATGTTTGAGATATTAGGAAAACACTTACGGAACCTATGAACTAAGTTTAAGTGTCAAAGTACCCGTGGCGATTATCTGCTATTCTAAAAACATTTTAACACAATTGAAAGGTTTTAAAACTGGTATTTCCCAAACCTGGCAAAATAATATTTATTGAAGACAAGAAAATGTTAAAGTTTAAAAAATACTATGTTTGCATTGGACATGCGTCTAAAAAGACAGTTAATTTAAACCTCATATTTTGTTTTAATTTTCTGTTTCTAACGTGTTATTTTAATAAACCATAATGTGTCTGAGAATTCAGACGGCTTTTCATTTACTAATGGGTTAGGTTAGGCTCCAGCTAATGAAGTATAATTATTACAAGATGAATACTTAGTTAGGTAATTTCATTATTATGTGAAAAGGTTTAAATGAAACTTTTACGCTTTACTATAGTGTGTGCGCGTGTGTGGGTTGAACTTTTCAAGTTGAACATTTATAGGATAAATCCAAGGGTTACGATGCGGGCAAATCGCTGTCGCCGGCCTTGACAGCTGTTTTGAGGTTTAGTTGAAGTTTTGCGTATGACTGCGCATTCGTCACGCTGAGACGAAGGTTCTAGTCTGAATCGCCAAGTAAATTTCACTTGCTAAAGTGTCCTTCAAATTTGACACAAAGTGCTAGCATGTTATGCTTGTAGCAGAATTATTGCCACTACTGTGGTTTCATACAAGACTGACTCTTGGATTAGATACTGTTATACCTGCTACCTGGTGTCCTACACTGAAATAAATAATTAAAAAGTCAATAAATATTTTAAGTTTGCATAAAATATTATTCAGATTTATGAAGATTTATCGGTTTAGGTGATAGATTCTCTCCGAAAAAAAACATATATTATTTAACTAACTATGTTCGTAGCAGAATTGTATTATTAATAACAGAAAAAGAAAACAATTCTGTGAACACGAAGTAATTATATTCTTTGCTGTGAATAATAACCCCAATCAAACGGCCCTTCAATTAAGAACTTTGCTTCTAGAGATATTGATGCAATTAAAATATTTTCTTAGTTGTGTTAGTTTAGAATAAATAGGCATTAAGTAGGTGTGCTCCCGCTGTATTCGAAGATAACATTAAGTAAGCATTATCTTCGAATACAGCGGGCGCACCTACTTGCATACCCCTACACTAAACCTAGATTTGCATTGCCACCTACGCAAACATACACACATGCATTATTCATTGCAATTGATAAGATTTACGCAATAACATTTTTGGATACTTCCATACTCTAGCAGTGAAGCTGCACACGCAGCCATGCGAAAATTAACTATCCTACAGGAGGGTATTTCTGGGATGAAAATACATCATTAGCCTACCTACGTGTTAGGCTAGGAGGAAACTTTATCAAACTACGTTCAGCGTTTGCAGAGTTGAGGGTACCATGTACATACTCGTACTTACCAACATGCTTTGTGTTTATATGCGTGTATATACATGTGATTATGACACAAGCTTACCAAAATGACATATTAGTACTACTGTAGGATAGACTTTTATTATTCCTTTGTTCAGAGTTTTATTTGTATTGCATAATAATGTATACATATATGTGTGTGTATGATTTAAATACATAATTTATAAATAAAATTTCGGTTGCCAAAGTGTTTTCATGATCAACTCCAAAATAATAATATCCTTCTGTCGTTTAACCAGTTAAAGTATTATATTAGCACAGCCAGTAGTTTCAAAATATTTTCTTCCCTTACTATATGTTTTCCTATTACTATATCTTGCAGTTACATATAGTAAAAGGAGAATAGATTTTGTTTTGGTTATCTACAGGTACTTAAACTTATATGAAAGTGGAATATAAACCTACAAGTCAATATAAAGGGTATTGGTGAGTCGACCTATGCCCGTTAAGGGCGTGTAGTTTACATCTTTTCTGACTGATTCGACAATGCAATACCCTATCCTAAATCTAACAGTTTTAGAAATTTTTTAATTTAATTTAAATGTGTAAACCTTATTATTACTAATATTATTCGATTTTTACATGTAAAAGATGATTTAAGACCTCAATAACCAATATTTTACGTAAAATTAATAAATAAGTTATTATAGATAATTAAAATGTATAAAAACTTATAAATAATAAAACAATTAAATTCAAATATATCGAAAACGGTTAGATTTAGGATAGGGTGTTGCATAGTCATATCAGTCAGAAACGACGTAAACTACACGCCCTTAACGGAAATAGGTCGACTTACCAATAACCCTGTATAAGCAATACTCTCTTATAGAATAAATTATTTCACCTAGAATATTTTTTAGCCTTTAGAGCTAGAAATTCATTCATCGTACTTAGGTACACATAATCCTTAAAACATACAGCAGCAGCATCGAAATAGAACTGCAAATATATCAGTCGCACCGACTAAAAGTTACACTTCACCACACGATTCCCACTTTATCGATCTTTATTAATTGCAGCCCCCAGCTCTATGCCACCGTTAGGTCTTAAGCTAGATAAGACTAGTCGACTAATCGCCACCACAAGTATGCTGTATGCAAGTAATAACTAACCTATTAAACAAGTACCGCAATAATAACAGGACTGGGTTATATAGTTTCTAGAAAGTAGGTGACTTCGATCGTAGGTTTCGAGGGTAACGTAGCTGTTTCAATGGTTTATCATTAAACGATATGTTAATATTGTATTTATATATATTGATATTCAAGATCAAGTTGATGATATCATATCAGATATGTAGTTACAAAAAGTTGTGACGTTTTTCTACCGACTTCCAAAAATGGAGGAGGATTCGACTGTATTTTTTATGTTTGTTACTTCATAACTTTCGACTAGGTGAACCGATTCTCAAAATTATTTTTGTTTGAAAGCTGGTGCTTTCCGTGTTGTCCCTCTTAAATTTACAATACACTCCAATAACTGAATAGAATGGAAGTCGGTATTATTTTTTTCTAATTGTACTTGTTGATAGTCTGTTTACTTGTATCATTAACTTGAAATGTTTTGAATGTATATTATATTATGTTTATTAATTTATAGAGAACTTTGCGTGTTTTATAAATTTATAATAATATCAAGTATAAAACTCCGATGTATACGTATATTTAATTTATTAATAATATAAAAGTTTAAATAATGGTAATAACCACAATAAAACAATAAGTTTCAGCTTTTAAACATTATTGTATTTTTTTATAGTATTACATTGTTAAAGCACTAACACCTGCTTAGCGATACCAAACATTGCAATTTTATAGAAAAATCCGTCCCCACACGACGGTTAAAATCGGACAGAGAGTTAAAATTCGATGCTCGAGCCTCGGTGGCATAGTAGGTCATGGCGTATGACACGGATTGTCGGAAGACACGGGTTCGAATCCCGTCCGAGGATGTGAATTTTCTCTCCTAAATTGCAATTATTGTGTATTTTATACGAAACAGGCCTCTGGGTGTTGTCTACAGCCCCACTTATGCCTATGTAAAGAACGGATAATAAATTAGTGAAGTAAATGGAATAGTAATAATATGGGGCAACATTCACGCCCCAAACTAGACAGAGCCTTCAATATGGTAGGTAACTTGAGGACTGATACATACTTATATACATATACTCAGATACAGGTCTAACATACATGTTCACACATTATTTTAATTGAATACGATGTGCCAGTGATAATTGTATTGTAACTCAAAATGTAAGAAAAGACAACTCAAAGATATATTTTCCTAAACATCAAACATTTCTCTCAGCCAATATTTCAAGTTAATAAGAACAAACGTTGTAAACCCACCAAAATATTTTGACGTTGAAGCTCAAATAAATTATTTTTCTTTTTGCTGCGTCCATTGTTAGCGGTAATAACATGAAAAAAATGTTTTGTCTGGCTGGTTACATCATTTTGTTTAATAAATTGACCTTTACAATGCTTCCTTAAATGTAATGTACCTATTATTATTTATACAACACGAGTTATTTTATCATCATTAGTTAAGGTGGATGTAGTCTTTTATTTTAATGTACTTTGTCCAATTGCTTATGATGTTTTTGTAGTATTATTCGCAGTTTAACTAATCATCTTTTTGTTTTAGTACGTCAATAAAAAAGTAATAAAAATGACTAGCATTACTTAGTTTACAATGCGACTGCAAATGAACTGCGGGAATATGCAATAGGATTGCGTTTCTTGGAGTTAAACTGTTTTTTTGCCACAGCGCGGCCTTTATAATGTATGGTTTCATGGGATTGGTAGCCAAGACATTAATATATCAAACTATGATTTTTATAAAACAATTCAGCATGGAAACACACTAAGTAAACGTTCAGGGAGCATTAGCAAAGTTTCAGAGCATCAAACGTTGCATCAGAGCATCTAACATTACTTTGAAGCGACTGATGCTCAATTTCAATTTATTCAGCAACAAATAAGCACAATGTTCAAATATAAAAATACATATCTAAAGTATTACAATTTAATTTATCATTTATTAAATTGTTTTCAAGCGACTGATGCTATGACACTATTTTATTATTTTCAATTATAGGATCTATTTTCCCAGTGATATTTGGTATAAGACACATTTATCCCTGTTTATACCTGTGTATTATCTACTACTTTTTTTCATTAAACATGCTAATTAAAATAGATAAGTGAATATCATGTACTTATATCAAACAATAGCTATTCTACAGTATACAAGCGATAGTTCACTAATACTATATACTCCATAAAAACTACTATTGACTGTACTTACGAGTATATTTATGATTAAATAGCTATTTTTAAGTTAAGTCGCTTGTGCAGAACACCAAACTAAACTACGCGAACTATCTAATTTCGCTAGTGTAGTTTAGTAAATCAAATTTCTCTCTAAAGTATAGCATTTTTTATTTGTTAGTACTAAAATCCACATCTGTTTAACACTTAGAAATATGATGTGAATAATTCATACGAAGAAGATTAAATTGTGGGTATTTAGATCAGTTTACCTACTAAGTAGTTTAGAGGGCACGAAGTTACATGACCACCAAATAGGCGTGAACACATCAACTTTTAAACACAAATATCAAGGGCTGTAATTCACAAGCGTTGTACGAGTTTGGAATTTAAACAATAATATAAAACTACTAAAAAAATGACTTTAATTCACTAATTTAGTTTTGTGTTCTGACCACAAACGAATTCATATATACTAGGTAAGTAACTATTAAACTAAACGTGAGCTTAAATGTAATACGTATTCTATATATACGCCATACTTCTAGCGTACACTCTACATAACATATTGCACTGGCTATACAAATGTGGCAATTATTGTCAATTTTTTTTTTACATAGGTCTTCAGGTCCCAAACTAGGCAGAGCCTGTACTATGGTAACCTGATGACTGATATACATACTTACAACCCGGTCAAAATATCTGTGCACCTCGTTGGAATGCGGCGCCTCTCCCGCTTCGCTTTGTTGTTGTTTTGTTTTTTAATATTTAATTAATTAATAATTATAAAATTAATTGGGAAAAGGATCATCTAGCAGATGACAACATCACACAACTTTTAATATCACTAGGGGAAGATAGTTCGGAGAGTTCAGAAAGTGAGAGTGAGGAAGATACAATGTCAGGCATAGAGTCAATAATTTATAGTGACTGAGTTTAATAATAAATGTTTTTGTAATCAAAATTATTGTTTTTTAATAACAAACCCTTCATCAATAATAAATTGATTTTAAAAGGTTAGTAATTTTTTTTTACCTCCACATTTCTCGAAAAAACTTTTTTTGACACCGTACCCAGACCGCCGATATGACGTCACGAGGTCAGGTGCACAGATATTGTGACCGGGTTGTATATACATATACACACCCGGACACAGATCAAACAGACATGTTCATGCACACAAATGGTTGACCTGTCCGGGGATCGAACCCGGGACCAGCGGCTCAGAAGGCAGGGGTGCCACTAACTGCGCCAACTGGTTTGTCAGAATTGCCCGTATATACTCGTAAATGCAAGTTTAAACGAAGTGATGTAGGACGTACCTACACACGACAGCGTGACGTTGTGTCGCCATGACCGATAAAATAATACTTGACAAGTAACTGAGTATCTTCTTTCGTAAGCGTGTAAAATTATACATAGTACTTATATTGTATGTTTATGATGCTATAGCTTCATAGATTGGGATATTTAATGTATAGCAATAAAAATGTATACATTAAAATTTAACGCGATCCACGTGACGTCCTAATCTACTTAGTAGCAACAGCGTCAGTGTTTCTCGATGCTGAATGTAATAATATTTAATCATATTTTATTAAACGAACAATATTTTCAAGATTTGAAAATAAGGAAGGAGATAATTATTAAAGAAGGACAACTCTGCATTAATGCTCCATGCGCACTACCTCTTGCAGTCTTCTGGGGGCGAAGTCTCTTAGTTATTGAACCGTGCTATCGCAACTCAATTGCATGAAAATTGTCGTTTTTGACAGTTTTGGTAGTCTGCTTGCTATTTTGGTTCGATCGCGTGCGGTTTGATATTGAGTTTCTGACTTAATTGCTATTCTGTAAACTATTGTATTGTGATTGCCTTGTACTGCGTACATTGGCAGTCCTGTTTTGACTGACGCAAGATAGACAAAATGTTTTCAATATTATTTCAGCGGCAACATTCGCAAGCCGTAGCACAGCCATATGACAGCGATGCGATTGCTAAACAACTGCGATTGAGAACTAGATCTAACAGACTACGGTATTTTACACTAAAGCAAGGAAGATAGATACTATATGGATCCTTGACTAAAGGCAGTTCAATTGCAGAAACATCGCTGTAGCGTGGCGTTTGTCAATAGCTAAGAGACTACCGTGCAATTCTCTAATGATTTGTCGATGCGCTCGTCGACGAGCTCACCAATGTCAAACACTTTATGAGATATCGCCCTTATACTCGTACATAAGGTTGCTTTTCCAACGCTTCTTGTCATCTCGTCATTTGTTTCACGGATGTTGTCAAAGATGGAGCTCTTAGAGAATTACACGGCTGATCGTCGCGTGATCACGTTTCATGAGACACTAACCGTAAATGATTAGATTAGGAATTTGTGATGTTTTGTATTGTTTAATTTGGTTGTGTTAACATAGTTGTCAGTGTTCTTTAGGTGGCACTATAACATTATATGAACTGGGGTTTAGAATATAAATGCAAACAAAATTATATATTTCAATACGCCGGCATCTGTTACTTTCAGATAATTTTCATCCAAAGGATGTCTAGAGGAAATTGTGATAAGAAATACGAGACCGCCCATTGTGCCATGTACCAATGGGCGGTCATAAACCATGTATTGTACCCTAATATTATAAATGCAAAAATATCTTTTTTTGAAGAGATCGATGGATGGATGAGGACTCTTTCACACCAATACCTGTAGTATTGGCGTGAAACCGACTTGGTTAAAATTTTAACATAGGTTATCCATTACCTATCTAATGTTCCTGTTGCATAAACGTTTTACGTGCGGGTGAAGCTGCGGCTTACGTCTAATATTTTGAATAATTGTTATATAACAATAACTATTCATAAGTATTACCTATACCCACACGAGTATCCCAACTGATGAACTTCACCTATATCCATTAGGTGCTCACAATTTTGAGACACAATTGAGTTATGTATAAATACAAGTATTAATAAATATACATAACACATTAAGCTTTATTGTAAACTTGGCACGCAGAGGCCGCAGCATGACATTTGGAGCATCACAATCTGGGTCAGTTGCTTAGTAAGGCAGCTCGATGCCCGCCTCCGATGCTAACAATAACACTTCAGATTGTTCAATTATGCTTCACTTTGAAGCTAACGAGGTATGCATATGGTGTTCGATTAAGGCTCTTATAAATATCTGAATAATATGTGGCCGAGAATATCAAACAAGAAATGCCTGGCATGAGAAGACTGGGTTTTAAAGTACATAGTCTTTACCATTGATTCAGTTGTGAATAACAAATCAATGACTAAATACTCTATTTATGTCTGAGTACCTAACGGCTAACACCAAAAAATATCGTTATTGTTTACAAACGAGTGATGAATGCTGACTATATAAAACCTAGCTACTGCCCGCGACTTCGTTGGCTCGGCCTTCGGTCTCGCCATAACCTCCCATCTTTTCTTGGTTTAAGAACTTTTTTCTGACAATAGTTAACTCAACAAAACAGAATTAGCTTAATCGGTAAAGCCGTTCTCTAGTTATAGCGTGACCAGGAAAAATAGGGGTTCATTTTTATATAACAGACTAGCGACTGCCCACGACTTCGTTCACGTAGAAAGCTCGGCCTTCGGCCTCGCTATAACCTTTGCTTTTTTTTTAAAGTAAGAACATTCTACGAAGTATTACCGATTTCATTCATCTTTTTTAAATGTAGAAAACATTTAAAAAAGATTAATGAAATCGGTACTACTTCGTTCTCAAATTATTGCGTGACCAGGAAAAATAGCGGTTCATTATATATATATATATATATATATATATATATATATATATATATAGTATAGATAGATTACTAATTACCTAAATATATTAGTACCAGTAGAGATCTGAAAAAATAAGAATGTAAATAAAGCATTACGAGTCATACTTTTTATTTTTAAGTTTCAATGAAGGTAGGTATTTTTGTACTAGTACCTATGTTTCATTTAAGTGTATCTGTGTATAATACTTTATTTAATAATAAAACGTTTACTACCTTTATCCAAATTAAATCTATATTTGAATAATTAATTAAAAAAATAAATAAATAATAATATTATAATGTAGTTAACAACCGCGAAAGTCTAAAACAATAATAATTATATTTGAATAACAAGGTGACAAACACAAACGGATGCTCACAAGATTCGTAGTTCATATTATTAACTATGAAACTAATCAAATGTTAAGCCCCCTAACATATTTTGAACAATAACTAGGTTTTCTTTTCATTTGCAGCTTAATATAGTGTAGAACGTCAATGAGACAAGTTATACTTGACGTTTTCCCCTATCTTTTGTACACTTGCTCTTATTGTATTAGAAAATAGTAGCAGGGCCTCTATTATGTATCTCAGTTGCTAAAAAATTTTGATTGAAGTCTTGAAAAATGGCGGCTCTAGTAGCTCTACTGAGATATATAATAGCCCTACCGATCTTTTAATATTAGGGGTGGCAGCAAAATGTATATGGATTAACAATATCAGTAGCGCCAACCGAAGGCTGATTACGACAAACATGTAAAACTAATTGATTGGCTAAGTTTTTATCTCGTCAGACAATACATGCTTTGTGCTGGTAGAGTCAATTGAGTAGCAAAGCGAGTCACAGCCTTGAAACTCACATTCGTAATGAGTGAAAGGCGCTACGGCTGTGTCTACGAGCAAGCACTATCGTGACTCACAGATGGCTTTTGATATGCGAATATGTGGATGTAGGTGTGACTTATGGAGAAACAAGTTCTGAAATGAACAAACGTCAGAGACATAGGTACCGATCGCACAGTAATCAGCTGTTGTCAGCGGTACTTGCCCGAGGAACTCCTAGTAGAAGACCACGGTGTTCCACGGATTATTTCGCCTGTACACCATACTTATTACGACGATGTTGTTGTTGATAGAACACGTTATCAGTACACAGGTTATTTTTGGGAGTAAACATATTAGCACAAAATATTAGAGTGTATTATGATATTACTTATTACCTAGATTTAGATTACTTATTAACTAGATTTAGATTACTTATTAACTGGCATCATTCCAACTTATATATATGGTTCATTGCGTAAATTTTAGTTATTTAATTTTCATCAATCAATCTAAATCAATAAGGCATTGCCTCTACAAAAATGAGTAAATTTCTATAAACATGATATGAAAAAGAAAATAGATCATTTTTACATGACTCGTTTCAAATTTAATACTCAAAGCCATGGATATATTAAAGCTGGCTTTTATGATCTGTAAAAGTGTCAGCAATTCGATTTTGCTTTCTTTGTAAGTATAGGTATCCATTACCCCAGCTGCATATAGGACAATCAATGCATGATTGTATATTAATGTAATAAGCGTAGTGGCCAATATTATACCCAGCTATTGGTTATGATAGTTTATCAGTCTTTTATATCAGACCATAAGTACATTAGTCATTAGCATCCAAAAAGACCATGGAAATAACTTCTTTTTAGCTAACTACGTGCTGTATTAGAATAAACTACCGCAGGCATTACAGAAGACACGGAAAAAATCAAGTTAACTGTAACAACCTTGAGTGAATAAAAAATATGACGAAGGAAGACATTATATAGAAGGGAAAAGATGCTTGGAGTACTCATTATTGTGCTACGTTGTCACCTACATTGCTTTGTAAGCATTTGTATGTTATGATAGTTTTTAAAGTGTTTGGTACTCCTCCTAGCCCGAAATAGATATAGTGGTGTATGTCCCTTGCTATTAATACATTGCAATTAAAACAATACATTTTAGAAGGCAATTTGAAAATAATTGAACTTATTTTTTTTGCTGTATCCTTTAGATAGTATATCTATTTATTTAGGAACACGATATTCATCAGATTAAAGTTCATCGGCAGTCTAAATCGCATAAATGATTTTGAATATGAATTTGAATTTAAAGATCGGAGACGAACTATTATTTTTCGTGTCCGTGCGGAACCGTAAAAACGAAGAGCTTAGTAGACCATGACTAGAATAAAATTGATTTTGCCGTGAGATTCAATTACGTTTTTAGTGCGTTAGAGTACTGTGCTTTCTAGAGATAGAAGTAAAAAGCAATTGCAAATTATTTTAATATAAAATAATCTATATTTTGACTAGACAATACTCATTTATTTTGTCATAGTGGTTAGGAAATTGGCGAGCAAATACTATTTGTCGGTCTTATCAAACATACATCTTTCGTTGGTAGTGCTACGCTGTAACCCCACAGCAGAATAGGCCGGCACGACCAGGCAAGTACCACCTTCCCACATAACACTGACGTGAAGTAACATAGCTTGCTATTGCGTTTCGTCAGTTTATGGGAGATTCCGGAGGCCTAATTCCCCCCTCCCCATTCTGTCTCTCCTTCCTCACCCCCATTCTATTTCTTCCTTCCTATCATCCTTCCTCAAAGGTCGGCAACGCATCCTCGAGACCTCTGGTATTGCGGATGTCCGTGGGTGACGGTATCACTTACCATCAGGTAAGCCACTTGCTCGTTTGCAAACCTATCCCATAAAAAAAATATGGCCCGCGGGCCACATGTGGCTCTCAGACCATAACGATGCGGCCCGCGACGGACGTCCAAATTGGATTGGCCAAACTGAATAAAATGACTTTTATTGATTGATTGATGATTGATTGTAATGAATTGATGAACATACCAGTATATTCTGAAAATCACTACCACGAATGACGTATATATATTTATATATATAATGAGATTATTAATAGCAAGAGCTAATAATATAATCGACTTAACCTTTTATTACAAATAGATATATCGATGTTAGTTACCTAATGTAAGGACCAAGCAGGTTAATTAAATAAAAATGAATACATAATTCAATTCAAATGTGCTTAGTTATTTTGAGTCTATGGCCTGCTAACACATCCCAAATACTTTTAAATGGCTCCTTGGAAAAATCAGTTTGACACCCCTGCTATATGTAATTTGCTAGCTTTTTAGCGACAATATAATTATCTGATGCCGTAGTATGAATATTTTACGAAAATATATTTGTATCGTAAACGTAAAGAATTGAAAAATCTCCACGCTTCATCGTACAAACTACCAATTATCAGTGCTATAGCATAAAGTGTGTGCACTGAAGTAATAACTGGCCAACTGCGAGTCGGATTTGCGCACCCAGGGGTCCGTACTTCTGTACCACCACACAATATACTCGTATTTTATGCATTTATGATTTACGTAAGCCGGAAGTGTATAACTTTAGAGTTTCCACATTAATTATATACCATTATTAGTAAAACACCTGATTAAAGCATGTTTCTTGTTTTTTACTTTTCATCAAAAAACGTTTTTTTTTATATTACTAATAATAATAAAGGTAATTTGTTATTCGTTAGAAAGTAACCCATATTAACATGCATTCTGTTATAATTTAAACAGAATCTCTATTATGGTTCCTAAGATACAACCTTTTATTTAAAGGGCATACAGACAGACTAACAAACAGATGGCCAGCGTAGGTAAGTAAAAGAGTCCAGTTGTCTCGTAAGGAACCTTAAAACAAACTAGACGACTATAGGAACCTGTACCACTCTGAAATGGAACGGCGTTAAAACTCTCAAGGCTAGCTTTTAAGTGAAATTCCTATCTTGCGTATTTTTCTTAGGATTTAAAGCAGAACTTTATAAAACGCTTAGCTTCCAACCCAGGTAGCTTATCTCAATGAGGACACCAGATTTGAATCAAATCACTTTCAGGGATCTCGAGTTATTAGAATTTAGACGAGAGTGAACCAGCAGTCGGGGAGCGGATATTTGGTTTTGCTTTCGAAAAGATACCAATTTCTTGTACAGGTACTGATAAATAGGAGGACCAGGTATTAATATCGTTTGCTCTTTGAAAATAATGAAATATTGTCACAGAATTGATTTTATGGAACAAATCGCCTTATATTGTTTTTTTAATACTAAATAGTTGTACACTAGAGAATAGACCCCTCTACCGAGAGTTTTGTATTAATCGTGGTTAACGTACACAATGTCTTAATACAGATGACAATGTCTTTTATCACTGAGGTAAGAAATGAGACAATATAAAACTTAAAGAAAGACCCTTATAAAACTCTTCTAGTTTCACATTTCTTTTTGTATTCGTAAACTTTATTTATTATAATTTAGCCTTTATTGCTGGGAATCAAACATATAAAAAACTATAATACATCTTTTTTCCTAATTATTTTTACGCTTTTTAAGGAAAAGAAGGGTCAGATTATTTTAGTCGTGTAGTGGGTAATAGTTATGTACTAGTATTTCCCGCTTTGAGTTTCTACAAAAATCGATGCATCCAGAAAGAATGAGATCCAAAAATAAATGAGTTAAAATCAACTATTTATTTTGTTTTAGTTTCCATTCTGTTGCTACAATTCAAGCCTCTTTCAATGTTACCATCTGCTCTCAATAAAACTTTATTTGTAGTTCACGTCGAAATGTGAACTTGCTACATAACCCCACGGTTGTAAAGCACATATTCACAGTCGGAGCACGAATTTTTCCTTTTCCGCTTCCGTCGAACGCGACTCGTCTACACAAAGCCTAGCCCGAGCACGTCACTGATACCTGCCGAGCCTATTTCAAGTGCCCGACAAACATAGTGGCTGTGATAATACCTGCTGTGTGCCAAACAGTACGTAAACTTCTGAACTTGCTTGCTACGTCTAACCCTAACAAAATTAAATGTTGGCCTTTGTACAATCTATTGCGGTCATCATCGATATACAAAGCGAACAGATTTGATTTAAATTGTCTTCACTCAATAACCCCCTTGCATTGAGCTTCTACGCTCCTTCTTTACCTGTAAGTCAAATCAAAACAAATCCCAACAAATATTATATACGATAAGATGAAATGAATAGAGTCTTGATAAGTCTAGATGTCGAGATTAATTAGGTACAAAATATAGTCGTTTTACAATTGTAGAGAGAAAGTACATTCTCGGATGAGATAGTAGAGTTTATTGTGCCTATGAATCTGATGGACGAAGTTTACGTTCAGTGTGAAATTATTCCCATAACATCTGAAGTTCAATCACTGTCTTAGGTATGTAGTACATCAAGTGTCTCGCTAGATACTTCTAAGCCTGTTGGTAAGTCAATCTCCGGAGCGCGGGCATGTCGGGATCCTTCATAAGGCCTTGCTGAGAGCCTTGAGTGACTACAATTGAGAGGACGCCGGGTTACCGGGTGGCAAAGACTTGTTCCCCTCTTTGCTTGGCGTATGTCTATGAACTTGATGGACGGAACTTATGTGTAGTTAAGTCCATGTTATATGTACTCGTATATAGTATGTATACTTTATGTGTCTCGCTAGGTCCTTGTTTGTAAGTAAATATCAGGAGCGTGTCTGTATCCTCGTGTGAGCAAAGGCTTACTCCAGACTTTCTGATGGAACCTCTCGTTAGGTAACCAATCTCTTCTCGTTAAAGGTCGGGTTACCACACTGTGGCTCTCCGTCGTTGTATCTCATGAAATGTCTATTTTATAAATGTTTTGAAGAATAAGGGATTAGAATATCAATACATAGCGATTCTATTTGAAACCAGCTCTGCTTCGCGGTGAAGCAGTGAAGCACTCGAAGCGGAGCTTGACTTGGCGATCATAACCGGTCAACAAGTTAAGCAACGTTTACTGCGGTTAGGAGCTGGATGGGTGACCGCTAGTGGAATTATCTAACTAAACGCTTCCGTGCCGTCGTTCCCGGTTGTCTTAGTACAACGGTGGTTATGCAAAGGCCTTTTGGGTGGCCTGAAAATTTTAACATGGGTTGGCCTCTAGCCTATCCACCAATCCGCTCTGGACCCGCGTGGTGGAATATGGCCCAACTTTTCTCTCTCTCTGAGAAGGCTCGAGTCCCAGCAATGGCAACATAATGATTATGTGCTTTACGGTTACACACATGATGAAAAGTAATGAGGGTGTTGAAAGGTGATTTTCTATTTCAGAACCTAAGAATACCTATGACGAATTTCGTGAATATTCGTTAAGCCATTTATAAAATCATGAAAAGGTAACAAACAGACAGACTGACAGAGAGAATTACATTATGATATGACGCACTCAGTAGCTGTTCAAGGAGTTTAGAAGTCTTGCAGAGTTTAATTAGCTAGGCCTCGGGATTAAATTAATGTGATACCTGGATCCCAAACAGGTGGTTCTTGCCTCACTACTCACCTACTCGTCCTATTGAAATCAGGGTGACCTCACGGAACATTCTTGGCCTGCAGCTGAATAGTGGTTCTCTCGTGCAAAATCAAACATCTAAAGAAATGCTAAAATTCTAATGCCTTATACCTATTCAACTCGCCTATTTCAGCCCAAAATATTTAATGCCTTTAGTGCTTGACTATAGTTACGTTAATTTGGGAACGTAGTACCTACCACAGAAGTGACAGAAAACAAGTGTTGTAGGTATATCTGCATGCTATTTCAATGTAGGTAGAGAAAACGTCAACGACATCTCAAGCGAGAAGGACGGCTTTGAGATCTATGATTCTATACCCTGATAGTAAGGTGAATATCAATACGACACTTGACTGTTAAGAAGTAACCAGACAAGACCTTCGATATAGGAATTTCTATATTTCAATGAACATAGATGGTTTTACCTTATTATAAGATAGTAATTGAAGACTATTTGTGTAGAACTTATATAAAATTGCTATATCTAGTATAGTGAACTGTCGATATTTATCATATAGTTCTTACTGCAGAAGGTATAATCATGTATTATGTAGGTACAGGAAATGACAAAAGTTTAGGTAACACCGTTACTGATTAGGCCACGGTATTCTTTGATACACAGCGTGTAACAAAAAAGTGTAGTAATTCTAAAACCACACACACAGGAGCTTGCATGCAAT
Source organism: Selenia dentaria (assembly GCA_917880725.1). Lineage (NCBI taxonomy): Eukaryota > Metazoa > Arthropoda > Insecta > Lepidoptera > Geometridae > Selenia > Selenia dentaria. The sequence goes on along the minus strand of OU862888.1, from coordinate 17,924,859 downwards.
TGGGACCTAACTACTGCATGCTACTGTGTCCCATGTAGGAAGTAGTAACACTTCTGAGTTATGAGTAACCAAAGTTTTTCTAATACCCAAACAGGTTTACCCTGAACAACTAAGTCAACGACGACAATGATCTCCAAAACGTAGACGTAGGTAACAATTAAGGGAGAGGCTCGTGGAGAGGTGAATGCAGGTTGGAGGGACGGAAGTGGCATGGGGATTGCAGAGTGCATTGAACGAATCCAACGAACTCCAAGAATAGGCATGTCAAAAAAGAATGTCCAAAAAAATCAGATAATATTTTTTTAACATTGTGTGAAAAAAATTATAAACTATTTTAATTTTTATACTTAGCCTTGTGAACCTAACTGTATGCACACCTTTCAATATTATTGCAAACTTTATATTACACGCTGTATAATGCAGATATACGTGTACCGCCACTTTCGTGAAATACTTTAACCCACTTGTTTATAAAAACCAATCAATCAATACCAAAAATGTATCAGCCTGTAGACAATAATAAAAACATGTTTTTATCATTTAAAATGAGACATGGATTATACGTTTATTTTAGTTAGCTGGACGTTAAAGTTATTAATGTTAGTAAGCTACGGCAAATTTCAATTCCAATTCAACATGCAAATCTAAATTAGGTACCATTGTTTTTAAGTAACAGAATGATAAAATTGTATTGCCAAATTTAAGTATAACTCTATAAAAATATTATTGAAATATTTTTCTAGAATTATTCGCAGATTAAACAATTGTTATGTCCATTCACTTTAATAGGCTATATGTAAGCAAATTGAAATATGCAAATAATATTAATAGGCTTTATCATGCTAATATAAACTCATAATGTTTTCGCATTACATTACGCCAGAGGTATATTTTCAGTCTAGACATAGACATTACTTATATTCAGTAGGTAGGTTCTAAAAGATAAAAGGATTAGGTACATTCTTACCAGACGACTAACTACGCACATTTCTGAATTTCAAAGCGATATTACATAAAAAACCTGTTAAAATATAAAAATAATTGTTGCCACAAAAAGTACACAATAAAATAATTATTCTTAACAATAGGGGTATGATTAGCACTGAGCTGCGTAGACACGACTTAATCTATGAAAGACGGACTTTCAGCATAGTCCTTTTCTCGAAAAAAGGCGTTACTCGAGCAATATTTAAGTAGCAGATTAGAATAATCATTCAGTAAAAACCCATTCCCAATCGACGTTTACCGAATGACAATATAATAATAACCCCGGGATAGTGAGGATTTACTGTTGATTGGAGGTCGCAGGTTCGAATCCTACCTCGAACGTGAGAAAATCCACTGCATGGTAGTAGTACCCATGGTTATCTCTATCACTCCCCAAAACCTATGGGTTCATTCATAAAACTTTTGTTCTGACGTAAACACGTACTCCAAGAGTTAACGCCTTAATAACTAACAACTCTGTACACTACCTCGCATACACACCATGCACACACACGAAAAATGTTGTGTTTCTTAGTTTATCGGAGTTTTTCTTTATTTTGTTACATTAGTTACAACAAACATGATTAAGTATAAGTGAGCTAAGACTAGAATTCCAAAAAAACTTCACTCTATAAAAAAAGAGATTTTTTTAGGCGAGATGGCTGGCTGATGGATGCTGCTGGCGACTGGCTAATAACATGAACCTAATTTAGTCTGAATGAAGATTAAACATTCTTGCCGACAAAGTTGGAAAACGTGTACTTTGTATAACCCTTGGATTGTTTGTTTGTTCAGTTTGAGATCCAGCAGATTAAAAAGGTAAAGATTACATTCAACTTTAAATCTTTATAATCCACAAACTCAGCGTCAACTATTTAAGTGGATAATACGGCTTCTCACTAGAAGTTTATTTATAATACTTATTTATACACTAAGTTAGAAATTTTTTAACTTAGTGTATAAATCGTCTACATTTAATGTAGAGGAGCTGGAATAAGATTCAGCTGGTAGCAGGTTTCGTTACCGTTATATTGCTTTGCCATATTAAGGACTGGTATTGCTAGTATCTAGTTTTTTTTTTCTTTTTGATGCATCTTACAAATGCAATGTAAAAACAAATCAATCTACATAAATATATGCAATATTATACGAGTGATTTAACTGGTCAAGGGCCTTTCAGACTCGCACACCGGTTCCGTACTGCCTTACCTTTATTTTTGTTTAATGTGTTTATGCTTAATGACTTTTTGCATTTGGTTTTCGTACTTTATTTTATAGGTTAATTAACTCTTAGGTTTTGCGATAACTATACACTGAAATGAAAATAACTGCAAAAATACGCGTTCAAAAGTGTTTAATTTAGACTTTATGGGTTGTTCCATAATCACACAGCTAATATATTTTAAGTTTAAATTATTGCTATGGATTGTCTGGAAGAGATCGCTCTGAGCGATAAGACCGCCCATTGTTGCATCTAGTTTTTAGCATTGTTTTTTTTATTTTATTTTATAATATTAAGTCATAAATGTGGTGTCTTAATAAAGTGTTATCTATCTATCTATCTATGTAGGCAGTATTTTATTTTAATTGTTGGAAAATCTGCCAAAAATTAGACGTTAAGTACGTCTAATTTTTGGCAGATTTTCCAATTCCTATTCAAGACTGCCCTTTCAAAGTAAGACAGACATACTGGCAGCGTAGTGTTAGGAATAATTTGCAAAACTTTGTGAGTGAGTGAGAATGTTAGTGAGTTTGTATGTTTCGTTCCTTCTTCATGCTGCGGCTAAACAGATTTGGATGATATTTGAAATTGAGACAAGGTTCATTCAAAATTACCAACCAACGTTACTGCAAGTTACAAAAAACCTACAGCCGATTAAGGGTTATTTGAAGGTGGTTTATGTGATTATATTGCATAACGAACTCCCATGATAACATGTTTCGGTTAGTTTCCTGTTAAAAACAAAAAAAAATCGACGGAAACAAATGCCTATCGAGAGTATGTCGATCGAGAATCAAATCTCAGCCGTGCGATTCTCAAATGATTAGTCGACGAGCTCACTTATGTCAAATACTTCATGAGATATCGCCCTTGTAAGGTTGTTTTTCAACGTTTCTTGTCGTTTATTCATTTGTTTCACGGATGTTGTCATGATGAGCAAGATGTTTGCTCTTAGAGAATCGCACGGCTGATAGTTCTCATTACTCAGTAATAAAGCGAGAAAACAAACAAATAGACACTCAAACACAAAATCTATTTCACCGCGTCAGCTGTTATACAACAAACCCACAAATCACGGTTGACAAAAGCTAAATGCGACCAAACCCGTCCACGTTTCACAGTATAACTAGCAGTACTAACGCTAGTGTTAAATTCAGCAAATCACAGCTCTACTGACGATAACGTTTTGCGAGCTGAGTATATTTCAACAATAGGAAACCACGCAAACAATAACGCGTTTTGGATTACGTCCTCTCCTAATTGTTAGTTTGTTCATATTCGAGAGAACGTATTCATTAAAGCGATTAACTAAGAATAGAAATGGCACATAACTATTGAATAACTCAATTTCGTATACCTATATCACAAGCTAGATATGTACAGTAAGAATACACGCTACTATTATTATTTACTAGCTGACCCGCCAGCTGTTTTGGTCGCATCACCCCTTAGGGATTAAATTTCCAAACGTCTTTCCTTCATCATCATCATCATCATCATCAGCCTGTAGCAGTCCACTGCTGGACATAGGCCTCTCCAATTGCAAAAAAAAAAACGTCTTTCCTTAGTGACGCTTTACTCAATAGGGATAAAATTTCCGAAAATATTTCCTTAGTGAATGCTTACAATATAAAAGGCATCGAATGCCAAAAATTTGTACCCGGTTTAGACGCTGCGTTGAAGAATCAGCCAGCCGGAACATGTTGTATAAATATTTTTATTAAATATCATATTACGAAGTAAGTAGGTACCTACATGTGGTAGATTACCCATCAAAATGCATACATACGTCATGTTACTTTTACGCAAAAATTGATTATGATAAATTTTTTTAAATTGTTTCATGATGGATAACGTAAAGTTACGATATAAATCAACTTTTTTCCTATATTCCTGTGTCGTATGACTACGTACGAGTATAATAGCTAATAAGGGGGCGTCCATAAATTACGTGAGGTGTTTAAGGGGGGGAGGGGGTCGAGTCAAATCTCATCTAATCTTACGTTGGAGAGAGGGGGGGTCTCGACAAATATCACGCAATATTTTTTCTGATTGAACAAAAAAAAAATTATGTCTCATGGCAGGAATGCTAGTATTTTTTAATTATTGTTTTATTTTTCAACTATGAAATGTGAAAATTTGTCAACAATAAACTAACTTATAAGTATGTATGAAAAACATAAGTGCATTGAAGTTTAGTTTGAATTTACTGAATGGTCTGAAGCTCGTGCGCTACGCAACGTTGCCAAATGTTCTGACGCTATTTAAATGCAGATTACTCAAAAATTTTCTTTTATCCCACATTTTGAAAAATCTCACGTGAGATTGGGGGATGGGGGAGGGGGTTGAATAAAATCTCACGACATCTCACCAAGGGGGGAGGGAGGTACAGAAAAATTAAAAAAGCACCTCACGTAATTTATGGACGCCCCCTAACAACATATTTTAGACTATACTTATTACTAATTTTATGTATACTGTACGTACCTACCTATGTATTAGGCAACAACGACGTGTCACGACAATTTTGATGGAATGAAATATAAATATTGCATAATGTTAAATTATGGAAACAACTGCTAATCGTTTAAAGGTGGGCATTGTATCGTTCTGGGGTAAAGGCCAATGTCACGTTTTCCGACTAATGATTGGCGGATTATTGTACTGTTGAGAATTAGGTACCTATGTGTGGATTGAATTTCAGAGATTGATTAGAGGCGTGAAGCTTATTGGCTATCATTCAATAAAAAAATTAAGTTCAAATGAAGTACAGATATTAATATAGACAACCCCCTCCCGACTTGCGTAATCGGGATATAGGAATCTTTTCATTTGTCACCTCATTTGACCTAATTGAAATTTTCATCCAACATCATTATAGACAACTCTTAGGGATGTAGGAAAAGACTTTACTCGTAAATTTTATACCTTTTTTTTATATAAGTTACTTTGGTCATCACAGTATTTAAGCTAGAACTTTAAATTTGATAAATAATTTGATTGAGGTTTTCGTAAGTATTACACATGTTAATGTTGTTTTGACGGTTTAACTTACGGGGTAGGTATAGACGAATATCTCGGTTTAGTGCGCACCCGGCTCCGGACAGTCACGAACCAGTCGAGATACTCGGCTATACCTACCGCGTAAGTTAAACCGTCAAAATAACATTCAAAAGAAAAATAACAATTGTTACCACTGGGTAGTATATCCCATTTTATTCTTTTATTTTAATTGTACTGTAAAATAAAATAAAATTATATTGATAAATCCACCCTTCTATCACAAATGTTTCTAATGCTTCATACTATCAGGAAAACGACTTGCTCAATGGTCAAACATGCATTAAATCAGGGGATTGATTTACGAATGACATTGATTAAATAATTATCAATTAGGTGGACAACAGTTATCGGATGTTGTCCACTTGTAAAAAAACTTGTACTTACTTTTGATTTCATATATTTCATAACGTTATTATTTACATTCCACATAATACACACTTATTTGCATATATATCGAAGACGAGGAAGAATTATGGATTAAAAATAAATCATTCATAAATCATATCCTTCCCTGTCGTATTTTCAATATTTAATATCACATAAACAGTATATGTAAAAACAATAAAATGTAGTGCACGATTGCAGGACTCGTACCCCGATTAGAACAAGAGTTTGTAAAGCCAGTTAGCGCAACAAACCCCTGTGTGTTTAAGTCAGTACTGTCTAACGTTAATAATGAACACATACATTAAAATACGCGTCCAGACCTAAAAAGATATAGATAAGCCAAAGCGTCGAAAATCGATAGTTACATCGCGAGATATTACTTCGGGGCAAACCACTATTTGTCTTCATTCCGATACTTCTCTACATACCGTTGTTACTGCCCATATCCATATTTTGCGATATTACTGTGCAAAGTGGGTCAGACACATTGCTTCGTGTTGCGGTGCGTCGGCGGAGCGCATCCGCGGTCTTCAATACATCGTCAAACTCGCACGCTCTATTTGCGACTATTTGCTTTTTTATCTATCACTCTGTATTGGCTGCTTGCCGGTGTACATCGTATATTTGCTATTGAAATTTTTGAATACACTGAGTCATTGGTTTTGAAGTAGAAGCGCAGAATTCTTGGGCTAGTCTAGGCTTGGATGATACGTGGCTGTTCTAAGTCTACGCGGTTCAAAGATCTATGTAGTCGTAGTTTATGGGTCTATGAGTAGACCCACAATGTAATAATACTGGGCATTTTCTCTTTTAGATACATGAGCAATACAAGAGCCGAGAAGATTTACGTGTTAGTCTGCTCAATTACAGAATTTAAGAGATCGATGTTATTTGACATTTATAATAGCGCCTGCCCGCAACTTCATTCACGTAGTAGCCTCTGCCTTCGGCCTCGCCATAATCTCTCATCTTTTCTTGATTTTTCTTACATAAGAACCTTCTGCTGACAATAATTAACGCAACAAAAAAGAACTAGCGAAATTGTTCCATCCGTTCACGCGTGATGCGATGACCAAGAGAAATAGAGAAAATTTTTATAGATATAGATAGATAACAAGATGAGAATTCAGGTATTAAATAATTTTATATATTAAAAACTGAGTAGCTCTTTATGAATAAAAAGACCAACGTTTCTTGTATTAGTCTTGAAAACTCAAGTCGAAAATTATATATTAAACACGTGGCTCATTACAATGCACATGTCCTAGCCTACAACAATTTTAATGTGCACACAGACAATACTTGACTTTAACTTGGCTTATTACCCATTTTGGTAAAATGAGCGTAGGTATACATCAAAGAGCAAAAACTTTAGCGTGAAGTATCAACTGAACACTCAAGTGACGTAATTAATAAGGCACCTGCGAATTCCCTCTTTACCTACGTTAAGCACAGTTCCATGTCCTTTACTGTATAAGTATAAAGTTTTCAACTTAGCTCTCAACTTTAGGGACGCGTCAGTAACTCTGCTCTACCATTTAATTCACACATATATACAGAAGTTACACGTTTGTATTTTCCAACTTACTCTACTTCAGGGTGAGGAACAGACATTTGCTTTTACTGAGAACTTGAATAGACAATATACCTAGATAACATGGTACCTAAAAATATATTTGGCAAACTTATTTGTAATCTATATATTAAATACGCTATTCCTAATATTATCAATCATTTGATTAAAACTTTCGTAAGTTGAACACATTTATATGCACTTAATAACCGATTTAAACTTACGTTATCAGCCGAAGTCAATGACTTTTACAATACGATTTTTAAAACACTAAAGCCTGCTTAGCGATATCAAACATTACAATTTTAGATAAAAAAATCCCATTCGAACCCGCGCCTTCCGACAATCCATGTCAGACGCTATGACCACTAGGCCACCGAGTCCCGTCCGAGGATGTGATTTGTCTCTCTAAAATTTCAATTATCAATCATATGCAAAATTTAAAAGTATGCATGGGCGAGTCTTTCATAATCATTATGTTTTCTTCTTCCTGGACCTTCTTAAACATACTTATATACTATTAGATGGATTGATCAGTCTAGTATGGAAATCATAAAAGCAAACCAAAAATGAATTCCAGTCACAGAATACATTTTATAATAGCACTCATTTCTAAACAAGGATGTACTCGTAGTTACAACAGCATTGAACGCAAACTGTCGTGAAATTGTTTTCGGTTACGCGATCATCCGATAATGACTTTACCCGGTAACCTCCATTGAGGTACCTACTAGTGAAAAGAAGAGCCCACTTTCACTTTTAACCCTTAGAGAAAGCTATTTGAACAATACCAGTAACTTATTCTAAGTTAACACACATTCGTCGCAAAAGTATGAACTTGGTAATTTGCAAAGCTAACAAAATAACTCTTACACGTTTTATGACGTATCTACGCCTACTTACATCTGTAGGTAAAACTTTTCTTTTTATTACAGTCTTGTTTACGTATGTGTAAGTTTTGCTTCTGTACTACAACAAAATTATAATGAAAACGAAAGATGTTTTATTATCTCATGGTTTTCTGGCCTAAATAAAGTTATATAATTTTATTTCATGCATGTAAGGCGAAAGAATATCAGTATTATATGTTGAAAATTTGATATGAATTAAATAAATTGAAGAAAATATTTCGGTATTACTCTTTACTATAGATTGGCAAAGCGATAGAATGGGTTCTGGAATAGTGGGTTTTAATATCGCAAATAAGTAGCAGATTTTATCTTTTAAAATATTAACACAGCTACAAGTTTACGGGTGTAATGTAATCTTCATGAGAATCAGTACCATTTTTAAAAGTGAATTGTGTTTGTTCGCAGGATGGGAGCTGAAAGGTTTACACTGTTACAAATTCTTCAACATCAGACATTCATGGGAGAAGGCGGCGGAGTTATGTCGGAGGTATGAGTTTCAAATTCTTTTAGTTTCTTTCGTGCAACACGAATCTAGTTTATCTCCCTTTCTAGATATAAATTCTGAAGTAGTGTTGTGATTATATAACAAAATAGTTAATTCATAGAGGTAGGTAAGCTCTAGAAAGTTTATAAAGAATCAAGAAAAACGATCCAAATCATAAATTATATTCTAGATATATGTACGATTTTCAGATACGGCAGCGAACTAATGGTAGTTGACACTTATGCGGAGAACAACATGACCGCTAATATGGTCCCATCTAGTCCTAGCAATAACCACTATTGGCTTGGACTAGCAACCGTCGATGACCTCAGAACAAACACACTCGAATCGGCTGCTGGAACATTAGTCTCTCAATATGCTGGTTTTTGGGACCTCAGGCAACCAAACCCTAAGGATGGAGAATGCGTGGATGTACATGTTACATCTGACAGCCAGTCATGGGAACTTACTACTTGCGAAACACTTCTTCCATTTATGTGCAGAGCAACCGCTTGCCCTGCTGGTGAGTAGCTTAAATAGTATTTTTTTACGAGTTTTAAAACGGAAACGATAATTCAATGTTAAGGTCTGTAAACAATGCTCAAACTGTATTTTTTCTTTTTAGGAACCTTCCATTGTTCGAACGGGAAATGCATTAATTCGGCCTTCAAATGCGACAAGCAAGATGACTGCGGAGATGCTTCCGACGAAATGGACTGTGCTTCCGATTGCCACTTCTACATGGCTAGCAGTGGAGACGTCTTAGAAAGTCCCAACTATCCTCACAAGTATCCTCCATTCAGCGACTGCAAATGGACACTTGAAGGACCACAAGGTCAAAATATCGTCTTACAGTTCCAAGATTTTGAAACTGAAAAGTCTTTCGATACTGTTCAAATTTTAGTCGGCGGCAGAACCGAAGACAAATCTGTTAATCTAGCGACACTTTCTGGAAAACAAGACTTATCGAATAAAACTTACGTTTCTGCATCGAACTTCATGATCATTAAATTTAGTACCGATGGTTCCGTGGAAAGGAAAGGCTTTCGAGCTGCATGGAAAACTGAATCATCAAACTGTGGCGGACTCCTAAGAGCAACTCCACAAGGTCAAGTTCTAACTTCACCAGGCTACCCCAACGGCTATCCCGGTGGCTTAGAATGCATGTATATTATCGAAGCTCAGCCAGGAAGGATAGTATCATTGGAAATCGAAGATCTGGAATTAGGGATGAATAGAGATTATATCGTTATCAAAGACGGTAACACTCCATCTAGTCCAGTACTAGCTAGACTTACGGGTCCTGGCGAAGAAAACGTTAAGGTTGTGATTTCTACAACAAACCATCTCTACATGTATTTCCGAACAAGTCTTGGCGATTCCAAAAAGGGTTTCAATATGCGATACTCGCAGGGATGCAGAGCAACGATCATTGCTTCGAATGGTACATTTACATCGCCAGCTTATGGATTAGCTAACTATCCCAATAACCAGGAATGCTTGTACCGAATAAAGAACCCTAATGGAGGACCTCTGTCTCTCAAATTTGACGAGTTTAGTATTCATCCATCAGATGTTGTACAAGTTTTTGACGGAGCGAGCGTCAATGGACTTAGATTACATTCTGAGAATGGATTCACTGTTAAACCAAGGATCACACTCACTGCTTCCAGTGGCGAGATGCTGATACGATTTGTTTCTGATGCACTACATAATGGACAAGGTTGGAAAGCTATATTCTCGGCAGGTAAGAATCTCCACACAAGATCGTGTTAGACATATTAACAGAGCGATTTGTACAATCGTATGACGGTTATTTGTATTTTCAGATTGCCCACCGTTAAATTCTGGCTTAGGGGCATTAGCGTCAAACAGAGATACCGCCTTTGGAACAGTTGTCACCTTCTCATGCCCTATCGGTCAGGAATTTGCTACGGGAAAATCGCGCATTACTACCACCTGTCTTGATGGAGGAAAATGGTCGATTACATACATTCCCAGTTGTCAAGGTAAAATATTTTATGGTTGGCTACGTGCACTCCTATTTGAAACTCTTTTGTTTTCATTTCTTTTAACCCTTCTTTTAACTACGTTATGTTTAACCTGTCATCTTTTTAATAGTGTTAGGACCTAATGTGTGCTTTTACAATCTTATTATTTTTCGTAGAGGTGTACTGCGGCCCAGTGCCACAAATTGACAACGGTTTCTCAATTGGCTCGACAAACGTAACATACCGTGGTGTTGCTACGTATCAATGTTATGCTGGTTTCGCTTTTCCAACTGGACAACCTATTGAAAGGATATCTTGCTTATCTGATGGCCGGTGGGAAAGAACACCTACTTGTTTGGGTAAGCTAAATCAGAGACGTTTAAATGGAATACGTTTGAAATTACTAATGAATTTAAGAAAATTACTGAATTGAAGTTAACACATATTAACGCTTTTCTTATCAATTTCAGCCTCACAATGTGTAGCGCTTCCCGATGTTCCACATGCAAATGTCACCATCCTGAATGGTGGAGGCCGAAGCTATGGTACTATAGTCCGATACGAATGCGAACCCGGCTACGTAAGATCTGGCCAGCCAGTTCTTCTTTGTATGAGCAACGGAACCTGGTCTGGGGACGTACCATCATGCACTAAAGTTCTATGCCCGAAGTTCCCTGAAATCAAAAACGGTTTTGTAGTTGACCAGACCAGAATTTACATGTACGGTGATGAAGCTCGTGTTCAATGCTTCAAAGGTATTAATCAATTTAAATTGAAAATATTTCTAGGTTAGTCAAAAATCCAATATTTTAATTACTTACTTACTTTACATTAATAACTTCAGGTTATAAACTCATCGGACCAAGCGTACTCAGATGTGGAACTAATCAAGACTTCGACCCTGCACCTACTTGCGAAGACATTAATGAGTGTGTAAGCAGTCAATGTGATGGTGCATCAACAGAATGCAAAAATACTCAAGGTGGTTTCTCTTGCCCTTGCAAACCTGGTTTCTCACCCAACTTGGACTGCAGGCCTGTCGGTGATTTAGGATTGATCAATGGGGCTATACCTGATGAATCCATCACTACATCGGCTCCAGAGCCAGGATACCATAAAGGAGTACGTATTGTACCTAACTTCATTTTGTAAAACTATTAATAAGTTGCATGCAACTCGTTGTCGTCCCAATACATAGATGTTTAGTCCGATTTGTCCAGTTATTTCACTTGCTACAATGCCTTTCATTCATATAACACAGTAGAGCCTGAACACGACAAGTTCGAGAAAAATATTAAACACTGCATTTTCCCCAAAACAGATATATGCAGAATAATACTACCTCCGCAGGGTGTAGTGCTCTTCTGATTTGAATATGTGTGACTCGGACCCAATTACACTAGCTACCTCTAGCGGTTTCACCCGCTGATGGATGATGATGATGAAAATAATACTTACAATAAGATTATATTATTATTTAATGCAATTATTCATAATCATAATTATTACATTAAAGTTCATAATAATATTTAGTATCCTATAAACTAGATATTATATTTGTTTACAGGTAACCATTTTTGTAGACATTGATGTCCTCTATAAAACTATAGTACATGACTTTGCTCTATTGTCAATAGTTTCTGCAGTGTACGCGATTTTTCGACGTTACTATTGCATATTTTAAAAATATAAAAGTAGTTATTGCGGCAACTGTAATAGTAATACACATACATAGGAATCGCAGACTTTATTATATATATTGATGTTTCCTAGAAAACTGCAGTACATCACTTTGCTCTATTGTCAGTAGTTTCCGAAGCGTACGCGATGATGAGGATGTTTTTTTGCATTTTTTTTCACACCTTGTGGATGCATATCGCGATTTTTATAAGGATCTCTATCTTTTTAGAAAATATTATATAACTTATATTACTCAGTGATAAATGTAAAATAAATGTAAAATGTAGCTTTGAAACGGAAAACAAATTTTGAATTCGGTCCAGTAGTTTTTAAGTTTATTTGTTACATGCAAAAATAAAAAATCCAATTATCAAATCTTACTTCTTTATAATATTAGTAAAGATAATAAGCAATTTCTGGTGCTGAGTAGATACTAACATTCCTGCTGTATTTTAGATGGTACGATTGAACAACGGCGGTGGTTGGTGTGGCAACAACTTGGAAGCTGGAGCTAACTGGATTCTTGTCGACTTGAGAGCTCCTACTATAATTAGAGGATTCCGTACTATGAGCGTAATGCGAGCTGACGGCAACATTGCTTTCACTTCCGCCATTAGGATTCAGTATACTAATGACTTGACAGATGTCTTCAAGGATTACACTAACCCAGACGGCACAGCTGTAGAATTCCGAATCTTAGAACCTACCCTCTCAGTTTTGAACTTGCCTATGCCCATTGAAGCACAGTATGTAAAGTTTAAAATTCAAGACTATGTTGCCGCACCGTGCCTGAAAATTGAAATCATGGGATGTGCCAGGCTAGACTGTTCAGACATCAACGAGTGCAACGAAAACAACGGTGGATGTGACCAGAAATGTATTAACACGTACGTTTTATTCATTGAGTATTGATAACACTTACCATCGGTAAATCCATTATTAATTATTTCGTACATCTACAATTTCTAATGATATTTTTACAGGCCTGGAAACTTCTCATGTGCCTGCAACATTGGATACGAACTATATTCTACTAATGGCACCGCCGGATTCGCCATCGAACTATCAGAAACGGGAGATCGGGACGGGGATACTTACCAAAAGAACAAATCTTGCGTTCCAGTAATGTGTCCTGCTCTTGCTTCTCCAGAAAATGGAAAACTACTTTCGACTAAAAACGGCTATCACTTCGGAGATATGGTGCAATTCCAATGTGACTTTGGATTCGTTATGTCTGGATTCTCTTCCCTTCTTTGTACGTCAAGTGGTACATGGAATGGTACGGCTCCGGAATGCCAATGTAAGTATTTGCATTATTTTCATTTATCTTTACCAAACAAAAAACATACTTAGTGTAACATTTTCTTTGCTTTTTTATGTAGATGCTCGTTGTGTGACCTTATCTGATGACAAAAACGATGGCCTCAGAGTAATAAGAGAAGATTCTGAAAGTGTATTGGTACCGTACAGAGATAATGTTACCATTACTTGCACGTCTGCAGGAAGACAACTAAGAAATACAGTGACATCATCATTCCGACAGTGTGTTTATGATCCCAAACCGGTAAGATTTAGTTACACATTTTAATTATTTCAGCCTTTTCCTGCAGAAACCGGCAAACTTTGATATTTTTGTTATTTGTTTTGCAGGGTTTACCAGACTACTGGCTTTCTGGAGCTCAACCCCAGTGTCCAAGGAAAGATTGCGGTATGCCAATGCCTACACCTGGTGCTGAGTATGGACAATATCTTGACACAAGATATCAAAGCTCGTTCTTCTTTGGATGTCAAAATACCTTTAGGCTTGCTGGAGAAACAAGCAAACATGACAATGTTGTCAGGTGCCAAGCCAACGGTATATGGGATTTCGGAGACTTGAGATGCGAGGGCCCAGTTTGTGACGACCCCGGCAGGCCAGCTGATGGTTACCAAATTGCAAGGAGCTACGAACAGGGATCTGAAGTGTTGTTCGGCTGTTCAAGACCTGGCTATATTCTCATTAATCCCCGACCAATCACATGCATGCGTGAACCTGAATGCAAGGTCATCAAACCTCTAGGACTGGCTTCTGGAAGAATTCCCGACTCGGCTATCAATGCTACTTCAGAACGGCCTAACTACGAAGCTAAAAATATCAGGTTAAATTCAGTAACAGGGTGGTGTGGCAAACAAGAAGCATTCACTTACGTGAGTGTCGACCTCGGCAAAGTATACAGAGTCAAAGCTATCCTTGTTAAAGGTGTTGTTACTTCAGATATTGTAGGTCGCCCGACAGAAATCAGATTTTTCTACAAACAAGCCGAGAACGAGAATTATGTTGTCTACTTCCCTAATTTCAATCTTACAATGAGAGATCCTGGAAATTATGGTGAACTAGCTATGATAACACTACCTAAATATGTTCAAGCTAGATTCGTTATTTTGGGTATTGTCAGTTTCATGGATAACGCTTGTCTGAAGTTCGAATTGATGGGATGTGATGAACCCGCAACGGAGCCCTTGCTAGGATACGACTATGGTTATTCGCCTTGTGTTGGTAAGCATAAATTATATTGTACTTTGGCATAGAAAGTACCAGTACTTTAAGACCGATAAAGTTCTTCAAATAAGTTCGAAACTGATCGGAGATAATTTCAAGTAACGCGATCCTAGCGAGTTTTAAAGTATAAATGTATTATACTTCGTGTGATTTATTATCTAAGTAGAGTACTTAATTAATGCTAAACATGTTTTCAGATAATGAGCCGCCGGTATTCCAAAACTGCCCGCAACAGCCAATTATTGTACAAACTGACGTCAATGGCGGTTTATTACCAGTGAACTTTACGGAACCAACAGCTATTGACAACTCTGGCGCTATTGCTAGGTTAGAAGTAACACCACAGCACTTCAAAACACCTCTTCAAGTGTTCCACAACATGGTGGTACGATATGTTGCATTTGATTTTGATGGGAATGTCGCCATCTGCGAAGTAAACATCACAGTACCTGATTATACTCCACCGCAACTGAGCTGCCCACAGAGTTACGTAATTGAACTCGTGGATAAACAAGACAGTTATGCAGTAAATTTTAATGACACCAGAAGAAGAATAAATGCGTCAGATGCCTCAGGTGAGGTGTTCTTGAAATTTATCCCGGAAAGAGCTGTCATTCCTATTCGAGGTTACGAAAATGTTACTGTTATTGCATCTGACAAATATGGAAACAAAGCTCAGTGTCACTTCCAAGTAAGTATGATTTATGCAAGAAATAGCATATTTATAACATTCATATATCTTGAAATGACATCATGATCTAACTGTTATTTTTAGGTTTCGGTCCAAGCTACACCTTGCGTTGATTGGGAACTAATGCCACCAGCTCACGGTGCTCTGAATTGCCTGCCTGGTGATCGTGGAATTCAATGTATAGCCACTTGCAGCCCCGGCTTCAGATTTACTGATGGAGAACCAGTAAAAACATTTATCTGTGAAAACAAACGGGCATGGACACCCACTGCTGTAGTACCTGATTGTGTTTCAGAAAGTAAGTAATTAGTTTTTTACTGCCAATTATTATTAACTATGTATTATCTGGGGCACTATACCCGCTACAACTGAATTTGCTTGAAGCATCAAACGTCAGCGTTTGGAAACAAACAATCAATCAAAACCTACAATCTTAAGTAATTTGTTCCCTTCTTTGTTGTAAACGGTATTTGGTAACATCGTAAATATTTTCTTTTTCTCATACTTAGAAAGTACGCTTGAACTTATCTAAGCAATGATGGAATTATAGAAACGATTACATTTCGTCCCTGGGAAACGATATTCCCTGCGAAACAATTTTCCCTGCTGTCAAATTACTAATATGAGTTCATACATATACCTTGATCTTATAATTTACTTTTCCGTAGAATAGAGTTTATTTTACATTTCACATATTTAGAAAGTATGCTTGAACTTACCTAAACAGATGGATTCAATAAATAATGAAATTAAAAATAAATTATTTAAATGAAAATTTACTTATTATAATATGGCTTTACAATTTGCCATAATAAAGAGAAAAATTACACATCCTCGAGGATGTGTAATCTTTAACATTAGAATTATCAAAATTAATACGCGGGCAAAGTACTTAAACCGCGCGGCTTACTTACTTTGACGCGTGTTCCAATGGCTTTCGCAAGGCCCCGTGACCTTTTGACTTTATACTTATAATGTACCGTTCGCTAAGTTATTATATATTTTTTCATAGATATAAGGTAAATATTTACCATCTTCAATTATTACAAAAAATTCTGGTCAGTAAATTGCAACATAAAAAGGCAGAAAAGCGGCAATTCAATCTTCAGTTGTTTTGTCGCACGAGCGTAGCGATGGTGCTACTCGTAATAGTTTGAGGTTCTTTTCAACAATTGTGGCACAATCTACTATTATGTTGCATAAATTACTAGTTAGTAATTCCGACTCAACCAAAGAACACCTAATTGATAAATACTGAATTCAATTGAAACATTTTCATGACTCTACATTAAAATACATTTGAAGTAGGTACCTACTTTTGTATTTCACATCATTTGTATTAATTTCAGATACTCAACAAGCTGCATATCACGTCGTTGCCAGCGTTCAATACCGCGCCCTCGGTGCTGTCTCTAACGCTTGCTTGCCGCAATACAAAGACTTGCTTGCCCAATACGATAATATTCTAAACGAGAGACTATCACAACGTTGTTCTGCCATCAATGTCAACGTAAACGTTACCTTCATCAAAGCAATGCCTACCCTTCTTGATGAAAATGTGGTCAAAATGGATTTCATCTTAGCTATCACTCCAGCTATCAAACAAACTCAGCTGTACGACCTTTGCGGAACAACATTAAATCTTATTTTCGACCTTTCTGTTCCTTACGCGAGTGCTCTAATTGAGCCTGTTCTCAATGTTTCATCAATTGGAAACCAATGCCCACCACTAAGAGCAATCAAGAGTGCCATCACAAGAGGTTTTACGTGCAGTGTTGGTGAAGTACTAAATATGGACACTAATGATGTACCTAGATGCCGTACGTATCCATCAATATTACAATTCTTTAATTTAAATTACCTACCTACTGTATTACCTACTACTACTTATTACCTACTTTTTCACAAACGAACAAATCTTTTCATTTGTATTTGTCATCATTTCAGTACACTGTCCTGCTGGAACTTTTGCTGGAGAGAAACAAAAATCTTGCACCATGTGCCCACGCGGATATTTCCAAAACCAAGCACGTCAAGGTTCCTGTCTCAAGTGTCCGTCAGGAACATTCACAAGAGAAGAAGGTTCTAAAGACATAACCGATTGTGTACCAGTTTGCGGTTATGGCACTTATTCTCCCACTGGATTAGTTCCGTGCTTAGAATGTCCTAGGAATAGTTACACAGGAGAACCACCGGTAGGAGGTTTTAAAGATTGCCAAGCATGTCCGGTAAACACTTTCACTTATCAGCCAGCTGCTCCAGGCAGAGACAGATGTAGAGCTAAATGCGCTCCGGGAACATATTCCCCAACTGGATTGGCACCATGCTCTCAATGTCCAAGAAATTTTTACCAGAATTTGGTTGGTCAAGCTAGTTGCAGTGAATGCCCTACAAACATGAAGACTGTTGGAACAGGGGCCACAGGCTTAGAAGAATGTATTCCTGTGGAATGTTCGAACAGCGCTTGTCAACATGGAGGACTATGTGTGCCTAAGGGTCATGGCGTTCAATGTTACTGCCCAGCTGGTTTCTCTGGCCGTAGATGTGAAATTGATATCGACGAGTGTGCGAGCCAACCTTGCTACAATGGTGGTACTTGTACTGACCTTCCCCAAGGATACCGCTGTTCTTGTCCTACGGGATACGGGGGCATTAACTGTCAAGAAGAAAGATCTGATTGTAGAAATGATACATGCCCTGAAAGAGCTATGTGTAAAGATGAACCTGGATTCAATAACTTTACCTGTCTGTGTAGATCTGGATATACTGGCGTCGACTGCGATGTAACTGTATGTATTCATATAAACTTTGTGGCACTAAGTATTTACCTCACTGCGATGTTATGTAAATTTTACTTTGTATTTTTCAGATTGACCCATGCACTGCGAATGGAAATCCATGCACTAATGGCGCTTCTTGTATTGCGCTCCAACAAGGTCGATTCAAATGCGAGTGTCTTCCAGGATGGGAAGGGCAACTTTGTGAAACTAACACTGATGATTGTATTGAGAAGCCTTGTCTTTTAGGAGCACCCTGTACCGATCTGGTAAACGACTTCAGTTGTGCATGCCCACCAGGATTTACAGGAAAACGCTGTCATGAAAAAATTGATCTTTGCTCAAATGCGCCATGCAAACACGGAGTTTGCGTTGATAAACTTTTCCTTCATCAATGTATTTGTGACCCTGGTTGGTCTGGACCATCGTGCGATATTAATATTAATGAATGTGTGATTTCGCCTTGTGAAAATGGAGGTCAATGTATCGATAGCATCGACGACTTCACCTGCAATTGCGAAGCAGGCTATACAGGCAAAAGATGTCAACATACGATTGATGATTGCTCCTCAGATCCTTGCACTAACGGTGCGACGTGCGTTGACCAAATTGACGGCTTTATTTGTAAATGTCGACCAGGCTTTGTAGGGCAGCAATGTGAAACAGCTATTGATGAATGCCTGAATGAACCATGCAATGCTATCGGTACTGCAAATTGTGTTGACCAAGATAACAAATTCCAATGTGTCTGTCGCGAAGGATTTACAGGAGAAATTTGCGAAACCAACATCGACGACTGTTCCTCTGATCCTTGTTTCAACGGTGGTTCGTGCAAGGATGAAATTGGAGATTATAAATGCGTTTGTCAACCAGGTTGGACAGGTAAACGTTGCGAACGGGACATTGGAAACTGTATGAATAGACCTTGCCAGAATAACGCCAAATGTATAGATCTCTTCCAAGATTTCTTCTGCGTGTAAGTAAACTTTAGATTATAATAAAGCGGAAGACACTCATAGTAGACCTTGTTATTAGTTATTATTAAACATTTAATGTTTTGCAGATGCCCAAGTGGAACAGATGGAAAACAATGCGAAACTGCACCTGAAAGATGTATTGGAAGCCCCTGCATGCACGGTGGAAAATGTCAAGATTTTGGCTCTGGCCTTAACTGTACCTGCTCAGCAGACTATACTGGCATCGGATGTCAATATGAATTTGATGCTTGCGAAGCAGGCTTATGTCAAAACGGAGCAACTTGTGTCGATGAAGGGGAAGATTATTCTTGTAAATGTGCTCCAGGTTTCAAGGGAAAAAATTGCGACGAAGATATTATTGATTGTAAAGAAAACTCATGTCCGCCGTCAGCTACTTGCATAGATCTTCCTGGAAGGTTCTACTGCCAATGCCCCTTCAACCTTACTGGAGACGACTGCAGAAAGAGTAATAATTTTTGCTTCTCCTGATTAGTAAATAAAATATAGGTTTTTTTCCTTGAATACTTATATATGTTTATTGTTTTCCCTTTTAGCAATCAGTGTCGATTACGATCTCTACTTCAGTGATCCAATGCGCTCAAGTGCTGCTCAAGTTGTGCCTTTCGACACGTCATCTGCTGACAGTCTAACAATTGCCATGTGGGTGCAATACACTCAACAGGACGAAGGCGGCGTATTCTTTACTGCTTACAGTGTTAGGTAATTCTCAATATATAATTTATCAATTAAATATTAAGAATTATTAAAGTTCGCAATATTAAATTCTAATTATTTTCTTCAGCAACTCGCACATCGCTTTAAACAGAAGACAAATTATCCAAATGCACTCAAACGGAGTTCAAATTTCTCTGTTCACGGAACTTCAAGACGTTTATCTTAGCTTCGGCGAATTTGCAACGGTTAATGACGGACAGTGGCATCACGTTGCTTTGGTTTGGGATGGTACTAATGGAGGTGAACTGACACTCATTACTGAAGGTTTGATAGCCAGCAAGATTGAAGGTTATGGAAGCGGACGAACACTACCACAATAGTAAGCTCAGATCTTTTTGATACAACGCTCTCATCTCAATAACATTTTAATTTTAAATAAAACTTTTTTTACACTTTCAGTGTTTGGGTAACATTGGGCAAGCCTCAATCAGACAACCCGAAGGCTTACACGGAGTCTGGCTTCCAAGGTCACCTCACTAAAGTACAAATATGGAACAGAGCTCTAGATGTCACAAACGATATTCAGAAACAAGTTCGCGATTGTAGAACTGAACCTGTATTGTACAACGCTTTGACGCTTACATGGGCAGGTTACGAAGATGTTATTGGCGGAGTAGAAAGAATAGTCCCATCGCATTGTGGTCAACGAGTTTGTCCAAATGGCTATTCCGGACCTAAGTGCCAGCAATTGCAAGTTGATAAGGAACCACCGCGAGTAGATCGTTGCCCCGGTGACCTATGGGTCATCGCCAAGAATGGATCATCTGTAGTGAACTGGGATGCTCCTGTGTTCAGCGATAACGTCGGAGTTGCCAAAGTTGTCGAGAAATCAGGACACAGGCCTGGTCAAAATCTTGCTTGGGGAGCATATGATATTGCGTACATCGCATACGATGCTGCTGGAAATGCGGTTACTTGCACTTTTAAAGTCACTGTACTATGTAAGTGTCTTATCTGAAAACTTTTATTTTTCTTCTTTCATATTGTGATCGAATTTACGAAACCAAGTGTCAAATAATTTATCGACCAAATACTTATTTACAGCGGAATTCTGTCCTCCACTTACTGACCCTCTTGGCGGTTACCAATCGTGTAGAGACTGGGGTGCAGGAGGTCAATTTAAAGTGTGCGAGATTGCATGCCGCGATGGCCTTCGGTTCTCGCAGAATGTGCCTCCATTCTACACATGTGGCGCTGAAGGTTTTTGGAGACCAACTACCGACCCCAATCTACCTTTAATCTACCCTGCCTGCTCACGTAAATATCTCCTTATTACTTATTTCAGTACTTTATTTTCTTAGTTCCTGCTGATTAATATTATTGTTTTTGCAGCCGCGTCACCTGCACAGCGAGTTTTTAAAATTTCAATGCTGTTCCCAAGTTCTGTTCTCTGCAATGACGCTGGTCAGGCTGTACTCCGCCAGAAAGTCCGCAGTGCCATTAACCAGCTGAACAGAGACTGGAACTTCTGCTCTTATGCCGTTGACGGTAAGTATCTTATACCAACACAGAAAGCCAAAAATAAAATTAAGTATTTCATAAAACTGTACCAAACGTAACATATTTTTTACGCCCAGGTACTCGCGAGTGCAAAGAACTAGACATTAACGTGAAATGCGACCACCGAGCCAATGTCAGACAAACCAGACAAGTATCCACCCCTCCCACAGCCACTGCTGAAGACACATACGTGTTGGATGCAATCATTCCAGTTGAAGAGTAAGTAATATCCCGCTAATCTGAAGATATAGGCTTTTAGAGCTGTTAAGGATAAATCCAAATAGGATATTAAGCCTCGCTATAGTCAAATGACAACGGATATCATAATCTCATAACATGCGGGATTGGGTTGAATCTCATCCAGCTAATGCATTGTGCGGAACATGGATAAAAGCTGTCCATATAGCAGCTGATTTTACTAAACGTACTAGGATAGAATGGTGTTGGCGTAGCACTTGCAAGATGACTGCTAGGTACTCTTGTAGAGCACATTGGCATGTGAAAACTTGTAAAGCAAAAATACTTAGCACACTGTATCCCTAGATTTATAAAAATATATTCTTTAGCACTATTAGCACAGATTTAAGTAAGGTAATATTACCTATACGATGCAAGCATGTCCTTCACTGCATGTATTTTTCGCACTTAGGACACGAAGCAGTAGAGAGGGAAGACAAGCTGGAGATACTTACAACGTGGAGATCTCTTTCCCGGCTATCAAGTGAGTTATTTGCATGCTTTGCGCTTTACGTATGCTTTTTACTTTAGTTTGCTAAGTTTCAAAATAAATTAGTTGTTTACCTACATAGTATCCGATATCTGCGGGCTCTTCAATTATTAGTTGCTAGTGTAGTAATGATTTCTTGTAAAAAACGCTTATATTTTATACCTTTTAAAATTTTGTTAAGTTTTAAATTACAAGGAAAATGTGATAGTTGCATGGGTGTAACTTTGAATATGAAAAACAGTAGTAGTTATATTTGTAGGCAAATCAGTATTAAGTATCTTAATTTTTTTTAAATATGAAGCGGGCTCTTGAATTAAAACCTATATAAAAGTATGACTACATACTATCACGAATATAACCGGTGACCTAATTTTTTTAAATTAATAGTTTTGAGCTACTAACTAATCATCAGAGCAGTAGGATAGCGCTCCCGTTTCGCTAGTATCAGATTTCCAGATTATAATCATCATACTCTAATATTAAACCTAATTTACCCTGGTTGAGGCGAAATCTTTTGTTTATACTTTATATTTAACGGGCTTCACTCTCCACCCAACATTCCCTCAAGCAGCGTCAACTAGTTTGGCATCCGTCGCACAACCGTTCACATTTCGACTGCTAGGCAAGTCGGGGCGGTGTTGAGTCGATTTCGACATATTATGCGTAGGCCTTGAGCTGCACCCTTATGCCTACTCAAAAACCTAACAATTACTATAATTTTAGCGACCCAGTAATCCACAACGGCAACAACGAGAGGTCGTCCGTTCAGAGATTGCTGGAGAAGCTTATCCTCGAAGACGAACAGTTTGACGTGCGAAACATCCTTCCGAATACTGTGCCAGACCCGGCTAGTTTAGATTTGGTTTCGGACTACGCTTGCCCTATGGGACAGGTCGTTATGGCACCTGATTGCGGTAAGTAACTTCTACGCAGAAACTATAATTGTTATCATTTGAGAGAATTATAATGTTAATATACCTATTGCCGTATAAGTACTGCTTGTTGCATATAGCTTATGTATTGGCGTTTAGTTCATACAACACTTTACTAGTATGAGTCTTATTTTCCATTATATCGGGATTTGATATAATTTTTCTACTCGTATATTCCCGATAGGTTAACAGCAATTTTGTTGATAAACTCTAAAGCATTTTGAGGTTAAAGGTTAAGTATTTAGTACATAATAATAATAATTATAAATTTTCTTGGCATATCGTACATATATGACATAAGGAATACAAATTTTAATTTCACATTACTGGAAACTAGCATTCAAATAATATAAAATAGGCGTCAGAAGTCTATAATGGGCTAGAAGCCTGTGTTATAGGGATTTTGCGCTCCCCACATTACTGAACTTAAAAAGTTTGTAACATAATATAGTAGTAGTAGTAGTACAGTACCTCTTTATACAAACGCTGCGTTCTTTATCAGGGTACTAATAGTAGTTCTCAGAACGAGTCAGAAATCCACATATATGTTAAGCTTCAATAAAGAGCCATATTCATACCGGTAAACTTGAGGTTAGAGGTTAGTATAGACTTGGGATGTCTGAGTTACTAATCGACGACATCATTATGATAATGATGCTAGATACCAAGTCTCAACAGCAAAAAAACAACAGTATAAGGCAGTCTCATAAGAGTCATAAGAAAAGTGGAGACTCACGTTTGTGGTTTGCATTTTCCAGTTGCTTGCTCCGTGGGTACATTCCTGGATGTTGCCAGCGACACCTGTAAGCCTTGCCCGGCCGGTTCTTACCAATCCGAGGCAGGACAGCTTCAGTGTACGCCGTGCCCTGCCATTGCTGGACAGCTAGGCGTAACTCAGGCTACTGGAGCTCGAAGCGCTGCTGATTGTAAAGGTATGTTCACCACCTTTTTATTACAATAAGGTACAATTAAATTTTATATGTTATTTATCGCTGCTTGTGCGAATATTTCATAAATCTCGCGACTCACAACCGGAATAAGCGTACTACTTAAGTAAGTCTCAAAAACAAAAACAATTAAATGTAGAATATCCGATAAAACAATGAGCATTCTATAGCCTACCTAAATATTGGTGGCCTTTACGATCTGAATATACAATATTCGTAATATTCATAACATTTTATAATTATCTTTTTTCTTTCACTGCACAATGAAATGGCTGCGATAGTATAGGTAAATCATTGTACGTACGAAATATTTTTGACACGGTTAAATTTGTATCTGTATGCAAATAACTATGTTATTTGCTTTCGTTAAACGTAAAGTATCAACCAGTATTGATTTCCTTTCCAGAACGCTGTGCTGCCGGTAAATACTTTGACGCTGAAGCGGAACTATGCCGACCATGTGGCCACGGATCGTATCAACCTCGTGAAGGAGCATTTACTTGCATCGCCTGCCCAAGAGGACAAACCACTCGCGCTACTGAGGCTGTATCAGCCGCTGAATGCAGGGATGATTGTCCTTCAGGTAATTCAGTTAACTTGGGAAATCCTATATTGATCGAGCAGATTTTTTCACATAAAAGTGGCAATTCAGTCTACCTTCTAAAATGGATCAATTGTTTTGTGGTTTTATACCAGTTTCGACAAATGGCGTTAACTTCTTATATCATATAACATCAAAAAAGAGAACCGCCCAAATGCCTCCGGTATATCCTAGAGAGCGACGGCTTATAGCAACCCTCCGAACGGTGATAAAGCCACTAGTGGTCAGGGTTCAAGTCATGACCACAGCAAAGGTTACTAAAGCTTGTTTATCAGTTGAAAAAGCTCTAAGGCGAGCACTTCATATACGTAGGGTTTTAATACTAAAATTTAAAAATATGTACCTCAACCCATATCCGGTATAACGGTCCTCTACACGCGAGCACGAGGAAGGCTGCAGGCAGGGAGGAATGGTGAGGCATTGTAAGGCACGTTACGCGTAACCTCAAGTGACGACCACGACGAAGAAGAAAATATCTAATTATGCATATCTGTCATACTTTCAGGTGAACAACTAAGCAGCGATGGCGGCTGCGAGCCATGCCCAAGAGGAACTTGGCGAGCTAACGGTGCAGGAGCAGCTTGCGCGCCGTGCCCGCCTGGAACCACCACACCTGATGATGGAGCGGCCTCTGCCGACCAGTGCTCATTGCCTGTTTGTAGAGCTGGTGAGTTTACAGCGTTAATGGAACAACTAACTTCAAATAATGGTTCAGGGGTAATGTAGGTTGACCCTAGACCAAGAGGTTGCTGTTTGAAACCTTCCCTTGGATTTGAGCTTTAGGTAAAGATAATCAGACATCGAAACGAAATCCACAACAGGGCACTTTCATGGATCCGCCTATCCCACAAGTACGTATGAGTGTATGATGAGTATCCTTTGGTGAACGCCTACAAGTGGTCGCAGCTTTGGTGCCAATCAGGTAATAGGTGATTAGACTGTTCAGCGAGACTTTGTTCTAGGCACTTGTTATTAATTCCACTGCTATATTATTATATTCTTCCTTTGTGCAGTATTTTTGCGTTACTGTGTTAAGATTTGAAACGGTATTTAAAGTTCGAGTATGTGAAATTACTGAGCGAGCGAGCACACAACATACGTGCAGTACCCCGAATTTTTGGGTTATATCCGTAACCTTCCATGTAACACTTTGCGATGTATGTAACTTAAAAGTACTACGCTTTCTATTATTTCAGGCCAATACCTCAACGTGACTCTGAACACTTGCATCCAATGCAGAAAGGGAACTTATCAATCAGAAGCTCAACAGACGGTCTGCATCCCTTGCCCAATTAACACCAGCACCAGAGGACCGGGCGCCGTAAGTTTTAATAGATTTCCATTTAGTTTCTCTTATACATATCTAATCATTAAACTTTTTAATTTATTTAAGATATCGTAAAATAACAAGTCTCTGTGAAGCTTCAGGTGTTATTGTTAAGTACGATTGTTACATATTATTTTCTCTAATTGTTGTGAATCTGAAATAACTTAGATTGATAACTGGGCTTGCTTTTGGAATACGGAACTAAACCCTCTTTAAAAATAACGGTTTCCTCTTTCAGACATCTGAAGATGACTGCACGAACCCTTGTGAAATGAGCGGGCCTGAGATGCACTGTGACATCAATGCCTACTGTCTACTCATACCCGAGACCAGTGAATTCAAGTGTCAGTGCAAGCCTGGCTTCAACGGCACCGGAAAAGTGTGCATCGGTAAGATAAAGAAGTATATGTATCCAACTTAAGTTTCAAATTCTATGGCTTTGTTTACCTAGGGCAGTAAGTTGATAAGCTTTTACTGGCAAGAAACTTTATAAAGATATACGGGCCAATCATATTACCATTACCTATATACCAACGACGCCGAAAAAGTTTCCATTTGTAATTACTCAAAAAAACTAAAAGTAAGCGATGATATCAAGAGATAAAAAGGATTCGTTCGCTAATTCAAATCCACTGAGGCTTGAAGGCTTGAGCTTTCGGTAAATTATCATAGTGAAGAAATCCATAGCATGGTAGGCCAGTTTGAATACCCGCCTGGTTAGTTACCATCTTGTAGATTCAAGATAAGCTAAGCACTTAACGAGGTGTTCTGGTAGCTATCCTTGACGTGACTTGAATAACGTTTGGCATTAGCGGTCTGAAGTGCAAACTTCAGCAGAAAAATTACATTAAATTAGTCTTGTTGTTTGTTTTCCAAATTGATAGATTAGTGTTTGGCAGCCTCACTTGCTGATCAGTAATTTTATTACTAAATCATAAACATACAAACAACAATGGTATAATTTTTCAGTCGAAGTTTTAAGACAATTTATTTTACCACAGCTTTTTGCATTGAAGACAATAGGTCCATAGCGTGTTATCAAGACTCTGAATATGAGAAACGGGTGTCACTCACCAAATTTCATACATCCATTTAGCTTTAACACACTTTTTTGTCGTTTCCAGACCTTTGCCTGAACTTCTGTGACAATGGCGGTGAGTGCGTAAAGGATACCCGTGGCGAGCCTTCGTGCCGCTGCACTGGATCGTTTACTGGAAAACAATGCCGAGAGAAGAGTGAATTCGCTTACATTGCCAGCGGAGTGGCTGGAGGAGTTATCTTTATCATATTCCTAGTGCTGCTTGTATGGATGATTTGCGCGAGGTAAGCGATAAATCTTAGGTCTATCAAACAGCCGATCGGCGGCGATGATATACTCGTAGATAACAATAAGTCGACAAGTTTAGTCAAATAACGTAGCTTTCTTAGAGGTAAAGTTATTTTACTTTGATATCAGAACAAATTGATTCATTATTCTGATATATATTGAGTTACAAATCTATCGTGAATTATTTCCATTATTATTATTTAAGAACCAGCTAGGAGTCACGTGATTTTACCGCAAATTTTCGCCGACTAGTTTTGCACTTATTTAAAGTTTTGCTTTACTTGGGAGTCACTGTTGTGTTACAGCCCTAGTATTTCTATTTCAATGAGAATTGAATTAGAAATAGTAGATCTACTATTATACTATTCTAATTCAATTCTAAGTCAGTAATTTGATCCATATTTATACAAAATGGAAACTTTCTGAAAAATCCTTCTTAATTGATCTTCAGTCGTAGAACGTTTATACGGTGAACATTATATCCTAATAAATATTCCTTTCATATTTTATAATTCGCTAAAGGTAACACCAATCTAATCCTGTTTTTTGGTCAACAGATCAACAAAGAAGAAGGAACCAAAGAAGACGCTAACACCAGCAATCGACCAGAATGGCTCCCAAGTCAACTTCTACTACGGAGCGCATACACCTTACGCAGAATCCATCGCACCGTCCCATCATTCCACATACGCTCATTACTATGATGACGAAGAAGACGGTTGGGAAATGCCCAATTTCTACAACGAAACATACATGAAGGAAAGCTTGCACAACGGCATGAATGGCAAAATGAACAGTTTAGCGAGATCGAACGCGAGTATATACGGGACAAAAGAAGACCTCTATGATAGATTGAAGAGACATGCGTACCCGGGTAAGAAAGGTCAGTATTAGTTTAGCACCTAGTTTAGCCACGCTTTAACTGTGGATGCAGCTGTGTGCACTGGTGTTGGCGCTTTTTAGTGCATGTTTTTTTGCTGATGTGATAAAAATAACGAACTGTCACGGTCAGGTGACCGGTTTTGATTTGATCATCAAAATAACAAAGTTAGAACATTGAACATCGAAATGGAATTAAACATTGAATAGCATAGGTACACGTATTTCGTATAGCCCCATTTTAATTTTCTTCATTGGGTCAACTCGATGCATTATAATACACACATATTCAATTCTGATACTTGTCCATTATATCAATAACTATACTAGTTCGACAAAAATCAAATGCTACTATTTTTGATATAAATAAAGTAAGTACTACTAGTTCGATGTAAATCAAAAAAGTTACATCATTGACGAGACGTATACCTTTCTACTTCTCGTAATTTATTTGTTCCTAGATCCGTTGAATCCAATTACCTACTTTCTGTTAACATTACGAATACTTTACTTTTACGCGAGTCATTTGTGCACATGCTTTACTCAGACTTTACTCGACTGTATCCAATATTTGTGTTTCACGGTCTAGAAGTTTTTTAATTTGAAGCTTGCGTTGTTATGTAGACTCTACTAAAATGTTTACTAAAATAACTCTCTGAAATACTCGTATTAGTTGTTTATCGACATGTATCATTGCACTCGTAAATACGATGGTTTTAATGGTTTGTTTTCATTAGTTTAACAAAATATGTTATCTTGCTATTATTGACCCAGACACTACGAATAAATAATAACATTTATTCGTAGCCTTTAATTAACATAACATTAATAAGATTAAGTGCATGATGATGAAACCTTAAAAACAAGTATACATTTTGTATTGTGATAATGATGTATGCTATTCGATAAACACCATGCTATTTCGGTCGATTTCTTAAATTTTTTTCGAAATTCATTCACTGATTGAAATCGTATTCTTTATCAAACTAGTTAATTAACTTGTATATCACCTCTGAAAACTATTTGTTGTTCTAACAGCATAAAATAGCAAAACCTGAGTGTTTTATTATATCTCAGATATTTAATAAATCCCTATAAAATGGTAGGTTACATATTATATCATTTCATAACGTATTCATATAAGTGGCCAATGAAGTGATATTTAGAATTGTAATTTTGTTTGTAAATATATTTTGTTTATTTTCAGATAAGAGTGACAGCGACAGTGAAGGTCAGTAAACGTAATAGGACTGCGTTATGTCGAATTCTGGTCAACTTTACATAATACTAATTTACTAGTATCGACTTCTCGGCGTACCTACAATACATTCAGTAAGGGGACTTATGCCACTTTTTCAAACAAAATTTGTTAACTTGAATGCATCTAGAATTTAATTTATTAATTCACAAAGTATCAAGCTTATAGGTTTTAAACCTTGAAAATAACTGCGTTAAACTTTTTATACTATTAAAATAATTACGTTTTAGCTACTCAATAAAAATATACAAGGTAACATAATTTTTAATGTCATTACTAAAATACTGGCAATAATTCTCTTACTACTTTGTAAAAATATTGAGTTATCTAATCATGACTTAGCGATTAGCAATTGCGGAAAGATTTTCATAATAACAAGGTGCGAAACTCCGAGAGCCAATGTACTTATTACAATGTATAATTCTTGTATTCTTTTAGCTTTATTAAGATTTTAGTTTAATGTTATAACTTACAATGTGTATTAACACACTCACTGTTTAAGGTCACAGCCCTTACCAAATATATGCAATTTTGTAGATACACCCGTATAAAAACAATTACGTCTGAAAAATATCTCCACCTTAGGACATGTGTAAGTATGTGAAAGATGTTTGTTTTGTTCGACTTAAGTTTAGTTCATATAATGTTGTCGTACATTCAATTGAAATAATCCTTCATTAAATATATTAAAAATGTTATTTGTAATAAATGAAGAAACAGTGATTGTGTTGATGTCCCATAATAAATGAAATTACGATCATAATGCTCAAGTATTTTAAGGCAACCACTGCCATAATCGAAAATTACATTCCAGAAAAATAGCAAAGTTGTATCATGTAAATAAATTTAATAGTAAAAGTATAATTATGTATATTTATGTAAGTTTTGTCACAAAATAAATAGTATGGATTTTACTAGCACGAGTTGCTGCTAGGCTTATTGCAAAATCACAATAGAAAAAAAACCTAAGTACGTTTTTTGAGTCTTCTCGTTCGGTCAATAAAAAAACGTCCATACTGTTTATGTTGTAAATATATTTCAAAGTGTTAGTATTAATCACTGACAATTCTTCGAGTAGTAATTTATATTCAAATGTTGTATAATTTAGTATTTTTAGAGATTAATACTAACACTAGGTAATTTTTATATGTATAGATATAATTTTAGTTTAAGATATCGGTTTATGACTCTGTATTATAAACAGGACTGTAATTGACGTAATAGGAGTGTGTGTGAGAGTGTATGAGAGAGGAGTGTGTGTATGTGAAATTGATGCATAATTATGTTGCATAATACATTGTATCTGACATTTCCAATAAACGTATTATCTAATTTATGAATTTTATACATATCCTTTAAACTATCTCGACTATGTAGCACTAATAACGAAGTTATATAATGCAGTACATTAGTGTAAGTATGAAAGTGGTCTAAACGTGTAAAATACTCAAGGATCCTCCGTGAGTGGTCGAATATTCCATCACAAATATATTACCACATTAGTAAGTTAGTACGACAATAATGTTTTATACAAAATTTTAATAAAATATTTTTAATACATATTTATAAGTGGATTTTACTTTATTCCTCTGATATACAGAACCCGTGGCAAAAACGCTTACGCACCTTTAATATGCAAAATAATATCAGCCTATAACATCTAAGCATCGTAGTAAGTAGTTTAAATAACAATGCATTTTTAAAGACCACGAAATAACCTGAAAAGGACTATAAAATCACCAAGAGTAGAGGCGACTACCGCGAAAAAGACCGGCAACATCACAATCCTGAGCAATGAGCAAGTGACTGGAGCAGGGAGGGAAGGATAAACTATAAGCAGTAGTCAACATATAGCGTTAGAGGGTTCATCGCGGCGGCTATAGCAACTAATTGCTCCATATAGCCAAGCTTATTACCAGGTCTAAAATTTTCCCATCACATTGCAGAACTTTTTTCTTAAATTGCCGATGGACTAACTTGTAGCATTCTGCAGTCTAAACTAGCAGACACAATGAAAACTTCACTATTAGCAGGCGCGGGGTATTAATATCACAAAAAGTATCATCTAAAAAACAGAAATAACCGAGTTATGAAGGTCAGCTTAAGGTCTCGTTTACGGAGCCACCGTTTAGAGCGTCGTGGGATAAATTCAATCATAGAGTGATGTTATTCGAGAGCGTTGCCTTCTGGTCTTATCAATCACAATACAAGTGATCAACACAGACCAGAAATAATTAATAAATAAACCTTTATTCAAACAATTGTACAATGTTATTTCATACATTATAATGGGGCTAGAAAACATGAGCAAATTTGTGCAAGGGTATCTGCTGCTGAACTAGGTCTATCACCCGTGCTTCAGCATACAGCGCTCTTTCCCCAGCGTTGGACTACTGCTAGCCATTTCGGTACAATACTAAGCTTAAGAATTTTAGAATTAATCTTAAGTCCTAATATTACATATAAAGATGATGATAGTGTTTTTGTGTGTGTATGTGTGTGTGAGTGAGTGTATGTATGTGTTTTACATGCCAAGTAAACTAGTTAGGTGATTAATTAAAGGCTACGTTCCGGGTAGGACCGAAATCACTCGCGGCGCTCGATACGTCATCAACGACGTCACCGAAAACGCTCACGCCGCGCTCACAACGCTCGCGGACCTTAGGTGGGTCTACGTGATCATTGCGAGCTGTCACTGTCAACCAAAGGGAACGGCAAACCGGAACGCGAGCAGCGAGAGCTGCAGTTGTGACCGTTGACTTGATTGCACACCAAGTATTTTCTTCTTTTTGTTAAATGTGTAGGCTCATAATCCAAAAAACTGTGTTGTTTCAAAATTATACTATATATAAAAAGTTGGCGCACGGTAAGCACTTCACAATACTGATACACTGATGTAGTGGGGAATAAAATAGGTTTCCCAGTAGCAACTTTCAAAACGGATCTTTGGGCTACCTCTAGCATTTTTAAATTTGTTTTGAGAGCACCTCCCCACGACGTAATACAGTAAGTTAGCAGTAATTGGCACGTGCTCAAATATATTTGTTTTACCAATTGTAAACTTATGAAATGTCTAAGTTTTTTAAAAGTTAGAGAGTTTATGCCACTGTAAGAGCTCAGGGTAGGGTCGTGCATCACCTAATTTATCCAAGTTATACATTTTGAATTGAATACAACAATAGAATCAACAGAAATAGGTCTGCCGCGGGAGACCTACTTCTCCTGAACTAATTTACTAGAAAAAATGCTGCTGGAATCTGCGGCTGACCGTTTTCCGGTCGACGCTACTGCTTTCTGCCGGTTGCTGCATCAACAAGGGAGGTTATTACATAAACTGTCTGAAACTCACGACCACGAGAGTAAGCTCGTAATTTCAAACACAGGGCGATGTTTGATGTCACCATTGGCACAAAACAATTATTTGTTTTGTGCCGTTGTTTATCAGATGGTGATAAGATGTTTGCACGCGGCGTGTATATCTGCGGCGCGCACGGCACGGCTCGGCGCTCGCGTTCGCAGGGAATGGTGTGAGAGGTCATATTCTGCATGCGCTGCGTATGTCGTCATATATGATATGATGTCATGATATGTTTGTATTAAATACAAACTGATCTATGAAACTATCGTGTAACAGATACTAGTAAAGTTGCGACATACACAAAAAAAAACATACAGTCGAATTGAGTACCACCTCCTTTTTTTGGAAGTTGGTAGGAAAATATAGGTAAAAAGTCAAGCCCGCTGAGTTTCTTGCCGTATCTTCCAAGTCGTGGTCGCGTTCCGCTCTCGGTAGAGAGTAAAATATTCCTTGGTTGCGACTCTCAAATCAAGAATAACACAGAATATCAACCAATGTAGTTTCGTCTTTGAAACTTTTGCGCATGTGGCGCCGTGGCATAGACAATACCGATTAAGACCCCATGATATGAGTTGGTTTGACGAATAGGGAGCACCGAAGGATAAATGAATTCAAATTAAAAGAATATTATAAACTAGCTTGAAATATTTAACAAACATTGACATTTGACCTTGAATGAATTAAGGCTCTTGTAGTTATTATGGTCACCGATCGGAAACAAACATACCCGAAAGCGGAAAATTACTCTATTTACCATAACCATCGACGAGGTCATCGCGACGTTTTACGCGCCTTTTTACTATGAACAGAGTCGACTGCATGTCTATATAATTTCATATTATGAAACATAAAACTGTGATATGAACCGATTTGCTAGGTGAGAAATGACCAGCATGAGGTAGGTACAGCCGTGTGATTCTCTTATGATTCGTCGAAGCGCTCGTCGACGAGCTCACCGATGTCAAATACTTTATGAAAGATCGCCCTTGTACACAAGGTTGTTTTTCCAACGTTTCTTGTGATCTCGTCATTTGTTTCAGGGATGTTGTCAAAGATGCAACGATGTTTGGTTTTAGAGCAGAATCTAATCATTACATATTATAAAACAAAGTCCTCCACCACGTCTGTCTGTCTGTTCGCGATAAACTCACAAACTAATGCACCTATTTTCATGTTGTTTTCACCAATGGATAGAGGTGGTTTTAGTATATCATTTGTCAAGTTTTTGTATTCATTGGCTAAAATATAATGATATTTGTGGGAGGTGTCGGAAAAAATGAGCCGTCTGGGAGCTTCCAACGAAAATGCTGCCTAAACTTTGAGATATAACAGAAAGACTTAAGGGGCAATAATTATGGATGTTTGTTACTCTTTCACGCAAAAACTACTAAATGGATTTTAACGAAATATGGTATTTTGCATTACTTTTAGTAACTCTGACAATATAAAGAGAGATGAGGCTTTGGAGTAAAGTCAGTTCATCATATTAAATGAATACCTACCCATAGTTATCGAGACTACGCAATATTTATTTGTACATTATCTACTACATACTCAGTTTCTTTTGTAATAAGGTATAGTCTTCATTGTTTCAAACTTAATCGACCAAAGGTTGATAAAGTGACCTTTTTGCATTGCTCACGAGCTAGGTACCTACTGAAATACTTGTGCAAACAGTTAAGAGCAAACATTATACATTTTCTATATTCATTTATACACATACTAGCTGCACTCCGCGGTTACACCCGCGTGGTGATGGATAATGATGACGATGGCTAAAAGTCCTATGTGCTAATCCAGCACCTCAACTACCTCCATACCAAATTTCATCAAAATTGGTCCATCTGTTTGGTCGTGAGGAAGTATCAAACATACAAACACACCCACAAACTTTCGCCTTTATATAACATACCTATGTTGGTTTTTTCATTGGTTGGTAGTTTGGTTTCCTTGCTCAGATGGTGGACCCCAACCGTAGGCCGTATAAAATCCAGATCAGAAGTCATTGACTTGTAATAATATATTATTATTAAGTACTTCAAGGTGTCACCTTGGAAACTCGTCGCTACAAGCCTATCTTATGACACTGATAATAGTTGCTACGAATGTATTGGTGGGTATTTCTATTAAAACGACTCGTGGCTCGATTGAATGGTAATTAATTCAGTCACTATGCGCGCTAACTGCATTGTTATTCTGTAATATACTTACAGCTATTGTAATTTATCTATAATATGTATGTATTTAGAAATATATAAGTATGTTTATCAGTTGTCTAGTACCCATAACACAAGCTCTGCTTAGCTTGGGACTAGATGGCGTTGTGTGATAGTTGTGGAATATTAATATTTTATTTATTTAGCTATTCAATATATAAATAAGTATAGGTAGAATAGATGCGCAGAAGTTACTATCTTTTGTTTGTGTATGTATTGATAACAACCTGAAAATAATGGAAGACAAAACATGTTTATTTTCTTCGACTTTGTTTTATCAGTTAAAGGTATTATTGTTTTTGTTACAGGTATTTTTGTATATTACTTTCATATCATATTATATTCGTTTTATTTGATCAATAAAACGAGGGTTTTTAGTAACTTATAAACGCCCACCTAATATATATATTTATTATAATGACTAGCTAATATATAAATTTAAATATAATATAAAAATTATCTGCGCTCTGTGGTTTCACCTGCGTGGTGATGGCTGATGAATCAAAATATATAGCCTATCATTGCAAATTTTGTGAGATAAATTCACATCCACGGACGGGATTCGAACCCGTGTTTTCAGACAATCCATATCGGACGCCATTACCACTAGGCCACCGAGGCACGAGGTCCGAGCATTGAATTTTAACTCTCTATTTGATTTTTAACCGTCATATGAGGACGGCCTACATAATACGCTAAATTTTAACATAATGTTATTCAGGGTTAATGTAGTATTCGCACGGTAAAAGAATTTTTGAAATAGTCCCAGTATTTTTGAGTTTGTTGATTACAAGCGTAAAAAATCCAAAAGTACGTAGGTAATAATTTTTCCATTTATATTATTGTACATATACGTTGCTAAACGAATATCTATAAGCGACACCATTACCATAGTCATAATAACATTTAATTAATTCTAGTTTTTGTAGCCACGGATACCGGGATCAGCGGGTAATTATTTATTCGTTTCTATGTCGGAAACGGATCCCGGTATCAGTGGATACAACACGGCGGGATCCGTGGCTAATTCAGTCTGATCACGGGATCCGTGGATACACACCCAGAAATTCAAAGTACATGCATAAAAAAGTGTATTATTTTCATTGATATAAGATTAATGATTTCTTTTATTTAGAATGCCATTAAAATACCCGATTGAAAAAGTAGCCGTGATGACATGTAATAAATATAAGTATAAGCTACAAATATATATTATTTCATTATTAAGTATACAATCATATTAAATTCAAACTCAAATCATTTATTGCCTATGTGCCAAGTACATGCAATGCAGGTCTTGTTGCCTGAGGTTCACAATAAGTACATGTCACATGTACATCACATACGTGTTGCAAATTTGCAATTGTGCAGAGAGGAGCTGTCTATTTTAATGTATTATCATTGAAAACTTCGTCAATATTTTGCAAAAGTAATTTTTAAGTGTAAATTTGAATACATTCATTTGGTACTCGTCTTTTATTTTGTTAGGTAGTGTATTATAGATTTTAACTGCCATAGCAGATTGGTACCGGAACTGTGCATTTTCAATCTAGAAGTACTTAGGTATTAAAAGTACCTATATGTTTATCTAAGGGGATGTTAGTCTAAGGGGATAATTTCTCCTTTGTTCACATGCTTTTAAAAATTATTGTGAATAAACATGCACATCTCCAAGATGTCAATGGAGGTGAGGGTCAGCATTTGATATTTGATAAAATTTGTAATTGATCTAGGTATATACTTAATAATTGATATTATATACTTAGGTACTCATTATTTGGACATAGTGATGTTGATAATGTACATTTAAACAATTAAATATCGTATATTCTTAGAATAAAGCATGTTAAATTATATTACACATCACATAACGGTCAGTTACTACAATGTTTGTCAATGTATAGGACAACCCCACCAACGCTGACATGTATGTATTTTAACAATGAGTACTATTCATCTAGATTACAAAGTACCTACACTAACGTGCATGAATAAATAACATTAATGTAAATGACCTTGCAATGCCCCATACAGGGTACATTACAATAATAATTGACACAATGACCTTTTATAACAACTGTCTGTAACATATATGTAAGCAAGTACAAATAAACAAATTAAATAAATAATATTTGTAATCTACTCTACATATGTATGCTATTCATCCCATACATTTAACCACACACGTTGCAGTTCCTGGAAAAGTAGGTTGATTTCTGCGACATCTATTGTATTTATTGGCCAAACATGGCGAATCGCGAGTCAACGGGCTTAATTTAGATATTTCTCTTCAATTGTGGGCATATTTTAGACAGTTTAGTCGTCACGTAACTTGGTGCACGCTAAACTAACCTAAAATACCCCAAAATTGATTGATTTTGATTGATGATTATGGATTTTATTGTTAACAGAATAAGGACCACCATTATATTAAATTTTTAGTTCGGTAGTTTAGTTTAGTTTTTTGAACAAGTGAATCGCTACCAATATGGAGGTTAAAATTTTAATATTTAATTTAATATCACATTGAAATGTAATTTATTTGGTAGGGGTATAGGTACGTTAACAATTGTATATATTGCAAGTTAGTTATCTACCTGGAGTAAACATCATATAATATTAATTAATAAATTATGCATGTCTCTCAAATGCGCCAAGGTCAAATTATAGATGTAATCATATGTCCAGCCAATCAATGTATTACATTGCGTAATGAGTTATTCTATTTGTTTCTTTGTAATGATGTACATTATTTATTTGTATTGCGATATGTGTTGTAACATTTGACATATTTAAACGACGCCTTATATCCACGTGATACGAGATGATTCAATAGTTTATACTTGATAATGAGAAATGATAAGGTAAAGTAATTATAACACATAATGAACACTAATTTTATCATGTATGTAAATAGAGTTGTTACAAATTGATAGATAATATATTGATAATTTGAATAAATTATTATAAATTTATAATTTTTAAATTATAAATTTAAGAAATTTAAAATTTAATTATTAATTTAAAGATTTAATTTTTTTGAATTTATAATTATCATCAATTAATGCTCCAACGTATACCGCATCATCGCTAAACATCAGGCGTGATGGTAGTCAAACGCAAGGCTATTTACTTATAAAAAATAAAATAAAAAAAAGATACTTGGTTGCTAGACTTTAGTAGATAGCAGATTATGAATGAGTTAAGGTCTTGGCCTACTTACACTATACTCCGCTAACAAAAATATATGCTTTAAGTATTGTTTTTAGATATACTTTACACTGGCAACGTAAATTAGCCGACAGCCTGCTGTCAGCGAGGCGAGCTTGCTGTCGCCAGACTGCTCGGTTAGTTGACGCCTCGCAACACACGTTGCAAGCAAGCTGTCTGCGAGGTGTCCTCGTGCTGACTGCTAGCGATCGGCGCATTGCTTCAATGGAAACTGATCACGAACTGTGTCAATCGCGAAAATCAAAAGCTGTCGGCGCGTGGACAGCTGGGTGCCTGGGACTGGGAGCAGTCGTATTAATTTAAGGCGGTATTAGGTGGGTGCGGTGTTGGACCAGAGTCGTGTTAGTGGGCTAATACCTTTAGTCTGGGGAAGTACCGCCACTATACCTATATGTACCTTGAAGCAGTAATGTTCGCATTACTACTGGGAGCAGTCGCCTTAGTTTAAGGCGGTGTTAGGTGGGAGCGGTGTTGGAGCAGAGTCGTGTAAGTAGGCTAAGACCTTTAGTCTGGGTGAGTACTGACACTGTACCTATATGTACAGTGAAGCAGTAATGTTCGCATTACTCTGTTCTGTGCACATGAGACTTAACAACAGGGTTACGGGCGCAGAGCAGAAGTTACCACTTAACACGAGGTGGACCTAGTGCTTGTATTGTTTCCTTACATCACATTAAAAAGATACCTTTGGTGCTAGAGAAATTCGGAACGTGACACTAAGTGTATGATTGACTTATTAAACATTGTTAATCAAGATATCACTGGCGCTGGCCACAACGACACTACTCGTATATCTTCCTGTTATAGAAACACGTTATCTTATCGATATACAAATCTAGTGATAGTAGTCGTATATACCTATTGTATTTATAAATATCACGCCCCGTCGTGCTCGCCTGAGGAAAACCTATTACACTTATATCATGTTGATGCGTATTTACTGAAACTAGTTACAAAACCTTCTCTCGTCAGCATACACTTACATCATACAAGACCCTCAAACACCTTTTTGTAGTGGTGCCTTGTTGTACTTTAACAGAGTCCGCCTGAAGATAGCACATCTTTGCCAGTTATTCAACAGTGAAGCAGTAGTATGCAAACATTACTATGTTTCGGTTTGAAGAGCAATGTTTCCAGTGAACAGAGTGACAAGAAATTGAATATTTTATTAAAGGCCTATTCAAACCTGGGCGTTATTCTCTACCGCGAGCGATAGAGATATCCATATTCGTTGGCAACGGTTAGCGGGGCAGCGGAACGAGTTTCGCCAAACAAGAGAAAATACCGCCTCACTAAGCGGTACAAGTTTCGCTGCAGTTATGGAACTTCATACTATTTACCCATCGAGTTCCGCGTGGTATTTTTCGCTACCCACAGCGGTAGCGAATAACGCTCAGGTCTGAATAGGCCTTAATACACTTATCAGTTATATTATCCTGAATGGCCCTGTAGACCGAGTACGAATATCTGCTTCAATGTAAGGTTATCGTATCGTTTACGTATTCAGTACAAACTATGAAGTATATAATATATAAGAAACTTTATAAGGCATACCCAATTTTGTGTATGATACCATAAAAGCGAATTTGAGTACCAATACAAACCATCTCTGGTTTAATGGTACAAAGAATAAAGATTATATTAAATGTGTGTAATTAAATAAATTAATAAACTTGTGCCACTATTGTACTAGATAAATGACAGTTTGTACTAAATACGTTAACGAGGCGATTACGTTACACTTACACAGATTTTCGTGCTCGGCACCCTGTACTGGCAAGTGTAGTGTATATTCGTAAAAAACTTAACCGTATCTAACCTTCTCAGCATAACACCTAACGTGCCTTACTTGCCATGACCATTCGCGCACGTAACGCAGCGCGTTACGATATCTACAAGGAATGATGGTAAAATTGTAGGATAATTCCTTGTAGATATCGTAACGAAGTGCGTTACGTGTGTGAACAGTCATAGCGAATAAGGGCCCAGGTGTATGATATCTTCAAGAAATAATCGTGAAATCAATACAAATTTGCGATCATTGCTTGAAGATAACGTAACGAGCTGCGTTACTTGTTGAATGGTCATAGCGAATAAGGCCCCTGTCCGACTCACGTTGTATATATTACATATCTAATGTTACAATCATAGACAGATATGATATCGGTATTACATACCTTTAAATCAGACAAACAAATATATAAAAAAATAAATTTTATTCCAAAACTTACTCCGCACAGCCGAGAACGCTAAATTTATACAAAAATATTCGCAAAATTTAGATATACTTATTAACAATAGTACAAAATACAGAACAATAATTAAATCTAATCTACGTATAGCTAGCCTAACTAAAATATAGAAATAAGTTTTTACTTGGAATACTTCTGATTGAATTCAGTCATGTACTTAGCTAACGCTTGGACCTCTTCTAATGTGACCGCGTTGTAGGTAGAAGCTCGGATACCGCCAACGTCCCTGTAAATAGATTTTATTACTATAAATCAAGATAAGAGTCTTCGACCAATATGTGTTACCAATGATGACTTATGGCACTGAAACATGGTCTCTTACTATGGGCCGCTCAAAGTCGCACAACGAGCTATGGAAAGGGCTATGCTCGGGGTTTCTCTACGTGATCGAATCAGAAATGGAGATCCGTAGAAGAACGAAAGTCACCGACATAGCCCAGAAGAGTAACCAGTTGAAGTGTCAGTGGGCAGGGCACATAGCATGCAGAACAGATGGCCGATGGGGCCGGAAGGTTCTGGAGTGGAGACCACAGACCGGCAAGCAACCGGTCCTTTTGGAAAATCATGGCGGAGGCATATGTTCAACAGTGCATGTCCTACGGCTGAGATGATGATGATGATGATGACTACAATTAACATAAAAACGGTATATTCACCATTGTATTGTATTTACTTTGACCTGTCGATATTTCGGCACAGTTACAATCACCATGTTCATGAGCAAAACTGTTGATAATCAGTTCAGTACTAAGTATCTGCGGGAGGTATTATGAGAAGACAAAACGTCCTACCCTTCTCCTTTCACGTTTCTTGTGTTCCGTTTTATTTTACTGACGCAAACGACACACAAACTTGTGTCGAGCACAAATTCAAGGCGCATGATGTGCCGAAATTTTGGGACCTCAAAATAAATAGGTACAATACATAAATATCCTGTTTCTAAGTTACTTCTTGCTTTAGTATTGTCGGTTACTAACTGCTGCGCCCCGCGCTTTCACCGGTGATGTATGATGATGATGTTGAAAAGTATCATAATATGTGCTTCTCGGGCTATAATCTATAACCTTACGCCCTCTTGCGCCAACTAATTAATCCGAGTGTTAATGCCTAATCCTCGATTAGATCTTAAAATTGTCTTGCACCAACACAAATCCGTGATTAAACTAGAGTTATCTTCTGTCAAATTTAATCCTATATCAACGTCAAATTAAAGTCTCTAATCAAAGATCAATGCAGTGCTGCCATATTATACCTAGGTATTTATGTTATTTCTAGCTGTAAACAAAAAATGTCGTGTCATGGATAATCTGGGGTCTGGCTCTGTGGGCTATGGGAAAAAGGCGCCGGTTTGTTAAAACTTTCAAAGTTTATTCAGATTGTTGTTGAAACTAAAATCTTGGTTTTCTGTGATAATGTCTGGTTTAACTGATGTATCATTTAGCGACGGTGATGAAGAAATATTAAGTTTTCTAGAATCAGATTTTTTAATAGAACTGTATTAAAGAGAACTGATAATTATACAACAATTCGGGAGCATGCTTTTCATCGAAGGTTTCGCCTAAATAAAACCAGCGCCGACTTTTTGTTGCCGAGGATTCAGGACAAATTGACGCACAATTTTAATAGGTAGGTAGATAGCTAATAAAGTAACTACCTTTGTACATATCTATTAACTTGTTCGAACAATGACTGATATCTTCATTGAGCTAAATGTACTACGTACTAGTACATTTAGCTCAATGGATATCTTTGTCTGGTATAAATTGTATGTTTAAAGGCTTAGGCACGGAGCATTCAGTAGGTATTGGCACTGGGTCTAAAGTGTCTATGCTGATGTAAGTGACAACATACTATGCTTCATGTTTACATTACCTCTACTCACAGTAGTTCCATTACTATGATCTCACATCTGTATATCACAAGCTAATCTTCGACCAATATATTTTCACTTTAATAATAACTAGCTGACCCGCCAGCGGCTTTGCTCGCTTGGTATCTGTGTAGTTGTGCTCGACTTCGTTTTGGTTGTTTATTTTCCATGTTTAATTCCGTAGTATTTTGAATTTTATATATTTTTTATATTAAATTTAATTGATATTAATTTTATATAATTTTTTTTACATATAATTGTTTGGCCGACACCATGAAAATTGTAATCAATTAATCAACGTCGCAATAACAGATTAGAACTCCAATAGATTCGATGTACGAGTATGTTTACGTATTACTTTACTTTCAGAATAGTGAATAAAGACAATATACAGAGAAACATTTTTGCCGCCCATCGCCATGACGAAATGTCTAGCCCTACAAAATGAAAAATACCAAGAAATACTAAGTTTTAAGGATACAGATATATTTATTTATTGCATGCCTAAAAGATATAGAAACACAGTGATAAATCACTTCAGAATTTGGCTGCTTTACTATTGAACCCTTATCTGTCATTCGTCATTCATTCAATTAATTTTGCAATGGTGGTATTTATCAGGATTAGTTAATTCTAATTTCTTTCACGTTGGTGCAACACCAAATTCAACAATCCGTTATCCGAGTTTGATCAGGATTTCGTTACACGCATCAGCATAATTAATTCGTAATTTGGTGCAAGAGGCCCTTACTGTTTATAATTGAATTGATCCGTGCATTCGTTTAGCCGTGTTAAGGTAACAAACAGACATACAGAGTTTTAATATATTTTTTATAATTTATAAAATCAAAGTCCAGTGTAAATCGGTCCAACCGTTTCAGAGATTAGCCGGAATAAACAGAC
Source organism: Selenia dentaria (assembly GCA_917880725.1). NCBI lineage: Eukaryota > Metazoa > Arthropoda > Insecta > Lepidoptera > Geometridae > Selenia > Selenia dentaria. Next base: position 17,881,514 of record OU862888.1, on the reverse strand, counting down.
AGACAAAAACGTTTTTATGTAAGTAGGTACCGTATATACTTTCATATTATGCATTAAAATTACTTTATTATCGTTTTGTCGAAAAGAAGTTAATTTGGAATTACAAGCAGACAATTTTATTTATCTGTATAGATAAATACTAGACTGTGATAGAAGGCCTAATCATGAGATCACCCTTGCAGATCGTGTCGTGTGAACCGGTATAGGTAACCCTTCAATGAATTGACAACAATATTCGTAAGATGGTAGGCAGGTATGCTTGGATCCTCTAAGCAAGTGCCCGTCAGGAAGCGTTCGTACAGCCGTGCGATTCTCTAATTCGTCGTTGCGCTCGTCGACGAGCTCACCGATGTCAAAAACTTTATGAGATATCACCCTTGTACATGAAGTTGTTTTTCCAACGTTTCTTGTCATCTCGTCATTAGTTTCACGGATGTTGTCAAAGATGCAACGATGTTTGCTCTTAGAGAATCGCACGGCAGATTTACTGATAGACCAGCCGTGCGAGCAAGGATCTCACGATAAACTTACTTTCATCAGCTATCTTACCTTGTCTCTAGTATTGATCTAGGTGCGATAGCTCGCGGGCTGTCTTATACCGATAAGTTTGTCCTATCGAAAATCTATGCTCGCACCGCAGTCAACATAAAAGCGGTTTCACCACGTGTTAGACCAATACTTCTTGGAGTAACCAACAGTGAGCTTGTAGTGAAAAAATAATATTAAGTATTCATAAAACTCAATTCCAGGCCTCCAAGTAGAATATTGAGTGATTTATAAATGTATAATTTCTTTTAATTATCTAATATTTTGCTTCTTCACGTCTTTTAATATTTCTACGTTGTACTTGATTTTTATTTGACGTTGTGATGTGACATACATACCTATTGTTCTATTATTTATGACCGCTTTAGTAATTATTTATATAATTTCATAAAAATTATATATGTAATATTGCATGCCTCATGTAAAGGCCGAATAGGGTGTACCTTAAATATTTAATGTGTGATATCTGTATCATCTTTATTTGCAATAAATGAATTGAATTCAATTAATTAATCAGAAGTAATAAAATGTTAATGTGAATATTGTCTGTTGGCGACAGTATCTCCTCTTTTGATCCTGGCCGTTTTAACAGTTCTTTATTTAGCATTAAGAAAGTAATTTGTTTAAAAATGTCATTTTGTTTTGACAATAGTCTTTATTATATTTTCATACTTAATTGTTCATCTGGTTAGTAGAATAACCTGCCTATAGAAGGTAGGTTATTCTTCTATGTTCATCTGGTAATTTTTATTAATTTCCTAGTTTTCTTACGTGGTTTTAGTGTCGTTAGTTACTCAATATAGTGTCCCCAACATTTCGAATTACTCTTCTATGATAATTTAATATAGTCATCATTGTAATACACAGATAACAATGATAGCTATATTAAAATACTTATTGTACAAGCGGCTACAGACGTAATGTATCTATGTCAATAAACGTTAATTCTGATAAAAATTAAGGTCACTATAAAGTATAAGCAGCCTGATTCGACACTGGTAGTAAAATGCAGTTAAATAAATCCATTCAAATTGCTTTATCGTCGTATATAGGACTTTTATAAACCACTTATAAGTAACTTGCTGCTCTCCGCGGTTTCACCGGCGCGGTGATGGATGATGATGATAGTGATGTTTCTTGTATAGCCTATGTTACTCAGGGTCAATGTAGCTTTCCAATGGTGAAAGAATTTTTGAAATCGGTTCAGTACTTTTTGTGACAATTCGTTACAAACATTCTTACATACAAATCTTTCCTCTTTATAATACCTATGAGTATAGATTTATATGTCATATAATTATAAGTCATTTGTGCTCAAATAATTTCGTTAAGACAATTTTTGCGCAATAAAATTTAGCATTTCATTCATTTATCGGTTCGGTTTTAAGGTAATTAGACCTGAGCAAAATGTAGCTGCGACTATATTGGCTATTCTGTATAAACTTGAAAAATGCAATCCTAACTGGTCGGTGGAAAATTACTACTAAATAACGAAAAATTGTTTAGTCTTTGCTAGAAACATTACTAACCAAATACTCGACTAGTCTAGGTATAAAGTTGTATAACATTGGATAACGAGCATCTCTATTGCTTGTATCTGTGTCATTGTCGAATCGCATAAATAGATCACTCTATGAAATGATGATCATTGACGCAATAACATCTCGTTCAAACTTTAGTTCAATGATTGAGCAATTTTAAACATTAACCTTATAGTTTCTAGACGCCCAAGAACATTGTTCAATGCGTGTTGCTATACGACTGATCGTGTGTTGGGCCATATAAGATTTACAATTTTGAAGTTAAACTAGCCAGGCTGGCACCAGGAAATGCAAACATCCTGTATTGGGGACTAATTTGCTATGACCATTCATCAAGTAACTCGGAACGCTATTATATCTTCAAGGAATTATTGCAAATTTGTATTGATTTTACAATGATTCCTTGAAAATGTCATAGGCGCGCCGCGTTACTTGTTTGAATGGTCATAGCGAATAATTTAAGGGCCCAGCATTGAACCATTCAATATTTGTGTATGCGACTGGCTGAAAGACAGAATATATTCATTAAAATTGATGTTTTGTCACCGTCTTGCCAATTTATTAATGGTTTGTAAGTTTGACTAGCGTAAGTAACATTTATCATATATTATTTATTGTTTAAAACCGACATCATTCTCCAAATTTAATAAATTCCATTCGCTCGTTAATAATTTGTATCAGGGTTATTGTGGTTTAGTTGTGTTTGTTGTTAATTAGGGTCAATAAATAAACTAGTTAATGAAATCGGGCATCCTGCATGGTAAACATAATAATATTTCGTAAAAGGAAAGTGCTGTCTGCAAAAGCTTCCCCCACAGATCTTGGAAGGGAATCGGTATGGTGACTAAAGCGTAGTCCGTGTCGCAGCATTAAGTGTATTTTTGTCATCGTTTGAGTGATCGATTACAAAAGTACATTAAGTATATCTATTATCTTTACTTAAGTTTGTTCTCGATAAGCAGGCGTTAATGTTGTTTGAATGCACAACGAACACAAGCGAAACACAATCAGTCAAACAAATGGCGCAATGGAGTATCGCATTTCATAAATATACAAGGCGCGGCTGTTTATAAAAACTACTAGGTACATGCGGGGCTAAAACTCTAAATCCGTACCGCCATATCCGCTCCCATTAAATCAGTAGTTTACACAAGAAAAACAATATACCTGTGTCCTTTTAACTGTATGAGCCCCAATGCCTCTGCTCCCTTTAAGAACTCCTTTTCAAGGGCATCATTCCCTGGATTGCCAATCCTGAACGGAATGTTCATTTTACTTCTAACATTCTCAGCAACTGGAGCATAGTAGAACCCTTTGGATTGTTCGATTATGTTGTAGATTAATTGAGATTTCTTCGTTGCAAGGTCCTCCATTACATCGAGACCACCTTTCTTTTCTATCCATTGGAGTACTCTTCCCATTATGTAGATTCTAGAAGACATATTAGTTTATATTATACTCTCTGTGTGAAACAGCATTACAGAATATCCCTTCCACCACTCAACATGCAAATGGTAAGACGAAAAGGGCTGACTTCTAGATGATAGGCATTTAGTAAAACTGCCGTGCCAGACATTCCGCCTTCAAGCAGTAGTAGTTAGTACTGTGTCAAGGTTTGAAGGGCATCGTAGCATGACATGTGAAATTACTGGGAAAATGAGACTCTTAACCCAATGACTCAGATAGATGGGAACTATGCACTGCTAGACAAAACTTGAGCAATTAGCTCTGAGACGATATTATATTTGATATTAATCTACATATAACATTTTTTTTAATCTATATTTCAAACACAATTGTGATTATACAATGTTGTGGAGAACTGGGAATGGATATTTGTGAACGACCGAAAATTCGGTTTCGGTTTCTGCCACAATATAGTCGAAACTTTCGGCCCCGCCGAAACTCGAGTGTTCGTGAATTTTCGTGCGTCGTTCGTTAAACTTCGCAGCTAACTCGTGGTTCAGATTGTTTTTCGATTGTTTTTTTATTTTATTTAACACTATTTAACGGTCTATATTATTTAAATGTATATGAAATTACTGGGTAAGAGATTTAACATCTTATATCTCAGGATGACAGAGCAGTCCATTGCCATACAGGGTATTGGACTCTTGCTGTCTTATTACAAAACATAGACTAAAGACAGTTCTGAGTTTAAGCCATGGTCCAAAAAAATCTTATGTATAATTTTGCTTAAACTATGGTTAAAACTCGGCACTATCTTTATTCTACGTTTTTTAATAAGATGCTTACCTATATGTAAAAAATCTGAATGTCACTGACTACGGCAACTGTTACGGGCAAGCATGATGCTTAACATCAGGCAAGCGACGTTTTGTCTCAGCACTGTGTATGATGTAACACATTTAAAAATAATAATGACAATATGTGTCTGTAGTATTTTACATGCATAACTGCTATGTAATTACAACTTTATGTTGTTATTGAAATTGGAATACTTACGCAAACATAGGAGGTGTGTTTAGAATGGAGTCCATCTTGACATTGGCAGTCCAGTCCAAAAGAGATGGGCATATTGGCAAGGCTTGGTTCAGCAAGTCTTCTCTGACAATGACCAATGCTACACCAGATGTGCCAATGTTCTTTTGTGCCCCACCGTAAATTACGCCAAACTGAAAGGATTATTAAGTGTGTGTTATAAAAAAACGTATTAAAACTTTAAAATAAGTCATATTAAAATTTGCCTATTTGGCACATTTTAAATCAAATGTTCTTGTTTTTAGAGTTAATAAATATAAATGCATCGCTTAATGTGTAGCTAAGCTCAAAACTCAAGAACAGCGGCACGAATTTGTTGTTTTTTTGTTTTGTTCGCTCTAGTGCAAGGGTGATTGAGAAATAAAAAAATCATCATCAACATTATCCATCAAAGTAGTGATGGACGATGGTGATGATGAATAGCGATGTAGTGATAATTAACATCATTCATTACATTCATGGTGAAGGATGGTGGTGATGATGAATAGTGTTAATCATGTAGGTATGTGCGACTTCAAGTTTAAAATAGTCACTTGTCTACATTGTCATTGAATACAAAGAATCAAATAGGCATGGTGGGTTCAAGTGTTCACATAATCTTAATAATAGGATAGCTTATAATTACAAAAGCTAGGTGGCTAAGGAGAACTAAGTAACAAAGCACACTACTATAACATGTTACTGTTATTGGCATTCCGAAAGATTTTTCATCTTGATCAAGGTATCAAGTGAACTTGATACTTTGTGATGACATGGCTAAAGATGTTTTTTTGATATCGCGGGGATTTGATCACGCACGCGGGATTACCCCGCACTTGGTGATTGTTGTTCAGGATCACGCCACGCTTCCTGCGTTGCGTATTACATTACACAACATTTACGGTGTATCCCGCGTGCTTGAAATCAGCACGATATTAAAAACACCCAAGTATCAATTTTAGTTTGCTTCTAGAGTTTTGCATAATTATATTCAACATGTCTATTTTATATAGCAACTAATATTTTCTCAAGCTAGCTCCTATAGTTTTATATAGGCTTCTCTTCTAATGCAGCAGTTGCAGCAACAATTAATAACAAATTTATTGTGTTTCTTTAAATAATCGAAGTCGAATCGAATCAATAGGTACTCAATAAATATTTAAAAAGTTGTTTGTGTTATATTTTAATCCAAAAGGTTTTGATTTATGATTAATGCATCTTTATTTAAAGTTGCGGTTTGAAATTACATAAAGATCACTCATATTCAATCAGTTTTAGACATGTACAGTCTGGTTAACTGGCCAATACCTTGTTGGAAAGAAGGATTCTGACCCAACCATTTCCTTTTAGAAGGTACATTGGTTCGCTGGGGCCAGAGATACATAAGTATCTGACTCAGAAAGACTTCGTTTTTGTTCTTATATAATCTAATCTCACCTTTGACACATCTACTTTCTTTGACATGAAATTTGAAGACATATCAGCGACCAATGGTACTCCTTTCGTATCCGGGATGAAATCAAATTCCACTCCTAGAAAAAAACAATTTATTCAGACTTAAGAAGTGAGTGCATGTGTGTATCTTGGAGATAATTATTATTGCTGAATGTATAAGCATTAATGCATTTACTTTTAAAGATTTTAAAACTTACTTAACTGGTTACTTGCTTTTAAATGTCCAATAAGTAGAAGATGGAGAACAAAATAACAAAGTTGGAATATATTTTCCTATAATAGGTATTAGGTTGTCCCGAGACTCAACGATAACCTGGTACCGGGCGAGAGGCCAAGGTATACCAGTTATATAAAAAAACAATAATTTTTCCAATATGTAGTGTCAAAGGTAACTGACAATAATTTTGTAAACCGTAACTCGTCGAAACATAATTTATTTTACTTAGTTAACAATGTTTATTTTTTATTAGTGGTTGCGATTAATAGCACTGTTATTTGAGATTACATTATTAAAAATCAATGCAAAAATTTTCGAAAAATGTCTATTATCGCTTGGCTAAGTGACATGGATTGTTTTTAATAACTGGTCTGGGCCTATAGACCGGTACCAGGTTATCGTTGAATTTCGGGACACCTGTATATAAGTATATTTACACTTATTATGACTAATTTACCGTTGACAATCTATAACGGAATGTTATCAGTTTATTAAATTTTTATTACAATATTGAGAGCAATACCTTAAAATTATTGTTTAAATATTGAAACTAATTTATTATGCCATGTTATTTTATTATTCACATTACGTACCTATTAACTTTATTTTATTGTATTATGCATAATATTCAATTTAATTAAATTTAAATGATTTTTGGTTGGTTAAAGCACTACTAGTGATTGATACTGACTTGAAAGTTGCAGTGTTGATTTATGATACTGACTTGAAAGTTGCAGTGAGAATCAGAAAAACCATGAAAAATACTTGCCATGAATAGTTTCATTGGTACAGATGTGAACATATGAAGCATTAGGGTCAAGATTCCATTCTGACTGACGGGGGATGTCTACATATTTGTCTGTAGGTGGTATAACCATGTTCACTTTACCATACTTCTTCGCCTCTTTAGCTGCTTTGGCAGACCATGCACCTATAACATACAATAGACAAATCTTAGAGGGTTACCGCCGATTTCGCTGCCAATAGAACCCACAACACTGAGTATCAAAATTTTATTTACACTGGTATGGTATATGAGTCTGTAAACGTTACGTTAGTAATTGAAATGTTTTGGGTAGCAGCTGACAGTGTGACAGACACAAAGTGACTTTTATCCTATGCTGTTTTGTTTTAGTGTGCTCGCCATTCGCAGCGGAACGGTTAATAATTAAAATCTATTAGGTACTCTAATTAATTCATAAACTCACCAGTGACAACATAGTCTGCTGTTCCAGTTTTGGATATCAGATTAAGGGGTACTGCAGCAAATTCACCGAGGCCACCGCCAGCCATAAATATAATTTTGTAGTTAGCTGGTACATCCCTAAAATCAAAATAGTATTGTTATCATTGTCATTAATACCTAATATACCCTTAATATAAACCTTAGATTTTTTGTTATTGGCCTCTGCGATTTGAGTGAGTGTCGCATAGCAACCTTTAGTTTTAGTACCTTTAATATTCTTGATAATAAAGGTACTTAAGTAAATAAACTTTTAATTGCGTACTGTTCTGGGTAATATAATTAGGTCCTTTAGACATCACAGCTAGACATCCAGCAGTGCAAGTTCCGAACTTACCGATCGATAAATTTGAGTCTTGAATTCGTCATACTTCGACAAAACTGACTATATCGATCTTGTGTCGATCATTGCAAATAAGTAACAAAATTAAGCGATCGGTAGACAAATTCGCTTTTACGATTATAACGATAACCATAGCATGCAACTGTTAAATAACGTTTGAGATCGTCTATTTAATCGATTTTAACGATTGTTTTGTCAGCTTTGCAAACAACGTCGATATACGAGTAGCTTATCCCTACAGGCGACGGGAATGGGGATATTGTTTAGCTGCGTTTGATCTTACTAATATATTATAAACGCGAAAGTTTTTATTTATGGATGAATGGATGTTTGTTATTCGCTTGCGCTCAAACGGCTGTCCCAATTTTGGACAATTAAATAAATCGTTAAAGAATATCTACTGCATAGAAATAATGTATCCTAAATCTACTGTGAAACTATGAAGCAAGTTCCCTGTTAACCTGTGGAGAAGTAAAACATATTAAATAATCTAATACCGTTTTAAAAATGTGTTACATAATATAAACATTTTTAATTTAATTATTTTATTTTTAGTCTAGTATAGGGACCCGTTATCGCATACAAATCCCGTATGAGACAACGAGCCCATGTTATAATTCCACGCTTTCCTTCTGTCTGTCCTATTTTCAAAGGGTCCACATGAACCTTGAGATATCTTTTGAATACATGTTTAGGTTGCATTGATAATTGAATACTTTATGTATTTTAATATAGGTAATATAATATATGTTAAAAACTGTTTCTCTTCTCCTGGCAATAAACTCACTTCAAAATCCTCTGACTTGAATTATGAGGCATGCTGCGAGTGTTGTGCAAACTCCATTACTAAGAACGAACAACAGTCCTAGGTTAGGTCCTAAGGTTGTCTGGAAGAAATCGCTTTAAGCGATAAGACCGCCTTTTGTACAACTATGTTATATTTTTTCTATCGTATGTTTTTCTCTTTTATATTTTATTATAGTGTACAAATAGAGTTTTCTATCTATCCATCTAACATTCCAGCTGCAGTTACGTTTATGTTGACGTCGCGATCGATCAAAACCTTATTTCTGTTATCTCTATAGAAGTATAGATCATGACGCGACGCTAATTTATATTCATATGTAGTAGTATTTAATGTGTATTTAATATGGTAGTAGTGTTTAAGATGGTGTTACGTTCCGAGTTGTGTACAGAAATAGTAGAATGGCTTTTGGGTAATGATCGAACGATAACCGGAATGAAACAATGAAACAATCTATCCCGCAGTTGCAGCGGGATAGATTGTTGAACGTTGAAATAGTAGAATCAGCCCCCAAGTCTGAGGATTTTACAAATTAATCACTGTCCCTATATGTCACCAGAAACGTGTTGTCTTTTTATGGTTTTTTCTCCTTAGGAAAAAGGTAACACATCGTCGCCCGAGTGTTGGTCATGGCGTCTGACACAGATAGTCAGAAGACGCGAGTTCGAATCCCGACCGAGGATGTGAATTTTTCTCGCAATAAACTTCAATGTTTGGGATCGCGAAGCAGGCTTTAGTGCTTTAATAAAGTAATACTACAAAACTGCACACTTATTTAAACCCATTAAGGGCGATATATATTAAAAACGTCATATAGGTACTAGAAATCATCTCCCCGAATTTAAAGTTTCTGGAATTCGTAGCCACTGCTCTATGTAGCTGAATTAGTTACGTAAATTATTAACCCGATTTCATCATTTTAATTTGGTCGTGTTGAAAAATAAAAAAATAGGTGCCTAATTATTTTTGGAAGAGAATATTAGTTACCTATACTGATAGTTTGAAATCGTAAAGTAAAAAAAATTTTTGCGTATGCAAACATGCACCCACCATTTTAAAATAGTTTTTTTTTTTTTTTTGTTTTTGTTTGTAGGTAGGTAGGTAGGTACGAGTAAGTGTTATGAATTCCCTTCAATCGTTTTACTAATTACGTTATTAAACAATAAACACATACATTACGAAAATAACTTCTGCACACACATCATATAATATATAAATAAGCAAAACATAATTTACTTACAGTAATCTTCTCACAACATTTTGGACTTCTTTGTTTAAATTCATATAAGTTGCAGTTCTGTGACTTGTCTCCAATAAACTTATACCGGAATTCTCAAAGTTAGTAAGTTCATTCTTCAACACTTCGTACACCTATTAAATAATAATGAGTAAGTACAATTATTATTAGCACAGTCACAAACCGGTTTGCATTTATTAACGAGTACAACAAACTAAATTGCATCACATGGAATATGATCAACAGACTTGATCATTAACAAAAAGTAAGTAAGTATACATGAATGTAATTGTAAACTTACTTCTTCGGGTAATTTTGCAGGCCCGGCACCGAAGTTAAATACTTTGTCAGGCATTTTGTATAGCAAATATGAAATGCGTCTCGCCGTTCCACGTTATCAAAGCGCACTGAGTATCGAGCCGTTTGAGTATCAAATTCAACCAATCGGCTGGTAGCGCTTAGCACACTGGACTGGACTGCTCAGACTTAATGGGGAGGAATGATTCGAGGAGGGTTATCGGTCTGCATTTTATGTCACATACTGGTTTACGAAGCACACGGTGAAACTATGTTTATTTTTTGCGCTCGATTTGTCCCAGTTATCTTATCACTACGTCAAAGGCATAATATTACGCTGCGCACGAATTATTTTCCTATAGATTGGTAGATTACATATACGTGTTTCTGTTATTGTTAAACCCTTGTATCAAAGATTAAATGGAAACATTATTATATATCTAATCTATATATATAAAAATGGACGCCTATTTCTGCTGGTCACGCTTTAACTTGAGAATGGTTGGAACAATCTCGATAATGCTTTTTTTTGTTGTATTAATTATTGTCATAAGTTTCGTATGAAAGAAAAACCCAGAAAAGATGGGAGGAAATGGCGACGGCGAAGGCCGAGCCTACTACGCGAACGAAGTCGCGGGCAGTCGCTAGTCTATATATTATATAAAAACTAGCTGACCCGCCAGCGGCTTTGCTCGCTTGGTCTTGGTGTAGTGGTGAAAGCGTCGCTTTGGAATCTCGAGATCCGGACGTCCCGAGTTCGATACCTGGGACGTATAGTCATTGGAATTTCTGACAAAGAAATTTTAAGTAGCAATAGTGCAGAGTCCGGAACAGTGCCCCGTAGATGGTTATAGGCTCGCCGTCTATCACGTGGGACTAAAAACATCCCTCTGGCAAAATGTAGGTAAGGGGTGGCCCATCTATCGGTTGCTTTTTGAACTCCATTACACCTGCTTTGACAGTTCGAACAACTTTGCCAATGTGTTAAATATTTAGTCAAAGCTTTAAGGATTACGAAATGGTTAACGAAAAGTTTACGGTCGAAAAAAAATTGGAAATATTAAAAACTTACTTCCGAAATGGCGAGTCTTCAACCGAAACTGCAAGAAAATTGCATCATCATTTCATCTTTTCAGATGAAGCTGATTTTCACCTCAGTGGTTATGTCAATAAGGAAATGTTGACTCAGGAGATGTTGACTCGTCGAGCGCTCGACGAGTCAACATCTCCTGAGGATGCCTCGTGTAGAGGCGAAACACGTGTCGAATCGGTTTTGGTTGATTTGGGGTTTCTTGTGTTTTTTTATTTTGTATTCTTCCTATTAGCATTTTTTTGCGGGAGGGAGGGTGGTGCACGCCCCCAAATAGGCCAAAATCATTGTTTTCTTTTCAGTGGAAGTGTCACTAAATATTTTTTAATATCGTTTTTTTTTTGATAATGGATTTCCGCAAAGTAACGCCTGAATCAATAAATTATCGAAAGTTACCATATTTGGGGCTCAGAAAATCCACACGTAGGTAATCATGGAAAGCCAATGCACCCATAACGAGTGACTGTTTGATGCAGTATGTGGTCCGGCGGCATTATTGGTCCGTTTTCTCTATTTCTTCGCTATCGCGGCATGATTTTTTCATTCCCAGAATACAATAGGAAGACATCGGCAGCATTTGGTTCCGACAGGACGGCTTCACGTGCCACACAGCCAACGTTACAGTCAAACTTTTACGCGGTACGTTCGAAAATCGCATAATTATCCGAAACGGCGATGTCAACTGGCCGCCTCGCAGCTGCGATTTAACTCCGTTGGACTATTTTTTTGTGGGGAGCCGTCAAGGATAGGTGCTACGGCAACCATCCAGAGATCATTGACGACCTATAATACTAATATATAAAACACGAGATTGAAGTCGCCATTGCAGCCATTGAGGGCCACACCATCGAAAATGCCATGAAAAATTGGGTCGGCAGAATGGGTTACTGCAAAGCCAGGCGGGGCAGCCATATGAATGAAGTGGTCTCCCACTATTAAACCGCAATGTTGGGGCTATCCAATAGAAAACAATAATTGTAAAATATCCACCTGTTTTTTATAACAATTTTCAAATGCAACTTTTTCGTGGGCCACCCTGTAAATAACCCCGCTGCCTATCCAGTCCGTTAGGGTTTATTATTACCAAATTTTGAGTAAATCTCACATGATCTGCCATGGTATTTCTAGACATAAACAGTAAAATAATAATTAATATAATACGGCATTTGTTTTCGTTTGAAAAACAATTAAGTATGACATTCTAATCATCATCATCATCATCATCTCAGCCGTAGGACGTCCACTGCTGAACATATGCCTCCCCCATGATTTTCCAAAAGGACCGGTTGGAAACGGCCTGCATCCAACGTCGTCCTGCGACCTTCATCAGGTCGTCTGTCCACCATGTCGGTGGACGACCTACGCTGCGCTTGCCGGTCCGTGGTCTCCACTCCAGAATCTTTCGGCCCCATCGGCCATCTGTTCTGCGTGATATGTGCCCTGCCCACTGCCACTTCAACTGGCTAATCTTCTGGGCTATGTGGATGACTTTCGTTCTTCTACGGATCTCCTCATTTCTGATTCGATCACGTTGAGAAACACTGAGCATAGCCCTCTCCATAGCTCGTTGTGCGACTTTGAGCTTATCTATGTTATGATGATTATCTTACAAAATCACGGCCAGTGGACACCCATAACAGCTACAAAGTGGGAGGCCCATAGTAAGAGACCACGTTTCAGTGCCATAAGTCATCACTGGTAACACACATTGGTCGAAGACTCTTGTCTTGAGGCACTGAGGTATTTTTGACGAGAAGACTTCGCGAAGTTTCCGGAACGCTGCCCAGCCGAGTTATATTCGACGATTGACCTCTATCTCGAAGTTGGACCTGCCTAGTTTGACTGTCTGTCCCAGGTAGATGTACTCGTCAACAACTTCGAGTACTGAGTTCCCAATTGATATTGGGGTAAGTACAACATGGGCATTAGACATAATTTTTGTCTTATACATGTTCATCTTAAGACCTATAGGTCTTATCGACCTTTCTTGAAGAACAGCACCACCACACTTTTGTTCCATGCTTCTGGCGTTGAACCTTCGAGTAAGACGGTATTAAAGAGCTTCTGAAGGACTTTAAGTACCGGTGTTCCACCCTCTTTCAGAAGCTCCGGTGTGATACCGTCTTCACCAGGCGCCTTGTTGTTCTTAAGCTGTTTCAAGGCCATTCTAATCTCGTACAGGCTGATATCCGGGATATCTTCGGTATAATGTCGGGTCAGCTTAGCTCTTGAGTCTTTGACCGAGCTGCTAACACGTTTAGTCAAAGTCAAAGTCAAAATAATTTATTCAATTTAGGCATCAAAGACGCATTTATGAACGTCATTTTTTCATTATAAAGACTACCGCCGCGTTCCAAAATATATAGAGCCTACTGAGAAGAAGCGGCAAGAAACTCGGGACCATTCTTTTTATATAGATATTTTTACAATGTTTTTACTTAGGTAGATACTACAAATATTAGCTACAGTGTGTTGCCTTACAAAAGAGAACATAATAATGGTATCAGTAGGGCAAGACACGCTACATTTTGACATCTTAGTACACGAGTAGATAGATCCTGGAGTGATCAGTCCCAAGGTGTTTTATCCTCCAAGTAATCCAAAATTTTGTAATAACTTTTTTGACAGAGTTTAGTTTTAATAGTAATTTTAAACTTATTAATAGGCAAATCTCGGATAACATTCGGAACTTTATTATAGAATCGTATACATTGTCCCCAAAAGAATGACTTATTCCGTGGAGACGCGTTACATGTACGGATAGCTTGTGCTTATTTCGCGTGTTGGTGGAATGAGCATCACTCCTATTATCAAAACTGCTAATGTTTTTCTTTACATACATTAGATTTTCATAGATAAACTGAGAGACAACAGTTAGAATGTTTATGTCTTAATATAATAATAAAATAAACTATTCTAGCTGTGTCTACATCAGTCAATAGTCTAATTTTTTTAACAGCATAAGCCGCTGAACTGTGCCTACTAGACAATTTTTTAATGTGGGGACCCCATTGCAATTAAGCGTCTATAGTAATTCTAAAAAGACCGTTGACTCCACAAGGTCCAACCCTATTCCATTCAATTGTATATTGGATTCTACTTGTCTCACATTTGGTGTCGAGAACTTTATACAATTAGTTTTCTTCTCATTGAGAAGATTATTTGTATTGAACCAATTCATAACTTTAGCTAATGCATTGTTAATATGGTTATAGTTTAATAACTGCCTTTTAATTTTAAATAACAGTGAATTGTCATCTAACAGACCTAAGTGGCGTGCAATTGGAGAGGCCTATGTCCAGCAGTGGACTGCTACAGGCTGATGATGATGATGATGATGATGATGATGATGAAGTGTCATCTGCAAACAATACAATCATACAATTTAGCGACCGAGGTGTATAGCTGTCCGTAGAAACTCTCTTTACCTCTCCTAACACTTCTGCTTTGGTCGACGCTACACTGCCGTCTTCTCTCTTCAGCTTCGTCAACTGGCTTTTTCCCAATAGACATGTCTCTTGCAAACACTTTGGAGCCTTTTTTCCGCTCTATCGTCTCTTTAATACGGTTTGTATTAAAGATCCGGATGTCGTGTCGCAAGGACTTCTATATTCGTCTTTTGAGCAGCCTATATGCTTCAGCATCATCCGAAGACTGCAGTTTCAGTGAGCGTCGTTCAGCCTTGAGGTTGAGGGTATCGTTGGAGAGTTTCTGTGGCTTATCTGTACGGTGGGGCTTAAAGTATTTGGAACCCACTGAATGGCCAGTTTCTACTAACCTGTTATTATGTTGCAGCAAGAGACGCTATTTGTTTGTGATTTTACGGAGTTAATTTTATGTCGTACTTTTATTTTTGTGGTTTAACTACGCTGTACTGGATAAGCTCTCAAGAACAGACAAGTGTGATTTTATGACACGTAAGTTTTAAAAATAATTTAGGGTAGCGCTGAACAGCTTTGATGAAGACAAAGTATATTGTGGACATTTTTAACATTAAAATTTAACTTAGAACACAAAATATGCAAAACAACCAACAACCAAAAATTAAGAAAATAACATTTTTTTTATAAGCCAACGCTAATACCGTTAAAACAATCAACTTGAATCGCGAATTACGGTCCATATCTCAAAAAACTGCTGGAACGATTATAATGAAACTTTCATCATTCCCCAAGGTACGAGTATTAATATATGCAATTCACCAAAAATGAATCATTTTAATCTGACTCCTAGTTTTAGAATTTCAGCCTTAGAATTTCAAGAATGCACAAAGACAAAATGCCCACAAGTTTCAAGAAAATTCTTAATTTTGATTTAATTTCGATCTTGAAATTGTAATTTCCAAAATGCATCATTTCTTTCAATTTTTTCAATTTCTATGCCATTTGGCGTCCAAACAACAAAATAGCAATATTTTCGATTATCATTAGTTGACCTTGTATCTGGAAATAATAATTGTGATTTTTTTTTAATTTAATTCCATCAGAAGACTCCACACAAATTGTAATTATATATATAATAATAATAATAATGATAATAATATGGGACAACATCCACACAAAGGTCCCAAACTAGGCATAGCCTGTACTATGGTAACCTGATGACTGATATACATACTTAAATACATATACACACTCAGACACAGATCAAACAGACATGTTCATGCACATAAAATGTTTGACCTGTCCGGGGATCGAACCCGGGACCAGCGGCTCAGAAGGCAGGGGTGCTACCAACTGCGCCAACCGGCCTGTCAAATATATATAAGTATAAGCCAGGGGTCAATGTAATGTTTAGGTACGAATGACGCAGGGAGTAGTCTACAAACAAACATACGAACGATGCAGCAATGAGCAGACTGACTGATTCAAAAAAACAAGTCGAACGAAAATGCGTAAAGACATTTATTGTGCATGTGTGCGTGAGAGTCTTCCCTCCGCACCACACCGCCCGCGCACCGGGGGGAACATTGTTGAGTGAAAGGCACGATAATTCATAGTAAATCGACCGCGTAAAAAATTACGAAAAGTCCTTTCGAAGATGGGGTTTTATGAAAAAACTACTTCATAAATCAATTACAAACAAAGTTTATTGAAATATTCGATAATTGAGCTTTGTCGGTACGGACTTTGTTTTGGATAT
Organism: Selenia dentaria; assembly: GCA_917880725.1. Classification (NCBI taxonomy): domain Eukaryota; kingdom Metazoa; phylum Arthropoda; class Insecta; order Lepidoptera; family Geometridae; genus Selenia; species Selenia dentaria. Next base: position 17,865,117 of record OU862888.1, on the reverse strand, counting down.
TTTACACTTCTTCTATTACATATTTGCGCCCAAAGTTGCGCTAAAATTTGCAAGAAGAACGAATCATTGTTGGATTATAACTTTTTAATAGCTTTTTATTTTACAATTCTGCTTCCGTACAGACAAAATTAATCATGAGACAAAGCGATATCATGTTAAATTTTGTATGTACAATGTCAAACAGTGGAGTAATACGACGAGTGAAAAGAACGAATGGTTGAACGAATGATTTAGGGTTGTACAGCTATAATAATGAATCGAGATTTTTACTTCTAACAAGAGTACGAACCACTTTTACAAGTGTCGGTGGTGTTCATGAAGTATGTGAAACACTTGTCTTCTCATTGTTAATTGTTAGAATTTTCGGCTTGTAAATAGTAAATTACAATTTGTTACTTGTAGCTTTATGAAACGGGGCCCTGGTTGATAAAAAAACATACCAATGAAGACATTCATTCCCAAAGCTCACAATCGTTCATTCTTGAATTACCTTTCCCTCACTAAAATCCATAGAGTATATAAAAGTCTACCTCAAAATAATTCAGTGTCGTTCGTTGTAATTCCGTATTTTAATGAAAATAAGTGTAATAGTGATATATTTTGTTAATATTCCTGGGTAAATGTGCATTAGTGTTTCTACTATATCCAGGGACTATCGTGTGTGTCTATATTGTGATTTTTCTACGGAGATTCGACAATTTTGTGGATGTGAGTGGTTTGTTTACCTTTTTTGTCAAGTAAGGATGAACAGACTTTACATGAATTATTGGCCGTGCATTATTGGCGTACTTTATTTGGCGGTGCACTATTATGGTTGTACATTATTGCCTCCCACAGCTCAGACTACATGGTCTGTGGTTTACTGTTTTCATTTGACGCAGACAGATTCCAGAGACGTAGTATCGTATCGTATTGGAGGTTTCACTTCCTTACTGTTCTGCGGGCCTTAGAAGAGGTTGTCTATGGTTGTGCCACCAAGCATTATTTACCACAGTTATCTATGTTATATTAAACGGTGGCTTAATTTTCTTTATTTCTTTTGGAGCAAAGAGTTTGCCTAATCTCATATCGTTGTCTAATCATCATTTGTTTGAGAGTTGTCATTTATTGACGGACGTATGTCAAAGGCGAAAATTACTATAAGATAAATTATATTTAATTATCGTGTACTATATTCATCTATGATCGTGTTTCTATTCTTAAAATATATGTAAACACATCAACATTGCCTAAGGATATTTTGGATTTACTCAATTTACTCAAAATTCATTAAAAATCACTTACAATATGTATATATTTTTAAAAAGCCCATCAATCAGACTACACTCCAGAATTAAAGAAAACAATTTGTTATGCGTAAACAAGTATTCATTTAAATAAATCAACGCCAAATAATGGTAAAACTCTCAACAAATGTGTTTCTCAAGAAAAAGTGAAAAATAAGGAAAAAAATATTCTGTTTTTAACAGTTAAGTGAAAAGTCATAGTCAGTAAAACCACCCATGATGTTAATAACCGTCCTGCAACGGTTTTTCATGATTTGGATTAAGTTATCCTAGTTTTGCTGCAGTATATTGTCCCATGTCCGGCTAAGATGCAAAAAAGTTGCAATGTTTTCAGGGAAATTCCTGAATTCCCTTCTTTGGAGCACAACCCACGCGTGTTCTATGAGGTTTAGGTCAGGCAATTGAGCGGGCCAGCCTAAAACCAATACGCCGTAGTCCTGCAATCAGCTCGTCACCACTCTCGCTGAGTGCGGACGGGCGTTATCGTGCACGAGCGTAAATTCTTGGCCCATTTGTAGTCGATGGTGGTAGATTATTGGTACTAACACTTCGTTACGGTATTTATCAGCCTTCATGGTGTTCCTGATCCAAACGAAGTCTGTTCTTCCACCAGCACGAATTCTCGCCCAAACCATAATTGTCCCGCCGTGGTATGAATGGACTTTCTGAGGATGTTGCAGACGGATCTCACGACCAGGAACTCGCCAAACACGTACTCTATGTATCATCTATATGTATGTATCGGGATGGAAACCGAACCGGGACTCATCGATAAACAGCACTACAGACCAATGGTTATCTTCCCAGAGCAAATGTTCACGAGCTCACACTAGTCTTCGTCCACGATTTCCTCGGCGTAGTCCTGGAGTACGAAGTGATCTGCGAGCATGAAGGTTAGCTCCATGCAGCCTACTCCGTACAGTTTAGTCACTCACAAGCAACTGGTGCTCTGACTGGACCATCTGAACCAACTGCATGGCCGTAACATTTGGTTGTCTTCTCGCGGCAAATTGCAAAAATCGGTCTTGACGTTGAGTGGTTATGCGCTTCCCGCCTGGGTGTCTTTCAGCCACTTCATAGACCATCAGACCATAACCTTGATATCACGTTTTGTCTTGTTCCAATCTCCTCAGCAATACTCTACTGAGTACCTCCAGCTTGGAGCATGCATTAACTTTTTCTCTCTCCTTTAATGGCACTACTGCATGATGCACACAATAACATTTAACAATTCGAAATTAACCAATAACTTACTTTAAAACTTAAATTTGCTTTAAAAATAGCCAATTACTACTGTAGGTAAATGAAACCTTCGGACTTCGCTACCATTATGCCACGTAGATATTTTGTTTTTAATTTTATTTTCTCAAAATTCTAACTTACACAGATTCGTCCTAAACCATGGTTTTCTAATATCAAACTTAGCAAGATTATTAATTAAAAAGCAATTATTAATTAGCAAGATTGTTACCTCAATATTAATAAGATTGCGCCTAAGATATACTACTTGTCTAGCACATTTGGCAAGGTTTGTTATAATCAATAGCCCGCTATGCGACTGTGGTGACTTTGGGGATCTGGACTATATTTTCTTCTCATGCCCTACGTATGAGCGTGCTTCCTTTTATAAGCTTTTACTTTTACTTTAATATCCATCTATGTCCCTTAACCCACTAATATAAATTATTTGCTTTTTAATGCCAACCCTCCTATTTATAACGCTTTATCTGATTTCATCCCTAGTAATAATAGATACTGTAGATAGTGATTTTTAGTTATGCAAGTATAAAATTAATAATTTTAAGTCAGTCTCTTTTTATATATAGTGTATTGTTACGTATAGGGTGTGTGTAATTAAATATTTGCATTAAAAACTGACATTCCTGATCCTATAATTTTTTGCAAGTAATATTCCAAATGTATTGTATATATTTATCGCACTACGTATCCCCACTTTTTTAAAGTTCAAAATTAATACCTAACTAAAACTAACAAAGCATCTGGAGACCATGGAGACTATATATATCTATGGCTGTACGTTTCACTGAAGAAGGCAAGACTCGGTGGACAAGATTATGAAACATGAAAAACACTTGATAATGACATATGCATTAGTCATGCAAAGCCAAATGCTCCAGGGCGGAGGGGAAAAAAAAAGACGAGCGTGCGACTATGATCCGTCAAAGTGGTTGGATGGCATGTTTCAGTGGTGGAACCTATATTTATCTACGCGGCAAATGTGTGGGGAAAAGCAGTGGATCTCGAAATGATCGCAGCTTTTCGCCCTACAAAGAGGCTTTGCCCAAAAGATTTGTAGGTCATATCGTACTGTCTCTTTAATCTCAGCTCTCGCTCTGTCGGAATTGCTCCCCATAGACCTGAGAATCCAAGAAGCAATGAGCCTGTATAGAGCCAAAAACAAACTCTCTACAGACTACCTCCCCCCGGGAAAGGAGCTTGAAGAAAACGAACGTATCGCGGACCAACACCATCCGTCCACGAGATCGTTCGTAGAATACGAGCTCCTCGAATCAGACACCAGCCACATCTCCGGACCCCAAATCTACATAGATGGTAGTAAGATAGAGGGCCAAGTAGGTGCTGCATTGACCTGGTGGGAGGAAGGAAGAGAGATTAGGTTCGCAACCTTCAAGCTGCATCCTGAATGCACAGTCTTCAAATCGGAACTTTATGCCCTCCACAAGGCGACTGAATTAATAAAAATGAGTAAGGGTCAAGTAGTAACAATCCTAAGTGACTCAAGAACTTCACTCGATTTACTCAAAACGCCACTAATCAGTCACCCCTTGTGAGGAGCATAAAGGAAAACATTGGCAAGATCAAGTCTGAAGGCAGAGATGTTCGGATGTTATGGTTGAGAGCGCACGTAGGAACCGCTGGAAACGAAAGAGCCGATGAGCTCGCGAAGTCAGCGGCACTCAGGTGCGCGACTCAAGACTACGACAAAATTCCCCTGTCCTACGTCAGAAGAAGAATAAGAGAGGAAACCATACAAATTTGGCAAGACAGGTATGAGACCTCCAGCACAGGCGCAGTCACACGAAAGTTTCTACCAGATGTCAAATTGGCATTCCGGCTAACGAGAACCGCGAAACTGTCGCCAATACTTGTGCAAGCAATGACAGGATATGGTGGGATCGCCGAAAATCTCCACAGGTTCAAGCTCAAGGACAGCCCAGGTTGTGAGTGTGACCCCGAAATTCCCGAAACAGATAATCACATAATCCTAGATTGTCCCCGCTTCATTGCCGCACGGCATGATCTCGAAACGAATGTGTGCAGAAAATTACTGGAACCTGAACTGCCGACCATCATGGCAGGTACGGAAAACAGAGTACACTTCCTGTCCTTCGTGGAGAGATCATTCCGGACGGCAATAGGAATTCAAATCTCCCCCCCCCCCCCCCCCCAAGTAACCCACGCACAAACAGCATGCCAAAAACAGGGACTTTCTCAGCTGTTGTCATATAGAGAGCAAGGGGAGCCTGGGATTCATATTCGAGGCGTCGCTCTCTTCATGGACAACAGCAGGGAAAGGCTAGGAATAAGTTTTTGTATAACCAGAGACAAAAGCCGAGTACGGTTATCACCCAGGCAAGCATGCCTGCTAAACGGAAGTAACTTCAAGACCACCATGAAGCGAAAAGCATATAACGCGATGCCAGTGATGGACGTCACGGGCTGCCCCTGTCGACTGGTGCGACTGAAAAACAAAACAGTTGCACTAATCGAGTGGGCGGACGAGACTCCCTTCGCTAAAGCAAGCATGCTACTCTCGAAATTGGCAGAAAATGCGGAACAAGCCCGAGTGATAAGCGTAGACGCTATGGTGATAGAACACTCCAAGGGTGAGGTCGCGGACCAACTAGGTTGTATTAGAGCCTCGGAACATCATGAGGTAGTTGTGTACGAAGACAGAGGCGAAAACCTCAGTTACCTCAGGAAGCTGATACACAACAATTCAACCGACTGTTGGGGGTACCTAATCCCCACTTTAACCACCAAAAGCGGTTTGGAACGTCTCCAGGAAAAAGCAGAAGCAGAAAAGAACCAGGAGCGCAGCCCTACCAAGTGTAAGGGCCGAGTCACAGCGTTCCTGGTGTCTTTCAAAGCAACAGCACAAAGCTTGTTCCTACAATCGTGCGAGCCAAAATTGCCCATGCCTGCGAAAAAGACAACTCCCAGTTCAACACTCCAAAAACGACCTCGGACCAGAACTGACATGGGACAAGTCAGTCTGCCAAAGTATATACCAGCACAGGAACCAGTGAGCCACACAGCGAATGCCTTCTTCGAGTTCCTCGCCATAACGAGAGCAACAAGAGACGTCAATCTCAGGAACTGCAACACCATCCTACAGTCCTACAGGCGAGCAAACGAGGGCAGCACCATCGAATCTCGACTGCTGCAGAACAGACTCGAAGAGGGTGAAGCAGCCATTTACAACAACGACAAATCCTCGATCATCATGGGGGCAATGTCTGGTCAGTATATGGCTGCCTACAACGCGACAAGTGGCTTTGTGTTTCTGGATAAGGAAGATACCGAACGGACTGGTAGGCCAAAATACGCAACACCACCACACGACCCTATTGTTGTCGCCGCCCGGTGCACCAAGATAATGTTGGATGACAGAGTCTTGCAAATGGCGAAAGCCATTTCGGGAGACTCTGAGATCAAGACATTTTGGTACTGGGAGGTACCCAAAATACAATGGGTCAATGGAGTTCCCGGATGCGGAAAAACAACTTGGGTGGTAAGACACTTCGATGTGGACAAGGACGTTATCGCAACAACAACTACAGAGGCAGCAAAAGACCTGAGAGAGAAGTTAACGCAGCGAATCGGAGACCTGGTGAAAACCAAGGTGCGCACTATGGCCTCGGTTTTAGTAAATGGTTTTAAAAAGAATGAGAGCTACGTCCGCCTGATGGTGGACGAGGCTCTCATGAACCATTTTGGGGCCATAGTAATGGCTTCTAGGCTGTCTGGAGTTAGTGAACTTGTCCTCATCGGAGACGTCAACCAATTACCTTACATAGACAGGGAGAACCTGTTCGATCTAAGGTATAACCCCCCTAGCCGGGTTACGAACATCAGCCAGGAGTTGTTTTGCACGCACCGGGACCCAATGGATGTTGCGTATGCGCTGAGGGAAATATACTCCGGTATATATTCCTCGGCTCCCAGTATAAGGTCCCTGCGCCTCGAGAGTTACATGGGAGCAATAATCCCCAAATTCTTTCCAAACACCCTCATTCTGGTCCACGCTCAGGAGGAAAAGGAGACCCTGACCAGCCAGGGCTATGGAAAGGGTTAAGAATCACGCACCCTTACCATTCACGAGGCGCAGGGACTGACGTACGAGTCAGTCGCGATAATAAAAACGAAAGGCAACATGAAGCTGCACGAGAGCGTCCCGCGGTTTCCCGGCACACGAGGACCTTTGTCTACTACGCCGACGACGAGTATGATGCCATCGGACGGTTTGTGAGGCCAGCGATGGTTGCGAGCGAACAAACCATCTATAGCTACAACCTGAAAATGGCAATCAGGGATCGAAACAGCGTGGTGATGGAGGCCCTGCTTGAGCGCAAAGTGGGCAATGTGGGCTCACAATAACCTGTAACTAGCAATAAGTTCTCATATAAGTGGTGTAAAAATTGTTACTGATGACAAAGAGATGGTGTGGGCATTCAGAGCAGACATGCTCACGGAAATGTGTTGGCAAGCGGTGGCGTGGGTGGCGGGTCGCCATCTTTCCTCAGAAATGGTTGAGGAAGGCGATGGCTGGCACATTCGTCAACTCGTGAACGGGTGCTGTTTGCGGACACTTGTCTGCTGTGAATGCTTATACCAACTCAGAATAATCTTAATAGTAATAATAAAATTTAGTTATATGTATTAGTTAAAATTTAGTATTCAATATAGTAAATAGTTAGTTAGTTTAATATGTTCCCCGTGCATGTATATTTGTTGAATGTAATGAATTAATCGTAAGTTTTGGAAAACCCCAAAGTTGAAAAAACGCACGGACCCTGGAGTCTGTGGAGTGAAGTATAAAAAAAAGAAAAAAATGGATGGCACTTAAAAAAAAAAACTTACCGCTAACGTCCCTTTCTTTGTTTTAGTGATTTACATCTATCTTTAGATGTAGTCTTGGCTATAATCGATATTAGCGCGATAAAAGTCGGTCCCTTTCACCGTGAGCGTGATTACGATGGCCCACGCTACGTCATCGATGACGTCTTAACTGCCGCCATATTGACGATTACATGAACCATGCTCTACACCATAATCGTCGTGAGCGTTCTGTCTAAAGTGACAGGTGTTTGTTTATTTCTACAATGTATTTACTGGTGTCCCTTCTTTTTGATGTAAAAGTTGTAAAAGTCGGTCCATCCATTCCATTATTTCTTTTTAATCCACACACTACATAGTTAACCTTCACACTATTTTTATGATATTTGTTTTTCGCGCGCAAATGGTTCGTTATTGCTACAACTTTGGTCCGAATTAACAACACGCTTACAGTGCCACGAGCTGTCAAAATCGCGATATTTATTTCGGACCAGCTTTGGTAGACGATAGCACTGTGAGCAAAATTATCGCAAAACGGACCACGGCAATAGTATAGTCCGTTTATTATTTTCGTATATACAATTTTCTCTATGGTATAGTCTGTGGATTGCAGAAGTGGTTGTCGTTCTACTGTTGTGTGTTATATTTATTTTAATTTATATTCTCGTAATTAACTGTAGATATTACGTAAATACAGGCTTTTACTTAATTAAAGGATATGCCTTCAGTAAAAGATGAGATGATAAGGGAGAGCAATTGCTTGGACATCATTAACTTATCTGAGAAAAGCCCTGCAAAAAACAGCGCTTTGGTTGATGTGAGAGCTTGTAATAAGCCCGCCGCTAAGGTAAGGAAAAATTAAACACCGACTTTATGCTTTACATTAAATTAAGTTTCAGTACCTACTTTGAACATATTATAATATATCTGGTCATATTTTTAGTATGTGACTGAAAACACAGCAGCGCAGCGATGCCTCTGGATATCGGTTGAATTGAATCAGCTATCAGTTGTTCATGCAGTTTTGCTTTATTTACTATTATTGCCTCACCACAAATTCTAGTAAATAGATTTATCAGTAGGCTGCGTGGCCCAAAAATTACTCGCCTTTCTAGTACCTATATAATGTTACAGTGATATGTTTTATGTAATTTAACATATTTCATTGTTTCCTTGTTATTCAGTGATTTTTCAAATTATTAAATTCTTGGACCAATACAAAAAATGTATAGGTTTGAAAACATCAACTTGTCATATATTATCTCACACTATTCATATTTCTAAAAAGTGTTGGTTTAAGTGAATGTTTCTGTCTTTACTGTACTGTCTGTATTAGACATGTGTAGGTGATGCGAGTAATATTACGCGGGTGATATTAGGTGAGAGTTCGATATGGCATTACGCATCACTTGAGTGCCGAATGCATTACAGTATCACACCATGACAGGGTGCACCGCACTTGCATAATGGAACGCATGAAGTTAGCCGAACCATGGTATTCGGCTAGCTTTGGGTTTTTACTGCTTTACAGCTCTATAGCTAGAATGAAATAAATAGAGATGTAAATATCATTATTGTTCCCAGATTATTATTTTGTTTTTAGTATGAAGAAAACCCACCAACGGCAAAATATGTATATACTACTTACCTACCTCATGTGAAGGAAAATCAACTTACAACAAAACATGTAGTATACCTATATTTTCAATTTTAGTGCAAGGAAATGAAAATCACATCTTGTAATATATACTAAGTGCCTATGATTAATGAAATGCTTATGAGACATGTGACATCTCCTGTGTAAAGTTTATGTCAGTGCAATGTGTGGTATCGGACATCTCATGTGATGATATGAGTAATACTGATGCCAAATGTTCTAAGTGATGTTTCGAGTGATATCACAGTGTAATATCACCTGAGCTGAACTGTAATGACATGTCACATTACATTCTAGTGCACTGTTTTGCGCATGTCTAGTCTGAATACTAGCAACTGCACGCGACTTCGTTTGTGTAGTAGGCTCTAAATCTTGGGACTAAAAAACTTTAACATAAGAAACTGAGCTCAATATCATTATTGATTTCCAGTGTCAGAGCCTATGATACCTGTGCCCTAACTCTCTATCTTCATGTAGACTGCGGATAGACTTCATTTTGACATTAGAACTCTATTCTAAATAAATTTGTATGAAGTACCTGCCTCCTATCTTGAATGCCGTTCTGTTGGTCTGTAAATCTAGTGAATTATTGAGTCTTTTCACATAAACTCTGTAGTTGGTACTAACTCTGGTTGTAATTAAAAATTCTACTCTCATTCAATTATAAAGTCAGATGATATGTGGAGCTCTTTTAATACCCACCCATTTTGTCTGACAATGAAATACTTCTTTCCCATTATCATTTGTGGTTCGGACCAATGAATTCAGAGGAATTATGTATGACCTGGTCTGATAATGGGTTTGGAATTATGAAATCAAGTTAATCAGTGCAGATTATAAGACAATCCCTCCAACTGTATGTGTAGATGTTTAATGCTAAGACAGTAAGACATAATTAAGTTAAGTAAGGGCACAAAAATGTACAAGCAATCACTCCTAGTCATTGCTTGTACATTTTTGTGCCCTACCTCACTCACAACTATTCACTAGAGATGTGCTTTGGTGGGCAACTAGTTTTAACTAAATGTAGAGCAACTTATCATCATGATGATGATGTATTTAATCCATTATTTTGTTGAAGCTAGCATCAAATTGCTGCATTTCACGTTTTGTTATATGGTAATTACAATGTGAAAATTCATAAAAATAGCAACTGCACATAAAAGTTGATATTTTGGTCAGATTCTCATACTAATGTTTTTTCCAATTATGGAAGGAAATAAAATAAAATTTTACATGGATATTGTTATGGTTGGCTTTGATATTGGTGCGTATTTGCGGTAAAACATATTTGGATTAAGAAAATAGTTCATTAAATAGCAAAAAATATCCGAAATTTTACCCAAATTTGTCATCATTGTATGAGTGAACACAGATGTTGTCATATGAATATTCATACTATAAATAATCTCACCACTTCTCTTACCCATCTCCGCATGGAAGTCCGACATAACAAGGAAATGCAGCCGATTTGATTCAAATTCTTAGATTTGGCCTCTGGGGCATTGCCACAATTCGTCTAGTGTTGTTTCAATAGAGTAGAATAAAAACAAATGAACGAGACTTGTCGGTGGAGGGAACTAGTCGGCTTCTGAATTATCAATTTTGCGTCTGACCCTACAAACCTAAAGATGACAAACACAGAACATATACAGAATGTAAAGCACAAATAAAAATAACTACCTAGTTATATTACTAGGTTGCAATTAGAATCACATTAGTGAAACACAATATTTCCCATCATCGTTTGAGGACAACACCAAGTTTATGTCAAAATGACAGATCAGAGTTCAATTATCAAAATGAAGCATGTTTCCCCCATAGGTGTTCCCAAAAAATTACTCTTAAATATGACATACACCCCTCCCCTAATAAAAAAAGGAACTATGAAGCTAAGTAGCTAAGTCTTATAACACCTTATACAATGTTAAGGTAATTCGAATCTATTATATCTATCTCTAGGGTCATATATTACCATTCCTCATGATGATAAAGTATGGTAATTCTCATCATGTGTCAAATACAGTTAGTCAATATTACACTAAGATTGATGTTTTGATGTTAACCATACTAGAATTTACATTTCAATTATAACTTTCACATAGTAAGAAACATGTGTTGAAGAACTTCCATTAATTTTGTAATCAAGGTTTTTTTAATCAACATAGTTATGAGAAATTCTGTTTTAAAAATGACTGATGGGTCTTTTGCCTTGCTTGTTGTGTTGTGTGTACTTTTTCTGGTTTTGATAGTTACAGGCATATAAGAATTAACAACCAAATGTCTCAGGATTAGGGGCGCAGTGCAGATCGTCACTTGTAATGGTATGCATCTATTAAAGGCAGAGATTACCGCTTAAAACCATCTCTTCCTCGTTCCGTAACGTAAACACATAAAACTAAAAACAAATGGTTCTTTCCAATTATAAGATAACAATGATGGGTACAAAGTAACAATCTTTACTCTTTATTATATTGTAGTAGTATGCATGAGTGTGTGTGTTTATTACTTCGTCACGCTGAAACGGATGACAGGTTTGGATGAAATTTTGAATGAAGATAGTTTAAACTTTAATCTGAAATAGCATATCGGTTACTTAGGTAAGGTACTAGGGAGGTACTTTTTACTTCGACAGGTTACCGAATAATCGCAATTAATTATTTTGCGCGGATGCATTCACAGGTGATAACTATATACAATATAATACTTTTTTACAAGACAATACTTTTGCAAATTCTGTACCCTGATATAATAAACTGAATTTGAAAAATTTAAAACCGACTTCGATTCTATTCAGTTATTGGAGTGTAACTCAAGAACTACTGGACCGAATTTGATGAAATTTAAATGGGACCACACGGGAAGTACCAGCTTTCAAACATAAAATAATTTTGAGAATCGGTTCACCCAGTCGAAAGTTATAAACAAAAAAATATATATAGTCGAATTGAGTACCTCCTCCTTTTTGGAAGTCGGTAGAAAAGGAACCTTTATAGGATTACTTCATTCTCCACATGTCTGTCTGCAAAATCTTTTTTACTCATGAACGCGTTATCATATCAAATTGAAATAAATATCAAATGCTAAGGTTTTTGTTCCCTTCCATCTGTAAAAAACAAGCCTCTAATCAATTTAAACTAAATAATATTTTGATATTTACTGATAAATCAAAACCTTGACGTTTATCGATGTATAATACATTTTTCAACTATATAATTGAACTTGCCCTTTAAATCAATTTATATTTTTGTTGTTTGTAAGGAACCCTCGATGCGCGAGTCAGACTCACTCTTGTCCGGTTGTTTTATTAAGGACATACATATACATATTCTTCTTCTTGGTAACGCCATAACTTGAGAAGTATTTCACTGATTTCCATACACTTTCTTTATATTTTGTTTATCTCAATACTGGCGTGGTTTACGAATTAAAACAAACATCATCAACATCACCCATCATCACGCAGGTGAAACCGTAGGGCGCAGCTAGTATTATTAAATAAAAAAATGTCATAGATAGCTTTATTAAGTATTGGTGCATGTAAAACTGGAAGGCTGGTATTAAGGTACTTTGTGTGCCGATGCAAATGTCGAAAGAGGATTGAAACGTTGAAAGTTAATAAATCGTAATTTCAGCCAAAGTGGAGGGTTTAAGCAAATTCTTAATTATGAGAATAATAATTAATTATATATTACACACTACATTATATATAATTAGAATAGTAATTAATTATATATTACACAGTACATTATATATAATGTAAATAATAAATATTTAACTATAGATATTTCTAAATAACATGTCATTAAAATTTGTTTATACATCATGATTTATTAATAAAGTTGTTTGCTTAACATTTGTGGTGACGCAATACACTAGAATACAATCATTTACGTTATTCCAAATCTTCAAACCATGACTTAAGTTCTATTCGTGTTAAGAACAGTACAGAATCTTCACACAAACTTACTTCTTTATTAATTAAGAGCTGGACAACTATACTTCATAACAGCAAATATGATTATTTCCATTTTTAACAGACTTTAAAAAGGAGGAGGTTATATGTTCGATTGTAAGTTTTTTTGTGTATGTTCACCGGTTTCTCCCCATTTGTGGACCCATTTACAAATATTTTTTCGTTTGGTAGAGTATACTTCCAAGGTGGTTCCATTTAAATTTCATCAAATTCGATCGAGCAGTTTTTGAGTTACACTCCAATAACTGAAAGTGTTACGCCCTATCTTGATATGGTAATTGACGGTGAATGACAATCGATCCCGTAAGTAGCAAGGGTCACTAAAAGACCGAAAACAAAATTTATAATAAGTTATTTCTCACTTTTTAGATATGAAGTCGGTTCAATATTTTTATAAAAAATAATATTGCACAATAATGTATTGTAGTGTTTGGTGATGTATATTTTACTTTCATTAATATGGATTACGTATTTGGAACACAAAGGTTTAAAAAGGTTAAAGTTCGAGGATTTCTATTATATATATATTTTGCGAATAGAGTCAGGAGTATCAGTTTAATTTCAAGTTAAATACCTTCGACTGCATTACACATTGTTAAACCTAGTATCTCAATCTTATTCTCCTCTATCAATATTGTTTGCAGTGGACTTGTTTTTATCATTTTTAAATTTCCTTACTGTACTCGCGTGTATTGTATAAGTAGCGGCTGGTAACTCCTACTACCAAATTGTAGGTGGTAACTGAGCAATTATGTAGTACTCTTTCACGCTTTGCTGGTTGTAATGTAACAATTTTATCATTTGAGTCTTTGTTGAGGGAAAGTGTCGAATTGCGAAATGATCTTTGAATTAGTGCAAGTTTGGTTTGCTAAGAATGACACCTTTACATATTTGCCTATTTTACTGTAGGGATTTTGGGATACGAGATTAAGACTCTTTTTTTAATCATTACTATTATTTACTATTTTTTATTGTATTCCTTTTTATAAACACTATTGCCTGCTTAGTGATTGAACATTGAAATTTATAGTGCGAGCATCGAATATATATTATATCAATTCGATGCTCGGACCTCGAGCCTCGGTGGCCTAGATAGTCATGGCATCTGACACGGATAGTCAGAAGACGCGGGTTCGAATCCCGTCGGAGATGTGAATTTTTATCTCTATAAATTTCAAAATTATTTACTAAGTTTGTAATTGTAACATAATTTCCTGTAGAGTACTCGTTGAAAGGGTCTCAGGAAATTTTATTACTAACACGTCGAAGAAATTATATTTGCTTTGAAAAAAATATCTACGAGAAATATAGTATAAAAACAATATTTGGTAATTATGGTTATTTATTTTATTAGTATTTTACACTTGAACTTTTAATAACATTTGAACACGTATAATTTTTAGAATAAGATAAAAAGTTTCCGGGATACGCATAATATACTAATGTTCTCAAAATCGAAAGGTCAAATCAAATTACAGATTGCCGATTCAATAACTTACATAATGCCTACATCATTAATATCTAATGTCTGTTCCATCGGTGGAATAATGAATTTGATTTTCTTTTAAGCATCAGCTCCGAAGGCAACGACTGAGTAACGAGTTACTCGGAGTTCCTTTTCACTTTTTTTTCGCCACCGGTCGAGACACGCGCCTGCGCTGCTGTCGTAATCATACACATACACACATAATTATTATCTTTTCATACAGACTTTGCACTAGCACCAGTGCATCATCTATCAGTGACCAGTATTATTTTGAGCACTTTTTTTCTTTTTCCATCACGTGTTTTTAATGCATCCTTTTGTTTTGTTTCTTTGTGACTTTCAGTGTTAAGTGCGTCATGTTGTGGGCAGCTGATTTTTATGTTATTTTGTTTACATGATATGTATACGCAAAATGCACACGATTCTTTAGTTTTGGAGTGCGCCTTTATGTAGTGCATGCCTTGTTGTTGCACCCGTGTTGACTGGAGACGAGATGACTAACTCACAGGTATTCATTCTTTAGTTATTTTGCACTATTTGGGAGTTGTAGTTTCGCGCCCTCGTAATTATTAAAGCTTCAAGCATAAGTGTTTAATAATCATAGATAGCTTTTGCATATCTTAGCTCTACGGAATCTAGTATGATTTTTATATTAGTTACGGTGTCTGAAGCTTTTAAAAATATTTCTTGGGGCGAACTTACAGCTTTCAGAGCCTAGATTACAGGAGATGGGAAAATTTTGGGTTATCAAAGTTCACTTCCAAACGACTTTAGCTGGCTATTATATTATAAAACCTTTGGAGGAAACTTACATTTTATATGATTCCGGATAAATTGCATGAGTATCCGCATTATATGAATTATACTAAGACTTCGAACTTAAAGATTTTCCCAACTTTATTATAATTTGTGTTAATAGTTGCTTTAAGTGTGCCGAAATCGGTACGTTCACATAGTTAAATATAGTTAAAGTAGGTGTCGTAATCTTAGCAAAATCATTTAATTTATACTTTTATTTGAATTTATTTTGACTTTTAACTGTAAAATAACGTAATTTCCACTTTCAACATGAACCGACGACGTTATTTAATTGAAATAATCTAATCAACTCAAACATTATGTACGCCGACCCCTTAAGAAGCTAAGAAAGCTTTCGTGTTTTAGTCGCAGCTTTTGCATTTTTACACTATTCAGTTTTTTATCAAAGTTCTATTCATTATATATTTCTCAGATAATCTATCTAGTAATTTGCTGCTGTCAATATCGATAATAATCTATGCTTCCATAATGACAGGATCCGGTGGAGTAACTATCTTGTATACTATACCTACTTCACCTATATAATTACTTACTTGGTCTGATTTATAACACATAATAAGTGATTCTTTTATGGGACAATGTATACGCTTCTATAATAAAGTTCCCAATGTTATCCGAGATTTGCCAATTAATAAGTTTAAAATTACTATTAAAACTAAACTCTGTCAAAAAGGTTATTACAAAATTTCGGATTACTTGGAGGATAAAACAGCTTGGGACTGATCACTCCAGGATCTACCTACTCGTGTACTAAGATGTCAAAGTGTAGCGTGTCTTGCCCTACTGATACCATTATTATGTTCTCTTTTGTAAGGCAACACACTGGAGCTAATATTTGTAGGAACTAAGTAAAAACATCTATATAAAAAGAATGGCCCCGAGTTTCTTGCCGCTTCTTCTCGGTAGGCTCTATCTGTTTTGAAACGCGGCGGTAGTCTTTAAAGTAAATTATAATGAAAAATTGACGTTCATAAGTGCGTCTTTGATGCCTAAATTGAATAAATGATTTTGACTTTGACTTTGACTATCAACTCAAAGCCTAAACTGGCTGCGACTACAAAACTTAAACAATAGCCATTTGATGCTTTTTATGTTGTAAGTATTCACTAAGCAAGGATTTATTTCATCACTGAGGGGTTGTATTAAATGTTGATTCCGTTCTGTGGCTTCGTATTTCGTACGCCATGCGAACGAAACTGCCGGAAGGTCAGCTATGTAGTAACATAAATAGAGTACAAGGAATGATACTTGTCTATAAAGAACCTTACTAACCTATTCAAAACTTTTTAAATTTTCTTATTATTTAAAAAAAGTCAACTCACCGCTGTTCTAGTTTGAACCCAGACAATATAAAGACGGTTCATTTTAGCCGTTACGCAATTATTGTAATTGGTCTTAATTCCCCCAGCGTTAGACTTGGCATGCATACAAACAACTATATTCATGGACTTTTGTTTCAATTAGACATTCTCATCTCGTATAGTACAGTCTTTTAGTAAATTGTACTATTACGTGTTCTGTGGTAATGTCATGAAATGAGTCAGGGGCTGTCTTTATGCGTAGCAATAGTTTACATTATATTGCATACTACGTGTATGTCCTTTCTTTTGTTAGACCGTTGTCCTCAATATACAAATTTATATAAATTAAAAAAATGTCTTTGCAATTGCCTATTTAAGTTGTTTTTTACCTAATTTTTATCTAAATTAAATATTACACCTGGTGCACCTACGAAATTTGATTTTTTTGGGATAAAATCCGCTCGAAGAAAGACTACTTACTAAGACTAGAGCCTTCTAAATCTAATTCAAAAAGTCGACGATAGTACGTAGAAATCAATGTTATTTTAATGGCATTATTGACTAAAGTTAAATAATTATAATTAATAATAAAATAATTGTCTACTACTGTTATCTTCTACCGATACAATCGATATTGGATCACGATCGAAGTTGACCTGTTCTACGCCTAATTGATAAAATCGGAAGTCATTCGATTTCATTCGCCACCAAAATCGTATCGTTGTGCGTTTGTTTTAGGAACTCGGTACAGACTTGGCATCGAATTTGAACATCAAATTACCCAAATGGTTTTTTGTGATATTGCTTCAATATCTCAAAAATAACTCATTGACGCACATATAAACCTACATTCTATCTATCTGAGCGAACTAAAAACGAAACGAACCACCAAGGTAAATGCGGTGTGATGTGTATTTTGATATTTTTTATCGTGATATTGAACTTTAAGTTGTCAATGAATCAATACGAAACATAATCAGTGGGCCTAGCATGAATAACTGCGTAAGTGTAACGTAATGTGTCGTTCACGTGACACAGCACAAACTGTCATTTATCTAGGGCAACACTGTGACACAGATTGACAGATGACACGTTGACGTTACCGATAAGAATACTTTTTCGGTTATTTTTTGTGCTACGGCCTCATATCGACTTCAAGCCGAAACCTATTTGTCGTTTGATTGTATCAGTTGTAGCTCTACAGATCTAACTCTTTCTGTATATTTGGTGTTTTATTGAATTTAACTTTATAAGAACTCCGAAATAAGAACTTTATAAGAACGTGTAATATGGCGGAATTCTCTCTCGGGAATATTTGCTATGAGTTTTCATTACTTCGACGCATCTCTCATCCATGCACTGAAGCTAGGATATAGGATAATAATCAGTATACAATCAAAACCTATAGAAATAAAACCAAACATTAAATGAACATACGTAACAACAATGTGTAAACGTAAATAAGACGCAAAGTGGAAGGTACGGGTAAAACATGTTCGCATTATCATGGTAATTTTGAAAATTTTCTAAAATTATTCCAGTGTGCGGAAGTTTTATCTAATACATATATTAAATATTATATAAAATATTTAAATGTGCAGATTACATGTTGTATTGGTTCTTAATAATTTCGCAGGAAGTCAGGTGAAATGAAAGGCGACAAACAGTAGGTAGTGTAGCGGAAACATAAATCTATATTTATATATCCTATTTATTTGGCAAGTTACGGTGTAATTGACATAGAGGTTGCAGTTGGACACTAATAATATAATAGGCGATGAATCTTCATCACTTACCAGTTTCTAACACCCACATCAACATTTGGTTGGGAATATGCTTCCCAACTTTATTAAGAGATTCATCGTCCCAAGTTTGTTCATTCAATGAATGAAAGTGACTTAAGTCATATTATGATGCCCCTTCATCCGTGAAGAAGTTACATGTTCTACGTTCAAAGTAATGTTATATTTTGCTGGTCGATCATCGTTACATATTATGGACAGTCGCTTGTTAGACATAGATAATTTACGTCTAGTCAAGATATTTACTCCCTGAGACTTGAGAGTAATAAATTTTCCCTTCGCTGTCTGGATGTGAATTGTAAATGGCAAGGTAACGACTTAGGTACTAGATGGTAGGAGCAAGATATCTTGTTGTTCCACCTCAGTGCCAGATATTCTGACGCGAAGCACTTATTTATTTCAGCATAGCATTTGTTAGGGTTTGAGGAAACTGTAGCAAGTGAAATCACTAGGCACTAGGCAAGTGCGATTCAAAAGGCAAAGTATTAAGGTAAAGAGAACGATACGTTACAGAAATTATCATGGGCGTGGTACTTATTGCTAACCTACAAAAGTGCATAAGTCGCTCGTCTTGATACGATTTTTAATCTTTCTTTGTGAACTGATTCGTTATAAGGAAATATTAAAATTAACTTTTGAGTGACCTTCATTCTTTTCTCTGTATGTACTGAGTATGTATGTTGACTATGTACATATGTTAACCCTAATCTTGTTTTAGTCAGCTGATGTCTTCCTATTTTATATTCCTTCACCGGATTCGTGTCACAATGCGTGTGTGATTCCCAAGAGACTGACATGTTCCTCTTTTCCAATATAACACTTACTACTCACTGACCTAGTTAGGTCTTAACCTCTTTATTTTAATGAAACTACAGCTAGGGTTATTCACAAGTAATCATTCAATTCATTCTTACGCATACGTAATGAATTTACGTAGAATGTAACCATCATCGCATTTTCTCCTATTGCGTGCAAGTCATTATGCCGATGTTAAAAAATGTTGATGTTATTAATTTCGAACCGCAAAAACCTTAGTTGTTTTACGGTTACGGTGACAAACTAACGAGCAAGCTAGAAAATATTCAGACTTATGCGAAAGTTACTTGTATATATCTTGTATTATTTTATTAGGTGTGCGAGTAAACACTAGCTTATGTCAAGTCACGCACTTTAAAACCTCAAACTTATCTTAACCATTTCGTTTCGTGCGGCCTTTCATTTTGCTTGCCTTTCTTACTTACAAGCACACAATGCATAAAATAAGTATTAGTATGTACGTATTTGTGTAACGTTGACCTACATAAGCGAACTGAAATATTTCATTCAATACTTAGCTATGTAGCTCAACCACGGCTGAACAGTATTGCACAGTAGTACAAATGTCGGAGACTTTGACCGCGTTATGCTCGTAATAACTTCGTACACTTGCGGATATTATCCCAAACATGCGTAGTTGTATCCTGGATCACAGTGGGTTTCTGCTATCATAGAATTTGCGTAGTCTAAACTGAATATTCAGAATTGAATCTTATAGAAATATTAAATGATTATTAATATAAAGTATTGTACGCGGATTACTACAAAAAATGTCGAGCCCTAACCTACTTGTAAAATTTTTAATCAGAGTAAAGTCGTGAGCAGAGAGTAAGAAAGGGCAATCATTACAAAAATATCACAGATATCTGCGAACAGCGCACAGAGGTCCCTTTCAAATATGTAGTTTGAGGACCATTCTCAGTTTACATTATAGATACGGGCTATTAAGTTATTTTTATATCTTGAAACAGTTAACATTCAAACGTTTGTTCCTCATGTACTTCTCAAATCCTTCACCCGTCCTTGTTATAATAAGAAATAACCTTATATATATTTTGATTTGTATCATCTCTTCGGAATATAATTTGTTTATATTCTTACTACTCCTACTTGAAGCTTAGTTATAAAAAAATGAATCCTTTTATTTTATCCTTTCGCTCGCGCTGGTGTATTAGATGGTGTTTTTGTTTTGTAATGTTATTACTTAACTAGGTTTATATCATAATACATTACTTTTTCAATAATATAAAAAGATATTAAAATTGTGTATTTCTCATTTCAGAAATAATTGGGTCATTTGATTGTTACTCGTATGTCGTAATTTTCGAACGTAGTACGCTAAGTTTCTTCTATCTAGTGGCGAGATTCAGATAGCTTAGCACGTTAAAATGTCCGATTCGTACTTGCGAAATTCTAATTATGTTATTATGTTTTAGATATGGTTCCGTGGAGTGAGAAGCTCCAAGTTCCGCCATGTGTACGGAGTGCCGTTCAAAAGGGAACGTTGTTACGACAACATAAAAATCACGAGGAACGCTCACGACTCGAACTTTTGTGCGGTGAACCCTAAATTCGTGGCCATTGTGACAGAGGTGGCAGGTGGGGGAGCGTTCTTGGTGCTGCCTTTGGACCATGTAAGTACAATTAGCTATAATATAATTGAAAAGCTGTACAAGCTTCTTCTGCTTGTGCCGTCTTCTAACGAAGGTTGGCGATCATTTGGGCGACTTGGAACTTCAACACTGCAGTTCGAAACAAAGATCGGGTGCTTGCGTTGTACCTACCACTGGCGTAGATTTTTGAGCCAATATATACACTTTTCGTTCCCTGTATTTTGTCTTGGATTATCAACTGTAGTAGATCGTACTTTGCGATGAAATTTAAATGGGACCTTAGAAGTATACTATTTCAAATAAAAATAGAATTTTGAGATTCGGTCCACAAATGGAGGAGAAAACGGTGAAAATACATCAATTTAAAAAAACATACAGTAGATCATAGAACCTCCACCTTTTTTGAAGTCTGGTAAAAATAACTGGGCGTTCGGGACTATAGGAAATGAAATCGTTTATTCTGTATAGGCCTACGGGGCACTTACAAATTGTCATATTACATTTATTATGTCTTTATTTATTTTAGGGGATGAGTGGGTGCCGTTGAACTTAACATTTAAAGTCTTGTGGCACTGCAACTCTTTTGGGCAGCTATGTTACGAACGACTTGCTCGTCGTAGACTAGTATAAAGAGTAGTATATAGTTTACTTTTGTAACATTAATACAAAATCAACTTGAAATAGATTCTACAACAAAAATCACTTAATAATTATACCACACCCAAGTTATTAGTTGTATCAGCAACTTGACAAGGAAAGTTGTTTGGCAGATTTACTCTATATTCAGGTGGGTAGAAATTTACCAGTTTCAGTGTCACGGCGCCAATAATCTAGTCTAGCATAGTAGGTTTATAGTGACTATGTAAAGCTGTGTGTGTGCATATCTCATATAATTTGTTAATATTTTCTTAAGGGAATTATAACCAGTAATATTTATTTAAACCAAAACCGAATTTCCTCACGTAATTAACCGAGGTTATCAACCAAGATGTCTCTAATCTTATTAAAGATCGGGCATCGGATATGCTCTAAACCAAATACGCTCAATGTTCAGGATGATATGATTGCCAGAAGTTGCATAACTTATATATATATAAACTTTATAAAGCGTTATGTATATACTATATAACACGTACAGGGTGTCCGGAAGGTCGATGCAAAGCCTTTGAGGGGGGAAATAGGTAAGGCCTTGGGGCATATTTCTAAGCTAAGTTAGCATAAACTATGTTCTAGGATTACGATCGATAAAAAAGAACTTCTGGTTTTTTTGTCTATGAGACAACTCCTAAATAAAATAAAGCTTAACTACATATGTACATATTTAGTACATAACGTAACTGTCTTAAGAACAATAATGGCAAACTTAAGAACTGAATAATGATAATGTACTTATTGGTTCGGTACTATTTCTTAGTTATTACACCAGTTTCATATCGCCCATTAAGTAGCTGATAATTTAGCGTCTTCTGTTTTTCGTCATACATACTCGTGTAAATAAGTTATATACTAACACTAGTAGCTTTCCGCGGTTTCACCCGCGCGGTTATGGATGATGATGAATCTTATATAGCCCATGTTACTCAGAGTGAATGTAGCTTTCCAATGATGAAAGAATTTTTGAAATCGGTCCAGTACTTTTTGAGCCAAATCGTTACAAACATACATACAAATCTTTCTTCTTTATAATATGATTATAATATATTATATACTAACATTAGCACAGACACATCAGTCGCTGGGAGCGACCTCGTTTCCGCTTGTCGAGTGTTGTCGGAATCCTTACCGATCCAGGGCAACCCACCGGAAATTATATCAGCCAAAAAACAAACTCATATGCCATAGGGGCATTGATTCAAAATTCTTGACACAATGTTCTTGCACACTACTAATTATATAGGTCATTCAGCTACATGTTCGTGTCTATATTTATGGACATTATATTGATTTTCGTGAGCGCAAATCTATATATATGTAGTATATACACTATATATAAATAATAACATAATAAATAATTAAGTGCTCGTAGCGGAGCTTGACTTGGCGATCTTAACCGATCAACAAGTCAAGCAACACTTGCTGTGGTCAGGACTTGGATGGGTGACCGCTAGTGGCATTATTCAACTGAGCGCTTCCGTGCTTCGGAGCGCACGTTAAGCCGTCAGTCCCGGTTGTTTGTCTTATGACAACGGTCGTTAGACTATGTCAAAGGCCTTCGGGCAGCCTGAAAACTTCGACATGGGTTGGCCACTAAACTATCCACCAAACCGAACTGGGCCCGCGTGGTGGATTATGGGCCAACTCCTTTCTCCGAGAGGAAGGCTCGAGTCCCAGCCGTGTGAACAAATGGGCTGATTATGATATAAAATAATCTTTATAGGGTTACTTCAAGAATGATGTGCATATTTAGAAACAGTATTTAAGTAGTACCCTTATGCAGAGAGCTGGTTCCAATTCTGATGCACACGGCGCTTTCAGAAAACCTGTAATGAACACTTGCTTATACTGCTTTATTATATAGGCTAAGGCCCGCGTATCACGTCAACGTAATACGTACCACAGTTTATCGTTGTTGCCAGACAAACATTACTCACCCCACCCTAATATCGAAGTGCTGTCTATTCGTATAGCCGGAAATAGTCAAGAATAAACAGTACTTGTCCATAAGTGTCAAGATTCCCAAGTGTCGGCCTTGTAGTCACCACTATGAATACATAACCATGTTCATCGATGAAGTCATTATCATTATGTACCTACCTATTGTTTTCCCACTTCGATTCAATGCAAGTGTGAAATTGATGGGACAGAAACACGACTAGTATTATAAAGTGGTGTTTTATGACGTGGGAAAATTTTAGTCTCGCTCTCGGTTTACAAAAGGTTTATGAAGCTGCTCATGACAGGATTTCACTTATTGAATCTTATTGTAAACTAGCTGCACCCTGCGGCTTCATCCGCATGGTGATGGAATAAAAGTAGCTTACGTTACTCCTATAAAATGGGCTATCTGCCGGTGAAAGTTTAGTTAATATCGGTCCAGCCGTATATGAGATTAGCCGGAACAAACAATAGTGACAGATAAAAAAATAGAAATAGATTTTTGTAAGTACCTTATATACTTTGATATGTATTAAGTGAAAAGCTGTTAATTTTGAATAACAAACAGACCCTTCAATTTTATTTATCTGTATAGATAGAAAAGATATGGTAAAAAATGATAAAAGATCAGATGCAACGTAATCTTGTTGTACTTTACAAAACTATAGACTCATGGAAAAAGTGTGAATCATAAAATTAATGTGCATGCAAAGCTCTTAAATAGATTGCCATTTTGGATGGCGAAAGTACGAGTAAATAGTGGGTTTAATCTTTCTTAATATGCACCGGAGCAGACGACATATTCCATTGTAATTTTATACACATGTTTTTACTTCGCTGTAGTGTAAAAGATTAAGGCATATCCTGCCACACGTTTTTCAATCCATTCATTAAATATTTCGCTTTCATTTACCGTTCATGTATTGATTGTGTTTGTGGTATTCCCACCTGCCAATTACCTTGCGCCCTTGTCCTTATTCCTTTCCATTATTCATGGCATAATTATAACACCCTCTCGAAATGGTTATATTTCTTATAATACACAGACAGAAAACTGAATTGGCATATTTTGGCATACTACTTTATTGAAATACTAGTTTTACCTAGGGCCTTCACCCGCGTGGCTAATCCATATCCACGTGTTGATAAGAAACATTCGGGTAACTAATGCTGTTTGTTTCTACCGGCATTTACGGCGTTTTACATTATGTAAAATTTTTTTTTTTTTCAAAAATAGGACCGAATTCTACACTAAATAGTGTGAAATAACTTGTAGAAGTCGGTGCCATGATTGTTCGAAAGTATCCTATTATCAAAATATTGCGTGCATGGTACCGACTTCGACAAGTTATATCACACTTTTTAGCGTAGAAGTCGGTTCTAAACTTTGATTTAAAAAAAAAACACTTTTTAGTGACCTGCTACTAACGGGATATACTGTCAATGATGATATCATCAAGATAGGCGAAACACTTTTTAGTTATTGAAGTATAACTCAACATTGCCGTGGGGTGCCGGTTTAGAGTAGTACCCCCCAACTCTACCCGTGGGTGCCGTAGAAGTTCGCTAAGGGATAACAATGGACCTCCCCATTGTTATCCCTTAGCGAACTTCTACGTGCAGCAGCACCTCCCAGTATAAAACCCCAAAACTGCGCTCGCCAACCCGCCTGCCAAGCGTGGCGAGTATTAGCATAACCCCCAATGATGGACACAAAAGGAACCAGGCCCCCAGTCCCCGGCAGCCCGCTATTCCTGGCTACGGTAGCGGCCACGGCTCCGAAATTGTTCACCGCTGCATTATGGATTATGATGGCCCAACTTCTCTCTTGGAGAGGAAGGCTCGAGTCCGAGCTGTAGGAACATAAAGGGCTGATTATGAATATGATCGAAGTACTCGAGTACACGTTGGAGACAGACAAATGAGTTGACGTCAGCTTTGTAGTATACATATTTAGGACACACAACACAATTAACATTTTGTTGTTTTTTCAGACTGGACGCTTGGACTTCAACGCGAGCCGAGTGACCGGACATAAAGGCCCAGTGTTGGACATCAAATGGAACCCGTTCAACGATAACATCATCGCGTCTTGTTCCGATGACTGCACGGTAATGAACTGGCCCAATTTTTTACTCTCTTTCTTCGACGCAATTTTTCTATAATTGTCGTTTATTACTCGGCATATCCGTATGAAATTATATAGCTATAGGAAAGTATGTTGGTTTTGAGAGCGTTTCTGTGATCTTGTATTTTTTTATCCTCTTGCGTCAATGTTTCACCAAGTTTGCTATAAGAATTTTGACATCGTTGACGTAAAATTTTCAGTCATTCTTGTCAAAAGATGTCTCATATTTTGTCATCATTACCATTTTATCTTTCAAAGTCCACAACAAAAGGACAGCTTGACGTCAAATAACGAAATGGTCAAATTTAAGCTCATGGAGTGTGCTAGCCAAAATGATATTGTCCAGTTCAGTTACATAGCAATTTGTTTACCTATATATTTTCAGAAGGTTTAAGTAACTAGAATTCAATATTACATATTGGTAATGCTATGGCTATTTTAATTAACCAAGGTTGAAGGAACCTAGGATGTCTGGCTCATATATAATTGAAAGTTGAATGTTATTTATTTTACATGAAGTGGGTTTGGTTCTAAACTCTACTTTTCTTGAATATGGATGTGCCTTTTATCATTATTCATTATGAACAGTTTAATTGCTTGCACTGCTTTTTACCATCAAGTAGATATGTAGATATCAAATCTTCTCTTCCTTGTAAATACAACTATTTAATAACAAACTATAAATTCGCCACATGTAATATTATTTATTGCACTAAACATGATTTTAACTTACTATGCACTCTACTCACAAATACACACACACACTCGAATCGAATACATATATACACATACTTACTTTAAGAATTTGATTACGGCCTACTGCACACATGCATAATATCTATTAAGTATTATCACCTACACATGCTCGTACTTACAAACTCCCTGTTTTGAAGTAAGATCGTAGGTATCCTGCTACATATTTTATTGTTGCAATACTTTGCACAATAGTTGTGTGCTTGCCTAATTATATTATTATGTAAACGCTGTACTTGCGTCCAAATTTGGAGGAATCCTCACTGTTTCTGAAAATACAGACTTATTCCTTATTAATTCTAGTTTCGGAAACAACAGTTTCCAATGTATATACTACATATACCTACAGCTTAGTATTAGTCTCTGTATGTGCAAATTAGATAAGAACAAATGTATATGTATGGTTTGATAAATAAAAATAAAGATTATTATAATTGAATGCAGAGACAAAGAGTGTTCAGTATAATGGTTTCTATATAAAATATTATCAAGAAATCGTAAAAACTCTGATACATACATTGAGTCTACAAACATACCGTTGTGCCAGTCATCTGTCATCAAGTTATCAACTTGTCTCTTATAGGACACTAGAGGTCAAAAGACAATGAACCCCTCGTCTACGTTTGTATGTCTGTAACCTAATGATTAAGGATTCCTGCTTTAGTTGATAGTGTTTCCACAACTGTTGTCATAGAGGAGAGGGAAGGGCGTATTGTACCCATTATCTTATCAGGAACAGTTTATTAGGTCTATCAATTGTTGCATTGACAATCATAATCGCATTGAACGACTTTTGTTATCGTTGACCGATTACAGGTAGATTTAGCATTTTATGCAATCGTTTGATATAATATAACCAATTTGCGCACGTGCGCGCAACGCTGCCCATGGTAGTTGCAGTGCAACAAAGAACTTTAATAGTAGTTGAAGTTTAATGTAGAAGTGCAGTCATTGATTCTAGAATCTCATTTGCCCAGTCGGTTTTCAGTTCCTAAAGTGCAATTGCAAACTCGCTGCAGTGCTAGCACACTACAGCTTGGAGCCATAAAAAGAATCGACATTGTTCTTTATTCTTTCCTAGCATGTGCGGTGTCTAGCGCTTTTTGAATAATAATATCTTAATTTATTTAATCTATAATATAAAGAGTTTATAAAATATATTTTAACAATATATTCGATATAATTAACGCTGATTTATATCGAAATTTATAACTTGTGATCAAATCAGACTTTTATTACGGTTCGTTCGATATCTAGCTCGAAAACAAAAGATTATACACTCTACAGACCAAAAGTGTATGTAGCTAACATGAAATGATGTATACCGAGTATATACATATTCTACGAAACCTTAATAGAGTAAGATCCCGACCAATACCAGGGCCGTAATTGACTATGTCCACTCAAACATGACACGCGGCGCCCTATGATATCTTCAAGGAATGATCGTGAAGTCAATACAAATTTGCGGTCATTCCTTGAAGATATAGTAACGCGCCGCGTTACTTGTTGCATGGTCATAGCGAATAAGACCCCTGTTAAAAATCAAAAGTAACATAAAACAAACCAAACCGCTAGATCTGGACCAACGATATCTGGACACAAGAATGGCTATTGTAAAGTATGATAATCATGTTGTCAGCCAGGAATGTAATCAAACCAGAACATCTGCATTACGTCCATAACGCTTACCAAATGCTTGATAAACAACTGTAGATATTAATTTTATTGCTAAGTACTAAATATTTTGTCAATGCGTCTGACTACGAACGAAACATACGAGAGATGTATAGGCTTGCTTCTTTAAAACTAAACTAAGTCTCTAAGACACCAATGTTACCTATAGTTTGGAACAACCTACCAGTGTCTATATTTCCTGACATACATAATCTGGGAGTCTTCAACTACAGAGTGAATAGGTACCTTTTAGGCAAGCCTGTACCACCGTAGACCGCGTCATCACTTACATCAAGTGAGACTGTGGTCAAATGCTTGTTTATCAAACGTAAAAAAAAAAGTAATACCAGCTGCAGACGATCTTTAAAATACGATTTCCCGTATAATACGCTGTTTAACTTAGATTCCTGCGGATTGAGGTATTTTCACGCTTACGAAAGTCTTACGAGTGTGTCAAATTATTAATAAGCGATAACGTTATTCATTACATTAATAAATATAATTTACTTGTAATATATAGCAAGCTTCTTTAATATCATAATCATAGCATAACAATATAAAATAGTGTAGCATTGTATTTTTCTTCTCTTATACCTGTTAAATTTACCTAGATGCAAAAGTAGCCATATTGCAATGTTAGAGATATGAACCAACATTATTAGCCACATTATAAAAAAATACGTAAGTTGAACTGAAGGTTCTGGGCGTAAGCTCCACTTTTGTTCCTTAGATATTAGCATCGCATTTGTATTTGTATTGTGCAAACCAGTGCGCATATTAGGTTGATTAAACATAGCGTAGATTATTTATGGATGAAATAATGATCTACATCTTGTAATTATTGAAATGTAATCCTGGATTATTAAAAATGACAGGGTTATGATGACATAAACTGTAATTTTTCATCAAGTCACACAACACACACACCACACATACAAGTCAAAAACCCTGTCAGTTCAAGAGGTCATACTCTTGAACACCTAAAATGGAAACCCAAAAACAGGGAACAAACATGAGCATTTGTTCGCAGTTAAAAATCATTGTACACAATGTATTTCTCTAAGACCCTTATCATATAAGTCAAATACTGTTTCAGGTGAAACTATGGCACATCCCAGACGGTGGTCTGTCTATGCATCTGACCGATTGGCTAGTGGAACTTCACGGGCACAAACGCCGCGTGGCTTACGTCGAGTGGCATCCTACTGCCGAAAACATCCTGCTCAGCGCCGGATTCGATTACTTGGTAACTTTTTTATTGTCATGTTCAAGGTTAATAATGCACAGATGTTATTATAGTTGCTGTAACTCTATAAACTGTACTAAGAGCCTAAACTGTGAGATACATCTACAAAGGTTAATAAGTATTGACTAGGTGACTCTTGCAACTGATTAATCCGTCAATCTAGATTGGGGTCTTACTCGTAAATCCAATTAGAAATATTAAATGTATTATAATGTATCTCATTATTCTCGGCTGAGCGACGGGAATTAAATCCTGAGTGTACTGAGATATGGGCGTTTTTATGTTTGCTCCACGTTGAGAACTGCAGTGCTATTATGTATTTCGGTTGCTAACAAATATTGATTAAAATCTTGAAAAATGGCGGCTCTATGTCAGTTTTGCCCACTCCAGTAAGCAAAAATGTTAGTAAGTTGATGACTGGAGCTTACAAAAGTGACATAAAGTCGCAATTTTTTTCAGCCCCTCAGATATTTATAAAACTTTTACAGTAGGGAAGTTCGTATCGTTATAATTTTCATGTTCGTACACGAGCGAAAATCGGGTGGCGGTTATTAGAAGTTGGATTGTAAAAGTAAGTCAAATGTACAAATGTGCACGTCATATATGCATAATGCTGAACCTCAGTGTTTGTTTTAGGACAGGTAACCAAACTTAAGGCTTTTTAGTTTTACTAAGAAGTGATAAGCGAGTCATGGTTATTTCAAGCAATCCGGGTTAACGGTATATAGCGCTGGAGCGAGATAGTGAAAGCACCCCATTTTGTCGGAGGATTGGCTTAAATCTAAGAGACACCCTTCCTTCACCTACCCTTCGCACATCAAGGGCATTGCAATAACATCTCTCTCTCCCACAAAACAGTAGCAAACTGACATTCTTGGTGTAGGTAGTGTGCTAGAATTTTCAACCAAAGCCTCACTGACCGTCAAGTGAAACATTGCTCAAAGTCTAGCAATTATAAAATAAATATTACTGTTAAATATAAATCTAAAATCAGAAACTTTCAAGCCTAGATCAATTCCGAATGGCGCAAACAAAGCCAGCGACTTACGCAACACTTCATTGGATGTTATAAAACTCAATAGAGATTGATTAATTGCAAATTTAAAAAATGATCCACAGTGTTACGAATGCCAGACGTCACTCATTCACCTAATGATTGGATGATCAATGACCATATGATATGATCTCCGGTGTTACCTAATCTTTATATTGTTACTTTTATACTATATTTGAAACGTAAAACTGGTTAAAAGTTTGCGATTAATGCGAATTGAAAACAGATAATATTTAATTCAATATATAAAAGTTTAAGAATCGCAATAATATCGCATAAATGGTACTAAAGTGTATCTGTTAGTGTGTATTTTTATTTCCTATTCCTGAGAAAGCGAGATAACCTTCTACGCGGATAAAGCCGCGGGCAGGTAGTATTGTGAAATAAATGCTACAAGTTGTATATTTATTTGTCATATTTGTTTAGTTAATTATTTGACAAGAGAGAGAAAACAATTTAACATACATTTAAATTCGCTCATCAAATCGCTATATTAGTATACAGCTAAAACTACAAGCATTTATAAAAAAATATTTCTATATATTTTGTTTACGCTCCGTTCCGTTTTAATGTAGTGTGAATAATCATTACTAACTCTCATGATATTACGGAGCCGTAAAAACGCTAGTTTTGTATAAATTTTAACCGGCTACTTGTTACGATTTGAAATATTATTAGCTTTTTGAAAGTAGAACAGGCAGACGGATAGATAGTGTACGTGTAGCAATAGAACCGTAGTCTCGTATAGAACTCTAAAAACGTAATGTATCTAAGATCTAAGTATTCTACTGCAGGCCTATTATGTTTCTCAGTTGCTAACAAAAGTTGATTGAGATCGAAAAAAATAGCGGCTCTATGTCAATTTTGACAGCTCCAGTCATCAACTTACTAACATGACAGGCCGGTTGGCGCAGTTGGTAGCACCCCTGCCTTCTGAGCCGCTGGGCCCGGGTTCCATCTCCGGACAGGTCAAACATTTGTGTGCTTCAACATGTCTGTTTGATCTGTGTCTGGGTGTGTATTTGCATTTAAGTATGTGTATCAGTCATTAGGTTACCATAGTACAGGCTCTGCCTAGTTTGGGATCTGAAGACCTTAATGTGTGAAATTGTAGTTTCGGATTTGTTCATACGCGCCCACATTTTTCTTACTGGCGTTGTCAAAACTACCATAAAACCGCCATTTATCAAGATTTCAATCAACATTTGTTAGCAACTGAGATACATATTAGCCATTCTGATTACAGTTTAGAATGCAGCCATTGAAAACTTCGGAATCGGTAACATCACACAAGTTTGTGTTAATTTAAATTTCTGTATACTTTTCTTTTTATACACTCTCTGCGGTTTCAGCCGCGTGATGATGGATAATGATGATGATGAATCAAGATATACAGGGTTATTGGTAATTAGACCGGATCCTTTTAAGGGGTGGTAGGGAATGCCATTTGCAACAATATGACTGTACATTGTGATATCCGGAAATGAATCATTTCTGTGATATTCTTTTTTTTTATTTTTTTTGGAAAATCCAGTTTAACTACTTTAAAATTCAATAAAAAAAAAGTAATCAACCGATTTCAATTCTATTCGCAGTTTTAGAGAAACCTTGTTACAGCTCTTAATAATAAACAATAATATCGTACTAATGTAGATCCATCCAAAAACTAGAGGCTTTTTCATAATTTTTATTTGATAATTTTTGTAAGATGCTTTACAAAAACCTTTATTTTCTCTACAAAAACGATAGTAAATTAAGTCTGCATTTTATTTAAAAAACATCTACAAGTCTTTAGCTATCCAACGAGGTAAAAAAATTAGCACTTTATTGCACAATTGCAGAAATAATGCGATAACAAAGACTCAGGTAGAGACATTCCGAGAAAGGGTTTTAGACAACGGTATCCATGTTGAATGCGCCGTCTCCCTCTCGCTTATGTTTGTTGAACGAGCAATGAGAACCCAGTTTGCTCAAGCGCATCGTACTGTTCAGACGCTCTTTGGCAACCCTTTATTACGATTAAATTTCGACCTTGATAACGTTATTGGACTTGTGTAACTTCTTTTTCTGTGATTCGGCTACTGAACTGGACTTTTTGATTGATTGCTTACCCGACGACTTGACTTGTACTAAAGGATCTGATCATGACTGCGGAATCCCACGACCATCTACCTCGGCTTCGAGAGTTCACAAACGAAGAGTATGCGGACATACTGTTTTGCTATGGTTTTGCCAACGGCGTCGCTACACATGCTCGAACGGAGTATCAGTCTCGATTTCCACAGCGCCGTTTACCCCATGTAAGTGTATTTGACGGAGTGTACCGGCGACTACGAGAAACTGGTCAAGTTCAAAGACGACAAAGTGATGCTGGACGATCTCGTATTTATCATTCGGATGAAGAGGAACAGATAATTCGCATGTTTGAGCAAGATCCTACGACTTCAACAAACATCATTGCACGACGTCTTGGCATGTCGCAATGGAAAGTATGGAACACAGTGCACCGCTCAAGACTCTACCCGTATCATTTGACTCCGGTACAAGTTATCCAAGACGGAGATCCTGCACGTAGAGTCGAATTTTGCAGATTCATGTTGAACACCGATATGGAAGATGCCAATTTTTTATTAAAAATCTTATGGACCGACGAATCCAAATTTGATCAGGATGGAATATCAAATTATCATAATATTCATTATTGGGCCCCGAAAGATGACGGTAACCCAAACAAGAAAAGATTACAAGGATCACAAAGAAGGTTTTCCGTTAATGTGTGGATGGGCATTATTAAGAATGAATTGATCGGCCCTTTCTTTCTGCCCAACAACCTCAATGGTGAAGCGTATGATTTTTTTTTGAGAAACGAACTTTATGAGCTACTCAGTGAAGTACCCCTTGAAACCCGCAGAAACATGATTTACCAACATGATGGTTGCCCCGCACATTTTAATTTGAGCGTCCGTGAGTGGCTCAATCGTCAGTATCCCAATAAGTGGATTGGCAGAGGAGGACCCATTCCGTGGCCGGCCAGAAGTCCCGACTTGACTCCCGTCGACTATTACGTATGGGGTCACATGAAAAGCTTGGTGT
Organism: Selenia dentaria; assembly: GCA_917880725.1. Lineage (NCBI taxonomy): Eukaryota > Metazoa > Arthropoda > Insecta > Lepidoptera > Geometridae > Selenia > Selenia dentaria. The sequence goes on along the minus strand of OU862888.1, from coordinate 17,831,713 downwards.
ACGACGATACTCTTGGACCTGTGGCAACCATCGAAGAACTGAAACAGCGCATAATAAATGCAGCAGAAAAAATGAAAATTAATTTAAATACAAGTGTTGTTAAAAGCAATTTACGCAGACGTATGCGTCTCTGCATTCAAAATTCTGGCTCACATTTTGAGAACGAACTGTAAAAATAATAAATACAGACTAATTACATCTACTCTTTTATTTCTTTAAAAGAAATTAAGTTACCTTAAGAAAGTATTTCTTCCATAGCTACTTCTCATGGACTATTCTCATTCCTTTCTCGGCCTTTTGTAATCGCATTATTTCTGCAACTGTGTAATAAAGTGCTAATTTTTTTACCTCGTTGGATAGCTAAAGACTTGTAGATGTTTTTTAAATAAAATGCAGACTTAATTTACTATCGTTTTTGTAGAGAAAATAAAGGTTTTTGTAAAGCATCTTACAAAAATTATCAAATAAAAATTATGAAAAAGCCTCTAGTTTTTGGATGGATCTACATTAGTACGATATTATTGTTTATTATTAAGAGCTGTAACAAGGTTTCTCGAACAGAATTGAAATCGGTTGATTACTTTTTTTTTTATTGAATTTTAAAGTAGTAAAACTGGATTTTCCAAAAAAAATAAAAAAAAATAATATCACAGAAATGATTCATTTCCGGATATCACAATGTACAGTCATATTGTTGCAAATGGCATTTACTTGGCACCAATTACTCTGGGTTAATGTAGCATTCTAATAGTGAAATAATTTTCGAGATTATTGCAGTTTTGCACCTTTACTAATAAACGTTCCGTAAACTGTATACTAGGCGTACCTTTCTTTGTCTTGCGCTCACGCGTGACTATTACTGTAAGCCTAAATTGACAAATAGATACGTATAACTATTCCGGGTATAGCGAAGTTTATTAGTAAGGCCGTTTGAATGTATTCGTAACAAACATACATAAATACAAATCATTCGTCTTTCTAATATATAGTGCGAGCTACGCCATGCGAAGTATCATATATGTGTTCCAGTGCCTCATCTATCTACATACCGAATTTCATTAAAATCGATTCAGTAGGTTTTGCTTGAAAGATTAATATACATCCATATATTCATACATACAAACTTTCGCGTTTATAACATTAGTAATATTGATGGTTTCCAAGTACGAGTAATAATGAGGTACATACCTAGTTACATTCATATAAAAGTCTCATATATGTACTAATAATTGTACTTAAATTAATCGTCATAATAGCATCACGCTAACACGAATAAAACCAACGCTCGTATACGAGTACAGTTTGAAATAAAATGAACCGAATAAGTATTACATTGACTCTGGCGAAGCATGCAAATGACCCGCCAAACTGCAGCGTTCGCGTGATTACCGCGAATCGAGTTTATTGGAGCAATACCGTTACTCGTTCTGTTATTTATGTATGGGGAAGTATCGCTTTCAGTACTTTCATTAGACTTAGGAAGTAGGTAACTTACGGTGAAAGATGTTTACAATCATTGTATAGATGTTTTACTTTCCTTTTTAACATGAAATATTTTATGGATCTAGTAGCAGTTGTTCGTATCTAAGATCTAAGATTGACTGGTTCTGCCTCCCACAAGTTATTTTTGACGACAATACTATATCCTTAAGCAAAACGGTCAAGAACTTGGGTGTCTACCTTGACAGTCATTTATCTTGAAAACCTTTTTTTTTAAATTATTATTATTGCTTTTGTTCACAGACTCAATGGGTCCGTGGCATTGCTTACATTTATATTTTAAACTTATAATTATTTTTTTTATAATTACTAACGGAATACAGGAGGACATTTTTTTTTTCTTTACTAAACTTACATAATACATTTTTTTTGTACACAAATAGACTTTTAACTAATTTCTAAATATCGTACATACCGAGAGCATACCGGCTCCCTTGGAACCTCAACTTGCTGAAGTCAGTCGAAAGGTTTTTGCATCAACAGCATCACTTAGAAGACTCCGTAACTTTCTCCCAACTGCCACCAAAACTGCGTTAGCACAGTCCCTCCTCCTTCCAATACTTGACTACGCTGACGCCTGCTATCTGGACTTAACTGAGGAGCAGTTAAATAAGCTAGAGCGCATACAACATTTTTGCATCAGATTCCTATTTGGTCTGCGCAAGTATGACCATGTATCTGAATTCCGGTCTAAGCTCAATTGGTTACCCATCCGACGTCGCCGGGATTTACATGTCCTTTTCCTTCTTTATAATATTCTGTTCTTCCCTCCGACTCCATCTTATCTTAAAGAACGTTTTGAATTTCTCCATCTCTCTAATGATTTTTCTCTTCGTTCTGCCTGTACCCGTCAGTTGAAAACCCCTACTTCCTCGACAACATTTTATCAAAATTCTTTTACTATTCGAGCTGCCCTTCTGTGGAATGCTCTTCCCGTTGATATTAGACACGTTCAATCAATTAATTAATCTATTTAAGAATATGGTAAAGAAGCATTGTCTGAAGGCTGCTAGTCATAATTTTTGAATATTTTGTATATAGCATTCTAAATCTAATTTCTTTATTTATTAACTGATCCTATAGTAGGTATGTTTATATTATATTATATATATACAAGTAAATAATAAATATGTATTGTATGTATGTGTGTATTGTATTTATGTATCATATTATTATATATGTACCTAATCTGTGTATGTATGTGTTATTTATATGTATATATTTGATTGTGTCTGAGCAAACGAAATATTATGAAAAGTAATATGGTAACAAGGCATTTTTTTTAAATGAATTATGCACTAAGTTAAAATTGTTTATTTTTTTCCATTTAACACCACCATGCGCCAATTCTAATGTATATAAATTTCTATCCATCCCAAGGTTGCCTGTAAGAAATTGCTTATAGCGATAAGGCCGCCCATTGTACAACCTGTTTTGTAAAATATTCTTATTTATTTTCTTTTATAAGCTTGGTGTTCAATAAAGTATTATTGTATTGTATTGTAGTTCGGTAGTTAGTTCGGTTGACCGAACTAGTGCAACTTTTTAGTGGCGATAGTCTGATTGATACAAAGCATCGAACATTTAATACTCTCTAGTAGCAGTAGTTCGGTCGTTAGTCAGGTTGACCGAACTAGTGCAACTTTTTAGTGGCGATAGTCCGGTTGGTACAAAGCACCAAACTATTGATACTTCTAGTAGTAGTAGTTTGGTCCGGTTGACTAGTGAAAAAGTTAAAATAGAATAGATATAAAAGAATAGTGAACGATCTAAACTGTGCCCCCTCAAAGCCATAAAGTGATACGTAAGGGGTGATTGAACGTTCAGTTAAATAATTACCTAGGTCGATCATCATCATCATCTCAGCCGTAGGACGTCTACTGCTGAACATAAGCCTCCCCCATTATTTGTTGTGTTTGTCTCCATCCCGAATAGTAGAATAACTATAATAACTAAAAACGTTGGAAAACTTTAGAATAAAATAAAAGAAAACAAACTTTCCAATACAAAAAGCTCAACTGTCAAACACTAATCTGTAACACGACATTCATTGATGGTACGAAGTTCTCCGGGTCAGCTAGTATTTATATATTTATTATGTGTGTTCGCGGATAACTTCGTCGTTCAAGTATACGTAGAGTATACTTCTGAACTGGTCCAATTTTAATTTCATTAAATTCGGTCTAGCAGTTTTTCAAAATCGGTTCAGCCGTTTTCGAGGTATAAGTGTTCGAACAAACCTGACTTTGTTTTATATATATACGAGGGTGAATCAAAAAATTCTTGGAATCAATATTAAAAAATGCAAAGATTTAAATAATAATATTTTATTTTTCTACATAATCTCCCTCCAATGCAATGCATTTAGAATAACGCGTTTCTAACTTCCTTATTCCTTGTGAAAAAAAAATATTTTCTTGACTCTCGAAAAAGTCCTCTACGGCAGCTATAACCGCGTCATTATCGTGAAATTTTGTTCCACGAATTTCCTCTTTTAATTTTGGAAATAAGTGAAAATCACTTGGGGCTAAGTCCGGAGAATATGGTGGGTGGTCAAGGAGATTGAAGCCAGCACAGCGGATTGCGTTGAGCGCAACTTCCGATCGATGAGCAGGAGCGTTATCTTGAAGGAACAACACGCCCAACGACAGTTTTCCACGACGTTTTTCTTTAATCGCTTCACGCACTTTCGGGATTAAATTTGCATAATAGGGTCCAGCAATCGTCTGGCCTTTTGGCATGTAATCAATAAAAAGGATTCCTTCACTATCCCAGAACACAGAGGCCATAACTTTGCCAGCGGTAGGAGCAACTCGAAATTTCTTAATGGATGGAGAGGATGGTCGTTTCCAAGACATGCTTTGTCTTTTAGTTTCAGGATCAAAATGGTGGATCAACGTTTCATCCATGGTGACAAGACGACGGCAAAAATTATCCGAATCACGCTGGAACATTTCGAGATTACGCTTGGAAATTTCCAAACGTCGCTTTTTGTTTTCGTCGGTTAACATTCGTGGCACCCATCTTGCAGACACTTTTTTGAACCCCAGTGAATCAATTAAAATGGATTGAACGCTACCAAAAGATATCTTTAGGATCTCAGCTATATGTTTTATAGTCATTCTTCTGTCTTCCAAAACCAGATTCTCAACCTTTTTGACATTTTCTTCTGTAACGGAGGTTGAAGGCCGCCCAGAACGCGGGTCATCTTTACAGCTTGATCTACCTCTTTTAAATTCAGCCACCCAGTACGCAACCGTAGAATAGGGTACAGCATCACCCCCTAATGTCTGCTGAATGACCAAAAAAATTTCCTTCGTAGACATTTTTTTCAAACTGAGATATTTTATCACCGCACGTAACTCACTTTTAACCATAATTTTGACTTTTTAGCAACTCGTTGCACAAAAAATTTATTACATGCGAACGAACTGACAAAACAAGTGACAGTCTGCATAAATATAGTGTGATAGACACTCTTTAATTTGAATATCGAACTTGATCCAAAAAGGTTTCATATATATGCACTTCTAAGAACTTTTTGATTCACCCTCGTATACAGATATATATACGGTCGAATTGAGAAACCTACTTTTTACAAGTCTGTTAATCAAAAAGACATTATGGTACATCTTTTTGTGTGTGACTGAGTTCTGTATGCCATCTTAATTTATAGAGGGTAACAATGCAGTAAAATCACACTAACAGATATGATTAAAGCATTTGGTAAACATAATCTGTGACCATAATCACTATCAATAATTTGATCAAGCAGTACTCTATAATGGCATACCTTTTAATACGTTTTATGTATCACTGGCTTTTGAATTCGATTGCATTAATCTCTATTATTCTCTATGGGCGAGCGTGATTCACTGATATGTTACTCTCTTGAAGCTACACACATTTATTTAAATAAATAAGATAGAACTGTATGTTTGTAATGTCAAATTAACAGTTTTTTTATTAAATTTGTATTATACTTATAACACACAAAAAATCTTTTTTATGTCTGTATCTATCTGTCTGTTTGTTCCGGCTAATCTGCAAAACTGTCGGACCGATTTCGACGAGACTTTCACAGGCAGATAGCTGATGTTATAAGGAGTGATTTAGAGTACAGTTACATAAAAAAAATGCTTCTGCACAAATAAAAAAAATATAACACGCGGACAAAATTGCTGCTTTAATAAGCGGGTAACAGTTTAATTAGGTCCATTTTTATAATGTTTCAGATCTTCGTATGGGACGTAGGCAAAGGCGAGGCGGTGAAAGTAATAGACTGTCACAGTGATGTCATCTACTGCATGTCATTCAACCGCGACGGATCCCTGCTGGCCACCACTAGCAAAGACAAGAAGCTGCGGGTGATCGAGCCTCGACGGGGCATCGTCCTATCTGTAAGTTCCAACATTTATTATTCTTTTTTATGTGTACTCGAAAAGCTTGTTCGGGGCGTAACTTTGACAAACAGAACGCGTACTTAGCGCCACGGTATAATTGTATAAAGTTCTCGACACCAAATGTGAGACAAGTAGAATCCAATATATGGGTTATTACTAAATTTCAAATTACTTGGAGGATAAAACAGCTTGGGACTGATCACTCCAGGATCTACCTACTCCTGTATTACCATGTCAAAGTGTAACGTGTCTTGCCCTACTGATACCATTATTATGTTATCTTTTGTAAGGCAACACACTGGAGCTAAAAATAAGCGAGCATTTGTTATATCATTATAAATTGGCGATACAAAAATGTAAAGGCACGCCCGCTGAGTATCTTGCCGGATTATCTCAGTCGTGGTCGCGTTCCGATCCGGTTGTAGATTTAAGAAATAATAAATGTAAAATGTTAATTTGTAAGTGCCCCCGTAGGCCTATACAGAATAAATGTTTTGAGTTTGAGTTTATACTATAATATACGAGTGTAAAACAAATGTAGGTCTACCGTGGCCTTAGTCTCCTGATAGCGATCGTTTTACAACCGATATCAGTCAGTAAATCGCCACAGACTGGAAATTCACGTTAGCTGCGGCCATTCTCGTAACGGGCCGCGCTAACGTGAAATCCTAGACTTTGCCGATTTAAAAATTGATATTACGATAGTTCACTCTTAACCATGTTTATCTTACAAAGTTTTCTGTTTGCATTGTGTCGTTTAATATATAGATAATTTTGTCGAGCAAGTTTTTTTTTGTTTTTATTATATACAACTACACTCTACAAACTCCAAGGTTCGATCTTTTTATTAACTTTTTGCAATTTATGATTGAAAAACAATTATTTTTAAGGACAACATAACATGCTCATTTAGGAGACATAGGAGAACCACATATTTTCTAGAGTCTATCTACTTAATTTCTAGATACAAGTAAGAATTAAAAACATAATTGATACACGGTGAAGAACCTTGTCCTGTCGTTAAAAATAGTTTCCTTAGCTACCGACTTCCAAAAAGGAGGAGGTACTCAATTCGCTGTATTTTTTTAATTTTTTTTTATGTGTGTTACTTCATAACTTTCGACTGGGTGAACCGATTCTCAAAATTATTCATTTGTTTTGTTTTGTTTAGTTTAACACGGTAGTTCCCGTGTGGTCACATTCATCAAATTCGGTCCAGTAGTTTTTGAGTTACACTCCAATAAATGAATAGAATGAACAAGCAAGTACAATTTGAAAAAAAAATTGTATACTTACTGACTAGTATACAAAATTTTTTCAATTAGTACTTGTTTATACTAGCTCATTATACACTTTTTATTACAGGAAGGCCACTGCCATTTAGGCACTAAGGCATCGAAATGCACGTTCCTCGGTAGCCAAGGCCGAGTGTTGACCACGGGTTTCTCGAGGTACAGCGACCGTCAATACGCCGTTTGGGACCAGCATGACTTGTCCAAACCCTTGGCCTGCGAGACCATCGACAGTTCGTCAGGTGTCGTGTTCCCTTATTACGACTATGATACCAACATGGTAAGTTGAAATTGCACTTTTATTCTACACCTGTTCGACAAGTAAAATAACAGTAAGTATTAATTACACTAATGCTGCAATTTTTAATTATTAAAAATTGCAGCATTAGTGTATGAATAATCATTGTCAATGTGGTGTTTTTCTTTAAATGTTCATCATCATCACAGCCATATGACTTACACTGCTGAATATATACTGACTTACTAAAATGGCGCGGTGACCCCAAAGTGGGCCTTGGCCTCCGACAGCAAAAGACTCCTTTGCTCGCTGCATTGTGCGGTTTGTTACCAGCTGAAAATTATGCCTCTGCCATAAATTACTAAAGGGCCGGTTGGAAGAGGCTTTTAATTATAGTAATCTAATAATATGACAATAGTAGATTGTACAACGAGTGTAGAAAAACATGCCATTTGACAGCCTGAACCAAAGCAGTGGGAGAAAATTCAAGCCGAGGATAAAATTGGTTTTATGCCCCAATTATAATATGTATGTCCTTACTCAAACAAACAATTATTCTAATCAAATGATTCAATCAATTTCATGATAATTTGTTATAAAATATAAAAGTATTTGCATTTTGGCACTAAAATTATAATTTTGAAGTAGGCTGTATGTTCACTAAACTTTTTTCGCATTTGGCGCGTGAAAAACAAATAGTACCATTTACATATTTAATTTTTATCATATTTGTCCCTGTGTGGAAAATGTGTTTAAAAACCTTGTATAAAACTTGTAAGCTCTGCTCATTACACACTCGGCTGAATTACGCGCTCGCTTACGACTCGGGCTGCACCCACAGCCTCGTGTGTAATGAGCAACTTAGCTCATATCATCATATATCATAATATACGATTATATCTCCAAAAAATTACGAATAAACTTCATAGTTTGTTTTTTTTTCTAATCACAGGTATACCTTGCTGGCAAGGGAGACGGGAACATCCGATACTACGAGGTAGTTGATGACGCGCCGTACGTGCATTTCCTCAATCAGTTCCTGTCAGGGAATCCGCAAGTAAGTTCAAACCACGGATTTAGGAAGGGAGAGGATATGGCGCAACGCATTTATTCTACTGATTCGCATGTCGCAGTTTTTCAATTACGCATCCCCACTGCACTTCACACCTACAAATGAAACAATAAACTCATAAAGTAATACACTGAACGCAACGCTCTCATTAGCTACTTACACCAACTCATTATAATGCACACTGACAAATCAACAAATAAACGCTAATAACTCCCGGCGCCGATAACAGAGGCCGCACTATGCGACGCTGAGAGTATCATTACACGCAATACTACATTGCGGCATTGGTTTGTTGAGTTTGTAAACAATTTTATAACACTACCAGCAATTAATGTCGAAATGAATAAGCTAGAAAAAAAATGTATAACACTGCCAGCAATGGATGTCGAAATGAATATGCTAGACACTGGCGCGCCGATATTGCGATTTTAGCCAACAAGTTCTCCGGAACTTATTGCTGCGACACTTGCCACGCCTTCTCTACACATCCCCTCCGAAATCCGTGGTTTAAACGGGGATGTTTTTAAGAATAGAGCAGGATAGAATATTTACAAAATAAGCATATCCATATTATTTTGGAAAGATGATCATACAGGGTGACTATATAGACATTTTCCTTTCTGTACTTAACTATTTAAACACCTCTTACTTTTGCTAACTTGTAAGGGTAACATTAGTTCACGAACATTTCTATGATTTTAGAATTATCCAAAAGTTGTCAAATTGCGATAATTTTCTCGAGTTTGATAAACAGCTGATATCGTAAAATGCAGATTTTTTTATTTAGTGAATTATTTTGGTCGAATCTCTGATCTAAAACCTCTAATTTAAAACAACATATTTTAATATATTATAAGATCATTAAGAACGTAATTTAATTATTATCCTCTAGTTTCTGAAACGTTTGTCAGTTTGATCAGCTAACAGACAAAATACTGACCGCTGATTGGACACATATCGCGACATAGAATAACATTGACCAATGAGCGTTTAGTATTTAGTTGGTCAACTAATCAAGGCGGTTAGTTTGATAAACGTTGATCTAATGAACGCGATATCAATACTTACTAAAATGACTTTGTTTGTTCTCAGCGAGGTCTAGGTTTCATGCCGAAGCGTGGAGTGAACACGGCCGGCTGTGAAGTGTTCCGTTTCTACAAACTACACACTTCGCGTGGACTTTGCGAGCCTATTGCCATGATTGTGCCGCGCAAGTCCGATTGTTTTCAGGTAAATTTGACTCGCTATCACTGTTTAAACAGTAATTGTATTTTTATCGCAATCGCTGTTTAAATAGCGTGTAACAATATTTTTATTAGATCTACGTACTTTAGACTTTAAGCTTTATCAGCCTAAAATTCTCATGAGTAGTTCAAATGACTCAAAACGTGCTCATGGACTACTTGGGATTTCATCATTTCATCATCAGCCTGTAGCAGTCCACTGCTGGACATAGGCCTCTCTCTACTTGGGATCCGGTGCTAAAATTAAATTGCAGGATTTTGTTTGATTTTTTTGTCTTATTAATACAAATATTTAGTTTTGTGAGACATAACTTGTTTATACATGAATTGTATAAACATTTAACTTTTGACAAAAAGTATTAATTATTTTAAGAAAATTATAATTTGAGATCAAAAATCTAAACACTAATTTTATGATATCATCATCTCAGCCGTAGGACGTCCACTGCTTAACATATGCCTCCCCCAAAAATTTCCAAAAAGACCAGTTGGAAGCGGCCAGCATCCAAAGTCAAATTTTATTAGTATCTGTCAAAGCAAAGAGTAGATGTAGTTAGTAGTAGTTAATATTATTGGATATACCTTCATATGCATTTAGTAAAATCTGTTTTTTGCCAATAATAACATACGCCCTTCAATTTTATTGATGAAAAAATGTTATCTGATTTTAGAAATCAAATTTAAAAACTTGTATTCAGTACTACAAACATACACACACACACAGACTTGCACAAACAAACATGCACACACACACACACACACACACACACACACACCCACACACGTATACACCCTACTAACACAAACCTTAATGTTAATGTAATGCTCTTTTCTTTTTTTTGATTGTAGACACAGTTTAAACTGGTTCGGGAGCCTATGGATTCATAACATATTGTGGAATTATTTTATGTAAAAAAATTAAATTTGTATTTGTATTTGTATTTGTTGGTTGTATTACATGTCTGCAATTATGCATTCTTAAATAGGCTGCTAATGAGCGATCATAAACGAACGCATATCGTAACAGACTCTTTGAAGCACACGCTAACATGAACTTTATTTCTTTGATATTTCAGTAAGTATTTGTGTTGCAGTGACAGCAGCGAGCTGCTTATATTAACAGTATACGGTCCCTTAAATGTGTGTTATATAATCTCAGGAGGATCTATACCCCGATACAGCGGCCCCTCTGCCCGCCTTAACAGCCAAAGATTGGATGAGCGGCATGAACGCACCACCACTACTGATAAGCATGAAAACTGGTAAGTTTTCTAGAAACAATACTGGCTGATTAAGGGAAACTGTTTACTTCTGTTCTTTGTATCGTATTTTTTTTTTATTTGATTTGTAGGTGGGCTTTATAAACCGTATTAGTTAATAATGTAATTTACTTACAAATAGTTATGCTTTTTTAATTCTTCGTGAAAGTAGAGTACATAACCTTGAATGTCTAAAAAAATATTTAATTTATGCCTGTTTATTAAATCAGAATCTAAGAGCAGTAGAAATCTTTGAATGAGTTGCTCCGGGGTTGCCACAATCCTTTTATCTACCGTGAAGCAATAATGTTCGCAATACTGTGTTCTGGTTTGAAGGTATGGTTTCCGACGAAATTACAGAGACTTATGGGCTACATGGGTTACGGGCGTAGAGCAGGTCACTTGTGAGGAAATGCATATGTTCTAGGCAGAGGTTATCAATTAACATCAGGTGGGCTTGTACCGCGTCCTAAATAACATAAAAAAAAACCGAAAACAGTTTTTATCGCGCTTTGAAATGCGTGGTGCATTTAAGGAAAAATACGTTACGCGCTAAGCTCGTGATCAGTGCTTTGATTAAATTTTGATGATAATTTACTAAATTTGGATACGTTTTGAAGTGCATTCACAGATAAAATAGCTAGAGTACCATTGTAATCTAGGTTTTCGTATTTTGAGAGACTTCGTTTTTTTATGTTCTTTTTTTGTTTTAGTAAGAAAGCTTCGGGTATCGAAGTAGTTTTCGTGATCAATTTCACCTACAACATTCCTATTAAGTTTATACTGTAGTTTTACGTATTGAAACATTCACAGGTGTAACAATATCGACGCACAAGCCGCGAACAAACAACAAAGACGCGCCCGCTCTTCAACCTCAAGATGCAAACAACCGGAAGAAATTCGCGTTCCTTTCTCGCGAGACTACGCCCGACTACCGCCCTCTGAACACGTGGCAACCCACTGAAAACAACCACAACAATGACATTGATATACAGGTAAGTTACATCCAAAGTACAGGAGCGCATTTGGGAACTCTGAGTGCGGTTGTTTTCTACCTCGCTCTTTAGCCCAGTAGAATTAGGATTTTACCCGGAAAAAATATAAGAAGCAATTTCCCTTCGGAATTCGTTGGGGTCAGTCTAAATTTTGTTTGCGTAGTAATTGATCCTTTGCGTCATCCGCCATCTTGATTTTAAGGGTAAATTTGTTTATTGAATAAATCGTTTATTTTCAATTTCACACGAAAAATGCTTTACAAAAGTTGTTTAGAATTAAATTTCCTCCATGTTTGATTCCCATAATAGTTTTCCTAGAACCGATATTTTCCGATTTGTACTCAAAAGAAGGGGGCGAATTTTTGGTTTGATTATCAACTCGTTTATTTTCAATTTTACATGAAAAATTGTTATAAGCAATGTTGTCATAAAAACTTCCGTGAGAACTCATAGTTAAATGGTAAAACCGGCAAACACTCACGTTTATCATCTAGTCGTTATATTCCGACCGGTGTTCGGGCAATACTGATGCCCATCCTCATGGAGAGCGTGGTCTAGCAGCGAAGGCCGCTAGTCTAGTCTTTGCGCTAGTCGCGCACTGCGGGCTGCCGCACGCAACGCTTTCTGTGAAACTTGCGGTGCGGGTGCGGGGGACGTAGGCGGTGGCGGTGCCGGCACACTGGGAGCGCGTGAGTCATCATCACTGTGTATTACCGTAGGGTCGTCGCACACTACTCCAACCGTATCCATCTCGCGAACAAATGGTCGTACCTCACTGGTCGGAGCAACATTAAGAACGGGTTTCCATGCAGCTGGTAGATTCCAACCCCCGTCCCTGTTAAAGTTCGGGTGACGATTAATTTCAATGGCTTCACGTACTTTTCGTGGCACAAAAAATCTCTCTCTCGCAAGTACGGCTACTTTGTCAAACCGAATGAAATGTTTCGTCCCTTCAATCAGGGCGTGCTCGGCAATGGCGGATTTTTCCTTTTCGAGGTTCTTAATGCACCGCATATTCGGTGAGTGTTTGCCGGTTTTACCATTTAAATAAGCAATGTTGTTTAGAATTAGGTTGCCACAATTTTGGTTCTTATAAATTTTTTCGTCGGCTCTATATTTTCCCCAGAATTCGATTACGACGCAAAATAAAATTTAAACTGACCTTCCTCAACGAATCCCGAAAGAAAATTGCTATTTATAATTACAATTTCCGGGTTTGCCCCTTTTTTGAGCTAATTCGACTGGGCGCTACTCACTCGTAGGTAGGTACCGAACGGCCAAGGTTGTTTTCTAACCTCTTAGATATCGTACATAAAAATATAGGTTGCCCTGCCTGCTGCTTTAGAGTAAACTGTGTTGCAGCAGTCAGTGTCTTCCTTAGATAAGTAGCTTAAACAATAAGCAAATATATATCCTAACTTAAACTTATAACACAATTAAAATATAAATATAATACAAGAAAGCAAAATTTGAGAGGTAAGATAGATAGTAGATATGCGTAGTTATAAATAGTACATCAGAAACATACAGACTTGGCATTGCATGTGCAAAGTGCTATCAAATGTGATTGTACATGTGTAATGTGTGAGTGTGTGATTGTTTGAATCTCAATCGATTTTTACGAAGATATTTTCAAAGAGTTCATAATCAAACTCTTGTAGCCAGTCTTTTACAATATTGTTTAATTTTTGTAGTATTACTTTTTTTTAAACACTAACGCCTGCTTGGCGATCTCAAACAACGTTATGGCGTCTGACACGGATAGTCAGAAGACGCGGGTTCGAATCCCGTCCGAGGATGTTGCATTTTTTCCTTATAAATTTCAATGTTTGAGATCGTTTAGCAGGCGTTAGTGCTTTAAAAAAAAGTAATACTATAAAAAATATAAAGAGTTGCGACGTCACTACGAAAGTAAGTATTTCTAAAAATGCTTCTTACGGTTGGATAGTGCTGTTAAAGCTGTTCAATAGATGTCGCTCCGTCTCCGTGAGACGGTTAAATGAGATAGAGAGTTAAAAAAATCGATGTTCGGACCTCGAGCCTCGGTGGCCTAGATGGTCATGGCGTCTGACACGGATAGTCAGAAGAGACGGGTTTGAATCCCGTCCGAGGATGTGAATTTTTCTCTTCATAAATGTCAATATTGTTTAATTTGTATGATGGGACGTTTTTTATTTGTAGTTTGGACTTCAGCCTGTTATATAAAATAGGTCCCATGTGATTATGGTGTTTCCACGCCAAATCACAATTATATGGGCACTAAACAGTGTTCTAGCACCATACTGTAGATTTCTATACAGTTCTATCGTCAACGGTCGAGTTTATTTGTTTATTTTTTTTTGTAAATATGTATTGTATTTTTACTCGTTTCTATTTCCAGCAAATACAAACAACAGAGAAATCTCAGAAGACGAACGCGAACCAAAACACGAAATTTCACGCGCTGCAAAAGATGTTCGGCAAGCAGAGCAGTGAAGACGAGCCCAACAACAGCGTGCCGCTTTACAAACAGATCAACCAGGGAGACGTGTTTAGCACAGAACACGAGGTAACTATATTTTTTAATCATTGACGGAGCGAGCGAAGCGTCTCTGTTTTAACTGGCCAAATTGACCAAATTGACTTTCGTCTGTCTGTATGTTTGTTGGGTTGTATTAACGTCTTCCTGTACAGCTCGCATCTTTCAACAAATCTTCACGAAACTTGGTATGCATGTTCTACTATTCAATATAATGTTGTCGTCGGTGATTTTTGAGTGGAGGGGTACTTTGTCCAAAAGAGGTGGGGGAAAGTTTGCAGCGGCTCGTATTTGATAAAATTTCGTACACACAGTAAAAAAAATTGAATATAAGCATAATAAAATTGGTCAAGTGGTTTCCGAGATAATATGTTGTGAAGTACTGTGATAAATTACCGCGGTAAGACTATGCGCTCGCGAGGTCTACTGTTCGCAGAACTACTAGTTTTATGGTATTTAGTAGTGTTGCACCGAATTTCGGTTTCGACTGAACTTCGGATTATTATATAGCTTCGGTTGAATTTCGATCAGTAGCTTTACCATGAGTTTGGCAACATAAATGTCACCTATATTCGATACTCGATCTATACATACCTATTAAGCTTGTGATTGGCGTACTCGCTATGGATTTTAGTTCTACAATTTATCGCAAGGTGGCTGTTCTGTTTTTCATAATTTTTATGCGGTAGTCGATATCGAGCATCGATTGGTGTCAATGTTGTAAACTCATGGTAGGCCTACAGAACGTGTTCGTTCCGTCGCTTCACTAACGCGCGTTACTCGCCGGCCGCCCGCGCCCTCTCACTTGTCATTCAGTGGTGTAAAGCCAACATAGCCCTTATTCTTATTCAGCCCCGTAGATAATCATAAGCCCCTAGCCCAAAATTATGATCTGTCAAATACATAGAAGTTCACTGAGAATGAAACATAGTTTGTTATTATTTGATGTTTATTTTCACATCAAATTATTTTTATCATAGTTCTATTTAATCTTGGTATTAAGTATAGATAAATAAATACAGTTGTACATCTCTAGCTTAAATTATACTCTAGAAACGACAAGATAATCAAATATTTCATTTTACAAGCGATAACATTTATCTAAAACTTTTTGTATGAGCCTCGTAATATAATTTAAGTAATGACGTTTGAGTGTAAGATACAACAATCACAACGTATTTCGTGTTAGATTTAGCACCAGCATTACTAAAAAAATTATTACTAAATAAATTATTAAATCATGAATAATAACAGTGAACCATTGGCGGTAGGATCGTTAATTTTACGTGCAAGTAGAGGGTAGACAGTAAGCAACGTTGTAAAGCAACATTGGGGTTACGAATTAGAACGGCTCTTGACACCTCACTATTTAAATGGACTCTTCCTATAGAGCTTGATCTGTCCCTTATTAATTTTATTATCAGAATCCTCAAATCTCTATCTAAGAAATGTTTTTCGTTATCTCTTGACTTTTTTTATGTCAATCTCCTCTTTTCCTTCATTTTCAAATTTTACACATACGCTTGCCAATTCCAAAATTAAAATTATAAAATACATAAAAAAATGGTTTAAAATGGGCAGCTAATGAAAATTCTTGATCCATGAATATATTACAAACTCAGTCACCTTATGCTGGGGCTATACTACCTTACCGTTTACCGCAATAGTTATGGCAATCAATTACTGCCTATAATACCGCGTGAAGTGGTATGATCACACTACAGTTTACCTAGATATGGCATTGTACTAGGCGGTAAAGATGTTTTGTTTCAAGATGGCGGCTGCTGCATTGAACTTTATGCGCTGAATTACTATTATATACATCTTTTATATTTTAACAAAACCAAACCATAGGTTCGTTTCAGATTGGAGTGCTTCCAAAAACTCGAGCACCTTTTCATTTGACCACTTCATGTCGGTTCACAAACTAGAGAACTTGTGTCGGTCGGCAATTCGTTTCCGTTAAGTTCATGTCGCACACTGAACAAACTGTAGTGTGGCCACTCACGCAAAAAAATACCCCGGTAATGGCGTTTGATATGCGAAGAAAGATCGCCACCGGAGCTATTGCCTACCGTTATATGCCATATTGACTGTCATTGTAAAATTAAGGCCATAAATCGTGGCCACACGTGGTGGTTGTCTAAATTATAACCATAATTATTGCCATATCACTGTAGTGTGGCCCCAGCTTTACGGAGTAAACTACCTGATAGTAACTAATGTTTAGCTGGTATAAGGCATTCCCCTGAGATCTGGCTAAAATTTTTAAAACCTATAATATTATGTTCTAGTTGCGCTTAGCGTTCAACCGCCAAGGTGAGGAGCTAAGAATCTGCAAACGGCAATTACAAAACAGTCAACAGCGAGTTCGTGAATTGGAACAGCATGTCGCAGCTTTACAGGCGAGATTGCAGCGCGATGGCTCCTAAACCAACTTCGATGAAACTCTTACTTATATTGCCTGCTGGAGAATGGCATTATGCAGTATCTATTAACGCCATTGTGTCTTTTGAAATGCTAGTCTTGGAGCTTGCGGTTCACTGCATTAAAAAAGGTTGTGACGAATATTCACCTTTAGAATTACGCTTGGTACTTTCAAGCTTTAAAAGAAAATCACATCATTTCATATTGCTCGGAAGGAAAACTCAAAAATCTGTGAACCGTATCACATTCGAGTATTTCGTGTACAGCTTGCTCTATAGAAGACGTTTTGTTACTTTGCCATCATAATTTGAAGAGATATTTTTACCCCTTCTATAGGGATCATGAAATAAAAGGTTATAGAATAGTTTTCTTGGAAATTATATAAAATTATCGTTTAAGGACCAAAATTAGCTGTGAAAATGTTATCGGCTCTATAAAAGCTTCTTATTCATGTCACACTATGTATGTGAATGTAAATTTAGCTTATTAATATCGCTTCGCTATTTCGCGAGTGTGCCTATTGTATTGATGCAAAGATTAAAAAAATGGAAATATTATATTAACTTTGGCATTCCAGTTCATATTCCAAAAATTACTGACATTGTGTACTGCATACAGAGTATGTACAAAATGTGAGCCAATATTATTTAACTATAATTTCAAGAATTTATTTATATACCATATAAAAAACGGTAAAGGCTTCATAGAAGCTTTAGTTATCATTTTACATATATTTGAACAAGAACTTTGATGTTAAAATTATGTAATACGTCACAAAAAGCTTTAGTTGTGCTCAATAATCGTTGAATTATGAGATTTATTTAATTTTTGCTATTGGCTTTTGCACTTATTATATTCTTTAAAAGTATTTCCAATAAACTGACATTCCTTTCTTATGTACTTTATACACTTATATATTTTTTATCGAATTGAACAATGTAATAGCATTTTATTACTGAAGCAATTTTTCATAACAATAATTTAATAAAAGTCAAGGCCTAAGGTCGCATGTGGCCTCTTTATGCACAAAATATTGTAAGATTTATATACGAGTACAGTGATTTTTGTAGATTGACTTTATTCATATATGAAGGAATTTCCCTAAATGGGACTGTAGTGTTTTCATACTGTGTTAATGTTAGGGAGCCAGTTTCTGTGGCAAGTGTAATTACTGTACTGTTCAGACTATACAGCTTTCTCCGGATAACTTACGCAGTGCAGTACCGTACGGAACGTTTCAGCCTAAAAGTCTGTGTCAAACTACAATTATTGTCATAGGTAGATGTCCTATCTGCTATTGGCCTCTTCATTTACTAGAACTAAACTTAAAAGAACTGAATTTCATATTTATAAAATAGTTTGCTTATAAATAGGAATATACGTAATTCCTTCACTGTCAATACACCTATAACATCTATAAATTCCGAATTATTTTTATCCGTGCAAATCCTAATTTTCATACATCCATGACAATTTATTATGACACCATATTCGTAATGTCACAAATAGTTATTTTTGTAAAATACGAGTATATTGTGCAGTTTGTACCATAGTTTTACTTGATGTTTAATTTTACATTTTGGACATAATTTTGGCGTAAAATAACTTTAGCACCTTTTTATTACGCACGTAATGAAATTTTAAATTGTATTTTTAGTTTTAAGGTTAAGTTGACTTCTTTTTAGTGATTGTTTTTAAGTCTGATTTAAGTAAGCGTTATCTGTTATGTTATTTTTGTGTTTTCCTTTTTTATGATTATGGCAGAATTTTATAACTAAGACCAACGTTATGCAAGGAAGATCTCTGCACTTCTAGAAAAGTATGTCACAGTTACAACTAAGTATATTGCATCTTTAAATCATGATTATGAATATGATGTCATCCCATACGGAACCCAAACATACGCCAATACATATTGTAGGCAATTCTAAATACTGTCATATCTTACAAGTAAAATTTATATAGTTACATGACATAATCAACACCTGACAAAGTGCCGTTTTATTTTGCTAGTTTTTTTTTTATATTTTTACATTGCCCTTCGGTAATATATGGCAGAAATTGTACAAAAAAGTAACCTGAACTTTTCTCATACTTATATTCTAAGTTTCGAAAGCTAGCATCATAGGTTTATTAGGTGCTAGATGTTTAAAAATTGCAACAGCTAGTTGTTTTTGAGAAATATGGCTCCGTGATTTATAATGTAGGATCAGCAATAAATAATACAGCTTGCGATATTTTTAATGAGTGTAATGAGTATATATTGAAGTTTGTTCTGCGAATATCGCGTTTACATTCCATTGCATAAAATGGAAGCATAATGTAGTGTTGTAAGTGAAAATGAAAGTATTATTGTGCAGTAGCTAGTGTATTTAGTTACTTGGCTAAGTCGGTGTTAATATTTATTATTGTATTTTTTTATATCAAGCTTGTGTAGCACAAATTCTGAATAAATGTTTGACCATAATTGCGAATTAACTTTATTTCTATCTAAACCTTACACTTACCTTATCAACATTAGAGATATACACGTGATTCAACTATAATAAAACAAATATATTTTACTCAAACTTTATTGCACTTAAATTATGTAAACTTAGTCTTTACATTAATGTACAACTAGTCAGTCATAATAAGGTGGTTCATAAACTTCTACAAAATATAATAAACAAACGCTCAAATAATGAGATTCTCAAATGGCGGCTTCATATGGAATGTAAATGTTCCTAACTAAAAACTGATATAAAATAATTGTATCTGTGATGTCGCAAGAGAAGCTTTAAAGAGGTTAATTTAGACATGCAAGAACCTTTATGATAACCCCTATGAACAAACCAACAACTGGTGTTTTTAACGAGGTAGCTGAATTGCACCCATCAGTACTGCAGGTGTAGATACATGTTCTATATTCTAGTTTGTCGCCGGGTTGTTGGACGTAGTTGCAGTAGTTGCCGATATCTAACGAGGAACAGTATCTAATTGTGGTGATACCACCTGAAAAAATTTCAAGTATTTGTGTTTAATTTCGGTGGAAGCATTAATTCGAAATTGATGAAAAATTTAATTTATTAAACAGAAACACACAAATAATTTGGATAATGGTACTGAGCAGAGTAATTAGATAGTGGTTGAACATATAATATTATTTTATAACTGATAGGTTGGCCTTTGACCATTTGATATCTCGGAATTTATAGTCTGATAATATGCTCGAAGGTAGACAACCTATTATCAAATTAAAATATATTATGAAGCTTTAGAAGGAATAGGTACTTATATGAAAATGAATGGTTACAGTTTTATATGGAAGCATTGCCACCCGTATAAATGCTAAATTATTATTCATGCCTTTTTTTTACATATTTTTGATAATAGGTTTGTGCAATTTTGGAGTACTGAATCACTAAAATATAGAAATATTGACTATATGAATCAAGCATTTGAACCCCTCAGATGTTGTAGTCCACATGTTTAGTTCAATTCTGTAGACCTATGTATTGTCCCACTGAGCACAATGACTAATACTTTTACTTTGCTTCTACTGGTAGGACCATTAGGACATTTGAAAGCTCTGAAGGACATAATTTTGGCGTAAAATAACTTTAGCACCTTTTTATTACGCACGTAATGAAATTTTTAATTGTATTTTTAGTTTTAAGGTTAAGTTGACTTCTTTTTAGTGATTGTTTTTAAGTCTGATTTAAGTAAGCGTTATCTGTTATGTTATTTTTGTGTTTTCCTTTTTTATGATTATGACAGAATTTTATAACTAAGACCAACGTTATGCAAGGAAGATCTCTGCACTTCTAGAAAAGTATGTCACAGTTACAACTAAGTATATTGCATCTTTAAATCATGATTATGAATATGATGTCATCCCATACGGAACCCAAACATACGCCAATACATATTGTAGGCAATTCTAAATACTGTCATATCTTACAAGTAAAATTTATATAGTTACATGACATAATCAACACCTGACAAAGTGCCGTTTTATTTTGCTAGTTTTTTTTTTTATATTTTTACATTGCCCTTCGGTAATATATGGCAGAAAGTGGCCTTCAGAAGGGCACCCACATTTCTCTACGGCTCCTATGTTGAGCAAGTCCTTGGTTTTTCAGTATACTACCACTATTTACATATACTTTTTAGAATACTATTTCTTTTAATCTTAAATGTTTTAATCACATTTAAAAAACATGTTGCATTTGATTAGCTACTGCTTGCTACTTCGTGCGAAACCCAAACAATTTTGTTTCAAGTACTCTGGAAGTAGCGTTTGAAACATATATAGCCTATGTATATATTGTCATGTAGCCTATGTAAACAGTATATAAGCTATCTCCATTTGAAACTTGATCTTGATACAAACTATTATTTACATTATTAGTTTCAGGAATTGCATAATAGACCAAGCCTAGCCATTCATTGTAGGTACTAATGATTTATGTTAAACAGAAAGCTTGAATAAATAGCTTAATTTTACCAACATAAAAGAAATTTAATTGTACCTGTGGTGGAACTGTAACCAATTGCTTATTGTCAAACTGATATTTGCAAATAGAGCACTTGTATGAATGGCAATGCTTTCGTTGATACTTAATACTACAGTGCTCAAGTACTAACCTCTTGTAATGTTACCAACTTCCAATATTAGTAAAGCCAACCAGTGTCTTGTGCTGTGAAACTCAGAAAACCAGTGCATTTCATATAAATATACATAGGGGATGATATACTTTTGTTAAACCGCTTCCAGTAAACACACTGAGGCCAAGCATGCTGATAGCTAATAACAGCCTTCACAGAATAAATATGATGAAATTTCATGGACAACTCGGCACCAATGTATACACATTTTTAGCCACTGATATGATAGTAGTCACAACAAGTAACTCATTACACTGTGTAATGTTGGTTGGGAACCATTCTTATTTACACCCAAGGTGATGTTTAGATCTGGATCTATACATCAAAAAGAGTGAGGGGACAATAATTATGTATAGCATTTTTAAGTTACAAACAATAGTTTGAGTGATAATGGAAAAACTAACCAATCAATACAAGAGTCTTCGACCAATGTGTGTTACCAGTGATGACTTATGGCACTGTAATGTGGTCTCTTACTATGGACCTCATAGATAAGCTCAAAGTCGCACAACGAGCTATGGAGAGGGCTATGCTCGGGGTTTCTCTATGTGATCGAATCAGAGATGAGGAGATCCGTAGAAGAACGAAAGTCACCGACATAGCCCAGAAGATTAGCCAGTTGAAGTGGCAGTGGGCAGGGCACATAGCATGCAGAATAGATGGCCGATGGGGCCAAAAGGTTCTGGAGTGGAGACCAGGGACCAGCAAGCGCAGCGTAGGTCGTCCACCGACACGGTGGACATATAACCTGATGAAGGTTGCAGGACGATGTTGGGTGCAGGCCGCTTTCAACCAGTCCTTTTGGAAAATCATGGGGGAGGCGTATGTTCAGCAGTGGACGTCCTACAGCTGAGATGATGAACCAATCATAGGATGGCACTGCAGCCACACAAATTCATACTATCATAGCATGAGAATGAATAATATGGCATTGTCACATGTGCAAACTAGCGGCCATTATGTTTCAATCATTTATCAATAACTTCTGCAATATACGTTTCTACTACTCTTGCAATAACTTCTGCAATTGTATAACCAGTGCAATAAGTTATTTGGAGTGCATATTATAACACTGTTGCTTTAGCTTTATGTCAGAAAACTTTGTAGCTAGTTATACAATTGCAGACATTGACAAAATTATTGCCCATGTGGAAGCTCCATAAGTATCAGGAACACATTTGTCAATAAAGTGTTTTGACTCGTTATTTGGTGCATTCAGTATTTCATTCTGTGAAAAGCTATTAATCTAAAACAATTAAGTAATAATATGAAATTAGTTGTGTTAGAACCTGTGAGTTTCATACAGTATTCAGCGTTAAATACATGATCACATGGAGCAGGTTTCAAGATACCACCATCTAGCTTCATCAGGCCATCACCACATTCCATTGTAGATGATGAATTGCATTGATAGCATTCTAGTGCTTTGCCTTTAAGGAATTAGAGATTAATATATTTTCAACATTAAAAACTTAATACAAAATATGAAATGATAAACATCAAAAGCAAATAATGGTAATGAGATCAACATAACTAAACATTCACACCCTGAATTGTATGTTCGCTTTTGGACAAAAGCCTATTCCATATGCAAAAAAAATTGTACACTGTGTTCATTCATCAGTATTAATCATGAGTTCCAGATGCGAAAAAATGCTAGGAACAAGATCAGAATTTGGTGCCATCTCAAATCGATGGGTAAACTATTGTTGCTAGTCGCTTTGACAGATCTCATCACACTATCCTCAATAGTAACTTTCAATTTATAAATAAATTCAATTTATAATAAATAGTCAATTTAATTTTTTTTTCTATTTCTTAATTTTTCAATTTTATCTAAGTATTTGCTATTGATATATATGTGTGAAATCATTTTATAGGATTCATAGCAAAAATTAAAGCATCTAAAACATACTATATATGAGTTTCATAAAATAGGACTTTCAGAATATTGTTTGGCTTATGCATTTGTAGGTATGTGGTCAAACTAGCAGGTATAAGTGCTTATATGGATAAAATCTGGACTGGTCGACACATTAAAAGATTGTTGTTATCTTCTGTCCTATACCATGGTATGGATGTAATTAGTGTTAGTAATAACGATACCCCGAAATTAGTTGATATTTAATATGTTACTCAGGAAATGTGTCACCTTCGTTTCTTCCAACTTGTTTGATACAATACTGAGCGTCATGGATATTTGCACAGTCAATTGGAACCAAATCAACATCACTCGGTAAAAATTCATTGCACTCGAATGGATTTGCAGAGTCTGTTCCAGAACACTGGTAACAGTTTATTGAATAGACTAAAAGGCAAACAAAAATAATAAATAAACACAAAAAAGCGATATAAATATAAAGACAACGCCTTTTTCTAACCTGATTTTAAAGTCGATAAGAATATACAAAGAAGCATTAATACGTTTTGTAGTGGTTTCACCATCTTTTTCTAAGTTAAATGCAATATCTGGAGATAATGTAAAATGTACATTAGCTTGTATAGAGTAGAAAATAACTCGATATCAATAAATAATCAATAAATTTGAAATTGAATGTATCAAAGAGAATATAATGCTACGCTAGATTTAGTCCGTGGGCAGAAACACAGATTACTGCTACGTATCAAAAAAAAATGTATGGCGATCGTTGCAATCTGAATGTAACATTAAGAATTTATACCAATGTTCCCAGTCACAAAAAACTGGAAGATATTGTTGAAATCACGTACACATATTTAGTTTTATCTATATGCATTTTGCGGTTATGAAAAGTGTTACTCCGTTTTATTTTGTAACGGAATTGTTTTAACATACAAAATTAACATATAATCACATAATTTAACCTTTAAACTTTACACTACTTTAAACTACAAGTGTTAAGTAGTAGGAACTTATAAAACGGTTTGGCAACACTTAAAATGTCCGTCCCTGTTTTGTTTGTTTTTCTTGTGCCAGTGCGGTGGTTTGGATTTCGTATCAGCGATATAATGTTACTTTGTCCCAATTTTGTGTTCCAGCCGTTGAGTAGAGTGATTTCTTCTCTGCCAAAAGCATTTGGAGACATTTACATTCTAGAGACAAAGATTCACATACGAACATAGTTTGTGGGTTATGATTGCAAAGACTTTTTATCAATTTACGTCGTATATTCCCGAGGCAGAGACTCAAATAGGTAATAACTTGTGCGTGGGTGTTGATTGTTAAGAAACTTTTTCATTCATGTTGTTTAGTTCCGAGACAGACACTCGTAATATACTTTAAATGTGTACATAGTGTGTGCGTGGTGATTTCAAAAAAAACTCTAAATTTTGAAGCAGTTTGGACTTCTAAAATGTCAAAGAGAAGTCGCCTAACTTGCGAGATAATGTGGCATCAAAGAAACACATTTACAAAGCCCCCGCTTTCTTGCAAACTATCCACTGGAAGAGAACCGGTAAGTGTAAGAACTTCTTCATTTTTAAAAGCCAGGGTTGCTGTTGCATATTTGCTTCCAACGCATCTCAGATTTTATGCATGATTTATGCGAATAACCTTTTACAATAACCATACCTACATCACAGTATAAATAAAAAGAACAGTATGTAAACCACCTACAAACATTCGAACAGGCTCACTCACACAAACATGCGAATCGACGAGAGCCCTAACCGGTTGTCGCGGTGCTGTCAGTAGTAAGGCCACGTCAAGATGTGTAGTCACGTATAAGTTTATTTCCGCTTAACTAGGCTTAGTTTCCATACTGTTGCATCTTTATACTATGCCTACACTATTCGATGTTGTTATTGACCGGCGTGATGAATCCTGAGAAACATGAACATGTACATAGAAATAATACCTGATGCCCAGAATCGCTGTTGCCAAATTTGGCCAACAACATTTGTCACATAAGCATAATTTGTCTTTTTTTGTATACCTGAAAATAACTAGGATTAACGAGGTGCATAACTTTAATAATAGTGATTAGGTAATATTTCTAGCTAGTATAGAAAACATAATATCTAGCTACATTTTTGTTTCATTATCATCATCATCTCACCCGTAGGACGTCCACTGCTAAACATATGTCTCCTCCACAAATTTCCAAAAGGACCAGTTGGAAGCCGCCTGCATCCAACTACGTTTATTTGGTGTTGTTTAAAACTGGAATTTTTTTACAGCTGCAAAGAATGGGTAGGAGTTACGGGAAATGAAGATCTAGTGCATTTGCCAATTCAAAAATGTATGTGGTGAACATTTCAAAAAGATTCACATGAACAAAAAGCAAGATAAACTCAAAAACCATGCCATACCTTGCTTAAATTTAAAAGTCACTCCACTCACTGATAATCAGATGTCAGGATTCCCATTTCTTTTGTGGAAGAATCAAGGTATAATACCACAAATTTGCAAAATAATCTGTGGTTAACTTTTTTTTATGCAACTATGTTACAAAATGAGCCAATCTCTGATTTAATAGTAAGCGTCACAGCAATGTTAACCCGTCCGCATCAGCGCAAAAAATAACAATAGATTTATGAATGAAACTTAACTCGAACGAGTCTTGCTGAGTCGGACAGATTAATCAGAAATTTAAGCTTCAAAGTTATGCGCAACACTGTACTATGCTCATCAACTTAAGAAATAATGCGCCTCTGGAATAAGAGGTGCATCGATAGCATATGCCATAATAGAGAAAACTTTAAAATTAAATTTTCATGAGCTGTCTCTGAGATTGCAATGGATTCCATATCATGTGGGCTTCCATGGCAACGAGGAGGCTGATCAATTGGCCAAGAGAGATTCAAAAACATCAGGATCTGATACTTATTTAACTCCGGAATACACAGAAGCACTGGCTAAACATAAAAATATGATCTTCATTAATTTGAAAAAATATTTTGAAAACTCCTCTCAAAACAAAGGTATCTGGTACAGTTCAATACAAAATGGGCCCCCTCGAATGCCATGTTTCAATAAGACTAAGTTAAGCACACTTATCATAGTAATGGCGTGTAGGCTTCGCTCCAGGCATGTTCCATTAAATAAGTTCAAACACATGATGAGGAAAGCTGATTCACCTAACTGTAATATCTGTGACATTGAAGAAGACATCCAACACTTTGTAATGGAATGTGCCCGAACTGAACCAATTAGAATTAAGTTAGGAGATAAACTCAATTATTTGGATGTTGGTGTATTTTAGAGTGTTTTAGCAGAGTCTACATCCGACACTGCTAGAACACTATAGGTTATGCCATAAGATTTTCAATTGTACTAAATAAGCAATGAATGTACCGATGGAGCTGGCATGACTGTGACCAATGCGGCTAAAAGCTCCTTTAATTATTACAGAATAAAAAAATAAGAAAAATAAAACTAGAGAAATAGATGTTCAGTCTCATTCACCCAAAATTATAATTTGCTACAGTGCCCTTAAGTTTATAACAGAAGTGTTTTCATACTTCTGCTACGAAAAATAATCCTACTTAGAAAAACTATTCCTAATTACATTATTATTTCTGTATTGCAGGACTGTTTCTCCCACGGCCAGTTGTATGTGGCATGCTCACGTCTCATATGCGTTCTCCAACTAGCCTGGCTACTTAAGTGAATGCCTGCAAATTAGTGAATTTTAAATAAATTGTATAAAGAAATACTGTAAAATACGCTATTTATTAACTTTTGTCAAACATCACGCGTAGTGCGGCCAATAGCCATGAATATAGCTCTATATTGTTACAATAACTCATATCCTAAAAAAACTACACTACGCGGACGAAGTCGTAAGCAAAAGCTAGTCTATACATATAATAAAACTGTTTAGCCAAGGGGAAATCTGTACATGAAAGATAATTAAAAATATAAAAAAGTGAGTAAATGAAAGTAGTGGAATCCAAAAATATCGTTTGTAGAATTTTTGTCTGTCTGTCCATATGTGACTTCATCACGCAAAAACTACTGTATGGATTTTGATCCCGTTTTGCTGCAGTATATGTTTTGAAGTCCTGAGCAGGTTTTTATCTTTGTTTCGTCAAAATCGACTTATCCAAAAAAATATTTTTTCTAAGTTATCTTTCTTGTACAGATTTCACCTTGGCTTACAGTTTTATTATATGTATAGATTTGTCAGCTTCTGCCCGCAGTTGCGTAATATTTGATGTTATCAATATGAATGTGACCTGACTTCGCCCGCGTGGTATTTTGATTGCTTTGCATTTACTTTACTCAGTAAATACAAGGTTTTCTCACCGTCTGTGCATTCTCTACTCGAATATCAGTTTACATGCTGTAGCCACATTAATTATGGCTATAATCTTCAGCGAATCCCGATAGCCCAGAAACCACTCATGGCCGGGGCATATTATAGCTATAAACTTATTATACCTGGATATGGTTAGAATTTTTGTAAAACTGCCGTTATTTACTATTTATATGTAAGTTCCTAAGTTACGAATTACTGTCTAAAATAAAAAGTGTATTGAACTTTGAATTTTTATTTTCAAATCCATTTACATTCAATATTACAATTTCAAATACGTTTATCGATATCGGCGAACGGTTAGGTACAACACTAATATCGACAATCGATATCGCTAATTTTTCTACTAATACTTCACGTCACTATGGTTATGTACCATTTTGACACATCCGGTGTGTTGGTTGCCGAAATATTGCAATTGTTAGCATTCAAGTCGACATTCCTAAGTTCCGCCTCTTCTAGCGTAGCGTTATATTCTCTTTGTATTATATCACAGAGTCACTATATTGTACAGCCAGTATTCCACGGCCAAATAATGTACGACCCGTATTGTACGCCCTGTTATGCACGACCCATCATTTCGAAGCCATGTACAGATATTCTATTTCACGATGAAGGTTTGATCTCGTTTGTTGTTGGCCGTGCACATGCACATTGAGTTAGTGTGCGTAACCTCAGGAGCGCTCAGTCACGATCCCGACGCGGTCCGAGTCACTAGTGTTCTGTGCCCCGCGCAAGATGTCAGCACAAAGTACCGTCAGCAAGGCAACTAAACGCAGAAAAGTCGTCCACAGTGAGGTATTATTTTTTTACGTTCAACTAATTAGTTGAAAGTCACTAATTCCGATTTGTTTTATTTTAGGGTCGAAGAATGATAGCTAGCGTTTACCATTTCCTAAAAGAGGAGTTTGAATTTAAAAAATCGGTTATGGAGCCTAGCTGTGATTTGTCTCATTTACGTAATATTACACAGCGTACAGCTGAGGCCACAGGTGTTTCTCTTTCAACTGTCCAACGGATCTTTAAAGAGGAGAAGGAATTGCCATGCGCTTCCTCAGAGTTACTTCTCCCATGAAGAAAAGAAGGAAACGAGATAATAAGATAGAAATAGACAATTTCACAGCCGATGTTATCCGGAGTACGATACAAAATTTTCATGTGGTCCATAAAGAAATTCCAACGTTCGCAAAATTAAGAACAGTTTTAGATGAAAAAAATGGCTTTGAAGGTTGTCTCGAAACGCTTCGTCAGTTATTGCTGAAATTATGATACAAGTGGCGTAAAACAGAAAATAACCGTAAAGTTTTGACTGAACGTCATGATATACAGATGTGGGGCCTAAAATATTTAAAGAAGATTTCAGAATATCGCTCTCAAGGGCGACCAATTGTCTACACCGATGAAAGTTATGTCCTTTCAACACACGTGCGAAACAACACCTGGCATTGGTGCACGCGGGAACATGGATGGCTTTATGAGTAGCAACCCGCCAGCCGTACAATCACCGTTGGCTCCGCGCATTAAAATCGAGAAATAGCGAAATCGTGATCCTTTTTCAATCTAAGTGTTGTGAGGTGATACCTTAATACCTGACTCGCCAGGATATATGTAGGCAGGTCTGTGAGTGCAGTGGTTCTGGAGTTATTGGCTCCTGAACATAGGATCGTGTTAAAGTGAAGTGCGTACAGCAGATCGTATCGAGGAAATTGCGTTTGTATAGTGATGGTATAGATCCATCACCTGAGATCAACATCTCCCAAATCGGACTACTTCCTGAGGGTATATAGCCGAATACAGGAAGCAGCCTTAAAACCGTGAGTCATTGCCTAACATCACATGATTCAGCTGCCTCTCGATACGACGTAAACAAGTGACGTAGGATAGAAGGTTTTTGGAAGCTTCTCGAACATCTGAGAATAGAAAGAAACCAGTTCCAAAGCCTTCGTGAGACCCGAGGACGTCCGACCGATCCCGAGCGAACCTCCAAGCCACCATACAAGTTGCATCACCACAACTCTTGCATAGAGTCGGCCTCCAGACCTGCCCCGAAGACTACCCAGGAATCCGGGCCAGCTCCAGCTTCAGAACAGCCTTAGCTGGAGTATCTTCGTGCGACACGTGTCTTGCCCCTTTTTCTTGACCCGGCCCCAAGCGCCGCAAATAATCAGCGCGAGCCCGAGGATTTTCATCACCTCGACAGGATCTCAGGTGATTTCCAGATTACCCCTCCTTCATTCTTCACTCCCGGAAAAATTACCCCCCCCCCCCACCCCTTCTTCACCCCCTCATATTTTGAAACCGTGGGTAACCCCCCCCGACCCCCCTTGTTTTTTGGATTTCCCCTCGAGCTATAACTTGAGAACGCGTGATCTTGGGAGTGGGTGAGTGACTTCTAACATCTCGGGCAATCAAATCGAAGATTCTGGCCCACAAAAACACTTTTACTCTTCACCCTCACTTCACCCTTCCACATTTAAAACCCCTCAAGCTATAGCTCGGGAGTTAAGAGCCCTAGGACTCGGTGCGGCGAGTCACTTTTGTCGGCGGGCAAAGACCATACTTGTGGCCCAAAATATATAAAAAAAAAAAAAAAAAATATAATTAAAGAAAACCCCCCGGAAAATCCCCACCCCTACCCCTCCTCTCTGGAACTTCAACCCTTGGACTGTATATCAGGACCTCGGCATCTCATAAAGTAGTGCTTGGGCTCATTCGAATCGGGAGGCTAATACCTTTACATAATTGGCCCCATCACCATCTGATTTCGCCCAATAAAAACCTGAGCCCAAACCTCTTCTGGCGAAATTATATTCCTGCCACAGCAAACCTGCACCACTTCAGGACTACGAGCTACTCAGCCTACAGCACGCTATAAGTAGAGAAGACAAAGGATCCCTTGCTTGGACCACTGTAGGGCGACAGTGGCCCCTTGAGATCCTACGTTTTTAGTTAAGTTCTGACAAGCCCAAACCTTTTATATTGTTTTCCTTAACATAAGATACATTTAAGTTATATAATTGTTAGAAGTTTCTCGTCGCCAACATGTCATCAAAATCAGTAAAGTCAACTGGTGGAAATTCGTCGAAGTCAGCGGCTGCTTCAAAACGTAGCGCAGTGAGTGCGCAAGCTCCCTCGAGGCCTGCGCGGTCCCTTAGGGAAAAGGTCCTTGCGAAGGAAACGGCGAGGGTCTCCATCTCAGAGGAGTGCGAGCAGCAGCCGATTGCTGACCCTATTAACACCTTAGAGGCAGTAGATCGGCTTTTAGAGGAAGTCGACATCCCTCGCTCCGTTAGCGTACACCGCGTCAACCAACATCGACGATCTCGACGCGTCATCAGTTGGTTCCGACCTTCCAGTACGCTCACGCATGAGCATTTTGTATACATCACCAAGAAGGGGAACCGGCATCCAAATGGACGAAGCGAGTAGGGTAGCAAACGAACTGCTGCAAAAAGGCAAAGAAGCGCTTGAGGCGGCGGGAAAGATGAAGAGGGAGTTCAAGGTAATTGCACATGACAGCATGCAGTCCCTTTATGAGACCGTACTTTCTCTAGTGGACTCAAGATCAAGGCACAAACACAACCTTGAGAGGGAGCGCTCCCGGCACGCACAGGAACTCGTTCGAGTCGAGAGGGCTCACTCTAAGGAGATTGCTTTGATGAAGCAGGACCTCATCACGCAAATGAGCTTTGCCCGGACCGACATCACCGGGACCCTAGAAGAGGCAAAGGCCATTCGTAGCTGGCTCGGCTACGAAATGGAGGAGCCCTTCAAGGGTATCAAAGAGACGGTACAGGGCGTAAGGTCGTTGGAGAAAATGCTCCAAGCGGAGAAGCTAAGTACCAGCATGGAGGGCGACAATGCCAATATTAGCCTAAAATGGGATGCCATGGAGGCAGGCATCGCCAGACTTAGTACGAACATGGCAAGCGTCTCAAATCAGATAGACGCACTCCGCAGAACAACAGAGGAGTTGAAAGATAATACCTTCACACCAATTAATTTACCAGCGACTTCCCCGTCTCATCAATTTTTTCCGGACGTATCAAGCGCGACCAAAATAGAGGAAGGCTTAGAGAGTCTAAGAGAATCAGTAAGGCAAATACTCGAGAAGCCCACGTATTCCCCACCCTCACCACCACCACCACTGGACTTGGCTCAACATCTGAGGCCACTTTGCGAACGCCTTGAGTTGGTTTCGTCTGACATTCGCATATTGCGGGATAAAAAACCACAAGCCTCCGCGCCACTTGCGCCAAACTTAGAGGCGGAACTCGCAATGGCGGAGGTCAGACGAACCCTCAAGACCATTAAAGAGGGAGTAACGGAGTTAAACTCGGGGGATAGACCGCCGACAGGGCCGATCACTTATGCTCAGGCAGCGGCTAAACCCCAAGCTCCAAAGCTACCCAACCACACCCTGATAATCTCGTCGACGAATCCAAACCACACAGGAGATAACGTCATTGAGAGGGTCAGGGTGGCCCTGGACTTTAAAACTACCGGGGCCAAAGTGGACAGGGTTCGGAAGGCCCGTAATCAAAAGATTGTCCTCAGTTGCGCAAGCAAGGAGGACCTTAACTTGGTCAAAGACCAAGTCCGGTCGAACCAGGGTCTCACGGTGCAGGAGCCAAAACCAGCAAACCCCTTAGTATGCATACGTGGTGTTCTCTCCAGCTACACCAACGACGAAATTGTGGACATGTTGAAAGCGCAGAACAAACACCTTCTGCGTAACGTCGATGTGGCTGGAGCGACTATCAGGGTGCGGTATAGGAAACGCGCACGTAATCCACACGAATGCCATCCGGTTGTGGAACTCTCTCCGGAGATCTGGAAGCGTTTCACGACAGTTGAAAAGGTCCATTTAGGGATAACGAGATGCCACATAGAGGATCAGTCTCCTCTAGTGCAGTGCACCAAATGCCTTGGCTACGGTCATACCAAGACTGTATACAAGGCAGAACAAGCCATCTGCTGTTTTTGCGGCGGTGCACACACTGGAGCAGTATGTTCTGTGAGGGCTGAAGCAGTAACCCTGACCTGTGTAAACTGTGTGAAAGCACGTAGAGAGAGCAGGGACCAGGCTCATACCGCCTTCAGCGAAGAGTGCCCAGAAAGACAGAAGTGGGACTATATAGCTAGGTCCCGTGTTTCCTATTGCTAAGGACGACCAGGCAGACAGCGGATCGGCAACACCTCAAGCTTCACACGGATCTAAAAGCAGGTTGAATTTCATCCAGGCAAACCTGCGGCGCTCCAAGCTAGCAACTGCCGAGTTTTACACCGCGGCACAGAAGAAGGGTATTTTAATCGCACTTGTTCAAGAACCCTATGTAGGTAGAACTGGTGTGTTGAAACAGAACCCAGGCACTCAGGTCATCCAGTGCACCCTAAATCGCCAGAAACCGGTTAAAGCAGCCATCGTTATATTCGGGGGCAGTTTGGAAGTCATTCATGACCCCCAATTGGTAACCGAGAACGTTGTGGCAGTTTTGATAAGGGCTGGGCGGTTTAAGCTTGGAGTGCTATCCACATACTTTGAGGGAGTTGAAGCCATCGATCCGTACTTATTACGAACAAAAGAAGTCTGTGAAAAGCTCCGCACCAATAACATCTTGGTGGGGGGTGACGTGAACGCCTGGAGTCATTGGTGGGGAAGCAGAGTCGAAAACGATCGCGGAATGGCATACAACACCTTTTTGAACGACATGGACTTCCATATTCTCAACACGGGACAGGTACCGACCTTTGAAGTTTTACGGGGAGACATGCTGTGTACAAGTTCAGTGGACGTCACTGCTTGCAGCACGTCACTACTAGGTAAGATCGAGGATTGGAAAGTCGATAGAAGTCTTACAACATCTGACCACAATGCGATCACCTTCTCAATGCGTTTGGAAAAGGCTTTGGAACCTCTGAGGCCAATTACCACGCGCATTTATAACACTAATAAGGCAAAGTGGTCTGACTTCCGTACACATTTCCAATCCGGCTTGGTAGAAGATTCCATTACACCCACGAAATTCGGAGAGGTAACAAACCCAATAGAATTGGAAGGTCTGTTGACAACCTATACAGAGACCATTTGTCGTTCATGCGACCATGCAATCCCTAAGTTGGGACCATGGAAAGGTGATGCCAGACCACCATGGTGGTCTTCTTCTCTTGAACGTCTCAAGAGAGACGTCCTTACTAAAAAGAGAAGAATCCGGAATGCTGCTCCCAGCCGCAGGCAGTTCGTAATATCGGAATACCTGCAGGCACAAGCCGAGTACGCCTTACGAGCCGCCGAGGCCTACACACAAAGCTGGAGGGAGTTTTGCTCGACAGAAGACCGAGAGAGCATGTGGGACGGTATCTACAGAGTCATAAGGAAAACAGCTAGAAGACAGGAAGACATGCTCCTGAGAAATACCGCAGGCGAAACACTCAGCCCTGAACAATCAGCGGATCTTCTAGCAAAGACCTTTTATCCCGATGACTCTGTGGAAACCGAAGACGAACGCCACTCTACCATCAGAGGCTTAACAGAAGGGAAATCCCCGGCCGAAATTGAACACCTGTCAGCCGACGATCCACCCTTTACAGCAGTGGAACTGGAAACGGTTCTTCGGGACCTAAATCCGAAAAGAGCTCCCGGCCCCGATGGATTGACGGCTGACATCTGCACAGCTGCCATCCACTGTAGCAGCGAAATATTTTTGGCACTTGCAAATAAGTGCCTATCGCTGCCACACTTTCCTAAACAGTGGAAGGTAGCTCACATGTGCATTATCCGTAAGCCGGGGAAAGATGACTACACCAATCCCAAGTCTTATAGACCCATAGGGCTGTTATCGGTTCTTGGCAAAATTGTCGAGAAACTCCTCGTCAGCAGACTTCGGTGGCATATTCTTCCGACTCTTCATGCCAGCCAATATGGGTTTATGCCACAACGCGGAACGGAAGACGCCCTTTATGACCTGATTAAACATATAAAATCTGAAGTTCGAGCTAAAAAGCTAGTTCTTCTTGTTTCTCTGGACATAGAGGGGGCTTTCGATAACGCGTGGTGGTCCGTCTTAAAACAACAACTTATTGCAAAGCGCTGCCCTAAAAACCTCTATGCTCTAGTATCCTCGCACCTGGAGGAC
Source organism: Selenia dentaria (assembly GCA_917880725.1). NCBI lineage: Eukaryota > Metazoa > Arthropoda > Insecta > Lepidoptera > Geometridae > Selenia > Selenia dentaria. The sequence goes on along the minus strand of OU862888.1, from coordinate 17,796,740 downwards.
CGTAACATCAGAGTCAACTATGCCAGGGCATCTAGTGAACAGGGAACCACGAAAGGTTGTGTTCAGGGCTCCATTGGCGGACCGACCTTTTGGAACCTAATCCTAGATCCCCTCTTACATCAAATGGCTAGTTTGGGGGTATATACTCAGGCCTTCGCGGACGATGTGGTGTTGGTGTTTTCTGGTCAAGTGGCCAGGACCCTTCAGCAGACAGTCGATACCACCTTAGATGCCGTTGTGGAATGGGGAGTCCGAAATAAACTGAGCTTCGCCGCGCATAAAACAAATGCGATGGTTATCACGAAGAAGTTAAAGTACGATATCCCGGAAATCTACATGTCCGGCACTCGGCTGAATCTCGTCAACGAGATTAAACTGTTGGGTCTCATTATAGACTCCAAGCTCACCTTTAACGCGCACGTGTCCGCAACCTGCAGGAAAGCCACGAACATTTATAAACAACTTGCGTGCGCTGCGAAGGTGACTTGGGGTCTAAACACCGACATCATAAGAACGTGTCGGTGATAGAGCCGATCGTGCTGTATGCGGCGAGCGCGTGGTCTCCAGCGGCTGAGAAAATTATGACCAGAAACCAGCTGGACTCGCTGCAAAGAGGTTTCGCGCAGAAGATATGTAAAGCATATCGCACGGTCTCTCTGACATCGGCATTAGTCCTGTCGGGCCAACTACCCCTGGATCTTCGGGTTATCGAGGCTGCTACCCTTTTTAAAATCAAAAAGGGGTACTCCGAGGACTACTTACCACCAGGCAGAGAGGTGGAGAGCAAGGTGGGATATCGCGACAACCCCCACCCATCTCTACTCATAAGAACTGAGTATGAGTGCATCGACAATATGGATCCCGAAACCCTGAAGGACCACCACGTAGTCGGCCCCCAAATATATACCGACGGCAGCAAGATTGAGGGGAAAGTAGGTGCTGCCCTTACGTGGTGGGACGAAGGCAGGGAGACCAAGTACTCCACCTTTCGCCTCGAGCCCCATAACACCGTTTTCCAGTCGGAAATGTACGCACTCTTTAGAGCCGTTAAGATGGCGAGAGATTCGAGGAGGGACTGTGTCAACATTTTGAGCGATTCAAGATCGTCGCTCGATTTGTTGACGAGTCCTGTTGCCACCCACCCTCTAGCTCTCGCGCTCAAGAGTTGCGTGCGTGACATCCAAGATGCTGGAAAAACTCTTCTGGCTGAGGGCCCATGTAGGTATCCCGGGGAACGAAAGAGCAGACGAGCTTGCTAAGAAAGCAGCACTCACTAAGAAGACGGCCGCTGACTATGACGAGGTGCCGTTATCGTTCGTCAGGAAACAGATTCGGGAGGAGACTGTCAGAAGGTGGCAGGGGCGCTACGAATCCTCTAGTACAGGTTCGGTCACGAAGGCTTTCCTTCCTACCGTCTTCTTCGCAAGACGAGTACTTAAGGACATGGTGCTAACACCTATCCATGTCCAAATATTGACCGGCCACGGAGGATTCGCAGCGTACCTACATCGGTTCCATGTAAAAGACAGTCCCTCTTGCGTCTGCGATCCAGCTTGTGACGAAACGATATGGCGCATACTGTTCAAATGTCCAAGATTTGGCCTGGAAAGGATGGATCTGGAATCTAGAATCCAGATCATGCTAGATCAATCCTCTCTCCCGACCATCATGGAGAGCCAGGCCTCTAGAGCACCCTTCTTGGCATTTGCGAGCAAGGCTGCCAGAATCGCAGCGGCGAGAAATAAGTAAGGCTGATTTGTGCTAAGTAGATTAGAGCTGCTGGACGACTCCTTATTGGATTTGTTTTGTAAATTTATTTAATTAGAAATAAGATAAATTGTAAAAAAACAGGAAAAAAAAAATATGTAAAGGACAAAAAACATAAAAAAAGAGCAATAGAAGAAAAGAGAAAAGAGAAAAAAAAAAAAAAGACCTTTTACTGTTAATTATAAGATTTAGTATTAGATATGTTTAGATATTAAGTATTTGTAAGAAGTTAATAAGGAGTCGTCCATATATATAAAAAAAAAAAAAAAATTCACTTGATCTTGTCTAGGACTTTGAATACACGTAAAATGTTTAAAATTTAAGTTTCAAAAAAAATTATTAAAAATTATAATCTTGTATTACCGAGGGCACGGACCTTATGTCTGTGGACCTAGCAGCTACTAATAAAAAAAAAAAAAAAAAAGGATGGCTTTATTAAAAATGCCTGTTTGGTTTACAAGGCCAACTCAACAGCTGACGATTACCATTCGAATATGAGCTATGATAATTATATTAAATGGCTCAACGAAAAACTTTTACACAATTTACCCGAAGGCGCAGTCATTGTCTTAGACAATGCTTCTTATCACAATACACGAGCTGAAAACTACCAACATCGGCAACAAAGAAAGCAGAAATGCAGCAATGGCTCAGAGATAAGGGCATAGCATTTGAACAAACTTGCCTTAAATTGGAATTGTACGACATAATTAAAAACTTACGACGACACAAAGATAACACTTTGAAAACTCTAGCACCACACGCTGTCGAGTAACGAGAGGATGCCCACAGGGTGGTGTCCTATCACCTTTGTTATGGGTAATCGCAGCAAACGAACTCGTTGAATTGTTAAACAAAGATGGAATAGTTACTATCGCCTACGCAGATGATTTGGCCTTATTTAATCCTTATCTAGACTTATAAGTGCGATAACTACATCCGGTTCAAAAACATATTTTACCAGTAGAGAGCTATATTATTGTATGATTTATGCCTGAGTAACATACACTAAGTATATTTGATTAATCATCCATCACCGCGCAGGTGAACCCGCGGCGCACAGCTAGTCATTATATAAGGCGGATACAAAACCAGGAGGGATTTTCAAATATTGATGGTGTTTTTTTTTCGGACCTTATAAATATTAGACTACAACCTATTTATTCCTCACGGTTTATGACACTAGCGTGTACATACACTCGCAGAATTGTGACAATCAGTTTAGTCACAACACAGAAACCATACAATATAATATATACAATAGAACTGGCTATCAAAGAAAGATGCCGGCATGCAATGTTAAGTGCTTCTGTTAAAAGCTTAGTGACTGGTGGTAGCTAGCCAGGTGGACACAAAATGTGCACTACATGCTGCTGAACTCTGTTACCGTGCTCTAGGGATTGAAACCCATAATGTAATTGATGGCTGACCCTTGTTACCCATGTGCTATCATCGTTTCAAATGTATTGTAATATGCTTTCACATCAGTCTTAGTACCACAGGACATCACTTGGTGGGCCTTATTTACTGCCTTGGTTTCCAAATAAAAATCTATAGACGCAATAATTTTGCAATTTGTGTGTCTCTGTGAGACAATGATAATTGCACTTTGTTATGTAGTTTGATCAGGGGCTTAATATAAGCTCTTAAAGCAGGACTTCTAGAAAACTGCCTTGCTTAATCATACCATGGCAACATTATAGCAGGCCTGCCCAGGCCTACTGTTCAAGACCCGTAGATAAACCATTCACCTGTTTTTTTGTTTGGGCTGACGTCATTATGATACTTTAAATCCGCTCAAATTATCAGCTTACAAACGTCTAGGTATCTGCAATGTTGGTTATAGTAAATTGTTCGAAAGCCAGAGACAGTATTATCCATTCATTTTTGTAGAAATCAATGATCAAACAGTTTACCTAAATGAGTGTCATGGTATGATTTAATTCAAAACTGTTAAAGCCAGGTTTAAGAACTGCACGGAACTTGCATGGTTTTTACAAAGCTTATAGTAAAGCCCCAGACTGACACTATTGATTTGAAGAATCATAGAGATCATAAATTTGAATTTTTGTATTATCTTTTCAGATGATTTGCACACCTCTATTTACCAAGAGAAGACCCCCTGTGAGCTCTATCTCTGCAGGCTACACAAAAAAGTTGTTGCTGATGGCTTTCTTATGTTAACTCTAAGCTGATTGATGAGCAGTTTCCAGATTGCAACATAAAAGTTTGCATCAGTTGCAATTAGTACCTTTTAATAAATATAAAAATAAACATAATTAAGTATGTGATTTTCTTTCTATAACAATCCCTAAATTTCCTTAATCCTTTTAAATGCCCAAATATATATAAAAACTAAAACTATTGAAAAATACCACATATACGGGACGGATAGGTGGCAAATATATTTTAAGCTGAAGGTGAAAATTAAAAAAAATACAGCTGTCATACATGATATGTGAGCTCAGCCAGTAAGGTCGAAATTCGGTCTATGGGAGTGCCCCGTCTGATGCGTTAGCATCTGTTAGTCTGTGACAGAAACCATAGACAAAAACCATCTATTTATGAAGTCAAGTCAATTATTTTAAGGGTGGTATTTAAAAGTACTTCAATTTATTCCCATTTCATTTACCTAATTTTGCCTGTGTTCCACCAAATATACTGAATGTGCACCAAAATATGTTCATTAAAATATGTCATAACGAGCATCTATTTAACAACTGTTGCAAATTTGTAAAAATAGTAATACACCTAATTTTAAAAACAAGCATTTATTTTTTTAGTTTTACTTCAGATAATGCACTGCAAAATGTATTTGAATCAAACACCAATTAATGTCCAATGTAGCTTTATTAATAAAAATTAACACATTATAAAATGTAATGCTTACTAAAAATGTTTTTTTAATACTAATCAGTACGAACCATAAAAATTCAAAATGTTAAACAAAGTCTTTACTCCTACAATGTTTACATTATCAGTCCACTCAATCTCTGCAGTACTTCTTTAAATTATTGCACCAATAAAGCGCACTTTGCCTTTGTAGGACGCCCACGTTTTCGTTTTTGCCCGATGGCTATGTTTTTGGCTTCTACTGGAGGTGTTATGTATTTCAGCCTGATCGCAAGTCCAGTACCTAACATGTTTACATTTATAATTTTTTTAAAACTCGGGGCAGTTACATTGACCCTTTACCCAGTCACTATTTTGGGAAGGCAAGACAACTGTCCAGTGAGTAAAGGCAAATTTCTGCAATTCATCGAATGTCTCCCAACTTTGCCCGTTTGGAACATTATTGGTTGCTGAACCTTCGACTAGATAAGATTTTTGTATCGCTGTTGTTGATATGGTTTTCACTTTTTTGTTCAATTTCGCCCATTGGTATGCTGATGTCCAATCAGATAGTTCTATCAAAGGTGTGCTTGAAAACGAGTCCACTTTATAATTTTCGGACCACTGGTTGACCATGTCAAGAGTAACAGCACGAAACCGGGACAGTGGAATTCGTTCTCTAAGGGTGTGGCTATCTTTTATGCTCCTATTGAAAGCCTCGAGTGCATTATTCGTAGATGGAGATCCGTCCGAAGCGCCTAGGTACCAATTCGGGTTTTGTATTACCCATTCTTCCTTGAAGTATGTAATAAAAACCTTTTGACTTTTATATATGTTCAAAAAAGCTGCTAAAGCGGTGTTGAACACGCCCGGTGCTGTGACAGAATGTAAAATGTCGATGCTTTGTAGAAGATATTTCTGCAGTCGTTTGTCTACTAGTTTAACTACTTGTTTCTGAATATTCTTTTTAGCGTGAGTCCAGCACATTCTGACTGTAGTCTCAACTCCAAATACTTCCGTAAACGCATTTTGAATACTCTTAGCTGCATCACAAATTAAAACCTTCGGATGCATTACATGCGAATACAGAGTGTAAGCGCTATGTTTAAGCTGTTCAAATAACATTTTAAAATCTTCTTTGAGTTATGAGCTAGAAATGGCCAAACAAAAAGGATAAAATTTTTTGGTTTTATCAGTAGTTCCCACCACTAACACGGGGAATCCCTGCCACACAATCTTATACGTAGCGTCTGCGTGTATGTTGGTTGCCACTGTTGTCAATTTTAGCAAAGACTTTGTACTGACACCAAAACGAAAAACGGGAGACTCACACTCATATACGTAGTAGAAGATACCATACGGTTCATTTTCATCTTCAGATATCGGAGAATGATCAATTAGCCATTTCTCCAGTTCCCCCAGACTGATAAACTCCGTATCCGATCCGTAAACTGCGCGGCGGCGATCGGACAAGTAGTTGTTCAGTTGCTTTATCGTAGGTACTGTGATACCCGGTGTCTGACTTAAACGGTGTAATATAGCCTGCGGTTTTAAATGCAATGAGAATAACTTGTTTATTTCTTCTTTTGTATCTTGACAAATACCATATTTTCTTTGACTACTAATACTCTCGTGATCATGATCAGCGTCTAAGCGAATAACAGCATCAGAAGTGGCTTCAAAAAGTAAATAAAGTTGTGATGCACACTGAGGGCCACGAGCTTTGACTTGGTTACAGCGGTAGTATTTTTTATACCTTCTTCTGTTCTGCAAGTCTTCCTCAATGACCATACTTTCTCATCATATACTGCTTTTTCTGCTTCTTGAACATTTTCGTATCTTGATACCAATACCCAGGTTTTACCTACACTCCTCTTCTTTTTAATAGATGGTTCTTCCGTTTCAGATTCACTTTCCGAACAATACATGGGAATATCATCTTGATTTTCTATATCAAGTGGTAATTGTTCTGGTTCCATACTAAAATACTTGATATATTCAACAACAACAAAAACTAACTATTTGTTTAATACTATTCCTTAATTAAAACAAAAGATCCCACATTTAAAACAATAAATCAGAATCTCTTCGCCGCGCACAGGATAATAGTAAATTAACAAACACTAGAAGCATGCCGGTAACGTCGCACGTGTATCTAACGTCTCGCTTTCTCCTATGATCCTGCAATATCTCTATCTCACTCAACGAACCACCCCGCCTGCCATCGCCACGCCGCCGCGCGCCGTCTCCGTCGCACAACAGAGAGCAATAGGCAGGCATATGCGCGTCCATTTCCATCCGTAACCATTTTCAGTAAAATAAATATAAGTCTTAGAAGTAATGTTTTACGAAATGCATTATTTGTTCTTCAATTATAATTATTTCAGTAACATAAAAGTTGTACAAAACCGTTTTGAATGGGTATACGGTACTAGGATGCATACTAAATATTTTGTGTAACATTCAGGAATATTTGGTGCACGATCAGTATTTTTCGGGGAAGAATAAAATAGTTATTGTTACAATAGAATATTTGCAGCGCACTACAATAAAAAAGTGTTATATCTTGGTGTTTATTTGGAATTTGTTTGATGTAACATATTTTGTTGGCCGAGTAGTTTAATTATAGTAAAACAATTAAACGGGGTTAAGATCAATATTTTAGAAATGCATACATAGATGTACCTTTAGATTTTTGGTGAGCACAAAAATATTATCCTTATTTTAAATATATTTTATTATAATCGATTGAAAATCTTAATGGCTGTTTAGTTAGCATTATCGATTTATTATAATCTATAATGCCCATCATTAAATTCAAATTCTTTTTTTTCTGTTTCAATTTTGTTTCCGTGAAAGTGTTTCAAGGATTCGAAACGTCAGATAGATCGGGTGGTTTTCCAAATATCTAGAAAATATCTTGTTTAGTTTTGAGTGTAGTGATTGTATTTTTATTTTCATGTAGAGTTTCTTTTTAGTTTAGTGTATGTTAATTGTAAAGTTCTAGGTAAGTATTTTTATTCATAGTAGATTTCATTTGTTTTCGAGTTAGGTTAGGCTTTTGTTTTTTAGGACGAGGCCCAGGGGGCTTGTTGGCCCCCCGATAATAGCCAACTATCTGCACTCCCAGATCGAGATATCTCGTATTCAGTTCCATCCCCGGTGGAATTTGTGTCTGTTGTATCAGACTCTTCTTTGGATGTCGTAGTCCAACAAATGCAAACTGAAGCTCAGACCATAAAGCGGAGAAAGCACTCAAAAAAACATTTAAAAAAGTCTAAAGAAGCATCTCAGGATTCAATCATCCCCTTGGGACAAACACAGAAATCTTCAGTTAAAGATGATAGTGAGATTACTCAGATTACTGATTCTTTTGCGTCACCTCCAGTGACGACATTACAAACGCTAAATACTCCTGCTTATGTACCTTCAAATAGGCAGCTATATAACCTGTCAGATAAGGGACCATTTGTTGTGCATGTGCAGAAGACTGATTCATTGTCCACTTCAGTGAATACATATTTACATCCAGTTAATTTTGGACGGTTTTTAAGGCAAAACAATTTTATAAATATTGTAGATGGTAGTTAACAGAGGATTGGGAGAAACCGAGTTTCTTTATCTTTCATTGATGCGCACTCAGCCAATGATTTTATAGCCAGCGAAGTTGTAAAGAGCAAGGGCTATAAAACCTTTATTCCAGCCTTCGGAACAATCCGTTTGGGCATTGTGAAGGGTGTTCCTGTGGAATGGACTGAAGAGGAAGTGTTAGAAAACATTAGCCTTCCTTTACATTCATGTCCCATTATTAAGGTACGACGCTTAAATTATAAAGTTGTTGTTGATGGTACACCAGTGTATAAACCGAGCCAGTCATGTGTTCTATCTTTTGATGGTCAGATCCTTCCACCCCGTGTGTTTTTATGCTACAATTCCCTTTCTGTCGAGAAATATTATTACCCCACAATTCAATGTTTTCAGTGTTGCCGCTTTGGCCATACTAAAAACAACTGTCGGTCTAAGCCTCGTTGCTTCAAATGTGGTGATGCTCACACAGGTGACTCGTGTGATGCTGAAGAAGGCACATTTTCGTGTCTGTTCTGCTCAGGTTTTCACTTTTCAACTAATAGGTGTTGTCCTGAGTATAATAGGCAAAATAAAATTAAAGTTACAATGACTGAAAAAAGCATTTCATATGCAGAGGCTTCCAAGTTACACTCTCCCACAAGAGGCAAAAGTTACAGTGATGTGACTAAAACCTCTTATGCAAACATATCATCTGGCCCCTTATTTTCTCATAATAAATCTCCTAGTCAATCATCTTCCTATAAAAAAACAGTTTTCCTCAAACCAAAACCCCCCCCAGTTCATAGACATGGTTATGACCATTCTGCCCATCAGGCAATCATCAGCAATCCATCTATTTCTAATAACAATGGGGTTGCTTATCCTGTTGGTACCTCCTTACCCACGAATAGTATTTTAGAGCTCATACAGGCTCTCACCAGGCTCCTTAACACATCTGTACCGTCCAACGCTGCCCAAGTTTCTCCTACTCCTCTATTACAATCATTCCATGATGGCTCCTTCTCTAGGGCTGCAATGGAACTGTCAAAGCATATTAAGCAAAAAGACTGATCTGATGTACATTATTAATAAATTTGACCCAATTATAATTGCCATCTCTGAAACATGGCTTAAGCCTGGTTCCTTTTTTAAGGTTCCACGCTATCTATGTTTCAGAGATGGCAAAGCTGATGGGTATGGTGGTACTGCCATACTTGTCAGAAATACTGTAAATACTCATCTTGTACATTTACCATTTTCTACTGAATCTGACAACTTTTCAATAGTTGCTGTCAATTTTAAAAACATTACATTCATCTCATTATATATACCTAGGCCATCACACTATATTTTAAACAAAATTTATAATGGCTTGTCTGGAATCACTGGTCCCATAATTATAATGGGTGATTTCAATATACATCACCCAGTCTGGGGTTGCCAGGCTGTGGATGGTCTGGCTAGTTGGATATTTAATATATTGGACAATAAAGGTCTGTGTTTGTTAAATAGTGGTTCTCCGACACGTCGTACAAAACCAACTGAACGTATTAGTGCTGTGGACTTGACTTTGGTGTCGGCTAGCCTAGCCCCTTCTATGTCATGGAAAACTCTGTCCTTGCTTTGGTAGTGATCATTTCCCTATTGTATTTGATCTATCATTATCTAAGATAATACTATATAAGCCTTTAATGCAGTATAAGATAAGCAATGACCCTCTGTCTGATCAATGGTCTAAGTTTTCATCTTTTTTAGAAGGAGTAGCATCTGAACTTCCACCCGTTCTCCCACATTTTTTAAATGAATGTCTGATGTCATTAATAAAGTGTATTCACACTGCAGCAAAACATTCATTTCCTCTCAAGCAACAAAACATGAAACATAGGTCTCCTCCATGGTGGGATCAAGAGTGTATCTCTGCTGTTGAGGATAGAAAGAATGCTGAACAGTTGTATTTCCTGAGCATGACAAATGACAATTATGATAATTTAATTAAGGTTATGTCTGAAACTAAATATATACTTCACTCTAAAAAGTCAGCAGGTTGGAAAAATTTCTGCTCTTCCATTTCTCCTAATATCCATTCTTCATATGTATGGAAATCCATTCGTTTATTCCGTGGTTCATACAGGGATCCTTCTCCACCTTATCCAAGTAGTGTAAGTTGGGTCGATCAGTTTATGGATAAATTGGCTCCTCCATTTGTCCCTAATTTTATTGATACTTTATCTACTAGTCCTGTTATTGAAGATTTTGCACCATTTTCTATGCAGGAATTACGTATTGTACTATCCTCACTTAAAGACTCTTCCCCTGGTCCAGATGGAATCCCATATTCATTTTTAGTTAATGCTGGTGACAGTATTTTACTGTATTATCTCAAAATGGTGAATTTGATGATAGATTTAGGTTCTGTCCCACCACAAATGAAAGCGCAAATTATTATTCCAGTCCTAAAACCAGGCAAAGATCCAGAAGATTCTGCTAGTTACCGTCCAATAGCCATGTCTTCTTGCATTACCAAGATTGTGGAACATCTAATAAAAAATCGCCTTGAATGGTTCATAGAAAATAGAAATCTTCTGCCTAACTGTCAGTACGGTTTTCGAAAAGGTAGAGGTACTTTAGATAGCTTATCTATTTTTGTTACTGATGTAAGGCTGTCTTTTTCCAGAAATGAGTCAATTGTTGCTACTTTTCTGGATATATGCTCAGCCTATGATAATGTTAACCTCTCTATTCTTAAAAATAAGATGGTTAGTCTGTCCATTCCTACAAAGATTATTAATGTTATTATTAATTTGTTTGTAGATCGTTCAGCTCAATTAAGAGTTGATGGTGAAATAAAGGCCATAAGAACTTTGAATAAGGGTTTGCCTCAAGGCTCTGTTTTAAGCCCTCTCCTTTTTAATATATACACCTTTGATTTAAATAATTTTGTTTCTTCTTACTGTCGTATATTGCAATATGCCGACGATTTAGTTTTATATGTAACAGATCGTAATATTGTAAATTCTGCTGAAAAAATCTCTCAAGCTCTGGTTTCATTGAGTATGTGGTTATTTAATAATGGCCTTGATGTAGCTCCTTTAAAAAGTTCAGTTGTTATCTTTACAAGGAAACGTTTGAAACCAAGACTTGACATATTTTTTGACAAGATAAGGATACCTGTTGAAAATGAGAAAAAATTTTTGGGCCTTATTCTAGATAGTAAACTAAATTTCTCATCACATTTAAAATATATATCAGAAAAAAGTGAGAAAAGACTTAATATATTAAGATGTCTAGCTGGAGTTTGGTGGGGTGCTCACCCATTCTATTTAAAACTCTTATATAACGCTATTGTCCGTAGTGTTATCGACTATGCGTCATTCCTGTATGAACCATGTAATAAAAAAGCACTTAGCGCCCTGGACTTGATTCAAGCTAGAACCCTTCGTATAATATTAGGGGCGATGAAGTCAACTCCTAAAAATTCTATGCAAGTAGAATGCGTTGAACCGCCTTTGGATCTAAGGCGGCAGTACCTATCAGATATGTTTTTGTTCCGCATTTTTCAGTTTTCTTCACATGCCCTTTTTCCTAAGTTACAGCTTTTAAGTAATTTCATGTTTATGCCTTATTGGTCGCATAATAAAACTCCTTGTTTAGTTGTTAGTTATGTTACAATTAAGAACCTTAAATTCTCAACGCATAGAAGTCCCTAAATCCCCTTATTAAGGTTTAAAGACATTTATTCTCAATAAGACACATACAGAGTCACTTACTTGAGAACTTAACTATTTATAAATATACTTCGCCATATCATTTCTAAAAATACATTAAAATAAATTCTATTTTGTAATACATATCCAATAAATATTTACAGCCAACTTCACACATTTGATTTGTTTACTATACTCACTTTACATCACTTGTAACACTATTCTAAAAGCTTGATGTCCGATATCAAATAATCAGCGAGGTGCTTTTTAAATGCGCTGAATGAGTGCATGTTTATTATGCGTGACGGTAGCTTATTATACAATTGTGCTCCTTCAAACGTAACAGTTTTCTTACCATAATTTGTCCTAGCTCGGGGCAAAACTAAATAACTAGCTCGACGGTGACTACGCTTACTATAATGCTTGGCTTTAGTAAAAATTATGTTCGTATGTAAGGTTTTGTTTAAACATTTCCTAATAAAAATACATGTGCAATATATATATAATTGTTTTATGTTCATGATTCTAGTATTCTTGTAAATTTTCGTTGTAGCAGTCCGAAAAGGATAATTAAAGATTAGCTTAATCAATTTATTTTGTTTTGATTGAAGAGCACTTAGATTAGTCTTAGCTGCACTACCCCAAATTTCAATAAGGTATAATAAATGTGGTTTTAAAAGCATTATAAATTGTGTAGCGTAGTCGATGAGGAACACATTGGACAATATTACGAAGTGAGCCAAGTAACAAAGTAAGCTTACTTTTAATATGTTCTATATGAGCGTTCCAAGTCAAGCGGCTGTCTATCCTTAGGCCAAGATACTTTTCTATTGTTTTTTGCTGAAGAGGTAAAGTGTTTATTTTAAGTGCTTCGTGCGATGGAATATTTTTGTTTTTGGCTTTAAATATAATATAACATGTCTTCGAGATGTTTATAGTCAAAAGATTATGTTGGAACCAATTGAATAGAACATTGAGATCATCTTGTGCTTTTGATATTATGGCGTGAATAGAACTGCCAAAATAAAATAAACATGTATCATCTGCGTAGAGTGTAAGGTGACCATGTAGACCAATTTCATCAATATTATTGATATATATCAAAAAGAGTAACGGGCCCAAAATGGACCCCTGTGGGACTCCACACGTTATTGGCAGTGCGTCACATTTGAACTGATCTCCTATTTTTACAATTTGAGTACGACTACTGAGGTATGATTTCAAAATGTCTAATGCTTTGCCGGAGATATTTATTGCTTCTAGTTTTTTTATAAGTAAATTGTGACTGACTGTATCGAAGGCTTTTTTTAAGTCAATAAATACACCCACTGCGATATTTTTGGCATCAATGCTATGTTTAATTTTGGTAATTAAATCTGTTGTGGCTATAAGAGTGCTACTTTTTGTTCTAAAGCCATACTGCCTGTCGCTTAAAAAGTTAATTGAATCTAGGTATTGTTGTAGTCTATTGTATAAGATTTTTTCTAATATTTTAGATAGTACTGGTAAAACTGAAATCGGTCGATAGTTTCCTGGGTCTGTTGTTGCTCCTGATTTAAATATAGGCGTCACTTTGGCTACTTTCAGTGTATCCGGAAATTCGCCTTCATTCATCAATTTGTTAAAACATTTAGTAAGGCTGCCAGATACAATGTGTTTTATGCACTTAATTGCTTTAGTATTGATCCCATCCAATCCTGTACTACAATTTTGATCAAGATTTTCAATTATTTTATTAATTTCATTAGTGGTACATGGCATAAGGGTAGACAGACCAGAAGAGTTATGGCTAAAAGATTCAGGTAGAAAAAGAGGTAAATCACTATAAATATTCTTGGGTATTTCATTCGCCAAGAGAGGACCAATTGTAGCAAAATATTATTATTTATTTATTATTATTTATTATTAATGGACGAGCAGCAATATGCTGATATGTCCATATCATTGCAGTGTTGGATTTATAGTTTCAGAAGAGATTTCTTTTCTGTAGATAGCCATTTGTCCAGCTTATTTTTAAAATTGTTTATTGATGTGGCTGACACAACATGTTCTGGTAGTTTATTCTAGTTATGCACTACTCTGTTACTCAGGAAATGGTGTGCAGGCTTTGTTTTGGCCAAATCCCGAGTCAGCTGGATTTTATGTCCCCGGTTTGCCCTTGAGCTTTCTCTGATTATATAAATGTCTTCTATGTTAGGTAGGTTATAATATTGATTAATTATCTTAAATGTCTCAATAAGATCACCCCTAAGGCGTCTTTCTTCTAGACTAGTGAGGCGTAGTGTTAGGAGTCTCTCTTCATAGGACTGGTGACGCAGGACCTGTGGTAATTTGGTTGCTTTCCTCTGGACACTTTCTAGAAGGTTAATATCTTTTTGGAAGTATGGGCTCCAAACTTGAAAGCCATATTCTAGCAGGGGTCTGATATATGTTTTGTATATTTTTAGAAAGACTTCTACAGTGAAGAGTTGGAATGATCTCCGTATGACATATAAAAATGAGTTGGCCTTTTTCACTATAGATATGATTTGATCTTCCCATTTAAGATTAGATGCTATTAACACTCCTAGGTCTTTTTGCAGATCAACAGATTCTATATCACTGTTGTCTAACCTATACTTTGCTCTAGGGTTTGCTGAGCCCAAGTGTAATACAGTGCATTTTGCTGCATTCAGTTTGATAATCCAATCCCTGGCCCAGGCTTGGATGCAATTAAGGTCCTCTTGTAGCTGTCCGGATTTAATTAGTGGGTTGGCAAAGATTTTACCATCATCAGCAAAGAAGGCGGTCTGGGATTGAATCACCTCTACCAGATCAGTGATATAAATTCCAAATAGATGAGCTGAGAGCACCGACCCCTGGGGAACACCACTAAATACTTGTTTTGGTTGAGATAGGTATGTTCCAACACGTACTTGAAAAGTTCTATCTTTTAAGTAGTTTTCTATCCACTTGAGTAGTGTACCTCGTACTCCAAAATGCTCTAGTTTAATCAGTAGGCGTTGGTGAGGGACCTTGTCAAAGGCGCGTTCAAAGTCTAAGTACACAATATCCACAGGATTGTTGTTGTCAAGGCTTTTTGTCCATGAGTGTATGCATGACAGCAGATTTGTAATGGTGGACCTCTTTTTTGTGAAGCCATGCTGTTTAATAGATATTACACATTCTCTGTTTAAAAATTGGGTCATCATATGTATTGAAAACTTGGCAAACTGCATTTGGATCAGAAATAAGTTTAGAATCTAATATTAATTTTGGAGGAGCACATGTTTGT
The DNA here is from genome assembly GCA_917880725.1 of Selenia dentaria. Lineage (NCBI taxonomy): Eukaryota > Metazoa > Arthropoda > Insecta > Lepidoptera > Geometridae > Selenia > Selenia dentaria. Next base: position 17,781,596 of record OU862888.1, on the reverse strand, counting down.
CTGATTTTATTGTTCCCTAGTGTGTTAATAAGATTCCACATCTTTTTTGGTTTATTTATACAATTATTAAATTGTACGTAGTAGTAAGAATTCTTAGTAAATTGGATTAGTTTGGCAACCTCTTCTCGTTTTAAAATAAATTCCTGTTCGGCGTTTTTATTTTCAGGATCTGCTTGGTGTTCCGCCCATAGGATGTTTCTTTCGTTTATTTCCGTAAGTATTTCTTTATTGATCCAGTCTTTCTGAGGCAAGTTAAGAATTTTGGTCTTTATTACTTTATTTTTTTCTATATAAAGCTTAATTTGTTGTTCTAGGACTGAATAGTCGTCATTTATTTGATCAAAGTTGAAATTTTCTAAAGATGTGAATAGCTTCGCATAATTGATCGCTTCGTATTGTTGTCTTGCTTTGGGTGGAAGTTTACTTTTCTTAAGCTCTAAATATATCTGCTTGTGGTCAGATAGTGAAGAATTGATTAAAGCAAAGTGGAAGTTATCATTTTTTAGATTTGTGCTGATGTGATCGAGAATTGAATTTCTAGTTGTAGAGAGTCTAGTGCAATATTTTTTGCTGATTCTATTAAGTAGCACATGTCCAGCTTCTTTTATAACGTCTTTATACTGTTGAGTTCTTTTGTCCTTCATTAATAGGTCGACGTTGAAGTCACCAAACGCGATTACTCTTTTTCTTTTTTGCAGTTGTGAATCGTAAGTTTCGAGAAAATCGTTAAAATTTGTATCACCGGGGTTATATACGACCCCAATCTCGAGTGAATACCTTTCTAGACGTATCCATAAATAATTGTTTCCACCTGTATACAATGATTCAGATATACTATGTTTCAAGTCATTGTGGACGTAAGCCGAGACTCCACCTCCTCTAGAATCAGTTCGGTAGTTATAATAGTGCGTGTAATTGTTTATCTGTAGTTCTAATGCTTGTGTTTCGTTTTGAATCCATGTTTCGGTTAATAAGACGATATGTACAGTGTTAGGTAGTGATCGTATTATACATTTTAATTCGTCGAATTTACCTCTTTTTCGTATACTTCGAGCGTTGAGATATAGGAACCTGAGTCGTGATTTGTTAATGTGGAGATTTTGGTAGTCATCAAGTATTTGATAAGTATTGATTGCATCAATGTCTTTGCCAATATTTATTGGTTGGAGTTTTTTGGAGTAGGATCAATAATTGTAGGTGTTCCGTTTATGTATTTTATAGTAAGATTAGTTTCTCCACCATGTTGCCGACGTGTCAACTCCTCCCTCAGGTTAAATAAATATTTTTGTTGAGTTGGTGTTTGGTCAGAAAATAATTTAACTTGTGGCGGTAATTTACCCCTGTTGCGCAGGAGTTGTTTGGCAGGCCCGAAAATATCATAGCATACCTTAATTCTGCGGTTATTTCCAGGCGTAAATTTTCCCATCCTAAAAATTGCAGTTGGTTTTGGTAGGTCTTTACTCACTGAAGAAAAAATATTCAAGATGTCAGTTTCGTCCTTTTGTATTCTTTTTTCCGTGGTGAGAGAGGACGTCTGTTCTGGTAAGCCCACTACTATTAAGTTCCTCTCTCTGTTAGTGCGATCTTGTATCTCTTTGTATATCTGTTCATTCATGTGCAAATAATTTTCAGATGTAGTAGTCGCCGGTTGAGATGATAATTGAAAGGCACTGAGGTTGGATTCTAGTGACTTTAGTTTAAGTTCACCCTGATTAATTTGTTGTTGCAAGTGCGTGATGGCAACCCTTTGTTCTTTTTGTTCAGATGTAATGGTCGACGTTAAAGCCTTTGTTTCAATAATTTGAGTCACGTTTTCACGAATCAAATGCATGGAGTTCTCGTTAGATAACTTCAGCTCTGACATTTGTACTTTTATCTCTTCTATGCTTTCATGCATTTTATTCATCATTTGTTCATTAGACGCAACATATTTTTCCAATAGTAAACCGATACGTGATAGCTCTAATCGAATTTCTTTACTTTCGTTAGAACATTCACAGTCATGCCCCGATGGCTGTTTTCTCTTACGAAACGTTATCAATGGATCCACTACACTTATAGCACTTAGTTTTGATAGATCGGGGTGAGACCCACTGCCCATGCTGGCAGCCCCAGCAGATGAAGGTGGTGGTGATCTTTGTACACTCATTAGGGCTACGGGCGCGGCGGTGTCAGCAGAGAGTGACGCGACGATAACGGTGCGGGCGCGGCCACGTAGCAGCAAGGTAGGTGGCCGTAATCTAATCGCAAGTATAGCCAGAGCCACGGTCAAACTGCAGTTGGTTAAGTGATATGCAGGCCGGTTAGCGTGTGAGCGGGTCAAAAAATAGCAACTATCTTGCTCTGGCGGGGGTGCGGTGCGACGTGAAGGACGCTTTCACTGCACGTTCTATTGTTTAGCGCTCGGAACACAGAAGTTAAAGAGCACAACAAACAAATCACTGATTTTACACTTTAAGTTGTATTCACTACGTATTTAGATTTATATTTGAGGGGAAACATTAAAGATATTTTTACAAAATAGTGACACACGTCTGCTCTGAATGACTGGCGAACAGCGAAAAAAAAAGTTTTCAAATTTGAATTTGATTATCAATCTATTCTTTTTGAACCCACTTTGCATCTTAATTTAGACATGGTGAAAGGGGATCCGTTTGCTAATAAACATTTTCTTAGGATTAAGGATAACCTTTGGCGTGACTGGCATTGCATATTCACTGATGCTTCTAAACTAGACCAGAATGGTTGTGTTGGTGTTGGGTTATATCATCAAAACTATGACATTGTTCAAAAGATAAACTGTCCACCTGAAACTTCAGTCTTTATGGGTGAATGCAGGGGTATTATGGAAGCTATTAACTATATTATTTTGTTTAAATTAAATAAAACTGTTGTTTTTACAGATTCTCTAAGTGCTCTTCAAGCATACCAGAGTAATCCCTTCAAAATTGGTTCCATGAACTGGATTGTATTTCAATGTAAAATGCTTTTATTAAAATGTACTGTGTTAGGTTATATTATTCATTTTGCTTGGGTATCTAGTCATAGTAATATCACAGGTAATGAAAAGGCTGATAGGGTTGCAAAAGAATCAGTAATTTGTGGTGATAAGGTGCCTTTTAAAAATTATCCACAAGATCTTTTACGTTTACCTGCTCGCGACTTGAAACGTAGATGGCTGAAGAGATGGTCAATCCGTAGTAAATATAAAGGCTCTAATTTTTCAAATTATCAACCAGATATTGAAGCTAAACCCTGGTTTTCTAAATTTAAGTGCAATAGGAAAATTTGTTCTATTATAATCTAGGTTGAGATTTGGTCATTGTTGTTCTGCTGTTCATCTTAAGAAACTTAGAATTAAGAATTCATCCATCTGTGAGTGTGGTTTAGATGATGAAAGCCTTAACCATATTTTCTTTTCTTGTCCTCGGTTTAATCATGATGTTATGTATACTACACTTATTCATTATACATTTCCATTACCTGTTCATATAGACAATATCCTGTGTAATATAAATCCTGTCACTATCAATGTATTATCATCCTTCATCTCTCAAAATGATATTAAACTTTAGTTGGTATTTTCTGTTATCGCTAGGATTTTCTTTTACTAGTTTCATTCATTTTGTCATTAGTCCATTGTACCTAGATCTCATTTTAGATATGTAGTTAATAAGATACTTTCTTTTGTTCCAGATTATTAATTCCAAATTTTGCCGTTTATTTTTATACTTATATCTCATCTGACGTGTCGTTGGCAAAAGTGTTCTCAAACAGTTTGCCATTAAATAAATAAATAAATAAAGTGTTTCAATAAATATCTTTGATAAATTACACTACTTTTTATTTGTTTACGGACTCCGACTACTCTACTTACTATTGCTCGCCCCTGCTACGCTCACTGGACTCTGATCTGCTTAACAACGACTCAAACCTACTTGGAAAAGTCTGGTTTCGCAAGAAGTTGCTGTGTACCAAAATGTGGAAAAACCAGTAAGTACAGTAACTTAAACTTAATAAACTAGTAGTTCCTGTAGTTCTGCGAACAGTAGACTTCACGGGCACAGTCTATCTTATATTGATTAGTAGAACATGCATACCAAGTTTCGTCAAGATTGGTTGAAAAATGCAAAATTATGTCTAATGCCCATGTTGTACATGTGCAGTGGACGTCCTACTGCTGAGATGATGATGATGAAAAAGGGTGCTGAGTCATTAACGCTATGTGATTACATTAAAATATACCATCAGGTTCCGTAAATGTAGGTACCCACCAATGTGAGTTAGATTAGATACCTAACATAACTAATGTCTTTGGTAGTTGTCAATACAAAGACACAATATATTGAATTGTTTTTGCGATCAATGCAAAAGTAATAATGTAAAAATGGCCTAATCAGTAATGCTCCAATTCTAGGTTAAGCCTATTTACCATCTTTTATCACCTAATCAGTTACCATCAGGTAGGGTTGTAGGCTCATCTTCAATCAATCTGAAACATATCTCATTATTAGTATTTCCACTTTTAGATAATCAATCCCATGAAATAGTAGAGTCCTGTGTGTGTATTGCCAGCCCACTCACATAAACATGAGAAATGCATGCTTGATTTCTGGCTAGGTGTCAAGGTATAACATAAATTAACAAGTCAAAGTACAACATTATAAATCAATTTGTTTATTTCAGGGACACATGTCGACAACAAAACAATGTTTGTGCAGATGTTAAACAAGATTAAGAAGAAAAAGGATACTTATGTAACAAGACTGATAAAAGCTCTAAACCTTTCAAAAAATGTTACTTTAAAATACACTAAGAAAATTTACATGCTTCGCAGCCCTTTTCATAATGATGCTATTTAGAGAAGTAACAAATAACAAAATGGGTAGGAGATTCACACAAAAAGAAAAAAATATGGCTCTCAGTCTTTACAAGCAGGGACCATAGATGTAGACCATGTTATAGAATGAAGGAAAATTCTAAATGAGCGTCATGGTTTTCATTCAAAACTATTTAAGCCAGGTTTAAGAACTGCACGGAACTTGCATGGATTTTACAAAGCTGATGTAAGAAAAACTTTGATATTCAGGGGGAATATCAAATTTTTGAGTAGAAATAATAATCCTTTCATTATGGATATGTTTAGGTTCAATAAAATTGCCTTGTCTATATGTTAATTTTTATGAAAAATAAATATTTACGTTAAACTAATCTTGTAGTTTTAATAAGCCTGTCAATCCCTAATTAACCATAGGCTGGTAAAAACTTGGTATTGAAATATTTCTTTATTTTGAACAGTATAGCTGTTCAATATAAAGAAATATTTCATTATATTAATAATTGTATGATATTGATATCAGGTCGTGTGATGTGACGTCACGTAAATTAGTTGATTCACTTTGCGTTAGATGACGCTTTGAGCGTTTCTTAAGCTGATGTCTCTATCTACATATATATAATTTACTCTATGATACAAATGTTCTCTATGAATCCTGTAGGTAATCAAATTGTCAATATACAAAACAAAAAAATTAAGTATAAACAAAACAGATGAAATAACACCTCTTTTTGAGCTGTGGATACTAAATCAAAGACTAAACTAGGTAATACCATAAATCTCGATTCATTGATTGCATGTTGTTCTACTCTACTTGCACAAAGTAAACGAGGCTTCAATGTGACATTAATTTTGACAGTGTACATGGATTCCGGGCTGTACATCCCTGGTTGTGCATTGTCACCCCGTACCGTTTTTGTTCAGGCTGGATTGTACGACCCGTATTGTACAGCCCGTATTCCATGTACATGGCCTCAGAATATCTGACTGTGCAATACGGGTCGTACAATCCACCCTGAGCAAAAATGGTACAGGGTGACAATCTAAGATTTTTTTTTCAACTCTGGTGACAATGCACAGCCAGGAATGTACAGCCCGGAATCCATGGACATGGCTTCGAAATGATGGGTCGTGCAATACGGGGCGTACAATACGGGTCCTGCATTATTTGGCTGTGCAATACTGGCTGTACAATATAGTGACTCTTTTACTCGAAGGTTCATCGCCAGACGCGTGGAACAAAAGAGCGGTATCGCTATTCTTCAAGAATGGTGACAACACCTTACTTACAGTGCCACCAACTTAACTGTTCAGGTGGGCGAAATGGGAACTACAGCCGCGTCAGCCGCCATTTTCTAAACGTCATTCCACTGTCAGTTGATGTCTAGTGCGAGTGCTCCCGTGTTATTTTATTGATTTCATTGTGAAAAAAGCAAATAAAATGCCGAAACCTCTCAAAAGTGATGCACGGCTAATTATTTTAAAAGTTTTATTTTTTATGAAAGAAGAGAAACGCCTCCAAGCTCCATTAATACCATTTGAAAAGCTGAATGAACGCGTTGCTGCCGCGACAGGTCAGTGTAGCCAGATATGGAAATTTTAATCACTCATTTAAAAAAAAAATCATTTTTATAGCTGGTGATTATATTTTAAAATATATAAAATAAGCTAAACATATTCAAATAAAATTGCCACCTGAGTATATTTTAACCGACTTTAAAAAACAGGATAATAATTATCCTGCTATGTTATTGCTATGTTCGATTGCATGTTTTTTTATGTATGTTCACCGACATCTCCGTCAATTATTATTGTGGATTGATTTAAATTTGTTTTTTTTTTGTTGAAAGGTATACTTTTTAGGTGGTCCACACAGTAATTATTTCGAAATCGATTTCGTAGTCAAAATTTTGTTTATTATTTATCCTGATTGGTCGGAAACAATCTGAAAGTAATGTTAACTTTTTAAAGCGGTTGCTGTATTTTATTTTATGGTTGTTCATTAAAAAAACCTATAAAATATTAAATTGTTCTTTTTGTTACAGGTGTTTCAGAACGGTTTGTCTACAAATTAATCAATGAAGAAAAACAGGCTCAAGAAACTAATTCAAAAATTTCTACCCCTGGCAAGAAAAGGGAAAGAAAAACAGGGAAACTGGATATTGATGATTTTGACATTGGTGTTATAAGAAGAAAGATACATGAGTTTTATTCAGTAAAAAAAGAAATTCCGACCTTACCAAAGTTACTGACTGTTCTCAGGGAAGACATAAATTTTCAAGCAAAACGTGAAACTCTTCGAAAATTGCTCCACAAAATAGGGTTTCGTTTTAAAAAAACAAAATCGAATAGAAAAGTGCTGTGTGAACGCAACGACGTAGTTGCCTGGCGGGCATCCTATCTACATAAAATTAAGGAAAATGAGCGAGGAGAAAAAAAGCCTGTTGTTTATTTAGATGAAACTTACATACACTCGTCTCACTCAACTGGCAAATGTTGGCAAGGTCCTGAAGTTGACGGCGATTTGGAACCAGTTTCGAAAGGAAATAGGTGGATCATTGTTCATGCTGGCGGACAAGAAGGTTTTGTCGAAAATGCCCTTCTCGTTTTCAAATCAAATACAAAAAGTAGGGACTACCATGACGAGATGAACAATAGTAATTTCAAAAAATGGGTTCTTGAAAAATTACTGCCAAATCTGCGTCAACCCACACTTATTGTGATGGATAATGCGCCATATCATAGTATTTGCGTAAATAGGTGTCCTAACTCAAACCACACTAAAGCTGATATGCAAAAGTGGCTGGTAGAAAACAAGGTCGAGTTTTACGAACAAATGACAAAGCCTCAGCTTTACGAGTTAATAAAAAGAAATAAACCTACACCTGAATATGAAATTGACAACATATTGAAAAGCCATGGTCATGACATTCTTCGATTGCCTCCTTATCATTGTGATTTGAATCCAATTGAAATGATATGGAGCTCGATGAAGAGGAATGTAGCAGAGAAAAATATCGGAAAATCAAGTGCACATATGCCTCAATTGATTGAAGATGCATTCCGCAAAATCACACAGGCAGAGTGGAAAAACCATTGCGATCATGTAAAAAAAATTGAAAATGAATACAGACAAAAAGATGCGTATTTAGATGAACCTTTTATCATTCAATTACAGAGTGACAGTGAAAGCGATTCGAGTGACTCCGAAGATGAATTGTGGGAATCAGCAGATGGTTCAGGAACATCGACCGGAATTCCTGGAGTGCGGCCGCTTGAGCTCAGAGACCATGACCACAATTATTTTTATAAAATATAAATAAAATCCTATTGTGCCGCATTATTGTTTATTTATGTAGTTAATAAGATTCATAGCTATATGTTATATTTATTTATTTGTGAGCCTGTCGCAAATTTTGACCTGTTTGATCACTATCTCACCTGATGGTAAGTGACGATGTGATCGAAGCTGGTAATTATAATTAAGCCATATTGAATCTATACTATGTTAGTTAGGCTTTGTATGATTGATATTGTAGTTTCTTAAATTTTAATGATATCTATAGACTGACTTGCAAGACATGTTTTAATTACCTTTGTTTCTTGGTGAATTTCTTATATGGCAATACCAAATTCTCCACTAGCGACGCTGTCAACTGAACAGATAAGATGGTGGGACTGTAAGCATTACAGTCTCATGTCGCTTTTGAGCCATGTTTCTAAAAAAATATTACGTCTCAGTCGCAGGTTTGATAAATGTACCTATGATATTTAAAGAATTAATAAATATTTAATTAACAACACGACCAGGTGATTACTTCTTATCTCTAACAATAAAATAACATTATTATAATATGCAAATAATTTTATTTTCCATTTTCAGTTTATAAATATATTTTCTAAAAATATTTATGTGAGTTAAGTAGATCTCATCGCAAAGTATGGACATATAATGTTACAAAATATCTCTATTATAATACGCGTTTTCATACTAACTTAAAATATAACTTAACCTATCACAATGTGAGCAAGTAAGCTTAAAATTTATTTATTTATTTATTTCAACCACCAATAATGACTACAACATTCTTAAAACTAGTAAATTTACATAATATGATACAGTTTCAGTTATTTTTTTTTTTGTAAGCCCTGGTCTCCACACTAGGATTCCCTGTGTTGTGGAGATCAGTTCCTCACAAATTGGTTTTAAATCTAATTGCGTTACAAGTATGTGCTTTAATTTTTTGTTAAGGTTACAGATAGAAATTACTTAAGTTATTCTGTAAAAGTCCGACGTTCTAAACAGTGTAGTCGCAACTTCATATAACTATCTACGCAGTTGATACTTATAGCAACATGATTTTAAAAAAAAACAATATAAAATGAATAGAGGTTTCCATTTTGAACTGTAATTAAATTTATATTATATACTATTGTAAATATCTAAGTTGTTGTTCTGTAATTATATCCTCGCACATATATTTTTCAATTTAGTAATCAATAAATCTTAAATAGTGTGTATAGTGTTTAAACTACTATAAGTGTTTTAATTACTATATATTTTATCTGTGTTGTTATTTATCAATTTGGATTATTTGTTCATTTTGTTCATAGCTTAGATTCAATAGCCAAAGCTTTACTGTTTGTTTACATTTATATCGGGTAAGGGGTAATATATTAAGAAGTCTGTTAAGCTTAGTGTATATGTACGGTGCTGTCCAAGAGTAAGTCCGTCGGTAGAACTCAGAATGTCTAGTTGGAACTTTCCATCGAATGTGTCTGCGGCAGATAATAACCTTGTTTGGAGCAATTTTATGGTATCTTAAAATAACAGATAGTATGTAAAGCTGTCTAATTCTTAAATATCCACTGCCCTGATAGAGATCGTCAGTAGAGTAGAGGCGTGGTTTCTTGTGTGCTATTTTAATAATAGCACGTTGAGCACGTTCAAGCGGTAACAAATATGATTTGAACGCGCCACCCCATGCCACCACACAATAGCAAAGAATTGATTGGCATAAAGAAGAATAAACTTGCCGTATTATTTCATCATCTGCTACAGACCTCGATCTTTTAAAAATAAACATAAGTTTTCTCAACCTGCCTGAGACAGTATCAATGTGTTGCTTCCAGCAGAGATTTTGGTCTATGATAATTCCGAGGTATTTCAGAGAGTATACTGACTCGAGTGTGATACAGTCACAGGCATTGCTAGAAATATTTCTGCAATTATGTATTTTCACCACAAGAGGTTGGAATGGTGCTGTTCTCACGGATATACTAAATGCTATCAGTTTAGTTTTAGATGCATTAAGTGTCAAAAGGTTGCTGTTAAGCCAGTTTCCAACTATGTCAATCCCTTGCTGGCATTTTTTGTTGACAGAATTCCAGTTGTGACCATGGAAAACAAACGCAGTGTCGTCTGCAAAGGTGAAAATTTTGCCATGCTAAAGGTTTAGTGCGCAAAGGTCATTAATATAAACTAAAAATAGTGTTGGACCTAGGACACTTCCTTGTGGCACGCCAAAACTAATACTTTCCATGTCACTACATACACCTCCGACACACACTTTTTGCCTTCTATTAGAAAGGTAGGATGAAAACCACTGTAATGGTAATCCACGTATCCCCGCTAGCTCCAGTTTTCTAAGAAGTATAGGTCGTGACACCGTATCGAAGGCTTTTGCAAGGTCGAGGAAGACACCAGCGCATCTGGAGCCTTCATCGAGCCTGCGGGCCACATAATCACTCAAACTGGTAACAGCATCCTCAGTAGACTTATTAGCCCTAAACCCAAACTGTTGTTCCGAGAGTATATTTGATGACTCTAGAAACTTAAGAAGTCGGCTGTTGACAATTTTTCTAGAATTTTTGATAGGCAACTGAGCAAAGAAATTGGTCTATAATTCGAAGCAAGTTTTGTGTCACCATTTTTGTAAACAGGTGTGACATTAGCCAGTTTGAAGTTGTCAGGTACTATTCCACTATTTAGGCTCATATTGCATAGGAACGCAATGGGACCGGCTAGTGCATGTTTAGTTTGAATCAAAAAATTATTGTTGATTTCATCATGTCCGGGGGCAGATTTCGCTTTAAGTGTTCCAATAATCTGGAGAACTTCCTTTTCGTCTGTTGGAAACAGAAAAAATGAATTTGATGAAGCTTCCATAAATGATGTTGCTTCTCTTGACAGTTCGGTTTCAGTTTTTCCAATATTATTTAAGATTGTGCTAGCCAGATTAGTGCCTACTGAGCTAAAATAGGTATTCACTAAGTTTAGAGAATCTCTCTGACATGGGCTGTTTGTTAATAAGTCAGTAGATGGCGTTTTGGTTACGTTTATGTTACAAATTCTTTTTAGTGTTTCCCATGTTTTTTTATTGTTACCTCTATTTCTAATTAATTCATTTTTTTCATATGTGTTTTTAACATTTTGTATAGGTAATATTATTGCACGTATTCCGGTATAGTTTATAGTGTGACTGAAGTTTTTTATCATCTGGGTTTTTCCTTGCTATACTATGCATTTTGTCACGTTTTTTTGCACATTTTAGCAAAGATGGTGAAACCCATGACAGAATAGGCTCATATCGTTTCAGTCTTGTGTCTCTAGATCGAGTATGTGCTTTAATAAAAGAAGTCAGTATGTTTGTAAATTCAGTTGTAGCTTTAGTAACGTCAGTGTTATTATAAAATGTAGTCCAGTCAAAATCATTCACTTCCTCTAGTATTACAACGTAATTAATTTCCGTTTTCGTTTGTTTGTCGAGTTTTGTTATATTCGGTGATTTTTCTATCGATAATATCACGGAATAGTGATCGGTCACATCACTTAAACAGACAACAGCTCTACTGTTGAAACGCGATTTTAATAAATAATGATCTAAACATTAAGGCCTCTGGTAGGGTACGTGTAACAGGGAATGAAACCATACTCAGCTGTTATAGTAAGATACTCATTTGCATTTGGGTCGACAGTTCCTTCTTTAATGTCAATATTTATATCCCCTACAATAGCAATACATTCTCCCTTACAGCTTGAGATGATAGTTTCTAAAGACTCCAGAAACTTACTTGTATTTTTGTTGGAAGGTGACCTATATAAACAAATAAATTTAAAGGAGGAGTTATCAATATCAATTAATAAGCAATCTGCATCTTGGAAAGATGGCTCAGTCACTTGTACTTTGATGCCTTTCTTTGTATAAATCACTAGACCATCGTTTTGGTTCTTGTAACACTTTGAATAAAAACAATTATAATTGTTAACGTTGATTTCCGTAAAAAACGAGTCTAGCCAACACTCCGTCAGTACCATAATGTCCGGCAAAAAATTTAGTCTTTTAATGAGTATTAGAAATGTGTCCAAATTCTTACGGATGCTTCTAATATTCTGCGATACCACAGTAAGTTGGTTATGGATATTACCTAGGAATTGAACACATAGTTCAGGTGTCTCTATTTGTGAACTCGGTACTATACAAATGTCATCCAAATCATCATTTAGGCATTTATTATTCATATTATTTTATAAGTGAAAAATGTGGTATTATCATAGTGAACATAAAAGTGACCCTTGTAAATTAATGGCAAAAACATTATGTCAAAGTTAGACAACGAAATGAAGTTATAAGGTACTTTCTCAACTTCATTATTTCGTGAAACGAAAATTAGAGTCAATATCACCAATACCCTGTGGTTGATTTCCTTTTTATGGTGTTTTACATTATACTGGTAATTAACATTTCGATTTTGGTGCGACGAAGGTTTCCGTTTAAAATGTAAATTATAAAAAACATAAAAGGTACTATAGTACAAAAAAGTATTTGGTTTGGTACAGCCAAAATATGTACTCTTTTGCCATACAAGAAAAGGAAAAACGATATCATACAATACATTCGGCGCTAGATACGAAGGTAAGTACGCATCTTTCTGTTGTCTCGAATTGTGAGCCTGCGATTCGTTTGTGTGGGTAACATAATACACATTGCCCCCAACCAAATAATATAAAACGCCGTCAATCATGGTATGGTAATAATTACATTTTACATGTAACATATCAATTATAATATGTTGAATATAACATAAACAACAGTTCGCGTTCAGGGTGGTACTAAAAGTAGATAGTTATGCGGCCACCCGGTCGCCAGATAACAACCGTTTCCAGCTAAACTGCAAACGCATCATAACAGTGTCTCAGAATTAACTGAGACCTGCGTGGGAAGCGTTTGTTATCCAGGATGGTATTATGTATTGAGTTTGTTAGTCTAGACGAACATCCCACTTTGTTCGGACGTATTAATTTTAAGTTAAGATAAAATAAATATATATATTTTAAAAGTGTTTTTAAAAAGCTCTTTCGCGCTCCCGTAAACTTGACTGGCGCAGCCGGTAGGATCGCAATGCTGACGACACCATCTTTCGCGGAAACCTCTGAAAAGTGAAGTTTTACGTGAACAGTGAATATACGCGATTTTAAAAGTGCGAGTTTGCGAACCGCGATTGATTGGCGTTTGTGCGATTCTCGAACCAATACAAATTCGTCAAGGATTACAAAGAAAAGAGCATGTTGATGACTGGTTGGTAAGTGAATTTTTCACCATCCTTTCCTAAATCGTCTTATTATAGTTGGAATCGAACCTTTTCCATTATAATTTTATCTGGTTTATTTGAAACTATAGAATAAGTTGTTATAATAATAGAAGTATATTAACTGCATAAAAATGACGACAATTAAAGTTATACCGAATGAAATGTTAATGCTTATCCCTTTGTTTGGTGGTGATAAGCGCCATTTAAGCTTATTTTTAAGGAAATGTGAATATGTGATAACAAATTATCAAGGCGCTCCGGAGCAGAATGTGTATGTTATGCATACTATAACTAGTAGGTTAACAGATGAAGCTGCTGCCTTGATAAGTGAACGGGAAGATATTACAACATGGACTGAATTTAGGGACTTGTTAGTTCAACATTTTGGAGATCCAAGAAGTGAAGAATGTATAGCGTTAGAATTGGAAAGCTTAAAAATTAAACAAGGTGAAAACTATCTTGATCTTTGCAATCGCATTCAGTCTGTTAGAGCGGTCTTAATATCTAAAGTGAATCAGTTGACTAATGCCAATAATGCTAAAATTACTATCTACAATAATACCTCGCTTAACGTATTCTTGTATAATCTGCCTGAAAATTTGATACGCGTTGTTAGATTAAAATCACCGGAAACTCTAGAAAAGGCATTGGAGTATGTATTAGAAGAAGTAAATTTTTACGAGCAGTACAACATGAGGAGCAAGTTAAATAGGCCACAATCAGCACTACCTCCGTTCAAATTTGGCACCTCAAATACACAGCCTAACATGGCTAGCATGGCTAACATGGCCAGCATGCCTAGCACATTTGGCATGGCTCGCATGCCTAACATGCCTATTCAGCCTAGTGGGTTTAGACCCATGCCACAGACAGCAGCTCCAGCTCGGTTTAACTTTGGAATACCAAATAATCAAATGAGATTACCCCAGGTTAATCAAAGACCATATGGCCATCAGCCACAATTTGGATATCGACCACAATTTGCCCCTCAGCAATTCAACATGCATCAGAGGGATATGCCACCATCACAATTTAATTCTAGACCTCAACAGCAACAACAACAGTTCGGGTACCGACCCCAATTTAATCATGGGCAAGTGGGATATAAGCCCCCAGTGATGAATAGGGCGGGTGATACTGACGTTTCAATGCGTACTGCTCCGCCCTTAAAACCTCAAGGGTATACCCATCCCCAAGGGTTTCGTCTTAACGAGCTAGACTTAGGTGAAACTAATTATTATTACAACAATGTTGAGAATGCGTATGGATATGATGATCAAGAGAACTGGCAAGAGGAGGAAAGTCATTACGCAGACTATCTTGAGAAGGAAATTAATGTGTATGAACAAGAAAGAGAGACTGTAAAGAACGACAGCGTGAATGAGGAAGTTCAAAATTTTCACATTCAGGCCTCAAACAAAAACCGGAAGTAGTACATTTAAATTGTGACATTAAACTTAAATTACCTTATGTGTTCATACCGGAGATTGACGCAAAATTTATGATTGATACCGGGAGTACCAGATCATTCATAAGCCCGCATAAAGCTCATGAGTTCTTTGAACAATACATACTTTGCGAACCTTTCACCGTCATTAGCACACATGCATCAAGTAGCCATAATGAAGTGGTCCAAATCCCACTAATGCCTGCTTTCAATAGTAGTGAGTGTCACAAGTTTTACGTGTATGACGTAGACACTAAATATGATGGTTTGATAGGTAATGATCTCTTAATGCAATTGGAAGCTGTAATCGATATGAAAAACTTAAAACTTATCACCAAAACGACAATGCTTCCAATTGTCAATGACAGTAGTTACGTGCTAGAGTTAGACTCACGGACAGAACAACTAGTTAAACTACCTACGGATCAATTCTCCGGAGAAGCAATTCTAAATTTCACGAAATTTTGTGAAGGTGTTAGGATGCCATCGGCTATCGTAACCTGCAATAATGGTTATGCTACCACTGTTATCCAAAACACTTTAGAAGAACCTATGACTTTGACTATTACAAAACCCTTCAAAGTAACCAAATACTGTGAAAGTCCCGTGAACTGCACTGATGTAGAGATGAAAGACATTGAACTTGAAACGATACTAGACGAAAATTTGACCAGACTTAGACTGGAACACATGAACGAAGAAGAAAGAAATTGTGTAAGCGACTTATGCAAGGAATATAAGGACATATTTTACAGTGATCAGCTACCTTTGACATTCATTAATCAGATTAAACATTCCATTAGAACTAAAAATGAAGACCCGATTTATGTCAGACCTTACCGTCAATCACCTGCACAAGCAACTGAAATTGAATCTCAAGTTGAAAAGTTGTTGAAAAACAATGTTATCGAAGAGTCTTATTCCCCTTGGAATGCACCCGTGCACCTGGTGCCAAAAAAATTAGACGCATCTGGTGACATCAAATATAGAATGGTCATTGACTACCGACGCCTTAACGACATTACCATAGACGATAAATACCCGCTGCCAAACATAACTGACCTGTTTGACAAGCTAGGAAAGAGTAAGTACTTTACGACCCTTGACCTTGCGAATGGCTTCCATCAAATTGAAGTAGAGGAGAATGACAGACAGAAGACAGCGTTCAGCACGGAATCTGGGCATTACCAATACTTAAGAATGCCTTTTGGATTGAAGACGGCTCCAGCTACATTTCAAAGAACTATGGACAACGTCTTGAGAGGGTTACAGGGAATACACTGCCTGGTGTACATGGATGACATCATCGTGTACAGCAGTAGCTTACAGGAACACTTGAAAGACTTACGGACAGTTTTTGATAGACTTCGAACGACAAACTTAAAGATACAGCTGGACAAGTCGGAATTCCTACGGAAGGAAGTTCTTTACTTAGGACATACGATTACTGAAAATGGACTTAAACCTAATGATGATAAGATAAAAGCAGTACTGGACTATCCACTACCAAAATCCACAACCGAAATTAAAAGTTTTCTTGGACTTATAGGGTATTATAGGCGCTTTATTAAAGACTTCGCAAAAATAACCCAACCCTTGACATCCTGTCTAAAGAAACGAAACAAAGTAGTAATAGACCAAAATTATATTAACGCTTTCCAAAGGTGCAAAGAGCTTCTTACACACGCACCCCTCTTGCAATTTCCAGACCATAGTAAACCTTTCATACTAACAACAGATGCATCAAACGTTGCCTTAGGCGCTGTACTGTCACAAGGGACAATAGGCAGCGATAAACCTGTTGCCTATGCGAGTCGTACACTTAGCGAAACCGAAATGCGATATAGCACCATTGAACGCGAACTGCTCGCCATAATTTGGGCAGTTAAACATTTTCGACCGTATCTTTACGGCAAAACCTTTACAATCTTTACTGACCATAGACCTCTGGCGTGGTTATATTCCTTAAAAGAGCCCAATAGCAAATTAACGCGTTGGAGACTGCGGTTACAAGAATACGACTTCAAAATAATATACAAAAATGGCAAACAAAATACTAACGCAGATGCCCTATCTCGAATAAAATTAAACGCCATAGGTGACTCTGACGATACATCGATGAAAGTAAACATAGACAAGACAGAAAAAATTAAAGAGTTTTTGAATGAAATTGACAAAAGAGTGCAGGTTTTAGCGACAAGAAAAGACAGCCAAGAAACTATGTCAGTGTCAGATACTTCCGAAACTATATCCGTTAGTGATATATCCGAGTTGGAACAAACTTACCCTTTACCTCCGCTATCTAACAGTAGTGCGACGGAAACAGCACATTCAGCCATAGAACTGGAAAATAAAGGTATCCCTATTCTTAATGAAGCTATCGATACCAAACCCAATCAAATTTTAGTCTATACGCGGTTCAATAACAAATTACAAGTGAAAGACATTTCAAACAATAAACAAAAAATTCTTGAGGTTTTCTTACCTGTGAACAACGAAGAGCTGGTGACACAAGTTTTAAAGGAGTATATACAACCAAAACGCAAGTACTTCATATATTTTGAAAATGAACAGCATAGGAAAAACTTCAACAGCGTTATTATAAAATTATTTAAGGAAGGTACGGTAGAGTTCTATGAATGCACTGAAAGAGTTGTGTATGAAATGAAATGATTGTAGAGGATGAAAATGAACAGAAAGCTATAGTTTTGCAACATCATGAAGGAAAAACATGCCACCGGGGTATCAAAGAAACAATGCTTAGAATAAAAAGAAATTATTATTGGACGAACATGCAGGAATCAATATCAGCAGTGATAAACGGATGCGAGGCGTGTAGAAAAACAAAGTACGACAGGAAGCCACTCAAACCTACGATACAGCTAACGCAAACACAGGATGCTCCTTTTCAGGAAATCTTCATAGATATATTTAGTATAGAAAACCGTTCATACTTGACCATAGTAGACGCTTTCAGTAAATTAGCCCAAGCAATCGAAATTAACAATAAATCAACAGCAGAGGTCGTGCGTGCCTTAATTAAGTATTTTTCCTTATATGGCATACCTAAGAAAATTAGTAGTGACCCGGGAACAGAGTTCAATAACGAACTTATTAAAGAATTAGCATCAATGTACAAAATTGAGCTCCACATATGTACATCTCACAACCCGAATTCTACAGGTATTGTCGAACGTTTCCATTCGACGTTAATAGAAATTTATCGTTTGGCTAAGTATGACCAAAAATGTACGGACGCTGCCTCAGTGATGACGTATGCAATAATGGCCTATAACAACACTATACACTCAGCGACTGAACTGACCCCGTTTGAAATTGTGTTTGGACACACGGACTCCAACAAAATGTTTGATGGTGAATTTGAAAAGAGTTATGTACAGCAACTGTTAAAAGATCATGCTAATCGTACTAAACATCTTTATCAGTATTTATCGAACAAAATGTTGGAGAAGAAAGAAAAAGTTAGAGAAAAACGTACAGGAGAGGATGTAGAACTAAGTGAAGGTGAAGTAGTATTTGTAAAAGATATTAACACACGGAAAAGCAAAGATAAAGCTAGGTATCGAAAAGCAAAGGTTAAAGGTAAAGTCGAAAGGAATGAAGTTCCGATAGAAATAGGTAATAGAGAAACAAAAGTAGCAGTAAAGAATATTAAACGTCCTCCACAGGTGGTGCGTGGTCGTAATGGCCCTCCTACCCCGCAGCCTGGGCCTTCATCTTCTAAAACTTGACGGGAATCCAGGTATACTGCCCGTTAAAGAAGGACAAGCCTTTAAACAAGAAGACAAGTGGATCATAGTAAAACGACTAGACTTAAACAGTTTGAAAACTGATTTGGAAATACACACCCAAAGGTTTAAAGAATTCACACAGTTAGTAGACTTACATAAAGCTTTTGTTCATGAGTTTGCAGGTATAAGAACACAGGTAGAGTACTTAAATAATATAACGATTTTAAAACTAAGTCAACTGATTCCCTCATATAGAGTTAAAAGAGGTTTGATCAACCCTCTCGGATCATTGATCAAATCTATTTCAGGAAATCTTGATTACGAAGACGCGGTTCGTTATGATAAAGAAATTTCTAAGATTGGATCAAAAGAGATCATACTAGATAAAAAAATGATTGTGGTGACCAAAATGTTGGACATTTTAGCGAATAGCACAGACACCTTAAATGAGAACACATTGATATTAGATAAAAGATTGAAAGGAATCGAAGAAATCATAAAATTAGGTAATAATGTTGGAAATAACTGTTTATACCTCGCTCATGTTTTAAATATGTTTGATATGTTTATGAGTTCATTCAGAACTTCTTACATAACACTAAGTGAGGTAGAAACAGCGTTAGCATTCACTAAGGTATCCGTGCTACATCAATCCATCGTGAACTCGACTGAACTGTTAACTATTCTAAAGTCAATAGAGCAAATGCACCATTTAATGTATGAAGTAAATGAAATCAATTTGTTGAAATTCGAGAGAATAATTAAGGTAAAGGCATATGTAAAAGATAACCAGATAATATTTATTTTGGAAGTACCACTCACAAATAAGAATATATTTAATTATTTTAAGCTTTATTCGATTCCCATTTACAAAGGTTCGCTTAACAAAACTATAGTAGTATTTCCCGAATACCCCTACCTTTTGGTGAAAAATTCTATATACTTGCCCGTATCAAAACCGTGTGAGAAAATTCATGCAGATAAATTCCTGTGCAGCGATGATATCATAGTTCAGTTCCAGACACCAACCTGCGCTGAACAACTTCTAGAGTTCCGAGCAGATCTGTCTTCCTGTATACCATATAGTGTCGAGGTGGAAGATATCAAGGTCCAACGAATCAGCTTAAAGAGTTGGATTATATTTGCAAGGAAGCCAACAATACTAGCAGAGCAATGCCAGAACGATGAATCCAAGGAATCACTCCAGGGTACTTACATAGTAACAACGTCAGAGGAATGTATACTTTACCTTAATGAGTTAAAGCTGACATATCAACGCACGTTCGCTGAAAATCTCCAGTATAAAATTACGCCAATTATAGCCCTACCGGAACTGAAAACTAGTAATACAACCTCTTTAACTTCAATCAACATAAAAAACATGAATCTGGAAGAGATGAGACAATTCTCGCGGATCTTAAAGCTAAAAGGAAGTGATGTGCTTAGTGAAAGCCAATATAGTGAAAGTGATTTCAGTGGAATTGACACTAAAAGCGTTAGCTTAGCTACTGTCTTATTATATGTGTTTTTACCTGTTAGTTTAATTAGTTATGTAATGTATCGTTTAAGGAATAAGCTTATGCGAAATCATCGGAACCCGATCCAAATTTTGGTGGAACCCGATAATTTCGCACTTGATGAGGGAGGAGTTATGCGGCCACCCGGTCGCCAGATAACAACCGTTTCCAGCTAAACTGCAAACGCATCATAACAGTGTCTCAGAATTAACTGAGACCTGCGTGGGAAGCGTTTGTTATCCAGGATGGTATTATGTATTGAGTTTGTTAGTCTAGACGAACATCCCACTTTGTTCGGACGTATTAATTTTAAGTTAAGATAAAATAAATATATATATTTTAAAAGTGTTTTTAAAAAGCTCTTTCGCGCTCCCGTAAACTTGACTAGATACACTCTCAAAAACACACCACTCAGCACAAAATATTCCCGGGCAGCGATATTGTAAATAAAATAACTCTAATAAAATAACTGTTGAGGGTGGTTTCAAAAAACATTTCTTTGAATTACACTTGGAAGGTACCACGAAGATATAAGAAAATAGTAATTTATATAATTTGCTATAGATTATTGAGTCTACCAACTTTATATCTGCTACTACATTGTCAATTATTAACCAGTGTGGTAATGGATATAGTGTTCTGATGTAGTATTTATGAGGCAAGTATCGTACATAGCCTACCCAATGAAAATTCTTGAGAGAAATAAATCTTAGTTGTATCATGGCGGGTATTGAGTCATTTTGTTTATGTATTTTAGAAGTTATCCTACATGTACCACATTGTGTCATGATTGTTTCAATCAATAACCACAGACTAAGTAATAGTATTATGCATAACTGTGTCGTGGCCATAGAATAACCGCTAAGGTAAACAAAGTGTGATTTTGTTTTAACGCTCCAGTTTCGGCCTTGTTCAAATTGTGCTTCCTGTGTTAATAAAGTGTCGACGGTGAGTGTTATCATCGGTAAGTAATAAAATCTTTCGGTGGTAAATAGAAAACCAAGTTGTGTATACAACTGATAGATTACGTCATAGGTTAGAGTTGTTGTCGACGCAATGGCTACTGAATCTAAATAGCAGACAATGATAGGTGCTGGAAATATGTTTTTTTGTAATGATACCGTTAATCGGTCGTAATGATTGACACTTAAATTAAATACAAATTTATTGCATTAACCTATCATTTTTAGTTTCCGAGATTTTTAACATTCTTTAAGTGACCCGGATTCATTGCTCTCGAGTGTATTTGACCTTGTACCTAGTTACTCCTAGTTTACTTTAAAATGCTATTTGTGGAGGCTTATAATTGGCTTTTCTTTACATATGTTGTAAATTATATTGTAATAAAAGCTGTAAGCCCCTTAAACATTATAAAATAAAATTATGTGGTACAGAGTCTTGTCGAGATTATCCCGCTCCTAGTGATCTCGAAAATTTTCAGACTTTAGCTGGCTCAAAATTATCAACTGATGCATGAATATGTCAACGTTGAGCATCCAGACATACCCTGTTGCAGCTATATTTAGATCGCAAATATCTGAACTTTTAGTGATCAGTTGGAGTTCGCTTGTACTTTTTTTGTTTTATTTTATTCTTAATTTGTTGCTTGCTGCATTTACAGTATGAAACCAAAGCATGCAGCACGCCCGTTTTACATACTTACCTTAACAACTGTTTTAAGGATTTTTACAAAAGTAACAGCTATCCATACAAAGCCAGATATGACTTACTTGATTTTCACTTAAAAGCATACGAATCCAGATAAAGCTTTTTAATTGGTTTTCATTTATACTAATATAAAATATATTTTTTTATGATTTATGTTCAATAAAGATAAAAAAACACGTATGGATAAAACGTTTTTTATTAACATTCTTAATAAATCATGCAGCAAGGGGCTAATATTGTATGGTCAACAGTTTCTGCAGCGTCCGCGATTTTAAGGACTTTTTCTTGGTATTTTTCCACACCTTGGATTACATTATCGAAGTTTTCATACGAATCCCTAACTTTTTGAAAATATTATATAGCCTAAGTTGATCATGGAAAAAGGAGGATTCCAATGGTGAAAATATTTTTTTTAATCAGTCCAGTAGTTTCGGAGTCTATTCAGTTCAAAGAAACCTATCATCTTTATAATATTAGTGTAGATGTGGATTAAATATATACGTAATAATGCAATGATCTGGGGGCCACGGTCCAGCATAAGCACAATCTATACGTCATTACGACAGGTTTCTTCACAGATCACAGAAACAAGGGAGATATGAAAAGGGGGTGGGGCCGGTGTCGCAGCAATATGTCCAAAAACAGAACATATTGCCATTGAGCTAAATGTACTACGTACTAGAGGAGTTATCCCAAGCATAAATCGTGCTCCATTTTGTTACTAAGTTTAAACTAAAAGCAGCTGAAGCGCTGCAACAATAATTCGTCATCTAAACAAACAGTATGAACACGCAGCGCTAGAGCGTTTTTAAGTTATAGTTTTCTCGCGTCCAAAAGACTGTAAGCGCCGTGATTTTCATGGCGCTTACGCGTTTTGCTTAACGCTCTGCAAGCGCTAATCGCTTCTATAGACTAAACTGCTGACTGATTACAGAAGTGACATCGCTTTATACCTAACAACAATCTTCATTAGTGTGTAACTTGAATTAATTGCAGAATACATATATATATATATATATATATATATATATATATCTCCAGCTTTATATATTATAATATATATACATACATAAGTATTTTATGTTTAACGTCGTTTGTAATTTTTTAAATACATTTTCTTATATTGTTGATAGCAAAATACTGTATAGTATGACCGCAACCGCTGTACTGCGCCTTAGGTATGTGCGCGGTACGGTGCGGGGTTCACCCCCCGCATTCATATTGGCTGATGGAAGCGAATGCGGGGGCTGCCACGGATTTCATCATAGTTACTACGGTTTTCCCTCTTTCTAACAACGCGTCTGTCACATCTAAGGCAGGGTACAGCGGTTTCGGTCAGACTATAATAATAACTACCAAGTAAGCCAATTCATTTTATTCAATCCAAATGATTTCTTTTTATTTAATGATATTCTACCATTTTGTTAAATGTACTACGTACTAAAGAAGCTAGAGACTACTTTACTAGACTTTATTTCTTACTTAACTTTACTAGAGAAGCTACTTTAGTTACTCCTTTTTTTTAAATTCTGCCTACGTGATACTGTGTGTACTTACAAAGGGAATAAATTAAATAGTATATTTAAACTGTAACGATATTTTAATTTCCTTTAAATAATATAAGTTTAGTTAGTTGATTTCTTTTACAAGATCTGGAGACCTTGATTTCTTTTA
This sequence comes from Selenia dentaria, assembly GCA_917880725.1. NCBI lineage: Eukaryota > Metazoa > Arthropoda > Insecta > Lepidoptera > Geometridae > Selenia > Selenia dentaria. The sequence goes on along the minus strand of OU862888.1, from coordinate 17,758,109 downwards.
CAAAATACTATACGACTTACGAGACCGGTTTATATATCACAAAACTATATCAATAAACAATAGAAGTCCACCTTGGTTTAACTCTCGTCTGAAAAAGATGTTAGCCGAGAAATACAAATATATACGTAAATACAGACGCTATGGTAACAGATCGGACTATGACTCGTTTGTTTTACTGCGTGATCGCAACCGAAAGAGTACGAAAATGAATGCTATAATGCATATATTAATAAAGTTGAAAACTCGATTGCTTCTTCGCCTAAAGCTTTCTGGTCTTACATTAAAAGTAAAAGGAAAAGCTCAACTTTTCCTTCTACTATGACTTACGGAAACGAAAGCGCTTACACTGGTGGCAGTATTTGCAATCTTTTTTTCTAAATTATTTGAGTCCACTTTTCTCCACTCGTCGCATAGTGAGACATCATTACCTACTAGTCAACAAAACCAACAAATAAGTCCCGTTAGTATTAGCTCAATTGACATTTCCTTAGAGGTCTTGGAATAAATGCTCAAATCATTAGATATCAATAAATCTGCCGGAGTGGACGACATCCCACCATTTTTCATTGTCAAATGTGCAAAAAGTTTGACACTTCCTCTCAGTATAATTTTTACCAAATCAGTTCAACATGGTGTGGTTCCTCTTATTTGGAAGTCAGCATTGGTCTCACCAATTCATAAGAAAGGGTCTAAATCAGAAGTTGAAAACTACCGGCCAATTTCAAAGTTATGCGTCTTTGCTAAACTACTCGAAAAAATAGTCCATACTCAAACTTACGCTGCACTTAAATCGACCATATTGCAAGAACAGCACGGTTTTCTTAATGGACGCTCGACTGCTTCTAACTTGATCCTGTCAAATGAATTTGTGGTGAGCCATATGAGCTTGGGTGATCAGGTTGATGCCATCTTTACAGATTATAGCAAAGCATTCGATAAAATTGATCATTCACTGCTTCTTTTAAAGCTCCAGGCCGCTGGCATTCACGGTAACCTGTTTAGATGGTATTCTTCCTATATTGAACGCAGATCTCAAGCTATTGTTCTCAATGGCTTCAGATCTGAGTGGATTAATATATCTTCCGGTATTCCGCAGGGGTCATCGTTAGGACCTTTGATTTTTATAATATTAATTACTGACATTAGTTCTTGTTTTCTACACTCAAAGTTTTACCTTTTCGCCGACGACATGAAAATTCTCAAACCAATAAGTTGCGCCCGCGACGCGAATAACCTTCAGGACGATCTTTTTAGATTAAGTGATTATTGTAGCTTCAACAAGCTAGACCTTAATGTGGATAAATGTTTCATCTTAACATTTTCTAGAAAATTAAGTACAACCGAATTTGATTATGTCCTAAAAGGTAAGAAAATCGAACGAGTGCGTCTTATTAGAGATCTAGGTATTTTACAAGATGGTAAACTAACATATAATGAGCATATTAATAACATTATGCGCATATGTACTCCTTTTAACTGTATAAAAACACTTAAAATCTTGTACTGTGCCTACGTCCGCACTATTCTGGAATACTATTCCCAGGTTTGGAACCCCGTCTATAAATACAATATCGTACGCATTGAAAATGTGCAACGTAAGTTCCTAAGATTCCTGCAATATCGATGTAGATCCTTTGACGACGAATATGAGCAGCGATGTAGACGTCATCACCTGCTCCCGCTTGAAACAAGACGAACTATAGCTGATATATCATATTTTTTAAATATCATACATACAAAAGTTGACAATGCTGAACTACTCAGCAGAATACTGCTTCGAACGCCATCATTGATAAGTACAAGACATACCCCTCTTTTTGCTATCCCCTCTTTTAAGACTAATTACATAAAGAATACTTTTTTATAAGAACTTCAACATTTGTTAACAAATATTTACAAAATAATGACTTCGACGTTTTCTTCGACAGTGTGCGATCTATGCGAAAGCACTTGGCTCTTGAATTTTTTGGTTCTCAAACTTAACTTCTCTTTTCCAATCTAAGTATTTGTGTCTACAACTTAGTATTACACTGCTTATTATACTGCTACGCAATCATATTAGTAATGTATACCTAAATGTGAAAACTTGTAATTGGCCCAGTTTGTTCAAAAGAATGTTGTTTTGACCTACAATGTATATAGGCTGTAAGTTTTCCTATGAAAATAAAAATAAAAAATAAAATAAATAGTTTCTGCCGTTTGGTACAGTAATCCACAGTTTTATCAGTTTTTGCTTCTTGATGCAATCTAATTTTTATGTACTGATTTATAATGGCTCGAATGAAATGAATTCTGTGATTGAATGTTGATGGTTGATCTAGTGAATGTTGATTCAAATTTGTAAATACTTCTTTCCCAATGAAATGCTTCAGGGTGTTAACGGTTATATAATTAAAATCATATTTTGATGCAAGACTTCCACCGCTTTGCCATATTAAATTACGAATTATCTTTTCCGTAGCCAAGCATGTTATGTACACATCTTCAGCAGAATAACATAGACCACCCATGTCTTTTATAGTTATTAGTGTGTGATGTAGAAGTTTATTTGGTGTAGTCAAACTATCAATGCAAACTTTACATTTTAACTTTTTTACCAATTGTCTTGATACGTATCCAGATATATAACCAACTATCAATTTTGACTCGCATGTAAAGGATTTGTGGTCAAGCATTGTTGCAAAGATATCGCAATTATTTTCAGCTTCTAAATTGGAAGTCATCAATCGTGCACTTTGTAATATTTCATAAGATTGTTGATCATATCTATTTGTACATGATGTACTGTTAATTATGTTTGTAGACGTAGAGTTTAAAATTGAGAAGTTATCCAGAGGGATGCAATTGCCAATAAATGATGACCGAAGTTCAAGTTTAAGGTTTTTTTATAGGCTGCTCTGAATTGCAAAATATTTGGATTATTATTGTAGCCGCCATGTCTTCTTATTAACCCAAAAAATAGCTCCAGATGGTCTTGACGTAGCTATGTAACGAAGCATCTGCTTATCTTCAACTATGTAGTTGTATAGTGTTTTAAGCGATTCAATACATATTATAGCACCAATGAATCCAGTTTTGTTGGCAGAGTCAACTATGTTTTTCTTTGACATTTGTAATAATATTCTGGATGTCTGGTTTGTTCGTTTCATTATTCTTCTTGATTGAAAACGAAATTTCAATTCAAGTATAAAGGATTTCACTTTATCCAAATAAGAAAATATTTCAGACTTGTTTTGGCTATCGACAGGACGCTTAAAACCATAGAAATGACATTTTCTAGAATTCATAACGTCAAAAAAATTATTCATTAGCGTTATGAAATTCACTGTTTCTGATGAATCTTGAAACTGTCTCGAATTCAGAACTTCATCACATAGAAGTAAAGCTTTTGCTACGCTTATACTCAGCAGCTGTGTTGCGAGTTTCACTTTAATAATCTCGTGTCGAAAATGTATATGACGAGGTGTTAACTTGTTTCCGAATCTAAGACCTTCATTTTGTTGAAGCTTATTTAGATTTATTAGTAGCTGCCATTTGATTTCTTTGTCATTATTAGGAGCAAACAATCGAAGCGCAATAAAACCCGAATCACAAGAGACGGTATAGAGTTGAGCGAAGACGTGAGCGCGGAATGTTTCGCTTCGTTTTTCCAGTCGGTATACAGCCAGGTTAGGCCGGTTCTGGACTCGGTTGAGGCGGAGCGTGAGGCGAGCGGGAGCACGGGCGCGGCGCGTTCACGTTGGCCAACTGTGCCTGCGCGAGGTGCGCGACGCGCTGCGATGCCTAAAGCCCAAACACTCGGCAGGTCCGGACGGAATACCGCCATACATTATAAAATATTGTAACTCAGTTTTTGAGAGACCATTACTACATATTTTTAATTTATTTTTAAGAGTAGCTACGTACCCAGATAGGTGGAAGACCACCAGGGTTGTGCCGCTCCCAAAAGGTTCCAGCTCTGAAGTAAGCGGATATCGACCAGTGGCGGTACTTTCAACATTCGCAAAGGTTTTTGAATCGGTGTTACACAAGTGTATATATGCGCATGTAAGACCACAACTGACTGACACTCAGCATGGCTTCCGTCCGGGTCGTAGTACGGGTAGTAATTTGTTGTCATTTATGACGTATCTGGCGCCGGTTATCGACGCTGGCGGACAGGTGGACGCCGCGTACTTTCACTTCCGGAAGGCGTTCGATACTGTGGATAATGATGTTCTGTTGACCAAATTTGCTTCTCTAGGCTTCACACCACATCTTCTGAAGTTCTTTGCGAACTACCTTGCAGAGCGACGACAGTATGTCGACTACGCAGGATACCAGTCTGAGGCTTACTTAACGTTTTCCGGAGTGAGTCAAGGAAGCAACCTCGGCCCGTTAGAATTTATTTTAATGCTCAACGACCTCCCTTCTGTTGTGACGGATGCTAAATGCTTGTTATTTGCAGATGACCTCAAATTGGTTTTGTCAGTAACAGACTCTGCCGATTGTGAACGGCTACAACGTGACATCGATAGAGTGGTGCAGTGGAGTATGACTAATAAGTTATATTTAGTGCTCTGTGATGACATTCAGCCGCGCTCATACCCCGCTGCACTACCAATATGAGATGGACGCCGGGTTTATACCACGCGTCAAACAGGTTAAGGACTTAGGTGTTGATATGGTACCTGAGTTAACGTTTCGTAGGCACATTGTAGGTATCTGTAGTCAATCCTTCCGAAATCTAGGTTTTATTTTAAGGCAATGCAAGGATTTCCACAATACCCATGTAATTAAACTGTTGTACAATGCACTCGTTCGCAGTCGCCTTGAAACAAGTGCTATAGTTTGGAATACTCACGAAGCTAAGTATAGTCTCATGGTGGAAAAAATTCAAAACAAATTTACTAGATTTTTATATAAGAAAGAGTACGGCGTGTATCCTTACTACCCACTGATGTATCCGAGTCTCTTCGTTATCGGCATGGTCGGATACAGCGGATTGTCGGTGAGGAGAGATGTCACACTCGCTAAATACGTGTGGCAAGTACTGCGAGGGGCGGTGCACCACCCGGAGGTACTGGCGGCACTGCAACTGTGCGTGCCGGCTGGAGGCGCAGGTGCGCGCCGCCGTCCGCTCGCCACGCTCTCCGTGCAACTAGCTCGGACTAATCTTCTGAAGTATTCCCCCCTGTCACGAGCCATACGTATTATTAATACGATCTCGAGGGATGTTGATATTTTTGCATGTAGCTTGGCGAAATTCACAGAAAGGGCTCAAAAGTACATTGAAAATACAAATGTACGCTCTTAAGAAGAAAGTGTTTGTATAAAAATTAATTAGTTGTAAACTTTAAAATTGTATATCTATTATTGTTATTGTTATTTAAATTAAGATTGTATATATATATATATATAATTACTTGTAGCATCGCTTTGGTAGTATACTGTTAAGATGTTGCAAATGACTAAATAAATAAATAAATAAAAAAAAAATTAAAAATTTTTTTTTATCGAACAACAGTCTTTTCTTCTTGAACGTGTTCCTTATTAGCTTTATAACATGGCAAGGGTCTATAAAAATGCAAACTTTTTCTCCTGTGCATGGATGTGGAAAATAAGTCTTCATATTACTGACATCAGATACTTTACAGCCCAAAATTTCAGCTGCACCAAAGTTTGCAGAACAACCATCAAATGTAAGACTTAAAACCGTTACGCCAACCTCATGGCACTTTTGCAAGCATATTTTTATCAAATTTGCCTTTGTTTCAGCTTTTACACCGGCTGTCAAAAAATACCCCACAGGTAGTTTCCAATTTTCGTTTAGAGCAACCAGCATAAATACTAAAGCTTGCGTTGCCACAGTCTCATCTTCTTCACCTTGCATAGGGCCTGCTCCAAAATTAACTGCACCCAATTTTTGATTCTTGTGAAATAGCTTCTGTCTCCTGATAGCTATTTCATCAAAGACTAATGAGCACAGTACAGGTTTATTGGAGTTTGCGTTAGATTGTGATTTCTTTTAAGGCTGCAAAGGCTTCTGTTGTAAAACCGGGTTCTGCATTAATCGTTGAATACCATCTGCAAATTGTCCTAGGATGTGGAAGGGCTTTATTGTAGCATTCTCTGACGTATTTATATCCAGCTGGTGAATAATAGTGTAAAGTCAGTGCGAATTTACGTAAAGGTGCAGTGTATAGTAAATAATGCCTGCTCTGTTTATTCTTTTTCATTAAAGATTTATGTAACTCCACAACTTCTGCTTTAGCCATTAAATCAATCTTAGCATTTATATTGAGACCGAACTTATTATTGCATAATTGGGGCAGCCCCAACAACCTCCTAAAAGCGTTGTTATAAAGGACACGGAGGTCACTGTATTGCCTTTTAGTGTAGTCAGCCCACAGGCTGCACGTGTAGAGGGATGTACAGAACGCTCTAAAGAGCGTTACTTTGACCTCTGCTGAACAACGTGCAAACCTGCGGGCTATCATGTTCGCTCTGATCGACAGAGACCTTCGCTCCTTCTCAATGTCCATGTTGTCCTTGAGATCGGTAGTGACCACATGCCCCAAGTACTTAAACTGTTCAACCCTTTGCAAAGGAACACTGTTAAGCAGAACAGGAGGGATGTCTATAGGGCATTTACCACCGGCCTCAAAGACCATCCACTGACTCTTCTTCACATTGTACTGCAATCCGTGGCCACAGGCGTACTCCTCGCATATCCGTATCAGCCTCCTCAGACCACAAACAGAAGCACTCAGCAGCACCATGTCGTCAGCGTAACTTAAGTTGTTGACACAAACACCGTCAATGTGGCAGCCGACATGCCGACTGCTGAGCGCTACGATCAACCCATTTACGTAGAGGTTAAACAGGGTTGCAGAGGTTAACCCGCCCTGCCTGACCCCACACTCAAGCCGATATGGTTCCGACACTGCTCCCGCCCACCTAACACTGTTGAACTGGTGCGCATACCAGTACTGGAACATTCTGACAAGTTCCTGTGGCAAGCTGATGTCACTGAGTTTCTTCCATAGCAGGTCATATGACACCAAATCAAAAGCTTTTGACAGGTCGAGAAAGCAAGCATACACTGGAGTTCTACGTTTTGTATAGTATTTGACGGTATGCTTAAGACACAGTATGGCACTTTCCGTAGACAGCCGGGGCCGAAACCCGAACTGATTATCATGTAGTGCTACATAACTGTTTAACTGTGTGTTAAGCAACCCGTCAAACACCTTAGCTATAACCGTAGCTAGAGATATAGGCCTGTAGTTACTCTTATCGGCAAGGTCACCGGTTTTATTTTTCACTACAGGCACTACTAGCGTTTTCATAAAGTCCGTTGGCAAGTACGAATGGCTCACGCACAGCGAGTAGAACATAGCTAACACTCTAGAAATATGTGATCCAGCGTGGTGCAAGTGCTCAATGCTGAGTCCATCATGTCCCGGGGACTTGTCTTTTGAAATGAGCTTAATGGCATTTGTTACATCTTTCGCCAAGAAGGTAGTCCCCACTACTCGAGTGTTCATGCCAGCATCGAGCACCACCCCCCGCCGGCCCCAAAGGAGACTTCACAAAGAAATGACTTTTAAACACATTTGCTATCTCCTTAGGGTCGCTCACACCATCGACGCTCACCGGAAGACCAGGTCGTGCATTCTCTTTGCTGGTTGCCTTCCAAAAGCCCCGGAAGTCCCCTTTTGAATGTTTAACAGCAAGAGCGTCCATTTTAAGTTGATCCTGATGATTTTGACACCATTTTAACCTAGACTTGAACACTCTTCTGCTATCGTACATATCCTGATACACACAGCCTGACTTCGGCCTACCACAAAATACCCATTCCTTGAACTTTGACCTGGCCAACCTGTGAGCCTCGCTGACATGCTTGTTCCACCCTACGATGCGCGAGCCACCACCTTTGTTCCGTGTACCACTGCTTTCTCGACTCATCACTGCCGCGTCTCGAAGAGCGGTTACAATGTCGGAATAAAGCTTATCCAGAATACACCTGTGGTCGCAGTTACAACAAAAACAATCAGCACAATTTACACATTCTGAAGGAAAGTCAATCAATTTAAGTTTATTATGACACTCCTCCATGTACCTCGTTATTTGGTCCTCGCTTCTCATACCCCATAACACATCTTTATTCACATTTGTAGTTGTAGGTGAAAATTTTGGGGTGAGTACTTTTAAATTACACTCAATAATGAGGGGGAAATGGTCAGACCAAAGAGTGTCACAATTCACATACACGTCAACAATAGACTGCTTTGCCGAGCGAGTTACCACACAGTGATCGAGCCAGCTTGTCGTCCAGTGCAAAAAAACACGTATGGATAAAACGTTTTTTATTAACATTCTTAATAAATCATGCAGCAAGGGGCTAATATTGTATGGTCAACAGTTTCTGCAGCGTCCGCGATTTTAAGGACTTTTTCTTGGTATTTTTCCACACCTTGGATTTCGAAGAAATTTCGAATCATTATCGAAGTTTTCATACGAATCCCTAACTTTTTGAAAATATTATATAGCCTAAGTTGATCATGGAAAAAGGAGGATTCCAATGGTGAAAATATTTTTTTTAATCAGTCCAGTAGTTTCGGAGTCTATTCAGTTCAAAGAAACCTATCATCTTTATAATATTAGTGTAGATGTGGATTAAATATATACGTAATAATGCAATGATCTGGGGGCCACGGTCCAGCATAAGCACAATCTATACGTCATTACGACAGGTTTCTTCACAGATCACAGAAACAAGGGAGATATGAAAAGGGGGTGGGGCCGGTGTCGCAGCAATATGTCCAAAAACAGAACATATTGCCATTGAGCTAAATGTACTACGTACTAGAGGAGTTATCCCAAGCATAAATCGTGCTCCATTTTGTTACTAAGTTTAAACTAAAAGCAGCTGAAGCGCTGCAACAATAATTCGTCATCTAAACAAACAGTATGAACACGCAGCGCTAGAGCGTTTTTAAGTTATAGTTTTCTCGCGTCCAAAAGACTGTAAGCGCCGTGATTTTCATGGCGCTTACGCGTTTTGCTTAACGCTCTGCAAGCGCTAATCGCTTCTATAGACTAAACTGCTGACTGATTACAGAAGTGACATCGCTTTATACCTAACAACAATCTTCATTAGTGTGTAACTTGAATTAATTGCAGAATACATATATATATATATATATCTCCAGCTTTATATATTATAACTAGGTGTTGGGCGGTGCGCGGGCCACGAGTGGCCCGCGTTTGTCCTTGTGCATTAGTTTTTGTTGCTAAACTTTAACCATTTGAACAGAAAAGTAAAAAATTTCATACAAGTTCAATTGCAGAAATTTTGCCTTTAATTACAGTTTAAGTCGGAACATAGAGTCCTTGTGTATGTTTGTTAAGGGATTCACCCCCTTAGTGCAGTGTTTATCGTGAGCAGTAGTCTTGGAGACCAGCTTGAGAGTTTGAAAATTATCTGCATTCAGTTGCGTATAAAATCATAACTCCTATACAAGTTATAAAGCGAGCATTTCTCTTAGTGCAATTTAGGCTGAAGAATACAGCGGTCATCTTGCATAAGAAAGATAAAAAAGTGTGGTATAGTCGTAAGATTGTAGGTACATACCAGAATTCTTTTCAATTTTTGTTTAGGGGCTCTACTTCTAAGTGTGGTCGGTGGTAATTGTGTCACAAGAGTCTCCACAGGTGTCCAAGGAAACTTCCTTCGAGACCTTTTTTATTCAAGCTTCCTTTTCAATTGTAACACTTAATGTTAAGTTTTTTATAGTTGAGTAATAGTATTCAATTATATTATCCTATTTATTTGTTAGTGATATTTTATAATGTGGTGTTGCAATAAAGAGTTAATCTATCTATCTATTTACCTACCTACATAGAAGCAGTAGAATTCTTCTTGAAGTCTTCTCGTAGTTCATCCGGGGAATACTGTCACCATACCTGTTTCTACCCCGAAGCAGTAACGTTCGCAATATTGTGTTCTGGTTTTGAATGGGTGCGGGTAAAATTACAGGCACATTGAGACTTACAATGTCTCATTTTTACGTGCGCAATGCAGTTGTGAGGACATACGTCTGCTAAAGGCAGAGATTAGCACCTCCCCCCCGAAGGGTTCTCGCATTGACGTGGGGGGGGGGGGGGGGCTCAGTAACCGTGGCTAGGTACACCACGGTGAAGCCAAGAGGAACCCAGGGGCCGCGCCGGCGTTGGGGTGCGCTGGCCAGCTTAGGCGGGCCGCTCCTATGGGCTTTGGCCGCCAAGTCCACATAGGAGTGGCGGGGTCCGGGCGCTTTGGCGCAGACTCGAGGAGGTGGGGCCCGGGCGCTTTGGCGCAGGCTCGAGGAGGTGGGGCCCGGGCGCTTTGGCGCAGGCTCGAGGAGGTGGGGCCCGGGCGCTTTGGCGCAGGCTCGAGGAGGGGGGCCCGGGCACTTTGGTGCAGGCTCGAGGAGGTGGGGTCCGGGCGCTCGGCGCAGACTCGAGGAGGCGGGGTCGCGGGGGGGCTATCCCTTGTGGCTGACGTAGCAGGCGGTGGGGCTACGTATCCGACCCACCGCAGGGAGACCACGGGCGACCAGACACGGGGAAGTCTGGCGCCCATTGTTGGCGAGTTTGGTCTCCGAGGCAGTTGCGGCGCGCCATGTGTTCTGGCGTGCCGCGAAGAGAAGGGTCCGGCAACGGACAGCCACGGCGGGTTCGCGGTCGTGTGGAAAATCTGTCCCGCGTTCCCGCCGAGGGCGGCAGTGACGGAACACCCCGGGGTTTTGGTGGGTATACGGACTCCCACATAACCACCTCCCTCCCCGTGGTGGGTGGTATCCATAAAGGATTTCCCCGGGACAAAAAAAAAAGAGATTAGCACCTAACACCTGGGACTTTACGGTACTGGGTACCTATGAGTGTGTGAACATTATATTTTATAATAACTTTGTTATTTCATTGATATTTAAATTTTCCTTATTTAAAACAGAATATCTATTTAGATATTTATACTGTAGGTACGAGTACTTTGGCATCTATAAGATGTAGAGGAATAATCTGTGAACTGCAGTGATAGGTAAGCTGTTAATTACCTACGTATGTTTTAATTTTTTTTTACCATAAAATGAATAAATATTAAAAGTATCATTCCATCCCACAACTTTTTTGATTTCAACTTTGTTAATAAGTAGATTATTTTTTCATAACACCTGCACTACAAATTTACTCAAACTTTTGTGTCAAATTTGTAACAAAAATAATACTGACCGTCATGGTCATATACACTTTTATATTACAATATTATATTATATAACACTTACTGATTTCACATGCTACTGTACCCTTACAGTACAGTACCTAACGCTTGCGCACTAATGATTCGCGGCACACACAGTGACACAGTAAGTAGAGTCCCTTGCATCTTACGTTTTGCATTTCAATCGCATTCAAACAACGAAGGGAAAACTGCTTAATTCTGGCTTTTCATTAAATAAGTAGTAGGAAATAACCTGCTCACTTATTTCGGTATGCTACATTTCACAAATTAATTTTTCAATCAATCCGACGGGGGCGAGTTTACATGTCCTTAATTCCATGCGCAGGTAAAGGCATTTGATGACGGCGAGAGAGATGTATAAACACACACTTTTCGATAGTGACGTTTTTAATATCATGATTTACCACAATATTATTTCTTCCGCCACTGGCCAAGGAATATAGAACCATAGAGAATATGAGACAACTTCATTAACAATAATTAAGTAGGTAAGTACAGACATGCAGCGTCTCACACCACACTTCCCACCACAATCACACTCTAAGGGGTATCAGACATTCCCTTTTAGTTCGTATATAATACGAGTATCTTTGGACCGATTAAAACAATGGTTTGCCGTTAGAAAGCCACATTATTACTGAGTAGGACACAATATTTTCAAAATTTGGAAACTATTGACAATGGAGCAGAGTGATGTACCTACTGCAGTATTATTATAGAAGACATCAATGTCTACATAAAACGGATGCAATACGACATGTCTAACTATTACAGTTATGACACAATAACTACTTTTCCGTGTTAATATAACATGCAATATTAACATGTACTTGGTGTTAATACATATCTACTCTAATAATAAAGAGTAAAGATTTGATAATGTATAACGGATAAACGCAAAACTACTAACCGGTTCCAAAAAATCTTTCACCATTGGAAAGCTATGTTATGCCTGAGTAACTACGCTACATTCAGCATCATTACCGTCCTTCACCGCGTGGTTGTTACTGCGGAGCACAGCTAGTCATTAATAAATCTATCAATCCATTCATACCAACAGCTAATTTTAATTAATTTGTCTGGAAGATATTTTATAGATGAATCATACTCGTAAAACCATTTTATTATATTGCATCATGTTATTGTAAGCAATTACATACAATTTAAGTACCTATATATTTTCAATAAACAATAACAATGTGAAAATATCTGTGTTTGGATTGAACTCCTACGTGACAATTCTCTTGAACCGATGTATTTTAAAATTTTAACACAAGTAGTTGTGTCCGTAAAGTAGTACTTCTAATAGAAAACTAAACTGATGTCGGGTAATATTTTCAAAGCAAGGCGGTGCACGCAGCATGCTTAAAATTAAAATATTTATAAAGCGAAAGCGTATTTGTCGCTTCGTAGTTTATTGTTTGTTCGTTCTTCTTTTATGCTTAAGCTGCTAAACTGGTGTTGATGAAAGTTCACACAGAAATAGACCACAAAACAATGTGCTTCAGTATATTAAATATCCACGCAGACGGAGCCGCAAATTCCATGATATTTGAACCATGCTGGCCATATCTTACATCAGTGTATGTTACGAGTAATGACTTATGGCCTTGTTATCTAACTATGGTCCTCATAACATGTAAGCTTAAAATCGTACAACTCGTTACAATAATCGTACAAGTCTGTGCTCTGAGTCACTGTACGTGATTGAATCAAAAATGAGATGAGTCGTTCCTGCCGCAGTTCAGCCGCCCGCCGTGTTGCGGAGAAAAGACGAACAAGTCGCTCTCCTGACGTCATGCATCACGCTTGCACATACAATCCATTGCAATACATAATTTTAAACTGCAACAGTTAAAAACCCTGCACGGCAAAGCACTACGCTCGGCATCCTGATTTATGCAAATGTTAACTCTCTTGCCCTGTAATTTTGCTGGAAACATTCACCAAAACACAGTAATATTTGCACACTACTCCTTCACGGTTGAATAACTGCTAAAGGAACTTTTCCATGCTGACTCTGGAAAAGTCCCACCAATAAATATAAATAATTATTCTCACCCAAATAAATTTATGTATAGCTCACAAAATTAATTAGTTAAGCTTTCATGTCTGTATCTGTCCATCCGTCAGTTAATGCTGTTTCGTCTTGGGTCCATCTAAACTATACTATATTATGACTTTGCTTTGACCGGAGGTATTAGGTACTAATACGTAGTATAGGTACTCCGCGTTTTTTTCTCCATGTGTCCGTCTGTCCGTCCAAACGAAAAAAAAAACAAAATAAGACGCACTTTATACCCAGTAGTCACACCCAACCTAAGCACGGTGTATTTTTTCTGGTGAAAGTTTGTGGTACCGTAAAACTGTATTAATTAAGAATGTAACACGGCTCCTTTTTTATATATACCCTATGTTTATATAATATATTTTGCAAATTTACACAAATATCATTTGTTTTTTTAAATATCATTATATTATCTTATTTTTCAAGCCTTAACGCCTGCTTTGCGAGATCAAACTTAATAACTTATTACAAATAATTGGTCTTTGAGGATGAGCATCAGTACTGCCCGAACACCGGTCGGAGTAATAACGACCAGATAATAGACGTGAGTGTTTGCCGATTTACAATTCCAAAGTAATAATTAGATTTAGTAAACCATCCTTTTGGAAGTCTTAAAACGCACAGAAACTTTCAATGCACTGCTGTTTTTGCGGCGGCGTGTATGTTTTTGATACTTACTGTGCACTGACCTTAGTCGTGCCAAGATATTAGTTTAAATAAAATGGTTGTATCAGATTAATACGTAATACATTCTTGATGATCAGTTAAATAGACCAGCTTAATCGTCTTCAAGGGATGCCCTACTTTGCATTACCAAAACGTGTACTATCTGTGAACAATGTTTTTTCCAGGGTTAAACCCGCATAAATTACTGACATCTTTTCCAAAATCATCTGAACTAACTTTATTTGTTTGGTAAGGATCTTACTGACCACAAGATACGTAATATGACCTGATGGTAACAAAACTTTATATCTACACTATAATATTATAAAGAGGAACGATTTTGTTGGTTTGAATTGAACTCCGAAACTACTGGACCGATGATAAATTATGTGATAGTGAAATATGAAATACCTCTCGTATGCCATATTCTAAGAACTTTTGAGTCATGTTAGAAAACCATCTGTTATAGCGCAGGTACTCATACAAACGCCGTTAGCCAGATACTGAAATATTTCTTTCAATTTTATCAATGTCACCAAATATTTTTACCCCCTAAAAACTAAACTGATTTCGGATGGTATTTTCAAAGCAAGGCGGTGCACGCGCATGCTTATTATAATATTATAAAGCGAAAGCGTATTTGTCGCTTAGTAGTTAAATGTTTGTTTGTTCTTCTTTTATGCTTAAACTGTTGATGAAATTTCACACAGAAATAAACCGGAAACAATCTGCTACGCCGTAGCTAACCGTAGCAGCTACGGTATATCAAATATCCACGCAGACGGAGCCGCAAACAAAAGGTACTCCATGATTTTTAAAACTTGATTTTTAAACTATTAAACTGGTGTAGACTGGAGTCACTGTGCTAAACCTCCAATTATAATGTCGTACCTATTAATTTGTCGAAAATAAAAAAAATAACTGTTGAAACGATACTAAAGAAATATCTAATGAACCCACTTATATCTGCTGTTCCATAAGATAATATAACTTTTTACATTCTTAGTTTTTAGTCGTGTTCTTTATTTTTATAATTATCTTCAGTACTTGTTAGAATCATAGCGTGTTCTGGACAAAAAAATAATAAAGGTCTAATACCTTAATACAACCTAATAATCTTTGTATAGCTTACTATGGTAACAGAAAATTGTGAAATATTTCCTATGGTAACAGGTACGAAAGTTCTCTATAATCTGGTAAAATAAAATGGTGCTAAAATAAAAACCTGTTCAGTCATTCGCTCGTCTGAGTACATAGAAATATTTGATAGTGTATAACAGATAAACGCAAAAACTACTAACCGGTTCCAAAAAATATTTCACCAGTAGAAAACTATATTATGCCTGAGTAACATACGCTATATTTATCATCATCATCGTCCTTCACCGCTCGGTTGTAACCACGGAGCGCAGCTAGTCATTAATAAATCTATCAAGCCATTCATGCCAACAGCTAATTTTAATTAATTTGTATGGAAGATATTTTATAGTTGAATCGTAAAATCATGTTATCGTATTTAATGATATTATTGTAAGTAATTACATAAAACATAAACTTAGGTACCTATATTGTTTCAACAAACACCTGAACCTGTCCTGAATACCGCGTGTGGATGAACATGTCTGCTTGAGCTGTGTCTGGGTGTGTATATGTATATAAGTATGTATATCAGTCATCAGGTTACCATAGTACAGCTCTGCCTAGTTTGGGACCTGAACACCGCGTGTAGATGAACATGTATGTTTGAGCTGTGTCTGGGTGTGTATATGTATATCAGTCATCAGGTTACCATAGTACAGGCTCTGCCTAGTAGATAATCATTCATTCCTTAGTTTTAAGCGCTTCGCCGGCCGCTGCCGCGGCACGCTCGCTTTGCTCGCTCGGCTTACTCGTAGTTTTGTCGCAGTTCAAACCTAACCTAACCAAAGGTCGGATGATATATTAAGTGTCGGTGAAATGCAGGGACCTTTCGTATGCCATATTCTAATAACTTATGAGTCGCGTTAGAAAACCATCTGTTATAGCGCACGTACTCATACGAACACCGTAAGCAAGATACTGAATTATTACATTTAGTTTTTTTAACGCGTTCGTATATTTTTTACCTTTTAAAACTAAGGTAACAATGGCTCTCTTTTCAGACGCATACCCGATTATTTATTGAAATCATATGTATATTGTATACATCTAATGTTATGGTAGTAATAAATTTCCCTATTCGTTTGTAGCAATATTAGAGGAACAATACTAAGAACGGCCTGACTCATTCATGTTACTCTAAATTAATTAACATTTATCAAAATAACTATTTATCATTATTTGAAATAAATGCATGAATCGTTCATGAGTTCATCAAAGTCACAGTAGCATTTTTTATTAGTAAGTAATTTAATGGCTTTGTAAAAATTTTATGCCTGAATTTAGCTTAAAGTTCAGCAAAAGTCATTATGTATTCTATCAAGTATTTATTGACATAACATTTGCCCATGAGATGTGCATTTTTAATTTTGGTATAGGCAGTACTAATTTATATTGAATCTTGTTCGATTCCGCACACATTTTTTGAATATAAATTATGGGTATTTGCTATCAAACTATTGACTATCATACCTTGTGTATACAAAAGAACTATTAAATTAATAAGAACGGCTCGAAAACGTCTGAATCCATTTCATTGACTGTCTGCAAGCTTATGTTCGACCCTGACATATCAGAATACAAATATCAGTTAAAGTGGGTTCCTATCCGTAAGTGCCACGAATCTCATGCTATGCTTTGCCTCTACAATCTTCAGTTTCCTTCTCCCTATCTTACGGCAAGCTGTAATTATTAAATACCTTGTGATATACAAATGGAATAAGAACAACCGTGGCGGAAACAAACCCCACTATATTTTCTATTTATTTAAATGACCCTTTAGTCGAAATGACTTGATGCATTCTATAAAATTAATCATTAGATTCGCCTTAGCCACACAAGTGCCGTAACATTTTTAATCTCTCAATAAAAGAAAACTTCGGATCCTCTATTTTACTCCGTTCATGTGTGATCAGTGATTATTTATGACACTGAACTTGGTCACTGACTAAGGGATTCATATGTAAGCTCAAAGTCATACAACGAATTTTAGAAAGGGCTATGCTCGGTGTATTCCGTAGCGATTAAATCAGAAATGAGGACTGATTCAGTAGACGAACGAAAGTCATGCATAGCCCAGAGGATAAGCCAGTTGAAGTGGCAGTGGACATGACACATAGCGCCTTGAACTAATGGCCGATGGGGCCGGTAACCACAGACCGAACTTTTATACAGGTCGCCTCCATGCGGTCTTTTGTAAATCGATCGGGAAGCATATGTTTAGCAGTGGACGTCTTACATTAATTTATTGTAACGTGCATATTAGGGGACAAATTGCAAAGTTACATTTCGCTAAGCAGCCGTTAGAGTATAAAAAGCAAACAAGAAAAACTTACGTATGCATAAATAAACTCTAAAAGAATAAAACATTACTCTCAATCTCAAAACATTCGAGTAAACCCTACATCTTTAAAATATGTGAAAGGAAGGCTGCTAATTACGAATTTTAATAAAAACATATAAATCTTAAATAACACTTAAAAACTGCTTTAGACTATGGAAGTTTCTGTTTCAGCTTTAGTGAGTTCTGCCCAACGCGTGTGATCGACTGCTTGCTTTCTACTTGCCCCTGGACTACGAGTCGTTTTATGGAGTTTTCATGTCGAATAATGTGTCCGAAGTATTTCAGGACACGTATTTGCACAGTCTTAGATAATCTTTCGTTCGTCCGCAGCAGTCGCCGCCAGCACCACATTTCAAGGGCATCGATTTTGCGTCGGTCTCTCAGGTGAACCGTTCATGTTTCTGCGCCATAGAGAAATATCGGCAACACTAAAGTTTTCTTCATGCAGAGTTTCGTAGATTTGGTGATATTTCGGTTGCACCTGACTCTTTTGACCTTATCAACGGCAGATCTTAGGCCTTACTATGAGCTCTTAAAGCAGGACTCCTAGACAACTGCCCGGTTTATTCGTACTATGACAACTTTAAAGCAGGCCTGCCCAGGCCTATTATTCAAGAACCGCAGAAAAACCATTCACCTGTTTTCTTGTATGGACTTGTTTGTTTACATGTCGCTCTAAATCCACTCAGTTTATCAGCATACAAACGTCTAGGCGTCTGCAATGTTGGTTATAGTAAATTGTTAGAATGCCAGAGACAATATTATCCGTTCACCTTTGAGAAAACTACTTAAATATTCAAACAGCTCACCTAAATGAGCGCCATGGTATGATTTCATTCAAAACTGTTTATCTCAGGTTTAAGAACTGCACGGAACTTGCATGGTTTTTGTGAAGCTGATAGTAAGGCCCCAGGTCTTAGCAAATCTTTTTTGAATTTCGTTCTCATAGCCCCTCGTGTTTGTGCTCGTGGATCCTAGGTACACGTAGGATTGAACAATCTCACAGTTGCCAATCACAGAAATGTCAGGTTGATTTAGTTCAGTTCGGTCTACGATTATCATCTTGGTTTTGTCTCTGTTGATCACAAGTCCGTAGGAGAGGCTTGTTGTCTCTAAACGTGTCAACAGGTGTTCCATGCCTTTTTTTATTTGAGCGAGAAGAGTAGTATCATCGGCGTATCTCATCATAAGTTGGATATCTTCCGACCTCCTACTGAAACACCCTTGTTTCAATGTTCCAAAGCGATTCTCATGATATACTTACTCAGTATATATGTCAAACAGGAGTGGAGACGTAATAAAACAGTATTAGCTGTAAGTAGCAAGAACGGCGTAAGTTTACTGAGCGCACAGCTATATTCAGAAAAAAAATCTGCGTCGAACGGTCTGGGTCTCATATCGCTACTATAAGTTTTTTACAATAGGTATAATTTTGAAAAGTTTCCTTATTCAATTAGCTAGGAATAAGTCACTTAAACACAGTGTTTTAACACTACACTACAGCAATAGTTCAGTTTATTATTAAACATCTGATATAACTAACAGCATTCCTATGCCAATAAAGTGTAATGTATTATATCAGCATTTTTTAGAGTTAGTCTTACATCTGTTATATAGTAGGTAATGTATTAAATACCTATTCAAGTATAAGCATTTTAAATGTGTGGAAAATACGAAACTTAGCTCCATAGAAGTCACCAAACTACTTACGACGTCAGGTCTTAAAATGAAAAGTCAATTGCTGTAAGTAGTAAAAAGCCTACAGGTAATAACTTTAACAAAAATATTTTCATTGCTCTTCATGAGTATTATTGCTATAACAAAACTGTGTTACAAAAATCATATTTATGTCAAAGATTTTTTGAAGACATTTTTAATGTTCTTTGGCTCTGGGGAAAAGTTGGCTTTTGGCTAAACAACTTACAGCAAAAACGTTTTCTTGCATCGATATATATTATAGTTGTCATGAAAAGCTTAGTATTTGTCGGTTCATGATTTTTTGTTTATTAATATGTTCTTTGCACAGAGATAGTCCTGAAAAATATTTCACGATGTATGAAAAGTGAGGAGCCTATTCTTTATATATATTCATTACTCACAAGTAAGTAATGACTTAATTTACTAAATAACTCTGCAATTTTCTATAAAATTGTTGTATTCCTTGTTTTAATTTTCTCGAAACTCGTTACAAGTAAACTTTAAAATAAATAATAAAACAGATTTTTTTTCAGTGTCCCTGGAGTTTAACTTTAGTAAAAGTAATTTATATGTAACGTAAATAATGATATACATATTTTAAACAAAAATAACATTAAGTTCATGCGTACATATCTTAGAGAGGTAGGTAGGAGTATTCATCAAACACCCATATCAGATATGTATTGCTCCCATATAAGGCATATTGTCACCTACAGGGCAGTGTTCCAGACGCCGGACAGTTTGAATTTCTCTGTAAGAAAATTCCAACAACTGTCCTAACCGGGAATCCAAACCAAGAGTTCTACATTCCAAAGCAGCGCTGCCACCACTACACCAACGATACATTAAAACGATATTTCTCATCATTGCTCATATTAATTCAATTCATTTGTGTGGCTTTGAATCTCGTAGACACCCTCTTTAGGCACCCATCCAAGCACCAATTTTTTTTTCTTATTTGATTTTAACCGGTGTATGTGTTGCAAGATTTGGTTTATCTAAACAAGCATTAGCACGTTAAATCATAATATTCTAATAAAACTAAGGTATAAATACTAAAACATAACACTCAATGTGAGATTTCAGTTAAAAGTCTTATGGTAAAATTTTTTGAACTAAATGTGGTAGGCAATAGTTTGGTTGTATATCATTATATATGTATCTATATCCAACCGTTAGTTGATGCTCTTTGGCCGTTTGTCCATCTGTCTGTATGACTGAGAGTCTGGTAGAGAAGGTAGGTCGTCCACCGACAATGTGGAAGACGTACTAAATAAGGTCGCAGGACTATCTTGGATGCATGCAGCTTCCATCTGGTCCTTCCGTATGCATGTCTTCAGCAGTAAAAGTTTTACATCTCATATGATAATAAATGTAGGTAACCCTTGTTTGAAAATTTAATTATTCCATGTATATCTTTTCACGTGGATGTATATATGTCGTAAAACCTACTAAGGAATTACTTAAAGAATTGCACTGCATTGTTCGGTACGTATAGGATTTAGTATGTACCAAGGCAATTAACTGGTTTTAATTTTGTTCTGCTAACTCCCACTACCATATAAATATACTTATTCCATCATCATCTTCACTTAAAGAAAACCAAGTGACGTATCAAATATACCTGCCTATTAAGTTTGACCTAGGGGACGGTCGCAGTGCTTTTTACTTCCATTCTTTGGCATTAATATAAATTAAGATTGAAGAACTTTACAAATCGTAACGTTGGCATTAATTTTATTTACACACACGAAGCTTCACAACTTTAATATGCAACATTTTATTCAATCTACTGTTTCCAATTTCATTTTCGCCCTAGCTTAAGGAACGATTTGATAGCGATATTCTATGCAGAACCACAAAACATCTTGACCATAAAATGCCTACTCATGTTTTTAGTTGCTACTGTAAGCTGTTAACTTTAAAAACAGTCAAATTAATAATTGTGTAAAGTCAAGTCTTTCTCTTGATATATTCCAAAGAGAATACAATACTACGTAAATATATTCAAGGACGAATGAAAAGAGCTATACATTTCTCAATATGCTGGGTTCTAATTCTATATAGTTAAAAAAATAGTGTTCCAAGTGTGAACACCACACCACAATTCGTATTTATTTTAATTACATACATTGCAGCAATCATCTCTACCATGACATTAAGATCTTGACCTTCGAAATCTGTGTATTATATCTGTGTATGTGTCCCCTTGAAAGGTCTATAAGCCTATTATATATTATATAGATATATATTATATATATCTATATATTTATTGCTGAAAAGTAAGTAGTAGCTTAATATGTCTTCATTAGTTTTCCAGCTAACTGTGACACTTAAGCTTATTAGAAGACGTTGCACCCTTTTTATGTCACTGCGTGGAAGTGTCTGGACTTAAATTTATAAGAACAAACCCAAGTATACGAAGGAAATTAAACGGTTATTTGTAGCATGTCATATCAATAGTACTCGTGCTAATAGTTGTGTTAAAACTCGACCACGCTTCGCTTAGAAGAACGCTCGGCCTTCGGCCTCGCTTTACTTAGAAGCATACTCGGCCGTCGGCTTCGCTTCGCTTAAAAGTACGCTCGGCCTTCGGCTTCATTTCACTTAGGAGCACACTCGGCCTTCGGCCTCGTTTCGCTTAGAAGGACGCTCGGCCTTCGGCCTCGCTTCACTTAGAAGCACATTCGGCGTCGTCAATAGAGCTCGGCCTGTGGCCTCGCCATTTTGACCAATGCCATCATCAAGAAATGTGTTTCATCTTTCTAATTGGGGACGTTTAAAACCCCTAGATATCGATTTTCAGTCGGATCAGGCCATTATTCAAAATAGCCGCCATCTTGGATTTTTGACATTTCCGCCAAATTGCATTTCCGGTCCCCTAAAACATTACTTCAAACCCCCCGTACCTATCTTTAACGGTTTCGGCGTTATAAGCATTTACATTTTGTATGGGCGCGATCGTCTTTTGTTTGGGAGGTGTGTTTTTTTTCAATTTTTAAGAAATGCCCAGGGAGCTTGTCATTATTAGTTTTGGCACTAACTACCTATCTCTTTTAGTTTCCGTGAGCCGTCAAGCTGTTCCAACAGAAGATTTAGATTCAGCTCATTTCAGGTGTCACTTAAGGACGTAAGACCACTGTCTATACTTTTTACTTACAAAACCTTAGCGTTCCATCATGCAAACTTGTAGAAAATAACGAATAAATTTTCAGGAAAAACATTTGTATGGCGGCTATGTTGAAAAATGAAGTCATCAAAAAATGGATTTCATATTTCGAATCGGGGACTTTAAAAACCTTTAGATATCGATTTTCAGTTGGATCGGACTAATATTTAAGGTAGCCGCCATCTTGAATCCGCCATCTTGGATTTTTGACATTTTCGCCAAATTGCATTTCCGGTCCCCTATCATATTCGTTTATTCACCCTATACCTATCTTTAACGGTTGCGGCGTTATAAGCATTTACATTTTGTATGGGAACGATCGTCTTTTGTTTGGGAGGTATGTGTTTTTTTTAATTTTTGGCAGTTGCCCAGGGTGCTTGTCAATATTAGTTTTGGCACTTACCCCCTATCTCTTTTAGTTTCTGAGAACCGTTAGGCTGTTCCATATCCAAGTTCACATTTAGCTCATTTCAAGTATCCCTTAAAGTCATTAGACTACTGTCTACACTTTTCATTTACAAAGCCTCAGCGTTCCATCATGCCAACATGTCGAAAAAGAACGATAAAATTTCCAGAGAAAAAAATTGTATGGCGGCCATGTTGAAAAATGACGTCTTCAAAAAATGGATTTCATATTTCGAATCAGGGACTTCAAAAACCCTTAGATATCGATTTTCAGTCGGATCGGACTAATATTTAAGGTAGCCGCCATCTTGAATCCGCCATCTTGGATTTTTGACATTTCCGCCAAACTGCATTTCTGGTCCCCTCAAACATTAGTTCAAACACCCCGTACCTATCTTTAACGGTTGCGGCGTTATAAGCATTTACATTTTGTATGGGAACGATCGTCTTTTGTTTGGGAGGTGTGTTTTTTTTTTAATTTTTAGAAAATGCCCAGGGTGCTTGTCAATATTAGTTTTAGCACTTAGCCTCTATCGCTTTTAGTTTCCGAGAGCCGTTGACCTGTTCTACCTGGTATTCCACGTTCAGCTCAATTCAGTTTCTTCTAAAGTCACCTACCCTAAACCCACATATAACCCTACAAAACCGTCAGCCCCATCACGCCCACTGGGAGAAATGACCCATTGAAATTCCAAAAAAACATTTGTATGGCGGCCATATTGAAAAATGACGTCATCAAGAAATGGTTTTCATATTTCGAATGTGGGACCCCAAAAACCTCCCGATACCAATTTTGAGCCGGATCGGACCAACTTTCAATTCGGCCGCCATTTTGAATCCGCCATCTTGGATTTTTGACACTTTTACTAAATTACCCTTTCGATTCCCTATGACATTTGGTCAAACACTTTATACTTATCTCAAACGGTTTAGGAATTATAAGCATAAACATTTTGTATGGGAGCGATCGTCTTTTGTTTGGGAGGCATGTTTTTTTTTTAATTTTTGGCAGTTGCTCAGGGTTTTGGTCATTTTTAGTTTTGACACCTACCCCCTATCTTTTATAGTTTCCGAGAGCCGTTCACCAGTTCCATCAGACTTCCACATTCAGCTCATTTCAGACTTTTACCTTTGGTTTCAGAACCCCCCCTACACTTTTCCCCTACATCTTCTATACCCCCCATTGCTCCTTCATACCGTACCATTTATGTCAATCAGTGAATCAGTCAGTACATGAATGGTAATCGAGCTTTATATAGTATGACTAGCTTTTTGGGCGGTGCGCGGGCCACGAGTGGCCCGCGTTTGTCCTTGTGCATTAGTTTTTGTTGCTAAACTTTAACCATTTAAACAGAAAAGTAAAAAATTTCATACAAGTTCAATTGCAGAAATTTAGCCTCTATTTAGAGTTGAAGTCGGGGCATAGAAGCCAATCGGAACTTTAATTTAAAAAAAACTGGTCCTTGTGTATGCTTGCTAAGGGATCCAACCCCTTAGTGCAGTGATTAACGTGAGCAGTAGTCTTGGAGGACAGCTTAAGAGGTGGAAAAATGATCTCTATTCAGTTGCGTAAAAAATCATAACTCCCATACAAGTTACAAAGCGAGCATTTCTCTTAGTGCAATTGAGGCTCAAGGATAGAGCGGTCAGCTGGAGTTAAAAAGACAAAAAAGTGTAGTAGAGTCGTAAGATTGTAGGTAGGATTGTAGTACATACCAGAATTGTTTTTAATTTTTATTTAGGGGCTCAACTTCTAAGTGTGGTCGGTGGTAAATGTGTCACAATAGTCTCCACAGGTGTCCAAGGCAACTTCCTTCGAGATCTTTTTTATTCAAGCAATAACATGGTTGTCTGGAAGAGATCGCTCCGACCGATAAGACCGCCCATTGTAACACTTAATTTTAAGTTTTTTATTGTTGAGTATTAGTATTTAATTATATTATCCTATTTATTTGTTAGTTATATTTTATAATGTGGTGTTGCAATATAGGGTTTATCTATCTATTTACCTACCTACATAGTAGCAGTAGAACTCTTCGTGAATGAGGTCATCCGGGGAAGGCTGCCACCATATCATTTTCTTTCCTGAAGCAGTAACCTTCGCAATATTGTGTTCTGGTTTTGAAGGGTATGGGTGCAGGTAAAATACAGGCACATTGAGACTTACAATGTCTCATGTTTACGTGCGCAATGCAGTTGTGAGGACATACGTCTGATAAAGGCAGAGATTAGCACCTATCACCTGGTAGACCTCGTGCTTGTACCGGCTTTAAAAAAATACTTAAACTACTTGGTACCTCTACGGTACTGGGTACGAGTGTGTGAACATTATATTTTATAATACGAGTAACTTCGTTATTCAATGATATCTAAATCCTTATTTAAAACAGAATATTAATTAAGATATTTATACTGTAGGAATATTTATACTGTAGGAACTTTGGCATCTATAAGATGTACAGGAACAATTTGTAAACTGAAGTAACAGTTTACAAATTGTACTCTCTGTTTTAAATAAGAATCTAAATCCTTATTTAAAACAGAATATTAATTAAGATATTTATACTGTAGAAATATTTATACTGTAGGAACTTTGGCATCTATAAGATGTACAGGAACAATTTGTAAACTGAAGTAACAGATAAGCGGATAATTGCGTATTTTTTAAACTTCTTTTATCATGAAATGAATAAACGTATAAAATATCATGCAATCACAACTTTTTTGCTTTCAACTTTGTTAATAAGTAGATGAACTCCTGCACAACAAATTTACTCAAATTTTTGTGTCATATTTGTAATAGAAATAATAATGATTTCACTTGCTATAGTACCCTTACAGTACCTAACGCTTGCGCACTAATGATTTACGGCACACACAGTTACACAGTAAGTAGAGTCCCTTGCTTCTTACGTTTCGCATTCCAACGGCGAAGGGAAAACTTTTTAATTCTGGCCTTTCATTAAATAAGTATGTAGTAGGAAATAACTTGCTCACTTATTTTGGTATGCCAAATTTCAAAAATTAATTTTACTATCAATCTGGCGCGGGGCGAGTTTACCCGTCCGCTCTTCCATACGCAGGTAAAGGCATTTGATGAAGGCGAGAGATATGTATATACACACTTTACGATAGTGACGTTTTTAATGTCATGGTTTACCACAATATTATTTCTTCGGCCACTGGCCAAGGAATATAGAACCATAGAGAATATGAGACAACTTCATTAACAGTAATTAAGTAAGTACAGACATGCAGCGCCTCACACCACACTTCCCACCACAATCACATTCTTAGGGGTATCAGACCTTTCCCTTACAGTTCGTATATAACATCTTTGGATCGATTAAAACATTGTTTTTCCGTTAGAAAGTCACATTATCACTGAGTAACACACAATATATTCAAAAATTGAAAACTATTGACAATGCAGCAGAGTGATGTACTGCAGTATAATTATAGAATACATCAATGTCTACAAAAAAGTGCAATTCGATATGTCTAACTATTACAGTTATGACAACAATAACTACTTTTCCGTGTTTATAAAACATGCAATATTAATGTGTACTTGGTGTTAATCTTTATCTACTCTTGTAATAAAAAGGAAAGATGTGATAGTGTATGATGCTCGGCTGTTGATGAAAGTTCACACAGAAATAGACCGAAAAAATTTGCTACGCCGTAGCAAACCGTAGCTCGGCTACGGTATATCAAATATCCACGCAGACGGAGCCGCAAACAAAAGGTACTCCATGATATGCATGCAGGCCAAATCT
The DNA here is from genome assembly GCA_917880725.1 of Selenia dentaria. Classification (NCBI taxonomy): domain Eukaryota; kingdom Metazoa; phylum Arthropoda; class Insecta; order Lepidoptera; family Geometridae; genus Selenia; species Selenia dentaria. Next base: position 17,731,574 of record OU862888.1, on the reverse strand, counting down.
TAGATCAGTGAATGTTACCAGTGATGACTTGTGGTACTGCTCTCTGACTATGGGCCTCATAATATGTAAGCTCAAAATCGTACAATTCGTTACATCAAAAATGGAGAAACCTGTGCTGAATCACTGTACGTGATTAAATCAGAAATGAGGAGATGAATCGTAGGACCTGCTGCGGTTCAGCCGCCCGCCGTGTTGCAGAGACGAGACGAACAAGTCGCTCGTCTGACGTTATAAGTCACGCTTGTCCAAAATAGTCCAGTGCAATACAGAATTTTAAACTACAACAGTGTAAAACCCTGCACGGCAAAGCACTGCACTCGGGACCCTGAGTTATGCAAATGTCAACTCTCTTGCCCCGTAATTTCGCTGGAAACATTCACTAAAAAACAGTAATATTTGCACACTACTGTTTCACGGTTGAATAACTACTAAAAGACCATGCTGACTCTGGAAAAGTCCTACCACTAAATACACAAAATACGTTATTTTTGAACCAAAGATAACAAATCGTCACACCACATATTTACGAAGGGGTACGCATCAGTGTTTTGAACACCTGCGTTTCTCCGGATATTTTTTTGGTCCCATGTAATATGGTGCGAGCCTATTCATCTTTCGTCATCATCTTGCAGCTGAAATGATGATGGTGAGGTCCTGGTATGAAATATGAATCTTTTATGAATTTAGTTTTTTGTTCATTTTTTATTTCATACTTTGGGTTTCCCTTACATATTCCTATTTGTAATATGTCACTTTCACAACAATTAATCACCTTGTAACGATAGAGTACGTCAAGTAGTGCGTGGGAAGGTAATATTTGTTGTGCACTACTCTATCCTCAGTTATAAACCACAACCCACAATCATTCATTACTTAGTTTCAAGCGCTTCGCCGGCCGCTACCGCGGCACGCTCGCTTTGCTCGCTCGGCTTGCGCGTAGTTTTGTCGCAGTTCAAACCTAACCTTACCTAGGGTCGGATGATAAATTAAGTGTCGGATGCCATATTCTAAGAACTTATGAGTCATGTTAGAAAACCATCTGTTATAGCGCAGGTACTCATACGAACACCGTAAGCAAGATACTGAATTATTTAATACATTCAATTTTTTCAACGTCTTTGAATATTTTTACCTCTTAAAATTAAGGTAACACTGGCTCTTTTCAGACTCATACCCAATTATTTATTGCAATCATATGTATATTGTATAAATCTTAAGGTTATGGTAGATATAAATTTCCTTATTCTGGTGTAACAAATATTAGAGGTACAATACTAAGAACGACCGACTCATTCATGTTACTCTAAATTAATTAACATGCATAAAAATAATTATTGAAAATAAATGCATGTATCGTTCATGAGTTCATCAAAGTTACAGTAGCATTTTTTGTTAGTAAGTTATTTAATGGCTTTTTAAAAATATTATGCCTTTCTTTAGCTAAAAGGTCAGCAAAAGTAATTAGGTATTCGATTAAGTATTTATTGACATAACATTTGCCAATGAGCTGCGCATTTTAAATGTTGATATAGGCAGTACTAATTTATATTGAATCTTGTTGGATACTGCAGAGGTTCTTTGGATAAAATATGGGTATTTTTAACAAACTATCGACTCCATAGCTCAGAGAATAAGCCAGTTGAAGTGGCAGTGGGCATAACACATAATACCTTGAACTGACGGCCGATAGGGCTGGTAACCACAGACTGACCCTGTTATGCTAATAGCTTCCAATTCTGTCCTTTTGGGAATCTACAGGGGACGCGTATGCTCAGCAGTGAACGTCTTACAGTAATTTATTATAACGGGAATAATATTAGGGGACAGATTGCAATGTTTCGTTTCGCTCAGCAGCCGTTAGAGCATAAAAAATCAAACATTGAAAATGTATGTATGCATATATATAGGTACTCTCAAAGCATAACCCATATATACATATACATAACCTTCAATCTCAAAACATTCGAATAAAACGTACAGGCAAACATTTTAGAAATATGTGGTAGGTAGGCTTCTAGTTACGTATTTAATGAAACATTTACATCATAAAATGAATACATAAAAAAAAAAATTATCATTACATCACGTTAACGATAAATATGTGAAAGTAACTATGTTGACGTAGATGGACATATGTTTCTAACTTGGACACTTAATAGCTTTATACCTACTACTTGATACTAATTATCCCATTTGTGTTTGTGTGGAGTTTTTAACAACATAAATAGTGATGAACTGAAATAAGACTTTCTACGTACATTCCGAAAAATTGATCATATGTTATAGAACATTTTCTTTGTAGGTGTATCCATCTATATAATGTGTACTTTTTCTATCTGTGCGTATGTCGGTTTGTCGCTCTATCTGGCCCTCAGTACGTTAAAAGGCTAAAAACACAACTTACGAAGCGTATCCGTAGACTCGCCGTTGACCATAATTTGGCAAATAATAAGTACAATGTAATAGTTTTTAAGAATACATACTACGATTCCAGGAATTATAGTGTGTGTAGTTGTATATATCAGTCACCACATACTAAAACAATCTGTTTTCTTATTTTAATATATTTTATGGATCTCTTATTTAACCATAAACCAGACTACATTGCTTATCTATGGTCTTTTAGGTGAAGGCCGCAGTGCTTGTGTCATGTTTACTTCCTTGTCGTCACAACTATTAAATAACACGTTAGCCTCTAAAACTTTTGCATCAATCTTAATTACAGTCTGCGTAAGCTCGACCGTGTACCAGTTCGTATTTCAGCTATAGTCACTTTATATCCGAAAGCGTCGCGACTATCATATTTTGTGATTTCTACTGACTTCCAAAAAAAGGAGGAGCTACTCAATTCGACTGTATGTTTTTTTAAAAGTTTGGTACCTCATAGTTTTAGATAGGATGCACCGATTCTCAAAATTATTTTTGATTGAAAGCTGGTGCTTCCCGTGTGGTCCCATTTAAATTTCATCAAATTCGGTCAGGCAATCTTTGAGATACACTCCAATAACTGAATAGAATGGAAGTCGATATTAAATTTTTCATATGGGAATGGTTATTTTATTTAATCTACTTTTTCCAACTTGCGTTTACCATTTCATTTCTTGAGGTAGGAAACCTTAAGAAATGCTTTGATTATTTATCAAATGAATGCTGTGGCTTTGTAACCCGCACGCTACGGTAAGTGAAGCCGCGAGAGGGTCAGTGAGAAAAATTAAATATGTGAAAGTTTGTGTCCGTGAATGTTTGTCACCAAGTATCTCCGTAGGTAACTACTAAAAAAGTGAACTTTGGAATAAAGATAGTTTAGTTTGTTAAATCACATAAACGCTTAAGTATTAAAAATCAAAGACTGAGATGTTTAAACAGGGTGCCATGAAACTACTATGAATATGACTATTACTAATGTTTATATGGAAAATGTTATTCTTTCGACTCAAAGCTCGTGAAGATAAACATGGACATAAATAACAAAATATGTATTTATCTTTGGTTTTGATTTACTGAAAACACTGTACAACTAAAATTTTGAAATCTACCCATTTATCTTCTATATATATAAAAATGAACCCCTATATCGAAGGGTTAGGCAGAGGTGTTATCAAACAGAACCGCGACCAGTAAGACAACCGCGAAGATTTAATTCTTGAATGCTGTCCTTTCATTGAGTGAGTAGTAATTAACTTTCCTACTTTGCCTTTTAAAACTTACTTCCTCAAGGAGGGTTACCTATGTTTTAAGGGTGTGTATGTACTTTTAGGCGGTGTACGTTCATTAGGTACTTAGTATCCGACGGCATGAAAGACGGTTATAATATTTTAAGATGTGTGTACTCGTATGAACTATAATTACTATCATTCTGCAGCTAAAACGGTATAATAGATTTTTATCCACAACGATATTGTTAGGTTTGTCTTACACTCCAAACATATTATTATTTATCAATTGATGCACCAAAACAAAAGTATCCTAAAATGTTTCCATTCGCGGACTGTGCTCTTGCCCTGCTATCAGCGCAGGCTTTTAGTTCGGCGTCACACAGAGTTTTAGAATCAGTCTCGTAAATTTCTAAACAAAGTTATAATAGTTTTTCCCTTTGTATATAAAGTACAGTCAAATGAGGGATTTTGCCAAGTCAAGTTAAGTCGCTCGCTTGAAATATTCAACGAAATATTAAAAGAGCTCTACCTTTCTTAATAAGCTTAGTTCTTATTTGATATGGAATATATATATATATATATTTATATCTATATTTAGTTTATAACAATGAAAATATTCACGTTTATAACATAAGTATGATATTTATAATCTCTTTGCAGACTGGTTAATAACATAACATGTGTGTTAACGTGTTTATAAAAAAATTTCAATTCCAATAATACGTCGATTTATACATATCTGTCAAGATTTTTGTTCTGTAAGAACTTAAGTATTGCTACTTTATAGTGGAAAAATACCTACCTATCTTTTGACGAGTTTTGAATTTGAACCCGCATCTTCTAACAATCCGTGCTAATCGCCATGACGCCATGGTATGCCATCTATAGGCACCCATCCAAGCATCAAATTTATTTCTCTTAGTTGATTTTAACCGGTGAATGGGGATGAGTTAAAACATTTGGTTTATCTAAGCAAGCATTAGCACCTAAAAATCATACTATAATAAAACTTAGGTATAAATACTTAAACATAACGCTCAATGTGAGTTTCAGTTAAAGCTAAGGGTAAATTTCTTTAAAATAAATGTAGGCAGTATTGTGGTTGTTGTATGTGTATTATGTCCGTATCCATATCCAACCGTCCGTTGATGCTATTTGTCCGTCTGACTGTGTGTCTAAAATAGCTCTTAGTTTGACATGTAGTTGTAGGTAGAGTAGGTAGGACTCGTGGAGACTTGTAACATGTGGAACACTCTTCCTTCTGTTGTGTCAAATAAACCAACACTTGCTTTTAAGTTTGCCAAGATATAACATTTTTATTTTGAGTATTTTAATAAATTGGATTAGCTTCCCTGTTCAGGACAAATCGATAACTTCCTAAATCAACTTCCTTATGTATTAATCCTTCCTATACCGTGAAAATAAACACAAAAAATTTATAAATGAAACTGACGTATATTTAAGTCTCTGGGACGCAAAAGGTTAATCCTTTAACGTTCCTTTCTAATTAATTTATTCAGAAAGTTTGGCATCTGCAAACCAATTCCTTTTTCACAACTTTCAACTATCTATTCAGTTGCAACATCAGTTCGACTCCATTGGATACTAACCCAAAAAGCTGTTCTACTATTTCTATGATGACAACTTGAAACGTAACGTTAAACGCTACTACCTATATAAAAATATAATATACGGATTTGCGTTAACGTCTGGTCATGATCTATATAGTTAACAGCATATTAGGTTTTAATTTAAAGTTTATTTTAACAATAGCAACCTAACTTTTAATAACACAATAAAAAACGTATAAATGTCATCGTTCAGCTTAAGTTCAGTTAAAGTTGGAGCAACATTTGGTTAGTAGAATCGGACCCAGCGGTTTGGCAACAATATCAAAGTCAACGGGTCATTGCCGTTACAAAGAATGGTAGTCGGTACCATGATAGTACAAAAGTACCAATTTCCACAAGTTCTTTTACACTTTTCGGTGCTGAAATCGGTTCCATTTTGGGGTAAATATTTTTTTTACCGTTTTAGTGACCCTTGCAACTTACTGATCGATTGTTATTAACCGCCAATGATGATATTACCAAGAAAGGCGTACTACTCTTTAGTTATTGGAGTGTAACGTGCTCGTCGGAAAAGATTTATTGAAAATATTGTATCCATTTTAATTATTGTTGCAGTTTCTCAAAACTTTCTGGGGATCCCATGAATTTATAAGAGGCAAGGCAAAATGCAAAAGAAAAAATTTTGGTTTTCTAATTAGATGGATAGCACTTTTTTTATTACGAGTATTTGACCTCAAAAATATTTATTATTGTGTAAGTAGCAGGCTACTGAATTGAATACCAGCGGTATTCAGGTATTTTGTATTGCTCTTCAATACTACCACTAAACAATAAAAATGTACAACTGCCTATGACTGTTTGAATGGACAGATGCGTGTTGTTACTTTTAATGATTTGGGATAGTATTATTTAGTATAAAGCATTTTAGGGTGGGCTTTTTTTTAAGGTTTTTGATTCAGTTTATTAGAAAAATTATCGCTGTAAGGTACGGCCAACCTCCAGGTTCAGGCCGGTTTGATAACTTACTGAACTAAAAATGATTCAGTAAGTTATTAAACCGTATTATCTTATTGTTCAAGTCGTAACGCCTGCCTAGCGAGACCAAACTGTCAAATTATAGGACAAAAATAAATGAGCTTTGAGGATGGGTATCAGTACTGCCCGCACACCCGTCGGAGTAGTAACGACCTCATAATAGACATCAGTGTTGTCCGATTTACCATTTAATCACAAAAACAACCCATCCTGGAATGGGTTTTGAACCCGCGTCTTCTGACAAACCGTACCCTAGGCCACCGAGACGATACATGTAACAATCCCGTGCCAATCAATCAAGTTAGAATCAAAAAGTAAGCTTGCAGTAAACATTTAAAAAAACGATATACTTTAGTGCGGTTTTAAATCCAAAGGCAAAATTATTTACTAAGTTTTCTATTAATTTACCTTTATTCATGCCATATTATATACGCCTCTCTGCAGCCGCGAATTTTTTTCGCTATAAACTATAAAGACCAGACCACGTCAGTTAAAATAATTTTCAATGTCTCTCGAGGGAATATAAAAATACAATACATGGACGGGTACTGAACCATCGTCATCTTACAATCTGTGTTAATGTTATCCGCCCTAACTGCTAGGTTAGCGAAGCACACATTCAAGCTTGGTATAATAAATAAAAATAAAAATAAAAATAATCAGTATTTTATTTCCAACAATTACAATTACAATAACATTGCTATAAATATATATCTTTTAAGAGTTAGCATTTAAATGGTTGCCTTTCCATGTGGTAACGGTATTGGCCCATCTTTGGTCTTTAAGACGCGCTACATGGCAAGCTTGGAATATATCTTCCTAATGGATTTTAATCCTCGTATTAGGGGATAAATTACAAAATAGGGTTTCTTTAACCAAGCGTACTAACGCTTGGTTAAAAAGTCATATAATAAAAACTTGGGAAATTCAGACACATATACAACGTGATATAACGTAATATATAACACTGAAACTATTTTAAAAAGAAAAAAAAAACTGGCCATATGCGAAAAGATCATTAGAGATCGGTAGCGATATTTCATATGCGAAAGTGTTTGACGGTTCGTTGCTTGTTTGTTTGGCCTGCTTTTACATTCAAACTACTGAAACAATATTGATGGACTTTGGCACAAAGGTAGCCTGTATATCGTATGTAGTATCTATACATATACCTGGTACAGCCAAATTTAAAGTAATTTGATTGGTTAGCTGGATAGAAACGCATTTCATAAAACTTTTGAATAACATTTTAAGTGATTACTACTACAACAGAAGCGATTTAATTTAAACTTCAAACGCAAAAAGTGATAGCATCAATGATCTTTACATTCATTTTCAAACTAAAACTCATTATGTAGGATAATACATTTTCAGGCCGGTGCGGGATGGAGCGCACAGCTTTCTTATTACAATTCCTCCTTCTTCGTCGTTCACTCTTGACATCGGAGTCGTGGTTGAAGACGATGATTTTCTTTAAATATTGCAGCGCTATCTATTGCGGTCTTCTGCGTTTCGAGGGCTTTGGACTATGGAAGTTTCTGTTGCAGCTTTTATGATAGAGACATTACTCCGAAACGCTGTCCAAGGGATTCATTTTTTGTTACTTAATATGTCCTTAGCACAGAGATAGACCTGTATGTATTGCAATAAAAGAGAGAAAATTACAAATTCTAGGATGAGGTTCGAACACGTGACTTCTGAGTTCGGTACAACTCAATATGACTGATCCGAGCATTTATCTCTGTAATCTAATTAATTTTAACCATCATATTTTTTTGGGGGCAGATTGCAAAATATCATTTCGCTATGCAGCCGTTAGAGATTCAAAATATACGTGTTTGTCGAGTCATCGTTAGTTAATTTGTTTGTTGTGAAACAACTTTACATATAATTAAATTTTCACTATTACATGGAGGCGGTATCGATAGTAACTTGATGAAGAAGCTGATACATCCATGAGTATGAAATCTTTGTAACAAAGTTAACTCAGGTTACATGGGACGTTCCTTATATAATTAGGTACGAATAAGTAGGTATAACTATTTTATTCAAAGGTTCCTTTTCCATAGCTTTTGGCCTTCCAATACTTTCTACCCTAATCGTATCAGTCTAAACACTGAAGTTATAATATATAGAGTATACAGACAGCGTCTCTACCTTAAGTATATGTCTGAATAAAGTTGTTTCGTTAATACATATGTAAGACAACTTATAAAAATTGTAGATAATTTACAGTACTTTAGATGTTTAAATGTTTGTGAAGGCGTTTTTATCTCAATAAAATAATTTAATTTAATTTAATTTAATTTAATTTAATTTAGTCATATTGTAACTTCCAGTCTGAAGGATGACGCCAATATAGAACGCGAGGCGCCTTTAACAATATATTACGGCATTGTAGCGCTCCTGAAATGTTCACAGCCCCGGGTCGGCTCATTTCATTCCATCCAGAGGAAACGCATAGCATCCTTCATGTCCAGAGTAGACATAAGCAACACTGGTATCAGAATTCTAGCAGATAGACTTGTACTGACTCCAATGTATACAAGATGGATGGAGATCGCCACCTAATCATTACTACTACCTATTATATATTCTATTCCATTCAATATTTTGTTCCCTACCTGTATTGAATTATTGATAATGTGTGAAATAAAAAACTATCCATACACCAACATAGAGGAAAAAAACTTTGAACTATGTTGTAAGTAGACTCCTTACATCCTATAGCATTACACTAATACATAATAATCGGTACATTTAAAATATCATCGTGTAACACTAAAAATGTGACAGTACCTAAGCATATGGAAAGTCAAATAATTTATTTTACATTATGCTAAATAGCTAAAAACTTATATAGACATAATGACCCAATTAGGGTATGGCAATTTATATATAATTATGGTGCAGGAATAGACTCTCTATTAGAATAGATAACTCTTTCAAGAAAAAGCTGCGTCAAATCACTAACATGAATACTGATGATCAGAATTAACACTGAAACTACTTTTACCTACTCCTGAAAACTGAACGTTTTAGATTATATTTTCAGCTATTACATCAGTATATAATAATATTATTTTAAATGCGAAAATATTTGTCGGTTCGTAATTAATTAGTTTGTTTGTTCTGCTCTACGCTTAAATTAGTGAACCGATGTTCACAAATCTTGCCACATAGGTATCCCGTAACGGGAAGTCACTATAAACGCAAGAAGGTCCGCGGCTGAAAGGTAGTTTATAATATTTAAACCTTATCCGTAAATACTTGGATGTTGTAACATCGATTAAGGAATTAGATTGCATTAGCTCTCATGTGTGTGTTTGTACGTGTCTCTTGACCCCGTCGAAGCCTGTGTATATTGTGGACTGGTTGCAAATAGTTCAATCGTCAGCTGTGTTGCGGAGCCACAAATAATACATTTATATTGGTCAGTATAAATATCAAAAATATGAAATGGTCAGTTCGTACCTACCTACATAATTAATAATCCATCGAACCTTCTCAAAGTTGTTTACTGTAAAAGTAGTCAATTGAACGTTTTTTTCAAATCAAGTCCTTCTCTTGATATTTATAAGGAAAAATTAAAAATGCTTGCTCTTTTTCAATCAGCTAAGTTCTTATTCTATAAGTATGATATTTTTATACGTATGTATGTCATTGTATTATACTAAAAGGTATATATATGGAGCTAAACGAAATATAGTAAGTACATTCTCATTACGTGGAGAATGTTTTACAATTCAATTGTATGTACAAACAGCGTTTCTACCATAAATATCTCATAAACTTTTTCCAAATCGTAACGCCTTTTAAGACTTGGGCATCCATTTTGTAAATACGGTCTGTGTAAACATTATATATCATTTTTTTTGTATTTCTTGTTTTGATTCACACGAAACTCATTACAAGTAAACTTTAAAATAAATATTTAAACATGTAGTATAAGTTTGTTTTCAAAGGATCCCTGGAGTTTAACTTTAGTAAAAGTAATTTATATGTAACGTAAATAATGATATACATATTTTAAACAAAACATACCATTATGTTCATGCTTACATATCTTAGACAGGTAGGTACATGTATTTATCAAACACCCATACCAGGTACGTATTGGTACCATACTCGTATAAGGCCTTTTGTGACCTACAGGGCAGTGTTCCAGACAGTGTGAATTTATCTGTCGGAAAATTCCAACAACTGTCCTAACCGGGAATCAAACCTACAAACATTCCAAAGCCACCACTACACCAACGATAAATCTTTTTTGAACATAATTATGCATGTATGATGTATTGCAACATTTGGTTTATCTAAGCAAGCATTAGCACTTAAAAATCATAATATTATAATAAAACTAAGGTATAAATACTAAAACATAACGCTCAATGTGTGGTTTCAGTTAAGTCTTAGGGTAAAATTCTTTGAACTAAATGTGGTAGGCAATAGTGTGGTAGTATATCATTATATCCCTATCTATATCCAACCGTAGGTTGATGTTGTTTATCCGTTTGTCCATCTGTCCGTCTGACTGAGAGTCTGGTAGAGCAGGTAGGTCGTCCACCGACAATGTGGAAGACGTACTAAATAAGGTCGCAGGACTATCTTGGATGCATGCAGCTTTCATCTTGTCCTTCCGTATGCATATCTTCAGCAGTAAAAGTTTTACGTCTCATATAATAATAAATGTAGGGAGCCCTTGTTTGAAAATTTTACTATTCCATGTGTAGGTTTTCACATGGATGTATATAGGTAGTAAAACCTACTAAGGAATTAGATTGCACTTCATTGTTCGGTATGTATAGGATTTAGTATGTACCAAGGCAATTAACTGGTTTTAATTTTGTTCTGCTAACTCCCACTACCATATAAATATACTTATTCCATCATCATCTTCACTTAAAAAAAACCAAGTTACGTATCAAATATACCTGCCTATTAAGTTTGACCTAGGGGACGGTCGTAGTGCTTTTTACCTACATTCTTTGGCATTAATATAAATTAAGATTGAAGAACTTTACAAATCGTAACATTGGCATTAATTTTATTTACACACACGAAGCTTCACAACTTTAATATGCAACATTTTATTCAATCTATTGTTTCCTATTTCATTTTCCGCCATAGCTTAAGGAACGATTTGATAGCGATATTCAATGCAGAACCACAAAACATCTTGACCATAAAATGCCTACTCATGTTTTTAGTTGCTACTGTAAGCTGTTAACTTTAAAAACAGTCAAATAACTTTAAAAACAGTCAAATTAGTAATTGTGTAAAGTCAAGTCTTTCTCTTGATATATTCCAAAGAGAATACAATACTACGTATATATATATTTAAGGACGAATGAAAAGAGCTATACATTTCTCAATAAGCTGGGTTCTAATTCTATATAGTTAAAAAAAATATTGTTCCAAGTGTGAACAGCACACCACACTTCGTATGTATTTTAATTACATACATTGCAGCAAGCATCTCTACCATGACATTAAGATATTGACCTTCGAAATCTGTGTATTATATCTGTGTATGTGTCCCCTTGAAAGGTCTATAAGCCTATTATATATACATTTATTGCTGAAAAGTAAGTAGTAGCTTAAGATGTCTTCATTAGTTTTCCAGCTAACTGTGACACTTAAGCTTCTTAGATGACGTTGCACTCTTTTTATGTCACTGCGTGGAGGTTGTCTGGACTCAAATTTATAAGAATAGCCACTTCACACACATGCGGACTCTGTAAAATCCATACCACTTCAGCCATTTAGGAATTTACGTAGGTACGTGCTATACATATGTAGTGGAAACGACTTTACATGTATGTAAAGAGTTTTACCATTACATAGAGGTGGCATCGAGAGTAACTTGATGAAGAAACTGATATATCTAGGGGTTTTTGCAACAAAGTTAACTCAAATTACATGACGCGTTTCTTATAAATTTAGGTACTCTTTAATTCAAAGGTATCTTTACCATAGCTTTATGCATTTCATTTCTATCTACCCTAATCGTACCCGTCTAAACACTGAAGTAATAACATATACCTAGAGTATACAGACAGCGTCTCTACCTTAAGTAGATGTCTAAATAAATTTGATTCGTGAATACATATATAGGAATAAACAATTAAAAAACCTTAGAACGGCCAAATTGAACAAAGAAATGCGTGAAAAGATGTAAGACTAAGTGTATGTACCTCTACTAATAATATGGACAGATATTAGTCTGAAATAAATGAATTCTATTCTATTTTATTCTATTCTATGTACCAAGACAATTAACTGGTTTTATTTTTGTTCTGCTTACTCCCACAGTCCCACTACGATATAATTATACTATTTACATTATAAGATTAACTTAAAAATAAACCAACCTGCGTACCATATATTGGCACATCAAGATTGACCTAGGGGTCGGTCGCAGTGTTTTTTACTTCCATTCCTTGACTTTCAGAAAACATAATATGTTAGATTGAAGAACTTTACAAATCGTAACACCTCTAAAACTTTGGTATTCATTTCACTTACGTTGTGCGTAAGTTTGACCTGTATTAGAGTTTGTATCTCATCTGTAGTGGCTACTTTTCCGACAACTTCGCGACTTTAATGTGTTACATTTTACTTAATCTAGTGTTTCTAATCTTCATTTTCGAATGATTTAATCGCGATATTCAATGCAGAACCACAAAACATCTTTACCATAAAATGCCTACTCTGCACGCTTCTAGTTGCTACGGTAAGTTGTTTACTTTAAAAGCAGTCAAATTAATGATTTTATCAAGCTATTCTCTTGATATATTCAAGGGAAAATGAATAGAGCTATACATTTCTCAATAAGCTGAGTTCTTATTCAATATAGTTGAAAAAAAAAAGACTGTCCCAAGCGTGAACACCACACCACACTTTGTATTTATTTTATTAACATGGATGTATGTCGTACCAGTGACTAACGAATGACAACAAGTAAGCATCTCTACCATGACATTAAGATCGTGACCTTCAAAATCTGTATATTAATGTCCCCATGAAAGGCCTATAAGCCTATTATATATAGATATATTTATTGCTCAAAAGTAAGTAATGGCTTAAGATGTCGCCATTAGTTTTCCAGCTAACTGTGACACCTTAAGCTTCTTGGAAGACGCTGCACTCTTTTTATACCACTGCGTGAAGTGTTGTTTGGACTCAAGTTCATAACAAACCCAAGCCTACGAAGGAAATTTAACGTTTACTTGTAGCATGTCGTATCAGTAGTACGTAAAATGTTGAATTTTTACATGTTAGGAGCTCTTTTTCTCTACGATCATCAGAGCACTTAATGTTAAGTACCCCGATAACCCGCACCAATTTTTTTGGTTCCTACTTTGTGTTGAAGCTGTTCGTCTATGGAACACTTTACTCTACGAAATTAGATGCGCGCCTTCTTTAGGCATCTTCAAAAAACGTGTCAAAGCATTTAGCTTCGCGAAATAACTAACTGCAAACCTACTTATTATCTTTTTTATAATAATTAAATGGTATATGTATAGTATGTATATATTTTGTAGTATATTACGTATAGTATAATTATATAAGTATAGTTTGTATACGAGTATATTATAAGTATTTTTTATATTTATAATCTTGAGTTTTGCTATATGTAGTGTTTAGTACACTTGTTTTATTCACACCGTCCTTATAAGTTTATGCCTATTTCTTTCCGTGAATGGTAGTCTGAAAGAGATCGCTCTGAGCGATAAGACCACCCATTCTGACACTTTAAATTTAAAGTACCTATTTAATTGTGAAATATTTTGATTGTGATTTTATTTTATTCTATTTTATTTATTTGTAACATATATTTGTATTGTGGTGTTTCACTAAAGAGTTAATCTACATATCTGTATAATTATCAATCAAGTACTTATAGTAGTATTCATGATTTACACAATTTCATGACATTACCTATGTTAACGTGGGCAGATGTCTTAAAGATCATTGAAATTTTGAAATAAACTCGCTATGAAAGACTTCTATTTCCTCGTAGGCTCAAAACTCGGACTCGCTTTGCTTAGAAGCACGCTCGGCCTTCGGCCTCACTTCGCTTAGAAAGACGCTCGGCCTTCGGTCTCGCTTCGCTTAGAAGCATGCTCGGCCTTCGGCCTCGCTTCGCTTAGAAGTACGCTCGGCCTTCGGCCTCGCTTCGCTTAGAAGCATGCTCGGCCTTCGGCCTCGCTTCGCTTCGAAGTACGCTCGGCCTACGGCCTTGCTTTGCTTAGAAGTACGCTCGGCCTTCAGCCTCGCTTCGCTTAGAAGCACTCTTGGCCTTCGACCTATATAGCTCGGCCTGCGGCCTCGCCAGTATAGCTCGGCCTACGGCCTCGCAGGCTCTAATTTCGACCTACGGCCATTGTGAAAATTATGAACAATGCCGTCATCAAAAAATAGGTTGCATATTTCTAATTGGGGACTCTAAAAACCCTTAGATATCGATTTTCAGTCGAATCGGACCGTTATTCCAGGAAGCCGCCATCTTAAATCCACCATCTTGAATTATTGACATTTCCGCCAAATTGCATTTCCGGTCCCGTAAAATATTAGTTCAAACCCCCCGTACCTATCCTTAACGGTTTCGGCGTTATAAGCATTTACATTTTGTATGGGCGCGATCGTCTTTTGTTCGGGAGGTGTGTTTTTTTTTTAATTTTTTGCAGTTGCCCAAGGTGCTTGTCAATATTAGTTTTAGCACTTATACCTTATCTCTTTTAGTTTCTGAGAGCCGTCAAGCAGTTCCATCAGAAGGTTCGGATTCAGCTCATTTCAGGTGTCACTTAAGGACGTAAGACCACTGCCTATACTTTTCACTTACAAAGCCTCAACGTTTCATCATGCCAACATGTCGAAAAATAACGATAAAAATTCCAGAGAACAACACTGTATGGCGGCCATGTTGAAAAATGACGTCATCAAAAAATGGATTTCATATTTCGAATCGGGGACTCCAAAAACCCTTAGATATCGATTTTCAGTTGGATCGGACTAATATTTAAGGTAGCCGCCATCTTGAATCCGCCATCTTGGATATTTGACATTTCCGCCAAATTGCATTTTCGGTCCCATTAAACATTAGTTCAAACACCCTGTACCTATCTTTAACGGTTTCAGCGTTATAAGCATTTACATTTTGTATGGACGCGATCGTCTTTTGTTTGGGAGGTGTGTTTTTTTTTAATTTTTAGAAAATGCCCAGGTTGCTTGTCAACATTAGTTCTGGCACTTACCCCCTATCTCCTTTGGTTTCCGAGAGCCGTTGACCTGTTCTACCTGGTATTCCACGTTCACCTCAATTCAGTTTCTTCTAAAATCACCTATCGTAATCCCACATATAACCCTACAAAACCTAAATCCCCATCACGCCCACTGGGAGAAATGACCCATTGAATATCCGAAAAAACATATGTATGGCGGCCATATTGAAAAATGACGTCATCAAAATATGGTTTTCATATTTGGAATGTGGGACCCCAAAAACCCCCCGTTACCAATTTTGAGCCGGATTGGACCAACTTTCAATTCGGCCGCCATTTTGAATCCGCCATCTTGGATTTTTGACACTTTCACCAAATTACCCTTCCGATTCCCTATGACATTTGGTCAAACACTTTATACTTATCTCAAACGGTTTAGGAATTATAAGCATTTACATTTTGTATGGGAGCGATCGTCTTTTGTTCGGGAGGCATGTTTTTTTTTTAATTTTTGGCAGTTGACCAGGTTTTTATTCATTTTTAGTTTTGACACCTACCCTCCATCTTTTATAGTTTCCGAGAACCGTTGACCTGTTCCATCACACTTCCACATTCAGCTCATCTCGGACTTTTCCCTTTGGTTTCAGAACCCCCCCTACACTTTTCCCCTACATCTTCTATACCCCCCATTGCTCCTTTATATCGTTCCATTTATGTCAGTGAGTGAGTCAGTGAGTGGTAATCCATCTTTATATAATGAGATAATAACTAGCTTTTTGGGCGGTGCGCGGGCCACGAGTGGCCCGCGTTTGTCCTTGTGCATTAGTTTTTGGTCATCAAACTTTTAACCATTTGAACAGAAAAGTAAAAATTTTCATACAAGTTCAATTGCATAAATTTTGCCTTTAATTACAGTTTAAGTCGGGACATAGAGTCCTTGTGTATGTTTGTTAAGGGATCCAACCCCTAAGTGCAGTTGATAACGTGAGCAGTAGTCTTGGAGGCCATCTTGAGAGGTCAAAAATGATCTGAATTCAGTTGCATAAAAATCATAACTCCCATACAAGTTACAAAGCAAGCATTTCTCTTAGTGCAATTGAGGCTCAAGGATAGAGCGGTCAGATGGAGTTAAAAAGTCAAAAGAGTGTGGTATAGTCGTTAGATTGTAGGTACATACCAGAATTCTTTTTATTTTTTGTTTTGGGGCTCTACTTCTAATTGTGGTCGGTGGTAAATGTGTCACGAGAGTTTCCACAGGTATCCAAAGAAACTTCCTTCGAGACTTTTTTTTATTCAAGCTTCCTTTTCAATAACATATTTGTCTGGAAGAGATCGCTTTGACTGATAAGACCGCCAATAGTTACACTTAATTTTAAATTTTTATTGTTGAGTAATAGTTTTCATTTATATTATCCTATTTATTTGTTAGTTATATTATATAATGTGGTGTTGCAATAAAGGGTTTATCTATCAATTTTCCTACCTACATAATAGCAGTAGAACTCTTCGTGAATGAGGTCATCCGGGGAAGGCTGCCACCATATCAGTTTCTTTCCTGAAGCAGTAACCTTCGCAATATTGTGTTCAGGTTTTAAAGGGTATGGGTGCAGGTAAAATACAGGCACATTGCGACTTAACAATGTCTCATGTTCACTTGCGCAATACAGTTGTGAGGACATACGTCTGATAAAGGCAGAGGTTAGCACCTACCCCCCCGAGTGTTCCCGCCTTGCCGTGGCGGGGGGGGGCTCAGTAGCCGTGGCTTGGGTCACCACGGTGAAGCTAAGAGGAACCAATGGGCCTTCCAGTGATAGCAGATAGCTGGCGGGCCCGATGTGGGACCGCTCCTATGAGCTTTGCCCTCCAAGTCCACACGGGAGCGGTCACTGTAGGTAGCGGTGGTGTATGGGCGCCACTGCAACTGAGGCGGGCTGCGGTGTCGTATGGGCGGCACCGCGGCTGAGAGTTAGAGGCCGCGGCGGGAGAGGAGTGCTGGTGTTACGGTCAGCCGCTCTCCCTGCCTTCCGCGGCCTTGGCGGGGCCGCCACCATTAGATGGCGGACGCGGTGGGGTCGCAGGGAAAGATGACTGTCGGTATTGAGAGGCGCCGCTGTCCCTATCCTCTGCGGCCGAAGTAGCAGGCGGTGGGGCTACTCACCTGACCCATCGTAGGGGGACTTAGGGCGCCCAGACTCGGGGGAGTCTGGGGTCCATTTGCGGGCTTGGTCCCCCGTGGCGGTTGCGGCACGCCAAGTGTTCTGGCGTGCTGCAAGAGAGAAGGGTCCGGCAACGGACAGCCGCGGCGGGTTCGCGGTCGTGTGCGAAATCTGTCCCGCGTTCCCGCCAAAAGCGGCAGTGACGGAACACCGCAGAGGTTTGGTGGGTATGCTGCCCTTCTGGCAGAGACTCCCACATAACCACCGTGCTCCCCCCGGGGCCGGTGGTATCCATAAAGGATTACTCTGCGTCAAAAAAAAACAAAAAAGAGGTTAGCACCTAACACCTGGTAGACCTCGTGCTTGTAACGGCTTTAAAAAATATTTAAACTACTTGGTACCTCTACAGTACTGGGTACGAGTGTGTAAACATTATATTTTATAATAAGTTTGTTATTTCAATGATATTTAAATGATCCTTATTTAAAACAGAATACCTATTAACATATTTATACTGTAGGAACTTTTGCATCTAAAAGATGTACAAGACAATTTGTGAACTGAAGTAATAGGTAAGCTGTTAATCACGTATTTTTTAAACTTCTTTTATCATAAAATGAATAAACATATAAAATATCATTCCATCTCAACTTTTATGATTTCAACTTTGTTAATAAGTAGATGAACGTCGCGCAAACTTTTGTGTCATATTTGTAACAGAAATAATAATTATTTCACATGCTATAGTACCCTTACAGTACCTAACGCTTGCGCACTAATGATTCGCGGCACACACAGTGACACAGTAATGGAGGATCCCAATAATCTATCTATCCACGGTTTTCCTTACTACCGATAGAAATTTGACATAACGTCCATACAAATAGTGTCAAATATGTAACTCTAGTACCGGTAAACCGGCGATAGATAGATTATTGGGACCGGCCGTAAGTAGAGTCCCTTGCTTCTTACGTTTCGCATTTCAATCGCATTCCAACGGCGAAGGGAAAACTGTTTAATTCTGGCCTTTCATTAAATAAGTATGTAGTAATAAATAACCTGCTCACTTATTTTGGTATGCCAAATTACAAAAAAATATTTTATGATCAATCGGGCGCGGGGCGAGTTTACCGGTCCGCTCTTCCATACGCAGGTAAAGGCATTTAATGAGGGCGAGAGAGATGTATAAACACACACTTTACGATAGTGACGTTTTTAATGTCATGGTTTAGGCGGTGCGCGGGCCACGAGTGGCCCGCGTTTGTCCTTGTGCAGTATTTTTTTAATTTAAACTTGTAACCATTTGAACAAAAAAGTAAAAAAATTCATACAAGTTCAATTGCAGAAATTTTGCCTCTAATTACAGTTGAAGTCGGGACATAGAAGCCATTCGGAATTTTAATTTAAAAAAAACTGCTCCTTGTGTATGCTTGTTAAGGGATCCAACCCCTTAGTGCAGTGGTTATCGTGAGCAGTAGTCTTGGAGACCAGCTTGAGAGTTTGAAAAATTATCTGCATTCAGTTGCGTAAAAAATCATAACTCCCATACAAGTTATAAAGCGAGCATTTCTCTGCAATTTAGGCTCAAGAATACAGCGGTCACCTTGAATTAGAAAGATAAAAAAGTGTGGTATGGTCGTAAGATTGTGGGTACATACCAGAATTATTTTCAATTTTTGTTATGGGGCTCTACTTCTAAGTGTGGTCGGTGGTAAATGTGTCACGAGAGTCTTCACAGGTATCCAAGGAAACTTCCTTCGAGACCTTTTTTCAAGCTTCCTTTTCATTACCATGGTTGTCTGGAAGAGATCGCTCTGAGCGATAAGACCGTCCATTGTGACACTTAATTTTTTTATTGTTGATTAATAGTTTTCAATTATATTATCCTATTTATTTGTCAGTTATATTATATAATGTGGTGTTGCAATAAAGGGTTTATCTATCAATTTACCTATCTACATAGTAGCAGTATAACTCTTCGTGAATGAGGTCATCCGGGGAAGACAGACTGCCACCATATGTTTTTCAACCCTGAAGCAATGACGGTCGCAATATTTTGTACTGGTTTTGAAGGGTATGGGTGCAGGTAAAATAACAGGCACATTGAGATTTATCAACGCCTCATGTTTACGTGCGCAATGCAGTTGTGAGGACATACGTCTGCTAAAGGAAGAGATTAGCACCTAATACCTGGCAGACCTCGTGCTTGTACCGGCTTTTAAAAAATACTTGAACTACTTGGCAGTGACTCTAAGGTACTGGGTACAAGTGTGTGAACATTATATATTATAATAATTTTGTCATTTCAATGATATTTAAATGATCCATATTTAAAACAGAATATCTTTTAAGATATTTATACTGTAGGAACTTTGGCATCTATAAGATGTACAGGAACAATTTGTGAACTAAAGTAACTGTTAAACAAGTAAGCTGTTAATTACGTATTTTTTAAACTTCTTTATATGAATAAACATATAAAATATACTGACAGAAATAATAATGATTTCACATGCTTTAGTACCCTTACAATAAAGTACCTAACGTTTGCGCACTAATGATTCGCGGCACACACAGTAACACAGTAAGTAGAGTCATTTGCTTCTTACGTTTCGCATTTCAATCGCATTCCAACGGCGAAGAGAAAACTGTTTATTTCTGGCCTTTCTTTAAATAAGTATGTAGCAGGAAATAACCTGCTCACTTATTTTGGTGGTATGCCAAGTTTCACAAAATTAATTTTCCAATCAATCGGGCGCGGTGCGAGCTTACAGGTCATCTTATCCATACGCAGGTAAAGGCATTTGATGAAGATGTATAAACACACACTTTACGATAGTGACGGTTTTTCATGTCATGATTTACCACAATATTATTTCTTCGGCCACTGGCCAAGGAATATAGAACCACAGAGAATATGAGACAACTTCATTAACAGTAATTAAGTAAGTACAGACATGCAGCGTCTCACACCACACTTCCCACCACAATCACACTCTTAGGGGTATCAGACCTTTCCCTTACTGTTCGTATATAATATCTTTGTTTTCACGTTAGACAGTCACATTATCACTGAGTAGCACACTATATATTGAAAAATTTGAAACTATTGACAATGCAGCAGAGTGATGTACTGCAGTATAATTATACACACACACACATCAATGTCTACAAAAAAGTGCAATACGATATGTCTAACTATTACAGTTATGACAACAATAACTACTTTTCCGTGTTAATATAACATGCAATATTAACGTGTACTTGGTGTTAATCCATATCTACTCTTATAATAAAAAAAAGGAAACATTTGATAGTGTATGATGAAAGTTCACACAGAAATTGACAAATCTGCTACGCCGTAGCAAACCGTAGCAGCTACGGTATATCAAAAATCCACGCAGACGGAGCCGCAAACAAAAGGTACTCCATAATATGCATGCAGGCCTTATGCATATAGCCATATCAGTGTATGTTACCAGTGATGACTTATGGCACTGCTCTCTTAAAATCGTCCAATTCGTTACAACAATCGTACAAGTCTGTGCTCTGAGTCACTGTACGTGATTGAATCAGAAATGAGATGAGTCGTAGGATCTGCAGCAGTTCAGCTGCCCGCCGTGTTGCGGAGAAGAGACGAAGAAGTCGCTCGCCTGACGTCATGCATCACGCTTGCCCAGTCCACATCCCCGTATGATGATGTTTTTACCTCTTTAAACTAAGGTAACACTGTGGCTCTCTTTTCAGACTCATACTTATTATTTATTGCAATCGTATGTATATTTGTATAGATCTTAAGGTTATGGTAGTAATAAGGCCCTATTCGTGTGTAGTAACATTAGAGGTACAATACTAAGAACGGGCCGACTCATTCATGTTACTCTAAATTAATTAACATTTATCAACATAATTATTTACCAACATTTAAAATAAATGCATGAATCGTTCATGAGTTCTTCCAAGTTACGGTAGGATTTTTTTTAGGAGTACCTAAGTAATTTAATCGCTTTGTAAAAATATAATGCCTTTCTTTAGCTTTCAATAATATATAAATAATACTTACTTTATCAAATACCTTAGTATTTGATAAAGTAAGTATTTGTTGACATAACATTTGTTCATGAGCTGTGCATTTTTAATTTTGGTATAGGCAGTATTAATTTATATTAAATCTTGTTGGATACTTTCAAAAAATTGTGGGTATTTTCTTAACAAACTATTTACTGTCATACCTTGTCTATACAAAATAACTATTGAATAAATAAGAACGGCTCCAAAACGTCTGAATCCATTTTAGCGACTGTCTGCAAGCTTACTTTCGACCATGTGCGACTCCACGACTCTCATGCTATGCCTTGCATCTACAATTTTCAATCGGTTTGTTATTTCTATCTTACGGAACGTCCTAACTATTAAATACCTCGTGATATACAAAAGGAATAATAATAACCACATCAAAAATAAACCCTAATACGAGTATATTTTCTATTTTTTAAAATACCCTTAAGCCTATAGTCATTTGACTTGATGCATTATGAAAAATAACATACCTACCATAAGATTCGCCTCAGCCACGCAAGTGTCATTACATTTATTATCTCTTAATAAATCAAATATATAGTTTGATATTATTATATTTACATACTGCACAACAAAAAAAATTACAAAAGAAATGGTGCACCAAAAGAAAGATCTCCTAAATTTTTGCGTGACTTATAGAATCAGCCTCGCAAAATGTTTAAACAAAGTTATCTTCATTTTCACCAACCTTCATGCGCTGCCTTCCGCCTTAAGTACCAGAAGCCTTCGGCTCTCCTATCTTTGTTCAGTGTGATCAGTTTATTTATGACACTGAACATGGTCACTGTCATATGGTGAACATAGTCTTAGTTGTAAGGTATTTTATAAAACTTTTCATAAAATAGCAAGCGATTACCACCTTACCTACCATGCTCTACATAAAACATATATACACTATCATCAACTAATATTAAATTGTAAAAGTACTCGAGACTTCAAATGGATTTATAAATGGTAGTTTGCTACTCCTACACGAAAAAGCAACTGAACTGATTTATGTAAAATTTTGAACAGTACTACTACACTATACACTACTTACTACAGTTTTTTCAGTAAAGGTTGTAAAAGTACTTGTACTTTTACAACTGAAAAAACTGTTTTTTTTCAGGAAAAAAATTTTCAGGACACGCAGCTTGCTTATTATAATCAGTGATGTCTGTTCTGCACGCTCACTTCGCTCGTTTGGCTTGCATGTACTTATTCGCAGTTCAAACTTAACCTAACTTAAGGTTGCAGCCACAATCATTCATAAATATAATAAGTATTAACTACTTGTTTGTGATTAAAAATTAATTTATTTAAAGTGAGTAAAAAGTTGTTTTTAAACATTTAATAACTAATGTAATTAGAAAACGAAATACCTAAAAATGGAACTGACTTCAAAACCTAAAAGTGTGACAACTTGTTGAAGTCAGTACCATGATAGTTCAAAAGTAGTTACTATCAGAATAGTGTGCGCATAGTACCGACTTTAACAAGTTATTCACACTTTTTGGTGTTGAAGTCGGTTAATTTTTGTTAGTAAGCCCTTGCTACTTACGGGATATATTGTTTTTCACCGTCAATGATGACATCGTTAAGATAGGCACTTTCCAGTCATTGGAGCGTAACACAAAAACTGTTTCACCCAATTTGATGAAATTTAAATGGGACTACCACGGAAGTATACTCTACCAAACCAAAAAATAAAAAAACTTTTAGAATCGATGCAAAAATGGGGGAGAAACGGTCAACATACCAAAAAAAACATGCAATAGAACATATAACCTCCTCCTTTTTAGTGTAGTCGGTTAAAAAGAATAGTATGTCAAACAATACATTATTAAATGTGATATTTCTGAAGTGATTGGAGATTGTAAATTAAATAAAATTTGTAGAATTATCATTTAATTAGATGAACCATGTCTTTATATGTATTATTTTTGTAAAATGTCAATTTTTAATTTCCACTAATGTTAATTAAAGAGCGAAAGTTTTTATAGTGTATCGTAATCGTAAAATTACAGAATACCAGGAAACATAGCATACCAAACTTAACTTTAGGTTTATTAGGGGATAAATTGCAAAATTTGGTTTCTTTAACTAAGCGTTAGTGCTTCAAAAGCCATATAATAAAAACTTGGGAAATTCAGACACATATACAACGTGATATAACGTAATATATAACAGTGAAACTACTTTTATTCCGCAAAACTGGCCATATGCGAAAAGACCTTTAGAGATCGGTAGCGATATTTCATATGCGAAAGTGTTTGTCGGTTCGTTGCTTGTTTGTTTGGCCTGCTTTTACATTCAAACTACTGAAACAATATTGATGGACTTTGGCACAAAGGTAGCCTGTATATAGTATGGAGTCACTATACATATACCTGGTACAGTCAAATTTAAAGTAATTTGATTGGTTAGCTGGGTAGAAAAGTATTTTATAAAACTTTTGAATAACATTTTAAGTGATTACTTCTACAACTGAAGCGATTTAATTTAAACTTCAAACGCAAAAAGTGATAGCATCAATGATCTTTACATACATTTTCAAACTAAAACTGATTATATAGGATCATACATTTTCATTACCGGTGCGGGATGGAGCGCAGCTTTCTTATTATAATTCCTCCTTCTTCTTCGTTCACTCTTGACATCGGAGTCGTGGTTGAAGACGATGATTTTCTTTAAATATTGCAGCGCTATCCATTGCGGTCTTCTGCGTTTCGAGTGCTTTGGACTATGGAAGTTTCTGTTGCAGCTTTTATGATAGAGACATTAGTCCGAAACGCTGTCCAAGGGATTCATGATTTTTTGTTTCTTAATATGTTCTTAGCACAGATATAGACCTGTATGTATTGCAATAAAAGAGAGAAAATTACAAATTCTATGATGAGATTCGAACACCCGTCTTCTGAGCTCGGTACAACTCCATGACTGATCCGAGCATTTATCTCTGTAATTAATTTTCACCATCATATTTTTTTGGGGGCAGATTACAAAATATCATTTCGCTATGCAGCCGTTAAAGATTCAAAAATATACGTGTCTGTCGAGTCATCGTTAGTTAATTTGTTTGTTGTGAAACAATTTTACATGTAATTAAGTTTTCACTATTACATGGATGTGGTATCGATAGTAACTTGATGAAGAAGGTGATACAATCATGAGTATGAGATCTTTGCAACAAAGTTAACTCAGGTTACATGGGACGTTCCTTATATAATAAAGTACAAATAAGTATGTACAACTCTTTTATTCAAAGGTTCCTTTTCCATAGCTTCTGGCATTCCAATTCTTTCTACCCTAATCGTACCAGTCTAAACACTGAAGTAATAATATATAGAGTATACAGACAGCATCTCTACCTTAAGTATATGTCTGAATAAAGCTGTTTCGTTAATACATATGTAAGACAACATATTAAAATTGTAGATAATTTACAGTACCTTAGTCATATTGTAATTTCCAGTCTGAAGGATGACGCCAATATAGAACCCGAGGCGCCTATAACAATATATTATTGCATTGTAGCGCTTCTGAAATGTTCACAGCCCCGAGTCGGCTCATTTCATTCCATCCAGAGGAAACGCATAGCATCCTTCATGTCCAGAGTAGACATAAGCAACAACACTGGCATCAGAAGTCTAGCGGATAGACTTGTACTGACTCCAATGTATAGAAGATGGATGGAGATCGCCACCTAATCATTACTACTACCTATTATATATTCTATTCCATTCAATATTTTGTTCCCTACGTGTATTGAATTATTGATAATGTGTGAAATAAAAAACTATCCATACACTAACATAGAGGAAAAAAACTTTGAACTATGTTGTAAGTTGACTCCTTAAATCCTATATCCTATAGCATTACACTAATAGATAATAATCGGTACATTTAAAATATCATCGTGTTACACAAAAAATGTGACAGTACCTAAGCAATTCGCTAACATGAATACTGATGATCAGAATTAACACTGAAACTACTTTTACCTACTCCTGGAAACTGAACGTTTTAGATATTGTTTTCAGCTATTACATCAGTATATAATATTATTATTTTAAATGCGAAAATATTTGTCGGTTCGTAATTAATTAGTTTGTTTGTTCTGCTCTACGCTTAAATTAGTGAGCCGATGTTTACGAATCTTGCCACATAGGTATTCTGTAACGGGTAGTCACTATAAACGCAAGAAGGTCCGCGGGTGAAAGGTAGTTTATAATATTTAAACCTTATCCGTAAATACTTGGATGTTGTAACATCGATTAAGGAATTAGATTGCATTAGCTCTCATGTGTGTGTTTGTACGCGTCTCTTGACCCCGTCGAAGCCTGTGTATATTGTGGACTGGTTGCAAATAGTTCAATCATAAACATTCTAACTGTTGTCTCTCAGATTATCTATGAAAATCTAATGTATGTAAAGAAAAACATTAGCAGTTTTGATAAAAGGAGTGATGCTCATTCCATCAACACGCGAAATAAGCACAAGCTATCCGTACATGTAACGCGTCTCCACAGATTAAGTCATTCTTTTATGTGACAATGTAAACGATTCTATAATAAAGTTCCCAATGTTATCCGAGATTTGCCTATTAATAAGTTTAAAATTACTATTAAAACTAAACTTTGTCAAAAAGGTTATTACAAAATTTCGGATTACTTGGAGGATAAAACAGCTTGGGACTGATCACTCCAGGATCTATCTACTCCCCCCCGAAGGGTTCTCGCATTGACGTGGCGGGGGGGCTCAGTAACCGTGGCTAGGTACACCACGGTGAAGCCAAGAGGAACCCAGTTGGGGTGCGCTGGCCGGCTCAGGCGGGCCGCTCCTATGGGCTTTGGCCGCCAAGTCCACATAGGAGTGGCGGGGTCCGGGCGCTTTGGCGCAGACTCGAGGAGGTGGGGCCCGGGCGCTTTGGCGCAGGCTCGAGGAGGTGGGGCCCGGTCGCTTTGGCGCAGGCTCGAGGAGGGGGGCCCGGGCACTTTGGTGCAGGCTCGAGGAGGTGGGGTCCGGGCGCTCGGCGCAGACTCGAGGAGGTGGGGTCGCGGGGGGGCTATCCCTTGTGGCTGACGTAGCAGGCGGTGGGGCTACGTATCCGATCCACCGCAGGGAGATCACGGGCGACCAGACACGGGGAAATTTGGCGCCCATTGTTGGCGAGTTTGGTCTCCGAGGCAGTTGCGGCGCGCCATGTGTTCTGGCGTGCAGCGAAGAGAAGGGTCCGGCAACGGACAGCCTCGGCGGGTTCGCGGTCGTGTGGAAAATCTGTCCCGCGTTCCCGCCGAGGGCGGCAGTGACGGAACACCCCGGGGTTTTGGTGGGTATACGGACTCCCACATAACCACCTCCCTCCCCGTGGTGGGTGGTATCCATAAAAGAATTCCCCGGAACAAAAAAAAAAAAAAAGGATCTATCTACTCGTGTACTAAGATGTCAAAGTGTAGCGTGTCTTGCCCTACTGATACCATTATTATGTTCTCTTTTGTAAGGCAACACACTGGAGCTAATATTTGTAGTACCTAAGTAAAAACATTGAAAAACATCTATATAAAAAGAATGGCCCCGAGTTTCTTGCCGCTTCTTCTCGGTTGGCTCTATGTATTTTGGAACGCGGCGGTAGGCTTTAAAGTACATTATAATGAAAAATTGACGTTCATAAGTGCGTCTTTGATGCCTAAATTGAATAAATGATTTTTGACTTTGACTTTGACTTTGAATCATCAGCTGTGTTGCGGAGCCACAAATAATACGTTTATATTGGTCAGTATAAATATCAAAAAAAAGAAATTCTAAAAAATAAGAAGTTCGTACCTACCTACATAATTAATAATCCATCGAACTTTCTCATAGTTGTTTACTGTAAAAGTAGTCAATTTAACGGTTTTTTTTTAAGTCAAGTCCTTCTCTTGATATTTATAAAGAAATGCTCGCCCTATTTCAATAAGCTAAGTTCTTATTCTATAAGTATGATATTTTTATATGTATGTATGTCATTGTATTATACTAAAAGGTATATATATATATATATATATATGGAGCTAAACGAAATATAGTAAGTACATTCTCATTACATGGAGAATATTTTACAATTCAATTGTATGTACAAACAGCGTCTCTACCATAAAGATCTCTTAAGCTTTTTACAAATCGTAACGCCTTTTAAGACTTGGGCATCCATTTTGTTAATACGGTCTGTGTAAACATTATATAACATATATATCATTTTTTGTATTTCTTGTTTTGATTCACACGAAACTCATTACAAGTAAACTTTAAAATAAATATTTAAACATGTAGTATAAGTTTGTTTTCAAAGGATCCCTGGAGTTTAACTTTAGTAAAAGTAATTTATATGTAACGTAAATAATGATATACATATTTTAAACAAAACATACCATCATGTTCATGCTTACATATCTTAGACAGGTAGGTACATGTATTTATCGAACACCCATACCAGGTACGTATTGGTCCCATACTCGTATAAGGCATTTTGTCACCTTTAGCGCAGTGTTCCAGACAGTGTTAATTTCTCTGTCGGAAAATTCCAACAACTGTCCTAACCGGGAATCAAACCTACAAACATTCCAAAGCCACCACTACACCAACGATAAATCTTAAAACAATATTTCTCATCATTGCTCATATTTATTTAATTCATTTGTGTGGCTTTGAATCTCGTAGACACTTTCTATAGGCACCCATCCAACCATAATTTTTTTTCTCTTAGTTGATTTTAACCGGTGTATGGGGATGTATTGCAACATTTGGTATATCTAAGCAAGCATTAGCACTTAAAATCATAATATTATAATAAAACTAAGGTATAAATAGTAAAACATAACGCTCAATGTGTGGTTTCAGTTAAGTCTTAGGGTAAAATTCTTTGAACTAAATGTGGTAGGCAATAGTGTGGTAGTATATCATTATATCCCTATCTATAACCAACCGTAGGTTGATGCTGTTTATCCGTTTGTCCATCTGTCCGTCTGACTGAGAGTCTGGTAGAGCAGGTAGATCGTCCACCGCCAATGTGGAAGACCTACTAAATAAGGTCGCAGGACTATCTTGGATGCATGCAGCTTCCAAATGGTCCTTTCGTATGCATGTCTGCAGCAGTAAAAGTTTTACGTCTCATGTGATAATAAATGTAGGTAACCCTTGTTTGAAAATTTTATTATTCCATGTATATTTTTTCACATGGATGTATATATGTCGTAAAACCTACTAAGGAATTAGATTGCACTTCATTGTTCGGTACGTATTGGATTTAGTATGTACTAAGACAATTACCTGCTTTTAATTTTGTTCGGCTAACTCCCACTACCATAAATATACTTATTCCATCTACATCTTCACTTAAAGAAAACCAAATTACGTATCACACAATATAAACCTGACTATTAAGTTTGACCAAGGGGACGGTCGCAGTGCTTTTTACTTCCATTCTTTGGCATTAATATAAATTAAGATTGAAGAACTTTACAAATACGTTGGCATTCATTTTATTCACGGTGTACGTAAGGTCAACCATGTATTAGAGATTGTATCTCAACTATAGTGGCTACCTTTACGACAGCTTCACAACTTTAATATGCAACATTTTATTTAATGTATTGTTTCCAATCTTCATTTTCCGCCCTAACTTAAGGAACAATTTGATAGCTATTTAATGCAGAACCACAAAACATCTTGACCATGAAATGCCTACTCATGTTTTTAGTTGCTACTGTAAGTTGTTAACTTTAAAAAACAGTCAAATTAGTGATTGTGTAAAGTCAAGTCTTTCTCTTGATATATTATAAAGAGAATAGAGTATACATTTCTCAATAAGCTGGGTTGTAATTCTATATAGTTGAAAAAAATACTGTTCCAAGTGTGAACACCACACCACACTTTGTATTTATTTTAATTACAAACATTGCAGCAAGCATCTCTACCATGATTAAGATCTTATCCTTCGAAATCTGTGTATTAATGTCAGCTTGAAAGGCCTATTAGCCTATTATATATATATTTATTGCTTAAAAGTAAGTAGTAGCTTAAGATAACTTCATTAGTTTTCCAGCTAACTGTGACACTTAAGCTTCTTGGAAGACGTTGCACCCTTTTTATGTCACTGCGTGGAGGTTGTCTGGACTCAAGTTTTTAAGAACAAACCCAAGTAAACGAAGGAAATTAAACGGTTATTTGTAGCATGTCATATCAGTAGTACTCGTACTAATAGTTGTGTTCATGGTTATTAACATTACCTATGTTAACATGGGCATTGAAGATCATTGACGTTTTGAAATAAAGTTGACGAAAGCTTGGCCTTCGAACTCGCCATGGAAGGCTTCTATTTCCTCGTGGGCACAAAACACGACCGCGCTTCGCTTAGAAGCACGCTCGGCCTTCGGCCTCACTTTGCTTAGATGCACGCTCGGCCTTCGGCCTCACTTTGCTTAGAAGCATGCTCGGCCTTCGGCTTCGCTTCGCTTAGAAGTACGCTCGGCCTTCAGCCTCGCTTTGCTTACAAGGACGCTCGGCCTTCGGCTTCATTTCACTTAGGAGCTTACTCGGCCTTCGGCCTCGTTTCGCTTAGAAGCACGCTCGGCCTTCGGCCTCGCTTTGCTTAGAAGCATGCTCGACCTTCGGCTTCGCTTCGCTTAGAAGCACGCTCGGCCTTCGGCCTCGCTTTGCTTAGAAGGACGCTTGACCTTCGACTTCATTTCACTTGGGAGCTCACTCGGCCTTCGGCCTCGTTTCGCTTAGAAGAACGCTCGGCCTTCGACCTCACTTCACCTAGGAGCACACTCGGCCTTCGGCCTCGTTTCGCTTAGAAGGATGCTCGGCCTTAGGCCCCGCTTCACTTAGAAGCACATTCGGCCTTCGGCCTCGTCAATATAGCTCGGCCTGCGGCCTCGCCATTTTGACCAACGCCGTCATCAAAAAATTGGTTTCATCTTTCTAATTGGGGACTCTTAAAACCCCTAAATATCGATTTTCAGTCAGATCAGGCCATTATTCAAGGTAGCCGCCATCTTGAATCCGCCATCTTGGATTTTTGACATTTCCGCCAAATTGCATTTACGGTACCCTAAAACATTAGTTCAAACCCTCCGTACCTATCTTTAACAGTTTCGGCGTTATAAGCATTTACATTTTGTATGGGCACGATCGTCTTTTGTTTGGGAGGTGTGTTTTTTTTTAAATTTTTGGTAGTTGCCCAGGGCGCTTGTCAATATTAGTTTAAGCACTTACCCCCTATCTCTTTTAGTTTCCGAGACCTGTCAAGCTGTTCCATCAGAAGGTACACATTCAGCTCATTTCAGGTGTCACTTAAGGACGTAAGACCACTGCCTATATTTTTTACTTACAAAGCCTCAGCGTTCCATCATGCCAACATGTCGAAAAACTACGATAAAATTTTCAGAGAAAAAAATTGTATGGCGGCCATGTTGAAAAATTACGTCATCAAAAAATGGATTTCACATTTCGAATCAGGGTTTCTAAAAACCCTTAGATATCGATTTTCAGTCGGATCGGACTAATATTTAAGGTAGCCGCCATCTTGAATCCGCCATCTTGGATATTTGACATTTCCGCCAAATTGCATTTTTGGTCCCATTAAACATTAGTTCAAACACCCTGTACCAATCTTTAACGGTTCCAGCGTTATAAGCATTTACATTTTGTATGGGCGCGATCGTCTTTTGTTTGGGAGGTGTGTTTTTTTTTTAATTTTTAGAAAATGCCCAGGGTGCTTGTCAACATTAGTTCTGGCACTTACCCCTTATCTCCTTTAGTTTCCGAGAGCCGTTGACCTGTTCTACCTGGTATTCCACGTTCACCTTAATTCAGTTTCTTCTAAAATCACCTATCGTAACCCCACATATAACCCTACAAAACCTAAATCCCCATCACGCCCACTGGGAGAAATGACCCATTGAATATCCGAAAAAACATATGTATGGCGGCCATATTGAAAAATGACGTCATCAAAAAATGGTTTTCATATTTCGAATGTGGGACTCCAAAAACCCCCCGATACCAATTTTGAGCCGGATCGGACCAACTTTCAATTCGGCCGCCATTTTGAATCCGCCATCTTGGATTTTTGACACTTTCACCAAATTACTCTTCCGATTCCCTATGACATTTGGTCAAACACTTTATACTTATCTCAAACCGTTTAGGAATTATAAGCATTTACATTTTGTATGGGAGCGATCGTCTTTTGTTAGGGAGGCATGTTTTTTTTTTAATTTTTGGCAGTTGCCCAGGGTTTTGGTCATTTTTAGTTTTGACACCTACCCCCCATCTTTTATACTTTCCGAGAGCCATTGACCAGTTCCATCACACTTCCACATTCAGCTCATCTCAGACTTTTCCCTTTGGTTTCAGAACCCCCCCTATACTTTTCCCCTACATCTTCTATACCCCCCATTGCTCCTTCATACCGTACCATTTATGTCAGTCAGTCAGTCAGTGGTAATCCATCTTTATATAATGAGACTAGGTGTTGGGCGGTGCGCGGGCCACGAGTGGCCCGCGTTTGTCCTTGTGCATTAGTTTTTGTTGCTAAACTTTAACCATTCGAACAGAAAAGTCATAATTTTCATACAAGTTCAATTGCAGAAAATTTGCCTCTAATTACAGTTGAAGTCGGGGCATAGAAACCATTCGGAATATTAATTTAAAAAAAACTGGTTCTTGTGTATGCTTGTTAAGGGATCCAACCCCTTAGTACAGTGGTTAACGTAAGCAATCGCCTTGGAGACCAGCTTGAGAGGTCGAAAAATAATCTGCATTCAGTTGCGTAAAAAAATCAAAACTCCCATACAAGTTACAGAGCGAACATTTCTGTTAGAGCAATTGAGGCTCAAGGACAGAGCGGTCAGCTGGAGTAAAAAAGACAAAAAAGTGTGGTATAGTCGTTAGGTTGTAGGTACACACCATAAGTCTTTTAAATTTTTGTTTAGGGGCTCTACATCTAAGTGTGGTCGGTGGTAAATGTGTCACAAGAGTCTCACAGGTGTCTAAGGAAACTTCCTTCGAGACCTTTTTTATTTAAGCTGCCTTTTCAATAACATGGTTGTCTGGAAGAGATCGCTCTGAGCGATAAGACCGTCCATTTTGAGACTTATTTTTTTTTTATTGTTAATTCATAGTTTTCAATTATATTATCCTATTTATTTGTCAGTTATATTATATAATGTGGTATTGCAATAAAGGGTTTATCTATCAATTTACCTATCTACATAGTAGCAGTATAACTCTTCGTGAATGAGTTCATCCGGGGAAGACAGACTGCCACCATATCTTTTTCTATTCTGAAGCAATAACGGTCGCAATATTTTGTTCTGGTATTGAAGGGTATGGGTGCAGGTAAAATTATAGGCACATTGAGACTTAACAACGCCTCAACTTACGTGCGCAATGCAGTTGTGAGGACATACGTCTGATAAAGGTAGAGGTTAGCACCTAACACCTGGTAGACCTCGTGCTTCTACCGGCTTTTAAAAAATACTTAAACTACTTGGCAGTGACTCTAAGGTACTGGGTACAAGTGTGTGAACATTATATATTATAATAATTTAAATGATCCTTATTTAAAACAGAATATCTATTAAGATATTTATACTGTAGGACCTTTGGCATTTATATGATGTACAGGAACAATTTGTGAACTGAAGGAACTATTAAACAGGTAAGCTGTTAATTACCTATTTTTTAAACTTCTTTATATGAATAAACATTTAAAATATCATTCTCTGCTGCTCACTTATTTTGGTATGCCAAGTTTCACAAAATTAATTTTACAATCAATCGGGCGCGGTGCGAGTTTACAGGTCCTCTTTTCCATACGCAGGTAAAGGCATTTGATGAAGATGTATAAACACACACTTTACGATAGTGGCGGTTTTTAATGTCACGGTTTACCACAATATTATTTCTTCGGCCACTGGCCAAGGAATACAGAACCATAGAGAATATGAGACAACTTCATTAACAGTAATTAAGTAAGTACAGACATGCAGCGTCTCACACTTCCCACCACAATCACACTCTTAGGGGTATCAGACCTTTCCCTTGCCGTTCGTATATAATATATTTGTTTTTACGTTAGAAAGTCACATTATCACTGAGTAGCACACTATATATTGAAAAATTGGAAACTATTGACAATGCAGCAGAGTGATGTACTGCAGTATAATTATAGAAGACATCAAAACAAAAAAGTGCAATACGATATGTCTAACTATTACAGTTATGACAACAATAATAAACAATAATCCGTGTTTATAAAACATGCAATATTAATGTGTACTTGGTGTTAATCTTTATCTACTCTTATAATAAAAAGGAAAGATGTGATAGCTCGGCTGTTGATGAAAGTTCACACAGAAATAAACCGGAAACAATTTGCTACGCCGTAGCAAACCGTAGCAGCTACGGTATATCAAATATCCACGCAGACGGAGCCGCAAACAAAAGGTACTCCATGATATGCATGCAGGCCAAATCTTAGATCAGTAAATGATACCAGTGATGACTTGTGGCACTGCTCTCTGACTATGAGCCTCATAATATGTAAGCTCAAAATCGTACAATTCGTTACATCAAAAATGGAGAAATCTGTGCTGAATCACTGTATGTGATTGAATCAGAAATGAGGAGATGAATCGTAGGACCTGCTGCGGTTCAGCCGCCCGCCGTGTTGCAGAGACGAGACGAACAAGTCGCTCGTCTGACGTTATGCGTCACGCTTGCCCATAATAGTCCAGTGCAATACAGAATTTTAAACTACAACAGTGTAAAACCCTGCACGGCATAGCACTGCATTTTTTTGTCCCATGTAATATGGTGCGAGCCTATTCATCTTTCGTCATCATCTTGCAACTGAAATGATGATGGTGAGGTCCTGGTATGAAATTTGAATCTTTTTATGAATTTTGTTTTTTGTTCATTTTTTATTTCATACTTTGGTTTCTTTTACATATTCCTATTTGTAATATGTCACTCTCACAACAATTAATCACTTTATAACGATAGAGTACGTCAAGTAGTGCGTGGGAACGTAATATTTGTTGTGCACTACTCTATCCTCAGTTATAAACCACAACCCACAATCATTCATTACTTAGTTTCAAGCGCTTCGCCGGCCGCTGCCGCGGCACGCTCGCTTTGCTCGCTCGGCTTGCGCGTAGTTTTGTCGCAGTTTGACCTAACCTAGGATCGGATGATAAATTAAGTGTCGGATGCCATATTCTAAGAACTTATGAGTCATGTTAGAAAACCATCTGTTATAGCGCAGGTACTCATACGAACGCCGTAAGCAAGATACTGAATTATTTAATACATTCAATTTTTTCAACGTCTTTGAATGTGTTTACCTCTTAAAACTAAGGTAACACTGGCTCTTTTCAGACTCATACCCAATTATTTATTGCAATCATATGTATATTATATAGATCTTAAGGTTATGGTAGTAATAAATTTCCCTATTCTGATGTACAATATTAGAGGTACAATACTAAGAACGACCGACTCAATCATGTTACTCTAAATTAATTAACATTCATCAAAATAATTATTGAAAATAAATGCATGAATCATTCATGAGTTCATCAAAGTAACAGTAGCATTTTTTATTTGTAAGTTATTTAATGGCTTTTTAAAAATATTATGCCTTTCTTTAGCTAAAAGGTCAGCAAAAGTAATTAGGTATTCGATTAAGTATTTATTGACATAACATTTGCCCATGAGCTGCGCATTTTAAATGTTGATATAGGCAGTACTAATTTATATTGAATCTTGTTGAATACTGCAGAGGGTTTTTGGATAAAAATTAAAGGTATTTTCAACAAACTATTGACTCCATAGCTCAGAGAAAAAGCAAGTTTAAGTGGCAGTGGGCATCACACATAATACCTTGAACTGACGGCCGATGGAGCTGGTAACCACAGAGTGACCCTGTTATGCTAATAGCTTCCAATTCTGTCCTTTTGGGAATCTACAGGGGACGCATATGTTCAGCAGTGAACGTCTTACAGTAATTTATTATAACGGGAATAATATTAGGGGACAGATTGCAAAGTTTCGTTTCACTAAGCAGCCGTTAGAGCATAAAAAATCAAACATTAAAAATGTATTTATGCATATATATAGGTACTCTCAAAGCATAACCCATAACCTTCAATCTCAAAACATTCGAATAAAACGTACAGACAAATATTTTTGAAATATGTGGTAGGTAGGCTTCTAATTACGTATTTAATGAAACATTTACATCATAAAATTAATACATAAAAAAATTAAATTAATCTTTACATCACGTAAACGATAAATATGTGAAAGTAACTATGTTGACGTAGATGGACATATGTTTCTAACTTGGACGCTTCACAGCTATATACCTACTACTTGACAGTAATTATCCCATTTGTGTTTGTGTGGAATTTTTAACAACATAAATAGTGATGAACTGAAATAAGACTTACTACGTACATTCCGAAACATTTATCATATGTTATAGAACATTTTCGTTGTAGGTATATCCATCTATATAATGCGTACTTTTTCTATCTGTGCGTATGTCGGTTTTTGCTCTATCTGGCCGTCAGTACGTTAAAAGGCTAAAAACACAACTTACGAAGCGTACCCGTAGACTCGCCAGTGACCATAATTTGGCAAATAATAAGTACAATGTAATAGTTTTTAAGAATACAAACTACGATTCCAGGAATTGTAGTGTGTATAGTTGTATATATCAGTCACCACATACTAAAACAATCCGTTTTCTTATTTTAATATATTTTATGGATCTCTTATTTAACCATAAACCAGACTACATTACTTATCTACGGTCTTTTAGGTGAAAGCCGCAGTGCTTGTGTCATGTTTGCATCTTTGTCGTCACAACTATTAAATAACACGTTCGCCACTAAAACATTTGCATCTTAATTACAGTCTGCGTAAGCTCGACTGTGTACCAGTTCGTATTTCAGCTATAGTCACTTTATATCCGAAAGCGTCACCACTATCATATTTTGTGTTTTCTACCGACTTCCAAAAAAGGAGGAGCTACTCAATTCCACTGTATGTTTTTTTAATGTTTGTTACCTCATAGTTTTCGATAGGGTGCACCGATTCTCAAAATTATTTTTTTTTGAAAGCTGGTGCTTCCCGTGTGGTCCCATTTAAATTTCATCAAATTCGGTCAAGTAATTTTTGAGATACACTCCAATAACTGAATAGAATGGAAGTCGATATTAAATTTTTCATATTGGAATTGTTATTTTATTTAATCTACTTTTTTCAACTTGCGTTTACCATTTCATTTCTAAAGGTAGGGAACTTTAAGAAATGTTTTGATTATTTATCAAATGAATACTGTGGCTTTGTAACTCGCACGCTACGGCAAGCGAAGCCACGAGAGGGTCAGTGAGTAAAATTAAATATGTGAAAGTTTGTGTCCGTGAATGTTTGTCACCAAGTATCTCCGTAGGTAACTACTAAAAAAGTTTAAATGAACTTTGGAATAAAGATAGTTTAGTGTGTGAAATCACATAAACGCTTAAGTATTAAAAATCAAAGCCTGAGATGTTTAAACAGGGTGCCATGAAACTACTATGACTATGACTAATGTTTATATGGAAAATGTTATTCTTTTGACTCAAAACTCGTGAAGATAAACATGGACATAAATAACAAAACATGTATTTATTTTATTCTTTGGTTTTGATTTACTGAAAACTCTGTACAACTAAACTTTGAAATCTACCTATTTATCTTCTATATATATAAATGAACCCCTATTTCTCCTGATAACGCTATAACTTGAGAGCGGATGGAACAATCTCACTAATTCTTTTTTGTTGTGTTAATTATTGTCAGGAGAAGGTTCTTATAAATGAAACTCTGAGATGTTATGGCGAGGGCGAAGGTCGCGGGCAGTTAGCCGTTTCATTAGCAACCCTTGACGGAGTGCAACACATTTCTGAAATGTATCTATGGATAAAATGAATCCGGTTTACTGAAAATTAAGTAAAAATAAATTAAAAGTAAATTTAAAGGATAACGTAGGTAACATATTACTTACGTTATCTTCACGCTTACATATCCGCGTAGGGTTAAGCAGAGGTGTTAGCAAACACGACCGCGACGATTTAATTCTTGAATGCTGTCCTTTCATGGAGTGAGTAGTAATTAACTTTCCTTCTTTGCCTTATAAAACTTACTTCCTGAAGGAGGGTTACCTATGTTTTAAGTTTTACCTTTGTGTGTATGTACTTTTAGGCGGTGTACGTTCATTAGGTACTTAGTATCCGACGGCATGAAAAACTTTATATCCATATTTAGTTTATAACAATGAAAATATTCATGTCCCCTTATTCACGTTTATAACATAATATAATCTGTTTGCAGACTGGTTGTTAACATGACATGTGTGTTAATGTGCTTATAAAAACTTTACGATTCCAATAATACGTCGATTTATACATATCCGTCAAGATTTTTGTACTGTAAGAACTTAAGTATTGCTACTTTATAGTGGAAAAATACCTACCTATCTTTTGATAGGGTATTGAATTTGAACCCGCATCTTCTAATAATCCGTGCTAAACGCCATGACGCCATGGTATGCCATCTATAGGCACCCATCGAAGCATCAAATTTATTTCTCTTAGTTGATTTTACCCGGTGTAAGGGACAAGTTAAAAGATTTTGTTTATCTAAGCAAGCATTAGCACCTAAAAATCATTCTATAATAAAACATAGGTATAAATACTAAAACATAACGCTCAATGTGAGTTTCAGTTAAGTCTAAAAGTAAATTTCTTTAAAATAAATGTAGGCAGTATTGTGGTTGTATATCATCATATTATGTCCGTATGCATATCCAACCGTCCGTTGATGCTATTTGTCCGTTTGTCCTTCTGTCCGTCTGACTGTGTGTCTAAAATAGCTCTTAGTTTGACATTTAGTTGTAGGTAGAGTAGGTAGGACTCGTGGAGACTTGTAACATGTGGAACACTCTTCCTTCTGTTGTGTCAAATAAACCAACACTTGCTTTTAAGTTTACCAAGATATACATTTTTATATTGAGTATTTTAATAAAATGCTGGTCACATCTAAGATTGGATAAGCTTCTCTATTCAGGACAAATCGATAACTTCCTAAATCAACTTCCTTATGTATTAATCCTTCCTATACCGTGATAATAAACACAAAAGATTTATAAATGAAACTGACGTATATTTATGTCTCTGGGACGCAAAAGGTTAATCCTTTAACGTTACTTTCTAATTAATTTATTCAGAAAGTTTGGCATCTGCAAACCAATTCTTTTTTTTTCACAACGTTCAACTATCTATTCATCACATCAGCTCGACTCCGTTGAATACTAACCCAAAAAGCTGTTCTACTATTTCTATGATGACAACTTGAAACGTAAAGTCATCTTAAACGCTACTACCTATATAAAAATATAATATACGGATATGCGTTAACGTCGCGGTCATGATCTATATAGTTAACAGCAAATTAGGTTTTAATTTAAAGTTTATTGTAACAATAGAAACCTAACTTAAATAGCACAATAAAAAACGTATAAATGTCATCGTTCAGCTACAGTTCAGTTAAAGTTGGAGCAACATTTGGTTAGTAGAATCGGACCCAGCGGCAACAATATCAAAGTCAACGGGTCATTGCCGTTACAAATAATGGTAGTCGGTACAATGAAAGTACAAAAGTACCAATGTCCACAAGTTCTTTTACACTTTTCGGTGCTGAAATCGGTTCCATTTGTGGGTAAATATTTTTTTTACCATTTGAGTGACCCTTGCAACTTACGGATCGATTGTCATTAACCGCCAATGATGATATTACCAAGAAAGGCGTACTACTCTTCAGTTATTGGAGTGTAACGTGCTCGTCGGAAAAGATTTATTGAAAATATTGTATCCATTTTAGGTGTTGTTTCAGTTTCTCAAAACTTTCTGGGGATCCCATGAATTTATAAGAGGCATGGAAAAATGCAAAGGGAAAAATTTTGGTTTTCAAATTAGAAATAATTTAATTTCATATAGCTACTTAGAGTTTGCAACCTATGATTGACTTGACTGTGTTAGTGAAAATTCTAAGGTAATTATAGATGCCTAAAATATGCATGCAGATGTTTTTAAACGTAACATACGAGTAATAAATAAACAGTGCGGTTCCGATCAGCCATAATCGATTTAAGCGCGATAACAGGCGGTCCCTTTCACCGTGAACGTAATTACGATGGCCCACGCTACGTCACGGTGACGTCTTAACTGCCGCCATATTGACGATTACATGAACCATGCTCTACACCGTAATCGTCGTGAGCGTTCTGTCAAAAGTGACAGGTGTTTGTTTAGTTTTACAATGTCTTTACTGGTGTCCCTCGTTTTTGAAGTAAAAGTTGTAAAAGCCGGTCCATCCATTCCATTATTTCTTTTTAATCCACACACCACATAGTTAATCTTCACACTATGCACGATATTTTTATGAATTTGTTTTTCGCGCGCAAGTGATTCGTTATTGCTACAACTTTGGTCCTATTCATCAACACGCTTCCACTGCCACGAGCTATCAAAATCGCGATATTTATCTCGGACCGGCTTTGGTAGTCATTATAGTAGATCCAACCGTTTATCCTCTTTTTGACAGCACCAATAGAACGTAACATGACGATGTTACGCAAAAGTTAACTTATAAATGCGAGGTTTTAAAAATATGACAACTGCTTAAATTTGCTCCTTGATCCCGTATAATAATCATCTTTCACAAAATGAGTCCATAAGTGCAGTAGTTTTTTTATAAATTCCATAAAATAACAAACGTTTTTAAAAAATTACGTTCTATGGCTACCAACATAGTGATGTTACGAAGTTACGATTGAGATATCGATATTGTTTATGAACTATTTTTACACGGGTGTTTTCCGTTCTCGGCACATAATATCGGATTTATTTTTATGTAAAACCGTTATATTGATGCGCCTCAGGAAAACATACAGCATTATTTGAAGACGTGTTTATCTCCTGGTGTATATCCAAAAAAGAACAAGGTTATGATGACTATGATGATTACAAGTACAAGTCATACTTGACGAAGCTGTTACCGGTTAAATCTGGGATGGCCAGCGAGCAACACGGAAGGGAGTAGGCATACACAGCGTTTCCCCTCTGTCAAAGTACAAGTCCGCATGGACCATGGAGTTTGATAATATACTGTGGGGTGAGGGCGGGGCTAGATTTGTGAATGGTGCTTTATTTTTTATGTGTTAGTGATTTGGTTGTGTGAGTATGATCGGCAATGGATCGGTACAGGTATGTTTTGTATGTAATAGTGCGGCTTTGCGCTAGTGTGCAACTTCCCCTCCCGCAAGAAATGACAGAAAGATTTGAACAATATTTTTTAGCTAAGGCTACTCCCTTCCGTGTTGCTCGCTGGGGATGGCAGACATTAAAGTCTGCCGTTTGGTACCAGAAAATAGTAAAGTTTGAGCAACCCCAATTCCAATTTAAGCAAACGAAATCTAATCTTTTATTTTTATTTATTTATTAATCAAAATCAGATTCATCGTTGCTGTCACTCGAGCTATTGCCGACATTTATAATTAATTGTTGACTCATATAATCTATCGCCACGTGTTTATCCCAATCTGCCATTATAGTTTCTTGTGTTTTTTGAATTACATTTTGCCAGCTTTCCGCAGTTACTTTCACACATGCATTTTTTAATAAATTTACCATTTTGTTTGCCGTGAATGGGGGTTTTGTGTTATTTCTAGCAGCGTGTCCTTTAACTTGAGCCCATATTAATTCAATGGCATTGTATTGACAATGATAGGGTGGAAGTCTAAGAACCCAATGACCATGTTCTGCAGCTATTTCGTCGATCACATATCGTTTTGGGAAGTGTTTTTTTGTTCGTAATATATTTAGTAATTGTACTTTTAGTAAGGAGTTATCAACATTTTCACCATGTCGTTGAAGCCAGTCAATGATTACTTGTTTTTTGTCGGCCTGGGTCGGCATTTTATCAATTTGGCGTGAGTGATAGGATGCGTTATCCATAATAATAACTGACGGTTCTTCCAATGATTGTACCATTTCCTTAAACCAACTTTCGTAAACCTCAGAATTCATTTCTTCGTGGTACTCAACTGTTTTTTTGGATTTAAAGGCCAACAAAGCATCTGGCATGAATCCTTTCACAGACCCTGCATGGCAAATGATTAGACGTTCTCCTTTTCCCATCGGTACTGAGGTAGTGGAAGCAGCGGTGTCATCAGTCCAGCTCTTAGACACTGTGTGGTTCGCATTCAGCCAAGTTTCGTCAGTGAAAACAACATTTGACCAATCTGTAATTTTTTTGGCTTCGCTCAAAAATTCGCAACGAGCAAAAGCTACGTCGCGACGCTCCATCAATATTTTGCGTTTGTCCGATTTTTTATAAGTAAATCCAATTTCATTCAAGACCTTTACCAATGACGATTTTTGACCTCGGAACAAATCACATTCACGCAAAGAAGCAACAAGTTTTTTAAGTGTTGGAACTTCTTTACGTAAGTAATAGTTATATATATGACGGCGTATAGCGTCTGCGTCAAAGTTGTCAACCGAAGTCACACGACGTGGTTGGCGTTTTTTCTTCGGCGTACGAAGCTTATTCTCCTGCATGCCGCTTGTTCCGTAGGCTTCGGTAGTAATTTTTGTAATCGTAGATGCACTAATACCTAACGCGGCCGCAACGCGCTCTCTCACTTGCGACAATGGTAAAAGCGGGCCGCCATTTTGATACTCTGCTTCAAAGTAATTACGAAGCTTGATCACCATTTCTCTCGTCTGTCCTTTCAGCACTGATCCTTTCGGCATTTTATAGTTCCAATATAAAACTCAGCAAATAATTACTAGCACGGGCGTCTTGTTGCGAGTGACAGTGACAAATACAAAACGGCGGTGGACCATTGAGTTTTACTACCTTGATAAAATACTACTGCTTACCCATAGACAAAAAAATTGGCAGTCATAGGAATTGCCGATAGAAGTGAAAACTTATAACTCAGAATTTGATAGCTTACCTTGGAAACTACACGGGTGTAACCGGACGGCGTGGCCTCGCCATCTGGGCATGGCCATCTAGAAATGCGTCAGCATTTCCCATTGGCTGATGCGTTTCTAGATGGCCATGCCATGACGGCCTGTCCACGCCCTTTCAACATTCCCCATTGGCTGACGTATTTCTAGATGGCCAATAGCCATGGTCATGGCGCCATTCCTAGGACTATTCTCTTTCCGCACAGACTCGATAGAAAAATGAATCGAAATCGTGTCCACTATAATCACTTGGTCACAACACTTTAACTGACAAATTAGATCTGTCAAAAAGAGGATAAACGGTTGGATCTACTATAGTACTGTGAGCAAAAATATCACAAAACGGACCGCTGTGAAAATGTATTGGATACTGTTGCCAGTGCAATAATAAGCAGTTTTGAAATTATTATTGTTCAAATTATATATTTATACTCGAGGTGCGTTCGTTCAGCTTATGAGGGCATTAGTGGCGTTGTCATTGGTGGCTCTTTTGTTAAAGCGCTCGTAAAGCTCCAAAACGATATGTTTGCCACTTTTGCCACTTTTTCCCATACCCTATTCGAACGCTCAACTGAGCAGAAGACCTAAAATCACATGATTATGCTGTCAAATACATAGCTGTCAAATAACAATTACAAACAACCATGCTCCAGACGTGGGCCAAAAATTTCACTTTTTGGTGGCAAAAATACCTCTTTTTTCCGAACGCTGAACAAAAGGAGGTATAAACGACATTTTCACCCACAAATTCCCAATGCGAACGCCCCTTGTGAGTGTTTTCTAATGCACTTTAGAAACCTTTATTCAAGAAACTAAATGTATTATCGCTACCAGGCAAGTTTATATTTCCAGTATGTACATTTTTCAAAGAGCATGGGGCGATACGAAATGAG
Source organism: Selenia dentaria (assembly GCA_917880725.1). NCBI lineage: Eukaryota > Metazoa > Arthropoda > Insecta > Lepidoptera > Geometridae > Selenia > Selenia dentaria. The sequence goes on along the minus strand of OU862888.1, from coordinate 17,687,843 downwards.
ACAAGCGTGTACAGCCGCCATAATGTAAATGATTCGCATAAAATAAATTTTAATATCCGTTATCGTTTCACACCTACATTTGGCTACTTAGAATGAAATAGTAAATCTTTATTACTACCATTTTGTTAACTGTTCTCCTGATTTTTTTAATGGTAACTTAGAGTACATTTTTTTTTATTACGACAATGGATTCTAGTCTTTTAGCCCATCATAGTTGAAAATGAGACACTTCTGGGGCGCGTTCAGAGCCTCGGTGAGAGTGTACTCGGAGTGCAACCTTTCGCACTAACGCCGCCGTTCGCGCCGTTAGCGTGCGCGCGTTAGAGTGGATCTGAAAAAATGATTGAATTAGTAAGAAAAATCCCATGTTTGTACAATATAAAGGAAAATTGTTATAAAAATATAACACAACCGATGATATTCTCTTAAATCCTCTCTCTTTTTATTGATGTACACCCATACTCTTTTTTTCTGTCATCTGAATCAATCGACATCTTAATAACGTACAAACTTTTCACATCTTGCTATCTATAGACACTGTGCTTTGGTAAATGGTACGTGTGTGACATGAAACGAGCGCGACGATAAAACGCGCCGCTTTAATGCTATTACGCAGCGCTACTTACCTACGCGTCCTGTTTGACAAGGCCTTTAAGTTAAAGCACTCTGTTGTTCTAACTCGAGCGTTCCGAACCTCGAGCCGTCGCTACTTTTTAACCATCAAATCGATCGGTAAACGGTTACAACCCGTATCTGAAATAACTTTGACCAATCAGATTACAACAAACTTCTTGTTCCTCTCTCTTCTCAAAGAAAATTAGGTAAGGATCAATTGATCTGTCGATGTCGAATTTGTCAAAATTTCTTTAAGGTTAGGAAACAACCGTGCTGTTCTGTACCTCGGAGCGAGTTAGAAAACAACTAAACAACCACACTCTGAGGTTCTGAACGCCCCCCAGTACCTGCTATTGCTACTGACACTTGAAACTTATGGATATCTACTTGACACTGGCAGATGCATTAGTCATGCAAAGCCAAATCCTCCAGAACGGAGGATAAGAAAAAAAAACTTATGGATAAAATATAATCTTTTTTATCTATGGTTATAAATTTTTTGATTGTGTTCTTGTAGTGCGTTCAAATAGACCCCTTGTGAGCGTTCGAATTGGGAATCTATGGGTGAATGGCGTTCATGTCTCTTTTTGTTCAGCGTTCGGAAAGTTAAAAAAGAGGCATTTGTGTCACCAAAAAGTACAATTTTGGACCCACGTCCGGATCATGGTTGTTTTTGATCGTTTTTTGACAGCTATGTATATTACAGCATAATTATGCGATTTTAGATCTTATGCTTATTTGAGCGTTTGAATAGGGAGTGAGCAAAATTGGCAAAAATAACGTTTTTGAGCTTTTTGAACGCTTTAACAAAAGAGTCATCAATGACAACGCCACCAATGCCCTAAAAGCTAAACCATGTCATTAGATATATAGTGCGTTCGAATAGATCACTTCTGATCGTTTTTGGCGAAAATAACGCTAAAAACGCTCACAAGGAGCGTTCGAATTGGGAATGTGTGGGTGAAAATGTCGTTCATGCTTCTTTTTGTTCAGCGTTCGGAAAGCTAAAAAAGAGGAATTTTTGCCACCAAAAAGTGCAATCTTTGACCCACGTCCGGAGCATGTTTGTTTGTGATCGTTATTTGACAGCTATGTATTTGACAGCATAATCATGCGATTTTAGGTCTTATGCTCAATTGAGCGTTCGAATAGGGTATGGGAAAAAGTGGCAAAAGTGGCAAACATATCGTTTTGGAGCTTTACGAGCGCTTTAACAAAAGAGCCACCAATGACAACGCCACCAATGCCCTCATAAGCTAAACGAACGCAACTTTAGTCTGATTCCATAAATATTTTACTCTCTACTCTACTCTACCGAGATTAATTTATGGACCATGTTTTTAACCCTATGAGGTTAGTCAGCGAATCTTTGTAAAAGTCTACATTCTAGTTCGAGTTCTGCAGCTTCCGCATTTCCACAGAAGGCGCACTCTAAACTATTTTCACTGTGTGTAAATGTGCCGGAGTTAATAAGCATCGACCAAATCTCATTCTGTTTATACCTAGCCGTTCTGAATTTTTTCACATAAAGGTATCTTTGTTTTTATTGTACCACGGTTTGACTGGCAGTTCTTTTTGTATGCTACAATACCACTGTATCTTTTCTTTACATTCTTGCCAGTATAAATTCTATATTAATTTTATTGTCCTATGTAGTGAGCATAATAATCAAACAAAGGTCACTTTCGTTTCCTTCTCTAACATGATGACTTTATAAAAACATATTCATCTCTACACAATTGTTGAATTCAATTATTCTCATTTTCTGACAAATATGTAGTTTATAGCATTGGAACAGTTATTAGGATAAGTTAGGCAATTGAATTGCATTGATGCAAAAGTATGGTTTGTCTATATCCATGCAGGAGTCACATCAGTGAAACCACAAACAACAGTTAACAACAACCTTATTATATTTCTGATATATGTACCCTTAACTAATCTTTTATTATTATTTCAGCCCAAATTTGATAATTGAAAGGCATTGCCGCAAATGAAGCAGCTTTTCATGTACTGCGTGATACTGCCATTGCCAAATAAAATGAGAGGGAAAAAGAGCTGATGAAGAAGTGAAATTGGAATATAATATAGTGAAATTAGAAATAGAAAAGTAATAGAAACATACCAATGTAAATTAATTGCAATATAAAATAATCTAGTCAGATTTTACTTTTGTATTTTTATGTAGGCACTACAATAGTTGTATTAAATAAAGACAAAATGTTTAGTTTATATGTTTATTCAAGTTCATTTTAATAATATAAGTGCATAACATTTAAATTATCTTCATAAAGATTAAAAATAATTAATAATATATGTATATATATATTCAACGCCTCAACTGCAAATTTTCTTCTTCACTGAGGATGGAACCACAAAATGTAAATACAACTACAGTGAATAGATAAGATAGCATGATTTTGGCACAACTCATTGAATTTCGCCAATTATGATTTACATAAAATGTCACCGTACCTAATATATCGCCTATTGATTCAACCAATATTGAAATGCATTTTTGCTATTTTCATAGAGGCTTACCATTCCTAACCGATAGTCCTTACTGCCGATAGATTAATACCAAGAAATAGGTTCAGCTATCCTTTGATATGTTTTAGAAACGCAGTAGACTATATCAAAAGATATAATTTTTATTTTCAATAACACAAACCATGGATACATAAATGATTGAAATGGCCATTTTTAATAGGCCAGCCTTAGCATAAACTTGATATAATATTAGAAATCCGGGTTTTTTGATAGGGAGGTTTATTACTCAATCATGGGTAAACAGCTCAACAGATTTGGATGATAATGGTTATGTAGTATATGATGAAGTGTTGGAATATCACATAGGATACTATTTACCATGAATGAATGTTTGTTTCCACGTCTCTGTAATTACTAAACCTATCTTGATGAAATTTTGAGGATATATAGGTTCTAGTCCTAGTAATATAAACGCGAAATTTTGTGAGTATGAATGTATGGACGGTTTCTTATTCTTTTACACTCATAAAGGCGATGCCAATTTTGATGAAATTTGGTATGGAGGTAGATGTGGCGCTGGATTAACACATAGGATACGTTTCATCATCATCATCATCATTCATCACCACGCGGGTGTAACCGCGGGCGCAGCTCGCTCAGTATGAAATTTGGTATGGAGGTAGATGTGGCGCTGGATTAACACATAGGATACGTTTCATCATCATCATCATCATTCATCACCACGCGGGTGTAACCGCGGGCGTAGTTAGCTCAGTATGAAATTTGGTATGAGGTAGATGTGGCGCTGGATTAACACATAGGATACTTTTCATGATTATCCATCACCATGCGATTGTAACCGCGGGACGCATCTAGTCTAGTATTAATATAAAGGTACCTAAATCTTATAAACCGGCCAAACTCGCGCACGATGTACCCAGGGCCTGCGTCTATCAAATTTATAAATATACTCGTTTTGCAAGCATAGGTATTCTCAGATTGGTCGTATTTTTTTGTGTGTCCCAGTACTTTTGTACAAGTATGATTATTATTATTTACAAGCAGTTGTCACGGTCGGATTGCAGTCCCGTATTTTGTAATTAATAAAATTGATAATGGCGCAAAAAGGACAAGAAACCGCGCTTCGTGACCTCATTAAGGTTGTAACAAACCTTAACGAACAAATATCTGCAATGAAATGCAATCTAATTACAAACAACGAAACTATTCAGAAACAGACTCAAGAAATTGAACGACTCAGATTATTATTGGAAGGTACGTCCTCAAAAAAATCAGCTGCATACGAATCAACAGTGACGGATACGAAACAAGTCCCAACCCCGATTCAACGCCCGCTCCGTCAAGTTAGAGCGAAAGCGGCGACCACGTCGGTAACGCTAGGCGCAGGAACGAAAAAGACAACGAATCGTGCATCAATCTCCGCGGTAGCGGCAGCGGAAATCACCGAGGTGAGCCGACCTAAGCTAGTAACAATAACAACTGACTCCAGCACCAAAACCGTTGCAAAACAGAGCACTGAGCCATCGCTCGAAGGTGTGGCCATAGTACAGGCGGATCAACGTAAAAGCGAGTGGCAAGTTGTAAAACGTAAGCGGTCCACGAATACGTACAAACACCGCACTATTATATCTGGATCTGGAAAATCTAGCAGTGAGTTACAAACAGCGGAGCAGTGGAAATACATGCAAGCGTGGTCATTCAGGACGGACACTACAGAACAAGGTATCTTGAATCATATACAAAATATATTTAAGTGTGACGAATATATCGTTGAAAAACGTAAATTAAGAACGAACAGGCATGCAGCGTTCGTAATCGGAGGGCCACTGAGTGCATATGAGCGAATCTACTCGCCGACAGCTTGGCCACCCGGTGTCAAGATCTCAGAGTGGACGTACTTTCGAGCGGTGCCCCGCGAGTGTGGCGGGGCAGGGGTTGCCACTACCGCCAGCGCAGCTGAACACGGGAACCGGTCCTCAGTCGCAGGCCTGCAGGCGCAGTGAGCCAGCGCAGGACATAACGAATGAATCACCGCATCGTACAAATCGAGTGCTTATTGTATGTCATCAAAATATTGCATCACTTGATCACAAAACCGCGAAAATAGAAGTGTTGTTGCGTAGTGAACTGAAATGTGACATTCTAGCTTTTACAGAACATTGGTTAGTCGAGAGCAAATTGAAATGTGTTTACATTGCGGGCTACAAGTTAGCATCGTATTACTGTAGAAAAGAAATAGCCCATGGTGGATCTTGTTTATTTGTGAACGAGAATCTAAATTGTATCGAGAATGTTGACCTCACGAAATTATCAACGGAACGAGTTTGCGAGATATCAGCGATAGACATTGTAGACTACGACTTAACAGTAGTTTGTTTATACCGGACGAATCTAGTAGCCTGTAATGAATTTCTTATTTGCTTTGAAGGTCTGCTCGATAAAATTAACGAACTTAATATAGAATGCGTAATAGTAGGAGACGTCAACGTAAACTGTTTGGGGGAAATAGGGTCAGATCGTAAAAAGTGGTCCGAACTATTGTTGTCATACGGTATGATGAATATCGTGGACTTTCCTACCCGTGTGACCGCGACCACGGCTACAAGTCTAGACCATATATACACTAACATGCAGGTAGGGTCCGTGCGCGCCGCGCCCGTGGTTACGTTGCTGAGCGACCATTACGCCGTTCGAGGCGAGGTGTCATGCGTCCAGCGCGCACACCAACCACTTACTCGCATATGTAGGGATTTCTCTAACTCCAATCGTGCAAATTTTGTAGCATCTATAGATAGTGTGGACTGGACTGATATCACCAAACGATATAATACTGCTGATACGTTAACAACAGCGATAACGACAGTGATAGTAAATAAATTTGACATATGTTTTCCTTTAAAAAAGAAAAATATTAAAAAACCTGACTCATCGTGGGTAACTCCCGATGTAATAAATATGAAAAACTTTTTAATAGACGTTGAAAAATTGTATCAAACATTTCCAAATGTCAGTCATGTGAAATACTTGGTAGATGACTCACGATTAAGATATGACATGCTAATTAAAAACGAAAAATGTAACTATTATGTCAACATTATAAATAATAGTTCGACCGCATCAAAAGGTGTGTGGAATGTTGTGAACAAAGAAAGAGGGAAAAACAACACCCCAAGTATACAATTTACAGATATCATAGTGGACCAGAACGGTAAAAATTTTAGCAGTCGAAAAGAGGCAGTCAATGCGATAAATTCACGATTTTTAAGTGCAGCAGTTGCATGCGGTTCACCTAAAGCCGATATTGCCAGTGTGCGGAGTACCTTAGCAGTAACGTGCCCTCCCGCCGATCGTTCGCTAAGACTGCAACCTTTCACCGCAGAGGAGGTATACCGCATAGTTGCTACGCGTATACCTCCGAAGCAGTCAAAGGACGTATATGGGCTCTCAATGGAACTACTGAGGATGGCTATCATGCCTCTCGCTCCTGTATTGACGTTCTTATACAATATGTGTTTAAAGGAGGGAACGTACCCAACAACGCTAAAAGTTAGTAAAATTACGCCAATATTTAAGGGTAAAGGAAGGAGAGAAAATTTAGATGGGTACAGACCCGTAGCAATCATCCCTGCGATTGCTAAAGTATTTGAGAACGGCTTGAGTTCAAGACTTGTCACTTTCCTAACATCAACAAACGCGTTGTCGGACTACCAATACGCATACCGAGAAGGAAGATCCACTACGTCATTGACTCGTGAAGTAATCAAGCGTGTAATGGCTGCACGTGAAGTTAAGCAGCAGGTTGCAGTTCTTTGCTGTGACTTGTCGAAGGCCTTCGACGTCGCAGACCACAACGTTTTAGCATTGAAGCTTCAGCATTACGGGATAAATGGCGTATCACATGACATTTTGACGGATCTCATGCGTGGAAGACAACAGGTAGTCGATGCGGGGGACGGCAAAAATAAGTCAGATCCACTTACATCTACTATGGGCGTGGCGCAAGGCTCGTCAGTGTCGAACATACTATTCTCACTCTTATTAAACGACCTGCCGAGGGCGGTGACAACCGCAGACATCCTTATGTATGCTGACGACGTTGCTGCGATCGTCACAGCTCCCACGCTAGACCAACTGGAGTTGAGGTTAAACGAGACAGCCTCCCATCTTGCCCGGTGGTTTAGTATGAATGGGCTAGCTTTAAATTTAAATAAGACAAATTACATGCACTTCAACTTGTCAGGTCGTATGGTGAGGCCACTGGTTGTCAATGTGAACGGTGACGAAATCCGGGCGGTACAGACCACTACATTCCTCGGCTTTGAAATTGACAGGTGTCTGACATGGGAGGGACACATTGACAAACTTTGCGGGAGATTGGGAAGTGCGTGTTTCGCCTTGGGTCGGGTGTCGCGAGTGGTTTCCAGGGACGTGGCGCGCGCTTGCTACTTTGCGACAGTACACTCGTTACTGCAGTATGGTGCTGAGCTATGGGCTCGCGGTGCAGAGTGGTTAAGAGTGTTCCGAATGCAAAAACGCGCCATACGAGCTATTGTACGCGTTCCCCGGGATACACCCGCAAGGCCCATATTTAAAGATCTTGGGATTCTCACGCTGCCTTCAATAGTCATTTTCCAGGTGGCAACGTTTATGAGAGCGAACCTTCACACATTTAAAAAACACAGCGACTTACATTCCTACCACACGCGCAACGCTGAAAAGCTTGTATCATTGCCGCACACGCTTGCCAAATCTGGTAAGTTGACGCATATAATGGGCCCAGCTGTCTATAAAAGACTTCCTGATGACGTCACCACTGCCTCAAGCATATCATCTTTTAGGAATAAATTAAAACGTTGGCTAATTGAGCGGACCTTCTATAGCTTTGAGGAATTCATGGATCAATCTTTAACTTGAAATCAATCAATTATTTGTGTTATTAGTTACGGAGACATTAATCAACAATCTCGAAATTTTGACATTATTTGTTTACAATTTTCTTCATTTTCTTATATTGACATTTATTATTTATATTATTATTTTATTGACATATATTATTAATTATTGAAATTGCTGAATGCAGTGTAGAATTATTTTTAATTAATATTTTTGCATGTATACTTGAGTATACATTCTACCGTTATTGACATGTAATATTTTTTACGAATAAATTACTATTGACTACTATTGACTACAATCTTAAACAGATTCGATAAGTAATTCTTTTTTACCTACAATTTTTTTAAGGTGTATGTGCTCGTAAGAACGATTTATTTAAAATAAACCTGCCGCTTAAACAGCTTGATGGATTATATAAAATTACATATTATTAGATTCGCCTTAGACAAGCAAGTTCCATAACATTTACAATATCTCAATAAATAAAATAGGTGATTTTGCTATATTATATTTACATAATGCAAAACAAATAATAACTAAATACTATCGAATGGTGCAACAAATAAAAGATCTCCAAGATCCGACTTCAATCTCGCCCTGTTAATTGCTACTGTTAAGCTTGACGCCACACAGAGTTGTAGAATCAAATATTAATAAAATAATATTGTCGTTGAAAGTACTGTCTATTTATCCAAAAGTGATGCTAAGTACGGTTCAAAAGTAAGACTTTGGCTTAGCTAGAGTACAGTAATGACTATTTATTTGGGCATTAATATTCTTTGAACTAAATGTGGTAGACAGTAGTTTTTTTAGTAGTATTATCCGTATCTATATCCAACAGTCTATAACAATAAATAAATAGATAATTAGAAAATTCTTTATTGCACAAAACTAAAAGTAGGTACATAGGCGAGCTAATGCGAATTGGCATTTTCTTTCAGCTAACCTTTGTGTTATATGGAAGTGTGTTTGGTAGTGCTTTATTTAAAACTTGAGAGTTTCTATAGAACAGATGTGTAAGGTAAAATATTAATAAATAATATACCATAACTTTACCTACATATACATATATACACACATATAAATAGCATACATATATTTAAACCTTAAAATAGCTCAATAAAGTGTATTATCTTGCATGTAAAGGTAATGTTGATATACTTTGGATTTGAAGGTAGGAGTATGTGGGATGAGCAGTATTGTTTATTCTCGGGCCATGGTTTTTGTTATGTATTAATCTGTTTGTCCATGTCCCCGCGACCCGGGGATCTTAGTACGGGGGTATGTGTGTGTAAACGTTATAAACGTTATTCCGAATTTCATCTAGATCCGTTGAAACGTTAAAACGTAAGGAATTAACAAATGTCCACATCAATTCACATTCTTATTCACGTTTTTAACATAAGTGTGTCCTTCATAAACTCTGCAGATAGTGTATTAACGTTTTTTATAAATACTTTACATTTGCAACAATACCTCGATTAATATATATCTATCAAGATTATTATACGAACGAACTTATGTATTTCTATTTGATAATGGAAACTACCTATCTCTCTACGGGTTTTGAAACCGCATGTTCTGATAATCCCTGTCAAACTCCATGACTGCTAGGTCACCCATCCAAGCATCAAATGTTGATTTTAATTGGTGTATGGTGTGTTGCAAGATTTGGTTTAGCTTCTTGGAAGACGCTGCCTTTTTATGTCACTGCGTGTTGTTGGACAAGTTCATAATAACAAACCCGACGTCGTCGAAGGAAATCAAACGTTTATTTGTAGCATGTCATATCAGTAGTACTCGTACTAATAGTTGTGTTCATGGTTATTAAAATTACCTATGTTAACATGGGCATTGAAGATCATTGACATTTTTAAATAAAGTTGGCGAAAGCTTGGCCTTCGAACTCGCCATGAAAGGCTTCTGTTTCCTCGTGGGCTCAAAACTCGACCGCGCTTCGCTTAGAAGCACGCTCGGCCTTCGGCCTCGCTTTGCTTAGAAGCATGCTCGGCCTTCGGCTTCGCTTCGCTTAGAAGTACGCTCGGCTTCGGCCTCGCTTTGCTTAGAAGGACGCTCGGCCTTCGGCTTCATTTCACTTAGGAGCACACTTGGCCTTCGGCCTCGTTTCGCTTAGAAGCACACTCGGCCTTCGGCCTCGCTTTGCTTAGAAACATGCTCGGCCTTCGGCTTCGCTTCACTTAGAAGGAAGCTCGGCCTTCGGCCTCGCTTTGCTTAGAAGGACGCTCGGCCTTCGGCCTCACTTCACTTAGGAGCACACTCGGCGTTCAGCCTCGTTTCGCTTAGAAGCACGCTCGGTCTTCGGCCTCGCTTTGGATAGAAGCTTGCTCTGCCTTCGGCTTCGCTTCGCTTAGAAGTACGCTCGGCCTTCGGCCTCGCTTTGCTTAGAAAGACGCTCGGCCTTTGGCCTCGCTTCACTTAGAAGCACACTCGGCCTTCGGCCTCGTCAATATAGCTCGGCCTGCGGCCTCGCCATTTCGACCAATGCCGTCATCAAAAAATGGGTTGCATATTTCTAATTGGGGACTCTAAAAACCCTTAGATATCGATTTTCAGTCGGATCGGACCATTATTCCAGGAAGCCGCCATCTTGAATCCGCCATCTTGGATTTTTGACATATCCGCCAAATCGTACTTTTTGTCTCCTAAAACATAAGTTCAAACCCCCCGTACATATCTTTAACGGTTTCGGCGTTATAAGCCTTTACATTTTGTATGGGCGTGATCGTCTTTTGTTCGGGAGGTGTGTTTTTTTTTTAATTTTTAGGAAAAGCCCAAGGTGCTTGTCAATATTAGTTTTGGCACTAACTACCTATCTCTTTTAGTTTCCGAGACCCGTCAAGCTGTTCCATCAGAAGGTACACATTCAGCTCATTTCAGGTGTCACTTAAGGACGTAAGACCACTGCCTATACTTTTTACTTACAAAGCCTCAGCGTTCCATCATGCCAACATGTCGAAAAACTACGATAAAATTTCCAGAGAAAAAAGTTGTATGGCGGCCATGTTGAAAAATGACGTCATCAAAAAATGGATTTCATATTTAGAATTGGAGACTCTAAAAACCCTTAGATATCGATTTTCAGTCGGATCGGACTAATATTTAAGGTAGCCGCCATCTTGAATCCGCCATCTTGGATATTTGACATTTCCGCCACATTGCATTTTCGGTCCCCTTAAACATTAGTTCAAACACCCTGTATCTATCTTTAACGGTTTCGGCGTTAGAAGCATTTACATTTTGTATGGGCGCGATCGTCTTTTGTTTGGGAGGTGTATTTTTTTTTTAATTTTTAGAAAATGCCCAGGGTGCTTGTCAACATTAGTTTTGGCACTTACCCCCTATCTCTTTTAGTTTCCGAGAGCCGTTGACCTGTTCTACCTGGTATTCCACGTTCAGCTCAATTCAGTTTCTTCTAAAGTCACCTACTCTAACCTCACATATAACCCTACAAAACCTAAATCCCCATCACGCCCACTGGGAGAAATGACCCATTGAAATACCAAAAAAACATTTGTATGGCGGCCATATTGAAAAATGACGTCATCAAAAAATGGTTTTCATATTTCGAATGTGGGACCCCAAAAACCCCCTGATACCAATTTTGAGCCGGATCGGAACAACTTTCAATTCGGCCGCCATTTTGAATCCGCCATCTTGGATTTTTGACACTTTCACCAAATTACCCTTCCGATTCCCTATGACATTTGGTCAAACACTTTATACTTATCTCAAACGGTTCAGGAATTATAAGCATTTACATTTTGTATGGGAGCGATCGTCTTTTGTTCGGGAGGCATATTTTTTTTTTAATTTTTGGCAGTTGCCCAGGGTTTTGGTCATTTTTAGTTTTGACACCTACCCCCCATCTTTTATAGTTTCCGAGAGCCGTTGACCTGTTCCACCACACTTCCACATTCAGCTCATCTCAGACTTTTCCCTTTGGTTTCAGAACCCCCCCTACACTTTTCCCCTACATCTTCTATACCCCCCATTGCTCCTTCATACCGTACCATTTATGTCAGTCAGTGAGTGGTAATCCATCTTTATATAATGAGACTAGGTGTTGGGCGGTGCGCGGGCCACGAGTGGCCCGCGTTTGTCCTTGTGCATTAGTTTTTGTCATTAAACTTTTAACCATTTGAACAGAAAAGTAAAAATTTTCATACAAGTTCAATTGCAGAAATGTAGCCTCTAATTACAGTTGAAGTCGGGGCATAGAAGCCAATCAGACCTTTAATTTAAAAAAAACTGGTCCTTGTGTATGCTTGTTAAGGGATCCAACCCCTTAGTGCAGTGGTTAACGTGAGCAGTAGTCTTGGAGGACAGCTTACGAGGTGGAAAAATGATCTCCATTCAGTTGCGTAAAAAATCATAACTCCCATACAAGTTACAAAGCGAGCATTTCTCTTAGTGCAATTGAGGCTCAAGGATAGAGCGGTCAGCTGGAGTTAAAAGGACAAAAAAAGTGTAGTAAAAGTGTTTTGGTTTTGAAGGGCATGGGTGCGGGTAAAATTACAGGCACATTGAGACTTAACAATTTTTTTAACAAGTTTACGTGCGCAATTCAGTTGGTCACTTGTGAGGACATACGTCTGTTGTATAGGCAGAGGCACTTAAAACCTGGTAGGCCTTGTACGTTTACAGTTTGAATTTAAAAAAAAACTTAAACTGCTTGGTAGTGATCTAGGAGTCTTTACCTAGGAGTCGTCTACCTAGGGGTCTTTAGGGTCCTAGGGGACATTAATTTTTATAACAACTTAGTACAACACTTATACAACTTAACAGAATATCTATATAATTATGTGTGAACTGAAGTATATATAGTATTTAATATAATAAAATTCTTCTATGATAAAATAAATATCACTCCATCACACATTTTTTGTTTAATTTCAACTTTGTTGCTTAATAGATCGTTTTTTATAACTTCTACACGTTAAATTTACTTAAACCTTCGTGTCAAATTTGTAAGAGAAAATAATAATGACCAGAAATAACATACTAACGTAATATCACCTACTTATTTCACTTGCTATTTAAATTACTCTTTAAGTACAGTATCGAAGGTTTCGCGGTAGAATATTTGATAAAGCATTTAAAATACACATTACATTTCTAATACTTAGAAATCCTATCGCGCAGTGAACCAAAATAACTGCCTCTTAAAAGCTTTTAGAAATATGTCTGTTTTCGGCTCGGCGCGATAACAATATACAGTAATAAACTTTACAATTATAATACTTATGCGTCACATACAACGTCAAGCTCTTAACGAGCTCACATGCATCCTTCCATTTTACTCCGCGATCTTGAAAAGCACCCTGCTTAAGCAAATTTTCTACGTAAAAAGGCAAATTTTACTTGTTTATATTATATTTAATAGACATTTTTTATTTTTTGCGTAGCCATATAATTTCTCATAGAATAGTATTGATGACAAATATTAGCAGTAACTATTTTATAATAAGTTTACCGATGAAACTTAGTAGAGGTACCTACTTATTATTGCCTTTACCGAATACAAGCTGACTTATACCGCGACCCGAACGGTTGTATGTGGATCGAAGTAATTAATGAAGAAAGTTTAGTTAAAATCACGTAAACATGCGCGCACTACAATAGTGCAAAGTATAGTAGTAAGCGCTGTTTAACCTCTGAATAGATTTTGATGAAACTTTGCACAGAGATAAACAGGAAAGTTGTTTCTGTTGTATTGTATAGTCAATTTGCACGCAGACGGTGCCGAGAATCAAATACACATTATAATAAATAAACCACGCAAGTACAGCTTAACAAAAATGCTATTTCACGTATGGTTTTCTTTATGGATGTATCTCATACCGTTGGTTAAGGAGTAAAATTTCATTATCTCTCTCTACCATTACTTTAAAAACGTGACTATCGACATGTATGTGTTTATACAACTTTCTCGACTACTATAACCAAAAGACCTGTATACCTACTTATATGGTAACGCTGATCGGCTTTTACTTGAACTGAGGTTTAGAGTGATAAACCCAAGATTTATTTACAGTAATAATTAGATTTAGTAAACCATCCTTTTAGAAGTCCAAAAACGCACAGAAACTTTCAATGTACTGCTGTTTTTGCGGCGGCGTGAACATTTTCGATACTGACTGTGCACTGACCTTGGTCATGCTAAGATATTAGTTTAATAAATGTTGTATGAGATTATCTAATCATTGCTGCGAGTTGTTTCTTTAGTCGACATCTTCCTAAAAAAAAAATAGATAGAAGTGGTAGAACCCGCGTAAATTGATGACATCTCTTCCAAAATGATCTGAACTGACTTTTTTTGCTTGGTAAGGATCTTAACGACTATGAGATACGTTATATGACCTGATGGTATTAAACCTTTATATCTATACTATAATATAATGAATAGAAAAGATTTTATTTATTTGTTTGAATTGAATAGGCTCCGAAACTTCTGAACTGATTTGAAAAATCTTTCACCATAAGAATTCTACATTATCTGATGAACAAAAGCGCTAGAATATTAAAAAAAGTTGATTACAAATCCATGAGAAAACTTCGATAATGTAACCTAAAGATAAAGATTTATTTATTTGTCAAAACATGTGTGTATACATACAGGGATGTGCATGTAGGTCTTAAATTTAAATAAGTTTCAACATGTTTTGCCCGCGTAGGCGTACAAATATAAGTAGTGAGTAGCGTTCACTTGCAAATAATATAAAAATAATAATTGAAATATTTATATAAGTCAGAATTAAATAAAAATTAAATTTAAACATACATGTTTGTTAAATAACTTATAACTAAACTTCTTGTACTTCAAGTTGCTTGTCATCTAAAAAAATCGTGTATACTATAATAACATTTAGTCAATAATATGTTTTTAATTTTAACTTTAAATACACGAATGCTGAGGTTTTTTAAGCTTTGCGGGAGCTTGTTATAAATAACAGGTCCCATGCAGCAAATGCTCTTCCGAAATATTGTTTTTCTCCCAGAGTTCAGCCTTAATGTTTTGCAATATATCCCATAAAATGCCGGTTAATATTAATTACTGTAAGACGCCCGCTGCTGATGGAGATGTGCAGCAAATTTGGTATATCTAAGCAAGTGTTAGCGATTCAAAAATCATATTATGATAAAACTTAGGTAGGTTAGTTAATAGTTTCTCACATACTAAAACATGACCCTCAATCTGTTGTCTAAGGTAAGGTAAACATCTTTGAACATGGAACATGGTTTTATGTCGTAACACGTACTAAGGAATTAAATTGCACTATGGCATACTATAAAAATCTTAACTTTAGAAATGTGTTGTTTTATACCTCTCTCTGGAATTCATATAAACCTCCTTTACTATAAACCTATGCACGCGGGCAGGGCCGCGGGTGAAAGCAAAGTTATAATATTTAAACCACGCAGGCCAAGATTTAAAACATGTACTACACGTAATTACATAATACATACATGTTGTAACCCTAAGGAATACGGTTGCCATATGATTATATTAAGTATAAGCCAGTACGTAATAAGTATAATAAATACAAACAAAGAGCTACAATAAAACAGAGAACCCGGATTATTTACTGCAGTACCCTAAGAAAATGTAGGAACCTTTTTTATTTTCATATTCTTATATTATTAAGTGTCGAGACGGAGAAGTCGTACCCGTGGATGGTAAGCGCTACATTTGCTTATGCGAGTTTCAGTGCTACCCAGAGCTTAAAAATCAAGTTCCGTGTAGCACTGCTCTGCTTCGTCATCTCGAGACAATACTTTTGAAATTTAATACGCCTCTCAATCATTTACTATCGAACCCTTCACGCCTATAGCTCGTGGTGTGCGGATGTAGTCTATGGTATATAGTCTTGTATGTGACTTATAACCACCTAGTTCCGGAGGAGGCAGGGTGTATCTAATCTACGATTAAGATGTTTTGTGATGACCTTTGAAAACTATAGTCTTGGCTCAAAAGCAAAATTGGTGTGAAGTTATAGTAGAAGTAGAAAAAGTGAACTTGTGGGTAAAAAGTAGTAGTATTTAACTTACTTACCTACTTTGTTTAAGTTGGCCGCCATTTTGAATCCGTCATCTCAGATTTTCAACGCATTCTCCAAAATGCACTTTCGGTCCTCTATAACATTACTTCAAACACCCCGTACCTATCTATTATTTATAATCTTTTTGCAGACTGGTTGTTAACATAACACATGTGTGTTAATGTGTTTATAAAAACTTTACGATTACAATAATACGTCGATTTATACATATCTGTCAAGATTTTTGTACTGTAAGAACTTAAGTATTGCTACTTTATAGTGGAAAAATACCTACCTATCTTTCGACGAGTTTTGAATTTGAACCCGCATCTTCTAACAATCCGTGCTAATCGCCATGACGCCATGGTAGGCCATCTATAGGCACCCATCCAAGCATCAAATTTATTTCTCTTAGTTGATTTTAACCGGTGAATGGGGATGAGTCAAAAGATTTGGTTTATCTAAGCAAGCATTAGCACCTAAAAATCATACTATAATAAAACTTAGGTATTAATACTAAAACATAACGCTCAATGTGAGTTTCAGTTAAGTCTAAGGGTAAATATCTTTAAAATAAATGTAGGCAGTATTGTGGTTGTATATCATCATATTATATTATTATCTTCAGCTAAAAACGCCTGAACACAGAACCAGTTTTTATTACTCCTCATTTGCTGTTAAAGCCGTCCGTTTGTGGAATTCTCTTCCACTGGAAATACAGCGTGCTACGTCACTTCAAACTTTCAAAGATCAGGTTAAAAATTTATATCTTTCACTCTAACTCTTACTCACTAATTGTTATCTAACTTTCATGATTTTGTATTTCTAATCGTTTATTTATTTGTTATTTTTTATATTTCTTTTAAATTTTTATTTGTGTTTACATGTACATGTCAAGATGCTTTAGTGTTTACATATATATTACATATATATATATATATATTTATATAATTTTTATTAGTATATTTAATATAGCATTTATGTATTTATAGTGTGTTTACTGTTTTTTGTATTGTTACCGTCCATCTTTTATTGTATACCTATTCCTCTGCGAGTGGGTTGTCTGGAAGAGATCGCTCTGAGCGATAAGACCGCCCATTGTTGCACCTAGTTTTTAGGCATTGTTTTTTTTATTTTATTGTCTAATATTAAGTCATAAATGTGGTGTCTCAATAAAGTGTTATCTATCTATCTATCTATCTATCTATTATGTCCGTATCCATATCCAACCGTCCGTTGATGCTATTTGTCCGTTTTTCCATCTGTCCGTCTGACTGTGTGTCTAAAATAGCTCTTAGTTTGACATGTAGTTGTAGGTAGAGTAGGTAGGACTCGTGGAGACTTGTAACATGTGGAACACTCTTCCTTCTGTTGTGTCAAATAAACCAACACTTGCTTTTAAGTTTGCCAAGATATACAATTTTTATTTTGAGTATTTTAATTAAATGGTGGTCGCATCTAAGATTGGATTAGCTTCCCTATTCAGGACAAATCGATAACTTCCTAAATCAACTTCCTTATGTATTAATCCTTCCTATACCGTGATAATAAACACAAAAGGTTTATAAATGAAACTGACGTATATTTATGTCTCTGGGACGCAAAAGGTTAATTCTTTAACGTTACTTTCTAATTAATTTATTCAGAAAGTTTGGCATCTGCAAACCAATTCTATTTTTTCACAACGTTCAACTATCTATTCAGTTGCAACATCAGTTCGACTCCGGTGGATACTAACCCAAAAAGCTGTTCTTTTATTTCTATGATGACAACTTGAAACGTAACGTCATCTTAAACGCTACTACCTATATAAAAATATAGGTAATATACGGATATGCGTTAACGTCGGTCATAATCTATATTTATCTATAGTTAACAGCATATTAGGTTTTAATTTAAAGTTTATTGTAACAATAGAAACCTAACTTAAATTGCACAATAAAAAACGTATAAATGTCATCGTTCAGCTACAGTTCAGTTAAAGTTGGAGCAACATTTGGTTAGTAGAATCGGACGCAGCGGTTTGGCAACAATATCAAAGTCAACGGGTCATTGCCGTTACAAAGAATGGTAGTCGGTACCATGAAAGTACAAATGTACCAATTTCCACAAGTTCTTTTACACTTTTCGGTGCTGAAATCGGTTCCATTTTGGGGTAAATATTTTTTTTACCATTTTAGTGACCCTTGCAACTTACTGATCGATTGTCATTAACCGCCAATGATGATATTACCAAGAACTACCACTCTTCAGTTATTCGAGTGTAAAGTGCTCGTCGGAAAAGATTTATTGAATATATTGTATCCATTTTAGTTATTGTTGCAGTTTCTCAAAACTTTCTGGGGATCCCATGAATTTATAAGAGGCAAGGCAAAATGCAAAAGGAAAAATTTTGGTTTTTTTAATTAGATAGATAGCATTTTTTTTATTACGAGTATTAGACCTCAAAAATATGTATCATTGTGTAAGTAGCAGGCTACTGAATTGAATACCAGCGGCATTCAGGTATTTTATATGCTCTTGAATACTACACCTAAACAATAAAAATGTACAACTACCTATGACTGTTTGAATGGACAGATGCGTGACTTTTAATGATTTGGGATAGTATTATTTAGTATAAGGCATTTTAGGGTAGGCTTTTTTAAGGTTTTTGATTCAGTTTATAAGAAAAATTATCGCTGTAAGGTACGGCCAACCTCCAGGTTCAGGCCGGTTTGATAACTTACTGAACTAAAAATGATTCAGTAAGTTATCAAACCGTATTATCTTATTTTTCAGGCCGTGACGCCTGCCTAGCGAGACCAAACTGTCAAATTATAGGACAAAAATAAATGAGCTTTGAGGATGGGTATCAGTACTGCCCGCACACCCGTCGGAGTAGTAACGACCTCATAATAGACTTCAGTGTTGTCCGATTTACCATTTAATCACAAAAACAACCCATCCTGGAATGGGTTTTGAACCCGCGTCTTCTGACAAACCGTATCCTAGGCCACCAATACGATACCAAATCTATCGTATTTAATGTAACATTACTTACATGTAACAATTCCGTGTCAATCAATCAAGTTAGCATCAAAAAGTCAGCTTGCAGTAAACATTTAAAAAACGATAAACTTACTGCGGTTTTAAATCCAAAAGCAAAATTATTTACTAAGTTTTCTATTAATTTACCACTATTCATGCCATATTATATACGCCTCTCTGCAGCCGTGATTTTTTTTCGCTATAAACTATAAAGACCAGACCATGGCAGTTAAAATCATTTTCAAAGTATCTCGAGGGAATATAAAAATACAATACATGGACGGGTACTGAACCATCGTCATCTTACAATCTGTGTTAATGTTATCCGCCCTAACCGCTAGGTTAGCGAAGCACACCTTCTAGCTTGGAATAATAAATAAAAATAAAAATAATCATTTTTTTATTTCCAACTTACAAATACAATAACATTGCTATAAATATATATCTCTTTAGAGTTAGCCTTTAAATGGTCGCCTTTCCATGTGGTAACGGTATTGGTCCATCATTGGTCTTTAAGACGCGCTACATGGCAAGTTTGGAATATATCTTCCTAATGGATTTTAATCTTCGTATTAGGGGATAAATTGCAAAATTTGGTTTCTTTAACCAAGCGTTAGTGCTTCAAAAGTCATATAATAAAAGCTTGGGAAATTCAGACACATATACTTACAACGTGATATAACGAAATATATAACACTGAAACTACATTTATTCCGCAAAACTGGCCATATGCGAAAATACCTTTAGAAATCAGTAGCGATATTTCATATGCGAAAGTGTTTGTCAGTTCGTTGCTTGTTTGTTTGGCCTGCTTTTACATTCAAACTACTGAAACAATATTGATGGACTTTGGCACAAAGGTAGCCTGTATATCGTATGTAGTCACTATACATATACCTGGTACAGCCAAATTTAAAGTAATTTGATTGGTTAGCTGGGTAGAAAATATTTTATAAAACTTTTGAATAACATTTTAAGTGATTAATTCTACAACTGAAGCGATTTAATTTAAACTTCAAACGCAAAAAGTGATAGCATCAATGATCTTTACATAAATTTTCAAACTAAAACTGATTATGTAGGATAATACATTTTCAGGCCGTTGCGGGATGGAGCGCACAACTTTCTTATTATAATTCCCCCTTTTTCGTCGTTCACTCTTGACATCGGAGTCGTGGTTGAAGACGATGATTTTCTTTAAATATTTCAGCTCTATCCATTGCGGTTTTTTTGGGGGCAGATTACAAAATATCATTTCGCTATGCAGCCGTTAAAGATTCAAAAATATACGTGTTTGTCGAGTCATCGTTAGTTAATTTGTTTGTTGTGAAACAACTTTACATGTAATTAAGTTTTCACTATAACATGGAGGTGGTATCAATAGTAACTTGATGAAGAAGCTGATACATCCATGAGTATGAAATCTTTACAACAAAGTTAACTCAGGTTACATGGGGCGTTCCTTATATAATTAGGTACGAATAAGTAGGTACAACTCTTTTATTCAAAGATTCCTTTTCCATAGCTTTTAGCATTCCAATTCTTTCTACTAGACTTGCGAAGACTAATAAGTCATTCCTAGGAAATTGTGTGCGTTTTTACAATAAAATCCCAAAGCACATAACTGAGCTCACAGAGGGCAAATTCAAGTTGACTGTAAAAAACGTTTTAATAAAAAAAAGCTTACTATAAAGTTCGACATTATATAGAAGATAATGATGCTTGGAATACTCCACTTCTGGCAAGCTGTCTCTCTGCCACCTATAAAATGTAATGTTTGTAGTACCTAAGTAGAAACATTTTAAACATCCATATAAAAAGAATGGCCCCGAGTTTCTTGCCGCTTCTCGGTGGGTTCTATATATTTTGGAACGCGGCGGTAAAGTCTTTAAAGTACATTATAATGAAAAGTTGACGTTCATAAGTGCGTCTTTGATGCCTAAATTGAATAAATGATTTTGACTTTGACTTTGACTTTGTGCGTGAACTTTTGAAATTAGTGACTAACAAAAACTGTTTTGCGATATGTATGTTATATGACAAAATAACTACTAGTTTACAAATTTTAGAATCGTTAGGAATTACTAAAGACAAGTATACGTGTATTTTACTACCTATGATAGAATCTGCACTACCGGAAAGCACCCTATTGCTCTGGAGCAAAACACCATGTAGAGGGGGGGGGCTCTAAACTTTCAAAATTGCTAGAATTTTTACAGATGGAAGTCGAAGCTGAATGCCGAGTGCAGATAGCAAAATGTGATTTTTTGTGTAAGTCACCGCCAAATTCACCTGCAACTGCAGCATGCCTGGTGAATGAAATAAGGGTAAAAGATAAAGAAAATATTCAAGGTAAGCAAAGTTGCCTTTTTTGTGACAAAACCCATGCCACTTTAGAATGTGGCAAGGCTGACAGCTTTAGCTTAGAAGAAAAGAGGGCTGCAATCAAGAAAAAAGGTGGATGTTACATTTGTTTAAAGAAAGGACATCTAGCCAAAAATTGTAAAGCATTTATCAAATGTATGTGCTGTAGCAAAAGACATTTGATTGTCTTATGTCCAATGCTTCATACAAACTCTGCGTCTCCAAAGAAGGAGGTCACTAACAATCACTCCAGTAATGATGTTTCGAGTACAACATTGTTACAAACAGTTGTAAAAATTTCAGGCAATAAACAAGAGAGATGTGTGCGAGCGCTTCTTGACTCAGGGTCGCAGAGGACATATCTGAAAGCGTCACTAGCAGAGGAACTTGGTCTACAGGTAATATGAGAGGAATGTCTCAGCCACTCGCTATTTGGTAGAGTTAAGAAAGCAACACAAAAACACCAAAATTTCAAATTTCAAGTAAGTAACCTTGACAACACATTTATTACGATGACAGGTCTGGAACAAGAAATACTCTGTGGCAACATACCTAAAGTCCAGGATAATGGGCTCATAATGAAACTGCAACAATAGCGAATACATTTGTCTGATGCTGAAACTACTGAAATCAAAGAGATAGGGATACTGATTGGCTCGGACCAACTAGGTTCGATCCTAGAAAATAGTATAGTAGGTATCACTGAAAGTTTAGTAGCTATCAAAACCAAGCTGGGATGGACGTTGCAGGGACCGGTTCAGTCTGGTGTATGCAGTAATGTAGTACACACTGGTTTCACAACAGCAATACCAGAATTGGATGACTCACTAGAATTTCTATGGAACTTGGAGACATTGGGTATTAAAGATCCATACAACAAAGAAGTAAACGATCATGGTCTTGACATTTCAGTAAATAAGGATGGACGCTATGAGGTGCCACTATTGTGGAAGGAGGGATACCCCAAGATCGAGTCAAACGTTGAAGCAGCACAACGAAGGTTATATAGTACGACAGCAAAATTGACTAATACTGGACAACTCGAAGACTACCATAGCATTTTTAAAGAATGGGAAAGAGAAGGTATCTTAGAATTAGTGGAGTTGAACATTGAACATGATGGACATTATCTACCGCATTACGCGGTTGTCAAGCTGGACAGTTTGACCACAAAAATCAGACCAGTCATGGACGCATCATCAAAAGATAAAAACGGATTATCGCTGAATATGTGCATTGAGAAAGGTGTGAACCTTATTGAGATAATTCCCAAGCTGATAATTATGTTCAGAGCTGGCATGTACGGAGTAATAAGAGATATTAAAAAGGCATTCCTTCAGATATCAGTATCACCAGAAGACCGGAAGTACTTGAAAGTACTGTGGTGGGAGAACCCTAATAAAAAGGAGGAAATTCTCACATATCAACATGCTCGAGTACCATTTGGGGTTGCATGCAGTCCTTATATATTGGCAGCAACCATAAACCACCACCTTTCTACTTTTTTTTTTTTTATTATCGTGTGGGCAATGCACTTACACATCCCCGCCAAATCCGGGGAGATTCAACGGGATATGTTGGACTCGTCTTGTATCGCCAACTGCACCCATAGCAGCAAGCAGACCATACCGACTAAACCACCACACGGTGTTTCTCCGGGCGCCTTAATGTCGGGACTACGGGCAAGCTTTTGCAATCGTCCGCGGTCCCGGCGACGTTAGTCGTCTCATGAGAACCCCATCCCGGTGGGATGGAGCAGGAGTCACTCCACCTCAGCATCAATGAGGGGCACGCGGAAACACCGCACGCGCCACCTCGAGGTCTTTAACCTCTTAAGATCTGGGCTTAAATAAAACACGTAAGTGTATATATTATGCTATTTCTGGGTTCATTTGGGTTAAAATACACTCTCACCGCCACGCACACATATAGTTTTCCAAAGCCGCAGGCCATATGGGCGGCGCGCCGCCCATCCTATTTTTTTTGATACCCGCCACGCTTAATTTATGAAAACTTTTGCAGCACGCCAAGTGGCATGCCGGCAGGACACGCCGTAAACTTTATCTACAGGCCGTGTGGTCTGCTGCGACCCGACGAATTCAAACATATATTTTAGCTTTGGCTTGCCCGATATGAAGTCAAAATTAACTGTATCGAATAGGGTATTTAAAAACCTACCTACTAAAAAAAAAACGAGAAAAATTGTACTCTATTGCCATGACCATTCAGTGGGTAATATGATTAAGAAAAACTAGTTTCCTAAGAGGACATTTATTTATATTGTACTCAAATAAATTTAACCTGCTTACAAAATTTCAAAAGAATCAACCATTGGACCCATCAAACAATAAATTATTATTTTACATGAATTTCTGCGTAGCACTCCGTACAAACACTTGGCTGTGATGGGCATTTTAGACAGACCGAGTTTACTTTCTTTGTCCTATTCCTGGCTTCTACGGCCGACAGACCTTGAATTCGGTACCTTTCATAACAATGAATGCATCTTCGGCGAACTAGTCTTCCTCTATGATCACTGAGTGACGTTTTGCTGAATTTATGTTCTGACTGCCTATTTGAGCTGGTGGCTACGCTTTGTCTAGAGTTTATTCCCAACATCTGTAGACAAAGATTTTCTCTGAATTTAGTCACGGTATATTTCTTGCTACTAAGCCGCTTGTGCTGTTTATAAATTATGTACGCATTTGTAACAGCTGTAGAAAACAACAGATCTATAGCTAGTTTCTGAAACCAACGAATACTTCTTCGGGCAGGACTTGAATAACTTGCTAATTGATCTGACAAATCAATGGAGCACTTGTGTTTATTGTATTCCGATATGGCAATAGGTTTCATAACCTTTTTGTTTGGGTTCCTTTTGCTCTTGACAGTTACAAAATCATTGGAATGTTTTGTGGATAATGCCAAAACGTCACGTTTATCCTTCCACTTGAATACAAGAATGCCATTATTGTTTTGTAATGCAATCATTTCACCTCTTTTAAGTTTTTCTTGTATGACTTCTTTCGGCAATCCCTTCCGGTTTTTGCGTAGAGTTCCTATTAGATGTGTGTTGTTTGCCAATAATTTTGTCGCTAGGTCGACGCTGGTGTAAAAATTATCTGTTACCACACTCCTGCCTTCGCCTAGGTATGGTGGACAAAGCTTCATTACTACATTTGTAGCCATATTGTCTTGCCTCACAGCCTTTTTGCCTTCGTAAATGATGAGATCATGAGTGTAACCATCATCATCGCATAGCTTGAAAATTTTTATCCCATATTTGTGTCGTTTACCCGGAATATATTGCATAAACAATATGCGTCCTCTAAAAGCAACCATGCTTTCATCCACAGTGATATATTCACCCGGTGTTTTCGAATTTTTAAATCCTTTTGTTAGTAGATCCACTAAACGCCTAATTTTTATTAATCGGTCAGCATGATTGGATCCTATGAAGATGGTATCTTCAAAATGCCAACACCTGAGCATCAACTCGAATCTGTTCCTGGTCATAGTTTGGCGAGCTACTTTGTTTTCGTAGATAATATTATTACTCCAATAATCACTTATTTTAGGTATTTTTTTAAGTCCCATGTAAACAAATAGGCCAAGGAACTTCAACATTTCTTCAGGAGTGCAGTCTGTCCATTTAGCGATTCTCATGTTGCATGTGACAACATTGAGAACCGTTGTTTTATTGGCGTATGAATTTGTCATTTGTACCATTAGATTTATAATTTCGTCAGTAAGAAATAATCGGAAAATATCCAATTCCGTTTCACAGTTACTAGGAACATTTATACCTGGTTGTATGCCCAGTGGAAACTGCTTTTGTCGTGAATCCTCAGGTTGCTGCCACTCCGAAGTCAGCGACTGCATTTGAAGTTCACTCAACGGGACCGTATCGTCGTCACACGATGCTGACGTGTCGCCATAACTTGATTCAGATTGCGTTGAATCTTCTAATGATGGTTGATAGTCAGGATCAGTTTCGGAATCCGACATGTTGAATGCGCGTAAGAAAAAGCGCGCGAAAATCCTTTACTGGCAGGCTACGTGGGCGGCGCGCGACCAACTGACCTATACAATACAATACAATACAAAAACTCTTTATTTGCACCAAAGTAAATACAACATAAGGAAACAACTTAAATAGTAGGCACAAATGGGCGGTCTTATCGCTAAAAGCGATCTCTTCCAGACAACCTTTGGATGGATAGCGATTACATGATTGACATGGACGGTGGTGCAACATCACGAAGAAATATATTATTACCTAGTATTACATGAAACAGATGTAACACTAGATAATACTAGATAAAAGGGTAAAATTCAAATTAATAAAAATACACTTAAATATAACAATACTTACACTTACCTACACGTAATAATAATATAATACATATATTATACTATAAACATACATGAACATATATACTTACACATACATAAATATCAATAATATAAAATAATATCAATCAATGAATTATGTCAGGGATTAACATTTAACGTTGAGAGATAGTAGTCTTTTACTTGAGCTTTGAAGCTATTCAGCGATTGCGCGCGTTTGATACTAGTAGGGAGGGCATTCCAAAGGTGAACTGCCTGGACTGTGAATGAAGAGTTGTAGAATATAGTACAATGTTCAGGAGTCGTTAGAAGTAAGTTTTCTGATGACCTAAGAGAGTAAGAAGAGCATTGGAGAAATCTAAATCGTTCTTTTAGGTAAAAGGGAGTAGAAGGATTAAACAATATGTTATACACCTATTTACGCTGATGGCCTGCCTGGGTGATTATTGACAGTTAGTACCGGACAAAAATGCATAAGATTTGGCGCGAAATTTGTGGTGCGCTAGCCGCCCACATGGCCTGCCAAAACAAATTCAAAAATTAACAATAGCTTGCTGCACTAGAATTTGTGTGGGCGGCCGGCATACCACATGGCGGTGAGAGTGTTAAACACATAAATTTTAGTATTTTTTTTATTTCACTGGAAGTTAAAACAAAATGACGTACACATATGTGCACCTAGGATTTCAATTAGGACCAAAGTTCTTGTTAGTGTGATAATTTTTAAACAATTGTTTTTCAAAACACACAGGTACATATTGCATTGAAGATTTTAAAATCCGACCCTAAAAAGGCAGAAAACGCCATGAATACTTTTTGGGTAGGCAAACAGAAAGTGTACCTACACCCTATATGACGTGCCACACCTCTTTAAATCAATAAGAATCAACTTTTTTAATAATGGGACGATGGTGATGGACGGGAAAAAGGCAAAATGGGAACACCTTCAACAAGTAGAAGCAAAAAACAACTCGCTGTTATATCTAAGTAAGATATCCGCTATACACATACAACCCAAATTTAAATCAAAAATGCTAGGTAGGTATGCGGCGCAAATGTTGAGCCGTACTGTTTTTGCTGTTTTAAAACTGATGGCTGAGGCGGAAAAAATGAGGAAAAATCTAAAGAAATGATGGAAACTGGTGAAGTAGTCCAAGGACTACTTCACCAGTTAGACTACTACCATTTGAGGCATCAAATAGCCTGTCCAGGTCAAGACCTGGACAGGCTATTTGATGCCTCAAATGGTCCATCTGGCCCACAAGACATTAAAAAAAGAAATAGGGAAAATGTCACGTCAAAGACAAATCATCTGAAAACATGGACTGAATTTAGAAAAAAATTAAGAACAGTAAAGTTTGTAAAAGCATCCGCAAGCATGAAAAAGCAAAAAAATGTTAAATGCATTGAAGGTTATTGCATGACACTTAGCTGCTTACAAGACATTTGGAATGAGGTGCACAAGTTGGGATTCAAATATTTAAATTTAAGACAGTTAAACCAAGACAGTTTTGAAAACCTATTCGAAGCTATCCGCCAGCACAATCCCACAGATAGGAATCCCACTTGTGCATCTTTTGTAACAGCTTTACGGACTTCAATCATCTCTGGAATTACAAACTCCAACAGCCGTAACTCTAACTGCCAAAGAGACGCCAACAAGCTACTAACTGATCTTAACCATTATATAGATCTACAGAAAGATGAACTGGAAGAAATCAATGAAGCCGAAAAAAATGATACTCTTAACCCGTCCGCATCAGCGCAAAAAATAACAGTAGATTTATGAATGAAACTTAACTCGAATGAGTCTTGCTGATTCGGACAGATTAATCAGGATCTAACTTGTTTTGAACTATCGAATTTAAATATACCATATTTTCCAGAATGTGATGATGAAAGAATTGAAAACAATTTAATCAACATCGAAGGCCAACCTACAGTTGTTTACCTTGCTGGTTATTTAGCATATAAGTTAAAATCCCGTCCGTGTGCTAAATGTCAATCATGCTTACAAACACATGATATAGAAAGTCAAATGTATTCTTACATCAAACTGCGGGAGTGTTGGGAGGAAAAAAAATCGTTATGTTATCCATCACTAAATTTATGTAAGACTGTGCAAATATCAGTTACCGTTTTTGAAGCAGAAGTCTTGCCATTCCTACACCACCCCATGATATATAGGGTTCATGATTTCTTGAGCTTATATTTCTCGGGTCTCGAGAATTCTCGAGTCTAAATTCTCGGGTTGTCGAGAATTTACATTTACGTTGGTTTTTGCATATCTTTTCGGTTCAAACAATGAAAAAAGGGCCAAAGGCGTGCCTGGCCAAGTCTCTTTTAATTCAGCAAATCGATTCAAAGACCTGCCGCACGACTCCGACTGCGGTCAAGGTGAGAATTCTTTCTATACAATTCCAAAACCAAGAAGTACCTCAAGTCGAGTGCCGTCAATTGTAATTGAAGCCAAAGAGGATTGGTGTCATCAGACCATTACAGAATTTGTTTCTGGTATCACGAAGAATTTTCAGCTCCAGTACAGACAAAAAGGTAAGATAGCAATAAATTGTTATACCAACGATAGTCACAAACTGGTTGTTGAAGGACTCCGGAATAAAAATATCTTTTTCCATACATTTACCTTTAAGGAAGATAGGAAATACAAAGTCGTTGTACGGGGCATACCATCGGATGCTATCGAAACAGTCCGCGATGAACTACTTACAATGGGGTTTAAAGATACTTCAATAACTAAACTGAAGAGCTTGCCGGCCCATGACACATCGTGCGCTCCACTCCTTATTCAGCTGCCAGCTGGTACCGATATAGCAAAATTTAAGCGTATAAAGTACCTCTCTAATTGCGTAGTTAAAATGGAAAGATTCAAGCCAAATACCAGTTCTGGGACTCAATGCTATCGCTGTCAACGCTTTGGACATGCTTCGAAGAATTGTAACCTTCCTGAGCGATGCGTAAAGTGTGTTGGATCCCACGCTACCAAGGATTGCTCTAAAAAGGATCGAACTTGTCCCGCAACTTGTTGCAACTGCAAGGAAAACCATCCAGCAAACTTTCGTCAATGCCCTGCGAGATTTAATTATCTTAGACGCCTTCAAGAAAAGAAGCAGCCGCCGATTACTCAGAGGAAACCTGAAAATAGATCAGTTGCACCTCCACAGCCTCAACTTGCAGAACGTACGTGGGCCAATGTTATATCGGAACCTGCATCCAAGCCTGCATCTAAGCCTGTATCTAAGAGCATCTCAAAACTGGATGAGAATTGCGTCGATGCTACTACAACTGAAATGCTTGAAATTCTTAATGCAATCAAATCTGTAAAAAACGAGTTTAGGTCTTGTAGCACTATGATGGACAAAGTCATCCTGATTTTAACACACCTAGGTCATTATGTTTAATACAACCAAAGGTCTTAAATTATTATACTGGAATGCGGATGGCATTCGTGAAAGGATTTCTGAACTTACAGATCTTGCAATCTGTGAGTTATCTTCAGATATTATAGCCATTTGTGAAACAAGGATAGGATCGCAAGTATCTATTCGTGTCCCGGGCTATAACTGCTATCGTCAAGATAAGCTCAACAGTCGTGGACAGGGGGTTGCTATTCTCATAAAAAGTAATATTCCGCATTCTTGCGTGACTACTCCTCACACGGCTCATATGGAAGCTATCGGCGTCGAAGTCACTCTTTCTGCTCAGAAATTAACTATTTTCTCTATCTACCAATCGCCAAATTTAGAGCTTCTACATAGTGACATAGATGCGTTACTAGGCACTGCAAAACATGTACTATTAGCCGGGGATTTTAATGCACGACACCCTCACTGGTGCAGTTTTAGTAGGATGAACCGTAATGGTAATTTTTTATTTCAACATATGTTATCCCGTGAGTACTCAATTCATGCGCCCGCTGAACCAACGTTAGTTCATTATCATACGGAACATAAACCTAACACACCTGATATTTTGTTAGCATCCAATTTTAATTCTATAACTAGTATAACTGCCCTGTCGGCTCTATCTTCCAATCATTTACCAGTGTTGGTAAGTTTGGGAGGTAGACTTGATCGTCAATTGGATAGTTATTTCAATTATAAAAAAGCAAACTGGGTTAAGTATCGCACTTACTTGAATGAGCATACAGCTCTTACCAACCAAGTGTTTGACTCCATAGAATCAATTGATCAAGAGGTGCAATCATTGACTCAGTCACTTTTGGCAGCTAGAAATCATTCAGTTCCTGAAGTAAAATCAGATATAACACCAAAACCATTACCAAAATTTATCAGAAAACTTATAAGAACTAAAAATAGTCTACGAAATCGTGAAAACTGCAAAACGGATCAAATATCTCGTTAAATAATAAGGAGTGAAATAAATTATCTTCAAAGTAAAATTAGAAATTTAATCCAAGTTCACAATGATAAAACTTGGGATAATAAATTGTCTAAAGTTGACAATGTTCAATCTGATCTTTGGCGTATAGCTCGATCCATAAAAAGACAGTCCACAGTCATACCACCACTTGAGAAATCAGATAAAAGTTTAACTACATCAGTTATTGACCGGTGCCATGAACTTGCTTCTGCGTTCTTTAATAACATGAATCTTACAGCTGATTGGCAAGATGATAAAGTTGATGATTATGTTTCTTCCTCTTTGAAGTCTCTTGATACTACTTTTGATACTTCTTCAATTATTTTGACTCGTCCAAAGGAAGTCAGTGGTCATATACGATCCCTAAAAAATAGGAAATCTCCGGGTGGGGACGATGTACATAACATTATATTAAAAAACATACCCCAGAAATGTTTGGTATTAATCACAAAGATATTTAACTCTTGTTTAAGATTAAATTATTTTCCTGTAGCCTGGAAGACAGCTAAAGTTATTGCAATTCCTAAAGTTGGCAAAGACCACAAGCAACCTGTCAATTATCGTCCTATTAGTTTACTACCTAATATAGGTAAGATTTTCGAACGAATAATCTATGAACGTTTACTACGTTCACTCAGTAGTCGTTTTATAAATGAACAATTTGCTTTCGACGTTCACACTCCACTATACAGCAACTGGCAAGAGTTAGTGAGCACGTATCCCATAATTTAAATTTAAGGCAATCTACGGGCATGGTTCTTTTGGATATTGAGAAAGCATTTGATACCGTATGGCATTATGGCCATACGGTTCACAAGCTTCTGGTGTCTCAAGTACCCAAAAACTTAGTAAAAATTATACAATCATATCTTGAACACCGTAAATTTAAGGTATTCATTAGCGGCACTTCCTCTGAGCTATTTTCTGTCCCAGCTGGGGTACCACAGGGATCAGTTTTAGGACCACTACTGTTTTTGGTCTACCTTAATGATATACCAAAACAACCTAGGACACATTTAGCATGCTTCGCTGATGATACTGCATCGTATTCGTCATCTAATGATGAAGAGTTAATTATCAAGAGACTTCAATACTCGATCAACCTATTATCTGGATACTTCAGACAATGGAAGCTCAAGTTAAATGAGTCTAAGACTGAGGCCATAATGTTCTCTAGGAAACGTAAGCCACCGGATAAAAATTTAATAATCAATGGACATAACATCCCCTGGAGCAACTCGGTGAAATATCTCGGCGTTAAACTCGACACGAAACTAAACTGGTCTTCAAACATTGACTATATCCGGTCTAAAGGCCTCAGGGCTTTTGGAGCAATTAGCCCAATTATGTGCCGAAAAAGCAACCTTAGTTATAAAACGAAGATAAAAATTTATTCAACTTTACTACGGCCCTGCATTACTTACGCTGCACCCGTTTGGAGCAGCACATGCGAAAGTAATTATAGAAAACTTCAAATTGTACAGAACAAAGCATTTAAAATAGCTTATAATACTAAATTTCGGACAAATCTTTATAACCTTCACGATAAAATTAATTTTCCCAGTATAAAGCAGTATATATTAAAACAAACAAGAAAATTTTACTTGTACACGAACAAAACTAGTATAAATAACCTTATTTCATCGATAGGCCAATCGCGTATTTCTAAACTTTCATACGTCGATACTTACAAAAAATATCGCTTACCGCATCACTACGTTCTCGACGATACCGACGATGATAACGAGTGAAATGTAGGATCTATCTAGCTGTGCACAAGTTATAATTACGGGTAGGTGTGATACAACTGCGTTAGCAAAGTACTCTATTGCTTGTTTTGTTATGGAATTAAATGAGGAATTATAGGGTACTTTCGCGAATGCCTTCTTCAAATGCAAATTTTATGTAAATAACTATTGATTATGTAGGTATGTTTTAATGTAATTTTAGTTAACATTATTATCGATTATATGCAATGACGATGCTACGTATTTCATAAGTAGGTAAGTCATTTGTTATCATTTTACAGAACGAGTTCATTCTCGTATGTACCTAGTGTGTTTAAGTTACATCGCTAAAAATGCGCATTTATAAATAGTGCATACTGTCAAGTCTAAGATAAGGCTTATAGAATTAGGGTTGATTAATAATATAATTTGAGTTTTATAAAGTGTGTAGATTAATATAAATATATTATTTATTTAAAAGGCTTAAAGAGGCGCGTGTAGTCTGACAAGTCATTTTATTTAAGCTAATCTTAATATGTACTTGACCGTGTCTAGTGTATATTGTAACAGTTATATTATGTTAAATAAAGAACTTTTAAAAACAAAAACAATGAAAAAAGTCCTCACAAAATTCAAAATATTATGTATCATAAAAAATAATATTATATCAATAAAATAAGTGGGTTAAGTTTACTCTCCAAAAGGGATCAAAATAGTCATAAAACTCTCATTGACATTTTCAATAATATTAGCATCTCAAACTAAACAATAAAAATTAAACATTAAAACGTGAATACTATGTTGACTTCTAATTAGAATCAAAGCACTATTTTTGGTAGGTTAATAAGGAAAAAACAACATAACATTTTGCATAATTAATAAAACAACATCTGATTATACATAAAAAACAATTAGGTGGGCTTGCTCTGTCTGTGATAAAATATGCGTTTAGAAAAAATCAAGCATTTATAGCTTTATCAAACAGACGGTTCCTTATTAGACACATATTCTTTCATTTTCAGTTGAAGTAGGCTTAACTGAAAGCAATGCTTTGTGCATTGATTCCAAGTTTCGAGACCACTTCCCTAGTAACGTCCCTCTAAAGTAAAAACTCTTTCTGTGTTGATAGCGCCACTGCAATTGACTCGTTATTTGTCGAAACGCCTATAATAGCTTACTTTTCCTTTAATTGCTTTGAGTTTCTAAGCTAAGGGTCCAGGTTCTGATGGGCTTACTTATACCTTTTCCGACTCAATTTCGGTCGAAGAAGTTGTGGTAGCGGAGTAAAAATGATTATATTCACTTTCAGCTTATCCGATTAAAAATGTCCTGTAAAGCCGCGTTTTCACTAGAGGAAATTAGTCCCGTGACGTCGCTTGCGACATCTACGGGTTGCGGGACTTGTCGCAAGTCGACGTTCTGCGAGCGTCGAAACGCGCGACCTCGTGTCCCTCGACTGTCGCCCGACATGTTTTGAATAGTGAGGACATGTGTCGCTTTGTTTCCGAAATGGCAGTAGTGTGGTCCAACGAGAATGTTATGACCCTCACCGAACTGTACCAACATTCTCAGTTATTGTGGAATACTCTACATCGTAATTATTACATGCTATGCTATTTTAGAACGTTTTATACGGAATGCTCAGCAGCTGCTGCTACCTATCCGTACCTAACAGAACTAAAGAGTTGAATTATACAAATGTCTATGTCATCAAAAGTTTCTGTCAAAATTTTACTTTTTTAATGTAGTTTCTTAGTAGTTTCACTGTCAAGTCAATATTTGCCAATACGTAGTATTCTTTCTGTGATTTACCGCCTTTTTCTTTCGAATTAATAGCGATCATATCTTTGATTTTGGCTCTGTTGCCGTTACTTTTGCTACAACTACGTTACTCCATTAAATAAGCATACATAAAGCTGTTCAGATATCCAGTGCATAATATATACCACCATTAGTTCAATGTTCATCATCATCATCATCTCAGCCGTAAGACGTCCACTGCTGAACATATGCCTCCCCCATGATTTTCCAAAAGGACCGGTTGGAAGCGGCCTGCATCCAACGTTGTCCTGCGACCTTCATCAGATCGTCTATCCACCGTGTCGGTGGACGACCTACGCTGCGCTTCCCGGTCCGTGGTGTCCACTCCAAAACCTTTCGGCCCCATCGGCCATCTGTTCCGCGTGCTATGTGCCCTGCCCACTGCCACTTCAACTGGCTAATCTTCTGGGCTATGTCGGTGACATTCGTTCTTCTACGGATCTCCCCATTTCTGATTTGATCACGTAGAGAAACCCAGAGCATAGCCCTCTTCATAGCTCGTTGTGCGACTTTGAGCTTATCAACGAGTATGAGGCCCATAGTAAAAGACCACGTTTCAGTGCCATAAGTCATCACTGGTAACACACATTGGTCGAAGACTCTTGTCTTGAGACACTGAGGTATTTTTGACGAGAAGACTTCGCGAAGTTTCCGGAACGCTGCCAGAGTTGGATTCGACGATTGACCTCTAGTTTCGCAGTTTCCTGCCATTATACGCTCGATGATAGGGGGGGGGGGGGGGTAAATGTGGTTGAGCAGTTTCCTGCAACCAGAGAATAGGTAGGGAATAAGAGGATAAATACCTGGTTTACGTGGGGGGTGTCGAGAGTCTCTGGGTCTGATGAGGGCTGGTGACCGTGAGCCCTAGGTGGAGGCGTCTTGCTGTCGACGGCGTGCTGAAGTACTGTTGTTCACTTGGTTATAATGTTTGTGCACTAAGTTTATCGCGCAGTCGCGTAGGTACTCGGTCACTCGGAGCGAGGTCAGACGCGGTGACTCGTGGTCATAATGGCGGTGCCATGCGGTCGCTACGCGGAGCGCAGCGGTACACGTCCGCCGGTTGCGAATATAAAAGGGTGACTATTTCCGCTTCCTTTTGCTGCTTGCTTGTCGCCTGACAGCTGCAGGACAGCGGCGGGGGAACGCGGGGGCGCGGGTGCGTGCCTTGAGGTGACGTCACGCTTTCGCGTGAACAACCTCTTTCTCGAAGTTGGACCTGCCTAGTTTGACTGTCTGTCCCAGGTAGATGTACTCGTCAACAACTTCGAGAACTGAGTTCCCAACTGATATTGGGGTAGGTACAACATGGGCATAAGACAATTTTCGTCTTATCCATGCTCATCTTAAGACCTACCCGTTGGGAAACTCGATGAAGGCCTTCGAGCATTGTACTGAGGTCTTCCATGGATTCTGCCATGACTACAATACCGTCGGCAAATCGAAGGTGATTGATGTATTCGCCGTTAATATTGATGCCAAGTCCTTGCCATTTCAAAAGCTTGAAGGCGTCTTCCAATGTAGCGGTGAACAGTTTCGGAGATATAACGTCTCCCTGTCTCACGCCTCTTTGCAATGGAATTGCCTTCGAACTCTGCTCCTTGGGTCTTACTATCAGCTTCGTAAAACCATGCAAGTTCCGTGCAGTTCTTAAACCTGATATAAACAGTTTTGAATGAAATCATACCATGACGCTCATTTAGGTGAACTGTTTGAATATTGTTTTCTCAAAGGTGAACGGATAATATAGTCTCTGGCATTCTAACAATTTGCTATAACCAACTTTGCAGACGCCTAGACGTTTGTAAGCTTATAAACTGAGTGGATTTAGAGCGACATGTTAACGAGTGTCCATACAAAAAAAACAGGTGAACGGTTTTTCTACGGTTCTTGATAGTAGGCCTGGGCAGGCCTGCTTTAAAGTTGTCATGGTACGAATAAACCGGGCAGTTGTCTAGAAGTCCTACTTTAAGAGCTCATAGTATGGCCCCTGTACTCGGACTGACATGTAGGCGTTTTTGAAAAAAACACTTCAGCACTTCAATATACCGATAGTCAATACGGCACCGCTGGAAAGACTCAAGCACTGCCCACGTCTCGATCGAATCAAAGGCTTTCTCATAGTCCACAAACGCTAAACAAAGAGGCAAGTTATACTCTTCGGTCTTCTGTATAACTTGCCGTAGCGTGTGGATGTGGTCTATGGTACTATAGCCTTTTCGGAAACCGGCTTGTTATGGAGGCTGGAATTTATCAAACCTGCGACTAAGACGGTTCGTTATGACCTTCGAAAACAGCTTATAAACATGGCTCAAAAGCGAGATGGGTCTGTAACTTTTAAGTAAAGTGTTGTCACCTTTCTTGAAGAACAGCACCACCACGCTTTTGTTCCATGCTTCTGGCGTTGAACCTTCGAGTAAGACGGTATTAAAGAGCTTCTGAAGGACTTTATGTGCCGGTGTTCCACCCGCTTTCAGAAGCTTAGATGTGATACCGTCGTCACCAGGCGCCTTGTTGTTCTTAAGCTGTTTCAAGGCCATTCTAATCTCGTACAGGCTGATGTCCGGGATATCTTCGGTATAATGTCGGGTCAGCTTGGCTCTTGGGTCTTTGACCGAGCTGCTAACAGGTTTAGCGACCGAGGTGTATAGCTGTCCGTAGAAACTCTCTACCTCTCCATACACTTCTGCTTTGATCTACGCTACACTACCGTCTTCTCTCTTCAGCATCGTCAACTGGCTTTGCCCAATAGACATGTCTCTTGCAAACACTTTGGAGCATTTTTTCCTCTCTCTCATCGTCCCTTTAATACGGTTTGTATTAAAGATCCGGATGTCGTGTTGCAAGGATTTCCATACTCGTCTATTGAGCAGCCTATATGCTTCAGCATCATCCGAAGACTGCAGTTTCAGTGTGTAACAACCCCCCCAATTTTATTTTTTTATTCTAATCAATCGTATTGTTTTGGCCAATGATCGTCGAGTCTAGGAGGACCCTAACACTGTGTACCGCTGCTGTAACCTTGCTCTTTTCGGAAAGAATTGAAACAGAGAAAACTATTCAGAACTATAGATGCCTAGAGAAACCAAAAGCAACGCCTAGGTATTCTGATATTACGATGGATAACCTACTACTACATTACTGAACTGCTAGCTGATAACGAAAAATTGCGATGAACATACTAGATTGCAAATACTTAGTTCTTACACACTGACTGACTGAGCCGATCCTAGATTTCTAGCTTAAGTACTTGATTTGACTTCTAATCGTGGAAGATATTAATCATCAATATAAGTTTCTGAATTTAAGGTCTATGTTATTTGACCATAGAACATAGAAACAGTAGGATATTTGCAAGTTTTACTATATTATAATTATTAGCTTGCAAAACTATCTGTTAAATATGATAAATCAGTTTTGATTAGTGAAATAATATATAAACAACTCCAATTAATAATATCAGATACACGCATGATTTTCGATATTATTAATAACAGTTATATACCTGTTAATTATATAACTAGCTTTCTTTATAGATTTATGTTTGTTGCTATGAACATTTAGCTGTTGATAAGATTGATATAATCTCTTGCAGACTAAGTGTCTCTATAATATGTACTATTTGTTTCGTTTATTAAAAGCTGCTAGGAAATAAATAACAAAAGTAAAGTAAAAACTCTTGTGATCAGTAACTACTACGCTGATTATCCAATTCCTTTAGATAAATATTATCAGCCACTATTCCCTGAATAGTTCAATTGTTCAAGTTTAATCATTTACTTGTTTACTGAAAGCAATATATGGGAAATAATATTAGTGACTTACGAGAAATCTCTAGACCCTTGTTTGTGGTTTACAAGAATTCTCAAGGTGCTGCATTGCTTGACCAAGTTTGATAAGATTTACCACATACATAAATCTCCTTTTTATACGAGATTGCGATACTTAGATTACTAGTGTTTTACATGTCATGTCATCTATTGAACCATTGTAGGAAAAGCAATTATTTTAAATACTTAAGTATTAGCAGAATCTTTGTTGTATTGGTTAGCTCAATACTAGAAGGCATATATTGATTATGATGATTATTATAATAGTTAGCTTTATTTTGCCAAGCAAATTAATGATAGATACCTCTACAATTTAAAGGTATAATATATTTCATTAATTTTCATATTGTAAGTAATTAGTTTGATTTCTTTAGATTTGCCGTAGAATTCTAGATTTATTATGATTTAGATAGTAGGATTCTTGGCATGTTCAAGGCTTACAACTCGAATGCTGGATTAAGAGCTGCTATAATTTATTACCACATTCTCATGCTAGGATCAGGGTAGACAATCTAGCCCAAACTCGATTCATTAGCAAATATATAATATATTATTGCAACAAATACATTAAATTTCATTCGAACTAATATTTCTATATTCCTTTGCAGGCAAATATTTCTGAATTCCTTACTTTATACTGATTAAAAATACATTTATTTTGTCATTTTTATTTTATTTTATTTATTAAGGAACAGAAAACAGCCATATTATAAAATGTACAACAATGTGGATAGATTAATAAACTTAATAATAATACAGTTATTTTATTTATTTTATTTTATTTTATTTCGTAGTTAGTCTTTAGTTTCTAAGTCTAGCATACTAATAGATTGTATTGATATGACGAAGTCATTATTGATAACTACGTCTCTAGTGGTAGATACTACTAGCTCGTGAATTTACTTATTTGTTCCCGATTGAACCATCACGAAGTTAATGTATAACCCGGAAAGCAAAAATACTATTTCCTAGACCTACTTCGGTCCTAAATAAATTCCTGGTCTGCTAAAGTGTGTGTAAGTCCCCAACAAACCCCCCAAAGTTAATTGCGCATGAGCTGTCATCCCCCTGATAGGATGGCTCAAGTTTGATCCCTAACTAGCCTCTAAAGTTCGGTGCCAAGCCGAGAATCGAACCTATGGCCCCTAGGGTGTCCAACTCCACGCACGGAAATAGTCGCGCGACTATACCGCTATAGCCGAAGCTATGGAAGGCTGCAAAGCGACGTTCTAGTATGAGAGGAAATAAATACATAGAAGACACTTCCACTGGAATATTCTTTCCAATCAAAGTGAGGAGCAGTTAATCGTACCCATTGCAATAGGTTAAAGCGATTGTTGGCTCGCTCCCAAAAGTGTCCAACTCTAAGGATTGGGCGTTCCCTATCGAGGTGGATCTTAGTTGTCACCGTGAGGTATCCAACCCACGACCGGAACCATGTCCGTAGCAGAATATATTACCTCACGGAAATTCGAGAATGTAATAAGCATTTTCTCGGTCTTTCTACTGCTTATATAATTTCTCAAACTTGACAGTGACGCCGATTTGAGGCCGATAGGTATCCAATCAATGCCCTTTCTATCGGCGTCAAAACGGCTTCAGATCCACCTCAGCCAATCTCTGCCCTCCAGCGCATTCCTATTCTTATTTCAAATTCTCATCAAAATCCGCTCATGACAACACATATTTTGAATTTCGAATGACGCCGATCAGAGGAACGTAGATCCAATCAAAGCCCTTTCTATCGGCGTCAGATCGGCGTCAATACTCATTTGTTTTAGGGTTCACTTTGATGAAGCAACCTCAAATACACGGACACATAACGAAAACGTGTTCCTCACATTACCTTTGTATGGTTAGAAATATCAATGCTGCTTATTTTCATGGTAATTTTATTAATTTTGCTTATAACTTTTATGTATTTAAAGGATTACTCAACATTTCCTTTTTCTTGAAGTAACTTATCAGTTCTGTTTGAACAATCGATTTAAATGGTTAATACATAGAATATCTTGATAGCCTAAATATTCTAAGCTGCTTATCATTTTCAGTAAGTACCTATAGTCTTGCTTTAAGAAATACCTATCATCTAAATCTCAACATTACACATTAACGCTTTCTTCTACTTTTGATTGTCTAAATTTCATCAATATTTGTTCATACCAAGATACTTTTTAAATGTCTCTATATTTGTGAATGGTGACGGAATCCTCATCCAGAGCCTGTTCCGTTACAAGTGAGCGTCGTTCAGCCATGAGGTTGAGGGTATCGTTGGAGAGTTTCTGTGCCCTATCTGTACTGTGGGGTTTAAAGTATTTTGAACCCACTGTATGGACAGTTTCTACTAACCTGTTATTGATCTCGTCCACTGAAGCGATGTTCTCAAGGCAATCGAAGTGATTGGATAGCTCAAGTTGAATGCTCTCGGAGTCTTGAATACGGGCACGAGTGGGTCGGAGCGTAGACTTCATCAGACGAGACCTATATTCACCGTGCCTCTTACCATTCGGTGATCACTACCGATTTTAACCCTGTTGATCACGGATACATCAGTGAATATTTGCCTTTTGGTGGTCATAATGAAGTCAATCTCATTTCTCGTGGAACCATCGGGACTCAGCCAGGTCCATTTCCTGTAAGGAGATCTGGGGCCTTACTATAAGCTTCATAAAAACCTTGCAAGTTCCGTGCAGT
Source organism: Selenia dentaria (assembly GCA_917880725.1). Classification (NCBI taxonomy): domain Eukaryota; kingdom Metazoa; phylum Arthropoda; class Insecta; order Lepidoptera; family Geometridae; genus Selenia; species Selenia dentaria. Next base: position 17,647,544 of record OU862888.1, on the reverse strand, counting down.
TCTTAAACCTGGCATATTAAACAATTTTGAATGAAATCATACCATGACGCTCATTTAGGTGAAGTGATTAAACATTATTTTTGCAAAGGTGAACGGATAATGTTTTCTCTGATACTAACCATTTACTATAACCAATATTGCAGACATATCTAAGTGAATAAGCTGATAAACTGAGGTGATTTCGAGCGACATGTTAACAAGAGTCCATACAAAAAAAACAGGTGCAACGGTTTTATGCGGTTCTTGAATAGTGGGTCCTGGGCAGGTCTGCTTTAACCTTGTCATGGTACGAATAAGCCGGGCAGTTTTCTAGAAGTCCTGCTTTAAGGGCTAATAGTAAGGCCCCTGTTTTCAAATGTATCATATATTATGCCTGTTTAAGTTTGTTACAAATAGATTAGGAAAAATCTAGATTATGTTGTCTGAATCTTTGTGTCATTACTTTTCTAGTTCATAATTATTTATCTAAGCCATACAAACAAGAAGTCAAGTCAAGATGTCATACATTTAGTGTTGTCATATCTACCTACTTATAGGTAGATCTACCTATTTTAGCTTGAGTCTACCTATCTACCACCCGAAGCCCTAAATTTACCTATTTTCGATACCACGTCTTATTGAAAGTAATTTTGACATGAAACTTAGTTATGCGTGTAACAGAACCAGTAACGTCCACGTCTTTGGTTTATACTTTCTGCGCAGGATGCGAGCAAAGTAAAAACCAAAGACGTGGACGTGAGCATTCACTAAAAATAAAGAACATTAACAGCGCGTGACTGTTGATAATGTTGACAGTACAATTATGTTACACTTATGCAGATTTTCGTGCTAGACTCACAGGTAAATCTCACGAAACGAAGGTGTCACTGTCAACATTGTCAACTGCTCATGGTATGTGCATGGAAATTTGACTACAATTTCGTTGGCTTACATGATTCTGTGTATGTCATTCGTTGATAATGATGCTTATCATTGTTCCATAATCGACCAATCTTAGCTTATTTTCTAATCTATATGCGTGGTACTGGCGGCATTGCGGCAATCCCACAGAGGTAATTTATTTGAAAATGTTAAAGTTGAATCTACTACTTTAACGTGTGATTTTATTTTGTTTTGTTGTGTTGTGACTTTCAATAAAAATGTATATTTTAGAACTTTAATTTGAATATACTAAACAGTAATAACTAAATAGAGGCGAATTACATGATAATGGCGGAGACGAAACACGGAGTCAAAGTGTTCGATCTCTAACGTGAATTTTGCCGGTTAATAATAATAGTTTAACGGTGTCAACGGTCAGTAGCTACTCGTATTATTAGTAACCGGCAAAAGACTCTGAGATTAGCTCAGCTCTAGCTAGTAGGATAATTGTGTAGGAAATGTAAAACCAAGAACGGAGAACCCAGCTCGGAACACTTGAACATTTTATAAAAGCATGTATAAAAATTAAATAACATTTTGTTTAATTTTGATAAATCTTTTGTTTTACATTGTTATATATATATATATACATATAATTATATTAATTATAAATAAAACTTGAGAGGTAGATCTACCGTTTTTCCCATGACATTCTACCAACTTCTACCGATTTTTAGGACTTAATCTACCAATTTTCCAAAATGTGGGTTGACAAAACTGCATACATTTATTATTTCGGCTGAATGACTTTGTATCCATGGCTATGTAATAAATAAAAAATAAAAAAAAAACTTGAGAGGTGTCAAGGGACACCCGGATGGAACGAAGTTCCTCATCAGAAAAAATAATGCTAAAATTACAAAACCATGGTAAATATTCCAATAATTCCGTTAATCGCGCGTATATGGTTACTTCATTACAACTCCTTTCTGCGTATGCAAATATTTCTCAAAATTACTTATTACATCCAGTGAATGAAATGCCTCCGCGAGCTAACTTTACCTGAGTCGCCATCTAGTATAAATTTAAGGAACTAAATGGCGCCACTTGCTACGATTACAACATCTGGCTTGCTTTCTATAAGAGAGAGAGAGACAGACAGAGAAACATGCGACGCCGCACTTGCTTTCTATAAGAGAGAGAGAGACAGACAGACAGCTTACTATAGCAAAAAGTGTCGTGACAACTTTTCGTAAACTTCGTTCCAAAATTTCGTTTGCTTTATTTGCGATTTATATTTTAAAAATTTTTATAACAGTAGTGCCTTTATTGGCATAAAATACATTTATTAAACAGTTGCGTCAGTATTTACAATGTTGCGCTCTCCTACGCAAAAATCCTCCACGCCGCCGCCGCCTGCTTTCGTCGGAATAACGACGCGTCAGAAGAGAAAAATGCCGGAGCACCTACTTTCCTCACAGATAGCAGAATTAATAGCGAAAATGAATGGGTGGAAAACAGTGTAATGACAAAATCGACCCCGTCATAAAAGGTGAGCTAACCTCACTTTCGACCCAGTCTAATAACATGAAGAACGAAATCGAGAAACTGCGTATTGATTACGCGTCTTTTCAAAGTAAACTTTCTTCAGTTGATGCTGAGATAACAAACTTATGTTAAACCCTATATTAGTAAAGGGCATAAATATCCAATTAAAACACCACACTGTAATTTCTTCTAATGTTTAATTCAATAGTCACAACTTCCAACAAACCCAAAATATAATACTAATGAAGTAATATAATGAATCATACAAACTAAATAACCAATCGAAACTTAAAAACTCAATAAGCACTAGCGCTTTAAATTTAGAAACACAACCACTAAACGAAACAGTCTTTAAAACAACTAAATATTACCAAATCATTATAATTCTCACACATAATTACCAAATTATTATAAATCTAGCACATAAATCAGAAATATACTCAGCTTCTATGAAAACCAAAATGGACGCCGTACACGTTAACCAACTGCCTATAATATCAGCCGCCAATCTGGCTTACTCAATATTCGGTGACCAAATGTCCAGAAAAATGTTCTTCCTCGTAAAAAGTGTTCTTCCGGATGTCGGCCCACCGGAACTTCATGGTAGCCAAATACTTCGCTCTCGTTGGCTGGCGCTGCGGACTCGCAGTACTCTCGGAAGTGACGTTCTATTCAAACTTGCTTTTGCATCGTCGCCATCTTGTGCCGGAAGTAGCGCAGTGGATTTCATTTTGCAGCTAGCGCCATGTTTTGACTTGCGGAAGTGATGAATAAATTGACAATCTGGTGTATTTGCTTAAACTCAATCAGTGCCACCTTGGATCGATGAAATGTGATGACTTAAACCGGATGTTTATTACACTCGCCCATCCTGACACCTTTGCGTCCCTGCAAAGTAGAGAACAAAGTGTGTATATCGACATGCCATTAACAAAATAAAACGGATTCTGTTGACATAAACAATTAATTAAAATTTCCAATTATAATATTACGTGACCAATATTTAGACCAATAACACTTAGCCACCCATACCAATGTGACATTTCATGACCCACAAACCAATGTGACATTATGTCACCCATAAAACCAATCTGACATGTCACCCATAAAACCAATGTGACATTATGTCACCCATAACCCAACGTGACATTTTGTCACCAGTAATACCAATCTGACATGACAACCATAAAACCAATGTGACATTATGTCACCCATAATCCAACGTGACATTTTGTCACCCATAAAACCAATGTGATATTTTATCACCCATAGAACCAATGTGACATTCGACAATCCATAGTTATTTTATTATCCAATCCATATTAGATTCCGGACCAATGCAGCGAATTGTCACCTATTAAAAACAAACTTCAAAATATTGCACATCTCTTAAATATAATATGACGAATATAAGCAAGCCGACCAGCAAAAGAAGAAATAAGCAAGGAAGGAACGAACAAATAGCAACAATAGTTATCAATACAAAAAAACCATACAAATTTTTGTCAAATATTATCCTTCTAACAAATCAAGTAATTCTTCGGTAATATTAACTTCGCTGTCATCTGCGCTCGACTCTGAATCCATTCCTTTAAATAACTTTATAGATTCAGATGATACTAACGCCTTAAATCTTTTATATCCCTTAACACCTTTTAATGATGTTATCATATACCTGTCATTGCCAACGACTTTCGTTATTTTATATGGCTCACTGTACTTTTCTTTTAACTTTCGTCTAACATTGAAATTTCTGTCAGCAGCACCTTTCCACAAAACTAGGTCATCTACTTTGTATTTAGTCGGGGGTTTTCTTTTAGCGTTAAAATACTTACTCATGTTTTCCGATGTTTTACTCAGGTTCGCTGCGGCCTCTTTCTTTGAATTTTCCGCAACACTTTCACTGTCAAAAGAATTCTCACCCATACCTTGGTATCTGCTCCGTGATGCACTAAACATTAACCTGTAAGACGTGAATCTAGTCGAGGAATTTTGCAAATTATTCATACCCCAGGTAATGCTAGGAATACGAGTGTCCCATTCCCTTTCATTCTCCATACTAGTATTTAGAGAGTCAAGTATTGTCCGATTGTACCTTTCAACCTGCCCATTAGCACGTGGACATGCCACAGCATTGATTATATGTTTTATCTGATTATCCACGCAATATTGCTTGAAACTTTTACTCTTGAAACTAGAACCACTATCAGACACAATGCGTTTTGGGTACCCGAACAAACATAATATTTTCTCCAAGGACTCTATAACTTCTCGGCTCTTTGTAGTCTTTACCGGAACTGCCCACAAAATTTTTGTGAATGAATCGACAACCATCAACAAATAACTGTTACCTGTACGACTCTTGCAGAATGGTCCTAAATGATCTACGTGTAGAGTGTGCATCGGCTCCGGAACTTTCTCGATGGGATGAAGTTCGCCTTCAAGTCTCCCATACTGGCTTCTTTTGTACAGACAATCTAAACATGCATTAACATACTTACGAATAAACCTCGTCATCCCAGCAAACCAGAAAGTAGCTTTTATTATTTGCTCGCAACGTTTTAGCCCTGGGTGCCCTATGCCGTCATGATATTTTCTCAAAACGTTCCACCTACCATACTTTGGCACCACTAATCTTTCCTCTCCATCTTTTACTATTCTATACAGCCTTCCCTCTTTTATCCTGTAATTTTTGCGTATCTCAGGATCGGAATCCGATTCCAATTTTGCCTTAATAATACGAAGTTTTTCGTCCTGATTTTGTAAACATACTACCCAGTCAAAGATATCCACAACATTTATATCCGCCACCGCCGCTGGTTCTACTGGAAATCGGCTAAGAGCATCTACATGACTATGAGACTTACCAGGTCTGCGCTCCACCTCCATATCGTATTCTTGTATCGATAACCACCATCTAGCTATACGCGGCATCAAGTCTCTTTTGAGAAAAGTGTACCGAACAGCTGCACAATCTGTAACGACTTTAAACTTATTGCCGTACAAGTATATCCTAAACCTTCTAACCGATTCCACAACTGCTAACGTCTCGAGCTCGTACGAGTGGTACATAGCTTCCTCTCTGCTAGTCTTGCGGCTGAAATAAGCAATGGGTTTTAGGCAGCCGTCTTGTTTCTGTAATAGTATACCAGCTAATCCTCTGCTGCTTGCATCAGTATGAACTTCTATATCACCTTCGCTGCGAATAAGAGACAAAAGTTGACGTGAAGTCAATACCTCTTTTAGTCGATCAAACGCCATCTGCTGCTTTTCTCCCCATTCCCCGACGGCATCTTTCTTCAGTAAACTGTAAAGGTCAAAACTAATGCTCGCATAATCACGAATGAATTTCCTGAAATAGCTTGTCAATCCTAAAAACATTCTTAGTTCATGTTGGTTATTTGGCTCTATGTATCTAGTCACCGACTCAATTTTTTTACTTCCTGGCCTAATGCCTTCTTCAGTTATCTCATAGCCTAAATAGTCTATTTTACGATGTAGGAAGGAACACTTTTCCAAGTTAAGGGTCAAACCAGCATCCCTTATAATATCCAAAGTCAATTTCAACAATTCTAAGCCTTCGAGTTCAGTTTTGGTTGGCAGCAGTACGTCATCAATATACGGTAATATTTTATCATAACGCAAGGAAGAAAATATCTTATCCATTAGACGCTGAAACACTGCTGGAGAATTCGACAAACCAAACGGCATCCGCTGAAACTCATAATGGCCCTCTGGGGTAACGAAACCCGTCTTGTGAATGGAGTCTGCAGCCACTGGAATTTGGTAAAAACCCTGCGATAGATCAAGACTAGTAAAGAATTTTTTTCCTTCTAGCTTTTCGATTTGTTCCTCTATTATAGGCAATGGATATTTATCCTTAACTGTTATGCTGTTCAGTTTTCTAAAATCAACGCATAATCTGTAATCGCCGTTCTTTTTCCTAACCAAAACAATGGGACTAGCGTAATTGGAATTCGATTCTCTAATAATACCATTCGATAACATATCGTCTATCTTATCTCTAACAACTGATTTCTCCGCATGTGATAACCTGTAAGGCAAATAGGTTTGTCAGAGTTAAGCTCTATCTTAATTTCTGTTTTATTAGTTACACCTAGTTCAGACGTATTTTCGGAAAAACAGTCCGAATAATTCTGCAAAATTTGTATTAATTCATTCAGAATATTCTTATCGTCGGACCCGCAATTAATTTTAGTAACATCAATGTTCATAACAGGTTGAAACTGACTGCTATCATTCGTACTTACAATATTAGGAGCTGTTCGGCTGTTCTCGATCTCTACTGAAACAAAAGCCCTAGCTAATAGCTGATCTCTCTGAATGGGCAAGGACTGATTACCAAAATTAGTGACAGGCAAAGTCTTGACCGGAAAATCATATACCGACGATGGTATGCTGTATTCCACATTATCGTATGAACAAGAACGAGAATCAATGAATAGCACTGTGGACGCCTCAAGCTCAGTGTCGCTATACACCTCTACGTACATTGTACATTGTGGTGGTACGACAGTTTCTTTGGAACAAAGGATTCTAATTTTATCGGGTTCAACAAAAGTATTTATTGAGGCTAAGTCGGCTTCGTCACGTTTAGCACTTTCCAGAGTAACTGTCGTCCCAGATACTATCAAGCTATACTGTTTATCGTTTATTATGGGTTGCCCTATGAATATGTCGGCTCGGTTCAAAGGTACGTCTGTAACGATGAAATCTGAAACGATGTTTAACCCGTCAACAAATATGTTGATCGATACTTGTCCGCGAGCCTTATTTGGAAGACCATTGAAACCTTTAACAAGAGTGTCACAGACCTTCAAGGATAAACCCAGCTTCGAAGCACACTCTGAAGTCATCAAATTAACTTGAGCACCTGTATCTAAATAAGCTGTAACCTCAGTATTGTTAATAACAGCAGTCTTAAAATAACATTGATTTACCTGAGGAACCTCAACGATGTTCGCAGCCTTCTGGTAACATTGTTCTGTTTTGTGACTCGTTTTTCCGCAGGTGTTACATTTCAATGCATTAGGATTTTTGGGACAGAACCTAACAACGTGGCCAGATTCCCCACAAAGGAAGCAAGCTATAGTTCTCCTGTCATTTGATTCGCGAACAAGTTGAGTTCTACTTGAGCTCGCTGTAGCCGAATCTCGGTATTGCAGCACTCGCCTTTGTGGGTTGACAGGCATTGTTCGCTTATCATCGTTCATGCAAAGAAATTGCGAGTACAGCTCGCCCGGGGTCCTATAATTACCAGCCCTAGCAGAGGTCTTAAGATGAAAAGGCAACCCTTCTATAATACATGAAACTGCTTTTTCACCGACTATCTCGCATTTAGTAATCAAAGTGCACTTTGAATAGAAGTAATGTGTCATTGTTTCATTGGCTAACTTCTTTCTATTTAACATTTCTCTTAAAGCCTCTGCATAGTCAGTATTTTGGGGAAAAGCTTCTAATATTTTCTGTTTCCATTCCGTCCAGGTGAACTCATAACTATGCAAAGCGTTATGCCACATTTTTGCTAAGCCAGATAACCTTGACTGCATGTAATAACTTTTGACGCTGTCATTCCAACCATGTATAGCACTTAACTGCTCGATTTTGTTTAGCCATTGCAGAGCTGGTAGCTCTGATTTTTCCGGATCAAATTCTGGCACAATGTCAGCTTTCACCATTACATTAGAATAATATGGATTGATCCTACCAGATTGATCCTGACTATTGGGGGAGGCAGGCACTGAAGCATCCCGTAGCGCCGTATCCCGTGGGTACCATGGTGCCCATCGACTCGTAGCTCGGCGCGACACCCAGGATTCCGGAGAACGGGTGCGTCCCGTTCCTTCACGTCGGCGTCCATTTCTTTTGTAGTCCCACCTGAGAGGGCTGCGTGACCGACTACGGCTGGAGGAGCTCATCCCACTTCTGAAAATTGTTAAACCCTATATTAGTAAAGGGCATAAATATCCAATTAAAACACCACACTGTAATTTCTTCTAATGTTTAATTCAATAGTCACAACTTCCAACAAACCCAAAATATAATACTAATGAAGTAATATAATGAATCATACAAACTAAATAACCAATCGAAACTTAAAAACTCAATAAGCACTAGCGCTTTAAATTTAGAAACACAACCACTAAACGAAACAGTCTTTAAAACAACTAAATATTACCAAATCATTATAATTCTCACACATAATTACCAAATTATTATAAATCTAGCACATAAATCAGAAATATACTCAGCTTCTATGAAAACCAAAATGGACGCCGTACACGTTAACCAACCGCCTATAATATCAGCCGCCAATCTGGCTTACTCAATATTCGGTGACCAAATGTCCAGAAAAATGTTCTTCCTCGTAAAAAGTGTTCTTCCGGATGTCGGCCCACCGGAACTTCATGGTAGCCAAATACTTCGCTCTCGTTGGCTGGCGCTGCGGACTCGCAGTACTCTCGGAAGTGACGTTCTATTCAAACTTGCTTTTGCATCGTCGCCATCTTGTGCCGGAAGTAGCGCAGTGGATTTCATTTTGCAGCTAGCGCCATGTTTTGACTTGCGGAAGTGATGAATAAATTGACAATCTGGTGTATTTGCTTAAACTCAATCAGTGCCACCTTGGATCGATGAAATGTGATGACTTAAACCGGATGTTTATTACACTTAAGGCTACCATCGAATTCCAAAGTAACTCTCACTCTGACCTAGTTCAAAAAGTACACTTGTTGGGAGTCCAACATCCATGATGAAGATTCTCTTAAATCCTGTTTAGACAGAGTACGAGATGAGATCAATAGTCTTCAGCAGCGGGAACGCCTCTTAAACATGGAAGTTATAGGTCTCTCAGAGCGGAAAAATGAACTCCTGCTGCCCATAATCCTCAAAATTGCTAGTTACGCAGGCGAAAACATAACTAGTGATGACATTGTACATGTCAACAGAGTGCAACCACATCAACATATACAAGGCAGGCCAGGGGCTATAATCGTGAAGCTCAAGTCCCAAATTGTAAAGAATAATCTCCTTTCTTCAATTAGAAAAATGCCGAGGTATCACTATTAGGCATTTGGACCTTTGGATTTGGCCTGGGGATACTCTCAAAATATATATACATGAGCACTTGACTGGAAAATAAGGCTTTGCTTAAGAAAGTTAAAAAACAAGTCAGAACTTGTCAATACCAGTATGTATGGATTAAAAACTGCCAGATTTTTATGAGAAAAGGAGACACTTGCCCTGCTATACTAATAAGAAGAGCAGACAACCTCAAATTATATGGATTGTGTTTTGTGTATTACTAGGATAATTAATTATACACTCTGTGTAATATCAAGAAACATACATTCATCACAGCTTGGAAAGGCACAGAGGAAACTCACAAATACCTGTTATTATGGAACATTGTAATCACTGCAGTAGACATGGAGTCATACATTCTAGAAACTAATACCTCACAATTCACAATAGTGGTAAGTAATAATTTACATCCCCCCAAAACATATGTGAGGATAGTACTTCTAATAATTCATGTGTCTCTTTCAAAACATCCACCTATATATGTATTGTTGTACCTGTATATGTATTGTTTTCTGTTTACATCTGCACCTTTTCTTGTATTTCAGTTATATTATGCACTTGGATGTAATTCTCAGTAATATGCAATTACCTACATAAATATAGTTCTCTACTTACCCATAGAACTTACCACAATGTTACATTAAAGTTTGTGATTAACTTTAAACAATTCTTAAATGAAAGACAACAGCTACATACATACACTTCATACAGCAGCCAGCGCACTGCTGTACTGACAAAATAGTATGAGCTACCTGAAAAAATACATTATTGTATGAAACTAGAAAAAGACTATATTAATCAAACTTAAAGTAATAATTGTGTATGTATCCAATACTTCAATTAATTTTAAACTCTAACTTTTTTATGATATGCTAAATGTTATAGCTAAATTAACAATTATTTTTATAAGAAAATGCACTAATGAAAAATAGTCACATGCTAATTTTAAACATAGTCACACCTTAAAAAAGCTCAGTACTTCTGGAAATTGTCATATTATTTCCATACAACTTTTATATATTAATTTACTCAAACTTGCAACTAATATTATATAAATGATAAGATCCATCACTGCACAAATTTACAAATTTTCATACAACAATGTTCCTACTTACCTTAAGACTTGTGATATCAGAAGTAATTGTACTGATTACATGTAGGCTAAATAAAATAACACAGTATTATTGAAAAAAATTTATTATATTGTGCTCATCTGTAGATCCCAATTGGATCACGACAATCAATATTGTATTACTAGGATGTCTAAGCTATATAAGATAATATATGTATTTTGTTCAATAGGTTTATTTAATATCACACAGTCATAATGACTGCCACTGCTCAATAATAGAAAATAATATGGATTTACTAGCTGTGCTAGTACACAGTATTTAGTAGCTCTATGATTTTTATTATTCTATTACTGCATACAAATAATATTACCATTATATTATATGCGGACGATACGGTGCTGGTGAGTCCATCATTGGGAGTGCTCAGAGAGATGCTGAAGATGTGTGAGAGCTATGTTGCTAGACACGGTCGATAAAAATGAATACATTGTATTTTAGGCCACCGGTAAATGCCCTGAAAATATAACTATAATGATAATCTTAAATGGCTTTAATTTAAACTGAGTTTATAAATTAACTAACTAACTTGAATATTTAGGGCATTTTCTTACTGACGACTAAATGACAATGTAAAAAATGAGAGAGTGTAGGGTGCTCGCCATCCTATATAATGTGTTGGCTCGTAGATTCACCCGATGTACTGATCAAGTAAAAATCAGATATTTAAAGCATATTGTCAAGGCTATACACGGTAGTCTGTAGTTCAATTGTGCCAAAAGGTTGCTGGATGAAGACAACGCGTAGGAACACGTCCAATAAAATAAGTACAGGATATTGTTGGGACTACCCCGTTTTTGCAGCACTTCGAAAAATCATGTGCCGTTGAATTGAGATAGTGACTCTGCTTGTGTTGTGAAACAGTGACTTTGCTTGTGTTGTGAGACAGTGACTCTGAAATCTAAATCTGTGTGGAACTGATAAAATGGTTCGAAGCAGTCACAGAAAGTGTGAAATCTGTGGAAGACAGGAGATCAGAAGAGATCCGGAGAAGGGATCTCTTTTTTTCTAAATTTCCGATCTAGTTATAAGAGATTTTATGATAGTATTAATGAGGTGACTTCAGTCTCAGATATGTGGCATAAATGAGATGGTACAAAGGTTATCGACGATCTACATTTTATGCAACTGAAGATAAACAAAAAGAGTTGCTAAAGTGTCTAGCACCAGACTCAGTAAGAAATAATGAACCTATATTCGAACATAGTAATATCCTTTTGGAGTCACCTTTTCAGTTGCAAGAACTCACAAACTGTTTAAAAAAGAAAGACACAGCTCCAAGTAATGATGGTGTTACTTACTCAATGATCTATAATTTACCAGATGTCGGACTGGAGTATCTTTTAAAATTATATAACAATATCTTTGATATTGTTATATAATTTTCTCTCATTCCTGTCTAGACACTTTAGCCAGACTTATAACAGATAAACAGATAGGATTTACTAATAACATCCCAACAGTTGCTTGTTTTTTTAGATATAGAAAATGCCTACAACCATATTTTAATTGAACAAGTCGTATGCACTCTGGATGAGTTGAAAGTTGGAAAAAATATTTGTAAATACCTGTGGTCATATCTTTCTGCTCGATGTCTAACTATCAATGTTGAAAGTGATGACCAGATAATATATGCCAGATGGACGAGTAGAGGGCTAGGGCAAGGAGACCCACTCTCACCATTGCTCTTTAATATTACCACTTTCAAGGTGTTTAATCGAGTAAGAGATATTATAACTGTGTCACAGTATGCTGATGATTTTGCTTTTTACATAAGCCATCAAGATCTTAAACATTGTGAAAACAATATGCAGAGAGCTTTGGATTTTATGATATCCTTCCTCGATAGTATAGGACTTGAATCATCAACCACAAAATCGTGTGTGTGTATTTTTAGTAAAGGTCACAGAAGAAACATTATAAATTTAAATATCCAAAACAAGTGTTTGAAGAAAGTTATTTTTGTTAAGTACTTAGGAATGTGGCTCGACAGATCTCTATTGTGGAGAAAGCACATAAAGGAAACTACCGATAAAACCTTCAAATTTCTTAACCTACTGAAAGTACTTTCTGGTCCATCCTAGAGTGTTCATCCCAAACACTTAAGAACATTGTATATATCTCTCATTCGAAGTAGATTGGACTATGGTTGCTTCCTATATGATAACTGTAGACGATTGGTGCAAGGTCTTGAGGATATAGAAGAAAATGGAAGCAGGATTGCGTGATAGCGGTGCTTTGAAGACACGTATGCACAACGAGTGTAGCAAACGGCGATGGAAGCGCGACTGGCGGCCGGAGCCGCCAATTGCCGTGTCTACAGCTATACGTACTCATGTATACATAGGTACATACGTGCATTCGCCGATGCGCTTGTTTATTTACAAACAGATAAGTACATTTTTCTATATATAACAACATTCGTAATATTTAAGGGATTTTATCTATTTTATTTATGGTTATCTTTTACTTTCAGGTGCAGAGCTTCGCGTCGTCTACATCCTCCCCCCCCATTGTCCTTCTAGGACAATCGTCAATCATCAGCAGAGCCACACGATTCACCGGTCGGGTAAGTACACCTGTTTGCGTCTTTAAGTCACAATTCTTACGCGGCCATCTTTTCCAGGGTGAACTTCTATTATTTTACCTTTGGGCCACGTATTTCGAGGTAAGGCGGGATCAAAAATGAAAACTACGTCTCCCCTTTTCAGTTGGTGGCCTTCTTGGTACCATTTCTGGCGTGGTAGCAATGTTGGCAGAATTTCGCGTACCCAGCGTTGCCAGAATGCATCGGTAAGTCTTTGTGCGTGTCTCCATGTGTTTTTTAGGTACAGGTCGTCATCATTGAACACGCCGGGTACTGGCAGGTTAGACGAGGATCCGAGCAGGAAATGGTTTGGTGTCAAACTTTCAGGATATTTATGGTCCACAGTGACATAGCTCAGTGGACGGCTGTTGACCATATTCTCAATTTCAGTTAATAATGTCATCAAGACTACTTCGCGCGGAGCTCTTTCTTTCAGGACCACTTTCAGCGCCGTCTTAACGCTCTTAATTAGTCTTTCCCATGCCCCTGCCATGCTAGGGCTGGCCGGCGATAAAAAAACCCATTGGAGCCCATGGTTTACCAACTCGTCATTGATGCTGCTTTGTTTTATCACCTCAAATGATCTTCTTAGTTAGGCTTCGGCGCCTCTTAGATTAGTGCCGTTGTCTGAGTACATTCTGTACGGCCACCCGCGCCTGGCTGCCATTCTCCTCAGCGCCATTATGAATGAATCTAATATTTTGTTCTCGCTACTGTTAAATGATCTGCCCGACGCCGTAACCGCAGCTGAAGTACTAATGTACGCAGACGACGTAGCAGCAGTCGTTACGGCGTCATCGGTCGATCAGTTGGAGGAGAGGTTGAACAGTGCAGCGTCGCAACTGTCGGGATGGTTTCACATCAATGGTCTTGCACTCAATCTAAAGAAGACTAATTTATTCGAAACGCGTCGGGTCACGCGACACGTAAACACATGTTATTTGTAGCTCCGTTTTCAATGTAGTAAAAGTGAATCAAAAGTGATTTTTACTGTCTAAACTATACAACCGTGACACAAGGGTTGTGTTAGCAGAAATAATTTTTTAAATAAGTGTAATACAAGTGTTTAAATTTCTGTTTTGCTTTACTTTGTAAACGTTAAAATCAAAATATCGGTAGTGCCGTGTGCAGTGTGAGTGTTCAAGTCAATGACAGAGCCAAGCCAACAGCGTATGAGTCATCGCATACTTGCAACACACACGGTTCAGTGCGATTGCAATTTTCGCCTGCATGAAATAGAGCGGCGTAGTGTAGAGAGTGGCATTGCAGACTGCGGCGCGCAAGATACCGAGTTCAAACCTCAACTAATGTTTTACTTTTTGCGGTTCCAATTTTATTGTTACCATGAATAGCAACTGTTTTAAATGTAAACAGCCAATAAATAACTATCATTTTTAACGCTGCTTGTTTTGCGAGAACTTTTACTATGTCCATTGCTCGAATAGATCGGAAAAGCAGTATGTTTTAATGGAAGTTGAGAAGAAAGCTGCGTGGAAATGCGCGGCATGTCTGTGTAGTAAAGGGCAAGCCCAACAACTTATTAGACAACAAGATACCACTCTACAGACACCACAGTATAAAAATATTACCACCCGAAAGCCATATAAAGTTAGAGTATAAAAAATTAATAAAAAGAAAATACTACTAATAAACTAATAAACTAATAAATAATAATAAACTAATAATCTAAAATACCTACTCAAAATTCATTCGAAGCTTTATCGCTTGAGGAAGATGATGAAGATATCTCATTGAGACTATCAGGCTCGAGATTAAACAGAAGTTGTCCGAATTTGCAACGAGATTTTTCAGAAAAAATTGAAAAATTGCAATATCAAGTAGCTGAACTCTCAGATAAACTACAAATTGCTGACAACGAGATTCTAAATCTTCTGACAGAGAATAAGTGTCTAAAAAAACAAGTTGCTTCATATGATACGCGGGTTTGCCAGTTAAAGGACATATGTAAATCTACACCCAAAAAACAAAGTAAAAGCATAATTGGAAAGAATGTGAATACAACAATATTAGACTTTTCATTTGAACAGAGTACTCCAAAAAATTACAATAAACAAATACTCGTATCAAATAGCACGAATAATGAAACCGTTGGTAATAAAATGAAGAATATAATATATGTTCCATAGAAAAAAAACAATATAATATACCAGAGGAAAATAAGCCAATAACAAATAAGGATTTTCAAAAATCAGTCAAGAGGAAAAATATTTTTATAGTTGGAGATGAACGAGTTAAAGGATTAGCAACCAATATGATCAATTCGACATCTGGAAAATGGAAAAACAAATATTTTATTCGAAATTGAACTTTCGGTTTAAAGAGTTTATTTCTCAACAAGAAATTAACATTTCACTTATGTGAGAAATTAATCTATGATGCTTTGACATTCGACGGACTTGGTAACTTAAATAAACTAGGTATTTACATAGTAAGTAACATAGGGAAAAAGAAAAAAAAAAAGAATCAATACAGATATTCCAATAATAAAATTATAACTTAAATAAACAAAAAATTACGGATTGTTCCATTGCAACTCGACCTTACCCGCTTTGTAGTAAGCTAGTGTCGAGCGGCCGAGCGCTGTCATAGAACAATAGAACCGGCCGGCTGATAACGCAGCAGCGCGCCACAGTGCATTTGTAGACAGTTAGTCTAGTTTTGTTTTAATAGTGTCATGTCATTTATTACGTGAGCCTTCAATTTGTTTTTAAAGGTATTAAATGAGCTTGCATTCTTCACCTCTTTCGGCAGTTTATTGTAAATTTGTACTCCTGCAAAAGTGATGGATCTTTGCCCGTGAACTGTTCGGACTTGTGGAAGTACGATATGATCTTTCCGTCGGCTAGTTCGGCTATGTATTTGATTTATTTTCGTAAATTTGATATTTTTTATATGTATTGTTTTATTCAGAATTTTTCTAATAAATATGCAGGTACAATAATGGTATAGTTGTTTTATATTCATGCATTTAGTATCTTTATATATTTTAACTGTAGATGGTCATGTAGTCGTGGTCAAATAACAATTTAATTAATTTGTTCTGGGCAATCTGTAAATCTTTTAGTCTAAGTTTTTGGAGCACTACCCCAGATTTCAATTAAGTACAAGAGATGTGGTTTGACTAAGGAGTTATATACAGTATGACGAATGGGCCGAGGTAGGCACCGAACTATTCCACGTAGTGAGCCTAGTAGTGAGATAAGTTTTGTACGAATGTGCTCAATATGTGCGTCCCAATTTAGGTGACAATCTAATCGTAAACCAAGATATTTTTCATATTGTTTTTCATGTAGTATTTCTTGACAAACTGATAACTGTAGATGAGAAGGAACTTTTTTGTTTTTGGCCTTAAAAATGACGTAGCAGGTTTTGGACGCATTAATCGTGAGCAAATTATCTTGAAACCAGTAGACTAGTTTGTTAAGGTCTTCTTGGGCTTGGACAATTATTTCATTGATTGAGACACCAAAATAAAAGACACAAGTATCATCAGCATACAAGGTTATGTTTCCGTGAAGTGGTACCTTATGTATAGAATTGATATAGATGAGAAACAGCAGTAGGCCTAGCAATGACCCCTGTGGAACTCCAAATGATATGTTTTGTGGTCTGCTCTGGTAATCACCTATCTTAACTATTTGTGATCTATTATTCAGGTACGATTCAAACATTTTAAGTGCGGTTTCCTTTATACCTATTCTATTAAGTTCTTGGAGAAGAATTGGGTGACTCACTGTGTCGAATGCTTTTTTCAGGTCAATAAAGACGCCCAGAGCAATTTTTTTACCATCAATACTAGTTTTCATTTGTGTAATTAAGTCTGCTGTTGCCGATAATGTATTAGAGTGCGACCTAAATCCATACTGGTATTTAAATAAAAAATTTATAGACGTTAAGTAGGTATCGATCAAGGCGTGAGTATATTACTTTTTCGAAAATTTTTGACATAACTGCTAGTATCGAAATGGGCCGGTAGCCTTTGGAAATCTGACTCAATGTATGGACAAAACGTATGTAATGAAAATTCTAACCACGTCGAGTGTAGTGTCTCCCATGATTCTCAAAGTCAAATTTGTTTTTTCGTCCCTCGTGTAGATAAATCTGGTGAAAATTCGATGTACGGCGAGATAGGAGCAATCAAAGATTTAGGAAATCCTACAATCATGCATCAAAATATTGCGGGACTTCGTAGCAAACTCGAAGTCTTAGAGATATGCTTAGCTGAATTAGCAGACAATGGCAGTTTGGTTGATGTACTGTGTTTTAGTGAAACTTTTATTAAACAAGGAACAGAAAGCAATATAAAACTTAATGATTTTAAATTGGCTGCCGCATATTGTAGAAACAAATGTAGAGGAGGTACGTGCATCTTCATCAGAAAGTTTTTTAATGTGAAACCAGTAACGATTCCATCAAAGCTTGCCGTAAAATTTTATTTTGAGTGTTGTGGAATAGAATTGATAGGCCTTAACATCATTATCTTATGTATATACAGAACACCGGAGCAGACAAAAACACAGATTGGTATATTTCTACATAAGCTAGATTGTTTACTAAATTATTTAACCGATGAATATATACGTAAAAAGATTGTTATTTGTGGCGACTGGAATATAGATATTTTAAAAGATAATTTAGCTGCCAAAGATCTCCTAAATTTACTACAGAGTTACAACTTTCAAGCCCATATTAAATGTCCCACACGACTAAACTCTTGCCTAGATCAATTTGCAAGCAACATTAAAAATGTACAATCTAATGTTCACGTACTAGGACTTTCAGATCACGAAAAGGCACAAACCTTGACTATTAAATCAAATAAACCAAAAGCATTCATTACTTGGTTTGAACGTAGACGTGACTATAGTGAAGTTAACATAAGAAAGTTTTGTGATAGTATTTCTTCTCTCTCGTTCGAGGCAACTTTTGAATCAAATATATTATCAGTAGCTTTTGCACATTTCTATGAAATATTATATTACAGTTAAAATGAACAATAAACCAGTGAAACTAAATTGGCTTACCAAAGGTATTAAAAAATGTAGCAAAACCAAACGTAAATTATACTTAACATATTGTAACATAAAAGTAAAAAATAAAATAAAATTAAATATAATAAATACAATAGGATTTAAAAAAAAGCTGTAATAAAAGCACAAAAATTTTGTAATTCGAGACGTATAAAAAACAATAAAAATAAAAACAAAGCTTTATGGAATGTTATCTCATCATCCATTTCCGATAAGTTAACGACTAACGACGTTGAAAAAATTACATTTAATAACATGACGTACACCAATCCAATTGACATTTCCAATATATTTAATAATTATTTTATAGATTTGACATCAAACAATAAATGTGATAATATTGACATACAATTAAATAATATAAATAAATACAGGAACAATTTTTTTGACCCCCGTAAACGCATGTGAAGTTTTTAATATAATCGTGAGTCTAAATAACAGTAAGACAAGTGGATATGACGATGTTATTACTAAAGTACTCAAACATTGTGCTTCTTGGATATGCTACCCACTTGCACATATTATTAACTTGTCATTCATAGAGGGCATATTTCCGGAACAACTAAAGACGGCAACTGTGAAACCTTTATTCAAAAAAGGTAATAAATCCGATCCAAATAATTATCGTCCCATAACATTAGTCCCAGTTCTTTCGAAAGTTTTAGAAAAGGCAATGCTTGTTAGATTAAATAGCTTCTTTACAAAGTTTTCACGTCTATGTACAGAACAGTTTGGTTTCCGCAAAGGAAGATCAACTACTCTAGCGTGTTTTGACTTAGTTAAATATATAACAGAGAGTATAAATGAAGGAACCCCTATAATATCCATATTTTTCGATATGACGAAAGCCTTTGATTTTGTTAATCACTCAATACTATTGTATAAATTAGAATTGTATGGCATACGAGGGACAGCTAATAAATGGAAAGCTAGTTATTTGAAAAATAGAAAGCAGTATACTGAAATATCCAAAATTATTACAAGTAAAGAAAATACACTTACAAAACAAACGTTTAAATCGCAACTTTTAATTAATAACTCAGGAGTTCCTCAAGGGAGTATACTGGGTCCATTACTATTCTTAGTTTATATAAACGACCTTCC
The DNA here is from genome assembly GCA_917880725.1 of Selenia dentaria. Lineage (NCBI taxonomy): Eukaryota > Metazoa > Arthropoda > Insecta > Lepidoptera > Geometridae > Selenia > Selenia dentaria. The sequence continues at coordinate 17,628,159 of OU862888.1, read as the reverse complement.
TGAAGCTACTCCCCATAAATCTATACTTTTTGCAGATGATACTACAATTGTTACTAAGTGCGCTAATAAAAACCAGGCTCAACATACAGTTAATAAAGCCCTATCAGAAGTGATCCATTGGATGGAAACGAACCATTTAAAAATTAACATAAATAAAACCAAATTATTACAATTTCTATCGTATAACTGTACTCCTTTGCCAATTGACATTCATTACCATAACAAAATCGTAGAAAGCGTTGATAATTTTAAATTTTTAGGTTTAACCCTTGACAAACACCTGAATTGGAAAATGCATATTGACATATTGTGTAAGAAATTAGAACGCTTCGTATTTGCGCTAAAAAAAGTAAGACAAACTGTGTCTATGGAGGCTGCGTTGATGGCATATCACGGTCATGTGTCTTCGTTGCTTAGCTATGGCTTGATAGTATGGAGCAACTCAGTCGATTTAGGCAGAGTATTTAAAATACAAAAGCGTTGTGTAAGAGTCATAAACAGGGCGTGGTTTTTAGACAGTTGCAGACCGCTGTTTAAAGCATGTAACATACTTCCTCTACCGTGTATGTATATTAGAGATGCTTGTGTCTTAGTGAAACAACAGCCTGATATTTTTTAAAAACGTGGCCATATTTTTACCCGCCAAAAAAGAGTGAAGTTTCTAAATTTACTATATCAACCACCTGCCCGTAAGGATTTATATAAAAGGAATGTGTACAATATGTGCATAACTCTATATAATTATTTACCAGATGAAATTAAGGCCTTGGATGAAAATCTGTTTAAAAGTAAATTATCAGATTGGCTTCTTTCGAATTGTTTTTATAATGTACACGTATTTCGGGACTATTGGGTTCGACTTTTTTAGACAGTATTAGATATAGAAAATTTGCACGTCTGCTAGCAGACAGAATACATTGTGACCTATATTTTATAAGATCTCGACTTTGTACATGTGTTCTAGCAAATAAATTATTTGATTTGATTTGATTTGATATTCATTTTAATTTGTCGGGAAGAGCAAAATCCTTCCTATCGGTGTTCATAAATGGTGTTGAAATAAAGGAAATAGCTGCAACGACTGTTTAATGTGTTACGGCCGAGTTTTGTGTGTTACACAGGTGCGAAATAAAATGAACGTCCTCTTTTACTGATAGTTTGTATTGCACTGAACCAAATAAATGGATGCATTATTATGTAGGTTAAGTATTTGAACATACCGCCCACCAAAAACAATAGTTTTTAACAAATTCAACAAAACAATATAATTTTAACACTTAGCAAAATACTTTTTTCGAACAATGGACTGTAACCCTGACATTCTTACAAAATCTTGATTAAGTTAACATTACATTATATTATTCATGCATATTTAAGGTTACTAACTTCACTTCACTTCTATAGTTTATTTAGTCTTATCACAAACACATAACCAACAGCACCGCCCACCATGGCTTAATCTTTGTCTGTTTTTTTAGGGAGTGGTATCAGCTTAGATAAAGGTATTTTCAACTCATGATTTCCCTTGCACAGCACTGTCACCACTCGGACAAAAAAAGCTCCTGGATGTAAATTCTTAATTTTTCCGAGCAACCATTTTGTGGGGGGCATGTCCTCGTCCTTTATAACAACAATGTCTCCAATGGCAGGCGATGGAACTGTAACTTGCCATTTATATCTCTGTTGTAGCGTGTTCAAATACTCAGTTTGCCATCGGTGCCAGAAATCTTGTGTCATTCTTTGAATTAGTTGCCACCTAGTTATGAGGCTAACTTTCTTGTCTTCATACTGTATATCAGGGACGCTGATTAGGAGTTCACCCACGAGGAAATGTCCTGGAGTAAGTGGCGTGTCTGTACAATTGTCTATCTGACAAAGTGGTCGAGAATTGAGGCAAGCCTCAATTTGGGCAAGCAGCGTAGCCATTTCTTCATACGTGAGCTTCGTATCTTTGTTTATCCGCGTCAGATGCCTCTTGGCTGATCGAATACCTGCTTCCCATAAACCTCCGCCTGAAGGCATTTTTGGTGTTATAAAGTGGGACGTTGTCCCATCGTTGGCCAGCAGTTCTGCTATTTCCTTGGCCATGCTATCGAAACTCTTCTGGAACATATCTCTTAATATTTTGGCAGCTCCTACGAAATTGGTGCCATTGTCGCTCCAAAGATTTAAGCAACGACCTCTGCGCGCTACAAATCTGCGAAATGCAGCTATAAATGCCTGTGATGTAAGATCTGTGACTGCTTCTAGGTGAATAGTACGGGTAGACATACATACGAATAAGCAAATGTATCCCTTTGTCGATTGGTGTCCGCGACCCTTAGCAGTTCTCATTAACACAGGGCCGGCGTAGTCAACTCCGCTATTAATAAACGCTCGATGCTGGTTGACTCTTACTGCAGGCAGTTGTCCCATAAACTGATAACTGACCTTAGCTTTGTCAATCACACATGTCTTGCATTGATGAACACATTTCCTTACATCCGCCTTTAATCCAATAATCCAGTACTTGGTTCTTATGTACGCCAACATCATTTGTATTCCACCATGGAGCGTCTTAGTGTGAGCTTCATTGACTATCAATCTTGTTATATGCTGATTGGCAGGTATAATGATAGGGTGTTTAGTCGTTTCTGCTATTGAGGCGTTTTCTAAACGACCTCCAAGTCTGATCAATTCCCTTTCATCTAAAAAGGGTGATAGTGTGATAAGCGAACTTCCTTTCTTTACCTTTCCATCCTTCCTTAGGTCATTAACCTCCTCTCCATAAACTAAGTTTTGATAATATCTTATGCATTCTTCTAATATTGTTTCCATTTCGACTGGCGTAAGATATTTTTCTTTATTTTTCTTCTCTTTGCTCTTCAACATTTTTCTACAGTAAGCAAGTACTCTTTTCATTCTTGCTATAGTTGAAAATCTTTCCCAAATAGGCTTGTCTTCTAAGGTTGTGTGGAACGATCCTCTCATTTCAAGTTCCGTTTGAGGTACCTCACATCTGTAAGCTGGTATATTTTCTTCCTTTAAGTATTTAGGCCCAGTCCACCACATCTCTAGAGAAGCTAGGTCGCTTGCTTGGACGCTTCTAGTGGCAATGTCAGCCGAATTCTCTTCCGACAAAACGTGAGCCCAACGGTCACTGTCTAGAACTCGTGTAATCTCTGCAACTCGATTAGCCACAAATGGTTTCCAGCGACTAGGATGAGATCGCAACCATGACAGCACGACCATCGAATCTGTCCAGGCAAATATTTTGTTTTTAGGAACACTTATTAATTCCGTGAGATCACTAATAAGCTCTGCTAGTAACGCTGCAGCGCAAAGCTCTAATTTAGGAACTGACAGCTGCTTCAACGGTGCAACCTTGGTTCGCGATGCAATAAGCGTTACATGGATGGTGTCATCTTCCACAATTCTTAGATAGGCAACAGCTGAATATCCAAGAGTAGATGCATCAGCATATCCGTGAATTTCCATGTTTATGTCATTTCTTAGCGTGGTTTTCAACCATCGTGGAATTTTGATGTTTTGCAGATGTGTTAATTCATTTCTATACCTTATCCACTCTTCTCTCAATTCAAACGGCAACTCATCATCCCATTTCAAGTTACAAATCCACAGTTTTTGGATCAAGACCTTAGCAGTAATAACCACTGGTGACAGCCACCCGAACGGGTCGAATAAACGTGCAACATCAGACAGGATGGATCTTTTCGTTATAGGGCCTCTCAGTTCAGGTAAGTTTACAGTTACTTTAAATGCATCATCCTTTCTATCCCATGTCAGTCCCAGAATCCTTATAACCTTGTCAAATTTTATATCTATTATTTCCCTCGTACTTTGTTCTTGTAAACATCCTAAAACTTCTTCAGAGTTGCTTGTCAGTTTTTGCATTTGAAATCCTCCCTTTTTAAGAATAACTTTAATATCTTCACACATTGTCTTTGTCTTCTCTATACATTCGTTACCTGTCATCAAAACATCCATATAAAATGAAGTTTTTAGTATAGCTGCAGTATCGGGGTACTCATGTGCTTCATCATCCGCTAATTGACTCAATGTTCGTACGGCCAGATACGGCGCTGCAGCTGTACCAAACGTAACCGTCTGAAGATTGTACCTCATCAGTTCTTTCTCTGGTTGATCTCGCCAAACGATTCGTTGTAAATTTGTATGTTCTGCTGTAATTCTTATCATTCGATACATTTTAACTATATCCCCAACAATGCATATTTTGTGTAATCTCCATTTAATTATTAAACTTCTTAGATCAGGTTGTAATACAGGCCCTACCATCATGGCTTCATTCAAAGAATGGTTATTAGATCCCTTGGCACTCGCGTCAAAGACTACTCTTACGCGACTTGTATCTTTGTCCTCACGTACAATAGCATGATGCGGTAAGTAGATTGCATTTTTGATGTCCGGTGTTTCTGATTTTGTCATGTGACCCATCTCCTTGTATTCTTCAATGACTCTTGTATACTCTGTTTTAATATTATGATCTCTTTGAAATTTCTTCTCTAACTGTTTGAATCTATATATAGCTTGTTGTTTTGTATCTCCACACATATTTACTGTTTCTTCAATACTCTGTTTCAAAGGTAAGTGTACTACGTATCTTCCACTATCATCTCTCTTAGTTGTGCTTGTGTATATTTCTTCACGTTTCTCTTCTTCTTTAGTTAATATCTTTTTTTTCTTATACAAATCTGTTTCTATTTCCCAGAACTTCCGTAGCATATCATTGTCTTCTGCAACTACGTTTGTGATATGTAGCGTGATTACTTTGTGTGTGTTGTGCACCGTTTTGTCTTCTTGTTGACCCGAAAGAATCCACCCTAAACTAGTTTTTTGAGCCACTACCCCATTAGACATTTTCATCAATCCATCTTCTATAATTTACAGAAAGCATCGGCGCCAAGCAATATGTCAATACTGCCAGGCGTGTGAAAGGTAGGGTCAGCCAGTTGTAAATTTTGTAGTTGTGTCCAGTTCATCGCGATGTGTTTTGAAGGTAATGTTGTGGATATTCTTTTTAAAACATACGCCTTCATGTGTATTGTTTCCCTTTCATTGAATCGCGATGTAACCGAGAGGTCAACCATGTGTTGTATAGGTACATGAGTTCCTTCTCCTACTCCAGAGACTACACTGTTTATGTGGGTTCTTCTCATCCCCAGTAGCTCAACAGCTTTAGCAGATGTAAACGTGGCCTCAGATCCCTGATCGATTAAAGCACGAAGAACATGTGTCTCTCCATTTCTTGATTTTACAGATACTTGCGCTGTGGCTAGTAACACTTTTCGACCAGGTTGTTCATAAGAGAAGTGTGCAGTTGTGATTTTCTATTCTGGTTCTTGTTGGAGTGCATCTCTCTCTTGATTAGTTTGTCTCACTTCGTGTAAGAGGGAATGGTGTTTCCTTCTGCAGACTCGGCACGATGTTTTTTGCCTACATGTATATACATTGTGATTTGGTACAAGGCAGTTGTAGCATAAGTGATTCTTTTTCACAAACTCTCGTCTTTGTTCGACTGATTGTTTCGTAAACTCCTTGCAGTTGTACATGTAGTGAGCGCCCTTGCAGTAAGTACATGACGGTTGTGAACTAACGCTTGTGTGCGCGTGTGAAGACTGAAATGTATCGTTTTCGTTTTCATTCGTAATTACGTGGAATGATTTTTGAGGTTGCGGCTTCTCTTTCGAAGATGTTGACAGTGGAGCGATTAGTTCTAGTGTGCGGAACTTTGATTCAAGAAATCTTTTCATCTCCGCCCACGTTGACATCTCATCGCTGCTCTCCTTGTGTGCATGTTCTTCCCAGTCCTTAAGTGACTCTGCGTCCAACTTCTGTGATACCAGAAATAAAATTACAGGATCCCAAGAGTCCGTGTTTACTTGTAAATTGTTCAGACTGTTGATACATTCGCTTGTAGTTTCAAGAATTAATTTAATTTGACTAGCTGACTGAGTAGTTACTTTCCTTTGGTAAAATAACCTTTTGAGAAGAGAAGTCACTATCATCTTTTTGTTTCCAAAGCGTCCCTTAAGTAGCTCCCACGCTTGTGTATAATTATTTTCAGTGATTTGTATATGACGTAACAACATTTCGGCTTCACCGGAAACACTCGTTTTAAGATAATGTAGCTTTTGAACATTGCTCAATGTTGTTTGATGCACTAGCGCCGTGAATAAGTCTTGGTAAGTAGGCCAATCTTCATACCTTCCAGAAAATGTAGGCAATCGGATCTGCGGGAGGCGCGAGAACGATAACTGACCATCGTGTGACGCAGTCGACATATTAGCGTCACTATCCTTCGTTTGTGTCTCTATTCTTAATAAGAGATCGGTTATATCACCATGTAAACAAAGATATAATGCTTCGAATTTATAGTATTCTTCGTTAAGAAAATAAGACATTTCGCCTCGTTGTTCCCGCAGCGTATACTTAGTTAAACCGCTATGTGCTTGTTTAAAGGTTTCCCAATAGTCATCAATAGTTCTCAATCTCACTTTAACATACCCTTCCGTTAGTCTAACTTTCGGGCACTTTTTAATGTTTGTTTGAGCCCTTTGCAACATACCGGCCACATCCTCAAGCGTACTCAAGTATCCACTTTGTTCCGCCGTCGGCACTGTCATTTTAATTTCATAAATATCTACTCGTAATCATAAACAATCCAATCCAATACTAATTAATCACGTAAGAAGTGAATATTAGTTAAAACTGCACTTCACTCAGTGCGTTATCTAAGGAATGCGGTCCTCTATTGTCTTCGCAGGTAGCCGAGCGCCGGCCGCTTGGGTTACCTATTTATCCGACTCGATTTGACCATATGTTTAATGTGTTACGGCCGAGTTTTGTGTGGTACACAGGTGCGAAATAAAATGAACGTCCTCTCTTACTGATAGTTTGTATTGCACTGAACCAAATAAATGGATGCATTATTATGTAGGTTAAGTATTGAACAACGACCTTTTTAGGGTTTGAAATAGATAGCGGGCTAACGTGGGAAGCACATATTGGCAAAGTTTGCGGGAAACTAGGTAGCGCGTGTTTTGCTCTTAGTCGAGTTGCAAGCGAACTAGTTCGAGCTTGTTACTTTGCAACGGTGCACTCGCACCTGCAGTACGGCGCGGAGCTGTGGGCTAGAGCCGTGGACTGGGAGCGTGCATTTCGCATGCAAAAACGTGCAGTCCGGTGCATGGTGCGCATACCAAACGACACCACGGTTCGCCCTTATTTCAAGAGTCTAAGAATCCTTACATTGCCCTCCACATTGCTACTTCAAGTGGCAGTGTATGTAAGGACGTCCTACGGCTGAGATGATGATAATGATATTTAAAATAATTGACTTGACTTCATAAATAGATGGTTTTTGTCTATGGTTTCTGTGTTGTGACTAAACTGATTGTCACAATTCTGCGAGTGTCTGTACACGCTAGTGTCATAAACCGCGAGGAATATGTAGGTTGTAGTCCAATATTTATAAGGTCAGTAATAAAAAAAAAAACCATCAGTATTTGAAAATCCCTCCTGGTTTTGTATCCGCCTTATATAATGACTAGCTGTGCGCCGCGGGTTCACCCGCGCGGTGATGGATGATTAATCAAATATAGTGTATGTTACTCAGGCATAAATCATATAATATTAAAGCTCTCTACTGGTAAAATATATTTTTGAACCGGATGTAGTTATCGCGCTTATCCGTTAAAAACAATCAAATCTTTCCTCTTTATTATTAGTCTAGATAAGCATTAATTAACAGCAAGGTTATGCCTGTAGTAACTTTGTACTAACTAGAAAGGAGTGATATATCCGGCATTATTTCAATTCAAACAACCAATACATTATCGCGAACTCAGATTAAAATCTTATATCGCATGTATTATTTGTTTTAACATATTTCGTAGGAAAACCATGAGCAGTAATAAATTCACCGTTTGCCACGCAGCGAGACAGGCCAGCCGTTAAAAATCGTAACAGACTCGTAAGGGATAGGTACAACATTTAGGGCTCTTGGGTGAACCCTGTGTCTTTGGTTTACCCTTTTTGGTGATACCCAGTCACAGAATGGTATTTAGTACTGTTAAACATCCCACTAAACATGAACCTTACAGACTCACTGCTGCAACTTGAATTTAGATTAAATGCGTTACTTGAGCCTGTCACTTCTGCACATGTTTGTGCAACTGAAAAATCTACGTTATGTTTCAACGTTTTTAGCAACGTTTAAAACAAATCTATGTCCGAGCAATTGAAAGCTTGCTCGGATATTTCTACAACGTTGCATAAACACCATATCTTAAATTTTATATTGTAGGGTAATGATTGGTATACTTAAAAGTTACAATAACTTATAACAACTTCCAAAAATAATGTTTCAGTAAATTCTTAAATGTCAGGTGTACTTTCAAGCTCGCTAGGACTTGTTTTCGTTATTGCATAGACGTTGCAGACTTGCAGACATAACTTACAACAGTTCATATGCAACTTTATATGAACTTAGCCTTGCTAAGTGGACTAAATCCGACATCTTCAACTTTTTTGACCAACAATAATCGATTCTTTCTTACGACGCTTCATAGAAACATCACTAATAATGTTTGACATGTGGTTACGTTCCGTTTCTTGCATAAGTTTTCTTGGAACCACACAATAATTAGTGCAATGCATCTAACAATATTATTTTTCCTAAATACATTAAATAAATAATAGATATAATAATTAAATAAATGTAACATAATTGGTAACATATTTTCATTGTAAAAAATATTAAAATGTATGAACTTGTATTTAGTGTCATCTAACTGAAAGTGTAATAACTATTACAATTCCCGGTAAACCTACAGTCATGAAATCTGTTCTAAGTGAAAAGCGTGTGGTCTACACGATTGTCGATTGCGAGCTGATTTAATTTGCACCATGAGTCGTTAAAAAGGTGCTTTCGAAAATTCAATCGTTAGCGGGTCTCGTGTCGATTTGGTTATTTCTTTATGTTGGCATTATCTAAGAACTAGCTTCACACGTATTATGTTGTCTTTTTCTATCAACGTACGTAAGAAGGAGAGCGTATGACGTCAATATCAACCAACAAAATAAAATAAGCTCAATTTACTTATTACTTACTGTGAAGTCCATTATTTTCGAATTTATATTCATTATACGTAGCTGACAGTTCCTCTTTCGACTGGGCTGGTTGAGTCACTATATTGTACAGCCAGTATTGCACGGCCAAATAATGTACGACCCGTATTGTACGCCCCGTATTGCACGACCCATCATTTCGAAGCCATGTACATGGATTCCGGGCTGTACATTCCTGGCTGTGCATAGTCACTCCGTACCGTTTTTGTTCAGGCTGGATTGTACGACCCGTATTGCACAGCCAGATATTCCGAGGCCATGTACATGGAATACGGGCTGTACAAAACGTTCTGTTTTCACTTTTCAGCAATTTTCAGCCTATTAAGTAAGTTAATTAGTATGTTGTTCTTAAAGTTAACTTTAAGAACATCATCAATCAACATAGTAGTGATGTAGAAGTTCATGTTCGCCAGTTGAATAGAAACAACAACAAGAAATGTAAATTCAGCCTTGTATTTTCACCATAGGTAGGTGTAAAAACCATGGCGCAATTCTGATGCTGGACTAGCTGGTATTAGCAAGGTTTTAGAAAAAAAATACACCTTATTAATAAAGAAGCTGTTTGTTAGGGCCGTATTCCTAAAATACGTTTAGTAATGAATCCAACCTCAATTATAGATCTGAGTCAATTACGGTATTTACTGTCAAATCTCCACACAAGAGGAGATCCACAACTGAGCATCTTAGTGGAATACAGCCCTTAGTTCTTCACATAGAATGCTTTGCACTTTATAGCATCACCTATAAACTTAATATAAAATGATAATGTTCTGCAGGCCTCATGCTGAATATGAAAAAGCAAAAGAAAAGAAGACTAAGAAATATTACTTGCAGTCTAATGTTGATCTAAATGTGTCCGATGATTAATGAAATTGTAGACAGAACATGTTTATTGTTGTGAGAAATTAAATGTGAAAATGGTAACCTATGAGAATTGTACATAAACTTATAAATCTATGGAAAACATTACATTTAAATTCAGATACAAATGTGTATGACCAGGATTACCAGGAGTAAAGATTTCTATATATTTTTTTATATTTGACAAGCAATTTTGATTAGCTTATTTATGTAGGTACCATTATAATAAATACCTTTGAATAAGACCGTTTATTTGAATTGTTCCTTGTTTGTACACTTTTAGAATAAAATTGCATAGGTAAGTATTATACCTACTTATTATGACCAGGCCAATGTACCAGGCTAGGCTAGAATTATGTTATGTAACCCACATTAAATTCATTGTTGCCTACTAAAATGCATTTATTTAAAAAACCCAGTGAAGCCAGTAAGTACATCACAGTGTTACTCATTAGGAAATAGATTCTTAATGTGTCCCACTATTTTACTGTAAAACTAAAAATATTTCATTGTAGGTATGTAACAATCGAGATGTAATGTGTATGCTACGCTGCTATTACAGGCAAATAGAAAATTGTAAGAGACAAGACATATTGTTGGTTGTTTATTTGTGCCATGTACCTACTAACTAGAAATAACAGGTACAGCATATACTTTATTCAATGAAATTCTAAATTATCAAACCGGAGATTAAATACAAACTGGTATGTACCTAGCTATTTTCCCCCAATGGTAATTTTCATAAGGTAGGACGACCTAATATTAATAAATGTGGACATTTTACACAGCACCACCTGTCCCTAAACTAAGCAAAGCTTGAGCCAGATTACTGATATAGTATTTTTTGTTTGTAAATACATACTTATGCCTATAGAGAAACACCCAGACCCAGAACAAACATCAATGTTCATCACATACATTTAAAACAAATTGAAATAATTAATTGATAAATTATTTATATGATCTACAATGGTAGATCATATAACACACTAGCTGCGTTCCACGGCTTAATCCGCATGATGATGAATCAGAACTTATACCCTATACTTATTCATCAGGCATAATGTAGGATTCCAATGATGCAAGAATTTTTCAAATTGCTCCACTAGTTTTGGATACTACTTATTCAATTCAAACAAACAAATCTTTCCTCTTTATAATATTAGTATAGAATTATAAATTTCCCTAAATATTTATTAGCTATAACTCTTAGACAGTTCATTAGTTGCTAGTAGTACTGGGATCCAAACCATGGACAATGGACAGAAACAAGTATGTACAAATATAAAATTTTAATATAGGTATATGTATAGAAGTAATAACAGTAGGTATAACAATTTACTACAACTTACAGTACACTTATATTAAAAACTTACAGTTTCAGTTAAACAGTTAATTGCAATAAACTTCAATATAGCTTTATATTGAAGTATATTGCAATTAAGAGCTTGTCCTGAAAGAGTGAATTCGCCGCGATTCTCTCGCGCGTTTTACGCGCGACCGTTGCGTCCACAAGGTGCGTGCCAACGCGCGAGCATTTGGGGAGGAATTCAGTACAAAACATGGAGTTGAACGAAGCGGTCTCAATGTAGTTAGCATACCGTCGCTAAGAAACAGAAACGGAGGGAAAATAAAATGTATTTAGTACATCCAATTCTTAATAATAGAATGACACATAGTATGTATAAAACTTTGTATCCGAAATTAAGGAAGAACAAGGACTTGACTTCCAGCAGACAACTAATCGGAACAGCGGCTTGGGCGACCGCTCAGCGCAGAAGCACGGACAGTTGCTCAGCGCAGCAGCCTAGCGCAGCAGTTTGGGCATCCGCTCAGGATACCTGCTCGGGACAGCTGAAAAACAAATGAATGTGTTAATATCTGTCGACGTTCTACGATAAAACTCTGGACTTCCATCACCCGCACCACAAAATGCAATGAAAAAAAAAAACCATCCATGCCTTACATACTTTACCAAGATCTCACTCGCACAGTTTAGTGATATTTTTATTTATTAATGCATACCAACGACAACTAGCGCGTGATATCAATTTCTGAAGATTAAATGTCGAATGTCTCAACAAACTCACGATACCACCTTTGCATGACACCACACAAGGTAATCTTTGATATCGATTACTCTGGACTTGACTTCCAGCAGACAACTGCTCGGGACAGCGGCTTGGGCGGCCACTCAGCGCAGAAGCACGGGCAGTTGCTCAGCGCAGCAGCTCAGCACAGCAGCCCAGCGCAGCAGTTTGGGCAGCCGCTCAGGATACCTGCTCGAGACAGCTGAAAAACAAATGAATGTGTTAATATCTGTCGACGTACTACGATAAAATTCTGGACTTCCATCACCCGCACCACACAATGCAATGAAAACAAAGAAATACATTCCATGCCTTACATACTTTACCAAGATCTCACTCGCACAGTTTAGTGATATTATTCTTTATTAATGCATACCAAAGACAACTAGCGCGTGATATCAATTTGTGAAGATTTACTGTCGAATGTCTCAACAAACTTACGATACCACCTTTGCATACACCACACAAGGTAATCTTCGGTGTCGATTACTCCGGAATTGACTTCCAGCAGACAACTGCTCGGGACAGCGGCTTGGGCGGCCGCTCAGCGCAGAAGCACGGGCGGTTGCTCAGCGCAGCAGCCCAGCGCAGCAGTTTGGGCAGCCGCTCAGGATACCTGCTCGAGACAGCTGAAAAACAAATGAATGTGTTAAAATCTGTCGACTTACTACGATAAATTTCTGGACTTCCATCACCTGCACCACACTTTGCAAAAAAAACAAAGAAAAACATTCCATGCCTTACATACTTTACCAAGATCTCACTCGCACAGTTTAGTGATATTTTTATTTATTAATGCATACCAAAGACAACTAGCGCGTGATATCAATTTGTGAAGATTAACTGTCGAATATCTCAAAAAACTCACGGATACCACCTTTGCATGACAGCACACCAGGTTTTCTTTGGTGTCGATTACTCCGGACTTGACTTTCAGCAGACAAATGCTCGGGTAAGCGGCTTGGGCGGCCGCTCAGCGCAGAAGCACGGGCAGTTGCTCAGCACAGCAGCTCAGCGCAGCAGCCCAGCGCAGCAGTTTGGGCAGCCGCTCAAGATACCTGCTCGAGACAGCTGAAAAACAAATAAATGTGTTAATATCTGTCGACGAACTACGATAAAATTCTGGACTTCCATCACCCGCACCACACAATGCAATGAAAACAAAGAAAAACATTCCATGCCTTACATACTTTACCAAGATCTCACTCGCACAGTTTAGTGATATTATTCTTTATTAATGCATACCAAAGACAACTAGCGCGTGATATCAATTTGTGAAGATTTACTGTCGAATGTCTCAACAAACTTACGATACCACCTTTGCATACACCACACAAGGTAATCTTCGGTGTCGATTACTCCGGACTTGACTTCCAGCAGACAACTGCTCGGGACAGCGGCTTGGGCGGCCGCTCAGCGCAGAAGCACGGGCAGTTGCTCAGCGCAGCAGCCCAGCGCAGCAGTTTGGGCAGCCGCTCAGGATACCTGCTCGAGACAGCTGAAAAACAAATGAATGTGTTAATATCTGTCGACGTACTACGATAAAATTCTGGACTTGCATCACCCGCACCACACAATGCAATGAAAACAAAGAACATTCCATGCCTTACATACTTTACCAAGATCTCACTCGCACAGTTTGGTGATACTTTTATTTATAAATGCATACCAAAGACAACTAGCGCGTGATATCAATTTGTGAAAATTAACTGTCGAATATCTCAAAAACTCACGGATACCACCTTTGCATACACTACACAAGGTAATCTCTGGTGTCGATTACTCCGGACTTGACTTTCAGCAGACAACTGCTCGGGACAGCGGCTTGGGCGGCCGCTCAGCGCAGAAGCATGGGCAGTTGCTTAGCGCAGCAGCCCTGCGCAGAAGTTTGGGCTGCCGCTCAGGATACCAGCTCGAGACAGCTGAAAAACAAATGAATGTGTTAATATCTGTCGACGTACTACTATAAAATTCTGGACTTCCATCACCCGCACCACACAATGCAATGAAAACAAAGAAAAACATTCCATGCCTTACATACTTTACCAAGATCTCACTCGCACAGTTTAGTGATATTTTTATTTATTAATGCATACCAAAGACAACTAGCGCATGATATAAATTTGTGGATTAACTGTCGAATATCTCAAAAAACTCACGATACCACTTGGCATGACAGCACACAAGGTTTTCTTTGGTGTCGATTACTCCGGACTTGACTTCCAGCAGACAACTGCTCGGGACAGCGGCTTGGGCGGCCGCTCAGCGCAGAAGCACGGGCAGTTGCTCAGCGCAGCAGCCCAGCGCAGCAGTTTGGGCAGCCGCTCAGGATACCTGCTCGGGACAGCTAAAAAACAAATGAATGTGTTAATATCTGTCGACGTACTACGATAAAATTCTGGACTTGCATCACCCGCACCACACAATGCAATGAAAACAAAGAAAAACATTCCATGCCTTACATACTTTACCAAGATCTCACTCGCACAGTTTAGTGATATTTTTCTTTATTAATGCATACCAAAGACAACTAGCGCGTGATATCAATTTGTGAAGATTAACTGTCGAATGTCTCAACAAACTTACGATACCACCTTTGCATACACCACACAAGGTAATCTTTGGTGTCGATTACTCCGGACTTTACTTCCAATAGACAACTGCTCGGAACAGCGGCTTGGGCGGCCACTCAGCGCAGAAGCACGGGCAGTTGCTCAGCACAGCAGCCCAGCGCAGCAGTTTGGGCAGCCGCTCAGGATACCTGCTCGGGACAGCTGAAAAACAAATGAATGTGTTAATATCTGTCGACGTACTACGATAAATTTCTGGACTTCTATCACCCGCACCAAACTATGCAATGAAAACAAAGAAAAACATTCCATGCCTTACATACTTTACCAAGATCTCACTCGCACAGTTTAGTGATATTTTTCTTTATTAATGCATACCAAAGACAACTAGCGCGTGATATCAATTTGTGAAGATTAACTGTCGAATGTCTCAACAAACTTAAGATACTACCTTTGCATGACACCACACAAGGTTTTCTTTGGTGTCGATTACTCCAGACTTTACTTCCAGCAGACAACTGCTCGGGACAGCGGCTTGGGCGGCCGCTCAGCGCAGAAGCACGGGCAGTTGCTCAGCGCAGCAGCCCAGCGCAGCAGTTTAGGCAGCCGCTCAGGATACCTGCTCGCGACAGCTGAAAAATAAATGAATGTGTTAATATCTGTCGACGTACTACGATAAAATTCTGGACTTCCATCACCCGCACCACACTATGCAATGAAAACATTAAAAAACATTCCATGCCTTACATACTTTACCAAGATCTCACTCGCACAGTTTAGTGATATTTTTCTTTATTAATGCATACCAAAGACAACTAGCGCGTGATATCAATTTGTGAAGATTAACTGTCGAATGTCTCAACAAACTTACGATACCACCTTTGCATACACCACACAAGGTAATCTTTAATGTCAATTACTCCGGACTTGACTTCCAGCAGACAACTGCTCAGGCGGCCGCTCAGCGCAGAAGCACGGGCAGTTGCTCAGCGCAGCAGCCCAGCGCAGCAGTTTGGGCAGATGCTCAGGATACCTGCTCGGGACAGCTGAAAAACAAATGAATGTGTTAATATCTGTCGACGTACTACGATAAAATTCTGGACTTCCATCACCTGCACCACACTATGCAATGAAAACAAAGAAAAACATTCCATGCCTTACATACTTTACCAAGATCTCACTCGCACAGTTTAGTGATACTTTTATTTATAAATGCATACCAAAGACAACTAGCGCGTGATATCAATTTGCGAAGATTAACTGTCGAATATCTCAAAAATTAACGGATACCACCTTTGCATACACCACACAAGGTAATCTTTGGTGTCGATTACTCCGGACTTGACTTCCAGCAGACAACTGCTCAGGACAGCGGCTTGGGCGGCCGCTCAGCGCAGAAGCACGGGCAGTTGCTCAGCGCAGCAGCCCAGCGCAGCAGTTTGGGCAGCCGCTCAAGACACCTGCTCGGGACAGCTAAAAACCAAATGAATGTGTTAATATCTGTCTACGTACTACGATAAATTTCTGGACTTCTATCACCCGCACCAAACTATGCAATAAAAACAAAGAAAAACATTCCATGCCTTACATACTTTACCAAGATCTCACTCGCACAGTTTAGTGATATTTTTCTTTATTAATGCATACCAAAGACAACTAGCGCGTGATATCAATTTGTGAAGATTAACTCTCGAATGTCTCAACAAACTTACGATACCACCTTTGCATGACAGCACACAAGGTTTTCTTTAATGTCGATTACTCCGGACTTGACTTCCAGCAGACAACTGCTCAGGCGGCCGCTCAGCGCAGAAGCACGGGCAGTTGCTCAGCGCAGCAGCCCAGCGCAGCAGTTTGGGCAGATGCTCAGGATACCTGCTCGGGACAGCTGAAAAACAAATGAATGTGTTAATATCTGTCGAAGTACTACGATAAAATTCTGGACTTCCATCACCCGCACCACACAATGCAATGAAAACAAAGAAAAACATTCCATGCCTTACATACTTTACCAAGATCTCACTCGCACAGTTTAGTGATATTTTTATTTATTAATGCATACCAAAGACAACTAGCGCGCGATATCAATTTGTGAAGATTAACTGTCGAATATCTCAAAAACTCACGGTTACCACTTTTGCATACACTACACAAGGTAATCTCTGGTGTCGATTACTCCGGACTTGACTTCCAGCAGACAACTGCTCGGGACAGTGGCTTGGACGGCCGCTCAGCGCAGAAGCACGGGCAGTTGCTCAGCGCAGCAGCACAGCGCAGCAGTTTGGGCAGCCGCTCAGGATACCTGCTCGGCACAGCTGAAAAACAAATGAATGTGTTAATATCTGTCGACGTACTACGATAAAATTCTGGACTTGCATCACCCGCACCACACAATGCAATGAAAACAAAGAACATTCCATGCCTTACATACTTTACCAAGATCTCACTCGCACAGTTTAGTGATATTTTTATTTATTAATGCATACCAAAGACAACTAGCGCGTGATATCAATTTGTGAAGATTAACTGTCGAATATCTCAAAAAACTCACGATACCACCTTGGCATGACAGCACACAAGGTTTTCTTTGGTGTCGATTACTCCGGACTTGACTTCCAGCAGACAACTGCTCGAGACAGCGGCTTGGGCGGCCGCTCAGCGCAGAAGCACGGGCAGTTGCTCAGCACAGCAGCCCAGCGCAGCAGTTTGGGCAGCCGCTCAGGATACCTGCTCGGGACAGCTGAAAAACAAAAAAATGTGTTAATATCTATCGACGTACTACGATAAAATTCTGGAATTTCATCACCCGCACCACACTATGCAATGAAAACAAAGAAAAACATTCCATGCCTTACATACTTTACCAAGATCTCACTCGCACAGTTTAGTGATATTTTTATTTATTAATGCATACCAAAGACAACTAGCGCGCGATATCAATTTAAGAAGATTAACTGTCGAATATCTCAAAAAACTCACGGATACCACCTCTGCATGACAGCACACAAAGTTTTCTTTAGTGTCGATTATTCCGGACTTGACTTCCAGCAGACAACTGCTCGGGACAGCGGCTTGGGCGGCCGCTCAGCGCAGAAGCACGGGCAGTTGCTCAGCGCAGCAGCACAGCGCAGCAAATTGGGCAGCCGCTCAGGATACCTGCTCGGCACAGCTGAAAAACAAATGAATGTGTTAATATCTGTCGACGTACTACGATAAAATTCTGGACTTGCATCACCCGCACCACACAATGCAATGAAAACAAAGAACATTCCATGCCTTACATACTTTACCAAGATCTCACTCGCACAGTTTAGTGATATTTTTATTTATTAATGCATACCAAAGACAACTAGCGCGTGATATCAATTTGTGAAGATTAACTGTCGAATATCTCAAAAAACTCACGATACCACCTTGGCATGACAGCACACAAGGTTTTCTTTGGTGTCGATTACTCCGGACTTGACTTCCAGCAGACAACTGCTCGGGACAGCGGCTTGGGCGGCCGCTCAGCGCAGAAGCACGGGCAGTTGCTCAGCACAGCAGCCCAGCGCAGCAGTTTGGGCAGCCGCTCAGGATACCTGCTCGGGACAGCTGAAAAACAAATGAATGTGTTAATATCTGTCGACGTACTACGATAAAATTCTGGACTTGCATCACCCGCACCACACAATGCAATGAAAACAAAGAACATTCCATGCCTTACATACTTTACCAAGATCTCACTCGCACAGTTTAGTGATATTTTTATTTATTAATGCATACCAAAGACAACTAGCGCGTGATATCAATTTGTGAAGATTAACTGTCGAATATCTCAAAAAACTCACGATACCACCTTGGCATGACAGCACACAAGGTTTTCTTTGGTGTCGATTACTCCGGACTTGACTTCCAGCAGACATTTGCTCGGGACAGCGGCTTGGGCGGCCGCTCAGCGCAGAAGCACGGGCAGTTGCTCAGCACAGCAGCCCAGCGCAGCAGTTTGGGCAGCCGCTCAGGATACCTGCTAGGGACAGCTGAAAAACAAATGAATGTGTTGATATCTATCGACGTACTACGATAAAATTCTGGACTTTCATCACCCGCACCACACTATGCAATGAAAACAAAGAAAAACATTCCATGCCTTACATACTTTACCAAGATCTCACTCGCACAGTTTAGTGATATTTTTCTTTATTAATGCATACCAAGGACAACTAGCGCGTGATATCAATTTGTGAAGATTAACTGTCGAATGTCTCAACAAACTTACGATACAACCTTTGCATACACCACACAAGGTAATCTTTGGTGTCGATTACTCCGGACTTGACTTCCAGCAGACAACTGCTCGGGACAGCGGCTTGGGCGGCCGCTCAGCGCAGAAGCACGGGCAGTTGCTCAGCGCAGCAGCCCAGCGCAGCAGTTTGGGCAGCCGCTCAGGATACCTGCTCGGCACAGCTGAAAAACAAATGAATGTGTTAATATCTGTCGACGTACTACGATAAAATTCTGGACTTCTATCACCCGCACCACACAATGCAATGAAAACAAAAAAAAACATTCCATGCCTTACATACTTTACCAAGATCTCACTCGCACAGTTTAGTGATATTTTTATTTATTAATGCATACCAAAGACAACTAGCGCGTGATATCAATTTGTGAAGATTAACTGTCAAATATCTCAAAAAACTCACGATACCACCTTGGCATGACAGCACACAAGGTTTTCTTTGGTGTCGAATACTCCGGACTTGACTTCCAGCAGACAACTGCTCGGGACAGCGGCTTGGGCGGCCGCTCAGCGCAGAAGCACGGGCAGTTGCCCAGCACAGCAGCCCAGCGCAGCAGTTAGGGCAGCCGCTCAGGATACCTGCTCGGGACAGCTGAAAAACAAATGAATGTGTTAATATCTATCGACGTACTACGATAAAATTCTGGAATTTCATCACCCGCACCACACTATGCAATGAAAACAAAGAAAAACATTCCATGCCTTACATACTTTACCAAGATCTCACTCGCACAGTTTAGTGATATTTTTATTTATTAATGTATACCAAAGACAACTAGCGCGTGATATCATTTTGTGAAGATTAACCGTCGAATATCTTAAAAACTCACGGATACCACTTTTGCATACACCACACAAGGTTTTCTTTGGTGTCGATTACTCCGGACTTGACTTCCAGCAGACAACTGCTCGGGACAGCGGCTTGGGCGGCCACTCAGCGCAGAAGCACGGGCAGTTGCTCAGCGCAGCAGCCCAGCGCAGCAGTTTGGGCAGCCGCTCAGGATACCTGCTCGGGACAGCTGAAAAACAAATGAATGTGTTAATATATGTCGACGTACTACGATAAAATTCTGGACTTGCATCACCCGCACCACACAATGCAATGAAAACAAAGAACATTCCATGCCTTACATACTTTACCAAGATCTCACTCGCACAGTTTAGTGATACTTTGATTTATTAATGCATACCAAAGACAACTAGCGCGTGATATCAATTTGTGAAGATTAACCGTCGAATATCTTAAAAACTCACGGATACCACTTTTGCATACACCACACAAGGTTTTCTTTGGTGTCGATTACTCCGGACTTGACTTCCAGCAGACAACTGCTCGGGACAGCGGCTTGGGCGGCCACTCAGCGCAGAATTACGGGCAGTTGCTCAGCGCAGAAGCACGGGCAGTTGCTCAGCGCAGCAGCCCAGCGCAGCAGTTTGGGCAGCCGCTCAGGATACCTGCTCGGGATAGCTGAAAAACAAATGAATGTGTTAATATCTGTCGACGTACTACGATAAAATTCTGGACTTGCATCACCCGCACCACACAATGCAATGAAAACAAAGAACATTCCATGCCTTACATACTTTACCAAGATCTCACTCGCACAGTTTAGTGATATTTTTATCTATTAATGCATACCAAAGACAACTAGCGCGTGATATAAATTTGTGAAGATTAACTGTAAAATATCTCAAAAAACTCACGATACCACCTTTGCATGACAGCACACAAGGTTTTCTTTGGTGTCGATTACTCCGGACTTGACTTCCAGCAGACAACTGCTCGGGACAGCGGCTTGGGCGGCCGCTCAGCGCAGAAGCACGGGCAGTTGCTCAGCGCAGCAGCCCAGCGCAGCAGTTTGGGCAGCCGCTCAGGATACCTGCTCGGGACAGCTGAAAAACAAATGAATGTGTTAATATCTGTCGACGTACTACGATAAAATTCTGGACTTGCATCACCCGCACCACACAATGCAATGAAAACAAAGAACATTCCATGCCTTACATACTTTACCAAGATCTCACTCGCACAGTTTAGTGATACTTTTATTTATAAATGCATACCAAAGACAACTAGCGCGTAATATCAATTTGTGAAGATTAACTGTCGAATATCTCAAAAACTCACGGTTACCACCTTTGCATACACTACACAAGGTAATCTCTGGTGTCGATTACTCCGGACTTGACTTCCAGCAGACAACTGCTCGGGACAGCGGCTTGGGCGGCCGCTCAGCGCAGAAGCACGGGCAGTTGCTTAGCGCAGCAGCCCAGCGCAGAAGTTTGGGCAGCCGCTCAGGATACCTGCTCGAGACAGCTGAAAAACAAATGAATGTGTTAATATCTGTCGACGTACTACTATAAAATTCTGGACTTCCATCACCCGCACCACACAATGCAATGAAAACAAAGAAAAACATTCCATGCCTTACATACTTTACCAAGATCTCACTCGCACAGTTTAGTGATATTTTTATTTATTAATGCATACCAAAGACAACTAGAGCGTGATATCAATTTGTGAAGATTAACTGTCGAATATCTCAAAAAACTCACGGATACCACCTTTGCATGACAGCACACAAGGTTTTCTTTGGTGTCGATTACTCCGGACTTGACTTCCAGCAGACAACTGCTCGGGACAGCGGCTTGGGCGGCCGCTCAGCGCAGAAGCACGGGCAGTTGCTCAGCGCAGCAGCCCAGCGCAGCAGTTTGGGCAGCCGCTCAGGATACCTGCTCGGGACAGCTGAAAAACAAATGAATGTGTTAATATCTGTCGACGTACTACGATAAAATTCTGGACTTGCATCACCCGCACCACACAATGCATTGAAAACAAAGAACATTCCATGCCTTACATACTTTACCAAGATCTCACTCGCACAGTTAAGTGATATTTTTATTTATTAATGCATAACAAAGACAACTAGCGCGTGATATAAATTTGTGAAGATTAACTGTCGAATATCTCAAAAAACTCACGATACCACCTTAGCATGACAGCACACAAGGTTTTCTTTGGTGTCGATTACTCCGGACTTGACTTCCAGCAGACAACTGCTCGGGACAGCGGCTTGGGCGGCCGCTCAGCGCAGAAGCACGGGCAGTTGCTCAGCGCAGCAGCCCAGCGCAGCAGTTTGGGCAGCCGCTCAGGATACCTGCTCGGGACAGCTGAAAAACAAATGAATGTGTTAATATCTGTCGACGTACTACGATAAAATTCTGGACTTGCATCACCCGCACCACACAATGCAATGAAAACAAAGAACATTCCATGCCTAACATACTTTACCAAGATCTCACTCGCACAGTTTGGTGATACTTTTATTTATAAATGCATACCAAAGACAACTAGCGCGTGATATCAATTTGTGAAAATTAACTGTCTAATATCTCAAAAACTCACGGATACCACCTTTGCATACACTACACAAGGTAATCTCTGGTGTCGATTACTCCGGACTTGACTTCCAGCAGACAACTGCTCGGGACAGCGGCTTGGGCGGCCGCTCAGCGCAGAAGCACGGGCAGTTGCTTAGCGCAGCAGCCCTGCGCAGAAGTTTGGGCAGCCGCTCAGGATACCTGCTCGAGAGAGCTGAAAAACAAATGAATGTGTTAATATCTGTCGACGTACTACTATAAAATTCTGGACTTCCATCACCCGCACCACACAATGCAATGAAAACAAAGAAAAACATTCCATGCCTTACATACTTTACAAAGATATCACTCGCACAGTTTAGTGATATTTTTATTTATTAATGCATACCAAAGACAACTAGCGCGTGATATAAATTTGTGAAGATTAATTGTCGAATATCTCAAAAAACTCACGATACTACCTTAGCATGACAGCACACAAGGTTTTCTTTGGTGTCGATTACTCCGGACTTGACTTCCAGCAGACAACTGCTCGGGACAGCGGCTGGGCGGCCGCTCAGCGCAGAAGCACGGGCAGTTGCTCAGCACAGCAGCCCAGCGCAGCAGTTTGGGCAGCCGTTTAGGATACCTGCTCGGGACAGCTGAAAAACAAATGAATGTGTTAATATCTGTCGACGTACTACGATAAAATTCTGGACTTGCATCACCCGCACCACACAAAGCAATGAAAACAAAGAAAAACATTCCATGCCTTACATACTTTACCAAGATCTCACTCGCACAGTTTAGGGATATTTTTATTTATTAATGCATACCAAAGACAACTAGCGCGTGATATAAATTTGTGAAGATTAACTGTAAAATATCTCAAAAAACTCACGATACCACCTTTGCATGACAGCACACAAGGTTTTCTTTGGTGTCGATTACTCCGGACTTGACTTCCAGCAGACAACTGCTCGGGACAGCGGCTTGGGCGGCCGCTCAGCGCAGAAGCACGGGCAGTTGCTCAGCGCAGCAGCCCAGCGCAGCAGTTTGGGCAGCCGCTCAGGATACCTGCTCGGGACAGCTGAAAAACAAATGAATGTGTTAATAACTGTCGAAGTACTACGATAAAATTCTGGACTTGCATCACCCGCACCACACAATGCAATGAAAACAAAGAACATTCCATGCCTTGCATAATTTACCAAGATCTCACTCGCACAGTTTAGTGATATTTTTATTTATTAATGCATACCAAAGACAACTAGCGCGTGATATAAATTAGTGAAGATTAACTGTCGAATATCTCAAAAACTCACGGATACCACCTTTGCATACACTACACAAGGTAATCTCTGGTGTCGATTACTCCGGACTTGACTTCCAGCAGACAACTGCTCGGGACAGCGGCTTGGGCGGCCGCTCAGCGCAGAAGCACGGGCAGTTGCTTAGCGCAGCAGCCCTGCTCAGAAGTTTGGGCAGCCGCTCAGGATACCTGCTCGAGACAGCTGAAAAACAAATGAATGTGTTAATATCTGTCGACGTACTACTATAAAATTCTGGACTTCCATCATCCGCACCACACAATGCAATGAAAACAAAGAAAAACATTCCATGCCTTACATACTTTACCAAGATCTCACTCGCACAGTTTAGTGATATTTTTATTTATTAATGCATACCAAAGACAACTAGCGCGTGATATCAATTTGTGAAAATTAACTGTCGAATATCTCAAAAACTCACGGATACCACCTTTGCATACACTACACAAGGTAATCTCTGGTGTCGATTACTCCGGACTTGACTTCCAGCAGACAACTGCTCGGGAAAGCGGCTTGAGCGGCCGCTCAGCGCAGAAGCACGGGCAGTTGCTTAGCGCAGCAGCCCTGCGCAGAAGTTTGGGCAGCCGCTCAGGATACCTGCTCGAGACAGCTGAAAAACAAATGAATGTGTTAATATCTGTCGACGTACTACTATAAAATTCTGAACTTTCATCACCCGCACCACACAATGCAATGAAAACAAAGAAAAACATTCCATGCCTTACATACTTTACCAAGATCTCACTCGCACAGTTTAGTGATATTTTTATTTATTAATGCATACCAAAGACAACTAGCGCGTGATATCAATTTGTGAAGATTAACTGTCTAATATCTCAAAAAACTCACGATACCACCTTTGCATGACAGCACACAAGGTTTTCTTTGGTGTCGATTACTCCGGACTTGACTTCCAGCAGACAACTGCTCGGGACAGCGGCTTGGGCGGCCGCTCAGCGCAGAAGCACGGGCAGTTGCTCAGCGCAGCAGCCCAGCGCAGCAGTTTGGGCAGCCGCTCAGGATACCTGCTCGGGACAGCTGAAAAACAAATGAATGTGTTAATATCTGTCGACGTACTACGATAAAATTCTGGACTTGCATCACCCGCACCACACAATGCAATGAAAACAAAGAACATTCCATGCTTTACATACTTTACCAAGATCTCACTCGCACAGTTTAGTGATATTTTTATTTATTAATGCATACCAAAGACAACTAGCGCGTGATATCAATTTGTAAAGATTAACTGTCGAATATCTCAAAAAACTCACGGATACCACATTTGCATGACAGCACACAAGGTTTTCTTAGGTGTCGATTACTCCGGACTTGACTTCCAGCAGACAACTGCTCGGGACAGCGGCTGGGCGGCCGCTCAGCGCAGAAGCACGGGCAGTTGCTCAGCACAGCAGCCCAGCGCAGCAGTTTGGGCAGCCGCTCAGGATACCTGCTCGGGACAGCTGAAAAACAAATGAATGTGTTAATA
Organism: Selenia dentaria; assembly: GCA_917880725.1. Taxonomy (NCBI): domain Eukaryota; kingdom Metazoa; phylum Arthropoda; class Insecta; order Lepidoptera; family Geometridae; genus Selenia; species Selenia dentaria. The sequence continues at coordinate 17,603,026 of OU862888.1, read as the reverse complement.
TCTGTCGACGTACTACGATAAAATTCTGGACTTCCATCACCCGCACCACACAATGCAATGAAAACAAAGAAAAACATTCCATGCCTTACATACTTTACCAAGATCTCACTCGCACAGTTTAGTGATATTTTTCTTTATTAATGCATACCAAAGACAACTAGCGCGTAATATAAATTTGTGAAGATTAACTGTAAAATATCTCAAAAAACTCACGATACCACCTTTGCATGACAGCACACAAGGTTTTCTTTGGTGTCGATTACTCCGGACTTGACTTCCAGCAGACAACTGCTCGGGACAGCGGCTTGGGCGGCCGCTCAGCGCAGAAGCACGGGCAGTTGCTCAGCGCAGCAGCCCAGCGCAGCAGTTTGGGCAGCCGCTCAGGATACCTGCTCGGGACAGCTGAAAAACAAATGAATGTGTTAATATCTGTCGACGTACTACGATAAAGTTCTGGACTTGCATCACCCGCACCACACAAAGCAATGAAAACAAAGAAAAACATTCCATGCCTTACATACTTTACCAAGATCTCACTCGCACAGTTTAGTGATATTTTTATTTATTAATGCATACCAAAGACAACTAGCGCGTGATATAAATTTGTGAAGATTAACTGTAAAATATCTCAAAAAACTCACGATACCACCTTTGCATGACAGCACACAAGGTTTTCTTTGGTGTCGATTACTCCGGACTTGACTTCCAGCAGACAACTGCTCGGGACAGCGGCTGGGCGGCCGCTCAGCGCAGAAGCACGGGCAGTTGCTCAGCACAGCAGCCCAGCGCAGCAGTTTGGGCAGCCGCTCAGGATACCTGCTCGGGACAGCTGAAAAACAAATGAATGTGTTAATATCTGTCGACGTACTACGATAAAATTCTGGACTTGCATCACCCGCACCACACAAAGCAATGAAAACAAAGAAAAACATTCCATGCCTTACATACTTTACCAAGATCTCACTCGCACAGTTTAGTGATATTTTTCTTTATTAATGCATACCAAAGACAACTAGCGCGTAATATAAATTTGTGAAGATTAACTGTAAAATATCTCAAAAAACTCACGATACCACCTTTGCATGACAGCACACAAGGTTTTCTTTGGTGTCGATTACTCCGGACTTGACTTCCAGCAGACAACTGCTCGGGACAGCGGCTTGGGCGGCCGCTCAGCGCAGAAGCACGGGCAGTTGCTCAGCGCAGCAGCCCAGCGCAGCAGTTTGGGCAGCCGCTCAGGATACCTGCTCGGGACAGCTGAAAAACAAATGAATGTGTTAATATCTGTCGACGTACTACGATAAAATTCTGGACTTGCATCACCCGCACCACACAAAGCAATGAAAACAAAGAAAAACATTCCATGCCTTACATACTTTACCAAGATCTCACTCGCACAGTTTAGGGATATTTTTATTTATTAATGCATACCAAAGACAACTAGCGCGTGATATAAATTTGTGAAGATTAACTGTAAAATATCTCAAAAAACTCACGATACCACCTTTGCATGACAGCACACAAGGTTTTCTTTGGTGTCGATTACTCCGGACTTGACTTCCAGCAGACAACTGCTCGGGACAGCGGCTTGGGCGGCCGCTCAGCGCAGAAGCACGGGCAGTTGTACAGCGCAGCAGCCCAGCGCAGCAGTTTGGGCAGCCGCTCAGGATACCTGCTCGGGACAGCTGAAAAACAAATGAATGTGTTAATATCTGTCGAAGTACTACGATAAAATTCTGGACTTGCATCACCCGCACCACACAATGCAATGAAAACAAAGAACATTCCATGCCTTACATAATTTACCAAGATCTCACTCGCTCAGTTTAGTGATATTTATATTTATTAATGCATACCAAAGACAACTAGCGCGTGATATCAATTTGTGAAGATTAACTGTCGAATATCTCAAAAAACTCACGGATACCACCTTTGCATGACAGCACACAAGGTTTTCTTTGGTGTCGATTACTCAGGACTTGACTTCCAGCAGACAACTGCTCGGGACAGCGGCTTGGGCGGCCGCTCAGCGCAGAAGCACGGGCAGTTGCTCAGCGCAGCAGCCCAGCGCAGCAGTTTGGGCAGCCGCTCAGGATACCTGCTCGGGACAGCTGAAAAACAAATGAATGTGTTAATATCTGTCGACGTACTACGATAAAATTCTGGACTTGCATCACCCGCACCACACAATGCAATAAAAACAAAGAACATTCCATGCCTTACATACTTTACCAAGATCTCACTCGCACAGTTTAGTGATATTTTTATTTATTAATGCATACCAAAGACAACTAGCGCGTGATATAAATTTGTGAAGATTAACTGTAAAATATCTCAAAAAACTCACGATACCACCTTTGCATGACAGCACACAAGGTTTTCTTTGGTGTCGATTACTCCGGACTTGACTTCCAGCAGACAACTGCTCGGGACAGCGGCTTGGGCGGCCGCTCAGCGCAGAAACACGGGCAGTTGCTCAGCGCAGCAGCCCAGCGCAGGAGTTTGGGCAGCCGCTCAGGATACCGGCTCGGGACAGCTGAAAAACAAATGAATGTGTTAATATCTGTCGACGTACTACGATAAATTTCTGGACTTCCATCACCCGCACCACACTATGCAATGAAAACAAAGAAAAACATTCTATGCCTTACATACTTTACCAAGATCTCACTCGCACAGTTTAGTGATACTTTGATTTATTAATGCATACCAAAGACAACTAGCGCGTGATATCAATTTGTGAAGATTAACCGTCGAATATCTTAAAAACTCACGGATACCACCTTTGCATACACCACACAAGGTTTTCTTTGGTGTCGATTACTCCAGACTTGATTTCCAGCAGACAACTGCTCGGGACAGCGGCTTGGGCGGCCGCTCAGCGCAGAAGCACGGGCAGTTGCTTAGCGCAGCAGCCCTGCGCAGAAGTTTGGGCAGCCGCTCAGGATACCTGCTCGGGACAGCTGAAAAACAAATGAATGTGTTAATATCTGTCGACGTACTACGATAAAATTCTGGACTTCCATCACCCGCACCACACAATGCAATGAAAACAAAGAAAAACATTCCATGCCTTACATACTTTACCAAGATCTCACTCGCACAGTTTAGTGATATTTTTCTTTATTAATGCATACCAAAGACAACTAGCGCGTGATATCAATTTGTGAAGATTAACTGTCGAATATCTCAAAAAACTCACGGATACCACCTTTGCATGACAGCACACAAGGTTTTCTTTGGTGTCGATTACTCCGGACTTGACTTCCAGCAGACAACTGCTCGGGACAGCGGCTTGGGCGGCCGCTCAGCGCAGAAGCACGGGCAGTTGCTCAGCGCAGCAGCCCAGCGCAGCAGTTTGGGCAGCCGCTCAGGATACCTGCTCGGGACAGCTGAAAAACAAATGAATGTGTTAATATCTGTCGACGTACTACGATAAAATTCTGGACTTGCATCACCCGCACCACACAATGCAATGAAAACAAAGAACATTCCATGCCTTACATACTTTACCAAGATCTCACTCGCACAGTTTAGTGATATTTTTATTTATTAATGCATACCAAAGACAACTAGCGCGTGATATAAATTTGTGAAGATTAACTGTCGAATATCTCAAAAAACTCACGATACTACCTTAGCATAACAACACACAAGGTTTTCTTTGGTGTCGATTACTCCGGACTTGACTTTCAGCAGACAACTGCTCGGGACAGCGGCTGGGCGGCCGCTCAGCGCAGAAGCACGGGCAGTTGCTCAGCACAGCAGCCCAGCGCAGCAGTTTGGGCAGCCGCTCAGGATACCTGCTCGGGACAGCTGAAAAACAAATGAATGTGTTAATATCTGTCGACGTACTACGATAAAATTCTGGACTTCCATCACCCGCACCACACAATGCAATGAAAACAAAGAAAAACATTCCATGCCTTACATACTTTACCAAGATCTCACTCGCACAGTTTAGTGATATTTTTCTTTATTAATGCATACCAAAGACAACTAGCGCGTGATATAAATTTGTGAAGATTAACTGTAAAATATCTCAAAAAACTCACGATACCACCTTTGCATGACAGCACACAAGCTTTTCTTTGGTGTCGATTACTCCGGACTTGACTTCCAGCAGACAACTGCTCGGGACAGCGGCTTGGGCGGCCGCTCAGCGCAGAAGCACGGGCAGTTGTACAGCGCAGCAGCCCAGCGCAGCAGTATGGGCAGCCGCTCAGGATACCTGCTCGGGACAGCTGAAAAACAAATGAATGTGTTAATATCTGTCGAAGTACTACGATAAAATTCTGGACTTGCATCACCCGCACCACACAATGCAATGGAAACAAAGAACATTCCATGCCTTACATAATTTACCAAGATCTCACTCGCACAGTTTAGTAATATTTTTATTTATTAATGCATACCAAAGACAACTAGCGCGTGATATAAATTTCTGAAGATTAACTTTCGAATATCTCAAAAAACTCACGATACCACCTTTGCATGACAGCACACAAGGTTTTCTTTGGTGTCGATTACTCCGGACTTGACTTCCAGCAGACAACTGCTCGGGACAGCGGCTTGGGCGGCCGCTCAGCGCAGAAGCACGGGCAGTTGTACAGCGCAGCAGCCCAGCGCAGCAGTTTGGGCAGCCGCTCAGGATACCTGCTCGGGACAGCTGAAAAACAAATGAATGTGTTAATATCTGTCGAAGTACTACGATAAAATTCTGGACTTGCATCACCCGCACCACACAATGCAATGAAAACAAAGAACATTCCATGCCTTACATAATTTACCAAGATCTCACTCGCACAGTTTAGTGATATTTTTATTAATTAATGCATACCAAAGACAACTAGCGCGTGATATAAATAAGTGAAGATTAACTGTCGAATATCTCAAAAACTCACGGATACCACCTTTGCATACACTACACAAGGTAATCTCTGGTGTCGATTACTCCGGACTTGACTTCCAGCAGACAACTGCTCGGGACAGCGGCTTGGGCGGCCGCTCAGCGCAGAAGCACGGGCAGTTGCTTAGCGCAGCTGCCCTGCGCAGAAGTTTGGGCAGCCGCTCAGGATACCTGCTCGAGACAGCTGAAAAACAAATGAATGTGTTAATATCTGTCGACGTACTACTATAAAATTCTGGACTTCCATCACCCGCACCACACAATGCAATGAAAACAAAGAAAAACATTCCATGCCTTACATACTTTACCAAGATCTCACTCGCACAGTTTAGTGATATTTTTATTTATTAATGCATACCAAAGACAACTAGCGCGTGATATCAATTTGTGAAAATTAACTGTCGCATATCTCAAAAACTCACGGATACCACCTTTGCATACACTACACAAGGTAATCTCTGGTGTCGATTACTCCGGACTTGACTTCCAGCAGACAACTGCTCGGGACAGCGGCTTGGGCGGCCGCTCAGCGCAGAATCACGGGCAGTTGCTTAGCGCAGCAGCCCTGCGCAGAAGTTTGGGCAGCCGCTCAGGATACCTGCTCGAGACAGCTGAAAAACAAATGAATGTGTTAATATCTGTCGACGTACTACTATAAAATTCTGAACTTCCATCACCCGCACCACACAATGCAATGAAAACAAAGAAAAACATTCCATGCCTTACATACTTTACCAAGATCTCACTCGCACAGTTTAGTGATATTTTTATTTATTAATGCATACCAAAGACAACTAGCGCGTGATATCAATTTGTGAAGATTAACTGTCGAATATCTCAAAAAACTCACGGATACCACCTTTGCATGACAGAACACGAGGTTTTCTTTGGTGTCGATTACTCCGGACTTGACTTCCAGCAGACAACTGCTCGGGACAGCGGCTTGGGCGGCCGCTCAGCGCAGAAGCACGGGCAGTTGCTCAGCGCAGCAGCATAGCGCAGCAGTTTGGGCAGCCGCTCAGGATACCTGCTCGGGACAGCTGAAAAACAAATGAATGTGTTAATATCTGTCGAAGTACTACGATAAAATTCTGGACTTGCATCACCCGCACCACACAATGCAATGAAAACAAAGAACATTCCATGCCTTACATAATTTACCAAGATCTCACTCGCACAGTTTGGTGATACTTTTATTTATAAATGCATACCAAAGACAACTAGCGCGTGATATCAATTTGTGAAAATTAACTGTCGAATATCTCAAAAACTCACGGATACCACCTTTGCATACACTACACAAGGTAATCTCTGGTGTCGATTACTCTGGACTTGACTTCCAGCAGACAAATGCTCGGGACAGCGGCTTGGGCGGCCGCTCAGCGCAGAAGCACGGGCAGTTGCTAAGCGCAGCAGCCCTGCGCAGAAGTTTGGGCAGCCGCTCAGGATACCTGCTCGGGACAGCTGAAAAACAAATGAATGTGTTAATATCTGTCGACGTACTACGATAAAATTCTGGACTTCCATCACCCGCACCACACAATGCAATGAAAACAAAGAAAAACATTCCATGCCTTACATACTTTACCAAGATCTCACTCGCACAGTTTAGTGATATTTTTATTTATTAATGCATACCAAAGACAACTAGCGCGTGATATAAATTTGTGAAGATTAACTGTCGAATATCTCAAAAAACTCACGATACTACCTAAGCATGACAGCACACAAGGTTTTCTTTGGTGTCGATTACTCCGGACTTGACTTCCAGCAGACAACTGCTCGGGACAGCGGCTTGGGCGGCCGCTCAGCGCAGAAGCACGGGCAGTTGCTCAGCGCAGAAGCACGGGCAGTTGCTCAGCGCAGCAGCCCAGCGCAGCAGTTTGGGCAGCCGCTCAGGATACCTGCTCGGGACAGCTGAAAAACAAATGAATGTGTTAATATCTGTCGAAGTACTACGATAAAATTCTGGACTTGCATCACCCGCACCACACAATGCAATGAAAACAAAGAACATTCCATGCCTTACATACTTTACCAAGATCTCACTCGCACGGTTTAGTGATATTTTTATTTATTAATGCATACCAAAGACAACTAGCGCGTGATATAAATTTGTGAAGATTAACTGTAAAATATCTCAAAAAACTCACGATACCACCTTTACATGACAGCACACAAGGTTTTCTTTGGTGTCGATTACTCCGGACTTGACTTTCAGCAGACAACTGCTCGGGACAGCGGCTTGGGCGGCCGCTCAGCGCAGAAGCACGGGCAGTTGCTCAGCGCAGCAGCCCAGCGCAGCAGTTTGGGCAGCCGCTCAGGATACCGGCTCGGGACAGCTGAAAAACAAATGAATGTGTTAATATCTGGCGACGTACTACGATAAATTTCTGGACTTCCATCACCCGCACCACACTATGCAATGAAAACAAAGAAAAACATTCCATGCCTTACATACTTTACCAAGATCTCACTCGCACAGTTTAGTGATATTTTTATTTATTAATGCATACCAAAGACAACTAGCGCGTGATATAAATTTGTGAAGATTAACTGTAAAATATCTCAAAAAACTCACGATACCACCTTTGCATGACAGCACACAAGGTTTTCTTTGGTGTCGATTACTCCGGACTTGACTTCCAGCAGACAACTGCTCGGGACAGCGGCTTGGGCGGCCGCTCAGCGCAGAAGCACGGGCAGTTGCTCAGCGCAGCAGCCCAGCGCAGCAGTTTGGGCAGCCGCTCAGGATACCTGCTCGGGACAGCTGAAAAACAAATGAATGTGTTAATATCTGTCGACGTACTACGATAAAATTCTGGACTTGCATCACCCGCACCACACAATGCAATGTAAACAAATAACATTCCATGCCTTACATACTTTACCAAGATCTCACTCGCACAGTTTAGTGATACTTTGATTTATTAATGCATACCAAAGACAACTAGCGCGTGATATCAATTTGTGAAGATTAACCGTCGAATATCTTAAAAACTCACGGATACCACCTTTGCATACACCACACAAGGTTTTCTTTGGTGTCGATTACTCCGGACTTGACTTCCAGCAGACAACTGCTCGGGACAGCGGCTTGGGCGGCCGCTCAGCGCAGAAGCACGGGCAGTTGCTCAGCGCAGCAGCCCAGCGCAGCAGTTTGGGCAGCCGCTCAGGATACCTGCTCGGGACAGCTGAAAAACAAATGAATGTGTTAATATCTGTCGACGTGCTACGATAAAATTCTGGACTTGCATCACCCGCACCACACAATGCAATGAAAACAAAGAACATTCCATGCCTTACATACTTTACCAAGATCTCACTCGCACAGTTTGGTGATACTTTTATTTATAAATGCATACCAAAAACAACTAGCGCGTGATATCAATTTGTGAAAATTAACTGTCGAATATCTCAAAAACTCACGGATACCACCTTTGCATACACTACACAAGGTAATCTCTGGTGTCGATTACTCCGGACTTGACTTCCTGCAGACAACTGCTCGGGACAGCGGCTTGGGCGGCCGCTCAGCGCAGAAGCACGGGCGGTTGCTTAGCGCAGCAGCCCTGCGCAGAAGTTTGGGCAGCCGCTCAGGATACCTGCTCGAGAGAGCTGAAAAACAAATGAATGTGTTAATATCTGTCGACGTACTACTATAAAATTCTGGACTTCCATCACCCGCACCACACAATGCAATGAAAACAAAGAAAAACATTCCATGCCTTACATACTTTACAAAGATCTCACTCGCACAGTTTAGTGATATTTTTATTTATTAATGCATACCAAAGACAACTAGCGCGTGATATCAATTTGTGAAGATTAACTGTCGAATATCTCAAAAAACTCACGGATACCACCTTTGCATGACAGCACACAAGGTTTTCTTTGGTGTCGATTACTCAGGACTTGACTTCCAGCAGACAACTGCTCGGGACAGCGGCTTGGGCGGCCGCTCAGCGCAGAAGCACGGGCAGTTGCTCAGCGCAGCAGCCCAGCGCAGCAGTTTGGGCAGCCGCTCAGGATACCTGCTCGGGACAGCTGAAAAACAAATGAATGTGTTAATATCTGTCGACGTACTACGATAAAATTCTGGACTTGCATCACCCGCACCACACAATGCAATGAAAACAAAGAACATTCCATGCCTTACATACTTTACCAAGATCTCACTCGCACAGTTTGGTGATACTTTTATTTATAAATGCATACCAAAAACAACTAGCGCGTGATATCAATTTGTGAAAATTAACTGTCGAATATCTCAAAAACTCACGGATACCACCTTTGCATACACTACACAAGGTAATCTCTGGTGTCGATTACTCCGGACTTGACTTCCTGCAGACAACTGCTCGGGACAGCGGCTTGGGCGGCCGCTCAGCGCAGAAGCACGGGCGGTTGCTTAGCGCAGCAGCCCTGCGCAGAAGTTTGGGCAGCCGCTCAGGATACCTGCTCGAGAGAGCTGAAAAACAAATGAATGTGTTAATATCTGTCGACGTACTACTATAAAATTCTGGACTTCCATCACCCGCACCACACAATGCAATGAAAACAAAGAAAAACATTCCATGCCTTACATACTTTACAAAGATCTCACTCGCACAGTTTAGTGATATTTTTATTTATTAATGCATACCAAAGACAACTAGCGCGTGATATAAATTTGTGAAGATTAACTGTAAAATATCTCAAAAAACTCACGATACCACCTTTGCATGACAGCACACAAGGTTTTCTTTGGTGTCGATTACTCCGGACTTGACTTCCAGCAGACAACTGCTCGGGACAGCGGCTTGGGCGGCCGCTCAGCGCAGAAGCACGGGCAGTTGCTCAGCGCAGCAGCCCAGCGCAGCAGTTTGGGCAGCCGCTCAGGATACCTGCTCGGGACAGCTGAAAAACAAATGAATGTGTTAATATCTGTCGACGTACTACGATAAAATTCTGGACTTGCATCACCCGCACCACACAATGCAATGTAAACAAATAACATTCCATGCCTTACATACTTTACCAAGATCTCATTAGCACAGTTTAGTGATACTTTGATTTATTAATGCATACCAAAGACAACTAGCGCGTGATATCAATTTGTGAAGATTAACCGTCGAATATCTTAAAAACTCACGGATACCACCTTTGCATACACCACACAAGGTTTTCTTTGGTGTCGATTACTCCGGACTTGACTTCCAGCAGACAACTGCTCGGGACAGCGGCTTGGGCGGCCGCTCAGCGCAGAAGCACGGGCAGTTGCTCAGCGCAGCAGCCCAGCGCAGCAGTTTGGGCAGCCGCTCAGGATACCTGCTCGGGACAGCTGAAAAACAAATGAATGTGTTAATATATGTCGACGTGCTACGATAAAATTCTGGACTTGCATCACCCGCACTACACAATGCAATGAAAACAAAGAACATTCCATGCCTTACATACTTTACCAAGATCTCACTCGCACAGTTTGGTGATACTTTTATTTATAAATGCATACCAAAAACAACTAGCGCGTGATATCAATTTGTGAAAATTAACTGTCGAATATCTCAAAAACTCACGGATACCACCTTTGCATACACTACACAAGGTAATCTCTGGTGTCGATTACTCCGGACTTGACTTCCTGCAGACAACTGCTCGGGACAGCGGCTTGGGCGGCCGCTCAGCGCAGAAGCACGGGCGGTTGCTTAGCGCAGCAGCCCTGCGCAGAAGTTTGGGCAGCCGCTCAGGATACCTGCTCGAGAGAGCTGAAAAACAAATGAATGTGTTAATATCTGTCGACGTACTACTATAAAATTCTGGACTTCCATCACCCGCACCACACAATGCAATGAAAACAAAGAAAAACATTCCATGCCTTACATACTTTACAAAGATCTCACTCGCACAGTTTAGTGATATTTTTATTTATTAATGCATACCAAAGACAACTTGCGCGTGATATCAATTTGTGAAGATTAACTGTCGAATATCTCAAAAAACTCACGGATACCACCTTTGCATGACAGCACACAAGGTTTTCTTTGGTGTCGATTACTCAGGACTTGACTTCCAGCAGACAACTGCTCGGGACAGCGGCTTGGGCGGCCGCTCAGCGCAGAAGCACGGGCAGTTGCTCAGCGCAGCAGCCCAGCGCAGCAGTTTGGGCAGCCGCTCAGGATACCTGCTCGGGACAGCTGAAAAACAAATGAATGTGTTAATATCTGTCGACGTACTACGATAAAATTCTGGACTTGCATCACCCGCACCACACAATGCAATGAAAACAAAGAACATTCCATGCCTTACATACTTTACCAAGATCTCACTCGCACAGTTTAGTGATATTTTTATTTATTAATGCATACCAAAGACAACTAGCGCGTGATATAAATTTGTGAAGATTAACTGTCGAATATCTCAAAAAACTCACGATACTACCTTAGCATGACAGCACACAAGGTTTTCTTTGGTGTCGATTACTCCGGACTTGACTTCCAGCAGACAACTGCTCGGGACAGCGGCTGGGCGGCCGCTCAGCGCAGAAGCACGGGCAGTTGCTCAGCACAGCAGCCCAGCGCAGCAGTTTGGGCAGCCGCTCAGGATACCTGCTCGGGACAGCTGAAAAACAAATGAATGTGTTAATATCTGTCGACGTACTACGATAAAATTCTGGACTTGCATCACCCGCACCACACAATGCAATGTAAACAAATAACATTCCATGCCTTACATACTTTACCAAGATCTCACTCGCACAGTTTAGTGATACTTTGATTTATTAATGCATACCAAAGACAACTAGCGCGTGATATCAATTTGTGAAGATTAACCGTCGAATATCTTAAAAACTCACGGATACCACCTTTGCATACACCACACAAGGTTTTCTTTGGTGTCGATTACTCCGGACTTGACTTCCAGCAGACAACTGCTCGGGACAGCGGCTTGGGCGGCCGCTCAGCGCAGAAGCACGGGCAGTTGCTCAGCGCAGCAGCCCAGCGCAGCAGTTTGGGCAGCCGCTCAGGATACCTGCTCGGGACAGCTGAAAAACAAATGAATGTGTTAATATCTGTCGACGTGCTACGATAAAATTCTGGACTTACATCACCCGCACCACACAATGCAATGAAAACAAAGAACATTCCATGCCTTACATACTTTACCAAGATCTCACTCGCACAGTTTGGTGATACTTTTATTTATAAATGCATACCAAAGACAACTAGCGCGTGATATCAATTTGTGAAGAATAACTTTCGAATATCTCAAAAAACTCACGGATACCACCTTTGCATGACAGCACACAAGGTTTTCTTTGGTGTCGATTACTCCGGACTTGACTTCCAGCAGACAACTGCTCGGGACAGCGGCTTGGGCGGCCGCTCAGCGCAGAAGCACGGGCAGTTGCTCAGCGCAGTTGCTCAGCGCAGCAGCCCAGCGCAGCAGTTTGGGCAGCCGCTCAGGATACCTGCTCGGGACAGCTGAAAAACAAATGAATGTGTTAATATCTGTCGACGTACTACGATAAAATTCTGGACTTGCATTACCCGCACCACACAATGCAATGAAAACAAAGAACATTCCATGCCTTACATACTTTACCAAGATCTCACTCGCACAGTTTAGTGATATTTTTATTTATTAATGCATACCAAAGACAACTAGCGCGTGATATAAATTTGTGAAGATTAACTGTCGAATATCTCAAAAAACTCACGATACTACCTTAGCATGACAGCACACAAGGTTTTCTTTGGTGTCGATTACTCCGGACTTGACTTCCAGCAGACAACTGCTCGGGACAGCGGCTGGGCGGCCGCTCAGCGCAGAAGCACGGGCAGTTGCTTAGCACAGCAGCCCAGCGCAGCAGTTTGGGCAGCCGCTCAGGATACCTGCTCGGGACAGCTGAAAAACAAATGAATGTGTTAATATCTGTCGACGTACTACGATAAAATTCTGGACTTCCATCACCCGCACCACACAATGCAATGAAAACAAAGAAAAACATTCCATGCCTTACATACTTTACCAAGATGTCACTCTCAGAGTTTAGTGATATTTTTATTTATTAATGCATACCAAAGACAGCTAGCGCGTGATATAAATTTGTGAAGATTAACTGTAAAATATCTCAAAAAACTCACGATACCACCTTTGCATGACAGCACACAAGGTTTTCTTTGGTGTCGATTACTCCGGACTTGACTTCCAGCAGACAACTGCTCGGGACAGCGGCTTGGGCGGCCGCTCAGCGCAGAAGCACGGGCAGTTGTACAGCGCAGCAGCCCAGCGCAGCAGTTTGGGCAGCCGCTTAGGATACCTGCTCGGGACAGCTGAAAAACAAATGAATGTGTTAATATCTGTCGAAGTACTACGATAAAATTCTGGACTTGCATCACTCGCACCACACAATGCAATGAAAACAAAGAACATTCCATGCCTTACATAATTTACTAAGATCTCACTCGCACAGTTTAGTGATATTTTTATTTATTAATGCATACCAAAGACAACTAGCGCGTGATATAAATTTGTGAAGATTAACTGTCGAATATCTCAAAAAACTCACGATACCACCTTTGCATGACAGCACACAAGGTTTTCTTTGGTGTCGATTACTCCGGACTTGACTTCCAGCAGACAACTGCTCGGGACAGCGGCTTGGGCGGCCGCTCAGCGCAGAAGCACGGGCAGTTGTACAGCGCAGCAGCCCAGCGCAGCAGTTTGGGCAGCCGCTCAGGATACCTGCTCGGGACAGCTGAAAAACAAATGAATGTGTTAATATCTGTCGAAGTACTACGATAAAATTCTGGACTTGCATCACCCGCACCACACAATGCAATAAAAACAAAGAACATTCCATGCCTTACATAATTTACCAAGATCTCACTCGCACAGTTTAGTGATATTTTTATTTATTAATGCATACCAAAGACAACTAGCGCGTGATATAAATTAGTGAAGATTAACTGTCGAATATCTCAAAAACTCACGGATACTACCTTTGCATACACTACACAAGGTAATCTCTGGTGTCGATTACTACGGACTTGACTTCCAGCAGACAACTGCTCGGGACAGCGGCTTGGGCGGCCGCTCAGCGCAGAAGCACGGGCAGTTGCTTAGCGCAGCAGCCCTGCGCAGAAGTTTGGGCAGCCGCTCAGGATACCTGCTCGAGACAGCTGAAAAACAAATGAATGTGTTAATATCTGTCGACGTACTACTATAAAATTCTGGACTTCCATCACCCGCACCACACAATGCAATGAAAACAAAGAAAAACATTCCATGCCTTACATACTTTACCAAGATCTCACTCGCACAGTTTAGTGATATTTTTATTTATTAATGCATACCAAAGACAACTAGCGCGTGATATCAATTTGTGAAAATTAACTGTCGAATATCTCAAAAACTCACGGATACCACCTTTGCATACACTACACAAGGTAATCTCTGGTGTCGATTACTCCGGACTTGACTTCCAGCAGACAACTGCTCGGGACAGCGGCTTGGGCGGCCGCTCAGCGCAGAAGCACGGGCAGTTGCTTAGCGCAGCAGCCCTGCGCAGAAGTTTGGGCAGCCGCTCAGGATACCTGCTCGAGACAGCTGAAAAACAAATGAATGTGTTAATATCTGTCGACGTACTACTATAAAATTCTGAACTTCCATCACCCGCACCACACAATGCAATGAAAACAAAGAAAAACATTCCATGCCTTACATACTTTACCAAGATCTCACTCGCACAGTTTAGTGATATTTTTATTTATTAATGCATACCAAAGACAACTAGCGCGTGATATAAATTTGTGAAGATTAACTGTCGAATATCTAAAAAAACTCACGATACTACCTTAGCATGACAGCACACAAGGTTTTCTTTGGTGTCGATTACTCCGGACTTGACTTCCAGCAGACAACTGCTCGGGACAGCGGCTGGGCGGCCGCTCAGCGCAGAAGCACGGGCAGTTGCTCAGCGCAGCAGCCCAGCGCAGCAGTTTGGGCAGCCGCTCAGGATACCTGCTCGGGACAGCTGAAAAACAAATGAATGTGTTAATATCTGTCGACGTACTACGATAAAATTCTGGACTTGCATCACCCGCACCACACAATGCAATGAAAACAAAGAACATTCCATGCCTTACATACTTTACCAAGATCTCACTCGCACAGTTTAGTGATATTTTTATTTATTAATGCATACCAAAGACAACTAGCGCGTGATATAAATTTGTGAAGATTAACTGTCGAATATCTCAAAAAACTCACGATACTACCTTAGCATGACAGCACACAAGGTTTTCTTTGGTGTCGATTACTCCGGACTTGACTTCCAGCAGACAACTGCTCGGGACAGCGGCTGGGCGGCCGCTCAGCGCAGAAGCACGGGCAGTTGCTCAGCACAGCAGCCCAGCGCAGCAGTTTGGGCAGCCGCTCAGGATACCTGCTCGGGACAGCTGAAAAACAAATGAATGTGTTTATATCTGTCGACGTACTACGATAAAATTCTGGACTTCCATCACCCGCACCACACAATGCAATGAAAACAAAGAAAAACATTCCATGCCTTACATACTTTACCAAGATCTCACTCGCACAGTTTAGTGATATTTTTCTTTATTAATGCATACCAAAGACAACTAGCGCGTGATATAAATTTGTGAAGATTAACTGTAAAATATCTCAAAAAACTCACGATACCACCTTTGCATGACAGCACACAAGGTTTTCTTTGGTGTCGATTACTCCGGACTTGACTTCCAGCAGACAACTGCTCGGGACAGCGGCTTGGGCGGCCGCTCAGCGCAGAAGCACGGGCAGTTGCTCAGCGCAGCAGCCCTGCGCAGCAGTTTGGGCAGCCGTTTAGGATACCTGCTCGGGACAGCTGAAAAACAAATGAATGTGTTTATATCTGTCGACGTACTACGATAAAATTCTGGACTTCCATCACCCGCACCACACAATGCAATGAAAACAAAGAAAAACATTCCATGCCTTACATACTTTACCAAGATCTCACTCGCACAGTTTAGTGATATTTTTATTTATTAATGCATACCAAAGACAACTAGCGCGTGATATCAATTTGTGAAAAATTAACTGTCGAATATCTCAAAAACTCACGGATACCACCTTTGCATACACTACACAAGGTAATCTCTGGTGTCGATTACTCCGGACTTGACTTCCAGCAGACAACTGCTCGGGACAGCGGCTTGGGCGGCCGCTCAGCGCAGAAGCACGGGCAGTTGCTTAGCGCAGCAGCCCTGCGCAGAAGTTTGGGCAGCCGCTCAGGATACCTGCTCGAGACAGCTGAAAAACAAATGAATGTGTTAATATCTGTCGACGTACTACTATAAAATTCTGAACTTCCATCACCTGCACCACACAATGCAATGAAAACAAAGAAAAACATTCCATGCCTTACATACTTTACCAAGATCTCACTCGCACAGTTAAGTGATATTTTTATTTATTAATGCATACCAAAGACAACTAGCGCGTGATATCAATTTGTGAAGATTAACTGTCGAATATCTCAAAAAACTCACGGATACCACCTTTGCATGACAGCACACAAGGTTTTCTTTGGTGTCGATTACTCCGGACTTGACTTCCAGCAGACAACTGCTCGGGACAGCGGCTTGGGCGGCCGCTCAGCGCAGAAGCACGGGCAGTTGCTCAGCGCAGCAGCCCAGCGCAGCAGTTTGGGCAGCCGCTCAGGATACCTGCTCGGGACAGCTGAAAAACAAATGAATGTGTTAATATCTGTCGACGTACTACGATAAAATTCTGAACTTGCATCACCCGCACCACATAATGCAATGAAAACAAAGAACATTCCATGCCTTACATACTTTACCAAGATTTCACTCGCACAGTTTAGTGATATTTTTATTTATTAATGCATACCAAAGACAACTAGCGCGTGATATAAATTTGTGAAGATTAACTGTCGAATATCTCAAAAAACTCACGATACTACCTTTGCATGACAGCACACAAGGTTTTCTTTGGTGTCGATTACTCCGGACTTGACTTCCAGCAGACAACTGCTCGGGACAGCGGCTTGGGCGGCCGCTCAGCGCAGAAGCACGGGCAGTTGCTCAGCGCAGCAGCCCAGCGCAGCAGTTTGGGCAGCCGCTCAGGATACCTGCTCGGGACAGCTAAAAAACAAATGAATGTGTTAATATCTGTCGACGTACTACGATAAAATTCTGGACTTCCATCACCCGCACCACACAATGCAATGAAAACAAAGAAAAACATTCCATGCCTTACATACTTTACCAAGATCTCAATCGCACAGTTTAGTGATATTTTTATTTATTAATGCATACCAAAGACAACTAGCGCGTGATATCAATTTGTGAAGATTAACTGTCGAATATCTCAAAAAACTCACGATACTACCTTTGCATGACAGCACACAAGGTTTTCTTTGGTGTCGATTACTCCGGACTTGACTTCCAGCAGACAACTGCTCGGGACAGCGGCTTGGGCGGCCGCTCAGCGCAGAAGCACGGGCAGTTGCTCAGCGCAGCAGCCCAGCGCAGCAGTTTGGGCAGCCGCTCAGGATACCTGCTCGGGACAGCTAAAAAACAAATGAATGTGTTAATATCTGTCGACGTACTACGATAAAATTCTGGACTTCCATCACCCGCACCACACAATGCAATGAAAACAAAGAAAAACATTCCATGCCTTACATACTTTACCAAGATCTCACTCGCACAGTTTAGTGATATTTTTCTTTATTAATGCATACCAAAGACAACTAGCGCGTGATATAAATTTGTGAAGATTAACTGTAAAATATCTCAAAAAACTCACGATACCACCTTTGCATGACAGCACACAAGGTTTTCTTTGGTGTCGATTACTCCGGACTTGACTTCCAGCAGACAACTGCTCGGGACAGCGGCTTGGGCGGCCGCTCAGCGCAGAAGCACGGGCAGTTGCTCAGCGCAGCAGCCCTGCGCAGCAGTTTGGGCAGCCGTTTAGGATACCTGCTCGGGACAGCTGAAAAACAAATGAATGTGTTTATATCTGTCGACGTACTACGATAAAATTCTGGACTTCCATCACCCGCACCACACAATGCAATGAAAACAAAGAAAAACATTCCATGCCTTACATACTTTACCAAGATCTCACTCGCACAGTTTAGTGATATTTTTATTTATTAATGCATACCAAAGACAACTAGCGCGTGATATCAATTTGTGAAAAATTAACTGTCGAATATCTCAAAAACTCACGGATACCACCTTTGCATACACTACACAAGGTAATCTCTGGTGTCGATTACTCCGGACTTGACTTCCAGCAGACAACTGCTCGGGACAGCGGCTTGGGCGGCCGCTCAGCGCAGAAGCACGGGCAGTTGCTTAGCGCAGCAGCCCTGCGCAGAAGTTTGGGCAGCCGCTCAGGATACCTGCTCGAGACAGCTGAAAAACAAATGAATGTGTTAATATCTGTCGACGTACTACTATAAAATTCTGAACTTCCATCACCTGCACCACACAATGCAATGAAAACAAAGAAAAACATTCCATGCCTTACATACTTTACCAAGATCTCACTCGCACAGTTAAGTGATATTTTTATTTATTAATGCATACCAAAGACAACTAGCGCGTGATATCAATTTGTGAAGATTAACTGTCGAATATCTCAAAAAACTCACGGATACCACCTTTGCATGACAGCACACAAGGTTTTCTTTGGTGTCGATTACTCCGGACTTGACTTCCAGCAGACAACTGCTCGGGACAGCGGCTTGGGCGGCCGCTCAGCGCAGAAGCACGGGCAGTTGCTCAGCGCAGCAGCCCAGCGCAGCAGTTTGGGCAGCCGCTCAGGATACCTGCTCGGGACAGCTGAAAAACAAATGAATGTGTTAATATCTGTCGACGTACTACGATAAAATTCTGAACTTGCATCACCCGCACCACATAATGCAATGAAAACAAAGAACATTCCATGCCTTACATACTTTACCAAGATTTCACTCGCACAGTTTAGTGATATTTTTATTTATTAATGCATACCAAAGACAACTAGCGCGTGATATAAATTTGTGAAGATTAACTGTCGAATATCTCAAAAAACTCACGATACTACCTTTGCATGACAGCACACAAGGTTTTCTTTGGTGTCGATTACTCCGGACTTGACTTCCAGCAGACAACTGCTCGGGACAGCGGCTTGGGCGGCCGCTCAGCGCAGAAGCACGGGCAGTTGCTCAGCGCAGCAGCCCAGCGCAGCAGTTTGGGCAGCCGCTCAGGATACCTGCTCGGGACAGCTAAAAAACAAATGAATGTGTTAATATCTGTCGACGTACTACGATAAAATTCTGGACTTCCATCACCCGCACCACACAATGCAATGAAAACAAAGAAAAACATTCCATGCCTTACATACTTTACCAAGATCTCAATCGCACAGTTTAGTGATATTTTTATTTATTAATGCATACCAAAGACAACTAGCGCGTGATATCAATTTGTGAAGATTAACTGTCGAATGTCTCAACAAACTTACGATACCACCTTTGCATACACCACACAAGGTAATCTTTGGTGTCGATTACTCCGGACTTGACTTCTAGCAGACAACTGCTCGGGACAGCGGCTTGGGCGGCCGCTCAGCGCAGAAGCACGGGCAGTTGCTCAGCGCAGCAGCCCAGCGCAGCAGTTTGGGCAGCCGCTCAGGATACCTGCTCGGGACAGCTGAAAAACAAATAAATGTGTTAATATCTGTCGACGTATTACGATAAAATTCTGGACTTGCATCACCCGCACCACACAAAGCAATGAAAACAAAGAAAAACATTCCATGCCTTACACACTTTACCAAGATCTCACTCGCACAGTTTAGTGATATTTTTATTTATTAATGCATACCAAAGACAACTAGCGCGTGATATAAATTTGTGAAGATTAACTGTAAAATATCTCAAAAAACTCACGATACCACCTTTGCATGACAGCACACAAGGTTTTCTTTGGTGTCGATTACTCCGGACTTGACTTCCAGCAGACAACTGCTCGGGACAGCGGCTTGGGCGGCCGCTCAGCGCAGAAGCACGGGCAGTTGTACAGCGCAGCAGCCCAGCGCAGCAGTTTGGGCAGCCGCTCAGGATACCTGCTCGGGACAGCTGAAAAACAAATGAATGTGTTAATATCTGTCGAAGTACTACGATAAAATTCTGGACTTGCATCACCCGCACCACACAATGCAATGAAAACAAAGAACATTCCATGCCTTACATAATTAACCAAGATCTCACTCGCACAGTTTAGCGATATTTTTATTTATTAATGCATACCAAAGACAACTAGCGCGTGATATAAATTTGTGAAGATTAACTGTCGAATATCTCAAAAAACTCACGATACCACCTTTGCATGACAGCACACAAGGTTTTCTTTGGTGTCGATTACTCCGGACTTGACTTCCAGCAGACAACTGCTCGGGACAGCGGCTTGGGCGGCCGCTCAGCGCAGAAGCACGGGCAGTTGTACAGCGCAGCAGCCCAGCGCAGCAGTTTGGGCAGCCGCTCAGGATACCTGCTCGGGACAGCTGAAAAACAAATGAATGTGTTAATATCTGTCGAAGTACTACGATAAAATTCTGGACTTGCATCACCCGCACCACACAATGCAATGAAAACAAAGAACATTCCATGCCTTACATAATTTACCAAGATCTCACTCGCACAGTTTAGTGATATTTTTATTTATTAATGCATACCAAAGACAACTAGCGCGTGATATAAATTAGTGAAGATTAACTGTCGAATATCTCAAAAACTCACGGATACCACCTTTGCATACACTACACAAGGTAATCTCTGGTGTCGATTACTCCGGACTTGACTTCCAGCAGACAACTGCTCGGGACAGCGGCTTGGGCGGCCGCTCAGCGCAGAAGCACGGGCAGTTGCTTAGCGCAGCAGCCCTGCGCAGAAGTTTGGGCAGCCGCTCAGGATACCTGCTCGAGACAGCTGAAAAACAAATGAATGTGTTTATATCTGTCGACGTACTACGATAAAATTCTGGACTTGCATCACCCGCACCACACAATGCAATGAAAACAAAGAACATTCCATGCCTTACATAATTTACCAAGATCTCACTCGCACAGTTTAGTGATATTTTTATTTATTAATGCATACCAAAGACAACTAGCGCGTGATATAAATTAGTGAAGATTAACTGTCGAATATCTCAAAAACTCACGGATACCACCTTTGAATACACTACACAAGGTAATCTCTGGTGTCGATTACTCCGGACTTGACTTCCAGCAGACAACTGCTCGGGACAGCGGCTTGGGCGGCCGCTCAGCGCAGAAGCACGGGCAGTTGCTTAGCGCAGCAGCCCTGCGCAGAAGTTTGGGCAGCCGCTCAGGATACCTGCTCGAGACAGCTGAAAAACAAATGAATGTGTTAATATCTGTCGACGTACTACTATAAAATTCTGGACTTCCATCACCCGCACCACACAATGCAATGAAAACAAAGAAAAACATTCCATGCCTTACATACTTTACCAAGATCTCACTCGCACAGTTTAGTGATATTTTTATTTATTAATGCATACCAAAGACAACTAGCGCGTGATATCAATTTGTGAAAATTAACTGTCGAATATCTCAAAAACTCACGGATACCACCTTTGCATACACTACACAAGGTAATCTCTGGTGTCGATTACTCCGGACTTGACTTCCAGCAGACAACTGCTCGGGACAGCGGCTTGGGCGGCCGCTCAGCGCAGAAGCACGGGCAGTTGCTTAGCGCAGCAGCCCTGCGCAGAAGTTTGGGCAGCCGCTCAGGATACCTGCTCGAGACAGCTGAAAAACAAATGAATGTGTTAATATCTGTCGACGTACTACTATAAAATTCTGAACTTCCATCACCCGCACCATACAATGCAATGAAAACAAAGAAAAACATTCCATGCCTTACATACTTTACCAAGATCTCACTCGCACAGTTTAGTGATATTTTTATTTATTAATGCATACCAAAGACAACTAGCGCGTGATATCAATTTGTGAAGATTAACTGTCGAATATCTCAAAAAACTCACGGATACCACCTTTGCATGACAGCACACAAGGTTTTCTTTGGTGTCGATTACTCCGGACTTGACTTCCAGCAGACAACTGCTCGGGACAGCGGCTTGGGCGGCCGCTCAGCGCAGAAGCACGGGCAGTTGCTCAGCGCAGCAGCCCAGCGCAGCAGTTTGGGCAGCCGCTCAGGATACCTGCTCGGGACAGCTGAAAAACAAATGAATGTGTTAATATCTGTCGACGTACTACGATAAAATTCTGGACTTCCATCACCCGCACCACACAATGCAATGAAAACAAAGAAAAACATTCCATGCCTTACATACTTTACCAAGATCTCACTCGCACAGTTTAGTGATATTTTTATTTATTAATGCATACCAAAGACAACTAGCGCGTGATATCAATTTGTGAAGATTAACTATCGAATGTCTCAACAAACTTACGATACCACCTTTGCATACACCACACAAGGTAATCTTTGGTGTCGATTACTCCGGACTTGACTTCCAGCAGACAACTGCTCGGGACAGCGGCTTGGGCGGCCTCTCAGCGCAGAAGCACGGGAAGTTGCTCAGCGCAGTAGCCCAGCGCAGCAGTTTGGGCAGCCGCTCAGGATACCTGCTCGGGACAGCTGAAAAACAAATGAATGTGTTAATATCTGTCGAAGTACTACGATAAAATTCTGGACTTGCATCACCCGCACCACACAATGCAATGAAAACAAAGAACATTCCATGCCTTACATAATTTACCAAGATCTCACTCGCACAGTTTAGTGATATTTTTATTTATTAATGCATACCAAAGACAACTAGCGCGTGATATAAATTTGTGAAGATTAACTGTCGAATATCTCAAAAAACTCACGATACCACCTTGGCATGACAGCACACAAGGTTTTCTTTGGTGTCGATTACTCCGGACTTGACTTCCAGCAGACAACTGCTCGGGACAGCGGCTTGGGCGGCCGCTCAGCGCAGAAGCACGGGGAGTTGCTCAGCACAGCAGCCCAGCGCATCAGTTTGGGCAGCCGCTCAGGATACCTGCTCGGGACAGCTGAAAAACAAATGAATGTGTTAATATCTGTCGACGTACTACGATAAAATTCTGGACTTGCATCACCCGCACCACACAATGCAATGCAATGAAAACAAAGAACATTCCATGCCTTACATACTTTACCAAGATCTCACTCGCACAGTTTAGTGATATTTTTATTTATTAATGCATACCAAAGACAACTAGCGCGTGATATAAATTAGTGAAGATTAACTGTCGAATATCTCAAAAAACTCACGATACTACCTTAGCATGACAGCACACAAGGTTTTCTTTGGTGTCGATTACTCCGGACTTGACTTCCAGCAGACAACTGCTCGGGACAGCGGCTTGGGCGGCCGCTCAGCGCAGAAGCACGGGCAGTTGCGCAGCGCAGCAGCCCAGCGCAGCAGTTTGGGCAGCCGCTCAGGATACCTGCTCGGGACAGCTGAAAAACAAATGAATGTGTTAATATCTGTCGACGTACTACGATAAAATTCTGGACTTCCATCACCCGCACCACACAATGCAATGAAAACAAAGAAAAACATTCCATGCCTTACATACTTTACCAAGATCTCACTCGCACAGTTTAGTGATATTTTTATTTATTAATGCATACCAAAGACAACTAGCGCGTGATATAAATTTGTGAAGATTAACTGTAAAATATCTCAAAAAACTCACGATACCACCTTTGCATGACAGCACACAAGGTTTTCTTTGGTGTCGATTACTCCGGACTTGACTTCCAGCAGACAACTGCTTGGGACAGCGGCTTGGGCGGCCGCTCAGCGCAGAAGCACGGGCAGTTGTACAGCGCAGCAGCCCAGCGCAGCAGTTTGGGCAGCCGCTCAGGATACCTGCTCGGGACAGCTGAAAAACAAATGAATGTGTTAATATCTGTCGAAGTACTACGATAAAATTCTGGACTTGCATCACCCGCACCTTACAATGCAATGAAAACAAAGAACATTCCATGCCTTACATAATTTACCAAGATCTCACTCGCACAGTTTAGTGATATTTTTATTTATTAATGCATACCAAAGACAACTAGCGCGTGATATAAATTTGTGAAGATTAACTGTCGAATATCTCAAAAAACTCACGATACCACCTTGGCATGACAGCACACAAGGTTTTCTTTGGTGTCGATTACTCCGGACTTGACTTCCAGCAGACAACTGCTCGGGACAGCGGCTTGGGCGGCCGCTCAGCGCAGAAGCACGGGGAGTTGCTCAGCACAGCAGCCCAGCGCATCAGTTTGGGCAGCCGCTCAGGATACCTGCTCGGGACAGCTGAAAAACAAATGAATGTGTTAATATCTGTCGACGTACTACGATAAATTTCAGGACTTCCATCACCCGCACCACACAATGCAATAAAAACAAAGAAAAACATTCCATGCCTTACATACTTTACCAAGATCGCACTCGCACAGTTTAGTGATATTTTTATTTATTAATGCATACCAAAGACAACTAGCGCGTGATATCAATTTGTGAAGATTAACTGTCGAATGTCTCAACAAACTTACGATACCATCTTTGCATACACCACACAAGGTAATCTTTGGTGTCGATTACTCCGGACTTGACTTCCAGCAGAAAACTGCTCGGGACAGCGGCTTAGGCGGCCGCTCAGCGCAGAAGCACGGGCAGTTGCTCAGCGCAGCAGCCCTGCGCAGCAGTTTGGGCAGCCGCTCAGGATACCTGCTCGGGACAGCTGAAAAACAAATGAATGTGTTAATATCTGTCGACGTACTACGATAAAATTCTGGACTTCCATCACCCGCACCACACAATGCAATGAAAACAAAGAAAAACATTCCATGCTTTACCAAGATCTCACTCGCACAGTTTAGTGATATTTTTATTTATTAATGCATACCAAAGACAACTAGCGCGTGATATCAATTTGTGAAGATTAACTGTCGAATATCTCAAAAAACTCACGGATACCACCTTTGCATGACAGCACACAAGGTTTTCTTTGGTGTTGATTACTCCGGACTTGACTTCCAGCAGACAACTGCTCGGGACAGCGGCTTGGGCGGCCGCTCAGCGCAGAAGCACGGGCAGTTGCTCAGCGCAGTAGCCCAGCGCAGCAGTTTGGGCAGCCGCTCAGGATACCTGCTCGGGACAGCTGAAAAACAAATGAATGTGTTAATATCTGTCGACGTACTACGACAAAATTCTGGACTTCCATCTCCCGCACCACACTATGCAATGAAAACAAAGAAAAACATTCCATGCATTACATACTTTACCAAGATCTCACTCGCACAGTTTAGTGATATTTTTATTTATTAATGCATACCAAAGACAACTAGCGCGTGATATCAATTTGTGAAGATTAACTGTCGAATGTCTCAACAAACTTACGATACCACCTTTGCATACACCACACAAGGTAATCTTTGGTGTCGATTACTCCGGACTTGACTTCCAGTAGACAACTGCTCGGGACAGCGGCTTTGGCAGCCGCTCAGCGCATATACAAAATCATGACAAGGATTGACATCACCACAATAACGAACTCCGAGATGTTGACTCGTCGACGGTTGAAGGCAGGTTGCTCTGTGCGCCGCCTTTTATACTTTTCGGTCTAATAGGCTATTTTCGTCTCTAACAATATATATATATATATATATATATTGTTAGAGTTATATATATATATATATATATCGGCGCGGATACAATAATTTGCCAATAATAATTAATCTATAACAATTAGATCTGTTAAATTGATTTATTTGAATTGATTTATAAAACATAGATTCATACTTTTGAAATTGTTTACAGTAAATTATTCCAATTAAAATTAATAATATAATTATTCTCAAAATGATTTAAGTTTATTACGATGTTCAATTAATTATAAAACATGCCATCACTTTGTATTGCAATCTTAATGTTTGAAACGACCACGTGCACAAATAGGATTTCATCCGGTCCTTTACAAAGGCATAAGTGGGGCTGTAGCCAACACTTCTAGGCCTGTTTCGTATTAAAAAAAACAAAGTAGTTTAAAAACAGAAACATTTTGGATGGATAGTTACATGGTAACCTACGAGTATATTACAAGTAAAATTTGAAAAATTTTATATCGACTTCCATTCTATTCAGTTATTGGAGTAAGTATATCTCTCTAAAACTACTAGACCAAATTCGTAGAAATTTAAATGGGACCACACGGGAAGGACCAGCTTTCAAACAAAAAAATTGAGAATTGGTTAACCCAGTCTAAAGTTATGAGGTAACAAACATAAAAATAATAATACAGTCTCACTGACTACCTCCTCCTTTTCTTGGAAGTCTGTAGAAAATAGTTAAATGGTATGGCTATTGATATGAAATCTAATGATTAGTGATAAAGGAGATAATGGGCTATAGACGAGACTACGGCACCTGTCAATTTCAGTCTCATCTTAAAATGTTTAGGTGACTTGCCACCCACTAAATGGGCCCCCCATAAGAGCCATCAATGGTAACAAAAGGGGCAACGTTGGTGTGGATGGCAAAAGGGTGTCCAGAGGTTTGCTGCGGTTTCACTAGAACGCTACTACCGGAGTTATGCCCTGTAACATTTCCACCCTTGGAACCTTTTTTTACTTGCTCTTGCGTCTCCACCCCCAGACGGCCAATTAAAGCAAGCCGGGGTCAGGGGTCTAATTTAGCCCCAGGGAGAATCAGGGTCTACGGTGTCGCAGTATAAAGATGCAACAGTATGGAAACTAAGCCTAGTTGATCAAATAATTATCTATGCCCCATTGAAGCCATAGGGTTCTCACTTTTAATGTTTACAAGGAGTGTTTTTTTTTTTAAATAAAACCGAACCGCGGAGGGCAGCTAGTCGCAACAACTATTTTATCTCTAATAAAACCGCCGTTACGTTTGCGCCAAAACGCACGTAAAAGTATGCCTCATTGTCACGTTCCGCCTGAGCCGAGCGTGCAAGCGAATAACAGGAGGGAACAAGCAATAGAGAGGCACGATCAGCCTAAGCATTCGGCGTGTCTTATGACGTTATCACGTACCGAATTTATAGACAACCATATTTTTTGTATATTTGTACGAATACCAAGATATATTGTCGTCTGTGTTCGCACAGACTAACAATTTGTACAAAGACCACATTTTGCAATGTATGTTTTTTATGTACAAAACAAGAGCCGTGTTTTGCCAAGCATTTTCTATGAGAACCATTAATTTTTATTCATAATTCAATGTGTTCCAATCGGCGGATTCTTCCTTACAGGCCGCTTAGAACGCATCTTTATGCAAGCGGAGAGCGGGAATATGGTATAGGTACATACCTATACAGGTACGAGTGGAATGACTCAGCAAATGCTAAGAAGATGAAACATCGTTATTGCTAGAGGATAACACAATAAATATTGTCAATTATACCTCTAACAACTTTTATAGTAAACCAAATCTAAAGTTTGAGTCTTTATAATTACTATTGGTAGTTTCACAATAGGTAAGCATAATTATTTTTGCATACCTAAAAAGGTTGACATGTGGTGATCTAAATGTCTATTGGTGATCCATCTTTTACCCGTACCCACGCAGGTAAAGTAGTTTTGGTTTAGAAAGGATAATAATAAGTAACGAAAAGCTCCAAGGGTGGAAGTGTTAAAGGGCATAACGCCGGTAGTAGTGCTCTAGTGAAACCGCAGCACACCTCTCGACACCCTTTAGCCATCCACACTAATGTTGCCCCTTTTGTCACCATTGATGGTGGCCCTTGTGGGGGCCCGATTAGTGGCCCCCTAAATATATATTAGGAAATTAATTAGGAAACTAGGAAACGTTTATTAGGAAATGAAACTTATGCTAATTACTTACAAAATAGATTACATCTTTTGGCTTATATATTATAATATAGTACTCGTAAGTTGGGTGATGATCACTGAATCTCACACTAGGATGGCCTGTGTCGTGAGATTCAGTCCCTTCCTTTATAATTACTCCAATGATCTTTACATGGATTTTATATTTTTTTAAAAGAAGGTTATAATAATTATAGAATGTATGCTGACTTTGTACAAAAGGAATAATACTTAAATACTAAACAATAATTAAAAAAATCTGAAGCAATACATAAATAATCCTATTAATATTATAAACGTGAAAGTTTGTATGTATGGATGTATGGATGTTTGTTACTCTTTCACGCACAAACGGGGGGGCTAATGTTGATGAAATTTGGTATGGGGGTAGATGAGGCGCTGGATTAACACATAGGATACTTTTCATCATCATCATCATCATCATCCATCACGACGCGGGTGAAACCGCGGGGCGCAGCTAGTATAACATATATCAGGTATATCTGTAAAAAAATAGTATATGCGAGGATAGGTGTGATTAAAATAAAATAAAGTTGTGTAGTTAGGTGAGAGATAGACTGCGTAGGTAATTGTATAATGTATTGTTTATTTTCGTTAAATGTAGCATTCAATATTATATATATATATATATATATATATATATATATATATATATATATATATATATATATATAATAATATTTTAAAATGAGACTGAAACTGGCAGGTACCGTAGTCTCGTCAATAGCCATTTCTTTTATGATTTAAGAATTCATATCTATAGCCCTACTATGTTACTAATTTTAGCAATAGCTATACCATTTCACCTTCATTTCAAATGCTGTTTATGTAGGTACTACATTGACCCCACTTATGTCTTTGTAAAAACTGGATAAAATACGAGAAAAAAAAGAAATAATAATACCGCAGGGGCGGCTTTGTGGCGAGCCGTCGGCGAGTGTGACACCGTCACAGTAGATATATAGAACAGTACGGAAACTACCTTCAATCGTTTGAAACGGCCCAGTGACATAACCATGCGCATCGACTTGACCCCTAAGCGGTTCTCGCGGTGCAGTCAGTAGTGAGTGTTACAAACTATTTTTACATCATAACCTTTTTTATATGATCTAAAATATGAAATGTTACACTTGACTGACTGCTATGTGTTTTAAAATTGTAATGTTTTTGTATGATCGATCATAAAGCTTAATAAATTCGTAAAACAACATAAAATACAAATCTCAGATGGCGGCTGCAATAGATTATTATATTATTGTGAACTATATCGTACTGGGTGTAGTTTTTATGATTTTCGAGGGCGATGATGCCGATAGTGCTAACAAAACTGAAATCGAAGATGGCTGGGCGAAATTATCAACTTTTTTTGGAGTCAATAATTTGTAATTTATGAAGAATAAAAGTATTTTTTATGTAATGTTTTTTTAATTACAATGTATCAAACGCATTTTTGAGGTTGAAACGCAGTTCAGTCCGAAAATGCGTGACAAACACCCGAAAACAGAGTTCATGAGCACTGCACCCGCGCCACCTGCAGCGCCTACCACGCGCCCAACCGAGGCTCACGCTCCTAGGGATTAGTCATTTAAGAAGTCATAAGTTATTGTAAAACGCATAATTCTGGTTTACTTAAATTGCTTGATAGGCATCAATGAAATAAATGGATATGAGATTTAAGGGGTTGTTTAGTTTAATACATAGAAAACGCGTTATTGGTACACAAAATTAATATGAGAAGGTAAAATCTAGCAATTAAAACAAGTAGGTACAAGGTCTGTATAGGCGGGGGTTAGCACTAAAATAAATTGCTTCCAGAGGACTTAGTGTGCTGACGGGAACATATCAATAAATGTATTAAGTATACTGGATTAAGATTTATTAGACGATGGCAATTGAGGTGGGATTGAAAAAATAAAGTAGGATAAGTGTATTAATATTAAAATAATTTTGTCGAGAACATAAATTACTAGCTGCGGTTCGCGCTTTCACCCGCGTGGTGATGTATGTTATTGAGAATGGATCAAATATAGCGTAGGTATGTTACTGAGACATAATGTAGCTTTACATATTATTATACTCGTGAAATGATTGTTTAAATCTGAAAAGTAGATTCACGTATACCCATAATCTAAAATGAAATAAACCCTCATATATCTTTCCTTTTACTATCAGAGTAGTAATAGTTATGTTGACGTCCTCTCTATGGAACTGGGGGACGATTCAACTATTTCACAAGTTCAACAATCCACTCCGCTGCAACTGCGGTTCGACTCCAGTTGTAGTTCGATAATTACCCGAAATGACATCCTACTATTCCTGCGGACATTGGGACGTGACGTCACGTAATTGTATCGTAAACGCTACGGCATAATTTAATAGATAAGTAGTAAACACTAATAGGAGTTAGCGTGGTGTACCTGGTCTATTGAGTAATCGTAATATAAAATACTATTCGATCGCTGGCGTCAATAGAAGCGAAACTGTAGTTGTGACTGTTTTCTTATAGCAGCTTAAGAATGTGTGTAAATCGGCTACGATTCGAATTTAGTAGCAACAAATTAAGTTAGTGGAATTGTGCCCTTTTCACTATGCTCTAATGCCAAATAGCGTAGACTTATATTAGTTGTATATAATATGGTCAATAGATTCCGTTCCGCAGCATACGCGATATATGGACTAATTGTTATTCTTTTCCACACTTCAGGTTACGTAATCGAAGTTTTCATACGGAATTATAACCTTTTTGATAATATTATATAGCCTATGGTCATAGGAAAACAAGTAGGATCCGAATGGCGAAAAAAAAAAACTCTGTACGGTCCAGTAGTTTTGGGGTCTGTTTAATACAAAGAAACAAACAAATAAATCTTCCCTACTAATGATATTATAGTGTAAATAAGCAGAGTTAAAATTGGCAGGTAAGAAGAATAAAACATGAAAAAGAAATTCATAGTAGTTGGCTAATAGAACTATAGGGAATATGCAACAAAATTATACTTAGAATCCAAATTACCTAATACTAGCTACGCTCTACAGTTGCGTTCGCGCGGTGTTGTGTTACATAATATTTGTACAGGTATAATATAGATTTATACAGGTGGATTTTTATGAAAATTGTTCTCTAGATTTGTTTGCTGTTACGTACAAAAAAAAGTATGTATATATATATGCGATCCCATTCGTACAATATTGCATCAAAGGAGGGCGTTGCATCAGAGGTCCATCCATGTTTAAGCACACTGACACCTCTGTTGGTTTTGGTAAGTTGAAAGTAGTTTCGTCCTGAGGAAGTTCTTTAAAAAAAAAATAAAGGAACAATAAATGTTATAACGCTCACCTCCTATATCAATAGGGTACATTGGTTATGTACGGTAATTTCATATACAATGAAAAACTTGCAAAATAAGACATTTAGAGATAGATATGAATTAGGCAGTCTTAGACGAGGTTTAAAACATCATTGTTAGTTTATTACAGTCATGATAAAATACTAGATTTCATGACAAACCTTAAAGTTATTGAGTTAAACTATATTTCAATTTGAAATATGGGTTAATAAAAGTTAAAATTATTGGTTTCAATGTTCAAATTTCATACTTGACGAGTTTGTTGAATTGTTAGAGTTGCGTGAATCAGCGATTGAGGAAGAATGATAACAAAGGGGACTAGAATGTTAAGAGTAATAATTAGTAATTTACTTGGGGATGAATGAATCAATAAGGTTAATTTGAATTATTGAATGAAATGTTTTAATAAGTATGAAGGGCTCGAATGGTCCACCAAAATGCCAAAAGTATGAAATCTAAGTCTCATTGACTACCTCCTCCTTTTTTTGGAAGTCTGTAGAAAATGGTTAAATGGTAAGGCTATTGATATGAAATCTAATGATTAGTGATAAGGGAGATAATGGGCTATAGAAGAGACTACGGCATCTGCTGTCAATTTCAGTCTCATCTTAAAATATTTAGGTGACTTGCCACCCACTAAATGGGCCCCCCATAAGAGCCATCAATGGTAACAAAAGGGGCAACGTTGGCGTGGATGGCAAAAGGGTGTCTAGAGGTTTGCTGCGGTTTCACTAGAACGCTACTACCGGAGTCATGCCCTGTAACATTTCCACCCTTGGAACTTTTTGTTACTTGCTCTTGCGTGTCCACCCCCAGACGGCCAATTAAAGCAAGCCGGGGTCAGGGGTCTAATTTAGCCCCAGGGAGAATCAGGGTCTACGGTGTCGCAGTATAAAGATGCAACAGTATGGAAACTAAGCCTAGTTAATCAAATAATTATCTATGCCCCATTGAAGCCATAGGGTTCTCACTTTAATGTTTTAAAGTATTGTTTTTTTTTTTAAATAAAACATTCGTTGTTCTGCTGTAAACATTAAATCTAGTTAATTCTAGTTTAATAATAAAATGTATGTAGGTGTATCATGGCGTCGGTTAATCTTGATAGTTTAAAATACGGAAAAATGTTTAGTATTGACACACAACTACTTGTAGATCTTAGGATTTTTTGATTACAAATTATTTACTCCAAAAAAAGTTGATAATTTCGCCCAGCCGCCATCTTCGATTTCAGTTTTGTTAGCACTATCGGCATCAACGCCCTCGAAAATCATAAAAACTACACCCAGTACGATATAGTTCATAATAATATATATAGACCCTGATTCTCCCTGGGGCTAAATTAGACCCCTTGACCCCGGCTTGCTTTAATTGGCCGTCTGGGGGTGGAGACGCAAGAGCAAGTAACAAAAAGTTCCAAGGGTGGAAATGTTACAGGGCATGACTCCGGTAGTAGCGTTCTAGTGAAACCGCAGCAAACCTCTCGACACCCTTTTGCCATCCACGCCAACGTTGCCCCTTTTGTTACCATTGATGGCTCTTATGGGGGGCCCATTTAGTGGGTGGCAAGTCACCTAAATATTTTAAGATGAGACTGAAATTGACAGCAGATGCCGTAGTCTCTTCTATAGCCCATTATCTCCCTTATCACTAATCATTAGATTTCATATCAATAGCCTTACCATTTAACCATTTTCTACAGACTTCCAAAAAAAGGAGGAGGTAGTCAATGAGACTTAGATTTCATACTTTTGGCATTTTGGTGGACCATTCGAGCCCTTCATACTTATTAAAACATTTCATTCAATAATTCAAAATTAACCTTATTGATTCATTCATCCCCAAGTAAATTACTAATTATTACTCTTAACATTCTAGTCCCCTTTGTTATCATTCTTCCTCAATCGCTGATTCACGCAACTCTAACAATTCAACAAACTCGTCAAGTATGAAATTTGAACATTGAAACCAATAATTTTAACTTTTATTAACCCATATTTCAAATTGAAATATAGTTTACTCAATAACTTTAAGGTTTGTCATGAAATCTAATATTTTATCATGACGGTAATAAACTAACAATGATGTTTTAAACCTCGTCTAAGACTGCCTAATTCATATCTATCTCTAAATGTCTTATTTTGCAAGTTTTTCATTGTATATGAAATTACCGTACATAACCAATGTACCCTATTGATATAGGAGGTGAGCGTTATAACATTTATTGTTCCTTTATTTTTTTTTTAAAGAACTTCCTCAGGACGAAACTACTTTCAACTTACCAAAACCAACAGAGGTGTCAGTGTGCTTAAA
Source organism: Selenia dentaria (assembly GCA_917880725.1). NCBI lineage: Eukaryota > Metazoa > Arthropoda > Insecta > Lepidoptera > Geometridae > Selenia > Selenia dentaria. The sequence continues at coordinate 17,569,491 of OU862888.1, read as the reverse complement.
CATGGATGGACCTCTGATGCAACGCCCTCCTTTGATGCAATATTGTACGAATGGGATCGCATATATATATACATACTTTTTTTTGTACGTAACAGCAAACAAATCTAGAGAACAATTTTCATAAAAATCCACCTGTATAAATCTATATTATACCTGTACAAATATTATGTAACACAACACCGCGCGAACGCAACTGTAGAGCGTAGCTAGTATTAGGTAATTTGGATTCTAAGTATAATTTTGTTGCATATTCCCTATAGTTCTATTAGCCAACTACTATGAATTTCTTTTTCATGTTTTATTCTTCTTACCTGCCAATTTTAACTCTGCTTATTTACACTATAATATCATTAGTAGGGAAGATTTATTTGTTTGTTTCTTTGTATTAAACAGACCCCAAAACTACTGGACCGTACAGAGTTTTTTTTTTCGCCATTCGGATCCTACTTGTTTTCCTATGACCATAGGCTATATAATATTATCAAAAAGGTTATAATTCCGTATGAAAACTTCGATTACGTAACCTGAAGTGTGGAAAAGAATAACAATTAGTCCATATATCGCGTATGCTGCGGAACGGAATCTATTGACCATATTATATATAACTAATATAAGTCTACGCTATTTGGCATTAGAGCATAGTGAAAAGGGCACAATTCCACTAACTTAATTTGTTGCTACTAAATTCGAACCGTAGCCGATTTACACACATTCTTAAGCTGCTTTAAGAAAACAGTCACAACTACAGTTTCGCTTCTATTGACGCCAGCGATCGAATAGTATTTTATATTACGATTACTCAATAGACCAGGTACACCACGCTAACTCCTATTAGTGTTTACTATTTATCTATTAAATTATGCCGTAGCGTTTACGATACAATTACGTGACGTCACGTCCCAATGTCCGCAGGAATAGTAGGATGTCATTTCGGGTAATTATCGAACTACAACCGGAGTCGAACCGCAGTTGCAGCGGAGTGGATTGTTGAACTTGTGAAATAGTTGAATCGTCCCCCAGTTCCATAGAGAGGACGTCAACATAACTATTACTACTCTGATAGTAAAAGGAAAGATATATGAGGGTTTATTTCATTTTAGATTATGGGTACACGTGAATCTACTTTTCAGATTTAAACAATCATTTCACGAGTATAATAATATGTAAAGCTACATTATGTCTCAGTAACATACCTACGCTATATTTGATCCATTCTCAATAACATACATCACCACGCGGTTGAAACCGCGAACCGCAGCTAGTAATATATGTTCTCGACAAAATTATTTCAATGTTAATACACTTATCCTACTTTATTTTTTCAATCCCACCTCAATTGCCATCGTCTAATAAATCTTAATCCAGTATACTTAATACATTTATTGATTTATTCCCGTCAGCACACTAAGTCCTCTGGAAGCAATTTATTTTAGTGCTAACCCCCGCCTATACAGACCTTGTACCTACTTGTTTTAATTGCTAGATTTTACCTTCTCTTATTAATTTTGTGTACCAATAACGCGTTTTCTATGTATTTAACTAAACAACCCCTTAAATCTCATATCCATTTATTTCATTGATACCTATCAAGCAATTTAAGTAAACCAGAAATATGCGTTTTACAATAACTTATGACTTCTTAAATGACTAATCCCTAACTTCTGACTAAATACTTATTTCACGATTGCAGACTCTATTTTTAAGGTTGCATGGAACGCGCGCGCAATTGGCGTAACCTTCAATTTTAACCGAGCTAGTTTTTTTTATATATGTATCCTAAGAAATTTTGACTTGCACCTCACAAATACTAACTTCGCCGACACGTAATTACTCTTTCAAATAATCTGTTATAGAATAAAATAAACAATTTAGGTTTGATAATATTTAGATATTTATTCCATGTTTTTTTTTATTTTTTTTTATTTAGGTAATTTCCTAGGTATTCAATTTTGATTTAAGATCTTATTTGTCATTATCTTATATGAATACCTACCTACCACTATATCTAACAATTGATTTGTCTATTATAATGCTAGCCCCGCGTTAATTTTAATTTACCATAAACATATTTTAATTTCAAAATAATTTATAACTATCCTATGACCCATTCTAGATATGTACCACACTCACATATACCTTCATACGAATATAATCCAATATGAACCTACCTTATTCGTTTATCACGGCAAAATTGAATTAGTACTAGTTGTGAATGCTTTAAGAAAGGTTCATTAAAATTACATTTTAGTTTATTAATCCAGGTATTTTACTCAGTAGAATAAAATAAACACATTTACTTATTGAAAACGATGCATGTACTTGTACTTGTTCTAATCAAATATTCACAAAAAATATCACGAATACTGAATATAGGAATATAGTAAGCTATACGTAAACGTTACTAAATAGCGGATGCGTCTACTTTCGCGTAGGTACCTAATAGACGATCGTGTCAAGTAATAGTACGATAAAATGAGAGCGATACCTATAGAACTGTTTATTTCAGATTGGCATATTATTCGGCTGATATCATCAAAGTGAAACAATTTTCATTTAAACAAAATTATATATGATTTATGTAAGTAAGATATATTAAGTCTGTTAAACTTTAAAACATAATAAACCCCGAAATCACAGAACATTATCATGAGCGATTTATTATATCTCTCTCTATTTTCACACCGAATGTGTTCGATATGTCATGACGCGTATTCACTAGTATATAGTTTGAATTGAATATCCTAAATCAGAGGTCATTGCATAATTTCGCTAAGATAAGATACGTACTATAAAACGCTATATCGATTGCCCTTTCCTATTTTCTTATTCAACAAAAATCCTTGATTTACTGAAATAAATTAACAGGTATTTGATTTAATTTAAATGTATTATTAATATAATGAGTGATTTAATTAATGTCAACCAAACAAGTACATTATTAAATCCCTTTTCCCTCTAAAGATATACTTCACGCAAGCCTACAATTTTCTACATACTCTTGACACCGTTTACCAAAGCCGTTTACTAATATTTGAACTATGGCGGTTGGCTTCCGTTCACTTGGCAACCACTTTCATGTTATAAAAAGCCACACCGCCATCTGTGAGCCGCCTAGGTAACTTCTACTCCAAGTTAACTTTTATAAAGCCACTACTTGAGTATTTATTTTGATACCATTCAACATTATTTATATCTCTTTCTAATTTTGAATTGATATTTTGTTTTAAGATTACATACACTAAGAACGCGTTTCATTCAGTATCAGTAAATAAGTAGGTACAGAGTAATTTATTTTATGTATAAAATGAGATATCACCCCCCAGACCTTTTAACCTCACTAGTTTTATACAATAACCTCTCGTATACTATTGTTTTAATCCTTTAATTAAATATGGCCGGTGTAGTTAACTTATTTATTTATTAGTTGTCTACAAATACGTATGTTTTATAATGATTTAATCCCAAGTTTCTTCTCACAGCGCCACCTATCCAAAACCCATGTACCTCACTTTCTCAACTACAGCCCCCAGCAATTAAAGATATTTTTCGCGCCATCTATCTAATGCTTATAAAACTAACATCAAAAGGCATGGTAATGCTAGTTTACCTAACTGAACTTCACGTCATCCATTCGATACTGCTAGCCGCGCCATCTATCTAACCCCCACAGTACTAACACATATATTCGCCGATTGTTGATATTTCACCTGATGAGGCTAGCTATCTTAGTTCCGTTGTTTTTCGTAAGAGGTCGTTTTTTGACAGTAGTTTAAAATCTAATCATTTTGTATTCCAAAACGGCCATTTCATATCCGATGAAATTGGTCACAGAATAAATAACTGTACTATTAGCGCGGTACTAATATAATTAATAAGAGTTAATATTGTGGATTTGAAATATCAAAATATCTTTGATGGTACATCTATTGATTTTATATACCTATAGCGGTTCCTTATAAATTTTTGTATGCTTTTACTACAAATTGCGTTAAAAATTTCGATATATTCAATTGTAGCTTATCTGTTGTTTCCTAGTATTGGTTATAATAAGATATGTCGACGTCATAAGTTAAATCCGTGAAAAATGTCTATACATTACATGTAACGCGAGTTTAGCATATCGCCTCCCTTTTAGACAATTTATTTTGTATAACTATATTATTTCCTAAAACCTAGTAATTTGTTTGTACAGATAATTTCCTTAGAAATATTAAATTAGTTTTATTAAGATATTTTTTTTATTTTATTTTTTTATTTATACTTTGGAATGTGAAGTCTATTATTGCTAAAGAAAAGGAACTTTGGTACCCCCGGGCTGAAGACCGGCTTGGGCTGGCTTAAGAGTACTCTTTGCGGTTACCAACATTCACCAATTATACCAAAGTCCCCTTCTAAAAGTGAGTTATAATATGGCCATATTATCCGCCTTATTCTTAAACCTACTTCCTCATACATTTTATGTTTCTTTCCCTAAGTCCGTAGCTTTTAGCACGAAACTCCTAAATACTATCCTAGCTCTGCATATATTTATTTTAATGTTTGGTAATATTTTTACTTCTGTTACATAGTATGTATTCATAATTTTTCTCTTATTTGCTTTCTCTTACGCGGATTCGTTTAAGATTTAATTCAGGTATTTTTACCAATTCAAGTATTTTGCGTAATATAAATTACTTGTTTTGCTCTTAGAATTTCGTAAGAACCAAATTGTCCGAAAAGCCTAATCTAGCTCAAACATAACTACAATGAATTTAGTAGTAAAATATCCGTATCTCTTGATATTAATGTAGGTATTTAATTAGATGTCTGCGGTATGCAGAATTTCGACCTTTCTCTGAAATGGAATCCCACACACCATGGAACTGCTTTTGCTCGTCCATACAACCAATTTAATACATAATGATTTATTTACTGGTTACGATAGTTTATTGCCGTGGTCCGTTTTGCGATAATTTTGCTCACAGTGCTATCGTCTACCAAAGCTGGTCAGAGACAAATATCGCGGTTTTGACAGCTCGTGGCACTGTAAGCGTGTTGTTAATTCGGACCAGAGTTGTAGCAATAACGAACCATTTGCCCGCGAAAAACAAATTCATTAAAATATCGTGCATGGTGTGAAGGTTAACTATGTGGGTGGTGTGTGGATTAAAAAGAAATAATGGAATGGATAGACCGACTTTTACAACTTTTACATCAAAAAGAAGGGACACCAGTAAAGACATTGTAGAAATAAACAAACACCTGTCACTTTTGCCAGAACGCTCACGACGATTATGGTATAGAGCATGGTTCATGTAATCGTCAATATGGCGGCAGTTAAGACGTCATCGATGACTTAGCGTGGGCCATCGTAATCACGCTCACGGTGAAAGGGACCGATTTTATCGCGCTAATATCGATTATGGCCAATTGGGACCGCAGTGTATGTTAGGTATGAGCTGATCAAACCTCCGGAAATATTTTGTCCTATCTAGTAGTTAGTTTGTTACTTTATTTTAGTTCCTAGTAGTTACTTATTTAGTTTTTCCCTAGTAAGTAGGTATTTATGTATGGTTTTAATTCCCGTTTAGTCTTTCTTCGCGCCTAATTTAACTTTTTAAAGAGTGCACCTTCTACCTAGTCCCTAATATCTCCTAGGTATTTCCATACTAGGGGCCCGCGTCTTCCTCACATTTACTTTTAAGCGTGTGGTGTGCAAGGCAAATCTCTTAGCAAAGACAAGATTGAGAGCACAGAGAGTTTCCACAGGTAGCTCCCTGTCTAACAGCTAAGCTCATAATTAGTGGAGGAGCAACCTCCCGTGTGCCTAGTGCTAATTGTGTACCTAAGCACCCATCACGACTATCGAAATAGCCAGGCTGTGAGCGGGGTACGGGGTAAATACCTAATAGTGTAATTTTTAATGTCACCGAGTACGGTGCCGTTTTTATCAATGAACTTTTTTGACGCGGTCTCGCTCTGCCGCGGTTTCCTTCCTGCTCTAAATGTTGCCACTGCTATAAAACTGTATTAAAAGTCTCATTTCACCCCGAATTTCCATCATGCATTTCTTTCTTTGACTGCTGGTATCCCTATTTACTTTTTTTGTTCGTTTTTGTGAAGAATCTAGACTAGGCATAACGAATTAATTTATTATTTAGTTTGTTCGAAAGAAACTTTTTCCTTGTTTATTTAAAAGTTCCAATTACTTCAATTATTTATTCCGCTTAATTTATTAGTTAGTTTTACAAATCGATATTGTAACTAAATACTATCCTGTATGACTTTAGGGTGATGTTAAGGTGAATATGGAGATTCATCCCCTAAAACGACAAGTTTCTGTTACTAATGTTTAAATAGGTTAGATATTATGTTTGGTTTTTATTTAAATTCTTTATTATGTTACTTATAAAGTTTCTTATATATATTAATGCGTGAATGAGCGGAATTCTCATACTCTTACAAAAATCGGTCCCGACTCGCTAACCGACCCGTCGTCTGTCTAATTTAAATATTTGTTGTACATCTAAGCAACTTGTTATGTTTTCTTAGCTTTACATAACTAGATATCTAAACGCATGTATAGATAGTTGACGCCTAATAATACGTAAATCTATCGTTTCCTCCTACCGACATTATCCTACTTCTTTCAAAATCTAGAATACCCCATTATCCGAATATTGTGGGCAAAATCTTATATTATTGTGTAACGTTATTTATTATTACATATAGTGGGTATAACTAATAGATTCGATACCTTTACTTTGAAGCTTTCCTTCATTTCGAGGCGCAAATATAACGTATTGGCGGAAAAACTTAAAAATGGTCGACAGTTGATTCATTTTGTATGGTATTTTCTCTACTTCATTTCTATTTTACAATAATTTACAAGATTCCTTTAATAATTATTCTCATATTTAGCCGTACGGATTTATTTGTGAATGTGCGGAATACCTATTCAAGGTTGGTTCAGTCACACTGGCCCATAAATATATGAAAGGCGTCAGCTATAACAAAACAACGTCCTCAGGAAGCCTCCACCACACCACAGGACCCATGCCGCGAGTCAATCCACTAACTTGCGATCGATATAAATATGGCACCTAACTTTCCTTTTCGTGGTGTTAGTAGCTGTGACAATCACTAACGTAAACAAGTCTCCATATTAGTACGTACATATACAGCCACTTTAAGGATAACTATCGCGGGTAGCGTTAATATTTTAGCTATTCGAAGCGAGCTCTTATTTTTCACAGCTCATTACGTGTCTAAAGCACTGCATAGTCCTACGATGTAAAGGCAGTCGCTCTATGATACAAGACACGATACCTAATCAGATCAGATATAGTATCTCATACCTATGTATACTATTATCTCATACTTAAAACAGAGTGGTAAAATTAAATTAACAATGCACACCTAGAATAGAAACAGTGCGTTACGTTACAAAAAATATGGATTGCACCTACCAGATTCATCCAAAGCTACTCGCTGTACACGACTCCAAGGTCCCGGCGGTTTCGATGTCAACGGCTGCCACGGTGCCAGAGCTGCACTCAGAGTCTTGGCCCCCGAGACCAGCGGCGGGGATCCATTAGTGATTCCAATTCGGTAGACCAGGGGATCGGTTGCGACGGGTAAATCCCACTTCTGAAAATGTAACACTCATTACAATAAAACAATAAAACCAGATTATGCACATGTATTCCATAACTTGAAACTCAAATCTATACCAATTACTTACATTCAACTGAATTTACAAGATGTTAAGTAACAATTACATTAAAGCCTACATAAACACCATATCAGTAACATTGGAAAGCTCTATTCGAAAGTAGACAAAATTGCACAAAAGTAACGTTACAGTAAGCAGATTACACAGAAATATACTTAGCTTATAATTATCCTTAATACACATTTCTAAGTATTTTGCCATCTGGCTGACTGACAAGACGATACCAGCAATTAAAATTAATAATATAATTATTCTCAAAATGATTTATATATATATATTTATATATATTGTTGGAGGCGAAAATAGCTTACTACACTATACAAAATCACGACAAGGATTGACTCACCGCAATAACGAACTCGGAGATGTTGACTCGTCGACGGTTGAAGGCAGAGTAAGCCACGACCGCTCTGCGCGCCGCCTTTTATAAACTCATAGCGATGTCTTCCGCTGGGATTTCCCTTCACCATCCCGCCGCCATTTTTTTGGCGGGACAATGCCACGCTCTTCATTGGCTGTTGGAGGCTACGTCTAACAACGTGATGCCCTCCATTTTGGACTCGCGGAAGTACTTCAGTTCACGTGGTTACCGCCATGTTTTACTAGCGGAAATGGTGGTGTATTCTTTTATTTATTCTTGGTCTCGCGGAAGTACTTCAGTTCACGTGGTGGCCGCCATGTTTGACTAGCGGAAATGGTGGTGTATTCTTTTATTTGTCACACTAATCTATGAATAAAATATTGTTTTTACATTTATAAAGTAGACTCTTATGGTTTGTATATTTGCCTAAATATATGACTGAAAAAAAGAGCCATTTTTTGATTTGTTATGCAATGATAATAGGATCTATACTTTTCTTCTAAATGATAACACCATGATCACATAACAATATTACCGGGGGGAAGAACGCCGACTTCATTAAAAAAAGTGGGGTGTAGATTTCAAGTTTTAGTAAAAAGTAAAGGGTTGGTACGACATAGATGTCGTGATTCAAAATCTCACATGCGGGATATTAATTCAGTTTCTACTTTTAATTTAGGCTCTAATATTATATTTTATAATCTTTATATAAGTGAAAGCTGGTAGGTACATTAAATGAAAAGCAAGTATGGTACTAAGAAGACTTTATTGATGAATATGCTCTCGGAAACAATCTTATAAACATTGTTTATTACAAACGAATCAGTTATGAAATTGAATTAAATCTTATTATTCTAGGTACGTAAATAATATAAAATGATTTAGGTGCTTATTTTAACAAGTGGTTAAAGTCTGGGTTTGTTTTTATTATAAAACAATTAATTAATATAGAAATTCTTAAACTTATTCATAAACGTCGTAGATGTGTTCAAATGTTGCACAAAATAATTTAGTGCATGGTCCAACCTGTGGCGGGAAGTTATAAGCTTTTCGCAGCAATCGCAAATTTGACTGCTCATTGTCTTGATTTTTATCACTAACTAACTTTTGCCCGGGACTTCATCCGCGTTTTTTTTATAGTTTTGAATTATTTTAACAATATAGAGCTATGTTCATGGCTATCGCCCACTACTATGTGTAAAATTAAGGAACACCATTTTTTATTTTAAATTAACTATTTGAATACAAAGTTCAAAAACAAATTACTTTCATACAAACGTCTTCACCCATTATTATTAGGGCTTGAATATCGAAATACTCTTTCTTAATACACCACCTATATCCACCAAGACAAAAACATTCTCCAAAATTTCAAATTTCTACTATCAGCGGTTTAGGTTACGTGTTGTCTGTCAGTCAATCATTCAGGACTTTTGATTCTTATATAATATATAGTTAGACCCCATTACTTGTATTGGTTCCTAAGCCGTTGGAAATATGAAAACTAGTTTAGGAACCAATATGAGAAATGAAGTCCACCTCCCAATGATTGTACTGAATTCCATACAAAAGCTTTCTTTTTATTCTTTAACTTAAGATGTTTAAACAACTTTAACAGTCTTAATAAAGCTACAACAAATTGCGAAATAAGAAAAAATATAAAAATAAAAGTATTAAGCTAACAATGTTTGTATTTATCACCTTAGCCGAAATGCTTTGCTATAGAATATAGTACTAGCTGTTACTACATGGTATTACATGGTAATGTGTACCTTGACAACATTTATTTGTGTTGAAGAATATCTATTTTTCTTCTGAGAGCAGATTTAGTAGACTCTTCTGTGAACTGCCGATTTCTCAAGATGCAAAACCTTTTAATACAAATAAGAAATATACTGTTTATTATATAATTTATATTACACTCATAGTGGTCTGCACAATCGCTGAGGAAACTGAAATCTATTGATTCTGTTAGGATGTATTTAAAATTTTTCTTTATATATTTTTTTATATGCTTCGTTTTCTAAATATGTATTCATGATTGTTGCACCACTTTCTTCACACGCAATCAATTGCTTAGAGGCATACATTAGCGACTTTTTTATATCGTCATACTCTTTAAAGTCAATAAAAATGCGTTCATCCAATTGCGTCTCAGACACAAATATTTTTTTACATTGTTGGCACTTATTATTTGGGTTGTTTTTAATAATAAAGCCACAGACATATGCACATGCCTGCGTTTCACCACTATTTTCTTTAATCACCTCTTCAAACGTGTAGTGAATGTTACTTTCTATAGCAGGTTCTGCCTCAATGGCATTTTTATTGCATATGTCTGTGGTTGGTGTCAACAATGTTTTATATTTTGATATGTAAACATCATTTTCATCCTTTTCGCAGTTTCCTACAACAATGTGGGACAAGTTGCTTAAGATTGCAGTTTAAAGCCCTGCAACAAACTGTCCAGCAGTTGGGTTTGCGTTGGCTCCACAGTTGCCTCTAATGCACCCGAATAAATTTTCTAGTTGAAATCTTCTAGTTGCTAAACTTTTAATGTCCTTATACTTATTATGTAAGTTTCTTCAAACCCGTTCCAGCCCGTTCAATGTCCAAACCCATCCTTCCTGATATGGGGGTGTTCTTCTGCATCCAAGGAATTTAATTTTTTAGAAAAAATCTTTAATTTTTTATAGTATTCTATGTGCATACTATTATTCTGCATGTTGGTGGCGAGCGGTTTCCCTCTTCTCAGATCTGGAGTGTAGGCATTCACACTGTCAAACAGTTTGTCTATTTTTGCAATGACATTTGCAGTTGTTGTTGCTTCTGTTGATAACTCTCCTGAAAATAATATAATATTTATTTTTTCTCACAATAAAATAAAATCTTAAATCTTAAAAATTACAAAAAAGAATATGCTTTAACTAACTGCTTACAAAATTATGCTGCTTATACATATAATTTTGAAAAATTAAAAAAAAGCGATACACCCAGTGACCGTATCAGGTGATTTTTATACAAATCTCTACAACCTATTTCATCTAGTATTCTAGACTCTATACTTCTGGCTCTAGAATCTAAGGTTAGTGTCCGTCTACCGTCCGGTACCACTGCAGTTATAGATATTACGCCTCAGAGCTGTAGTCTGTGTAAACATCTTTGGGTGGCAGGCCAGCGCATAATTATGAACATTGAGAATTATCATCTGGGTAGCCCTGCAACTATTATGATAGTTGCAGGGCTACCCAGATGATAATTCTCAATGTTCATAATTATGCGCTGGCAATATAATTATGGCATAATAATTATGGGCAGGCGAGATGTTTAACAAGAGGCAAACTACTGACACAGTATCAACTAGGCCAAATATCTACATATTATTAACAAATAAATAGTTATTCGGGAATTAACGAATTTCGTTTCAAAAACCTTTAAATAAAAAACATTTATACTTAACATCACAATCACTGAAAATAGGATATCCATTACTAAATAGAAAAATATTTAATTAATCTGGGTAAATTGAAAATCTTTATCATAATTACTTAATGTATACAGGGCCCTTTCCATGTGTCAATATTGGAAAGTCTGAAACTACAGGACATACGTCTCAGTCGCAGGTTTGATGAATGTACCTATGATATTTAAAGAATTAATAAATATTTAATTAACAACACGACCAGGTGATTACTTCATATGTCTAACAATAAAATAACATTATAATAATATGCAAATAATTTTATTTTCCCTTTTTTAGTTTATAAATATATTTTCTAAAAATATTTATGTGAGTTAAGTAGATCTCATCGCAAAGTATGGACGTATAATATTACAAAATATCTATTATAATACGCGTTTTCATACTAACTTAAAATATAACTTAACCTATCACAATATGAGCAAGTAAGCTTAAAATAACTCATGCGAATTTAATTTGTACATTAACATTGTATTAAATAAATGAAAAATGCATAATTATTAATCTTACCTAAAATATTACTAAGGCAGTTAATGGAGTACCTAAAAAAACAAATATATATCTAAAATTATACATTTATTGTCATTGTTACAAACTTAAAGATTGTAATAAAATTAACATCACAAGATGGAATGTAAAATTAGAAAATAGGAAATAAAAAAGTGAAGTGTATCAAAAAGTTGCAAACAGTTATATTAACGCCACACAGACACCTACTTTCTAAATAATTTCCGTAAATACTTACCTAAAATATAGTACTTGCCTGCTTACTAGTAATTTACTTAGGGAAATACTGTTTTAAAACAGTTGGCACTTTCTTACCACAAGAGGAAAAGTTATAGGTACAGACTAAGTATTGCTAGAACCTACTTACTAATTAATACCTGCAATAGGGACGGTGAGATTTCTTTTAAAATAATATATAAATAATTGTGATAGATAAAATAGAGAATACAAAGATGAGTTAATATAATGAAAACTATAAAACAGAATGGTAAAAAGATAATTGGTAAAAGGGGTAATAAAACTTGGTACCTACATAATTGGTTGATTGGTAAGTCTTTATAATTTTTATTCACATCCCTATTAAATTAGTAGTGTAGTAAGTAGGACTACTTATTTGTATACAATATTATTTCATAATAATTATTTTTGAAATGGCCTGATGCTTAAAAAAATAAGTATAGGTAGGTAAGTACAGAAAAATAAAGTTGTAATATCAGTATAGTTTCATTACCTTTTATATTACAGTTGGGTAAGTCAGTGTCTTGTAAAGTAGTATACAGTGACTTACCATTATCATACAACCGACATATACTTGGCTCCCTTAAGTCCTCACGATAAATTCATTGTGTAATAAAAAATAGTCAGAAAGTTTGAATAGAAACGTATGTTAGTTATAGATTAAAAATTTGAAAAATTCGTTGTACAAATAAAATTGAAAAAAAAAACATTTCGTAAACGCAATAGCAAGGTTGATTGCTTACACAAACTTCATCAACTAGAAGGTAGGTACATGGGTAATTTTTAGATATAGTCCAGTTTTCTCATAATTCCTCTAGTAATTAAATATTTTACATGTAAATAGATCTGAAATATATGTTATATAATTTTATAGTGTAGACACTAGTTGCTGAGTTGTGGTCTTAAAGGTAGCGAACCTTCAACCCAAAAGTTTGGTCGTTGCATCATGGTCTGCCATAAAGTGACTTCTTTGCCAACGCTGTCCATCCAGTTGACGTTCGCACCCATGTATGTTCCTGGAAAGGAAATGTCATAAATTAATATGCTAGTCGACTTAAAAACTTGTGGATGAAATATATCCTACCACAGACAAGCTGGGTCTGTCCTCCGTTTTGATTTCCTGTGGATCCTACAGATATAACTAGTTGTTCTGCGAACAGTAGACCTCGCGAACACCATAGTCTTATCAGCGGCAATTTTGCCCAACTTCCCAACCTATTATCAACTATTATCTCGGAAACCACTTGACCAGTTATGCTCATATTCGAAATTCCTCTTTAAAGTCAGGTAAGTACCTACCTAAAGTGTGTAGTAAATTTCACCAAAATCGGTCGGTAAGTAGCGCCGCAGCAAACTTCCGCCCTTTTTAGGAAAAGTAGTCTCCCCATCCACTCACATAGGTATATTAAATAGTAAAACATGCATACCAAATTTAATCAAGATTGTTTGAAAAATGCGACCAGGGGACAATTCTACTATTTCACAACTTTCAACAATCCACTCCGCTACAACTTCAGTTCCGAGTCCGGTTGCCGTTCGAAAATGACCCAAAAAGGCATTGTACCTACTATTTATGTAGACATATTAAAACGTAATGTCACGTAAATGTATCGTAAACATTACAATATATAAATAGTTAAACATTAAACACAAATATATATTAGCGTCGTGATCATGACCTATCGAGTTACCATGATATAAAATGTTATTCGATCGCTGGCGTCAATGGAAACGTAATTGCAGCTGCACTGTTTTTAATTGTAGAATAAGAATATGTGTAAATCAGCTACGGTTCGATTGCAGTTGGAACTAATTTAGTTAGTGGAATCGGCCCCCTGTACTGGAGGACGTATTACAACCTAACAATCATATGGACATTATATGAAAGTCAATTTGGCCAGGACGGTTCGCTCGCTTCGCTCACTCGGTCAATAACATAAAACCTATATTTACACGAATGCTCAAACGCAAAATAACAAAGACAAACTGTACATTAATATGTTACTTAAATGTATATCAATTACTTTGAAACCACCAGAGTGGGTCATGGGTATATCCGATGGACCCACTCAGGTGGTTTCAAAATAAGATTCATTCAAGGCTAACCTCTTGGAAGTCGGACACTAAATATCTCTAATTATGGCAGTTATTCTCTTCTTCTTCTCTGCTAATGTGGCTAAAATCCACATTAGCATTGTAACTAATAAAAACACTTGACAGCACTAAAATTAGATATTTCTTTTCAATTACCTACGTAATACCAAGGAAGATATAATTAATGGTCCTTGATAATACTAAAATACCCACGTATTTTGGATTTTTTAATAAAACGAAAAATACACAAAATTTTATAAAATAATGATTCATTTATTTTTTATTTTATTTTCATAATTATCATTCTAGTGTTACAAGAATTTTAGTGTTAGACAGAATTAAATTTAGTTCGATAGTTTAGTTTAGTTTATTGAACAAGTGAATTACTGTCATTATTTACCAATTCCAAGACCAAGAGATCACTTCGCAGCCTTATGAAATCGTTAGATGCAAACTGGTTTCTATCTCCCAAAGACCAAGTTCCAAAGCAACAAGACACAAGGTACTTTTTTTAAAGCCCCAGCACAAGAAAGTTAAATTTAGTAAGCGACTAAACCAACTCCAAGAGTCCAAATAGCACCCTTTTTAAAATTATTGCATGTCAACTAGCCTCTGCCCCAAAGACTCATCCAAAACCTTCGTGCTAAGTTCCTGCTACTTTCAGCTAGCGAGATGACGATGTGATAGACGAAAGAAACTAAGATTGGAGAAGGACAACTTACCAGTTCCAAGAGACAGTCTGACAGCCCCCATGAAATCGTTGGACGCCAACCGGTCTCTGTCCCAAAGACTGAGTTCCAGGGCTCTGGTACTGAGCTCCTGCATCTTCAGGCCGCGGTACGTGAAGGTTTGCTCCCAACGCGGGTTCAATGTACGACGGACGACGTTCGTCTTCTGTTTCACAAGCCGCCCTCGCTCTGGTAGGAGGTAACTGTAATTGAGGACATTTCTAGATAAATAAACAGAAATATAAACTCTTCATTAGTACTTTATGCTTAATACAAAAATATTAAAAACAAAGAATAGTTGAAATTTGACCAAATGGGCGGTCTGTTCCTGACAACGATGAAACGCCATCAAGGTTGTCGAAATAATCCCAAGAAGCGACACTACACATAGTACTCACTTACGGGTAGATGATATTAGAAACAATAAAATGAAATGTTCAATAGAAACTCAAACCTCTTTCCGACCCGAAAGATCAGAAAGAAGTCTAGTAAGTTTTGCACCTATGACTAAATGTATTTATTGTATACAATTTGCGTATAAAACCAGCGCTTTTTATATGGGAGATTTTTTGATCAAGAGCTTTAGGGAAAATACCGGAGCGCCGTATATATCGGGCCATGTAGAAACATGGCTCGATAGGGTGGCAGCATGGACGGAATTGATGATTAGATGTAGGACTCTTTTGCAGTGTCCATTTTGGTGGGTACGACAGCAGTGCCAGATGGTATGTACGAGTATGTGTTGAAGTAAGTGTGAAAACTCTACTCTATGTTAAGGTTTGCAGATAACGGGAACTGTAACAACTGGATCTTCTTAGGCGTTCACTCTTGATAGAGTGGTCGTGGTTGAAGACGATGCCCTTTCTTTAAATAATGCAGCCCTCGCGATGAGCCTCCATCCATTGCGGTCTTCTGCGTTTCGGGTACTTTGGACTACGGACGTTTGTGTTGTAGCTTTAATGAGGTCTGTCCAACGCGTAGGTGATCGACCGCGTGACCGCTTGCCATCCATGGAGTTTTTATTTCCAACAATGTGTCCGAAGTATTTGAGGAACAACTGGATGTATGGGATCAAATAGCTAGTCACTTTGTGACGTCTGTGTGAGGTCTGTTTATGAAGTTTTTAAAATATAACCTACTTAATAAACCAAACTTATGTACTACAGACTCAGAAGTGAAATGCCAAATATACCCCTCGCCCTTCTACTCTGCCACAACAATGGAGTTTCTATTGTGTCTGGTATGTTTGACAGATGATGGATTATTCTACTCTCGTATCTGTAGGAATAGCATTTTTAATTACCTTGTCAAAAAGGAAGACGCAGAAAAAGACTCTATTTTGTAATTTTGAATAGGCCAGCTGACACTATTGATCTTATTTAGTGACACTTTATTTATTGTACCTACACATTTCATATTTATGCCAATTGTATATTCTAATTGTATAGGTAAACCTAAACTATATCAATGATTATTGACATATTCTTTCTTAAAATTTTAGTCTATGTAATTAATAAAACTATTCATGTTTTATGCTAAGTTATGAATTGAATGTGAAAATTGTTATTATTTTTTGTATTATGCCTTACCAAAATTTTTGAAAACTCGATGAGGGTAAACTGATATTTACTACATAGCAATAACACCTAGCATAAGATATTGTGTCAATTATTTCAATAAAATGTTCTGATTCTGATTCTGTAATTCGAAGGCGCGATTATTTTCTACCAACCTAATTTGATTAAATTTAATGATTATTAAATTTATGTTCTTACCTCTTACAAAACACATCAGCAAGTCCACTCGGCTTGGTTGCGACAAGGTTCTTGGCCTCCTTCACCAGCACATGCAATGTTCCCTTTCCTCGCAAAGCTCCAGTTTCATGGAGTTCAAATTTGAGCCCGACAATGAGATCGCCTCTGGAGTCTTGTTGCTCATCGAATTGTTCAGTCTGGAATAAGAAATTATTATTCACTATTTAATTCTGTGATGTTTTATTATAGCTCTGGTTTAACTCGCCAAACTGACATTCATCTGTCCGTATATTTGTTAGGTTGTTCGTTTGTCCTCCTGTACAGGTTGTAATTTCCAACCAATTTTGACGAAACTTTGTATGCAAGTTTTGATACCTTACACCATAAATAGTACCTTAAGTATTTAAGGTATTTTTTGTCGTCGTGACTGATGGGGAAACTTTTCCTAAAAAAGGGGGTAAGTTTGCTGCACAACTATTTACCAACCAATTTTTAAAAAATTTGGCACACACATTGGGTACATGACTAAAGTCGTGGAATTTCGAATAAGAGCGCAATTGATCAAGTGGTTTCCAAAATTATAAGTAGTGAAGTAAGGCTAAAAATAGCCGCTGATAAGAGCATGTGCTCGCGAGGTCTACTGTTCGCAGAACTGCTAGTACTGACCCTCTCATGGAGCTTGTACCAAGTGGGCGCGGGGTCGTCGAACACGACGTCGGCCAGCGGCAGCGCCACCTCCCCCAGGAAGTCGTTCCTGCCGAACATGTCCGCGTGCCACACGCTCAGCCACAGTGTCCGGCCGGACAGCGAGGCCAGCGGCTGCGCGAAGCTCAGCGTCTCCTCAAACACGGGGTTCAGAGTGTTCTTCTTCACTTTCGTTTTCCTCTTGCCAGCTTTGGACTTGTCCGGTAACAAGTACACCTGGAAAGCAAATATTTGTTTTGTAAACAGTTAATCGTTTAGATACCAACGTATTCTGCAGGGTTGTATCTCAGTTGCAATCTAAACTTGATCGAAAATCGAAAAAAATGGTGGGTCACTTTTATCAGCTCCAGTCATCGATTTACTAACATGTCTGTTTACTGGGGTTGTCAAAACTGACATAGAGCTGCCATTTTTCAAGATTTCAATCAACATATTGCAACTGTGGTATGCATAATACCCTGCGGGTAACAAGAGAATAAATAATATTGTTCCTTTTCAATCGCGAAGAAGTTAACGCTATGGTAAGCCTTAAACCAAACTTAAATGTTAGGTTATATGTCAACTTGCATTTGTTAATTATTATACCGCATCTTGAAGGTGCTATACGGTGCCGAAAATATAAAAACACAGAGACGGATGAACAAATAAATGCACCGCGTTAACCTCTATTTGTTTAAAAAAGGCTTGAGGGTTAAAAAGATGATCTTGTATATACAGACAACCCACTGTACAGAGGTTGTATGTTGGATGACGAGATTGTAGAGCATGTGCTACTGCGATGCAAGGCTACAGAAGACATTAGGAGAAAGAAATATCATGATATTGTATGAAGACCAAACTTAACCAAATAGGAGTGACTCAGAACTGCATATATTACAACATGACAATTTATGCCAGCTATCTAGAGAATATTATCCGACTTGGGATGGCTGGGGTAGCTGGAGGGGGGAATGCACAATACACCCCAAGCGGGACGTCAGTGCAGGGCTTAGCGCTCCCACACTGAATAAGAATAAGAAAAGTGGTATTATGATATAGATAGTACAATTATTTAACAGGAGGGCCCCATAGTAACTGGATTCACGGTAAAACCAAAGCACAAACACAACCTTATAGACTAAAACAGATTTAAAAATGTACCTTGACATAAGGGTCAGATCTATTCTTCTTGGTATCGACGGGAGCGAGGTCCCTGCACCTCTTCACGCCGACTTCCAGGGCTCCCAAACGGTAGTTATACAGCAGAGAGAACTGGACCTCTCCCCGTACTGTCACGTTGCTCCTGGTGCCTTCTCCAGCGCCGGAGTAAACCGATGCCATGGATTCGGAACGATTCTGGAACACGACAAATGCAAATTAGTTAACAATTTTTACATAAACTATGCAGTTTTTACAATATAATATGCTACTTATTTAAGTTTGACACTTTATTGATTTAACGTTCACACATCACTAGGATTCCCAGTGTCGTGAGAGGCATGGATACACACAATATACCACAAACACGACACGAGCTCACCCATGTTAAATACTTAAGAGATATCGCCCTTGTTCACAAGGTTGTTTTTCCAATATTTCTTCTCGTCTCGTCGTTGTGTCGAGTTGTGTCGTGAGATGCAACGATGAGAATCGTTCAATAATCAAACCATCAAACCTCTTACTTCTAAAGGAGGATAACTACCAACTAGCTAGACTAACTGGTAGTCAAATGCAAATAAGGTAACAATTATTAGTAAAATAAAAGGAAAATAGAAGTGGAAGTATGAAATGCTAGGCTGACAGGTGCTATTTATTTACGCTCGACACTATAGTATCATCTAGATATGCAATATTTTATATGATTGACAATAACTCCAAAACTTTCCAGCCACCGTTACAGATGCTAGGTATCTATAAAAAATAACTAAAAAAAATACTCATCAATTTATGATGATCCAGTAAAAAGTTGGGTATTAGAAGTCTTAAATAAAAATAGAGCGGCAATTTCAAAACAGTCTTCTTTTTAAGTCAGTTAAAACTATTTCCATTTTCAGGTTGTTCAAGATTTAAGTGATTTCTTAGTACAAAACTAATGATAATGAGCCCCTCCGAGGTAAGGGGAAGCTCGTATACTCATTTCGTAACAAACAGCTGAATTTGTAGGCTTCATTCTGGAGCTAGCAGAACTGTTTTAATATGTATCAATATCTCTATGAATGTAATATATCGGTCGAAAACATAACTTTCCCCGCTTCGCTGTATTCGTGTAAAAATAGATCAATCCACTCAACCCTAAAAACTTTCAAGTTTATTGTGTTGTAATCCTGTCACGCAGTTGAGAACTTTGGTATATATTATGACATTGGATAATACCGGTAATTACACCGTTTTAAAATACTTGTAGATAAATTACACAATAACTAATGATTATAATGTTTTAAAATATACTTAGGTTTAAAAATACACATTATATAAGATTATTTTATATTACATGCCATATATGGCATATTTTTAAGTGCGTTTATGTGTAAATTAAACATAGATAAGCACTTACTTGACTGAATATAATCACTACGATTATTATAGCAAAGCAATTTCTAACTCAATCTAGTTCCTATCTCCGATCACCACCCACAACAGCACTGTCGGTACTACTCGATATAATCTCCCAATAACAACTGAATCTAGTACGACTAACACAACCAGTAGGCCAATTCTATTATTTTACAACGTTCAACAATCTATCCTACTACAACTGCTGTTTTACTCCCGTTGTCCTTCGATAATTACTCAAAATGCACATATTTTATTAAAATTATTATATTGACTGTGTGTATATATTTCTGTAGAGTGTAGACAAATTGTCACGTATAGTAAACTAACTAATATTAACGAAGGCGAAACTTTGAGAGTGTGTTTGTATGTTTGTTACTTCTTCACGCTCAAACGGCTGGATCGATTTCAATGAAATTTGGTAGGACGGATTTACATGGCAAAGTATCAAATTTAAATAGCTTTTTTTGTTTCATATAAAGTTAAAAAATATTATCGGGTTTTTTCGGATAACCCTATTAGAGATCGTTGGGGTCAATCCGCTCTGTAATCCCCACGACACCTATTCATTCAGCTCCCTTCCCCAACCCAGCATGCGCTGCTCCCCGCGCCGCAACCCAGCCCAGGCCCCGCTTAGACCCCTTGTTTACCTAGTCTACGTTCTGGAGGTCATTGTCGTCTTTGGTCTAGCTTTTCAGGAATGAACCTTCCTTGGGTACTCGAAGAACTTTGGTTACTCATAACTCGGAGTTTTATTAATTCTTGGGGCGCAGTAGTTTGGTCCCAATTGTATACAAGCTTCTGCGTGTGTTGTTTTAATAATACTATACTTTTTAGTTATGTACACGATCTACATATATTAAACGCTATATATACTTATTTACGAATAGGAGTTCATTACTTAACGAGTTAGAAGACTATAAAGTTTAGATCGATCACTGGCATCAATAGAAACGTATCTGCAGCTGCTTTTCAATAGCCGATTAAGAAAACGTATACAAACAATCGTTCAGCTACAGCTCGATTGCAATTGGAGCAAAATTTTGTGACTGGAATCGGCCCCATTTGTGTTTGTTTGCTTACATTATCGAGTGTCAGTTGATACCGCCATTCCGATGTCAACTATGTGGCGTTTTGTTGGGAATTTGTTTATTTATTTTGGGAAACAGCTAAAATTTTATTTTATGAAGAGGAAAGTACCTTTCCTATACCTACACGCCTAAAGGAATGTATGGTTAGCAAATTAGGTACCTACATATTGACAGCGATTCCCTTGTTAAAAAAACTAAACTAAAGTACCGAACTAAAAATTTATTATGGTGGTCCTTTAACACCTTAAAAATCATTTAACACTTAGAATGACACTTCTAAAAATAGGATTATTTTATTAAATTTTTGGTTATTTTAGGTTACTAAGCACCAAGTTACGTGACAACTGTCTTAAATATGCCCACAATTGAAGAGAAATGTCTAATATTAGTGCTGTCATTCGAAATTGTTATACTAATTTGGATTTTAGCCTAAACAAAATAAGTACTGCCATAATTTAGAGATTTTTAGTTAAGAAGAATCGACACCATTATTAACTTTAATATCAACCTCTCGTCCAAGGCAGGTAGGTATAAGGGTTGGAAAAAGTGCATTGTAGAACATTGCGTCTGCATTGCGACGCTACTACTACATTATAGAATCATTTTAAGAAGTTATAATAATAAAAGTGTATCTCTTAAACTCTTGCAACACCACATTATAAAATATAACAAACAAAAAATAGTATATTATAATAGAAACACATTACTGAACAATGAAAAACTTAAAATTAAGTGTCAAAATGGGCGGTCTTATCGCTCAGAGCGATCTCTTTCAGACAATCATGTAAGTGTATATTTAAAAATTGACAATTTGTTTCGTGGACTGAATCTTCATGAGCTATAAGTTGTGGATTTTTTTAGATTTATACCTAGAGTGAGGAGGACAATCTATTATGTGCAACATCCTTACATGGTATATAAATAAAGTCGTTTTGCGCATTTTTCAGAATATCCGCTGAATACTAATATAAAAGTATAAAACCACGCAATTTATTTTGATGCGGTCTTCAGCATCAGTTAGTTTTTTTTACTGAAGGTTTAATTACTCGGCATCCTGTTTACTTTTTGAACTTAGTAATTATGAATGAAACTAACGTCGACGGATGTGCAAGGGTTAAGTTTAGTATATAATGATTCCTAATTTTAGTTCTTCAGTATTTCAAAGTACTATAAGTTTCCTTTATTAGAACTTAAAAAAAAAAACGTACGGGCATAGTAAATAATGTCATGATTCCATGAAAAAAAAATCACTGAAATCGGACAATGTTAAGAGGTAGAAAAGAGTTTTCTCTTTTAGCATGGAAAGTACTAGCAAACTATGCAATCCTCTTAATGATTACATAAACTTAAGTAAAGATTGCAAAAGGGGTCTCTACTTAGTGCTGGTTTAAGAAATCATTAAACGTCTCTTTTATTCAAAACATTGAGGAAAATCATTTTTTCCTTCATGTTTTGAAAGAACATAATGCTTTTTATTATGAAAGAACTAACGCCTGCTTAGCGAGAACAAATATTGCAATTTTAGAGTGAAAAATACATTACCTCGGACGGGATTCGAACCCGCGTCTTCCGGACAATCCGTGTCAGAAGCATAATCAAATAGATATTTAAAACTCGATGTTAAGACGGTGAGCTTCGGTGGCCTAGCGGTCATGGCTACTGACACGGATTGTCGAAGACGCTGGTTTGGATCTCGTCCGAGAATGTGTATGTTTCTTTCTAAAATTGCAATACAAAATTCTAAAAATACAAAAAACATATAATGACTTTTAACAAACTATGTCATTAGTCACATATAAAGTTTTAATTAAAACACAATTTGAAAAATGTAATACCGACTTCCATTCTATTCTGTTATTGCAGTGTATCTTAATAACTACTAGACCGAATTTGATTAAATTGACCACACGGGAAGCACCAGCTTTCAAACAAAAAAAGAATTTTGAGAATCGGTCCACCCAGTCGAAAGTTATGAGGTAACAAACATTAAAAAAAATACAGTCGAATGGAGTACCTCCTCCTTTTTTGGAATTCGGTAGAAAATAAACTGAAACGCAGCGAGTAGCGAGAAGTACTTAACAAGTATAATTTGAAAAATTTGAAACCGACTTCCATTCTATTCAGTTATTGGAGTGTAACTGAAAAACTACTTGACCGAATTTGATGAAATTTAAACAGGACTACTCGGAAAGCACCAGCTTTCAAATAGGTAATGAGTTTTGAGAATCGGTTCACCCAGTCGAAAGTTATGAGGTAAGAAACATAAAACACAAAAAAATATACAGTCGAATTGAGTACCTCCTTCTATTTGAAAGTACGGTAGACAAATATGTAGTTACAGAGTAATGTTAAGTTTTGGATTCGGTCGATTTAATGAAGGTATACTTCTTATATAATCCTTATACTGTTCGTGCTATACAGTTTTATAAAGTTATTTTTACGAGCTATCCGTCCAGATACTAACTATTTATATTTAAATTATTAAAAACAGAAACATATTGAATTAATCAGTTGTGTAGATGTGAAATCACTAAATTCCTAACTAGATGTAGGTAGGTACCTAATTATTTAATATGCTCTACCTACGTGTTTGAACTTTGAAGTGACTTATTATTAAATATTTAAAGCTAGAACTAAATAGGTATAATCATAATAATATGATGTTTGATATGACTTCCAAGTAAAACGAGTAAGACTTGTTTGGGATTGACAGAATCCTTGGTATTATAATTATAATGTATTATATTATCTACTTTGTATGGTTTAGTGCGAGGTTACTATATTTTACTTATTTTACTTAAGTATGCCTTATATTTTTTACAGGTATTATGAATGATGTGTTCGTATATAATTCTTGATGTCGGCAAGTTGGTATAACTCTCATATTCTGAAGTAGCTACTTATCGAAACTTTATTATTTAGGGAAATAAAGTATTTAGCAACACGTAGTCTCCGCGCCCTTATTGTTGTCTAGTCATAAACTGTGATGTCAAAAACATCAAGGACGTAGTACTGAGGCACCCGAACATATATAAATCAATACATAATTTTAAGCATGATTAAAGATAATTTTTTTTTTAAATCTGTATCCAAACTTTTTAAACAGAAAATGTCATAAATAGCTAAGTATAAAAGATTTATTTATATTTTTTTATTATTGACCGTTATTTTATTTTATTGTTCGCAGATTTTTTTTTCTCACTATATAAAATTGTGTTTTTTTTAAAGCTATTTACTCGTATAATGTTACCGTGCAACATCAATAAAAACTAACTAGCTGCGCCCCGTCCTTACACCCGCGTGGTGATGGATAATGATAATGAAAAAGTTTCTTATATTTTATTCCGCCTCATCTATCTATATATCTACCAACTTTAATTGATCCATTTAGATTTTGCGTGAAAGAGTAACAAACATATATACCTACATATATACAAACTATCGCGTTTATAATTTTAGCAGGATTATAAAAAAGTAATAAAAGCCTTTAAAACAATTACAACTTTTTTACGGTGTACCCATTTTTATGTAGCTGTAGCTGGTTAGTAACAGTGGTATATAGCCGTATACTTAAAACAAACAATATTCTACAAATACCCATATTCAAAAACTTTTATGGGCAACTTACTACTCAATATATCATTCCTAAACTCTTAAACAAACTTCCTGCTGAATGAAATAATGAAATAACAAATAAAAATATTAATCACGTCTTAAAAAAAATATTATTTCTAATGTAAAACAAAAAAAACTCGTACGATTGTAAAAAGGAGGAGGAGATACAGGAGTATCCTGTATCTGTCCGTTGCGAATGCACGTCGAACACGAGTGACACTGCTGAATGCCGGCAAACATGGATATTTAGTTTACTAAGTACTTGCTCGGCAACAGAGCGGAATCTAATAGTTTGTGAGCAGGATAACAATAAGAGTAGCTAAGATAATTCTTGAAGTTCTTAGACGAGTAGTACCTATGTTATTGTACGTTGTTATACGTATTACTCAAGCTGAGATGTGAGCGCGCGACGCAATGATATTTGTTAACTAATTAAGTACCTACTATACTTACTTGCTATATTTATATTGTATTCGTGAACACTACTGTCTAGACAAATCATACTAAGATTTTAAGACGGTATCATTAAAAGTGATGTGTATTTCTTCGTAAGTAAATAAATAAAAATAAATAAATATGCCTATATACCACAGTTATTATTTACAAGTCGTAATAATTTATTATACAATATTTTTGAAATATTGCTCAGGTTTATTTTCTACAATGAATATCATTAATTTGTCACCCAGTGTAACTTAGCACCGGTAATGTATAGGCACAGAATAAATAATATAGTACAACGTACGTACACATAGGTATATATGTACATAATTATCTGCATTCGGAGAGCATGTGAAACGGTTGGTCTACTGAACCGATTATATGGCATTGGGTAATATTGCTTTATCTGCCCACAGCCACACATACTTATAAGGGATGTGTGTTGCAATTCCGTATACCTCTAGTCGAAAGTATATGATCCGTATACGTTATCTAGCTGAATCGCCAGTGAATGGCTACTTATGTTAGGTTAGCTGGAGATTTATTTAAAACAAAACGCGTGTCTGGACACAGATTAACTAATATGACGTCTGGACGCATACTTATTTATCGCATACTTGTATATGCTATATCGCAAATGGACTCAGGAGATGATTAAATGTTGAGGTTACAGTCACGAGCACTGACAAATAAACGTATCCAAGGTTTCAAATTGATTTATCTATATGATTTTGCAGAAACGAGTGCACTAAATATAGTTTACTAGCTGCTCTTCACGGTTTCAACCGTGCGGTGATAGATGATGATGATGATGATGATGAATCTTATATAGCCTATGTTACTCAGGGTGAATGTAGCGTTCCAATGGTGAAAGAATTTTGAAATCGGTCCAGTACTTTTTGAGTCAATTCGTTACAAACATACATACAAATCTTTCCTCTATATAACATTTAGTATAGATAAATAAGTAAACATTGAATTCTGACAATAATAATAATAAGATGGAGACGTGGGTGGTAATGGGTGGATAATGGGTGGAGACGCAAGAGCAAGAAACAAAAAGCTTCAAGGGTGGAAGTGTTAAAGGGGATAACGCCGGTAGTAGCGCTCTAGTGCAACCGCAGCACACCTTTCAACACCATTTAGCCATCCACACCAAAGTGGCCAGTTTTGTCACCTTTGATGGTGGCTCTTAAGGGGGCTCGTTTAGTGGGAGGCAAGTCACCACCTGCCTAAATATTTTAAGATGAGACTGAAATTGGCAGGTGCAGTCTCGTCCATAGCCCACTATCTCCCGTATCACTAATAAGTTCATATCAATAGCCTTGCCATTTTACCCGTTTTTGTAATAGATATATTATGTCATCATCCATCCAAAATGTTTCTGTTTTTTATACTATTTGTATTTTGTATAGCAAACAGGCCTCTAATTGTTGGCTACAGCCCCACTTACGCCTTTTGTAAAGGACCAAATATCAAATCCGAGAAAATAAGTCAATAAAAGGAATGGTAATAAGAAATAATAAAACAAATCATATAGTTACATAATTACTTAAAGTGTAGTGACTGTACCATGGCGTACGTAGTAGTAATGTAAAGTAGTAAAAATAACGTTAGAGTTTAGTAATGTTGCTATACTTGTATAACTACATTGTGATAGTGGGCTAATGATGCTGATTATTTTGTTTAAATTTGATATTATGATTCTAATTATGAATCTGCGTTATGGTTACCTACTAACATTCTAACTACCTATTACATAATAACTATGTGACTTTTTTTATTTTCAATCGCATATAGAAACCAAATCTTATTATTAGACCGTGATAAAACTAATGTAGTCTCTATACCGTCCGGTGACGCTTTAAAACCGTCCGGTGACGCGTAAAACCGTACGGTGACGCTGTAAAGGCCGGTAGAGGCAAACAGCATAAGTCCGTCCTAAAAAAAATGTAGTTTTACATGATCAGCCATTACCTGCTATATTATATTTACTGCTTTCGCTCAGAAGAATATGTCGGTTTATATTACTTTTCTAGCATATGTTTGGAAATATGAAGGATTCAATTCAAATTATGAAGTATATATACAAGGTTGTGTGGAAGAGGTCGCTTTAGCGATAAGACCACCCGTTTTGTTTTAGTAATTTGTAATTCTCCTTGTTGCCAATAAAGAGTTTTTAGGGTTCCGTACCTCAAAAGGAAAAAGAAACCATATAGGGTCACTTTGTTGTCCGTCTGTCAGTTCGTCAAATCAAAACATTGTTGACACAGGAACGCGTAGAGGTATCAAATCGAAACTTATATCAAATACTCGAGTTTACGGTCTCTTTCCAAAAGGAAAAAGAAACCATATAGGGTCACTTTGTTGTCCGTCTGTCAGTTCGTCATATCAAAACATTGTTGACACAGGAACGCGTAGAGGTATCAAATCGAAACTTATATCAAATACTCGAGTTTACGGTCCCTTTCAACTATGAAAAAATCAAACTTGTAAGTAAATGCGATCAAAAGATATGACCTTATACTCGTATAACCAATACCTATAGGATACTTAATCCCGTTGACCTAGAATCATAAAATTTGGCACAAATCAATGTCTTACAGCACATACAAATGAAAAGTAAAAAACCGTACTGTAGTACGAGAATGCTCATACCCCCTACCCCCGTCACCCCGTAGCGAAAGAGAAGTGGAGCATTACCTACCATAAAAAAACTTTCTTAATGTACGAAACCCTCGGTACGCGAGTCCAACTCGCACTTGCCATTTTTTTATAGTAGGCTGTCGAATTGGTCAACATTTTAAGTAAACAGGTACCTCACACTTTTATTGGTGCATTATTTAAATGAATATGATATCTGTGTTGTGACATTTGCGTCGGATAGTAAGTTGTGATACTTCTACTTCAGTCACAGATTACTGAATATAACTTCAGTGAAATGTTTTGCAAAGCCCCGTTGCGCCCAGCGCGTGTCGCAACTAACATAATACAATGGCCGACGCGCGGTCGCAAGACAATGTAAGTACACAGTATTACTTTAATTGTAAACTCTAAAACGACACCTTAATGTAATTTTTTTGGTTATAAAGTTGGTATGGGGCCTTTACTTAGAGCAATCTACGCATTTAGTTAAATTTTATAAACGTTACATACTGATACCTCTGCACTAGGACTAGGATGATTCCGTTTGGCAGGAGGCATGGACACACAACAATCATAAATATCCGAAGTCTGAGGAATCGAACCTGGAATCTCACACATGGAAGGCATGGTTACTAACAACTAGGCTACGGGACATTAACTGTCCTTTCTACAGAAAGTAGGTAATCATTTCGTGTTGTATGGTATGCATATAGTAACTAAAATAGTTTTTTTTGAAACGATTTAAAGTTTTTTTGAAGCCATGATAGTAAAGAAGTAACCAGGATTGGTGGTAATATCGGACGGTAGCTGGAGTTTGCGGGGAATGCTAGTGTACAAATAAAGGGTTTTCTATATATCTTTCAAATCTGTTCGAATACGCTAGGCCTATCCGTATTCGAAGAACTATACCTAATTCTTAGACTACTACTGCGTCTAGAATTTATTCCTAAAAATACAAATTAAGTCCAAATAAGATTACTGATTACCTCGGACTATTTAGGTGAAGGTAACATTGTGGTGCAATCCCCAGCATGGTGGTAGGGTACTTTTTAGTGTCCGCCTAGCTACAACCTTCAAGTTTGAAAACCTGTCGCCTGTAGCACCTAACGATGTATTCCGGTAGCTGTCATTGAACGCCAGTCGTCATTCTAGTCTAGACGTTACTGTGGTAATACCACCTTTGAGCGCTTCATCACTGACCATTAGCCGTGTGATTCTCTAAGAGCATACATCGTTGAATCTTTGACAACATCCGTGAAACAAATGACTAGATGACAAAAAACGTTGGAAAAACACCAACCTTGTGTACAAGGGCGATATCTCATAAAGTATTTGACATCGGTGAGCTCGTCGACGAGCTCTTCGACGAATCATTAGAGAATCGCACCGCAGCTGATATAGTAGTTCAAACACTAGTCTTACAAAAAAAACAAAACAATGTAGAGTTACCTTGCTCAAAATATAACCTAACAAGTTATTCCACACTTTATAGTGTTGAAGTCGGGTTCCATTATTTGGTATTTTTTTAATTATAATATTATAAATTATATAATAATGAACCATCTAAATACAATTTTCACAACTTTAAGTTCTAGAACAAAGGACTTTCATACAAACGTTTTCACCTAATTTCATCCCCTTGAGGATTTAATTTCGAAAAACCCTTTTTTAGTACACCTCTACCCATCAAGACAAAAGCACCCTCCAAATGTCAAGTCTCTACGATACTCCAGCGGTTTAGGCTGTGCGTTCTCAGTCAGTCAATTAGGGCTTTGATTCTTATGTAAGTATTGATTTTAAAGTCTTTGATAATATTATAAAAAATCAAAGTTTGTATTATAATTACAAGAATATATATTGGTTACGATTAGTGTGTAATTGAACATTGCTCTTTAATTATGTTATTAATGGGCCACTTCAATTACATGACATGGTATTGCATACAAGTATGACGTGAAAGTAACCAAGCATGTCATCACCGCAATAAATTTACAAAATGCTTTCATATTTTCATTTTGATAAGGTCGATCTACAAATAGTTGACTGACTGGGACCTAAGTTTTGTTTATCTAGTAACCGGATCATTCATTATGTAAAAATGTGAAGCTTACCTGAAGACCACTCCTATTGAGTGAGAATCGATCACGGTCCAAGTCTCTCTCATGTGGAAGAGGAGAGTTCGACCTTCTCGGTAGCGTTGCATGCCCGGGCGATATGGTGTCCGATACGTAAACTTCATCTAAAACAAGGAAAATAAACATTAGTTGTTGCAATATTTTGCTAGCTTGTATATTATTCTGAGAGTTCAGTTAATGGTGAAATAATGTCTCATTAAGAAGTATATAAGCAGCATTCTTCATTGCTATTAATTCCGTGTAAAAACGCGAACAGGTCTAATGCATTAGTCTATTATCACAATCAAGTTTTATGTGCATATAGGTAAATACTTTTGTGCGTTGGCGAATAGATACGAGTACAAAGGTTGATATGAAAAGAAACAAAAGATGTTGTGTAATCAGAAATGATAAGTAGAGATAGGGTAAAAGGTGCACCAATTGTACGTATTTCTTGGTACCATAATCGCCTTTCAACTCAATCCAATCATCTCTTTTGATCTTTCGATACCGATTCCCTCTTGTCAAAGAATTGTCACACCATTCCAAAGATTTCAAAAATGAATCTCTACATGATATGACCTCTTGGAGGAATGAGACTTTCTCACCAGATTTTAATGTGCTCCCACGACTGTCTGACTTTTTTAACGACTCCACAGAATTTGATAGTTTCCTTTTAAACTGTTTGGTAGAACTTAAGCTTACAGAACTCGCTTGTTTTTCAGTCACCAGTAAAAGTTTTGTTGTAGATTTCGCTATATTATCATCGATTACGGATGATAATTTAGTAACTGTTTCCGTTGGCAGTTCGTCGATAGGCCTGGTAACGATCAGTTTTGGTAATTGGTCTTGAATTTCGTGACGTGAACTATGTGATTCTTCATTGATCGTGTAACTTTTTTTTGTAGCACGCACTAGCACAGACGATGGAGTTTCTTCACGTGAACCGTTTTCATCAACTGCAGCTTTACAACAAAGGCAACGCCAAAATTTCTCAAATGATGTCACTTCATGTATATGTTCTCTTTTATAATCAGCGCGGTAAACGTTAACAGGGCAATAAGAAGAAGAATCCGGTTCTTCGTTTGACATAATACTTGGATTTTCGAAAGGCATGTATTTTGAGCCTGATTTATCACTAATTAGGGCACCCATAAGTTCACAATCAACAACAAACACGACACGTCACGTATAATGCGAGGACAAAGCTACTTTGTTTTAATTCACATAAAATCCACATGTTATCGTTGTATTACACTATGCGGTACAGTTGTTTCCTGTTGAATAAGCGATAAAATTTGAGATACAGCACAAATTATAATGCACAACCTATTCGCGCTGTTAATGATCTATTGTAAAATTTGCAGAGCACTGCTACAAAAATGAACATTTAAACAGTAGTATGAACGACGGACTAGTGAAACCACATTAGCTTTCAGCCTAGCAGGAAAAACAAAATGACATGATTATAATTATGTGTTTCACAGGACACAGCATACATAACAATAAACAGGACACATAAACTGTCATAAATGTATGCAAGCAAGAAATTATTTTCTATAGTTAATGCTGTTAATCACTTTAATAAATAATCATCATACCGATAGATTTATGAGGCAAGCCTAAGGTACTCCATCGTAGTTTTTTCTCAGGTTTATTTACGTCAGGACTGGAACCACCGACTAGAGATAAAGATTTTGTAGATGCCGAAAGATTCATGTTTCGCGACACCAACACTGGTAGCGAAGATTTAAACTTTGCTCGTAAGCTACTGAGTGACGGTCGAGGACTTTCCGTTTCATTTTCTGATCCAGCATTTTGTCTGTTTGAAGCGATGTTTTTGCTTTTAAATTCAGCATCATGAAAATCTCTTGCTGAAGATCCAGAATATCCAGACTCAGATCCATTTGAACTAGCGTTGTAATCTACGGCTTGATCTTTAGTCTCCAAAGATATGTTCTGAATGCCTTCTATTATTTTGTCGATTTCACTTTGATTATTACCTACTTTCGTAGTTGAATTGGAATTCCCACTAGATAACCGTCTAATATCATCTTTTCTATCAAACTTTGGCGTTGATGTTTCTATATTGATTTTGACTATGTTATCGGTAGAACTACTCCGTGATATAAGGGGCATGTTTATGACTGGATTTCTTTGTTGTTTAGATTTATTAACGTCCTCAATTTTTAAAGACTTACAAACAAAATATTTAGGTTTTGTGGATTCGTATAAAGAAGTATCAGTATACGATTTATTAGTGCTGCTTGAAGATGTTTCAGTTTTAGGTATAGAAGATTCAAAAACAAGGTTTGGTATAATTTTCTCTTGTATAGTTAAGCTAGGCTTGTGTGTGAGGCCCATAACTGGTGGCAATGATGTAGTATCTTTCTTATCTATGCCAGAAGTTTGGAGGTCACTGCTATCAATACCGTCAATATTTTCAGATTTTTTTGTAATATAAGTGTTTGACGTAATACTTATGCTAGGGCTTTCGTAAACCTTGCGGATTGTTACTTTAGGTTGAACAATTTCTAGTTTCTTATAATTAGATGATATAATATTTTCTATTGTTGCATCTTTGCCGCCATTGCCTTCAGCAGCACAATCTTCAGTTTTTAGTAAAGTACTATTAGGTGTTGAAGCTTTTCTCCTTATTGATTTGTATGCTTCAAATAGATTATATTCTTTGATGTAATCTTGGACTTTTTTTTCTTTATTAATATCAGTTTTTTGTTCTGTCACTGGCTGATTTGGCTTAGTTATCTCTTCTTCAGATTCCGTTGAAAGTTCGTCTTTATTGGAAGCTGATGCCCTGTTCTTAATTTTTTTGATTTCAGATATTTTGGTCTGTATTGCTTTGTCGGTAATTTTTTTCTCTACTTTTTTGCCAATTGAGTAATTTTCACTGACTTTTTGCGCCAATGGAACGGTTTTGGGTTTTGTTATTTGTGCAGCTAAAAATGAGTACAGTTTATATTTATGTCTGACTTCTTGGCGTATTTTAGGGAGAGTAGCCGGCTCAGTTTCTACTGCAATATCACTGGTCACAGTTTTAAAACAATTCCAGCACGAAACTTCACTAATCTTTGCATCCGCTTTCGTCTTTGTATCACTTCCATCCACTGTTTCACTCACCATCGTTCTAAAATAAATCCAACCTATCAACGAGACAATCCTTGATAGACTAAACTGGTTGCTAAACCGAAGCGTGTTTTAATAAAAAACCGGGTATGTTCCTAATGCCTTTTAAATGAGTTTAACATATTCATGATTCCAAACTATGGCGCAACACTTCATATCGAACAACAGGCACGACAAAAAAACCGACCAGTTCTGATCGTTATGTAATACAAATAGAAGGCGACCTTATGTTTACCTATAGAAATATAACCTTTACAGGTACCTATATATACAGTTTTAACGGAAGGTACCTAATAAATATAAGGTTGTGCCTGCTTGAATCTATAGCTGTTTTTCTTTTTTTTGTGTGTGGTCACACTAGTTACACGCTTAGATTGAGGCACTTACCTAATGTCATCTGAATTGATAGGGTCATAAGATCAGACAAATTAGTCTCATGGTAGGGTTGTCAAGTAACGCAAAATTTTGAACAAATTACACGAATATCATAACATTGACAGCCCCGATTAGCTCAGTTGACAGTTACGCTGCTTTCAAAGTTTGGGGTCCCAAGTTCATTCCCTGGCCGGGGCACATTTGTGTACTTGTATGATGAGCTGAAATGTTAGTTCTTGAGTCTGAGTTGTGATGTGTTAATGGGTGTGTCCATCCCTCCTGCGACACAGGAAAGCCTTGTGCTATATGGACGCACTGTATGATAAATAAAATTGTGTCTGTTTGTAATTCCATATTTAACAGCTTTTCACTAAATGCATATGAAAGTATATACGGCACCTACATAAAAAAGAATTTTAAATGTTTGTCTGTCTGTCTGTTTGTTCCGGCTAATCCCTGGAATGGCTGGACCGATTTCAGGAGTAACTTAGGCTATTCTTTTTAATCTATGGATTTTTTTTAAGCTATGCTCGGGGTTTCTCTACGTGATAGAACAAGAAATATGGAGATCCGTAGGAGAACGAAAGTCAGAAAGATTAGCCAGTTAAAGTGGCAATGGGCAGGGCACATAGTACGCAGAACAGATGGCCGATGGGGACAGAAGGTTCTGGAGTGGAGATCACGGACCGGCAAGCGCAGCGTAGGTCGTCCACCGACACGGTAGACAGACGACTGATAAAGGTCGCAGGAAGTCATTGCATGAGGCAGCTTCCAACCTGTCCTTTAGGAAAATTATAGGGGAGGCATATGTTCAGCAGTGGACGTCCTGCGGCTGAGATGAGGCTATTTTTATTTCATCATCATCATCCATCACCACGCGGAGAATCCGCGGGGCGCATCTAGTTTGTAAATAAAAAACATTGTGAGCGACTATGTTTGTAAGTTACTTACGTAAGTACTTCGTCACGTTTGGTTTAATGGATTTGGATGAAATGTTGAATGGAGAGCATATATCTCTGATTCACGCACTATCCCGACTCAATGGATAGTTTTGGAGGGAAGCGATAATCTCAAACCAAGCGGATGAAGCCGTAAGCAGCAGTTAGTCTTAAATAAAAAATAATAATTTGGACCTGCCTATTTTAAAAGAGGGTTATATTTTTCACGTGTTGATACTCGTAGTACCTATGAATATGAATATTTGTATGTACTTACTTACATATTGTTGCCTCAAAGGCGCTTTATAATATTGTCAAATGGATTTAGATAAATAAGCTACAAAGGATATATATATAAGAACTGTAAAAAAATCGAACGTCGGAAAAGTCGGATTGGAACGAATAGAAATCATAAGAATACTTATCGAGTTTCGAGTGCTATACAATGTATACATAAAGGTTACAATACACAAAGGGGTTTATGTAAAGGTCAAAATGCATCCAAATTTAAAATTTTTATTACCTTACATTCTAAATCGTAATATGTACCAATATAAAAATAGAATATGAATGAAAAGTAAAATCAGAAGCGGCGAAGGAAAATTCCTTCGCCTTTCACAAGTTACAGATTCATTTCTTTTTTGTAGACGGCTGTACAAATGATTGATGTAGACTATGTTCTATAAGTAGAGATTTTTCTTTTTAAATAGTTCACACATGAATTTTCTAGCAAATAGGTTGAAACAATTAGAAGTAGGTATATGTCTTGACCTCATTTTAAAATGTATTAATCAATTAACCTTCTTATTAATCAGTATTTTTCTATGTTTTGTAAACTGATTAGAAACCAAATATTGTTTTCAATTAGCTGCAACCTTTGTAAACTAGTTTCAAATTAAAGTTTTTCCATTAACCTAACTTTGGGTGGTAAAATATCACGGAAAAGGTATTATAATTGTAACCTTTAATCAGACCAATATACAAATAATTGAACTTAAATTGACTTGAAAAGTATCAATCAGAAGCATACTTTTTAGAATTCTAATACATACCAACTAAGTAATTTCTATATTACGCCAAGGCAGATAAACACAATTGATTATTTTTAGTTTTCTTCATTCATTCAATCATTACTTTACTTGCGCTACGAGCATGATAGTAAGGTGAAATAATAAGTCTGTTTCGCTCTAGCTTTTTAGTCTACCAGCCCGAAAGAAGTGCTCTAAGTTATTGTAAAATTTTATTATAAGAATTACATATGAACAAAAATTAGAATAATTCCTTGTATGAATAAGTAAATATTTCATGATCGTTATGGTTTAACCAATGTATGATTGAAATTATTTTAAATCTACCATACCATACTAATCAAATGTTGCAAATGGGGCTAAAAAACTGTTGCAAATGGGACTGACGTAGTAAGGTGAACACTGACGCATAATGAACAAAACGAACGGACATGTAACAGACAAACAATCAACTTATCCGTTTACTATTAACAATTCTAGTATTATACACACTTCATTATTATTACCGAAATAATTATTATATATGACCGAAATGGTTTTATTATCTATCGTATATATTAGAAATATCCTTGATAATGTAGATCACCTTTAGATAACAAATACCTACGCCAACAGACATCTTAATGGTTGATCTGAGATCTATAATGGTTTTTATTTAACGATCGTTTTATGAAAAGTATTAAAGTATTACCAGTTTTCGAGAAAAGCTAGATCTCTATTGATAAAGTTAGAAGGTATCTTCAGGTTCATATATACCAGACTAGCTGCTCGCCGCGGTTTCACCCGCGATGGATGATGAATATCTATATAGCCTATGTCACTCACGTTATGAATATACTTATATAGCCTATGTTACTCACGGTTGGTGCTTTCCATGGTGAAATAAATTTGGAAATCGGTCCAGTACTTTTTGAGCCAATTGTTTACAAACATACTTACATACAAATTTTTCCTCTTTATAAAATTAGTATAGATATGGACTAGTTGATCCGTGTTGAGTATTTGTTGAACTTGATAATGATCAACTGAAGTCTTTTTGAACCGTTTCATTCAACTTTCCGAATCAATGGATACGTTTATAGACACATCGCAGTTCACCACCTCATTTAGTAAACTTTATGATCAGTAGCACAGTTTACATTTCATTGTAAAATAATGTCATAGATGAGACAAAAGACGTGACACAAATATTACTACATTGCTGATTACAATGCTGTTACAAACCCAAAAGGATGTCATTGTCACTTGCGTTTACAGCTCTCTCTGCCTTCAAATAACCTTTCTTTGACTACATCACTTGACTACACACTTTGTACTAAATGGTAACTTGGTAAAGGAACACTTTTGTTAGCATTTACTTTCTACACGAGCATGTCAGCCTACATGTAGTGTCGGTTACATTTTATATTGAAGCCTATGGCAGTCATTACCATGAATGTGAGAACATTACTAAAGAATGGTACCTGCTTTCATGTGTCTCGTGTCGTCGGTGAGTAAAGATGGAGAAATAAATGTTGTAAAAGTACCTACAGAAAGTCAGGCACGAATGTCAAGTAAAATAGGAAAGTCAACGTTAACGAGAAACTAAAACTGTACCTATACGCGTTAACTTGCTTGAGATTTTGAAATAGAACAACAATATTGTTTGGCACTGTGATTGTACTTTAAACTATGGATGAATTGTATTTGGGGCATACCCGCAATACAGGAGTAGAAGAAGAGAAGTACCACCTACATTAGGTACTCTGATAAGCACTATCATGCCCAGGAACAACGTGTTTATATTTTATTGGAGGACTTGTCACATCCGCTGGGTAGTGATTCGACCTCATAATTAAAATGATTTATTATATACGTAAACGCTTGTAATATGTCGTTGCTATGTACTGATAAAGGTCGCAGGACGACGCTGGATGCAGGCCGCTTCCAACCAGTCCTTTTGAAAAATTATGGGGAAGGCATATGTTCAGCAGTGAACATCCTACGGCTGAGATGATGATGATGATGATGCACTAATTTTTTTTTTTTTTTTTATTTATATTAATATTATAAATTCGAAAAGAAATTTGTTTAATATATATAACTATTGCGCCCCGCGGTTACACCCGCGTGGTGATCAATGATGATGATGAAAAGTATTGTAAGTGCTTCCCCGGGATATAATATATACTAATATTATAAAGAGGATTGATTGTTATGTAAGTATGTTTGTAACGAATTGGCTCGAAAAGTACTGGACCGATTTCAAAAATTGTTTCCCATTGGAAAGCTACATTCACCCTGAGTAACAATGGCTATATGTGATTCATCATCATCAACCATCACCGCACGAGTGAAACCGCGGAGAGCAGCTAGTCCTATATAAACCTTGCCAAATTTGATTACGACACGTTCAGCCGTTTGGACGTGATAAGGTAACAAACAGACGGAGAGATAGAGATTTTTTCTACAGTAAAAATAGTATCAAAGAAAATACAAACCAAAATTTTAAATAGAATTTTCATGTAAGTACCGTATATAATTACTACTTTCATATACGAGTACATTTACTGAAAAGCTGTTAATATGGAATTACAAACAGACACTTCAATTTTATTTATTTGTAAAGATTATGTTGACTTTTTTGTATGACATACTTAGACATACACAAACAAACTAATATATTACACCTACAACGAGTGCTACGAGTAAAAGATGCTCGTAAAGCATACACAATTAAGTGTGGTCGTTAACCAATGACAATTAACAGTTTTGTTTCCCGTGTGAAGACACGATCCACTCACTTTCATCAGCTGGTTACAACAGACGTGACTATAGGTACTACTTGGTCCATGGTACATTGGAGGATGGCGGCAGCGGCTTATGGCATATCTAATACTTTAAACGAGTAATTCTTGTAAATATATACCTAGATCTCGAAAACGGCTCCAGCGATATTCATAAAATTTAATATGCAGGTTTCATTTCCAGAAAACGTCATTTTATCCGTGTTTTCAAATGAAAAACAACAGTTTGTTCGTTGCGTTCAAACTAGATGGAGTAACAGTTGCATTGCAAAATCCTGAATCGCAGTGACAAGATTCTCAAGGATCATGTGTTGCCTTTTTATCTTCTTAGTCGTTCACTCTTGACAGAGTGGTCGTGGTTGAAGACGATGCCCTTTCTTTAAATAATGCAGCCCTCGCGATGCGCCTCCATCCATTGCGGTCTTCTGCGTTTCGGGGTACTTTGGACTACGGACGTTTGTGTTGCAGCTTTTATGAGGTCTGTCCAACGCGTAGGTGATCGACCGCGTGACCGCTTGCCTTCTACATGACCTGCCTTTTTATATGCGTATCTAAATCGAGCGAAACTCGGTCACCTAGGCACTTTTAGTTAAAGACTACAACCGCAGGCAAAGGAAATACTCCTCTTTTAAAGTTGCTCACTGTCTCTAGGAATTGTATTGCGGTTTGCGGTACACGAACGAACATTGGGATCTTTCTTTGTTTGGAGAAGAAAGAAATGGAAAGAAAAAATTACCGTACTACACCCCCAATAAAGCTGATTCCTACGTACATACATCTCAATGCCAAATAATGTCGGGATGGATGCATGAATGGATGAATGTTTATTACTTTTTCACGCCAAACCTACTGAAATTAGTCTGAAATGTTTAACCATAGCATATATATATACTACTTCTCAATGATTTTATGCGATTTCTCAATGAACTGCTTATGTGCCTATTAATTGTTGTTTAATTATTTATTATTAACCTTATTTCTACTAATATTATAAACGCAAAAGTTTGTGAGTATGGATGTGTGGATCTTTGTTACTCATTAACTCACAAACGGCTAGGGCAATTTTGATGAGACTTTGTATGGAGGTAGGTGAGGCACTGGTTTAACAAATAGGATACTTTACATCGTCATCCATCTCCAAGCGGGTGAAAAAGCGTAATATACTTGGGCACAGCATAGACTAAGATCTCCGCCTACGTCAAGATCGTAATGATGACAGTTCTGTCAAAGTTTGTGTCAGTTTCTGATAGCTTAGTTAAAAGCCAAGTCAATTTGACAGCTCGATACACTAGACGTGTTCGGCGACCGTCAAGGGTGATGAAATGTAACTCAAATACCGCCAAGGGTGATGATATGTAATGACAGTTTTTTTCCATGGTGATTAATTTTATTTTAATATTATTGTTTACTGATTGATATATTAAGTATTTAAATGTACTCAAATAATACTATGATAGAAATTGCGTGTGCCCATGTACATATTTTTGGACATTTTGGTATAAAGATGGAATGGAATGGATTTGGTACAAAGATGTCCTTGGAGAAATAATAAGCTACTCGAAGTACTGATCCTGCGCAGACGTTGTCGCGGGCACCAGCTAGTATAAAATATACTTTTCTAAGTAATACTACTAATAAGTTTGTTCGGGGTAGTATATCCACCGAATCCTATTTCTACCTTGAATCAGTAATGTTCGCAATACTGTGTTTTGGTTTGAAGGTATGGTTGGAGGCGAAATTATAGGCACATGAGACTTATGTCTCAGGGTTACGAGCGCAGTGCAGTTCGTGCCTTAACACTTAACAGCAGCACTTAACACCACATGGGCTTCGTCTTTGACAGTCTTCTATAATCTTAAAAAAAACATAATCATGCCTAACCTACTGAAACGAGTTGTCTGAAAAGTTTAACTATAGCCTACAAAATATACTTGTAACATCACTAATCTTAATTTGGATAGTCGTGTCAGTCAGTCTTGTATTAACACATGGTCGAGCCGCGAGTCACAGCTGGTTAGTATTTTTATTGGATATAATTTCCAGATAATGAAGTCAGTATACTTAACAGAGTTTTACTTGTATGTATATAGTTTAACGTAGACTGGCCAGTTGGCGCAGTTGGTAGCAACCCTGCTTTATGAGGCACTAGTCCCGGGCTCGATCCCCGGACAGGTCAAACATTTGTTTGCATGTACATATCTGTTTGACCTGTGTCTGGGTTTGTATAAGTATGTTTATCAGTCAGCACGTCACCATAGTAGGTATAGGCTCTGCCTAGTTGGAGACCTCAAGAGTAGACCATATGTGGATGTGTCACTAAATATTATTATATCTTAGGGTACGTTCCGGTAAGCGCCGTGAACGCTCACAACTGTCGCGCCCCGGTTTAGCGTTCCGCTAGGAATCAATGCTTGCAATGTTCAACCCAAATATAACGGTTACGCGGTCGCGAATAGCGCGTCAATTATTCTGTAAAAAAATCGATAGAATCCATTACATTTGATGTTTGACAGTGACAGCTCACAACGATCGCGCCCCCTTCGATCTACGAGCGTCGTGGTCGCGACGTGAGCGTTTTCGATGATGTCATGACGTATCGAGCTCGCTCACGATGATCGTGGACTTGTAAGGGAATGGGTGTGCGAACTCCGCGAGTGATTTCGGCGCTTACCGGAACGTAGCCTTAGTGATATCCAAAAGGTTGTAAAATATCATAAAATAAATCAAATCAATACATTATTATACAATACAGTATTAAACCAATCATCACTATAGGTTCTCAAGTATTCTCGCTTACCTACTCACACTACGCAACATCTAACGAGTACTAACGGTAAATGACGTAAACAGTCGCATTAATGCATCACAAAAAGATAAACACGCGAGATTTGCCGATAACATGGACATAAATACATATAATAGTCGAAATTGCGACACTGACTTCGCTCTAAACATTTCTAATCTCGAATTGGACTTGTAAGTCGTTCTGGACCACAAATAAAGCGTTTATAAAAAATGCTAAAACTGTTAAAATATTTGTGCAATACTTTTAAAATCAAAACTTATAAATTAAAGTTTACTTCATTAAAATATAGGAAGAAGTACTTAAAACCCTTTTATTTCTTTTTAATGTGACAATTTTTACATTTTTGATACATTATTAACCCGTCCAGTGTATACTTCTTTTGGTGTCTTTACGAACAACGCATAAAAGTTCAGATAAAAATACTACACTTGAATAGTTTGACAAGTTTATACCAGTGGAGTGCATTTGATCTGATAAAGTTACTTACAAACCAGAGGTATACAAATGTATGCGAATTGGATTAGCATTTTTTTGTACATACACGTGGTCAAGTTTTCAACATTTTATTTTTTTGCACTGCTGCCGATCTGCTAATAAAGCTGTTATACGGTTTGGCGTCTTTATCAGATCGCGGTGCACACTATATAGTGTTTATAAAGTGTTCCAACAAAGGAACCAAGCGTTAAGAGTGATGTTTTACTTGTACAAAGGTGATGTTGGTGA
Organism: Selenia dentaria; assembly: GCA_917880725.1. NCBI lineage: Eukaryota > Metazoa > Arthropoda > Insecta > Lepidoptera > Geometridae > Selenia > Selenia dentaria. The sequence continues at coordinate 17,527,671 of OU862888.1, read as the reverse complement.
TATTATGTTTGGAACAACGTGGTAGCGCGTTGAAATCTTTTATATGACAATAACAGATAGTATTATCACAATATATGACCGTGAATTATAATATACTATATTATAATCTCTTCTCTACATATAACAAAACTAAATTTCTATACAATGAAAAAAAATTGCTAAAAACCGAGGTATGGTATGTAAGGAGTGAAATCGAGCTAATTTTTTTTTTCTCTGTTTGTCTGTTCGTCTGTCTGTTTGTACGGGCTAATCTCCGAAACGACTGGACCGATTTAGATGAAATTTTGTATCGGTGAAAGGCGCGGGTTCGAATCCCGTCCGAGGATGTGATTATTCCTCTAAAATTGCAATGTTTGTAATCGCTAAAGCTGGCGTTAGTGCTTAAAAAAAGTAATACCATAAAAAGTATAACGGGTTGTGACGTCTATACGAAAGTTTAAGTATTTCTAAAAATTCTTCTTTCGGTTGGATAGTGCTGTAAAAGCTGTTCAATAGATGTCGCTCCGTCCCCGTAAGACGGTTAAATCAAATAGAGAGTAAAAATTCGATGCTCGGACCTCGAGCCTAGGTGGCCTAGGTGGCCATGGTCGTCTGACACGGATTGTCGGAAGACGAGGGTTCTAGTCCCGTCCGAGGATGTGAATTTTTCCTCTAAAATTGCAATGCTTCTTTTTTGCTTTCTCTTTTTTTCCTTTTCTTCATTTTTTATTATCTCAACTCATATTTGTAATTTTTTCATACTGAAACGGTAGAACGGGTTTAAATGAAATTTGTAATGATTGTAGGTAACTTACACCCTGGAATAAAATGGGCTTTTTATCCAATCCAATTTCACCGGGTAGTTTCCTTACAGAGTTGCGGGTAGTTTCTATAACGTTTTCAATTCGACGCATAGTATCTTATTAATAGTATTTTTGAAACAGTAATCACTGTTACTTAGCACTTAATTTTTTACTCCAGAAGGTATTAGAATCTATGTTATATTTACTAATAGTATTAATTTTCTATTGTGCCTAATCTATGTTTTGAATAGTATACTAGATTGCCAGGTTTTTGAATAGTTAACTCATTAAAATAAATTAATTTGAATACATACCAATTGGGATATGTTTGGTGTTGCGATAAATAATGTGAAATCCAACACTATTTTAAAATTATTTGGTACATTACACTAATATTACAGAAGTGAAAGTTTGTTAGTGTTTTTGTTACGTCTTCACACTCACACGGCTGGACCAATTTTGATGAAATATGATATGGCGGTAAATAAGACGCTGGATTAACACATGAGATACTTTTCATCATTATATCATCATCCATAACTACGCAAATGTAATCGCGGGGCGCCGCAAGTTATTATATAAATATAGACAAAAATGTTACATTAATGGCGAAGTAATGAAGCATATTTCGATATAGGTAAATACCGCAGACATACTTCTCAAGCCGACACTAAATGTCAATGATTCTGCACTTATTGCAAACTCATATTCGTCTATTTACCAACACGCTCTCATATTTCGAACTAACTCTCTACACTATGTTAATTCGATAGATAAACATTGTATAATTTCGTCGGTGTGACCCTGGCCTAAAACTTCAATCGGCCTTTGAATGTTTGAATCTTACACCTCGTATTCATTATTCGATTAATGGAGAAAATGTGTATCTAAACCATAATATAGTATGATTTTATAATAACTGGTTTCATATTAATGGATTTTTAACTTTTTAGGCTTTTCTATCTCATAAAGAAACCTTTTAGGCTTAAGAGTTATAATACTTACTCGTATGCCATTCCCTTACCAGGTAATGTTGACAATTACAAGTAGGTACAATTTGAAAATTTTAATATAGACTTCCATTCTATTCAGTTATTGGAGTGTATCTCAAAAACTACGAAACCGAATTTGATAAAATTTAAATGGAATAATAAAAAAAAGAATTTTGAGAATCGGTTCACCCAGTCGAAAGTTATGAGGTAAAAAATGTTTTAAAGATACAGTCAAATTGAGTACCTCCTGAGTTGAAGTAGGTAGAAAATCACAATCGTTTTGTACCGAACCGACCAGCAAGGTAAGTGCTATGAATAACAATGATTGCTTCATTCACCGTAACCTACCACGTATGAATTCAATACTAATGCCGTGGTCAATGAAATTGCCTATCATATTTAGTACCCAGTCCCTGCCACCGTTTGTCACCCCATAGCACGGTCGCACACGACGACGATGCCGGATTATTATAAATTAGCTGGTGCCCGCGACTTCGTCTGAGCCGGATTAGTACTTCGAGTAGCCATATTGTCTTCTCTAAGGCTAAAGATAGATATTACTTTATACCAAAATGTCATAAAATGCTATTTGACGGTTTAACTTTCGCAGTAGGTGTTAAACCTACCGCGTAAGTTAAACCGTCAAATAACATTAAAATGTGTAATACGAGTACTTACGAAAGTTTCAATCAAGATATGTCATAAAACATTTACATATGGTAAAACGCAATTGCTTTAAGTATATGAGTAAATTTAAGTACTTAGTAAATCAATCAGTAAACACTCATAATAAAATACAGTACCTACGTACATACAAATATAAAATTAATCACCATTGAAAAAAACTGTCATTACATTTCATCACCCTTGACAGTCGCCGAGTGCGTCTATATAGCTGTTAAGAGGAATGTGTGCTTTTGACTGAGCTATTAGAAAATAACACAAACTTTGACAGAACTGTCATCATTGCGATCTTGACGTAAGGCGAGATCTTGTTATTTTGTCTATGCTGTTCCCAAGAATATTACGCTTTTTCACCTCCGTGGTGATGGATGATGTTGATTACAATGAAGAAGTATCCTATGTGTTAATCCAGCGCCATCATCTATCTCCATACCAAATTTCATAAAATATGCCCCCGCCGCCGTTTGAGCGTGAAAGAGTAACAAAGATCCACACACTCACAAACTTTCGCGTTTATAATAATAGGAAGTAGGATAGGATATAATAGTAGGAGTAGGTATTACAGTGCTAGATAGGTACCACTAGTTTTATCATAATTTTGCTAGTAAGTATTACCTAGTTAGTAGTTACGTACAAGTTATCGATAGATAGATGCGATACATAAATATTTACTGTTATTATTTATATGTTATTTGTTGATAAAAATAAACTTGTCTATAATTACCCCTTGAGATTAAAAAACAAGATAAGACAGCTGCATAAAAACATTTTGCTTAATATTAGGTATGCATATTAACATGATTATAATCTTTGATAGATACGTGGGTTGATAAGATCTTAAAATATTACAAAATGTAAGAGATTACTAGATAGAATAAAATATTAAATCGTTGTAGAATTGATTACCCACTCGCACCGTCCCACTGCTTCATCAGCCCGAAAAATGACTATCAACCGAAACTACCAAACTTTATGTTGCGTTTTATTATAAAGAAATATTACGAGTATAAGCTGTATAGGCATGATATGTGATATGTTTACTAGATAGAATACAAAATTAAATCGTTGTAGAATTGATTACCCACTCGCACCGTCCCACTGCTTCATCAGCCCGAAAAATGACTATCAATAGAAACTACCAAAGTTTATGTTGCGTTTTATTATAAAGAAATATTATAAGCTGTATAGTCATGATATGTGATATGTTGTCTAGATAGAATAAAATATTATAATTCGTTGTAGAATTGATTACCCACTCGCACCGTCCCACTGCTTCATCAGCCCGAAAAATGACTGTCAATAGAAACTACCAAAGTTTATGTTGCGTTTTATTATAAAGAAATATTATAAGCTGTATAGTCATGATATGTGATATGTTGTCTAGATAGAATAAAATATTATAATTCGTTGTAGAATTGATTACCCACTCGCACCGTCCCACTGCTTCATCAGCCCGAAAAATGACTATCAATAGAAACTACCAAAGTTTATGTTGCGTTTTATTATAAAGAAATATTATAAGCTGTATAGTCATGATATGTGATATGTTGTCTAGATAGAATAAAATATTAAATCGTTGTAGAATTGATTACCCACTCGCACCGTCCCACTGCTTCATCAGCTCGAAAAATGACTATCAATAGAAACTACCAAAGTTTATGTTGCGTTTTATTATAAAGAAATATTATAAGCTGTATAGTCATGATATGTGATATGTTGTCTAGATAGAATAAAATATTAAATCGTTGTAGAATTGATTACCCACTCGCACCGTCCCACTGCTTCATCAGCCCGAAAAATGACTATCAATAGAAACTACCAAAGTTTATGTTGCGTTTTATTATAAAGAAATATTATAAGCTGTATAGTCATGATATGTGATATGTTGTCTAGATAGAATAAAATATTAAATCGTTGTAGAATTGATTACCCACTCGCACCGTCCCACTGCTTCATCAGCCCGAAAAATGACTATCAATAGAAACTACCAAAGTTTATGTTGCGTTTTATTATAAAGAAATATTATAAGCTGTATAGTCATGATATGTGATATGTTGTCTAGATAGAATAAAATATTAAATCGTTGTAGAATTGATTACCCACTCGCACCATCCCACTGCTTCATCAGCCCAAAAAATTACTATCAATAGAAACTACCAAAGTTTATGTTGCGTTTTATTATGAAGAAATATTATAAGCTGTATAGTCATGATATGTGATATGTTGTCTAGATAGAATAAAATATTAAATCGTTGTAGAATTGATTACCCACTCGCACCGTCCCACTGCTTCATCAGCCCGAAAAATGACTATCAATAGAAACTACCAAAGTTTATGTTGCGTTTTATTATAAAGAAATATTATAAGCTGTATAGTCATGATATGTGATATGTTGTCTAGATACAATAAAATATTAAATCGTTGTAGAATTGATTACCCACTCGCACCGTCCCACTGCTTCATCAGCCCGAAAAATGACTATCAATAGAAACTACCAAAGTTTATGTTGCGTTTTATTATAAAGAAATATTATAAGCTGTATAGTCATGATATGTGATATGTTTACTAGATAGAATACAAAATTAAATCGTTGTAGAATTGATTACCCACTCGCACCGTCCCACTGTTACATCAGCCCGAAAATTGACTATCAATAGAAACTACCAAAGTTTATGTTGCGTTTTATTATAAAGAAATATTATAAGCTGTATAGTCATGATATGTGATATGTTTACTAGATAGAATACAATATTAAATCGTTGTAGAATTGATTACCCACTCGCACCGTCCCACTGCTTCATTAGCCCGAAAAATGACTATCAATAGAAACTACCAAAGTTTATGTTGCGTTTTATTATAAAGAAATATTATAAGCTGTATAGTCATGATATGTGATATATTGTTTAGATAGAATAAAATATTAAATCGTTGTACAATTGATTACCCACTCGCACCGTCCCACTGCTTAATTAGCCCGAAAAATGACTATCAATAGAAACTACCAAAGTTTATGTTGCGTTTTATTATAAAGAAATATTATAAGCTGTATAGTCATGATATGTGATATGTTTACAAGATAGAATACAAAATTTAATCGTTGTAGAATTGATTACCCACTCGCACCGTCCCACTGCTTCATCAGCCCGAAAAAGGACTATCAATAGAAACTACCAAAGTTTATGTGGCGTTTTATTATAAAGAAATATTATAAGCTGTATAGTCATGATATGTGATATATTGTTTAGATAGAATAAAATATTAAATCGTTGTAGAATTGATTACCCACTCGTACCGTCCCACTGCTTCATCAGCCCGAAAAAGGACTATCAATAGAAACTACCAAAGTTTATGTTGCGTTTTATTATAAAGAAATATTATAAGCTGTATAGTCATGATATGTGATATGTTTACTAGATAGAATACAATATTAAATCGTTGTAGAATTGATTACCCACTCGCACCGTCCCACTGTTACATCAGCCCGAAAAATTACTATCAATAGAAACTACCAAAGTTTATGTTGCGTTTTATTATAAAGAAAAATTATAAGCTGTATAGTCATGATATGTGATATGTTGTCTAGATAGAATAAAATATTATAATTCGTTGTAGAATCGATTACCCACTCGCACCGTCACACTGCTTCATCAGCCCGAAAAAGGACTATCAATAGAAACTACCAAAGTTTATGTTGCGTTTTATTATAAAGAAATATTATAAGCTGTATAGTCATGATATGTGATATATTGTTTAGATAGAATAAAATATTAAATCGTTGTAGAATTGATTACCCACTCGCACCGTCCCACTGCTTCATCAGCCCGAAAAATGACTGTCAATAGAAACTACCAAAGTTTATGTTGCGTTTTATTATAAAGAAATATTATAAGCTGTATAGTCATGATATGTGATATGTTGTCTAGATAGAATAAAATATTATAATTCGTTGTAGAATTGATTACCCACTCGCACCGTCCCACTGCTTCATCAGCCCGAAAAATGACTATCAATAGAAACTACCAAAGTTTATGTTGCGTTTTATTATAAAGAAATATTATAAGCTGTATAGTCATGATATGTGATATGTTGTCTAGATAGAATAAAATATTAAATCGTTGTAGAATTGATTACCCACTCGCACCGTCCCACTGCTTCATCAGCTCGAAAAATTACTATCAATAGAAACTACCAAAGTTTATGTTGCGTTTTATTATAAAGAAATATTATAAGCTGTATAGTCATGATATGTGATATGTTGTCTAGATAGAATAAAATATTAAATCGTTGTAGAATTGATTACCCACTCGCACCGTCCCACTGCTTCATCAGCTCGAAAAATGACTATCAATAGAAACTACCAAAGTTTATGTTGCGTTTTATTATAAAGAAATATTATAAGCTGTATAGTCATGATATGTGATATGTTGTCTAGATAGAATAAAATATTATAATTCGTTGTAGAATTGATTACCCACTCGCACCGTCCCACTGCTTCATCAGCCCGAAAAATGACTGTCAATAGAAACTACCAAAGTTTATGTTGCGTTTTATTATAAAGAAATATTATAAGCTGTATAGTCATGATATGTGATATGTTGTCTAGATAGAATAAAATATTATAATTCGTTGTAGAATTGATTACCCACTCGCACCGTCCCACTGCTTCATCAGCCCGAAAAATGACTATCAATAGAAACTACCAAAGTTTATGTTGCGTTTTATTATAAAGAAATATTATAAGCTGTATAGTCATGATATGTGATATGTTGTCTAGATAGAATAAAATATTAAATCGTTGTAGAATTGATTACCCACTCGCACCGTCCCACTGCTTCATCAGCTCGAAAAATGACTATCAATAGAAACTACCAAAGTTTATGTTGCGTTTTATTATAAAGAAATATTATAAGCTGTATAGTCATGATATGTGATATGTTGTCTAGATAGAATAAAATATTAAATCGTTGTAGAATTGATTACCCACTCGCACCGTCCCACTGCTTCATCAGCCCGAAAAATGACTATCAATAGAAACTACCAAAGTTTATGTTGCGTTTTATTATAAAGAAATATTATAAGCTGTATAGTCATGATATGTGATATGTTGTCTAGATAGAATAAAATATTAAATCGTTGTAGAATTGATTACCCACTCGCACCGTCCCACTGCTTCATCAGCCCGAAAAATGACTATCAATAGAAACTACCAAAGTTTATGTTGCGTTTTATTATAAAGAAATATTATAAGCTGTATAGTCATGATATGTGATATGTTGTCTAGATAGAATAAAATATTAAATCGTTGTAGAATTGATTACCCACTCGCACCATCCCACTGCTTCATCAGCCCAAAAAATTACTATCAATAGAAACTACCAAAGTTTATGTTGCGTTTTATTATGAAGAAATATTATAAGCTGTATAGTCATGATATGTGATATGTTGTCTAGATAGAATAAAATATTAAATCGTTGTAGAATTGATTACCCACTCGCACCGTCCCACTGCTTCATCAGCCCGAAAAATGACTATCAATAGAAACTACCAAAGTTTATGTTGCGTTTTATTATAAAGAAATATTATAAGCTGTATAGTCATGATATGTGATATGTTGTCTAGATACAATAAAATATTAAATCGTTGTAGAATTGATTACCCACTCGCACCGTCCCACTGCTTCATCAGCCCGAAAAATGACTATCAATAGAAACTACCAAAGTTTATGTTGCGTTTTATTATAAAGAAATATTATAAGCTGTATAGTCATGATATGTGATATGTTTACTAGATAGAATACAAAATTAAATCGTTGTAGAATTGATTACCCACTCGCACCGTCCCACTGTTACATCAGCCCGAAAATTGACTATCAATAGAAACTACCAAAGTTTATGTTGCGTTTTATTATAAAGAAATATTATAAGCTGTATAGTCATGATATGTGATATGTTTACTAGATAGAATACAATATTAAATCGTTGTAGAATTGATTACCCACTCGCACCGTCCCACTGCTTCATTAGCCCGAAAAATGACTATCAATAGAAACTACCAAAGTTTATGTTGCGTTTTATTATAAAGAAATATTATAAGCTGTATAGTCATGATATGTGATATATTGTTTAGATAGAATAAAATATTAAATCGTTGTACAATTGATTACCCACTCGCACCGTCCCACTGCTTAATTAGCCCGAAAAATGACTATCAATAGAAACTACCAAAGTTTATGTTGCGTTTTATTATAAAGAAATATTATAAGCTGTATAGTCATGATATGTGATATGTTTACAAGATAGAATACAAAATTTAATCGTTGTAGAATTGATTACCCACTCGCACCGTCCCACTGCTTCATCAGCCCGAAAAAGGACTATCAATAGAAACTACCAAAGTTTATGTGGCGTTTTATTATAAAGAAATATTATAAGCTGTATAGTCATGATATGTGATATATTGTTTAGATAGAATAAAATATTAAATCGTTGTAGAATTGATTACCCACTCGTACCGTCCCACTGCTTCATCAGCCCGAAAAAGGACTATCAATAGAAACTACCAAAGTTTATGTTGCGTTTTATTATAAAGAAATATTATAAGCTGTATAGTCATGATATGTGATATGTTTACTAGATAGAATACAATATTAAATCGTTGTAGAATTGATTACCCACTCGCACCGTCCCACTGTTACATCAGCCCGAAAAATTACTATCAATAGAAACTACCAAAGTTTATGTTGCGTTTTATTATAAAGAAAAATTATAAGCTGTATAGTCATGATATGTGATATGTTGTCTAGATAGAATAAAATATTATAATTCGTTGTAGAATCGATTACCCACTCGCACCGTCACACTGCTTCATCAGCCCGAAAAAGGACTATCAATAGAAACTACCAAAGTTTATGTTGCGTTTTATTATAAAGAAATATTATAAGCTGTATAGTCATGATATGTGATATATTGTTTAGATAGAATAAAATATTAAATCGTTGTAGAATTGATTACCCACTCGCACCGTCCCACTGCTTCATCAGCCCGAAAAAGGACTATCAATAGAAACTACCAAAGTTTATGTTGCGTTTTATTATAAAGAAATATTACGAGTATAAGCTGTATAGGCATGATATGTGATATATTTACTAGATAGAATACAAAATTAAATCGTTGTAGAATTGATTACCCACTCGCACCGTCCCACTGTTACATCAGCCCGAAAATTGACTATCAATAGAAACTACCAAAGTTTATGTTGCGTTTTATTTTAAAGAAATATTACGAGTATAAGCTGTATAGTCATGATATGTGATATGTTTACTAGATAGAATACAATATTAAATCGTTGTAGAATTGATTACCCACTCGCACCGTCCCACTGTTACATCAGCCCGAAAAATGACTATCAATAGAAACTACCAAAGTTTATGTTGCGTTTTATTATAAAGAAATATTATAAGCTGTATAGTCATGATATGTGATATGTTGTCTAGATAGAATTAAATATTATAATTCGTTGTAGAATCGATTACCCACTCGCACCGTCCCACTGCTTCATCAGCCCGAAAAAGGACTATCAATAGAAACTACCAAAGTTTATGTTGCGTTTTATTATAAAGAAATATTATAAGCTGTATAGTCATGATATGTGATATGTTGTCTAGATAGAATAAAATATTATAATTCGTTGTAGAATCGATTACCCACTCGCACCGTCCCACTGCTTCATCAGCCCGAAAAAGGACTATCAATAGAAACTACCAAAGTTTATGTTGCGTTTTATTATAAAGAAATATTATAAGCTGTATAGTCATGATATGTGATATGTTTACTAGATAGAATACAATATTAAATCGTTGTAGAATTGATTACCCACTCGCACCGTCCCACTGTTACATCAGCCCGAAAAATGACTATCAATAGAAACTACCAAAGTTTATGTTGCGTTTTATTATAAAGAAATATTATAAGCTGTATAGTCATGATATGTGATATGTTGTCTAGATAGAATAAAATATTATAATTCGTTGTAGAATTGATTACCCACTCGCACCGTCCCACTGCTTCATCAGCCCGAAAAATGACTATCAATAGAAACTACCAAAGTTTATGTTGCGTTTTATTATAAAGAAATATTATAAGCTGTATAGTCATGATATGTGATATGTTGTCTAGATAGAATAAAATATTATAATTCGTTGTAGAATTGATTACCCACTCGCACCGTCCCACTGCTTCATCAGCCCGAAAAATGACTATCAATAGAAACTACCAAAGTTTATGTTGCGTTTTATTATAAAGTAATATTATAAGCTGTATAGTCATGATATGTGATATGTTGTCTAGATAGAATAAAATATTATAATTCGTTGTAGAATTGATTACCCACTCGCACCGTCCCACTGCTTCATCAGCCCGAAAAAGGACTATCAATAGAAACTACCAAAGTTTATGTTGCGTTTTATTATAAAGAAATATTATAAGCTGTATAGTCATGATATGTGATATGTTGTCTAGATAGAATAAAATATTATAATTCGTTGTAGAATTGATTACCCACTCGCACCGTCCCACTGCTTCATCAGCCCGAAAAATGACTATCAATAGAAACTACCAAAGTTTATGTTGCGTTTTATTATAAAGTAATATTATAAGCTGTATAGTCATGATATGTGATATGTTGTCTAGATAGAATAAAATATTATAATTCGTTGTAGAATTGATTACCCACTCGCACCGTCCCACTGCTTCATCAGCCCGAAAAATGACTATCAATAGAAACTACCAAACTTTATGTTGCGTTTTATTATAAAGAAATATTATAAGCTGTATAGTCAGGATAAGGACCATGTTTTTTTATAAACATTGAACTTAAGGACTAAATAAGGACTCTTTCATTTTCATATATATTTCCAGTGGTTACCATTTCGCTCAATTAATTTACATCAAAACAAAACGAAAAACTAATGTTTTTCGTTGTATAAAATTTTTTACGCACTTCTACTCCCACACACACTAGGATTCCGTATGTTATCTCAAAAGAAAAACATAAACACTCACATCAACACATCATAACAAGCAAAATCACATCACAACGTCCGTATGATCGAATAAAATCTGGAATGATACTTTTTTTTTTTAGTTTCATGATTGTTAGTTACCCATTTATTATTTCAGTGCATAATTTTGCATTATCGAAGTGAACAGTCATTGGTTGCGCGAGTATTAATGCTATTTAATTATGGGTCTGTTAGCTCAGTGGGTAGCGACCCTGCCTTCGAAGGGTCCCAGGTTCGAACCCTGGTTGAGGTAAATTTGTGGATGAGCAGAAATATTTGTTGTCGGGTCTTGGATGTAGTGCAGTATGCAGTAGTGTGTCCATGTCTCCCACAACACGGTGAATCCTTGTTCGGGGGTATCAGAGTTTAAACGCTATTTTTTTTAAATAAAACTCCTTCGGCATTTGCATCAGCCTACATAAAGTTGCTGGATTGGCGTTCACATTGACAAATTAATCATACTTTCAGAGATCATCGCTATGTGCAAGGCTGCTCTTTTATTGTGTACATTAGTTCATCTTGCATCTTTAATACGAGTACCACACAGGCGAACACATGGGCGGATAATGGTGTATTGTTTTGTAATCGTATTCACAAACGCCTGTCGTTACTCCGCCATTTTCTACCTACTCCTTAAAAAAGGAGAAGGTGCTCAATTCGACTGTGTGTTTATTTTTTATATTTATTTTTAATTTTTGTTACCTCATAACTTTGGACTGGGTGAACCGATTCTCAAAATTATGAGTTTGAAGCTGGTGATTCCCGTGTGGTCCCATTTAAATTTCATCAAACTCGGGCCAGTAGTTTTTGAGATACACTCCAATAACTGAATAGAATGGAAGTCAGTATTAAATTTTTCAAATTGTACTTGTATTCTATCAAATGGAATACGAGTAGGTATGTTATACAATTAGTGGGTTAAGTTTTTAAATGCCTTTTGTACACAGAGGCCGTAGCACAAACAGTTTGCGAAAAAGTATTCGTATCGAAAGCGCCAACATGTCACGCTTCGTTGTACAAACTATGAGTTATCTGTGTCACAGTTGCGCTAGATACATGACAGTTTGTACTGTTTAACTTGAACACACGTTACGTTACACTTACGTAGTTATTCGTGGTAACTGATCGTTCTGAATTTAAGCAGTTGCGCGATCCATGTAATATCTAGAAACGAGCAATTCTTGTGTATGTATATATATAATAATTTGTATCTTGAAAACGGCTCAAACGATTTCATGAAATTTAGTATGCAAGAGGTTTCGGATCGATAAATCGATCTAGCTAGGTTTCGTTTTTAGAAAATGTCGTTTTATCAGTGTTTTCAGGCAATGAAAAAGTGCTGCAACAAACTGTTTCACCGACACAATAACACATGCTACTTGACAATAGATGGCGTTGTTAAGCAACTCTAAGGTAAAAACAGGTCAAGTTGTTCAAAGCGAGCAAAGCTCGGTCATCCAGGTACTATAGTTAATCACACATAGGCTACCTTTTATCCCAATTGAACAGGTACTTTCAAAGGAATTCGATAACCTTATTCTACATGGACAAGACAAGACTTTGGCACAAATAGATATAGGTAGATTTCAGAGCCTTACAAAGTACGAGTGGCTGTTCCCTAAAAGTTATTATATGGTAATTAAAAATACATAAATGTTTATCATAATTATAAGTCGGTTTCTTTTAGAAATAAAAACCGCAAAACTACGTGATGCGAAGCCGGAACACATGCATTTTTTCTGCACATGACAGCTGTTTAGTTTCTTTTCTCGTACACGAATAAGATCAAATGGGCAAACGGAGAGAATTGAGAGATTTCTACTATTTCAAAATTCGTTTGGAAATACTAGATCAGTCTTTAATACCATTGCATTTAAAAGAAACATGGTTGTAATTCTAAACTAAACATTATTTCGGAAAAGTTGTGTGAAGTATATATGTAGGTATAGTATATACAAGACTGTAAAATATGCTTCATATTTTAGATTAGCTGTTTCGTCTTAATGTGGTGTGGGCATGGTGTACACGGTGGGCTATTTAGATGGATCAGTATGGGCAAGTCTGAAACTATACGACATACAAAGATCTCATCTTAGGAACCATATCATCTATTTTAGTGACAAAAAAAACGGCATTCATATATTTAAAAAAAGCATGTGCCGTAGATCTGAATATTTGATATAAATTTAAACTTAATACTTCTACGCGTTTCTGAAAAAAAGCGTTCTGACAAGCAGACGGACAACAAAGTCAAAAGGTCCTAAAGGGTTCCTTTGCATTTGACTTCGATCAAGTATGTACTACTTGATCAAAGGCATTTGAGGTATGGAACTCTCAAAATCACCCATATCGCTTTAACAATTTTGGCGTGAACTAGTAACACTTAGAAATTTTGTATTCATATTGTGATTGCTAAGAAAAATATTATTATAGAATGCTAACCTAACAATACCCAAACGTACCATTGCTATGACGAAAACGCACTATGTATATATGGCCTAATTTTACACCACTTAAAATAAGCATATTACTTTTAATATGTTCTTAACTACTACATCAACTGGTTAGAGTAATAATATAAGTAGTTAACTTGACTGATTCAAATTCTTCAGCAAGATTAATTGCATCGGGAAGTGCCAGTGCACGATGAGGAATTCAATTACGATCATTATGTTAATGCAGAAGGTTAGCAACATTTGCAGTCGTGTATTGTACATATATCTTCTTATTTGTATGTGGGAGAATATAGTAAAACTTTTGCATGTTCACGTTAAACTTTCTTGTAAATATTGTATGTATCTAAATATTGACTACCCGTTCATAAGCAGCTGAGGAGTCCTTACTCCTCAGCTGTACTTAGTAGTAAAAAAAAAAATAAGTAATAGATAATAATGAGTAGTATTTTTAAGCCTTTTTAATTGTATGTCTTTTTAAGTTAAAGTTAAGTAATCTAAAATTAAGTAATCTCAAATGCTGGAGAGAGGGGTGCCACTATCAAATTTCTGCCTCGGATCGAAAAATCCGGTACTGTGACTTATACACTACAAAGAATCTAGAATCTAGAGCAACTGTGGCACAGATAACTCATAGTTTGTACTGTATACGTCAACGATACGATTACGTTACACTTACGCAAAAATTTCGTGTTTGTCCCTACAGAGACCGTAGCACAAACAATTTGCAAAAAAGTATTCATTTCGTAACCGCAACGCGTCAACCTTTGGCGTACAAACTATGAGTTATCTGTGTCACAGTTGCCCTAGATAAATAACAGTTTGTTCTGTTTTACGTGAACGACATGTTACGTTACACTTACGCAGTTATTCATGTTAGGCCCACTGAAAGCATACAATTATAGCGTAAAACAATCATTCATCTAATTCAACTCAGGTGCATGCAACCTTAATTCTTTCTTGTAAATAATTACTTTCGTGCGATACGACATACACAATATAAATACATTAAGAGCACAATCTCATAATCATATTGAGGTGAGCTTTTTTTTTTTTTTATATGCGACAACATCCACACAAAGGTCTTCAGGTCCCAAATTAGGCAGAGCCTGTACTATGGTAACCTGATGACTGATATTACATACTTATATATGATATATAAATACTTATATACATATAAACACCCAGGCACAGATCAAACAGACATGTTCATGCACACAAATTTTTGACCTGTCCGGGGATCGAACCCGGGACCAGCGGCTCAAAAGGCAGGAGTGCTACAAACTGCGCCAACCGGCCCAACCGGCCGGCAAGCTAGTTGACTTGTTTCAATGATATCGAGGGTGCTCGAAACTACTTTCCGAATAATTTGATACCTCAAAAGCTTTTATAAACAAAAACATTAATAATTTGCTGTACCTACGTATAAAATGTCGACATTGGATACCTGTAAAAAATTCATGATCCAAATGGACGCTATATGCTAAAAAGCCCATCGCTTGATACATCTTTATTATTAGCTAGCTGCTCTCCGCGGTTTCACCCTCGCGGTGATGGATGAATCTTATATAGCTTATGTTACTCAGGGTGAATGTAGCTTTCCAATGGTGAAAGAATTTTTGAAATCGCTCCAGTACTTTTTGAGCCAATTCGTTACAAACATACATACAAATCTTTCCTCTTTAAAATATTATAGTACAGATATCGTACGATCTTCGCGATTGTTGTTTTGGAGTTATATATAGATAGTAACAATATGGTATAGACTTCATTTGACAGGTTGAAACAATCAACTCGCTGCCACGACACATTGTTTTCGTAGCTGGTTACCGCAATGAATTGAATTCGATTTTGTCATTTGTATTGACAAAGCCGTTTCGTGACAACAAAATACGGCTTTAAAAACGCAGGTATAAAAGTAGTATAGAATTCTACAAATTCAATGTATACTGTCGGTTATTTTCGAAGCAAGACCTCCAGCCACAGCCTTGCTTAGCCAAACAAAATTGGCGCATAACATAGCTTCGTTACGGTATGATTTGCGTGTAATATCGCGAAAACTCGTTCATTTTCATTTACTTATATTATTACTAACCTCACGGTCAACTTGCACTATTCTATAGGTCTTTATCTATCTATGTCTAGGTTTACCATATCTTAGGGGCCTTACTATGAGCTTTTAAAGCAGGACTTCTCGATAACTGCCCGATTTATTCGTACCATGACAACTTTAAAGCAGGCCTGCCCGGGCCCACTATTCAAGAACCGCAGGAAAACCGTTCACCTGTTTTTTTAGTATGGACTCTCGTTAAAATGTCACTCTAAAATCACTCAGTTTATTAGCTTACAAACGTCTAGGCGTCTGCAATGTTGTTTATAGTAAATTGTTAAAATGCCAGAGACAATATTATCCGTTCACCTTTGAGAAAACAATATTCAAACAGTTCACCTAAATGAGCGTCACGGTATGAATTCATTCAAAACTGTTTATGTCAGGTTTAAGAACTGCACGGAACTTGCATGGTAAGATGCCATTTGAAGAAAGGTTTATTTTTAATTGTTGATTTATAAAATGCTACATTTGAGAGAAAATTCTCAAACTGCAACAAATTCCCATATTTTTCAATGGAAATCAAGCTTATAAAAAATCAAAAGTCCGAAGACGGACTTTTGATTTTTTCATCTGATAACTCTATCTATGTCGTATGTCTCTTACAAAAAGTGTGTTTTACTACAACCGTAATAGAAAGTATCAAGACGTAAACACAGATGCGGTTTTCCATAGCCATGGTGGCGATAGAAAGTGGTCGCCACAACCTTTACTTCGTGCTGTCTCAGTTTAGAAACAACACGGTCTGATGGCGAAGGCGAACCTATTTCGTTATATAAGTAGAATTAAGGAGAACATAGAGTTTGCATAAATACTAGGACTCCTTATTAATTGAAGTCATTATCATTTACAGTCATTTCTTTAAATAAGCGTGATCGTTATTTATTTTATTATAAAGGGTAAAGGATTGTGTATTCGAAAACTATACAGTCAAATGCAATATTTTTTTAGATAATATTAATTTGTATAGTCTTCAATGACAATGAAAATGAAATGAAATTGTACTTATTTAGTACAAAGTGACGCTAAATTAACATGTACAATACAAGGTGAGCACCACATAAATTTATGTTACATACATACACGGTACATGATAACGTAAGTATCACGATTTATATTGAATTGAAACCAAGCCTGCCGACTTTTAATGAATCGAGGTTCGGACAGGGTTCGCGCAGTACACGCATTCGCATCTATTGTAAATATATATTTGTAGTGAGCACAGAATCATATAGGTAATAAAACAATGCGATAACACTTGGTTAGTTATGACGTCGCATCGGTCTTACCTTAAGGATTTGTGGTGTCGCGCAACAGTTGTAGTCATATATTTATATAAGGCCTTTTATAATTAGAGCACAATATTGAACGGGGTGGTTTGGAATCGATAATTGGTCATGAAAGTAAAAGAAAAAACATATTTATTATAATAAATAATGGGTTCTTAAAATATTGGGTACATAACCCAAATTCACCGCTCCGCCATAGTATAGGCACTAGGTTAAAGTATATCATCATCATCATCATATAGATCAGCTGTGAATACATTCGCGAGTAGGCAGGTTCGTACTTCGTTGTAACTATTCTAAGTGGGTAGGTATAGGTATTCTGTGATATATCTAGTGGTGCCGTCACGCTGGTTCTTAGCCACTGAGAAGTGAATACGGTTCATAATGATAACAAATATGAATATTATTTCTTTCAGTTTTATGACCAGTAATCGATTCCAAACCACCCAATATTGTGCAATAGTTAACAAAGACCTTATATATTATATTTGTTCTTTACTGTATACGTATGCAACTATTCTATTTGTTTATTATTAGAGTCAAGACAGGAGAATGAACCGAGCTTGCGCCATTAAGCCACTATCTCAGATTTACTTTGTGATAAGCTCACGTAAGAAGGTAGGCGTAAACAATATTGTTACACAAGGTTCTGTGTCAACAAATCTACCACATGTTAGGGAGACATTAAACAATGTGTTTTTGTAGCATTACAACTGCAGGCATATTTAAGGGCCAGTTGAAATTTGACAAAGGAATAAAATGTATGCTCTTGTTTCACTGTACCAACCTTGTTGCATTAAGTAGATTGTGTAAGACATAAGATCGTATACAGGTGAATAAGTATAAATATATGCAAAATTTCATAAATTATGCAGTTGTGTCACGGTAATAATATTATCTCACTACCGTGGTTTATTTGCCTATGCAACGATTCGCTTTTGCTTTCATCCGTTCTCGTACTTGCGTATAGGTCCTATTTTTCAATTAATCTTAACAATATTTGGTATACATTTTCAATGATTCTGTAGAATTATTTGTTCATCGGCGTTTATTGATTGTATTTCCTCTAAATAGAATGAAAATGGCTGCGGCGCAATCTACCGGTTGATTTTTATATCAGTTATGTTTTCATTAGTTTGAATAAACGGGTACAGTTTGAATGCGTAAAAAAAGTCATACTGATATTGCTTATAATTATTAACACTGCGAGGTTAACATAGATTTATTTTTTTGTAATTTTACTTTTTAAAGCACTAACGCCTGCTTTAGCGATCTCAAACATTGAATTTTATAAAGAGAAAAATTCACATCCTCGGACGGGATTCATACCCGCGTCTTCTGACTCTCCGTGTCAGACGCCATTGACCAACTAGGCCACCGAAGTTCGGGTCTGAGCATAAAATTTTAACTCTCTTAAAAATAATAATTAACACATTAAAAAAGAACGGTAAAGCCGTTCTCAAGTTATAGCTTGACCAGGAGAAACAGGGGTTTATTTATATATATATATATATATAGATTGTATTATAATGTGGAGATGATTTTAATGGCTTTTTTATTTAGCCTTGAACTTTGAATGCGTCTAACTTAAATGTGCAAAAACTAGTAACCTTTCACTCGTCGATATATTATAATAATCACTAAGAAACTAGCTAACGGATATACTGTTACAGTGGAACGGAATTTTTAAGATACCTAGTGTGATTTTCGTAGCAAAGTGAAGGATACTCGTAGTAGGAAGTAAGTAAACAAACAAGTGCAATTTGAAAAATTTAATACTGACTTCCATCCCATTACTTTGGTATAAATCAGTTATTGGAGTGTTACTCAAAAACTACTGGACCGAATTTGATGAAATTCCACCACTAAGGGACCACACGGGAAGCACCAGCTTTCAAACAAAAAAGAATTTTGAGAATCGGTCCACCCAATCGAAAGTTATGATGTAACAAACATTTAAAAAAACCAGTCGTATTGAGTACCTCCTCCTTTTTGCAAGTCGGTAGAAAATGACCTAAGAGTTGGTTTTATTATATGAGTTATATAGCACTAACGCCTTTTCGAGGGACAGTTACGTAATTTTAGAGAGAAAACCCTAACGTAAGATATAATATTTTTTAATAGTAATTTATTATAAGACCAAAACTTATTCTATGATCATATGTAGCACGACATTTATTGAATATAACTAGAATATGATGGTAATCAAAGTCAACATCCGCCGCAAAACCCTAAAACTAAGCTGAGGAAGCTTGTATTAGCAATCTGTGCCCCCAACTATAA
Source organism: Selenia dentaria (assembly GCA_917880725.1). Lineage (NCBI taxonomy): Eukaryota > Metazoa > Arthropoda > Insecta > Lepidoptera > Geometridae > Selenia > Selenia dentaria. The sequence continues at coordinate 17,508,020 of OU862888.1, read as the reverse complement.
AGACGCTGTATATCATGGTTGTCTGGAAGAGATCGCTCTGAGTGATAAAACCGCCCATTGTGATACTATTAATTTTAAGAATTTAATTGTCGTAAAGTATTTTTGTAAACAATTGTTTCTTAATTCTTTATTTGTAATGTATGTGTAATGTGGTGTTACAGTAAAGAGTGAATCCATCTATCTACCTATCTAGATACATACATACAAGTTGGTAGTCAAACGAACACATAAATAAACGAAGATTTTTCTTTGAATTGAATGATAGATTTAGTGACAGTTTTAAATTTTCCTGTAGTACCTACATCAAATGTGTAACGCGCGCGAATATGTACGTTATTTCAGTAAATTTTCGTTCGATATTTGCATAGGTCATCCACTGACAAGGTGGACTGACGACCTGCCAAAGGTAGCAGGACGACGTTAGATGCAGGCCGCTTCCAACCAGTCCTTTTGGACATTTCTGGGAGGCATATGTTCAGCAGTGGAAGTCCTACGGCTGAGATGATGATCATGATTTGCATAAACCCGCATAAACCTGATGGTCAATGCAATTATCTTTCATTCGCGCCTGTGAAGGAGTGCCCCATATATCAAGCTAACCGCGTTTGCGAAGGTAAAAAGCTTAGCAATGAAGTCACGTGTTGCATCATCAGGATCCAAGATAACCTCGGATAAGTCTCTTCTAAAACTTTGAGGACAATGCAAGTACGCTCAACCTTGATGTTCTGCAATGAATACATAGTTAAATAATGGTTAGCGCAGTTTAAACTGTACGTAAAAAATCAAAAGCTGGAACTCTGACTTTTGAAATTACAAAGAGACTACACTTATCTATTTGAATATATACAGATTTCCTATTTCAACTTCTACAGAGCATCTAGTCCAATTTTACAGACACTAGCGCAATGAGAGTCGATTAGAAACGGCACCTACGGTATTATGACCACCCCTGGGTAATTAAGCTCTGGACTCTTATTCGCTATGAGTATTCAAACAAGTAACGCGTCACGTTACGATGTCTTCAAGGAATGCTCGTTAAATGGTATTCTGGGGCTGGAGCATAAACCATTTGCAAAAAGTATTTGTATCGAAAACGTCAACGCGTCACGCTTTGACGTACAAACACTTAGTTATCTGTCTCATTTGCCCAAGATAAACGACAGTTTGTACTATTTCACGTAAACGATACGATTACGTTACACTTACGCAGTAGTACTTAACCAAATCTACAAAGATTATGGCAGTGAAATAACCTTGATCGTATTCTCAGACATCTGTGGGTCTAGCACGAATAACTGCGTAAGTGTAACGTGACGTGTCGTTCACGTGTAACATTATAAACTGTCATTTATCTAGGGCAAATGTAAATCAGATAACTCGTAGTTTGTACGCCAAAGCTTGACGCGTTGACGTTTACCATACGAATACTTTTTCGCAAATTGTTTGTGCTACGGCCTCTGTAGGCAGAGCACGAAAATCTCCTTAAATGTAACGTTATCGTATCGTTTACGTATACAGTACGAAGTATGCGTTATCTGTGCCGATATTGTACAAGATAAATGACAGTTTGTACTAAAAACGTTAACCCTTCAAGAGTCGTTATATTATAACAATGACATTTCTATTGTGTCTGGCCGCATGATGACCAACGACCTTTGATGGCTTAACAATGCGATTTCGGTACACTTAAACAGATTTTCGTACTCGGACCACTGTTGGTATCCAAAAAATATCGCAGCTGTAAATATGGTAAACTTACATCTATAACGTGTTTATAACAAAACTTTCTCGCTCAACGTTCTTATAGTTAATAACGATTATATATTATATTTAAATAAATACATTCATTCATACATGTCTTTTTTTTATTTAAAAGTTAATTATTGTTTGCCTAATTTTACATTCTTGACTGCTAATGAACCGGTACTTGAATTAAACTTTCTTTGATATTTGCAGCAGTCCGTATGGAATTTCTTGGCTGACGACCATAGCTTGACAGCCCTGCGGCCATAATAAAACTTATTAATTTTCGTAAGTGTTCGTATCGTAAGCCTCAACGCGTCACGCTTAATCGCACAAACTATGGGTAATCTGTGACACAGTTAACCTAGATAAATGACAGTTTGTAATGTTTCACGTGAACGATACGATAACGTTACACTTATGCAGTTATTCGTGCTAGGCCCACTGTTGGCCTAGTTGGTAGCGACCCTGCCCACAAAGCGCGGTGTTTCAGGTTCGACCGTTAGCAAATGTTTGTTCTTCGATGCTGTGATATGTAAATATATGTGTGTCCATGCCTCCCACGACACAGGGAATCGTAGTGCAAGGGTGTGACTTAAGTATCAAATATAAACATAGAAAACAACCTGTTTACACAATGAATGCACGTGTCAGAGGCTACACATGCGTAGGCGAGATAAGGCATAGCACACATACATATTAAGCAACTAGCATTGTTAAGTCAGTAAGTGTTGAACTGACGACGTCAGTCGATGATCATCCATCCTCGATACTCAACCATGCATTATGACGGCAGCAGTTATATACGGAAATAAAATGAAATCGTTTATTCTGTATAGGCTTACGGGGGCACTTACAAATTGTCATATTACATTTATTCGTTTTTAAATCGACAACTGGATCGGAACGCGACCACGACTGAGAAGATCCGGTAAGAAACTCAGCGGACTTGTCTTTTTACATTTTTTTGTATTGCCAATTTCTTAATATATATAACAAACGTTCGTTTATTTTTAGCTCCAGTATGTTGCCTTACAAAAAGAGACCATAATAATGGTATCAGTAGGGCAAGACACGCTACACTTTGACATGGTTATACACGAGTAGGTAGGTATATCCTGGAGTACTTACTCTGGAGAGTACTCGGTAACTTAACTAAATATAAATAAAGTTAGTAACTCGTTCTCAGAAATAATCGTTTATTTACTTTGTCTTTTTAACCGTCTTCCAAAAAAAGGAAGTTCTGTGATCGTCGCGTATATATATTATTTTGTAGTAGTATGACCACGCGTAGAGCTTTAACTTAAAGTAGTAAGATTCAAATGCAAATCAACGAATGCTTGGGCAAGGAGAACCTACGCGTTTTGCGTCGACGCGATTACTTCAGTGTTTGTAACACTGTCACAATCTTGGCAAAGCATTGGCGCTGGAGTCACGACCGTCCAAGAATGCCTTACTTCATATTACAATGAGACTCACTGCACGGATGGTTATGATATTTTGACATTTCATTTGGAAACTATCGTGACAAATTCACGCTTTGATGAAATTGATTATCAACTTAAAGATGATGCACAAGATATCTTCATTATGCAAAAAAAAATTATACGTATATTACGTATATTAAGTAACATTAAAGAACCAGATAGTGTAAACCTCATTTCTTCAAACTCAAAATACTTACATTAACATCAATTTACATTCTAGAAATTTGCAAATTCGTCAGAAAATACCCTATGTTTTTTGACAAAGAAATTACCAACCGCGACGTTACGAAACTAGGTGTAAACATAATTTAATACTGACTTCAAGATTAAAAATACACAGTTCTGGCCCAAACATCATGACTGTAAAAATTTATAATTAAATTCCGGATACGATAAAAGCTCAAGATAAAGACAAAATGTTTGAAATGAAACTAACGACGCTATTACTTACTAGAAGTTATTATAGTTTAGACGATTTTTTTAAGGACACATTTGGCCAAAAAAAGTAATAATATATCGGTCCGCTTCTACTCAAATTGCTATGCCCAAAATTGGGTACATATATGACTCTGTATTATAATATTTAAGATCCCTGTAACATGTATGATTCAATAAATGATATGAATATGAATATGAAAGATAATTATTTTTTCAGCGAGTTCCTATAGTGCTGTGCAAACCTCTGGTGCGGTGCGAATGCGAACCTCTGGGGCCCTATTCGCTATGACCATATATGCACATATGACGTAACGCGGCGCGCAGCGATATCTTCAAGAAAAGATAGTAAAATTGTATGGACTTCACGATTATTTAATGAAGATATCGCAACGCAACGCGTTACATGTTTGACTGGTCATAGCATAGCGAATAAGGCGCCTAGTGCGGTGGCAGGACTAATCTACAAGTGCCCCCTTGTCAGATATTTAGCCTCGAGTTGTTTAAGCAGTGTAAGCATTACTGCAATAGAGTTGAAAGGTATACGTCCTATTGAATGGGATAGAACAACAATATAGGGTGATGAGCGCAGGGCTGCGTACCAGCAAGCCTTAGACCAAATAATTTTCGGCCAAGATTTGATCGAGCGTAGCTGGAACGTCCCTTTAACATTAACTGTGAAAAACGAGACATCAAACATTACTTCGGTCTAAGCATGTTTTTGTTTAGTTTCGACTTGATGTAAATTTATTTTTAATTAATAATTTAAGAACTTTAATACTCAAGGAAATGTAATCAGGAACTTCGACTTTAATGTTAATAATAATAACAATCCATTCATCATGAATATGCAACAAAACACTGTTACTGTTAACACTTTGTCACTTTTGACAGCCGACCAAGATTTGGCTTTCAGGGCTGCGTTCCAGCAAGTTTTAGACCAAAATAATGTTCGTCCAAGGTTTGATCGAGCGTTGCTAGAACGTATTTTACCATTATCTGTCAAAAACGAGTTTGACATATAGGTGTTAGCTTTGTTGGTTTCAAAATATTTTGAGGGTATTAATTACTCTCCACCGGTCAAGAACATATTATAATTAGGCACTTGGAGTACAAGTAAATAAACCTGTCCATTCGTCGTGAAAATGCAACAAAATACTTTGTCACTATCAACAGTCAACACTCTGTCACTTTTGACAGCCGACCAAGATTTGGCTCTCTGAATAGGTAGAAAAATATTGGCCAAGTGGCACAAAATTGGTTCTGACAGGCTTATGTGGCGTGATCTTGATCTGTGCAAATTTTGGCCTAGAAGCGTCGTGGCGCGGCTGTTTTGTCAAATGGCTTGCTGGAACGCAGCCCTGTACAGCACCACGCAGAGCATTGACGCTGGATGATCTGGAGCGCACTAGCACTGCCATGTGGAAGCGTGACGTTTACAAGCAGTAGCGAAACGTCTTCCCCGTCTCATGGGTTCCTAGTACAAAAAAGTTAAGAAGATATCTCTTCAGATTAAATTTACATGTTTTTCCATAAACAAAAGAGATTTTCCAATCATGTATGTTTGGTGTAATTTCTCTAAATCTTTTTATTCTAGAACATTCTTACTTTAATGGATAAGAGGTAGTTCTTACAATTGTTCATCATTCATTTACTTTCGCTTTCAACATTATCTACTTCATAATAATAATGTTCATAAAATTAAATAAACCAAAGTTAATTAATAGAGTTGAGGAAAAAATTAATACGAACATTAATTCCTTTATCGCATAAATAAATAAGTAAATACACAAATTACAATAACAATCACTTTTTTTACACTAATAAATTCATAATGTACAAAGTGAAAGCTTTAATAGCATGCCAATAAAAGAATAATGAACAATTGGTCACATGGTGTCGATAAAAAACGGCCGTGAACAATACCTACTTCCCGAGTTTCATATTTCTGTGTCGTGTGGAACTGGCGTTAAAAGTCAGTGTGTGTAGTATTTGTACTGATTTGTTGGTAATTGTGAGTTAATTCTTAAAAGTTTTACATATATTTTATAGGAAATCTTAAATTACTCATGTCATGAAAATTTAAGGAATTCAATTTTATGGTAGGTACCTGTGTCTTTTATCTATCCGTAGTCTCTGACAAATATACTTGGGCATTTATTGTTTTTGCCGAATACACGGCAATGGTGTCGATTCTTTAAGCATTCTCTTAACTAAAAATCAGTACTTACTTTTGTTTAGGCTAAAATCCAAATTGGTATAACACTTTCCAATGACAGCACTAAAATTAGATATTTCTCTTCAATTGTGGGCATATTTTAGACAGTTTAGTCGTCACGTAACTTGGTGCTCGCTAAACTAACCTAAAATAAATAACCCAAAATTGTATAAATAATCCTATTTTTAGAAGTGTCATTCTAAGTGTTAAATGATTTTGGATTTCATTGTTAACAGAATAAGGACCACCATAATATTTTTTTTAGTACGTTTTTTTAACAAGTAAATCGCTAATTGTCAATAACATACAATCTGAAGTTTTAATCATAATCGCATAAATGGTAGAAAGTGATTGGTAGTCTTATCGTTTGCTTGTCACTCTTTAAGATTTCAAAAATGTAATACAATGAAATTGAGAACGCCAATACAAAAATACAATCAACTTGACTAAATAATAATGATAAGCTTACTTTTAGCAATAGTCAGAAGAAGAAAGAAGTGTAAACATGAAAATAACAATTAAATTTGCTACTTTTCTTGTGATAATTCAAACATAATTTGAACAAAATGTCAGTCTAATCTTGGGGCTGCTGATACACAGTTTTAACTACTCGTAGTTCGGCAGCCAATGGATTTACTAAATAACTTTATTTACTTTAAAATCTTTCTTTTTGCCTACTTCAAGATTATAATATTATTATATTAATATTATATTATATTATTACTATTATATTATATTAATATTATTATATTATTAAAATGACAAAAAATGGGACATATTTCAGAAATTGTATTGTAACCAGTATTACTCAATGGTACCTCGCGAGTACGAGTAGTCTACTATCTTACTCATTGCATTAACAAAACACCTGTTCAAACTATTATCTTGTGAAATAATATATATAATATAATATATAATACCAACGAAAGTACCAAAACATAATTCGTAACACTTAAGTTCCAAAACAAAATTTCTTCGCTTCGCTTCTTCGCAAAGGATCTTGACCTCATCCATCAAGCTAGCGGTGTACGGTTATGGTTTCGGACCAACCGAGCTGAAGCCTTTGTGTGGATATGCTTCGATCCAACTATGCTAATTAGGTAAACTGTATTCTTAGTTACCACCTGTCTCACGATATCTTTAAGCTTAAATAATATAACAAGTAATTTGAAAAAAATTAAATCGACTTCCATTCTATTCAGTTCTTGGAGGGTAACTCAAAAACTACTGGACCGAATTTGATGAAATTTAAATGGGACCACACGGTAAACACCCGCTTTCAAACGAAAAAGAATTTGAATCGGTTTACCCAGTCGAAAGTTATGAGGTAGCAACATTAAAAAAAATACAGTTTGACACAATTAAGTACCTCCGCCTTTTTGGAAGTGGGTAGAAAACCGAGGCTGTGAACGCCTTACGCATAAAGCCTTATAAGATTCCACTCTATTTATAACTTACCATCTTTTTTGACCGACTTGTGTGGTCGTGGAAAACTAAGAGTAGAGTATACTTCCGAAATGATCCCTTTGAATTTCATCAAATTCAGTTCGACAGCTTTTGAGTTACACTCCAATAACTGAAAAATGTTTCGCCTATTTTGATGATATCATAATTGACGGTGAATGACCATCGATTCCCTGATTAGCAAGGGTCACTAAAAACTGAGTTTTTTTTTGATTACGGAAAAAAAACCGACATAAATTTTAAAAAAAATACACTTATCCCGCCGTTAAAGTATGGTCAGTTCAATATGTCTTTTGCTTACCACACATCCACATTTTAGGTTTTAACTTCAGTTTTTGAACCAGCCACCTGTCTGACACCAATCCTATTTCGAAATCCACGTTGGCAGTATATCTACTGTGATTTGGGTCGCAAGAGTGTTAAAATTTAAAATTGCGCTGTTGTGCGTCTAATACGCAGAAACAACTACTACATCCTTATTAGAAGTGTCATGCTGACTTTTATATGATAGTCTATAGTCTATACGATCATCCAATAGAATGATTACAGACGTCTTATACCTATTAATAACTTACTAAAAAAAACTAGACTTTGTAAGACTTGAGTAGGTAGGTAAGGTACCAAGCGGACCGTATCTAACCCTATTATTAAGCTCTATTCCAACGCTTAAAACGACAAAAGGTAACCCTACACTGTTTGCATCCGGATGTTGAAACAAATGGCATCAAACCAGCATTTAGAATCACCACAATGGCATGTAACCGGATAAAGTTTAACGGGCAGCGAGCGTGAAACCACCACGGTTGAGAAATGGTGCAATAGCGGTCGCGAATTCTATGCTTACTCGTTTATTAGTGCCTTTAGAAATAGTTTAAGGACCTAAGACCTTACTTGTCGCTATTCTTTGCAATTTATCATATAGAAAGTGTATGTAAATTTAAACGGGTACCTAGGCTATGAGTAGTGAGGCATGTCTCGATAGTTTAATATTGAGTTAAAATTGGCTAAGTGCGAGTTTGCATCGTGAGCCGAGGGAAAGCATCTAACAATCTTGTACTTATTGCTCTAAATACAAGACAGTTGTAGTGACAGACTTAACTTTGCCTTACGATCTCTAGACATGATTATTGTATCAACCGCAACTAATAAGTTTGTAAAATAATTAGTTTCTTGTTGTTATTAGAGTACATATATGAGATTTCTAGACCTTTTCCTTTACATGTGCTGCAAAGACTTTAGACTTTAGAGAATCGCACGGTTTGAACTTAATAAATGGCAATGTAACATTTGTCATCAATAGTTTTAATGACAAATGTTGCAATTTAGATACAATATGAGAACAAGGTATACGACGTTACCTACATAAATAAGCCTGAAAGTATATTTTAAACTACCTGAGAATCGCGGCGTCATCTACGTCTAATCCAACAGAAACATTTTCTGGGATTAATGTAGCAATGTTTAATCCGACATACCTATAGATGTCGCCATTCCAAATTTTAATCTGTTAAGTTTTAGCGTGAAGATTACAAACGTACATATACACTCAGATACTCACAAACTTTCACATTTTTCTTTCTCTGAAATGATGTTCATTGGTAAATGCATAACTTGAGAACGGATGGTCCAATTTAGATGATTCTTTTATGTTTTTATGTTCATAACAATCCAAATAATGTTTAATGTTTTAGGGAAATTGGAATAGTTAACTGGAAAATAGAGAAGTCCCGAAAACACTGATAGCGCTGTTTTTCTATTGGACTACAGCATATTCTCTACGTGATCGAATCAGAAATGAGGAGATCCGTAGAAGAACGAAAGTCACCGACATAGCCCAGAAGATTAGCCAGTTAAAGTGGCAGTGGGCAGGGCACAGCACGCAGAACAGATGGCCGATGGGGCCGGAACGTTGTGGAATGGAGGCCACGGACCAGCTAGTGCAGCGTAGGTCGTCCACCGACACGGTGGACAGACGACCTGATAAAGGTCGCAGGACGACGTTGGATGCAGGCCGCTTCCAACCGGTCCTTTTGGAAAATTATGGGGGAGGCATATGTTCAGCAGTGGACGTCCTACTGCTGAGATGATGATGATGACAGCATATTAATGTTGGATTAGTATTAGTATGGTTTAAATTTAAGAGGCAACCTTATCGTCAATATCCATAACAAAATAACTTAAAATTTATTATCATTTTCATAATAAATACCTAATAAAATAATACTAATTTATTACAATATTTTAATACATTATTTATAAACGGAACTTGTTTCAAGGTGACTTAGTCATAATAATCGTATAGTAATAATTTGTATTCACATATCTCTATATATTTTACGCGATTACATCCGTGAAGGGATAGCCAGGTGGTGTATAAACACTCAAATTTCGTAGTCATGGTCTACGTCTTATCATAAAAGATAAGAACTTATCTTATGTAATAGAAGGCGAGACTATTGTCACTTCATCCTTAGTAGGCCTTTGTTACGCTCATGTGAGAGGATATTAAAATCCAACTTAAGAACTAGTACAATAGCGGTGTTGGTTATATTATAACTATGTTTTTGAACTGTTACGTTAGTATTAACCCTTTCTATACCGAGATAATTAAAACAAAGCATTTATGAATGGAACGCACGTAAATTTACGTCTCTGGGACGCAAAGGGTTAAACTATTAGTTTTAAACTAATATCTTATTGATGTTTTTTTTAATGTTTTTAAGAAACGGTACAAGCACGAGGTCCACCTGATGTTAAGTGGTAAACTCTGCCTAGAACAGATGCATTTCCTCACAAGTGACCAACTGTCTCATGTGGCTGTAATTGACAACCATATATTTTTAAATCAAAGCACAGTATAGCAAACATTACTGATTAACGTTAGCAAAAGGCAATCTAACAAATATCATTCCAATGAAATATATCCACAGCGCAAAACCATACTAGTGAGTTGTGTGCTGCAGTTGTACTAGAAAATGATAGTATGTACTGTATACGTCGACAATACGATTACATTACACATACGCAAAAATTCATTTATTTTTCAGTATGCGTCGCACGAAAACTTGCATAGAAAAAAAATAATCCTAAAGTATGTTAAGAACTGATATCAAATAGAACCTGACGGCAGACTTTTTCCATCAGCCGTGCAATTCTGCAGTGCGTATCTTATAATTCGTTGATGCGATCGTCGACGAGCTCACCGATGTCAAATACTTTATGAGATTTTGCCCTTGTACACAAGGTTGGTTGTTTATACAACATTTCTTGTCATCTCGTCATTTGTTTCAGGGATGTTGTCAAAGATGCAACGATGTTTGCTCTTAGAGATCGCATCGCTTGGGTATGTAGACAATATACATAGTACATTTAAACGAATTCTTGTATCCATATATGCATTTATATACTTTGAATCTGAATCCAAAGATTTTAATGAAATTTAGTATGAAGGGTGTTTCAGGGGCGATAAATCAATCTAGCTAGGTTTAATTTTTAGAAAACGTAATTTTATCCGTGGGCAATGAAAAACGCTACAACAAACTGTTTTATCAACACAGCAAAACTACTAATTGACAATAGATGGCGTTGTTAAGCAACACTAAGCCAATGAGTGTTTGATTTGAGGATAGGACAAGAAAATCAATTGTTTACTTCCGAATAAAGCTCGGTCATCACCTCTACCATGAGTTGGCAACATAAATGTCATCTATAGTCGATACTCGATCTCGCCTACCTATTAAGCTTGTGATTGGCGTACTCGCTGTCAATTTTAGTTCTACAATTGACCGCGAGGTGGCACTGGTCTTTTTTCATACATGTTTTCGTGGCATTCGATATCGAGCATCGATTGGTGTCAATGTTGAAAACTCATGGTAGACCTACAGGTACCGGAAACTAAAATGTAATAGATGTTTTTTACGACCTATAGGCCATTTTATTTCGCCATAGTAACACGTAACATCAAAACAATTTGTTTCAACATACTGACAACCCGATTTGAACATTTTGTTATTTTTATATGTTTCATATATCTAAATACCAATTCGGGTGATATCATTCTTATTCCGGTTTTAAATAGCAATCCGATGTTACTCTAACGTTTATTATAATTTTGTCACACTTTGCTAAACGTGAAATAAGTTGAATGGAGAAAATATTTAATTAATTAAAAAGGTGTCGTATCATAAAAAATCGTAAAAAGCTAATGTGAAAAAAGTAATAATTTCATTGAAATTGAATAAGTAAGTGAAGTTACTATTTTTTGTGTTAATTACATTCCGAAAACAATCTTATCGATAATTATTAATTATGCCTTTGATCGATAGTGACAGAAATCAATTTTACTTTAACACTTTGTAGGTTGATGGAAGTAGATAGATATTCCAATAATCTAAACAAATAAACAAAATTCATGTGTCTGTTTAGGATTTCAAATTAACCGCATTTTACAGAATGCTTATGAAAGTATATACTTACATATTTATACGGTACTTACAAAAAGAAAATAAAAAAGTCACACTTTACTAAACGTGAAATAAGTTGAATGGAGAAAATATATAATTAAGTAAGCTTTAGGTGAAACAAATGTGGAGTTGTTTCACTAAAATTTATAAATAGGAAGTTATTATTTGTATTAATTACATTTCGAAAACAATCTTATCGATAATTATGAATTAGCCTTGGATCGATAGTGACAGAAATCAATTTTACTTTAACACTTTGTAGGTTGACGGAAGTATAAAGATATTCCAATAATCTAAACAAATAAACAAAGCTGAAGTGTCTGTTTAGGATGTCAAATTAATCGCTTTTAACTGAATGCTTATAAAAGTATATATTTAGTAGATACTTACTAATATAAAATAAAAAAATTAAATTGTATATCTGTTTTTTCCGGCTTATCTCCTCAACAGCTAGACCAGTTTTGACAAGACTTTCACTGGCAAATAGCTGTGGTTATAATGAGTAACTAAGAATACATTTTATTAGTGTTTTATAGATGTGTGGATATTTGTTACTCTTTCACGCTCAAACGGCGGGGGCAATTTTGATGATATTTTTGGTATGAAGGAATTGGATGAAATGTAACACACATACCGTCAAAGGGGATGAAATGTCAAAACAGTTTTTTTTATTTTATATTGGTATGTACGTAGGTACTGTATTTTAATATTCGTGTTTACTGATTGATTTACTAAGTACTTAAATTTACTTGTGTAAATATTTTATGACATTTTGGTATAAAGATAGACATGGCCTTGGAGAAGATAATAAGCTACTCGACGTACTTATCCAAAGTAGACGTAATTGCGGGCACCAGCTAGTAAATATGTAAACGTTCTCACTATTTTGTTTCAAATCTATATTTATATATCAATTAATTTAAACAGTTAATCTCAAAGAAAACCTTCTAATTGAAACTCATAAGTACTCAGAACTCACCAGTCTAGTTCTTCTATTAGCATCGGAGTCATCGAAACTACTGTTCGTATTTTTCGTGTACATCCTACATTACTATTTATATTGAAACCGCGTTTTAATACATTCTTAAGTTTTAATTAAGCAATTGACGTTAAACAACTTCCATAGGAATACAAAAACAAAACAAACATCTTAAATACCACAAACATGATCTTCTCTCGTGGCACTACTCGTGGCTAATAAAAATCAGTGACGTCAGATAGTTTCTTGCGTGCTTTACTAATTACTACGTACCAACTTTATACATGTTGTGTAGTTCGGTTGTAATACTGTCGATAAGGATTAAATTATACTGTACGACTCAACCTGCTTTGCCGTTGATAGTGTATATGCAATGGATATGTACTATAGTTATTTATTCATAAATTCAAATTTACATGTCAAAAACTATAAATTAAAAACAGTACATAAGTTCCTAATTTAACATTAAATTAAATGTGTACTTACGATTGTTGATGTACAATCAATAACAAATTGATAATATAAAAATACTTATTATTTAAGATTTGAATAAAAATAATGCAGATAAAAATTAAATAATATCAAAATTAAATCAATAATGTAAAATTAACTTACAACTGTCAAAATTGATGAATTGTCAAAGTTAAAAAAATAATCTCATAAATAAATTAATAATGTCCAAAACCACAATTTGTGATTAATGTAAGAACCTTCTACGAAGTATTAGAAAACATAAAAAAGTAAAAAAGATGAAAGAAATCGGTAAAGCCGTTCTCAGGTTATATCGTGACCAGTAGAAATAGGGGTTCATTTTTAATTATTGTAATAAATAATCCCACTAATATTATAAATAAATGTGAAAGTTGAAAGGAGGGATGAATAGATGTTTGTCACTATTTCACGCTTTGTCACTGATTCACGTAAAACTACTGAATGGATTTTATCAAAGTTGGTATGTAGATAGATAGGGCACTGAAATAACATATAGGATACTTTTATTATCATCATTATCATTCATCACCACGCGGATGAAACTGTGGGGCGCAGTTAGTAATATATAGATTGAGAATTCAAACGACATACAACTTAGCGACTAACCTTCATAGTTATAAAAACTTCATCACACACTGATATAAGATTTGTCCCTGTCATTTTAATTTAAGTCTAATGAGACAGCAATACATTTGTTACTATAGTGAAGTGAAGTGGTGTTTAATAAAGGTAGCTTGGTTTTTAAGGGATAAGTCGTTAAGAACCTATAGAATCGGCAAGACATAAAAACTCACATTACACTTCGACATTGGAACCGGTTATTGTTACCCAAATCCCGGCTGCAGACGCACTCGTCTAGTACGTTACCGATGTCAGTAATTATATACAACAAAATACAAAACCAACTTGATTGTGAACAAAATGACAAAATATTTATGGCTAAACAAAAACTATTTCTACAAAACAAATCATATTACTCAATAGACGAATTTTTGAAAGATAAATAATATAATTACGATATAATTAACTATTGACATTTAAATTATTTCTACCAATATGTTACAAATTAATTTATATTTATATAACCATAATTGCGTCTTCCTCTCTTCTAACTTTGCGGTGCCCGACGGGGTCTATATAAGACTTTATGTACATTTTTTTTAACACCTTACATTGTATATGGAAGCAATAAAATATCTGAATCTGAATCTGAATTTCGAGGTGTTCATAGCTCAGGGCTAGTGAGGGACACCCGGGTCACCTGGTCGTCGACCAGCCAGGGAGTCGACGACGGTTCGATCCCTAACTTAAGCTTTCAGTGAAGTCATCAGTGAAGTGTCAGTGAACATCACGATACAGAACATGTGCTGAACTGTATCATGATGTTCATCGACACTAATGGATGGATGGTAAAAGGGCCATTATGGTAAAGTTTTCACTTTTTATTTCTGGTTGCCTGGCTAGCTATCACCGACAAGATTGAAAATCTGTCACGAAGCACTTCGATGCGTTCCGGCAGCTGGCCGCGAGAGCCAAATACCATTCAAGGTTAGTGGGAAATCAATTCGAACGCATCTTCGTGGTGAAACAAAAGCCTATCAAGATAAACAAATAAATAAAGTTCAACTATTTGAATCCAATGTCAAAATAACAACTTTTTACTATATGCATATGAAAGTATAGGTACTTGTAACTAAAAAACCTGAAACACCATTTTATTCTATCTGTTTCTTCCGGATTATCTCCGGTTTTGGCGGGCCTTTTTTACAGGCAAAGGCCTTCGACATAGCCTAACCTATGTTGTCTTAAGACAAACAACCAGGACCGACGACTTGACGTGCCCTCCGGAGCACGCAAACGCTCAGTTGAATAATGCCACTAGCGGTCACCCATCCAAGTCTTTACTTATACGAGCGTTTTTTGTATGGACTGACGTTATCATTGCACTATAAATCCGCTCAGTTTATCAGCTTACAAATGTCTAGGCACCTGCATTGTTGGTTATAGTAAATTGTTAGAAAGCCAAAGACAACATTATTCGTTAACATTTGAGGAAAAATTTACAAACAGGTCACTAAATGAGCGTCTTGGTATGATTTCATTCAAAACTGTTTAAGCCAGGTTTAAGAACTCCACGGAACTTACATGGTTTTTACAAAGCTGATAGTTTGGCCACAGAAATGTTTACAACAACGTAAGGTAGGTCACAACCGTGACGTCACAGACTGGCTCCAACGGAAGACCAGCGCTGGTTTAAACCAGCAGTATGCTGAGTTGGGGACCATTTTATGACATAGCAGTAAATTGTAATTCTACTTTCTTACTTTTATCAATCAATGTTATATGCTGCCGTCATAAATAAATTATATTTCATTTCATTTCATTCATGGCAAATGTACAAACATATGAGTCCACTTACTAAGGAAACAATAATATCACAGATTTTAAGTATTTGCTCAGTGTCTTGCCCGCTGGCTATTTTTAAATTCAAGTCACGTATTGTCCGAGCACAGTACGATTGGTGCCGATAAAGTCGGAACTCAGAACGGGTTTGCTAAGTTTTGAAAGGCACCATGGATATATTAACTAGTGTTTATTCCTTGGCATGGGTTACGTATCGGACAAGTGGCATTAAACTGTCTGTGGCCGCTTCTGTTGCGAAACTGGTTTACTTCGCTATCTTTTACATGTCATTAACATTTACACTCAGTTCCAAGATTCCGTATGTTCCCACATAGGTGTCGTAAATATTAAAAACTGAGTATCAGGGATGAGTTGGATCAGGGATGGCAAATAGGCTCCTTTTCCGGTAATCTATTCTTCTTAGTTCTTACTAATATTATAAGCGCGAAAGTTTGTATGTAATGGATGCTTGTTACTCTTTCACTAAAAACTACTGAATGGATGTTAATGAAATTTGGTATGTAGATAGATGAGGCGCTGGAATAACATATATAGGATACTTTTTCGTCATCATCATCATCATTCATCATCACGCGGGTGAAGCCATGGGCCAAAACTAAACATAGTTACTCGCACTGACTGACTGACTCACTGATTCATCAACGCAGAGGCTAAGCGGCTAGGGCTGCTAGATTTTTTTCAGTTGATGCCTTTTTTAATGTAAGTCTTTTAAATGATTTTTCTGAATTTTCACACCTAAAAGGAGGTGAAGCGAGCAAAGCCGTTGGCGGGTCTGCTATAGACGTGCGTGCTGCGTGTAGTTCCCTTCAGGGATTTAAAATCGTGATTGTATGTATACGAATATTTCTCGATACCTAGGTAGAACAGATTAAAGTAAGTAGGACGATAACGTATAGTAGATTTAATTAGGTTGTATTTGTAGTTGTATAAAATATGATTAATATTATTCCGGACAGTATTTCACAGTGAAATACTCTTCCGGATCGGATAAGTGACTGGCCAGTTGGCGTAGTTGGTTGATTGACAATCGATTGAATTGAATTGAATAAAAGATCAACAATTGACCTAGGCTTTTGAGCCACTAGTCCCGGGGTCGATACCCGGACAGGTTAAACATATTTGATCATGAACATGTCTGTTGATCTGTGTATATGTATCTATATAAGTATACTAGCTGCTCTCCGCGGTTTCACCTGCGCGGTGATAGATGATGATGTGTATGATGATGATCTTATATAGCCTATATTACTCAAGGTGAATGTAGCTTTCCAATGGTGAAAGAATTTTAAAATCGGTCCAGTACTTTTTGAGCCAATTCGTTACAAACATACTTACATACAAATCTTTCCTCTTTATAATATTAGTATATTCGTATAGATAGTATAGATATATCGGTCATCAGGTTACCATAGTACAGGAGTATAGTTTGGTACTTGAAGACTAAAAATGTGACGCACTTAACATTCTTAAGTACTCGTAGTAAACATTTTTTTTAAATAAAACCATGTCACTAGTCATATATATGTTCGCAGTAGCACATTCACAGTATTTGCCCTGTTTAAAATAAGTGTTCAAACCTAAACATATTTCTTATATAATATGATTTTTTCAAATACTTAACTTTCGTATTGATGTCGCACGCAAGTCGCAACCCATCATAATTTTTATAACATGATTTTAAAGCACTAACACAAGCCGCGTTAGTGCTTTAACCCTTTGCGTCCTAGAGACGTAAATATACGCCAGTTTCATTCATAAATCTTTTGTTTTTATTATCACGGTATATGAAGGATTAAAAGTCATAATATTATAAAAATATGAATGGTTGCGACATTAACATGAAAGTTAAGTATTTGAAAAAAATATTCTTTCGGTTGGATAATGCTGTCAAGCTATCCAATAGATGTCGTTCCGTCCCCATACTTCGATTAAAACCAGATAGAGAGCTAACATAAAATTTGATGCTCGGACCTCGTGCCTCGGTGGCTTAGTGGGCATGGCGTTTGACACGGTTTGTCGGAAGACACGGGTCCGAATTCCGTCCGAGGATGGAGTTTTTCTCTCTAAAATTGCAACATTTTATTTGTTTATTTGCTATAACCGTCGTATGTAGACTTTTCAAGAAATTCGATAGATGGCGCTCAGTCGCAATAAAATATGACGTCATTCTATTAGTCGCAAGCGAACCGCTTTCATTAAATCGATCGGATTGTAATTGATTGGATCTGTTGACAAGTGTTTCTACGTAAGATACATCTTGTACTTCCTCGTTGTGTAAGCCATTTCCTTATATAGAAAAGTAATTTATGGATTAATTTTACTTGCTTTGTGAAAGTTGTGAGTTCGCTTGCTTTTTATTACAATCCTAGATGTTATCGATTGTAACTCGTGACTTATAATTTTATGAATTATACAATACAATACAATAACTCTTTATTGCTTACCACAAGAAAAAATAAATATACAGTAGGTGAATTAACTAATTAACCTACCTTACGAGTAGAACACCTTAGAACTATGATAATAAAATTGGCGGTCTTATCTCTAATTATACGTGTAGATTAACCAATTTTTATTTATTCTTTCGATCCATTTCACCTAACACACTTTTAGAATAACTTTTGGAAAATACTGGTAATTTATGAAAATTAGACTAAAGGTCACAATTTTAATATAACTGAATTGTATACTTTGCATTCTCTATGCATGCTCTTCATTTCTTTATTAAGTTATGGAGTATTTATGTGGGCCATATGGAAATGATAATACACACAAAAAACCAAGACTTATGCTATAAACGCCAGAGTATTCTCTTTGTGAGGTGTATGTTAGTTATTCCTTAACTCTGAAACAGCTGATGAAATTTTAAACATATAGATAGGTAACTTGGACTTTTTAAACCGATTCAATGTTTAATTTCCGAGAAATTACGATAATCTTTACTCCACGATAAAGCTGTCGGCAAAAGGGAGTACCTAATCATTAACAATAATATGGTATTAAATAGAACTCAATAAGGCAAATAGAAATCGTAGAAAATGTAATGCGTAGAAATGATCCGGTGATCAAATGAATGATTTATAACTTGATAACTGCACTTAAACTGTTCACTTTCCAAAGTCTACTTTTTTACAATTTCCTGTTATTAATTACGTATCTTCCACTTGGAGAACATCGAGACAAAACGAGACCAGCAGATTGTCAGCCGTCACGGTATATCACATGGACAGCTTGAAAAGTAGGCCTAACTGTTTGTTTAGAACATTTTCTACGTTCGTGACGTACTCTTACATTCTCGTGTTTGCATTCCGGACGACCTTAATGTGTTTCTATCGATTCCGATTCCGATTCCTAAATGAGGTAGGTAGTCACCAGTCGCACTATGATTTGATGCGCATTGGATGCAAATGTTTGTTGAAAAGTCAGCATCGTGTTAACTCGTCGGTTGATAAGCCGACTTTTGATTGATTTTCCAACGTGTCTTGCCATCTCGTCATTTGTTTCACGGATGTTGTCAAAGATGCAATGATATTTGCTCTTAGAGAATCGCAACGGCAGCTTTTAAATGCGTGTTTTAGTATTAGAGCATATGACAAGACGGGTAAGTCGCTATTCAGCCGTGCGATTCTCTAAGAGCAAACATCGTTGCATCTTTGACAACATCTGTAAAACAAATGACGAGATCACAAGAAACGTTGGAAAAACAACCTTATGTACAAGGGCGATATCTCGTAAAGTATTTGACATCGGTGAGCTCGTCGACGAGCGCACGACGAATTCACTAATGTTCGCAGCTATACGCTAACTCATGACAGGTAGGTGCATTGAGACTCCAATCTTAAAGGCTTTGCCACACTGGATGCGTACTGCGGTCTGCGGTCAGGTCAAATTGAACGCAGCCTGTATAAACAACATTGTCGGTCTCTATATTATTTTGTATGGATATGCGATCTGACCGAGGGGGTACGCGGAAGGAACACAAGGACAAAGGGTTTCTGAAATTCTGCACGGTACAGTAGTGAGCTCATTACTCCGTTCGCCCAGTAATAAAATAAAGTTCGTTTGCCACAGTAACCTTCAAATCCTTACGAATTAATAATTATACACTGCAGGTTTAGAAACTACCACTAGTGGTAATACTGCATATCTCGCACTGCAGTGGTACCCATCAAGGACTCCAGCAAAACAGTCATATCTTATGCGACCTGGTTGTCACCACCCACATACCAGTGCGGGAATGAAAGGAAGGAAGGATGAAGAGTAAATTCTCCAGTATAAATATATATGCAGGTTTGTAATGTTTAAAATTATTCTCGTAATGCTATTTTATCACCTTTTTGACATACAGAACACAATTGAATTTGCGTAGATTATAGTTATAGTGAAGTGCTCGTAGCGGAGCTAAAGCGCTCGTGGCGGAGCTCGACTTGGCGATCTTAACCGATCAACAAGTTAAGCAGCACATGTCGAGGGCCTTCGGGCGGCCTGAAAACTTCGACATGGGTTGGCCACTAACCTATCCACCAATCCGCACTGGACCCGCGTGGTGGATTATGGCCCAACTCCTCTCTCTAAGAGGAAGGCTTGAGTCCCAGAAGTGGGAACAAAATGGGCTGATTATGATTATAGTTAATAGATATTTAATTATTAAATGCAAATTATTTGTGATAGCTCTGCCCACTGGTCGACCGCAAAAACCGGATGCAATTAGCAACATAATCATCTTCACACAATCTTGTGCTTTCTTTTCGATCTCAACAGAGTTGCATAATAAATAAATTACTTAGGTCAGCAGCAGTGAGCAGGTGCGTATTACTTACTTGTAGTCGAACTAGTGACCACTTAAGTATCGGTTACACCAACTGGATTGGGTTACATGACAAAGTAAACGGTGTATGTGTTTCGAGTAGGCTGTATGTTGTTTGGCTGGTGTGCTATGGTTAAATACTGTGACGAAGGGGAAACTGCGTGACGAAACGGAACGTGACACCAATAAATGTGGTTTTTCATTTTTATGACATTACGTATTTATATGACAGAGGTATGGTAGGTTGTAACACTCAGTCGATGAACCCTAAAGTTATTCCACCAAAGATCACACGGCCAGACACAATAGAAATATCATTGTTATAATGACATCGACTCTTGAAGGGTTACGGGATTGTTTAAGAATGAGCACCTGAAGTGGGCATGATCTATAAAAACTGATAAACAAATGTAAGGTTTTTTGTGTGTTATAAATTGATGAACGCTGGCTGCACCTACGAAATAGCATGACTCATTGTCACGTTACGTTCTCATGGTTCGGCTTGTCTAATGACGTTATCACGTAAAATTATGGTCCATAAACAGACTTTACAGACAACCATTTTTTGTGGTAACTTCTGCAAAGAACAGATGCATTTCGTCACAAGCGACGAACTGCACTACGCTCGTAACCCTCAGACATTTGGTAACTCTCATGTGCATGTAATTTCGCCGGCATCCATACCATTCAAACCAGAACATACAGTAGGTAGGTACATATTGCGAAAATTACTGCTGGAAATAGGTAGGTCCGTATGATGACAGTACTTCCCTGGACGCATTCAAAAAAATATCTACTCATTCACAAAAAGTTCTACTGCACTTAGTTGTATTTAAATATTAAACAATAAAATACTCAGCGTTGGCTACGACACTCCTAATCCTTTACTAGTCTTGCTTTCAAAGGCGATAAACATACTCGACAATATAAATTCAAAAGTAATGTACCGTAGAAGCGAAAAATTACGTTGATATGTATTAAAGGTAATAAACTATGGAGTATTGAATGAAAGCGCACGAAGTTATTCCAAAACATTTCGCAAGCGCACTGGTGCATTGATGGTATATCAGAAGCAGTAGGAAAAAATGTTTAAATATGTCACCATACTAATACTAATGCGAAAAAGTGTATGTGTGTGTCTATGCCAATATTATAAAGAGGAAAGATTTGTATGTATGTTTGTAACGAATTGGCTAAAAAAGTACTAGACCGATTTCAAAAATTCTTTCTCCATTGGAAAGCTAAATTCACCCTGAGTAACATAGGCTATATAAGATTCATCATCATCATCATACATCACCGCGCGGGTGAAACTGCGGAGAGCAGCTGGTTAGTTATATGCAATTTTGTAATAAAAATTCCGACAAAACCTAATTGGAATAATGATTTTCCACTTAGGCAAAGACGCAGAACTACACCTAAAACATAGGTCGGACGATCGCTAATAATATAAAGTCAACACAATGATCAAGTAGGTTGGTAAACGACAAGCTGTGACCTTTCGAAAGTAAAACAAGCGGCAAATTGACTCAAGGTGCCATGTTATTGTGTGCGAAAATAACACAGCCATGCAAACAATACCCCTTACTCAATACTATGGATATTGCGTTGGAAATAAACGGTTTGTTATGAACTCATCTGATGCGGTATTAATTCATCTTAGATGCACATTATTGTTCGGTATCTTGGTTTTATGTACATAATAAACAAGTCAAACTAGGTAGATCCAAATTCGAAAAAGAGGTCAATCGTCGAATCCAACTCGGCTGGACAGCGTTCCGGAAATTTCTCGCTTCTCGTCTAAAATACCTCAGTGCCTCAAGACTAGAGTCTTCGACCAATGTATGTTACCAGTTATGACTTATGGCACTGAAACGTGCTCTCTTAATATGGGCCTCATAGATAAGCTCAAAGTCGCACGACGAGCTATGGAGAGGGCTATGCTCGGGGTTTTTCTACGTGATCGAATCAGAAATGATAGATCCGTAGAAGAACGAAAGTCATCGACATAGCTCAGAAGATTAGCCAGTTGAAGTGGCAGTGGGCAGGGTACATAGCACGCAGAACAGATGGCCGATGGGGCCGAATGGTTCTGGAGTGAATGCGAATGAAAGCGATACCAGCCTGGCCGTAAGAAGCCGTGGCAGGTAAGAAGAAAGAATGAATGAAAACCGGGCAGAAGTTCTGATAGGTACTGCGAAGGGAAATCTTGATAATGTAGTAGAATTAGCATAATCATTATACCTTATGAATGCATTTAACAGCTGACATTTTGCTTTCTTTCTCATGCTTTACCTCTGACGTCAACGCATTCTCTTCGAGGTTATGAACAACAGCAGTGCGGTAACAGATTCCGTTTGAGATTATGCGTGCGAAAGTGTAATTTTACTTGTGATTATATTCTAATTAAACTTTCTTTGTCTCTCATTTTCTGTGGGTCTAGTCATGTTTGATGACCGGTATGTAAAGATATTCAAACAATGGATGTTTTATAATTTCATTTAAGTTATGCGTTTGTTCTTTTGATGAGCGGCTATTGGAAATATTGAATTGTTCCATGCTAATACATATTTACAGATTATAGCCATAACAGATTACGAGGAATTAAATATTTGCGCAACTTGATTAGTATGAAACAGATAATTTCATTATGTTAGTTATTATAATTGAATACCTATTTAAAAATAGAAGTTTTAGTTAAAAAATAATTTGAGTTGAAAAGCGAAAAGTCAGTAAGCAATTTTTTTTTCTTGTGTTAATATAGGTTGGTTAGGAGACGCAAAATTTAAGGAATCAAGAATCAATATGTATACATTTATCAAAATCGAAATGCAGGCTAAATTTTAGTCAAAATTATAAGTATGTACATTTCAAAACCAATGGTATAGATTATTTTCTTTGTGTATTTCGCTTTCTGCCCGAGATTACTAATCATGGACGCCCCAGACGGCATCCAAGATAACACCCACATATCGGATCAAGACTGTTCAGATATAAAATTTACCTCACCTCCGATTTTCCTAAGAAAATAAATAAGGCTAATTTAAAGTTAAACCCAAATGTCAATTGTTATAAGGCTCAGATATATATTTCAGTTCAGCCCAGATGTGCCCATGAAGAAGAAAATAAGGTACTCACCCTGCAAGCTAGGTGCAGATGCAGGCGCGGCGGGTGGTGGTTGCTGAGTCGCTGTCGGCGCAGGCCTCCTTCTTCTTGGTACATGCAGGCCTGGTGCTGAAGCTGCCCGGGTGGCGGTTCGGAACCCGGGGGCCCGGTACCGAGCCGATTTGACGGGTCCGGCCGGGACCGCGCTCGTGCCTGTCACCGAAGGTAGACGCGGTAGCGACCCAGCACGTTGTTCTTCTTCCGACTGAAAGGATACTGTCTATAAGTCCACTAATAAGACAAGGTCTGTAGAGAAAGAAACGTCAATTCTGAAGTAAATATCTGTTCGTTATTTTGCTTATCAGTTCTATTATGATAGGTCTACGGCCTGAGTTGTTTTTACCTAATCTAGTCAGCTCTTCTATGTATCCTCTGAGGTCTACATTTAGTACTTCCTGAAAGATGCCTAAAATTTGCTAACATCACAAAATAACCATAAGTAAACCTATGATATATTTAGTACAATAATAAATTCGGTAAAAAGGTTTTTTATAATTTAGCTGTTTTATATTATACAAGCGGTTCTACCTGCGTGGTGTAGATAACGTTGAAGATATTTTTTGTTTTGAACTATCCTTGTTTCAGAACTTTCAAATTAAAAAAAAAAGGATTTTACTAATCTGTAAAGTCGATCGGAAGTTATGCGATATTTCGGCATACATTTCAGCGATTATTTGTATATATATTTTTAGACAGATTTCACATTTTTTTTCATATTATATACTTATTTCAAGCATTTTATTATAAAGAAAGAAAAATCATAAGAAATAATTTACACAATTGTATTTTATTAATAATCTTAGGCCAATTAGACATGTTTGGATATCATACATTTTGCTTTTTATTTACATTTATTATTTTCTATTAAAAATAACAAATTAATATTATTTTTGCTGGAATCACGCGTACTTCCGTATTTCGTAATGATTTGATGCTTTTTCATTACTTTATTATTTCTACCCACAGACTCCAGGGTCCGTGCCATTTTTTTACATTTACATCTTTGCTTACAATGAGGGAACGTATACTAAACCTAACATTATATGATTTGATGCTTATGTCCTGCAATGTTTGGGCCAATAGATGGTGATGACGATGATTATGATAATGTTAATGTTCATGTAATGTATATACTACATACTTATACTATATATCTATACTTAAACATGTTTAGAAATTCTTATCACTGGCAGTATTGGTAAGAAGTGGTAGAATTTAATTTGACTTTGTTGCTATGGCTTACTATTACCACAGTATTATTATAGTTCTGGAGACCACGGAGCGGCAAGCGCAGCGTAGGTCGTCCACCGATAAGGTGGACTGACGACCTGATAATGGTAGCAGGATGACGTTGGATGCAGGCCGCTTCCAACCGGTCCTTTTGGAAATTTGTGGGGGAGTCTTACGGCTGAGATAATGATGATGATTATATTCCTAATAAAACTGTGCTATTACTAACCTATAAAACTAGATCGACATTACATAAATTATATGTTCGGAAATTCATTGAAGATATCGTTAATTGTTTTAAGGAATATAAGAATTAGGTATAACTTAATCTAAATCAAAATTGTTACATCACCATAAAGCAATAGTCGAAATGTTCAATAAATGAACGTGCCTAAGTGATTGTAATGCAAATATTGGCAGAATCCGTTCTCGTTTCGCAAAATATGCAATCATAATAACTATGAGGTAACTAAATGAGTTCAAAATTATTATATTACATAAGTAGCAGCTGATAACTTTCGATACAAATCCGTTACAGTTTTTTAGTTTTTATTTTGGAGTCTTTATAAAGTTGAGCGAAAGTATTTCTATGAAATGAAAATTGTGTGTTGTGTGAAATGAAAAAAGTGCCGTTGGCAAGCACAATCATAACACACTAGGTATTAATACTTGATTACAAAAAACAAAACATTAAAGTGGAATTCTTCTAAGGCATATATTTCAAAACTTTACAGCTTTCATGTGTTTGGCAAAAAAGTAGTGTTAAGAAAAAACCAGAATAGTCTTCATTCAAAGGTCTGGTTTCATCGTTAATCGAGTTCAAAAAAGAAGTTCAGCCATACGATTCTCTAATGGTTCGTCGACGAGCTCACTGATGTCAAATACTTTATGAGATATCGTTATTATACACAAGGTTGTTTTTCCAACGTTTCTTGTCATCTCGTCATTTGTCTCACGGATGTTGTCAAAGATGTAACGATGTTTGCTCTTAGAGAATCGCACGGCAGCACGATATCAAGTTCCAATGTCAATGAGGCTTGTGAACTATGCAATATAAATAACTTGTTATGTCATTGGCTAAATTTTATGCCGCTCTTAAATTAGTTTAGGTTGAATTAATCGCGTACAGTTGTCAGATTTCGACTCGCAACTCTACAACTATATTCGACTCTTTCCAGTCCATAATAAGATCTAGCAGATATGCTACAACATTGCTCCGATGGTACACTACTGGCTCTGTGAACTGTATACTTCGCCACTATAATATATCTTTGCATAGCTTAAACTGAATAAATATTCACCGCACACCTTAAAATTCTTAGATTTAATTTCATTTTAGGTTAGGATCCTAAAAACGTATGAAAAAAGTTTTATTTTGAATATTTTCCGATAACTGAATTTACAAAAAATATCTTTATAAAGGCCTATTCAGACCTGAGCGTTATTCGCTACCGCTGTGGGTAGCGAAAAATACCACGCGGAACTCGATGGGTATAGTATGAAGTTCCATAACTGCAGCGAAACTTGTACCGCCTAGTGAGGCGGTATTTTCTCTTGTTTGGCGAAAATAGTTCCGCCGTGCGACGCGGAAGCAAGTAGCGAGAGCGAGATGCTTTCGGCCCTCCTGCCCGCTACCGTTGCCAACGGATATCTCTACCGCGCGCGGTAGCGATATCCGCTCTGATGTGAACAGCGAAATATACGCATAAGCTTTCGGATTTCTCTATCGCTCGCGGTAGCGAATATACTATACGCCCAGGTCTGAAAAGGCCTTAATCATTGAATTTTCTCACAAAATTTCACGAGAATCGGTTGAGAAATGCTACCTGTACAAGAGTACAGCTGGGACAGAAAGAAAAGTCAGAAAGCATTTTTGCCCAAGCTATTACAGAAACGCTTCGCTCATGCTTCACAATCGCTCGGTCAAAAAGGAGACCGAAGTTTTGTACTTCGTTGGATAAGGGTACCTTTTCTGGGACTTTAGTTAGATAGACATGAGTTCGGGGAAAAAGGTTAGTAGCACAATACACTGAAGTGGCAAATATAAACAAGTCACACAACTTTAATTTAATTCAGGGCAGGCGACAAAAGCTTACTCGTACCTACGTTATACTGTTAATTCGTGCCGAACGCGCGTTTTGTACCATATGAGATATGCGACGGTGATTATATAGTTGAGTAAATAGCAGTGAATACTTTTTTAAATCAGGTAAGAAGTTTTTGAGTTTATCCATCTCAAACAAGTTTACAAACAATCAAACCTTTCCTCATTATATAAGTGTAGATAATCTATATATATCTACACTTATATAATAAGGAAAGGTTTGATTGTTTGTAAACTTGTTTGTAATGAATATCTCAAAAACTTCTTACCTACATGATTTAAAAAAAGTATTCACCGCAGCGGCAAGCTAGATTATTGCGGAGGAACGCGAGCTGTAATTTATTATTATTGAAAACTAGCTGCTCTCCGCGGTTTCACCCGCGCGGTGATGGATGATGATGATGAATCTTATATAACCTATGTTACTCAGGGTGAATGTAGCTTTCCAAAAGTGAAATAATTTTTCAGTACTTTTTGAGCCAATTCATTACAAACATACATACAAATCTTTCCTCTTTATACTCGTAATATTTGTTATCCTGCGGGATGGACGGGCCGGGGCAAAGGTGCTTTTAAGGCGGGAACAGAATTCACGGTGACAGCGTCTAGTGAAGATATAGGTAAATTGATTTCGAGTGATATGGTTACTATTTAAGACAATTATTTAAGAACATTATAGAAAGATAGTAGGTACCTACACTAGGCGGGTAGGCATAACCTGGCAGACTTCTATACATTATTGTTCTGTCTTACCGCCGCAGCTTATTATTTACAACGACGAATGTTAAATGTTATATTTAATAGCCATGTTCTCATGGAAGTGACGCATCTCGCAGATTAGAATAAATATATAATGAAACCTAAAACCTCCTGTTTTTCCCAGAAGGGTGTTGTTAGGCGTAACTGTTACTTTGCACGGCACTGAAATTTGAATATTATTCATTATTAATGAGTATAATGATATCTATTTGCACTGGACATATAGCAGCATATATACTTATATGCTGCTATATGCTATATGCTGCTATTATGTTCCTATTCGCATTTAAATAACCAGTTACAATAAGAAGATTCCTAAACGCGTTATTCAGTTTCACGATTGTGACATATTTAATGATAGTATGTCTAATATTGTAAATTTATTACTGAACTTTTTTTTTTGTTTTAATGCTGTGTAAAATGTGTATAATTTGTATGTAAGGCTATGATGGGACTGTCATAAACACGATGTTTAAAAGTCATAAATAATAGTAAAAATAAAAGCTGACATTTTGTGAATATATTTAATTGGACATTTTATTAAGCATTATTATTTAAGTTTGACATTATATAAATATTTTTATTTTTAAATAACTCCATTAGTTAGGACTTTGTTTTGTTTCTCTTCTGGTTTCATTCAAGGACTGATAATATGTATAATTGCAAGTGCGTTCATATTAATAAATAAATAAATAATTAAGTGATCGCGGAGAGGTAGAAATAGAGATATTCTTAATGACTTGCTTTGCAATGCTGTGCTTAATTTTATATTTTGTAAATATAAGTAAAATTTGTAGGTAAGTACGTGCATTTATTGAAGGTGAAGAGAACTGATGATATTGTTATAAGATTACAGGTTTTAAACCATTTTTTTATCATACATCAGCTCAAGTTATGCATAATACTTTTCGTAATGATCTTTACATACATGCAGGAGTAAAATGCAGTGTACTGCATGTACAATGTTCAGTTCATATTTTATCGTATATTTTGCTGCGAATGGGTTGCCTGGAAGAGATCGCTCTGAGCGATAAGACCGCCTACTGTTGCACCTAGTTTTTAGCATTGTTTTTTATTTGATTTTCTACTATTAAGTCATAAATGTGGTGTATCAATAAAGTGTTATCCATCTATCCATAATATTTGTTCCTAGTACGAGTAAGTCAGTATGTTTGCAGTTGTCGCAACGAACGTTGTGGTAATGTATAAATAATAAATATACCTACATTTGGTTATTGATAAGGTATCGATTTCGCTACGAGTTAGTATGTCAAGCCTGCCAGCCTGTTTTGTCCAAGATAGGAATTTTATGTATGCCCGTACGTGCAGATCGATGTTTGTATACAAGCTTATCTTCGACTGCTGATAACAATGACTATCGTATTTGTCGTTACTGAAACCAAGTTTGGACTACGTGAACGTAATGGAGTTACGTACGAGTCGTGCGTGACATTGACACTTGTGAAATACCTTTTCGGAATCGGTATTAGGTCACTTTTTTATTAGATACTTTGAGAGTTCAAGCTGTTCTGGTTTCTTCATTGCTAGGTTGCAGCGACGTTGTATTGAGTAAATAATAATCTGGCAACGGTTTTGTGTAGGGTATTATTTTATCGGGCGAGCGAAACGTCAGTACATTAATAGGCCAATTTGACTTTTTTTTGTCCGTATGTTTTTTTTATGTATGTACGTCTTACTGTACACATCGCATTTTTAAACCAATCCGCCGCTGATAAGTCTATGAACTCGCCTCGCGAGGTCTACGGAGAACTACGAGTACTAGTGTTATTGTAGATTAATTATCTATTAGATCTAGATTAAATTTACAGATCATAGAAAAATAGTAAGTTTTGCGGAAAATGTCTGTAATAAGAACTCTAATTCAAAACTGGATATTTCGATAGAATTATTTTAGTCATAGTTTAGTCTATAGTTATTTTAGGAAACTTATGAGTTGTCTTACCTCTGCATCCGGTGCGGAAGCTCTTCTCCGGCCCCGCCATAATCTATCTTCACTGCCACTGATAGCTCCACAACTCCTCGAGTGCGAGCGTTGCGCTGCAAGCTCCACGCCTGCCGGGGACCTCCTGGCTTCCACTCCACCGCCCAGGGTCCCTCGTGAATCCGCTGCCAGCAGCGCTGATTCAAAGCTACCCCGCCACGAAAACCTCTCACAGTCACTGGCAACACTGCCTCTACTGGCCGCCGCTTCCAAAATATCATGGGATCGACTCCGAGCCAACGCGCCCGGCTCTGATGCGCTATCATCATCTGTGGTCGGTGATGTACCACCTGAAACTTCATGCATTAAGGCTACTAGTCTGCCGCCAATGTGCCTCATCACCTTTCCAAATAAAGGAGGTGAACCTTCTCCCGCTCGGCCCAACGTTGCCGCCAATCTTCGATACGCTCCAGCGGCGTCTCGCTCCAGCGAGCCTGCGTCATTGCATCCGTTATCGAATTTATCGATTATCTCACGGCAACTCTCTGATATCTGTTTTCTTAG
This sequence comes from Selenia dentaria, assembly GCA_917880725.1. Classification (NCBI taxonomy): domain Eukaryota; kingdom Metazoa; phylum Arthropoda; class Insecta; order Lepidoptera; family Geometridae; genus Selenia; species Selenia dentaria. Next base: position 17,477,744 of record OU862888.1, on the reverse strand, counting down.
CGCAGATCTATTCGTAGTGCCCTCTAAATCAGAACCGGCGTAATCTGAGGAATCATATGAGTCGCTCCACGTATCCTCACTAGAGAGATACTCGACTATCTCACGTACCTCTTCATCACGAATGCCCGGCACTGTTTTCATTAGTCTGGTTAGTTCGCTTTCAAAGTACAATAGTTGGGGTGGTTTCGGTGGGCGTGGACTCTCAGAGTTTGATGAGGTGGGCGTGGACGTTTTTACGTTCGTTGTGTTGACCATTTGCTTGAAAAATTGACGCATTTTTGTCATCATTAGATTAGTTTCCTCATCTGATGACCAGTTATTAAAGCTATCTTTACGGCTGAGAGGGGTTTGTGGCGGCCGCGATGATGGTGGGCCTTCTACGCGCTCTTCAATATCAGGCCTAATTTCTTCGGTGATTTCTTCCAATTCAGTTTTAGGTTCATGCGATCTGAAATCAGTACTTGAATCGCCGTTTCGTAATAAATCATCACAGCTGCCTACAAACCCGCTATCTCTGCTAGTTTGCTTTTTAGATTCAGATAATTCAGAACCAAGTGGTGGAAATTCAGGTCGAGGCGATAACCTGCCATCCTCACCTTCTGAAACAGATCTCGTGTCATCGCGGACTTCCTCCGTGAACTCAGCCGACTGACGCCTCTCATCCGCCGGTGAACCACGTGTTTTTTTGCTTTGTTTTTTCCTTTTGCTTTCACCTTGCATATCCAGCCTCTCAGATGAGTCATGCCTGTCCTCGGTTTCGGTGCTTGAAGCATCTGAAACCTCCTGAGCATCTTGAGAGGGTTCATCCCCGGCTAGCAAATTATCTAAGGAGTTTGAATGAGAACGTGGGGTACCTCGCGCGCGTACAAGTCGTTTTCTACGCTGTTCTGGACTCTGTCGCCCTTCACTATCACTTCCAACACTACCTGAGCCATCGGAATCCCGCCGTTCTTGATTGAAACCCATAAAACCCGATAGAAAATATTTTTCCAACCGCGAAGACACAAGTTCATCACTATCACCAATCCGTTTAGGCTGTTCATTATCAGCGATGGATTCACCACCTTCACTACACACACTTGATGTTTCCGACACTGCTTCCTCATCTTCGTGCTCGTTTCTGCCTTCACCCAAGCCGAAAAAAAAATATTTCTCTAACTCGGTGGCCGATATAGGTCGCGGTTTTTTCGTAGATTGTTCCGTTTCGCTTTCTTCGCAACTTTCTTCGACAATTGTATGCAACGTGAAGTCTATGGAACGCCGACAATAGGCGAAGTCTTCGCCCCTCGTTGGCAACGATGCTTCGTCTCCCGAGTCGGAGTCCGAAGGCGAAGTGGCCTCGTCCTCATCATGGCTGACGTCCTCGACCCACGAGTCATCGTCTGCAAGCCCCTCCTCGAGGCACACAACCGCCGAGAGAGTGTCGGCGTTGCTAACGACAGTCACTCCACCCGAAGGCTGCGCTGTTTCGTCGTCGGATAATCGTTCGTCAATTTCGGTTGTTTGTGCGACTGTCTGAGGCTCCAATTCGTTTTGCGAGTTAGTATGATGCACTGTGATGTCGCGCATGACCCGCGTCGTATCCGACGTAACGACGGAGACGCGGTCGTGCGTTATCATAACGCGGCTAGTGAAGCGCGCGGACCCGTCCGTACGAGCCGTACGCGAGCGGCAAACTGTTGTCTCGGCAGGTGCGCACGCGCCCCCCTCCGTCAAACTGTTAACCGATCCGCCGTCATGCATTTTCTCCACCTCTTGATCTTCCAGTAATTCTTTCTTTAATAGTTCACTGAGGGTTCGTTCAATTCCTTTAAAAAGGTCAATTTTTTCCGCGGGCACCGAACATTCAATACTGTGGCTCGGCTCCGGGGAAGGTGCTAATCTAATTAATTGTTCCGGCGGAATTTCCGTAGAAGTTGAGCATAAGTTGTTATATGTCTCATTAGGTAGCTCCACCATGACTTTTACTTTCATATCGCTCTCGGTATTGGAAATACTTAGTGATAAATCGTCGTCGGTGTTTTCTGATACGCTTCGATATCGATAATTACCACTATCTGTGTTGTTTGTGTTATCTAAATCGTCACTACTTGAGCTGCACGTTGCAATAAAACTGTTGAACGTTTCGCACGTCTCGCTTTGAAGCATATTCGTGTCACAAAAATCAACAAATTCCGATCTCGCCCCTGCCACCTCGCTGCAGCCTGCAAGACTGTTATTCCCGTATCGAATGACGGGATATTCCTCGGTAAAGTTAATTGAGTCCAAGAGAACAATGCTCGGATCTTGATTGTTTTGCGACGGTGCCGGTGCGTCATTTGGTTCGGCTACGACATTTAAGTTATTTTGCAACGGTGCTTCCACTGCAAGTATTTCTAAGCTATCAGACTTCTTGTCAAAAGAATCATCACAGTCGATGCCACTGCTATCAGCATTGTCTTCTAGGTCAGATGAGGAGTCGGCGGGATTGACGACAAAGACACGCGAGAACCGTCCTCCTCCTCCACCACCCGAGTCGTCGGAGTCCTCATCTGACGTGGCAGGTTCCTCAGGCGCGCCGCTTGTCAGGTCGTAGCTCCGCCGCGCCACGCCCGCCTCCGAATCACTCGAGTCTCCAGACTCATTAGACGAGGGAAACGCTTTCTCCGCATTGAGATGTTCTGGCATGGCATCCACTTGTTCCGACAACACTAAAAGGCGGTCCTCCTCCGTTGTCACTTTGATACTGACTGACGCTTCGCGTTCGATCGGCCGTTCGATGTTCTTATCGTTATCGTTATCGCGGGGCTCTAGTGCCGACGATTCGGACTGAATGGCCTTATCGGTCTTAACGGTGGTCATCTCGAGTTTATTAGCTGCGGACGCGGAAGCGGTGGCGGTGGCGGCTGCGGTGACGGCGACGGCTGCGGCCGTGGTGAGTCGAGCAAGCGCAGCTGCATCGAGGGGTGGGAAGCCAGGGTATGTGTTCCAGTGTGGTGGGGGTGGTGTTTGTGGGAAGGCGAGTAGTGCGGGCCAGAGGGCAGCAGGTACCGGTACTGGAACGGGAACCGGCACTGCGACTATGCGGGGTTCAGCACCGCAGGAGCACTTCCTCGGACAGGGAGGCGGGACGTGCTTGATCGGTGGTGGTGAAGGTTGCCGTGCCGCCGCGCCCGGCTCGAAGTAGTCCCAGTCACAGTCGTCGGGCGCGGGCGGCGCGGCGGAGGAGGCCGTGGATGAGGAGTCCTCCGTGTCCTCGCGACAAGACGAGTCCGAGCTCAGAAACACGAGCCGGTAGTCCTCGGGACGCATGCGACCGGCCTCCGGCTCGCTTGCCTCGCCCGTCTCGTAGTTGACGCCCCACTCTGAAAAGATAGAAAACATCTTTAAGTTTTTCTACTCATTAAAGTCATGGTATCATATTGTAGTTTAATTATCTTAACAAATTTATTAGTAAAACCAATTTACACGTCATAGTTGAAAAACAATATCTATTCTTCAATGGACCAACCGTCATAATTTCTATTGGCACAAATTTCAATTAAAGTTCTAATTCAGAACCATATACAAATCCAAACAAAAAAAATTATGTCAATATTTATCAATTTTTCTATTATATTCGAACCATGAACTTAAGAATATTAAATGTCGGCCTACTGTACCTTCCTAAAAAATAATAATAACCACAAGATATTTTTTTAATTGTGATTGACTAACTAACCATGTATTATTGACATAGTTTAATTTAGAGACAATTTACCAATTTAATTTATTCTTTACATATTCTGCTAACTTTAAAATTTACTAATCTATATAATTATTTACTCTTAGGCTAGAATACTTAGCACTTGTGCGCTTCACTGATCACAGCATGAACATTAATCATTTTTAAGATCATATGTTCTACGTACGTATCACAAATCAATAATTTGAATTTGATTATCTTGAAATAAGATTTCAATAGGAACCTTAATTTGTAATATCAGATGGATATTCCAATTCACTAACTATTCAAGTTTATATTTTACTAGCGACTGCCCGCGTCTTCGTTCGCGTTGTAGGCTCTGCCTTCGGCCTCGCCATTACCTCCCATCTTTTCTTATTTTTTTTAAGGAACCTTCTACGAAGTATGAGAAAACATTTAAAAAATATGAATGAAATAGGTTAAGCCGTTCTCGAGTTATAACTCGACGTGTCCAGGAGAAATAGGGTTCATTTTTAAATATACATATAGATATAGATATGAATATGTACACATACAAGATACAACATATACTTGTAAGTACAAAAACCTGTCTCAATGACAGGCATCATAAGCTACTAGAACGCCTCCGATTTACTCAGAGCAAACACTTAAAAACCTTTTGCCTACAAGATTCTTATCGTACGTCTAGCTTTATATTTCTTGTAGGCGCTATCGAATAATGTAACGTAGGTAATACAGGTGCTAGAAAAGTAATTATTCCGTTATAGACAGTGAATTTTCCTTAAAATGTATGAGAAAAAATTACCTTATGGCACGTAACGCCCTTTAATAACTGGATGGCGCTAAAAAACCCCAACAATGACTAGTTTCATAGATTTTGTTTAATTTTCTTACAGACTTATACTCGTGTCTTTACGAATTCGATTTTAGTTATTTCCATAGCGTTATGACTTATAGTTTAAAATTACTATTAAAACTAAACTCTGTCAAAAAGGTTATTACAAAATTTCGGAGTACTTGGAGGATAAAACAGCTTAGGACTGATCACTCCAGGATCTACCACTCGGGTATTACCATGTCAAAGTGTAACGTGTCTTGCCTTACTGATACCATTACGAGACGAGTGTAAAAATCGTGGAACGTTGCTCTTTGTGATTTCCTCGTCATTCGCCTTAGAATGTTTTAGTATCCACAGCTTTACTCGAACGAGACTTATAGTGCGTTCGAATAGATCACTTCTGATCGTTTTTGGCGAAAATAACGCAAAAACGCTTACAAGGGGCGTTCGAATTGGGAATCTGTGGGTGAAAATGTCGTTCATGCCTCTTTTTGTTCAGCGTTCGGAAAGCTAAAAAAGAGGAATTTTTGCTACCAAAAAGTGCAATTTTTGACCCACGTCCGGAGCATGGTTGTTTGTAATCGTTATTTTTAATAGTTATTTGACAGCATAATCATGCGATTTTAGGTCTTATGCTCAGTTGAGCGTTCGAATAAGGTATGGGCAAAAGATGCAAAAGTGGCAAAAATAACGTTTTTGAGCTTTCCGAACGCTTCAACAAAAGAGCCATCAATGACAACGCCACCAATGCCCTCATAAGCTAAACGAACGCACCTTACGACAAGACAGTGACATAATGATATACCTATTTATTTAAGTGACTCTGACTTGACTTTGACTACTTGGATAAAAATATCACTTGATGCAAGTTTGTTATGGCGAAAATTAACTTAATGAATGGCAAATGTATCTCGTACCTACAACAATGCGAGTTATAAAGGCAATTATAGTTGTAAACGCTGTACAAATGCATCTTCATGTATTTTACCAATGTTTTTACATAATTGATATTAATGATTTCAATCAAATGATGTGCGTGTCACTTTTCCAGAGTCTATATATAACTTTTCTCAGAAACGAATAAAGTTGATTAAATTGTGCAAGAGCACGACCAAAGCTGAGGAATGTCATGGCTGGCATCGATGATCATAGAAAGCATCACGGATGGGTGGCCACTCGTGAGCTGAAAGCGACATGGCAGACGAACAGATCTTGGCAATAGACTTTGTGGTAATCTATAAATAATGATAGTTCTGTTCGATAATCAACTCGTCACAAGTAATCATATAAACAATATGGATATGACTTCCACGACTTACTAAATTATGGAATTCATTACGTGCTATATCTACGCTTGAAACTGTATAATATTATAATATTATTAATTACAAAACAGCTTTTTAGAGTACCGTATGAGCTTAAGAAGCCTTTTACTAAGCTCGAACTTAGCCCCGGATCTAAGAATTTTTCGAACCGGGACAGAAACTTGATTGTGGCGCCCCTATCTCCAGCGTTTGAGATAAATTACTTAAAAGAACTCACAAATTAATACTATTTACTATCAATTACCTAATTTTTTCTTACAAGTCACCGGTGAGACAGGTGACAACCATGCTTCCGTATGCTAGACGCTTTTTGGAGCAGGTTTTTTTTAAATCATACTATTCATTATTTTTATAAGATATCATTGGATGCCCCGGATAGCGCCCTCCCCAAGATCCGGGCCTGCCTAAACCGTCCGTCTTTTGTCAGTCTGCCTATTAATCCTACTAATATTATAAATGTGAAAGTTGGATGGATGCATGGATGTTTGTTGCTCTTTCACGCTTAAATGACTAGGCCAGTTTTGATGAAAGTTAATATGGAGGTAGATGAGGCTTCGGATTGATACATAGGATACTTTTCATCATAATCATCATCATCATCCATCACCAGGCGGGTAAAACCGCGAATTGCTATATCTAAATTTCTCTTATGTTATAGCAAAAAGATAACTGTGTTTTAAGTTTATTTATTTTGCTTTATCATAAAAGCGGTCAAACCGTCATGCAAACATCATATCTATTGTATAAGGTAAGGTAGGGCGCGCCCTAAGGTAAATACATTAAACAATAAGAAATGTGAGATGGTATGGAAGAACGGAATCTTTGGTGCGGGAGTCCGATTCGCTTGGCTTGAGCCTTGGGATGAGAGGCCGTGGGCTGTAGCTCAAGTGGACCGCACCTTGTGCCACTTTTCCACAGAAAGGGTAGACTCAATGTTGAGTCAAATTTATATATTAATACTGCTCATTGTGCAAGAAGGCCCGATATTATTTGGGGTTGTTTAAAAAGGGTGTAATAAAACTTCTTACAGGTCGGCAGCGCGTTGGCAACGCACTTGGCGTTGCAAATGTTGGTGTCGCTGTCTATAATCGCTTATAGACAGCAACATCAACAGTTTGCAACCGCTGTGACCACTTTCCATCAGGTGGGCCGCCTGCCTGTCTGCCCACTTCAGGCAATAACAAATTATGCATCAAGATAAGAGGTGACGTAGGACACTTTATCCAAGCTGAGTCTTACGTCACGGACGAGTGTGAACGTAAGGAGCTCTAGAGTTTAAACTTATTATATATGTATACTTCTGTATGAAACGAAGATCATTAGTAAGCCGCCTAAGCCGAAGACAGCTTTATCTGAAGGTGATTAAGTACTCTACTTTTCATACCTCTTTCAAACACCGTATTTTTCACATAAATTAAAATTACGCCTTCTTTCTTATACATATGTATACCTAATCAGTAGAAGTATGAGTTGATAGTTAGTTAAATGTATATTTATGCTACGTTACACGAGTTCATTGCAAAGCCAGAGTTTTCCCAAGAATATTCGTGAAACTACGGAAGGATTGGATGCCGGTTGTTTAGATATTCATTCCTATTTGGTAGTAGAGCTGAACAACAAAGTTTCCCTATACAAAGTGGCCACCAGCATATCCGCTAAGCTGTCAATTGGAATTAAAGGTGAGTGTACGTATACACGTTAATCCATACACAGTAAAACCTAACTTTGCCAATAAGTGGTATAATTGGTTTGTTATATATGGTATGTTTCGTGAAAAAATCAGCTGATTTTGGCCATTGATATTTTAATAATTATATCAATTTCTTCCAACACATTTATTATTACATTGTACATATGTGTACAAACAAAACATGTTTTTTTTTGTAATTTGTGTACACATGTATGCATGCACACATATGCAGACACAAAATAACGCCTATTACCAGAAGGGTTACCTACGCAGATACTGGTTTCAACTGGTGGCGGTTGGGAGCGTTCCCAACTTAGCATACAGTTTCCTTCTTTCACTCCGATCATATTTTTCATATCTCATCGGTTCATATCATATCGAAGCAGTAAACAAAGACTTCAACGCGTACTAGACTTAAGCGACTAGAAGTTATTCAGTCAGGCGGTGGAAACGCCGACACTGGGCTGGTCAGTTGAGGACAACAAAGCAAGCTCCATTGCGATCGCGTCAAGGAGTAATCTAGTTAGTAACCGACTTTCAATAAGTTTAGTTGTTGGGGTTTTCCGCAACGAAACCCACGAATTATGGGTTTCTTCGAATTGGTACCTTTTTGTGCCTGAATCTTATACCTAAATTGTGTTTAAGTGTTCAGAAAAATATATCTGATAATTTTCCTGGTTTTTAATTTGCGTCACTTTCGCACTAATGCGATTGCGAAAGTAAGTATTTCTGCTTGAATGGATGGATGGTAGATGATGACGTATATATACTTTTTATCCCCAAAATGTATTTTTTGCGAGGCTGAAGGCATAATGTGGGTGTTTATCTACTTACTCTTCCCGGATATACAAGCGTGTTGTTGCCTGTTTCATATTATATTAGGTCCTTAAAGATCTACGAAAAAATAAGTAGTTATATGTTAGGAATTGGCGTTATATCAAACTGGCCACCCTGATCTCAAATATCTGGCGTTGGGCTAGAAATTCCAAAGTATAATTTATTTCAAATTTAGGATTGTGTATTTGTGTTTAGAATTACGTGATTCACGCCATTTGATTTTTCTTCCACATCGGGCTGTTCGCAATATGGAAAGCTTAAAAGTTTGCGTTATTTACGAATTTGAGTTCTACCGTGGCACTAACACTGCAGAAACAGCTCGAAGCTACTGTACAAGAAATACACTGGGATTCCCTGGTTCTAACGTTTTCGTTCGCAAAATTCTGGACCTACAGAACAAACCTCGTGGGCGAGTGGAGACCGTAGTTGAAAACGAAGAATTAAAAATGATTGTGGAAGCAGATCCATTCGTAAACCACGTCAGATTAAGCGGCAGGTTTCGGTGAGGAAGACAAAACTCCAATTCACAAAAAACGAAAAACAAAATTCTAATTCACTTGAAACGAACAGAAAATGTGAAAAGCACCACCGGCTCACATCTACGTAAATAATCTAATTTATCATATTACTAGCTTTGCAAATTCATTTGCGTTTGGAAGGTCATCATGATATCTCAGGAATTACCCGTTGTCCATAATATAAACTATTACACATATTACATACTAACCATTACGAATTTCATACAAATCATTTTTCAGCGTGATCAGAGGATACAAAATCAGTGTGATAATAAGCTGATGATAATGAGCTAATGATAATTGTTTACATATCTAGTCTACTGCCGTGCGATTCTGGGGTGCGATTCTCTAAGAGCAAACATCGTTGCATCTTTGACAACATCCGAGAAAGAAAGAACGAGATGACAAGAAACGTTGGAAAAACAACCTTGTGTACACGGGCGATATCTCATAAAGTATTTGACATCGATGAGCTCGTCGATAAACGCAACGACGAAACATTAGAGAATCGCACGGCTGAAATGATTTGTCGACGAGCTCACCGATGTCACTCACTTTATGTGATATCGCCCTTATACATAAGGTTGCTTTTCCAACGTTTCTTGTCATCTCGTCATTTGTTTCACGGATGTTGTCAAAGTTGCAACGATGTTTGATCTAAGAGAATCGTACGGCTGCTTAGGTATAAGTTTATAGGTGTCTATTTTTATTTAGGCACTGATTATGTATTGACGTTTAAAAGGCACACAATGACGTTGATTAACATTAGTAATATGTATCAGAGAACGTTTTCTGAATTCAAATAGGGCTGGTTCGTTTGTCTTTTATGGTTATAAGGTTAACCCGTTGACTCGCGATTCGCCATATTTGACCATTAATACAATAGATTTCGCAGTAGGTATTGAACCTACTTTTCCAGGAACTGCAATGTGTGTGTTTAATGCAGATCTCATACCGGTATTTTATACGTTTTTCAATTGGGGTCTTGAATTTTTTTCGTTCATCATATTGACATGCTCAGGCTATCAGGAGAGCTAACCTAGTCGTTCTTAACTGTTTAACAAGGTGAAGTAAATGCTGCGGTCACTTTGAATACATGACTGCTAGTGGCATTTTAACCGAGCATTTGCTTTGGAGAGAAGGAAAAGCCGTCAGTTCCAGTTGTCATGTGATACGACAACAATATTACCCTTATCACAGCAGTCATTAGATCATGTCGAAGGTTCTTCTATCCGTCTTGGGTCCTTGTCGAAGTACTTTATTTATTATGTGCCATAAGGCTGAGAACTGAAAGGGAGATAATTTTTCTACCGACTACCAAAAAGGGGGAGGTACTAAATTCTACTATATTTTTTTATGTTTGTTACCTCATAACTTTTAATTGAAAAAATAATTTTGAGAATCAGTTCACCCAGAACTGATTCTCAAAATTATTTTTGTGTTTGAAAGGTGGTGCTTAACTTGTGGTCCCATTTACATTTTATCAAATTCGGTCTAGTAGTTTTTTAATCACACTCTAATAACTGTATAGAATGGAAGTCGGTATTAATTTTTCAAATTGTACTTGTTTACTTTGAAATTGTCACCATGTACCTAGCTTCTACCGCGTTACGATCTGTTTCATAAGTAACTTATCCTATACGCATGTATGTGGTTTAAAAAATAAACCATAGAACAGAAGAGATAACTAATGGACTCCATATAAATAGGTTTGAAGGTAAGGACATAATTAAATGTGATGTAACAACATCGATTGTATCTTTAGCCATTCACATCTTTCCAAGTCAATTACTATCAAGGTGTCATTTACACTTGGACAAAAGCACATCACTTAATTAATGACCATATGTACAACCACGGATGGCCTTATTGTGATCGGAGCGGCATTCAATCGGACAATGAAAGTAAGAGCTGCGCAGGCGCATGTTGGCGCACATTCAAGGCTCCAGTTGCCTAAGACGGAGCAACGTGGGATGTGGTGGAGCGAGGTCGGCGTATGGTTTTTGGCGTTATTGGCATTGACTTGACGGTTTGATAGATATATTGCTGGTAATATTTGGATCACAATGGGTGGAGCACAAAAACGTTACATAGGTATATTAATATCTTATCTAACAATTCACTAAAACGCTTGCCTATTCATTTATGAAGTAGAGTAACGGCGCTAATCTTGGACAGCTCTAGGAGGTGTCCAACTCTTTACTGATATTACTAATTATTTATCTAATTGCGATTAAGTATGACTGATATAGGTGGTGGCCACAGACCAATATATCCACTATATGTGGATATATGGTCTGTGGTGGTGGGAGACAACCTTGGGTATCATTTAATTGTTATAATATTATTCCAAAACTTGCAACTATAAGTAGATAACAAATAATCTTAATTTATTTGATATCACTAGTAATGGACAGTGAAAATCCAGTTATGGACATCCATAATCCATTAAGTATTAATTTATTTAATTAATTAATATTAATATATTTAATTTATTATTATTATTCATATTATTTAAACTATTTAAGTATTAATTTAAGAAGTAAAACTAATTTCCTCAAACGATTAAAGCATTATTATATGTTTATTTAAATAACGAAACCTACCTTTATATCAAAATGGACATTATATTAGTCTGTAAACTTTTAGGAATGGATCAGCAAGAAGATTTTTAAACATCAGATTTGAGACACACATAAATAAACTGTTACATTCGATCAAAAGTATATATATATATATATATATATATACTTTTGATCGAATGTAACAGTACATATATTATATATATGTACCTACAATGAGCAAAGTCATAATATAACCACCGGAATATCTACCTATTATTTATTCTGTAGTATATATAGTTACAATGATGCCATACAATACAACAGAGTCTCTGTACGCACATATACGTCGTCACAAAATAATTGGTGCCATGCCACAATTGATTTCTATATGCGAGTCGTAGAGAAGACCCACACAGTATACAATGTATCTTATCACACTTATATCTTATAACACAGCTGTTGTAAGATACCTATATGCCTTGTTTCAACCATACCAACATACTAGTATTTTTATAAAATAATACCTTATATTAAAACATAGCGCACCATAACGTTCCTGGTAACCGGATGTAATCCTATCTGTGGCTAAGGTCTGCTGAGCACAAACCTGTTCCGACGGGCTGCGTCCCTTTGCGGAAATACAGGTAATTATAGCTTTGGTAGTGGCCACAGGTTAAGTAATAGTCACTAAAGGGATTCAAATCAATAGCGAAGAACAGAAACGCGGCTGTGAAAGTCGTGAAACATCTGGTTATACTCGGAAAGGTTTTGGTGAGGTAGAAAACGGCAGATGACACGTTGAAAAAATCCTAATCAGTATCCTGTTTCTCTGGTTAAATGATCTTATTTAGGTACCTATGTATTTATATATTAGACTCTAATTACAGATTGAACAGTATATATACGTTTATCGAATTCTTGTTGTAGTTACAATCAAATTTATTACTTACTAAAAGATTTGGAAGTTGGGTTCCGTAACATTTAATGATCATGTGTATATAAAGGTTGCGAGGCGTATAACTTTAAGATGCTTACTTTTGAAGTGCTCATTTGTCTCTCTTCATTATATCACAGAAATGTTTATTCTCGGGTCTTTGATGTTTTGATGTGTTATTGTATACCTCTCGCGACGCAGAGAATCCTACCCTTTATTACTTAAAGAATTTTTCTTGTGTCCCGAAACTCAAGGAAAACAAAACACGATTTTTTTTCAACATGGTGTGTCAAAGTTAACTGACAATAATTTTGTAGACCATAACTCGTCTACAAAATGATTGTCAGTTAAATTAAAAATATTAAATTAAAAAGAAAAAGAAACCATAACTCGTGAAAACTTAATTTATTTTACTTTGTTAACAAATGTGGTTAACAATGTTTATTACTTTGATTTGTATTTGCAATTAATAGCACTGTTATTTGAGATTACATTACTAAAAGAACAGTGTAAAAAATTCAACGTTCTCTTATTTTTTTATAAGTGGTATACCTCGGCCTCTCGCCCGGTACCAGGTTATAGTTGAGTTTGGGGACACCCTATATATCAATAATACATACACCTTCGCAACTACATCCGTATATGCAGCCTGCAAGTGCGTATCTTGACCCTAAGCATAGTGTTTAGTTTAGTTTTTATAGTACATTATTTTGTTTGTGGGGGCACAGAACCCTAAAACACAGGCATCTTAGGTTGCATTGCAATGTACTTATATAGAAATGCAAGGTTCTGAAGATTATCGTTTAATAAGGAATATTGATATTTTAATTATTGATGCTGCATGTTTTATTATTGAGATTCTTTATTCTTAAGTCTTTTGAATTTTTGGTGATAAATTTGAAATTGCATTTGTGTCCTCTCCTGCAGCAACCAGGAGACAGAAAGTGGAGTTTTTCCTGCAATTACTGGTACGAAGGTTGTAATGTATTAAGTATATACGTCACTTTCCGTTATTATCTGTGACAATTATGATTTATGACTATAATATTTAACAGTTTTTTTATTTCGCTACCGCTTCACTGGTGACCTTACCGGTTTTGGACACTTAGGAAGTTAGTGTTTTATGATCTTCAAAATGTCAGGTATCTCAACGTAAAGGCAACGATGTGTCAATTATACTCGTCATTTTTTTTTTTACTTTTACGATCAGTATTAGTTTCAGAGGTATTTCGAATTTTAACTTTCACGTGGCTTGTCGCATCGTGAATTTTCTTTTTTCTTAGGTACTAATAATATATAATGTAGTTATATAATGTAATATGTCAGATGAAAGAAAATAGTTCTTAAAATATACTAACCTAAACCTAACAATTATTACAGTACAGTACAGATTCCTAAACAGACTAGTCTGCCCTCTGGTGGAAGGGAAGATGTCCGGAATGGGCTGCCAAGCTGAGGATGATAACAAAAGATAAGTAAAATGTGAAAATAGAACATACGTAAGCATCTACTACGAGTACGAGCGCACAAACTATGAGTTATCTGTGTCACAGTTGTCCTAGATAAATGAAAGTTTGTACTGTTTCACGTGAAGGATACGTAACACTTACGCAGTTATTCATACTAGGTCCATATCAACCAAATGTGATACTCGTCAAACGATATCCTATTAAAGGTATATTACTTGCAACAGTGGTCACATATACACGTTCGTGATGCTAATGATGTTTATTAGTAATATTTTGGACCAATGTTCGTACAGCCTCAAATAACATTAAATTTCACAGGTAAATCTATCAATGTAACACTCCAATTCGCAAACTAATTTGAAACCACGTTCTATCAAAAATTACTATACTCAGGCCCTCATTGTCCGCGAAACACAATCTGAACAATAAAGATGTGGATCAGATATTACCGATATCGACTTTCTAGCCTGTACTATACTTATCTACCTACGGAGAACGGTTCGATGGATGCGATAGTTCTATCCGAACGGTTTGCATGGAGAGATAGTACGTGAAAGGTACAGAAATGTATTATACTTAGAGAAATGTGTTATGCTGTAACACTGGACAAGGAACACATAAAGATCTATAGAAAGAAGAGCACTGTTAGCCGGACATAAGTGCATAAATGCATAAACTTGGCACAATAATAGTTTATACATATTATATGGTTATCTTCGTTTTAAAGGAGTATAAAATACGTTGTTATGATCAAAATGGGAACTAACCGGTTTTTTGCTGAAAATTCTAGTTCTAATTCTATTAACATCATTTTTCTTATCAATATAACGTTGATGAACCTAGTCAAACTTTCACTTAAAATTATTTTGAGGATAATGTGAATATATAGATAGATATGTATGTATTTATTTTTACAATAATCTTGTATAATTATGTTATTATGCAAGTATTATATTATTTTAGCTAGAAGTAAGTGTACTACATTACTTTGTTTGCATTGCTTATGAATGTTTTCTATTGGCTTGCAAACCAATGGCTGTTCATATTTTTGCACACCATCATCCATACTTTTAATTTTGTCCTGCCGATCCATAGGTTGTTTGTAATAGATTGCATTAGCGATAAGACTGCCGATTCTGATTTTTATTTGTAGCCCAAATTTGTAATTTTTGTAAGTTATGCAATAAAGAGTCATAAAATGGTATTAAGATTTTAACATTTTGACTAAGTGAGAAACAACTGCAAAATACTAAGGAACTCAATACTAAGCATGACACGACACCCTTTTGGCAAATTATTAAGATGAACCGTCGAATAAATAAATAATCGAATAATTCTAAACTTCATTTCTTAAAGAAGTGGACGTAGCAGAGAGTATAACAAAAGTAGAACACCTAAGTAAGAAGATGTGTATTTCATGCAACTACGCTACGATCATCATCATCATCATCATCTTCTCAGCCGTCGGACGTCCACTGCTGATCATATGCCTCTCCCATGATTTTCCAAAAGGACCGGTTGGAAGCGGCCAGCATCCAACGTCGTCCTGCAACCTTTATCAGAATTAGAATTAGATTAAATAATACGCTACGATATTGACTTTTAATAAGAGGTTATACATGTCATATAAAATATGTCCATATTCTGTAAAAGTTGTATTTTATCTCTTACAGAATACTGTTCCAGAGATATCAGTTCTCACGTCGTCTATTATACCTATTGAATTAAAAACAATGTAAAACCTGTCGGATTTTAACAAAGAAACGATATTAAAACCATATAAACGCATTTCACGTAGCAAATTCTTGCTACCATGACAGTGGGCAGCTTTTGTTATATGTTCGGTGTAAACTCACATGTCGTGTACGCCGGTTCCGGTTTGAAGAACAGAATAACCATCAGAAATTAGTCTCTGATCAAATGTCTGTTCTCTACCTCGATCGGATTCTATTCACAAAATAACACTCGTTGCTATACAATTCACTGTCTGTTTATACGAACGCAGTGCCACTTATCTAGATCTTAAAAAATATTATTAAAAAAAACCAGGTGCAAAATCTTAGCTTTTCCCCAGGTAGAGCTACCTAGATACCTGTTATTATGAAACAGTTACAATACAACAAATAATAAAACTAAACATTTGAGTGTCTAATCTACCTGCTTCTATATTCACTGGGTTGGGGTGCTTCATATTCAATAATGGTTTTATAAAGGTAAGCTCTAGAGAATAGAAGTAGCATGGTATTAATTATAAGCTGTTCTTTTCTGCATATCTACTATCTCCAAGACGTACTGCTCTGTTTAGGTGCTTGTCGTGGCATAACATATACTTTTTATTATCGACCTGTAAAAATATTGTTTGGTGTTTTATGTATCTCTGGGAATCTAAAAATCTGTGGGTACCCTGAGACGCCCTAACAGACCAGAACAGACCTAACAGGGTAGTTTGGAAATGAAAGTATGTAGCCACACACTAGAAAGAAACAATGGCTTCATTTAATTTATTGATTTGCTAGATTAAGGAAAAGTCATCCATATATTTTTTAATGTTATAAAGAGGAAAGATTTGTATGTATGTTTGTAACCAATTGGCTCAAAAAGTACTGGACCGATTTCAAAAATTCATTCACCATTGGAAAGCTACATTTACCCTAAGTAACATAGGCTATATAAGATTCATCATCATCATCATCATCATCATCCATCACCGCGCTGGTGAAACCGCGGAGAGCAGCTAGTAATGAATATAGACGTAGGAAAATAATCATAAAGGAGTTTTGATATACGTGTAAAAAATGACTGTAAACTAGAAAGATCTCTTGCCCAATTTATTATTTTAAAATCCTGCTAAATCGGATAGCATTGAATATGGACCTAAACAATTAATCAAAGGAACGATCTTATGAAATACAATTTATAGCAAATGGTGATTTTAAGTAGGCGGATAATGATATCGTTATAAAAATTAAACGCTCCGTCACTAAGCAATTTATCTAGAAGAAATAACTTTATACAAATATGGATGGACCAATTAAGACTAAATTATGGCCAAATAATATTGATGATGTCCGAATATAATAATATAGGCAGTTTTGAAAAAAGTAAATATTTATATTTCAAATATTTGAAGAAAGAACCACCGAATGTGTTCGCAACTATAGTCGAACCTATCCGATAAATATTAAGTGAGTAATTTCGTATTCCTATTTAAAAATAAGTGAAAACCACGTTAGTTTTCATAACAAAATTTGATGTTGACTCCATGTTGTAAATTTTAATATTTTTTCTTATTTTTTCATACCATGGCCTCTCGACTGGTGCCAGCTTATCGTTGAGTTTCGGAACAACCTGTATGTAGTTTTTGGATTCGCCTACAGATTACACTCATTTCAAAGTAGACACCTAGAAATTAGTGTGAAGGTTATGTAATATATAAAATAAAATACGTTTACTTGAAGTTACACGTGCTCAAATAATGTTGTTTAAACATTTATTAGTTACTAGCTACGCCCTCGGTCATACCTGTGATGAAAGATGATGATGAAAAGTATCCCATGTCCTTCCCTTTATTCCTTCATCGAAATCGGTAGTCGTTCTCAAGTTATGGTATAAAAAGGGAAATGGGGATTCACTTTTGACCGAGCGAACGAAGTGTCTCTGCCAAATTGACTCTCATCTGTCCAATCCTGTCATTTTTGGAATTTTTAGGTAGGCATATACTTGTAAAACCATAATTGTAGATAGTTGCCGTACATTATTAAGATATAAAAAAAACAAAAAAAATTAAGAAATGTTTTGTGTTTCGAAATATACTTCTTCTAAATAATATTCAATATATAATTTATAAATAAACATAGTTATACGTGATTCACCAAAAACCCCCAGGGCAAAATTTCTCTCACGAAAATTAACGTTTTTTTCCTACATTTTTATATCCATAATAATATTTTTTTACAATGTACATACGCGGGTGTACCAGCGCTTTTACGCGTACCTATACCTAGTTAAATATTGTCGCGTACTCTAACTGGTTGGATTTTTTTTTCTGATCGTATACTTTCTACTTTGAATGATATATGAACAAACAAAGGTACAGGAGCTTTCTTGTAAAATAAGTTTAACTGGAT
This sequence comes from Selenia dentaria, assembly GCA_917880725.1. NCBI lineage: Eukaryota > Metazoa > Arthropoda > Insecta > Lepidoptera > Geometridae > Selenia > Selenia dentaria. Next base: position 17,459,757 of record OU862888.1, on the reverse strand, counting down.
ACATAGATAGTGTAAATATGTTATGTTCTGTTGGTGAATTAATACAGTCTATCCTAATATTATAAAGAGGAAAGATTTGTATGTAAGTATGTTTATGGCTCAAAAAGTACTGGACCGATTTAAGAATTCTTTCACCATTGGAAAGCTACATTCACCCTGAGTAACATAGGCTATATAAGATTAATCGTCATCATCATCAGCATCCATCACCGCGCGGGTGAAACCGCGGAGAGCAGCTAGTAGGTAATAGTATCAGTGAGATTACACCTACTATCACTGACATTATCAGTGAGACTATAAACATGCAAAAGTAGAGAAACTCAAAACATTCTCAAAAATGTAAATATAGGTAATAATAACTGTAAATTAAACAAATTAAATAAAAAAAGGCTACTAAGAATTTTTATTAATTTTCCTATACTGCCAAAGTGCTTTCACTCATGAATGACGATAGAAACATTAATGCAAATAAGCCTCTATCTGAATATTAATATGACTTCAAACCTCATTTTATACACGAATTCCATAGAACAGTGCAAATAAAAAAATGATTTCATGCTTCGACGGTTTTATTGGGTCGTCACCTCGGAACCATCACGAACTGAAGAACAATAACCCCTCGTGACCACAGAATAGACAATCGTACCTATAAGAACCTTACGTCATCTCCTTGGACCAACCCTAATTGATTTTCATACAACTTAAAACTTAATATCGCATGGAAATTGAGTTTTGTTGCTATTAAAGATGAATTGCATCATAATGACACGATTTAAAATAGTAATATAATAACAAAGATAAAAGATTGGGCAGAATAAGTATACCCGGGTACAAATAAAGCTATCGTTTGTTCAGAAAAGTTCACTGGATGGAAAGTTTTAGATAGAGTCGATATTTTTTTTTCGGACGGGCTAATAATTGCTGTTTGCTTCTACTGGCATTTACAGCGTGACAGAATGGGACATAGGGTGGTTAAATTTATTTATAATATCCCTATAGCTCTATATTAAACAATCATCGATCAAATTAAGTAGGTAGGTACCTACTTGCGATTATTTTCTGTAAGGAACGAATTTACTATTGCAACTATTAGAAATAGAAAACAATATCTAATATAATTTATAAAATACTAGCTGCTCTCCGCGATTTAACCCGCGCGATGATGATGCTGATGAATCTTATATAGCCTATGTTACTCAGGGTACAAACATACATACAAATCTTTCCTCTTTATAATATTCGTATAGATAAATGCTTTTTGAGTAATTTTTAATTACTTTAAGGCAAGTGAAACGCGTTATGTGCTTAGGTCTAATTCAATTTTGTAACCTGATATCTACCTACTTGTGTCATCCAATTACTTGACTTCCGACTTAAAAACTTACCAACAATTTGGTATGGTTTCCTTCTCAGGTTTCCTCCACCAAGCCTTCAGTTCGGCCAACGTATAATTTTCACAGTTATAATCCACTATTAAAATAAGAATTTAAATCTCTTATTGTTTTGCAACAATTACTCTATTACACTGTAACGGTCACGTTATTACTAACTTTAGGCACGTATGAATGAGCCAAGCACACTCATTGTCACGATTAAAAAAATATAAAATACTGGCTGGCATGAAACAATATCACTTTGCTATTTTCTTTTTCGGTTTGTGTTTTTAAAAGTTTTGGTTGGTGTTAGTGCGCGTTCAAATTTGGAATGGCTAGGGTTGTGCGGCGCGGGCTCGAGCGCGCAAGCGGATGTGCGCCGAGCCGGCCGGCCGACTATTGCGCTGGGCGTCGAGTGTTGTCCCTCTGCTCGATTGTTTACTATCGACGTTGCTATAACGTTAACTAGATTCATTTTCCCAGCAGATGTTTTTACGGTTTACGTATGTATATGCATTGTATACTATTTAACTATAAAGTTTTAAGTACTTAGATATAATATGCGGTTTGTATAAAATCTAAATCAACCGAATCTTGATATAATTATAAAAACTTATATGGGCATCTTAGGTAGATAGGTAATTATAGTAAGCGCATACGTTATTTATTTATCAGTGATTGATGAGTACCTATAGACATGAAATCGCTTAAATTATCTATCTAGGTGTCAGGACTCAAATGCATTTACTCAGGCTTGTTTCCCATATGATTAGATAACAAAGTAGGGAATAAGTGCTAAAGATAAGCGTTAGGCTTATACAAACAAGAGTTATATAGGTTAACGTGCCACTTGGAAAATGTAATCTGTATTTGCAGTTTATCGACAAGCACTATCGACTTTTGAGTTAACTAACATCGTGACTCACCTCGCGTCTCAACGCCAACAACAAAACGTCTCCCCAGAAGCGAAACGACGCAAGTGACCGGCAAAACTTCGACAAAAACGTGCCTTTACCGAGGGCCAAACTTTACCACAAAAACTACTCGCAAACTCAAGAGGCGTTTACGACCAATTTTAAACTGGAAATGAACGAACAATGAACTTGCACTGGCGAACTAGACCAAACACTGGACCAGAATCGGATATGGAACAAGTTAGAAAAAAAGGCTTTTGTTTGTGCTTAAGTAGAACGTAGGAGGGCTTTAACACCCACATATATACCTACATAACTGTCTTCAACTTCACTTGAGCACTCGGAGACAAAAAACTCTGTCAAATTCACCTTCTAACTGTAATAATAATGTCACTACGTTCCCAACGAACCGTGATGAAATCGCTTCAAACTTTTTGTCGTAATAACTGAAGAATATCATGTTTTTACTATTATAGTGAGTCTTACGTTTTTATAGAAAAAACCTTGCTGTAAAAATTGGAGGTCATTGGATCTAATTACAGACTTAAATAAGTTACATCACGCGTTACTTTGTGTGTGACTGGCTATGAAGTATATACTAAGTAAATGGATTATTATATACATCCGTACAAAAAAGGTTTTTGGATGTAGCGACCTTCTGGTTGCATAAGTTTATTATTAGAAGTATGTACTCGTAAGTACTACCTAAGGCCAGAAAAGGTTGACGGGTAAAATGCCCAACAATGGCTTAGCTAGTTGATTCCCTTATTGAGTTCTTCTAGTTTTGACGTCTAATAGTAGTGGATTATTAATATTAATAATACAATAGAACGGATTTAGGACAGTGAATTATTGAGGACTAGCTGGTGCTCGCGACTTCGTCTGCGCATGATTAGTACTTCGAGTAGCTTATTATCTTCTCCAAGGCCATATCTACCTTTATACCAAAATGTCATACAATATTTACATGGTCAAACGCAATTGCTGTAATAGTATTATATGAGTAAATTTAAATAATTAGTAAATCAATCAGTAAACACTAATACTTAAATACGGTACCTACGTACATACAAATATAAAATTAATCACCATGGAAAAAACTGTCGTTACGTTTCATCACCATTGACGGTATTTGTGTTACATTTCATCACCCTTGACGGTCGCAGAGTACGTCTAGTCACTAGACGTATTCGGCGACTATTAGACTCTAGTGTATCGAGCTGTCAAAATAGCGTGCTTTTGACTTAGCTATCAGAAACGGACACAAACTTTGACAGAACTATCATCATTACGATCTTGAGGTAGGCGGAGATCCTATTATTTTGTCTATGCTGTGCCCAAGATACGCTTTGTCACCCACGGTGATGAATGATGATGATGTTGATGATGAAAAGTACCCTGTGTGTTAATCCAGCGCCTCATCTACATTCATACCAAAAATCATTAAAATTGGCCCCGTCGTTTGAGTGTGAAAGAACAACAAACATCCACACATCCATACATCCATACTCACAAACTTTCGCATTTATAATATTAGTAGGATTTATTAATTATGACTGTTATTTGACTCTGGCTACTTGAATAAATAATAAAACTTGATGCAACTATAAATAATTATTACCTAAATAAATTGAGGAATGGTAAATGTATAAGTAGATAGTACGCGAATAAACAAAAAGGCTAAAAAGGCTAAAAATGTAGGATATATATAAAAAAGTATGTATTATTTGTATAAATATTATACCATATACTCCTATGTGTATTGGTAATGACTATGTATCTATTTACCGCAGTAAGTAACTTTGTAGTAAACTTGTGTCGCATATATTTTTTTTTTAATTTTCTTATTTGTTTGCTAGTTATTAGCTATTGGTATATACTATATAAGGTTAATCGGTGTCGAGACGAGTAACTCGTCTGATGTTAAGCGTCACGCTTGCCATTCTGAAGTTAAAGCTAATAATAATTTAATGTCCCGAATTTCAACCATGTTGTAAACAAATTTCATTTATACAATTCCCTTAACCATGGTTTAACCCTTCATATACCGTGATTATTAAAACAAAAGATTTATGAATATAACGCACGTACATTTATGTCAATGGTACTCAAAGGATTAAACTCGGGATTATCGTTATTCACGTTATATAATAAGGAGGAAAGAAACCAAAACCCTGCACTTCACCTGTACTTTCCGTCGTCCTGAGATATAAGATCTTAAATCTCTTGCCCTATACCTTCGCTGGAAACATTTCCCGTCAACAAACTACAGTAATGTTTACACACTACTCCTTCACATTTGAATAATAGGAAAATTCCTTGGCGGAAAAGTCCTAATAGAAAAGTCCAAAACAACTATTAAACGGTTATAGTGTTTTGTTTTAAAAACTAACGTGGTTTTCATTCATTTTACTTAGAAAAACGAGATTACTCACGTAATATTTATCGGATAGGTCCGACCTACTACAGTTACAAGACTATAAGTTATAGTGTTATCATTACTTTAAGATGTTGTATAAATACAACATGATTTCACAGTTTAGCTCCAACGGAAGACCAGGCGCTGGTCTTCCGTTTTTTTTATTATTTTCTACTGACTTCCAAAAAAGGAGGAGGTACTCAATTCGACTATATATTTTTTTTAACTTTAGACTGGGTGAACCGACTCTCAAAATTCTTTTGTTTGAAAGCTGGTGCTTGCCGTGTTGTCCCATTTAAATTTCATCAAATTCGGTCCAGTAGTTTTTGAGATACACTCCAATAACTGATTTTTACCAAGGTAATAGAATGGAAGACGGTATTAAACTTTTCAAATTGCACTTGTATTTATTATTATGCTGAGTTGAAGGCCAATTTATTATATAGCAGTAAATAGTCATTCTTTTGCCAATTTCATACTTATACTGCCGTCGTCGTCGAAATTAAATATATTTAGTTTCCATTTTTTACTTAATCAAGTGACAAGTCTGGCATCTGATAGTAAGCGCCACGCCTGTCCAGTTACAGTATTACCCAGAGACGTGGCACTGCGCTACGCATGTACACGAACTCTATAGTTGTAGAGTCTCGTTTGAAGAGTAATTTTCCTTTAATAGTGTCTGCATATATTGATTTGGTATTTTTTTTTGCTTACCTGCTTTGAGTTGTTATCTTTAGGCCCACTTGCACGTTCCAGAGTCAGCTTCAATAACTCAGAGTCAACTGCTAAAATGGGGTTTTATAATTAATTAATCTTGCACCATTAAAGGTTAGGAGTAAATCTAAGGTTATTTATTGATATTTAACCCAGCAATGTATGAGGGTTAAGTCTTATTATTATTTGAGTATATTAATTGAGGTTAGATTCTGCTGTATAATGTACTCTTTGAACGAAATGACACGAGATAATACGAAAAAATAAAAAGTCGTCAAACTTCATACGACAAAGTATATACAGTATATTGTATATAGACAAGAAAGTCTATATACAATATACTGTAGTGCCAAAGAGATAGATATAAGTTTAACTTTTTTTTGATCCATTTATTATTGGTCAGGTTACAATATAAGCCGCATATACAATTCAATGTTCCCCTGATGTTCCCATCTAAAGATTACAAATGTCAGTTTAACAAAACCGGTGATCTTTTTTAGTCGTGCAAGGCAAAATGAGAGTAAAAAATTGATATGACTAACGTAAGTTTACAAACTCGTAGACTTATTTATTCAACCCGAGCAAACGTGGAAGTGGTCCTTAGAGTGTCATTAAATTTTAAATATTAGCCTTATTTGGATAAAGCTTCAGCTTTGCTTTTGCGTTTTACGGCATATAAATTTGTTTTATATTAGTGGTGGAGTAAAATATTTACGATTTAAGTTGAGTACAGAAAAGAATCATTTTTCATAAAACTCACTATACTTGAGTATCTATAGATCGTACCAATATTATAAAGGCGAATGTTTGTGAGTGTGTTTGTACGTTTGTTACTTCTACACACTCAAACGGCTAGACCAATTTTGTAGAAATTTGGTGTGAAGGTGAGTAGATGAAGTGATGTATTAACAGATAAGAGAATACATCCAGCACCAGGCGGAAGTAACCACAGGGTGCAGCTAGATGGAAATATATTTAATAAAGCATAATAATTACAGGACACTAAAACGGGGTCATTTTTTAAAACTGGCACAAGCAAAGGGTCAGCAAACCTTCAAGAATTTAGAACTAGAAGTAGTAAACTCAAACTCAAATCATTTATTGCTTATGTGCCAAGTTAACATACAATGCAGGTGTTATTGCCTAAGGTTTACAATAAGTACATGTCACATGTTACCCTCTGGGAGTGTTGCAATTGTGCAGATAGGACCAATCTATTTTAATGCATTATCATTGAAGAATTCGTCAATATTATAATCACACTTCTAAGTAATTTTTAAGTATGAATTTTAATTTGAATACTATGCTAATCCTCTCTAAAGTTAAACTTTGGGAACGTCATATATCTGATTCTTTTCTTTTCGGAGTCTTCAAAATTACACAGATATAATAATCAGCTTTCGTGTATTGTAGGAGATCCCGAAAAATGGTTTAGAGTTAAAAAACTAAATACTATCATTGAAATCACCTATAATTCTAATTTGTGAAGTCCATACAGAGATAGAAATAAATGTTGACATATAATATACATTTCATGAATAGGGAGCCTCCTTTATACTTTTATGGCTCCGTTGATCAAGAAAAAAGGAACCAAATCGTTGTCCGTGCGTTAGTCTATCGGTCTTTCTTTCAAGACCGATTTTTATAAGAGCGGAAGTATCAACTTTTCGAGTTGCAACTAATTATCATTAAATCACATACAAACTAACCTTTACTTTCGATCTTTTGTAAAACATTAAATATACAGGCTTCAAAGATGGCGTACCTAATTGTACTACGAACTCTAAAATAAGATATTCAAAACCGGCTGTGCTTGGCCGGTTTTTGCCCCAACTTTGAATTTCTACTATTAATTTAAAACCAACCTACCTACTTTAAATCGAATTTTCGGTGCTTGAATTTCATAATAGGCTTACCTAGGCATGTAAACTTTTGCTAAAATAAAGCTAAATAAGGGTATAAATTTTAGTTTTAGTTATACTTATATATTCGTAGTTACATAGAAGATAATTTGACCAACATTTAATTTAACATTTAACTACTTACCACGAACAAGATTCCATTTGTTATTTACCATGCAGCGAAGTGGAAGCAAATTCCCCTACAAAAGACATCAACGAGTTGTGTGGAAGAAAATAATTCTTCCAGTCACTTCCAGTGTCGGTTACTTTATCCGTTTATGTAGGATCAGTACTTACTTGGCTCTAGTGTCATATACCTACTTAATATATTACTCGTATATTAAACTTTCTTTGTTATCTAAACTTCACTCTTATAATGTGATTGGTGCTGGCATTTATATTTCGATTTACGCAACTTCTGGCTCCTGTTTCAGACGCATTGACCAAATGTTTTCTTTTAAAGTATTTTTTAACAATTTAGTTTTCGAGAAAAATTACTATATAACCTTTTTTTTTAATAATTGAACCCGTAATAATATGATGGTTGCACAAATATAGGTAACATTTTGTTTCAGTATTTACAGTCGAGTCAGAGTCACTTTTATAAATTTGTCATTAGTTCACTGTCCTGGCTCAGTCCGTTTCTAATAAAGCGGTGGATGCACTGTTGAAACTTTCTAGGGTCATTAAGGAGGCAATATTTAAAGATTTTGTACACTTTGCCTACAACACACCACCGTCAGAACCACCGAACGGTTAATAATCCATGATTACTGAACATCAAAACTCGAAGAAACACGAATCGAGAAAAACTAATTAAAAGCAACGACAAAATGTTGAACATGTTCCCGCCCGTTTTTTGAACTATGTACAAAAAACATACAGCTTTCTAAAGTCATATGATTATTAACGGGATATTTACCGTGGTAAGGTTGTGGAATGAGCTCCCGATATTTCGGGAAATCTTGTCCACCGAACGCCATTACATACCAAGGCTAGTAAAGGAAACTATTGAGATCTCGAAATGCCAGAATTTTAATCGAGGTGATGGGTTTCAACTCGCCAGTGCGTGGAATCCAGTATTAGGTTGTTTTAAAAATAAAAGTCCGCGTTCAAAATGTGTTCAAAATACTATACGCAGTGATACAGTGAGTGTGTTTTGTCGGGACTTAGGATCGAGTTCGAGTTCCAGTGATAACCGTAGCAAAAGACTAAGAAAGAGGGTAGATCGTTATGTCTGCACCTAACTTTTAAACTTTTTGACCAACCACCCGCATTCTTCAGTCTTCCCGTGAACATGGTGCATGTAACTGCGCCGAAATATCGGGAGCTTATTCCACAACCTTACCACGGTAAATATCCCGTTAATAATCATATGACTTTAGAGAACAACCGTGATAGTTTAAAACAGTGTTATACAGCTTTCTATTCAGAAGACAGTTCAAAATTCAAATTAAGATGTCGACAGAGATAAGTTACCTCCATTGCTATCTATTTTTCTGTTTGGTTTCCTAATTTTATACATTTGCCATTATTTATTGTTCTGTTCATATCAATCAAGTCAGATTTCCATTCAAGCAGTCAGGTCAGAGTCAAGCCACAGTCATTTATATTACTCGGCCATTAAGTCATTCGTGAGTGTGATTCTGTATTTCAAAACTTTATAATTTTTAATAATGTTTACCGCGTTAAAGTGTTAATTTGTTTATTTTTCAACAAACGTTTTTCTATTTGCAAGCCAGTTCGAAGTTTAAATAAAACCTATGTCTCCTTGGTTGCCATGTTTCGCAGTAAAAGGTCGTTCCATTTTTAAATTACCTACACGACAGATATGAGTTTATATATATATATATATATTTGGCCGCTAAACACGACAGACGTAGATGTTCATACAACTTTTGCCGGCTAGTCTGGCCACTGCTCGTATGTATTTGGCTAGTACAGCAATTTTGATTAATCTCTAGGAAGGTTGTCAATATAATGCTCAAATTTCCAAGCATTTTTGAGAAAAACTATTTTATTTAACAACTAAACACGGCAGTTATGGGATTTAATACTAGGTAATTTTGCCGGCCGATGCTCCCGTTTTTGAGCATTACAGCAATTTCGATTTATGATTTTTATTTTTCCGCATAAAGATGGAAATATCTTAATTATCGTGCGTAACGAACGTAGCGGAGCGGCGGCGTAGCGGAACCGCCACTTTGCACCGTATGATGTGATATGAACATTAACCGACTGTTATTTTGTTCAGCATATGTATCGACCGACTGGCACCATTCCCGCGGAAATATTTTATTAGATGTAAAGCGATCTACATCCATCTGTTTTTTAAAACCAATGCGAATGCGCTTCAATTTAACATTTTATAAGACAAAGTTATGGCAGTGAAAAAACGTTTTAGTATTTTCGAAAAAAAAAATCAATAGTTAACAAATGTTAAAGTTATGTACATCTTGGAATATGCTCAAAAAGTTGTAGTAAATACTTCTTAACAAGCGATTTAATAACGATAAATTAATTAAGATATGTAACGCGTTGAGTTTTGATAAAGACATTGACTGCTTTTTAGGGTTCTGTACGATAATACGGAACTCCATTGTGTCTTTCTATCTGTCTTATCTATTAGTAGTAGTATCAATTGGACTGAAGTAGGTAGGTTACAATTTTTAAGGAATATTTGTTGGCAGATTAGATTTATGTTTTTTTATATATTTATATCCGACTAGCTGACCCGCCAGCGGCTTCGCTCGCATGGCCTCGCGGGATACGGTAATTACAGATTTTTAATTATCCCACGGGAACTCTTTAATTTACCGGGATTAAAACTATTCTTTATATTGATCAGGGATATAAGCTACCACCATACGAAATTTCATTTAAATCGGTCCAGTCGTTTCGGAGATAAGTACAACAGTACAAACAGGCAGACAAACATACAGAGAAACAAACAATTTGAAGTTATTTTTCGCTCCTTACATCCCCTGACTTGGTTTTTAGCATATTTTTAATTGTACAAAAATTTGACCTCTACAGTTTATAATATGTAGTAGTTTTCACATCCCTCGTTTTACCCCCTTAAGTCATCCCTGCAAAAATATTTAAATCATCACTTTAAAGTGTCCAAATGCTAATTTTCACCACTGTATGTTCGAAAACAAAAAACTTTCCATACAAACGTTCACCCCTCCATTTCACCCACTTAAACCATCACTATCCAAAAAAAAAATTTGTTCAACATTTTTTATTTTGAATAACCTATTCAACTACAAATTTTCACAACTATAAGTTTAAAAAAAAAGGAGTTTCATACAAACGTTTTCACCCTTTTTGACCCCCTTAGGGGTAGAATTTCGAAAAACCCATTCTTAGTGCACCTCTACGCATCAAGAACAATACACCCTCCAAATTTCAAGTTTCTACGATCAGTGGTTTTGGCTGTGCGTTGTCTGTCAGTCAGTCAGGACTATCAACCTCAAAAAAAAACCCTAAGGGGTTGAATTTCATAAAATCCCGTCTTAGTGAGCACCTACGTCCTAAAAAGAATCCGCATGCAAAATTTGAAACTCCTAGCACTTGTAGTTTCTGATATTTCGAGGTGAGTGAGTGACCTTTCACTTTTATATATATAGAAGATATACTTATAAAAACATAAACTTTGGGGGTTGACCCCATACATAGAAATATGTTATTATTGCGTTTCGTCGGTTTGTCTAAGGTTCCGGAGGCACGATTCCCCCCTTCTCCGTTATCCCGCTCCTTTCCCATCCCCCTCCAACCTTTACCTCTTCTATCTCTTCCTTCCTATCATCCTTCCTCAAAGGTCGGCAACGCATCCTCGAGGCCTCTGGTAGTGCGGATGTCGACGAACGAGCAGCTTGCTCGTTTGCCAACCTATCCCATAAAAAAAAGATAAACTATAATCTATACTTCTATACTAATCGTAATAAGACATTTGCTTTGAACACAAAACAGCTAAGCCTACAAAATTACATTTGTCATTGAATTTTGTCTATGTAGCATTGTTGAAGCACATTCTCCTTACAAAAGACATCAACGTGTTGTATATTGATTTATAGATGTTCATAACCTTTCGCATTTGAACTGTTATGTTACATGGCTATATTGCATAAGTGTTGAAAGTAAGACAAAGAGTTTTATGTTATGTAATGTCAATTCTATTTTAGTCTCCAATTTATAAATATATATTATTGATAATTATCTATTTATGAAAACGAACGTGGTTAATACACAGTTTAGATACGAAAAATGAGAGCACTCATGTAAATAAGTTCGTTACAACGTCTAAATTTTATCAAATTGATTTGATTCCAAATATTATTTCAACCACGTGGCCATTTTAAAGGAGAGTGCAGTGGGCCTAACACGAAAGTATGTGACCTAACCAATGATGTTATGTTTTAAACACCTCATTGGACATGATACTAATGCAAGAACTAACTTAAACTAAACTAACTCGAAGCGCTCGTAGCGGAGCTCGACTTGGCAGCTTAACCGATCAACAAGTTAAGCAACACTCGCTGCGGTCTGGACTTGGATGGGTGACCGCTAGTGGCATTATTCAACTGAGCGCTTCCGTGCTTCGGAGGCCGTCGGCCCCGGATATTTGTCTTAGGACAACAGTCGTTAGGCTATGTCGAAGGCCCTCGGGCGGCCTGAAAACTTCGACATGGGTTGGCCACTAACCTATCCACCATCCGCACTGGGCCCGCGTGGTGGATTATGGCCCAACTCCTTTCCCTGAGAGGAAGGCTTGAGTCCTACCAGTGGGAACAAAATGGGCTGATTATGATTTATAAAGAATCTAACTACCTACTTCTTAAGTTAATTCTTACCTCATTGGACGTTATACTCCGTATTCAGTTTTCCTGCTACTTATTGCACTTTATTATTAGAAAATCTGGCCAAATGCGAGTTGGACTCCGCACCAAGGACTCCGTACAAATTTGCAGGTATCTAAAGTATATACCTAAGTGCAATAGCTCGCTCATCGAAGATTATTATACGAGTACTATTAAAACTTAACCAGGCCACCGCCACTCGGCCGTACCTACACCGATAAATGCCTACAAATTCGCGAGGCGCCGGCGCCACTCCGACTGACGAGTGTCGCTCGCACGCACGCACGCGTAGAGCTCGCACGTGTGTTTGGTGGAAGTTTTAATATTATTATAATACTAAATAAGTTTAAAATAAGAGAGAATGGCTGGTTTAAAGCATTGCTCATTTGATGGATGTGTGTCAAGACAAAAGGACGAGGGATTGTCATTTTTTTCATTACCTGCAGATGAGAAAATGTAAGTTCAAATTTATTTTAAAACTATGAAACTATAAACCTTTACATTCTTCATATTACTAACATTAATTAGTTACTTTGTACTTACTAATAATATGGACTCATGTCTGAATTATTTAAGGAATTTGTTTTTTATAATTACGAGAGCAACTTGAAAATGTGACTTTTTGTTTGTTGAGATATTTTAACGATTATGGTGTCAAATGAAAGGCCTAGGTCTAAAACTATTTTATCCGTTTGAATCATATAAATGGGTCAACGCGTTAACGGTAGGAGATTAGAAGAATTAAGAATAGTCAAAATGTAAACAAACCAGAATTTTTGATGTTTTTGTTCCACAACTTTTTAATTAATGCACAAAATGTAAAATATTGTTATTGTAAGTAAATGAGAATAGTTTACCCATGTGAAAAGAAACATTTTATAGGGGTTAAATGATAAAAAGAATTTAGTTAGGTTCTCTTTATACAAAGTTCATTCAAAACAGTACAGCCTGCAAAAAAATATTTAAAAATTAGTAGCACTTTATCTGACCTGATTTATTTATATATACTTTATAATGAAATTATATGTACGTTTGTATAGGAAAGTAGGTAAGTAACAGGATGTGGCAAAATAAAATAACTCTTTAGGGCGATCGCAAATATACGCGGCTACACGTAGCGGATGCCCGCTCGCGTGTTCGAAATTGAAAAGTAGTATGAGCCCGCGCCCGCACCAGTTAGCTCTGTTCTTACTATTTATCAATTTTGACGCTCAGATTGATAAATGTCTTCTCTTAAAAAATACTTGGTTTTAGTCGCTGGTAAAAATCCGAAAATGTAGTTTTCATTTTCTCTAAAATAAAACCGTTGTTTCGAAAGGACAAAATTTGCTCATTGCGCGAGAAAAAGTGACGCCCCGGCCGTGCGATTCCGTAAAAATCACGTTATGAAAACCTGCGTGACGGGACGTGAGCTGTAAAATCATAAAATGACGCTTATCGATAGTGGAATGACAGCTCACTTCGTGCTCACTTCACCTAGATTTTCGCGGTGTAATTTCTTCTGAATCGCAAGGCTGAACACTTATAAGTAATTTATTTTTCCACACTATAAAATAAATATCTAAGTAAGTATACTTTTTCCACTAAAATAATTCACCTCCTGTCTTTTTATATTTCAGACGCAAGCAATGGTTAGAAATTATAAACAGACCAGACCTTGACAAACCAGATTTAAAACTCAAAAGTTACGTGGTCTGTACCTCTACCATGAGTTGGCAACATAAATGCCATCTATAGTCGATACTCGATCTCGCCTACCTATTAAGCTTGTGATTGGCTTACTCGCTGTCAATTTTAGTTCTACAATTGACCGCGAGGTAGCACTGTTCTTTTTTTCATACATTTTTTCGCGGCAGTCTATATCGAGCTTCGATTGGTGTCAATGTCGTAAACTCGTGGTAGACCCACTGTTCTAAACATTTTGCTAAATCCTCAATCATCTTCACACCCAAATTAAAGTCAGGCGCAATTCCTACACGATTTTCACAGGAAGATAAGGCATGTGACCAAGCTACACAAACTACAGATTCTCCTATACATATACTATCATCAAAAATTATTAAAAAGGCTGATAATTGTTCAGGATATACACAAACAGACAAAAAAGAAACTCTGTGTGAAAGTACTCAAACATCAATGGTTCTTTCTGAAAACACGCCCAGAAAAAGAAAACTAAGTAAAAGTTTACATGAATCGCAATTAAAAAAAAGGAAGCTTCAGTATGAATTGGATAACATTAGAAAAGAAGTTCAATCAAAAGAGTCCGAAGAATTTCAACGTTTTACATTTGAAACTGAAGATGAAGTCACAAAAAGATTTCATAAACTGATTGAATGGCAAATTAGAATGAACAAACATTCAAAGGGAAACAGATTCGACACTGAATTTAAGTTATTTGCACTAAATTTACATTTTTCTAGCCCGCAAACGTATCGATGTTTGAAAACATTCTTACGTCTGCCTAGTGAAACTACATTAAATAGATTTAAAATTATAATCCCGCCAAAGTTTAATGATAACGTATTAAATTTTCTATCAGCTAAACTAAAATCGCTACCAAAACATGCCAAATATTGCACAATATCTATGGATGAAATGGTTCTTAAGCGTCATCTTCATTATGATACGAAACGAGATGAAATCATTGGCCTACATAATATTAATGGGGAAGTGAGCGAAGAAATTGCTTCACACGCGTGTGTTTTGATGCTTCGTGGTATTTATGTTAACTGGAAGCAACCCATAGCCTACTCCTTCCTGGCTAGTGCAAAGCATTATACAAATTTAGAAACTTGGTTAGATGAAGTAATTTTAAAACTTTTTGACATCGGAATAGATGTCAGGGCTATAATTTCTGATCAAGGCTCTAATTTCGATAAATATGCCAAAGACATTAAAAAAATTACGGCAGGAAAACCGTATTACTTTATAAACGGTAAAAAAATTTACTATATTTTTAATGTTCCGCATTTAATTAAATGCGTACGTAATAACCTACTTGTCAACGGTTTTAAGCTCGATGATAAAGTAATTTCGTGGAAGCATGTGGAGTCTTTATATTCTCGGCAGAAAGAAAAACATCTGAAAATGATCCCGCGTGTAACGGAAAAACATTTACATCCGAATAACTTTCAAAAAATGCGAGTTAAATACGCTGCACAAATATTTAGCTACTCTGTGTATGCAGCTCTCAACACATTAATTTTTGCTAAAATTTTACCTGAAGACGCTAGAGCTACAGCAGATTTTATTGAGCAGATGAACAATGTATTTGATGTTTTAAACTCAAGTACAGTACAATCCAAATATAAATATAAAAATTCCTTCTCATTTAAAAAATATCAGGTAGACGTATTAAAAGATGCTCTAAAAACATTCAAAAATATAATTGCTATTGATTCACGTAATGGAAAGAACAACACAAACCGAATAAAAACGTTTAAAAACATAGCCATATCCATTCAATCCATTCTCATGCTAGCCACTGACTTAAAAAACGAAGGTTTTAAAAGTCTGTATACCAGACGCTTGAATCAAGATTGTCTTGAAAATTTCTTTGGTGCGATTAGACAGCAAGGGGGAAACTGTAGAGATCCTACACCCATCCAATTCCAGAGGTCTTTTTCCAAGTTATTTCTTTGTAATATGCTAAAAAATTCACGGTATAGTAACTGCCAAGAAGATATATGTGACTTGCTTCAAAAGGGAACCACTTTTTATGAACGGCCAAATCAGATAGAAACTAAAATTCCGACATCTTTAGTAGCTCTAAATGGCGATACTGATTATCGTTTGATTTGCCCACGGAAAACCCTTTAAATTATGTTTCTGGATATTTACTTTGTAAGTGTACAAAAAAACACAGTTGCCCAACTCTCGCTAGTCAATTGAAAAAAATACCAGACCTAAATACCTCTACAATGTTTACCCATTTCAAAGCATATAACAAAAGTGCTTCTTTTTACGGTGGGTTAAAAGTACCACCAGATACTTTCAATAATTACATCCGAAACTTAGAAACCACTTTCTTGGAAAACTTTAAATCTAACCTGATGGCACGGCCGGGGAGCAAACTATACGAACTGTTAAAAAGTGTAGAATTTAATTTTCCATGCCCGTGCTTTCCAAAAGATTATTTATTGAAATTATTTATTAGATTCAGAATTTTTGCAACTATACGATTCAATAACAGGGATTTTAGAGAAGGGAAGAAACAAATTGCTCATTTCATTAAGTTAAAGCACATGTGAATTAATATTGTACGGACGCGACGCCAGCACATCAACTTACCCCAATATGTTAAATTTTCCCAATCGAATACCTCTAATCTATTAAATTTTTGATTAAGTGCAATAGGAGCCGATTGCGACTATTCTTACCTTCTAACATTGTGATAAAATTTAAAAAGTAATGAAGAATTTTGACAGATTAGGGTAAATGATGTGCTGGCCTCCGTACTTGTACTGTCATCGTACCCCGCGATCAGATGTGTGTTGTCTACCAAATTATTTACTTTTTAAATTTTACTGTACTTTTTTATTTTTTTTGTTAACTGTACTATCTTCAAATTCCCTACAATTACGAGTTTCTAATCGCAGACTACTAATTAGGTATTATTATCTGTGTTTATCTTGTAAATTAAATAAAAACAGTCCCTACTTCAAAACTTATTTTTATTTCAATGAGTATCTTTCTACTTGAGTTGAGTAAAGGTTTGTTTTCATTTTTTTATTACAAATGAGAGACTGTAAAATTCGTTTTAGTATCTACCTAATTGACTGAGTAATCAATCATACGCATCAAACGTAAGATAGAATAGGTGGTCAAATAGGTAGATAGATAGACGATGAATATTATAGTAGTAGGTAGTAATGCATCGGCGAGCCGACAACCCTAGCGACATAGGTATCGCGTCACTCAGCGCCAGACAGCGACAGAGCTACGCGTTAGAAGAGAGCGGCAATACTTAGGTGAATATCTCGTTAGGTACTGAGCGCTTATGCGAGCTGAATTGAACTTTGTTGCTTAGTAGCAAGAGTCTCTATTTTTATGAATTGTTACGGGAAGTGGTGCTTCTGTACTTGTACTTATTATTCTGTGACTTAACTTCGACTTTGCGGTTCGACCCCTACATAGGCTATTGCACCAACCGTGATTGATAAGTTTGTTATAGTATATTCGCATTTTTGTTATTTAACTACATTTTTACGATTTCCAGATTTTTTTATTTACATGCTTTAACATTAGCCTAAATTTCATGATTCTAGGTCAACGGAAAGAATCCTATAGTGTTTGATTCCCTAGTGAAATCACAATATACCTACGTGAAAATATGTGACATAAACGGTTATGCTCTTTGCTCACGTTGACTTACAAGTTCAACTTTTTCACAGTTGAAAGAACTCGTAGACCCGAGTATGTAGAATAAATAAATTTCAACTTGATACCTATATATACCCGTTCTTAAGGAAAAGGGGCTTGACAGGCTGACAGACAGGCGGACAGATTATAAAGGTTCCTTATTCCCTTTAAGGTACGGAACCCTGAAAATAATTATTTTATGATGCACTACCCCATAAGTGATCATTCATATCCTTGTCTTACTCTAAAGTAAACAGTAACAAGCAAAAAATCTCGATTGATTATCACTTATGTGTTAATCCTGTGGGGATTGTGATAATCGATCGAACCTCTTCAAAACATCAATAGTGCTATTATCTCGCAAAATCCAATGCTGAAGATATCCCTCCCCCTTAACGTAAATGTGAATGGTTACTGGCTGATTACCATTAATTGCCTATGGTAGCATTGCCTTGAAAGAAACACTCAGTTGATCGGCATATTAAGCCTGGGGTATTTTGTACAGGCTAGTACTCATGTCACCATAATGTCCTCTGATAATAATGTATTTGATTGAAATATTACAATATAATGTAGGTTTTATGAATAAATAACGGCATTCATAATCATTATTCATTGCATTTGCAGCTGGTAGGTTGGTCATAAGGAGGCTACCTACTTGAGTCTGCCTACGCCATCCTTACCAACGCTTCCGTATCAAGGAAGTAAGGTTCTGTCCTAAAATAAGTCAGGTGTAAAATAATTGTACGTAGGTCCATAATTACTTTTTTAAGTGCGAAAACAATCGAGAACAATTACGTCTTCCCGATCTATCAGGCCCGAACGAATATAGAGTTACATAAGGTTATGAAGTTGCAGTATTTTATAAGCACTATCTACGAAAAAGCGCTCGTAGCAGAGGTTGACTTGGCGGTCTTAACCGATCAACAAGTTAAGTTAAGCAACGCTTGCTGCGGTCAGGAGTTGATGGGTGACCAGTAGTGGCATTGTTCAACTGAGCGCTTCCGTTACGGTAATATTAACATTACCGAGCTTCCGTGCTTCGGAGGGCACGTTAAGCTGTCAGTTTTGGGTGGTCTGAAGACTTTGACATGGGTTGGCCACTAGTGGAAGAGTTTTGACGAATCTAACGATAAAGAAATGCCATCAAAGACAAAATCTAATGGATAAGTGATAAGAATTGAAGATAAGGTATTTATAAATGATAAGATTAATGTGTTTAAAAATATTGTAATGAATAACGTAATCAGAATAAAGTATCTACATTTAATAGTACGATTTACATTTATATTTATATATAGTGAGATTTTCTATGACATAAATGTAATTAGCATTAAATAAATCAACTTTTTAATTGAAACAAATCGCAGCAATCACATTTTTTAGATGAAATTATTTATAACAATTAAAAAAAAATTCGAATTCGAGTTTTTTTTCGATTTTTTGCATTTTCTGAGAAGATTTACTCTAGTAACATATATTTTTTTTTCACCATCGGAAAGTGGAGATTTCAACGAACAGAAAAAATACCAACTTTTTGAAAAAAGCTGATATTTTGGGGGGTGAATTTTCGATTGAAAATTAGGGTGCTTTTTCGATATTAATTCAAAATAAGGTGAAAAAAAATATTTTTTATCAAATAAATTACAGCGTATTTGGGACATAAAAAGGTAAGTTTTCACCAAATTTAGTGAAGTAAAAATGTTTTTTTGTAAAAGATAAAAATATAAAACCAAAAACTTGGTTTTTTGAATTTTTCATACAAATTTTGAGGTTATGTGAAATAAGTGTATATGTAAAAGTTTTAGATCTTTTATTACCTACAACTTTGCCATTTAATTTTTTTCCATAGGACTTTTAGTTTTGCCGGAAATCGAGAAAAACCGTTTATTACCCTTAAAAACTCACCCCCATCCCCTTCCCGACCTCAGATCACCCGTAAATTATTTTTCGTTTCATTTTTATAATACTCTCCTCCTTTTCTAATGGGTTTCATCCTACTATTATTTTTTTCACTTTTTATTATTTTTAAAGGCTTCTACCCTGGTCTGCAAAAATTGCCGCTAATAAGACTATGTGCTCGTGAGGTGCTCTACTGCTCTCAGAACTACTAGTTTAGTAGATAAAAGTAGGTACTCGTATTAGCATCAAGTGATAAGTAATTAATAAAGAACTTACTAAGCTAAAGTCATGTCACAGTCACACAAATAAGTCTGTCATTGTCTTTGTCTTGTCTAAGTCACGCTCTAGTAAAGCGATGGATCAATTAAGATGTAGGTAAGTACATACTTTATTACTAAAACTTTTAGAGGATGACGAAAAATATACAGAGACAACGTATCATCATTTTTTTACACATTTCCCACCCTCGTGCACCGTTGCTATCACTTAAAGTTAATAATCCGCCACTATTACACGTCAAAAAACTAGGAAAATCATACAAAATCAACTATACAGACATTGCTGGATTTTCCCCGCCATCTAAACATAATTACTTCATTAATGTCTGAATTGCTTACTAACGCCATCTTTATTTTCCAACTGTAAGTGCTATTTTAGTATGATTGTGAGCTTTTCGCCACGTGTATTAGTTTCACCTCTTTACATCAGATGGCAGTACAGTCCAGTTATTTTCACTATAATATATATTATTACAATTTACGGAACTTTGTACCTTACAAGACAAAGCTATGAAAACACTCAAGAATTATGTGTAATTGTTTGTAAGTAGACTTAAAAAATAACCTCAGATGTTTGTGAACATTTCCAACATTTACAAATTGTGTAGCAAGCGCCATCTCTCGAAATTTTCAGAAACGATGCTACAAGGTATGCTGGATTATGGAGGCACACATTTTTGCACCTCACAGGATAGAGTTACTAAGTTACAAAACTTTTAACAGATGGCTCTATAATACACGATGGGTGTTGCGAAACTTGCGCAGTATTAATACTGCGATGCAAATAGTTGCAAATCTGGTTTCCCACGTGACCAGGGTAATAATAGTTATTCTTTAGGTATTCATATACCAGTTGCACGTGTTCGAAAATACGGGTTTCTTTGTTTTCTCTTCCAATATCAGATAATCTGGGTACCTAACCTATCTATCTATTAATATTTTGTGTAAGATTTTGTATCAAAAAGATTAGTAGTAGGTAGGTACCAGTTTGAATGCAAGCCATAAAAATTCCAAAAGAGATAAAAAAGCGAATAAAATATAGGTATTTCAATGATGTGTGTGTGTCGGTTGCTGCCTGTGTTCTTATTTTATTTTTCTTGAATCTTGACAAAGTTACGTTGTTTTTGTTAAGTAAAGAGATTTTTTTTTCGCTGACCATTCACACAAATGTAGGTTTCGCAAGTCAATCATTTTAATAAAATTTAAACCATTATCACTTGGTATTGGTTTGGACTAGCGTCAGCTGCAGTGTCATTACTCTTACTGCCCTATTTCTTACTTAACTTCTAACAGTGCAGTTAAAAAGAAAACACTAATAAAGCAGTGCTGAATGCACTATTGCTTGGAGGCTATTCAGGCACTACCTTGTGCTGTGGTGTTACATGGGTAACAGACGTCACTCTTATAGAAAATTCCTAGCACCTAGTACGATAACCTTTTTTCACCACATTCTTTTATTTTAACCGCCTTTTCTTCCAAAACTAAGTTCGTAGAGGGGACGGGGAAGGACCAACACTTCCATTCAGACTGACTTTGTGTTATATACCTATAAAGTCACACATATATTTAGTTAGTACCATAATAAATCGTCGGTACATTAAATTTGTGATTGTGCTAATTTAGGAGACAGGGGAACTAAACCACTTATTTTCTAAAGACTACGAGATACTTTGTTTCTGAGTTTGTTCTGAGAGAACCCTCTTTGCACTGATACAAGGCATCCATTACCACTACGTTCCAATCCTACCTACCTTACCTGCACTGATTACCTACTTGTTAAAATTCTAAAGATAGAGCCTTTTAAAATACAGACAGAAGGGAAGGGTAGCCTTAGTCATAGGCTCTCATAGCTACATACGGACTCCTAAAAGGGTTGGAATGTCTCGTATTTCTTTTGTTACG
The DNA here is from genome assembly GCA_917880725.1 of Selenia dentaria. NCBI lineage: Eukaryota > Metazoa > Arthropoda > Insecta > Lepidoptera > Geometridae > Selenia > Selenia dentaria. The sequence continues at coordinate 17,438,131 of OU862888.1, read as the reverse complement.
CTGTTCTGTTGTAGTTGTAAGTTTATACGCAATGTAACTTTAAAAGGATTTATACGTTCTACTGTTATGTTGTTTCTGATGTTTTGTGTTTATTGAAATCTCTCAATAGACTAGTGACTACTGAAGACTACTGAAATGAGTGCCATCGGCTCCGCATAGATAGTGGATCCCCGCAGCAACTTATTTCCATATAAAGATCATAGAAACAATCTATGCTCTTTCCGGCCTACATGCTTTACAATAATGTGCCAAGATTCATCAGAATTTGTCCAATCAAGTGTGAAAAAGGACAAATACTCCACAAACCTATCGAATCCACTTTCGCTGTTATAATATTGGTGCAGATGAGAGAATGAGTAGTAGTACCTAGTAGTTACCTGTAACGGCTGCGAGATTTTACCTCTTGTACGTCAATTAAACTTTTATTCTTAACAGAATTGCATCACACAGGTAATAAATTACCGACAATTTTATAATAAAAATACTTAATTAAGTAATTACTTTTTGAAATTTACAAGATCATGTCTTAATATTGCGTAATTTCTGTCATAATGTTAGGAGCTTGTAGCCATTTGCTTGCTTGGGAATTTTTAACGGCATGAGCTCATATTTAGGCCACCATAACTCACGTAGTAAACGCTGAACAGAAATCCACTGTTACGTTTGTTTTTGGGAGTACGGGACCTTTTGCTCACTGGGGTTCGTTCGGAACCTCGGTTAGAGCGCACTTGGAGTGCAACTTTTCGCACAACCTCAGGGTAAAGCACTCGGTTGTTTCATACTTGCCCGTTCGGAACCTCTAAAGGTTGCAAATTTTTAACTATTAAAATTGATCGGTAAACGGTTGCAAGAGCATCTGACACATCTTTGACGTTTTCATACGACAGCGTTTTTAGTAAACAGTAAACATGTATTAAAATCTCTCTCTTATTCTTCTTCTCTTTATTAAAAAAAAGGAGATAAGACTCAAGTGACCTATCAATGTCGAATTGTCAAATTATTTTTGAGGTTAGGATACAACCGTGATCGTTAGGTGCCGAGATTAAAGCGTGTTAAAAATAACTAAACAACCGCACTCTGAGCCTGAGCATCCGAACGCGCTCCGGGACTTGCGCTCCAAGATGTCTGACTATGTAGGATTTTACTTATTCTCCGATCCGGTTTATTACCTGGAAGGATTACGAACAAGCGCAAAAACAGGCAAAATTAGGCAGATTTGTACCTTCCTAAAGCTATAGCGTAGTGGCGCTTGCAGTATTTGAAATGTCTGCAAGTTGTCAATTTGGTTAATCAAAACACCACTATTGGCATTTTCAACTTACCTAAGGGTGACACCAGATAGAGAGTGGTCACGCGTTCAGCTTTGCGTTCGTTTCGTTGTATTACGTTACATAGGTAGATATAACCGAACAGGAGGCGTTCTGACTGCGTCGGTCAACTGTGGGTAGAGTGTGGGTATATCTATGTAACGTAATACAACACAACGAACGCAAAACTGACCGCGTAAACGCTGTGACCGGTCTCTGTCTGATCAGACCCTAAATGAAACATACCCTATGAACCAAGCTGCTAATAAATTAGGCAGCATACAGGGTTATTGGTAAGTCGAGTGTTTACATCGTTTCTGACTGATTTGACTATGCAAAACCCTATCCTAAATCTAACCGTTTTCGAGATATTTCAATTTAATTGTTTTATTATTTATAAGTTTTTATACGTTTTAATTATCTAAAATAACTTATTTATTAATTTTACGTACAATTGTGGTTATTGAGGTCCTAAAGCTACATCTAATTTTACATGTAAAAATCAAATAATGTTAGTAATAATAAGGCTTACATATTTCAATTTAATTCAAATATCTCGAAAACGGTTAGATTTAGGATAGGATGTTGCATAGTCAAATCATTCAGAAACGATGTAAACTACACGCCCTTAACGGGAATAGTTCGAATTACCAATAACCCTCTATATAAATAGTATAATATATAAAATATCCACCGTAGGTACTAGTACTAGGGTTCCTTATGCAGCAGAAAGCATGGTCACACACATTACGCATACATAAATACTTAACCAATGCCCAGGGATCGATCCTGGGACCCCTAACTTCGAAGATTAAATCACTGCAAGTTAGATTTAACGGTTTTTATTGTTTGTAATTTTAGTCTTTCATTCGTTGGAAAGTAGGTATTATTAGAATTTTAAATGGTCAAGTATTTCATCACGATCTCACATTACATGGGAAGCGATCACGTTACCAACGACAAAGGATATTTGTTCTAAGATTCTTGGGTATGATACTCGTATAATAATGTCATCATTTATTATCACGGTAAACCTATCGCTAAATAGTACTTGTGAAAAACTGACGTCACGATATACAAGACTATGGTTAGCACTTTGTACGGCTAGGAGTAAAAAGTGATAACAAGCCATAATTTCTGCATAAATTCGTACAATCGACATCATTGGCAGAATAGATTGAAGTGATGATGCACAGGGCAGTGAGAGTTGACAGTTAATCAGGAGATTGCCTGGCTGCCTGGATTGATGCAGAGGCAATCTCCTGATAAGCGGTAGACCTCTGAAAGAGGTAGTCCTCTAGCTTGGCCTTTCCTTGAAGGTCACATTGAACATCTAGCCAGAAGAAACTCACTCCATGGTTGCCGCATTGTACTGGCCATCTATCTACTAGTTTCCCTCAAAATTTAAAATTTATCAAGTACTTTACAATGTGTTAGTATCTACCTGTGTGAATTAGTCAAACAATTATTTAAAAATCAATTTACCTGGGTTTGCTGGCGTCCTGCGTCTCCTAGCCGCTCTTTTCACTACATTTGACACTAAAGAGTCCATTTCACTTCCAGAATCCCACCGCGGCCTATATACCATTGGCCTCGGCACAATCCTCGCATCGTCCTCCGTGTCTCTATCACTACTAGTCGGTGGCAAGTTTGATTCATCACTCTCCAACGGCGGGAGTTTCACTTCACTATTGAACACTCCTATCACACAAAGATCGTCCACACCGGTAAAGGGATGTGTAAGAGTTCGCTTAATATTACTCTTCCTTTGTTTCACTTTCACTGAGACTTCTGATAAAGACCGCTTGTTGAGTTTGCTGTCGGATTTTGAGTCTCGGACGCATTTCAGGTCTGACGGAGACAGTGATTTTTTCCGTGAGTTGCGCCTTTTGTTGCATCTCTTTTGGCGGCTGGATTCGCGTGCTGACTGCATCGTGGCTGCATTGGCGTTAGTGGTTTCTGAAACAATATTTTAAACTTTGAGTGAACTTTTTTAGATCATCTTTGTTTTCTGTCAACTGATCAACTGGGATAAGGAAAATTGCCACGGTCGATACTTGGATGGGTGGTCGTTAGTGTAGTTTTAGTTAGTTAAGCTTTCGTGGTTGGTCGTCTTATTACTATAACTGTGCTGTAGTCTTATCAACTGTTTGGCCATGCAGGGTAATGTTTGACAAATGAATCTTTTCAAATGACCGTGTTTCCAAATACATATAGCCGGTTTGTTTCTTAAATATATCTGCGACTTTGTAGTGCGTATGAATGTGACGTTGTTTCAAAACTTTCGTTATCAATTTGCACCAACCCGCACAAAGCGACTGCATTTGATTAATTACATTTCATTCATTTATTCATTAACAAAGTAAATTGTATATCTACAATTAAAAATTAAGAGCTAATAGTAAATTCTTAATTAATTAGTAATACAATTATTATTGTTAAATTATTTTAAATGTATATATATATATATATATATATATATAGGTATAATTATAATTTTGACACACGTATTATCATACGTGTGACAAATTGTAAACGTCATTACATGAAAACAAATTGGCAGGTAAATAAAGTTATGACACAAATTCGTCAACGGTATAAAAATATTTTCTAAAAGAAATGCCTTAGACTTCCTTTGAAATGCGATGGGTCGATAGAATTTGTGGTCACGGTAATGTTGGATAGATAACATTTCCGGGCTTCTTTATCACTACATATTTTAATTCTATTTACTAGTATATAGTAAGTAGAGCCATGCTACATAATTTATTCTATGGCAGTGCATATGCGCAAGGGTAACGGGTAATGATATATCATTACAATTTGTCCAAATGGCATATGAACTCAATTGTCTTAGAGGCTACCTGTTGTAATCATTGTATGGGTCTATGAATCATTATTCTCATTACTAAATGAAGTGTAATTATGTAGCTAATCTTTTTCAATGTCTGTTAGGAAACGTTTGATATAATACAGCATGCATACAATTATAAATTCAAAGTCTGTCTGCATAAGTTGGTATTCTAAAGACTGATAGAGTATCAGATCAGCGATAAATAATTGTAAACTCTGGAGTTCGTTTTCTTTTCTGTGAGTTTTTGTTCGTTTCTGTGAGTAAATGTTCATATACTTTCCAGTACGGGAACAGAACTCAAAGTTCAGGACTCTCACTCAGAGGGTTCCGAATAAACTTCTACAACTTACCTCTAGGACGATGTATGGCATCGTCCTAGACTTACCTACTAAAATTACAAATTATATCAAAAGTGACATTTAAAGATACGACAAGATAATAAGATGAATACGAATGAATGAACAGTGATGTGATTTTCTGACGAACTTGAAATCGCTTTACTATTAAAGTATTAAATAGTAATAATAAGTAATAATTAAATAAAACACTGTTTTAAACTATCACGGTTGTTCTCTAAAATTATATGATTATTAACGGGATATTTACCGTGGTAAGAACATGGTGCATGTAACTGCGCCGAAATATCGGGAGCTCATTCCACAACCTTACCACGGTAAATATCCCGTTAATAATCATATAACTTTAGTATTAAATAGTAATTATTAAGAAGGTGACATCTATATGTCACCTTCTTAATAATTACTATGTCAAACAAACGATACATGCGATATCGTTGTTGATCCATTGCTGATTGCTTATTAAGTTAAAATAGCGTCAAACACTGTATACATAATATGATATAAGAAACCTTAATATGCAAAAGAATATAAAAATTAAGTTTATTCCTTTTATTAAATAACTAACCCTTTGTAAACAACATTTATTGCCATCTATGTGTGAATGCGAGTTTATATGTGTATTTTTGCATATAGATAATAATGTTGATTATTATTTCAAATAACCTCATGTGTTTTAGTTATCAGTATTACACAAACTAAAATAAAATAAACTTTATGCTACTATATTTTTTTTATCATTATATATATATTCTCGTGAGCTTGAAACCCGGGTCGATATTTTCGATCTGTAATGAGAGTAGAAAAATAATAGTGTAACATCAAAATTATTTAAATGTATGTTGTATAAAACTATTGTGGGGAGTCGTGATAGTTTTACCGGTAGTTGATTTATACTTTAATATGTTTTAAGCTTAGGACAACCTAATACAACAAAAAAAAAAATATTGACGTAACCCTTAAAATGATGTATGCGAAATAAAATAAGTATGTGGTAAAAGTGTGTGTGCCTGGTAAAAAAACATTTATATTCTTACTCTTCTTTCTTATTAATCAAATATATTTTTATAGAGATTCATTAAACGTTAGTAGTCCTACTACCTTATTCAATCTTTTTGTCACCAATACATATTCTGGGCTTAGGTGTTGATTATGTTTGTAGTATATTTTTTTTAGCAAGAAGACATATAATTATTTCAATTATTTTTCGTAGCAGAGATTTGTATTTATACATAAATATCAAATCCCTCAATCCTTCAACCATCTAAATAAATATCCGTCCTTACTGCGATTAAGACTTTTGTCCGAGTCATTTTCTTTATTTTGTGTAGCGAAGTCGAACTGGATCCACTACTAAAATATTTAATAATTAAGCAACAAGGTCGAGCAAAGTCAAGCGTCTTGGTTTTCATTTAATTATGTAGGTACTATGTTCTTTTTGCGGACGAATTTAAATTAGCTTTTTGTTGTTGATTTATTTTTAAAGTTACATTTAATATATTGTAATATAAACGAGATTAAAAGACGTGTTTTTAATTTATATAGAGATCGTAGAGTATTATTATAAACATAGATAAGTTGTAACTGTTTGCAATAAATATAAGTTCAAATATATTGTAGGTACCTATTTATTTTTACACTACTTTGTGCTGGACTGGTATAAATAGTTTTAAATCTAATCAAAATACTTGTTTTTATCATGTTAAATGTGATTTTTATTATCAGTTCTTTTGATAATCACTTAAAACATTTTAACAGACTAATATAATATTTATTAACACTATTAATAGAAACTGTTCAATACTTAGAAGTAGACTTTTTGGTAACTCTAATAAAAAACTTACTTTTAAAAGTTAGTAGAGTTGATACGTGTGAAACGTGCCTCACTTCAGCCAAAAAATAAGAGATATCTTAACAATATCTAAACCAAACACACATTCCATAGTTTCTAAGTGGATAGTAAAAAACGCGTTGGTAAGTTAACCACACGACCACAAACCAAGGAAATATTATCTACACTGCATCACTGATATCACTGTTTCGTATTTTACTAAACAAACACCAGATAACTGCGAATTATAAATAACGATAGCAAGTCACGTTAGCCATGGTAGCATCACTAGGACATCCTTGCAAATAATTTAAAAGTAAGCAGACGCACTCTTGTAACCTAACGAAAAAATAAAGGTCGTTTTACACGCTCGACACAACCGCAGGCAACGGTTCTTACCGCTGAACTAGCTACGAGTAGCTTGGCTTGGCTTTGCTTAACTGTTGTGATAATCCGTGCATTAACACCTCCCGCAATACAAATTGAATATGTGTTTTTGAGATCAATATACGATTAAAGGGTCAACTTACCTGAAATGTGACATGAGTATGCTGCTTTTTGTGGAGGCAGGAGCATAATTTAAGGTCCTGATGTTTTAATGTGATTCGGTGACAGAACAAGCACGATGCGGTATTATTATTATTAAGCGGTATTAATGAGCGGTAACCTCTGTCTGTTATTATACCTAGACCTGTTATAAATAGGTAATAAAAATAAATAAAGAGAAAAAAATATAAATACTAAATAATAATGTTAAAAATTATAAAAGTTTAAATATACAGTGCAAATAAGCATGAATTAGCGTTTAACGGTTATGAACAGTCTATTGACGGCAGTAAAACTAGATTTAAATACATATTGAAATTAATATATATAAATATAAGGGTCAATATACTATATCAAATGGGCATGATTTCCTTTATGTCAATCTCTTTGTGGAACTCTTGTAAGGTCCTCAAATACAATTTATAAACTAAGTTAAGTAATCTATGATGGCGTAATATGCGCCATGTATTAGTAGTTACTACATAGGTACAATTATTATTAGTTAACCTATTTTGAAACCAAACACACGATATAAATGGTTTATGTTAACAGAGCATGCTGATTTTACTGAAAATATGATTCTAAGTCTTGAAAACCTCTTTAAAATTGATTTACACGGCCTGCCATGGTATCAATATTCTTTTAGAGTTTTTAGTAGCCAAATCGCGTGGGTGCTTGTGTATATCGTGGTTGTATAATCGTGGCTGGGTACTTACACATGTTTAAGTAGTCATTTAGTAAGGGAAAAAGCCACTCATATGTCAATTACGAGTATCAACAAGCGTTGAAGATCAAATAATATAATTGAAGCGTTAGGATGAAACTCGTGTTACGCGGCTCGCTCCTTCCCTCAAGGAAACCGATAATACTTAACAACAATAAAATAAGAACTGTTAAAACCTGCAATTAGTAGATTCCCATTTAAAACGCATTTGGCTGAGAACCGAATGACCTAAATAACAGCAATTACAAAAGACGGTGAACGGCAATTTAAAGGCTAAGACTATAAAATGTCCTTTTCATCGTAGATTGTTAAGTGACGACTTTGTTTCGGTATTCCAATAAAGGCTCGTTTTTCACTATATCCTATTATTTCATACTATCATAATAATTACACTTTAAATTATATCTTAAACAGTGAGGAAGTGTATATGTTTCTTACTCCTTCCCACTTAAGCCGATTAAAAGTTTTGAAGAAAGATTAAACATTTTTAGAGATACCGGGGGTACTTGTCCCCAAGGTTCTGTAGGGGCAAGGAAGAAGGGAACAGAAGAAACAACTGTTGATGAAATTAATCGCTATTCATTGGTAAGTTTTGCATGAGGGATCATGACAATCAACGCGAATGAAATCACGGGCAGATACTAATACCTATATAAATGCATATAATTAATAAAACACAGTGAATTTTCATGCAGTATTCTAATATAACTATATAATGTGAAAGTCTATAGTGTATGTATATGCTCAAACGACTGGAATTATTTTAATCTCATATGAAATGTAGATAAATTTTAATATGATCAGGAATAGAACTTATTTTTACATTAGAGAACATATTTGAACAATTTTGTACTTTTTATGTCGCTGTCATTCAGCACGGACGGAGCTGCAGGCAGTTGCTAGTTTCACATAAATATTTAAAGATGTCAACGAAGCATTTAAATTTTTTGTTGACGTGTTAAAAAGTATTGAAATGTCAAAGTAATTAATATGCAAGTAATGCATATCAAAGTTTTAAAGTTTAACAACCTCGACGTGTTAATAATAATTATTGTCAACAGGTAACGAGGTGCGCTACGATACCTTCAACGAATCATGGTAAAATTGTATTGATCGCATGACATTTTCTTGAAGATATCTTAACGCACCGCGTTACGTGTTTGAATGGTCATAGCCAATAAGGCTCCAGGTGTCAGGCGTCTGGAGCAAGACGTGTGGGTTGGTGTAGTGTGTAGTATACCTAGTGTGTTTTAGTGTAGTTCGTGTAGTGCCAGATATTCTGTGAAATGTTGCCAGATATCAAAAGTGTTAATATTATTATACCTACATTTATTTTTAACAAACCAACTTCAACTTGAACCAACTTCAACAACTACGGGATCGATGGTGGTGGGTAACTCAAAAACAGCTTGATCGAATTTGATGAAATTTAAATAGGCCCACCTTGGAAGTATACTTTATCAATCAAACGTAATATTAATAATAATTATCAAAATCGGTCTACTCTGTAAAAAGTTATGCGTGGTCATACATCAAAATATATACACATCGACTTGGTACCTCCTTCTTTTGGAAGTCGGTTGAAAAAACCAGATACAAACTAATCCTGAAGTCTGAAAACAATATTGAAGTCAGCTCAAAAATGAGATTTGTTGTGCTTGACAAATAATTTTGATGGCATTATACTTAGGTTTGACGTCATCAGTAATTACTAGTTAGCGCTCTCTTTTTCTAATTGCTGAGTGAACTATTAACTATATTGGCGTATTTAAAGAGTTACTGAGTATTGTTCTGTGTCACCATACCTTTTCCGATCCGATTATCCGAGATTTGTCTATTAATAAGTTTAAAATTACTATTAAAACTAAACTCTGTCAGAAACGTTATTACAAAATTTCGGATTACTTGGCGGATAAAACAGCTTGGGACTGATCACTCCAGGATCTACCTACTCGTGTATTACGATGTCAAAGTGTAGCGTGTCTTGCCCTGCTGATACCATTATTATGGTCTCTTTTATAAAGCAACACACTGAAGCTAAAAATAAATGAATATTTGTTAAATATATTAAGTAAAAAATATGTAAAAAACAAGCTCGCTCTGTTTCTTGCCGGATCTTCTCAGTCGTTCCGATCCGGTTGCAGATTTAAGTAATAATAAATGTAATATGACAATTTGTAAGTGCCCCCGTAGGCTTATACAGAATAAATGATTTAACTTTGACTATTGGAGTCAACTCTTGGGAGAACGAGCCTACAACCATTACTTACGAATTGCTATGTCATAATTATATACGAGATATAAATAAAGTGTCAATGACCATAGTAAATTGAAGTAAATACGAGTTAAAATAATGTCATAATAAGTCCCTAAATTGTCAAAACTTTTTAGTATTCAGTGCAGTCTCCCATCAAATGCTTGCACAACTTTTCTTTTACTATGTAGGTATGTATATTTTAAAAAACTGAGTAATCAAAAATCAAACTGAGCTAAGTTGTCAGTAACTCGATATGTTGCAGGCATTTTTAAATTTTATAATTAGGCGATACTTTTTTCATTACAGATCGTGCAACACAGCACAAATTACTCGTAGTTAGATATTAGCTCTGCCAATGATATGAATTCGTGATTTATAATATATGGTAATATATGAATAATAATCATAATACGCATATGAATAACACGTACGTTTTTCTTATTTTTCATAAAATTTCTTATATGTACGAATATGGGGAACTTGTCAACATTGGTAAGTAAATTTTTCTTATTATATAATGTAATTTTTTTATTTTAAAATATGAGGCCGAGAGGTTCTAGAGTTGAGACAGCGGACTGGCAAGCTCAACGTAGATCGTCCATCCATCACAAGGGAAACAAGTCCTAATGAAGGTCGTAGAAAATTCAACGTGGCTGTAGGTTGGAAGCGGCTTGCTTCCAACCTATCCTTTTAGGAATCCATGGGGGAGACATATGTTCAGCAGTGGACGCAGTACGTTTAAAATTAAATATCATCATCATCATCATCTCAGCCGTAGGACGTCCACTGCTGAACATATGCCTCCCCCATAACTTTCCAAAAGGTACGGTTGGAAGCAGCCTGCATCCAACGTCGTCCTGCGACCTATATCAGGTCGTCTGTCCACCACACACAACTAGTTAAAATTAAAATGTTTGTTGCATCAGTACAAAATATCACGATATAAGAACTAATAATATATTACATACTATACTATTTTTTGATTGACATGAAATGGAAAACATATACAAATAGCTTAATAGGTAACTGAAGCATGAGTTCTAAGATATTTATTTTAATTATAGTCATACGAGTATACATTGTAAACTTTATGCACAATTATATTTTACGAGTGTATCCATGACTTTTGTAAACAAAATAACATTGTAGATAAATGTGTCGATTGCTCTACGTTCACTCGGTAGCCTCTCTCCGGAGGTATTCAAGGAAAACTTTGAATTTACATACAAAGTGAATCTGACATCTACAACTTAATTGAAAGTATTATGCGTCGGTTCTGTACATAATATTAGAATATTATGACAAAGTATTAAGGTATTGACTATTAAAGTCTAAAATTGTACGACTGCCTGTACACAGCGTAGAGTTAATGACGACACCTAATGTATAGTAGTAAGAGTTGGTTTTGGCAGAAGAAGAAACAAGGTCCAATAAAAATGGAGTTGAGATGAGAGATCTCTGCTAACCCCGCCGTCATGTAAGTAGTTATAATATATACATATATATGATATATTTATATATACATTACCGTTAAATCCTTTGAATCTATGGCAACTAAAGTTGTACATTGATTTGTAACCATTTTCTAGTTGTTTTGATTTGAATTCAAGCAATTCAGTTCAGTTCTTCAGTTTAGTCAGTAGTGACCCTTCGAAGCAAGGGGTGCCAGGTTCGACCCCTAGCTATCTCTTCAGTCTAGATAGTAGAGTCTTCGAAGCAAGGGGTACCAGGCCAAGATCGACCCCGAGCCAGAGCAAATGTTTTTGTATAGTGAACAGAAATGTACTTGGGTCATGAATGTCTCTAGGAAACTCTAAGAATCTAGTAAATCCTAGTACAGGGCTGGTGTGTGAACGTTTTTCTCTCAGTGGAATGCCATAAATAATTGATTGCTCATTTTGTTTTATATCGTTGTAACGTTTTATAAAATTGATATTATTTATAACTTACTAGCGACTTCGTTCGCGTAGTAGACTCGGCCTTCGGCCTCGCCATAACTTTCCTTGGTTTTTCTTTCATAAGAACCTTCTCCTGACAATAATTGACATAACAAAAAAAGAATTAGCGAGATTGTTTCATGCATTCTCAAGTTATAGCGTGACCAGGAAAAATGTTCTTTTTTATTTTACTCTAATATTACTTATACGTTAAAGTTATATGATTATTAACGGGATATTTACCGTGGTAAGGTTGTGGAATGAGCTCCCGATATTTCGGCGCAATTACATGCACCATGTTCACGGGAAGGACTTCCCGTGAACATGGTGCATGTAACTGCGCCCGTTATCCCGTTAATAATCATATAACTTTAGTGAACAACCGTGATAGTTTAAAACAGTGTTTTACTTATACTTTTGTGTGAATGACTGCTAAACAGAAAATTGTATCACCAGAACAGATTGAAAATAATAAGATGCTCATGCAAAGGTGCTGACCTTTCAGAGCTGAGTTCACATGCAACAGTTATGTTCATCAATACTTGGGGGTCTCTTATGCTCCATCGGGGACAGCGTACTGTTCCCATGACATAAAACAATAGATGTTTAATCACCTTCATCTCTATATAGTAGCAGTGAGTGGCATCTTTGTTACGTTTCTTGTATGTGTGAGATAACAGTTGATTTATTATTACTTGTGCCGGATTTTTGATTGACATATTAAAGACTTAATTGTAGAGCTGTGATCATATAACAAGAGCTGCTAAAATAGATATGCTTGAAGGATTTGTTATTGATAAAACACACCTGTGGGCCTAGCACGAATAACTGCGTAAGTGTAACGTAACGTTTCGTTCACGTGAAACATTACTAGCTGTAATTTATCTAAGGCAACTGTGACACAGATAACTCATACTTAGTACACCGAAGCGTGATGCGTTGACGCTTACGATACGAATACTTTTTCGCAAATTGTTTGAACTACGGCCTTTGGTCGCATTGCGTAAATACGCTGCTGTTCTACTACTATGTGTACTAACTTTACTAACCAACTAGATTAGTTACATAAAAATAGTTACGGAAAATACAGAAAATATTTTGGCAAGTTACTTAGTAAGTATATTATTTTAGCATGTAGGTATACAATGTAAATCAAGCTCATGATTTCAAGTTACTTAGCCTGCCGTGCGTGCATGGATCTCACGACAAACTTGTCGAGTCGATAAACGAACTTTTATCAGCTATCTTACCTTGCCTCTAGTATGGACACGGTAATCTTGTGGATAATATTACCGTGGTATGGATCTAGTGGCGAAGGTAGGTAAATCATGGGCTGTCTTTTATAGATAATTTTATCCTACTGCAATCCATGCTCGCACCGCTGATTTCGAACTTCCGAAGCTAAGTAGCACCGTGAAAGTGCTACAACTGCACAGAAACAAATATAGAACTACGTACAATGGTCATGCTTGTATGTGCAGAAGTCTATACAGGTTAATGACACTTAACACTTAGCATTTTCGTTGACAACTTTTTTAAACAGCCAACGAGATAAGTCACCTTCATCTCTTGTAAACTGCACTCAATACTGTGCAATACGTATCTACACGATATACGAATGTAGTTAGTGTGCTCTTTGAAATGAAGGTTACTTTGGGTACAACGTGTTGAGATGTTATTGACTGGGTCAGCCAGTTGCTTAAAGCGTGATTGACAGTCGCTCAGGTGAGTCGAAGACGTCGAAGTTATCTGGCACATGCGTGTCCTGTAAGCTCAGCCTAAAGACAGGCGTTGCAATAACCATAGTCCACTAATCTGTGTCTAATGTGGACAGAATCAACGCATTAGAGCTCAGAATCCCAATAAATTCAGTTCAAATGAACACTGAGTAAGGACTGGAACAGGGTGTAAGATTTTTCGTAATTTTTGATATCATTTATGTATACCTATAAAAAGTCACTGGCAAAAGATCTCGTGGCCGCAGTCCAATGCGTTGGTCCGACCAGATCCGTACCACTTTTGATACATGCATTTACGATGCTCTTCACATAGCTGGTGACCGAACACACTGGCGTAATATCTTAAAAGAAAGGACAATGGGTGGAGGAGGTCACGACCCTCAGACATGATGATTTCGACTCAAGGAGGAGGATGTATACCAATAATATCAAAATCGGTTGGGTCCTTGAGTAATTACGAGCGGAGATACGAATGAAGATACTACGACTACGTACGCTGTATACTATATACATACATATATACATACATACATATCAAATGCATAACACTCGTTTTGGACTTTCCCGCTGTCGGGGTAGATCTACGCTCATGTCGTGATTTAGGCATGATGTTTGGATGACGTGGGAGTCCAGATTGATTATTTATTAATATTATATGAAATTAAATCGCGTTTATTCATGACACATACAATACACATTACATTTTGCAGACATAGGTACGTAATAATAATAATAAAAACAAAATACTTACACATACATCATATGCAACAAAACACGTATGGGAAACAGCGTGATGGTGTGCGTGTCATGAACATGGGTCCCGACTCAGCATACAACAAAGGACAGAATCCTTAGTAACTGATTATGTATATAACAATTAACTATAGATAAGTAACTGTAGTGATAGGTCCTTATACGACGGATAAAATCAACTAGAGAGTTTAACTCGATGCTCGACGGATCGCCTCGGTAGTGTAGGAGTCGTGGCGTCTGACACGGATTGTCTGAAAATGTGGATTCGAACGCCGTTAAGAAATGTGAAATTTTTCTGTCACATTTCAAAGTTTCTCTATCTTCTATAATTGGCATTTAAAAGTACTTATATTGATCTTACTTATATTGATTACCTAATTGACCGAGCGAGCGAAATGTTTCTGCTTTAACTAGCCAAAATGACTTTCATCTGTCCGTATGTTTTTTAGGTTGTTCGTTTGTATTCCTGTACAGGTCGCATTATTCAACCAATCTCGACGAAACTTGGTATGCATGTTCTACTATTAAATTTTGTTTTTCTTGTCGGTGATTCTGAGTAGGGGGGGATTGGTATACCCGAAAAGTTTACAGCAGCGCTGTTTACCGACCGATATTGATAAAATTTGGTACACAGATTAGATACCTGTCATTAAAGATGAATTTCGAATATGAGCATAATTGGTCAAGTGGTTTCTCATATTTTTATTTATAAAGGTTATGAATTACTGCGAAAGGTTGCCGCTAATGTGCTTGCGAGGTCTACTGTTCGCCGAACTTTATGGGTAACTAGGCTATTCTTAAAGTAACTTATAAGCTTACATTCTTAACCCGTTGCGTCCCAGAGACGAAGTATTTACGTCAGTTTCATTCATAAATCTTTTGTTTTAATTATCACGGTATGGGAAGGATTAATACTTATGTTCGAAAAATACAACAAATCGAATTCTGGACTTATTTTATTGACGGCGTCGTGCTGATATATCGTCACAAAGGCAGTTACTTTCGTTCTTGAATTTCGGATAATTGCAACAGTTTATGGACTATTCATTGACATTGAAATCGCAGCGAAGTGTGAAGATCGCGACAATAGAACATGATAAAATTATTCTCGCTTTAAAAACAGCTGTTTTTATGTTCATGCTTTGTTAGGTACGTCCGTTCAAGATGAATGGAACATCTATTTCCTGAATGCTGTTTTGTCCATTGGATCGTATTTATGAAAACTAATTGTAGTTTTTCAAAATGTTAGTGTTAATGTCGTTAAACGACATAACTTACCTTTTATCATATTTTATCCGAAATTTAAGAATTCACACAATACAATGATTGATTTTGAAAGAAACATCAACGACCTATTTAAGATTAAATACAATCTAAAGCTGTTACTTTCTCTTGAAATCTGTTGAATTCCTTTTTAAACTGCCTCCAAAAAAAAGAGGCGGTTTTTAAATCGACGCATATAATTTACGTATATTTACGCATAATGTATGATCACGCATAACCTTTT
This sequence comes from Selenia dentaria, assembly GCA_917880725.1. Lineage (NCBI taxonomy): Eukaryota > Metazoa > Arthropoda > Insecta > Lepidoptera > Geometridae > Selenia > Selenia dentaria. The sequence continues at coordinate 17,422,320 of OU862888.1, read as the reverse complement.
ACAGTATAGTCCGATTTTGTTTGGTAGAGTCTACGAATAATAATTGTTATTCGTAGGGTAGAGTACCCTTCCGAGGTGGTCCCATTTAAATTTCATCAAATTCGGCCAGCAGTTTTTGAGTTATAATACAACTGAAGAGTGTTTCGCCTATCCCAATGATATCGTAATTGAAGAAGAATGACAATATCGATATCACTATAATCCCGATTATAGTGATATCGAGTAAAATCGAGTGTGGATTCAAGGTGAGATAGAGATCAGTAGGAAAAACATGTAGGATCTAGAGTACAAAAAGAAAACTCTCAGAAAAGGAAATCTCAGTAGATGGAATCAAAAACTGGTTGTAATTTAGGTCGTTACTTTTGGTCCTATATGACAGCAAAAAGTACTGCATCAAATCTGTTATAACCACTTTCTCATGGAACAAATGGTCATGAAATCAACTGGTTTTTGCATGGTTTAATCACACATCAGAGAAAATATTTAACTGTATATAGTTAAGTGTCTTGGTTAGTGGCGCTGACTAATTAAATAACAATTATTTCGAGTTAATAGGAGGAGTCATTTTTATTATCTAGTGCTTAGAATAATTGTAATTTTTACATGATAGTTCTTCACGTTCAATTTCAGTTTGGTAAGTATAACACCTGCCCATTGCAGTTACGTCCCACTTAAAGCTCATTGCTTAACACTGTGCCACGCTCGTCGCCTCAAGACGTTTTTAAGCTTTTAACCGACTTCAAAAAAAAAAGGTTATATACGTTCGTGTGTATTTTTATGTGTATGTTAACCGACTTCTCTCCCATCTGTGGACTGATTCTCAAATATTTTTTTATTGATAGATGATACTTCCGAAGAAGTTCCAATTAAATTTCATCAAATTCGGTCAAGCACTTTTTGATTTTCACTCCAAAAACTGAAAAGTGTCATTTATATTGATGATATCATCATTGAAAATCGATCCCGTAAGTAGCCAGTCACTAAAATGGTGAAAAAAATTTTTACCAAACAAGTGCAATTTGAAAAATTTAATACCGACTTCCATTCCATTACTTTGGTAAAAATCAGTTATTGGAGTGTAACTCAAAAACTACAGGACCAAATTTGATGAAATTAAATGGGACCACACGGGCAGCACCAGCTTTCAAACAAAAAAAGAATTTTGAGAATCGGTCCACCCAATCGAAAGTTATGAGGTAACAAATATTAAAAAAAAACAGTCGAATTGAGTACCTCCTCCTTTTTTTGGAAGTCGGTAGAAAATGCTTCCTAGAACCTACTTCAACACTAAAAAGTGTGAAATAACTTGTCGAAGTCAATATTGTAATAATATGTACTTTTAAACTGTCATGGTACCGATTTCAACAAAGTTATTTCACACTTTTTGGTGTTGAAGTCGGTTCCATTTTTTGGTTAACAAATTTATTCGCCTACTTATTTCAGTTGCTTTCCTGCTTTCCCTTGAAAATGTATGTAAAAACTATCATTTAGTTGTGAATTTCTTCGTCGAAAGCCCAAGGATGGATTCGAGCCGACAAAGATGAGCAGATCGTCATCTGACACTATTACTATACTATCATTGCTTCTAAATTATAAATTATGTCTTACGTAAAGTCTTACAACACGTGAAGTTTGTGTCATTTTATATTTTAAATAGGTACATACTCGGAGGCATGTAATGTAACCACATGTTATTGGAACAGTTGCGTAAATACAAATAAATAATTCTAGACTCGAATGGCTTCTACCATCACAAAATTATTTTAGTCGTCACAAAATGACATAGGTACTTATATATTATTGATAACTACTTTTACTCTTTGAGAATGTGTCTGAGAATAAGGCGAATAAACGCTAACTGATATATGCGAGCCGTTTTTTATTAAAATCCACCGCCTTACAATGAGACTGCTTAAAAAATAATAAGAAAAAAAAATTGTCACATTGTTAATAAATACATATTAAACTATATGTAACATAATTAATAACAAATACAAAACATTCCAAATTTATCAAGGTTTGCTTCATATTGGTATGTTGAGTACTTTTTCAACGGAATATACTACTCGTAAATGGTAACACCTTGAAAATTCATACGGATTTGGAGTTTTGTTGTTTTTCCCACAATACTCTAGGGCCTTTATTAATAAATGTTGCGTAAACCTATATTAGGCGTAACATGCTTTGTCTTGCTTTCACGCGTGACATTTACTGCAAGCGAATAATTGACAGATAGATGTTTTAACTACTCCGGGTGTAAGCCAAGTTTATTAATAAGGCCGTATAAGGATACAAAGATTTGAAAACAAATGAATAACAATTATATATTTTTGACCTGGTGAGTATGTCCTCTACAGGTCGCATTTCTGAACTAATTCTCGTAAAATTTTGTGAGCAGGTTTAATAATTAAATGCATAGAAATTTTTTTATGATTCAGTTTTGGGATATTATACTAATCAAAATTAACTTCATAGGTTTTTAGTATCCTAGCGGCAGTAATTTACGGTATGGCTCGTGTCTAAGATAAAAAAAAAATTATGTAGATAGATTACTAACAGCCGGCAATGCCTACCAGGTTTAAAAGTCTGTTGTTGTAAGTAGGCATTTTTAATTTAGTTTTTAGGTGCGCGGTGAATATTTATTTTGTTTAAGCGATTAGTAACCGATTTAAATTTACGTTATAAGTCGAGTTACGTTATAAGAGATTAGAACTCAACTTTTTTAATCCAATATTTATTATTTAGCTTAGCGAAGACATACTAGCGAGGTATACACACAGAGACGATAGTTATAATAAAGCATAACGGGTAACGAGAATAACGATTATCCTAACACGTAAGAAAATAATGATTTGCAAGTGATTTGCAGTTAATTGTTATAGTAACTTGGAAAATCCTGATTATGAAAGACATTTTAAAATAGCAGTTGTTAATTTTGCATAATTTTCTTAGATCTGTGTTACCTTGTGTCGTGTGGACGAAGTCTTGTCATAGGTAAATAAAAAAATCTATAAAAATACTTTAAAAAAAACTAAACCATTATCTCAGAAGTACAAGTGCGGTGAAGTCCAATTCGTAAAGTAGGTGTATTAGGTCTCTACAATTCCTACAAGGGAGGGAAGATTTTTTAACTTCGTCCAACAACGTAACATACTTATATGATCCTGTAAAGTTTTCTTTTAAAACATAATTACAAACACAAAACATTGATGGAATCACCTCTATTAAGTTACATTAGAATATACGAGTATAATAAACGTTGTTTGTCTTAAGACAATAGTTGTTAAGCTATGTCGAGTGGCCTTGGCCACTAGCCTGTCCACCAAGCGGCACTGGGCCCGCCTGGTGGATTAAGGCCCAACTCCTCTCTCTGAGAGGAAGGCCCGAATCACAGCAGTGGGAACATAATCGGCTATCTATATAATAAGAATACCACGCGATGATTTAAGCTCTGATGCCGCTTGAAACTGGAATAGAAATTGCGTCAATTCGCACTTCGCACCCACCAATGAAAATATAAACAGAAAACTGTTGCCCACACAGTACATTGTTTCCGACACTGTCGCCTTGATTACATCACTCTCACAAGGTTGCATTCATTTGATTAATCATTTCTATTATACATAGGTTATGAGTCAATTATAGAAATGCACTTTTAAATATTTAGCTAGCCTAACAATTTAAAATAAGTAGAGTTATTTATATTTAAAAATTGTTTCATCACCAGATGAAAACTATCACACGTGACACGGTGATGATGCAGTTAGTAAGTAGAAGTACACATTAGACCTAGTTTAACGTTGATTCTTAGGCACGTCCTATAGCAAATGCTATGCAGAACCATTAACCCTGATGTATAGAACCTATCCCCACAATTTAACCGTTAAACAGTTGATTTATTTGATGACCTCTTTCTTAAGAACTATTTTTATGTTTGTTAACCAACTATTCAAAAATCGATTAGAATAGTCTGCAAAGGGGCGTGCGCGAGAGGTTATACGCTGGAACACAGCGTTTGTTGATGCTGAGTAACAATTTTTTTAGTCTTGAGAGACTCTGTCTTCATAGACACACTGACTGACACAAGAATGTACTCTACCATCATCAGGTATATTTACTCTCGTGATCACCTAAAGCTTAAACCCTACATATATTATGATCGGAAACAGTAACCGATTGTTCAGCGACCGACCATCCTACGAGCTAGAGCTGTCATGGTATCCCTGAGCTATTATGACTATTATCATTTAACATTATATACGCATAGATCGGATTCTTACTTGGAGAAGTTCTGGAGAACGGCTAGATATTTTATACCTGATAAACCGGTTCCTGCTAATGCGTTATAAACGATGTCATAAATCATATGATTATGAACAGCCCATTTTGTTCCCACTGCTGGGACTCCAGCCTTCCTCTCAAAGAGAGAAGTTGGGCCATTATCCACCACGCGGGCCCAGTGCGGCTTGGTGGATAAGTTAGTAAACAACCCATGTCGAAGATTTCAAGCCACCCGCAGGCCTTCAACATAGCCTAACGACTGTTGTCCTAACAGAAACTACCGGGACACCGTCCGCTTAACGTGCCCTCCGAAGCACGGAAGCGCTCACTTGAATAATGCCACTAGCGGTCACCCACCCAAATCCTGACCGCAGCAAGCGTTGCGTAACTTGTTGATCAGTTAAAATCACCAAGTCAAGCTCCGCTACGAGTGCTTCATTAAAGATGTGATGAGAGCCAATAAAGTAAAAACAAAAGTATGCACGAATCGTACTCAGTGGATATTCACTGTTTCTCTTTGCCTACACGTCTTGAGGAAGCAGTGGTTAAAGTTGCTGGAATTAGCACAATACATCGTTTTATTCAATATTATCATCACACCATTATCTCTATATACCTGGGGTATTAGGATTTAAATACGTGCCAACTTCATTAAAATCTTCAATATTGTTGCCAAGTTGTACAGACCAAACTCATTGGATTGAATCTTATTCGATCTTGAACTATCAGTGAAAGCAAAATCGTAATGAAAACCACACTTTCGTAGGGTCTAACATATCATTGTGCTTTGTACAGAGTTTTCTGTGCTGAATTGTAAATAAGTCAAATTCTTAAGCTTTTAATTGGGTTTCTATAGTGCTGACATTGACATCAACTATGTACATATCATTAATTATTTTTTAAAACATCAAATGTAATTAACTGTTAGGCGTGAATAAAAGAGTACCACAGTAAAATAGGGAAGTCTTACCTAAATGTTTTGACGCCATCTATCAAGATCAGTATGTACTATTTATTTTTTCTTTCCAATTTCTTAACGATCATAATATTCAATCAAACTTCATCATTACTCGCCTTTTTAATCAACTTGAAAGTAGGACAAGATTCTTGATTTGTTCTGATTTTATAACTGAAAAGTTATTGTAAATGCATATTTTTAATACTGTGCGAGGCAGTGCCAGGCGAGACGCAACCGCGAGAGTTCTGTTGGTTGAAACTACAGTCGGAAAGATCTGACTTTTTTACGTGAGTGATTCTTTTCATATTAAAATGTGTACAAACCGCGTTAGTTTTTATAATAAAATAAGTACATATACTGTATCATAATAAATTTGCTTTCCTGCACCACACCAAGATTTAAACGAGTTAGGGCGTTGCAAAACTAGAAAGTGATAAAATAGAAGATTTATTTTATAAACTTCAATTTTCATTACATCCTACGTAAGTAAACCTATATCGCTTAGACGTTTTTACTCGGTTTATTTAAATACGGGAAAGTAAGCTTTCCCTGAGATCGTGAGCGGAATATTCGCAGTAGCACTTCATGCAAATTATCCCGACGTCGATCAGTTAATTCGATTTTAAATACCGATAAATGTTGCCTTTCTGGCTAATAAATAGTATTGATCAAAGTAGAGAGTTGTGATTGTAAATATTTTAATCTTCTCGTTTTCCTATCGTAGAGTATTAAAAAAATAATTTAAAGGATGAGAATCTGTATGTATACTAACTTGTCCTGACTGACAAACTTATTTTGGCTGTTGATGCCTACAGTATGATAGTTGTTATCATATAAGCATCAACTTACGATTTTTTGAACTTCCACCCATAAGGTGGTGAAGGGAGTAGCGGGTCAGCTAGTTAACGATACAGACAAAGATTTTTTTAAATTTTTCATATTAGCGACTGCCCGCAACTTCGTTCACGTAGTATGCTCGGCTAATTAGGCATTTTTTTTTATGTTGCACCTTCTGCGAAGTATTATTAACATTTTTAACACATTTAAAAAAAAAGAATGAAATCGGTAAAGCCATTTTCAAGTTATAACGTGACCAGGAGAAATAGGGATTAATTTTTTATATATATATATAATAATTAATAAATGCCTTTGTAGAACTTTTACCCAAAGCGGTATGTCACATTAAACTTACCTATAACCATTTCTTCCTTAACTTATAACAATGTAATTAATATAATTAATTACAGAAAAGTGATAGCTTTTGAATGTAGATAATTTAGAACACTAAGAGAGTATCTTAGTGTTCTAAATTATCTAGTCGTAGAATATTTTTGCTAAGTTTTAACTAACATACTTTTTATAGAGAAAAATCTTCAGTTTATTCTGCTTTTGTATTTTCAGTGGAGTTAAGGCATGCCAAAAATGAAGGAATCAGAATTGATGTTAGAAATGATCCATGTTAAACAGCAACTCGTAGCTAATAAATAATAAAGCGTAACGAATACTACTTTGCACACTTATACACATCCATTCTATTCTCAGTTCGAACCCATAAGTACAGGTAATAACTGTGTATTATGTTTTCTTTATAGAAACAATCTCCATATAAAATTCATCCTAAGGCTTTCTTTTATATTAACAATTTAGGAGAATGGCAATTCGTGCGCCTTATAGTAACCATCACTCCTGCGCAAAGCAATTATAGCACCATCCAGAGCTATGAGCTGAAGCTTTGGGTGGAACTGCGCACATGCAGACATTGGTAGCGATTCATTTGTTCAAAAAACTAAACTATGTCTTTATTCTGTTAACAATAAAATCTAAAATCATTTAACACTTAGAATGCCACATCTAAAAATGGGAATATTCTACTCAACTTTGGGTTATTTTAGGTTAGTTTAGCAAGCACCAAGTTACGTGACGACTAAACTGTCTAAATATGCCTACAATTGAAGAGAAATGTCTTATTTTAGTGCTTTCATTCGAAAGTGTTAACTAATTTGGATTTTAGCCCAAACAAAAAAATTAGGGCCATAGTTTAGAGATTTTAGTTAAGAGAATGCTTACACAATCGACACCATTGTATATTGTATGCTTAGTAATTCCACTTGCTAGTTTGCCCTTCAAACCCTAACACAGTAGCACTTTCGTACTGTGAGTAGATATCTGATACTGCCGGGTACCAAGTTACCAACCAAAACAGTCTATTGTGTATGAAGAGGCTTACTACGTTTCCTGGCCATTCAATTGTTTAACTCCATCCTTCCTTAAACATAGTATATTAGTATGTGACTTTATAAAGCGCAAGTATTAACTCTTTACTGAATCCCACCTGTATCACATTTCTTGTAATAAAACGACATGGCTACAGGCCTACATACATATCATTTGATTCGAAAAAAGACAGGTTTATATAGTATTCTGTGACAAGCATATGTTTGTTAGTTTCCGGTTTCAATTATGGTTCTCACATTTTTTTACACAGAAAAAAGAGAAGCCGTGCACGGATATATAGTATGCTAAGCATTTGTTCATGGACGACATACGCTGCGCTTGTCAGTCCTAGACCACGGACTCTACGTTCCAGCTCCTTCGGCCATCACAGTTATGCGTGCTATGAGGGCTCAACGCATTGCCACTTCAGCAGACTATTCCGTCTGAGATGTCGTTGATTTTTGTTCGCCTGCCATGCGGATATTCTCAATCCTGTTTAAGATCTCGTAGATAAATCCCAAGCATAGCACTAACCATAGCTCACTTAGAAAAAACACGTTTCAGTGTCTTGTGTTAACACTGTAACGATTTTCGCCTTGAAGCATTGAAGTATTTTAGAACACGTTAAACGAAAAATATTGTGATAGTGATTCTGTCATAAAACCAGGCGACGGAATAAATCCATTACAACATTATCAGGTACCTATCTGTCAATGCTTGCGCTCCAGTACACACATCAACCCATTTAGTTTATAATGCCTTGACAAGTTTTATAAACATCGTGATCCTGTTTAAAAGTTGAAATGAGCTACTTAATAATAAAATCATGACTGCTAAGCAGCTGACCTTTATCACATCTACCTACCGAAATATATTTAACATTCCTTGTAGATGCATATATGTATTAATAAGTGTTTTGTGGTAGGTAGGTACATTATTATACAACATCAACACAACAAACATATATTTGATAGTGCTAAACTTTAATAACAAGTACAATTTGAAAAATTTAATACCGACTTCCATTCTATTCAGTTATAGGAGTGTATCTCAAAAACTACTGAACTGAACTTGATGAAATTTAAATGGGACCACACGGAAAGCGCCAGCTTTCAAATAAAAAAGTGTTATGAGAATCGGTTCACCCAGTCGAAAGTTATGAGGTTATAAACATAAAAAAAAAACACAGTCAAATTGAGTACCTCCTCCTTTTTATAGAAATCGGTAGAAAACTACAGGATATTGATAGATTGGGTTGTTCCGTACTCTCATGACTATTAGTTATATTTATTTCAACTCATCCTAAATTTTATTCTAAACTCTGATAGTATTATTTTTTATTCATTTTCTTGACTAAACCGAAATGTATTTCGGACTCATCCCACGTAAATTTTACTGAAGTAATAAAAGCTTAGTTTCTTGACAATATTTTGATAGATCCTGAATTTTAATAAACCTTTTAACTATTTAATTTTAAATTAAGTATCACAAACATCCCGAATCAAATCGAATTTTAATAAACCTTTTTACTATTTAATTTTAAATTTAGTATTATAACTCTACAGTCTTGACATTAATTCTCTGTAGCTACTATTAAGTAAAATATCACTTTATGATTAACTGCATTGAGAATTGGTTGTATAAGTTCCATAGCCATGATCCTCAACTTTGTATATTTAGACAGAAACCTATCATCTTATTTATAAAAACTAATCACCGAAATGTATGTACGCGCGTTACTTCCGAAGAACTAACCGATTTGAATAATTGTTTTTAGTTTTGGTCGCTCTGATACAGGGATGGTTTAACTATAAAAAACATGCGAGGTAGTCTGTGGACTTCCGATATAAGTGAAAACTTTTCGAATTATTTTGAAGACTTATATATAATAAATATATATAATATATATACTTATATATATAATCAACAACAATAGGTAATCATGGAAGCCGTTATCGCGCCTAATGAAGGTTTCACTTCAAAACTACATTATCTATAACAAAGCGTTTTGTGACGATGACACGAGTTCCTTTATTTTTCTTCATCCAAAAAGCCGTCGAAGATGACGCGAGTTCCATGATTGTTCACCCAAAAAGTGCTCAACGCGCCTAAAGAAGTTTTCACTTCAAAAACATCTTCAACATCATCCATCACCACGTAAGTGAAACCACGGGGCGCACCTAGTCTAAGACAAATATTTGAAATGTAACTGTGACGTGTCTAGTTTAACGAATACTGTTATAAGGTCAATAAATAATTATATTCTGTTCTATTCAAGTGTAAAAGAATTAAATGGATTATTTATATCCTGTTTACTGTAATCTTAAATAGAATTGCTTTGTCAACGAAGCAGCTTTGTGTCATCATCATCATCATCATCTCAGCCGTAGAACGTCTACTGCTGAACATATGCCTCCCCCAAATTTTCAAAAAGGACCGCTTGGAAGCGGCCTGCATCCAACGTCGTCTTAGCTCCTTTATCAGGTCGTTTGTCCTACGTATCGGTGGACGATCTACGCTGCGCTTGCCGGTCCGTGGTCTCCACTCCAGAACCTTCCGGCCCCATCGGCCATCTGTTTTGCGTGCTATGCCCACTGCCACTTTAACTGACTTATCGTCTGGGCTATGTCGGTGACTTTCGTTCTTCTACGGATCTCCTCATTTCTGATTCGATCACGTAGAGAAACCCCGAGCATAGCCCTCTCCATAGCTCATTGTGCGACTTTGTTTTTTTCGATTTGCGGCCCATTGTACACGTAGAGTAGTATAGACCACGTTTCAGTGCCATAAGTCATCACTGGTAACACACATTGGTCGAAGACTCTTGTCTTGAATTTAGTGTAGGTCGGTGCAAATATAGAAATTAGGCTATTATGTAAGTGCCATGATGTGCCTGTAGCGCTCACCATTCCGTTCTACAAGGGGAAATGTGTTTTTAACTGGTAATTATTATATGTATAATGTCAAAAAAATATCTAGAGATGATATCGCGAAAACGTTTCAATGGAAAATCTGCCACAGGCACACCGTAATGTTTGTTAATATTCATAGATCACGCATTTTCATTCGCTTTCCTAACCTGTTTTTGATATAACTTTATGTGTTTTCATATACCTCATCTTGAAATTGGCCAGCAAATGTGTTCAATTTGAAAATCAAAGAAAAGCTTTGAAGCAGACGAAAGTCAAGGGTAAAAAAGAAAATAAAAGGATTCAGGGGTGTTGGATTGATGGAGGACACAACTCCAAGTGTTCTAAAACATTTTGCCATAATTAAATAAATAAATAAAGTGTAAGAACAAGGGATTCCGATGCTGGCGCTGAGAGAAAGAACAGCTCAAAACTCGGTATAGAGAGGAGAATTCCAGAAAACGTAAAGTCAGGTCGGCTTTAATCTGAATTAATAAATCACATACAAAAGACTATTGAGTGTGTACAAGTTCTGTGATCAGGGTTTCATTAGTCCCATTAGAGACGAAGCAGCACTTATGGAACCATTAATCATATATCATGAATGAAGCTGATACCCTTTGATGTTTCCTTTTCTTGGCCACATACAAATGTCCATGTTCACACCCTATAGAATGATCTGGTCTTGGCCGGGTACTTTGTGTCTGAAGACTTATATATATTATATAACTATATTTATTTCTAGAATTATTTTTATTTTTCTTATTTATTGTAGGCATTATTCCCGATAGAAAGCAATGTTAGGTCTAAACTGATATAACACTACAACACCTTACTATAGGTACATTAATCTGTGGTCCCTGATATTTCCTCTTAAACACTTGAACTGCGCCTCCAGCTGCTATTTATAATTATTACTGTCTATCACTCATAAATCATGACAAGAGCAACTGAGAGTTACGCAAATAAGTCGTGATTCGACATCGCAACCTTTGTTTCTACTTTCTATGTGACAAGCTGTGATAGCTTAAGGCTAACCACCTACGAGGTTTTGTTGCTGGTAACATTATCTAGGGCAGTTAATAATGTTCTTGTCAGGAAGGTAACAAGCATAGTAAACATTATACTACAAATGCTTATATCTCTCGTCTCTGGTTATCAATATCTCAATTAGAAAATCTCAGTTCCTATGTAGGCTAGTTATATTATATACCACTCCAATTCAGGTTGCCAATCTTGCCCTGGGAAACGTATTTAAAAAATGTTGTAGACAAATATGTAGCCTTTTTTATAAATCTTGGAATATAATAATTAAAATGTAAAATGAATTTGTCAAGTTAATATCCTTACGCTTTATGCTTACATACTCCGCCAGAAAATATTTCGATTGTCATAGCATCTAACAGGAGAGAAAACCCAGAAACTTGGACATTATTCATATCATCATACAAATCTATACTAATACTAGCGACTGCCGGCGACTTCGTTCGCGTAATAGGCTCGGCCTTCGGCCACGCCATAACCTCCCATTAGTTTTCTTATTTCTTAGTTTTTCATTCATAAGAACCTTCTCCTGACAATAATTAACACAACAAAAAAGAATAAGCGAGATTGTTCCATCCGTTCTCAAGTTGTTTGTTTGAATTGAATGCACTCCGAAACTACTGACCCGATTCTAGTAAATATTTTTGATTAGACTCTAACATTATCCCAAATTAACATAGGTTATACATATGTTGATTCATTATCATCATCATTCATCACCACGTGGGTGAATCCGAGAAATTAGTTACATAATAAACTGCTAAAGGTATTTATTTATCTCGTTGAGCCCTACAGACAAAACAAGATGCCATAGTAAATACTAATTGCTATTTTTCAACTTTGTAGAATACTTACATTCACATGTATCTTACAAATTAGATAAATATTACTGGGTCTAGTGAGAAATAACAGTCTTAATAAAAAGCTCATTCAAGATTTCAATCTGATACAAAATAACCAAGTTCTATAAATGGTTACCAAGTTAAGTACATACGAGTATATCTTTCATTTTGAACACCGAGACGGCCAAAAGTGTAGACGCTTCTCTAGGCTTGTTTGCTGTAATATCTATAGATATTTTATAAAACTATATAACGTGATCTATAGGTTGTACCTATTACAGTGTCCATATTACAAGCTGTCCTTGTGTCCATTCCCATTTCCGGTCGTTTCTTAATAACTCCATACATATTATAGTAACATACTGGTCACATGCACCAGCGTGTGTGCAATATCATTACCAACAGTGGCAAAAGCTTTACTTATAATATGTTATTCATAACATAAGGTACAACATTATCTGATTTACGGTCCGAATTGTTTGAAGAAACTAAGTTGTACTAAAATATGTACTTAGTACTTAAACGGCATGGTAATAATGATGCTTTGCTTGCTAATATATACATGCCAGTATAAATCTATTTTTGTCCAATATTCTAAGAAATGGTTACGTTACTGTCTATAAAAGAAGGTGAAAGAAAACTTTAGCGCCTTCACTCAAGTAAAACAAGAGTATCATTTTGGATGCCCGCAAGTTTGCAAGTCATTACCGTCCGCTGCTCTAAACTTATTTTCATCATTAAAGTCAATATTTTGGCCTATATCCTATAATTTATCTGTCTATATCATATCTAACCGTCGTAATTAATTTGTGACATTATGCATACGTTTAGTAATAGTAGTGATTTTTTCCTATGACTGAGAAACGACTGAGAAAAACAATAACGCATAAAGTGGTTTTCTGTTTTCATGAAAATAAACTGTATATAGTAATATGCGGGAAAACAAAAGTGAATAGTATTAATTAGAAAAAAAAACCTTAATCATAGTCGCATTTTTCAATAAAATGTATTTCAAAGTGTCCATAATAGCTGCACCAATTTTCTATTCAGGTACTATCATACAAACCGTACCGCATCAATGGTGGCGAATTTTTTGTTAGCCCTCTCAGGTAATTTTCTCAAATCAAAGTTTGTAGTTGGTGTAAGTTTTTTCACGACTATTCATGGCCATAGTGGCCAGCAAGATTTTTCCGTGATCAAAATATACAAAATATCTCAGGCTATCTCTACCAAGTTTCATCATTATCGGTTCAGTAGTTAAGACGTGAGGAACAAACGAACACTTTTATCATATTGTATAATTATATACATCACATTGTGTCTGATTACAGACGTGTTTCACTGTTTGATTACATTATTCCTATGATTTATATTTCGTATTACTAGCTGCGTTCTGCGTGATGATGGATGATGATGATGATGATGATGAAACAAAAATATAGCCTATAGCCTGCAATGATCAACGAATTTTTGAAAGCAGTCAACTATTTTTTGAATTTATGCGTTACAAGTATATATCCAAATCTTTCATATAGTTCTTTCATATTTACATCTTATGTATAGATAACATTAGCAACTGTTACTGCAGTTTTATCAACAAAACATGACAACCATTAAAATGGTTGCTCTTTAGAGCAAGAGACCTAATTTATTCCTACGTTTGACGAGCAATTAACTGATCGCCCGTTTAAGCGAGCTGACCGCAGAGTGCGTTGCTTCATACCGTAATGGTTCTAGCCTTAGTAGTTACTGTAATTAGGTTAAATATCCTCATTTACTTGGATATGTCAGGACGTCAAGATTGATTTGTATGTGGTTTCAAATGTTAAGCTTCCTTTGCTGCATACATAAAATATTTACCATGTAACGTTTTGCTTGAGTTCCCGATATTTAGGCACTGTTGCAAGCGCCATCATCAATCGAGTTAAATTAACAAAAAACTTGTAAAAGTGGCGAAATATCGGAAACTAAAGCAAAAAGTAATACACGTAAATACTTTTTTCAAAAGAAAGAAGGTTCTCAAGCCCGCTCGTATATTTGTTCAAAGATATGACCACGCATAACTTTTTACAGAGTACTTAGTTTAATTTTGATATTTATTCTTGTTTGGTAGTAGTATACTTCTGAAGTCCTATTTAAATTTCATCAAATTCGGTCGTGCTGTTTTCAAGTTACACTCTAATAACTGTAAGGTATTTCGCTAGTATCTTGATGATATCCTTATTGACGATGAATGACAATCGATCCCGTAAGTAGCAAGGGTCTACTCTACTATCGAACTCTACCTTTTGTGCTTTATTCACAGATACACAAAAATATCAATTGTATCAATTGAAAATGTGTAGTTAATGAAAGACTACAACGGATTTGACAATTTGGTGTTGAAAAGAGAAAGCTTCTTTTGGTAAATCTTCACTTCATCATCATTGTTAAATTATTATTAGCATATTTAACTATGTAGATTAGCTTTATGTCCCGCTACTCCGTTCGTTTTTTTTCTGTTTTTCCATCGTTAATTTAAGTTATTGTCCAATATGTTAATGTCAAAGGTTAGTTTACTTCTAATAAGTTTAAGCTTAGCTATCTTGTCTTGACATTTCCACCAACAAGTTCTACCAAACGTTTTAAATCGTACAGACACCCATACCACCTTATTATAAAACGTGAATGGAAAAAGTCAAAACCATTTATTCAATTTAGGCATCAAAGACGCACTTATGAATGTCAATTATTCATTATAATTTACCTCAAAGACTCTACCGCCGCATTCCAAAATATGGGCATACCGAGAAGAAGCAGCAAGAAACTCGGGGCCAATCTTCTCATATTCAATTTCAATTTCAGATTTTTGCAATGTTTCTACTGTACTACTAATATTATATTTTATGGGTGGCAGATGACAACATGCCATAAGTGGAGTATATAAGTATTATAAGTAATAATATGAGTATATTAGACAAATATGCTTGGATATATACACTATTACACTATATCCTACACTACAGATATATTGTCGGACTTGCCATAATCTCCCATCATTTCTTGGTTTTTATTTCATTAGAACCTTCTCCTGACAATAATTAACACATTATGCTAATATAAAGATACCGGCTGCACTTACTTGGTATTACGACGTTTCGAAAGTACGAGTATAAGACGTTCTTCTTCAGGGAGTGTTCACGCTTGGAGATCTTATACGTTCGTATCTGACCGTATCCGACGTCGTCGGACTTAAACCCTCATTATACCAAGTGAGTGCAGCCGGTATCTTTATATTAGTATAATGTGTGATACTCACCATAGTTTTCAAACTTTAATAATTAACACAACTAAAAAGAATTAGCGAGATTGTTCAATGCGTTCTCAAGTCATAGCGTGACCAGGAGAAATAGGGGTTCATTTGTATATGTGTCGTCTTCAGTATACTGAATCAAACGATAATGAGATCCATAATTATGCAATTAAATTTGAATTGGAAATGAATAAGTTCAATTTGAACAAGTACAATTTGAAAAATTTAATACCGACTTCCATTCTATTCAGTTATTGGATTGTAACTCAAAAACTACTGAAATGAATGATGAAATTTAAATGGGACCACACGGGAAGCAACAACTTTCAAACAAATAATTTTGAGAATCGGTTCACCCTATTGAATGTTATGAGGTAGCAAACATTAAAAAAACAGTCGAATTGAGTACCTACTCCTTTTTGGAAGTCGGTAGAAAAAGCTGCATGCCACACCCGACGCTTTTGTTTCTACAGGGATCAGCAAAGTTTTATTTATCGTATCCTTGACTACGATTATTAGTACGTGACTAATTCATGTCACCAGATTCACCAGACAGTCAAGATTCTAATCGCATCTTAGAAGGATTTGTGTTTGTTAACGTCATTGACAATCACTTTGATATTGCTTGTTAAAGCTCAAATGTTTGCCATACCGTCCGCTTCTAAGGCATGTGTAAATTTGTCGAAGCAATTATTGTGTCTAGTTAAATGTCTATTAAACTGCCAATTAAAATGTATGACCTCAAAATATATTAGCATAGATGGAAATCTAGATTTAAAAGTATGGAAATTACCTGAACATTACGTATTGAAACTGGTTTCTTTTAATATTGAAAGGTAAATGAGTATTTGACAGATGCAAATAGGTAGAGATTGCAGATTCAATAGGCTCGGAAAATATAGTTTGTCTAAGATTTTTTTAGTTCATACTAGCTTGCCCGCGATTTCGTTCGCGTGGTAGGCTCGACCTTCGGCCTCGCCCTTACCCCCCATCTTTTCTTGGTTTTTCTTTCATAAGAGCATTCTCCTGACAATAATTAACACTACAAAAACTAACTGACGAAATTGTTCCTTCCGTTATCAAGTTATAGCGTGACCAGCCGTGCGTTTCTCTAAGATTAAACATAGTTGCATCTTTGACAACATCTGTGAAACAAATGAAGAGATGACAAGAAACGTTGGAAAAGCAACCTTATGTACAAGGACGATCTGGAATCATTACATAATCGCACGGCAGGGTATACTCGTATAATAGTTCATTTTTATACATAAACCAGAGACAGCCAGTGAATTCTTTTGCGTAATAGGCTCGGCTTTAGGCCTCACCATAACCTCTCATCTTTACTTGATTTTTCTTTCTTAATTCCTTTTTCTTATAATAATTAACAGAACAAAAATATAATTAGTAAGTTTCATCCGTTCTCAAGTTATAGTGTGACCAGGAGAAATAGTGGAACATTTTTATAATATAGATTGATGTTTATGCAATTAACTGAGGGAGACGGCCAAGTCGTGCACCTGGTGCTATGCTTGCTCATGTCAGTTGAAGTGCCAATTGTCAGTGAGATATTGGTTTTTGAGTCTCTTTTTCCCAGTAACTTTACTTGATACCTGTGCCTTTCACACCCCCATACTGTAATACTTGCCCACCATTACTTCGCGGTGCGAATCAAGGCGGCCTCTAACACTTCCTTCTCAATACTAGGACTATTAGGGGATTGTTTTATGTGTAAATTCATATGACATTAATAAATATAGTTTAGTAAGGTTATAGTACAAACTGTATCTGTTTTTTAAAATAATTCTGCCTTCTGTCTATTTACCGACTACTTATTTATTACTGCTTTGACTGTATATTTTAATGACATTTATCAGTCTGAGAAACCAAAAAAAATTGTTGAGTCAAAATCGTTGAATAAAATAATATTTTTATTTATACGAGTGCTTTGCCGATTCGGGCAAAACAATCTGTTAAATCCCAAATTACTAATAAAACATACAGACATTAAAAAAAATGATAATGCGCCCGCCCATCGAGATCAACGAGTAAATGCTGCTCTCCGAGAATACGACATCACACGGTTAGACTGGCCTGCCGAGCCGCAAGCGCGTGCTCTATTGGGTTTAAGCCCAATAGCTGCTAGAGTAAGCTGTTTGGAACCGTCGGCCATGTCCCCAGAGAGTGTCAGAGCTCAGGGAAGCCGCTATGAGATCAAGAATGGGACAGGTTACTAAGAAATGCTGGATAACTTGATTATCAGCATGCCAAGGAGGATCACCGCATGTGTTCGAGCCAGGGGAGGAGTTACATTGTAACTAATATAAAACTTTTATTAAAAATTGTTCATTTAGTTCAGTTTAAAAAATAAATCTGATCATGCTAGTGATCAGAAACTTTTTTTGATGTGTGTACATCTCTGAATCCATCGTTTATTGATAATATTCACTAAGGTCGATACAACTATTAATTGTATGAAATCAAAGCATAGAGGAAAACAGCCCATGAGTTGGTTTACTTTATGAATCAAAGTGGCCATCAGACAATTCACATAAATTAAGACGTTCCAAGAAATTAAATCTAGTTTCAATAATTTTACCAACATGTCTATAGACATTTTAGTAGTTGTTAGAATATCACATATCTCATCAATAATCTTAAGTGCGTTATCAAAGTTTTTAATATTCATCTGTAACACATTGCACTGAAGGTTGATTTTAGAGTAAATGAGAGAGCAGTGTCAGTATACGTTTCGATTTGTAGGAAATAACGGAACAGACCAGTTGGTGGATAGATGTGTAAATGTGTGTTGGGTTCTAGGAAGATGCACAACTATAATGAGTATCTTTGATTTTTGTGTGGCGTTTGTTTTAGTGGCAATGTGATATTTTACTTAACTCAAGAGAGGTTCGTGAATGATTTCGTCCGGGCGGTGTACTGCCATCATACCCTTTTCTACCGTGATGCAGTAATGTTCGCAATACTGTGTTTTGGTTTGAAGATATGGTTTCTGACGAATCTATACTTAATATTTAAAGAGGAAAGATTTGTATGTAAGTATGTTTGTAACGAATTGGCTCAAAGAGTACTGGACCGATTTCAAAAAATCTTTCACCATTGTAAATCTACATTGACCCTGAGTAACATAGGCTATATAAGATTCATCATCATCGTCATCATCATCCATCACCGCGCAGGTGAAACCGTTATTTAAGCACATGAGATATATAACAACTTACTTTACTTTATTAAACGCTGCTTAAAATTAACGTCAATATATAAAAGTAACGCCATTTAAAGTTAAGCAGCATTTATAAGTCCCTTAATATCCCAGGTTTACAAGCGCTGTGCAGTTCGTTACTTGTGAGGAAATGCATCTGTTCTAGGCAGAGTTTACCATTTAACATCAGGTGTCATCATTTTAATAATCAATTATTAAAAAATAACGGATAACATTTTCTAACTTGCCAAAATTGAAGCGAAGCGACACTGTGTTCATGTCTGCCTTACTCTCCTCTACATATTATAGATAATGCATACCTACATATATAAAAGTAGGTGTGCAACCAAAACGATACCAATAAGTATCCAGCTTAACCTAGTTGATAGGGTAATATTTAGCTTTTTTGTTTTCTTTTAGACCATGGCATAGTTCTCATGGTTTCTTAAAAAAAACGTATTACCCATGATTCTGATACAGCAAAAGTGCTCCAGATATATTTCGGTTTGCAATTATGGTTAGGCATCATTGTGCCTATCGGTGCCAGACCAGTGTGTCAAATTATAATAGTTACGGTACGTGATGGACAGTCCGTCGGTGGAAACTTCATCAAGAATTCAGGGCGAGCCTCAAAAGTTATGGGTTACTGCCAATGATAACATAATACATCGCACGGTATTCTGTGATTGCGATACATTATGTTATTTACGTATAATGTTTCAAGATTGTTTTATTATTGTTCTTATAGAGCAGTGGATCTTAAACTTTTAGTGACGAGGGGCCGTTTGTTTGTTTTTGCCATGGGCCACCAGTTTGGAGGTTATAAAAGTATATAATAAATATACCATTATCAACAACATAAATAACTAACGCCTGTGAGCATTGAGAGAAAATAAAACCACTCGTGATGTTAAAGTCTTGGCAATATTATCACTAAATCAACTAACGTATTTTACAACTCGTGACCCAGAGGAAAGCACCTTAAGTACGCTGCCTTGGAGTCAGCCTACGAGTTCGTGCCGTTTGCTGTGGAGACGGCTGGGCAGTGGGGCCTGGAGGCCAAGAAATTTGTTAAAGAACTCGGGCGGCGTCTGAAGGAGAGAACGCGTGATCCTAAGTCGGGCCATTATCTTGTGCAGAACATTTCCTTGGCCATACAACGCGGGAATGCCTGATAGGCACGTTTGGGCGAGAAGGCATTGATTGTGAGGGACATTGACAAAATCAAATCAAATGTGTTTTTATGACATGATGTTAATTTTGATTAATTTCAAATAATGTTTTTATAGTGGACTATAAGCGACAACTCGTGACTAAAACAATATCTAGGTTAATGACAAGTTTTGTCTATATCACTACGACGGAAAACGACACTACTTGGTAACACACTGTCTGGTAAATATTGATGAAAGCAAAGTGGGGAAACTTGTAGTTATTTCTCGAATCTTTCATAAAATCGTCAAGATTATTTCCTCTATTCTTCTTATAATCGAATGTAACTTTCAATTCGAATGTCTTTGCAGACCACTTCACATGCTTCCAGGGACCACCAGTGGTCGGCGGACCTCGGGTTAACAATCGCTGTTATAGAGGAACCATCAGAAAGCCAGAAAGGACGTAAAATGTTTTTAATGCAATTTAGTATCGAGACAGGCAACTCGTGAGCTGATGGTAAGCATAACTCTTGCCCAAGACAGTTGCAGTGCCACCCAGTGCTTAAAACTATAGTTTTCACTGTACTGTACTCACCCTGAGACGTTGATTTTTTGTCTCTTTCGCCCAGTACCTATTGTTACTTGCTACAGTATAATCACACTCTAACACAATACGGCTTGCGCACTATTGCTTCGCGGTAGATTATCTGTTACTGAAGTGGTACCAACTCAGACGGCCTCTATCACAAGAGGCCTGCCACCTAGTAAATTATAGTTAACAAGTATAATTAGAAAATTTTTATACCGACTTCCATTCTATTCAGTTATTGGAGTGTAACTCAAAATCTACTGATCCGAAGTAGATAAAATTTAAATGAAACCACACTGGAAGTACCAGCTTTCAAACAAGAAAAGTATTTTGAGAATCGTTTCACCCAGTCGAAAGTTATGAGGTAACAAACATAAAAAAAATACAGTCGAATTGAGTATCCGCCTCCTTTTTCGGTCGGTTAAGTCGGTAGAAAATATAAATAATAGTTGTATACTGTTGTGCGCGATATTTAACTGAAGTATCTAAAAACGTACACTTATGAAAATGAAAATGAAAAATGTTTTATTACTGTAGCCAAAGTTTAACTTAACTTAAGATAGGTTGGGACCTTCTAGTAGGTATAAAAACACCTGTGTCAGAAGACCCCGCTCTTCCATATCCACACTATTACATGTTATGGTTACAGGTAGGTACTTAATAATTGTATATATATATATATATATATATATATATATATATATATATA
Organism: Selenia dentaria; assembly: GCA_917880725.1. Taxonomy (NCBI): domain Eukaryota; kingdom Metazoa; phylum Arthropoda; class Insecta; order Lepidoptera; family Geometridae; genus Selenia; species Selenia dentaria. The sequence goes on along the minus strand of OU862888.1, from coordinate 17,401,111 downwards.
TATTATGGTTATATTAAAAAAAACATAAATAAAAAAAATAGGAAATAGGATATTAAAAAAAATTAAAATAATTTAATAGTTAAGTTCTTTTTAAGAAATTTTACTAATATTTATAGTTATTGAGTAAGATATTTTTTTCGTGTTTTTTTTTCTATCTGAAGTGACCCAAATTACTTTGTGTTTTTGGTCGAAGTATAGAAAAAGTCAGCATAACAAGGAAGGTTCAGGAAAAGTTCATCGAAATCTCAGCTAACATTATCGAATGCCTTTCATATCTATCACGCAAGAGGTAGAGTTCAATCACTGGTGTGAGGGAAGCGTTTAAGTAATGAGTTCAAGTTCAAGTTATGCAATCTTATATCGTTTTGATCGTGTTTAAGATATATAATTTGATTTTTTACCAACTTTTAAAAAGAAGGAAATCCTGAAGCCGATGCGTATTTTTCTTATGTGAGACGTTTAACCTGGTCCATCCGATTTTGTTTTGTTTTTGTTGTATGAGTTATGATAATATGACTCCAAATTGGTAATATTATTAACATTCTTCCCATTTAACGTTATTAACTTCGATGAAAGTTTTTAACTTCTTTAAAATAGAAGAAATTTTTTGCTGATCTTGATGGTTTTATGATTGTCTTTTACTTTGACAGTAGTTTACAGTTTTTTAATTTGTAATTACTAGTTAACAATAGTTAAAACTACTTTATTGGATTAACGTTAAATATATCTATATTTAAGCATTAATATTGTTAAATTCGAAATGAAAGTTTTAACTGCTTGTTCAACAAAAAAATATAATTAAGTTTGTCGAAGATATATCAATGTAGTTTACAGAAACCGGATAGATCATAAAAAACAGTAATTAATTTGGGAGGCAAGTTGATAACCTCTTAATGCGACGGCTAGTACAAAGTTCGCGATAAAATTTATCGGCGTACTTTCCCACTGAGTCAGTTTATAAGCGAAGATTGTACCAGTAGTACCCAGAAAATAACATGCTGTCACTTTAGTACCATGTCACAACAATCAACATTTATTTTTGTACCTTTGTCATATATCATATATGGAAAGGTTTTTTATGAACACTGAGTGCTAGAGTTATTTCGATAACGTTCTCATGTTATGTAGTGGTGGACTTTTGTAGAGTCCGCCTGGGTAACATACCTTTAAGTATAATATAACATAATATATAATAATATATATAACATACCTTTACCTTTTTATCATATATTTTATTACAACCGTAAAGCAGTAGTGTGCAAACATTATTGTGTCGTTGTAGAGCAATATTTTCACCAAAATAACAGGGTAAGAGTTTTAACATGTTATATTTAAATCTCAGGGAAACGAGCGCAGTGCTTTGCCATGCAGGGGTTTGAACTCTTGTAGTTTAAATTCTGAATGGCACTGAACTTATGCAAGCGTGAGGCTTAATATCAGGCGGCAATTTTCTCGTCTCGCCACCGATTGAGAAAAAAAAACATAGTCACTGGACAGACAGGTTCAATATAACAATAATTAATATTGGAGTAGTGAATAAGTTTGTAAACCAGTTCACCGGCAGGATGAGTGTATTTTTTTGTTCAAATCTATGGCATCGAGTTTTAGACCATCGAGAATAATAATCATAACTTCATCTCTATGTGAAAGTGCAGTCTAATCTGAATTTTAAAACAATTTACGATGCATTACGTCAGGTTGAAAATTAATATATATTAAAATAACGTGGTTAAAATTTTAATACTATACCTTACTTAAAAATATATATAGTGTTATCACTGAAAATTCAGAGAGTTCAGATGTGAAAGTTTGTTTTTGTGGATGTAGGATTTTTTTCTGCGGAAAGCGAGTAATTTTTATGAGTTCTATTCAGTTAAAATTCTTTTCCTGTTCCTCTTCTGATCAAGGTATTTTTTTCATTGAATATTATCGATCTGTTTCGTTACACTAGATGTTTAAAGATTTTGCTCTTTACTTATTATCAGGATATATATCAGCGCACTCTAAAACATTTCATTTTTCAGTCCTTTCCTAAATCTACATTAACCCTTTGCGTCCCAGAGACGTAAATATACGTCAGTTTTATTCTTAAATCTTTTGTTTTAATTATCACGTTATAGGAAGGATTAAATTAGATGGTTTTCTAATTATTATTTTAATTACTAAATTGAAACGTTCCCTTTCACACATATTCTATACCACTCATATTTCCTGTTTCGCGGCTGGCATTAGATAGATTAACTCTTTATTAAAATACTACAATACAAAAATACCTATGGTACAAATTATGAAATAATAATAAAACAAAAATACAATCAAAAATATTTCACAATTAAATACATAAATTATAAGTGTCACAATGGGCAATTGATACAGACCCGTAGACTTGGCAGTCGCCAAATAACCAATAATACAATAGTTTTCTTGGAAAACATACAACTATTCGAGCAATTACGATGTGTGTGGTTAAACCTTAATCCAACACACTATATTTTTTATTCACGCAAATGGGGATCAAAACAGAGACCTGAGGAAGTGACTACTTATTCAAACTATATCCCTTCCAACATTAATGCTTGGTGTAGCAGCTATAATTTGAAGCGAGCGAAAATAAATATTATTCCAAATGAAATGTCCTTCGGTATATCCTTTTCCTTCGTAAAGCTGCTCCTTAAACCACGCTATTTGCTTTAGGTGTTGCCAGATAACCTAAAAACAAACTAACTTGCCGTTGTGTCTATGTTATACTAGACATATTTAAAAATATCTTAAACCGGATACTCAACATGTTTTAGTAATAGAACTAAGCAGGTAAATCAACTAACAAATCCATCCAGATAATGCATATATACGAGTATATAGTATCAAGCGACGACGAGACGTTGTAGTTTTATAACTACGAGGATATCTGTCTTTTACAACCTTTTACGTCAACGGTGACGAAACGAGCAGGTCTCTGGCTTGATGTTAAGCGTCACGCTTGCCTATAACAGTTCAGTGCCACTCAGAATTTCAACTACAACAGTTCCAAACAATGCACTGCATTCTTATTTTACACTATATAATAATTTAAAACAAATACTATAAGGCTTAGGTTAGTTAAAATTTATTAAATTTTCATTGTTAGACTTAAGTCTTAACCTAAGAACAGCAATTTAACTAACGTTTTTAAAGTCAATGGTGTGGTGCGAGCGGGCTCTACTAAAGTCATACCACTACAAGCCCTACTTGTATGTATGTGATCCTGGTGCAATGCCTTCAGTGAACTATGTATGTTCTTAGTTAAAACTTAGTAATAATTTTATTTTTAATAATGATAATAATAATTTAATTACTAATTATAATTTAAATTTAATTAAATTTATTACTATTTTTAATTACACTATCTTCTTATCACTTATAAAATCATATCAATAGCCTTGCCATTTTACCCATTTTTATAATAGATATACCATGTCACCATCCATCCAAAAGTTTCTGTTTTTTATACTACATTGTATTTTTATACCAAACAGGTATCTAAGTGTTGCCCCTACAGCCCCACTTATGCCTTTGTAAAGGACCGGGTGAAATCTGTGATTTTTTGAATTAAAGGAATAAAATAATAATTAATATTACTTTGTTAAAAGCATTTACAATAAACATGGAGTATAATCACCTGGTCCTCAAACTAGGCTTATAAAACCCCTGCAAAAGGTTTCAGATCTCTTTTGTCGCTTCAACAAGGTCACATGGCCAGACACAATAGGAATTTAATTGTTGTAATAACATCGACACTTGAGGGGATAAATAAATTTCCGTCTATAGAAAACAATTATTTAACGATAAATTTAAAAATTATAAATCATTACAAAAAAAAACAGTTTTATAATGATGTACTTTAATTAACTTGTACTGAGTACACAATAAACGCTAATAAAACTCTTGATCCTTAAAAAGTTTGCGTTTTTACTACTGGTTACAGACGAGCGGCCATAGACGAGGTAGGGAGAGGCGCGGGGCAATGTCCTGCGATTCTCTATAAGGCTGTGGCTTGCATACGTAATGTACGAAGCTAGTATGGGTAGGATTGTGTGGAAATTATTCGAAAGAAATATAAGGCCAGGTCAATCATCAGCGAGATTTCCTGCTTTAAACAACTGTATTTTTAGAGAAACATATTGAAATGTTGTGGAGAATGTGTTTATTGTAAGTTCATAATTTAATATATTTGCATTACAATTATTTAGATGTCATCGAAAATATTTTGTGAAGAGTCTTGGCCTCATTATACAATGTTTGGAAAATTCACTTTTTTACACATTATGGGATAGGTTGGCAAACGAGCAGATGGCTCACATGGTGGTAAGCGATCACCGTCGCCCACTGACATCCGCAATACCAAAAGTGTCGAGGATGTGTTGCCGACTTTTGAGGAAGGAATAAGAGGTGAGGGGTGGGAGGAGGGGTTATGGGTAAGAGGGGGGGGGGGTAGGAATGGGGCCTCCGAAACCTCCCATAGAACGACTGAAACGATAACAAAAATAGCGAGCTCTATTACTAGACGCCGGTGTTATGTGGTATGTAGCCCGTAAGGTTACAGTGTGGTACTACCACCAACAACCACCACATTGTTACCATATGGTAACGATCTGGTCCTACTGCTGGGATGAGTTGAGCTTTCCTCTCAGAGAGAAAACTATTAAGGGAAGTTTGTTGCCATCTCTAGTGTGTTCAGGATACCCTAACGCTCTTAGCAGCATGGAAAATCAGGAAGTTGTTCTAATATGGAATAATAACGTACAAAATAAGTCAAAGACAAAAACAAATATAAAATATAGTACAAAATAAGTCAAAAAGTAGGTGAGTTCTTGGTTTGAACACGCTGTACTTACAATCAGTTTTAGTTTGATCACATCTTATAATGTAGGTAAGGTGGGTTGCAACTGAGCGGTTTTGGCTTATTTTTTTATTATTTTATTTATTTATTTATTAAATTAAAAAAAACAACGTATAGAAGCCATTGAAAAAGTAAAATAAGGCATATTATTAGAAATAACCATGGAATTCCAAATAAGCTTATGCATTCCTTTATATATCCTCCTTTATATCCACCCTTCCTTTATATATGCTTCGTATTGTTTCGACGATCACTGATGGAACTCAATGGTAGACCAGAATATTTAGACGAATTTGGGTAATTATTTGAATAAATACATAGATTTTAAAATATTCCTTAAATCTGTACTTAATTTTACTTTATTATATATTTAATATTATGCAGAGTACCAAGAAAAATAATTATGAAGTGATGTATCCATCGACACAAAAAGTTACAATACATATATACTCGTATATACTCGTACCATTGAATGCGAGGTTTTCGTTTTACTTTATAACCTAAATATAATCATGATAATTATGAGTAAATTAACGTTTATCACGTGAAAAATGAACGAACTCACAATGGAAGGTTTCTGTGGAAAAAACACATGTTTAGCTCTTATGGTACTTCTAAATATTTAGTCACTTACGTACTTAACATAAACTTGTGTCAAAGTGACACAAGTTTATGATCTTAAAGATCTCGATAGAATAAAACGGGCCCGGTAAAACCATATAATGTTAATTAATCTAGTTTCTCTACAATATACTAGTATTTTCCTATCAGGCTCTAGGCACAAAAACAATGGATCTAGGAAACAAAGAAGATCTGACTGAAATAGAACAACCTTTTTCATTGCCAATGCAAATTTAACGCCTTATTAGCTCTTGTTATCGATGATAAGATAGCTTTGCATACGTAATTACCACAACGACAATACCAACCAGCATGTATAATGGAAACAAATACTGTTTACGAACAATTTATGTGTTCAGCAAATTATTTTAGTTAAGTGTACCCTTAGCCCTTAAACTAAGCTATTTTGGTATACCAATTACTAACCGAGTATACTCTCTTTTAATTACTTGCATAAGTTTAATAAGCCCATATTCTTTTAGAGAGTACTAATATCATTAATTCAGTCCGGAGAACGGCCGTGGCCGTGGCCTGCCATGCGATTCTGTAATGATACGTCGATGCGCTCGTCGACGAGCTCACTGATGTCAAATACTTTGAGATATCGCCCTTGTACATAAGGTTGTTTGTCCAACGTTTCTTGTCATCTCTTAATTTGTTTCACGGATGTTGACAAAGATGCAACAATGTTTGCTCTTAGAGAATCGCACGGCTGGCTTAGTATCTGAATTTTTCGTATATTCTGTAGTGGTTAGGACTTATGAAGAGTCTTCCTGGAGAAGTACCACCTCTTTCCCAGTTATTCAACCGTGAAGCAGTAGTGTGCAAATTTAACTCAGCTTCGTTCTGGGGCAATGTTTCCTGTGAAATGACTGGGCAAGAAATTTCACATCTTATATCCCAGGCTGATGAGCTCAGTAAATTGTCCTGTAGGGTATTAAACTCTTGTACTTTCTAATTCTGTATGGCATTGAACTAGTATGGGCAAGCGTGATGACATCAGGCTCGTTTCATCAACAAATTACATAAAAAAACTGAACACCTATGATGCGAAAACCTTATTTTACTTGGCCTATAACAACCAAACCGTGACGGCTAACTTACCGTCCAAAACACGGAAACACTCGGTTAAAACAGCCACTAGTGGTCGCCCATCCAAGTAGTTACTTCAGAAAGTTTTGCATAACCTAGTTGAACAGTTTTGATTGACTAGACAAGCTCTGCTACATATCAGCTACTAGAGCTGTTCAGAAGAAGAATCATTGCTGATCCTGCAAGAACTGAGCCTAAATACTTAATAATGTGTTCAATACTTTACAAAGGATGTCACCGGCGACTCCGAGTATAGTGTCTCTATATAAAATGGTAGGTGACTTGTTTACCGTTAAACCGGCGTCCTTATTAAGAATGTCATACGCCGGTAGTTTGATTTAGGTCTGCTGGTATTATTTTTTACCTCTTTGTTTAATTCATTAATTATATCAATGTATAAAAAGATATCTTTTAAAAGTTCATGTGGACACACACCATGGAGTATGAAGTAATTGTTACAAGCACTGCATATGTAGGAAAGGTACTTTTAGGAAATGGAAAACGAGGTTGTGTCTGTGTGTGTGAGGTGTGGTAAGTGGAGAATGATCTTGAGAACCCAATTCAATATTGGAAAGTTTTAAACGCGCACGAATAGAATTAATGTTTAAAGAAAATATTGGACATTTTGACCATGGATTAACAATATTATTGTATATATTTAATATTATAATATTAAAATATTATAATTAATAATGAACAACCCTAATATTATAAATGCGAGTCAGTTTCTGTGTTTGTTGCGCTTTCACGCCTAAATGGCTGAACGGATCTCGATGAACTTTGGCAAGGAGATAGTTTGTTGTTTCATCATCATGATCATCATCATAATCAACCATCACCACACGGGCGTTACCGAGTATTTCAATATAATTTTGATTAACATCGACGTTTCAATCCCGGGTTTACTCGTGACCGCAGTTGATGCGATCGGCAGGGCTATTATCTATCTCAGTTGCTAACAAATGTTGATTGAAATCTTGAAAAATGGCGGCTGTATGTCAGTTTTGGCAACTCCAGTAAGCAAAAATGTTAGTTAGTTGATGACTGACGCTGACAAAAGTAGCATTGAGCGGCCATTTTTTCAGATTTCAATCCACATTTGATAGCAACTGAGATAGATAATAGCCCAGCAGGTTAATATAGTCTCTTAGAGATTCGTAACATTTTTTTATATTATTCGAAATTGCGGTCACAATTAATTGTTATTGGATGGTGTCTTTGCACTTTGACCCATAAACTGTATTGTTAAAAATTGAAACCTCAAAGCCAGAAAAATAAACCAGCCAACTTAAGAGCATGGATCAGGAAATAAACGTTCGTTTCAAGGTATTTTATTATATGCAGTATGAATGTCTTAATAACGTTGTCTGATTTGCACTTGTTACTCGTATACATATTCATTTTGTTTTTATGTTATGATATGATGTCGGAACAAGCAAGAAGCCTAATGCTCATTGATAATTTCTGGCTAAAACAATTGCATTGCCTCACAGTTATAGGTTAAGGCCTGTGAGGCAATTGATTGTGCCCATTACCTTAATACAAAATAACATGCCTCATGTGCCTGTAATGTATTTTACCGATAACCATCCCTTTTAAACGGTACACAGCAATGCGAACTGTATTGCGGCAGACATATGTCTTGTGTGATTACACCTGAACAAACGTCTTTACGAACAGCTCTCTTGCTATTTACGTATTTTATTTTATAAACTATAATACAAATCAGAACACGAGTTAGTTATGAGTTTGTATTACATTAACTGTGTATTTGTTGGACTGTGATCGTAATATATATTACGATCACAGACCAATTGTGATTACGATAAAGTAGATACGTAAAGAGATACATGAATAAAAACGGTCTTGTGTAGATTTAAGAAATCATCAACACTGTTAAATAATAGAATGATCAAAGATAACAGATAATGTTTGTCGACGTATTTTGTTAATACAAACTTTTACAGTGTCATGATTTTGTTGCATTTCTGCATGTTTGGTTCAAAATATGTATTGTGAGTGTATTATTTTTTTCAAACATTTGCTGGTTTTCCATTACGCTCAAATCTGGTATACTTGTGACTTTAGGTACAATTCAAAATTATGGTACCAAAGAGCTGAATTGGTGATGTAACTGGTGGCTATATTGAACTTTTCACTCGTACATACCCTGCACAGTTTGGCTGATTCTGATCAGTTTAAAGCACTGAATACATGTTTGAAAAGTTTGTCTAGAAAAGAATATCCCATTCTTCCATTGAAACTTAATAAAGTAAAATTACTTAATATAGTTAATGTAGGTAAATGAATCAGCAAGTTTGTTCCTCCATTAAGATAAATATCTTTTTCAATAACTATCACTTATAGCCTTTGAATTATTAATTGCAGTGCAATTACAGTTATGAGTACAAAGATATAGGCATAGTGATGTAACACTATCTTCGTAATAATATTCTCTAGATGCCATAGTATTAAATGTTTCCTATCCACTACGAAGACACGCTACGCTATAATATATTTCAACGTTTTATATTAGTATGTTTGACTGAACAACTATGGGCTCCGTTTCAACTTTTTGGTTAACTCAGCAATTGGTTTACTCTCTGCACCCCGTGAGATAGCTGTTAGTATTACAACAGCAATTTCACTTCGTGACACATTCCTTTTCTATACCTACTGTGCCGTGGCGGTGCCGGGTGCCGTGGCGGTGCCGGCTTAGAATAGCACCCCCCCAACTCTACCCGTGGGTGCCGTAGAAGCCGGCTAAGGGATAACAAATCAGAAGGTGGGCAGCAGCACCTTCCCAGTCAAACACACACAAACTGCGCTCGCCAACCCGCCTGCCAAGCGTGGCGAGTATTGGCAAAAACCCCTCAATGGATTGGACAAAAAGAACCAGGCCCCCAGTCCCCGGCAGCCCCGCTATTCCTGGCTACGGTAGCGGCCACGGTAACGGTGGGGCAGGGGGTGCTAAGAATCCCCGGCAGACGCCCGACTACCACCCCCAACGACGACGACTGGCCCTGGTAACACACAACATACGCACGATGAGGACAGACGAGAAGATATATGAGCTGGAAGAAGAAATGGGTAAGCTACGCTGGGACATTGTGGGGTTATCTGAAGTCCGTAGAGCGGGTGAGGACACGATAACCCTAAAATCAGGTAACCTACTCTACCACCGGGAGGGCGACCAACAGTCCCAAGGTGGTGTCGGGTTTCTCGTCCACAAGTCCCTTACTAACAACATAGTTAAGATCGATAGCGTTTCCAATAGGGTCGTATACCTAATACTCAGAGTATCCAAACGATATTCGCTGAAGGTCATTCAGGTATACGCACCGACGAAGTCGCACCCGGATGATGAGGTGGAGGATATGTATGAGGACATTAGTCGGGCCATACATACCTCTGAAACGCACTTTCTAGTTGTTATGGGGGACTTCAACACGAAGTTGGGTAAGAGAAGCGAGGATGAGTCGAAAGTGGGGCAATTTGGCTATGGACAACGGAACCGTAGGGGACAGAGGTTGGCCGACTTCCTGGAGAAAGAGGGACTCTTTATGATGAACTCTTTCTTTCAGAAGCCACCTCACAGGAAATGGACCTGGCTGAGTCCCGATGGTTCCACGAGAAATGAGATTGACTTCATTATGACCACCAAAAGGCAAATATTCACTGATGTCTCCGTGATCAACAGGGTTAAAACCGGTAGTGATCACCGAATGGTACGAGGCACGGTGAATATTAATGTCAAACTGGAGAGGTCTCGTCTGATGAAGTCTACGCTCCGACCTACTCGTGCCCATATTCAAGACCCCGAGAGCTTTCAACTTGAGCTATCCAATCGCTTCGATTGCCTTGAGAACATCGCTTCAGTGGACGAGATCAATAACAGGTTAGTAGAAACTGTCCATACAGTGGGTTCCAAGTACTTTAAACCCCACCGTACAGATAGGCCACAGAAACTCTTCAACGATACCCTCAATCTCATGGCTGAACGACGCTCATTGAAACTGCAGTCTTCGGATGATGCTGAAGCATATAGGCTGCTCAATAGACGAATATGGAAGTCCTTGCGACACGACATCCGGATCTTTAATACAAACCGTATTAAAGAGACGATAGAGCGGAAAAAAGGCTCCAAAGTGTTTGCAAGAGACATGTCTATTGGGCAAAGCCAGTTGACGAAGCTGAAGAGAGGAGACGGCAGTGTAGCGTCGACCAAAGCGGAAGTGTTAGGAGAGGTCGAGAGTTTCTACGGACAGTTATACACCTCGGTCGCTAAACCTGTTAGCAGCTCGGCCAAAGACCCAAGAGCCAAGCTGACCCGACATTATACCGAAGATATCCCGGACATCAGCCTGTACGAGATTAGAATGGCCTTGAAACAGCTTAAGAACAACAAGGCGCCTGGTGACGACGGTATCACATCTGAGCTTCTAAAAGCGGGTGGAACACCGGTACTTAAAGTCCTTCAGAAGCTCTTTAATACCGTCTTACTCGAAGGTTCAACGCCAGAAGCATGGAACAAAAGCGTGGTGGTGCTGTTCTTCAAGAAAGGTGACAACACTTTACTTAAAAATTACATCTCGCTTTTGAGCCATGTTTATAAGCTGTTTTCGAAGGTAACGAACCGTCTCAGTCGCAGGTTTGATGAATTCCAGCCTCCGGAACAAGCCGGTTTCCGAAAAGGCTATAGTACCATAGACCACATCCACACGCTACGGCAAGTTATACAGAAGACCGAAGAGTATACTTGCCTCTTTGTCTAGCGTTTGTGGACTATGAGAAAGCCTTTGATTCGGTCGAGACGTGGGCAGTGCTTGAGTCTCTCCAGCGGTGCCGTATTGACTATCGGTATATTGAAGTGCTGAAGTGTTTGTACAAAAACGCCTACATGTCAGTCCGAGTACAGGAGCAGAGTTCGAAGGCAATTCCATTGCAAAGAGGCGTGAGACAGGGAGAGGTTATATCTCCGAAACTGTTCACCGCCTATTGGAAGATGCCTTCAAGCTTCTGGAATGGCAAGGACTTGGCATCAATATTAACGGCGAATACATCACTCACCTTCGATTTGCCGACGATATTGTAGTCATGGCAGAATCCATGGAAGACCTCAGTACAATGCTCGAAGGCCTCCATCGAGTTTCCCAACGGGTAGGTCTTAAGATGAACATGGACAAGACGAAAATTATGTCTAATGCCCATGTTGTACCTACCCCAATATCAGTTGGGAACTCAGTTCTCGAAGTTGTTGACGAGTATATCTACCTGGGACAGACAGTCAAACTAGGCAGGTCCAACTTCGAGAAAGAGGTCAATCGTCGAATCCAACTCGGCTGGGCAGCGTTCCGGAAACTTCGCGAAGTCTTCTCGTCAAAAATACCTCAGTGCCTCAAGACAAGAGTCTTCGACCAATGTGTGTTACCAGTGATGACTTATGGCACTGAAACGTGGTCTCTTACTATGGGCCTCATAGATAAGCTCAAAGTCGCACAACGAGCTATGGAGAGGGCTATGCTCGGGGTTTCTCTACGTGATCGAATCAGAAATGAGGAGATCCGTAGAAGAACGAAAGTCACCGACATAGCTCAGAAGATTAGCCAGTTGAAGTGGCAGTGGGCAGGGCACATAGCACGCAGAACAGATGGCCGATGGGGCCGAAAGGTTCTGGAGTGGAGACCACGTACCGGCAAGCGCAGCGTAGGTCGTCCACCGACACGGTGGACAGACGACCTGAGAAAGGTCGCAGGACGACGTTGGATGCAGGCCGCTTCCAACCGGTCCTTTTGGAAAATCATGGGGGAGGCCTATGTTCAGCAGTGGACGTCCTACGGCTGAGATGATGATGATGATGATGACCTGCAGGGCAATTACGTATCTCAGTTACAATAAATGTTGATTGAAATCTTTTAAAAAATGGCCGGTTAATGTCAGTTTTGACAACTGTAAGCAAAAATTACAGTAAATTGATAACTGGAGCTGGCAAAAGTAACTACTAAAAAAAAGGTTGTTACTAAAACGGATACCAAAAAGTGTAAATTTTAAGTGTTTAAAGCTACCTAGCTGTAGCGGCTACGCTTATGCCGCGGTCCGTAATTAGCTTTTATCCCTTACGGTGCCGATATATATCTCCGCTGCTTAAATATAAAAAAAAAATTGTCACTCACAGCGCTGTTAGCGTGCTAATGAATTCAAACCGGTAGGTAAACAAAGTAAGCAAATTTGACCTCTATGACATGCATAAAAGTCCTATTTAACGTTAAGCCCATGGCACTTACAATGATTTCATGCAATAGCAATAGCACTGTAAGTCAGGAAATGACGTCACTTGTGACTTCAAATTCATCTACCATTTACCCGCTCGCACATTTCGAGACACGTTTGAGCGCGCTAATATAGTGTTTATGGCATGATGCTGACCGTATTATTAGTATGATATCACCAGATACTACGAAGATATGGGGATTTGGTGAAAAACAGGATTCATTCCCAGAAAAAGAGACCCTATACAGCTCTGCCCAAACTGCTCTCTAAACCAAATTGGATGTATGGATTACATTTAGATACTATATTATGTCATGTTGCAGTTGATTCCTTTATCCTACCTATCGCAGGTTTGTACTTCTAGAGATAAAAAATTGTCCAAAATCCGATACAAATAATGTCACATTTCCATCCCTGGTATTTATTATTTACCCTAGTAAACAGTCGATAGATAAGCTTTAGGAACGGGCCTTTAGTCTGTATTAAGTTTGGCAGCTTAATATTTGAGGAAATGTATTATATATAATAATATATATATTTAATCTTCAACTGGAGCATGAAATGTTTGCTTGGTTTTTATTATAGGGCTAGATGATGTTGCAGTACCCTCCACCATGGAGTGAAAGGGGGGTAATGTGAAGCTCGAATCTACTAAACACTCGCCGCCATGATATGCCTATGCCAAGGTGTCGAATTTCGATGTTGGCTATAAAGCACCTATGCCGTTTCTTGTGGGACTGCATAAGTATGATTTTACTAACAGTATAATAAGCTTTCCAAAACAGTCCAAACTACCATTGGTTTATTGTTCAATCAATGCTCTTATTGTACTGTACTTAAGATCTATAGACATCGCGTATAGCTTCGCACTCTGCATTGGAGCGCGACCCTCTCGTAAGTCTGGCCAGACGGGTGTCTTGGGTGGCTTTTGCAATATTTATAACTAGAGCAATGCCCGGCAAAGCTACCTTTCTGCTTTGCACATTAAGTACGTGTACTTTTGTCTGAATACTGTGGTTTTTATCTACTAATAAAGCCCGCTCAGCTACATCCGAGCTGGGTTACAGCTTACATCGGTACTGTTTTCTTTTCCGTGGTAAATTTGACATGATTCCGGAAAAAAGAGTAACGGGTGCATTTTGGCATGGATAAAGTTTTTTCCCAGAATTAAAACATAGGCTACTTTTTATCCCGATTTAAAGGGTAGTTCCCAAAAAATTGTAACACTTAACCTATAAACGCCTTATCTTTTTTACCCTCTAGTTGTGAATGTGTAAGTCTGTTACTCCTTCATGCTGAAACGGCTCAATATTTGGAATATAATATAGCTTGTACCCTGAAATAGCACACGGATTCTTATCGCGAAAGAGGTCCTTGTGTTAGTTGTGTTGGATAATCATTTTCCGCGTGCATGCTAGCTTGTACCCTGCAATAGCACATAGCCTCTTATAGCGAAAGAGGTCCTTGTGTTAGTTGTGTTGGTTAATAATTTTCCGCGTGTATGGGGCTACCGGGCACTGATAGTGTATCATAATTACATTGTTTCCCAAAGGAAAAATATACCTAAGTGTAGTATAAGGTGTTTAAATTGATCTGAACAACGGCAACAATAAGACTTCTGGTATATTGTAGTTTGTGCATCTTTTCCTGATCAGATAAAGAAAAAAAAATCAAATACTTAATTATCATTGTATCTGTAATGATTGTATTATATAACCTTGGAAATTGTTTTTATAAATTCATACGAAATACCATAGAGATTTAACATCGCTATATTTTTTTCATGTTGTACTAGCTGGATTGAAAGAGGGTGGCCTTTTTTCTTAGAAATTTTTTAATAGGATTTTCAATTTAATGAAACAGATTAAAGGAGAAAACTATTCTGAGGTAGTAGAATAATACTAAGATACTACTTTTTAGGTTAAACTTTACTTTATTACTTTTTAAAATAATCTTTATGTTTAACGATGCATTTTTCGAAGCAAGTATTTATTTGAAATAGCGTACTTAAAGGCGTTCTGCCCATCTCTTCGGTCAAAATACAACATTGGGCACATCATTAACAAACAACTATCCTATATATAAACCATAGTTACTAATATAAAAAAACAGTTATTTAAAATAATTTTACGTAACATATTGTTATCATAAATATTGATGGAGCAAAATGAATACATCTGATTGACTTTTGGCAGACTTGGAGAACGTTTTATTTAATTTTCTATAGTAAGTTTACACTTATTTTCTGAATGTTTTAGGAGAAAAAGCAATACACATCACTATACACGGATGCAACTTTAATACCATATTTAAAATATTTTTTACAATAAAATGCAACGTGTAGCGAGATAAATATGTTACGTATAACTTGGCCTTTCGAGGTTTTCAAATGAAAGTTCAAGTAATTGTATTCTGTAAAATGTTTAATTGCACAAACCCCTGAGGTAAACCTTTGAAAAAACAAGAATTACGACTGTAGGTGCATATTGCACAATCGTTTACACTTAATTCATGGTCCATGACGCGATGACCACAAACGTCTTCACGTAGGTAGGTAAAGGTATCAAACGTAGTGATTACTCATACTCTTTGTCATATCAGAATTGGGCATCGATAAATGATACAAAATATTTATTATTTTATCAGAAACCATAGTGCAATAATGTTTGAAATGTTTTGCAGTTCCCGGCTTAGGAACTGCACTGTTGAAACGCCCACCATCGATGTTGAAAACTAATGGATAAGATGGCAATTAACTCCACATTTATTACATGTTGGAGTTCTTCTCTGATGGCATAATGAACATAACAGAGAAATCTGGATTGTATTATATACTCCTCTGCTGATGATTTTCTACAGAGCGTTTCGAATCTTTGAACATTGCAATAGTTTTTACAATTACACTACTGATTTATAGCCAGAATATCTACCACTGCGATGAGACTAAGTTAGACGGGAGTTGTCTTTTCTTGCACGAGAGGCATCGCACCTGGTTTGTCGGGTTTCTTCGCCTTTACGAGTAGCATCCCGAAGCTTGAGAGGATATTAGGGTATAGGTTGACTCTACCAGGTTAATGCAATAGTAAAGAGAGGAGCATGCATGGTGCTAAAAAGTATGCGAGCACACAACCTTTCCCCAGATAATTCGTGAAAATATAGCTTTTTTCTATAACTTATATACCTAGATTATTTGGTTACATTTGAATTTTATCAACGCAGACTGAAAAAATCTTGAGTTATGCCCAATAATAATAAAAGAAAATTTGTGATGATATCATATTTATCAACCTGGTAGGGAATTCATATTTTTCAGTACTTACAAGTCGGCTTAGTATTTCAAATAGTTTAGTTCTTTTGTTACACTGTTGAATTAAGCTCAGTGTAGTATCACGAAAATTTTCGTAAGTGTAACGTAAGTGTATCGTTCACGTATTTATTAAAAACTATGAGTTATCTATGCCATAGATGTACTAGATAAATAAAAGTTTGTAATGTATACGTCAACGATACGACAGGCCTACTGAATACGCTGAATTCCCAATATGTTCGTACTACTGCCGTGCAATTCTCTTAGAGCAAACATCGTTGCATCTTTGACAACAGCCGTGAAACAAATGACGGGATGACAAGAAACGTTGGAAAAACAACCTTATGCACAAAGGCGATATCTCATAAAGTATTTGACATCGGTGAGCTCGTCGACAAGCTCATCAACGAATCATTAGAGAATCGCACGTCTCAACATTTTAATACAGAAACAGTCTGTTTATAAAGTTTTTCATATCTATGAGATAGGCTTTCTTTACGCAAAGCCCCACATTTGGTTATGACAGTAACCATGTCAATTTTCAAACAATGCACTTGCAAACCCCGAGACATTGTTCTTTATACAGATCTTGGTCATTACCGCTTGGATTCAGAATAATTGTCACTACGGTTATTTCTACCAAAACGGGTATATTGTAAAATAGCCCCATCATCATCATCATCTCAGCCGTAGGACGTCCACTGCTGAACATATGCCTCCCCCATGATTTTCCAAAAGGACCGGTTGGAAGCGGCCTGCATCCAACGTCGTCCTGCGACCTTTCTCAGGTCGTCTGTCCACCGTGTCGGTGGACGACCTACGCTGCGCTTGCCGGTACGTGGTCTCCACTCCAGAACCTTTCGGCCCCATCGGCCATCTGTTCTGCGTGCTATGTGCCCTGCCCACTGCCACTTCAACTGGCTAATCTTCTGAGCTATGTCGGTGACTTTCGTTCTTCTACGGATCTCCTCATTTCTGATTCGATCACGTAGAGAAACCCCGAGCATAGCCCTCTCCATAGCTCGTTGTGCGACTTTGAGCTTATCTATGAGGCCCATTATAGCCAAAATAGCCCAAATAGCCCCACGGTTAGAGAAAAGGGTGACACGGGCTCTCTTAAATTTCATTGAGTTTAAAGCCTGATCCTCTGAAGACTGCAGTTAGCTATTCGATCTTTTATTTTTTCCTGTATTATGAGAGGCTGTGGCTAGTTCATTACGCATAAAGACATTTGATATAGAAGAAAACTTTCTAACTATGCTTTATACCTACGCGCTTAGCCTCTCTCTCCACATACATAAGTTTTCAATCGAGGACCGAATAGTTTAAAATTGCGTTAGGTATTCTTTAGCAGACAGTTGGACGTTCTACGACTGAGGTGATGATGATGACGATATTAGATAGTCTATGCCCTAAATTGGTATTAAAGATGCTATGTTGAACATACAATTATTAGTTTACGACCCTAACCAGCAATATGAAAGTAATACTCGGTACATTACTCGTAATTTCTTGTTAGATTACTTGCTCAGAGCATCATAAACGTTCATGACTGAATAAAATTGTGCAAGAAGAGCTATAAAATGTTCTTTTGAGTTGTAAGAATTGCAAGATCGAACGGTATCATTGCAAACCGGTTAAACGGTTAATACCGTTAATTCTCTATCGTTTTAGTCCTTAAAACAAGTTATATCACTAAATCGCCAAAGCTATGTGAAAAGATCGTAGTACCCAAAATGTAAATTAAATGATAATCATTAAATTCGCACAAATTGTGAGGTTAGAGTCATATGATTAGATTATGTTTGTCTCTAGATTATTTTAAAAGTTAAATTATATATGTACTGGTTACGCCCCGCGGTTTCAACAGCGTGGTGATAGATGATGATGATGATAAGACAGTGTCCTATGTGTTGGTTGGTTGTGTGGCAGATATCGCTTTTAGCGATAAGATCGCCCATTTGTGCCTATTATTTAAGTTATTATATTATTTTATCATTTATTTCGTGCCAATTAAAGGGTTTTTGTATTGTTTTGTGTTATTCCAGCACCATATATGTGTACATACCAAATTTCATCAAAATTGGTCGAGCCATTTGAGTGTGAAGAAATGACAAACATACAAACAGACTCTCGAACTTTCGTCATTATAATATTAGTGTGATGTATTCAACAATATTGTAAGTCAAAGTCAAAGTCAAAGTCAAAATCATTTATTCAATTTAGGCATCAAAGACGCACTTATGAACGTCAATTTTTCATTATAATGTACTTTAAAGCCTACCGCCGCGTTCCAAAATACATAGAGCCAACCGAGAAGAAGCGGCAAGAAACTCGGGGCCATTCTTTTTATATAGATGTTTTTACAATGTTTTTACTTAGGTACTACAAATATTAGCTCCAGTGTGTTGCCTTACAAAAGAGAACATAATGGTATCAGTAGGGCAAGACACGCTACACTTTGACATCTTAGTACACGAGTAGATAGATCCTGGAGTGATCAGTCCCAAGCTGTTTTATCCTCCAAGTAATCCGAAATTTTGTAATAACCTTTTTGACAGAGTTTAGTTTTAATAGTAATTTTAAACTTATTAATAGGCAAATCTCGGATAACATTGGGAACTTTATTATAAAATCGTATACATTGTCCCATAAAAGAATGACTTATTCTGTGGAGACGCGTTACATGTACGGATAGCTTGTGCTTATTTCGCGTGTTGATGGAATGAGCATCACTCCTTTTATCAAAACTGCTAATGTTTTTCTTTACATACATTAGATTTTCATAGATAAACTGAGAGACAACAGTTAGAATGTTTATGTCTTTAAATTTCTGTCTAAGGGAAACTCTGGGAGCCAAACTGTAGATTGCTCGTATAGCCCTTTTTTGCAGTATAAAAATAGAATTAATATCTGCAGAACATCCCCAGAGCAGTATGCCATAAGTCATAACGCTATGGAAATAACTAAAATAAACTATTCTAGCTGTGTCTACATCAGTTAATAGTCTAATTTTTTTAACAGCATAAGCTGCTGAACTGAGCCTACTAGACAATTTTTTAATGTGGGGACCCCATTGCAATTTAGCGTCTATAGTAATTCCTAAAAAGACTGTTGACTCCACAAGGTCCAACCCTGTTCCATTCAATTGTATATTGGATTCTACTTGTCTCACATTTGGTGTAGAGAATTTTATACAATTAGTTTTCTTCTCATTGAGGAGAAGATTATTTGTATTGAACCAATTCACAACTTTAGCTAATGCATTGTTAACATCGTCATAGTTTAGTAACTGCCTTTTAATTTTAAATAACAGTGAAGTGTCATCTGCAAACAATACAATCTCGTGATTCTTCTCTACATAATAAGGTAAGTCATTAATATAGATTAAAAACAAGAACGGCCCTAGTATTGAACCTTGTGGAACGCCCATTGAGATTAATGAGCCGGGCGATTTTTTACCATTTATGTCAACCCTTTGAATTCTACCATTTAAATATGAAGTCAAAAGGTTGAGAGCCATGTTCCTAATACCGTAGTGTTGTAATTTCCTGACAAGTATATCATGTCGGACGCAGTCAAATGCCTTAGATAAGTCACAAAAAACACCTAAGGCATCCTGAGAGTTCTCCCAGGCATCAAACACATTTTTTATAAGTTCTATACCTGCGTCTATAGTAGAGCGATTCTTTGTAAACCCAAATTGATTTTTATGGAAAATTTTGTTTGCACTAAAATGAGTTTCTAATTGATGTAATATGATTTTTTCGAAAATCTTACTTAGCGTAGGTAGTACAGAAATAGGCCGAAAATTTGTTGGATCAGTAGTACTACCAGATTTGAATAAAGGAACCACTTTACTGTGCTTCATTAGGTCAGGAAATACACTACTTGCAACACAACTATTAAACACAGCTGCTAGATTAGGTGCAATGACATCTATAATTGAAGAAACGGTCTTCACAGAAAGACCCCATAGGTCTGCCGTTTTTTTTGCATCTAGACTTTTGAAACTGCTTACAATATCTTTGCAATTAACTACTGAAAATTTAAAAGTTGTGTCACATTCAGTTACACTTTGTTTAAGTAGGATCTCAGCAGAAATGGAGGAAGATTTTAGAGTTTTGGTTGTTAAAGAAGGAATATTAGTGAAAAATTTCTCAAACTCGGCCGCTACCTCCAAATCTGCTCTTACATCTTTATTATTAATTTTTAAATTAAAGTCTCGATTACGCACTGTATTTCTACCAGTTTCACTGTTTATAATGTTCCACGTCATTTTTATTTTATTAACAGAATTTTTTATCTTATTTCTTAAATAAATAGATTTTGCTGAGGAACAGGCTCGTTTAAATAACTTAGAATAAAGTTTGACATATTCCAAAAATACAGGATTATGATTATGCGATTTTTCATGGTACAATTCATATAACTTTTGCCTACTTTTATAAATTCCTGGAGTTGCCCATTCACTAAACTTAGCACGATTACCAACAGATATTGTTTTTGGTACAAACACTTTGCCAAATTCATCACTGATAAGATGGAACAGTGAGTTATATAATATATTTGGGTCATTGTGACTGGTCAACTCTGGCACTTTCTGGGATATATTACTTCTTAACAATTCTAGGCGGCTTGCATTTATTGGAACAAAGCTAACATATTTGCTTTGGGGTTTGTTTGTTTTTCTTGGAAACACTGCTAGTTGACCACAGTGGTCTGATTCTAGATTATTTATAATGAAATTTTTAATAGGTTTTAGATTAGTAAATATATTGTCTATGCAGGTGGAACTTGTGGCTGTTATCCTAGTTGGTTCCAAGAAAATATTGTACATATTATAAGATTTAAACAGTAACAAAAATTTATCCACTGTCTGATTATTTTCTAGCAAATTAATATTAAAGTCTCCACAGATAATCATTGATTTATTTGTATTAGAAAGCTTAATTAATGTTTCCTCCATGCACTTTTCAAAATCATCATATGGTGAGCATGGAGGTCTGTATACACATAGAACAAGGAACTGCTCAAACTCAATACAGGACATTTCTATTACTCGTTCAACAGATAGGCTCACAATGTCTTTTCGTTCTTTGAGTTTTATATTTTTATTTGTAATAATTAAAGAGCCACCACGTATAGATTTTTCTCTGTTGAAGGAGCTAGCAACTAGATGATTATTAAAATTAAATAAGAGTTGGTTCTTTTTAAGCCAGTGTTCAGTAATACAAAGAATATCTATTTTGCTATCATCTATAAACAATTCCAGTTCCAACTCTTTGCCCATCATACCTTGAATGTTCTGATGAACAATATTGATTGATTTAATGCAAGAGGTTGTCTCTATTGTCTTAGGCACTAATTTAAATTATGTACAATGTCATTAGTAGCCAAGCAATTGGCTGAATTAAAAATGTCAAATTGCTCAATAGAAGCATTGTCAATACTATTCGATTGCTCAATAGAAGCAACCTTGTTAGCCAAATTTTTGGCTGCAATATCAAATAAATATGATAGCGACACAGCTATCTGTCTTTTATAATAATTAGAAAGATAGTAATTATCTTTTGTCAAGAAGAATTTTTTTATATAATTATTAATGTCAATTAAATTAAATTTATCTCCATTAAAATTATTATTACATATAGTGTATAATGTCAAATTAAGCTTATATCTAATATCATTTTCCACCTGTGGCAAACTATTACTATAGGGAAATGTAAACATTATGACATTATCTACTGTTAGATTAGATAGTTGGTTGTTGAAATCAATTATTTGTTTTTTGTTTACATTCCCCCTATTTCCTATTAAAATTAATAATGTTGTGTTGGGGCTAAAGCTATAAGTAAATATTCTATTCATAATTTCCTGATATGATAGACCAGGTGTACAGTAATTTATTACATTATGTCCCTTGGATGTATTTGACAATAAGTGACCCATGTCTTTGCCAATTTCATCACTAAATATTACAATTTTTGGTTTGTCTATAGTTGATGGTATACTATTTGTATTTTGGGAACTACTTGTTAAAGTTGTATCTTGACATACATTTTTACATGTTCGCACTATTTTAGAACTACATGATGGCAATGAATGATCCAGCGATAATTGGTTCTTTATGTTATCATTGTATACAGGATTGCCAGTAGAATGACATTTAATCATCTCATTCATTGCCAATATGTACTCTTTTAGCTGTTTTTCTGAGCGTTCATACTTATTTTTAATTGATTTTAACTTTTCCTCTAGAGAGTCAATCTCACATTTCAAGTTATGTGTGTCACTTTCATATTGCAATGTATTATTTTCTAATTTAGAAGCATACATTTCCAACGTATCTAACAGACGAAGACGCTCTCCATTTAATTTAACATTTTTGATGAAAAATTTGTGTTTTTTTACAAGTTTTTGAGTTTTTTTAATATAATTGTTAATTTTTACATATTTTTTTAGTTTGTTTTTGCTGCAGTTAGACTTCGGGATAGTGCTAGGTGTTACTACACTGTCATTGGTTAGGTCAATTGTATCCATTGGTTTAGTATTAACTGCAGCAGAAACCATGCCTGGGGCACTGCATACCAACTCGTCAAATAAACTTTGGTTCAAAGAGGCAGTGATGTTAAGTTTAGCTGTCTCAATGTTATTGATAATAGTATATGCCTCCTGTAGCTGATGTTCTAGTGAATTAATTCGAGTGAGAGCGTTTTCATACTCTAAGCTGCAGTTTTAGAACCCGTCCACAACAAGCTGGAGCCTGTCCCGAGCATCAGTTACAACCAACAGTTGAGTGTGTAACTCAGCCATTTCAATTTTTTGGGTCTTATTTCTACTTATTAATTCAAGAAGTTCCCGTTCATTATCATCTCGTTCCTTATTCATTTCATCACACAACTTTTTCGCAGATTGCAATTCCCTCAAAGCCATTTGGAGTTTGGACGCCTCCTGGCGAGCCAAAGCACTGCGAGTCATCATTTTAATCTAATATATAATAAGTACCTACTAATCTGAGTTGTGTGAAGATAATAAAATAAGGAAACCAGGTAAAGTCGTGTAGCTTGTTGTAAACAGGTATGTTAGGTTATGTCCGAATTCTATGTAGGTTTCTAATTATATTGTATTCAGACGGTAAATAAAGTATGATAAACAAAGTTAAAAGAACATACCTGTACACGACAGAACAACACGTAAATAACACCTAAACGTTTACAGTTTTTTCTAAATTATGCCGGTTACTCGAGTAGAACTGTCACTATCACTTTTCGAATTTCGTTTTGTATAGAAATTATGCACAAAAACGTTGAGTATAACACTTATTTCATAATAACACTTATTTTACTTAAAGTTATGCTGATACATTCCGAAAGGTGTTACATACATAAATGGCCACATTTTACTGATGTAATGGTGTTCATCATCATCATCATCATCTCAGCCGTAGGAGATCCACTTCTAGACAAAGGCATCAGTATACATTGTATATGCTCTGCCTATAGAAAATAAATTAAGCCCACATAGACAGGCTTTTCAAGTGTCTTACTTTTAATTTTTCGTGTCGCAGGACCCATATGTAGCCTGGCCTAGTATCGACCACTGCATTACTCGTTGATTTATATATATTATAATCACATATAATAAGTCCTATTTTGTCACAGACTAAATGCTTTCGTGCAGTCACTGCTGTTACTAATGTCCCATTGTCATCAAACTAAAAAAAACATGTCTATGACTAATCAGCACTGCGACCATGGATAGCCGATAGGATACAATTTGATAGTAATTATCGATAAAAGACTTCCCGCGGTGTAGGAATCGCGGCTAGATCCATGCTAGAGACAAGATAGCTTACCAAACGGGATGCGCATTACTGCATATGTGTACTGTGAAGAACTAAACACAATGATGGAGAAGCTCGCACATCTCCAAACAGTTTGGGTCAATCGTTCAGTGGCGCTGCTCCTGCACTACGCGCGACCTTATACTGCACAGTAGATGGTCTCCAAGTTACAAGAGCTGGAGTTGTAAGTTCTCCATCGTACTCGCCAGACCTTGCTCCTACAGACTTCTACTTTTTAGAATATGGATAGCTTCTTTGCGGGGAAGCGAGAGGCAGTTCAAATTGCATTTAAAGCTCCCGTCTAGCAGACTTTGCAAAAAGGGCATTAATAAGCTATATATTTATATATATTATTATGTATCATTCAACGCTTAGTTTCACCGAGATCGCGATCACCTTATTCTATGTGGACACAGGAATTAGTAAACTTATAACATAAAAAATGCCAAAGAGATTACTAATTATTATAAGTTAATACATATTTCATGAAATGACGCATTTTTTTAGTTTAGGCAAATGCCTAAAGTTACTCTCCCTTACAGGTTTTGATTTTGTAAGCATTTTCTAAACTAAAAATCTCTAAATTATAGCAGTTTTTATTCAGTTTAGGCTAAAATCCAAATTAGTATAACGCTTCCGAATGACAGCACTAAAATTAGATATTTCTCTGCAATTGTGGGATTTGTATATTATAGACAGATTAGTCGTCATGTAAGTACCCTGGTGCTCGCTAAACTTACGCAAAAATACCCAAAAATAGAATAATCCTATTTTTAGAAATGTCATTCTAAGTGTTACAAGAACTACAAATACATATTTTGAATTTGAACTTGAATTTAAGCATTAATAGAATAAAGACAACTGTGACTAAATTTTAGTTTGCTAGATTAGTTTTTTGAAGAAGTGAATCGCTACCAGACTTTCCCGCATGATTTACTACCACAGACAATTATATGTACGTTACCACCTACCGCAAATCATAATACAATTATCGCACTAGATATCGAGTACTGATTTTGATCGCTATGATGTATGTTTAACTTGTTTATTTATAGCTCTTAGTTATAATAATCTATATTAAATATTTAAATAATTGCCCATTTAGTTTTGTTAGGGATCTCCATAATCTCAGTGTAGGTATACTACAGTTGCAGTGCCACGTAGAGATATACCATCATCATCTCAGCCGTAGGACGTCCACTACTGAACATACGCCTCCCTCACAAACCAAAAGGACCAGTTGAAAGCAGCCTGCATCCAACGTTGTCCTGCTACCTTTATCAGGTCGTGTGGCCTGCCCACTGCCAGAGAGGTGTGTTACTTACTATTAGGCGACCGACATGCCCATCTTGTTGACAAAAGAATTGACAACCCATTTATTGCGGTGTATTTGATTATAATTCCTAATCTCGTGTCTGTATTATTGAACTTAGTAACGTGAGGTTGACAATTTATTTCGAAGTTTTTCTAGGCATGACCCGCGGGGCTATTATGCATCTCAGTTGTCAATCAAGTGTTGATTGAAGTACGAAAAAAATATGGTTTTATGTCAGCTTCAGTCAACAACTTACTACTTTTACATAAGTACTTACTACTTATATATACATGCTTACTGGAGTTGTCCAAACTGCCATAAAGCTGCCATTGTTCAAGATTTCAATCTGTATTTGATTGTTACTGAGAAACGTAATTGCTTTGCTGATATACAAATACATTTTAATTTAGTTTACGAATGTTTATAAATTTTAACCTTTGCAGTCCACTAACATTCTTACATGTACACACGTATTTATTATTTCGCAGGAATAACAAGAAATAACAAAAACATATAGAGTAATAAAGTAGTAACCTAAGAAACTGTGGCGCCGGATCTTTCATGCAACTTGAACTTGTTATAAAGAACTAGAAAAACCTTTTTAGGCCAGGAATGCTTTGCCAGTTCTATATCCATATAGATTTATTATTCCTCGTATATTTTATAGTTACAAAGAAACTAAAGTAAGTGTTTTGTAATTCTTTCTCTACAAGTAGAGTCGAAGTAGAGTTGTTTTAGTTAGTCTCGGGGACTATCCATCAGCAAGTATCCTTATGTCAATAGTAGAATATTAATTTTTTATATTATTATTTCTACACTAATATTATAAAGAGGAAAGATTTGTTTGTTTGTTTGTTTGTCGTGAATAGGGTCTGAAACTACCTAACCGATTTGGAAAATTCTTTCACCGTTAAAACCCTACATTATCTCTGATGGTCATAGGACATAGGAGATTTGAACAAATTCAGGAAAACGTATGAAAACTTCGATAATGTAACACAAGGTGTGAAAAAAATCTTTATATCGCGTTCGCTACGAAAATTATTGACATAGAACAAAGTGATGTAGAACCTTTAAATAGAAGACGTCAATGTCTACAAAAATTTCAATAGTACCAGTAATAATAATATGTCTGCCTTTTAAAGTTATGTCAAAATAAATAAATTTTCATGTTTATGTATGCAATTGTATCGCCGAAAAAGCCTTAAATCGCTTACGATGCGGAAATTATTGATAATAGAGCGAAATGATGTCGGTGTTATAGTAATATTATTAAAAAACATTTGTAACTCTGTCTGTTTTTACCTTATCATGACTAAACGGCTAAACGGACCATAGTAGTAATAAGTAAGTAGAAGGACATAAAATACTTTTCATGATCATCGTCATCATCATTCATCACCACGCGGGTGAAACCGCGGGGCGCAACTAGTATTATATATTTTGAAATATAAATACTATAATTACAATAATTTGTAATAGTCATGGAAAAATCTTTGTCGTTGATTCATGGTTGAAGTGCTGTTACTGCTTACTTAATACTTATTCAATTATATGTATGGTACACTGGCTTAATTCTTCGTTAAAAAAATTGTTAAGCAGTCCAATTTTGAATATTAATTATTATAGTTCACACGAAGCGTGCTTCTTTTAGATCCATAAAAAGTTGAAGAAAAATAGAAGTTAGTAATAAAACTTATTTTTCTGCGGATTAATATAATCAATAAACACTTATAAGAGATAAACTTGAAATATTTGTGACGTCACACACACTAATATGTTATTAACATGATTATTATGATATCATTACTAAAATATCATTATTTAGTCTGAATTTATAAATGCTCCTAGCAGTTAATAATCTAGGCTAATAATATACTATACATCGGATGTCTAAAGTGAGTGTCTATGTTGTAATCTCTGAACATTTTCTTAAGTTTGGCATTTTACTTGTTACACCGGTAAGCTAATCAATTACTGCCGAATAAAAGAATTTTAAAAAGGATGCGACACAGTTATTTGGAACTTTATACTAATAGGTATAAGTATTATAAATATCATACCGTCTCTCCTGCCGTGCGATTCTCTAAGAGCAAACATCGTTGCATCATTGACAACATCCGTGAAAAAAATGAGGAGATGACAAGAAACGTTGGAATAACAACCTTATGTACAAGGGCGATATCTCAAAGTATTTGACATCGGTGAGCTCGTCGACAAAACGGCTGTCCGTGGATTGAGCGCAATCTTTCCGGTGGCTAAAAATGTCTTCTTCCATATAATCCGTTAGTTCAGCGAATTGCAGTGTAGTAGTTTTTTAAACAACTTCTTCCCTTTTTCGTTTTCAAGTAACAAGATGACCGAGTAGAATAAACTGATTAAATTCTTATCACTCAGAGTTTAAAGTCTCAAAGTTTTATACTGGGGTCTGAACTTCTCTTGAGACCCTTGACAGTCCTCCATTAATTGTTACATTACTATAATTCTCATACGACGACTAATATCAACTAGAAAGCTCGATCTCAGACATATCGCCTCGGTGGCCTAGAGTTCGTGGCGTCTGACACGAATTGTCGGAAGACTCAAGTTCGAATCCCGTCTGAGTATGTGTAAATTTCTCTGTATAATTGCAAAGTTCACAATAATAGTATTAGTAATTTGTTACCACACACCATCGCAATAATACACCAACTAAAGTTATTTGAAATCAAACCTTTTGTGAGTTACTAAGTCGCGTTGCAACATTTATACCACGTAGCAGAGTCCACATATTTTCACATACTAAACTGTTAATACGACTAATAATTTTGTTGTATTGCCATAAAATTCCTACATTTGTATAGGAACGATCGACCACGACTCTACTAGGTATAAGAAGTACATATTGGAAGATTATACCTAATAACCTGTTGCTACGATAGGCTGTATTCATAAAAGTCCTTTGTGGTTGTATTATTTATGAATGAATGTTATGTACGCAGATAAAAAAAACATCGATCACTTCAAATTCCAATGCAGATTACAAATATCTTCTATATTATCTGCATAAGTTTAAGCCTATAGCGATAAGAAAACAATTTTAATTATTAAATATATCCAAAATATCTCACCTTTGATTTGAAGGTGCATCCGCTGACTCGTGGCCATTGAAGTTACAATAGATTATACAAATAAACAGAGGAGCTTCCGATACATCGAAGACTCAAAATCTGGTTCCGCGATACCGCTATGCACTTACAGAAAAGGTGTCCACACATACCTGTGATAATTTGAAATCGCACACAAAGCACAACACCGACAGCACTTTTAGTTACGAGTTTGTTCACATAAAGTAGATCCTTGTTTATACTTAGAATACAATATAGTTCGTTGTGTGGCGTTCGTTCGTTCGTTTAACCGGTAAAGCAAGGCGCGATACCTGCCTCGGTCGGGTCCGTCGACTGGCCGACTATCTGCTAGTATAGTATAGGGCAAGTGTTTACATGGATCGTGCGTCTGTGTGTGTGAGAAGGCTTCGCTGCGCGTGCGAGTGTGTAGTGTGGCCAGGTTTTAGAAGCTACCACGTTCGATGGGACTTTTTTATATCGTCTATCACCTCGTTGTTAATTTATTTATATATAATTATTATTGCTCATTTATGTCACTTCTTAGTATACCTTCTTCTTAGCATAGTTACCATTGTAATTGTAATTATAAAAAATTGTGACTTTTGCGCTAGATTCTGGCGTGCGTAATAAGGAAGACACAATGACATTCAAATTTGTTGTCAGTTAAATAGATGCTGGTGTCATGTCATTTAATATGAATATTTCTAATATAAAATCAATAATTAATAATAGTCGTCTGGGGGTGGAGATGCAAGAGCAAGTAACAAAAAGCTCCAAGGGTGGAAGTGTTAAAGGGCATAACGCCGGTGCATTGGCTAGGCAAGTGAACTATCTACTGAGCTAACGGAGCCGTCAATTCTTTGTAATCTAATAAATCTGTTCTTCCCCTCTGAGGAAATTCGCCATGCTTGCTGTTTTAAATTATTTAGTAGGCATATGAACCAATCTTTAATTTTTCATAGTTTATCTCCTCATAATACTCCCTTTTTTTGACTTAAAAGCCCGTAAACAATTAGGGATGAAACCACTTGCTGTAGGTAAGTACCTATCTGCGTGAAAAATAACAAGGCGTTCGCCTGTGCCCTCTGAAACTTTGGTACAAGATTGTGCTGTATCGGTGGTTCAACTTTTACCCACTTTTTTGTTGGCTGGTTGGTTGGCGTTTAGCCAGGTTTCATCCAAAAAGACTACTTTGCTCTAATGACTTATGTTTTTAGCCTTCCTTAATGCATATCATATGACATATCATAGGCATGGTAATAACAATAATCTCCACAAAATTTAACAAATAAAACAACAAATCATAACAAATAACAATTTAACGAAAATGAAAACAAACAATGAAATATAAATAAATACGTGTCACAAGTATTAGGCGCTGTGTTTTTAGCATCTGTGTTTGATAGTTGTGTTGCAAGTGGTGTATTTCCTGACCTAATGAAGCACAGTAAAATGGTTCCTTTATTCAAATCAGGTAGTACTACTGATCCAAAAAAAATTGGCCTATTTCTGTACTACCTGCGCTAAGTAAGATTTTGGGAAAAATTATATTACATCAATTAGAAACTCATTTTAGTGCTATCAAAATTTTCCATAAAAAAAATTTGGGTTTACAAGGAATCACTCTACTATAGACGCAGGCAACTTATCAAAAATGTGTTTGGTGCCTGGGAGAATTTTCAGGATGCCTTAGATGAATTTGTGAATTTTCTAAAGCAATTAACTGCGTCTGACATGATATACTTGTCAGGAAATTACAACACTATGGTATTAGAAACGTAGCTCTCTACCTTTTGTTTTCATATTTAATCAATAGAATTCAAAGGGTTGACATAAATGGAAAAAAAATCGCTCGGCTCTCTAATCTCAATGGGCAATCCACAAGGGTCAATACTAGGGCCGTTCTTATTTTAAATCTATTTTCATGATTTACGTTATTATGTAACACGAGATTGTATTGTTTGCAGATGAAACTTCACTGTAATTTAAAATTAAAAGGCAAAAGATAAAAAAATATGTAAAAAGACAAACCCGCTGAGTTTCATGCCCCAGATCTTCTCAGTCGTGGTCACATTCCGATCCGGTAGTAGATTTAATAAATAATAAATATATAATGATAATTTGTATGATAAGTCTCTCCGTAGGCCTATACAGAATAAATGATTTGACTTTGAATCAAGCCTAGAATTTAATCAATCAATCTGCAACTTCAAAGACAAGTCGTAGAAAATTACTGCGACGGCCTGCGAACCTTCGTGTGCCTGCAGTTATCGCCTCATCACCTCTCGAGCAAGGCACGTAATAGATCTACCAGACCGATAGGCATATTGCCTGTCCGCGCCCTGTGTCAAACTTGTGTATTTTACCCGTGTGCAAGTAATGTCTGCCGATATTGTTTCATTGCCAACACACAAGTGTCACTACGTTGTTGGTGGGTAGGTATGATACCAACAAAACGTAGATGCGATATGTACTGTGTTTTGTGGCGATGTTGACATCCCTACACGCGCCTCGCGCTAAACCTGCGTGAATCAACGCTAGTAGTGAAGATGTTCTTCTTACAGATTTACTTACTTTGCCATTGGTTTGAAGTCTCATTCGCCCAGTAGTTTCACTTGCTGCGGTACCTACTCTTCACACCCTAATGATGGCAAAAAAAATCTATAATATCTGGCACTGTGGTAACACGCAAAATGGTTAGTTATTATAATTATTAAAAAATATTTTTTTCAGCATTAAGTTTTTTAAATCCTTAGTCGGTCTGAGGGAGGCTCCGGAGTCCCATTCACACATCCCCTCATTGTCCTTCTCTCTCTCCCTTCCCCATACTCCGGTATGTCTAAATTTAAGGTGAGATAAATAAAATTTGAACAGATTATCTATATAGGTAAAGCTTACTTCAAACACAAAGTCAATTGAGAACGTAAACAAACTCCATATTTCACTTGTTTCCAAGTTGCCAAGAAATGGTGCTGAAGGGGCTTAACACACGCAATTGTTTGTTGCGGAATATGTATGACAGTGTATCGACCCGCCAAATTTGAACATACTCAGCAACCAGTTCACAAGGTGTTTTATTGACTTTGAGTAATTCCCAATGAGGAAAGTGTGGTCACTGGTCCAGGTTTCTACACTTGGTAATATCTGGATTTGAATTTTAGTGCGTTTGCGTTTGTAGTGCTCGCACGAACAAAACTTGTTCCTTCTTATTGTAATACGTCATGTCTTCGGTAAACTCTTCAACGATGAACTACGTATCCGAGAATATGCGTGGAGATATAATGTAATATTATGGCGACTTCTAGCAAAATTTGTGATGTGGCAGCATGGAGCTGGAACTGCTTAACCTACAAGGTGGAGGTTCAGACGATATTCACAAGGTGAAGTCCATATAGTCCTTAAATCACGGAATTTTACATGGAGCTACAGTACAGGTATACCTATAAAAACAGCCAGTAAATTAGTTATAAAGTTTAATTTTATAACAGATTTTAATTGTAATAAATTATTGTATGTGAATCTTATGTTTGATGTTTCTTATTCACTTTTCTATTATTATCATTCTGCTATTTTTATTGTTTTAAGCTGAAGTAGGGGTATCCTGCCCCTAAATCTTGAATGTTGGTCATCTTTACTTGCCTTCGTGATTTAGAGTAGCAGAATAAGTTATGTTAAAATTTGCTATTTTACCTACCCTAGCATTCTAGAAGCGTAGGTTTTGTAATAATAGATTATGCACCTAGGGGGTAAAGCCGTGTCTTTATCAACATCATGGACGCCATATAGGATCCTGAGCGTAACGAGGGAGTTATGTAGAGTCCTTAGTGAATCGACGGGTTCAAGCCGCCCAAGACGAAGACACGCATTATCCTCGAGGTGAATGCTCAACCTCCCATACCTTCTGCTGACTATAAAAGCATCTAAAATCTAAAAATCAATTGCATCAAACCATAAAATAAAACGATTGAAATCGATATAGACTTTTTAGTATCTATCTTTTGATTTTTCCAGTAGTTTAGAGTACTTTATGCTGCGATCTAAATGTTGATCACAAAATATTTTTTAAAGTATATGTCATAAATGTAACCAGTTGGAAACACAGATATTATGAGCAGGTACGTACTAGGGTTCAGAGATACTTTTTTAATTTATGTATAACTAGCTAGTGCCCGCGACGTCGTCTGCGCATGATTAGTAAAGCTTATTTTCTTGTCCAAGGCCTTTATACCAAAATGTCATAAAATATTTATGGTCAAATGCAATTGCTATAATATTATGGTATGCTATATATAAATAATATGAGTAAATCTAAATATTTAGTAAATCAATCAGTAAGACTTATTATAAAATATAGTACCTAATAACGAAAAAAAAAACTGTCATTACATTTCATCACCCTTGACTGTCGTCAAGCACGTCACTGTCAAAATGATAGCGTGCTTTTTACTATGCGGAGATCTTGTTATTTTGTCTATGCTGTACCCAAGAAGATCACGCTTTTACACCCGCGTGATGATGGATGATGATGAAAAGTATTCTATATGTTAATCCAGCGCCTTATCTACCTCTATAACAAATATCATTAAAATTGACCCCGCCGCTAGAGCGTGAAAGCGTAACAATCATCCAGACATCCATACTCACAAACTTCCGCATTTATAATATTAGTAGGATGATGCCAGAAACTTATAGAATAATGTCATTTTTAGTTTGTTTATGAAATGTATCGCTTGTATTAACCAAGTTCAATTTGAAAAATTGTATAACGACTTCCATTCTATTCAGTTAATGGAGTGTAAATCAAAATTCTACTGGACCGAATTTGATGAAATTTAAATAGGCCACACGGGAAGTACCAGCTTTCAAACAAAAAGAATTTTGGGAATTGGTTCACCCAGTCGAAAGTTATGATGTATCCAATTGAGTACGTCCTCCTCTTTGGAAGTCGATAGAAAAAAAAGTCACACCATTGACACTAATAGATAGATAAATAGATAAACTCTTTATTGCAACACCACATTATAAAATACAACAAACAAATGAAAAACTTAAAATTAAGTGTCACAATGGGTGGTCTTATTGCTCAGAGCGATCTCTTCCAGACAACCATGCACGGAAAGAAATATGTATAAGTACAAGTAACGGTGGTGCATAAAACAAGTACAATATAAAATACTTTTAAAATTAAGTTACGTTATTGGTTTGCCCGCTTCATTGTGGAAGCTGATGGTACAGCTGAATTAGCAGCAGCTTTTGAGTTTACCATCAAAACAGTATTGGTCTATAAGCTTCGAATTGGCAAAAGGGTGCCCCATGAATTGAATGATCGCCAGCGCGAAGCACGCGTCGAGGCGAGACTTGTACTGCTCAAACCGCAAGCGCTCAGCAAGTTGGTTAGATCCTGGTTCAACACCTAAACAATGTCACAAACAAAAACTGACCTCTCAATAAGTGATGGTCACTGTTTGGTGGTCTAGCGCCTGTGTCATTGATCACAGCTTCTTACCAAACGGGATGCGCATTACTGCATATGTGTGCTGTGAAGAACTAAACACAATGATGGAGAAGCTCGCACATCTCCAAACAGTTTGGGTCAATCGTTCAGTTGCGCTGCTCCTGCACTACGCGCGACCTTATACTGCACAGTAGATGGTCTCCAAGTTACAAGAGCTGGAGTTGGAAGTTTTCCATCGTACTCGCCAGACCTTGCCCCTACAGACTTCTACTTTTTTGAATATGGATAGCTTCTTTGCGGGGAAAAAATCAATAACCGAGAGGCAGTTCAAAATGCATTTAAAGCTCCCGTCCAGCAGACTTTGCAAAAAGGGCATTAATAAGCTATATATTTATACATATTATTATGTATCATTCAATGCTTAGTTTCCCAGAGATCGCGATCACCTTATGTGGACACAGGAATTAGTAAACTTATAACATAAAAAATGCCAAAGAGATTACTAATTATTATAAGTTAATACATATTTCATGAAATGACGCATTTTTTTTGGTCTATCGACTTAGACCTAGGGATGTACAATGTCCTTTACCGCAGAATGCGACTTCCGCAGTATATTTTATTTTTTAGCGGAAGTGTCTTATTGGGTAGGTAACTCAATTAATAAATTGGCAACACTGCACATAAGGCAGAAGTACACAACTCTTGGATCTCATTTTAAAGCACTGTGCTTACGCTTTATCCCCTGGCTTAGTTTTATTTTAGTTTATTTATAGCCCAGGCAAGATTCGATATCAAGTTTTTTATAGCGCAGTATTTATAATTATTTTGTTTCTTCGAACATTCTACGTGTATCTAATAAGGTATCATTTAGGTAATACTGGACTGGTTAGGCAGGTTTCTGATCCCGTTCTGGTGGCTCTTGGTAGTGGTTCTAAGTCCAACGTGTGCACAATTAGTGAACTATGGGAATTGTTACTGAAATCTGTGCGTTTCCTATTATTAAATTATATTTATTGCTATTTCTTTACTTTTATTTGTATATAACACAAAACAGATAGCCCAGAAAGTCAGTCGGGAGACAAACTCAGCTTTTCTGTGGTGTAGATACCTACTTGACCTTATCACGTTTTTTTTATGTCTGACGAATTGGCGCATAGAGTGAGTTCCTTCCTAGCCTTAGAATCCAGGACTGTCCCATATACTAACTTTGAATAATTATAAAGGCGACTTCGGCAAAATTGCACCGAGCTTAGCATGCCACTACTCATGTCAAAAGGTATTGCCACAGGTATTGCTATAGGCTCGATCATGGCTCATTACTAACTCCATGCTTTTATGTAACTATAAGGTGGACTACCCGCGATGTTTCAACATGAGGCTGGGCATCAAGCAAGCAGGCCGTAAAACCGAAGCTAAAACCCGCATTGTGCATGCGTGGTACTTACGCGATGTATTTTATACCGAGCATACCACAAAATACAGATATATGTACGATGATGTAATATTGAGTGTTTTGTTCCCAATGATCTCTATTTAATACGTAGATATAATATAGGGCGTTTACTTTCAGCGGATACTAATAAATGAAAAACTTTCATAATTTTTAGTTTCATTTTATTTTTAATAACATAAAAATGTTATTATTTTTTATATTTTATACATTTCGAAATGAATTCAGTGGGTTTCAACCTGATTGCAAAAGGTCACATAATGTTCAAAATGTTAAATTATATGCTAAAGTACAGTTTGGCTTTGTTTTAACTTTCGGGTCATGGATTGTCTTATATATTATTTGGATTTCTTCTTTCACTTATTTCCAAATGCCATTACGTTACATTTGTACGAGCACAAGATCCATTTCACAGTTTTTCATTATATTGTCCAACATAATTTATTGTACGTATTCATGGTACTTTAGGATGGATCACACAATGAGTTTTTTGTCATCGTAAATTGTGATATGCTAAAGATTTTTGTTATTTTAATTTTTTATTACAAACAAATATGTCATTTAATTCATCTAAGAACCTGTACAAAATTACTATTTGGTCGAACAAAAA
This sequence comes from Selenia dentaria, assembly GCA_917880725.1. Classification (NCBI taxonomy): domain Eukaryota; kingdom Metazoa; phylum Arthropoda; class Insecta; order Lepidoptera; family Geometridae; genus Selenia; species Selenia dentaria. Next base: position 17,365,156 of record OU862888.1, on the reverse strand, counting down.
TCCTTGTGCTGATCCATTCAAAAGCAATAACCATTACAATAAAATATAGATCTAGCTAACTGGAATTAAAGGTCCCTTAAAATTATGTATTTTTTTTATAAATTAAGCAGTGGTCAACTAGACACACGAGCTTGTTAGGCATTGACTTTTTAATTTATGGCAAGCACGGTTAGTGCTTTCCGTAATGTCTATTTTTATTTTTAAAAAGACCGTCTTATTTTCTCTACCATTTGTTTGCATAATTGACCACAGCTTCGGATAATACTAATTTATTGTTTTCCGTAATAGTTTGACTAACTCTAAAGAGGCGTCCATATTCATAGCATGAAGTAAAGATGCGCAAATTACCAATTTACACAAGTTAGAGAAAACCACCAGTTTTACATCTAAGTTATAGATAGATATTATAAAAACTGTTATTTCCAAAACTTTAAGCGTACAGTAAGTTAACTTTTGAAATTTTACGTCATCTAAATGAATAGGAGTAAGTGCAGGTGAAACAAATATACATTTTACGGGAACTTAATTCCATTTAGAAATTCCACAATCGTTGACAATTTGCGCTGCATTTACCTTATCATAGTATCAAAATTAAATTAGTTATAACAATAAGTTACTTTACCATTAGAACTCTACGAATTATGAAACAAACATTTGAAAATACGTGAAGAAAGGTAAAATTCAATATCAATGCTCATCGCAATTTTGTTGCTGATATAGATACATATTTCAATATTTAACATTCAATTAAATTCTATTGTAAATAAACATTTATTTAAAATACGATATAAGCACTTTATTATTGCTCGTTGGTGTTTCATATTGGTAGGTTATAAAATTATGATGAGCATGGATCTTAGACGAAATATTGACTAAATGCCTCTTAATTATTAATCCTCAAAGCAATGCAGACTACATAAAAATGTTGATAATATTTTCCTAATGTCTGTAATTGAAATTCTCTTAAAATACATTGCTTTGCGGATTTATAGATGTGCAAGCCTAATGAAACGTATGTTCATGAAATATCGGAATTTGAGGTTATTACTGGCGTTTCAGAGCACACGCACAGGACACTTAAATACTTTACATTAAGTTGAACTGAGATCTTTATTGCTTAAGTCACTTTGCTATATTTCACTAAAATTATTATATAGAGTAATGTAGTAGTTAGATTTGTCTAATATTGAAACAAATAAATGACGTTATAGTGATTTGAAAAAAGGACAAGATATAATCATATTTTTGTCATAATTATGGGTGGGTATGTAAATAAATAGGTGGGGTTCATATTTTTTTTTAAAACCATCCTGTACTGTATACTCTGCCCGCAAAATCTGTGTATGGTGGTATTTTGTATGTACATGTAAAACCATGTGTAGTTTTTAAATTTAGTAATACTATACTAAACTGGCCGTCATATAAGTATCTGCCATGTTCTCCTATAATTACTAAGTAATATAATATTCTTAATTAAATTCATATTTACAAATAATACAGTTCATTACTATTTATATAGAAATTAAAATATATTTCTATCATTCTTCGATTCACATAACGCAAAATAATTTAACAGAGTTCATTTTTGCACTTACATTTACAATATAGTTCCGTAACACATGTTACATTTGTCGACAAACAACTCATTTAGAATATATCACCCAGTAAGCGAGTAGCATTTTACTCACGAATCCTATCATATCTTAATTAAAAATGCAAATATGCGAAAAGTTTAAGGAATTCTTTACTTTACAGTAAATGGCAATTGAACATTATAGTTCGCTCGCAACAAATAGGAACTATAAGATTCATAATGCCTCCGTTTGCGTCGCAGCAGTCATCGCCGTCTACCCTACAAATATTTACAAGACGACGACCGCCGACGCTGACACCAAAACAACTAGCACAAATAAAATAACTCTTTTCTATTTACACCCGGTTCTATTCACAATTTATGGACACAAAAAACTCTAATCGATTATAGATAGACTGAAGAAGTTGATGAATTTGTGTTACAGTTTATGCTAGAGTTTAGAATATACAGGAGCTTGGCGCCACCTTACGCGGCGGTGCGAGGAACTATACATGCACAACACCGCAGTGTCTATGGCCATTCGCCTCCAATACTTTACTTATACACCTAATAAATGTTCTCCAACATCGATGCTTCAACGATGTCCGCCACGTTGAACATTGCAGATGCGACCTGACAATACCACCTTTATAAGATGGGAGATTCTTTTATCTACTGGTACCTATGTGTTCCTGCAATGTTCAACTTGACCTCGATGGAGAAGGAACTAAAATCTAGTATCACAATGTCGGGCTCCGCAGCTCGAATGCGAGAATCGACGCCTCGCTAGGCTTCTAACCTAAGCTATGTAACGAGTTCTGAATCCCCAGACTATTGAATCCCTGACCTGCTCTTAACCATCTGTTAATCTGCACGTGTTAGTTTGTGGAACATCAACTGTTGAAAACATCACTTCTCTCCACAACTTGACACAGTCAAGGTGGTATCTTGAACTTCAGCTGCTAAAAGTAAAAGTATCAAGACATGACTTTCGCTGCCGTATTTTTACCACTAATTCCTTAAGGTCGATTTATTCTGAATTATGACAGTTGATATTTGACACAATCTGGATCAATGTCTCTCGTTACACCAGCTCCAATTCATGGCTCATTCGAACAGTGCCAGCAGGTCATCTGAAGAAGTTGCACGTGGAGGGTGCGACCCCGCAGACGATGATGAGGAAGGTGGCGTTGCTAAGAGTTCACCAAGCGCAGGCGCGTCCAGGTACGATAGCAGTTCCATCGGATCTACGCTCGTTTCTGGTAGTAACTAGAAATTAAGAGAAATGCTTTGTAAGTTTACCGTTTGACTATATGTTTTAAAATGAAAAAGTATATAAAAGAACAGAGTCAAAGGGTAGTTAAGAAAACGAGATGTAACTTAGGTAATTACAAGACTTTTGGCACATAATAAAATATTTCATGATAAAGAATCTCAACAAAGCGTTGTAACTTCTAAAGAAAAATAACAAAATAATATTTTACTAAACAAAGAAATCATGATTGTTTATTTAAAGTCGCGCAAGTTGATCAATCATAAAACACTATTGAGCTAAAAAGACAGAAAAAAGAAAGTAAGATCTTTCTTTTTTTGAAGCAAGTTTATTTTTGACAACACATAACAGTAATGATGTTCCAAATATAGTACTGGACAACAGTTTATTAAATTTGTGTCAGAGACTATGTAGATATTTATTGCGAAGTTGTGTGAATCCAGGAATGAGCATGAACTTGGCATGGGATTAATGTAAACAATATGACAACTTACATTGAGATTATCAGTGCCCTCGCCGTCGATGACAGCCGCAGGATCGAAGTTGAGATCAGCAGGGATGTCCACATCCGTCAGCGAATGGTGGTCCACTGATGGAGGCCCAGGGGTGTGTGAGGAGCCAGGAGTGTGGGCACCACCCCCACCCCCTGGAGTATGGGCTGACCCTGGCGTGTGGGGCGTGTGAGGTGTGTGAGGCATCTAAAAACAAAGAACATACATTATGAAGCAAAAGTCTTGACCATTATATCCTTTTTAGTGCTACTCAGATCGTATCTTATTTAAAAATAAATTTCTTATATTTTTTCGGAAAACCTGGTTAAATTAATTCTATAGTATTTCTACTAAGTAATGGTAAAATTTATATTTAGATCAGATATTAGAAAATATCTGTAAAATAAAATATGTAATTTAATACTTTTAACAGTGGTTACTGTTTTAATAGTAGCATTTGAGCAGTTTCCTGTAATTTTACCTAAGCTACCTGCTACAAGCTATTCAAAAGGTTGTTTATTATGTAAAATACATTTCTTATATCTTTTCCAGATATAACCTTCTAAAATGTATTATATAGTATTCCTACTTTGCAATGTTTAAAAAGTTTAAACTTTATGTTTAGGTCAGTTATTTGAAAATTTCTGTAAAATTAAATAACAGAACCTTTTTTTTTCATAGTGGCATTTGACCAGTTTCCAGTAATTTTGACCTAAGCTACTTGCTACAACGTACTCAAAAGAAAATAAAAAATGTTCACCTGGTCATTCAAACTCTTCTCCATGGCATTAAGCGGATCCAAAGAGTTCACACTATCACTAAGGTGTGATAAAGGTCCGTTTCCGGCATATTCGTTACTTCCAGGGCCGTTGTTCATTCCAAAATCGTAGGTTTGATTGTTTGAACCCGCATTTCTGTTCTGCGAGCTTTGATTGTAGGTAGTGATCATTGAGCCGCTGGCAATAGTGTTCATGTCTGGCGGAAGATATGGAGACAGCGCTTGGTTCATGTCCCAATTATTCATTGTAGGCATATTCATGGAACCAGGTGAGTGCGCTTTACCCCTCTTTCCCATACTGTTGTCGTTACTATCTTCTTCCTGCTACAAGAGAAATAAGAGTCAGATATAAGTATTGTTCTGAAATAAATGAAAAATGTTAACTTTAAATATGACATTAGCATGATATTTACCTTAATTCCTGATGGTGATGGACTCTTAGCTGCCTTCCAGTTAGCCCCGCTGTCGATAGTGACTTCGTCGACATCGGAACCGTTTAGCGTGTTCAGGATACCCCACATATATTGGTCTACCTCTAAGCCTTCTAATTGTGCCGGTTTACTGCAAACAAATAACACAATGAGAATTACGGTCGAAATCAACAATTTTTTTTATAATTTAAAATTATACATGTGCGTTTTTAAAGAGAAGGCGATTCACTTACTTGCAAACCGGACATCGCCATGAACCTCGTTCGCAGTTAAGTTGCAAGTATGATTCTAAATCGAAGCACTGTATGTGTTTGCATTCGTGCCCGCGCGCAGGCAGCGTGATCTTTTTGAACGTGATAGGACATTTTAATGACACTTTTAAGGCAGTTTGTTCGACGCTGTCCCGGTCGTTCGCCGTGTTTGAACCGTTGCTTCCATTCGTTGGCGTCTGGTTGAAGTTCATCTTAATCTTTGCAATGCAATGGTCCGCCGTCAGTAGCCGCTTTCGCAACAACCCTTGCAACACGCTACGTACGCTCGGCCGGTGAACTAATTGTAAAACGAACAGATGCGACTGGAATACGAAAAACATATTTACTTATTAATTTCTCTTTGTTTTCCAATTGCGTACTATCAAATTTCAGAATAACAACATTGTTAAGAGTTTGCGCAGCTGTTTCTGCATAATGAAAAAGTCGGTTCTCTATTGAATAACATAATGAAGATACTTACACAACAACAGGCAGAGACGGTGATCTGTATCGTGTTTCTGCCAGGCTGGCAGACTTCTTTCAGGTACAACGGTTTGTGAGAAGTTTTATTCTCTCCTCTATCTATCATTAGTGGCGTAGCGTTGACGGACACCTGAACACTAGCTGGCCAGTTCGTGTTCATCTGTCGGTCCTCATGATGGAAGCATTTCAGTTGTAACTCGAGATCCGATCTGCGCAAAACAATTAAACATTTAGCCATTGGTAATCATTCGGCCATCATGAGAGATATTGTAGGTACAAACATTTCAATGGTATAATTACCTCCATATTAACGTCGAATGGACCGTGGGTTTTAATTGGAATACATGATTGCTAACAGCTAAATTATGTTCTAATCTAAATGGTGGTAGTATAATACCATCTCTTACAGGGAATGTTAACCGGAGCTCGTCATCTGAAAAGGATAAAACAATAATTAATATTACTGTTTCCAAGTAAAATCATCTAAATATGAGACAAATACTAATTTATTTGCATGAAACTTACTTTGCATACCCATCGGTGGTTTGAGCTCATTAAAGTGGGGTTTGACATCAGCATTAGGACTTATATAAGGCGGCATACTACTGGCGGGCGTGAGAGGTGGAGTGGGATTCCCAGGAACTGGACTATGCTGGTAGCTCATGTTTGTTCTCATGGCCACCTCTTGCGCAAACTGTCCCCCGTACTGACTCTGGACATACTGACCGTTCCCGGCTTGGTGTTGAGGGAACTGACTGGGTACACCACCGTTGAAATACTGCCCCTGATTTGAATAAGGCGGTGTCGTCTGCCTCATAGAGGTTCGCATCGTTCCACCAAAATTCCCACTAGGCCCCAGTGGTTGCTGTGGAGGATACTGGCCCTGAAAGGCAGGTCGGCCTCCATATCCCGCCGGGTACTGCGTAGGCCCAAATCCAGGCTGCCCTCCCATGTATTGCGGCTTGCGTTGGCCCATGAGCATCGTGCCCGAAGGGTATGGAGTATGCCGCCGCTGGTAGGCGGGTCCCATCTTCGCATTTCCGCCCATCTGACCAGGGCCCATCTGCGAGGGCATCATGTTGGCGTGCATGCCCATGTTTGCCATCTGCGCCATTTGATTCATACCATTCATGGCCGCGTTGCCCATCTGGCTCATGCCGGTCATACCGTTCATGCCACCATTTCCCCCCATCCCCATGCCAGCCATGGCAGGGTTGTGGCTGCGCTGCTGGCCATAGCCGTTCATCGCGCCATACTGGGGATTTCCCATAGTCATGTTGCTTTGCATCTGTAAATCGAAAATAGATTAATCGTACGCATCGCTACGTGACTAGTAGAATTTGAAATAGGTCTTTGTGAAATAATTAAAGTTGTAATTCCTATGGAAACGATGGAAGCTTCGATAGACGATAACAAACATTAATTTGTAATTTGTATACTTTTTATGAATGTTAGCTACTAGGTAATAAGGAAGTGGTGTTGGGATCACATATTTTGGTGAGAGCGTCGAAAGTAGGAAAGACAATGGTTTGCATACCTGCGAGAATGGCTGCGAGTCCTGCATCGCGGCCGTGGTGGCCGCGGCGACCATTGCGGCGGTGGCGCCGAACTGCGCGTTCTCGCCCCCGCCGCTCATCGCGCCCGAACCACCGGCGCACCCATAGCCGCTATAAAAACAAACAACACATTCATCAATACAAATTTAAACATACTAATAATATTGCACACAAATGTGGAATGCCATGTATAGACACCCATTCACCGCCAATCACGTAGCAATAGCTAGCAGTTATCCTTGGCAGAACACAAATCGCCAATATTCTTCACACATCTAGTTAGACAGAGCAAGTAGGTAAGTATGAGTACGTAAGTACATATTATAAAATGTGAAATCGGTCCAGTTAATGTTATTTCACTCACGATACGAGCAGTTTCTATTGCAAGCGGCCTTGCAGAGTCGAACATTCCACACGTTAACGCTTCGATTATTAATAAACGCAGACTCAATATTCAACTCAAAATCAACCAACGATCTTTTTTAATACGCGGCCAGATTTTATTATATTATTAACAAAAGAAAAAATCAATATGGATGTATAGTGAGTAGTGACGCGTTGTTACCCCTGTGTTTCTCTCGGGATGTTTGATTTTTTGTACAGCGGCGCCGGAGTGGGAGACCGACCGAGCGACTCATGTGAACCGCTTTTGGGGCGAATTCCCGAGCCTTCTCGGAGCCCTTCCTAATAATTCTCATTCGACAAATGCACGACAAACACTCGCACGGGCTATCCATTGTTACAGCGTCTCTGTAGTAGTGCAACAATATTGGGCTTTTGTGTTCGTGTATGAAATATATTGAATGAATAGAAACTTACACATATTCTGTCTATCAGTGTAAGGATACGTACATAAAAGTTATTTACGTGATCAAATGTGAAATCCTATATACCGGCTATTAGTTCACAAAACTTGTAATTATTCACAGCTTGACTATGCAATGCGAGATTCATGATGTGTCAATATTTTCTTGTATGATAATAGATCATTGGTTTCCCTTCCCACAAGTCCTCCTTAAGTATTCTCATAAATGGCTTATTTAACAGATACTTAGTAGCGTCGAAAACCAATAAACAGAGGAGTCAACAACGCTCGAGTCGACACCGTCTCTATTCATCCACACTGCAGATGATTTACAAGGGTCCTTCCTTAGGTAAACTCGGCCGACCTGCTCTTCTTTTTATAGTTTTGTCTGGGTATTTTTCCTTTTTGCCGACCGAAACGTGTTTAACAAAAAATCTGTGTGTTCTGTATCCTGGTGCATTTTTTGTAAAAGTGGTACCACATCCGAATAATCACTTACGGGCCTGTTCAAAATATTTGGGATCTTGAATGCAAGCGAATGGCTCAGGCATTTCTTTTAAAGGTGTTCTTGGAATGAGCCTTTTGAGGACTTATCTCATCGCAAATTCACGTAGACACCAAACGACTATCTTACCAATTGGTGTAAGATGTGCTTGTATGTTTTGTATGCATTGCAATACGACGCCGTCTATTCGTTGACTTCGTGTGCACATTTCACCCGGTTCTTAGACATGCGAACTCCTAAATAAATCAATATGAATGACTAGGTAAGCCGCTATTTCGAGAAGCTGGAAGGTGTTTGGCATAGTATTGAGAGATGTGCGAGTAACGCGTAGGTATTTTGATACATAGGCTGCAGTTAATTTTAGATTGGTGCGCAGACGTGTCGGATTCCTGGTTAATTGGCAGTAGAGATAATCGCGTATTGAGTCGGACGGCTTATGAATTGTAAAATATTTTCGACTCTTCTACTTTTCAAATTATATTTTCTTTGAGTACTTATATTTATTTGGGTTCGTTTATAATCTTTATGTTTATGACCATTGTATTCTCAACAAATTGTTGTATTTCAAGTGAAGTGTTAAATAAGGCATTAACTGTGGACTCTCGTATAGATTACTATCGTGGCAGTATGAAGCCGTGCCACAATCAACCCCCGTATTTCGTCGACAGTTGGTCACCCCCATTTAAATGCCACTTCACATTGTGTGGCTTGTGCGCGCACATTTCAATATAAGTAATACGTTAAAGTTTTGATATAATTCGATCGATAACGTTTCTTTGTCTTTTTTACTTTGACATGTTTGCAATTATTAAGTTTGTTTGTTTTCATAAAAATCTGGGGTTTTTTTTTCTGTAGTGATTTGGTATGTTTCACATACTCATTTGGTTATGTTTCATTGACTATCAGATCAGTTCACTATTACAGTATCAGAGAAAAAGTTTGTTTTATATAAAGTTAGTGGCTTCGGAACTTAAGTGTTTTGATATCTGTCTCATTCTAGTCAATTGACATCGGGCTAGGGAGAGAATGAATCATGCTTCAAGAAGTGGATTCCGGGGGTTTACAAATGGAGGCAAGCGTTCCGGGTAAATACGGTACAATGAGCGGGGAAGGGTCGCTCGACGCTCGCTCGGGGTAAGTGGGGCCGGTCACGTCAATATGAACTTTTATTATGGCGACGCGAGATACTCCCGATTATAATTTGTTTGTTTCTGACGAAATTAATCTAAAATTTATCATAAATTATATTAAGACGCGGTCCAACCCCAATTTTAAAATAATTTACGATGCTTTACGTAAGGTTGAAAATCGCTTGTTAGATTGGACGATGTAATGCGAAAATGCGTTAATTTTGTACGTTTTCTTTATATCTTTTGATATATATTAACACAATTGAAAAAACTGCTGGTTACTACTTTAGTACTCTATGTTGGCTATGTATTACCTTAAAAATAATATAGTGTTATCGCTGAAAATTCTGAGAGTTTGGACGTGAAAGTTTATTTATATGTACCTATTTAGGATTTTTTTCTGCAGAGAGCGAGTAATATTTATGAATTCTGTTCGGTTATTACTATTTGCCTGTTCCTTTTCTAACCTAAGTATTATTTTCATAATATATTATCGATCTGTTTCGTTACACTAGATGTTTAAAGATTCTGCTTTTTACTATTATCAGGGTACGACCGCGCCTTAACCAGTTCCGTTGAAAGATTCAATTTCTATAAATACGGGAGTATCAATTCTCATTAACCTGTACCTTCGGACCACTTGCATGACCTCTAACTACAAAAAAACATTGTTCTATTATGCCATTTGTCTGGAAACTGATAAAGACAGAATGAGGATGTAGATACGTTTAACGTTAATATAGATGACCTTGTGCAAGACTGCCTTAATTGACAAAGTTAGCAAATTAACTTTAAATTGTATAACGACTCTTTTACTAACAATATCAGTTCGACCCCATTGAGCACGTGGTTGTAATGCATGTTGCATGTATCCGCCCCCAGCCGCCTCGCCCGTTGAAAACTGACGTTTTTTCCCACGATAACTTAAAAACGGTAACAAATCTGCTATTATTACAAATCTCTACGCTACTCGTGTTGGTTTAACATGGTGTAACAACGCCTTTATTCTTCTTTAACTTCTTAGATGTTATATAATATTGTCTGAGTTTAGTAGGATCTATTTATATTTTCAGAAGCTGACATACATTTTTAAGTAACATTTGCAAATTATTATACAAAAGTGGCCTGTTAACCGTTGCTTTTTTTCATTAAAGCGAAATAGAACTTCCTGCGTTCTCTGTTCACACAATCTCGTTCCCCACTTTATTATTATTTACTTATTGGTTTTGTATAGAGGCAGGCAGCCATCAACAATATGTCGTTTGTAAAGGTGACTACAAAACAAAGCCGTTGAGCTCCTTGACTTTGCACCTGCTTATTTTTAGTTACTTATTTGTATTAACAAAATGCAGCATATGCATTACTTTGCCATAGTACCTAGGTATTATTATGGGCACAAATAAAAATTAACTTCATTTAATTTTTTATATTAGTGGCGTCATCATAATTTAGTTTTGTATCAATAAAAAAGTACCATCAGCTATTCGATGCGCTCAGTTGTGTTGCTAGTTTAATGTTTTGTTTGTTTGTGTTTATTGTAAGCGCTAAAGTGCAGTCACCGCGTGCATTCCCAACGCGGGCTTGTACGTGTTTTTTCATTCGTGTGCGTGTCCGATGGCAGTGTGAGTGCGGTGATTTGTATTAGTGTGAGTGCTGGGTGCCCTAAACGTTTGTGCGTGTGAATGGATGAAGGAGCACATTTCATTTATAATTGCAGCGATGCGCGGTCGACAATGTCACACTTACTTGTGTACTTTTAGTTACCCTTCGTTTATTAGGGCTTCTTTAGGGTTACCAACTTATTGATTTATATTTTTGCGATTGATATTATTTGATTTTGATTTTATTTTATTGGGTATTACTGCATTATATTTACGTTTATTTGAAATCGTATGTGTAAATTATTTTTAAAGTCACTTGTTTACGTTGACCGTATTTTCGTGATTTTATTGCTTGTTAACAACGATAAGGTGGCACAGGTAAGCCAAGTCACGTTTCAGCGTTTTGTTGAAATGTAAACAAACTTGTTCCGGATAAGATAAAAACAGTAGAGTATAGCATGCAATAGCAACATATGTACTTAAATTAGATATACCTACATGTTGAAGTTCCGATAAAATCAACATCTTGTGAACATTAAACATGTAAAAAAACAAATAATGCTCTTGTTTCGTCGACTTCGTCTAAGCGTGTTGGCAAATATCATAGCTTATTTAGCGAAGCCAAAAAAAAATAAGCAGCTTTTTATATCATTTTTAACGTAGATATTAACAAGTTGATCTATTTGCATTATATTTTTTTAAAAGATAATTTTATCATCGAATATTGAGTTGAACATTCTGTATGCCACTTTATTTACATTGCAGACGTTAATGAGTTATTTGATATAGATAACTCTAATAGTAATTATAGTAACAACTTTATTCTAATCGTATCTAATAATTTCATGCCTGTGTCTCACGCTTATAATATAATTCTCACCTAGGGGCGTTGACTCTGTATCCAATGGTCCCTTGCTGGTAGTGTTTGATGTCGGGAGCTAGTGCTCCCACTCCCACGTAGTTCCCAGATGATCCGTACCCTGCCGTGCTACCAGAGTGCGCCGTCCTGTCGGCCAGAACACCCCCTGAAACAGGACGCACATTCTTGTATCCCACAAACATCACTTCATTTTCAAAACTCTTCTAGATTTCGATTAAAATTCTTCAAGTGAAATTTTCGATGCCTCCAAAACTTTATTTTTATCAGCATTTGGCGGTTTGTAATTTGTGTTATCGCGTGTTGCGCGTAAATTTCACTCTAGCAGTTAGTTAACTTCCATAGTGAACGTCAACAGTCGACGAAACGTTCATCGTTGCCACTTTTATATATCAAGCGTGTAATTTTTAATTTTCATGACATTCTTTTTGTATGTGGTCGTCCGAAGGTGTTTTAATTTCTTATTTTTTCACATGGGCAATTACTTTTTCTCCTACTATATTTTTCTTCAAGATTTATTTTTTATAAATAAGCATCAACTTATTTTATTTATTCTGATGAACTCTTCGTGCGACTATTCACTTCACCTTGGTCAGCTGAGAAATCCTCGAATGTATATTCAACGACAGGTGGTGTGCTGGTTTCACACTATTTCTAACAAGTAATTTTTATTACTCTCGGTCTCATTTTATATTTCATATATAATATAATAACATCAAAAGTCCTTTATTATTATGTTATATATTTGAAAATTCGTGATTAGTAGCGAAACCAACACAATCAAAAAAATAACTTTAATTACTTTTTAAGAGCACTTTCACGTAATAAATCCTCAGGATCAATCACTGCAACAATATTTCGTTCATATCATAATCCAATTTTTGTGTCACTTTGCAATCCTTTAAGTGTGTCCACTTCACTTGTATTTTGTTCATGTAAAATTGTCACTTTTCACAAATCATAATAATCCAAATCCAAGGTTCTGAGATCAAAACTCGTCACTGTGTTCCAATATCTGACAGGTAATAAGTTATCACTCACGAGTCCGACTTCAATCAATTCACCGAAACATCATAGACGTGTTGCACGAGCGTCGACACCGACGTCACTGACGGCGACGGCGAACGACCGCGCATTCGACCGTCAAAGGTAACACTGGATGATGGCGATGGTGAGCCGGCGACGGCGACGGTGAGTGAGAGGTTGCGGCGCGGGGCGCTCCCACCCCGCGCGGCGTTGCCAGCTCGCCGCGATAAGTGGCGCACCCCCGCGTCCCCCGCTCGTAACTCGTCGTCTCGGCACTCGGCGGACGGCGCTCGGCTGAGCTCGGGCGCCACCGTCGCTGTATCGGCTCCTGCCCCACCCCACAAGCTTGACGTTTCACGTAACGTAACGGTCCTCAATCGAGCGCGATACTGCGATCGCGATAGTCGCAATATTCTCGCCTCGTCATTGCGATTAGCGTAAATGATTTACAATGGGAGAAAAATAGAGTAACCTCAAGGATTATTAATAAGTAGATTATAATTATTAAGTTAGTTTTAGGTAATTAATCACATTATTGGGATGTAACGTACTATCATTATCACAATGAAAATCATGTCGGATGTTTATAATGACGTCGCCAGGTAGAATTGTTCGTTGAGTTTTTGCCAGAGTGGCTTCGATGGGGCATAATAATTAGCGACGATAAACAATGGGCATGTCGTCCTCTGGCCGCTGGCTACCTGCGCATGGCAGTAGAGGACGGCTGGACGGGTGAGGTGACTTGTCCTGCGGTGTCCTTGCAGCGGCCGCGTCGTCGACTCGTCGCGATCACGACGTTGCGCAAAAATATGTACGAGTATACATGTCTGCAACTGGTTGATTTGCTTTGTTTCTCAACCTCCATTCCATCCAGCGTTAACAAACTTAAAATACATCAACAGTAGAAACAATTGAAATTTTTACGTGATTTAAGAGCATCCTCGATTGAGATACTGAAGCTAGTCTTGTTTTTATTGTGTTATTAAATAATTAATAATTATGCTTCCACCTATACCTTATATTAGAAAAAAACAATAAAGTTTATACTTATGTGTATAACTTTGTATAAAATCAATATGTTCAAAATATATAAGTATGTTCAGAATATATATATATAAATATATCCGATTCAATGGAACTTCCCCTATCATCGTCTTCTGGCCCGTTACACAACCAAACATTATTATATAACATTATGTAGGTACTTATCTGCTTACTGACTAGACGCGGTTACGTACGCCTGCGCGGCTTTACATTTTTACTCTACAAACTCTACATCTCTCCATTCATGGTCTAAGATTTTTTTATAATCTGCCATACCTGGCTTCGTACTGTTCCGATACACTAATGGTACCGACACCACAAGAAGCTACTAATAGTAGAGTAAGAAGAAAATGATAAAGATGATGATGATTGTGATGATTCGATTTCAAAATAAATCAATACTCATACAGCCGTCCGCTTATTATCAACTTAGGCTACGTTCCGGGAAGGACCGAAATCACTCGCGGCGCTCGATACGTCATCAATGAGGTCACCGAAAACGCTCACGCCGCGCTCACAACGCTCGCGGATCTTAGGTGGGTCTACATGATCATTGCGAGCTGTCACTGTCAACCAAAGGGAACGGCAAACCGGGGCGCGAGCACCGAGAGCAGTTATGAGCGTTGCCGGCGCTTCCCGGAACGCACCCTAAAAGTGTAACTCAAACATAAGTAATCATGTCCGTTATATATACCTATTGTGTAGAAGAATTATAATTTATTTATAGAGCCACTAAAACTTTAAACTAACTACTGACAACCGATACCTATACAATATATTGGTGTTAATTATCTAATTTTTTTCTCTTTGTTTGATAAGTTTTTATACTGTGGTGTGCCCTAAAACGTAATCGAATCCAACCTTTTGGTTAATTGTTGTGTAAATTTATTAAGCAGTAGTCTAATGTGAGTTTTTATAATACAATACTACCTACGTAAATTTACGATAGTGTTACATTCGATTTCATGTCGGGAAAGTCGGGAAAGCGGACATGCGCGCGCGTTCTCGTCCGCGTTCCGATGTCACCCCACGCCTTGCTCATTCATAAAACAATTTGCATTGTTATTTAATACAAGTAGAGACACGTATTTAACAATAGTTCTTATTTTATTTTTACTACCTTTTTTGATATTTGAACATCAAGTTATACCAAAAACCAACTTGATGTTTCTCTTATTAGGTACTTACTACTAGATTACTTATCTAACAGATACTTAAATAAAAAATATGGTTTTTCTTACCATATTTTTTATTTAAGATTTTATTTTCATTTCAATAGAAACATTTATATAATTTACAGGTTATATATAATACGGGATTTATTTATGGTCACCATCTATTGAGCTTCTGATATTTTGGCACTGTTGCATGATCACTCATGTCATGGAGGTTGCTAATAGCATATAATGTGAATATTTTTATCTGATATATACATAATCTACATGATAACGAGACGTGATGCCTTTCGACTAATGTCTAAGTGAAGCTTGCATTTAACAATGATAATCAGCCAAAGTTTTGAAGTCCGGCATAACACTACAACGCGGTCATCATTCTAAAATAAAGACGTTTCGTTCCGTGGTTTCGTTCGGTATGATGTACTGTTGAAGACATTATAATTACACTTGCATTCAATAACAAAATTTTAATAGAGTAATGCGCCCACAATTCTGCTTGAAGGAAGAATATCTGATTCAGCAGTTCGATCACCTGCAGGTGACCTGACCACCCTACCACAAAATGATTAGTCAGTATATCAACAGGTAATCAAGCATTCCTTGAAGAAACAGGAGAACAAAAGAAGTGAGATAAATTAGGGCTGAGGTCATAATCCTCAACGATAGGGAAACAAGTGATGACGATCAGAAATTGACACAGTGGCAACTTGTAAGGGATAACTAAGGGTAAGGTACCCTTTAGTTAGCCCTTACAAGTTGCCACTTTATTACTGGACAATGGTGGGCATAAGCAACATCTACAGTCGGTTCCAAAAATAACGGGTCAGTCACATAAACCCGAATATATCCCGAACTACGTATGCCATCCTAATGAAACGAAGACTGTTCAATTGAGAATTTAATTATACAGATAAAAAATAAAATAAAACTTAGTTACATTTTTTTTATGATTGTTTTTTTGCTGTTTTTCATCACTTTCTTCATTTAATACTTTGTATTGCCTCCACGAGCTCTTCTGACAGCTTCCAGGCGATTAGGCATGCTGTACACCAAATTTCGGAGCCGGTGCTGAGGAATACCTTCCCATTCCTCCACCAGTGCTTGTATGAGCTCGGGAAGCGTGATTGGTGGGGGGTTTCGACCTTTCACGCATCTCTGAAGCTCGTCCCAGGCGTGCTCGATGGGGTTTAAGTCCGGGCTTCGCGCTGGCCACTGCATGAGTTCGATACCGACCTCTTCAAGGTAGTCATGTACAATTCTGGCGGTATGGGGACGCGCATTATCATGCATTAATATGCCATGCCGGTCCATCCTGGCCATGAAAGGACCTACATGTTCATTGAGGATCTCTTCCACGTACCTCTCTGCATTTAGAGTTCCATTTTGAATGAGCACCAGCTCGGTGCGGGCCTCAGCAGAAATCCCAGCCCAAACTTGTACGGAGCCTCCACCGTACGCCACTTTTTCCTCCACACACGCTTGATGGAAGCGCTCCCCTGGTCTTCTGTACACCAACTGCCTACCATCATGCTTATAAAGCATGAATTTAGACTCGTCCGTGAACATTACCCTAGACCAATCGTCTAGTGTCCAGTTTAGGTGTTCGCGCACGTATCTCTGTCTTGCAATTCGATGTCCCCGTTCCAGTTTGGGGCCATTTGCGGGCCTCAATGGTTTCAAATTTGCTTCAGCAAGACGTCTTCTTACTGTTTGAGCGCTTAAATTGCCACCTCCAAAGCGAATAAAGTGAGTTTTTAGACCAACAGCAGTTTGAAAACGATTTCGGAGCATTGTAGCCACCAGTTGTCTGTCTTCCCTGGCCGTTGTGCATCTTGGTCTGCCATTTCCTGGTCTTCTAAGGTGTGATCTGGTCTCTTGGTACCGCTGGACTACCCGCTGAACAGTCGACAAAGATACACCAATGTTTCTGGCTGTTTCACGCTGGCTCCGCCCAAGTTCCAAAAAAGTTAGGATTCTGGTACATTCCTCTAGCGTGACTGCCATGCTTCACCTCACAGAATAATAATTATGCACGTGGAAGACGTTCACGATATTTTTTTTTGTGACAGAATAGAAATGGAAAGCATCCATAATGACATGAAACAAAAATTTTGTTTTTAAAAATAGTCATTTTTTTAAATTTTGTTTTTCTAATGAAGTTTTTTTCATCAACCAGTTTAAATAATATGCTATTAGAAGCGCAACTAAAAAGTCTTTATTCTGTTTTTTATTTCATTGATCTAGCTTTTACAGTTCTGGAGGTATTTCAATTTTTGTGACTGACCCGTTATTTTTGGAACCGAGTGTATAACTGGTACACGAGTTTAAAGATCGTTTCTTTATTGCAGTCTTTGAGTTGAAGTAAATGCTTTATTTGCTACACCGAAACGTTGCCTGGTTAAACAGATTACAGTAGACGTAATCTACTAAATATTTTTCTATTATATTAGGTACTTACTGCAATTTACGGTCTTCTTAAATGAGAAAAATGTATCTAATATATACTTATAATTCTTTTTTAACATACTGTCTAGTGTCTTTACACGAGCAGCTACTACAGATTATAAACATGTTCTATAGGCTACGTTCCGTTAATCGCCGAAATCACTCGCGGCGTTCGCACACCAATTCCCTTAAAAGTCCACGATCATTGTGAGCGAGCTTGATACGTCATCGATGACATTACCAAAAACGCTCACAACGGGACCACAACGCTCGGGGATCGAAGGTGTGCGTAGTCGTTGCGATTTTTTCGTCGTTCTATCGATTTTTGTTAGTGTTCCATATGGTTTGATCATTCTATGCATTGGAACCAACGGGTACTATATTATATATATATATATATATTGGAAACAAAGGGAACGGTAAACTGGGGCGCGACAGTTGTGAGCGTTGACGCTTACCGGAACGTACCCATAGTCTTTGGCAGCTACATTCCACCCAGATCTAAGACTGTGGGACTAGCACGAAAATGTAAGTAAGTGTAACGTAATCGTATCGTTGACGTACAAACTAACAGTTATCTGGTAAAACTGTGGCACGGATAACTCATAGTTTGTACTGTATACGTCAACGATACGGTTGCGTTACACTTACGCAAATTTTCGTGCTAAGCACATTGTAGCTTAGTGTGGCTCTGCACTGTTCCGCCCAGTAATTTAATTAGCTACAGCGCCCTTCGCGCTTTAACACTGTAATGCTTGTGTAATCTTGATTCTTCGCGGCAGAATAATATTATTTCACAATATGTTCTAGCTAAAAAAATATATCATATATAATTTTACTCAGTTATATCATATTAATTCTAAAATATATTATTATTCAAGTATTTTTTATATTTTTGCTATTTAACCATCAAAACCCCTTGAAAAAGATATAATTCTGTATTTCTTTTCATCACACTAAATATTTCGTTTACAAAGATAACGACAATTAATACGTGTGTTGTCTCGGATATAACTGAAAATCTTATCTTTTTGATAACATGTATGACGCAGTGTTTGATAACATGTATTGAGTACATTGAAGCACGTATAGAGTTTTAAAAATGCTATTTAAATGGTTTGGGAAATAGCTGAGTAATACGTGATATAGTCAAAATATTAAAAGTCATACGACGAACGAAACGGGAATTTCCAGAACATTCATTATCTTATCAAAGTTTTGACATTCAACAATGTACAATACCGAGCTAATTGTCATATTGTGTATGACTATTGAAGACTCAAGTATGAGTAGCTATTCATGTGTATATAATAAAATTCGTAGAGTGTATTATATGCCCATACTGTATATACTCGTAGAGTGTAAATCTTTTTTAGATCTTTTATAATTATCATTGTTATATTTGCGAAATTATGCAGATACCTACCGTAAAATATTTATGTTATGTAATGATACCGGAGATACGTGCTGAAATGTCAATAGCATTAATCGACAATATATGTATTGTAACCTATCTTCTGAATATTGAAGTACTGAAAAATATTGCACAATAATTTCAATCATTATGAAAATATAAGTGAGTATGTATATAAATTTAATTCATCGTGTACTATATAACTTATACTTATACGTTATTCTACTTTATACTTTAGACCTACCTGGGTCTACCTTAGTTGGGGCTATACTATCCACCAGCTTGCACGGGCTTAAGCGTCTAGAAGGTGCTCTTGGTGAGCACGGTCAACCCTGCCAAGGGCACGGGCCCTGAAACTGAGGTTACAACCGCTGGGGCGAGATGGTAAATGTTAGCGCAACCCCATCTTGCCATATCTTAGCGGAGGACTGCTCACATAGGAGTACAGTGGGTCTCTGAAACAAAAATGTATCAGTATTATCAGTAATGTAAAAATATATAGATTTCAGTGACTTAATACCATAAAATTGTAATAATATTTACCTACGAGTACATAGTACAATTTCGATCCCTCGTTTAAAATCTGATAAAAGTTTGAGAAGACTAGGTTACTTGATGATTGTATTAAATTTTGCACGACAGCCTTATGATCACTTGACACGACATTTAGCGTTAAACCTTTTAAAAACGTCGTTCATTCGTTATATAATTATTTCAAATAGAGAACAGATATCAACGTTGTTTTAATTTTGTTTTGCGCTAGCGAGGTATCTTGCAAGACGAACAGTGTAATGGAAGGTGATTATTATGCGTAAAAACTGTATACAAAAATTAAGCGTTAGCAGAAAATCGTATACAGAATATTGTGTACATCATATTGTGTTGTTGTGCGCCCGCCCGCCTACCGTGTCTTGAATTTGGGCGGGCGCCGTGGCCTCCGCTAGACCACAGAATAAATGGCAGTAGTTTTATAAAGTGTGAACGATGACGGGTCACAATTACGTTGCACGTCACGCGGCAACTCTTTGCTTTTTGTTACGGATTATTCCATGCTCCTCCGCATTTTACAGCTTCTACATCGTACTCATGTCTGTATTTTATCTTTTGCATTGGGCATATTATTAAATGCATAAGAAATAATTAATAAACTATAACACAGTTTGCTTGTTACTTAATCAGACGTCTTATTATTTTTCTTGGCTATATGTCATTTAAAAATTTTGCCACTTTTTGTAATTTGTGAATGTTTTACACTGCACTTGGTAATTGAGATAGATTGTATGATATTTTGTTATTTATAGTATACTAGCGACTGCCCGCGACTTCATTGGCGTAGTATGCTTGGCCTTCGGCATTGCCATAACCCCCACATTTTCTTAATTTTTCTTTGACAAGAACCTGACAATAAATTAAAACCACAAAAAATATTTTAGCAAAATTGGTAAAACTGTTCTCAAGTTATAGCGTGACCAGGAAAATTACGGGTTAATTTTTATTTTTTAATATGTATATAGAACATAGATGGTTACTGTCAAAGCTCAAGAGATTCAATGTGCTTATAAAATCTTGCATCTCTTAGGTAGCAGATATTTATTCATGTGATATTATCCTATGTATTATTTCAGGATTCTTTAGATACCGAATAAGTTTTCCGAATTTCGTTCAAATTAGTTACACGTGTTTAACATGAGATAACATAATCAGCCGATTATGTTCTCTTTTATGATTATATCAGTGATACCTTGACATATATCCCGAAGTGTGAAAGCGCTTTGTAGAAAAAGACACTAGAGATTACCCATCCAACTCTTGACCGCAGTGAGAGTTGCTTAACCTCGTTGATCGGTTGAGAACGACCAGGCATCAGGAGAGACAAGTAAAGTCTCCGTCACAGGCGCTCAGGCCAGATAAAGATCGATCCGGGCCTACCGCACCGGGATGGTACCTAAATGCTAGCATTTAGGCACCATCGTCGTGAAGGGTAGTTACTCTAGTGTGACCCCATCTCGCTTCTCTTGGCGGAGAACTGCTCACGGGGGGGTTTTAGTGAGATTGAGCTCCACACACGACCGTTTCCGCACAGCATTTCCGCCCCATCAAAAAATGGCAAGCTTTGCATGGTATTTTTTTTATGTGTCGCTTGTTTTTGGCCTTAGTCTACCTCACTTATCTTCTATCTTTATGTCACTTATGTTTTTATACTTAAGCTGAGGATGGTTTAACCACACATGTCGCAATTCCTGGAAAAGGAGTAAAATTTCTGCGAAATCTATTGTATTATTAGCCAAATATGCCGACTGGAGAGTCTACTAGTAATTTTAGGTGGCACAAGATTCGTTTATTTAGTATGAAACGATCACAATGAGGTCATGTGCAGGACCACCGCCAGTTGGTGCTCGACAATAGCTCATCATCAAAGCGTTCAGAAGAGCATTAGAGGATTATAAAGCGAGATTTTTCCTCATACTTTGACAAGTGTAGTAAATCACAGTTGCCGTGTTTATTTTACGATCGGGCTATTATCGTCAACCGGCGGTTTTGCAACTGCTTCGTATCGCCGATGCGCGGGAGCAGGGTTGACGACTTCTGGCTCAGTCTGGGTTAGGATCCTCTGTCACACTGCGACAGTAAATAAATGCTTTGTATTAGATTGTTTGTATGAGGAAAATGTGTTTGTTGGAATTATCTTTTTAAGATAGCGACTGGAGAATTGATTGCATTGTCGTAGTGGAAATCTTTACAAATGGATAGATTAACCTTTCTTATGTTTTCATTCTGTTCCTCATAATGTAATGATAAAACAATGCTGATAATTAGGAACTTATTAGAATTTGATTGTTTTTAAACCTAGCAATTAATATATTTTCTGCATTTAAAATTGTGTCTTTTTTAAGTACATAGCGTTTCATATCTCACGAGATGTGAAGTGACGTTACAGTTGATGATACTAATGAGCTCCAAATTGTTTTGAATTGTGGAAACATATTATATCCTTTATACCATTCGTTTGTATGATGAACGTTGAAGAAATGCGCTCGACGGCTTAAGGGTTGGTGAACCGCAGTACGCTCGCTGCTCAGCATTTTTATGCAATTGAATTAGTCTGATGGTAAGCTAAGTTTACCCATGATAGTTGCTGTGCCACCCAGAGCTTAAAACTGTTTTTTGCGTAGCACTGTACTGTGCTCGTTACCCCGATACATGTCTTGCCCGGTAATTTCACTTGCCACAGTGCCCTTCACAGCCTACCACAGTAGTATTGTTCGCTATTGCTTTGCGGTAGAGTATCGGCTTGTGTGTAGTCACCAGTAACATTACACCCCTGCTCGCTTCGCTTGTCTACGTCCCTGTATAATACACGACTGCTCTGACCAGATACTCCACGGAAAAACGCCTTGCAGTTCGTTTATTTGTAGACTAGTCAAATAATTGGCGATATAGTAATGTTAAAGATGGAGGCATTACATATGAGATTATAGATTTATTTTGATTAAATTAAGGATAAATGACCGAAAGATATTGTATTGAATTTAATTTTAATTTTAAGTATTGCTTGATGTAATATTGAGCATTCCTCAAACACTTGAACCGACGACGATAAAATTAAAATGGGGCCAACTTGAATGTAACACACACATATAACCTACATAAATAAAGAATCAACAAAATCGGTCAATAATCGTAATTGAAGAAATTGTGTAACACATGCAAATTACAACCGAATTGCGAACCTTTTCCACCGTGTTAAAAATATGATTCCATTCTTGCATAATTATCTGCATAAACTACGTCATGTAAACCACAAACATTTATCTAGCATGATCACAGAAACAATGGTACATCGTTAGGTTTAGCGATAGAGAAATAATCGGTAATAATCAGCACCATCATGACATGATGTGCAATGTATATGGGGTTGATAGAGATTAGGTTATTTCAAACGGTGTACTTTTAATTGGAGAAAACAAGTTTTCAGCTACAATATATAATAGGTATATTTCGAACTCGTCTGATGCTGTTTTAATTTCATACACGTTCTGAGTTGACGACATTGTTACAATATTAGTTTGCGTCTATACGCGGAACAAAACAAGCACAAGGAAGGAACACGCGTCAGCCCTAGGTACATAGAAGTCGTAAAAAGTAGATATATTCCAACATGCATATTGGTTATTTCTGTGCAGTGCTATATAACTACTTCTATTCTATCGACCACTAGCAATGCGAATGGTTGTGTTTATTCATTAACTCGCTGCACCCTGCGAGATCACCCGCGTTTTCCGGTATAGCCCAAGTATACCATGAATCTGGCTATCATATAATATTTTTTTATTGTAATCGAACTTCTAGTTCGATAATGCAATGGAAAAACTTTATATTAGTACTCCTACTTAATGTAAAAAATAAGTTCAAACTTAATATTGTAATGAATACTTAGGTACTGTTTACTTGTATTTAGTGTAGTTTAGCTTCCGCTTCCAACTGGTCCTTTCGGAAATTTGTGGGAGAGTCATAAGTGTGCAGTGGACGTCCTACGGCTGAGATGATGATGATGAGTGTAGTTACCATTTTAAAACTATAATTTCTGTTACCTGCAGGTCATTTATAATTTTAAGACTTGACGCAAAATTAGTAATTTACTAGACACCATGTTTCAAAACTCTTCATATTTCCCGTAAATGAAAAATTACTAGGAAACGCAAACCTATCCGGAAAGTCGAACGTGTTCGTAGTTCGTATTTACTAAACTATTTATTGAGACCATGTTATAAATAGTTTTCTATTCTTGCATAATTATCTGCATAAGCTACGTCATGTAAACCACACACATTTATTTAGCATGGGTACTAAAAAGCTGGGAAATAATTGATAGGAAATTAACCGCAAAAAATAACGCGAGTTCAATTAGTCGAATACTATATGGCGTTCATTTCTTATCGCTTAGAAGAATGACGCTGGTAAATACCAGGTTGGCTGAATAATAACACAATACGGTAAAAATATTACATATAACGCCATCTATTTAGTCTGACCTTGTTCTTAGTATTTCTTCTTCTTGATCGATTCCTCATGACTGAGCGTGACCACCATGAATGGCCTTCTGGACTATTTTTCTCCAAGAATTGCGGCATTCGGCTTGTCTTATAGCAGATTCTTAGTATTTAGAGCACTTGAAATCCTCGAAATCTGGCTGGGACTGCATCAGGAAAACTAGGTAAGTTGGTAATTTTGCACTAACTAGTGTGAACCGCGGCTCTACACGCATGGGAAGTTATATGTATCCTTAAGAACTATTTTTCAGGATAACATGTTGCTTGAATTTAGGGTATAGGTACACTATCTCTATTTCAAATTTCACTCAATCCTCCTTTCTCTTTCGTTCAACTTTCTCAACATGAAGAAATGCCAACGTGCCACATTTTCGTATGTCGCATTAATAATTAGTGCATACTAGTGTAGTTTGGATATGCACATGCATATTTAACCAAACAAAATTGCGACTGCACTGCGAACATAGGTTGTCAATAAATTTTTACACTGAGGTTACGAGGATAATATTAAACAGTAGCTAACCCGCCAGCGGCTTCGCTCGCGATGCCTCGCGGGTTACGGTTAATTACAGTTTTTTAACTATCCCACGGGAACTCTTTAATTTACCGAGATCAAAAGTACCCTGTATATTGGACCAGGGATATAAGCTACCACCATACACAATTTCATTTAAATCGGTCCAGTTATTTCGGAGATTAACCCGTACAAACTGACAGACAAACAGACAAACAAAAAAAAATGTTAGATTTTACTCCTTACATCCCCCTGACTCTGCTTTTAGCATTTTTTTTTCATTATATAGAAATTAGACCTCTACAGTTTTACTTAGTGATTATCAATAACACAGTCTGCGATATAGCTATTACGGCTAGCTCCGTGCTAAAGACAAGGTATGATAGATAAAATCAGTTTATCGACGTGACAAGTTTATCGAGCTGATCTATGCTCGCACTACTGCATTGTGGTTGAATTTTTATCTTATTTGCTGGTTTCCTCAAATCCAAATAAAAACTCACTCAAATTTAAAATTAATCGAAAATGAAATAACTCTTTAGTTTTCACCAACTTTAGTCCTCAGATATAACTATACTTAAGAACAGAGTTAGTTTTTAAATAAATGGCTTGATAAGAAAGTATATTGTTAAACAGTAACTTATACTTATGTAAATGTATCCTTTGAAATGTTTGGTCAGGAGATATTTATGTACTCGTAAGACTTACGAATCGATTACCTAAAATCCATGGATGTTAAAGAGTTGCTTATCTATATATGTAGAATTATATATTACAACAATGCTGGTAGATACACTTACCAGTACAATATAGATAGTTAAGTTAACATAAAAATATACTTAAGGATAAAATGGAATCTTTCTTGATAAATATTAGTTTAGATACAATCGCGATGTCATTTATTGCGCAATTAAAATAACGAAGGTTACAGGAAGTTAATGAGAATCTTCCTACTTTGAGTTGGAAAAAAATGGCGGTAATTGTTATCAGACGTTATACTTTATACTATCTTATTCTAAAACATATAAATGTTTGAAAATGATGAACACACATTTAAACATTTATATTTTTTACCATCTACAATAAAGAAACTTTATAAAGAAAATAATACCATTCGTGTGCAATTCATTTAATACTCGCCGTTGTTCACGGTTTTGCCGTTGTGTGACTACACAACTTGTGTAGTCACACAACGGCAAAACCGTGAACAAAACAAACCGAGATTCAATGGATAGTTCTACTTTGACTTAAGTAGAACTATCGATTGAATCTCAATAAAAAGGAGCTTGGTTACATTCTTGTATCTGAGCTATATTCATTCCAAATTTTATCTAAATCCGTTCCGGAAAAGTATCATGACGTGCCCTCAATAACAAACTTTCGCGATAATATATTCGCCGTGAAGGGACTTAATAGAATGATTCTTCTACCATCACAATGCGAACGAATTGTAAGAAGCGAGGGAAACCGACCTAATAGGTGATAGGCCTCTTGTACATAAGCCGTTTGGGTTGGTACCACCGCAGATCCAGATATCTTGCCGTAAAGCTATAGTGCACAAGCATTACTATATTAGGGTGTGAAGAGCACTGTAGCAAGTGAAATTACTAGGCGGAGAAAACTTAAAACCTAATGTGATGATGTCACGGGGTGATGACAGCATCGCAGTGCCAAAAAATACAGACCTAAGCTCTAGGTGACACTGCAACTGTTATGGGCACAGTGCTTAACATCAGGCGCACGACTTGCTCAAATTATAACTTAATTGCTATATTATATTATAAAAGCGTGACGTTCTTTGTCATCATATAAATTTTGCACTACGTATTACCTAACTAGCTGAAATCCGCGGTTTCACCCGCGTGGTGTTGGATGATGATGATGATGAAAAGTATTCTATGTGTCAATCCAAATTCTCATCTACCTCCATACTGACTTTCATCAAAATTGGCCTAGCCGTTTGAGCGTGAAAGAGCAACAAACATCCATGCATCCATCCATCCATCTAAACTTTCACATTTATAATATTAGTAGGATAGTAGGATAAATAAATATTATATTTGTTCCAAATACTGTGTTTGGTCAAAATCATATTTAAAATAATAAAATGTTTCTTAAAAATATGTTATCATGCTTTTATAACCTCGAAGCTGGTGGCATTGGTGTATATGTATGTAATTTTTAAGAACTTTAGTCACTGGTAGATAAACTACGAGTATCTTATAGATTACAAGTAAGTTCGTCAGTAGCAGGTCTACGTAAAAGTATTTATGTGTAGTTAGTATTGCAATTAGCAATAGTTTATTTTTAAATAGTTCAAGATGATCACTGTTCCATCATCATCACATAATCAGGCGTAAGAATAGTAAAGAAGTAATTCGAAACAAAACTCTAAGTAATTTGTCGATGTACCTAGGTACTGATATCGCAATACCAAAATCGTAGTCATTTTATCGTAGAAGTGTTTTAACTGATGTTTACTATAAAACTTTCGAAAAATATATCATCTAAGGATTTTGTAAACGGCACATGCTATTAAATTAATAAATATGTATTTATCACAACCATTTCATCCAGAGTAGGACTATTTCAAATATGTACGCATGGATGCCGCAAATGCCAACTAAGGATAATATGGCAATAAGTTAACCCTTATTACATTGAGGCGAAAATATACATACCAACGTGTAAGTCTTTCGACACCTTTGCCGACATGATTGTGTATTTGTTTATGAATGGTTTTACTAAATTAGTTTTATACAGGCAGTTGATAAATGAAAAAGTGCCGATAAAACAATTACCATTTCATTTTCGTGATATCTGTGCAGATGCTCATTACTCCAATGCATATTAACACCTCCGTTTAACCTCGAAGTAAAGAGCCAAAGATAAGCCGAAGGCGTTCGTCCACTCTATAAGTAGCTAGGCGTCCAGTATTCTTGATCTGATCTGGTCGCATATACCTACTCTTATGGTTGCAGAGCCAGAAACGGTTTGAGTAAGGTTATTTAAAGACCTTCAAAGTCTTTAGAAAACTCGTCGTGATGTGTCCTTGAACTTATGCCTTTACTTTGTTCTTATCCATAAAGGACAAAGGATGAAATAATATAAAAAATAACGACATTTTATAATTACTCTTAAGGTTCATTTTTGTGATATCAAGTGGAGATGAAAGAGATGTTTTCACCTGATGTTAAACGCCACGCTTGCTTCTAACATACGTGGTGTCACCCAAAGCTAAGCTTTTCTGGACTGCGCTGCTCTTATCACCTGTCTTTAGTCTCATTTGCCTAGAAATTTAACCTCCATTATTCAAGGAAAACAGTTTTGATGGTTGACAATTACTTCGAGGTAAAATTTGTAAAGTTGCGATTATACGCACTTTTTGTAAAAGACTTCTATCATCTCGTATGACACCTGTTTCGCACCATTAAGGTACCATTAGCTGATGCCAATCGTTCTTATGCCTATTATAATATATTGCTGAGTTGCAGCACTATGACGATAGCCTTATTAAAACACCTTACAGAGCAAGACCGTTGCCTCTTGTCGTTAAAAGCCTATTACACAAACCAGTTTAACTGCAACTGGAAATATGTCGTCGCGCGTGCCAACCAGCTTGCTTCCACCGCTCTTCTTCACACACTGTATTAACATTTTTAAACCATAATCGTGTTTCTTTGCATTATGTTTCTACGATTTTGCGGGTCAATAAGTGTTTATTCAATGTCAACAGTATGATCATGATTAATAGATTCTCATAGAGTAACTTTGGCTGTTAGTGGCAAGCATTTGCAGTTCATGCCTTCAGTGCGTAATTCAAAAAGCGATGATATTTTATGTCCATGAGGCTAGTTTTTTTATACTCTCCACTTGTTTATCTTCATTTAGCCATTAAATTTATTATTATTTTCCTGCTCATATTTTTAGTATACTTCTGCAACTTCAAAATAACTAACATAACAATTTTAGGTTAAAAAGTGTCTTTGATATTTTAAGTTTTCTTTATTTTTTGCTCTCCGTAGCTCTACAAAGCATTCATATAAGCACAGAGACACAGTACATTACGTATTTATACTCTTTGGAATCGAAATATTATCTATTTCAAAAAAACTATTCTAATTAAATGTGATTGCAAAGGATAATAAATATAACAAACATCTCTACTGATTCCTTGTTCATTTAAAATTCACTAGTTACTCTACGACCCGTAATATATTACAGTCTAGTCAACCTCCGATTGCATGCAATTGAAAAAAAAACATAAAAATTAAATAAACTTTAAAGTCTAATTTAAAACTAAATTAATAAATTGTACACGTATTTACAAGGTTTTTTTAGGATGCGTTGTAATCGACTCAAACACTTTGTGCGAAACATTTCATTAACAAGTGCAATTTGAAAAATTAAATACCGCCTTCCATTCTATTAGTTTAGTAAAAAAAATGAACCCAGCTTTCAGACAAAAAAAGAATTTTGAGAATCGGTTCACCCAGTCGAAAGTTATGAGGTAACAAATATAAAAAAAAAAAACAGTCAACTTGAGTACTTCCTCCTTTTTTTGGAAGTCGGTAGAAATGTTAATATATTGGCATTTAATGTTTGTTAAATAAAGATAAAAAAATAATATAATAATATTTAAAAAAAATACGATTTAATACGAAAATTCAAAATATATTTCTTTTTATCGTAGCAAGGCTCGTCCACGGATTCTCTTTTTACTTATATCTCGCTCTCCGCTGCTCTACAAGTCTACATATAAATCTAAAGTCGAGTTTACGCGTGTCTATATTTACAAATATTTAGAGGCGATGATTTCCATTCTTCGCGCTCCGTAGTTCGTGTCTCGGCTACATCGAGAAAGCCAGACGGAACATGAAAACAGTCTGCGCTTTTTCTATAAATATTTTTGAGGGGGGGGGGGGACGCATTTTGTTATTTTAATAACTTCTTTGCGGGACTGATCTATATAGCACATCATTTGCGTGTCGTATTAATTTGCCTATCCACATAAGGCTTATCTAACCATCATCTCATCAATTATGATCAACTCAGATCACATCACTACTTACCATATCATATACCTCTCCTGAAACTCCTAATTGTGGATCTTCGCCTCTAATATATGCTTGCTAGCCTGTGCCTGTTAGTTTTCTAATGCAAGTCCCCTTTTCGTACATGTTAAAAATCTCATCTACTGCCTGATAAAAGAAATCCTACTTATATTATAAACGCAAAAGTTTGTATGTATGGATGTATGGATGTTTGTTACTCTTTCACGCTCAAACGGCGAGGTCAATTTTAAAGGTATTAATATGGAGGTAGATGAGGCGCTGGATGAACACTATAGGATACTTTTCATTTTCATCGTCATCCATCACCATACGCGGGTGAAACTGCAGTTGAAATTTGCCATGGAGGTACATGAGGCGTTGGATTAACACATAGGATACTTTTCATCATCATCGTCATCCATCACCACGCGGGTGAAACCGCGGGCGCAACTATGTAGTACAATGATATACATTTACGACAACTCGTACCCATTGCGAAGTCGTCAATGCAAATAATATCCAAAACCAAAGATCGGTCCAGTGTCAAAAATAAGTACAAAACCGAGTGCAAATACTTTAATTACCAGTCACATCAGCGGAACAATGATGCACACTTTCAAGTGTTTCTCTAAAATAAAGGCAAGTGAACCGGCACAATGACTCAGATGGAATTCAGCGGTGCCGCCATACTGAGGCTCGTCGGAATCAGAAATACAATCCTAATTATAATCGTACGCATCCGTCGAGAATGAGCACCTCAATCGGTCGCTAACGTTACGTACCGAATCTTAACTGTTTCTATGTTTTTGGACGATTTCTTCTCCAGTGAGATTTACGCTTAGATGCGAGTTGGTAGCCGGCTAGACTCAGTTTCCGATTCCCGAAATTTTATTGTTCATATTAACTTCCTCTCTATACGCCTGGTCTTCTCAAAATATGATCTAAGGCTGTATCCCTGTAATTTTTTAACCCACTTCAAAAAATGAGGAAGTTATATGTTCGATTGTGTATATTTTTTGTGTCACTGATTTTTCCTCTATTTGTAGGCTGATTATCAATTTCTTTTTTTCGTTTGGTAGTGTATACTTCTGAGATTGTCCCATTTAAATTTTATCAAATTCGGTCAAGCCGTTTTTGAGTTACAATAACTGAAAAGTGTTATTTTGATGATATTATTATTGACCGTGACGATCGATCCCGTAAGTATCAAGGGTCACTAATTTTTTTTACCAGTAAACGGAACCAACTACAACATCAAAAAGTGTGAAATAACTTGCCGTAGCACAATAATGTGATGATTGGTACTTTTAAACTATCATGGTATCGACTACAACAAGTTATTTCACACTTTTTGGTGTTGCCGTAAGTAAAATTTTTAGTTAATATTTTTTTTTTAGCAATTAATTTAGCAGTTATTCAGGCGAAACCTAGATTGGCCCTACCTCAGATTTCTGCTTTCAGTGAAGATGACATCGTGATGAAATCGACAGAAGGTTAGTATGACACGTTCTGGCGCCTTGCTAGCTACCACCTTGAAAATCTGTCACGGAGCACCTAACAGGGTGTTCCGGTTGATGTTCTTTAGTCAGTCGTCATTTTTGGTCTAGCCGATATTACCGTCTACTCATCAAGTGAGATCGCTAGTGGTCAAGTGCTAGCCTTTGAACTAACAAAACAACGCAAACTCATGTGATGGAATCGATGAATTTAGTAAAATATTTACAATGTACATACATAAATGTGGCGGTATTCTGTGTGTCTGTACACATTTAATCAATGTTTTATGGTTGCGCATTTTGAATTTTTTGTCATTAATTTTCACACGATTATGACGTAGTTTATTTTTATACGGACAATAAAGAGTCTTTATTTTAAGTACAAGAGTACGTACATCCTCAGAAACAAATTACAAAATTCTCATAAATAATACATATAATAGTTGTTTATCATGCTGAATATAAAATAACTGTTTTACGCCAATCCGAAAACACAAGGAGATTCATACAGCATTTGTTTTAAACCTTTTACATTATAGTATTGACAAACTTGCTGTTAAAAGTAACACCATTGTATTTTAAAAGCTATTTTTGTGATAAGTTAATTAATTAAATTCAAATTTTAATTAATTAATTAATAATTTAATCAATTTTAGTTTTAACTACAAGTGTGAAGCTTCAGATAATAAAACTCAGTGGACTTATTATTGTTTTATGTGCCATATATTAAAATTTCATTGTAGAGGTTTCAATTTTGCCCTTCTAATATCTAACTGATATGAGTATATATCAAATTTAATTGAAAACTGCTCAGTTATTAAGAAAATGTATATGATATTATGTATTGTCCTTTTGTCGTTGTGGGCTTTTTGATTATTAGTTTATCGTATAGGTACTGCGTTTTTATTTTTTTTTATTGTGACACGAAGATACACTAGAGGAAGTAAAAGGAAGAAAGGTAGACAACAGAAAAGGTGAGATGACGACATCAGACAAGTGGCAGGTGAGATGTGGAACAGAGGTACCCAAGAAAGACAGGAATGGAAAAGATGTGGACTGACAAACGGATCAGAAGACCAAAAGCAAGAATCAAATAACCACAAGATTTTAATATCTAATACCTTAAAAGTGCAATTCTTGTATATATTTTATCTGGATATCGGATACGGCTCCAGCAATTATCATGAAATTTATTTATTTCAACAGTTTGTTCGTTGCGTTCGAACTGGATAGCGTAATGCAACTGTAAAGTCGCATTGCAAAATCCTGAATCGCGATGATAAGATTCTCATTGAACGTGTGTTGCTTTGCGTTGAAACTAGATGGCGTCACAGTCGCATTGCAAAATCCTTAATTGCGATGACAAGATTCTCATTTAACATGTGTTGCTTTGCGTTGAAACTAGATGGCGTCACAGTCGCATTGCAAAATCCTGAATAGTGGTGACAAGGTTCTCACAGAACATGCGTTGCTATTTTGTATTCGTATCTAAAGCGGGCAAAGCTCGGCCACAAATATACTAAAAATAACATCTAATATCAGGTAAGTACTTAATTTCAATATGTTATAGAATACTAAGATGATGATTATATTACTATTATGATATGATTAGTATTTCCAGTACGACATTAAGTATTTATGAACTTGAACCACATTTCGATATAACAATCCAAAGCCGCTCATTCTTTTCATTCGTTCTGAGCTGAAAACATAGCCCGTTGTTCGGATTGAACCTCCACGGTTTACGAGTGGATGTATTAGCTAGTTGCGACTAGAGTGGTACATAATAACGTATGTGTACATAGGAGGAACGCCGCAATGCGGTGGGTTGGCCATATGTCGACATATCAACTCGTGCCCTTTGCTGGCGAGACTTTTGGTTCATGATTACTGTTTACTTGATTTCGCTCTTCTTAGTTACATTTTAAGACGTTTCTGAGTTATTGTGACCAATGCTTTGAAATGTCTTTGAAGATTGAAAATGAAAGGGACGATCTTCAAAGGATAATACACATTAAGGTGCTAGGGTACTCCTTATAGGTTCTGATTTCCTGGTGGCTGTCAAATTGTATATTTGAAATGGTCTAAGTTTTGACAGCGTTTACTTAGAAACTTGATTTATTTTCATGTCCAAGGGAATGTAGATATAAATTATTCCATATTTCATATCTTTTTTGAGAAAAATGGCCATGACAGACGGACAGACAGACAGATACACCGCCATTGAAGTGATCCAACAGGGATCCCTTCTTTTTTGAGGTATTACCCTTGAACTGAGCTTTATTACAAATTTCGTATAATTTTCCGTGTAATTTGAAATTACAAGTACAAGTTTATATTATGAATTTTTCAGATTTCCGTACACTCGTTAGAAAAAGGTTAAGAGAAACATTCTAAAAAGGAACACCTAGTTTGTATTTGACGAGTACTTTATCTCTATTGATATAAATATAAATTTCAAAACTTTTTTTTTCTAATTGTTACTATGAAGTTAATTTTATTATTTACATGAACCTATTTTTTAAGTCACTTAACATGCGCAAATCAAACTCTCTCTTAGACAAAATAATATGTTCTAATTTGGCAATATTCTATAATTATTTTTAGTCACGAGATGGCTATATGCACTTTATGTAAAGCATCGCGCTTGCCTATGATAGTTGCAGTTTTATCCAGAGCTTCAGCTCTGCGCCCTGAGCTATTGTTTTTTGGCTATTATTCGACAAACAATTTGAAAAAACGTAGAACACTAACATGGTTTAATTATCCAGTTTACATTTTTATAAACCGACTTACACAAGTTTCCATTTCCATCAAGTTATCCATTGTTATGATATAGGTAACTGAGGTAAAAATAAACAGTACGCGTATGCAGAAAGGTTATCAGCCCAAAAACCACGTTGTTATCATGGTCCGGTTTCCGGGTCAGGTAACAATGTTCCACACAATGATTTCCAGCGCATTTTGTTAACCTGACCGCTTAAAAGAATAATAAAATGAGGTTTTGGTTGTGTTTAGTTTCACGGTTCAGACGCCGTGCATCAGGTTTGTGCTACTACAATATACGTATAGACTGGACAGTACTCTAATATCCACTATTATACGTTAAAATATAACAAGGCTAAATGTGGCTTTAAGGCGCGGTCCAACCCTAATTTAAAAATAATTTACAATGCTTTACGTAAGGTTGAAAATCGCTTGTTAGATTGGACGACGTAATGCGAAAATGCGTTAATTTTGTACGTTATCTTTATATTTTTCGATATATACTAACAGAATCGAATAAACTGCTGGTTATAACTTTAATACTATACGTTGGCTATGTATTACAAAAAAAAAATATAGTGTTATCGCTGAAAATTCTGAGAGTTTGGACGTGAAAGTTTATTTTTGTGGACCTATTCAGGATTTTTTTCTGCAGAAAGAGAGTTATATTTATGAATTCTATTCGGTTATTACTCTTTTCCTATTCCTTTTCTAACCTTAGTATTTTTTTCATAATATATTATCGATATGTTTCGTTACACTAGGTGTTTAAAAAATCAGATTTTTACTATTATCAGGATACGAGCGCGTCTTAATTACTGGAAACTCTTTTTAATATATATTTACTCCACCCGGTTACACCTGCGTGGTGATGGATAATGATGATGAAAATGGTGAAAAGTATCCTACGTTATTCCAGCGCGTCATCTATCTACATAACAAATTTCATTAAATGCATTCAGTGGTTGTTGCGTGAAAGAGTATAGCAAACATCCATACATACAAACTTCCGCGTTTATAATATTAGGATGATGTGTGTGTATGTGTGTGTGCGTGCGTGCGTGTGTGTACTACTACTTCTGCTTATATTAACATTTGAACAGATTTGGAAATTCGTCAGGTACCGAAATAGATGAGGCACTGGATTAACACATGGGATAGGTACTTTTTATCATCACCGTCACCATCCATAACAAAGCGGGTGAAACCGCAAAGCGCAGCTAATAAATAAAAAAATATACATTCATCGCACTAGGATTCCCTGTGTCGCGATAGGCATGAACACACGCATAAACAGGCCACAAACATCCAAAACACGTATTTCTGAACAGGGATTGATCCTGGGACTTCACCTACCAACTTAGCTAACGAGGCCGTCAATATCTTCAATATTTATTTATCATGTTATAAATCTTTAAAATATGGTTATATTTCATTCTTGCCATCTTGATATATTTCATAACTATGTAAATAGGTCTCTGAATGTTTCATCCATTTCATGCAAACAATGTTGTTCATGCGAGTATGTGTGTGTATTGCCCACGTAGTGTGCGTGCTTATAATTCAGCCTATTTATGGAGCTGAAGTATATTGGCCTATCCTGTAATACATTAGTCGGGCGTTGATTTACATGGCAACGTATCTCAGCCGCGTCTATTCATAGTACTACTAATCTACTAAATATAGTAGCTATTCCCTATTATTTCTTGCGACTGACTCACGTCGATTCCTGCTTTTGTACATCTTTTATATCATTTGCGTTTTTCAGATACACCTACACAAAATACATTAAGGTGTATTGTATGGTGATTTTAAATAAAAAAACATATTTTCAGTAGTTAATTAATGTATGCTTGGGTAGTATTTCATTCAATTTAAAACAATTGATGTTGAGATTATAGACTCAAGGACGCAGACTACTACAGTGTAAACGCTGCGCATAGCTTGTGTAATAACTATGGTGCTATCTGTGGAGTTCATGTGTGACTTGTGTGGCAGATGAAAGACTACGAAGTGAGTGGTAATTAAACTGTGGTTTGGTAGAGGTAGTAGGGCAGAGGCTGGTATGACGGGGCTCGTGCGTCGACGCACATCTGCGATTTTAATACGTGGCTGCGACGTTGTTGGCGCGTGTTGATGACGATGTAAAACAGTGACCTAACTGTTTTAAACTATCACGGTTGTTCTCTAAAGTTATATGATTATTAACGGGATATTTACCGTGGTAAGGTTGTGGAATGAGCTCCCGATATTTCGGCGCAGTTACATGCACCATGTTCACGGGAAGACTGAAGAATGCGGGTGGTTGGTCAAAAAGTTTAAAAGTTAGGTGCAGACATAACATCTACCCTCTTTCTTAGTCTTTTGCTACGGTTATCACTGGAACTCGAACTCGATCCTAAGTCCCGACAAAATACACTCACTGTATCACTGCGTATAGTATTTTGAACACATTTTGAACGCGGACTTTTATTTTTAAAACAACCTAATACTGGATTCCACGCACTGGCGAGTTGAGCATCTGCTGGACGCGGGTCCTAACCACTGGATTGAATTCCATAACCCTAAAATCTTGTCCACCGAACGCCATTACATACCAAGGCTAGTAAAGGAAACTATTGAGATCTCGAAATGCCAGAATTTCAATCGAGGTGATGGTTTTCAACTCGCCAGTGCGTGGAATCCAGTATTAGGTTGTTTTAAAAATAAAAGTCCGCGTTCAAAATGTGTTCAAAATACTATACGCAGTGATACAGTGAGTGTGTTTTGTCGGGACTTAGGATCGTGTTCGAGTTCTGTTAATTTTCGTTTTAATTTCGAATAACTGTTCTCGTGACTAATTATCACTAGTAGTTCTGCGATTAGCAGACTTCGCGAGCACATTGTTTCATTAGCGGCAATTTTTCGCAGTAATTCACAATTTATCAACAAAACAAATCATCCACGTATACTCGAAATTCCTCTTTAAAGTCAGGTGTGTGTGTGTATAAAATTTTATTATAATCTGTTGGTAAATAGCGGCACAGCAAACTTACTTCCTTTTTAGGAAATGTGCCCCCCCCCCCCCCCACACAAAATCACTGACAACAATAAAAAATTTAATAGTAGAATATGCATACCAATTTTCGTCAAGATGGTTGAAAAATGCGACCTGTGCAGGATGACAAACGAACAACCTCACACATATACGGGCAGATGAAAGTCAATTTGACCATTCAGTCAAGGTTCGCATTAAAATTTCATCAAATTTGGTTTGGCGTTTTTATCAAAAAAGGAGCCGACTACAAAGTGTGACATACCTTGTTGAAGTCGGTACCATTCGCACACTATTGTGATACTAGGTACTGTGAACTATCATGATACCGACTTCAACAAGTTATTTCACACTTTTTTAGTGTCGGAGCCATTTTTTTGTTTTTATTTCATATATTATTGTTATATTCATATACAACATCCTTAAAAAAATATATTTTATTTTTGAAACATTCCGAAGTGCATAGTAGAAAATTAATTCCGTTTATTCATCTAATTTTCCCCTCGGTATCGCACACGTGGTTAGATTGCTAGATTAGCAAGTATAAATAATGCATATTTTTCCAACGACCGTCTTTTTATGACGTCAAGCGTGTCGGCGAAAAATCGATGGATCGATAGACCACCTAAACTTACAAATATATTCAATCCCACACATGTTTTAGTTTATATATTCACTCGATATCGATCTTATATTTTATCTCCTAATGGAGTCAACTCTATGTCGATGTTATGTTGTTTGCACTTCATTGAAATATTTTTATGATATTACCATTACGAACAACATAGTATTACAAATTGTAATTTATATACCTATTTTATATTGCAAAAGATTGGCTTATTTTGTTATTTACATTATTAAGGGCTGGCAACGCATCCTCGAGACTTCTGGTGTTGCAGACTTCCTTGGGCGATGGATCACGTTTGCCCGCCTAATTATACAATCTAGCTTTTATTATTTGATGGATCGACTTATAACAATAGTACGTAATGAGTATATAAAAATAAAAAACTTGAACCAATTCTATATAGATAAATAATAAAACTGTACCTAACTGAGTCAAATCTATACTTTATTTTTTGATAATTATAAACAAGGCGTATTTTGCTATCGATACAGAGGTCAAAAAGATTTTTTCTTATTTTTTTAATCTGTCTCTTTTAACTTTTGCTTGCTGTAAACAAGTAATATGTTCAGAAAAAATATATCTGCTGCGGTTCACTCAAAACTTAGTGATAATAAACTTTGGCGAAAATATGTTTAATAACAACATAAGTCGTCACGTTCATATATCCTCGAAGGGGTAAGCAGCGGTGTTTTAATCACATACTTTTCGCCAGAGGGATATATTTTTCGTCCCATGTAACAGGGGCGAGCCAATTGCCATTTGCAGCACTGTTCCAGACCTTGAACTGCTATGGAGATTTTTTTTGTCAGAAAAACCCCAATTACTGTCCGACACGGATATCGAACCCAGGGCTACGAGATTCTTAAGCGGCGCTTCCATTACTTCACCAAGACCAAGCGAGCGTAGCCGCTGGTGGGTCACCTAATAATTGAATGCGAAATTATACCTATGATGCACTCGTCATTTGATTCGGGTTATTAATGTTTAGGAGCACAAACTCATCCACGAGTAAGTAATTTATTCATTTCAATATACATCAGGAACGTTATGCTTGATCGGGATGAATAATCTCCAGATTATATCTTAAATGTCACTCTTTGAGTCCCTCTATAAAAACCATATCAATCTATTCCTCCATTGCTGCTCTGCAAGCAGGGCAAATCGACAAACATACCTATTTTTTACATTAGTATTATCCTCACAGCTTCAAACATTATGATAATTCAATAATTTATAATATTATCGAAGTTTGCATATGTAAATACGATCATTATTAATTATCAGTCATTTAATACTTCGCCTATTGCGGGTCAAGCACCTCTCCGTACGTCAGTAAAATATTGGCGCGATTCCTATTAGTTGTTTGGCATTTTAGACCCAAGTTGCTAGACTCCCACATATTATTTAACGTTTGAAATCCAAATCATAATTATCATCCACATATTCGATGTACAAAGAATTATGGGCGTTATTACTATTAAACGCAATATTACTTAACAAAATCAAGCACCTTACTTTTAAAGAGTAATTATGGCTTTTGAAGACAGTAGCGTGTGTGATCTTACGCCCATGGGTGTATACTTTACGCCCCTAACTTGGACCAAACCATGCAATGCAGGCGCGAGGCTAATTATAATCTACTAAACATCATCGAGTGCCGTAACTTAGGGTCGTACGTCGTACGTCGTACCTTCTGTATTTATAAATAAGCTTTTTCTACGTCTACTTCCTAGGGTTACAAATTTAGACTACTGTCGTTTACACGTGGTGAATGAAGCTAATTTTGTATTTGATTAATTTTTGTTTTTACTGAGTTCTTGGCATAGAGAAATAGATTTGTTTCTTTTTGTTTTCAATCGTTAAACCTATGATGAATTTCTTTACTCAGCTACAATAAGAAACAAAAACGTTGTAGGTCTTCTTCCCGCTCTTTTAAGCAAATGTTCTGTTTATATTTATAGAAGGCTCAGTTCGTGGAGTGCGGTCCTAGTGACTAGTAATACAGGTTTTCACAAACCTACTTCAGGCACCAGTCTTTCACAAAGCAGGTTTACCTATAAGTTAAAACATTTGGGTTAACTTAATCATTAAGAACCTTTGTAGAGAGAAAATAAACAGATGTTATTATTATATTATTATTATTATTATTTATGAATCCGGCGGGATAGAGTCTGAATTACAAAGCATTGTACACGTTTTTATTCTGATGTTTCAATAACAACTGATGTTACTAAAGAGATTATGCGTTCTTCGATGGGTCGCACCGCGACGCGAAGTTCTGAGTTTTCAGTTTAAACCTCTGAGCCACGACATATTGTCGTATACCCGATAGATAGATAGTCGTCTTAATAGGCGATTTTGCACCGATGCTTAATGCTTTGAAGTCTTGAGAGTCGTTGCTAATGCAATGTATGTATGCAATGCAATAAATTTAATGTCAAAGCAAAATTTGAGTGAATCTTTGACTGCTTTTAAAAACAACGTATAAGCAAAATTTTCTTCCATTAAAGTTGTTATACTAGTATAGGTAATTACGTAAACAGCAAAGATTTGTGTATTGATGTTTGTAATGAATTAACTCAAAAACTACAGGACCGATTTCTAAAATTCTTTCACCATTAGGATGACATTGAGTAACATAGCATGATGATGATCCACGATCCACCACGAGGGTGAAACGGTGCAGCTATTCATTAAAAACAAGTCTATGGATATGACAATTACAAAGAGAAATTAAAAGCATCCGTATTATGACTTCAAAATTGAGTGGAAATAGAAACTCTTACTATTGGACCTATAAAACCTTTTCTTCGTTCAAACTTCATGGAACATTGATTTGGTATTTTTGTAGTTGTATGGGTGTACGTTACCTGTATATTACCAATTTTGCCTAACTTTCGCATATGTCTGGACTTAAAACCCTGCGTCAATTGCCAGACAATCATGAATCACTGTTGGTT
The DNA here is from genome assembly GCA_917880725.1 of Selenia dentaria. Lineage (NCBI taxonomy): Eukaryota > Metazoa > Arthropoda > Insecta > Lepidoptera > Geometridae > Selenia > Selenia dentaria. The sequence continues at coordinate 17,324,792 of OU862888.1, read as the reverse complement.
AATTCATAAGAATAGTCTTTAATTGTTAATTTTAATTTGTCAACGTCAACAGTGATATGAAGCTGAGATACAGTCATTGGTGTTATTGACATTTTCATGCAGTTAGTAGGTATAATATAAATGTTAGTATGGCATGCATGCTCCGATAAGCCTGACAAAGCTACCGTTCTTGTAATTCACAAACCCGAAAATAACATATTAAAAAAACATTAACCAATCCAATTTTTTATCACCTACGTCACCGTACTAGCTATAAAAAGTACAAAGTTCAATATTAGACAAGCTTTTTTAAATAGCCCTTTTTACCAAAATTGAAACGACAACACTTATCTTCATACAAAGTTGATGTTGTGTATACCCTGCCAAAGACCTACTTTTAAACAATAATCGTTTCAAGAAATTAATCAACTCGAGTAAATTATTGACTTATATGCTCAAAAAATTAGATGGACATTGTTTTTTGCGTACTGCGCCGTAGTAAGTTATGACCTTGCCTCACCACAATTAGGCAAAGTAGTCCTTCTTGCAGTTAACACTTCAATGGGTGAACACTATATGGGTGACAATATTATAAAACTGACCTCTTCCTCGCTTTGAAGAGCGCATTGGGCTATCGGCCCTCGATGATGTCAAGACAGTCGTTGCGTTATGTCGGTTGCTCCAAAAATCTCAACTCCACAAGACTCTCCGCTATTTCACACTGAGGCGTCACTAGCCATAATTCCCTAATTAGGGCACATATACTATAAGAAGAAGATACGATAAGTAATTAGCTGATTATGCAACGATATAGGGCGAACATGGCAAATGTATTGTAATATATTCCATGGACCATGCATTTTCATTATCTGCTCATTGAAACCTTTTTAGAAATGAATAAAATCAATTATTATTCCTAGTAATTCCATTGTTCCTGTACAATAAATAATAGGAAATCTAGTAAATTCTTGGTAAATTAATTTTGCAGGGTTCGACCCCATCTCTATTCTCCATATAGAACTAAGAGGTATTTTTTCATCAGCACCAAATCCGGAATACGAATTTTTCGTTTGTCCACCCTTGACTTTTTTATCCAATCTTTATATTATTTTCAAATTACCACATTTGCTTTCCAATTCTAAGACGAGGCTTAGCACGAAAATACATAGTTATATATAAAAAAAGGTTAAATGGAAAGGGAATGAAAATGCATGATACATGAATATATTACAGTGTTTAGATATTATATTATATAATGCATTTAAAATCTAAATTTCACACTAGATTCAATCCTAGTTAAAATCCACCTTCACTAATTGCGGTCGACGTTGACAACATGATGGAGATCACTTTATTTGAATACGTGAATAAAACAAAGTCATATGTCATAATAATTAATCTACCTACTCGTGCTCTATTTCAAATAGTCTTGGGCAGCATGCCAGTTATTCTAAATACCATACGTGGTCTCATTTGTCTATAAGACGAATTTTGTGGAACAATAAAAAATTCACATGAAATAGAAAGGTAATCAAATACGAGGCGAATTGCCTGTATGCATCACGAAATGTACCTATATTATATAGTTTGGATCGTGTGAGCCATTGTTCAGGCAGCGGCGTGAAAATCAAACTTCCGTATTGCTATTAAGGTTATTACAAACATTTTGTGAATACCTATCTATTATTGTTTTTTTACATGTGGGTAGAAACTGCGTCAGATTCATACTGTCGGTCAAGAGGCCACAGACACAGAGTCAACGTTTTCTTATTGTATTTACTAGATAAGAAACTGGTAGGTAGAGTACTTAATTGATTATTTATACTAACACTACGTATTTACAAGGATGTCTGGCTATAATAAACAACATTTATAGTTATTTTTTAAATTATAGGATGATGTTATCCAATACAAAATCAAATAAGTAAACGTGAGTTTTTAATCCGCGACGTGTTTCTTGTAAATCTTAATTCTTGTGTGCCGTTACAGTAATTTCCGTGTGAGGGCATCGCAGCCATACATTTCTCTGGAAACATATCACCTTGTCGTTGGGTAGCTGGTTACTTACAATTAAAAAGCGAAAAGAGCGCGGATTCCTCAGTGAATTTCGAGAAATATCGACGGGGTCAACGAACCCTGTCGACGCATCGTGTCCGCGTCTCTTCGCCCAATTTTTTTATACATTTTGGTATTATACGGACAATTTTGGACGAGATTTTATTGATAGCGTGCTTTATTTGACGACCGTTGAGTTTCTTTTTGAATTTGGACACATTATAATTATATTTAGTAGCACACGAGCTTGTTTTTGAAAACTTTGGAAGTACCTATAATTTTTTACACGTTTTTATTTAACTTCCTTCGTTCTTATGGATGTCTTTCCGGTTCAAAATTGGTAGTATATTGAACGGCTGTATTCGATTGTGGCAAAATATTACATGCCTGTCATCTTCACATCACAGTACAATATTATGCGACAGCGAGCTGATCTGATGGTGGAGACGAACGGTGAACGGAAACTCCTTAGTGACGAATAGTGACTTGGTGTTTGGACATATTTCATTCCGATTAGCTTACGATTTTCTTAAACGTTTGACTAGAAAAATATATTTTTGTATCATCATCATCAGCCAGTATCAATCCACTGCTGGACATATGCCTCTCCTAATGCACGCCACTGACCCCGATCTTCGGCTTTTCTCATCCAGCTGCTACCAGCTACTTTGCGTATGTCGTCGCTCCACCTAGCCGGAGGACGTCCTGCACTACGTTTGCCGAGTCGCGCTCTCCACTCAAGAACACGTCTACCCCAACGGTTATAGGTTCTTCGGCTAATATGACCAGCCCACTGCCACTTCAGTTTGCTAATTCTTTGGGCTATGTCGGTTATCTTTGTTCTCTGTCGGATCACTTCATTTCTGATACAATCCCTCAGAGAAACTCCAAGCATAGCCCTCTCCATAGCTCGCTGAGTAACCTTAAATCGGTGGACCAGTCGTACCGTGAGTGTCCACGTCTCGGCTCCGTATGTCATAAACATTTTTGTATATATTAAAGTTTTTCATTTATTTATTGACATGTTATTATGAATGTGTTTTATTTATCTAGCAAAATCGTAGGATGTAGGAAGAATGAAGTTACTCGTATCCTGGCTGTGCAACCTCTGAAAATGGTCCGATATTAGGAGAGTTCACGACTATGTTGGTAAGTGGCTTGCTCTGAACAAAGAAGCATTTGACTGAAGACTGTCAACTTTCAATGAATGCATCTTAAAAGAAGAAGAATGAATAATTCCAAAATTCACTCGTAAAATTTGGTGTTGATCGTAATCTATTACTAAACACTATTTAAATAAGAACAAAGTTGATCTATTGTATCACTATACAGAATTTGACATGACTCTCATCAATCTGCTCGCACGGTCTCATTATCCCCCCATTATTTTCATAAAGCTATCGACTCGGCCTTTAAGGGTTAAATATATTACTTACACTAAATTATATAGCCTCGGATCGCATCAACGAGTTATAATCGTACGTTGTTTTCAATTCGGTCGGTTTGATGTTTAAGAGGCAAGAAGCTATATTTTTTGCGTATGTATGAAAGAGCGTGATCGATTCCCAGTAGCTCTGCGGTGGAAGGAACCGGAATCGGTGGAAATAAATTACGGAATTGGCTGGTAGTAATCTTTTAAACTTTACTTTAGCGTTTAGCTTTATATTTTAGTTCTTCTACATCGTCTTCTTCTTCGACTTCTACTTTAGATTTCATACCTTGGAAATGCTCTCGGGTGGGGGTAAATAACTCAAAAATAGCTATACTTGATTTTGTAAAATGTTCCTAGATTTGTGTTTCTTCATGTTTTGACGTCTAATAGTGGTGAATTATTAACCGTTAAGTGTTCGTATTGGTGCACGGGTGTAGTTTCCTACACTGTGTAGGTACTGTGTATAAATTCCTGAAACGTGTTGACAGAGACTTGATGGCAGACTTATTTATGTTACTGGGACTTGATTTTGACAACTTGGATAAAAATCTCACTTGGTGCAACTTTACATATATTTACCCAAATAACTTAAGCAATGGCAAATTAACGTACGAGTCCAAGAAAATAAAAAAATACTAGATGATAAATTTTTTTGCCCTTTTTAGAAAGTACCTCGCCAGTATTTCTACGCAGTAATGTGTGCACATTATACTGTGTATACAGTTTTCATAGTATTATAGTTTACGATAGCAAGAAATATTGATAAAGCTTTATATAAATGAGTTGTATTTAACATGTTTTTTAACCATATTGGTACTTGCGTTCAGACGTAGAGTTGTAACCAATACATATTAGGACAAAAATACGTATTTGTCACATACAATTCTATGTTATAACGACAGGTTTTCATACTATAGTACTGAACTTAGTTACATATCACTCAGAACTGATGGCCGATGCGGCCGGAAGGTTCTCGAGTGGAAATCACAATCCTCCACCAAAGAGGTGGACAGACGACCTGATTAAGAACGTTGCACGATGTTGGATGCAGGCAATTTCCAACCGGCACTATTGGAGGTATATTAGAAAGGCATATGATCTGCAAGCAGTGAATGACTCACGGTACGGCTGAGATGATGATGATGATGATGATCCTTGTTTAATAATAACGAATTTCTGTACAACGAAAATAAATGCTAAAAACTGAGTCAGGGGGATGTAAGGTGTGAAACCGAACTAATTTAGAATTTTTTAAACTTTTTTTTGATTATTAGATTTATTGTCTACTTGTCTGTTTGTACGGGCTAATCTCCGAAACGGCTGGACCGTTGTAATTTTGATCGGTATATGCTTATGCGGTTCGATATATGCGTAAAACTGATCTTTTGACAATGCTAATCGTTTTAAACCTTCGCGGCAGGTATCTACACAAAAAAGGCTGATAAATAAAACCTGGGCCACTAGTGACAGGCCTGTTGGTCTAGTGGTTAGTGACCCTGACTGCTATGCCGGAGGTCGTGGGTTCGATTCCCACCCAGAACAAATGTTTGTGTAATGAGCACGATCATTTGTTCTGTGTCTGGGTGTTATTTATCTATAATATGTATGTATTTAGAAATATATAAGTATGTTTATCAGTTGTCTAGTATCCATAACACAAGCTCTGCTTAGCTTGGGACTAGATGGCGTTGTGTGATAGTTGTGGAATATTTATTTATTTATTTATTTAGTCCTGTAGGCTCGTTCAAAATGTGGGTCGTGAATGTAACTAATTCAGCATTTAACATAATATGTAGTTGAACTACTGCTGTTATCGCCAACATCTTGGGCATCGGACACGCTTTAAACCTAGGTCGATAACGTCGGATAATTACGTGCGATTAAAGTCGGTTTCGGTATGAAATAAATATGTGTCAAACTCACAAGCATTTTCAAACAACTACAGTACATTATGTACTCTACAATATTTCCCCACAACCAAAATTAACCAAGGTAATACAAAATCAGGCTAACAGTATCGTAACGTTTGACTTCAACATTTCGCAGACGCCCTCATTCTTTGCTGCAATTCTTTAATCTTATCACCAGATAAAAGATCTGCCTTTAATTTACTTGACAACTCACATACATATAAAAGGTGCACAGACTCGCGCCGCGTTTCATTTGCACAGTCACCGACGAAGGTGAACAATAAAAATATCAAGTGCGTTGAAATAAATAAAAAGAGCAGCCGGTCCAGGTGTATGGGGCAGGTGAAATAATTGCCAATTCTTTGTCTCAGCCAGCTAAACTCACCGACCCTTAAATATCTCCATCTTATTTTACAAAAAACTTTAAATTCTTTCATTCGACCTGCGGTTGATTAGTATGTTACGGTTAGGGTGACTATCACCAACCAGGGTTGACAACATTATCTTCTTGTTAGGTCATAATTATAGTGATGAGCCTTTTAGATTTGAACATATTTATTTGTTAATCTACTCGAAACCTATTCATTTATAGTTTCAAGCGTATTGAGCTAAGATAAGATGTTTTGGAAGGATTATCGTTCTTAAGAGTATATGAAACTTCAAATACATGCAGGTAAACAGAAATACTGTGGGGGAGAAAAATAATATTCTTCAGGACCTAGTTTCTTTGGTCAGAGTCTATCTTAGTAGGTACCACCGCAGATTCAGATAATGTGCCCCAAGGAGTAGTGTGCAAGTACTGATGGGTAGAGGTTCAAAGGACGCGAAGGAGGGTCGGGTCATAAAACTAATGTCCAACGCATGGGTGTTTGGGTCAAGCACAGTGTAAAGACACAACTTTAGTCTAAGTCTCTGGGTGTCGCTGTAAGATACAGACTTGATTCCTTAGAACGCCACTATTCTAAGATTTTAAGAACCATGTCTAGGTATATGCCATGGTTGTTTGTTTTTATACATTTCGTTTTTGTTATACCCATAGATTTGAGTCCATGAAGATTAGTAATGTCCGCTGATGCTTAATCAGTTGCGATGTATGGACGTGAGTATAAGTGATCTCTGTAGTGGGGCGGCTCCTACTTCAGTTTTCTGATTTCGGTGATGGAAGTATCGTAGTAAGGCACTTTCTGCTGCCCGTATGACTAGTACTTAAGATTGAAAACCTGTCGCTAAGCATCTAACGGTGTCTTCCGGCATGAGAGCCAACCCCCTTTCTACTGTGATACCACTTTCGACAACATCATCACTGAACATTGACGGTCAGTAAGGATGTGGTCGAATGTGGTCATTGATTTGTACACTTGCATGTACAAACAAGTTAACACTAGTTTATCAAGTATATAGAGATTACAGGTATTTAGTGTCGGGTACCCATCACCTCTTTGTAGGAATAACAAATAAGCCGGATACTAAGGTTAACACCAGCCGTGCCATGGCATCTCGTCATTTAGCAATAAACGTAAATAAACTAAATATAACAGAAGTGTAAATATAGTAAGTACTTATGTATATAGAAAGTTTTACAGATGTAACCTTGTCGGCATAAGTAGGGGCTAATTTTAAATCTTTAATTGTATGTTTATAATATTTTATTCAATAAAATTGTATTGTAAATAAAATTAAGAATTTAATAAGAACCGATTTTTGTTAGTAGTAAAAACCACAAACAATAATGATGATATCAAACTTTTTGAAGAATTGCTCTGATAGGATTGTATATCGCGATATTCTTGATAAATATTAAACTCTAATGATAAACGTTATGTGAATGTTAGCGTTTATTATGATTTAAATTGTCCGATAAAATTGTCAATAAAAACTTCGTCGTGCCAGAAAATTTTAAATATTATAATATCAAGAATATTAAAAATTCAATTAGGAGGACAGAACTGTATGTCCAGGACATAAAAGTGTATATACATTCGAGTTAATCACTTCGCTCCGTGGTTCAGTCATTCTCTATAGCAGATTTGTCCACTAATTGCTAATCCCAGTTACCTATCGCATGCACTAATTGAGCCCGGTACGTCGAAAGTTATTTCTTTGCTTTCCATTGATCGTTAGGCTCCAGCTTAAAATAACTTTACGGTTCAGGATTGGCAAATCCGATCATTGTATTTACTACATTGCGACTGTCAACGTGAGTGAAATTCCGGAAGGCAGGAATGTGGGTGAGGTAACCCCATTCGGTCTGTGCACATGCGCTTAGCTCGTAGCGATTTCTGTTATAACTCTAACAATTTCAGATGTAGGTTACCCCATAGCACGAGTGCGAAACATGCTTTTATTGCAAGTTGGCTGTGTATTAACCTAGTTGTGCGAGTACTCGTAGCGCAACCCGGTCACTTAGCCAGTACGCGTATATTATCTCCATTTGCATAGTGCGTACAAGTAGCGGTGTAGACTTACGCACCACTGACGATACCGCTTGTGATGTCTTCAAAACTGCATCAAAAGTGGAATATGAGACTTTACTCTACTCCAGATAGTTCTATACGATTACTTAACATATCGTAAGTTGGTTAGACTATCGATTCGTTTTTAAATTAAGTAGTTAATAACACACGGGCAGGCGTCACGCCTGCTCAAAAGCTGTACTACCACTTCGGCTTTACGCTGTTATAGTTTGAGTCGCACTGCACTACCCTCATCACCTTAAAAGGCATTGGTTTTTATCTCTTGTTCAATTTTATACAAGAGGTTATTTGTCAACCAGCTCATTGAAGGGCAGTGATGCGGATTATGCACACTAGGTCTAAAATGGCTTTGGTATTAAGATGGTACCCATTTCCATCAAAAGGGGCTCATATTTAACGAAGTATTGATGCCATTGCTTGTTTAACATAAATGGTTGAAATAACACTTAGATTAGTATTGCAGTGCTGATGATATTGTTCAGTATTAATTTCCATCAAAGTCAAAGTCAAAATCATTTATTCAATTTAGGCATCAAAGACGCACTTATGAACGTCAACTTTTCATTATAATGTACTTTAAAGACTCTACCGCCGCGTTCCAAAAAATATAGAACCCACCGAGAAGAAGCGGCAAGAAACTCGGGGCCATTCTTTTTATATGGATGTTTACAATGTTTCTACTTAGGTACTACAAATATTACATTTTATGGGTGGCAGAGAGACAGCTTGCCAGAAGTGGAGTATTCCAAGCATCTTAATCCTCTATATAATGTCGAACTTTATAGTAAGCTTTTTTTATTAAAACGTTTTTTACAGTCAACTTTGAATTTGCCCTCTGTGAGGTCAGTTATGTGCTTTGGGATTTTATTGTAAAAACGCACACAATTTCCTAGGAATGACTTATTAGTCTTCGCAAGTCTAAAACTAGGTACAGCTATCCTATTTGTATTTCTGGTATTAAAAGTGTGGTGATCACTATTTAACTTATATTTATGTAAATTTTTACGAACATACATTATATTTTCAAATACATACAAGGAAGGCAACGTTAATATATTGATTTCTTTAAATAAATCTCTCAAAGATTCACGGGGACCCATTTCGTATATAGCTCTAATAGCACGTTTCTGAAGGATAAATATGGTCTCTATATCATCCGCTGAACCCCATAGCAATATCCCATATGACATTACGCTGTGGAAATATGCAAAATACACTAACCGCGCCGTAGAAGCATCTGTTAGCTCTCTTATTTTACGTACTGCATATGCAGCAGAACTGAGTCTCCCAGACAGGGCATTTATATGAGGACCCCATTGTAATTTTGCGTCAATTTTAATGCCTAGGAAGACTGTTTCCTTGTCCATTACGAGTTTAACTCCATCAAGCGTAACGTTGGACTCCAAATATGGAACAGTAGGCAAAGAAAACTTCAAACATTTTGTCTTTTTTGAATTCAGAAGTAAATCTAAATAAGGAATCATATTCAAATATCATGAACTAGCTGAACCGCCAGCGGCTACGCTCGCGTGGCCTCGCGGGATACGGTAATTACAGATTTTTAATTATCCCACGGGAACTCTTTAATTTACCGGGATCGAAAATATCCTATATGTTGATCAGGGATATAAGCTACCACCATACGAAATTTAATTTAAATCGATCCAGTCGTTTCGGAGATTAGCCCGTACAACAACCCGTATAACAATTAGAACTTATTTTTCACTCCTTACATCCCCTGACTCGGTTTTTAGCATAGTTTTCATTGTACAGAAATTTGACCTCTACAGTTTATAATATGTAGTAGTTTTAACATCCCTCGTTTTACCCCCTTAAGTGCTCCCTGACAAAAATATTGAAAGCATCACTATTTATTTTAAATTACCTATCCTGTTATCAATTTTCACCACTGTTACTCCAAAAATAAAAAACTTTTCAAAAATAATATCCCCCGTTTTACCCCCCTAAGTCATTCCTGTCAATAAATATTGAAATCATTATTTTAAACTGTCCAAATGCTAATTTTGACCACTGTGTTCGAAAACACAAAACTTTCCATACAAACTTTCACCCCTCTATTTCACGCCCTTAAACCACCACAATCCAAAAAAAAAATTAGGCCAACATTTTTTATTTTAAAGGACCTATCCAAATACAAATTTTTACAACTATAAGTTCAAAAACAAAAAAGTTTCATACAAACGTTTTCACCCATTTCGACCCATTTTTCATAAGATCCTGTCTTAGTGAGCACCTACGTCCTAAAAAGAACCCGCATGCAAAATTTGAAACTCCTAGCACTTGTAGTTTCTGAGATTTCGTGATGTGACCTTTCGCTTTTATATATATATAGATTTATTTTCGGCTATTCACATTAGTAAGGGCGACTGGCCATATAGTAGAAAATATAATATGTATTTACTTTTAAGACTATATAATACTCAACAAACGTCCTACGGTTTTTTATCTACAGTAAAAACATTTGTGTAATAAAAAAGGAAACTGGATAGTTTATTTTTTCATTACACAAATGTTTGGTGCTTAATTCATATAATTTAAGTATATATTAATTTTTTTGTGGAATTGTGTGACAATATGTCGTTTATTATTTTTGGTAGTATCGATTGACTAGCATAAATAATTAAGTTAGTACGGAAAAACCCTCAGAGAGCGAGTTCTACTAGTAATTGGGTTTTTTGATCCCAATTGTATGCGTTCCATTATCGCTACTCCTACTAAGATCGCTTTCAGGGCGAGATGACCTGCATTTAATTTCAGTCTAAATTTACTTCTTTGATATCTTCAATGATATTTCTGATTATATAGATTCAAGTAAGTGTTTTGAGTGGACATTTGAAACTAGTTACTGAATTCTGTTGAGATCATTATCCATGTGACTTTCTTAAGAAAATTGCTGTCTGTCCAAACTTGACACTTTAAAGGATATTGGCTAAATATAAAATCATTTCTGCCTACGCATCTGTAAATTTTTCATTGATGGAAAATTTCATAATGTTGATTAAGTAGTATGCACTGTAATTTATTTTGATATTTTATAATATTACTGTTATATTTAAGGCGCTGTCAGCTCAGCGCTTGGCTACGTTCAATTTCCTTTACTTGAAATGAAGCAAGAGCATCTCGTAAAAAAGTGCAAAATTCATATCTATGCTATATTCATATATGCACTCTTAAATTAAAAAAATATACCATAAATGTAATGTGTATGTGTATTAAAAATTGCTATTTTATAATATGTGTTTCATGACAAATACAATAGTGAATAAAGAGAAAAACTGTTAGGTGAAATAAAGTAGTATGTTTGAATTTTTTTAACGTATTCTGATATGTTAAAATTTGATTATAACTCCGTCAATGTGTACTTAAAAGTATTAGAAATTACATATATTTTTTTAATTTTAATTAAATCGTTGCTTATGAGATAAACTAATTTAAAAATATCATGTTAAGACAGCAACTTAATTTAATACTCCTTTGTTTAATTTTATTACGTGTCATAACTGATTAATCAATGCAGATCACCTCTAGATACAACTCAAAATTTTGGCGCTTACGAACTTCAATCCTGCTCTTTACGATAGAACTCATTAGTCATCTTTTAACTATGACCAGCAGTGGGCCGATACTGGTAGTCGATGCTCTCTCTGATCTCCTAAATACCAGGTAGTTATCGTTTGTTACCGTTGTAATAATAATAGCTCTCAGTTTCTGGCCAGTTTTTCTAATTGTGTGTGTATGTGAACATATCTCTCCACCTATATTAAAATTGACTCTACAGTCAATCAAATATGACTCTACAGCCTATAACAACGCGTATTAATTATATCTTCTTGTGAACGTCACAAACGCTTACTTCTTAAGCTATCATCAGTATTCACTTTTATAATATCACATTATTGTCAAAAAAACTGCTCAAATGGTTTTATTAATAACTGACTGAGTCCATGATATCATTATTATTGTAAACACGTGCCAAAGGCCAATTACCCATATTCGCTGTAGAATACAAATTAAAGTAAGTCACATGATAGTAGGTACCTATATGTATACGGCGGACAAAAGACAAATCTACCCACAGGTAAGTAAAATATTGAAAATAACAATAACAAGTTTAAACGGTGAAGTAGGTATTCGTACTTGGACATGAACAATTGAAATCCGCCCGTGTTCGTACTTTGCGCGACATTGAGCACATCACGCAAGTATGATTGTTATGAATGAATGTCGCTCACATAGCAAACACACGGATAATGATGTTATTTGCCTTGTCTTCCGTCATCGAGAATAGCTGGTGTAAATACGCAGTTGCTATATTAGTATCTTAAAGTGTTTAAATTTAGAAACCAATTCTATATGAGATTTTTTTCCACGGAACATATTCACACAAGATTTTCCGGTCCTAAGCAGAGCCTGTATAATGGTAATCCGATGACTGACATACATACTTATACTTATATACTCAGACACAAGTCAAACAGACATGTTCATGCACACAAGTGTTTGGGCCGAAGATTGAACCTGGAATCAGCAACACTAACCAACTGCGCGTACTGGTCAGTCCAATATTGAAGGACTTGCAGACGTCGAATGGTCTATTTCGGGTTTTCGCATGCATTTTTATTTCACACTAATTTTATAGATGCGAAAGTATGGTCATAGTTACATTCGGATGTTATGATTCACACCAAAGCTACTGAACGGATTTATCAGAAATTGTTGCATAGGACATTTTTACACAAATTATACATTATTTATTACGTATACCTAGTGACCTAGCTAAAATTATTTAGTAATGAGTCACCCCCCTGTCCGCAGTTGCAGCTAGTATTTTTTATATGGAAACTTTTACCATCATCTCTTTTCATGGTAACGATGGACTCAGAAGTTAGAAAACACCAGGTTTAGGCCCGTGTTCTAGAAGTATGCTTACTGGTATATCGGGTTTCAGTACAGATCTGAATAATTAAAGATGGTTAGTCAGAAGACGCGGGTTCAAATCCCGTCAAATTATGTACACAGCACTTTATTAAACAGGCAGTTGTTCGATGTCAATAATAATTTTCAACAAATTACCTCAGTTTCTAAAGGTATTATTACCGTTTGCCAAATTTGATAAAGAGTTAGTTACAAGCTTGGTTGTTACAGAGTTATTACTCATTACAAAATTTTGTAGCCTGGTGGCGTAAGGTTTTATTTTTAATTTTAATTAAGGTTTTGCATGGTGAAATGTGTAAGGTCTATTTCTTATATTATTCACCACAAATTTGTCATCATCATCATCATCATCTCAGCCGTAGGACGTCCACTGCTGAACATATGCCTCCCCCATGATTTTCCAAAAGGACCGGTTAGAAGCGGCCTGCATCCAACGTCGTCCTGCGACCTTCCTTAGGTCGTCTGTCCACCGTGTCGGTGGACGACCTACGCTGCGCTTGCCGGTCCGTGGTCTCCACTCCAAAACCTTTCGGGCCCCATCGGCCATCTGTTCTGCGTGCTATGTGCCCTGCCCACTGCCACTTCAACTGGCTAATCTTCTGAGCTATGTCGGTGACTTTCGTTCTTCTACGGATCTCCTCATTTCTGATTCGATCACGTAGAGAAACCCCGAGCATAGCCCTCTCCATAGCTCGTTGTGCGACTTTGAGCTTATCTATAAGACCCATAGTAAGAGACCACGTTTCAGTGCCATAAGTCATCACTGGTAACACACATTGGTCGAAGATTTGTATGTACTCAAATTTCAAGCAGATACAGAATCATAATCATAATCAGCCCACTTCGTTCCCACTGTTGGGATTCAAACCTTCCTCTCAGAGAGAGGAATTGGGCTATAATCCACCACGCGGGCCCTGTGGTTGGATGGCCTTTGGTGGATAGGTTAGGTTAGTGCCAACCCATGTCGATGTTTTCAGGCCGCCAGAAGGCCTTCAACATAGCCTAACGATTGTTGTCCTAAGTCAAATAACCGGGACCGACGGCTTAACGTGCCCTCCAAAGCACGGAAGTGCTCAGTTAAATAATGGCACTAGCGGTCACCCTTCCAAGTCCTGACCGCAGCAAGCGTTGCTTAACTTGTTGATCGGTTAAGATCGCCAAGTCAAGCTCCGCTACGAACGCTTCCGTAAAGACCATTCTATTCTATTCTAAGTTTTCTGTCAAAATTAAAAAAAAAATACTCATGGTTTTGAACGCCACGACAAAACAAAACCAAAAGGAAGTTGGTTACGATCTGGCATTTGGAAAATTATTACACGTGTCGCAATAGTTATTAATAACTACAGAGATCTATATATAAGCAATCACGAACGTGTATCGACAAATGTAAGTGCGTAGTCGATTCGATTCAGGATGAACTATTTATATCACATTGAATCAAACTGATCAATAAATCATCTATTTTATCTAATACTATAGCTGACCCGCTAACGGCTTCGCTCGCGTTGCTTACGGGATATGGTGCCACAAGACTAAATATACTTGGTTAAATGTTTTGTAATTAGGACATAACTTTTGCGATAAGTGTTGAGACAGCAAGAAAAATCGATACTTCTTATAAGTCATAATGCCTTGGTACGAGTAGCTATAATAAGTCTTTATTAGCAAAATCGTTATCAGATATAAAAAGGATTGTTTCTTTATACGGCTGTAACTGCTTAAAACCGATCTTATTCTATATAGAAGTTTTTGAGTTATAACGAAACAAGCATACCTAGACGGATTAACACAATATTTACAAATTGATTTTATTTTGCACATTGTCAATTATACCATATGGACTTTCAGTCATATGAGCAGCCACGTCCCGGAACCGTTTTTAATCTGTTACTGAAGATAATTAATTAAGCTATGCTTAGTTAAGAAAATATTCCTGATTGATTTTGTTTTTATTTCCAATGTTCCAATGTGTAAGTAATATTTTTGTATATTTGGTTAAAGTGCAATAAAGAATGTTTGTATTGTATTGTATTGTATTGTACACACTTTTATTATATGTATTGTAAAATTATAGATGATTTCAACTTTGTTTACATTTCAGACGGATTTTGCTTTGGTTATCGAAGACCTTGTACTCGTAGTCGATTCGCAATATCGATAAAGCGCACAGCAAATTTTTCAGTATAACTTAATATGTAATATTGAAGATATACGAGTATATGACTTACAATAAATTTTCTCGCTACTTATTTATCTGACTCTTGGTTACTGCAATGGTAATATTTACATTTTATTTTTATGTCGACGTAGCACTGTCTTTAAAAATGTTCGAGATGACCTATCCAAATATCGGTCACCTTATATTTATACATACAGCAACTAACTTTGTCGATCACTGTTATTTTGGCAACTGTTTTCTTTTTAACCTAATATAGTAAAAAATTACTCCGCAGTTGTTACAAATAACGTCGAGAGTATAGTAAGAACTATCTTTGAAAATATTCAAAACCTATATATCGTAATTTTTGTCCATCGTTAATCTCCAAATTATAAACGAAATATATTGGTTTATTTCTAGAAGTTGTACTAGTAAGTGAAAAAGTGATTTTCTTTTAGTTATATGGAAAAAACAATGTGTTTTTAATAAAAACAAGGCATGGCAGTGTAATTCCCCATTTTTCTAAATAGGTTCACATTTACAAAACCAAACATATTTTTTAACGACGAAACCATCACCGATTTCAGCGAGATCTTACTATTAAGCGTAAGATCTCGATCAAATTAGTTCGGGCTTGAGCATAGTTATAATGTGTGCAATTTAAAGAAATAGTAAATAAATGATTTTGCTTACGAGTGTATAAACAGTCCTATAATGTATTATTTCAGTTTAAGTTTTCGGGTAAACTAGGATATGGATGAGCCCAAACTCAGACAGTCACAAGTATTATCGTCTTCAAGCAGTTTTGAGATTTCCATTCAACATAACAGTTGGTGGCTAGAGTACAGCAATTACCGAGTGATCCCAGGTCCAGCGTACACACCTACGCACTAGCTACATCAATCTAGTGCGATTTCTACGACCAAGTTGTTCTATCTCGCTAAAGTCATGCAAACGCAGCACGAAGAACTGCGTAAATGTAACGTGTAGTTCACGTAAAAAAGCCAAACTGTCATTTATTTAGGGCAACTGTGACACAGATAACTCATAGTTTGCATACCGAAACGTGACGCGTTGACGCTTACGATACGATTACTTTTTCGCAAATTGTTTGTGCTACGGGTTCCATTCGGCTTCGACAGCTCATAACAGTTTCCTCACGTTTAAAAATCTACTCTATGTTCCTCACTGCCACATTGCACAATTTTACTGCCGCATCGTACGACAATGTATTTTATCAGTCCACATATCTCTTACAGAGACTCCAATGTTGCCAACACCAATAATATCAACTTCCGGTCCACACACAGCCTGACGTTTCACTCGGTGAACTATCAGCCAATCACAAGTCAACTGTCAAATGTAAGAGCAGTCGGTTCGTTAGACTTCACCTGTTTAATTTTATTTGTGCCATTTTGATTTGATTTCTTTTATGTATCTCAAGACAGAAACTGCATTTTATCACATACGTTGAAAAAATTATGGAAACGAACCATAAATTTGAAATGGGTTATGTTCTTCTAGTTTTTTCTCTTCTTTTCTCTTCTAGTCAATTTTATAAAGTATGATTATTAAAGGTGTTACTGCCTCCTTTGAACATTTTTAAAGTAGGTAGGTAATATAAAAAACCGCCCGTTTTGCAAATCATCGGATAAAAATAAGTGTTCTCTTTATCATCGAACATCGGCTTGATATATATTTCTTAATCACCCATCTCGTTACGAGTTTTAGAAATAATTTATTTATCTTTCGGATACTAGACAAACATAATAATATGAAATAGAACCAGTTTGATATGAATTTAGTTGATGTCTTTATTGATTTTTAATAGGATCTGGTTCAGAGCTGCTTGTTTTTAGTTTGATAATTATACTCTTGTTACCATATTTGAATTAAGTGGCAGTTGTAAATGACAAAATAAATTTAATATGCTTCCAGTATTTGTCATATATTAAGCAACATTTTTACTAAGTTAAAAGTTATTCAAGATCGTAATGTGATAAACTATATTTCTATCTCTATATGATTATTAAATGCTATACTTATATTTTATTTTATTCTAGATGTCCCAATTGAACTATTTTGTTTATTTTTCATATGAATTTTTATGTCAATTATTTTCTATGGGTTTTTTTTTCATTTATACTGTCGCGGCTTCCTCTACATGGTGATCCCTTAGTTATCTCTAATACCACTAAGTCCCCTTATACATGTTTCATGCACTACCTAATGAAAACTTGCAAGTCCTGCAACAAGACGATCCATCCTTTGGTTTGTGAAAAATGTTCGGGGTGTTTTACGAGCACCACAATATCGGTCGTTTTGTACGTTATATACGTCAAGGGTTACAATGAATTTGTTGTATATAATGAAAACGATATCTTCGTTGTTTAATTGTTGAGTGAAACAAAAGAAAATGTGTTAATTTCATAGAGAAATATCAATTTTAAACATGACACGACCTACCCATCGCGACAAGAGGTGCGAATAAATGAATGTATTACCCGAACCGAGCGTGTATTGGGTGTACTAACTGTTTCTTTAGGTGCTCACGTTCAAAATGTGCGATACAAAACTTTCAGTACAAATTTCTGGTGTGCATCAAATATTATGTGCGGTGCTATTATATTTATCTTCTTTATGTTTGTTGAAATGTAAATGTATGCTAAAGTTCATAGACACAGAGCTCTTAAGACTATTTCTCTCCCGTACAAAAACAATAGTAGGATTACACGGTGATTTTCTGATGGATCGACATAAATGAACAAACTTCGCCGAAAAACAATTCGTAATCTTGAAAACATGTTCAAATATTGTTTAAAAAGTTATAAGATTCATGAAAAAACATTTGATGTAGTGTACACATATGTATGTTAAGATAAAGTAGTGAAAATCTTAACTAATCACATTATGATAATTATGTTTACAATATTAATATTCTACCAAAGCAATATTCAATACTTTCACAACTCCCACGACAGTACACAACTTCAGTGCGTAGACGTCTTTCGTTTAACACTTTTCGCTGTGAGCATACTAGCAAGGCGAAATAGCAACGTTTTAAACCATACCAGTGGCATCAAAGTTAGCTAGTGAGAAAGGATCCAATTATATAGAAAAAATAATTATAAAAAACAAATAACCCGACTGCGAACAAAACAAAAAAGCTTTGCGAATGAGACCAAAATACGAGTGCAGTGTTATGCAGTATTAATTAAAAGTAAAGAATTTGGTGACACTGTAACTGCTATGACCAGACGTAGCTTTTAAAGAGAGATAAGCGACTTATTGCTCACCATTCGTTTTTGTTATTTACATGTATACTGCATAAGGTTTATTTTCTGTATTTAGACTTTGAACGTTAGAAATACATTATCAGTCCGTCAGTTAAATTTTTAACAGGTTTTTTCCCCCAAGTGTATGTATGACGACGAAGACTGCAAATTGTTATTGTGGAGTATGAGTAAACAAAGTCGAATCACGTATCCATATGTGACTGCATTGAATTGGATGCAGATGGTTGTGTATGTTTTTAAACCACCAAATATTTTAAATGTTTCGCGTGGTTTTGTCTCTTTGTATACAAATCGTGTGGAAATTGTCGTAGTAAGTACCTAGGTACGTTAAGACGCGGTCCAATCCCAATTTTAAAATAATTTACGATGCTTTACGTAAGGTTGAAAATCGCTTGTTAGATTGGACGATGTCATGCGAAAATGCGTTAATTTTGTATGTTTTCTTTATATTTTTCGATATATACTAACACAATTGAAAAAACTGCTTGTTACTACTTTAGTACTATACGTTAGCTATGTATTACCTAAAAAAAATATAGTGTTATCGCTGAAAATTCTAAGAGTTTGGACGTGAAAGTTTATTTTTGTGGACCTATATATATATTTTTCTGCTGAAAGAGAGTTATATTTATGAATTCTATTCGGTTATTACTCTTTTTCTATTCCTTTTCTAACCTTTGTATTTTTTACATAATATACTATAGATCTGTTTCGTTACACTAGGTGTTTAAAAATTCTGCTTTTTCTTTAATCAGGGTACGAGCGCGCCTTAAATGTTAAAATTGCAATTATCAAGGAATCAGAGTTATCAGTAATGGATCGTTTAGATTTATTAAAGTTTAACTATAAAAAATATGTAATATTGCACACCTTGAAATTGAACTAAAATTAGCCTCCTTCCACATTACACAAATTCAACACATTACGTAATAAAAAGTTTATTCATACCACCTGCTCGAAAATGTCCAATTACATATCACGCAATATCAACGTAAAGCATGGCATTACATCCTTAGGGATGTAGTTCGGTATGAAACTCCCTTGGGTGTAAAGTGATTTGGATTTGGAACGGTAGTTGTAGGAAAACTCTTAGCACGGAGTCAGCATACAGAAAATAAAGCGAAAGAAGAAAGGCACGATTGTTCTTTTAGTGGTGCGTTTGAATAGCCCTAAGTTGGCAAAAATAACGCTAAAACGATCACAAGGACGTTGGAATTGGGAATCTATGGGTGAAATTGCAGTTTTTGGTGGCAAAATAAATCTTTCTAAGCTTTTCGCACGCTGAACAAAAAGAGCCATAAACGAGTTCTTCTTTTTCAACGTCCGAAAAAGAGTTATTTTTGACACAAAAAAAAAGCTATTTTTGACCTATATCCAGCCGTGCGATTCTATAAGAACCAACATCGTTGCATCTTTGACAACATCCGTGAAACAAATGAAGAGATGACTAGAAACGTTGGAAAAACATCCATGTACAAGGGTGATATGTCATTAAGTATTTGACATCGGTGAGCTCGTCGACGAGCGCATCGATGAATTATTAGAGAATCGCACGGCAGAGCATGGTTGTTTGTGATCGTTTTTTGCCAACTATGTATTTAAGAGCAATAATCATGATTTTAGGTCTTATGCTCGGTTGAGCGTTCGAGTAGGGTGTGGGCAAAAGTAGCAAAAATAGCGTTTTTAAGCTTTACGAACGCTTTAACAAAAGAGCCAACTATAGCAACGCCACCAATGCCCTCATTGCTAAACAAACGCACCTAAGGAGTGTGATTGCTGTGCGCCGCGTTGTTATAGGTTACACACGGCCCCTTTCTGCGCATTCAAGGTCATAGTTCTAGTTACATGGCGAGATCTGGTGTTTGGTGTTATTCAACTTGCTTATAATATTATTATTTTGAACGTGGTGCATGTAATTGTACCGAAATATCGGGTGCTCCAAAAGCAACTAGTGACTCGTGGTCTACATCTCGTGAGTCCTAATTATAACTTAGTTTACAACCGCGAAAGTCTCAAACAGTGTTTTCCATAAAATGTTCCTTCCAAAGATATTACTTTGTCCCTATATAACGGGACAAATGTGTCCAATTTGAATATTAACTATAAATGTATTTTACTTTTGACTAAATTACTTATTAACCCAAGAGTCCCCGTTACACTCAGGGTTCAATATACCAGGTTACAATATAGTAAGACACTGCTTTACTCCCTCGGTGCATAATCTACTCTTGTTTTATGCCTCAATTCTAGCACTCTTATTTCTTTCACTATCACAGCAGGTCATCTGTGGAACAGCTATTTTTAAAAAATGAAATTATTGAAGGAATTATCTAAGTATTACCTATTATTATGGTACTCAGTAATATTTTATATTAAAATTTGTATAAACGCACAATTTAAAAATAATAATTTGAATTAATTAGTAGTATAGTAATTGTAATTTATTTTGTTATGCATTTTTTGATAATGCTTTGCAACTTTACCAACCCAACCAACTCATGACCGCAGCAAACGTTGATTGTTGAGATCGCCAAGTCAAGCTCTACTGCGAGCGCTTCACTCACTTGTTTCACTATAAAACTACTGATCTGTCTGAAAATATTAATGTATAATATGTTTAAGCGATGACGTAAAATAACATATACCTAAGTTAGTTTTTATCACGAGATGATCCCGTCTCTCGGGAGTAATATCATGCGAGGGCAGAACCGAGGTACAATTTTATAAAAAGTAAAAAAAATATATATGGATATTCTAAAGTTAATTCTTGCATTAGTGGCCATGTCAGTTCGAAATAGGTACCTACTATCTTTTTATTTTTTTACTATCTTTTTCTAGCATAATCAGGTTATTGTGTTTCCACTGAAATTCCCAGGCCATTCTCTCATTGTAGGATTTCTATCATCGTAGCCGTTGGTTTCGTATAAAAAATGTATCACCACGAACGCGTTGGTCATTGACCGAAGCCCTACGCACCCCTTACGAGACACGTCCACAGTCCTAATTACCTCCTGCTGGTTCACATGTTCCTCGTGAAATACAGTTTTAGTTACAACCCATATTGTTGCCACTGAAGGAAAGTTTTGGAAAAAATGCTGGGTATCTCTATAGACGATTTTCGATTGTTTTCTTTGGTAAAGCAAAAACAATTGCCTTAATTTAAAAAAAAATAAAGCACACTACATAGGCACGGACCATTTGCATGTACAAGTATCCATATGGAAAACGTCAAAGTGTCACGCTTCGGAATACAAACTATGAGTTATCTGTGTCACAGTTGTCCTAAATAAATGACAGTTTGTACTATTTCACGGGAACGACACGTTACGTTACACTTAAAGAAATATTCGTGCTAGGCAGTTACTACGGGAAACTGGCCGGAGGCTACTATGATTTTATCGCTGTGCCGACTGATGCATGATATGTAGTTTCGTAATGCACTTTTAAGGATTTAATTCACGGACAAAGCACGTATACCTACTATACAAGTTAAAAATCACTAACTAATCTAGGTGCAATATCAAAAAAGACCCCAACAATCAATAAGAATAAGGTTGTGACTTACAGTGAGGTACGTGGATTTTTTAGGGTTCCTGGAAGCTAGGATTGAAACACTAAACATTATCTAAAGGTCTCAATAATATGGAACAAACTAAGTTATAAATGACACAGGTAACGAAACAAATTATGAGGACCGCCAACAGCGGACGTCGCCAGCCGTGTTTGCTTAGTAGTATCACTATTCTTGAAAATGTAACCGCATGAGGTCATTTTGTTGTTTGGAAACATTCGGGACCACTGTGAGTCACTAATTTCAAGGTACGATAGAGTTACCAATGTTATGTTTACAGATGTAGGACTAAATAGTTTTATTTTCCGTTTAAGTGTTCTTATTAAAGAGCAATATTATCTTTTCGAACGCTATCCTCCATATTTACTATTATTATTTATTTGAATTATGTCACGGATTTCATCCGGTCCTTTACAAAGGCGTAAGTGGGGCGGTAGCTAACATTTAGAGGCCTGCTTGGCATGAATATACAATGTAGTATAAAACCAGAAACATTTTGGGTGAAGGTAGCATGGTATTTCTATTACAAAAATGGGTACAATGGCAAGGCTATTGGTATATATGAACTTATACATGTAAGGGATATAAACGGCTATAGACGAGACTACGGCACCTGCCAATTTCAGTCTCATCTTAAAATATTTAGGCAGGTGGTGACTTGCCACCTACTAAACGGGCCCCCTTTAGGACCATCATCAATGGTGACAAAAGGAGCAACATTGGCTGTCGAGAGGTGTACTGCGGTTTCAATAAAACGTTACTTCCGGCGTTATGCCTGTTAACACTTCCACACTTGTAGCTTTATGGTACTTACTCTTGCGTCTCCACCTCCGAACTGCCAAATAATCTGAGCCAGGGGTCAGGGTCACATTTAGCCCCAGGGAGAATCAGGGTCCACGGTGTCGCCACTCACCGACGGCTCGCCACAAAGCCGCCCCTGCGGTGTTATGCCCTTTAACACTGCCACTTATTTTTTAATATTTGATTTTAAAAGCACTAACGTCTGCTTAGCAAGATCAAGTTTGCTTAGGTTAAAATAAAAGAGAGAGTTAAAATTCGATGCAGGACGGTGAGCCTCAATTCAATTCAAATTAATTTATTGTGATAATAAACGTCTAAAAGTACAATTACATATAATCACACAGTTAAAATAAACAAAAACAACATTTAGCCAAATAATATCAAGTAAAGAAAAATATACCAAATTATGTAAAAAAATAATAATAACGTACAAACTAAAGTCAGAAATATCAATTAATGTCAAAATAACAATAATAGTAATCAACAATAGATCTTAGAATATATTATTATCAACTCCAGGGTGTATCCCACTGGTCTTTAAGCGTCTCACAATATCTTAACAGTACACACACAATAACATTCCATTTGTCACACATTACGTCAATTTCTGCGTTGGCGTCAAATTGAAGTGGCGTCGGATACGGATCACCGGTGGCCTAGTGGTCATGGCATCTGACACAGACGGTCGGAAGACGCGGGTTCGAATCCCGTCTAAGAATGTGTCTTTTTCAGTCTTAAATTGCAATGCTTGCAGGTTTTAGGAATATTAAAATTACTAACGGGATATGTACTATGTAGGTTTTTCAAGAGTTTCCGATTGAGTACGATTGTGTAAAAACCAAAAATAGTACTAGTCCCAAAGTTCGAGCTGATACGGTTAGTGTTGTGTGTCGTGATAAGACAAAAATTGACAGTAAGAACAATAGTAGTAGTCCCTCGCATAACAAACGAGTACAGAAAAGGGTAGACCGTTTCGTCTGCTCGTAAACATTCACCCACCCGCAATTCCTCAGTTTCATCCGTTACCATGGCGTTTGCAACAGTGCCGAAATATTGGAAACTCATAGAAAACATACATGGTAACTATCCCGTTGATAATTTGAATATTTCTAATGTTTTTGGCCATGATAGTTTAAAGACTTATGCTTTGCAGATTACTTACATATTATTAAAAAAAATATCAAAGGGAAAAGTGAATTATTCCTTTTCATTATACAGTCCCTTTATAACACCTAGCTAATATTTTTGTATCTAAAGTTGAAAAGATTTTAAGCGGTTCATTTGTCCCAGGAAAATACGACATTGTGGTAAGCCAAGGTGGTAACATCAAAACATCGCCGCCGGTCGTCGATTGGCGGATACTCACGACGACAGCGGATAAACTTATTGATTCAATGACTGGACTAATTACTTTGACGGTGCTTATACCCTTTGTAACGTGCGACGTACGACTTATTGGCTGGCCTATTTCTGGAAATCACGTGTGCGGCGGATTTAAACAGTGGTCAAATAAAAAGGTGCATTTAAGAATTAGTGAAATAAATGCACAGCAAAACATTGATTTTAGTAATGCTACTCGGCCTTAAATAGATCTATAAATTGAGTTTAAAAAAGTGTAGGCTAAATAATTTTGAAAAAAAAAACGGGAAAAAATACTTTTGGTTTAAAAATTCAATTATTTACAAAACCATCAGTGCTGTGGACTACAATAGCTTGCTTATGTTAAAAGGAAGATTTGTAATTACTCTAAGGAATTATACTCTATGCAATTATAATTACTCTATGGAAAGAATGCTCCCAATAAATTTAGTACAAAAATGTATGTACATGTAATGTAAAAAATATAAATGTTCTGCATCATATGAGTGGTTAGTTAGTAGTTCAGATATAAAATTAAAGCTCGGCTCTAAAAATATATGACTGACGGTTTTCATATAATAATTGTATAAAATGTAAATCCATTATTAGTTGTAAATTTAGACATAAGCTTTACATGTTATTTTAAAGCACTGTGGATTTTGTTCATAGATAAATAAATTCTATCGAAATCTTTCAGCAAATTTGCATGGGGATTCCATAATGAATATCTACCATCCCCCTTCGTCGTCAGACAATCAGACGTACATAAATACTGCGCCATAAGAACATGGCGAACGTTCTAACTTCACCCATGCAGCGGGTTTTTCTAATTTCACACTGATAAAGTTGAATTATATCGCTTCAGTCTTCACCCTTTCAAGAACGTAATGTCGTGATAGTATTTTTTATATTGTTTCATCAAAGTGAATGTCACTTGCCTGGTGAAAAGCGGAGATGGATTAAAGCAGCCGTAAGCTGCGTTAATCTCCACCCCTATATGATGCCCTGAGAGATGTTTTTTTAAGCCCTGCTTGAAAGACCCAGGTCATGGTTGCAAGGAAAAACGTACGGCGGCAGAAATTTTTTTACACGGCAGAGATAGGAACTGCCAAACTTTTTGGTTATTGGTAAGAAATTTTTAACAGTATATGGATGGCATGCTAGGCCGGAACGAGTAGTTCGGGATCGGAATGGTGAGGAAGGAATAATATTAAAAAGCTCTTCTCTCTGTGAGTATGTATGTGAATATAGCAAAAACTATAATATAGGTTTATTTTATTCTTTTATTACATAGCTGGGCAAGCCATTTATCCATCCATCAAATCGCACTGGTTGTGTGTAGTGGAAAGTTTGAGTGCCAGCAGTGAGAACGTAATGGCCTGATTATGAGATTTTCGACACACAATAAAACAAAATTATGTAACCAACATAGACGAGTAATCAATTCGATCGAAGTCAATAAAGATAGTCCAAATTATTTGACAAAGGCATCACTGTCAAATGATCATGAGGAAACGGCCATTACCGTGACTTCGACTTTGAAGAAGAATGTATATAATGCTATAGCTATGTTAAAATAGCAGGTCAAAGTCGATACAAAAATCTTTTATTCAATTTAGATGCCAATGACGCTCTTACGAACGTTTCATATTTATTATGTACATACTATTAAAATACTCTACCGCCACGTTCAAGAGCTTCTACCAAGCAAGACCAGCAAGGTAACTCCTCAGTTTCCTTCTCCAGTAATCTACGTCGCCAATAACTGAGATTGCTTAATGTTAATTGATGGTTTGGTCTGCGACCGATCACGTCTGTATATAGAAAATGCTTATGTCTGCTCTGGTTTGAAGACACCCAGATTGAATCTATGAAAACACAAACTCAGGCTAGGAATTTTGTAACTTTGAAATCGGAAGTCGGGTACTAAATTAAAAGCATTCAAAGCATAGCTCAGGCTGTAGACGGTCCGAAGAAACACAATCTGTAGGGAGACATTCGAAGAGGATATACAATGCCGGTGCTATGCTAGTGATTCTTAGTTTTTTAGTTATCCGAGATTATGGCATATTTAATGATCATTAACAAAAGTGTCAAGGTGCACCTGCGATTTTTCTTCATTGCCGATGTTAGAAGTTGTGTTGTATTTTTTTTAATGGTTGACATATTGAATTAAATTTAATCTGTTAAATTTGAGATTTAATATGAATAACAAATACTATTAAAAATGCCTTGAAAATGCAGTTTATTTTAGATGGCGAAGCTCATTTTAAACTCTATAACCCACGTAGAAGTATACATTTGGTATTATTACTTGCTGAGATGAACTAAATAAAATAAAACTACTTAAAATTAAAAAAAGTAAGACAAATATTTTATTGTCTAATCTATTCTACTACTTTTTAACGAACATTAGTAATGAACTAAGGGTTTTCCGGAACGATATTGCATATTCTATTGTTTTTCCTGCCAATTGCAACAATGACTCGTGAGCCGCGAATGGATAAGGATCACGTTAGGTAACGAGTCACAAAACCGGATAATGATGAACAATCATTCCTTGAACTGCATGAGTGTAATATTTCGTGTGTGAAAACCTTATTTGTATGACCTCAGAATTCGTGCGTACTGACAACAAGTACCAACTAGTAAACTAGGTGGCGGAAAGGTAACCTACCTCAATACGTCCTCGCAGGCTAAAGGCCGTTGCTAATAATCTATCTACCGGTTTACCTTACTAGAGATATTTGACACAATTTGTATGGACGTTATGTCAAATTTATAGCGGTAGTAAGGAAAACTGTGGATAGATAGAATATTGGGATCCCCTATAAGACGAACTGAGCTTGCAATCCCAGACAGATAATATAAATGTAGGTTCAATACGTGTTAGGCGGGTACGAAAAATGTCTATGTTAATATGCATCTAACATAGTAAATCCTCATCCTACCCGTCGTGCTCGAGTGACTTATACTTTTAGGATTTCTAGTAGGAACTTAACGCACTCTCAAATTGCTAACTCATGTTGTCTCAACCGATGGAGACGTTTTGTTTAGAAGCATTTCTGCATGAGCTTTTGTGGGCGAGTTCGTATTGAAGGCACCAGCATGAAGTCTATTCTATCTTATAACTTAGGTTTATAGTATATAACTTAGGTAGTCTAGTAGTAGGTCTCATAATTAACACTACTTTTTGCTTGATTATTAATAGTTGTTATTTTGTCTAAGTTTCCGGATACTACTACTACCACTATCACGTCATTATGTGTTAGTACGATATTATTGAAAGCTATCCTGTCATCCAGCAGCAATAGTGACGTTTGACGGAACGTGTAGGCATCGTCGATAGTGCAGAAACAACACATTGGAAAACCGAAAAGAAAAACCAGACAAATAAGATTAAAATGTTCAAAATCCGGCAACATTTCCATCGGTTCATATTTATTGGTGCTGTTTTATTAGCTTCCGATTACCCGTGTAAGGTTTATAAGTTAATTTTTAACGTCTTTGTTATCGTTTTATTTTATGAGTTTGCACGCGCGTGTTGCAGTAGTCACTGCTAATCATCTGTGTCTCAGTTCGTTTTTCCACGCTTACACCAAGCATAAGATCGAAAGTAATAGGTACTCGTATATTGCATAACTATATCCATTATGTTCGTAGTAAGTGCTAGTTATTGGAAAATTTGTTATTTGTTTTTGTGTTCTAAAGTAGCTTTTATATGCATTTTTCCGGTTTAAAACATAGAATTGAATACCCTCTTAATCGGCTCTAACTTAAATTCTAGATCTGGTCAAACTACTAAAGCCTCTGGGCCATGTGATAGGTATGGAGTAGGCAGAAGGAACATCGAATTCCATTAAATGAGATTAAGATTAGAACATACAGACGTGTTGTGAGATTTTGAGAGATGAGTGAATGGAAGATCAGCGTGAACAATCTAGAGTGAATGATAATGATGTGATGCAAGTTGAGATGATTTGAGCACACAACGTGCAAGTGACTCTGTGAGGAGGAACTATGCAATTAATTTAATGACAAAAATTTCGTTTCTGCTATAGTGCTAAACCGTCTCGTCCAGATTTAGGTCCTTGAATAATACCTGAATCGTTGATGTTTGGAATCCTAACACGACGAAAGAGGAGCTTGATGTACACAACTTAATGTTATAAATATGTAATGATACACTATTGTCATAATTTTTATAAGGAACAGCTTTAGCTACGACGTGATTGTGTCAACAGTTGCTTTCTCCGGAAAGCACGAAAATGTAAGACTGTAGACAATCTGCCGAGCGATTTTCTAAGGGCAAACGTCGGTGCATCTTTGATAACATCCACGAAACAAATGACAAGATGACAAGATACGTAGGAAATACAACCTTATGTACAAAGGCGATACCTCATGCTCATCGACGAATCATTAGAGAATCGCACGGCTGACCTCTTATAAAGGACCTGACTTTGCCCCACTTTGTACTTACAGCTTTCTGACAGTTAACGTACATTTAGAATATATATTAACAGATATTAATCTGCCTGCTAGTATAGAAAACAACAGTTTGTAAGGCTTGGAAGAGATTTTAGCCATAACTTGATACGCCTTTTTTAACAAATTTAATCAGACATACATATGTCTTACATTTATAACTTCTTTATTGAGTAGTGTTTATGATATAGGTGAACATAGAGCAACTAAGAAATTAAAGATTATTGTCTATATGCTACGAAGAAATAATGTCAGGAAGCATAACTCAGAACAAATTCCACACAAAAAGTGGTCCTTCAAATCAAAACGACGTATGATTTCAAATACGAATTACTTCAGAGGTTCGGTGATTGGTTTTAATTTCAGAAGGAAAGCAGGAATCGGTCCACGCGCGTGCTGCAACGTCTACTATGACAGCTGAGTCAAAGCAGCGCGAACGATGTTATTGATTTAGCACGACTTTTATTGGGTTATTTTTTTAAGACAGTTATTCTTCCTATTATTATTTCTTCGTAGTCTATATGTAATTAAATTGTTTTTCGAGATTGGACGGATCTAGCTTATACCCTGGACCAGCACATACCTAGGCCAAAGTAAGTAAATATCGTGAGCTCCAATTACTTTGCCTAGATATATATCAAAAAAGGTAACTGTGGCATATAATACACATTTATTTTAAAACTAACTTCAGATAAAAAGACGAAAACAAGATACGTAAGCTTAAAGGTATGACGTGTGTATGTATGTCACTCAATGCTCTTTGCAGCGATTACGTGAGCTTAGCCAAGTTGCGAAACCGCTGAAACAGATTTAACTCTTCGTCAGATGAAAGCCTAATGTTGCTGACGAAAGTTGTACCCAGGTGCGTATAATAATCAGCATAATAAGTTCGGTTTTCGGATTCAGATGTTGCAGTATATAGTTTTTTAAACTTGGTTGTTTCTATATATTTTTATATCATAACCAAAGCAAGCTGACCGTTTTTATAAACTTATGCAATTCACGTAGAGATATTGTTTTTTGCTTTATCTTGTAAATTAAATTGAGAAAAATTAATGTGTTCCATTGATTTGGTTGGTCATATTTTTATTTAC
Source organism: Selenia dentaria (assembly GCA_917880725.1). NCBI lineage: Eukaryota > Metazoa > Arthropoda > Insecta > Lepidoptera > Geometridae > Selenia > Selenia dentaria. The sequence goes on along the minus strand of OU862888.1, from coordinate 17,295,219 downwards.
CTATATTGTGAGGTTATAATCGAAGCAAGTGTTAAAACATAATATTGGTCAGATAGCTTTGATAATGGTTCCGGAAAAGTTTCTTAATATATAGATTGTTTACAAATTATTAATAGTTTTTAAGTGCACGTGTTTATCTTTAGTTTTACTAATATTTTATTTAAAAATAATTTAGTATATGCTTTTCCAGTCATAATTTAAATACCTTAATTTAATCTGTCAATAGACAGTTTTTCCTTTGAACCTAGCCAACCTAACTAAGGCGCTATAATCAGTCATAGTTTCTAGGCATGTCTGTGTAGTATTCGGCAACACAGATTAGGTAATAGTCTACGAGACGCGCAGTGAAAGTGATTGCGATGTCGCGTGCGCCCGCGCACCCACCGACCTTGCCATATAGGCACTGCCACCCGCCCCGAACGCGTATTTACCAACGTGACTTGCACAGGTGTGCGTGCGTTATGCATCCACAGTAAACCTTGTTAGCAATGATGCAAAGTGCATCAAATCATGCATTTTTTATTTAAAATCTATCTAGTGACTACATCTGATAGATTTAATCTAGATGATATCGAGGAATGCTTATACCGAAGGGGTCCATGCTAACCAGGTCCTCCCACACAGAGCGCCAGACAACGAACGAATACTGAATGTTAATATTCAAAAGTGCTACATGCAATCTTGTTTCTGCGCGCTTTCTAAAAAATCATCTTTTTATGTGTCCAGGACATATCTGACAGGTACTAAATACAACTCTGTTTCAGAGCGGATCATCTGGCTTCTAGCATGTGGGTTATTGCTGTAAAGGCACCAGTTACTTTAAGCCTACACATACATTGGCAAAGTATTATTTTTATACTATCATATGACGAGACTGGCAAGTCGTGCACCTGATGTTAAGAATACTTAACTCTGTAATACTTACGGCTGCATATTATGAATGGACTGAGCTGAGATATTTTTAATTCCACTACATTGCACTCGTAACTCCGAGCCATTGGTTTATGAGTCTTATTCGCTAGCAATTAAATTTGCTACAGCGCCCTTCACACTCTATTATAGTAATGCTTGTGTTCTACATCTTTGCGACATAATATGATGGTACCAATGGTCACTGCACTGCAAATGGTATACCAATTTCCTCGCCTCTTATGACCCGAGGCTGCCATCGGGGTACGTCACATATACCAATTTCATCCCGATCGTAAGAGGAAATTCTTAAACTAACTAAACTAAATAACTCTGTCCCCGGACTAAGTAAACTAAATGACAACTAAAATAGACATTTTTCATGGTACTACTTCCATTAATGTTTGCGTATACGCGACTTCACCAGTGGCATCACCCGATACAGTGCACCAATTACCTTGGAACGCCTTTTTGCTCACATCACCATAGCCAATATGCCGGCCGACCACACGTGGTTTATTTGTTTAATTGCCGACAGGTTTTTGCAGTTGCCCACCTCTTTGTAAGGGGTAACAAGCGTAGGTTGATTAAATATAACAAGTATCATATTATAATTTATTACTCAAATCTCTCAAAACTCAATTTACGATTTCAACGTATTAGCCTCCATATACTCTTTTTACGTGTTAATGTTACGGAACTAGCACGTGGCCCGTTTATCGCTAAGCGGTAACCTCTATCTATAAGGAATGCAGTTCCTCACAAGTCACGAACTGCACTGCGTCCGTCACTGTAAGATATTAAGCAATTAAGTCTCAAATACCTGTAATTTACTTAGTATAAAACCATTCAGTAAGTTATGTAACTAGAGTTTGTATAACCTTGTTTTTGAACAGTCATGTTTTAAAATAATTCTCAACAGAACAATAAAGAAGATTTTTAATTTATTTAAAGCTCATCTGATGAACAATTATATTTAAAAGCTCTATATTAATACTTTCATGCCCTATATTAACTTTAAGTTGTGCATGTCGCACTTAATGTCCTACAAAAAGGCTTAAAAGAATACAAATGCTTTTAGGTATATGCCGCACGCGCAGATGTGAAGTGAGCGTCGACCGGTGCATCACCTGATACGCGCAAGCTGACACACTTTTTACCCGTTTTTCCATTGTCACCGCGCCTGGTGACTTAGTAACCACTTATTATACACATTTTTGTATAAATTTACGTAGTTTTGTTTAAACTGTATGCTAAATATCGTGAGAAAATCAATGTGCTACAGAATTCAAGGGCATGTGACAGAACCATGTCGGAGGCGTCCGGTCTATGAGAAAACTGTCGAAAACTCACTAGGGGTCGTTGAGGCTAGTAGATTAGCATATATTTGCACTTGGCGTACATTTTTATTAAATAATTATGCAAAAGGAGAAGTGTCGTGTTTGTTTCACGGTATTGTGCATGTCTCATTTTTCTAACTGGATAAAGCTCAATGACAAAATCCAAAAGATTTTTATTTAAATGTTGAATGTTATAATGTTTTATGAATGAAACTATTTCTGTATTCCGTAAAATTATTTAGATACATGTAAACATTACATGTATATATGCCTACTTACACGTCATGCTTCATGAATGTATTGTCTACATACAATGTACACGTTTGTACCATAGAGTCTAAAATAGACATATTACTTATTCGTAGCATTATCATCATAGTCGGCATCTTCATTGCTAAAGGTCGTGTCTAGTCTGAATGGTTGACCGCTCGATGTACTATGCTTTTCCACGTGGTTCTGTCTTCGGCGGTCTTCATAGCTTTCGTGATTGGCAGGCCAGTAGCTTTACTACGTCTGACCATCGGGTAGGTGAGCGACCGGGTGGTCTTTTCCCGTCGACCTGGCCAACTAATATGAGCTTCTCTAGGCTGTCAGTGTTTCTATGAGCGACATATCCAAAATATTTGAGTATACGCTGGGAACAGATAGCGGATACCCTTATAGTTATACCGAGCTCCTTCAGAATGGATACGTTGTCGATTCGTAGCATACAAAACATTTATTGTACGAGTTTGTAATAAATTCGTAGATTTTAAGCAAATCACCTTGGCGACAATTTGATAATAGTGATGTATTGATTATCATATTAGAAATAGTGGAAAATAGCGTTTAGGTATCGATTAATTGAGTCCATGCACATGGTGTCAAATAATAATCTTGTGTTAAAATTAAATATTATTACTTACATGTATGCAGATATACAAAGTAAATACGAATATTATTGTGTTACGTACAAATGCCCAAGTCCAATTCAAGATGGACTTTGCTATTATATATTCACATGTGCATATAGACATGATAATAGTTTTTCTGTATATGTTTCCTGAAAATATTATGCCATATTTTTTATAACTGTTTTTTTAATCTTTTTTGAAATTAGTAGAGCCTTCTGCCTATACCAGACGCATTTCATCACAAGAGGGGAACTGCACTGCGTCCATAACCCTGAGACAGTAAGCTGTTCTCATATGCCCGTAATGTTGCCGGGATCCATACCCTTCAAACTAGGATACAGTTATGTGAACATGACTGCTTCACTGCGTAGAAAAAGGTTTCGCGGCAATACTGCCTCGACGAATTCCTTCACAAAGAGTTCTATTGAAACTAGATACTTCTGTATCAGAGGATACTGCCAAATGCAAATATTTATATCTAAATCATCGAGGTGATAGTTACTTATGTCACATTTAACGTAACTTCGTAGCCATAGATCACTCGTTAACGTTTGTTTTCTATTATACAGAAAAAAAATTTTGCAAAGCTGCATTTATGATTAGTGACATGTTTTATTATATAATAGCCCTGATTGTAATGTAACGAACGTGGGATTAAAGATAAAATATACCACGTTTTGAGAGAATGTGTCTGAAGTGCACAAGAGGATCTACCTACCCACTCCAAAGTATCCGTAATACGTATGCGTATACATCCGACGCAACTATAGGTTTCTATATCGACCCATATAACATATCATGATCACTAAAGAAGTCTAGTGGTCTAAAGTCTAAAGTTGCTTAGTGTAGATATCCTCCTCCTCCTCCTTGCGTCGTATTCCTCAGTGATGAGGGTCGTGACCTCCCTTCGGAATCACCTTCTGTCTTATGTTCTCCATCTGTTTCTGTTTCTGGCGGCGGCGTGGAGGGCGTTGTGAAACGTAGAGTCGAGCGCGGTGCGGATCTGGTCGGACCAACGTATTGGGCTGCGACCACGAGGCCTTTTCCCGTATATTTTTTACTTTTACATTACTTTTACTTTAGTGTAGATATAAGAGTAGAAAATATGGAACTAACATAGTCGTTGTACTACTAGAACTTTCTAAATAAAAGCAGGTTATTAAAAAATGTTTTATTATCTTTTACGGTAGAACATTGAAGCAAAAATAAAGAAATCTCGTCAAATCTAAATATTCTGGATGCAAGCAGTTTATTTTAACAATATTCATCGACGCAGCGTGAATTGTGACAAATTATTTATATATGCATAGGTCGATTAATATATGTTCATTTTTATTAAACAAATTCGTTATAATTTAATAATGATAAATTAACAATGCATTTATATGTTTAAGCTTTTTTGACGGATTGGTGTAACAGCTTTATATAAGTGCATGTATATGAAAGCTTTTTAGTGAAACTCCCTTCAATATTTGACCAACCCACGTCTGCTTGCAGTTAGCAACGCTATTTACCTGAAACTATTATTACTATTAAATCTGTTGTGGTGATGTTATACGACTTAGATAAGTAAAATTATGATGATAAATAAATAAATAACCGATTTCAAAAAAGGAGAAGGTTTTTGAATTGCACGCTCAGGTTTTATTTTCACATGTATTAACACAGGTTTTTCCTAGTGCATGGGTATGTACTCGTATGTGAACGTATTTTTTGTTTATACCGTTAATACCGTTCAGTACGAAGTGATGGAATCATTATATCTATTATAAAACTCAAGAAAGTAAAAAAACAGGCTTTGAACCCTCGATCCTAGAGGATAAAAAAGGATCTTGCAAAGGAAAAATATGCGTGGCTAAAAGTAGCAAAATTTACCTTTTTTACACATTACATTACAATAATTTATTGATTCTGGCGTTAATTTGCGGAAATCCATTATCAAAAAACGATAATTAAAAAAAACGAATATTAAAAAAAACACGATATTAAAAAAACACGATATAAAAAAAAGAGGTGTCATTAATAATAAATAAATATTTTTTAATATCGTTTGTTTACATTACATTACATTACATTATGTTATGTAGTTCAGTTTATTTAGCAAATTACAGTATGTAACTTAACCGTTTATACTAAAGCGTTACATAAAAGTTCTACTAGTGCCTCTCTAAATTTGAATTATGGCTTAGTACTGTTTATTCTGTATTGTTTATTCTGTGACTATGGTTAGTAGTACTATATATTCTGTCACTATGGTTAGTAGTATTATATATTCTGTGAGTATGGTTAGTAGTATTATTTAGTCTGTGACTATAGTCTAGCTCCACATGTGGAATATCGTTTGAAAATTATATGATGAGTCTTAAACTGAAATCTCCTAATGAATTCTTAAATGAATCATGACTCCAGGTAAATCATTTAAGTAGCGTGGTCATGCTAACCAGGTGGAAAACCCTAATCCCTCCCCTAACACATCGCCTGGCCCCAGGTAAAAGAGAGAACTGTGGATGATGATCTCAGGCGTATCATAACTTAGTTAAGCTAAACGATATTTTATTTATTATAAAATATTGATAGGAAAATACCAACAAGTCAATGATAGCTATAATTTATTTAGTATGTTTTTGTAGATCTGTGTTTCCTCGAGTTTAGACTAATATTAATTTTAAATTAATAACCGTTAAATGTTCGTGGTGGTTTTTATGTTCTGGTTGTCATTACCTTTAGAAACTCTAAAGTAATGATCTCCTTGTTAGGGCCCTGACTTCGCCTCCCTCGGTGTGTATATATACTTAAAAGCAGACTCTTCCAAGCCAAGACGCAGGCCTGAAAAAGGGGTTCTAACTGCCGGCGATAACACTGGGCTAGGTTAAGTATAGGAATAGGAATAGCAACAGCAATGCATCTGAGCTCGAATGTAGTGTCGGGAAAGTGCCTAAAATGGCTGTCCTGTTCCGGACAACTCTTTACTAGAACGTGAGTTATATTATATAATGATATGACAGAGCATGCGACTGTGATTTGACTCTGACTTGACTAAAAATGACAAAAAAATCAATGATAATTTTAATATTTATATATACTAACTTGAGAAAAGAAAATTTACAACGCTATGAGTCACTTGTGACGGGAAAAAGTTGACTTAAATAAAGTTAAATACGGAATAATTAAGTATTAATTATAGTTATATGACATTGTTTTCTTCCACCGATTAAATCATAAATCAATCTATTTTTAACTTAAACGAAGCAATTGAATGTGTCATTGTTGTAAATTATTATTTACATACCTATAAAAACAACGTCTTACCATTTTCAATGACGTAAGTACATTACTATTATTTATATGAGAAAATGTGTACCTTGCAAATATACGGAAACCAATAGCAAGTACCTATACATAATTATATCTTCTTTGCATATTTACGTTATTAAAAGATATATACTTATTATGTATTATCCTTGAACTTTCTGTGAAGGAATCATCATGAGGAAATGCACAGCATGGTGGTACGAAATGGAAAATCTGTCACAAATCAGCTATCTGTTCAATCCGGCAGATGCCTTTAGTCCAGTCGCTCTTCTAGGTCTATGTGCTCATCTATGACCGCATGGTCATTGACCATAAAGTTGTGTGGTGGTCAAACGGTAGTCTGTATATAATTCTTGTCTCGTCTAACTGCCTGATTGTTCAATGCAGTGGCTAATAAAAATTTGCCGTCCATGCCTTTTATATTCTAAGCATCCACCAAGGAAGGATATATAAAAATCTTACTCCTAAGCGGGTGCAAAGCAGCTTCACCACATAGCCAGTTATATAAGAAGCAGATTGTGTATGCAGTGTATAGTTTGGATTATTGTCATTAACCTTTTTTCCTACTTCTAGAATTATTGGTAAGTAGAAGACTTCTTATAAAGTACCAACCTTGCTATTAAGCGGAACAATAGTACGAGTATTATGGATATGTATTCACGTTTCCGAACGTAAAGTTAAGAACAAACTATACCTACCTACTGTACATGAGTATAATATACCATTTCTTAAAGTTTAGTAGTAGGTTGCTTTAACTTTTGTAGGTTAGTTTGAGTGTTATATTTTTTCATAAAGGTACATTACTACACTAATTATTATTATTACTATACTAAGTACTGTTTTATTACACAAACTAGCTGCGCCCCGCGATTACACCAATGTGGTTATGGATGATGATGATGACGTATTGTGTTAATAATGAAAAGATATGGATTTATATAATATAGATTATTTTCTATATAATACAGTACCTACATGGAAATATTCTTTTATTTAAAGAGCAAATAATTAACTTGCTCACGGGTCAAACAAAAAGGCATACATTTCACGCCAGAGAGTTTTATTTTATTTATTACGAGTATGTACATAATGATGTGCTTGTGCGGTCGAAAAATACAAAGTATTTATATTTTTGTACTTTTTCAGTTTCTTTTGTCGCTGTACGTGTTTAGTATGTCGTATAAAAGGTTTTAGCAATTGCTTATCTAAGCTAACTAATAACCTGATGCGAGGACGGACATGGAGCGAGTACCAACCACTTATTATTGTAAGTAATTGTTAGGTTTTAATTGTGACCACGCATGGCGGTCACCGGTCACGTGTTGAGTCGAGGACAAATACCGTGAAAACTGTCGCTTCACGGTTTCACGTTTTTTTACCTCTGAAGTGTTAGTCATCAAGCTCCTCGGTATAGATTAGATAATGTTATGGCCGCGGGCTATTCTTCGCGTTGATGGTCAATGAATTAACCACTAGATACTTTGTCTCATTTTCAACCGACTTCCAAAAAAAGAAGGAGGTTCTCAAATCGAAGCGTACATTTTTTTATATATGATCATGCGTAACATTTTACATAGTAGTCTAATTTTGATAATTATTTTTATTGCTTTATAGAGTATATTTCCGAGGTGGTCCCATTAAAATTTCATCAAATTCGGTTAAGTGGTTTTTGATATACTTACACTCCAATAACTGAAAAGTGTTTCGCTTACGTTGGCTGATATCGTAATTGACGGTGAATGAAAATCGATCCCGTAAATAGCAAGGGTGACTAAAAAGGGCGAATTAGTATATTATGCAACTAGTGAATAAAAACCGGATTTAAAGCGAGGGCGATTCCAACGACTGAACGACGCTTCACGCTCGTGATTCGTGATGATTGAATCACGAGCGTAGCGAGTTACTCAAGTGTTAGAATACTGAGCGATGCGAGTGATTCATGGCACTCGATATAAATCCGTTTTATTCAAGAGTTGCATACTATACTTTATACCATGACTACGAGAAAAATAAATAACTTATGCGAAAATAGACATTTAAAAAGGAAAAAAGGAAGGTTAAAAATAATTAATATGCACATTAAAATTGGAACAATTTAAACATAAAAGTAATTTCTAAATATTATTACTATATATTTTTTCTGTAATGGCAGCAAATAACACAATACAGTTTTTATTCTATTGCTAAACTCCTTGTCACAAATATCGACCAATCAAACAGGAGGAGTTCAGTATTTGCACAAAGAGTTTGTATGTCAAATATTCTTTGCGCAGGGAGTTGGTATCGAGTATTCCAGCAAGCAAGTTGTATAAGCATTGAGATGGAGATCGAATGTATTGGTAAGTTCTAAATTCAAACACCAAAATAGTGATTAAAAGGCCTTTTTATTCACTGTTTTCAGTAAATAAAATAAGATTTTTAGAGGGGGAATGGTATAAAAACATTTTTTACTAAAAATATTAACCTACTTAAACACTCAAAAGTGAGAAATAATTATTACGAGGTCAGTACGATGCGCACAATATTGTGAGAATAGGTACTTTTGATCAAGACATTATTATCTTTGTGCTGTAAAATTTTCCAAAAAAGTGACCGAAGATTCGGATATGTCCAAATACCTACTAGAGAGAAGTTATCGAATATTTAACGTTTCAGAGTACGTAGTACCAATAAAACATTACTGCTAATAGGTAATTCAATGAATTATACGTAGACGATTTGTCCGTTGCAATTGCACCTGTAGGTACAAGTACGAGTATCAAATGTGCACTCAAGTTTGTTAACCACGTCAACCAAGAATTCTACATTCGCCGCATTACCTGCCACTTAATCGCGGATACGCGTCGCCAGTCTGACATTTCGCAATCATAACCAAACCGGACCAATCTGGTTAGCATACATTCATAATGCTATTATTCAGACGTTAATTTTATCGGAATTTTACTGTCTCGAAACTGCAAATTGATATATAGATTTAATTGAAATGTTTACTGATTGACACCTCTACCGAGACTCATTTATCTTCAATCATGTTCAGAATAAATGACGTTTATGATTTCCTTATGGATTCTTTAAATGTACATGCAAACGGATTCTGCATAGCTAATAAGGTCGTATAGAGATTATTAAGGTTTCTTCCGTAGTTCCTGTTTTTGTTTCAAGACGTATGCAAAACAAAGTAATGTTATGTAGTTCTTATAACTCTCTTTCTAGCGACTGTGGTGCGGTTTCAAAGCTGATGCTGCTGCTCTTGTAATTAGTTCATTCATTTCTCTTGGGTCGCTTATCGATTCTTCAATTAAGTGTCACGTCTATTGAACTAGATCTTATAGGCAATATCTATAGTTCGTTTTCGGTTGAATGCTTCCTAAAACCGGAATGCGAGTGAATTTTAGCTCGTGGCTTACCTAATACGATTCGACGCTTACATCAAAACATAATCAGTGTAACTGTTTTTTTTAATGTAGCTACGCAGATAAAGACAGCTTCAATGTTTATTGGCAAATGAGTGTGCATTTGTTTCGGGGCCGCCACGTTAGAATGGGCCGACCTCTCGCCCTCCACTCAACCACAGCACATGATTAGTAGGAAATTTGCGTACCTACAAGAGCAGCTGCTTCATTCCGGTATTAAACGAATATCCTCCATTTAATAATTATGTATACATAAAAATACTGGTAGCCAGCCTCTACAAAAAGAGTATGCCTGTACATTTTAGAATACGAGTAGTAGAAGTAGAAGATAATAAAGTTAAATTTACACGATCTGCGCTTGTCATCAAGTTTTGCTAATTTTCAGGAATTTTCTTAGGATATATCAGAACACCTGATATATCCCCTAAGCTTTGAGAACATACACTACTTTATCTAAGGTTTATATTGTGCCAGCTATACATTTACATAATTCTATATGTATTAGTAAAATTATTGGTAGGAATTATGAAGAATAAAGAATTGTTGAATATTATTAACCTAAAATTTCTTTCTTATGATTTTTGCTCCTACCACTTTACCAAAAACGGATTAACATTTATTGACTCTATGGAATATGCAAATGGTTTAATATTAATGAGATATCGCGTTTCACTTGGATTGTTACCAACACAAGTAAACACGTTAGATATTCTACTGTCTGTTTACGAGTAACTGTGGTGACTGCGCTCGCTTTACCACTTGTAGTAGCATTGAGGCATTTACCTTTCTTAGGTCGGACTTGTCCTCAATACTGGAAGCGTTGATTTACTACGATGCAAGTTATGCTGCTTAATTTTAGACACGCAATTTTGTGCAATATGTGCCCAGTTTGACGTATTGGCCTAGGACTTACTGTATAGATGTCTGTATACTGTATGGATGTCTCCACCGGGCAGTTTATCTTACTTATCATTGTAGTCTATGATGTGTGTAACTTGCTTCTGTAAGTTATTTTAAACTTATTAATGCATTATTTTAGTAACATTACACAGGTGGGTGCTGCGAAGTTGAGCGTCTATGGTTTCGGTACTTTAATATTAATCTTTAAAGGACCTTTGCGTTATGGACGCATGCAGCTCCCGCTATTTCCTAGAAATTGAAAACTTGAAAGCCTTTCCAGAGAAATATAAAATTACTATGGATCCTGGGGCCGAATTGCCATTATACAACTCTATGATGACAGTCCAGTAGTTACGTTTTTTTAAAGGACCTTTGCGTTATGGACGCATGCAGCTCCCGCTATTTCCTAGAAATTGAAAACTTGAAAGCCTTTCCAGAGAAATATAAAATTACTATGGATCCTGGGGCCGAATTGCCATTATACAACTCTATGATGACAGTCCAGTAGTTACGTTTTTTTAAATATTTAAGGACCTACCTAAGAAATAACCTTAGCAAATTTACTATACATTATGTCAATGGAAATAAGCAAATAACAAGCAACAAAAAGATACAAAGAGTAAATGCCTACCAATGCACATAAGAATTGTGTATTTACCACACATTGTCCGGAAAATGGAACGCAGTAAGCAAATTATTCTGTGACCTAGCAGGAATATGACGAGTTGTTTACAAAAAATGACGGTCAAGGGGACTACACGGAACCTTGAGTCGAATGTACAATAACTACAATATAGGAAGGTAAAGTGGCTAATAAGATTGATTACCTAATTCCAATATCCTATACACTGTTTTGAGTGACACACCAATTTATTTTGCTGCTTCCTGATCAGGAGACATTTCTATGGTAACAAAATGTGTAGATTGATCGATTGCAAATTTAGCAAAGAACCATAAAATCCGGGTATTACAGCAATATAGTTAACCACGACAAGACAGTTTGTATACGAACGAATAAGAGAGACAAGACAGAAGCTTTTATTTGTGGCGCAGAACGTAGGATCATCCTTCGATTTAGATTAGCAGAACGAAAAAGATAGTATATAGTAACCTACTAACCCTAACTGAAAATTTGGAAATCCTATTATAACCTCAATTTCAATAATCCCCACTAGATTATGTTCATACACGAAGTTCGAAATTCTATAGCTACAAACTACTCGCTCTCATAAATATCCGATAAACATAACGAACATACAACAAAACATACAAACCCTAAGTTTAGATCAGATTTAAAATGATTTTGGTGGTATATACGAGTACATACATGTTTCTTAAGTCCTTACAGACGTAAGAGCTGGGAGAGGCTGGGATTCTCACAACAATGATACGAATATTATTTATTACTAAGCAATAAGTATAAGTGGTATACGTATATGAACGTATACGTAGGACTTCAGTAAACAAAGCGGTCTTTTCGACGAATTTTATTTTGGTATAAATTTACCTATTTAATGGAATTTCGACGGGTAATTGGCGTGCCCTAAATTGTTTCGATACGTTAGAAACGAGTTGCCATATCAGACGATGGATTTTACATCGGTGTGGCTTCTAAAGTTATGGAACACTAGTTCCTGCAATGCATAAAAACACCATCTCTTACTCACTAACCATTTTTCTATTTTATATGGTTTCAGATATTTTTCTTACTTGATATTAATAGTGACAACGTGACTGCATTGACATTATGTAGAATGCATACCTAGAAGAAGCTTTTGCACTTGAGTTTAAAACTCAATAATTGTTATCTCACCTGGAACAGATTTGGGTAAAAAGTTAGTTCCATTCCATGACGGCACGCACTGTGAAAGTAGAAGCATAATGCTGCATATCTATACAACTATCATGTCACGGCGTAAAACGGTAGATAAGTCTTGTAATTCGGTGGTGAAATGGGGATGGCGGAATATAATTGTGTAATTCTGTCTTGTTAAAGTCAGAGAGAGTTAATTAATTAACTTAATTTTGTCAACGACAATATTTACTTACAGAGGAAACATGTTAGTTTCACAGAGGGAACTAGTTAGTGACGCGGAAGGAATATTTTAGTGTCGTAGAGGGAATATTTTAGTGTGGCGGAGGGAACATGCTAGTGTCGCGGAAGGAACATGCTTATTATTATTACATTTTATTAAAAACCTGACGCTACTCATGTGGTCTCAATTATATCTGATTTGACCGGTAGTTTTATTTGGATAATAATATATCATCAACATCGTGTCTCTAAATTTTGACTAGGCAGCTTCAATAATGAATATGATGTTTAGCGTCATGAGCGAAATGGGGGTGCCAATGCATCTAGTGTTTCTGGTGCAGAACTTATACCAGAGCAGCACGTCAAGAGTGAGGTTGGAGGATGCCCTATCGCGCCCTTTTCAAGCAGAGCGTAGAGTCCGCCAAGGATGCATTTTGTCACCGCAACTGTTCAATCTCATCGGTGAACACATAATGAGAAGGGTGTTAGAGAACTGGGAAGGAGGCATTCGGATAGGGGGTCATCTACTTAACAACCTGCGTTTTGCGGATGACACTACAATTATAGGCGCCTCTGAAGCTGAATTGGCTGAACTTCTTGATAGAGTTAGCAACACCAGTAGTGAATATGGTCTACGCATAAACAAGGCCAAAACTAAGTTGATGTTTGTGGACAGACAGAGAACCCTACAGCGAACCAACGAACTGCACGAACTGGAAGTAGTGCACAAATTCGTGTACTTGGGATCACAGATCAGCGACGACGGTGATTGCGAACAGGAGGTTGTGAGAAGGGCTCAAATATCTAAGTCTGCGGTCAAAAGGCTCGAAAGAATATGGCGGAATAGGGGAATTAGCCGTAATACTAAGAAAAAGTTCATGCAGTCCCTTATTTTTTCAATTTTTCTATATGGCTCTGAAACCTGGACACTAAAAGCTCGTGTGCGCTCTAGGATTGACGCGTTTGAAATGTGGTGCTGGCGCAAAATGCTGAGAGTATCCTGGACGGAACGCCGGACAAACGAGTCAATCCTAAAGCAGCTAAATATAAAAACACGACTCTCTACAATCTGCAGACAAAGAGTCCTCAAGTTCTTCGGGCACACAGTCAGGCGAGGCCCAGACAGTCTTGAAAGGCTGATTATCACTGGCTGTGTCGAAGGAAAACGAGGCAGGGGGCGCTCTCCAACGCGATGGACACACACCACTCAAGAGGCAACAGGGGCCACCTTACAATCATCCATTCAAATGGCGCAAGATAGAGAGAGCTGGAGAAAAATGGTGGCACAGACTACACACCAAAATCACGTCCCTCAGTCATAAGGATACGACTAAGAAGAAGCTTCAATAAAAGAATGAAAGTCGGTTCAAAGATTTTCAAATTGTATGTTATATTTTACCTAATGTCGGACGGTCCATGGCAATAACAACATTGTGTAAGTAGAAGCGTGTAAAAAGATGAAAATGTATGTGTTTATAAGCCTATATAAATAAATTAATATATTAGAGTTTTGTCTTTCGTCAGAAATACACTTACCACCTATGTAACAATTTAGCAGTCCTGCGATCTGTTTAGTTTTATTGAAATGTTGACTCAAAATACGTTACTAAAACATTATTTGACAAAGATATTAATATGATTTACTGTATCAAACATGACTTCATAACCTACCGGGTATTAAATCAAAATAATATTTTTTATTACCATATTCAGCCGACAGACAACCGGACAAGAGATTGTTATCTAGTCGTTCCACTGTATCAGGAAAAGATCTATTATGACGTTGGAAATATGAGCATTTGTCAACACTTGTAGCTACATTGAATAGCAATTTTTCATGTTGTGTCGACAGCAAACTGTACGAAAATACTTTAGAGGTGATTGTTAGGTAACTACTGAGTTTATACGGAATTAAATCATTTGCTATGGGTTTGCGATCTCATGTTGGTTTGTCTGTAGATATGCCTATATGTGTGTCTATATTTAAATGTTCACGAAAAATTAGTTATCATGGCGAATATCTAGCAAATAATAAAACAACAAAAATATAAGTATTCTTAGGCCACCCTTTCCAGGAAATCATGTTTTTAGAACGCGCTGCCCAAAGTCCTGGTAACTTGTCTGTACTGTCGTGCGATCCTCTAATGATTCGTCGATGTGCTCGTCGACGAGCTCACCGATGTCAAATACTTTATGAGATATCGCCCTTGTACATAAGGTTGTTTTTCCTAACTTTCTTGTCATCTCGTCATTTGTTTCACGGATTTTGTCAATGATGCAACGATGTTTGCTCTTAAAGAATTGCACGGCTGTTGACTGTAATGGTCGATGTTTAATAACCTGTTTCTACAAAGTTTTTTTGTTATGCCGAAATGCCACTGCAATTTTATTATCATGGGCAGCTGTGAAGCTTACCATCACAGGAACGACTTGCCCGTCTCATTAGTCATTAGAAACGATTAATTAAACAGCTTATTCTAAAGTCATCGAACAATAGTCGCAAATATGTATAAAAGCAAGCAATGTATAACAGCCTTCCTCAATCGAGTTTTGTTCAGTTGTCAGAGCCGCGATGGATAGGCACCGATGGAAGCAGATCATACGATATCGGTGTACACTATCCACATCCACCGATAACCACGATCCTCAGCTATGAGGAAACGACCACAGAGAGAGAGAGATGTATAAAAGAGCTGATCTTTGTCTTTGTTTGTAATTATTATATGTACTTCCTTTCAAAACAGCAAAATATCCATACACTCGCGATAGGTACGGCTTAGCACAGAATACGATACCTAACAGCAAACAATACTAACTTATAGAAGTCAATTATACTCGTATTATACTTGGTTTATCGAAACGTGGTTTGTTACGTGATCATCGTAAGCATTTATCGATATAATCTAAGGAAGCAATGTTTGTCCCGTCGACAAGTACCTTGTAACCGCTACCACAGATTCAATAATACTTACTGCCTTGATTTGTGGTTCGAGTTAGAAATGAGAGCGATTTCTCAAAGCACATGCAGATAGCGGGTGCTTCACTACTTCTGCATCAACATCAACATACGTATAAAACATATTGAGCGCTTACAATTTGCTCATATTAAGTTACAAAAAGCATTCACTAAGTACAAAATATTATGTTATTTTAAAAAGAAAAAAATAATTTCGTTATATCAGTTAGTAGCGACCCTACCTTCGTGTGTAAGTGCGGCGTCTCAGGTTAAATCCTTGGGCGGGGCAAATATTTGTATATACGAGATGACAGTTGCGGTTAATGCGCCAAGTTAAAGGTTTGCGTAGCACAACATTGCACACGTCGCTTCAGAACTTCACTTTACTTACTTTAACTTTTAATTTTTTTTCAATTTACAAACTTTAACACGGATTGTCAACTGTTGCCACCAAAACAAGATGCTCTTTGCAGTAGACGTCTACCACCACCAATCACAGAAACAAGGCAGATATGATAAGAGGGCATGTAAACAGTTCACAATGCTTGCTCTGTACTTATAAATATTAAAACGTTAAGTTTTAATACCGCATTCGATAGTGAACTTATTGAAGCTAACAGAATACGGTAAATCGCGGAATACGGCCGTGTACCACCTCGTTCGTCAGCTTTTTTCGCCTCGCTACACGGCGTAGGAAAAAGTATTTTACGAATTAGGTCTGACAAATAGCACTCTCGCTCCCTGTTATGTATTGGACCACACATGACATTGTTGACATTGAACGCTCGGCCCGATTAAGTATAAACAGACGATTTGCAAGGTCGTAGCGATGCCCACTGTCCTATATATACCTCGAAACATAATATCATTCGCATTGATCAGTATAGTATACCATTAACAGTAGTCTAATGGTAGAACACATGGTATAACTACCCTAGGTACCATGGTTAACTCTATCTGTCTTTGAATTATCTGATTTCCACTAATTGACATACTATGCAAGTAAGAAAACCACGTCGAAGGAGTCTCTCCGGTAATTGTCCCAATCTACTGGTGATAAGCAATTCCGATACTGATGCCTACACGGCATGCATACCTACAAATTCGCGAGTACCACCATTTGACTGGCCGGTTGACACAGTTGGTAGCGCCCCTGGCTTCTAAGCTACTGGTCCTGGGTTCAATCCCCGGAATGTTCAAACTTTGTGCATGGACAATTTGTGCAAATTGCATATCTGTTTGACCTGCGTCTGGGTGTGTATATATACATATACACACCCAGACGTTATTATACACAAAGTATGTATTTCAGTAATAGAATAGAATAGAATAGAAAATATATTATTTGCGACATTACAATGTAAATGTATAAGAATATAGAAGAAAATAGCACAAAACATGCAATTGTCACAAATTGGCACCAACTCAGCATAATACCAGCTGATAATAAGGTTCATAGTACAGGCTCTGCATAGTGTGGGACCTGAAGACCTTGTGTGGATGTTGACCCATATTTTTATTATATTATTATTTATTCTGTAGTACCACCAACGTCCGTAGACGATGGTGAAACGGATACCTGAATGATAACAATCTGTTGACATACTAAAATGTAGCACACTTGTGCTAGAGTCCATCTTGAGTTGACACAACAGCTACCTACTAGTATTTCAGTTTCAGGTAGTGTGAAGGTTTAGATTGAGTCCCTGAAAACCAAAAATCACCCCAAATTACTTACTATACTATCGTATATTACTTGTATACAATATCTTATTTAATATCATATCTTACAAATTAATATTCTTATTATATTTATTTTCATCGATTTTTTTGTAAAATCTAACATTAAATGATCATTTTGATCGCTCACAACTGGAAATAGCCGGTATTGTGTTAGAAAACAAGCAATACATTAAATTACACCAATCATATTTTTATTATTATAGATATGGTGTAGATAGAAATTCACTATATATTTCTACTACCATGTCTTTGAATTTGGTAAAAAGACCTAGTAAATTTTCACTATCACCCATCTCTAAAGCGATTAAGCGTCCTTTGATTCAATTAATTATCATTCAATACGTAGAAAAGACTTGTTCGGCACAATTATCACTATTTAATTGATACTGAAAAAATAAATTTTTGCTGCAAAACTGTTTGTATTTTTTATCTATTAAATAAAAAGGCAATGTTTGGTCTCACTAGCAAACATTGCCTTTTTATTTAATAGATAAAAAATACAAAGGCTCGGTTGGCAATGCAATTTGCTTTAATAGATACTTATCTAGATCAATATAATATAAAGTTACGCGTTTTATTTTTACTGGGTGTGCATGTTTAATATATTCATAACAATTCAAGATAATAATCTTTAAGGCAATTATAACATTTTTGTGTTGCCTAATTTTCTGAGCAAGAAACTACAAGTTCATGCAGGTATTTAATATTGGTATTGTATTATTAGAAGTATAATGTGGTTTCTTACCTCATTAGTCAAGGATACGCTAATTGGGGAATAAAGGTCAATATAAACATGCGTTGATTGGAGGAAGAACCTTCGATTCTAGAAGAACATGTTCTAATTGCGTACTTGGCAGGCTATTTGTCCAAAATAGTTTAGTAAAAAGTTACTTGACTGTATACTAAATCAAGTGTCAATGTATTCGTAAGAAAAAAAATCGTATACACATTTATTTTGAAGTCATAAGATTATAAAGAAATAAGAAACGAAAGAAAGAACAAAACTAGACATGTCAATAATTAACTGCTATATGTATCCATATAGCTTAATAGATACGAGTATTATGTTAAAAATACTTTTGCTGATAAATTTACATAATTTGAAAGCAATTTATATGATGCAACACTAAATCAAACTATAGTTCTGCGAACAATAGGCCTCGTGAGCACAGTCTTATCAGCGCCAATTTTTCGCAGTACTCCATATGACCACCTATTAACTCAGCAAGCACTTGACAAATTAAGCTCATATTCAAAATTCCTTTTTTTAAATCATGTACCTAAAGTGGGTACTACGTAGTACTATTATTTTTTCTGCGATATTACTGAAGAAATTTTATTTTATTTACATATTTACAGTAATCAATTTTCCATCTAAGGGTTTTCACGGACACGCGTTCAAGCACTACACACAGCGCAAAGCGGCTTTGATGTTTCAGTGCAAAATTGGGAAAATGTATGAACTTAGGATCGCTTGAACGCTTGACCACCCTTCTACCAAAACCCTAAGCGCAGATGATAGCTCGAATCACGCTATTATATATATATATATATTCCTAGATATCTCTTTCACTGTTGACGGTAGGTACGTCTGGTGTAGCTAAGATGTAGCGTGCACGGATAACTTGTATAATTCATTATAATGGAAAATAATACCACTTTTGTAGACAGCACGCGACCAACTGGAATTGAAGACACAGGTACGTAACAGTGATACAGGTTACATAGTAACTACTACTTAACCTTAGGTGAATATCACACACTTCTGATAGCCTTCACTGTCGGTCAAATTGTATGGCTCAAGTTGTGGAAGAGAATTTGTGAAGCAGATTAAATCAATTCACACAAAATATTGACTAAGTACTTAGCTTTTTATTTTAGTTTCACCTAAAGGCGAACGGATTCAGTAACTGGTGGGTTTATGCGGGTTAATGCAAATTCGGAAGAAAGTTTCGTTGATATAAGTTTCATACGCGTGCGCTGGCTTTTATAAGTCCAGCAGCACCTTAGCAGGAAATATAAAAGTCACTAAATAACATAACTACAAACACTACATAATATAAATTTAAATATAAAGAAATAATTTAATTTTTAATAATATCAATTTAAGTAGGAGTTTTTATTAAAAACTAAAAAAATATTTTTTTAGTTAATCAAACTGATGACTTCCTCTCGCCGGATGGAAAGCGAAGATGGAATCAAGAAGCGATGACCATTAGTGCAGTCGTAAGCTGCACTAATCGCCACCTCTATACCACTACCTGAGAGATGCTTTTTCACGCCTCGCTTCAAAGACCCTGGGTCATAGCTTCAAGGAAATACGTACGCCGGCAGAACATTCCACAATTTACTTCATTTAATTTAGATGAATACAGATGAAACGAAGTGCTTACAACTGAAATATTGATGCGGATTTGAAGGAGATTGTATTACTTTTTATCACTCAACTCTCTAAAACAAAATATCGTTACATGTAATAAGGTTATTTCTTGCGGCTCCTCAGAAACACCCATTGAATTGAGTAAAAAATCTTTACATGTGGTACTCACACATCTCATTATTTTAATTTAAATCTATCAGCAGTTAGCGTCGAGTGACAACATAGATATTTTTAAATCACAATAGAATGACAAGATTTTAATCGAAAAGCTGTCGCCTGTAATTTAAACTCTCATTTGGATACAAAAATGCTACTGTGCGAATACTTGAATCTCTTACATAGCCTTTTGAGGGAAGATTAATTTATCGCATACATTATCACAACAAGATTAATTATAGCCTGTGACCCTACGACAGCGTTAATATTATGGTGAAACTCTTACCTTCTTAATAAAATATTTGTTTCATTCAATTTAGCTTAGCATAGCCTTAGCTATAACCTTTTTAAAGGTATAAAAAGTGGAGTCGCAATAAACGCTCAGAGAAGATAAAATTCAGTGTGATAAAAAATATCAATGTTTAATACAACTACTTACATTTAGAAGATATGTATCAAAGGCAGGACTATCGCAAAAATAAACTATAAAACAATCTGATTCAAAGATGAGATGAAAATAGGCCAAATTATATAAAATTTCAATATTTCAAAGATGGGGGATTCCTATGCCTTGTTTCAGAAAGGTCTAAAATGATTCCTTACCATTTTTAGGATTTAAATAAATATACATTTTAAATACATTAATTTTATAAATATCTATATTCAGATCTTAACACCAAATTAATAATTGATTCATAATTATTCATATAATGTAGTCATAGCAGAATCCATGGAAGACCTCAGTACAATGCTCGAAGGCCTCCATCGAGTTTCCCAACGGGTAGGCCTTAAGATAAACATGGACAAGACGAAAGTTATGTCTAATGCCCATGTTGTGCCTACCCAAATATCAGTTGGGAACTCAGTTCTTGAAGTTGTTGACGAATACATCTACCTGGGACAGACAGTCAAACTAGGCAGATCCAAATTCGAGAAAGAGGTCAATCGTCGAATCCAACTCAGCTGGGCAGCGTTCCGGAAATTTCGCGAAGTCTTCTCGTCTCAAATACCTCAGTGCCCCAAGACAAGAGTCTTCGACCAATGTGTGTTACCTATGTATGACTAGGTATGACTTATGGCAGTGAAACGTGGTCTCTTACTATGGGCCTCATAGATAAGCTCAAAGTCGCACAGCGAGCTATGGAGAGGGCTATGCTCGGGGTTTCTCTACGTGATCGAATCAGATATGAGGAGATCCGTAGAAGAACTAAAGTCACCGCCATAGCCCAGAAGATTAGCCAGTTAAAGTGGCAGTGGGCAGGGCACATAGCACGCAGAACAGGTGGCCGATGGGGCCGAAAGGTTCTAGAGTGGAGACCACGGACCGGCAAGCGCAGCGTAGGTCGTTCACCGGCACGGTGAACAGACGACCTTATAAAGATGAGCTGAGATGATGATGATGATGATGAATTATTTCAAGTTACACAAAGTGTAGGTAACTGTATGTAAGTGTGACAAACAGCGATTATGGGATAAAAGACAAGACATTGATGTCAAGGAGAGTTTTGATTTTATGGACTATCATTTGTATTTATGTATGCATGTATGTATGTATGTATGTTAACGTTTATGCCTGTCCAAATCAAGTACTTTATCTGACTGATAAATTTAAATCAGTTGATTAATTTATGACATCATTCCTGGTAGTAGCTGATAAATTGAAATTCCTAATAGTGATGCATTGTTATCAGGAATCGGGGAAATACCAAGCTATTGAGGGACCAAATAATAAGGAATAGTGCGTATATGATACACATGTGGGTTATTATCATAAATGTACCTGTACCTAGTTTTAGACTTGCGAAGACTAATAAGTCATTCCTAGGAAATTGTGTGCGTTTTTACAATAAAATCCCAAAACACATAACTGAGCTCACAGAGGGCAAATTCAAGTTGACTGTAAAAAACGTTTTAATAAAAAAAGCTTACTATAAAGTTCGACATTATATAGAAGATAAAGATGCCTGGTATACTCCACTTCTGGCAAGCTGTCTCTCTGCCACTCATAAAATGTAATATTTGTAGTACCTAAGTAGAAACATTGTAAACATCTATATAAAAATAATGGCCCGAGTTTCTTGCTGCTTCTTCTCGGTGGGCTCTATATATTTTGGAACGCGGCGGTAGAGTCTTTAAAGTACATTATAATGAACAGTTGACGTTCATAAGTGCGTTTTTGATGCCTAAATTGAATAAATGATTTTGACTTTGACTTTGTAACAAACCCGTCAAATAGCGCTGCGTTTGATTGTTTTTAAGATAATATAGTTACAGAGGTTGCAAACATTTATGAATTAATGAATGTCTAGTTGAACCGTCACCAGCTGATACTCGCATGATTTGGATACAGCACGATTTTCTTTTTTTTTTCTTTAAAAGTGGACTCGTCGAATTTCAGGGTTTTTCACATTTGCCATTTCACGGGTTAATTAATACATGTAATTGCATCAAGTGAGCATTTCATATTAAAATTCCTTTATTGTTTCAAAGTATACATTATATGTGCTTAAATCAATTTATAATCTTATTTCTACATAGGTAGGTACTTATATATTAGAATATAAATGCAATACAAAAATTTGTTTAGTAGAAAATTCAATACAGAGTGATCAAAATAAATGCAAAAATATACCTGTGTGACAAACATAGTATGTCTATATTTAATATCTATTGTTCTTATCGATTTGTCTAAAACAATGAGTATCAATATAGGTAGGTACTTACATAAATAAAAACATAAAAAAACACAAATAATTTAAGTAGCTTTTTGTTCAAGTATAAAATGAAACATAATCAAGATTAGTTAATTTTGGGGTTTTTTCCCGCCATCCTATGATTCCCTTTCTAATTTCTTTATCGGACTTATGGCGTATTACTATGATATTACTCTGACAAAGTATGTACGTTATAACATAGGTCATAAGCTAAATAGTGATATGTTTTTATATTCACAGGAATATCGATGTTCTAATGTGTCAGTGGCGTTTTTTTGTTTATTTAGCAAGTTATCTATGATTAGTTATTTTATTTTTATATTGATTAAGGCCTTATTTTGCAGAAGTCCAATATCAAAAACGTTATTAGAAGAAATATTTGGTGACGCTTCCGCTGAAAACAAAGCTTATGGCCGAGTTACGGTGTGCACCACCCTTCCTCCTATTCCTATAAAGAATAAACAACACACAAAACAACCCAATCAACCAACAAGCACAATTTGAAAAATGTAAACCGACTTCCACCCTATTCAGATATTGTAAAAAAAAGTAAAGTATAAAAAAATAATTATGAGACTCGATTCGTCCTATCGAAAGTTATGAGGTAACAAACATAAAAAACAGTCGAATTGAGTAGCTCCTCCTTTTTGGAAGTCGGTAGAAAACGATTCGACACGTGTTTCGCCTCTACACGAGGCATCCTCAGGAGATGTTGACTCGTCGAGTCTAGCGCTCCTAAATATATCTCACTAAATACGAGTATTTCTTCTAATATCGTTTTTATCTATTATTATATGTTAGACTCTACATATAACCAATTATTTTTATTAAAATTACCATTATTTTCATACAAACACATTAGCAAAGTTAGAACTATTAGACGTCACTTGGTCACTTTCGAAGCGGCTGTTTTAATCCCAACAAACATCTCTGTTATGAGTAGAAATTTTAATTCAAGGTTCTTGGATGTTTATCATGTGTTAATGATTATGTCCATGGCTCCAATCGTTTTCTTTAGTGTTCATTTTTTTTATTTATATTTGTGTGAATTGATTTATTTGTAAAATTTTCTATCTTTGAAAACTGTCATCACATATCATCACAAACTATAAGATACTACGTATCATATCATCATCCTTGACTGTATGGCTATACTACGAGTATGTGTGTACTAAACCTTCATGGTAGAAAAGTGGTAGGGGTAGTTTCATAGTAGAGTGATCCGTCAAACGTTACGTGCCGTTCATACGGGAGTACGAGGTCTAGCATTATTACCATCGAAGAAGATACTATACATGAAATTTAAAAAAATCTATACCTAATAAAGCGTACAACAAAAATTTAATGATATGACCAACCAGAGTGATTCGGTATCAAATACGGTCCTAAATTTGTGAAGACAGAATTATTTTTTGGTTTTGACTTTAATTTATATATTAAACAATACTTATAGTCATAAAGGAATGTTTAGAATTCTAATTGGCAATCGGTTTGTTCTTTGCGGTAAAAATAATACCTTTACCACATAATCACATAATAACTAATAGTAGAGCATAATGCACCATCTGTGCATCGTAGTTAAAAAGGATGTCACCAAACATACGAATGAATAGGGCTTGACCATTGACGGATGTACTCACCATAACACAATAGCCGAGGAAGTGGGCCCAGACATCATGGGTGGCAGATTAATTCTAAACACGCCAAAAATAGAACATCACTTTGTCTGCGCGTAGATCTATACGAGTTTAATGTAAATCGACCCGTTTGAGATCTGATGGCCGCGACACAGATAATGTCGTAGTCACTTTAAGAAGCTATAAGGCTATATTGGTTAAACGAGCTATATCGCGTCGCCTGCGCAGCCACAGCGCATGATGTCACTCAGACTGCGCGGTCGAGGCCTTGTCGTCTGTCTATCATTGTTGGAGATACATACTTTATATAATTTATTTGCAGGTGATTGAGGCGTACGACACTTTTATCACTATTTCAGTTTATAACAAGCACTCCTTGCTTGGAAACGATCACGTTACAAATAAGTGTTCTAGAAGCTGAAGAAGCTTTGAAATGTCATGGCCTCTTTTTTTGACATAGCTATCTTATCTATCATATCAATATTATATGTTATAACATAACATACATGTATACATAACTAATCTAAATCTACACTTAATAATATTATAAAGTGAAAAGATTTGTTTGTTTGTATTGAATAGGCTCCAAACTACTGGACCGATTAAAAAAAACTCTTTCACTATTAATCCCACATTTTTCCTGATGAAAATAGGCTATTTAATATTTTCAAAAAAATTAGGGATCCGTATGAAAACTTCGATAATGTAACCCAAGGTGTGGAAAAAATTCCAAAAAAGTCTTTATATCGCGTACGCTGCGAAAACTATTGACCATTTAGTCTATGCTATTGACAATATAGCAAAGTGACGTAATCAGTTTTATAGAAGATTTCAATACAATATCTACAAAGAAGTCCACATTTCCATAATATCTAACTGTCACAATAAATACTTTTTGTTTTTAAATATGGAATAGGCCAGATTATTCGTACCTTGGTTTTAATCCTTATCTACTCTAATTAAAAAGAGGAATATATTTGATCGTTTGTTTGTAATGGTTACACGTAAAACTACTAAACCGATTAAACAATTCTTTCCAAGTTTAAAGCTACATTATGCCTGAGTAACATACGCTACATTTGATTCATCCTTGTCATCATCCATAACCACGTAGGTGAAACCGCGGAGCGCAGCAAGTCTTAATTAAATTGGAAAAATTAGTTATATAATTATAAAAGAAGCATTAATATAAATTATCTAATTTAAACTAGTGTTATTATTTTTAATTCTAGATTTGGTGAGTTGCTAGGTGCTTGAATTTCACGCTATGTTTGTTGGGAGGTTCAATATCCAACCCTGGATAAACTGCATACTGAGATAAGTTAAAAGTACTTACGAGTATTTGTTCTGTATCTGGGATTAGTAGTCATAGTATGTAGGATCCGGTTATCGCAGTTTTCATGTCGAAGAACGTATATACGTGATGGTTTGGTGATAATGATTTATTTTGTTTTAATTGCTAAATGAGGCATAACAGCGGCAGTAGTCGTCACTTCAAACTGTGCAACGTGCCTTACAATGCGACGTCTTGCCTCTCTACCTGCAGGCTTTCTAGTGCAGAGTGAATATTATATTATTTTTGGTATTGTATGTTATTAAGAAATAGTAAAAGACTGATGCCTGCCTAATATTATGTGGTAACCTCTGCATATAACAGATGCATTTCCTCACAAATGACGGACTGCACTGCGCTCTTAACCCTGAGACATTAAGGTGTTAAGTCTCATGTACCTGTAATTTCGCCGGCACTCATATCTTCAAAACCAAAACATAGTATTGCGAATATTACTGCTTCAGAGTAGAAAAAGATATGGTGGCAGTACTACCCCAGACGAACTCATTCACAAAGAGCTTTACGGCTCATAAACTATCAATATCTATATACCTATCTTAAAATATTAATTAATATGCAATTTTTTTTACTATAACTCAGTTCTCAGAAAAGTGTCAAAATTATGAAACATTAGTCTAATAAATATCGTAATGTGACAGCAAATTCTGTAACGTTGTTTTCAACCAAAACTAAATCGGTATTCAAGTCAATAAGTTATCATAACATCCGAAGAGAATGTCTGGGTTTTTATTAACGGCGAAATATTAATTCCTAGGACAGTATTCATGTTTTAATTCTTATCGTTATTCAAAGTATCATGAGTTCAAGGTTTTTTTGACACTCTCCATAAATTGGCATAGATATTACTACAGTATGTGTTTAGACGTCCGCTTAATGTCATTATCATTACTTTATTATATAGCAACTGGTTTTGTGTTTTTTCTGTGTTCTCAATTTGCTTTGTTATTGTTACATGTTTATGCCAAAATGTTTGACAAAAACAGGCCTCATTTGTACCTGTTCGTATATACGAAGTTGACAAGATATTGGTACATATGACTGAAGGTGAATGGGACAAAAAATCTACTAACATTATAAAGAAATCTTATAAAGACTGTTTGTGATCTTCATTTGAATTTTCATGTCAGTATCAGCGTAGAATAGGCCTGGATATGGATGCCAGACGTACTACGTTATTATGTAGTATTATAATTTTTTTATCGTATGGGGAATGCACTTACAAATCCTCGCCAAATCCGAGGGGATTCGACGGGGTATGTCAGACTCGTCTTCTAACGCCAACTGCACCCATAGCAGCAAGTAGACATTACCGACTTGTAAAGACCGAGAGCCGAAGAAAAAGGTGACAAAACTGCGACAGAGCATGTGTATATGATTGGACTCACACTTAGTCTATAAGTCTCGTTAGATACTTGGGGTTGAGACTAGTAATTAATAAAAGGTTTAATATTGTAAGGATACGGACCTGCGGCCTTATTGTCTATCTTTATGAAGAATGGGAATGATTCTTCATTTTGTCATTTGAATCCCATTCTGGGCGAAACCCTGCAAGCCTATTGGCTGGAACCATCAATGAGAGTGAGATTGAAGTGACATTTCATTATCATTCAAGTTAGACAATAAGGCAGCTAGTGTCTGTAGTATATAGGAAAGAGGGAGGAGGTTTTATTCCGTACACACTGGCTCTCCCATCCCCGCCGGTGGACTCGGACATAACATCAGAGATACTGCCCTGTTGTATCCATAAAGGATTTCCTCTTCCAGAAACAAAAAAAAAACTTCCACACGGTGTTTCTCCGGGCGCCTTAATGTCGGGACTACAGAAACGCTGTACGGTCATGCACCATTGTCTAACATGCTAGAATGGTAGAAATAAGGACTTGCCATTTTCATAATGTGCATGCACTGCCAAAAGACGGAATTCCTCCTAGCTGGATATTTCCCGTTGGACATAACTAAATGATTGCGGAAAAAACCTCACAATGGCTATAATTAACTTTACGTAATTTTCCTACATTTGTATTTATTCGAGTTTTGACGTGAAACAGCAGTGGATTGACCTTCGTTTTCAGGCCGCCCGAATTATTTTGACTTAGTATTATGTATGTTGTCCGAAGACAGACAAGCGAAATGGACTTACAACCAGTTTCAATAATCTATCTATCGTCGCTTTACCCTATTAGATATTTGACACTATTATGTTAAATATCTAACCGTAGTAAGGAAAACTGTATAGTCAGATTATCTATTGAAACCGGCCATTAATGGGTTCTGTAATACACATACTCGCTCAATCAAACATGTCACTAGAGATAAGTTGAAAACACAGTTAGCAGCTAGAGTCACTTACGCTCTTTGATCTGTTGAAAAAGACAAGGCGAGGCCCACCGCGAGCACTTCATCTCATACACAAACTCATAAAATGAAGGTACTTTTCCTGAAGGATAGTAGTTCTGATATACTTGAAGCTTCGGGGGGCGCCTCCTTATTTTATTAACATTGCATATCATTCTTCTAACGAAGACGTGACAATGAATGTTACGTACATAGGAATTATGTTGCCACATAATTGTTGCTGGTAAGTGGTAACTATGTAACCACATTTTTTGCAAGTATGACATATCACGTGTCCTCTCATCACGACGTATAACATTGACTGACCCCGGATCGTGACGTGGGACACTAATTACAGCATTATTGCAAAATTGTTTGACAGTGAACCTTCGTTTCTCGGAGTTTCTTTCTAAAGTGATCCACACTTTTAAACAATTAAATTATTTTAAGCGCAGAAGGGATATATTTGTAGAGGTTTTTAGTTTCGTAACTGGCTGGCCGCCCTGTTGAGAAAAATGATATTATTCGGTTTTTGTGTTCAGGACAAAACGATTTCTAGTAAAGTATTCTTATTTATTTTTTGTCTTGAAAATCTCGTGAGTTCGACACATTTCAAACTATTATCAACCGGTAAAACACTCACGTTTAGGATCCAATATGTCGACCCGGGTTTCGAGCATACCAGATGCTCATCTTCAGGGCGAGTGCGCAGCGGCGTCTGCAATCTGTCAGCGGGCACTGTTGATATGATCTAAGCCCGGGTCGACATATTCGATCCCTAACGTGAGCCGGTTGATAATATATACTTAATATTTAGGCATAGTATTTTTATTGAGTCTTTCATCTTATCTATAAGACTTGAGAAGTTCACTGTAGAGTAAAAAAAAAACCTCTCGTATCTTATAGAACAGGCATAAAAATTAAGCCAGTTTAGTTATTCATGTATAAACTGCATTATTAAACTGATAATAATAATTTTCTAATTATTTACGTTCGTTTTCCACCCATAGTTTTTATCTGGCCTTGTAAAGGGCAACCTTACAACTTCAACCAGCACCTACGCATCACAAAATGTAGTCCTGGGCTCTGAAGCCTTTATATCGGAATTCAGCTATGATCCACCACCATTTAAAGGAGGCGGCAGCTACCTCTTCCCACTCCCCCTCCCTTCTGCACTCTGCACCTTCTGCGTTCCCGCCAAAAACGGCAATGACGGAACACTCCGGGTTTTAGACGGGTATACGGACTCTCACATTACCACCTGCCTCCCCGAGGTAGGTAATATCTCCGTGAAAAAAAGACTCTGCCTAGTTTGAGACCTGAAGAGGTCGTGTGTATATCGTCCCATATTATTAGTATTAAATAATTTATAGCCCTTAAATTTAGGAGCAACAAAATAAACATTTTCAAGCAAAATATTGTGTTCTCAACAAAGCGTTTCGGCTAATCAATATGGCAATGTGACAGTGGTAATTGTGTTTGTATCTGCCGTGTGATTCTCTAATGATTCGTCGACCAGCCGTGCGATTCTCTAAGAGTAGACATCGTTGCATCTTTGACAATATCCGTGAAACAAATGGCGAGATGACAAGAAACTTTGGAAAAACAACCTTATGTACAAGGGCGATATCTCATAAGGTATTTGGCTCATCGGCGAGCTCACCAGTTCCAACGTTTCTTGTCCTCTCGTCATTTGTTTCAAGGATGTTGTCAAAGATGCAACGATGTTTGCTCTTAGATAATCGCACGGCTGGCTATCGCAGACTTATCATGTTACGTCGAGTTATCATCACTTTCTGGACCAGGTTTCAGTACAACGCACACTATCATGGCTACATGTTTAGCAGTTCAGGTTTGTGTAGTAGAACTTTTTGTGAATGAGTTCATCCGGGGAAGTACTGGCACCATACCTACCCATTTTACCACGAAGCAGTAATGTTTGCAATACCGTGTTCTGGTTAGAATGGTGTTGTGGTGGGTGTCCGTGAAATAAATGACACCTGAGACTTAATACCTTAATGTCTTATGGTTACGGGCGCAATGCAGTTTGTCTTGTTCGACATGTGACGAAATGCGTCTATTCTGGGCAGAGGTTGGCACTTAAATTCAATACGCAATGCATGTACCGTCTCCTAATAGTATTAAAAAAGTTAAGAATAAAAACTAGCGAATATTAATAGTTATAATAGACGCAAGAGACGGAGTTTAAGAATATCCCCTCCACCGTCGAAATAGGAATCTTAAGAGTTGTGGAAACCCGACTTACTAGATCATAAGCCTTTTCTGCAAGAGGTCATCTTGGATGGCACCACCGCTTAGGAGCAATAGTGCTGCGCATTAGTGTTTTCGAGTGTGAAGGTCACGGCACACGGGGCAGGATATCGATGTTTCGGGGTCACCAGCACAGTGCCATGCAAAACTTCAACACTTATAAGTTGTATACGGCACTGCAACTATCATGAGAAGTGTCACTCACTATTAGTCAAATAATTTACACATACTGTCTCATAATTTTAAAGAATATATTGAGTATTTAAAATAATTGATATAAAAATGCCGGTAGGTACTATTCAAAAGAGATAACCATGTTGTTGTTTATACATCTTAATTGTATTTCGTTTGTTCTTAGCCTGTATAAAATAAATAGATATTAATTTATAATAATGTGTTTTATATCAATGACCGGGAGGAGTTTGAACTTTTACATTGTAACAAAGCCTGTCCTATTTATTACTCTAGCATATTGAACTTACTTTCTTATTGGTGTGTAGGTGTTTTTATATGTGATTAGTAATTAATTCAAATAGGTATATCACGGTATTGGGACGTGGGTCGTAGGCATTTTGTAATAAAAATGGCGCCTATATGATGTTTACTATATGAACATCTCGCTTGGTGCGTTGCATCAAGTGAACTACTGAGAGTAGGAAGATGAATGGATAAGCATTTCAGAGTTTTTCTATTAGGAGTTACACCACTTTATTAGGATTATCTGTGTCACGGAAGGTATAGACATACAATCATCATCATCATCTCAGCCGTAGGACGTCCACTGCAAAAGAACCGCATCGAAAGTGGCCTTCATCTAACGTCTAACGTCGTCTTGCGACAGCTTTACGACAGCCGTGTTGGTGGACGACCTACATTGCGCTTGCTGGTGCGTGGTGTCCACTCCTTCCGGCACCATCGGCCATTTGTTCTGCGTGCTATGTGCCTTGCCCA
Organism: Selenia dentaria; assembly: GCA_917880725.1. NCBI lineage: Eukaryota > Metazoa > Arthropoda > Insecta > Lepidoptera > Geometridae > Selenia > Selenia dentaria. Next base: position 17,263,921 of record OU862888.1, on the reverse strand, counting down.
ATGCCACTTTAACTGGCTAATCTTCAGGGCTATGTCGGTGACTTTCGTTCTTCTTCGGATCTCCTAATTTCTGTCTCGATTACGTAGATAAATTCCGAGCATATAGTCCTGTCCTTAGCTCTCTGTGCGACTTTAAGCTTAGTTATGAGGCACATAATAAGAGACCACGTTTCAGTGTCGTTAGTCATAACTACTAACACACACTGGTCAAAGACTTCCATCTTGAGGCACTGAGGTATTTTGAACGAGAAGAATTCACGAAGCTTCCGGAACGCTTCCAGCCAAGTTGGAATCGACAATTGACCTCTTTCTCAAAGTCGGACCTACCTAGTTGGACTGTTTGTCCTAGTTGGATGTATTCGTCATCAACTTCAAGAACTGAGTTCCCAACTATTACTGGGATATGCACAACATGGACATTGGATATATTTGTCTTGTCTATGTTCATCTTAAGGCGATAGGCCTTCGGCTCTTTGGGGCAACTCTATTGAGGTCTTCGAGCATCATGCTGAGTTTTTTCATCAATTCTGCCATGACTATAATATCGTCGGCAAATCATGAGTCAGCAAAGATGAGTGATGTACTCATCGTTAATATTGTTACCGAGTCCTTGCCATTCCAGAAACTTGAAGGCGTCTTCCAATGCAGCAGTGAACAGTTTCGGAGATATAACGTCTCACGCCTCTTTGCAATGGAATTGACTTCGAGCTCTGCTTCTGTACTCAGACTGACATGTTGGCGCTATTGTACAAGCACTTCAACACTTCGATATACCGATAGTCAATACGGCACCGATGGAGAGACTCAAGCACTGCACACGTCTCGATCGAATCAAAGGCCTTCTCATTGACCACAAACGCTAAACATAGACGCAAGTTATACTCTCCGGTCTTCTGTATAACTTGCCTTAGCCTGTGGATGTGGTCTATGTGGTACTTTTAGTAGCTGGTGGTATTTTTTTGGTAGCTTTTTCAAAATCCGGCTTGTTCCAGAGGCTGGAATTCATCAAACCTGTGACTGAGACAGTTTGTGATGATCTTAGAAAACAGCTTGTAAACATGGCTCAAAAGCGAGATGGGTCTGTAATTCTTAAGTAAAATATTGTCACCTTTTCTGAAGAATAGCACCACCACACTTTTGTTACATGCTTCTGGCGTTGAACCTTCGAGTAAGATGGTATTTAACAGCTACTGCATTTTAATTTGCGATCTGCCAACTCCCGGATAATAAATACCGGACACGTAGATGATATCGGTCACAGAAGCTGACGTATAAAAATTGGAACACCTTAAGAAGAAAAATTAATAGTATGAATACAATTTTATTATGAACTGTTATATATAGCGTAAAACTTTGCTGTGTCAGCTGAGCCAACTTTTATAGGCATTAGTAATTTGAAATAATATTCATTAATAAAACGATTACCATTGTCCCTTCGCAATAGGAACATAACTATTTTCAGATACCATATTATTATGATATGCAGAGGTGGCATAACAATTGCTGCGATAACTTATTTCAACCCTTACCACAGAATAAATAATAGTATTATTAATACTACTAATAGAATAATAATAGTAGTATTATTACTACTCAACTTGCTAATATCAGGTTAGAATGTGACTCACGGAAGTATGATTTCATTGATCTCAAAATGCCATATCCAAAGTATTCGTTCTCCATGAAGTAAGCTTGCTAGGTGGGCGTGCTTGGTCTACTAAGTACAAAATAGTTGACCGGCTTGGTTGCTTCGGTCGATGCGTATGAATACAGCATATCTCTCGTTTTGTCTATACGTATGTAATGTACATTATAATTTCTAGAAAGCATACACTGTTTCGTGTTCATTTGCTTAAACTTTCAATTTGTTATGAATTTATGAACGAGTTTCGTGTTTTCTCTTGAAACTTACTTTCTTCTCTTTATTGGGTTAAGTTGGCATGTCGAAGTGTTTAAATAGTAAAGTTTTTTTTTTAAAACAATAGTTGAAGCAAATTTTTCAATTCTCATACACTTATTTATAACCTTTACCTTCAACCGTCCAGTAATAAGAAACATATACTTACTATAAAGGAGATTATCGTAACACAGGTTTCTTTATTATCATGTCACCATACCTGCTTCCTTACTCCTCTGGTGTTAACACACAAGATAAAAATAATTAAATGATAATCTCACACAGAATTGTTTGCTTTTTTAAAGTGATACAAAACCGTGAATTACTTTGGGTACGGTGTGCCGCGGGTATAAATTTCCCTGGCATTCCCACACACCGACGTCACTGTAGATACGCAGATGGCCAAATCGTTTGTGTGAGTGCAAGTGTAAATACACTATACTAAACGATCACGTCCTGATCTATAAACTTTATTCCACTGCATTAAGGTTCAATGTTGCTTGTGGAGCCATTAGTAAAGTGAGCTGATAAAGTTGTGTTACTGTACCGTATTGTTTCACGTTTACGCTTCTCTGTGTGGCGAGGTTAAGTAGAGCGGTGTTATCTTGGAACAGGGATTCCATGGAGTTTATATGATTGAATCTTGTAAACAAAAAATATTAAACATATTAAAATAATTTGCAGTTTTGTTAAGTAATTAGTTATAAATAGTAGTCGTAGTAAGAGTTGCCATTACAGACAATTTACATTATGTAACGTTTTACTACTTTTTGTTACTCACATTTTTACCTATATTCAGAGCAAATGTTGGTTAATTAACTAATTGAATTATACATTATAATAACATTAATTTACGCCTTATAGGCACAGTTAATCTTTATCAACATGTACTGCTTTCAGTTATTACCTAATAATAAGTGATCATGGAAAACAATATGTTTAATACTATGCAACCTACTCGTATTATGGACACAGAAAGCCGCACATTGATGTTTACATCTAAAGAGTTGTGTGTTTCATAAACTCTATCGCCTGCTAGAAGAATAAGTGCACATCAAATCAAACCTGTTCATGCCAATTACGTAAGTTCATAGGATATTGAATCCATAAGCAAATACATTTCATAATTATCGAGGGTTTAGCACATTGTCCGTCCAGTCTAAATGTCATCGAACGGCGTTTCGCAAGCGTCAATCACGGGCGGTCACCTACTTTCGCGATCGGCTTGAGGCGATTAGTCGGCTACATTCACCGAGGCCTCGGCTCACCTCCGAAGCCTGTGCCTCTACGCAACAATTGTTTCTGTAGGAATCTTTTATTTATGGCAACGTTGGTAGGTATTGTATCTGTGTGCGCGCCGTACGGCCGTACTCGTGTTTTACCTGTACTCAACTCATTGCACACAATTTGCAATCTTATTGAGAGTGGGTATGGTCGGTTTCGCCTTGCCTGGAACAGATACAGAAATGCTCTACCGGCAATAAGTCAACGCTCGAACTCGCCTGTTTGACAAGATTCCAACCGCATCTGTCCTGTTTGTTTATTGTAATCGGTTTGACAATGAGCTTAAGGTGCGGTTTCGAGTGATCTCACGGCTCACGCTCCTCTGTGATTGTTCTCGGCTACTCGGTGTGAGAATGTGTTTGTGTTTGTGATACCTACGTCATGTATACCGGCTTACTGTAGATTCGCCTCTTAGCATCCATAATTGCTTGGCGACCGAGCAGCTTAATGCTCTTTGTTGATTAGTTTTTATTTGTAATGTAATATTATTTTATGTTGAGATGCTAAAAATAGTTAGGTAGGTATTTCTTAGTTTATATATGTATATTTTTACTTATTATTTAGTAAAATAAAAGTAAAAGTAAGCGGGTATGAAAAACTATAATAAATATTGTTTTAAGTAGATAGATAGTACCCACTATATACCCAAATTTTAACGATCATTTAATAAACATCTGCCGGACACTACTTACCCATTTCAATCAATCAATAACAATGAACGGAAGTTAAATACACCAAAGGTTACGGTGGCGCATGCAGTGACGCCGATAATGCGATGACAATCCTAGTGCAGTGCAAATAACGGAAGGTCAATGAGTAGACGTCAAACGACTGAAATGGCGCGCGTCGACTCTTCACAGCACAGGTCGCGCGTACCGAACGTGAGACGCTTCGGAATATGAGGGAGAAACAGAAACTATAGGTGTCTCTTTCCCCCACGTGCTCGACCGACCTCCTTGGATGTGCGGCCCGCAAGGTCGGCCGCCTTAATTAATAAACTCACCTTAAAGTATTTGAGGCCGATCCGATGACTACCTATAATCTTATTCGAGCTTTTGTCTAGTTATTGACCCAACCGTGTCGGGGTTATAAAGACTTTTTATTTGAGTAATCTTAAAGCTCAATAAATAACACAGCCTCGCATCAACTAAGCGGACTTTTTAGTTGAGTTTGGAAAGTATAATGATGAAACTTAGAACGAGCTAAAGTTTTGCATTATTGGTCACAGTTTTGACGCAGCGTTAAACGTTTTGTTCATTTAAACGGAACATGTCATAGATCTGTTATCGGTCAAGCGTTGACAGGTGTTGTGATTGATCATGCTAATAACCTCCCATGATGTTGACAGCTCCAACGGCAATGTCCATTGCACCGTCTTAAAAGTGTTAAAGTACATACGTATCGGTAGCTGAAATTATTCATCATTTGATGTATATGTAAATTATATATTTTAATTTATTTATTTGCATATCAATGAATAAATATTTGTTTGTGTAAGTAATTAATTGATATGCATTGATAAAGAGTGTTAATTTTATGTTAGATTAATTTCTAATAAATGTGAGCATTAATAATACATTCAATGTTTTCCTAGTATTATATTATAATTTATATTACATAATTGTATTAATACTTGTGTTGGTCGAACTTTTAGTAAATTTTGAACTATATTACTTACAAATTAAGATTGTTAAAATATTGTTTGATAAGGGTACTTTTATTTATATCAATTGTCCTTAAATGCTAAGTTAAATTTAAATCCTACTATATATTAATATTATATATAAAAGTTTTGATGGATGGATAGATGCATGGATGTTTGTTGCTCTTTCACGCTCAAACAGCGTGGCCAATGTTGATGAAAGTTGGTATGGAGGTATATGAGGCTTTGGATTGACACATAGGCTACATTTCATCAGCATCATCATCATCCAACACCACGCGGATGAAACCGCGGATTGCAGCTAGTATGTAAATAAATAAGAAACTTCGTTAAATTATCTATATGTTGGTATTGGAACAATATCTCGTTTGATGGTCAATGATGATGCATATCTAGCAGCAAACTAGACCTAAAATGACAATCGGCTTTCAAAGACAACTGCGACTTATTTTTGAAAGATGTAGTAGGTATAGCTAGTGAGTCAGGCACTAGAGGGCGCTACCTCCGTACTGTTTTTCTCGTAACATACTGGTTTCCTCGTATTTTGGTAGGGTTCGAACCGGTAACTGCCTGATAACCACGCAAGTTGCCAACTTTCACTGCCCCTGTGTTTCCATAGCTTTTAACCGACTTCAAAAAAGACGGAGGTGATATGTTCGTGTGTATATTTATTTAAGTGTATGTTAGTCGATTTCTCCCCCATTTGTGGATTCTCCAATTTCTATTTTTGTTTAGTAGAGTATACTTCCGAAGTGGTTCTCATTTAAAATTCATCAAAATTGGTCAAGCCGTTTTTGAGGTCCAAAAACTGAAAAGTGTTACGCCTATATTGACAATATCATCATTAAAGGTGAATGACCATTGATCCCGAAAGTAGCAAGTCACCATAAATAGTGTTTTTTTTTATTTAAGTACCAAAAAGATGGAACCGACTTCAATACCAATAAAGTGTGAAATAACTTGTCGAAGTAGGTACTATGCGCACAATATTATGATAATAGGTAGGTGTCATTACTCGTTTTTATAGTTTAAAAAAAGCATTGGTCTTGTAAATCAAAATTATGAATTTTTCTTTAAAATATTGAAAGAAAAAGAAATTTCTAGAATATTTTTTTGGTTGTTTTTTTAGATCGTATATATATATTGTCATCTCCCGTAGGACATTCACTGCTGAACATAATGCTCCTCCACCTCCATGATCCTCCACCATACATTGCCAAAAGGACCGTGGATCCTAGAAAATGTAAAAATAATTTCCTTTTTTTTAAATTATAGTAACAAAATACCAACCAATATACCAAAATAATATCGAATCCAACTCGGCTGGGCAGCGTTCCAGAAACTTCGCGAAGCCTTCTCGTCAAAAATACCTCAGTGCCTCAAGACAAGAGTCTTCGACCAATATGTGTTACCAGTGATGACTTACGGCACTGAAACGTGGTCTCTTACTATGGGCCTCATAACTAAGCTCAAAGTCGCACAACGAGCTATGGAAAGGGGTATGCTCGGGGTTTCTCTACGTGATCGAATCAGAAATGAGGAGATCCGTAGAAGAACGAAAGTCACTGACATAGCCCAGAAGATAAGCCAGTTGAAGTGGCAGTGGGCAGGGCACATAGCACGCAGAACCGATGGGGCCGAAAGGTTCTGGAGTGGAGACCACGGACCGGCAAGCGCAGCGTAGGTCGTCCACCGACACGGTGGACTAACGACCTGATAAAAGGTCGCAGTACGACGTTGGATGCAGGCCGCTTCCAGCCGGTCCTTTTGGAAAATCATGGGGGAGGTTTATGTTCAGCAGTGGACGTCCTACGGCTGAGATGATGATGATGAACTATTAAAAACATTATTAGTATGTCTCTTTATGAAACGAATTTACAAGTTACATTATAAATCGCCACTTCTTTCGATAGGCCAAGAAAAGTTTATTTATAACTTGTTCTACAAAAAATATCTGTGAAATTAATATGAAATTGATCTGTAAGTGTGTCTGTTTGCGCTTATGGGATTGATGTAAATAGCGGTTTTGCAAATAACTGGACTGCGGACGCGCACGGCGAAGCCGTGTCGAGCAGGCGAGACGTGTATTCCGCAAATTCAACATAGATTACGGTACATACAATATTTATAATACACTTTGGTTCTATATTAACATGCTTTTCATTTGTATATTGCATTTGTTATGTGATCAAAGGAGTATGAAAACCTGCACTACGTGGTAGACTGTGATGCCTACCAGCCGTGCGATTTTCTTAAGAGGCATTTCACATTTTAATGCGCGTAATCGTAGATTTTAAGCGCTTAATTTACTATCATAGGAAAGATTCACAAATAGTTGAATAATTGAAATACATAGAATAATCTGTCCTCTTTTCAGTTAATGTACCACATTTACAAGCATAACTTTAATTATTTTGTAGTGACCAATCTCCCGCACCTCGTTTTACGAATTAAATGGAATATAGCAAACTTCAGAGTTCTATCTCTTGTATAAAAACTCATCAAATTAACTAAACAAAAAAATCTATTCATCAGGAATATAATCTTGTTGACACACAGTGTACTAGAATATCGATAATTGATCATCATTATAGAAAAAAAAATATCTTTCGCCAATTTCCACGAATTATATCAGCAGTTTAACACGATTTATTGCGTTAAATAAAGTGTAATTCCAAACTGATATTATACCAAAAGAAAGTACATTCTTCAATTAATCTGATCTCAGTTAAAATATGATATTAACTCTGCTTTGTTAGACACGAAAAAATATTTAACATAAGTCTAAATGATTATAAATTGAATCGACAAGTACTCACAGTCACGCTATTCCGTCGTCACTTCTTTCGCCTGTGTAAGCGATGCGCTGGCATTTACCTAAACTTCAGTAGAGTGATTTTGTGAAATGGCATCTTTGACAACATTCATGAAACAAATGACGAGATGACAAGAAATATTGGAAAAACAACCGTATGTACAAGGGCGATATCTCATAAAGTATTTGACATCCAGTACATGACAGTCGACGAATCATTACCGAATCGCACGGCAGTAAGACTCCTTTTGTGCACAATACCAAACTTTTGGATAAATTTAGAGCAGACATTGTACGTATTACATTAGCAATCAAGCTTTGACGATACTTATGTAATCTCATGTCCGTACTTAATAAGGTTTGTGAACAAACATTTCTTTCGTTTTTCATTTAACAGCGTATTGATCGGTCACAAAAGTAAATGTTAAGTCTAGTATAAGCGCAACATTACACATTAAAATTTTTTTCGGCATTAAGACAACAATTGTTTTGTTCCAGTATTTTTTGTTTTTTTAGTTGTGATATACATTTTTTAAATTGTGGCACATACACAATTTTTTTTCTTCTTCTTTTAACAACGTATTGATCGGTTAACAATAGTTAATGTTAAGTTAAGGATAAGCGCAACATTTCGTAGTAATATTTTTTCGGTATAAACCAATTGTGTCGTTCCAGTATTTTTTTTCTTTTTTGTTGCTATATACAAGTTTTTTTTTAGTATTTTTATAGTATTACTTTTTTTAGAGCACTAACGCCTGCTTTAGCGATCTCAAATTACAAGGGCTGCGATGTCAATACAAAAGTTTCAAGTATTTCTAAATAATGCTTCTTTCGGTTGGATGGTACTGTTAAACTGTCCAATAGATGTCGCTCCGTCCCCGCAAGACGGTTAGTCAAATAGAAAGTTAAAATTCGATGCTCGGACCAGAACCTCGGTGGCCTAGTTAGTCAATGGCGTCTGACACGGAGAATCAGAAGACGCGGGTTCGAATCCTGTCCGAGGATGGAATTTTTCTCTCTATAAATTTCAATGTTTTTTATATTGTTTGCATAGATTTTTCTTTCGTTCTCCTTCTTTTAACAACATATTGATCAGTTAACAATAGTATAGATTAAGTCTAGAATAAGCGCAACATTTCACAGTAACATTTTTTCGCCATAAACCATTGGGTTATTTCAGTATTTTTTTGGTGTTGTTATACGAGTACCTACACTTACACTTTTTAAATTGTATTAGTATGCACCGTAGGTATATATCCCATTACTAGCTTCGCCCCGCGGTTTCATTCGCGTGGTGATGCATTATGATGACGTTGAAAAGTAGCCTATGTCCTTTTACGGGATATAATCTATCTCTTTGCCAAATGTAATTAATTACGATCCGTTCAGCCGTTTCGGCATGATAAGGAAACTTTTATAATTTTATTATGAAAACTAACGTGACCACATCCGGTGGTCTTTTTTAAGGAGAGTGCAGCCGTGCGATTCTCTAAGAGCAAACATCGTTGCAGCTTTGACAACAACCGTGAAACAAATGACGAGATCACAAGAAACGTTGGAAAACCTTATGTACAAGGATGATATCTCATAAAGTATTTGACATCGGTGAGCTCGTCGACGAAAATCGCACGGCTGAACGCTCGCGGTAGCGTCTAGGCTTGCCTCGCTTTGAATTCGTGCGTGGCGAGACGCTGACTTTTTTACGTGAGTGAATCCCGTTTTTCATATTAAAAACCTTTTATAATATTAAAGTATGGATAAATAATTTATATTATTAGGTGGCCAATACTCGTAGTTACTTATTTATATATTTGCACCTATAGATTTTTAAACACAACGCGTAAATAATCAGCTCATTACGTTCCCACTTGTTGAACAAGGGGCCTTCCACTCAGAGAGATGAGTGTGGCCCATAATCCAGCACGCGAGCTCAGTGTATTAGTAATGTGATTGGACCTTCATCAGCCGTAGTCCTCAGACAAACCCTGCATTATTACTGACATCTCGTGTATCTAAAGAGGTGCTAATTGTTTCACTTACCAATATAATTGAATCTGTGAAGGCATTTGGTCAGTCACCTGTGATGGTTTGAGATGAATAGCTCCGTAAGTATTGTCTTTAGCGTTATTAAAGAAGCTTCACTTTACGAATATGCCGCTCCGTTTGGCCACAATACATTTACTTGAAACTATACTTACCTGGCATTGAGTGCTGGGATATTATGTATCTCAGTTGCTACCAAATGTTAATTGGAATCAAAAAAATGGCCGCTCTATGTCACTTTTGTCAGCTCCAGACATCAACTTACTAACATTGTTGCTTACTAGAGTTGCTAAAACTGATATACAGCCGCCATTTTTTAAGGTTTCAATCAACATTTGTTAGCAATTGAGATACAAAATAGCCCTGCAGGTCCCTTACTCTTGGCCTCATTAACAAGCTTAAAGTAGCTCAACGGGCAATGGATTTAGGATTCTTAAACCCGTTGGAAGAAAGGTTCCAGAGTGGCGATCACGCGTAGACGAAGTGTAAACCGGCCCTGGTAGGTGGACCGACGACCTCGTCAAACCTGCGGGGAACCGCTGGATGCAGGAAGCGAGTAGCCGTTCCAAGTTCGTTCGGAGTTCTATGGGGGAGGCTTTATTCAGCAGTGGACGTCTTCCAGCTGATAATGATGATGATCCAAGTTAACCATAATTTGTCACTTAACGTTATCAATAAATGATTTATTGGCTTTTTTGGATATTTCTTATGATAGGTAGCTATTACACAATCTAATGGAGCTGTCAGCAAATATCATCCTAAATAAAAAAACACATACAGAAATATATTTTCGATCATAAACGTAATTAATTTTTGCTGTAATTTTATCATTATTTGAACGTTTATTTACCGGTCTAAACAGAATAACTAGATAAAAGAGTTTTAGGTAAACACTACATTGAAATTTATAGAGAGAAAAATTCACATCCTCGGACGGGATTCGAACCCGCGCCTTCTGACTCTCCGTGTTAGACGCCATTGACCAACTAGGCCACCGAGGTTCGGGTCCGAGCTTCGAATTTTAACTCTCTATCTGACTTTAACCGTCTTACGGGGACGGAGCGACATCTATTGAACAGCTTTGCAGTACTATCCCACCGAAAGAAGCATTTTTTTAAAATACTTGAACTTTCGTATTGACATCGCAACCCTTGTGATTTTTATATAAAATATACATACTATAAAAATTACAACAAATTACGAAAATTACAAATATAAAATATCATTCTACTGATAATTTAAACAGTTAACAGATTAGCGTTTTTCAACCTACTTCCAAAAAAAAAGAGAAGGTTCTCAATTCGCCTCTTTTTTATGTTTGTTACTCATAACTTTCGACTGGGTGAACCGATTATGATGATTCTTTTTTTTAGTTGTTGCTTCCCGTGTGGTCCTAACCTAACCTTCTATGAAATTACGATTGAAATGTTCATATCAAGGCTTTCGCTGATTGCTAACAAAATTGAGAGCATACCTCATAATATTGTATAATGTTTAACTGACTGCGGCAAAGCCGTAAAGGAGGGTTACGTGTTATAGATAATTTATTGATTCAGGTGTTACTTTGCGGAAATCCATTATCAAAAAACGATATTAAAAAATATTTAGTGACACTTCCGCTGAAAATAAAATGATTTTGGCGTATTTGGGGGTGTGGAACACCCTCCCTCCCGCACAACATCTCCTGAGGATGCCTCGTGTAGAGGCAAAACACGTGTCGAATCGTTTTGGGTTTATTTGGGTTTTCTTGTGTGTTTTATTTTGTATTTTTCCTACTAGCAGTTTGTGCGCAAATAAGCCAAAATCATTGTTTTTTTTTTCAGCGGATCACTAAATATTTTTTAATATCGTTTTATTACGTGTACCTAGATATGTATGTCTGTTTCTAAGTCTGCTCCTAACTACTTAACGGCTCAACCGATTTTGAAAAATGATACGTCAGTAGATTTGTCTTGATAGTACATATAAATGTAAAATAAATGAAAATGGCAGTTTATATGCGATTCGATGTGCGGGCTATTTCCATAGTCGGGTTATTTCATTGGTTTTTTTTTGATGTTGAGAACTGTAAGCGTTACACATCCCTCTAAGTATCGGTCTCGAGTCTTGAAACCGTATTTAGACAGTGAAGTGTGGTCTCCTTATTCGCAAACAAGTCTAAAGACAAGGCAACATACAAAAGATTAGTAAAAAAGTTACCAGACAAGATGATGAATATATAATTCAAATCTAAGAATAGTGACAGAGAACTATTTCAAATAAGTCAATTTGTCCTTCAACAACAGGAATGTTTTCCCTTGCTAGAAGGACCTACTTTGGTACTTTTGAGGAAGTTGGCGTCATATAGACGCGTATAAGAAGCAACTCCTACCTAATCTGTTCCCACATTGTCGGTCGCTTATGTAAGCCGGAGCGTCTTCCACTTTCGAATCAAGTTTATTGACACGGCTCGACAAATGCCCGGTTCACAGTTACATCGGCGTCTTGCTTTGATTGTTGGTTCTTGTACCAACTGCAATATAATCTGTGACCTGCTGGCTTGTTTCTCCATAACTTACTTTCACGTAATCTGTGGCTCTCATCTTACACTTGCGGCCCTCGGAGCCAAGAAGCTGCGCCATAGATTGAGAGTATCGTGGTACTAACTATGAGCCAAACTGCCGTCCCATTTGCGCCTGTTGGCCAAGACAGAGCTGATTCGAGTGATTTCATTCGAATGGTCGTTTCCGTTTTGAATCTATCTGGGATCTGGATTTCCTGGATAGTGTTGCCGTTTGATATTAAGTACTAATGGGATATTGGAATAACATTATGTTTTTTATATGTTAAGGAATAAATGGCCTATCGTTTGGTTAATACAAACACATCTACATTATGTTGGGAGCAGTTTCACCCATATTACAGACATGGGTGACACACGGGTGCACACCCCCTTGAGCAAATTCCTACACGTAGTCTTCAGCTCGAGTAGTGCCAATAGGGTGACTTAATAGGATTCTTCTACAAGCGAACATCGTCTTGGTGGGTAGCACCGCAGTACCATAAATTCTGCGTTGGCGCTTTCGTTAACGCGTCCGTGTTTAGGTTGAAGGGGACTGTACAAAGTGAAGTTATTGGGTAAATGAGACTCAAAAACAAATGACTCGGCGTGACAAGTTTAATACATTGCCTTACAAAACTTCAGATTACAACCTTACAATTCTATAAGGAATGATTCGTTGCGATCGTCGACGAGCGTACCGATGTCAAATACTTAAGAGAAAGGTCCTTGTCGGTAAGTTTGTTTTTCCAACGTTCCTTGTCATCTCGTCGATGTTTCACGGATGTTGTCAAAGATGCAACGATGATCTATAGATAGATCTAATGATGATCAGCTGATAGAGCTGATGATAAAGATGAGATGTTAGAGCTCTTAGAGGATTAGTATTAGAATATCATGAAGACGGCTCTTGACATCAGATGATTGGCTTGCCCCTCATTTTATTTAATTACTGACTTTATAAACGTCACGTTTTACAGCGCTATTTTTTTAGGCTAGTGATTAACCACTATCTCACTTGATGGTCAGTGGTGGTGCAGTCGCTGGTGATTTACTCCAGACCTAGGATAGTGACTGGTCCTCAAGGACCTCTGCCGGAACACACTGCTTAGCGACAAAGTTTTCAAACTTGAGGGTGTTAGATAGTTAGCTAGCCAGAAGTGGCACACCACCAAGCTGTGGGTTTCATCACGCAACTTGGGGATCGACCCCGCGGCCGTCGAAACGGCAGTCGACCTTTGTTACCCCATGGCTGTCCTTTTCAAGCAAAACATACATGAATGTAGCCACACTGGGCCTGCGTGGTGGATTATGGCACAACTCCTCTCTCTGAGAGGAAGGCTCGAGTCCCAGCAGTGGGAACATAATGGGCTGATTATGTATACATGAATGGCAATTTACGTTTTACAACAAAATCAATCATACATGAACGGCAAAACTATGTATATAACGTTAAGTTTACATATTCATACTACTCATAATAAAATTATCTAAGATGTCTTAGTATTATTTATGTTTGCTCAAGCCCTATACGCTCATTGGTTCATTTACATATCCCCGTAAATTATTTACTAAAACCAACACTTAAGCTATCAATAGAGCTATTAATCATTCTTGAGGCTAAAACTGTTAATAAATTAATACCGTTTATATATTCTACATTCTTATATCGAGATGTTTTATGTTAATTTTATGAATAGACCCGCCCCCAACTGTTTATTCGGACAGTAAGCGTCGAAATGAAGGTAGTTGATTTTGGGTTTTTTTTCATATGAAATCAACAAGTAAAATATAAAAGGAGTATTTATCACTTTCGGGTATATTCGCGTACACAACGTCAAAGTTATGTATAATATTTCGACTAACCTCAATGTTTCGGGTAAGTTGCATCGATGGCGGTCACGACCTGTCAAATAGACCCGATTAATAACATTCAGTAACTAGTTAAAAGAAATGACTGCACTTCAATTTTATAGAAAAAAATTACATCCTCGCACGGGGTTCGAACCCGCGTCTACCAACAAACCGTGTCAGACTCCATGACCACTAGGCCACCAAGGCTAGACGGTGGACGGTAGTCCGAGAATCAAATTTTTACTTTCTATAAATGATTTTAACTGTCGTATGCGGACGGAGCGGACTTTCTCTAAAATTTTAATGTTCGGTCTCGCTAAGCAGGCGTTAGTGCTTTAAAAATCATGTAATAAAAATTACTGCAGTTCTTAGAAATACATTTAATTACATAAGTTTTATTTTCATTCATTGTATTATGTTTAAGTTGTTGTTTTTGTTGTTTTTTATTACTTATGGTTTATTGTTGCGTGTGTTTACTATCCTAACTTCTTGGTTTTCTTCTTCTGAAAAGCAAAACGCACATTCAAGGTCACCAAGTGGATGTGAAACCTTGTTAAACTCTACAAAAAAAAAATTATAAAAACAAAAACACAAAGCAATTTTATTCTATTATTATTAGTATTTTATACAGTGTTAAAATAAGAATGAAATTATTGCAAATGAAAATCTTTAAGTAGTTTTGTCCTGAAGAAGAAATAAATACATAATACATAACTAAAATAACACACTATTACTAATTATAGTGTGAATGATTAGTTCCACCAACTGCACTACACATACAGGGCATAAAACCCTAAAATATGTTAAACTTTTTACCGTGTCTGTAATTCCTATAGACTTTTCGTGTGAACTGCATTCTGTGGAACTTAATACACTAGAAAAATCCATTAAACTTAATCACGCTAACATCTTTCATACCAACTGTAATCTAATCTGCGAAGCGCACTCATTAAGTTTTTTATTAGCTATAAATCTAACAGTGTAAACGGTTTGTCGCTGGCTGTACACAATCGCGAGTAATAGGTGTTTAGATCGCTAAGCTGCTTTCAACAGGAGTATAAGTTGACGTGCGGCTTGTATACGACGAATAAGGAATGTAAGCGCATCTAAAAGCGATTTGAAATAACCATATTTGACATATTGCTAGACTTACTTGGTGGATAGGCCTATAACCGTGTTGCGACATGTTCATTTTTAAAAACAATAATATTATTATTTCCATTGATAAGATTTGGCCTTAATAAGGGATAAAAAAAACTTTAACCAGTTATGGATTTACCAGGAAGCCGTTGGGTTCAATTTTATCAAAGATAAAATTTAACTACTAAGAAATAATTGAACCTAAAATATTTGTTGATAAACGAACATAGACAACGACTATATACTAAAAACTAAATCAGCAATGAATATACATACATTTTACTCACTTAAGGTACTTACTACTATTTAAACTTCCTATTTAAAATGCCTAGAAATTAACTGGCAAAGTTTATATTAATAATAATATCATTACAAGCCAAAAAATAATAGTTCATTTAAATATCACGATTAATATAAAAATGATCGATACGTATCACGTCGTACACGTCGCGTCGGTACCTTTGATACCTTACCAGTATTTCGGATAATAGGTTTCACCAATATTTCGAAATCTTAAAATAATAATAATAATAATATAATAATATGGGACAACATCCACATAAAGGTCTTCAAGTCCCAAATTAGGCAGAGCCTGTACTATGGTGACCTGATGACTGATATACATACTTAAATACATATACACACCCAGACACAGATCAAACAGACACGTTCATGAACACAAATGTTTGACCTGTCCGGGGATCGAACCCGGGACCAGCGGCTCAGAAGGCAGGGGTGCTACCAACTGCGCCAACCGGCCTGTCAATACCTGCGAAATGTTCGCAGTATACGGCCAGCAAGTGTTTATATTAGTACTCAGCCTCAAGTATTGCGCTTTGGTGAACTTCAGCAACCGCAAAGTGTGCTCGTCACAATGTATATTGAAACAACGGGCTTGATGACAAGTTTGATGTTTTAATTGGTTACTATGTAAATAATAAGAATGTTATTCAAACAAAATCTATTGTCGAGTCTTTCTCTCCGTGAATTACTTTTTACCTACCTATAAATATAATGGTTGAATGAACTTGGCATCCGTATTATGATAGCTGATATATAGAAAGATATATGAGATTGTATTCTCAGCTTTACAGTTGCAGTATTCTATAATCCATACCGTTATAATTAGAGCAGGTATCAGAAAGTTGCGTTATTTTAAAGCGATTTATCAGCAAATACTGCGCACCTGTACTTCAACATAGAATAAATAATGCTATAGATATATACATTATATAATATTTATAAGCCCCTGGCGACCTGTTTATGAAAACAATGCTAAAGTATTTTTGGTTAAGTTTCAATAGGTCCAATTAATATATATGTGATTTGAGTCATTGGATTATGATTGAGGAGTGAGGTGATGGCATAACCTACCTCCATGCTGAGGACCACATCACGACGTTCCTATTATCGGAATTTCAAACCCGAAGTAGGTACGATTCGATCTGAGGACCGCTTGATTAGCGGATGATCATTGCTACACCTATATATATAGAGAGAGAGAAAGAGCTATAACCGCTGCGAACTTAACTTATTAGCTACTTTGAATAAACTTTATAGATATTTTACCTAAATATTACAACAAAAGCAAATTACAATAAACCCAATCACACAGCATTCCACAAATCGTATGGCTAAGCGTATCCACAGTCCACATATAAACTCATTGTACCTATTAACGGACATAACTAGTAAACTTACACATGCATGCAATTGTACAAGCAAATATGTACTTTGTGTAAGAGAATTAAAACCTATTTTAACATAGCACTGGAGCTGGCCGTGTTATATTTTGTGAGGTGGAAGCATGTTTGTAAAGTAGACTGTAAATCGTTAGTCACCG
Organism: Selenia dentaria; assembly: GCA_917880725.1. Lineage (NCBI taxonomy): Eukaryota > Metazoa > Arthropoda > Insecta > Lepidoptera > Geometridae > Selenia > Selenia dentaria. The sequence goes on along the minus strand of OU862888.1, from coordinate 17,246,843 downwards.
ACATCAATGCTCAAAGATTGAAGAAATAAAGAGAATGTATATTTGATTTAAGTACCTACACAAATGTTCCTAGAACATTTAAATGAAGAACTATTTTATTCAGATTTCGAATGAAAGAAGTACACTTGTATTACTAACCTAGTAACTTGAGGACATACCAAACGGCCATTCAGGTGTATCGGCGTTTGTATGTTGTATGTTGATTAGATTTTTGTGAAACTAGGCAGAAGTGCAATTTGCACTAAAATATTTTTAAGTTAATACGACGGGTGCGACTTTGTTGATATAAAGTGTTTAATATGGTCAGCGAGACGAAGTAACTAACATACTCACTCATACTCTCACAAACTTTCATATTTAGAATAATACACGTAATTTGTATAATTACCAAAAAAAATGGGCGGTACAAAAGTGTTAACACATTGTAGATATGTAGTCAAAATTTTTTATTACTTCACAGTGAAATAATTATTAATTGTTAAAGTTTTCGAAAATTCCATCTAAAAGTATCCAATGGACACCATCTTAACAAAAATACTACATGCCTATGTACAACTTATTAATGAAAACACATGATTCGCGTCAGTGAAAAAATATCTCTCTTACTCTTTCTTACACCCCCCACCCGAGCGTTCGGTGTGAAAGAGATTGTCGAGGTCTTGCGAGAATGCCCGAGCGCACAGAATGAATAATAATATGTACTAACGAGCTAGGATGCGAGTTTGCCGAATGTTATGATTATGAATGATACATTTCTATGTAGGGGTGTTAAGTTTTATGCATATACCGCGCGCATGTAGTATATCATAATGAATAGTGGAAATGCCTAGAATAAAATTTGTAGGTGTGAATCAATCTAGACGTTTGACCAAATATTGATGATTATGTGGGATTTTTTTTTTAAAGTAGTTTTAAATATTCTTCCCATGTATGTATTAAGTACCAGCAGCATATAGTGCTGTTTTTTTTGGTAATTATACAAATTACGTGTATAGTGTTAGAAGTTGTTTTTTAGATTACATAGTTTATTTAGCTAGTAATTATTAACACCAACATCTTTTTCTACTTGCACTTACTTTTATACTTATAGTATGATGATGATGATGATATTAAGGTCAACAGGAAGTACACCCTTAGAGGTTAAGATTTAGTGGCGCTTGTCCATATTTATTATGTGCAACAACAAAACCAACAGAAACAAATAACGAAAAGAAAAAGTTGAGAGAACACAATGCATGTTTACTAGGTACAGATCGCGCGGCGAGAGTTTGGCTTTGACCGTTATTGCGCAGAAGTCAAAAATTGGGTATCACAGGGTGGCTAGAGGGACAAAGGACTCTTGTCTCTCTCTGTCACATCGAAGACGAGGGACTCTTGTCTCTCTCTGTCACATGGCGCGACAGTACCCATGCGCAGTAATCCCCTCCACCCGAAGGTCAAAGCCAAACTCTCGCCGCGCGATCTGTACCTACTTTATACAGTTTTTGTTTATCATATACTAGCTGCTCTCCGCGGTTCACCCGCGCGGTGATGGATGATGATGATGATGATAATGAATCTTATATAGCATATGTTATTCAGGGTGAATGTAGCTTTTCAATGGTGAAAGTATTTTTAAAATCGGTCCAGTACGTCTTGAGCCAATTCGTTACAATTAATTATTACAATTATGTAAATTATTTATTACTATCTATTATTTATTATTTACTTAATTACCAATTACTTACATACAAATCTTCTCTCTTTATAATATTATAAGTATAGATTTGGACACTCTTTTGTTACAAAAAAATAAATTTGTATATTATATTTTTAATTGTTAAGTTATATATAAATATTAAGGTGATGGTGATGATGATGATGAATAAATGTATGTTGTATATGTTGTTTGTTTATGTTGTATAAATTATGTTGTAACCCAGCGTATTATAATCTACCTCCATACCAAATTTGAGCCGTCGAATTTCATTGATTTCCTCTCTGAGCGTGAAGAAGTAACAAGTTTACAGACACACTCATAAACTTTCGCTTTGATATTATTATTATGATTACATTTTAGGAAAGGTCTTCTAAAGACCTTGATGTTGATACACCTGTCGATAAGGTTTGGTTATTTTTTGTTTTATAGTAAATGCAATATGATGGTTAACAGCCGCCGTGTCGGAGTTTTGACAGATCGTATAATCAAAAATTTATGATGGGTGGTACAGCCGTGCGATTATCTAAGAGTAAACATCGTTGAATCTTTAACAACATCCGTGAAACAAATAACGTTGGAAAAACAACAATGTACAAGGGTGATATCTCATAAAGTATTTGGCATCGGTGAGCTCGTCGACGAACGCAACGACGATCAATAGAGAATCGGACCGTTTGGTTTCTTGAAACTATTTTGTTTACATTTTGCTTCTAGTCAACATTTTTACTTTATAAATAACTATAAATCTAATAGTATCAGGTAATATAGCTATTCTTCTGAATATCACATCTGTTTTTCAAATCATTGACGTTTGTCTTGAAAGCGTACCAACCGTGCGTGTAGGCATTTACATAGATCGCGCCCACTTCATACACTGCGATTTTCGCTCAGATACCAGTATAATACGACCAAATGCCACAATATACTCCACCTTACCCACTATCAAGAAAATGAAATACTTTTTAAATTACCGGGGTATTAAAAATACTGGTTCTTGGACCGGAATGCGATTCGTGGTATACAGAGGTTAATAAAGCGCACTTGCTACTTTATGACTTTTTGTAGTAATAAATAAAAATGCTTTCGAGTAAAATAATTTATGTTTTATTGAATGCGTCAGTTTTTACCGTTTAGCTCATTATTTGATTCTGGAGTGATTATTGGTTAAGGTAATCAATACCCATATTTAAGAATAAATATATACATCATTGCTATAGTAACTCTTGTGGATAAGTCGGATCATTTGAACTATAGTTCTTACTTTTTAAGTATGCTTTTAACCAGTGTGCGGGACGCTAGCGGGTACGTTTCAGTTCTGGGAGTTGAACCGAGAAACTCATGAATATACTGATATTTGACATCTGGCATATTTCGTAAATAGACAATAGACTTTAAATATATTTTAAATGATATATAGACAAAAAGAAAATACTTTCTAAACCCTTAAAGCGCCAACTTTAAACAAGGCTTATAACAAAGCAAGGCGATTCAGGCTTGTAAACTTTCTCTCTAGTCTCTACAACAATAATGTACTATTTGTTCCGTTTTTACCAAGTTCTTCGCTTCAAAGACACCTACGCATATTACGAGTATATACAATTAAAGGGTAATTGCCGCATACAATTTGACCACTTACGTCAGTATACTGCTGCAGGGTGGGAAGAAAACAAGCTTGCCTACGCAACTCCAAACTCGTAGCGACCGTAGACATCGTAGGCGGAAGCTCACTCGTGACGTCACCAGCCCTATGCTACGTACAGCTACGTAAATCTACGAGCCCTCAGATTCCAAGTTATATTAGAAGTTGTAAAATATAACCACATACTTTTTTATATTTGTTTATCGAAACGTGTTTTGTGTTATAAAATTGTGTATTTAAAAACAAAACAAATAATCTTAACTTACCACTTTTTTAAAAGTACATAGATTTATTCAATTTGTGGCTCATACCACATTCTAATAAAAAGGTAGAGTCAAATATTCTACAGGTACCATAGTTATAAATTGTAATATTGCAATTTTATATAGGTTATAATTTATAAATGCTATTGATCATACATTTTACGGACAGAAACGTTGGCAGGATACAAAGTCTAAAACCTATGTGATAGCATTTGATATAAGCTATTCTCGTCCAAATTTCATCTTCACATTTTGTTGCGACGTCAACAATAAACAGACACACACACATTTCGATTTTTTATATCTATACTAGATGACCTGCCAGAGGTTTTACTCGTTTTACATATATAAGTGTGAGATTTCTTCAAATCCTTCCTGAGTAGAGGCTTACAACATCAACTACCAGAATTTCAAGATGGACGTACAATTTATATAGTTTAGCTTAGGCTCTGGGTTGGTAAATCAAACAGACATAACAGTATAAGTAGATTGAATTGATAGATAACCATAAAATATTCTCACCAGGATAAATTATACATTGTAATTAGTCAGGGCACAAGCAAAGATAGAAAGCAAACAAGCATCAAGAGGTCTTCATAAAATGTATAATTCTACAGAAAATGTCATTTTAGTTTCCTTAAGGTGCTGTCAATTCATGACTTCATGACGATAAAAAATAGGGTTTTTGAAGCAGTTTATCTCATAAGCAGCGTTTTACTTTAAATTAACAAAAGATAATGTCACATTTCTAATCATAAAAATTATACCCTAATATAAACAATATGTTTCTTATCCAGCTTTCATAACATTCAGCAGTTGCAAAACCATTACTATCACCGTAAATGTGTGTTACCTACTCGAGTTTCGACCTTATTCAATCTAAAGTTTTGTTGTTTGACGAATAGTTTTTTTCAGTTGACAGATTTATAATATACAATTTAAATATAGGGTGTTTGGTAGAGGGACCGACAAACCAAATGAGCGTGTTCGGGGGACCATTTGGAGAATACAAGTTGGCCAAAAAAAAATCCCCGACCCCCCAATATGTTTAACTTTTTTTTGTGATTTTTCCCTTTTTCTCCGAAATTGTACCTATTTACCACCATAACATTTGTAAAATCTGTTTTAGACCGGATGTTTTTAGTTGAATTTGGTCTCTAATACACCTTTAGGCCACGCAAAGCAAAATTGGATACAAAACAGAGCTAACTAACTGATTAAGTTAAAAAAAATGGGATGTCGGGGATTTTTTTTGTATTCTCCAAGTGGGCCCCCAAACACGCTCATTTGGTTTGTCGGTCACTCTACCAAACACCCTGTATATTGACTGACTGGCCGGTTAGCGCAGTTGGTAGCAACCCTACCTTCTGAGCCACGGGTCCCAGGTTTCAATCCCCGGACAGGTGTCTGGGTGAGTATATGTGTATGAGTATGAATCAAGTCATCAGGTCACCACAAGTATGCATATACTCTACCAAGTTTGAGGCCTGTAAACCTCGTATGGATGTTGTCCCATATTATTATTGTAATTCATTTTTATTCACGAATTTGTTATCCGGTCCTTTACAAAGGCATAAGTGGGGCTATAGCCAACACTTAGTGCCCTGTTTGGTATCAAACATACAAAAGTGTATAAAACTGAGTTTGGGGAGACGGTGACATGGTATATCTATTACAAAAATGGGTTAAATGGCAAGGCTATTAATATGAACTTATACATGTAAGGAAGATAGATGGCTATGGACGAGACTCGGGCACCTGCCAATTTCAATCTCATCCTAAAATATTTAGGCAGGTGGTGACTTGCCACCGACGACGGCTCGTCACAAAGCTGACCCTGCGATTTTATTATTATTATTATCTTGTCTTTTGCAAAGGCATAAGTTGGGCTATAGCCAACACTTAGAGGCCTGTTTGATATAACTAATATACTATAAAAAAAAATACAATGTAGTATAAAAAACATAAACTTTTGGATGGATGGTGACATGGTATATCTATTATAAAAATGGGTAAAATGGCAAGGCTATTGATATGAACTTATTAATGATAAGGAAGATAAAGGGAGTCGAGAGGTGTGCTGCGGTTTCACTAGAGCTCTACTATCGGCGTTATGCCCTTTAACACTTCCACCCTTGGAGCTTTTTGTTACTTGCTCTTGCGTCTCCACCACCAGACGGCCAATTAAGGCAAGCCGGGGGTCAGGGGTCTCATTTAGCCCCAGGGAGAAACAGGGTCCGCGGTGTCGCTATTATTATTATTATTATTAGTATCCATCTATACTATACCAAATTGTAAAAACTTCATTTACTTTTGTGAATTCAGGTACCATTTAATTCACGAGCAGCTTTAGAAATACTTAAAGATGGCCTTCGAATAAATTTATAAGTTATTTACTCAGATTATTTTATGGATATATCCTATTGCGACCTTTATCAGGTCAGGATCTGATAAAGGTCGCAGGACGATGTTGGATGCAATTTGGGTGCCTTTTGGAAAATTATGGGGAAGGCATATGTTCAGCAGTGGACGTCCTACGGCTGAGATGATGATGATGATGATATCATACTAATATTAATTATTAAGTTAGATAAAGCGGTGGAATAACATGATGATTTTTCATCATCATCATCTTTCACCACCCGAGTGTAACCGCAGGTTATACTATAATTATATTTTCACCGTCGTCATCATCATCTTTCATGCATACAATGACATGTAATGATTTTGGATTCTTTTTGATGACAAACCTGCTTGACACTTTTGTGAACCATATTCGGTACCTACTTTTAAACTGAACGACAAATAGTCTGTGGTCTAAGGTCTCTGTGGGCCGAGCACGGTAACGTTATCGTATCGTTTACGTATTCAGTACAAACTATGCGTTATCTGTGCCACTATTGTACTAGATAAATGAGAGTTATAAATACGTTAACGGTGCGATTGAGTTGCACTTAAACAGATTTCGTGATCGACCGTCTTTTGCGCACATTATCCTCAGACAAAATAAAGTCAAGACAGAATGTTGTGAACAGAGAAGTGAGGCCGGTTTTGTTAACTACATGTTTACTCAGTACTGTCATGGTAATTCAAATTATAATAAAGTTATTAAAAAAATATCAATAATTATTAAATTTAAATTAAATGATAATTAAAACTTTACGTGTTGCTTCCCCGCGCCGCGATAATTCGACTGACGCGCCAAGGCGTAGTTTTGTTGTAGGTTTTGTATGTAAATATGTACACGCCGAGGCGTAGTTTCACACGGCCTCACTTCTCTGTTCACAATATTCTGTCTTGACTTTTTTATTTTGTCTGAGGCACTATCATGGTAAATTACCGTGGCATTATGTACCTACAAGTTGCTTGTCCGGTGCTCGTCCATTAGTCGATCATACCATGATACAATGGAACAGTTTTGATTTTAGCCGGAAACTAACCGGATAAAAACTAGGTATTATTTATCCAAAAAACTGAAGACGTTATTTAGTAGTATCTTATTATTATTAACTAGCTGGTGCCCGCGACTACGTTTGCGCAGGATTAGTAGGTGCTTCGAGTAGCTTATTATTTCTCCAAGGGCATATATATCTTTATACCAAAATATCAAAAAATATGTACATGGTCAAACGCAATCGCTATAATAGTATTATTTGAGTACATTTAAATACTTAGTACCTATATCAATCAGTAAACAATAATAATAAAATAAAATTAATCACAATGGAAAAAGAATCTGTCATTACATTTCATCACCCTTGGCGGTATTTGTGTTATATTTCATCATCCTTGACGGTCGCGTCGGTCGCCGAACACGTCTAGGCTACGTTCCGGGAAGCGCCAAAATCACTCGCGGCGTTCGATACGTCATCGATGACGTCACCGAAAACGCTCACGCTGCGACCACAACGCTCGCAGTTCGAAGGTGGGTCTACGTGATCATTGCGAGCTGTCACTGTCAACCAAACGGAACGGCAACCGGGGCGCGAGCAGCAGCACTTCTATAACCACAATTGTCTTGGCTTTTGATTAAACTATCAAAAACTGACACATACTTTGACAGAACTGTCATCATTACGATCTTGACGTAGGCGGAGATCTTATTATTTTGTCTATGCTGTGCCCAAGCATTTTCACCCGCTTGCCGATTGATGATGATAAGCATCCTATGTGTTAAACCAATGCCTCATCTACCTCCATACTAAATTTCATCAAAATTGTCCCAGCCGTTTGTGCGATAATGAGTAACAAAGATCCACACATCCATACTCACAAAAGTTCGCACTTATAATATTAGCAGGAAGTAGGAAGTAGGATAGGATATTATTATAGTGTGCATAGCAAAATTGTTCTGCCCCGTACTAAATCATTTTATTTATATTTAAGCCACGTTTTTAAGTGTGGTCGTTAGTGACGTACCTACCTAGGTACCTAGGAATTCTAATTCCTAATAGTGTTATCGAGCATGCCTGTGGATACGTTTCAGTTGATAATTATATATAGGTAAGTAATTTAAAAAAAGAACGTTCACACACACACTAGGATTCCCTGCGCTGCGGGAGGCATGGCAAATTACATTTATATGTACCTAGCTAGTACCTACCTACCTACCTACCTACCTAGTATATATATATTTTTTTTTTCATTTATTTGGGTAAACAAACAGTGATACAATAAAGATATTATAATTAAGAATAATCCATGACAAAAAGGATTAATTGTAACACCAACAGAATTTACCACGGATTACGTAGATAATTTTACTAAAGGTTAGCTAAAGAAATAATACAATAGTACTACTTAAGTATATCATGTAACATTTTTTTTAATGTAGGTACTAGCTCGTGTTGCCACAACCACAATGTCTATAGCATTAAAATTAGTGTTATATGATTCTACCAACCGATACAACGGAGAGCGCTTACCAGCATTAGTGCGACAGCGATTAGTAGCAAATAAACGACAGGGCCTGCGGCAATGCGTTCTAGTTGGGAATAGCACAGCTTGTTAATTGTAGGTGTACAATTATACACATAGTATAATACATATTAAGTATATTACAGCCGTAAAGTCCTTTACATCTATGATTATAACATCTAAGACCAGAGAAAAATAATTTCTGCTTCACACAAGTATTGGCCCCGGCCAGGGATCGAGCCTAGGACCCCGTGTTTCGAAGGCAGCGTCACTATTAACCGAACTAACGAAGTTGTGAAGTGTCATTTATGTAGGGCAGCATTAATTATAATCCCAATAAATTATAGTTAAGATTAGGTACATAATATTAATTTTTATAACAATAGGGGTTACTTACCTATCAAAACGCGTTTGTTTGTAATTTGCGCGGTATTGCCGGACTGTTTTGTTTTGCACCGCGTGCTTCCGTCCCGCGCCGCCGCCGCCGCTTGTCACCGACCGATCCCCTCAGCTCAAACCGCGTGCGTAACGAGACGGCATCTCGCTCGCGCGTGTACATCAACCGGCTGCCTACGCAGCCTTCTCTTTCGCTCTTACCGCTCATTCGGCAGACAGCGCGCGCTCTAGTTGCACGCGCTCCTCGAAACAATTTGAAGACAATGTCGAAAGATCTAAAAAACGCAGATATTAGAAACATATTACACAATCAAATAGCTCCAGTAAACTCCACATTATATTGGACACAGTTTGAATTGGATTTAATTCACTGCATAAGATATGAGTATCCGATAATATTTCAAAAAGAGGGAGATGTAACTACGTATGAACGGGCGCTCGAGATTAAAAAGGCATGGAGAAATATAGCCTCGAAGTTCAAACATATTGATATGACCGGTAAGTGGATTTTACATAGTTTAGTAATTAACATACATAATATTTTAGTTTCATTACAGCATAGAATTATTACTAATTATAATTAATAACTATTATTAATAAATAATACTAATACTGATATTAACTAATTAATTAGTAATTAATAATAGGTAATTATAATTCTATGCATTACAGTTTAGTTAATGTTATTCACTATACTGTATATTTGTCAGAAATAATTCGTTTTGAGATTTCATTGAGTTCCAGGAAAGCGACTACGAATATATGTTTATTATGTAAACTATTAATGATTATTAAATTTTTATTGCATGTACGCCCAACAACCGAATGTATTGCAGTCGATTTCACAGTAAAATCCATTACGCTCTAGTGAGCAATGTTATTTATTGTATATCAATAGAATTCTTCTTTTTTTACAAGAAAGAAGAATAGCAAACCTCGTGTGTTTTGGGTACCCTACATAGACGGACCAGAAAGAAAGCAGAAAGGAAACCATGCAAAACCAGTAGTCCTTAGTAAGACTTAGAAATTATAAAATTGTACCATATTTTTTTAGAACTAAATAGCGTTTCGTTATTGCCCACAAGCATCTTCTGCGTATTAATTTTATTGTTTTACATTTAGTTAGGTTTACTCATTATACCCAACTGCTAACTAAATATAAATATATAAATTATTTGCATTTACTAATAATAAATATATTTGGCATAGTTTCATTCTCCGTGGTTTTCATTCTCAGTGGGTACCCAGATGACCATTCTCCTTTGTGTAGATAGTGTAACGCAATCGTGTCAGTGACGTATTCAGTACAGTTTACAAGTTTGTAAGTTATACTTCATTTATTTCATCTTCATCACGTTAGTTCGTTGAAAATAAGCACATATGCATATATAATATAGGTAAGTAGTTTACTTTTATACATAACGAGTCCAAATTGTCCAAAATAGTATAGCGTAAGTTCGCCGGTTTTGCGGCCGCATCCTATATTCGACCGTTTAATGTACCTTTGATGAACAGAGACAAAAAATAAAATATTCTTCATGAACACATTTCTAGAATATATTTTATTGGCTACTCAAATGTCAACCCTACGCTCCCATACACATTTTCCTACGACCTACGCAAGCATTTGAGTGAGAAAAAAATATCAGTCGGTTACAAGCATTGAAAGGGCCAAAACACGGCTTTAGGTTCAAAAAAAATAGTGCAGCGTCGCAGCTTTCACAGTACGTATTGCTTAATTTATCGTCGTTAACCGGTTTCATTGTTGTTTATAGAACTTATTATTGAACTGCTTAACATGTTTATTCATTTTCATTAATATTTCTGCTATTAAACTAGTAAAATTGGGGTGGTCAAAATAGAACATGCGTTTTCTTTGAAAATGTAGATTTCGACCGGGTCTTCGGAAATCCGCTTAGGCGCAATCAGATAGATCGCGTTTTGTTACAAATATTTGAAGAAAAATTACATATTCTATTTTAAACCTTAGAAATTATATGCAATTTCATTGCCAGTTTTCGACCACGTTTATCCATACAGTATAAAAACTACAGATACCAAAAATCTTACGTGGTTGAAAAAGATACCAGGCATAAAAAGTAAGCCAATATGCGACCATTTTTATTTTAAGCAGAGACATATTAGAAATAAAATATATGTTATTTGCATTTTTTACTACTTAGTAAATTTCAATATGCCTTGTAAATTTAATTTGTTATTTATATGGATACGATTGCTTTAAAAATAATAAAATATATTAGTGGTCGGAAACTTGGTGTACTAAAAGCGACCTCGCCTGTTTTTCGACCAGTTTTAAACTAGCGAAAAAGTGACATAATTTATTTACTAACATTACTTCGGATCAGAGCACCAATCTATTTTGTCTTGAAGGCTTTAACCAAGTTCTTAAACTATTTTTGGAGGCCCCAATAAGATCTTTACTTACTTACACGGCGATGATCTTTTAAAGGCTCTCTTTGAAATACGATAAAATAAAAGGTCTATTAGTGCAGTCTGTTAACAGTTAAATATTCCATTGACAGTATTATCGTTCATTATTCGTAACAACTTTACATTTCATACATTGAAATTTATAGAGAGAAAAATTCCATCTTCGGACGGGATTCGAACCCGCGTCTTCTGACTCTCCGTGTCAGACGCCATTGACCAACTGGCCATCGAGATTCTGGTCCGAGCATCGAATTTTAACTCTCTATTTTTGAGATCGCTTAAGCAGGCGTTAGTGCTTTAAAAAGTAATACTATAAAAATTATAAGGGTTGCGATGTCAATACGAAAGTTTAAGTATTTCTAAATAATGCTTCTTTCGGTTGGATGGTACTGTTAAACTGTCCAATAGATGTCGATCCGTCCCCGCAAGACGGTTAGTCAAATAGAGTTAAAATTTGATGCTCGGACCAGAACCTCGGTGGCCTAGTTGCTCAATGGCGTCTGACACGGAGAGTCAGAAGACGTGGGTTCGAATCCCGTCCGAGGATGGAATTTTCCTCTATAAATTTCAATGTTTGAGATAGTTAAAGCAGGCGTAAGTGCTTTAAAAAGTAATACTATAAAAAGTTACATTTCATGTTGAATTATATTGCTTGAATGTTGATCCTAGTGAGACGAATTAGTTTTAAATGAATAAATATTTGTTTTAGTTGTTAGCACTTAATAATATAAATATAAATGAGTACTGAAATATCATACTTTTATTTATAAACTGTAATAGGTAATAATTATGTGCGTCATCTTATTTTTCACTTAAAGCCTTTAATGTATAGTGGTCGAGTACTAACGAAAAGGTGGTCGTAAACAAAATGTTGTGGACGAAAACTAGTAAAATCGTTACTATTAGCGTTTAGTCAAAATATTTAAAAAGTGTGAGTTATATTTAGACAATTTAATATTTTCATTAAATAGAGTATATAATGACACATTGATTAGTATCTTTAAGTCAAAAAATTATACAGAAATATTTTTTTATGCCTCTTAAACATGACAAGTCCACTAAGCGGTCGAAATCTGGCGAACTTACCCTACCTACTGCCGGAGATGTTTGGAAACCTTCACTGACTCGGATAACACGTAAGTATCTATTATTTTAAACATCTGGAACCACGGACCCAGCCGCAGGGGCTATAATTGCGAGGCGTCCGCGTCGGCGCAGGCAGCACGGCGTGGCCAGTTTTTTAGTATGTGTTATTATGGCTAAAACAAAAATACATAGTCTATGAAAATTTCAACTGTTTATCACGGTTCATGAGATACAGCCTGATGACAGATAAACAGACAGACAGACGGACGGACGGACAGCGGAGTATTAGTAATAGGGTCCCGTCTTACCCTTTGGGTACAAAACCCTAAAAACGGTTAAAATTACATTGCATCTGGGTAAGTGATCGTTTTCGAATACCGCTCTGCAGTGTTGTATACTATTTCGAATGCACGTTATTATAATATGTGAAATAAAGACAATAAAGACATTTTTATGACACCAATGGGAAAGTTCCATTGAAAAGTGTTTCTTAGGCAGTAGCATAAACAATTTGCGAAAGAATATTCGTATGAAAAGCGTCAACATGTAGTCATTTACGCATCGGCTGTTAGGTTAGTAACGCACGTTTTAGTAACCTCACTAAACAGAGCGGCATTGATGACGGCACGTTGAGGCTCTGTCTCCCAAATTATTACACTGTGACACAGTATAACGACACAGCATTATGACATCGTGTCTCTTGAACTTGTATCAAAACAGATAAATCAGAAACATACTTATCATACGCAACGTTGCGTACGTGGCCTTAGTTTGTCTATTCCTCGATAATAGCCCTGCGGTGAGTGTTGAGGAAGTGTTATGCTTTTAGGCGCTCTGCAGACGACGGCGCGGGGCAGTTTTATTGACCAAGCAATAAAGTAGCAATAGCCCGCTGGGCACTGGCGGCGCGGTCTTATTGTCCTCTATGTTCGTTGGTAGTATAGGATTCCCTTTGCTCTATCGTTCTCGGTGAAATTGACCGCCCCGGCCCGCCCCCTCCGTCTGCAAAGCGCCTTAGAATGAGTGTATGTAAGATACGCTAATTAAAATGCTTCTTGTAGGATTTTGATCAATATGTATCACCAGATTTAACATGAGTTAATATATAAAAAAATAAACAAAATAAAAATTGCATATGCATAGAAAAAAATAAAGATAAGCCTTTCAAGTGCGGGTAGTAAAGGCATTAAAATTAAAATTATAATTGTAATACAAAAGTTGTATCCTGAGTCCCTGACCGATGACATTATTTATCCAAAAAAGTATTAAGAGGGTCGCAAAGCTCGTACCTACTTGTCCATACTAAAAGAAATAACTCATGTCTACCTCTTAACATCGTCTGGTTATAGTGTTTTTTTTTTCATGTAATCAACACATTGTTTACTCATATTCAGAGCACATGCATTTTCATTTTTTATTTTCTTAAATATCTATAAAGTTACCTTATTAATACTTAAAAAAAACTGAAATCGGAATAATATTATTATACACTCGAGGAATCAGTCTCAGACTCGGAAGTTCATTATAACTGATTTCACAAAACTATAAAAACACAGAAAACCTAACAAAGCCAATTATGTGATTTTTTAGTTTTAGTTAGTTTAGAGCCATCAAATTACAAAAAAATTACTTCTTCATGCAACTTTTCCTATTCCTCCTACAAATGGATATAGTATGCAAGCTCTCTTTTCGAAAACACCTATAGTCGATTTCACAAACTTAACAATAAAATTTGTTATAAATTATTATTGGTAACTTAAAATAATATCATTCAAAATAATCAGTATTTGATTATTAGTTATATCAGATATATTAGTCTTTTATCAGGCTATATACTCTCTATACTCAATATACCACCAGTGAGCTTATCGCTAAAGCTTATCACGTAAGTGTAACCGTATCGTTGCCGTATGCAGTACAAAATATGACATATCTGTGCCACTTACAATTTTTGTTTTAGTCTCACTATACAAATTATTGTTTATCTAGTACAATTTTGGCACAATAACTTAAAGATTGTACTGAATACGTCACTGACCGTTACACTATCTACATAAAGGAGAATGGTCATCTGGGTACCCACTGGGAATGAAAACCATGGAGAATGACACTATGCCAAATTTATTTATTATTAAAAGATGCAAATAATTCATATATTTATATTTAATTAGCAGTTGGGAATAATGAGAACCTAAATGTAAAACAATAAAATTAATACGCAGAAGATGCTTGTGGGCAATAACGAAACGCTATTCAGTTCATAGACTATACGATACTATACATATTTCTTGATACTACGTATATTCTGCCAAAAGAGTGTGACATGTGACATGACAAAGTGACACCAATAGTTTTTCCTTTGTTGTTGGATTCGTACGTGTTGTACATTTGCCATTTCTCAAGTAAGTTTTATCATGTTATCAAATAAAATATAAGTATTGCATGCATATCTACGATAACGATACCTAATGACAAGCACCCGTTTCTCTATTACGATGCATTTCTTTTGAAAAACCCAGCCAGATACCAGTATTTTAAGCTATCGAATTCTGCCTATCTAACCTAACCTAGAAAAAATATAAATGCTAATAACTTTTAAACCCCAACTTAACAAAATATGGTACAATTTTATAATATCTTAGTCTTACTAAGGACTACTGGTTTTGCTTGGTTTCCATTCTCGTGGGTCCGTCTATGTAGGGTACCCAAAACACACAGAGGTTTGCCATTCTTTTTTTCCCTATCTTGTGTAACGATATTACTTGAAATGATGTATATTAATAATTGTTTTAGTGGAAAATATCAAAATCAAATGGAAAGACATATATGACAGTTATGTCAAAACTAAAACAAATACGGGTTCACGTAATATGAAGAGTAAATACTTAGACGGAACTCTAAGTTTCCTGGATGAAACGCACATCCCTGACAATAACGAAATGGTGAATTCCAATATTCCACCGCTAAATAGTCGTACTGATGATAATTTTGATAATGAAGATGAAATGGTTGATATTGAAAATGTAACAGTTGTGAATGATACTGATATTTCTAATATAAGGCAGCTTATCCACGAGGAAATCGACATTGACGATGAATATATTAAAGTGGAAGAAGAAAAAGATACAGATGACAATAACTATATAAAGAGTCTAGAGGACAGTATTCAACTACCAGAAAATGGATCGGTAGATGAATCGCAAAAGAAATGGGACGAGGAAGAACTGTTGAATGCTACCCGCTTGACACTAGATATGGTCGAACAATTAATACTTATACAAAGTAGAAGATATTTTACAGAACCAGTAACTTCGACCTTGTCATCAAAGACTACATTATAATATGCTTTAAAGTGAAATGTAAAAGATTGCTGATTAATAAACCAGCATAAGGGAGATCTAATATTTTTTTGCAAATATGTTTTATAAATTTTTTTGGGTTGAGATGAATATTTTAGAAACCATTTTATGTTCAATAATAACTAAAGAAGTGTTTTAAGTTAATGCCTATGTTGGTTTAATTTCTTTAAATAAGGATAGTAAATAAAGAAGATACATAACAATTTTATTATTTTAATCATTTAGTTCTGTAGAAATACCAGTTTTTTAAATACGGTTAAAAACTGAGTAGGTTAGGTACCTCTAGGTAGATCTTTTATTTTATTTTCTAACGGCTTCCAAAAAAGGGAGGAGGTACTCAATTCTACAGTATGTTTGTTACCTCATAACTTTCGATATGGCGAGCCGTCGGTGAGTGGCGACACCGTGGACCCTGATTCTCCCTGGGGCTAAATGAGACCCTTGACCTGGCTTGCCTTAATTAGCCGTCTGGGGGTGGAGCTGGACACCCAAGAGCAGGTAACAAACAGCTCCAAGGGTGGAAGTGTTAAAGGGCGTAACGCCGGTAGTAGCCCTCTAGTGAAAACGCAGCACACCTCTCGACACCCTTTAGCCATCCACACCAACGTTGCCCCTATTGTCACCATTGATGGTGGCTCTTATGGGGTCCGTTTAGTGGGTGGCCTGTCATCACCTGCCTAAATATTTTAAGATAAGACTGAAATTGGCAAGTGCCGGAGTCTCGTCCATAGCAATTTATTTACCGACTTCCAAAAAAGAGGAGGTGTTTGTTCCTCATAACTTTCGATAGGTCACCCTATCGAAAGTTATGAGGAACAAACATAAAAAAACGTCGGTTCACGGTCATCTGGTCACCGATTCTCTTCTTTTTTTTGTTTGAATGCTGGTGCTTCCCGTGTGGTCCCATTTAAATTTCATCCAATTCGGTCCAGTAGTTTTTGAGTTACACTCCAATAACTCAATAGAATGGAAGTCAGTATTAAATTTTTCAAATTGTACTTGTTTTTCTTACATATATAAGTTCATATCAATAGCCTTGTTATTTAACCCATTTTTGTAATAGATAGCCCATGTCACCGTCATCCCAAATTCTTTTTTTTATGCTACATTGTATTTTTTATACCAAACAGGCCTCTAAGTGTCGGCTATAGCCCGACTTACGCTTTTGTAAAGGACCGGATGGCATCCGTGATAAAAATAATAATATTGAATTAGCTACTTACTTAAATTAATAAATTAGAAAACATCGTGTATATAAATTCAATAAGTAAATAAATGGTAAAAGATCATAATAACCCAGTTGATCGCTCATCTCAGCTGCACAGAATGAGTGCCGTAGGCTGCGCGGGCGCAACATTCACAAACACCGTGACGGATTGGTCACCGCACCGTCTCTTAAATCGCTGTTTCAATTGTTGTGAACTGGTTGCGACTTATTATTTGTGTTACCTAATTTCTCTACCCACGAACAGCCTCGTATGTACCGTAAGTAGTATGGTTCAGAGATACAATCAAATGTTCTTATTATGTGTGGACTTTCTAGATCATTACATCTCCGAAATACCACACTAATCTTTGCTATAAATTCATCAAAAAGTCAAAGTGACACCATACATCTCCATAACTACTTAAATACATGGTATCTCAAGTTATACTAAAATGAAGCACTAATAAAAACCAGCGTCAACCTGCGATTAAAAAGATAATAGTAGTCCAATCTCCCCCCGAATCGTGTGCAGTGCAAGATAACACAGCACTAGGTAAATATTCCCCGCGATAAATGCTTTACTTACCTGTCGCGACCGCAACGCGCGCTTCAATAATAACCGTGATATTGCGATGATACGGACTGGAAAAACTCGTTCGGCGGATGTCGATATCCTTATAGGTCCACGGCACAAAGATACTCCCGAACAACGAATCGTTCCAAACTGTACCCATTGCGCGGATACCAAATAACTCGTACAAAATCGTTGAGCGAAGCTGGTATTGGATGGTAGTTATATGGTAAAGTGTGATGCTTATTTTGTGGATGTGCAGTCTCGATCGAGTATAGTACGTTGTCAGTGAGTGGCTTTCATTCATACCGCCTCGAGCCACGTTCCACACGAGATCTCATCTTCCAATTACTGACTATATTCGTGAGCCGTGCGCTGCGATTTTTGTCATTCATTGTCGTCAATATTCGTGGATCAGCCATTTTCCATTTTTTCTTTTTTAAAATTAATAAGTTTGCTTTTAACCGATAAGACAGTGGTCAGACGATTAATTCGATAGTTTTTTCAAAGTTTCGATTCCATGTTTTTCAACCCTTTGCAAGCAGTAGCTAAGGTATCTAACGAGTGGATCATCTTATCCATTCATAGCTAGTAAGTATGAAACAGAATTTTCACCACATTAGTAGATAAAAGCATGTACAGTCATGAGTACTACTAGATATAGTAAATACCACATGAGTAAATTAAATACTACGTATAAGGTACCTACTATGTTTCCAGTGTCGTCGCAATGGATTAACAGTACCTTGATAGATAAACGACTTCCCCCCTAGTTGTTTGTTGTTGTTTAACGCACTTGTTTACCTAGGTAGAACATATTTAAGTCTCTCAACTACGATTTGGTTAGCAAAAGACCGATCTTATTTCAACATATCAGATCGTGAGCTATTGTTATAAAACGAGCTAAAGTAGAAGGATTCTCATAAGCGTCAGTTATTGAAGGCAAGTTTCAACATATGAACATTTTCGAGGGCCAGGCGATTTGGCGAAGCATTGTGCTGGTGTATTACACAAACAGTACTGAACGCAATCGCTCAGCGTTTCACAATCACGAGTTCGGCGACCGGCACCAATACCTAAATTAATTTTCTTTTCGGTCCCGCGTCACCGCCGCTCATTGTTCAATTTGAGACTCTGATTTTGGAGCACCGATGTGCTATTATTGGTGACACGGTCGCGTATGTCTAGAAAGTAATCTCTAAACTTGTTTACCGATTGCAATTGATCCTGTTCAATTGAAGTTTTGAATGGTTCTTGTTTAGATCCGTGTCAGCGAATTAAGAGGAAAAAAGCAGCTGAAAGAAGTCACACTTTATCTACTACCCTAACACACGTATATTTTTCATTAAGTGATTAGAAAGCAAATGTTGACCGGCCAGAGACTTTATTCTGAGATCGTCGAGTAACAATACATCAACTTTGGGTTTCTATGTGAGTTTATATGCTAGGACTAAGCAGTTAGAGTTGCTCAAACACACGAGCATGACATTTTATAACTGTAACAAGGTCATTTACCGTTCATATTGGGGAATTATTTAACTGTGTATTGTACACGGTCAAAATGAAGAGGTTTGATGGATACGAATGTCAGAGCGAAGGTCGCCAATCGATTCGGTAGGTATACGCTGGTGAGGTTACACGCGTTGAATACCAAAACAATGCACCAGAGTATATTGATTGTTTCGGTATAACGTTAATCTTTTGAATCATCTTCATATTATTTTAGGTAGGTATAGGTAAAGTCAGTTGAACGCTCTTTCGTCCTTTCTATTGCTTTATAAAATATGAATGAGGCTCAACATGAATCGAGACAGAGTAATCACTTTATGAAATTACTTTATTTCAAATTCATTGATAATTTCTAAGAAACAAGAGTGGCACGTAGAAATGCTTTGAAATAAATTAATATCTTGTTCAATGATGAACATCAATCTAAGAAGTAACTTGGAGAGGACTACCTACATAAATGCAAATAAACAATTGAAATAGACAATTCTAGATTCGAAACGTTTTCATTGCATTCATTTGTCGAATTCTCGAGATTCCCCTTTGATTGCCAGCGCCATGGTGTTTTCCCAGCGGCCCGACGGTTGCGTCCATCCAAGGAGTGCCTACGTGATCTGCGCTTGCGACATTTTGACAATACGCCAGTTTACGTAACGGTTACTCTCGGTTCTCTTACTATGTATTAATCTCTGTTCAGGTTGGTACACTGTGCATTCTTCGCTTTTTGTTCCGGGATGATAAATGGACGCAAGAAACTTATGCGCCAGTTGCTTGTCACAAATATCTAAACCTGCTGTCGCGTGGCTTCACCTACTTGTGCAATATAGTATTCTGTCGTAGTAGCATTACTAGGAGACCTTCAATCCTCTTGCATTATATTTTAAGGCTTACGGATACCGTCAGCGGTGTAATTATAACATTGAGTTACCACCACTGGGAATCGGACCTCTCAGGGAAACAGATAAGGGCATATTACAAAATAATTACGGAATGCTCCTGGGAAAGCTATAATTCTAATATAAACTATAGCTGATTAGAGTTCAAGACTTTTCAAAGACCCAAGAGAAAATGCATAGAACATTGTATGGAGAAGCTGGATGGCTATGAGATTTTTCTATGCCACAAGTCGATTAATACTGATTATCTATTCAAACAAAATCTATCAGTTGGCAGTCATTGTAAATCTAATCTAATTATGTGAATTCATTTCGATTCGTGAAAATAACTTATGAAAATTTGCTTTGGGAATAAAACATAATATGAATCAAAAATGTCTATATAGTTATAGAAACCGAATCGATCGGCAGCTTAGCTACGAGTATAAAGTTTTAAATTGATCAGAATGTAAGTGTCACATATTATTTAATTATACTAAATTCGTAAATATATTATACGACAGAATATGACTCATAATCAATACCTATAATGTTTGGGAGAAGTGAGATGTCCAGTTATTAATTATACTACAAACACTTGCCACAACATTATTTTTGTGATACATCATAAAGCAGCTATCACTTCTGCATTCCACGAACGTAAGGTGAAACTAGCAACAAATGTCAGTAAATTTCCTATTACACTAAAATTATTAGTTCCATGTGGAAATAGGAAATAGTGCGGATCGCACGTAGAAATAATATAGCTAAACTTTCTCCGTTTGTTTTGATGCAAACAGACGGCGCGGGCGCATTGAATGACACGCGTTGCTGCTTAGAAAGAACACTACGTAACCAGAAAATAATAATATAAACAGTTACATATAGCTGTGCTTATATCTATGTTAAAGTACGAACAATATCTGGTTAACGGTACATTTACTTTATTCTTCAACAGTTTGATAGTTTTGTTACTGCTGATTTAGTAGTAGGTACCTAATGAAACATTTTTAACTATTTATATGATACAAATAATCACACAAATTTTTTTTATCGCTTTTAGAGTTATTAATAACGAAATCAATCGATATAAATAAGGGGCTTGTATATTATGATCATTTGTGGTCGCGATTCCTAAATAATTCCTTTATTCTCTTTTTCTTACAATTTGGCTTTTTCCAATGACTTGAGATGATCCATAAAATATTTGAATATAATCAAACAGGTGATTAGATAGCCTTGTTTTGTTTCAGAATCTGACTCTCCATTGTGTAACAGACTCGATTTGATTACCTTCCATCGAGACGTTTCATAAAGCGATTGTTACTTTCATTTCGACGGGACCGATGCAATAGACAATTACCACATTCCACTTCTACAGTGATGTGCATTACCATTTTCTTTGGTATAATTAGGTACGCTAATGGTGGTTCAATGGGTTTGAACTATATGTGTGCTATTTCCTTAAATTAAATTATTTGTATCTTCATAGCGTTCATCTAAAATGATAGTATTCTGATTATTGTTAAGTATACCTACGTTTAGAACTATATGCTCAGAAATTGATTCTTTCAGCTTTTAATGATCGATGCACTACTGTGTACTAGTGCACTACTGGTTTGTAATATCAAATCTATCTTTGTTTTTACTGTCGTATATTGTACTTATTAATTGCTTTCGTAGAATATAGGCTGTTCTTATTTAATCCTTATGTATCAATATTTATATCGATATCACTATCTAATAAATGTATCCAGCGCTGGAACATGTTTGAACATGTTAATATGTAGGGGAAGAGACCTAATAAATGTGTCGTCTGTAAATTGGTTTGCTATATACTCTTTGACCAACTTTATTAACATATTATCTTGAGTTTGTGATTTGTCATCATAGTTACCTATAGGTAGTCTTATATTAAACGGCTTCCTTCAAGGCCATTCACGCATATAAATTCGTTCACGGGTTTCCTAAATTGTACGAATTTCACCAGTTAATGAAGTCAAATACTGTCACAACATTCTTACCTAGCATTTAACGAACATTTGATTGTGACGGCAAGGTTATCAAAGCATAAAAATACATTCTATCATCGTGGTAAGTTTATAAAAGGTTCACATATTTCTGGTTAGCTATTTTTAGCGAAAGATAAGAAGTTATAAATAAATATCAACGAACGAAGTTACGCATGATCTGGCTTACACCTACACTTCTAGATATTATTGAAATGAGATGGAAAGCTACACTATCCCAGAGTGGTATAAATTGAAATAGATTATATAGAATAAATAAATAGGAAAAATATTGGCCTTCAATACATGTTTGGATAAATGTAGTAGGCCCAACTTCTCATTATTAAAGTATCAGGAAAAAATAATTAGTATGAAATTTATAGCGTAGCAGAATGGCATTTTTAAGAAAGAATACATATATATAATATATAATAATCTTACCTGTTTCATACATAATTTTAAAACATATTTCAACGAAGGTATTCCTGAAATTATTCAGCCTATCTATTTACTTCCGCTTTAGTGAATCACGGAAATTCTGCAGGCCCCGCAAGCGATTATGGGACTGTTAGCTAATTTCAAGCAAAAATCAAAATTCAACATATTTCAAAAGAACTTGACAATAAAGCCTTTAAATTTTTATCTAATAAAACTTAGAGTTTGGGACAGTAGCGGAGTCAGTGAATATGTTTTCTTGTTCATGCGATGATATAAATGATGATGATAAACAATATGACATAACGAATAACTTTAATTTTAATTATATATTAGAAATTCTGTCTCATGGTTATGTAATAATTCGTTTTCAATCAATGTATTTCAAAATACATTTTCATTCTATAATCTTCATTCTTCAAGTCTATCATCTTACGGAATCTTACTCACCGGTCTCAACCACTACCATTCAAATTGTAACGTTTAACCGCGAATATTTAGCCGATTAGTCACTGAAAGCATTCCTCGGATGCCTGTCCTTGGTTGCAGTCTGTCGATTGAACCCCACCGGGTGGGAAACTGGGGCTTTGTTTGTACATTAGTAGGTAAAGCTGTATTTTTATAAAACTAAGCGCTCAAAATACAATTTTATTGTTCTGAAGATGTTCATACAGAGCTATCTTCTGCGAGACGCTGCGGTCGTAATTCTAGTTATACCTACCTTATTTTTTCCATCAAATGAATTTCTATGAAATTTTACAATTACAATTCATACATTATTTCTGTAGTGGATAGAAGATAGATAGTAAGAAGTAGATAGTAGGTATGATAGTGGCGTCAATAGGCTTGACTTCCACAATACGTTCATTTAGTGAGTTCGATCTCACAACTCTGCACTGATATGAGTACAAAAAATAAAAATAGAAGAGTAAGTATTTGTTGTCTACTGTACGAGTATTATGTAGTAGTTATAAGTCGGCATTTTTTAATTCCCACTAACTAATACTTATATCAGATATACAATTGGTCAGTTAAATGTAAAAACGTGCTCCTGAAACCACGGAGTTGTGGAGGCTGATAAGCTAAATAGTAAAAATAATATAAATACTATTACTATTGATTCCTCGTTAAATTAGTTAATTCTGACGTTTGCCATTTAGTGGTCTGATCCACGCATCCCTGGCCACCGGTATCACACACCTACACCGTTTATAGTGAACAACATTAAACCACATAAGTAATTGTATATAGATTATCAAACAAGCATACCTTCTGAATGTACCAACGACAAATTGTCTAAAAACAAATAAGTAACAAAGTTCATAGCATCTAGTTCAGCCAACCTTTACCGGCATCTGCATAACTGAGCAGCGTTCTCATTAGCCGGCGTCCGTTACTCCGACCCGACTCCCGCGCACTCGCGCAACGGGATCGCACCGACCTCGCCTGTTCACTATTTGAAGTTAGAATTATTTCGAAAATGGAACCTAACTGCCAGTTAGTAACTGGGCACCTTTATATCTAACTCCTTGTTGACCATTGCAATTTTACCGTTGATTGGTGGATTTTGGAAAATGTACTTGGGATTCACACAGTATTATGTAAATGTATTAAAGTATTTTATGGATGTTTTTTAGATGAAGGATGGATTGATGGACGGATGTAGGTAAGGATTGACGGATGGATGAATGTTTGTTTCTCTTTCATACTAATATTACTAACTGATTTAGCTGATATTTTTAATCTCTTTGGTATAAGTATATTATTAAGACATTTTATGGGATACAAACATTTTATCAATTGTGTATATGTAATTTAAGTTTTCTATGTATTTATTATTTATATTATGTATTTTCTTTCTATTTGTAGCCATCATAAGCGCGGACAGAGCCGCGGGGTACAATAAAATTGACCACACTGTAACAATTCACACTTATAATTGAAAAATATTATTTTAGGATAAATGGGAAAGAAAGGGAACATAATACAATAAATTAAGTTTTTTTTTCATAGTACTCAGAGAAGAGGTGGGTGGGACAGATGATTAACAGAACAATTTATTTTATATTAGGTATATTATATTATTATTACCTATACTTATATTAACGGAGTCGAGGCCAAAAAGTCGGAACTCGGAAGAAAAATAACTGAACTTAAATTTTTTTCAATTATGACGAATTTGAAAAAATAAAAATTTTCTGTATGTTCACGCATAATTTACAAACTATCGCACAGTTTTCGATGAAATTTGGTAGATGGACAGCGAATAGAGTCCGGAGCTCTCAACTTTAAACTTTTTATCTTGATCCGTCACATGAATCTAAGATGGCAGCTTGATCTCTCTATGCTCACGGTCTCATATAAAACTGGGGTCTCGATTGACTGGTCGGCGCGCATGAACTTCTATGGTACGGCTAAAAACCAACGCTGTAACAAAAATTTCAATATACATATTTATATTATAGCCCATAAATACCAACTTAATTTGTGTCTTATGAAGAATCTCCTTTTTTCTTGCAGTTTACTATGATTCACGTAAATCTTAAAAATTTATATTCAATCATTTATTTCTCCCGTAGACTAAGCGAGCGAAACCGCGGGCTGGTCAGCTTGATTTATTTAAAAACCAAACTGTTCAACCCCAAAATAGGTCCAAAGATGAGAAATAACTACGGTTAGTACATTATATCTGTCATTTTGTCAGTTAACATAGTTCACATTAGGCGGCGTCCGTTAGTCAGCCCCGGCTTCATGCAACGGGATCACACCGATCTTGTCTGTTTACTATTTGGACTAGTTGCTTCGAAATTGTTACGAGTGCCACAGAGATTAAGTTACAACGTGCCAGTGCTTGAACTTATAAGTAACAGTTACATAACCTGTGTCAGTATTATTTTAGTTAAATCAGAATAAGGCCTTGCTTTTTTGTCCGCCTTCTTAATCCTTCCCCCCCTTCCGATATGACTATTTTTTCTGTCCAATATATATTTTCTTATTTAAATTTAATACATCCGATAGTTTCAATGGGCATCGAATGAAAATTTATGAATATGTTACAATACGAGTATTATACTTAATCCAGAAGTCGGTTTATGTTTTCTCTCTCCAAAAAATTTAAATTAAAATAAAAACTTATATTTACCATAAACTCATCTAACTAAGAGCTACCTCCAAAAATACATAAATATATTTACCTGGATTCTGCACCAAAATAAATAATAGTCATATTGTCTACACTTACAAATATGCTGTTTTGATTAGTCAAACAACTAATATATATTATGCGGTTTCACCATCCACAACACCCTCCTCTTAAAATTATCTCATGAAATCATTTTGATTTAGAATAGCTCATTATGAGAAAAAAAGATCTTATGAGTAAAATTACACTTTAAATATTTTAGCAATATAAATAAACTTCTAAATGGATGACGATAAACATGGCCCATGCTCTTGATACAGTATAATATTTACATAGTACATATTTAAATTGAATTGATAAGTTAATTTTATTAGAAACAAGCGACTGCGCGCGACTTTGTTTCGCATAGTAGGCTCGGCTTTTGGCCTCTCCATAACCTCCCATCTTTTTTTGTTTGTTCTTTCATATGAAGCTTCTCCTGACAATAATTATATTATTTATATACCTATTAATATAAAAAGAATTCGTGAAAATGTTCCATCTGTTCGAGCGGAATGCGATGACCTAGGGCAATAGATTTTTTTATGCGATTCTCATTGCCGATTTTAATTTAATTACGAGTTAGAGCTGTTACCTGCGGCTTCGTCCACGTGGAATTTAACAAAAAATGGGTGGTGCAGTATGTTTTTTTTTTCTAAATTAAAAGTACTCTAAGGTACTCCATAATAACGTCATCTACAAGTATCTGCCATCGTACGCCCCGCCAATATCGGCCTAGCCGTTTCGGAAGTTAGTTGGAACAGACTGACATCTAATTTTTTTATACGTGCAGAGTATAAGTATACTATGTATAGAAAGTAAAAAATATTTTATTTTAACTTTAGAAAAATACTTTTTTTTTTTTTTTATAGTTTACGTGACGTTTACACTGCCAATTTAAAATAGAGATACAAATGAAACCTTGGCAGTAACACGCAAATCTGCTTTGAATGTAGCGTAGTAAACAAGCCCTATGGGGGGGAGGTCAAAGGCTTTCTCTATGGTCAGTTATAACTATTTAGTGCGGGGTGAAAAGTGGAGTCAGAAAGGGGGGAAACCATCGAGCGAGGAGAAAGTCCTTACCCATTGTTTTCATGATTACGACACATATTTATCAGCTGTCACTCCATACCTCAGCGTACTGCATTTTATATGCAAATGAGCTCTTTTTTGAGCCTGGTATCGGAGTCAAAACCTGAGCTGAAATGCATACAATGGAAGATTTGGAAATATTGAGGTTACACGAAATTTAAATCCTTGTCTTGCCTTGTCTTTAATGTTGATTGGACCCACAAATCAAAATTGTATAGCGATTAAGCAGGCGTACAAGTTCTCGTCATTAAATCATTGTATAATATACATGATGGTTTAAAATTTTAAGCGCTCGCCGCGGTAATTTACCTTGTCGATAGGTTTATATAATATATAATATTTATAGGATCAATGCTATTTAGTATACAATATCGAATGGGGTAGGTTTGTAATCGATAACTGGTTATATAGTGAAGGAAAAAAAATATGTTTTTTTTATTATTATGAACCCATATTCGCCACTCCACGTCTAAGAGCCCTAGTGCGACTGAACGCACGACCCGACGCACCGTTACATCGTTTTTTCTTTTACTTCCATGACCAGTTATCGATTACAAACCACCCCGTTCAATACTGTGCACTAAAAACAAATACCTTATGTATATAATAATAATAATCATTAAAAAATTAAGGCTCCGCAACCCTTGCTGCGATCCAGACTTGAAAGGGCAAATGATGTGATAGCGGCTATATCAGATGACTGCGGGGGGCCTATAAATCCTCTGAGAGGAAGTTCGGGTTCCAGTAATATTTCCAGGAACGTAATGGGCCGATACTTTACTAAAATATAGACAAAGTAACTATTTGAATCTGTTACCCAAGTATAACAATGACTCGAGTAAATTGCTACATAGACAGAAAACCAGGTGACCAAGATCAATTTGCCCTTGTTTACGAGGATTTGTCCATTCGAGTCATGGGAAACGATCGAAATAAAAAGGCCATCCAAACACTATGTTCAAGATCTCAATTCGTTTGTTCTGTCGCATTGCCGACGCCATAGCTTCCCGTAGATTATTACAAAGTCGGTATCGAGTGGCCGTGGTTTAGTATTAAGTTAGTATTTAGAGGTTATGGAATAGCGAAGAGTTAGTTGGGAAGTTTTGACCGTAGGATTTCTAACACATCATTTGTAGTTGCCAAAGCGATTGGGTCATTCTTTTGTCCGCGTGGGAAAGATGCAAATGAACTACTTCGCTATTTCTTTGTTTGATTTCGTGAAAGTTTACACGATCGAGTAGGAAACGCGGCCGACGACGATGAAGGCCCGATGTGAACGCCATTTTTATGTAATTGTTACGTCGCTATGTTTGTGTGGTGTAAGACTGAAGAGATAGCGACAAACTAATGTTTCATAATTATCTGTAGCATAAATAATAAAAATCAGGCCAACAGTAATTATCTGTGTGGGTTACAAAAAGTAACATGAGTGGTTATCATAATTCTTATATTAAATTATATTTATATAATACTTCAAACAAATCATTAAATTTTAGCTAGACGTATTTTTAATTTAGGTGCAGCACACACGCAATACCTTACTCGTATGGCAAAATTCTCAAATCCTGTTATTATTTCGAGGTTTTGTAAAATTAATATTGTGCTATAAATACTCACAAAAGAGAACATAACTGTTTTATAAGTTAAATAATAATTTTAAAATAAATATTTTTTTAAATAAATTAATAATAAAATTATCTAATAAAATAATTATAAACGTGTTTGTTTTACTTGTCACTATTATTGTGTCGTAGACGGGTGAGTCGTTCGTCTGATGACAAACTTCACGCTTACTCATAACAATTGCAATGTGTTCCAGATCTTTGAGATTCAAATATTTGTATACCACTGCCTCCGCTCTTCACTTCCAAACATTTACACAGCGGTTTACTCCCATACGGCGAGTAATAATTGCTACAATACCTTTCTGTAAGTGACAGCACACCTGTCACTTACAGCTTCGAAAAAGAGTCTGGCACTGTGGTGGTCTCCACCAAGACGACCACTAGAACAGAAATATCTTCGCGAACACCTATGACATACATACATGAACAGTCACAGAAGATATAAAGGCAGTCCATACAATATAAGCGTGTAAATCTTACTTTACTTTAAGTTTGATAAAATTAGCATTTTAGTGGAAATACATAATTTAAAATCATTAAGGGAGTGTCGTGCTCGTTCTAATAATGACCGCCATGAGAATCTAGAGCGTATGGAAATAGCACTAACGCTTGTCTCTTATGCCTAGGGCTGTGTGCTACGAAGGGGAACGCCCTTTATGAAATCAACTGCACTGCACCCGGGTTAAGTAGATAGAATTTGTAATCTTTTAGAAATCCGCATAAACAACTTAGATCCGTAGTTAATACAACTAAATCACGCAACTAAAATAGTTGCGTACATGTATTTATCGATGCGGTGGTAAAATTTGTGTACAATTCGTTTTTAGCTTATTTAATCTGTTAAATTATATTAAAGTACACAAAGATTTTGGCATAGTCCTTCGAGCTAATTTTAAATGGACTTGGTAGCTTGAGGACAACCAAACCAAAAGTTAAGCATTCTGAAGGTTGAACAATTACATGAAATTGAAAATATTGTTCAAAAATGAAAACAAACATCATAAACGAGTGTCTACTTATGCTGTGTGTGTCAGTGGCTTCGCTCGCTTGGTCGTGGTGTAGTGGTGAGAGAGTTATTCTTTAAATTTCAATAACTTTTTTTTATTTTTGAACCGATTCACATGAAACATAACATAAGCCGAGATAACAATAAATTTTCTATTGTGCCTGGTTACTGATACAGTTGAAGGCTTGTGAAGATGACCACAACACATTAGGGACCACATCTAAATTGGATAAGCCGTTTTGAGATTAGCGTGCACAAACGCACAGAAAATCAGACAAAAAATCCAACCATAAATTTTATTCATTCTATTTTCGTTTATAAAAATTCCATTAATATTTTTGTACAGACAGCGATCCGTTACATTTTATTATGTGTGTATAGATATGGTATAGTTAGTTGGTCAACTTTGTAAGCATTTTTATAAGGACTAGCTGCAATGAAAATAGAGCATGCAATTAATCGAGCATCGTATGGTTGCGACATAATCTTGAGACGCCAATTTGTACTAATGTCCAATTGATATGAGAATTTATTGTCAAGATGCTTACATTGCCGGGATACTTCAATTCCTTGGTCTGTAATAGCGCGCAAAGCACGCAATGTGTTTGCTGTCTATGTCAAAAGCTGTTCTTTAGGAGTGGCTTCTGAGTGACTGCATAGAAAAATTACTGCGAAACGGTATGTCACGGCATCTATCCACTCACTAAGTCGGCGTAATTTAGGTGCCTTGGGCACTTGATTTTGCAATGTTCTGTCCCTTTTATTAAGTCTCGAGGCTACCTATTTGTTTATTTCAATATTATGATACACAAGTTTTTGTAAGTCCAGTAAGTTTAAAGGTTAATACGATATGAATTATATTAACAAGTACCTCTATGAAGGAGAATGTCTCTTTGCCGTTGTAAAGATTTCTTAACCGGTCGACCTTTCGTGATAAGGTCGAAATATTAAAGATGGGTAGTTACAAAGTAAATATGAACAAAAGGCTACGCACGAGTTATTTTAAGGACATCACTATAAATAGACAACTTGTGGTGCATGTGTCAATGTTTAACGATGGAAATATGCGTTAAATCTGGTTAACTCATTCGTCTCGTTCGTATAAATTTGGCTTAGCTAAAAGAAAATGTATGTATGTGTAGTGTTAGGGCCCAAAATGTACTAAGTATATGTTGTTCGTAATATTAAATATATTATTTTAAAGCACTAACGCCTACTTAGCGATACTAAACATTGCAATTTCATGTACGACGATTATACGACGGTTAAAAATTAAATCAAGTTAAAACTCGATGCTCGGACGGCAAGTCTCGACGGCCTTGTGGACATGGCGTCTGACACGGATTGTGGGAAGACACAGGTTCGAATCCCGTCCATAATGTGTATTTTTATCTCTAAAATTGCAATGCAATGCAACTAACCCGCTTCGTATTCTGGTTTTTAACTTAAGTAATTTAAGTAGTGTAAAATTAAAAACTTAAGTATAATAATTTAACATTTTAAGTAATCAAAAGTAAGTAATTAAAATAATAAAATAAAAGAGACGCTCTTTAAATTGTGTGTATTTCTAAAGCAATTCACAGTTTTCCTGCCATCGTTATAGATACCTATGATGCGAAGTCCAATATGATATTGGAATGTCGTTGACTTGTTATCAAAACACACTCGTCTAATCAAAATACGTATCAGAAGAACAGTTTTGCCGTGACAAATCTATTGTTAATTGCGTTGTCAAGAATCAACCTTGACAAAGTAGAGCACGTAGGTGATTACCTACCTGCCTTCGGCTTCCCTGACCTATTTCTCTATTTTCAATTGTATAATTTACACTGCGTGTGCATAGTACTATACAATCTACATACGTGTTATGTTTTGTAAAATGTAAGTCTTATTTATTTATTGTATAGATTAGCGGTTCTTAGTATTATTCTTAGTAGCTTGCAATGCTACATAAGGCCAGTTGTTCTCTATGGTTTTGAATCTTGGACAATCAATGAAGATCTCCGTAAAAAACTAGAGGCATTGGAAATGTGAGCATACCGACGCATGCTACGCATTAGCCGGACAGAGAGGATTAGAATTTAGAAACATCGAGGTCCTTAAAAGAAAAGTCGAAAAAACTCAATTTGTCAGGAGCATCAAACAAAGAAAAATTTTGTTTTTACTTAGGCCATGTTTTACGGCACAACCGGTATCAACCGCTGCAAACTATAATGATGGGTAAAGTTGCTGGCAAACGGAATGTTGGTTAAAGATAATTGTCCTGGCTCTTCAACATCCGCTAATGGACCGAGGTAAAAGGGCTAAAGATCTGTTCAGGCTTGCCCTGACAAAGAAGAGTTATAAGGATGACGGCCAACCTCCAGTGGATCCAACCACTGGTAGTGGAGAGGTACCCAAAGAATAAGAAGAAGATTTTTTTATTATTATAACTAGCCTCCACATACTCCAGAGACCGTACATAACAATACATAGGTATTTAATTAGAGGACATATGATTTTTATGTTAAACTACTTAATTAAGGGCTATATCGTTTCTGAGTTTGCATCAGCATTCAGAGCAGACAGCATTCGTTCACGAGTTGACCCATGTGGCAGCCATCGCCTTCCTCAACCATAGTTGAGGGAAGATGGTGGGCTACCCGCCACACGCCACCGCCTGCCGACACCTTTTCGTGAGCGTGTCTGCTCTGTATGCTCATACCTACTTACTCTTTTTCAAATACAGCTTAACTTAAATAATTACTAATTTACCGTATTGCACTGAAGCAGGACCTCAATTATTACTTCGTTTCGATGGTCATTTTGAGGTTGTATTCAAATATAGTTTTGGTGTTTACAACCATCGCGTTCCACACGAATCGCCCAATGTCATCATCATAATCGGCGTAGTAAGTGAAGCTCCCGGTATGCCGGGAAACTGCAACGAATGCGTGCGGAACGCTCTCGTGCAGCTTCATTTTACTCTTTGTTTTTATGACTAGGACTGACTCGTACGTCAGTCCCTGCGCCTTGTGTATGGTAAGTGTGCGTGATCCCTCTCCCTTTCCGTAGCCCTGGCTGGTCAGGGTCTCCTTTTTTCCTGGGTGTGAACCAAGAACAGGCTGTTTGAAAGGGATTTAGGCATATGCGCACCTGTGTACCTCTCGAGCTGCAGGGACATTATACGGGGAACTAAAGGAATATATAGCGGAATATATTCCCCTCAGTGCATACGCCACATCCATTGGGTTTCGGTGCGTACATAACAACTCCTGGCTGATAAGAAGAACATTAAGAGTTGTCGACTTAGAAATTTATCGTAAGTATCAAAATACCGAATATAGCAAAATCAAAGTCTAAACTTTCATATATTTTTGCGATCGAGGGCCGTTATCACACGAATAGTGAATGTAGCAATAGTACCTACTAGTTTAGATGGATGCATG
Source organism: Selenia dentaria (assembly GCA_917880725.1). Taxonomy (NCBI): domain Eukaryota; kingdom Metazoa; phylum Arthropoda; class Insecta; order Lepidoptera; family Geometridae; genus Selenia; species Selenia dentaria. The sequence goes on along the minus strand of OU862888.1, from coordinate 17,214,098 downwards.
GAATATTCCAGGCCATTCCATACTTTGGGCCTGGATGGTAACATACTTAATGAAATTTACAAGACTAGCGTTGCGTTCCAAAATCATAAATTCTTATAACATTCAATATTTGAACATTAAAGGTAAAGACACATTACCGTATTAAGTACACAGTTATATAATGTGTGAAAACGAATAATTTGATCGTTGTTTCTGAAGTGTCAGAACGTTTAAGTATGCAGTAATCATAGGCAGTAATTCCCCTTGCTGTTGCGTTCAAACTTATGTACAATAATTATTATTTAACTACAGCACACTCCTCCAAGTGTTGACCATCAGCTTATTACTTGCAATTTCCTTATTTGGAATACCATCATTAAGATTTCTATGAGCTTTTTTTATGATGGTAAGTGATACGTCGCCCATCCGAATAATACCAGAGGTCTCGTGGATGCGTTGCCGACTTTTGAGGAAGGATGATAGTAAGGAAGAGATAAAAGGGGTGAGGTTGGAGGCGGAAGGAGAGGGAGAATAGGGAAGCGGGGCATCGGGCCTCCAGAACCTCCCACAAACCGACGAAACGCAATAGCAAGCTGTGTTACTTCACTGTCGGTGTTATGGGAGTGTGGTACTTCCCCGGTCGTGCCGGCCCATTCGGCTGTGGGGTTACAACGTGGCACTACCACCGAAAATAGGCTGATGAGGTATCCGTAGCACACAGGGAACTTCAGTACCTTTCGCTAGTATTACAGTACTTCTGTGGTAGTACCAATCATTACCTACCATTTAAGCTCTGACGCAATATAAGGTCGCCTTTTGTCACTTATCGACTGCAATGACACCCGACAGTAAAATACCAAGGATGATCGGCAGTTTAAGTATTCGAAGCTGAGCCTGCAAACCTTGCTCTGGCATGCAGTTTTAGACCTAGGCTCTACTTGGGTGACATCTGGTAGCATTATTACAACTGAGTGCGTTCGTACTTCGAAGACCTCATTATACCATCATTGTTCCTGGAGGATAACAGTTGTTAGGCCATAGTAGAGGCATACGGAAGTGGGTAGCCTGAAATTGAAAAGTAGGACTGGTCAGCAGCATATCCGCCAATCTGTACTGAGTCACTGAGGTCATTGAATTCTGGTATGTTTTGACCTGTACTCCTCTCTCCAAGAAGAAGACCTGGACCCGTGTCCTAGCTAACAGAATATTAATGGACTGTTCATACGTATTGCTTGTTTAGGCTAGGCTATAAACTTTTCTTACAGGGCAATTATCAATAACGATCTCTAAGACTTTTCCTGCATATTGTACGGAGAAATTATAACCAACTTCGATCTGTATGATGCTTGCTAAGTCTGGAATATTTAGCTTTCGACCTCCTCCAGCTCATTTTACCTTTCCCAGATATTTCCTCTCTTTCTTGGCACATAAATGAAACCATCTTCCATTTTTACAAAAACAAAATGTATAGCGTGTATATTTATAGTTGCTAATTGTAAGTTCTTTCTTCCACCGCTTTATCATCATCATCATCGCAGCCGTAGGACGTCTACTGCTGAACATATGCCTCCCCCATGATTTTCCATAAGGACCGGTTGGAAGCGGCCTGCATCCAACGTCGTACGGCGACCTTCATCAGGTCGTCTGTCCACCGTGTCGGTGGACGACCTACGCTGCGCTTGCCGGTCCGTGGTCTCCACTCCAGAACCTTTCGGCCCCATCGGCCATCTGTTCTGCGTGCTATGTGCCCTGCCCACTGCCACTTCAACTGGCTAATCTTCTGGGCTATATCGGTGACTTTCGTTCTTCTACGGATCTCCTTATATCTGATTTGATCACGTAGTGAAACCCCGAGCATAGCCCTCTCCATAGCTCGTTGTGCGACTTTGAGCTTATCTATGAGGCCCATAGTAAGAGACCACGTTTCAGTGCCATAAGGCATCACTGGTCGAAGACTTTTGTCTTGAGGCACTGAGGTATTTTTGACGAGAAGACTTCGCGAAGTTTCCGGAACGATGCCCAGCCGAGTTGGATTCGACGACGTTCACCTCTTTCTCGAAGTTGGACCTGCCTAGTTTGACTGTCTGTCCCAGGTAGGTCCACCGCTTATTAAATAAATACTATTTAATATTATGTGATAGCTGCAATCCTTTTTATTGATTATTTGATAAGTATTGTTGTTATCAGTGCATAATAGAGCAATGGACATGAGAACACGTGAATTAACGCTTATCAACACTTATCGCACGATATCTATAGGGTGACTTCGCATGAATAAATACGGCCAACAATTACAATAATATTGTTAAAATGAATTCCGCTGTTCTAATTCAAAACATTGAAATAAATACAAACGAGTACGTACACGTACACCAATATCCATAATAGATTTGAACACATAACAGATACTCGCTATATATTAAAATAATATGCCTGCGTTAGAGGCTCTAAACGAAAAGTGATAAGTTGACAAAATATATTAATTCGCTTTTAAAATAATTCCGTTAGTACGAATTATCATCGTAACTAGCCAGTTTTAGGCCAAAAGCGGACGAGTGCCACTCACAGAAGTCAATTCTAGGTGATTTTTGTCCACCATAGACGTAATCATCATGCCCGTTTGCCGTCTCCCTCGACTCCAGAACTCATCTAACACAACTGTTATCGGCCACTCCCAGCATGCTGCATGTGGATCTCTTCACCTTGTTACCATCACTGGAAGCTCATGTTCGAGGTAAGATTAGAATCGGCAGCCAACCTTCACAACATTTGTACAATAACCACTGATTGATGTCACAATGATTCTAAACAAAACTGTTTCTTTCTCTACCGCATACTACGAGTTAGGTGAACCCAGATACCTTAACCACTTAAACTACGTCTAATAAATCAGAAATACTGAAGCCCTATTTTATTATATTATTATCATATCATATTTCATTATTTCAGGCTTCATACCAATCTGTACGCGTTGTGTCTGTTGTATGTCGTCAGTACAGTACTTACACATTATAAGAAACTACGTACCTTTTATCCAATGTTTATGTTATCATGCGACTTATAATTACTTAATAATGTGAGCGAAGCAGATACAAGTACGTCCTGTCCTTACTGTTGCAGTATAACCTAAAAATTTGATAAAAACTAAAATTTTACGTTACTTCATTTATCTTTACAGGAAAAGAAGTATAGGTACATAGTAGTAGTATTTATTGTGGTAAAGATATGTATACATTTGACTATTCTGTCAATGTTTCTATTAGGTATGTGACTCACGAGTTCGAAGGGTCAAAGGACATCCTAATGGTCTAGACTAGACACTGTTTTTGCCGACGTCTGTTGATTCTCAAGGTGAATTCTAAATCACAGAATAATAAGTGTATTTTCGTGCGTGATGTATGTTTGTAAGTATATCAATATCTGCTGAACAGCACTCAGACGATAACCAAATATGTATAATGTAAATTTATACGTTCGATTTTTTACATGCATGGTTGTATCCTAAAAATAACAACTATTAATTAGGTAAAGAAGTAGAAACATACGCCCCAACGCCACTTCTAGTGCGTATTTAGTTTACCATAATAATTCATGTCTCACTTCACTCACTAGAGATGATATCACCGACTGCATTGCGTACCCGATCTGGTTTTATTATTCTGCGATCAGAGCAAGCATATTGTCATCTGCCAAAGAAAACGTAACGCGGCCTTTATTTTATAATCAGCGCGGATATAATATTATGTTCAGTTCTGTCGCGCACGGCGTAGCTTCCACACGTATTGGAACTAGCCGGACCAACAGGCACTACACGCGTACTGGAGTGCTTTGTTACCGAACGCTCCACGGACCGCACACGTGTTTTTTACTAAACTGCCAAATAACGTGCTGGCATAGCAACTCCCCTGGTTCTTCCACACTACACCTGCAATAGAAAAAGAGAGCTATGGAGTTTACAGATGAGCAATTCAAAGAATTGCTTGTAACTATCGGCTCCCATAGTGTGAGAAGATCTCTTACAAAATGCTCTGCGACTTACAATGGGGACAAAAATCCTGACGTTCTAGAAGATTTTTTGTCACATGTGGAAGCATACAAACATTGTGAAAAGATCAGTAATCGCGAAGCTCTGAATGCAATACATTATCTATTAAAAGACGAAGCTTCTTTATGGTGGATAGGGGTCAAGGATAGCGTAACAGACTGGTTTGACTTTTTGACCAAAATACGAAACGCTTTCGTACCTAGAAAAGCTGCCTATATTTTATACGAAGAAATCATGTCAGAGAAACAATTAGATGAGCAGCGTACAGAAGATTTTGTTGCTAAGAAGAGATTATTATTCTCACAACTACCCAAACCGGGACACCCTGAATGTCAACAGATCGACATGATATATTGGTTATTAAATCCAAAAATTAAAAGTGCTATACCGAGATCTACGATATATTCATTTGAAGGTTTGTTAGAAGCAGCGGAAAACATTGAGAAAGTTACTAAGGAAGGACCTTCTGAAAAAAAACCTTTGAAAAAACGTCGAGCATGTAATCGTTGTAACTTTTGTAGAATGCGTGGTCATATTGCAGAGATTTGCCTTAAGATGAAAAAGAAGATGATGGCTGAAACCATGGTTAAAGAAACAGAAACAACTCACCTAAAAAGAAGTGATATTCTAAGTCCAGAATCGCCTCCGCCTGAATTTGTAGTCACGTGCTATGGCTGTGGAGCACCAGGGGTCGCAAGATCGCAATGCCCAGACTGTAAAGATAAAATGACTTTGCCGGAGCATCTTTCTAATAAAATTAGCTTTGTTTAGAATTATTACTTATTAGACAAGCTTAAACCTAGGATGACTTATGTACGAGTATGTACAAAATAATACTGTTAGACAAGAGTTTATCTGCTATATTCTGTTGGTTTTATTATAAACTTTCTGGGAGGATTTTTACATTATGATTTTGATGATTATAGATAAGTTATCTACAGTTTAGAATTGTCTTGTATATTCGTGATAATAGTCTTTTTTGTCTTCAAAGAAGTAGTTTATGGAAAACATACAAAAATCTTTGCAGTTTTGAAAACGTGTTTTATTGAGATTGACATCAGTGTAAACGTTATTTTACTAAGTAGAAGGTCCATAATATTATCTTGACAACGTATCAGTCTTCATCTGCAATCTCTTCAATTGCAAAGTGTACTGAAATACTACTCTAATCACAATTGAATAACATTTTTAAATCAAGCCAGTGAAAAATCATAATAATATAAGTACCTACTTCCACATGGAATAGATTCAATGAAATAAGACAAAAAATATTTATTAAAATTTATTTTTAGTTTTACCTTTTCAAATAGTAGCTTGCAGAACTAATGCAGTAATGCAGTGCTAGAATATAGCAGAACATTGCGTACGTCTTTTGTGTGACTGATCTTTTCTGCAAAGACATTTCATGTGAGAAGTTTGCATGTTAACCAAGATGAACATTGCCGTTTTTAGCATCATTTCCGGGAGCACGTTTATTAAACTAGATTGCATTTTTATACTGCTCGTGTCACTAACTAAAGTATTTTTGTAATAATTATGATGGTGAAACCAGTATGCCTGAAATGGCCGGTAGACTAATGAAGCAGTTTTTTTATTTTTAAACTTCTAAATTGTTACTATTCCTATAACTTCATTGCAAAAGTGCTCAAGTAACAGTCGACTTATTTAACCGCTCCAGTAAGCATATTGTACATAGCTTTCTGAGATCTTTTGACATAATGATTATCAGAAGGAAGAAAAAAAAACTGTCCACTACATGTGGACACATTTTACATAGAATCGATAAGTAATTTAGTGTAATTGAGTAGATACCATTTTTGAAATATCATAGTGTAAGACACTCTACGGACAGGCGAAGAGATCAGCGGCAGTAACTGGATGCAGAGCACTGAATACTGAGCTTTGTGGAGTACTTTAGGCTCTTGTAATGTACTCCACCAAGCTCAGTCCTCTGATGGACACAAGGCTCTCCCTATGTCCATCAGTGGACAAACGTGCCGACCGGTGATGTTGATGATGACGTACTTCAAAAATGGGAAAAGGTTTTTTAGAATTTATTTAGGTATAGTAATTAGAATTAGTTGAATTATTTTTTGTTCAATTTAAATTTGCATGTCACCTTAAGCTAAAATAAATAATTCGTCCATAAAATTCGTGGGAAACGACTGTTTAACGCGTGAAGTTCGTTTGAAGTTATTAGTAACCAAGGCGCTTCGTGGTCGGTGCAGCCTTGCGAATTGCGGAATTAGTAGGCAGTACGTCTACCATTGTAAAATATCCTTATTATTTCTGTAAGTTGTGGATGATCAATCGCGTTTAATTTTATAGGACTACAAATTTTTATCCTCAAGTTCGTCTCCTTGATATAAGAATATCGCTATTCCTCCAGGCCTTTACTAATAAACGTTGCGTAAACATAGATAAGGCGTAACATGCTTTGTCTTGCTTTCACGCGTGACATTTACTGCAAGCGAAAAATTGACAGATAGCTGTTTTAACTACTCCGGGTTTACTACAAGTTTATTAATAAGGCCGCTAGAGCTTCAAACTTCAAACTTCAAACTTTATTGGGTAATAAGTAGCACAATTTGAAAATCTTAAATATAACTTATATAAATAACATCAATGTTTTAAATGTACGATTTGTGTGTTGGCGTCCGGACAAGAAATTCTGTTTCCCGGATACCAACCTCTTCCCGCAACAAGAACATTTTAATGAGATATAATAATAGAGCTGTATACCGGTTGAATCTGGATAAAAAGCCATCTTATGTGTTTTGATGACTGTAAGCTATCTTCGTTCCGAATTTCATCCAAATCCATTCAACGTTGTAGCGTAAAGAAGTGACTAACATACGCATTCACTTATTCGCTCACTAGATTTCGCGTTAGAGAATTATCGTCTACTTTCCTTCTACTATCAACTTTAATGACGTAATTCTGGCTAACACCACAGATTTGTATCAGATACATTTTATTTACTATCAATTATTTGAAACTAAATTTTAAAATATGATCAAATCGGATCACGCCTAGGTGTTTATTATAACATTTTTTATATTTGAAATGTAATACAAGTTTTGCTATAGTTCTCTATAAACTATCTTCTTTTCAACTACGAATTTGAACAGCCAAGATATAAATCATATTCTTTGGTATCCATATTATTATGAAATATATGATTTTGCGGCCAAGAAATTACTTTAAACTTTTTACATCAAAATAATTATTTATATTATATATAAAATGTATATGAACCCCATTTAACCATTTCTTTTTTATAATACAAAAATCCACCATTTGCATGATAGCTTTTGATGATGCACCTTATAAGACAAGTATATTATTATGGTACACGTACTTTATTGCTTTGTTTTTTGAAGTTTAGGTATTTGTAATACTTAGTTGAAAATTATGTAGTGTTATAATAAATAACATTGACTTGTACTTAGTAGGAAAGCAATTATTATTTTCGCAGGGCTTGCTTTCTTTACAATCTGAATAAATATGTTTTATTGCTTTTATCTGCCTATCTTGGTAGATTTTTACCATTCTTGAATTTCTTTTGTCAGTCGAGTGCAACGTGCAACGCACTCACCGTTGTCACCACATCATTATGGTTGACATATTGATTTGTTTTACTACGATTTGACCGACACCGACGCTTTCAGCTCCAAATTAATTAAAAGTTAATTTGTCCGCTATTCCTTTATCTGCACCTATCCAGCTATTTGTTACTCTTTTCTAATAAACTGCATTACCTGAATGTATGGAATAAATATGTTTATTAATTCCAAGTTACAGTGTTTAGTGGAAACTGTGGAAATTGATTAGGTATTATAAAGACTGACAAAAATAGCTCGTATTAAAATTACTACAGCACAATTGCAATAAACCGCTGCGTCCAATGGTCTCGTATTTAGCCACAATTTGTATTAAACAAAGGCCCCGTTACAATCAATCAGTAGCATCTGGTAAACTGGTGTAAATTTCGACCTTGTTTCATTACAATAAGAGTGTAAAATGGAAGATGTTCTGCTTGTGGGAGCGGAGTAAGTGCGTGAGAACTGCACATTGTTTTGTAGTGCGCCCGCACATGAGGTCATAGTTTGATTGTGAATTCAATTTTGATTTGGAGGGAGCCCTAATAAAGATAAATTAATTAGATGATGTGATATAAGTATATAGGATACTTGAGGGGACTGAGTAGAATATTACCTCCACCGTCTGAATGCAAATCTTAAGAGACGAGGAAAACTGACCTTAGGTGGTCCCGTCTTGGTACCACCAGATATGCCGCGAAGCAATAGTGCGCAAGCATTACTGTATTAGGTTGTGATGTGAAGGGCACTGTAGCAATGATTACCTGACGAAAGATACTCAAGACCACAGCTCAAGAAACAATATCTCGGGGTAACGAGCACAGACCAGTGCCAGGCAAAACTACAGCTCTAAGCTCTGGTTAGCATTGAAACTATAATGAGATAGTATTTAATGCATTGGCGAAAATAAGCACTTGATGGACAGTGATGATGTGCTCGAAGATGATCACACTAGATCTAGAATGGCAACTAACTCTCAAGGATAACTGGGAAAACATGCACTTAAAGGTTTGGTGATAGGTATAGAATCGTGGGGGTGGTAGCTAGCCAGGCGGGCATCCGAAAGTACTTTCCATGCCACCACGCTGTAGATTTCATCACGACGTTACCTTTACCAGAAAGCTCAAGCACGAGATAGGGATCGATCTAGCAGCCATTAGATAGGCAGCTGCCCTTCATTACTCCTGGCTTGTGATACACTAAGGAATAATTCGTCGTTGCGATCTTCCACAAGCTCACCGGATGTCAAATAAGAGACATCACCCTTGTTGATAAGGTTGTTTTTCCAACGTCAATTACTTTTTCAAGGATGTTGTCAAAGATGCAAAGATATTTGCTTTTACAGCCGTATTTTTAAACAAGGAAAAGTAATTAATTAAGCAACGATTTTAATTCTATAGACTAGAACTTGCCTGAAGTTAGAAATGTCAAATGCTAGAATTCTTAGCCGCGTAATTATAGTCACCATTTCCTTTGCAATACGTAAATTTTTCGTTCTTATTGCAAGAGTGACTTCACTCTTGCAATAAGAAACTGTACAAAGTTTTTTATACAACTTTGTATAAAAATGTCATTCGCACAAAAGTCTGAACTGTGAAGGATCTAGTATGCTGTAAAAATTAAAATCCCATGACAACAACCTAATACACGTGTACCAATCGATACATCCAATTTTGATAGGGTCATGCATTTACTAGTAACGTTCATTGCTCGAATATAGAATAAGATTTTATTTTGAAGTATTCTATCGTAAAGCAATTACTTCATTGGGAAATGGCTTCGCAACAAGTAATTACTTGTTTATAAATACTAGTGTTAGAGAATCGCACTGCAGTACTGCCGTGCGATTCTCTAAGAGCAAACATCGTTGCATCTTTGACAACATCCGTGAAACAAATGACGAGATGTCAAGAAAGTGAGCTCGTCGACGAATCATTAGAGAATCGCACGGCTGTCATCACTCAAAAGTAAGTCTCGTAACTTTCATTTCATGCAATAATATATAACCGCACGCAATTCAGAACCGTATTTAAACTCAGCTGTCAATCCGTCCGGTATATCGTACGTTTCATGTTTTGTAAATATTTAGGTAATAAACACTTCAGAAATGCAACGGAATATTCCAATTAATACTGACACTTACACTTACATCTCTGTTGCAGTCAATATCTCTTTCTGAATCTGAATAAAACCTATCTAATACTCATTTGTTGCAACTCATTGTTGGCTTTGAAGCGATAATATCCCAGGGCCAAGTACTTGGACCGCGCGACTTTGCTTACTTTGCCATGGGGAAGGTATTTTTTTCAGATTTTTGCGATCATTTAGTAATAATGTTCTTTAGCCGATGGTTAAAGGCCGACAACCAGCATAAAACCTGCATTTAAGGTGTTATCAACTGCTAAAAGTTTTCTACGATTGCGATTCAACATCTCCTGAGGATGCCTCGTGTAGGCGAAGCACGTGTTGAAGAGGTTCTGGTTGAGTGAGACGCATGTGTGTACTTATTCTGTATATTTCCTGCATGCATTTTATGCGGGAGAAAAGGTGGTGCATACTATATCCATGCTATGAGCATTTTTCCAATAGAAGTATCGCTTAACATTTTAATATGGATTTCCGCAGAGTAACGCCTGAATCAATATAGATCCTCTAAAGGACATCTTTAGGTTATAAGTAAGATTTTGACATAATCTTTACACATCTTTATTACATAATTATGTTCTTCAAAATGTGAAAACATTGTAAGTAAGTATTATATTATATAAATAGATAGATTTGTGGTACAATCTTGTTGCCAATGAGATTGCCTGACCACGACTGCGGAAGGTAACAAATGTTACCAAAATAAATTATGTCAACTTAAAAACAAGAGTAAAGATCTTGATTATGAATCTATCATATGTATAAACCGATAATGGATTATGAGTAACCTGATAATGGAATTGATGATAATATTTTAAGTATAATGTTATGACTAATATTATACTACATATTATTATCATAGTTACTTAGTATTAGTACTGAATTAGTCACTGCCCCCAAATTTAGCCACCGTGCGATTCTCTAAGAGCAAACATCGTTGCATCTTTGAAATAAATGACGAGACGACAAGAAACGTTGGAAAAACAACCTTGTTTACAAGGGCGATATATCATAAAGGATTTGACATCCGTAAGCTCGTCGACGAATCATTCCCTGGATGTTCACTCCACCTTTTTTCAGACACATCATTTTGTGTGTTTATCTCTAATACACATCACTGTGTTTCTAGTTGTTTGAGAGAAAATCTACTATATAAAAATAAGTCGGGTTTTCCTTCCTGACGCTATAACTCCAGAACGCACGAACCGATTTCCACGGTTTTGCATTCGTTGGAAAGGTCTCTGGCTCCGTGAGGTTTATAGTAAAGAAAATTCAGGAAAAATTTAAAAATAAAAGCGGGAAAATCCTTTTTCACATACAGCGCCATCTCTGATACATAGCATGTACTACAAACCAATATTTTAAGTAGATGGCGCCAAACGAAATGTTACATAAAACGAAGCCATCTGGTGGCGAAACGGAGTTCGCAGGGTTTGCTAGTTAACTATAAATATTGTTAAATGGACAGTACTCGTATTTTAGTCAATGTTGATTGTTTTGAGTAACTGATCTTCTTCTTCTTTAAGTGCCTCTCCATTACTGAACGTTGCCAGTCAGCTTCTTAAATTTTTCTTTGTCAATCGCCAATCTGAACAATTGCTCCACGGTCTTAATCCCGGTCCACTCCCTGATATTACGGAGCCAAGACATCTTTCGTCTACCCGATTTGCGCTTCCCGGGTATATTGCCCATCATAATGGTCTGCAGGAGAGAATACCGATCATGCCGTAGAATATGTCCGAGGTAGGCGACCTTTCTCAGCTTGACAGTCCGGATCAGTTCAACATTCGAGTAACTGATAGTTCTTTGTTTTCCTCACTGGTGAGTTCTAAACCACTAAACCTATTATAAAGATTAATAGTGCTGAGACAGGAAGCTAATATCTGATATTTAACAGCTATATTTGAAAATACTGCCATACTTTTCTGACCAGGTCTGCATGAATTCAAATTATTTTATACATACTTACTTAAGACGCGGTCCAACCCCAACTTTAAAATAATTTACGATGCTTTACGTAAGGTTGCAAATCGCTTGTTAGATTGAACGATGTAATGCGAAAATGCGTTAATTTTGTACGTTTTCTTTATATTTTTCGATATATACTTACACAATTGAAAAAACTGCTGGTTATTACTTTAGTACTATACGTTGGCTATGTATTACCTAAATAAAAATATAGTGTTATCGCTGAAAACTCTGAGAGTTTGGACGTGAAAGTTTATTTTTGAGGACCTACTCAGGATTTTTTTCTGCTGAAAGAGAGCTATATTTATGAATTCTATTCGGTTATAACTCTTTTCCTGTTCCTTTTCCTACCTTTGTATTTTTTTCATAATATACTATCGATCTGTTTCGTTACACTAGGTGTTTAAATATTCTGCTTTTTCTTTAATCAGGGTACGAGCGCGCCTTAATAAAATTAGGTAGTCAATAAGTAAACGTTTGCACATTGGAAGGTAGCTACACGAGTGACGCATTAAACTTCGTCTACCTGACAACACTTACCTATACAACTTTGAAAAAGTCTGAAGGTCAGGTTTTTGTCAATGTTGTCTATTTGCTAAAATTACAGATTGTAAAAAACTAAACAACTGTATTTACCTATCTGATACAACTGTGTAAATCTACATCTATACATATTAAACAGTAATCTAGATCTTGTCTATAAGATTATTAGGAAAATCATTATTTATGTACGTAGAAAAGTTGTATATAAAAACATTTTTGTTGTGTGTGTTTGCATGTCCTACTGCCTGGAAGTATTACAGCAAAAACTAAGTACTTACTGGATGAGTTTAAGAACTTTACTTGCAATATTATTTAGAGGCCTGTAAATCTATGTATTAGTTTTATTGAAATTGATACATCTGACAACAAGTTGTATATTTTTTTTAATACCTATAGAAAAAAAATACTTGTGAGTTTAGAGTACAGACATAGTATAGGGACTTATAATATAATAGTTGATTGGGTGAATTGACTGGGTGAATTAACAAATACGCCTCCTCCTTAGTCGTTCCCTCAGTGTTGAGGATCGTGACTTTTCTGAAGTCTCCTAACTGCTTCCCTCCACCTTTTCCGGTCTGTGGCTTCATGGAGCTACATTAACCGGCATATCAAGCTGCTGCAAAACCTGGTCAGGCCACCGTTTTGGCCTTCTGCTTCTTGGCCTTTTGTCCTCAATACTAATTAGTTGACTTAATTCACCTGTGCACCTAGGTGTATTAAGTAAACCTACTCATTAAAAGATGAACACCTTTCGTAACCATGATTACAATTTATTATTATTAATGTAAGTAATACAATTAGAATAACACTAACTTTATATAGATATTTTAGGTACAGACCAGGTCCACTTGACAAGGTGATAAACAACCTGATAAAGGTCGCAGGACGATAGAGGCCGCTTCCAAAAAGGTAATTTTGGAATTGTAATGGGAGACGATAGCTCAACAATTAACGGCCTATATGGTACGAGTACAAGTAAATGTATCATATTTGTAGACACAGATTACACGTTTAAGCTCAGATTAGGTAATAGTTTGTATGTATTACAGATGTACAAAAATAAAACCTCCACAGCAATATTTTTAGTCGACTACGCTACACAAAGATTTTCAAATTATTTATGTTATACAATATACATTTACAATATTTTGAAATAACATGGTATACGTAGCTGTATATTTTTATGTTTATGCATGTTTTGTTTTATTTTATTAAGTATACCACATGCTAGTGATGGTGGTAGCTCACTAGACCTAGGTAGGTTGCAGGCCTATGATGACAGCTGCAGTGCAAGTATCGTAAAAGTCGTTAAATTTGTCGAATCGCTAAGATCGATAAATTTAAAGTATCGTATCGGGTCCTAGCGAGTATGGAAGTCATATCGACGACTTACACGATCGTCAAATTGTCGACAGTATATCGATTATTACGAATTGTTTGCACATTCCACAATGCGTCCTTCTATCATTTAAAGATTTCTAGAGCATTTCGCTCTGCTACGATCAAAAGAAGGCTGAAGTCTATTTTTTTATTGAATACTAGCTGCACTCCGCGGTTACACCCGCATGGTGATGGATGATGACGATGTTGATGAAAATTATTCTATGTGTTAATTCAGCGCCCCATCTACCTACCTCCATGCCAAATTTCATAAAAATTGGGCCAGCCGTTTGAGCGTAAGAGAATAACAAACATCCATTCAATCATAAATACAAACTTTCGCGTTTATAATATTAGTAAGATCAAACGCAACTAAACAATATCCCAATTCCCGTCGCCTGTCGATAAGCTATATCGAGGTCGTTTTCAAAGCTGACAAAACAATTGTCAAAATCGATTAAATAGACGATTTCAAACGTAATTTAACAGTTCCATGCTGGGGTTTCCGTTATAATCGTAATAAAACTTATCGAATTTGTCTACCGATCGCTTAATTTTGTTACTTAATTGCAATGATCAACAAAATATCGATATACTCATAGCTAGTTGTTTCGAAGCATGGTGAATTTACGAATCAAATTTATCGATCGGTAAGTTTGGTACTTGCATAGCTGCCGCGAAATCTGTCCGACGTTGAGGGTAGTTACGGTGTTGGTAGCTAGACAGGTTTATACTAAAAGACGATACTACCATGCTGTAGCTTTTATAACGATGTAACCTTCACAAACATCTGAAGCTCGAGTTAGGATTCGAATAGTGACTGGCCGAGTCTCACTATACCGGGACTATTATCACTTTCAACTTCGACTTCCTTGACTTGATGGCTTATAAATATATTTTCAACTGTAGGCCTTTTTAAGGTGTACAATACTGTAGCACATTATTTCGATCTATTTCGTACGTTCAGCCAGCGTTTGCAATGTAAGCGAAATTTTTTTTGTTATTTATAACATCACGTTAGAAACCTATAAAATTATCAGTGTTTCTCTACTATATTATGCATGTATTTTAGATATAAACCCACGTCTTGAATCACTCTATCTACTAAAGACAACCGCCATCAAAATACGTAGCGTATTTTTAAAGATCTAAGCATACATAGAGACAGACAGATAGCGGGAAACGACTTCGTTTTGTACTATGTAGTGATATCTGGTGACTACTATTTCAATGTATGGTCAGTCATGATGTGGTCATTGGTGTAGGTACACCATTAGACCTAGGATAGTGCTGACTCTCAAGAACTGCCAGAACACACATTACTCGTACTATGTGATATCTCATAGCTATATAAACCTTTGTCTTACACAGGATTTTATATTATGTGATATCACCAAACCGTTTCGAATATCCTTAAGAGGATTGCATAGCTAGAACTTTCCATGCTAATAGAAAAAACTCTTTTATACCTGTTAACATTGTCCGATTTTAGTGTTTTTTCATGCAATCAACACATTGTTTGCATTTTGCATTGCCCTTACTTTTTGATTTTTTCAGTTATTTTAAGTTTAAAAAAATAAATTTATATTACTTTGAAATACTGAAAAAAACAAAACGTACAAGCATATCAAACAATGTGTCGAATGCATGACAAAAAATCACTGAAAGCGGACAATGTTAAGAGGTAGAAAAGAGTTTTTTCTTTTAGTATGGACAAGTACTAGCTATGCAATCCTCTTAAATTAATAATTTGGCATATTTGCCTGCATAGTTAAACAAATATCATCAGCTCATGTATACCCAGAAGTGATTCTGCTAATTGTCAAGGTCGTCAGCATCATGCGTTAATTACTCTTATTTAATTATAAAACTAGTTTGATTGAACTTTAGTTTTCAAACGTCCGGAATGGTCTCGTCGTTCACGACGCGGACTGAAACCTCTAAACTGGTGCTTTATAAAAGTGTTTCATCTAAGGAGATTAGTAATTATAAACTAATATATAAAAGTTTGTTGATACGAGACGAGTGTAAATAGTTAAATACCTACTCCAGGGTCTCCAGGCGACCAAATAGATGACTGATGATTTCAGTCAGCCATCCCTTTCAAAGTAGGTATCAAGAGTCCATATAAGGTAGTAAGGGCAAAAGTGAAAAAATATGAGATAGCATTACCCATATTAACTCTTACTGTGCCGAGTCAAAGCGCCGCTCTAGTTAGATTATATATAGAAGTAGTTAATCATATAGTACTTCTTCCACTTAGTTTATTTTTGTTCAAAGTGTAAAAACCTCTCAAGTTACATATATACATACATTTTCTTTTTATTCAAATTAGTACATAATAAATGAACTAGAGATTGGTCAAGTTGCATTGTATGTTGATCACAAGGACGCAACAAAGCGACATTTTAGCGGCCACTAGCAACTTCTATACGGCCATGACCGTCGCGTCACTTAGACTGAAGTCGCCTACGCTACCCACCGACCACTATCTCTGACACCTCTTTTTCTCTGTAAATGGTAAAATTTCAACGCGGAAAATGTACACCTGAGCTCTTATTTGGCTGGACATGCATTATCGCCTACGCTAAAGTTACGATGGCGTCTCTTACTAATTGAACATATCGGTCTTTGACACGAGCCCGATGTTTGTACAATCAATTAGATTGTTTCTACATACTTTCAAACAGTAGGCTCAAGGTTGCAGGTGGTTTTGTCTTTCATAGAATGTATTGTTTTGTAAGAACAACTTTTCTATGGGTGATTAAGTTTCTGCGTTGTTATTTAGGTAATGGTTAACGTAGATTTTTTAAATATCCGGGTGCTATTGGACCGGCCCATGGTAAATACTAGTAGTATTTACCATGGGCCGGGCTTCATTTTCATTTTTAATGGCTCCCATTGAAACTGGAAAGTATTTACTGATTTATTTATTTATCTATCTATTCACGTCAAAATCTTATATGCTATTTTGTACAATTTGCTTATATTAACTTATGTGTAACTTACGGCTTACCTTATTATTTCGCTAAACGACAGGTTTAACGTTTAATATCACTTAATAGTACCTATTAACAAGTACAATTTGAAAAATTTAATATCGATTTCCATTCTATGCAGTTATTGGAGTGTATCTCAAAACTATACTGGACCGAATTTAATGAAATTTAAATGGGACCACACGGAAAGCACCAGCATTCAAACACAAAAAAATTATAATTTGAAAATCGGTTTACCCAGTCAAAAGTTATAAGGTAACAAACATTAAATAAATAAAAAAACATACAATCGAATTGGATTGTATGTTTTTGAAAGTCGGTAGAAAATAAAACATTCTTAAAATTAAAGGTAGGTGTGAATAAAAATCTCTTATCTTTTACTCGTATATGTGGAGCTTAGCTACTCAATCTGTGCCAACGCCGAATGTGAGGTCTCGAAACGGCCGTGACCAGCGCGACGCGCTCCGTATGTAGGTGACCTCAAGCTGCCAGAACCTTCGAATTTCACTCCTCGCCGAGTGACATCTTCTTTACGTTAAGTGTTTTCCCTTCCCAAGGTAAGTACTCACAATAATTATTTTGTTTCCTATTTTTTCCTTAGATATTCACCAGTTGTCAATAGGAGTTATTAGGTTAATATATGAAATTTATTGTTTGAATCTATTTTGGGTTGGCTTTAGAATCGTGACCCCTGAATTTGGTGAAACAAAAACTGTGGGTGGGTTGAAGGGGTTTGTATAAAGCGTATTTACAACATTTTAGCTGCCGGAGACACGCCAAAATAGTCTAAATAGTTTTTTAAAGTTTCAATAAAACACCGTAATTTTGATAGTGACAGGTGACATAAATGACATTAATGCGTAAAACGAAACGTTTCTAGGTAACTTATAGCCTTTTTTGACATGTACGTTGTATGTAAGTTCTTGAAACGGAACGCAAACATCGAAGATAGCGTAATGTCACTGTCGGAATACTCGCGTCATTCCGTTACTTCCGAGTGTACGTGAATGTTTTCTCCTGTGTTTCTGCGCTTTCTTTTGATATCTCAACGACTTTGCTACGATTTTGGACTCCGATTTTGCTGCTTTACTGTACGACACCTGCTTGCTCACTGGACACTGCGATTGCCTTTGGAAGATTTGATAACTGGTACCAGCTCGACGTGCTCATTAGTCATCGCACTCAACGCATCGAGTCCCAATGGAGAGCAGTGAAGCGTTATTTTAAAAAAGACAATTATAATAATACTGAAAATTTCACTAACTCCATCATAGAGTATTTATGGAGAAGAAATGTGACTAAAATAAAAAAGACCCATTCATCGAAACTATAAATGCTATAAATTATGTCTATAAAATATAAGTTCTAAAAATAACAAATTGTTTTTCAATTTTAATTATCAGACCCATACTAGTAGGAATGTGTGCACAATAGTATATTAGTACCTAATGAATTGGCAATGTCACTTGTCTGTGACAAACCTATAGGTTAGGTTAGGTTTGAACTGTGATCCACCAGGCGCGAGCCGGGCGAGCGTAGCGAGCGTGCCGCAGCAGCGGCCGGCGAGCGCTTCATCAAACTACTTTTGTTCCAAATTTGTGCACAATAGTATATCAGTAGCTATCTAATAAATTGGCAAAGTCACTTGTCTGTGACATACCTATAGGTTAGTTATAGTTAGTTAGAATAGGTCGAAGTCAGTGACAGAACCGACTCATAGCACCCCGATTTCAAGCAGTCTTGTCGGATTGCAGAGCCGACGCGGGGGTGGTAGTAGATCGAAATGCAGTACTTAACCTCAAAATACTTAAACAAACATAACTCGAAAACTAATGGTCTCCGGCGGGTGGGGTTTGCGGGGGGGCACTACCCGAACCCTTTTAGCTTTTATTATCAAGTATTTAGTCGAATGGTCAGTAATTATATTTGCTCAGATCCTGTTCAAATCAAATCTAAAAACGGTTGTTTTCAATTAAGGCATCAAAGCCCAAATATGTCAGTTATTATAAAATATACTCATGCTGCATATGTTCGGGTTTCTTGGAAGAGATCGCTCTGAGCGATAAGACACATTGTTACACCTAGTTTTTAGAATTGTTCTTTTTAATTTTAAGTGTTTAATGTGGTGTCTCGATAAAGTGTTGTCTATCTATCTATGTAAGTTTTTTTTAATAATGAATTTGTTCACAGACATCAATGGGTCCGCGGCATTGTTTACATAGGTATATTATATATTAAACTTTTAATTTTGTTTTTATAATTACTAAAGGAATACAGAGATAGTTTGAAATAAGAACACGATTTGTCCGTCATTAAAATAGGCTCTGGAAAAAATGTGCATCGAAAAGTCTAGAATAGAAAAACATTCTTACTGTAATAAACACTTTTCATAATGAATCTAAAATTTGCATTAAAATTGATTTCAGGTGGTCAAATTAGAATAATGACGTCTATTTACGATGCAACAACAGTTGAAGGCGGCTGTTGATTCTTGTTCTAAGGCGTGTGAAAAGGGTATGTTCGATTTCTATTAGTTCTGAACGCAGTTATATCCCTTTTACCGACTTCCAAAAAGGAAGAGGTACTCAATTCGACTGTTTTTTTATGTTTGTTACCTCATAACTTTCGAATGGGTGAATTGATTCTCATAATCCTTTTTTTGTTTTTTTTTTCAAAGCTGGTGCTTCCCGTGTGGTCCTATTTAATTAAGTACAGTAATTATGATCACTGCTCTATAGGTATTATGATAAGTTTGACATCTAAGTCAGGTGGTGATAGTAAATATAATATGTGAAGCGAAATGGAGATTATAGCGCATTGTTTATATATTTTTCTATCTATATATATAAATGTGAACCCCTATTTCTTCTGGTCAGGCTATCACTTGAGAACGGATGGAAAAGTCTCGCTAATTCTTTATTTCTTGGGTTAATTATTGTCAGGAGAAGGTTTCCTATGTTAGAAAACCCAAGAAAAAATTGGAGGTTATGGCGAGGTCGAAGACCGAGCCTACTACGTGAACGTAGTCGCGGCCAGTCGCTAGTATATCTATATATATAATGAACCCCTTTTTCTTTTTGTCACTTGAAGACGGATGGAACAATGTCGCTAATAACTTTTTGTTTTGTTAATTATTGTCAGGAGAAGGTTCTTATGAAATAAAAACAAAAATAAGGTAGATTATGGCGAGGCCGATGGTCAAGCCTACTACGCGAATGAACTTGCGGGTAGTCGCTAGTTTAATATATATTAGCTTACGTTGACATGGATAGAACTAATGTATAGTAATGGAAAAAGAATATAAAGTAAATATACATTCTTACTATTCATGACAACATATATGCTTCAGTTGTATCGAGTATATCCAATATGTTTTTAACTTTACTAAGAACGTTTTATTAATACTTTACGTGAATAATAACATTGTAAATAACCAGTACATAATGGAACTTATCAGTAATGTATTAAAGTTGAATTCGTTAAAATAATCAGCTGGAATGGAAAAAGTGTGCTAGTTATGTCACTTTTCTTTCTTTCACCTTATGGGTTCGTTCGCAAACATATGCACAATTGCACAATAACAATACAGTGGTTAAGTTTAACAATGGCGTATCACGGCGTTGTTTACAGTTTTTGGGTTCCGCAGTCATGATACTTACTCAACTGCTCACCGATGACAGATACTTTATGAAATATCGCCCTTGCAACAAGGTTGGTTTTCCAAAGTTTCTTGTCATCTCGTCATTTGTTTCACGGATGTTGTAAAAGATGGAACGGTATTTTGCTCTTAGAGAATCGCACTGCTGGATTAAAGTTAAATTTGATTAGTTAGGTGTTAAAGGTTTAAAATTAAAAGTACGATAATACAAAATTCATAACCAAATTCTTTATTAGATTGTAAATTTTAAAATACTTAATACTTCCTTACTACTTATATGTATATATAATATACTTATTATATGTACGCTGCATTGGAGCTGCTTTACCATTTTGTGCCCGTGGCTGTGGAGACCATGGGCAGTTGGGGGGCTGAGGCTAAGAGCTTTGTGGGATAGTTAGGTCGAAGACTCTGTGACATCACCGGTGACTCCCGCTCCGGTTCGTTCCTGGTGCAAAGGCTGGCCATAGCTATTCAGCGCGGGAACGCAGCGAGTGTAATAGGCACCTTTCCACCGGGAGCGGACAGGGGCGGGTTATTTAATTTTGACTAGAAGGTTAATCTAGCCTTTGTAATTTATTTTATATTTTTAATATGTGTAATTGTAATTGACTATGTATAGTAAAATATATATTTATATGTATTATAAAGTAATATATTGTATTGGCGTCAGGACAAAATTACATAGACTTAATAGATGAACAAATTTTGTTAATTGATATGTTAAATAATGACAATCGGAAGTAACAATAATATTTATGATTTCATATTTTGACGAAGAACTGGAAAAGTATATGAGATGAAAAATATATATATTTTATATTCAATTCAATTATGAACCTTTGATTAAATGTCAAAGCGTTTTGACAAAGTGAACTCAGAAACTTTATTTCTACAAACTCGTTAGTCGTTCGCTCGATATTTTACGGTAATTTTAATCCGGAACACAGTTAGCTTATATATATACATACCTATATATCAATAAACCCCTATTTCTCCTGGTCAAAAAGATGATGAAGAGAAAAGATGGGAGGTTATGTGACGGGCAGTTACTAGTAACTAATAATTTTAGTGCCTACAGAACACTGTTTCCACTCGCTGATTCGCAATTGAACAGTTTTTAAACTTCAATTAAGTACTTTGAATATGGCATAGCGTTATGGCAAAGTGACATGTGCCACAGAAACGTGATTTCAGCAAACACGTGTTTGTCGATAATAACCTTATTCGCTAGGAAGTCTATTCGTTATTTTACGATCGTTTTACTATAGATTATAGGTTCATTATTATTTGTTTACATTCTGCAGGTGTATCTATACTGCTTCGACGCAATATGTCACTTATTATGTGCCATAAGTACCTATTCTCAATATAATAGTGAAGAAGAAATTACAATAAATATGGATTATATATCTGTTTTTAACTTTAGTTTTAAAGTTCCTTAGGAACACAAAATAAGGAATAAGAAGGTAGTTGTATTGTATCCTTTGTCGTTCTGTCTGTCTGTGTAATCGTATACGGTTTGGCAGTAAATACTTACTTATTACATATTAATTTCAATCTGAAACTTCCACATGTTCTAAAGGAAAAAGGGTTTTAACAAAGTAACCCCTCATTCCTTTTTCTTGCTTTTAGTTCCTATTTTCTTCTTGGTACGGAACCCTAAAAACAGTTTATATATATTATCCCACAGTTTATGTAAAATATAGCTATGCACTTACACTTTGTTGTAGCTACGACCTAAAATTGATAATGTAGATATAATATGAAGTAAATATTTATAAATGTAATTATAATAACCAATGCTTTTGTTTTACCTATAGATACAAATTTATTTTTAGTGATAATAATTAAATTTAATAGCCATAGTTATTAAAAATTTTAAACACAATTTGTGAGCCAAAAAGATTCACAGCATAATATCGTAATAAATAAATAAATTAAAATTTGGAGACTACAATGAGCTTCAACGTACTCGCAGTACGGTAAATATTTAGACAACAATTATCAGTAGACCGCGATCCTCTAATAACAGTAGCTACCTTTCTACTACACATTCTAAAAACTCTAAAAGTTCACCATACAATGCTGTTTTGTTATTGGTCTCACAAAACGTAAAAAGTGTTGAGCGAGTATTGGTCGTGTTGGTACGCGATTGATTAGAGTAACTATAGTGTGATGAATGAGCGAGGTAAGCGGGTTGATTACTACGTAATCGTCTGGCACTGGCATGATATCATTTGTTGAACATCGTGGTCACGCCTGCCTCGAGATTTCAAACGTGGAATCCAAGGCTGCTTACTCAGTTGAGCACTCACTTTACTGCAATACCCGTGTCATGTCCTTTAAACCATAACTGTTTATCCATTATAGGTACTATTTCAGGGGCTTATTAGGTTTAAATCTTTGATACATTTGTTTTTGTATATGCAATCGCTAAATACCTACATTTTTATCAATCTTAAAAATATTATTAAAAACTAATATAACAATATAAAACCAAATATAATAACTTATACTTACATAATATACACAAAAGTGCCCAGATTGTCAGCATTCTAACAACTTTTCTATTATTATTATATATTCTACTTATATACCTTTTATATATTGGCTATTGCCATCAAGTATAGGTGTATATGTGATATATTAGATTAGAAAATTTTGATGACGTCAGAATAGCCTATCAACATTAGATATTTGTGGCTGGTGTTTAAATACTAATGTCCATGACAATACAATCGATCAGGTACCAAATTTGCTCAGGTATTACAGATCATTCCAGACTTCAAGACTCTGGATTTAAAATGGAAAAACGGCAAAAAATATTTTTTGTGTCTTATAAGTATATCAGAAAAAGTTTGCGATCACTTTGAGCTAGAACGTCTATGATCCCGTATCGAGGCTTCATGACAGCAGACATGTATAGAGCAGTTGCTATTGATGGAATTGTCAGACCATTCCGAGGAAATCATGGGCACCAATTTATACTGGTCGATGATAATGCGCCCGCCCATCGAGCTCATCGAGTCAATGCTGCTCTCCGAGAATACGACATCACAAGGTTAGACTGGCCGGCCGGCTCTCCTGACTAACCCACCTATACTGACCTAACCCAATAGAGCACGCGGGGGATGCTCTTTAGCGATGTGTTTGGAACCGTCAGCCACGTCTCCAGACAGTGCCAGAGCTCAGGGAAGCCGCTATTCAAGAATGGGACAGGTTACCCCAAGAAATTCTGGATAACTTGATTCTCGGAATGCCCAGGAGGATCACCGCATGTGTTCGAGCCAAAGGAGTAGTTAGGTATAGTATATTGAATATAAACCTTTTATTAATAAATTGTTGATTAAGTTCAATTTCAATAATTATATCAGCTTATGCTAGTGATCACAAACCTTTTTGATGTGTGTGTAACCAACAAAATCGGACGAATTAACATTTAGTAAATTTGTCCTCATTTCAATCAAAAAAACTTAACGACACCATGTCAGACAGCTGTACTGATGTAGAGCTCTAATGTCTCAATTACTGATAGGTTCTTATCCACATCCTGCCGCGTGCGTACCATACAAGACCATACTGAAAATTACTTATTCAGCATTGTTACGTTTTTTGTTTCCATTGAAACCAAATTTGTAAAACGGTTTCTAGTCTAGTTCTCTTTTCTTGCTTTATTTCAAAGAAACATATACTTTTATAGTTTCATCTATGAATAATGTCATGGTTTTTCACAAACATTGTATACCTACTAACTTATTCTAGTGAACATTAAGAAAAAAACCCCTACACATCCGTCAACATTTTCCTATTATAACCATTTCAATTCAATATTTAACATATATACTAAACAAAACAAAATAAAGGCCTCTAGCTTATATGCGATTTCGCAATGAACTGTTTTTGCCTCGAAAGGACTTTTCCACATGTAGGTCTAACCGGGCGACACCGGATTATTCCTCAAATAGGGGCGCTGATGCTCCACACCTCGTGTATTCACAATTGCTTATTATTCCTCAATAGCTTCATTGCTTCAAAATTAGGGTTATATTAAGGTTATATTTATTTAGGTTATATTTAAGTTCACTTTAGTAAACTGAAGGTAAGCATTATAATATTTATACTACGAACTGTTTGGTTTCTGATCTCTGGTGTTCGTGTTCCTAATTTAAAAAGTACTGGCCATCATTATAAGAAAAAAAATAATTGGAGGTTATTCTACTATTTTGCTTCGGTTGTCTTCTTAGCTTGTAACGCTTGTTTAAAACGAAAAGTTTTACTTTTTCCATTTAAATTGATATATATCATCTCTCGTTAATCATGCCACCAGTACGAAGGCTCATGGATACGGTTACTGCAACCAGAGCCATTAAAATGATTCAAGAAGAACGTTCACAACGTTATGTGGGTTTGCAGTTGAGTTTTTCTCTCAGAGCTATCCAAATCCAAAATGCATGGAACTGCTTCCAAGAGGCCGGCAGTGCTGCCAGAAGACCTGGCTCAGGTAGAGTTCGTATAACAACGGCGCACAAGGATCGGCACGTCCAGTTAAGAGCTCGTCAGGATCGTGCAGTAACAGCCCGTACGTTACAACACAACCTACGGCTGACAACGGGTACCCTTTTCAGTGACCAAACTATCCGTAATCGATTGCACGAAGACCAGCAATTGTCGAGACGACGAGTTGTTCGAATTCCTCTGACCAGGAGCCTTACTATCAGCTTCGTAAAAACCATGCAAGTTCCGTGCAGTTCTTAAGCCTGGCATAAACAGTTTTGAATGAAATCATACCATGATGCTCATTTAGGTAATCTGTTTGAATATTGTTTTCTCAAAGGTGAACGGATAATATTGTCTCTTGCATTCTAACAATTTACTACAAGAAACATTGCAGACGCCTAGACATTTGTAAGCTAATAAACTGAGTGGATTTAGAGCGACATGTTAACGAGAGTCCATACAAAAAAAACAGGTGAACGTTTTTTCTGCGGTTATTGAATAGTAGGCCCGGGCAGGCCTGCTTTAAAGTTGTCATGGTACGAATAAACCGGGCAGTTGTCGAGAAGTTCTGCTTTAAAAGCTCATAGTAAGGCCCCTGGGTTCAACGTACAAACCGTTTAAGATTCTCCCGTCAGTATTTGAACGGGGGGATTAATCAGTAGGGCAAGGTGCTTTTTACAGACGAGTGCAAAGTAATTTTTTTAACGAAGATCGGCGTATTAGGTTGTGGAGACGACGCGGCGAGTAGTTTTCGGAGTCCTGCATCCACCAAGTTAACCGTTTCGGTAGTCCTAACGTGATGGTTTGGTTTGGGGTGGGAATAGCTTACACGGTAAAACTAAAATAATATACTCATAATTTTAAACGCAGGTACCGTAATTGCAGATCGTTACATCGAGGACATCATCTGGCTTTAAGTGATCCAATTTGCACAGCGAGTGGGTCCTGGATTCGTCCTGATGCAAGACTATGCCCGTGCACACACAGCTCGAGCGACCCAAGCTGTACTAGAAGAGCATCATATTGAGGTATAACCATGGCCAGCTAACAGTCCGGATTAAAATCCAATCGAGCATATGAGGGACCAATTAAAAAGAAGGGTTAGAGAGAATGAGCGAGGGGTCTACAACCAACCGCAGCTGATTGACGCTTTAAAACGTGTATGGAAGGAGATCCCAGATGTAAAAGTGGGAAACATGATCCAGAGTATGCATGCGAGGCTTCAGGAGTGCATTGCTAAAAGAGGAGGACATCCTCGTTAATAAAAAATAGAAACAAAAGTGACTAAATCAGTATTTGTCTTTTGTCGGTGATTTTCTTTTGTTCATCTTTCCATTAGAAATGCCCAATTTCATTAGGAACTGAAAAAATCAACTCATAATCATTATTTTAGACAAAAGTTAGCCTGCATTATAAGCAATAACATTATTTTGTAGGTATTTTGTGGTACGGCAACAAATCTTAGTGGCCGTTGTTTTATTTTGAGTAGTAGTTTTGACTGAGGTACTTACTAGGAATAAGCATAAGTAATTTGGTAGCGCGCACAAACCTTAACTGGTGAAAGTATACTGCTCAGTTTCATTGATATACATTATAAAGTAATCCTTCCTACACCGTGATAAATAAAAAACAAAAGATTTATGAATTAATCTGACGTATGTATCTGGGTACGATACGTAATCTGGGACGCAAAGGGTTAATTAAACTATAATGTAGTATATTTTTATCAGTATGTATGGTTTGCAAACTGATTGGTCTTAATCCCATATGTTTTGTACAAAAATAAAAATATCTAAACTTATTATTATGTCATGAAAAGTGATTACACAATCCAAAATTTTGCACATTATGCAAGATTCTTAATAAACTGACATCTCCTTCATCATAATCAGCCCTATGTGTTCCCACTGCAAGGACGCGAGCCTTCCTCTCAGGGGGAGGAGTTGGGCCATAAACCACCACGCGGGCCCAGAGTGGATAAGCTTGTAATGGCCAACCCATGTCGAAGTTTGCAGGGGGAGCTAGTGCTCATAACTTAGCTTAAAAGTATAGATAAATTAAGTAAAACTTAGTATAGATACGTAATTTTAAGCTACATATTGTACACTTATATCCTGAAATAAACATGATTTGATTGATTGATTGATTACGACTGTTGTCCTAAGACAAACAAGCGGGACCGACGGCTTAACGTGCACTCTGAAGCACGGAAGCGCTCAGTTGAAAAATGCCACTAGCTATCACCCATCCAGCTCCTGACCGCAGCAAGTGTTGCCTAAGTTGTTGATGGGTTAAGATCGCCGAGTCAAGCTCCGCTGCGAGCGCTTCCTTGACAACTCCATGAAATCAATGAATTGTTCTAATTAAAGAAATCACTGCATTATCATATTAATAACATCAATTAACATCGTGTAGTTGTCATAAAGAGTAGATTACATTGATCGATTGAGTTTGGCCGATGATATGGAGAACTGTTAGTTAAACTGTGGGAAAGGGCGCTAGAACGGATCGCATTGATGTTACCTGCGCCATGCATTAAGTAATAGTTTCTGCGTAACCTGATTTGGTCGACTTGTGTGGTCGAATTAGAATGCGCTTATGTGGTGGTGATCTGCGCTATCTAATAATGATTTGTCATTCCATATTTTTACTGTGTTCTATTGTTTGTCGTCGCAGTCACTACTATTAAGACAAGTATAGGTATACCATTTGGAAATGTAATGGTTCTATATATTATAAGTTTGTGATAAAAATACTAAACCATACTCTTCCATGATTTCTGCCTAACTAAGACTTAATTACCCGACTGCGGCAAGCCCAAACGAGAGTTATTGACCGGGATAATTGTTTCCGTTGTTGCATTATTAAACTTATTTTTAATTTTCTTGTTCTATTAAAAAAAAATGGCATAAAAGAAACAACTAAGTCAGTCAAATTTTAAAAAGTGAATATTGTTTTCATACTTCTAAATTGCGTTTCATGAAATTGTTATTTTTTCAGCGGATAGTCAAAATGTCACATTGGATTTCTAACAATAAAAGTCGTAGTGGAGTAGCTAAAATGTCGGTACTCTTATCTGATATATTACTACGAATTGGTAAAATATTGTATTAAATGTGACTGTGCTACAACTGGCTATGCTACAACTGACTTCGGCCAACAATCATCCAGTCAAGTAAACAGATTTCTTTTATTATACGTATATTGTAAGTATAATACGTAGTATACGTATTATACTTACTATACTACAAAGTATACGTATTGTACGTACTACGTATTATATTATATTATACGTAGATTATCACCTGACATCCAAAAGGAGGAGGTTTTCAAGTGGACACGTGATTATTTTATGTATGAATAATTACACGCATATTTTTTTAAAGAGAAGTCCGATTTTGTTAATTATTTTTTGCTTGCTATATATTTGTTGTATACTTGCTTGTATACTTCTGAGGTAGTCCCATTTAAATTTCATCAAATTCGGTAAGAGGCTTTTGAGTTACAATCCAATAACTGAAAAGTGTTTTACCTATCTTGATGATAACGTAAGTGAATGACAATCGATCCCGAAAGTAGCAAGGGTCCTTAAAAGGGCGTAAAAAATTGTTTTACCAAAAATTAAACCTACTTTTACAAGTTATTTCACACTTTTTAATGTTGAAGTCGCTTCCATTATTTGGTATAAACATTTATTCAACCATCATTCGTTAGGGTCATAAGACGGGCATTATATGGAATACAATTTACTCCCGGTGCGTTTAAGGAACAAATGACATCATAATTTTGTGTTTTCATACAATTTGCAATATATGTATGGAAATCCAAAAAAATACTGTGTTCAGATGTTTAACTCTCACTACGATAAGGCAAATGCGGATTTCACTGAGTATGTTGAGGAGGTATTATGATAAAAAATCGCCAATGCCTTCTCAACAAAAGACAACTAAAAAGGAATCAGTCGAACGCAAAGCGGTATCTTTGATGGATCCCACACTGGTCTATAAAGTTTTAATTTTTGTATAAAGGGAGCAGGTAGGTAGTAAAAAATTGTCTTACCGAGACCGTGGCGTGCCACCATAGATAACATAAAGATGCAGTAACCAAGGTCGGTTTAAATCTAGAACACTATTGTATGGGTTTTACAAAAGGAGCAGACTTGTAGATTTCTACAAAATAATCATAAAAATAAACAAACCACCGCAGTAACTGAAAAATTGTCATTTTTACTGAACTGTCTGAAAATATACGCTGAAAATAACTATCACATAAAACCTTTTTGATCTACCATAAGTAAAACAATTTGCAAAATCAGTTCAACATGTCACATGCCTGTCTGTAATGTCAAAAGAATAGCTTTTTACTAATTGTATTTATATTAAAATAAATAAATGAGTATATACGGTATTTATAAAAAAGTCTTTGTCTGTATTGTCTGTCTAACCTCCGAAGTAGCTGTAACAATTTTGACGTCACTTTCACTGGCTGAAAGCTGGTGTTACAAGAAATATCTTGGACATATTATATACTTTGATATCTTTTCCTTAAGAAATATAAATTAGGGTTTCGCACAAAAAAAATATATTGCGTCATAGTGTTTATTCGGCGCAGGTGAAGCTGTGGGCGCAGTTAGTATATAATATTAGTAAGAAGTAGAAACCTCTTAATTTGGACGACTTATTACAAACATAACATTTATGTTACGGTCGTTTATTTTAATAACAGAAAACAATATAACTGTTACTGTGATAATTATTGCAAAGATTTCAGTAATTCCTAAAATAGTTTCATTTTGTCAGAATTATTCAATTTCATCAGGGTGTCATTGGTAATCAATAATCAATTTATGGGTAAAATACAGTTACACGTCAGAATTTATATAACTATAGTATGTACGAAAACTTCACGAAGCGTTGATTCAACATCTACCTACGAGTTCGTTGCGACAACCAGTTAGGTCAGTAACAAAAGTTCATGTACTGTTTTACAGAGCGTGCTCCAATGTCGGCACCCATCAAAGTACCATAGGATGCTCCCACGACAGTATTTTAAAAATATCCAGTGATTTTTTAAATTTCTTACAACTCTTTTTGTGATGTATGTATGTGCTGAGCATTTTGTTTACTTTTTGTGAACACTCTGGGAATAAGGACTCTACTCTTGTAGAGTAGTCAGTTTAACACACTTACAAATTGTATTGATATAGAAGACATTAGAATTTGCTACAAATATATATGATGTCTTGTGTTTGATTACTATCTCACTTGATGGTTAGTGATGATGCGGTCGAAGGTGGTATCGCATACACTAGATCTAGAATTGACTGGCTTTCTATCATGTACAACTACTAACTCAACGATAACCTGGTACCAGGAGAGAGGTCAAGGTATACCAGTTATGAAAAACTGCAATAAAAAAAAATTGAATACCGTCTTCCATTCTATTACTTTGGTAAAAATCAGTTATTGGAGTGTAACTCAAAAATTACTGGACCGAATTTGATGAAATTTAAATGGGACCACACGAGATGCACCAGCTTTCAAACAAAAAATCTTGAGAGCCGGTTCACCCTATCGGAAGTTATGAGGTACAACCATAAAAAAATATAAGGTCGATTTTTTTTGGAAGTCGGTAGAAAATAAGAAAAATAACCATGTCACTCAGCCAAGCGATAATAGACATTTTTGAAAGATGCTGAAAATTTTTATAATGTATTTGTTAAATAGGTAAAATAAATTAAGTTTTGACAACTTATAGTTTACAACATAGTTGTCAGTTTGACACTCCATGTTGAAACACAGATGTTTTTTTTTTCATAACTGGTATACTTTATTCTCTCGCCCAGCACCAGGTTATCTTTGAGTTTCAGGAGACTCGGTATACTTTAGGAAAAAGGCATTCCATCTTGAAGGAAGTAGCTAGTCAGACAAATTCGAGCAAGTACCACCATGCTGTGGACATATACCACGATCATTGCAATGTTAGAGAGAAAAAAAATTCGATGTTCGGACGGCATGACTCATTGGTGGCTAAGCGATCATGTCATCTGACACAGATTGTCGGATGACGCGGGTTTGAATCCCGTCCGAGAATGTGTATTTTTCCTCTAAAACGCAATGTTTGGTTTCACTAAGCAGGTGTTAGTGATTTAAAAATATATCACGATGCTAACTTTACCGAAATATAAAGCTTCTTAGGGATCGAACACGTCACTGTCAGTTTGGAGATTAGCTCTAGTAGGCCAGGCCCTATCATAACTTCATGAGTCTTACTTATAAATATCCTACTTACATTATCTAATTAATATATCTTACTTATATTAGAAATGTGATTGTTTGGTTGGATGGAGCTTTGTCCCTCAATCACGTCAAAACGGCCGATAGGATACGGATGAAATTTGATATGTAGATAGATAAGGCGGTAGAATAACACATACTATATTTTCTTCATCATCATTCATTACGACGCGAGTGAAACCGCGAGGCACAGTAATACTTCGTTTGGACAACCAAAAAGTAACGTTGAAACATTAAGTTTTGACTTACCTTAAAGACTAATAATTGATTTCGCTAGATATCGACCAAGATACTAATATTTTCTAATTAAGTTTAAATCCAACTTGACTATCATAGTAAACATTCAATCCAATAACAATTAAAATCATACGCATGGAATGTTACATTATAAACCTGTATACAACCATAAAATGTCTAAATTCTACCGTGAGGCGCATCATCATACTTCCACAATAAAATAAACCAAGCTTACTAATCGTTGCAGCTAAAACCGGCTACAAATGGTAATAAAATAAAGGTACTTACACACATACGTAAAGTGTCGAAACGCAGTTCTCTCTTTTCGATATAAATAGTGCAGGGCGAAGCGAGCGCTGCGCTGCGCAGTGATCGACCATTGACAGCGATCCCGATAATCGGGCGAATGTTTGAATTTCTCTATTTTCAAATCGAGACGATGCGAGTGTGGGTACGAACGCGGGCGTTAACGTTACTTCAGCGGCTAGTTTTGTAGACGGTAGGACAGGTTAACGCTCGTTACGCGGATGGTGTGCGGGAAGGGTATCGGCGCGGCGGGCAGCCGTGTGAACGCGCCGCGTTAATTGGCATGCGGAGTGTACGTCTGTCTTTCACGCCACGCGTCCGCGCATCATTCATATCGAAGCCGTTTCGATTTGAATTTAGAATAATTTATGTTTTCGATGGATTGAGGTAATTTTAAGTTTCGGCGTTTGTTTTTTCTTTCATTAAGCAATATCCAGCTTTCAATCGCAGCATTAGACTATAGCAACACACAAAAAAAATGCTTTAGGTAATTTGTGTGTACAGTACAACTCCCGCCACCGCCCACGCTTAGGCATGCGTCAGACAGAATCCAGATAACCTTTTGGTACCTATTTACGCGTTAATTCGACCAAAGCGAGTTGAACCTAAAATAGAATTACGTCAGTCAAATCCTTTGTTCCGTTCAAAATAAACAGTTACGCGCATACCAATTTGTTATCAAACTACTCTTGTTATCGATGTTAAGTCGTACAAGGACGGCTATGGCACAACGAGCACCGCACTCGTCCTGTTTGGTTACTTTGTCGCCTAATGCAGATAAATATACTGTGTATGTTGTTAGTAAAGGAACGTAAATTAAGAATATGGATTAGACGTGCGATTCTGTAATGATTCGTCGACGAGCTCACTGATGTCAAATACTTTGAGATGTCGCCCTTGTAAATATGGTTGTTTTTCCAACGTTTTTTGTCATCTCGTCATTTGTTTCACGGATGTTGTCAAAGATACGACGATGTTTGCTCTTAGATAATCGCACGGTTGCTAAAACTTGTCAATTATACATAAAATAAAGTTAGATTATTTATACATAAACGTATATCTCGTATGGTACAATAATAGTAAAGTACTAACGTAGTGTAGCGCTACTACAAAAATATATAAGTACGTATATACATAAGTATATTCGTATAAGCTATTAATTAGTACTCACGTGCAGATCTTCTTTGTAGTAACCTAGATATTTGTGTACCTACGTATTTTGTTGCACATTTTAGTCGCAAAACATAGGGATATTAGACAAGAAATATTGTTTATACTTAACTAAAAATTTCAAAGAAAATTCTAGAAAATCCATAGCACCCTAATAAAGAAGATGTATATGTAAAGAAGTCCTGTCGGGCTATTATGTATCTCAGTTGCTAACAAATGTTGATTGAAATCTTAGAAAATGGCGGCTCTATGTCAGTTTTGACGACTCCAGGAAGTAAAAATGTTAGTAAGTTGATGACTGCAGCTAACAAAAGTGACATTGCCGCCATTTTTTTCGATTTCAATCAACATTTGTTACCAACTGAGATACATAATAGCCCTACTGATCCGTTAACTTAAATTACTTACTTGTACTACAAGTTATTTCATTTCTTTCTGAAATATTGAATAGAATTCAAATGTGCCAATAAAAATATTCTACGTGTTACATGATAAGCTGAAGTTCGTTGCTGTACTCTATTGTGAGCTAGACATCTTGCGATGAGTGTGTGACTCTATCATTTCGTACCTTGTGTTTTCAAACTCTATGTTATTCCGTTTAACATTCCCTAACGCAGAGCGCAGATTTTCCGAGTAGATATACTTCGAATACATATAAATAATAGAAATTGCAGTTGGTCGTTGACTCTATACGACTTCTAATATCTATATAATAGGATATGTCTCTCTCAAAGCGAAGTTTTACAAAAGTGATAAAATGTTATTTAACTGTAACAATGACTACAGTTTTTAGAAATTAAAATTTGTTACTTTTGTACTCTATTATACTTCTATTCTACTTTACAAAACTCTACAATAAAAAATATGTACTGCAATTAAGACTGTACAGTACTTATAACCTAATATAAAACCGCCAGAGATCAGATTTGACCTGGGTAAATGAACAAGAATTTATTAGCGACTCTATAAAATCTAAGTTCAGTGTCTGCCTACGTCTACATCGAAGTGACATTTCACCAAGCTAATAAAAATAAAATTTCTCAATGACATAGGGTAATAAAACGTGCCATTTCTATCAGAATTAAAGACCGCAGCCCAATGTAACATTGAGTCTAATGACAATAGAGCTAAAGTCTTCAATGTACATGACTTCACGTGGAAAATAACCACGACTTTGAGTGGATATATTACTATATGTAGGTGTATTTGTATATGTCGCGCCGTCTGGGTGCGATCGGGATAAAGTTCACTACGAAAGCTATGGAGTTGGTTGACTTTTACTATAACGTATACAATAATATGAAGAGAAAAAATCACAACTTGAATGTAGTTATGGTAACATAATTATTTAGAATACGAATAATACACGAGTAGTGCGTGTTCGTTACTTAAAGAACTATCACACTTTCACGTGGCTTTTTCTAGGTACGTATGTTATGTATACATAACAAATATAAAAATATGTGAAGTGCATTTCGCCTTGGTCGTTTTCTATCAGTTATGAGCTGTTATTTGGAAGGTTTTTTTGTACGACTAAAACCAGGTATCGAATGAAGTCCAGGTGTAGCAGACCATATCGGATCGGAGTACATCGGATCAGAAACCGAGCATTCGAAATCTAGTAAATGCTGGATTGTTTTGGTAACATTGTAATCATATCTATGAGTATGTAGTTTTCACATATATAAAGGAGTTTGACACATATGCCGAATATAATCATAGCGGGAAATTACTGACTTTTCGTGGATTTGGATTACATTATTTCGTAGGGCATCACAACACACTTAATAATTGTTTATTTTGTCACGGATTCGTGTACGAATTCTATGTCAAACGGACAGTAACCATTACTAATAAGCTATATCCATTCCCAAATTTAAACCAAATTCGTGAAGCATTTCATCGTGATGAAATAACAAACAGGCACAATTACTAGTATACTAACTCACATCGTCACTCACTCACTTATATTCTCACTCACATACAAACTTTCGCATTTATAATATTAATGTGATGTGATAGTAACACCGAGAAACTTAAACGATTTTTAAATATGTTACAAATGTAACACTGTGTACAAGTGTACGTAATCGTTTATTGACGTATACAATAAACTATAATTTATCTAGTATAACTGTGGCAGAGTGTGCCTAGCACAAATAACTTCGTAAGTGTAACGTAACGTATCGTTCAAGTGAAACAGTACAAACTGTTATGTATACTACTACTGTATGCTACTGTGACACAGATAACTCGTTGTTTGTACGCCGAAGCGTGACGTGTTGACGCTTACGACACGAATACTTTTTCACAAATTATTTGTGCTACAGCCTATATACACCGCCAAAAGGATCAGCATAACATATAGGTAATTACACGCTCATATGTCAGTCATGTTGTCATCACATCACAGAAAAGCTTAAGCAAGCTTGTTATTAATTTATTACCTGTCTCTTAGTAGACTTCTACAACACCTAATCATTTCTAACATAATATTTTGAGACAGGTCTATTTTTATGCCGAGAACTGCCTAGGTTTAATTAACACTTTATTATTTGTAAATTGTCCTATGTCAACACATTGCGTGGTTGCCCCAACAAATACTCGTAGTGAAGTTGGTTTTGTAATCTATACCTCTATGTAAGTTGTTATGCATAGTTTTGCACTTGCATAATATAGACCGTAATCATGTTGTTATATTAAAATTTGATACATATACGTATTGTAACTGTTGTTTTTCATCTACTGCAATATGTATTTATATCTAAATCATTATCTTAGCTTTGAAAAAAGGTTTCTATCATGGGATTCTTATGTATAAATTGCTATAAGTAGGTACATCAACTGTAACTTTTCATAGGGCTCGAAAATCTTTCGTGCTACTCCTACTCATAAGATCTAATATCCTACTCTTATCATGATTGTCTCAACTCAAGGAGTATGAATAGGGCGAGAGTAAAAGAGATAGCTTCCGAAAAATAATTGCGCACGAATGACGTCACCGAAAAGTTGTTTCACAGGTCACGTGACCAGCCGTGCGATTCTCTAAGAACAAACACCGTTCCATCTTTGACAACATCCGTGAAACAAATGACGAGATGACAAGAAACGTTGGAAAAACAACCTAATGTACAAGGGCGATTTCTCATAAAGTCTTTGACAACGGTGAGCTCGTCGACGATAACATCGACGAATCATTAGAGAATCGCACGGCTCCTGGACCGAAAAAGACAAACCGAAATGAAAATGTTCACGTTTAAGAAATTTTATTGTGTATAATATTGTTGGGTAAGGGGATGAATTAGACGAATACTAGAGTAATCCCTTCCCCGTCGTGATGCGAATCGTAAGAGACTAGGAAACCCGACTTAGTAGATGTTAATCTGTCTGAATCAGCAAGCCTCATTCGAGGCAAGTTTCATTCATAAATCTATTGTTAATTTT
The DNA here is from genome assembly GCA_917880725.1 of Selenia dentaria. NCBI lineage: Eukaryota > Metazoa > Arthropoda > Insecta > Lepidoptera > Geometridae > Selenia > Selenia dentaria. The sequence continues at coordinate 17,177,826 of OU862888.1, read as the reverse complement.
TTTTATTTCTATATTATTGTTAGGGTGTGAAGGGCACTGTATCAAGTGATATTACTGGGCGAAAGAGACTCATAAACTGTATTGGTATAAAGTTATTAGTATTTATGTATTAGAATTCTAAATAGGACCATATAGCATTAAAATAACATAATATTGTGCACCACCGTCTACCGCTTCTTATGATACTCTCCATCAAAACGTTGTCTGGAAGAAATCGCTATATGCGATAAGACCGCCCATTGTACTACCTTAAATTAAGTTTATATTATATAAGTTACTTTTTCTATGTTTGGTTATGTGAAATAAACAATTATTGTATTGTATTGTCTTAGAGTGACGAGCCCAGTGCAGTGCTACGCAAAAGTACAGTTATAAGCTCTGGGTGACACTGCAACTGTCATGGGCAAGCGTAGTGCTTACCATGCGCGCACAACTTGGCATACTTACCTACTCTTATCCAAAAGGCAAAAGCACGTATGTTAAAGGATAAGGCTTCAGTGCTATGGCCGGCCGCCTGCTCTATGCAAACGTTAGAGTCATAAGAGCTCTAAGAAAGTTCTTACCTTATCTGCGTCTAACGCACAGCAACATACTCTACGGCACCCTACTATATATGATACTAGCTGCGCCCAGAGGTTACACTCGCGTAGTGATGAATGATGATGATGACAAAGAGATTCCTATCGCACCATCCTGGGCATCCCCGGGACATAATCTATCTCCTTGCCAAATATTATTACGATCCATTCAGCTGTTTATAGGCATGATAAGGTAACAAACAGACAGAGAGTGACAGACTTACAAACGAGAAATATTCTACGTCCGCTGGGAATATTTAGTGGCGCTTTCGCTTCTCTCCAGTGCAAGAGTCTAAATATATCCTTTAAAATGTAACTCTTGAATAAAACGGATTTATATCGAGGGCCATGAATCACTCGCATCGCTCAGGATTCTAACATTTGAATAACTCGCTACGCTCGTGATTCAATAATCACTAATCACTCCCTGCGGTCGTGATTCAGTCGGTAGAATCCTTCACTTACTCGTGATTCATCTATGGCCCTCGCTTTAAATCCGTCCTTTATTCACTAGTTGCATAATATACTATTATCTACACTAATGTTGTAACATTCTACTTATGTTTCCAATACTTGACTTATAATTACTACTGTTACAGAACAGGACAACAAAACACTCAATTTAAGCAATTTCACATGATGGTATAATATCCACATCGATATCGTAAAATCTCATTATAACATCAATAATACGCGACCAATTAACGTGGCGAGCCTTATGTCAAAATCCTCATACAAGTTGTATAAAATTTTGATATTAGGCTGGCTTTTGATAACAGTTGGGTTATACGTGAAAACTTCGTCGAAACTACTAAACTTACATACACAAAACTCTTTGGTAAGATCTTGTGCCAATTAAATAAAAAAAGAACAGCGCGCGCTCGCTCCTGATTGGCCCTGCGCGCGCAGCTGCATTTTAATGGCGGCAAGTTCACTGTGACAATAAATACGCGTGAATTTAATATTTGTTTTGTTTTTAAAATACAAATTAAAAGTTAAAAATGGATAGCGACGATGATATTTGTACGCCTCCGGATATTCTAGAATTGGCAACAAAAGTTACTCACAATCTTTTGCCAGAAAAATCTAGAAAATTATATGAAAAAGAATATAATAACTTTTTGGCATGGAAGACCGAAAAGAAAACTACATCATTTTCTGAAAATGTCATTCTTGCGTATCTCAAAGACCTCTCCGACAAATTCAAACCATCTTCTATGTGGGCTAAATATTATATGCTCAAGTCCACACTGAGTATCTACAACAATATTGATATCACGAAGTATTCAAAGGTCATAGCGTTCCTGAAACGCAGTTCAGAAGGACACAAGGAAAAAAAGTCCTTGACGTTTACATCAGGTCAAATAAAGATGTTCCTGGAAGATTCACCAGATATTTTGTATCTTTTTGAAAAGGTAAGTGTATTTTAGTTCTGTTATTTAATCTACCTAGTACTTACGTACTACACACGCAAGTTATCTAGACACTCCGTTTAAGCGCTTTGTGTATAAATTTGGTAGTAGGTACCTACACTTTACTACTTCATAAATCATAGTTTTTGCCTTGGCTATGTACCTCAAGCTTATTATATCGTTTATTGTTACAGGTTGCACTAATCTTCGGCATAATGGGGGCATGCCGAAGGCAAGAGCTATACAACATCCAGTTCGATGAAGTCTCTAACATAGACGACAGTACAATCATGGTGAAAGTTTCGAAAACAAAAAAGAAAATAGATCGTTCTTTCGTTGTGACGGGCAACTGCTATGCCGTATGTAAAAAATACATGGAACTTCGACCCACCCCCTGTCGAAACCCTACCTTTTTCTTGAGCTATAGATCGGGGAAGTGCGTCGATCAAAGAATTGGTATTAATAAATTTGGTGCTCTGGGAAAAACTATCGCAAGTTTTTTGAATCTGCCTAACCCAGCGTTGTACACGGGGCATTGCTTCCGGCGCACCTCGGCGACCCTTCTCATAGATAGCGGTGGTGATTTGACCGCACTGAAACGACACGGGGGGTGGAAGTCTTCTACTGTGGCTGAAAGCTACATTGATGAGTCTTTAATGAATAAAATTCAAGTCTCAAATACGATCTTGAACAGTATAGAAAACAAGACGAATGAAGTAATTATAAATATTCTGACTCCGTCTACGAGCTCTACTGCTTGCCCCGCGACCGCTACAGCTGCTGGATCAATAATTAACATTAACTTTCAAAATTGTACCATCCAAAATTTGAACAATTATTATAAATAAACTATTGTCAGCTTTTACTCTTGTTGTTTGATTAATTGCATTAGTGAAGATAAAGTAGTGTATGCAACTGCATATAACACGGGTATTAAAACACTCGTTACTATTATGAAACTCGCTGCGCTCGTTTCATAAACTCACACTCGTGTTTTAATACCCTTCATTATATGACAGTTGCATAAACTACTATTATACCATTCCTACTCTAAAAAGCTTATTTTTATTCACTGAAAACAATAAATTTTCCTTTTAATCACTGTTTTGGTGTTTGAACTTCGAACACGCCAATATATTCGATCTCCATCTCAGTGCTTATACATATTCCTTACGCAAATAAAAGTCGACATACAAACTCTTTGTGCAAGTAACTCCTCGAGATTTGATTGGTCGATATTTGAGACAAGGAGTTTAGCATTAGAATAAAAACTGTATTGTGTTCTTTGCTGCGATTATAGAAAAAAATATATAATAATAATAAATAAATTACTCTTATGTTTAGTAATTGTTCTAATTTTAATGTGCATTTAAATTAATTTAACTTTCCTTTTTTCTTCATTAAATGTCTATTTTCGCTTAAATTATTTCTTTTTCTCTAGTCAAGGTATAAAGAATGATCCATCATTCCACCATGAATCACTCGCATCGCTCAGGATTCTAACACTTGACTAACTCGCTACGCTCGTGATTCAATCATCACGAATCACTCCCTGCGGTTGTGATTCAGTCGTTAGAATCCTTTACTTACTCGTGATTCACTAGTTGCATAATATACTATTATGGATTTTCTCATAGTAACGCCTGATTCACTAAATTACCTACTACACGTATCAACGGGACTGAAACATTATGTTGCTCATTTAGTGCGTTTTCCCCTTAGTTACCTTGTAAAATCATCCAATGGAAGTACATTATAGAACAGTTCTGGATTCTTATATCAAGAATTGACGACACTAAATAATTATAGCTAAAATCATTGATGAGTAATAAACGTTCATGGCAGTACTTATGCTAAAACTAGCTGCGCCCCGCGGTCTCACCCGCGTGATGATGGATGATGATGAAAAGTCTAAAAATCGTATTGACCTTTAAAATATTGTTGTGTTATTCAGGCCTCATCAATATCTACATACCAAATTTCATACAAAGCCGCTGTGGCGTCATTTAGTAACAAACCTCTAAACATCCGTAATTAGTATTTCTAATACTACCTGAGATCCGCGGTTTATCACGCGTGGTGATAGATGATGAGGAAAAGTATCCTATGGATATTCCAGCGCCTCATCTATCTACTTACCAACTTTCATGCAAACCCGTTCAGTAGTGATTCAGTGAATAAACCTGCATCTATCCAAACATGCCTATTTATTACGTGCGACTGCCCGCGACTTAGTTCGCGTAGTAGGCTCGGCATTCAGCCTCGCCATAAGCTCCCGTCTTTTCTTGGTTTTCTAGTTTTCTTTCATAAGAACCTTTTCCTGACAATAACTAACACAACAAAAAAGAATTAGCGGGATTGTTCCATCCGTTCTATATATCCGTATAGCTTGACCAGGATAGGGGTCCATTTTTATACATATTGATTACTTTTTCCAGTTTGTTTACTCGTTTGCCTATCACTGCATCCCTAATACTTAATCCACTGTTTATCTTATAAAACGCTCTCTCTTGGTCGAAAACTATTTAACGTTCAGGCTAAAGTAGACCTTTATGTAATAATCACCTATAGGCACCACTTGTTACGAGTGACGTATGAAGAGGATAATATTTACTAACTACTTATTATTAAAATTACATAGCTGCTGTACATATGAATGAATGACATTGGACTAAATGCGCGTCTAGCTTTAACCACTAGAAATAAATTTAATGATTATTATGAAGCCGTGTGCCAACGCGCTGCCGTTCACAGAAGGATAGAACACAGAGATATACGAATAATAGTTTGGATGTGGTTGTACGTAATACAGTATAGTAAAGTGTTTATAGTAACATAAGCAGCTCAGCTTGGTGGTGAGGAATATTTTTGAATGCATTTTTGTCGGCTGTTCCCTGAAGCACTTTATCAGTTTTCAGCTGAAAAGTGTGTCTCGTTTGTGGATATCAGGCATTTAAAGAACTACCCACATCTCACGCTGAGTTGTACTTCTTGTAATTTTTGTTTAATTATTAATATTAATTAATTATTATTATAATTATTAAGTTCTATTAAATTATTTCATAAATAATTGTTATTATCATATCAATGCCGTACAGTTGCTAAGCATTAGTGTGTTCTACATCATCTATTGGACGCATGCAATGTTAATAAGGGATAGAATAGAAGGGGATTGGAATAAGCATACTACTCAAACCATGACTCGCAATTATTTTTTTATTCTTATTTTTTATACAGGGTTTTTTCTTATAGAATATGCCACCCTTATTGCTAATCAATACATTATATACACAGTAAAAAAAAGAGTCAATAATATATGTATTATTATTGTCCAGTTTTAGGTGCCTGTATTACTGCCTGGTACAAGTCATATAGCCCTTGGGCATCTTCTGAGTCAGGCTGCGACAGATCTCCGTTACACCCACCTACTAACTCTATACCTACTACTAACAAAATTTGCTTGATTTGAAAATCTCTATGAACCTTTTAACGTCGTGTCTGTCTAAATTGTGTTTTATATTAGTAAGTAATGAAGGACGAGTCGTTCACCTGATGGTAAGCGTAGCACCGGCCCGTAACAGTTAACGAGCGACGGTATTTAAGATTTTTATGAGGCAATGTTACTATGGCGCTTCACTTGCTTTACATTACTACTCTAATCTCAATTCACCTTCATTGCAATATAAGTGTCTAAATCATGTATTGTAAGTGTCTTTTTATAAAGCTTTAGCTTTAGCGTAATTATTATTTTTTGATAGAATACACATTCATAAATACCGTATCCCGTTTACACGCTTCTTACATTTTAATGAAACATACCGTCAAAACTCGGTACTGTTATAGTTTAACGACAGAACTGACATTCTGTGAATAAGGAGATCAGCACCGGACGCGTATATTAGTAGATGTTTACTAGCATATTAGTATGTATGTACAGTGCACACCAAATATCATGACACGCCTTGATTTCACAAATACTATAGATAAACATTGAAACGCACGGACATGACGGATTTTATCTGCGTGTATTTTACATTATGACAATTCCAATTTACGATCACTCTAAAGTTCTCACGTCGTGTAGACTGGATAGTCGTTTTTTGAAATTTAAGTTCACGTAAGTTTGATACAAATTAAACTATTGCTGGAAATCCGGGTTACACATTCGACACCTAACGTGAGTGTTTTGTGGTAAATAAATAGTTTATATGGAAATTAGTTCTTGTTTAGAATAGAAATTAGAAATTATTTTACCTATCATCTTTATTATTTACTAGCTCCATTAACTGGTGTCAGTGTCTTAAGCAATGATGGAGTAGTTACAATAGACCTAACTGCCTAACTAAAAGCTACCCCATATATATATATATATACCTTTACAGGTAGCTTAATGACTAAAATATACCATGTATGTATGACGAAGCTAAACTCAAGGAATGGATTGTACTCCTTATCTACTGACTTCTTAAAAAAGGAGGAGGTATTCGATTCGACTGTATGTTTTTTTTAATTTTTGTAACCTCATAACTTTCGACTGGGTGAACTGATTCTCAAAATTCTTTTTCGTTTGAAAGCTGGTGCTACCCGTGTGTTCCCATTTAAATTTCATCAAATTCGTTCCAGTAGTTTTTAAGATACATTTCAATAACTGAATAGAATGGAAGTCGGTATTAAATTTTTCAAATTGTACCTACTTGTGTAGGAAGAGAAATCCAATGTGTGCGACGGCAGAATTTTGTCTTTGTATAAAAACATAAATTTAAATTAAACCAATGTCGCAGTCCTGTACATCTGGTTTAAAACAGTAAATGGAGCGAGGATAATGCAATCAATTTAAGTAACTATAGCGATCATTCCCTGAAATATATACGGAATAGCAGACTGATAATCTAGTTGGTATGCGCCCTACGCTTTAACTTATTAAAAAAGTTGTAGGTACCAAAAAGTGGAACCGACTTTGACAATAAAAAGTGTGAAATATATTGTTGAAGTCGGGTAAACATTTTTTTTCACTATTTTTAGGGACCTATTTACGGGATAGATTGTCATTCACATTCATTCATAGGCGAAAAACTTTTCGGTTATTCGAGTGTAACTCGCCACTTGACCGAATTTAATGAAATTTAAATGGGACCACCTCGAAAGTATACTCTATCATATATAAAAATACTTACCAAAACCAGACTACTCTGTACAACTTTTTAAAGCACTAACGCCTGCTTTAACGATCTCAAACATTGAAATTTATAGAGAGAAAAATTCTCATCGTCGGACGGGATTCGAACCCTCGTCTTCTGAATCTCCGTGTCAGATGCCATTGACCAACTAGGCCATCGAGGTTTGGGTCCGAGCATCGAATTTTAACTCTCTGACTAACCGTCTTACGGGGACAGAGTGACATCTATTGAACAGCTTTTGACACGGAGAGTCAGACCCGATCCTCGGTTATATATACGCGTCGACGTGAGCACCTCCTCCTCAATAAACAAAATGGTTGACTGTTTTTTTTTTTGACAAAAAGCTGCAATATAGTTACTAGCTTAGTAAATACTCGTACCTAATGTTGTCTGAACTTTAGCATCTTTACAATAATCTTGGATAACTTTCTTCCCTTTAAAGTTGTTTCATAGATTGTATCGCTCGATGCGTTGTACCATATTTCTTGCTAGTACTTGTACAAAATTGTATTTTTCCTATACGGATGTGCTAACTGCGCAACAAGTGCCAAGTTAACTAAATGTGGTTGGCAAATTGTAAGGCGCTTGTCAATATTGGATTTTCTTATAGCTAGTTAGTTGTTAGGTTTTTATTGTTAAAATAACATAGTTACATAGAAGAGTGTACATATATGTATGATTTTATATTTAAATTTTAAGTTTTTAACGCTATACCGTATATATCTATAAAATGATAAACCTAGACATCGAGATATTTATGTATTTCTAGCTACTCGTACATCACTCTACTTAAACTATTGCAATCCCTCAGAAACTGCCTGCAGTATCGGGTTTAAACGTCTAGATGAACATAACCTGCCTCCATTCCAAAAATTACGTCCATCCAGCTACACTCATAGTTTTGATTTTACTTTATTTATTACTTCTACCTAAGAAGGAAGTCGAGTAGGGAGTTCATACTGCCACGTCTTCATATCCCTGACCGGCAAAAGGATACTCACATTTAGCTAGTTATGTTCTTGGATTAATTTCACAAGTGAGTTTTTGCAACAATTATATCTTGTCTAACGCTCAGTAGATTGCAACGTTTGCAACATACCAGTAAAAGGATGTGAAATAATTCAATTATTTAGCAACTGTATTTTTATAAAAATAACAATTTATCATCAAATTTACTTGTGTAATTGTAATCATCAAATGTCATTGTAAAAACGGAAATATCGTTTTATGGGAAAATATTATTATAGTAACAAGATTATTCTATATTAATATTATTTAAAAGACAAAACAATATCAAATGAATATTTTTTTAAATTTACCTATAGACATAGCAGAGTATCCTCTGGTAATTAAAAGTATTAAAGAAACTTAAGTAGTTATACCTTGGATCTGCTTTGCACGTTGCTTAAAAGCCAAGTGCTAACGAGTGATTTTTTGAGATGTGAATCTTTAGACAAACTTTAGGATACCTTCAAATACGGAGTGAAGTGGAGTTGCCGGGAATCAGAATCTGAAAAAACTAGAATATCTTGTTAATATCACTAGATGGAAACTAGAGTATAAAAGGAACATAGTATTGTTTGTAGACAAGTAGGAACTACTAAGTTCGCTTCGTGATTGCGGAAGAAAAAGTTCAAGAATCCGTTGCTGGTATGATCAACTAAGCCAAAGATTGCAATTGGTAATGCCTTATGATATCTTGCATCATGAACAAGAAGTAAAGTATCAAAACAATGATTTTAATCTGATGTTGATCAACAACTGTCATTTTGGACATTGGCATAGCCGTCGTTGTCCCTAAGCTGAAAATTGATCACTTCTATGTTCAACAGCTTGCATACAGCCGTGCGATTCTCTAAGAGCACATCGTTGCATTTTTGACAACATCCGTTAAACAAATGACGTGATGACAAGAACCGTTGGAAAAACAATCTCGTGTACAAGAGCGATATCTCATAAAGTATTTGACATCGGTGAGCTCGTCAACGAGCTCGTAGACGAATCATTACAGAATCGCACGGCTGAAGCCAGTAATGATCATGTTACCCCGTAACGGATTGAAAGTACACACTCAAAATGGTGTAGGAGTATGTCTTCAATGCGTAGGATGACATATATTTTTGGTAAAGCGATAAAATTATTATTGCGTAGAAACCCTTTTTCCAGAATACTAACAGAAGAATTCAGTTGGGCTTGACATTTGCTTGGATAAGACCTACGAAAGTGAAAGTTGTTGTGTAGACTTGTCACAAATTTACATTCAATCAGCAACGGAAAGAACTATGCCCAGATTTTCTATGAAGGGCATAATCCGAAATAATCTGACAAGAAATAATGTAGACGAGAATAACAAAATAAAGTTGCATTGGACTTACAATAATACCCATCTTGAACAAATCGTTCAAGTTTCCTGATCCTTTCATCGATCATTTAATCTGGAGTAGACGAGTTCTTGCGCGTAAGTCAGATCCAGACAATGGTAGTGTAGGACGCCATGGCATATGTTGGTTGACAAGTTGGGTGAACTGGATGCAGAAAACATAACACTGACCTGTGCTGGCATATGTCTAGAAGGAAAGGAGCATGCGCTGATGATGTATAAAGTAGGGTTAGATTTGAAGATAAAGATTTCTTCTGCGCTCTGGACTAGCCAAGCTAGGTAGCTCAGATGTTTCGGCCCCCGATCAGTTTGCAGAGGAATTACAATTCTAGTGGCATTGTCACGTTGTTTGCTGTGTGCCTCAAGTTTATGTAAGTAGATACAGTAACTATGCTATGGTGAACAGCTATTTCTATAGCAAACAGTAAAATATTTAACCCGTCTCATTATATGTCCAGTTTCCCAATTACTCTGAGCTAGGTGTGTCTACTCAAGAAAGTTACTACATATCGTTATCTAGTACTCACATATCGGTACATAATTACGACATACTGTAGGTACAGAGCTACTGTTTACACCATAAAACCATGTCCGAGTCGGACAATTATACTCTTCTTGAACCACGAAGGCACTTTTGTAAATTTATGTATTCTGAAAAGGTACTTAGTCTGTTACATGCAGTTGATTGTAACTGAGTGAGCCTTATCGTTTTGTACGTGTGCAATGCTTTTCGTAATAGGAATTTTACACAGTGTAGAAAGTAATGATTTACATTCTCAATGCCATTGTTATCATAATGCGTCAGATAAAGCAAATATTTTACGCGAATAAGTAATTTTTATATATTGGATTTCGATAGGTTACTTCAACCTAGCTACTTTTATCAGCACTTAATGCATGCATTGACTTTTGAATCTCCTTGATATTATATTATTGTTATGAAGGAAACACGCTTAGTTATAATTGGCTGAGTTTTAGCTTTAGCTACCTACCAGATTTTCTTTTGTTTCATAGTGTTGAAGATTTTACATAGGGACCACAACCTAAGAAGGGTACCCAGCTGTTTCTATAATCTAATACTGTAAACAATTCTTGTACATTATACAAATATATAATCTGGATCTCGGCAACGAAAGGTTCCAGCGATTTTCATGAAATTTAGTATGCAGGGGGTTTCGAAGGCGATACATCGATAAAGCTAGGATTAATTTTTAATCCTATTTAAATAGCTAGTTTTCGTTTTATCCGTGTTTTCAGGCAATGGCATAAACAACATCAACATCGTTGCATTCAATTCAAACTAGATGGTTTAACAGTCGCATTGCAACATCCTGAATCGTGGTTACAAGATTCTCATGGAACAGCAACCAAACTTTGTTCGTTTCGTTCAAACTAGATGGCGTAACAGTCACATTGCAACATCCTGAATTGCGGTGACAAGATTCTCACTGAACATGTATTGCTTTTTGTATTCGTATCTAAATCGAGCAAAGCTAGACTAATCTATCACTTCGTTTGAGACATCGTTTTGGAAATCCGTAGTTTCTAATTACAAAGACGCCTTACAAGATCATCTTAGTAAATTGATCTTATTCACATCTTATGAGTTTATTGGATAGATACATGAGTAAAATATGACATAAATTAACGTGTGTTAACCGAGCAGTAGACTGTATAAGTAGGCTAAGGCTCACTGCTATCAAATAGGCCTGCCTCGCCTTAGACAGTGCGATGCGTAGAGATATTACATTATAGCGAACACGCTAATTGTAGTTGTGGTATGAGCTAACCAGTACACATATTAAGTACCTGGGGAATTTAATATATAATGACATATAAATTATGTTGTTAACTACGAGTATATGGACATCTGGTGAGATAATGAATTACTTTTTGCATGAAAATAAGGTAGATTTTATCAGACACCCTTATTTATCAGTAACAGTCAGCCGTGCCGATTTAGGTACTCGTAAGGAATTATGAATGCTTACCTCCTTTACTATCCTTTTGTACGGAGTGATATGAGGATGAGGCTTGCCATCACTTTACGTAGTCAATATATTATACTATTGTACTGTATATGCACTCGTAATAATAATACCACTATATGCGAGTAAACTCGCTCGTTGAAGTGTGCGTGTATGGAAGATTCTTGTTAAAGTGTGAGAAGTGAACATATTTTATTCAGAAAAACATATTGTTATATTGCGAACATTTGGTGAAGTGGCGCATTACCCCCATTGCGATGCGAAGATAAAGAGTTGTTTACTCAAAGCATTAAAAAACATGTAATCAATATATATTTAAGTTAGAGTTCTGTAGACCAGCAAAATCACCAATTTAGCGCGGGGGATAAGCCATTGATAGTTGCAGTAGACAAGACACATTATTAGCAGAATTTGCTGATGAGGTTGAATGGTTCTGGAGTTTAGACCACTTATATTGGGTCATGAAACTTATATCAGGAAAATAATACTTATGATTCACCTGTCTTAAACATAGATTTTTCGTATCTGTTTCAGGGAACGTTGTATCTGTGGCTTTATAATTGGAAGCATGAATTAGAACAGAATAATAAAAACAATACCATACATCGGTGTCGTATAATCTATTTAGACATGTAACATCTTTTTGTATGAGTGTTATGCACAAGTTTTCACAACAAAATATGTAAAACACTGAAAAAATGTGTTACTTATAATAACATTCAAGTACAGTTCAATAGCTTCACTATCTATTCAAAGACGTCAAGTGAGTTTGTTTATGTTTTGAATTTCAAACACGATAACAACGGTTTGCGATACTACGAAGGAGGTTAAGTAATTATTAATTAACCGGTGACACCTACATGTTTTATCTTATCTTATTACAAAATACTTACCTAAATAAACCTTGTTTGTGCTGACCTGAACGGATGAAAGCAATTTTCCGAAAGGCCCATAACGTTTTATTATTAAGTTCCCTTTTTATTGGTCGTTGGTCACATATCGTCACGTATTACATCGGGCCCTTTATGTGCTGCGTACTCCATAATATTGATGGGGTTTTTCGGGCAAAAGTCAAAGAGTGGTTATTGCTGAATAAAACTATAACGTTAGAGTTTTATTATTTTTTTAATTCAAAAAGCTAATATATTCGATTAGGTCTAAGACATATAATAACTACATGAACAGAATATCCTCGAATATTCGCCGTTTATTCTTGACGGTTTCTCTATATTTCGGTATACGGCTATTTCTTATCCCTAATTCATAATCATTCCATATTACCTGATATTCTTAAGAATGTCAAATAATTATTTATTGATTGAAATATTAATTGAATCGGTACGATTCTGACCTTCACTTTCAATAAAGTAGACGGTCCTTGAACTCAGAAGAATATTCGAGGGCTTTCTCCTGTGAAACCCGGAGATATTTGTGGATATCACGCGTAGCATTAGTATTTATTATTCGAGTACATCGTTATATTTGCTCTATGTTTAATTCAAGGTGAATGCTATAGTATTTGTTATATAATAGACAATTAGCTGAAGCAAATAGTGTTATATTTTTTTTTACGCAGAGTAGTCCTTTATGGATACCACCGGCCTCGGGGGGAGCACGGTGGTTATGTTGGAGTCTCTGCCAGAAGGGCAGCATACCCACCAAACATCTGCGGTGTTCCGTCACTGCCGCTTTTGGCGGTCACGCGGGACAGATTTCGCACACGACCGCGATCCCGCCGCGGCTGTCCGGTGCCGGACCCTTCTCTCTTGCTGCTGCAAGAGAGAACACTTGGAGTGCCGCAACTGCCTCGGGGGACCAAACCCGCAAAAGGACGCCAGACTCCCCCGATTCTGGGCGCCCTAAGTCCCCCTACGATGGGTCAGGTGAGTAGCCCCACCGCCTGCTACTTCAGCCGCAGAGGATAGGGACAGCGGCGCTTCTCAATACCGACAGTCCTCTCCCTCTGCGACCCCACTGCGTCCGCCATCTAACGGTGGCGACCCCGCCAAGGCAGGGAGAGCGGCTCAGAAAATACAGGAATACTTGTCCTTAATGGACAGACACAGGCCAAATTTACGCAGCTCGATTAGGGTATACATATTTTGATATCATAACAAAGATGATTGTGGCAATGTTATTTTTTAGTATTTATGTGATAAATCACTGTGTCAATTGACGGTGAGTGATTATTCGGTCAATGGTGACGCTAGAATTAAAGCTGGAACGTCAGGTGCAGCCTCGCGTCAGGTTTACAATCTTAAGTGGGGATTACGTAGCCAGGCGGGCACTTTAAAGTGCCTGCAAGAACGGTAGTTAAGTATTTAGGTGAGATCGCGTGGATTTCTTCGATCAAAAAGCTTACATCTCGCGGAATAATGTATCATTGTATGAAGAAATAATCGTCTTGAGAGTCTTTTTTGCAAGTAAATGTTCAGTTCAGTCTAGAAAGATCAGTCACAGACAGAATATGTTCAACACGAATACATTGCGTCATAATATGAATTGTTAATTCTTATACAAAGTAACATACTGACATTGGCATTAGCCGACAAAATGTAGGTTGAGATTTTATAATTACAGGTGATATTGATCTACTTAGAAGTGGGTGACACCACAGATCATTAGTAGTATGTGAAACAAAGGTTTTATATACCATCAGAACTCACTTAGTTATAAGTACTTAGTAGATTGTACTTTCATGAATATTGTCATGGAAAGTAACTTTCCTTGAAGTCTTGGAAGGAGAGGAGCAATTTGGGAGTCTTAAGACTAAAGAGTGAAGAGCAATGTAAGTCAAGTATTCTAGATTATTAACCGCATCGTCATTATACCAAGGGGTCAAATGCAAACTAAAGTATTAAAAATGTTTATTGTTGTGGGACTTGAGCAAGTCAAAATTAGAGTCGATTGTAGCTCAAGGGTAGTGAAGGTTGAAAGATTTTTTAGACATAAAAATTGTAGCCTATGTATTATTTCAGGTGATGAGTATTTATTAAAAAATCTGCCAAATCGATTGAGTAAGTAGTGTTTGCATGAAAGAGTAACAAACAGAATTTCTTTCTAATTTCTTCTAATGTGATATTAGTATGTCACATTGATAATATAAATAAATTTTATTTTCATCTAGTTCGAAAGAATTTTTTAAATGTTTATTACTAGCTGTGGTTTCACGCACGTGGTAATGTTTACATAGTCGTTAAGTTTTCTTAATGATTCAAATTATCCGCGTCTTCTTCAGAACCTTTTAAAAGGTACTAGAAAACTCTTTCAAAAAATATGGATGACATCGGTAAAATCGTTCTCAATATATGGCGTGTCTACGGAAAATAGGTATTCATATAAATATATACATTATCAGTGGAATAATATTTTGAGTACAGAAAACCACAAGACTAGTGGAATTTCCCCAGACGTACTCGTATCTGGTTGGGAATTACGCTAGTTTCATAGACGTTCGCTGAACTTCATAACTACGTAATTCATAGTAAAGTATTTTATATAGAAGTACAACATTAGATGTGGGATAAGCGTGGAATTGTAATAGGTATATAAGTGAGTAAATTTAATTTTATTTTAAGTTACAAGCTCAACTAATTGACGCGACTGTCCAACTATTGCTTAACACAGAGAACCTAATTTATTAATCAATCAATCATCATCTATTTTAGGATCAGTTGATCAGTTTGTTTTCCTCCGTTGTTGATAGTTTTTAATATTTTGTTTACGATAGTTTAGCCAGTTTCGCTGTATTATCAAAGCGAAAGAATGATAAAAATGGAGTGTAAGGCTTAAGTAATTAAAAAATTTAAAGCTTAATTTAAGCTCTCAACTTGTTTAGGGATCTGGCGAAACGTTTGTTTGAGGCGTCGGGTGACCGAAATGCTGGCGCCTATTTTGGGCAAAAACTTAGCATTGCCATCCAGCGTGGCAATGCCGCCAGCGTTTTGGCCACTTTTCCCCCCACCATGCGACTTATAGATTAGATAGTTATTATTATTATTTTATTCAATTTTTAATTAAAAAGTTTAAGGCCTTTACTTTTAAATCCTTGGTTATCTTGAGACATCAAATACTATTCAGCATGTAACAAAAAAGTATAGTAATATTAAAACCACACACGCAGAAGCTTGCATACAATTGGGACCTAATAGCTGCGTCCCAGGAAGTAGTAAAATTGTCGAGTTATGAGTAATCAAAGTTTTTTCTAATACTGCTGCGGATTCGTCCCTGAAAAACTAGGCCAAGACGACAATAACGTGACCTGAACATAAACTAGCCAGGGCTGGGGTGCAAGGAGAGGGCGCATGCAAGAAAGGTCGACGGAGTTGAATGAATAGGTGGCCTGGGGATTGTATAACGCATTTACTCTGCAACAGCAAGAATAGGCATGTCCAATAGGGACTTAAAAAATTATAAGTGATTTAATTTTTATTATTTACCGTTTGAATACTGACTAGGTACAGGCACAGCTTGAAATTGTGCATCTGCCACCTTATCATTGTGACCTAAACCCTATCGAATATATATGGAACTTGGTAAAGCAAAGGGTGGCAGATAAAAACATTGACCAATCGGAAAAGAAAATAGAACAACTTACAAAAGATGTTATTAAGTCAATTACGCCAGCTGACTGGAAAAAAGAAGTGAATCGCGTAGAGAGACTACAGCGAGAATACTGGGAAAAGGATCATCTAGCAGATGACAACATCACGCAACTTTTAATATCACTAGGGGAAGATAGTTCGGAGAGTTCAGAAAGTGAGAGTGAGGAAGATACAATGTCAGGAATAGAGTCAATAATTTATAGTGAATGAGTTTAATAATAAATGTTTTTGTAATCAAAATTATTGTTTTTTAATAACAAACCCTCCACATTTCTCGAAAAAACTATTTTTCACACCGTACCCAGACCGCCGATATGACGTCACGAGGTCAGGTGCACAGATATTGTGACCGGGTTGTACCTAAGTACTTTCTTTCCTTACTTTTCTCTAATTAACATTTAAATTATATTTCTATGGCGGCATTCTTTTAAACTATTGCACCAGATACTAAGGCTCTTCAGCAAAAGTCCATCTAGCTTAGCCAATACGGTGGCACCATCATGGCAGCAATGGTCTCCCTCCAAACAGTATTGTGCTGGAGTTTTTGTGCTTAAATTAGAGGAATATTGTAGTAAAACATTACGGGGCGATTGAGGCAAATTGTATGTATGGTGACGAGCGCAGTGTAATGAGTGTTTTGACTAGAAGTTGTAAGTTCAGAGTGATACAACTATCATGTGCAGTGTGGTTCTTTTTTATGAATTTTAACGTGAAAAATTTACTCTTATTTGTAGAGTTTTTATTTGTTGTTTCACTGTAGAGTTCACACTGTAATCACATCGTCTGTTGCCTTTGTATTACCTTTTCACCCGACTTACGGTCGTTTTCAATAATCAATCTTTCCTCCGCGTTTTTCCTTACTACGGATAGAAATTTGACATAACCTCCATACAAATAGTGTCAATCTTCTATCTCTAGTAAAATTAACCGGCGATAGATAGGTTATTGAAAAAGACCGTTAGACGAACCTTAAAATAAGAGAAATGTCATCATCATCATCATCATCATCATCAGCCTGTAGCAGTCCGCTGCTGGACATAGTCCTCTCCAATTGCACGCCACTTAGGTCTATCTTGGGCTTCTCGCATCCAGTTTTTGCTGCCAGCCGTCTTGCGCAGATCGTCACTCCACGGTGCCTCAGGACATCCTACACTACGTTTGCCGAGAAATGGGAAATGTGTTTGACCTGTATGTATACAAGTATGTATGTCCGTTCTATGTCCACTTGTAAGTACTCAACGTTTTAATACGTCATTATATTCGTATTGATAGCGCGAGTTTCGTATTCATTATATGGCGCGAATATCTCGTGGTACAAAATTACCCGACTCTAGCTAAGCCCAAAGAGAGGGCGGACTTTATGCGCTTTAATGTGTGGGCTATATTATTTTAGTAGTCGTGTTTTAAAACTTTGAGTTTGTTTTCTTATTTACAGTAGATCAAAAACATAAAACATTGCAAAAACCAAGTTTCTTGTAACGGGAGTTCTATATTTTCTTACTTTAGGTATATATTGGGGCGCCATTGAAACACTTACTTTAAAATATACAGTCAGATATCTAAACGGACAGCAAAACGTGGTTAGTCAAAGGAAAAGCGTAGGCTTCGAGTATTAATTATTTATAAATAATTAATTTAAATACAATTAATTAAAAATACAATTAATTACTTAAATTACTTGTACTTATGCACTTATGTATTACGCACCGCCTAAGGCGAGCGTTGAAGACGCTTCGCCGCAAGGAGAGGAGTAGGCGACTTGCTCAAGGGCACCACTAAGGTACGGACCTCGGCTTGGGCCGTCGCAAGGAGAGAGGGGAGTAGGAGAGAATCGCCCCGGTACATAAGTACCGTTGAAAGTGGGCCCTATGAATTTTAACTCTACGACTATTTGGAGAGAATCTAACCACGACATAATTTTTGCCTCGAGCTCGCCGGCGAGCTCGGTGTTTGACTGTGTTTACCACTAAATCATAACCTTGTGTACTTCGCCCACAGTCATTACCTCGGCCGGAGCCTACACCGTGATCGGAATCACTACCTTGACTGGGGCTACAAACGGAAATACCTCGCCTCCCCCCATTTCCGCGACATGGGTCCACACCGCGACCAGGATCGTCGCGTTGTGCACTCATGACTGTACTTTGGGTGGGGGTACAATAAGAAACTTGAGTACCTCGCCCACAGCCGTTACCTGGGCCGGAGTCTACATCGAGGCCGGGGCCGCGGTGTAGACTCCTGCCCGCACCGTGGCTGGGGCTACATAGAAAACCAGTGTTACCTCGTCCACAGCCATTTGCTGGGCCGGAGGATACATCGCGACCGGGGCCGCGGTGTATACTCCCACCCGCACCGTGGCTGGGACTACAATCGTGTGTGTACTTAGTGTACCAATACTGATAGGTAAGTATACTAAGTCTATGTTGTCAGTTTGTCTCTCTGTCTCGTAGTGCTTATACAGAGCCGTAATAATACAAAATTAGAAAAAATAAACAGACCTCTATTCTATTATTTATTATACCAACTTTATGACCCGACGTAGATGACAAATTATATCCGATTCGATTTATTTAATTCTAATGAGTATACACTTTATAATATAACAATTTGTCATGTATGTAATGACTAGTGTTTTAAGTATGTTTATATACAAATGATTATTTAAAAAATATTTGTGAAGGGGACCAAAACATTATCTGGGTAGGTATATATTTTGTTTTTGTTGATTTACTCTAAATCGCTAAACCAATTTCTATAATATTTATGGGAAAGAGTGTCGAACTGATCCGGACTATCAAGCATAGAAAGGTCGCCTACCTCGGACATGTTCTACGGCATGATCGGTATTCTCTCCCGCAGACCATCATGATGGGAAATATACCCGGGAAGCGTAAATCGGATAGACGAAAGATGTCTTGGCTCCGTAATATCAGGGAGTGGACAGGGATTAAGACCGTGGAGCAATTGTTCAGATTGGCGATTGACAAGGAAAAATTTAAGAAGCTGACTGTCAACCTTTAGTAATGGAGAGGCACTTAAAGAAGAAGAAGAAAATAACATTTAGATGGGACCACCTCTGAAGTATAATCGACCAAACAAAAAAAAATTACCAAAATCGAAACATGATTGGCGGAATGATCGCGTATCTTATATACAACAAAACATACAGTCTAATTGATCTTAAATTTTTGATTGAATCTTCAATTTTTATTGAAGTCGGTTAAAATATCGCATAGTTTAACTATAACGCTGTTGTGTAAACAGTGCCAGCCGTGCGATTCTCCAAGAGCAAACATCGTTGCATATTTTACAACATCCATGAAACAAATGAAGAGATGAGAAGAAACGTTGGAAAACCAACCTTATGTAAAAGAGCTCATAAAGAAGGGAATCTCATAAAGTATTTGACATCGGTGAGCTCGTCGACTAGCGCATCGACGAATCATTAGAGAATCGCACGGCTATATGATTCGTCGACGAGCTCACAGATGTCATATACTTCGCCCTTGTACATAAGGTTGTTTTTCCAACGTTTCTTGTCATCTCTTCATTTGTTTTACGGATGTAGTCAAAGATGCAGCGATATTTGCTCTTAGAGAATCGCCCGGCAGTACACGTCATTTTTACCAAGATATTCTTACATGAATTCAGCATGTTTCCATACGTAATCGTGTTATGGGAAGTAACAAAAGAACAGTCCACATTCTGTTACGCGCTTACGAAATGTTACATTACAAACTATTACGAAACCTTATATCATCCAAGAAGTAGCCAATGTTATATAATTTTGAACGAAATTTTACGTTAGACGTTGATATTGAACAATAACACACAGTCATGTGTTTTTATCGTGAATCATAGGCGTCATGGGTTTTTTATTGTAATGGAACGCGTATAGCTATTATCAAATGTGTCGATTATGTGGCCAATAATAGTTTATAGTGCAAAAGAGATTGTTTTTCTAGGTATGATGTAGCTGTAATTAAACAAAAAACAAGGTTTGTATTAAATTTCATGTCTGGGTTGTGTCATATTTCGACTTTCTATATTATATGTTTATTTCTAAGATAAACCTGAGCACTAATATAGTTGTAGGCATATACCTAGATCTGAATCTAGTTAGGTGCCATGTAGGCATGTTATTTGGGAAATAACTACACTACACTAAACAACATGATGTTTATTCTGCTGTTTTGAACGTTATGAACTTTTCTGTACCCCAATAAAATTACCTAATCAGCCGTGCGATTCTCTAAGAGCAAACATCGTTGCATCTTTGACAACATCCGTGAAACAAATGACGAGATGACAAGAAACGTTGGAAAAACAACCTCGTGTACAAGAGCGATATCTCATAAAGTATTTGACATCGGTGAGATCGTCGACGAGCGCATCGACGAATTATTAGAGAATCGCACGGCTGAAGTCAGCTAAATTCACAGTACAACAGGCTTTAATTTAGACGCGATGATGACTCTTTAATGGAGTATCCTTAATATAATCCGTCTACTAGTGTCGTGTATCATAGATTTGCTGTTGCAGTTCATGTAAACTGAAGCAGTTAGGATAAGAAACAATTTTTTATAACTGTGGTGTTGATCACTTAATAGATTGCTAATATCTCATTACTACGTACTATCACAGTTCAACACACTTTTAATTCAATCAAGTTACTTAATAACTCATTACTGCATTATTTTGTATGCGTGCTTCTGAGTATCATCGAAAAAGTTGGTAAATTGGGAATTCTGACAGTTCTCTCCATCGAGATATCAACATTTACAAGTAGGTAAACAAATCTCGTAAACTGTGCCCAAGTTGTAAACATTGGAGAGCGTCGGTCCGTGCGTTTCACCGGCGATATAACGCGATCTAATTCGAAAGCGATACGCCTTTCACCTTCCGACCGGTGGCTGCGTGCGTTATGCCAGCTACTAGAAGTAAACTGTAGATTTTTAGACAATAATGGGACCATTTGCTTTACATACAGGTTGCTGCTCATAGGTATTATTTTACTGACGTCAACTTTTGCAGAAGCATCCAAGTCTTAGGTAATAGATAACGAAGGTAAGTATAAGAAAAGCTAATTAAGATAAGATTTATTGACTTTCGACGACCGCAAATATTAAAGTGTACAGGGATGACCTGGGATAAAGTACTGTACGAAATACATAAACTAGTACACTTAATTTAGAAGACTAAACAAACTGCTAGGAACATACGTGTACATACACAATTTTTTATCAAAACTTTTGATTATCTGATTGATTCTATTTATTTATTATTAAACTGTATCAATCTGTTTGCCAATAATGCACTTACTAGCTAATCCTGACTGCTGTATAAATTTAAAATACATTATCGGAAGGTATATATAGAGATAAGGTTTAAAAGACATGATGGAGTAATAAATGCATTGTTCAAGATTTCAATGATTTATAGCAAACCTGAGAAGGTCTGGTATACTTACGCGTAAATCTTAAAATCTGGCAGGAAATACACAGATACTAGCCAAAATTTACCTCCGTTACGAAATACGACGAAGGCGTTTTACATAATCCATAAATAAATGCCAAACGATCGTCGAACGCCAATCGAGATGATAATTCGTCTAATTATAAGACAACTGACGTCTGCATTGTTGAATTATATGACTCGATCGTTGGAGATTTGCGTAGGAAGATATACTCGTGGAAACTCGGTGACAAGGTCGGAGTGACGTGAGGACGTCGCGTAAGGATAAATAGGACATTATGAAGAATAATACGTTTTTATCAGCAAATATTAACTTATATGTATGTGATAAGATGGTTGTAATAGACATTTAAAATGATGAAGAAAAAGAGAATGATACTGATAAACTTGTTGTTAAACGATACTTTCAAGTTATATGGATGAAAATAAATGTAAAAAAAGAATATAAATAAAATGCTGATGGAAACCATGAAGGCCAAATCACAGGTAAAGATAACTTAAGTTTTGTGTTCTGTATAATTAGTAATTCCGTTTATATGCTCTAGAAGTAGGATAAACTTGTATGTAATAATTTTTATTGGTTATAAATCGTTTTATCACAATAAATGTATATAATAAATAAATAAGATATATGATGACGATGTAAAGTTCTCAATTTTTTTTAAATATAATCTTAGAATCTCACAACGAGCCCATGAGTGTATGCTTCAAAATCTAAAGGTGTTATTCAACTTTGGTATCAAAGGCCTCTTATTTAAAAACGTATTTTTTTTTAAACTCCGGTATATTATGACAGTTATGACACTGACATAGCTCTCTGCTTTCCTACGTTCAATGGCAATGGGAACATGAAACCGATAACCGATGGTGATAAAAGATTCTCGAATATGACTATAAACCATAAGACGTACCATAGGCAGGTCCCTCCACTAGGTAAGCCGACGACATCGTTATAATCGCGGAATGCGATTTATGCCAATAAAAGGCAAACACTCGCTAGTGGTGGCGTTCAAAGAACAAGGCGTATGCTCAGCAGTGAAGATCTTTCGGTTGATGATGATATGAAATATCCCAAAGTTACCAGATGATCACGAGGGATCACAACATGCAGCAACTCCTTGTTCTTTGACCTGACACACTTAACCACTACAGATAATAAGATGAAAACTGTGAAAGTTTCATGGTTGCTTCGTATAAAAGTTAAGTCTAATGTAATTGAATGCTTATAACTGACCTTCAAGTAAATTACGTCAAGCCTATTTCAAAAACCAGATACGAGCACAACAAACCATTAACCCTCTTTGGATCCTACATATGGGAAAGCACAGGTTTAACTATCAACTCGAAGCATATTTCGTTTGTGTTTAGTACCAGCGTAATAAATCTTGCTGTTTACTGGCCAATAAACTATGGCCCTAAGGCAGTGCCATACTCATGGATGCTTTGAAAACTATTCCCAAAAAAGCCATTTTCAAAGTTAAGAAATGTTATGAAATGTATGTATTTATTTTTCATACATAATTAACGTTTCCTATACATTCCCAAACTCCATTTTTTAATATCAAAAATAGGACATATTCGGCAAGGTTATACATTTAGGGGACATAAGACTAATAGCGTAATGGCCAGTTTCAGACAGCAGGCTCTCACGATCTCTTCGACTGGCGTATAGACAGGTGGAAAAATATGAAGGCAACCTTTGCAAAAGCTTAACAAGACAGAAGTTTAATAAATATGAGAAATAATATTTTTTAACCTAAGTACCTATAAAGCGAAATATTTACCTCAATAATATTATAAATCTTATTAAAATTATTGACTCAATAAGTAAATACTAAGAAAAATATATCGTACAATGATTACAAAAGGTCAAAGTCAAATCATTTTAATCAATTTAGGCATCAAGGACGTTCTTGTTAGCATCAATTATTAATATGATGTACTTTGGAGAATGTAATGGAGTAACTGTGCATCCCAAAACACATATAGAGCCACTTCCGATAAAAAGCCACAGGTACCTTGAGGCTATAATTTTTAGTAGATTTTTTACAATCTGTGTTTCTATTATCATTTCTCACAGATGACACCTTGGTATAGGCGAAGCCTATATAGTTTCAGTCTAGTAACGCTGTACCTAATTAATACCCTAAAAAGTAAAATGTTCGTTCCTTGAGTTCTGTGATACTTTTTTTTATTTTCTTGTAAAATTGAACAGCACAAGGCAAGACTTAATCCATTGCGTACCAGAGACGTAAATTTACGTGAGTTACATTCATAAATCTTTTGTTTTAATTATCACGGTATAGTAAGGATTAATCGTTACTTTATATCCTATATCATGTTACCAAGACAATTTATCAAGGGCATGCATTCTTAATACGGCACTGGTTCGTAGCAATCAAATTAGGTGTGATGTAGCAAGGAGCAAGCTTCGGCTTACAGTGAAAGTCTGCTTTCTTATCGCACTGTCTCTGCGGTAGAAATGATGTTAACTCTATGGAAGTGACAATAAAGTTACACACTCGAGGTACTAGAATATACGACTGTGTTTTTGGGCGCAGGCCTTTCTTTGGAGGCACTTACCTTCGGTGAACCCTTAGGTGGTTCCTATTAGGTGACACTACAAGTAGGACTTTTCTGCAAGTATGTGTCTTGATGAATCACCACCGTGCTCGATCTTTTGAAGTTATCGCATTGAAGCTGTAGTGTTAAAGCATACTGTGTAAAGGTTGAAGGAGACTAAAGCAATTGGAATTACTGTGCGAATGCATCACACTAACATTATAAAGACAAAAGTGTGTGTGTTTGTATGTTTGTTATTTCTCACTGTCAAACAGCTGGACCAATTTTGATGAAATTGAGTATGGAGATAGATGTACTCACCACATTACTTCAGCGTAAAGTTCTGAGTGACAATGTCATCATCGGTCGAAACGCTTACCATCAGTAAATACAAATAAATAAAAATAAGTTTATTTCACTTAGATTTTTGTACAAAATAAATGTGTGAATCCATTGATTCCAAACCTGTTTTCACTGTGTTTCGGAAATCAATGGCCTCTCCCATATCAATGACAGCTAGAGTTATGCGAAATAGCAGGTTAAAATTCGAAAGTATAATAAAAATTAAAAACAAATATATAGAATAGGAATGTGCAAAGTAAAGCTAAATCTTTAATCTATCAGTCGTAAGAAATACCCGTCTCGACACTGTTGAAGTGCTTCTGTCTATCATTTTGTCTTGTCCTTTGTCTTGATCCTCGAACTTATGTGAAAATATTTGTATAAATGTTTTATTCGT
The DNA here is from genome assembly GCA_917880725.1 of Selenia dentaria. Lineage (NCBI taxonomy): Eukaryota > Metazoa > Arthropoda > Insecta > Lepidoptera > Geometridae > Selenia > Selenia dentaria. The sequence continues at coordinate 17,152,911 of OU862888.1, read as the reverse complement.
TTGATAATACTTTAACCTGTAATTAACTGTATTTGTTTACATATACGCATTTCTATGTCTACATTACTGTATGTACACATTTGGACCAAACTCGTGACGTTTTCCCCGCCACAACAACGTAACTTTCTTGCCTATCGTCCGTTGAATCGTTAATTGTACGATTGTTAACCTACTAATTTGAATTGACCATACGTTTTAGAACTAATTCTCGTCTGCCAAGATTCCGTCCAGTTTCACTCGCGTGACTTGCATTTTAATCAGCAAAGTGACAAAGAAAACAAATTGTAATTGAAATACAAGGTCGTGAGACCTGTCGATCTTGCACCAGAAAAGACGCCCTTCCTGAAAATAGCGCAGACCTGGTAAATTCTTTAAATAATAAATTAACAAACCCGATCGAAGTCCAACAATCATTGGCAAGTATTCAAGTACGCACAATGCACTAAATATTTACCTGGCCGACGTTATTTGATGTCAGTCCAGTGGATTGAGATCACTCTTGATTTGATCGTTTCATGCTCTGACGCATTTATTTTTAGTGTTTTTCTCTCGACGTCTCGTGGAAAAACACGAAAATCAGTGGTCGAACTGTTTTGTTTATTTTGTTTTCAGTTGCGCAGTTACTAAAATAAGTGAAACAGTACTGCATTGAGATGCAGACTTACGTTTATTACTACGATCGTTTACAAAAGTAGCTTTATTCTGCCCGTCACGTACTGTGCAACAAAAAAATGTGTCGTCAATGAAAAGCTGTAGGTCTGAAAGTTTTGGTTGGAAAAAACAAGGAATAAAGGAACCACCACTATATTTTATTTATATAACCACTAAATTTAATAAAAAGGCGCGTACACTGGCAGTTCAAATTGCTCAATCTTGGATAACACTTGTCAATAATTTCCAACTAAAGGTTGAAAAAAAACAAGGAATAAAAGAACCATCACCATATGTTTTATTACATTACCACTAAATTTAATAAAAAGGCGCTTACACTGACAATTCAAATTGCTCAATCTTGGATAACACTTGTCAATAATTGCGATGGTACATGTATACATTGTTACTAGAGTAACCACTGTATCATACTAAGCGACATGGAGCAACTTTTTTATAGCCGATGGATGGTTGCCAATTCACATAAGCGACATTTTACTACATATACTATATACGATATATAATATAATATGTAAAATATATAATAATTGCAATATTCATAAAATAATTGACGTTGCTTGATATATTTGCAACAATATTGACAAGTGTAGTCCAAGATTGAGTAATTCGGGTAGCCCGTGGCAAAGTACTTAGTGAAGCTCACGGCCCCGAGCTAAAGTATAACGTCATCGCGATAAATAGGCGATAAAAGTGGAAAGAGGCGGCGCAGTGGGGGCGGAGGACTTGCCCGGCGATCATTATTTGAGTGCTGGAATCGGGTTTGGCACGTCGTGCGCTTCAAATCAAATCATTAATTTCTGATGTGTATGTAGGCTACCAAGAAATTAGACCGATCGAAGATTTGTTCGTAGATTGCGATGTTGACATCCCTACACACATCTCGCGCCAAACCTGCGTCAATCAACGTTAGTAGGAAGACGTTGTACTTATACATTTGTTGTACGTTGTACTTACTTTGCCCGGGGAAAAATGCACTTACTGTCATTAAATGTTGCAAGAGTAACTGTCATACAACCAATACACCATACTGAGCAATACTTATGGATCAACTTCATAAAGTTGGAAATGTAACCAGCTGCGCGATTCTGTAATGTCGACGAGCTCGTCGACGAGCTCCCCGATGTCAAATATTTTGCCCTTATACATAAGGTTGCTTTTCCAGCGCTTCTTGTCATTTCTTCATTTGTTTCACGGATGTTGTCAAAGATGTAACGATGTTTGCTCTTAGAGAATCGCAAGGCAGATAGTCGAAATTCCGATTTTAAATTTTCTATACCTAATGTATTCGCCAGCTCATATCAGCGTCATTTAGCAATGAGTGATTAGTGGCAATATTGCTAAAACAATTGATGCAATTTCTTTATATTGCTCCACTAATTGCTAACCTACTTTTGACAATTGTTGCTGGGAAATTGTAGTTAAAAAAAATGGGAGAAAGCGCACCTTTAAACGTTTTTAAAACGTTTTGTCACTAAACCCAGCAAGCTCTAAACTTAGGCAACTTAGTTACTTAAAACTTATGGCAACTTAGGCAAAATCTTTTGCAGCCATTTTTTTTAACAACTTATCACTCAAGTACCAACCGCTACATATTATAGGCAAAATTAATTTCAACAGCTTCTCCCAGACGAAACATTTCAAATAAGTTCAAAGTTAGTCGGTCACGCGAGTCCTGGCATCATAAAGAATAATTAAAATTAGCTTAAAATCGATTTCTGAATATTAAGAAATACTTAGATTTTACGTACAAAATGCAAAATAAGGTGTGTCGTATTCGTATGTGCCTTGCGAAATCAGTGTTGTCGTAACTGAAATTCGGTTCAGTACGTCATAAAGAATTTTCATAATAACATAGTACGTTTACTGTCCATTGACTGTAAACGAATTTTTGGTTATCAATGGAATGTTGCATTATTTTTGGAAAATGTGCTTGTACATCGTGCGGATCATCGGGCGTGGATCATAACTATCTCATAAGAGCATTATCCGAGATGAAGCCTTTAAGTATTATGTTCGATAGTTTGGCGTGGAAAACTAAGTAACATATAGAGAAATACTCTTGCATTTACAATAATAATATAGTTGATAATTTAGAACTCATACGACTCTTGAGATATAAAACCGAATCGCTTGACGACGGAATTATCGTGAGGTTCTGAATCATCATCTCAATCGTAGGACGTCCACTGCTGAACATTGCCTCCCCCAAAAATGTTCAAAAGGACGAGTTGACATATCACGTTAATTGACCTATCACATTTAATACGCATAATATTACTGTACTACTTTGAACTGGAGTACAGTAATAAGTGCATATTAGATAGTCGGAATCCTTATTACGGCCCCGTTAGCTAAGTTGTATAAATAATTAAAAATATTTGTTCACGGATCTTGGATTTATTAGACGTTTTTTTGGTCAACCTAAGTTTTCGATACAATATTTTTTTATAAGTTTATAATGATGAGCATGAAATCACAAAATGCTGACAGATCCAGGTGGAGCTGCAAGCGCCATATTGAAAAATTGTTTTGGCCGATAACTCAGAAACGATGCATTTTATGGCAAAAAATATATCGATCATTATTGTAGAGAATACAATTTCGTATCTTTTATTTATTGTAATTTTTTTTGAAAAACTTACGGTTTACGATTTAAACGCGAGGTTAAATTCTATTTTACTGGCCTATTTGTGCCGTGTTTGTGTATCCATGCCGCGATACAGGGGATCCTAGAGCGAGGGTATGAGTGTGTGAACGTTACTTTTACGTTACGCTTTACTGATCCATGTCAAATACCTACCCTGTATAAAAGCCGTAATGTCTGGTAAATGGAACGGATTGTAGGAATCGATGGACATCGAGGTTACCGTGGGCCGCAAGAGGCGCAGTAATAAGGTCGGGGACGCGGCCGCTCGGCGCCGCCGGTCGACGCCCCGTACTAACTGAATTATATTACGTTTGATTGTTTGTACTGTAGGTAAATATACTATACGTTAGCTTCAATGCAAGTGAGTTTCGCACTTCAACACAACCACTTTGCAAAGAGTTTATGCTAGAATATCTGCATAACGAATAACTTGAAGGAACAGACATTTGACAGGCCGATTGGTGCAGTTGGTAGCTGCCTGCCTTCTGAGCCGCTAGTCCCGGGTTCGATCCCCAGACAATTCAAACATTTGCGAGCTTGAATATGTCTGGTTGAGGTGTGTCTGTGTGTGTAAATGTATATAAGTATGTATATCAGTCATCAGGTTACCATAGTACAGGCTTTGCCTAGTATGGGATTTGAAGACCTTGTGTGGATGTTGTTCCATACTAATATTAATATTATTATTAATAGACAACGCTATTGAAGCAGAAACGAATTGAAGCAGAAATTTTATCTATACATATATTGCAAGTTGTCAACTCGAATAAATAAATAAGTTATTTTCAATAAACAGCATGCCACTATTATGTAGTAACAATATGCTATATTATAGCTTGAATAAAATATAGTACGTATCAAACATTTAAATGTTATTATGACGGTTTAAATTACGCGGTCAACACAGTCGGATCTTGACCGGTTTCGTAACGGGTCACTTCTTCGTAGAGCACTCGCACACTCGCCTGCGTCCGCACTTGCTTGTAGATGCCACAACGTTGCTGTAGGGTTGTTGTATATAGCCACCGTGGTGGAGAACTGCTCACGGTGAGGTTTTAGTGGGTTTCAGCCACACATATCCCCTTCGGTCACCCCCGCGGCGGAAGGGCAGTGCAGAGCATTGCACCCACTCAAAAAAGGGGTTATTGTATATTAAGCACGCTTTAGTGACGTGTCTTAACGTTATGCACCGATAAGTAGCGGATTAACAAAAAGGAATGCTAAGATGTTTGCGTAAGGGCAGGTGACCGCCCTTAAAAGCGATGAAATTCTCTGATAATATGTGCAAGTCGATTATCAAAAGGAATTATTATACTGACCTTATCTCAAATGTAGGTTTTCCTAGATAGAAAAATAATATTTCTGACCTGCTTCTTCTGAAAAATAATAAAACGTATTAATACTGAACTGTATTCCTGTGGACTAGGACGTTATAACAATTTGTATGCATATAGGTCAGAACCACGATAGCCACTCGCAATCGTGTTGAAGTAGGTTTCCTGCACATACAGGTCAGTGAGGAACTGGTTTTGGTGTATATATATATATATATATATATATACTGTAGGATTTTATATATATACACAAGCGTATTATTTAAAATCACAAATCGTGAAATGTACTTCTTGTTATGTTCCTTATACATAACTTACGACCGAAATAGGTATCAGAATTTAATCCGTTCGCAGTAGCTGCATTCGGCTTTGATCGAGGTACTTACGAAGCCAGTATGATAGGTTATGATTTTACATTTTATATTACGTTAGGATCACGCTTTACCAGTATACACATTCAGATACCGGTCTCGTCTGACTCAAAGCTCGAAGTAAAATTTTAAATATTAATCTTTCTCCAAATAGTCAGAGTGGAAATCCAGAGTCAACTTTCAATAGTACACTCCATGACATACTAGACTTATTCGTTCCTACTCTCTTTTTTCCTGGCAACGGCCCATGAAGGTCGTATACCTATACCCTTGTGCTAGTTGTTCCTCTTTTTGAGGCGAAGGATCTTGCACACTCGCCTTAGTCAGTGCCCTCCTGCATCCGCCACTGACTAAGATGTTTCTGCACTCACTATACCCGTCCGCTGACACTGTAAATCACAGAAGTGGACCTCGTTTTCAATTCATATATAGACAAGTCGTCAGTAAATCTATTCTAATTTGAATCATATTATCACTTACTTACACAAACACTCTCACACACACTCACGCGAATACAGTCCTATGTTTACTATTTTCCTTATTTATCCTACTAATATTATATACGCTAAAGATTGTGAGTATAGATGTGTGGATGTACATATATGGATGTATGGATGTGTGGATCTTTGTTAATTTTTCACGCTCTAACGGTGGGGCCAATTTTGAAATTTGGCATGGAGGGAGATGAGGCACTGGATTAACATATAGGATACTTTTCATGATTATCATCATCATCCATCACCATGCGGGTGAAAAAACGTAATATTCTTGGACACAGCATAGACAAAATAATAAGATCTTCGCCTACGTCAAGATCGTAATGATGACAGTTCTGTCAAAGTTTGTGTCAGTTTCTGATAGCTAAGTCAAAAGCTAAAAATTTGACAGCTCGATACACATATAATTGTCTGTGACTAGACGAGCTCGACGACCTTCAAGGGTGATGAAATAATAATTACAGATTTTTTTTCATGGTGTTAATTTCATATTTGTATGTACGAGTACGTAAGTACTGTATTTTATTGATATAACTAAGTTTTTATATAAAAAAAATAGTTCATTGCAATTTTAGAGAGAAAAATTCCCATCCTCGGATTGGATTCGAAGCTCGGTGGCCTAGTTGGTCATGGTTTGAATCCCGTCCGAGGATGGGAATTTTTCTTTTATCCTTTCTTTGGTATCGCTAAGCAGGCGTTAGTGCTTTAAAAAAGTGATATCATATAATTATAATATTATATGTCTATATAACTCTACGGCTTAAACGTGATATATACATATATTAATTCGAATTAAATAATCGAATTACGGATATAGGGCACGAACAATCGCAATATCTGTTTGCGCATTCAATGCTAGGCGTGACTTTATCATTGTCATTCAGTATGTATTGAGGCGACTTGCAAATAACATCTTCGTAACCACTATAGTATCAAACAGTATCCGAGATTCACGATTCCCATTCACACGATTTTTGAAAGTTAAGTCAGTGAAAACATCTTAGAATTATTAGATTATTTTATTATTTCTACTAATATCTTCACAATATAAGTTTTAACTTTACTTTGACTTAACATATTTCAAAAGGCTTGAATAAGTCTTTTGAAATATTTAATTTTGACTAACGAAGATAAAGCAATGGTTAGACGTTGCAGTAACTATAATTGTTTTTATTTTTATTTTTTATTAGCGTATTTGTTTGTAGAAACTGAAATTTTATTCATTTGTGTCATCGTTTGTTTTAGTCACAGAATCCACACAGATGAGATACAAATACTTTTTTTATGAGACTAGTGAAACCTTTATCTGACGTAGTTATGCTTGTCTATAACAATTCATACCATACTCCTTGAGAAGTTAAATAATATTCTCTCTACCACCGGGATGCGAATTGTTTGCAATTTGGAAATAAAAAAAATTCTCTTTTACCTAAGTTTATTCTAAGTAAGCCTAGACTAAACTTTAAGTTAGTTCATCCATTAATTCGTAGCATTTGGAAAATCTGGCGAGTTAACGTACTGTGTAAAAATAAGGATAGTGCGATAACCGCAGTTTGGGTTCCATGACCTGCGAGGCTCGACTTCCGGTGAGAGATCACTTCCGGTGTCGTGTTGATAGTGATAAGAAACTGGAACGCTTATTGTACGTTGGTATACCTGTTTTGCGTATGATGCGCTTGTAGGTCACTATAAAATTTCCCAATTTCAAAAATTGTATGTTAGAATGGTGTTTAGTTGTCTTCACATACGAGCTACAAATAACATTAATTCTTTGTAGGATACGAGTACATAATACACTTTTTAAAATACACATTATTAGCTATTGCTATTTATTCCTCAAACATTAATAGTGCAATAAAGAACAATTTGGAATTCAAAATTGTTCTTTATTGCACTATTAATATTTCAGGAATATGCTTTATGCCATCCTCATCATAATCATCATCTCAGCCGTAAGACGTCCACTGCTGAACATATGCCTACCCCACAAATTTACAAAAGGAACCGGTTGGAAGCGGCCTGCATCCAACGTCGTCCTACTACCTTTATCAGGTCGTCAGTCCACCTTGTCGGTGGACGACCTACGCTGCGCTTGCCGGTCCGTGGTCTCCACTGCAGAACCTTCCGACCCAATCGGCCATCTGTTCTGCGTGCTATATGGCTTGGCCCCTGCCACTTCAACTGGCTTATCTTTATGCTATGCAGAAATGTTATTGTAGAGTACCTAAAGGGTTTCCTGAATTTAGTACCATACCGACCTATTTCTACCACGAAGCAGTAATATTCGCCATCCTGCGTTCTGGTTTGAAGGGTATGGGTGCCGGCGAAATTACACATGATGAGGCACATGAGACTTAATAACTCAATGTCTGAAGGTTCGCAGGACGTAGTTCAATTCGTCACATGTGACGAAATGCATCTTAGGGCCGAGCAGAAAAATCTGTTTATGTGTAACGTTATCGCATCGTTAACATATTTAGTACACACTGGCATTTATCTAGTACAATAGTGGCGCAGATAACTCATAGTTTGTGCTGAGTACGTCAACGATACGATAACATTACACTTAAGCAGATTTTCGTGCTCAGCTCACTGTTCTAGGCACCACTTAATTTATGGTTAGAGGTTACCACTTAACACCAGGTTGGCCTCGTGCTTGTACCGTCTCCTAATAGCATGAAAAAAAATGAATGCTCATTAATTTTGTAGTGTACATACAACTACTTTCTGCGGAAATATAACCATATCTAGTCAGACAGGTTGCATCTGATCAGCAGGCTGATTAGTTGCACCGGAAGGTATCTATAAGTCTAGAAGCGGTATCTATTTAGTTGACATAATTTTACAGTAACAACAAGTATAAATTGTTATTTTCTTAATCGTACTTATTTCTATATATGAAATAATCATGATGACGAGCTATTTTCATATCAATTTCAATTTTGTTAAAGGTTATCTGGAAGAGATCGCTTGTTAGCGGTAAGACCTGTAAGTAAGATTGTACAATGTTAGTTTTAAGTTTTTATTGTATTCTATGTTATTTTTTTAAACGTGTTCTATAAAAAGTAAGTTCAAAAAAGAAAACCCAGTAGGTACTGCTTAATCGCTCTCTAAAAAGAAGAACAAAATATTCTGCAAAATATTATTGCAAGAATACTCATTTGAAATTATTATGTATAACAATAATGTATTTAACGTGAGGATGGCAATAGGCCTGACGGTTTGACGTTGATTCCGTCGAGTCATGAGAAGCCACTGGTTGGGGACGCAACTTGTGCTGACACACATGAAACCTCTCACTTCGAGCAGAGTTCACAGTCGGCAGGTGCTGCAGTGTCTTCAAAAAACCTCAAACAAAGAAAATATGCTCCTGTTGGAGATAATTAGTTCTACCCGACGCGACGCGACGGTAGAACTATGTTTAGCATGATTCCGGCGCTTCGGTATGCTCGGTAGTCTCGGTCCGCTCGTTCGGCTCGCGCGCTGTGGTTTCACCTTTAAACCTAACGCTCTCTCTGCTCGCTCTTCGCTTCGTTCGTGTACGCACCTATCGTTACTTTGCTCTGACTACTTATACTCCGCGTGAACCATTATCTGCTAGTTCTATCCAGTATGGTGAAGGCTAAACCTAGTTCTAACCGAAGTAAAGTAGCTCCATCCGGCTATAAGGAGTAGTAACAGAACTACTGTTAGCTGTAACATAATACATTGATATGACGTTGATAAACTTCTCAAATTATTTAAAACATAAATAGAAGGGTCGTACGTACGGATGAATGACCTCTACGATGATTGAATAAACGTGACGATCTTTACTCCCGGAATGAATATTCTAAGTAAAACAATGACTCATTTGGGAAAATATAAGAATGAACGATGAGCAATCATCACTCGGATTGTAAACAGAAGGATAATGCAGTTTTAGAATTTGGTATGTGATTTATTATTTATAACGATCTTGCTGACCGTTGACAGACTTAACGTAGACGTTGAGAAATTGTGGATAAATAGCTTTGGACAGTACTTTAATCATTGTTTTTTCCATCTATAGCAATTAAATCCAAATGGAAGTGTCAATTTAAATACATAGTTATTTATGCAAGTTTTAATAAATAACGAATTATGTGTAAATGGTCTGTTTTAGTAGGACTTTAACAGAGTCCGCCTGGGAAAGTACCACCACCTTTGCCAGTTATTCAACCGTGAAGCAGTAGTGTGCAAACATTACCGTGTTTCGTAAAGAGCAACGATTTCAGCGAAATTACATGGCAAGAAAAATAACATATTATATCTAAGGGTGACCAACGCGGTGCATAAATATAATATCTTTTATCTCAGGGTGACGAGTGCTTGCATGGCAATGCACGCCATAAAGGGTTGAAGAACTTGTACTTTAAAATTCTGAATGACACTGAACTGGGCAAGCGTGACTCTTGAAATCAGGCGAGCGATTTACTTGTCTCATCACTGATTGACATAAAAAGATACATATACAAATTTATCTACTACATCCATGGCGTGGAATTCTACGTTGTGTTCACAAATAGTAGTGTCCCACTACCACAACCAATTGTTTAATCAAGACCTAACCTTTCTCGAAGCGATCGCAGCGTAGTTTGACTTGGCAATCTTAACCGAGCAACAAGTTAAACAACGCAGCGGTTAGGAGTTGGATGGGTGACCGCTAGTAGCATTATTCAACTGAGCGTCGCCGTGCTTCGGAGGGCACGTTAAGCCGTCGGTCTCGGTTGTTTGTCTTAGGACAACAGTCGTTAGGCTATGTCGAAGGCCTTTGTATGGCCTGAATACTTTGACATGGGTTGGTCAATAGCCTATTCACCTTGCCACACTGGGCCCGCGTGGTGGATTATGGCCCAACTCCTCTATCTGAGAGAAAGGCTCGATTCCCAGCAGTGGGAACAAAACGGCCTAATTATGAACTTTTCTCGTTTCGCAATTAGCATAGTAAATAATTAAAAAAATAACGAAGCATGCACTATGAACTCCTACTAGAAAATCAACAATAAACAACAGATTTTCTTTTTCTTGCTACGACCATAACAGCGCGGCACTAAGAAGAAAAAAATGCGTGATCTCATGCGCTATCTAGACTTTGCACTAAGGTTTTGCTTTCCTTAGGAGGTTACTAAAGTACTCCTATATGCAGATGCAAAGCATTAAAATATGTCCTCGATCCTTTTCACATTTCTAGAAGAAGTATATAACTCTATATGTTTATTATAGCATGATGTTATGTAACAATGTTACATTTTATTTGTTTTATCAATGTGAGACAGAAACCCAGGAACAATGCCACAATAACTACTATTGTGGGGTTGTAGGTACCTTTTCCATTATTGATTGTGGTTTTATCGGTATTTTAATTTGTCTTATCGGTGTAACTGATATGAAACCACATCTATGACGTCGGCCTCAACTTATCGTTCCGCTTGCTGAGTGTTATATAAAAGGGCAAAAATAATTTTGCTGACGTAAATTAATAAAATAATTTCTTTGTTTACATTAATATGAAAGCTTTTTTAGCCAGATCACCTTTTTTACGTGTCGTGCCGAAATAAATAACAAGCTTTACTAAAAATCTTTGATCAATTGTCGTCATCATAGGCATAGATAGGATTGCCAATAGGAACGTAGTCATTGTCTCCATTACGGCCATGACATGTTGTACGGCCATTAACATCTATGAAATAATATGTCCTAGTGGCTGTTGTCTAGTACTAGCTTAAGATGAAAACCGGTACCAACTTGGCGTGTCCATTCAATCTAATTCCAAGTTTCTAAGTACATGTTTGAAATTAAGCCCCGTAATAAAATGGCCCATAACAAAAAGTGGGCAGGGCACATAGCACGCAGAACAGATGGCCGATGGGGCCGAAAGGTTCTGGAGTGGAGACCACGTACCGGCAAGCGCAGCGTAGGTCGTCCACCGACACGGTGGACAGACGACCTGAGGAAGGTCGCAGAACGACGTTGGATGCAGGCCGCTTCCAACCGGTCCTTTTGGAAAATCATGGGGGAGGCCTATGTTCAGCAGTGGACGTCCTACGGCTGAGATGATGATGATGATAACAAAAAGTGACAACCCCCTATATTTTTTATTTTAGGAACACAGATACATATAAGTGATTGATATCAATTACCTGTGTAGAACTTTTTATGAAAGCATTTTATAATATTTGTCGCCATTCTTTTGGATTTGAAACGAAGCCATCATGCTAGTAATTTAGCTTCTAGTATGGTAATTTTCCCACATACGTTACTGCCCAATACTATAGACAATAATTTCAGTACTGGTCGCATCTTAATAATTCCATTTTTGTAAACTTGTAGGATAATGTACAATTACGTATAAGGCAAAAACCTTTATAAGAATTTATCATTAAGCTGTGTCATAAGGCTTTTCCAGAGAAACAATATTTTGGGATAAAGGTAAGTATCTCTATGAAACAACTATCACACAATTGCACTCTTGCAGTGAGAACGAAGGAAACGCCGACAAAGGGACGTTCTCTATTTCCCATTTATTGTAATGTACGATTAGTTAACCCAGTATATATTATTGTGAATATTTTTATTTCTATATGTAGCGAACAGTGTTTAGCGAATCCGCTTACAAGCTGTTACCAAATAGCAGTGCCAACTGAGAAAATGTACGAAACGGATCCAAATATCAACGGAAATTTCATTGCAATATTGTTCTTATTCGCACGCGGCTACATAGTCGGTCGAAGATGCAAAATAAGGCATCTTCTTCTTGGTCGGTTCTTCATGACTAAGTCTTTTTTTATAACGGTGCATCAAAGTGATTCCCTCTCGCCTGATGGAAAGCGAAGATGGAATCAAGTAGCAATGACCATTAGTGCAGCCGTACGCTCGTCCGTAGACCCAGGATCGTAGCTGCAAGGAAATACGTACGCTGGCAAAGCATTCCACAATTTACTTACACGACAGATGTAGCAACTGCTAAACTTTTTGGTTCGTGGTAAAAAAAATTCTACAGTATATGGATGCAATTCTGGCCAGAACGAGTAGTTTGGGATTGGAACGGAATCGGATAATGGTGAGGAAGGAATAAGATTAAAAAGCTCTTCAGAACATTCGCCATGAAACAACCGGTAGAAAACGCTTAGAGAAGCTATAGTTCTACGCATTTGTTGGGGTTCTAGGTGTTGAGTGACTTCAGTGTCTCCAATAATACGGACTCCAATAAATCGGGGCACCCGCCCCGGGCGCCAGGTTCTAGAGGCGCCAAAATCATAATATAGTGCGATTTAAAATGATTTCTTACACAACATGGCTCACCGCACCGTCGACTTGCAAGAAAAAAATAGATAATAAAGAATATTATTAATAAGTGTTGGCTACAGCCCCACTTATGCCTTTGTAAAAGACCGGATGAAATCCGAAATAAAGATAATAATAATAATGTTTATTTTTTACAAATAATAAAATTTTACCTACGAATATACAATTTGTAAGTTTTTTAAAGTAATTTATCTCAAACGCTGTAGAGGGGTTCTGCTATCATGTTTCTGCCCCGGTTCGAAAAAATCGTGCATCCGGCACTGAGTGTACCCTACCCATAATACTTAGATTAAAGCCTTGACCGTAGTCTACATCGCGACTGGAGTCTTTCACAGCCATTAGCTCAACCTCGAGCCTCTACCAAGCCAGGGGTTGGAGCTTATATCCTAACTAAGAGAACTACCTGGACCACAGCCATTACCTCGACAGGTTTCAACTACGGGTTTTTCCCGTTTGTTCGGGTGGTAAACTAAATTCACGACTGATCATCAGAAATCTCAGAACTGAATTTAGGTAATCATTACCTAAATTTAGTTGTGTGATTTCTGACTTACAATTACAGTTTTCACATAAAATACCATTAAGATCAGGTAATGGTGGGTCGGAATTAGTATTGCTTCAATCTACTCCTTTAAAAAAAAACGGATGGTAAGTTATTCTAAATAATCTAAGCGATGCCGTCTCTATCGTTATTTTCCGCCTATAATTACGACGTCGATAAACAGTACGTATACGATGTACGGTTGTATCAAGGATGGTGCTTTCGTCACGTCTGCTCGGACGATTGACTCATGGCTAGAGATGTTTGTCTATAGTTATCGAAATTGTCGATATTAATAATGCATAGTTTTACATGCACTTAACCAAGTGACAAAAATTAAGTTGTATTCACCTAGTGGAAAGCGCTATGCCTACATGTCAGCAGAAGTATGTTACTTATTGTACTTAACGACATAAAACATTATTGGCAATATGAGCTCGTTTCTCGAAAACCTCAATTGCTAACTCATAATTGGCCATTTGATTCCCTGCAATCGTATGTACTGTAATAAATATTAGCGATTACAAGGTAGATTAGATACAGAACGTTATTGGGCTCTGGAAATACAAATATTAGATGGGTGAAGTATTTGACTTGACACTTTGCTTTCTTATTCAAAGTCTACCTTTGATTACTATTAAATTTAATTGACAATATTATGTCACATTGATCCTTATTTTATTAGAATAGCATTGCGAAAATTAAAGTCTTAAAACCGTGTCCCCTTTGCTAATAAAGTCCAATCTGAAAAATATGATTAAATACCGAGTGATGGCTAAATCGATAACATGATGCTCATAGCATGTCCCACCTCTAGTCATGGCTTGTCGAGTTTGCTTTAACCGTGTCAGTGTGACCGTCGCAGAATAGAATCAAGGCTGTAGCGATACGAATCAACGGAACACCTGAGTATGCCATTTTTAATCAGTTTCTCTTTGATTACCCACCACGTCCTGAAAGGCAATTCTGTAATTTACAAAGTGTCAAAAATATAGTCATAATGATGACATTCAAGATGTTTATATTCAAAATACATGTTAAGTCCATTATCTTTCCGGTTTTTATGCAATTCTTGTAATTAAACATGTTAGTGCTAGACAAAATTCATTGAATATTATGTTCATATGAACACGTTTTTGTTTAGGCAAACTAAATATGGATCTTAGGCAGAGTATAAAAAAAATCATACGCAATGAATCAACCTTGTAATTGCGATATCTGTCAAATGAATTTATAAACATCATACGATTGTCTTTAAATTAATTATAAATACGGTGAAAACACGGTTGTTTCTGTCTTTAATAACTTTGCAAGTATATACGTATTTTTCTGTCCTCAATTATGGTGACGTGCAATTCATTACCATGGTGATTAACTTACTTGGACACATATCTTTCAAAATTGGCCGTGTTGAGGACGGTTACTTCTGACTCTTGTTGAGATTCGAATAAATCTATATTTATTCGAATCTCAATCGAAATTCATGTGAAAATCGAAATTCACGTGCTTTCGATTCACGTGTCGCTCTTAATACAACCTTAGAAACCACATCGTAGCGTGATACGCTAAGATAAGTTTTATTTATCATATTCAATAGAAGTATAATAATGTGTACCACACCTAGTTAAACAACTACATTTCATAATTGGTGCTTACTGCACTGCATATATACTGCCAGTGCTAGAATTATATCAATATGTATTCTCGGTAAAAAATAACACGATAATATGTTGATATTTTTATAATTTACAGAACCTTCCTATCAGCTTTGTAAAAATCATGCAAGTTCCGTGCAGTTCTTAAACCTGACATAAACAGTTAAGAATGAAACCATACCATGACGCTCATTTTGATGAACTGTTTGAATATTGTTTTCTCAAAGGTGAACGGATAATATTGTCTCTGATATTCTAACAATGTACTATCACCAACATTGCAATGCCTAGATGTTTGTAAGCTAATAAACTGAGGGGATTTAGAGCGACATGTTAACGAGAGTCGATACAAAACAACAGGTGAACAGTTTTTCTGCGGTTCTTGAATAGTAAGCCCGGGCAGGCTTGCTTTAGAGTTGTCATGGTACGAATAAACCGGCCAGTTGTCGAGAAGTCCTGCTTTAAGAGCTCATAGTAAGGCCCTTGGTCACCAGAAAATGCCCTACCACCACTCTGTTTCGTATCGATGTTCTTATTGACCGGAAACTCAACTAAGGCGAGATCGATCCATAAGTCGATTGAATGGAGACACTCTCATTACCACCGAGTTTCATCATCGCTTTAAAGTTTATAAAGAGGTAAGTATTTACAATCTGTAAGTAGTCAGTTTTTGACTTTGTTGCTCAGTTCTGGAGTCAGCCTCCCTGCCTGTTAATATTTGAAATATGTAGGTAGGAGGGTATTTATAGATATTTTCGGCGGGAATCCGGGTGGCGGTCGAGGGTCCTAAGATTTATGGCGGAACGGGAGAGTCCCATCCAACAGCGATCTTCGGGATTGTAGGGTGGAGTACAAGCGAACGCGGGAGCGGGTTAAGTAACGTATTGATTACTTGTGTTCGGCTTCCATTTGTGTCTTCTATATCTTCTTAAAGCCCTAAACTGTAGAACCGACAAGATAACATGAAAAATTAAACAACGTACTTCATATTCTTACATATTTAATTCAATTCAATGCAAATCAGGAAAGCTCATACTTACCTTAATTTTTTAGTAATTAATAACCATACCATAGGAATACAACGAAACGCTTCTAATATTATAAGTATGAATGTTTGTGAGTGAATGAGGAAATGTATGTTTTGTATGTCACTTATTCACACTAAAACGGTTGCACGGTTGATTATTAGAACATAGCCAGGATTAACATATTTGCTTCTTTTTTAATGGGTAGTTGGTATACCAAGGGATCATGATGACCTATTTTACGCGGACAAAGTCGGGTTAGTATCTAGTTTATTCTCAATGTCATCGCATGGACAGGTTTTTATGAGAAATCCCAAAGTAATAAATTATTTTTTTTTCTACTGGAGAATGTTCCTGTGGAATACAGGCAGTACCACGCTAGAATACATTTAATATTTTTCTTATTTACGCGCTCAGTTCTTTGTTCGCAAATATAGCATAGTTCACTCATGCCTTGCACCATTACCCAATCTCGTTTCTCCTCACACCCCTACCACCGAAGGGCAACTCATTTCGCCGCCGGTTCAGTACTATCTGCGCTCTGAGATATTTTTCTTTGTAATGCTATTGTTGAAAGAAATCGACGATGCCTTGTCTATTCATGCTTCTAGTAGGTAGAACTTACTTACCTTACGCTTACCTTTGCTTTGCACTTTTTGTGGTGTGTTCGTATTTTCCTAATAGAATGACGAGATGTGACTGGCGAGTCGTTTACCTGATAGGGTGGGTCTTTTCTGGCAAGCACAGTCGCAGTTTTACCCAGGTGAACACCTGAACTGTGCTCGTCGCCCTAATACATTAGTTTCATTTGATTCTGGTAACTCGGTAGTTTTCCTTGCTACAGTGTCATTCTAACACAGTAGTCTTTATCACACTTCTACTTAGAAGCAAAACATCTGCCACTGCAGCACCCATTACGGACTGTGGTTGAAAGGTACCATATTTTAGAACTTTAGAAGAGGTGATGTTATTTAAATATGTGTCAGATACCAAGGAAAACTAGTGCAAAAATGTAACTTATTCCAAATACAATATTGAACCACACATAACCATATTAACAGAACCAACAATTGAAGCTGCAATGTCGTTGTAAAGTAGATTGCATCATTGAGTCATTAGATACCATTATATTATGTTGAAAAAATTATAATTATGTAGTTATTTAAAATAGGATACGATGGGGATGGCTTACCAAAGTGGGTAAACTCCAAAATGTATGCTGAAAACAAATACGAACTACTATACAAATGTAAACTGAGCTCACGATCTTTATAGTACCTAATGATGGGTTCCTATTGAAGGAAAGTTCATCATCATCATCTCAGCCGTAGGACGTCCACTGCTGAACATAAGCCTCCCCCATGATTTTCCAAAAGGACCGGTTAGAAGCGGCCTGCATCCAACGTCGTCCTGCGACCTTCCTCAGGTCGTCTGTCCACCTTGTCGGTGGACGACCTACGCTGCGCTTGCCGGTACTACTCCAGAACGTTTCGGCCCCATCGGCCATCTGTTCTGCGTGCTATGTGCCCTGCCCACTGCTACTTCAACTGGCTAATCTTCTGAGCTATGTCGGTGACTTTCGTTCTTCTACGGATCTCCTCATTTCTGATTCGATCACGTAGAGAAACCCCAAGCATAGCCCTCTCCATAGCTCGCTGTGCGACTTTGAGCTTATCTATGAGGCCCATAGTAAGAGACCACGTTTCAGTGCCATAAGTCATCACCGGTAACACACATTGGTCGAATACTCTTGTCTTGAGGCACTGAGGTATTTTTGACGAGAAGACTTCGCGAAGTTTCCGGAACGCTGCCCAGCCGAGTTGGATTCGACGATTGACCTCTTTCTCGAAGTTGGACCTGCCTAGTTTGACTGTCTGTCCCAGGTAGATGTACTCGTCAACAACTTCGAGAACTGAGTTCCCAACTGATATTGGGGTAGGTACAACATGGGCATTAGACATAATTTTCGTCTTGTCCGTGTTCATCTTAAGACCTACCCGTTGGGAAACTCGATGGAGGCCTTGGAGCATTGTACTGAGGTCTTCCATGGAATCTGCCATGACTACAATATCGTCGGCAAATCGAAGGTGAGTGATGTATTCGCCGTTAATATTGATGCCAAGTCCTTGCCATTCCAGAAGCTTGAAGGCGTCTTCCAATGTAGCGGTGAACAGTTTCGGAGTTATAACGTCTCCCTGTCTCACGCCTCTTTGCAATGGAATTGCCTTCGAACACAAACACTTCAGCACTTCAATATACCGATAGTCAATTCGGCACCGCTGGAGAGACTCAAGCACTGCCCACGTCTCGATCGAATCAAAGGCTTTCTCATAGTCCACAAACGCTAGACAAAGAGGCAAGTTATACTCTTCGGTCTTCTGTATAACTTGCCGTAGCGTGTGGATGTGGTCTATGGTACTATAGCCTTTTCAGAAACCGGCTTTTTCCGGAGGCTGGAATTCATCAAACCTGCGACTGAAACGGTTCGTTATGACCTTCGAAAACAGCTTATAAACATGGCTCAAAAGCGAGATGGGTCTGTAATTTTTAAGTAAAGTGTTGTCACCTTTTTTGAAGAACAGCACCACCACGCTTTTGTTCCATACTTCTGGCGTTGAACCTTCGAGTAAGACGGTATTAAAGAGCTTCTGAAGGGCTTTAAGTACGGGTGTTCCACCCGCTTTCAGAAGCTCAGATGTGATACCGTCGTCACCAGGCGCCTTGTTGTTTTTAAGCTGTTTCAAGGCCATTCTAATCTCGTACAGGCTGATGTCCGGGATATCTTCGGTATAATGTCAGGTCAGCTTGGCTCTTGGTTCTTTGACCGAGCTGCTAACAGGTTTAGCGACCGAGGTGTATAACTGTCCGTAGAAACTCTCGACCTCTCCTAACACTTCCGCTTTGGTCGACGCTACACTGCTGTCTCCTCTCTTCAGCTTCGTCAACTGGCTTTGCCCAATAGACATATCTCTTGCAAACACTTTGGAGCCTTTTTCCGCTCTATCGTCTCTTTAATACGGTTTGTATTAAAGATCCGGATGTCGTGTCGCAAGGACTTCCATATTCGTCTAATGAGCAGCCTATATGCTTCAGCATCATTCGAAGACTGCAGTTTCAATGAGCGTCGTTCAGCCATGAGGTTGAGGGTATCGTTGGAGAGTTTCTGTGGCCTATCTGTACGGTGGGGTTTAAAGTACTTGGAACCCACTGTATGGACAGTTTCTACTAACCTTTTATTGATCTCGTCCACTGAAGCGATGTTCTCAAGGCAATCGAAGCGATTGGATAGCTCAAGTTGAAAGCTCTCGGGGTCTTGAATACGGGCACGAGTGGGTCGGAGCGTAGACTTCATCAGACGAGACCTCTCCAGTTTGACATTAATATTCACCGTGCCTCTTACCATTCGGTGATCACTACCGGTTTTAACCCTGTTGATCACGGAGACATCAGTGAATATTTGCCTTTTGGTGGTCATAATGAAGTCAATCTCATTTCTCGTCGAACCATCAGGACTCAGCCAGGTCCATTTCCTGTGAGGTGGCTTCTGAAAGAAAGAGTTCATCATAAAGAGGCCCTCTTTCTCCAGGAAGTCAGCCAACCTCTGTCCCCTACGGTTCCGTTGTCCATAGCCAAATTGCCCAACTTTCGACTCATCCTCGCTTCTCTTACCCAACTTCGCGTTGAAGTCCCCCATAACAACTAGAAAGTGCGTTTCAGAGGTATGTATGGCCCGACTAATGTCCTCATACATATCCTCCACCTCATCATCCGGGTGAGACTTCGTCGGTGCGTATACCTGAATGACCTTCAGCGAATATCGTTTGGATACTCTGAGTATTAGGTATACGACTCTATTGGAAACGCTATTGATCTTAACTATGTTGTTAGTAAGGGACTTGTGGACGAGAAACCCGACACCACCTTGGGACTGTTGGTCGCCCTCCCGGTGGTAGAGTAGGTTACCTGATTTTAGGGTTATCGTGTCCTGTCGCGCGCAGCGCGAGTTTCCGTTAACGAATTGGTGAGTGTAACTGTATCCTTATTGTCAATCTATTTTTGCACTATGGCAACTCTGCCTTTTGTAAGTGATTTGACGCAGGTACTCTGTGGCACAGACGAGCAGATGCTAACGCATCTCTGGGGCAGACTACGAATGGCGTGCCGGCAGGAAGGCGGGTACGGAGAAAAATGGCGGATGGGTAAGCACGTGTGAGGCACTGGCTGAGGTCTCGATGGAAAACAACCAGCAGAGGTCCTGGTAAGTGCTTTTAGCTCATGATTCCTAGTTCTACAAGAACCGTGTGATGTGATAATGAGACGACCGTTAACGAGTCACGTCTTACGGTTAGGCATAGTCCAATGATTGCGTACAATGTACATTAACTGGTAGTAAAGGAAATTGGACTGAAGAGCTAGCGAATGCACCCCCTGAGCATCCATATCCGGGTGTAACCAACAGGGGATAGCAAAATGATCGGCTATGTTGTTGGAGCATATTGGGCAGGACTATGGGGATGGTGGAGGTCCTCGTGGGGAACACCCCATGTCCAGCTGGTGTCATTCCTGGGGTAAACTGTACTGACCAGGAACCCAATGAGAGAGATAACTTGTATAAATATACGCAATATCTCAGTAAAGGGAAGACCCGGGCGCAGTAAACACGGTACTGCGCTCTGACTGGAGCCATAGTCGATCAGAGGGTAACTGAACGGACCCTTGTATGAGGCAAAGCCTCCTAGCACCAAATGTTGCCTAAATTGCGTGCGTTGGTGGTCGACTCATTGTTTCATCCACGTGTTCTTTATATTCTTTGTCGTGTGTTTATTTTAGTATGATTATTTACCGGGCACACACAGTCATCTTTCTATGACAGGAAGCGCGACAAAATGGTGGAGATGCTGGGATCTGATTTTGAAATCAGTAATAATATATATTTTGTTGTGACGGAACGCCAGATTCGTTCAGGCTTTTCCGAGTAAAATAAAATATTTTAACAAAAAATGTATTGAATACCAGATTCAGTCTGGCCTTTCCAGTAAAGAAGGCAATAAACATAATTATTTCACGTACTTAACCATTATGGTTTATTAATAATCTCTATTACATTAGAAAACATTTTACCCATAAGATATTGTAAGGTTTACCTTTTAATCGGAACATTGCTTGTCAACATTTTAAGATATACATATATCGTACAAGTTTATTGTCTATTTACATATAGTGTGAACCACTGGCTTCGTGCAAACGATGTTCTCGTTAATTTAAGTACGTGAGCATAATATGGTACACTTCAGTTGTGTATTACGTACGAGTAACATAATGTACTGTACTCAATGTACCTATTTCAATTTTTCCGCTGTTTTCGAAAGTTACCGGGTTTATTTTGTAACACGTGTGTACATCATTTAATTTAAACAATGCATACATAGCATCTTATAAACATGTATACTAATAATACGGTAAATACTAGCTGTTATGTAATGCGGAGAGGAACGAAGAAAAATAGACATAATGATAAAAAAAAATATTCAAATGTGCTGCTGATGTGCAAAGTCTAGGACGGCGCTGCGTGTGGCTGGCGTTTCCCACTGTGTCTTTCGATTTGTTTCATGGTTAGTGTGAAGTAATATTTACTTATTAGCAGTCTATAACTGTGTATGTAGATGGAATACGTGCTTGGTAATAATGGTATAGAGTGTGTAATTAGCGTCTTTGCAAAAGTCAATTAATGAAAGGAAAGCAAGAATATAATTGAAGATGTGCTATTTCTGGCGCGCTTCAGACAGCGTACCAAAAACGAATCATATATATTGCAAAAGCGGCTCTTGTTTTTTGCTATATAAATAATCGAAGACGACCTTATTTAGTTTAATTAGGTACTATTGTATTATCTGTTTACAACAACCAACGGAAAAAAAAAACCAATCCGATGAAATAATAGACTAGTTCTACTAAATATTTCATGAATTTTTCAGCCAAAAACATCATGTAAACAGACTTAACCCTTTGCGTACCATTGACGTAAATTTGCGCGCGTGTCATTCATAAATCTTTTGTTGCAATTATCACGGTATAGGAAGGGTTAACGTGTACTAAAGTGAATGCCTCACATACAACCAGTTGCAGAAAGTTCTTCATTATCAGTCCATTAGTTAATCCAGCTTGAGTGATAATAAAATCATTATTTTAGTAACGTTGCACAAAAGTCGATTATTTTATAAGTTGACATCATAATGATCCTTTAGCTAAAGCCGGCATTTAAACAACGTTGCGTAAAATATTTTAAAAGAGAATGAACGATAAACAGATACAACCTTCTTGGGACTGAACATTTGGCGTTTTTTTATTTTGCTATTTATTAAACAAATATTTTTTGAATTATAAAAAAAAAAAACGCAAACAGCGTTTAGCTTGTCATTATCAAATAGGTGTCAAAAAGGGAATGTTTTTTTCTTTGTACTTGACTCGTTGACATGACTATAGTTTTGTATGTGGAAAAAAATATATATATACAAAACAAAATAATTAAAATATTGTTAAATAAAACGAAAACGAGAAGCAAGTAAAACATATACGATACATTACTATAGATATAATGTAAATAGGGCGAATTCTGTGACACTACTAAACTTTCAATGAAATTTAAACATTTTACTGAACTTATGTAAATGCTATATTGACAAGGTCTGATCGCACAGAGTATTAGAACATTATGCAGCACTATAACCTAAAAACGGTTGGTGTTTTGTATAAATAAAAAACTTGATATTTTTAGTAATTTTTCCCTGTTTTCTGACATAGGTTATATAGACATGGCTTCACTTTGCCAGTTCGTGACTTACTTTCTGTACAATTGTAGAAACTGTTGATGGAAAGATCGCGTCGCGAAGTATAAGGTATATGACGCTCAGACAGATCAATAACTGTGTGTTTATTAATCATCAATGACTTTATTTCTTTTGGTCGTTGGTTCCAAAACAATAATATATTTGATTTGCAGAACTACACCTTTGGAAATCTGCTACTATACACGAAACTCTTCACTGTTAGTTAAATAAAATGTACTTTACTTTGTCCGAGATTTGGCGGTGGGAACGTAATCTTCTGCATGAGACAATGAAAAAAAAAAAAAAAAAAAAAAAATCGTAAATTCTACTAAAGTCGGTATAATTGATTATTGTTGACTAATTAAGTTTTAATTCCTGATCTGTCAATTTAACGTCTCAATAAACACTAATTATGTTCTAAAGGCGCTTTGTGCAACGCAAAATACACGATTAATGACATATTGACGTTCCATTAGATACATTTAAGGGAACTTTAAAATCTGATGAAATTTTCGTATGTGCAACGACTTAATGTCAAATTAAGATTCAATTACGTCTATAAAAGTTAAAGATCATTTCTGCAACTGTCTGATAGATGAGAAAATATTTGTTAACAAAAACCACTTTTAAATTGAGGTAAATTATTTATAATTATTTATCTCATTATGGAGTCAATCTTTAAAAGATTTTAATTACGGCATCAAAGGCTAAACTAAGCCTTTCAGACCGCCTAACGCCTAACTAAGCTTTTAAGTAACCGAGCTTCCTTATAAATATCGAGTCGGAGCATTCGAAGAATATTTTACTTTATGTCATGTGAAACCTAAACAAAGAAATGAAGTCTTTTGAGGAGGAGCTATACCAGTTTCTTATCTACATCTATATTATGCAGTCAAAGTAAAGGTCTAGACCTCATGACGCAAGACCAGTTGAAGGTTGAAGATCTTTTAACAGAGTTGGAAGCTACAATAACCCTATCTAGGCTGACACAGACAACAACTAAACTCCCAAAGCTCACTATACCAACATATAGTGAAGACAAACTTAAATGAAAGAAGTTTTGAGATAGTTTTAAGGCGAATATTCACCATCATTCTACAGCAGAGGTGGACAAGATGAGCGATGTGGCCTTGGATACCGTATCTGACCTTTTAACAACGGATTCAAAGTACAGTAGAAGCGTAAAGAAAAGATTTGGTTGCAAGGATTCAGTAGTTGATGCACACTACACTGCGTTAAATGCCATGCCCACTGATACTGCAAATTAAACTTCTTTTTAACTATTTGCAAAGAGATGTTAAAGTGCAATGTTGCCAAGGAATTTCTTGGATCACTAAATTCAATTCTAAATAAATTAACAGCTGTGACCAAGATAGAACTACCTAGATATATGGGAACTAACATGACAAATGTTGATTTGCATTAATCCTATAAGCTTCATACAGAGATTACTTAAATACTGCCTTAGCCTCCGTTGTACATATGAGAACAGGAGGAGACAAGGAAACATCAGTATTCTTAGTGATGACAAAATCTCGTGTATCGCTGATCCAAGACAAAGACGACTTTAACATACCGAAACTAGTGTTACTACTGGGGTTTCTGATAGGAAACAGACTTCTGAAATATGTCAAAGCTAACTTAGACCTGCCTGTACAAAAGGAACACATTTGAACGGACAGCCTAGTTATTATCGGATGAATGAGATCAAACAAACTGTTATCACTATTTGTAGCAAACATAGTTAATGTGATCAAACGAGACCATCCAAATACTGAATTTTTTACATCAATACAATGTCGAATCCAGCAGACATCGCCACGAGACCTGAACCTGAACTCGGGAATCACAGGAAAGAACTTTGGTACAATGGCCCAGCATTCTTGAAAGAAGAAGAGTCATACTGGCCTGTGAGTCGCCATTATGAGACACAGAAGACTTTCCTTTCAGTTGGGGAGCCCCCGGTCCCCGAGGCCCAGGAGAGCCGACAGAAACTTGTGAATCCCCAGAGGAAATGGAAGTACCATATAATGGTCTAAATTAACCAATGGACCTCTCTGAGTTTACTGACTTTCTGAGCCAACATTGGTCAGATAGGAGAGAGCCATAAAGCGAAATTGTTACTCAAACCAGTTGCCACAGGAGAGTAAATTACAACGAGCCGTATACATTCACTGGTGCGTACTTCTTTGGGCCACTATATGTATGCACAGCTACAGGAAAGGAGAAGAGATGGGTAGACTTATTTACATGTTTGACTGTAAGGGCAGTACATCTAGACATAGTAAAGGACATATCGGTTGAAGAAAGTCTTCTGGTTAGAGTGGCTTATGGAGATTTGAAGCAACAAGAGGCATCCGCAAAGGTTTTAATTCTAATAATGTAAATAATTTCACATTACTAGCGGAACTACTTAAAAACCCGTACTGTATCAAAAAGAAAATCTAAGTTAGCTAAGAATTGCCTCAGTAGAACCTAGAGGAAACATCTAGTAATCCACGAGTATAAATTGCTGACGGTGATAAAGTAAGTAGAAGCAATACTTAATTCAACACTTTTAGCAAGAGCTGGCATAGAACTTGAACATGTCTTAAGACCAGCAGACTTTCTTAGCGCAGATAGCAAATGCAGAGTTGCGAAAGTCAAAGTCGACGACTCTCTGTTCACGCGTTCTATAGGACATCTATACCCTCTTGCAGACGATGTCGATGACACTCTGCCTGTGATGAACAGAGGATTGAGAAGTAACAATACTCCAGTGGAGTAGGAGTGGGCACATCGCTTCTGGATATAGAAGATTGGATTTATCCGCAGAACATATCACGGATAGTGAGGTACAACCACAAATCGACACGAGCACCTGTTTGCCTGAAAACACATGCTCAATGGAGATAGAGTCTGGCTATAACAGACTTGAGTGGGAAAAAGGCGGTGATGAAGTAACTGTAACTGAGCATGATATATCCGCTAGCGCATCGGCACCATGTATGGGAACTGCAAGTGAAAATAATCTGCAGCCCAGCGATGTAAGGACCAGGAGCAAAAGACGTCTCTTTTGCTAAGTGCTAAGTAAGCTGTCATTCGGGACAGGAGAAAATCCTTGTGTGGACTTGTCAACTGCTAGCCCTCTTGAAGTAGACCTCTCTGCCGTTGTGAGTGTCGCGCGCAGCGCGAGTTTCCGTTAACGAATTGGTGAGTGTAACTGTATCCTTATTGTCAATCTATTTTTGCACTATGGCAACTCTGCCTTTTGTAAGTGATTTGACGCAGGTACTCTGTGGCACAGACGAGCAGATGCTAACGCATCTCTGGGGCAGACTACGAATGGCGTGCCGGCAGGAAGGCGGGTACGGAGAAAAATGGCGGATGGGTAAGCACGTGTGAGGCACTGGCTGAGGTCTCGATGGAAAACAACCAGCAGAGGTCCTGGTAAGTGCTTTTAGCTCATGATTCCTAGTTCTACAAGAACCGTGTGATGTGATAATGAGACGACCGTTAACGAGTCACGTTTTACGGTTAGGCATAGTCCAATGATTGCGTACAATGTACATTAACTGGTAGTAAAGGAAATTGGACTGAAGAGCTAGCGAATGCACCCCCTGAGCATCCATATCCGGGTGTAACCAACAGGGGATAGCAAAATGATCGGCTATGTTGTTGGAGCATATTGGGCAGGACTATGGGGATGGTGGAGGTCCTCGTGGGGAACACCCCATGTCCAGCTGGTGTCATTCCTGGGGTAAACTGTACTGACCAGGAACCCAATGAGAGAGATAACTTGTATAAATATACGCAATATCTCAGTAAAGGGAAGACCCGGGCGCAGTAAACACGGTACTGCGCTCTGACTGGAGCCATAGTCGATCAGAGGGTAACTGAACGGACCCTTGTATGAGGCAAAGCCTCCTAGCACCAAATGTTGCCTAAATTGCGTGCGTTGGTGGTCGACTCATTGTTTCATCCACGTGTTCTTTATATTCTTTGTCGTGTGTTTATTTTAGTATGATTATTTACCGGGCACACACAGTCATCTTTCTATGACAGGAAGCGCGACATGTCCTCACCCGCTCTACGGACTTCAGATAACCTCACAATGTCCCAGTGTAGCTTACTCATTTCTTCTTCCAGCTCATATTTCTTCTCGTTTGTCCTCATCGTGCGTATGTTGTGTGTTACCAGGGCCAGTCGTCGTCATTGGGGGTGGTAGCCGGGCGTCTTCCGGGGATTCTTAGCACCCCCTGCCCCACCGTTACCGTGGCCGCTACCGTAGCCAGGAATAGCGGGGCTGCCGGGGACTGGGGGCCTGGTTCTTTTTGTCCAATCCATTGAGGGGTTTTGCCAATACTCGCCACGCTTGGCAGGCGGGTTGGCGAGCGCAGTTTGTGTGTGTTTGACTGGGAAGGTGCTGCTGCCCACCTTCTGATTTGTTATCCCTTAGCCGCCTTCTACGGCACCCACGGGTAGAGTTGGGGGGTTATATTCTAAGCCGGCTCCGCCGCGGCAAGTTACATGTAATGTAAATCTAAAAAAAATTATAAAACCGGAAAGTTACATGTAATGTAAATCTAAAAAAAACTACAAAACCATAATGCTACTTACTGCTTTGCTTTTGCTTTGCTAAGATCAGTAAATCCAATGTAATGTAACGTAACGTTACACACTCATACGTTCCCCTGTGTTGCGGGAGGCATTGACGCATCACAGCATACAGAACAAGTTTTCTTGCTCATTACGCAAATATATGCCCTAGTCCGGATTTGAACCTGGGACCCGCGCTTCAAAGGTAGGGTCACTACCAGATGAGCTAATGGAGCCGTCAAAAACTGCAGGGATACTATATAAGAACCTTTGCTGCGGTGGACTTCCGTATCCTGAGATAGAAGTTCAGGCGTAGTACAGGAATGTGGGGCTGCTCTTGATGGTGTGACCTGAGACGGAAATAAATATCTTTATACCTTGTTGTAAAAAACATTTCTTATGTGACCTATATAACAAACTTTTGTATCTTATTCTGTTTCTTTCGACCTACTTTGTTATCTTTCGAAAATAAACGTCTTGCGTCTTGTATTGTAGCTCTCTTGTGCAATCCTGCGATCCTGGTTTAAACCATGGCAGTGCAATTGTTTCCAAGCAGCAAGAATGTAAATATTGCAGTGTTCTGTTTCGAAATCCAAGTAAGGGAAATTACTGGATGAATGTTAATTAGGGATGGATATCTTAGGGTGGCGAGTGCAGTTCAATGCCATGAAAGCCTTCATTCTCCTTCTTATCTTCAACTCACGTTCATCAGCAATACGATTTGTTCATGTCAGCGTACAAATAAATCGACACGCCCATCATAAAACTAGCTTTATAGCTACGGTCAATACTGCACTATGTTTGTCATCAGGAGAGATGGTTCTTAGTTCCATTCTCTTAGATGTCTGTCCTCCAAAATTTAAGACAGTACTTAATGCTTGCACTCTTCAAATTTGCTTTAACTCGTCGCATCAGGACAAAAAATAACAATAGATTTATGAATGAAACTTGCCTGGAATGAGAGTTGCTGATTCGGACGGGTTAAGAAATATCTCGTGCTGTGATGATACACAAAAAGACAGACAATTTGACGTGTAATAGCTGATGAGTAAGGGAGTTTACATTTTTATTTGTATTATTTGCCTATTCAGACTCTTTGCCATGAGAAAGAGGAATCTCTAGCAAGATGTCCTTTTCATAGGTATTTTTATCTAGCTATCTGGTAGAGATACACCATACCATAAGTACGCGTACGTGGGTGACTCAGCTCAGAAATACGTGTAAATTCAAGCTTACAATAAACTCTCTCAATTCTAATTTAAACGTTGAAGTTCAGTTTATATCTAGAAGTGTTGAGAAGGTTTAAAACAAAACAAAAGATAAACCTAACTATTTCTGGCATGAATCATGATCTCACCCCACAATGCAGTTAACAAGTGTTAAAGTACCTACAATGATATACGTTCAGAACGGATGATAGTTATGTCAGTGCCATATTTACAGAATATTAGCCTTCATAGACAATAAATCGTAAAATGCATAAGCTAACTTAACTAATATATCACGAAAGAACCTTGTTACTATAAGTATTTAGCCGCCTCTTCAAATTTGTGTTAAATAAAAGTGGTGTGGGTTTGAAACTTTTTTTATTGAGATAAAGTAGTACGATGATAAAATTTGTGAAGTAGGCTACAAAAACAAGAACGCAAGCTGCTTCTCGCACGTGGCAAGGGTCCTTTCCGCCGTTTAACAGCAGGTAGAGGCTTTTTTTGAGCAAATTAAGAATTATGGAATATTCCAGTTGGGACCCGTATTGATCGGTGCGAGCTTTCATACAAATTTGGCTACTAGAAGTGCTTGACTTCCCATGGCTAAAACGTCATCGACTTGTTTGAGAAATGTGATTCACCTACCTATCGATGATGAGATTTTAGAAATCTGTAATATTACTCGTGCTCTGATTCATGGAAATATTACATACATATTAGTTATTCTAGCACCGGGTTAATCTGAATATCTGAATAAACTCGAAGTTTGAAATGTGAATGGTTTTATTTGCTGATGTCCAACAATCAATTTAAACACTGCTAAAACAATAATATTTTTTAAGTTAGAAACTATAATAAAAGTGCTGAAATCTGTGTGACACGATACTTTAGGACTAACAAAAACACGATTTATAACTTATCAACGGGTGAAAAAAAAAGAAGAAATCCATGCTTCACTTGTTTAAAATTTGCAAAGAAGTACTGTTTCGGCCTTTTTATGCATATTTTATTCGACGGCGTGGTATTTATGATGTTGGATCACAGATTAAGCAATATTCATTCCGTGTACTTTCCATTTAGTTATGTCTCATACTGATAATTCGAGCAACAGGAAGCAAGGAAGTGGATCGATCTATTTCATCAATCTTGATTCATGGACAAAATTTGGTGAATTTTCAATTTGATGAAGGTGAGTTAGTATCACATAGCTTAAGCCATATTATAAAAGGACAAGTTACGGGTGCAACATTCCTATCCTTTAATTTGTGGTCCTTTCTGTTTTATGTTATTTTTTTGCTATGTAAGGGTGGCGGCGGATTTTGTGAGGTTTTTTGCTGGAGATCGACAAAGGATGCCCTAACGGGATACGGGCCTTCGCCTGCGCATTTGCCCCGTTGCTTGTCAGTTCGAGTTTAAGGGATTGTTGTATTGTAGTGATTTTTATGTGGTGATGAAATGGAGATAAGACTACTGAATGCAATGACGGGATGTAAATGGCTAAGATAGTAGATATTGCTTTAATTAAAATATTCACTGGCAATCGCTTTAGCTGCGTCTGAGAAAAACTTAAGTTTTCTTTTAGTATGCAACTGAACGTTCTGGTGGTTTAGTAAATAAATTAGTAAGTATATCGTATAATTATACAACTGAATGTGTTAGAAAAAAAAACGATTACTACAGGTATTCAATTCATTAATCGTAATCTTTCAATACATTATCAAGTTTGCCTTTTATCAGAATCTTCTTCTTCTAGAGCTGCCTCTCCAGTACTAGAGGTTGGCAGTCTGTGTTCTTGTTATCTTGTTTTTTCATTGCGCACCTGAATAGTTCTTCATCCCTTTTTATCCCGGTCCATTGTCGGATGTTGCGGAGTTCATACAGATTTCTCTATTCTGTTCGCCTGCAACTTTACGAGTGATTTTTATCTTCGGCTCAGTTAATACTGGTTGTGCCGTAAAATATGGCCTTAGTACGCAACTTTTCTCTGCTTGATAGTCCTAGCCAGTTGAGTATTTTCGAGTCGCTTTTATTTCTTCAGAATGAATACCACAAATTTGCAACTTATGGTGCTTTGTAGGCTAATCAAGCACTTTAGTTTTTGCAGTGTTATAGTGCCTCTGAGCACTTTCCTTTGCAAAACGGTATAATCATGGTCTTGTCGGCAATCACTTTGTGCTTTCCCTGTGCTCCTTGATATTGCGAAGAAGTTACAACAAAAATGTTTTTGTTCTAAATCAAAACAAATAATTATTTCCACTCAATTTACAAAACGAAATAAGACCGAAATAAGGTTAATTTATTTACCTTCGGGATAACAAGTCGGATTTAAAACATTCCCGATAGAATAGCTTCCAGTCTAGACATTAGCCGTTTGATTTTGAATACCAATTACAATGAACAAACATGAATACAATCAAATATATAAATCAAATAACATTAAATGATAGGTTATTTTAATTTGTTGAAAAACTACAAAAAAAATTAGCAAAAAATAATAACAAAATTTTGTAAAAAATAATACGTTTATTGTTAACATAATAACTATTTAGTAGGTGATCACAGCTTGATGCACACAGGTGAGCAACATCGGAATCTGCAACACTAGAATTATCAACAAAACGTTTCATCTTCATTTTAACTATAAATTCAGAAACTGTCCCTGAAAGTACAAGGATAAGCTAAATCTATGCATAACACCTTCGTGAACCATCGCTGTTTATTTCAAAACTAATAGTAATTCCAATCAAACTAGCTCGACCGTGTGATCGTTTCCTTGAAGTGAGAAATCTCGGCCAATATTTATAGAATTCTGTTCCCGATGAAGTTTTTTTGTTGTATTTGTATGGGAAATCCATCAGGCCGACGCCGACGGCGGCGACGCGAGCTCGATCGGTGGTTGGCTCACCGGCGGCGGATCGGAAGCCCTGAAATAGCTTTATTAGTTTACGAATAGATGCAGAGTGATCGCCCTCTTATTACTATATTCAGATTTAGAAAACACCAACGTGTTTAAAAATACCAAGACAACGTGTGAGCGCAACTGGGTTGATACATTTTCTTTTTGTTTAGCTTTCAATGAGTTGAAAACTTTGTGAATGTTCGGCTTTTTTACTGATTAAATCATTTTAGCTTAACTTCTGTTTGATGCATTATTTCCTTCAAAGCTATGTAGCGTAATGATTTACAAGAATTAACGTTAGAAACGGGATATGTATTGTATTTATTCTGAGCTCTCGATTTTCGGCACAATTGCATACGCCATGTTCACGAGTAAACTGAACTATCTGCTGGTAGGTATTGTTATGAGCATACGAAACAGTCTACCCTCTTCCTTTCTGTTTCTTGCGTTCCGGCTTATTACCAATGACACAACAGCCACTTAGAACTCGATCTGGGTCTCGACACACATAACTCACGGTATCTCACAATAAATACAATACATTTTAAATATCCTGTTCCTAACGTTAATTCTTGAATTAGTGACCATGTCAGTTTAAAAACTTAATCATTTACATTGCGTGGTTTATTTTTTAAGTTTATTTTAACTAATTAAAAAATTTGAGTTGACGCTTACTTATAATGTATTTGAAGTTTATTGTTGATCACAATTATCTGTTTTATATGAACAACCTTTTTCAGGTACTAATTAGAACACACGGGCCACAAATTTCGTATACCCAAACCTTTTGTTTTCCAACAGAGAAGCACACAACGAGTCTGTCAGACTTTATTGTTCAGCTCAGATACAGTTGTCACCAGAACGATTTCTTTTAAGAAGCCGTAACTTTCGAAAGCAATAATTCACAAGAAGTCAAAGCAAAACAACATAGGTACTGACAAACATCATTGTCTATAACAAACTGGGAATAAAAAAAGTAAAAGCTGCCGCTTAAGCGATGCACAAACAAGCTCCGCGGGTGTCAGGGTAAATTCAGTGGATGCTTCGGAGTTGACGCATGGTGCAATACAAAGAAAAGAGCGTTTTTAATTTTATCAGGTAGAGTTCTAATACGCACATGTCACATATTTTTTTCTTCCTAGCGCTAAAGCAAGAAACGCGGCCTCGAGATCTATATTCAACATCCCAAAATAATACAACACTGCGCACACAACCTCGAACGTCAAAGATCCAATGCAATCGAATTCAAGTATGACCGAGAACGATTAATTTGACTTTATTTACCAAAAAAATTTCAATGGAACAAATAGTAATAGCGTTTATATGCTTTTTATCAAACAAACTGCCTAATATTACGTCCTAAGATTTTTAGAAGTAATATTTTAAAAATTCATACATATTATATAAATAACACCTAAAAAAAAGGTTAGGTAATACTAAACTACTACTACTAAATACTAATAGGACACCATAGTAATAGATGTAAATTTTAATTCCGGTCGCGTGAGGCAAAATAAGAATGTAATATGTATTTATTACAATATAAGTGATACTTATTGACTCAACTGATTAACAAGGTTAAACAATATCCATATTGCGTTATCTTATTGAACTCAGTTCTTCCATCTTCCATCCTTCGAGGGGCACGTCTTGGTTGTGTGTCTCGTCAGAGCCTAATACCTTCCGACGTTAGAGTTGGCTCGGTAGGCTGAGTTAGTGACTCATACACCGAACCGCACTGGGCCTGCTTGGTGGATTGTAACCTAAGCCCCTCTCCCTGCGAAGAAGGCCTGAGTCCTAACAGTGAAACCATAAAGGGCTGATTATGTTATTTTATGTTAACCTCCGTATTCTCGTGCCTCGGCCCTCACAAACACAAGGCGAAAACGTCCGTTGCTTCATTGGACATGTTGTAAAAACAAGTTAATTATTAGGCCTCAGTTATTGTCACAATAAGCAATCACGGTACCTACCTCACAAACAAGATGTTATACAGTTTGGAACCTTTTCAAAATTAAAGTTCCCTTCAGATTACCTTAAATAGTTTTGTATACTTTCAAAGCGTCTATTATGAGTAGGTCTTCAAAAGTTATATACTTGAGATTACAGTCAGACAATTATTTCACGCTTATTTCTTTACTGTCTGATTGATAAATTATTAGACCCTTTTGATTAAAAATACTAGTCTTCACAACGTAGTATCATTAGATGGTGCCTGTCAATTTTTAACATAATATTCATACAGATGCAATGAGTCTCAGACCAAAATCATCATATATCATAAACTCAGACCAAATAAAAAAACTTTTTTATTTTGTCTGAGATCATAAATATAAAGCTTTATTTTTTTAACGTGTTAGATATTGCGAAATTAGGCATTTTTAAAGGTATAAAGAAATATCAGTGAACATTAGATAGATAGATGGATAGATTAACTCTTTATTGGAACACTACAATACAAATATATGTTACAAATAAAGAAATAAGAATAAAATAAAAATACTATCAAAAATATTTCACAATTATTAATACGAGTATATTGTGAGTTTGTTGGCAATTATATCTGGGCTATCATCATCATCATCTCAGCCGTAGAACGTCCACTGCTGAACATATGCCTCTCCCATAATTTTCCAAAAGGACCGGTTGGAAGCGGCCTGCATCCAACGTCGTCCTGCGACCTTTATCAGGTCGTCTGTCCACCGTGTCGGTGGACGACCTACGCTGCGCTGGCCGGTCCGTGGTCTCCATTCCAAAACCTTCCGGCCCCATCCGCCATCTGTTCTGCGTGCTGCCCTGCCCACTGCCACTTTAACTGGCTAATCTTCTGGGCTATGTCGGTGACTTTCGTTCTTCTACGGATCTCCTCATTTCTGATTCGATCACGTAGAGAAACCCCGAGCATAGCCCTCCCATAGTTCGTTGTGCGACTTTGAGCTTATCTATGAGGCCCATAGTAATATCTGGGCTATGCCTATACCTTATTAGCTTAGTACTCCCAGAGATAAGAAAACACTTTTGACTGCTTAGTTCTAACGGGTAGTCTAAAGTGACATAATTACGCGAAGAATGGTATATTTTGGCGGTGGGGTGGTTGCCAATGTTAAAAAAAACTCAATATCACAATCTGTGCCTACGCAAAAAACAATTATTATTATTGCTATAATTAATATCCTTGGCCTACTTAAGCGAAATGGGTTAACTTAAGGTGCACGTCTTCTTCATAAATATCCGTAAAGATTTAAGGGCCAAAAACGCGATAAATAAATTTTAATTATGAAACACCGCTACGGTTACCGGAAAAACGAAAGCTAAATAGGGCAGAGAAATGGGAAGCTACCTAATTGTAAATTAAAAAGTTCGCGGAGTTACGACACCACAGTCCACAATGACACCCCGACGGCTGGAAAGGGAGAGAAGAGAGGGGAGGAGGCGCCCACCCCAGTCGGGCCACTCCGCCATCCCACGACAAGAGGGTGAGGGGGTAGACTCGTGGAAAGCGTGTGACATTTTGTTTTAAAATATTGTCCGCGCGAATACATTCACGTGGATCACTTTTAATCGCCTCTGTGCTTTTCCTTTTTTGTGTCAAACGTATTTGGTATGTACCAGCGTGAAATTTGAAATACATTCCGATGCGTGTCTAAAACGTATCACACGCGTGCAGCGTCTTAATTACCGATGCGATAGAGAAGCGCTGGCGCATCAACTGTAAAAGCTCAATAAACCGACTACTAAGTATTTCCGGTCACAGAGCAGTTACAACTTCAATAAACAAATTCGATTCTGTCTGTTCTGTGTTTTAGATTGTGTAGGGTATGTTTGTCTGTGGTTGTTTAGGTAACCGCACCAAATATTGTCGTGTCAAGGCCGCCGGCTTTCCTCCAGCATTCCGTAGCCGCCCACCGGGATATCTCACACTCGTGTTATGTAACATTTGGGA
Organism: Selenia dentaria; assembly: GCA_917880725.1. Classification (NCBI taxonomy): domain Eukaryota; kingdom Metazoa; phylum Arthropoda; class Insecta; order Lepidoptera; family Geometridae; genus Selenia; species Selenia dentaria. Next base: position 17,117,388 of record OU862888.1, on the reverse strand, counting down.
GATTTGGTAACGATTGACATAATAAATCGTTCGTTTCCCGTTAACGGAGGTATCGGCTTATTTAATTAAACCAAATAGCTGTACCCATGATTTTATGAGAATACTTACTGTGAGTACTTATCAAAATAGTCAGTTTAATCATTGTTATGAATTTATATGAATACACTTGTATCCATAATTTACATATGAACGTAAAAAAGTATAAAGCATATGAATGAAGTTTAAATAAGTTAATGAGTTAGCGATTTTTAGCCCTTCAATGATGTTTACAGTGTTCAAGTATAAACCATACAACAAAATTAGTAACTCGTGATCGCTTAAAACCTTATGTTTAAAAAGACCAATCCAAACTAAATAAAGTTATTTCAAACAGAGCTTAACAATATAGTTGAAAAATAAATCTATCGTATCCAATCATAAAGCCAATGGTAGTGTAAATAAAAGACACAATTATCCCTAACGGTATTTGCGTCGGTGCCTCTTCGCACCCTTCGACCCGCGAGAATCTCAACTCGCTGGGATTACTGAGTTGCCACAGTTGAAAAGTAAATTTCCCCTAACATTTCATTTAAAAGAAAAATTTCTCTATTTTACTTTTGAAAATGACATTAACTACCAAATATTTTTAAAGAATCAATCCTATTTTCCGAATAAAGATAGTCACGGTGTAATAAACACAGAAATATTACTGTTCAAAATTTCATCCTCGTGTAATTAGGTGATCATGATCCCTAATGGAACTGCCCGTTGTTACTTGATAGAAAGTATCATAATAAATACGATAATCCTAGTTCTAACTCCAATTTTCGTTTGAATTCGTTGAGCCGTCAACGAGCAGAGAATTGACAAGCACATACATTTACTCACTATCAATGTTTGGTTTGTTTAATTTTATCGTAATTAGTCTAATAAGATAATAAAGAACTATTAAGCCTAACAGTTTTTCAGTTAGAGCCTTATTGTATACTTCGACTCATCCCATAGGAATAGATATGACAACACAGATATTTTATATTACATAGGAATAGAGGTGATGCCATGAGGAAAAGTTGAAACTCTTTAAATATTATATTATTACTAACGGTATATTTATCAATGCCTTTATAATCTTTACTTCTTGGAATTGTTCAGTTGCCCCTATTTAGCTTCCTAAACATGGCAAGGAACAAAACACGTGTTGTTTTAAGTTTTAAAAATGGTCAGGAATAAAAAATAATGGTATAAAATATGATTTTCATATTACATTTTTATAATGCTAGAATGGTGATATTTGATGGGGTAATTTATCATTGCTTTCAACTGGCCAAATTGGCTTTCACCTGTCCCTATGTTTGTTAGGTTCTTCGTTGGTCTTCCTTTACAGGTCGCATTGTTCAACCAATCTAGACGACTTTGTTTGCATGTTCTACTATTTAATAAAATTGAAGTTTTCTGCGGCGCTACTGTTCGCAGAACTACTAGCTTTAACGGGATAACTACGAAACTTGAAAAGTTTGTAGCAGACAAGAGGGTAGTTTCACTTAAATTACGTATAGAGAAATGAGATAGTAAATCAATATGTGATGCTGTCTCTTTTTTGCCCATTTGCCAAGAACAAGTAAGTAACCGTAACTAAAAGAAGTATGACACATACAAAAAGTATGTTAATTAATTCCTTTCCTTAATTCTAGTTAACTCCCAATTTGTGAGGAATTTTAACTATGATGGCATCCCAGGTCCAGCATAACGTTGAAATGCGACTTGGGGCGGCCAATGCACCTTATTGACTGCGACCGACCGCAGCCGACCTAACCCGACCTTTCTCGAACATTCCCGAGTACCCATAAGGTTGTCACAACAACTGTTTAAACTTATTCGAAAACTTAGTAGCGGTCCGGCCCTGATGGTTTGGATTACTAATTTACTTAGATGGTTTTTCAAGTTAGATTGATAAGGTTAATTGTTCAGTTAGTATTGTATTTTATAATTCGTTATAGTTTAAAAGAAAAGTAACTGTACCTGGCATTCTGTTCGCAGTTAAAGTATGGAAATGAGCTATTATTATGATTAATATTATGAGTTAATATTATGAATAATATTATGAAATGAGTATATTATAGTTGTTTTGTTTTTTCAGTATAATGGTATTTCAGTATATAATAAGGTCATTTAAAATAAGGTTACCTACCAAGCTACAGCTAAGGTAGTAAGCAGCTCACCTACTACGTTCAGTTAAAATGGTACTAATACTAATTGGTGAAATACTTTGAAAGCAGACAGATGAACGAAAACAAATATTACTTAATATAGTTATTAATATTATATTAAGTATTTATAACCGAAATTTTAATCAGCAATCTGTGCTAACATTGCAAAGAGGATAGATTTGTAGTTTTGATGTTAGTAACGAATAAACTCAAAATCTACTGCACCGATTTCAAAAAATATTTCACCATTAGGATGCTACATTATTCTTGAGTAACAGAGGCTATACATTTTGATTTATCATCATCATCATCATCTAAGCCATCCACGAGGGTGAAATCGCGTAGCGCAGCTAGTATATGATAAATTAACATCTAATTTACTAATAACATCGAAACAAAGATGTAAGTGTACAAATGACAATCATTTACATAGTAATAATCATCTAATCATCATCTAGTAACAATCGTAATGGTATGGGTATAGACCATAACCATTCACAATGATAAATTTATCTCTAAATATATATTTATCATATCCAACCCCGTACCAGACTGAATAATGTACTCGCACCACTCGTTTCTTATAATTCGAGATTCATAGCGGCTTATTCTCATAAAAAGTTGTTCCCTTCAAAATGTAGTAATTTCGCCAGAGAGGGTGGCCCCCACCCACCCCCGATCTCTCAGGCTGGCCTTTTAACGCCGACTATATTGTCTCTTTAGTTAGATCTGTATTTACTATAGTATAAGAGAAAATTATGGATGAATCACTGCGATTTAACCAAAATTTAAGGTGTTTTTAAGTCAATTGGGACAAGACAAGTAATTCGCTCGCCTGATAAGCGTCTCGCTTCATATATTTTAAACTACTAGAGTTCAAAACCTGCCTGGCAATGCACTAAGCTCGTCATCCTGAGATACAACATGTTAAACCTCTTGTCCTGTGATTTTGCTGGAAACGTTGCCCTTCAACTAAACACAGTAATTAATGCAAACTACTGCTTCACAGTTGAAAGTAATACGTTTACTGTAACCTTATGTAGCTCTACCATGAGTTTGCTGCATAAATGTCATCTATAGTCGATACTCGATCTCGCCTACCTATTAAGCTTGTGATTGGCGTACTCGCTACCAATTTTAGTTCTACAATTGACCGCAAGGTGGTACTGTGGCACTTTTTTTCATTCATTTTTCGCGGTAGTCGATACTGACAATCGATTGGTGTCAACGTTGTTAACTCATGGTAGACCTACTGAATGATTACGAAGTGGAGTCCATTACCTGTTATATCGATTGCAGCCAAAACACCTAATGAACTGCACATTTAGATTTATCACAACCTTTACTTAATATTAATCTCATACGAAATTGAAATTGGGTGCTTTTTGTTTGAGCTCTACAAGGGCGACTCTATTCGCCGCCGACCCTAGAGTTCACGACATTGTAACCCGTTAGAAGAGCGTACCGTTAGAAAGTATTGTTTTTCATTCTCTTTGTGAAAGCACACATTTTTCTCATCATTATTTGCTTTGATTTGGTTCTCTGGCTTGTTGTTAATTTATATAAGTATTTGCTAGCAAACCTCAGCTCAAAGTTCAGTCAGTCATCGTTATTCAGAGACCACTATCGTTTTAGAATAAAAAAGGAACTATTTCACTTCATACAAAATAGCACATCACAAACGTCCCGATAAAAACTGGTTTGCTCATAACGCAAGTTTTTTGCTTCGATTAGGGATCGAACCTGGGCCTTGCGCTTGCCAAAGCTGTCCAAAGCTGCCAACAGCGCGAACACGGCCGTCAAAGTAGTCACAGTAAGTAGTTAGAAAAAAAACCGGCCAAGTGCAAATCGGACTCACTCCCGAAGGGTTCCGTACCATTATCTATAAATCTCCCGTAGATCAGACATTAATTTTGGCCGTTTTTATAAATTGCGTTTTATTTATAGTATTTACTTACCTGACTTTTTACTATTTGTTGTTAAAGCGGCAACAAAAATAGATCATCTGTAAAAATTTCAATTGTCTAACTATCACGATTCATGAGATAAAGCCTGGTGACAGACGGACAGACAGCGGAGACTTAGTAATAGTGTCCCGTTTTACCCGTTGGGTACGGAACCCTGAAAACAAAGACATAATGTCGTTATTATGAGCCTACACTAGTCCTTTTGCTTGAAAAAGTAATTTCATAACTCGATGTTCATTCAGATCTCTGCATTCATTGGGGGTATCGAATTTCGAAGGAGAAATCTCTGCCTGAAAGTCATACAGTAATAATAATAATAGACAATAAATATAATGTTTTATTATGAAATGAATAATGTATATTAAGAAACCGAATAGTTCCAACTATAGTTGCAATTCAACCACTTTCCTTCGTCAGTTGCAGTGATTCAATCCTACTTATTTACGTGAGTGTTTTGCATTTTTAGTATTAAAACTGATAAATACACGTTATTTTTTATTATTCATCAGAACAATGTCAAATTACAATAATTGTACATGATGCATAAACCACATCAAAATTATATTTTTTTTTAACTTTTCAGTATGATTGGAATAAATAAGTAATAAACATAATTTGGTATTATCAGCAGAAGTTCTACTATTAGTTGTTTTGTGCCGGAGTGCCGTGTGTAACAGCCACACTTGTGTACACCGCGGGGATATAAACTTCTTTCAATGATAACTTTTTCGATATTTGCATCGGCCTGCATAAACCTCTTCTTCTTCTTTTTCTTCAGGTTCCACTCCTATCGCAGGTTGGACATCATCATAGCAATTTTTATTTTACAAGCCGCTGCTCGAAAGAGTGAGGTGGTACTAAAGCCGAACCACTCCCTCATATCTCTCAACCAGGAGTGTCGCCTTCGGCCATCTCTTCTTTTTCCCGCAATCTTCCCTTATAAGCATAAAGAAAGCTGCTCGGTTTATAATGCTTTCACCCTAAGGTAGGACTGACACCCGATACTGTAACTTCATCGCTGTCGACTTACGGCTATGATACTTCTTCATCATCATCATGATGATGATGAAGAAGTATCATACCTATGTTATCCCAGCGCCTCTTCTATCTACATACTACATTTCATTACAATCCATTCAGTAGTTTTTTTTATTATTAGTATTAGTAGAATTTATTAACGTTAAGTATACTTTAACACAAAATAATTTCCTCGAATTTGCTTTCTCGTGCTCTGCAGTCGAAATTATTGTCAACTCTGCTACAGTGTCTTCATAATCACTAATGGTCACTTCATAATCACTAATGTCACTCCATAATCACTAATGTCACTCGATGATCACTAATGTCACTTTGGAAGTTTTAGGTCATAATGTAACCGTAACGTGTTTTATCGATCGTTAACTTTTTAAATCTGTCCTGAGGCTAGTAATACGTTATTGATATTTGTGAACAAGCCGGATAATAATATTTGTATAGCAATAGCCAGATTGTGTTGAGCTACCGCATTTTTTCGGTAGCTAGCTTATTACTTGTATTTGGTGTTTGAAGTTTATTTTAAAATAATGTTCATATTTTAAAATATAAAACTGGTTCTCTATCTATACTTTGGATCTAAGTCTACTGTTATTTATGATTAATATTTGGATATTAAATTATTTATACGTGCACAATAGTTACTCTAGTTTGGTAGGGTATTTTATTAAAATGAAAATTTTAAAACTGTGCAATGGAAGCAATTTTAAAATATCATTGAAGTAAGCGTTTATTTTTATTTAAAATATCCGACACTTTATATGAACTTAGCCTACTTTAACGCAAAGAGTGTCAAATAGCTTATTTCCCGAGGGGTCAGGTTAAGTTGGTCGTATCACAATATTCCCACAATAGCCGGAGAGGCAGGCCCCGTCACAATGTGCCCTGCCGCGTAATTGTTTAACTGAACTAGGGTTGTCCTGTCAACTGTCCCGTCCGTGGTAATTAGGGATGTTTGGCTGTTTTATGAGTGTAACTTAGTAAGCTGTGATATGGTTTTAAGTTAACTAGTTGTCTAGTACGTGACCTATCGTTTTTGACGTTATATTATAACGTCTTATTAATTGGTAAACGCCGGCTGCACACACGAAAAAGCATGACTCATTGTCACGTTACGTTGACACGTTACGTCTGAGCCGAGTGTGCAATCGAGAGCGCGGATCAAGCTATAAAGCATGGAGCTAATAGTAATAATTATTCAAAGCTCACAAAGAGGCTTTTTTACTGCTAACAAACTTTTAAAAACAATAGAATGTCTTTATGCATAAACACAACTCTTTTATAGTACTCTTACAGAGACGACGATAATAAATGAACCGAATCGAATGTAATTAAACAATCAAACTACAATAATTACTTCAATGTTGTTAATACACACTCACTAGCTTTACAAAGCTTGAATGAAACTAAGTGGATCCGATACCGATCACAAACTGCTGTTCCACAATGAACTTATTCTCTTATTAATTATTTTATTGTAGGCATAAAGGATGCCGTAATCGTCAGAATAATAATATCATCGCGCGTATAAAGAACCCCAAGTAGCGACAACACAAGCGTAAAAATGACACGGCATGCCACCAATATGTTTGTGTGTAGCGTTAGATTTATTCGACTGGGTCACGCATACAGATGTAAGACTACCCCGAAACGCGGGGTGCGCATATGGGGGGAACACTAATACAAGCGCAGGGTTGCCACCGCGCGCCCGCCAGATGGTCACTCATACAGGCATGCGTGAAAGGGAAAGCTACACTGTGTAAACAAATCGCGGGAGTGAATGCTGTCCCACTCGGTAACAAAGCCGTGTGAGTCACATTATTGTGTGCTGTCGTTGCGATCTGACGTAGATTATTCTGTGAAATTAACAGGTAATAGGTCGTGGAACTATTAGTATGTACAGCCTTAGTTTGGTTTAGTTAGCATTTAGCTACTTGGTAGCCTAATTAAATTGAATATTATTAATTATTAGTAACTGATTACAGATGAATTATGTCATTGTGATTTGAGTACTTATAGCTGTTGCTCTTATTAATTACTCATCCATCTTGAATGTGTTTAATAATTGTACGGATAATGCGAGCGTGGATTAAATAATATTGTAAGATACACATTGACAACATCCTCTTTATAACCACTATATAGAATCCTCAAACATGCATATTTAATTTGTTTAAAAATAACAAATTAGCCAATAAATAACAAACTGTCGACAAACAAAAGCTGTGTTGACGCAAATACAGCTACAGATCCGATGACATGCGGTCGCGCCACAGGCAGCGTGACGACACAGATTAGAAATTGATCCAAATAAGACGCTAGTCGGGACGACACCTATTCGCGTACGTTATTGCCGTCTGAGCAGTGCCACCCCTAATAGAGTGGCGACGCGTAGTGACGCGCAGGGAAATATCTAGTGGTGTGGCTTTACACTTTTAAATTCCTATCGATATCGACATTTTTATCATATTAAAACATTTAATAAACACGGGAATCGACTGCATTCATCAATATAACAATGATATGCTTAAATTGTTTTTTACAATGTTTTATTATAAAAAGTTAATAATTAGTAGATATTTAGTTTTTTAATAGTAGTAAGTAGTAATAGTAACTTTTAAGGAGTCTACTGATTTATAAGCGAAATCTACAGACTTTCTTTGTATGCACTTAAAAAAAGTTTGAACGTTAATTAAAAACTCTTCTGTGTTATGATTTAACATAATAACTATTAATACGAACTCAATCGTATTAGTGTCTATAGTTACAACTACAAAATAAACAAAATCATATAAATGTTTAACACAATCATCAAACATCCCGATAAGTGTCGAAACAAGTCCGGGTATTATGACTATGGTATTGTTAATTCCGAATCACCCCAAAATTTATTAGGAGTCGTGCAACAGAGACAGCTATGAGTAAGAAAGGGACACAAAAGCGTCTAAATGAGGGGGTGTCGTAAATAAATTTCTGCACTTACACCGACAATATCCTTAATAATAAGCTCTGAGCAATCAAAGAGACTGTAATATGGAGTACATAAAGTTGACAATCGCTTGAAAAGTCAATAATAGAAGAACAATGTGGCCGTCTAGAACGAGGAAACAGATTACGACCGAGTGTCGGAAGCTTTCACAGTATTTACAGTAGATTAAAATACTTTGTCTATGCGCATTGGATATCAATAGCATCTCTAAATTTAAGTACTTTGAGGTAGACACCAACGTCTTGTCTAGGTTATACTAGTCACAGAGTAAGTATATAAATAAAAAAGAGCCTGTTATAGAATCTTATTAAAGTTTGAACGCAGGAACCTACACATGAATACCGTCTAACAGCAGTTTTAGAAATACTTTGCTTGTAAGTATTAGATGTTTGTGCTTGCATTTTGCGGAAACCGGAAAGATTTAGCTGTAACTTAGTAATGTGATTTCGATGTAATGTATACCGTAATAAAATAATGTATCAATAGGAAACTATTTGTCACGGAAAGCTAAAAGATTTTCAAGGGAAAGGCGAAGAAAGTTTGTATGAGTGTTCTCATAATTTAGAGGTTAAAGGATATGAAAACGAGAATAGGGTGCATTGTTGTTACTAACCAAGACATGTATGGTCAATATATTTTTGAAGTCCTCATATATATAATAATTATCATTATTCTCTCTGTGTTTACTCATATTTCACTCATATTTTGTATATACTTTTCGGGTAGATACATGTAAGCGATTGGTTTGGCTATCAGCTACTAGGTATAATAATGTACAAACATCTTTTATTCGAAAAATCTTGTTTTATTCAGCAGTACCGATCAAGACATGCAAATTAGTAAGAGATTAGTATGATATAAGTAACAGTCTAGTAACACATAGTTATTTTCTTCTGCTTAAGTGGACTCGAACATTATGTTTAATTCTAATTCCCAAAGTTAAACTAGGTAAACAGATAAATAAAATTGAAGTATCTGTTTTTACTAAGTTCATATTAAAGTACTTAAATAAAAAAAAACAATTTATAAAATTTTTGTCTGTCTAAAACGGCTGGTCTGATTTTTACAGGAGTTTCAATGGCAGATAGCTGATTTTATAAGGAGTAATTTTTATTTATATGTTAGAAAAAAATATTAAATAAACTCTGTCTCACTGTCCGTTTGTTAACGACTAATCGAATCGTAATAAAATTTGGCATGGGTATAGATTTCATCCCGGTAAAGCACATATGATACTTTCACCATTTAAATTTTCATCATCATCATTATCATCTATCACCACGTGGGGGAAACCGCGGGGCGCCGCTAGTAGTACATTATTGTAAGATCAAGTGAGATTTTTATTCAAGTAGTGAGAGAAGTTACAGTCACATAAATAAAGTCTATCATTGTGTCTTCTCTAAGCCACGTACACAATAAAACGCTTGATCAACGATTGCCGTTGTTGGGTTGATTTGCCGCCACCTCTGTCACACAGTTACTTGCAACATCCTTGCGATTCGTCGATGCGCTCGTCGACGAGCTCAATCACACAGCAGTACACACACTGTGACAACCCCCCTTACAATGCGACAGCAACATTCTAAAAAAGCCATAGCAATTATAGTTTTATGCTAAAAAGCATAATTGTTTTCGATGCCTAGTAAATTTTGTGTGTAAGGGTGAATTGTGATAGTAGTATAACCTTTCATAAGAAAGTAGCCCCACCCTATAGGCTGCACAAGTGACCCCGAGTCTGGCTCAGCTACTTCGTATTCGGAAATCCGTAATCCTTGTAGTACAAGTATTTAAATCTGTTGAGGATACTATGATGCAAATGATACTATGAATTTTTCATTTCGATCGAACTATAGGTCGACCCGAAGACCGTTCAACCTCTGTCACGGGGGACGATTCTGCAAACAGATAAATGCTAATCATAATCGAATCTACTCGGGATTCAAATGAGGCAATCAATCAGACGCCAGCGCGCGGTGACAGGACACCTAGTGAATATACCGTCTTTGACAAAGGGAACTTTATGGGCATTATTCGAATAAGCTGATAGAATGCAACGTTGTTTATAGGCCAGTTTTTATTTGTCATACTGTCAAGAAACGATGCGGACAAGTTGTGTACATGATGGTAAGCACTATATAGACCCATGGCATATGCAAAGCCCTCTTGAGCTTAGACCTGAAGTTTTGCGTGATATTGAACTGATTACCCCCAGACATTTGTTTTTGAGTCTCATTCGTCCATTTATTTCACTTCTTTCAGTAACTACTCACCTTTGCACAATAACGCTTGTACATTATTGAATTGAACAGAATATCTGGCATTGTGGTGGTACCAACCAAAATAGCCAGCTGAAGAAGAGGCAAAACACCTAGCATATCGGGTTTCCTGGTCTCTTGCGATATGTTATTCTGATTGAGGGCGTCAAGTCCTGCGATATCGAGGTTGGAGGTAAAGTTCTTTAAATCGTTCCCCTAATGAAGCAAATCTCTTTCTACTACCACATACAGCATGTAGCAATAATTGCCCTGTTAAAGTTTGTAGTCCTCCAGCAAAAGTAGTCACTGAACAAAAGACGTGACGAGTACACAAGCACTGTTGCCCAGGATGTAAAAATATAATGTTCTGGATAACACTGTAAATGTAGGTCTACCACGAGTTAACAACATTGACGCCAATCGATGCTCGCTATCGACTGCCGCACAAAAATGTATGAAAAAAAGAACAGTGCCACCTTGCGGTCAATTGTAGAACTAAAATTGACAGTGAGTTCGCCAATCACAAGTTTACTAGTAGTGCGTTCGAATAGATCACTTCTGATCGTTTTTGGCGAAAATAACGCTAAAAACGCTCACAAGGGGCGCTCGAATTGGGAATCTTCAGATTGCACGACATTTTCACCTTCAGGTGAAAATGTCGTTCATGCCTCTTTTTGTTCAGCGTTCGGAAAGCTAAAAAAGAGGAATTGTTGCCACCAAAAAATGCAATTTTGACCCACATCCGGATCATGGTTGTTTGTGATCGTTATTTGACAGCTATGTATTTGACAGCACAATCATGCTATTTTAGGTCTTATGCTCAGTTGAGCGTTCGAATAGGGTATGGGCAAAAGTGGCAAAAAAACGTTTTTGAGCTTTACGAACGCTTTAACAAAAGAACCATCAATGACAACGCCATCAATGCCCTCATAAGCTAAACGAACGCACCTTATGTAGGCAAGATCGAGTATCGACTGTATCTGACATTTACGTTGCCAACTCATGGTAGAGCTACAGTCATAGCATTAAATTGCGCCTACCAGCCCACTTGTACGTATAGACATTATATAAAAAATATCTAAATATATAGAGTATTGGGAATAAAATTATAGGTTCCACGTTATTCCAGCAGCTGTAAGTGCAAATGGCAAGAGCAGTTACAATACTTTAATATGTTTTAGTTTAATGCAAACTTTTTAAAAATATATGATATGAAGATCATGTAGCTCATATTGTGCAAACAGTACATAACACTATATTCTTTTGTTACCATTATTACCATTTATTCAATCAACAAGTACAATTTGAAAAATTTAAAACCGACTTCCATTCTATTATGTTATTGGAATGTATCAAAAAGTACTGCACCGAATTTAATAAATTTTATATTAAATGGGACTACACGGGAAGCACCAGCTTTCAAACAAAAAAAGAATTTTGAGAATCGGTTCACACAGTAGAAAGTTATAAGGTAATAAACATTAAAAAAAAAAACAAAAAAAAACATACGGTAGAATTGAGTCCTCCTCCTTTTTTGGAAGTCGATAGAAAATTGATTGGCCGGTCATTTTAAGTAGGTGTTGTATTTATTTACAGCCGTTTGATGTTATGTGTTCCATCTTGAAAATAAATGATTGCTGTGTTTACGAGTAGTATCTAAACTATTCTTATAATAAATGTCATGTACTGTCGTATTAAGCTGTAGAAGTTAATAAGCGGTAAAGGATAAGGGCGGCCAGACCGACAGAGAGATGAACGAACAAACAAATGGGCAGACAGAACTCGGACAAAGAATTGTTAGTATTCGTGTTAACCTAAAATGCATCAATATGGTTTTGGTCCCGCCCGAATCAGCAAGCCACCAGTCAATTCATAAATCTTTTGTTATAGCGTAAACATGATGCGGCATAGCAATATTTACACAAATTATTGAATGATTTTTCTTAAATGCAATAAAGACTACCATTTATGAGTAAAAAAAGTTGCCACAGCTTAATGAGGCTGTCCAGGATCAATGAAAATATTACACGTTCTGTAAACTGCAAACAGTTCTGTATCCAGCCGATCACGGATTGGCGCGTGGACGATGTTGACAAAAAATAAAGGGGTGAGCTCGTTGATGAACAGTCTTATTTTGGACATAAATCATACGGGCAATATGAAAATGTCACAGTCAACCCAAAATTTAAACTAATTAATTAATTACTCATATTATTATAAATTTTAATATTTGTGAGCGAGGATGTCAATGCTTGAGGATGATATTTGGAATGAAGCCTATATTGCGGGTTACACATAAGCTATTACTATCTCGATTTAACAATAAGTTCCTGAGGCATTGCGATAGTCTTAATTCATGCGGATGTCTTTGCGAGCATACTATGTAGTTTAGTGTGCAGTATTTATTGCATATAAACTTATTAGTCATCGGGACTTCACTCGTAAATAAGGTAGAAATCAAACTAGTGACGGCCCAGTTTACATTTAACCCTCACTAGCCTGAGCTATCATCACAGCCACAAATCACCACCACTCTATCGAGTTCCTGGATTGTAGCAAAGCGTGGCCAGGTCATGTCTTATCGTTTATTATAGATATATTTATTTTTAATGTTTTTTAAATTTTCTTATTTAGTATTAGCACTATTCTTTATATTAATGTAATGTTAGGCCTAAACGCAATTGGAGAGGCATAATATGTCCAGCAGTGGACTGCTACAGGCTGATGATGATGATGATGAAGGCCTAAACGGCCGTGACACTACACTTTGGCGCCCAACGTGGGGCCACACATACTCCAAATTAGTGATATTCACAGTAATGTGTTCCCCTCTGGAATTCTTTCGTTTATCCAGCGTACCAGTTGGTTTGAATAGCCGCAGTAGAAGTTAGTATGTAAATACTTAACGTCTTTGAAATTTTTTTGGTCAATACCTCTCGCTTGGCTCGACCCAATCTCCCTTATTTTCTTGCATCAAGACTTGTTGCTATCCATCAAATATTTACTTTAATTTTCAAATTTAACACATTCGCTGCCAATTCCAAGGTGAGGTTAATACGAAAATACAAATTTATATTAACACAACAGGTTTTGATGGAAAGTGAATAAAAATTGATATGGTGTGGTCCATGAATATATACAAATATTAACACCTGTACAACATTAAGACATACCTTTCAGCCAGTTTTCAGACTAGGTCGATACTCTCGATATTACTACAAAGTTGTCAGCAATGACCTTGTTGATAAGAAACCCCACGCCACCCAGTGACTGTTGGTCGTCCACGGAAATATAAAAGATGATCGTATTTCAGGGCTACGCTCTGCTCCCCCACTCTTCGGACTTCACATAACTCTAATATATGCCACCTCATCTTTATAAGTTCGGCCTCCAGTTGTACCATATGTTCATCAAGCCTGATCGTTCGTCCGTCGTACGTTGCCATATTTAACGGTATTTGGTGGCCTACGATACCGCGGAGATGGCCGTTACCATGGCCGCCACAGGTAGCCGTCAGGCATAGCAGGGCGACCGGCAACAGGGGTAATTTTCTTTGGGCCGTTCATGCACTTAATGCCCATAGTCGCCACGCTGGACATGTGGGTTCGCGACCGCATAACATAGATTCTCGCACCGCTGACACTGCTGCCCATTACGGTCTGTGGTATTTAGTCATGTTTGATTTGGATGGTTATATCGCCATCTGTCGGTTGGCCAGAGCCTCATTTGCTATCTGTCAGGATGCACCACGTGCAGGTGAGGTTGTTTTAGAGTAAAACAGTGTAATTTTGCTACCATACACCCCCTCCTTCTGGAATACGGGCCCCAAATACCAATGATTCTATTCATCATCATCAGCCCACATTCGTCTACTGCTGGACATAGGTCTAAAATACGCCGCACAGCTCAGTTTTTAGCTCTCTGCATCCAGTTACTGCTAGCCACCTTACGCAGGTCGTCTCTCTACCTGGCCGCAGGGCGTCCTACGCTCCGTTTGCCTAAACTTGGTCTCCACTCAAGAACCTGTCTCATCCATGATTGTATTACGTGTGAGAAATATTGAATGTTCAGCCCATTACTTCATCTGGTCTAAACTCCAATTGGTACAGTAATTACGCAGGCGTAATGTCACGTTGATGACGTAACATCACGGTTACCATCACTGACACGGCTTGATCGTCTCGCCACTTAAAATAAATTAAAAAAATAACATCACATACTAAAGTATGTGATACTATATATATATGCTTCTTGTATTTCTCTCGTGGTAAGTCCTCATACGTCAAACTAATTCGTCGTAATAATTTTTGTAATACCCGTTAATAGTATATCGATCCTCCCACGCTACCGCTTATCTATTGATCGGTTTCCAGAATACGTCCGTAATCTGAACAAAGGGTAGATAAAGTGATTTCGTCGAACACCAACGCCCGAATAGAGTTAATTGACAAGCTTATTGTTTCATCAATCGATTGTGCTATCGATACTCTTGACATTTTATTTAGCACGAATAAGACAGGAGATAAACAAAGTATTAATTCATATACGTTTTATAATTGGTTGGGTATCGTTTTATCATTGTTATTTTTTTATAGTTATTCTAGTATAATCGATTATCAATGACCCACCGTCGCGATAGCTTCGCTACTAGACATTCAGTCTCCTGTCTTTTGACTTTTGGAGGTCAAGTGTAATAGTCGATTATGCACCGAGGGAGTAAAGCCGTATCTTATGAATAGTCCTGAGTGAAGCGAGGGTTTCAAGCCACCCAAGACGAAGACAGTATTTATCCTCGAGGTGTATACCCTACTTTTCATACCTACTCCGAGACAGATATATAAAGAATAGAAAGCAGTTATTTTGTTTAAAGTAAAAACTATTAATATAGTTAATATTCAAATTGGACACATTTGGCCAGTTATGGATGGACAGGGTAATATTTTTTTAAAGGAACATTATATGGAAAACAATGTTTTAAACTTGCGCGGTTGTTTACTAAGTTATAATTACTACGAACGATGTAGACCACGATTTAGTTGCGTTTGGAGCTCCTGATATTTCGGCACAGTTTCTCGTACACACACCATGTTCAAAATTATAACATTTAATGGAAGTTGTACAAATAATACCAAACAACATGTTTTGTTCCAAAATTTCAATCGTGCCTTTTTTCCTTTTTTTTCATGTTTGCTGTCTGTGGTGGCCGGCTCGATTTACGAATAAACTCTTTTCTTAATGCCCGTATCTACTCCGTACTAAGAGTTTTTCTACAACTAACGTTCCAAATCAAAATCACTTTACTATGGGAGTTTTATACAACATTACATCCCCAAGGATGTAATGCCTTGCTTTACGTCAAGATTGCGTGATATGTAATTGGACATTTTAGAGCAGGTGATATGAAAATATATAAGATAACTTTAATAATTATGACTATTATATATCATCGTTATTAGATGGAACACGTTCACTACTGAAAAAACCTCCCCCCTTCAATGCCACAATCAACTGCCATTTGCCTATTGTGACACTTGATTTGAAGCCTTTCACTGTCGTTTGTAATATTTTCTTATTTTTGTACTGTGGTGTTTTAAAGAACTTATCTTTTATAAAGTAAGTAAATTAATGGGAATATAAAAATGTCAATGACACTATCAAAGTTGTATTTATAAACATTACCACAATTGAAATTGCCTACCTACTTATAGAAAGTTGTATGTGCTAAAAATAAGACTGAACAATTATTTGCGTTGAGGTAAGCAAGTTCATGATACTTCTTTATTATTTATAATATTTTGCTCATGCACGGATTTATAAAGACCTTTAACATTCACTATTCATACGTCTCTTCTCACTTAAAACTATGTAATAAATATAAAAACTAAACTCAACACATGACCAAAATGCTGCCCTGTTTTTTGGGTAATCTGTCAAAAAATAACAATAGATTTATGAATGAAACTTGCCTCGAATGAGGCTTGCTGATTCGAACAGATAGAATTAGTATTTACATACTCCGTGGCAATGCTGCCACCATTTTGGGTTATGCCCACTGGTAGCGATTTATTTGACTAGGTTGTTTTATAAATTAGATTAGATATAAATGAAAAGTTCTTATTACTAAAGTATCATCTTAATTATATGTACAAATAATATTTTTTTCAATTGACACATAAGTAATGCCATATTTTTTAAATCTAACCTCGCGTTTTGTTCATATTAACCACCAATTTAATTTGCCTTTCTAACTTATTCATATGATTATAGTAGCAACATAGACTTATAATAATCTATGGTAACAGTATGTAGCTGCGACGTAAGTAATATGTTAATTTATTATGATAATCATATTTTTATTTATTAAAATTTTTCACTTGTATATACAGCGGTATTATTTATTTAATAGATACATAATTAATTTAAAAGTTTAATACAATGGATTAAAATTAATGAGATCGTACACACCATTCTAACCAATCAGGTTTAATCAGAAACCTGAGTTAACTTTTGTCCGATCCATGAACTATATTTGGAAACTCTAGTGTAGACTCCAGGGTAAACTTGATCAGCACAGCCTTCCCCCCAAGACACGATGCCTACCAACTGGTTGTGAGATACAAGAGGTCCACCGGAATCTCCTTGGCAAGCATCTCTCGGGGGGTTTGTACCGCCAGCGCAGAGCATTCCCGTTGTTATGGTAGCCATCCGAAGGTAGGTGCGAGCGCAGGAATCGTGGTTGACAATTGACACTTTTGCTGCAAGGAGTACTGATGATGCCGATCCCTCAAACTTGAAAGAATAAAGATTAATTTTAGTATATTTATTCAAAAGGAAATCATGTCACTGATAGTGATTCCGCCTGCAAAGCTCGAGGTTCCAGTCCAGTCTATAATACTATCACTATCATACTAATATTATGCATTTTTATTGTGTTATTATGTTATTACTAGATACTGTATAATCACTAGGCCTACCTTGTGGTAATCTCTGCCTATAACAGATGTATTTCATCATCTCAAGTGATGAACTGTACCATGCCCGTGACCCTGAGACTTTTTAAGTAGTTAGATTCATGTGCCTGTAATTTCGCCGGCAACTATACCTTCAAACCAGAATGTAATTTAGCGAACATTACTGCTTCAAAGTAGAAAAAGGTATCGTGGCAGTACTTCCCTGGACGAACTTATATGTATACAAAGAGTTTTTTCTACTGTTCTAAAATATTGTGATAACCTTATTCTATGCGGACGAAGTCGTGGAAAGATACAAGTATAAAATAAATATCTATAGGACCCTTACATACATTTCCTTGGACTTGTAGTCCAAGGAAATGTATGATTTTAATAGCCGTGTGACATCAGTGCCATGCATGAAAAACCGCTTATTACACAAAAGGGATTAACCGAATATATTTCTCATAAATCTGCCTAACATTTAAATAACTTACTAAATTATTATAAACAATCTCGAATGCTGCACTTGCAAAACTGATCCAGTAAATCTTACCGAAGTAGTTCCAAATCCAGATACAAGAGCTTCAGAACCATCGGGAAGGTTGAAATCGTGAGAAGCAAATCCTATAGCATTGATACTTTGGCTGAACGTCATCCTTCTGGCGGTGCCTAGTATTGCAATGTCATTATCCAAAGTTGTAGCAAGATACGATTCGTGGACGATAATGTTTGATATGTCGTAGGTTCTACCACCAGATACCCTAGATGCTGTACCCACTACAATTCTTAGTGATGATGGGTCGTTCACGTATCTGAAAAATAGAAATATGCTTTGATAACTTAATGCGCATGATGAAAATCTAATGTTTATTGATTTACGCACTTATTAGGAAATATATACGTATATAATATGAATACGTTGAATATAATTTCAGGTGTCTTTTGATAACAATCTTTTATACTTAGAGTGCGGGTACTGCGTATAAAATAAATGTATCTATGAGTAAATGTAGAAAAATAAAAAGCTATTATATCATAACATATACTCCAATGCATTGCTTGGAGTTTTTTGTGTGATATAATATGACACGCGAAATATATTAAATTAAGAACTAAAGTCACCGACGTCGCTAAAAAAAGACCAACTCATAACCGATATCTAATATTATAGGTTCGTGGCAACCATGAACCCAAAAACGTTTGGATAGTAGGCTCCCTACAATCTTGTAGGAAGCCTACTAACTATCGTAGTACGACATTCTGATGGAAAAAGAGAACGGATTGATGGAATTAGCACAGCTGTTCATTGTGGCATTTATTTAGCAGTGTTCATTTTTCTTTTCTTTACTTTTTGGTGTAGCCATGCAGCCAGCATAAATGTGGATATTTAGGCAGAAGAAGATGTCGATGGACAGCGTGAAGAGTACAATATTTATGTATAAAAGGTGTGAGCACACATTATACGAGTAGAGCAGATTGCAAGAAAAATGCATGATAAACCAACCTGGCTTTGAGAGGGAGGAAAAAGGTTCCTTCATCCTGTCAATTCATTGTAATATAAATGAAACCATATGCATGAAAACCACATGAAACAAGAACAGCGAGATAATGTGCTCCATTCTCAAGTAAAAGTTGCAGCTTAACGAGTCATTGATTCATTGATTTCATTATTTACATACCCGTCGACGCAGTGAGCTGCTGTCAACACCGCCATGTTTCTGATTATAACTGCCCCGCAAATATGAGCCCATCCTGCTGAAGCTCTTCTTCTTAAAGATGCCTGATAAGGTACTTCTGTAATATCTACTTCATGTCCGTTTACTATTCGTGCTGATGTATCAGCTACTACATCTGATAAGTCACTAGCTAGCTCTAACACTGGTGTTGATGATGTCATGGCTAAACATACTGAAACATTCCAAATGTTTGGTGACGCAGTGTTTGCTGCTACAGAAGTTTAACATAAAATATCTTATGAATAATATTATAAATGTGTATGTTTGGAGGTTTGTTCCCAATAACGCCAGAACGGCTAAACATATTTAAATTAATTATGGTATGTATCTACTTACCATAATTAATCCAAATCTATCTAGAAGAGGTGCTGGATTAACACGTAGGATACTTTTCACCATCATCATTATCATTCGCCACCATGCGAGTGAAATGGCGAGGCGCAGATATTTCATTTTAATTTAAAGGTAAATAGCAAATGCATAAATGTGTCAGTTTGGATGAATAAATATTTATTACTCTTTCACTTTCAAATTACTGTTCCAATTTGGCTACAATATTTATATTATTATTGGCTATTATTGGCTTCTTTAGAGTTCTTATCTTAAAACTGACTAACCATGTCAAACTACTTTATTAACTAGCAGTGTAGTAAGTTAAGTAGATAAGTTAAAATACTCCGTGGGACTATGGGGTTAAATAATTTTCCCTTCAACGTGGTGAATGAGTTAAGGTGATAAAACTCCTAGGCCTCGGGTTTGAAAGAACATCTTGGTTCAATTACGTTCCCAGATATTCTGCTTCAAAGCAGGAGCAGGACAAGTGTGCAAGCACTAACTTTCGTTTATATAGCGCTGCTCCCTAGACAAAATAATTCCTGGGATCGGAAATCTAGTGGATGTGGTAAACCAACAGGGTGTAGTGCTTTATGTATTTGCCCATAAAAATGTAAGTGCCACCCTTTGCCTAGAAATTTAGTTTTGTGCGGCACTCCACCCTGCTCACCACAACGAGACATTGGTGTTAGAATCTTTTATACCCAGTACCCTTCACTTTGCACATACTGTAATGCTTGCGCAATATTGTTTCAAGGCAGAATATGTGATACAGGGGTGGAGCCAACCAAAATAGCTTCTTTCACAAAATGCCTAATTAAAATTGATCTTACTAGCTAAATATAGTACAAATATGCATAGTTTGGTTAAAATTTACCTACACAGATTTTTATAAACACTAACAGTCATGGCTTGGATCTAGCCTATCTAAATGATAATAAAAGATTACGATAACCTTACACATGATAAGTAGATTTCTGTGCAATGAGATTTTATTTATTAACACAACTTAGCGACCCTGATAGCTCATTGACGTTCATACCATCTCAGACATTAGTGCCTTCAAAGGGTCCCTTTATCTTTACCCGCTTAAATCTGAGCTGGTATGACCGTCACTGAGCCAGTGGGGTCGCTAAGTTGAGTGTGCTAAACTAGTGCCAAGATTGCCAAGGCCAAACCCTGTGGGCCTAGCATGAAAATTTGCTTAGGTGTAAAGTAATTGTATGGTTGACGTATCTAGTACAACTGTGGCAGTGTATACGTCAACGATACGATTACGTTACACTTACGCAAACTTTCTTGCATGGCCCACTACTCAGGAAAATATTTGAGTGTAAAAATGTATGAGCTCCGACCTTAGATGTTGTGCTATATTACTGTGTGACCATGACCCGCGAAACTAGGAATCATACGGATGGTGTACGAGTGTGTAATCGTAGTTTATTATTATTTATTACTTACCCACAAAATATATATATGCTGATGACTTCATATTGACACGTTATAATACGAACTAACCAATATTTGTTGTATCAGAGCTTGTTGCCTATATAAGATATATTATCTCGCGTAATCGAGATCAAGTACTTTATCTTGGGATTTGCCAAACTAGTGAGTAAAAAAATATCTTTCGACTGCACGCTGCCACGATGAGATATACAGTTTATACATTTTTGGGGAAATTTATGAAAAACAAGTTAACTGCCTATTTATAATATGTACTAACTACGCCCCGCGGTTTCACCCGCGTGGTGATGATGATGATGAAAACTATTCTATGTTCTATCGTAATTGAGTAACTTATACATCCAAACTGTCACATCCTAACTCCCCACTAATATTATAAATGCAAACGTGAGTTTGTTTGTTTGTTTATTTGTAACGCTTTTACACCTAAGCGGCTGTACGGATCTCGATGAAATTTGGCAGGAGATAGAATATATACCGAGGAAGAACATAGGGTAGATTTCATCATCATCATGCATCACCACGCGGGTGAAACCGTGAGACACAGCGAATTTATAATATTAGTAGGATTTATAACATCAGTAGCTGACCCGCAGGGGATATACATGTTCATAGACTTTTTCAGCAAGAGACCGTTTGGTTGATACCACTGCAGAGCTAGGTATTCTGCTGCGAAGTAAAATTATGCAAGCATTTCTGTGCAAGGTGTGAAGGGAAGTGAATGAAATGGAAAAAATTGCGTAGACATAATATATCTAAGGGTTATGAGTGCAGTACATAGAGATCTAGAGAGATGCCAATCCGTGCCCTGGGTACAAAACCTGGTGACGCAAACAGCGGCCGTATTCCGCGATTCAACGTATTCTGCTCATAGATTCAATCAGTTAATTATCCACTACGGTATCAAAACTTAATGTTTAAATATTCTTAAGTACAGAACAAGCAATGTGAACTGTTTACATGCAATAACGCGACTGGCGTTTAGTCACATAATACAAAAGATGCGAATCGCCGCGAGTAATGTGTTCTGTTTTTGGGCATATTGCTGCGACACCGGCCTCGCCCCCTTTTCATATCTCCCTTGTCTCTATGGTCTGTGGCGTAGTGCAATGCCACACTAAACTCAAGCTCATATATGCCTTGCACTGCAACTGTCACGGCAAAGCGCAATGCATATAAGAACACGGTTTTGCTTTGGCGTCAACTGATGGTATAAAAATAAAAGCAAAAAAGCTGCAAAGCAGAGTTTTTGTATGTGGCATGGTTAGTTCCACTGAAAACCGTGGGTCATCTTTCGTGAGTTAGACTCTACCATGGGTTTGTGCTTTCGATGGTGGCAACTACAGCATGGTGCTAGGGTACATTATATTACCCGCCTGCATCACCACCCTAAATCAATACTCTGTTGCGAAACACCTTATGGCATGTTTCGGTAGTTATGCTTGAGAGTTAAGTCTTTATTCTACTGTGATACCACATTCGACCGCATCATTACGCACCGATAAATATGAAAACATTACTGTACCAATAAAGAAAAAGTTTTAATTATTATCTTCATAACGCTCTTTATAATATTATTAGCTGACCCGCCAGCGGCTTCGCTCGCTTGGTCTTGGTGTAGTCGTGGAAGTGCCATTTTGTAACCTCGAGGTCATGGGTTCGATCCCCGGGTTGGACAGTTATTGGGTTTTTCAGAGAAAGAATGATTTTCTCAATAATAGCCCGGAGACTAGAACAGTGTCCTGTAGATGGCAATAGGCTCGCCCCATGTTAAATGATCACATGACCAAAAACGTATATGGCGAAACGTACCTAGGCGTTGAAAAAACACCGCTGCTTATCCGTTCGAGGATTATATAGGCAAAAGTATCAATCAGGACCGCTAGACTCATTTTACCACCCCGCCTCACCTCCGTGGTGATGGATGATGACGATGAGGAAAAGTATCCTATTAAAATACCGCTGCTTACCCCTTTGAGGAGATATATAGGCGAACCTATTTGTTATGTTGTGTTTAAAAATAACATGTAAGTATTGCCCCCAATACTCGCCCGATGTTTCACCTCCGTGGTGATGGCGGAATCGCTCGACTACAGTCGGCTGAACAACAAAGATGAATGACATGCCGACTCTATCGCCGAGTACCTCTAGTGTATCGAGCTGTCAAAATCATTGCGTGCTTTTGACTACGCTATCAGAAACTGATACATCTTTGACAGAACTCTATTGACATAAAATAAGTCATCATTACGATCTAAACGCAGGTGGAGATCTTGTTACTTTGTATATGCTGTGCTCAAGAATATTAGGCTTTTCACTCACGCGGTATTGGATGTTGATGATAATGAAAAGAAGCCTATGTGCTATTCTAGACTGTAATCTATCACTGTACCAAATTTCAACCAGATCCGTTCAGCCGTTCTGACGTGATTGAGTAACAAACATCCAGATATCCATCCATCCCTCTATCCATCCATCCATCCATCCAAACTTTCACATATATAATATTAGTGTGATTATTAGGATTACTAATATGAACTTCATTTAAAATATTCAGAATAAACATAGATGCCGTAAGTATGCAATACGTACCTATATTAAAACTAGCCATCGATATTATCAGCCACTTGACTGCGATAATCAGGTTACTCTTATCGATGAATCTCAAGGTGTGAAAAAACCCATTACATAAAACCGAAACGTGTAGCGTAACTAATGTTGTAAAAACACGATACAATTAACAAAATATGTCCATCTGCTAACCTCATACTCTTTACAAAACTGTGTTGGTAATTGTAATTGTAATTAATCTTAACATAAAAATTTTGACTGAAGGAGGCAGAAAGGGTAGAAGACAGATTTCTGTTCCTGTAATGCAGGTTCCGATTTCAATCGAAATAAGTAGATGCATTATTTAAATAAAGAAAATGTAGGTGTATATGTACTGGAACTTAATTCGGTTTGATTCTATTTTGTTTTGATGGTGCAAAATGATTGAAAATGTTAAAAACTGAATCACCTTAGTAAATACGATCCAAAACAACGCTTTATAATCTGAAACCTCCGTCATATACAACTACCTACTTGTTACACAGATAGTGATAAAATAAATATATATTCAGTCCAGAAGCTGTTTTAAAACGCTGTTCCTGAAGGCGCGATTAAAATAAAATCTAAACATTAAAATAATAATAGAATAAAAGTCATCAAACAAGAATGAATTTGTGAATGAAGTACGTGCATTGAAATAACCACCACTGAGTGCGCTTTAATAAGCATCTATTACCTAATTAACCTAAAGGGTAGGTATTTGTAGGATTGGTATACAATTTAAACAATTCAATCGACCTCGGATTCTACTCCTCGGATTAATATAAGTAAAAGGTACAAAATCACGTTAGGTTAGCAAGTTAATTCAACAACCACACCAAATTGAATAGTAATCGCATAAACCAAATGAAAGAAGGTAGTTTCAAAATAACGTTCATAACTTTTTGTACTAATTATAGATCGCTGCCGCCTACGTGTCTGCTAAGCATGTTGCAGGAGTTGGCATTCAAACCGCCTAGATACGTCATTTAGTCTGGTTCACATTGCTTTCATCATCTCATCTCATCTCAGCCATAGCACGTCCACTGCTGAACATATGCCTCCCCAAAAATTTCCAAAGGGACCGGTTCGAAGCAGCATCTAACGTTGTCCTGCTACCTTTATCAGATCGTCTGCCCACTTTGTTGGTGGTCGACCTACGCTGCGCTTGCCGGTCTGTGGTCTCCACTCCAGGACTTTTTGGCCCCATCGGTCATCTGTTCTACGTACTATGTGCCCTGCTGACTGCCACTTAAATATCATCATCCACCAATTCATGGTTGAAACCGCGATTCACATCTAGTATCTAATACGTAAAGGGAAGTAAGTATAAGAAACCAGGTATTGATTACGCGAATGCTGTTGAAGGTAATGTGCCTAAAGCGTCAATTCTTTCCCTTAATTCAGTCATGAAAAGTTAAAAAGTTTTGAATTACATCTGTTGATGGTTCGATTATAATTATTGCCATTTTCATGACTTTATGAGCGTGCTCTCGTAAAAAGGTGCAAAATTATATTAATAGCATTTTAATACGGCCCAGTCAATAATGTGGCATTTTATTGGCAATCAAAACGAATTTCGCAATATAAAATACAGTAGGGATCCCAGTACAGTAGGGTATTAAAATAAGGATATATGATTTCATATTTCTAAAAATTAAATGCAGGCCAGATGTAGGTTATAACAATAATAAAATAGTAAAAAAGAAAATCCAATAAATAATAATAATTATCATCACTATCGGAGCGCTTGGTCAATGCAAGGCTTAACCAAAGTTAGTTATAACCTATTGGACTAACTCGTGTCATTGTTGGTCGCGTTCTGCCGTGCGATTCTCTAATGATTCGTCGATGCGCTCGTCGACGAGTTAGCCGATGACTAATGCTTTATGAGATATCGCCCTTGTACATAAGGTTGTTTCTCCAACGTTTCTTATCATCTCGTCATTTGTTTCACGGATGGTGTCAAAGAAGCAACGATGTTTGTTCTTAGACAATCGCATGACTGGGTACGTAGGCAGCTAGTAGGAAACTAAAATATTTAGCTATTTACACGTTTGAAACAGCGGTCGAGGTAAATTATGTAATATACGTCAAGCATTATAATAACTTTGTAGAACTTAATACCAGGCAACTTTAGGCATTACAACCGACGTTAGTATATTGAAATCTTAAGGTTTTTGTATGTGTGCGTGGGAAATCGGTGTTTCGGTGAAGATACCGTACTGACAATATATTGTGTCAATGTTTGGAGCCTGGAAATTTATGGTAACATTAAAATCGTCGGAAATTAATCTGTAATGAGCTTCATTTAACAAGTGTTACTTTGTTACGACTGAAGTTGACAGGCGTTGAAAGTATTATTGTTGTAAACTTCATGAAATTTAAATTATTAAGGCGTTATCGGTGTGAGCACGCTATGTTCTTCACATAAATCCCGGTAATTATTTGACCACTTGCCGTATGACAGAATATTGTTCATGTTATCGGTTTTGAGAATTCAAGGTGTAGTTTGTTTAGCTAACTTTGTACTAACTGATGAAGTACAAAAAACGGATCGTGTGCTGAAATATTGGCCACTAACATTAGAATTATATAGGTACATGTAGGTATATGTTGAACTCAAAATTTTTAACTAGTCAAAAGTACTTTTAACTAGCTGCGCTCCACGGTTTCACCCCCCCGTTGATAGATGATGGTTCATCATAATATATAGCCTATGTTTATCAAGAATAATATAGGATTCTTAAGGTGAAAAAATTTTTCAGGTCGATCTAGTACTTTCTGAGCCTATTCCATTCAAACAAACACATCTTTCCTTTTTATATTATAGTTATATTATAGTATAGACTAAAAAAAGGCTAAACTTGATTCCAATTGAAGATAAGTAGATCCAACGGGCTGTAACTAGGTGTAACCGTAATTCGACTTTTAGCCGTACACGATTTTCAGACAAAATTACTATTGACGGATCTGTTCAGTCAAACGTACTCGTATATAAGTCTGTTATTTCAGTAAAAGTACTTTTGACTCGATAAGAGTTTTAACTGCAACAATTTGTTTCTTTTTAAAACTATGTTCACAATTTTTTTTCAATTAGAAATTATCAAATAGATATATTCAGTTAATTCAAAAGAAAGAATTTTCTCTATTTATTATTGCTATACCTATACATATGCCTAGCTATGTAATATAGAATTACAATAAAATTATTCTTTTTTTAAATTAACAGATTATCACTTAGCGATTACGTTAAGGTCACTATTATCAGTCACTATCCTCGGCGATATTGTTTTCAATAATATCGTCATTATACAAAAATTAAAATAGAAAATGATTCATAACGAGGAAAATGTATAATGAAATTTTTAAAATCATAATGGAGCAAATTTTGCGCTCAAAACTCAATATAGAATTTATAGATTGATTGAAACTAACGTCGACGTATACGTAAGGGTTAAACAACAATCATCGTAAACCTATATGTGCAAGGGATTAGGATTAATTATCTATTTAATAGTTAATGATAATTCTGAATATTAATGAAAACTGCTAATTACTACAATTACTTAAACGATAGACCTTTGCGGTTCATTTCATTTTTAGTTCATATTTATAAAGTTTCGCAAGAATATTTCAGTTTTTATAATAGTTAATATGTTAGAAATTATAGAATGCAATTATTATATTAAATAGAGTTATTTTACTTCTTAATTCAAATTGATATGACGATATCCTTACATCAAAGCCCTCTTTAGTGTAAAAATACGACCTCTTAAGAACATAATCAGTTGCTTATGGTTTATCGCTAGTAATAAATTGATCAGAAAAAACAAGAGTACACGTTTTTAGAGTAAATATAGTCAAGAGTTAAGAGTAAAGGCCCTAAGTTGGTCCGAACAAGTGCCCCAATAGCTGGCCACAAGGATCACCGATACGAACCACACTAAAGTATCTTTACTTTTTCTTACTTCTTTGCGAAGAGAAGAGGCGACTATGGCGTGAGAAGGAACAGAAGGAACATCACGATCAGACTGCGGGACTTGGAGGAGAAATTTGGCTAAACTCCTTTAGTATAAATGTTGTAATAGATAAGCATTGACACACAGGGCACACAGTAGGGACACCTAGGCACTCACTCTCCCGCCTGTACCCGGCGGGAGTGGCATAAACCCCTCACTCGCATCTCGAGTATTCCCCTCGAGATGTCTTTACTCTCTCCCTCCCCCGCTATGAGCCTCCCGCAAGGCGTTTCGCCTCAAGCGTTCGCCTCGTGGGTCTCAAATTGCTACCCGGACATGCTGTCCGAGTATCTCCAGTCCAATAGGGACTTTAAAGAGAGACCCCGCTTCACGGACTCTCAAATTCCCTCCTCCGGCTCCCTCCCTCCGAGGGCGCCCTTCGGTTCTTCGGCGTTCAAGCCGTTAGATAGCCCTCTCTCCCCCGACCCTGCGCCCTATGCGCCCCGCGCTCCCCGCGCACCTCTACCACCCCGCGATCGTTCTCCAGTCCTTCGGACTGAGTACGAACGCGCCTACGACTCGGCATCCAACTCGGAGAATGAGATGGATGTAGAGTTCTCCCGCTCCCGCGCTAACTCTGTTGGCAACATCTCCAACGACGGGTTCACTACCGTCGGAAAGAGAAAGCGCGTCCCCAAAGCCGCCTCTGAGGCTCCCTCCCCGCCACCCAAAGCGGCCTGCACCGCCCCGGGAGCGAAGCCATCAGGCTCTCTCGCTCCCACCTCCCGCGACCCTCTCGCTCACTCCGATGCTCCCGCAAGCATCGCCGCGTCTCAACGCGACGTCTCCTCTCAAGGAGCGTCAGTTAGACGCGAGAAACCGCCGCCGCCTCTGTTCCTTCAGGACAAGGCGAAGTGGGACATGGTCTCACGACTTTTGACGGATCGTAAGATCCAATACACTAGCGCCCGCTCAACCCAACTGGGTATTAAAGTCCAGGTGCCTACCCCAAGCGACCATAGGGCATTAACCAGGATTCTCAAAAACGAGAGTATAAGTTTTCATACCTATGCTCTCGAAGAAGAGAAAGTCCTACGCGTCGTCATACGCGGTGTACCTAAGGAGGTACAAACTGATAGTGTCCTCGCCGACTTGAAGGCGCAAGGCTACCCCGTCCGCGAATGCCACCGGATGTACAGTGGCAAAGATCGCAGGCCCTACGACCTACTATTGGTCATCCTCAATCACACGCCAGAGGGCAAAGCGATTTTTAATGTCAAAACGGTAGTGAACCGCTCGGGGATCACCGTTCAACCCCCATTCCGAAACCGAGCGCCTGGCCAGTGTCATAACTGCCAATTGTACGGGCATGCCGCCCGATTCTGTTTCGCCCGCCCGAGGTGCGTCAAGTGCCTAGGGGATCACGGGACAGCCCAGTGTTCTCGCACAAGGGACTCGGCAGACCCACCTAGTTGTGTCCTCTGCGGCACACAGGGACATACCGCCAACTACCGCGGTTGCCCAAAGGCACCCTGCGTATCAAGTGGGCCGGCCAGGAGGCCTATTCCCCCTCCTCGCCCGGTCACTTCCCGCTCACAAGGGAACGGCCCTAAGCCTAACCTTACACCCGCACCGCAGGCAACACCTGTTGTACCCGCGCCCGCGCCCGCGCGCAACGCTTGGTCCAAGCCCTTGAGCATGGTACAAGCAAGCGCCCCCCTCACCCCCGCCCGCCCGCAGGCCTCTGCCAGCGCGCCGGCTCCTAAGCCCAAACCGCCGCTCTCTAGGCCTCCAATGGCTGGGCTCATGGACGCCCCAGGTCAATCTGACCTGGCGGCCGACATAGCCCTTGTCATGGACTACGCGATGGTCATAGACGTGGACGAAGTACGTGCATTCGCGCACAAACTTCGTACTGCCACAAACGACCAAGACCGCTTGCGAGCCACGCTCACACACGCGGGTTTAATCAGCGCAGTGTGGCGCTACGCCCTCCCCAGCGTTTCTTAGGTATCATCCAATATGGATAGTACACCGAAACGAATTAAGCCCCACTCAGTCACCGTAGCGACTTTCAACGCTGACGGCCTCTCTAGTCAAAAGGACGAACGAAGTTCAGTTCAGTTCATTTTGTAAGACCCATCAGGTCGATATCCTATGCGTGCAGGAGACCTTTCTGAAACCAGGTACAGCGAACCCTAGGTTTGCAAATTACCGTTTGGTTCGTAATGATAGAGTGGCCACCCCAAAAGGTGGCACTCTCATCTATTACAAAAGAGCTCTGCACTGTATCCCAATTGTTACTCCACCACTTAGAATACTAGAAGCCTCTGTTTGCTTTCTAGCGATGTCAGGTCATCAACCTGTCATCATAGCCTCATGTTACCTCCCCTCTGGTAAAGAACTATTACAGACAGACTTGGAAGCCCTCTTCTCTCTAGGAAGCTCCGTCCTTCTGATCGGTGACTTCAACAGTAAACATGTCATATGGAACTGTACTAGTAACAATAGTAATGGTAAAATCCTTGAAGGCTTGGTCAGCCAATTAAACTTTGATATTCTCTCCCCTCTGGAGCCCACAAGATATCCCTATGTTGACAACCAACGACCAGACATACTTGACATAGCACTTCTCAAGAACGTCACCCTCCGGTTGCGCTCTATAGAAGTGTTACACGAACTGACTTCAGACCACCGCCCTGTATTGTTGAAATTAGGCCCCGACCCGACGGACATAACCCCTATCACTAGAACGGTAGTGAACTGGAAGCAACTGGAGGAATCCCTCCAAGCTATCAGTTCACCCGCTCTCGATAGAATCCCCGATGACATACAGACAGTAGAAGACGTGTCAATTGCGATCGAGGCTCTCAGTGACCACCTCCGCACCGCAGTAGGTGAATCCTCAAAGCAGGTCCAAGTGGCGGATGGTCGCCGCTTCGAACTGCCCGAGGGTGCGAGGAGATTACTGACAGCTAAGAACGCCGCCACTAGGGCGTATGACTCGATGCCAACCCCAGAGAACAAAGCCACCATGCGCTATTTACAGCGTGCTGTAAGGAAACGCATGAGTGAGCTGCGTGATCAAAGGTGGGACGACAAACTGTCAGAGATTGAGCCAACTCACCAGGCATACTGGCAGTTGGCTCGAACTCTGAAATCTGACGGACAACAGACAATGCCTCCACTCATTAGGCCACCTCCCCTCTCCATAGCGTTCCTTGACGAAGACAAAGCCGAGTGTTTAGCTGATAGCCTTGAGGCTCAGTGTACTCTAAATGTAGATCACGTCGACCAGAAACACCTCGATTCGGTGGAATCTGAAGTCGAACGTAAAAGCTCTATGTCCATCTCTGACCTCCCACTCCTCCCACCGGTAAAATCATCCGAGGTTGTGTCTCTGATCAAGAGCCTCAAGACCTGTAAATCCCCTGGGGCTGATGGTATCAGCAACAAGGTGATTAAACACTTCTCAGTCCCACTAGTCCATCTCTTAGTTAGCATCTTCAATGCGGCTATGAGCAACTGCTCCTTCCCAGACACTTGGAAGCATGCCATTGTCATTGGTATTCACAAACCAGGCAAACCGGCAGCCGAGCCCTCCAGCTACCGTCCCATAAGTCTCCTCAGCTCTCTGGGGAAGATTTACGAGCGGCTCATTGTGAACCGACTCTGGTCCCACGTTAGGTCCAACAACCTCCTTCCCGATGAGCAATTTGGTTTTAGAGCCAAACACTTGCGTCCAACAAGTGCACCGCGTAACGGAGCACATCCTAGGCGGTTTCAATAAGAAACCAAAGCCCCAAGGGACCATAGCTGTCTTCCTTGACGTAGCGAAAGCGTTCGACAAAGTCTGGCACAACGGCTTGATATTCAAGCTGTACCAACTGGGTGTGCCAGACCGTCTTGTACTCATCTTACAAGACTTTCTCAGGGATCGAACGTTTAGCTATCGCACCGAGGGAACGCTCTCCTCCCCGCATCCCATTCACGCAGGTGTCCCTCAGGGCTCTGTACTCTCACCCATTCTCTTCTCGCTGTACACCAGCGACATCCCACGATCTGAACCTAATGTTCAGATCGCTCAGTTTGCGGATGATACTGCAATCTACTCTACTGGCTGGTTCAAGGTCAGGCTGAGATGCGCCATCCAACGAGCCATCACCGTAATCGGTGCATGGTTTCGTAAATGGCGGATTGCAGTAAATCCTAGCAAAAGTCATCAACAAAAATCCATCCCATAGGCTAAATCTGCCAAATACCTGGGCGTCACTCTTGATCGCCAACTCACTTTCGCGAAACACATTCAGATTGTTCGCAATAGGGCGGCCTTCATTATGGGTCGTCTAAATCCCCTCATAGGCAAAAACAGTAAAATGTCTCTTAGAAATAAGACGACTCTTTACAAACTTTGCATCCGCCCAATCATGACTTACGCATCTGTAGCGTTCGCCTATGCTCAGAAACACGACCTCCACAAACTTCAAGTGATTCAAAATCGCTTTATGCGCAGGGCAGTGGGCGCTCCGTGGTACTTGCGGAACGCCGAACTGCACTGCGATTTCACCCTCCCCTCTATTACGCAGTATATGAAAGACTGCTCCCGCCGCCACTTCGACAAAGCTCCCCACCACTCGAATCCCCTCGTGGTCGAAGCGGCGAACTACTCCACTGACTTAACCGATCCCCACTTCCTTCCCCCCCGTCGCCGTCCAAGGCATATTTTGGGTGACCCGGACGACCCCATCGCAGCCGTTACTTCGGCAGCTTTAGCGTCTTCCCAAGGGAACCCCGGTAATGGTTGTAGACCCGACCAGGGCTGTGATCCCGATCGCATTGTAGGCTCCGGCCGAGATCTTCTTCGCAGCCCCAGTCGCAGTCGAGGTAATTCACACACACACGATTGTAGTCCTAGCCACGGTGCGGGTGGGAGTATACACCGCGGCCCCGGTCGCGATGTATCCTCCGGCCCAGCAAATGGCTGCGGACGAGGTAACACTGGTTTTCTATGTAGTCCCAGCCACCATGGCTGTGGGCGAGGTACTTCACATTCTTATTGTAGCCCCACCCAAAGTACAGTCATGAGTGCACAACGCGACGATCCTGGTTGCGGTGTGGACCCATGTCGCGGAAATGGGGGGAGGCGAGGTTCACAAGGTTATGATTTAGTGGTAAACACAGTCAAACACCGAGCTCGCCGGCGAGCTCGAGGCAAAAGTTATGTCTTGGTTAGATTCTCTCCAAATAGTCGTAGAGTTAAAATTCATAGGGCCCACTTTCAACGGTACACTTATGTACCGGGGCGATTCTCTCCTACTCCCCTCTCTCCTGGCGACGGCCCAAGCCGAGGTCCGTACCCTAGTGGTGCCCTTGAGCAAGTCGCCTACTCCTCTCCTTGCGGCGAAGCGTCTTCAACGCTCGCCTTAGGCGGTGCGCCCTCTGCGCCCGCATCTGGCTGAGTGCCATCTGCGCTCGCCAACCGTCCGGTGACGCTGTAAATGCCGGTAGAGGCAAACAGCATTAGTCCGTTCTAAAAAAAAAAAAAAAAAGCATTGAGACATAGCTAGTAGGTATCGGCTTTCATACAGTATTTGGAAGGAAAGTGAAGATACTACACCCCGTCTCGTTAGTCTAAATTATATTTTTATTTTACCAAAAAAATGGAACATACTTCAATACCAAAAAGTGTGACATAACTTGTATTGTATTGGAGTCTGTTCCAATTTTTGGTAAACCATTTTTTTACCATTTTTATTGACCCTGTCTCCTTACCGGATCGGTTGTCATTCACCGTCAATGATGGTATCATCAAGATAGGCGTAACACTTTTCAGTTTTTGAAGTGTAACTGCTTGACTGAATTTGATGAAGTTTAAATAGGATTGACTACCTAGAAGTATACTAAACAAAAAAAGAATTTTGAGAATCAGTCCACAAATGGGGCAGAAATCGGCCAACATACACAAAAAAATACATACACACGAACATACCATAACCTCCTCCTTTTTTGGAGTCAGTTAATGAGCAGTAGAACCTCCGTAGAGCGGATGGTACATAGCTCGTGAAATTGAAGTGCAAGTTTTACGCCAATAAGATACAAACATTTCTTTTTTACATCCCTAGGGAGTAAAAGGAAATAAAATAAAATAAACATAGGTCCCAATGAATTTGGTATTTACGATGCTTTACGTAAGGTTGAAAATCGCTTGTTAGATTGGACGATGTAATGCGAAAATGCGTTAATTTTGTACGTTTTCTTTATATTTTTCGATATTTACTAACACAATTGAAAAAACTGCTGGTTATAACTTTAGTACTATACGTTGGCTAAGTATTACCTAAAAAAATATAGTGTTATCGCTGAAAATTCTGAGAGTTTGGACGTGAAAGTTTATTTTTGTGGACTTATTCAGGATTTTTTTTTTGCTGAAAGAGAGTTATATTTATGAATTCTATTCGGTTATTACATTTTTCCTATTCCTTTTCTGACCTTTGTATTTTTTTCATAATATACTACTCGTGTCAATCTGTTTCGTTACACTAGAGGCCTTATTAAACTTGGCTTACACCCGGAGTAGTTAAAACATCTATCTGTCAATTTTTCGCTTGCAGTAAATGTCACGCGTGAAAGCAAGACAAAGCATGTTACGCCTAATATAGGTTTACGCTACGTTTATTAATAAAGGTACTGGTGTTTAAAAATTCTGCTTTTTCTTTAATCAGGGTACGAGCGCGCCTTAATAAAAAACTTTTTTGGTTACAACCAAACTGTAAATTTTTTCAGCCCCCAAATGCATACTAACTCAGGTGTAAAATACCTGATGAACGTAACATTCCCGATCGATGATCGTGGTCCGACTATTCTCTGCTCTGTCCAGTCAGTTAGTCCACGGACATCTACTAAAAGCTGTGATCTAAAAAAATATTTTCGTTGAACTACTGATCTGTGGTTCAATATCACGGCAGCTTCTAATTGCTGTGATTATAATCGATTCTGGGTGTACAATTCATATGAAAAGAAAACCAATGCAAGATGCCTAAAAATAAAAATAGTTCCCTCCAAATTAACCCATAAAATATAGTAGAAACTGCGTAAAACGATCGCATTAACCGTATTGGGACTATTGGGCAAGATAAGATAGCATTCATTAAATCAATAGAAAGCGTCGTGTGCGCAGCTCAGTACACCCACACGCCGCATTCCTTCGGGAGCCAAAGACCTCGAGTGGGCGTAACTAGGGTTGGGCGTTAGGGGCAATATCCCACATGTTAGTAAACAAGAGAAAGCAAGTGACAGAAATGCTGTGAAACAAAACATCACTTAACCCTTTTCGTCCTGGAAACGTATATATAGGTACGTCAGTTTCATTCATAAATATATTGTTGTAATTATCACCATATAGGAAGGATTAAAATTATATATTCTCAATGTTATAAAATAATGTCACATGTTCTTCTGGAATATCCTTAGGATTCTTCATACACGCCACTTTCAGCTTTGTAATGACGTAGATACTTTATTTTATTTGGTTCATATGAATTTAATAACACTGTTTATATACACGTAATTTGTATAATTACCAAAAAAAAAGCACTGTATGCTGCTGGTACTTAAAACATACATGGGAAGAATATTTAAAACTACTTTAAAAAAAACCCACATAATCATCAATATTTGGTCAAACGTCTAGATTCACACCTACAAATTTTATTCATTCCACTATTTATTTGGCATTTCCACTATTCATTAAGATATACTACATGCGCGCGGTTTATGCATGAAACTTAACACCCCTACATAGAAATGTATCATTCATAATCATAACATTCGGCAAACTCGCGTCCTAGCTCGTTAGTACATATTATTATTCATTCTGTGCGCTCGGGCATTCTCGCAAGACCTGGCCACCGGACCAACCCCGCACCCTCCGCCCTGCCACCGCACGGCCTTTGTTTCTTCCGAAAACGAACGAACGAAAGCCGAAAGTCGACAATCTCTTTCACACCGAACGCTCGGGTGGGGAGTGTAAGAAAGAGTAAGAGAGATATTTTTTCACTGACGCGAATCATGTGTTTTCATTAATAAGTTGTACATAGGCATGTAGTATTTTTGTTAAGATGGTGTCCATACTTTTAGATGGAATTTTCGAAAACTTTAACAATTAATAATTATTTCACTGTGAAGTAATAAAAAATTTGACTACATACCTACAATGTATTAACACTTTTGTACCGCCCTTTTTTTTTTTGGTAATTATATAAATTACGTGTATACATATATATATATATATATATATATATATAGCACAATATATGAGTATATATAGAGGTATCAATACATTATTCCAGAAGATCACAAATAATCGCTGTTTCAGATAATTTAGTTGAGATCCCCAAGCCAAATCCTCAATACGCCCACTAACCTCGTCTTCCTGGATCGCACACAGTCGAAGATCTATTTTAACGATTTGGAAAACAGGATTGTTTTCTTGCTTGTTGCGGAGCTTGGGTGTTTTATTGTTTAGTGTTGTGTGAGAGATAATATGCGTAGTCCTTAGGGAAAGATTACGCGTCAGCTATTGTTCCATGACTTTATACCGCAGGTCTACATATTATTATGCGAGTACGTATGCATACATTTGTAAAGTACGTAGATATAATGATTACAATATGAATCTAAAACAAGACTACCTCTTGATGTTTATCACCCATTTTCTTGCTAGGTACCTTCTATTTCCAAGCACTATTGTGGCAGTCTGTATCAGTTCGTAGGGCACTGCAGCAAATGAGCTAGGCAAACGAGATTAAAGCATTAATCTCTCGTGGTACTCACAATACTCATTACGGTTCCACCTGATACTTCAGCTCTGGGTCGGTACTGCAATTGTCATGGGCAAATGTGAGGCTTACCATCAGGTGCACGAAATCAACACCTGTTTACTGCACTTATCATCCAGATATGTTCTGTGATGATCGCAAGATATTTCAGCCTTCAGACTGCAATACCATTACTATTGCCATTTGTGCTATATATACCTATATGCCCTGAAGGCCTGCAGCACAAGGCTATACCAAAGGCAATTAATAGCATTAAGTGGTTCCAATAAGAAATCCCTTTCCAATTATGAAATAACAAGCAATCCACACATATCGAGTTGCTAAGTGCATGCATTTTGCGCGTCGTTGCCTGTTCGACCGTGAAGGACGCACAGTGATTTGATGGCCGACTTCTAACGGATACGTTCCAAGTCATAAGAGGATACTGCTTATAACTGGAAAACATATATTATCGATTCTCTAAATAAAACGTAATATCGACCGTAAAATAGTTTTTGAATTTTTATTTTCTAGCGGAAATTAGAACATAACACAAATTACTTAATTTTCAGTTTTTTATGTCTTGTGTATATGGATGTAATTTTTTTATATTTATCTGCTTAAGAGGTGAATATGAATTAAAACATGAATCTAAGCCCTCTTTTATTTAGGTATTAATATTGACTGTGCTTCTTATATTATAAATGCGAAAGTTTGGATTTATGGATGTTTGTTAGTCAATCACGCACAAATGCCTGAACGGTTGGATGAAATTTAGAAGGTACTCGTAGATTATAAGACACTGTATCAACACATATGAAACTTTTCATTATAAATATCATCCATTGCCACGCGGGTGACACTTAGGGGCGCTGATAGTACTTTATATTTTTTTAAGCTACATGTTTCCCCTGCTCCCTGTGAAATAGATTTGGTTTTCATTCAATTTAATACGTACAATGAAGTAGATATTATGCCATAAAGTAACAAAGAAAAAGTTTTATATTTGCAAGTTGTAGTAATACGGCCGATTAGACCTAACATTGCACTACCATCAAGAATTTTGAAATTGGAAACATTAAAAAAGGAATCTAGCAATATACACCTAAATCCTGAGGTATGAAAATGTATACACATTTTTATACCTCAGGATTGTAACTAATTTTATCATATCAAATGCACTCCATCGATATAAACTTGCTTTTAGTTGCTCAAACTATTCATGTGTAGTATTTTTTATTTAAACTTTTATGCGTAGTTCGTAAAGACACCGAAAGAAGTAGACACTAGACGGTAACAAATAATTCAAGAAATAAAATTTTCTAAATATATTCTTCGGTTTATGTGGTGCTTCTGTTCTACGTCTGTCGCTAGCGTAATCGCTAGAGTACGTGACGTGCACCGCTGTTAGACCAAGATATCGGATGTCAAACTTTGCGTCAGTATTATCATTGTTCCGACTACCTTAGACTGACATTTTATTGACACTTATTATGCTATTTTAGTCAGTTACAGGTTGTATTTGTCGTATTTATTCTTAAGTTTGATTTGTTTACGAAGCCTACTCTGAACAGCTACTAGAACATGTTTAGCATACATTAATATTAATATTTAACATTGTATTTATATCACTGAACAAAAGCATACCCGATCTTTAGAACAGTGACATTAAAATAATATGTAAGGACTTTTAGAAAGCTGACATGAAAGTAATAACCTTTTGTTTGTTTTGAGGGGGAAATGCTGTTCGCTGCTCGGTCACGAGGTGTACCATTTTGCCCCAGCGGTAGGCCCGGATAGACCTTAACCAGGCCTCAGCCCCCGTGAAGAAGAGATCTTGCTCACTAAGGGGACGTGCACACTGGCGTAGAGTCCCCCGACTCTCCACCAATGATCCTTAAGGAGGTGGGAGGAAGCAAGTGAACTGCCTTCTCAGTTCCAATGTCCATATGCGCCGGATCAGGGTCAGCTCGCACATCGTTTCACCTGACTGCTGCTTCGGCACCATCTCCGCTTCGCAGAAGGTGGCCGCCTGCTACATACTCTCGCTGCCGAGCATCAACTTAAACCTGTAAAAATACAGAAGTACATTGATAGCATCACACATTATGTATAATACATTAATATAGTTTTGTTTCGTTAAACAAGAATACATATTGTAATAAATAAAATGGTAAAACAATATCTGCAAATAGTATCGTACCGTGCCCCGTCTTTAAACGCAAGCCCTTGAGCCATTTTTCCTCATCCACTCATCAACGGTTAATACCTTTCCAAAATGGGTGCATTATTTTCTTAGAGTATATACTAAAATGATGATTTGTTCATTGTGTTTTCATTACGTTTATAAATTTATAGTCAACATGATCAGCAACATTATGTCACTTGGAACTTAAAAAAAATAGCCCAAAATCGTTTTTTTATGTCAATCGGTGACGAGAAGATTAAGTCGCTCGCCTGATGTTAAGCGTCACACCTTTTTTGAACCAGAATTTTGAAAGACAAGAGTTCAAAACCCTGCATGGCAATAATCTGTGCTCATTACTCTGAGATATAAAATGTTAGAATTGTAACGACATTCGATTGTGAAAATTTACTTTTGTTGTAATGTAGCAAAGAAACTTTGAAGTGAAGTCATATGACATAATTCATGTTTTTCTTCTAATAAAATACAAAGTAACGAGCTGATGTTTTATTTATATCCGCTACACTAAAAGTATACCTCTGTTTTAGATGTGATGGCTTATAAGTTACTTTTACACTGCAAGGAACTGCTTTATACTTTTTAGGGTTACATACTTTAAAAATATAAAAAAAAACCTTTAAGCCGAGACTTTGATGTTTGTTAATACGACTTTACGTCACATACAATTTTATAAGCTAACTAAAACAAATCTAGTTAAGTTTAAAGTTTGGCAACGTTAAATCGTTTGTCAATATACTTTTTGCGGAGGAAATTTGCTTATAATAAAAAAAAAAAATTTAATGGAGGATAACAATAAGTTTTTGTGAGAGGGGCATATGAAAGTTTTCATGCATTTCCCTAACTTTTACGAGTAAATATTACATATATATAAATATATTTATTCAATAGTAAAATAACCACTGGGCTTTAATTTAACGCTGCAGGCTCACAGTGCTTATTTTTGTTCATTATTTTGAATATATTCTTAATTAAGTCACACTTTAAGCAAGAGCGATAGATTTATAATATGTTAGACATATACCAAGAATAGAAGAAACATTTTTAGATATCACCAAAAATTTGACCAAATTAATTCTCACGAAAACGTATCAGTTCGAGACAAAAATAAACAAAGGTTAACGTCATGTTGGAGCGGTAAATTCAATTTGCATATAAAATTACAATTTTCATGTGAAACTAAGGCTCTTGGTGAATTATTCGAGCCAG
This sequence comes from Selenia dentaria, assembly GCA_917880725.1. NCBI lineage: Eukaryota > Metazoa > Arthropoda > Insecta > Lepidoptera > Geometridae > Selenia > Selenia dentaria. The sequence continues at coordinate 17,077,691 of OU862888.1, read as the reverse complement.
TGGAGCGACGATTTCCTATACAAGCCGCAGCTATTGTGCCTTTATTTGTATCAAGGTAGTGAGCGGAAAGAAATATCTGCGTGTTAGATTACTTTCGCAGATGCGGTAGCTGAGGACTTTGGAAAAATTGCATTTTGCAGGTATCTTTTTATTCAGCAGTTTTCTGTCCAGTCCATTTATGATATGCAGATATTTCATTAGCTTCCCAATGTTTTAAAGCTCCAAAATTTTGTATCCTCCCAGAATTATGTGTACTTAGTTAAACTTTGCGGCTATGAAGATTTAGACTTCATTTTCAAATAAGTAACCTATGAGGCTACTGGTCCATGGTAGAGTCAATGTCTCTTGTGTGTATGTCATAACGAATCGTTATAACGAAAATTGCAACCATGAAAAACTTTTGTGCTATTATTCCCATGGTGTTCGAAACACTGCGAAATTCTGGCTCTTGTTTCAGTTTTTTTGATAAGTACCTTTGGAAGCGTTTTTCCGGTATATTTGTTGTGTACTTTTGTGAAGTCTCTCTAAGTCTGTTCATTTCAGGGATACAGCTAGTCAAAGAATCCCGCTCCTCAGAAAAATGGACAATTTTTCTGAAGAGCGGGCTCTGCGCGCATTGTGACGGTCATGAGACCTTGATTGCTGGTGGCACATCCCCAGTCACATGGGTTTTTTTTCAACCTCTAACCGTTTTTGTACCTGATGGTAGGTCCTCCACAAATGATATTTTGCAGTATCTATGGTGGGAGGGAGGCGGGCAAGGTTAACTTGGCCGATGCTATTGATTACAAATGCCGAGTATCGCAGGGTGTTAAGCGTTCCTTCCTCTCCCCCGTAAAGGTTCACCAAATTCTTTTCGCCACCATTTGATACATCTTCCTGGTTGGAGTTTAGATCAAGGAAAATGTTTGAGGTCTATCCAGTCGAGGTTTTTATTAGAAAGTTACACCACTTCATCTTGCCTTGCCAGAAAAGGGCAGGATGCAGGAACAAAATCATCCATCGTGGTACCTGCATTTCTCCACATGTGTAAGAATTTGCTGGATATTGGGTGCACTCTGATCCATCTCAGCCACCTTTCTGGAAGTACACGTTCGTTTTTCCAGAGTTCAAGCCATTAAGGAGGACCAGCAGGTCAACGTCTTCTCCAATGATGAAAACTTGATCAAATAATGAGCTTTTGGAGAGGGCAGTTCACACAATATCTGCCGGGGATTCTTAGCACCCCCTGCCCCACCGTTACCGTGGCCGCTACCGTAGCCAGGAATGCGGGGCTGCCGGGGACTGGGGGCCTGGTTCTTCTTGTCAAATCCATTGAGGGGTTTTTGCTAATACTCGCCACGCTTGGCAGGCGGGTTGGCGAGCGCAGTTTGTGTGTGTTTAACTGGGAAGGTGCTGCTGCCTACCATCTGATTTGTTATCCCTTAACCGCCTTCTACGGCACCCACGGGTAGAGTTTGGGGAGTGCTATTCTAAGCCGGCACCACCAGTTAGTGTTTTACCGGTAACTAATAGTTTAAAAAAGGTTAGTATATAATGATCTGCAAAAGATATAATTTTATTTATATTCTAGAATAGTACTAGTATTATAAAGAAAAGCATGCGATTGCAAGAGAACGATTGAAAAGAAACACTTAGATAAACTCGAATCAAAATAAAACATTCGTTAATAACATTATAATGAAACATTGAAAGCGCGTAACTTCACGGTAATCTCGTTTGACCTTGATAAAAATATTAAGATACTAAAAAACCTGCATGTGGAAAGAATTAAAATCCTATTTCCGTTACTTCTCGCATTTCAATCCAAGTGACAGTCTCATTATTTACATATAGACCACGGCACACGTTTTCTATTTTTCAATCGTGCCGTTCCGCCTTTCGATACTTTCCTATACTAATAATATGCAGTGGACCAGTGTAAATTGAACCACCTCGGCTCTCTCAATTAAGTAGTTTTGCTGGTAATGAAGTGTAGAGGTATGTAAAGTTAGGGGCCTTTGTTAAGTGGTGTTTGGTTGCGGAAGGCGCCTGGTCCCGGACAATGGCCGGCCGACGATCACCGCTTCGTTCCCAGCTCATTACGTATTTACTACAAAACTTCCATTAGTTTGGACTATAGCTGACATCGTCCGCTGAATACGCTCAAATAAATGTTCGAAAAATATAAAACAATCACAATTTAATTAGGATAAAATATCTTGGTATAGAAATTATGCGGACGTAGGCTGAAAGGGAAAGAACGAAGTTTGTCTTAGCCTATTTAATTAATTAACTAGATTGAGCAAAACTAACTGTGGTCTCTACTTGGGTAAGTGTAGATGGTGAATGCTAGTGGAACCTGGGAGGACTACTCACGGGGATCGGTCTACTTGGATGGAACTGTTAGGAGCATTTTAAACTGGGTACTTCTGCATTTACAATTCGTTGCGGTCTTAAGATAACTGCCGTTCACGTATGACTGCTATGTTAGAGGCAGTTGAGTGATTTGAATACTTTTATATTAAGTCCAAGAAGCGACAATTGTCACGTCATTAATTATAGTCCTGTCAAAACATGCTGCTGTCTCTGTGAAGGTCCATCCAACGACCCGCCCCGGTTTCATACGTGGGTGTATATAGAAAAAAAGAGATAAACAGAGTTTTGATGAAATTTTGTTTTTTTTGTTTTGAGTTCAAGAATTACCACCAAATTGTATTTGTGCTATTTAAAATCTGTTAAGGTCATCATCCCATTATTGTTGCCGTGTTAACTATGACCATTGCATTCACTAATCAAAATGAAAATCTCAATAAAATAATACTGACAAGTAATTAGATATCTATGAGTTTAGAATTGAGAGGCAAATCGAGGTTGCGATTGAGTCATAATTTACTAAGTACTAAAAATTTTAAGCGAGGTTTGAAACGTGTATTGTAAATCAACTTCCAAAAACGGGGTCTTAAATATTTAAAAATGCTTTTAAATTGGGTTTCGAATACTTTTACTAAAACGTCACATAGTACCGAGACGAGAAGTAGTGCCCGAGATCGTAAGCACCAAGCCTGCCATTGACAGATACATTTCCACCTAGGGCTTTGAGCTGTAGTTTGGGTGGCACTTCACTACTGGGGTGACAAGCCCAAGACACTGGTTTTAAATTGGTTGCATTGTGTGCAGGTATGCATTGCATCCAGTTATTGCAAAAATGACAAAATTTTGAGAGTATAACAAAATGACAAATATTATGAATGAAACAAGAACATATTGCCCATGCATATTTTAGGCTACTATAACCGCAATGTCGTTATCTGTGGAGTTAGCAAATTCATCCCTCAAGAAGTAAATGAGTATTTATTTTTTTTTTTTTTTTTTATTATTGCTTTTGTTCACAGACTCAATGGGTCCGTGGCATTGTTTACATTTATATTTTAAACTTATATATATTTTTTTTTATAATTAGTAACGGAATACAGGAGGACATTTTTTTTCTTAACTAAACTTACATAATAAATTTTTTTTTGTACACAAATAGACTTTTAACTTATTTCTAAATATCGTACATACCGAGAGCATACCGGCTCCTGCAAGCAGCGCCCGTTCACGAGCTTGACACGTGTGCCAGCCATCGCCCTCCTCAACCATATTTGAGGGAAGAGGACGACCCGCCACACGACACCGCCGCGAGAAGAAGCCTTTTAGTGAGCGTGAATGCTCAAGGTATACACGCATACATAATACAAAAGCCTAAGCTTGTCTAATTTTTTTTTTTTATAAATAATTTTAATATAAGTCGGCTTTCTCCACCCGGCCCAGGGCCTCCGTCACATCCACATTCCGATCTTTTATGGCCATCTGCAAGTTATTATATCAGCAAATGAGTATTAATACGTATATGATTTTATTCTTCACTCTTGACATGAACTTTCCTAAATTGGACTTCTCTGAAAACATAACCATGATATGGTCTCCGAGATGTCTAATAAGTGCAGTATCTTATCACTACGCAAGACATTAACATGATTTCAAGGTTAAAATCTGCTTACTGGGTACTACAATACTACTTATGGATTACCTCCTCGCGTTCTATATTCACATGGTCATCTTTCGATCTATCTGTACCGGTCTTTTACTCATCAATTTTGCAACTCCCAATCTGTCTACGTGTGCTATTATCAAAGGTAACCAATGACATTTAACCAAAGTCGCACAGCTATTGCATTGACTTGATTATTGCGGCTGACATTTCTGACTTATTCAAGTGTTGGTCAATTGGTTTTGATATGTTATGATGTATTAGTTGTTGTGTTTGTGTCTGTATGAAGCTAATATACTTACCTATATGTAAAAAAGTTCACTGTATTGAGCAGCTTTATGTTGGTCGATGCAAATATGGAAGGAAATTTCATTATACTTCATGCTCGCGCACGTTACGCCCAGCTCCTTAGTTGTATTAGTCACAATTTACATTTATCACTAAGCTGAGCTAAGCCACTATCTTCTTAGCATAAAGAGTTATATGTAGTTTGTTATACAATGCCAGTCCCATACCACCTCTATGCTGAGTGCAGAGACTCTGTCTCTCACTTCATCACTAGTGAGCTAGATTTTTGACTAAATATTTCACCGTTAATGTTGGATTGTCAGGACATTCTTAAATCTACGAGTACTAATAGGATCATGAACATGTAAAACGTGACGTTTCCATTTGTTTCAACTTTACTGACAATATTCTCTATTATTCCATCTTTTCTCGGCATTGCTGGTTCTATATTTTGCGCTGCCAAAGTTAGAACCAATGATGTTATTATTTTATCATTTTCATTAATTCATTTTACCGTTAGACATTAAAAAACATGGAATAAACTTACGCGTTCTTGACTTTTATTATTATTAAGTAACAACGTTGTATATTATGTTCTTTATAAAGTTTTTCTAACCGATTTAGTTACTCAATATATTAAAATAATTTTGATTTGTTAACAAAATTTAGGGTTCTGTATAGAACTGTTACTAAAGGCCTGTATACTCAATAGCTAATTATAGGAGTAGTCCAGTCTAATTAGGCGATATTTTGCCAAAGAGTGGAAGTAATTCGCGACAGTGGGTTTTTTATTTTATTATGGTTTAATATGCTTTAAGAATCAAGGTCAACTCAATCCCTACGAAAGTTTACCTCCAGAAGGGGGTTAATTAAATCGAGTGAAAAGTTTGAAATGGAATAACTTCCTACAGGGACGAGTTGCGACCACTATATTTTATACTATACTTAAAGTATTATAAGCTACCTTCTCAGTATGTTTTTTTTGTTTCACCCTTTGTAGTAACCCTTGCTACTTACGTGATCGATTGTCACTAACCGTCAATTACGATATCCTCAAGATAGACGAAACACTTTTCAGTTATTAGAGAGATTTAGATTGTAACTTGAAAGCCGTAAGACGATTCCAGAAGAATGTATTACTGTCAGAATTATGCTCATACTTTATCCTAATTTGATGGGACTAGATTGTTGCAAAAACAAAATTACATTGATAATGTAAGAAATTCACCGAAAATCCACAGCCTCATTCAGATGTAATGTTCCTCTCTGTGTGTGTGCTATTGATGACTAGCTGGAACTTTAACAAAACTTTATAAATTTGGTCATTGTGCAACCTCGTAGCTAAAACAGCTGGTCAAGTGCAAGACATCGCGCTAAGAATTCCAAACGTTTTTGGTAAATATACAACACACTTAAATTATACAATGTTACGGAACTCTTGGTGTGCATGTCCGAATGGTACTTGGTCGACTATTTATTTAGTGGTGATTATGTTTAGACGTCACAAGCTATCAGACTCATGCAAAATATAGTAAACATACTCGTATAAGACCGTAGTGCCACTGTAGGCGGAGGTAGCAAAGATAATGAACTACATTGTCTTATTACTTTAAATGGTTATACCAAGTTTTTTTCTGGCTGTACTGTGGACAAATGTAAATAACCTGGTAGGCGGACCGCATCCGCTGTAAGTGTATAAGCGTACGTTATTCTGTCATTTTAGTTTGGATATATGAATTAATTTGCGAGTTTGATTTGTTTTCCAATTTTGGATTAAGTAATTATATAAATTTATATGCTAATTCATAGCGTCGGTTGTTAACATCATATAAGTTCGAGCAGTTGATGTCTTGGCACCTTAATACCTATAATGTAACCTGTATCCTCTATATTGTACCTGTACTGTGTACCTATATTGTATACGTCGTGAAATAAAAACTCGACACGTACGACTTTGAAAAGTCGTACGTTGTTAGATTCGTCTTAATGGCCCAAGTGTCTTTAGGTGCAAATTTACCCGACTGCGGTGAAGCCTAAAAGGAGGGCAGATTGTATGCGTTGCAATTACCGGCTAATTGTTTTCATTGTCGGATTATTAAACATTTACTTTGTTTTCTTGCCTTACTTGTTTATATGTATTTTGGTGTTAGATTTCACTGTGCTTCGATAAATTATTGCGACCTTCTAAAGGTCGCTAACATTTTGGTTATTTCTTTTTGTTCTTTCTTTTGTGATTTGTTTTAATAATAATAATAATAACCGCAGGGGCGGCTTTGTGGCGAGCCGTCGGTGAGTGGCGACACCGCGGACTCTGATTCTCCCTGGGGCTAAATGAGACCCCTGACCCCCGGCTTGCCTTAATTGGCCGTCTGGGGGTGGAGACGCAAGAGCAAGTAACAAAAAGCTCCAAGGGTGGAAGTGTTAAAGGGCATAACGCCGGTAGTAGCGCTTCAGTGAAACCGCAGCACACCTCTCGACACCCTTTAGTCAGCCACACCAACGTTGCCCTTTCTGTCACCACCTGCCTAAATATTTTAAGATGAGACTGAAATTGGCAGGTGCCGTAGTCTCGACCATAGCCCACTATCTCCCGTATCACTAATAAGTACATTTCAATAACCATGCCATTTTACCCATTTTTGTAATAGATAACCTGTAACCTTCCATCCAAAATGTTTCTGTTTTTATACTACATTGTATTTTTATATCAAACAGGCCTCTAAGTGTTGGCTACAGCCCCACTTATGCCTTTGTAAAGGACCGGGTGAAACCCGTGAAATTGGTTGACTAAAAATAATAATAATAATATTTATTTCAGTAACCAAAGAATACAATTTTCAATCTTAAGCGACCAGGGTTTCCTTTTAAGCAAAGAATGCCTGTATTAGGAGTCCCTGCTCTTCCATAACATAGAAAAAAAAAATACAATTGAAAGTGTATGTGTGGTGAGTGTGAAAGATGGTGAATGGGAATGTTTGTGTTTTTGTAAGGGGGTGTGAACGTGTGTCTGTGTGTAAGTGCTGAATTGTGTAACTTATTGAACCTTATTAAACCTGAATTAGAAATTCAGTTTCGTTGTAGGTAAGCGGTATAATCCACTTAATGTTACATTTTTTACATTCATAGAACGATTTAGCATATATATCTAGGTCTTTGTTAGCTTTATTGTATATATATGCTGATCGTGCACTATATTACTTTAAAGCAAATTGTGATTTACATTTTGGTATGTGTTTTGTCACATAAGGTCAATCATCTATTTTAACAATGCTACAGGTGTGTATCTGTAGCATTGTTGGCCTTTCCCTCAGAGAGAGAAGTATGCACCTTAATCTACCACGTGGACTTTATAGTTACAGACCATCGGATTAATTCCGACACGGCCTGACAACAACCGGAACTGACTATGTACTGACATTTCCACTACCCTAAGTAGTTGGTCACTTTTTGGTCGGGTGACCACTGTGGCAAATTTTTGCCGTAACTTGTTGATCAGCTTGGGACCAGCACCCCAAGCTCTACTACGAGTTATACATAATATTATATATAGTATCAAAGCAACCATTAGCAACATAGATTGTATCTTGTATATAGTTGACATCAGAATTATTTATACCACTGAATCAGTCTACAACAATTTGTAAAACAATGACAGATGTTAATGATCATAATAAATCCTTCTGCAACCTATTTTTAATGATTAGTTACATGGTCTCACGTTACAATGCGTACTGATGTCATCGTGATTATAAGGGACGTCGCTGATATTATTCGCGCCCCACATTACCTTTACTTTTATTACAACCTTTTTATGTATTGCACATATTACAGGTGATCTAAACTGACGTTTAAATTTAAAGTTTGATGTACCTATACCTCAAAAGATCTAAGTAACAGCAGCAGGAGCAATGACGGCACCAAGGATTCAGGAAGGTAAATCCGTGAACGGCACCGTGCTGATTCGCGGCGTCAACGCGCGGTATTCTATAATAGATGCAGGTTAATTTGTAAAGTATAACATTGGAAATAAAGTCTAGAATATTTCTTATTTTGTTTACTTGTTGTAGCGACGAGTGGCTTAGTGCGCTACGATATTAACTGGTTTCTATGTTGAGAAACTAGTCATAAAGGTGGTCGGTAAGGTAGTCAACGGGTAGTCTGGCGATCTTTATCTTTGTGACGTATAAAGAACAGTCTCCGTTTTTATTGGCCATAAAGTTAACAAAGCAGTATTAATATGTGGAGTATCGGCGAGTCAGACACAATTTCGACAAACAAGGTGATGGTCCTTGGCACCCACGCAGCCACTATTGGTTGTTTTAACGCGTATAATTGCGTTCTTATTAAGAATTGTCGGGGCTCCTCCCACGGTCGATGGTCTAATTTAGTTTTACTTTTAATATACTTAAGTATATTTTTTATGCATGCTGATGTGTGAGACCTTCGATGACTCAACAGGGGGTAAGTCGTTATTGACTTTTAAAAGGAATACAATTGCATTGCATTCAAAACGTCTTATTTAACGCTTGTTAATGAGCTGTATACATTAATTTATCTTCATTGATTTTAAACATACGTGAATGTTAAACTTTTAAAGTCGACAACGAAGGTATACATTTTATTATAATAATTTGTTTAAATTAATTTTATCCTAACCATAACTTTTATGTTTACGTATGTCATGTTAAAATATTACCTAATTAGTGTTTGTTTAACAATCTACATAAATGTGTTGGAAAAGTGCAATACGATGACTAATTCCAAATAAAAACAGACCAGGGAGTTTAAGTAACTAACTACCCTACCTAATTTGCTCTTAGTAAAGATTTCAATATAATAGTGAAAAAAATTCTTCCAACCTTCTGTCTATTTCCGTAATGTTACCTTTTAACTAAGAAACTATTATTTTGGCCACCTCAATTATATTTGACATTTGGTTAAATATCTTCGTCATACCTGTCCAATCTACATCGCCTACGTTCATTTCGAACTTAAATATATTTAAGAACATACATTTATCGTGAAATTTGTTTTATTCAATAATATACGCAAAAGTCTGTCTTGGTCGGTTCGGTACAGCCGCAATGCCAAATATTCTGCCTGCAAGCAGTATAGTTGCAAAAACTATTGTAATAAATTTGATGGGTAATGTAAGTGCGAGTACTGTACAAATGCTGCGTTAAAATATCCTGGGGTTAAAATTGTACGCAGGAATGCATGTTTTACGCAAATCATTAACTTAAAGCTCTGGGTGGTCATTTTATTTGTCACGGACAGCACGAGTTGCCAGTCTGTACTCATATCATTTAAAATTGTAAAGAAACATACTGACAGAAACTATCACCCTCTATATATTTACAGACTATTCCACATGAACACGTTATAAAAAATAGCATATCAATGCGTTTTACCAAATCGAATCTTATTTAAATTACAGCCAAAGTGGTTCAGTAGTTTTTAAAAGTGGCAGCGTTCTTCCACCTATCCATCAAAAATGCATATTTCACACATTAACATACTGTTATATATTTAAACAACAACTGCGCCCATAATTAGTGTACCGCCCATTGTATCCGCGGGCTATCATCAACATGAAGTCGTTGGATGATGTCACTATTCATTTTATTACAACACTATGAAAAGGTCGAGAAGCGCATCTAATCACTCGGCCAAGCGTAGCTATTGCAAAAACTATGATACATACAACCTGAGGTTGTGAGGCGTTATAATTAGATTGTCTTGATGAGTTAATCATTACTTGCTACCTAAATGGAACTTTGTGGGACATTGGATGTTATTAAATACCATTACACGCTTATATTGAGTCATATTTATCTTTCAAATGCCACGCCGGACCAACATTGGCATACATTATTTTAATTGTTATTGAAATGTCGGGTCTCAATGGTAAATGTCATCATCGTCTCAGTCGGTAGTCGTCCATCACTAGATATAGGCGTCCTCAATGGGTTTAAGAAAGGAAGCGCAATCGTGGTATACATCCAAGAAGTGAATGAAAATAATGACGAATATGAAACAAGTTCGATAGCATATGTAGTGCTGCATAAAACATCGCTTCATCGCTGATTATATCCCAAATCTTGGTGAAGAGCAAACGTTACGGGTGCCGAAATTAAAGCTATAGTATTGCAGTTATTGCATGGTTACATTATAAAATAAATCTACCTATAACAGTAAAACTTATTCACTAAAATATTTCAAAATATAGATATATTATAGATAAAACAGCATTTAAGTCCCTGTCTACGGGTAGAGTGCCCAAAAAGCTGGCAACGTTACCTTGTTGAATAGCCAGGCTGATACGTTGCCCGAGGTAAGTACCAGCTCTTTGGCCACCTGTAACTTCTTTGAGGCATTTTTTTTCTCGTTTGTTTAGTTCGTTTATTAGTATATTTTTACACGCATGTTTTTTGGTGGAATTTAAATACTAGAACTAATACAATAACTGCCAAACCATAATGTTAGGAAATGACTCAGAAATATACACTCGAGAGCAATGAATCCGGGTCACTTAAAGAATGTTAAAAATCTCGGAAACTAAAAATGATAGGTTAATGCAATAAATTGTATTTAATAGACAATGTAATACTCCTTAAATGAAAGTAAAAAAAATATGAGTCACGATACATTTTATTAACACAAAATTACATAAAGAAAAAAACTGCTGATCTCTCCTTAAAACAAAAATAGGAAACATGAAATTTTTGAACTTTATTACGATTTTCTTGAATTTTAATACTTCGTATTGCCTCCTCGTGCTTCCATTACTGCGTTTACGCGGTTTGGCATGCTGTACACCAAGTTCCTTATACGATTTTGGGGAATATTCTCCCATTCCTCTGTGAGAGCAATTTTGAGCTCACGAAGCGTGATTGGGGGAGGGTTTCGTTGTTTTACGCATCTGCCTAGCTCGTCCCAAGCATGCTCGATCGGGTTGATATCCGGACTGCGCGCTGGCCACTCCATACGAGTAATGTTCATCTCTTGAAGGTAGTCATTCACAATCCTACCTGTATGAGGTCGGGCATTGTCATGCATAAATATAGCATCCTCACCTAAATTGACCATAAATGGACCAACGTGATCATTGAGGATTTCTTCCACATATCTTTCGCTAGTTAAAGAGCCGTTTTCTATGATCACCAGCTCTGTGCGACTTTCAGAAGAAATTCCGCCCCACACAAGTACAGACCCACCACCGTAGGCTACTTTTTCTTCAATGCATGCTTGCTTGAATCTTTCCCCTGGTCTTCGATACACTCTGTGTCTTCCATCGTGCTTGTAGAGCATAAATTTTGATTCGTCGGAGAACATAACTTTTGACCAATCTTCAATACTCCAATTTACGTGGCTCTCGGCATATCTTAGTCTTGAAATACGATGCCCACGCTCCAGTTTAGGGCCGTTTGCAGGTCTAAGGGGTTTTAAGTTAGATTCAGCAAGCCGACGTCTTACTGTCCATGCACTTGGGTTACTTCCTCCGAGGCGTCGAAACTGATTTGTGAGTTCAGTTCCTGTGAGAAAGCGATTTCGAAGCATGGTGTTCACCAAGTATCGGTCTTCTCGTGCTGTGGTACACCTGGTTCTGCCCGTTCCTGGTCTGCGTAGGTTAGAACCAGTTTCTTCGTAACGTCGGAGAACTCTTTGTACTGTTGACAGCGACACACCGACAGTCCTGGCTGTATCGCGCTGACTCCGGCCGGTTTCCAGCATTGTAAGTATTCTGGTGCATTCTTCAGGCGTAAGCGACATAATTTCAGCTTGAATAATGAATATAGAGCACTATCAACATGGTTTATGTACCCACATAAATGACAGATTACAAACAAAAGCAAAACCAAATGCTGTAATTTCGTAGTTCCATCTTCGAAAGTGGCCCTTTTTCAAATTTGATTTTTTTATTATATAACTTTACAATAACTAAGAAGTTTTAATACCTTCATTTAAGGAGTATTACATTGTCTATTAAATACAATTTATTGCATTAACCTAGCATTTTTAGTTTCCGAGATTTTTAGGATTCTTTAAGTGACCCGGATTCATTGCTCTCGAGTGTAGTATAGATCTAAATGATTTAGTGGAACCATTGAGATATTTACCTAAATACTTATTTTTTTAATACCTTTCATTTTTTATATTGACTCAACAAAATTATCATAATAATCTTCTCTCCACGGCTCCGCACGCGCTGTAAATGACTATCCCATATTGCTGTACCTGTATAAATAGGCTATATAAGATCCATACATCCAAAGAAATACAATAATTTTGGATTGATTTTTTTATATTAGAGTAAGATGCATGTTAAATAATAAAAGGTTCCTGGTTACAACTTAATACATCGTAGGTACTAAGAAGTAGATTTCACGTAACATCAAAATCATACATGGTCACACAAAGCCATCGGATAAGCGTCTATCGAAGACTATAAACTCGTTCGCCGGCACACTTCACTATAACGCAATCTGTGGCCGGCGGATCTTTGTTATGATCCGTGTGTGAGTTATGCTCCGCTCACGTGTACGCCGTTTTGTGTCATTACCTGCCGTTGGAGACCCACGGGACTGTGTGACCGTCGCCGACGCGTCGTCACAGCCTTTCCCAGTGGTGGTCACAAATGCTAAAGTGGAGCTGTTAAACGCTCTTCTAGAAAAAGTTACAGTGAATTGATTTTTCTCGTATGCAATGGTTATATAACATCATTGGTCGTATGTGTGTAACTGTGCAATCGGACCTGCAAACTGACTTGAAAAAAAAAATGTATTTATTTGCTGCATAAAATACCTTAAGCTAAAATATTAACAAATTTAATTAAAACTAAAACTAAACTAGGCATACAAGGTATTCATGCAGAGAGATTTCAATAATGATGCAGATTTATCTAATGATCGCCACACTAGGCTCAGCCTGTATCGTGGCGACCTGGCTCAGATTTGCTAATTTGACATTACACCTCAGCTGACGAAATAATACTAATAAATAATGTAAGAGAGTACCCTTTAGAATGTATCAAATGTTCTTAAATATGAATAAAATAATATAGATATTGACATATTATATAATACATATATAATAAAAATAAAAAATAAAACTTAATGATAACTATTAAAAAATAAAACTAAGTGCGAGATAATATATGAACAAAATTGATTACTGAATTTAATAATTATTGAAAATTGATGCTAAACAATCCATGTGTTATCTACAACTTACTTAACTCTGACGATATTGCACAAGATTTAACAGCAATATTAATTACAAGTATTTTTATCCTGTTTTTATGTGATACTTTGGCAAACGAGCAGGCGGCTCAACTTATGGTAAATGATACCGTCGCCCACAGGCATCCGCAATTTCAGAATAGATGGGGTGGGTTGGAGGAAGAAAGAATAAGGCCTTTGGAACCTCCAACAGGCCGACTGAAAATAGCAAGCTATATTACTTAACGTCGGTGTTATTTGGGAGTGTGGGACTTCCCCAGTCGTGCCGCCCATTCGGCTGTAACCCACAGGCACTAGGTACACCAAAAAACTATCTAGTATATGGAGTTGCTACCAACACACCCCTGTACTTACCTAGAACTTGGAGGCAAAGCTATGGAGTCAAGTAACCTTTAAAACAAGGATTATTATTATTATAAACTTGATCTTGAGGTACGAGTATCGTAATAATATGATAATATAATATAATCATCGTTATACTTATTGTTACTATCTAGTTTTTTATATATTTTTTTTATTTTTATATCTAGGAAGACACAATATTAACTGGCTCAGAAAAAAAACATACTGATACATATTTACTTTTAAAGTGAGAATATGATCGTAATCTGTTGCCATTGACTTCTCTTAAAATAATAATTAGTGAGTTAGCGTTTTGTCAGCGTTTAAAATGCGCAAGTGTTCGTGATCTGATTTTGTCTTATTGGGCAATGAGAATGATATGCAGCAACAAAAGGTTTCCAAGAAGCACCCGTCCCGGCTTGTTCATATGTCCGTCCAATTGACTCACTCCTTACGTGTTTGTTAATAATAGCCACGCTTCCTTTTACAGTCATTTTTGGTTCGCTAAGTATTGTCATGCTTGAAATCTTGCATCGCAAAATGTAGCTAGTCTTGAATGCATAAGTGTATATACGTACAACACCCACACATGCATATGCTAACCAGGTCCGCAGTTACTCAAGGAGATGACATTCGAGTCTTAATTCATTGACCTAATAAAATGTTCTCGTGTGGAATTGTTTTGACCAAATGTCTTGGTTAAATCTAATTGCTAAGTTTGTTTTTAAATTACATTTAGTTGTATGAAACGCTCGTAGCAGAGCTCGACTTGGCGATCTTAACCGATCAACAAGTTAAGCAACACTTGCTGCGGTCAGGACCTGGATGGGTGACCTATAGTGGCATTATTCAACTGATAGTTTCCGTGCTTCGGAGGTCACGTTAAGCCGTCGTTCCCGGTTGTTTGTCTTAGGACAACAGCCGTTAGGATTTGTCGAAGGCTTCGGGCGGCCTGAAAACTTCGACATGGGTTGGTCACTAACCTATCCACCAATCCGCACTGGGCCCGCGTGGTGGATTATGGCCCCACTCCTCTCTCTGAGAGGAAAGCTCGAGTCCTAGTAGTGCGAACAAAATGGGCTAATTATGATGAATTTTATTATATGGAACTATCAAGCGCTATATTACCATTAGATGTCTTGTTCTGTATAGAAGTAAGTAAAGTGGTTGAGATTCGAATTTACACGTCTTGAAGTAGACTTTATATCAAACTAAAAGTGTAATTCCGGGTGAGAGATTAAAGCCTAAATCTGTTACATGACATAAAATTAATAACACAGATGTGAGAATGCCACAAACTATAAAAGGTAATTGTTTGAAAGCAAACATGTAATGGATTGTTTAAATGTTTTCACTGAATCGCGACTTTCATAAACACAACCATCGCTAAAGCTACCGGTTGCTTCTAAGGTCCATCTTTTCACCTACCTGGAATAATTATATCTTTCCACATAATAACACAACCATTATTCAAGCACCTAGACTTTACATGCAATCACGGAAGACGTTTCATCTCGACGTCTCGACTGTCATACTTGCCGAAGTATTGGCCAACCACAATTTTCAAGCAACTATTACGACTATTATTTAAACTGATTTGATATTGATGTAACTGCAAACCAAAGTGGCTATGTTGATTATTAATTTCTATGTTAATTAATTAATTTTCAGCCGACTCCCAAAATGAGGTTTTCAAGTCGACGCGTATATATATTTTATGTATGACCACGCATAACTTTTTACAGAGAAAATTTATATTGATTGTATTTTTTTGTTTTGTAGAGTATACTTCCAAGGTCCCATTCAAACTTCATCAAACTTCTAAAACTCAAACTCTGAAAAAATCAAACTCGTCAAGCGGTTTTTGAGTTACACTCCAGTAACTGAGAAGTGTTTTGCCTATCTTGATATGTCCTTTATTGACGGTGAATGACAATCGATCTCGGAAGTAGCAACGGCCACTAAAACGGATGAACATTATTTTTCCTACAAAATGGAACTAACAACAACACTAAAAATTGCGAAATAACTTGTTGAATTCAGTACCATAATAGAATCAAAAGTACCTATTATCACAATATTGTGCGCACCGACTTCCATAAGTTATCTCACATTTTTTGGTGTTAAAGTCGTTCAATTTTCTTTCGTCATCTTTTGGTATTTTTTTTAAATATATATACTACACTGAGTACATTCCAGGTATCTACATATATTGTTTTTTTATATACGAGAAAGACTAGTGTTTGACCTGTTTATCTCGATTGATGGTAAGTGTTGATGCAGTTGAAGATATCACTAATCATAAGTACATAGAGAGCAATTGACTCTCTAGGAAAATTGCGTAAGAAACCAATAGACGCTAGACAGGTACACTGTGCAAATTCGTACATCGTCCAATATCCACTGCTGTCATCACACCTCAATACACGCAATGAAATTAAATCACTCTCAATCACTCATAACCTAATTGAGACTTGGCTATGTTTTAACAACTCAAAGCCCCGCATAGTTCCCTATATGTAACTTAATTTTCGCAATGATAGCGCCAGGGCACCTCAATTCTGTGATTTGCGGACTTTGCGGTAGATGCAGGGCTCTTATGTAATGCACTTTCTCCGTGCGTTAAAGAGAGAGTCCCTCAGATTGCCTATTACTAGATTACCTTGCGAACTCGGGAAAATAAGAAAGTGTGTAATGTCCCCTCGGAGTATGGGACACAGATTTCACTGGGGCTTAACAAGCGCTCGCATTGTAGCATTTGTGTGATTAGTTGAGAATATTGTTTATGGCTAGCTTTTCGAGAGGTGCGAGGCAATGACAATGAGATTTCTACAGGTAATGAAGTTCATTGCAATATTGTAGTACTTATCTGTTTTCTACGAACTAACAAGACTTATATAGACACAGAAGGCAGATATAACATAATATATTGCTATTGTAACATAACAATTCGTTTTTTTCTATCTTTTTTTTTGTGAAATCTTTCCGTTTACCATTATCTTACATATTGTACAGACCGTTAGTAACTGGTTGGTATAGTTGGAAGCAATCCTACATTCTGAGCCACTAGTCCCGGGTTCGATCCCCGGACTGTTTGATCTGTGTCTGGATATACATATGTATGTCAGTCATCAGGTTACAATAGTGCTGGCTCTGTAGTTGTGCCATATGATTATTATTACTTTATTCCGAAAGGACAGACTTAAAGAATTTCGCCCCCGCCGATGGGGTATATTATATAGGTGAAGTATTTGACATCAAACGAAATGATAGATTTTTTTTGTAAAGTATGTTTTCTATTCCCTCCACACACTCGCAAAGATTTAATATGAATACACATATGCATAGACAAGTAGGTTTGTTACATTCTTCTTGCTTACAATTTACTAATTATATAAACGCCCAATCAGAAATAACTCAATTAATATATCATTTATAAATTAACTATGAGGAGAGTAAGATAAAAAGAGTATATTTGGGAGGCGACCTCAGATACGACGGCGCAAGGCTTTTCCGCTAAAGAAGGAAGGAGGAAGATTACGTCGCGATTGTCACTATAAGTGGAGGCCTTGTTGTGACAATGGTCAGTTGCAATTCGCGTAGGCTTCTTTATTTGGACATCTGCTTTGTTAAACTGATTATACAATAACCGAGTGTTAGTTACTACTTGACTGACTTTCAAAAAAAGTGGAGGTTAACATGTCTACGTTTATATTCGTTACAAGTTTTTTCTATATGATGAAAAGACGGGACAAGCACGATACCTACGTGCAATTCTCTAATGTCAAATACTTTGAGATATCGCCCTTCTACATAAGGTTGTTTTTCCAACGTTTCTTGTCATCCCGTCATTTGTTTCACGGATGTTCTCAAAGATGAAACGATGTTTGATGATGACCGCGTTATAGCAAGTAAATTGTATGAAAATTGAAATTTTTGACAGTTTTCGTAGTCTGCTTGCTAATTTAGATTCGATCGCGGTCCAGCGGCTTGCTATCGAGTGTGTTTGACATTATTTAGTATGCTGTAAACTATTGTGATGCGATTGCGTTGCTACAGTGAAATAATGGTTTCCGCGTTATTTTGGTGGCTTTTAGAGAGAAAAATGGTTAAAAACTTATTTATTGTGTTTTAGCTAGCTGATGTTTTGAATGGTAAACGTTTTTAATCTTATGTGAGAGGCAAAACTTGCAAGCCTTAAGCCATACGACAGCGATGCAATTGCTATATAACTACCATTGAAAACTAGATCTAATAGACAACCATATTTGACATTAAAGGCAGCTCAATCGCAGAAGCGTCGCTGTAGTTGGCGTTTGCTCAATAGCCAAGAGACTTGGGCCTCTGGTGTTAAATGAAAACATCTGCCTATCATCTGATGGGCTGAGGTTATCATTTAACACCAGGGACTAAATGCATCTCCATTTAGTCACAAGACAAACTGCACTCCAGCATGAGCACCGGAGACGTTAAGTTGTTAAGTCTCATGTATGCCGGCACATAAGGTGCCGGTACAAGACTTTCGAACCAGAACATTGCTAACCAGAATGCGAACATTACTGCTCGGTAGAAATAGGTATGGTGGCAATACCTACTTCCCTGGACGAATTGAATCACAAAGAGTTCTACTGCTACAAAAATATGAAGTGTATGCATAACTTTTTAATAGATCAACCGATTTTGATGCTTAACTTACACATTTGATAGGTACCTACAGTTGATCTTATATATACTTTTCATCAAGATTAGTTAACCAGTTATGAATTATGATGCACAACGAATAAAAAGAACTTGTTTATAATAATAATAACATTACCGTATCAACTCAATAATTAAGAAAATTCATAAAATGATTACTTCTATTTGTTGACATATACATAAACGCATATAATTATTTAATTCGCTTTCTATTGCGTTTTAAAAAGTACATCAGACGAATATGTATATTAAGTTTAGTCTATTCTTATTATACTTTCAAAGAACAAAATCTTCATTATGACAGTGGCAAATAATTTTACCAAACTCTAAGAACATTTTCCAGATCATAAAATTTGGAATTAAACGTGTTTTATGTCGTTGACCTTTATAAGATGAGTCTTTAACTTTCGGCGTTCTAATAAAGTCATTTTATAAAAGACAATGTAATAGCAAAGTACTTAGAGCGCGCGGCCCCGAGTAAGTAGAACGGCATCGCGATAAATAGGCGATAAAAGTGGGAAGAGGCGATGGGTATGGCGGAGGACACTTACCGGCAATTTTTACGCGAGTGCCGGGAGTGGTCGGGGTTGGCAGTTTTTAAATGTCATTATTTCTTTTGCGTAGGCATGCTACCAACAAAACGTAGATGCGATGTGTACTTATTTTATGGCGATGTTGACATCCCTACACGCGTCTCGCGCCATACCTGCGTGAATCAACGCTAACAGAGAAGATGTGAATGTTCTACTTAAAGATATTTAGGTACTTACTTTGCCGTGTTGGTTTGAAGTCTCATTCGCCCAGTAGTTTCACTTGTTGCGGTGCTCTTCACATCCTAATGATGGCAAAATAAAAAATAAAAAATATCTGGCACTGCTGTGGTAACACGCAAAATTTTTAGTTAATATATTAAAATATAGAACATGCATCCTACTCTAAAGCTGCCAACATTTTTCGGTTGTAACTATTTCATTATCAATTTACTTATTAATTAGTCAAAATAGTATGAAACAGACTTGTAGACTACCGCACTATCATAGTTATAGGTTAAGTGTTTTAATTCCTTAGCAGCTTTTTGGTGGTAGTTCTAGTTACACGATGTAACCGTCCCCCATGTGGGGGAAGTACCACATTCCCACGTAACACCGACGTGATTTAAATAGAGCGACTTTAAACTTTAATAATTAGAGATTAGTAATATAGCTTGCTATTGCGTTTCAGTCTGTGGGAGGTTCCGGAGTACCCCCCCCCCCTCCTTCTCCTTCTATTTCCCCCTTCCCCATCCCCCTCCACCCACATCCCTTCTATACCTTCCTCAAAGGTCGGCAATGCGTCCTCGAGACCTCTGGTGTTGCGGATGTCCGTGGGCGACGGTATCACTTACCTTACTTTACCTCAACCGGCCTGAGTCCCCAACGTCTGTCAGGTACCTTTGAGCAAATCTCTACACTGTCGTAGTTTCTGGGAGGTGCTACTCAGGAGACATACTATGTGGAAGGACTCGCTTCTGTTGCCGGATTCCCCACAGTACCAGACATTATGTCTCACAGCTGAAGTATATATCTAAAAGGGCACTTTATCCAGTGAAGACACTGGGACTAGGTATATAGGCTAAACAAATATATCTTTGGGTGACGAGTACAGTGCCGCGCAGCGCTTTGAAGTCTAAAGATCCAAGTGGCCCTGCTCTTGCTTTGATTCGAATTGCCATTTAGTTGCCTACTTTAAAACTCTCGTTAAACAAAATTGGGTACTGAAGCCCTTTACAGGAATCAACATACACTTTAATCTTCATGTAATAATAAAAGGTCGTATGCCACCTATCGTTACAAAACAATACTTTCTGCAAAGTAGCACGTGTCCACGGTTATCCTCTGAACACCACTATGAATATGTATGGAATACAATAAAATATTTGTGGGAGCTTAAGATGAAAAATAAACCAACACATCGTTCTTTATAACCACTATAATTAAATCAATCATAAAAGCATTATTATTCCGAGACTTGAATCTAAAATAAGAGTACTTTTTATATTAAATTTTAATAATATCCATTATGTTGTGATATAAGTAATTAATTGACTTATATTTTATAACATTCATAGTAACGATAACATAATAACAATTAATAATCAAACTTGTCAGACCTGACCCTTGAAGAGACAATTCAGAGCACTAGTCGTGCCGTGTCCGTAGCTGGACAACTTCTGATCTGTCGACAAGCTGAGCGGCCTTTTTGTGTCTGAGCCAGACTCGTCAGTGGCGGGGAGCGGATAGTCAATTGAGCCAACTGCATTACTTTTAAACATAATATTTCGTTCGCAAATGAATTTACCACAGACAAAAACGCAACCATAAATTAAATTTAACATGAATTTTTATTAAACTCCCACACGGCCATTCTGACGAGCAGCCCCTGGCTCGCGATATAAAAAAAAAAACTTGATACAGATCTTCTCTTGAGATCAATACCAGTGGCCAAGTCACATGACCTCCAAATGATAAATTACAACATGGTTTTGAGATCTGGTATCCGCCAAATCACATGGCTGTTGTTCAAATCACATGACAACCTGATACCTGCCAAGTCACATGGCAAATTGTCAAATCACATGACAATCAGATCACAAATTCGCCAAGTCACATGGCACCATGCTAAACACCGAAATTGCCAAATCACATGGCTTTGAGATCTGGTATCTGCCAAATCACATGGCTGTTGTTCAAATCACATGACAACCTGATACCTGCCAAGTCACATGGCAAATTGTCAAATCACATGACAATCAGATCACAAAATCGCCAAGTCACATGGCAGCATGCTAAACACCAAAATTGCCAAATCACATGGCTTTGGGATCAGGTATCTACCAAATCACATGGCATGTCAAGTCACATGACAACCTGATCCCAACTTTGGATTTTTGATTTTGATGCCATTGTCGGGAATATCAGTGGACGTTGGCCAGACGCGCACATAATATTCAGACAATGACCTCAAAATGATCTAATTACACAAATAATATCTGATATAATAGAGTCCTTCAACTCACATCCCATATCTGGTGTTATATTTCGTAAATTATCATGGGATACGTACAACTCATGACCCGTTTCATAGATCTTTACAGTATATCTACCATTGTCATTTACTTGAGTTATGATGCATGGACCTCTGTACTTTGGTTTTTTAATTTTGGCTTCAGTTTTATCAAAACCAACTTTTTGAATTGAGGCTCGCTCGTCCATCCTTTGCTTGCATTCTTGACGATAAGTATCAAGGTCAAAACTTCAACATCATTTAACAAGACCGATATAGCGGGAGGTGACTGATTGCAACCCACGAGAAGCTGGAAAGGAGTGTGACCAGTGCTTTTACAAAAAATGCTATTAATAGCGAGCTGAACTTCACCTACAACATCTTTCCAACTCTTAGTAGTATTTTCGACGATAGTGAAGCAGTTTGTCAAAACCTTCATAATTCGCTGATCACTAGCACAACTTACGCCACTTGCTATGGAATGTAATTATATGCACCAAAGATCGTCAAAAACATCTAAGTTCTTTTTCTGTATATGAAGCGGCCTGATCACAAACAATATGCTTTGGTGTACCAAAGTATAAATCAGTTCTTTTAAGCAGTTTACAGTAGCCGCTGCAGTCAGATTGTTCATTTCATAAAGCAATATTTTTAAACGCATCTATGAATAAAACAGCGTATTGCTTGTTGGGTTTGTTTCCACTTAATTTGCCAATAGTATCCATATGGACTGTATGAAAAGGGACAGAGCATTGCATTTTGCATGAAAGGCAGCTCTCGACGTACTCGTATTTACGTGTACATTTAGATATTTGCGGGAACCAAAACTGTTCTGATTTTATCAGGAGTTTTCTCCCAGCCAAAATATTCAGGTAATCGTGATAAGTCTGTATAATTGGGACAAATGTAATTTTTCAGTCTTGTTATCTTTTGTTGAGAAGATACTAAACAGCAATCCGTTCTTGATTTTGTAACTACTTGTAGATACCAAATATTTGCCAATAGTGTTGTATCTAATAGATTTATGAATTAAGCTTTTAGTTTCAGTATCATTGTTCTGCTCTACTTCTAACCACTCATTATAGTGGTTGTTGGATTGCGAGATAAAAATTCTACGTGGGGTATACGGTCGCCCTTCCGATATTCAATCTCAAAATCAAAAGTCTGTAAAAATGCCCACCATCTGTGAACCTTAGAAAGTAGTTCATTTTTATTACGGGACGCTTTAAGTTACAGTCTGTCACGACTTTAAATGATCGACCAAGCAGATAGTGATAGCAATGATTAATAAATCTCACGACTGCTAACGTCTCCAACTCATAGGAGCGATAACGACTCTTCGTTTCGGTAGTTCGCATGCTAAAATACTCGACAACTTTCATCTGACCATCATGCTTAAGAATCTGTGTGGAGCTCGACAGATTGTGGGATCAAATAACGTCAATACAGGCTCAGAAGAAAAATGTTTAAGCACAGTATTCCTGGTAGTGTCTTGCTCTGATGGCCGATCTCATTTAACGTTATTCTGCGTTAAATTATATAGGGAAAAAACAAGATTGTCGAACCGGTTTTACGGTCTTTGGCACCGGAGAGTTTTAGAAGAGCTCGGACTTCACCGGGGCTCGGTTTTACTTGGCCATTGGAGACAATTCTTCCCAAATATTCAATCTCAGTAAATAAAAATTAACATTTCTTGACATTGAGGTTTTATGCAAGGCATCGAGAACTCGTTTTAAATGTTTGAAACCTTGTACTCTGTGTCTGAATAAATGACTACATCATCTAATGGTCATCGATTATAGGAAGTGGAAAGTGATCACGAACGTTATAGCTGTTTAATCCTCTGCAGTCAACACACATTCGGTCAGTTCAATATTTCTTTCCGACAATTAATATCGGGCTTGCAAAAGGAGAACTGCTATCACGTATGATATTGTTATCTTTCAAATCTATCAACTCTTTGACATGTTCACTTTCAGTTGGTGCTAGACGGTATGGTCGTCTTTGGACAATTTTTGTCTTGATTCTTCAGCTGACTTGTTAACTCGCTTATAGTTACTTGAGAAACTGGATTGACAGTTGTGAACATATCAGTAAGCGGCCCTAATAAATCACGTAAGTAATCCTTACTTTGCAAACAGAATTCAGGCCGGATTAACATTTACTGAGTCAAAGTCAATTTTTTAAACGCGATTTATGTGCTATGAACTACGTGAAATTTTAGTAGCATCTTTTGAAAAAGTAACTTGTACTCCAGTTATTTCAAACAGATTTTGACCAAGCAAAACATCGTACTGTATAAATCTATCGGGGACCAGAACAAAATCTAATAAGGCCATCAACTCAACGCATGAAAATCTTTTTACGCGATGAATGAAATTAATTGTCTCCAATACCCCGCAAAATAGTAGTCTCGTAAGTAACTTTACCCTTGACTGAATCTCCCACACTTTCGCGCATAAGAGAGTATTCAGCGCCACTATCTATCACACAAGAGTAGGAAGTATTTTCAATTTGAATGGTTTTTGAAGTTTTGCTAGACATGATCAAGATGTTGACGCGGGGACTTTTCATCTTCAGTTTTCTTAATTAAGCATTAAAAACAGTTGTCAAACACACAGTTGTGGCACAGGGGGTTTTGGTACAACTTGTTTTGCATATTTAGAAGCAGAAGCAGAACTTTGGGCGTTGTGAGTGTTATTCATAAGAGCGTGACAGTCTTTTTGTAATATATGGCACTTGTGGCAACGTCTAGATTTGTAGTCTAAGGACGAGTTGGGTTTAGATTTTTTAGGCGCAACGGTGTGATCAGAATCCACACTAGGTCTCTTTCGTTTATAAGAGTTAAGACTTAGGATCAACTGTGGCAAGTTCTTGGGCGCAAGTCTTAGCAAATCAGAACGAATATGAAAATCTCACATACCAGAAATAACTGTTTCCACAAGGCGCTGCTCAGTCATCTCCACACCAATAGCCACCGGCCTGCTCACTGGTGTAGTCCATGAAGAGAATCAAGTAGTCATAGTGATGCGATTCGTATTTGCATCTTGACTGTGGTTTGCTGCCGCCGATCCATTGGGTGCAGCAAAGCCACTGCTTGAAGACGAAGTGTCCCTCGCAGTTCCGTCACTGCAGGATGCTGGCTGGGTGACCACAAGGGCGGTGCTGTCAGCCACCGCATGGTGGTTGCTTGATCACCCCGCAGTTGTAGGATCGAGGATTGGCGACATAAGACCAGCAGAGCCAGCGTTGGCCGTTAGTTCGAGTATTGCTGCTGATCGTTACTCAAGCTGCTCATCCTCTGACGCAGCAGACTCGTTCTCATCCATCTTATGGCTCCTGAAATGATAAACATTCCTGGGCGTAGTTTGAGTTTACCCTATCCCACTTCTGATGTGGGAGCTTAAGATGAAAAATAAACCAACACATCGTTCTTTATAACCACTATAATTAAATCAATCATAAAAGCATTATTATTCCGACACTTGAATCTAAAATAAGAGTACTTTTCATATTAAATTTTAATAATATCCATTATGTTGTGATATAAGTAATTAATTGACTTACATTTTATAACATTCATAGTAACGATAACATTATAACAATTAATAATCAAACTTGTCAGACCTGACCCTTGAAGAGACAATTCAGAGCACTAGTCGTGCCGTGTCCGTAGCTGGACAACTTCTGATCTGTCGAACGCACGGGTCTCGTCTCGCTCAAGTGCGGTTGAGCGGGGAAAGAGTACCAGGGCACTTTGCCCTCTTCTCTGGCACGTCTTAGCCCATTACTATGGGCCAGTCATTGGGTTGGGATTACCACGGCCTCACGATACTGCCACCCCAGTAACCAATAGGTAACTGGGCGATCAAGGCCGCGCCGGGTGGAACCCCCGCCTACACGGGTGAAGCCCAGCGGACCGATCAGCTACACAGTCGCTGGCCACTGGGGGCAGCACTGATACAGCCGTGGCATCCGAACTCTCTTCTTCTTTGTCATCTCCGGTGTCTGTGGGAATCAGGTCCCGTGGTAGTGGTTTCTATTTTCGTCTGCCTTTCTCGTCTGGTGGTCTTGCGTGTAAGGGTGCGATTCCTCTAAGGGTTTCGTGGTTGGCTGCGTCTGCTCGTTCAAACATTTTCGCGGCGAGTGTCTTCACGAACTCTTCGATCGTGTTCATTTTAAGATCCCGGTGGATAGTGGTGTTCCTGACGTATCTGGGCGCATTCACTATCGCCCTGAGACATCTATTTTGAATGGTCTGCAGTTTTGTCCGGTTTGTTCTGGATGCATAGGCATACCACGCCGGAGCCGCGTAGGTGATTCGAGGCCTGATATACGTCTTGTATATCAGAACCTTGGTCCGGAGTGGTAGCTTTGAATTCAGTACTGGCATCAATTTGATTCTGGCCGCTGTCGCCTTCCCGACGGTGCGCTGTACGTGTTGGTGGAAGCTGAGGTTTCTATCAATGGTAACTCCGAGGTATAGAACTTTTGTCCTCCACTCAAGGTTTTCACCCATGAGTTTCAGTTGAGTGGGCAAGTTGGTTCTTCCTGTGATCATTGCCTGGGTCTTGGCGACATTCACCGTCAGCCTCCATTTCCGTAACCATTCTGGTAGGGCGTCCAGAGTCGGTTGTAGGCGGTTTACTGCGTTTTCAGTCTTGAACGAGGTTGCGTAGTAGGCTGCATCGTCCGCGTATAGTGCCAGCTTTGCGTGCCCAATGACCGGTATGTCATTGGTGTACCACGAGTAGCACACTGGCGAGATGCAGCTTCCTTGGGGGACCCCCGCCCTCACGGGTTTCTCTGTAGAAATCGCGTCTTCTACGGATACTACAATCCTCCTGTCTTGTAGGAAGGACGCGATGACTTCAACCACTCTTTTAGGTGCTGTGGACGTCGACAGTTTGTAGATGAGGCCCTCATGCCACACCCTGTCGAACGCTTTTTCCATGTCCAGCATGACTGCTGCGACATACTCCTTCTTGTTGGCGCAGGTGGCCATTTCACCGACCATCTTGGTGACTTGCAGAGTCGTCGAGTGTTCCGCCCTAAACCCGTACTGTTCTGCTCTGGGAATGATGTGCGGCTTCAGGTTGACCAATAACAATCTTTCGAAGAGTTTCGAGATGGTGCTTAAGAGAGTTATTGGTCTATAGCTTGCTGGCTTCTTCGGGTCTTTTCCGGGCTTAGGGAGGACGACTACCTTTCCCATTTTCCAACTGCAGGGGAAATGGCCACTGCGCATAATGCCATTAAAAATCCTCGTGAGTGATCTGTCGACAAGCTGAGCGGCCTTTTTGTGTCTGAGCCAGACTCGTCAGTGGCGGGGAGCGGATAGTCAATTGAGCCAACTGCATTACTTTTAAACATAATATTTCGTTCGCAAATGAATTTACCACAGACAAAAACGCAACCATAAATTAAATTTAACATGAATTTTTATTAAACTCCCACATATTAATTACATGTAAGTTGTTTATTTAATACACGATACATATCGAATAGTTTACACATAAGAATTTCAGACGAGAATACTTCTTGTTTCGTACATTTCAGATCGTGATTTTTAAGTAATCGGGTTTTAGTTTTTGAACTTATTTTTATTTAAAGTATTTTGGGGGTCTGTAGAGCCACATCACATTTTTTCTGTTAAGGGTTTGTTATTTTACATGTATCTAGATAAAGCATAAATTAGATTTGTTTTCATGACTGACCGGACATATATAGACTACACTAGGACTCGTAAACGGTACGCTTGACATAAATATGTTGTAAGTACCTAACCCTACCCTCAATTTTAATCTGTTCAATGATTTCACAAACTCAAGTCCTGTTCAATGGTACCACACATGATGGGGTAAGGGCGTAAAAATAATTGTTCATCTTTGACTTGGTGCCTCCTAGAGGGCGCCATATTCAATTTAATTTGATGCCACATAGCATATAACTAACGGACAAATAAGACGCTTCCAACGACAACTCATGACAAGTGGAGTAGAAGTTATTAGGGAACAGGTGAACCACATACCGGTCAAAAACATAACCTTCCCTTTCCATTCACCATAGTTGGATAAAAAGACATCAGTCCTATAATATATATTTCCAATCAGATAATTTTCGCATAACTTTGTTTCCTATTATCATAAGTTCTACTTATTCGTTTGAACAGTGAGTTCGAATAAACTCTCTTCGTAATCTTATGAACGTTTTATCCAAGTTTATTTATATAAATATGCGTGAACCGCGGTGGCCAGAGTTCCTTTGTTTCAGAGCATTGTCTTGTTAATAAAGCAACCGCCAGTTTCTTCCTTCTCATTTGAACATTACGTTCTATACTTATCATATTTTTATATTCATAAATTTTTATGTGAGATAATTTTCCACATTGTGAAACGGCAAAATTAATAGCTTCATTAATATAATACCAATATATAGGAATATCCATTGGTGAGAAAGGAATCCTGGAGCCAAATTGTACGCTTACATTGCCAAAAACAACTCTTCCGCAAAGCTAGAGTAACGCACATATAAGCTTACAATCTTTATGTACCTAATTAACGAAGTATTTCTCAAAGTAAAAATGCCGATTTTGAAATGTGGCATTCGAGGAATGATTCCAAACACAATAAATGTGAGAGACACGCAAGTCTCACACAGTTCGAGCATAAAATGTTTTGCATACCTTGAATAAAATAAGACGCGTTGGCTACAAGACCAATAATATAAACGCGAAACAAATGAACCAAGTTGTTTTTTTGAGTTCTCTTTTATTTTACGCAGCTCTTAAGATAAGGTCAGTAAGAACCGTTGTTGTTTGCATTGATTTGTTTTACAATGAGGGGTGTGTTTTTTCGACTTCAATTTTATCGTTGCGCCTTAATACTTTCCGGGCAATGGTCACATGGGCTTTAAAGGGTTTCTTTGAACCGTCCCGTAAATTAATGAATATCGGGCTTTGCAAATTGCGCAAATGGACCGATGGTAAGTCATCGAAGGCCTCGCTCGTAAAATGAGATGTGGCATTGATTGCCTGACAAGTATTTTATGTGGAGAGGATGTTTTGTTGTATAACGTTGTAAGTGCGTTTTGGTATATTAAAGCTTGTGTCATACTTCGATGTAATTACAATCTTAGAGGTATAATTTTTGATCTCTTTGTAGTGTTACAATTTGAACAAATATTATATTACCTATACATCTCTGATATTCGGTAAGTAGGTCCTTATTACCCCCAAATGGAAACTGTAGGTGACCATTTAGCGCTCTAGGGTAATAATGTAGCTAGAAAAGCCCTAGGCCGGTAGGTAATTTAAAAAAAATACATATGGGGTTTGTAGGTGACCAATTAGCGCTCTAGGGTAATAATGTAGCTAGAAAAGCCCTAGGGCGGTAAGTAATTATAAAAAAACACTTTACTCTTTCAAAAAGTTCGCGTACATCTAACCATCATACTGGCAATAGACATCATGCATTCAGCCCAAAGACAAAAGAGGTACGCTTCGCTATTCAACCTTGTCTTGGTATGAGTATAATAGTCATCAATTAAATTTTTGTAATGCCGGTTTTTTCTACTTACCTCACAATCGAGATGTAAAGCAGAGTAGTTAGCTCGGGTGTAAGCATCAATTGCACCCTCGAACTATAGGCGCACGAGCGCAGCGAGGGCTCTCGCCCTCGATTGCAGCCCTAAATACTCGTATCTCGGGCTGCAATTGATGCCTTACAGCCCTTGGCTACTAATCTACTATTATTATAGCATATTAACATTACATATTAATTACCATTAGTAAGGAATTGAATGAAACGTCGAGGTAAATACATATATACTCGTACGTGTTGAATTTTTTGTTGTAGGAGACATTATCTTAAATAATGTGAAAGAAAGGGTATAAGAAACTTCTTGATAACCAAGGGGTATACGGAGGTTTATATACTTATATATTCATCGACTAGCCCAAGTCTCATATTATATAATTACATAGATCGATTTCTACCGATGTAAACGTGGAACAATATGTTTATAAATATTAATAAAATGTATCGATGACTAAGCGATATATTCATCGCAAACTAGCACAAAAACACAGGCACCAATTATTATAAGCTAGCTATGTCTCCATATGGAAATTACTACTCCAGGAACGTTTTTCCAGGATAATCAGTATCCTATGAAACAAAATTTTCATATAAACCTATGCAAAGTGTATTTTGTTTATTCCAGGTCATCACCTATGTTAAAAATTTCAGCCAAATCGGGTCGTAGTCTTAACGCGAAAAATAGCAGACAATTATCCTATCCATCTGTGTAGGTACTTCCGCATTTATAATATTAGTATGATAGCTTTGAAAAATTAGAGTATGAACATTTAATGATGAAGTCTAATGTTTTTTGCCCGCTACGTGATTCAGAGACCAGTGATCTATGTCCGGGTCAAATACCCACAATATTCATTTTACAACGTTGTTACAATATTTTACAACTTCATTGTTGCCTTCTACGGATTCAGATTTTACTGTTTGACGTGACAATGTTGCTTGATCTTTTAATTTTACTGTTGTTTTAATAGTGACTGTAACAATTTAAAAGCACTGTTAAATTAACACGTATTATTTGCTATGTATTTAACTGCAACATGAATATTTTGAAATTTTCAAACTGAATGGATTTTGCAATATGTAAGTGATAGTCATATTACGTCAGAGCTGTTACTGAAGATTTGTTTCAACTGAAGTTGTGCGACTGATGCAATTCATCATTAAAATTTGGAATAATATAAAAAAATATTGTTCACATAATATGAATTATAATTACTACGAATACTTCAATTAAGTTAATAAAATAACTGCTTGCGTTTGTAAAATGTATTTCTATATATTTAACAATCTCGGCTTTACTGCATCACTATTAATATATTTAAATGCTCACCTATTGCGTACGTCTCTATATAAGCTGGATGTAATAATTGTTTTTATGTACAATTATTGCATCGGGATACTTGTGTGGGTGAATATTATTGGCATGTCTCCGACACGATAAACAAATGAGCTCGCCATTCATGTAGCGACTGATTTTGCTACCTTATTTAGCCAGAAAAGTTCCTTCATGCTCTAAAGTTGTGTCTGGATTGTCCTGATCGTATCTTGCATGGGAGGCTTTATTCCCCTCTGGATACAGGAAGACTCCACAAATAAAATATGTGACTTGAAGGCGACGGCGAGGTGCCGTCGAGATGAGGCTGCGCAAGCTGGCGGGAAAGAGAAAGGATGCAAAAATATTGTAGGAAGGAACGAGAGGGAAACATACGCTTGGCTATCTAGAGAAACGCGAGCACCTCATTTAATCGGTACGCGCTTCGTTTTGTAGGATAAAGGAAAATTTGCGATGTTTTAGATTTACATTTGCCTTATCATGTGTGTAGGTGTGTAGTTTTATTCTTGTGATAGAAAAGGATGTTTGTTGAGCAGTGATCTCTGATTTGAATAAGTAACTAATCCTACGCCTTACTTATTTGTTAAAGACTAGCTGACCCGCGGCTTCGCTCGCATAAGGGTAAAATTTCCAAAAATCCTTCTTTACTTTGATGGTTACAATATAAAAGGCATCAATTGGCAACATTTTTGTTGTTTAGTCTTTACGTTGATGAATGAGTCAGTAAGTACCAGTTATTATATTTGACCTCTAATGAAGTACTCATTATTTACTACTGGTGAGCATTCTTAAAGCACGAAGGCATTCACTTCGCTCAAGTCTAGCAATCTGAAAAAAAATGCCAAAAGTCATTTGGGATTCTGTGTGTAGATTATCGTGTGGGAGTATTGAAGGTAGACCCTAATCTTGTAACGCAACTGAACTGTGAACATATCTGAAATTATTTATCCTCAGATTGTTCTGAAGCTGATTCATGATCACTTTGCAAACAGAAATCTGGATCCACTTCTTCGTCGTCCACATCACTGAAGTCTCGCTCCAACTCAGCCTCTATAACCACTGACTTCGGATCGTTTCATTTGTAGAAGCATTAAGTGCTACTTGCTTTCGCTTTCGTCTGTTTCCTGAAGGTCCAGGTTGATTCATCTATAATAATAACGTACACAGTGAGATGACGAATAAGAGACACTTAGAAAAAAATACACTAATACTGAGGTGACGTCTAATAAATCATATGCGCAAATACTGACCTCACGTCTCAGGGACACCAAACGGTAGTACAGGTGCAGATGTTGCTGCCACGAGCATGACCACTCCACAGACCGATCACGCTACCGAAACCCGAAGGTACCGAGAGGGGCGAGAGCGTCTTTAAAAAATTAAAGGCACGAGACTGTTTTTTGCACCTAGGCCGTCTGTGAGACACCCACGTCACTACTTAAAGGTTAATATGAGAAACGGGAATCACTCACATATATAAGTCAAATCTTTCCAACTATAGCTTCAACTAAATGCGGTAGTTTTATTTCATAGTAGTAGTGTATTAGTAGTTGCATAGTAGTAAAATGACGCAATAAACTATATAGTTTGTAGATCTGACTTATTTACGTTAGTGATTCCCGTTATATACACCCACACTAGCACCTCTGTACAATCCATCCAAATATAGTCATAAGGAAAACATATTTCCGCAATTAAACAATGTTCATCTACTTAATTTGACCATTTAAAAGGCTAATTATCATTGTCTATCGACAGTAAGTTGGATTTCTATTCACTTATGTATACATCTGTAAGGTATGCTTTGTACATTTACAATAGTCAATATAAAAAAAAAGAAAAGAGCATCACACACGAAAATAGTTCCAGGGTATTAATCTTCTTCAGAACCTTTTTTTGTTTAGATATCTGGTAAGGAAAGCCAAACAAATTGTTGAGCCGTTCCATGAATAGCGTGTGAATGTGTGAGAGAGAGAGAGTGAGTAACAATATTACATTCGGATTCGTACAATCTACATCTTTCTCATCATCATTATTATCAGCCGAAAGACTGCTGCTGAACATATGCCTCCCCCACTGAACGCCACTTCGAACGACTACTTGCTTCCTGCATTCAGCGATATCAGCGGTTTTGACGAGGTCGTCGGTCCACCTAGCGGGGGGCCGGCCTACACTACGTCTTCCGGTGCATGGTTGCCACTCGAGAATCTTTCCTTCATATCCACCATACCATTTCATAGCCACTTTAACTTGCTAATTTTGAGAGCAACGTCTGTGACCTTAGTTCTTCTACTGATCTTCTCATTTCTGATCTAATCATGCAGGGAAACCCAAGCACAGCCCTCTATTGTTTGTTGAGCAACTTTAGGTTTGTTAATGAAGCCAACAGTAAAAGACCATGTCTCAGTGCCATAAGACACACATTGGTTGAAAACCTTGGTTTCAGCGTCTGAGGTATTGGGGACGAAAAGATGGATCGAAGCTTCCCGAACGTTGCCCATGCGAGGTAGATTCTTCGTGCAACCTCTTTGTCACAGTTGGACCTACCTAATTGGACAGTCTGCCACAGGTAGACGTACTCGTCTACAAATTCGAGGGTATCCTTTCCAACAATTACCAGTGTAGGTGGAACATGGACATTGGGCATGATGATGTGACAAACTTCACTGCGCCCGTAACGTTGAAAAATTAAGTTGTTAAGTCTCATGCGCTTGTAATTTCGTTGAAAACCATATCCTTGAAACCAGAATATAGTAATGTTAACATTACTGCTTTGCATTAGATATATGGTAGCAGTATGTCCGCGGACGAACTCACCCACTAAGAGTTCTACTGCTAGTCTGCTGCTAAAAGCAGCAGGTGAGACGTTTGTCGCTCTATCGTGGTTTCAACATTTCCTATACCGTGATAATTAAATTTATGAATGAAACGCACGCAAATTTACGTCAACGGTAGGCAAAGGGTTAATGTATGTACCCACTAAAACAGTAAGTATTACTAAATCATTATAACTTTATTTAATCAGCTCGGATGGTATTTACTGCCTGGAGACTTCATCAAGTTGTAAGACGGGTCCTCTAAATTATTTAAAGTGAGAGAGCCATTTCTCTTTCGACTTGGATTAATGTTGTTGGTAAGGATAGTACGGCGGTGATTAAAGTTTAATCTTTAAGTCTAGATAGAGTTTGGTTGTAATCTGTAGATTTGTTCAGCAATAGAATACGAATAAGTAATTATAAAGTAACAAAAGTTCTAGATCACTCTAAATTCCCAAATCAGTCAAATCAAAGTTTCTTTTTTAAGTTCTGAACTTAGTACGGGTTCATGTAAATCTATGTTTTAATATGGAAAACGTAGTTGTAGATTTGTTGATTATATCAAGTTTAATTGGGAAAAAATAGAGACAAAAATGTCACCTGTAGACAAAATAATATATGAATAAAAATTATGATTAAATTGACAATACAACTAAACAAATAAATGATATTTTAGTATTTAATTCTTCATTTTGCTTCAGTCGTATGTTTAATAAGTTTTCTTTTGCATTTTGTTACGTATAACATGATGTTTTTTATTATTTAACAATTTTTTTCTAATCATTAACTGTTTATTCGTAGGATGCATTTATTATACGAAAATGAGTATTCAAGTGCGAAGATATCCGTTACAAATATATTGTATTTAAATTTTTCACAACATACATGCGGTACGCAGGTATGGTACCCTTACTATGTTATGTTTACTATGTTATCTAGGTCTAGTATAATAGACACATGAACTGTACACATACATTTGTGTAACATGATGTCTAGTCTGTGGGAGACAGAGTTAAATAAACATTAAGGGTGCGAATCATGAAAGGCGAGGAAACCCGACATAATAAGTGAAAGGTCCCGGTTGCACCCTCTCGGTTGCTACCACCACAGTGCCAAAAACTCTACCTCGAAGTGGTAGTGTGCAAGTGCTATTGTATTAAAGTTTTCAAGGAATATAACAAGTAATGTTTCTGGACTTGATTAAGGAAGTGTTAATTCTGGCTAAAAGCTCCAATTTCAAATTTCATCCAAATCCGTTAAGCGTCTCGACGTGATATGACGTAGGTACATTAACTTATTCAGCTCTTCACTCATAAACTTTTGCATATCAGTTTAATGATGCTACTGAATTATGCAATTGTATATACGTCTTACAAAAGACACTTACTAAAAGAAATGAACACTGGATAACAAACAAACCAAATCGTGACTCAAACAAGTAAAGTTTACTAGCTGTACTATAGTAAAACTGAACAAATATTTACATATAAATTATTATTGGTAACAATGCACTTACTCGAGCATGATTATATTCACACCCTGATTCACCACTTCATACAATAACCAAATTCATATCCACAAACAATATTGACAAAGGCAATCCACTCGACATTAAAATAAGTTTATAGTAACAACCGTTTCTCACTGCTCCTTCGAATAAAGGGTTTGGCTCAACAAGCAGGGATCAATGCTACCTATGTTTTATTATTTATTTGTTTTGTGTTACGGATGCATGCTAATGTGAGATAAATACCGATACATCGTTGGCAACCTACGCACACATCCACCATTTTGCATACTTGCGTACCTGCATTTACTCAAGGACAATATTTGTTAGGGCTGACCTGCACCATATAACAGTCAACAGTATTCTAAGTCACTGTCTTACTTATTTTTCTTTACCTTTAGTTTAATGTTAAAAGTAAGTAATTGCATACTATCTAATGAATGATTGTAATAGACAAGACATAGGATGTTCAAATGATATATAAAGAAACTACGAATATATCACAAAGGGAAATTCATCTTTATGGGTGTGCTTAACTCGAAACTCTTCTTTTCCAACAAAATTGATGTCACCTTTGTGGTTTTCTCATCTGATTCTTTTCATTTCGCTTTATATAGTCCTATTTGTATAGGATGGTTTTGATGATATAGGAGTGTGGAAGACTACGCATATTTTATACGAGGTTGATTGATAAAACAATATTTTCAGGTTTTTTAAATAGCTCCACATTTTTATTTAACTCTTTGTTTATGGCACTATTTCATATCCTTCTCTTTCTTGTATTAGTTTACATTCCACTGCTATTTCAAAAATCCCAATCATGTAAATTGTTACTTGGAGCTGGCTGATTTTATAATGCATGGTTCAAGACATGGATAGTCCATATCAACACATGGATATTTTAAAAATTGACTTAAAGATTACCAGAATCGCCCCTTATTATGTGTTAATATTCTTAAACAAATTTGCCTTAAAATGTAATAAAAATAACTATAAATCTTGCACTGTCTTGACTCGACATTGGCCTGTTCTCAGTTCATTGTAATACCAAAGGTCTAACGATATAACGAGTTGACACAATCTTGACGTAAGTGCGATCAGTAGGTAAGTCATTGTTTACCTCAACTTAACCTTCACCAGAATGTAATGAGATTTTCCCTATTTATATAATTTAACACCTTTATGCTCAGCAAATAATTTATGGACGAAATTGACACCATGGATATACTGACCAACCTGAATTCTGTAAACCTGAGCAACCGTAATTTGTTCGCATCTTATTAGTATCATTCTATTTTAAATGGCAGAATGAAGATAAAAATAGCACAGTATAGCGTAACATGTCTTGCATGTGCAGGCTATGTTTTGTATCTTTCGTAGAAACAAAACCTCCAATGTCCTGAGCTATTCTGATGTAGAACTCAAGTGTAAGGTTGACACATGATCTGAGTAATACGTGATGGACTAGCTAGGGTATCAGGAAAAGCAGAGGAGCGAAATTTATGGTGCGAAGTGTCAAGAGAGAGTATTGTCTAGACCTGTGAAATCAAATTGGCTGAAACAGTGGCATGTGTACTGTAGCGACCGAGTGGGCTGAAGATGTAGATGATGTATGTTAAAACATTATAGTGTATGATAGTTATATTAACATGTCTTTAGTGATAATTTAGTTAAGTAACTTTCCTTGTAAGAAAAATAAATACAGGTGTGACCGTTATTAGCAAAAATATCCCTACTTATACATATATTATAAGTCCTACTTCCTGATATCTTATTAGATACGTGACATGAAAGCGGTTTAAAATTTCGTGTGTGGAGTATGGCAAACGCTCGCTCAATTAAGTTCATGTAGCTAGAACAGTTAAATTTCTTCTTTCAGTCAACATTGAACTTATTTAAGATCTGAATGATACTCATGTATAATAAGTGGCAATGTATGTTGAAGGTTACATTTTTTGGTGGAGATTGCTTTGCGAGTTTTGCGTCGCTAACCTTGCCGGAGCTTGAATTTTTATTTTTTTTGAGGACACACATTGCCATTTAAACACATCAAAGGTCCCCTTGTCATTTTTTTGTTATTTTATATGCGAGCAGAGAGGATTTCGTTGAGAAGGCTGTGACACTCGTCGAGCTTGTTGTGGAAAATAACTTCGTTTAAAAGGTGGGTTATTTATATATCGAGCCTCTGAAGTGTTGCCTTTTGTTTTCTTTTTATTAATATTCTGTATTGAACGCCTTCCACTTTGCGACAACCGTTATGTTTGAAGTAAAAAAATATGGTCGATTGATGCTAATATGGTTAGGAAATGATTGTTGAAATAGCTTATATTAAATTTATTTTTATCTAGAAAAAAATCATAATTTAATATGAGCTATTTCAGCAACAATTATACAGACTTAAATCTCTATATTTGTAATACGAAAAGTGTTTTAATTATAGAAATCTTAAACTGAGTAGTTATTTTTTAATTTTCTCTATAAAAGGCATGCTTGAGTCCCAGAGGTGGGAATATAAATCTGCTGCCATGTTACATGTTACGTTTTCAACGTTAATTAAAATGTTTAACCTTACGCCAACCTACATTGTCGCTATAGAACAAAATGATATTTTGGCACATAATTGTCCTTATCCTTACGTTTAACAGAATTTGTAAAACAACTCAAGCGACATTGATATAGGATGTATTACAAATGATAATTTTAATTATATAGAGTAAAACTTTGATCCATAATCAAACTTTTTTTAAATGCATTACGCGCGCAAGACATAAAACTGTACAAACTTAATTGCAGGCTCGTTTTCACTATCCCTGTTAATTGGATGTGTTTATTTCAACAACAGATCAATTAATCGATTCACCGAGTTACCGCCATAGCATCGCCGACGGGACACATAACTTATCGTGAAATACAAGCTTTTTATATGTAAATAAGTCGCAAAGCTCCCACCCTGGTATAATATTCCCGACAACGCCTATCGAAGACAATAAATACCTCAGTCGGCGCCAGTTCTAATTCACTATGCTCGAAGCGCACCCGAGAGTTGGATGCTACTGTGAAAGATTGAAATGTGGTTGTATTGATGTTATACTTGGATTGGATTCAATGTTATATTGACTTATTATAATTATGATGAATTCAAGAGCGATATTAAACGAACTCTTTGCACTTGCAACATGCTATTATCGTAAGAAGTTTAAGGAAACGTTTACGTCGTCCTATGCGAAAATTTTAGATGTATGCTTATTACTCAAATACACTGAGACGGCTTATTTCGATGATTTTGGAATCATCATTATCATAATCAGCCCTTTTCGTTCCCGATGCTGGGGCTCGAGCCTTCCTCTCAGAGAGAGGAGTTGGGCGAAACTCCACCACGCACCCATGGGCACAGTGCGGCTTGGTGGATAGGTCAGTGGCTAACCAGTGTCAAAGTTTTCAGGCGGCCTGAAGGCCTTCGACATAGCCTAGCGACTGTTGTTCTAAGACAAACAACCAGGACCGACGGCTTAACGTGCCCTCCGAAGCACGAAAGGGCTCAATTGAATAATGTCACTAGCATGTGTTGCTTAACTTGTTGATCGGTCATGTTCTGACTTACCTACTTAGGGATTTTTTCATGTATGTAAGTACATATTTTACTACACGAGAAAGTTTGCTTCCTGGGCAGTTAACATTCTAATTATGTACTAGATTTCCCAATTCAGCGTTTTATTTGGGACAATATGTACCAGAACATGCACTAATATCAAAACTACTATTGTTTCTAACCTGCTTAGCCACTTATATAACAAGGATACATTTCTCAGTACCACTAGATGCCTTGATCCTAACTCGCGATTCTGTATTCCCAGGCGTCGCGGCTGGGTCACTGCGTTCCCTCACAACCCGGGCTCCGGGAGGCAAACCAGTTTCAACATTTCAATATCACACTTGCATGTATAGCGTCTTGGACTCGACTGTCTTCGAAAATTGTTTTTTGAGTTTTGTTTGTCCAAGCTTCGCTTCAGATTCATATCGATCGAGTTTGTGTAAGTGTGCGTATCGGAAAGCTTTGATGAATGCAATATGTGCGCTAAACGAAGCTCAGACTGGTTTGGAGCATTTCAATATTACACTAAGGATGTATTTATACTTGCTTGGTTTCTCTTAGGTTGGACTCTCATTAGTTTATTTGTTAGTAATTTTCATTGCATTGTTTCCTTTTTAATGCATTTTAAAATGCACTTTTTTCCTGTTAGTACATGAAAAAACTATTTGCGATACAACAAATGCCAATTCCATTTAACTGCTGTTATTTGACAAATAACATGTCTTTGTTTTGAGATGTCTGAGAGCAATTTTGGAAGCAATCATCAGCAGGTAATACGTTTTTATTAATACTTCCTAAATTTATGAATGAAACTGACGTTTGTTATATACCTTACTGGGACGCAAAGGGTTAAATTAGCAGCAGTACCTACATGGGTCATAATGGACATACAGACAAACGAAAAGAGCCTCTGATATCATAGAAAGATATATAGAAATAGTAATATGATATTATTAAGTTTACCAAGATATTAACGGATAGGAGGTATAGATAACTTAAATTATCATTAAAGGCCACTTAGCAAGACACATTAGAACATTAATGCTACAATACTGTGCCTCAGTGCAACTTAGTACAAGTAGAATTAGTTTATCTTGACCTGTTGAATTGGGAAAAATATACCCCCGCAATAATGTCCGGTCTCAATAATCTATCTATCACCGGTTTACCTTACTAGAGATAGATATTTGACACTATTTATATGGACGTTATGTCAAATTTCTATCGGTAGTAAGCAAAACTGTGGTTAGATAGATTATTGGGATCCGTCCTAAGCCTTCCTGTGTCATGGGAGGCATGGATATACACTGTAACAGATCACATCATCCGGCAAACATTTCTGCTATTCTCACAAAAGTTGGTCCCTGCGAGGGATCGAACCTGGGACCCGCGCTCCGAAGGCATGACCAATAGCAACTGAACTAACGGAGCCGTCAGATTCAAAGTTTTGATTTAATGCAATAATGAATTCTACAATCAAGAAAAAAGATGTCGAACAGGACGATCTTAAACGTACCAAATAAACAGGAGTTTTCTCTAAAGCTAAATCTACATATTGAATATTGCTATATTAAAACCTAGTTCTTGCTAGATAATTAAATCTTGAATAGTGAAGTCAGGTTAAACGCACTCTACTAACGAATGATGCTTTCAAATCGGTCGATTTTATCTGCACCAAGTCGGTGATTAATACTAAATAAGTGTTTGTGGGTTATAATTGGTAGGGTTGTCTGTACTATGATTACTGATAGGAAAATGAATAAGTGATAGTGTAGTAAGAAAACCTGTGACGGAAATGAAACCATAAAAGTGAAAATTATATCATATATATACTGTTTAGCATATTTATCTTATAAAATGTTTACCGAAAAATGGAACCGACTTCAACACTAAAAAGTGTGAAATAACTTGTTGAAGTCGGTACCTTGATAGATCAAAACTACCTATCATCACAATATTGTGCGCATATATTTCACACTTTTTAGTGTTAAATGCAGTTCCATTTCTAGTAAGAAAAAATTTGCA
This sequence comes from Selenia dentaria, assembly GCA_917880725.1. Taxonomy (NCBI): domain Eukaryota; kingdom Metazoa; phylum Arthropoda; class Insecta; order Lepidoptera; family Geometridae; genus Selenia; species Selenia dentaria. Next base: position 17,037,193 of record OU862888.1, on the reverse strand, counting down.
AAACGGGATCGATTGTCATTCACCGTCAAATCATCAAAACTGGCGAAACACTTTTCAGTTATTGGAGTGGAACTCCGCAACTGCTCGACCGAATTTGACGAAATTTAGCTTTTAAATAAAAAAAGATTTAAATCATCAAAATCGGTGCACCCAGTCGAAAGTTATGAGAAACAAAAAAGACGGTCGAATTGATAACCTCCTGCTTTTTTTGGAAGTCGGTTGAAAATCAGTATAACGATTTAGTCATAGTCACTACAGTTAAGTATGTACTATTACAACACCAGTTACTATTTACAACTTACTGTGATATAAGTGGATGGCTGCAAGACATAGTTTTCCATTATTAAAAAAACAGTTTTGGCATAGCTGCTAACAAATAACACAACTATTATCCTACGTTGGTAACCCTAGTTCCTTTAACAGATGAGCCCAATACAGCTCTCTCTGTGACCGCGGCGATGATAGTTAAAGGAATGCCGGAGTTATTAAACGCTTAGCTATTTGATCAACTTTATAACCAGTTCCCATTGATATTTCAAACGATCACTTATTTCTTTAATAGCTGTATTTAAACTTTTAAACCCATCTTTCGTCACTTTAACATAGGAAATTTGTACAGAATCCCACGCAGTTTTAGTATTGATCATGAAAATTAAATTATATGCGGTATTACTTTATGTAACATTATACTGTTCACGTGGGAGAAATGTTCTCATTCTCTAAGAGGTGGTGACGGATCTCCTGCGATCGGTTTCAGGAAGATAAAATTTTATTTTTAAGTCTTATATAATAATAATAATAATAACATATATTTATTTCCTCCTCACAAAAGGTTGCTAAAAACAATTTAAAATAATTAGCGAAGAGTGACAAAATAAAACCTAACTATGTGAGGGGGCTGGTGCCCGAAGTAGGTTTTTTAAAATAAAAACCTGTGTCACAGGTCTTATAATAGCGTGTTAATTGTAAATTAATGTAATAGTCAAAGTAAGAAAAAAAACAAATATATATCATCATCATCATCATCATCATCTCAGCTGTAGGACGTCCACTGCTGAACATATGCCTCCCCAATGATTTTCCAAAAGGACCGGTTGGATGCGGCCTGCATCCAACGTCGTCCTGCGACCTTTATCAGGTCGTCTGACCACCGTGTCGGTGGATGACCTACGCTGCGCTTGCCGGTCCGTGGTCTCCACTCCAGAACCTTTCGGCCCCATCGGCCATCTGTTCTGCGTGCTATGTGCCCTGCCCATATATATATATATATGACTGGACTCACACTTAGTCTATATATCTCGTTAGATACTTGGGGTTCAGACTAGTAATTAATAAAAGGTTTAATATTGTAAGGGTACGGACCTAGTGTCTCTAGTATATAGGAAAGAGGGAGAAGGTTTTAGTCCGTACGCACTGGCTGCTCTCCCATCCCCGCCGGTGGACTCGGACATAACCTCAGAGATAGAACTGAGATCTCAGAGATATAACCTCAGTGATACTGCTCTTCTGCGGTATCCATAAAGGATTTCCTCCTCTCGAAACCTAAAAAAACCTATTCTCAGTATGATACATAACTACAAGTACAACGCAAACCGAGGTAATCGCGGTAGACTGTGCAGTCAGCGAAGAAAAAGAAATGTTCCTTCGCTGTTATTATGTACTTACTGTGCGTTCACCAACATATCGCTAACTAAGACGACTGTTATGAAAACCAGCAAACGGCATACACCCCTTTACTCCATGAGAGGACGAATTTAAAAAATATTATTTCCTATGTACTACGCCTCTTTTGCTCTTTGCACAAGAAGTTTATAGGACGGTCAATAGGCTACTTACTTCTCATAGGTTTGCTAATCTCTTCAGAACGTCTCTTCTCAATTGGAAATGTATAAAAGAAACTATTTGAAATGGTATTTCAAATAATTTGGTATTTCAAATACATATCTTACGCCTGTAAATTCATTCCTGAATAAATAACAGTGTAACATCCAATTTTCGTTAGTTGTATACGAGTATCATGATCTCTCCGAAGGAAAGATTAACCATTCCACGTATTAGTGGCCAGGTCTATTGGCATCATAATCTTTAGTAACCCACGTTGGAGTATAATATAGAACAGTGCAATTCGTAATCCGGTAATTGTACCTACGAGTAAATTAAGTATATATTTACTGTTTTTGCACAAATACATAATTTAAAACGTGCATCGGCAACTGAACAGCTTTATGCATGTCTAAGTAAAAATTAAAGTAAAACGCCATAAAATAATGTTTACAGTCGTACGTATAAAATAAAATAAAAATAAAAAAGCCTTTTATTTCATGCATTAATTAACCTTTCAAGAGTCGTTATATTATAACAATGAAATTTCTGTTGTGTCTGGCCCTATGATGACCAACGACCTTTGATGGAATATTCAATATTGGCAATATCTTTTTCGTTTTTGCAGTGTTGTACAGTTACAATCATAAAAACAATATATAATTGATTAGTTGATATATTAATTAAAAATAATGTCGAATTTTAAAGCTCTTCTAATAATAATGTTCATTAATAATCACACACGTTGCAGTTCCTGGAAAAGTAGGTTCATTTCTGCGTAATCAATTGTAGTATTGGCCATGGCCAAATATTGTGAATCGCGAGTCAACGGGTTAAAGATGCGTAAAATTAAAAATTAAATTTCATTGCTTTAATAATTGTGAAATAATGTAAAGAAAAGTTTCTAATAAAAATATGCATGAACCCCTCAAGTTGTGAGGGTGAAGGCCTTCTCCAGAGAACTCTAGTTGTGTCGGTCATTGGCTCCTGTTTACCAGTTTTTTGTCTGCTACTTTTGTGATGTCGTCCACCCATCTGGTTATAAGACTTCCTCTTTTCCGGGTACCCGCTGGGCCTGGCCATGACGTCATGCGGATTGTCCAGCGATCTTCGCTCATTCTCGTTACCTGTCCTGCCCATCTTCATTTTAACGTCGTACGTTTACGATGTTTCAACATATAATATACAACATACAATGATGTAAAATTTTTGATTCCATGGATCAGCCTTTTAGTACAAATTTTCACAAGTTTTTTTACAAATTACACACAAAAACTTACTTGTTAGTTAAGAGTATGTATGCTTCTACGTCGAATAAAGCCTGTGTCATTGTTCCCATCAAGTCTTGTGTCCAAAAAGTTGATGTGCTATTATGGTAATACTCGTAATTCAAATTGTCAGTGATTTAATAGATTATAATTGTGTATCTAATCTAACTCAGAAGGTTTAAATCACACGAATTTGTGTTCGAAAAAATACTTCTTAGCTCATTTTAGATAAACTGAAGGTGCAACACAGACAAATTTGAAAGGGTTGCATCCTCGAAACTGAATGTTATTTTAGTTTCGAAAACGTGTATTCTTGGGCTATGAAATAATTTTGAAATACTATGTGTTAATTATCCTTAAACTTCCACGAGTGTATAATGTATATAATTCAAATCAAATCAAATCAAATCATTTATTGTGTATAGGCCTACGGGAGCACTAACAAATTGCCATTTTACATTTATTTTTTCTTAAATCTACGAGTACAACCAGATCGGAACGCGACCACGACTGAGAAGATCCGGCAAGAAACTCAGCGGGCTTGTCTTTTTACAATGTTTTTTATCGCCAATATTTTAATGTATATAATAAAATACTCGTTTTTTAATAGTCAAATCTCGGATAACATTGGGAAGTTTATTATAGAATTTGTCATTTTAATTTGTTATGTCAATTCAAAAAACATTGTCAAATAAAAGAATGACTTATTCTGTGGAGACGGGTAATTAAAGAAAGGCGCATTTAAATTGTAAGTACAAAATTTCATTCAATGTATACTCGACCAAAATATATCATGCCAAATAAAATCAAAATAAAAACGCGCTAGAACGATTTTTGAGTGATGCGGAAGAAATGAAAATATATAACTGAAAGAAAACATGTGAATACTACGATCACTTTTTATTAACTGTAATCATCACGTTTTTTAATTTCATTTAAGAGTGCGATTGCCGTGTATGATTATATCAATCTTTTTTTCTGCCTTGTATTATCTTGGTGAAAAAATGAAATAAAATCTGATGATGCATTTGAAATGGGTGTTTTATAATTATCTTGTACATCCGCTTCTGTAGTATCAGACTAATATAATGCGTGTACATTCAGTTCTGCATTTTTGTATACACTTAAATTAACACGACGTAAATGATAAAAAATATGTACACGTTCCATTATACGCAGTTAGCCGTACGTTGTTTGAAGGATACTCGGCTACGGGACCCCATTACTAAGCTTATGCTGCCCGTCTGTCAGACTTTCTGCCTTACCTTCGCAGGGCTGTATCTTTATACGAAACGTAATAAGTAAATTATGGCTAGAACCGTCAGAATCAATTAGACAACGCGAGGCGATTGGCGGCCCTAGAAATGAAAATGGAAGGTGCAGTCAAACCAAGTTACCATGACCATGCGTGCTCTACCAAGAGTGCCCAAAGAAGATTTGTAAATCCGCCATAAAACATAACAGTTGATTTACAAATAATATTAATAACTCCCGAGGCCCTGCAATAGAAACGTGATTTTATAAAATATTTTTATGGTAACATATACAATTGTCAAACTAAGAGCTGTTATAGTACAGTTTATGTCGTTAAGTGCGAGTCGGGCTTGCGCTTAAGGTAAATACATTATACGAATATACCGTGTGAATGTACGGAAGTACAGAAGCCTCGGTGCGCGAGAATGAGTCGCACTTTTTATTTATTTGAATCTCTACGGCCACCTTGCTGGTATTGGCATATCTTCCTGGTGCATACTGCAAATAACTATTATATGTAAATGTAAGTAATTACATTATTAAATTATCTACGCCTTGTTGTTTGCAGTAAAATCTGTAATCCATAAGCTGTTATAGCAGTAACAGTAGTTGTTTTCGGTTTGAGGAGTAAGGGGGGATGACTCTGCCTTGCTCGACGAAGTGTGTGGTTTTCAAACTCACCTTTACTGTTGACTGTTGACTGAGTTTTGAAAATTCTTTTGATTAAATTTGTCAACGAGCAATAAGATTTTTTTCAACGGGTTTTTTTCCTGAGGAAGAGAACAAATTTCGACGAAGTTGCGAACTTGATACAATTTTTTTTTTTACCGCTTAGCTGAGCTGGTGCTGACCATACTATGGCTCTATAGTTGGCTGTATTGATAGTTTTAAAACTAGATACACAAATACTCTGAATCGTGGCTTAGGAAAATTACCTAAGCAGTCAAACATTTAGAGAGAGGTTTGATTTTCCTGCTTAACAAGCGGCCGAAATCGCGGATACCTAGAGTTATTTTATAATACAAACAACTATTTAATCTATGAGTAACTTCTTCCTCTTAACGGTAACACATAATTGATGGCATGGCCTGTAAGCGTACCTACTTTGTACCTACTCTATGGTTACAATAACGCAGTTACAAAATTTGATTAGCGGAATAGTCACGTCGGAATTCTACAGTGAACGGGTGAGCGTTGGGACTACTGTTTGGTTGGATGTGGTATTAGACGCGCTGGTTTTTATAAAAAAGGTGATCTTGAAAGATGTTACCATTTCATTCAAATATAATCTTAAAAACATACCGATCACTGAAACGCTCAATCACCGTGTTGATGACGTAATTTTTGAAGTAGCTACGTACATCATGGCATCATTTTGATTTTCCTTCTGATTTCATTCTTAAATGTGGAAAATGTGAAAGTTTTATTTCATTATGCCATTCTTTTTGTACCTCATTACAACAATGCCAATACATGATAATTTGACACAAATGATAATTTTTTTAATTAAATTTGATTTAATCTTTTTAATATGGTATCAAATTCAATTCTATTAATGTAAAAATTAAGCAAAAAAATTACGTCACTGTCATCGAAAAAAAATTAAAAGAAAAGAAAAGTTTTAAAGCAGGTGGGTGTTTGTCTCAGTATACTCACGTTTTGCTTCTTTTGGTTATTTTTAACAAAACATCAGCATTATTATGTGTATCAATATGCCACATCCAAAGCCCCACAGTGCTTGCTCTTTTCCCACATCGGCTGGCTAGTTTCGTCGCGTCTAGGGGCAAGAGGAACGGTACCGCGGCCGACGACCCGAGATCCCGCCGATAACTCATCGCAGTGTTTATTCACTATTATCGAATGGTAGAATGGTAATCGTCGAATGTAAAATGGTACATGTTGAAAGGTTTTAATAGTGCATGAAGCATATCAATGGCGATTGGTGAGTTTAAATGTTTCTCATAGGTGTCTGTTGAATATTTTGCTGTTGTTCTTTAAAGATAGTTGACTTTCTTAACAATACCGTTTAGCTACTGCTTGTTACCCACGTATTCATACAGTACGGACAAAAAATGATTTTTTTTTATAACTTTATAAACTCAAATAACTTTTTTGTATAGTTTTTCTTAACTACGCTTAACTAATGACAACAATTATTAATCCTAGGAAGGTAATGGGTAACATTTATTTTGTGAGTGGGTGAAAATGCTGTGCGAACCCCGTGGCACTCCCGTGAGGGTATTGGGAACTCAGTCTGTGGGGGCTTATGGCAAACCCACTAAGCCCCCGTGAGCAGTCCTCCGCCAAGGTGATGAGATGAGTTGCGCTAGCTTTTACCATCTTGCCCAGCGGTACGACTAGATTTTATAATGATAACTAGCCCCACTACAGAGGAGGACGAAACCGTGTGACCACCCTATTAATGGACTTTCCTTATTGGGAACTTTCAGTAAGATAAAGTGAGATTTAACCTAAAATAAAACTACGCCATTATATTGTAGATCGAAGAAGAAGAAGCATCTTTTTAATTAACAAATTTTTTGGATGCGTGTACAAAATTACCATTAGGGTACTTTCGCATTAGCGCACGTATCCTAATGGTAATGTTGTGATGTGAAATGGTAAAATTGTATACACCTAAATAATTTTAGGTGATTACAATTCCACAACATGGACTGTTTACGTTGACGCAAATTGATTAATGCAAAATCGTCTCATTATTTTTAATTTATTTCAAAGAATATCCGTTCTTTTACCGTTAATAAGTAGGAACTTAGAGGCCTGTTTGGTAAAAAAATATACAATGAAGTATAAATATCAAATAATTTGCGATGATACGTAAACACACTACATATTAGACACAAAGGTGGGTTACAATAAAACTGGCCAAGTGCAAGTTGGACTCGCGCACCGAGACTTCTGTACTTCCGTACACCCACACAATATATTCGGTTTATGTATTTATCTGGTACTAGGTCAACGGAAAGTAAGTACCCTATAGGTTTTCAGTTGTTTGTGAAATCATAAAATGTATACTAAAAATGCGACTTAAGCGGCCATACTTTTTGATCACGTTGACTTACAAGTTTAATTTTTGCACAGTTGAAAGCGACCTTAGAGCCGAGTATTTGTTTAATGCTAACTTTACGCGATATTGAGAAAAAGGAGCTTGACAGCCAGACTGACAGACGGACAACAAGGTGATCTTATCAAGGTTCCTTTTTCCATATGAGGGTCGGAACCCCTAAAAATGGGCAAATCTATTGACACTATTATTTACAGACCACAGTTTACAGTGGACGTTACTACGATTTCTTCAATAAAATTCAGGTAATTACCTTCGCCGTTAGGATGCGAATAGTAAGAAGTGAGGATCGTGTTGGGCCTCTTGTGCAAGAGGCTGTCTTGGTAGGTACCGCTATGCCAGATTTTCTCCCGAGAAGTAATAGTGCGCAAGCATTACTATGTTACTCGTAGTATGTGAAACGCACTGCAGCAAGTGAAATTAATGGGCGCAAGAGACTCAAAAGCTAACGTATCAAAGGTTAGGAGTGAAGTACAGTGCCACGAAAAACTAGAATTTTAAACGAATGGTAGCGCAGCAAGTCTTGTCAGTCATTAAAAACCATACTTGCCAATTTTAGTCTTACCTTAAGCAAGTATAGGCATAAGCAATTAAGCATATATAGGCAAGCGGTAATCTAATAAATGGGCCGTCATCATTGGCGATATTTTTTTTTTTTAGAACGGACTAATGCTGTTTGCCTCTACCGGCATTTCCAGCGTCACCGGGCGGTTGGCGAGCGCAGATGGCACTCAGCCAGATGCGGGCGCAGAGGGCGCACCGCCTAAGGCGAGCGTTGAAGACGCTTCGCTGCAAGGAGAGGAGTAGGCGACTTGCTCAAGGGCACCACTAAGGTACGGACCTCGGCTTGGGCCGTTGGCGATGAAAGGAGCAAAGTTTCTATATAAACTATCGTTTCTCTAGTCCCACTGCATGGGACACAGATAACGCACAGTATTTTACGTCGAAGCGTTTCTTTTGTTTTGTTTTTTGTTCACTTTTACGATACGCATACTTTTTCTGAAATTGATCGTCTCCAAATTTTTTTAAATTTTTTTTTTATATACACACTTATAAACACTTATAATGCATATATGCATACGCATTATAAGTGGTATTATAAGTTTAAGGTATGGGAATGCTGAAACAGGTTAATGGATTTAGTTAGTTTTTTTTGTTTTAAAGTAACATACGATACTTTTGTGGGCAGAGACGCAAGGGTGCAGCAATAGTTAAACCTAAGCCATATATATACATACCTACGCAATAAAACGACTACGAATCGCACCAGAAATATCAAACACGTTCAATACTTAGGTGAAGAAACATGGCTAATTAAATGAGGAAAGATACTTGACGTTCATCTTTTTTCATAAAAAAATAAACTATGGATCACTTCTTAAAAAAAAACCATTAATTACAATCCTGATTTAAAACTAGAACCATTGCGTAACGCAGTCTTAACCATCATCATCTCAGCCGTAGGACGTCTACTGCTGAACATATGCCTCCCCCACAATTTTCCAAAAGGGCCGGTTGGAAGCGGCCTGCATCAAACGTCGTCCTGCGAACTTTATCAGGTCGTCTGTCCACCGTGTCGGTGGACGACCTACGCTGCGCTTGCCGGTCCGTGGTCTCCATTCAGAACCTTCCGACCCAATCGGCCATCTGTTATGCGTGCTACGTGCCCTGCCAACTGCCATACTTTAACTGGCTAATCTTCTGGGCTATGTCGGTGACTTACGTTCTTCTCCGGATCTCCTCATTTCGGACTCGATCACGTAGAGAAACTCCGAGCATAGCCCTCTCCATAGCCAATCTTAATAAAGATATAATAAAGAACCTTTTTTGATTAAGCAGTTAGTTTATCGCATTGATATGCTACCGATCGCTATCACACATTAGTACCCACTCTATGTAAGGTAGGTGATGATGATGTCTATACGCGTAATTGATTCCATAAATGTCTGTCCGTTTTATAGGTTCTGGTTACACTTTTTTCTCGTGATGTTAATGTCATTTGACATTGTAATGACTCTATCAGAAGTTCTATCGATTGTGAGCTTTATATGGAAGTGCAATGCGGTCCGCGAGGCTGTATGAATGTGTCATTACTAATTGCCACCATATTGATAATTTGATGATATGACATGTTTTCTGACATAATAAACATGATTATTATTACAAGAATTTACTTTATATCATTATATATAACGGGATATTTACCGTGTATTTATTAATGTTGGGCTCTTGATATTTCAACACAGTTGTATGCGCCATGTTCACTTATATCTGGTTTCTAAAGTTAACTCTTGCATTAGTTATCATGTCAGTTCAAACTCAAGTTTAAGTCAAAGCCTTATACGGCGTTCCTTTTAAACGCTGCTTATAAGCGTTATATGTAAAGCCCATAATTATTATTAACATGTAAGAAACCTTTCTTAGCACTTTAAAACAATAAATTATACTTTTATTACTTATTGTAGTTATAACTACAATGCCCTCAAAAATACTACGATTATTCATTACCTTTATCGAATCACATGTGTTATATTACTAGGTTTGTTTTCCCATTATAATATTTATTAAATAACGTTTACACACTCTTAAATGTTATTAAGATTCCCATTGTTATGGATCCCATAGACATACTACATAATAAATAACTATACCACAACTGTACTAGTCAGCCAACAATAAATATTATAACCCTATGAAAAATATACGAGTACATGCGCATCAGTGGCCCGAGCACGAACATTTGCTAAAGTGTAACGTTATCGTATCGTAGACGTATTCAGCACAAACTATGATTTATCTGTGCCACAGTTGTACTAGATAAGTGATAGTTTGTACTGTAAACCTCAACGATACGTAAACGTTACACTTGAGCAAATGTTCGTGCTCGGGCCACTGATGAATCTTAAGCCAGGATTGGAACGCGTCACCTTCCTTACAGGATGTAGTACCTTAGCCACGCTATGGTGAAATAATTGTTTAGTTTTCACTTCACTGACAGGACGCTTATACTACATATAAGACGGTAACCAATATGTAGTATACTCGATTTATCGTTTATTAATAATTTAGAAAGGCTAAAAAAGTGCTTAAATGTAACAAACAAGTGCATTTTGAGTACTTTGTATTAATTAGCAAAAAGGTTTTTTATAAATACCATAACATAAACCACCAATTATGTTCCCACTGCTGAGACTTGAGCCTTACAAGAGAAAGGATTAGGCCATAATCCACCACGCAGACCTATTAGGGTTTGGTGGATAGGCTAGTGGCCAATCCATGTCGCAGCTTTCAGGCTGCGCGAAGGTTTTTGGCATAGCCTAATGATTGTTGTCCTAAGACAATCCACCGGGACTGACTGCTTACGTGGCCTCCGAAGCACGGAATCGCTCAGTTGAATAATGAACCCATCAGCCATCCAACCCCTGACCGCAGCAATCATTGCTTAACTTGTTGATCGGTAAAGATCGCCAAGTCAAGCTCCGTGGTTAGTGTAGCTTGACTTGGCGCTTCAGCGTTTTTTTTATATGAAAATATATAAATATTATCAGATAATCTCCATTTGGATTATAACGCAATACAAGCGCAGGTACATGTCAGCAACAATCGTATTATTTTATTAACCACAAATAACATAGAACACTATCTCAGTACAATAAACCAGTCCATAGATCTATCAATAGAATTTACTTTTTTCACGTGATCGTGCCCAGCTTGTAATTTAACGGTTGTCCAATCAGAAGAGTGCGCGGGCGCTGCGCTCTATCGCAAACTCGCCACGACTAGGGTTGTCGATGAGTAAACGTTTCATGCTTGTTTGCTTTACTTATCTAAAATATTTTTGGTACTCAATAATATTGCCGTTGAATTATTGTATAGTAAGTTATTTATTCGAGTCGAATTAAAAACAATACAATAATGAATTATAATTTTACGCAGATTCAGTTGTTTACACTATAATGGATTAAATACTGAAGTTTTATGAATTTAGTTAATTAAGTTTCATCTTGACAGGCTAAATAAATTTTAGGAGTCATGAGTAGCCACTTTCCAGTATTATGTTTGCAAATTCATGGTTAGTTATTTGCTGTTCCAATTTTTCCTTTTTCAGAATGTGCTCCGCGCTATCTTCTTGTACGTACACGGTATAAAATACGGAGTTCTAGAAATAGCTGGACCAGTCTGGTGGCTTTGGTTGATCAGATGCATGGCAGCTGGACTTTGGTACTATATAATTAAATAATGTTTATTTTTGATCATGTGATCTAACTCTTAGTGTAGAAGAATACCTAGCAGAGGTCTGGTTTTACTTTCTTGAGCTTAGAAAGGCTAGTTTCAGAAGAAAAAAAAATTAATAAAATTTCAACGTAATTGTAATGAAATCACAAAGGTACTTTTAATATTTTCTGGTCTATAAAAGTAAGTATTTAAAAAAACGCTAATAGATATCTGGTGACAAACCAGTTGCATTACATAGGTACAAGACTGTGACATCATTCAAAGTAAAGACCTGCTGAGTATTTATTGCTTAACTCGTTTTAGACTGGAATTAAATAGTGAGGTAACCCTAGCAATGCGGAAATCAATTGGAGTCCGCATTATCGGCGGATCGCAGACCCCTAGGCGTCACGTTTGGTACTTTATACCATGTTACTGATACTGTTTTGGTGCTTATTAGTTACGAATAGACAGTAACTCAGATGTATCTTAGCAGGAGAAATTTATTTTGCACGATTTGATTGATCTCACCGCCAAGTGGCATCAATTTCGCATTCATTAACCTGAGGTTGAATTGATGCTCTGGCTATTACGCAGTTTGATTTCAAACAAAAGTAGGTTGAACTTAATTTCTCAACATCATCAATTTACTTTTTACCATTTTCGCAGAAATGTAGGGTAAAACATGTGACACTCTTCTACAAATTAGAGAAGATTTGCAATTGTTCTTTATGCTGCTTGACGCCAACATTCTTTGATAAATATCGTTACTGGTACTGGTCACACTACCACATACAAACCACTAGTCTGAGATACAAGTGAAATTTCTGATAAAATGGGAATTTTGAAATGAAGAAATCTGCCTGAACACACAGTAAGGTACTTGTAGGTAGGTGAATTTTAATCTTGAGCGTGGCAGCTACCGAAGCCAGACACTAAGACGTACCCTACCATCATATGTGAATCTTTGTGACGTCTTCTTCACCGAAAGTTCAAGCCCAGGGTGGGGATCGAAACGACAACCATCATATCAGTGACTGGTCCTCACATCGATGAAATCAGACCTCTTAGGTGTGATTTCATCGATAATCGAGATCAGTAAAACGGAGTTCAGCGTACAGTTTAAACTCCCGTGGCAAGGAGTTTTGTGATTGGTGCTACATAAAGGAACTCCTATGTCATTGCCTACATTTTTATACAGACTTTAAATGATCGCTTTTATTGTGTTTAGATTGAATTGATCGCGTTCAACTGAACGCGATCAATTCAATCTAAATCTAAAGTTACAATTGTGAAATCCTATGTTCTCATCGCTTCAATGTTTTAGTTGTTGTTTAGAATGTATCAGCCGAATTCTTAAGTTAAATGAATGTTAATAAAATAATGCTTAAAATAGCCCCTTTGTTTGAAAACCCAGCATTGATAAAAAATACACAAGATTTGATTTATATGTATGTATTATAACTTACGAGTTTAGAGGATCGTCGCCCCAATTCAAGTATGTCGAATAGATAACACTTTATTAAGACACCACATTAATTACTTAATATTAAAAAGAACAGTTCTAAAAACTAGATGTAACAATTGGCAATCTTATCGCACAGAGCGGTCTCTTCCAGACAACCCAGATATCATATATCCCAATCACAGGGCCTCAAAGGTTTGATTGCAAAGTGTTATCTACTACTCTTCTACCCTACCTTGATTTGGTTTTTTTTATCATATCAGATCAAAATGTTATCACTGTATACTTATAATCATAAAAAAATCTTTATTTATTTGACTAACCCAATTATATTGGAAATTTCTTATGCAGGGCAATTACATATCTCAGTTCACTCCAGGAACCCCGTTTAGGCTGACCGGAGGCAAAGCTTGCTTAGTGGAGAAGATCCGCTTTGAAAATAATAAAAATAGATCAACAGTATCTTATCAATCAACACCATATTTATGCTAAAATGTGCTTGTCTCCTTCTTTCATAGCATAACAAAGAAAAAAACTGATCACTAGATTTTAAGTAGAAATATAGTTACAGATTTTCAATTAAATTCACTATTTAATGCATTCAGCGATGGCTTTTTACGCTCACACACTCACAATCCCGCATTAGGATTCCCTGTATCGCAAAAGGCGTGGACTCGTTTTAGTAGATAACAACAACCAAGAGTCGTAAAGAAATAAATTTCCTAATCTCGTATAAATTATTCTCATAAACAAACAAACATTCGGCCAAGGATCGAACCTGATACACCTTGCTTCGAAGGCAAAGCCACTACCAACTAGGCTAACATGAGGCTTACATACTCGTATAGTCTCACAACAGTCATCTTTATGTTTATACAGACAAGGATGGAAGGAACGTTTGCATGTATTAATGTTTGTTACCCAATCACGCAAAAACGGACGAACGGATATGGATGAAATTAAGAGTGGTCGTGGTTTGTACCCGGGAACACATGCTACTTTTTAGCTCTTTTGAACGGGTCGCGAGCGGATGATATATAAACCATTGTTTTTCTTTCTGGCATGTGTCTTTCACATATTCGATAGTGTGGGATACTTGGCTCAACATATAGATTCAACCAAAGAAGTTAACGTCTATTTACTCTATTTTCGCATATATATCTATCAATAATTTATTTATTATAGCAGTGTGATGAATTTTTGCATACTATCCACAAAATGCCTACACGTTTTAGTGTCATGGTCGATAACAGTAATTTATTCAGTATTTAACAATATTAGACTAAATTAGCCTCGCAGAACCAATTCGCCTATCACCTACGAGTCAACGCAGGGCGACGACTGCGTGCGCGCAGGGTCAACGACCGGTCCGTTACGAGTTACGTAACAACGTAGCTTACGGCTACGGCCGTAGCACGACCGTTTTGCGAGCGGGTGTAAGGTCAACTGAAGTTTGCACAGGTGGTTGATCTATACTTTTCGACCGACTTCAAAAAAGGAGCATGCTTTCCATCGTCATTTTTTTTTGTTTTACTTCATATCTTTTTTCTAAGAGAACAATTTTTGATTAGGACCCACTTAAATTTGATCAAGATCTGACCAGTAGCTTTTTTGATAATAATTTATCATCAACATCGGGTATAAAACAATAGAAATCGGTATCAAATGTTGGTATTAAAAAGTAATTTAAAATTAAATTAGATTATTGTTAGTCGTCTCCAGTTTTTTGCAATAGAAGTATACTAATTTACTAATTTGTAACTGATAAGAATGTATAATTAGCTATTTATTCCAAGAAAATTAACCGGTTTATAGTTATTATGTAAGTTTTCTACATGTGCTATCTATTACGCATTGTGCCAAAGAATAAATTAAGACATTTTATATGAAGTGTTGTTCAACTGTATAATTTCAATCTATCGACTTTAACAGCGGAAAAAACAATACAATACAATAATACTTTATTGAACACCAAGCTTATAAAAGAAAACAAATAAGGATAGTTTACAAAACAGGTTGTACAATGGGCGCTATAAGCAATTTCTTACAGGCAACCTTGATAATTATTGCAAAATATTTCAAATTTAATAATACATCAAAAACAACAACACGATATTATACTAGGTACACTATTACATGCGATCGCTTATGAAGTCAGTGCGCACGTGCGTTACTTCTTTAAAGCGCATCGTATTTAAGCTAAATTTGATTTGAAAAAGCTTATAAACACGACTAACTAACCTAAAAAATCTGTTGTGTATCCATATTACGCGCGAGTGTTTCCCACAACTTTGTTCGCGTAGAATTCGGTTATCACTATCCCTCGGGAATTCCCTGATCATGAAATTGATCAAAACAGTCAATGTGTAATTGTGTGTGTAGGTTATAAGCTATAAGCCGTTTCAGCGTTAAGTAACAAAAACATACACGCATACTATTGCATATATTAAATTAAGGCAGTGTTTATAACTTGTATTATTATAATTTATTTATCATATCTTAGCCTAATTATGTTTAAATTATGCGTGTATATAATGTAAGGTACTTTTTACATAGATTAGTTCCTGATATGCACATTACTACCGAAATAGTCTATATTTACCTTCACGGAGTACTGTCTCCTACTGGAGTCCCGATCCTCAGGCCTAATCTCACTTTAGATCTTGCTGCTTGGAACCGACATCTGGTGCTCAACGTTAACCTATGACGTAGCCTAAGTTGGCACCAGATCCTTTTTTTTAGCTACAATCTACATCTTCGCCCAGGTTTTCTGGACTCTTGGGTATTTCGTCGCCTTATAAGCTAGAGTATTTTCTACCGACTTCCAAAAAGGAGGAGTTTTTTTAATGTTTGTTACCTCATACCTTTCGATAGGAAGAACCGATTCTCAAAATTCTCATTGTCTTATTTGTTTGAAACCTTTTGCTTCCCGTGTGGTCCCATTTAAATTTTATCAAATTCGGTTCAGTAGTTTTTGAGTTACACTCCAATAACTGAATAGAATGGAAGTCGGTATTACATTTTTCAAATGGTACTTGTATTTTTGTCGTTTCATTTTATGTGACCAAATTCTGTAAAAGAATACTTTTAAGTATATCTCAACCATATTAATGCAAAATCAACTAATTAGCCAAGCCCCATTAAAGTTCAACCGTTTTAACAACATAAACAATTTCCAACAATAAAGAACATTCATAAAATTCACACACAGCCTTTTGAGATTAACAAGTAGATACATTATTATGAATTATTATTTTAATTATACGACTGAAATTATTTCACATGTAACTGAGTTAATTAAGTACAGCTTAACTTTGTGATATGGATCAAATTAATTTTCCTTTTGTCTATGTTAATATACTGAGTGTGTTTTGTAAAAACGTGTTGATTTTGATAATTGTTTTATCTGACTCGTTCAATCTTAACTCGTAACATTCATGATTTAGAGGGCTGTCAATCATAGCTTGTGATCTTTTACTCGTATATATGGTAAGGTAGACTCCATATATCTGTACCTACGTATATACGAAATTATCGTTACTTTATAAGGTTCGTATGTGAAGAAGCTTCTGGTTTTACTGGGCGACACCGGGTGGCTGGACTGATCAGCTTCCCCCTATTATCACGCAAAATGGGCTGCGCCACAGCAGCTTGGTTGCGGAAAACAGCCAGCCCACCAAGTACCAAGTACCAAGTTAGGTTCGTATGTTTATTAGAACAGACCTGATTATACATTCACAAGGACCGCTGCAAATATCGAAGAAGGTTTTAATGAAATACTCGTATAATTTAAACGCGTATTATACTAATGTTTAATTTGATTTAACGTTAACGTTATTACAAAGAACTAGGCTTCTTTGGCGTATCTCTACAAACGCATTCCCTTAATTCCACTTTGAATCTTGATACATAATTATAAAAAGACGGAATAAAAAATTTAAATATAAGTAGAACGTCTTCTCTACTAGCGTTGATTCACGCATGTTTAACGCAAGAGGCGTGTAGGGATGTCAACATCGCCACAAAACAATTACACATCGCTTGTACGTTTTGTTGGTAGCATACCTACGCCACGAAAAACAATGATATTTAAAAACTGCCAACCCCGACCGCTCTGCCGGCACTCACGCAATAATTGCCGGCACGCGTCCTTCGCCCCCACCACACCGCCTCTTTCCACTTTTATCGCCTATTTATCGTGATGACGTTCTACTTACTCGGGGCCGCGCGGTCTAAGTACTTTGATGGAGTAGTCGAAGTTTCCCGAAGTGACAGACGGCTTTACATACTCTTCGAAGGAAGTAAGTCCTCGGTTGAAAACTATATACAAATACCACTCCTAACTTTACTAATTTAATTTTGTTGCTCAGTTAAGGACAAGGTGAGTTCCATTTTAAGCGCTTCGACAATCATATACGAATGAGGGGTACCTGTGCTTCAGCATTCTTCTCTCCATACATTTGATTGTATGCATCTGTAAATTCTGCTGACCGAATATGCAATTTAGCTCTCTTAATTGCAAAATAATTTAAATTGTTTTTCTTATACAACAAATGCCAAACGTTTTAAAGCTGTTACAACCACATGTTATAACAATATAAGCCATATTGCCTGTGCAGAAGTAATATGACCATAAATTTAAAATCAAACATCATAATATTATAAATGTCTATAACACCAAATATACGAGCATAAATCGCGCTCGGGCATGAGCATTCATCATTTCATCCCTTTTATTAAGACACCCTGGACCAGCCGACTCAAACTATTACGGGGATCAATAGCGGATACAATGGGATTGTAAAAGGGGGCTCATATTTTGATATTCACAAAAAAACTAACTCTTCCGCGGTCCCTTCAATATGAAGCTTACGTATTGTGTATTGAAGGACTCAGGGTTAAGAGCGAAAATTCTTTGACAGGATATTTGTTGTTCAGAATGTCAAGAGAAAAAATCACAATATTTTCCACGAGGCAAATTCAGATGTAATCCCTCGAAAATAGAGTCTAGTTTTAGTGTTAGTGTACAGAAGAAAGCTTTTACATCATCTAGTAACGTGTATTGATTGAAGAGACTCCCGTTAGGTTTTACATAATATCTGCGTTCCTCTGAGGGTGGTTGTACATGGTTGGTTAGGTACACCTATATTTGCGATGCCGTGTCGTTTTATGGGTCTTTTGAACTCGATGTTTTCTTGAACAAAGGATATAATTTGAACGAGACTACCAAGCGTTACTAAATCTAGGAAGAGACTATTAAACTATAATAAAACTCCTTCTACTATATTACATTAAGAGCACCTTCTTTTGAATATTATGTAGAAAATATAACAACTAAGCGTTCTTTATTTAAAAATAATCAGGAATAAAGTTACTCCACATTTAAATAGTGTATTGAAGGACTCAGGAAGAAATCAGTCACGCTATTTTTTTATTAGCTCTGGAAGCACTTTTTCGTAATGTTACAGTAACTTGCTTAATTGTACTCGTAACTTACCAGTGGCGGTGGGCCGGTAATATAGCACGCAGAACTGATGGCCGAGGGGCCGGATGGTTCTGGAGTAGGGACCATAGACCAGTAAGCGCAGCGTTGCTCGTCCACGGTCAAGGTGGACAAACGATCTGACAAAGGTCGCAGGATGTCAACGGATGCAGGCTGCATACAAACGGTTCTTTTGAAAATCTATAAAGGCCTATATTCAGCAGTGTGTAGTGGAGCCTACGGCTGAGATGTTAAATGACACTTGCACGATTTCTATTTGATCTTCTTTTTCAGGGTACAAATCAGAGACGTGATGCCAAGACCACTTACGACTGCAGGAGGGTATACCTTTTAGCGAATCCCTATACATTGAGTGGTGCCAGTCAGGTGACTTACTAATAGGTCCGTCTAGGTGGGTTTTTTTTTTCCACCGCAGTATCAAATAAGCTCCCTCGAAGCTGGAGTGTAAGTGCATTGCTGTGTGAGGATTTGAACGGTAAAGCGGCTGAAGAAATTACTGGGCAAATGGGGCTAAACAGCTATGTCATAGGATAAGAAGTGCAATGCAGTGTGGCACTTACTATCAGCAGTGCCCGTCTCCTCTCATAATGTGCTCTCATTATTTTTTTCCTCCTAGAATCTCTGATCTAGCTACTTCATCTCTTCAAGAATGAAACTTCGGTCAGCCTATTAATATAAATCGCACGATTTCATACCTACATTTAAAACCTAAACGCATAAATAAATTTACATCAATGAGCCATTTCAACCCTAAACCGTCTGCATCAATAATCGCGCTCTCAACCTAACGGGCGAAGAAAAATAAAAATTTCCTCCATGACGTTGATTATGGGTCCACTAGAGGGCGCCACCGTCGTCTGTTCGTATTTTTTACTGCCCCTTTATTTATTAGAGTGGAGATTGAAAGGGGACGTTATGGACGAAATGATTGTGATGTTCCCCCCGTAACGTGTGTGGATGGGACGCCAAATGTGCAGTTATTACACGCAAATAGGATGCTTGCAATTACCTTGTGACTTTTATTAAAATAGTATATTATAGAATTACAAGGTTTATCTGTTTAAATAATTATCATATGAGTATACAAATTGTGTTCTGTGACTCGGCCCGTGCGAGAAAGACTATACTTTTGGGCCTTTATTAATAAACGTTGCGTAAACCTATATTAGGCGTAACATGCTTTGTCTTGCTTTCACGCGTGACATTTACTGCAAGCGAAAAATTTACAGATAGAAGTTTTAACTACTCCGGGTGTAAGCCAAGTTTATTAATAAGGCCGTTGGAGCATTTCCCCGTAATAAATTATCCTTACGCTAACTTTAGATCTAACACTGCATACGAAATTTCATCAATATATGTCGAGCAGTTTCAGTTAAAGTTTATTAACCATACGAAATACGTTTGCGACATAAGAGTCAATTTTATATGTGCACTAGCTGCGCCTCCCGACTCCGCATATTTTTTCTATCTTAATGTAGGTACATCCAATAAAAACATTAAACTACAAAGGGTTATAAAAACAATGTACTTTATTTCTTAATATAACGAGTAATTAAAAACGTTTACTAATGCAAGAATTAATTTTAGAAACGAGATATTTACGATGTATTAATTAATTTAAGCCTTCGCAGTAGCATACTCCACGTTCACGAGTAAACTAACTTGTTAACTTTAGATACGTACGGGTATAACCCGCGGCACGTAACTCTAGCGCTGAGCGAAATGTGGAGGGGATATCTGCGCATTCGGTCACTTGTGACAGAGAGAGAAAGGAGTCCCTCGTCTTCAATGTGACAGAGAGAGACAAGAGTCTTTCGTCCCTGTATACCCAAGTACTGCCCCCCTGTGATACCCAATTTTTGACTTCTGCGCAATAACGGTCAGCGCTAGAGTTACGTGCCGCGGGTTATACACGTATCTAAAGTTAACTCTTTCATTAAGATTATGCCAGTTTAAAAACTTATAAAACATACTTACTAAATAAAATTAGCATTTTTAGTGACCTTGCTACTTACGGAATCGATTGTCATTCACCTATGATGATATCATCAAGATATGCGTAACAATTTTCAGTTTTTTCAATGTAGTATTTTAAGAATCGGTCCACAAATGGGGAGAAATCGATTAACATACACAAAAAAAAATACATACACACGAACATATAACCGCCCCTTTTTTGAAGTCGGTCAACATAGCCAAAAATGAAGAAAAATATCATTCCATCATTATTCCTATCTATTCCGTGACGAACTCACCCATACACGTCCTTACCCATACTTACAGGTTTTCACTTTTGTGTTAAGGCACGGTCAGCTGGTTGAGCGTGTGGATGTCGGTGAAATCAAGCAATTGCACCTCGTAAAAACGTATAATGCATAAAAATATTTGTTTTACTATTACATAAAAAATATAAGTCAATGTACTTATGTGTATTAATATGTGCTATTTTATTCCATATATTTCATGCCAAATACTATTTTGAATAAAGAGAAAAACTGTTTGTTTTAAAGATGAAATAAGTAGTATGTTTGATATTTTTTTAAATGTAGTCAAGTGTGTTTAAATATTTTTATAGTATTACTTTTTAAAGCACTAGCGCCTGCTTAGCGATCTCGATTGAATTTTTCTCAATATAAATTTCAATGTTTAAATCTACTAAGAAATGTCAGGAAACATAACTCAGAACAAATTCCACACAAAAAGTGGTCCTTTAAACCAAAACGACGTATAATTCCAAATACGAATTACTTCCGAGGTTACAAATAGACATGTTCGGTGATTGGTTTAAATTTCAGAAGGAAAGCAGGGATTGGTCCACGCGCGTGCTGCAACGTCTACTATGACAGCTCAGTCATAGCGGTGTGAACGATGTTACTGATTTAGCACGACTTTTATCAACTCATTTTTTCAAGGCAGTCACTCTTCCTGATATTATTTCTTCGTAGGTTTAAATATGTTTTCAATTCCGTCAATGTGTAATAGTATTAGAAATGTCATATATTTTTTGCAGTTTTAGGTAAACCACTGTTTAAGAGATACATTGCTAAACAATCCTTTATATCGATGTCAGGAATTGACAGCACCTTAGATAGTGCGATTTGTATATAATATGTATATAATTAGGAATGTTCAAATGATTTCCAGTCTAGCTCAAAACACAAGGGTTTGATCCGTTAATCCAACAGCCCACAAAATCAATACGTTGTATCGTTTTACCTATCCGGAGCTTCCACTCGGCAAAATGTATGTAGCGAGGGTGTTTCCCCATAAAGTTCACATGTGCCATGCGAACTGGTCAGTTAGCAGTTTCAACACAATATCAGTAGATAACAGTAGTAAAGTTTTATACAAACACTAACGGCCTTACTTAAATAAAAAGCCGGACAATTGAGAGTTGGACTAGTGCACGAAGGGTTCGGTAGCATTATCTGTAAAAACGAGCTAAGAAATTATGTTTGTTTCAACTGTCTAACTATCACGGTTCATAAGATGCAACCTGGTGGCAGACGGAGTCTTAGTAATAAGGTTCCGTTTTACATTTTGGGTACGGAACTCGAAAAACGCAGCTTAAATTTAAATAAAGTTATAGCGCAGAACAGTATTGCTTTGCGCACTACTAAATAACGTCATTTAAAGTTAAGCAACAATAACTGATATTTGTTTAACATTTACCAAAAACTAAGGCAAACGAAAAAATATTTAAAAAAAGTTCATTAAGTTTGTATTCATAATTACAGTTCTCTTCTGTAAACGTCCACTTATTACTAGTTAACTACTTCGACTTCTGAAAAGTAGTATATATACCAACAGTAAGTGTTATTTCTTTGCTCATGGCATTTAATGATACATGATCAGCAAATACTTTGTGTTTCTTTCAAGGAACTCAACAAATTGAACTCTGCTGAAAACTTTTCAACCGACGGTGATAAAATTTACGTGATACAAAATTTGGATTGTCTACCTTTGAAACTAGTACCTATAGAGCCTATAGAACAAATTAAGGGCCAAGAAAAGTTATAGTGGTCATACGTAAAACAATATAAGCTTCTGTCCGAGAAACTCCTCTTTATAAAGAGTCGGTCAAAATGTGACTGGTGACTGAGTATTCTGTGTCACTCTTCAGTTATGTAACTTGTATTATTTTTCCAGATCCGTTGCTTCATTGCTTAGTACTCGTAACAGAGGAACACACTTTTAATTGTAATATGTGTACGCTGGTTAGTGATGTGCGGTTTTATGGTTCAACTTTGGATATATGGCCTTTTTAACGGGAATCAGGTAGTATTGACCATAATTCACTATACATGCACAGTGTGGCTTAGTGGTTATATTAGTGAGCAGCCCTAGTGTCGATGTTTCCAAATCGCTTGAACGTCTCTTACATGGAAATAGATCCACTCACTGTGACCCAACGAATGTTGTCCTAAACAACCGGGACCGACGGCTTAACATGTCATCTGAAGCGTAGATGGTTTGTATGTGTACATAATCATAATCAGCCCTTTATTTTCCCACTACTGGGTCTATCTTTCTGGGTCTAGTTTCCTCTCAGAGAGAGGAGCTGGGCCATAATCCACCACGCGGGTCCACTTGGTGGATATACTAGTGGTCAACCCATGTAGAAGTTTTCGGGCCGCCCGAAGGCTTTCGACATAGACTAACGACTATTGTCGAAGCACGGAAGCGCTTAGTAAAAAAAATGGCACTAGTGGTCACCCATCCAACTCCTGACCGCAGCCAGCATTGCTTGAGTTGTTGATCGGTGAAGATCGCCATGTCAAGCTTCGCTGCGAGCGGTTCGTTTGTGTGATAAAAAATAAATATACATTCATTTGATTCTTATTAAGTGATTGAGACTTATACTGTAGTATCATCGTGCCATATGAAATATTAATACCAGTTGTATTATCGCCACAAAGCGGTGCGTAATATAGGCAGTTACGTCAAAATTATTTTAATTAATTGGAAATCATTCAAGTCAGATTGTTTTGTGTAAAAAATATTTAGTTTGACGCCTAGGGGCTAAGACTTGAGTAGAACATGTCGGGTTAAAAAAACTATATACAATATATTGTGACAAAAGAAACTAACTATCTATATTATAAAGTGTTTTAGTGAAAAAAATATAGGGGTTTGTCTCCATGACTGTAGAAGCCGGACAGACGGAAGGACAGAAAGAAACTATAAGGTTTTCCGTAGTCCTTATGGCGAAATGCCACATATTGCTTCTTGAGCTACCTTAGCTTTTCAATTGGCCTACTCAAATCAGTACAACTGACGCGCTTGGAAGCAGAACATCGGCAACAAGGGCAGCGGTCACACTCACCAAATTAAACTTAAGCTTCGTAAATATTTGCTAAGCAGTGGGCCAAGGCATATGAGAGATCTAGAGTGTAAAGATACAAAATGTCAACCAGATAATGGTCAAAACTAAACCTAGAAAGCATAGAACACAAATCGTTGTAGAGATAGTTAGACACTTACCTCAGAACCAGTTCACCTAGTAGAACAACCACAATGATTAGTCATACATTTGGTATCGTATCGCATAACGGGATAACTATCGCAATTTGTACTAGATTGCGGTACACCACTATTACTGGACCATTTATTTGTTTACTTGGACTATTTTACTGTTTGATAATGGGCGAGTTAAACGTCGAGTTTACTATATAAGCCGACGATAAACTCGTTGCAGTTAAAAGGACTGCAAGATACGTGGATGTACTGAATAGAAATAACGTATAAAATTTTGCATACTGCTTTACTGTTATTATTACATTTGTTTGTCGCAATACTGCTGTAACACCCAGGATTCTAAGGGCGCTACCAGATAATAAAAGATAGAGTATCTAATGTAGTACTAAATTAACCTCCTCAATATATAGTAAATAGTTAGTTAGTCTAATATGTTCCCTGTGTATGTATATTTGTTGAATGTAATAAATTAATCGTAAGTAGTGAAAATCCCAAAAGTTGAAAAAAGGCACGGACCCTGGAGTCTGGAGTGTGGTTTAAAAAAAAACCTCCTCAATAAAACCGATGTAGTACGTAAACTTGTACGGAATAAAGAGTTAGAACGTAGGATCTTCTGTTTATAGGAGGTAGGGCACCTCTTATTTTTAGCAGTTACAAACAAGATTCTTAACTCATACATTCCCGTTGCCTTGTCTATTTTGGAGTAGAAGGCTTTGGATTAAGCTTTTTACGAGAAGTTTAAAATAAAACTGCATAATACACAGTAAGCCGAAAAAGACGCAGTAATATAAATTTACACAGTATTATTAATTATTAAGCTCGGCTCCCTCCCCTTCCCTCCATAAAAAGATTGAACCAAACCACAAAGAACCTTATGTTGCAGACCAGAAGTCCATGAATATGCCCGGTTACTCTAACGCGAACCAAGAAGAGAGAAATCCTGTAATGAATTCCGTGGTGGCTATTACTGATTATCTTGGCATGAGCAATAAGAGGATGTTATCGTTCCTATGACCGGACAGCACAGCTAAAATTTAAATGAATCCTGTAAAACCCGGATGTGCAAGGTTATTGTCATTGCAGAAAACAGAAGAGTTATCGGTTTACCATTTATGTACCCGATGTTACACACCCATGTTAACGTTTTGTGTATCGAAACAGCTTCGATCGGAGAAGCTGGGGCAATACAGTTCCGAAATGCCAATATTCTGCCCGGATGAAATATAGAAGCGATGAGTGCAAAGAATATACAAGTTAAATGTGACAATTATGTTCGTCCCTGTAAAAATACCTAGAAGCTCTTTATTTACCTTTCAGTTTTATTCTTAAAACATTTACATACGGTGGCATTGTGATCTTATCTCATGTTATGTTTCATAAATGGGCAGAAACAAAGCCCCCAGTCGAATATGAAAGTTAAAGAAAAAATAAAATACGTAATACTAACTTTGATAGTTGATACATAAAATCGTTTATTTTAATTATGTTCATGTGTAAATCTAATCGTCTTTTGAACTAGCCTGCCTTGCGGTTCGCTATTATTTATTAGTATTCGACGAATCTATCTTGCCAACATTATGGGTATGCTGTTACCAGTTAGTGCCTGAAACATTAGAGCTATCAATAGGCTGCAATCAGCTGGTGGACTGGCAGATGTAGTATTTAATCACACTGTATTTAGTGAACATTGAAATTTATAGAGAGAAAAATTCCATCCTAGGACGGGATTCGAACGCGCGTCTTCTGACTCTCCGTGTCAGACGCCATTGACCAACTAGGCCTCCGAGGTTCTGGTCCGAGCATCGAATTTTAACTCTCTATTTGACTAACCATCTTGCGGGGACGGAGCGACATCTATTGGACAGTTTTGATTTTAGTGGTTTCAGGCCATTCAAATCTCATGAAAAAAATGGACACATACGAATATAATTTAATAAATATTACAATACTTTCTAAAGTTTCATAATATGGTTTTCAAGCACGTCTGCTTAACGATACTAAACATTGCAATTTTAGAGATACAAATTCATACCTCGGACGGGATTCAAACCTACGTCTTCCGACAATCCGAGTCAGACGCCATGACCACTAGGCCATTGAGGCTTATCGTTCGAGCATCGATTTTTCACTCTTTGTATGATTTTAAACGTTGTATATGGAAGGATTTAGGAATAGAAAGTTCACATTCAATGCGCGAATGGCAAGCCTCTGTGACCTACTGGTAATGGCGTCTGACACGATTTCTTGGAAGACACGGGTTCGAATTCCGTTTGAGGATGTGAATTTTCTTCTCTAAAATTGCTATGTTTACTTACTAAAGTTTCAAAGTAAAGGCAAAAATCAAAAAGTCGTCCTTTCTATATTAGCTCTTCTTTGCCACGATAACTGGATTAGCGGCGGGCAGTGCGCGTATCGGTGCAATATATCTTTTCGATTGAGCTTTTGGTGTATCATTCGCGAAATAATTCCCGGTTGCAAAGTGCACGCACGCCACCCCTACCATTCAGGGTGAGATGGGGTGACTTGCATGTTTGAGGATTTTTGTTATGTATGAGTAGTAACAACCATGGATTTTCAGAATGTTTGCAGGGAAATTAGGCAAAGAAAATTGTTTTTTTTACTTATTTATGTTAAGTACATTTTTCTTACTTATTACTAACTGAAACAATTATTCATAAACATACTAAGAATAGGAAGTAAAGAAGTATTTACTAGAGTCCAAAAACGAGCTACTTGTACGAAGTTATGTTAGACGGACTTCGCGTGTTATACTATAAGTGAAAAAGCACAAATACAGTCAAGAGTGATGAAATGTAATGGTCCAGGTTGTTACATTATTATTAACTAGCGACTGCCCGCAAATTCGTTCGCGTAGTAAGTACACATCACAGTGAAATAGCAGGTTTTAATTAACGTTTGCAAGAAGAGAATTAAATGTTTTCCCAAGGCCTTTGTTACCAGAAATGTAATTGTGAGCGATTTGGTGGTGGTATATGCCTAGTGATCTAGATCTTTCAAGCAAAGACATGGTTCAACTCCATTTACTCAGTAATTTCACTCGTTACAGTGCCCTTCACCTTAACGGAGTTATTTGCTATGTACAAGTTCTAGCGCAGAATATATAGAACACTGTGGTGGTATCCAAGATGGATACTTGCAAAAGAGTTCTATCATATTATTTATTTTATTTAATTATAGACGACCAGTACTTTTGCTGATTTGTCTATTTCAATGCAGTATTGGTACATCAATTCATTTATAAATGTGATTTCATGTAACATCAGTGATTTCTTTACTAATAATAGCCATTTGTCAATCAATCAATCAATCAAATCATTTATTCGCCAGAATACAGTCATAAAGGTCTTAAATAATATAAATGTGGCAAATTGTACTCAATCTGCAAGCAGACGTGCGAATTCTTGAACTTAAAAAAATTAAGATTGTATATAATATTAAAGTAAATATCAAGTTAGAAAAAGAAAAAATGCTATTGTAATTAAAATAGATAAATGTCAAAATATAGAAATAAATAGCATTAAAATCAAATTATTAACAAATCATTACAATTTTGAGTCTCTAAACTCCTTAACACTATAAAAACTCTTGTCCAGCAAATAACTAGTTAATTTTCGTCTAAAGCTATTGCCATTTAATATTTTAATGTCATTTGGTATTTTATTATATATTACCATGCACATATTATAAACATTCCTTCTGTACAAATCCTTCCGTGCTGGGGGTTGGTACAGAAGGTTGTCAAACCTTGCTCGCGCTTGCCGGGTAAGAGCTTCACAGCGTTTTTTGAAATACTCTGGATGATTTTTCACAAAAATACAAATTTCCAGGATGTACATACATGGTAGAGGAAGTATGTTACATGCTTTGAATAGCGGTCTGCAGCTGTCCAAGAACCAAGCTTTATTTATAATTCTAATACATCTCTTTTGAATCTTGAACACCCTGTTTACGTCGACCGAGTCACCCCACATTATCAGGCCGTATCTGAGCAACGACGATACGTAGCCATGATATGCAGTCAACGCAGCCTCCACAGACACAGTGTTTCTAATTTTTTTTAAAGCAAATATAAAGCGATTTAGCTTCTTACACAATAAATCAACATGTTTTTTCCAATTAAGATGTTTGTCAAGCGTCAGTCCTAAAAATGTATAAATGTCCACAATGTCAACTATTTCATTATTATAATTAATGTCAAGTTTAAATGGATTAGAATTATATGATTGAAATTGTATTATATTACTTTTGTCCAGCCTATTCTTAAACATGTTAGTTGAAGTGGCTGACATCACATGTTCTGGTAGCTTCTACCAGTTGTGCACAACTCTGTTGCTCAGGAAGTGATGTGCAGTCTTAGATTTAGCCTGATCCCGAATGATCTGGATTTGGTGCCCCTGGACTGATCTTGTGCATTATACAAGTATATAAGGTTGGTGAGGTTGTAGTAATCGTTCAATACTTTAAAAGTTTCAATTAGATTACCCCAAATGCGTCTTTCTTCTAGAGTAGCTAGACCTATAATTTGAAGTCTTTGTTCAAAGGTTTTGCGTCGCAGGGCCTAACTAGGTTGATTTTCTTTATACACTTTCTATACATATTTAGTCTTTCTGAAAATATGTATTCTAAACTTGGAAACCATATTTTAGTAAAGGTCTGATGTAGGATTTGTAAATTTTCAGAAAAAAATCCACATTCAATCTTGAAATAATCTGCGTATGACAAATAGTAATGAGCTTTTTTTAACTACATATATATGACGTGATCTTCCCAATCAATTATTAGTTGGTAAATATAATTAGTAGGTAAATATAATTATCTTGTAAACTTAATCCTGCCACTTCAATGACACAAAGTGTCTAATTTTTAATTAAGACTTTATTAGAAAATTCTGTAAGATAAATATAGTTGTAATATATATAACTAAATTACAGCAAAATAATCCGACGTAAATCTAAAACCTCAAACAACACCATTCTCCTAAGAGTATCGCCGCTGCTCAGGATACAAAGAGACGTCGATTTAAAGCGAACAGTCCGTCAATAAGTCTCGCCTCGGTCAGAGTTGGTAATTGACGGGGGGAGGGAGGGGCTAACTAAGGATGACACTTTCCGGAAATAAAACAATTCGATTAGATACGATTTTTTTTATAGATTTTGCTATGATTTGGAAGAAGAATAGTGATTCTAAAGTAATAATGATTATTTATAAAGAGTGATGAATAAAAACTACAAGGGTTATTAGTAACGTTTATTAACTCAGCTGTTTAGTGTATATTTTTCTAGAAAACAATCATTTGAAGGTTTACTTTTTGTCTTTTGAACTTCTATTAAATTTATTTGTTTTCTGCTCAATAACACACAGATTATTATTAAATACAAACACTTAGCATATAATTAGACAACTTTGCTCTTAGTTTTTTGTAATTATATATTTCTAAGGTATGGAACCCTATTTTAAGCATGGACTGAAATAAACTTAGTTCTTATTCACAAATTTCAGTTTATACTTACCTACTTAGAAGTAAAATAACAAAAACCTTTGTGGCCATTATTAATCAATACTAGATTATAAAACAATGGAACCCTATTTTAAGCATGGACTGAAGTAAACTTAGCTTTTATTTACAAATTTCAGTTTATACTTACCTACTTAGAAGTAAAATAACAAAAACCTTTGTGGCCATTATTAATCAATACTAGATTATAAAACACCTTTATTAGGCAGCCCTAGAGTTAAGGCAGTTACGCAGCGCTTTCCCCTAAAACATTGTCATCTGAATTTGTGCCCGAAGTAAATAAGAATCCCGGGGAGTTCAGGGTGTCCCGGGGTCCTCACTCTAATCACAATGGAGTGAGTAACTCCAGTGACACACGTTTATCAGGTTGTGGTTTAACTAGTATATTTTAACATCGCTCGTTTGTTGTTTCAAGTTTTCTTGGCATTTCAGCTATAATGCAAAAAATGTGGTTGTTTTTCTACAGCAGTATGACTAGTTTTTATATGTGCTAGGATTCAGTCGAAAATCTTTTTATATAGTTTAATTCATCAGCGTATCATAATCAGCCCATTATGTTCCCACTGCTGGGACTCGAGTCTTTCTCTCAAAGAGAGGAGTTGGGCCATAAACCACCGCGCAGTGCGGTTTGGTGGATAGGCTAGTGGCCGAACCATGTCGATGTTTTTAGGCCGCCCGAAGGCATTCAACGTAGCCTAAAACGACTGTTGTTCTAAGACAAACCACCGAGACCGACAGTTTAACGTGTCCTTCGAAGTACGGAAGCGCTCAGTTGAATAATGCCACTAGCGGTCACCCACCCAACTCCTGACTTGCGTTTCTTAACTTGTTATAATCGGTTAAGATCGCTAAGTGAAGCTCCGTTGCGAGCTGTTGCTCTTATTATCGGGAGATTTAAGTTTATTTGGATTCCCCACTGAGTCCGAAATAAATAATACCCAAATTATGCCAGGCGTATCGGCCGAACTAAGTACTTAATATAAAGATAATTTATTTAAAATGGCAAAACGCACTGTCATGTACTGCCTTATATATTCGGTAATTCCTATAAAGAAAAAGATATCAGACTATTGACTATTTCATTTACATGTATACGCAATCGGTCTTACGATTTTGATACCTAAGTTACGGACTTCCATTTCCACTGAGCTGCTCTAATGGCGGCAGATTTATAGATTTTCTCTGGATGCCCCACGGAGTCCGGATTAAATTACACTGGCCGTATTGGCCGGGCGTAATATTACCGCCCCCATTTGTTTCTCACTTCGGTTTTAACTTATTTGAATGGTCACTTTGCCTAAAAGACTTCGGTTCAATCGCTTAGCGAAAGAGTTTTTTTAATTTATTAAACGAAGGATTTCTGATGGTGTACGTTTTGTTAGTACATTTAATAATGTGTAGTACCTTGGTGACCGAGCTTTGCTCGATTAAGATCCGAAAACAAAATTGCAACAAGTTTGCGTGAGAATCTTGACACCGCGAACAGGATTTTGCAATGCGACTGTTACGCCATCTAGTTTGAACGCAACGAACAAAGTTTTATTATTGTTCCCTAATAATCTTGTCACCGCGATTACGCAATGCGACTATTACGCTATCTAGTATATATATGTATATAATAATGCTACGAATAAACGGTTATTTTTCACCGCCTAAAAACAAGGATATAACGACGTTTTCTAAAAATTAAAACTAGCTAGATCGATTTATCGTCCCCGAAACCCATTACATACTTTAAATATCATAAAAATCGCTGGAGCCAAGAATTGCTCCTTTAAAGTATTAAATATATTATGCTTTATAAATTCCGTATAACTTTATTAACTACTTTTTACTCAAGTTAAGTTTATGACAGCATTCATACCTGACACACTGGTAATGAGTCTAGTCGTGGTATTGGTAGATAATAACCCAAAGTCGTGATTTCTAACCATTTTTCTCACAAACCTTTTTAATCAAATTTTAAAGTACAATAACTATTTCAAGCTATAACCAGTGAAATATTGTATGTATATTCAATTCTCGGTATTCTTCTCACGAGGGATTAAAAAATTAAATCTTTTGGCGATATTAGCCTACATTTTCTACTTAGAACAATTTTGTTTTATAAATATTCCTCTAAACAGTATGAAATGTGTAATAATATAGGTACGTATAATATGAAGCGCAAAGTAATGAGAAATTAATTTTGTTTTAGAAAATAGTAATTTATTTTATAGTTATTTATATAGGATGTATTTTATATCCTTGGCGGATATCACCGTTATTTCAATGAATTTCCTTCGATATTTGCATCGGCCCGCATGAGCTGCTCGGTTAGTAAGTCCATGCAGCTTAAAAGCGCGTAGGATGCTTGCTTAGTTGTTCGTAACTGACGAACGACTACAATTGTTAAGCAATCCTTGCCTCGGTATTTCCTATTTCCGGTTGTTCGGCAAGTTGAACAGAGTTCGCCAATAGCTAAAAGGCCCATGCGGGTCCGATTGTTGTTGGATTGGGCCTTAATCTAACATGAGGTAGATTATGGCCCATACTCTCTCTCTGAGAAGAAGGTCCGTGTCTCGGTGGTAGGGAGAAAACAACTTGATGAACAACTTCCAGTATTTTAAAAATAAATAAAGTTGAAGACACCTTATAAAAAAAAATCTAATTCTCAAATACGAAAATTTCATAAGTAATCCTTGTATTTTAATAACAGTTGTCTTCGCTCCCTCTGTAAGTGCCTCACCCTTAGACGGGGGAGGGTCACCCTCTTTTTCTGATTTTTAAAGCCCAGACGGGTTAACTCGCGGGAACGATGCTTAGGACATACATATGCAACTTTTATAACTGCGAAGAGGCATTTTTTTATTTTTTAAAACTGATTGAAATTTCTTAATATAATTGTTCTTTCATTTGCAAAACATTATATTATATAATGTTTCTAAATATCTCGCCAAGATATACATGTGTAAATTACTGTGCTGTTAAGCAAAAAATATAAAGTTTTTTGTAAGTAACGCGATTGCGAACAAAAAACTTGGTTAATGAGAATAAACTCTCGCGCTGATGTCTCATGGATGCGTTTCAAAGATCTAAAAATGTCATTTGAGAATGTTTATAGGACACGATCTTCGGGTCACACTAATTGTGTATGTGTGTCTGCTTCAATCTACCACTCCCTACTGTAACTGTAACCAGCCAGTTTGTAGATATGTTTTTCGAAATTGGCGGGGAATTCTCATGTTCTACATTTTGTGATTCATTGTGTTATTTTGTGAGTTTTCATTCGTCGATTTTTTTTTCGAAAATGAACTCGGTCAAAATGTTAGTGAAATTTTAGTGTAAGTATTTAGTGTAAATGTAAGTGAAATTATTTTAGCTTTAACTCTTTTAAATATATTCTATCTAAAGTTTCAATATTCTTATCAGTTTTTTTTTATAGACACAGAAATAGAATATCTATAATAGAGAAATCGCACAGCAGGAAAGCAAAATAAAGTGAGAGTAAAAAAATAGTTATTTCATGAAAAAACAGGATTATCATAAGTATAATGAAATATATCTTGATCTTCACACCAGCCAGTATTATAAATTTCAGCGATAAGGTCTTAATAATGTATCAAAATTAACAGACAATTGAAATTTACTTAAATGAATCGATAATAAAACACAAACACTTTTCTTTTTTTTTTAAAACCAATCGGGTTTGATTGGTTTGTAAAATAAATACGGTTATAAAATTACCATATTTACAAACTCATAACATAATGTAAAATATTTTTGATTTGTATTTGATTTCACTCATCTATATGTGCAAAATATTTATTTTAGTGGCCGTTATAATTATGTTTACGAGTTTCGCTACACGCCATCGCATAAAATTTAAACTTTTATTGTTAACGATGCAATATAAATGCAGTATCTCAACTTTATTCAAAATATGTCGGGCTTACTAATACTATCTGCATATTACTAATCAGAAGTATTTTAAATTACACATAAGTGTTAGGTTATTACCCGGCCAACTAAATGCCTTGAAAAAAAACTTTATACAAATACTCCATAGGTAGGTGCCTTCGTTTGAAGATGAGAATTTAAATCCTAGATCATTTTGGTAGTCTAAAAGTATGCTTCTATACAGCTTCTTTATCTTCTAAATACGATTCAAATAATTTAACTGCCATTGCGTAAAGCGTAATAGTATTTTAAGGTACATTTTTATTAAAATTTTATTAGGTTAAGTTTTAAGAGAACCGATGTCTGAAGGTTTGTTACTGCTTTTATAATATTTTCGGAAATATATAATTTATGTTTACAGTGTTACTGTTCAGTAGGCTTAAACATTAAACGTGTTGTAGAGCCTTACAAATTTGCAAGAAGAAACTCATTATTTTAAAAGTGTTAAGTTATGGATCATAAATGATCGCTTAACGACTGCTCCCTTCTGTCCCAATTGTCTTAAAGTCACGAGTGAACAAGTGTCCATCTAAACAGGCGTGATCTTTCGTTTACTAAATCCCCATGGATATACAGCATTCCGCTTTGCAGCATCGCTCCGCTTGGACGCATCTTGCTGTAGCACTATCTGTTGACGGGTTAGGTTACCATGGAATATTATGTTGTAAGGAAGGATTCCTCGCCACTCCAGACTTTAATTTTTTTTTTCCTCTTGCTTATATTAGGACCAAATGTGCAGTTTTAGTACCAAGTATAGCCTCAAACGAAAAATGATTATGGTAAAAATCCTGACGCAATGATACAGGATGGGGCGATTGTGGGTTCTAGTGTTGGGCTTGGTAGTCCCAAGGTGAGTGGATACCTTTTCATTGACTCATATTTCAAAGGCTGAGAAGAGGGTGGTGCTGCGACCAAAATTTCAGTGAAAATAAATATTAAAAAATCTAAATAAATAAGTGCACAGCAGTACTCTTGATAGCGAGTACTTTTTTGATCATTTTGGGGTTGCTTGGGTCGTAAGAACTTTGTGCTCATCGAGTTGAAAGAACTATCAGCGCGTCTAGTCAAAGCACCCACGTGATCATAATGCAGGGCTCCACCTTGCTCAAAGTTCAAGCATTGCCGTTCAATGATGCATCGTTGCAAGCATTTTGGGAATTTCACGTACTTGTAGCATTACTTTAGAAGTACTAGTTGGAAATTTGTAATTTATTTTTATAACTTGTTCATATACTTCATATATTCATATTATTTAACGCTAAAATTTAGGATTTAAAACTTGGTGTGTTTAAAATTAAGTAGGATAAAATTATGGTCACGGCAAATATTATTTTATCAAAGTGGTCGCGTCACAAAAGCAATGTTTGTGTCTGCCAACTATCTTGACAAACCTGTCATAATCAAGTGCTAATTTATTCTACAAATCCCAAATCATGATGACTGTGTTAAAATTATGTAAGCAAATATAACAATTGATACATCATCATTATTATGGTAACACAACCTTTTTGGTATAGGTAGGCTTTTTTGGTAGGACTTGTAGTCTGTAAGTGCCCGTTGTGCAACCATATAGTGGGCGAATGGTCCTAAACAGCTGTGTTTCAGGGTATTGAGGAGCTCTTTGATATTTTATTTATTATAAATATTCTAAATACCTCGGTAAATAGGGTACACGATGCTACCACGGTGTCTGTAACACCGTGGTCTGTAACATCGTGTACCCTTTTTACCGTCTTCAAAAAAGAAGAAGAAGAATTTCATGTTCACCCGTTTTTATGCATTATATATTTTTTCGATTACGCGCCCATATATATTTTCTTTATTTATTTATTCATATATTTATTACTTTATTAATTATAAAATTTTTATATGAAGGAATATACTTCCGAGCTCCCATTTAAATTTCATCAAATTCGGTCAAGCGGTTTTTATGTCACACTCCAATAACTGAAAAGTGTTCGCCTATATTAAACAACCTCGACGGTGAATGACAATCGATCCCGTAAGTAGCAGGGTCACTAAAAAGAATGAAAAAAACTTCTAACTTCTGACACCACAGTTTTACATGCTATTGTTAATGAGTTCTATAAAATAACCTATCTATGTGACCTAAATGTACATTCAAGTACTTAAGTATATACTGCAAGTTAATAATATGTTTTATTTGGCTTGTAAAATATGCCTTTTCCAATAAAGCGAAAAGTGAGTTTTCCTGACAACGTATATGAGGACCCGATTGTAATTTAGTGCCAATTTGAATGCCTAGGAAAACTGCTGCCTTGTCCATTACATTGCCTCAACGATCGCAGAGTTTCCGTTTTATCGCCATTTTCAGGAAGTTTTTCATTTTAGCCGATGTTGTTCCGATCGCCCGCCTGATGAATTTGCTCTTTAATATTTGAGTCACACTGCAATTGACATTAAGTTGTTATTTCTCATGTGCCTGTAATTTCGCCGGCAACAATACCTTCAAACCAAAACATAGTATTGCGAACTTTACTGATTCAAGGTAGAAAAAGGTATGGTGGCAGTACACCGCCCGGACGAACTCATTCACAAAGAGTTCTACTGCTGCATATTTATTCATGGGCGTCATAATGAATCATTTCTTATCATATAAGTGTTATACAGTATGGATAATGTGAGTTTTCTAATTAATAATTGTGAGTTTTCTAAATAAGAATTTATTTATTTATTAAGGCTTCACATTGATAACTACATTATTACAAACACAATGAACTCTTATTTTTCTAACTTAAATGTGTTACCTTTTTAACTAATTTTATATAAAAATAAGTTTTCCGTATTACTAACAAAAATTACTATATGGAGTTACGCTACTGTTTGTTGTTGTCACAATGACACGAAGACACAATGAATGGTCAAGTTGACAATATCGATGGGCCTTGGTTCGCTCGTAAAACTGACTATTCAAGCCCTAGTTACCTTTATGCATAATTTATACGTTTTCCGTGAAACATCGATTTTCCGTATGATTAAATTCTTGTGTCTACGAGTGTATGAGACCGTGAAAAGCAAACTTATTAAGGTAAACTTATTGCAATAATATACAAAGATTTTCGTAAGCAAATTAAGTAATATTTTAGAAAAAATATATTGACATCTAGCCTATACTTATACGTACAAAAGTAAACTAAAAGTAGAAAATACTATTCTTCCATATTATGTATTTATTCCCTTTGGTCGTCATCAAAACTTTTGCTGCAGCGAACCATCATCTTTCATCTCATACCAGAATTCGTCCTATTTAATCATAGACTATATATACCACCTCCATACCAAGTTTCATCCAACTTGGTCCAGCAATTTAATGAAATTTGGTATGGAGGTAGATAATTCGAAGGTAAATAAGTTTCCAGGTCGGCCCAAAACCTTCGACATAGCCTAACGACTGTTGTCCTAAAACAAACAAGCGGGACCGACGGCATACCGTGCCCTCCAACAATTTTTTTATGATCATTCATTGTACCTAATTATTTTATTTTCTTGTTAAATATATATTAAATAAAACGAGGTTTGTTTAAATATAATACGTAGGTGTAAGTAAATAACAAAAAAAAAATCTCGTCCATGACAAAAAATAATCTGTATGATACGATAACAAAACCATCAAAACATTATAATTAATGTTTTAACCTTAGCTATTCATTCACTAGAAATTCCTTTTAAAACCCTAAGTTACGAAAGGTATATAATATCGTATATATATATAGGTAGATAGTAGGTAGTATATAGGTAGATAAATCAAAATGAGAGCATCGGTTACCAATCTTACGTTGCTATTACATCGAGGTACAGACACATTAATCATTTACAATTACGTTAAACGGCCCAAAGATCCAGTGAGCAGACTCCCGCCGCATTGTGAATAGGTACTCAACTGACAGTGGACAAATAACAAAACTGGGTTAATCTTTTACCTCCCGCTACGAGGAGGTTGAGGATCACCCCACACGACCTCTCTTTCATCCCTCACTGAAACTGAAAAGGACAGCCTTACTTAACCCACTGCCAAAATGCTCTATCACAATCATCATTCCTTCTCACTTGGGTTTTATTTACAAATAAGTTAGGTCCTTATTGAGTTGTACCCTGAATTTTTTACCTTTGGAATTCAAAAAAGATTTATTTGATCAACACAATCTCTACTCTGTTTTATGTACGATTGAGTCGAATTTTCCGTATTTACTTGGTTATAAATTCTAGATTTTTAGTATTATATTCATGTATTTGTTCCATCACGTCTGTGCTGAGATGAAAATGCCATGAAAAGTCTGTCCCTCTCACCCTGATGAGTTTGAATAGAGAGGGTGAGATATAACATTAAGTCACTGCCGAGTGTACGTATTGCTGCCATTTACTTTGTTTGCCGTAGGAGGCCGGAGCACTGGAATTTTCTTATAAATCTAACTGATTTTTTGTTCACCTTCAAGAGTCTAGACGATCGTTGGTTCAATTGTAACGACTTTCAAACTTACATTGGTGTTACTCAACCAAATATTAAAAATACACTTTATGAAAACCAAGTTCGTAAGCAATCACATACGTAACGTGATATAAGTTAAACCATATTGTTGTCTAAATGTTGCTCGTGTTTCGAGGTCCTTCAAACAATTGTTCAAAATAAAAAGTTAATCGTTAAAAATCCCTGCAACCTGTCTAGACCCTCTAAATTACGCCGAGGCGAAACCGAATCAAACAATAAAAAGTTAAAATTCCACAAACGATATCGGTAGATGTATTGAAATATTATAATACTCTTCAACCTATAATTTGATTAAATCCGAGGCGAAAAAGAAAAGGAGTTGATTTGAGAGCGTCATTAGGATTTGGGTCGGTAATGATCGGCCGCGCATCGCCAGTTTTGTTTGTTATATTAGTGTTTTTGAAATGTTCAGGTATATTAAATGACTGTTGTAAATCGTCTTCGGCAGACTCCGAAATCCTTGGACTCTTTGGTTTTATTTGAGACAGATTAAATGTAGGCTTTGTTTAAACTTTCTCGAAGTCAATGTCAGTGTGATCTTGAGCGTGTTATTCAACGTTCACAAACATCGATCGATCACGTGGCTACATTTGGATTTTTAGGCCGCTAACGGCCGGTCGGTTGCTCATCTATTAATATGGCTGTAGTAATGCGACCCTTGTAGTAATTATGTGTACTAAATAAAACATAACTGTCCAAAAAACACAAAATTAATCATCAAAGTCAAATCGGCTAAGAATGATACATGCCTATAGTAATTGTCAAAATAAAAAAGTGAACCTTAATACGCATAACCGAGTAAGTGCCGATGCCATGAAAGAAAGTTTGATTGAAACAACAGTCATATTTGCGCTCTACAAAGTACCTGTTATGCAAAACATCTTATCCTAAAAAACAGAGCTATTTTTTGACAATAACTACGAATTAAATTATGATTGAAAAAACTATTAATTAATAAAATGAATAATGTTTATTATTCTCAATACATGAATACATATCTAGGTACTTCCTATTCTTGAAGGGCAATAATTAGATCTGAAAATTTTAGACTGATTCGGATTAGGTTTCATGTTCCTTGACTATTTTAGAGTATATCAGTTAGCAATACAAATTGTTATAGTAATGTAAATTATGTTTTCACTCGAGCTATGGCTTTAAAGGATATAATGTACTAAACAACATAATTCAACGGTAGTGCTACGGTATCGCCACTATATACTGCACGGTGGAGGCAACTCCTACCGCCTGGCAAGTAGCCAGTGGAAATAAGCTCTTGCACTTTATACACTTACTTTACATTTCAACGTTATTTTGTACCAAAATATGTCTACCACGGACATATGATAAGCTATTTTTTGGTGCCATCACCAAAAAATAGCTTATTATTACTAGTAAATAACCTTCTTAATGATCTTACTGATGTTATTGATTAAGGTATTCAAGGATAGTAACTTTTCGAACTGTTTTTTTCTACCGATATTTGCAGCGTTATCGGACGGGTGACTAGAGCAGAAGACACTCAGCCAGAAGAGGTATAAGCTACTGCTAACAGAATTAATTGCTTGCTCAACTCTAGTATACTTCCGACGTAATACGCCAGCTCACAAAATTATACCTGGAAACGCGGCTCTGCTGGCTATTATTTATTGACTGGTATCGTTTTTTATTCAAATTTTTTGCACAGTCCACACCGCCCTGAAATATGACTTCTTCTTCTTCTTCTTCGTCGTTTACCTTCTTGAGATCCTAATACAGTAAAGCTACACAATACATCTTACATGTACTACAATGAACCCAACAAAATGACACTTGCCAAATAGTTCTACTACGAAGGGACCACGTATAAGGATTTGATAATAATCGCGGGTGACTCGAGCCCCCACAAATGCTACACAGAATGAGATTTCCTCCATATACCAGACGTTAGGTACCTGTGGAATAAATGCTAACATTATCGCTCCGGGACCAAACGGTTACCTATAATTCACCTACATGTATGTTTTTATTATCCGTGCTGTATAGAACTTCATCTTTAATTATTCTTAAGTTGTCATGAAAAGCATTGTTGATAATAACTATCAACTGTGGTGCAACCTGGTCGGACCAATGGATAACTGCGGCTTCGCAATCCTCTGTCTTCTATTTCACTATTGACTTCTATGTAATTATGCCCATTCATGATGCCGTGATGGGACCCGGATGGGAGTTTTAGAGTAGATAAATATGAACGGCATGTTCTGTGAATTCAATATCTAACTAAAATCAGCTCTATAGCTATCGTTTACACAACAAAATAAAAAAGTAAATACTGCCTTAGATGTCTGATAGTGTAGCTAAGATATAACTAAATAATGATACCTATATTTACTTACTCCTCCAAGAATGGAATTTTCTATTGAGAGACAGAAAAATCGAAAAAAACGTTTAAGGTCATAAAGAAATTGTATCACTTAGCTGTAGTATAGTGGAACTAAGCCCTTGAAATAAGCATAAGCATGCCAAACCACATATTATTAGCCTTCGACCACTTTCCTCTCTGAAGAACTATAGGCAATTTCCACTACGCTGGCCGAGTGCAAGTTGACACATAGACTAGTGACCAGACCAGTCTGACTTCTCAGACTACTCGAAGGTATGGATTGAACTTACTTTCAAAATAAAATAAGAGCTCTGGCCTCACAACTGTTATCAGAAGCATACGGTTGAAAATATTAATAGCGGTCGCCCAACTTGTTAGTGACATCAAAAAGGTCTGCATAATAATTGTTAACGTCTGGGGAAGAAAACTTAATGTACTTCAATAAAGCAATGCACAACTAACATACAAATTAAATCCTCTTATTTACCAACGTTCACCACTACTAGCTATTTACATCACTCACAAACAGAGACAGTTATTTTTAACCACAAAATTTGAGTGATCTTTTTATCACCAATGTTTACGTGAATATTTTATTTTTTATTAATACCGCAACATATAATGAATATTGGGCATGTATGATGAGCTCTGGGCTCAGCAAGCTACTGAGTTGGACATACAAACATTCAGATTGAAATTTCATTATTGTATTGGAGATTGCCTATTCGAATACGTATAAAATATTGCATTACCTTCGGTATTGCAGATATCAATAATTCTATCAAGGCTGAATAATCCACAGAATGTGGTAATTGCTGAAATAATTTTAATAGATTACTAAGAACTTAGAAACAATATTAGAAACTACGAGCGAAACTTGTAGCTGACCCGCCAGCGCCTTCACTCGCTTGGTCTGTAGTTGGTGTAGTGGTAGAAGCGCCACTTTGGAATCTTGGTGTCTTCGGTTAAATTTTCGGATCGGACAGTTATTTGGTTAAGCTGACAAAGAAATTCTCAATACCGGTCCGGAGTCTGGAACAGTGCCCCGTAATGGCAATAGGCCGTAGAGTGATTAATCACATTAATTTTATTTCCCCCCATTTTAACCTCTAAACAGTGTTTTTTTTAATAGTGATATAGTAAACTATTGTTTTGAACCATGACAACATACCTTATTATAAACATTTCTTACTTGAAATTTTAATCGAATTTCAATCAAACTTTAATCTACTATTATAATAACCCCTTTGGGTACGAATTTCTAAAAACACAATAGAAATCATCGTATCATCATCATTGTTACGTAAATATTTTTGGTAGATAATACATACTGAGAGTTTGGAAATTGAACCACAAGTTTAAAAAAAATATTCCTAATACTTGCACCCCCCCCATTGCACGCCTTTTTAAGGGTAGTTTTGAAAAACTAGTAACTATTTTTTTTATTATAAAAGTATTTACTCTGAGTTTGGAATCTCTACAACCAAAAATAACAAAGTTTTATATAAATTTCCGACCCCCATCCATACCCCCTTAGGGATTGAATTTTCAAAAATCCTGTCTAAGGGCATAGTGCACACTTATGTTATTAAACTTTTGCAAAATTGCATGCTATTAGACCCATCGTTTTCAGCTGTGTGTTGATCTATCAGTCAATCAGCGGGCCAGTTTCTTCTTTTATGTATATAGAGAAGAGAAGAGAAGACAGATGGAAATAGCGGACTATGGTCATAACTAAAAAGGAAACAAGCTCAAGATTCTTTATATAAAATACAGCCAAGACATCCAGTTTTTATGAATGATGAAGGTCGATGCTTCCGAGCATATTTCAATAAGATTTTAAAGGAGTAGTGCCAATGACATAACGCACCGAGTGATATTGAGGAGTTCTTTATATATTATAGTATATTTCAACTAAAAAATATTTCACTATGCACCTAATGGTGTGCTGTTGTATATCTCTCCAGAGGCAGTAGTGGTGCTAGATCTAGTTATATCATCCCAGACAGCATCATCTATGATTACTGAGGTTGTGGCCATACGATCTATATCGGATGGCTGATGGGGCTGGAAGGTTTTGGAGCAGAGACCGTGGACCGGCAAGCGCGGCGTAGGTCGTCCACCGACAAGGTGGATGTTTGACCTGATAATGGTTGAAGATGAATGCCACTTCCAACCAATTCTTTTAGATATTTACAGGGGAGGCCCATGTTCAGCAGTGAACGTTGAGCGGCTGTGATGATGACGATGATTATGACAAAGTAATCAAGCAAGAAGCTATCACACATGAACCTAGCTACTAATAACCTATTGCTAATTCCAGCTGTTGTAACAATACATTTTTTTGCGTTTACTACGAGAATTTAGCTTCATTTAAAACAATTTACACGTTAACAGCATGACAACAGGCTGACATTTTTTCTCGGTTCTAGATCTGGAGGAGTATGTGAACCGAGGGTGGAAGCAATTTAAACCAAAGTAACCTGGCAATAAGCCAACCCCCAACGGATTTTGGGGAGAATACAGACGACGCGATATCGTATAATTTTTGTAACTCATTTAACGTCATCTAGGCTCATGAACTGCGTTTTTTTTTGAGTAACAGAGTACGAAATGTAAAATAAAACTTTCCCCCTTTTTGGAAAAGTACCCCTCACTCAAAATCACTGACGACATAAAATAATTAAATCAGGGCTGCAGAGTGAGGAACCTCCTGACGATGTGTGCCGTGTCAAGGAGTACTGCATTTTGTATCTGACCAATTTTTTTATTTTTCTACTATCTACCTTCTATCTTATTATTATTATCTTTATTATTTTTTCTTGGATTTTATCCGGTCGTTTGCAAAGGCATAATAGCCAAAATTTAGTGGCCTGTTTGGTATAAAATGTACATTGTATTATATAAACAGCATTTGGGATGAAGATGAAATGGTATAGCTATTGCAAATATTTTTAACATAGTAGGGCTATTGACATGAACTCTTAAATGATAAAGAAAATGGCTATTAACGGAGAAGACTACAGCACCTGCCAATTTCAGTCTAATTTCAAAAAATTAGGCAGGTGGTGACTTGCCACCCACTAAACGGTCCCCGATAAAGGGCACCATCAATGGTGACAAAAAGGGCAACGTTGGTGTGGATGGCTAAAGGGTGTCAAGAGGTGTGCTGCGGTTTCACTAGAGCGCTACTACCGGCATTATGCCCTTTAA
This sequence comes from Selenia dentaria, assembly GCA_917880725.1. Taxonomy (NCBI): domain Eukaryota; kingdom Metazoa; phylum Arthropoda; class Insecta; order Lepidoptera; family Geometridae; genus Selenia; species Selenia dentaria. The sequence goes on along the minus strand of OU862888.1, from coordinate 16,993,550 downwards.
CACTTCCACCCTTGGAGCTTTTTGGTACTTGCTCTTGCGTCTCCACCCCCAGACGGCCAATTAAGGTTAGCTGGGGGTCAGGGGTCTCATTTAGCCCCAGGGAGAATCAGGGTCCACGGTGTCGCCACTCACCGACGGGTCGCCACAAAGCCGCCCCTGCGTTAATATTATTATTAGGATGGTCAACTTGTGAAGCGATTTTATTTTAAATAGAATCTTCGATATAACCTTCAGCCACGGTAGTAGACTTCCATACACCATGTTGCTTTAATTCTGTCACATCTGCACCAAGATTCGCTAATAACAATGCTGAGATCCTTCGGAAATAATGTATGTAAATACATCTCAGCTCAGGATTTGGTAGCTCTAAAAATTATGCAATTTCATTTGTCATGGAACCAATTTTATTTTTTTCTGTAACGGCATCAAAGAACATAAAACAGTTTTTATTCTAATGCTAAACTCCATGTCGCAAATATCGATCCAGAGGAGTTACCTGTTTGCACAAAGAGTTTGTATGTCGAGTTTTTTTTTTTGCGCAAGCAAGTTGTATAAGCATTGAGATGGAGGGTGTGTTCTAAATTCAAACACCAAAATAGTGTTTAAAAGGCCTTCACTGTTTTTAGTAAGTAAAGTAAGCTTTTTAGGGTGGAAATGTTATAATAATATTTTAATTAAATGCTTGATGTAAAGATAGCTCTGGCTGATTCGCTCTGTAAAAACACGAACTGTCCGATATCGTGTCGGTTAGTCTATATAGGCCTTCTATGGTTATGATGCTAGGCATCGCAGATAAGAGCCCGACTATAACATCTCATAACTTTAAACATCCCTTTCCGTTTGATCTCTGACAATTGCTGTTTGTTTGGAAAGTTTGTCTTTGAGATTTTCTTCGATAGTGGAGTTGAGATTTAGTGTCGTTTAGTCTCTATATTCTTTGAACGTTGTGATAGTTTTTATTTATTAATATACTTGAACAATTTCTGACCTTTTTTATAGGATTTGCATACGTTTAAGGGATAGAGCTATCATTTGGTATATGTAATTATACCAAAACCTGTTTAACCTACGCTACGTATTACACACAAACTGTCATTATTGTTGAGATGTTGATGTTAATGTTTATATAGTAGTCACTGGAAACCTTTTCTTCATTAAACATCCAAGTTTTCCGAATATGCATACATACATACATACTTGCTTATCATCACTGTTCACGTCTTACATTCTGAATTCTGCAATGTTCTGTTGTTTTAAGTTAATTTTAAACTAGTAGTTTTGCGAACAGTAATCCTCGCGAGCACATAGTCTTATTAGCGGAAATTTTTCGCAGTACTTCACAACCTATCATCTCGGAATCCACTTGAATTTACCGATATGAAAGAAACATTATTGGGATTTCAATTGCAAGATTGAAAACAGTTGTTTTTTACTGTGGTAGTGAAGCTAAGAGGAACCATAATGGGCCTGCCAGTGATAGGAAATAGCTGGCTGAAAAATAAGGTAAATAATAACCTGAAAGTAGCTGCTCAGCTCTTATTTTCTAATGACGTCATCGCTCCTGACAACCCAGAAACTTTGTCAGCCCTTATTGAGAAACATCCACCTTCTTTAACCCCTCTTCTTCCTCTACCTACCATGACCACGCACCGGCAGACGTAGTGTAGGCCAGCCTCCCGTTTGCTGGACCGACGACCCCGACAAATCCCCATTGGGGTCGTCTGGACCGACGACCCAATGCATGGAGGCAGGTTCAGTAGTGGACGACTTCCGGCTGATAATGATGATGGTGATATTTTGTAATATAGAATATTTCTTATTTTTGCGAAGTTTATGCTTTCCAATGTGTTTTGTTGTCAACAAAAAATCTGCAAAGAGTTATTTAACTGTTTATTTTTTACATACAATCACTAATATCGTCATTCGTATACTTGATGTTTACTGCACGAAGCATCCAACTAGTGAAGAGCTTATACCGTTTTGACAGTGAAACACCACTCACCACTGCGGGCTGGGCGAAGAAGAACAAGACTTGGCTTTAATTGGTCTGCACAATACAAAGTACTTACATGCACAAATAGCAAGTACTATGAGTTATCAGTAAACCCCATAATTTGAACGAGTGAGAGGTTTATTCCATTATGATAGCAGATGAGAAAAACTATCTCATGTCTTAGAGGGCGGGCTAACGCCTATATAATTTGTTAGTTAGTTTGATGAAATTTATGTGAAAGCGATCATTCCAATAGTCAATCCAGCATCTGGCAAAAACTAAATTAAATAATTAACCTAATGCACGCGTTTTCAGCAAAGAGTTTAGGTAGGAGAGTAAAATCAATTCCAGGGACTATTGGCTAGAGTCCAGGCCGTACAGTGTCCGACCGCAGTGTACTTCGTACTATATGAGTATGCATATAGCGTAAACATATTAAAATAACCGATTCATGTACCTGTAATATTTTCCGTACGTAATTATCAGAAATATAATAAAATAACTTCATAAATGTACATGAAAGCAGGGAATGTCTGCAGCATAGGTAATGGTGTAGATCGATAGTACGTTTTGATATATATTTTTCGAATTACAAACTTTAGTGATGTTACATCGTCTTATATTTCATTTAGGTTCCGTTATTTAAGAGATTGGCCTTCAAATTTGCCCGAGCAGAAAATGAGTATAAAACTTCGCCAACAGAGCCGTTTTTGACAGCCAAAGTATCGAAGGTTCATTGAAATAACGTTCATAATCGCGCGCACTAATGGATGTTATCACCTAACAACTCGGCAAGGCGAAAAAACCCAAAACTGGTCTATAATATTTTGTGTATTTCGGTGAATAGGTATTTAATTTATTTAAGTTTAAAATTATTAATAAGATGTATCTGTGTAAAAACTGATCCCTAAAAGGCGTACCTCTCATTTATAAGTCTAAAGCAAGAACACTCAAAAAATTGTGCTAGGTAATAAAAAAACTAGGTCTTTTGAGCAAGAGGCAGTTGACATAATGGTACGTCAAACAGGTTCCACCGCACTGCCAGATATTATTTCAACAAGCAGTAGTGTGCGAACACTGCTCTGTTTAGATGTTAGTCTCAAAGGGGAAAGCAGCGAGTAAAATTACCGTGAAATTTAAGGTAAAATTAATTTAATGACTATTATGTTGACTTATTTGGTAGTGATCCTAAGGTTCTCCAGAACCATAACATGTCAGAGTATAAAAGCTAGCTGTCATAATGCAGGCGTGACGATTACCTGATGGTAACGACTACCCTGACTCCGCGCTTGCTATAATTAAATTAAATAATGTTCAAATGAATTCCATCTTCACAATCATGTAGGTGTAAGTGGTACAAGTGATGGTTTAGATCATAATTTTTTTTTTGGATCATATTTTTTTATTTTTTATTTTTTGGAAAAGAATGTCGATTGGCTCCCAAAAGGACGTTCTACAAAAATTTGTTAACGTTATAAATTTGATGCCCCTCAAATTTCAGAGGAGATTTCAGACAGCAAACCTAATACAAAATTTTCTCCGACCTGCATTCAAGTTGAGGTTTAGTATTGAGTATCCTTCTGAAATACGGACCTAACCGTCTAAGCCTCTTCTTAAGTACAATTTATCTAGTTGTTCATTAATTGTATGTCACCACAAGCATTAATGATCAAGAAAGTTTACTCGTAATTCCACACACCACTACAAAGCTTAGATTTTCTTCTGAATGAAATGTCCATAATATAGCTGGCTCTGTATTGTTTCCGTTGAGATGTGAGATATGCGCATGCGTGCTAGTGATATATTCGTGTTAAAAAATTTCGCTTCTGAGGAAGCCAAAGGCAAGTATTTAGATCGATTTGTAAAACGAAACAATGCGTTTTGATAATCTATAGGGCAATTTTGAAATTATTCTAATACCCTAACAATTTGATGTGAATGTTTAATGTGGGAAAACAATGCGAAGTATTTCAAAACACATTTGATAATCATTACTTTTTTAGATAACGTGACTATTTACTATTAACTATTGTTAAGCTTTGACGATAGCAAAATATAAATACTTATAATATTATACTCTAAGCTCCTCAGCGTAGAGGCCAAAATGTACTTTTTTTAAATGCAACTAGCCAATGATTATCAACTTGATTCCCAACGATGACAAATAAAAATCATAAAATTTAAATAAAAAAAAATATCCTACAAGCACGACAAACGTCAGGTTATTTTCTGTTAATACTAAGTCTCTAAAAACACGTGCTTCTGGAAAGACAAGAAATTGCACTTTGATATCAAAATTCATATTTTACAAACTTCTTTATTGGTTGATGATTTCGCAGTTGCTTTTTCACACTCGCTGGCAACCAACAGTTTTAAGAACAATTCTAGTGTTATGACAAAGCTTTTTCATTACTGGCAAGTCGTTACCCAGATGACATGAAACCACCAGTTGCCCTGAGATTGTAATTTGTAGGCATCTGGGTGATGTTTGCCCATCACCCTGCGATATAATTCTTGTATACAACTGCTTGGAATACTGATAAAATATCTGATTATGTGGTGGTAATGCCAAAGGCAGGCTCTTGGTTCTCTATACTAGCTTTTGAACTTTATCTCTCTACGATTTAGTAGAAAATTACGAAGAAATACATTCCTCTCTCGGTAGCCAAGATAAGTGAAAATAAATCCATTTAATAATAGATCGAATCCTTCTGTTGTGTTTTCGTCTGTAATAAACAGTGCGTCCCTAACAGACATTCAGAATAGAAACAATTCCTTGTAAATATCTAATTTCAAAGCAACAATATTCTACTTATCAGTCAGTGTTAGGTGTCAAATATATATTTTTCCATTTCACAAATATATTCTACAAGACGAAAATGTAGAATACATATTTTATACATGTACTTATAAAAAGGGGTTCTAAAGGGTTTTTATTATTTTAACAGGTAAGTTTCCATTGAGCTTAATGATGAGCACGATGAAAATGATAGTGATGATGAAGCAAGTTTCTGAAAAAAAAACAGAAACATTTGTTTATCAATTTATCATCCACTTTGCTATTATCTTCCACTTCGAACAATCTTATCGAACCGTGGCGATGAAGTCCCCATTTGTTTGATATGACGTCATAACTACCACGTGCAAGCAGCAACACAATCAATTCACTAACTATCGAATTTAACCGATAACAGTTTTCCTCAATCGGTATTCGATGTACCATCGATACTCGCTGCGCATTTATAACCCGATTATAAACACCGTGAACATCGATTGAAATCGTTCCGGTACTTTACGACTTTATTTCGGGCGAGAATGTTTTTCTTTGACTGCGTCAGTTAGCTTGCGACCGGCGTGTATCGGATAAATATTAATAAAGCGGGTCGGCCTCGTTTCTGGGAAGTTGGGAGGATCTTATTATAACCGCAATAGCACCTATAATTAGCAACATTCAAATTACTCGTGGCGTGTACGTGTTGCGCCAGATCGATGTTACGTGCGGCTACTCTGTTCGGGAATATTTCGATTGTCGATTCATCGATTAGTTTTTGGAACGTATCATTACTTGAAACGATTTTTATAATTTTATAAACATTGCTAATGTTTAGAGTTAGACCTTTTACATGATATCGTTTGGCACGATCATTCATCGTTAAGACGGTTATCCTCATATTTATAAAACGGCTATTTTCAAAAGCGGAACGTAGACCTATTTTATGCAAGTACCTACTTAAAATTTAAATTGCTCCGTATTCTGTAAAATAGATGTTGTGAAAGTCAACTTACGGATTAGTTGGCAGGGTTTCCCTTTATTATTTGATTAAGCAATATTAATAATGTGGATATATACGGGTTTTCACATTTCGCGGTACAATTGAAAGGCATGATGTTGTTAAAGGAGCAAACAATTTATTTTTCGGTATATTATAAGTATTTTAAGGTGTCATTCAAGTTTTCTCATTTAAATATGTTTGTCTATGTACATAGACAAACATACCTATTTCTTGACACGTTTAGTGTGAGGAAGGAACTTGAGTTCAAATCCAACCCAAAATAAACCTAATTTGTATCTAAATTATTTAGAATATTATCAATTTTATGAAGATGACAACTCTGCCACAACAACATATCAGCGTTGATACTGGCAAAGAGAACATGCTTCAAGATAAGCGATCTCGCCTGGACAATAGGTCTCGTTTAGCTAATAAAGTATCCACTTTATCCTCAACCAAATCAATGTGAGGACTGAGTAGTAAGTAAAAACAAAAGAATGAGTCAGCGTACTGCGGAGCCAACGACCTGTCCGTCGGGGTGATCTTTTGAAATTCCCGAATAATTGTCGACGAGTAAGGTGGCGACGAAAATAACCGGAGCTGAGCCCACGCGATGTGAATTAGTTTTATTTGTGTATTGATTAATTGACTTATTTGTTTAGTGTCAGTTGCTACTTTGAATTGATACGAATAGTTTAGACTTTAGGTCATTATACTTATAATATTTACTTAAGAAAAAGTTCGTTGAAAAAATAGCGACAGTTATTAATTTAGGATTAAGTTGATGATGTTTAGTTAATTTCTATTTTAATAATGGTCAAACGCATTTATGTATCATTGGTACACTACCTACATTTTAGTAATACATGTGAAAGTGTATAGGAGTATGATTCCGCTTTGAATGCTGAACCTGTACTGAATTACAAATACAGCAGGCCATGTCGGGTGTGTGTGAGTGGGGGGAGATGGGGGCACACACTCAACTAACCGTGGGAAAGCCTGCTTGTACGGTGTGAACAGACTAACATCAAGTATTCATTTGTTATTTTGATGCGAATCTTTTCGCGTTTTTGTTCGATCATACTGAATATAAACCACAACTTCAAAAACAATAATAACAAACTGTTTTAATCAGTCAGTAAACTCTATTACCTGATGATCAGGGTTAACATTTAAGTTGATAAACAAGCCGCCGTTTGATCTCCAAATGACATTAAGGTTCCTAAAGTTATTGAAACAAAATCAAATTAACAGAGCAATGTTGACCGCGGCTCTTGAGGTGGATATTCATTTGGATAATGATATTCTGCGAATTACTCCATGTTTATAACTATAATGCCTTGCTTCGTAGTGTGTCCAAATCGAGGTTACACACAGGCGCAGATCAACGTTATGCCTTCACGTGGTAACAACATACACAGAAACCGTACCAAGTTGAGTTGACCTTTAGGATACCATCTGTTTTCACCGTTTTAGTGTCAGGTGGGTGCTTTTGCGGGGGAGATGGCAGGTCTTATGGTGCTGGTTGTAGCGTTGCTTGGCAGACGTCACTCGCACACATTGTTACAGACGCACACAAGTATACGTGACCGTGGCATTCCATCGGCATCAACACTCACACATGCTCACAGCGCACCTTATTAAAACGAGACGCGAATCGACGACTTATCGGGCAATTAGTCGTGCCTCTCGTCAGATATTTCAACGTCAAGAAATTTTGTACAGCATACATTGCCTGGCGTTTTCAATAATTGAAAAACTAATTGCAGTGTAAAATTACAGCTCCATAACACCTTTCAATCTTATCACAAAGGCATAGTCATAAAAACATTTATGTGAGATAGAAGTCTTACACAAACAAAATTTATACATTTCGTTGCGGAAAGTTAACAGCTAAATTAAATGCAATCAACTGAATTTAAATTCATCATAGTTTTTCAATAACTGTAAAATTAAAATGTTAGCCAGCAATGTAAATCGTGTTGAACGATGGTACTACTATCGGTTCGAGTGCAAAGCTCACGTGGTAGCGTAGAGTTCGAGCCGGCACGCGCGAGAGGACGCACTGCGCAAGTGCCTCTGATAACAACTCGACTCGCGAATTATTCACGACCTGTCAACTTATGAATTATTATTCTGTTAACAACACTGCGTTTATGTTAAATCGTATTATGCTGCGTTAATTGGACTTAGTTAAGCCTTTCGGTCAGATTTCAAGCAAAATTACATGTGATGTATGACTTTGATGTACTCGTATTATGAATGCAGGAGACATTATTACTGATATTAATTATTATACATACTTAGTACTTATCACTACTACTACTTTTACCTGTAATTATAAGTAAATCATAGACATTTTAAAGCAGGTACCTACTTAAGTAATAATGCTATTAAATTGTAACTACATATTATTCTTTTTCCAGATTGCATACAGGTAACACGCATAACACGAGCAACAATGTTGTCTTTTTAACACGCGCTTGAGGCTAATTTGCCTAAAATAAATAAAGTATTCGTATAAACTCACAATAAAAATCAAATTATATGTCAATTTGTAACAAATGTGACAGCGGAGTCATATTATATTGAATATATTAAATATTCTATCGACGTAGAAACTCCCACAAAACGGCATCTTATAGAAGATGAAGGCATCACTATAAATATTTAAAAAACTGGACAAAAACCGGTTTTGTTGTAAATTATTAATATATTGACTTTATAAATTGATATTAATAAAAACAATATTGTTATTTAAATGGTTTGTAATTTTAGTAGCATTCAATGTCCGGTTTGAGAAACTCTAATGTTAGATTGTAATCACAAATCTTACAATTGGGTACACATTTGTTAAGTTAAATTACAAATTCGATTCAAATAATTGGTAATTGTTTGTTGTGGCTATTACAAAAATATTCACTTCAAAGGAATTTATCTCGTTTAAATGAAATATTTAATACACACTGAGGATCATAAATAAGAAATTAATCAACTTATTTCAATACTTACAATAAAAAAACAATGTAAAAAGAACATTATTTACTATCATCGAACTTATTTTTCTAATTAAATTCCGATGGAATATTTTTAAAAGAACAAACCATTAAACGCGTAGGTATAATAAATTAAGTGTAGCATAATTGATGAGTGCATTAACAGCCAATAAATAAAGCAATTTATTCAAATTGTTGCAAATCTGTGTTATTTATAACAATGTTACGCCTCTTTTCAATATAAGCACCAATAAAATTATCATACACAATAAAGATATCGAGTCGATACATAAATAATGTAGACACATGATTCTTAACATGACAGATTCTTAAAATGACAGGGATATGGGAATTATAAACATGCCATATTTTAATTTTATGTTTGTTAGAGAAAGTATTAGGATCATTTCCATATTATGAATGATTAGGGACTACTAATGCCATCTGTTGAGCGTGCTGCGTACTAGAAAAAGGGTTTTCATGAAACTAACATTAAAAGAGGTTGTCCTCTTTTAATACGATAACATGGTTTTGTTTTTATATTTTATAGGTTAGTATGTAAAATATGTACCTTAATCTTTTCTTTGATTTTTTTGGATACTCAGGAGTAGAACCATCCCACAGTTCCTGAACAACTCGATGGGATCAAATAATATTCCATGTACCTATAATTGTTAGATCTATTCTATTGGTCGTTAATATCTTATACCTATAGGTAAAGTAACACTATCTCAGCATTATTACAATATCCATAACATACCGCCGACCCTCTCATATGAAGTAAAACTCCTGGGACATGCGAGACTGCATCTACGTTGTCATCTGATGATTTAGTTATTTACCGTCATAGGCTTTTTATAACTCTTATTCAGCATTGTTTTAGAATCATAAGTAATTACAAGAGTAAACCTCTTGTGCAAGAACTCGTCTTTGTTGGTATCACCGCCGTGCCAGATATACTACCACAAAGCAATAAAGCGGAAGTAATACTGTGTTAAGGTGTTAAAGGCACGGTAGCAAATTAAATTACTGGATAAAAGAGATTAAAAAACAAATGTCGCGGTATAGTTTTACAAGAAAATACTACCTGGGACTGCAACTGTGGTTAAGCGTACTTGCCATTAGCTGGATGCCTTGACTGTTTCGTCACCTGCATAAAAAATTGTAAAATTGGGTATACCTACTTAAGGTGCTTGCATATCATTTTAGTGTAAATCTCCAATGTTGACCGAACGATGCGGTTCTACTATAACTGGCCAAATTGATTTTCATCTGTCCGTATGTTTGTTAGGTTGTTCGTTGATCTTCCTTGTTAAGGATAAATTTGCTGTGGCGTTATTTATCGACCGATTTTGATAAAATGTGGTACACACATTAGGTACCTGACTTTAAAGAGGAATTTCGAATATAAGCATAATTAGTAAAGTGGTTCCCTAGGTAATTAGAAACCAAGTACTGCAAAAAATTGCCGCTAATAAGACTACTCGTACTATGTATATATTATATATACTACTGTGCGATCTACTGTTCGCAGAACTACTAGTATTCCTAAATGGTTTCCGATACAGAAGTTTCATTACGTTGACTGCGATAATGCAAAAGTAAATATAATCTCATGTGAGATAGCAACACTTTATTGTAAGGGACTCACGCTTTTCAATATAATGCAGCATGCACAATATCTTGAAAATGGCACAGAGGCAGAACATTTAAGAATTCAGTACGCTAACTCCAGGGCAGTTAAAGCTGAGGCTGGTAATCTCAATTTTATACATTAGTACCTAACCTTTTAAACGTAATTGTGGATATAGCTCTCTTTCTGGGTAGATTTCAGCTTGAGCTGACATTAAGGTAGATATTTTTAAAACTTTATCATCGAACGTCGAGACGAGTAAAATAGTACTCCAATAAGAAGCTTTAAGTTGATTTTATATGAAGCACTGCACTACTCACGGCATCTTTTCTTATTTATTTGCTCTATAATTTCACATACTTATAGGAAGAAAATAACTGTACTGAGGTCATGGTACAACAAAGGCAGAGTTTTGTACATGAGTCACTGATTTACATGTTATTATCATCAGTTTAACCCGTAGACTCGCCATTCGCCTTAATTGCCCAAAAACACAATAGACTTCGCAGAAATCATACTACATTTTCAAGAACTGCAACATATGTGGTTAATAAAACAAAAGCAAAGTGCACACCTAACATAGCCAGACAGGTGTATTCACTAGCGTCAGTAGTGATAGCTGCGAGCTGATGCTTCTGTTCATATTCAATACTGTTATTGTTATTCAATGAACTAGCTTAGAATAACGTTTTGAATCTAGAATCTTCGCTAGCCAAGACCACGATACGACATCGCTCGTAAACTCTACGTAGAGACACAAACACAAATGACTCCACCGAACTTGGACTCTAGCAGAGCAGTCGTTAAATAACTTTGTAGAGTGCAGTAATTTAGAGATTGTATGAATTTTATAACAATCCTGGGAATATTTTAAGAAACCTTTGTTTCGTTTACCTATATTGCAATTTTTTATTCGGTTCAATTTAGACAACCTAAAATCGTTTAAACAATATAAACTTAAATGATTAAAGCTGTTTAATGTTACATGTTAATGTAAATAAAATATACTTTAATACATCAGGCATAAAATAAAATAGGTAAATCTTGTATATTTTTTGTGTCAATCGTGTCGAGACGAGTAATGATGCACTCGCCTGAAGTGGGTAGATTTCAGCTTGAACTGACATAAAACTGCATTAAAATTAAAAAAAAAATTTTTCTTTACCATAGAACGTCGAGAGGAACAAATCGTTCTCCAATAACAAGCGCAACGCTTATTCCTAATAGTGCAGTGCCATCCAGAATTTTAGACTACAAGAGTTCATAACCCTGCATGGAAATGCTCTCCGCTCATCACCCTGAGATATAAGATGTTAAATTAGTTGCTCTGTAATTTTGCCAGAACCATCAATGAAACACAGTAATGTTTGACTACAACTACTGCTTCACGGTTGAATAACTGGCAAAGGGTAGTGGTACTTCTCCAGGCGAATCTGCAAGTGTCCTGCCACTATACAACATTAATGACTTATTTTAATGTTTGCCACTACTATAGGTACATGTACTATACGTATACTATACTTACTACAAGTGCAATTTGAAAAATTTAATACCGACTTCCATTCTATTACTTGGTAAAAATCAGTTATTGGAGTGTAACTCAAAAACTACTAGACCGAGTTTGATGACATTTAAATGGGACCACACGGGAAGCACCAGCTTTTAAACAAAAAATGATTTCGAGAATCGGTCCACCCAACCGAAAGTTATGAGGTAACAAACATTTAAAAAAACAGTCGAATTGAGTACCTCCTCCTTTTTTGAAGTTGGTAGAAAATGTATTAACAAGTACAATTTGAATAATTTTATACCGACATCCATTCTATGTAGTTATTGGAGTGTAACTCAAAAACTACTGAACCAAAATTTAAATGGGACCACACGGCTTTCAACCAGCTTTCAACCAAAAAAAGAATTTTGAGAATCGGTTCATCTTATCGAAAGTTATGAGGTAATAACAAACATAAAAAAAAACCCGCGAATTGAGTACCTCCGCCTTTTTAGACGTCGGTAGAAAATGGTAAAATATTATAAAAAAAATAGTTAAAAGGGTGACCAACTGACTCCGTCTTTACAACAATGACGTAAGTATAGAGGACGTTTCAACTCCATCATTATTAAAATGGGAAGGACTTCCACTGGTGTGTCTGAATGCGCTCCTTTTATGTAAACATGCAAGTGATCTATCCCTGTTAACTAGCCATCGTATGTTCACATTATTATAAGAATATCTAAAATAATTATGACTGTTCTTAGATCTATGGAGTGTACAGCTTGGTCACCCAGGCGATGGCCGGTTCGCCGTTTGCCGCTCAATATAAATAAGTAAATACATATAGAAAGACTTTCATCTGTATGTAATGCGAACTCGAACTGAGGGCCGGTTCCACGCTCGTCGGGTGAGGATAATCATGAGGTAAATAGTTTTAGCTTTGAATGCCACAAGGTACGGATATGTGTGTCTGTTTTGTTAACCAGTTCACGCCTTAAATTTTTGCAAAACTACTAGTTTAATACTCTGAGGAGTGGTGAAAATGAAAAGTATCGTACCAAAATTGCCTAAAAACACACTAACACTGTCAAATTAATATTTATAAATACGAATGTTTGTTAGAGTGTGTATGTTTTGTTTGCTACTTCTTCACGATAAACCGCATGAACAGATTTGCATAAAATTATGAATTTTTATTCCGATTCAGCGGTAGTTTCAGAAATACCGCAATAACCTTATTTAACGCTGACGTACTAGGTTAGTAAGTAATCTTTTGATACTTAAATACATACTGATCATACAGAAAATAAAATTAAATCAAGACTTAATCTTGTTATGTTAGCCGTATTAATATAACCGATACTTTTATAGATGTGGTCTGATTTATCGTTTTATTAACAGAGATTCAGCTTACCATAGAGAGATTATTTTGACATCCATAAAGGTCAGACATCTATTAATTCTATGTAATTCCTGCTTAGTGAAAATCATTTTCTACCGACTTCCAAAAAAGGAGGAGGTACTCAATTCGACTGTATGATTTTTTTTTCTTGTTTGTTACCTTTCGTTAGTTAACTTTCGATAGGGTGAACCGATTCTCAAAACTCTGTTTTGTTTGAAACTGGTGCTTCCCGTGTGGTCCCATTTAAATTTCACGAAATTTGGTCAAGTAATTTTTGAGTTACACTCCAATAACTGAATAGAATGCAAGTCGGTATTAAATTTTATAAATTGTACTTGTGTCACAAGTTGCTCCAATCGTAATTAAGGTTATAAGTATTTAGTTCGGTGGCACCGTACCCCATGAACCTGGCGAGTGAAGCCGCGGGCTGGCCAGCTAGCTTTGCGTGAGATATTAAGTTATAGAATGAGGATTAGTAACGGGTTTAACTCTTAATGCGTGTAGAGCAAATAATAAACATCATCACAACAATACCAGGGACTGCACCTGGGAGCCTACGATTCGAAGGTAGGTTAACTATCGATTGAGCTAACGTCTTCGTTCGTTCTCGAGCCTTCATTCTTGTAGATATTATATATTATATGCAATTTAATATTTAAACAAACCCTGATATCGTAGAGATTGTTGTTGAAAGGTGCATCGAATGCTTGCGCCGCGATATTTTCGTACTTACTTTGTCCGAGATAGAAACAATAAAAGAGCCCCCAATACACAATAACATTGGTATTATGACACCCACGTAGGCCAAGATAAATATCCTTCTTGTTTCTACGTCTCCTTTTTACATTGAAGCACTTTATACCCAGTAGGCTGTTGGTTCGGCAGAGTGTGGACTGAGTGATGGGCTGAAGCGAGACCTGTGGATGAAGAACACAGATATATATGCACAATAGATAACGCAGTAGGTAGGTATAACGATTTGTATTCAAACCAAGCGTGCCGACTTTTTAATAAATTGATTTACCTGAATTTACGCATAATACAAGGTTTCTCAAAAGACAGTTTATATTTATTTAGCTTACTGCGTGAACGCAATGAATCCGAGGGGCGCGGGGGTTGCGTCAATCGGTAGCCTGACTCTTGGGAATTCAGTCTCAACAACTGAGACTGAATCAAGATGGAGCGTTTTTCGGGAGCAGACCGCGCGTTGTGCGTGCGAGCGATTTACAAAAACGGTGATATATAATGTATATATGTGATGATGACGCTGTATTTTATAATTATAGTGGTCCATACAACACACATTCATTATGGATAACGTGTGCATGAAAGTCGTGTGTGCATTTGTCCGAAGATAACTTGAGATCAGTTGATATATATTTTTTAGTTTCCTTATAATATTTATGGCAGAAAAAAAGCTTGCATCCATAATAATTTCTTGCTTGGTATATATGCCAAATCACGGGCCTTATCCGTTATGACCATTCAAACACGTAACGTGGCGCGTTACGATATCTTTAAGGAATGATGTTAAAGTTATATTGACATCACGATCATTTCTTGTAAATGGTCATAGCGAATAAGGCCTCAGGTTGTTGTCTCAATTTGAGGATTCGAAATTACCATTTGAATATACCATTTCACATATACACAGCATTTGATATTTTGAATAGGTAGCTTGTACATATCACACAATTATTTTATTTTCGGCTTAACGTTTTTAGTAAGAAACTAAAATAGGTACTTAATTATTTTAAACAATATTTTTGTTTGGCTTTTATCAGTAAACGTAGGAGTATTTGTTTCCGAAGCCATTCCATGCTTGGAAATCGTCCAAGTTATTGTGATTTTCAAAAAAGTCACTGGGTGTTCACACATCTGGCACTCGTCACCTACGTTCTTAAGAGAGAGGTGGATGCCCTTCAAACGCAGTCTCTGACTGGTGTCAATTAGGTAACACATTGTATCTCTTGTAATACCTTCTTTGACACACAATGTGAAACAGTACCTAATTTCAAGACACAGTATGTTGCCTAATTGGCACCAGCAGGGGACTACGTGTCGGTATTTACTAAAAGGCACCGCTCTACGGACGTACTGCGCTATCGGTGGTACCTTACCGGTGCCAGGTACTGCCACGAGCCTTAAGCCTGTGTGAAACAATACTGTGTTAAGATCAAAGACCGGGTAAGTAATATATGTTCGGTTCATAAAATACATATAGACAAAAGAAATATAAACTTATGACATACCATTTATTTCGTATATAATACATATAATATAATAAACCTTTGATCGAAATTCAAATCAAATAACAACAAAAGAAAACAATTCATAAACTATAAATTCATGTGAAATTCTTAGCAATTGAAATAACTATTATAAAAAACACAATCACTGCACATACTTCTAATTTAGTCGAATTTAGATAAACATATATGTATAATGAAACGTCGAAACCTATTAATATATTTCAAAAGTAAACAAAAATGCCTGACTAAGAATGATAAGTAACAGTGAAGGGTATTCAAATAAAAAGCTGTAAAACGAATTTCGAACAACAGTCACGCACCTTCAAAGACCATTGTAGCAAGCAATATTACTAGGTGAATGGGACTGAACAACATTATAACGTAAGCAGTGCTTTACCACGCAGGACATGGAAGCTTGACAATCTGAGTAGAATTGCGACTTACATGGGTAGGCACAAAGCTTACCGTCGGATAAACAACTTGCTCGTCACATCACTAAGTGGTATAAAGACGTGCTCAGCGTAGTACGTGCATGTTAGTCACTGCCTCCCGAAATGGTATTGAAATATTTTTAACTCTAATTTTAACTTTAATAACATAGCAAAGATTGCTTATGGAAAACAATAAGCAATCTTTCCTATGTTATTATTTGTTATATCTTTGCATAATGCTATTTCGCTTGTACTAGTGAGCGGAGCAACATTCTGTCGATTGAAGTTGGGAATTTTATTGGCCATTTATCAACCCAGCAGAATTATTGTCTCAAAAACTGATCTTTTGGGATAGTTTCAATTCCATTTTATCATCCAGAATAGTTCTTAGTATATAATTCAAATACGCGATGGGTTTATACTTTGTACCACGCGCTATGCTAGACGTGCGTATGTCTATGCAGGCCGCAGTCAATGAACTGCCAGAGGTCAGGTGAAATTATCTCGTATACGAGAGCGCCTTACGCGACATCTGACTCACAATGGCCGGATACTTGTTTATCTCTAATTCTGATGCTCGGGTATTTTGGACTCGCCACGGCGTCACAGTGAAAGGTGAGATCTTCATGGATTTTAAAAGATTTTGGAAAGCTTTCATTCTGTACGTTTTGAAATTGATTGAGATATAGATTGATGCAGCATCATAAAATATCAAGCAGTGTTTGGAGATAATTCTGTTAGGAAAATGCTTCGGGCTTAATACTCGTATGTATGTACTTAACTGCTTACTGCTGCTGCTAATATGCACCTTCTCCACGCTCGCAGTCGCAATGAGTCGATACCAGGAGACTAGCAAGAACAACAAGTAATATATTGTGAGGTTCACGTGAATTAGTTTATACTGTTATTTATCTAGGGAAATTGTGACACAGATAAGTCATAGTTTGTAGGCCGAAGCATGATCCGTTGACGCATATGATACGAACACTTTTTCCCAAACTGTGCTACGACCTCAGGTCATAGAATGTTGAGAATAAAATCGGTGGTTATTCCGGTCGACAACTGCTGCAGGTCCCGTCTTCCTCAAAAACACAGTAAGAACTTGTAAGCTTAATAAACAGCATGAATTCATACTGCAACCCTCTTCAACACTCGCGTCGCCTTCATCCTCAGGAGGAATTTACTCGACGAAAGCAAGATTGAGAGTTGCAAATGCGCATGCGCATTTTTCTAACTAAAAGCCTACTAAATTATGTATTTTGATTTGATTCCTTTTCTGAACAGACTGTTTACTGAAGCAGTTTGAGTTGTTCTTATAATACAGAACGACGGCATGCAAATTAACGTTTATAAAAAAAGAAGAATCTGCGGTATCTCTAAATACCAAGTGGTAGCCACCACTTGTACAAGAGTATTATTATTATTTTATATGTAAATAGGCTTGCGTTTGACTACCATCACGCCTGATGTTAAGCGATGATGCGGTCTACGTTGGAGCACGCTTGCCTAGAAGGAACCGATTCACTCGTGATTTGAAGACACCCAGATTGTAACCTTCGGGGAACACCCATTCAATCATAAAGCGGTGACGATTTTTTGGTTCCCTTGGCTATATACATATACTCGTATATTCAACAGTACATCATGCCAGACACAAATATATACTTCATCATCATCTTAGTCTAAGGCTACTGCTGCACATACGCTTCCACCCATATACCTATTTCTCAAAGGAAATCTATGAAGGGAATCTATTATTAGCAGTGGACGTCCTACGGCTGAGATGATGATGATGATGATGATATAATGTATAATTCTATTCAAAAGTCGAGTATTATTAATATTGTGTCTGTATTATTATTATGCATATATTATAATATTACTTTTTCAAAGCACTAACGCCTGCTTAAGCGATCTCAAACATTGAAATTTATAGAGAGAAAAATTCACATCCTCGGACGGGATTCGTTAGTTAGCGTTAGTGCTTTGAAAAAGTAATACTATAAAAATCACAAGGGTTGCGATGTCAATGCGAAAGTTCAAGTATTTCTAAATAATGCTTCTTTCGGTTGGATGGTACTGTTAACTATCCAATAGATGCCGCTCCGTCCCCGTAAGACGGTTAGTCAAATATAGAGTTAAAATTCGATGCTCGGACCAGATTCTCGGTGGCCTAGTTGATCAATAGCGTCTGACACGGAGAGTCAGAAGACGAGTTCGAATCCCGTCCGAGGATGTGAATTTTTCTCTCTATAAATTTCTATGGATATATAATTTATTTATTATATAATTTATTTCCGGACTGAATATTCGGTCATTTACAAAAGTGGGGCATTATTATAATAAAGTATCATTCAAGATTCATACTTCCAAAATTTACTTTGATGGATATCCCATAACATGGAACAAATCTAATAACATACTACAGTAAAATTATATAAAATATTAATACATATTCACAAAAAGTTTACCGAACAAACACCTTCTTCAAAATGTTTATACTAATAGACAAAAAAATAAGGATGTTGACTAAAATCTGAGTTCTACGAGTACGATGTTATTAAATCATTATTTATAAAAGAGTTGTTTTAATATTAATGGCTGGACATTGGTCACACTCGATTAGCGGTACACACGCCTCGCGAGAGTTTTTTGCTGAGCTTCAAACGTATAAATAGATCTACAAAGTGTCAAAGCACCTGCCTTTTGAACGGCATCTGCGAACTTTTGTTATTTGTTTCTACTATTACAAAACATGGCCTTTCTATTTGAGTTGCTTGACTAAATATACAAAAAACTGTTTCAATAATGAAACGTGAATGTGGTCTCTTCGAAATTCAATATTATCAGTAGTTACACTTCTACTTCAGTAATCTGTGCTTCTACTATCAGAGAAGAAAAGAATAGAAATACTGCACAATACTAAAAATAATAGACAACTATTTCAATCTTGACAGACCATACATTAATAATAAAATAATACTGAAATTGGCGGGTGCCGTCTCGTCCGTAGCCGTCTATCTTGCTTATCACTTATAACTATCATATCACATCAATGGTCTTGCCATTTTACCCATTTTTATAATAGATAATCCATGTCATCGTCATCCCAAACTCTGTTTTATACGCTTACGTTTATTTTATACCAACATGAAGGTTCTGGAGCGGAGACCACGGATCTGCAAGTGCAGCGTAGGACGTCCACCTACAAGGTAGACAGATGACCTGATAAAGGTCGCAGGACGACGTTGGATGCAAGCCGCTTCCAACCGGTCCCTTTAGAAATTTGTACGCAAGGCCTCTAAGAGTTGGTTTGTAGCCCCATTTATGCCTTTATAAAGGTCAGGATAACATATCCGTGTTTTTTTTATAAATCTAATAATAATATGGGACTACATCCACACAAGGTCTTCAGGTCCTAAAATAGGCAGAGCCTGTACTATGGTAACCTAATGACTGATATACATACTTATACATACCTACACGTAGATCAAATACACATTAATGCACACACATGTTTGACCTATGCAGACTTCGAACCCGGGATCAGAGGGCAAGAAGGCAGGGGCAACTGCACCAGATGGCTAGTTAAGTAAGTAAGGTAGTGACCACAGGTAGTGACAGACTAAAGGTATTAATACAAAGGTATTTATGGCATTAAGTAACGAGGTGGGCAATTCGTGGGATGTTAACCGCTTGCCCATGACAGTGCCACCCAGAATTTATATCTGTAGTTTTGCGTGCACTCGTCACCGAGCTCAGTACCATAACGCCATACTAGGTAATAAAAACACATGGGAGAGAAATCTACTATTATGGGGATGTAAATCATAAGATGCGAATAAAAACTCTACAGAAGGACCTTTTATACAAAAAAAGTCTTTGCACCTTTGCACAACAACAGAGGCAGAAACTGTAACATGAAGCAGCTTCAGCTGAAAGGTCTAGGAGGCTCTCCTACTTCGAAATAAAGAAGTGGTACTTACCATCAAGAACGACTTGCCTCTCTGTTCACTCAAAAAACCAGAAAAAGTGATACTAAGGATAGTCTTGATTAACGTATTTATTATATTGCTTAACAATAAACAAAGCAAATATACATCTTTTAGATAAGTAAACATATCAAATAAATCAAAAAAACGCTAGTGCACCGCGACTACAGCTAGGCATTACACTTTTTTTAATGCTATTGCATTGAATAGTGGCAAGACGATTAAGTCGTGGACTTGATACTCGTATGAAGCACTATGCTTACCCATTGCAGTTGCAATGCTACAATGCTACCCACAGCTCAGTACTGTAGATTTGCGTGGTACTCCCCTACGCTCGAGACCCAGAAATTGTTTTCTAAGTCCTGTTCGCGCAGTAATTGGATTTGCTTTACCTTTGCCCTGGGCCCTTCACACCCAAACACACCAATGCTTGCTACTTGCCATCTGCGCTCGCCACCCATCCGGTGACGCTGTAAATGCCGGTAGAGGCCAACAGCATTTAGCGCTTTCGAAAAAAAAGCTTCGTGGTATAATATCTGACATAAGTACAAAATGAAATAAGCAATGCCGACAGTAAGACTGATTTTTATATAGTCGCCTATAATTCTTATTTAAAACATTTTTATTACTGTTAGAGCTTGGATAAGCACAAAACTAATTTTATGCTAAACTTACGAATTCACAGCTAAAGAAACAATGACATAGTTTTTATTGCTTTTAATCAGTCGAGTGAAGTGACACGAGAGACGTAGGGGTGCCTTTACTTTAACATTGTGTTTTGCATTTTAGATTGCTATGTCGAGCTGGGGGATGATTCCACTAACTAAATTGCAACCGAACCGTAGATGAACGTGCTTTTCTACGATTGAAAAACAGTCCAGCTACAGCTACGTTTCTGTTGACGCTAGTGATCGATCCAAACTTTATATTCTGCTAACTTGATAGATTATGAACGCGACAATCATATTCGTATAATAAGAATTTAATATTAATATACTATGTAAGGCTTAACATAACGTTACGTTCCATTTCGTCTATAAAATAGTAGATTGGCTTTTTGCGTAATTACCGAACGACAACCGGAGTCGAAAACTGCATTTGCAGCTTGATAAATAATTGAACGTTGCGAGATTGTAGAATTGACCCTCTGGTCTACACTACAAGACAGTCAATGACACGAAGCGGGTTAAAATTCCAATGCAGTGGACACCTTCGTATTAAACTGAAGTCTGAATTATGTTTGTTTCTAGTTAACTAAAAAAAACTTTTATTTTGTAACTAATGTCGCGGAAACATGCAGACGCCGCTGCGTACTCGCCCTGAAAATGAGCATCTGACATGCTCGAAACCTGAGTCTACGTATTCGATCCCTGTGAGTGTTTTGCCGGTTAATAGTAATAGTTTAATAAAAAACTCTCACAAAATATTTCATTTTAGTAGGCAGCGTAGAAAGTGAAAATCAGTAGTCGCCACACATAGCTCCGTGGTCATGTGAATTGTCACTGCTGAATGAGTGTCTACCTAACATTGCAATTTTTAGAGCGAAAAAATCACATCCTCGGAAGGGATTCGAACCCACGTCTTCCGACAATCCGTGTCAGACGCCATGACCAACTAAGCCACCGAGGCTCGAGGTTCGAGCATCGAATTTTAACTTTCTATCTCGGACTAGACTAGAGGATGTGAATTTTTCTCTCTAAAAATTGTAACTTTTGGTATCG
The DNA here is from genome assembly GCA_917880725.1 of Selenia dentaria. Lineage (NCBI taxonomy): Eukaryota > Metazoa > Arthropoda > Insecta > Lepidoptera > Geometridae > Selenia > Selenia dentaria. The sequence goes on along the minus strand of OU862888.1, from coordinate 16,971,865 downwards.
CTAAGCAGGCGTTAGAGCTTTAAAAAAGTAATACTAGAAAAATAGTATCTACTTATACTTTCGTGCTATCTACCTGCTACCACTGAGCACCCTAGCACGTATCAGTCTGATCAGTGGTCTTAACATTTTAAACGTTCGCGAATCAAATTCAGGTTTTATAAGAATGTCGGGACTTGTGTCGCGATTCGTCTTTGAGAGTTAGTGCCGATACTGTCAGTATTGTGTTGACAGTTTAATTAATAAATAACATCAGATTTGGGTAGTTGAATTAGTCGCCCGCTCCTTATGATGCAGACACCCGCTTCTCCAGTCTACTCGTGACCACGGTCGATGCAACTTGATCGAAACGTGGAGGTCAAATAATTTTTTGATAATAATCTGTGAGTCCAATCCAAACGAACACAATTAATAGAAAAAATGTTTTCACGTCACAAAAGTTTAAATATTACGAACACAATAATGTACAGCCACCGCAGCGTACCACTGTCCCACCCGCAACTCTTCTTCCGGGTCATTTCATTAGGTGGTATCTGGGTCATCAAAGATTTATATTTTCCTATGATATTGCGTACTATTTTTAAATCACGCTATATGGATAGTTCGTGCTGACTAATGTTGAAGTTGCGCAGATCTCCACAGCACGCTGCTGTTATCATCAGCCTCAAGAAGCTTCGTCGATCAGTTCGTTCCATTATGTCTTTTAATCCGTAACACTATAATAGCACATTGCTCGGAGACATAATATATTTTCCTATTTACAAACTCTTCCTCATGTGTCTTACCACGTATGGATTTAACATTAATATCATTCATAACCTATGACGCCTTTTGAGACCAGCTTGTTTACACTATTACGAAAGTATCGACGGAAATGTTATGACAAAAGGAAACCGTTTTATGTTACAGACAACAACAGTTACTTAAAATGCTACGCATAATAGATTTTATTAAAAGGAGCTTTCTCTTTACATAATGAGTGGAAGCAAGCACTCATTCGCTTTGACGAAATCAGTGCACTCACAGGTCGCAGCCATCTTTTAGGTTATGCAATGAGCTTGGGTAAGCAAACGTGTGGAAAGTGTAGGCTCGTCACATCAGTTACTGTGTTATGTAGACCCACTTTATCTAGACTTGCTGGTATGACTCAATAATTGAAACGGGTGTAATGTGAATGTAGTTAGGTGTGTACTCTATATGTGGCACGCAGTTGAAGTACGTAAGCCAATTTTGTAGGTAGACTGTTTGACTGAATATCTGTGTTAGCTGCAGGGTTGTTAAAATCTGAATACCTAAGAACTATGTTATGTTATGTATGCTTGTTCCTTAGGCATGTTGTTAAGCCTAACCGCATAAGATACATATAGATAAGGTGTCATTGGATTCGTATCGTAGGAGAGATGTAAAAATATCTTACTTATTTTCTGTATAAAAAGTTTGGATACATTACTTAGGGTTGTTTCTACTTGACAGCCTAGATGAAGTATTATGTTTATTTATGTTTATGTTTTTATGGTTATGGTATTATGTATTTATGGTTTGTATGTATGTATGTATATAATATATTGCTTAAGCGCGACGTACAGCCTAAACGACTTATATACGTTACGGTTGGATGTTGTGGTTGGTTAAAAAAAGTGTTCGGCTTTTGATAAAGGTGTCATTGTATTTTTAACCACGCATGTATAGGATATTCTACTGTCCAGAAAAAAAAATGGAGACTGTAAACGTTTATAATATGTGTTATAATATAATAGTACCTGGATTATCAAGCTATTTAGATACCTACGAATGAAAAATAGCAACACATGTTTCGTGAGAATCTTGTCACCGCGATTCAGGATTTTGCAATGCGACTGTTCCGCCATCTAGTTTGAACGCAATGAGAAAACTATTGTTTTTCATTGATTGAAGACACATTATATACAATTGCTCGTTTAATGTATTGGATATAATAAAAAATAAACATAGTATATTGTAGAAGCTAAAATATACACAAATAAATATTGATCGTTTAATGAGTAAATCCTACTAGTAACAAAATTGGGAGAGAGCAAAATTGCTTGATAGTCTTATATGTGTATTTTTCTTCCTTCATTCACCAGCTCGGCTTATGATGATGTCTGATGTCTACGACTGTATTTCAGGTTGCTAAATTAAGAATCTCATGCATACTTTCTTTGTACTCGTAGCTTTGTTTCTAATGGGATTTTTCATTTTAATAAAATATGCTTTGATGGCGGGTAAAAACCTAACAATGGATATTGTTGAATTTGTAATTTTTTCCTACATATGTGTTTCTTCTAGTTTTGACATGGAATATTGGTGCATAATTAGCCGATACATGTTCGTAATGGTGCACGAGTGTAGGTAAAGTGTACAAAATCATGGAACGTTAGTGTTTTTCTCATCATCCCCTTAGAAAGTTTTAGTTTTAGGATCCACTGCTTTACAAGAACGTGACTTAGACAGGACAGTGACTTGACGACAGACTTATTTGTGTGCCTGCGCCTTTGACTACTTGAATAAAAATATCACTTAATGCAACTAAATATTTACTTTGGATGTGGAATTGCACATTTTTACACACACAACTCTAGTAAAAAAGGGGGAAATATATATTATTTATAATTTCATATTGTGTATTTGAAGTCTAAAGCTTCACTCTGATAATCACTTTGCCTGGAGTAAATATTCTTCTTGTATAAATAAAATAACCTAGTATTTAAGAGTATGCCATATCTAAGCGCTTGTTTATATGTTAGTAAGTACTTTAAGTAGGTACTCTATTGCATTAGGTTTTCCCTGTAAAGATAGTGTACATGATTTAATAAATAAATAAATAAATAAATGTTTTGTAGACACGCAATTACAATGCGGGTTATTAATTTTTAAATCAATATTTTCTATCCAAAATTCTCTGCCAATGAATCAAAATACTGCTAAAGGATTGTGCTTAAAATAAAACTTGGCAATATTGAAATGGCCGTAAATAAAAGAGATGCGCGAACCAAAAAAATGTATACAAAAATAAACGGCAAAGGTTTTACGGAGTGAAATCTACGTGGAAATATCAACGCGGCTCGTGCTCTGATGACGAGTAACTAGTGGCGTGACACACGATTATAATTACTTATCGATATCTTTACAGATTTTTTTTTCTAATACTGATTATTTGTAATCTGAAATATATTCTATTTATATAATTTATTCTATGAACTACTACGCCTCATAACATTTCACAGAACTATTTTACTTTCACTCAGAATCCCACTAATCTTTGATGGAATTCCAAGTATTTTAATGATTTCACGGTTTTTCATTCAAGTCCTTTAATATCGAAGATATTGACTGTTTGCAACTTAACAGGTTTGGACAGAATTCCATTAAATATATATCTATACTAATATTATAAAGAGGAAAGATTTGTATGTAAGTATGTTTGTAACGAATTGTCTCAAAAAGTACTGGACCGATTTCAAAAATGCTTTCACCATCGGAAAGGTACATTCATCCTGATTAACATAGGCTATATAAGATTCATCATCATCATCATCTGCGCGGGTGAAACCGCGGAGAGCAGCTTATATTTGAATCTACAAAAATATTAATAGCAGTATAATAGTCATTAAGTCATAACGTTTTTGGTTTTATATTTTGGCGGCTACGTTTAAGCGTGCGCAAATATAGTTTTATTTCAATCAATTAAGTTTCAATTCCTTTATTTTTGCATCGATCTGCATAACGCTGCTCGTTTGACAAGGGCTATCCCCTTAAACTTAATACGTTAATTTCTAGTACACTATTAGTTGTTCTGTGGTTTAGGTTTTTTTGACGTCAAATAAAGTTTTTAAACTAGCACATAACTAGCTTATAACAAGATATTCTGGGTATAAGATATCTTCATTCCAAATTTAACAATTAGACGTTTCAGCAAAGTAGTAATACGCTCACTCACATCCTCACTCACACACAAACTTTCACATTTATAATATTAAAGTTACAAACCAATAAGGTTTCGTCACATTATTATACAAGTACAATTTGAACTAGAAATGGGACAACACGGAAAGCACCAGCTAACAAACAAAAAAACTTTGAGAATCGCTTCACCCAGTCCAAAGTTATGAGGTAACAAACATAAAAAAAAATATACACACATACAGTCGAATTGAGTACCTCCTCTTTTTTTGGAAGTCGGTAGATTATTTTTTCAAAAAGCTTTTGTAACTACTTGTGGATACTTGTTTAATTCTGTGACTTATCTAGAAGCACGGAGAAGTTATAATTTTCTTTAAATCTTGGATGATGTTAAACTGATCATACCATGCCCTTGATGTAAATCAATCTAATACACCTTTACACAATACAATACAATGGGAGGGGAGGGAGAGATAAAATGGGAGATTAAATTGGTGCTTACAAATCAACAAGACCTACAATAATCTAAAATAATTGGAACAATTCTAAAATAATAGATTTTACTTGGCATAAGATCTCCATGAGAGCGAAATTTCTTCGAAGTTATATCTACCTTCACGTAGTCCTCCCCTTATTATGTTAATGTAAGTGTAAGTGGGTATACTGCCATTACGAGAAAAATAAGTTTAAACTGATTTATCATCACTTAAACTTTTAATAAACATCTACATCAAATCATGACCGTGCAACAAGCATGACTCTTAAATCAGGTGACAAGTTAATTAAAATAATTAAGCAGTTTTGTACCATTGTCTTTACACTGGGAGCATTGACAATGGCATGTCGCAGTGGTTATAATTCTTACCTCATTCGTGCGACTGATCTTACGTGATTTGATTCGTTAATCAGCAACGTTTTTTTTATTTAACCTTCATATAAAGTTCATTTTTGTTTTAATTATAGAACGCGTCAAGGTTATAAGCACAGGATGTCGAGATATTGTGCTGTGTGTGTTTAACGTGATTTAATTGATCATATTTGCATTTGAGACGGCTCTAAAATTAGGTGCAGCGAATATAAGGAGTAGCGGATGTTATTATTCAACAATTAGTTTATTATGTTTGCTGTGGCAAACCTCGCCTGTCACGGGGAAATCTTTCGGATTATACAAGTATAAATGATATAATAATAATACGTAATTATTACATGATTTGTTATATGATATTGGTATATCATGTTCCAAAAAAAATTGTGTGTATTGTTAATTGTTTGTCTCTAAAAGCCTCACTTCGCCACAAAAAAGTTCGAAACGCACGTGTTTTTCCTGAACGCTAAATAAAGAGCAGCCCAACAAAAGAAATAGTATCGTAGATTTCCCCACAAATAGACAGCATCCCGGAATATAAGATCGATTTAAACCTGATTTCCCCACACTAGAGACGGTTGAGTTCGCCGTTGTTGCTTTTTTCCCATTTACGAGTTTCACGGCGACCGTTGCCTGAAACTTACACGTACCCAGAATATAAATGCCGACTATCCTCGTCTCTTTCGAACGTATGAAAACAGGCGCAGGCCATCTCTGTCTGCCCACAAATAAAAATGTGTAGCCACCTCAATGTTCAAACAGAAATTGCAATATCCATTTCCATCTCACATTTGAATCTGAACTCTCTGTTAGGTTAATAAGATGTTGTTTTCTATTAGCACAATTTAAACATTTAAGGCGGTTTAAGTGTAAGGAAGGAAAATGTTGTCTTTTTCGAACCAGTTGCAGTTAAAGTCCTCCGTCCCTGTTGGTGGCCCGTTGTGGCCCGGTTTATCTAAAATCATCTGGACCAAGTAAAGCGATTATTTTAGCGGACACTTTATGAAAATGCGCAAACTTATTAATTTTGTCACTTAGGTGGCAAATTAGTTACGTTTTGGAATTAGAATTGTACACGATGAAGATTTCATTACTATGTTAAGAAGAGAAATAAACCTTTATGTCTTTGAAAATATCTAAAAAGTGAATATTATTTTATTTTATTATTTATTGTTCGCCGCTTTAACCTGGTATACTCGACGTAGAAACAGTGGGATGAATTTTGAGCCTGGTGTAATATTCATATCCATATATCAAATAAGTTTCTACCTACTACAATAATACAAAAGATTCTCATCGAAAATGTACAAATTACATTATTCATTCTATCAACTACAGACTTATAAGTTTTTGTTTGCTTATTAAATATTTTTATAGTAAGCAGATTATTGCCCTTGAATTAAAAATCTATGATCAAACATGTATTTGAATCAAAGTCAGTCTTTCCTTTCTTGCACCTATCCGTTATCCCATATAATAAAAATTGCTGATTCTTGCAGCAACTTCACGGCATTCTTGTAAATCGCAACCAAAATTCCGATGCGAAATAGCGCAATCGGCTGTGTGTGCGCATCCAGGAATGTCGGGACATCGTCCTGGACCGGTTCCCAGGCTAGTACGGGAGCTTGATCCCCAGTTAGTAATATGTATATCCTGTCCAAGGAGCTTGGCTAAGCCGACGCAGTCTTACAATCGACTCGTACAAAGCAAATGGAAACAGAAAAGTGGCGAGCGTTTGCTATGGTCCGTATCTTTACTGCTATTCTTGCTGCTACTCTTCTGTATTTATTTATTTAATAATGATATATAGATAGATACTTATTATTATTATTTTATTTTATTTTTAATTACTAATAAATGTTTTTCTTTTATTTATGTTAAACCTAAAAGTTGTGTATTGTATTAAATGATAGATACTTATCTATCTATATATATAATAATGAACCCCTATTTCTTCTGGTCACGGTATAACTTGAGAACGGATGGAACAATCTCGCTAATTATTTCTTTGTTCTGTTAGTAATTGTCAGAATTCGTAAGAGAAGTCGAGAAAAGATGGGAGGTTATGGCAAGACTGAAGGCCGAGCCTACTACGCGAACGAAGTCGCGGGCAGTCGCTAGTCAATAATAAAAAAACTTTTACATACATCATAATTATATTAAAATGTGTAAATTAAATGCTTTGTTTACTTAGATAAAATATCATGCTATATTTCTTATGTTCGATGATGAAGAAGTGTGCAATCAAGTACTAAATTAAATTAACATTTTAATTAAGACGCTTATAGAGTAAGATTGGCTTATATGAATTTGACTGTCTAGTTTAAATTCTTTCTAGATTTGACCACGGACTCACAAAATTCGGTATTAAATCACTTTAATAACCATTTCATAAATTACTTATTCGGGAAACATGCGAGTTTGCACCTAACACTGTTCTACGAAATATGGGAGCAAATGGGGTTTTTGGTATAAGTTAATTGTTTTTTAGTCTTAATTTAAATTTATTAAAAGAATATGATATTTTTTTTTAAAACATACTAAACTATTATTTACGAGTACATTATTATTATATATCGACTTATTCGATATCTCATGAGTGTTTTTACATGAATATAATTTTATATAGTGGTTATTTTCCGGGGACGATTTTTGTCTTTCAATAGCATCATCAAAACGCCGATAGAAAGTATTCACTGAGTTAAACTTCGACAATAGCTTACGTCAAGCAAGGGGCAAGTAGCAAGTAATGTACTCCTTTGCTTGACGTATCCATTAAAGTCAGTAGGAAGGTAACCTTCACTCCAAACAGGTGGTCCCCAGTTAGTGCCAATCAGGTGACGTACTCGTGGTATTGGTACATGTACAAGAGTCAGCCTTCGTACTTAACACTCAAGTGCCAGACAACCTCTAATCCGTGGAGTACAGACATTATGTATAGTCACATCTAATAGTTGTTTTTTGGGAAAGTTATCTTATTAACTGTCTTGGGAGACATCATGTTAGTCAATGCGCAGAAATGCGTAATAATTCATAAATTAAAGCTATGGTTGAAATTGCAAATAATATGAACCGTAGGGCTATTATGTATCTCAGTTGCTAACAAATGTTAATTGAAATCGAAAAATATGGCGGCTCTATGTCACTTTTGTCAGCTCCATTCGTCAACTACTGGAGTTCTCAAAACTGACATAGAGTCGCCTATTTGCAAGATTTCAATCAAAATTTGTTAGCAACTGAGATACGTCTGCACAGATCTGCTATTATGTATCTCAGTTGCAATCAAATTTCGCTTGAAATAAAAAAAATCGGCGGCTAAATGTCACTTTTGTCAGCTCCAGTCAACAACTTACTAACACTGTCAAAACTGACATAGTGCGGCCCATTTTTCCAGATTTCAATTAATATTTGATTGTAACTGAGATACGTAATTGTCCTACTGGTGTAGTACTTAACATCAAGGTAATGAGTTTCCGATTTAGTCTTAAAAATACAGAATACAATAATGTATGTACCTTGCAGGATCATCTCGCTCGTGAACATACGAGACGTGAGCTTCTTTACTATGTGCTTATGCAGTCTTCTATAGCCTGCCTACCAGCCGGTTAATACACATAATGACGATCCATTAATATGCTGCAAATTGATTTAAAATGCGGCGGTAATTGGAAAGAAATGTTTTGTGAAATATTTTATTAGCGAATTGTTATATACCGACCTAAAATATCAATAACGCATAATTTTGCACTCATTGATCATTCTATCTATCGAATGATCAATGAGTAATCAATGATTTTTTACATGAATATATTTTACCTCCAATTCCTATTTAAATTTTGATTAAAAAGTTTTGTTAAGTGGAAAACTTTTCAAGTTATACTCAATAATAATAGCAAATAAAGGATTTTCTCACCAATTCTTTAACAAAGTTAATTTATATAATGGCATTGTCGAGCAAGTCAAGATAGCATGAAACTATAATGCCATGCAACGAATAAGAATGTCAATCCTTATAGAAATGATGGTAAAAATTTATGGGGGAAGCATCTGTTCAGCAGTGGACGTCCGACGATGGTTAAAATAAATCAAATAGGGAGTTAAAATTCAATACTGCATTATTTTCAATACAATTATGAAAGTAGTTAGTGAAAATTTAAAACGCGTATGAAGAAGTAACCCAGAAGATTAGAAACCCGGTCGAGATGCCCGACTGTACCACCGCTATATTTAAATGTATAATTCTTACAAAAGTATCAATCAAGTTATAGTTAATGTCTATATACGATGAGACTATATATACTCTATGGTGGGACATAATACTCAGTACTAATAGGAACTAGATGTAACAGTTATATGGTATGATTTACTCTTTGCTTACAGTCTGATTCTCGTTATAAAAACATTTGTATGTGTACATGTTTACATTATGTAAACAATTTACACAAATTTAATGGAATATTTCATTAAGCGCTCAATGACCATAATTAATATCCTTGTAATAACTGACTTCATATAAATTGCGAAATCTGTGTCAATTCTATTCTATCTAAGAAACAGAGAAAATACAGTTATTAGTACTTCCATACTCGTTTAGTACGAAGACATCGCAATCAAGAAAACCCTAGTTAATAAACAAACTAAGTCCGACCCAAGTTACCGTTCCCTTAATATATATACTCATTACAAGAAATAGCCATGCCACATTTCATTGGTACAATCCTATGCACACTAATGAACTAGTATTGATCTTTGAGCTGACTTACATACCAACTCTTGTCTAACCTGTGGCTGTGCTATTGTTGGATAAGTACTATTAAGATGCTTGCAAATTATAATCGAATTAGTAAGTATGTATACGTGATACCTTTTAATTTTGTCGTTTTAAACTGATCAACAAGGTGTTGCAACCGCCTGGACGAGTGAACGCTAATTAGACATTTTTAAACTAAGCTATTCCATGTTTCCAAGTGCATGTTTGTTTGTTTATCTTTTAGGACAACGGTTGTTGGGTTTATCGGATGCCTTCAAATGAACTGAAAGTTTCGACACTAGAACTGGTCAGATGCTTCAGAGAGGTTCCGAAGCTAGCCAAATTTTAAACAAAAAAATTAACCATAAAGCATTGTTTTAAGGAGGATAATGGGTAACTTGTTTATTTTGTAATTATATTATAAGCAAGAAAGTAATTTACAGTTGACAAAGAAAGTATTCACACTATATTACGGTGTTATACTGTGGATTTTCAAAATTTAGCGTCTTATTATTTCTGGCTCAACTGTCATTTGCAAGTTCTCTTATAGGTACCATGACAAAATACATTTGGGTCATATTGCTTTGATGAAGTATTAGGAATGAATCTTCATTTGATGTTGTGATCAGTACTAAAAAGGAATGCAGACTCCGTTTGAACAACATGAATTTATCCAAACTGGTGGTTGATTTAAGACCTTTTAAAATCAGATCATATTTTATGTTAGTATAAAGTGAACAGAAATCTGCACAGTATTCTTGGTGTAGTGCTTTTTAAGTCTGCACAGGCAGCTGTCTATGCAGACTCAAATATCTACATCTCCAGGCTTCGGGAGGCAACTTCAGATCTCATGAACTGGGTTATCGCGCGCTCAGTTTTATGAAGGCTTGCATCATAGAATACTGACCAAGAAAGCAAAAGACCACAAATTTGCCATTGTCAATCTACGGGTATTTTTTTTATATTACGAGTATGTTATCTACGGGTAGTAAAATCCACTAAACAAGAAGTTATCCTTTTATATCAGATTTGAAAAAGAGAACAAATTGTGTTTAGTAATTATTAAATATGCTTAGAACTAGCATATACCCAAACACTAGCAAGCGTAGAATCATGCGCGAAAGCGAGGTAGATCGTTTAGGACATCATGGTTTATCTAGCCGCCGCAGTTCGGGACGTCTTTCAAGATACGCTGATGAAGTCATCCATCAGTCCTTTACTACCGTCCAAGTGGCTTTTTAGAGCCCAACGATATTTCTCCGGAAGATGACAAAAGGCCTGACGGTTTGACGTTGATTCCGTCGAGTCGTGGAAGGCCGCTGATCTGAGACGCAGCTTGTACGGACACACTTGGGGATTCTTGCCTAGAACAGATTTCACGGTCTGCAGCCGCAGCTGGACAAGTTGCAGAAACACTTAACGTAGAAGATGTGCTACTCCTTATGCATTATTCCGTTTAGAGTTGAAATTATACATTCTTGGGGCCCAGATAGGATTAGGATTAAATAACCATCAAAGACTCAAAGAGTCTCTTACGAGGTAACAAATGTAAGTAAACAATTTATGTTCGTTGTTATAAAATATCTACATATAAAATTCGAATACAAATTAATAAAAAATATTGCAAATATTGTACGCGAGGAAACACAATAACTGTTCAGAAACAAAACTTGACAGTATGCACTCATTGCACGCATTTGATTTCTTAAGATTCATCTGCGATAATATATTGAGCCAATATTTTTTAAAAAGCGTGTTTGTTTTTAGAAGTAAGTGTTACTTTATATCTGAGGGTATTTGGTTATAAAGTCGCGCTCCTCCAACATTGTTGTCCCGTAATCAGTACGATGCTTGGGAATGACAAGGTAGCAAGCTCGCCAAGTTCGGCGGTTCAGAACATTGTTTAGGTTGATAAACTTTAAATGGGTATAAAATGCTCTCATTTAATAGTTTACGTTTAAAAATACATGTATTGTATTTATACAGTTTTTAATATTAATTTATTTTGTTACTTCGTAAATTTTGGTGTTACATATAGTGTTTAAGTTAGAAGATTTCGAAGACCGTTGTATTGTATTCTTGTAGTGCAATGGATTGCACCGCACAGTACTCATTAATTGGTTTTCCTGCAACAAGTCATATTAAATGCTCAAGTCATTTTGGGCTCGTGAAACTAGTGCATGTATAGATGACCCAAAGTAAAACAAAAAAAGGGTAACCTGCGTAAAGTGTAATACGGCCACTAAGACCTAAGTTCTGTATACTCGTATTATTGATGTAGGTTTAAAACAGCAGGGGCCTATTATTGAGCCTTGCGGGACTCCATAAGCTTTACTTAAAGTATAATAGTAAATTTTACCTATTTGAGCCTTTTTTGTTCAATATGATTAAAATATTTGTAATGCCTCCACAGTAACATCAATGGATTCGAATTTCACCAAGAGTAACGTGTAACTTATAGTATCAAATAATTTCTTTTAATCTATAAAACCAAGAATTAGGTATATTTTTTTTCAAAGTTTTATCTTAGTAACAAAATCGATGGTGGCTGTTAATGTATTACTTTTAGATCTAAAACCGTATTGCCATTTTGGGATGAAGTATAATGTTCGCCGCGTAGTAATATAATATATATATGTCGTAGGATAATTTGATACTTCGAATCTTCGCGAAAATCCTAGAGGTTTTGCGAAAACGCGGATAATTAGACATAGGCGAAAAATTATCAAATCTTACTGGACAAAGTCAGGATTTTTGCGAAAAGTGCGAAAAGTGCCTAATACCTAAAATTAACGTAAACCAGTCTAAGGCAAAGTCACAAATAGGTACGACGACGAGCGAAGCGAGGAGGAGTGTTAGGTTACTTGTGACCACAACGCGCGAGCCGAGCGAGCGCAGCGAGCGTGCGCTGTTCGCAAAAATCCTGACTTTGTCCAGTAATTAAGATAAGATAATTTTTCGCCTATGTCTAATTATCCGCGTTTTCGCAAAACCCCTAGGATTTTCGCGAAGATTCGAATTATCAAATTATCCTACGACATATATAATATATATGGGACAACACTCACACAAAGGTCTTCAGGTCCCAAACTAGGCAGAGCCTGTACTATGGTAACCTAGTGAAGGAGATGTTCATACGCCTAAAAAAAGCAATGGGTGACCAAAGAACTGGCCCCTTACCCGCAGATAGTTTTTTAAATACTGTTTTCTATCGACTTCCAAAAAGGAGGAGGTTCTCAATTCGACTGTATTTTTTTGTTTTTTAAGTTTGTTACCTCATAACTTTGGACTAGGTAAACCGATTCTCAAAACTCTGTTTTTGTTTGAAAGGTGGTGCTTTCCGTGTGGTCCCATTTAAATTTCATTAAATTCGGTTTGGTAGTTTTTGAGTTACACTCCAATAACTGAATAGAATGGATGTCGGTATTGAATTTTTCAAACCGTACTAATACTTTGGTACGTTGATATTTATAATGATTGTTTAATAGTAACATTAAAATCGAAGATAACTACTTCCATGGAATTTGCCAACACTTAATTAGTATAAATATAAAAAATTCATGAAAACTGAAAGATGGAGAGTATACACACACAAAAACACGCGAGCACATACACACACGCGCGCGCGTGAACACACACATCTAGAAAGCGGTAAACAATGCTTGCTAACGGTATTAAGCGAGTTTTAAGAAAGGCAGATTTATAGTTCCAAAACCCCGTCAGCAGTGCCAACCTAAGTACAACAATTATTCAATTAAAAGTATAATTTTTTTTTAATACCAGACTTATAAAATATATATCTAAAATACCCATTTCATTACACATTTCATCTCATTATTTTCTAGTAAAATGATTTTAATTTAAGCAATAAACAGTTTAAGCAGCCATTTTAGTGGAAGTAGAACGCGTATTGTCGCCTACATACATGCTTAACGTTTTAGCCTCCTGCTGTTTGGTCAACGCTCTTTCGCTTCCACATTCAATGTATCACTTATTTTTATAATAACAATAAAAAAAACTCACTTAATCTAATTTAATTTTAAAACAGTATAGATCACGTGCATTCTATTTACGTGCTTTTTGCTCACGTCTACGAAATGTTGAGTATTTTCTATGATTAACGTATTTTGCTAATAGCCCCACAAAGTCTATAATTCTAAAAAAATAAAACTACACAAAAATTTGGGTGGACGTGTTACGTAGATTTTTTTGTCGCAGAGAATTACTTTATGTATACCACCGGCGTCGCACGCACGGTGGTTATGTGGAAGTCTCCACCAGAAGGGTACCGTACCCAAAACTCTGCTGCGGTGTTTCATCGCTGCCGCTTTTGGCGTACACCTCCGTTAATCCCTTCGAAGACTTAAATGTGTCAAATTTGGTTTTTTTGGTTCCACCTTAGAACCACTTGCAGATATTCTTAAAGGTTACCCTCCTATGGACGTAGAGTATTTAGCCTCCAAGTAAAAAGTTCTTAGTTTATACTATAATAAAACTATACAAAATATCTATTACCGACACTTGTAGTATCAAAGCTCTACATCTCAATACAGGTGTTAGCTTACAATAACACAATTCTGCTCTCTCATAATAATTAACTAGAACTAGGAACCTAGTTTATGACTGCATCAATTATGACCCAGCATATCCTAATTACTGTAATGGCATTAGCTTCGAAGAGGCGGTGGGGGGCGTGGCAGGGTTGCTACCTTGTTGACAGCCGGAGGAGTTTGGTGTATGTTACCTGCACACGCCTCTATTGGTCTAATACATATTATAAATGCGAAATTTTAGGTGTAAGTGTGTTTGTATGACTGTTTTGCACGCTTGAACGGCGGGATCAATTTTGATGAAATTTGGTATGGAGGTAGAAGGGGCGCTGAACACATAGGATTTTTTATCATCATTCATCATATACATCCTATCATATATAACCTCATATACAATCACATAGGTACAACCACGTGGCACAGGTACTGGTTTATAATCCTGACTATAATAATAGGCTCAAAATAATCATAGGACTCCAAAATTCAATTCCAAAAAAGAACCACATTATAAATACGAGAAAGGATATCTATCAAAATCACTTAAGTATTCAGTATACTTAAGTCGATAAACTGAAGAACAGTGAATTTATATTTTGCAGAAGTCAATAGACTCTAAATAGAAGCCCTGGATAGTTTATAGTAGTCAATAGACTTGAGATATGTAGTGTGTGAGGAGCCACTACACACTGATTACACTTATTCACGGCATATTATCTAGACAGCCGTGAACGCTGAATCCAGGATCAGTAGACGTTGTTATAGGAAATTACTCAAGCCATCTCTTGGTGTTTCCATTGGTAAATACAAATCTTGAAGACTATGTTTGCACAAGTATTCCATTATTTCCAGAATAGATCATAGCATAGTAACATCTTAATTCAGCTAAAAATCTTGGCAGACCGGAAATGATTTAATAAGACAATACGACCGAGGAAAGCTTATTGCCCGATCGATCCACCGATATTTTAATTCTTAAAGTGAAACTAATGAGCAAATTTCTAATCAGTGTGACAGACGCAACCCAGTGTAGAAGCTCTTGGAGATACTGTAACTATCAAGAGCTATAGCGCTTACCATTTGACAACTAGTCCTGCCTGTTTCTTGATAGTAAGCAAGCGCGGATCCACCGTTGTGGGCATGATGGGTATGCCAACAAACCCTAATCGACTTGTTTCGCCACGTTTTTACGGTCTATTGAGATCGATATGCTGATGATATTATATCCAACGACTTAATAAATAAAAACAATGAAAAACCATATGCTGACATGTACCTAATATCATAATATTGACCTCATCTATTTTTTTGGCACATGAACACTTGTATTGGAAAGAAGAGATGGCTGTTCGCTTTTGCTATTTTTGTAAGTGAACAAACTACTCGTAACAATTTACAGATTTATTAATTTACTAGTGTTCACCCCATAAATATGCCCATGTTAGACTATACATGTTAAGATCTTAGCCAGAATGTCGAAAATTTTGTAAACATCTCTTGTGTAGGAATGCACTATATCTATCTTGAGCAAGCTCATATTCCTACAATCCAAAACAAAAAGTGACCACCACCTTTTTTGAGGTATGGATCCGCGCCTAATAGTAAGTACATCTACAGTCTAAATACTAAGAAATCTGTTTGCATCTGTGAAATCAAAAACCCGTATCATTACGTGGAACTTCTTATGGAAACTCATCACAGGACCTTTATAAACACTAATTAACGGACAGCATACGTTGTAAGTAAGAAACAAACATCAAAAGACAGTGTTAACCGGTGAAAGTATTTGTAAACAAAAAAAAATCGTTATGTGCTAAAGACTTTGACAGCAGATTTGATTTCAATGCCGACTTTTGGTTGCTAACTTCACATCGTTATCAACTGACTTCGTAAGTTATGAAAACAGCTTGGGTTTTTTCAAATTCGACGCTTCTTAACAACGCAATCGTGGCGTGAGGGATAACGCCTTAGCCTCCGGTCCGTCAAACCGTAGATTGATTCCGGCTGACCGACTAATATTGACTTTTTGCAGTGTTATCATTTTTACTATTGAGCAATATTGACTTTCTGCAGTGTTATAATTTTTATTATTGAGCAATATTGACTTTTTGCAGTGTTATAATTTTTATTATTGAGCAATATTGACTTTTTGCAGTGTTGTCATTTTTATTATTGGGACAGGGCTACAACTGCTACTCAAACATTAGCGAAAATAAAAAACGAGACTCTAACACTAAAAAAATTTCTATTTGTAAGAAATGCATCACGAACCGGGAATTTTTGAATTGCTCAGTTTGTAGCCTAAGTATTGACATAGAGTGTGGGAATGTTTCTTTAAAGAGATTTCTCAACATGACCCAGGTTCATAAAGCAACCTGGAGATGTACCCCATGCATCTGAAAACAAACTGATGCTAAAACGAGCACCCCTTCATATTTATCACACCATGATAATTGGTGGACCACCCAAATAATTAGTACGAAAGATAATCCTACCGAGAATATAACTTTTCGGCAGAAAACACAACACAAAATAAAGAGTAATAAACACATTACAAATTAAAACCCGCTTTGGCTAGAACAAGGTCTTACTCATTGGAATCTCTAGAGAAGGATGTATATACATATGGATGTATGTATATGTAGTGGTATCTGAATACCACTGACTCAGAAATAGCATCAAGGAGCTACAACTTATCAACACACGTCACATCTGGTGAGATTGAAGAGTTAAATACAGCACTATCGGAAGTAAAGCGAAAGTTAAAAAGTACTCGCAATGAATTGGACAATACTATTATAGAAAATATAAACTTAAAAAGGGACATAATAAACCTTGTAATGCAATTAACTGCATTAACAACCTGTGAAACTCCTTTATCTACAGATAAACACACAATAGCTACGTGTAAGAAACAGAGACAAAGACAACGTTAACAACAACTTCAGTTTAATACTCCGACAAACGGCGCTACCGAGAAAACTATTTGAACTTGGGCTCTCGGACCACAATACAGCTCAAATGCTACATGTTCCGATCAAAAATAAGATTTTACCACCACCTACATACTACCCAGAGATATTATAGTGACGATAACATATCTAAGTTTCACTACTGCCTGGCACAGCTGACGTTTTCGGAAGTCTATAATAAGACCGAACTAAACACGGTTATGGAAGAATTCTATAATTTGTTTTCATTATTTTATGAGCTATGTTTCCCTAATACACAGTCCAGACAGTCCAATAAATATAAAAAACCAAAATGGATCACATCTGGCATCAAGAGATGTTGCAAAAGAAAGAGAGAACTGCGGTACAAGTTCTATAGTGACAAATCTAAACGCAATAAGATTAAATATCAGTCTTATTCTAAAATTCTTCTTCGCTGCTTGCATGGAGCACACAAAATTAATGCCGTGCAGCTTGGAAACTTATAAAAGCAGAACAAAATGAAGTAGGTAATCAAGATTATATTAAAATAATTAGACAAAATTACACAATTACCACCAACCCCACTAACATCGCAAATGAATTTAATAATTATCTGATAAACTTGACGAATAACAAAATCAATAATGATATCAAAAATACAAATAAAAAACGTGTGCAAAGTAGTATTTTTTTGACGTCATGCACCATGGAAGAAACAGTAAAATAATTCAGTCATTAAAAAACACCAAATCTGAAGGATTTGATGAAATTTCTACCAAAATAGTGAAATGGTGTAAAAATGTTTTAGCACCAGTGTTTACATTCCTCAAAAATGTATCTTTTGAGACGGGAAGTTTTCCTGACAGACTTAAACTTTCAATTGTTAAGCCTTTATTTAAAATAGGAGAGCGATCGGATGTTTGCAATTATCGTCCTATCGCGTTGTTACCAATATTTTCAAAGATTTTTGAAAAGGCTTTTCAGAAAAGAGTTATGGGTTTTGCTCAAAAGTTTAATATTATGAAGAAGGAACAATTCGGCTTTCAGAATAAAAAATCAACAGCGCTTGCCGCATATAACTTAGTCCATGAAATAACTATTAATGTAGACAAAAAAAATACCTAGTAGCGTCATCTTATTCGATATGACGCGCGCTTTTGATTTAGTCTCACATGATATTTCAATTGATAAACTAGAAAATCTTGGAATTAGAGGACCAGCACTAAATTGGTTAGCTTCTTACATACAAAATAGGAATCAATACGTAGAAATAACTAGTTTAAGTAAAAAATCAGTGGTAACAAAATATAAATCTGATGTTAGAGTAAATGCTTGCGGCGTACCCCAAGGTAGCGTTTTAGGTCCTTTACTTTTTTTACTCTACGTAAACGATCTCTCTGATATTACTAAAAATAAATGCACTCTTTTTGCTGATGACATTTTAATAATAATTAAATTATGTGACAATATAAATAATTATGAAAATGAATTTAATAATACAATTAATAATGTGACATCTTGGTTGAGTAATAATAATTTAAATGTAAATTTGACTAAAACAAACTATATAAAATTTAAAACTATGGTAGTAAACCTTAACGTAAATCACAATAATACCGCAATTAAGGAAGTGCAACAAACTAAATTCCTCGGGATTATTATAGATAAAAATTATAACTGAAAGTCCCATGTGGACTATATACGAGTATGTAAGAAATTGAATAGTTACGTTTATGTCCTCATCAGGTTGACAAACGCAAACAAACGTCAGCGCAGGGTACAATGCTTGCAGCCTATCATAGGTATGTATCATCTGTTCTGAGGTATGGTTTATTGGTATGGGGAAATTCGACCAATATTAACAAAGCATTCATTGCCCAAAAAAAATGCATACGTGCACTGTGCGGGGTGCCGCCATACGAGTCTTGTGTACCGCTTTTTCAAAAGCTCAATATTATTCCCCTTCCATGTATGTATATATACGAACTTGCAATATTCGTAAAAGCAAATCCTCATTACTTCAAGACAGCACGTGAGATTTTTCCTCGATGTACACGCTATCCAGACAGACTGGTCTTTGATGTTCACCCCAGGACTACTCTGTATCTCAAACAAAGTCAAGCAATGTCCGTTAAGGTTTATAATACTATTCATGATCATATAAAAGCTATTATAAAAATGTTCAAACTAGAGTTACTTAATTGGTTAAGGACAAAAACCTTTTATTCTGTACAAGAGTTTTTGACATCAAAATAGTTTAATTAAGTTGCCTGTCAACTACCTAATAATAATTCATGATTGACACAATGACATTTAATAATTTTATATACCATGTATGACATCATAAATATTTGCATGCTTTAGTTAAGGCTGAATGTGAATTAGAACTTATATTATTATTATGTAAGACCTCAAACTGTACCACATTTACAGCAAATATATATTTGATAGGAACTCTCTGATGATTGTGGCAGCCCTATGGAAAGGGTCAAGGGAGATCGCCCACGTGCACTGAAACGCTGATGCGAATGTGCGGTATATAATCATGTGTGGGTAAACACTGTATGTGTGGCATAGAACGATTTACCATTGTGATAATTAATGCTGATTGCATCTATGAAGATAGTACTTAACGTGCTCTAACTGTACATATGAGTGGACATGACCTGATTTATTGGAATTTTCCATTGTTATAGATTTTATCATAGTGACAACTTGACCCCGGAGCTATCCAGGAATATGTGATATTATATGAAATTTTGTACTTTAATCTGCATTGTGCATGTCAGTGAAACAATCATGTTTTTTTCCTAAATCCGACTATGTAAGGCATATTTGCATATGTCTATCACGTTTCCACTGCTGGGACACACGCTTTCTCTCAGTGATGAGAGTATCCAAAGCACAAGCTTGGTGCCGCCTAGGGGAATAAGCTAGTGACCAGTCCTACTGTATTAGTATAATAATATTAATTTATTTCAATTTTAGCACTTACATAGTTTTGAAACTTATATAATATGGCTAGAATGTTACACAAAAATGTTTGAAGTGTCTGTCGCCGAACTAGGCTCATCGCCGTGTTTCAGCATACAGCGCCCGTTTATTCTTATGAAGCTAGTCTCATATTACTTGCTGATAACCTTAAATATTTTTAACTTAAATCTTAGGCATATTATTAACAATTAAATTATTTAAATTAACAATGTAAGTACATATCTATACGAATGTACTGTTAACAAAACTTAAATATATTAGAACATTAAATACCAAAAATGTTGAAAATGTTCCTCTCTGTGAGTACAGTGTAATTGCATGTGTGAGTGTGAGAGGGTGTCAGTTGGGAATCAAAAATAATTAATCCTACCTAGTAGTTTACCTAGTATTTTAAGTACATAACTTAAATATGGAAACAAAAAGAAACAAAGACTAAACGGAGCATACCTGCTATTTAAGTGAATCCTAGCCATAGCATGCCAACCAATCAAATGCCTAAACGTAAAATCAGTAAGTGACCGATGTTGCTAGTCTATCTATAAACATATATTATATTACATATAATAAAACTGTAGAGGTAAAATTTCAGTACAATGAAAAAAAAATGCTAAAACCGAGTCAGGGGGATGTAAGGAGTGAAATCGAACTAATTTAGTTTTTTTTCTCTGTTGTCTGTTTGTACGGGATAATCTCCGAAACGACTGGACCGATTTAAATGATATTTTGTATGGTGGTAGCTTATATCCCTGGTCAACATATAGGATACTTTTGATCTCGGTAAATTAATGAGTTCCCGTGGGCTAGTTAAAAAACTAGCCGCTAGCGGGTCAGCTAGTTTTGTATAATAATGTACATGCTTTAGTTTCTTGAATAATACATCCTCCGGTATATATTTAATAGTACATAGAGATAGAGATCTAATTTTAAGCAAAGGAAATGTTCCTGCGGGGAAAGTTACTGCTGCCACAAGGCGCTGCTCATTGTTATGTGTAAGAAATGAATTTTTAACTATAAAAACAGATCATAAATACAAGATTTCATTGTATTCTAAAATAACTTTCTTAATATCTTGTTTCTATTTAGATTTATCTTCACCTTTACCTTCATACGATCAAATGATGACTGTGATCGATTTTGAACTGTGTGGTTAATAAACAATCACTAAGTGGAAATTATTTACCATGTAAAGACTGGAAGTACATATAGATTTTATAATGTTACGAACTCATAAAAGCGGAATGGATTTTACACATCAATTAGTCATGAAGGACAGAAGGTAAGTAATACCAGCTATAAAGCTGCTCAGTAATTAGGTCAGCCGCGATATGTCAACGATGGACTGATCAGCAGAAATTAATATTTTATGTGAACTCGAGGGGTTATTAGTTCGTAAACTATGCATTATTTCCTATAGATATTAATGTGTGGTTTCTAAGTCTTATATATCCACCTTTACCCTAGTAGAACTAGAAAACGAATTGGCAAAAAGTTCACACAAATAATGATGATACGCGGACAAACCGTGAAAACAATGTCCTTGTAAACATGTCCTTGAATTTTCTTCATATTCAGAAAGGCTGGCCAAATATAAACTGCAAACCCTTGAAACTCGACGATTATATAACGATCTAGTTTGCCTATTTAAAGTTATACACTCGAAGATTGATTCTCCCTCGCTTATCTCAAGCATTAGTATAAACACAAAGTCTAGAACACGCGATGGATTTTCCAAAACTTTTATTTTGCAGGTATATAAGAATAATACTTCCTTTTATAACCCTATTGTGAGAATTTGTCGCCAATATAATGAAATTCTGAAAAAACATCACGACTCTATTGACATATTTGTCCAAAACCTACCTAGATTTAAAACTTATGTCAGGAATATAGTATTTAAGGCCTATGATGAAAGTATTTAAAATTGTTTGTTTGCCTCTTTATTGTTATTATTAAAATACATAACTACTTACTGCTCAACAATCAACCATGTTGTGTACATATATTTAGGAACATAGTCTAGATCTAAATTGTACTATTTAATTTTAACCATTTATTGACTGTATTCTGTTTTGTGTGCCAATAAATAAATAAATAAATTTACATGTTTTTACCAACTTACACACAAAAAACCCGTCAAGTGCGAGTCGAACTGGCGCACGTAGGGTTCCGTGCCATTATCTATAAATCTCCCTTACAACAGACATGATTTTTTGCCGTTTTTATAGATAATGGTACGGTAACCGGTCACCATTCGTGCACGAGCCCGACTCGCACTTGGCCGGTTTTTTAGTATTTGTTGTTGTAGTGGCAACATAAATAAATCATCTGTGAAAATGTCAACTGTCTAACTATCACGGTTCATGAGATACAGCCTGCCGTGCAATTCTCTAATGATTCGTCGACGATCTCGTTGGCGAGCTCACCAATGTCAAATACTTTATGAGATATCGCCCTTGTACACAAGGTTGTTTTTCCAACGTTTCTTATCATCTCGTCATTTGTTTCACGGATGTTGTCAAAAATGCAACGATGTTTGCTCTTAGAGAATCGCACGGCTGGTAACAGAGGGACAGACACACAGGCCTCACACACAGGACTCACGGACAGCGGAGCCTTAGTATTAGGGGCCTTACCCTTTGGGTATGGAACCCTAAAAGTGTGAAATATGTTGTTGTTCCGTTTTTTGGTAAGAAAACATTTTTTCGATCTTTTTAGTGACCCTTGCTAATTACGACATGATATCATTTGCCGTCAATGATGATATCATCAAATCATCAAAATAGGCGAAACACATTTCAGTTATTAGAGTGTAACTCAAAAATAGCTAGACCGAATCTGATGAAATTTAAATTGGACCAGCTTAGATGTATAGGAAAAGAATTCCATTTCTTCTTTGTTCATCCATCTCTCATGTTAAAACTCAGGTCTCATCATCATTTCTGTCTTTATTCCGTTAAAAAACAAATGCACTAGAGAAAAGCATTTCCGGACTAGTTTGTAGTGCTTTACTTTGTTGAGCATTTCAGCAATTCCTTTATATATGTACTAATTTAATCACAATTTTAAGTTTTTTTTTTTTAAGAAATAAGTACGAACTGCACATTCATGTTTTGTACCAAGATTGACGCAAAATTTATTTTAGATGGTGTGCAATTTTAAATTACAAAATTAATGTTCTGATCATTCCAAAAATCTCAGCATAAAATACTTTCACACTTCACCCATGTACCCCTTAAAATCTTGTATGTAGTCTTGTAATTAAGCAAAGAAGGCGTCAGAAGACGGAGGGTACCACCGAGAATGCTCACGGATCTCATTTCCATGCAAATGAGGGAAGTACCGCACTGCAAGGACGAAAGCAGTACTAAAGATCTTAAAGTGATAAAGCTGATTTCAATGGCAAAGGATATTTCATGTCATGTTACACTCGGTGCCGGTGATGAGTAATAATCGAAGATATTTCTTTATTACTTTAAAAATATATTGATAGTGTTTTGTAAAAAGTACAATTTGAAAAATTTAATACCGACTTCCATTCTATGCAGTTATTGGAGTGTATCTCAAAAACTACTGGACGGAATTAAATGAAATTTAATAGAGACCACACGGGAAGCACCAGCTTTCAAACAAAAAATTTTGAGAATCGGTTCACCCAGTCGAAATTTATGAGGTAACAAATATAAAAAAATATATAATTGAGTAACTCCTGCTTTTTTTGGAAGTTATAACTAACGGTATGGCACTTTAAAAATTTAAAAATCTGCCTGAATTGGTAGGATTCAGGCTGCTTTAGAATTAGGTATTTTAGGCTATTTTTTTATAAGGTACTTGTTGATAAAATAATAATTTTATCAACAAGTACCTTATAAAAAAATTGTATTAGTGTCAAGATAAAGAGAAAAAGTCATGAAATTCGTGTGCATGGAAGACACCAATAAAATATATTTATGGTCCCCTATGATTCCTATTAACGTTTCTACGTTTTCTAACGTTGTTGACATTATAATTAGTAATCCATGCGTTTTAATAACAAACTGTAGTCACTGCTTCTATTCTATTCAATCGACTCTATAAACTCATAAGTATATTGATTGAAAGAATAAGACTCTTGTTTTCTTCTTATGCTAATAAGTCCTGGTAACAAGGCACATGAAGAATGTTACTTATTTAAATATAGGGTGCTACTAGTACCTACTTATAAACGATAATTTGTTTGAAATCTGCGCGAGCTCTGTAGTACGCTATTTAGCATGAGTGCTCGTAAACAACTTTTGTACTCTAAACGTACTGATGGTGGATAGGAATTACTCGGAAGGCGGAGAAATTGTACTTGCAACTGTCATAGTTTGTGAAGGTTTATCCTTCTATCTTCTACTTGCATACACAGCTAGGTTTAAGAGGATACTACGTTTTGATATATTTTGTATTGTTAGTACAATAAATTTACTTGTTTAGAACTTAAAATAACTGAAAAAATCAAAACGTACAGGCATAGTAACAATGGGTTGATGACACGAAAAAAAATCACTGAAATCGGACAATGTTAAGAGGTAGAAAATAGTTATTTCTTTTAATATGGACGAGGTACTACCTATGCAATCCCCTTATGAGATGTTCAGATGTTTATGCTTGTGTGTGTTAACTGCATTAGCCACTTGTACGAGACTCCTACACTGATCAAGTATAGTGTTTGTAACACATGCCACGTCGACAGTAGGTACTTTCGATAACGGTGACGTGATGACAGGAAGTGCGATGCCACTCGGTCGGTTATAGCTACTTGATCGATAAGTAATACCGTATGATAATGAGTCTGTCATGCCAATAGTAGGATTTGTAATACTAGGTATGCAGGCGAACTTTCCAGATCATTTAATACCAATGATTTAGCGTTTAGCCGAATGTATAATGCAATTACTACTTTATTTTTAAACCAACATCTATTCTTTTATACCGGATGTTGATGATAAATCATTAAAAAAGCTACTGGTCAGATCTTGATCAAATTGGAACAAATGAGATAAATCAGCATGCAAAAAATGTTATTGAGAACCTCCTTCTTTTTAGAAGTCGGTTAAAAGGTATGAGACAATTGAGAATGAACTTCGTCCTGCAGCACGCAATTTTATTATAATAACTGCAATGGCGAATTTAATACTTCGAAGTTCATAACTTTCTGAGTTCTGTCCTCAGCTTCAACATTGATACGTCTTTAGTTGCGCCCCCGGCTTTACTGGACGGTCCTGCAATAAAAGAGAGTACTTTAGTACAAAATGTATACAGCCGATGGTAAAAAAAAACTGGTGAATTTAATTGAAATGAGAAACATATAAAAACATGGAAAATATATATGTGTAATTTCAAAGTTAAACATATTTTAAAAGTTAAACAGAATATCAACAAAATCGATTGTTGTTTTGGCTTAAAAATATCAAAACGCAGTATTGAAATTCAAATACAATTTCTGCCAAGTTCTGTCCGAACCTTGCATTTTAGATAGAAAAATTACACATCCTTGGACTGGATTTGAACCTGCGTGCTCTGAAAATCCGTGTCAGACGCTATCACCGCTAGGCCACCTAGGAGATCTATCATCGTCGAGCAGGAATACTTAAATCATCTAATTTGCTTAAATAAAATATTTTATGTTATACGATTTTATTTTAGTGTATTATTTAATGAATAAATACACCCCTATTAGAAGTAGACGTTCCACTTACTGGCAACATATTTATGCATGCTTTTTGTACTTGGCATATCAGTGCAGTTATTTACTCACTGATTTGAATCATGCAGCCCTAAATCGTTATTTTAATGTACAATTTTAAAACTTGGAGATGGATAGATAACTCTTTATTTGCACACAATAATCAAAATTAAACAATAAAATTGTATCCACCCATTAAAGCTGGTTGTTTTACGTGTTACGTAATCGTAATAGTTTGAGTAATTAGTTACATAATGCTTTGATCATTATTTATATAACGCTTAAACACAAACTATTATGATTATTGTTTAACAGCTGCTTACATAGTTTTAACATTTTCTTTGAATAATTATGTGCTAATTAAGGAACAAGTTTGATTGTCACGCTCGCCTGTGTGACGATAAGGTCGTTTGCTTCGGGTCAATTAGACTCATGGCCGGTTTAAACAAATATGAATAAAAAATGCTGTTTATACTAAAACATTGTAATACTGCGTGTTAAATTATTTATTAAACTATTACTATTTACCGGCAAAACACTCGCGTTAGAGATCGATTACGATGCCGCTGCACACTCGCTCTATAAAGATGAGCATCGGACATGCTTGAAACCCGTGTCGACGTATTCGATCCCTAACGTAAGTGTATTGCCGGTAAAAGGTAATAGTTAATGGACAGCCAAACGTACTAACGACTCAATTCTGTCACAATTAAAAATTAAGGACCGATTGTCTACCGTATGCCATCGTCGTATCGAGCTATTTTAGCCACATCGCCAGACGTGGCGACAACAGCTTGGAAAAGCTCATTGTGGTGGGAAAAGTGGAAGGGAAACGTTCAAGAGGCCGGTATCCGACCAGGTGGTCTGACTAACTGAAAGAAACACCAACGTCAGGCTTTTACACCGCGGTGGAGATTTCTACAGACCGGAGTCGATGGAGACGGTTCGTCAGATCCAAGTGCTGCCTTCATGATCACGATCCTCAGTTATGAGGGAACAACCGAAGAGAGAGTAATAGTTTAGAGACAGAGTGAGAGTAGAGTTCTAGAGTGGAGACCGCGTCTCGGTAAACGTAGTGCAGGACGTCCTGAGGCACGGTGGAGTGACGATCTGCGCAAGACGGCTGGCAAAAACTGGATGCGAGAAGCCCAAGATAGACCTAAGTGGCGTGCAATTGGAGAGGCCTATGTCCAGCAGTGGACTGCTACAGGCTGATGATGATGATGATGATGTGTGAAACTCACGAGAATTTCACGAAAATTAAATTTTATAATAAAGGATTTGAAAATTTTCTAAACTAATGGGGGTATAATACGTACAGACAGAATAATAAAAATAGTATCAAACAAAACAACTTCACGTTGCATTTACATATTCTTTGATAAAAACAAAATAAGGTTTAATAGAAACGAAATCAAGACTAAAGAGAAAGATCTTACTCTTTTATATCGCGGACCCTGCTAACTTATGTGAAGGGAGAAGAAAGGAGAAAAGCTTACTGATTTGTAATAATAAAAAAAAAAACTAATTTTCCATGTTATCTAATGGACACAGTACTAAGTACCAAGGAGGTTATAGTTTAGGTATACATACAATACGCCTGCAATAAGATGTACAATACAATACATTCTCATTTTCCGTACTCAATATTAAGTATGTCACCACAGCCTCCACCTTGCGATGCCGGTGAACATCTCTTCATTGAAGTTTTACTTTCTCATACTAAAATTCTTCTCGGAGTCTACTATAGCCATTCCCTAAGAGTCAATTACTTTGCATTATTTGAAAAGATTTTAGAAGATCTATTCCCATCTTATACTCATAATATAATCATGGGAGACTTTAACACGTGCCTTATCAAAAAAGACTTCCGTTCTACCATGTTGGAAACTATAGTTAACTCTTGCAACATGCACATTTTGCCACTCAACCCCACCCATAACTTTTCAAATTGTAATCCCTCCCTTTTGGATCTCATGTTTGTATCATCCTGACACCATGTTGTTAAACACGGACAATGTTCTGCTGATGCATTCTCTTATCACGACCTCATCTATTTATCGTATAAGTTACGCCCTCCTAAACCTAGGCCTAAAATACTTCTGCAGCGCAGCTTTGGTACATATGACATGGAGAAACTTCGTAATGATGCTAGTGAAATAGATTGGACACAAGTTCATAACGCCAATTTATTTATTTATTCAGATAGACACATGCAATTTACAGACATAATCCAAAACATCACATGGTGAAACTAAGATAAGTAAGAAGTTCACATCGAAATCTACCTACCTCATCATAAAATATATCTACGTCTGGTTGTTGAGCGATCATGTTATTAAATAATTTGATAACTCTAGCGGTAGGGGCGTTGTGACCGCGCACGGTGTGCAAGTGCACGGGAGCTGCGAACAGGCGGGCCGTGCTCGGCGTCGGTGCCGCGCAAGCGTGACGGTACATACAGCTGCAGCTTCTCAAGCGCAGAAGGGTTATCAATATTATTATGTAATATCATGTAGTAATGAAGTAAAAGAAAAATTTTGCGCCCAATGATATGGATGACAAATTATCTATATTTAATTCTACTCTTACGCAGCATTATGACACTCATGCTCCTTAGCGGGCCACAAAAATAAAGCACCTTCCTGCCCCTGGTTGACTGAAGACATAAAAAACTTATGCATAAAAAAAGTAGTAGCAAAGTCTAAGTTGAAGCATTATTGTAATGACGTTAATAAGGAAAAATATACAAAATCTCGAAATCGCTGCAATAGAATGTGTAGAAATTCTCTACGTCGCCACATCCATGATTCAGTAGATAATGAAGATCCAGCTAAAGTCTGGAAGTTCTTGCGTTCATTGGGAGTAGGGAAATCACGTCATGATTCTATTCCACAAGATCTAGATATCAACTCCCTCAACCAACATTTTTCTTCGTCACCCAATGTAAATTCAAATGACAAAATAGCTACTTTGACTTACTTTTCTTCTCTCCCTATCTCACTCACCTTTTGTCTTGAGTCAATTCACTGCGTGTGACGTTAAAAAGAGCATACTATCGATATCCTCCAATGCAGCAGGTGGTGACGGCATCAGTCGAAATATGATTGTTCTTATATTGAATGAAATCCTCCCTATCCTATGCCATATACTGAACAGTTCTATTTTGAACGGCACTGTACCATCCTCCTGGAAAGAAGCCCAAATCATCCCGTTTCCTAAGAAATCCAATCCCAAGTCCTTCTCTGAATATCGACCTATTTCTATACTCCCTTTCCTATCAAAAGTCTTGGAGCGCCTAGTCCATAACCAACTCAGTTCCATCCTCAACCAAAATATGCTTCTTAATCCTCTCCAGTCTGCGTTTCGATACCAACCGGCCATAGTACTGTCTCTGCACTTGTCAAAGTGACTGATGACATCAGACTAGGTATGGATAACAGACAGCTTACCATCCTTACCTTACTTGACTTTAGCAATGCTTTTAATTCCGTAGATTTTGACATTCTCCTAGCATTGCTTCGCTCTGTAAACGTATCTCCATCGGTAATTGACTGGTTTCGAAGCTATCTCAGGATACTTTCTCTTCTTGGTGTGAAACGAATGCTGGCGTTCCCCAAGGCGGCGTACTCTCACCTCTTCTTTTTGCCGTTTTTATAAACTCTATATCTTTCATTCTTACTTTTTTCTACCATCTCTATGCAGACGATCTTCGAATATACTCTCAGGCTTCACTAGATTACTTAGCTGATGCTGTTGACGTGGTTAACGCCGATTTTTATCTTCATATATCTAACTGGAGTAGATCTCACTGGCTTACAATCAAACCAATAAAAACTCAAGCTATAATTGTTGGAAGCTCCAGATTAATATCGAAGATTGATTTCACAACTCTCCCGGAAATCGTATTTGGTGGTGTATGTGTGCCCTATAGTACCCAAGTTAAAAACCTGGGAATCATCATGGATAACTGTATGTCATGGCAACCACAACTCCAATCTGTAGGACGAAAAATTTTTGCATCAGCAGCCTCCCTTAACAGACTGCGTAACTTTTTACCCACTGCTACCAAAGCTGCACTTGCAAAATCTCTCTTTTTTCGCATTCTTGACTATGCTGATGCCAGTTACATAGATCTCACAGAGGATCAGCTTAACAAGCTTGAACGTCTTCAGAATCTCTGTATTCGGTTTGCGAAAATACGACCACGTTTCTGAATTTCGCCGTAAACTTAAGTGGCTCCCTATACGCCATCGCCGGAATTCTCATATACTTTCTATTCTGTACAACATTCTGTTTAATCCTTCTACTCCCCTCTATCTAAAAGAACGATTTAGATTTGTCCAAAGCTCTTCTTACTCTCTCAGGTCATCAGAGAACTTACTTCTTATGACTCCTGAACATTGTACTACATTCTACAACTCTTTCTTCGCAGTCCAGGCAGTTCACCTGTGGAATGCACTCCCGGCTAGTATCAAACGCGCGCAATCGCTGAATAGCGCTGAATTAATATCGAAGATTGATTTCACAACTCTCCCGGAAATCGTATTTGGTGGTGTATGTGTGCCCTATAATACCCAAGTTAAAAACCTGAGAATTATCATGGATAACTGTATGTCATGGCAACCACAACATACAAAATCTGTAGGACGAAAAATGTTTGCATCAGCAGCCTCCCTTAACAGACTGCGTAACTTTTTACCCACTGCTACCAAAGCTGCACTTGCAAAATCTCTCTTTTTTCCCATTCTTGACTATGCTGATGCCAGTTACATAGATCTCACAGAGGATCAGCTTAACAAGCTTGAACATCTTCAGAATCTCTGTATTCGGTTTGCGAAAATACGACCACGTTTCTGAATTTCGCCGTAAATTTAAGTGGCTCCCTATACGCCATCGCCGGAATTCTCATATACTTTCTATTCTGTACAACATTCTGTTTAATCCTTCTACTCCCCTCTATCTAAAAGAACGATTTAGATTTGTCCAGAGCTCTTCTTACTCTCTCAGGTCATCAGAGAACTTACTTCTTATGACTCCTGAACATTGTACTACATTCTACAACTCTTTCTTCACAGTCCAGGCAGTTCACCTCTGGAATGCACTCCCGGCTAGTATCAAACGCGCGCAATCGCTGAACAGCTTCAAAGCTCAAGTGAAAGACTATTATCTCTCTTTATTAAATATTGAATCCTGACATCATTGATTGATTGATACTATTTATATTATGGATAGTTATATATTAAGTTTACGTATTTAAGTTTATGTAAATTTATAATTATGTATTATATTATTATTGCATGTAAGTATATGCATTGTTATATTTAAGTGTATTTTATTTAAATTTTAACCTTTTAATTAGTAATAAAATATTTCTTTATAATTTTGCACCACCTTCCATATCAGTTTTTTATTCCCTATCCATCCAATGGTTGTCTGGAAGAGATCGCCTTTACCAATAAGGCCGCCCATTTGTGCCTATTATTTAAGTGTTTTATTATTTTGTGATTTCTTTGGTGCCAATAAAGAGTTTTTGTATTGTATTGTAATACAATATACCTAATAACACTAAAATAAACTAAAAAGCAGATTAAAAATATATCTTAAAGCTAGGCACAATGGGCGGTCTTATGTTATAACATTTGATGTATAACATTTCACAAGTTTTAAAAGGACCTCAGTTTTAAGTTTCATAAAAATTTACATTAAAATTATTCCAAAATTTAGTTATATTAATACTTAAAATAATAATATATTACTGTACTACATTGTTATAAAATGTAATACAGTATCATAGTTTTGAAAGTTATGAAACATTTTACGGCAGGCGACTGTACTTACAGTAGTCTGTACAAGACTCTCTTGTTATAATATGTTAGTGATACAAAACCGAAACAAAGATTAGTTGTGATATAAAGAAGTTGACTTCGACTGAGGCTCATTAGCTGTCTAGTATAGAAGCAATGTCACTTGTCTATAGCTGTCTTAATTATTCATAAACGTTTCATCAACAAATCTTTCACTAGCTAGTTTTACTGTGATATACAATTAAATGACAAGGTTTCTTCAGCAACAACGGTTGCACTACAGATCAAATTCGAAATAAGGAGATCCGTAGAATAAAAGTGTCCAACATAGCTCGAAGGATAAGCCAGTAGGAGTGGCAGTGGGCAGGGCACATAACACGCATAACTGTTAGCCAGGATTGAAAGTTCTGGAGTGGAAACCGCAATAAGCGTACTGTAGGTTATTAGCCGATAAGGTGGACAGACGACCTGATAAAAGTCTTAGGATGACGTTGAATGCAAACCTCTTCCAATCCAACCTCACCTTTTGGAAATTTATGAGACCATTTGTTCAACACTGGACCTCTTACGGCTGAGATGATGATGTTAATTATTGACGATGAAATAACAAATTCAATTTAAAACGGGTATAAAACTTTAAAAAAATATTATATCACTTTGAAATACTGAAAAAATCAAAACGTACGTACGGGCGTAGCAAACAATGTGTCGATTGCATGAAACCAAAATCACTGAAATCGGACAATGTTAAGAGCATAAAAAATAGTTTTTTCTTTTAGCGTGGACAAGTACTAGCTATGCAATCCTCTTAAGTCATCTAAAGTGCACGTCGATTTGCTGGAGGTTACTATCTACAAACAGAGCTGATCCACAACTTGAAACCTTCCAAATCGATTACCTTCATCAATAATGACGTTCGCGGCACATAATCGCTAATAACGCATATGCACATGTACGATGTCGACTGGTGGTGGGACGCATTGGCGTAATCAGGCAGGGGCATGAGTGAGCCCAGCATCCCCCAGTTAACCTGGTGCTCAGAAAAACACGACCTAAAATTATGAAATCCACTCATTCGATCATTTCGATCACATGTAGAAAGAGATGGGGATGAATAATTTGATAATACGAGTACAGATGTATCTGGCTGGCCTCTACTATACACCGTGAGAGCACAAAATGATGGTTTGGGTAAAAACAAAGACTAAAACGTATGTAATTTTAGCATGTTGTATTATTACCTACGCGCTTATTTTGCTGTGAAAAATAAATAAAATGCCGTTTTGTTTTGCTTCCGGGTGCAACCACGTCTCAAGCATAAAATAATATATATATATATACCTACTAGGATCTCATGGAAACCTACACATTTAAGAAACGTGCTAAATCCATAAAATCGATACAAATCCCTTGTCACAGAAGTTTGTTTTTACCCAAAATGTCAAATACTGCCATTTAGTGACGTCACAATTCTGCTATCCTTACTAAGCCCCCATAACAAAACCCTGACTACAGCTATGGCGGGACGGATGGCGGGTGGCGGCAACTACACGACATCTGCCCCAGAGCGGCGGCGCACGTGGCATGAACACCTTTTGTCTACCGGCCGCCGAATGGGCTCACCTTTTTACCAACACTATTTATAAACTTACACAGTTCTATATTTATTTAATTTATTAATGTTGATTCTCAATTCTTGAGAGATCTAGGATCATATTGTACTTTACTCTAAAAACATTTGCCTACCTACTGCTTAACACGCTTATACGTCTGCATACCTCCTTATGCCTCCTACTTTAGAAATGGTTATAAATGTCACACACACACACACACACACACACACCCATCGCAACATCCAAGATCCGAGAACCAACATTTCTGCTCATAACCAACATATTTGCAACAGCTAGGGATCGAACCTGGGACCCTACGCTACTACGCTTTGAAGGCAGGGTGCTACCAACCGAACTACCTCTGCTTCGTTGGAACTATTAACAACTGGAAACAAACAAGCAAAAGCAACTGACCTAATTAAAAATCTACGATATTTTTAAATATTTCATGATTGACTCCGATAAGAGTATGGATTGATATCACTTTAGTTTACTAATTGCTATATTGGTCCGTGTAAAATGAATATAATAAAGATTTATTTTTTTAATCCAAACAAGTGAATAAAAGGGCGAGTGTGCCTGATGGTAAGCACTGCACTAAGGCTTGCCCATGGTAGTGGTGCCCCCAGAGCATAGAATAGTAGTTTTGCGTGCACAACGCTACTCACCCCCAGAAATTAGATTGTGAACCTCCTTCGCCTACTAAATTCACTTGCTGCAGCGCCATTCACACTCTGACACAGTAATGTTTGCACACGCCTGCTTCGCGGCAGAAATATCTGCAGTAGTACCAAATAAGACGACCTCTTGCACAAAAGGCCCAAAGTTTCCTCGCCACTTACGATTCGCATCACGCTGGCGAAAGAAACATTATTTAACTCTTCTCTCTTATACAAAAGTTTTACCTTTAGACTATCTATATCAAATTCAGCAGAAGTATTTCTGTGTATCTTCTATAGACTCGAATCTAGGTTTGTGATAATTAGGTTTGTTTGCTTACTTTTACAAAATTCAACATCACTGAAATCATAAAGCAGTGTTATGGTTGTCTGGAAGAGACTGCTCTGAGCGATAAGACCACCAATTATGACACTTAATTTTAAGTTTTTATTTGTAATGTTTTTCTATAATGTTATCCAATTTCATTGTTAGTTTAAAATGTGGTAATGCAATAAAGAGTATATCTATAGCTGTCTATATATATATCACGTATTTCCTTCGATCCCGCCATAACCTCCCATCTTTTCTTTAATTTTTCTTTCCTTAGAACCTTGTCCTGACAATAATTAACGCAACAATAAAATAATTAGCGAGATTGTTCTTTCCGTTCTCAAGTTATAGCGTGACCAGGAGAAATAGAAATTCATTTTTGTATATATAGATTATTCTCTATACTTCGGTTTTGTTTTGATTATTTTTAAGACAATGGTTTTATTTTGATATACGAGGGTCATTTGAAAAGTTCTTAGCCTAACATGGTTGAAGTCATTGGTTTTTTTATAACTACCCTCATTTTGTAGTTACATTATTTAGCAACAAGTATGCACAGTTTAGTTTATTCACAGTAACTCATTGTTCGTTTACACGTGATACCGTAAGTCAAGTCAGAGCTATTTTTGAAAATGGATAAAATTGAACATCGTGCAGTGATAAAATACCTGAATTTGAAAGGTTTAACTCCAAAAGCTATACATGAAGACATGTCTGCTACTTTGGGTGAGTCCGCTCTTTCGTATGCGGCTGTTAAAAACTGGGTGGCAGAGTTTAAACGTGGTCGTGAGACCATTCAAGATAAGCCCCGTAGTGGCCGGCCTTCGACTGCTTCCACTGATCAAAACAAAGAAAAAATCTGTGATTTAATTTTACCTGATCGAAGATTGACTGTCGCTGTAGCTAAGACTGTAGGCATCTCATCTGAGCGAACACATCATCTAATTACTACTAAACTTGGATTCTCTAAGGTGTCTGCGCGGTGGGTACCGCGACTGCTTTCAGTGGAACAAAAACGCAACCCACTCACAACTTCTCGCGACTGTTTAGAGTTATATGAAGCTGACCCAATAGAATTTCTTGAAAGATTTATAACCATGGATGAAACCTGGGTTCACCACAATACACGCGAGACAAAAGAACAGACGAAACAATGGAAAAGAGCAGGATCGCCCACCCCAAAGAAGGCAAAGGTGGTTTTATCGGCGGGCAAAGTCATGGCATCCGTTTTTTGGGATGCAAAGGGTATAATTCTCGTGGATTATTTAAAAAAGGGTAAAACAATAAACTCCGATTACTATTGCAACCTGTTGCGTCGTTTGACAGAAGTAATCAAAGAAAAACGTCCAGGTTTATTGAGAAGAAAAGTCTTGTTTTATCAGGACAATGCGCGCGTTCACACCTCTGTGCAGTCCATGGCAGAAATCCATCAATGTGGCTTCGAATTGTTACCTCATCCCCCATATTCACTGGATTTAGCACCGTCCTACTTTTATCTGTTCCCAAAGCTGATAAATTTTTTAGGTGGTAAACATTTTTTTACAAATGAAGAGGTCATAGCCGCCGTGGACGCTTATTTTGAGGAGTTAGACGAAGATTTTTTAAAACGGGTATCGAAGATTTACCGGGTCGATGGAAAAAGTGTTTTGAGCTCGGAGGAGAGTATGTTGAAAAATAAAAATAAACTCAAAATCATGTGGTTTTATTAAGTATGTTAGGCTAAGAACTTTTCAAATGACCCTAGCCAAGCATTTGACCTCAATCTTACTATGAATAGTGATGATGCGATCGAAGATTGTAGCAGATTTGGTCTGGGATAGCGACTGGCTCTGGCTAAGAACAGCTGGAGTTTGGTAGAGAGAGGAGAGATTTTAGTAGCTGAGGGCGGTAGTAATAGTACTGCTGTAATTTTGTATCAGGCTTTTGTCTTTACCGGAAACTAAAACCAATGACAAGATTTGAGTCCGCATACGCCAGCTTGATAGTGGTCCCTGACTGACTACCCCTGTGTGTCTCTTAAGAACCATGTTGTTGAATATGTTTTTGAATATATGTACACCTTACTGCCTACGGTAATCATATACTTAAGTATATTAGGTATAAATAAGTAAATACCCACAATAACGTATCTAGGTATTATTAAAACAGTGACTTTTCTTTATTCAACAAACAAAACACAATTCTCTATTTATTATAACATTGCGCAGACGATGCCCATAATACTTGATCGTCACACCGCCGTCTAGGAATGCACATCAAATAATAATTAGTTTATAATAAACGCTACTAGTAAGTGATAATCACCGGCTTCCTATGAGCAAATAGAGTATAAAAAGGAATCGGTATATGAGAAGACACGTCCCTGTCAGAGCCGGCAGGTGATTATGAGACAGGTGCCTTATAATTATTGTAACCTACGATATAGATGGCAAATAATGCAGTTGTTTGTTCCTCTATGTAGGTGAGTGGGACAATGTGCAGACAAATATGTGGCGGGGCTACCTACTTAGTTATATATGTACATATTATACATACACTATAGCTAAAATTGTATAATTTACAGTTAACAATAATTTACTTTAATTTAAATATTAATTGTAACTTGTGAGATGAACATTTAAGCGATTATATAAATATATGATAAATAACAATATAATATAAATAAATTACTAATAAGTTAAGAAATGATCATTTCAAACTTTAAATTATACAGTTTTAGGTAAAGTGTATCTATAATAAGTAAATAAATAAGTAGGTAGCTCCTTACAAATATCTACACATTGTCCCACTTCTTGCTTCGGACACTACACGTAGGCTATGTTCATGCACAATAAATAATAATAAGTAATTATGAAAATTTTATTACCTAAAAATCATTAGCATCTGAAATTCACTCTAACTTAAAAGCTTAACCATGGTATTAACGTTCATACTCACAAGCATTGGAAAAGGAGTACTAAAATTACTTAACTTACTATTAAAATGTCAAACATCCCAAACTTAACCTAAAAATCTAAATTTCCTAGATAATTTTGAGCAGAAGCCGAGTCTTTTGCATGTTGTTTTCTAGAACAATAAAATTATAGGTGTCAACGTAAACTTAAACCAACTTTCTATAAATCCGAAAAGTACAGAGGTACGGTTTCATGTAATGTTTAAATAAAATTAATGTACCTAATGTTTTTTCCTATGTGTGTTAAAAAGGTGGGTACAGATTGCTGGAAATTCGTGGAGTTTAACTCTGGATAAGAGAATCCAGGATCGTGTCTGACTGGCTAAGGCTAGATGATCCAGTTGCAGCAACAGAAATTTTC
This sequence comes from Selenia dentaria, assembly GCA_917880725.1. NCBI lineage: Eukaryota > Metazoa > Arthropoda > Insecta > Lepidoptera > Geometridae > Selenia > Selenia dentaria. The sequence goes on along the minus strand of OU862888.1, from coordinate 16,934,427 downwards.
TTTTTTTATGTCCGTATTTAAAAGCTCATAAACACTTCCGTAAAAATGTCAATTAATGAAATCCTTTATCAAATGTACAATATCTACTTGTGTTAATTATGGAATAATAAATAATAGTAGGTATATAAGATTTATTACTTATTCGCACACATATTTGTGATGACTTACAGAAAATTATTTAGGATTTATATTTTTAGATGGAGATCTATGAACAATTACGATACCGCCATTGAAAATTAGTTTCAATGATTATACTTTCAATGCATAATAACTAACACTAGGTATCTCAGTATATACCTACACAGTTTAATACCTAATTACCAGTAACCCACCGCGTGTGTCTGTCGGTACGCGTCAGTTTCAAGAACCTGCGGAATTTTCATGAAGTCACCAATAGACATACTAGTTCACAACGAAGGGTGTATATGACGATAAATGTGGATTAAGCCGAAGGTATTCCAGCAACCTTGGTGATTTCTTGACGTGCATTACGCAAACCGTCACAGTTATATAAAAACGGTGAGTATACCTTTTGTGAGGGGGGAAATGCTGTCCACTTCCCTTCCAACGCGAGGGTGACGGTATGTGGGGCTCAGACCCAGTAAAACCTCCCGTGACCAGTCCTTCGCCAAGGTGGGGCGAGATGGGGTCGCGCTGGCATTCATTATGACGCCCCAGCGGGAGGCCTAGATTGATTTCAACCGGACCTCAGACCTTATGAAGGGATTACCTTGCTTACCAAGGTTACCCCCTAGACGTGTAGGGCCGTGCAAGCCGACGTAGAGTCCTCCGATTCTTCGCCAGTGACCGCACTACGGAGGAGGGAGGAGACGTGCGAACCGTCTCCTCCGTAAACCCGGTCGTCTGTGCCGGAGCTGGTCAGTTTGGACATCGTTCTCCCTGATCCGCTCCGCGGCCTCCTTCGGTGCCATCAACTCCGCGCTGACAGTATACTAGCTGACCCTTCGCTCGCGTGGCCTTGCGGTAACTCTTTAATTTACCGGGATTAAAAGCATTCTATATGTTGTCCAAGACCAGCTACCACAATACAGAATTTCATTTAAGTCGGGCTAGTCGTGTCGGAGATTAGCCCGTATAAACAGACAGACGAACAGACAAACATTAAGCAAAAAATTTTAAAATATCATAATTTTTCGACTTTACTCCTTACACACCCTGGACTCGGGTTTTAGAAAAAAAATTGTACAGAAATTCTGTCGTCTACAGTTTTATTATATGTAGAGATAAAGCATTGTATGTATTCACTCGCGCCATCAAGACAAATCTAATAACATATCATAATGACGTATGCATGGTTGTCTGGAAGAGATCGCTCTGAGCGACATGACCGTCCAATGTGACACTGTTAATTTGAAGTATTTAATTGTTGCGAATTTTTATGATTGTATTTTTTTCTTATTTCTTTATTTGTAACATAACTATATTTGTAGTGAGGTGTTTCAGTATGCTATAATGCCCTAATTCTTTAAGATGGAGCTCTTATATCTTATTCAGTAAGCCGATAGATTCAATGACCACTCCATCAGGTAAGCCACTAATATTCCATCGAGAATGAATATCGCAGGTAAATTTGATCCATCTTAATATAAAATCATTTGAGGGTATAATCGGTTTAAACAATGCAGACATATGTTCAACACCTTTCATAAACCGGTCGGACGAAGGACATCCGCTTTTTGGTGGATAAAAAATCGAGTTCGACATTCTCACAGGAACCGCTGTGCATCCGGTGCGCAGGCGCAGAATAAAAACGATCATTTGTTAACGTCCAACTATTGGGCCCGCCAGGTAAGAAAGCCACAAATTTGTGCACTTTTGAATTTGTCAATGTCATTTACGACCTCGATCGTTCAGTTCGTGCTTTCTAATACTATCGATTTGAAGATGCTCTTGTTATGATCAAAATACCACGTAAAAAGTAGATCGTTTAAAAACCCTTCGATCACTCAAGGTGCGATACAGCGTATGAGAATCGTATGCGTATGAAATGCGTTAGTAAAGTAAGTATTAGACCACATTGCAATCGAAAATGGCGTTTAAAAGTATACAATTATTATATTTTTATCTATCTATATACATAAAAGTGAACCCTATCTCTCCTGGTCACGCTTTAAGTTGAGAAAAGATGGAACAATCTCGCTACCTCTTTTTTGGTGTTAATTATTGTCCGGAATAGGTTCTTATGAAAGATAAACCAAGAAAATATGGGAGGTTATGGCGAGGCCGAAGGCCGTTGCTATTTCACTACAATTTTGATTGGTGTTTGTTTATATTTTTTACTATCGCTAAAGTGCTTATCAAGCTTCGAGATTGACAAAACCTATTGCGATGAACTCCGTGAGGGTTAAATAATTCTTCTTCCGCCATCGGGATACTATTCGTAAGAGGCGAGAATCCCTACTTTCTAGAGTGGTCATCTTGGTTGGTGCCACCACAGTGCCCGATAACAGAGAAGCAAGGTTAGTGTTAGGACATGAAGAGAACTGTACAGTAGTAAGTGTATAATATACTGGGTGAATGACACGTCAAAATCTCTCGCAATGACGTAAGCAGTACAGTGCCAGTTAAAACTTTAGCTCTAAGCTTCGGTTAGCACTACAACTATCATGTTTATTATCACGTGCATGACTTGCCCATTTCGTAAGGTAACAGTACAAAATACTCTACAATTGCCTATAATCTTTTGTGCTGTGTGCTACCGATTTTTGGGGATATTGTTTAGTACTTTGAACTTACAAGGCATAGGATTCTGCTGTAACAGTCCGTTCAGGTGGATATCACCGACACTGTTGAGGGCACATACACTTTTTCTAAGTAGTAATAAACTCTGGATAGATCTAATAAGTAATGCATTCAATTATTCTTTAATTTCTCCATGTATTGTCATTAACCAACAGAACATATAACTACTGCTAGTGCAACAATCAGAAGCACATGTGCCGTCTTTCTTTTATTCGCTCGAATTGATTAGAAATATTATATAAGCCATATAATGTGATATATGGAAATCAAATCAATTTTAGATTTAACTGGTATCGGTTCGTGATGATTTTATTGTTTGTAGCTTTAATAGGCGATGTGGGCTATACCCACTATTTACTTGAGAACAGTGCCGTTTCTACCGGGTTAATATCTCTTCACTATGCTTATAATCAACAAATTCATAATAATCGCTTTCTCCTGAACGGCTTTTACAATCGAAAAGTAGTGCAACAATATTCATGTGTCAACCTTCTAACAAAAATAATGTAAGAACTCTCTATAGAACGGTATGATGACCTCTAATCTACATACATACAAATGACTTCCACGCATGGACAACAACAATAATTCCAGTGCTTTACAAATTTATTTCACTGATTCAAAAGACAAATCTTAAACTCTAGCTTTAAGTAATAAGAATGATAATGCACTGAATGATAATACAGGTAACGGCAAAGATTATGTTGGTGCGGCGTTTGGTAATAGTTAAGTGAAAGGCAGTATACGTGAGAAAAGCAACGCCTATTCTAACAATGCCATATTTTGCCGTCATCTGAGCCGTGATCGATCTGAGTAAATATTTTATATCCAGTGTTGCGTGCGAAGCGATTGTAGATTACCGTGATACTGTTCAGTTTGGTTTCTTATTTGTGTCAGATGTAGCTCTTCGGCGATAATGAGATTTCTAATTAAATTGTTATTGGTAACGAGATTTCTAGTTAGAAGGTTATTTCATTTGAATGTTGCATACAAAATCAGTATTGTTGGCAATGAGATGATATTGCTAGTAGAGTAGTGCATGATAGTGTCGATAGTAGTAGTAGTATTTATTTCAAAATTATGCTGCGATTAGAAACAATACAATTCAAAATTGTTTGAAACAAAATTTGAACGTAACATCAGCCAATAATCCAATTTTTACAGACAAGAGATAGTAAAAGATAATATGAATTAGTTTATACTACATTTTATTTAAATATAAGTAACACTACATTTGTACCTACATCCCACAGGGCTCTAACTAAGGGGTCTCCCACAGGGACGTATAAATATTCACATTTGATCAGTTATGTTGTCCTGCTATAAGGGGCAAGCCTATTCCAATCAAACTACTGGTACTTATGTTAATGTTTGAAAGTTTAAAAATTACATTTTTAATATAATGTTGACGGGTTAACTTACGCGGTAGACACTCTAGTATTTTGACCGGATTTGTGGCTGTCCGAGTCGCTTCTTCATAGAGCACAGTACTTCATTGCAACGCGCACCCAGCTGTGTTCGCGTTGCAATGAAGTACTATAGTGTGTGTCAGAAAAAACACAAAACACATTTTGTCCGATATTGGAATCGTACCTAGAACCCCATGTAATCAACACGACGCTGCCAGCCCAGATCACAAAAGTCGCCCTCGTTGATCCAATGTTTTTGAATAATTATAACCACAGTGTATCAGTATCAGAAATGAGCAGATCCGTAGAAGAACGAATCCCACCGACATAGCCCAGAAGATTAGCCAGTTAAAGTGGCAGTGGGCAGGGCCCATAGCACGCAGAAAATATGGCCGATGGGGCCGGAAGGTTCTAGAGTGGAGAGCACGGACCGGCATAAGCAGCGTAGGTCGTCCACCGAAACGGTTGACAGACGACCTGATAAAGGCTGCAGGACGACGTTGGATGCAGACCGGTCCTTTTGGAAAATTATGTGGGAGGCCTATGTTTAGCAGTGGACATCCTACGTCTGATGTGATGATGATAACCACAGTGGTCACAAGTCACTGAATTCCAAAAAAATCCTAATATTCGTCAACGGTGACTCCGCCACTATACCTGGGAAACCGAAGGTAGAAATCTATCACTAAATATATTATTATTATTACGAGATATGTTGGTATTTTTAATCTATTGTAAGCTTTAATCAATAGCAAAAAGGACTTTAAAAATTTGTAAAAGGTACTTTAAGTATTATAGAGTATTATATTTGATAAAAGCGCCATCTAGTTGATATTTGCTATTTGTTGGTGTAATTCAAAAATAATTCCCTAAATTGTGAGTTTGGTGACATTCAAAACATCGCACTACTGATCTTATCATAAACCTATTCCATCTGACTATAAACCAAATAAGTTTGACAACGAGAACGCAGCTGAAGTAGGTTTAAGTAGCTTAACTACTGTACATTTTTAAAACCTACATTAAAATGAAGAGGAGGTTCTCAATCGACGATGAAATTTTGTTAACCGTACGACCACGTATAAGTTTGTACTAGATTGTCCGATTTTGATGGTTCCTTTTTTGAATAGGTTATTGCTCCTAATTAGAAAGCTCACTAACGTTGCTTAAACGGATTTAGAATCTTCATCATCATCATCTCAGCTGTAGGACGTCCACTGCTGAACATATGCCTCCCCCATAATTTTCCAAATGGACCGGTTGGAAGCCGCCTGCATCCAACGTCGTCCTGCGACCTTTATCAGGTCGTCTGTCCACCGTGTCGGTGGACGACCTACGCTACGCTTGCCGGACCGTGGTCTCCATTCCAGAACCTCCCGGCCCCATCGGCCATTTGTTCTGTGTGTTATGTGCCCTGCCCACTGCCACTTTAACTGGCTAATCTTCTGGGCTATGTCGGTGACTTTCGTTTTTCTACGGATCTCCTTATTTCTGATTCGATCACGTAAAGGGTATAGAATAGTGTTTAATAATAAAAAAGAATATGGACTAGATGGTATCATTAAAGTGTCGGGTGTAGGTAATAGAAGGTAATAGTCGTAGTCATAGTCAGAATAGAAACAAGCCGACTGTTTAAATCATGACTAAAAGATTGCTTAAGTGTCATACTTTGCAGTATTCGAAGTCGGTTCCCTTTTGTAAATGATTACTTGTTAAGAGCCGTGGGTAGAACTCTTATTACTTATTAGTGAACGAGTTCGTCAAGGAAAGTACTCCCATCATACCTTTTCTACTGCGAATCAGTAGGTAATGTTTTCAATACTGTGTTTGAGTTTGAATGTATAGTTACCGGCGAAATTACAGCAGGCCTAGACACAATTCAAACAGGCGTGGTTCCGCACACGCTACAGATAAAAATGTGTCCACGAACTTAGCGCGACGTCACGTGACTTTTCCACAGGTAATGTCATACTTAAAAAGTATAACATACATACGTAAAACATCTTTTCTGGGAGCCTATACAAATTGCAGGCACATGAGACTTATCAACTTAACGTCTCAGGGTTACAGGCGCAATGCAGTTCGTCATTTATGAGGAAACGCATTGGTTTTGACAGAGTTTACCAACTAACATCAGGTGGGCTTCATGCTTGCGTTTCTCAATAACTTAAAAAAATAAAGATAAGATAATGAAGAAACAAAAATCAAATCAAACTACTGAACGAAAGCACTTATATATTTGATAAAAGTTTAATAATAATGTGCCAGGTAAAATATTTAGTGAATCGTGAACTTATTTCTAGGGCGGAAGTAAAGTTTGCATTTTGACGTCATTGAGTGTAGACATGCGATCCTATATTTAACATTTCACCGTGGTGACCTAACTTGACCTTTCTTTATGCTTGGGGACCCTTCTTGTTTATTTCAAGCTTAATTTTCAAGGATATCAATGACGTTTATGAGCTTTATACCCGTATCGTATGCAAAGTACTAGAATAAATAGAAGATTAGACAATTTAAATTGGTTTAGATTCCTAAGCATAGTCTAATAGAGAGATGAGCCAATGAGAAACCTACAATGTTTACATAGTTTTAAATATCAATTGAAAAACATTCTCAACATTCATCAAAAAAGCGAGGAAACTAAAAAAAAAACTTTATTTAGAAAAATTTTGTTATATCTTATTATTATATTATTATATCTTATATTATATTATATTATATAATATTTTTATATTAATAATAATTATAAAATATATATTATATTATATAACAATTATTATATCTTACTGTATATGTTATTTTTTCTAATAAAATTTTCAGTATAATTAAACTTCTTCTAGTGTGTTTTGCAAATTGTTTGTTGTAGATATTATAGTAAGTACTATGTGTAACCGTGCGTGACGTCACCTACCGGCCTCAACGGAAGACCAACTCTGGATGTTTACGATCAGCACTATGTTGAGTTGGAGCCGATTTGTGGCAGAAGGCTGCAAGAATCATTTATTTTATTGTGTTTGTGATATATCTCACTAATATTATATATGTAAAAGTTTAGATGGATGGATGGATGGATGGATGGATGGATGGATGGATGGATGGATAAATCATATAGTATGTTTGTTACTCTTTCACGCAAAAACTACTGAATGGATTTTAATGAAATTTGGTATGTAGATAGATGAGACGCTGAAATAACATATAGGATACTTTTTCATCATCATCATCACCATCATCATCATCATCATTCATCACCACGCGTGTGAAACTGCGTGGCGCTACTAGTATACAATATTTATAAAATATAAATATACTCGGGTTCTAAGTATTTGTGATGTATTTCTTAGTGTATGTTTGTGTATCTCCATTTCTACCGTGATACAGGAAATGATGCGGGGTAAGATGTTTATAAAAAAATATATAAGTATCATCCTCACATCCGCGATAATTACCATTAAACGAACGGCTTGCCCGTCTCGTCTCATTACTTGTTGAAAAAACCCAATTGTGACGAGTTATGTACCTACTGTAGGCCCAGTACATATAACTGCGTATGTATAACGTAACGTGTCGTTCACGTAAAATAGACAAACCATTCATCTGGAAACTGTGACACAGATAACTCATAGTTTGTAGGCCGAAACGTGACACGTTGTAGCTTACGATGCGAATACTTTTACGCTACAGCCTCTACTATGGTACAGTGAGTAGGTAATCATTGTTACGTAGATTTTTGTTTCTAGGAAAACAAACAACGATTAAAGCAATTACCGGTTATGTAATAGTTGATGGACTACTGTACCCTCGAAGGTTGACTAATACAGAGCCGTAAAGTTTTATCGTTACGTAATTTTGGCACGTTTTTCAATAAGACGATAAAAATATTTAATTTTCATGTAGAAAATTATGGAAAAACATTCGTATCATACTTTTAGCACAGAACGAATACTTCTTTCAGTAACGAATTGCGTAATTCGTTATATTTTCCAGGATAATGTTGCCTTTAAATAATTTTTTTAGTTTTATGTTATTTTCTGACTTCAGATACGAGTAAATGATTGCTGTGTAAATGCTTAAAACGTGTGTCATAATATAAAAACATGATATACATGTATTTTATTATTGAATATTGCTTTATAGAATAGATACTGAAGATAAAGTAAATTGATTTATTTTACTTTTCTATTATTAATATACTAGTTGCCCCCCGCGGTTTCACCTACGTGGTGGTGAATGTTTTTTGCTTCTTTACACCCCTAATTTAAATGTTATACTTCTCTAATGTATAAAATAATTGCTATTCTTTGGTCTCGCTAAAACTAGAAATAGCTTGAGTGATTTGCCAGGACAAGCCTGTCTGTTACACAACCAGCAATACTTAAATTATAATAAAGCTACGATCTAAGGTCTTTATTAATAAACGTTGCGTAAACGTAGATTAGGCGTAACATGCTTTGTCTTGCTTTCACGCGTGACATTTACTGCTAGCGAAAAATTGACAGATAGATGTTTTAACTACTCCAGGTTTATTACAAGTTAAATAAGGCCGTAAAAGACTAAAGAACAGGAATTGTTTTATACAAAAAAAAAGAAGAAAGAAGAAGATTTGAAACTAAATCAAGAGACCAATTTATTTCACTTCAAATTTGATTCAAGTTGATTCAGTTCAAAATGAATCCCTTGTTACCTTGGTCATGCCATAACTAGAAAACGGCTTTACCGATTTCGATGAAATTTGGCATGTAAATAGATTATATCAGTATGTAGATATATTAATATTTATGTAGAGGATGTTAGTAGGCTAGTTTTCTTCAGGTAAGAAGGAGATACGACGAAACTCGAACTGTCTTTTGAAATTGCTACACACGGCTTAATGTGTCAGGAAAATGTTTCGAGTTAAACCAAACAAGAAGTATTAGAACGATTGTTTACTATGAGACGACTTGTTCTTATTATAACTGTAACATTACAAGCGTAGCGTAGGTTGTTTACCGGCACGGTGGACAGACGACCTGATAAAGGTCGCAGGACGACGTTGAATGCAGGTCCTTTTGAATAATTGTGGGGGAGGCCCATGTTCAGCAGTCGACGTTCTACGGCTGAGATGAACATTACATCTAAATCTGGCCAAAAATGGTTATTGTTAGTCAAAAGCAACCGGTATTGTGTACACGTTACGGTGACTTCCCGGAACAAAGAGTATATTTCCTCATTCGCAGCCGACATAGACTAACTGTAACAGATATGACAATGTTTAGCTTATAAACAATTTGCCGTTTAAGTTGCCTACGTTTCTAAGGGACTACCAGAGGCCGTAGCACAAACAATATACGAAAAAGTATTAGTATCGTAAGCGTCAACGCGTCACGTTTCGTTGTACAACGTACAAGGTATCCGAGGATACCTCAAAGGTTGTACGACGTGTCACTGCTGCCCTAGATAAATGACAGTTTGTATTGTTTTACGCGAATGACACGTTTCGTAACACGCACGCACGTAAGCAGTTATTCGTGCTAGGCCCACAGAACATATTTTTTAGAATAGCAAAAAGCAATAATTTTATTTGGAATTTAATAATGTTATGCTGTAACATAATAATTTATATTACATGTTATAATCAAATTATGATTAATATTATTTTCATATAAAAAATACCCATGTTTATTTAGGTCACCAAGGGTTTCCTTCCAGTGATGCCGGATTACTCATGTGTATACAGCTTCACATACAGTTTTTTATGCTTCGACTGCAATTTCAACATACGTGGTTTAAATCTTCTTAATGACTCGGCATTGTTTACACTTAGAACAAAATATTTTTGAATGAAGCTCAAACGAATGAAAAACCTCAACGGAAACTTAGTTAATCCATTCAAAATATCTAGATTAATGGAGTTATAAAGTTGATTTAGGTATTTGTTTTTTTGTTTTAGCATAAGAGTTTCTTTAGCAAATCCCATCTTAGTTCTTCACATACACATACATGATAATTCATTATTGATTGACCTTAGGAATTTAATAGTGATTGGTATTCGATGTTCCAGCTAATTGAAATTTTGTTATATACTGAGGAAATTGTTTACAATGATTAACATATCAACCAACAAATTAGAAAAGAAAAACTGAGTTCCACTACTAAAGAATATTAAAACTACAATACTTGCTACTATTGAAACTATGTTCCAGTAAGTGTTAACAACGTTTTTTCTCTCTTGAAGCATAATTCGAAAGATTTCAAACGATATTGCTGATAATTTATAATGGTAATGCTGTTTTCAGGAAAACTGATATGAAGTTATGACTATTATGTGAATTTTGTAAAATATTAAATTTAAAGGTACGAGTAATTAATAATCATAATATTATAACAAATCATAATTTTAATCTAGTGTAATATTTATTTAAAAAACACTCATAGTTTTCACTAATTTTTACTAAAAAATACGTGATTAGTTACTACGTTATACTTGTGGGATGGATCCGACTTTAGTTCCGACCACATCCGGTGGTCTATTTCAAGGAGTTTTTGGGATTCGATGTCGTCTTGCTTAGCACTAAGCTAACTTGAGTAATACTTATCTGTTATCATCTATTTAAATAATGAATGCATTATATTCTAGATCTATCGTAGTTGTTATGAATTACCGGACAAAATGACCTATCTGAATCACGCTCGTATTATCTATTCTATACCGCCGACGCACCTAAGCTGCGGCACGTATGTCCGCGTAGGGCGGAGAAGGAGAATGGAAAATAAAAACCGCCCTGAGGGTGGACCCATCCCCAAACATATTACCGGAATGTTGGTAGGTTGAGGTTCAGGACACAACGATTTTTTTGCGATAATCAACCGCTGCGCTCCCGTATCGTTCTTTCGCGTTTGCTGTTACGAAATAAAGTAATTTGACGCGAAAATTCACTGGTAGGAAATAATTGCATCTGGAAGGGAGAGGTTGAAATCTTGTGGTATGTCTAGCTTGAATATACAATAAGTATAGCTTTTAAACTGCAAACAATAGTTAACCATATAATAATGACGAATACTTATACAAATGATCAAATATTTTTGAAGTGATTACTTCTTTAGGCGCGTTGAGCAGTTTTTGGGTGAACTAAAAGCGTAAAACTTACCTCATCGCCACCGCACGCTTAATAACTTAGTTTTTACTTCTATCGGCAGTCCCTGCCAGTTTCATTGAATCCTAAAACTTAGATATTGAAGAAACTAATTTTTTTCAAGTATTGTATTATATAATATAACGCGTATCTATAATGCAAGAACTAAAATTACATGAAAAATATGTGTTTTATTTTATTGAACGTATTTATTTCCCCGGCTGCGACTGCTTTATAAAAAAGTTACCCGGAAAGTCATGAAACCGGTAAAGGTGATGTATGATCTATATGTATGTGATTTATATAGCGCGTAAGTTAAATTACTTAATAGTTATCTAATACTTACGTAAATTTCAATCAAGGCATAAAAATGACCATTGATAAGAAAAAACAAAAGTGGAAAGACGCGCTGAACTAGATATCATCCGTGGTAATACGAAGGTATTAAAGTCCACGTTAAACAATCCACTTTAAAAAGGTCTATCTCTTACAGTAATATAAATAGTAGTGTAAGATTTTCTCCATTTACTTAGGACAATTCGTAATCACTCCATAACTCTTTCTGATCATCAAAAACCTTTTTACAAATAATTTATAATGAGACGATTGAAAAGATTACTCTGTTGTGATCTTGGAACCTCAAAATCTTCGTATAGATCCCACCTTCAGTAACTCCCTGTTCTAACTCCACCCAGGTAAATAGAATGAAGATAGCCGTGAAAGCGAATGCGAGATGTATCAACGGAATTCGTTCGCGGCCTCTGAAATGGCTTTTCTATTCAATTTTCAATAGAGATTTTTTCTCCGCCCGCAGTTTTGCGTACGGCGGAACCAATAAATCTCGTCTCGAGGTAAGGGGCGAATTAATCACTTGACTTGTTCGACGACCGGTCCGTCGACACATCACTTCCTCCAAACTAATGTGAGCCGCAATGTGACACTGAATAGGTCGAGATTCCGGTGCGCGTTACACTTTTATTTACCGTTGGTAAGACGAAAGTAAGAAGTGGAAATAAATAGTAGGGTCTCCAATACACTTCCAGTAGATTAAAGTGTTCTGGAGGCTTGGGACGGCAAAGGCCTAATATAAATTAGACAAATAGCCATGATCTCTGATTTCCCAATACGGAGCGTCCGAAGCTTCAACCAGGCATCGAAGCCGAAAACCCGACAGAATAAATAAATAATAAAGCTAATTTTCACAAGCCATAAAGCAAAAAACACTTGATTAAATTTTAGGAAAGCCCGAAATTTAAAAGCTGTGTTGTTTCCCACCCATTAGGGTTAGGGCGGGCGATGGGTCGCTGGGCGGGCGGGCATCGGGCACGAATTAATAAACAAGCCGGCCAAGGGCGCGGGCCGCGCGACCTCTAGGTTCCATCCTTGTCCTCCTTATACCTGTTACTATGTGGGAAGAAAATTGACTCTCAACCCTTGGATGCTTACCTACTAATCTCGTAAAGAAGAAATAAAATGGTAAAATATGAACATTACAGGAGTAGATCGTTATAAAGAGCAAAGCCTCGATTCTCCATAAATGTCTTGGGAAGAGTGGGTGCTCTCGAGCGGGCGACGAAACGTTGTCATTCAAAATCAGACCACGTGTACAATATTTCATCATCAGGGAGGCAGATGGAGGCACCGTCCCTCCCAGTCCGCTCCCTATCCCAGGCCGCGCGCCCCCGCCGACGCTACCGACCCAAAAAGCACAATATAAATGTAATACAGATTATCACCTTCAAACAGATGATTCTGCGAGATACGCACACCAAGGCAAAAGTGTGTATATGACGCACTTCGAGATAATGTAAGATAACGTATTGCTGCTACTTGCGGCTACGAAAGTAAAACGCACTCAAATATTTGGCTCTATTCTATTTGGCATTATTGTTATTTAAAATGTCTCCACAATGTTCTTTCCATTTCATGGGGTTCTGTACCTTTGAATAGAAACTGGAACCCTAATAGGATCACTTACTTCTATTCGCCTGTCTGTCAGTATGTCAAGAACCATAACACACGAAGGCGCGGTGGTCTCGAAATGAAAAATAACAATTATTTAAACTAAGATTAGATAGAAGAAGAAGAAGTTATAATTTAAGTTTTTAACACCTACAAACTGAGAGAATACTTCCTGTTGATTTAGAATAAAGAAGCAAGCTGGAATGCTTTTTACGTGTTTTGTTTTTTTTTAAAGTAGAAACGGTAACTCATCCAAGCATCAAACTTGTCAATATATACTACAAACTCTTAAATACAACAACATATAAATGCCATCCAAATGCGGTCACGTGCATGCCGGAGCATGTTTCATAAATGACACACTTATTTTGTGAAGTGATATGGCGATACGGAATCCTTAGTGCGCGAGTCCTACTCGCACTTGGCCGGGTGTTCATAATATCTAGGGACCAGGTGAGCAAATCTTTAACCTGATGGTAAGCAATACGCTTGCTCATTCGCAAATGCAGGGTATGAATATAAAGTTTTCAGTGGCAATACACTGTTCATTACTCTAAGACGTTCATTTTTGAGTCCTTAGTCACCAAGTTATTTCACTTGCTACAGAGACGCAGAACGTCATGGCGCTGCGCCCCGCCGCAGACAGTTAACGCGGGAAAATGAAGCTTGGGCCGTCTTGGATTCAAACCTTCATAGTTCAGGGATTTGTAATACCACATACCTGGTACTTACATATAAATAATTATTATAATCTAAACTAATTTTTGATATAAGAAAATGAGGGCGTGGACAAGTTGTCTTCGTTCTTTACCAGCCATAAACTTTGCTGGCTGCGGGCGTAATGCTGTAAACATTAGCTCGAAGGAATCTGTGCCTATCCATATTTCATAGTGTATTGTTTAGAACTAAGTAAAGTAAGTTGTGTATTTAGTAAATAAAAGACATGCGTACATGTTACGATTGTTTTTTAAATACCCCGTCATAATTTTTTTCTTACTAGGCAGCTAAGGAAAAACTTGCTTGAAATTATTATGCAGTTTGGAAGGCCATCAATATATAATAGTTGTGCTAAGACAAACAACCCGTTTAAACAGCTTAACGTGCTCTCCAAAGCGCAGAAGAACTCAGTTCAAAATTACAGTTGGTTGGTTTACCTTATTGATCAATTGACATCGAAAAGGCAAGCCCACTGCATGAGCTTGATAACTGCCTATATATGTATAGTGTGAAAAGTCTATCTGCACTTGACACAGGAGGAAACGGGACAGATTAACCGTAGTGAAGGGAACAAAGCTAAATATGTTTCAAGCTGATACTTACCCGAGCGCAGTATATGCGATATCAGGAGACAAAGTTTAATGTATTCAAGGTATGAAGTGACGTTTGTGTTATGAATAGGGCTCTTTCGTATGATTAGATTACCTAATTGATGGACTTCAGGCACCAAAGTTGTTTTTTTTTATATATAATACTAGAAAACAGATTGATATATAAGGCGCGCTCAATCGATAATATTCAATGAAAAAAAAAATATTTTGGCCAGAAAAGGAACAAGAATAGAATGTTAACCGAATAGAATTCATAAATATTACTTGCTTTCCGTAGAAAACAAATCCTAAATAGGTCTACAAAAATAAAATTTCACGTCCAAAACGAATTTTTACTATGTATTTTTAGGTAATACATAGCTAAGGTAAAGTTTTAAAATTTAAGCAGCAGTTTTTATAATTGTATTAGTATATATATATATATATATATATATATCTAAAAATATAAAGAAAACTTACAAAATTAAACCATCTTCGCATGACATCGTTGAATCTGATAGCAATTTTCAATTTTATGTAATGCATCGTAAATTATTTTATAAATCGGATTGGACTGCACCTTAAGACATAAAACATATTATGCTAGATATTTAACGTAAATTAATTGTGTAGTTAGTTTTATATTTTTATGGTATTATTATGAAATTAATTATTTAAAAAAAGTTAATATAGACAAAAAAGCTGTTGTAAGCAACACACTTTATTATCTCAATCACGTCGTCAAAAGCTTTCATGTTTATTTCTAAAGTAGTTGCACCCTCGGCCCTCTCTACCTGATAAAGGAACTATCCCATAGGACAATTTTCTATAGGTTCCAATATATTGCATTCATACTACAATAAAAATAAAATAAAATAGCAGGCAATCAAATCATCGCGCAGATCTCAATCGTACAACTGTATACTGAACTCCATATAAAAGTTATACAATGCGAAAAAGGATATAGGAATGAAATGTTGGAACCATTTACAGTCAACAGCGAGATACCCCTAAACACACACAACCACCAATCCGTATATACACTGTCTCACTCACACATAGACATTCTTTGGCGTGAAAAGTTGAGCAGTAATTTATATGACGGTTTAAATAATTACTTCGCGTTTTCGGCTCAATTTGTAGATGAGCGCGGGCTCATCGGTGTTGGTGACATTTATAGACAAGGGGTTAGTGCACTGTGCATTTACTACATCATATCATAGGACTGGATCAACGTACTGTGTCCATGAAATGTCCATGCATTGATGTTAAGATATTTGATAGGCTAGACTGCCTATCAAATATCAATATTTGATAGGCAGTCTAACAAGTAAAATGAAAGCAACTGAAATCAAGTACAGACTGAAGCGTAGTGCATTGCTACCCTGGACTAAATAAAATGCGAGGCGTATACCATCAAGCAATTGTTCTGTATCGTCTCTAGATAGCAAAACAAAGAAGTTTATAACGAAAAATATACATGTCTTATATAGATATGGCCATAACAAACTCAATCATACAATAATATTACAGACGGTGCAAGATATTGAAATGGGCCTGGCCAATACTTTTTAGGAATTACTTTCTGTACATTATGTATTTTACTTTTTTCTTGTTCTCAGTCCCCAGTATTATGCTGTTTTAGTATTTTTACATTCTTGCTTTACCGTCGCTAATTAGAAAAGACTCTGAAACAAAATAAGTGTAATACAAATAACAGTATTCGTGAGGTAACTAACCACTTAAGATAAAACACTATTTCTGGTACCTACATAAGTAAATTACAATTCGTGTTTTATTAAAAAATATTGAAGACAAAATTGATAACCTAAATCTTTACACTCATCAGTGTAGGATATTTCCTTTTTCGTAGAGTTCAAGAGTTGAAATCAATTATTACAATGATTAAAATAATTTAAATAGGCAGTTGCTCCCAGTCTATTAAATATTTTCACGATGCGACCGCAACATGACATAGCTAGTGGCTGGTGGGTGTAATGTGTGAGGATGCTTTACGATACTTGTGTAGGGATTTTGGCAGGACTGTGGATTACTATGTGTTATCGTAGTGGGTGATTGCGTTACTTTACGTTTAAGTCAAGCTTGTATAATATTTTAAACAGTTAAGTACACAAAAATAGGCCTCCCGCTGAAATGCAAACGGACGCCCGTTGCACGTGATCGATTCTGTTGAGCTCCTAAAATGTATCCGCAACATTTAACGCTGCTCAATATTTTAGCTAAACAGATGCGTAGGTATGCGCCCGCGCATACTCGTGTTAGGGTTTGGAGGACGACTTAAGGGTACATTTCGAGGCAACATTATGCTTTACCAAATATAATAGAAGATGAGTTTTTGATTTAGAATTTAAAAAAAAAAAAAAAAAAAAAAGATGAGTTTAGTATAAAAAATTTGTTTTGGTAAAAAATAATCACCATTAATAGAATAATAAAAATAAAGTAAAATTGAATGATGATGTATAAGAAAAAGATGTGTATTACGATGACGATATTGAAGAAACCACACTCATCGTACGTGACGTGTCGCAATACGCCGTAAAACAGACTCCTACCAACTGCTTGGAAAATAGATTGCTTGTCAATAAAAATGTAAATTTGCCGCTTCGGCTCGGCTAATTCATTTCCCAATGGAAAATCCGGCAGCGAGTCACCGGAAATCGATCGAGTGTTCATTTCGATATTTTTTTCTCGTTCACATATTGACCATTATTGGGCGTAGATGCACTGGTGTATCGAAGCTTGGTGATAACAAAATTCCGAATGTTGTGGTACTGGGTTTACATAATAATAGAATGGTGATTATGTACATTTGTTACGAACACAGTAGCGTTAGAACAATGTTCAAAATGTATATAAAATTTGAATACATCGATACATATCGATATTTGCCAGCTTTCTACACTACCGTTTCAACAGTTCAGAGTAACTACTCGTAGTAGAAAACGGTACTACTGTACCAACAAAAGCAACTTCTACTGTCCGTATGTAATTCCCGACATTCACAAGGACACGCTTTTTGTATGGAGTTCAGATATTAACGTCTTCCCCGATGATTTATAGAGGTCCTTTCCCATGAAAGAGATGAAGGGGCTTCCACGGACTCGATATGAATTCTAATACGGATTTGCGATAAAAACTCTCAGATACACATTGCTCGGAAAATTGCGTAGAAACTATCAATTCCATTCATGCCTCTCATGTTAATATGTACTTGTAGTGATGTGAGTCGACGAAAATTTTATGCAAGCCACCCAACACTACCAATTTTTATATGCTTGCAACTTATAGTTCTATTTAGATCACGTGCATCTGTTATCTTTTATTGACTGAAATGATACTCTTCTGGTTCACATTAGACAGCCTTGCGCTGGTATATCACGGACAAGATTCGTATCGTAAGTTGGATGATCAATGTGATTGCTTCGCATGCCTTCCATTACAGCAATGTTTTAAGTAAATTCTTCACCATTTTTTAGAAAAACCATCCGATATTGTCACAATTATTGACGTTTTAGTACCTATGGCATAATACACAAGATGAGGACAACCCTAAATTGAACAATGTTTACAGATTGCGTAGACTAAACGTAATAATATAATTGACATCAAAACTAGTTCGAAGTCGAAAGGTTACGTCTGGATTTGCGGCTAGTTGTCTAGACTGATCTTTGCCAAAGTTGCCCACTCGACCAACTCTGTTTGGCACTAAAGACATATGCACAGACTGAGCTTGTTTAAGCTTCCTGTACCATATCTCTTATAGCGTTTAGACCTTTGCAAGATTAAGATGTAAAAACTATTTGTCTATATGAGAAAATTGCCTCGTTTTCAAAAGACCTAACCGCAAAAAATAATCGAAACACGCAATTTGATCCAAAACCTCGAGCCACGCTCACACTCCCGCGGTGATACGTCTGACACCCTAATCAAATAAGTACCTTTTACCGTAGCCGAGAACACGCCATCTGAAAATACACCTAAGATAAACCAGACACGGTTGTTTTTCTTTTGGCATCCCGAGTTTGACTAGCTTCCGCATAAAACGTATTTGTACGAAGGACGACCCAGAAAATGGGTATAATATACTCACACTACCGCTTCCTCGCCTTATTCTCCCGTCGCGTCCCACAGGAGCCGAGAAATTTATATAACAAGCGATCTCGCCTGGACTCGGTTATTGTCGGGCAACACTGCCTCAGACATTATTTTTAATTAAACACAAGTACTGGACGTAACGCCATCGATCCGAATTGTTATTCCCACGGCGTGAGCTTTTTAATTTTAGAAACGCGGTAGCTGTTATGAATAAAGAATTGCAGAGTAAAGTTGTGGATCGCAAAGCAATTGTTTATTTAAATAGGATTATATCTTTTAACCTTTTATGAAGCTTTAGGCAAATAGACGATATATGACAGAAAGGGCAAGTGCAGTGTTGGACGAGCTGTGCCTAGATGGAGCAATTTACGTAGGTCAGCGACTAGAAGGCAAACATCAAAGATTAGGCTCAGTGAAATGCATTGATAATGAACTCAAACTAATTCATTTGACTATATATATTAATAAAAGCTTTATCTCGTAAAAGTGTTACGGTAGTGGGTGCGGTCAAAAATTACATACAAGTTGTAACGCAGCAGCAGGGTTTTGTAATGGGATGTTGGTATCTCTTGCAATATACTCCCAGAAAAACCACCATCTAACTCTTTGTTGGTTTCCAAGTTTTATTTTTGCCGATTAAGTACCTTGTTCTACTGTACTTCTGTTGAACGTTGTATGATATTCTTGCTAATTAATTTAATTTTAGTATTGATAGTGTTGCAAAGATAGCTAGCTTTATTTCTTATAATACCAAACAATTGTGTACTTTTAATTAAATTAAATACAGCCTTGCTCGTTTCCAACAAAACCTAATTATTGTAGGATTAAAAGAGGTGCGTTGTAGAATACAGTTACCAATACAATTAAAACGCCTTTAAATCTTTTAAACAATTTCTCTTTCAATCACGTAAAACGGGGAGGGGTGGGGGGCACCTCCCGGCCGATATTCATGACGGGCCGCGGCTGCCAACCCCTACCACGGTCGCTGTATTACGAGTATACTCTTTTCCAACCGCTTACTCAGTAGTCTCAGAAAACAAAGAAAAATCGGATGAAATTACAAATTGTGACTACATTTCTTTATGATTTCATCATCAGAATCACAGAGCTTTGTATGATTTGAGAAATTGTACTGACAGAAGGAAGAACTCTTGTGGGTACAACTACATGCGGTCAGCGCAAAATTAGATTCTCTTTCACGTGTTGAACTGCTAGGAAACTACAGTACAGGTTGTAGGTACAACCGACCAAGGTACAACTGTTTGTACCTTGGTCGGCATTTACGATATCATCATCATCATCTCCGCCGTAGGACGTCCACTGCTGAACAAAGCCTCCCCCATAATTTTCTAAAAGGACCGGTTGGAAGCACCTACATCCAACGTCGTCCTGCGACCTTCATCAGGTCGTCTGTCCACCGTGTCGGTGGACGACCTACGCTGCGCTTGCTGATCCGTGGTTTCCACTCCAGAACCTTTCGGCCCCATTGGCCATCTGTTCTGCGTGCTATGTGCCCTGCCCACTGCCACTTCAACTGGCTAATCTTCTGGGCTATGTCGGTGACTTTCGTTCTTCTACGGATCTCCTCATTTCTGATTCGATCACGTAGAGAAACCCCGAGCATAGCCCTCTCCATAGCTCGTTGTGCGACTTTGAGCTTATCTATGAGGCCCATAGTAAGAGACCACGTTTCAGTGCCATAAGTCATCACTGGTAATACACATTGGTCGAAGACTCTTGTCTTCACGATATGCATGAAGGCAAATGTGGAACAGTCTAATTTTTATTTTGCGGTGCACACATCTGTAGTTCGCCCAGCTTTAGATTCTCTCCCTCTTTACCAGGCACACCTACACACCGTGAACGCATTGTTATTTTTCCTCCCACATCAGTATTCAGTTATAAATAAAATGTATTTTCGATAACTTCACAAATAAATACACATCAGTTAATTATACCGTTTTCTCAACATATAAATAGCAAGTAAATATGGGAAAACGCCCATAATATAATCATGAATAAAACAACACAGTCTTCGATCTCAAATTCTACGATACTCTTAACCTGGAGTTCCTAGAAATCAGCTAATTCTGCAAATTAATTTTATTTACCTCCTGTCGAACTAATTTCATTAGCCCTTTCTAAGAAGTTATTAGATAAGCTTTCGTGACGGATTCACTGAAAACGTCCCAGTCCAAACATATTGGGTCATTAAATGGCACCCACGCGCTAGCTACGTTTCACTCGTGTTTCAACCTTTTCAAGTATTATGCCACAGTGTAACAAAGATTGGCGAAATTTCAGTGAAACTTGTACGTATACAAATCGCACGCATAATCGTAATGGAAACAACGTGGAGAATATAACTATCTTCTATAACTATATACATTCTAAATACTGGTTCTGACGAAATGGCATCCAGTGTCACTTTTTCTTTTTTTCACATATTTTTAGAAAAGTTGTTTCAGATATATGTCATTATAACAGTTTATATATATATATATATATACCTTAAATATAACTAAAGGACTAAAGACAACCTTAAAGAATGGTTTAACCGGGCGAACGTCCTACTATTCTTAAATTTACGAACCAGGGTTCGCAAAAACCCCGCGAAAATCCGCCATTTAAAAAAATGCGCACGGTCGCGGTAATTTAGTTGTAGTAAATTATCTATTGAAGCTATTTTGTATTTGTAAACGGCATAACGTAGCACTAAGTATCTAGTACATCCTCTTTGATTGTAAGAATAAGTCATCTGTTTCCTTTTAGTCAAACCATAGTGGTAAAGTCAACCACATAACACAACGACGAGACGACTTAGGGTAAAAATAAAAAAAAATTGAATTAATTCGACACAGACTATAAAAATATCTAGGGTGTGCTCAAGTAAAATAATAAATAAAAATATACAATAAAATAAGCTAGCACAAGTATATTTTGGACTTTGAAAACTATCCAAAAATGGTTGCAAAAAAGTAGTACTAATTTTCAAATAAATATAAACTTTAGTATATACTTACCAAATAGAGGTCATAATCGTGCTCACACTTGTAATAAAAACAATATGGCTGCTGTCTAGAAAAAAAAAACATATTTAAGCAGGATCATAATACTTTGCAAATTTTGTATGAGAAAAGTAAATTTTTAGAAACTTAGTTAACAGGTCTAGTTAAAACGTTATGTTTACCTACCCTGCGCCTTAATGCAAGTGAGACTTTTGGGATAGTCACGTGGCCAGCCTTAGTGTCAGAGTTTTTAGATCGCTCAAACTCCTCTGTTGATATAAAATAACAACTGAGACCGACCGCTTAACGTGCACTCCGAAGCATGGAAGCTCATTTAAAAATGCCACTAGCGATTATCCATCTGTTTTTTTGTGATCAGTTACAAGCCTTCAGGTTTCCCTTTAAAACCCTCCACGTATTATCATCAAAACATTATTAGAGACCAACTAATGTAAAGATCACACAGTATCGACTTAAGACTGAATACCTACACCTCAAACAGACTATGCCCCACGACTCGGGACGAGAAAGGTCCATTTACTCTCTCATAACAAACGTCTATAATCTTAAAGCTTTCAAACCCTTAATTGCTCTAGTCTTTCGAATAGACTAACAAATTTTTACATTGCAGCCAATAAGCTACGCCCTTAGACGACCTGCAGACGTTCTGAGAACGGAATGTCATACAGATTATCGACTGACTGTGACCCCTTATACTCGTGTGGGGAATTTTAAATAATGATTATATTGCTTATGTTTGAATGAATGTATATATTTACTCGTAAGTGGTATTGTTATTTATTTATATTATTACGACTGATGACCTTTCGTCAGAATTTAACACATAATTTTAATCCAATTGGGTAAGGATCAAATATTTAGAACAGTTTTTAAAAATACGCTCCAATTAAAAAAATAGGTAATTACTATTAATAATTCTCCTTCTTATTATTAATAGTAATCCTATATGGTAATCCATGTAAAATAGCAGTAGAACTCTTTGTAAACGTATCGTATACCGTTGACGTAGTACGTCCGGGGAAGTACTACCACCATACCTATTTCTACCATGAAGCAGTAATGATCGCATTACTACGTTCCAGTTTGATGAGCAAATTAATATCTACGAGCGCAGTGCAGTTTATCACTTGAGACGAAATACGTCTGTTATATGTAGAGGTTACCGCATAACACCAGGTGGGTCTCGTGCTTATTCAGTAACTTGACATAAAAAAAAGCTAATTAAATATCCAAATACATGAGAATCCCATGAGCCGTTCTGCAGGCCTAGACAAAATTCAAACAGGCGTGTTTCCGTACACGCTACAGACAAAAATGTGTCTACAAACTTAGTGCGAAGTCACGTGACTTTTCCACAGGTAATGTCAACGCCATACATTTTGAAGTAGTCGTTTGGCGTTAACGATACCAGAAACATCTTGCGTGGCTGAGTAACAAACCTATATTCGTCCAAACATTCACGATGTTAGTATGAACATTTATAATATTAGTAAGACGTATACCTATAATCCCAACAAAATTCTGGTTGGTAGTGGCGTTCAAATCTGTTCCGCAGGTTTCTCTAGTTTCGATGGATACCACTGTAATTGCTAGTACCTATCCAGTAACAAACCTGCCGCCAACTATTTAGTGTGCCTGATTTACTAAAATGGTTCACTACTATTGTACTTCTTCTTTTTCTGCTTTCGTCTTCTAACGAAGGTCGGCAATCATTAGGGCGACTTGGGCCTTCAACACTGCAGCTCCAAACAAAACTGGTGTTCTACCGCTGGCGTAATTTTTTGAGCCAATATATTTAAGAATATATGTGTAGGCCGGCCCCCGCTAGGCGGACCGACGACCTTGTCAAAACCGCGAGTAATCGCTGGATGCAGGAAGCTAGTAACCGTTCCAAGTGGCGTTCTATGGGGGGAGGCATATGTTCAGCAGTGGACGTCTTCCGGCTGATAATGATGATGATGATATTTAAGAAGATCATTTATCGAGATATTGATGTGAAATAACTAGGGAAGACTTAAAATGTCTCGGAGTGACGAGGTCTGCAAGTGCCCAGCATAACTTCGTGAACTTAACTACTTTTTAGATATATTTTTACATACAATTTTGGAGGTAACTTTAAATTATAAACACAGTATCTGTTACTTTTCTAAGTGTTTCGATGGATTTTATTAGGGAACATAAATAATAAAGCATTATTTTATAGGGGTATGTAAAAAATGGGTTTGGCTTGATACAGATTAACCTTATTTGTGTGTAGTATTAAAAGCTTTCAAATAAATTAACTCGCGCGTTTTTGGGTGTGCCTGTTTCGACAATCTTCAATAGGTAGAGAATGTATATTATATAATTATATAAGTGGTTTTGGAATAAGTTGTTTAATTATTCCAACTTATTTAAAAGTGCACTTTAGCACTTTGTTTAAAAGTGCTGCAGATAATTAACAAGGAAGCAGATACTTTAAAAATAGTACTTGGGTCGTATATGCCGTGCTTAACGAAAATACAAATTTATCACTCAACTTCATCACTTACTTCTTACACTTACATCTTTATATTACATATGTAAGTTAAAAAAACCGACCAGTGTGAAGAAAATGCATCTGACACAAGACTCTACTATGCACACTTTGTAACTTGTTGTAACTTCAAATAGCTCTCATGATAGCCAACCTTCTGTAAGTGATAGTACCTCAAGAATAAAACTTTACCAACAAGAAGAAGGCAATGGTTTTTTATAGTTATTACAAGACGGAACATGCACGAGGCCCTCCTTGTGTTAAGCGGTAACCTCTGCATATAACAGATGCATTTCGTCAAAAGTGACAAACTGCACTGCGCCTGTAACCCTTAGACTAAGTTGTTTAGTCTCACGTAATTTCATCAGCATCAGCCCAGCAAACCGGAGCATATACTGCTTTATTAACCAGTTATTACATTATTAATTATTAGATTCATAAGCCGAGACCAGTCAGAGCCGAGTCAGAATCTTGTCTGTCTTTTCGCCTCTCTTAAACAGGCCCCGAACTATCAACACTTTAGGTAATATTCTCTTTCAGCTAGCAGATTCTACAAGGTCAATGGCAATTCGGTTAATTTCAGTGTTCGATAATTTGAAATTATAAAACTATACACAAGTACAATTTGAAAAATTTAATACTGACTTCCATTCTATTCAGTGATTGGAGTGTATCCAAAGAACTACTTGACTGAATTTGATAAAATTTAAATGGGGACCACACGGGAAGCACCAGCTTTGAAACAAAACAATAATTTTGAGAATCAGTTCACCCAGTCGAAAGTTATGAGGTAACAAACATAGTCGTCGATCGTAGTCGAACTGAGTATACCTCCTTTTTTTGGAAGTCGGTAGATAAAAGAATACGACTCTGTTACCACATTTGATGGTGATCACAAGTCACAGAAACAAAGAAATGATGAAAAGGGGGCGGGGCCGGTGTCGCAGCAATATGTCCAAAAACAGAACACTTTGCTCGCGACGGTTCGCTACTTTTGTATTATGTTACTACACGCCAGTCGTGATATTGCATGTAAACAGTTTCGATTGCTTACTCTATACTTACGAATATTTAAACGTTAAGTTTTAATACCGCCGTGGATAATGAACTTATTGAAGCTAGCAACACGTTGAATCGCGTAATACGGCCGCTGGTACACCAGGTTTTGACCTGGTGTAGCAGCGGCCTACTCAGCGCACGGATTTTCATCTCTCTATATCTTTATTATGGTTATTCTGCCCTCGAAGAGCGGGGTTTCAGGTTCGATCCCTAGGCGGACAAAATATTTTCGTGTTAAGCTGAAATATTTGTTGTCGGGACTTGGATGTTTTAATGTGTTCATGCCCCTCGCGATACAAGGAATCCTAGTTCGGAGGTATGAATATGTAAACTTTTAGCTCGGCTATTAGTTTTGGTAAGTGAAATGCATTTTAGGCTTCAAGGTCACGGGCCTCAAGCCTAGTGTGCTTTATTTAACCGGTATTTTTATGAAAATTTAATCAAAGCATAATTTGTAAGTTTCCTCTGTAAATGATGTTTTGAAAATTAAAAATTATTAATAATTTTTCCTGCATAATTTTAGCAAAAAAGAAACACACGCAGTTGCACGTGATTTTCGTTGCGGAACAACTACCTAGGCTTTTAATAACAGAACAAAATATATAGGTTACCCAACTATCGACGAGCAGAAATAAAAACCCAATTAATTTAACGAAAAGGTTAAAGAAAATTGTTCAGCTTGTTAGGTAAATACTTGAAAGTTTTCAATGTCACTTCAAAAAGTTCTTTAGACGAAATATGATTCATTGTAAACGTCTAAAACGTTTACATAATTCCACATGCAAACTGGTATGCTTTATGAATTTTTGATAGAAGTTTGTTTTTTCTCTCGTACAGCTTATTTTCAGTAGGTAGTATCAAATTTGAATATGTCCCGCACTACTCTTTATAAACATTGGCAGAATTTGTATTAAAGAACAAGTTGATTTTTGCTTTGAAAATATGGATAGAAAATTACTGATATTTAGTGGCATTATGAAAGTAGGTTTATGCTGCTACCACATATTATCATCATCATCTCAGCCGTACGCCTCCCATTACTAAATGGACCGGTTGGTAACCCGTATCCAACATGGTCCTACGACCTACGGACATTTACCAGGTCTTCTATCCACCTGGTCGGTGGGCGCCTTAGCTGATTTGCCAGTACGTGATCTCCACTCCAGATCTTTCCTTCATCCAACAAGACACAGACCACGTTAATTAACATATCATATAATGCACGTAAGATGTGGTGCGAGTGGAAATTGAAAAAAAGCTGGATTTGGCTGTTTGCATCGATCTGAAGACCGGGCTGCCGCAACCCTACATCAGATGAGGCCACCAGAACCGTACTTATAATAAATAAATAAATAATAAAATAATCGTAAACATGATATGGATTTGCTGACAAGCATCCTCTTCTGGACTGGGTGGACTCATCTATAACCAATCTTCTTAAAAAATAATCCAATACAATGGAATACGAAATTAAAGCTTTCTTTAGCTCCCTACATGGTCACGGTCAACAGAATATTATTCAGCTGCCTATATATATATATATACCTATATATCTTTTTCAAAGCCATATCTATCTTTATACCAAAATATCATAAAATGTTTACATATATATGAGTAATTTTAATATAAGGTTATCTAAGGACTATCATGGTCACAAACACATACAGAACACATACACAAACATCGACATATTTAAATTATTAACGGGATATTTACCAAGTATATTTTCTATGTGTTTCCAATATTTCGACACTGTTGCAAGCGCCATGATCATGACCAAATATATATATAAAAAAAATACATGGTAACTATCACGTTGTTAATTTAAATAGTCTAGAGTAATTTATGTACTTAGTAAATCAATCAGTAAACACTAAATAATAAAATACAGCGCCTACCTACGTACATACAAATATAAAATAAATCACCAAGGAAAAAACTGTAATTACCTACATTTCATCACTCTTGACGCTATTTGTGTTACATTTCATCCCCTTGAGCGTATCAAGCTGTCAAAATGATAGCGTGCTTTTGACATAGCTTTAAAAAACTGACACAAACTTTGACAGAACTGTCACCATTACGATCTTAATGTAGGCCGAGACCTTGTTATTTTGTCGATGCTGTGCCCAAGCATATTAGGCTTTTTACACGTGTGGTGATGGATGATGATGATGATGAAAGTATTCTATGTGTAAATCCAGTGCCTCATCTACCTTCATACCAAATTGTATCAAAATTGGCCCCGCCGTTTGAGTGTTAAAGAGTAACAAACATCCACACATCCATACATCCATAGTCACAAACTTTCGCGTTTATAATATTAGTAGGAT
This sequence comes from Selenia dentaria, assembly GCA_917880725.1. Lineage (NCBI taxonomy): Eukaryota > Metazoa > Arthropoda > Insecta > Lepidoptera > Geometridae > Selenia > Selenia dentaria. The sequence goes on along the minus strand of OU862888.1, from coordinate 16,906,819 downwards.
AGTCATACAACTGCTATTCCAACGTATTACTATGTTCTTAAAATTAAACCAAACAAAAAAATCAACGGTTAATCTTATTGAAACAGAATTTTTTTTGATTAAATATTTCTTGTTGTTTATCTTATCACTAAACTCCAATCGAAAGAATAGGCTTAAATTTTCTTTTGCTGAAATTATTACAACTACATTTGAAAATCAGCTTCACCTTTGGCGGTCAAAGCACAGAATTCTCTCAAGACAAAAAGCAAATACTCAATAAGTTATTTGAGGTTGTTTTTCGCTGCGGCAAAACACAGAGATAAGGTTGCAGATCACGTATTTGGTACGAGATGCGATTCCGGCGTTATTATTACGAACGCCCGACGCTTTCTGTACTTAACTCATAATTACTGACGATAATTACCCGACGCGGTAGAGGATCGGAGGTAATCGATTTTGTCTTGTTTCCTCTGCTTCCTCCGCGCTATATGTTTTGTGCGCAAACCGTAGCAATCTTCGAATGGTTTAAACATTTTGGTATTTATAAAGGCATATCTCTTCCCCATGATATTCGAAAACTGAGATGCTTTTGCTCATTAAGGTTTTATTTTTCGTATTGTCACATCTTACGTACCTGGAATTATATGCTGCTTTGTTGCATTTAACATAATTATGTTTTGTTCACGAAAGTTAAGCGCCGCCGGTAGCCGGTATGGTGGCAAAATACACTCGCGGGTTGGAAATTAATGAAAAATACGGCAAAATACTACAAATAGTTAAAAATACAATTGTTATTGGAATCAAACGCTATTTGTGTATAACGTGTTAATCATTGTTTAAATAAACGGGATCCCTTTTTTTCGTATAACTTTTTTGTTCTAATAATAATCTCTAATATGCGTAATCTCGTTATGCCAAATCTTTCGCATATTTTTATTTGCCATAATCATAATCTGACATAATTGTTTTGGCATACTATTTCAGTAAGCGTACATATAATCTAGGCTAATAGTTTTTGCCCTAATTTTGATTTGCATAAAGTTTTAAGGCATACTGTTTATTCGTCTAATAGTTATTAGGCATAAAGATCCGGTGATCTCTGAATTTCGACAAGTTCGATGCTACGACAGTTGCTTTCTTTAAAATAAAACATACCTAGTTCGACCAGTCATTCTCTTCGACAGAACAAATATTCGACAAGAATTACTCCCATAAAACGTAGCGGAGTATCTAGGCAGAGCAAAGTCACAAAAAGGCTGATAGCGACGACGAGCGAAGCGAGGAGGAGCGTTTGGTTGATTGGTGTCCACACAACGCGCGAGCCGAACGAGGCGAAGCGCCACTATTAGGCTATACCTCGATAAGGATATAAAGCAGCACTTTTGGGACAAATACTTGTTGAGTATATGTCTTGTCGAAGCAATGAATTGTCGATATATGTATTAAAAGTAAGCGACTTGTATTGTATTGAACTTGTCTAAATTCAGAGGAACACTCCACTAAATTTCCATAACTTTATTTTTCGCTGATTATGCTCGACAATAAAATCTCTCTGATTGTATATCGCATAACATTATGTGTACCGTATTTAAATTCTATAACTATCTATATTCCTACCACTTTTAAAATATTTTATAATATAATAGGAGCGTGAAATCCCGTTCTCGCTCGCAAATTTTTTGCACGTTGTCTTCCCCTTTAATTGTAATGGCATTTAGCATTTATTTGTCAAGTTAGCATAGAACCTATTGTAAGAAACACTTATGTTAGGGTTCAAATAAATAAAATTAAATAAAATGCTTAAATATCATTTTATGCGTAAGTCAATTTTAGCTTAATAATAGTATGCTTAACAATTATTATGCTTAAAGTAGTGAAAATTAAAAAAAATGTGCTAAAAAAATATGTCAAATGAATATTGTGCGTAACTATTATTCGGATAAAGGAATGTGGCATACATTCCTTATCCATGTTATATTATGACTAAAAATTTTATGCAAAAAAAACAGGGAACTTTAATAAACTACGCAAAGCTGGATAGTTTACCCTGGTGTATAAATGGCTTTTTTATGATATTAAGATACAAGCACGAGGCCTGATGTTAAGTGGTAACATCTGCCTGGAACAGATGCATTTCTTCACACTGAGACATTTGTGCCTGTAATTTCGCCGGCAACTATACCTCCAAACCAAACAGTATTGCAAACATTACTGCTTTACGGTAGAAATGGTGCAGATGGCAGTATCCCAATGATGAATTCATCTACAAAGAGTTCCAATACTCTAAAAACCTTATAATAGTTAGAATGCACATAATATGGCGTCCATAGGTTACTGTTTCCGTTATATGGAATTGTGGAATTGTTACTACCATGCGGTCGTTTGTGCGGAGTTTTGTAGCTAATACACCCCGCTAATTAATTATTTATTCATAATGTTTTTTTACTATACGATTTACAAAGCACTAACGTTGGTTTTATCTTATGATAAAAAAGCGCGTCTTCCTTCTTCTCGAATCCCGTTTCACAAGAAGTATGAAGTATGAAAGCGTGACAGTCTGTTTTAGAAGTCACATTCATAAAGACTGATTAGTGAGCGACAGACAAAAACTTGTAAGATTGTATGCTAGTGAACAAGACTAAACTTCAAATGTCGCTTATAACACTTGAAGTTCAGTTAAAAGTTATTTTTTATAAAAACTTAACACACAATAAAGCTATATAAACCTGTGGGTGTTCAACGGTTGAGCTCTAGTGGTAATTAACTCAGAACAGCTCTTCTACGGTGTTGAGTAACGATATATGGGAAGACGTATATCCAAAGCTAAGCGTCACCAGCCATGCCTGATCTAACAGCTGCAATGTTTCTTAGATCTCTGTAGATGAAGTATCAAGGACGAATACATATATTTATATGATAGTTATTGACCTCTAGCATGTCCAAATGTTTAGGTGTTTTGATTAATTACTTCTAATAGTCGGTATGACCCTTCAAAAATACTTAAAATTGCCTGGATTCTACCTGGATCGTTGACCTACCTAATCGTTGCGTTTTCCTCGGTTAATTTTTAACCATAGTTTTTTTGTGACACATGAAGTACATACACATTTTAATAACACTTATCCACTATCCAATCACCATTAGAAAGCCATTCCCTCGATTAACGTATGGAACATGGAACAATAAAAACAGTAAGGCGAAAGGTCAACAACAACAAAAAACTACTATGACCTAAATAAAGTCACAGATGAAATAATAGTAGGTACTTTGTAAAGTGGAGCGGTGCTTACCAATTCAATTCAATTAATGCATTCCTATAGATCTGAATATACCTATAAGTACGAGTTTGTATGTATACTCTTGCTGATTTACGCAATAACGGATATAGATATAGTGTATGGGTTGTAAGTACTATAATATATCCTACGTTTTACTAAATATCAACACTTAAGACGCGGTCCAACCCCAATTTTAAAATAATGTACTATGCTTTACGTAAGGTTGAAAATCGCTAGTTAGATTGGACGATGTAATGCGAATATGCGTTAATTTTGTACGTTTTCTTTATATTTTTCGATATATACTAACACAATTGAAAAAACTGCTGGTTATTACTTTAGTACTATACGTTGGCTAAGTAGTACCTAAAAAAATTTTGTGTTATCGCTGAAAATTCTGAGAGTTTGGACGTGAAAGTTTATTTTTGTGGACCTATTCAGGATTTTTTTCTGCTGAAAGAATGTTAATATTTATGAATTATATTCGGTTATTACTCTTTTCCTATTCGTTTTCTAACCTTTGTATTTTTTTCATGATATACTATCAATCTGTTTCGTTACACTAGGTGTTTAAAAATTCAGCTTTTTACTATTATCAGGATACGAGCGCGCCTTAAGTTGTTTTGGAAAACGGACAAGCAATTTTAAACTTAAAGTGATTCTATACCTATAGCAAATATGAAGGAATGATTAATGAAAATGCAAAACCCTTTCTTAGTACATACACCTCTGCCCGCCAAGACAAAAGCACTCTCCAGGTTTCAAGTCTCCACGACCAGCAAGTTAGGCTGTGCGTTGTCCGTCAGTCAACCAATCAGAACTTGTATATTTTGAGGATTGATTGATACATATTCCATTATTACAATTAAAATTTCAAGCATATATATACATGCTTGAAATTTTTATTTCAATATATATATAAACTAGCTGACCCGCCAGAGGCTTCGCTCGCTCGGTCTAGATGTTGCGGTGGAAGTGCTGTTTCGGAACCTCGAGGTCATAGGTACGATCTCCGGGTTGGACAGTTATTGGGTTTATCTGAGAAAGAAATATTTTTTCAATAACAGTCCGGAGACTGGAACAGTGCCCCGTAGATAGCCATAGGCTCGCCCCCTGTTACATGATCACATGAGCAAAAACATATATGGCGAAACGTAGACGTTGAAAACAACGCTGCTTATCTGTTCGAGGATTGTAAAGGCAAAAGTATCGATTCACTCAAGACCGCTGCTAGACTGATGTTACCACCCCGCCTCACCTCAGTGGTGATCGATGGTGATGATGAGGAAAAGTATCCTATTAAAATACCGGTGCTTACCCCTTTGAGGATATATAGGCGAACCTATTTGTTATGTTGTGTTTAAAAATAACATGTAAGTATTGGGGGCGATTTACTCAGTACCGTAAGGCTGATGTTTCACCTCCGTGGCGATGGCGGAATCGCTTGACTACAGTCGGCTGAACAATAAACATGGATGACGTGCCGACTCTATCGCCGAGCACGTCTAGTGTATCGAGCTGTCAAAATCATTGCGTGCTTTTGACTACGCTGTCAGAAACTGATACATCTTTGACAGAACTCTATTGGGATAAAATAAGTCATCATTACTATCTAAACGTAGGCAGAGATCTTGTTATTTTGTCTATGCTGTGCCCAACATTAGGCTTTTTCACCCGCGCGGTGATGGATGTTGTTGATGATGATGATGATGATGAAAAGTAACTTATGTGCTATTCCAGACTATAATCTATCACTGCGCCAAATTTCAACCAGATCCGTTCAGCCGTTCTGCTGTGATTGAGTAACAAACATCCAGATATCCATCCATCCATCCATCCATCTAAACTTTGATATATACTCGTAGTATTAGTGGGACGAACCACTATTTTTTCTGGTCACGCTATAACGTGAGAACGGCTTTACCGATTTCATTGGTCATTTTTTAAATGTTTGGTAATATTTCTTAGAAGGTTCTTACATTAAAGAAAATAACAAAAGATTGGAGGTTATGGCGAGGCCGAGCCTACTACGCGAACGAAGTCGCGGGGAGTCACTATAAAATAATATGAATTAATCTATCGTAAATATAACGTTGACTACAGTCATGTCATGTATAGTATAAGTCATGTTATTACAGTCGCGAAAGGAACGAATACTAAGTTTTCTAACATAAGTACCTATCTAGAATAAGTGTAGTAATATATCTAGAAAAATATACCACGACATACTCGTATAATACTCGATCTAAATTAAGATAGCAATCCCGAAAGTAAATTAAAACCACCGCATAACAGTATATCATAGGAAATACGGAGTTCAGTAACTTTTCGAGACTTCAATAACAAGTCTGGAGGTGAAATACACACAAAAAGGTCAGCAAACGTCGACCTAAATACTAGTAGCGTAATCCAATTATAACGTAAACGCACACAGCGCAACGCGTATTAAAGAAAATGAGCTGTAAAAGGATAGGTTAAGGTTTTTGAAATGATATAGAAACAAAGTGAAAAAAGCGTTAGAAAGCGTCATTATTTTCAAAAGGGTATAAAGTCAATAACGTCCTTTTTGAGTTATAATCATTACTCACCGAGGGGTTAAATTGCATTACTGTCGTATTGAATCACGAGCGCAACGAAGGATGTGAGAGTTAACTTCATAACGTAGCGAGGGAATCCAGAGCACAGTGAGGGATTAGTCGTTCAAGAGAAATACAGGGAATCCTGGTCGGTTTTTCTACTTTAAATTTATATGTGTAATTCGAATGATATAATCAAGATTTACGCTTACTATCAAACGATATGATTTTTTTCTAATAAAAAAAATATAATAATAAGAAAAGTGCCTAAATTTAATTCATAAATTGCGTATGTTTCTTTTGACTTATGATTCATATATAAACATGAAAAATGTTGTAAAAAGAAACTTCATTAAGCAACAGTGAGAAAGAAATTTGTATAGACAATAACTTCACGACGCTCGCTACAACAGTCTTTCCAAAAAGAGAAAATAAGTCCGCAAAAATAATAACCCTCTTATTGACATCGTAATACGTAAACTTAATTATTTCATCATGAGTAGTTTTCATATTTAAGTCACGTTCTAGTTTAGCAATTTTTAAAATTATATTATTAATGAAGTTTTTAAAATTTGTTGTATACCTATAGACCGATTGTGGTAAAATATATTTTATAACTAAGCGCCTATTAGTGCGTGTCCTATATTCTATACTGCATGTGGCTTGTCCACTGCAAATTATTTTCACCTTGGGCATATCTATACTATGTACTCATTGATGTAGTAAAATAATGTATGTACTTATAGTACAAGCATCTATGCTCTTCGGATATTCTTGAACAGATACGAAGCGAAACTGAGAGAAGCAAGCAAAGCGTCTCAGTTTTGAGATTGTCAAAAATATGATTTTGTCCGTCTGTTGCATTTTTCAACCGATTTTAATGAAAATTGACACAAAAGTTCCAAGATTTAAATTCAAATTCAAATTCTATAGTTCAAATTTAAATACTAGTGGTACAATAAGCCAGGGATGCCAAAATTAACAGAACATAATAATATACTAATAATAATAATAGTGTAAATGTCTCCAAGATGAAAATCATGGTCACTAAGAAAGAGGCTATCAATCCTGTGATTTTTGTAGAAGACAAGGTGTTGGAAAGGGTACGTAAGTTTAAGTATCTGTGCACATGTGTGGATGAAAACTGGGACAGTGACCCTGAAATTAAAACCCGCATTGAAATCGCCCGCAGTTCCTTTGCCGTTATGAAAAAGGTACTTTGCAGCCACAGCCTTAAAATATCTTTACGCACTCGTCTACTCCAGTGCTATATCACACGATTTTAGGGCTATGGAGGGAATCCCATCAGGACCACGGGCCTTGTTCAGGTTCAGATTGCGAAACATCCTACGCACTTCGGTGTGTCGAAGGCGTATTTCCGGCATTGATGCTTCGCAATCAGGTAGACGTGGAGGTTTCTCGTCAACTGTATCTAAATTTGAAGACTACGCTTCTTCTTTGAAAATTACGTTGTATATAAATTAGAAGCAAACAAGTTCGCTTTCATATTCACATATTCTTTCAGTTCGCATCAAAAATATGCACACCCCGGCGTGTGGCCAAAAGGTTGCTCCAGGGCGGACATCTGGGGTGCTTGTCAGATTACCTCCTCGTGTGCCCGAGTGCTGCTGGTCCTCTTGGATACGATTTATCCCGGGGGAATAGCAGTATTTCGGGACGGTGCATCCTGGGCAACGGTTAATAACTTCTCTTTGCGGGATCTTGTTGACCGTTGGCGAAAGATCTGACACGGTGGGCTCCTCCGCGTGTCCCTATGAAGTTAGCATAGGGCACAGTGGATTCGCGGGAAGGATCCGCCGCCTAGGCTTGAAGGTGGCACTGCATAAGACCGAGGCCGTGTTTTTCCACGGGCCTCGGCAGCGCATTCCCCCTGACGCCCACATTATCGTGGAGGGGGTCAGGATCGAGGTGAAAGCCCAGATGAAATATCTGGGCCTAGTGCTCGACAGCAGGTGGCGCTTCGGCCCGCACTTCAGCGGGCTGTCGACGCGCCTGCTAAAGGTCGCGGGCGCCCTCTCTTGGCTCCTTCCGAACTTGGGGGGGCCCAAAGCGCGGTGCCGGCTCTTATACGCCGGCATCTTGAAGAGTATGGCCCTTTACGGGGCTCCTATCTGGGCTGACTCCCTTCAAAAGAGGGAGAACGCCACTACTCTCCGCAGGCCCCAAAGGGCCATTGCACTGCGGGTGGCGAGGGCCTACCGGTCGGTGGGCTTCGCGGCGGCGTGCGCTTTGGCTGGCACCCCTCCTTGGGAGCTCCAGGCAGAGGTGCTCGCCAAAGTGTACGAGTGGACGGCGAGGCGTAAGGCGCTCGGGGAGCGCCCCACCTTGGAGGAGCGGGTGGCTGTCCGGCGTGAGGCTAGGGACGCAGTCGTCCATCATTGGACGGAGGACCTCGCCTCCGCCACTTTTGGTCGCCGCACGTTGGACGCTCTCGGGCCGGTCCTACAAGACTGGCTCGGGCGGTCCCACGGTTTCCTCTCATTCCGTCTGGTGCAGGTGTTATCCGGGCACGGATGCTTCGGATCATACCTGCACCGGATCGGAAGGGAGGAAACACCGACATGCCATGATTGTGGCGCGGCGGAGGACACGGCGCAGCACACCCTCGAGGTGTGTCCGTCGTGGTCCGAGCTGCGCCACAGCTTGGTTGCCGTAGTCGGGCCGGACCTCTCGCTCCCCAGCGTTGTCAGCGCCATGCTGGAGGGTGAGGGGAACTGGGTAGCGGTCGCCTCCTTTTGCGAAGACGTGATGTCCCAAAAGGAGGCGGCAGAGCGCGCAAGAGAGGAAGACCCCCTTGCGGCGCCACTGCGTAGACGAAGAAGGGGCGGAAGAAGGCGATTGCGCCTTCTGCCTCCCGGTGGTGAATAGCGAGAGTTAGGCGCGGGGGCGCCTTCTCTCGCATTGCACCTATTCACCACCTCCGTCGGGCGGGAATGGCCGAGCACTCCTGGTCATTCCCTGGCCCCTCCTGGTGGGAGGGGCGTGCAGGCCCCGTTGTAAAAGCGGGCGGTCGTCGGTGGGGGACTGGACGTAGAGGCTCTGCCAACTTCCCAGTCCTCCTCCACACAGACGAAGCCGGAGTGCCGCTGGGTTAGTTTAGTGGGTATACCGGTTGAACCGGGGAGTCCCACATACCCCCCCTATCCCCAATGGGGGGGATGCGTAATGCATTTTTCCCAGCGTCAAAAAAAAAAAAAAAAAAAAAAGGGCACAGTGGATGGCGCATGATGGCGTGGTTGTGAGGAGCGTCATGGGTGGCCTTCGGGCGGTGTGTTAAGAACCGTTGTAATGAACTGTAGTAATACAGCTCAATGCAACGACTCTCGTCAGTTTGGGATGGCGATCCATCAAAGATCGGAAGGGAATAGGATATTCGCAGCGGAGGCCTAATCGGCAACATCCTTCATTTGGAGGAGGGCTGGCGAGGTTATCGCTGCAAATAAATATTTGTCTGTGTTTGTCTTGTGTTGTCATTGTGTGTTACAAAAAAAAAAATGCGTCTCCAAATCCCACTGTTGGGTGCTCGCACAAGGGATGTATGGCCGGGGGGAGCCCGGTCGCGAGAGCACCAAAAGGGGACCTCACCCCTCAAAAAAAGGAAAAAAAAACCATGAAAATGTCGGCGAATGAAAATATTCCCCAGGAGGGTAGCGGCCACGAGGTCGCACAATCCCTCAGTGCTTCAGCACTCTGCCCCGTCGTATCTGGGGGGGGCAACATCCGCCACGGGGGCTCAGCCCCTCGAAAAGCCAGAGGCTTAAAATCGAAAGGAAAGATGACGAAGGAGGATAGTGAGAAGAAGATGGAGATGGAATCCGACAATAACTCACTTGCATCGGATTCAGACGCAAGTGTGCGGACGGTGGCATCCGATCGGTCTGTTCGGAGCCCAGTGTGGAGACAAGCGGGGTCCAAAAGACGCCGATGCGACGGTTTAGTCTCGCAATCGGACAAATCGGACAATGAAGGTAGTACGTCGGAGGTATTCAAGACGCCATCTTCGGAGGGTGTCTTGAAATACCTTAAGACCACAAAGAGGGACGAACTGGCAGAAACGCGGGAGAAGGCCCGCGCCAAGGCCGAAACAGATTTAGATGAGCAGTCGCGCCGTGCAGAGGCAAATAGGAACGCGCTGAGACTTGCCGGGACAGACGCGAGTGAAGACCGAACAGCTGAAGCGCTGTCTAAACAGGTGCTTGACGATGTTGCCATCATTTATGATGGGGCAGCCAGGTCGCGCAACCTGAAAGGCACCTTCCAGCGTGCTTTAAAAGAAGCAGCGGCCTCAATAAAGGCTGCAGTGATGGTTTTAGAGAGCCGTACCTCCACTGAAGAAACGGCCAAATTGAAAGAAGACAACGCCCGCCTACAGTGCGAGGTAGGTGAGCTTCGCAAAGAGATGGCGGAATTTCGCAAAGAGATAGCGCAGGCCAGATTAGCTCCATCCTCTCCACCTCAGCAAACTTTGCCAGAGAGTATGGAGGAGCTGGAGCCCTTGCATTCGCGGGGAGGGTCAGTTGAGGAGCTGTCTCGGGCAATTATGCTGCAAGTCGGCGGCATGATGAGCGCTCGTTTTGAGGCCCTAGAAGAGCGCCTCTTGCCTGAGAAACGCGTGCGGCCCCCGCTTGCTGCTGACCGCAAAATGGCAGCAGAAACGACACCGAGAGTGGCACCGAGAGCAGCACCAAGAATGGTGACTGCGGCTAACAACTCTGGGAAGGCTCCGGTGGTTGTACTTAAGGCCCCGGCAGTTGTACGTAAGACCAAGAAGAAAACTGAGAATCAGGCGTCTGCAAAAGGGACCTCAAAGCGGGTAGATACTCGTCGTCAACCTGCGAAGGGGACTCTAAAAAAGTCGCAACCTTGCCCCCTACAACCGGCAACTATTGACTCGGATGAGGGTTGGACGACCGTCGTGAGAAGAGGCAGGAAAAGAGAGGCCCCGCCCGAGCGTCCATCTTCTGTTCTGCCCGTGAGCGCTGGGACAATTAAAAAGAAGAAGGATGCAGTAAGGCTGAGCACACCTCGCTCGACAGCAGTTGTGATAACGCTGCTGCCAGGAGCTGAGGAAAAAGGTCTTACCTATTCAAAAGTGCTAGCGGAGGCTCGGCGGAGGGTGGATCTCTCTACCTGCGGCATTACTAGCGTGCGGTACCGGCAGGCGGTAACCTGTGCCCGTATGCTGGAAGTGCCAGGTGCCACCAGCGGTGAGAAGGCGGACTTCCTAGCTCAAAAGCTGAGGGAGGCTCTGGATGCGGAGTTTGTCAAAGTATCAAGGCCCACGAAATGCGCTGAGATGCGCGTGTCGGGCCTTGACGACTCAGTTTCCGTAGAGGAAGTGGCCACAGCCATCGCAGAGCGTGGTGGTTGTTCTAAGGAGTCGATTAGGGTAGGAGAAATTCGAAGAGACTCTCGAGGTATTGGGGCTGTATGGGTACGGTGCCCGGTATCTGCCGCAAAGAGTCTGGAGAAGGGAGGCCGCCTTCTGGTCGGGTGGGTGGCAGCACAAGTTAAGATTCTGCAGTCCAGACCTTTACAGTGCTTTAGATGCCTACAGAGAGGGCATGTGCGGTCACAATGTTCTGCAGAGATAGACCGCAGCGATGAATGCTATCGCTGTGGTCGGCCTGACCACAAGGCGGCGCAATGCTCCGAAAAACCCCGGTGTTCGCTGTGCGCAGCAGCGAACAGGCCGGCGGAGCACAGGTTAGGGAGCAAAATGTGCTCTCCACCTAAGCCAAGGAAGGGGGCATTGGCAGCCACTAACGCCCCAACAGCCAACAGCTGTCCCCTGTCACAAGTGGGGGAGGAGGAGGCGATGATCTGTACTTAGTAATAATTATGGAGCATCGCTTCCTCCAAACGAATATAAACCACTCCGCTCGCTCGCAGGATCTGCTCCTGCAGAGCATAGCGGAGTGGTCAATTGAATTAGCAGTGGTCGCGGAGCCTTACTTTGTCCCTCCTCTGGAGAACTGGGTTGGGGACCGTGAAGACTCTGTGGCCATTATATATTCGGCGGCACTGGGAGCTTTGCCGCTTGTAGCAAGGGGCAAAGGTTATGTGGCAGTTAAATGGAGAGAAATGGTTCTGGTTGGAGTTTACTTCTCTCCAAACCGAAGCCTCGCCGACTTCGAGTCTTTTTTGGACGGGGTAGGTGCTCTCATTAGGCATCAGTTACCCCGCCCATCACTCGTTCTGGGCGATTTTAATGCTAAGTCATTCGCATGGGGGTCCCCAGTGACAGACGCGCGAGGTGAGGCTCTGGAGGAATGGGCAACGATGACCAGACTCATGGTTCTCAACCAAGGGTCGGCCAACACGTGCGTGCGATGGAACGGGGGTTCAATTGTAGACGTCTCATTTGCTTCCCCTTCCGTTGCGCGCATGGTGCGAGGTTGGAGGGTTATGCAAGAGGTTGAGACGTTGTCGGATCATTTATACATTCGATTCGATGTCTCTATCTCTCCGGATAACCTAGATCATCGTCGCATGAGAAGGCGCACTCCATCTTCCCACAGGTGGGTGCTTAGGACGCTGGACAAAGAAGCGCTGGTGGAGGCTTCTATAGTCCAGGCTTGGCAGCGTCCTTCGGATGGACCGGTAAATGTGGAGGAGGAAACACTATGGTTCCGGGACGCTATGTCGCAAATCTGTGACGCTAGCATGTCCCGAGCCAAAGCGAGACCTCAAAAACAGGCGGTGTATTGGTGGTCGCGCGAAATTGCTGACCTTCGAGCTAGCTGCGTGGTGGCAAGGCGGGCATACACGAGATACCGCCGCCTACGGCAACGCGATATGGAAACGGAGGGACGGCTATACGAGGTCTACAGGGAGAGAGTGAAGACTCTGCAGCTGTCAATCAGCAATGCAAAGGAGAGGGCAAAGGCGGAATTGCTGGAGAGTCTCAGTCGTGATCCGTGGGGGCGCCCGTATAGGATGGTGAGAGGGAAGCTGAGACCTTGGGCGCCTCCGCTTACTGAGACTCTAGAGCCCCAGCTGTTGGATGATGTTGTGTCCGCACTGTTTCCTAACAGGGCGGACCATCAGCCTCCTGCAATGGTGCCACACCACCCAGAGCAAATAGATGGGGAGGAAGATGAGGTCCCAGAAGTGACACAGGGCGAGCTAGGTGCTGCCCTCTTGAGGCTAAGAGGCAAAAACAAGGCCCCGGGGCCAGACGGTGTTCCCGGACGTGCATTGGCCATGGCTCTCATGTCTCTTGGGGACCGATTCAGACGCCTTATGGACGCCTGTTTTGAGGTAAGCCAGTTCCCGAGCAGCTGGAAAACGGGCCGGCTTGTTCTTTTAAAGAAAGACGGAAGACCTGCGGAAACTCCCTCAGCCTATCGCCCCATAGTGATGCTGGATGAGGCGGACAAGCTTTTTGAGAGGGTGATAGCTAGCCGCCTTAACCGACACCTCAGTGGGGTGGGTCCAAACCTGTCGGATAATCAGTTCGGCTTTCGAGTAGGCCGATCTACCATCGACGCCATCCAGCGCGTCCAAACCTACTCAAACGAAGTGGTAGCTCACGGCGGGGTGATGCTGGCGGTGTCACTCGACATCGCCAATGCTTTCAACTCTCTGCCATGGGCCTGTATAGGGGAGGCTCTAAAATTCCACCGTGTGCCCCCTTATCTAAGCCGAATTGTAGGGGCTTACTTGTCTGACAGGTTTGTGTCGTACCCAGGGCAGGGCGGAAGAGTTCTGCAGAGGCGGATGTCGTGTGGTGTTCCGCAGGGGTCGGTCCTTGGGCCGCTCCTGTGGAACATAGGGTACGACTGGGTGCTACGAGGGACTCTCAATCCGGGCGCCAACATAATCTGTTATGCAGATGATACGCTTGTGACTGCCCGGGGCGAGACCTACTCTGAGGCAGCCCGTCTTGCCACGGTGACGGTGGCTGAGGTGGTGAGGAGGATAGAGAGGTTGGGACTCCAAGTGGAGCTCAGCAAGTCGGGAGCTATCTGCTTTCATGGCCCCCGCCGAGCACCACCAAGGGGTTCCTTCATCTCTATCGGGGAGGTGAGGATCGAAGTAAAGCCCCAGATTAAGTATCTGGGACTATATCTCGATAGTCGGTGGAAGTTCCGGCAGCACTTCGCGTGGATGGCACCCCGATTGATGGGAGCGGCAGCGGCTCTGAGGCGCCTGATGCCTAATCTTGGTGGCCCCAAAGCGGGGAGTCGTCGCCTGTATATGGGGGTGGTAAGGTCCATGGCGCTCTACGGAGCGCCCGTGTGGTCGGAGGCCCTGACTAACAGCACCATAGCTCTTCTGAGAAAACCTCAGAGGGCAATGGCAGTCGGGGTCATAAGAGGGTACCGGACCGTCTCTTTTGAAGCAGCATGCGTTTTGGCAGATTCACCCCCCTGGGATTTAGAGGCGGAGATCAAAACGGCTAGTTTTGAATGGCGCAAAGATCTCAGCTTGCGAGGTGTAAACCCGGCACCGAGGGAGGTCGATGCTTGCAAGCTTCAAGCTCGGCAGGCGTTGATTGCGAAGTGCAAGGAACGTCTGGCCCACCCCACGGCTGGTAGCAGAACCGTGGATGCTGTCCGTCCAGTCCTCGAGGATTGGTTGGACAGAGCGCACGGGCCGCTTTCCTTCCGGCTGGTGCAGGTGCTTTCCGGGCATGGGTGCTTTGGAAAGTATCTCTGCCGCATAGCTGGAAGGGAACCGACGCCCGAGTGTCACCACTGCGACTGTGTCGAGGACACTGCGCAGCATACGTTGGAGGCATGCCCGGCTTGGGCAGATGAGCGCAGTGCCCTCGTCAGAGCAGTGGGAAACGACCTCTCTCTCCCTGCATTGATATCATCAATGCTGAGATCTGAGAGGTCATGGGTGGAGGCACTCTCCTTCTGCGAGGAGGTGATGGGGAAGAAGGAGGTGGCGGAGAGGGAGCGGGAAATATTTTCTGAGCTCCCAATCCGCAAAAAGAGACCAGGGCGTCGGAGGTTAATCTTTCACGCCCTACTCCGACCTCCATAGTTGGGGACTGGGGCGGCGTATGCGGGGGCGTCCGCCGTCCAAACATCTGTGTCCCCGAGGTGGCGCGCGCGGTGTTTCCGTGCGCCCCTCAGGAAGACGGGGTTAGAAAGTAGTCTCCTCTAACCCCAATGGGTTGGGATCCTCTGCTGAGGGATCAGCGTCGCCGGGACCGCAGACGATTACAAAACCGTTCCTGTAGTCCCGACATGAAGGCGCTTGGAGGAACACCCCGGGTTTTTGGTGGGTATACGGACTCCCACATAACCACCGTGCTCCCCCGGGGGCGGTGGTATCTATAAAAGATTTTCCCGGGATAAAAAAAAAAAAAAAAAAAAAAGGGCGGACATCTGATTTGCGTCTCCGTAAGAAACAAGAGGTACGGTTTCGCAGTCTCAACGTGATGGTGGTTTGCGATGAGATTCGAGTGCAGCCTCGGATATTTGAGAGGTGGACTTCGAGTAACAGGGCGTGCATCCGCTGTAAAACCGTTCTCTTAACTTCTTTGTTTATGTATGTGGAGTGACTTACGTTAAGGGTGGCAAAGAAATGAGACATTACCTACATACTCGGAGACACATAGGCAAAATGCTGCATCATCGAATAGCAAATTTTTTTTATAATCCCACATGTTTTGTTGTTCGTTTTCATCATTTCATCGCTGAGGTCTTGCACAGATTATGTAAGTCTCTATTTATACTTGTTTCTTTGTTGCAGTTTTGGCTAGTGTATCTGCTTTCCTATTCCCTGGTCGCAGCTATCACTCTTAGCCAAGTTATTGGCCCTCTGAGTGCCGTTCAAGATGTTTTCTTCGATCATTGAATGTAACGTAAACTGAAACTAGTCCACAGCAGGAATTTTAACGTGACGTAATAGTGTTTAGGATTGTAAATAGTATATTATTATATGGATAGCGGGAAAAGGTCCAACAATTGTTATTGCTGATACTGTTTACTTTTTGAACACTTATCTTCTTCGAGTTTTTACTACTAAAATTGGTGAATTACTAACTGTTTAGTGTTTGTAAAGTTACAATAAGGCAAGGTGTAATACAATAAGGAAATCACGAAACGTCGTTTTTTTTTCTTCATTAGTCGCGTTAGATTTTTTTAGAAATCATCCACCGCTTTACTAGTGCCTTAGACAGGACAGTGACTTAATGATAGACTTATTGCGACTGTGATTTGACTCTGACTACTTGAATTAAAAATCTCACTTGGTACAACTATAAGTATTAACATTACATTACGTTGAGTACTAAGTTTTCTTTTAAAAAAATGTTTATTCGAGTATTAACAATGACTTTGAAATTTAATTAATGTAAACGATTGTATTTCAAGATTATTATATATACTTATATTTTCCAGTAAAAAATATTAAAATTAGTACATCATGGATCTTTGAAAACAAATAAATGCAAATTGTCAACGCTATAAATTAACATTAAGCTGAAGTAGATGTGCACTCGTACACATGTTTCTAATCAATGCCAAGCCAGTAATTTTAACTTATGTTATGCTTCCTACTTTTTAATAATATAGCTTTGCCTCTCGCCCGGTATACCAGGTTATCGTTAAGTTTCGGGAAACCCGAAATATAAAAAAAACGATATAAATACGGTTTTATTGTAAATTTATTTTGTAGTCATTATATATAATATTGTTTCAATGTACATCCAAAATATAGAATGGATAAAGATTTTTTCTTTTATATAATTTTGAATATTTAATGTAAGGAGTGGCTATTTATTGTGCTGTAAGCACCAGCGAGATAACTACGAGTATAAACAATTAAGAACTGTTTACGATACTTCACAAAGTTTTCAATTGACCTTTACTAAGCTAAGGTTTAATCTGCCGTTTCTATACACTCTGAGATCTGCACCAGCTTGCAAGGACGGACTGGCTTCAAATATTCATACTGAGATCGATATGAGTACCATGCGCCTGGGACCGAGGTCGTACACTAATCAAAACTAATTCCGACCTTATATTGTATTCAGGCCTTATGTATCAAATGTTAAAGGTTATCCTAATTAATGAAATCGTAGATGTAGGAGGGTCTTCTCTTATGTCTTAGAAAGGAGCCTCCTACATCTACGAATACGATACTTTTTCTGGTTGATATATTAAATAAATGTTTATTTATTCCGCTAAATTCTTCAGAATTAAGGTACACGCTTATTTGTATTATAGCTATGGAACTCAGTTCTTTTTATGCAAACACCGTAAGAGACGGGGAAGTCATGAGTCTAATGGTAAGCACTGCGCTCGCCCATGGCAGTTGCAGTCCATACCTTAGAAGTGCAATTTTGTATGGCACTACATTGCGCCGTCATCCGAAAACATTATGGATTTTGTATCTCTTTCACCCATTAATTCAACTTACTACAGTGCCCTTCACACTCTAACACAGTAGGTACCTAATGACACACACACAATTGTACACTTTTGCTTCGCGGCAGAATATCCGCCACTGTGGTAATACCAATCAAGACAGTCTCTTGAAATAGATCTCTACCATGTAGCATAAAACTCAGTCTGAGACTCTTATGATTATCACATCATTCAGGTGGAAAAACGATGAATGAATTAAAAGATGAAACACTGACAGTGATAATAATCATCATTATGTATCTTGAATTCACTTGTTTTAGTGATTTACAATAAAATTATAATATGTAAAAAATTCATGCATTGTTTTATAGGTTGGTTCGTATAGCAAAAAGTAATTGTCAGAAGTGGGATTCGAACCCACGCCCACAGAAGTGGACTGCGACCTGAACGCAGCGCCTTAGACCGCTCGGCCATCCTGACATATCTGACTATCCGCTAAAATTAATTACTGGAGCTACATAGGAAAATAAGTAAATTGATTACAGGAGATACTATAATAACTGACGAAAAGTAATACAAATATGCTTTCCGCATAACAACAGCACACATTTCTGTCACATTTTTCGTTTTTAATTTAGGACAGCTTCAGCGTACCAAAACGTAAGCAAACTGAAATAGAGCTGTGGAGGTGAAGTCGGAGGCGTCGGCGTGTTAATTTTTAGATGTCAACAGTATAAAACTTAATTTAATTCTAGACTTTGCCAGGACCGTGGACCACAACAAAAACTTTTTGTTTAGTCCGTGTGGAGACTGCGTTTCCATCGAGTTGCTATGTCACAGAATAATATAGCAGTTGGCCTTTTCTGCAGAGTACAATCTTGAACCATTGTAGTTCCAAATAGTCTGCCATGAAGCAAAAACCAATTTCTCCATTAACTACTCTATCTTATTTTCTCCCAAACCAAACGAAATTAATAAAACCTATTAGGTATCATTTGTACGTAATTAAAATTTAAGTTTTGGCGTCCAAGCCGTGTCACACAAAAAAAAACAAGTGGGACAAGACGAACATATTTTGAAAACCATATATCTGATTTAGATTTAGGAATACGTTAAATATTGACTAATAAGGTATCATTGAATAATGTCAGAAGAACATTAAGCGAGTAAGGTAAGCTTCTCCGTTGCAGTCAGGCCGTAGGCTGGCGCCTCTCGCTTCCAGAATTAATAACTTTTTCACCCAACCCCTCCTCGATTCTCCCCCTTACCCCTTCCACCCACCTCATACCATAGGGATGGTACTTATGGTGAACTTCTCGATTAGGTGATAATTTCTTAAGATATAGATTATATAGTTATTGCAGTAATTTTGTATCGTTTAGTTAATTAACTGTTAAAATTAACATATCATTGTGAAATATATTAAAAATGCTCTGCAATTAAATGTTGAATTGTTAATTGGTTTGGTCAATTTATAACAATCAAAACTTCTTAATAAGTTAACCAAAGATATAATTACTAAACACATATGTAGCACAGTCATTTAAAACAATAAGTATACCTACTAAGTAATTAATACAAAACAACATATTTAAAAGAAGCGTACAAATCACTACTTAAAGTATTTTCTTACAGGAATCGACAAAAGTCAAAATGTAGTACACATTTTGACTTTTTTTTTTCGATTCCTATTCTCGGAAATAGTCAAACAATCCGTGTGTCTACTAGACTCGAATTTAGTTCTGAGTCCAATAGTATCCGCCCGCCCAAGGTTCCCTCTCTAGCAGGCGGCAAGCGTTCGGAAGTTTCAGGAGTGTTTCGGTTTGCCTCTTTGACTCTGTTTGGGTGTGTAATGATTTGCCGTTCGTGTAATTTGCTGAAAAAATGTCGCTCCGTCGTCGCTCTGCTTTCTTCGCACGCTCGTTGCGTCAGCTATGATTATGACGGTTTGTTACGTGGTCCTTTGAAATTACGACTGTAATCAGGATGGATGTTTGTGGTTGGGTAAAAAATAATATGATGAAGACATTTTTTACCTAAAGTAAAATATATCATAAAATATTTTCTAAAATCTGAATTTTTTCAGCAGTTTGAATAAACTGCAGTTACAAAATGTTGTAGCTAAATTTGCGGTCTTTGTTAACAGCAATATGTTTAGTTTTATAATAAGTGCTGTATACCCATTTGATATCAATAACTTAAATGTTTTTATCATTTTTACGAATAGGCGAATAGAAATCATATTAATATGTTTAACTATTATTATTAATAGGACTACCACTAATAGTCATTACATGTATAGAACTAACAGAAGGGATTAGTAGGATAAACCTCGTATATAAATAAGCATTATACCGAACTGGAATGTTTAAGAAACTCTCTGATCACGAGTAATGTCTTATATAACGTATTTACATGTTTTATTTTGTTCCACTAAAACTACCGGTTTACCCCAAAAGAATTTTCTCATGAAGGAAACAAACACAATTCCAGGGCAGGAAAATCACACGTCTATTATTAGATACACTCGTAACATACATAGATTAAGAAAGCGGGGGATCATTTTATAGAAAGGAGAATATAATAAATTTATGAAGTTTTGAGATGGTAGTGATAATGAGCCAAAGGTTAAAGGAACAAGTAAACCAATTTACTTATCCGTAAATCAGAAATGAAATTAACACGATTAAAAAAAAATTACGTACGTCATTGGCGTTGCATGTGACTATTATCGCATTTATAGAAGGTATAAATAATTTAGCATGTCATTTGCTTTATAACATCTTGTAGACACCATTTTTAATATTTTTATAAGTAAGCCAATTGAATAACACAGACGCAAAATGGTTTTGAATTATTTAATGAAAAAGCTACACATTTTTATTATAAATTCAAATAATATACTGATTAATAATACCTTTCTACGCTCTTTCCGACAATACTTTGAAAATTACTATGTTAAATGTTATTTCAACTTATGGAACTATAGTAAGATAAAATAATATATCAATTTAATACATTATATATATAGCTGGATCGTACAGATTAAAGATTTGCGCGTGAGTTGAAACGTTAGCTTTTGATTAATATTAAGTTTTATTTTCTAATATGGCAATATCTTAAGGTGAGTATCCTTACATTTCTGTCCATGGATAAACACCTCTATCAAATAAAATTTTTATTTTGGTTCCTTCTCTTTTTCAAAAATCACAACAATCTCGTATAATTCTCTTTTATGTCAAAGTGTACACCAAACGCATTGTGATTCTTTACAAAAGTTCAAAAGCGCATAAAACGAATATGTAAAGGAAACTTTTCAGTAAAACTTCTTGAATAGGTGCTTGCGGTAGGGTTTAAGGACTTCTAAAGCTGATATTATGCGGGTAGTTTTTCCTTTCATTCTTTCTGATAATGAGAGTGATACTCAGGTAGTCAAAACTTCTAATCATTTCATTTTGGATTCGATTAGATGAAATATGCAACAAAACATAACTTTATTTCATTATTAATACTTATTGTAACTTTATATGATATGTATGTTATACATTGAAAACTCTCTAATAAGGTGATAGCTATAGCATATACATTATACATTGAACACTTAAGTGTTGTTGTTTTTAACTATTTTTTTTGGTACTTTTAGAATAACTAACATTTTAAAAGTATTGTGCATTTCTAATGCAAATAAAATGTAATTAATTTTATCATTAAACAGTCCTCCTGTAGGTGAAATCACCAAAAAGCAATTAACAATTATGTACTTCAGGAATATGGAACTCATTAAACAACAGGTATCCAAATTAACACGGTACAAACTTATTAAATGGCGGAAATACTTTTCCAGACATTTTGTGATACTAAAAGCTCTGTCTGAAGGCTGATATCAGAAACCTTTTGGATTAGCTTTATTATATAAAAATATATCATATTTTCCTCAGAAACCTTGGAAGAAAACGTAATATAATAGAAGATAAGAACCGTAAGATAGATATAATTCTCTTTATTCTATTCACTTTGTTCACCAAAAATCGCTCAATTATTAAAAGAATAAACATAGTATGATTAACCTCCCTGGCAATAGTATCAGTGACAACCGCATAGTAACCATAAACAATAATCCTTACTAATAACGAAACAAGACACCCATTTTCCGTAACATCAGCTAAACTTCCCCGAAGTAACGTTTGCCCGACCGGCGACACCCCCACGAATGTGTCTACAATTATACATTTGTTGACAGTACCTTAGTTTTAAACCGATACAATTTAGGCTCAATTTTATTCAGCATGGGTAGCTGATATTGGTGACATAACAAAATCATTTCTTATATCTATGTCATTTTCATTTGAATAAATGCAGTTGAGACGAGAACCTGCTTTGAGTCGTATGTATGACTTTGAAAGTCACACCAACGTGAACAACTTGATAAAAGAGCAATGTGAAGTAAATGAGGATAGTGTCGTTTGTTAAGGAAAGATATTGACAAAGCAAGTAAACAAGGCGAGTGTGAATTGTTGAAAAGTGAACAGTTGAAAGGAGAAAGTATTCTGAACAGATTGGAGACGTTCTGGAGAAAAACTAGGTCATGAGTTTCCTTAAATACGCACGTGTATCGTGGCAATTAGAAATCCGTGGTCTCTGCCTACCCCTTCGGGAAACAGTATGTATGTCAAATTAACTGACATATAAACATAACTGAGTTTCGTTGATGAGCATTGTTTCCAGTGAAATTACAGGGCAAGAGATAGGACATCTCGTGCCTCAGAGTGATGAGCACAGTGCATTCCCATGCAGTTTAAAATCCAGCCGTGCTATTCTCTAAGAGCAAACTCATTGCTTTCCGACATTTTAATTATACCTACTATGTTAAATTGTACAACAAAAAGTATGAACGATGTTTTACTATATCATGTAAGCGAAAGAGACTAGATCCCACGACACAGGTTCTCCTAGTGTGGGATCTAGGGTTGTATTTATATCGATACCTTTAATATTTAATGTATTATTACTGGTGCCTGTTTTATAAGTACAATTAGTAGTTGTTTTGTTAAATAAATAAATAAATAAACATCGTTGCATTTTTGTCAACATCCGTGAAACAAATGAGGACATGACAAGAAACGTTGGAAAAGCAACCATATGTACAAGGGCAATATCTCAATAAGGGCGATAATTATTTGACATCGGTGAGCTCCTCGAGTGCATCGACGAATCATTACAGAATCGCACGGCTGTATATAGATTTAAATTCTAAATGGCACTGAACTGTTATTGGCAAGCGTAATGCTTAACGTCAGGCTAGCGAGTTAGTGGGAAACCACTAATATATTTTTATTTCACACACTTGCGTTGGCGTAGGTTAATAGAAGTTTCCATGCAAGAAAGGCCTTAACTTTTACAGTTTGCAAAAGGAAGCTATTGGGCTCGGTGAATTAGCATTTAGGTTCGATTGGCCATTGAATTTTGCAAATAAATGATATCTCTTTTGTTAGGAAAAGTAAAAGTAATAGTAAGTAGTAGTAACACTAAAAAAATGTTTAGTTAATTAGTCAATAATAGTATCTTGAAGTCACTAATTTGTATGTATCAACAATTTTACAATCAGTTTATGATAGTAAGTTTATACAGTTTATAGACATTTTGCAACAATGACGAACCTCAATGTTATGAAAGAGAGATTGTGTGCGTCAAAAAACAACTCAACAACTCAATCACTGTTTATTAGGTATATATTCCAATGCGCCTTCACCCTAATAAATCTAAGGAGGCTTCCCGCGCCTCCATATTTGGGAACTCCGGATCAATGCCGTATACATTGTTGTTTTTGGGTTAGATTGTTATACCTACCTAAAGTTCGCGATTAGTTTAGTGAAAATAGGTTTATGCTTAGACCACTTTATATGCTTGATTTCAGAGATGATATTAAAGTATTACGGCCTTACTTAGAAATACTGCTTAAATTTAAATAACGTCATTTAGTATGGCGCAGAACAATTTTACTGTGCACACTACTAAATGACGTCGTTTAAAGTTAAGCAGCGTTTATAAGTAAAGCTCCTAATGCCCAGAGTGGAACATATTCTGACACTAACTGACGTTCCAGTGGCTTCGCTCGTTTCACCCCATTATGGAGGAAATTAAAAAAAATCCGTACTTAATGGATGCTTACAGTATACATAATAGGCACCAAGTGTCAAAATTTAAAGTTTCGAGACCCAGCGGTTTAGGTTCGGCGTTGATGAATGTCATATCAGAGCATGTATGTATTCTCACTATCAACCGCAACATCATTTGAAATAATGGTCATACGCAAATCTAGCAGTAGTATAAAAAATAAGTTTGAAGAGTCTTACTTGGAGGGGAAAAATTTAAATATCTACAGTAGATTGTTGCTATTATATTACTAGCTAGACTATAAGGATAAAGTTTGACTACTGTGCAACTTGAGTTCAGTAAGGACGTGATCAAAATAGTAGAAGTAGGTAGCAGTGGCAAGTTTAAGGATAACTGCCAGAACAGACCGTCAGCTTCTTATGTAGTTGTTCAATCATGTGCAAGCCAGGCGGCCAGTAGAAAGCCCTAATGTCATACTGTGTTTATCATCAACATGTTGCCTTTACTAGAACCACAAACTCGACGGAATTGTCGTTGAAGCAACTGCCTGTTCAACAGCCGAGCATCCCTCACTACCTCCCCGAACGTTTTTATGTAATAAATCCGTTTCTTTGTTTCCGTCAAAGACATTTTCTTAGGTTACTTAGAAAGGCTAAGAAGCTTTCCATTATAATATGAACGAGCTTCTAATTCATATGCACCCACACTGTTTCAAAATATTATAGTGTATTGTTGTACATTTTCACGTAGTTGTCGTCACTTCAAGAGTTATGTGCATGTAATTTGTTTACCAACTGATAATAAATGATTAATTACTAGATTAGTAATAATTAACATTGATTAGTATAAGTTAGAAATATGTTGCCAGTACAAAAAATAGCGCACTTTCAACACTTTTATTAGTGTCTAGGAATTGAAAAGGCCTACGAAAGCGTAGCAGTTCGTAGCTCACGTAGCTCTTACTGCACTTAACAACGAAATGGTGGTCTACATAAAAAGAGAAAAAGAACCAAGTGTAATTCAATACGTAACACTAAATATAAACTAAAGTAGAAGTTTTTTTGTTCACAATGTACAATATTGTAAATTAAAACTGACTTGCACATCCTATAAAACTACATCCTTTAAAAATAACCACAAGTATTTATTTCTCTTTAATTCGTTAACACTCTGTTAACTTGATGGTGGATGATACGGCCAAATATGATTCTGCAATGATGTTATCCTAAAATGCATTTTTTCTACCAGCAAGCATAACTAAAAAACTATTGACCCAATGTTGATGAAATTTGAATGATGCTTATTAGACTTTGGCTTCATAACCTATTCAAAACAAAAAAACGTTTCAGAAGCGAATAAGTACTAAAAGTTTAATTGTTAATGGCATGTTTGAAATTCACTCCTTGACCGCCTATAACTAGGTAAATCTAAATAATATTTCTTTTTAGTCTTGTAAAAATAAAACGAAATTAACATGAGGCTTACGCGTTGTCGATATTACGATCGATAATTGCGTCAGCTCTGTCTAAAAATGTTCCTGAGGATCTTGAGTGTTGTGTTTCGGCTCTCACAAACCAATCCATTTCTATAAGAAAATATTAATTTACAGATGGGGGAGGCCTATGTTATGGGGGAGGCTTATGTTCAGCAGTGGACGTCCTACGGCTAAGATGATGGTGATGATGATGAATGTACATATGATTGACTTATCATCATCATCTCAGCTGTAGAACATCCACTGACATGCTAAACATATGCCTCAACCACAAAGCCAAAAGGGACCGGACGGACGCGGCCTGTATCCAAAGTCGTACTGCGACCTTTATCAGGTCAGGATCAGGACGACTTGACATTGACTAATGCAAATTTTTAATAATTTGTATAAGTCAATAAGACCATTATATTATCAGGCAGCTGCGACTGAAAAACTAATTTAAATCGCCAGAACATACAGATACAGATACATTTTAATTTTCCTTTTTTAACATGCTTTCACATGCATCTAGCTGAAAGCTGACATTTTGCCAGTACGATCAGAAACAAACATTTTATATATTTATAGTTATAACATTACAATTTATAATCAGATGAATAAAGCGCAATACATAATGTATAGTAATGTTTCGTTCCCAGACAATACACAAGATCCCAGCCCACCTTCCATTAGTTATTAATGATAATATCGACGAACCAGCTAGCCAGAAATTCAGACTTGTGGAACATAGATAAGAGAGAGTTTTTATTTAGCGTCTCTAAAGTAAGGAGTTAATACGTGGGAGTTTAAGATTGTATTTGCTATCATATTTGAAGGACCAAAACTATATAACAAGCTTGTTTTGTTTTATGGCGTTGCTCTTGTTCAAGAGTATGGAAGTATACGGTAGTGTTCCGAAGCCACGGTAACATTAGTATAAAACAAAGTATTTAATTTAAGGTACAAAATTGTGTAGTTATGCATTTGCAATTGATTTAAGTCCACTATACAGGCTGTTTTATCAAGACGGGTCCGTGTGGAGGCGTAAGGAACTATAGAAGAAACATACGCTCGTTCAAAAATACTATTCGTCTGAAACTTTTTTAACTATTTACTAACTATTATAAGACCTCGATTTTAAGGTTAAAAAAATAATATTTTATGTAACTTTTTAACACGGCTGGGAACTGAACGACTTTTTGGTACCTTTAATATTCGTCAATTATTGTATTTCCGTAGTTGGAATATTGTAAGTGATTAGGAATAAATATACATAATGTAGCGAGGTACCTAAATACGTTTTGATCTTTCAAATTCATTGTAAATTTCTCACTTATATTATAATAGTGTATTTCAGTGATAATAATAATATACAATTTGTTTACAAACTACAATACAACAACAATTAAATACAAAAAAAATATGTTATGATTTTATTGCAATTCTTCAAGGCAAACCGAGTCGCATCAACATCGAACATCGCATAAAATTTTCAATTATTTAATTTTACTGGTGCCTAATCTACAGTTGGCATTAATTTTTTAAATAAATAAAAGTGTTACTCATATGTTTATCCAAATACTTACATATATCATAACATGTCTAAGCCCAATACAATAGAGTAGCAATCTTCACTATCTTTTACATTTTAATATGAGATATTTTCCCTTATTTGAATATATATATTTCTGTGACCACCTCAAATATGAGGTAGTCACATAAATATATATATCATGCCAAAATTAAACCCGCTTATATAGTTTCTTAATATAAAATGTGTGACGTACAAATGAGTAAGCCGACAGATAAATAGATAATAGACACATGTGGAGTTTCAATAACAAAATGATGTTTAATCCTGATAAGCGCTGTGTAACATTTGATCATGATTGAACATTTGATGACAATATTAAACGAGTGACCGCTATAAAAGATCTAGGTGTAGCTTTTTATCGAAGTTTGACTTTTCATGACCATATCTCGAACACAGCGAAAGATCTTTGCGACGTCTTGGTTTTGTTCTTCAAAACGCCCGTGACTTCCATGACCCACGCGTCATCGGACTTATATTTACTACTCTTGTCAGGAGTAAACTAGAGTCTAGCGCGGTGGTCTGGAATCCACATCATTTCACATACACCCTGATGCTCGAAAAAGTTCAAAAAGCATTTTTGCGATATCTGTATAAGAGACAATATGGTTCTTACCCCTTTCTTTACCCTACTCAGTTCCTATTGGAACAGCTAGGCTTTAATTCACTTGAGGTCAGAAGGTCGTTTGATTAGCTTACGTCAGGATGTAAAATATTGAGAGGGGTCATTGATTGTCCCGCTTTACATAACCTTATCTGTAGAGTGTTCGTACCTGATAACTACATCAGACACAGACCTAGTAGAAGACGCAGACTTTTTTCGGCCCCAAATAACCACACGGTGGCCCGAGCTAATACCCCCGTATGTCGTATTCTAAACGGCCTAAATGCACTCCTCACTACCAACCCCGATTGTGATGTGTTCTTTGATAAATTATTATGTCTTTATCAAACAATATTAGGATACTGCGAAACTTTTTAAACATATTAGTATCGTAAGAGTACTGTACGATTACTAGAACCTATTATGTAATGTTATGTTGCTTTATGATATATTTATGTAGATAATGGAATTTTAATTTATTGTACTTATGTCTTGTTTGTATTGTGTAAACTGTGTTTTAATAAGTGTAAATGGCTGTGCCGTTCTTGTTAAATAAAATAAAATAAAATAAAAAATAAATAAATGATGTAGCAAAGTATAAAGGTATCAATGACTACGGAACTCTAACAACATGTCAGATGGATCTTCTTTATCTATTTTTCTACGCGATCTATGCAGAGGTTCGGTCTGACTGAACTACAGAATGAATCCTGAACAGCAAGGTACAGGGAAGTATTTTGGGCGGAGCAAGAAGTGGTAATTGCATTCAATATGCAATAGTTTTGAGATTAAACTTGTTTTTCTTACTTCGTATCACCATATAAAATTGCGTCATTTTTAACATAGAGTCTCTAAAGAGTACATCCTCAACCCCCACAAATGTAGTTTATGATTTTATTCGTGAACATCCAGTTTTAAATAAACCTGTTCCTGGAGTAAACTTAACCCTGAGATAGCACACAGGATGAATTTCGGAAGAATGTATCTGTCATTTAATAGTTTTTAATTCAAACGGAGTAGCTATCTATTAAACAGTACATATTTGTGAGTGTGTACATATTTTTATTCGATCTCACATGACTCATGACTTTTCATTCAGAGTAAAGTATTTGAGAATCATCAAAAAAGTTATCGTTGGTAATGTTTAACCCATGAAGGCAACACAATTGTTCTCGGATAATTTAAAATTTTCCATATGTATTCATACATGTTCCATATGGCGAGTAAACAGTCGACGAAGAGTTTCGACGTCTCGTCAGCCTCATTGGTTGCCTTGTCTTCGAAACGACAGATTCAAAGTTGAGTCCCTAGCCGAGGAAATAATTTGTAATGAGTTTTTTATTTTTACTCCTGTCTCCGATTTTGTAATGTGTGAATATGTGTGTCTATCTATCCTCCCTTTACACATGAAATCTTAGTGCGGGGGTAGTGAGTGTACGAACGTTTTTATCTATAATTTAATTATTTACTTATAAGTAGTGTATTTGACTATTGTCAAGGTGAGCAGTGATTTTATAAGTTGGTAACTTTGTAAAAGTTTTAAACAGCCATTGCGTTATTTCCATCCACAGGCAAGCCGGCCTAACTAGCGCTCAAAAGCGCATTTAGTCATTAATAAACACCCGTAGCAATTTTTATAAACATTTTGAAGCATATTCAAAATGAGACATGCAAAGAAACAAAGGGCTCGTAAAGCTAGTGACGTGTAATCAAGGATCTTTTGTACATTGTACCCTTTCTTTTTAATTCCACCGCAAGCCACCGAGATGGGGGTTTTAAAACTTCTTTTTTATCTAACAATAAGAACTTGAGTGTGTGCGCATGTTTTGTTCTACAGTTTTCGTATAAATAACCAAACTCCCACTGGATATTTGTACTTGGATATGTGTCCGCATATTTTACTACTACGAAGCTAAATTTGACAATCTACTAATATAATACTTTAGTAACACATTTTCTTTCGATTATAAAACGTGTTTAATGCATCATCAGTAGGCATTACTTTAAATTAATAACCTTTAACCACCTTTACTTGTTTAATATTATGGAATCAACTTGGTTAAAACGCTGGGAGCGTAACGTATTTGAACCTAAGAGTTTATCCTGTAGGATGAAGTTTTTACCAGTACCTTCATTTGAGCGTAATTTAAAATCAGTAATTTATACCCTGCATAATAAAATACCTAATGATAATATTCCTGTTTCAACGTACCTAGTATTTTCTTTTTCACAGTCATACAAGTTGTTTTGGTACTTATAATCGCTTTGACCATAGAGTTACAGTGCAAAATACGATATTCTAGTCTTATTTATTAACAAATCCGCATAGCCACCAAAAACTGTTTACGAAATCAATATTTACATTTCGCATCTCGGCTTAAAAGACTATTCGTACCTCTATACCATAATCTGAAAAGCGAATAAAAGAGAGAAGGCACTATATGGTCTGCATTGGATCTCTGAAGCAATATATTCATATATAATTCAGAAGAATCATTAGTAAAAAACTTAACACCTCCAATTTCCACTCTAGTGTGAGAGCATAAGAGTTAGAGTTGCATATAAGTGGTTGGCACGTGTGCTCTTTTTGGAAAAAGTGATGTTCTTGTGTGAGCAAAATTAAAGGGTGTTTTTCTATTCGAAGAGAAATGTATCAGGTAATAATATAGCTCGGTTAGATGAGCATTTCAAGGGAGACCAGATTTATGTTTGCTTTGCTTCGTACATATTCGTATGATTTGCTAATGCATCCTCTTTGTTTGAAAACAAAGTAATGTTGTCTGTTAAGTTATGAAGGGGAAGAATTTAAACAGTAATATAATGCTTTAGTTTTGGCTTCAAAATTAATGTTCGTATTGCGAGAAAAGTTTTGACTTTTGGAAATTTTGTATTAGGTTTTCATTTTTAATTATATAAGGTATTTGTTAATTAGTGCACAATATTGATCGGGGTAGGTAGGAATCGATAACTGGTCATGAAAAACAAAGAAAAAAGTTACATGTATTTTTTATTATTATGAACCCATATTCGCCGCTCTACGTCTAAGAGTCATAGTACGACTGAACGCACGACCCGACACACTGCTACATCGCAGAATAGACAGCAGTAAATACGCGAGACATATCTACCCGCTTAGAATAGGTACAACGTTCGTACGATGACCCGCCCGAGGCCCCCGTCGTTTAGGCATAGACAGCTGCGTAAGCATTCGCGTGTAGGTAGGTTCTTACGTCGTAGTACCTATTCTACGTCGGTAAGTATGTCGCGCGTAGTCACTGTTGTGTATTCTGTGATGTAGCGCCGTGCGTTCAGTCGCGCAATGGTTATTAGTTGCGGAGTGCGGAGCAATGAATATGGGTTTATAATAATAATAAGCCATGATTATTTTTTCTTAACTTTAATGACCAGTTATCGATTCCAAACCACCCCATTTGATATTGTGCACTAATTATATAACTACTTATATATAATATACATTGCATATAATATGAAATCTAATTACGGTCCCATACTTAGTCTTTTTTTTTGACGCAGTGTAATCCTTTATGGATACCACCGGCCCCGGGGGAAGAACGGTGGTTATGTGGGAATCTCTGCCAGAAGGGCAGCATACCCACCAAACCTCTGCGGTGTTCCGTCACTGCCGCTTTTGGCGGGAACGCGGGACAGATTTCGCACACGACCGAGAACCCGCCGCGGCTGTCCGGTGCCGGACCCTTCTCTCTTGCTGCTGCAAGAGAGAACACTTGGAGTGCCGCAACTGCCTCGGGGGACCAAACCCGCAAAAGGACGCCAGACTCCCCCGAGTCTGGGCGCCCTAAGTCCCCCTACGATGGGTCAGGTGAGTAGCCCCACCACCTGCTACTTCGGCCGCAGAGGATAGGGACAGCAGCGCTTCTCAATACCGACAGTCCTCTCCCTCTGCGACCCCACTGCGTCCGCCATCTATCGGTGGCGGCCCCGTCAAGGCCGCGGAAGGCAGGGAGAGCGGCTGACCGTAACACCGTCACTCCTCTCCCTACGCGGCCTCTAACTCTCAGCCGCGGTGCCGCCCATACGACACCGCAGCCCGCCTCAGTTTCAGTGTCGCCCATACACCACCGCTTCCTACCGTCACCGCTCCCGTGTGGACTTGGAGGGCAAAGCCCATAAGAGCGGTCCCACTTTGGGCCCGCCAGCTATCGGCTATCACTGGCAGGCCCATTGGTTCCTCTTAGCTTCACCGTGGTGACCCAAGCCACGGCTACTGAGCCCCCCCGCCACGGCAAGGCGGGAACACTCGGGGGGGTCCCATACTTAGTCTTATTCAAGCTGACACAACTTTAAGAAATTATTATCTATATAATCTAATTTATTTTCTAGAATTTTATTACAATGGTAATTATTATATTTCTTTTTCTAATTTAGTGTTTCGTACATAGTATATGGATACAATAGTTTAATTCAAAATGGTAATAGTTTAAATAAAAGAAATATACTTACTTATGTTACGGAATTTGCGTTACAATAAAATATAATCGCTAAAGATTTTACATGCATGT
Organism: Selenia dentaria; assembly: GCA_917880725.1. Lineage (NCBI taxonomy): Eukaryota > Metazoa > Arthropoda > Insecta > Lepidoptera > Geometridae > Selenia > Selenia dentaria. The sequence goes on along the minus strand of OU862888.1, from coordinate 16,875,311 downwards.
ATATAGTTATAATAACCTTAATTCCATTTATTATACTTACTATAAAAATGTAAGCGTCTTTAAAATAACAAAAAACAAAGACTAGATGTTTAGCTTCGAAAGACATTAGTTTGTGTTTATGACTTTATCATAACACATATCATGACACAATTTCTACATTGTACGCAAGGTGTGTGTGAAATTATCCAAACAATTTATCAAATATCATTTATTTCTAAAATAACAAATGACAACCGACAAAGGAGTTTGACCTTTGAGGCTACTACAGGTGGAAACCCAGTCTCATTTGCTAAATGTACCGCCTCGAATAGCTGTACCGTATTCTATGACTCTAGTCCATCTACGAAGTAACTCAATGTACTGGTTCAACAGTAACTCAACTTCAACCTAACCGTGTTAAAGTCATGAATTGTTGTAATCGAAAGCGTCAGGAAAAGTTACTCAACATTATCATCACTTCCAAATACATACCAGTCGTAAAGACGTAGCTTAATTTATATTAACTGTTGCAAAAATACACAATAAACTTAATTGCTTGAATGTGTAAGTTGAAGTTGTTACCTCTACCAACTTTTTCCGGCATATAGGAGCTTTACAAATTTTTAAACTGACATATAATTTGAATTTATAGACATTAATTGAAGTATAATTTATTATGAGTACTTGAAATATCGGCACAGTTGAATACGCCATTTTCACGAGTAAAGTAAATTACTGAAGTATATCTGTTAAGTTTCTTCTGCTCATAACAACACCTACCCGCAGATACTTCAGTTTACTCGTGAACATGGCGCATGCAATTGTGCCGAAATATCGAGAGCTCAAAATAAATACATTACAAGGTAAATATCCTGTTTGTAAACTCAATTCGTATATGAGATCACGTTTATATGCAACTTACATTTTTAAACCTAGTATTTTAAATAAGTTTTGTATTGACCCCAATTATATGGAGTTGAAGTTCTGCTACTATAATTATAGGGCGTCATGCAAATACCATTCATAGCAAGCCACCTATTCTACAAGAGCCTGAGGCAGCGCACGAGTCATCTTCATCCATCAACGGTCAATGCTCAGGTCTTTAACGAGCGAAGTGATGATACTGTGGAAATTTTTAAACTAAATTAATTATTATAGCAAATTAGTTGCGTTTCAATCACACATCTATTAAATCAATAAAAGTAGGTGTGAGTTGAGCACTTGATTAGTAATCTATTTTAATTGTGGGGTACAGGCTGGAGGTTTATTTAAAAATGTACTAAAACACATTTAAAAAAAAACTAACGATATATATGAAACCAACATCCTCCTAGAAACAATCTCACGGAACTCATGTGTGTGTTTATTTAGATAAGTTGACAGACTACGAAAACAAACAATAATTTAATAAATGTAACATTTTTAGCATCTTTTTTACTTTTAGGTAATAAAATCCTTCTTACTGAATGTACCTTTCAATGAACTGATACAAAAGTAATAAAATCCTTAAATATAGTTCCAGACATGCGAGTAGGTACTTTTCAGAAATAAAACCTGCACGACGCATATACCACTAAGTCCAAGGTACTTTTAAATTTGTACTTAGGCATAATAGAGGAAGACAAAGACGGCAGTTGGGGTGAGGTGGAGGGGGGGCATATGCACCATACGTACAACGATATGCATCACTGCAGCCGCGGAGCTGCATTCCAGTTACTGGCGAACGGTAGAGTAGTGTGGATAAGACCGAATATAAGCCAGACAGATAAGAAAGTTCAATTTTCACTACTCGCACAAAATAGGTCCAATTTCGTTAAGAGATTTGAAAATATGGAGTAAGATTCGTGAACAGAGTTATTTCTCTTCTTTATGATAGGACAAGTACAATTTGAAAAATTTAATACCGACTTCCATTCTATTCAGTTATTGGTAGTTGGAGTGTATCTCAAAAACTACTGGACCGAATTTGATGAAATTTTAATGGGACCACACGGGAAGCTATAGATTTCAAAAAAAAATTGAGAATTGGTTTACCCAGTCGAAAGTTATAACAAACATAAAAAAGAAAACGTACAGTCGAATTGAGTACCTCCTCCTTTTTTTCAAAGAAACTTGAAAAAGAATCAAAGGTGTATACAAGGTCTAGTGTGGTACCACCTTCAACCGTATCATCGCTGACCATGAAGTGGTCAAACAGGAAACGACGAAAAATGCGTCAGGCAAACGTCTTGCTTAATTCTGTGATTTATAGTTTGAAAAAAAAAGAACCAAAAAGAACCAAAGGTATGTCCACACTATTCTTTCCCCGGTAGCGTCAGTTGAACTCCTCTTAGTTATAGTCCGGTCGCTCTCTAATTTACTTGGCCGCGGACCCGATACCACACAGTAACACCGATGCACACTTAAACGTCGTATGAACTTTAAGCCACCTTATAAATGCACCTTAACGATAAATATTTTGTAAAAAGTAGAGCTGCAAGGGTTGTCTGCGGTTTCGATGTACATACTAATTATGTGGATGACTACATTCACACGCTTACGTCTAGAAATGTCTATACTAAATACCTATTCTTCATACCTCGATCTTTTATACCTAGTTAACTTTTGTTTAGTTGTAACCTTAACTATTAGTTAACTACTTTTCCAAAAAAGAGTAATAAAAACATCTAAAATACTCCTAACTAAGTAAATAGTAAAATAGATATTACTTCCTTAGCTAGTATTTTTATTATATCTTAAGTGACGAGACCCAATGAAAAAAAGAAATTCTTGGAGTCGGTGGTCAAGTAACTAAATTTAAACGCCCACTGGCTCCGCTGGCTATCCCTTATAGGTACTTCCTGAGAGAAATGTCGCCAGCAATGGGGATGTGATGGGTTGTTTATTAAGTAATGCTTTGTGATTGTAGTGCGTTTGGCAGAAAAAATTAACTAATACAATTTAGCCATAACATTGTAAATCTATATTAGTAGTCAAAAGTCAAAAAGTCAAAAGTCAAAATCATTTATTCAATTTAGGCATCAAAGACGCACTTATGAACGTCAATTTTTCATTATAATGTACTTTAAAGCCTACCGCCGCGTTCCAAAATACATAGAGCCAACCGAGAAGAAGCGGCAAGAAACTCGGGGCCATTCTTTTTATGTAGATGTTTTTACAATGTTTTTACTTAGGTACTACAAATATTAGCTCCACTGTGTTGCCTCACAAAAGAGAACATAATAATGGTATCAGTAGGGCAAGACACGCTACACTTTGACATCTTAGTACACGAGTAGATAGATCCTGGAGTGATCAGTCCCAAGCTGTTTTATCCTCCAAGTAATCCGAAATTTTGTAATAACCTTTTTGACAGAGTTTAGTTTTAATAGTAATTTTAAACTTATTAATAGGCAAATCTCGGATAACATTGGGAACTTTATTATAAAATCGTATACATTGTCCCATAAAAGAATGACTTATTCTGTGGAGACGCGTTACATGTACGGATAGCTTGTGCTTATTTCGCGTGTTGATGGAATGAGCATCACTCCTTTTATCAAAACTGCTAATGTTTTTCTTTACATACATTAGATTTTCATAGATAAACTGAGAGACAACAGTTAGAATGTTTATGTCTTTAAATTTCTGTCTAAGGGAAACTCTGGGAGCCAAACTGTAGATTGCTCGTATAGCCCTTTTTTGCAGTATAAAAATAGAATTAATATCTGCAGAACATCCCCAGAGCAGTATGCCATAAGTCATAACGCTATGGAAATAACTAAAATAAACTATTCTAGCTGTGTCTACATCAGTTAATAGTCTAATTTTTTTAACAGCATAAGCTGCTGAACTGAGCCTACTAGACAATTTTTTAATGTGGGGACCCCATTGCAATTTAGCGTCTATAGTAATTCCTAAAAAGACTGTTGACTCCACAAGGTCCAACCCTGTTCCATTCAATTGTATATTGGATTCTACTTGTCTCACATTTGGTGTCGAGAATTTTATACAATTAGTTTTCTTCTCATTGAGGAGAAGATTATTTGTATTGAACCAATTCACAACTTTAGCTAATGCATTGTTAACATCGTCATAGTTTAGTAACTGCCTTTTAATTTTAAATAACAGTGAAGTGTCATCTGCAAACTATACAATCTCGTTATTCTTCTCTACATAATAAGGTAAGTCATTAATATAGATTAAAAACAAGAACGGCCCTAGTATTGAACCTTGTGGAACGCCCATTGAGATTATAGAGCCGGGCGATTTTTTACCATTTATGTCAACCCTTTGAATTCTACCATTTAAATATGAAGTCAAAAGGTTGAGAGCCATGTTCCTAATACCGTAGTGTTGTAATTTCCTGACAAGTATATCATGTCGGACGCCGATGTCAGAGTAGAGTCTTGTTTTAATAATAGTAATTCAACAATTTACTGCGTATTATATTATTAAATGCATTCATAAGTAGTCTTAACAAATCCCAACCTTGTCTACTAATACTATTGAATATTTTTTAATATTATTTAATTTCCCCAGGTCACGTGACACGTGGGTCAAATTTTATTAATTATTTGTGCAACAATCTTATACAGAGATGCTGAACGGATTTTACTTATGTCCAACATAATAAACACATTAAATCTACACCTAACGTATTTGCATTGAAATTAATTACTTAGTCCATTAGACAAGTCAATTATTGTATTATGCATACTAAGTAACTCTACATAGTATATAGGTTGTATGGATGTTGGTGCTGGCCTTTATTGTATACCATATTATAGGTAATCTATATACATACCAAGTAATAATTGGAAACGATATCTGATGCTTTGTTATCTATATATGTTCTCTAATAAAATGAATATGTGTCTAATACTTCCTATATCTTTTGATACGTGATCCAAAATTTAGTATACGTAAATCGCATTTTAAATTTTGTATTATAAATTTTGAATACGTAAATACGTATTCTAAATTTTGTAATGTACATTACAAAAATTGCTCTCTAGAATCCTATGCTCCTATAGAATTGTAATCACACTAAATTATAAAAGCGAATGTTTGTGAGTGTGTTTGTATGTTTATTACTTCTTCACGCTCAAACGGCAGAACCTATTTTGATGTAATTTGGTATGGAGGTGGATGAGGCGTTGGATTAAAACATAGGATACTTTTCACTATCATCATCAGCATCATCCATCACCACGCAGTTGAAACCGTGGGGCGCAAATATTAACATAATTAGCTCCATGATAGACAAATTAATGAAACAAAATAGGCATTTTACTTAATACAATTTGATATTACAATTAAAAGTTAAAGGTAAATTAATGATATACAAATATTTTATTACCTCTATATATTTATGTTTTAATGAATATACAAATACAAGTAAAAAGTGGAAATAGCGATAAAAGTAGAGCCAAAAGTAGAGTCCTTATTATCAACAGAAATATCTTAAACTATCATAAATATACTTATCAAACTGATCAAAATTATATTCAATTTAGTTGTTACCAAGTTGTCAGTTGGAAAGCCATATCGCGACCCACTCCAAATTGTGATTAAACCAACCTAATGCACACAATAACAGGTCACGCGTTTACCGACACCCGTATCTTAATACAAATACCGAACACCATAAGATTCATCATTAACTCCACACAAAATTCACCCAAAAGTGTAGCAGTATATAGTCGAAAATTGATAAACGACGTTCGGAACATCGCGCTACGTGTGTGTGCCCTCGTGAAAGCTACACATTTCATTTATAATAGTAGGTACAATGTGCGACGTGATATTGTATACAACACATCTACTACTGTACTCATAAATGTTTCGTATGTGTGGATAAACACATTCATGTTAATAACATCTTATACGTTTCTAATTGGAATTTGAACTTTATTATAAGCAGCCAGGATTGAAAATGAGATGTACGTTCTGTGTAGTACCGCAATAGGAGTGTGTTATGTTAGTGTGCGCCACAACAGCTCAAGCGGTGTATCGAAGAATGCGAGCGTGAATTACCATGTTTAGGGAGTTGTCACTTTGACAATTTGCTCTTATAAGGTTTCGCGTCTGCTGTTTAGATTAATTGGGGATTAGGAGTTTAACAATAAAATCTTTTTAATTGTTTTTTTATGAATTAGGGTAATAATTATTAGCTATTAATAATGATATTGTGTTCTTATAATAACCAGCAAGATGATTTATGATCAAATTTATTTGTAACAAAGTATCTGGGTAAGCATTTCAATTTTCAAATAAATACTTTATTACAAATTCTATGCTTATCTTGCAGTAAATCTTTAATCGTCATAACGTATTTATCAGTCGAAAATAGAAATAAAAAGTTCCATGAATTAAAAAAGTCCAGTGAAAAACGTATCAATTACTAAATTGAATTAAACGCTATAAACCGCGCGAGCGCGCCTCTCCACAATAGCGATCAGAGCGCATCGCATTAGCTACTGACAGCTCACGTACGTGTATACCACGCTCGTTACGTTTACGTGACGCTCGCACACTAACAAACATACAACCCACCACATCTCAAGCAAACCCAACCCATAATGCGAAGCAATAAGACTCAACATAACAGCAACACCCAACTTGGCCATTTATAACCTGCCACCACACCGGGTGGTGAAGTCCGGCAACGTCGCACCTAAATGTGACATTTTATTCGTAGCAAAACGCAACTCTCAGCGACATCTAGCGGCACTCACGGTACTAAGCGCTCGGCATTTGAAAAGAGACGGAAACACTTGACAATATCACTTTCACGGTCTCGTACTTAAAGCTAAGCGGTTTGCTGTACTGTTTGTTTGTATCTGTAAACAGCGGGCCGCCGAGGTACACCGCGCATGAATGAAATGGATGACCGTACGAGAGGGATAGAGAGATGTGTATTGTTGGCGTTCGAGAAGGAGATTGCGGGAGCGCGAAGCGTGCAGAATACATCGTTTATCAGATTACATGCGAAGTATCGCGAGCGTGGCGATGTTTTGACACGCGATAATCACGAGATAATGCGGGCGATCTCGGCGGCGTTTAGGTTTATATTGGCTTTTTATAGCGGCAACTTGAATGTGGTAGAGAATATTTTTATAGACGGCATATATTTGCAAGCGGTGTCGAAATGTGACGCATAGCATAGCGCTACCAGGTGACTCTACCGGGCGCCAGACACGCGAGCGAGACTCGTCAGGCGAGTGGCTCGCAACGCAAAGCCTGCCCTACAACTCTACGAGTAATTTGAGGAGTAATTAATTAACAGCTGATTGTCGTTTTATTCTTCTCTATTTATTTGTAGCCCGTTTCAAATGATATGACAGTGTGCAGTCGACTGACGCGTATTTGGTTCGTTGTGTAGAGTTTTATATTGGTTGAAATCTCCAACAGGAATTAGGTAGGAAATCATTGTTTTTGAATTGTAAATTTATCTCCAAATAAAATAAGGTTTGTTTTGAAAACTAGTTTTATTATGTTATCGTAATAGAATAAGTGATGCAGTCAAATCGGTTACATTACATTATATACCCATTGTCTATATAACATAATATTGTATCTGACCTCCTAATGTCTACTACATTAGGAAGTCAGATACAATATAATGTATTAGATTTAGAGTAATTAAATAAAAATATAATTCAAATAAACTTAAACACACTCTTCCCCCCGCAATAGGATCCCCGGTGTTGCGGGAGGCATTGACACAAACACATCACAAATGTTCAAAATCCGTGTTCACAGATTTCTATCCATCCTACAAATATTTGCCTCCGCCAGGGATCGAACCTGGGACTCCTCGCTTTAAAGGCAGGGACACTACCAACACCGTTAACTAGGTCGTATCCGATATCTTAAATTATTTTAAATTATAAACTTTACATTTTTACATTCGTAAAATATTAGTTATATTAAGAAACCAAGATTATTAATAATTTTATAGTTATATATTGAGGATTCACAACATCTGATAAAATGCTAGAGCACGTATAAAAACAACATATTCACATCTTCACAGTGGTTAGCTAAAACTCAATTAGGTAGTCGAAAGTGGTGAAGCTTTAACACAAAATCCGCGCTTTCCCACCCGCCGGGGCAACTTGCCAAGCGTGTACGATTACTTGGTAACAACTTGTAAAGTGGGGGGTTTAAGTTTGGTATGATACGTGTTCCGCCATCTAGCGGGGAGTAGCGAAAATGAAACTAAGTTCACGTCATTGATATTATCTGGCTATTTCTTAGATTCAATTCAAAATAACTATTATTTGCATCATGATAGAAATACAAAGTGCAAAGAAATTGCTCTGCTTTACCAAAAAATAAAATAGGAAGATATTTATAAATATTACAATATTAATGTATTATTAAATATAATATGGTGCTAAATTTTTTATGTTTACTCCAGTTTCTGTCTCTTATGAAAACAATAAAAAAATGATCTATATAATCATTTTTGAAAGAACTTCGTACTTTTGTACCAAAAAGTTTTATGAGGCCTAAAAAGTTTAAGTATGCATTAAACAAAATTTTTATCAATAGTTAACTCTTTTTTTTTTATATATTCAAAAACTTTGTTTAATAGTAGTTAATGCAATTTTCATATAATAGAGGGCATTAAAACATGAGTGTAGTTTTTAGAAACGAGCCGCAGGCGAGTTTCAAAATAAGATTACACGAGTGTTTTAATACCTAATTATATGCAGTTGCATACACTATTTTATTTAATCTCATGACGTTTTTGCTACTAAAGTTTTACTTTTTCTTCTTGTTTGTATGGCTTGTGCGGCGTTACCACAATTTTGCCAATATCAGTGGAAAAAGTCTTTTATTGGTCTATTGGCTCGGGCAGCGCGTTGCGCGCGCAGCGCGCTCACCACAGATAATGTGTAGGTACTTAAATTGAATTGAAACCTCCTTGGTCGGGACACATTGTACTTTAATAATTAAAAAAAATGTTTTAAACCATTGTTTTGCTAGGAGAATAATGCTTTAATTTAATTTTTATTATTTTCATAAAGAAGTATGTAAATAAAATATGCCAATAAAAGTCTGTATTTCATTTCATAATTAGAATATTACCGAATGATATATAAAAGGTTTTATAATATAAATTTGCTTGCATCTATATCTATTATGTAAGTTTTTTATGAGATACGTTGACAAACGAGCAGGCGGCTCACGGCAATACCAATAAGTAGAATAATCAGCATCTTAGATGAATTTACTATTAAACTTACCTATATATAGGTAAGGTTAAATATAGTATAGTAGATACATATATAATAACAGATTATATATGGTCCAATCAATATATTAAAAGAATGTTAAAAGTGTATTTGAGGTATGATTAAATATTAGCTAAAATAACATTATCAGTAGCGGTATTTAGACAATTCGGAATGAACACAGCATTCCAAATCCCATGTGATCGCATTTTCAGTAAGTGTAAAGTATTCAGTCCGTGGAAACGTTATTTTCGTCGAAAACTGTTTATGTTTAAACAAGCGGCGTATGTGTTGATCTAGTCTCGTATTTGCTTTCTTTTATTTAAGTCTTCTAGTATTACTGATTTTTTAATTGATTCAATTGAGTCAATTAGCCTGATAGCGCATGCTGTGGATTTTGGCATGAAATATGTTACTCCTGAAAACAATTTCGTTTATCAAATGAATTCGTTAATATCAATTATATATTTAGTAAAAGGATATTTTCTGTTAAAACAATAACAACTTACGCTAATGACAAATATATGTGACTCTATTTGAATACAATTCTCACACTATGTAAATATTTACGTGTAAATATATACTGTGCGATCTTTACACAATTTGAGAGAGATATATTCTAAGTGGACTGTATAGGTGTGTACTGAATTTAGGTGAGGAACTGGGGGCCTACTCCCACCTTTTACGAAACTATCATAAATCAGGAGCGTTTTGTAATAAGCTTAGAAAATTCATAGGTACTTACCTACTATCGTACTTCCACCGATACAAAACGGTCTAAGATATTCCTTCAATACTATGTACGGCGTATTCCTTTTTTAGCCGAAATCGATCCTAATGGTGCGTTCCAGGATCAACACCTTTAATGCACAACCCGAATAGAACACTAACGCAGTTGCAAAGTACGCTTATTGAGTGCACTATTTGATAATACGTCATGAAAATGTCTATCGTAATTCATTATTATTTTAAGCTAGCTATATTGACGTGGTGGTACCAAATTTGTTGGTAACGTTGATATATGACTACTTTAAGAGGTAGGAGTAGGGCCCCTGATCTTCGATCAGCATCCATCGCAGATCAGGCACGGCAAGCCTGCGCATTCGGTATCGCGGTGATCCAATATTGTCTCCTTAGTGTAACATTTCATTTAACATTATCGCTGTAAAAAGCATACTTGATAAGGAATGTATTCTTTAATAAGGTATTGTAAATAAGACAGAGCATTCACTTATTATTTTACATTTTATTCAATAATTTACTGATCACTATACTTCGCATTTAATACTATTTCTCTCTGTTCAACAATGTTAAACCACAAGCATAAATTATTCTAATTATTTATTTAAAGTATAACAACATATCCCTTTAAATAAAGTTATATATTTATTATTGTTCAGACATAAATTCGACGTTCAACGATTCCTAATGTACACCTCGGCTAACGAGACCAGACTGGCCGCTATCCTTTTTTTTTTTTAGAACGGACTAATGCTGTTTGCCTCTACCGGCATTTACAGCGTCACCGGACGGTTGGCGAGCGCAGAGGGCGCACCGCCTAAGGCGAGCGTTGAAGACGCTTCGCCGCAAGGAGAGGAGTAGGCGACTTGCTCAAGGGCACCACTAAGGTACGGACCTCGGCTTGGGCCGTCGCCAGGAGAGAGGGGAGTAGGAGAGAATCGTCCCGGTACATAAGTGTATCGTTGAAAGTGGGCCCTATGAATTTTTAATGGTAGTACATTATTTAATAAACAATTGATGGAATTTATTTCTAACTACACTCTTTAGTTTAAAAGATCGAATGGTATATTAGGTATTAAAGAATGGCAAATGTGCAACCGCTTAGGTCCAAAGATAAAATTAAAAAAAAAACAAATTATCATCCCCTAAGAAAACTATAAGGTAATGTAATGTTTAAATAATACAATACGTCCAAACATTTGATATTTCTACCGATTTCAATAAAGGAGGCGGTTATATGTTCGTGTGTATGTATTTTTGTAATGTATGTTAATCGATTTCTCCCCCATTTGTGGACTGATTCTTAAAATTCTTTTTTGTTTTGGTATAAAAGACTTCCGAGGTCAATTTAAATTTCATCAAATTCGGTCCAGCAGTTTTAGAGTTACACAGTCGCCTATTTTGATGATATCACTGATGACGGTGAATGGTAATCGACCCCGTAATTAGCAAGGGTCACTAAAAAGGCTGAATTTTTTTTATGGGGGAGAAATCAGTGAACAAAAAAAACATACAGTCAAACGTATAACCTCCTCCTCCTCTTTTTTCGAAGTTGGTTAATAATAGCGCCGCTATAGTTGTAGCGACGCTATTTTTAGAATGATTTGGTCTCATGGAACTATATTTGGCGAAAATATACACTAAGTAGGTATACCTAGTGACAGTCTTGTTGATACTGAATTTTAGAACCTGTGGGGCCATCTATATTTTTATATACCGATCGTTTTGATTTGGCTCCTAATTAGCAAAAACAAGAATATATAAACCTTATCGACTCGGACAAAAATAACATCGATTACTTACCTATTAAATAATATTGGCACCATATTTTTTTTTACTTTGTAACGATTTTCGTGAACTTATTATGCAGTAGATGGTCACAGAGCAGAATTGAAATATGCCAAGCGTCTTTTAGTTCCAGGTGATTATTGCCTTTTAATGATAATAATGAAGGGACTTGTTCGCCTGAAAGAAAATGTTATATCTGCCAATGATAGTTGCTATTTGATCCAGCTCTATATGCATCTAAGTTCTGCGAGATACTGCACTCCTGTCGTCACCTCCAGATAATTATAACCAAACAGCTATGTCTCGAGGTCATCAATCCCATTCTCCCAGTGTTTTAATTGGCGTCCTACCTAGTTACCTTTCAAAACATAACACAGTTATGATTATTGGCCTAAGCGTTAGGCCAACCAATAATCATTACTAGCAGTTACGACTTGGAGTAACTAGCGCTGAGTAAAACTTTGATGCGATCCATGCACGGTTACGTTACATTATTTTATAAAGTGAGTTTTATTCACACTGAGATTTAATTTAAATTATAACTTTTATTGAAATTATTTCGCAATAGCATTTTGAATCTACGGTTTCCGCGTATTGTAAACAATGTTCCATAGTTAGACCACCCAAGATTCTTCTTATTGAGTGCTGCGGTTGGTTCACACAATGATCGGCCAGATGTTCATTTTATACCGCTTTTTATATCGATGATAAATCAAGTGAATACCAACGAAGTGTCGATGTAGGTCGCAGTTTGCGCTTGCTCTTAGGACTGCGTTTGCTGGTTGTATCGGTTTTCACCTCTACTATTTTATTACTTTTATTTTAGATTCTTAAATCTTATGTAAAGTGAAATATGAAACGCGAACTTGTAAATTGGAAACTTTCAATGGGTAATGGATACAAACAAGCAATGGAAAAGACGTACCTTTAATAAATAAGTCTATCTTATACTGCATATTATAATACAGTCTTGCATATAGGCCTACATTTTTACAGCAGACGTATTGATTGCTTATGTACGAAATGGTAACTCGACCAATTAATAATATTACTTATATGTATGGTTACAGCATAGACGCTGACTTAGAAGCAAGCAAAAGAGCAAATATAAAATTCTTGTGACCAGGCAACTGGTGTCATGAAAGATTTTAGTATCGGTAACAAAATGAATGGATGTAAAAAATAGACGCGTCGAAAAGCTTGTTTGTGGATGAGCCTCTATGTCATTGCCATGATTACATTATGTATACTTTGCTGGCTTGGCTTTCTGTAAAAACCAAAGGATGATCGCTGAATCATTAAAAGTACGTAGGTATGATATGAAAAAAATAGACGGACAGAATAGCTTGCTTGTGGATAAGCCCAATGTCATTGCCAAGGTTACATCATACAAACTTTGCTGGCTTCGCTTTCTGTAAAAACTAAAGAATGATTACTGAATCATCAAAAGAATGTAGGAATGCATATTAAAAAGTAGATAGATCACTGAATGTGGATAAACCTAATATTATTGCCAAGATTACATAATGATGCACAATTCGCTGTTAGCTTTCTGTAAAAACTTAAGTTATGATCACTGGATCATCAAAAGTATGTAGGTATGGATATGAAAATATAGACGGGTAGAAAAACTTCTCTGTAGATAAGTCCAATATCATTGCCAATATTACATCTTGATGCACAATTCGCTGGCTTAGCTTTCTGTTAAAACTTAAAGAATGATCACTGAATCATTAAAGTATGGATATGAAAAATAGACGGGTAGAAAACCTTGTTTGGGGATAAGCCCAATGTCATTGCCAAGATTACATGATCATGATACACACGTCGTTGGATTAGCTTTATGTAAAAACTAAAGGATGATTATTAGATTTATCGCTAGATGTAAGTCTGGCAGATCTCTTAACACTGAAGTGGACTTGACTGGGGTCTCTGCTAAGTAGATATGCCTCAGGAGAGGATAGAGAATGATGAAATTTGGTAAGCAGGTCGATGGAGCGCTCAATTATCACTGGATACTTTCATCATTATCATCCTCATCTTCCACAACGCGGGTGTAACCGCGGTGCATTGCTAGTAAGTAAACATGACATAGGAAAAAGAAAAGTAGAGAAGAAAACAAATTTTACACATGAGCTGCCGTGCGATTCTCTTAAAACTCTCTTAGAGAAAACATCTTTGCATCTTTGACAACATCCGTGAAACAAAAGACGAGATGACAAGAGACGTTGAAAAAACAACCTTATGTACAAGGGTGAAATCTTAAAAAGTATTTGACATCGGTGAGCTCGTCGACGAGCGCATCGACGAATTATTAGAGAATCGCACGGCTGTTCTAGACTTTCGCGGTTGATAACTACATTATAATTAGTACTCACGGGATGTACACCACGTGTAGGCAGGTTTTGTAGTTCCCGATATTTCGGCGCAGTTACATGCACCATGTTCACGGGTAGACTGAATATGCGGGTGATGTGAAAAAAAGGAATAACAATATATAATATATATCGTCCGAAATATGATATTATATCATTAAAAACATAATACAATTAAAATAACATCCATTTCAATGAAGACTTTACAAACATCACAGTTTTATATACCAAAAAGAAGACTTTATGTTGCTTAATCTAGTTGTACTATTTTCCTTATTATACTGATATTAGCTAGAGCACCCCGTCGCAGAATCCTGCCTTTGCTCTAATGTACTAAGCACTGCCTCCTTCTTCGCCATCTTCATTAAAATATGGTTGAGGAAGGCAATTGCTGGCACATGCATCAACTCGTGTACGTGCACTACTTGCGGAGACCGGTCTGCTAATTAACATTGAAATCGGAATGCTAATTAATACCTTAATCAGTTAGTCCAGTTCTATTTTTAATAGTAGGTAAAAAATTGGTACAGTCTATGTTCCCCCCTTTGTATGCTAAGATGTAGTATGTTTAAATCAAGTTTAAGTTAAAAAAATGGCACGAACCCCGGGGTATGTGAAGATTAGATTAAAGGTATAAAACAAATTAAATAACAACTACTAATACTGGTACACTGTGCCATTATAAGTATTTATTCTTCAAGATAGAGAGTGCCTATAATAATATAGAGAATAAGGCTTATGGCATCTCTGTTGAATCAAGAATCAAGAATCACTTTGAGTCACTCTATCCTAAGTACAGTGTGTAAACTTTTTACTCGACACTATTTATATTTTATTTCAATGTGGAATCGAATTGAGTACTTTTTAGTATAATGTTTTATGATATTTTATCTTGTGAAATGGTGAGGTCGTTAGACAAATACTAAGTACCGTGTGCCAGGTACAGTGTCCCTCAGGTCTAGAGTATAATCGAACTTCTAGGAATTGTGTCGTGGGTAGACCAACATAAAAAACCAGCGTTGCCAACGAATTAAGCTAGTTTATAGCAACATACTGCCCCAGGCATATGAGAGATACAAAATACACGACAGACAGCTACATATGAAAATATAATCTCTTCAGCCAATTGATTTCACTTATTACGATTCAAATTGTTCGAATGGGTACCACTCCTGCAAAGCTGAATATCTGGCATTGTTCATTATATTATGTTTTCTAGAGGTTTGATTTTTAAACTGGTAATATTTTTCTACGGACTGTCAATTTGACAATTGATAGTGGATTCATTATTAAAGTGTATACTTCTAAAAAACAGTATTTGCCATACGATAATGGGTGATGGGGTGGTATCTACACGTATACACTTTGGCTGAAGAATTCTCTTAATCGTTCGTATGTAAGTAAGCATTTTAAGATGATATATCGAAAACGTTTTATATTTTATTTGTATACATTTATAAATGTCATACTTTCAAAATATTCGCCAATTGATTGATCGAAGCGACCTTAGCAATGTTTTATTAATGCCTTCGTGTA
Source organism: Selenia dentaria (assembly GCA_917880725.1). NCBI lineage: Eukaryota > Metazoa > Arthropoda > Insecta > Lepidoptera > Geometridae > Selenia > Selenia dentaria. The sequence goes on along the minus strand of OU862888.1, from coordinate 16,859,665 downwards.
GTGGAATGTGGAAAATCCTTGACAACTCGCCTTGATACAGTGACACATATTTCCATGCAAACTGCTCAAATATTCAACACTCATAACATTGTTCAGCGGCCTAGCATACGTTTTTGTTATAATTCGAACAGAACTTTCATAGACGTGGTCCAATTAGATGTTTTTTTCTCTATAAATAGACAGGCAAATCATGCGCCTGATAGTTGCTATGCCTTTCCATGATAGTTGCTGTGCCACCCAGAGCACTGCACTCGCACTTGCAGCACTTGTCACCCCGAGACATTAGCTTTAGCGTTTTATCAACTCCATAATTTACTTGTGCTCTTCACACCCTAACGCAGTTATGGTACATAGCAATAGAATATCTGGTATAGTAGTAGTATAAACTAAAATCCTAGTAAAACTAAAAGTATCTTTCACAAGCCTACCACCTAATATGTCTGGTTTCGCCTTGGCTCTTAAGATTCACATTCCGTTGTTGGAGGAAAACTCTGTATTTCCATCTATCTCTCAATATAACTTCAAATAACTACATTATTAGACGTGGGTTCATTGCTAATGTTAACTGTTATAACACAGATCATACCAGATAATGTTTAAGCTGGCTGAACGAAACGATGAACACGGGGTGGGAATTGAAAAAATTGTAAAACACACCTCAGGCTTTGTGGCGTGAATAAATTATAAGCGCGAGCAAGTTCTCTTAACCGTCATAGTCTGACACACACACACCCGCTTCCAATGCGGAAATCATATATAAGTGGGAAAATCGTACATTCACGAGAGATCAAGCTAAGCTGGTCGACCCAGTTACGCTTGGTTTCGATATTGTTGTACCAGATCTCAGCTAGGTTAGCGGAACCCTAGTTCTAGGATTATTAACTAGCTAATGGAAAGCTCTGCGAGCGGGTAAATGTAGGTGTGGTGGCGCGTGTATGTTGTGTCTGTTTTGTACCACTTGAAATAAATATTTTATTCGGAAGGTATAGAGTTGACGTAACTTTCTATTTTGTTATAACTCATAGTCAGCGTTTGATACTTCATGTCACGTTAGGAATAATGTGGTAAATTATGATACTTCACTAGATCTTGAACGGCGTTTGGCTTTCGAATTCAGTAGCTGGAACCCATTGTTATGTGTTTGGCAATATATTTCCTATTATGTGGGCGGTAGTTAGCCAAGCAAGCACTAGAAAGTACTCTACCAAGCGTTAGTAGACATATAGAGTTAGTAACATATAGTGTTAGTAGATATATATATGGAAAATATGCATATAGTGGGATGGGAATTGGGAAGTGTAGATACAGGATCACACCGTATAGTTGCTACAGACAGAAACCTACCTATTACCGGCACTAAATGACTACATGTTTAGATGACGAGCGCAGTGCATTGTGACACAAAACTACATACATCTACATAAGCATAAAGTTCTGGGTGAGACTACAACTGCTACAGGTAGACCTTGCACTTAGTATCAGACAAGCAACTTGCTTTCGTCACTTAATACCAACAAAAACAAACAAACAGGTCAGTTCTTAATGAGTGTTATATAAATAGAATATTAAAAACATTTTTGATGTTAATGTAAGGCATAAATTAAAACGTCAAGCGGAAAAAACATAAAAACAAACCTGTGACATCCACATTACGTCATAAGATTGTTAAATGACCAGACTTACGTACAATATCTGCGCATGACGTCAATAGCTCTAGCATGTCTACAGTCTCTTGAATAGATCATAGAATCTACTAATAACTAGGTATTGTATAGGACATAATATAATACCCAACGGTTGATTAGCTTCTAACAAGCATTATGTGTTGCTTGTTTGTTATACTTACTCGTATATATCAGCTGTACTACACCCGGCACAATCGAATTGATATCACGTTCGCGATGAGCCCTCGTCTATGGACAAGCCTTTCGATTTCATGCGCTAGCAAAATCGTATGGTATGGAAACTACCTATAGACGAGTTTGCATCGAATCGTCTAACTTAAACGACAAAAGTATCGAATCGAATAACTCAAATTAAGGTATATACCGAGTATCATCTCAAAACAAAATTGATCGAACGTAAACGTAATATTCTTGCAATCATCCGTGATATTCTCTAATGATTCGTCGATGCGCTCGTCTACGAGCTCACCGATGTCAAATACTTTATGCGATATTGCCCTCGCACACAAGGTTGTTTTTCCAACATTTCACTGTCATCTCGTCATTTGTTTCACGGATGTTGTCAAAGATGCAACGATGTTTGCTCATAGATAATTGCACGGCTGTAAATCAACTGATGACGAATAACCAAGGTAACGGATTCTAAATAATTATAAGTCACTATCAGTTGTATCAAATCAATGCGAACTAAAATCTAAATACTTAGATTCGGACTGAATGCAAGCCGAAATCCATGTAAAGTCGTTTGGCTGTATCAGGCAGTGTAGCTCTTTGACGCATATTGTGTCTCCACTACATATTTTATCAAAAAGATATACTCGTAACTACTCATAGTGGAATAATCACCAAGGGGATATAGCAGTGTCTGACGTCAAGGGCATCACATTGAATCACAAGAACGCAGAGAAGGATTCTAAAGTTAACCCCCAAGCGCAACGAGGGAGCTTGTGGTTAACATCCCCGGGGTGTTCCGTCACTGCCGCTTTTGGTGGGAACGCCTTAACGCTTACGCACACAACCCCGAACCCACCGCGGCTGTCCGACCAATTGGCGGCCCATGCCTATAGGAACAGCCCCTCCTGAGCCGGCCAGCACAGCCCAGTGCGGCTTCTGGGTTCCTTTTAGCTTCACCGTCACCGTGGTGGTCCACCGTGGTGGCACGCCTGTTGACGACGGTATCTCATCTGAGCTTCTGAAAGCGGGTGGAACACTGGTACTTAATTCCTTCAGAAGCTCTTTAATACCGTCTTACTCGAAAGTTTAACGCCAGAAGCATGGAACAAAAGCGTGGTGGTGCTCTTCTTCAAGAAATGTGACAACACTTTACTTAAAAATTACAGACCCATCTCGCTTTTGAGCCATGTTCTCTAAGCTGTTTTCGAAGGTCATAATGAACCGTCTCAGTCGCAGCTTGATGAATTCCAGCCTCCGGAACAAGCCGGTTTCCGAAAAGGCTATAGTACCATAGACCACATCCACACGCTACGGTAAGTTATACAGAAGACCGAAGAGTATAACTTGCCTCTTTGTTTAGCGTTTGTGGACTATGAGAAAGCCTTTGATTCGATCGAGACGTAGGCAGTGCTTGAGTTTCTCCAGCGGTGCCGTATTGACTATCGATATATTGAATTGCTGAAGTGTTTGTACAAAAACGCCTACATGTCAGTCCGAGTACAGGAGCAGAGTTCGAAGGCAATTCCATTGCAAAGAGGCGTGAGACAGGAAGACGTTATATCTCCGAAACTGTTCACCGCTACATTGGAAGACGCCTTCAAGCTTCTGGAATGGCAAGGACTTGGCATCAATATTAACGGCGAATACATCACTCACCTTCGATTTGCCGACGATATTGTAGTCATGGCAGAATCCATGGAAGACCTCAGTACAATGCTCGAAGGCCTCCATCGAGTTTCCCAACGGGTAGGATGATAAAATCTTAAGATGAACATGGATAAGACGAAAATTATGTCTAATGCCCATGTTGTACCTACCCCAATATCAGTTGGGAACTCAGTTCTCGAAGTTGTTGATGAGTACATCTACCTGGGACAGACAGTCAAACTAGGCAGGTCCAACTTCGAGAAAGAGGTCAATCGTCGAATCAAACTCGGCTGGGCAGCGTTCCGGAAACTTCGCGAAGTCTTCTCATCAAAAATACCTCAGTGCCTCAAGACAGGAGTCTTCGACCAATGTGTGTTACCAGTGATGACTTATGGCACTGAAACGTGGTCTCTTACTATGGGCCTCATAGATAAGCTCAAAGTCGCACAACGAGCTATGGAGAGGGCTATGCTCGGGGTTTCTCTACGTGATCGAATTATTTATTTTATTTTATTTATTTTATTTTATTTGGGGGGCTTACAGCTATAGTTACAGTATAAGGTTAAGAAGTTGCTTAAGATAAGCCAATAACAAGCCTCCACAGATAATTAAGAGATACTATAAACATATGTAGATGCTAGATTTAACAAATAACTATGCTATAAAATTAACAAATAAATAAATTTAACATATAGAAAAGTAGATGATAAGCGTACATAGCCGCTCAATTAAAAATAAAAAAAAATGTTTAGATAACTTATTGCATATCAGTAACAAAAGCCTGGTTAATGTTACATAACCTGCTAGAATAAAGGTCGATGGGATGGTCGTGCTCAACAAAGTCATTAAAGGCTATTGGTGCTCTTATTAAAAATGAGTTTCTGCGATACCTAGAGCGTGCGCTTGGTATATGAAGCAAGTTCCTGGGTCTGGCGTGTCTGGGTGGAACATATAAACTTAATTTGCCCACTAAATCTGCACAATCTATTTTGGATTGTGCGATCTTCATGAGCAGCCGCATGTCGGAAATGTTACGACGAGTTACAAGTGGTAACAGGTGGAAACGAGCACATCGGGACTCATATTTAGACCGTGGAATTTTGAACTTATAACCTAAGTATCTAGTGAATTTTTTCTGTATACGTTCTAACCTGTTAATGTGAATTGCATAACAAGGATTCCAAATTTCACTTGCATATTCAAGGTGACTACGGACATAGGCACAGTATAGGACTTTCAGAGTCTTCATTGTTTTAAAAGTACCCGCATTACGCAATATAAAACCTAATGCTGATGATGCTTTCTTAGCGATGATGTCGATATGGCTGACATAGGAGACCTGACTATCCAAATGAACACCAAGGTCTCTAATGCTATTAACGCGTAAAAGTGGATGGTTATCAATCGAGTACCCGAAATTTACAATTTGTGTCTTACGACTGAAGGTTATAACTGAACATTTAGAAATATTAAGATTCAGGTTGTTTCTCTTACAGTAGTTGGCTACTCTTGCTAAATCTTCTTGTAGGAGTAGCGTATCAGAGGGGTCCTCTATGGCCATGAACATCTTCATGTCATCAGCAAAAAGTAGGAATTGGGAATATTTGAAACAGTCTCCAATATCGTTAATGAACATGACAAATAGAAGAGGACCCAGCAACGATCCCTGTGGAACTCCAGACGGTATAGTAGTCCAGGAAGAAGTATACCCACCTAATGCTACTGCCTGAGTTCTGTTGGAGACGTAAGAGGAGAACCATCTATAAAGATCACCCCGAATACCTAGGTTGAACAGCTTTCCCAACAGAATGTCATGATCGATGCTGTCAAAGGCCTTGCTGAAGTCAGTATAGATGGCATCTACCTGACCACTAGTGACCATATGCTGTGTAATATAGTCAGTGAAAAGAACAAGGTTAGATACCGTTGATCTTCCTTTTAAGAAACCATGCTGTTGCGGATTGAGATCTGAAAGAATACTACTATAAAGCTGATTATAAATTATACGCTCAAAGATTTTGGCTAGAAGACAAAGTTTGGATATTGGTCTATATTTTTCTACCGCGTCCTTTGCGCCTTTTTTGTGAATGGGTGAAATGAACGCGGACTTCCATAGATTAGGAACGACACCATCAGTAAGTGACCTTTTAAATATTAAAGCCACAGGATATGCTAACTCGTTAGCACACTTTACTAAAAATATTGCCGGAATTGAATCGGGACCAGCTGATTTTTTTAAGTCAAGGGATTGGAGTTGTTTCAGTACTATGTCAGGATTAATTTCGATGGAACTAATGTGGCATTTAGAATCATCCCTAGACCCTAAGCGAGTAGAGGAAGTAGTAGAATTTAGGAAAGTGGATTGAAAGTAATTCGAGAAAAGTTCACATATTTCTTGACCTGTGTCACTTACATTGCCATTGTACGACATATTAGAAGGAAAATTGTTATTCGTACGTCTGCTTTTAACATAAGACCAAAAATATTTTGGGTTTGACGTGATAGACATCTCAATGTTAGATATATAGTTACGGTAACAAGTCTGCTCAACAACATTAGCTCTATCACGTAGTGTCTGAAAAGAGAGTAGATCAGATTTATTACCATATATTTTGAATTTCTTAAAATATTTATGCTTTTCTTTAATAATTTTAATAAGAGCTGAATTGTACCAACTGGGATAATTATTATTTTTAAGTATTCGTTGAGGGATATATAATTTTCTTAAATCAGTCAATATTAAGTAGAATTTACTCACAGCATCATTAATATTACTGTTCAAGATGATATCGTTCCAATCGACTTCTGTTAAAGAAGACCGAATACGATCATAGTTGCCTTTATTGTATAGATAAATCTGACGCTTCTGAGCTAAAAGAGATTGAGATTGAGAGACGTCAAGTTGAACTAAAAGGGCGGGGTGATGGGGGTCTTCCTTTGTTAAGGGGTCTGAGCAAGCTGAAACGGAGATATTTGTGTTTGACAGGGCAAGATCGAGTACTCTGCCAAATTTATTGTGAACTAAATTGAATTGTTGCAGGCTACAAAAATCAAGAGTATCGATGAAATTAGTAAACATATTGATCGTTAACGGAGTAGATGAAACAGCAGTGGACGGGGCTACAGCTCTAATACCATCTGTGGACCTTACCCACGATATAGAGCTCAAATTGAAATCACCGAGAATAATGAATTTACTAGATGGGTGTTCAGTAATTAAGTCGGCAAGTTTTTCTAGGTATATTGTAAGTTGATTAGAGAAACTGTGTCCTTGATACTGATCGCATAGGTACAATGTACATATGTGGACTTTATGCACATTTTGTCCGTGCCCGCCTCTCAAACTAATTGATATCCAGATATCCTCAGCGCTTGACTGCCAGCCAACATTTTCGGTAGCTATTAGGTCACGGCGCACCGCCACCAAAACGCCCCCACCACGTGACTGACCAGTACTACGGTCCCGTCGCCATACTAGATAATTATCGTGAAATAACTCACTACTAAAAATATCGCTAACCAGCCAAGTTTCAGTTAACGATATAACATGATAATAGTCATTTTTTACCAAATTTCTAAAAAAAGTTAATGTTTTAGTCCGTAGTCCCCGAACATTCTGATGATATATGTTTAATGTATACATTGTGAAAATATCCAACAATTATTGAATAAACTCGAAATTATGTGAAATAGAAACGAAATCGACTCAAATTAGAAATGAGGAGATCCGTAAAAGAACGAAAGTCACCGACATAGCTCAGAAGATTAGCCAGTTGAAGTGGCAGTGGGCAGGGCACATAGCACGCAGAACAGATGGCCGATGGGGCCGAAAGGTTCTGGAGTGGAAACCACGGACCAACAAGCGCAGCGTAGGTCGTCCGACAGACGACCTGATGAAGGTTCGTTCGACGAAGGAACGTTGGATGCAGGTTCTTTTAGAAAATCATGGGGGAGGCCTATGTTCAACAGTGGACGTCCTACGGCTGAGATGATGATGATGATGTGGTGGTGGTCCAAGCTACTGAGCCGCCCGCCACGTCAATTCGGGAACCCTTCGGAGGCATCCGAGCAAAACGAGGTACTCTACTTCTAGGAGACTAGAATCCTGAGTAAAGCGAGGGTTTTACAATTCTGCCACGACCAAGACAACCTAACCTTGATACCTAATTATACTCTCCTGATGTACTCTACTTCCTACAATTCCAGAGGGGCAATAAAACCAAATATTATAATGATCTTCTTTTGCATACTTATATTTTATGCAATTAGGTATATGATGAGACGGGCAAGTCGTGCGCCTGGTAGTAAGCAGTACGTTTCCCTGTAACGTTGCAGTTAGCCACCCAGAGATTAGAAATGCGTCGTGGCACTGCATTGCGCTAGTCACCCCGAGACATAGGGTTAACTTTCAGACAGTAAAAGCAATACTTACTAGAGTATAGACTATAGAACGTAAAACCATGTTATTGGATTATATGAAAACTACTAGTTAATTAATTAAGTTCGATGGTAATAAATATGATAATGTATATAAAAGGTTTAATTATATTATCTAAAAGTGTAACATATTAATTTTAAGTTTAAGAGTTGATCTGCCTGGCCCTGCAGCGCAGCCCACTAACCCAAGTATTCCTACAAAATGAATTATGTGATCATAAGTTATCAATGTTACCTACATAGATAAAAAGAAACAGAACAACCTTTAAATATTATTATTAATATTTTCCTTTTATTTAGTCGACTAAATAAGATTTAAGTCATCAAATGAAACAACCGAAATTGTTTATCAATCTGGCATATTTTATTATATCTTACCTATTTTTTTACTACAGATAGTCAGTCAATGGTCCTTATACATTTTATTAACACTAAACACTAACGTTATGTGTTTTCAATCAAGACGGTATTGTACATGAGACCTACGAGCTAGTAAGTCGGGTTTCCTTGCCTTACGATTCACATCACGACGCAGTAGATGGAATATTCTTTAAGTCCGTCACTTCACGGAGTGATATGATCCAGGACACTCCAAGACTGATCACTCCAGGATCATGAACAGCTTATTTGCCTCGAAAGGACTTTTCCACATGTAGGTCTAACCGAGCGACACCGAATTATTCCTCAAATAGGGGTATGACGCACCACACCTCGTGTATTCACAATTGCTTATTCCTCAATAGCTTCATTGCTTCAACATTAGGGTTAAGAATTAGAATGGCACTTAGAACCCAGCCTCATCATTTTCCTGTGTAGACATGGACTCCCTACCTACTTGTGTATTACTATGTCAAATTGTAGCGTGTATTGCCCTACTGCTACCATTATTATTGTATTTTATAAGGCAACACACTGGAGCTAAAAATAAATGAACATTTGTTAATTAAATTAAGTAAATGGCGATATAAAAAAAATATATGTAAAAAGACAAGTCCGCTGAGTTTCTTGCCGGATCTTCTCAGTCGTGGTCGCGTTCCGATCCGGTTGTCGATTTAAGAAATAAAATGGTAATTTGTAAGTGCCCCCGTAGGCCTATACAAAATAAATGATTTGATTTTGGTTTTGAACATGCCTTCAATAAAGGTGTTTTTAACACCTCTTCCGTCCTTTCAGGGATGAAAAGGTATGTATGCGCGAAGAATAGTGTTACTATTACAAGAGTATATTACACACAAGGTAGCACACAACAACGGGTAGTAACATTAACTATATAAGTTTACGGCATCACACCCAAGGGTTTTACCCCGCAGACCTTTCTTGTCTCTCTATATATATAAGAACTTCAAATCCTCACATGGCGTACTTTCTCAAAGGTTAGACACGAGTTACTACGACGAGGTATCAATTCTACTTCGCAACTATTTCACAAACTGTTACTTTTTACATCGTATGAGAACTTGGCGTAAGAATAGCGCGTACTAGTCGCACCCATCCTTATGTAATATTAAAGCGTAATGCCATGTTTTTATCAAAGTCATCTCTTCTTTGTTCTGTTATTTCGTTCGGTTGACGTTTTTAGGGTTCTGAAGTAGGACTACAGGATAGGCATACAGATATACTTTCTTTCTGATTTCTGTTTCTGATACAATGGATTGCTAATGAGGGTTGATGGCCATCATGCGATTTCCATGTCTGGCGTGAACTATCGGTGAAGACGTCGTGATGAAATTAATCTACAGTACGGTGGGACACAGATTGTTTGTTTTTTCAACTAGTCAAGAAGCATTTGATGGTGAGTTCTAGCAGATATCCTAAAGAGGCAGTCTTTTAAAGTCTAGCGTGATACCATCACTACTTAGGCAACATCACTGACTATTAAATGAGATAGAAAACAAACACCATTCGTTTAGTTAAAAAAATATATTGAGTAAAATTATATTGAAATATCGATTAAACATTTAGGGCCCCGTAGTACGAAACAAAAAGGTTCAAGGGATGCACCTCATAAGATCGAAACTTATATATTTTTGTAAAATTCGTACTTACAGATTTTCAATTGGCTATCCTCTTGAAAATCTGTGGGTACGAATTTTACCAGCTCGAAAATAGACATTCTTTGCTCAAAAAAGACCTAATGAAGAGTAGGCTGTTTCCACAGGAGGTTTACCTCCCAGGAAATCTAATGCTAAAAAGGAGGTCTCCTTCGATGCTTAAATTCATAATTGTTAGTAAATTTATCATAAGTTGCTGACATTCTCGTATATGTCTTCAAATGAGGCTTGACAAAGGGGGCTAACATCCTTTCCAGTAGTCAAAAGCTTATATTATAACAGTATTTTATTTGTATGTTTACTGTTTACTAAGTTACACTAATTCCATACGTAACATTAAAGTTTCAAGATGTTTACCCACTGGGTAGGAATGGGTAAGAGTGTGACAGCCAAAATTGGGTCCGAAATTACTCACGGCGCTAGAATTATGGCGGTCTTAACTAATACGAGGGTAACCGGAAGTGGCCTCTTGAGGGATACACTGGGCTGGAGAAAGATTCAGAAGTGTAGGTACCTTGTGATTTGTACCTATGTTCATAAATCATAATAATTCGTTATACTTCTTCATACTTATATTTATTATACATGCGAAAATCTTTCGCAATAACCAGTCGGCTGTAATTTGCTACAGGAATGATATTTTAAATATTAGAACACTTTTTTGTCCACCATCGCTAAAGTTGCTAGACGAACTGAGGCCTGAGTTTGTTTCACTGTTTATCGTGCATCTAAATTTCAGATTTTAGTACAATGCCAAGCAAAGCGCCCCTAGCGGATAATTGGTGAATCTAGAAGATGCGGATGGAAAACCCGTTAGTATTGAATAATCGTAAATTTTATATTGAACTTTTTCTATTTGGGGTGTGTTCCAGTCGCATGATATTTTTGCCGAGAACGTTCATAATGATCACACTCAAATAAACTGATCCTTTTGGAAAACATCGGGATTTTTCGAAACTAAGTTTTGCGAGGTTTATGTACGTGGATTTAGGTTTAACGGTTATTAATATAGTCGTGTTTAATTTTTTTGTTGCATTATGTTAGTGATCAAAATAAAAGCTATCAATAAAAATAAATCTTAATCCTGAGAGTAATAACTTCGTTTAAAAAAGTTAATAATTGTAATTTTAAGTAAAATATTCTTAATTATTAAAAACATGTGACCAATATCAAGTGTTCAGAAGGTATGTTTCTGTTATTGATTATAATATAATTAAACAACAATATAAATATGAGGTATAAGGCTTTAATCATTTGGCGAAACCTACTTGAAATTTATGTTTTCGTAGTAGGTACTTATTGCGAGGAAAACTTATCTCTGTTTAGTTGTCAATCTGCGCTACACTATAAAGCATATTAATAGATTTGTACCTACTTGTAACAATATAAACATAATAGTAGTGTTATTATATCATCAAAAAACTCCCGAGTAAAGCCCATTTCAATACTGAAATGGGTATAATACGCAAGCCGCATTAAGGCCATAATAGGAAAAAAGTAAAGACCTCAATTTGGGCGTGCTGTGTAGGTAAATTAGTTCCGCCACCCGACGCTAGATGTCACTAAAACTATTCAGAATGGCCTCTAATCGAAAATAAAACCGTCATTATTCATACGATTGTTGAATGTTTAACCAGTTTAAGTTTCACGTCGTATACTTGGTCAATGCAATTTTCGTTGGCTTAATAATTGGCTAAAATTCTTACTATAAAATGAATTACCCCGAACTAATATTGCACACATAGTATTATATTATAAAGCTTTATATATTATAATAATGCATAATCATTTAATTCATAATCATTTAATCCATAGATATTGATTGTTCGAATATAGCATCTATTCCAATAATAAATAAAATTATCAACTCATTGATTTTTCACTGACGTAAGTATAATTTTTGAATAAACGAAGAACAATTTCCACTTCAGTACGCACACCCTGTTGAGAACTTCCAACAAAATTTCGATTCAAACATAGTAATACTTACTTACCTACATAATATTTCATTTACAAAGAGTTGGAAAAACTAAGCCAAACACATACATACATATAAATAGGTTACCTAAAACGATCACTTCATTTAGATGCCTAAGGTCTTGCCAATTTTTCCACGAAATGGGTCCGCTCTGACAGATAAGAATTTTTCACCTTTAGGTCCAGACGAATAAAATATTACAAGTATTGGTCACGAGTTTATCAGTAAGTATACAGAAAGACAGAAATAGATGTGAGGCGTTTGATTTAACCTCTGACATTAAAACCAAAAATCGACCAAAGGTTAACAATAACCGCCTCTACATCGAAGTACCTATACTTAATCACGGAAATAGAAATATCTCGGACATATTGCTTCACAAATTACGCAAAATATTATACAATACAATACAATATTTTTTTTTTATTGAGTACCAATCTTATAGAAAATAATACATAATACAGTAAAAAAGCACTACAGTAGATTAGACAATTGGCGACCTTATCTCTATAGCAATCTCTTGCAGGCAACCTTGCATGGAGAGGTTTCTTAATATTAATGCGGTAGTTAGTAGATGGCACGTAAAAACTCACATTTTTATCTAGGAAATAAGTGCTAATAGATAAATAAAAATAAATACATAAATATAATATTAAATAACAAATAATGATAAATGAATAATTTATATCTACTTATGAAACTTCAGTTTTCTGTAACTGCAATCTTAAAATTACAGTATTGTATATAATCATTGTTGAGGGGTCATATCAGTCGAAGGTGCACGGGTAGAGTGATTGGATAAACGTAATAGGACTTACAGGCGTTTTTGTTAGAGTCCATTTTCGATACTACCACAATAGCAGATTTTTGGAATGAGACTCAAAAACCCATTTATTAGGGTGATGAGGAGCTGTGCAGTGCACGCAAGCTTTCAATTTGAAGCTCTGGGTGGCACTGCATTTGTCACGGACAAGCGATAGCGCTCCAACGCTTGTACGCTTTTTATTAATAAATACGATTGGTTGTATAAAAGTCAGTGTTAATAGTTGAAGGGATGTAGGCACTACCATATAGCATGTGAAATAAAGAATGGTGATAGAGACAGTGAGGTCTGTTACTGTCGTCGTTACTGTTGTTCTGAGTTACTGTCGGTCCAGCACTCGACGAGTCAACATCTCCTGCCGTGCAATTCTCTAATGATTCGTCGACGAGCTCACCGATGTCAAATACTTATGAGATATCGCCCTTGTACATAAGGTTGTTTTTCCAACGTTTCTCTCATCTCGTCATTTGTTTCAGGGATGTTGTCTAAGATGCAACGACGTTTGCTCTTAGAGAATCGCACAACTGAGGATGCCTCGTGTAGAGGCGAAACACGTGTCAAATCGTTTTTGGTTGATTGGGTTGTTTTGTGTGTTTATTCTGTTTACTTCCTATTTACAGTTTATAGGGGAGGGAGGGTGGTGCACACCGCAACTCGGCCATAAGCATTGTTTTCATCAGTAAATATTTCTTCTAATATCGTTTTTGATAGAGAACTAGGATTACGGATCGGTTTGACGCAGGACCCAACATGCTTTTGGAGTTATTTAAAGGCTATGATATAGCAAATGCTGTAGTGCTTGTTACAAAAAGGGACTATGATTGCCATTAAACATCATAAAGGCGTCTGAATAGAAGTTGGTTAATTTTTAAGAGCAGGTTTATTATGAAACAAACAGTACCTATGGTTCTAACTACCACCACCTAATTCCGACTCCTTTACTCAGATGAAGCATGCTGTTATTGAGCAATTGTTACATTGTAGCACGTGCGTCTAATGCTGCGTACACACCAGCATAACGAACGTAATAGAGTGATGTTTATATTTGTTCTGTTTTGGTTTTGTTTGGACAGTTTTACAAAACGCCATCGAGTAGCTTTGGCCAACTTACAACTCATTGGTGTTATTCAGCTGTCCAAAAGAGGCAGTTGTGTCGAAGAAATCAAACCATACGCGGATACGGTGTAGACGTCGCTTAGACACAAGACAGCGCACAGAAAGATGGCTGACCGGAGAGTGTAGCGTTAAAAGATAGTCCGTGTATAAAAATTCCGTCTAAGAGATGAAAGTGGAGAAATACAAATAATCTTAGTCATGTTTTTTAAAATGTAGCCAAAGAAAAGCCAATTGACAAGTGACACTAATAAATAGTATGAATTAAAATAATATTATTACTGGGATATTTTCCTTACTTTATACACGTTTATTATAAATGTATGTATTGATAAGTGTTGAAACCGCTGAACGGATTTGGATTAAATTTAAAATACAGGTACCGGAATATACCCAGGATTACCTTCATCTAGGTTCATATAGTAATTCTCAAAGTATCGCATATTTAAGTGATTATATCAAGTTTTTTTATTTTTTATTTGACCCCTCTTAGTGTAAAAGCCTCCTCCTTCTTTAAAACTTTAAGATTGGAATAGTGAAACTTACGGCCTTTCTTATAAGCACTGCTTAAATTTAAATAACGTCACTTAGTACGGCGCAGAACTATTTTCCTTTGCGCAGTACTAAATAACGTCATTGAAAGTTAAGCAGCGTTTATAAGTAAGGTCCCTAGTGTCAAAAGTCACGTCAAAGTACGCAAATTGAGTGAACTAGTTGATAATAAATCATCAAAACGTCTATCGTAATCCATTATATTTTTTCAGCTTGCTGAAAGGAATATTGACGTGGTGATACCAAATTTAATGGTAAAGTTAAAATGTGACTATTTTAAGAGGTAGGGTATATATGACACGTATGTATAGGCATCTACTGATCTCACTTACTATAGGTATAACGTACCTATAGTATCTCCTCATCTTTCCGTTCATCATCTGGTCTAATCGAAAATACAAAGTAACGTGTATTCTTTATTTATATCACGCCAGTGTCTGGAAATGTACAGAATGACGAGAATTACGAGTTATCTATTTAAAGCGGCGATTCTAGGACGTGTGTTAAATTGTACTCGTGTGTATGGAGTGAGATCACGTCCGCAAAGTGTTGGCCTAGTATAATTTTGGTCATGGATACAATTTTTATTAAGTAATTGTTGTAAACATTCACACTTCATACCTACTAATAGTTTTAATGCGAAAGTCATGTCTATTTAGATGGATGGATAGATGTTTGTTACTCTATCATGCGAAAGAGCTTATTTCATATAATATTTAGCATAGGTTGTTGTAGACCTGGAATGGCAAGCTGCTTCTTTTGCCTTGAAAAATGTTTGCATTGCATTCTGGCGGAACCGCAGGATGCAGCTATATAAAAATATCACGTAACATAATATATACATACTATATATTTTATCCATTGAATAAAAAACATGGAAAGCCTCTCATGGAGTCGGCATGTGACCAGAATGCCAGAAAGCTGACTGCTACAGAGATGAAGTACGTCTATGACCATTTAACATAGCAATGCAGCCTGCAGATGAACTTCTTGTCCACCAGGGGTCTTTTATACTGTCCTTTTTTGTACATACGTTTTATTTTCATATATTGTACAAGGTAGTGTTTTTTGTCATTTTGTCAGTGTATGTTATTTAGGTTTCATCTGTGTTATTTAAATTACTGCTGTGTTAAAATAAATTGAAAATTATATGAACAAATTATAGAAAGAAGATTTTTTATAAATACTTAAATTTCATATTGATGTTACAACCCTTCATAATCATCGATCGATCAAGACATCAATACAAAAGTTAAGTAGTTGTAAAAATTCTTCTTTCGGTTGCATAATGCTGTCAAAGATGTTCAATAGATGTCGCTCCGTCCCCATAAGACGGTTAAAATCAAATATGTAGAGAGTAAAAATTTGATGCTCGCATCCCGAGCCTCAGTGGCCTAGTTGGTCATGGCGTCTGACACGGATTGTCGGAAGACGCAGATTCAAATCCCGCCCGAAAATGTGAATTTTTCCCTCTAAAAATTACAATGTTTGGTATCGCTACGCAGGCTTTAGTGCTTTAAAAAAGTAATACTAAAAAAATATATGAACATACATTATGATTACAGGGCACATAGCATGCAGAACAGATGGCCGATGGGGCTGATGGGGCCGGAAGGTTCTGGGATGGAGCCCACGGACCGGCAAGCGCAGCGCAGGTCGTCCACCGACACGGTGGACAGACGACCTTATAAAGGTCGCAGGACGACGTTGGATGCAGACCGCATCGAATAGGTCCTTTTGGAAAACTTTGACGGAGGCAGTTCAGCAGTGGACGTCCTACGGCTGAGATGACGATAATGATGAAATTATTATTAAAAACAGATAATTTTGACATCGTTTTTAATATGCACACTTAAGTACGTAAGATAATAACTTACTATTATTACTAAACTACGAGTACTAATGTTTTCTAGAAATCTCTAAGAAGATCTTTTGTACAAAAGCCCGTATTTTTCCGCTAGCCAGTCAGTATTGCGCGAGGCCTTGCTCACACATACCAAGGCACATACCTAGTATACCCGTATCTGTCTTCCTTCTATTCCTTGGTGTTAGGCCACCACTGCAAATGTTATTCTTCGTAGATGCCACATATGTTGAAAAGGTCACTTGTTGCTGTCACTCTGGCCACACTCTCTCTTCATACTCCCCACCATCCGTATGGCGTGGTACCACGAAACGTGGCGAGGTACGTAGATTGTTCATAGCTGATGTTATGTCTGTACACATAATATCACAAAGCATTGTAGGTATGATGAAACAGAAACTGTAATGTAATTCTGTAATGAGAATGTATAATAAAAATTACACTCATACCCGCAGGGTTCCCTGTGTTGCGGGAGGCATGAACACACACCCAATAACACAGCATAACATACAAGACCCGAGAAAATCCAATTCTGCCCATCACACAAATGTTTACCTTGACTATGGCTCGAACCTGCGACCTCGTGCTTCGCAGGCAGGGTCACTATCAACTGCGCCAACAAAAAAAAAAGTCATTACCTTACAGACATTTGCTACAAAAAAAAAAGTTCAAGAAAGCAGATTGTATCTAATCATGCATAATAGACGACAATAACAAGTGCCCTATACTACTTATTATATTATAATAACATACATATTCAATAAACTCCAGTACACAATTTATATTTCAATTACTTGGCTTTATTTACAGATCGTGCAATTTGTTGTAGACGTCGCGACGATGTATGCAAATAGGTCGCTTACACCACATTCGCACTACGGGAGATGGGTATACACTACAGTGGTAGATACAGTAGCTCAAGTGTACACAAATGAAACAGTTATATAAAGACTTTGATACTATGATTGTGATTATATTACTGAACGAGTAGGTACGTACACACCTGTACCTCTACCATGAGTTGACAACATAAATGTCATCTATTAGTCGATACTCGATCTCGCCTACCTATTAAGCTTGTGATTGGCGTACTCGCTGCCAATTTTAGTTCTATAATTGACCGTAAGGTGGCACTGTTCTTTTTTCCATACATTTTTTCGCGGCAGTCGATAGCGAGCATCGATTGGTGTCAATGTTGTAAACTCATGGTAGACCTACTGGTGTTGCCACCTGCTTTAACCTCTACCTACACTGCACCCATTAAGGCTCTTGTACCTGTTATTATACCGGCACCCCATACCCTTCAAACCGGAAAACAGATTACTGTTTTTCGCATGCGAACATTGTTGGTTGGCAGTAGAATCAGGTATTGTGGTAGGAATTCTGCGGACGAACTTGTTCACAAAGAGTTCTATTGCTACTTATCGAACAGATTTAATCGTTTGGAAGGATTGGAAGGACATTTTTTCTAATTAAATGCACTCTGATTCGTGATAGCTAAATCATAGGCTCTACAAAATATAATGATACTTGTCTCGTTTCGGTTATATGTCAAAGTCATGTTTATCGGATTTTTAGTCTGTTTTATCGGATGCTTGTAAGCGGACACGAAACATCATGAAAGGACTCTGAGATGTATGAGATTGATTTTCTATAACAACAGAAGTTAGACGCACCAAATGAAATGTTAAAAATATGTCACAGTAATGATAGAAAAGAAGAAAATGCGTCATGAAGTATTTGATACCAAAATCAGATTGAACATGAAACATACCTGTAGTTTTTAAAATGGTAACCATTTTAAAAACTACAGGTATGTTTCATGTTTCTAATTCATTCAAAACTAAAAATCTTTGATATATTCGGATATATCTGTATAAAATAAAAACTTGTAAATTTCAGTACACACGACAATCATAATTAAAGAATTACGACTTACTGACAAATATAAATTCCCAGTTGGTTGCTTGTCGAAACTTAGTCTACTGTTTATAACGTAGCCATTTTACTCCAATACAGGAGACACCCTCGCTTTCATACAACAATTAAAATATGCAAATGTAAGATATTATTACCCACTACTTTCCATTCCAGGCCGATGGAGTACGAATCAATGGGGATGCAAAGCAGCCACCCCTAGCGATGACAGTGTCAAAAATATGGAGTGAACAACGCCCCGTGGTGCAATGTTTGTTTACATTGCAGATTCTGATATTATTCTGCGTTGAGTGATTTTGTTGGTAATTAACTAATGATATTATTATATCAAAGATTAATTCAAAATATGTTTTCATCTAAAACACTAAACAATATCTGTAATGTTTTGAAGCTTAATTCATAAGTATTACATGGAACTGCTTTGAATTCTTCTATTTGTACTAGTAAAAGCTATTTTCAAGAATACTTTGTGTATGAATTTATATTTGTTGCCTATTTTATTTATTCACGGGCCTGCAGCTCCATCCAAGTGAAAAATGTCGAACCCAATAAATAAAAATTGGATAAAACGTAAAAACTTCATGAATATTTCCGGGCTACAGGCCATCATCTTGTACATAAAAAAGTTTTATCAAAACCGGTTATGCAGTAAGTGAAAGAAGGAAAAATAAACGACAAGCAGACAAACATGCATTCGCATATTGGTACCTATAGGTACTATAGCCAATATGTACTATTGATTCCGATACTGATGTTACTGATTGTTCAAACACAAAATGTCTAATCAACAAAATACAAGACAAATGTTAAACTGTATTGTATCCGTTTGTATATCAATAAGCTTTACTGGCATTAAAACAAACTCATTAGCTTACAGATCGATTTCTCTAGACTGTGGGACACTAAACACTCAAATTACACAGATTGCTAACGGTCGGGTGTCAGAGCAATGTTGCCATGTAAATTAATAATATGTAAATTTCCCGCTTCCCGCCTGCCGCCCCGGTCTGGGGCTTAACCCACGTTTACATGCCACTCTTGTGTGTTACAGGGGTGCTACTGAGAAAACCTAATAACTGAAAGTTAGCAACTACACACATGGTTGTCGGTAAATTTAAAAAAAAACGAATTTAATTACTAAAATTTCCTCTTTTTTTACTGTAAGAGTATCTGAATTTTTCAGATAAGTCTGAATGTATACATGCTGGTAGCTAGGTCTGCGTGATACCTTCCCCCAGCTCAACTATGTCGTATTGGCGAAGGTAAAGATGTGTTAAAATAAAATAAAATTCGATTGTGATATGTTTCTGCTCACGTAGCTGGGTGACCTCCCTGGCCAAGGAGGTGCCAGGGTTCCAAATAGTTCCAATGTAGGACACCCACAAACCCTGTAAAGCTAGGGCTATGTGAAGATGATCAGATGAGCAGGGCACAGACCATGATCTCAATATATGTGGTGTAATGAGAAGATAGGGTAATACACAATATAATTCACGTTATTTCATACGAGGCAAGCACTTTTCAAATATTCTAGTCAATTATAAGAACTATTTTGTTATATAATATAATTTTATTTGGTCAATAATACGCTTGCTTGGTCAAAATGGACCAAGCAAGCGACGCCGCTGGCAAGTCTACTAGTGTCCAATAAAAAACCTGTTTATGCTTGTCGTTGTCGATGATACCTATATAGTTTCAGGTGTGGACGTTCGTAGTGGAAATTGGTTTCGTATTTTTAATATAAATAATAGCATCATGTTGACTCAACACTTCTGTGTTTCATAGTAGACCCCAAAACCCGGAATCTAGATTAATTTAAGCACTCGTAGCGTTTTTAATTAAGCACTTTAGTAAACAGTAAAATGGCTAATAGCACTAATTTTCAGCTGAAATTTTGTGAGATAAGCAAAAAACAAATGATTTATGTGTAAATGATTTATGTGTCGCTAGATATAAAAGTCATGTCACTTTCATAGACATGGGTTATAGTAGGTATATTCCTAAGGCCCACTTGCACGTTCTAGGGTTTGCTTCAATAACTCAGAGTCAACTGCTAAAACGGGGTTTTATAATTAATTTATCTTGCGCCCTTAAAGGTTAGGAGTAAATATAAGGTTATTTATCGATATTTAACCCAGCAATGTGAAAGAATTAAGTCTTTGACTAGGGTTAGTGAAGTTTTGTGTCAAAAGCAATTGAGGTTACATTACTGCTGTATAATGTACTCTTTTGACG
The DNA here is from genome assembly GCA_917880725.1 of Selenia dentaria. Classification (NCBI taxonomy): domain Eukaryota; kingdom Metazoa; phylum Arthropoda; class Insecta; order Lepidoptera; family Geometridae; genus Selenia; species Selenia dentaria. Next base: position 16,839,168 of record OU862888.1, on the reverse strand, counting down.
AAATGACACGAGACAATACGTATAGAATAAAAAGTCGTCAAAATTTCATACAACAAAGGATAATCAAGAAAGTCTATATACATTGTACTGTAGTGCCACAGAGAGATATAAGTTTCAACATGTCAAAGTGATCACATGCTAACATCACTATCATAATCTGAAGAACTCTAAAACTAGTCTAGTGGCGCCTATAAATTTCCAGCATAATATTTGATACTGAGCAGTAGTGCGCAAAGATTACTAGTAGTATAATTATTTAATAGGGCAATGTTTTCAGCGAAGGTATAGTGCAAGAGATTTAACATCTTATATGTCAGGGCAACGAGCGCAGTGCATTGCCACAGACAGGGTTTTGAACTTTTGAAGTTTATAATTCTGATGAATGGAACTGAAAAGCCGTGCGATTCTCTAAGAGCAAACATCTTTGCAACTTTGACAACATCCGTGAAACAAATGACAAGATATAACAATGTTTTTTATTGAACCAAAGATAAATAAGTTCACAGCACCTAGATAACTAGTATTTTGCACTATATAATTATTTGAGACAAATACTACGAGTATAAGGCTTAGGCTAGTTACAATTTATTACATTTTCATTGTTAGACTTAAGTCTTAACATAAGGAATGGCATGTATTGCTACTGCATGATGCTTTTATTGTAGGGCATTAGCTAAGACTTAATATTTATAGGTAGGTATTAGAACTTCTGTCCCCTAAACTAAGTCGAACGACTTGTATCTCAGGAGTCAGTGGTTCTCCGTGAGCATATTATAATAACAATAGGTGTTATAGATGACAAGAAACGTTGGAAAACCAACCTTGTGTACAAGGGTAATATCTCTTAATTATACGACATCGGTGAGCTCGTCGACGATCGCAACGACGAATCATTAGAGAATCCCACGGCTGGTTATGGGTAAGCGTGACGCTTGACATGAGGCGAGCGAATTACTCGCCTCGTCAGAGATAGACATTAAAAAAACGCCCTTCCTCATACATCATGTGGTAAAAGCCAACTAAAGAATAGGATGTTCACAACCCTATTTCATGTGATAGTTCTTTCCGTCTTCTGCTTCGAATCCAAGGAATAAGAATGGTGACATGTATGCATTTATACATCTCTACTAACCACATCAGGGATTTAGAGGCTCATTGGTAGTTACGTCCGCTATAATGTAAGTACTTACAACAACAAACTGCGAAATCAATGTCTTTAACGAAAATGTTATCAATTTGAAAAACAAATTGTCTTAAACTATCCTCAAAACATTTGCCAATACTAATGTAAAGCAAGCGAGCAGGCGACTCGATGTCACACTCACAGGCCCCCGGGCGATCAATTACTGCAAATCGACTATGAATCAACTTTCATCTGCCACCCTCCAATGTCAAATATTGCGCACTTCGATGCACAGCACTAGTTCAGACAAAAAGTGACCGTACACCTCAGACTTAAATCACAATATTGATCTTGCAAGTTTTATAGTAAACAAGAGTTATAAGTGGACTACGCAGACTAGATTAAAGGGTGAAAATTAAGACCTTTATCATTTCATTTTATATTCATTTATAGAAGAGAAAACTCTTTATACGTGCGACCTGGATCTTGATAACAAGAGTGAATGAAAGTAGGCCACGGACGCCAGGGAAGGGAAAATAATGATTTCGTAGAAGCTTGTAGGTAAGTGGTTTTTGTGTGATAGAATTTAGGGATGCTTTACTTATTATGCATATGAACGTATTAATTCATATTCCAACTAACGCTATCGCCTTTGTTTAGAAAACGTTTTACTCACTAAAAATATAGTATTACAATACAATACAATACAAAAACTCTTTATTTGCACCAAAGTAAATAGTACATAAGGAAACAACTTAAATAGTAGGCACAAATGGGCGGTCTTATCGCTAAAAGCGATCTCTTCCAGACAACCTTTGGATGGATAGCGATTACATGATTGACATGGACGGTGGTGCAACATCACGAAGAAATATATTATTACCTAGTATTACATGAAACAGATGTAACACTAGATTATACTAGATAAAAGGGTATAATTCAAATTAATAAAAATACACTTAAATATAACAATACTTACACTTACCTACACGTAATAATAATATAATACATATATTATACTATAAACATACATGAACATATACTTACACATACATAAATATCAATAATATAAAATAATATCAATCAATGAATGATGTCAGGGATTAACATTTAACGTAGAGAGATAGTAGTCTTTTACTTGAGCTTTGAAGCTATTCAGCGATTGCGCGCGTTTGATACTAGTAGGGAGGGCATTCCAAAGGTGAACTGCCTGGACTGTGAATGAAGAGTTGTAGAATATAGTACAATGTTCAGGAGTCGTTAGAAGTAAGTTTTCTGATGACCTAAGAGAGTAAGAAGAGCATTGGAGAAATCTAAATCGTTCTTTTAGGTAAAAGGGAGTAGAAGGATTAAACAATATGTTATACAGAATAGAGAGGATGTGAGAATTCCGGCGAAGGCGTATAGGGAGCCACTTAAGTTTACAGCGAAATTCGGAAACGTGGTCGTACTTTCGCAGACCAAAAATAAACCGAATACAAAGACTCTGTAGACGCTCCAGCTGTTAAGCTGGTCCTCTGTGAGATCTTTGTAACTGGCATCAGCATAGTCAAGAATGGGAAAAAGGAGAGATTGTGCAAGTGCAGCTTTGTTAGCAGTGGGTAAAAAGTTACGCAGTCTGTTAAGGGAGGCTGCTGATGCAAACATTTTTCGTGCTACAGATTGGATTTGTGGTTGCCAAGACATACAGTTATCCATGATTATTCCCAGGTTCTTAACTTGAGTGCTATAAGGCACACATATACCACCAAATACGATTTCGGGGAGAGTTGTGAAATCAATCTTCGATACTAATCTGGAGCTTCCAACAATGATAACTTGAGTTTTTATTGGGTTTATTGTAAGTCCGTGAGATCTACTCCAGTTAGCTATACGAAGTAAATCGCCGTTGACCTCATCAACAGCATCTGCTAAGTGATCTAGTGGGGCCTGAGAGTATATCTGAAGATCGTTTGCATAGAGATGGTAGGAAGAAGTGAGAAAGAAAGATATAGAGTTTATAAATACGGCAAAAAGAAGAGGTGACAGTACGCCGCCTTGAGGAACGCCAGCATTCGTTTCACACCAAGAAGAGAAAGTATCCTGAATGCGAATACGTTGGCGTCGCCCAAATAGATAGCTTCGAAACCAGTCAATTACCGATGGAGATATGTTTATAGAGCGAAGCAATGCTAGGAGGATGTCAAAATCTACGGAATTAAAAGCATTGCTAAAGTCAAGTTAGGTAAGTATGGTAAGCTGTCTGTTATCCATACCTAGTCTGATGTCATCAGTTACTTTGACAAGTGCAGAGACAGTGCTATGGCCGGTTCGAAACCCAGACTGGAGTGGATTAAGAAGCATATTTTGGTTGAAGATGGAACTGAGTTGGTTATGTACTAGGCGCTCCAAGACTTTTGGTAGGAAAGGAAGAATAGAAATAGGTCGATATTCAGAGAAGGACTTGGGATTAGATTTCTTGGGAAGCGGGATGATTTGAGCTTCTTTCCAGCAAGATGGTACGGTGCCCTCCAAAATAGAATTGTTTAATATATGGCATAGGATAGGGAGGATTTCATCCAATATAAGAACAATCATATTTCGGCTGATTCGGCAGCCGTCACCGCCTGCTGCATTGGAGGATATTGATAGTATGCTCTTTTTAACATCACATGCAGTGAATTGACTCAGAACAAAAGGTGAGTGATCACGAGTAGGGAGAGAAGAGAGATAAGTCAAAGTAGCTATTTTGTCATTTGAATTTACATTGCATGACGAAGAGAAATGTTGGTTGAGTGAGTTGATATCTAAATCTTGCGGAATTGAATGATGACGTGATTTCCCTACTCCCAATGATCGCAAGAACTTCCAGACTTTAGCTGGATCTTCATTATCTACTGAGTCATGGATGTGGCGACGTAGAGCATCCCTACACATTCTATTGCAGCGATTTCGAGATTTAATATATTTTTGCTTATTCACGTCATTAGAACAATGCTTTAACTTAGACTTTGCTGCTACTTTTTTGTGCATTAGTTTTTTTATGTCTTCAGTCAACCAGGGTGCAGGAAGGTGTTTTATTTTTATGGCCCGCAAAGGAGCATGGGTGTCATAAAGCTGTGTAAGAGTGGAATTAAATATGGATACTTTGTCATCGATATTATTGGCGCTATGAACTTGTACCCAATCTATTTCACCAGCATCGTTTCGAAGTTTTTCCATGTCAATTGTACCAAAGCTGCGCTGCAGAAGTATCTTAGGCTTAGGTTTAGGAGGACGTACCTTATACGACAGAAAGATGAGGTCATGATAAGAAAAAGCATCAGCAGAACAATGTCCGTGTTTAACAACATGGTGTAAGGATGATACAAAAATAAGATCCAAAAGGGAGGGATTACAATTTGGAAAGTTATGGGTGGGGTTGAGTGGCGAAATGTGCATGTTATATGTGCATGTTAAATGTGCATGTTATGTGCATATTAAATAACTAGTAGTTCTGCGAACAGTAGACATCGCGAGCACAGTTCTATCAGTGGCAACTTTTCACAGTCTGAGCTATCTGCAGGTCATCCAAATTCAGAAAAATTGTTTTTCGCCTAGAATTTACCATATTTTCTCAAATTTATTGTTGTTGTTGGTATCAAATGTTCTTGCCAAATATTAAAATTTTCCAGTTTTTGAACGTCACAACCTATTATCTTAGCAACCAATTAAGCAGTTATGATCATATTCGAAATTTATATTTAAGGTTAGGTACTATTTTTTATCAAAAGCAGTCGGTAAATAGCGTCGCAGCAAATTTTCTACGGAATACGGACAAATGAAAGTCAATTTGGCCAGTTATTAAAACAGAGACGCTTCGCTCGCTCGGTCAATTATGCTTATTGTTTGTTTTTGCTTATAGGACAACATCTACACAAAGTCTTCAGGTCCCAAACTAGCCAGAGCCATACTATCGTAGCTTGTGACTGATGTACTTACTAATATATTATTTTCCCTGGCACATGTCAAACAGACATGTTTATGCACGCAAATGTCTAACCTATCCGGAGATCGAATCCGGGACCAGCAGAGTTGCTACCGACCGCGCCAGCCTGCCAGTCAATTTATTTTCAAACACGTTAATTACAGGCACGTTTATTACATTTAACTATCTCATCATCCTGTGGTTGCCAGCAGCCGCGTGTTTGTAAATTTCTCAGGGCCGATGCAAATATAGAAGGACGTAACTTTTTATGAAAAAAATTATAAGAGATTTCAAATTTGATACTCTGCCATGTGAATCCTGACAAGGTACATATGCACTATTTTCAATACACCTTTTTGGCACACGTTGTATAATGTTGTATATTTTGATTTAACATAGTTGTATGTTTGTGTATTTATTATTTATTCACAGTAGCAGTAGATAAAATAAGCTGTATGGTATCAATTCAAATTCTCACGTTAATCCCGTTTTGATGTTACAAAATTAAAATGAACGTTAGTATATATAACAAAACATAAATAATTGTAAAAAAAGGCCAATTACGAGATTTGCAAGCCTAAAAATATAAATCTAGAACAATTGTTGATTTTTATGCCAGGTCTTATCATTTATTTTTACTGTCTCATTAATTTATAATAACAGGGCTAATGTAAGAAGCTCTCATTACAAACATCATGGACATTGAACACAGTGTCTCTTCCAGAAATAAAACATGTTGGTCACTTTAGTGCTCTTATATGGTTGTGGTAATGGTATTAAAAGACACTATGTTTTTAACCTACTTACAAAAAAAGGATGTTCTATGTTACTGTGTATGTATTTTTTGTGTATGTTCACTGATTTCTTCGCCATTTGAGGACCGATTCTAAAAAAATATTTTCATGCTTGGTATACTTCGGAGATGGTCCTATTTAAATTTCATCAAATTCGGTCCAGCAGTTTTTGAGTTACAGTCCAATAACTGAAAAGTGATTATTTTGATAATTTGATGATATCATTATTGACGGTGAATGACAATCGATTCAGTAATTAGCACGGGTCGCTAAACAGGGTGAATTTTTAATCTAAAAACGTAACCCACTTCAACACCAAAAATATGAAATAACTTGCTGAAAGAGGTGCCATGCGCACAATATTGTGATAAAAGGTACTTTTGAATTATCGAGGTACCAACTTCAACAAGTAATTCCATATATCTTGGCGTAATTTGATGATGTAACAGTCTAAACATCTTTATAATAAAATTATAACTTGTATTTGATCAGTATGTCCTTTTAAATGAAACCGACCCTTTAAAAATAAAGCATTAAATGGTTAATCAAAATATTATATTACCAAGTGATTATATTATTGCATTCCCGCGTTATTCAATAACAGAATTAATTGTCTGAACTCTGTAACTCTTCTTTACACACCGATGGCAAGTTATGTGTTCTGGCTTCATGTGTACTTCGACAAATACCGCATACATCCAATTCAATTAAGGTTCTGACATTAATAGCAACATTTAACCAAAAAGAACCGGATTATTCCAAGCAGTGTAACAACCCGCCCCAATTTGGCAGGAGACAACGCTTAATTACGCCCGCCTGGAACCGACAGGAAGGGGTAGCTGTTATTATAAATAATTTACTAAATACCCACCGTAGCAATATGGGACTTCTTCTGGGAGAACAATCGCTTTGCAGAGAATTCACAAGATTGTGAGGAAAATTTTGAGAGTTTCTTCGTTTCCTACACAAGTACTCTAGAATTTATGTTAACCTAATACTAAAAAAAGGTAGACGTGCAAGGGTACGTAAATAATTTCCATCTTTTTTATTTTTTATAAATACTTCTTACTAGATTATACAAATCTATTTTTTTTTTTGACGAATTATAAATTGTTTTGCTTTTTTTAACCATATTCCATACCATATATACCATATATTTATTTACGTACCCTTGCACGTCTACCTTTTTTTTGGTATTAGGTTAAACATACATTCTGAAAGACTTTCGTACTTGAGTAGGAAACGAAGAAACTCTCAAAGTCTTCGACCAATGTGTGTTACCAGTGATGACTTATGGCACTGAAACGTGGTCTCTTACTATGGGCCTCATAGATAAGCTCAAAGTCGCACAACGAGTTATGGAGAGGGCTATGCTCGGGGTTTATCTACGTGATCGAATCAGAAATGAGGGGGATCCGTAGAAGAACGAAAGTCACCGATAGACAACAAAGCCCAGAAGGTTAGCCAGTTGAAGTGGCAGTGGGCAGGGCACATAGCACGCAGAACAGGTGGCCGATGGGGCTGAAAGGTTCTGGAGTGGAAACCACGGACCGGCAAGGACAGCGTAGTTTGTCCACCGACACGGTGGACAGACGTACTGAAGAAGGTCGCAGGACGATGTTGGATGCAGGCCGCTTCCAACCGGTCCTTTTGGAAAATCATGGGGGAGGCTTATGTTCAGCAGTGGACGTCCTACGGCTGAGATGATGATGATGAACCATATTCGTTCCAGAAAGTTTTTATAGAATCCCCAAATTAGTTGAAAAAATTGTATCGAAGCTTAATTTTTCAAAGCTCTTTATTGTTATTACATTAATATTCATAGCGTAAGTGTCACGAAAAGTGTTGTCCAGCTTCATAGTAGAAATAATAAGCTAAAAGAAGTATAAAAATCAATAAATAGTATACATATATTGCCGTGGCGGTGCCGGCTTAGAATAGCACCCCCCCAACTCTACCCGTGGGTGCCGTAGAAGCCGGCTAAGGGCTAACAAATCAGAAGTTGGGCAGCAGCACCTTCCCAGTAAAACACACAGAAACTGCGCTCGCCTGCCAAGCGTGGCGAGTATTGGCAAAAACCCCTCAATGGATTGGACAAAAAGAACCAGGCCCCCAGTCCCCGGCAGCCCCGCTATTCCTGGCTACGGTAGCGGCCACGGTAACGGTGGGGCAGGGGGTGCTAAGAATCCCCGGCAGACGCCCGGCTACCACCCCCAACGACGACGACTGGCCCTGGTAACACACAACATACGCACGATGAGGACAGACGAGAAGATATATGAGCTGGAAGAAGAAATGAGTAAGCTACGCTGGGACATTGTGGGGTTATCTGAAGTCCGTAGAGCGGGTGAGGACACGATAACCCTAAAATCAGGTAACCTACTCTACCACCGGGAGGGCGACCAACAGTCCCAAGGTGGTGTCGGGTTTCTCGTCCACAAGTCCCTTACTAACAACATAGTTAAGATCGATAGCGTTTCCAATAGGGTCGTATACCTAATACTCAGAGTATCCAAACGATATTTGCTGAAGGTCATTCAGGTATACGCACCGACGAAGTCGCACCCGGATGATGAGGTGGAGGATATGTATGAGGACATTAGTCGGGCCATACATACCTCTGAAACGCACTTTCTAGTTGTTATGGGGGACTTCAACGCGAAGTTGGGTAAGAGAAGCGAGGATGAGTCGAAAGTGGGGCAATTTGGCTATGGACAACGGAACCGTAGGGGACAGAGGTTGGCCGACTTCCTGGAGAAAGAGGGACTCTTTATGATGAACTCTTTCTTTCAGAAGCCACCTCACAGGAAATGGACCTGGCTGAGTCCCGATGGTTCCACGAGAAATGAGATTGACTTCATTATGACCACCAAAAGGCAAATATTCACTGATGTCTCCGTGATCAACAGGGTTAAAACCGGTAGTGATCACCGAATGGTAAGAGGCACGGTGAATATTAATGTCAAACTGGAGAGGTCTCGTCTGATGAAGTCTACGCTCCGACCTACTCGTGCCCATATTCAAGACCCCGATAGCTTTCAACTTCAGCTATCCAATCGCTTCGATTGCCTTGAGAACATCGCTTCAGTGGACGAGATCAATAACAGGTTAGTAGAAACTGTCCATACAGTGGGTTCCAAGTACTTTAAACCCCACCGTACAGATAGGCCACAGAAACTCTCCAACAATACCCTCAACCTCATGGCTGAACGACGCTCATTGAAACTGCAGTCTTCGGATGATGCTGAAGCATATAGGCTGCTCAATAGACGAATATGGAAGTCCTTGCGACACGACATTCGGATCTTTAATACAAACCGTATTAAAGAGACGATAGAGCGGAAAAAAGGCTCCAAAGTGTTTGCAAGAGACATGTCTATTGGGCAAAGCCAGTTGACGAAGCCGAAGAGAGAAGACGGCAGTGTAGCGTCGACCAAAGCGGAAGTGTTAGGAGAGGTCGAGAGTTTCTACGGACAGTTATACACCTCGGTCGCTAAACCTGTTAGCAGCTCGGCCAAAGACCCAAGAGCCAAGCTGACCCGACATTATACCGGAGATATCCCGGACATCAGCCTGTACGAGATTAGAATGGCCTTGAAACAGCTTAAGAACAACAAGGCGCCTGGTGACGACGGTATCACATCTGAGCTTCTGAAAGCGGGTGGAACACCAGAACTTAAAGTCCTTCAGAAGCTCTTTAATACCGTCTTACTCGAAGGTTCAACGCCAGAAGCATGGAACAAAAGCGTGGTGGTGCTGTTCTTCAAGAAAGGTGACAACACTTTACTTAAAAATTACAGACCCATCTCGCTTTTGAGCCATGTTTATAAGCTGTTTTCGAAGGTCATAACGAACCGTCTCAGTCGCAGGTTTGATGAATTCCAGCCTCCGGAACAAGCCGGTTTCCGAAAAGGCTATAGTACCATAGACCACATCCACACGCTACGGCAAGTTATACAGAAGACCGAAGAGTATAACTTGCCTCTTTGTCTAGCGTTTGTGGACTATGAGAAAGCCTTTGATTCGATCGAGACGTGGGCAGTGCTTGAGTCTCTCCAGCGGTGCCGTATTGACTATCGGTATATTGAAGTGCTGAAGTGTTTGTACAAAAACGCCTACATGTCAGTCCGAGTACAGGAGCAGAGTTCGAAGGCAATTCCATTGCAAAGAGGCGTGAGACAGGGAGACGTTATATCTCCGAAACTGTTCACCGCTACATTGGAAGACGCCTTCAAGCTTCTGGAATGGCAAGGACTTGGCATCAATATTAACGGCGAATACATCACTCACCTTCGATTTGCCGACGATATTGTAGTCATGGCAGAATCCATGGAAGACCTCAGTACAATGCTCGAAGGCCTCCATCGAGTTTCCCAACGGGTAGGTCTTAAGATGAACATGGACAAGACGAAAATTATGTCTAATGCCCATGTTGTACCTACCCCAATATCAGTTGGGAACTCAGTTCTCGAAGTTGTTGACGAGTATATCTATCTGGGACAGACAGTCAAACTAGGCAGGTCCAACTTCGAGAAAGAGGTCAATCGTCGAATCCAACTCGGCTGGGCAGCGTTCCGGAAACTTCGCGAAGTCTTCTCGTCAAAAATACCTCAGTGCCTCAAGACAAGAGTCTTCGACCAATGTGTGTTACCAGTGATGACTTATGGCACTGAAACGTGGTCTCTTACTATGGGCCTCATAGATAAGCTCAAAGTCGCACAACGAGCTATGGAGAGGGCTATGTTCGGGGTTTCTCTACGTAATCGAATCAGAAATGAGGAGATCCGTAGAAGAACGAAAGTCACCGACATAGCTCAGAAGATTAGCCAGTTGAAGTGGCAGTGGGCAGGGCACATAGCACGCAGAACAGATGGCCGATGGGGCCGAAAGGTTCTGGAGTGGAGACCACATACCGGCAAGCGCAGCGTAGGTCGTCCACCGACACGGTGGACAGACGACCTGAGAAAGGTCGCAGGACGACGTTGGATGCAGGCCGCTTCCAACCGGTCCTTTTGGAAAATCATGGGGGAGGCCTATGTTCAGCAGTGGACGTCCTACGGCTGAGATGATGATGATGATGATACATATATTGGAATAATATTTTCTCAGTTAGGTTATTTAGAAAAAATAAATCTCTGCATCTTGAAACTTAGTAGTAGTAGTAGTTTTTCATCATCATTATCTAGAAACTGATTTTAGCAAAGATCCCAACGTCCTATAAGGTTTGCCAAAATTGTGTTTAGAAAGGTCCATAAATTGATCCACAATGTCCCTCGGAGGTCAGCACACCGAGGGTGGATGCAATATGTCTGGGAGGATTCAAGGAGGGTGCAATACGAGGGTCATAATCCGGTGAAAAAATACATTGTGTCGTGCGTCGAACTTAATTGAAAAAACTAAGTTTCATTGAGAAGTGCCGTTGGGAACTTGAAACACACGTGTGAGCGGCGCTCGGTGTTTTGATGCAGGGAGGAGTGAACGATGAAGTGGACCAGATTTGTTTACTTTTTATACTTATAGAGAACAGTTCCGGGCTCAATAATTGGACTACTCTAGCCTGTTCATTACATTTCACGTGGATATTTCGAAAGCCACCATAAAGAATAAGATAAATATAATCTCTCCCCTGAATATAATCCTCTTAAAAATGGGACTGTTTTGGCCTGCTCTTTACTTTTCATATGGATGTTTTAAAATCTGACATAAGTTATACGATGAGTAAGTTCCCAACTCTTTTACATGGGACATAAAACATAACCAGCAAAATATGTTCTTTATTTGGAAACAAGCTGACCGCCAGTCAGTGGCTTCGCTCGGTTGGTCTTGGTGTAGTGGTGGAATTGTGGGGTCCTGGGTTCGATCCCTCGGTTAGACAGCTTTTGGCATTTTCTGACACAGAAATTCTCAATACCAGTCCCGAGTCTGAAACAGTGTCTCGTATATGACAATAGGCTCGCAACTTAACATGGAACAAAAAAAATTCGGGCGAAACACAGCTGTTTAAAATACCGCTTCTTACCCCTTCGAGGTTATATAGGTGTAACGATTAGTTATCTTGTCTTTAAAAATTATATATATTGCATTATTTTCGTTAAAGTTTATATTTACCTTCTTTTGAGTGAATCGCATCAGAAATATGTTTCCTTACTTATAATAATTTCTGAAGTTTACTGCACACCTAATGTGGGTATATTTGCAAAAATTTTATGAAAATCTGTGATTTTTTTAATTATTGCGGTTTTTATACACATTGTAATCTTATGGGCAAGTTTGGCGCTTAACAAAACACGAATAAATCTCTCAATTCGTTATTTTTCTTTTAATTTTTTTGTTAAGAATTCCCGTTCTTATTAAACTATATTTTACTGTTTTTACAAACCGATGTTATTGCCACAAAATGCTGTTGAAAGGACGTCAGACGTGACATTGACATAAACATCATTCATCGGTATTTAATCGATGCGAGCTACATAGATACCTATTACTCGCGCTCCTACTCACTTTATTAGTATTCCCAGCTACTATATTAGAAAAATAGGATATAAACAATGAAAGGATTCCTCCAACCGGTAGTGTACAAACAAGGTTGAATTTGTTTCTCCCATGATTTAAAGAAAATGGATTAATCGGTTCGAATCAGCAAACCTCCGCTTCATTCATAAATCTTTCGTTATAGCGTAACCTGATGCGGACGGATTAATCTTTCTTGCATCCAACGTCTTTCTGGCCTTCACTAGGTTACGTCATTCTATACATTATCGGTCGTCTTACACTGTTGTTACTGGTCCGTGGTCCGTAGTCTTAGCTCAAGAATCTCCCAGCTCCATTGGACAGAAGATTCACTCTATATGTATTGAGACCACTGTCACTTCAAATAACTAACACACAGGGTGACCTTCATCCATCTCCAATATGTTTCCAGTTTTGGTCGTATAAAAAGGGCTCTTCTTAGTGTGGATTAACCACAGTTAATTTGTGAATCCCTTAATTAGAGACCACGTTTTAGTGGCATATATCGTTCTTAGACACTGTTTAAACTTTTGTCTACCCGACACAATCTTGGGAATGCTGGTCATCCCCATGTTTGGGAAATAAAGTAGGTTATTGGATTTATATTAGGTTATCGTGTGGTCACTCTACGGACGTCGGATCTTCTCTTCTGTCCTCAAAGCGTTTATATCATGTGATACCAAGACCAGTGTTTATAGTTGGTGACAGCCACACGAATGCATAGCACTCTCTGCTCTGCCATTATTGTGGCTGCAACCATACGGAATAGCAGGGACGTCGCGGATTGGGAGTTTGGTTCTATATGTATATTTTATTCGAGTTACCAAAACTCGCCATGCTTGACGGATAGGATGTGGATTGCAGCTTGGCTTGGTGATGTTTTAGTGAGCCATATTCAGCATGTTCTGCGGCACTGAAGAAACAAGGGACAATTAGGGGATAGACTCACGGCGGGAAAGATCACTGTGGCAAGTGAGAATACTCGCCGTATTGGTTTAGGACATGTCTCGGGACATCTAGCGCAATGTCAGCAGCTGGTCTTGTGATTAAATTTTATTGTGCCCGTCTCATCATAATATACTGCAACAATGTCCTTTTTGTTTTGTAATATTTAATCCCCGATTGCATTTAATTACTCTTAGTAGGCATTTCACTTCATCTAATAATGAGAAAAGTATTGCAGGATAAGTAAATTTATTATTCTTGTGGGTTCTAAAACTGGGACGCCTCACATAAAACCCGACATCTGGTAACCCCACACTCAATGCAGATTCCGCTAATATTGTTTGGGGATTATGCTTACATGTCTATAGCCTGCAGCTATAACCCAGTGTGTCTATTCAAACGTGAGTCCTCTATGTGAATTACAAATATTAATATGAGTAATTAATGCTTGCAAATCGAAATTTGATGGAGATTCCGCTAACGTGTGGCGTGTCAATGTATATTATATTGATGTACAGAATAATTGTACCTGTTAACATGTTTGATGAGGCATATTGAAAATGGATTCGCCGCGATTTACTTTAGAAGCGAAGTAATATAGGTAGTTGTTGTATTCAGAAAATTATAGTGATACATGGCGAAGTCAAGTTTGGTCAATATCAGTCAGAGAAGTCCTTTTTTTCAAGCTAACTGTTATGTATCAGCACTTGTAGATGTAGAACTCTTTGTGAACGAGTTTGAGAACGACCATACATACATATTGTTCAGATTGCGATCCGGTTTGAAGATTATGGGTGCCGTTAAAATTACAGGCACATGAGGTTTAACAACTTAACATCTCAGGGCTATGGCCGCAGTGCAGTTCGGTTCGTACCTTGAGACGAAATACATCTGTTAGAGTTACGCATTTTACCAGTTAATATCAGTTGAATCTCGTGCTTGTTCCGTAACCTAACCACATCTAATAAAAAATATACATATATATGTTATCCGCGTATTGAACCAAGACACGAGACAGTCTATTTTTAACCGTTATAACTGCCCATTCACAGTTGTAGGGTGCTTTCCGCGTGGCGTCAAAATCACTTTAAGCGCTGTTTCAAAACAACGAAAGCTCGTCAACGTGGACCCATGTGACGTCATGAATTACGTCACCGACGACGCCATTTTGCGATTTCAACGACGACGCTACAAACTGAAATTACCGTGAGCAGTCCGTTAAAATTGACAGTTAGTTTATGTGTGCGTGATGCGATAGCGTATTCCTTGCCGTAAGCAACGTGAGCGTGATCAACCCATTCCGAATGGCTGACAGATCTCACTTGTCAAAAGCGCGTATGGAAAATAGTGATAATATCGCTAAACCCAGTGTTGACGCGACTCGGAAAGCAAGGGTACTACTACCCACATAGGATTGCGTGACACTTACTTCGTTGTAATCCCTCCTCAACAATTCTTATTTCCCAAAGAGCCAGGTGGCACTTTAAATCGAAATGCTAAGAAAAAATATTACTAGTAAAAATACTGGAGGTGGGGTGCCGGCTTAGAATAGTACCTCCCGAACTCTACCCGTGGGTGCCGTGGAAGCCGGCTAAGGGATAACAATCAGAAGGCGGGCAGCAGCATCTTCCCAGTCAAAAACCCCAATACTGCGCTCACCAACCAAGCGTGGCGAGTATTGGCAAACCCCCGAATGATTGACACAAATAGAAATAGGCCCCCAGTCCCCGGCAGCCCCGCTATTTCTGGCTACGGTAGCGGCTACGGTAACGGTGGGGCAGGGGGTGCTAAGAAGTGCGGCAGACGCCCGGCTACCGCCCCCAACGACGACGACTGGCCCTAGTAACACACAACTTACGCACGATGAGGACAGAAATCATCAATCGTGGGGTTATCAGAAGTCCGAAGAGCTGGTGAGGACACGATAACCCTAAAATCAGGTAACCTGCTCTACTACCGGGAGGGCGACCAACAGTCCCAAGGTCGTGTCGGGTTTCTCGTCCACAAGTCATAGGACTAACAACATAGTTACGATCGATATCGTTTCCAATAGGGTCGTATACCTTATACTCAGAGTATCCAAACGATATTCGCTGAAGGTCATTCAGGTATACGCACCGACGAAGTCGCACCCTGATGATGAGTTGGAGGATATGTATGAGGACATTAGTCGGGCCATACATACCTCTGAAACGCACTTTCTAGTTGTTATGGGAGACTTCAACGCGAAGTTGGGTAAGAGAAGCGAGGATGAGTTGAAAGTGGGGCAATTTGGTTATGTGCAACGGAACCGTAGGGGACAGACGTTGGCTGAGTTCCTGGAGAACGAGGGACTCTTTATGATGAACTCTTTCTTTCAGAAGCCACCTCATAGGAAATGGACCTGGCTGAGTCCCGATGGTTCCGCGAGAAATGAGATTTACTTCATTATGACCACCAAGAGACAAATATTCACTGGTGTCTCCGTGATCCACAGGGTGAAAACCGGTAGTGATCACCGAATGGTAAGAGGCACATTGAATATTAATGAGAAAACTTCAAACTTGAGAGGTCTCGTCTGTTGAAGTCTACGATCTGACCTACTCATGCCCATATTCAAGACCCCGAGAGCTTTTAATTTAAGCTGTCCAATCGCTTCGATTGCCTTGAGAACATCGATTCAGTGGACGAGATCAATAACAGGTTAGTAGAAACTGTCCGTACAGTGGGTTCCAAGTTCTTTAAATCCCACCGTACAGATAGGCCACAGAAACTCTCCAGCGATACCCTCAGCCTCGTGGCTGAACGACGCTCCCTAAAACTGCAATCTTCGGATGATGCTGAAGCATATAGGCTGCTCAATAAACGAATATGGAAGTCCTTGCGACACGACATTCGGATCTTTAATACAAACCGTATTAAAGAGACGATAGAGCGGAAAAAAGGCTCCAAAGTGTTTGCAAGAGACATGTCTATTGGGCAAAGCCAGTTGACAAAGCTGAAGAGAGAAGACGGAAGTGTAGCGTCGACAAAATCAGAAGTGTTAAGAGAGGTAGAGAGTTTCTACGGACAGTTATACTCTTCGGTCGTTAAACCTGTTAGCAGCTCGGCCAAAGGCTAAAGAGCCAAGCTGACCCGACATTATACCCAAGATATCCCGGACATCAGCCTGTACGAGATGAGAATGGCCTTGAAAACAGCTTAAGAACAACAAGGCACCGGGTGACGACGGTATCACATCGGAGCTTCTGAAAGCGGGTGGTTCACCGGTACTCAAAGTCCTTCAGAAGCTATTTAATACCGTCTTACTCTAGGGTTCAACGCCAGAAGCATGAAACAAAAGCGTGGTGGTTCTATTCTTTACCGAAGAGTATAACTTGTCTCTTTGCTTAGCGTTTGTGGACTATGAGAAGGCCTTTGATTCGATCGAGACATGGGCAGTGCTTGAGTCTCTCCAGCGGTGCCGTATTGACTATCGGTATATTGAAGTGCTGAAGTGTTTGTACAAAAACGCCAACATGTCAGTCCGAGTACAGGAGCAAAGTACGAAGGCAATTCCATTGCATAGAGGCGTGAGGCAAAGATACGTTATACCTCCGAAACTGTTCACCGCTGCATTGGAAGACGCCTTCAAGCTCCTGGAATGGCAAGGACTTGGAATCAATATCAACGGCGAGTACATCACTCACCTGCGATTTGCCGACGATATTGTAGTCATGGCAGAGCCTAATGAAGACCTCAGTACAATGCTCCTTCAAGTTTCCCAACGGGTAGGCCTTAAGATGGACATGGACAAGACGAAAATCATGTCTAATGCCCATGTTGTGCCTACCCCAATATCAGTTGGGAAATCAGTTTTCGAAGCTGTTGACGAATACATTTACCTGGGACAGACAGTCAAACTAGGTAGATCCAAATTCGAGAAAGAGGTCAATCGTCGAATCCAACTCGGCTGGGCAGTGTACCAGAAATTTCGCGAAGTCTTCTCGTCTAAAATACCTCAGTGCCTCAAGACAAGAGTCTTCGACCAATGTGTGTTACCAGTGATGACTTATGGCACTGAAACGTGGACTCTTACTATGGGCCTCATAGATAAGCTCAAAGTCGCACAACGAAATATGGAAAGGGCTATGCTTGGGGTTTCTCTACGTGATCGAATCAGAAATGGAGAGATCCGTAGAAGAACGAAAGTCACTGACATAGCCTAGAAGATTAGCCAGTTCAAGTGGCAGTGGGCAGGGCACATAGCACAGACCTATTCCAACTGGTCCTTTTGGAAAATTATGGGGGAGGCATATTTTCAGCAGTGGACGTCCTACGGCTGAGATGATGATGATGAAGAAAAATGTTATATTATTTTCTCGTACTGAATAATATGTTGTATAAATTCTTGTTGAATTTGTTATAATTTTTTTTAACTTATTTTGTGAATTTTCCCTTTTTCTCCGAAATCGTACCTATTTACCACCATAACATTTGTAAAATCTGTTTTAGACAGGATGTTTTTAGTTGAATTTGTTCTCTTTACACCTTCAAGCAAAGCAAAATTGGATACCTGGATTTTGAATTTCACAAAAAAAGAAAATAAAATTGGGGGTCTGGGATTTTTTTTGGCCAACTTGTATTCTCCAAGTGGGCCCCCGAACACGCTCATTTGGTATGTCGGTCCCTCTACCAAAAATCCTGTATAATGCTGGTTTTCACAGGCATCTATCTAGCGATACTCTTGTCTTTCTAGCTTAAGTGCAGAAAGGCATTTATTTTACTGCATTGGATCGGCAAGGAAATGAAAATAAAACAAAATAAGCAAAATACATTGCTGTTACATTTCAATATTCAGTTCTGTAAAAAAATATACATTAAACAAAAATAGACTGACTTTATTTTGCATAGTATTGACCATCTCGGTTTGTATACATATTTGAACATCTTTGAATATAAATATAATTTTGCTACTACGTACTAATAAAAGTGATTCCTGGACATTTTAATCTTGTATGGATCCTGCACCACTTCACAACACATGCTGGCATGATGATTCACAGCTGTAGTTCACAATGATAAAAATTAAAATGTATGCGAAGATTTCACGTGTGCTAGCTTGCAAGAAAAATGTCCGACTGATGACGTACTGAACACGAATTTTAAGCCCCGCCTACTTGAACACGACTTTTGTTGGGTCATTTTTTTAACGCAGTTACTGTTCCTGACTTATTATTAACAAGTGATCGTATTGTACAGTACTATCTGAGTGCCAGACATTCTAGCTTATACTGGTAGCGTGTAACCATAACTGAGTTATAGTTTAGAGGGCGCTGTAGAAAGTGAAAAGACTGCATGAATAATTAAGCCCCTTTCACTCAGTCATTTCAATCACTTCAAGCATCGGGATCATTTCAATCATCAGTAATTTTAATCACTTAGAATATTATAATAGTCCAGAAATGGTTCGTTTATCACGCTTCCACATATAATATTTTATCCAACGATACATACATAGTTTCAACTCTGGGTGAAATTTGTTGATACAAATTTATAAAGAGCTAGAGACAGCTGGAAAGGACAGGATTTAATACTAAAGGAGAGTTTTACGTACCTAGCTTCCAAACAGTAGTCTGCATCGAGTATTACTGTGTTGAGATTTGAATCATATGGGTTATATTATTGTATTCAATTTACAAAGTGAATAAACCTGGGCAAATGGCACAAACGTACCATCTGGAGGTATTTTTCTCAGCAACTCTACAAGCCTCATATTAACCAGTAGGCTTGCATGTCCTGGAATTATTTAGAATTGCGGTCTGCTAAGCCACACTGAACTGAACAAATTAATCCCACGGAATGGTGACCATGAAATTAAAGTATGACATGGCTATAGACATAATATAATAGCATCTGTTTGATATAAGTAATGGAAAGAAGGGCTAAACAATAGTCATAGACACAACTTAGTTTAGTTACTTACTTACATTACTTAGCTTCTAAATGTGCAGCATAGTGGCAGAAAACATATTGTCCTTATAATACGAGTAGTATATTAAGCAAATCGTGAATAAAGGTCGGATTTAAAGCGAGGGCCATAGACGATACACGAGCAAGTGAAGAATTGTAACGACGGATCACGAGTGTAGCGAGTAATTCAAGTGTCCGAATTCTGAGCGATGCGAGTAATTCATGCCCTTGATACGAGTATAAATCCGTTTTATTCAAGAGTTGCATACTAAACTTTGTACTATACATATACGTATTATATACGTGAAAAAAGCTTTATTATAATGAAGAAAAAAGGGAAGGTTAAGTTAATCAAAATGCATAATAGAATTATTTGTGTAAGAAGTTTTTATGGCTAGTATTCTTTGCGCAAGGAGGTTGTATAAAATTTAGATGGAGGTTGAATACATTGGTGTGTCCTTAATTTAACACCAAAATAGTGATTAAAAGTGCTTTTATTCACTTTTTTCAGTAAATAAAATAAGCTTCTTAGGGGGAAATGATATAAGCAGTTTTTGTCATTAAAGATGGTTATTAAAATTATAGATGCAATAATCAGAATCAATTGGATGTATTAATATTACATAATATAAAATGAAGTACATTGTATAGCATAATATAGTCTTTTTATTTACAACTAAATCACAATAAACATTTAAATAAATAAGATAAAAATAAAAATATAACATACATTTTTAACAGTAAAATTCCATTACGACAAGACAAATTTATTTTATTAGGTAATAATTTGATTATTGAAATTAATAAAATTATATATATATATATATATATATATATATATATATATATATTACGATATTAAGTTTTTATGATAACAATAAAACGTTACAGTCCAAAAGTTACTAATAGCTATTTTCTTAACATCTTCCATGACACTTCTAGCCTTAAACAAACCTAGACTCTATACTAACAGTCAGGGGCCAATCGAATTACGTCCCATTATTATTTGGGGACGGTTAGGACCACCAAATCAAAACAGGGGTGATGTGTAGTCAAATCTATGAACGTACAGAGAATTAATAGCTTTTCAAACCAATTAGTGTGAAGGTTTATTTGAAATATATCTATCTTGCTGGATAAACATATATATTGCTTGCTCATGATTTCGTACCTATTTTTAACGGTTTAACCAGGAATATTATTGACCGAGCTACTAAGTGGATCGACGACCTCGTCGAAACCGCGGGGAATCGCTGGATGCAGGAAGCGAGGAGCCGTTCCAAGTGGCGTTCTATGGGGTTCAAGGCCTATGTTCAGCAGTGGACTTCTGACAATGATGATGATGAGTAAGCGAAGTTAACGAAGTCTCCGCAACGACTTATCGATTCGAAAAAGTTGCATCCGTTCGGATGTTGCCACTGCGTCGACATTTGTTATATTTTTTTTTTATGATCGGCGTTTTTCAAGAGAAAATTTCTTTTCTAAAAAATAGAAAGTTGGCTTCGGCGCAATCTAGCGGTTAATGTTGATAATATCAGAAGAGGGTTTGTACTTGTGAGGCCTACTGTTCGCAGAACTACTAGTTTACCATATTCCAGACGGATACCTAAAGAAAATTAGTAGCCTGTGGCCCGAGCACAAACATTTGCTAAAGTGTAAAGTTATCGTACCGTTGACGTATACAATACAAACTATGAGTTATCTATGCCCCAGTTGTACTAGATACATGATAGTTTGTACTGTATACGTTAACTATATGATAACCTTACACTTTAGCAAATGTTCGTGTTCGGGCCACTAAAGTAGGACGTAAGAAATATCTGACGATCCCTTTGTAATTGTGTTAGGTGAATGGGTCCGCAAGTTGCATCGCATTACATGTTATTTTTCTCTCAATAACCTAGACTGATATTAATATTGAAATTTAAAGAGAGAAAAAAATTCACATCCTCGGACGGGATTCGAACCCGCGTCTTCTGACTCTCCGTGTCAGACGCCATTGACCAACTAGGCCACCAAGAATCTGGTCCGAGCATCGAATTTTAACTTTCTATTTCACTAACCGACTTGCGGGGACGGAGCGACATCTATTGGACAGTTAACTGATAATAATTGTATGAGAAAAAATGTTACGGAATAATGTAATAATTTGAATACCATCGATCCATGGATTTCAAGCGTGTGGCTGTAAGATAGCTGTAACGTCCTTTACTACCACAACCACTTAACAATCACATCTCTTGGTCACAAAACACTGCAAAACGTCCATAATAGCTATACAAAAGTTATTTATAACCACGTAAAGTAGGTACCTCCATATGTGAGGTAATGGATATCAATGTCACCCAAATTTCAATGCAGGTAACGAATGGTCTCTTCCATCAGCCTGGACACTTGTTTTATCTCAACTCTAAAAGTGCTAGTAGTCTAGAGTACGGCACAGAGCAGCATAAACCCCGTTACATTCGGTGATGAATGACATGAAAATGAGGAACCCCAACAAAAAATGCATCACCAACTCACCGGCACGCAGCGCTCACTCCACGCATGCGCAAGGTGATGCGGTAATTACGGTGTATCAGCTCCGACTGACAGCGCCTGCGCCTGCGCTGACGGGCCAAGCACGTATAATTAGCTCACAGTAGTTGCCGCGATCTTGCAGCGTAACATCTGGTCATCTCCATGCATACTACGAAATTGTCAAAAAAAAAAGGTGTCTTTTATGTCAATCGAAGAGACGAACAAGTACGCCTACTGTGTAGTAATGTGCTCGCGTGAATGCCTATTACAGTTTGGTGTCATCAGAATTTAAACTACACCAGTATAAAACTCAGCATGGCGAATGCACTGCGCTCATCACCCTGAGAGACATGAATTTCACTTATTTCACTATGCACTTTTCCTTCAACAAATGGTTTAATAAATTTTTAAGTGTCTTTTAGTGTCTAATTTGTAAGTATGTACCTTGATTTTCACTTGAAACATTAATTGTCCGTCAAACAAAAACAAGGTGAGGTTTGCACACTACTGCTTCACGGTTGAATAACTGGCAAAGGTTTGTTTCTTTACCAATAAAATATTTACCAGGACTGTTCTGCAAGTTATCGTCTTGAAAGGTACTACCGCAGTGCCAGATATTCTGCCTGCAAATGTTAAATTAAAGTACTACTGTGTTACGATTGAAGATCCCTGTACCAAGTCATACTACTGGGCAATTGGACAGCTATACATCCACGAAGAAGATAAATGAAAAAGAGCTAGTAAAACAGTTGCTTATAACATTTTTATTATATCACGCGTCAAGTATGAACTTCGAATCCATAAAACTAAAAACAAAAACAGTAAATAAATTAGCAACAATTGTATTCAGGTCTTTTTCATTATCATTAAAACAGTAAATTGGCATACGCAAGACTAAATTCTTCTTAGGAAACTTCTCTTTTTACAAAGACACTATCTTCTCACAATGCGCCTTTCTCACTCGTTTAGCCCTTCAAGAGTCGATGCCATTATAACAATGAAATTTCTATTGAGTTATTGTGTCTGGCCGTGTGGCCTTTGATGGATTATTGAAAAATATAAAATTAATCTATAAAATAAGAAAGAAGAAAGAAAGAAAATAAGTTTATTTCAGAAATACACACAACACTACATGAAAATTTACATAACATATTTGAGATATTTTAAAACAACGAAGTACAAAAATTCTCATTGAAGTGCTGCGCGATGCCAGAAATGAGTCTCTGCTCAGCAATAAGCAAGGGATTGGCGACCCTTGCGCTGATTTTCAGCAGAAACTCGTGACCAGAATCACGAACGCCCAAGTGACATAATAAAAACAAGAAAATAAAAAGACAATAAAACTAATCATAAAGCTTTTGCTCGAATGAAATTGGAAAGTACCAATCCAATAATACCCAACCATCACAGGTGTAGTGTACATTTCATAAGTCACTTCTGACAATTACCTACCAATCTACATAGTTAGCAGATAACACATTTTATGCTATAGATAAAATTATACTCACAGAATTATTAAAAAAAAATAAAAAAAATTAAATAAAATACATTATCAGATAATCCACAGAAGTCCAGTAATACTGTGTAATAAAATACATTAAATATTATTTATGAATTCTAAGGAATTGCAGCTTTTATGGTAAAAATATAATCATCTTTACACAATTAACTAGTCATTGTTAATTCAAAGTAAAAACATTGAAGGTACTCATTCAATTATGTATAATATGTAGCTAAAACCACAATAATTTATATAGTTAAAGTAAGTTATATGTTTTGAATTTAAATTAAACGAGTCCTCAAATGCTTAATAAATGTTTTAACTGATTTTAGGACTCGGAGTGGTGGTGGAATGTCATTCCAAATAGTAAATCTTCGGTTCTTAACATATACAACCGGTCACAATATCTGTGCACCTGACCTCGTGACGTCATATCGGCGGTCTGGGTACGGTGTGAAAAAAAGGTTTTTCGAGAAATGTGGAGGTAAAAAAAAATTACTAACCTTTTCAAATCAATTTATTATTGATGAAGGGTTTGTCATTAAAAAACAATAATTATGATTACAAAAACATTTATTATTAAACTCAGTCACTATAAATTATTGACTCTATGCCTGACATTGTATCTTCCTCACTCTCACTTTCTGAACTCTCCGAACTATCTTCCCCTAGTGATATTAAAAGTTGTGTGATGTTGTCATCTGCTAGATGATCATTTTCCCAGTATTCTCGCTGTAGTCTCTCCACGTGATTCACTTCTTTTTTCCAGTCAGCTGGCGTAATTGACTTAATCGCATCTTTTGTAAGTTGTTCTATTTTCTTTTCCGATTGGTCAATATTTTTATCTGCCACCCTTTGCTTTACCAAGTTCCATATATATTCGATAGGGTTTAGGTCACAGTGATAAGGTGGCAGACGCACAACTTCTTGGCCATGCTCTCGCATCAAATCGTCGACGACATATTTTTTCGGCGGCTTTTTTCTCAGTATAATGGGATACAATTCCCTCTTTGTCATTTTGTCATTAAATGGAATATTGTGTTAAGTAGGTGGTTGTACTTTGGCTTCATTTTTAATTTTCATTACATATCCCAGTTGCAGCAAAGGTTCGTTTCACCACTTGGTCTACAGGTATGGTGTACTGTTTATTTGCTTTCTCCGATTCAAAAAACTTGAGCACTTTCAAGATTAAATTTCTTGATTCGCTGTGTATTGTTTTTCCTATGACTTCAGTTTAATAGCTACAAAAATTTTAATAACAACCAAACCAGTCCAAACTTAACAGTAAACAGTCTAAACTTAACAATAAATATTAAAAAACAAAACAACAACAAAGCGGAAATATCAAAATTATCGGGACGTGTATCGGCAACGAAGATGCTAACCGTACTGTCGCACCGGGGAGTGCGCGGAGAGGTGACAGGGGAAGCGGGAGAGGCGCCGCATTCCAGCGAGGTGCACAGATATTCTGACCGGGTTGTACACAATTACTTGAAAACGTGTTCAAAATATACACTTATTTAATTGATTGATCTATGTTAAAACAGTGCTACTTATATGTATATAATTAGTATAATTATATGTTTTTGCTCTCGAACTCATGCGCATGTTATTTTTTTAATCAAAACAATATCAGCCATGGGGCTTAACTCAACGAGCTTATCTTTCATTCAAGCTTTGAAACTTTCAATTACCGTTCAGTTTAATAGCTTACCTATAAGAACGGTAATTCTATTATAAGTGTCTATTCCATTTTCTGTATACGTATACAAAAAAACGTGATAAAAAAACTAACATTTAGGTCTATACTAAGCTCTAAGTAAAAAGTAAACTCCAAGTAAAGAGGTCTAAGTAAACTCCAACAGGCTCAACCTAAGTACTCTGGGTCCCGAATGAGTCTAAATTGTAATAGTTATGATACGCAACTATCACTACTCGTATTAGTACCACACCACATACCATATCTACCACAATCATATTAGTCAATTGATCGACTCGCAACCAACGAACTTAATGAAGAAATGGGCATCGCGTGCTTCCGCAGCCTAGATATCGACAATAAAAACAAATATATCACTACACTACACCCCCCCACCATTCTTCCACCCACAGAAATACCACCACATATCACCAACACACTAAATAGGTTATATAATTACATATCACGCTTCATTGTCGTGATAAATACTTTCTCACAGTTATCATTTACCAAATCTACGCCACTGTCCATTTTAGATAATGGTGCGAGGAGGATGGAGGATATGGAGATGCGGAAAGAGTGACGAGAAAGGATACAAAATAACATATATTACTATAGTGTCCACAAGCCAAGCGGATATTGATTATCTGCCACAGTTGAGAGCCACCTAGTCCCCTGCCACCCCCGCAATTCCCTATATAAATAAACCGCATGTTCCAATACAATAATCCTGATTTTCCATCTTGACTCGACGGGATTAGGTTTAATTTTGACTGTATGAAACTGCCTCCTTATTTCCTTTATCAGTGTTCTAAGTTATTCAATATTTGATCTCTGTCTAACCGGCTGAGCGGCTTGTGACTGCACTAGCGCCATCTCGTTCGGACCCATTTCATAATCATTTTCGATGCATTCCCGTACCATGATTTTCCAGCAGCACTCTGAATACGACTTTACTATTTCAGTACGATATGGGGGGGTGGAAAAGAGTTGCATTTTTAATTTGTAGAATAACACGTAGTATTTCTCTCGTAACTTTGATTGTGGTATTGCGTTCGTCAGAGCGAATGGCGCGTGATGTGAAATGCGTAGTTGTGCGCAGGAAATAACGTGCGTGTACGTTACTTTTCTACCGACTAACAAAAAAAGGAGGAGGTTCTCAAATTGACTGTTTTTTTATGTTTGTTACCTCATAAATTTTGACTGGGTGAACCGAATCTCAAAATTCTTTTTTTGTTTGAATACACTCACACATATTAGTTTTTGAGATACACTCCAATATCTGAATAAAATGGAAGTCGGTATTAAATTTTTCAAATTGTACTTGTGTCACTATGTCGTAAACGGGTACCTTAATGTGAATCCAGGTGTTCTCCGGGTGACAAATTTGACACTACTACTAGGACACCTCTGCAAGTGTAGGTGGTAGGTAATTACCACGGTGTCTGTTATTGTAACTATAGTGAGACACTACCTATGTCAATGATATATTACGTTAATAAGAAAGGGTTTGTTGTTGTTTGAGTCCCTAGACGTTGTTTGAGTTGCTCAGTAGCGCAAGAGACTCAAACAACTCTTGCGCTACTGACCTTACGATACTCTCAACAACAAGAGAAACAACGTCTCAGGGTGACGAGTGCAGTCCAGTGCTAACTTCAGCTCTCAAAGTCAAAGTCAAGTCAAAGTATATTTATTGCAGAATTACATGTGTAAAAAGATCCGCAGCTCTTATGCCTGTTTTCACCAACATTCTAGGTAACACTTAAGCCAAATTAGGTCATATTTTTGTACCACTAATTGTTACCTAAGTGTCTTAGGTAATACCTAAAATGTTGTGTCTAAAATGTAAAAACGGGCGTTAGTGCCTTAATCGCTTTGAGTGGGTTCTAAGCATAAAACAGTGGTATGACAATAATTGCATATCTTTCCCAAACTTTGCCATAATTGTCCGACCTTTTACAGGTCGCTCGGATAGAAACACTACTGTTCCATGACTCATACATTTATAATGTGTGACAGGGTTCAGTACTCCTGTATGTGTTTATGTGTGTGTGGATGTATGTTCTTTTTTTTTGGAAAATGTTCTTGTAGGATATGGATTTGTATCCTCTTTTTATAGACATTATTGTACACATCCAAAACTCGAGTGGTGAAGCAAGTTTTGAATGTGTGTTATCTGTTGTATCAATTTCTCACACAAGATTGGGACTTCAATGGATACACATAACATTTTTTCCATTACTTAAGTGGGAAAAACTGGGTGAAAAAGTACATCAGTAGTAATTTGTTATTTTATCAAGAAACTGACAATTAAACCGAAAATTAATATTGTACACATTGCTATGTTACATCTAAAGTTTACTTCTTTCATGAAGCATTTTCTTGCCATCAAAAAAATAAAACATGCTGAAATTGTTGAGCGCTTGATGACCTAATTCAGGTTCAGTTTAAAGAGTAACGGCTGCTCTTCTAAATAATTTTACATGACAATAAGATCCTCTCAGCTGTCGTTAACCAGGATAACAATAGGTTTTCTATTGTGTCTGGTTCCTGATACATTTGAAGGCTTTGTTGGTTGTTTTAGCTTTTTCGAATCTGACTAAGAAAATAAATGTAGATTTGAAAAGAAATATGTGTATGAATTACAATTGTTTTTGAGAGACCTTTACAAGGTCGCGACACGCAACCTCTTTTAACTATTAATGACACAGCGACATAAGTACCCAATATTAAACTTGATAATATTGGACGTGCAAAAAAATGAAAAATTTTCAAATATTTGTTTCTTTAGTCGTTGACTTTTTACGACGTTTAACGGGCGCTTGCCCATGAAAGTAGCTTTACTACCCAAAACTGCCGTGCGATTATCTAAGAGCAAATTTCGTTGCATCTTTGACAACATCCGTGAAACAAATGACGAGATGACAAGAAACGTTGGAAAATCAACCTTCTGTACAAGTGCGATATCTCAAAAAGTATTCGACATCGGTGAGCTCGAATGAATGAATGAATCATTAGAGAATCGCATGGCTGAAGTTTTGCGACACTTTATTATGGTCACCCCAAGCCATTGATTTTTGAATCTCGTTCACATTTCTACATTCTAACACAGTAATGCTTGCACACTAGTGTTTTCAGTCACAATATCTGCGGTGGTACCAACTTAGACGGCCTCTTGCACAAAAGGCTTACTACGTGGTAAGTCGTGTTTCCTCCCCTCTTACAATTCGCATCTTGGCAGCGGAGGAAATATTCTTTAACACACGGAGTGTGACTTAGTCTAGAGTAGCTCTTAGTCGTTCTCATACCTTGCCTATAATAATAAACTTTCTTAGTCCTTTTTACGAAGTATTTTTTATAAATTTCAAAAAAGAACCATTGAGCCACAAAATACTATATTGTATAAATAGTAGGTATATATACAATACTGTGCGCTGAGCGTATTTACTTACGCCTCTAGGTAATAACACGTAAATTCGAAAAGTGCAACACCTGTAAACTACTATTTGACCCATTAATTACAGAATAGCAAGAAAAGATCTAAAAGTTAGAATGAATCCCATTACTTAAGTCACAATACAATCAAATATAATAATCTCTAAAATAGGTACTAAAAATATGAAAAGTTAACCGATACGCATCAAGTTCATGAAACAATTCTCCAAGGATTCACCTCTAACTTAAAAGCATGGCATGTCTAGACACGACTAGCGAACAATTTTGTACTACGAAACTTTTCGTGGGGCAAGGGACTCACCACATTCATCTGCTCATGGTAGTGTGTGTGGATATTGCCTGTGAAAAATTGCTGTTTCCCATGTGTGTACTCGTATTACCCGGTGTGGGCACACAGACAGACCTCGGGCGGTTGTGGGGTGTCAACATCAATGTGTGCGGGGTGGTGGGCGGTGAAGTCGAGTCGTGAACTAAATAGCTTAGTGTTAACACATATTGACATCAAATTCACCGCGATGTTATCATTTATTCAGGTAGCGATCCTACATAGTGCTTTTGGTTGAGTTTTAAATAATTTTGCGTGTCTAATTAAACGATGGGCGGGCTTTACCAGCGACCGTGTCAACGATTCATTATTTTTCTCTTTGTTTAACTTACGTTGACTTTGCTTTCGAGTTATTACGAATTTTAATTGCCCGCTGGGTCTCTGACATTTTGGCTACGCTCACTTTTATTTCAATTATACATGGCTTGTGAAAGGCTTATGATTTATTAAAGCATTTACTTGGTGATGTAGCTGTGAATATTTACTTGGGTGTTATTTTAAATTGTTATTCTTATTAACTTGCATCTACATTTAATTGTGATCTTGAGTTTTGTATTTATTAATTTATTTATATACCTACGTTATATATTAGGATCAGAAAACCCTTACTATAAATTTACATTTTATTTCTAACTATTTTTATACTGCGTGACTGTCGCAACTATCACTTGCTACTACAAATTGTGATCTTAGTTAACTGTTTTCGCTTTTTAAATGCTATGAACTTTAAACCTTGTTTCAAAGGTTTTAAGTTTCACTGTAGCTTGTACTACTTGCTTTAAAAACACTAGTCCAACGGTGCCAGACTGTGCTAGGAAGAAATCACGAGGAAAGTTTTGTTAAAGTAGCAAAGTATTACTTGGGATATATTGAAAATATACTACATTTTTAAGATTCTCTGCTGTACCATTTATAGCGTCTTAGAACCTTTTCCCGCCATTTTATCTCACTTAAGGCCCCATATTTCAAGAGGAAAGGATTATAGCAAAGTAACAAAAACTAAAAAAAAATGTGCCTTGTTTTAGATAAACAACTTCATTGTTATATACACAAAGTCTGAGCTAACAGGACGACAATATGTCACCACGATTCAAGTAAGCTTAAAATTTGTAGCAAAAGCTGTTTAACACCATAGAAAAATAGTTATGTGGTTTTGTGTACATAATAGAAAAATTACAAAGAAACATCCCAAATTACTCTTATACATGATATTTAGGACAGCCGTGCGATTCTTTAATGATTCGTCGTTGCGTTCGTCGTCAACTTCACCGATCTCAAGTACTTTATAAGATATCGCCCTTGTACACAAGGTTGTTTTTCCAACGTTCCTTGTCATCTCGCCATTTGTTTCACGGATGTTGTCAAAGATGCAACGATGTTTGCTCTTAGAGAATCGCACGGCTGAGCTGACATAGTTAAAAAAAATGCAATATTACGTAAAAAAAATATTAGGTACCTACACAGATCTTAGTAAGAAGTTGTAATAAAGGCCTAATATGTTCTGATATACACGTCTAAAATTTTCTCTGTCACAGGACACTGTCAAGGCGGGAGCCATTAGGGTGCTAACTGTAAGATGCGGAAACTCGCTAGGTGAAAGTCCTCTTAAACAAGTCACTGTTATACAACTATTTTGGTTGGTACCACCACGGTTCCAGAACATCCGCGTCTAACTAGTACTGCACAAGTGCAACTGTATTAACGTTTCAATGTTGGTACACGTTAAATTGCGCGAATTAAATTGTTAATAAGTCACAAAAACTAAAGTCTCCGAGTGATAAAAGCAGAAAAACCACGCAAAGATGAAACAGATAAAGATATATTTTTTTGTTAGGAAAACATGTGTTACAAACAATACTGTTATATAACCAGCATGCCATAGATGTCAAACATAACTTACAAAATATGTTGACATAATTATATGTCAACATATTTTGCCCCTAAGGACGTACAAATAGTAGTGACATAGCTACAGTCATTAAATTATCATGTTAATTTAGTATAGTATAGTATAGTATAGTATAGTATAGTATAGTATAGTATAGTATAGTATAGTATAGTATAGTATAGTATAGTATAGTATAGTATAGTATAGTATAGTATAGTATAGTATAGTATAGTATAGTATAGTATAGTATAGTATAGTATAGTATAGTATAGTATAGTATAGTATAGTATAGTATAGTATAGTATAGTATAGTATAGTATAGTATAGTATAGTATAGTATAGTATAGTATAGTATAGTATAGTAATTAATCTTCTAAAACAACGAAAAGCATTATTTTGGACAAAACTTACACTGTGGTTAAATTAACTCGTATTAAGTTTATACGAGTACATAATTATTAAAATTCATTCTTATGTTTGTATAAAAAAAATTAAAGTAAACAAAACAAAGTATACCAAATAAAAATATAAATTAGAAAGGAATTATGTCAATATATAGTAGTTCAAAAGTGTCTAGGTGCAGTGCATTTGTCATAGGCAGCCTTGATGGTCACATCACTTGCCTGTATCATCGTAGCTTGATACTGAAATATTCTGTATTAACCTACGATACATGAGTTGTAAATGCAACAATGCCGGATTGTGAAACGTATATCTGAACTGTATTTGTGGTCCAAGGTATGAGAGCACCGTGAGCCAACACAAACAAACTTACAAATAATTTAATCTACTCGTATTTATCCCGTCCAGTTTCTACTTATTTCGGTGTCTTTCTGAACTACGCAAAAAAGTTAACATAACATATAATACACTTGAAAAGTTAGACGAACTAAAAGCAAGTTTATACCGGTGGAGTGCATTTGATCTGATAAAATCAGTTACAAACCAGAGGTATAAAAATGTACCTATACATATGATGGGATTATCCGTAAAAATGCTAGAGTCAATAATAGAAGTTATTGCGCCACATTTGATGATCATATTTAATTTATGTATTGATAGAGGTACATTTCCTGATCTAATGAAAATGAGTAAAATCACCCCTATTTTTAAATCAGGTAGTAAGGCCGACCCCTCAAATTATAGACCGGTCTCTGTGCTTCCGGCTTTGAGCAAAATATTCGAAAAGATAATGCTTCAACAACTCTTGTCTCATTTTAATGAACATAGGATTTTACACGAAAATCAGTTCGGTTTCACGAAAAGCAGATCAACAACAGATGCAGGAGTCCAGTTAGTCAAGCATGTGCTGGAGGCTTGGGAGAGCTCACAGGATGCCATTGGCGTATTTTGTGATCTCTCCAAAGCTTTCGACTGTGTAGAGCACCGCACTCTAATTTATAAGCTACACCACTATGGAATTCGTGGAGCTGCTCTGAATCTTGTAGAATCATACTTATCTGATAGGCAGCAAAAAGTTGGCATTAATGGCGTGACATCTTCTGGATCTTTGGTTAGAATGGGGGTTCCACAGGGGTCGATCTTGGGTCCGTTCTTATTCTTAGCATATATCAATGACTTACCACATATGGTTGAGGGCCTTGCTGACATAGTTCTTTTTGCGGATGATACTTCTCTGATTTTTAAAGTAGATAGGAAAGATAGAGAACTAGTTCAAGTCAACAACGCGTTAACTATTGTTTCAAATTGGTTCGTCGCAAACAACCTGCTTCTCAACGCAAAGAAAACGAAATGTTTAAAATTTTCCATGCCTAATGTAAGACATATAGAGCCAAACGTATTACTCGACGGAAATAAATTGAAAATTGACAAGGCAATAGTCTTTCTAGGTATTAGCATAGACTCTAAATTACAATGGGGTCCTCATATTGATGCACTATCTGGAAGACTGAGCTCAGCTGCATATGCGGTTCATAAAATTAGGCAATTGACAGATATAGCTACTGCTCGACTGGTCTACTTTGCTTACTTCCACAGCATAATGTCATATGGTATCCTGCTGTGGGGGTCAGCGGCGGACATAGAGACAGTTTTTATATTGCAAAAGCGGGCAGTTCGAGCCATCTACGAAATGGGTCCCCGCGAATCCTTAAGACAAATGTTCAAAGAAATTAATATATTAACTCTTCCATCTTTGTATATCCTAGAAAATATAATGTACGTTCGTAAAAATATAAAGAAGTTTAGAATAAATAGTGATATGCATAATATTAATACTAGAAATAAGGATAGGATAGCTGTATCTAAATTTAGACTCACGAAAACTAAAAATAAGTCCTTCTTAGGCAATTGTGTACGTTTCTATAATAAAATCCCGAAAGACATTACTGAGCTCACTGAAGGGAAATTCAAGTTACGTGTCAAAAATATACTAATGAAAAAAGCCTATTATAAATTGAGTCACTACTTAGAAGACAAAGATGCCTGGAAGCTTTCCACTTCTGCCTAGTAGCCAACTATTGAATAAATTCGTTATTTTAATACTACTCATATGTAACCTCAATGTACAAAGACTTGAAAAAATAATGGCCCACGAGTTTCTTGCTGCTTCTTCTCGGCGGTGGTTCTTTTCCGAAGACAGCGGTAGAATCATTTAAAAATTTTGACGTTCATAAGAGTGTCTATGATGCCTAAACTGAATAAATAATTTTTGAATTTTGAATTTTGAATTTTGATGCCGTGGGGTACCGGCTTAGAATAGTACCCCCCCAACTCTACCCGTGGGTGCGTAAAAATCTGCTAAGGGATAACAATCGGAAGGTGGGCAGCAGTAGAAGGTGGGTAGTAGTTCCCAGTATTAAAACCCCAAAACAGCGCTCGCCAACCCGCCTGCCAAGCGTGGCGAGTATTGGCAAAATCCCCCCAATGACGGACACATTAGGAACCAGGCCCCCAGTCCCCGGCAGCCCCGCTATTCCTGGCTACGGTAGCGGCCACGGTAACGGTGGGCCAGGGGGTGCTAAGAATCCCCGGCAGACGCCCGGCTACCACCCCCAACGACGACGACTGGCCCTGGTGACACACAATATACGCACAATGAGGACAGACGAGAAGATATATGAGCTGGAAGAAGAAATGAGTAAGTTACACTGGGACATTGTGGGGTTATCTGAAGTCCGTAGAGCGGGTGAGGACACGATAACCCTAAAATCAGGTAACCTACTCTACTACCGGGAGGGCGACCAACAGTCCCAAGGTGGTGTCGGTTTTCTCGTCCACAAGTCCCTTACTAACAACATAGTTAAGATCGATAGCGTTTCCAATAGGGTCGTATACCTAATACTCAGAGTATCCAAACGATATTCGCTGAAAGTCATTCAGGTATACGCACCGACGAAGTCACACCCGGATGATGAGGTGGAGGATATGTATGAAGACATTAGTCGGGCCATACATACCTCTGAAACGCACTTTCTAGTTGTTATGGGGGACTTCAACGCGAAGTTGGGTAAGAGAAGCGAGGATGAGTTGAAAGTGGGGCAATTTGGAATGGACAACGGAACCGTAGGGGACAGAGGTTGGCCGACTTCCTGGAGAAAGAGGGACTCTTTATGATGAACTCTTTCTTTCAGAAGCCACCTCACAGGAAATGGACCTGGCTGAGTCCCGATGGTTCCACGAGAAATGAGATTGACTTCATTATGACCACCAAAAGGCAAATATTCACTGATGTCTCCGTGATCAACAGGGTTAAAACCGGTAGTGATCACCGAATGGTAAGAGGCACGGTGAATATTAATGTCAAACTGGAGAGGTCTCGTCTGATGAAGTCTACGCTCCGACCCACTCGTGCCCGTATTCAAGACCCCGAGAGCTTTCAATTTGAGCTATCCAATCGCTTCGATTGCCTTGAGAACATCGCTTCAGTGGACGAGATCAATAACAGGTTAGTAGAAACTGTCCAAACAGTGGGTTCCAAGTACTTTAAACCCCACCGTACAGATAGGCCACAGAAACTCTCCAACGATACCCTCAACCTCATGGCTGAACGACGCTCATTGAAACTGCAGTCTTCGGATGATGCTGAAGCATATAGGCTGCTCAATAGACGAATATGGAAGTCCTTGCGACACGGCATCCGGATCTTTAATACAAATCGTATTAAAGAGACGATAGAGCGGAAAAAAGGCTCCAAAGTGTTTGCAAGAGACATGTCTATTGGGCAAAGCCAGTTGACGAAGCTGAAGAGAGAAGACGGCAGTGTAGCGTCGACCAAAGCAGAAGTATTAGGAGAGGTAGAGAGTTTCTACGGACAGCTATACACCTCGGTCGCTAAACCTGTTAGCAGCTCGGCCAAAGACCCAAGAGCCAAACTGACCCGACATTATACCGAAGATATCCCGGACATCAGCCTGTACGAGATTAGAATGGCCTTGAAACAGCTTAAGAACAACATGGCGCCTGGTGACGACGGTATCACATCTGAGCTTCTGAAAGCGGGTGGAACACCGGTACTTAAAGTCCTTCAGAAGCTCTTTAATACCGTCTTACTCGAAGGTTCAACGCCAGAAGCATGGAACTAAAGCGTGGTGGTGCTGTTCTTCAAGAAAGGTGACAACACTTTACTTAAAAATTACAGACCCATCTCGCTTTTGAGCCATGTTTATAAGCTGTTTTCCAAGGTCATAACGAACCGTCTCAGTCGCAGGTTTGATGAATTCGAGCCTCCGGAACAAGCCGGTTTCCGAAAAGGCTATAGTACCATAGACCACATCCACACGCTACGGCAAGTTATACAGAAGACCGAAGAGTATAACTTGCCTCTTTGTTTAGCGTTTGTGGACTATGAGAAAGCCTTTGATTCGATCGAGACGTGGGCAGTGCTTGAGTCTCTCCAGCGGTGCCGTATTGACTATCGGTATATTGAAGTGCTGAAGTGTTTGTACAAAAACGCCTACATGTCAGTCCGAGTACAGGAGCAGAGTTCGAAGGCAATTCCATTGCAAAGAGGCGTGAGACAGGGAGACGTTATATCTCCGAAACTGTTCACCGCTACATTGGAAGACGCCTTCAAGCTTCTGGAATGGCAAGGACTTGGCATTAATATTAACGGCGAATACATCACTCACCTTCGATTTGCCGACGATATTGTAGTCATGGCAGAGTCCATGGAAGACCTCAGTACAATGCTCGAACGCCTCCATCGAGTTTCCCAACGGGTAGGTCTTAAGATGAACATGGATAAGACGAAAATTATGTCTAATGCCCATGTTGTACCTACCCCAATATCAGTTGTGAACTCAGTTTTCGAAGTTGTTGACGAGTACATCTACCTGGGACAGACAGTCAAACTAGGCAGGTCCAACTTTGAGAAAGAGGTCAATCGTCGAATCCAACTCGGCTGGGCAGCCTTCCGGAAACTTCGCGAAGTCTTCTCGTCAAAAATACCTCAGTGCCTCAAGACAAGAGTCTTCGACCAATGTGTGTTACCAGTGATGACTTATGGCACTGAAACGTGGTCTCTTACTATGGGCCTCATAGACAAGCTCAAAGTCACACAACGAGCTATGGAGAGGGCTATGCTCGGGGTTTCTCTACGTGATCGAATCAGAAATGAGGAGATTCGTAGAAGAACGAAAGTCACCGACATAGCCCAGAAGATTAGCCAGTTGAAGTGGCAGTGGGCAGGGCACATAGCACGCAGAAAAGATGGCCGATGGGGCCGAAAGGTTCTGGAGTGGAGACCACGGACCGGCAAGCGCAGCGTAGGTCGTCCACTGACACGGTGGACAGACGACCTGATGAAGGTCGCAGGACGACGTTCAGCAGTGAACGTCCTACGGCTGAGATGATGATGATGATGATGACATAAGGTGTACGCGCGACATGGCTTAGCACTTTTTTGTACGTATTTAATATTATTATTATTTATACGTATTATTGTATTTAGACTAAATATTGCTTAAGTATATATTTTGTTATAAACTGTTGTGGCGTTGTAATGATAACACTCACACAATGTTTATCTTTAAGTTTATTCTCACAGTTTAGTACAAAAACTAATTATGTAAGTATTTAGGAAGGTGCGTAGAAAAGTTAAACTATGTAGGTAGGCGCGAGAGGCATGCGTGTCATAGATGCGACTGTAGTACGATCACTGCCGGCCGGCCGCTTATAAATATATGTACAATATATTGTACAATCCATCCACCCCCGGCTATCTTAAAGAACGTTTTCAGTTTCTTTACTTAGAAAATTCTCTGCCTTGGAGATCATCAGGAACACTGACGCTAAAAACACCTTCTCACTCTTCATCGTTCTACAATGCGTCATTTACCGTGCAGGCAGTTCACCTTTGGAATAGTTTGCCAGTTTCAGTACGTCATTCTCCCTCATTAAATATCTTTAAAGATCGAATTAAAAAATTATATCTGTCACAGATTGGTGTTTGCTAAAATTTCAATATGTACCTATACTATATTATATTATGTAGGTATTTATGTAATATATATATATATATATTAATCAGTTTAGGTACATATTCATTATTGTCTATACTAACGCTGATACTATTCACCACTGTCCCTGAAAATACTATGCTATCTACCCAAAGGCTGTCTGGAAGAAATCGCTTTAAGCGATAAGACCGCCTCTTGTACAACTATGTTATATTTTTTCTATCGTATGTTTTTCTCTTTTATATCTTATTATAGTGTACAAATAAAGTGTTTTCTATCTATCTATCTATCTTATATATAATATACAAAGTAAAGTTAACTTATGCTCCTGTGTATTATAGACTTAGCAGATATTTTTCTCCAATCGTCTTTGACATGCACCAACTCATTTTTCAACCGTACTCATACACATAACTACTTCACACAAAACCTACATCGATTTTATAGATTATTCAGTTACTGTATACTAGTTATTATATTTTAATATATTTAACATTGTGATCAATAATTATATATAATATAGGGAATAACAAGAGAAATGCAAGATCCAATTCAAATAATATTGCTGCTGCATGTACATATCTCACATTAACGTTATAGTGTACTTATTAATATATTATTTATTATAATTTATTTGCGCTAACCCATAAATAAACTAATAAACTTAACAAGGAATGAAGAGTTGTGCCGCAACGGGCATCATAATGAACTTGTAATAAAATTATTGGCCACACACAGGGCAGCCGACGCCCCAGTGGCGACGAGTTAACCTGCATAGTGATGTGCCCTAAATATGTTGTATGTCGATGTAATTTTTACAAGACAATAATGTATGGTTTACTTTAATATATTCAATATGGCTTCTTACAATCCGAACTTTATAAATTTGTTTAATATTTGTATATCATTTATAAAATTGCACAAACTTGATACTATTTAATACAAGGCATAATACTAATTCAAAGTCAAATGTTTACAAAAGTAACTGTTTTGACTAGAAAACTCAGCAACATAACGTTTAACCATAAACCATTAAATCCTCTATCCAATCTCGTAACAGTACAGCTACTGGAAAAATAACAACGCCATTACACAGTTTATATCGACATCGATAAAATGCCCCACTGTGGAATATCTAGAGAGCCGAGCTACAATAAAATGTACCGAGCTAGCTACAAGCTTGAGCAGTTACTTCACTCACCCACCTCACCCCACTCACAATATGCGCAGTTCACCCACACATGCGGGCACCACCCACACATTAAAACAGTATGGCACACACATACCATCACCTGCGGATCTGCGACCACACATTTGAGTATCACAAGGAATACATAGACAAATGAAGGTGTAATACTGCGCAGCTAAATCCCATCGACAGTCAATGATAAAACACTAGAAGTAGGTTTTAAAAGTTCTGGCCAATTGAAGTGGCCAAGCTACTCGTATCGTTTTAAAGTTTCTAAAGCATGTAATATAATGTTGTAAAAACTTTCAGAATGAAACTAAAATATTTTGTGAAGTTACAGCTCAATTAACTATTTATTTTGAAGTTCTATACGAAAATTACATTCCTTAAGACGGGATTTAAATCTGCTTCTTCTCAAAATTTAAGTCTTAAAAAATCCTAGAACGATAAAAGTTGTGACTTCTTAAAGTAATACAAAAAAAAACGAAAAAAGTTAAAAGAGTGGCAACCAAGGTTCACGATCAAGATCAAAATATCAGGTAGCCGTTTACATAGACAATTATTTTCTTCATAACCAGTTAAATCAATCAAATATAAATAACTAATAATTTAAGGCCATTACGGCCTTCGATGTAGCAGTTAAACAAAATATGGGGACGAGAATCAATGAACCCTTTGCAAGCATTTTTCCGCGTTTATATATTTACAATAACACCATTACAACACAGTTTTTCCTCAAGTGCTTGATAGCAAGATTGTCCATTTTCATTTGCAACTCTTATGTCATATGCAAAAATATACCTAATGGGACTTTCCTTCGGTCAGACAGAAAGAACACACAAAATAACCATTTTGTATAATTTATCCTCTAACAAGTTGATTACTCGATGGATACCAAGTGACGTATGCACCGGCCAATCTACCGATACACATGGCGCTAATAGCTGGTCCGCACTAGCTTTGATTACTAATTGATCTGAACAATGACTACTGTTTCGAATGATATGTTAATTATGTAACTGCTGCAGTCCTGCATTATGAATAAGATTAGCTGTGTGAATTCCTATACTAGTTTTATTGTATACTACGCCTGCGTGGAAAATGATTATCCTGAACATTAGTTCGGTGGAATAGTAGCCTACATAAGCTACTGTATCTACGCATATTTTCACGATTTTAATTGATATATGCTTATCTAATCTTAATTAAATGAAGTACTGCAGAAGTTACATAATTAACATACTTTCTTCAGTTCAAATAATTGTAATTTATATAGCATATTAGTGACTGTCCGCGACTTCTTTTGCGTAGTAGGATCGGCCTTCAGCCTCGCTATAAACTCCCATCTTTTTTAAAAAATAATTATGTAAGAACATTCTACGAACTATTACAAAACATTTAAAAAAAGATGAACGAAATCGATAAAGCCGTTCTCTAGTTACGAGTATAGCGTGACCAGGAAAAACATGTTCATTTTTATATACATAAATAGATAGATTACCAACTACTGTGCACGACTTTGTCCGAGTGTAATAAAGCCATCGTGATCCCACTAGAACCACCCGTTGAATCAGGATAAAAAGTAGCCTGCATCATTTGTATGTTGACACTGGATGTGTTCCTGGATATTTCAAAGGCTTTTAATCAGCTTCGGTATGACGGCTTAATTTACAAATTTACTACTTATGGCTTACCCTCTGGGTCTGTGGCTTCCTGGTTTTTAAAGTGATTGAATTATCTATGTTGCTTTTTAGTAGTTGTTATTCTGATCATTAAACAATTGATAATCAATGTAAGGGTATCACAATCTCTCTCCGTTCTCTTTACAACGAGCTTTTTTAAAAGTCCGATGTCATGATGCCGCCTACGTCAAGCTATTGTAGAAAGAAATTATCATTATTGTTGTCCACATCAAACGAATATATACAAAGTCTCAAATCAAAAACAATTGCCAACATTTAAATAATATTTTTCAATGTTGCTTACTAGAAAAATAAACCACAAAATACGAATTACATACACAGCATCCAACAAATTCACAAGCTATCATATTAAAAGCTTTCTAGATTATTCTTAGCTCGTTCTGACCTGTGTGAACTTACCAGACTTAGGTGCACAGACGCATAAATAGTTTAAGGTTGATAAACGTATAAAGGGTTGCATGACATTTTTACCAAACCCTTTATGCATATATGTTAATCTCGAACATTTAAGAAAATCAATCAGAAATCAGAGACCTCCCTCTGATTTTTAAACAGAATATAATCAATTCAAGGCAAAATAAGTCAACTTAATTTAATTTATAAAGGAACACGAAAACGTTTTTCTATTTTTAGTAACCGATTGATTTATAGCAAATTTTACCTACTAAAAAGGGAAGACTTACTTTAAGTTTGCGTTGGAGAATATAAGAACCGACGCCATATGGGTGGTATAGGGTGTCTATTGAAATCATTTCATCATCAACTAATTTCTTTCTACGTCTTCGACCACAAGGTATAAGTTAATACTGTCCACAAGAAACTACCAGTTTAACTAATTGTAGTTTATGTGTTTATTCTGCGTATAAGCTATATGCGTTCCAAATTTTCAAAATCCGATGATTTTTCACCGTGAAGAAGTAACAAACATACACACTCACTCACCCACTCACATACTCACTTACAAACTCTGTCATTTACTTGTAACATATTATTGGTGTGATTATATTGTGACTAGTATGTGCCTGCGACTATTTCCATCTACTACGTGGAATAAGGTTAACAAGATCCCTTGAAAACTCATCGTTTGATTAGGATTAAAGTAACCTATGTGTTAATCCTTCGCACGTTTTTAAATGTATACTTCAATGATACTGTTACGTCACAGTTACTCAAGTTTTGGTGCTAGGCCCATGCCCATATGCCTTTTGTATCTGCTAAACAATAAAAGTTATATGTATTGTTACTTAGTAGATATATTTGAATACAATGTGAAACCTAATAAATATCCGTTTTGCTTATAAACAAAAACATAATAATTATTTCATGACACAATTTTATTACTTCCAAAACCTCTAGATGGACATTCGTCTGTTGTCCAGGCGTAGGTAGGTCTTTTTGTTTAATCGTATAATTGGGATACATTCTAAACAAAATAAAAATTAACAAAATATGGAACCTTGTGTATGGTTTTATTATGAAAACTAACGTGGTTTGTACACATTCTTAATATGAAAAACGGGATTCACTCACGTAAAAAAAGTCAGATCTTTCCGACTATAGATTCTACCACATCCAGTGGTCTTTTTCAAGGAGAGTGCAGAACGCTCGCGGTTGCATCTTGCCTCACGCTGCGGACAGCAGCACGTAGCGCGCGCGATGTCATCATGTCGTGCGGGGGCGGGGGGATATCTGTTGCGTCGGCGCAACGAATCTCTGTGTCCTTGTGCGTGGTATCGACTTAGACTAGCGTAAATCCAATACCATTGCATATTTACATCTCGCTAGCGATCCAGCGAGGCAATGCCGCCGGTTTGGTGGGTACTTTTGGCAGCAGGGTTGGTAGCGGTGGACTGGCTATTTAGTATTTAGGTTAAGTTTTTGATTTATTTTATATTATATTATATTCATGTACATGTACACAATGTATAACTTTTGTTAATAAATACTATATATATGGATACTGATAAAAATATATAATGGATAGTAAAATTCGTAAATGTATACCTGTCGCTTGTTCTATTTTTTGTAATATATGTAAATACTATGGAGTAATTATTTTAAATCTAGCATTTCTTATATAGTTTTCACTCGCACAGGGTTCTTCACAAGGACAATGCTATAGGTTGCGGTCGAGCCTTGTCTCTGCTACATACCTTTGCGACTTGTACTTATACACAAGTCCAAGCGTTCTAAGGGGGAGGCATATGTTCAGCAGTGGACGTTTTCCGGCTGATAATGATGATGATGATGATGATGATCCGTCACCAATGTGGAAGTAAAATAAGCAACGAAATTGACCAAATCAATTAAATTATCGTAATGGGACAGTACCATCGATTTTACTGACTGAGAAATTCCCTGAGAAAAATGACATTTTGCATTAAATTAAATCTATAGGTATTTGGTATTTGAGCGAAGACGATGGACGCGCTTCAGCCCCGTAACAAGTCCCAACAAGAAGAGGCATCCGTCACCAATGATGTACGTACCGAATAGTACCTTTTTTATCCTCAATAAAGCGTCGTCCCCACAATATTCACGAGGTCCTGTTTTATATCGATGGCGAAGATGAAAGAACTTCAAGTATGCTCGAAGGTCCACGGGGTAAAAAGGTAAGAGATGAAAAATTATAGGCTTACAACTGCCAACTTAGCTGACAGTAATATGACTGAAAGTACGAATCGGTAAATATTTGTAGTGTGTTTGCTAGACTAGCCTGTGGCAGCCGCGGTAATTATCATCAGACATTATAAGACTATGGTATCATGCAATATACCTATGACGAACGAACAATGTTCGTTTTTATTTATCCCTTCACCCACCGGACGCGAAAAGTACTTATACATATTGCTTGTTGGTTACCATAATAACATATCGGAGAAAATTTTAGACAATTCTCAAAACAGCGGCGCACTATGACCGCTACATATTAAGACGCGGTCCAACCCCAATTGTAAAATAATTTACGATACTTTACGTAAGGTTGAAATAACCTAATTGCACTGTTTAAATCATTCCATTTGAAATATTTATTCTTTGAGCCCACTAGAATAACTGACCATTCAGCTACCTGCATAGACAATATTTATTCAAATTGTAAGGCTAAGGAAACTACAATTATGACCGGTGTTAGGTCTGATCACAAGGGCCTTGCGATAAAATTTAATGGCAATAAAAACATGAAAAAGATGATAATCGAACATAGGCCGTTAACAACTAGTAGGCTCGGAAAGCTTCAGCAAAATATTGAAGCAAAACTTTGCATCGCGAATCTTTCGGAAGAGGACCCTAACGATTATAATTATAGATTATTATCTTTAGTTAGTACCGAGATCAATGAAGTTTGTCCAAAGGTTAAAATGTGTACAACTGGGAAGTTAGTTTTTGGTGACTGGGCTACTCGAGGTATTCGAAAAAGTACAGATACCATGTATGAGTTATATCATAAAAAACTATGACATCTGATAAAGTTTTCTAT
Organism: Selenia dentaria; assembly: GCA_917880725.1. Classification (NCBI taxonomy): domain Eukaryota; kingdom Metazoa; phylum Arthropoda; class Insecta; order Lepidoptera; family Geometridae; genus Selenia; species Selenia dentaria. Next base: position 16,795,741 of record OU862888.1, on the reverse strand, counting down.
AACTATGTCAAAACTTATTCAAAATTATTTAAGACTGTTTGTATGCGTGCTAAAGCTTTGTTTATTAGAGATAAAATTCGGAAATCGAATAACAAAATAAAAACAGTTTGGAAGACTATAAATACTGAGACCGGCAAAAATAAACCAAAAGACACTGCATGTGTCCTTGTAAATAACGATCAGACTGTCTCAGAACCAATAAATGTAGCAAATACTTTTGATAATTTCTTCTCTAATTTACCTCTAGAAGTCACCAAGTCACTGAATTCTTGCCCCAATGCAGCAGAAGCTATTCTTAAAACTAATTTCACGAACGAAGTACCTAGTCTTTCTTTTGAATATACTTCAACTGTCGAAATTATAAAAACATTCAAAAGCTTAAATATAAAGACTACTGAAGACTTATGGGGAATGTCAGTAAAAAATGTAGAGCCAATTATTAGTTTTATTGGTCCTATTTTGGCCCGCTTATTTGATCTTTGTATAGATAGAGGTACCTTTCCTAATTTAATGAAATATAGTAGAATCACTCCAATGTTTAAGGCTGGAGAGAAAACAGACCCCTCAAATTATAGACCAGTATCTATACTACCAATTTTGAGTAAGATCTTTGAAAAAATTATGCTCAAACAACTTTTGGCGCACTTCAACTAGCATTCAATACTGCACGAAAATCAGTTCGGCTTCACGAAAACAAGATCAACTAAGGATGCCGGTGTGAAGTTAATGACGTATGTCTTAAAGGCTTGGGAGAGCTCACATGATGCTATTGGTGTTTTTTGTGATCTCTCTAAAGCATTTGATTGTGTGGAACACCGTATACTGATTCGAAAGCTTTTCCATTATGGTATTCGTGGAGCTGCGCTTGATGTCATCGAGTCATATTTATCTGACAGGATGCAAAAGGTTGGCATAAATGGTGTAACATCTTCAGGATCTATAATTAAAATGGGTGTTCCACAAGGGTCCATTTTAGGGCCTTTTTTGTTCTTAGTTTACATTAACGACTTGCCACTTATGGCCAAGGATCTTTGTGATATTGTTTTATTTGCGGATGACACATATCTGATTTTTAAAGTAGATAGGAAAGATAGCACACTAATTCAAGTAAACAACGCTATATCTAGTATCTCTAAATGGTTCTCAACAAATAATTTACTTCTGAATTCAAAAAAGACAAAATGTTTGAAGTTTTCTTTGCTTACTGTTCCATATTTGGAGTCCAACGTTACGCTTGATGGAGTTAAACTCGTAATGGACAAGGAAACAGTCTTCCTAGGCATTGAAATTGACGCAAAATTACAATGGGGTCCTCATATAAATGCCCTGTCTGGGAGACTCAGTTCTGCTGCATATGCAGTACGTAAAATAAGAGAGCTAACAGATGCTTCTACGGCGCGGTTAGTGTATTTTGCATATTTCCACAGCGTAATGTCATATGGGATATTGCTATGGGGTTCAGCGGCTGATATAGAGACCATATTTATCCTTCAGAAACGCTTCTTCTCGGTGGGTTCTATATATTTTGGAACGCGGCGGTAGAGTCTTTAAAGTACATTATAATGAAAAGTTGACGTTCATAAGTGCGTCTTTGATGCCTAAATTGAATAAATGATTTTGACTTTGACTTTGACTTTGGAAATTGCTTGTTAGATTGGACGATGTAATGCGAAAATGCGTTAATTTTGTACGTTTTCTTTATAATTTTCGATATATACTAACACAATTGAAAAACCTGCTGGTTACTAATTTAATTCTATACGTTTTGGCTAAGTATTACCTAAAAAAATATAGTGGTATCGCTGAAAATTCTGAGAGTTTGGACGTGAAAGTTTATTTTTGTGGACCTATTTAGCATTTTTTTCTGCTGAAAGAGAGTTATATTTATAAATTCTATTCGGTTATTACTCTTTTCCTATTCCTTTTCTAACCTTTGTATTTTTTTCATAATATACGAGTACTATTGATCTGTTTCGTTACACTAGGTGTTTAAAATTCTGCTTTTTACTATTATCAGGGTACGAGCGCGCCTTAATAGATAATCTTTATACAAACAAAAAGTGTAATTTGACATGAAGTCCTAAGGTGCAAGGTTTTCGCTCACTCACATCCTTGCTTTAATCCTCGCTCAAGCACTCAGAAACTTTGCATTTATATTCGTGTGAAGATGAAAATGACAAGGTAGTTGTTGAAATGTAAATCTGACAACAAGTCGCTATCCTCTGTGTCTGACAAAAGTTACCCGAAGCCTCTTGTAAAAAATACCTCCAAACTGGGCGGGCGGGGAGGCAACGCTTAATGATCAGAACGCCTCAATATTGCGAAGCCTTATCGTTATAATTTATTCACAGCAGAGAGGCGCCTTCCGTTACTGGGTAACGTGGGACTTGGAGGAAGAAAGTTAATTTGTTTTCTTATTACAGTAGTAGAGAAACGTTAGGTTCCTTTGTTTCTGTCATAGTAATACCCTGAGGAGTAACTATTTATATATTTAAAATAATTAAAAATTAAATTCTATTCGTTCGTAATCGCAGAGCTTGAGAACGGCTGGAACGGATTTCGATACTTTTTCTACATGTTTGTAAGAATGCAATTACGGTTTAATGGCAAAATCAGGAGAAAATTACCGCCTTTTTCTTATAGGGCAGGATAATTTGTAATATGTTAGCAAATTTTGTCTGCTAAAGTATTTTAATAGAAGGGGTCCTGTTTCAATGTGTAAACTGTTTTTTTTTATATTTAGATATTTTTTAATAATTATTTTTATTCCTTCCAATATGCCGTTACAAATTATTATAATTATAATGATACACACCATAACGCTCCTTTTCATAAGCTATTCCAATTAAGTATAAATTCGTACAACCTTACACCCAAACAAGAATAAATCAACGTCGATAAATCAGTTCAATACGCCACGCACGCCCTAGGGTGGGCTTGCTCTAATAAAGGATCACCATATATACAGATACGTACCTTTAGCTCACTCTGTACATAGGTAGCCGCTTTGTCTACAGTGCCTCATCGGTCGAAACTTTACTTTCCGCAGTCAAACTTAGATCAAGCCAAGAATCTGGGAATATGTAGTAAGAGCATGATCGAGTGTGACAAGAGTCATTTCGGTGTGACAATGTGAAAAGACAGTCATACATTTGCTTATAAAACTTAAACATATTTACTGGTATACACTCTCATAAGTAAATCAAACTAATTTTAAAAATAAATAGTATATTAGCTAGAGTGTAGAAAAGGTAACAAAACAAGGTGTTTAATGGTGGTTTTGAATGGAAGAGTATACAAAATGTATAATTGCAAATGAATCAATTTTCGACATTGCGAGTGCACATACATAAAGATGTGCTTTATACGGGCGAATTAAATTCCAGCGACGTTCATATAATTTCCTTCGAAAAAAAGACGTTACTATTTGTCAAGAAATTCACTATCTTTTTAATTATTAGGTTATTAAAGTAACGGCAACACCATACTTAAATAAATATAAAACGCAAGTTAATAAATATACACTACAAATCACAGTTGACTATATTTTCTGTGCAACCTCAATATTTACCCAAATAATATCATCATTTAACTAAACGAAATGTATGAAGTGATTAGAAATATTACTGCTGAAATAATTGATACAATTTTTTAAGATTGTTCCTTATATTACTAAACTACCCCGTAAAACTGTTGCTAGACAATTATAACTAAAAAACCTGCATGTGTTAGCGCACCTTTAGTAATTTTTTTTAAGAAAAGGAAAACAGATGAAGATATTGCGTCACATATATAAATAATATTGTAGTTTACTTGCTTTCATTGTACAAAGTATAACAATAAAGACAAGGAAAAACATCGTCAACATAATCCCATCCAACAAAATCTAAATTACATTGAATTATTCGGTGTTCATAAACAATGCACGGGAACAGAGCAGCGAGGCGTCTTAATTAAACTTGCTCTATATACTTACGTACTCAATCTCACTTGTGGAAGTTAAGGAAAGGTTAAGGCACCCACTCTCCCCCCAAGGAGGCCGGGTTCAACTCACCCTACTCTCCTCTCGTTCGACATTCCCGAATTTTCCCAGAGTATCGCTTAATGCAAGTTTATTATCTACCATCGTAAGCGTTAATTAATTCTTAGCATTTTTTGTATGTTTTTTGTTCTTTTTGATTGTTATGCTTTAAAAACCATTTTTGATTAAAAATTTAATCGTAATCATTGCAAAATTTTAATCAGAACGCAACTAGTAGATTGGAAAAATTATGAATTAACAATTTTAACAAACTAAATTAAAGAAACATGAACATTGAACAACACATTATATAAACTATTTTCATTGTAAGATATTATTAAAATCTCATAATAACTTGTATTTTTTAAAATAATGTCAATAAATATTTAAAATTACACTATTAATACTGTCAATAAACATTTAAACTGGAGTATTCCTTCCATAACCTACCGATAACGACTATGACGCCTACGCCGCCCTCGTATAGTAGCGGCCGCCGCGTAGCCTCGTAGCTGTGTAACGCCTGCGCTATTCCGTTACACCTACGGTACTACCTACGCGAATGTCTTGGATATAATTGCGTCCGTAGGTGACATTTAAAATTAGAGGATTTGTGAGTGTATTTTCTATCACAAGCAATGTTCAGTTTTAATTTCTAAATCTGATTGTAAATAACCAGTCAAGTGCGAGTTACACTCACGCACCGGGGTTTCCGTACACAAAGAAAGCATCTTAACAAATTGCTCTAACCAAAGACAAAGTAGGTTAAAGAACACACTCAACTTTCGTCATTCGATCCCTAGAGACGATTGTTGCACCAACCGCAAATAATAATTGTGGAATAGTAAATTTGCTTTTTCTGTTATAAAGCTGCATAATAACGGTTTTTAGATTATTTTATATGTGTTATGGGTTCTTGCCAACTTTAATTAATTTGGTCAACAAAAAGTATCCCATAGATCTTGATTCCCTTGTGCAATCGCAAAAAAGCGAAAAATTCTGACATAAACGGTCATATCTTTTGATTGACTTTTTATTTTGATTTATCACAGCTGAAAGAGACTGTAGACCCGAGTATTTAATAAAAGAAGAAAAAAGGGTCTTACCAGAAAGAGAGAGAGAGAGAGAGAGAATTCCAGGTACGGAATGTTTATAAATACGAGATGGTTTTTTGATCTCTATATTTTATGATTTCTTTACTTCTCAGATGATGTACAAGTAATTTAACCGTAAGGGCCTCTTACATATTATTTTCCTGGTTCTTAATTTCTTAGTTAAGAGTGTAACAAGTTATGAAATATTTGTTGTTTTCATATTACAAAGATATAAGTTATACAATTCAAAGTCAAAGTCAAAGTCAAAATCATTTATTCAAATTAGGCATCAAAGACGCACTTATGAACGTCAATTTTTCATTATAATGTACTTTAAAGCCTACCGCCGCATTCCAAAATACATAGAGCCAACCGAGAAGAAGCGGCAAGAAACTCGGGGCCATTCTTTTTATATAGATGTTTTTACAATGTTTTTACTTAGGTACTACAAATATTAGCTCCAGTGTGTTGCCTTACAAAAGAGAACATAATAATGGTATCAGTAGGGCAAGACACGCTACACTTTGACATCTTAGTACACGAGTAGATAGATCCTTTTTTTTTTTTTTTTTGGGGGGGAAATGCTGTGCACTTCCCTTCCGCCACGGGGGTGACGGAAGGGGGCGTGTGGGGCTCAGACCCACTAAAACCCCCCCGTGAGCAGTCCTCCGCCAAGGTGGAACGAGACAGGGTCGCGCTGGCAGTCACCATCTCGCCCCAGCGGTAGGCCCGGATTGATCTTAACCGGGCCTCAGCGCCTGTGAAGGGATGACCTTGCTCACCAAGGTCACCACCTAGACGTGTAGGGCCGTGCAAACCGGCGAAGAGTCCCCCGACTATTCGCCAGTGGCCCCACTACGGAGGAGGGAGGAGACGAGCAAACCGTCTCCTCCGTTCCCCCGGTCGTCTGCGCCGGAGCGGGTCAGCTCGAACATCGTTCTCCCTGATCCGCTCCGCGGCCTCCTTCTGCGTCATCACCGCTTCGCAGAAGGTGGCCACCGCCTGCCACGCTCTCTCGCTGCTGAGCATGGAGATCACCACGCTCGGCAGGGAGAGATCTCCGCCGATTTCCGCCGAAAGCGTGTGCCGCTGCGGGCCCCATGCAGCACACACTTCCAGCGTGTCTTGCGCCGTATCCTCCGGCGCCCCACACTCGTGGCAGGCTGGGGTCGCCTCCCGTCTCGCGATTTGGTGCACGTACTTTCCGAAACATCCATGTCCGGAAAGCACCTGCACCAATCGGAAGGTCAGCGAACCGAATCGCCGCCTCACCCATCTCTGGAGGACTGGGCGGATGGCCTCCACCGTCCACTGCCCACGGAATGGTGGAGCCAGGTCCTCCGTCCACCGCCGCAACAAGGCAGCCCGCGCCTGCAACCGCATACGTGTAACCTCCTCCCACACTGGAGCGTCTCCACGGGATCTCCTCGCCGCCACGAAGTGATATACTTCAGCGAGGTCGCGATGACCCGTTGCGGACGTCGCAGTAGAGTCTTGTTGTCGCGACTGAGGGCGTCCACCCAGACTGGTGCTCCGTAAAGAGCCATACTCCGGATCACTCCGGAGTATAGCCGACGGCAGTTGGCATTCGGGCCACCCACATTGGGCAGCAGCCTACCCAAAGCAGCTGCAGCTCCTACAACTCTTGGGGCCAGTTGTGAAAAATGGCTCCTAAAAGCCCACCGTCCGTCCAGGTTGAGGCCCAGATATTTCATCTGGGCTCCAACCGGGACCAGGACCCCATCCAAAATAACCCGCGTTCCCGGAGGGGGTCCTCCTAGAGGCCCGTGGAACAACAGGGCCTCGGTTTTGGAGAGGGCAACCTCCAGCCCCAGGGTGCGAATGCGATCAATTACTAGGGTTGTACCCACCGTGGCCAACCGCACCGCCTCTCTTAGGTCCCTCCCCCTGACTACGACTAGAGTATCGTCGGCGTAGCACGCGACCCGCATGCTTGCAGGTAGCGTACCACGCAGCACCCAGTCGTAGCCTACGTTCCACAGGAGTGGTCCCAGCACTGACCCCTGTGGAACCCCGCAGGAGACACGACGGCGCCGCAAACCGTCGCGCCCTTCCACCAGGACCTCGCGGTTCTGGAGGTAGTCGGCCAACAGCCTCCGCAGATACAAGGGCACTCCATGATAGCGGAGCGCCTCATGTATTGCTCCATGCGGTAGGCTGTTGAACGCGTTGGCTATATCTAGCGAGACAGCCAACGCCTTTTCCCCCGCACTGACCGCATCTTGCGTCCATCCTTTCAGCCAGAGCAGGGCGTCAATTGTTGACCGCCCCGCTCTGAACCCGAACTGGGCCTCTGACAGCCCAGGACCTGTACCCTCCAGGTGCCGGATGACACGTGACGCTACCACTCTCTCTAGGAGCTTGCCCGTGTCATCCAGCAGTACGATAGGCCTGTACCCGGAGGGTGAGTCAACGGCTCGGCCCTCCTTCCGCAAGAGGCACAGTCGACCGTCCTTCCAAAGTTTCGGAAACTGTCCTGACGTGAGGCACTTGTCGAACAGTTCCCGAAGCTGGCCGCTCAATTCTCCCAAGGCGATCCTAAGGACCCGCCCTGGAATACCATCTGGACCCGGTGTGGTCCGTCTGCCTTTAAGGCGACCGACCGCGATTTCCATCTCCACTTCAGTCACAGGTGGAATGGGGGCTGGGTCCAATACATCGAAGGAGGACGCTGCCATCGTCTAGATAGATCCTGGAGTAATCAGTCCCAAGCTGTTTTATCCTCCAAGTAATCCGAAATTTTGTAATAACCTTTAAATTAGCTGCGCCCCGCCACCCGTGTGGTGATGGTTAATGCTGATAATAATTTCAAGTATCCTATGTGTCAATCCAGTGCATCATCAGCCTCTATACCAAATTTCATCAAAATAGTCCAGCCGCTTGAGTGTGACGAAGTGACAAATATACAAGTGAACTCACATACTTTAGCGTTTATAATATTAGTTGAATAGTGTGATATTACTATTATCACACTCTCCCTAAGATAGGGGACCATATTGCGAAAATGTGTCACTCAAACTATAGCATTATTACATGACTATAATCAGCCCCATGGTCCCACTGCCCGGGCGTTACTCTCGAAGAGAGGTGTAGGCTCCACCACGGGCGTCCGTTTTCAGGCAAAATTGCCCTCAACGTACTCTAATGACTATGTAGTCTTGAGACAAACAACATTACATGTAATATCGAGAGCTCAAGTTAAATAAAATACATGGTAAATATCCCGTTTCTAAAGTTAATTCAAACAATATTGCATGTGCGATTGCTTTTTGAAAACATAAAACTATACCCTAATTGTAATTAATAACTTTTTTATAAAATCATGAGATTACTGATTAAGGTTGTTAATAGGTTTTTATTTCACAGCACAACAATAACAAGCAAACAAAATAGTACAACAAAAAGGTTTATTCTAAAACAAATTACAAATTCGAATTTTAATTTGACTTTGTATATGTAAGTCAACAAATATGAACTATATTAATTATTAAATATTATTTACAAAGCATTAAAAGTAAAAATTAATACTTATCTATAAACCCTATTGTGGGTGAAAAACACAATAAAAACACAAGAAAATACAAATCCACAAAACTTTGTTTTGTGTATTCCGGTAAGGTATCCGTGTCCGCTTCTAACTTAGACTACAACAATAATCGACCTCTATTAATATCAAACGCTGATTCTAATTATTGAACGATATCAATCGTCGTATCTACGATATAACCAATTTGTGTTCAGTCTGAGATATTGGCTTTTAACATTAATTAAGGATTCTAAGCTTTACGCCTTCAAAAGTTTGAGTTGACCGCTTTAATATGAGTAAAATACTTTTAAATATACTGTAGAATTTTCTATCTGTATAAATTAAATGCTTTCCTTTGGTAAGCTCGCTAACCTATTATGTTCATAATAGTCCAGTAAAACAGAAATAATCGGAATAAATTCAAAGTGCTTTGTTCTATGGGACAGACGCCGTAGCACAAACAATTTGCGAAAAAGTATTCGAATCGCAAGCGTCAATGTGTCACGCTTCGGCGTATAAACGAATAATATAATATATGAGTTATCTGTGTCACAGTTGTCCTAGATACATGACAGTTTGTACTGATTGATATGAAAGACACTTTACGTTACATTTACGCAGTTATTCGTGCTAGGCCTAGACAACATTAGCGGGTAAAATTATTTAAAAAATTAATGTAGCTAACTAAATAGTCAATACAATAAAATACTACATTGATCCAAACCATGAATTAATTCATGACTGGTCTTAACTAGTCTCTCTACCATGAGTCCGTCGAACATAGATGTAATTACGTTTTATCGACAAATCGGTAGCCTACTGCCGTGCGATTCTCTAAGAGCAAACATGGTTGCATCATTGACAACATCCGTGAAACAAATGAATAGATGACAAGAAACGTTGGAAAGCAACCTTATGTACAAGGGCGATATCTCATAAAGTATTTGACATCGCAGAGCTCGTCGACGAATCTTACAGATCTTACAGTCTGGTAAGAGAGCCAATCACAGCTTTTATCTGTATAGTTCTGTGTGACACTACACTGCTTTTAAACAAGAAACATAAACGTAAGATCTCAATTCCCAAAACTAATTTTGTAACCCGTATTAGTCACATACTGACTGTTCTATAATTAACTACGGCCTGGCGTCTGCTGCTCATTCGCGGTCCCAGCAGGGCGATTACCATCAGGTGGCTAACTTTCTTGTCCTATCAGTCACTAGTATAAAAAAGAAAGCCTTGATTAAACGTCTAGTTATTGATCACCAATAACATGTTTGTATATATGTATCATATACAAAAAAAAGGGAATCGAAATATTTATAGGGCACATTGGGTGGATACATTGATTATGCGTGGGCGGTTATCATGTACTTCAATCAAGAGGCTGGAAGCTTTGGTATTTAAAGGTTAAAAGGTAACCTTATAAAATATACGTTACTGCTATGATGATATAAGGGTTTCCTATTTATTTGCATAACATTTTATGTCTTAATTTAACATGCCATAAGTTTACCAAATAGTAACTACGCACAATATTCATTTGGCAAAACAATTACAACACAAGCACAATTTTTAAAGCATAACTACCTAAACTCATAAAAATTGTTAAGCATACTATTCTAAAGCCTAAATTTACTTACGCATAATGACATTTAAGCATAATGAGGGAAATAAATTTTCTCAGAATTTCGACAAGTATTTTACTTCAAAAAATATAGTTCGACAAGGCATTGCTTCGACATACATTCGACAAATGTTGTATCCCAAAAGTGCTGCGTTATATCCTTATAGACATATAGACATGTAGATTAGCCTAATTCTGGCGCTTCGCCGGCTGCTGTCACGGCACGCTCGCTATGCTCGCTCGGCTCGCGCATTAAGTGGTCGCCATTCAACCAAACGCTCCTCCTCACTTTGCTCGTCGTCTCACTTATCGTGACTTTGCTCTGACTAGATACTCCACTGCGTTCTGCGGGAGTATTTCTTGTCGAATGTATGTTCTTTCGACGCAATGACTTGTCGAACTATGTTATTTCGATGTAAGCGACTTAAGAAGTATTGGACTTGACGAAAATCTGAGGTACACCGAATCTTTAAGCCTAATATTTATTAGACAAATAAACAATATGCTTTATTACTTTTCGCAAATTATATAAAAAATTAGGGCAAAATCCATGAGCCTTAACTATATTTGTGCTTACTGAAATAGTTTGCCCAAATACAATTATGTCAAAAAATTCATATGAAAAAAAAATGCGTAACTTGTTATGCCAAATTAAATGTAGACGCTCGCATGTATAAACACCTAAGAGAAATAAGAATAATGTTTACACAATCATACTACAAGTATTCCACGTGTCTGCGGAGGCATGAACACATACAATAACACATCACAACACTCAAGCTCCCAGATCAAACATTTCTGGTCATCGCACAAGTATTTGGCCTGGCCAGGGATCGAACCTGGGACACCACGCTTCAAAGGCAGATTTTCTACCAACGGCCCTAAACGAACCGATAAACCTGCTGAAACCAGGTTATACTCGACTACGAAGACTACTCAAGACGGTGCGAAAACAAAATCAATTCTACTTAGATCTAAAAATATATCCATGTACCATAAAATAGCTAGTCCAATCCAGACTAATAAAGTTGAAACTCAGTACTAAGTTAAAGTACGACACTAGTAGAGGGGGTACCATACCGTCGCGACGCCGCTCGGTGTCTCGTCTGCCGCCTTTGCTGAATACAGAGTAACAGCATGGCCACTAAATAATCGCTCCTAGAGGATACAGATAAGGTGATGATACTAAGTGTATATTACTTTTTAAAAATAATACAGTGAGAAACACAATTATTATCTGTCCTGAAACAATATAACTTTGTTTAGGTTTGAAAATTACCGTAGGAAGTGAAATTACTGGGCAACCAAAAATCACGAACAATGTTTCGGAGAATCGGCGCAGTCTTACCTCAGCCGTTTTTTCCCTTCCACCTATCTTACAGATACCACATACTCGATAAGAATAGACAACCTCACTATTACTCTTATGGCATAGCCAAGGAAGATATTACAGCTTGTATTTTTTTCCTGTTTATAATTACCAAAAATGTATGAACATTAATTTTTATTTGAAATTTCGTATTGCACTAAATTATCAGCGTTTAGTAGCAAAATATATTTTTTCAGTCGTTAAAGATGTCGCTAATCGCAGCAAAATGCTTGTAACTGATATATTTGATTTTGAGATATAAATATTAAGCTTATCACGCTACTGTAAAACAATTTATGGAATTTTAAAGAATAGCCATATGTAGGTAAATATAATATTCAAATCATATCGTTGGCTTTCATTAATCTCGGCATATATTGAATTACATGGAATCAGATACCAATTAGTTGAGGCGACAGTTAAATTACGTGCAAGCATTGTTTACCTACATGATCTAAAGACTGAAAACCATTCTTTGATGCTGTGACAATTCATATGCCAGGATGTCGTTCGGGCATAAAATAATAAAAAGGTTTATGAGTCAGTGTTGGGGGGCGGCAGGGCAATCGCAGATACCGCACGGAGGGACACTGGACCAATACTCCGGCAGACGAGGGCACGTCACATCATCATCATCATCATCATCGCGGCCGTAAGTTCGCAGCTTAATATTATGCCTACCTCGATAGACTTCCAACAGGACTGGTTGAAAGCGGCATGTACCCATCGTCGTCCATTGTCCATTGACTTTATCAAATAGTGTATCACGTTGTCGGTGGACGACCAACGCTGCTACACAATGTAAAGCAGTTAAACTGTTAAGCACTTCACCAGTCTTTTCAGGGCTTTTCGAAGGCCTGTGTAACAGTAACTGCCATGAGGCTCTTCGTCGCTGCAGGCTTGAGCTTAGATAGGGATATCTTACTAATGGAACCTAATATCATAAGGGCTGGCAATTTTCTGTTTCATGGGTTCAGTCTGGACTTGCGAATTCACTTGAAGCGATTTATTCGTGGCCCTATTATTCGAGATACTCTGGTTAGTTAATAATAGCTCTTACTGAGGAATAACAAACAGTTTTTCAAACTTGTCATGAAGGCAGATTATAGTCTAAAACTATACTTTTTATTGCAACACGAAACGAGTAGTTTTCTGAGGGATATGGTCTTTTCCTATTTTGAACTCCTAAGCCAAAAACACACGAATTCACTAATAATATTGCGACTACCGCTATAAAAACAATATTTAAGCATAATTGTTAAATAGAGAGATAATTAAGTATTAACACATTACATCTAAACATTCAGCGATCATTTAAATACAGAAACAAGCTTAATAACACCAATACAATTAAGTAAAGGTGCCTACTAATAACCATTTGTTTAACCCAAACACAAATAATCAAATTAATCGTAAGGCGAGCGATATCAACATTATTAATGCAAGACTCGAACCTCCACTCTCCCTCCCCACCTTTCATCCTTTCCCTCCCCATGACCCTAACTCCTTCGGAGAAAAAGGACGATGCCGAAAAACCGCCTGAGTGAAACTTTAGTAGGGAGCGCTTTAAAAGATTCCTTGTAATTTAATACGAATAATGATTTAACTTTGCAAGCTTTGTTATTAGGTGTAGATTTTATTTCAACTCTATATAAATACCTACCTAACATAAAGGTTTGTCAAACTTACAGAATATATATATATATATAACTGATTTGATGAAACAAAAAAAATATTTTACAAAAAACATTCATGCGTCTCTATTATAGATACATTATTATTAAATTAGCAAAACGGGCAATGAAACAAAAGAACAAACACTTAACTACATAATAATTTGTTCTATTGTAGTGAGATGTTCGTTCTTTTGTATTTAAATTAAAGACATAAAGAATTCAATGTCATAAGTGTTGATTTGGATAACAAATAAACCAAAACTTAAACTCAAGATTAACAAACCGTGACACAAGTTTACTCCTGTTGCGTGTTCGACGAAATCCATTCTCCTCGTCTATATCACTTTTATAGCTCAAAAGTCTTTATCTCAACATGATAAGGTTTAAAAAGGGTTGTGAATGAATGCGTAAGCTGAAAATCGGTTCGCAACTTTACCATATTCTATAAGTACTTCAGATATTTAGATGTTACTCTTATTGCATTGCAGAAAGGTCGGTTGTCATCTGTTTGTTGGATTTTCAAGGATATTTGTGATTGTGAGGTCAGAGCCACCCTGCCCCAACCCAACATGTTATTTACGTGTGAACACAGGCCGCGTAGGGTTCAATTTATCTGACCTACTGGGCCTCCCACTAATATAACGCTGTGTCGGTACTTGTACCCCTTTAGGAGGTCACTTTTTTGTGTGTGGGTGCTTGAACGTGAGATAGTTTAGTTATTTTTAGAAGTGTAATAAGAGAAAGTGAACCGTGATAATGTGTGAAATTTTAACGTAAAGGAACATAGCTAATTTCTTCCATTTTAACAATCAGTTAAAGTTTGTCAGAGATTTTTCACAGATTCGTTACTTCATTGGGTAGTCACCTTTGACGCGTGGGGTCCTAGGTTCGATCCCTAACGAAGACAAATATTCGTATGATGAGTAGAAATGCTTGCTTATTTACAATTATTTCTGCAATACTTACTATATTATATATATAATAAGTAGGCCAACATCGTTACCCTATGCCTAAGTACTTTTTGGATTGCTATATAATTGTGACCAGATTGTTTTATATCATATATTTAAAAAACCTTTTACGCAATAAAAGTAGACCCAACTTCGCCAGATGTGACGTGCGAGCAAAACTTAATCCGTTTATGATGAAACTTTTTCTTGACCTACCGCAAGTTTGTTGCAGTTACCGTCTGGCGTGAAACAGACTACTATCGAACGTATAACAATGAAATGAAAATTCCATTATTACGTGACAAAGAAATAATCCCTCTACGAAATATTGGGTCGACAATCGAAAGTGAAGGGGAGTCAGACGTGTACAAGCGTCCAAGTGGCGGGCAGATTCACGATTACGGCCATCTTAGGGGGCGCACCCTAACTGTATGATGGACTGGAAATATTCCATAATATCTGAAGCGTCGTTACAATGCCTTAGCAGAATATTTTTCTTGGGCAGAAAGCCGATATTCCCCCAAGAGTTACGACATTTCAATTTGCCAAGGCGGGCGGAAAATGGAATTACGATTGAAGCGAGAACGGTTGAGAGTCGACGGGTATCTCATTCGCAGCCGAGGATATCCGAACACCGCCGATGTGTTACGAAGGCAGAGCGCGCCCGCCGCCGCACCACCGTGTATTGATTAGATGCGGAACGCTCGATGCCATATAAATTAGGCCGCAAATGAAAAAAAGGATACAAAAAGTAAGTTTAACACAATAAACATTTGGTTGAAATAAGGAATAAATCCTTTGAATACTAACCTGCCCACTTGTGTTATCTAAGCTTGACACATAAAGTAAGTAAGAATAAAAATTCAGTGTTCAGTTACTTTTCTTGCGACCATTAGTTTCAAATTGCAATAGTGATCAACCAACCACCAAGCAAGTAACTTAAAAAACTACACAGATCCGATTTTATTTTAAACTTTTGGGTCTATTAAAAAACTATTTATAAACCACTATTATTTTCTGCTTAAACTTTATTTAATTTCCGAGGTAATTAATATGAAGGCAATCTATTTGACGCGGTCGACATCGGCGGTGAAAATAATGTAGACGAATAAATATACATTACATTATTAACGAATGTTGGCCTCATTTCTCGCTCTCTTTGTTCGTTTCACGATTTTCTGTGAGAATTAATTGAAAATAAGTTTTCCTTATTGTGGTTTCAAGGTTCAAAATAATTTGTTGGGGCAGCATTTTGTTCGCGTTGATAGACCGTTGTGATCTCTCACACGGAGAGCTTTGTTATTTTAGCTATAAAGTCTAATATTGAGTGTGTTTAGCGTTGGCACGTTTCATGATTTGTGGGTTTATAGCAACGGTGAAGTGTCGGTGTTTAATGGTGGCAGCGCTTGGCTCTCGCCGGCCATATTGAAAAAGTTTGGGCGCGAAAAAAGGGCAGTTAAAATACAAAATGATGACTACATTGCGAGTGTGGATCTTACAAATGGTGCAGGTCACAACGACAATACAACAATTTGTTTTTGGTATTAATAAACAAAATTTTGCAATGAAATTAAATGAAATGAAATGAAATTTATTAATTGCAAAAACCGTGTACATAATAGATCTTATTAAGCGCACAAGTGCTTGTAGAACCACAGGTTGTCCTCGACAGACGTACAATATAATATTGTTAGTATTGATTTATGACTAACATATGACTGTAAGAGTGTGTGCAAGGTAGATAAATTTCTAAATTAGCCTAAATGTGCTCACTTCGAGCATTCGCCTGTAATGTAACGTCACAGAGTCGAGCATTACCTACATCAGTGAGGAAGGAGAACAGAGCATTACAGTGCGCAAACTGTAATCTTACAGTTCGAGCATTACGTTGCTAAGAGGAAAAGCACCAAGCTAAGTGCACAACTTGATGATACAATGTGGACTATTTTCATGCAACTTGTTACATTGTAATTGAGTATGTGGCGGACAAAATCGAATCTAATGTTACATTACAGGTAAATGCTCGTCAGTCAGGGATGCATTATTGTAATGCAATGCTCAAAATCGAATATAAAATGTTACATTAAAAGTGAATGCTCCAGGTGAGGGATCACTTTAAGAGTCCTGAACTTAAGTATATAACATATTACTTCATCAGTCGAACGACCCAGACACAATAGAAATTTCATTGTTATATGGACAGTCGACTGGTGAGGGGATATAATACGTGCGAGGCGAGACGCAACCGCGAGAGTTCTGCACTCTCCTTGAAAAAGAACACCGGATGTGGTTGAAACTATATTCGGAAAGATCTGACTATTTCCGATCCCGTTTTTCATATTAAAAAAAAATATTAAGTATATAAATCATAGTTTAAATAACACTTTCTAACATTATTCCGATTATTTAAAGTGAGGGGGTAACGGAGTCACGGGGCGCAGTTACTATAGAACGTAGGAACGTTTTCTTTTAATTTGACGCCTGTCTGACTGTCACGTGACCCTTAGTGTGTTTCTTCCCGCGCATTTTGTTACCGGGTCGTAACAGGTCGAAGAAAACATAGGGTTAACGATAGCTATGGCTGCGTATTTTCTGTTGTAGGTACTATGAAATATCTTCTGGACTTCGCGTAGATAGATAGATACACTCTTTATTGCTACACCACATTAAAAAATACAACAAACAAATGAAAAACTTAAAATTAAGTGTCACAATGGGCGGTCTTATCGCTCAGAGCGATCTCTTCCTGACAGCCATGTAGATGTACTCCAAAAGGTTTCAGAGGCCGTAGCATAAACAGTTTTCAAAAAAGTTTTTGTATCGTAAGCGTCAAAACATCTCGCATCGGCATACAAACTGTTATCTGTCTGTGTCCCCGTTGCCCTAGATAAACGATAGTTTGTACTGTTCCACGTAAACGATACGGTACGTTACACTTACGCAGTTATTTGTGGTAGGTTCACAGATGATACTACCCTACACGTAATAAACTCCTTTAAAATTTAGCTTTATCTATATATAGTACGTATAATAAACTTAAAATAATTTATTTAAGTATAGTACCATCATATTTTTAAAAACATTGTACAACAAAATTGTACCACACTAATATTATAAAGGCGAAAGTTTGTGAGTATGTATGTTTATTACTTCTTCACGCTCAAGCGGCTGGACCAATTTTGATGAATTGAAACTATCGTAAGTATTACACATTTTAATGTTATTTTGACGGTTTAACTTACGCAGTAGGTATAGTCGAATATCTCAACCGGTTTCGTGACTGTCCGGGCCACTTCTTCATGGAGTACTTACGCACCCGGCTGCGTTCGCGCTAGTACTCGTACAGTACTTGCGCGAACAGTTTTGATGAAATTTGGTAAGGAGGTAGATGAGGCGCTGGAGTTCTATTCTAAAACTGAATCACTCATCTTAACCCTTCATATACCGTGATAATTGAAACAAAAGATTTATGAATGATACGAACGTACATTTACGTCAATGGTACTCAAAGGGTTTAGGAATAGATGGTGCTACCCCTTTGTCTCTTTTACCTGCTGTCAGGGCCCTAATAAGATATATTCAACCTTATTTTTTGTTTGCGCCTTTACTAGGGTCGCATAAAACATGGTTCGGAAGCGAATTTTTCATATTTGGCATCAGCAAAAAGTAAAACATATATATTTTGTAATTCAATTATTTTAATAATACCGAGTGAATGTGTAACAGTGAAAAAAATAAATTCCTCAAGATCCTTTCTCCGTAAATCTCAATTTCAATAAACAAGGAAGATTTTCAGATCCTGTTTTCCCTTTACGAAAATACAAACACATTCGTATGAGTATGTTACCTACATTTTTCGTCTCACTTGGTACATCTTTTCAGTAATTCGCTTTGGAATCCCTCGTTCGGGAGATTTAGATGGAAAACCGCCCTTCCCCGGGGTGACCCAGCGGAGAACCCGTTGTTTCTTCAAGAACTTCTCTGAAACATGATACACTTGTACAAATACAACCACTTTCATCAAATAAAAGACAATGTTAGGTTTCATAGATACGGTTCAATTTGGCTTGAATTGCATTGGCGTTTAGGTTGTTTTTAATAGGCTTGTTTATTGGCACCTTTTCAGGTACTTAGAAGAGGATCGCCTTGTAGGATATGCCCAAGACTCGAGCCAGCATATTCGTCAACTTAGTGCCTACTACGAGTTTTCAGTTTTTTTTATATCATACTCGTAGATTTATGACATCATATCTATAGATAATGTAGTAAATTAATTTGTTTTTAATGCTCATTTTGATAAGTTAGTAGATAGTATGCATGTACATTTGAACGAAACTTGAGTAACTTTAAAATGGCAGACATGTTGGTTACGATTACTCTGGTAGGTTAACTTAATGTGGGCTAGATAGATAAATATATTGTTAGACGTAACGTCGTGGATATAAAGTTTCATAAATAAATATTACTAAATGTTTACCGAATTTAATTTAAATACATTAACGCATGTAAAACGTGAGCTTCTTAATTAAAATTAGAAATTAAAACGGTTGTCAGCGGAATTTGAATCCGCTACTTCATCATGCTGTACAGCCGCTTTGCCACCTAAGGTATAGCAGCACCAGCTGGAATATCTGAATTATTTCTTCTTTTAGAAAACACATCTGATGCGGCTGATTAGGTAAGCTCTGTGTACCGATATTGTTAATAGAATATTTGTAGTCTCTTGATAGACCAATTTATAACATTGCTAGAGTCTGCTATGCAATTTATAGCTTTTACATTATATATCCATTACTAGCGTGCATTCTTTTATTTACAATTATTGAAAAAGTAAAATCAGTTAATAGCAGAACAAAAATAACAGTTTTAGTACAATATATATTAGTTAAAATATGTCGTAAGCAACTGGCACTCAATACGAGAACTCGTGGTAGACCCTCGCCTTGTTTACATCAAAGGAATTTGGCTTACATAATAAGCGGACAAAATATTCGTTTCCTTAGCTAATAATTGTTACAAACTTTGTTTCTTCAAGATATTGATTAGTTAAGCTCCTTTAAACGTGTTTCGTTTATACTATTGCTTTTTGTCTAGTTAATAGACGAGTTTATCGTAGGCGTTACTCCTGCAATGACAGCTGTCAGGCAAAACGACAGTTGTAAAGCGGTTATACTAACCTTCAAAGATATCAGCTATATATATTTGCAAACTAAGTAAGAACAAGCCTTCACAGACAAAAGGTATTTGGAAACTTAGTAAGAACAAGCCTTTACAAATACAAGGTATTTGTAAACTTAGTAAGAACAAGCCTTCACAGACACAAGGTATTGGTATCCCAAGAGCTTTGGGTTTTTAAACAGTTTATCTTTGCAATACCTATTTCATCATGATTTTATTGCATATAGCGACTGCCAGCGATTTCGTTCGCATAGTAGGCTCGGCCTTCGGCCTCGCCATAACCTTCCGTCTTTTTTTTTTTAATGTAAGAACCTTCTACGAAATGTTAGAAATCATTTGCAGATATGGGTATTATAATGTTTTATATAGCTTGAGATAACTTTAGGTTCTATAAAAATGTTTATGCTTATGCAGCTCTTTCCATACAAACATTAACATCTGTTTTCACTCCCTTGGGTGTTAAAGTTAAAAACAAAACTCTTAGCAGATGCTTCCATGAAAAAAGAACACGACAATGCAAATTTCACATCATCTTCAGCGATTTAGGACGCGCATTGTTGTGTACATCAGGACAAAGCCATATACCATCCGAGTCTGAGCCGAAGTCCAAGTCCGAGTCCGAAATTTGAAATAAAGTACGAGTCAAAAGTAAAATAAGAGTAAGAGTCAAAGTAATAAAAGCGAGTAAATAAGTGCGAGACGGACTCGCGTAGCCAGGGTTCCGCACATTCGCACCACCACAAAAGATATTTAATTTATGGATTTATCCTTAGCGCAAACCCAGCTTTTTTTTATTAGAATTGATTAGCTTTTTATTATTATAATTTATAGATTGCATTGTTGTCACACCAAGTTTGACGTTTGTCTGTATTAAGTATAATATACAGATTATTACAAAAGATTTAAAACATAAATTGTTTATTAATTATATATCTTGTATAGGGACCGCCTTATTGTTTTTCCTTCCGGTTTATAAATGTATAAGGAAATCTGTCTTCCCATGAAAGCGCAATCTCTCATTATACTGGGAAAAATGTACTTGGCTATCTATAGCGTTTAAAAGATACAACCCTTTTAAGGTAGGACAAAGATAGATAGAAAAGATAAATCGACAGATAAAGTAGGGTAAGAGGTTAAGTAATAGGATCCCGTAGACGCGGGCGGAACACTAAAATGCTATGGCAGCTCAGTGTTCATAAAAATAAATAAATCTCCCTCTGCGGCCTATTAGACATTAAATATTGATTGAGCCTTGCTAACCAGATACTTACTTCAAAAATAACCCGACCGTTTCCGAGTCCTATTTTGAGTCTAACTCCGAGGCCGTGGCTCAAACCGAGTCTGGGACAGACTCTGAGTCTGTGTCAGAATCCAAGTCGGTGTGAGTGATTCAAAGAAAATTACGAACTAGTTTTAGTATTCATAAAAAATACTTATCTACCTACACTGAAAATGTAAGAAGGAGGATTGAGTGAACAGCATGACTAATTCAGACCTATCTCTTCAATATCTCCTTACACTGATCTGCAAAGTCCTATTTCTCGACGTGGCAAGTGCTAAAGTATTCTCCACTCGGGTCCGCACTGCGATATTACTTCGCAAAAAGCCCGTGTGTATGTCGGATCGTTATAAAAATGTGGGATCCGGGAAAAAGATCATCCTTACCCGTGTAGAGGATCTATTTGTTTGTTATTCCTAGGAATATGTCCCGGCCAAGGACTTTTACAACCAAACAGACTGTGTACCTGTGCCCGGTAGCAATTTTTCGACCTTGACCAACTTAGAACTTGAATCATATTGTTTTTTAATTATATAAGCTTATGTTATCTAGATGCTGATTACCCCGCTAAAATTATTTTTACTTAGCTACCGCCCTCTGCTTATCCGACTGACCGCGGTAAAAGTTATCACTCCACTCAGTTTTGAAATCCGTTCAGCCATTCCATAAAATACTCACTGACAAACTTTTGCGTTTATAAATAATATAGTGTGAAGTGATCCTAAAATGATCTTAGAATAATATTATACAAATAAATATTTAAATCCTGCCTTACATAGGTAAAATTTATACATAGAATAGATTAGAAATTTTATTTAAAAGTACATTAGTAGCAATTCGCTTGTGCAGAGAGCCCTTTTTTTTTTGTTGACGCTGGGAAAAATGCATTACGCATCGTTCCCCCCCCCCCTCGGGGATCACAAAATGTAACTAGCGAACTCAAATCTTATTTTTAACCAACTTCAAAAAAGGAGGAGGTTTCTCAATTCGACCGTATATATGTTTTTTATGTGTGTTCGCCGATAACCTTGTCAATTATGAAAGGATTTTGATGATTATTGTTTCGTTTGATATAGTATACTTCCGTGGTGGTTCCATATAAATTTCATCAAAGTCGGTCGTTCCGTTTTTGAGTTATACTTCAATAGCTAAAAAGTGTTCAATGCACACAATTTTATGATAATAGGTACTCTTGAACTATCATGATACCGACTTCAACAAGTTATTTTACTATGTTGTACACATTTTTAATTTAAAAAAACCGAATTCACTCACGTAAACGTGCGAGGCGAGACGCAACCGCGAGCGTTCTGCACTCTCCTTGAAAAAGACCACCGGATGTTGTTGAAACATTGAAATAGTAGGAAAGATCTGACTTTTTTACGTGAGTGAATCGCGTTTTTCATATTAAAAGTTATTTTACACTTTTTAGTGTAGAAGTCGGTTCTATTTTTGATAAATATTTTTAGATACATAAGTAACTAAAAATATTTAGAAGAATTATTATAAAATAATTCTTTTAAAGTTCAATTTTAAGACCGAATTCGAAGATGCTTGCAAATTATCTATTAATATTCTTTGGTCAATTATGGCGTATCGCCATTCAAATGGTTTAAAAAGAATAATCACATATTTAGAATTTGTCAGTATAAGTGTTACACGATTGTGGATTTTATAATGAATAAATTAAGAACTACAATAGTTTATCGAATTTTAATTCGCTAGTTTAGTTGGCTACCAACAGCAAATCATTGCAATCGCATTAATATTATAAATGCATATGTTTGTATGCGAGTGAGTATGTGTGTATGTAACCTAAACTCAAGGCTCAACGGATTTAGATGAAATTTTAAATAGATATAGCTTATACCAAGGACTAACACATAGGCTACTTTTCTTCTTCAATAAGGCATACCTACTTCCTGACGAATCAATAGTCAGTAGTAAACAATAATCGTATTCGTACGAAAACGCGGGAAGTAGCAATAATTGGTTGTACATATGTCTCAACCGCCTATCCTTAGTAGTTCAAGCCTTTATTACTCAACATAACCCGTAACATTCCGAGGTCATTCAATCCCAAGTCCTACATTTGTCAAACATCAAATGGTCGCCCTACAATGCCGAGTGGGGCGAGGGAGGCGCCCCCTGTGATTTATACGTAACATGTCGCGAGGCACCGAGTACGGTAAACTCGCTTTTTTGTCATTAAATGATTTTTTTATTCTATTCAGGTCACGTTTCTTTTCCCTGTAAGTATGTAATTATAAATGTATTGATTTTGTAATTTCTTTGTCTTGCATTTTCTATAAGAAGCTAAATCTTGTAGAGAGTCCAGAATAGTAATATGTACTATTTTTATTATAACTACCTACCTACTTACATATACTTTTTGTTTGTTATTTTAGTATCAATATGTTTGTAAAGTTTCAGGTTGATTTTATCACTGAATATTTAAATATAAGCATACTCAATTAAGTACCTACATCAAACAAAATAGTAAACGTATTTTAGTACTCTGTTTGGTGTATACTACTTATGACATCTAGCGACAAACTCACACACTACATCAAGTTGTTAAAAAATCCAAGCGGTACGGCATTTAATTTTTGTCATATAAACACTCATTGAACTGAATTATTATCAAAAATCTAATGCTTATTAGTGTGTATAAAATGAATATTTAACTTATATATATTTTCCCTGTCACAAAACCATCGTTTGGTTCGTTACCGCTTTCTAGCGGCGAATAGCAAAACTACAAAATGGTTTAGTTTGCAACTGGTTTGTTAGATGTCACTATAACAGAATGTGCAGGAATGCAAATATTGGGGACCTAATTTATAAAATGAAAAAAAATCTTTGTTGACCTACTTTTCGAAACGAATTGAGAAAGATCCCAGACGGAAAAAGGCGAGAGCTTTGATTTCATAAAACAATTGTTAACTATGTAAACACGTCCTCTATGTATTGTACTATTATATAGGTACCTACCTATTCTGGT
Organism: Selenia dentaria; assembly: GCA_917880725.1. NCBI lineage: Eukaryota > Metazoa > Arthropoda > Insecta > Lepidoptera > Geometridae > Selenia > Selenia dentaria. Next base: position 16,771,996 of record OU862888.1, on the reverse strand, counting down.
TGATCTGTATATACTATCAATGTGGAATAACTTTGATGAAAGTCATTCTGATCGACAAACACTTTACAGGCAAGTTTATAGTTCATTAACAATTATACCTATTCATTTAAATCTAATATTCAGTACTTAGTAAGTACCTAGGAGTAATTATAGACAGGTTTTGAATAATATCACATCAATATGGCTGTAAAGTGAAAGTTTGGAAGGGAGTCATTTTGTAAATAGATATGTTTGTTACTTCTGCGCGCTGAACCGTATTACAATGAAATTTAGAATGGACATAGCTTATACACTTTTTTGACGCAGAGTAATCATTTATGGAAAGGGTCACTAGTATATCTCAGGATATGTGGACTATTCTCAGGATTGCGGCTAGATTTTGTAATTCTTAGAAAATATCAGGATTTATAGATTTTCAATAAATATACAGTACATTTTTGGTAAAAAATTGAACACACTAAAGGCGAAGCGTGGTGCGTGGCAGGGGGGTGACGCTACAACTCCCGCTGAATGCGATGTGTGACGCGTGAGCGAGACCCCCCGAGATCCGCAATGTATAAAAACGATAATAATACCAATGACTTTTTTAATATTTATTTTTATTTTTTACTAATAGAGAAAATTCTTAAACTGCAAAATAATCTCAGGATTTTTCAATGGAAATCAGGCCTTTTGTCCGGACTTTGAGCTTTTCATCTGTTAACCCTATTTATGGATACCACCGGCCTCGGAGGGAGCACAGTGGTTATGTGGGAGATATCCAACAAACCTTTGCGGTGTTCCGTCACTGCTGCCTTTGGCTTTCGGAGCCCGCCGCGGCTGTCCATTGCCGGACCCCTCTCTCTTGCAGCATGCCAGCACACATGGCGGCCCTGTTAAGGCCGCGGAAGGTGCAGGGAGAACGGTTCACCATAATACCGCCACTCCTCTCCCGCCGCGGCCTCCAACTCTCAGCCGCGGTGCCGCCTCAGTTGCAGTGACGCCCATACACCACCGCAATCTACGTGCCGTGACCGCTCCCATGTGGACTTGGAGGACAAAGCCCATAGGAGCGGTCCCTCCTTGGGCCCATTGATTCCTTTTAGCTTCACCGTGGTGACCCAAGATGTGACGCAGTACCAATAATAAAATAACTCAGATATTCTATTCGTATTTAAGTTTCGTTTTCATTAACTTTGACTGATAGTAGCTAACCGCTCGCAAATCGCTCGAATGGCCTACAAATCCTACAATGCCGAGTGGCTCGAGAAAGGAAAAAAAACTAATCATAGAAATGACTTTTCTACCGAATTCCAAAAAGGAGGAGGTACTCAATTCTACGTTTTTTTTATGTTTGTTACCTCATAACTTCGATAGGGTGAACCGATTCTCAAAATCCTTTTTTTATTTGAAAGCTGGTGGCTTCCCGTGTGGTCCAATTTCATCATTTCATTTCATAAATTCGGGCTAGTAGTATTTGAGTTACACTCCAATAACCGAATAGAATGGAAGTCGGTTACATTATCTACTTAATATCATTTGCTTAAAAACAATTGCATACCTAGTATGAATAAATACGAGTACGTTGTTATGGGAGCTACACATTTTTTATGTTCAATACAATTGTAAATCTTCATAATCATTAATGGGCATGGTTAAATAAAAAATACCCATCCTAGCTACTGAAACAAACTAAAAAAATATTCCCTTGAAAACTAAATTATTCACTAAATTACAATTTGATTGATTAATCGTCCGAAGCATCCGCTGATAATATACCTACAATTAGTTTTTTTTTCTATTGAAGGTACGCAAATGTTTTCAGACGAGATGTTGATAATTAATTATTATTTATCTTCTTATTTTTTTATAATATCTAGTCACAACCGACGACATTGATTAACATACATATGTATTATTTTTCAAAAAGGCGTTCCCACTTTTAAAATAATTTACGATGCTTTACGTACGGTTGAAAAATGCTTATCAGATTGGACGTTGTAATTAAGCATTGATTTTGTACGTTTTCTTTATATTTTTTGATTACACAATTAAAAAACTGCTGGTTACTATTTTAATACTATGTATGTACGTGTCTTTAGTATTTTGTTTCGTTCTTTTTTTTTTGCTATCTAAAAGAATATAATTAGTGCTATCGCTGAAAACTCTTTTTTCGAAAGTTTGGATTTGAAAGTTTATTTTATGGACCTATTTTTCTGCGGAAAGCGTTTAACATAAATGTTTTATTAACTATATTCGGTTAATATTCTTTTCCTGTTCCTTTTCTTGCCTAAGAATTTTTTCAATACAATAGTGTCTATCTGTTTCGTTACATTAGATGTTTAAAGACTCTGCTTTTTACTATCATCAGGATACCAGCGCGTCTTAATCAATTTAGATTAAATGTACATGGGAACATCTCCTCATCCATATCAAATCATGATTAGTGGAGTAATCCCGTTCATCACCATCATCTCAGCCGTAGGACGTCCACTGCTGAACATAGGCCTCCCCCATGATTTTCCAAATGGACCGGTTGGAAGCGGCCTGCATCCAACGTCGTCCTGCGACCTTCCTCAGGTCGTCTGTCCACGGTGTCGGTGGACGACCTACGCTGCGCTTGCCGGTCCGTGGTCTCCACTCCAGAACCTTTCGGCCCCATCGGCCATCTGTTCTGCGTGCTATGTGCCCTGCCCACTGCCACTTCAACTGGCTAATCATCTGGGCTATGTCGGTGACTTTCGTTCTTCTACGGATCTCCTCATTTCTGATTCGATCACGTAGAGAAACCCCGAGCATAGCCCTCTCCATAGCTCGTTGTGCGACTTTGAGCTTTTCTATGAGGCCCATAGTAAGAGACCACGTTTCAGTGCCATAAGTCATCACTGGTAACACACATTGGTCGAAGACTCTTGTCTTGAGGCACTGAGGTATTTTTGACGAGAAGACTTTGCGAAGTTTCCGGAACGCTGCCCAGCCGAGTTGGATTCGACGATTGACCTCTTTCTCGAAGTTGGACCTGCCTAGTTTGACTGTCTGTTCCAGGTACATGTACTCGTCAACAACTTCGAGAACTGAGTTCCCAACTGATATTGGGGTAGGTACAACATGGTCATTAGACATAATTTTCGTCTTGTCCATGTTCATCTTAAGACCTACCCGTTGGGAAACTCGATGGATGCCTTCGAGCATTGTACTGAGGTCTTCCATGGATTCTGCCATGACTACAATATCGTCGGCAAATCGAAGGTGAGTGATGTATTCGCCGTTAATATTGATGCCAAGTCCTTGCCATTCCAGAAGCTTGAAGGCGTCTTCCAATGTAGCGGTGAACAGTTTCGGAGATATAACGTCTCCCCGTCTCACGCCTCTTTGCAATGCAATGGAATTGCCTTCGAACTCTGCTCTGCTTGTTCCGTTCCAAACATACAAAAAAATACAGTCGTTTGAGAACCTCCTCCTTAAAGTCGGTAGTTATAAAGACATTGATCAATCTTCATAAAATACCTTATGCATTGCAAGATAAAACCACAATATAACTTAAAAGATAAGACTACCATCATTGGATGGCTAAATGGTGTCGAGAGGTGTGCCGGGGTTTCACTAGAGAGCTACTTACAATTAATACTTCCACCCTTGGAGTTTTTAGGTACCTTGCTCTTGCATCTCTACCATCAAACGGCCAATTAAGGCAAGTCAGGGGTCAGGGGGCTCATTTAGCCCTAGGTAGAATAAGGTTTCACGGTGTCGCCACTCACCGACGCCAACGTTACGGCTCGCCACAAAATCTTCAAAACTTCATATTTAAATTATTATTATATATTTCGCTCTATTCCCTTTCTTTAAAAAATATCTTTGTGATGGGAAGTCCATGATCAATGATAAAATCGTATTATCCATGAAACCCTAAAAACATTGTCATATAAAAAAAGGCTGTGTGAAATATTGTTAAATAAACGATTTATAATTTAGTTTACATAGAACATTACTGCCTCCATACCCTATTTCTGCCGCCAAGCATTAATGTTCGCAATACAGCGTTCTGCTTGGAAGGGTATGGGTGCCGGCGAAATTACAGGCACAATGTCTCAGGGTTACAGGCGCAGCTCAGTACAGTTATATATAAGACCGAGTGGCCTCTGCTTGTACCATCCCTAATATAAAAAAAATAGTAATATGTTCCTTATTATGCTACCTAGGACGTATGCTTGCATGCGATACACAACCTAAACTATAATATACGGACACCGTTTAATTGTCCTCAAGGATGGCGTTAACTACATGCATTTACAATCACTTTGCGAAAACACTATACGCCTTTGTCGCATTATTTTTTTTATTTGTCTATTGAAAATGTGAAGAAAATGCGCGCGCTATGTTACAGCGTCATAGTTGTAAAACATGATATTTCATTTTACTGTACATTAAGCACGCACTAGCAATTTAGTATGTAACGACTTCACTGCGCGAGTAAATCTGGGTCTAGATCGGTACATTCACTATATTTAGGCTAAGAGCTCGAGGTAAGTAAGGATGTGTAAGTGTGTTTTTATATTGGTGTAGGTATAATACACTGGAAAGTCAGTTGTGAATTGTAGCATGATCTACATTACTTATATTATACTTATAAATTACAAATCTGTTTAATATTTTATATGATAATTTATATTACAGGTGCTATATTGTGTACATGTACATCTTCACAAGTGTAGCAAGTCCAGGGATAATATTATATTTCTACAACATTCCATACGGCCATTGTCTGAATGTTTTCACAATGCTCGCAATCTTATAAATAAATATATACTTAATATTATAAAGAGAAAGATTTGTATATTTGTATGTTTATAACGAATAAATTAAAAAACGAATAAACCAATTTCAAAAATGATTTCACCATTAAAATGCTACACATCCCTGATTTATCTTGATTCATTATTATCAATCAATACGCAGGTGAAACTGCAGAGCGCAGCCTGGTACTTAATAAATTGGAAGTACAATTTGAATTTCGTTTTCCATTCTATTCAGTTATTGTAGTGTAACTCAAAAACTACTGGACCGAATATGATGAAAAAAAGCACCAGCTTTCAAATAAAGAAAGAATTTTGAGAATTGGTTCACCCTATCGAAAGTTATGAGGTAACAAACATAAAATACAGTCGAATTGAGTACCTCCTCTTTATTGGAAGTCGTTAGAAAATATATTTCCTATTACTAAATTTGAATTACATATAACCATATACATTCGCAGTTAGAATATTATGTCAAAAAAAGCGTTTTATCGCAAGCTGCAAGTTAAACAAGAGTGTGATCTGTTAACTTTTAAAATTGCTACTAGACTTATGACCGTAACTTTAGACAGTATAATATAGAATACATTATAAGACAGTAGGTACAAGGACAATATGATTTTAAATAGATATAATATGATATAATATAGTGCATCTAAATTTATGTACAAATATAAATACAAAACAAAATAAATAGTCAGGTGTTTACCCATTAAATCTTTCAGTTCGCCATCTCTGTTAGTAAAATTATTTGTCTATATCACAATGGTAAACCGCACCTGTAGTAGGCACTACCAGTCGGTGACTGCATTCGTACATGGATCGCACATGATTCGGCACTAGCGCTCGGTCTATCTTGAGCCTACTTTCTGCACGGTGTCTGCGCGTCCGGCACCAACCATCAAACATCAAGCCGGCGCGGTGGCAAAGTCGGTGTTGTGTACCGACGTAGTGCGCACGCGTTACTCACAGACTAACTGAACCTTTTTAACGGTCCCAACCTCATTCGTTTGCGTGATTTGCTCGTGGTGGTAAACAGCAGCATACACACCTGAGAAGTGAAAACTGTAAGTGATTTTTAAAGTAAATCTAGAGAAAGGGTCAACAGTTATGGTAGACTGGTCGTTGAGAAGACTACATTGCAATTATCTAGTGGTTGTTTGAAATAGTTTTCCACTTTATTACAGTGATTAAACATTTCAAACACCCTTCAAAAATTTTAATAGATAGTGAACAAATACTAAATACATTTCTCCTTTTGAGAGCGAAAGCGAAGTTTATTTTGACGCTGATTTAAAAAAAAAATATTTTATTATGATTAACTAATTAAACCAAAATACATGACTTTATAATCTGTGAGTTAAAATAATTATATAGCTTGAAGCCAATTAACAGGTCTTCAGTATTCCAAAGTAAAACCTGCATAACAAAGAAATCGAACCGGTGTTTAATAGACTTCACATATGATTCTAATGCAGATATGACACAAAATGAGATGAATCTCACCTGTACGTTGTTTTATCAAGATGCAATTCTTATAGACGTAGGTGTAAATACCCGTGGATGTACGCCACACATCCATAATTTAAATTTTAAAAAGTTTGTGTCTATTTTATATGAATTGTCGTGTTTGACTTTGATTTTCTGATTATTTATGTCCCCATCTTTATGTTATCAGATCTTAGTATGTAAGTGCCGGTCGCTATGCCTGAGCTATTAATTATCCACTTACATTTTTTTTATGATGAGAATGTGAACTGAATTCAACTAAAGTATTATAATAGATAATAAATTAAAATAAAGTTGACGTCAATCGTCGGTACTAACGATGGTAGGTATGTGCAGAAAAACGTGAAAACATAAGCTTGGAAGTACGTAAGTGGTCAGATTCCATCCGAAAGCTTGATAATGTGTAGGTGCATGTACCTATAATAAGTACTGTACGGGATCATACACTAACTGTGGCTGGGTTGGAAGAGTACTTGAAGAGAATATTGTCCAATCTTGAGTATAAGCTTCTTTATTCGAAGGTGTCCGACAGGTTACTACATAAAATTGCGCAAAATGGCGCTGTTTATATACAATTTTACATCTATAGTTGTTTCATTCAGACTATTGCTATCCTTTTCTAAAATGTGACACTATTTATATGCCGTTATTTACTGTACAGAGAGCACCTACCTATCTTAATTTAACGCTTTATAGTCGGATCCTTACCTATAAGAGAGCCCCTAGCACTTTATTGCTTAATTCGGTAATTCCCTATCTGTTCCTAATAGACCTAGGTATCTTTATTTGCTAAGTACTTAAAACCTAGACTTAAGACTATGTTTATCTTACAGATTGCAATATCTTACGAGCTAACTTATAAATTTCACACTTAATCTATTTAAACAAGCGACATCCTGTACATTTCTCCCGCCGTGTGGAATCGCCACACCTTATACCGGTGCTGGAGCGTCGCTTTCTTCTATCGGCAGGATCACCAGTTTTCTTACAGGCCGTCGCAGTACTCCTCCCCTGGTCTTGATGTCCACTGTGCGCACGATACCGTCGGGTCCAGGAAACGTTGAGATGACTCTGCCTCGAGCCCACACGTTACGAGGTAGGTTGGTGTCGACGAGTTGTATTAGATCGCCAACCTTGACTGTGGGTCCTCGGCCGTGGGGCTCCCGCCGGTGTTGAAGCTCAGGAAGGTATTCACGCAGCCATCTGGTCCAGAATACGTCGGCTAGGCGTTGTGCTGCCCGCCAACTGGTTTTCGTGAGTAGATCCTTTTCGTCGAAACTTCCCGGCGTCGGCACTCGTCCAGGGCCCCCCAACAGGAAGTGATTGGGGGTGAGTGCTTCCGGATCCTCTGCGTTGACTGACACATGGGTGAGTGGTCTGCTGTTGACTGTGTACTCTACTTCCGCCAGTAGAGTAGTTAAGACTTCTTCTGTGGGGTGACGCTCGTGCAGGGTTGCTGTCAACGCCGTCTTCACCGAACGTACCATCCTTTCCCAGGCCCCGCCCATGAAAGGTGATGCCGGGGGCAACGTTCTCCAGGATATGGTGCGTTTTGCCGCTTCCTCTGCTGTCGCGTCGTCGATTGCTCGTCGTAACTCCTTGTCCGCCGAGGTTAAGTTGGTGCCGTTGTCTGACCATATTTGTGTTGGACACCCTCGTCGCGCTATCATTCGTCGTAGCGCCATGACCGCTGAGCTGGTGCTGAGTGATGCAGCTACCTCCAAGTGTATCGCTCTTGTGGTTAGGCAGGTGAAAATTGCTACGTATCTCTTCTGAGTAGCGCGACCGATTGTGACTGTCAGGGGTCCGAAGTAGTCCAGTCCCGTGAATTTGAACGGTCGCTGGTGATGTGCCAGACGGCATGATGGTAAGTTCCCTGTCCTAGGGTACGGTGGAACTTGAGTCTTCATCTTGCAGTGTAGACATTGTCGAATAATCGTACGGGTTATAGGTCTAACACGTAGGACCCAGTACTGCTGACGACACTCGTTTATTGTGGCCTCGACGCCGGCGTGATGCATCTGTCGGTGGATGCTTCTTATCCACAATTTCACCGTGGGGTGATTTCCATCCACTATCATGGGGCTCCTCACGGTTTCCGGCACGTCTTGTATGGCGTCGATGCGACTTCGTAGTCTTAGCGTACGATCGATGTATTCGACACTTAATTGATGAAGACGACTGTCTTTACATACGATCTTTTGTTTCTGTACATCTTCTATTTCGTTGGAAAAAGAGTCTTCCTGTGACGAGCGCATGAGAAACTCTTCTGCTTTTTTCAACAAATCAGCTGTGACCGGGAGATATTTTCTAGTTATTTCTGCGGATTTGTACTGCTCGGTATAGCGTGTCGTTGTTTTTCTTGTTATTTTCTTATTCCAGTCGGGGTCCTTTTGCGGGTTGCTCTTGTTTCTTCTGTAATTAACGCATTGTTTGACGGTTTTGCAGAGGTCAATGAACTGTAGAACCCTCGCTGTTGTGTACCGCAATCTCTCCCAGTTGGAAAATCGAGAGACATCCGGTAGCGCTTCGGACAATTTACATTTTCTTTTTTCGACTATGTGATGAACCCTGTCTTCGCCTGTGGGTTCTATTACTGTAGGTATTGTTTCCTCCGGCCAATATTTTTCGTTTTCGTATAGAAACTCGGGTCCCTTGTACCATCTGTGGTGTCTATTGAATGATGACGGGACGTCCCTCGTTGCGTCGTCGGCCACATTTAATTTCGTCGGGACCCATCGCCACTCGTTCACTGTAGAGCTTTCTTCGATCGCGGCGAGACGGTGAGCCACGTACGGTTTGTATGACCGTGGTCCCGTCCTTATCCACGTAAGTACTGTTTTGCTGTCGGTCCAGAACGTCTTAGAGTCTGGTTTTCTTTCATGCTCTGCTATTACGGCTTCAGCGAGTCGGGTGCCCATGACCGCGGCCTGTAACTCCAACCGCGGGATCGACGTCAGTTTCAGGGGTGCCACCTTTGCTTTGGCGATGATGAGTGACACATTGACTTCGTTGTTCGGGGTTACCGTTCTCCAGAATAAAATCGTAGAGTAGGCGGACTCGCTGGCATCCGTGAAGACGTGTAATTGCAACGACGTAGCTTCTTGGTAGTGTAGGTAATGTCGTGGTATCGCTACGTCGCTGAGACTTTTCAGCTGCACTGTCCAGCTCTTCCATTGTTCGGCGAGGTCTTCATCAATCTCGGTGTCCCATGATGTACCGCGTCGCCATACTTCTTGTAATATCTGTTTGGCTCTGATAGTAACCGGTGAGGCGAAGCCGAGCGGGTCGAATAACGACATGACTATTCGTAGGGCTTCCCTCTTAGTCGGTCTTCTTCCTTCTATTAATGACGGCGGAATGCGTGTAAGGTCGAGATTGAAGGTGAACTCGTCTCTGCTGGGTTTCCATATTAAACCGAGGACTCTTTCGGTTTTTTCTTCTGTTTTATAGAGTTCTATTTCTTCTGTGTTTTCGGCTTCGCCTATTGCTTCTAAGAGTCGTGTTGAATTCGATTTCCATTGTTTCAACTCGAAGCAGGCTTGTCTATGTATGTCGCGCACGTCCGACGTTATGCGTATCGCATCTTCGAGACTTTTGAAACTATCCAAGTAGTCGTCGACATAATGTTTTTGTATAATCGCTGCGGCCGCCTCGGGATGACTGTTTTCATGTTTCTTGGCGTTCAAGTCTTTGACGTAAATCGCTGTGGATGGTGAACTTGACGCTCCGAAAATTAATGACGTCATTCTGTATTCGTCCGGAGGTTGGTCGTCTCGGCGATCCCTTCGCCAGAGGTAACGAAGAGAGTCTCTGTCTTCTGTTCTGAGTTTTACTTGCATAAACATTTCTTTGATGTCGGCCGTCACGGCGATAACGTGTTGTCGAAATCGCATGACGACTCCAGGGAGTGACTGTAGCAGGTCAGGACCTTTGAGTAGTAGGTCGTTGAGTGCCACTCCTCTTGTTTTAGCGGCTGCGTCATGGACCACCCTTAGTTTGTCCGGCTTCATGGGGTTGACGACCCCAAAATGAGGTAGGTACCATGTTCTATTTTCTGTCCTTGTCTTCGGTGCGGGTTCGGCATATCCTTTTGCGATTAATGCCTCCATCTGTTCTGTGTATTTTTCTTTCAACTGTGGGTCGCGATCAAGTTTCTTCTCGATGCTGTGGAGTCGTTTTAAAGAGTTTTCGTAGTTGTCGGGTAGAGAGACGTTTTCCGTTTTCCATAGTAAGCCTGTCTCATATCTTCCTTCTCGTGTGTGGACTGTATGTTTTTCTAAGATACGTAGAGCTTGCTGTTCCGGGTCCGTCGTGGGTTTCTTGGGGTTGAGATATAGTGAGTCCATTTCGAAATATTTTCTCATCATGTTTTCTATGTTTTCATCGGCTGTTTCTTCTGACATGTGAGTGACGAAGTCGACCCTATGTCCGAGGGTGCGTGTGTGGCTTCCATGCAGAACCCAGCCGAGTGGCGTGAGAGATGCCACCGGTTGGTGTTTTCCACCTCGTTTAACCTTCGTGGTGAGAAGAAGATGCCAGTTGTCTTGACCGATTAGTACCCGCGGCTTTGCTTGTTCATAGGTGACGTAGTCGCTTATATCTCTTAGGTGCTCGCATTCTTCAATTTGTTCCCTCGAAACTCTTTGTGCCGACACGTGGAGGTTTTTCACTGTTCTAGCTTGAATTCTCTCCTCGCGGCTGCTGGCGCCTCTAAGTGTGATGTTGACTCTTCTTGACTTCGTTTCAGCTGTTTTCATTTCGTTGATCGCTTCTATTCGTAATGGATCGATGGGTCCCGTGGCGCCGATATTGTTAGCGACACAGTCATCGATCAATGTAACTGTTGACCCGTCGTCCAATAGAGCGTATGTGTCGATCGCTCCCGCCGGTCCTGACACTTGAACTGGGATGATTTTCAAGTATGATTGTTTTCTCGAAGTCCAAGCCGAGTTGATAGCTTCCGTAGACCCTTTTTCATCGCTATTGTTTGCCTTGTCTGTGGGATGCGTAAAGTGTAGCATCCTGTGGTGGTAATATTTGCAGTTGTTGATACCACAACTTTTCCGCTGGCAGTGATGAGTCTTGTTTCTGTATCGAAGACATCTGAAGCACAGTCGTCGATTTTTCGCTATATCCCATCTTGAACTTTCATCTGTTTTCTTGAACTTTTCGCAGTCGGACGTCGTGTGTCCCGTTTCCTCGCATACTGGACACTTGGCTGTGTATTGTTTCTCTGTTACGGTATGCACTTTCTGTTGTTGCCGACGTTGGAAGGTGGGCTGTGTCTGTGGTCCCACTTGTTCCGGTTGTGCGTACGGTCCGCATAAGTCGGCTTCCTTTTTCATGAATTTGTCGAATTTCAGCAGTTCGGGCTCCTCACGTGGTAGTGTTGCAGCGTAGTCGTAATACCTGTAGCGTAGTGTTGGTGTGAGTTTTTCGACCATGGCTTTGGCGACCTCTGGATTGTAAAGGTAGTAGATGCAGTTCAATGCCCGAAGAGTAGACACGGCGTTCGTCACCTTGCTTGAGAATACGCAGATATCCCTTGGTGACTCAGTCAGGCGTGGAAGTGCTCTGAGTGTGTCTATTTCCATCATGGCGATTGACTCTGGTCTTCCAAATCTTGTTTCTAAGGTCTTCATAACTTCGGAGGGTTCGGCGTTAGTGATTAGTAGACCATCCACTGCTTCCTTTGCGCGCCCTTTAAGGTGTCTTCTTAGACGGTTGACATTCTCGATCTTCGTGAACATTTTTTCTGTTTCGCTGTATGCCGCGCGGAATTGAAGCCATTCCTGGTGACAACCATTGAATGCTGGTAGTTCGATGAGTTTCGGTTGCTGTGCTGCTTTGACAGCGAGTGTGATAGCCGTCGCCAGTTGTGATAGGTCTGGTGGGGCTTGTACACTCGTTGTTATCTGCTGTTTTCCTTCTTCTATTGGCTGATGTTCCTTGACTGGCTGGTGCGGTTCGTTGGCGATTGCTAATACTGCAGGTTCTGGCTGTTCGTTAAGCCAGCGATCCACGTGAGCGTTTGCTTCTATTTTCGAATATACGGAGACGTCGTCCTCTTCATCTTCTGATTCCGCCTCCAATGTGGCTATTCGAGCTAGGGCTAGCTCGACCTGTAGGCGTGCGAGGTCCTCCTTGGCTTTCGCTATTTTGGAGGCCTTCGTCCTTGATTTGACTGATGTCGCGCGTTTGTTGCGCGGTTCTGTTTGCTTGCCGGTTTCGCAAGCTTCTTTCTGTGTTGTCGCTCTTCGTTCTGTGTGTTTGTCCGGCCCGGCAGTAGGCGGGACGCATTGTTGAAGCGCGTCTGTGATTGATGCAGTAGTACCTGTCGGATCTTCTATATTTTTCACTGATTTCTTCATAGTAGTTCCCGTTGCCTCGGTCGCGATAGACTTCGCGACCGACGCGTCAGTAGCTTGAGTCGTTTCCGTCGCTGTGGTTGCCGTCGTTTCAGTCGCGGAGGTGCCTGTAGTCCCTGTTCCGGAGGTTTCAGCGGATTCGGATGTTTCTGTGGTGGTGGCGGTTTCCCCCGACGATGATGACGGTACTGTTTCGTTTGACGGAGTACGCCCTTTCCCTATCGAACGTGTGACCGGCATGGTCGGCTGAATTTCTTCTTAATTTTCTTCCGTATTCTTCAATATACGGCGACCGAAGGACCATTAATGTACGGGATCATACACTAACTGTGGCTGGGTTGGAAGAGTACTTGAAGAGAATATTGTCCAATCTTGAGTATAAGCTTCTTTATTCGAAGGTGTCCGACAGGTTACTACATAAAATTGCGTTTTTTTTTTTTTTTTTTTTTTTTTTTAGAACGGACTAATGCTGTTTGCCTCTACCGGCATTTACAGCGTCACCGGACGGTTGGCGAGCGCAGATGGCACTCAGCCAGATGCGGGCGCAGAGGGCGCACCGCCTAAGGCGAGCGTTGAAGACGCTTCGCCGCAAGGAGAGGAGTAGGCGACTTGCTCAAGGGCACCACTAGGGTACGGACCTCGGCTTGGGCCGTCGCCAGGAGAGAGGGGAGTAGGAGAGAATCGCCCCGGTACATAAGTGTACCGTTGAAAGTGGGCCCTATGAATTTTAACTCTACGACTATTTGGAGAGAATCTAACCAAGACATAACTTTTGCCTCGAGCTCGCCGGCGAGCTCGGTGTTTGACTGTGTTTACCACTAAATCATAACCTTGTGTACCTCGCCTCCTCCCATTTCCGCGACATGGGTCCACACCGCGACCAGGATCGTCGCGTTGTGCACTCATGACTGTACTTTGGGTGGGGCTACAATAAGAAAGTGTAATACCTCGCCCACAGCCATGGTGGCTGGGACTACTTAGAATACCAGTGTTACCTCGTCCGCAGCCATTTGCTGGGCCGGAGGATACATCGCGACCGGGGCCGCGGTGTATACTCCCACCCGCACCGTGGCTGGGACTACAATCGTGTGAGTGTGAATTACCTCGACTGCGACTGGGGCTGCGAAGGAGATCTCGGCCGGAGCCTACAATGCGATCGGGATCACAGCCCTGGTCGGGTCTACAACCATTACCGGGGTTCCCTTGGGACGACGCTAAAGCTGCCGAAGTAACGGCTGCGATGGGGTCGTCCGGGTCACCCAAAATATGCCTTGGACGGCGACGGGGGGGAAGGAAGTGGGGATCGGTTATGTCAGTGGAGTAGTTCGCCGCTTCGACCACGAGGGGATTCGAGTGGTGGGGAGCTTTGTCGAAGTGGCGGCGGGAGCAGTCTTTCATATACTGCGTAATAGAGGGGAGGGTGAAATCGCAGTGCAGTTCGGCGTTCCGCAAGTACCATGGAGCGCCCACTGCCCTGCGCATAAAGCGATTCTGAATCACTTGAAGTTTGTGGAGGTCGTGTTTCTGAGCATGGGCGAACGCTACAGATGCGTAAGTCATGATTGGGCGGATGCAAAGTTTGTAAAGAGTCGTCTTATTTCTAAGAGACATTTTACTGTTTTTGCCTATGAGGGGATTAAGACGACCCATAATGAAGGCCGCCCTATTGCGAACAATCTGGATGTGTTTCGCGAAAGTGAGTTGGCAATCAAGGGTGACGCCCAGGTATTTGGCAGATTTAGCCCAAGGGATGGGTTCGCCGAATAGGACTATGGGTGACGGCATGAGATTTCGCCGGGTCTCAGTGAAGTACACTGCTGCACTTTTGCTAGGATTTACTGCAATCCGCCATTTACGAAACCATGCACCGATTACGGTGATGGCTCGTTGGATGGCGCATCTCTGCCTGACCTTGAACCAGCCAGTAGAGTAGATTGCAGTATCATCCGCAAACTGAGCGATCTGAACATTAGGTTCAGATCGTGGGATGTCGCTGGTGTACAGCGAGAAGAGAATGGGTGAGAGTACAGAGCCCTGAGGGACACCTGCGTGAATGGGATGCGGGGAGGAGAGCGTTCCCTCGGTGCGATAGCTAAACGTTCGATCCCTGAGAAAGTCTTGTAAGATGAGTACAAGACGGTCTGGCACACCCAGTTGGTACAGCTTGAATATCAAGCCGTTGTGCCAGACTTTGTCGAACGCTTTCGCTACGTCGAGGAAGACAGCTATGGTCCCTTGGGGCTTTGGTTTCTTATTGAAACCGCCTAAGATGTGCTCCGTTACGCGGTGCACTTGTTGGACGCAAGAGTGTTTGGCTCTAAAGCCAAATTGCTCATCGGGAAGGAGGTTATTGGACCTAACGTGGGACCAGAGTCGGTTCACAATGAGCCGCTCGTAAATCTTCCCCAGAGAGCTGAGGAGACTTATGGGACGGTAGCTGGAGGGCTCGGCTGCCGGTTTGCCTGGTTTGTGAATACCAATGACAATGGCATGCTTCCAAGTGTCTGGGAAGGAGCAGTTGCTCATAGCCGCATTGAAGATGCTAACTAAGAGATGGACTAGTGGGACTGAGAAGTGTTTAATCACCTTGTTGCTGATACCATCAGCACCAGGGGATTTACGGGTCTTGAGGCTCTTGATCAGAGACACAACCTCGGATGATTTTACCGGTGGGAGGAGTGGGAGGTCAGAGATGGACATAGAGCTTTTACGTTCGACTTCAGATTCCACCGAATCGAGGTGTTTCTGGTCGACGTGATCTACATTTAGAGTACACTGAGCCTCAAGGCTATCAGCTAAACACTCGGCTTTGTCTTCGTCAAGGAACGCTATGGAGAGGGGAGGTGGCCTAATGAGTGGAGGCATTGTCTGTTGTCCGTCAGATTTCAGAGTTCGAGCCAACTGCCAGTATGCCTGGTGAGTTGGCTTAATCTCTGACAGTTTGTCGTCCCACCTTTGATCACGCAGCTCACTCATGCGTTTCCTTACAGCACGCTGTAAATAGCGCATGGTGGCTTTGTTCTCTGGGGTTGGCATCGAGTCATACGCCCTAGTGGCGGCGTTCTTAGCTGTCAGTAACCTCCTCGCACCCTCGGGCAGTTCAAAGCGGCGACCATCCGCCACTTGGACCTGCTTTGAGGATTCACCTACTGCGGTGCGGAGGTGGTCACTGAGAGCCTCGATCGCAATTGACACGTCTTCTACTGTCTGTATGTCATCGGGGATTCTATCGAGAGCGGGTGAACTGATAGCTTGGAGGGATTCCCCCAGTTGCTTCCAGTTCACTACCGTTCTAGTGATAGGGGTTATGTCCGTCGGGTCGGGGCCTAATTTCAACAATACAGGGCGGTGGTCTGAAGTCAGTTCGTGTAACACTTCTATAGAGCGCAACCGGAGGGTGACGTTCTTGAGAAGTGCTATGTCAAGTATGTCTGGTCGTTGGTTGTCAACATAGGGATATCTTGTGGGCTCCAGAGGGGAGAGAATATCAAAGTTTAAGTGGCTGACCAAGCCTTCAAGGATTTTACCATTACTATTGTTACTAGTACAGTTCCATATGACATGTTTACTGTTGAAGTCACCGATCAGAAGGACGGAGCTTCCTAGAGAGAAGAGGGCTTCCAAGTCTGTCTGTAATAGTTCTTTACCAGAGGGGAGGTAACATGAGGCTATGATGACAGGTTGATGACCTGACATCGCTAGAAAGCAAACAGAGGCTTCTAGTATTCTAAGTGGTGGAGTAACAATTGGGATACAGTGCAGAGCTCTTTTGTAATAGATGAGAGTGCCACCTTTTGGGGTGGCCACTCTATCATTACGAACCAAACGGTAATTTGCAAACCTAGGGTTCGCTGTACCTGGTTTCAGAAAGGTCTCCTGCACGCATAGGATATCGACCTGATGGGTCTTACAAAATTCGTGAACTTCGTCCTTTTGACTAGAGAGGCCGTCAGCGTTGAAAGTCGCTACGGTGACTGAGTGGGGCTTAATTCGTTTCGGTGTACTATCCATATTGGATGATACCTAAGAAACGCTGGGGAGGGCGTAGCGCCTCACTGCGCTGATTAGACCCGCGTGTGTGAGCGTGGCTCGCAAGCGGTCTTGGTCGTTTGTGGCAGTACGAAGTTTGTGCGCGAATGCACGTACTTCGTCCACGTCTATGACCATCGCGTAGTCCATGACAAGGGCTATGTCGGCCGCCAGGTCAGATTGACCTGGGGCGTCCATGAGCCCAGCCATTGGAGGCCTAGCGAGCGGCGGTTTGGGCTTAGGAGCCGGCGCGCTGGCAGAGGCCTGCGGGCGGGCAGGGGTGAGGGGGGCGCTTGCTTGTACCATGCTCAAGGGCTTGGACCAAGCGTTGCGTGCGGGCGCGGGCGCGGGAACAACAGGTGTTGCCTGCGGTGCGGGTGTAAGGTTAGGCTTAGGGCCGTTCCCTTGTGAGCGGGTAGTGACCGGGCGAGGAGGGGGAATAGGCCTCCTAGCCGGCCCACTGGGTGCGCGGGGTGCCTTAGGGCAACCGCGGTAGTTGGCGGTATGTCCCTGTGTGCCGCAGAGGACACAACTAGGCGGGTCTGATGAGTCCCTAGTGCGAGAACACTGGGCTGTCCCGTGATCCCCTAGGCACTTGACGCACCTCGGGCGGGCGAAACAGAATCGGGCGGCATGCCCGTACAATTGGCAGTTATGACACTGGCCAGGTGCTCGGTTTCGGAATGGGGGTTGAACGGTGATCCCCGAGAGGTTCACAACCGTTTTAATATTGAAAATCGCTTTGCCCTCTGGCGTGCGACTGAGGATGACCAAAAGTAGGTCATAGGGTTTGCGGTCCTTGCCACTGTACATGCGGTGGCATTCGCGGACGGGGTAGCCCTGCGCCTTCAAGTCGGCGAGGACACTATCGGTCTGTACCTCTTTAGGTACGCCGCGTATGACTACTCGTAATACCTTCTCTTCCTCGAGAGCATAAGTGTGAAAACTTATGCTCTCGTTTTTGAGAAGTCGAGTAAGCGCCCTATGGTCGCTTGGGGTAGGCACCTGGACTTTAATACCCAGTTGGGTTGAGCGGGCGCTAGTATATTGGATCTTACGATCCGTCAAAAGTCGTGAGACCATGTCCCACTTCGCCTTGTCCTGAAGGAACAGAGGCGGCGGCGGTTTCTCGCGTCTAACTGACGCTCCTTGAGAAGAGACGTCGCGTTGAGACGCGGCGATGCTTGCGGGAGCATCGGAGTGAGCGAGAGGGTCGCGGGCGGTGGGAGCGAGAGAGCCTGATGGCTTCGCTCCCGGGGCGGTGCAGGCCGCTTTGGGTGGCGGGGAGGGAGCCTCTGAGGCGGCTTTGGGGACGCGCTTTCTCTTTCCGACGGTAGTGAACCCATCGTTGGAGATGTTGCCAACAGAGTTAGCGCGGGAGCGGGAGAACTCTACATCCATCTCATTCTCCGAGTTGGATGCCGAATCGTAGGCGCGTTCGTACTCAGTCCGAAGGACTGGAGAGCGATCGCGGGGTGGTAAAGGTGCGCGGGGAGCGCGGGGCGCATAGGGCGCAGGGTCGGGGGAGAGAGGGCTATCTAACGGCTTGAACGCCGAAGAACCGAAGGGCGCCCTCGGAGGGAGGGAGCCGGAGGAGGGAATTTGGGAGTCCGTGAAGCGGGGTCTCTCTTTAAAGTCCCTATTGGACTGGAGATACTCGGACAGCATGTCCGGGTAGCAATTGGACACCCACGAGGCGAACGCCTGAGGCGAAACGCCTTGCGGGAGGCTCATAGCGGGGGAGGGAGATAGTAGAGACATCTCGAGGGGAATACTCGAGATGCGAGTGAGGGGTGAGTGACACTCCCGCCGGGTACAGGCGGGAGAGTGAGTGCCTAGGTGTCCCTACTGTGTGCCCTCTGCCAGTCTTATTGTGCAGTGGGATGTGTGCCTAAACGCGAGGCCCTAGCTGCTCCGGGGGCGAGGAGAGAAGACCGAGTAAAACCCGGCTTCCAACCAAACACTTGCCCAGAGAATAGGAGAGTAGGATAGGGTAGGGTGGGAAGGAGATACCTGCCGTCGGCGAGGGGAGACCCCAAGGCCGGTGAAGGCAGGCCCGTCCGGTTTTAGCCGTTCCCTCCCACGCTCAGGAGGGAAAGGCTTGACGCACCGGGTCCGCGCCCAACTGGGTGGCGTTAACACCGCAAGGATCGTCCAGAAGACCACGTGAAGCGTGGATTTGTTTGACTCGACTTTGAAAATTGAAAATTGAAAAATTTAAAAATCGAAACTAGAGTTCGCTCTGAGAAGAGCGGTTTTTATTAGACAATGAACAATAGGCGATTGATGTGTCGAAGCGCTCTTACAAGAGCGCGCTTCTTCCGCGACGCGAGCCGAGCCGAGCCGAACGCCTCCGTGCGCCGAACGGTACACGAAGCGGTGGCTTGACGTCGAATCTGCACACAGAAAATCCACTATTAGCGAAGTCCAACACTGAATCCTCTTCAATCGAAACGATACAGGTAACCGGCACTAAAAGCGCAAGCACTTTTAGGCCGATCGGAATATTCTCGGGGAGCACTTGAGCGCACGTCCGTCCCACTGCATAAAATTGCGCAAAATGGCGCTGTTTATATACAATTTTACATCTATAGTTGTTTCATTCAGACTATTGCTATCCTTTTCTAAAATGTGACACTATTTATATGCCGTTATTTACTGTACAGAGAGCACCTACCTATCTTAATTTAACGCTTTATAGTCGGATCCTTACCTATAAGAGAGCCCCTAGCACTTTATTGCTTAATTCGGTAATTCCCTATCTGTTCCTAATAGACCTAGGTATCTTTATTTGCTAAGTACTTAAAACCTAGACTTAAGACTATGTTTATCTTACAGATTGCAATATCTTACGAGCTAACTTATAAATTTCACACTTAATCTATTTAAACAAGCGACATCCTGTACAAGTACGTATATCAGTCAACGGGTACCATAGTACAGGCTTTACCTAGTTTAGGACCAGGAGCCTTACTATGAGCTCTTAAAGCAGGACTTCTAGACAACTGCCCGGTTTGTTCGTACCATGACAACTTTAAAGCAGGCCTGCCCAGGCCTACTATTCAAGAACCGCAGAAAAACTGTTCACCTGTTTTTTTCGTATGGACTCTGGTTAACATGTCGCTCTAAATCCACTCAGTTTATTAGCTTACAAACGTTAGGCGTCTGCAATGTTGGTTATAGTAAATTGTTAGAATGACAAAAACAATATTATACGTTCACCTTTGAGAAAACAATATTCAAACAGTTCACCTAAATGAGCGTCGTGGTATGATTTCATTCAAAACTGTTTAAGTCAGGTTTAAGAACTGCACGGCACTTGCATGGTTTTATACGAAGCTGATAGTAAGGCCCCTGTGTGGATGTTGTGCCATTTTATTATATTGGATCATGTCTTTAACAAATGCTGGTAAAATATGTAATAAGGACAATAGCCAATAAACCAAAAATTACAGATTGGTCTTCCAGCTGCAATGGTTTTCTGAATATTTTACAAGTATCTAAGATGGCAGCTTTTTGTAGGGCTAACTGTTCTCTTTTAGATCTATAAGTTTATTGCTATTATGAATGTGATTTGGGACAACTCCAGTGCTTGAAATAATTATGGGGACTATATATAGTTGTTCCTGCTTCCTCTTCTCCTCCTCCTTCTCTATCTTCCTGTAGCTCTATTAATTTACTTAGTTTCTATATGATTATTTTATGTAGATTGTGAGCGTTTGGAACTGCAATGCGGACTAGATAGATGGTTTTATTACTTTTATCTTGTAAGATGATGTCTGGCCTGTTGCAGTGAATGGTTCTGTCGGTCAGTATAGCGCGGTCTTGATAAAATTCGTGTGAACAATTTTCTAAAACGATTTGCGGTTTGTATTTGTAGTACAGAGTGTTTGTTTTGTTCATGAGTTTATGTTGGAGTCCCAATTTTTGATGTAAGATGTGTACGAGTTAATTAGGTCTGTGAGTGTAATCTGTCTGTGTGAAGTTTGTGCATGCCTCGGTTATGTGTTGTATTATTTCTGGCTGGGTATTCCATTTGCGGCATTTATCGTTTGCTATTGTGGGAACCTTGATAATACAGAAATATATTCAAATTTTAATGTGTTATTATTTGTGTTAATACATTTGTATTGTATGGCCACTAAAACCCTTCAGGTTGCGGAAATAACCTTCCTGCTTTGAGGCAAATATTTGAGACTTTGATCCCTATATGAGGATGGCTAAGGTCATGGGGATGTCAGCCATGGAGTATTTTTTCTTCCAGTCTTCTACTTAGATTTTCTGTTTCTGTTCTCTATGTTTCAATGGCTATGTGTAATATATGGTTTTGTGTATTTCACTTGTTTGCGATGTATTACTAAATAATGTTATTAGGTTATATTTGTTTTTGTCGTAAGTGGTGGATGTCTACCAAACCTCAACCTCCATTTAGTCTGTTAGGCCTCTCTATTGCCGATTATTATTTTAATAAAGAAGTAAGACAATAATGACAAATTACTCAAACATTCATAATAATATCTTATTAGTGTTGATGGCTCGTACCTTTGAAAGTATAAATTATCATTGTTTTTGTCAAAATAGGAATTAATTAGCTGGTCCACTAGCGGCGTCGCTCCCTTCAGCCTGAGATTTCCTAAAATGCTGCCTTAGTAAACATCTTACAATAATAATAATAATATAAAATATAGGATAGCGATTCTAATTTTATAGTTAATGAAAAGCTGTTGAAGCACTAGACAGCTGCTTGTTAACATCGTTCAGTGCTTAGCGACAGACTTTCGATCTTGAAAGTGGTAGCGTGTACTATAGCTTGACCGTAACCGCTGTACCGCGCCTTATAATTATATGTATATTATGGGTCCACCAGCGTCTGCCTGGGTATGCGCCATGGATTACACGATAGTTACTAAGGCTTTTCCTCTCCGCACCACGTCTGTCACACAGGCTCGGTACAGCGGTTTTGTTCAAGCTATAGATGATGCCCTACCTCAATCCGTTCAATTTCCTCACGATGTAGTCTTTACCGAAAGCTTCGAATGATTCGCACTACCCTAAGTTATGATCAATTAGTATACTACACTAATATTACAACCACAAACCCCCAAATATTACCCCTTCAACATCCACAAACTATCGACAGAATATTTTGATTCGTTGTGCTTGTGTGACTTTTAAAAACGTTTGTGGTCATAGAATCGTCTAATGTAAAGGTTAAGTGACTGGTTCTTTCATATATATTGGCATAATTCATAATTTAGGTAATTATAGTTTTTATTATTTTCATTTACTTATATTTTAGCGAGTTCAGGGTCTTTTTACCTTGTTCCTTTTGTAACTCCTTTACAGCGGATAAAAGATTTTAGGCACCCTTTATATGTCGGCTAATTACCATTTAATTAGACAGTAATAACTAAACACTATGAGTAAAAATAAATATTAATATTTATTGGTAATTAATTGTGGACGTGATCCTTTACTATTGGCATCATTAAATAAGATCAAAGTCGCTCAACGAGCATTCGAGAGGGCTATGCTTGGGGTTTCCCTGCGTGATAAGATCCGAAATGACGCGCTCCGTAGGAGAGTTAAGGTTACCGAGGTAGCTCTTAAAGTTAACAAGTTGAAGTAGCAATGAACAGGCCACATCGCTCGCAGAACCGATAACCTATGGAGAAAAAAGGTTCTCGAGTGGCGACCGCACCGGAAGACTCAATGCAGGCCGGCCCCCCGCTAGGCAGACCGACGACCTCGTCAAAACCGCTGTGAACTACTGGATGCAGAAGCATATAGCCGTTCATAGTGGTGATAATGATGATGATTATTCATGATGCTGATTGAATTTAATAAGTACGTCTCTGTTCGTAAGAAAGTTCGTAAAGCGAATGAATAAATTCAGAATCATAAATAAATAGACATCTTGCGATGTTTATTTATTTATGTCCACGCGTCGACCTGCATGCTCATGTATAGAATCCGCGATCCTACTCGGATACTGCAAGGCGGTCTAGAGAACATATCTACGTTGAACGTTTTTAAACTATCATGGTCACAATTATCCGAAATATTCACATTATTAATAAAGTGATCATGGCGCTTGCAACAGTGCTTGAATATCAGAAACTCGAGCAAAAAATATGGTAACAAACCGTTAATAATGTGAAATTTTCTTATATTTCCTGTTCTATTGTCCCGTAAGAGAACGACATTCTTACCTAAGTCAAAGTACTTAGACCGCGCGGCCCCGAGTTTACTTACTTTGCCTAAGTCGTCAATTACCTTATAGTACTCGTAGTAACAATAAGTGATAGTACATTTATACATTATCATATTTGAAATCAACCTAATTGGGTACTGCTGACATCAGATGTGCACAATCTCTTAAGTTAGAGAAGTGACAGACAAAACTTACTCTATAGTTAACTTTTGATCACGATTGACGAAATGTAGAAAGTTAAAGCGGCATTACCGTACCGTCATTGTTTTGTTACATCCGTCGATTTCACTTTCGGTTGCGATCGTTTCAATGAAAATCCACGCAATTCGTCCGCCGCCGGTAGATTCGATAAACCAGACGGTGAAGAGTTAGGTAACTTCATGAAACGTACGGTAATGACTGAAAAAAAGTAGATAGGGTCATGCTAGCATTATGGATGATTTATAACTGTAATTTAAATAGTTCTCAATGTCGTTTGAACAAGATTTATTCTTGCTTGTATACTATTTTAGTATAAGTTAAATTACAAGCACTTGTCTATAAGAAACTCCTCCGAAACGGCTGGTCTGAGAATCGGCCAACATTTATTTTTCATAACGATAAATGTTAAGGGTGCCCCTAAATATTTTTTCATTTTTGCGACATTTTTTTTATTAGGATTTAGGAAATATACATACAAATTCGAATTTTCACCCTTCTTCAATACTTTCACTAAACGGTAAATTTTGTTATTATGGCTTTTACTGTCAAAGCTGCAATCAAGATGCACTACTAAACGTTTTTCTGAACGACGTATAATAAATAAAGTATTTACTTCGTATCCAGTTACTAATACTCGTATTGTTTTACACTTGAATCAAAGTGTTCAAATTTAAAGCAGGTTTTTTCAAATACATACATGCATGCGTAATTGCGTTATAAAATACTTGGATGTTGTAGCAGGAAATGCATGATTAATGTTCGACTCGGTCGAGTGAATATGTAGGCACTAATAATATAACAATTTCTTAGATTTTCGCTATTTTACATTATAGATACATTTTTGTGGCCCTTATATGTAAGCTGAAAATCGCATAACGAGATTTGAGATGGCTATATGCTCCGGCCGGGCATCGTATCAGAAATGAGGAGATATGAAGACGAACGAAAGTATCAACATCTATATAGCAGCCCAGCAAATAAACCAATTGAATTAGTAATAGGCAGAACACATTTGGCACGCAGAACAAATGGCCGACTGGGCCGGAAGGTTCTGGAATTAAGACAACGGACCGGCAAGCGTAGCGTAGGTCGTCCACCAATAAGGTGGACTGACGACCTGATGAAGGTTGCTGAATGCAGGCCGCTTCCAACCGGTCCTTTAAGAAATATATGGGGGAGACCTATCTTCATGAGCGGATATCTTACGGCTGAGATTATGACATTTTACGTTAAGAATTTACTTTAGAAATGGGATATTTACCATGTATTGTATTTATTTTGAGCTCTGGATATTTCCGCACAGTTGCATGCGCCATGTTCACGGGTAAACTGAAGTATCTGCGGGTACGTGTTGTTATGAGCAGACGAAACGGTCTACTCTCTTCCTTTCACGTTTCTTGTTTTCCGTCTTATTACCAATGATACAACAGTCACTTGGAACTTGATCTGGGTCTCGACCACTGGTCTCATAAATAGACGACTGGAAATGTCGAGCCCACAATAAATACAATACATGGTAAATACCCCTTTTCTAAAGTTAAGACTTGCATTAGTGACAATGTCAGTATACTGATTTTACGGTAAAATTGACCCCCAGTCAATATATTCATAATAGAGAACAGGACATAATGAAGCGAGACGTTCCCACTCCCAGGGCCTTTCTTTCAAAGGAGTACGGGTCATCATTCGCCCCAGAGGCCGGGGCCTAGTCCTATTGTGTCAAAATGTTCAAACTGACCTCTGACATGTCGTGACAACTGTTGGTCGACATGGTTGAACACTTTTGAGTGAAAACGTTATTCTTACCATGAGTAGTCTACCCGTGCCCATGTTGACGGAAAAGTGTTTGATACATTTTAATGTTATTTTGACGGTTTGACTTACGCGGTAGTAGTATGTAAAATGTGTAATACTTACGAAAGTTTCCATCGGGATACAAATAATATTATAAACTATCCGCAATTCAATCCTTTAGAATTTATACTAATATAAAGATGCCGGCTTCACTCACTTGGTATTATGTCGGTTTAAGTCCGACGACGTTTCGAACGTTCTTCTTCAGGGAGTGTTCACGCTTGGAGATCGCGTCGCTTACTGTTTTTTTTATTTCAGTATTATAATAGCAAAAACCTAAAAAATCCTAAAAATTGTTGCCAAAAGTCAACTAACGGAACGGTCCACTCACACACATGCCCCCCGAAGAACGGAAACGGTCACTAATGAACACCGGTAGTGGTCACCCGTGTAAGTATTGTTCGCATTTGCATTTCCTCTGAATCGACAATAAAATCTATATAATTATCGAACCTCCTCACGAAATTTCACGAGAGTCGGGTGAGAAATGCGGAGGAGAACAGCGAGGTATCCGGACATCTGGACATACTAAATAATTTTTGTCCAAGTTATTGCGAGCACGGACTATCCATAAAATAAAATTACCGGCAAAAATTATAGTACTAGTTTGTCAGTCAGGATTTACGGTTTACGGAGATGGTGTTTTAGTTTTCTAATGTTTAAGTATATAGTTCATACATGAATAGACGTTCTTACAACAATGTTACGCTACTATTGCTGTTGCGTTACTCTACGTAATCATCACGTAGACTTTTATATATCCGTTCTATTCCACATTAACTGTGGAAAAATCGCGGTCTGTAAACATTTTCCACATTCAGCTTTCTAATTTCCATTGGTTTCATTTTAAACCACTAATTCATGTGCTATGAGCAAAAATACACATTACTAATCTTAAACTAATCAATTAAACGGAGGATATTTTCTCTGACATATTATGTAGAATATTCAATTCAAATTCAAATTAAATCCAACCCTCAGGGTGCGAGGTCTTCCTCGCTATAATTAATGGCTTACGTTATTTTGTCACTGATTTTCGCTTTGTTTATTTGAGTCTTCTATCAATTGTTCATCTTCTGTACTAAAACTTCACATGTTTACAAGTATTATTTACCACGCAGCAAAAAATACGATAAAAACAAAATATGAAAATTATAGGAAAAGGCGCGAAACTATTTTTTTCACTCGTGACCAGCATTGTGAGTGGACATACAGTCTTCTTCAAATTATAATTTGAAGTTATCAAATGCAAATATATAAACATTTTATACTAAGTTAATCTTATTTCAATCAAAATTAACCCCTATTTCTTCTGGCCACGCTTTAACTTGAGAACGGATGGAACAATCTCGCTAATTATTTAATAATAAATACTAAAATATAATAATATAATAAATACTAATTAATAATTATTTGTTTGTTGTGTTAATTATTGTCAGAAGAAGGTTCTTATGAAAGAAAAACCAAGAAAAGACGGGAGGTCATGGCCCGGCCGAAGGCCGACCCTAATACGCGAACGAAGTCGTAGGCAGTCGCTAGTATGAACTATTAATGATTTGATTGTAATAAATGCTTGTTTGACTTAATTGAGGACGTACAGATTCATTTATTCCATATACTTATATGTGCATTTTCTACGGCATGAAACCTCTTTGTAACTACTAAAATAAAATTACAACCTGCAAATGTGTTGAAAATATATTTATAAAATTACTTTGTCAAGTTACAGTTCCGTAATTATGCATAATATAACCTTCACTAAAGACGTGATGCTCCTGACCTCTACTCTACACTTTATTCACTCAAGACTCTTCAAACAGTGTCTTGTCTATTTAGTCGGTACATAGCAGAAATGATATTTGTCTAACGTTTAGTGAGTAGAGAGGTTCATTCGAGAATGCTGCTGTGTCGCAAGCGTGGGCTTGACCAACTTGCAGTCAGTTGCCTCACCCGTCCCTACTGTGGAATGCTAAGGAACTTTATCTTTCATTGCTAGTGGATATTATAAGGTCCTTGTGTAATTATAAATCTACTAACTATCTGTATGTATTAGTACGAGTACTTCTTGTAATAACTATGCTATTATATTTTTCGATTCATATTACGACTAGCTGATTTACCCGCAACTTCGCTCTAATTGCCTACGGGATACGGTGCCCCAGAATCGCATATGTTAAAATAGTTTAAGGCATAGCCGTTTTGAAAGCAATCAGCAAGAGATTAGATCTAGAAGTAATATGCTGAAAATTTATATAACAAAGTATTAACACAGCATAAAAATAACAAAGACTAGTGTTATGCTGTAAAAGTATACTAAAGTAACATCAATTTATAAGTAAAAAACTGCGGTCCTTATAAGGGTATCCTATCACGTTACTTTATGATAGTTACTTACTGTTTTTCTTTACTTAAATCCAGTTGGTATTGGTTTTTAGTTTACTGATCAGAAAACTCTTGACGGTTCAATGGTCACCCTTATACGTTACTTTAATGTCATAAACTTAAGGAATCAGGTTGTTTTCATTACTAATCAAGTTAACTTATCCATTCTCATCAGCGTAGAGTTCATATGTTTATCGTCAAAACTAAACTTGCCGTCTTTTGCCTTGTCCATCCCTGAGGTCCACTTGACTTTTCCCTGCTCATCAGCAGGAAACGCTTAAATACATCTTAACCACCTATGTTAATTCATTTGATATAAAAATATATACATCTATTATTCGTACAAAATAATAATTATAATAATTTATTAAAGTTATTCAAGTAGTTATCGATTAAGATAAGAGGCCTTTACCCATGGAGAGGTTTATGAAAGTGAAGTACCTACACCAAACAAATTCCTATAGTATTACTTTTCAAAGCACTAACGCCTTCTTAAGCGATCTCAAACATTGAAAATTCGATGTTCGGACCAGAACCGCGGTGGCCTAGTTGGTCAATGGCGCCTGACACGGAGAGTCAGAAGACGCGGGTTCGAATCCCGTCCGAGCATGTGAATTTTTCTCTTTATAAATTTCAATGTTTGAGATCGCTTAAGCAGGCGTTAGTGCTTTGAAAAGTAATACTATAAAAATCACAAGGGTTGCGACGTCAATACGAAAGTTTAAGTATTTCTAAATAATGCTTCTTTCGGTTGGATAGTGCTGTCAAAACTGTTCAATAGATGTAGCTCCGTCCCCGTAAGACGGTTAGTCAGATAGAGAGTTAAAATTCGATGCTCAGACCAGAACCTCGGTGGCCTAGTTGGTCAATGGCGTCTGACACGGGGAGTCGGAAGACGCGGGTTCGAATCCCGTCCGAGGATGTGAATTTTTCTCTGTATAAATTTCAATGTTTGAGATCGCTTAAGCAGGCGTTAGTGCTTTGAAAAGTAATACTATAAAAATCACAAGGGTTGCGACGTCAATACGAAAGTTTAAGTATTTCTAAATAATGCTTCTTTCGGTTGGATAGTGCTGTCAAAACTGTTCAATAGATGTAGCTCCGTCCCCGTAAGACGGTTAGTCAGATAGAGAGTTAAAATTCGATGCTCAGACCAGAACCTCGGTGGCCTAGTTGGTCAATGGCGTCTGACACGGGGAGTCGGAAGACGCGGGTTCGAATCCCGTCCGAGGATGTGAATTTTTCTCTGTATAAATTTCAATGTTTGAGATCGCTTAAGCAGGCGTTAGTGCTTTGAAAAGTAATACTATAAAAATCACAAGGGTTGCGACGTCAATACGAAAGTTTAAGTATTTCTAAATAATGCTTCTTTCGGTTGGATAGTGCTGTCAAAACTGTTCAATAGATGTAGCTCCGTCCCCGTAAGACGGTTAGTCAGATAGAGAGTTAAAATTCGATGCTCAGACCAGAACCTCGGTGGCCTAGTTGGTCAATGGCGTCTGACACGGAGAGCCGGAAGACGCGGGAATCCCGTCCGAGGATGTAAATTTTTCTCTTTATAAATTCCAATTATAAACTTATACCACAAAAATATAATTTCATATTATGTAAAAAAACTTGCAAGACATATCTAATAATTATAGGCGAGGCAAAAAAAGTAAAAAGCCTTTTTACTTTTATTCGCCTCGGCCCACATTTACACGTTCGTCCATTGATGCCACTTTTGCTTGCCGCTGCAGTATATAATAATAGTATTCATATACTATTATTTGTGTACAAGAGAGCGAAATTTATTTTTGTATATTAATATGTATCTACTTACAATTTAATATATTTTTCTACCCACTTTCAAAAAAGGAGGAGGTACTCAATTCGTTTTTTATGTTTGTTACCTCATAACTTTCGACTGGGTGAACCGATTCTCAAAGTTCTTTTTTTGTTTGAAAGCTGGCGCTTTCCGTGTGGTCCCATGTAAATTTCATCAAATTCGGTTCTGTAGTTTTTGAGACAAACTCTCGTAATGGTTTGTGAAGCACCAGCTTTCAAACAAAAAAAGAATTTTGAAAATCGGTCTACCCAATCGAAAGTTATGAGGTAACAAACATAAAAAAAACAATCGAATTGAGTACCTCCTCCTTTTTGGAAGTCGGTAGAAAACAGAGTGATGATTATTTTATCTATAACATAATAGTATTACTTTTTAGTTCAAGTTTGTATTAGTTTAATAATAACTAGTGATACCCTCTGTCATAGCACCGTTTGCACGACCTCATATAAAACACAAATAAATGAAATGCGTACATACATAAAAAAGTAGTTCCGACTCGTTTCTAATAATATTTCAACATAATTATAGCATAGATAATGTCTATGTCTATGTAGTAGATTAACAGATCATTAATAAAGTCCATTATCAGTACATGACTTAACTAAACCTACGAAATAATTAACCTTATTAAAGTACCAGGTAAATATTTAAGTTAGACACGTGACTGGACTTTGGAAATCTCGGTAGGAAATCACGAACCTAAGTAAGTAAATAATATGATGTAATACCTATACAAAGACGTACTGCAACGGGCTTTTTATTATTATTGAATTTAGCTAGTCTTCTGTACTTCTAATTAATATATTTGGAATTTTCTGATTCAGGGAAACATTTACCCTCTCTCATTTACACCTCTGCCTGTCTGCATGGCTGTTGTGCAAATATCATGTGTATAATGGATAAACTTCAGGATGCTTTTTATCTCGATAACGAAGTTATTAGAAGTATTTACGACTTAATTTTGGACGAAAAATTTAGAGATACTGGTAGCAATTAGGTTGTACAGAACTTCAAACTATACTAGCGAACTTAAATCTAAATTCTCTTAACTTTACTACTTCTTATTATTTTCATATTATAATATAATCTATATTCATCTAACATATACAATGACAATTTAAAAATATAATTATTATATTCAATTGTAGGTTATTATAATGAGGATTCCTTTTTTCGCATAATTTATATTGTCATAACTGATTTGCCATAACGAGTTACGCATATTTTTTTGTCATAATCATAATTTGACATAATTGATTTTAGCATACTATTTCAGTAAGCATAAATATAGTTTAGGCTAATAGTTTTTGAACAAATTAGTAGTGTCTAGGCTCTGGAGAACAGCAGTGGATTATAAATAATGAATCACGATAATTGTTCATGTATTCACTTCAGGTTTGATTGCTTACACAAACAAAAATTACAAGAAACCATTTCAGCTCAGACTACATCGTTTTAACGAAAGATAAAACAGACTACCATAGATAACTATTAACAAGCAGTGTTACCACAAGTTAATACTCCCCCTTAACACACACTTTAATACAAATTATAATCAAAACATTTGAACAGTTACCATTTCAATAAACCTAAACTATTTCTATTATTACAAAACTTAAGGCTTTTGTAAATGTATCAGCCTTCTGCTCCGAAGATGGAATATACTTTAACACAATATCTCCTTTGTCTAAAACATCTCTAATAAAATGATGCCTAATATCAAAGTGTTTTATTCTTCTACTATTCTCCCTATTACTTGCTATGTGTATACAACTTTGGTTATCTTCAAACATTAAAACATACTGACATTCTACATTCAGATAATGCAGCAAACCTTTTATCCATAAAGCTTCACAAACCGAAGAAATCAAAGCTATGTACGAGTACACTGCTTCGGTAGAGGTTTACATTACGACCAATTTTCTAGCTATTTTATGTAATATGAACATGCTTACACCCCGTTCCTAACATAATATTTAAACAAAAAGTAGTTACACCCTTTTTGAGGTCAGTGAATTAGTTTTAATGTTCTGATTCATTACAAACATGATACGACATTTTACAGGACTGTAATGTCTGTTGACAATGGACGTAACTCGTAAAAACCCTACTTCTGAGAATATGGCCTTATTGGTTTGTAAACAATCCAAAGAAGATTTTAATTTTATATCATTGGTTTAAAAATTACGTTCATATGAGATACCGTTCAAAAGATATAAATAAATTTCTCATTATTTTTCTGTTTATTGGTTCTGGTGTAAATTAAGGTATGCCAGAGTTACGACCTTATTGTTTTCCGTCGTCGATATATGAAGAGGTATTTCTGTATTTTTCAACTACAGCATAAAATGCAGAAATACAACTTTTGTTTTTATCCCTTTTAGGGCAAAGAACCGTGCATTGACATTGTTAACTGATCAACAAGGTTAATTAACCCTTGCTACAAGTACACAATACATAAATATATCAAGTATCTAATGCCAATGACTTCGATGGGTGACCGCTAGTGGTATTATTAATGGAGTGCTTCTGTATTTTTCAATTACAGCATAAAATGCAGAAATAGAACTTTATTTTTATTTTGTTTAGGGCAAAGAACCGTGCCTTGACATTTTTAACTGATCAACAAGGTTAATTAACCCTTGCTACAAGTACACAATACCTAAATATATCAAATACCTAATGGCAATGGCTTCGATGGGTGACCGCTAGTGGTATTATTAATGGAGTGCTTCTGTATTTTTCAATTACAGCATAAAATGCAGAAATACAACTTTATTTTTATCCCTTTTAGGGCAAAGAACTGTGCCTTGACATTGTTAACTGATCAACAAGGTTAATTAACCCTTGCTACAAGTACACAATACCTAAATATATCTAGTACCTAATGGCAATGACTTCGATGGGTGCTAGTGGTATTATTAATGGAGTGCTTTCATTCTTTAGAGGGTGCGTTAAGCAGTCTTGATCCTTTATAGCAGGACAGGCTATATATGTAGGCATTGGAGGGACCTGCAAACTCTGGCACTAGAGCTAGCCACTGACCTATATACTTAACCGCACTAGGCCCACGAGGTGGATAACAGCGCACACACCACTTTCTAAGAGGTAGGGGGGACTCCCAGCAGTGGGACTTTTATAGGCTGATATGAAATGTTTGAAGTTTTCTTTGCCTACTGTTCCATATTTGGAGTCCACTGTTACGCTTGATGGAGTTTAACTCGTAATGGACAAGGAAACAGTCTTCCTAGGCATTAAAATTGACGCAAAATTACAATGGGGTCCTCATATAAATGCCCTGTCTGGGAGACTCAGTTTTGCTGCATATACAGTACGTAAAATAAGAGCGCTAACAGATGCTTCTACGGCGCGGTTAGTGTATTTTGCATATTTCCACAGCGTAATGTCATATGGGATATTGCTATGGGGTTCAGCGGCTGATATAGAGACCATATTTATCCTTCAGAAACGTGCTATTAGAGCTATATACGAAATGGGTTCCTGTGAATCTTTGAGAGATTTATTTAAAGAAATCAATATATATTAACGTTGCCTTCCTTATATGTATTTGAAAATATAATTTATGTTCGTAAAAATTTACATAAATATAAGTTAAATAGTGATCACCACACTTTTAATACCAGAAATACAAATAGGATAGATGTACCTAGTTTTAGACTTGCGAAGACTAATAAGTAATTCCTAGGAAATTGTGTGCGTTTTTACAATAAAATTCCAAAGCACATAACTGAGCTCACAGAGGGCAAATTCAAGTTGACTGTAAAAAACGTTTTAATAAAAAAAGCTTACTATAAAGTTCGACATTATATAGAAGATAAAGATGCTTGGAATACTCCACTTCTGGCAAGCTGTCTCTCTGCCACCCATAAAATGTAATATTTGTAGTACCTAAGTAGAAACATTGTAAACATCCATATAAAAAGAATGGCCCCGAGTTTCTTGCCGCTTCTTCTCGGTGGGTTCTATATATTTTGGAACGCTGCGGTCTCTACCGCAGCGTCTTTAAAGTACATTATAATGAAAAGTTGACATAAGTGCGTCTTTGATGCCTAAATTGAATAAGTAAATGATTTTGACTTTGACTTTGATTTTGATACATTAGGTACTTTGCTTTAACCCTTTGCGTCCCAGAGACGTAAACATACGTCAGTTTCATTCATAAATCTGTTTTAATTATCACGATACAGGAAGGGTTAATCAATCTCACATTCGTAAATTACAAGACGACCTGCGCCATAATTGTATAAATACCATGTTAATGATTACTTAAACAATGAAAAAGCAAATTATAAAGTGTCATATCACCGGAAGTCGTGAGTAGGTACTAGATGATTAAAATCTAACTAGGTATTATTCGTATCTCTAATTGCTTTTAAATTACATAATCAGTCACATCACTTAAACTTCAATGACGCAAAGTTTAATATGATAAAAAACTAGATATTCATATTTGGTATAGCGTTCGCACGATTGTGTGCTAATCATTGCTTATGTGATATTTTTAGAGATAACACTATAAGAGGTAATATGGGGGTTTGCCGTTTTCATGGCACTTATGTTTTATATCATCAATTTCTAATGCAAAATATTATACTACCACTTTTTTTGTCCCGCAGCTTACAATGCTTAGTAACTTTTATAACACATGTGTGCAATTGCAGTGCATGTGTCAGATAGTAAATCGAATTGAAACCATCTTCATATAAAACCACATAAAAATTAACTCCTATTTCGCCTGGTCACGCTATTATTTTTTGTGTTAACTATTGTCAAGAGAAGGTTCTTATGAAAAAAACCCAAGAAAAGATGGGAGGTTATGGCGAGCCTACTACACGAACGAAGTTGCAGGCAGTCGCTAGTATAAAATAAAATTGAGAGAGAGATCTCCGGAACAGTCCCTTGGTGGCCTAGCGGTCATGTCGTCGGACACGGACTATCAGCAGACACGGGCTTGAACCCCGTAATGTGGAATCTTTCCCTCTGAAAAATAATAATTGTTAAATGGTGGTATAGACCAAGCCACAATAGGCTTAAAGCGACTTCTTCGATCATTGGCCGTATTTTTTGTCAAATATTTGTGTGACGCAAAGAACCGCCCCCAACCCCTCGTTAGTCAAAGGTGAAGGCCCGCTCTAAAGATTTTTCCAAAAGTCTCTGTTATTAGCTGTATTCCTCCACTACGCGCAAGCCACTTGTGGTATGTCGTCTGCTCACCGGATAAATGGTCCACCTCTCTTTCTTGTGCCTGATGTAAAGATGTAAGTCTTTTAGTCCATCGGTTGTCTGTCAGCCGGGCGAGCTATATGACCGGCCCAGCGCCATTTTAATTTCCTACAGTGACATAGAGCATCAGTAAATTCTTATTTTCTACTGCCATTCAAAAAAAAAGGAGGAGGTACTCAACTCGGCTGTATTTTTTATTTTTGTTACCTCATAACTTTCGACTGGGTGTAATGCCGTGCGATTCTCTAAGAGCAAACATCGTTGCATCTTTGACAATATCCGTGAAATAAATGACGAGATGACAAGAAACGTTGGAAAATCAACCTTGTGTACAAGGGCGATATCTCATAAAGTATTTGACATCGGTGAGCTTGTCGACGAGCGCAACGACTAATCATTAGAGAATCGCACGGCAGATTCTCAAAATTCTTTTTTTGTTTGATTGCTGGTGCTTCCCGTGTGGTCCCATTTAAATGCCATCAAATTCGGTCTAGTAGTTTTTAAACTTTTCAAATTGTACTTGTGTCTAATGGTGTTATGAAATATATGTTTAATTCTTTTACATCTCTCATATTCGGTAGGTCCTTATTACCCCCAAATGGGGCTTGTAGGCGACCAATTAGCGCTCTAGGGTAATAATGTAGCTAGAATAGCCCTAGGGCGGTAAGTAATTTAAATAAATCACTCTTTTAAAAAGTTCGCGTACATCTAACCATCATACTGGCAATAGACATCATGCATTCAGCCCAATGACAAAAGAGGTCGCTTCGCTATTCAGCCTTGTCTTCGTATGAGTATAATAGTCATCAATTTTATTTTTGTAATGCCGGTTTTTTTCTACTTACCTCACAATCGAGATGTAAAGCAGAGTAGTTAGCTCGGGTGTAAGCATCAATTGCACGCTCGAACTATAGGCGCCCTCGCTGCGCTTGTGCGTTTAAATACGAGTATCTCAGGCTGCAATTGATGCCTTACAGCCCTTGGCTACTAATCTACTATTAACGTTTAATAACCTTCTCTCCATATCTTTAACATCATATTATTTTTATATTCATTCTATATGTGAACTTTCAAGTTTAGTTAGCGTAAGCTAATGATGGGAGGATACTATCCATGACTTTTTGTGTAACTTTGATCGGCATATCACTTTTTCTAACCATTTGTTACTCTTTTTTCTATATCGTGCTCAATCATGCATTTTAAAAGAAATTTGCTTACCCAGATAGATATAAGTGTCAACATACTATATCGCTTAATTTTCTAGGTATACTGGATTTTTTATGTTGTTTGCTTGCTGTATTAGTCCCATGCACTAGGAAATTATTTTATGTACACCCTGACAATAATTTCTGTGTCGCTGAAACTTTGCAGTATGATAAAGTTCATAGATTACGATTAAAATAGTATCCAAAAAAAATTACCTTGAATATAGGTGTATGTGCACTTAAATATGGAAAATTCCTCCGTCCGAAATTCCTTTGGTATATGTAAGTTTATGAATATGTATAGGTATGCAACTGAAATCCAGAAATATTTTCATGTCACAGAGGCAGAAGCTTAATAATACCTCCGTGAAATTTGATCTTTTTATTTCTTTAAATCTATAGGTTTTCACAATTATCAAGAAGAAAATTACATTCCTATCACGCCACTATGGCATGCATTGCAATATGCAACCAAAAAAGTATTATTATTCTTTTGTTTAAACTTTTTCACGGTTTTGTTATACGGTCCTTTACAAAGGCATAATTGGGGCTATAACCAACACTTAGAGCCCTGTTTGGTATAAAATATACAAAAGTGTATAAAAACAGAATTTTGGATGACGGCGACAAGGATTATCTATTACTGAAATGGGTTAAATGGCAAGGCTATTGATACGAACTTATACATGTAAGGAAGATAGATGGCTATGGACAAGACAACGGCACCTGCCAATTTCAGTCTCCTCCTAAAATATTTAAGCAGGTGGTGACTTGCCACCCACTAATCACCCACCAATCAATGATGACAAAAGGGGCAATGTCGAGAGGTGTGCTGCGGTTTCACTAGAGCGCTACTACCGGCCTTTTAACACTTCCACTCTTGGAGCTTTTTGTTTCTTGCTCTTGCGTCTCCACCCCCAGACGGCCAATTAAGGCAAGCCGGGGGTCAGGGGTCTCATTTAGCCCCAGGGAGAATCAGGGTCCACGGTGTCGCCACTCACCGACGGCTCGCCACAAAGCCACAAAGCTGCGGTGTTATTATTGTTATTATCTTATTCCATTTATTTCACGGATTACGTCCGGTCCTTTGCAAAGGCATAAGTGGGGCAGTGGCCAACACTTAGAGGCCTGTTTGGTATAAAAAAACAATTTAGTATAAAAACAGAAACATTTTGGATGGATGGTTACATTACATGGTATATCTATTACAAAAAAGGGTAAAATGGCATGGCTATTGATATGTACTTATTAGTGGTACGGGAGATAGTGGGCCATGGGCGAGACTACGGCACCTGCCATTTTCAGTCTCATCTTAAAATATTTAGGCAGGTGGTGACTTGCCACCCACTAAACGGGCCCCCCATAAGAGCCAACGTCAATGGTGACAAAAGGAGCAACGTTGATGTGGATGGCTGAAGGGTGTTGAGAGGTGTGCTGCGGTTTCACTAGAGCGCTACTACCGTCGTTATGCCCTTTAACACTTCCACCCTTGGAGCTTTTTGTTTCTTGCTCTTGCGTCTCCACCCCCAGACGGCCAATCAAGGCAAGCCGGGGGTCAGGGGTCTCATTTAGCCCCAGGGAGAATCAGGGTCCGCGGTGTCGCCACTCACCGACGGCTCGCCACAAAGCCGCCCCTGCGGTATTATTATTAATAATAATAATAAAATTATACACTATCTTCCTTATCACTAATAAGTTCATCTCAATAGCCTGGCCATTTTACCCATATTTGTAATAGTTATAAGTACCATGTTACCCTTCATCTAACATTTTTTCTGTTTTTATACTCCTTTGTATTTTTATACCAAACAGGCCTCTAAGTGTTGGCTACAGCCCCACTTACGCCTTAGTAAAGGACCGGATGAAACCCGAGATTTTGTTTTGAATAAAAGAAATAATAATAATAATATATTATTATTATTAGTATTCAAAAAAAGAAGAAATATTTTGATATGTAAATATGTTAATCGTAATCTATAAACATTACTTTATCACACTGCAAAGTGTCAGCAACAGAGAAATTATTGCAAAGGCAAACCCCTCAATGATTGGACTACCTATATAGAGGATGTATATTATACCTATCATTGATTGTAACTGTGTTGTATTGTTAGATAATAAGATATGAGTAATATAGTCAACCAATCTTAAATTACTAATGTACTGATTGTTTATATTTAAACCGACTTTTCACAATTTAAATTCCCAATGACCCATCGTAACATCGTAATGCATGTCCAATACAATATTAATTTGTAATTGATGTTCAGTGACGTATACGTGATAACCGCGACCTTTGTGACTGACCTATGACTATGATACATTAACAGATAACAAATAGAAGTCATTGTATTTCAAATTCCAATATGGTTTTCTATATCTAAAAACGAACCGTTTTGCTTACGACTCGTTACTTTTTGACACTTTTAGTATGAGACAACTGTCAAAATGCAACGACTCATAAGCAAAGCGGTTCGTTTTTAGATATAGAAAGCCGGGGTAAATAGAGACGATACTTAGTAATTTTTTAAACCTTTACACGCTCATTTCACGTACTAGGATTTCATAAGTTGTGGGAGTCTTTAAACGCTAACACCAACTATAGTAATTTTGTCTATGGTGTGTGACTCAACGATTACGGCCTTACTTATAAACGCTGCTTAAATACTTAAGTAGGTAGTTTAAATTTAAATCTTTAAGCACTGCGCACAACAAGTTTCTTGTGCGCAGTACTAAATATCGTCAATTAAAGTTAAGCAGCGTTTATAATTTACGCAGATTGAAATGCAATAAAGTATTTGTATTGTAAATCTGCAAGAAAATACCTGAGGAGATGAAATTAGGAGAGAGTTTGTTTATATGTATTATGGCGCCTGTACACACTCGTCTCGTTTAGTCTCGTGGTGTATCGTTGCGTCGCGGGCCTCTTGTTAATGATTAGATTTATCCGTAAATTCTGCAATATTGTACAAAATATAGATTATCTACAAAGTAAAGCGTACCCGATATTCAAAAATACCTATATGAGGAACTAGTTACGCGCGACTTCGTTCGCATTTATATGAAAGCAAATTTACCATAAAAAGAAAATTACGAATCCATGGTGGAAAAGAAGGTGGTGAATGATTCCTATTCACCGTAAGTTACGGTACAATATAGATTACCTATACATAAATTCTGTTACGATCCGTAACAGAATCTATATATTATAACAATATTACGTTTTTGATATATTTAATTATAACCAACTCCTTACTTACATAAGCACTTAAGTACTATTAATTAGTGATTAGTAATAATAACCAGTAGTAGAATGTCATAATTGTTTTTTGAAGCGAAAAAAACAGTATTATATTTATTTAAATGTTTATATATAGAAGTACTATGGCAGGTCAAATATTGTGCTGCAAGCACGTTTTACCATCCACACGTTTGTACTCGGCTTGTCTCGAGGTGTCTCGACGAGCGTGTACAGGCCCCATTATATTATTTAAATTAGGTAGGTACTCTACAATATTTTAGAATAAATGAAAGAATGCACAAGAATCCTAAACAGCGTAGCCTCGCGCGGGTCATTTATCTTTTTAATTGAATCATTATTATTGAATACAGAACAAACTGTCTTCAAAATCTCTGTATGGTTTCGTAGTACTATTATTTAGTCTGTGGTAATTATCTCATATATGTGTTGATCACTTTCATAAAGTATGAGGAATCATGATAAGAGATTATGTGTCCACTCCTTATCAATATGCCCATATCAATGAGGGTTATGAAACAATATAGTTTTGATTAGGTACCTGGTCAGTCTACTTTATCTGAAGCACAATATCAGATGTCCATTATCATCACGTAACGCACGTACACGTAAACAACTTAGATAAGTTACTTTATAATTATTATTATATTAAACAAAAACTAAAAATTGCGTTCGGAAATAGATCATACGAAGTTTTTGACGAACGTTTTCCGTGGAGGTTCCTATAATTTGTTTACCAATTTGTTTTGTAGTAACACCCTCCACAAGTTATCTAAACTCGAAATGATGAGAATGTAACATGGGAATTAAACATTAAAAATTGGTAATTAAAGATTACTTTTGGATAGGGTTGCCATCCATCCGGGTTTCTCCGGATCTGTCCTAGTTTAGAGCTCATTTGGGGAGCGTCCGGGCGGGGTTTCATTTGTAGTCCGAGTTTAAAAATGTAAAGGTCTGGGCCTAGAATAAAAATAAAAGTAACGGATTATTAACACAATTCGTAATAAGATTCTGTTTTGTTAGGTACATTTAAAATGATGAGAAAAGATAACTAAATATAATTTTAAGAGTCTGAAAATAAAAAGGTGATTTATGTATTTTTTTATTACACTGACTATATTTAAAAACACTTGTTTACATATTTTTCGAGTTCAGGGCTCTAAAGTCCGGGGTTTTCACGCATCTTGGCCTGGTTGCCAAATTTTAGAGAGGCAACCCTGCTTTTGGATCGTTATACGATAACTAATTTTTATGACTGTAGAAACTTCTCTCCACGGCTGTAACAAGTAAAAATCAGCCTACGTTATAGGATGTATCTAAATACCAAAGCCCGCTAAACCTTTACAGAGTGGAGTGGTACTAAACTTAATGCAAGAGTTTCCGCGAACAAAAACTAATCAGAATAAGATTATATAGCAGGGAAATAAAATGTAAGGGATAATGTAGATTTTATTAGTATGAATTTTCAGAATTGGATAAGTAGTTCCGGAGATTGCTCCATTAAAGCTCACAAACAGATAATATACGTTTATATATGTGTTTGTTATATACCTACTCTTTAAAAATATTGATGTATTTAGTTTAAACCGGCCTTATTATTTAAATCGAAAAGTAGGTTTTGTGGAACTTCCTATTTGAAAATCGTCATCAGTTATTAACATGAAGAAAATACTACTGTGGGTTAGAATTAATTAGTTATTGTTAGAATAATACACAAAAAAAACCAAGGGATTTTACAGGTCAAGACATGAAAATACATACGTACTACAATATCAAGACGATTTGATTGACATCACGTTAGAATATTAGGCTAGAAATACAATCGTCTCGATTGTAAAACTCCGCAAATCAAATGACCGATATCGGAACCCAATTTAAAAAAATGTAGGTAACCATAAAAACATACCAAAAATAAATAAACCAGCTTAAACTCTTTTCTATTCAATATTAATTTTATCTCCAGTTCGTCCTATTACTCCTAAACAACAATGTGATGCTACCCACTAATGTATACTTATTGCATATGCGCGCAAATATAATGCATATTAGTGGGTGTGGTAGTAATGGTGGGATATCTACTCAAGGCACCGCTTTCACAATATTGCTTCCACTGCGGGTGCCATGGGAGAAAGTATTCCATAGCCCTATTATACAGTTGAAGGCTGACCTTTGTGCGTATAGGCTGTTATTGATATTATCGCAATGTGTATTCAATTATTAAACGCATATAGAACATTCAAACAGTTTATCGAAACAACAAAATCAGTGTACAACTTCCTTCTGTTTATCGTGCACGTATAAAATGAAACGTCGAATGTTTAACTTGTTCAGTTCATGTTTTAATGCAACTGTGAATGTGTACACTAGGCTGATATTGATAGTGTTGAGTGCGTGCGTTTATCACTGTTTTGTGTTAGCAGAGGTGTTTTTAAATAGTTACTATGTGCTGTATCCCCCGGTTTTGGAGAAACCATTGAATAAAGTGAAAGTGGTTGTGTC
Organism: Selenia dentaria; assembly: GCA_917880725.1. NCBI lineage: Eukaryota > Metazoa > Arthropoda > Insecta > Lepidoptera > Geometridae > Selenia > Selenia dentaria. The sequence continues at coordinate 16,730,629 of OU862888.1, read as the reverse complement.
TGGAATAACGAAGTATGTTGTGAGGACTGTAGCTAAGAAGGTGAAGATGCTTTATTTACTATTTAAACGTATGAAATATATGAAGATCGGAAATAAAAAATATCTAGTTACCTATGCATTTTACATAAAGAGTTTTTTATTTAAAGAGAGAGAGAAATTTGATTTTATGTTATTTTGTAATGGATAAGGTCGAAAACTATTTAAACCATTTCGAAAATTATTTTATTCTTTTATCTTTTATTCTTGAGTGGCATAGGCTAAATTTGCTTCATTATCATTTTCATCGTTCATCACTACGAGGAGGAAACCGCAGAGCACTGCCAGTTTTTAATAAGTGGGCTTAATATTGTCCTACTGTGGATAGATAATAGTTTAATATGCCAATAGTTTAATTACCATACTTACCTTTTAATCATCCATCATTAGATTCCTTGACATTTTCTTCAATGAGGAGCTTAGGAGACATTGAAATGCGAATTTATGATTGACACATTGACGTATTAACTTACGCAGTAAAAAAAGGATCACACTTAGTAACATGCTCAGTTTAGTTTTTCTATTGACTTTACAAGAATCTAGAAACGATAAAATGTAATATATACTATTTACTTTTATTTTATTATATTTAATATATATTATTTATTTATTTAGCCAAACCGGTTTTTTACGCATTTGGGCGCCTATATACAAAACAATACACGTAAAGATTTAGATACACGTTGATATTGTCCGATAGTTGCAATATTGATTGTTGAATTCAAATATACCATAAATGTCATTGTCAAGGTCGTATTTCGGAGGTATTGAACTTTAACCGTCTCCTTTGCTTTGTTTTTATAGTTTGTTGTTGCAAGTATTACCATTATTATAGCTATACCTAAGCCTATAGCCGGTCAAATCACGGGGTGAATGACACATAGGAACTTTTGTATGAGACAAGGACAGTGATATGCCTTACAGCATGTTATACAGCTAACGAATTAATTGCCTATATTTCCTAAAATTTATACAGCCTATGATTTTAAAGTCCACATGATTATTATGATTTTAAAGTCCCGACAAATTGTCGTATACAACGCCTATATTGACTTATATCGTTACTTACATAGGGTCAGTGCACTAGTTTGCGGCCTTTTAGTGATCCTTTCAACTTCAAGCCATCAGAACAGAATGTTGAAATAAGTTTTTACCTATAGTGTTTATGTTTAATTGTAGTCTACATTTTCTTTTCTTAACTATTAAACTATTAGACATTCTTAAATTATAAAATAACAATTAACAGTCCAATAATATAAAATAAAAGCTAATTTACGCTGAATCAAGCAAATGGAACTAGGTCCCCTGTCCCCGGCAGCCCCGCTATTCTTGTATATGGTAGCGGCCACGGTAACGGTGAGGAAGGGGGTGCTAAGAATGAAGAGGGGGGCAGGCGCCCAGCTACAGCCCCCAACGATGATGACTGGCTTTGAGGACAGACGCTCTGGAAGAAGGAATGAGTAGGTTACACTATGACATCGTGGGTTTATCGGAAGTCCGAAGAGCGGTTGAGGACACGATAACCCTGAGATCAGGTAACCTACTCTACCACCGGGAGGGTGACCAACAGTACCTACCCAAGGAGGTGTCGGATTTCTCATCCACAATTCCCTTACTCAAAACATCGTTAGCATCGATAGCGTTTCCAACAGGTTCGTATACATAATACTTAGAGTATCCTGTAGCACAGTTTCTCGACGATTTTGAATGCATATAGGCTGTTCTATAGATATGGAAATCCTTGCGACATGACATCCGAACCTTTAATGCAAACCGTATTAAAGAGACTATAGAGCGGAAAATAGGCTCCAAGATGATTGCAAGAGGTATGCCTATTGGAGAAAGCCAGTTAACAAAGCTGAAGGCAGAAGACGTCGGTGTAGCGTCGACCAAAGCAGAAGTGTTGGGAGAGGTCGACAGTTTCTACCGACAGTTATACAAACTCGGTCGCTAAACCGTCAGCAGCTCGCTCAAAGATCCAAGAGCCAAGCTGATCCGAAATTATACATCAGCCTGTACGAGATAAGAATGACAACAGCGGTATAAAAGTACTGCAGAAGCTCTTTAATACCGTCTTACTCGAAGGTTATACGCCAGAAGCATGTGGAACAAAGGCGTGGTGGTGCTATTATTCAAGAAACCATTTCCATTTTGAGCTATGTCCGTAAGCTGTTTTCGAAGGTCATCACGTCATTCGTGTTACAAACACACTTACTTTTGTTTGTTACTTTTTCACGCTCAAACGGCGGGACCAATTTTGATGAAATTTGTTATGGATGTAGGTTATGCGCTGGATAAACATATGGTAAACAAAATAGCACTTTTTATCATCCTCATCAGTATCATCCGCGGGTGTTTTTTATTACACTTTCGAAATGTAACTTTCTATTTCGCATAACTTTAGCTGTCATTGATATGAAAGAGGCCATTGATTTCCGAAACACAGTGAAAACTAGTTAAGAATCAATATATTCATACATTTACTTTGTACAAAAATCTATCTGAAATTGACGAACTACGTGAAACGAAGTGACTAGTGCAGTTTTGGGTGGCATTGCAACTATCATGGGCAGACATAATTCTTACCATCAGCATGACATTCCCATCTCGTCACTGGATAACGTTAAAAAAATTAAACCACATAATTATAGACTCAAAATAGTGGTAGATTTTTTTATGTGATTAGGAAATGGTACAATCAAGAGCCCACCAGATGTTAAGTGGGTACCTCTGCCTAGAACAGGTGCCTCACGAGTGACGAACTTATGAGGAAATGCATCTGCTCTAATACTGCTCTAAAATGTGTTGCTGTTAATGTTTTTGCTAAATTTATTATAACTGTATCAACTGGTAACCGTCCTAAATACATTCTAAAACAAAATACTACAGACATAAGACAGATTTTCGCCGCAGACAAAAGCTGTTCAGCAGCCATTCTTCACTTAGTACCATTTTTCACATGCTTACCTTCTCGTTTCTATTACAGACAATCATAATGAACGGGTTCATGAGAAGGTTCCTCCGGTTCCTGGTGTCACTGCTGGCCATCCCTCTGGTGCCAGTAACATACCTGCTGAACATACGGCGGAACAGGAAATGTCCACCCCCTACAAACCCGATACTGTTCAAATCTGCTACCACTTTGGCTAAGATGATTAGGAACAAACAGGTAATAGCAACTTTTTCGTGGTCCTACTATTTTTTCCACTGTTAGGACTTCGAGTGAGACTTGTTTCTCGTGGTTCTGCCTTTTCTCATAGCCCCACTGCTTTATAATTTAAAAACAATATTCGTAAATTTACAAGGAGGTTTTGATAGTTATTGCTCTAACTTCGAAAGGTGTCATAATTACAATTTTATTTATGTCATACTCTTATTTTTTAATTTCAATGATCAAGGCTTAACTATGAAACCCAACCCACGAATAAGAAGTAGGATCAATGTTTTGATTTTACTCGTAATTTAAGTCGTGTAACATGAAATATGTGACAACTGTCAAACTGACAGTTGATATCATACTTCACTCAACTGCGGCAATGTCAGGGTTATGTATTTTGCCTGTATTACATGAGTACATATCGTTGTATGTCCAACTCGTAACTACTCAACGGCTCAATCAACTTTCATATGTAGATACGAAATTCATCTTAATGGCGCAAATGTCACTGGGTACATAATTACCCGACTGCAGTGAAACCCTAATACCAAACAAGCTTATCTAATATCATCTCTATCAAGGTAATCTAAGATGACATGTCCTCTTCCAAATTTACAGATAACATCAGAAGAAGTAGTGGCAACATACATAGATCGATGTAAAGAAGTCAATCCATACGTGAATGCCGTGGTAGAACCGCGATACGATGCTGCTTTAAGGGAGGCCAGAAGCATAGACAAGATGATTGCATCATCAGACCGAAGCCCTGAGGAATTAGAAAAGGAGTATCCACTGTTGGGTCTGCCGATGACTGTGAAAGAAAGTATAGCAGTTGAAGGTAAGAATTTCATGGTAAAATTTCACATTTAAACCTTTTGACAACGCAGCCGTATGTAAAATATGGCTTAAAAACCCAATTAGGAGTTATTACACATAGAAGAAAATATTGCGCATACCCTGGATAGCCAGAAGAATGAATGCATCGATACTCGAGGAACTGATTATTACCGTTAGGTTGTCATCTATATGCCTCCAACGAGTACTCGAGTACTGCGGTCATATGGCATGCAAAAAAAGCGACAACCTAGAGAAACTTATCATCACAGGCAAGTTGGAAGGCAAAACACTAAGGGGAAGAAGTCCAATGCGCCGATCTGTCCAAATCCGTAGCGCACTTGACAGTAAAGTCCATGGCGATACACGCTGCTGAAGATAGGTCAAGGTTGAAAGACTTCGTTCGGCAGAGGGTGATCCGTGGAGGGGGCTACGACCCTCAGCAATGAGGGTCGCAGGAGCATAAAAATGAATCGCCGAAAAGTACGTACGCGCACAACTTTACCGATTTGAATAATTATTTTTTGTTTTGGTCGCTATGATACAGGGATATTATGGTTTAAAAAACATATTCAACATCATCCATCACCTCAAAGGTGAACCGTGGGCCGCAGGCGTCGCAGCTAGTGCAGTAGCAGCAGCTAGTAGTCAATAAGCCGTGAGATACAAGAACATACTAGACAAATCACAATTTAATAGGTACATATAACAAATTACTATTTATGGTAGGGTAGGTATCTGGTATGGTATAATATGTCAATGGCTCGAATAGGATGTATTTTTAACCGACTTCAAAATGTATTTATTATTTTCGGGAAAAAAATATTATGTTTTAATAGCCAGTACCTGGGTGACCGAGTTTTGCTCGATTTAGATAAGAATACAATAGCAACACATGTTCCGTGAGAGTCTTGTCACCGCGATTCAGGATTCTCTGGACGACGTTTTCTAAAAATGAAACCTAGCTAGATCGATTTATCGCCCCCAAAACGCCCTGCATACAAAATTTCAAGAAAATCGCTGGAGGTGTTTCTGAGATACAGATTATATATAGGTATATGCATAATACAAGAATGGTTCGTTCAAAGTAATTCTTCCAGCGCAAAAATATGACTGATGCATGTAACTTCATAGTACTTTAATCTGTCCGCATCAGTACAAAAAAAACAATAGATTTATGAATGAAACTTGCCTCGAATGAGGCTTGCTGATTCGGACAGATTAAACAACTGTAAAATCAAAACGCAGGAGCCTAGTATACAATGTATTGATTACAGGAAAAAAATCACTGAAACCGGACTATATTAAGAGGTAGGAAATAGTTATTTCTTTTAGTATGAGCAAGTTCGCGCTATGTGTCCCTCATGTATTTATACGTCATTCTTAATGATATCTGCTTTAATTAATTCATCATAGTCATCATAATCAGCCCATTTTATACCCACTGCTGGAACTCGAGCCTTCCTCTCAGAGAGACGAGTTGGGCCATAATCCACCACGCAGGCCCAGTGCGGCTTGGTGGATAAGTTAGTGGCCAAACCATGTCGAAGTTTTCAGGCCGACAAAAGGCCATCGACATAGTCTAACGACTGTTGTCCTAAGACAAACAACCAGGAACGACGGCTTATTGTGCCCTCCGAAGCACGGAAGCGCTCAGTGAATAATGCCACTAGTGGTCACCCATCCAAGTCCTGACCGCAGCAAGCGTTGCTTAACTTGTTGACCGGTTAAGATCGCCAATTCAAGCTCCGCTACGAGCGCTTCAGCTCCGGTACAAGCGCTTCTAATTAACTATAAGTAAATACTTATCAACATAATAATTCAAATTTACATAGTTTACGAGCACAAAGGAGTCAATACTGATACATTTGATAAAACCAATTAGATTTTTAATTTAAGTAAATAATTTATTTATATGTTGAATCTATTAATAGAAAAACATAATATATTTTTCTCCTCTGAATGCTATTGAAATCCAAAACTAGGAAGGGACTAATCATTGTAACACAGGCTTCCCGCACTGGTTAGGACAAACACCAAAGTAAAAAAGTTTAAAATAAAGAAATTTTGTATTATGTAATTCGGAATTTTCGGGCTGGGTTCAACTGAGAATTCGATACCATAGTTTAGCAATACCGTAGGCTTGCTAATAGCTTTTTGTACTGCCTATAATTCAAAAACCTTATAGCAGACATATTAGGTTTTTGAATTTTATAGCAGACATAGGTATTAGGAATTAGTGGTTATAAACTCGTAAATTACTAAAATTTCCGCAATTGTAACGTGATATACGTAATAATGATTTATGTATTCTTATTAAAGGTTAATTAATATCGTTTATTTCGATCGTCGTATCAAATATTTTTAATTTTTATTGCACCTTATTTTATTTGATAAACAAACAGCTGCTTATGATAAAATTATATTAATAATTTTAGACGTTTAGTGGGGGGCCGTTTAGTGGGTGGCAAGTTCCCACCTGCCTAAATATTTTAAGATGAAACTATTCTTATATTCCATCCATCCATCGCTGGATAGGCACCGATAGAAGCAGATCATACGATCTTGGTGTACACCATCCACATCCACCGATGACCACGATCCTCAGTCATGAGGAAACAACCACAGAGAGAGATTCTTATATTCTTATTTACTCTTCCATAGCCCACTATCTTCTTATCACTCAATCTCTCTCTCAATCTCTCTATCTCTATCTCTATCACTCTATCAATAGCCTTGCCATTTTACCCATTTTTATAATAGATATACCATTTCACCATCCATCTAAAAGTTTCTGTTTTACTACTTTCTATTTTTTATATATAACAGGCCTCTAAGTGTTGGCTACAGCCATATGTATTTGAAAATATAATGTATGTTCGTAAAAATTTACATAAATATAAGTTAAATAGTGATCACCACACTTTTAATACCAGAAATACAAATAGGATAGCTGTACCTAGTTTTAGACTTGCGAAGACTAATAAGTCATTCCTAGGAAATTGTGTGCGTTTTTACAATAAAATCCCAAAGCACATAACTGAGCTCACAGAGGGCAAATTTAAGTTGACTGTAAAAAACGTTTTAATAAAAAATGCTTACTATAAAGTTCGACATTATATAGATCAAGATGCTTGGAATACTCCACTTCTGGCAAGCTGTCTCTCTGCCACCCATAAAATGTAATATTTGTAGTACCTAAGTAGAAACATTGTAAACATCCATATAAAAAGAATGGCCCCGAGTTTCTTGCCGCTTCTTCTCGGTGGGTTCTATATATTTTGGAACGCGGCGATAGAATCTTTAAAGTACATTATAATGAAAAGTTGACGTTCATAAGTGCGTCTTTGATGCCTAAATTGAATAAATGATTTTGACTTTTGACTTTTGACTTTTGAGCCCCACTTATGCCTTTGTAAAGGACCGGATGAAATCCGTGTTTTTTTTTTTGAAATAAAGGAATTATTATAATAATACCGCAGGGGCGGCTTTGTGGCGAGCCATCGGTGAGTGGCGACACCGCGGACCCTGATTCTCCCTGGGGCTAAATGAGACCCCTGACCCCCGGCTGGCCTTAATTGGCCGTCTGGGGGTGGAGACGCAACAGCAAGTAACAAAAAACTCCAAGGGTGGAAGTGTTAAGGGGCATAACGCCGGTAGTAGCGCTCTAGTGAAACCGCAGCACACCTCTCGACAACCTTCAGCCATCCACACCAACATTTCCACGTGCCTAAATCTTTTAAAATGAGACTGAAATTGGCAGGTGCAGTAGTCTCGTCCATAGCCCACTATATCCCTAATCACTAATAAGTTCATATAAATAGCCTTACCATTTTACACATTTTTGTAATAGATATAAGTACCATGTTACCCTTTATCCAAAACGTCTGTTTTATAGTACATTGTATATTTTATACCAAACAGGCCTCTAAGTGTTGGCCAAAACCCCACTTATGCCTTTGCAAAGGACCGGACGTAATCCGTGAAATAAATGGAATAAGATAATAATAATAATAATAACACACCAACGTTGCCCTTTCTGTCACCATTCATGGTGGCCTTTATGGGGGGCCCGTTTAGTGGGTGGCAAGTCACCACCTGCCCAAAAATTTTAAAATGAGACTGAATTTGGCAGGTGCCGTAGTCTCTTCCATAGCCCACTATCTTTTTATCACTAATAAAATCATTTCAATAGCCTTGTCATTTTACCCATTTTTATAATAGATATACCATGTGACCATCCATCCAAAAGTTTCTGGATTTTTTTTAAACTACTTTGTATTTTTTATACCAAACAGGCCTCTAAGTGTTGGCTACAGCCCCACTTATGCCTTTGTAAAGGACCGGATGAAATCCGTGATTTATTTTGAATAAAAGGAATAATAATAATAATAATGTTTATTTACCAATCTCAAAACATCTTATTAAGGTATATACAGTATAACTTAAATGCTTAACATGATACTTAATATGAGCCCTAACTGACTTTCCCTGAGGGCCCCAAACTAGGCTAAATATCAATATAGTAAATAGAGTATGGATACACAAAAGCCAAACCCAACGAGAATGTTGTATATATGTAATATCAAATATGTAGAGGTTATTAGATATTCAAACCAAATGAATATTCTACATGAGTTATTTGACTGAACGTATTTATTATTTTTTGCTCCGGACAACATGCCTACAGGCATGTATATTTATTCAAATACAAATGTATATTTATTCAAATACAAAATCATTAGTAAAATTTTGGCATCAATGTTATGACGTCAATTATTTAATAATCTATGTACTTTAGAGGAGTGCTGTACTACTCTATACTGAGAATAGTCAGTAAGAAACTCGAGGTCATTCTTAATAAATAACCATTCACAAAATATTATTTAAATTTAAATTCTAATTTAATTACATGGGTGACATGACTTGTCATGGTAATATGAGTACCCACATTATCATTGAACCTTTTTTATAATCTTTGACGTAACCATGATACTTGTTTGCGACTTTAATAACAACTAATTACAATAATAACGCAAAGCTGGGCACAAGGAAACGTGACGAATTGAGAGTGGGGTCATTTGGATACGGGCAGCGGAACCCGAGAGGACACAGGCAGGCTGACTTCATGGAGAAGGAGGGACTCTTTATAATGAACTCTTTCTACATTAAGCGGCCACCCAGGAAGTGAACGTGGATGAGCCCCGACGGTTCCGATACAAACGAGATAGACTTAATTATGACGACCAAAAAGCTAATATTCAATGACGTCTCTGTGATCAGCAAGGTGAAAATCGGCAGCGATGAAATACAATTGAAGGGTGTTTTGGAAAAACAACCAATATTACATTTAAACAATAAAACTTTACAGGAAGTTGAAATAACTTTATAAAATGGAAATCTTGGAATTATAATAACTTATACTATTTAATTTCATACAAGTACACAAAAATACATAATAATGAAAACTCTATGCATCATATCGTTTTTTAACAATATATATTTTTAATTTAAAGTTTTTCTTTTCTTAATGTTTCCAGCAAAAACAGCCAGAGTCCTGGACATTTGTCATTCTTCTTAAGAAATTTTGTAAAAGTTTAGAATATAACCAAGTTTAAAAAGGATAGTTTGTGAAATGAAATACAGATTTTCAACTTATTATTATACTAACTTTAATCATACCGCATATCACTCACAGGCATCACTATTAGCATTTTCAATGATATCAATGTCGTTTTGACTACTACCTGGGAGGACATTTCGACATAGCTCTTGATATTATACCCAACTCTCGGGCCTATGAACAAAAGCACTCAGACGAAGTATATATATCTTGTGCTTTTGCCCTGGGTATGGGTAAGCTTTCCAAATAAAGCCGCTTCAGCTCGATCATGTCACTAACTTTTTTTGTTGCAAACTGTGCAGCGTGTGCACAAACCATGAGACACCTCTTTTTGTATACATGGACTAGGGTTGCCAACCGTACTCTAAAATAGAGTATTGTACTCTATATCATGTAAGCGTACTCTATAATCTATAACACTAATAGAGTACGCTAAAATACTCTTTTTTACACAATTTTTACTAAACTAGTGCCAGTCATATAAAAAGACCACTATTTACTATGTTGATATGATATGTTGGTATCCCCAATTCCTCAAACCACATTCGGACGTTCGTGAACGCAGCCATTAATGTCATTATGTCAAACGTGTCAATGTCATTGTTCTGAGTTGAGGCTTTGTTCTGAGCTTAGAGGTTAGTTTTTTTTCCACTGTGTTGAGTGAGATTGTGACTTTGTTTTTTGTTTGTTTGGAATACTTTTATCCAATTCGTAATGGATGACGTGATTGACGAACATGATAACGCAGATCAAGAATCCTGTGCTCATAATGATAACGCAAGCACCTCACCTAAAAAGCGAAAAGTTGTTACGAGGAAAAAAAGGTCACAGAAGTACACACAACTTTGGGAAAATGAGTTTTGATCTATATAAATTTAGAGTTAGAATGTTCGGACTCATACAATTCTTTTAAAAACAATGAAAAATTGTTATGTGCTGCAAAAAGTACAAAAAAATACCTTTTTAAAAATTTAAATTAAATGATACTCTTTTTTTATGTCCATACTCTTTATTTACCTCCTTTGAAATCAGATATACTCTATTTCTTCTACAAAAAGTTGGCAACCCTAATGGACTGTCAAAATTGTGCAAACTGTGTTGCCTTCTCTGTCTAAGGAAAATTATACCTAATAAAACCCTTGAAAAATAACCGCGAACTTAGAGCTTTGACACGACATGACATAACTTGACACTAATCGGCAATATATAACTTTTTTGTTTAAGAACGGCCAATGTCCATGAACATTGGCTGTTTTTGCCAGATAAATTATGGACTTTGGTTGTTTTTCGAGAAACAGAGTAATTTTTGAGCAACATTTCCAGTGGACGTTGGCCGTTATTGATCTTATTGTAATAAGCAGACTAAAGTACAACATTCAAAGTATCCATAGAGCTAATAAAAACAACTTCGAAAAATGTGTCATTGGTTGTTTTTCCAAAACACCCTTCAATTATATTTATGTTTTAATTATAATTTAAAACGATTTTTAATAAAATAAAACAATTTATTAAAATTGTTTAAGTACCTATTACAAAAAGTAAAAGAAAAGTATCGCAACTGCCCATATTAAATTTAAGTACAAGCAGAGTTGATAGAGTTTCCACTTTTAGTGACAACTTTTTGGACGTCTAAAAAGCATTCACCAAAGACAACACTCCTGCGGTAGGCGCGTTCGTCCCTGGTGAGCAAAGCAGAGCAGATCGTGAATCTTTGAGAGATTTATTTAAAGAAATCAATACGTTAACCCTTTAGGTAGCTTAAAAATAAAAAAAAATTGGCGCCAAATCGAAGGGAAAAAACGCGCTACAATTCACTATTTAAAAAATTCACGCGCGCCGCAAACGTTTGCAGGACTAAAATCGTAGTAAAACAGCTATTTGATCTTTTTTATTTCTGTAAACGGCTTAAATTTACACTTATTACATCTTCCTTTATTCTATTATTATATTATCTGTTTATTTTTAGTCAAATTATAGAGGTAAAGTCAACCGGAAAAATACATAAAAACTTGAACCGCAACAAAAAAATAACAAATGAAATAAATTCTACAAAGACCAATTTTATCTCTCAAGTAGGTGTAAAAGGAGTAAACATACAATCACAACGGTATAATAGACTTTGAAAACCTATACCACCTATTTTATAAATTATCCATAATAAATCCACAAATTGTCATACAAACATATACTCTAACCCTAACCAAATAGATCTCAAAATCGTAGTCCCACTCGTTATCAAAACAATATGGTGGCTGCCTTTATCAAATTACGGGAATTGCTCACAATACCATAATATAAGAGGATTATAAGCTTTTTCTTAGGTTTTTACCTCGAAATGGTACTTATTCACGAAAACAATACGCTAGCACATGCAATGCTGTGAAAGTTTAAGAGATATGATATCGACGCTCATTGTTTTTTTACTAGCCTACTGATAAGCAAAATAATTTATATTTCTATGTAAAAATTATTTCTAGGTGCTTTTTAGTATTAAAAAAACATCTAATAAACCGAAATGTTACCTGTTCAAATATTATATATTTTATAGTAGATCCAACCGTTTATCCTCTTTTTGACAGCACCAATAGAACGTAACATGACGATGTTACGCAAAAGTTAACTTATAAATGCGAGGTTTTAAAAATATGACAACTGCTTAAATTTGCTCCTTGATCCCGTATAATAATCATCTTTCACAAAATGAGTCCATAAGTGCAGTAGTTTTTTTATAAATTCCATAAAATAACAAACGTTTTTAAAAAATTACGTTCTATGGCTATCAACATAGTGATGTTACGAAGTTACGATTGAGATATCGATATTGTTTATGAACTATTTTTACACGGGTGTTTTCCGTTCTCGGCACATAATATCGGATTTATTTTTATGTAAAACCGTTATATTGATGCGCCTCAGGAAAACATACAGCATTATTTGAAGACGTGTTTATCTCCTGGTGTATATCCAAAAAAGAACAAGGTTATGATGACTATGATGATTACAAGTACAAGTCATACTTGACGAAGCTGTTACCGGTTAAATCTGGGATGGCCAGCGAGCAACACGGAAGGGAGTAGGCATACACAGCGTTTCCCCTCTGTCAAAGTACAAGTCCGCATGGACCATGGAGTTTGATAATATACTGTGGGGTGAGGGCGGGGCTAGATTTGTGAATGGTGCTTTATTTTTTATGTGTTAGTGATTTGGTTGTGTGAGTATGATCGGCAATGGATCGGTACAGGTATGTTTTGTATGTAATAGTGCGGCTTTGCGCTAGTGTGCAACTTCCCCTCCCGCAAGAAATGACAGAAAGATTTGAACAATATTTTTTAGCTAAGGCTACTCCCTTCCGTGTTGCTCGCTGGGGATGGCAGACATTAAAGTCTGCCGTTTGGTACCAGAAAATAGTAAAGTTTGAGCAACCCCAATTCCAATTTAAGCAAACGAAATCTAATCTTTTATTTTTATTTATTTATTAATCAAAATCAGATTCATCGTTGCTGTCACTCGAGCTATTGCCGACATTTATAATTAATTGTTGACTCATATAATCTATCGCCACGTGTTTATCCCAATCTGCCATTATAGTTTCTTGTGTTTTTTTAATTACATTTTGCCAGCTTTCCGCAGTTACTTTCACACATGCATTTTTTAATAAATTTACCATTTTGTTTGCCGTGAATGGGGGTTTTGTGTTATTTCTAGCAGCGTGTCCTTTAACTTGAGCCCATATTAATTCAATGGCATTGTATTGACAATGATAGGGTGGAAGTCTAAGAACCCAATGACCATGTTCTGCAGCTATTTCGTCGATCACATATCGTTTTGGGAAGTGTTTTTTTGTTCGTAATATATTTAGTAATTGTACTTTTAGTAAGGAGTTATCAACATTTTCACCATGTCGTTGAAGCCAGTCAATGATTACTTGTTTTTTGTCGGCCTGGGTCGGCATTTTATCAATTTGGCGTGAGTGATAGGATGCGTTATCCATAATAATAACTGACGGTTCTTCCAATGATTGTACCATTTCCTTAAACCAACTTTCGTAAACCTCAGAATTCATTTCTTCGTGGTACTCAACTGTTTTTTTGGATTTAAAGGCCAACAAAGCATCTGGCATGAATCCTTTCACAGACCCTGCATGGCAAATGATTAGACGTTCTCCTTTTCCCATCGGTACTGAGGTAGTGGAAGCAGCGGTGTCATCAGTCCAGCTCTTAGACACTGTGTGGTTCGCATTCAGCCAAGTTTCGTCAGTGAAAACAACATTTGACCAATCTGTAATTTTTTTGGCTTCGCTCAAAAATTCGCAACGAGCAAAAGCTACGTCGCGACGCTCCATCAATATTTTGCGTTTGTCCGATTTTTTATAAGTAAATCCAATTTCATTCAAGACCTTTACCAATGACGATTTTTGACCTCGGAACAAATCACATTCACGCAAAGAAGCAACAAGTTTTTTAAGTGTTGGAACTTCTTTACGTAAGTAATAGTTATATATATGACGGCGTATAGCGTCTGCGTCAAAGTTGTCAACCGAAGTCACACGACGTGGTTGGCGTTTTTTCTTCGGCGTACGAAGCTTATTCTCCTGCATGCCGCTTGTTCCGTAGGCTTCGGTAGTAATTTTTGTAATCGTAGATGCACTAATACCTAACGCGGCCGCAACGCGCTCTCTCACTTGCGACAATGGTAAAAGCGGGCCGCCATTTTGATACTCTGCTTCAAAGTAATTACGAAGCTTGATCACCATTTCTCTCGTCTGTCCTTTCAGCACTGATCCTTTCGGCATTTTATAGTTCCAATATAAAACTCAGCAAATAATTACTAGCACGGGCGTCTTGTTGCGAGTGACAGTGACAAATACAAAACGGCGGTGGACCATTGAGTTTTACTACCTTGATAAAATACTACTGCTTACCCATAGACAAAAAAATTGGCAGTCATAGGAATTGCCGATAGAAGTGAAAACTTATAACTCAGAATTTGATAGCTTACCTTGGAAACTACACGGGTGTAACCGGACGGCGTGGCCTCGCCATCTGGGCATGGCCATCTAGAAATGCGTCAGCATTTCCCATTGGCTGATGCGTTTCTAGATGGCCATGCCATGACGGCCTGTCCACGCCCTTTCAACATTCCCCATTGGCTGACGTATTTCTAGATGGCCAATAGCCATGGTCATGGCGCCATTCCTAGGACTATTCTCTTTCCGTTTATAACAGTTAACGTTTATGTTCTGTCCTCACAGAGGGAAAATTTAAGTTTACTGTAAAAAGCTTTTTAATAAGGAAACATATTATAAAGTCCGACATTACATAGAAGACAAAGATGCTTGGATTACTCCACTTCTGGCAAGCTGTCACTCTGCCACCCATAAAATGTAATATTTGTAATACCTTAGTAGAAACATTGTAAAAATCTATATAAAAAGAATGGCACCGAGTTTCTTGCCGTTTCTTCTCGGTAGGCTCTATATATTTTGGAACGCGGCGGTAGAGTCTTTAAAGTACATTAAAATGAAAAATTGACGTTCATGAGTGCGTCTTTAATGCCTAAATTGAATAAATGATTTTGACTTTGACTTGAATACTGGAAAATGGGCAAAGCAGCAATAAATCTAAATTCAAGCAATACTCAGGCATACTAGTCTATACAATTAAAATCATTCCTTAAGTAATTACTTGTACTTGTTTATAAATACGGCAGTTAGAGTATACTTTATAAAAGTCTAATCACTAGATTTACAATGCTTAAAATTTAAAATGGGGGATGTATATATGCGGTTTAATGTGCGGGCAAATATTTCCGTAGTAGGGTTATTTTTTTTCTTTTCTTGTTCAACAAAGTTGCGACTTCTAAAATCACAATTTGGTCGCAAGAAACCGTTCAAGTGCGTGGGAACAAAACCTTTTAATAAAGAAAAGACGTCAATTCATAAAACATAAGCATATATTTACATATACTTTATTCAATCTTAACGCTTGAAAAACAACGCATCGTTTTTAATTAGTCGTAGGTACATACATACACTAATTAGCCGCCCAAATGGGTAGTGATGAACATAGAAAATATTTGGGGATTGCATTGCTAGTACTTGTCCATAATAATAATCAACAGATTGTTTACTATGCCCGTGTGTTTTGGTTTATTTAGTTCTAAAAAGTAAATTTCTAGTAATTTGTAAAATGTATAATTTACTGCTGCAACCACTTTTTTTTATAACTTAGTTATATATTCTATTAGTTATTCTAATGGAATATATAATATAGATTTTGACATAAAATTAAACCACTTAAAATAGACTAATTATTTTAATCCTGACTAAAACTTGATCCCGAGTGTTTTGAACAGTTTTCATACAGCTTTAGAGAGAAAAAATAGCAATCCTCGAACGGGATTCGAACCCGTATCTTCCGACATTCCGAGACAGACACCATGACCGCTAGACCACGGAGGATCCATCCGAGCAATGTCTCTAGTTGATTTTAACCGTCGTATGGGACGGAGCGACATTAATTTGGGGTTACACCCCTTAATAATTTTTCTAAAATCATTTTGAAGCAATAATGCTTGGTTACGGAAATCAAGTTTAATTTTAGTGAGTGAAATTATTATGAATACTTATATATTTTCCAGGAATGAGCAACGATTGCGGCACCGTCTACCCCTATCGCAACCCTGCTAAAAAGGACGCAGATATAATACGCCTAGCCAGAGCTGCAGGGGCGATACCATTGGCTGTGACTAGCACACCACAACTCTGCATGAACTGGGAAACATACAATAATGTCACTGGACTGACGACCAACCCGTACGACCAGAAGAGGACCACTGGTGGGTCTTCGGGTGGAGAGGTGAGATGCTTTCTATTCAAAGGGAAAAGCTTCTAGATATAAGTCTATGTAAACAATAAAATTGGTAGTTACCAGCACCGCCACAGTTCTAAAGTAATACAGAAGGAATATTATGCAGTCTTCAAACCACCAAATAACTAATAATAGGCTTTGTTGTGTTATGAGTGCATCTTTGATGCTTAAATAGACCAAATGAATGCAAATTTCAATTTTAAATATTTAGGTATTTAAGCAATCCTCAAGTATATATATATATATATATATATATATATATATATATATATATATATTTTAAAGTGTTAGATTTGAAGGATACTACAGCAAGTTTAACTAAATTTGAGTATAAGATGGATATAATCAATATCAAAGCGATGCAATCATCACTGTAATTAGTGCAGTAATTTCTCTTGCTACAGTGTTCTACACATCAGTATGCTCACACTGCACCTTCTCAGATTAATATCTGAGCTGAATTGGTACTTAGAACTTTTGGTGGTGCTTAACAAGACGGACACTTACAAAAGTGTCTGATCAACTTATATATTACCTGATTGACAGCAGGGATCACGTACGGGATTTGCACAAGAGCCCTCATATGGACTATGAATATATCCTTCATTTTACGAATTACTAGCAGTGCCTAGGTAGATAGGCTAACATTAAATATAAATCAAAAAAAAAAAACAAGTAATGGAACCGACTTCAACACGAAAAAGTATAAAATAACTTGTTGAAGTCGGCACCTTGATAGTTCAAAAATACAAACACTTCGTAAGTGTAATCTCAAACACAAAAAGAATTATCAAAATAGGACTTCTCTGTTAAAAATTATGCCTGTACATACATAAAAAATATACGCGTCGACTCAAGAACCTCCTCCTATTTTTTGGCAGTCGGTTGAAAATAGGATCAAATAATATTGTTGTATAATATTTATATACTTAGTATGATTGAACCTAGAACTGATAATTTACAATAGATCAATTTGATTATAAAACATCAAATGATATTGTCTCTTATATACAGCCAAAATAAATTGAACCTGTTTCAGTCGGCGCTGATTTCTGCAGCTGCATCGCTCATGGGTGTGGGCTCTGACATTGCAGGATCCCTCCGTCTGCCTCCCATGTTCACAGGCATATACGGACATAAACCTACACCTAGGCTTCTGTCTGTTGAAGGTAAGCTTATTAAAAATCCGTTCTAATGCTGATTTTTCGATGTTGATGGCTTAACTTACTCGGTAGGTACAGTTCAGTAAATCGACCGGTTTCTTCATAGAGCACTCACGCGTGCATATCAGGAAACCGATCGAGATACTAAACTGTACCAACCGCGTAACTTCCGTCCGTCAAAATATTTTTAAAAAGGTTTTCGATACGCTGAGACCGGTGTTCCTCTTCGAACGATCATTATGGGTCTTAATCCATCAAGCTGTCTCAATATACGGGTTAGCGAATAGGACTTAGTGTCTGACTCGACAGGATACCCAATGTCGGATGACTTGGCTTACTTGATCTTCTAAAAAAGCAACCGGGGCCCGTGGCTCTCGAAGTACGGAATCGCTCCGTTAAAAAATCTACTAGAGGTCAACTATTGACGGTATTGATAACAAAAATAAAGTAATATTAATTTTATAAAATGTGTATCTCTATAGGGATGTTAATATAACTGTTATACAGTTAGGCAAGTTTAACTGCTCGTGATGGCAATACAAATACACAAGTGTAAAATGTATACCGTAGCATTGCATATTTTGCGAAATCTATTGAATATGGTAATTCTAAAAAGAAATAATTACTACTTCCTATATCTTAGTGATATAAACTTTAATTGTATGGTTTATTTTATACCTTTTGAGCAGCCTAGTTATTGTCTGTTGACCCGATTTTTTTCCGGCCCAGTGTAGCTCAAATAGCATGTTTTCCGATGATGAAGTTCGTAATCTTATCAGTATATCATATACTTCTTTCTTAATCGTTCCCTCATTACTGAGGATCGTGACTCCTCTGTTGCAGTTTGTTTACTGTTTCTCTCCACCGAGTTCTGTTGCTGCCCTGATGTGAGCTGTGCTGAAAGGTATCTCCAGCTGTTCCGATACCTGATCCGTCCATCGCTTAGGGCTTCGTCCTCTTGATCTTTTACCCTCAATTTTGCCAGTTACTATTAGACGCTCAAGGTTGTCAGAGCTTCTACGCGCTCATATCATATATAATCCTTATGATTTAGTCACAAAGGAAGGCGGTATATGCATCGCTGAGGCCCAGGTTTTAGTTTGTCCTCAGTCAGTTGATACTATAAAATCTGATTTGGTATCTGTATTACTTTCAGGCCACGTTCCAGACTGCTTAGATCCTGACTTCGAAGAATACTTTGCTTTGGGGCCTATCACACGGTATGCTGAAGACTTGGGACTACTTTTAAAAGTGCTGAAGCAACCTGGAAGCCCTGATATTCCCTTTGATAAACCTGTAAGTGAACAACTGACCATATATTTAGGTATGTACTTAAGTCGCTTTAAACGTTTGATGCTTTACTTACATGATTTTATGTAAGGAGCTTTGTTCGTATATCTATACATAATATTATAAAGAGGAAAGATTTGTATATACGTATGTATGTAACGAATTGGCTCAAAAAGTACTAGACCGATTTCAAAAATTATTCCACCATTGGAGAGTTAAACTCACCCTGAGTAACACAGACTATATAAGATTCATCATCATCCATCACCGCGCGGCTGAAACCGCGGAGAGCAGCTAGTGTTTAATATGAAAGCCATGTTTCATGCACTTTCTGGGTATCTGATTGGACTAAAATTTTGTATACTGTATATAATTTATGTGGCTGGTAGGTACAGCACTTACCAGTACAGTATTATGGTACCACTGGACTGGCGATGGAGCCGGAAAATGGTCATAGAATCTCCTTAAATACGCAACATAACCCTAGTTTTTCGTTCTGTTCTCGTTCTATTTCGACGCGGGTTCCAAGTCATTCATCATTCAGTTCCATATCAGATGATCAGCTTACAATAACAAATTATCTAATTCATGAGTTAAAAAAAAAGCCCGGCAAATTGTATATTGTACAAACTACGAGTATGACGCTGTTTTAAGATAAGCACAATAGTATAGAATTACTTATGGTGCTATTTTTTTTCATGTCAGTAAAAACTTCAAAGAAAACTAAGATTCCGCTAAGAATAGGCTCAATATACCATTGCATTTTATTTATAGATAATATATAAATAATCCTTATATTTATTGAAGTTGCTAGGCACATGTTGTTTAACACATAATATCAAAAAATACGGACTTTAAATAGTGTTACTACTTACTGAAAATATAATGGATTTATAGACAGCTGACAACAGGCCGCTTCTATCTATTGCGGCAATACAGGCCGTTTGACAAAAACAACGTTATCAAATAATTTTTTACCTCATTTTCAGGTAGACATATCAAAACTAAAATTCTACTACATGGATGGTGACGGCGGTAATGTCTCAGATCCAATCGGATCCGACGTCAGAAAGGCAATGGAAACTGCGAGAGTACACATAAAAAGGACTTACGATATTGAAGTCAAGCCGGTAAGTAGGTACCTACTTACATTCTTACAATACAAGGTGTAACCCCACTTTATTCAGGATGTTAGACCATAAAATAAGTAATATTACTCTGGTACGTATTACTCGGTTAGGCATACGAATATCCAAACAAAATAGACGGCAAGGTAAGATCATTGCCAACAACTTGGAGGAGGCCTCCACTCTTATTTTTTTCACTCTTACAGACCATGTTTCAGTTATTTGCTTACTTAAAATCTGTACATACTCTTGAGCTCACTAAGGCGTCCCTTATTTAAATCGATGGGGGTAAAGATCCACTAAATTCAAACATACGGATGAATTCGATATTCATTCTGATGTAGAACAGTCACACATTCAAACTTGTTAACAGACACAGAGTTGTTAATATTAGTTCCGTGTTTAGTGATGTCACACTTCCTATATACAACGTGTACCGAAAAGGTCAGTCAGGACTCACATGGCAAAGTATTAAAATTTAAATCGTTTTTAATTTCTTGGAGCTGTCCAAGAAATTAAAAACGATTTAAATTTTAATACTTTGTTTACCTATTTTTAGAGTTCGTTGGAGTTCAATTCGCTCTGCAATCCCCACGCCACCTATTCATTCACCTCCGTACCCTTGCCCTGCATGAGCCCCTTGTTTACCTTGTATACGTTCTGGAGGTCATTGCCGTCTTTGGCCTAGTTTACCAGGGATGAACCTGTTTGAGTGTTATAAAAGCTTTGGTTACTCATAACCCGGATTTCCTGGGACGCAGTAAATAGTTCCCAACTGTATGCAAGCTTCTGAGTGGTTTTAGTATTACTATACCTTTTTGTTACACACTGTATACTTATATTAAACAGAATGGTATTTTGAGAAGAGCTGTGATGGCCAAGTCTTATTCTACGAGTGTTAGAGAAAAGTCGTGAAAGGAGACGTGCAAGGTATCTACTGTTTTTCTGTCTGTCTGTTTTTTTACCTCAACATATCGTTGAGCTGTCGCAGTAACAGCACAGAATAACTCTAAAAGGTAGGAATGTGCTGTAGGTACATAGGTATCATAGGAACTTAAATAATATAATACCTAAATATATTATAAACATAGGAAATTAAAAATATAACAATAATAAGTAAACTTATTTTAATTTATTTAATTTATTTTCCAGCTTAAAATAAAGAACATAGAACACATGTGGGAGATCGGCGTCCGCCTTCTGATGAATATCAGACATGTTCAGAACATATACACAGACCCCAACAAACGAGACCAATGGGTGTCGGTGTGGCCTGAAGTCCTCAAGAAGATATTTGGTCTATCCAACAATAACTTCCTGTGTGTTTGCTATGGACCGCTGCAGAAGTTTTTCGATGCTTTACCAAAGAGTTATTATAGGAAGCTGATGGTGATGTTTGAGGAAATCAAGAATGAGTTCGACGTAAGTAATAAAGTTCAGTGTTAAGAGATTAATTCCGTACTAGCTACGCCCCACGGTTTCACCCGCGTGGTGATGGATGATGATGATGATAATGATAATGATGATGACGATGATGATGATATCATCATATGTGTTTCCAAGGTAATCTATAACCTTGCGGAATTTGATTACGATCCGTTCAGCAATTTAGGCGTGATAACAGGTAACAAACAGAAAGAAAGACAGAGTTTTATATATTTTTTCTAAAATAAAAGTATTTTAAGTTACTCCTTATACGATTAGCTATCTGCCAGTGCAAGTCCCCTTAAAATTAGTCCAGGCGTTTCAGAGATTAGCCGGAACAAACAGACAGAAACACAGACCGTACTGAGCGGCAAGTACCGTATATATACTTTCAGATGCATTTAGTGATAAGCTGAGAATTACAGACTCCAATTTTTTTTATCTGTAGCTATAATTACTTATTAGGTATAAATGTTCGCAACCGCAATGCTATAAACACAGTAGCTCACTGTTATGCTTCTGCTGGAAGCAACTTCACCTGCGTGCGTACATATTATAACAACACAAGCCGTCGACGCCATAGCATGACTAATGTGGTCAGTATACTCGTAATGGCAATTACCGGCATTATATGAACGGCGCTAACAAATATTGTCCCATAATTTTATATTATATTAACGGGGCTTAATCGCGCTAGTAATAGTATTTATTTACCTCGACGTTTCGATCAAGTTTCATTGATCGTGGTCACGAGCGGACTGAAGAGGCGGGTGTCACTGTCTTGCAAGTATGGAGATACTTTTTAATATACCCCCAACAGTTGTTATAAAAAGTCATTATCCCGACACACAACACTAACGATATCGACAGATTTTTCTGAGGATAAACCCCCGTTAATTTAATATAAATATGTGTTCAAATGGCGAAAGTTTAAAAATAAATATTGTCCCAACCTCCCGGTTAACTTGTTATTGAGACAGTTACAGTACCCAAGCAACTGGATTTAATTCAGAAAAAGTCAAAACGCCGGTTTAGGTATGAAAGTGGATTGTTTTTTTTCATCCGGCTAGCTTTATGTAGCTAGCGCACGAGTGACCTCATCCAGATTGCTAATAAACCAAAAAAGTTTTTAATTCAAACATAATATTGCAATAGTACACTGTGTGATCCAGCCATTTCCATACAAAGCATGAGGTACCATATCTCCCTGTACATAATTGTACTTCCTTTTTTAATTATAATTTTTGTTAGTCTTTATATTAAATAATCTATTTTATTGCAGCAAGTCCTGACAGACGACGCAGTGTTGCTGTACCCGACATATCCCAAACCAGCACATCTACACTATCGGGTTTACTACAAATTCCTAAACTGCGGGTACCTGACAATTTTCAACGCCTTGGGGTTGCCAGTCACCGCTTGTCCAATAGGGATGTCTCGCAAAGGGTTGCCAGTGGGCATTCAAATAGCAGCGAACAAATGCAACGACCATTTGACGATAGCTGTAGCAAAGGAGTTCGAAAGGGCCTTTGGTGGATGGGTTCCGCCGAATAAGGACCTTGACTGTATCAAGACTGCGTAGATATAAGTAGGGTAGGAATTAAACATTAGGCGATATTTTCTAGACTTTTATATTAGTAAATCGAAAGTGTATATTTGTAAAATACGAAGAATTTACTATAAATTAAAAGCTTAAAATATTATTTAGAAACCTGTACCAATAGTATCTACCTACTCTCAAAACAACTATGTGTTTCATTGATAATACATTTTTCATATATGCATTTTCAGTCTTTTATGAACATGCATAGTCGTATATTATTATGTTTCGGGCCAACATGATTAGTCGCTCTCTTTTTAATAATATTAAGCATCTGGCTGACCCACTCGCTCGCGTGATCTAGGTACGGGCTAAGGGCTATGTAATATTTTGTATAAATATAAGTCATAATTGGACATATCTTTTGAAGATTAACGCTGTAAAAAAGTCAACTGAATCTATAGGGGGAACCCAAGCGAGGAATTACGCCAGCGCGTACAGAATAACAAAAGGGGGGCAACCTTGCATCTTGTGAAGAACTCCCATACTACCATACCTGAGCCCTGTACATGGGGTCAAAGTTCAAACTTCTACAGCAGCTGCAGCTAATTAGAATAGTAAAAATATATAAAAATATCAGTGATGGAAAAGGCCACACACGTCCAGTTTTAACGTTAAGTATAGTAATGTGTTAAGGTGGCGCTTTTAGAATATGAAGTCGAGTTCATCACTGATCAGCGTAAAGCCTAGCGCCACAGATCCTTATCCGTCCCAAGGAAGTTCAGCCCACTTAAGAAGGAAAAGGCCAAAGACATCGAGTTGTGGCGTTAAGTGTAGAAATGTGTTAAGGTGGCGCTTTTAGCCAGGAAGTAGAGTTCATCACTGATCAGCGTAGCCTAGAGCCGAGATCCTTGCCTAGAGCATAGATCAGCGTAGACGTATAAATAACTGAATTTAAGAAATAGGACGGATGGCGAATTTTGTTGGGATCGCGCGAACGAGCGTTTGGGTATGAGTTTTGTGTTTGGGTACGTTTTCGAAACTGAACGAACACGGTTTTGACTATTAAATTAATGTGTATTACTTCTATAACTGAATAATTTGTAAATTATTTAAAAGCGACCAAATCATTCAGGATTATTTTAACCAATGTAACTAATCCTCAGGCACCCTATTCCGTAGACCATGCCAGCGAAATTGCGTACGGGTCATCTATAACAGTAGGTATCTAATAATAAATGTAATAACAATAATGACTATAATTGTATTTTATTTTATTCGGTAGTCCAACAATCCTTTTCCTAGTTTGTCACTTACAAATTAACATACACCCATCACATTGACCCAAAAACGACGTTGGTTAAGTTACCAAATTTTAACCAACCGTTTTAATTTACTGTAAAGTGGGGCGAATAGACACAATTTTTAACTTAGATAATTTTCTACCGACATCCAAAAAGGAGTGGTACTCATTTCGACTGCATTTTTTTATATTTGTTACCTCATATCTTTCGATAGGGTGAGCAGATTCTCAAAATTCTTTTGGTTTGAAAGCTGGTGCTTCTCGTGTGGTGGTGAAAGTTTTAGTAATGCATCCACTAAGTATAATGTAATAAGCCAGCTTTACTAGAACTTAACCTGATCCAACAAGGAGTAAATAAGTGAAAGTGTTAATAATAGTAAAAATAAAAGTATTATTAAAATATCTCTGTTCCCATAAATATTGTTTTTTTTAACAAGTCGGGAACCCGTCTAACAGTACGACACCACCCGGAAAGGATAGAAAACTTTGTTTCGTAATGTTGCTGTTAGTTGCGATAGATGGCACCAATCATAATAGTTACCTCTGTATTCATAATACGAAACGTACGTCGGTATGAGCTATGAGTAAACTGGGAATTGGGATATGTAATTTGGGCTTTTAATTTGTTTCACAGAAATATACCGCATATAAGAATAAATTTATTCGTATGCGTGAATGACTTGAACAGTCTTGAACCGTGATTTCAGAATTCTACTACAAGAGGTAGGAATATGTTGTTTTTTTTTTAAATATATTATGTACCTACCTACCTACTTCTTAATTTTCTTGTTTCTTTTTCTTTATAATACAGAACGTTGGGAATTTTGACTTGACTTGATTCGACTTGACTTTATAATGATGTGTTGTGGTGACGCTTCTAGTCAATTCAGATGAAGGCGATTTAACTTCACATTTAAAAGTATAAATTGGAATGATTTTTAACGAACGTACCCGGACACGCCGTTCTTCTGACTCTCTATCATATTTTTTAGGGCTGTATTGAATCGTATCAGCAAAGACCTTATGCAATCGTCTTTGGTATAAGATAGGTAGCCGGTTAAAATTCCAAAAAGTTATTGTTATATTAAATGTTATTATGGTGGATCTCCAAACAAATAACAAAATGAATACGAGATGTAGGTGTATACCTATTCAATGAAGCTTACCTATATGTGAACATATTTTTATTTAAGTAGATCTATTGTAAAAGTGGAAAAACCTACAAGCATCAATACAAAGAACAACTTATTGGACCGAATATTCGAAAAAACCAATAGTCGATTATGTACCGTGGGAGTATAGTGTCTTACGTCACAGGCGGCATATTGTACTCTGAGCATAACTAGGACTCTAGACTTAGAGGTAATCCTTGAGCGCAGCGATGGAGTTATGTAGAGTCCTAGCCGCCCAAGGCTTTATCGTAGAGGTACATAGGTAGGTATACTCTACTTTCATACCTACTTAGAGACAATACAAACTCGGATATCATAATTAGGTCGGAGCATAATTAAACATAAAAAACAATTATTTATTTAAGAGTAAAATTAATAGTTAATTTTCACATTGGACACAGTTATGGTGTGATATTTTTGGAAGGATTTTTACAACATTTTACGGAAAACACTGTTTCTGACTTTTGCGGCTGTTAACTAAGATACATTTAGTACTCATGGGATATAGACAACGATTTAGTTGCCTTTGAAGCTCCCGATATTTTGGCGCAGTTACATGCACCATGTTCAAAATTATAACATTTTATGGAAGTTGTTAAAATAACACCAAACACCGTGTTTTGTTCCAAATTCATTACAATCGCGCCTTTTTTAATTTTTTTTCTGTAGGCTGTCTGACGTCTGTGGTGGCCGGTTCCCTAATGATTAACCGAACTTCATATGACAAAATATTACATTACAACCAACGTTCCGTAAACAATTCATTTCTAAAACATGTTACTTCAAAAATTTAAAAAAAACGTTTCGAATACAGCTCGTTTCCAAAATATCTTATTTCATAGTTTTATTTTCACAAACTATCACATTAAAGGCATATATTAGGCAAGCGTAAGTATATCTTGTAAAATGTATCGAATTATATAATGTTTTTTGTAATTTTTTTTATTTCATTGTTTGTTTCTTTTGACATTATTTTTTTTCATTTCATTCACATTGTACAAATTGTCACTCTCACAAAAAGTAAGTACCTATTAATAAAGAGTACCATGATAGTTTGAAAGTATCTAATAACACAATATTGCGTATGGTACCGACTTCGACAAGTTATTTCACACGTTTTAGTGTACAAGTAGGTTCTATTTTTGTTAATAAATTTTTTTTCAGGATTCCGTACGCAAAGGGTAAAAAGGGCATTTCCTTTTTTATTTTTTTATTGTCGTAGAACCAACAGCACTTAGGAAAACATTCTTACAATATTGTTTAATTAACACTTACTGCCAACTACAGGTTCATTCTTTTTATACATTAAAAAATAATATCGCCTATCAAAATAACTACTAAATATAAGTATACTCGTATAATTATTAAAAGGTACTTAGTTAATAAGAAGGTACGCGCGAAAATTCGAATTTAGGTAAAGGATGAAGGTGTGTGTGAAAATGTATAAATATATATCTAAAGTAAGGGTGACTGCATGTGGGTGTGTGTGTGTGTTTGTGAGGGTTTGTGTATGTGTGTTTGTGTGTGAGATGAGATGTAGTTAACTGAATGAATAATTAACAACAAGATATGTTGTTAATTATCGAAACTACGAGTATTTGGTTCTTAACGCCTAATTTAATCGAAATAAAAATATCGATTGTTGAAAACTCTTTGTTGAAACTATTTAGTGTCCGGCAAATGACGGAATTCTGAGCATAGTTTGTACGGCTTGTTGGAACGTGAAACAAAGCTGTATGTCTAGTACGCTTAGAGGGAGTTCTGAGTTGTATGAAGAGAGATGTCAATTCTGGGCTATTTATTCTGTTACTGCAAACATCGTGAAGAAAAAGAATTTGTAACAATGTGCGACGATCCTTCAAGGTCATTAATTTGTGATGGTCGCATGATTGTTCGTAACTGCAAACACTATTTCGTGTACGGTAATTTAGCACCTTAACAAATTTGGATTGAATGCGCTCAATATCATGTATATAGGTCATGTAATTGGGGTTCCACACATTACAACAGTATTCCAAAACGCTACGGACGTAAGAAAAATATAAGGCTTTTATGCATTCCGCGTCAGAGAAAGGTCTGCTCACTCGCAGAACGAACCCTAAGTTTTTATATGCTTTTTTAACCGTTGCCGCGATATGTTCTGCCATAAGCATTTTCGAGTCGAAAATTATTCCAAGGTCTCTTGCGCTCTCAGTTCGCGTTACGGGCACGTTGTCTAACTTGTAATGATAATTAACTATATATCGTTTACGGGTAAAACTTATTTGAAAACATTTCAATGCATTGACCTTAATGTGATTGGAGCGGTAATAGTCACAAAGTCGGTTTAAGTCGTGCTGGAGCTTATGTGCATCTGCTTCAGTCTTAACAGAAGTGTAAATTTTTGTATCGTCGGCATACATCAAAAACTTAGCAAATTCAAAGCAATTGCCTACGTCAAACAGGTATATCGTATATAATAAGGGTCCCAAGATAGAGCCTTGTGGGACACCAAATGTATGTCTACGATGTCAGAACGATGTCCGGCTACAACAACAGCCTGCGAACGATTTCGTAGATAAGATTCTGTCCATCTGAGAAGATTTCCACGTATTCCTAGCTCCTGGAGCTTGCGGAGAAGGATAATATGGTCCACACGATCAAAGGCTTTTTCGAAATCTGTATATATGACATCCATTTGAAACACTGAATTGAAATTATTTAAGACTTCGCTGTACCTCCGTCTGCCTATGATAATTCGAAAGTAGGTATCTAATAACCCAATATTGCGTGTGTGGTACCGACTTCGACAAGTTATTTCACACTTTTTAGTGTAGAAGTCGCTTCTTAGTTTTTAATTTTAAAAAATCGCCCTTTTTAGTGACCTTGCTACTTACGGGATACACCCTATGTATATATACAATGGGAGGTTTATTAAACCCTTTTAAAGTTTTCTGGTTTCATAAACCTCTTGCAAACTCCAAAAATAGTTTAGAGGGGTTTCATAACCCTCCCTGTTTCATAGTCCTAAGAGGGTTTATCCAAAAATAATTTTTTTTATCTAGAAATACCTATACCTAAGTTTTCAATATACAGACACGTCTATGTTCACCGGTACAGCTTAAACATTATAATAGGTAGGTATAAGTAGGTACATTCATAACAAAAATAAAGGTAGCGGAGAAAGTGCTTACAAAGTCTCATCATTCTGATATCCTTTGAACTACTACCATTAATGCTGAAACCTGGTACCTCGAAAATCGCGGCATAAGCAAAATAAGTGCTTTTGAAATCTGGTGCTTGGTGACGAATGCTAAAGATACCATGGAAGCTGTCCATGGTATCTTTGAGATATATATTATGAGGACAAATAAAACGATTTTGCAAGAGCTCCACATCAAATAGGAGGACTTGTATCTCTATGCCGAGGACGTCAACTAAGTTTCTTTGGATATGCGATCACATAGGTTGGAGAACCAGTTGACAACTGCAGGGGAAGCGCTCCAGGGGGCCTACTCCACAAAACTATATAAATCAGGAGCGTTTTGTAATAAGCTTACAATAATTATACTTACTATCGTACAGTTCCCACCGACACCTAACGGTTGAACATATTACCTGCAATACTATTTACGGCGTATTCCTTTTTAGCCGAAATCGATTCTAATGATGCGTTCCAGGATCAATACTTATAATACCCAACCCGAATTAAACACTTAATTTAACACACGCAGTTGCAAAGTACGCGAATTGAGTGCACTATTTGATAATAGGTACGTCATCAAAACGTCTACATATCGTAATCCATTATTATTTTAAGCTTGCTATATTGACGTGGTGGTACCAAATTTAATGGTAATGTTTCAATATTACTACTTTAAGAGTGGGAGTAGGGCCCCAGGGGCTTCATTCGAACACGATGGTGTAAAAGTATTGTAGAGGCATCAATCTATAGGTCGATGTGTAGAGGCAACAGGAGCAACTCCACAACGATCTCTTGAACTGACGCAGAAAAGAAGCAAATGCAGATAAATCATATTATTGGAACGGTCCTCATTAGTGACGGAACGACAAAGAAAGAAAGGAAATCCTTCGAACTATGGGTTATATAGGACTACCTAACACCAGCATAGTAACAACCGCCGTGCGCTACTGCGCCCAGCCACAGAATATGTAGTAGTAGATACAAGGCAAGGTTAATCTCTGTCTAGAACATACGCGCGAATTGTGACGCGGCATTGTGTGATGGTCATTGAAGTGTGGGGCTTCGCACTTATTGTTTTGAATCATTTGTACTAGGTAACTAATGATACCCGTGATGGTGGTTTGCTGCTTTCATAGAAAATCAGGAACTGATATTTTAAGTATGTTCTCTAACATTGATCATAAGACCCGCTATGTGCAGTAACGGAAATGATTTGAGGTAATGAAATAGATAATTGTCTTAAAGAACAAGCCAGACTGAAAATAATGAAAAAAGTTAAGATACTCTTTTCAGATGATGTACTTAAATTTATTTTTAAGTCAAATCCTGTTTCGTCAAGTCCTTACTTCATTCTACATTCCGTGACTCACAATCCGTGCCAGACGCGATGACCACTGCAGCCCGTCCGAGAATGTGAATTTTTCTCTCTAAAATTGTAATGTTTGTCTCGCTATGCAGGCGTTAGTGCTTTAAAAATCATAGAAAAAATTTATTTAGAGTCATCATTTGGGGACATCAACCAGATTCTTATGAAAGAGTAGTTGAAATAATTCTTCTTTCGGTTGAATTACTGTCAAGCTGTTAAATAGATGTCGCTTCGTCGACTGTTAAAATCATATACAGGAATTAAAATTCGGTGCTCGGGCGGTAAGCCTCGGTGGCCTAGTGGTCATGGCGTCTGACATGGATTGTTACGCCACCGCCG
The DNA here is from genome assembly GCA_917880725.1 of Selenia dentaria. Taxonomy (NCBI): domain Eukaryota; kingdom Metazoa; phylum Arthropoda; class Insecta; order Lepidoptera; family Geometridae; genus Selenia; species Selenia dentaria. Next base: position 16,700,201 of record OU862888.1, on the reverse strand, counting down.
CGCGCCTGCCGGTTCGACTCCGGTCCGATTGTGTGAATTATTATCTCTAAAATTGTTAGCAAGTTAGTTATGCTATTTCAAAGTTTTTACTCGATTTAACCCCCTCCCGGAGGCTAAGTAAGTAAGTGCGTAGGGATTGAGTTAGACATGATTTTTAAATCGTACTAAAACATAATGATATAAAAAACCAACTATCACTAATTACTTCCAATCTTTTGCATAATATCGCCTTGCTAGACTGGACTATAGCCACTATAGGTATCAACGTTCTAGTCGTGATTCCTACTTCCTAGCGTGCATGTGTATACTAGCACAGACCATTATTTACTTAGTACATAATATTATGTAGTACATAGTATTTACTACGTAAATAATGGTAAGTATACAGTAGTTTACGTACAACTGTTTTACTTAAACTACTGTTTATTAAGTAAGTACAATTATAACGTACCTACTGTATACTATTAATATATATATATATATATATATATATATATATATATATATTTATTCTATGCACTAGTTAAAGCAAGCAAGTAGGAATCATAGGAATGTGTTGTGTGCGTAGGTTCCATAGAGAATAGTAAGTTCCACAGAGCAGAAAAGGGGCATTCTATTGTGATTAATCTGAGGCTGGTAACATAGTAGGAAACAGAACTGTCAAGAATAATGCATGTTACCAACATAATGTCACCAATTTAGTATATCCAGATAATAGGTTTAAAAAACTGACAATTGTTTCAGTTACCAGACAAATAAATTAAAAAGATATTACCATTTTTTTATCATGGTTTATTAAAGTGACTCCCGCTCGCCTGATGAAAAGTGAAGACTTTAAGTACAACTACGTACGAAGTACGCTTGCGCGGTACAGGGGCGACGGGGGCGCTTATTGTGATACACACGAGAAGAAATGCGCCAGGATACTTAGTTCCTAAGATTGACTAAGATATGTGACGTCATAGTGGTTAGCTGTTTAGAAATAGTGATTTATGTATTGAAAATTATTTTTATTGATGATGATACAATATTTGAATGAACTAACTATGTATAAGCTAAGAGGTAAGTTAATAAAGTATGTGGTAATAAACTATTTTACTTTTTGTTACATAGAATAATTATCAAAATTACAACTCACGTCACTTTTGTCCAAAACAATATCGGTGGAACATTATACTTCACTTTCGAAGCAGCCATCATCGGAATCATCAGAGTCGTCCTGAGTGTTAATAATAAAATAAACAGCATCAACCCGAATTACATCATGTTAACAGTACTCGTCCTCGATTTTAATCACATGGTTAACGCAATGCTCCCACTTCTCTACGGAATATTCAGCAAATAATCATATTTTTTTTGTGCTACTTGTCCCTTAATATCCCGTAACCCAACCAAAACAAACCTGAACTCTTCCAGACTACCTCTACTACAACTACTTCCTCTTCACTTCCTTCAGAGTTACATTTTTTAAGTTATTATGCTTAGTCTGGCTCAGAACATTGTGACCACATTCGTACATTTTATCCATATCTCTTATTTATATTACACCAATAGAATCAATAAAAAAAAATAGACCAATAGGAATACAGGAAATCAGCCAAAATGATGATAGTCACAAGTTGACGGGCTGGCATTTCACAGACACAGCCAGGAATGCGCGATCCTGGAAATACCGACCTGACAATTGAAGTACATAGATATGTACACGAGTTCCTGGCCGGGTATAGCGTGGTCGGGAAATACGTGCTGTACCTTATAGTGCTCGGGCGGAATACGTGGCCTGACAAGGCAAGGCGCAACCCGTAAAACACCACCCTGACAACTGAAGTACATGAACACGAGTTGCGGGTCGCGCTTTCCATGGCTGCCAATTGACGGGGCGGCAATTCCATGGCCGGCAATTATATATATATATATATATATATATATATATATATATATATATATATACACTCCTTCCACCAAGCAAAAAAGGTGCCTTCTTTTACTTCATTAGTGGTTTCATAAGCTTGTACATTTGCTATTAACACCAGCAAGTGACACTTTTTTGCTCACGCTGCCGAACGGCATATAATAAGTGGCACGTAACTTGAGCTCGCAGACGACGCTGTGCCCTGAAGATGAGCATCGGACATGCTCAAAACCCGGGTCGACGTATTCGATCCCTAACGTGAGTGTTTTGCCGGTTAATAATTAGTTTAATGTATGGATATTTGTTGCTTAATCATGATTTTTGCTGAAGCTGATTACGTTTAACGGGCAGTGACGTTGGCCTTTGGTGTGGCCTGAGCATTATTCAAGGAGCCAGAGTCAAGGCACAGCAAATAAGTCTTTCACGAAGTTACTATTCTGTCGAAGTCACATTCTAGTAGAGCCGTGGATGCATTACTAAAACTTTCGATTCGATACCCATGTAACTAAAGTCTTACTACCAGTAGTAAGGCGGGTAATTTTTTAACCCGTGTTACTAATTGCTCTAGTTGTAATTTAGGAGAATTTTCAGTACCCATAATACTACTGGCCAATATGAGAGACAAAAATGGCAAATTTACATTCGAATCGAAAATAATACCGACATAGGTTTTAGCTATGACAGCTGTCAAAGTGACACTTGGTGTCGTATTATAGGGTTTTGATTTTACACTTATGCCCGTTTTCACTAACAACGAGTAAGGTAGTGTCTAATAAGGCAACTGTTTATGTAAGCAAACTCCTAAGCATCATTTTTCATTTCACCAACCCATCCGTACAAGGTGACTCCTAAATAATGAGTTGCCGTAAATTTACGATATTTGTCTATGGTTTTGTTTCTTCAGTTGTCAGCTTGAGATTTTGGCGATTGAAAGACAATTAATATTATTACTTGGGTTTCTTGATATTTCTTCTTGAAATCATCGCATGTCGTGTTATTTTAGTAAATTTTATTACCAATTATAATAAATTTATATATATATAATATATAATTTTGTTGTTACAACTATTAATAATTTTATATTCATATTTAATAGCCACAGCCACAGTGGGCACACTCAATCCATGAGCATCAGCTATGGCTTGAAGATGAGTTCCAGTGGCATAAAATCTGAGAGCTATTAATAATTATTATTATGAAAGTGTGGCTCCAGTACAACAATTATTGTTGTACTGGAGCCACACTTTCATTTCTGTAAAAGTTATAATTTTGTTAATCAAACAACTGCCTCGTTAAATGAGTAAGCACTTAGGCATTTCAACGACGGTGGTACTCTGAATATAGATATGATTATCTTAGTGATGGTAGACTACAAGAGGGAATCTTTTGTTCAACAGGGCACATAGATTAGGTACAACGCGGTCACATTAAATAGACGCTTGACCATGTGACGTCATTTTGACGCTCAAGTACGGTGTGCAAAAAAACCGGCCAAGAGGCTTTTATTAAAATCGAATAAAAATTGATTTAAAATTAAGTTTGCTAAATGAATAAAACATATTTATTTATTTTGAAAGGTAATATTTGCCAAGATTTTGTTTAGGGTGGGGACTTCTTTTATCACAGTGTAAAAATTGTTTACAATATTGCGTATTGCGCAAATGTCAAAATTATCAACCACAATTTTTTTCTTTCTGCTTGTATTTGGAGTACTGCTAGTATCGTTACTCATACTGTTCGAACTAGCTCTTGGACTAGTGTCGGGAGAAGTACGTGGTGATATTACACATGCCATTTTAGCCTCTTTTTTATCCGAGTAAGAGTACTTTTTGATATTCCAGTTGCGGCACAGGTACGTTTTTCAACCTGGTCCACCGGTATGGAAAAACGTTTATTTTCTTCTCATTCTCGAACTGTAGCACTTTTACCACGAGATTTCTCCCTTCACTGTGTATAACTTTCCCCATGTTATTCTGGTTTGAATACAGTTCAACAGTTTATATTCAACAATCAACAGTAAAAAAACTTGACCAAACAATAATCAAAACAAAAACTATATAACAAAAACAGAAAACAAGCCAAATTTAGCAAGGAAATTAGCCAAATTATCGAAGCGTGTATCGGTAACAAAGATGCTGACCGTACTGACACTTGTCGGGCGAGAAAAGGGAATGCGGGGGGAAGCGGGCGGGGACCCGCATTCCAGCGATGCGTCGAGTTAATTTGACCGTTATGAAGTGAAGTAATGAAAATTGGACCACAGAAATTGGGCTTACCTGTTACTATCAAACTCTAAATATTCATCGATTTGTTAATATAATATGAACAACACCGTGTTTTTGCACATTCTGTATCTGTTAAAAAAGTCAAGATCCTAGGTTGAATCACTTGTGGTCTAGTACTAATATGCAAATCCATGTTATTTATGTTGTATAAAAACTCCAAAAAATCTAATGTTTATAACCTAAACTCGAAGGTTGTCAGTATACGTAAAAACCTATTTTAGGGGTTGCGTAGCGTTTACGCACCGTCGAATCGGTGTCGTAACTTTAGGTGACGCCTAACATCGTTAGGTGGCACCTTAGGGTTGGTGAAACGATTTTTTGCTCTAGGCAATTCTTAAATATTTAAGCATCCGATTTAGGCGACTCCTAGAGTTAGTGAAAACGGGCATTTGACTGCATTCGATTCAAAAACAACACCGATATATTAGCTTGGCTAAGACAGCTGTCAAAGTGACACTTTGACGTGTATTTCGTTTTTTTAATCTACACTTAAACTGTTATAGAATTGAAAATAACACAGATATAGTTCTTACCTGTGACAGCTGTCAGTGACAGTTGATGTCCTACCTAATGATTTTGATATCACACTTAAGGTGGGTACTGACCGGCGTTACAGGGCGTAATGTAACGTGTTACACAGCGAGCGTTCATGCAGTCAGTACGGGTAAACAAGGCGCTTGCAACGAGCAACGAGCGGCTCGTTGCTGGCCGCGAGTTCTCCACCCAGCGGTCGGTTTTTTGGCAAATCCTTTGAGTGTTACGCGCCTCAGTCAGAACGTCGCAGCGAGTAGTTACGAGTCGCGAGTCATCTTTCTGTGACACTAATTGCTTTTCAGAAATTTGTATCTTTTTTAAATACTTTTGGCCCAATCAAATTCACGATCAGCGATGCCAAATTGACTATAGGTATATCGAAGCGTTGAAGTGTTTATACAGCAAGGCCACTATGTCAGTCCGATTACAGGACCAGAGTACGGAACAAATTCCATTGCAGAGAGGTGTGAGACAGGGAGACGTCATCTCTCCGAAACTGTTCACTAACGCATTGGAGGATGTTTTCAAACTTTTGGACTGGAAAGGATGTGGCATCAACATTAATGGCGAATACATCACTAACCTTCGTTTTGCCGATGATATAGTTATAATGGCGGAGTCGCTCGAGGATATCGGCACCATGCTCAATGACCTCAGTAGAGTTTCCCAACAGGTTGGTCTTAAGATGAACATGGATAAGACGAAAATCATGTCCAATGTCCATGTTCCACCTATACCGGTAATTGTTGGAAACGATACACTCGAAGTTCGCACGAAGAATCCAGCTCGGATGGGCAGCGTTCGGGAAGCTTCGATCCATCTTTTCGTCCCCAATACCTCAGAGCCTGAAAACCAAGGTTTTCAACCAGTGTGTGTTGCCAGTGATGACTTATGGCACTGAGACGTGGTCCCTTACTGTGGGCCTCATTAACAAGCTTGAAGTCGCTCAACGAGCAATGGAGAGGGCTATGCTTGGGGTTTCCCTGCGTGATAAGATCCGAAATGAGGAGATCCGTAGGAGAACTAAGGTCACCGACATAGCTCTCAAAATTAGCAAGTTGAAGTGGCAATGGGCAGGCCACATCGCTCGCAGAACTGATAACCGATGGGGAAGAAAGGTTCTCGAGTGGCGACCACGCACCGGAAGGCGTAGTGTAGGCAGGCCCCCCACTAGGTGGACCGACGACCTCATAAAAACCGCGGGGAATCGCTGGATGCAGGAAGCGAGTAGCCGGTCCAAGTGGCGTTCTATGGGGGAGGCCTATGTTCAGCAGTGGACGTCTTCCGGCTGATAATGATGATGATGATGATGATGAATCAAATTCACAAATTCTTCAAAATCGATCGGAGACACAAAGTTTTTATATTGTCCAGTAATCATTTGGTTCTTTAATATTCTTACTAACGACAAACCACCAGATACGTTTCTCTCTTTATACAAGTTAGATATCCGATAAAGGTTATTTTTTTACCGACTTCAAAAGGTAGGAGGTTAACATATAACCGTTAGTGTGCATGTATTTTTTTATGTGTATGTTAGCTGATTTCTCCCCCATTTGTGGACTGATTCTCAAAACTCCTTTTTTTGTTTGGTAGAGTATACTTCTGAGGTAGTCCCATTTCAATTTCATCAAATTCAGTCAAACAGTTTTGAGCAATAAATACTCCAAAAACTGAAAAGTGTTAAATTATCTTGATGATATCAACATTGACAATCTATCCCATTAGTAGCAGGGTCACAAAAATGGAGAAAAAATTGTTTTGTATCAAAAAATGGAACCGACTTCAACACCAAAAAGTGTGAAATAACTTGTCGAAGTCAGTAACATGCGCACAATATTGTGATAATAGGTACCTACCTACTTTTGAACTATCATGGTACCGATTTCGACAAGTTATTGATGTTGATGTCAGTTCTATTTTTCGGTAAACATTTTTGTTCTTTTAATTTGAATTAAGCAAACATTCACTAAAATCACAAATCCCAACACAACATCGTCTTCGAACATCTAGACGAGTGGCAAAGATTTTGGAGCATGGGCGAGCAACCAGCATGTTACACGGATAAAAGCGGGCACGGCGTATCGTAACATGCTCGCTGCGAATAGTACATCACGTAAAGGTGTGTACTCACCGACGTTACGGGGCGTAACGTTGTTGTTGCCTAAGTAGATATATTCATCAACGTAATCTATGATGTTATTATTTATTTTAATTGGAGTTCTGTGGTGGTTAGACATGACCTTCGTTTTAGAGATGTTCATTTCCAGGCCGACGCTTGTATTTGTGATATCAAGTTCTGATATTATGGATTGACTCTGCGGGGCTCTCTGAGAACAGCACAATGTCATCTGCGAAGCATAGATGGTGAAAACGCGCATTGCCGATTTTTAATCCCTTTTTGTCCCAAAACAGCTTTTTCATAGCGTTTTGGAGGACTGATACGAATAACTTAGGTGACAGGGGATCACCCTGTCTAACTCCTCTGTTTATTACAATTTTTTGTTCTGAACGCTCTAGTTTGATTTTGATAATACTGTCTTTGTATATGTATTTAATGATTCTGATATATTTGTTGTTTATATTTTGTTCATAGAGGGCTTTCCAGATGCTTTGGTAAGTTATAGAATCAAATGCTTTCGTATAATCGATAAATGTGAGATATATAATAGTCTGTGAAATTCATAATATTTTTCAACTATTTGTTGCTGCTGATAGATTTTCTAAACCCTGCTTGCTCTCTTGGTTGATGTTTTTCAATGTCACTGTTAATTCTTTCCAGTAGGCAGCTAGCAAAGAGTTGATTCAAACATGGCATTATACTTATCGGTCTGTATTCCCAACATCTGATCCCCTTTCTTATTAAACAGTATTATTTCTGATTCGGTGCATGTATTTAGAACTTTTTCTGCAACAAGTATTTTGTTAGAAAGTAATTTAAGGGGGCCAAAACTCACTGTTTTAGCTAATTTTATGGCTTCATTTGATATTCCGTCAGTGCCGGGACTTTTGTCGACTTAGAGAGGTACTTGTGCAACGTGGCCCGGAAGGAGACGACCCCAGTGTGCCACCAGTGTGGTTGCGTGGAATAAACCATGCATCACGTGTTGGAAGCGTGCCTGGGGGCGCCAGAAACGAAGCGATCCTTAGTCACAGTAGTTGGGGCTGACAACTCTTTACCAACCACCTTAGGCAAGATAGTCGGTTGCGAGAGGTCATGGGAGGCGAAGGTCTCGAGGACATGATCTCGCAAAAGAAAACCGAAGAGTGTGACAGAGAGATTAATCATCTTTCTCCTACTCCGCAGGGCGCGAGTGAGAAGTATTGTCGAGGATGAACTGAATGAGAACTTTTTGGGAAGCCGACTGTGACAGCGATAATTACCTTTTAGGAATAAAAGTATAATTCGAAAAATTAAAATTAATTAAGGGCTTACGTAAGATTAGTTGTCGAGAAATTATAACACAACAAGGTTAAGATTTTGTTTGAATTAATATTTACAATAGATTCGACGATTTACATATTGATGACGATATTGATTTAAAGTAGGAAAGTTTAAAACGCTCTATCAAAGAAATTAGAACGAAGCATTAGGAAAAGTTAAGCACAAAAAAACCTTAGAAGCCTCTGCCAAAATCTTACTTCGACAGAAGTCGATATAAGATCTTGGAAGAGCAATGCGATCGTTGGAGTTACTGTAAGCCAAAATTTAAAGAAATTAAGAAATTTTATAAAGAGAGCCTGAAGACAACACCTTGATAACCCGGTTAGGAGCGTGAAGACACTGATGCGATGAAATGAATCAAGGAATATTTACCATGAGGTTGAGTCATTAAAAAAAGTATGCCAAACAACGGTTCAAATATTAGAAGATGAAACTAGGTACCATGTTACAGATGCACCTGGAATGAAGACCATATGGCGAGATTAATTTTAAACCCTGATGAACTGTTGACGCCCTCAAAAGAGGAAATCTCAAACACAGGAAGACAACAATGTTGAGGTAGCACCGCCTAATTACGAAGAAGTTTGGAGAGCTATTATGAGACTGAATAGCAACAGAGCATAAGTTGTTGACGGCATACCATCTGGAATATGTATATACAGCTAATATGTGGTTCAGTCACAGTTGCATGGACTCCTAGTTAACATAATGTAGACAGAAAAACAACCAATAGAATGGAATACAGGGGTGGTCTGTCCTGTCCACAAAAAGGGGTCTCAAAATATGCACGAATTACCGCGGTATAGCTCTACTACCCACAAGTGACCCGTGATTTTTTCATTAGTACCCATGTTACAACCAGTCTTACTACAGCGTACAAGTTGCTATACTATACGTGCTTTTGAAACGGCTGGAGCCATATAATATGGAACAAATTCCAGGTAACCAACACCGTAGACCATATCTCTCTCCTGAAACAATTAATGGCGAAGAAATGTAAGTATGCACAGAGTATTATAACTGTTCATTGATTTTAAGAAAGCCTCTAACAGCGTTACCTGAAGGGTCTTGTATTTTAAGTGTGAAATAAACAACATAAAATGCAACATCAAGTGTCACTTTGACAGCAGTCACAATAAAGACCCATTTCGGCGTTTTTTTTCAAGCTGAATACAGTCTAAGTGTGAAATCAAAATCGGAATACACGTGTATTCCGTGTGTATCCCTATATCAGTGTTATTTTTAAACCGAATGCAGTCTAAGTGTGTAATCAAAATTATTTAATAGGTCATCAACTGTCACTTTGACAGCTACCACAACTAAGACCTATATCCGTGCTATTTACAAGTCAAATGTAGTCTAAGTGTGTAATCAAAATCATTAAATAGGAGATCAACTGTCACTTTGACAGCTGTCGCAGCTAAGACCTGTATCCGTGTTATTTCCAAATCAAACACCTACAGTCTAAGTGTGAAATCAAAATCAGAATACATGTAACCAAATGTCACTTTGACAACTGTCATAGCTAAGACTTATGACAGTGTCATTTAAAAGCTAAATGTAGTCCAAGAATGAAATCAAAATCGTAAAATATGATATCAACTGTCACTTTGATAGCTGCCATAGCTCCTATCCGTATTATATATAATTATATGAAAAAAAAATTTTACCGAGTTACAAGTAACTACACTCATTCCCCTTTTTCCCCGTATTACAACTAACTGCTCTAGTAGTACCATAGGGGAATTTTCACTACCCATATTACTATTGGCCAATCTGTTCAATCAATTCTAATTGAAACTACTTCCTTTTTCCAAAATTTCTGTGACCAAAATACCAAATTCACCTTCGACCCGAAAATAACACCGATTTAGATATTAGCTGTGACAGCTATCAAAGTGACAGTTGAGATCGTATTTTATGATTTTGACGATACTATGCAGTTTGAAAATAACATCGATACAGATCTTTTGCAAGTTGTTATCTTTTCATTTTTAAATGTCAAGTGTCATTTATTACCGTATATTTTTATCTCAGTTCTTAATAAGTAGTATTTGTTCACGCGGAAAGAAAAATGCCCACTACTCGTATCCATTTATGCGTCCTATGTGACCTGTCATTCTGTTTTTTATTTAGGTGATGTATATTGACTGTGCATTAAGTAATCTATTAGTGATTACCTTCATATATATGTAAATATTTTTCAATTAGTTCAATCAGGAAAAAAGTTACAATGAAAACAATTATTGAGGTGAAGTATGTAAGCAGGAGGCCTACTCCCAAAAACGCACTACGAAGTTTTGTTTCACGGATTTTACGATTTCTACTGTGAAAGTAATAAACTCCAAAAACAGTCAAGGGTGATGAAATGTATTAACACATTAAAGTGATTAGTGTTTATGTTACAGTGATGATGATATATGAATCTAAACATCATAATGTGTAATTTGTTGAAGTTTATTTTTGTGCAACTAGGTGTGTAAACCGCCTTTAATATTCCTTTTTAGAAATTGTGTGGTACTCATGTCAAAACTTATTATACTTATATATAAAATATAAGTACAAAATACCTAATATAATAAGTGAAAAATATAAAATATTTACATGCCTAAACTATAACAATTGCTACACAGTAAGTACAATTACTAAATTCTTTATTTATATGGTAGATCAATCAGCAACGGCCTATAAAATACTCGTACCTACATACAAATGTAATTATTCATTATAAAAAAACCTCTAAATACATTTGATCACCGTATACTGTATTTGTGCTTTTAAACTTTCACGGTAGGTATAGTGAAATCCGTCAAACGACACATTGAAGTCACCGACAATAAACGAGAGACTGCAAATATTATGTTAGTCTATCACTGCAAAGTGGCTTACTCGCACACCGACGACAGCCCATTTCATTTAACAGAATATTTCATTTGCAAATAAAATAGAAATTACACTTAAATAGCAAAATTTAAAAAAAGCTTTAGAGATTTTTTTAAAGTAATTAACATCACTACACACGACATCTTATGTCCAAAAGTTTAGCAGGTAAAATCTGGACATGATTCTTTGATTTTATAAGTGACCCGTGATTTTTTCATTAGTAGTAGACCATGTTACAACCAGTCTTACTACCAGTAAAAAGACGGGTATTTTTTTTACCCGTATTACAAACTAACTGCTGTAGTAACATAGAGGAATTTTCATTACCCATATTACTACCGACCAATATCAAAAAATGTTCGTGACAAACATGTCAAATTTACATTAGACTCGGAAATAACACCGATTTAGGTATCAGCTGTGACAACTGTCAAAGTGACAGTTCATGTCGTATATTCCGATTTCGATTTCACACGTAGACTCTGTTTTGGTTCGAAAATAAAACACCGATTTTGGTCTTACCTGTGACAGCTGTCAAAATGACAGTTTAAATGATTTTGATTTCACACTTAGAATCTATTCAGTTTGAAAATAACAGCGACACAGGTCCTAACTATGACAGCTGTCTTAAATAATATCGATATCCTAATTAAAGATTTTGATTTCACACGAAGACTATATACACTTTGAAAATATCAGAACCGATACAGGTCTTAACTACGACAGCTGTCTCAATGCAGCATGGTGGAAATGGGCCTAGGTTAACGTCACTCACCGCCGGCCGCGCGCCGAAAAAACTAACATGAGCTTGTAGCCTTGTAATATTTTTACAATTTATATTATTTATTGTAGTAATGCATGAGCTGTACATATTATGTATGAACCTTGTGTTCAATGACCTCTAGGGCGTCCATCTCCGCTACGCGACGATTTTAAAAAAAAATATATATATATATATATATATATAAATAACATTCAAATTTAATATAGTGTAAATAAGTGATTGTGAGGGACTTTGACAAAATCAAATCAAATGTGTTTTTATGATATGATGTTAATTTTTATATATATATATTATTATTTGAAACCTTGAAACAATTAATGTACTCGTACATGGTTTTTTAAGATTTTCTGAAATAGCGTCTTGTAAAGTTTATGCACTCGAACGACTTTGTATTTTCATTTCTTTGTTGCTAAGTGGGAAAAGCAATGACATTGATGGCATCTAGTAAAAAACTGTTTAGCCTGGTTTGTGCTCTTTCAGCATTTAATAGTGGCGCGCTGAAACTCTTTGCTTTTTACAAAATCATTGACATTTATGACACAAATAAAAAAGAAATTAATGAATCACGTTTGTTATTCGTATAATTTATGGTGTAGTTTCTTATGACACACTTTCCTGATCCTATACTTTCTATCTCTCTAAACTTACCGCGATTCGTTTAATACTTTTCCGTGTATATAAATATCTCATGTTTCCCCGTTTTTATATCGCAAACAACAAAGATTATCATATAATCAATCAAAACTTTAAGTAAAAGGGCTAAACAATAATGAAGAAGAACAGTATTATAAAGAAGATAAAAGTACTGCAAAGAAGATTTACACTGAAATTGGCACAATACGCAAGCCGCGTCATGGCCATTCGTTAAAAGGAATTTATGGTGAAATTTGGATTTTCATGTAATTTGCACTTGCATAATATTATATCTAGATAAAGGGTCAGGCTGAACTGAGGTTTATTTGCCTTGCTTTAGTTTTATAAATAATAAAATTTTATTTAAAACATCCATCCATCCATACTTTTACATTTATAATATAAATGTGATGTTATTTAAGTAAGACTTATATCGATGTTTATTTTCGAATCGAATGTACACTACTTGTACTACCCGCCCCTAGCATTTTTTTTTTTATTTAGTATGGCCCAGTATGGCCTCTGCGAGATTGTGAGTGACAGATCATTACATTTTATATTATTGACATATGACAGAAGTTGACAGAACACAGATTAATGTCAATTTATTTATTGATGAGTATGGAAATTAGGTCCATTTTCATTTTTGATTAGTAAAATTTAAATGCAAAAATCAGATTTCATAAAATAAACACATCCACTCACGTGCAATTTATTTTCAATCCTTATTTTTTAATTTCTAGACATTCAAACAACGCACGCGCAGTACACCCATCGCCCAAAATCTCTCAGCGCCATATTGAGAGAAGGCGGACGTTGTATGACTTGTAGTGATTAATCGTGGTTAGTGCAATAGTTTGAAGTGGAATATTTGATCGTGCCCTATGGATATACTTTCGGGTATGTAACAAGTGTAAAAGTGTATATCCGAGGTGTCTATCCTTGCGTAGTGCGGCCTTACAAATCACATCGTAACCTAGACATAGGCTGTTCTAGTTATCAGTAGATTACCTAGGTATCATCAATTCGCTGTTTGCTCACAGCTTTAATCTTATTAATACACACGTGTGGGGAATAGCCATAGGTTTCTTGAATCTAGTTACATTAACAAGATTATAGGATCGGTTCGCAAGGTTCCACGCTCGTATATAAGCGGATTTCGAAGTGTTTATGTCGGCAGTTGACAGAAGCGTTTATGTATATGACCGATCATAAGTCACCACACCCAGTGACCGGATTGTCGGTTTTAGTCTTTGATAGTTTCTAGTTCGGATGGTTGTTCGCGCGTCGTCGCCTCGGTACGTGATTATAGTGTATTTGTGGCGTGTTCCCGTGATGCAGTGAGTGTAATTTATAAAATAATTTCTAGGAGTGGTGTGCCTCGGTTGAAAGGCCTGCCGAAAGGACAGGGCTCCGCGCGTGAGGACGGCCTGCGGCCCGCCGCCTTGAGGAACCATGGAGTGCTGCATGTCAGAAGAGGCCAAAGAACAGAAAAGAATCAACCAGGAAATAGAGAGACAGCTCCGGAAGGACAAACGAGATGCCAGGAGAGAACTCAAGTTGCTATTGCTTGGTGAGTACCCTAGAACTCTTATTAATATGTGGTTTTATGAACAGATCTTTTCCGCTTTTTCCTTTTTATATCTGTGTCATATCATATTACAAACCATTGATTAGATTGCACATAATCTGAAAAGTGCAGGTTAATACACTAACATTTAACTTGTGCTTTAATATTTTCTGACAAGATTAGTAGTTTTATAAAGAATTGCAAAGACAAATCATGCCACTCTTTCAAAAAGTTATTAACATATGTTTGAGAATTTTTTTCCTCGCTGAAAGTCTAAAGACTTTGAGCATTATTTATATCATGGGCAAATTAATTCCTATACTAGTTTAGAGCTAGAATACAGTCTACTGTCCAAATGCTCTATAATATATATATACATCATCTACTCACCTGCTGCTCATCATTGCATAAAGTCTATTTGTCAAATGGACAAATCATCTTATGTACTGATTGTATTATTATATTATAACCCAGAATTCTTTTATTTGTGCACATAGTTGTGCTTTATCATAGGTGATGAACTGTACTAAAGTCATTAGAAACTGAGTCGTGCAACAACTATGCCAGTCCCATAGCTACTAGAAATATTAATTATATAAACTATAGTTATACTCTGTCCTTGATCATCTGGTATGTGGACTGTTAGAGCACCTAGCTGCACCAGATGTAGCAGCACCGGTAAATGCCATAAATCAAACCATGAACTGGTTAAGGATTTTAAGGAGCTTAAATAGGTTATCCCTCAGAGGTGAACCTCTGGACATACTATATAAAAAGATGGTATATGTTTTCATACACACCATATGTGACACAACTATGACAGCTAGCATTACTAATTAAATACAAATATAATAAATAATAATAAAATCTATTTAAAGGCATGCAACAGAATGCAACCTGTTACCAAAAAGTACAAATTTAGAGACTGCACTTATTTCGTGTTGTGACTTCTATCTTAATTATTATATTCTAATATGTGATTATTACTAGGGAGTTAACCTATTCAAATCGGAAATCATTCAGAAATCAAAGACTTGCTTCTGAACAACAATTATTAGTTAATGTACTTTGAAAGACTGTACTGCTCCTCCTAAAAGAAGATAAGAAATGTATATTACACATCGAATACGCAGAATTCACATCTTTGGTCTTGTCAGCTCTATCAAAATTTTATCTCTTTGATTGATATATACATTACTCAAACTGATAGTACTTAGGTGCAGTAACATAGTTCTTAGGTAAAGACATTGTTGTAACAATTTTGAAAGTTATTTGTATGAAAGTAAGTCATCTTTTATACTGAAAATGCTTTAGATCTGATCACTAAATCCCTTGATGCAAAGAAATATTGTCGTCTATAATATTATTGTTTGCTTGCCTACTACATGTATCAGTGACTTGAAGAGCTCAAGTTTTATCTTTGGGAAACACAACTATAAGAAAAATCTGTGTACACACATGCATTGCAATGGTTAAATCTCTCTTAATCTGTCCATATCAGCGGCAACAGCAGTGATCAAAGTAAGACTCAATGCAACCAGATATAACGCGGAGTTTCTGTGGCTAAAGAAAAAGGAATAAAGAAAAGTTGGCGATCCATTAGCCTAGTTTTAGGACCAAGGGGTCCCAGGTTTGAGCCCCCTAGCCAGAGCAAAGGTTTTTGTGATGAGCAGAAATGTTTGTTCTTGATTTGTTAATGTGTGTGTCCACACCTACTACAACACAGGAAATCCTAGTATGAGTGTGTGAACATTACAATAATTTACCTAAAATTAAAAATAAATTATTGTACATAGACATCATTATCATCATCAGCCAGGCAACACCACTACTGAAATAAGGCATAAGGCAGCATTCGAAGAGAGATACTGAATCCCTTTGAATGATGCTCAGAAAGGCTTTTTGCACCCATCAGTGCTGTGCTCTGCCTATTGCCACTTTAACTTGCAAATTCTGAGAGCTATGTTGGTTCCTTTGTTTCATAGACAAATTTTCTCGTTTGTATTTTGACACAATAAAGACTGGCCCGTTGACAGTTGCTAACAAGTATTTCTGAGCTGCTGGTCCCAAGTTTGATCCCCAGATGAGTCAAACATTAGTCTGCATGCACATGTCTGATTGACCTGTTGCTGGGTGTGTATATGTATATGAGTATATATACCAGTAATCAGGTTACCATAGTACAAGCTCTAGCTAGTTTAGAAACCTGAAATTATTAGATAAAAAAAATAATTCATAAAAAAATTGTTGACATTTGTTTAATAGTAAGTAAACAAATACTCAGATGACTCATTAGTAAATTCATTGGAATGTTCTGCAAGGTGCATTACAACAGCTGTTTATGGCACTTGTATTGTTTATATTTGTGGATATAAAAATATATATTCAGTTTTATAATACTTAAAATGTATGATAACATAATCAGTTAGATTTCCCCGAAAGTAAAAAAAGTCAACATAATATTTACCATACTACCTACTAATTCTGAGTTGCGCTAAGTCCTGCACTGATGTCCTACTTGGGTTGTATTGTGCATATCCTCCGCCAGCCTCTACCCAAGGCATCCCAACTCCTTAATGTTATGGTGTATGACCTTGGGTCGCTGGCACAACTGCTCCAGTGATATTTGTGGTGTGTATGCCGATTATGATCTAGAAATTGATCCTCTAGTAGTCCAGCTGTGTTCCATATACTTTCCATAGCAATGCACTGCAACAACATGTGACTCACAGTTTCGTCCTCCTGCAAATATTTATTTATTATTTTTTATTTATTTATTTATTTACAATAGTAATATACAATAATATCATCTGCATGGTGGACTGTGCGCTGCACCAGTCTTGTACAGATGGTCTTACTACCTACATTATAGAGTTATGTCTTGTACATACATGTATATGTATTGTGTATCTTCATAAGTTAGAATGTATATTGGCAATATATCTGCAACATCATGGGCCCTTTGTCCATTCATGGGCTACAGTTAAAGGCATCCATTGATCATGGAACCATTTGTGCATAGAAAATTACCGATATGTTTGGGCTATGCTTAGAATAATCTAGACTAGAGGTTATGTTTGCAAAAGTTACACCCAAAATATTGAATATTAGCCCATTATGGAAGATATTTCTGCTGTTTTCTATAGCTTAATTTTTTCTCGGTATTGATTTTTCTTTCAGGATATTAAATATCTACTCAAGATTGTCAAGATTGCATGTTATCAATATGTTTTAGTTATATTATTGTAAAAAATTATCTATGATAATAAATATTATGAATGTCGCGAATGTTATAATTTTGTTTATACAACAGTTACCTGAACTAGCTACAAATAAAAAATAAAAAAATACATTAATAAACAACCATTACACATTAGTGTCACCAATGTCAAGTAAGATATTAATTTTGGGAAGCTGTTCAGCATTTGGACATTAATTAGGCCTGATTTCATATATGAATTTGAATGATTCATTTAAAATGCTGACCTTTTTGACCTTTCTCAATTAATGAAATTTGAAGCTTAGTATTTGCAATCGGACGCGGTTTCGAATCCCACCCGATGATGTGTATTTTTCTCTCTAAAATTGCATTTTATGGGTTTTGTTTTAATTCATGCACTTAGGTCGTCCTGAAATGAGCATCGGACATGCTCGAAACCTGGCTCGACGTATTCGATCCCTAACGTTATGGAAGATAATAAAACTAAGAAAAAATCTCATCTCAAGTAGGTATAGCTGATTTCATGATTATTAGCTAAAATAATGCAACTTCGTGATCTGTGTGTGTTGTCTAAATCAAACACATCATTTCAGTGTATCGCTAACCCACACTTCTCTGTAACTACTTGCTCAGTTATACTCTGACCATACATAACTATTTCTTTTTATTTTTACTAAAAATGCGGTTTTAATCCCATTAAAGTTCAATAAATTAATTGAAAAGTTTAAATACTTCATCATACGAAATTTCTTCAGTAGCATGCATTTGTGAAACTACAAAAAATTTGATTAGTTCTTAGTTCTATTTTTGGGTTATGTTTAATTTATTTGTGTTATTACTAAATGCGCAAAAAACACTTATATATTGTACAAACCTTCATTTATTTATAAAGTTTGGGACGGAAAACTTTTTATGGGCAGATTTATAAATAATGATTATAATGAACAGGAAAAACATAAATAAAGTTTTCCGAGTATAATATTCATAAATATCTGTACAATGAGGAACAAATGGTTTTTTTCATGTTTTTCATTATCTGGCTTGGCGGTCAACGCCTGATTTAGAGCAAGGGCGGGTCCATAGTCCAGATTACGAATCCGTTTTTAAGTGGTTAACAGCCTCATTTGGTAAAGTCTGTATCCATTATCATTATATAAAAAGTTCTGAAAACTGCATCCGGAAACAATTTTTTTGTTGTTGTAACGGTACAAGCACGGGATGTTATACCCACCTGATGTTAAGTGGTAACCTCTGCCTTAACAGGCGCATTTTCTCACAAATGACGAAATAGGGGTTCATTTTTATATATATAGACTAGTACTGCCTGCAACTTTGTCCGCGCGGTAGATCGGCCTTTGGCCTCGCCATAGTCTTCCTTCTTTTCTTGGATTTTCTTTCATAAGAACCTTCTGAAAATAACTAACACAACAAAAGAAGAATTAGCGAGATTATTCAATCCGTTCTCAAGTTATAGCGCGACCAGGCGAAATAAGTGTTCATTTATATATATATATAGACTAGCAACTGCCCGCGACTTCGTTTGAGTAGTATATTGGCTTGGCCATCGGCCTCGCTATAACCTCCCTTCTTTTTTGGATTTTTCTTTCATAAGAACCTTCTGATAATAATTACACAACAATAAAAATATTTGCGAAATCGGGAAAGCCGTTCTCAAGTTATATCGTGAGCAGGGAAAATAGGGGTTCATTATTATATTAGACAGATAATTATTTCTGCATTTTCACTTAACACAGTGCACTTTCAAACTGTCTAGGTCACATTACGGGTCATAGAACAACTGTTTTTAGACGGATATTTTGGGGCTGTTCAAAAACTCCGGCTTTCTACTCTTATTTTACTAGCCACTACAAGTTCCATGCAGCTCTGGGCCTACATTGTGAATTATGGTCTACATTCTGTGAAGACAATTATCAAAGTAGTGGGAACGCAATGGGCTGATAAGATGTGGATTTCAAACTCTTATCTACTTTTATTACGTTTGGAGAATAAAGCCTGTGACAGGATGATAGTTTCCATAATAGAACACAGATTTTTTCGTTTTATATATGCACAGGCCAGTAAACCACTTTATACTGCGCATTATCGTTACTATTCGCTACCAAACACTCGCCAAACGTATGCAGTTTACTGCTAACTTGTAATGTCTATGATTCATGAATGAGCGAATCTCGAATTCTTTATCCTTGGCCACGCAGTCGTGAGTTGTTTTCTGTGAGAAAACGGTATATAAGATCTCCGTGTTTCTATGAGAAAACGGTCTATAAGATCTCCGTGTTTCTATGAGAAAACGGTCTATAAGATCTCCGTTTTTCTATGAGAAAACGGTATATAAGATGTCCGTGTTTCTATGAGAAAACTGTCTTTAAGATCTCAGTGTTTCTATGAGAATGCGGTCTTTAAGATCTCTGTGTTTCTATGAGAAAACAGTCTATAAGATCTCCGTGTTTCTATGAGAAAATGGTCTAAAAGATCTGCACTGGTTGACTGCTCCTCGCCTAAAACACATGGATAAAATCTGTTCATCTGTCGTTCATGTTATATGTATTATGTTTTCACTCGGGATTATTCTCATAAAAATATGTGAGGGCGCATAAACGCCTAAAATTATTTTTACGATATAGGTACGTATTGGTACATTACAAGGATGCAAAAGTCTACCATATCACATTTCCTGAGCAGTTATGCAGGAAATGCTATGTTAACAATTTCTATACGGACAAGGAAAACTGTAAAAAAACTGTAGAAAAACATTATTATCCGAATTATGTATAAACAATGTAGAGATATTACATATAATTGTATATTATATATAATTATATTATATATAATAATATAATTATGTATAATTATATTCTCATATATGTTTACTGTTTTATCATAATCTTAAATCTATGTTCCATTTTCTGTGTTTCTAAAAAGACGAGGAAACTAAGGAAAAAAATAATTAACATAGTTTATCTTAATTTTTTTAATTATACGTTCTTGTATATAAAGCCTAAGTTTCTGAAGTCGGTCGGAGGGGAATTAATATCCACATCTCGCAAGTTGTGTTTCCGTACTTAGGATAAAGGGAGCGATGAAAACATATTTATGGAACATGGAATAGAATGGGGTTTCCCCCCCAACAGATTATTATCGATAACACTGGAGCAATACCTCGATATGAATTCATTTAGATTTATTTAAGTCTAGACACGAATATATATTTACATAAACTTGTTGCTTTCCTTCTGACAATATCTATCTACTTAGAAACTATAAATGACCTTGAATTTCTCATTTGAGATATTCGATATATTGTTATATGAGTTTAATTTAATTTTTAGGGCATTGTATCGCAGAAGAAAAGTAAAAAGTACATTTTCGCAATTCTCGAATATCGAATCAAGTTTAATTGAAATTCACTTCATACTAGCATGCGCCGCAGTGTCCAGCTATTTGACCGTTAAGGGAATCGGAAAAGGCAAATCGGATGTATTTTAAACTAGCGACTGCCCGCAACTTCGCTCGCGTAGTAGGTTCGCTCGCCATAACGTCCCATCACTTCTTGGTTCTTTCATAAGAACCTTCTCCTGGCAATAAATATTACAACAAAAAAGATTTTGCGCAATCGGTAAAGCTGTTCTCGAGTTATAGCGTGACTAGGAAAAATAGGGATTCATTTTTATATATTAGATAGATGTTTCATTGTTGTACTACAATTTAAATAAAAATATATTAAAATAGTGTAATTTTTAATTGTGATTTGTAATTTTGACATGTGCTTTTGGTTACAATAGAATAAATTAACGGGTATAACTTGTTTTCGATATGGAGATGATTTTGAGATGTTTGTTGTAAATTTTCTAAAGTATCGAGAAATTTTGGAAAATCTTTGTCACTAGTCATAAAGTTAGTCAGATATACTAGTGCAGCTTGACAGATATATTTTATTAAAAGAAACCAAAAGCGTCAGAGATAATCCTTGTGCAATATCACATAAATATTAGTTTAAATTGAACTATAATTCCTCTATGCTAACTGCATCCCAATCCCAACCTGACTCGTTGATCATCACCATCATCGTGCCGGTTTCCTAGATACACCTCTACTAGACTTCGTGCAGTCCATGGAAAGAAATCGTGGCGTAACGTGATCGTAACTAACAATCCATAACAGTAACTACTATGGGCATGCAAAAATGCGACCAACAAAAATGTAACTCAAATCAAACCTTTAGTTAGGGTCTTATTCGCTATGAGCATTCTATCACGAAGCGTAGCGGGTTACGATATTTACAAGGAATTATTGTCTTTTCAATACAATTTTACCATCGTTCCATGAACGCATGTACATCGTATATACAATTTTACCATCGTTCTATGAACATATCGTAACGCACCGCGTTACATGTTCGCATGGTCATAGCGTATAAGTGGAGGGGTGCGAAGATACGGATTGTGTGAGTCTTTTACTCTCTTCACTTCTATTTGTTATCAGCCACATTACGACAGTCGTCGCTCTCTATAGCTGGAGGAGTTCGCTTATTTGAGGTCTTCGCGCAAAAATATAGAACCGTTCTACTGGCTATTGGGCGCACACAATCACTTCAGCCTCCTAATCGATAGAGTTATGGCGTGGGTGTCATACAATATCTAGCATATCACTACGTTTCGGATCCGAATCTTTTAAACTAGAAACACTGTAATCATAAAGATATTTTCACACTTTTCATTCATGTTTTCCATAGTGATACTGAGTTTGTCAACTGGTTGTCAAGATCTCTAGTGAAAAATTTACCGTGTTCTCATGGCTAATTCGCTACTTGCCCAAATCCATTATTTCCATACATTCATTTGTAATGATGATCATGAGCAAGTCTTTTTGTTGATAGAGCAGCTTCGAGCAATGTCTGCCAGTAGTATTTAGTTATCCACTACAGTTATTATGCCTACTGACTTTGTATGTGATGATACTTTTTAATTTTCAGCTACATCACTGTACAGAATCAAAACGCTTTTGAACCGGCTTCCAAAAAAAGGAGAAGGTTCTCAAGTAGACGCGTATTATGTATTTTTAGTAGTCGTTTTTAGTATTTTTTTTATCACGCATGTCTTGTTACAGAGTAGTCTGATTTTGAAAATTCTTATTTGTTTTGCAGAGTACTACTGAGGTGGGCTCATTTAAATTTCATCAAATTCGGTCAAGCGGTTATTGAGTTACAATCCAATAACTAAAAAGTGTTTCGCCTTGATCTTGATGATATCGTAATTGACGAATGACAATCGATCCCGTAAGTCACGAGATAAGTCTCGTGACGTCTAAAAAGGGTAAAATATTTTTTTTACCAATAAATGGAACCGACTTCACCACTGAAAAGTGTGGAAATAATTTGTCGATGTCGGTATCATGCGACCGATATGGTACCGATTTCAACAAGTTTTTTCACACTTTTTATTGTTGGAACTCGGTTCCACTTTTTGATAAACATATTTTAAGCTAGAGTTCACTTTACGACTTGACGTCAGACTGTTTGATTGATATTTTTAACGGTGTGAATGTGCAGGTGACTACGCCTCATCCCAGACTCGAGACGAAACAATGTTTAATAAATTTTAATATTACCTTTCTTTGGCACAGGCACTGGCGAATCGGGCAAGTCGACGTTCATCAAGCAGATGAGAATCATCCACGGATCAGGGTACAGCGACGATGACAAGCGCGGTTTCATCAAGCTCGTCTACCAGAACATCTTCATGGCTATGCAGAGTATGATACGCGCTATGGAACTACTCAGTATACAATATGGGATTCCGTCCAATGCAGTAAGTTGTCTTATGCAATACAACAGTGTACATACATAACTAACTAGTTGATAATTACTCAAAAAGCCAAACCCCCTGCTTGATTCCAAAATGAAGTGGGAATAGACTCGCTTTGTTTGCTGTATACTAGATGAGTAGGTAGCAACTACCGCAGTTACTACGAGTACACTTGCTACTGTAACTGTAGTAGTGGTGGTATAATATATATTGTAATAATACTTATGCCCGTTTTCACCAACATTTTAGGTAACACCTAAGCCAAGTTAGGTGACATTTTTGTACTACTAATGCCCGTTTTCACCAACATTTTAGTTAACACCTAAGCCAGTTAGGTAACACTTAGTAGTACAAAAATGTCACCTAACTTGGGTTAGGTGTCACTTAAAAAAAGGGTTGGTGAAAAAGGGCATAAGTGTTACCTAACTGGCTTAGGTGTTACCTAAAATGTTATTGAAAACGGGCATTAGTATTACGTTTTAATCTATTTGTATTGTTTTTAATTGGCATATAAACTGGACATGCGGACAGGGTAGACAGCGATTGATAGAGACTGAAATTTCAACTCTTGTGGTTTTCTTTTCTACCGACTTCCAAAAAGGAGAGGTACTCAATTCGACTGTATTTTTTATGTTTGTTACCTCATAACTTTCGACTGGGTGAACCGATTCTCTAAATTCTTTGGCTCATTTAAATTTCATTAAATTCGGTCTAATACTTTTTGAGTTACGCTCCTATAACTGAATAGTATGGAAGGTCGGTATTAAATTTTTCAAATTGTACTTGCTATACAAATAGTCACGAGTCAAATCGCAGTCATATTAACTAATCATCATCATCATCATCATCATCTCAGCCGTAGGACGTCCACTGCTGAACATAGGCCCCTCCATAATTTTCCAAAAGTACCGGTTGGAAGCGGCCTGCATCCAACGTCGTTCTGCGACCTTTATCAGGTCGTCTATCCACCGTGTCGGTGGACGACCTACGCTGCGCTTGCCGGTCCGTGGTCTCCATTCCAGAACCTTCCGGCCCCATCGGCTATGTGCCCTGCCCACTGCCAATTTAACTGGCTAATCTTCTGGGCTATGCCGGTGACTTTCTTTCTTCTACGGATCTCCTCATTTCTGATTCTATCACGTAGAGAAACCCCAAGCATAGCCCTCTCATAGCTCGTTGTGCTACTTTTAGCTTATATATGAGGCCCATAGTAAGAGACCACGTTTCAGTGCCATAAGTCATCACTGGTAGGTAACACACATTGGTCGAAGGCTCTTGTCTTGAGGCACTGAGGTATTTTAGACGAGAAGACTTCGCGAAATTTCCGGAAAGCTTTCTAACTAATAATTCTGTCATATATAAGTCACGTTCTAGCTTTATTAAAGCAGTGAATGTATTATTAAAAGTTTTGGGACGATTGAAGACGAGAGCAGAAAATAAACATTTAATGATTTTGTACACTTAGTTAGCGGAGCGGAGCGGCGCCTAGTTAACGGAGCACGGAGCGGAGTGCACTCCGCTCCGTGCTCGTGCTCCGTTAACTACACTTTACAATTAATAATGTACTCTGTAATAGTAAAAAAATTGGAAAAATAAACTAAATCAGTGACAGCCATTTTTGGGTCCATTCCCTCTCATCTATCTTATTATACTCTCATCTAAACTACACTATAATCAAGGGCCACATGCACGTTAACATCTATATAATCATAAAAAAAAGGAACCCCAATTTTTCATGGTCACGCTATAACTTGAGAACGGATGAAACCTATCTCTTCAATTCAATCTCTCTAAATCTTTTCTGTTAGGTTAATTATTGTCAGGAGAAGATTCTTTTGAAAGAAAAACCAAGATAAGATGGCAGGCTATGGCGAGGCCGAAGGTCGAGCCTACTACGCGAACGAAGTTGCGGACAGTCGCTAGTTATACATAATAATGTATTTAAACACAAATAGAGATGTACAAATTTTGTACATCGTATCTCCGTCTCTTATTTAAAGTTAATAGACACAGGTGACGTTATAATTTTTTTCAAAAGTGCGTCCATAGATCTCATAAGTAACCTGCCAGACAACATTGTTTAATTATTTTGGTATAAGTATGATTAACCCTTCATATACCGTGATAATTGAAACGAAAGATATATGAATCAAACGCACGTATTTACGTCAATGGTACTCAAAGGATTAAGTTGAAATGTAGATTTTTGATGCGTTTAAACTATAGTTAGTACATAAATAAAATCCGATGAATAGTGTTCAAGGAAATAATGAGTGGTGATGCAATCAGGTTTACGTCACCGTTTTATAGGAACAGGCGAATAGGCGCCCTCTAACAGGACGTATATCAGTAGGTCCCATACAGATTTAATAGAATATTCTAATAAACATCTGATTGTAGCTTATGGTACATATCTTTACAGATAAATAAAATTGAGGTGCAAACATATACCTCAATTTCAGTATTAAGTAGTTAAGTAGTATTAAGTAATTCCAAATTAACAGCTTTTCACTAAATGCATATGAAAGTATATATACGAACTTATAAAAAAAAACTGTTTTAAAAATGTTTCAATATCTGTCTGTCTTTCTGTCTGTTTGTTCCGGCTCTCTCTGAAAGGACTAGACTGATTTTAACGGGAATTTTACTATCAGATAGCTGATGTTATAAAGAGTATTTAGCAAATTTTATTATAATTTTATTTTAAGAAAAATAAATATAACTTTGCCTCTCTGTCTGTTTGTTACCTTATCACGCCTACGGCTGAACGCATCGTAATCAAATTTGGCAAGGTTATAGATTATATTCCGGGGAAGCACATTAGATTCTTTTCATCATCCATCTGGGGCAAACCGCGGAGCGCAGCTAGTTTGTTCATAAGAACCCATTGAAAAGATGAAAATCATAAATTTTAGTTAATTTCTTTAGTACTTACAATTTCAAGTATAGAGACTGACGTGTTGTGTGCCTAATGGAAATCGCTACACTTGCCCATGCCAGTAGTAGTGTTACCAGGAACTTTACACGGCACTGCATGGTGCTGGCTACCCCGAAACAAGGACTTTTATATTTGTTCACCTGTATTGCCATTTGCTGCAGATCCCTTCAAAGTTTAACTATTACAGTAGTGGACATATTTCTTCTAACCCTTAATTATCGTATCTTTGCATGCACATTACTGTATCGAATCAGAATATCTGTCACTGAGGCGTGGTTTGGTACCAACCAGACAGTACAGCACAGCATGTAAAATAATATAATTAATTTAATCCTGTAATGCTTAAAAATAATGATTAAATTTTTTTTATAAAATCTGAGACATTCAATTGTTATTTATGAGATCAAGTAAACGGCAGGTCTATTATGTATCTCTGTTACAATCGAATGTTGATTGAAATCTTGAAAAATGGCGGCTCTATGTCAGTTTAGACAACTCCAGTAAGCAAAAATGTTACTAAGCTGATGATCAGAGCTGACAAAATTGACATAAAGTCGCCATCATTTTAGGTTTCAATAAAATGTTGAATGTCAATGTCAAAGTCAAAATCATTTATTCAATTTAGGCATCAAAGACGCACTTATTAACATATTTTTTTTATTATAATATACTATAAAGACTCTATCGCCGCGTTTCACAATATATAGAGCCTACCGAGAAGAAGCGGCAAGAAACTCGGGCCATTCTTTTTTTATAGATGTTTACAATGTTTCTGCTTAGCTACTACAAATATTACATTTTATGGGAGTGACAGTTTGCAAGAAGTGGAGTATTCCAAGCATCTTTGTCTTCTATATAATGTCGGACTGTATCGCCAATTTTAGCTCCAGTGTG
Organism: Selenia dentaria; assembly: GCA_917880725.1. NCBI lineage: Eukaryota > Metazoa > Arthropoda > Insecta > Lepidoptera > Geometridae > Selenia > Selenia dentaria. Next base: position 16,673,281 of record OU862888.1, on the reverse strand, counting down.
TTGCAAAAGAGAACATAATAATGATATTAGTAGGGCAAGACACGCTACACTTTGACATCTTAATACACGAGTAGGTAGATCCTGGAGTAATCTGAATGTGCGTAATATATCTCTGTTTATTGATGATATTAGGCAATATATGTTTAAATGTAATCAATATAAAATTAAATAAAGCCGAAAAGATAGCCCGTGAAGTACTTAACTGAGAACTTAAAATTGCGCGCAATTTTTGCACCTACTCACAACAACGATTCTCAGTAACGTTCAATCACGTCGAATTGCAGGAAAAGGCGGAGTTAATATCAGCGATCGACTTCGAGAGCGTAACAACGTTCGAGAGCCCGTACGTCGAAGCTATAAAGGGGCTGTGGGCAGATGCCGGCATCCAAGAGTGCTACGATCGTAGACGAGAGTACCAACTCACTGACTCAGCCAAATAGTAAGTTCACAGTCACTTTCACCATTCACTTCACTACTTAACATTATTTTCTTCTTTTACTCTACAGGAAGCTGTCAACCAGAGTAGCTGTTCTTTCATTGATGACCAATGATGTGACCCAATATGTCACATTTTAAGTATTATTTATGTGAGCATTATAGGTATGAACCTAGTATTTTCGTTGGTACTGAATCTTGAACCATCAAAGTACTGTCCTTAATTTTAAGGATGGGGGAAATTTAAACAAGTAGTAAACAAACAGCAAACAGATCAAATTTGGTATTGAGTTTAAAACTATAAGTACGAGTCGCTGTGTCACATCTTGTTAACTACATCACTATAAGATGTAAGAATAGTCCACATGCGATTGTTTAGAAACAGATAGAGAGATAAATTTGTTTCTCGCTCGGATACTTAGTGATCAAGTGGTTAGTGCGCCTGAAATGATGAATCAGAGTACTCAGGTTCGAATTTAGAACGTCCGAGGGTATCCATTTCATTTATCTCTAAAGTTGCAATGTCTTGTCCGTAATTTTAAATAACAACGTTTAGATGGCGTTTGCACAGTTGTACATACAGAATAATCAGTAAAATCGGGTAGCGGAGCTACGGTGTAAATCATATAACGAGCATCGTGTATAGGTCATGTGGTCGTAACTGTGAAAAGGTGAACTAAAATGAATTGAAAGCACTAGAAATAATTTCGATGACATGACAAGATGACGTAACTGTTCTATCCAGTTCCAATTCACTTCACTTTCTTATAAATACTATAAAACTGACAATGAATATTGCATATTACACAATACCTGATGTGTGATAATAATCCAGTACTATTCAGAACAAAGGTTAATAATATCTCTAGAATCCAATGTTTACTATCCATATTTATAATAACCAATGAATTAAGTGTGTCATTAAGTGTGCATTGTGTCGATATTACCTTATTTATGATATTAAAACTATTTCCATCGATCCGAACATTATGCATTATCGTAATTTATTACAATGGCTGCCCACCGAGTCATAATCTCCCAAACCTCAGAACAGGAAATTAATTTTGTATATCAAACAATTACATGCTTTGCCATTTGTCCCCTATGAGGTCATGTCAGTATTGAAAAACAATATACTTAGTGTATGGAGTACTTTTTGGCATAATATCGTAATGGAAAGTACAATATTACACGTGGCTCAAACGTCCCCATGCTGTCGTTAAACTTGTAATCAATTTAGACAAGACCAGATAAACGTTACACAACTCCCGGCGTCTACAAATTATATACAGTAACATGAAAATGACATCAATCTGGCTGCATCAAACACTTACTGTTTAGTTTACAATTGGAAACACATAAACCGATTTTATTTCGGTTGGCTTTTTATTAACTTTGTATTGAGAAGAGCGTTTGTTCCGTAGCTACTTGCAAGAGATTGACCGCGTGGCGGCACCAAATTACTTACCGACCGAGCAGGACATCCTCCGTGTGAGAGTTCCCACAACGGGTATTATAGAATACCCGTTCGATTTGGAGGAGATTCGATTTCGGTAAAACTATAGACATAAATGTGCATGCTTTGCTTCGTGGTGCATGTCTGTTCTGGGTCATGTTTCTCAATGTTTTTTATGTGCATCTTAGCTTATAGTGCATGGATTTCAGCTATTTAAGTGACTTGGCGAGGATTGAGATGGATGATTATCTGCCTACTGAGCAGGACATTCTTCGAGCTCGACAACCGACTACGGGCATTCTTGAATATCCTTTCGATCTTGACGGGATCATATTTAGGTATGTTCTTACCCCTGGGTTAATTTGGTTGAGTTTAGGTGAGTGCTATCTTCCAACACGCACCCTGCCCTGGAGTATGGAGTAAAGAGCTAAGTAGTTAGAAACCTTAATAAAAGTTACAAATATTTTTATTTACATTTCAAGTAACATGTGATTGATAAAGTGGCAAAGTTCCACATCCAAGCTAATAAATCCAAAAGAAGATTGCATTTCGGTTTATTAGAACTAAAACTTTGAAAACAGAAGTACTTTACATCCAAACTAACAAACCCATATTAAGATTTAATTCCGGTTTATTACAACTAAAATTAAATTGTGAAAACGCAAGTACTTTATATCCAAACTAATAAACCCATATGAATATTCCAATTTGGTTTATTACAACAAACATTTTATAAAACGCAAGTACTTTGCCACTATACCTCTATTTGATCTTAAATAAAATTGGTTACTTCTTCTGTGTCTGCTCTAGGCTTATCAATTTCTAAACGCATGCTTGCCTTTTCTATTTTGCATATCTTTGCTTCTGCTTGCGCACAAGATAGCTTGCATTAACTTTATATAATTTGATGATTTAATTTTTCAGTTGTCTTATACAGGTAACACATTAATATCTGGTGATGGAGTACCATGCTAATAATAGTCGCGGATAAATATGTGTGTTTTTCAATGTATTATAAATGTGTAGTTAGTAAACATTTGTAGGCTTTTCTTGTGCTGTATGAGGTGACATGTGTTGAATATCTGGATGTCTGTGGATTTGGTACAAATGTATTTAAACCTCTATATACTTTTCCTTACCTTTCTTTTAATGTGCAATAATTGGACGACAAAATAATATGACCATGCAATTGTAAAACTTAGAATAAGTTTCCGATACAGCAATCATCAAAAGCTTTAAGATATATTCTTTACGAATTTATTTAAATGTTGTTAACTTTGTGATATAAACCTTACACAAAATAAATTAAGTCAGTATAAAATGATTAAATAAATACCGTGTTTGCGATTCAGTAATGATCAAGAAATTGGATTTTATAGTGATGATGAATCTGCCGAAATAAAACCGAGAACTAGATCATTTTTTGGGCGTTATTACAACGTGGAACAGCCTGAACAACCCTTACAAATATATAAGAAAAAGAAAAGGATATATAGGTGTGCTATGTTTACTTTCATAATGCATGTTTGTTTTCTTGCTTGATGTGGACTAGACTAGGAGAAGTGGTTAAACATCATATTGTCATATATATAACCAGCTTGCGATATTAAAATTCTTTCAGATTAGTTTACTACATTGCTTGCCACTGCTGACATAACTTGTCTGGATTAGGGAACTTTTATTAGTTGCATCTTCAATTGTATTTCTTTTAAGTGTTCTCATAATATACAATATTTATTAACAACTCCATCCAAGGGTTTGGTCGATTTATGTGGTACGTGATATGAAATCGATGGCCAATTTTGATTGAATAGAAAGCAGCTTGCTAGTCTCGAAAAAAGGTGAATTCGTTATCAACCGAGATGTGAATTTATAGTCACACTTTTGAATCACCTTTCCTCTCTCTTATTTTGACATATCAAATTATCATGCCGTCTAAAGCAAAATTATATGGAAAATGTATTCGAACATTTTAACCTATGCATATTTTGTATAAATAGGGTTTCAATTAGTCGTGCTATGTTTGTAACACGGTTATATTGCATGTGAATATAATTACATGTGGATGCAGATGAGATAAAATGGGTAAATACGATGGCGAGTATAATGATGGCGAAATATAACTTGCTCAAATTGAATGTAAAGTAAACCTAAGTTAAATTCTATTTCTGCACGGTGGGGTAACTCTTTGGGAATTGCGTGCTTTGCACACATTTAACAGCTACCTACGTCTGCTTATTAATCACTTTTAATGTGTCTTGGCTGTATGAATTTAGCACTTTTTGGGTCTACATTAGTGTATTTGATTATTGAAAATGGGAATATGATTATATTTTATACCGATGCATGGCATAATCGAAGAAAAAAGCCCTAAGAAGCAGACCCTTGCTTAAGCCAGTAACTTTTTATAACACTCTTTAACCGAACTGTAAGAAACACTAAAAAGCGCTTTGACCGTATCGGTCCACTTTTGCTTGTTAGAATCTTAATAACAAAAAAATTGTGCCTGGAGTAATGCGCCAAATTTTAATTATTAATTCTTGCGTTGTAACCGTTAGAATGATTCGTTTTGTTATAATATTGTTATGCAATAAAATAAAGGTGTCACGGGATCTATTTGTTCCGCATTTCCAGACTCTATTTTCTTTGGTCTAACGTTTGACTACAATCGTGTGTGTCTTGCACACACACTAAGCTACTAACACTTGCAATTGCAATTGCAAAACGAATTGCAATGCAAAAAATGATGTTTTAGCGGTGTTAGTGCCGTTTTAACGTGTTATATAGTGTATCCATACCTTCATAAAATGTTGTGATTAACCATTCGCAAATTAAACACTCTCCTAGTTGAACTAATCCCAGTGCAATGTTTGAGTTACGTCCGGTGAAGGAGAAAAGCATTGGAAGCGCTGTTACACAAAATATATAAAACATGACCAGAAAACGCATAGTGACACTTAAAATCTGCCTTCGAATGCACGCTTAAAACTCAACTTTATGACCTGACATGGGTTGAGTTGGATTCCAATGAAAATTGTCCGAATGGCAATTGATTCAATCTGCGTTGAATGTACTGTTAATATTCGACCTTATGACCTGAGAAGTTACAAGATGGTAAATCGATACATCATCAAGTCTTGAGTTTTTGTATGGAACTCAATTAGCAGGTATACGTTGGATAATTTGCAAGTACTAGGAATAATTCCATGTTGTTCTCCTTCACCTACCTCGCCCAATTATGTTTAATTTACTAATGTGACTTTTCCTACAGAATGGTGGACGTCGGGGGACAGAGATCCGAGCGAAGGAAGTGGATTCATTGTTTCGAAAACGTCACCTCCATCATATTCTTAGTAGCCCTTAGTGAATATGATCAAATTTTATTCGAATCAGAAAATGAGGTAAGTGCTTTTTGAATTATTTCATAGTGAAAGTTGTAGTTGTTCTGTTTCTGCTAACTTGACTAACAGCCAGTTGCAGAAAGTTCTTCATTAGCAGTCCATTATTTAATCCAGCTTTAGCGCTAAAGAAACTATTATTTTAATGGAGTTGCACAAAAGACAAAGTTGTCATCTTAATGATCCTTTAGCTAAAGTCGGTTTTTTAACAATGTTTCCAAAATACTCTAATAAGGTATGAACAACGAACCGATTACTACCTTCTTGGGAGTGAAAATTAGCGTTTTGAAATAGCTATTTTACAAAAAAAACAATTTTTTTTTGAATATCGTTGCAGTCACAGATTAAAAGATACTACGTATGTTGCAGTAACAAAACGCAAACTTCATGTTTGGCTTGTCATTATCAAGCAGGTGTCGATTAAAGAATGTTTTTTTATCTTTGTATATAGATTCGTCGACTAGGCTAGAGTTTTGTTTGTGGTAACAAAACTTGTAATATGGGAATAACTTTAAAAAGTCTGTTAATAAACGAGAGTCAAATTACACTTTAGCAATCATCAATAGCTTATACTATATTTTTTGGTTTATGGTTCCAAAATCAATAATATATTTGATTTACAGAACTGCATCTTTGCAAATTTGGTACATGATACGAAGTTCTTCACTACCTGCTGTTTTAGAAATATTTTTTACTTTGGCCGAGATTTGGCGGCGGGAAACATACACTTCTGCGTGGGACAATGATGACAGATTTGATAGACATGTTTTACTATATTATTGCAAAATTGTATTGATATTATATCTAAAAATGATATATATACTAAAGTCGGTATAATGGATGATTTTTGACCAATTAATTTTTAATCCCTCATCTGTCAATTTGAAATACCAATAAGCACTAATGGGCTCTAATGATTTGTGCAACTCAAAATACACGATAAAGGACAATTTGACATTTGTTTAGTTACATTTTAAGGAACTTTAAAGTTTGACATTTTTCGTGACAATTTTCGTTTCTGGAACGATTTAATGTCGGATTAAGATTTAATGACGTCTTTAAAAGTCAAAGATGGCTTCTGCAACTGGCTGTAAGGCCCTATTACGGTTGAGTTAGCTAAGTTTGGTAGTCTGTATTCAGAGCGTGAGGTTCATTATCTCTGGTTTGAGAATATATTTGTTCAATGAGCAGAAATGTTTTGTTCTTGGGTCTTGGTTTATGATGCGTTAACGTCCGTGCCTCGAGCGACACAGAAAAGGTTTTTTTTGGTAAATACATAACTAAATTGTTTTGTGGCACCACACAAATGAATTCTTAACTTCAATAAATGTTACTGAAGTGACCATAGACGTTCATAACTATTCAGTTTTAGGTTAAGAGGGTGTTAGCCCATAATCCTCTCCTTCTCAAAGACCAGTAGGATAATTGCGTATCTCAGTTGCAATCAAATGTTGATTGAAATCTTGAAATAATGACGGCTTGTCCCTGTCAAATGTCACTTTAACAGCTCCATTAAGCAGAAAAGCCGCCATTTCTTTAGATTTTAATCAACATTTGATTGCAACGGAGATACGTAATTGCCCTTACGTATCGGGCTTATTATGTTAATTACCACTATCTTGAATGATTCTTATATTCTTGAAAATGTGATTCCAGAACCGAATGGAAGAGTCAAAGGCTCTATTCAAGACTATCATCACGTACCCGTGGTTCCAGCACTCTTCGGTCATTCTCTTCCTCAACAAGAAGGATTTGCTCGAGGAGAAGATCATGTATTCGCATCTCGTCGACTATTTCCCTGAATACGACGGTATGTATCTGAGAAAATCCTGAAAAGTCAAAAAATTTTATCTACTGAAGTATGTATTATTCAGAGCCCATGAGCAATCCAAGAATTGATTGTGCTGATAATTTTTGTAACGATATTTATCAGCACCTGGATATTTTATCGCGGCACAGAATATATAAAAAAAAAGCTTTTTCATATAATTTAAGTCATAGTGTAACCATCTTTCCTAAATATATTTGTTTTGTCTATACGATTTATTAACCATTGGGATGAACCAATAATATAAAAGTTGTGTCCATTTAAATACTTATAACTACCACGACTTACTATATAGGTGTAGCACACATCCAGAAGTAAATAGAAGATATGTGAGGATGTGTACAGTTTACAAGCGGGAAAAATACGCTTAGTAATAATGTACTTACCAAGTGTAGTATAAAGATTAACTATGTGTACTCAAGCAAGTTCGACACCCAAGACATGTGTATTAAGTGGAAGTCAGGGGCCACAGATTAATATCTACTTATTATGTATTCTCCGTTATCCTCGATTTAAAGTAAGCTATGGTCTTTCCAGTAGTAATGCAGTATCGGATCATACGATACATTGCGAGGTTTTTATGTTATTTGTGTATGACATATGAATTGTAACTAAATGCTAATTGCTTCAAAAGGCGGGTAGACATTGTAAGGGGAGCACAATATTCTAACTGCAGAGTATGCACGAAGTCCAAGCTCGAAGCTGCGAGATGGAACATTGATAGCAATCTGTTCCGTCTTGACAATGTCACTATATGTGTTCATATCTACATATAAATAAAATAAAATAGCCTTTATTCTCTGACCTTATTAACATATGTTGTAACAGATCTCAATATCTATTGTAGATAAGAAACTTATAATCTACAAAGTAATTGTCTAATATAATCAGGTTGCCCTTTGACAGGCCTCCTCCCGTGTTTTCCAGTAATATCGGTCACGGGTAGCTCTCCTTAGGAAAGTCATCTTCCCAATGCTACGCTGGTCTGTCGTTGCCCAACGCACGGGTACCATTCGGCTATGTCCCTTCTACATTTACTCTTGCTGACTTCATAACGTGACCCTTCCATTACCATTTTAGGGTTGTCATTTTTTTATGGCCCCTGCTACACCAGTCTAATCTTGGTAATGGCCTGCCGTTTTGTCTTACTCCTATCCGTTCCATACTTTGTTAGCAAACCTTCAGTTTTTGTATGGTATAGTTTGTGTGATCAATGTCGTTTTAAGAGATAGGTATTGAATTGCTATTTATGATATCTTTTAGCAATCAGTATCTATACCAGATGTTCTTAACACGGTGTTCTATTTCTTTATTCATTTGCTTTACAGGTGAGATCTATTGGCCAAGTGTTACATCCACATATTCGACTTGTGTTTTTACGAACATGTGCAATTTTTGAGCTATTGGTCATTGCTTTTGTTTTAGTTATATTCATAGTGAGACGTGCTCTCATGCTTTCTGCGGTCAGCTGGTTTAGCATAGTTTGTAGGATGGTGGGTTCTTCCGCATATAGTATCAGGTCATTGGCGAACCTTAGACGTTGCAAGTTAGCTCCAGTTATGTTTATTCCAATACCATATATCCCAAGCTAGGTTTCTGAATTTGCCTTCTAAGACTGCTGCGAATAACAGTGGGGATAATGGGTCTCTTTGCCGTACACCTTTCTGTATTTTAATCTACCTATGTTCATTTTAAAACTATCTTCGCGTCACATCCCTTGTTAGATGATAATGTTTAGAGTGATCGTTCTGTACTTGGTCAGTTATTGTGCCGGACTTGGAACACGCGAGTCGCCATATGCCAGAGATTTACGGGGTCTACGCCTTGGATCCAATCAAGGCAGCTACTGATATTTGTAGCTTTTTCTGCGCACTCCCTGATCTTATATCGGCCTGGAGCCGAGAATGCTAAGTCCTAGATAAGCCTTCATAAGTAGCGATTTTCCAAGCTTAATTGATATAGTCCTCAAGTCAGTGGTCGCATCTGGTTTTGAACCTCTGGATGGATCATGGTTACTTCTCTGTTTGTATTACTTCATTATGCTTCCCGTCATAATGAATTTTATCTCATTATTTTTGTTATTGCATCGTGCCTTAGCCATGCCCACTAGTCTTGGGCGTGTTTGTATTCGATATATTTTATTATTTCTGGTTCCTGTTTGTTAGTTTTCCTTTAAATATATGAGTGCACATAAACATGAAAAGATATTTGCTTCGCAAAGGCGCGCGTGATCCAAATAAAATATTGAAGTAAAAGTACCACATTAAAAATGTTGTCTGCTTCTTAGTCGGGCACTCTTGGTAGAGTAGTCGTGATCATGATGATCGTAAACGGCGAATCCTCGCCTGTTTCCATTTCCAGGGGTGTCGGTCTTCCAGCGATGACAAACGATGAAAAATATTTTACGTTTATTTAATTGTCATTGAGTTTATTAGCTAGTAATTTTTGGTACTTTTCATCACAACATCGGCGCTATTTCCAAAAAGTTAATTTATTAGCGCTGTTCATACGTGGTTCCCGTGTTCCCTTTAAAAAAAAGCTAAACTCTCGCGGGATCCGCTCAATTTATTAGCGTCACATTTCTCTACATACGAGGGCTGCACTAAAAGTATCCGGAATGGAATATTTCCACTGTTCCTGTCATATTAAAATCTTTTTAATTGAAAACTCCTTGGTTTTAAAAACCGAATACCATTTATTTATTTAAAAAAAGATTCTCGGTCTTGTCACAAGGTTTTGTCAAACTTGTTTAGTTGTTGAGAAAATGGAATTGACTGTAGAAAATTCAAGAGCGATGATTTATTATGACTTTCGAAGTGGTTTGACACAAAAACAGTGTGTGTGACCGGATGATTTCTGCATTTGGTGATGAAGCCCCATCCAAAACCACAATTTATCGTTGGTTTGCTGAATTTCAACGTGGACGTGTCAAGCTCAGTGATGATCCCCGTCAAGGTCGTCCAAAAACTGCAGTCATCCAAGAAAACGTTGATGCTGTGCGTAAGCTGATTGAGGAAGATCGACATGTGACATACCGCGAAATTCAGGCAATGCAATTGGCATGAGTCAAATACAAATAATCTTGCATGAACAATTAGGTGTAATAAAGTTGTTTTCCCGATGGATACCGCACTCGCTCTGTGAAGAGCAAAAAGCGGCTCGCGTTACTTGGTGCGTCAGAACTCTCGAAAGATTCCACGCAGGATCCTCAAATGTTGTATACAACATCGTATCAGGTGTCCTGGATATACGCGTACGAACCCGAAACATAAAAACCAGTCACGAGTTTGGGTGTTCGAAAATGAGTATTAAAATGGCTTTATATGGCTTTATAAATGGCTTTAGCCAACCAAAATTGTTCGTTCACGGAGTGTTGCAAAAAAAAATGATGGCCACGTTTGTCTCCAAAACCGGCCATGTTACGACTATTCCTCTTGAGGGACAAAGAACGGTTAATGCAGAATGGTATGCTAGCATTTGTTTGCCACTGGTCGTTTCTGAACTCCGTAAAGAGAACTGCATCCGCCGCATCATCCTCCATCACGGCAATGCGACACTTCTCAAATCGCGCTCAGAACTAAAGAGTTTTTAGAGCAAGAAAACATAGAATTATTAGACCATCAGCCGTACAGCCCCGACCTAAGCCCTAATGATTTCTATACTTTCCCTAAAATAAAGAATAAATTGCGTGGACAGAGATTTTCATCAGCTGAAGAAGCTGTGGACGCCTACAAAACGGCCATTTTGGAGACCCCAACTTCCGAATGGAATGGTTGCTTCAATGATTGGTTCCATCGTATGGAAAAATGTGTCAAATTTGGCGGAGAATACTTCGAAAAGCAATAAATACATTTTTAAATAGTAATGTGTCACTTCCTTGATTCCCGAAATTTTCAGTGCCGCCCTCGTATCGATGCGACAGGTACTTGCTATATCCGATGTATTGTAATTATACTATTGAAATATATTCGCTTGAGGCTATATCATCGATGACCCTCTGGTCTTATAATTTCGTCTTACCCTTTGTGCCAACCGACCGACTTCCTGAGATAAGAAACTCCGCTACAGCCTGCAGCGCGTTAAGACGCGCTGCAGGCTTGCTCCGAACAATATGCGCAAAATTATTCCCATTGTCTTAGATATTGTCATCGTTATTTTTATATTCGTTATTACAAACGAGTTAATTTTAGACACGGGATATTTACCAGTTTAGTATTGTATTTGTTTTTAACTGTTTACAAAATACAATAAACATTTGGGGGCTTTCCTACTTGGTAAATGTACAGTCTTATAATAAATAAATCAAGTTATTTGTGCCATTGTTTTACTAGATGAATGATAGTTTGTAAAGAATTCAATTGTTTGACGTTAACAATATGATAGTATATTTTCTACTAGACCTGTGGGCCGAGCACGAAAATGTATTTAAGTGTAACGTAATCACATCGTTAACGTATATAGTACAACTGTCATTTATCTAGTACAATAGTGGCAAAGATAATTCATAGTTTGTACTGAATACGTCAACGATACGATAACGTTACACTTAAGCAGATTCTCGTGCTCGGCCCACTTGTGATGTGCTTAAGTAGCACGAATATTTTGCGAAAAAGTATTATTTAGAATAGCCAAATTGTACACTGAAGCCAATCGAAGAGGATCCGAATAAAACATAAATTGGAAAATTGCTTATAAATGTAATTATTTGTATACAAAAATACCTTTCTTTTTAACAACCAAAACAGGACTAAACTATGCAGTTTATTTCATAGAAAGACAAGCCCAAAAGACTTATCATAATTCAAAATGTAACAAAGATGATAGTATTAGTTAAACTACTAAGGGATTATTAGACTTCCTTTCTTTTGTAAGCAATTGCAGTAATGAGCATTCAGTTACATGTCATGGAAATAATTACACAAAACACATTGAAATAAAATTTTACAATGTCAAAAACTTGCATTTTAAATAAGCTTATGAAAGTATTTACAGCACTTAGAACAAAAATAATTGTCTCTGACTGTTTGTTTCGAGTGATCCTATTTTGACAGGACTTTCCCAGATAGCTGATGTTATAAGAAGTAACTAATGCTACTTTTATTTAAGAAAAGCGTTCCCAAATAGCCAAAAGAAAATATCCCGCGTGGCCTCGCGAGTGACACCGCTGACAGGTCAGCAGTTTACACTAATCTCGTGTGTATCGTAAGGCCGGAGACATCCTTGTTGTTCGAAAGGTCACGTGTAACGGCTTATGTCACGGTAGATCACGCACGTACTTGACATACATTGCAACCAATGTCGTAGGTAACTTAATTACTTTATCTAATTAACTTGAACTTGTGGCCTCGTGTACTTCTATGTTTTTTTTTCATTTGAAGTCGTACAAATGTGTTTAAATTAACAGCGCCCCACGGCCATGTTTGCGTAAAAAGTATGAGTACAACCCAAGTATATAAATAACGACAGTATATTATATAAGTGTTTTGGGACTAAAATCTAAACTTTTAGATATGGAAAACGCATTATGCGCTCAGACCCGATTTGCAAAAAAAAACCATTTTGATTTTTGAAAAGAACTGGTGGTTATTGATTAAAAGGTGATTTATTGAAAAACTATTTTGAATTTTTTACCGTGTAATAAATCAAGTGATATAAGATATATCTATACATCATAGCTGAACTGTTTCATTTGGCTTCTTGTCTCCACTTGGATTAATTACCGAAATTATTGAATATGCTCTAGTAGCATATTCAACTGATGACGCATCCTTGTTTCGGAGGGCACGTTAAGACTTAGCTCTGGCAGTTGCAGGCATTGCACAATATTTAGGGCATGTCGGCGGCCTACAGTCGGGCTTGAAACTTTGACACTTTGGTCATACCACTTGCTTTCCGCTTAACTAGTGCACTAAGCCCTAGTGTATTCTTCCTTCTGAGGCTCGTGAATCGCAGTGAGGACGCAATGGGCTAAATGAATATACTGTTCCAAAAGAAAAGAGAGCTTTCTTATATTCAACTATTTCGGATAATTCTTGAAATCATCGCTCTACCTTATCATTCCAAAATTTTAACTACTTGTAAGCAATCAATATGTCCCAAGTTGTTAAGGCCAAAGCTGTATGAAATAAGCGACTTTATGCATGCCCTTTTCGTTTCAAAATTGTCGTGATTTTCACATATGTATTTAATATCAAGGTTTCAATGCTCTATTAGTTCACCAAACCACAAATCAAAAAGGTGATAATTTATATTTTTTCTTTTTTGTTAGAAAATGAAAATAATTTCACGCGGGTTGGACTTCGGTCTTCAATGTCATATAATCGAGTTATAATTTTGTGCTTTCGGATTAAAAGCGCTACGTAATTAAAAGTAGCACGGGACGCAGTTATGAAGTGTCACTATAAATGTTTTAGGCAATAACTCAAACACATTTTCATTACAGAAATGTGAAATGTATCTTTTGTTATTTTGTTCTTCGCCCCTAAGGCCCAGTTTTACAGGTTCTTTATCTGATAAATAGGTCCAAAACAAGACGCCCCACCGGCGTTAAACTACATTCTACAAAAATATCTGAAAGAAAATCCAGATCCGGAGCGATCGTGCTATTCACATTTCACAACGGCGACAGGTTGAATTGAATACTATAGGCTAATGATTTTTATAGGCTATATTACTTTTATTCTTGAATAGTAGAAAATGCCAATTATTTATCAAATACACGAGACAAAATATAATAATCCAATCGTATATTCATTGCCATCTTCTCTACATTCACACGGAAGTTGTTAATGTTAAAAATAAATAAGACATTATAAAAATACAAAGCTTTTAAACCGTATTTCTCCATCCTATTATTATGTACCGAAAGGTAGGTAATCCACGTTTAAGAAATAGCAAGGAATCTCTGCAAAAAACTATCCGGCGAAAAACATACGTTCAAATGGTGAACGCTGCATATCTGTTTTAATTCACTAAACTGATATATGCTATTTTTAATAATGCAAGGATAGGTTTTTAGGGTTCCTCAAAAGGAAAAGGAACCTAACTCAGTAACAGACAACAGTCATCTAGTCCACCTGCGATCATGTTTACTGAAAAGTGTTGAAAATGTCGGGATTTAAATATTATAAAAAATAAGTACGCGATTTAATAGTTTAAAGTTGTTTAATTTAAAAATTTAGGTCTACCGTCCCTGGTAAAAAATCAGGCTTTTCTTAGTTGATGTTATTAAAATAACGGCCATTTTATTTAACCCGGTGAATAGTTGAAGAATTTAATGCCCTTTTTAAACTGCCCGCCCAAAATATTCATGGTACTATAAATTTGACAGAGAGGATTTGAAAGTCTTCTAACTGTTTTTGTGATATTTGGATGCAATTTGAGAACTTGGCTTGGATGTCTTGATGTAAAGGAGGAAGATGTGATAATGCTTAATAAATCAACTATCACCGATGAGTCAGAGAAGAAGATTCAGAACTTCTTATAATTTGTACATATTTGATACATCATTGGCTTAGTGTGTACGATACAACGTTGAATTGATGCTAGTTCTTATTAATTGAAATTAGTTGAAAACATTGTTTTTTACAACCATGTCATGTCATTCACTACACGACAATAATAAAAAATATATAATTAAATTATTAGTAAATTTGCAAGTACATATCAAAAAAATTATCAATACAAAGCTAGTTATTGAACAGTGTTCAATCCTATGCATGTTTTTTTTATTATTATGAATCCATATTCATTCCTCCGCAGCTAATAACCATTGCGCGACTAAACGAACGCGCCTACATCACAGAATAGCGAATTCGCGAGACATACCTACCCACTTAGAATAGGTGCAACGACGTACGAACCTACCTACTCGCGAATGTTAACAGCATATGTCTATGCCTAAACGACGGCTGGCCCGGGCGGGTCATCGTTCGCACGTTGTACATATTCTAAGTGGGTAGGTATGTCTCGCGTATTTCTTGTTATCTATTCTACGATGTAGCGGTGCATCGGGTCAAGTCAAGCATGTCTTCAGCCCTTGGGCTGGTTGGAGTCTCGAGCTTTCGCACCTTACTCCTGCACAATTTCAAGGGGCAACTACCCCTTGGTAACTCATCCGCTGCGCAGGTTGCAATAGGCAACACTCTGCGCAGAGTATGTTATGCACTTATGTGCTTTCTATTCTTGTTCTACTGTAACCGTGTTCGGTTTTAGTTTGACGCGCTACTTGTCCCCGGAGTCGTCCGTATCATCCGATAATAGGAGCTCGCGGGGCAGTGCGCGCCACGTCCTTTTAGCATCCGATGGTCTTGCGTGCAGTGGGGCAATCCCTTATAGGTGGGTGTGGGGTCCGTTGTCGGCTGCGTCAAACATCTTCCTCGACAGACGGACCACGAACTTCTCCACAGTTTCAATTTTGATGTCTTTGCTTAATGTATTGTTTCTTACGTATCGCCCTGCTCCAGTGACGATACGTTGTGCATCGGGTCGTGCGTTCAGTCGCAGTATGTATGGCTCTTAACCGTGGAGCGGCGAAGATGGGATTTATAATAATCAAACAAATACGTTATTTTTTCTTTAACTTTCATGACCAGTTATCGATTCCAAACCACCCCGCTCAATATTGTGCACTAATAAATTAACAAATACTTTATATATTACAGTATGTGTTTGCAAATTATAACCTGGGTTTGTTGGTCAATTTGTGCATTCAGGCAGACTACTGCGGAACATATTGATGATGAACTACTCGGAATATATTGTTTATTACCATTAAATCCCTTTCCCCATATTAAAACAATTTGATAACGTTATTACCAATATACAATCAATCCATCAACGCTACGAAATTTGGCATGCCGTGTTTGTTTGACATTCAAATATTTTAAATAGAATATGTCACATAAAAATTGTATCAGCTGCGAGAGGTTTGGATCAACAGGTAAGAGGCTGGGTTGAGCCGATCATTGTAGCGTTGTGTGTTGCGATCAACAAAGTATTGACGTCGTTGTATCGAATTGCATTGTGGATCAAAGCCAAGCATAGCCAGGGAAAAAAATATTTCACTTTGCATTTTTAATACGCGTGGTTATCCTTTGCCTGCACTTTTTGAAATGGGAATACGTTTTTTTGTGGTAGACGTACTATAGAATCTAGCTAAATCTGTAATCTGATGAGAATGGTTGAAGATATTGGTTAAAAAATGTAGTTTACTTAACGAATTTAAAGTAAGGTCACCTTAATATCCATACTTAATAAAGAGGTTTTGGGGATGTTTTGCATACACTTTTTCACAACATCCACACAAGGTCCCAAACTAGGCACAGCCTGTTCTATGATAGTAACCTGATGATTGATATAAATAACTATATACATACGCACCCAGACTTAGGCCAGACATGTTTATGCACACAAATGTTTAACCTGTCTGGAGATCGAACCCAGGACCAGAGGCTCAGAAGGCAGGGCTGCTTTACATAACAAGCGTGAACATGGATGATATTTCTTGGCTAGATGCCAATCTATAGAGAAACAATAATAATCCATTGATTTTGTGTGTTGCTGTACAAAGCTAGTTAAGTATTGCTAAGTATCCAGTAGTTGTGCTAGATTTGTGAGTGTGTTACATTCCACCAGGTCCCCAACGCGACGCGAACACGGCGCGTGAATTTATTCTGCGAATGTTCGTCGACCTTAACCCGGACGCAGAAAAGATAATCTATTCGCACTTTACCTGTGCGACAGGTGAGTTTAGATGTTAAGTAAACAAGCATAACATACATTATACTCTTTTTGGATAATTCGTGACACAGTCAAGACAGCAACGCGAGGAGTGTTGAGTTTTAAAGTAGGGGTCAAAGGTATTCAAAATTACGTTGGAAAAAAGTCTTATAATGATGGCAAGCTGTTACCACTATGCCACATTGGAATACTCGAAATCGATTGTTTATATTTTACTCCTATTCAAAACCTAAATTACGTAAAGGTTTTTTTTCCTAAGTGGTAGATTCAAGATTTTGATGGGGGCATTAATAATACTACGGTCATCCATACCATATAATATCAAATCTAAACAGGGTAACAAACATAAACAAAATATTCAGTCGAATTGAGTACCTCCTCCTTTTTAGAAGTCTGTAGATAAACTAAATCAGTGACAGCTCTTTTTGGATCCATTCCCTCTCGTCTATCTTATTATACTCTCATCTATACACTACATTATAATCAAGGGTCACTTGCACGATGACATCTATGTAATTATATAAAATGAACCCCTATTTCTACTGGTCACGCTATGTTTTGAGAACGGATTGGACAATCTCGCTTATTCTTTTTTGTTGTGTTGATTATTGTCAGGAGAAGGTTCTTATGAAAGAAAACCCAACAAAAGATAGAAGGTTATGGCGAGGCCGAATCGCGGGCAGTCGCTAGTATCCAATAAATTAAAGGATTTGGTGATATTTTAAGCTAATACCTATTATAGTAGATCCAACCGTTTATCCTCTTTTTGACAGATCTAATTTGTCAGTTAAAGTGTTGTGACCAAGTGATTATAGTGGACACGATTTCGATTCATTTTTCTATCGAGTCTGTGCGGAAAGAGAATAGTCCTAGGAATGGCGCCATGACCATGGCTATTGGCCATCTAGAAATACGTCAGCCAATGGGGAATGTTGAAAGGGCGTGGACAGGCCGTCATGGCATGGCCATCTAGAAACGCATCAGCCAATGGGAAATGCTGACGCATTTCTAGATGGCCATGCCCAGATGGCGAGGCCACGCCGTCCGGTTACACCCGTGTAGTTTCCAAGGTAAGCTATCAAATTCTGAGTTATAAGTTTTCACTTCTATCGGCAATTCCTATGACTGCCAATTTTTTTGTCTATGGGTAAGCAGTAGTATTTTATCAAGGTAGTAAAACTCAATGGTCCACCGCCGTTTTGTATTTGTCACTGTCACTCGCAACAAGACGCCCGTGCTAGTAATTATTTGCTGAGTTTTATATTGGAACTATAAAATGCCGAAAGGATCAGTGCTGAAAGGACAGACGAGAGAAATGGTGATCAAGCTTCGTAATTACTTTGAAGCAGAGTATCAAAATGGCGGCCCGCTTTTACCATTGTCGCAAGTGAGAGAGCGCGTTGCGGCCGCGTTAGGTATTAGTGCATCTACGATTACAAAAATTACTACCGAAGCCTACGGAACAAGCGGCATGCAGGAGAATAAGCTTCGTACGCCGAAGAAAAAACGCCAACCACGTCGTGTGACTTCGGTTGACAACTTTGACGCAGACGCTATACGCCGTCATATATATAACTATTACTTACGTAAAGAAGTTCCAACACTTAAAAAACTTGTTGCTTCTTTGCGTGAATGTGATTTGTTCCGAGGTCAAAAATCGTCATTGGTAAAGGTCTTGAATGAAATTGGATTTACTTATAAAAAATCGGACAAACGCAAAATATTGATGGAGCGTCGCGACGTAGCTTTTGCTCGTTGCGAATTTTTGAGCGAAGCCAAAAAAATTACAGATTGGTCAAATGTTGTTTTCACTGACGAAACTTGGCTGAATGCGAACCACACAGTGTCTAAGAGCTGGACTGATGACACCGCTGCTTCCACTACCTCAGTACCGATGGGAAAAGGAGAACGTCTAATCATTTGCCATGCAGGGTCTGTGAAAGGATTCATGCCAGATGCTTTGTTGGCCTTTAAATCCAAAAAAACAGTTGAGTACCACGAAGAAATGAATTCTGAGGTTTACGAAAGTTGGTTTAAGGAAATGGTACAATCATTGGAAGAACCGTCAGTTATTATTATGGATAACGCATCCTATCACTCACGCCAAATTGATAAAATGCCGACCCAGGCCGACAAAAAACAAGTAATCATTGACTGGCTTCAACGACATGGTGAAAATGTTGATAACTCCTTACTAAAAGTACAATTACTAAATATATTACGAACAAAAAAACACTTCCCAAAACGATATGTGATCGACGAAATAGCTGCAGAACATGGTCATTGGGTTCTTAGACTTCCACCCTATCATTGTCAATACAATGCCATTGAATTAATATGGGCTCAAGTTAAAGGACACGCTGCTAGAAATAACACAAAACCCCCATTCACGGCAAACAAAATGGTAAATTTATTAAAAAATGCATGTGTGAAAGTAACTGCGGAAAGCTGGCAAAATGTAATTCAAAAAACACAAGAAACTATAATGGCAGATTGGGATAAACACGTGGCGATAGATTATATGAGTCAACAATTAATTATAAATGTCGGCAATAGCTCGAGTGACAGCAACGATGAATCTGATTTTGATTAATAAATAAATAAAAATAAAAGATTAGATTTCGTTTGCTTAAATTGGAATTGGGGTTGCTCAAACTTTACTATTTTCTGGTACCAAACGGCAGACTTTAATGTCTGCCATCCCCAGCGAGCAACACGGAAGGGAGTAGCCTTAGCTAAAAAATATTGTTCAAATCTTTCTGTCATTTCTTGCGGGAGGGGAAGTTGCACACTAGCGCAAAGCCGCACTATTACATACAAAACATACCTGTACCGATCCATTGCCGATCATACTCACACAACCAAATCACTAACACATAAAAAATAAAGCACCATTCACAAATCTAGCCCCGCCCTCACCCCACAGTATATTATCAAACTCCATGGTCCATGCGGACTTGTACTTTGACAGAGGGGAAACGCTGTGTATGCCTACTCCCTTCCGTGTTGCTCGCTGGCCATCCCAGATTTAACCGGTAACAGCTTCGTCAAGTATGACTTGTACTTGTAATCATCATAGTCATCATAACCTTGTTCTTTTTTGGATATACACCAGGAGATAAACACGTCTTCAAATAATGCTGTATGTTTTCCTGAGGCGCATCAATATAACGGTTTTACATAAAAATAAATCCGATATTATGTGCCGAGAACGGAAAACACCCGTGTAAAAATAGTTCATAAACAATATCGATATCTCAATCGTAACTTCGTAACATCACTATGTTGATAGCCATAGAACGTAATTTTTTAAAAACGTTTGTTATTTTATGGAATTTATAAAAAAACTACTGCACTTATGGACTCATTTTGTGAAAGATGATTATTATACGGGATCAAGGAGCAAATTTAAGCAGTTGTCATATTTTTAAAACCTCGCATTTATAAGTTAACTTTTGCGTAACATCGTCATGTTACGTTCTATTGGTGCTGTCAAAAAGAGGATAAACGGTTGGATCTACTATAGTATTCCATCAAATGGTGGTTACAAATTATAGTTTTTCTTTGGATGGATCAATCTGGGCTTGATTCTATACTACACTTATTTATATACGGATATACAACAGAGTACTTTTAAAAAAATTTAATAGTGCGTCCATCTGTATTGATTTTGTATTTTGGCGATAATGTTATGAGCCTCAAAATTACTGCATACAGCTGATACAGCGTCCGTACTACATGAAGATCTGATTTAAATTTTGTTAATTAAACAAGCGTTTTTTTTTCATGTTTAAATACAGATTTGACTTGTTATTACTACACATTATTCTTTAAAGTCCCGCTTTGCATGGAGGCTGAGGTAAGAGCATAAATTAAGTTGTTTTTTGCTTGCGTTCAGCGGGGAAATCGCAGATCTCAAATCAAGCCGGATTGTAACGGGCAAATCAGTCTTCGAACACAAATTCTGATTCTTCACTTAGTAAAGATGAATTGCTCTGGGGGTTGTGAGATCTGCAATTACCCTTCTGTTTTTATTATCGTTGCTAAGCCAAAATCGTTGTATTGTACTCTATAGTAGTCTGTGTGTGATTTTTGTTGTTTTATTTTATATTAACCAGTGTTATTTTGGTATACTTCAAGGGCCTGTTTCTGTAACTAATCACATATCTGGAAAATATCGTTATAAATAACTTTATTTTTCTAGCTCTGGTATATATTCAAGTATTAATTAACCGATAAAACACATACCGCGAGGGTTTTGAACGAATATGGCAACCAAGATTTCTAGGATATGAAATATTATATAAATACTAGATGATGTATATGCAGCTTTAAATTTATATAGAGAAAAAAAATATAGTCTTTTTTGTACACAGATATATTCAATAGATATCACAATTTGTATTGAAACCGTACCGAATTTTTAATGAAACTGATTTACGTGAATTTTCGCATAAGATAATTTTAAAATAACTTACCTGTGATAGAAAATATGTCCTTGCCTTCGGGGGCTCGTAATCTTTGGGCTATTGTTAAATATTACGCAATTTAGTTTTCGCGTGTGTCCGGCTGCAAGAACAGACACTGCGCGGACGTAAGTAGCGGGGGCCAACCTTGACGCTTGCTCGGCGTTCGTTCTCGGAAATTACATGCATATGCGTTATCTATTGTACATATATATCTGTGGTCATAAGAGGACGTGTAATCAAACAGAGAATCTCGGAGTCGATCGCAGAAGGATTCCGGTAGCTTAGATACTGAAGCTTCTGGTACCTAATATTCGAAGGGTTCAGTTTGAATTCTGCCTCTGGATGTTTTTTTTCTAATTAGAAAACGTTTACGTGGTAGATATATTTATGTATATATCTCGAAGCAGGCTCTTAGTATGTATAAACGATTTGTTTGTGTTTATTAAAACATTGGCTTAAAGAAAATCGTTAGTATTAACTAACGGTTTTCTTTAAACCAATGATTAACTAACAAGATTACATGTAAAAAAAATTAAAATACTTAGGTACACATAATGTTTGCCAACATACAGTAACATTAAACCAAGTATGAATTTTTATAACATGATTTTAAAAGCACTAACGCGTGCTTAGCGATACCAAAGGCATTGAAATTTTAGAGAGAACACTTCACAACCCGCCCGAGGATGTGATTTTTTCTTTCTAAAATTGTAATGTCAAGTATGATTATACTTGAGATGATTAAACTATTCATCTTCTTATTAATAAATATATATATTATTAATATTCATCTATGTTGAAATGCATGTCTTGCTTTTTGTGTTTGTTTTGCGTATACTTTTATTTATTTTTTAATTTTTGCATGCTGCCTTGGATATTTTTAAAGATACTGAAAACATCAAACTCGTGTTCTGCGCTGTCAAAGATACCATTATGCAATCGGCTCTAAAAGAGTTTAATTTGGCATGATTTTATTGTTATATTATTATTTATGTGATTAGATGTAAAGCTTAAAGTAGCATTAAAACATTTATTTTTGTAAATTATCGCATGTTTTATTTATAAACGACGACGATGCTGAGTTGGCGGTGAGCCTTTAAAGCTCGGGATATGAACTGTGGGCCTAGTACGAATATTTGCGAAAGTGTAACGTAATCGTATCGTTGACGTATACAGAGGCCGTACCACAAACAGTTTGCGAAAAAGTATTCGTATCTTAAACGTCAACGCGCTTCGGTGTACAAACTATGGGTTATCTGTGCCACAGTTGCTGTATATAAACGACAGTTTGTACTGTTTCACGTGAACGAGTTATTCGTGCTAGGCCCACAGTACAAACTGAGTAATCTGTATCACAGTTGAACTAGATAATTGATAATTTGTGCTGTATACGTCAACGATACGATTACCTACGTTACAGTTACGTAAATGTTCGTGCTAGTAAATATTATACGTGACTAACAGACTCGTATTATCTCTAAAATGCCTTTAAATGCACGAACAGTACATAACTTTGTTTACACGTTAATATTATTTGTTTTTGTTTGGAGGAATACTAACAAATACACTACACTGTTGAATATGTCTTAACCACGCTTTGCATGAAATGCTTTAGCATAAACACAATTACTATCTACATAAGAATCTGATAATATTCAATGATAAGTAGGCCAGATACTTCACTATAAAAATACTGATGGAATCAGCAAGTGCAGTAATTTTGAAATTCCAAAATAAAATGGACCGCGGGCAATGAGAACGCTGTTTCCGTTTGAACGTGAGTTATTTTTATATAAGTTTATTGTTCGCTAGTATACTATACAGACAGATTTTAAATGGGATTTTATGGTCGTGGAGATTTTGTCTTCATTACTGATAGTTTATGTTTATTTCCATATACCCCCACCTTATATATTAATAATAATAATAAAGTATATATGAGAAACAGTATGGGCTTTGACTCATCTTTGATATTCGAAGACGGTAATCATGTATTTGGTTAGCCGGTCCGTGATCCCTAGCAAAAGTACCTTGTGCATAGAATCTCTTCCTTACTTCCTTCTTCCTGAATCTTTTATTCATAATGTTACAGGTAACATTTCTAGGGGCAATGTTACTGTTATAGTGAAACAAAATTGATTATCATAAACATGTTCCTATAATATTATTTTGATTCTAAACATTTCATTAATTTTATATTTTTAACAGTGGTACTTTGACCAAACAACCAAATTGTAACTAGATACAACAGCTGTATCTTGTAAATACATACAATGACAAAATAAACAAAACATGTAATATATATTTGCTGTGATGGTCTCACATGATGGTGTCACAATTGCCTAACTTCGGCTTTGTAGATATTCAATACATAGCGTTTATATTGAATATAATTATACATATCTTGGTGTATGAATGAAATTTTTTTGACAATAAGTAATCAGCCCATACTGACATTGTGTAATCAACACAGGCGTAGAGATATACGTAATGGTTAAGCCTAGACAGATGATCTGGTTTGGAATTGTCGAAATTTAACTCTCAAGTCAACGCCCATACTGTTTCTATTTGCAATGAACGTGCACAGAGTCTAACATTGTTATGAAATTTAATTACAGACACTGAGAACATTCGGTTCGTGTTCGCCGCAGTGAAGGATACCATCCTACAGTCCAACCTGAAGGAGTACAACCTGGTCTAAACAACACCAGCGACCCCTGACACAAATCTGTGATTGTGTGTTAAACACATAATTTAAACATCATTACTTCACAACAGAATGTGTATGTAAATTCACGAACTGAGATCGGGTGAACGAACTTATTTCAACTTAATACATTAATTCAGAATGTAAGAATAGATTGTAAGTCATTTAATCCAAATACTAGAGGAGGGCGCGTGACGTCGACAAACGAACGCGCGCGCCGGCGAACATTCGTTCTCGGTCCGAATGGATCGCTTCAACCGCCACAGGTTTTTTGACATGTTTTTTTATGATGAACTTATTCACAATTTATGTATGTGTCTGTATCGGTGAATATTAAATTGTGCATTTTAAAAGTTATGGTGAGTCTTGGCCTTACCATGAGCTGCTTTTAGTCATTGTTTTAGGATTTTTGTAAAGTTTGTTGCCATAATATCTTTCTACATTTTAGTATACATTTAATTGTGTCCAGACGGATGGATTTGAACAAACTAGTCCAATGAATATGCGCGTTTGTCATCATCGTTGGTCGAGCGAGTCGGGATTTGGTGACGGCGCGCGGTTACAGCGGTATGCTTCCGTGTTACTATTACGTATATATTTAAGTTGTGGTATATGATGTCTTGTAACGTATTAAGGTTTCGATGTCGAACCAGAGCTTTCGTGCGTCGATTGACGGATACAGAGGCAGATGCGTGTCTGCAGATGAATCGCGAGGGACCTCGGTAGCCTGGAGCAGCAAGCAGTCCTCGTCTCGATTCACGGACAGTGTCTCGATACCACTAATGTATGATCCAATATACTAATCACGCATAA
Organism: Selenia dentaria; assembly: GCA_917880725.1. NCBI lineage: Eukaryota > Metazoa > Arthropoda > Insecta > Lepidoptera > Geometridae > Selenia > Selenia dentaria. The sequence continues at coordinate 16,648,434 of OU862888.1, read as the reverse complement.
ATTATATACCATTACCGTTTCTGTTAGCTTGAAAGATTTTTATTATTGTATTTAAATAAATGTTTCGTTACTTTTGTACATTGGATTTTTGTTACATGAATATATGTTATTATTTAAGCTGTTTATATTTAAATATATTATGGTGTTTTCTACACGAATTTGACTTTACGCAGAATGTTTTACGTTTAATTGTAGGCTTTGTGTACGCAATGGTCTGGTATATTTGGTTTCTTCCTAATATTATCCATGTATGATGATTCCATATGTGGCTAGATCGAATAGTTCTACGTTAGTTGTTTAAGAACATTTTTGATGCATTTGATATAAACTTTTTTTACTAGAAACCCGTAAAATAATGCGATATGTGAATTGTAAAAACCGAAACCGAAGTTTTTTGCACGAAGCTTATACCACATGTAATATATTGTACATTTGGGTTTAAATGTGCTGAGTGAATTGAGCGGACAGTTCAGTGCCAAGTTTTGCTATTGGCAACATTTATTGAACGCAAAGCACAAATTTTACACATTTTTATACATATATTGTTTTTCATGTTTAGAATATTTTATTATACCTATGCTTAATTTAGAGTGTTGCTTCGTGTTTATTTAAGTTTAATATATTGTAAGAAACAAAGTTTCTGTTTTGAAGATTTATAACTTATTGTATTAACTTATTTGTTGTTGTGTCTTTGATTTCTATTCTTCGATACGAATGAACGTTTCGACTTCGACGGTTATAAAGCACAATGACGTCTGACTCTGTCAATAGCAAAACTCTATGCTTTATTTAAGATACAGCTGTCTGAAATGCTCAAAATAATGTGAAATATTGAAACTTAGCGCACAATATTGGAAAGAATATCTATTAATGTAACCCACTGAAGTGCAATCTCTGTGTATGCCCTGTACATAGGAATTTTATTTTGTGCAATTGTACGGCAATGTTGTAGATTGGATGGGCCCGAGGCGGCAATTTTACGAGATGCAAAACGGGCGTAAGAGACGCTGCACGAACTCACTCCCTTCACTTATATTTAGTAGAAACCATGGACGCTCGCACATACCAACTAATCGAGTTTCTTTTATTACAGACTTAATCTTGTTTAAAAGTTATTTCGTATGACATCGATAAAATATAAAACACCAAAAGTTTTCTAATATAAGTAGTATGAAGGATTTAAAAAATAATTTTCTTTGTCGTATACCAATAAAATTCTAATTGAACTACATATTACAAAGGGAACAAAGCACAAAAGCGTTTTATTAGCATTTAGTTATCCTGCGTTCGTGCGGTGTCAGCGTCTCGCGATGTCATAAGCCGCCAATTCGTATATACCTATCTTCTTTACGAATTGACTGAATTCGTGTCCTGTTGTGGTTCTTGATTGTTTTTACGGTCGGGCAATGAATTACACAAATTATTGCTAAACTATATTATAGTCTAAAGTTGCTTTACCTTTTGCGTGAGATTGTGAAAATTTTAGCTTAAGTTCCGACTGAAGATGGATGCCTGTATGAAATATTGTAAATTATAATTTCTCATAAAATATAATTTTTTTCAGCTACGCAAGTTGTTTTCTTTACATAACCAAGCCATAATTATTCTACAATAAACATTGAAATTAATAACATGGCTGAAACAAAAAAACATTAGCATAATGGTCATACATTTAGATGCATCATAGATAATATGCTATAGCATATTGCATAGCGTGACTGATAACTGTCATAATTTAGCTTTATAACTGATTGGATTTTGTGATCTGGTATTCCATTACGGTCATTTTATGATCATGGCTTTCAGTGACCAGTCTAATAACGTGAATTTGCCATCTAATATTATACAATCAGAAATTACCAACGAACTTGCCAAAATAGCAACTAAAATCGCGTTGCAAAATTTTGATTGGAGTTTTATCACATTGGTACTCTTCAATTCAACCATATCGTTCGGTGTCCAAGTTTTTCTGCAGTCTTACGAAAAATCCGTGATAGTAGGAAAAGGTACGTTTTATCCAAAGTTTGTTAGAAAAACGAACCAGTACGTTTTGTTTGGAAATAATGTATCTAGCATTATGCATATATTGGAGTGGATGCAGGCTCACGAATTCGACAACACAGGGAAGTACATAATTGTTTGCTTGTCCTTGGATATACAGGAGTGCGACGAGACGGTCGCTATTCAAACCCTCTGGGAATACAAAATCACAAATGTCATATTCCTGAATAGTGTTGAACATGAAGTTACTGGGTTCACATACTTTCCTTTAAATAACAAATCCTGCATTTACGATGCACCAGTGCGATTGAAAAATCTAACGACTTGCCTCAATGCCATTGACTTTAAAGAAACGTGTAGTTTATTTCCAATGAAATTGGCTGATTTACATGGCTGTCCGCTAATAGTGTCGACGTATCAGCAACTTCCTTATATGCACATTTCAAATGGAAAACCAAGCGGTTCTGATGGCAAACTGTTACTTTTGCTTGCTTATAAATTAAACGGAAATCTAAGCGTGATGACGCCTCGCCATGGCAACGGTTGGGGGAAGTATGAAAATGATGATACGTGGTCCGGATCACTTGCTGATGTTTATTATGACTACGCTAATTTCTCTATGACATCAGCCGATTTGACTCTTTCTCGATTTTCATCCTTTCAGCTGTCTACCGCATATAACACAGCCAGCTTGGTATGGATCTCACATCCCGCAAACAAAGTTCTTTCTTCTTTGAAGCTGACGTACCCATTCCAACGTGATGCTCAGATTGCCTTAATAATCAGTTTTGCCATCGTTGTCATATGTTCGCTGATCATTCATAGCAGATTTTGGTCACGGGTTAGCCGCAAAATTAAATTACAGAGACCCCATAGCAGCATCACTTTTTATTCCTGGATGATATGTATGGGTTTACCCATAACGAGGTTGCCTGAGAAATCGGCATTTCTATACATAGTGCTTTTCTGGATATGGTACTGCTTCTTAGTAAGAACCTTATACCAAGTATCTCTTATAACCGCAATTAAAGCAAACTACTACTACCAAGAGTTTGAAACTATAGAGGATGTTATGGACGCACAATATTCTTTCGGAGGTGGAGCTGCACTAAGGGATCACTACATCGACTATCCGAGTATATATAACCAATGGAAAGATGTGAACACTGAAGATATTATTCCCACTTTGAGAAATGTGTCTAAAGGAATGAAATTTGCTATCGTGATGGATGTGGAAGCGGCTAAAAACATTGTTTGGAGAGAGAAGATTGTGGTTCACATATTGCCACAAAAAGTTGTGATTTCTCCGACCGTAGTGTTCTTTAAGAAGTTTTCTCCTCTTGCAAACGCTGTTAACTATGTATTGGTAAGGTTGGTGGAATCGGGATTTTCTGATAAATGTTACAAAGATTATACAAGTAAAATAATTTTGGATAAGTCTGGGGATTCTATAGAGTCAATTCGATTGGAACACTTCACTGGTTGTTACGTAGTTTTAATAACGGGGTGGGGCATATCATTTGTACTCTTTGTTGCTGAAGTGGTTTTGGGTAGATTTTACAAATCAAACAATTTGTTAATGTAATTGCTAATGTAAAGATATTATTTACAGATTTAATCGGCATCCACATACGCATTTACAAATTAACCCACTTAAATTTCTAATTATTCTCGTGTGATTTTAGGATACTTTATGTTGGAACATATTAAATATACACGTACGGTAACGGTACGGTTGCTAGGTACGTATACAAAATTATTATATAATTACCTATATTTAAAATGTCGACTAAAGATGGTCCCGAGTTTAAACCATGAATTTATACGAATTTCACATGAAATTTGCTTAGACCACGGTTGAAACTCGGGACTAGCTTCAGTCCACGTTTTATACCTAATAAGGCGGTTCATGTTTCATATTTAAAATTAAGTTATATCATAGCTGTAAATAATTACGTAAGGCTCAATAGCTTTATCTAAAATAAAAACATTGCGAAATCTCGAAATTATAATGGTTCATCAAAGTGACTCCCTCTCGCCTGATGCAATGCGAAGATGAAATCAAGAAGCAATCTCCTCCCCTATGATGACCTGAGAGATGCTTTTTTACGCCCCGCTTGTAAGACCCCTGGGTCATAGCTGCAAGGAAATAAGTTCGCCGGCAGAGCATTCCACAATTTACTTACACGACAGAGGTAGGCACTGCCAAACTTTTTGGTTCGTGGTAAGAAGTTTTGAACAGTATATGGATGCAATGCTTGGCCGGAACGGGTAGTTCGGGATTGGAATGGTGACGAAGGAATAAGATTAAAAATCTATTCAGAATATTCGCCATAAAACAATCGGTAAAAAACGTTTAACGAAGCTATAGTTCTACGCATTTGTAGGGGTTCTAGGTGTTGTTGTAGTTATGTGTCTAATTGCTAGTCTACACTACAGTAGGTACAATATAATGATCCAGTACGAAAATAGTCGTTCCTACCTCTGTCGTGTAAGTAAATTGTGAATTCTTTGCCGGCGTACGTATTTCCTTCGTAGGGCGTGAAAAATCATCTCTCAGGTCATCATAGGGGTGGCGGTTAGAGGTACCCAGAGGTTAGAACTGTACTAAATTTGTGTAAACACACGGAAAAAGCCGGCTGAGTAAAGCCGAGTATTATTTCCTTTAATGTTAGTAAATTTTTAAATTAAATTATATTTATTGAGCTTTAACACGGTCAGGCCAATTACAATAAAAAACTCACAACAAAAACATTAAAAAGTAGTAGTAGTATAAAAGTTATACTCAAAGAGATTACTAGAAAATAAAATAAAAAGGAAAAACACTAACCACTAACTGCAGACCGCTATTCAAAGCATGTAACATACTTCCTCTACCATGTATGTACCTACATCCTGGAAATTTGTATTTTTGTGAAAAATCATCCAGAGTATTTCAAAAAACGCTGTGAAGCTCTTACCCGGCAAGCGCGAGCAAGGTTTGACAACCTTCTGTACCAACCCCCAGCACGGAAGGATTTGTACAGAAGGAATGTTTATAATATGTGCATAGTAATATATAATAAAATACCAAATGACATTTAAATATTAAATGGCAATAACTTTAGACGAAAATTGACTAGTTATTTGCTGGACAAGAGTTTTTATAGTGTTAAGGAGACTTAGAGACTCAAAATTGTAATGATTTATTAATAATTTGATTTTAATGCTATTTATTTCTTTATTTTGACATTTATCTATTCTAATTACAATACCATTTTTTCTTTTTCTAACTTGATATTTACTTTAATATTATATACAATGTTAATTTTTTAAGTTCAAGAATTCGCACGTCTGCTTGCAGATTGAGTACAATTTGCCACATTTATATTATTTAAGACCTTTATGACTGTATTCTGGCGAATAAATGATTTGATTGATTGATTGATTGATTGATTGAACAAATAAAAGAACTCACCAAAAAAATTAAATTACAATTACTGAATAAAATAAAAATTTCAATATTATTACAAAATATGTCAAAGGATCATTACTCGTAGATCAAAATTCACTACGAGTCCGAAAAGTCGTCAGAAGTCTTATTGCATCGATTCCATTGATCTGTTAAACTTTCACAATATGTTTGGAACGATACAATGAGAGTCTTCCAGTTGTCAAAAACAATGTCAAGTTCAGTGTTGGCAGCAAGGAGTGCATTGAGGTGGCGGCGGGCTCGAATTAGAGGCGCCACCGTACGACCGCTGTCGATATAAAATACAGGATGCGGCTTACCGCGCCTGTTTGCCGGGACTCCGGGTTCGCCTGGCACAAATAACGTAAACAGGAGGTTATGCAGGTCTATCGAATCGACTGCTCCCCGAAGCACCTTACAGCAGATAGTGAGCTGGTCGACCAATCTCCTCACCTCCAGTGAGTTAAAGCCAAGCTGGCCGAGCAAGAACTTGCTCGGGTACATGTATGGATAGTATCCATAAATCTTGTTGTGGAGCGATCTCAAGAAAGCCTTTTGGACCTTCTCGGGAATTCGCGTGTAGGTGACGTGATAAGTATTCCATATACATGCACCCGACTCAAGTTTACTTCTTACCAAGGAATTGTACAGCGTCTTGACAACTTGCGGGATTTCAAAGACCCGCGCATTACGCAGGATAAAGCCCAAACGATGGTAAGCTTCCTTCGCAAGATCCGATATGTGGTCGTGAAAAGTCAAGCTACGATCGAAGTGTACGCCTAAATCTTATATAGGGCTTACCCTATTAATAGGGGAATTATTTAAACAGTAGTCAAAGTGGATTGGTTTCTTTTTACGATCAAAGGTCATACAATTGCATTTATTAATATAAAACATCATTTTATTCGTCACACTCCAATTAAATATTTTATTTATGTTATTTTGTAAATTGAGATTTAATTTAATATTTTATTTATGTCATTTTGTAAATTAACGCGGGGATTTTATCTCTAAAAAAAGCTTGAGATCGTCAGCATACAATAAACATTTGGCAGTCAACAATACTCCAGGTAACTTGTGGATCATAATTGATTAATGAATTAAAATATGATGATAATTGAATTAAAAGAGCATTGGACCGGTTATGGAACCCTGACTCACACCGGATCTAGTATGATACGGTCTAGAAGTGTGAGTGCCATGCTTTACATACTGGCTCCGGTCTTCATAAAGTCAGCGAAAAACTGAAGTAAACTGGGGTCAAAACCAATGTCAGAGCATTCACAAAGCAATATGTCATAATCAATTTTGTCGAAAGCCTTCCGGAAATCAAAATATATGATATCGACTTGCAATCCTCTCTCCAAGGCGCTGGAGATATAGTCGACAAGACACAGCAAGTTGGTGTTGACCGAACGACCCGGCCTGAAGCCGTGCTGCTCCTCACCTATCCGGTGTCTCACCTGTCTGTATATCTCCTTGTGCAGAATGTACTCAAATACTTAGGCCGGCGCGCAAAAAACTGCTTTTGGGGATAGGGGTCACTCTGGATAATTTCCACTGCGTAGGGTACTTGCCATAGGGCCATTTTTGAGCGAAAGATTTAGGATGTGGCAAAGCGGAAATACCAAATGTTTTTTGCCAGTCTTGAGGATGAAACTAGGCACATTATCAGGGCCTGGTGAGGAGCCTGATTTTAAATTATTGAGACCACGCTCGACATCCGCTAGACACCACGGGCACGGTAACATTACCGCCATGATATCCTTGCTCAGAACACGCATCAACGCTCAACTTAGGCTGATCATCCAAAAATACACTAGAGAAGAACATCGCAAACGCTTCAGCCGCTTCTGTACCAATGCACATTTTACCATTATACGACACACAAGGTTGGAAACCGCCCCTGGACCTAAGATTGTGTACATGTTTCCAAAAATGCTGAGGATGCAGCTGTAGGTTCTGTTTGATATGAGCCATATGAGACTTGTAGGCTTCAGAGATACGGTATTTTAAATTAGAACGCAGGTCTGAGAATACAGCATAAGCCATGCTACATTTTGTATCCAGCCAGGCCCTATGAAACTTAGCTTTACGCCTAACATCTTTTATAATGTCTGCGTTGAACCATACGGGGCACCTATTGCGTCTAGCAATTTGCCTATTCTTTTTAGGCACCGCCATATCGAACAAAGAATATATCATGTTATAGAAGGCATCAGTAGCAGTGTAAACGTCACAGGACTCGAGTACAGGCGCCCACGAGGTTTCGGCGAGCAACGAGTTAAAAAGCGGCACATCCATTTTGTTGAAATTCCAGTCACGTGTTGATTGTATGTTACTCGGCTGGAGTTTAACAGAGCTGTTACGATGCAGTCGCAGGGCGATCGTGATCTCGAGCGCGGGGTGGTAAAGAGCGTCGAGCGGAACGAACCCGTCTGCGGCGCGCTGCACTCGCATGATATTTTTACCGTTTAATTATTGCCACACATAAACTGATGTATCGAAGTGTTTTTGAGAAATCACCGTAAAATTATTGGATTATTGACTTTAGATAATATCTAGCCTAGCTTTGAAAAATATACAGACTGGAAACTTTCAGTATTAGAAACAGGATCGATTGGCATCAAAAAATGTTATTATGTAAAATGGCTAGTTTCTTGCCACCTGCAATTTTTTTTGAAAATCAGTGAATGGGGATCAAATTTCTATAAAAAATTATGGCTAGTCTCCTAAGACCATTTTCGAGTAGCTGCAACGGATAAGGTACTTCCCCTTACTGCCCCGCTGAAAGTTTCAACATGTATATCACAATTTGTCATTTTCGGTCAAGAAATTAATTTCTCTTAGGTGTATAATTATAACATTGTTATAACATTCACTTCTCATAAATAAAACAATGGTGATCCAAAGAGCCTAATCATGTTCATTTTTAGGCATATTTTAAATTATAGGTTTAAACAATATAAACACTTAATACTAAAACCACACACGCAGAAGCTTGCATACGGTTGGAACCTAACTACTGCGTCCCAGAAAGTAGTAAAAATCAGAGTTATGAATAACCAAAGTTTTCCTAACACTCAAGCAGGTTCATCCCTGAAAATCTAGGTCAAATATGGCAATGAACTCCAGAACGAGGACTAGGAAAACAAAGGCCTATGCGGGGCCTGGGCTGCTGGGGCGCGGCGCGGGGAGAAGGCGCATGCAGAGTAGGGGAACGGCGGATAAATAATAGGTGGCGTGGCGATTGCAGAACGCATCGACTCCAATGAACTCCAAGAATAGGAATATGTAATGGTTTATATTTTTTACTTTAATCATAACAGAAATACATTTTGATACTTTGCCATATGAATTCTGACTAAACTTCATAGCTTAGTCAGAATTCATTGTACCTACACCTTTTAGTATTACTAAACCATTTTGTTACACGCTGTATATTGCAACTAAGTAGGTATAACGTAATCTGTAGTTTGTACATCAGAGCCTTCAATAGCATACTGCTTGGATGAACACCCATTAACTTATTTCCAATATTTCGGCATTATAAATAAATGCAATATAATTTTCTAGAATGAGCTACTTAAAAAGGTTTTATTATATCATTCCAATTACCATTCTGGTACTGAAAATGTGCACGTTTCTTGTAGTATTCCGGAAGCTGAAAAATCTTGCAAGAACTTGGCGAGTTTAATGACATACACGTAGTACCTAATTTGACAAACTATTAACTAATATGAAAATTCAAATGTTAACATACGTCACGATTTACAAGTCTTTCAAGTGTGGAGTAACACTCCTCATTGCCGGGTTTAAAATTTCAAGGCATTTGAGCAGACATTATTACATAAGCACTACAAGATCGTAGGCGGCGAAACCGGAAGTGTGTTAATGTTTCTTGTGCCATAAAGACGGTGCATTTGGCGCACTTCCGAATGCATTGTGATATATCATTCTCGGGGGTTCGTTCAGTTACGGCTTTAGGCACCGCCTACTGTAGTCATAGAGATAATGCCCCCTAGAGGCTCCATGTCATTTTTGTTTGAAGCAATATCTGCATAAGCTGCAAATTTGCATTAAAAGTTATTCGAAAAATACAAGTAGCTATGCGAATAGCAGACCTCCCGAGCACAATTTAACGCAGTACTTCACAACCAAATCTCGGATTACTACTTGACTAATTATGAATAATATCTGATACAGTTAAATAAATATAACCCTATCATACCTCCTTACTAAGCACTAAATGGTAGATTTTACACGATAGGTGTACTTAGATAAATAACATATGACACTCGTAATACCTAAACACAAATAAAAGCAAATTATTTGTTAACATACATTATTTTATTATTTATGTACTTTAGAAGCTAATTGGCAATATGCTAGCCGGCGTATATTTTTAATTTTGTAAAATGCGTTTCTCTCTAACGGCCGGTCCCAATATTCTATCTATCGCCGGTTTACCTTACTAGAGATATATATTTGACACTATATGTATGAACGTTATGTCAAATTTCTATCGGTAGTAAGGAAAACCGTGGATAGATAGATTATTGGTATCCTCCATAAGTGAATGTATTATTCTTATGAGAAATAAAATCTTAATACAAAAACATAATTATGCTCTTATTCGAAGTACCTCTTAAAAGTCAAGTACCTAATGTGTACCAAATTTTATCAAAATCACACAGTTGAAAGTCAACTTGCCCAGTTATACCAGAGACGCTTCGCTCGCTCGGTCAATAATATAGTAATAAAGGACAATATCCGCACAAGATCTGGCAGAGCCTGTACTATGGTATCTTGATCAGTGATATACATACCTATAAACACCCAAATACAACAGTTTCACATCTCTCATTGCATTTTTAGAGAAATACTAAGCCTCTGACGGGACTCGAACCCGCGTCTTTAAAATCGTTAAGTGTTTGAAAAACTTCCTTCGGTTGGCTAATGTTTGTCAAGCTGATCAATAGATGTCGCTACGTTCCCTTACGACGGTTAAAATCAGATAAAGAGTTCGATGCTCGGACGGTATGCCTCGTTGGCCCAGCAGTCATGGCATCTAACACGGATTGTCGGAAGGTGCGGGTCCAAGGATGTGTATTTTTAATCTAAAATTGTAATGTTTAGGATCGCTAAGTAGGCGTTAGTGCTTTAAAAATCGTACAGTAAAAATTGCAGACTTCTCATTGGACAGCGTAATAATAAGTAATTAAACGTAAGTAATTAGCGTAGGTTAATACATATTTTAAAGCGTTAAAGCATGAGTAGATACTTAACTCATACTTTTATTTACCTTTACTAATTTGTATGTGGACAGACAATGAAATTTGCCGTTAATCCACGTGGTAAATTAAAATGATGTAAAATTTTAAGAAAATACTGAATAGCGCAGGCCGGACTCCTGCACCACGGGCATAGTGTAAATACTATCTAAGTATTAAGTAGTTAAGTACTTAGTATTTATTACGCACATATGCCACGGGTCTGTATCACCACACAATGTACCTATATTTGTACATTCAAAAAATGTGTCCTGTATATCTTCGAGATTCTTGGCTTTACTTTGTTTTAGGTCGCACTTACACATAATGACACCAAGTCTGGCACTTGTATGTATTTCAGTTACTAAAAAAGCAAAATAAAAAAATATTGTCCTGTATCTAACCCCTTTGAATAACTACCCATAGAAATTAGAAACTAAGTACATGCGCTAAATGTAAGCCGTTTATTTGAAGCCATTTACGGCTCACTGTGCTTGCGCCGTCAGTACAGCAGTATACGACATTTTAATCAATTTGATAAATACCGCTAGTTCTTTCTACTTTCAAATATTTGTTATTTTTGTGTTATTACTTTTAAATCAATGTATGGAACACATTTTTACTTTTAAACAGATAAACCATTTATTGATAATTTGTTATGAAATTACAGGTCAATTTTAATATAATGAATAACAATTATAGTTACTTTAGCAATTCAATAAAAAATATAATCGAATTTACTTAAATATACAATTAAGTTGTGTATATATACAATATCCAATTCAATAAAATTCACTATTGCATTAAAATTACAAGTTATAAGTATTCAATTTAATATTTATATTCTACGAATAACATAGTAAGGTAATATACATTTTGTAATGAATACAAATTAATTGAAGTACCTACACTTCATCTACGTACAGTCAAAATATTCATTAAAGTCATACAATGTATTCTGAATGAGCCAGGCCTTTAGCTTCGATTTAAACAAATGCATGCTAGGTGTCGATGTGACATGCTCTGGTAGGCGGTTGTAAACGGCTGGCCCCATCACATGAGTCAACTTGTTAGATTTAGTTAGCCTCCAAGATACGATAGAGAGTTCATGTGCACCCCGGGTATTGTACGCAGACCTTTCACCTCGTCTGACGAACTTATTAAGGTTCAGCCGCACGTATACCGCGACCTGGAAGATCACTAATGCGGGTAGCGTCAGTATCTTAAGTGATTTGAAGAGTGGTTTTGCAGACGAATGCCGCGACACCCCTGCGATTATCCTTACGGCCCTTTTTTGCATTCGAAAAGCGCGCAGTCTATCAGCTGCGCGCCCCCAGAGCTCGGCGCCGTATTGCAGGAGAGAGTGCACAGTTGCGAAATAGCAAGTTCGGACCACTTCCAATGATACTACACGCGATAAACGACTAAGGGCATAACAAGCACTGCTTAGTTTTGCGCAGACTCTATCAATGTGTGACTTCCAGGTCAACCCGCGATCTATCTCAAAACCCAGGAACGTAATCGATTGTACCTCTTGAATGACATTTCCATTAATCTCGACATGGAGGCCTCTAAAACTCCGTCCAGATAATGAGAAGGTGAGGAAATGGGTTTTTTAAGGTTTAGAGCAAGACCATTACTATTAAACCACTGCGCTAGCTCGCTTGTAGCCTTATTCAAGCGAAACTCAAGATCGTCCAGTGTCGGTGCGCTAACAATCGCTGCTACGTCGTCTGCATACATGAAAGTATCTGCTGATGTTATTACTTCAGGCAAGTCATTTAGTAGTAATGAAAATAGGACGTTGGACACTGATGACCCCTGTGCTACTCCCATTGCATTTGATAGCGGGTCTGATTTAGTCTCACCTCCATCGCTGACAAAAAGTCAGAGGTCAAAAATTCGGTGAGACGGGTACTCAACCCGTTCTCAAAAATCTTTGCAATTGAAGGGATAATAGACACGGGTCTATAGCCGTCCATGTCCTCGCGCTTACCTTTCCCTTTGGATAGCGGTGCTATTTTACTAACTTTCATCACTACTGGGTACTCTCCGGCTTCAATACAGCAATTAAAAAGAGTTGCCAATAGAGGAGCCTATTCGGTCGCGGCCATGTGAATAACCTCCATCGATATATCATATATATCTTTGGTAGGTTTCCGCGGGACACGTTTGGGGATAATCCGATGGACCTCAGCTGCAGAGAATCGAGTTAGTCTCAGGGATCGGTCTGATGGTGACCGAGCGGCCATAAGCGCGGCACTCACCTGCGATAGGAAGGCACGAGGTGCCCCGCACGCTACAGCTGCGCTTACGAAGCGTAAGTTCATAGCATTTGCAGCCGCTTTTTTATATTTAAACTGCGAGCCACTCGCATTCTTGACGACGTCTGTGAACCCAACTGACATCCGTGGGGCAACACCCCTCCATGTGTTTACAACACGCCACAGCGCTTTCTGTGTGTTTTTACTATTATTTATTACATTTTTATAAAAACCGGATTTATTAATTTTGATTGAGCTATTATACAAGTTATTTATTTCTTCTGTCAAATTTAAAAGCTGTTCGTTATATGGGAATTTGTCACAAAGTTTACTAGATTCGAATAGCAAAGATTTCATAAAAACTACTTCATCCGTGATCCACGAATTGTTTTCTATGTTGCTCTTTTTCATAGGGAAACATATATGAAATTTATTACTTATCGTGTTAATAATTGATGTAGCCAGATTGTTCACCGTTCCTTCTTTTACCAATGAACCACCCAAGTCTTATGGGAAAACATTTTAATACATTATAATATAATGTTTGCGTCTGTGTCCGTGACAAGACAAAGCTGTGTTAACGAACACAGCACACATTTCGAATTTAAAGCGTGCGTTTTGAGAAGACGTAGTTTGGAAACCTACCTTCTATAGGTAGTTATTCTGAAATCTACCCTTAGATTCTTAATTTTTACGTATTTATTTTAAGGACACACATATTCTGTCAAATATTCAACGGAGGTAGGTATATCCGTATTAATAAGAACCAGCCGTGCGATTCTGTAATGATTCGTAGACGAGCTCACCGATGTCAAATACGAGATATCGCCCTTGTACATAAGGTTGTTTTTCCTACATTTCTTGTCATCTCGTCATTTGTTTCACGGATGTTGTCAAAGATACAACGCTGTTTGCTCTTAGAGAATCGCACGGCAGTATAGTCTCATACGAAACAATCACACACAAGTCTGACATTGTATCACTGTTTCTACGAAAGAAACAAACGCGTTAATAACATACTTCTTGTATGGAGGGTTTTAATAATTAAACTTGCGTGTATAACTAAGTAATTTATTGTAAAGATATTGTACAATGTAAAATTTTCAACTCCGACGTATCCTACGTAATAAGATCAAGTAGTCTCGAACGAAACCCTAACGTGGTATTAAAATATCATACATTGATTGCCTACTTATATGATAGAAGCAGGATAAAACTATCTATAATTTACTAAATCAAGAAAGTACCTAATTTTGTTAAAAAAGGCACTAAAATATTTTTTTTATAATATTGGCCATGCCAAACGATGTTTACTCCGATACTGGAATAATTCATGAGTCAGCCTTATCAAATCGGCTTTGTCATGCTGTCTAAAGGAGCTTAGGACAACTCAATTATCGCTAATAAACTCGGCATAAATTAAATAAATTATAATAAATAGGGAGCGACAAAGCGGCGGGCAGCAGCATCTACCAAATTATTTTGGCGCATGAAAAACGTTTTACGAGGGATAACGTTGATAAGTTACTCTCTCTTTGTGATTAGTTTAGTATATAAGTATTACTATAATAAATAGCAATAAACTAATTATTTATTAGATATCGATAGACCCTTAGCGTATTCATTATCATCCAGTCATTCCCCGCTGCACTACCAAGCTGCGCTATTGGTAGTGCACAAGGGAATTTTGATTCCCCACTGCACTACCAGCTGGCAGTGTATTACTTCATAATCATCTATGAGAAGCTACCAGTATAGTAAAACCATTGCGTGTAATATACATCAACACGGAACCCTATAAACGATTTGAATATTTATGCAATAAGGTTTGGTAGTGCAGCGCGGAACGGCAATGTACAATACAATACAATACAATACAAAAACTCTTTATTTGCACCAAAGTAAATACCATAAGGAAACAACTTAAATAGTAGGCACAAATATGCGGTCTTATCGCTAAAAGCGATCTCTTCCAGACAACCTTTCATCAATCAATGTATGCAGATTCTAAATTCCCCACGACACTACCAGCTGGTAGTGCAGTGGGGAATACGAATTCCCTTCTGCACTACCAGTAATGCAGCTTAGTAGTGCAGCGGGGAATGACTGCTTTCATCATAGCATCTTATCAAGGAGCCGATGGTTCATTGATCAATCAAATCTGTCTATCATCTGATAGACAGATTTTTCTATCTCAGATTTCGTTTTACAAAATATTGTAGAAGCAGACAATAATAGAGCAAATATCTAGTAACGTGAGTAACAATATTTTGAAAGAGACACTATTTTATAACTAAATGTGATAACACATTATAAGTATTAGTTGCATTCACACCATGAAATGAAAGTTTCCTCTTCCAAACCAAGAATTAACTTGGACTTGGGATTTCCACACTCATTTTCAACCTTCATTGTAGCGTCCAAAGGCATAGGTTCTACAATGTCATCTAGCTGATGACGATCACCCAGGGCATCGCTTAACTATACTTTCGGTAATGTCTTGGAGATTTTCCTTCTGCACTACAAAGAATAGTAGTTCTAGTTATTACAGTTACAAATGGTGAGTACCTGTTCCAGTACCTTTAGCTACTACAAAAAGTAAAAAAAAACTGCACTGATAAGGAACACCCATTCAGATAAAAAATTATGTCAACATAACGATGTACAAATTAACATTTTGTCCCAACATCGCCATAGATATATCAAGTTCGAAGGCAAATTTGCAGTTTACTCTTTCTGTAGCAGCCAAAGGTACTGGAGTAACTCATAATTTGTACTACCAATTTACCAAAACCTTAATAACATATTTTTTGTTATTATAAGGCTAAGGTACACCGAAGCGCGTTTGTTTCTTTGGCACTTCTCTATGATCGTGTATGATGATTGATGTTTGAATCGATCCGATCGGATAACTACGCGTAATGTTTTAACAAGCTACTTACTACTTAATTTTTATTGGCATTCTGTACTTAATACCGATCAATCAAACTAAGAAAAACTGACTCAGTTAAAAATAATTATTATACAACCTAGAACTAAACATAAATTTAGGCTGTGATTTTAATCAGAGCGACTATGTTCTTGATAACTTTTAGAAAGATGTCTATAATAAAATAATATCTATATTATAAAGCATATGATAATCCAAGCATAATGGAGTGAATCGAAAAACTTAACACAGTCCATTTATTAGAGCGTCGATTATCTGAAGCGTAATTTGCTGCTAGGAATTTCCATTTTGTGTTGTTGAATTTGCTAAACTGCTTTTTCCATTTGACGGAATTGAGTCTGAACGCATGCGCTGTTCAGTATACTTGCTGTTACGAATTTTGGATGGGCCGTCAGTTCACCGCGCGAAATCGCAACGTAGGCAACATCCTCTGATGTGTCTCGTACCTACAAAAAAAACTTTTCCGAAAAGTTCTCTCTGAGAAAAAGAACTAGAAACTAAAAATCAAATGCGGTATGTTTCTGTGATGGACTTTAAAATGTATGCGAAGTTATTAATTACGTCGGTGCTGGTACTCTATTCCGTGAGCGCAAAAGGTAAGATTAATTACAGTCATTTCTTTCCCTACTTCTGTATTAATGGGAGGTATAAACGGGGACTTGTATTAAGTGCTGTGATTAATGCAATGTTTTGGAAATATCACACTCGCTAAATTATTTGTATATTTATATTTTAACCAATAAAGGTCTGAACAGTGTGATTAATAATTATAAAGTTTAACTCATAAAGAACCTTTGTATGTACTAGTCAGTTTGTTACTGTAGGTGGTAACATTTAATTCTATAATATACATTTTCGAATAAACATATGCAATAATTTCCATGACGTGGAAAGTTATGAGA
This sequence comes from Selenia dentaria, assembly GCA_917880725.1. Taxonomy (NCBI): domain Eukaryota; kingdom Metazoa; phylum Arthropoda; class Insecta; order Lepidoptera; family Geometridae; genus Selenia; species Selenia dentaria. The sequence continues at coordinate 16,631,593 of OU862888.1, read as the reverse complement.
TTTTTTTGTTAGTCTATACTAATATCATATAGAGGAAAAATTCGTTTGTTTTGAATAGGCTCCGAAACTACTTAACCAATTTGGAAGATTCTTTCACCATTAGAATTCTACATTATCCCCAATGAACATACGACATAGGAGATTACTACGAAAACTATTGACAATGAGCAAATGATGTAGTACATTTTTAGAAGACGTCAATGTCTACAAAAATGTTAGCCATTATGCCTGAATTTTAAAGTTATGTAAAAATAAATGCTTTTTCGTGTTTACATTTGCAACTGTATAACCGAAAAATCCTTAAATCGCATACGCTGCGGAAATTATTGATAATAGAGCAAAGTGATGTAGGTATTATAGTGGACATTAATAACTACAAAATAGCCTGCAGTGCCAGATGTCAACTATTACCGTGCTTATCATATGCTTGCAAAGCATAGTCGCTTAGGAGAAAAAACGAAGAGAAAATTGCAATTTAACTGCGAAAGATGGATCGAAGCATTTTAGCAAAACTTCAGACAAAGTAAGTAAAACAATTAGAAAGATAACTGAATCACCAGATGTAACACAAAGGATAAGACAATTGAAATGGACATGGACAGGCCATGTCTACTGACTAATTAACGAATGATGGACAAAGAGGGTTACAGAGTGGATATCTCTGGACGGAAAAACCAAGAACGAAACAAGAAACCAAGGATGGCAGAGGAAAAGATGGAGAGACATATTTTCTAAGATAATCGGACCTGGCTGGATGAGGAAGGCAAGAGAAGTAGAATGAACAGATTTAGGGGAGGCCTACGCCGGAGAGGAGATAAATTATCGTGTAAAATAAAATTCAGTAGTTAATTACATAATCCAACTATGTTAGACTTTTGTGGGAGAATAAAGGCTTTTATTATTATTTTTATTTACTTTATGTACTAACTATTTCAGTTATAGTGTTACTTTTTAAAGCACTAAAACGCCTGCTTAGCGATACCAAATATTGCAATTTTTTTTAGAGAGAAAAATTTACTTCCTCCTAAATCCTCGGACGGGATTAGAACCCGCGTCTTCCGACTATCCGTGTCAGACCAACCAACTAGGCCACCAAGACTCGAGGTCTGGGCACCGAATTTTAACTCTTTATCTAATTTTAACCGTCGTATGGGGACGGAGCGACATCTATTGAACAAAAAAAATGCAACATTACAGTTGTCACAATAATTATACTTTTTCACGTTTAAATATACAATAGTAAAGCGGGTACAAACTAAGCCACATTATTCGTACCTTAGTATATAATCCTAATAATAAAAAAGAAAGATTTCATTGTTTGTTTTTTTGTAATGCAAATACAAAAACTACTAAACCGATTCAACAAATTCTTTCAGCGGTAGAAAGTTACATTATGCCTGAGTAACATACGCTATATCTGATTCATGATCATTCATCACCACGCGGGTGATATAAAATAAAACAATAAAAAATGTAAGTGTATATAGGTATTTATAATCATCTCCTATGTAACAAACCATTATTTAAGGTAACTCATAATTACACTACGAAGAAATAATGTTTTTTTCGTAGTAATTACACAAGTTTATAGACATATTGTAACATTACATTTAACATTTTTCTTCCATTAAATTAATTTAATAATATAATTAAATTAGTCTGGGTGGAGGCTGTGGTGGAAAACAAACCTGCTTAGTTAGTCTGGGCAAGGTCATTAGTGTTCATATAACGTCACGTTAGATACGTGTTGCTTTAAGAATTATTTCAAAAATTAGTATTCATTCTTCATAAAGATTACCAGCGAAAGCGTACCTGGAACGCGTCTTTAGATGGCTTAAATATGAAAAATTGTGTTATTTTATTCCGTATTAAATGGTGTACCCGACTTAACGCCACGTTAAAAAAGATATCCTATACATTAGTGTCTGAAGTTTTATTAGTTTCAGAGATTTCGAACGCACGTTTTATGATACAATTTAGAGAAGGCCAGTTTCTTTATCTTGATAATTTCCTACTACTTTTATACGAGTATATACTAAAAGTTAACTAAATTATACTAAATAAATGTTATGTAATTAACGTATACATACAGCCATTTGCAGAAAGCTTTTCATTAGCAGTCCATTAGTTAATCCAGCTTTAGTGCTAATAAAAACATAATTTTAATGGAGTTGCACAAAAGACAAAGTTGACATAATGATCCTTTAGCTAAAGTCGACTTTAAAGAATTTTGCCAAAAATATTGTAATAAGATATGAACAACGAACAGATACAATCTTCTTGGGAGTGCGTTTTACATTTATTACATTAGCGTTTTGATTTAGCTATTTTACAAAAGTTTTTTTGAAATATCGTTACAGTCCTGTGACTGCAACGATATTATAAGATAAGATACTACGTATGTTGCAGTAAAAAAACGCAAACTACATGCTTGGCTTGTCATATCAAGCAGGTGTCAAATAAAGAATGATTTTTTTATCTCTGTATGTGGATTCGACTGGACTATAGTTTTGTTTGTGATGACAAAACCTTTAATATGGGAAAAACTAAGTCTGTTTAATCCCTGAAATGTCAATTTAAAGTTCCTTTAAGCACTAATGGGCTCTTTTGTTTTGTGCAACTCAAAATACACGATAAAGGACAATATGACGTTTCTTAAGATAAATAAAAAGGAACTTTAAAATTTGGCAGAATTTTTTAATGTCGAATTAAGATTTAATGATGTCTTTAAAGTTAAAGATCGTTTCTGCACTGGCTGTTTATCTTACATTTTAACTATAATGTGGTTTGTGTGTATTATTTTAGGGAAAAAAGTAAAACCGAAAGTCTTATTCATATGTCATCCACCGAGGTAGGGATGAAATTACCTACATCGTCAATAATCGACGTATTGATAATGGTTGAGTGACAAGACAGGCAAGTCGCCTGCCTGATGGTAAGCGTCACGCCTGCCAATTACAGTAGCCGTTTGTTAAAAACTGCACGAACTTAATTCGTTTAAAACCGGTAATTGTGTGCAACTGCAAATTCAATTCAGCTGCAGTGCCAGATAAGAATATATATATATAAGGTGGTACCCACCAAGATGTGCTCTTGGTTAGAAACATACTACGGTATACGGTATAGTACGGTATGTGATAGTATATAAACTACGGTAATGGATGAATGATTATTTCATAGATCAGAGATACACCAGGGTTATTTGTGACAAACTAAGCGAAATAGGCACCTACATAACCTAAAATCAAGAAGTGCATTTAACTATTAAATGTGGCCGGTTCAAAAGTAAATAGTAATGTAAACGTTTTTATCTAACTAAGATGTATCAAAACCACCGCAAGCCTTGCTTAGACAGACAAAAGTGCAGCCCAGGTCCAAGGGATTTCGCCGGTGTTCTTTATATTAATCGATATCGTAAATAGAGAGGTGTACGATTTTTCGCAAATGTATGCATTAATTAAAAGCTAAATAATAATGATACCACGAATTTTTATTTAAGTAACTAAATAATTATTAAGGTCTCTTGACAGACAAACGACAAAGTTTTTGAAAATAGGTACGGTACGGCCCATTTCTACTGATTTTCTACCGACTTCCAAAAAAGGAGGAGGTACTCAATTCGACAGTATATTTTTTATGTGTGCTACCTCATAACTTTCGACTGGGCGAACTGATTCTCAAAATTATTTTTTTGTTTAAAAGCAGGTGCTTTCCGTGTGGTCCTATTTCATCAAATTCGGTCCAGTAGTTTTTGAGATACACTCCAATAACTTAATAGAATGGAAGTCGGTATTAAATTTTTCAAATTGTACTTGTTTATATTGCATTCTTTTGGTCTAAGTATTATAATTAAGTATGTTAACCTAATTTAATAACTAATGAATCAGGCCTAAAAATGGAGTTATATTTATAAAAACAATATTTTTAAATAGTATTTAGAAGATGCGTATTTTGAATCTAGTATTTCAGATATAATTGTCAAAAGTAACTTGTGTGGTAGTTTCAATATCTATTTTAATAGTATCTTGTGATTTGTATTACAGATACCTACTTTAATAGGGTATTTTCTAGTATCTAATCAATATATTCAAACCTTCATTCAATACTATAAATAACAATGGACAAACGACGAATGGATGTATAATAATCTTTGCGCCAAATCTTGAATTTTACTACACACATACTAAATACACACTTACACTTACAGAAACACTTTATCGTATGTGAATTTGGTCCTGTGAGATAGACTTTTTTCGCGTGGGTTAAACCGCGAGGCGAAGCAAGTGCATTATATTTTAGAGTACCATGTGCCGGGTCAGTGTCACCCAGAACTTAAATATGCTTGCGCTGGGCACCTTGAGATTTTGGGCATTTGCGGTCTTGTGCATAGTTCTACCCGTAGCTGTCGTGTGATTCTCTAAGAGCAAACATCGTTGCTTCTTTGACAACATCCGTGAAACAAATGAAGAGATGACAATAAATGTTGGAATAACAACCGTATGTACGAGGGCGATGTCTCATAAATATATTTTTCATTTTTCATCAATTTTTCATAAAGTATTTAACATCGGTCTGCTCGTCGACAAGATCGTCGACGAATCATTAGTTAGAGAATTGCACGGCAGGTTACATCAAATGCCATTCAATCTTAAACACAGTAGTGCTTGCACAGTAGATAAATAGATAAACTCTCTATGGAAACACTACAGACCAAAAATAAATAAATTCCCTAAATACTGTCAACAAAACCATACACAACATGAGAAGCTTAAAATTAAGTGCCATAATGGGCGGTCTTATCGCTCAGAGCGATCTAGTCTAATAAATACTACTTGGTCGCAGAATGTCTAGCACTGTGCTGATATCCACCAAGAAGGAATCTTCCTGTAACTCTACACCCTGACTCCTAAACATTTACCAACTTGGTGGTTTTTACTCATACTGTAACTTTTTACAGTAATTTCCACCAAACTGTTCTACGAGTGCTACGGACCGTTACGATGTAGCGCTCTCGTAGCGCCAGCGTAGCGTAGCAAGAAACGCAGTTGTCTGACGTTTATAGGTATTATTACACTCTCCCGTTCCATAACTGACTTACAAGATTCAAAGTACGAAGCTGTTTCATTTATAATATAGCGAGTGGCAGGCCTTTGTGGACTTGAATTGATAATTACATTCGCCAGCTTCCATACTGAAGTAAATTACCAAGTCCTTGGCGCTCTAGTTGCGAACTGTTATTACAAATATAGCCTGTACATGTTTACCGTATACAAACAAGTTGTAATACTAGTCTATAGAGTTCATAGCATAATGATCGCATGGCCTTAATTCCTCTCATAGAAAGGTTCGTGCCCCAGGAAAGGAAACGTACCTTTCCTGGGGCACGAACCTTTCTATGAGAGGAATTAAGGCCACAATGCTCGTACTATTCCATAGAATATTGCGATGCAAATTGTTAGCGAATTGAGATGAGATGGAATCACTTCTTATCCTGTAACCGAAAACACGAGATTTCTTTTGCTTCTCCTCTGATGATCGCATACCTTGATGCTATTTATTATGTAAGGTTTATTAATATATATGTAATCACTAGCTGCGCCCCGTGGTTACACCCGTGTGGTGATGGATAATGATTATGAAAAAGTATCCTATATGTTATCCAAGCGCCTCATATATCTACATACCACATTTCATGAAATCCATTAAGTAGTTTTGCGTGAAAGAGTAACAAACAGTCGTACATCCATACATACAAACTTTTGCGTGTAACACAAGTGGATATACAATTTTTCGATGTACCAATATCAATAGCCATAGTTAGTAACTGAGTATACGCATTGAAAGAAAATGAGGGATATTTGGCTTGATGCTTGAACCTGAAAGCATAAAAGTTACTCAAGAAAATAGATCCCACAATGAGACAGCCCAGTCTCGCATTTTTCGCTATTCTTCATTTCGCGATTGCAGCCGTCAACGCAGCCACTCGCATGTCGACTGGTGCTCTAGGTGAAACAATTTGATGCCTACTAATTTTATTAGTGTATATTGTTATCTATTCTATTGTCTCTTAGCACATGTTATTTTTAATTTATGGCGAGAACTGGACTTTGTAATGTATATTAGTAACCGAACGGAGTAAACTACCGTTTTCATGATAGGTATTAATATTCGAGCACTTTTTGGTCAATTAAATTTAACCCTGCGTAATAGGTAGTAGTGCGTAGGTTATAAATGAAAGATTTTAGGTGGGTTTTAGACATTCTGATCATACAGCTGAATAATGCCAACTTTGGTTGCAAAGTACACATAGCAAAAAGCAACGTGTAATTTATTCTTATAAGTATTTTTTTTCCTTGGGGGGGTCGTGCTTTGGTGCAGACTTATACTATCTATAAAAATGAAAGAAAAACCTTATTTTTTTATTCATATTATAAGTATGTAACAAAAAATATTAGTAGGTTAACCGCGAGTTAACGGTATTCAATTGGATCACGTTTCATCTTACACTTGTACTTGTTATTAGGTATATATGCTAAGCACCTGTTCCACATTTGTACAGGCTAGATGATTGTACCTACTGTGATTTGAATTGGTACAATCATTATTATATATTATCACGAGTTAATCGCTAAAACGAAATTTAATAAAATCGACGCGTTTACGCGTCGCGTATTTCATTCCGTAGTCTGTTCTGCTTACTTATTTTTAGTATATTACTATTATTCATCTTACATTATCAGTATATATATATATATGAAATAACCGGCCAATTGTTTTTTGTTACAAAGTTTTACTGTCGCACAAATTTACCAACCGGCAATAAAAAAATCCCCATTAATTTTTCAACTTATCATAATAACCTCAGAGTGTTAAAATATGTAACAGTTCTAAAAATTAGTTTTATTTTTTATTTTACTACTTTATAAAACATACCCTACGTTATATCAGCTAGGTCCACGCCAGTATATAACAAACCGTCCGACCCACTGCGCATCGCCCGATATCCCTATTTACATACAAAACATGGTGTAAACTTTAATAACTTAAGCTTCAAAATGTAGTCAATGGTAATTTGCATGGTATTAACTTTCTCATTTAGATTAGGTATATACCCAGTTTGTTGTTTTAATTAGCCTTGTACCTACGTACCTTGTTTATATTTAAATGTCTATCGCGTCAGCCTTAAGCAGTACCTATTCTGTACCGTATAGAACCAATCAACTCGTTAAACTTAACAATAACATGCCTTATAGTCGAGAAATATTTCTGTAGTGTAAAATTCTGAGTAGGGTAGCATATTTTTCGAAAAGCTTTGTTGATAAACGTTACTACTTCGTATTTGTGTCTAATCTAGCAAAAGATTATTTACCCTCTGCTAAATGACTGTGTATGAAAATTGTGCATATAGGATTGAAGTACAGTAGGTACGTGGTTAGCCCCTTGGAAGTCTGTGGGATCGAATAATTTGCTTGAAACTGGAGGTGTTTTACTTGAACATTCTAATGAATTCGAAATTCGAGTCCATAAAGTTTCGAAAAAGAGCAACCGTCGACGATATGAACTTCTAGGTACAATACGATGGGCAACGCAATATGTGCGAAAAACTTAAAATGTTGTACAGTAAACAAATGCAGGAATTCATACATAAAAATATATGAGGTCAATTTTCTGCATCTTTAATACAAAAATACCTTAAATATGATTACATTAGATGAGCATATTTTTATAATAAATTTCGTCAGAGGAAGCCAGGGTTTCGAGATGTTCGGTTTTGAACTTTTGCAGGTTATGGCATGTCACTCTATTTTGTACAAAGATAAAATCAAGGATAATTACCTAATGTGAGTACAGAGATAATAATCTCATCATCACCAGTCAAAACCGAAACACGTGAACATAGCTCCCTTCGAATTGTCCTGGGAGCTCTCTCCCAGCTTGCTTGGCAGGCGTTGTATGGCTGGTGGTACAAAATACACAGCTAATAAACTAACATTTATTGAAAGTTTATGATATACCTACTCGTATTAATCGTAACAGTTTATTACGTCGCGTGGTTGCATGCGCGGTGTCCAAAGGTCTTGCAGCACTGTGCTTATCTTGATACTTAAATGGATAACTTGATCGCAACAGATTGATACGTAGCAATTGTTCGCCATCTTTTCTTTCCGTAGCTTGATGTTACATGTCATTGCACGTCCATGTCCAACTATAATATAGCGGTTTTGATCAGATTTTCTAAAGTACCGTACTGTTTGCAGTGGTCGTGGTTGTGGTTGAGAGATCATATTTACTGCAGACTTGGTCGAGCGTCTGTTCTTCATGTCAGCGGTTATTTTATGGAACTGATACCAATGATTCTCTTTTGGTTATCTGACGTATGATAAACTAAACTAAAGTTAACTTTAAACCTAGCCTAAACGACAATTTTCAATTATTAAACTAGCAGCTAACCCATGTGACGCGTTGTCGCTTGCGATACAAATACTTTTTCACAAATTGTTCGTGCTACGGCCCTAGTACTAAAGCTTATACCTAGATTCGGTATTGAATGTACTCGTGAAATACGGCCTTTAAACTTGTGCCCTCGGATTAGTGACATCAAACACCATAACTTAAATAAATTATTCATATCTAAACTCTCGATTTCTTCAATCGCGGCAGCATTTCATTACGAACTAGGGGGACCTTTTCATGCAAATGAGGCGGAACTAAGCCCGGATGGAGGACTGAGGATCACAGGTGCGCTCCAGTTGTTTTGATTGTGTTATGGAGTACCTACTGTTAGAGGTTAAGTCATGATCTGCCAGTTCCATAACAAGATTTGTAAAACTATATTTTATGCAGATTCATTTAGTTATGTTAAAACTCTTGCGCCGGATTGAAACTATAAAGGCACATGTACCTTGTTGTTTAAACTGTTCTTGCAATTCTGTTACTTGATAAATCGAGACTAGGAAGTTACACTCTCGATACTATCAACAAATATTGAAATGTTTTTGGGTTAGAAAGTATTCCACATCCTATATTTCTATCCTATCATCTTATCTTCATATTCTAACTACGAAAACGAACTTTTATAAAAACATATTTATTGTTGGTTTTTAATGTGTGTGAAGGACAAACAAACGCACTTTTGAGCACCTTCCATCCGTCCAAACATTTACATTTATATTATTACTAGCGACCCGCCCCGGCTTGGCACGGGTGCAATGTTGATACTAAATAATATACCTACCTACTACGGAATGTCCTTATATACAACGTTTACAGCTTTTTGTCATTAGATAATACAAACATATTTTGTTTAGAAGTTACTCTTGAAAGAGCGACATATAATTGACATCACCTTAGAAACCTGTAAATTAATCAGTGTTTCTCTACAATATTATGCATATATCATACATATAAACCTTCCTCTTGAATCACTCTATCTATTAAAAAAAGCGCTTCAAAATACGTTGCGTAGTTTTGAAGATTTAAGCATACATAGGGACGGACCGACAGCGACAGCGACTTTGTTTTATACTATGTAGTGATAGTGATAGTGCGCGCGGAACTAGTTGGCCGCGCCTTAGGTATGTGAGCGGTGGGGCGGAGAGGCGGGGGCGCTTATTGTTTTGAGATTGGTCATCACTGTCTTATCTCATGTACGTTGCGAGCAGTAGGCAACCCGCCCCCTCGTCCCTGTCGTCACTTAAGGCGCGGCCAACTAGTTCCGCGCACACTATAGTAAAAAGATTTATAGACTTTAGAATTTTATAGACGGACATGATGTGCCTCGTGACTCTGCTGCTTATCTCTAGCCACACATACTTAGCCATACACGCACACACACACCATCTCTCTCTACCACAGACACGTGTTTCATTTATTATTATGTGATCATAAAATAAAATATGCCTTGCATTTCAAACTGTATGTAAAGTACCTACTGATGCATTATGTAATAGACACTTTTATAAAGATCTATTACATTATCTGTTTTTTTGTAGTTCAATAATTATAAAAACGTATGTGCATGATAGTGAACATAATCACTACCCATTACAGTTACATTGCTACCCATAGTTATAATTTGCGTGGCACTGTACCAACACAGCACTCGTCACCCCAAAACATTCTTGATTCTCGTTTGCTAGCAGTAGCGAGCACATATTAATATGTCACTTGATAGGTAAGAGCCTTTCAAAACAAACCAAACGTGTGCTCGCTACTGGTTGGTGTCCTAGCATATCTGGTAAATTTTATAATTTTTAGCAATTGTAACACTGCCTTACTATAGTAGATCCAACCGTTTATCCTCTTTTTGACAGATCTAATTTGTCAGTTAAAGTGTTGTGACCAAGTGATTATAGTGGACACGATTTCGATTCATTTTTCTATCGAGTCTGTGCGGAAAGAGAATAGTCCTAGGAATGGCGCCATGACCATGGCTATTGGCCATCTAGAAATACGTCAGCCAATGGGGAATGTTGAAAGGGCGTGGACAGGCCGTCATGGCATGGCCATCTAGAAACGCATCAGCCAATGGGAAATGCTGACGCATTTCTAGATGGCCATGCCCAGATGGCGAGGCCACGCCGTCCGGTTACACCCGTGTAGTTTCCAAGGTAAGCTATCAAATTCTGAGTTATAAGTTTTCACTTCTATCGGCAATTCCTATGACTGCCAATTTTTTTGTCTATGGGTAAGCAGTAGTATTTTATCAAGGTAGTAAAACTCAATGGTCCACCGCCGTTTTGTATTTGTCACTGTCACTCGCAACAAGACGCCCGTGCTAGTAATTATTTGCTGAGTTTTATATTGGAACTATAAAATGCCGAAAGGATCAGTGCTGAAAGGACAGACGAGAGAAATGGTGATCAAGCTTCGTAATTACTTTGAAGCAGAGTATCAAAATGGCGGCCCGCTTTTACCATTGTCGCAAGTGAGAGAGCGCGTTGCGGCCGCGTTAGGTATTAGTGCATCTACGATTACAAAAATTACTACCGAAGCCTACGGAACAAGCGGCATGCAGGAGAATAAGCTTCGTACGCCGAAGAAAAAACGCCAACCACGTCGTGTGACTTCGGTTGACAACTTTGACGCAGACGCTATACGCCGTCATATATATAACTATTACTTACGTAAAGAAGTTCCAACACTTAAAAAACTTGTTGCTTCTTTGCGTGAATGTGATTTGTTCCGAGGTCAAAAATCGTCATTGGTAAAGGTCTTGAATGAAATTGGATTTACTTATAAAAAATCGGACAAACGCAAAATATTGATGGAGCGTCGCGACGTAGCTTTTGCTCGTTGCGAATTTTTGAGCGAAGCCAAAAAAATTACAGATTGGTCAAATGTTGTTTTCACTGACGAAACTTGGCTGAATGCGAACCACACAGTGTCTAAGAGCTGGACTGATGACACCGCTGCTTCCACTACCTCAGTACCGATGGGAAAAGGAGAACGTCTAATCATTTGCCATGCAGGGTCTGTGAAAGGATTCATGCCAGATGCTTTGTTGGCCTTTAAATCCAAAAAAACAGTTGAGTACCACGAAGAAATGAATTCTGAGGTTTACGAAAGTTGGTTTAAGGAAATGGTACAATCATTGGAAGAACCGTCAGTTATTATTATGGATAACGCATCCTATCACTCACGCCAAATTGATAAAATGCCGACCCAGGCCGACAAAAAACAAGTAATCATTGACTGGCTTCAACGACATGGTGAAAATGTTGATAACTCCTTACTAAAAGTACAATTACTAAATATATTACGAACAAAAAAACACTTCCCAAAACGATATGTGATCGACGAAATAGCTGCAGAACATGGTCATTGGGTTCTTAGACTTCCACCCTATCATTGTCAATACAATGCCATTGAATTAATATGGGCTCAAGTTAAAGGACACGCTGCTAGAAATAACACAAAACCCCCATTCACGGCAAACAAAATGGTAAATTTATTAAAAAATGCATGTGTGAAAGTAACTGCGGAAAGCTGGCAAAATGTAATTCAAAAAACACAAGAAACTATAATGGCAGATTGGGATAAACACGTGGCGATAGATTATATGAGTCAACAATTAATTATAAATGTCGGCAATAGCTCGAGTGACAGCAACGATGAATCTGATTTTGATTAATAAATAAATAAAAATAAAAGATTAGATTTCGTTTGCTTAAATTGGAATTGGGGTTGCTCAAACTTTACTATTTTCTGGTACCAAACGGCAGACTTTAATGTCTGCCATCCCCAGCGAGCAACACGGAAGGGAGTAGCCTTAGCTAAAAAATATTGTTCAAATCTTTCTGTCATTTCTTGCGGGAGGGGAAGTTGCACACTAGCGCAAAGCCGCACTATTACATACAAAACATACCTGTACCGATCCATTGCCGATCATACTCACACAACCAAATCACTAACACATAAAAAATAAAGCACCATTCACAAATCTAGCCCCGCCCTCACCCCACAGTATATTATCAAACTCCATGGTCCATGCGGACTTGTACTTTGACAGAGGGGAAACGCTGTGTATGCCTACTCCCTTCCGTGTTGCTCGCTGGCCATCCCAGATTTAACCGGTAACAGCTTCGTCAAGTATGACTTGTACTTGTAATCATCATAGTCATCATAACCTTGTTCTTTTTTGGATATACACCAGGAGATAAACACGTCTTCAAATAATGCTGTATGTTTTCCTGAGGCGCATCAATATAACGGTTTTACATAAAAATAAATCCGATATTATGTGCCGAGAACGGAAAACACCCGTGTAAAAATAGTTCATAAACAATATCGATATCTCAATCGTAACTTCGTAACATCACTATGTTGATAGCCATAGAACGTAATTTTTTAAAAACGTTTGTTATTTTATGGAATTTATATAAACTACTGCACTTATGGACTCATTTTGTGAAAGATGATTATTATACGGGATCAAGGAGCAAATTTAAGCAGTTGTCATATTTTTAAAACCTCGCATTTATAAGTTAACTTTTGCGTAACATCGTCATGTTACGTTCTATTGGTGCTGTCAAAAAGAGGATAAACGGTTGGATCTACTATAAGATTTTGGGTTAGTTATATAATCCGTATGTTTCATACCAACTTGTGATGAATTTATGATTAATACGCATCCATCCATACATCTTTCTAATTACACTCAAAGCTCGTACTTTATAGTTTGACTATATAGTCGCAGTAGATAAATTCGTTTAAGGCCTTAGGCTCAACTGCGAAGCCCAACCAGTTGACTTTTTTCCCTTTGGCACAACTGGTTGTGTTGATAAGGAAAAAATGTGTCGAAGGTTCAACCGGGACCTAGATTAAAACACGAGGCTTAACTATTTGAGCCTTTGAACTTCTTTTTCCCGTAGTCGCAACTAGTTGTGTAGATATACGTAGTAGTGGGTAATTTATATTAAACTACTTAGTGTCCGCGATTTTTTCTGCGTTGAATGGTTTTTGCGAGAAATCGGAGAAAGATGAATACGAGATTAAATTATATACCCTACATTTTTGTATCTGATTTAAGCTACATACATTCCAAATTTCATCTACACCCGTTAAGTCGTTTCATGAAGAAGTATCAAACACTCACAACACACGCCTCACTCACAAACTTTCTAAAGCTTGTGTTATTTCTATAATATTAGTATGCAGAATTACGTGCTGAAAGGTAGATAGGTATTTTACTTTACGACCTTACGACGGCTTTCTAAGGCCTGAAAACAAATAACGTTTATATTCGTTACTAGCGACTGCTTGGGAATTCGTTCGCGTAGTAGGGTCAGCGTTCGGCCTCGTCATAACCTCCCATCTTTTCTTGGTTTTTTTTTCATATGAACCGTCTCCCGATAGAAATTAATACAACAAAAAATAATTAGCGAGATTGTTCCAGCAGTCCAGATCGTTACTTGTGAGGAAATGCATCTGTTCTAGGCAAGGTGACGAGTTGGACCTCGTGCTTGAACCGTTTTATAATAACGTATAAAACGGTAAGGGAACGAAATGTTGCCGTCTTCGGAAACATGCAAAAGGGGTCCCTATTTAAGTTAAGTAAGTTTTGGGATTGCTGGCTTGAGTACCTGGGAAGCGGTGCCCAGAACGTCAAAAACTAAATCATAATGTGGAAAATAATAATAATAATAATAATTTTTATTAGTTCAACAGTAATATGCTTAGACATATTATGTACAAATTTACATAAGTACTTAATTAAATTTGTTACATTTGCAGCACTAGATATTGCGGTAGGATACCCTGTGTTTACAATATCTAGGTCTCCTCCGGGATACATAAACGTTACAGATGCAGTTATTGTGATTAATTAAAATAAATATTCAAATGTAAACTTGACACACTCTTCTATAAAATAATAAATTCATTACAATAAAATTATACATACATTTAAATTATACATGAATTAAATTGTTTATCGACCGACCTATTGTTGGCGAATGCTAAAATAAAATTTAAAAATAAAATGCAACAAACGATTTTGAAAACTGATGTATAAAACTGAATGTTGATTTTACTAATGATACTTAAGGATTTTCTCATTTTATTACGCGTAGCAAGTCCTCTGTGCTTTGATAACCTAATGTATACAAATATTCCTTTAATTTATTTTTGCATTTAAATTTAGTGTCATGTATAATATCGAGTTTCTTATTAATTTTTTTGTATATATAACATCCCATAAAACTAGAGCTTCTTTTTCCTATAGCAGTGCTAAATGTTGTAGTTTGCCATGTGGGATAACGCCTAGATCTTGAATCCTTTCTAAGATCAGCAGCACACAAAGCTGTTCTATGGAATCGAAGTGTCGACGCTAGGATATATATTTGCCTGACTCTGAGGTGGTTGGTATCCTGATAAAGCAAGTCCGTTGGATAACTGAATGGTTTACTATACGCTACCTTCAGTACTGCACGCTGTGCACGTTCAAGCTTCATCAAGTTACCACTTCCAGCGGAACCCCATGCAATAATACAGTAGCTGAGGATTGAATGGCAAAGAGCTATATAGACCATAGATATTACTTTCCGGTCCGCTATTGACTTAACTCTTTTGAAAACATGAAGTAATTTTCTCACGCGGCCGCTTAGCACTTGAATTTGTTTAGTCCAAGAAGGCAATTCGTCTATATATATGCCAAGATATTTGAATTCTTGCACTTGTCCTAATTTAAGACAGGTACACTTGGCTAAATCCGTAGTCTTGCATTGGTGTAGCTTTATGCAGACATCTACAGTAGGGGCACTATGACCTGAGACTCGGAAGGCTACTATTTTGGTCTTGCTCGCATTAAGCGTTAAGAGGTTATTTTGAAGCCACCTCACTACAGTACGCAATCCATTGTTAGTGTTCTGAGTCACCTCTTCCCAAGTACAATCGTCAAAAATGATGGCGGTATCATCGGCAAATGCAAACAGTCTTGCATGGCTCAAGTTAAGGTTACATAGGTCGTTTATATATGCCAAAAACAGTGTTGGACCGATCACGCTACCTTGAAGAATGCCGAAGCGCACCTCCTTAGGCCTGCTGTAGCTATCCGCCACTTTGACTCCTTGCTTACGGTGTGAAAGGTATGATTTAAACCATTCTAAAGCAGTTCCTCGTACCCCGATTCATTCTAGCTTTTTTAACAGAATGGATCGTGACACGGTATCGAAAGCCTTAGCTAGGTCGAGAAAAACACCAATGCATTTCCGTCCAGAGTCTAGTTTACTAGATACGTGTTCAACCAATGCAGATACCGCATCCTCAGTCGACCTTCCAGACCTAAATCCAAATTGGTTTGGCGATAAAATGTTATTGCTCTGCAGGAACGACATAAAGCTTCTGTTGACCAATTTTTCTAATATTTTGCAATTGAGCTTAATAGAGATATTGGTCTGTAATTTGAAACCTGCTCTCTATCCCCTGTTTTAAAGATAGGGCACACAACAGCCTGCTTAAACTCCTCGGGGACGACACCAGTCTCAATGCTAAGATTACAGATGAAAGCTATGGGGGCATCAAAGATGTGCTTACCTAATTTTAGCAAATGGTTACTAATATTATCAGCTCCAGTTGAGAAACTTGATTTTAAGTTGCCTATAATTTTACGAACCTGACAAGAATCCGTTGGAGCTATAAATAAGGAATTTGATGGTGGATTCGTACTTTCGATTTCATTACACAGCACTTGTTCTGATTTGTTTAATTGTGATAATATAACATTGGCCAAGGTTGCCCCTACGGTTGCAAAATAATTGTTTATATTGTTTAGCGCTTCTTGTGGAGTCTGTGCAGACTTTAGCAACCAAGTGTTAGTGGATTCAGCCGATTTAAAACTGCAGACTTCCTTAATAGCTTCCCACACTTTCTTACTGTCGCCGTTACTGTTTTTTATTTTACTCGAGTCATGCGCATTTTTTAAAATTTTGAAGTAAGTTATTACAAATATTTCTATAGTTCTTATATCGAATTTGTGAATTTTTATCTTTAGCTTTCTTTTTGGCTAAGTATTGTAAGTGGTCCCTTTTTCTTATACATCTTATCAAGCCAGGAGTGATCCAGCTTTTCCTAATAAATTTTGAATTTTTTGTCATGGTAACAGTTCTGTGGTTTTCAATAGATTTTTTGACAATAGTGCTGAACGTTTTAACTGCGTCACTTGTGTTAGATTGCGTGTAAACCACTGTACTAAAGACCAATTTTCTGCCTCTAGATCTTTTATGACTGATTCGTATTCGATTTTGATTTTCTTAATAATTTTCTTATGTTTTACTGTCTTAGTTCTTTCCTCCATGCTCAGAATGACTGCTTCATGATCACTCACCCCTGATGTACAGATTACAACTGATATGCTAATGTTACTTCAATTAATCAATGGTGCCTATATACTAGTATTCTGAAATGTAGGTGTAGACCACAAGGCAAAAACAAAATCCAATATTACATCACGGCAAATTGATTCTGTTGGGTAGCTTTTCAATTTAATATCTGACTAACTCAATTATATTCTATGGAACATTGGTCTAACTACAAAAATATGTTTACTTTTATATTCAACATCGCAGTATAATATACTAGCTGATGCCCGCGACGTCGTCTGCACAGGATTAGTACTTCTAGTAGCTTATTATCTTCTCCAAAGCTATATCTATCTTTAAGTTAATTTAAAGTTAAGTTAATTTAAGTGCTTAGTAAATCCATTAGTAATCACTAACAATAAAATATAGTGCCTACGTACATACAAATATAAAATAACGCACCATGGAAAAAACTGCCATTACTCTTCATCACCCTTGACGGTATTTGTGTTATATTTCATCACCCTTGACGGTCGCCGAGCACGTCTAGTGTATTGAGCTGTCAAAATGATAGCGTGCTTCTGACTAAGCTATCAGAAACTAACATAAACTTTGACAGAACTGTCATCATTACGATCGTAACGTAGGAGATCTTGTTATTTTGTCTATGCTGTGCCCAAAAATATTACGCCTTTTCACCCGCGTTGTGATGGATGACGATAATGATGAAAAGTATCCTATGTGTTAATCCAGCGCCTTATCTACCTTCATACCAAATTTCATCAAAATTTACCCCGCCGTTTGAGCGTGAACTAGTAACAAACATCCACACGTACATACATCCATATATCTATACTCACAAACTTTCGCGTTTATAATACGAGTATTAGTAGGATGAGCAGGAAGTAGGATATTAATTAATATCAGTATACTCTAGTC
Source organism: Selenia dentaria (assembly GCA_917880725.1). NCBI lineage: Eukaryota > Metazoa > Arthropoda > Insecta > Lepidoptera > Geometridae > Selenia > Selenia dentaria. Next base: position 16,613,855 of record OU862888.1, on the reverse strand, counting down.
TATCTATCGAACTCTTTAAGTGAAGGATGAAACATAGGGGACTGACGACACGATCCCAACCGCAAATTATATGAACCATGTCTAGCTACGTTATAGCATCTTGAACATTTTGGAACAATTTCCAATAATCTGTAATAAAATTACTTCTAATACTCTCTTAGCTGCTTTAACAAGTATTGTCAAAGTTACGTTCTAGATATACGCAATTTCGTATTTGTAGTTTGTAACATATCTTACTCCAAGTACCCTTATTGTAAATACCTAAACTGCTGGGCTATTATGTATCTCAGTTGCTAACAAATGTTGATAGAAATCGAAAAATATGTCACATTTGTCAGCTCCAGACATCAACATACTAACATTTTTGCTTACTGGAGTTGCCAAAACTGACATAGGGCTGCCATTTTTCAAGATTTCAATCAACATTTGTTAGCAACTGAGATACATAATAGCCCAGCAGTTTAGGTATTTACAATAAGGGTACTTGGAGTAAGATATGTTACAAACTACAAATACGAAATTGCGTATATCTAGAACACTCATGTTATAGCGTGACCAGAAGAAATAGGGGTTCATTTTTATTTATATAGATAGATATATTATGGATAGCAATGATTAGAAGGAAATTTTATTGGTATTTCTGAGATTTCTACTATCTATAGTACTTCCCGAACACTCAAAAAATTTACGAAAGTAGCGTGTTATTTTAAAATGCATAACAGTGTCACCAAAAAAAACGGTTTCTGAGGAGAAGCAGGAAATCTGGTTGAATATCAATACCTATAGGAAGCTAGCGTGAAATGGAATAAATGTGCTTTGCAGTAATCCCAATACGCTAACACGTGACGATGCTTGAAAGCTTCTTTCGAATCCAATATGAGGGAAAGCAATTTATATTTGTCCTGAATCATGATATTATCATTTTGTTTTCATACGCTATATCAAAGGTACCGGCTTACGGTAAAACATATTTTTTACGCAGGAGATATTAGAAAAATTTTGGGTAGATTTTACGAAAAAGAATCTATCGTAGAGGAATTCTATAAAGAAATGTGTAATTGTTTATTGGTTACTTCGAAAGACCGAGTTTCATGATCGTAGGTTTTTCTTATTTTGCTCACAGGCAGGTATCTCAAAAACTTGTACTTTACGTTTTAAGTACGTGCAAAGGCCTAACAAAAGAATTATTTGCTCTGTGCTAGACCTAAACTATAAGTAGACACAGTTTAGTAAGTATAACAGTCAATCATCGTGTTTGACGTTTGTGCAAAAAGCCGACAAAGTCTAGATAGTTGGCGTCATCCTACTTTGTTTAAGGTTGACGTGGCAACTACTTGTGCAAAGGTTTTCACGCTTTATATTGACATAAACTGTCTACTCTAACTAATTCCCCCTATCCATATGGTAAAATTAAGCATGTATGTATGTTCTGATGATAATACAATGTAAAACACCACTGAACCGATCCAATGATAGAGCTGAATGGGTACCATGGGAACTCTACTGCCACAAGCAGTAGAGGTAAACGTATCGAGTTGAATTCGTTAGACTTGTCTCGGTGAGATATTTGGCAGTGGAAGATAACCTGGGCTACGGTGGAGCCGAAAGATAACCATACAGCTACACTTGGCAAACGTTTTCGAGTTTGAGCTAGAATTAAAGATACCTATAGTATGAATTAGGTACTTATAGGTAGGTTTAGTGTGGTAGGGTAGGTAATTACTTATATAGTGTGATTGGGTAAGTAATTATAATATAATTGGCAAAAATCTAATAAAAATACTAAAGAAAATAAAATTTAAGACGACGTGTAGGTACTCTCTCACAGCAGCTCAAGTCGTAGGTACCTATAATGAACATCATATAATGATCCCGTAAGTCCTATCTCCCACTATAATAGTAATTGCTTAATTGTTGTTAGGCAGTTTATCAGTATTATTCTAAAAGCAATTATTAACACTTGTATTTGCTATAAGTAATGGATGTCAGAGTACCTAGTCTGACATCCATGTTATCAAGCTTGTACATATTAATTAGACATTGTATACACTACCTAGATAATATTTTAATTACCTAAAGTAATACTTAATTAGCAGCAGATGTATTACTTAACCTAATTAGTAATAATAAATTAGTTTGTGTAGGAGTAGTTTAATGTCTACTTGACCTAATTAAGAAAACCAAGTACTTAATAGACTTGACTGCACATAAAATTCTCCATGACTTCAAGACTCTGAGTTATCATTAATTTGTTATATGTTAACTGGCATAGCGATACAAATCTGTATTTGGTATAAGTACTTATTTTATAAGGTTGTATAATACTGTTAAAAAAACTAACGTGGTTTTCACTGATTTTTACAAAAAAATAAAGAAATTACTCACGTAATACTTATACGACTATAGTTTGAGGACCACTGAGGACCGGTGGTCTTTTCCACCTATGGATCCCTTTTTATCGCCCTTTTTTTGTCTAAACTGATTTGGCATAAAGAGTTACGCTTTTTTTGTCCTAATCATAGTTAGACATAGGGTAAAACCGGGATAGATGCCGCGCTGGGATAGATGCCTCGTTTCTAAAAACTCAACTACCAGAGAACGAAACAGCGAATTCGTTGTTTACATACGCGCCACATGCACCCCCCACCTCAGTGACGCGCGAGTTATTGTGCTAGACGGACGTTTCTCGCTTGTGTGTCGAATTACATTCGCAGCGGACGCGACGAACGCTTCAAAATTTCAAACGTAAGTATTCACTATTCCATATCTTTATAAACAGTTAAATGATTACATTTTATTTGAATGGTTTTAATACATTGGTTCTTTGAGAACACATTTAAGAGTCAATCACTGATGTTTGCATTTATTTTATTTATAAAATATTGAGAGGCATCTATCCCTAGTGAAAAGGATAGTTGGCCCGAGTTTACAAGGGATAGTTGACTTTAGGGGCATCTATCCCTCTATACTGCAAGAGCCTTATCAAAGTATTTAAAAGTCATAGTCGTGAATATTTTGGTATTTCCTAATAGTAGAATATTAGAAAAACCAAAAAAAATGTATCCAACTTTAATTTCATAATTCGAATGTAATGAAATGAGTGTAGATACAGTGTTTTATTTATACTTACTTTGCTTATTGTAGGTGAGCCATGCCAAGGAAATACAAAAGAAAGGCGGGCGTACGAGCTCGAGTAGTTTCTTGGACAACAGAGCAGCTACAGTCAGCTTTTCATGAATTGGATAAAAAAGAATTGGGGATCAATGAAATATCCAGGCAATTTGGGATTCCATCCAGAACATTGCGAAGGCGTTACGCTATTAAAAACCAAACTAAGTTGACTTTGGGAAAACATCCTGTCCTGGGTTTTGAACACGAAAAAAGGTTGGTAGCGCACATTTTGAAGCTTAGCGACGCGGGATTTCCCCCAGATAGACGATCTATACGTACGTTAGCATACCAATTTGCCGAAAAACTACAGATTCAACACAATTTTGATAATGAAAACCAGATAGCTGGGAATGAATGGTTCAAAAGTTTTAGTGAGCGAAATCCAGAGTTGTCTATTAGGCAAGCAGAAGGTTTATCTGTCGCTAGGGCTAAAGGTCTTAGCAGAGAAGAAGTTTTCATGAACTTCTGACAAAAGTCCTGGCCGATAATGATCTCTTGGATAAGCCTGAAAGGATTTATAATATGGACGAATCAGGAGTTCAGCTTAACAATAAGCCTGGCAAAGTTGTTGCAAAGAAAGGTGCAAAAGTAGTAAATTCAGTTACATCTGCGGAGAAAGGTGAAACAATGACCATCGTAGCGTGTTGCAATGCCATTGGTAATTTTCTCCCACCAGTAGTAATAATTAAAGGTGTAAATAAGAAACCAGAATTCGAGAATGGTCTACCACTGGGCTCAAAAGTGTACATGAACAAAAAGTCGGCATACATAAATACCGATCTTTTCAATAAGTAGCTTACGCAACACTTCATAGCTTTGAAACCGCAAGGTAAGGTTCTGCTTATTTTAGACGGGCACTCATCTCATTCATCCGCACCAGACATGTTGCAAGTTGCTTCTGATAACGATATTATTTTGTTATGTTTACCCAGCCACACTACCTCAGCTTTACAACCATTAGACGTAGCGGTGTTTGGGCCATTTAAAACATACTTTAATCATGAAACTAATCAGTTTCATATCACTACTAATCAGTTAATGCTGGAACCCTTATACGCAACGCATGGATACGCGCTACTACACCTGCAAATGCTCTTGCTGGCTTTCGAAGAAGTGGGATTTATCCACTAAATCCTAATGCTTTGCCCGATTCTGTTTTCACTATATCTGATATTGCACATCGCAGTGACAATGATCCTGATCAACCCTGTGTGCTTCATCAAACTACAACAGCGCTTCTTCAAACATCTTCTTTAAACAAAAATGCAGAACCTTGTGAGCATGTTGAAGTTGAACACAGAACACAAACAACTATACCTCCGATTTCTTCAATTAATTGTCCAACTACATTTGAAAACGAATATTTGTATGTCGCAGACCTGAACATAACACCACCCAATATGCCATCAACTTCATTCAACCGAAACTCACCTAGCCTTTTGATCGACCCTCAGATTTTAGAAGATACGATTATTGATATTGTTGATATAGGTTATTGGTATATGATTATAGGATGATTCACTAATACGGATTCTAGATAACGAAGAAAAAGAAACACCTTCTAAATTTTTTGTCGAAGCATCACCAATACCACAAATTCCTCTGACTTTAGCAAGGAGAGCTAAACAATCGGCAGATATTCTCAATTCTAGAGAAAAAATAAAAGAAAAAAGGGATATTGCTGACAAGAAAAAGAAACAAATAGAATCTAAGATAAGCAAGACTGAAGCTACCAAAAAAAGACGAACAATAAAAAAAGCAAATAAAAAAGCCAAAGAACAAATACAAAAAAATAAAAATAAGAAAGGAAAACCAAAGAAAAACTATGACTCAAGTGAAGAAACAGATGGTGACGTGACTGATTGCAGTCATAAAGAAAATGATTATTATTTAAAAGTAAACAAGGATCGTGGATTACGTAAAAGACTAGCTATTTATAGCTCAAACAGTGAAAATGAAGATCACCTCTCACCTAATGCTGAAAAAGGTAAAAAAACCATAGGACTACCGGTGAAAAAACTAAAAAAAAAAATTAGAAGAGACTAATGCTATAAATGAAAATTTTTGCGTAGAATGCTTCGATACCTATAATAACACGAAGTCTAAATCTGATTGGATCCAGTGTATTATGTGTCAGAAGTGGCTGCACGAAACATGCACACTTTTTAAGAACTATTGCTCAAGATGTGGAAAACTTAAAATGTCCGGTTCCACTTAATGAAGGATAGTTCCTTACGAATATGTTGATTTTCTTAAATGTTTAAATAATTACTAAGGTTATACGAAATTATTAATTTTTATTTTGTTAGAGATTCATATGAATGTTGATTTTTTTTTAATGTTAAATAATTATTTCTACGTTAAAACGGGAATGTTTCGTTTGAGATGATTCTATATGATAGTTTTAATATGTTATCGCTTAAACAGTTTTTTTTGTATTTTTTGTTAAAGACATGCATAAATATAATTATGGTTAAGCATTTTATAATACCTACACATGAAGATAATAAATAAATATTACATTGTGATTATGTATTCTTGTTGATTATTTAAAAAGGCATCTATCCCGCATCGCAGGCATCTATCCTCCTAAGTGATTTCATAGTGGGGCATCTATCCATATAGGTAGGCACCTATCCCCAAAAAATGTGTTTCGCAAGAATTACATTTTTGCAAAACCAGTAATGGTTAGGTAAATAAATACAGTTTCTAAAGCTTTATGAATGATTAAACTAACTATATTACATGGTCAATCTAAGCAAATATGTTTGGTTTTCAAATAATGAAACAGTTTCGAAAAGTGGGGCATCTATCCCGGTTTTACCCTAATTGTTTTTGTCATACTATTTCAGTAAGCATACATATATTTTACCTTATTTTGATTTGCATAAAGTTGTAAGGCATAAGGTTTGTTCCTCTAATAGTTATTAGGCATAAAGATCCGGTGTACCTCTGAATTTCGACAAGTTCAATACTTCGACAGCTGCTTACTTAAAAAAACCTAGTTCGACAAGTCATTGCTTCGACAGAACAAACATTCGACTAGAATATCTCCCACAGGAACGTACGCGGAGTATCTAGTCAGAGCAAAATCACGATAGGTGCGACGACGAACGAAGCGCGGAGGAGCGATAGGTTGAATGGTGACCATACAACGCGCGAGCCGAGCGAGCGTAGCGAGCGTGCCGCAGTAGCGGCCGAAGCGCCAAAATCAGGCTATACCTCGATAAGTATATAATACAGCACTTTTGAGATATACTATTTGTCGAATATATGTCCTGTCGAAGCAATGACTTGTTTTGTTAAGTAAGCGACTTGTCAAATTATTGAACTTTTCGAAATTCAGAGGTACACCCCACAAAATTCCCAAAACTTTATTTTACCCTTACTATGCTTAAATATCATTATGCGTAAGTAAATTTAGTCTTTAGAATAGCATGCTTAACAATTATTATGCTTAAAATAGTTATGCTTTAAAAATTGTGTCAAATAAATTTATTTCAAATGATATTGTACGTAATTATTATTAGGATAAGTGAATGTATGCCCCGTTAAATTATGACAAAAAGTTTTACGCATAAAAATAGGGAACCTGTGACCTATGTGTAACCTCCTGAACGGCTTTTCCAAAATAATGCTTAGTAAAAAAAATATTACATACTTACATCGAGTTACATTAGTTACATTACTTACATCAATTAGTTTCGAAATATGTTTGACAATAAGTTATGGCGCTAAACGTACGGATTTTTTTTTATCGCAAATAAAATTATATTATACTTACACGATAAATGATATTTTTTGTAGTACCTAAGCAGAAACAAGCGGTGGCACCGTGAAATGAAAAAATAGAAACTTATAAAACAATTAGAGGTTGTTAAAAACAACGAATCAAATGAATGCCCTACAGCAAGCACTACTTGTCTAGGTACGCTCGTCAATGTATTGGTAAGCAAATACGTTTCTATATTGCAAATAATCCAAGTTATAATTAAAATATAAGCAGCCTAATACTATAATAAATGTTGAAATTTATAGAGAGATAAATTCCATCCTCGGACGGGATTCGAACCCGGGTCTTCTGACTCTCCGTGTCAGACGCCATTGACCAACTAGGCTATCGAGAATCTGGTCCGAGCATCGAATTTTAACTCTCTATTTGACTAACCGTCTTGCGGGGACGGAGCGACATCTATTGGACAGTTTAAGAGTACCATCCAACCGAAAGAAGCATTATTTATAAATACTTGAATCTTTCGTATTGACATCGCAGCCCTTGTAATTTGTTATATAGTTATTATATAATTGCTTAAGCGATCTCAAACATTGAAATTTATAGAGAGAAAAATTCCGTCCTCGTTCCAAATTCCATAATAAATGTTATAGGTTATATATATAATCCTAAATAAATAATTATAATATAAATGCGAAAGTTTATTGATTTATTACAGTTTCGTGACAACGGCTGGACGGATCGTAATAAAATTTAACAAGTAGATATATTGTAACCCAGGGAAGGACATCATTTTATCATCATCATCCGTCACCACGCGGGCGAAACTGCGGGGCGCAGCTAGTATTCACTAATTTAAAATATCTATTTTAAACATACGTTCATTATCATCATCTCAGCTGAGGACGTCCATTGCTACACGTATGCCTCCCCCATAATTTTCCAAAAGAACCGGTCGGAAGCGGCCTACAGCCAACATCGTCCTGCGACCTTATAACCTATACGTATGTAGTTACTAAGGTCGCAGATGTATATGGTAATATAGTGTTACCTATTAGTAAGAGTAATTAATATCGTATTCATTATGCGTAGACTTCTGTTTTTTTTTTAATCAGTCTTAATATAGGTACACTTTATTAAATAATATAGGTATGAGTCAACGTGAGAAACTAATTTTAGGAAATCGGTTAAAATAAGTACACTCATTACAGTTCCCCCAGGCCTTACATACAGGTACGAGTTGGTTCATTTATGTGTAGATACCGTTTGAATTACCTGTTTATTGTCTGGATTAAGTAACTATTATAGCTTCGTATGCCTATTATGTACAGGTAATCCCCCGTGCCTTGATAATTTGCTTTCACATGGTCGATAAATAAGAATTGGAGTTATTGTTGTTCGTGGGCCTCTTGCAGTAATATACTTGTAGCTAGGATGTTTTGTCGTATATCTTTGTTGAGCTAATAATAATAATAATAAGCCGGTAGTAGCGTTCTAGGCCGGTAGTAGCACTCTAGTGAAACCGCAGCACACCTCTCGACACTCTTTAGCCATCCACACCAACGTTACCCTTTCTGTCACCATTCATGGTGACCTTTATGGGGGGCCCGTTTAGTGGGTGGCAAGTCTCCACCTGCCCAAAAAAAATGTTTAATGAGACTGAAATTGGCAGGTGCCGTAGTCTCTTCCATAGCCCACTGTCTTCTTATCGCTAATAAAATCATATCAATAGCCTTGCCATTTTACCCATTTTTATAATAGATATACCATGTCACCATCCATCCATCCAAAAGTTTCTGTTTTTATACTACTTTGTATTTTTATACCAAACAGGCCTCTAAGTGTAGGCTACAGCCCCACTTATGCCTTTGGAAAAGACCGGATGAAATCCGTGAATTTTTTTGAATAATATAAGCATTTTATTGATAACAAAAAACAACTTTGTAACTTTCAATTAACACAAAACACAATATAAAAAAAAAAAACAATAATTACACACAACACTAAAGCACACAAGTTAATTGAATTGGATTAAATCTATTGTTGTTTATACCACTATCGAGACTAATCACGTAAAATTGCGTAACATTAAACATAACTTTAGTGCGCGCTGGGTTTAAAAACGAATAGTTACATTATATTATGCAAAAGTTTAATAACTATAAATCAAGTTCCTTACAAAAATATTTTTTATATTATATTAAAAAAATATTATTTAAATTTAGCTTTTTTATACTTTTTGTTTGAGACGAATGTCATAAAGCTACACTAGCCTAAATGTATCAAACAGACTTATATATTCAAAATCGACATCGACTTTCTATTTTTATCTTGTTCTAATTTGATAGGAACGAAAACTGATGATATTTTAACGAGTGCCAGAATTGCCAGATGTTTTCTAGCACAAAACTTTGTTACTTCTTAAAGACACTTCACAGGAGTATAACTTGCCAGAAATATATTATTAATTCTTTGGTAAAGATAAGGATCTAATGTATCTACTATGCATTAATTAAGGCGAAACGGTAGAGAAGCTGCAAGGTTGAATGAAATACTCAGCGTGCGCGCTTTCAAATATTAACAATATTTATGTTAATTTATTTTATAACAAAAAAAAATATTTTTCGTGTATCGGTGAACATATCTGATTAAAGTATTTTGTAAACATTTATTATACATAAAAAGTTATGTCTATTAACCATTTTCAAAGGTAGGTATATAGTCCTTCAAATCTAATAGATACCGTTTGACGTTTCATACTTTTCAAGACAAAATGACTTTGTACAGGCGTCACTCACACAATTTCAATAACCTTCACCCTAAAATCATGGAATTATGACGTCGTTTAAAGTTACGTAGCCTGGTGCTTTTTTGTTTTTTACGTAGTGTTGCGACAATGCATAGGTACTCACTTTTTTACGAATAAAATCGGTAAAAAATTACGAATAATCGAACGTATTGATAACTATTGTGAAAGCCTAAGAAATCATTATTGATAACTAGCTGCGCTCCGCAGTTTCACTCGCGTGGTGATGGATAATGATGATGAATCAAATATTACAGCGTACGTTACTCACTCAGATAAATGTAGCTTTCTATTTGCGAAAATTTTTAAGCTATAGCATAGCTTTTTTAGCGGGCCTTGAGCGTGGAGACCGAATCCAGAAATTCCGTAACGAAAATAACCGTACACCCCCACTCCGACTCCATCTATCGATGAATAGCAGAACTTTTAATGACTTTTTGAAATATCACGCTTGTCTCTTTAGTTCAGCAACTCGCCTCTAGATGGCATTGGTTAAATAATTATAATTGCACAAGTTGATTTGGCATATATCGATGAATAGCAGAACTTTTAATGACATTTGAAATATCACGATTGTCTCTTTAGTTCAGCAACTCGCCTCTAGATGGCATTGGTTAAACAATTATAATTGCATAAGCTGATAAAACAGCTATGCAATAGCTTTACCGCGGCAGTCTCCGAGTGCCACACGTCTTTTTTTTACTCGGTTAAGTACTTTATGCGTTTATTATACATTTCAAACAAAGACACAATCAAATCTTACCTCTTTATTATTCGAGTAGATAAGGATTAATATCAAGGTACGAGTAATGTGGCCTAGTTTGTACCAGCGTTACTATTGCATATTTTAACATACAAAAAATCCTTATTGTGACATAACTGTAATCGTTTCAAATATGTGATCACAATTTTTTTGTTTTTGTGTCTTTTTTGTTTTAATGTCTTCTTTATAACTGTACTTCACTTTGCTTTATTGTCAATAATTTCCGCAGCATGCGGAAGTGGACAGCATTTCCCCTATCAAAAAAAAGGATTCTAAAATGGTGTAAGGTTATGGTTTTGGTGTAAGAATTAATCAAATCGGACTAGTAGTTTCGGAGGCTATTCAATTCAAACTATCAATCAAAATTTAAAGTATTAGAGTAATTAACTTATTAAATTTATTTTTCTAATAAGATTATTGATTTTATAGTAAGGTGATGTAATTTTAAATAAATCTTTGTAGACAAAATTGTTCGTGTCCAAATGAGTGTGTCCGTACTTTTTCCGTTTGTGTGTTTTGTTGTGTTTTTAATTCATTTACTTTGGCAATCATTATTCTCTGGACTCCGATTTAAGTGATTATAATGTCGAAAATGCGTGTGAACGCGCCTTTATAAACCAGTATTGCAATCGTCTCGTGCTGTAATTTAGTTTTATTTATATTTGTAGATACCCTCTTTTGCTCGCTACAAACACATTGTTAATTTAACTTACTATGTAAGTTATTATTATAGGTATATTTTCTTGTAAATGATTTGTAATCTTGAGAGAAAATAATAATGATCTTAAACCATAAAAGAGGACGTACTTTAAACGCCCAGGCTCGTGAATTGGTGGTGAATATAGGTGTATATATGTGGTGGTGATATAATAAATAATGCGGGTGATTTCATGTTGCGAATGTATTTCAGCTCTTACAAGTCAAGGATTGAGAGCTATAATGCCGAATTGGGTAAAATTATAATCAATTTCTAAATCTTCATACACTTTGATGAAATAATTATTTTTAGTAGTAGTTTTGTAGTTGTATTTAATGAACCTACTTACCTGTTTTCTTTCAATAAACAGTAATGTAAATGTAAATAAACACGTTTAAATAGTAATAACAGACATACTCGTTACTCTATTTTAACAGTAATAACTACATTTTTGATTATTGTTGTTTGTCTATGTGTCATCTATCCATACATACCACATTCATCGTGCGCCGCGATTAAATAAAAACAAAACTGCGGCCGGTCGATATGCCAGCTTCCATACAAAAAGGTTCAAACCTCATAAATAGAGATCTCTTAAGAATCCGATATTGTACTAACCGATTTTTTGATCCCACCCCTATTTTACAATCTGTCTAAACTGTCAAACGGTATCTATTAGATTTGAAGGACTATAGTTTTAAAAATTCGTGCGGACGAATTTTCAAATTTAAAGCATATTTCATCATAGTAAAGAATTAATATTGTTTACACGTGTGTTACGGGAACGGTGACTTAACCCGTTGAATGGCGATTCGCCATATTTGGCCAATAATACTACAATAGATTTCTCAGAAATCTACCTACTTTTCCAGGAACTGCAACGTGTGTGGTTAAAGGTCTGAGGCCGTAGTACAATCAATTTGCGTACAAACTATGAGTTATATGTGTCACCGTTGCCCTAGATAAATGACAGTTCGTACTGTTACACATGAAGGATACGTAACACTACACCCAGTTATTCGTGCTAGGCCCATAGGAATTTTGATTTAACCCGTCTTGATTGTTTACCTGTTGACTCAGCTTGTTTTATCTATAATTATAACGTTATAAATTATGTATCCGTCAGTTCTACAATCTAAATTTTATCAATGTCTAAATTAGTACGGTTTAGCGCTAAATAAACAATCTGACAAACTAATGGAATAAGGGCGCCCAAGACACAAGCTTCGCCTACTTTGGTGTCCGAAGCAAATACTATTCTTTGTATAATGCTTATGTACCGCCTAGGTATATAATGCCTATGTTATTTTCTTCCTTTGAGTACCATTGACGTACATGTAGCAGTTACAGTCTTTCAGGACACACGTTATTATATACTCGTAATAATCATGCATTTATCTGTTTGTTTTGACTAAGCTACAAACTTCTCACCGCCTCATCACATACCTACCCTACATACCCGTAAAAGATTTATGCTTAACTTTACTCATACGTACTTACGAGCCCACACATGCACTCACACCACACACACATACCCAAACACATCCACACAAACACACTCACACTTACCCCCGCACAAACTCATGTGTACCATTTCTCAATATTCATTAGATATGTCACACACATTGACTACATAATAATGTCACAGTATTAAGTATAAACTTATTATAGATTCAAACAACTGGATTCAATTCCATTAGCTATGTTTTATTTTTAACACTTAAACGTATATACAAGTTTTACTAGTACTTCTAGAACAGTACTTGTCGCTTCGAAAGCTTGGGCCAGAATCCATTAATAACCAACCGACTGACTGGTGCTTCCCTGCTAGTTTTCCCTCCAAAACTCAATGCCAGTAAGTCTTCTTCCATTGGTCGACCATAGTCTGCTGTGATTGGCTGTCATAATCTGACAGCCAACCACGTGCTAGCTTTGGTGTTGCCATTTGAAAATGTAACATTCGTAAATTGTAAAATCGAACAGAAAACATTTCTATCGACTTTATTAAAAATCATGACAAACTTAATAATTCATTCATTCGATAGGTAATTAACGCACACATGTACTCGTATACATATGTCTTGTCATGCACGAACTCGCGCGCCACATACTTATCCTTGTACAATTGGTTCTTGTGTCGGGCTTCTAAGGTACAGTCTTAGCCTAGTTTGGGGCCCTCAGTGAAATTCAGTTAGGGCTCATATTAAGTATTTAAGCTATATCATGTTAAGTATATAAGTTATACTGTATATACCTTAATAAGATGTATTGAGATTGGTAAATAAACATTATAATTATTAAAACAAATTCACGGATTTAATCCGGCCCTTTACAGAAGCATAAGTGAGGCTGTAGCCAACACTTAGAGGCCTGTTTGGTATAGCAAATACAAAGGAGTATAAAAACAGAAAAAATGTGGGATGAAGGTTAACATGGTACATAAAACTATTACAAAATTGGGTAAAATGGCCAGGCTATTGGTTTGAACTTAATAGTGATAAGTGCGATAGTAGGCTATGGACGAGACTACGGCACCTGCCAATTTCAGTCTCATTTTAAACTATTTAGGCAGGTGGTGACTTGCCACCCACTAAACGGGCCCCCCATAAGAGCCACCATCAATGGTGACAAAAGGGGCAACGTTGGTGTGGATGGCTAAAGGTTGTCGAGAGGTGTTCTGCGGTTTCACTAGAGCGCTACTTATACCTATGCGCGTTATGCCCTTTAACACTTCCACCCTTGGAGCGTTTTGTTACTTGCTCTTACGTCTCAACCCCCAGACGGCCAATTAAGGCAAGCCGGGGGTCAGGGGTCTCATTTAGCCCCAGAGAGAATCAGGGTCCGCGGTGTCGCCACTCACCGACGACGGCTCGCCTCAAAGGCGCCCCTGCGGTATTATTATTAATCATTATAAAAACCATTTTGTTACAGAAGGCGTACATCCGACGTTCCTGGGCTCAGAAACAAATGCGACTGTCGTGGTCGGCAGAGATGCAACCCTTATTTGCATGGTGGAGAATTTGCAAAGCTTCAAGGTATGACTGCAATGGCTTTTTCACTTATCCAATATTGTGATGAACTAATTCAAGTATCAAATGCAAATGAAGTTATTGTTAATTTAATCCACTCAATACTGTCTAGTTCGCTCGATTTAAATAAAGGATCCTTTAGTATCTTGAATTAAATTTCATGATTTTAATTAAGTCTGTCCTAATTATGTTCATAAAATCCAAGAAACCTTTGATATTCTCACGCATCGTAATCCAAATTCAATTTTAATCAAAGAGTCTATTGTAGCAGTATCGAGTTTGTGGAAAAATTCGTCTAGGTACAGCCATCATACCTACAAAAATTGTCTCCAAACCGACGTTGCTGGGTTCGGGCTTGATGGGGGCTGATGAAATTAGAGGCTTGCGAAACTTGCCAATTTTATGCCTCAGAGTGATGGGCGCGATCAAAATGATAACTGTTGTGGGCAAAAATAACCACTTATGATCTGGAAGGCATCTTTATCATTATAATATACATAATCCTGCATGAATTCACACTACCACTATGTGGAAACAGCTGCCATTTGAAGTGTTCTGTGCTAGTCTTGCGGAGGCCGCGGGAAGGGAGAGAAAGATCACCTCTACTCTTCCGATCCGCACCCGGAGACCCGAGCGTAGGAGGAGGGCATATAAAGCCCTCCTCCATCCCCCAAAACAGAGGTCGTGGGGATGGACACGAGAGTGTTTCCACCAAATGACATCGAGGTAGCGCGCGCTGTGACACCGCGCGCCCCTCAGGAGTGCTAGGAAGGACTGACTCCTACTCCATCTCATCAGGATTGGGTCCTCATGGGAGAGCCAACGCCGGGACTGCAGACGATTGCAAAAGCGTTCCTGTAGTCCCGACATTAAGGCGCCCGGAGAAACACCGTGTGGTGGTTTAGTCGGTATAGTCTGCGCTTGCTGCTTTGGGTGCAGTTGGCGCGTAAAGGATGAGTCCGACATACCCCGTCAAATCCCCCCAGGTTTGGGGGGGATGTGTAAGTGCATTCTCCACTCGTTAATAAAAAAAGTTGATAGCAACCCTTCTGCCTTCTGAGCCTCTAGTCCCAGGTTTGATCCCTAGACAGGTCAATGTCTGCTTAGCCTGTGTACTTATATACATATATACACACACAATGTATATCAGTCATCTGGTGACCATAGCACAGGCCCTGTCTCATTAGGGCCCTGAAGACACCTTTGTGTGGATGTATAAGAAACGCAAATAATGCTGTGGATTTTCATTATAGCCTTTTAAATTTTCGTAATCTAAGACTAAGTAAGTTAGACATATCATAATATCAACACTCGCTCATTACGTGTATCTCAAGAGCGGTTGTGATAACTTGTAATCATAATAATTGTAACATAATTATGCCTTCCACGCGGAAAATTCCTTTGATGTTATACACATTAACATTACCTACCTGTATAGTAACTGCTAGGGTTGTCACTGTTTGGTAATTGTCTCTAAGACAGGTTAAGATTTTCAATGTTTTGTCCGTACACTGCAACTTCGCACTTCGTCTTATTTCGTAAATATATCTAGAGTTTTGATCATATTCTTTTGACTTTATGTAAATTAACACTTTGACCACTTTGAACACACACACGCACACTCTCACACTCACGCATTTGCTGTCATTATATAGGTGATAACTTAATTTCTTCTTGACTTACTTATCAACAGATTATCATAAATTAAATTATGGTTCTTGCAAAGAAAATTACTTGAACGTCCTACATGACTCCTTTCCGAGTTTTATTTATAATTCATATTTAACCATTATCTCACGTTTTGGTTATCAGTGATGAATAGTTTGGTCAAAGGAGTCACTAATTACGTCCTATAATATAATCTTAATCCAATAATAACATTATAGTCTCGACCGCATGCGGTCGAGATGCGAATATTTTATCATTCGCATCTCCCGCCTACAAGTTAAGACTAATAAGGCCTCTTGCGCATCAGAAAGAAAATTATATCATTAAGTACATAATAACAATGTTTTCCTTTAATTGTGCTGTGAGACCTTAGTTCTTGACAAATTTCATAACTCTAGATCAATTAAGGTATGTAGGTATCCTATAGGTTTTGATCTGTTTCCGAGAGTCTAAATATTATGCCGCATAAATATCCATGTTTCTTGACTTAGAAACTTAATTTATTAACAGTTCCCGGAGATCTCAAATACTCAAGAACTTTTTTCTCAGTAACGCGTGAAACGTAAGTCGAAATTAATATACTTACACACGGTCCATGGTTTGTATGTCTCTCAAGACTTGACAGATATATATTTTAAACAGCCAATGAAGTGAGCCAATAAGTTCGTTATGTTTTCGTCTTGAGATATGGACCCATAAAAAACACCATTATCTGTTTGACGACAGAATTCCAATGCACTGAAAAGAGTCCAACTGTAATGTTATGGATTTCCTTATTATCTTACCTTCATCAGTAGCTCAAGAACAAGGTAGAATTTGAAACTACCCCTGAGCTATTATCACTTTCAATTCCATATTATTATTTCAAGGCAAAGTCAATACTAAAACTTTTGAACTTCTGATCAGAAAGGGCAATTGTAGCAGCCCTATGAGCATCCACTCCGGTTACAATTTCCCATTACTTAGTCTAATAGTTCCCATTAGTCATTTCCCGAAGTAATGTCTTTCCATTCATATTGTACCGTCGCGGAGAAAAGGCCCCTTGATTGTGTCAGATATTGATGAATAGCACGAATACGTAATGGTATGACCATATAGAACTTGGTAAAGCTAATATTGCGCAGAATTCTATTACAAAAATATCGGTAAATGAATGTTTTTTTAATAACCAGCAGAGTAGCATATTAACCGCTATTCTCTCTTATTGGCCCGAGATGATGCTTTCAAAGGTGATAATTTACTAGAACTACTATCTGACTCTTATGGAACACATTTTTAAATTCTTAGTGACAGATGCTCAATCTTGACTGAGGGTAGCTAGCCATAGGCTCTAGAAAGTTATGTGATAAATCACGATCCTTTATATATGAATATGTATCACTATTGATGACCACAAAACTCGC
The DNA here is from genome assembly GCA_917880725.1 of Selenia dentaria. Classification (NCBI taxonomy): domain Eukaryota; kingdom Metazoa; phylum Arthropoda; class Insecta; order Lepidoptera; family Geometridae; genus Selenia; species Selenia dentaria. Next base: position 16,596,585 of record OU862888.1, on the reverse strand, counting down.
GGAAATAATCTAATTCAACTTTCAGACAAATATCATTCCAACCACGTATTTGACGCAGAGATAACATAACCCTTATATAAACCGTATTTATTTACTGGGCGAGTTAAAACGAGTAAAATTCCGTAACACTTATCACGTTTTCACGCGGCGATGGAGGGGAGCAATTCCCGGAGTCCCCAACTCTGCAAAATATGAATCGCTCCACAGTACAGCTATAAAACATGGTTCTGCGATTCTGCTCAACTCAATGCAAAGGAAGCAATTTTCACGGAACAAGCTCTTTTGTCCGCCAAGCACTTGATTCTAATCCTACGTATTGTGCGAACGCGTTACGCTCATTTTTACTTCGGAAAATTTGAATTCTTAATGTTAATCCCATGATAAAGTATGATAGCCTGATAATTAAATTTTCTTACTTGTATTGGTAAAAATAATTGGGATAATTGGATTTTGAATGAGCTACTACGCTACAACGAGACGCAAGTCTAACTCCAGAATCTTCTAGAATTGTTACAAGCATCATCATCATCATCATCATCTCAGCCGTAGGACGTCCACTGCTGAACATATGCCTCCCCCATGATTTTCCAAAAGGACCGGTTGGAAGCGGCCTGCATCCAACGTCATCCTGGGACCTTCCTCAGGTCGTCTGTCCACCGTGTCGGTGGACGACCTGCGCTGTGCTTGCCGATCCGTGGTCTCCACTCCAGAACCTTTCGGCCCCATCGGCCATCTTCTGAGCTATGTCATTGACTTTAGTTCTTCTACGGATCTCCTCATTTCTGATTCGATCACGTAGAGAAACCCCGAGCATAGCCTTCTCCATAGCTCGTTGGCATATACATACATAACCACAGTTTGTATATAATATTGCATACTAATGTTTACTTTCTAATGTTGTTGTAGATTCTGTCATAACTATATTAAAACTAGATGCCCCCGCATGGCGATGGATGATGATGAAATGTATCCTATGTGTTAATCCAGTGCCTACCTTCATATGAAATTTCATCAATTTTGGTTTGAGCATGAAGAAGTAACAAACATACAAACACGCTCGCAAACTTTCTCCTTAATAATATTAGCGTGATAGTGTGAAGTGTAATTCTGGATTAACTGTAGAAAACATTTAGTGAACTTTGATATTTATTTTGGCGACTAGGAATGGGAATATATATTTAAACAGGATAAAGCACTCGTAATATATAATTTACATTTTACGCCTACACACAAGCGCGAGCTGGATGTTTAAAACAAACGAACCGTTTCCTCACATCACTCAAGATTGTATTTAATCAGGTTTTTGTTTGTGGGAACAGTAATGGATTGCTTTGTATTGTATTTGAACATTAGGGACGTATGGAAATATTGTGACAGAATTTTTAATTAAATACCATTATTGATTCGCTTCATAACTTTATCTTTCACCTTATCTTCTTGTTTTAGGTAAGTATAATGTTGTCATTGGCATCTTGCTTTTCAGGAAATTTGATCATAAATGATCCTAGAGTTACGCGAGTATCTACTGTATAATATGTTTATACCTTCTTTTTGATATTCTCATATGATTTGGCTTTGGTTTTTATCATCATCGGGCTGCGTGACGCATTCTTACAAAGGAATCGTCGTTGGTGGTGAGACCGCGGCTAACCTACTCATAAGGTGCGTTCGTTTAGCTTATGAGGGCATTGGTGGCGTTTTCGTTGATGTCTCTTTTGTTAAAGCGTTCGGAAAGCTCAAAAACGTTATTTTTGCCACTTTTGCCCATACCCTATTCGAACGCTCAACTGAGCATAAGACCTGAAATCGCATGATTATGCTGTCAAATAACGATCACAAACAACCATGCTCCGGACGTGGGTCAAAAAATGCACTTTTTGGTGGCAAAATTCCTCTTTTGTACCTTTCCGAACGCTGAACAAAAAAGAGGCATGAATGACATTTTCACCCACAGATTCCCAATTCGAACGCCCCTTGTGAGCGTTTTTAACGTTATTTTCGCCAAAAACGATCAGAAGTGATCTATTCGAACGCACTAATAGAGGCTCGAGATTGTGCAGCTAATGGTTAGAATCATCTACTTCCTGTTACATGACAAGTATAATAATAATCACTTTGCATACTTTTAAAATTCTTGTTTAAGTAACTTTAAATTCTCTTTTATTACTTCTTAGGCAGATAAGAATCCCAATTGTTGGTAAGATTTTAAAACTTTTGGGAATCCTCCGCCTATTGTAAACTGGTTTTAATTTTTTGCCAGAAAGTATATAATCATATTAAAAGTTACCTTCAAGTTAGTTCCATTTAAATCTAAATCTGACTTCGATGACATTTACATGGTACTTTATTTAGATTGGTTGAAAAAATTTCGAGGTATGCACGAAAATATAAAAAAAATATTTTCATATCTAGATGACACACAGACTTAAAATACATCTGTGACATGACATCATTTTGTTGTAAAACATTGATGAGTAGCACGTATAATAAGTGTGTTATGCAGTAGGGAAAGTCGGTTGATATACTTACCTACTTAAATCTATACATATAATAAAAATGTAACGAATCGCTGTCTGTACGTGGAAGATATATAAGAAAAAATATTATTAAGACTTTTATAAACGCAAATAGAATGAAAAAAAATTATGTTAAAATGTTTGCCTGTTTATATCTGTTTGTCTGTGCGTTTGTACACGCTTTTCTCAGAAACAGTTTTCAGTTATATGCTGTGGTAAGCTTCACTTAACATTTAGCGTTTGTTTCATTTCAATTTTATTGGTTTATAAATAAATAAGTTTTTTTAGTATAAATAAGTGTTTTTTTTAAATAACTCTCGCCACTACACCAAGACCAAGCGAGAGAAGCCGCTGGCGGTTCAATTAGTATAATAGGTATATATTTTACTATGATGTACAAAAATTATTTGATATATCATTTTTTGTACAGGTGGCGTGGCTTAGAGTCGACACGCAAACCATCCTCACCATAGGCCCTCACGTGATCACCAAAAACCACAGGGTCGGAGTAACCAGAAACGACCAAACGTGGTCGCTCACTCTACGAGACGTTCGTCTCACCGACGGAGGGCGGTACATGTGCCAGATCAATACGGAACCTATGATAACACAGACGCATCATTTACATGTTTTTGGTAAATAACAAGACTAATTAGACTTAGTATTATTAATTATTATTTTTAACCGACGTCAAAAAGGGAGGAGGGTCTAATTTTGACTGTATGTACTGTTTTATGTATATTCACCGATGTTGTCCCACTTTCAGACCGATTCTCATTTTTTTTTTATTTGATAGAGAACCTATGCTTCTGAGGTGGTCCCATTTAAATTTCATCAATTCGATTGAGCGGTTTTTGAGTTACACTCCAATAACTGAAAAACTTAACACCCTATTTTGATGATATTCTTATTGAAGGTAAATGACAATCGATCCCGTAAGTAGCAAGGGTCAGTAAAAGGGTGAAAGCAAGTGTAATTTGAAAAAAAAATATACCGACTTCCATTCTATTACTTTGGTAAAAATCAGTTATTGGAACGTAACTCAAAAACTACTAGACCGAATTTGATGAAATTTGATTAAATGGGACCACACGGGAAGCACCAGCTTTCAAACAAAAGAAGAATTTTGAGAATCGGTTCACCCTATCGAAAGTTATGAGGTAACAAACATAAAAAAAAACCATCGAAATGAGTACCTCCTCCTTTTTTTGGAAGTCGGTAGAAAATATTTACCGACTTCCATTTTTTTTTTGGTAATTTTGTTTTTCTACTAAGAAACCTGCTGTCTATAAGAATAACAAGGCGCTAGTGACCAGAACCTAGACTCTGACGCATAATATACTAGTTTAAGTATGAACCTAGTATTTGCCTACTAAGAGATCTGATATAATAAATAAAGACTACATAGGCAACACAGCGGAGCTGATTAAAAACAACCAGGTGTGAACCCCGACCACTTTATTAGGGGTCGGTGTCGACACATCACTATAGCTAACTATGATAATGATAACACAGATGCATCATTGTCATGTTTTTATATGTAGCATGCACAAACCGAAAGCCCTGACCTGTATAATATTCACCAAGAATCTTATATACTGCTCATAAATTTATCATACAAATACTTACACACGTACTTACACATACCATCGGTACGTGATGGTGTGAAGACCATCTAACTGCTAACACATAAACACATACCCTCAAACATTTACACATCACACCCTCTTCCATGCGCACACACTCCATCACACACACACACAAACCTACCTCACAAACTGTGGCTCTACAATTCTCTCGGTTTTGATATACTACAGTTAACGTATTATAAATATTGTATAACTTTTAGTCGTATATATGACGTCACTGAAATATATTCCGTTAGTATATTCTCGTGTCTTAATTAAACTAGTCATCTAGGGTCCTTGGCAAAGTTGATTACTGTAAGTGACTCAAGAAAAAGTACATGATAAATGAACCTTTCAAATAGCTTTGGGTACGCAGAGTTGCCTGGCTTGTAAACTGCTGATTCACGAAATTCCTCATTGCATCGAGTTTCGTATTTATCAAGTGACAATGCGTTTGAAGTAGCAATACATCACGGCTGTCTAGAAGCTACTTGCTCAATTTGATCTTGGAAGAAAACGGATTGAAATTCTTGAGAAATTCCAGTTACAAACTTAGTCTCTAGTATGGTCGATATATTAATAATGCTTCAAAAATGTGATTTTACATTAAATGTATTGTTAATTACAGCTGTTTTCTTGTTAAAATAACACTCAAAAACATTGTTTTTTTTACTATCACAGGCTTGTTTGTTTAGAAATAACAGGACAACATGGATGTCTCAACATACATGTTTATTAGGCATCCAAGGGCAATTTAACCCATCTTTATTATTCCAAACTCTACACGTTGAAACTGCGAGTATTATATTGTTTATAGCCCAGGCTAGACATGCAGCAGTGCCATACCACCCTTTTTTACCAAGTTTTATTTATATCATTTTCGGCTTTAACTTACAAATGCACTTTTTCTCCAGTGCCACCAGATATCGTCGACTCCGATAGCAGCGGTGAAGTGATAGTGCGTGAAGGTGATAACGTCACTCTTCACTGCGTTGCATCGGGTACCCCCAGTCCCACCATAGCTTGGCGGAGAGAAGATTTGGCAATGATGCTAATTGGCGGAAGGACTGGTAAGCTAAGCTAAGACGTTTCTGCTGGAAAAAATGCTTATGTTATGCTATGAGTTGCGGTGTGCACCACCCTCCTTCCCGCATAAAATGCAAATAGGAAGTATACAGAATAAACAACACACAAAATAACCCAGTCAACCAAAAACGATTCGACAAGTGTTTAGCCGCTGCACGAGGCATCCTCAGGAGATGTTGACTCGTCAAGAGTCATAAGCATTTTTTCCAGCGGAAGTTTCGCTAAATATTTCTTTTAACATCGTTTATGATAATCGATTTCCGCAAAGTAACGCCTGAAACAATAAATTATTCCCACTACAACCCACTCACAGTTAACCCACTGCTGCAGCTGTCAAGTTCATACAACTCTATAATATCAATCTGTCTATGTGGATACCACTGCTGTGTCAGGTAATATGCTTCCAAGCAGTAATTAAGTATCAAGCGTTAGGAGGTGAGAAATCTTACTCAGAAAGACCATCAGGTCAGGGACGTTGCAGTGAAAAGTGGTATTACACAAGATCTATAATCACGACCTGCGCTCAAGGACAGCTGCCGAAACACAGTCAGCAAGCTTAGCTTGCCAGGCGGGTAGGTCCTAGAAAGTGGGATTTCATCACAATTTTACCTTCACCGTAATCTGAAGTTATGTAAGCGATCATCTGATTGGAGACTGACCTTCACAACCGCTGAGCTGTCATCTTTTTAAAAAACTCATGCGCAACCATGGATAAGTCTGCGAGCAGTAGCCCTCGCGAGCACAATCTACTCAGAGGCAGTTTTTCGGAGTCTTAGCTATCTGCAGGTCATGCGAATATAAGAAAAATATTTTTTTCGACAACACCTTTGGCCGGTTTTCCTAAAATTGTACTCGTATAAGGTTTTCGTACCAACTCTTGCCGAATATTATAAAAACGTCACGTTTTTAATCTTCACAACCAATTATCTCGGCAACCACTTCACCAATTATGCTCATATGCCCATCAAAATCGGTCGGTAAATAGCGCCTTAGCAAACTTCCAAACCCTTTTTAGAAAAGCATCGCCCCACTCAAAGATGCCAACGACACAAAACATATATTGAATAGTAAAATATGCATACCAAGTTTCGTCAAGATTGGTTAAAAAATGGGACCTGTACAGGAGGACCATCACACAACCTAACTAGAAAGTGCCCTTACGGACATATAAAATGAATCAGAGAAGAGATGCTTCGCTCGCTCCGTCAATAAGTTTTTAACTGTTCATCATGGTAATTACTCATCTTCACAGATTAAGGTATATTGAACTAGTGCTCGACCACTGGGTGGAGTAATATTATAATATAGTTATTTTTATCCTTCCGACATTTTCATCACCGAAACGTTACGCAGTGATGGGTATCAATATCGACAGTACCAGTACATGTATCTTATAGTCTGTGACCAGTACCCTTCACAGTGTCCATAATAGAGAGTACACACTTCTCAGTTTGTATTTTTTTTTTTTTATTATTATTAAAACTACGTTCCACAGACTCCAGGGTCCGTGCCTTTTTTTAACTTACAAATTTTTGACAACTTACTTATAAATTTATAACATACAACAAAATACATACATGAGGAACATATCTTTTTTTTTTTTTAATTTTACTCACACTTAAAGTTATTGATACATTTTATTCTGAGTTGGTGCAAGCATTCACAGCAGACCAGTGCCCGCAAACAGCACCCGTTCACGAGTTGACGCATGTGCCAGCCATCGCCTTCCTCAACCATTTCTGAGGGAAGATGGCGACCCGCCACACACGCCACCGCTTGCCAACACATTTCCGTGAGCATGTCTGCTCTGGATGCCCGCACCATCTCTTTGTCAGTTATAATTTCTTAAAGCTAGCTTACATACAATTCGAAGTACATTTATTGTGAGCCCACGTTGCCCACTTTGCGCTGAAACAGGGCCTCCATCACCTAGCTGTTTCGATCCCATCCTACTCAGTTCGTATTTAACCATATGTTATTTATTCATCTTGGTTTGGACAAAACTACCATAGATATTTAGCAGAGAGTGCTCTATTGTAGTATTGTACTATAGTATAGTGTGTGTGAGCATTGGTGTGCTTAGATATAAAAATTATATTCAATATCTAACATCTTAGAGAATCAGATAAGGTATATTACAAAGTTTTAACAAGTACAATTCGAACAAGTACAATTTGTAAAATTTAATACCGACTTCCATTCGATTCAGTTATTGGAGTGTATCTCAAAAACTACTAGACCGAACTTGATAAAATTTAAATGGGACAGCATGGGGAAGCACCAGCTTTTAAACAAAAAAATAATTTTGAGAATCGCTTCATCGAGTCGAGAGTTATGAGGTAACAAATATATCGAATTGAACTCCTTTTTTTGGAAGTCAGTAGAAAAGTTAGTTAAAGTGTATCTATTACCTAAGTAGGTTAAGTTTTTACACTTTTAATTTCTTGCTTTAAAATAAGCTAAATACATTTCGTCCTGCACATATTTAGTTTATGAATAAAAAACACAGCAACCCGTTCAAACTGCAAGTTGACGCGCAAACATTACCAACTCACTTCTAAATTATGTGCGCTTTACCTACATTTTCCCCCTGAACTTTCGTACACAACGGTGCAAGCTTACTTCACAAATGGCATGATGAAGTGTTTTACAGTTACTGGTATGAAATATAGCAGGTTTGTGAAATGGACGTGTGCATTAGTTTTAATAAGTTTATATACAATACAAATTAAAGTTAAAGTTAGGTTATTTATTTAAAGGTATGACACAAGAGCCGTTTGTTACCAAGTCGGCGCAAACATGCAAACGCGGCGCAGCCGCCGGAGGGGCGCCGCTCTGCGGGCCCTCAGTGATACTCGAACCGCGCAAGAGTCGTTAAGGCATCTAGGACGATCTTATGAATTTCAGCCACACTAATAATATAAATGTAAATTTTTATGAGTGAGTGTGTATGTTTATTAATTCTGCACGCTGAAACTGTTCAATAGATGTGAGTGTAATCGAATGGAGATAACTTGTCTTACCCAGGAGTTACAGATAGGCTAGGTTTAGTCCTGAAAAAAAAATCTTTAAAACGCGTATAATAACTATCCTACACCTACGGTACGCAACTAAATGTCACTTCTCAGTTATATGAACAATATCATATATATACACGGCCTTACTTATAAACGCTGTTTGATAGTATATACGAGTAATGATACAAGTGAGCTAAGTTGCTCATTATATACGCGGCCATGGATTGCATAATCAACCGAGTGTAAGTATAGTAAGTAAGAAATAACACTGTATAATTGTTTTAATTAAAAATTTTACTACTATATTTTTATTATTGGTATTTGCTATAAAGTCCTAGAAAATGTTTGTGTCCGGTGGGTACAATAGGAGTTGTTTAGATTTTGTATGAAGCCAGAGTACCTGCTCAGACGTGCTTTTCAAGTACAACCTTCATCATATTGAAGTAACTAGCCTACATGACTTACAAGGGTACCGAGGAGTTATTATTAGTACATAATATGTAATAGTTATAAGCTGTGTGTGTAGTGCCCTAGAAAAAATACTCATATAGGTATGTTGAAAATACTAGGCAGGCATAATTTACTTAAATTAGTATTAATTTATTTATATTATTAGTTAATACGAGTAATTTGATTGATCATTGTCTATTTGTATTAAGTTAATTTGATTATTAGTTCAATATACGTGTAAGCATTTTTGCTCCCAAAGCACAGGTTTTCCTAGTTCAGGCATAGTGTAAATTATCATTAGTAAGAAAATAATAATAAATTAGATTGAAATACATGATGTCCATCTTAGCTCTAAGGTAACGAATAAATTTTTTTTTTTAATTATAAGTTACTTTTTTTTATAATAACACATAGACTACATGATCATATATCCCTAATAGGTATACCTAATTATGATAAAATTCTGGAGCCTTGGTGATGCATGTCGATATTACTAGTGTGCTATTTTCCCCGCTCGTAACTGTACTTTAAAAATTACGGAAAGTTAATATGACGTGTTCGTATAAAGTAAATATGTTTGTAAACGCTTTCGTTCGTTTTCTGCTAACTATATCATTACTTATAGCATAAATGCATACAAAAATGTATGAGTATGCATTACGTATGATGCGACCGAGTAAAAACTCGGTCTCTTATACAGGATAAAAGATAAATAGGATTTGAACCCATGATAGCATAGGGGTTGTGAGTGTCGGCTGCCAAGCAGGCAATCCCAGTCTCGAGCAGATCCCCCACGAATTTTACTGCGTAAGTATAACGTAACGTGTCGTTCACGTGAAACAGTACGAACTGTTATGTATCTAGGGCTACTGTGACACAGATAACTCATAGTTTGTACGCCGAAGCGTGACGCGTTGATGCTTACTATGCGAATACATTTTCTGCAAATTGTTTGTGCTACGGCCTTAGGATCTTTCTGTAAGCGTAAATAACATCGGGAAGAAATCTCCATCTACCTATAGTTACCACCCTGATGGAAAATCTGCACGATAACCTAGTAATGTTTTCTGGCAGTCATCTTTGAGAGCTAATCGCAATTCTATACAGTGGGGCTAGCACGTAACGTAACGTATGGTTCATGTGAAACAGTACTAACTGTCGTTTATCTAGGGCAACTGTGACACAGATAACTCATAGTTAGTCGTAGTAGTCGCCGAAGCGTGACGCGGATACGAATACTTGTTTGTAAATTGTTTGTGCTACGGCCCTTGTTTCTTCAGACATTGCATAATTCTAGATCAACGGGAAGTATACAGCCGTGCGATTCTGTAATGATTCGTAGACGAGCTCGTCAACGAGCTCACCGATGTCAAATACTTTGAGATATCGCCCTTGTACATAAGGTTGTTTTTGCAACGTTTCTTGTCATTTCGTCATTTGTTTCACGGATGTTGTCAAAGATGCAACGATGTTTACTCTTTGAGAATCGCACTACAGGTATTTATTAGCTGTCATGTCAAAATACCAGAATGTGTGTCATAAATGACTAATGGACCGTAGACTTAAGTATTTGATATCAGTCTTCTTTCCTATTTCAGTTATAGCATAGAAGAGAAAACCAATAACCATTTGTACAATGGGATATACCTATTATAGAATTCTAATATAATTTGGTTCTTAGCTTTAGGTACAAATTAAAAGGCTGGTATATTTCTGTTTCGATTTTGTATACAGGACTATATTTCTCGTAATATAAAGGCAATAAAAAATATATTCTTAGATATACCCATATATTAAACATGCTCAATGTCTTTATAATTATTAATCTCAAGCCTCATGATTGATTTACGTATGCAAAAACTAGCTAACTTGGTCACCGATTACAAGAATTATTTTGTGCTATTGAATTGAAACTCATTTCATTAAAATTGTAGCAATAAGACGGGATTAACATGAGATTCACGCGTTGTCGATATCACGATCGACAATTGTTTCGGCTTCGGAGGTATCATGGGTGGAAGTGCATGATGGGTTATAATATCTAAATAGATTAGAATAGATAAACATCACTGAAAGTTATGATAACTTATGTTCAGACTAAAACTTAGATCACAATTACAGACCTAGATGAGAAGTAACAAGTACAATTTGAAAAATTTTAAACAGTCTTCCATTCTATTCAGTTATTGGAGTGTAACTCAAAAAGTACTTGACCGAATTTGATGAAATTGAAATGGGACCACAAAAGAAGCACCAGCTTTCAAATAGGATATTTTATCAAAAGGATATTTTAAGGAATCGGTTCACCCAGTCGAAATTTATGAGGTAACAAACATTTAAAAAAATACAGTCGAATTGAGTACCTCCTCCTTTTTGGAAGTCTGTACAAAATATTAGCCAAACGAATATATCATTCTGTCATCACGTTGTCTGCTTTACGAGCTTGCTACTAAGATGAAATAGCAAGCTTTTAAACTACGCCAGTCACGTAGTTCTCCCATGCGGAAAGTTTGCTCTTTATTGACAGTTCAGCCGCGAGACAAAAAGTTACTACTTAATAGCGTTTTACCAAACTACAGCTGAAGATGATATAAGCGTTAAAAATACACCATTGAATAAGACTGTAAATATTGAACGTACTTAATTCTTTTGATACCTGAAACTTTTTTAACTGCCGAAATAGAAAATGATCATACCTACACTGGACAGCAAATAAACCGAGCCACCCGCTACCTAGGCACTCTAATTCGATTTTCTCAAAAACTAAAAAACCTACAAATATCAAAGTTGTACCTACAGAAAGTGCGTTTCATGGTGATTAAAATGAAAGGAAATTCATTGGGTTTAATCAATATTTCAGTGTTTATTAAGGATTTTACAAAAAGTCGTTTTCCAGTCGTGACAATCGTTAGTAATGATAAAGTGAAAAAAAAATTAAAACTAAAAACAAAGATAAAATCAAAAAAAAGTTTTTGATCAATATTTCGTATTCCCTCCCCTTGCTAGGATAACTGCCAGCATCCTTGTATTCATCGACCTTACGAGCCTGACGATAAAATCTTGAGGAATTGTATTCCACTCCTCTTCAATTGCGATTCGCAGCTCTGGAAGCCTTGTTGGAGCAGGTACCCGGGCTCGAACCCGACGTTTCAGCTCATCCCATAAGTGTTCTATCGGATTCAAGTCCGGGCTTCGAGCTGGCCAGTCCATCGTACGAATGCTGACGTCGCGTAGATACTGGGTCACCACATGAGCAACATGAGGCCGTGCATTATCATGCATCAATTGCATATCCTGTCCGATATATCCTGCGTAAGGTACCACATGGTCTGCGAGGATTTCAGTAATGTAGCGATGAGAAGTCAGTCCACGTGTACGGCCCGTCGGTTCGATGAAAACTAACGCTGTATGTGCTGTTAACGAGATGCCGCCCCAGACCATTACAGATCCTCTTCCATAAGCAACAGTTTCCTCGATGCAACACTGAGAATAACGTTCTCCAGGGCGACGATATACTCTCTGACGTCGAACACTTCCATGTAGACTCACCCTGGTCTCATCATGTAAGTTTTATACTTTTTGAGAAAATCGAGTCAGAGTTCCTACTGGACCGAATTTGATGAAATTTACCACACACGGCCTAGCACCAAATTTCATACAAAAAAAAAAATTTTGAGAATCAGTTCACCCTATCGAAGTTATGAGGTAACATACATAAAAAACAAAAAAACAGTAGAATTGAGTATACTTCCTCCTTTTTGGAAGTAGGCAGAAAAACACTATACGCGATACTGGCTAAATGCACAGCCGCAGGGCTGCTGAAGCCAAATAAAACAAAAGAAGGAACAGCATCGTACGCATACTGTTGCGATTATTTGCTCAAAACCACAACGATTCAACTGACAGTATATATAGTAACTCTATTCTGCCACGACAACTTCATATCCATACAAAGACCAAACCCATTGTACTTTCATACAGACATTTCTAGTTCTAGCTTAAATGTTCACTTCCCCAGCCGGAAATGTTCACAATAGATACACAAATCTAAACAATGCATGCCTCGAAAATTCCGCCGCGTCCCCACAGGCAGTGAAATCTGTGAATGATTTGAATTTGCAGTTGAACTGTCTCAGGTTGGCAGTTAAATGTAAGTTAGTGTGTTAGTAATAGACTCGTTCATTTAGTCGTCTTGTTGTTTGTGGGTTGTTTTGATACTGTATTCTTTTTGATTTTGTACTTTCTTCAGAGCTGCACGTGGTAAGTATGCCGTGTGCAAGGAAAAATCCACCAATAACCTTACTATATTTTCCTAGCCTCGGTCAGCGCAGCTCTGGTGGATAATGGATTACCAAAGCGACGTTTTGGTATATAAGCGAAATATGTGTGTGAAGGTGCGTCAGCGGTATGTCATAATTAGCCCATTATGTTCCCACTGCTGGGACTCGAGTCTTTCTCTCAGAGAGAGCAGTTGGGCCATAATCCACCACGCGGGCCCAGTGCGGATTGGTGCATAGGTTAGTGGCCAACCCATGTCGAAGTTTTCAGTGCGGCTTGGTGCCAACCCATGTCGATATTTCAGGCCGCCCGAAAGCTTCGACATTTTTTTTTTTTTTTTTTTTATACCGTACTTGATAGCACTTGACCACTATCTCACCTGATGCTAAGTGATGATGCGATCGATGATGGAGCGCGCTTACCCAGAAGATACCTATGCACTCGTGTTTTGAAGACCCCCATATCGTACTTAACCGGAAACACCGACTCAGGGAGGGTGTTCCATTCCCTAGCGGTTCGTATGATAAACGAAGAAGTAAATCGCTTCGTCCGGGTAAATGGAATATCCACCATAAAGCGGTGGCGCTTCTGAGTATCTCTGGATGTCCGATTATAGAATGGGGATGGCGGAATCAAATTGTGAAGTTCCATTGCACACTCACCGAAATGTATCCGATAAAAAACCGATAAACAAGCGACTTTGCGGCGATGCTCGAGACTCTGGAGTCTCTTGCGTACTAGGTGGTCGTCGTTAATGAGTGTCTTGGCTCTCCTCTCAATAGCTTCCAGTGTCTCCAGCTGGTATTTGGCAGAACCATCCCAAAGGTGAGAACAGTACTCCATACACGACCGGACTTGGGCTTGATAAAGATTAAGCAACTGTCCCGGTGTGAAGTATTGTCTCACCTTAGCCAAAACACCAAGCTTTTTTGAGGCAAGCTGGGCTTTGGACTCAATATAGGAGCCGAAATTGAGAGTTGGTGTTAATGAGATGCCAAGAAGCTCGAAATGGTTAATTAATAGTTAACTGTTGTCGTAAGACAACGGTATAACTTTGCTAGAAAGAATCCTACCGTTTCACAAACCTGCTACGTCTTCTCCCTCCGCTCAGCCACGGTAATGTTATAGGTATGATAGAAGGCATAGATAACATTGCCATGGTACAGTTTTCTCTAGATATCTCTATAAACTATATACTATAGGGCTTTTAAGAGATACTAAAGGCAGTTTGCTCTCTATTGTTTTCTTTGTACATTTTCTTAAACGTGCTATATGTCCACAGTGAGCAAATGGAGCGGCGCTTGGCTCAACATGAGTGCCGTGACTCGCGACATGAATGGGGCTTATTTTTGCATCGCGACCAACGGCGTGCCACCTTCAGTAAGCAAGCGAATACTGCTACATGTGCTATGTAAGTTATAATACTAACAAATTGAAATTGACGTCATTAGCGTAGTGACACGCAATATAGCGGTTCTTACTTCTACCCTGCAGCATCTGTGGGCCCAACGCTAAAGTGTAACGTAATCTATCGTTGACGTATACTGACAAACTATGAGTTATCTATGCCACAGTTGTACTAGATAAATTGCAGTGTGTACTATATACGTCAACTATACCATTACACATTACATACGCAATATTTTGTGCTAGGCGGTCTTAATTCTGCAACGGTATACTAACGATATACGACCTTGGACAGCACATCGGTCCAACGTGTCTATTCTGAAGCAACTTAAAATAACTACAAGACTGTCTTCCATTTGCTTGAAGAGAATTCTGCTATATTTTGGTCACATCGCTAGAAAGGAAGGAGATAACCTCGAGAAACTTGTGGTGAATGGGAAAGTCGATTGCAAAAGATCTCGTGGCCGCAGTCCAATGCGTTGGTCTGACCAGATCCGCACCACTCTTGATACATCCGTTTACGATGCTCTACACATAGCTGGTGACCGAACACACTGGCGTAATATCTTAAAAGAAAGGACAATCGGTGGAGGCGGTCACGACCCTCAGACATGAGGATTACGACTCAAGGAGGAGGAGGATACTAACGATATTATCACGCTCTGTCAGAAGGAAGACACTGATTTGTACATTGATTGTTAACTCAATTTAAAATAAGACACAGGAAAAATAATATTCGTATTAAGCCATTGACCTAGATTTATATACTACTCTGTGTAAAAAGTATCGGGAATATGTCAATAAAAAGACCCGTGTAAAAGAGGTAGTTCTAATTTTTTTACTGCATGTTGGTAGCACTGTACTGATTTAGCTCGCAAAGTTTGAGCGGGATCTGACATTTAGTTTGTTTTAAACTACACTTTTTGTTGGTCATAGTTTTGAGTTCTCGGCGATTTTTACAATGGAAAATATTGTTGAACAAAGAGTGTGCCTTAAATTTTGTGTTTCGAATGATATTTCATGTGGTGAATCACTAAAAATGTTGCGAAATACCTACGGCGAATCGTGTATATCGAAAACAAGGGCTTATGAATGGTATAAGGCTTTTAAAGAAGGCCGAGAAGTAGTAGTAGACTTGCCTCGTTCTGGTAGACCTTCAACCGCTACGACCAAAGGAAACATCGACAGAATCAAGAAGCTAGTGCTCCAAAATCGACGTATGAGTCTGAGAGAGTTGGCTAGTGAGGTGAACATATCTTTTAAGTTCGTCCACAACATTCTCATTGACATTTTAGGCATGAAACGCGTCGCCGCTCGACTAGTTCCAAAAGAGCTCAATTTTGTTCAAAAAGCGCAGCGAAAGCATGTCGCTGAAGACATGCTTTCCCGAGCTTCTACGGATCCGACCTTTATGAAACGTATAATAACTGGCGACGAGACATGGGTTTATGAGTACGACATGCAAACAAGCCAACAGTCTTCAGAATAGCGTCTCGAGCACGAGCCGAAACCCAAAAAACCGCGGCAAAGTCGCTCCAAAATCAAGGTGATGCTGACAGTTTTTTTTTACTACCGTGGTGTGGTTCACTCCGAATTCCTTCCAGAGGGAGAAACAGTGAATAAAGAATATTATTTAGGCGTCATGAAGCGTTTGCGTGAGAGTATCCGCCGAAAACGTCCAGATTTGTGGCAACACAACTCATGGATGCTGCACCATGATAATGCACCATCACACACAGCCATTATAGTGAAAGAGTTTTTAGCGAAAAATTCAACAAAAGTTCTCGACCAAGCACCGTATTCACCTGATATGGCTCCGTCTGACTTTTTTTATTTCCCAAGTTAAAATTACCACTTCGAGGAAAACGTTTTGAGTCGATAGAAGCCATAAAAGAAAATTCGCTGAATGAGCTAAAGGCCATACCGCAAATAGCCTATGAAAAATGTATGGAAGACTGGGTGACGCGTTGGAGATTTTGTATTGCAAGCGATGGGTCCTACTTTGAAGGCGATAAAATAAATTTAGATGAATAATTTGTATTTTTTGTTTTATTGACAAATTCCCGATATTTAGTACACAGAATGTATGTAGCATACTCGTGCGAATATACATATGTATACGTACTTGAATATAAAAAATCTTAAAACTCAGGAGTTCTGCTGTTTCTAGTGTAGTTATAATTATGCATTATTTAGGTGTTCATATTGTAGTTATGATAAACCTGACAAAGTCTTACCATGTAATATACTAGTAGTTTTGCGAACAGTATAGGCCTCGGGAGCACAGTCTTATCATCGGCAACTTTTCGCAGTAATTGGCAACATATCGTCTCGGCAACCACTTGAACAATTATGCTCATATTCAAAATTCCTCTTTAATGTAAGGTGCCTAATGTGTGTACCAAATTTTACCAAAATCGAACCGTAAACAGCGCGGCAGCAAAACCCGCTCAAAAATAGCTGGTGCCAAAAAATATATTCTGTATAGTAGAACATACATACCAAATTTCGTCAAGATTGGTTGAAAAATACGACATGTACAGGAGGATCAACATAAACCTAAATAATACGGACAGATGAAAGTCAATTTGGCCAGTCAAAGCAGAGACGATTCGCTCGCTCGGTCAATAATAGTACTACGGTGATGACCTGTATCTTGTAGGCTACATGGCGTAAGCCGTGGTTGAATCAGCTAGTTTCTTAATTGTCTAGCCTAATAATTTAAAAACCATTTAACATTTTAGGCCTATAATGATGCGGTCGAAGTCATATACGCTATACCTTAACATGTTAATCTATTTCGCGGTTTTTGGTCTTGCTTTAAAACAAATGAACGTCAAATAATAAGGATTTATTTATCCACTAGGTATCACTTGGTACTACTATCACTTGGTAGTAAGATGGTGAAGGTCCTAGCATAGATACAGAATGACGAATGTCTCCAAAAAGCATCTGCGTGGTAAAACACTGATAGGGTGCGTTGTGAGAAATTTCAAAATCTAGAGGGTGATAGCTAACCAGGCAGGTACTAGTAGACATATATAGACATATACTAGTAGACAACCAAAGCACTAGGCTTTGGATTTCCTCACGTCACCTTTAATTAAATCTAGATAGGACTCTAACCGGCGACCGCCTGGTCAACGGCCTACGCTATAACTGAGTTAACATCGCATCAAACAAAACCCTATACGTACGACTAATAATATCGCACACCCAGCACAGTTTCTTTTGTTCTTCGAGCCAGTAACTATATAAGTGTGGAAACGCTCGGTCATGCTTTGTTCCATTGTTCATGTTTAAACGGGATCACACTTCATTAAGTGTATTGTTCAGAAATTTTCTGGCCCATCTGCATTTGGGCACGGTGGAATAACAGATTGGGCGGAGTTGCGTGATAAACTACTTCATCTGTTACTACTTATATCTACTCTACACGTAGCTTTACATGCTGCATGCACTGTTCTATGCTACAAATCATCAGTGATTTCGTATAGTAACTAATTAGTATTTTCTAGACAACCACCAATGTGAGTCTACGCCAGAAAGAATGAAAAACGATGCATGATCTTCGAATAATGCAGTGCGGTACAAGATAACGTTAAATTGCCGGAATTTAAATGATTGTGATATTAATTATAATATAATTATAATCATAGTAATAGCTACATTTTTAATTAATAACGATATCCCACTGAAAGGGATAGAAAAAAGGTTATTAGAAAATAAAATCATAAAATTCGAAACCAAAATCAAAGTTAATTAAATTTAGGCGTCGAGGACGCTTATAATAATTTATTTTAACTACTTTTTACTCGTGACTTCGTTCGCGTGAAATAAGGTTATCGCAATCCTTCGGTGACTTAATTCTGGTGGATAAAAGTCCTTATAGTGGGTATAAGCTATATCCTATACTATCATCATCATCATCAGCCTGTAGCAGTCCACTGCTGGACATAGGCCTCTCAAATTGTTTTTTTTTTTTATTTGTGTCTCTCCAATTGTCTCCAAATCCAATTCTCCAATCTTCAAAATCCTCTTCCATTTAAAATTGCCTCTCCAATCCTATACTCAGCGTCATGCAAATCCGTTAAGCCATTTCAGCGTGGACAATCTGGACAAGTAATATACTCGTACATAAAATCACTCATAATATACACACACTCACAAGCTTTCACACTTATAACATTATAGTGTGATTAAGTGTATAAAGAGTCAATTGCCGTCTCCATTAGTGCATCAAAGGTGACCCGGCCAGACACAATAGAAATTTCATTGTTATAATGGCATCGACGCTTGAGGGGTGTCGAAAAGCAACAGTAAGGTGCTTGATGGCCATATTCTTTGTAAAATGTTTTTTTACAATGATTACTTACATAGGTACATAATAAAATGGTTATTTCGCAGAAGTGGGTTTTAAGCAACGTACTTTTCCAAAAAACTATTTATTTCATAGAAGGTACATACACACTTACGCGGTTTTCCTTAAAACATTTTATGGGATAAAGTGTTTTATATACATAAATCAATTCACAATTTAGCACCTAACACAGAAATTTACATTTATATGTCCCATTTCAGCCATCTATGCGATATACGTGTTCGTGAATAAATTTTCTGCGAAATGTGACAGATAGACCGGCAACGCGTACATATATATATAGAGAATATTGAAATTTATAGAGAGAAAAACCATCCTCGAACGGGATTCGAACCCGCGTCTTCTGACTCTCCGTGTCAGACGCTATTGACCAACTAGGCCACCGAGGTTCTGGTCCGAGCATCGAATTTTAACTCTCTATTTGACTAACCGTCTCCCGAATCCCCTTTGCAATTGATGCTTACACCCGAGCTAACTACTTTGCTTTACATCTCGATTGTGAGGTAAGTAAAAAAAACCGGCATTACAAAATAAAATTGATGACTATTATACTCACACGAAGACAAGGCTGAATAGCGAAGCGACCTCTTTTGTCAAATAGGCTGAATGCATGATGTCTATTGCGAGTATGATGGTTAGATGTACGCGAACTTTTTGAAAGAGTAAAGTGTTTTTTTATAATTACTTTCCGCCCTAGGGCTTTTCTAGCTACATTATTACCCTAGAACGCTAATTGGTCACCTACAAGCCTCATTTGTGGTTTTTTTAAATTACTTACCACCCTAGGGCTTTTCTAGCTACATTATTACCTTAGAGCGCTAATTGGTCACCTACAAGCCCCATTTGGGGGTAATAAGGACCTACTTACCGAATATGAGAGATGTAAAATAATTTACCAATTTGAACCAGGACTTCCTGAGATTAATGCGTTCACTCAAACAAACAAACTCTTCAGCTTTATAATATTAGTATAGATGCGGTATTTCAGAAACATTTGAATGATTTCTAAGAAATATTAAACTTATTTGAAAAGGTTCTTCATCAATTCGACTAAAGTGCTCACCGCAGGGCGAGTTCAATTACTTCTATTTTGGGTTCTTGGGAGGGTGGGTGGTGACTTCATGAAGGTTAAGAAACAATGGCCTAAAGGTCAAATAACTTAAACGCTTCATCTGGTACACAAAAGGCGTTACTACTACTACTTCTTATTCATGTCTTGAAATTGAAAATATCAACAATGTATTTGTAAGTGTATAAATACACGTATTTTTTTGTTGCAATAAGTTGGCAGACAGGCAGACGGCCCACCTGATGGAAAGTGGTCACCGTCGCATATAGGCGTTCGCAACCAAGAGCGTTGCCAACGCGCTGCCGACTTCTAAAAGGAAATAAGGTGTGAGGGAGAGGGGAAGGGGGAAGTTACCACAGCTCGACGAAACGCAATAGCAAGCTATATTACTTCACGTCGGTATGTGGGAGTGTGGTACTTTCCCGGTTGTGACGACCCAATTGGCTGTACTGTGGCGGTATTGGCTGACCAACAACAGCATCCTTCCAAATCGGAGATCCTCAAGCATATGAAATCCTTTGAACTGATGCGGCATAGAGATAATTATGAAAGCAATCATGAATCTTACTAATATTTTAAATGCAGATGTTTGAATAGATGGATGTTTCTGACCCAATCACACGAGAACACCTGAATGAATTAGGATGAAATTCGATACGAAGATACTTTAAAGTTCTGAAATAACACATAGGATATTAAGTTTTTAAACTGACATGGTCACTAATGCAAGAATTAACTTTAGAAATGTGATATTTAACATGTATTGTATTTATTGTGAGCTCTCGATATTTCGGCATAGTTGCATGCGCCATGTTCACGTAAACTGAACTATCTGCGTGTAGTTGTTGTTATGAGCAGACGAAACAGTCAACCCTCTTTCTTTAACGTTTCAAATTTTTTAAGTTTCACTATCGAGAGCTCAAATGAAATACAATAGGTACATGGTATATATCCCGTTTCTAAACTTAATTCTTACATACGATACTTTTCATAATCCATCACTACGCGGGTAAAACCACGGGGCTCAGCTAATTTCTAGTGAAAAAAACGGGTAGCGACTACTCATCCTCATATTTTTCAAGTAAAGTGCCCGACTGTCCCTATTTATATACCAACGTCAATTTCCTTTCCCCGTTTGTTATATTTAAAAAAAAAGTTCGCCAACTAGTCGAAATCTGGCTACAACACACCGCTCGAACTTTTATTCCAGACTGTTAGACACGAGTGCCTAGTTATTTTCCGCCAACTGACTGCTACCACTGGGAAACTCTGACAAACTTAAAACTGATTTTAAACGTGCACGAGTAAAGTTTATTTCATACGTATATATTTACCGTGAGGGAACGAAGATAAAGAATATTTCATCCGCCATTGGGATGCGAACCGCAAGAGACGAGGACTCTAATTTACTAGATGGTAGGCCCTTTGTGCATAGTGCCGTCTTGTTTGGTACCACCGCAGTGCCAGATAATCTACCGCGAAGCAATACTGTACAAACATTACTGTATTAGGGTGTGAAGAGCATTGTAGCAAATGAAATTACTGGACGAAAGAGACTAAAAACCCAATGTGTCGGGGTGATGAGCACAGTACAGTGCTCGGCCATAATAACAGACCATGTTTCAGTACCATATGTCATCACTGGTAACACAAACTGGTCAAAGACTTTTTTTTGTCTTAAGGCAGTGAGGAAGTTTCTGGAACGCTGCCCAGCCGTGTTGGAATCAACGATTGACCTCTTTCTCGAAGCTGGATCTGCCTAGTTGGACTGTTTGTCCTAGATAGATGTTTTCATCACCAACTTCGAGAACTGAGTTCCCAACTGATACTGGGAAGGCACAACATGGGCCTTAAGGCCTACCCGTTGGGAAACTCGATTAAGGCCTTCGAGCATCGTGCGTTAGCTAAGTTATAATTAATACTCACGAGATGTAGACCACGATTTAGTTGCTTTTGGAGCTCCCGATATTTCGGTGCAGTTACATGCACCAAGTTGAAAATAATAATATATTTTAATTTCAACCAATATATAGTATTCTCTGTGACTTCAACTATGACCTTGAATGCGCAGAGAGGGGCCGTGCGTAACCCATAGCAACCGGCGCACAACAATCGTGCGTTCGTTTAGCAATAAGAGCATTCATTGGTGGCATTGCTATTGTTAGCTCTTTTGTATTCGCGTTCGTCAAGCTCAGTTTTGGTGGCAAAAATAACTCATTTTTAGGAGTTGTTGGGAGTGAGCATTTTTAGTGTTATTTTCGCCAACTTAGGGCTATTCGAACGCACTACTTATAGTTAAACTTTTACGCGCCTTTTTTATTTTTTTTCTGTATGCTGTCTCCGTACTCCGTAAGAGTATTCCTACAATTAAGGTTCCAAATCCAAATCACTTTAATCCCCAGGGAGTGTCATACAACTTTACAGCCTCGCGTATGTAATGCCTTGCTTTACGTAGAGATTGCGTGACATGTAATAGAACATTTTCGAGCAGGTGGTATGAAAATGTATTTATATAACTATATATAATTATATAATATGACGAAGTTATACTAAAAAAGCTACGAATAATTTGAGTGAAAATAAATGCCTAATATTTTTTTTTATGGGGTAGGTTGGCAAACGAGCAAACTGCTCACCTGATGGTAAGTGATACCGTCGCCCACGGACATCCGTAATACCCGAGGTCTCGAGGATGCGTTGCCGACACTTGAGGAAGGATGATAGGAAGGAAGAGATAGAAGGGGTAAAGGTTGGAGGGAGAGGGGGAAGGAGAGGGAGAACGGAGAAGGGAGGAGTCAGGCCTCCGGAACCTCCCACAATCCGATTAAACGCAATAGCAAGCTATGTTACTTCACGTCGGTGTTATGTGGTTGTGTGGTACTTCTCCGGTTATACCGCGGCTGTGGAAAATAAAAAATAAAAATGTGTTAAGTCTATGGTTAAATACTTAATGGTCACGGGTCAACGTATTCACGCAAAAAATACGGTAGTGTAGCGATACTACGCACCTAAGTTAAAAAATACGGTAGCGTAGCGATACTACCCACCTAAGTTTATCTAGACTCAACGAGTTATAACATAACGTTACGTATGTTACCTACCAACTATGTAATCAAAGCGTACTTTATTCATCTCAGGCAGTTTGTACATAGTACCTATCAAAGATCAAAAGACTATGTGCCCTCTTTAATCACGATGATCAAAGTGGAATTAATCTAATGATTAAAGTTTCATGCTTGTATATAACAAAATACTCATTTGCTCAGTTATTTCATTTGCTATTGCTTTATAAATAAAATAAATAGCTCTAATAGGCATCGATTTCAATACGAATAATTTGTAAAGTAATACTGTACGAGAATATGTGAAGTTATTAACCCTTACTTTAAATTAAAACAAAAGATTTATGAATGAAACTCACGTAAATTTACGTCTCTGGTACGCAAAGGGTTAAGAAAGGAGGCTGGCTGGCTGTATGGCTTTAATACTTTCATTGTTTTGAACATATTAATATTGACTACATAAATTAGGTCACTGTAGTGCTCGTTCGTGCCCTGTCGGCAATTGTGGCATATATATAAGTAAAGGGGTTTTCAAGAATTTGTATCCACGGATCCCGAGATCGGACTGAATTAGCCACGGATCCCAGAGTTTCCAACATAGAAGCGAATTAATATATAAATAAAAAAAGGACCGACTTCTACACTAAAAAGTGTGAAATAACTTGCCGAAGTCGGTACTATGTTCACAATATTGCGATGGTAGGTACTTGAGAATCATCATGGTACCGACTGCGACAAGTTATATCAGACTTTTTAGTGTAGAAGTCGGTTCTATTTTTTTATGAAAAAATGTATTCCCCTTTTTTAGTGATCTCGGAAGTAGTCCGGGATACACCGTCAATGATGATATCATCAAGATAGGCGAAACACTTTTCAGTTATTGAAGTATAACTCAAAAACTGTTTGATGAAATTTATATGGACCACCACAGAAGTATACTCTATTAAACAAAAAAATAATCATTAAAATCGGTACATAAACGACGAAGTTATCCGCGAACACACATAAAAAAAATTATACGGTCGAATTGAAAAACCTCCTCCTTTTTTTGAAGTCGTTTAAAAACTAAAATTAATTAATTGTCGAAACTGTTCACGGTGTTCAAAAAATATTTATAATTAAACAATAAAAAATATATAAGTAATACTGTGTTTAGAGCGAACTCTTCTATATACGAGTAAAACGTAATATGTATTATATTAATCATCACTTATATAACAAAGGTTTTGTAATATGTGAAGAAAGGTTTTATATATAGTTTACAACAAACTGCAAAAATTTTCAAGTAAATCCTATACCTTGGTTCTTTAATAAGAAACGAGGTTGGCAGCGAAAAGGGGATCATCACGAGAATCCAAATGTCCAAAGCAGCGATGACTTTTTTTTTTCATTATTGCTTTTGTTCACAGACTCAATGGGTCCGTGGCATTGCTTACATTTATATTTTAAACTTATTATTATTATTTTTTTATAATGCTAACGGATGCGTTAGTAATTATAAAAAAAACCATTAAATATTAAGCAGCGATGACTAAACTCACTAGAATATGGAAAGACCCCAATATATCCCGTATTATAAAATCCACGATAGACAACAATGGCTGACGTTGAGTTTGTTTATTTTTTTTAGATGTGTGTTTCATGGGGTTTTAACGTGTAATTGTGGTGGAATATTAACCGTTACTGTTCGTAATGGTACACGAGTATAGTCAAAGTGAACAATTAAAATCCAATCCAAATTGATATCACTTTTAGTCCCTAGTAATTGAAAAGCTATTTATCTCCCTGTTTACGAGGAACAAACTGGCTCCTTTCGAATAGATGTGATCAAAAACATATTGTAATAATTTTCTGTTAAATTGTGTCTACTACAAATACTAGTGTATCACCCAACACAACAATGTCTTACCAAAATTACGATTACGATGACCATAAACTAAAGACCCGTCATTATGCGCCGTCCAAGGATGTAGGGTCAAGGATATTGAAAGAAATAAATTTCACTTGTAGGTACTGGACCTCGGAAGACTATCGCTTACATTGCTTATCCGGGCAAGATTGCTGTTGTTTCTAAATTGTAGATGCTAAAAAGAAACCAGATGAAATTTCTTTGCATCTAGATTATAGCATCATTTATAGTCAGTACAATAAAGTTACGAAATTATATAGAAAAAAAATATTTCTAATGCGGTTCACTCAAAGCTTAGTGAAAATAAACTTTAACGAAAATAATGCAATACATGTTGTTGTTAAGCTCTACATAACAAATCGTCACGCCTATATATCCTCGTAGGGGTAAGCAGCGGTGTTCTGAACACATACGTTTCGCGGTTCGATATGTCTTTGGTAAGAAACTAGTGGTCTAAGATCAATAATTACTGGTATAATGCTATTTCAAGTTTGACAGCTGTCATGCGAAATGAAGATCTGCGCAAGATCTATCACTTTTGCTAAGAAACTAGTGGTCTAAGGTCAATAATTACTGAGATAATGCTGTTTACAGTTTGACAGCTGTCATCCGAAATGAAGATCTCCACAAGATCTATCACTTTTGTTAAGAAACTAGTGGTCTAAGATCAATAATTACGGAGATAATGCAATTTAAAGTTTGACAGCTGTCATTCATTTATTTATCACATTACCTTATACAGTTGACGAATAAAAAAGCTAAATTAATATACACGACTGTCTCTGTCACATTGACAGCTGTCACATAAAAAACTATTTTAGGTTAGGTATATAGAGGTAATTTCTTGGTCGATTTCAGACCGTGTATGAAATAATTAAGAATCGGAAAATATGACAGCAACTGTCAATTTGACAGCTGCCCTAAAAATTGTTTATATTAAAGCAAACTAATACCTTTGCATATAATATGTGATGATTAGGCAATATATAGATAACAATTTTACTTTAAATAATATAGATGACTTCGCTACAAACATTGTTTTTGAACACCGTGATCAGTTTCAACATTTCAGTTTTTGTAGCCACGGATACCGGGATCAGCGGGTAATTATTTATTCGTTTCTATGTTGGAAACGGATCCCGGTATCAGTGGATACAACACGGCGGGATCCGTGGCTAATTCAATCTGATCCCGGATCCGTGGATAAAACCCTCGCCAATCGAACAACTTTAAGTGTTTTGGTGCTAAGCAAGCAAAGCTGCTAACGGGTCAGCTAGCAGCGGTTATATTTGGGAAATGTATATATTTTTATCCATGCGTTACATACTTTGTAGAATTCCATATTAAATCAATATTAAAATAAATATTTACTGACACTTCCGCTGGAAAAATGCGTATGGCAGAGATGCAATGTGCATCAAAAAAAACTTAAGTGCACAAATGCACAAAACGCTACGTCAAATAAGTAGCTTTATAGGTGTGTGCCACAGATATTATTACTTGAATACAAGTAATAAATTATTTTTAAGGGTTCCGTACTTTAAAACTCTATTTAAATTAAAAGAGTAATTTTATTATGTATTTTTGTTTTATATGTGCCACTCATTGCTAATTTCACATATTTGTTTACAGGTAAACCTTCAGTACACGTAACACGTAAGCTGATAGGAGGCTATCTTGGCGAGGCAGTGATTCTGCAATGCAAAATCGAAGCAAACCCGCTGACATCCGTCTACTGGACACACATAGATGAAGACAGGCTTCAAAACGGTTGGATGTTATTTATAGCTCTCTTTTAGCTATTGTTATTATTTGACTTTTGAAGCACTAACACCTGCTTAGCGAATATTAATCAATTAAATAGACAACCACCACCAGTGTTACCAGTGATGCCTTATGACACTGAAACGTGGTCTCTTACTATGGGCCTCATTGATAAGCTCAAAGTCGAGCAACGATCTATGAAGAGGGCTATGCTCGGGGTTTCTCTACGTGATCGAATCAGAAACGAGGAGATTCGTAGAAGAACGAAAGTCACCGACATAGCCCAGAAGATTGGCCAGTTAAAGTGGCAGTGGGCAGGTCACATATCACGCAGAACAGATTGCCGATGGGGCCGGAAGGTTCTGGAGTGGAGACCACGGACCGGCAAGCGCAGCGTAGGTCGTCCACCGACAGAGTGGACGACCTGATAAAGGTCGCAGGACGACGTTGGATGCAGGCCGCTTTCAACCGGTCCTTTTGGAAAAATATGGGGGAGGCATATGTTCAGCAGTGGACGTCCTCCGGCTGAAATGATGATGATGAAATAGACAACAATTTCATTCAATTAAATTAAAAAAATCATTTTAGTTATATTTTAAACAACATTTACATGATGAAAATCTACCCTTCAGATTCGAAGTACCAGGCAAGCATAAAATCGGAGAGCTACCGGCACATGGCTTCGTTACGTATCAACAATGTTTCACGCGAAGACATCGGCGCTTACCATTGTCACGTGGAAAACCCACTAGGATATTCCCAAGACGATGTCACGCTATATAGTAAGTGTTTGATATTAGTTTTTGTTCGGGTCGCTGTTATCATTAGTTTCCAGAAAAGTCGAGGGACAATATTATAGTGGACTTCTTGTATTAAGTAATACAGAAAGCCGTTATCATAATCGTTCCCGAAATTGCTTTAGGGAATAGTTATTGATAGAATTCTGGTTGAGTTGTTTGAAAGTTAAAACTTATTCTGAGAAGGAAATATAGACATTTGATTACTTGTGATACAGTAAATATATTTTCTACCCACATAAAAAAAGTAGATGTAAAGTAAGTAAATGTGATATATTACGTTTAATAAAACAAAACAATTAGCTTAAATCAAGTCTACTTTTGCGCTAGACCAAAGAGTCTTAAGTGGATAAAACAAGTACTAGTCGAAAGTTAAGAGGTAACCGAAAAAAGAATATTGGAAATCGGTTCCCCCAGTCCAGATTTGAGGTAAAAAACATAAAAAAAAATTGTAGTACCTCCTCCTTTTTCTACCGACTTCCTCCTCCTAAAGGAGGAGGTACTCAATTCGACTGTATATTTTTTTTATGTTTGTTACCTCATATCTCTGGACTGGGGGAACCGATTTCCAATATTCTTTTTTCGGTTACCTCTTAACTTTCGACTGAGTGAACGGATTTCCAAAATTCTTTTTTTTTATAGCTGGTGCTTCCCGTGTGGCCCCTTATATGTTTTTTTTTAATTCGGTTTAGTAGTTTTTGAGTTACACTCAAATAACTGATTTTTACCAAAGTAGTAGAATGGAAGTCGGTAGATAAGTAGGTATATTTTCTATATAGATACCTACTGTACATTTTAGACTAAGCTAATATTATAACTATAATTACAGTACCAGCCTGTTATTAATAAACATACAAACTGTCAAACTCATAGATTGTGTTCTGAGCTATTCCTGTACGGTATATATAATAAGTACAGAAATAGTTCATTATTGGATAAATTTATGAGATAACTGACACTAATTATATGATTTACACAGTTTGTGTCAATTAATTACTGGCTGAACACGGAAACCCCCAATGGTATGCGCGTGCGAGAGTTCTATGCATCATGATCATAATAATTAATAAACCTTACATAAAAATCGTTCTACTGTCTGTAAGCATACGCACGGGCAACGCTGTGAGCTGTTTAGCTAGTAAACAGGGGTCTCACTATCAGCTTCATAAAAACCATGCAAGTTCCATTCAGTTCTTATACCTGGCATAAACAGTTTTGAATGAAATCATAGCACGCTCATTTAGGTGAACTGTTTGAGTATTGTTTTCTCAAATGTGAACGGATTATATTGTCTCTAGCACTCTAACAATTTACTATAACCAACATTGCAGACGCCTAGATGTTTGTAAGCTGACAAACTGGATGGATTTTAGAGTGTCATTTTAACGAGAGTCCATACAAAAAAAGCAGGTGAACGGTTTTTCTGTGGTTCTTGAATAGCAGGCCTGTGCAGGCCCGTTTTAACGTTGTCATGGTACGAATAAACCGGGCAGTTTTCTAGAAGTCCTGCTCATAGTTAGGCCCCTGTACATAGAATTGGCCAGTACGTGTAAATTAATCTGCATACTCTAGCATTGGTAATGATTTTGCGGGCAGTTTGATTACAATACATTATATTAAACTCGATAAACTAATTCGCAAAATTAGTCATTCACAAACAGCTACAGGCTAAAGCCTGTACCTGTAAATGGTGTACCTATCTATTAATATTAAAAACCAATTTGAAGCATTTTGTGTTTATATTAGCGTGAATTACTTAATATTTTATTCAGTACAACGTTGTCTTTATATTAAAAGCAATACTTCATGTCAAGGTATGGTAAGTAAAATAGTAAGCAAACTTATTTCTTACATCATTTTGTCCCATAATTCCCTAAACTAATATTTGCCGATTTGTAGGGCATAGTATATTTTATTTCTTTGTTTCGGTCGAAAAGAGCGCTAATTCTCATTTTGTTTGAACAGTGCCTATTGGGTATGGGTTAATTCATACAAGTACATTTGCTATCAACCATCTTTGGACCTTCCACATCTATGCACGTATTTTTAGCATGTTACTTCCCACGACTGTCCAAAGAAAATGTGCCTACTATATATAACAAGTACAATTTGAAAAATTTAATACCGACTTCCATTCTATTTAGTTATTGGAGGGTATGAATTGAAATTTAAATGGGACCACACGTGGAGCACAAACTTTCAAACAAAAAAAAATTTTGAGAATCGGTTCACCCAGTCGAGGTTATGAGGTAACAAACATTAAAAAAATACAGTCGAATTGAGTACCTCCTCCTTTTTTGGAAGTCGGTAGAAAACCGAACATACCTATCTATATGTAACGTATATGAATCATACATACATATATATTTACAAGTACTCTGACTAGTCCGCGACCTTGCTCACGTGACCACGCGATTTTTTGTAATTACCCCATACACTTTCATATGCATTTAGTAAAAACAAATATAACTAAACTAGTATAATTGAAAATATAATGTATATATGATAGACGCTTTATTTTTATTTATTTGTTTGGATGACACGGGGATCTATATAATCAAATTTCATTGAAGCAATGATAATGATAGTCTAAAAATTTGTCTGTTAATGTGTTTACGGCCAAAGTGATAAGCATATAGCACGAATAATCTCCGGTAACGTAATCGTGTTAAGTTCACTATACATTATCATTCATCTCTAGGTACAGTCGCCTGCAATATGATGTATACATTCCATAATTTTCAAAACTATGATACAGTACTAGATTGTTTAACAATGTAGATAAGGATTATTCTTAACAGTACAACAATATAAATAACTTCATTTTACAATAATTTTGTAGTCATTTTTCATGAATTTGAATGCTGAGGCACTTTTGAAAATAGTGAAATGTATACATCTTATTGCAGGCGACTGTACCTACATCATTGTACAGCGTTGCACAGATAAATTATGTATAAGGATAATTTGTAAGACTACTTGACGCGTTATGCAGTTTTATAACGTTGCGTTGGCGATACGCTTTTTTCGCGTGTCATTCACCCATCAAACCCCAATGCTAACGTATTCAATCATACTTCCTTATGTATTTGTACCGGCCAACATAAATTTGTTCATATGGCAATATTATGGGCCCCCGCCATATCGGTAAAGTTTGTACTACACGTCACGACTAGGGCTGCCACTTTTTAAAATGGTAGATAGATAGATAGAAAACACTTTATTGAAACACCACATTAATCACTTAATATTAAAAAGTACAACTATTTAACCTAGGTGTAACAATGGGCAGTTTTATCGCTCAGAGCGATCCCTTCCAGACAAACCATGGTAGACCCGGAGATTTTAGAAATATAGTTTTTTTTAAATTAAAATGAAGCTTTTTAGTGTGAATTATTTAATTTATCCAAAATGTCATGGTAAATTAATATTATTACATGGTAATGCTTATTTTATAAATATAAGTGACCTGGCTCTTAAAACTATATTTTTCTTTCTGAAGGGATCGGTTAAGCATCTTTTCTAGCCCAAGTTTTTCTAAAGCCATGTATAATTAATCTTCACAATTAAGTCTGCCTTCTCCATGTCTACTGACAAGCAGTTTCGCTCGTTTGACCACGAACTTCCCATTAATGAAAAGACGCGTTCAACAAAAGCATTGCTTATAGGGGCGGATTTTTTTTTTCAATTATTTGCCATCAGTGCCACCGCCCGGTCTGACCCGGAGATATCGATGTTCAACCCGTAGCGCGGACATGCACCGTGCAAACCCTTAGACTCCGGGTCAAACACGTAGACTCCGGGTCAAACCCGGAGGAGGTGGCAGCCCTACTCATGACCAATTATTATTCGTTATGCGAAAAAGTATCTTACACTACACGTAAAAACACGTAAATTGAATATAGTTGCTTGAATGTACAAATGATAGTTTGTACTGAACTCAATTATATACATCAACTATGCGATAACGCTACAATCCAAATTTTCGCGCTAGGCTATACTTATACATATACAACACCCAGATACGGTTCAAACATACAAGTTCATACACATAAATGTAAGTCATACATTTGAGTCTGAGGATCGAACCCGGTACCAGCGGCTCTGAAGGCAGGATACCAACTGCGCCAACCGGCAAGTCCAATGGCAATAGATAAAAATTCAAAATGGAACTAAGTAATTACTTATAATAATTAAGCTAGAAACCCGTAACTTTTTAATGTTAATAGCGTTGTTAGGTTATCAGGAAACCTCATAAACCACGACCAAATTAGAATAAAACGCCTAAATTTGTTACCGCTATAAATTAATTTTGGTTATAATTAAAGGTGTTGATTCTAATTAACGTTTACCGCCCATGATTAACTTTTTAATTGTTAATTTTTATGGCTCTTGGTGGTAAATATCAAATTACGAACTTAACACATTTGCTATAAAGTTTAAATTTATGTTTGTACAAAGTTTTTTTTCGCTCCAGCCCTAGTCACAACAACAACGTCGACTACTACTGCGGTGGAATTAACTACGCAAGAAAGTGACGCTACTACTACGTTAAGCTACTTATTTGTATCGAGTAAGTTGTTTTTTAATTCATAATCTTAATATAGTTAATCACAGATCGCTGGACGTTTTCAATAGAAATAGTGAATACTATCCGTCTCCATACGACAGTTAAAACCAAATAGAGTTCAAATTCTATGCTCGGACGGTAAGGCTCGGTGACCTATTGGTCATGGCGTCTGACATGGATTGTAGTAAGACGCGGGTTCAAATCCCGTCTGAGGATGTGTATTTTTCTCCCTAAATTTGTAAAATATTGAACACATTTCGAGTGAATACAAAAATCAAGAAGAGAAAAAAAAGAAGACTGCATGACACTAAATCTCAAAGTGAAGCACTGTGCCAATCTATTTATACCTTTGATAATAATATTTGATGACAGGAAAATTATCAAAGATAGTAAAAGTAATATGAGATGTGCATGATGGGTGGCGATTATGCATTTTGTATAGTGTATATTAAAACTCAATTTTTCCAATTTTAAATTAAACTAATTGATTGATTCAGGCGTTACTTTGTGGAAATCCAAAAAAAACGATATTAGAAGAAATACTTAGTGACACTTCCGCTAAAAACAATGCCTATGGCCGAGTTGCGGTGTGCACCCCGCACAAACTGTAAACGGGAAGTATGCAGAACAAACCACACACAAAAC
The DNA here is from genome assembly GCA_917880725.1 of Selenia dentaria. Lineage (NCBI taxonomy): Eukaryota > Metazoa > Arthropoda > Insecta > Lepidoptera > Geometridae > Selenia > Selenia dentaria. The sequence continues at coordinate 16,564,006 of OU862888.1, read as the reverse complement.
AACCCAGTCAACCAAAAACGATTCGACACGTGTTTCGCCTCTACACGAGGACGATGGAGGATGATGACTCGTCGAGCGCTAGACCGACAGTAACTACAAGTAAACTAGAGTACCGTAAAAGTTAAATTAAACTGTTATATGGGTAGCCTATTTTGGTGATAAATATGTAGAACAGCCGTGCGATTCTCTAACAGCAAACATCGTTGCATCTTTGATAACATCCGTAAAACAAATGACGAGATGATAAGAAACGTTCGAAAAACAATCTTAAAAATTATCAAAGATAGTAAAAGTAATATGAGATGTGCATGATGGGTGGCGATTATGCATTTTGTATAGTGTATATTAAAACTCAATTTTTCCAATTTTAAATTAAACTAATTGATTGATTCAGGCGTTACTTTGTGGAAATCCAAAAAAAACGATATTAGAAGAAATACTTAGTGACACTTCCGCTAAAAACAATGCCTATGGCCGAGTTGCGGTGTGCACCCCGCACAAACTGTAAACGGGAAGTATGCAGAACAAACCACACACAAAACAACCCAGTCAACCAAAAACGATTCGACACGTGTTTCGCCTCTACACGAGGACGATGGAGGATGATGACTCGTCGAGCGCTAGACCGACAGTAACTACAAGTAAACTAGAGTACCGTAAAAGTTAAATTAAACTGTTATATGGGTAGCCTATTTTGGTGATAAATATGTAGAACAGCCGTGCGATTCTCTAACAGCAAACATCGTTGCATCTTTGATAACATCCGTAAAACAAATGACGAGATGATAAGAAACGTTCGAAAAACAATCTTATGTACAAGGGCGATATCTTATAAAGTATTTGACATCCATGAGCTCGTCAACGAGCGCATCGACTAATCATTAGAGAATCACACGACAGTTAATCGATAGCCTATTTTCATAAAAAAACAAAACTGTGATGTGATGTGATGATCACAGTTTTGATTTTTTATTTAATTTTTATTTTTTTTTGCGTTGTCAAGAGAATGTCATATTTCTTGCATCTATCACAGAATAATAAATATTCTTCACTATAATAACGCTTCTATGTATCATCGGTTTTTATATTACTAGGAAACGGTATAAGCACGAGGCCCACCTGGTAGTGATAACCTCTGCCTAGAACAGATGCATTTCCAGATGATGAAATTTAAAATGAAGATAGTTTATACAGTTACGAATCCATTGAACAATTTATTTATTTATTTAAAGCACAAAACAGATCACAATCAAAATAATATAAAATATAGATTCTATTATTTTTAAAGCTGGATTGCAATTCAACTACATGCGCTTACAGCTATACAAATTATACATAGATTATCCAATTGCAGCTTTGTTAGTAAGGTACTCGTACCTTAACTCGTAGTTCAAGTTCAGCCATGAAAAAGGAACAAGTAGAGATAGTGTAGTGACTCATAGAGAAAGAGAGCGAGATAAAAAGGAAGTTATAGCTGCATACAATTTGTATTAATATAAACCCGTATTGATATCATTTATTGAATATGAATAAACATATGTCGTCATCTTATGACTGTGGGATATGCATTGTGATCCAAACACATTGTTATTATTGTGAATGGGAGATGTGTTTAAAACTCCATTGGCGTTTCTGGGTCGTGATATATTTGTTATTTAGTATTAAACCTTAATGTAATTTAATAATGATTCAATTGAGTGTTCAATTAACGATTTTCTTATGATCTTGAATTATAAATTAAGTTATTAAATTAAATACATTTTAGACTCTGACGTTGCGTTCCAAACGACACAAATAGAACTACTAAGAAGTGAATAATACAAGCTTCCCAGCTTAGCATAGGGTTCTGCGGCATAATGTTAACTTTGATGACCATCACGTTTTAATTATGTACAATAGATGTTGTGCTACATATATTCATAGAATAAGTTTTGGTCATGAAATAGATCATTATTAAAATTACTATTATTAATAGAATTTATTTATTTGAAAAGGGCGCAGGAGAGAATGAAAATCTTTTTCAAGATATTTTTTTAATGTCCGTTATTTTGCGTATTTACATTAGTAGCGTAGCTAGAAATAATAATCAGTATTCACTACTGATTATTAGCCGAGATATTTGAAATGTTGGTGTAAATATGTATTTGTCAACTTCAGTTTCTATCTGTGTGAATTGGGTGAGCCTGGCACAATTTCGCCACACATATATACATTAAGGAAGTGCTTGCAGCAGAGCTTGACTAACTATTAACCAATCAACAAAAAAGGAAGTTTTTTTCTAAGTGACTAGACAGCTAGTCGCCTACGCCTGCCCGTGGCAGATGCAGCGCTATGCAGAACTTAGAAGTGAAGTTTTGCGTGTGCACTGACTTACTAACTCATGACCCACATGACATGCTCATCACCCCAAGACATTGGTTTTTAAACCAGCCCAGTAATTTCACTTACTACATTGCCCTTCACACCCTAACACAATAGATACATCTTTATAGTACGTACATCTATATGTATATTTTTTTAAATATAGGTACAGAAGCGGAGGTGAGCCTTCACAACGATGAAAAATACTCTGAAGATGATAGTTTCGTAGTTGTTCTGAGTCAACACCAAATGCAGAATCCAGGTGAGGTGATTTACTTGGTTATTAAGTTAATTTACTAGCTACTCTGTTATTACTGCCTAGGAACCTTAAGAATTATTTTTAGATGTCAACTATATAAGGTAATTTAAGTACGAAAGGTACCTAATAAAAAAACTTAAGACATAAGACATATAGCCCGTGACGTCAGACACTGCTTTACTCCCTCGGTGCATAATCCACTATTATGTATACCTTATAGAAAAAAAGCTCAAACAATAAATATTCTTTGGTTCGGGCTGACGACGGAGTAAAAAATAAAAAATAAAACTGAAATGTAAAAAGCACTAGTGCGGAGAGTGCACCGCACTATATGTCAGCTCGGAAAACGCTATTTTCGAGCACATGCATTGTAAAAGTAATAATGCTTATTTCTCCAATTATTACTAATGTAACAATACTTCACTTTAAATTTATTATTGGCGCACAGCACAATATTTTATAGATACTAAATAAATAATTGACTTTCATTTAAGTAAGAAAAAATAAAAAAATAATATATGTGTTTAAATTTGTTCTTTTAGCTGAGACGGTTCTTTAACCAGTTCCTGGAAAAGTAGGTTGATTTCTGCACATTTTAAACACACAATCACAAACAAACGTTTACAACTGTAGTTAGTTGTCTATATTAATTTACATTACATTTCTCTTCAATTGTGGGCATATTTTAGACAGTTTAGTCGTTACGTATTGGTGCTCGCTAAACTAACCTAAAACAACCCAAAATTGAATAGAATAATCCTATTTTTATAAGTTTCATTCTAAGTGTTAAATGATTTTGGATTTTATTGTTAAAGTAATAAGGACCACCATAATACATTTTAGTTCCGTAATTTACTTTAGTTTTTTTGAACAAGTGAATCGCTACCAATGTCTGACACAGCAGTAGGTACTACCAAGTTTGTAAAACCAAGATCTCTCGCAAGAGTTGAACCAGTGCGGTATTACGTACCTACAAAATTGCCTTTTTTGTCACTTACGATTCGCGTCCGTAGGGGATATTCATTGAACGCTTTTCCCAATTAGTACAACGATTTTATAAGTACACTAGCAACTTTGATTGCGCAGGATTAGTCCTTCGTGTAGCTTATTATCTTCTCCAAGGCCATATCAATGTTTATACCAAAATGTCATAAAATATTTACATGGTCAAACGCAATTGCTAGTATTATATGATTAAATTTGAATACTTAGTAATTCAATCAGTAAACTTACATACAAATATAAAATTTATCACCATGAAAAAAACTGTTACTTATTACATTTCATCACCCTTGACGGTATTTGTGTGACACAAACTTTGACAGAACTGTTATCATTACGATCTTGACGTACGCGGAGATCTTGTTATTTTGTCTTATTCTGTCTTGTGATGATGGATGATGATGATGAAAAGTATCCTATGTGTTAATCCAGCACCTCATCTACCTCCATACCAAATTTCATCAAAATTGGCCCCGCCGTTTAAGCGTGAAAGAATAACAAACATCCATACATCAATACGTTCATACTCACAAACTTTTGCGTTTATAATATTAGTAGAATGTATCTACTATTTACTTACTTACTAGGCTAAAGTACGACAAGTAGTTGCATACTTCTTAGTACTTTACGACAGAGCGTGTTGTGAATTAAAAGGGAGTACCTAGTAAAAGTTTTATCTTTTCGATTTCAAGTAATGGTCTTATCAACGCTCAGCTCGCGTACATGCGTTCAATAAAGTCAAAAAATATAACGTTTTATTTTGTTGCAGATATGTCTCCAAGTTCATGACCAGAGACGAGCCCCGACCGCTGGTTGATATGGTCTTCGGCCGAAACGGTATACCCTGATAAGCAGACCGTTTTGATACTGGCGGTCTACGCGTGTATACGACAATAAGTGACTCGGTAGTGATGAGTGAATATCGTGATATGTGAATACTTATATTGACAGTCAAGTAAGGTTATATCATCATCATGTTCATCGTTAGTCAGAATATGTCCAGTGTTAAACATAGATCACCCCTTGCCCATAATAAACGTTTGCCAATTGCATTCATTGGTCCCCCACGATTCTCACAATTTCTTCAGTCCAGTAGGGTGTCTACTTACGATACACCTTCCGGGTGACGGTCGGTGTTTGAGAGACATAAGGCCGCTGCTGCATATACGTAACGATATGTCGTACGTATGCAGCGGCCTTGCCTAGGACGGGACGTGAACGGGACGGAGACATGACTGCAGCCTCGTCCAACGGGAACGTGGTGTAAATATACGTAGTATCTTATAGTCTATGGTGTAAATGCTTACGAACCGTGACAGTGACTCGGTTATAACATGCTAGTGTTGTGAACTAGGAAAGATGGATTTCTCATTTCACTACTTCTCTCAACGGAACGAACGGAGTGTCTGTGCAAACGTAGCGGAAGCTCGGACAGGACGGGGCACGCGCGGAACGGGAAGTGATTGCCACGTTCTCGTCTCGTCCTTGTCTCCGTGAGATATACTGATTAGGGCTGCCACCTTTAAAAAACAGTAGACCCGGAGATTTTAGAAACATAGTTATTTTTATTAAATCAGGCTTTTTTAGTATGAATTATTTAATTAAGGCAAAATGTCATGGTAAATTACTATTTATTACATGGTAATGTTTATTTTATTAAATATAAGTGACTTAGCTAGTGCTAGGCTGACTTGAACCAGCTTGACACTTGAAACTATATTTTACATTCTGCAGGGATTGGTTAAGCATCTTTTTTAAACCTAGGCTTCTTCAAAAACTACAAAAAAGCTTGGCAATTCATATTGTTCGGACATGCACCATGCAAACCCGTAGATAATACTACTAATTCTGTTTCATATACATTTTACATGAAACGATATTTCCAAAACTTCCCGTCCCGTCCCGTCCGTATAAAACCCGTCACGTATGCAGCGACCTTACGTTTCAAGTTTCTGCCCGGTGACGTCCGTGTGGAATGATGTTATCGCGACCAGGATCTTAGTCCTGGGGCCTTATTCGCTATGACTATTCAATAAGTAACGCGGCGCGATACGATATGTTCAAGGAATGGTCGCAAATATGTATTGATTTCACGGTCATTCCTTGAAGATATCAGAACGCGCCGCGTTTCTTCTTTGAGTGGTCATAGCGAATAACGGCCATGGGTTTTAATGGGCCAAATTTCATACAATCACAAACGAACGCATTTGTAAATTATAGTTGATAGATGTATAAGCCATTTTATGCATTAGTAATTAGTTGGTAAGTATGTATGGTTAAATGATTATTAATATGTATGAAACAAGAAATTAATTATTTTATATTATAAGTAAGAATTTAAGTTTACTAAAATAGTAAATTTTCATATATTAGTACTCATGACTTTATTTTATTTTTAACCTGTAGTTAAAAATAAAATTATGCATTCATTACCTTATCTACCGACTTCCAAAAAGGAGGAGGGGCTCTCAATTCCACTATTTTTTTTATGTTTGTTACCTGTTAACTTTCGATAGGGTGAACCGATTCTCAAAATTTTTGTTTGAAGGCTGGTGCTTCCCGTGTGGTCCCATTTATATTTCATCAAATTCGGTCCAGTAGTTTTTTAATTACACTACAATAACTGAATAGAATGGAAGTCGGTATTAAATTACTCAAGTTGTACTGGTTTAGTATTGCAACCAACGCAGAAACAAAATCAATTTAGGTAATGGAAAGCAAACTAAGAAACAGATATGCTAAGTAAGACGAGTTTCTAGTTTTATAAGTTTATTAACTCGCATACGTTAATGTAAATATTGTAAATAAACTTGTGAAGGTGAAGCCTCATAAAGATAGTAATAAATAAGAACATAAAATTTATAAAAGTACGAAATACCTTTCTAGGTATTCATATCGCCAATGTGAACAATTGTTATTACGCCGTTATACAAACTATCAATTATTTGTGGTACACAGTTGTACTTGAGAAATTACAGTTTGTACTAAATTAAATTGTTATACTTACTACGAAGACATAATATCAGGAAGAGTAACTGCCTTAAAAAAATGACCCAATAAATGTCGTGCTAAATCAATAACATCGTTCACGCCGCTATGACTCAGCTGTCATAGTAGACGTAGCAGCACGCGCGAGGACCGATCCCTGCTTTCCTTCTGAAATTAAAACCAATCACCGACCATGTCTATTTGTAACCTCTGAAGTACGAGTAATTCGTATTTGGAATCATACGTCGTTTTGGTTTGAAGGACCACTTTTTGTGTGGAATTTGTTCTGAGTTATGCTTCCCTACATTATTTCTTCGTAGCATACTTACATCAACGACAAGATAACGTTACAATTACACCAATTTCGTGTTAGCGCCACTTTTGTATTATCACATGTAGGTACCAAATTTTCTACGTTATCTTCTGCAAATTTACATGTTAGATATTAAATTTTCTGAGCAACTGTTAATAAAAAAATATGTATTCCTCCTAATGTTTTCATTTTTAATTGAATGCCAATTTTCCTTTTTCTACCTACTTACTTACTTTTCTACTGTACTTTTTATTTTTTATGTTTGTTACCTCATAACTTTCGACTGGGTAAACCGATTCTCAAAATTATTTTTTGTTTTTTGTTTTTGATATACACTCCAATAACTGAATAGAATGGAAATCGGTATAAAATTTTTCAAATTGTACTTGTTTGTCAGAGGGTCTTGTTTCAAAAAGTAAAATAAAACTGTCCATCTCCATTAGCGGAGTTTCCTCAGACCTAAATAATTAATCAACTTTAATAAAAACAAATAAACAAACTGAACGGTAGATCTGTTTTTATTACCATAAATTTAATTCCATAGACAACAAATGGGTCCGTGACGTTGTCTGCAATGTCACGGGCTCATTTGTTGTCTATGAACAAAATGTCTGAACAGAACCCAAATAATAATAAAAAATCTATAAATGCTAATTTGGCGAACGTCAAAGTAATTAGTAGAATGAATAGATAAGTATACCTACCTACTTTTGTCTGATATATCTGTAAAACAAAAAACATATTTGTAGGTATACAAAATTCTATTCAACAACTTAAGTTTATTTAGGCTACCTGCGTGCCGTAATTTTGCCTATAGAAAGCCATTTGTTTACCAACTTGTTATTTGTTTTCAGAGCTAGCTCCCGCTCGACCAATAGGGATAATAAATTGCAAGGGTCTGAATAAATCGATTCCACAATCTGATCATTTGTGGTCGTAAACTACCTGCCACCACAGTATGCCTACTAGTACAACCTAACCGCACCAAAATTAAATGCTAACACTTCAATATCGCTATAGTAAATTCATATAAGGTAGCGTATTGACAATAGCCAATAGTCAATAGTAATTTATTCGTAAAAAATATTACATGTCAATAACGGTAGAATGTATAGGTACTCAAGTATACATGCAAAAGCATTAATTAAAATAATCCTGCACTACATTCTGCAATTTCAATAATTAATAATATATTCCAATAAAATAATATTAATAATAAATGTCAATAAAAGAAAATGAAGAAAAAATTTAAAAACAAATAATGACAATGGCAGTTATTCCGCACTAGTTGGTAGTAAATAGTCTGTGAAAAGGAGTAACGTAGCGTTACGGTGGACTAACATTATGTCATAATTTAACATGGCTTATGCAAAGTACTTAGACCACGCGGCCCCGAGGAAGTAGAACGTCATCGCGACAAAAGGTGATAAGAGTGGGAAGAGGCGGTGGGTGGGAGCGGCGGACGTTTGCCGGCAATTATTACGTGAGTGCCGGCAGAGTGGTCGGGGTTGACAGATGTTGTTGGCAGTTGTTGTGTTTTTTTTTGTTGTCATTGTTTTCTGTTGCGTAGGTATGCTACCAACAAAACTGTTTTGTGACGTTGTTGATAACCTTATATACACGCGTCTCGCGCCAAACCTGCGTGAATTAACGCTTACATTTAAACTTAAAATATTTATTATAGATATATAGTACGGATCCCTTCATGCGAGAGTCCGACGCGCACTTGGCCGGTTTTTTTTTTTTCATTCTGTGGACCATCTTAAGAAATAAAAAAGGGATTTCTATTTCTTTTCATTTAGTTATTAGTATAACGGTTTTAAGAACATATTGCCTCTGATCCAAAATATCTAAATTCCAAAATAGGTAGCTTGCTATAAAAACGTTATACTAAACTATTTAGGGATCTAATTAAACCTAAGTGACTTATAAAAACACGTTACTCTTTTCATGATTCGTAGGCGATGTCGTAGATAGAGAAAGATAGAAGGAAAATATTTGATTTATCTTTATAATAATAGAAGAGAGAATGTTATGTTTACTCAGCTATTGTAAGCACGGAATGGCCTTTCGGTGTTTCAGTAGTAGCGGTTATAAGTATATATTGATTAGCAGTCGCATATATATGCGACTGCTAATCATCTCTGGCTAGGTTGGTACCCTATGGTTACTATTATATTTTAATTTGTAAAAATCTACACCGCTTCTATACACCTCTTTATATCCTCTTTATTCCAGATGGCTCAAGGCCTGGTCGTCACTTACCTCAAGGTTACAAACTACATAGAACAATATGCCTAAAAGTGTTTATAGTGCATAACAGCTGATATTATCGTTCGTTGCCCGTGACACTACCGCGTGGCTCTAACGATAGAGTGAAGAATATTTTTTCTTTCCCGTGGTACTACTGATAGTCCGAAGGGTAACAGTACATTTCCCGTGACACTACTACTAGTGCGAAGGGTAACAGTACATTTCCCGTGACACTACTACTAGTGCGAAGGGTAACAGTACATTTCCAGTGACACTACACTGTAGCTGACTAACAGCTGATATTAGTAGTTTATAGTGCATGATATTTCTTAATGCAATGAAGTTACAAAACGGGTATCCTTTACACCCCAGCACATTAATTCTTACGTACTAATGCTTCGCGGCAGAATATCTGGGTCTGCGGTGGTAGGTACCAACCTAGACGGTCACTTGCACAAGAGGCCTACCATTCAGAAAATAGGGTTTCCTCACTTTTACGATTCATATCGGTGGCAGAGAGAATATTCTACTTCGTCTCACTTGACTTTAGATGATGAGGCGGTCGACGATAGTATCATTCAGAGCTGGAATGGCAACTAGATGGAAAAAACAGCAGCCAGAAAATCCCATTAGGTGTTTATTGGCAGGTTTTCAATCTGTGGTGGTAGGTAGCCCGGTGCCCGCTTGGCACCGGGCAACCATCGCTTAAATGATTAGTTACTATACGCCATTTCGTATAGTAAAAAATGTCTGATAAAATATATTTATTCAATCTAAGTATTTACCCTTGTTATTACATATCCTTGATATTAAATTTCTGCCATCCAATCAGAAGATCAGATCCCCAAAATTCTATATTTTGGGGACCTGATCTTCTGATTGGATGGCCTGGACTCCACAAACTGTGTGAAGGCATTTTGTACCGTTCCATGGGAAAAAAGGTTGTGCACGGTAGACTGTTCTCTCTGCTGTTATTTCCTGACCGGATGTGAGGACGCTATTGTGAACCACACCATGAAGTGACCACCAAATCGTTACCATCACCTTTCCATGGGTAAGGTAAGCTTTAGAGCATGGTTGTGGCGTTAGACCTGGGGTCAACTATTGCGATGTTCGCTTGCGATTATCGTAATGTATCCACTTATCATCACACGTCACAATTCGGTTCAAAACCTTTTCATTTATGTATTGGTTTAACAAGATAAGGCAAGCTTAAACGCGCGCTCCTCTCTGCAGATCCATCAAATCATGAGGTACCTATTATCCAAGTTTTTTTTTATTTATTAGACCCATTTGGTACAAATGGGTCAATATTGTGGGTAGGTATGCTAACATCAAACCATGCCACCAATTCCTCGTAGTTTGATACGGATTGGCTTACACCATCTCTTTCAATTCATCGTTATTTACCTTAGTGGCTTGTCTTCCTCGTGGTACATTCTTCAAGTCAAAGTTTTCACTACGAAAGTTGCATCATTAGCCGTATGCTCTTCAAACGCAGCATTGACATTTCGAACTGTTTCTGCTGCGTTAATCCCACGTCGACACTCGTATTCGAAAATTACTCTGAAATTCGCTATTTCCATCTTGAGGTAAAAACTGCTAAAATAATCATATGCATCCGCATATTTTTTTTAAATTCAGAATGTTAGACTTTTTGTGTGAAAAAGTTTTACACTGAAATCTGAAGGTTTAATTTTAATTATAAGTGTCTAGTGCGATAAATCGGCAATTTAATATTTAAACCCCTATTACAAATAATTAGCGTTAAGCAATTAAGCAATTGACAACATATTCGGCATCTAAGCTCTAACTCCACCAAAGCCCTTTGTTCATGATAAGATCTTAGAGATTGCGGAACCAATTTTCAATCATGCATGGCTAAGTAGATACCATCTTATAATGGGTTTCTACGCAAACCCGGTATACACGCTTCCAATATTATATTATATTATATTAATTATGGTAATTTTCTTGTTACTCCGACGATAGAGTCCTGGGTTCTATGGTATAAGGTCTCGAGCCTAGTGTAGAAAACAAACCAGGTGCTCCCTGAAATTTATTTTGTACGTTAATCTTTTTCCATAATTACATTTATTATTATTTTATAAATAGGTTGTAATTTTACTAAAAAGGTTGGCAAATTTTTAATGTATGAATGTCTAAAGTATGAAATTGCATTCGTACTGATACAATGATACAAGTTTTTTTGAAGAACAAAATATCTTAACTTAACAAAGCAAAGCCTAGCAAAGTATTTACCCTCGTTATCTATATATATTATGTACATTTTTGCACTCTAATCGGAAGGTTATTCACCTATGCGGTAGAACTAGGGCAACCTAGACTCTACAAACTGTGTTAAGACATTTTGTAGTGCTCCCTGGGTAGAAAATTGTTTCCGTTCATTAAATCAACGAAACTGCGAAAAAATTTGTAGTCGGTTAGGGCAAGATACCGCGATTATGGAGGATGTCGGATGGTTTCTAACTGCAGGTCTTGTAGTGTTAAAACGAATTGTCGAGCAGTATGAGGTCTTGCGTTATCATAAATGTGACAAATAAAAGAAAACACCACGACTTCCGCTAGTCAAACACGGCAGCATCCACGTGAACTGAAGTACTTCCGCGAGTCCAAGATGGAGGCCATCCCGTGGTCTGACGTAGCTTCCGACAGCCAATGAAGAGCATGGCATTCTCCCGCCAAGGAAATAGCATGGGAGATCCTACCTGAAGCTGAAGAATCTCATATCGCTAGGATTTAGCAGGCATCGCAGTTACTTTGGTGATTTTGTCAGAGTCAGCCAGAGGCCAGATGGAAAAATACTTAGAAATGTGTATTAAGGTTGATAATTATAAGCTAAGTATATTTCTGTGTGGTCTGCTTAATGTAACGTTACTTTTGTGAAATTTGTCTACGTTCGAATAGAACTTTCCAATGTTACTGATGTGGTGTTTATGTAATGCTTTAATGCAATTGTTACTTAACTAATGTTAGCATCTTGTAAATTCCGTTGAATTTAAGTGGTATAGATTTTATATTACGGGCCTTAGTTACTAATGACTAGACATGACTTACGGTAGACATGGCTTACGGGAGCAACATTACACCTTTCTGCTCCAAGCCAACCCTACTGCCCGTGGTACGTCCTGCCAAATAGCGAACGTGGCTCTGGCCAACCGACAGATGGCGGTATAACCATCCAAATCAAACGTAGCTAAATACTACAGGCCGTTGACGGGCAGCAGCGTCACCCGTGCAAGGAGCTACGTTCTGCGGTTGCCAACCCGCATGCCCAGCGTGGTGACTATGGGCATTTCATCCAATGAACGGTGACAAAAAAATGGCATCCAGTTCCCGGCGGCCCTGCTATTCCTGACCACGGTGGCGGTCATTGTGACGGGGTAGGATAGGAGTGCGAAGAATAAGGGGGCTAACGTAGGCCACCAAATACCGCTAAATATGGCAACGTACAACGGACGAACGATCAGGCTTGATGAACACATGGTGCAATTGGAGGTGGAACTTACAAAGATAAGATGGCATATTCTAGGGTTGTGTGAAGTTCGAAGAGAGGGGAAATCAAATCAAATCAAATCAAATCAAATTATTTATTGCATGAAATACATGTATACAAAGATGTCATAATAATAATAATAAACAGTTTCAATGTATTCTGCCTTAATAAGGCGTGCAATGTGATATTATTACAATTACAATTTTATTTCTCTCATTAGCAAAAAAATAAAAAATTATATAATTATGTAATGTAATGACTATATACAACAATTTAAACAATTAATTAAAGCAAAGCGTGTCAATTATTATCATTTGTCAATGAATTAAAACAAAATATTTCACATAAAATAAAATAAATTAAAATGAATTTCATAATAAATAATAATAATAACATATCAATTATATAAAATAAGGTCACCCAAATAACAAAATTATTCTTAATATTAAAATGTCATGTTCTTGTCATTCAAGAATTCTTTATTTGTGTAGTAGCATTTATTTATTAAAACAGTTTTTAATTTTCTTTGAAATTCTGTAACAGGTAATTTTCTTAATGATTTTGGCAGCTTATTATATACAAAAGCAGACATACAGAAGACACTTGTGCGTAACAACTTTGTTCTAGAGCCGTGAACCCAGATCTTATGGTTGTCACGTCTTTTTCTAACAACTACATCTGCTGCTTGCTGATTGAATAAATCCGGATTATTTTTGACGAACATAGATGTTTCATAAATGTATAGTGATGGAATTGTCAATAAGTTGTACTTTTTGAAATAAGGTGCACATGTATCAGTCATTTTAAGCCGAAACATAGCTCTTATAGCTCGCTTTTGGCATTTAAATATTTTGTTGACATTAGTAGAGTTGCCCCAAAATATAATTCCGTATCTAATGTTTGAGGCGATAAGACCATGGTATGCAGTTAAAAGAGCTTGTGCATTAACTATTGTAGAGATTTTATATAGGGCATAGATTTGACTATTTAGTTTTTTACATAATTTATCTATGTGTTCTTTCCAGTTAAGTTTTTTATCAATTGTTAAACCTAAAAATTTTATTGAGTCAACTTTTTCAATTTCATTATTTTCATATGTGATGTCTGGTTCAGATTGAGTATAATTATCGCGTTGTCTAAAGTGAATTATTTTTGTTTTATTCAAATTAATTTTTAAGTTATTATTATTTAACCATGTAATAATATGTCTGAGAGTTACATCTATGTCAATTTTATATGAGTCAATATTGCTACATTCTATGGTCACGGCACTATCGTCTGCAAAGAGTGCAATAGGTTGATTGGTGGCATTTGGAAGATCATTAATGTATGCTAGGAATAGTAGCGGTCCTAGCACGCTTCCTTGTGGTACGCCGAAGTGTGAGGTACGCTCGTTAGATGTATAGGTTTCTTCAATTTTTGTTTTGACATTTATACTATTTATTTGTGTATATTGCCGCCTGTTCTCTAAATATGACTTTATTAATTGTAAAGCGTTACCTCTGATACCATAAGCTTCAAGCTTTTGAAATAAAGTGGTATGTCTAACATAATCAAATGCTTGGGTCATGTCGCAGAATATGGTGCATATTGGTATTCTTTTATCAACTTTTGTCATTACTCGTTGCAAAAAATCATAAATTGCCATATTTATAGTTTTACTTTGTCTAAATCCTTTTTGTTCCATACAAAAATTTTTTATTGTTCGAAATAATTGTAGAAGACTTTATACAAATACTTTTCGAATACTTTAGATATGACAGGAATGAGAGAGATTGGTCTGTAATTTTCCATGTGTTCTTTAATTTGTTTCTTGTGTAAAGGTTTAATTACCGAAACTTTTAATCTATCTGGAAATATTCCTGAACATATACACAAGTTTATTATAAAACTAAGAGGCTCACATACCATGTTAGCTACAGATTTTAATATTTTGGTAGAGATACCATCGTAGCCTACACTATTTGTATTATTTAATGATGTAATAATATTTAGTATGTCTTGTGGTAGAGATGGTTGTATAAATATAGAGTTGTTTTAGGGGAAAGACACCATAACCTTGAAATCAGGTCATCTATTGTACTTCCGTGAAAGCGACCAACAGTCCCAGGGTGGCGTGGGGTTTCTAGTCAACAAGGTTATTGCTGACAACGTTGTAGAAATATCGAATGTGTCGACCAGGGTAGCGTAACTGACTGAGAGGCATAATCCAAGGTCGTAGGTTTATGCGCCGACTTCGACACACTCCGATAGTGAAGTCGAAGATATGTATGCAGACATATCTTCAGCCTTACACTGCACCACAAAGGCTCACTACGACGTCGTCATGGGTGACTTTAACGCCAAAGTGGGTATACAGACCGGCAGTGAATCTAGAGTTGGACCACACGGCTATGGAATGACAGGGGAAAATGCTAGTTAACTTCTTAGAAAAGGAGGGGCTATACTTAATGAATTCACTCATTAAGAAGCCGCCCCAGAGGAAGTGGACTTGGCCAAACCCCGTCACTGGTACCAAAAATGAGATTGACTTCATCATGACGGACAAGAAGCATATATTTAGGGACGTCTCCGTGATTGCCAGGTTCAAAACCGGAAGCGATCACCGACTCGTTTGGGGCTCTCGAAATATCTATTACAAGCTTGAAAGATCCCGTCTGCTAAAGTTTACGCTCCGACCTAACTTGCTTCAGGCCGTTTTTGAACAACTTTGAGAGGGAAGCCAACAGAAGAATCCAATTGGGCTGGGCAGCATTCGACAATCTTCGTCAAGTCTTCACGTCGTCCATACCACAGTGCCTAAAAACAAAAGTTTTTAATCAGTGTGTCCTACCCGTCATGACCAATGCAGCTGAAACTTGGACACTCACTGTGGGACTAGTCCACAAATTTAAAGTCACTCAGCGAGCTATGGAGAGAGCTATGCTCGATGTTTCTCTGAAGGATAAGATTCTTAATGAAGTTATCCGACAGAGAACTAAAGTAGTCGACATAGCTCAAAGAATAAGCAAGCTGAAGTGGCAATGGGCTGGCCACATTTCACGAAGAACTGATAACCGCTGATGTAGACGAGTTCTTGAGTGGGGACCACGTTTAGGCAAACGAAGTGTAGGATGCCCTGCGGCCAGGTGGAAAGACGACCTTTGGAAGGCAGCTGGCAATAACTGGATGCAGAGAGCTGAAGACCGAGCTCTGTGGCGTACATTCGGAGAGGCATATGTCCAGCAGTGGACGAATGTAGGCTGATGGTGAAACATGACTAGTAGCAACGACGCTAATACATGAGGTATTTCTTGTGCTGCTGCTTCACTGCTTAATAAACTGCCGATCGATATAAAAATGCCGTGTCTACACAATCCTATGTAGTAAACTTACGAAGTGGTTGGTTGAGCAAACACCTTATGATTTCGAGTTATACAAATGTGTGTTTATTTTAGTTTAATAATTGGATGCACATACTTATAATTAAGTAATTTGACATTTTTAAACACCGAAGTTGAATTTTTTTTGACATGTAATCTGTATTATGAATGAATGAGTGTGAGTGAATGAATAATAACCTGACACTAGTCATATATCATAACTTAAACTACTAACAACAAAACATAAGGAAAAATGTAATTGAATGCTATAATATGACTAGGCTAAAGATGAGGATGATGAGGTGGAGATTATGTATGAGGACTTAGTCGGGCCATACATACCTCTGAAACGCACTTTCTAGTTGTTATGGGGGACTTCAACGAGAAGTTGGGTAAGTGCGAGAGTAAGAAGCGAGGGTAAGTGGAAAGTGGGGCGATTTGGTTATGGACAACGGAACCGTAGGGGACAGAGGTTGGCCGACTTTCTGGAGAAAAAGGGACTCTTTATGGTGAACTCTTTCATTCAGAAGCCACCTCATAGAAAATGAACCTGACTGTCCCGATGGTTCCACGAGAAATGAGATTGACTTCATTATGATCACCAAGAGACAAATATTCACTGATGTGTCCGTGATCTACAGGGTGAAAACCGGTAGTGATCACATAATGGTAAGAGGCACATTGAATATTAATGTCAAACTTGAGAGGTCTCGTCTGTTGAAGTCTACGCTCCGACCTGCTTGTGCCCATATTCAAGACCCCGAGAGCTTTCAACTTGAGCTGTCCAATCGCTTCGATTGCCTTGAGAACATCGATTCAGTGGACGAGATCAATAACAGGTTAGTAGAAACTGTCCATACAGTGGGTTCCAAGTTCTTTAAGACCCACCGTACAGATAGGCCACAGAAACTCTTCAACGATGCCCTCAACCTCATGGCTGAACGACGCTCATTAAAACTGGAGTCTTCGGATGATGCTGAAGCATATAGATTGCTCAATAGACGAATATGGAAGTCCTTGTGACACTACATCCGGATCTTTAATACAAATCGCATTAAAGAGACGATAGAGCCGAAAAAAGGCTTCAAAATGTTTGCAACAGACATGTCTATTGGTCAAAGCCAGTTGACGAAGCTGAAGAGAGAAGACGGCAGTGTAGCGTCGACCCAAGCAGAATGCTAGGAGAGGTCGAGAGTTTCTACAGAAGTTTATACTCCTCGATCGCTAAACCTGTTAGCAGCTCGGCCAAAGACCCAAGAGCCAAGATGACTCGTCATTGTACTGAAGACATCTCGGACATCATATGAGATTAGGATGGCCTTGAAAAAGCTTAAGAACAACAAGGCGCCGGGTGATGACGGTATCACATCAGAGCTTCGGAAAGTGGGTGGAACACCAGTACTTAATCCTTCAGAAGCTCTTTAATACCGTCTTACTCGAAGGATTAACGCCAGAAACATGGAACAAAAGCGTGGTTGTTCTATTATTTAAGAAAGGTGACAGCATCTTACTTAAGAATTACAGAACCATCTCGCTTTTAAGCCATGTTTATTAGCTGTTTGCAAAGGTCATCACGAACCGTCTCAGTCGCAGGTTCGATGAATTCCAGCCTCCGGAACAAGCCGGTTTCCGAAAAGGCTATAGTACCATATACCACATCCACACGCTACGGCAAATTATAGAGAAGACCGAAGAGTATAACTTGTCTCTTTATGGACTATCAGAAGGGCTTTGATTCGATCGAGACGTAGGCAGTGCTTGAGTCTCTCCAGCGGTGCCGTATTGACTATCGGTATATTGAAGTGCTGAAGTGTTTGTACGAAAAAGCCAACATGTCAGTCAGAGTACAGGAGCAGAGTCCGAAAGCAATTCCATTGCAAAGAGGCGTGAGACAGGGAGACGTTATATCTCCGAAACTGTTCACCGCTGCATTGGAAGACGCCTTCAAGCTTTTGGAATGGCAAGGACTTGTCATCAATATTAACGGCCAATACATCACTCACCTTCGATTTGCCGACGATATTGTAGTCATGGCAGAATCCATGGAAGACCTCAGTACAATGCTCGAAGGCCTTAAGAAGAACATGGGCAAGACGAAAATTATGTCTAATGCCCATGTTGTGCCTACCCCAATATCAGTTGGGAACTCAGATCTCGAAGTTGTTGACGAATACATGAACCTGGGAAAGACAGTCAAATTGGGCAGGTCCAACTTCGAGAAAGAGGTCAATCGTCGAATCCAACTCGGCTGGGCAGCGTTCCGGAAACTTCGCGACGACTTCTCATCAAAAATATCTCAGTGCCTCAAGACAAGAGTCTTTGACCAATGTGTGTTACCAGTGATGACTTATGGCACTGAAACGTTGTCGCGATTGGTATTGACTTTAGATAGGATACCATTGCATGGAAAAAGATACGACGGCTATATCTTTTTCCATGTGGGCGAAGTTACGAGTAGAACATGTTGACCGAGCGAGCGAAGCGTCTCTGGCCAAAATGACTTTCATCTGTCCGTATACTCGTCTTTGTTAGGTTGTTCGTTTGTCTTCCTGTACAGGTCGCATTTTTCAACCAATCTTGACGAAACTTAGTATGCATGTTCTACTATTTAATCCAAAAAAACATCGTCGGTGATTTTGAGTGTAGGGGTACTTTAACTAAAAAGGGGGGATTTTGCTGCGGCACTATTTACCGACTGAAACTTATAAAATACACATTAAGTACCTGCCTTTTATGAGGAATTTCGAATATGAGCATAATTGGTCAAGTGGTTTTCGAGATAATACTATGCGCTCGCAAGGTCTACTAAAAATAAATTATAATACATCAAGTATTGTATTTTTATCGTAAAACAATTACGCTGGTAATCAAATTATGTATTTAAAAAGTGACAACTATTTACAATCTTCAAAATGTAGCTATTGACAGTCATTGACTAGAATTTGTATGATGATTGCGGGTACATATACATTTAGCAGTAATTCAGGATGACGTCAGTGGTGCAGGCTTTGAGGCAGCACTCGTCTGCGAGACCTTGACGCTTGTAGCGGGACCAGGAAGCCGCGAGGGAGCCGTGTCGGCCGCTCCATGGCCAGTCTAGTTCTTCTTGGCTGACATCAGCGAGGTTATCTGTCAGAAAAGGTATACGTAATGGGAAGTAACCAATAACTCCAAAAAACACATGGTTGATGCCTTCTCGTTATATACTAAAAATGGAAATCTCATTTAACCCTGATTCCTATATGCAGAAACGGATGGTTTGCGTACGATTCGTTACTTGGATGGTTATCTTAAACAGTGTCAAAGAGTTAAGAGCCCTAAGCAAAACGATCCATTTCTGGATATAGGAACCCAGTATTGGATAATAGAGACAAATTGATGTTTAAGATATTATAAACATTCTTGTTAGGCCTAAACACTTGATTCACTTTTAGTAAGTTACTAATGAATCAGGAAAATCAAAAATTAACAATCCGAATAAGTATATGTATATAAGTAGTATAGAATAAGAAAAGTATTTCACGTAGGTATACAAGTACAATTTGAATAATTTAACACCTACTTCCATTATATTCTATAATATTATATTAGTTATTGGAGTGTAAATCAAAAACTACTGAGTCGATTTTGATTAAATTTAAATGAGAAGCACCAGCTTTCAAACAAAAAAGAATTTTGAGAATCGGTTCGCCCTATCGAAAGTTATGAGGTAACAAACATTTAAAAAAAACAGTCGAATTGAGTACCTCCTCCTTTTTGTAAGTCGGTAAATAAATACTACAAACGACTAATATTTTACATTTGGTAAAAAGATTAAAATCCGCTATTCAAACGACCATTAATTTTAAAAAATCATATTTTTTTTTTTGATTTCTGACCCCTACCACGGTAATATTTTAATATTGCCGTGCCCCTACTCTAGATACACGTGCAAGACGGTAAAATTTTTGCCGCAAAAACAGGTAAAGATAACTTGACAATATTAAGGTCACTAGGTTTAAGTGGCCTATTGTTTAAGTTCAACTATTCTACACTCGAGAGCAATGAATCCGGGTCACTTAAAGAATGTTAAAAATCTCGGAAACTAAAAATGATAGGTTAATGCAATAAATTGTATTTAATAGACAATGTAATACTCCTTAAATGAAAGTAAAAAAATTATGAGTCACCATACATTTTATTAACACAAAATTACATAAAGAAAAAAACTGCTGATCTCTCCTTAAAACAAAAATAGGAAACATGACATTTTTGAACTTTATTACGATTTTCTTGAATTTTAATACTTCGTATTGCCTCCTCGTGCTTCCATTACTGCGTTTACGCGGTTTGGCATGCTGTACACCAAGTTCCTTATACGATTTTGGGGAATATTCTCCCATTCCTCTGTGAGAGCAATTTTGAGCTCACGAAGCGTGATTGGGGGAGGGTTTCGTTGTTTTACGCATCTGCCTAGCTCGTCCCAAGCATGCTCGATCGGGTTGATATCCGGGCTGCGCGCTGGCCACTCCATACGAGTAATGTTCATCTCTTGAAGGTAGTCATTCACAATCCTACCTGTATGAGGTCGGGCATTGTCATGCATAAATATAGCATCCTCACCTAAATTGACCATAAATGGACCAAAGTGGTCATTGAGGATTTCTTCCACATATCTTTCGCTAGTTAAAGAGCCGTTTTCTATGATCACCAGCTCTGTGCGACTTTCAGAAGAAATTCCGGCCCACACAAGTACAGACCCACCACCGTAGGCTACTTTTTCTTCGATGCATGCTTGCTTGAATCTTTCCCCTGGTCTTCGATACACTCTGTGTCTTCCATCGTGCTTGTAGAGCATAAATTTTGATTCGTCGGAGAACATAACTTTTGACCAATCTTCAATACTCCAATTTACGTGGCTCTGGGCATATCTTAGTCTTGAAATACGATGCCCACGCTCCAGTTTAGGGCCGTTTGCAGGTCTAAGGGGTTTTAAGTTAGATTCAGCAAGCCGACGTCTTACTGTCCATGCACTTGGGTTACTTCCTCCGAGGCGTCGAAACTGATTTGTGAGTTCAGTTCCTGTGAAAGCGATTTCGAAGCATGGTGTTCACCAAGTATCGGTCTTCTCGTGCTGTGGTACACCTGGTTCTGCCCGTTCCTGGTCTGCGTAGGTTAGAACCAGTTTCTTCGTAACGTCGGAGAACTCTTTGTACTGTTGACAGCGACACACCGACAGTCCTGGCTGTATCGCGCTGACTCCGGCCGGTTTCCAGCATTGTAAGTATTCTGGTGCATTCTTCAGGCGTAAGCGACATAATTTCAGCTTGAATAATGAATATAGAGCACTATCAACATGGTTTATGTACCCACATAAATGACAGATTACAAACAAAAGCAAAACCAAATGCTGTAATTTCGTAGTTCCATCTTCGAAAGTGGCCCTTTTTCAAATTTGATTTTTTTATGATATAACTTTACAATAACTAAGAAGTTTTATTACCTTCATTTAAGGAGTATTACATTGTCTATTAAATACAATTTATTGCATTAACCTAGCATTTTTAGTTTCCGAGATTTTTAGGATTCTTTAAGTGACCCGGATTCATTGCTCTCCAGTGTATTTGCAACATATATTTGTTACAAATAAAATGGACCTTGGTGAAGATAAATTTACCTTATTAAGTATACATGTGTTATATAAAATATGTTTTAAATTATACCAAGTTAGTGAGGCAGATTGCCAGCAAATAGATTAGAATTAGACAAAGTGACAAAAATAAGTTTCGTTTAATAACTGCCTGGTCGCAAACAAATTATTAAAACAGAGAAATAGGGCATAATAAGAAATCTTAATAAGAAAGTGATAATAAAATCATACCAAGAAGATAGCTCGGTTGTGATCCTCTCTTGTCGACAAATTCTGAACCGTAACAAAGCAGAACTCTGGCATTTGCTAGTTGTCTCCCGCATAGTATGATGGGTGTCTTTGACGCATATACATGACTGACGGCCACCACCAGAAACAGTGTTGCGACGAATTTCATTGCGAACCTAGAACGAAGTATCAAAAACAATAAAGAACGGGCTCAAGAATATTCTATTCTATTCTATTTAAGTATCCTTCTTCGTAAATGTTGTTAAAGCCAACGAAGCGATAAAAATCAATAACCACGAGGCTATTTGCGAATTATCTCCTAGTTACTAATGACTAGTAGTCCGATGAAGTAGGAAATTATTTGTATGTACACCCTGCCAATAATTCCTCTGTCGTCATATCTATAGTCCAATCAATGAGGGGTTTGATTTGCAATAATTCCTTTGAGGATTTTTCGACCGGAAGCTAGAAGCGATTTTCATGTTTAGGTGCCATATACCTTCAAGGTATTTTTTTTTGATATAATTTTAAGCGTAATATATGAACATTATACTTTGTCATACTGCAAAGTTTCAGCGACAGAGGAATTATTGCAAAGCTACGAAGAATTCTTCGTAGTTGCAAAGTCAAACCCCTCAATGATTGGACTATAGATATGATTACTAGCAACGACGTTAATACATACTGCCGGTCAATATGAAAAAATACCGTGTCTACGCAATCCTATTAAGTAAGTGGTTGGTTGAGCAAGCACCCTATGATTTCGTTCATGTAGCAAATAACCTATATGCCACAATAAAACGTATAATAATAAAATAAAATCACATAGGTACCTATAATTATGTCCTTTCAAATCACTGAATTTATATTTCCAAATACAGTTAGTACTATAATACTACAATTATATTGTATACCTATACCCTGTGCTGTTGACAACATGGTTCAGGACGTTGATAACATAAAAGGTGATATATGTACAGCCAACAGATAATCGATTGGCTGTATATCACTTTTCATGGCTATTCTCATAATACCTACGATAAGAAAATTCGGGAGAGCCTACAAAATAAAAAAGGGAAAAATAACATTAAGGAACTTTTGATCTAGCAAGCTAGCAACATAGATATGTGATGTGACTGAAATAAATACAGATAAAGAAATAAATGTGTTTTTCATACATCATCTATTATATGTATACTGGAATTGACCCTTGAATGGTATAATGCTATATTCTCGCACCCGTCCCTTTATGTCTTGTATAGGTGAACCAAGAACATGAATAGCGAAATTGTTAAACACCTCTGCAGAACATTTCGGAGTTGTCAAAGCTTTATGGTAGGAACGTATATACTCGTATGTATGTAAATTTATATAAGAATAGATGATTTACATAATTTATGTAAGGAAATTGTAATATATATACATTATTGATTTATTTTTAAATTTAATTATGTTTACGAATAACTACACCTCACTAAAAAAAACCTGGCATTTTAAAATAGATGGATTTTTAATAAGTCTTAGATAGGTAATATATACATATTACTAGATACGAAAATAGAGTACTTACCGTTTATGAGTAATTTCTTGTGATCTAAATGAGTTATAATAGATGTATGTTAATTTCAAACAGTGGCACCTTATATAGTGTTTCTAAACTGATGCAGGCTGTGTTCACAGTACAGCAAAAAGCGATTTATAAAGTACAGCGTAAGCACTTTTAGCTATCCTGTCTATAATTACATATCAAAACTGAACAATGGACATTCTTATGGAATACCGTAGCTGTTTCTTTTTTGTGGTTACATTAGACATTAGGTTGGCTTTCTTTGTATGCAAAGACATTGAAAGAGATGAATAACACGCACCACGATATTGTATACATACCTGTTATAAAATATTTATAGTATATAAATATTTTAGGAGCTTAGAACTCTTTAAATGAGTTCACCCGGGGTAGTTCTGCTTCCATACCTTTTTCTTCCGTGAATAAGTTTTCTTCTGAGCAGATCTACGTATATGATCTGCAAGTATAGTAAAACCCTCAATTCAGTAGTTTACGAGAAACAGTTATTGAAAATAATAATCCACTGCATATAAGTTTAAAATCGATTCCTCTCAAAACACAAGTCATATTGTAGGTATATAAAAATCTTTTGAGCCTCCCAGACAGAAGCTTATAGTCCCGAGACCTTTTCATCACCCGCGTTGTTTTTTTGCCAATTTCCGCCGCTCGCACAGTCTGCCTTCATTCTATTCTAGATTAGGCAGACACCTACTGCGTATCAGTAAAGATCAAATGCAGAACCAGCTTAAACAGCATGAGTGTCTTCAATACTTTAATAATTTTATATTATATCTTGTGGTTTCGTATTTGTATTCGTATTCATGGTCACCGGGATACCCATATTCTCTCGCTTGTTTACAATTGACCCTATTTGTAACTAAGTTAAAGAGTATTGTAAATTCTTCGTATCTATGCCTCTAAAAGGTTATCCATTGGTATTGTTGGTAAGGCCGTTGGCATAGTTAGACAAGCGTCATCATCATCATCATCCACTCAGCCGTAACTCCCCCATACGTAATAGGTATAAATTTAATCCAATGGAAAAGAATATTTAAGACCACACATTTATGTACGAGTACTTTCATATTTGTAAAACAAATGTATTAGAACGCTTTATGTGCTTACTAAGTTCACATCTTAATGTCATAGTGCCTTCAACGACAAAGCACAAGCGAACGATTTCTGACACTAATCGTTTAGTCATGACCTGAAGCATCCTGAAATCCTGAATGAAAGTGCGTCATACGTGGGTGCCGATTCTGCAATTATACTCTTTTGATATCAATCGATATTCAATGTTCATTCCAACCAATCGCTATAATACAATTTTCTTTATAAACATGACATGTATTATATGACTAAGTATATGAAATAAAATATTGATTGTGTAAATTTAATTTCATTTATAAGTTTGGCAGTTTCTACCTCTGTCACGTAATTAAATTGTGAAATGCTCTGCTGGGTCACGTTTTTTCTTGCAGCTTATGACTCTTGGTCTTTCAAGCAACGCGTGTAAAAGCTCTTTCTAGTCATCATATAGGGATGGCGATTTAGTGTAACTTAAAGCTGCATTCATGATCATCAGTCCTTTATTTCATCTTCATTTTCCATCAGGCGATGTGAAGTCACTTTGAATATGCATTATAAACAAAAAAGTTCAGTCTCTCTATAGACTTACCTCTGGAGTTTTAAGGTTAGTAAGGAAACAATATTGTAATGTTATCATGTCACATTCGAGAATGTTAGACCTCAATCGATCAACTAAAAAATGTTGTATAGAATGCAATGGGGTCTTCACAGTATTGTTAATACTTACGTAATAGGTACTATATAAATTTTAATACAGAATTACAGAATGAAGAATGTTTAATGTACATGACAAATAACACACTATACATATATTTTATTACAGCGCATTATTTTTATTTATTTTTATTTTATTTATTACACAAAATCCACCGCCTATGATAATACAACAATTTCTTACTTTACTTATATGGCGGCCAATAAAGGATTTACAATTTATACAATAAAATTATGTAGCTGAGATGAATAGGTTTCTAAGTATTATAATCACATGCGAGTTGCTCGTAGAGCTTGTAAGGTGCTACGAATTCGCGGTCTACGCGCTACTGTGCTTACTGTTATTTATTCTGTGGCGGTACTCTCAAAGAGGTTCTGTCGTAGAATTAATTCTTATTCTTATTCTATGGACGTTTTCTGTGAATTTCCACCTTCTAGCCTTTACAAGCCATCCCAGCTCCCTAAGGTAGTGAAGGAGAACTTTAGATCGTAGATTACATTTCTACATCATCATTATAATACTTTGTATAATGTATAATAATAATGATAATATGTTTATCTACTCTGATACTATAACACAAAGATTATAAAACTGAAAACAGAATTCTTATGACAAACATTACGTACAGGACAAAAATAATTAAAAAAAAAGTTTAATTACGATACAGGTCTTCTATGGACACCTCTAACATAATATAACTTTTTAATCATAACGATACACCTATACAACCTCCAGCTGGACCAAGGAGGTTGAACCTCTACTTTAAAAAAAAAGGTTTCAATGAACGAGTCCGCGACGACGCAACACGCATGCGCAATCGATTTTTTGCGTTTCGAATGTTTGCGCCTTGGCGCCAACATTTGACATTAAAAAAATCTTTTCAATATTTAAACAAAGTTTGGTTTTGTTTGTAAAATACATAGGTTTTTGTGTAAAAACATGTCTGAAAGCGGGGATAGTGGTGATTGTATACCACCATACAATCTGGAAGCTGCGTCAAACATGACCATGAACCTGTTGCCGGCGAAATCTAGGAGCAACTATAATAAATGTTACCACGAATTCATGGAATGGGAAATGAATAAAAATGCTACATCATTTTCTGAAAATGTGTTGTTAGCGTACTTTCAAGAGTTATCTGAAAAATATAAAGTGTCAAGTATGTGGGTTAAATACTCCATGATTAAAAGTACACTCAATATTTACAACGAAGTTGACATAACTAAATATAGCAAGCTGATTGCATTTTTGAAACGAAACTCACAAGGATATAAAGGGAAAAAATCCAAGACTTTTACAGCAGAGCAGATAAATAAGTTCCTAAATGAAGCCCCAGACACATTATATCTCTTCACAAAGGTATTTTAGTTGTTTATCAGTTAACCATGTATATATTTTTTGTTAATATTGAGTTAATTTACAGTAATATATAAATGAGTTGTTACAGATTGCACAATTTTTTGGTATAATGGGTGCTTGCCGACGGCAAGAGTTATACAACATACAATTCAAAGATGTTGAAGTCTTCGAAACTACACTATTGATCAAAATAAGTAAAACTAAAACCAAGACGGACCGCTCTTTTACCATTACTGGGAAATATTATGAACAATGCAAAAAATACATAGAGCTACGACCAACTGAGTGCAGCAAACCCAGTTTTTTTCTAAACTATATTGACGGAAAATGCACGACGCAGAGAGTTGGCATTAACAAATTTGGAGCTTTAGGCAAAGTTATTGCCAGCTATCTTCAACTTACCGACCCCGAATTGTACACAGGACACTGCTTTCGCCGAACATCTGCGACCTTGCTAGTTGACGCTGGTGGAGATATAACGGCACTAAAGCGACACGGTGGTTGGAAGTCAACGACAGTTGCAGAAGGCTATATAGATGATTCAATGACTACAAAATCGCTATATCCAATTCAATACTTAACAGTATTGAAAATAACAGAAATGAGGTCAACATTAACATACCCTCTCCGAGTACCTCCAATAACGCTTCCTGTCCGGTTCAAATTCATTTTCATAATTGTAATATTCAGTACATCAATAATTATTACAAGTAAAAATAAATTTGTTGTTATATTCAGCGTTTTGTTTGCAATATTGTTTTACGTGTACATAACTTGGTCTTATAACACTCGTGTGATACTATAAAAAAAACTCGCTTACGGCTCGTTTTTTTAAAACACACTCATGTTATAAGAACCCTTATTATGCAACAGTATCATAATCTACTATTAATATACAAGGCTTTGCCTTCTACAATACTCTTTCTAATATGATTATTACTACTAATCATATTATGACTTTTAAGAGCTCTCATTTTTTTCTGAAACAAGTTATCCGTTTTTGATAAATCATTTCACATTACCTGTGACGGACATAGGCTAATTATATTATGTAAAAACTTTTAAAACTTGGTTTGCAGGTATATAACCCCTTTTAGGGCTCCGTACCTCAAGGAACCAAAAAGGACCCTAGGATCAATTGTTGTCCGTCAGTCAGTATGTCTATATGACAAGACCACTTTTCTCAGGAAGCGTAGATGTAAGTTGAAATGTATATCAATAACTCGAATCTGCGATCTCTTTCAGCTGTGGAAAATTTAAACTTGTATGTCAACGTGAAGACTGTTGACCGTAGATCATTAATGCCGCAAATATTTTGCGTGTTCAAAGGGTATCAAAACCTATAGAGTACTTACCGTTGACCTGGAATCATGAAATTTGGCAGGATGCAATGTCTTGCAGAACATATAAAGGGAAAAAAAAAACTGAAAACTGTAAATATGTTGTTTAATAACAAAAAAAACAAATTTTCTAATACAAATTTATTATTTGCGATTGATGCAATAGTAGAGACAAAGTTAAGTTTGTCCTTTGACCTAGTTGGTCTTTGAGTTAGAACAAATATTTTTTAAGCTTTCTTAATGTAAAAAACCTCGAAAGTAGGAAACCTCGGTGCGTGAATCCGTACTTAGCCGGTTTTTTTTTAAACTCTATACCATACGCGGGTGGAAGTTCATCCATCGACCATAATATTATCATGCTTTAATGATCACTTTTATTTATATGTAGCTATCCAAATCACAGAATTGCCGTCATACGTATATTAAACAGCCTGTTAACGGCTGATTGGTTAAGCAACAAACACATTTAAATTTTGCCATTTGGCTCAGCTGATTGCAGAATTAATTTTGCGTATATACTTCAGGTGTAGATTATTTCTTGGGGATTTTCCGAAGAACTGAAAGGTTAAGGTAAACCAAACTCAAACATATTTTATCGTTTATCACAGGAATGCACTGGGTGTATGAAATTTTGAATGATTGTGAAATTGACCTCATTTTCTTATACACTCACTCTCATATACTTATAGCAAATAATAATGTTGATATAAGTGATGTCTACACATTTGATTTGACTGGGTCGCAATAACACCGGTACTTAATGGTCAAAAAGAGCAAACACCAATTTTTCAGCTCATATCATCTACGAAACGACGACACGTTACTCTTTCACGTCTATGAACTGGGGCATTAGCATTTTTCAAAGAGAGGTAAGTAAGAAAACGTTTTCCTGCAAAACCTTCCTGTTTCCTGTAAGGTGCTTGCCTCACTAGAGGCGATACCGTAGTACCTACTATCATTTATTCTGTGGCGATACTAAGTTACTTATTACTAAAGTCCGGCCGCGGAGTAGAAATTATATCGTACATTGACCTTTATGCCTACCCTCAGGCGAGCCAATAAAGTGAAACTTTTAAAATATTGAGAAGAATTAAGGTTTGAGATTTTTTGTATATCGTAATATACGAGATCGAAATACATGCGCATATCTTTTTGTGTTTTTGTTTTGTATAAAGTTGTAATGTAAAATCTTCAGTAGTCCATAGTATCCAACTCACTCTCACAAGAGCAGTGCAAAATTTTTCGTACCGTTGCAAGACTTAAACATTCTTCAGTTATTGCCCTCTCCTGTTATGGGGGAGTTAGCGGTCGTAACATATCGACTTCTGCTTTACTTCTATGTGTACCATTAAGGTTATGTGTGTCGAATTCAAAGAACAAGTGTTTAAAGTAAGTAAAGTATAAGAACATAACGGTAAGCCATTATATTCACACTGTTGGGACTCAGGCCTTCTCGCAGAAAGTTGTATGGGCCATAATCCATTACGAGGCCCTGTGTAACCCGTACGGTTTGATGGATATGCTAGTAGAAGCCAGCCCACTATCGAAGCTTTTAGGTTGCCATAATATATCCTATCCGGATAGTAGAACAATGTGACGAGTATAATTATACCTAGGTACATTGAAATTAAACAACTTGGAATAGAATTAAATTTATATCGATATATTTTAAAATGAACCCCTACTTCTCCTGGTCAAGCTTTAACTTGAAAACGGATGGAACAATCTAACCAATTATTTTTTTGTATTAATTATTGTCAGGAGAAGGTTCTTATGAAAAAAAACAAGAAATGATGGTTATGGCGAGGCCGAAGGCTTTTTGAAGGAAGTTTTGTATAAAATTGTAATGTAAAATCTTCAGTAGTCCATTAGTGCAAAATTTTTCGTACCGTTGCAAGACATAAACATTCTTCAGTTATTGCCCTCTCCCGTTATGGGGGAGGTAGCGGTCGTATCATATCGACTTCTGCTTTACTTCTATCTGTACCATTAAGGTTATGTGTGTCGAATCGAAAGAACAAGTATTTAAAGTAAGTAAAGTATAAGAAGTGGGAACATAATGGTAAGCCATTATATTCACACTGCTGGGACTTAGGCCTTCTCGCAGAAAGTTGTATGGGCCATAATCCATTACGAGGGCCAGTGTCATCCGTGCGGCTTGACGGATATGCTAGTAGAAGCCAGCCCAAGGTTTTAGATCGCCATAATATATCCTATCCGGATAGAACAATGTGACGAGTATACCTATACATTGAAATTAAACAACTTGGAATGGAATTAAATTTATATCGATATATATAAAATGAACCCATTTTTTACTGGTCACGCTATAACTTGAGAACGAATGAAACAATCTGGCTAATTCTTTTTTATTGTGTTAATTATTGTCAGGAGAAGGTTCTTATAAAAAAAACAAGTAATGATGGTAATGGCGAGGCGAAGGCTGAACATACTTTGCGAACGAAGTCGCGGGCAGTCACACATACTTTGCGAACGAAGTCGCGGGCAGTCACTAGTAAAAAATAAAACGCGTATCATTTAATTTCATACTTTATAGTAATGCTGAGCTCCACCTCGGTAAGTACCTATATGTTTTGACGTGATAACGTCTTATGGGGGATACCAATAATAGTAGATTAGTAGCCAAGGGCTGTAAGGCATCAATTGCAGCCCGAGATATTTAGGCGCACGAGCGCAGCGAGGGCGCTTATAGTTCGAGAATGCGATTGATGCTTACACCCGAGCTAACTACTCTGCTTTACATATCAATTGTGAGGTAAGTAGAAAAAACCGGCATTACATAAATAAAATTGATGACTATGATACTCATACGAAGACAAGGCTGAATAGCGAAGCGACCTCTTTTGTCATTGGGCTGAATGCATGATATCTATTGCCAGTATGATGGTTAGATATACGCGAACTTTTTGAAAGAGTGAAGTGTTTTTTTTAATACTTACCGCCCTAGGGCTTTTCTAGCTACATTATTACCCTAGAGCGCTAATTGATCACCTACAAGCCCCATTTGGGGGTAATAAGGACCTACTTACCGAATATGAGAGATGTAAAATATATTATAATATAATAAATCAATCTATCCATAGTTTGCCTTACTACTGATAGAAATTTGACATATCGTCCATACAAATAGCGTGAAAAATCTATCTCTAGTAAGGTAAACCGGCGATAGATAGATTATTGGCACCGGCCGCTAAGAAATCTATGAACACCGGCTGCACGCACGAAAAAGTATGACTCATTATCACGTTCCACTTCAGCCGAGCGTGCAAGCGAGAGTGCTGAACAAGCGAAAGAGAGGCACGATTGGCCTAAGCATTCCGCTTGTCATACGACGTTAAATATCACATAAAATTATCATCCGTAAACCTACTTTACAGACAACCATTTTTTTCCATTACTCAATAGTATTTATAATTACAGACTATTTCCACACTAGTACTAGATTCAGACCCGCCTATTATTCGCCAATGATTAATGTACGTACGCTATATTTGAACTCCGTCCAAGTATTAGGAACACAATAATATGCCAGTACCATACTTACCCGAGCATAAGTACCTAACCCATTTCACGTTCAATATAATGTACCTATAGATAAAGGCACAAGTAGTTGTTGTTACATACGAAACAATATAGTACATTTATGTACCTGCTCTAACTAGTATGTGTTTTTATGTTCTACGGTTATGGAACAAGCACAAGACCCACCTGGGAAGTTATTCGCTATGACTGTTCAGTAATGGCCGTGAAATCAATACAAATTTGCGATCATTCCTTGATGATATCGTAACGTGCCGTGTTACTTGTTGAATGATCATAGCGAATAAGGTCCCTGGTGTTGATCGGTAACCTCTGCCTATAACAGATGCATTCCGTTACAATTGACGAACTGCCGTGCGATTCTCTAAAAGCAAACATCGTTTGATTTTTGACAACATCCGTGTAACAAATAACAAGATAACAAGAAATGTTGGAAAAGCAACCATATGTGGCGATAGTAAGGGCGATATCTCATAAAGTATGTGAGCTCGTCGATGAATCATTACAGAATCGCACGGCAGCACTGCGCCCATCACCCTGAGATGTTGTTAAATCTCATGTGCCTGTAATTGCCCCGGCAAACATACTTATCAAACCGGAACACAATAATTCGAAAATTACTACTGTATGCAAAGTTTTGCACAAAACTTTTACTCTACAGAGGCCTTTTTTAACCGACTTCAAAAAAAGAGGAGGTTATATGTTCTTGTGTATGTTTTTTTAAAGTGTAGGTATGTTAGCCGATTTATCCCCTATATTTGTGAACCGATTTAAAAAAAAAACATATTTATTAATTGAAAGCTGGTGCTTTCCGTGTAAATTTTATCCAATTCGGTTTAGTACTTTTGAGTTACACTCCAATAACTGATTTTTACCAAAGTAATAGAACGGAAGTCGGTATTAAATTTCTCAAATTGCTCTTGTAATCAATATGTTGGTGTTTGAATTTAGAACACAGCAATATACTTGACCTCAATCTCAATGCTTATACAAACTCCTTACGCAAAAAATACTCGATACAAACTCCTTGCGCAAAGAATACTCGACATACAAACTCTTTGTGCAAATAACTCCTCGGGATTTAATTGGTCGATATTTCCGACAAGTTTAGCATTAGAATTAAAACTGTATTGTATTCTTTGCTGCCATTACAGAAAAAAATATAATAATTATAAGAAAATTACTCTTATGTTTAGTAATTGTTCCAATTTTAATGTGCATTTTAATAAATTTTACCTTAATTTTTTCGTCATTAAATGTCTATTTTCGCTTAAATTATTTATTTTTCTCGTATTACTGGTATACAGTATAGTATGCAACTCTTGAATTAAACGGATTTATATCGAGTAGGTAATCACTCGCATCGCTAAGGATTCTAACACTTGATTAATTGCAATCATCAAGATTCACTCGCTGCGGTCATGATTCAAGTCGTTAGAATCATTCACTTGCTCGTGATTCATCTATGGCCCTCGCTTTATATCCGTCTTATATTCACTAATAGCACAATTTACTATTAATTTAATTTTCTTGTCGACAGATAGGCAAATACCTTTTTATATATAGGTATAGGTCGAGGGGTACCTATAGGGGTGATTGACGTTCGAGTAAGTTCGCAAACTTGTGGCTCGACGACCTTTTTCGCTGTTGTGTCACCCTAAGTACGCGTACTTTAAAACCGCCGAGTAAGTTCGTTGGCGATCCGACAAGTTTGAAATTTTGCTCGTAACCCGTCTCCGCTCGTACGTGTGACAGCACTGCGAGCCGCGAGCCGCCATTATTAGCCGAGTATTTGAGGGTTATGTAATTTTTATTAATTGTGATTCGAAAATTTCTCAAAATTAGCGATTTCCGAACTTATTCGCATGAAATGCTAACCGAATTTATGGAAGTTTTTCGATATAAGTTTCAAGCATACAATAATTTATTAGAAATTATAGGTAAGGTGGATATAGATGCTACAATTGATAACGTCAAGAAAAATCTTGTATTTTGTGTTTAAAATGCAATACAATATAATTCCTAAATAACATAAGCTTCTTCTGCCGACGACATTGCAATACAGAGTGAGTAAGCTTCACGTGTGTCACCGACGTCGAGCCGAATAAGTCCACGATCTTTAAAACCGCGTACTTTAAGTTTGTACGTCTATCGCCCACTTTACTACCGCTCTCCTGAGTTTTCTTCAAATCGAAATACCAAAGTTTGCCGCTAATGACTTGAAAGTTGAACGTGGGTTTACCCAGAGATGCAACTAACAGAAAACGCCCAACTCCCACGTAACCAAATAGTTAATGTTAAATGTAAATAACTTAAAATGCGTCTTTAGTTGAGGGTTACCGGAAACTTTAATGCTCCTGTTAAAACTTTTGTTAAGTATACTTACATTTGCCAAATAGAAAGATTTTAAGTATTACTCAAACCTTTCCGAGCATTTTCATCATCACCAATGACTCAGCCATATGATGTCCTTGTCCACTGATGAACATATGCATCCCCCACAATTTTCCAATATAGGACCAGTTGGAAGCAGCTTGCATCCAACGTCGTCCTGGACATATAGCAGGTCGTCTGTTCACCTTATCGGTGGACGACCTACGTTGCGCTTGCCGGTCCGTGTACTCCACTCAAGAACCTTCCCCATCGGCCATCTGTCCTACCTGCCTGCCTGTACAGCCCAGAAGTAAGCCAGAAATAAAAGCGCAACCGCTAAAACCTGTTTAGAGTTTCAATAAATATTATCGAGCCCTGTACATAACTATGTCATTGGCGAAATAAAAAAAATCATAGTAATTCAAAGTAAAACAAACTGCTTTAATGCTCTTCCAAAATAATAGAACGTTCTCAAATTGCGTATTTAGGAATAAATTTTCACTCGATAATCCGACTGTAATGTATCTTTAGGCTGGATAGGTTTATGCGTTTAAGTTGGTCCCATTTAAATTCACATTTTTGGTTATCTTTAATAATAAACAAGATAATCGTGTATGTAGAGGATATATTTTCAGGTATTTACCTATGTAGCTAATTGAAAATCGGTTCCGCAGGTAGTTATTAAATAGTAGAAGTACCTTGGGTTATCATCCGCGGTTTCCGGAATGAAAAATTATACTATTTCCTCATGAATCTAACTATCATATACACAAATATTTTTTTTAATCGGGTCAGTAATTCCAGAGACTAGCACATTTAAACAAACAAAAACACCGCTTTATTATTAGTATGCATTACTTGTACTACGCTAAAACGGAAACAGTGTGAACGAGATTCTATTGATAAGAAAATACAAAGTGCAGACAGATAGAACGGTCCCGTGAGAAATACTCCACATTTGGTGAGAGGATGGACGCTTTGCACAATCCATTACCCAAACCCTCCTTAGCTTGCAGTAAATCCACCTGAGTTTCAGGACGGCTACTATTGGCTATCGAAGTTTTCGTTCACTGAACCAATTATAACAAATTGTATAGTGTCATGGTTTTTTCTATCTACTTCCAAAAAAAAGAGGAGGTACTCTATGCGACTTTATGTTTGTTACTTCATAACTTTCGACTGGGCGAACCGATTCTCAAAATTATTTTTGATTAATATATATACTACTTAAAACGTAATAATACTTAATATTACGTTTTAATCTATTTTTATTGTTTTTAACATATAAACTGGACATGCGGACAGGGTAGACAGCGAGAGAGAGACTTAAATTTCAACTCTTGTGGTTTTCTTTTCTACCGACTTCCAAAAAGGAGAGGTACTCAATTCGACTGTATTTTTTTATGTTTGTTACCTGATAACTTTCGACTGGGTGAACCGATTCTCTTAATACTTTGTTGTTTATTTTCAAAACTTTTTGTTTGAAAGCTGGTGCTTCCCGTGTGGTCCCATTTAAATTTCATCAAATTTGGTCCAGTAGATTTTGAGATACACTCCAATAACTGAATAGAATGGAAACCGGTATTAAATTTTTCAAATTGTACTTGTTTTTAACTAGGTAGGCAAGTAGATACATAGTACGTAGCTAGTATATGGGAAACGGTGTTATACGTCTTTCGAATTTATTAACTACTACGTAATGTACTATGTTTGTTTTTATAGTAGGTATTCATAGGTATTTAATACTGGACTAGTAGGTGCGTTGTTGCAAAACTTCACTCACTCTTTCACAACTTGCATCAAAGTGTTGTGCGTGTGTTTTGTCAGTGTTTGAGAACATTTAAATATATCAGTGATTTTTTATTACGACTTTCTATTTTCTTCATAATAATTATGCCTCCGATGTATTGGCTTTGCGGCGATATCTACCAAGATGGCTCACAAGAGTCTTACCATCTATTGTTTGTCACCTGATTTGCACTACCTAGATGTCTAGAGATTTTCTGAATGGATGCTACTATGGATGTGGATGGACCCCAAAAAGTAGCGATATCTGTCCCCAAAGTTTTAACGATTATCTGTGCTGCCCTAACATCGGTCGATATATTTATATTTATTTATATAATATATATTATGCGCGACTTCGTCTGCGCAGGATTAGTATTTCGAGTAGCTTATTATCTTCTCCATGGCCATATCTACCTTTATACCAAAATGTCATAAAATATATACATGGTCAAACGCAATTGCTATACCTAATAGTATTATATGAGTTAATTTAAATACTTAGTATATCAATCAGTAAACATTAATAATAAAATACAGGACTTACGTACTAATACAAATTTAAAATTAATCGCCATGGAAAAAACACTGTCATTAGATTTCATCACCTTTGGCGGTATTTGTGTTACATTTCATCGCCCTTAATGATCGCCGAGCACAACTAGTATATCGAGGTGTCAAATTGACTTTGCTTTTGACTAAGCTATCAGTGAGTGACACAAACTTTGACAGAACTGTCATCATTACGATTGACATAGGCGGACGCTTAGGCTTTTTCACCCGCGTGGTGATGGATGATCATGATGATGAAAAGTATCCTATGTGTTAATCCAGTCATACCAAATTTCATCAAAATTGCCCCCGCCGTTGGTGCGTGAAAGAGTAACAAATATCCACACATCCGTACTCACAAACTCACGCGTATATAACATTAGTAGGAGTTGGATGTGTTTCCCAGCCACCATTTCTGCATACAATTTAATAATAATAAAAATAATATATATAATAAAAATATATTTCATCATAATCGCCCATTTTGTTCCCACTGCTGGGGCTCGAGCCTTCCTCTCAGAGAGAGGAGTTGAGCCATAATCCACCAGGCGGGTCCAGTGCGGCTTGGTGGATAGGTTAGTGGTCAACCCATGTCGAAGTTTTCAGGCCACCTGAAAAGCCCCCGAAGCCTAACGACTGTTGTCCTAAGACAAACAACCGTGACGTACGGCTTGACGTGCCCTCCGAAGCACGGAAGCGCTCAGTTGAATAATGCCACTAGCGGTCACCCATCCAACTCCTGACTGCAGCAAGTGTCGCTTAAAACTTGTTGATCGGTTAAGATCGCAAAGTCACTTCAAATATATTTATTTTGATACATTTATTATCTTTCAATACTCACTTCACTGAAATATTATCTAAAACACAATAAAAGATGTTTTATTTCCAAAATACTTCTTTAATAGGGAAGACAAATTAAAATTAAACATTATTAAATGTTCAGGTATACTTTACTTGATTAAGAATATTAATTGTTTATCTACTGACTTAGTAACAGTTGCACATATCATTTATTATCATTTTAGATATGATAAATATTATAAACCCCATTTTGCACTTTCATGTATACAAAAATACAATATTATCTAATGCATCACATAACTTATACTATGAAAGTAGCCAAACCACTTCACTTGTGTTAGCTGGGCCCTTATTCGCTATGACCATTCATACTCGTAACGCGGTGCGCTACGATATCGTCGTGGAATGATCGTGAAGTCTATACAATTTTATGTTCATTCCATGAAGATATCGACACGCGCCGCGTTACTTATGTTTTTCAAGATCCATATTCATTTGCCACTTCTACTTTACACTCCATTTTTTAACGAAGTCAGTAAATGAGTTTAATTTATTCTTTGACGGTTTTTTGAGTGAACATAAAGATACGCCTAACACTATACCCAGTACCTACCTTCCTATGCGATGCTACGTCTACGCTCCGTAACACAGTTTTAAAAAAATCTATACACCTTAAAACGTAGACTAAGATAGTTTCGAGTTTAAAACGTGGTTTAAAAGGAATTTATAAATAGGAAATTTCCTTAAGCCGTTGTTTAAACTCGGGACTATATTTAGTCCACGTTTTACAATGAGGCGCTATAATTTTAAAGTATGGATCTCATGTCTGAAATAAATAATTATTATTTACATTATAACTTGGCTATACGTGTGCATATCATGTGTGTGTATTTTCCCCTTTATCAACGCTACAGACACGTACATACGTAAAGATTATCGGAAATAATCGTCATAGATAAGTAGTTTGAATGAAAATATCAACAACAAACAGTTTTTCTTTTATATTTTCATTCACACTATTATCTGTTGCGATACCTAAACGTGTAGTTTTACCGAACGTGGAAAAAGTTAACATTATTGAAATCGACTAAAGTAAAAATATTACAACTGTCAAACCGAAACCAAAAGCAGCTTTATTCAATACGTTTAATGAAGTAGGCATATTAACTTATATTATTATAATTTATTATGTTCTTAGTTCACAAAATACAGAAAACAATATAAAAAAGAAGTCATTGTCCCAATTTGAACGTCGAAGATAATCAGAGGTCAAACTGTTTTTTTGCTATTCTATAATCATTGTAATACAATTAATGAATATATTGTACTCGTATGAACATACTTATTAATATATGTGTAGACACATACAATATGAATAAAATTACTAGTATTAGTGCTACAATTCATGTACTTTTAACTAATTTGGTCGACAATGTAAGTTTCATATAATACAGGTACATAACAGATAAAGTATCAAAAAGATGACAGATAAAGGGAAATACGGAATCTAATAAAACGGTCCGTTCTAGTTTTTTTATACCTATTCCTAAGACCTTTGACATTTACAATAATAGATATACTTAAGTTATATTTGGCTCCTAAGATACAAGCTTGGCCTAGTTTGAAACCCTCAGTGAGTTAAAACTATATAAATAAGCTCATTTTAAGTACCTTATCAAGTTACCTATCATTTTAAATATCTTATTTATAGTGTACCTTAAAAAGATTCAGAAGGAAGGAAGAGATTGGTAAATTGACATTATGACTAAGTTTTTATAAATTATTTTCTTTAAACTGTTCTAACTTCAAACACACGTAGGGTTGCCATCCATCCGGGTTTCCCCGGATTTGTCCTAGTTTAGAGGGCATCCGGGGAGCGTCCGGGCGAGGTCGCATTTGTAGTCCAGCTTTAAAAATGTAAAGTTATGGACCACAAATAAAAAATAATTCTAACTTATTATTTACACAATTTGTAACAAATTTTAATATGATTCTGTTTTGTTTGGTACATTTAAAATGATGATAAAAGATGAGTAAATTTAATTTTAAGGTCTGAATATAAATATAAAGGTGATTTTTGTATTTTTTTATTACACTGACTATGCATAAAAAAACATGTCCGGGTTCTGGGCAATAAAATCCGGGGTTTTCAGGCGTCTTGTCTTAGTTGCCAAATTTTAGAGATGGCAACCCTAAACACACGTAACTTTTAGACATATACTGCATAATTAAAATAAAATATTCTTTAGTTCATAAAGAAGTTACTATTAGTTTGTTACTAGATGGAAAATTATTTCCTATCTAAGAAAATAATGAGTATCTTCCCTATTAAACTGACCTAATCATTTTGGTTCGTGATTCATACTGGCAACTGGCTACAACAAAGCTTTCCTGCGATCTCATTCGTATAACCGTGCACGCTATATTAGATTACAGGTATCTAAGTACATCATATCGTTATCATAGAGTCCGTTTTGACGACGACTGTCCCGATCTGGTCTCAGCTAAATCAGGGACATAATCGCCACACTGATCCGTATGACAGTGCAAGAATTCTGACGTTACTTGTCATATAAACTTCTTAAAGTTTACTTGGCATCACTAATGGAGCGTTCACTCGAAGATTTCGGGGTGTTCCAGTAAAAGCTTGGCATCGTCTGGACAGTACATGATGATTTCAGCAACAGTGCATGGTCGTAGACAGCATTCGTTAGCCACTTGTCTACGGACTCGGCGCCAGCGACCTTCGGCTAGTAGACGTCTTCTTGCCGTATCTTGTTGCAGGTCTTTTGGGGCCATTTTTTCTGAAAAGGGGTAATTGCAATATGAATTTACGTAGGACTTGTTAGGTATATGAAGGATGTTTATTAATAGCAGAAATTTCTTCTTGTATAATGAAAGGCTTCTACCAAGAACGTAAAGACGAGGAGAAGTAGGGATGAACCGAAACTGAGAAGTAGGCAATACTCTGCACATTTGTTACTAGCATTGAAAGAAGTAAATAATACATGTTTAAAATTATCGAGGTTTTAGGGAGGCTTGGTTGCTAATTAAAGCTTATATTTTAAACCATCCTAATAATACTATATCTTCTATCTTCTATCATCTATCGGAATTCGAACCCGAGTTTT
Organism: Selenia dentaria; assembly: GCA_917880725.1. Lineage (NCBI taxonomy): Eukaryota > Metazoa > Arthropoda > Insecta > Lepidoptera > Geometridae > Selenia > Selenia dentaria. The sequence continues at coordinate 16,523,821 of OU862888.1, read as the reverse complement.
ATAGATTTTAAACTTAAGTTTTTGAACAGTCATCTGTCATTACAGCGAGTATCTTTGGTGGCGTGATCTTAGATCATATATGATCATATAAATTTAAAAAGGCGCTAATAGTTGACTAGAAGTGGTCGTAGTGGAGCTTGGCGATCTTAACCGATCAACAAGTTAAGTAACACTTGCTGCGGTCAGGACTTGGACCGCTAGTGGCGTTATTCAACTGAGCGCTTCCGTGCTTCTGAGGGCACGTTAAGCCGTCGGTCCCTTTTGTTTGTCTTAGGACAACAGTCGTTAGGCTATGTAATAGGCCTTCGGCCGGCCTGAAATCCTCAACATGGGTTGGCCACTAACCTATCCACCAATCCGAACTGAGTTCGCGTGGTGGATTATGGCCCAACTCCTCTCTCTGAGAGGAAGGCTCGAGTCCCAGCAGTGGGAACAAAACGGGCTGATTATGATTATGAATAGTCGACTGTACGTTTTATTTTAAACTAGGTGACGCGCTCGCGGGGTTGTTCGTGTGGTTTAAGATCAATATGTACAAGTATATCAAGCAAGAAATAAACATCAGTCAAATATCCCTGTTTTATATACAACTTACAGTCTTATGGCCGCTAACAATAAATATACTTAAGGAAAATTTCAATCTGTCAATACATTCTGACTGGTCATTTATTTTAATTATTGTTATTGTTAAAAGTAATGTACAATAATGGCATGTAATAAATGGTGTAATTACGAAAGTAAATATAATTTATTAAAATCTGATGCTATTTGTCCATTACTTTATAATGAGCTGTATTATCTAAGCATATTTGACCCGCGCGGCAACGCCCGCGTATGCAGTATACAAAACCATTATTAATTTTCCCCTATACCTACATTGAAGAGAAAAAATGCTACAATAATAATATTTGGAGTCATGCGGAACCCTACGTTTCTGTAGTAGATGTTAAGAAGTTTTCTTTCTATGACGCGAAAACTTAAAAATACTCGTATTATTCTTGAAATCATTTTATTTAGAGTTTTTCTAAACGTAACAAACGTGGAAAATTTTAAGTGTTAAGTTTGTATGGCGTTTAGTTTAGTAATTGCAGGAGGGAAGCACATTGCATGCCTATAATACAATACAATAGCTTTCTAAAACCGGAGACAGTTATTGAGAAGGTACAGCCGAGGTATACCTACTGTGAATAATAGCACATCATATTCAAGACTAGCCGCTTGCTTTACTCCAATCCTCCTTCACGACAACACTCGCTGACACGTCATACAACAGACCGTCCCAACTCAATTACAGTAGCTTTCACTGGAAACTCTCACTTTCTCCATCACTCACCGTGCTATGCCAAACTTTTCTCTGGTGATTGAACTGGGCCGTTATTCGCTATGACCACTCAAACAAGTAACCCGGCGCGCTATGATATCTTTATGGAATGACCGTAAAACAATTTTGTGATCATTACCTGAACAATTCGTAAGCTGCCGCGACCCTGATTTCCATTGTTTTCTGAACCTATATAACTTTTTACAGAGGAAATTTACAACACCGCGAGGCAGTCACACACGTCTTTAAATATTACACTAACTTCCCTCGCCAGGATTTCTTTAACAGAGACATTAATAAACTTGCATTAAAAGTAAAATAGCACCAACCATTATGGCCAATACTTAATCAAATATAAAGTTTTAATACAAATATCTCTTAATCCTTCCTATACCGTGATAATTAAAACAAAAGATGTATGAATGAAACTGACGTATATTTACGTCTCTGGGACGCAAAGGGTTAAAAAGAACAACTTCATGGATAATACAATTGTAAATTATTAACTAATCCTACCTACTAGACATTTGAAGATGAGGCTATAAGACCATGACTCAAATCGCTGTAAAGCTACCTAGTACTGAGCAATAGTTCGGTTTACTAATAATAATATAATAACTAATGCCGGGAGAGGAGGACCATGGCCCAGCCTCCTTTGGTTTTAATTGGTTAAAAGCCGGGAGCAGTTAAATATAAACCTATCATTGAATACACTCGTATCATCATTATCAGCCGGAAGCCGTCCACTGCTAAATATAGACCTCCAATTAAGCTACTAGCCATACATTTATAATGATGTATTTATTTTCCTTTTATTTAATTTCGCTTTTTTTATTGATCTTTCTACAATTATTACGGAACTGGCTGCCATTTATCACCCGCGTGGTGATAGATTATCATGATGATAATGAAAAGTATCCTATATGTTGTTAATCCATCGCCTCATCTACCAAATTCGATTAAAATTGGTACAGGAGTTTGAGCGTGAAAAAGTAACAAACATTTAAACAGCCTCACAACCTTTCGCCTCTATAATATCAGTGTTATTAAGCACGAGAAAAGTGTTGAGCTAAATGCATAATAAAATCACAGGTAGGTAAACGCCACATGCAATGTGTAAACTTAATATTAACTAATTCATATTGACAACAAAATGTGCTTAGTATGTAATTAGGTGCTTAGACAATTTATAATAATATAGCTGACCCGCCAGCGGCTTCGCTCGCGGGATACGGTAATTACCGATTTTTAATTATCCCACGGGAACTCTTTTATTTACCGGGATAGCGACCACCATACGAAATTAATTTAAATCGGTCCAGTCGTTTCGGAGATTAGCCCATACAAACAGACAGACAAAAATACAGAGAAACAAACAATTTGAACATATTTTTACATCCCCTGACTAGGTTTTTAGCATATTTTTCATACATTTCATCATCATACAGAAATGTTACCTCTGCAGTTTATAATATGTAGTAGTTTTTACATCCCTCGTTTTACCCCCTTAAGTTATCCCGGACAAATATATTGAATGTATCACTATTTTATTATATATATTAATTTTAAATAACCTATCCAGTTATCAATTTTCATCACTGTAGCTACAAAAACAAAGAACTTTTGAAAAAAAAATGATTTCTTGTTTCACCTCCTTAAGTCATCCCTGTCAATAAATAAATATTAATTTTCACCACTGTATGTTCGAAAACAAAATACTTTCCATACAAACTTTCACCCCTCCATTTCACCCTCTTAAACCACCACTATCTAAAAAAAATAGTCCAACATTTTTTATTTTGAATGACGTATACAAATACAAATTTACACAACTCTAAGTTCAAAAACATAGGAGATTCATACAAACGCTTTCACCCCTTTTGACCCCCTTAGGGGTAGAATTTCGAAAAACCCATTCTTAGTACATCTTTACGCATTAAGGACAATAGGTACACCCTCCAAATTTCAAGTCTCTACGATCAGTGCGTTGTTTGTCAGTCAGTCAGTCAGCACATCTTCTTTTTTAAATATAGGTATGGAAAATAACCTAACCTAACCTCGCATAAAATCGCATCTACCTGCCTTTGAATGTGCGGCTACAACATAATAACGCAAAGCACCTTAGCTGTACGGTCTAGATAGCTATAAGCCTTCTACAAAAGCACTTATAACAATTAGCAGCTCTATTGCGAAACTTGTGATCTACTATTTAGGTAAGACAAAATATGCTTCAAATTTGACAAATCGCCCTCACGAATATTTGAAACTAGACCTTTGAAAACGCTTGGCATTATTTTTAGGGTTCCGTACCTCAAAAGGAACCCTTAGGTAGGTAGGTCCTTCTGTCCATCTGTTCGTCTATGTTACCTCACATTACACAAAAAAAAACCTTCATTGAGCAGGGACTTTTAAATGAAGGTAGGGATTACTACATCATATTTTTGTCAAGCATACCGTTTGCGAGACATATCCCGTCAAAGCCATGAAAACTAATCTTTTAAATTGGTATATTATCTATATACATATAAAACAATAAACACTTAACAGAAAAAAAAGGATGTGGCTCTACATAAACCTCAAAATACTTTAAATAATAAGTACCTAAGTCTAAACAATAAAACACGCCTACTGAAAAATCACGCTCACAAATTCAGATGAGAATATACTCTTGTTTCTTAATTTTGATTGCGTGATTTGAACATATTTTTTTATAATTAGAGCAATACTGTTAAAAGCTTTCTTAATGTACGGAGCCCTCGATGCGTGGATCCAAGTCGCACTTCGCAAATTTTTAATGTTGCAAAATGCTCACAAAATGCTTTATTCGGGTATTAGTCCAATCATTCAGGGGTTTGTTTCAACTTTCAATAATTCCTCTGTCGCTGAAACTTTGCAGTATGATAAAGTAATGTTCTTAAATTACGATTAACATATTACGAGAAAAAAAATGTTTTTCTTTATTTAATACAAAACCATAGTGGCGTGATATTGGCGGAATATTATAATCGTAATCTATGAACATAACTATATATTATATCATACTGAAAAGTTTCAGCGACAGAGGAATTATTGTCAGGGTGTACATACAAATAATTTCCTAGTTCATCGGACTATATGTTCATCGAGCCACGTTTAAAGAAATTTGGTTCGATATAAAAAAAAACGTAAACTTTCCCAAAAAAACCCGGAGAACATGATTTTCGTTGATGGTATTAATCAAATCTATTCAGTTTGATTGGAAGATATTTTTACAAAAAACATGTATGTAATCCCAACAAACATTCTTTTCGAAAATACTTTAGCAAACTTAGTTTTTAGTAAAAGCGTTAGATTTTTTTTTTTATAAAATGCAATATCTAAAACAAATATTGAAAATACACACATGAAAGCGAGCACGCTGAGTATTTAACACAACCATACAATCTCTACCATTTCGACCTTAAGACGAAATTTATCCAGGCTATTTAAGCACGTTATGGGTACATGGCAGGATTTTAGAATAACAATGCAATTAGAAAAATGTATACCGACTTCCATTCTATACTTTCTATACTTTGGTAAAAACAGTTATTGGAGTGTAACTCAAAAACTACTGGACCGAGTTGATGAAATTTAAATGAGACCACACGGGAAGCACCAGCTCTCAAACAAAAAAAGAATTATGAGAATCGGTCTACCCAATCAAAAGATATGAGGTTAAAACATAAAAAAATTAATAAAAATAAAAAAAAACAATCGAATTGAGTACCTCCTCCTTATCAGTAGAAAATTTTCTTACAACGATTATGACATGAGCACCATTTATATAATCATCACTTACCTATCATTGCAGAAGTATCCCTCTTGACAATTTTATACGTGTTATTGCAAAAGTTGAAGATCGTTGTGGACAACCAACTGCTACAGCTAGAGATTTTGTCGTTTATGCTGAACACCCGACTCATTTGGTCACAGTAAACGAAGTTCTTGTTGCTGTAGAGGATCATGACGATGCATAACTGAAATCAATACAAATGTAACAATTAAGTATCTATAAAAATATTAATACCTACTAGAAGTAAAAGATGGGATTGATTATATTTTTTGCAAGCGAGGAGACGGCAAGTCTCTTGTCTGATTGTAAATAACTCGCCTAACAGTGGTAGTTTTTGATCTAAAACTTTTTTGAAGGGAATTGTCACACAGTTACCATATCACAAACCCCTAATTAGTCATGTGCTTTAAGTTTTAGAGTTACGCGCGACCCTGCGTGATTCCGAGACAGTTGTTTAGTCCCATTCGCTTAGTAACACAGTAACACTAAACTAAACTAACTATACTAACTAACTAATATCTAAAACTCTCTAAACTATGATAGTTCTTATTCGTGTAACGCTTCAGACAATTCTAAAAATATTATTATTCTATTCAATTGTGGGTAGTTTTAGATCAGTCTAGATAAGATAAGAGAGTAAGAAGTTGTACATGACGATTAAATTAGCACTAAACACCCACGACTGAACTGAAAATTTAAAATTTAGATACATGTCTTTCGCAAGTGTAACACCAAATTGCGTCTTTAGCATGAACAAAATAAGAACTAAAAAAGTTTACCAAAAAATAACAGCAAGACCGCCTATAGTGTGTAGACACGCAAAGACCCCTTATAAGAATTTTCTGTAGGGTAATCTTGGTACCCTTTTACGTGTTAGGTAACTCTAACCACGGATCACACGAATATCTACCTAAATCTAATAAATGCGAAGATTGACTGTCTATTTCTCTTTCACACACCGACTACTAAACCGATTTGGTTGAAAGATATATCTTAGGGTGATGATGACCTACAATGACAAATGGACTCCGAATAGAAAAATGGGAAAATACTACGTCTTATAGCTATCAACCGCGCATAGAATGTTTATTAGAAAATGTCCTGAATACTTTTTTAAAGCATGAGAACAGACGAGAAATTATCCCCTTAGCTTAGATTAACTCGGAAACATACACTTTTAATACCCACTTCTAGATTGAAAATGCACATTTCAGTCAGGTACCAAAGCCATGACAGTTAAAATTTATAATACCCTACTTAACAAAATAAACGACGAAAATAAAATCAACGTATTCAAATTTACGCTTTAAAAATGACTTTTGCAGTAGTGTTTATTAATGATGATACATTAAAATAGACTGTCCTCTCTACACAATTGCAACAAAAACACCGAGGGGGTAATATGTGACATGTACTTATTGTGAACCTTAGGCAACAAGACCTGCGTCGTATATTAACCTGACACATAAGCAACAAATGAATTGAGTTTGAGTTTAGAAAAACAGAAATTTACCTATTTCTCTTGAAACGTAGTACCACATCATAATTTACATAGACTGTGGTAGTACTGAATAGGATTGGTAGGTATATAATATAAGTTCTTTCCATTATAATAACTAGGACTATCCCTTATTATACAGTCTAGAGTAAAAAAAACATAATCTGTAAGATCTATACACTGATTAGGTGATATCAGGTGAAAAGGTCGTAAATGAAATAGAATAACGTCCTAATAAAACTTTCTACTTACTGAAGTCAAAATTTATGTCATTTATGCCGAGAATTGTGAATTACGATCCTCCACGCTTGGTTCATTTATAAGAACAGATTTTACGATCTAACTTAGTGTGTTACTTGTAATAGCTCAACTTAAGTCTATAAATGGTGTGCCTGAGGTACTGATGTCTAAATGTTATCACAGTTTTCTTTCAGACTCAATTGTAAAGTCTTATGATCAACGACAACTAATTGAAGAAACGACCAGTATATAAATTTCCCAAATAAGAATTTGAAAATTTCACATATGCATAAAAATGCTAGTAGCGTTTTTCTATGATTAACAAAAGCTTTTTTATGATAATTAAACTTTGTCTAACTTTCTTAAGGTTTTCTGAAATATCGTCTCTTGGCACTGCAGATAATCCAATCCAATACTGTTGATAAATATAATAAGATATTCACTATGATTTTCGTAAGGTTACGTTGGTACTTAGATTAATAAAATACTAAAAACAAAGCTAGAAAATTTTGAAACACAATTTCTAATAATACCGAACAAATTCACATGCATTAAAAAATAAACATATTCCGAAATTCTAATTTCGATATTATCAGACCAAAAACTTTATAACATAAAACGTACCCAACTACTAATAACCTCTATAAAACTTTCCACTAACTAAACTTTACGTATCGGCAAACATAGAAAACATTAATATCATGTGAACAAACACTGCCTATCTACAGTTTCTACACGCGAATACACAAAACAATAATTACAAATACAAAAATAGAACGTGGTTCAAAAATACCAAGCCATAAAACCACGTAAAACACTGATATAAAAATACGTACTGAGTATGTGATGTTCATTTTGTTAATTTATTTGATTCACCAGCTACGAATGGTCGTCCTGTATAGTAGCCACCTGGTGAATGAAAATATCTCACTGCTCCACAGTTAAAAATAACTAACGATAGTCCATAGTACGGAATTACTTAAAACTTGTTGTTTATATCGATAAAAACGTTTACAAAACATTGTCGTGAGATAACAAATGTTGTACTGAACGTAACTTGATTTATCGTTAAATTTTAAGGACGTGGAGAGTCATTAGAATTGGTAGCTCGTTTATTGAAGGATTTTTATTTTTGTCGTTTTATGGAACAATTCAAATTATAAGGGTCATTATGTACGAGTAATTATGATAGCGGATTGAAAGTCAAAGTATTTTTGGGGATTCGTTCTGATCTGGATAATGTTATCTAATTAGTAAATTGATGCTTAGTTAAGTACTTACCTTGAATATAACGCACACGATTGAAGAGAACCTTGTTTGTTGCCAGTTCTAATCGAAGTTAAGTATAATATAACAATTTACTTGATTGAGACACCAAGTTCGTGAGCCTAATATGTATATCTCACTCATTTTGAAATAACAAGCTTCTTACACATGTGCACTACCTATATGACAAAAATGCTCATCACCACTAAATTTCTACTACACTAAAGTCAAACATTCCAGTTGGATAATTATTATAAGCTAAACATTTGCAAGAATTGCAAGACACTACAGATTTGAAATTCACAGAGCAATAAAATCACTCAACCTGAAACGGAGCAACTGTGGTTCGTAGCTGCGGTAAAGCAAATACTTTTGGGTTTTGTGACAAATGCCATCAATTTCATCGCGTCAGCCTTTAAAATCGTTGCCGTTGATAGAATAGTTTGAGCCATTTGGATAAGGTATCTTGCTTACTTATTTTACAATGGCTTAAGTATGATTTTTATAAACATCTACGTACCCTTACAGTGTTTAGTTCCGTTATTACATTAATTTATAAACATCCACACTTCGCCAGTTATATTTTTACCTCATCCACTTGATTTTCCACCTTATCTTTTAGTGGAATTTTATGAAATTAATTTGGGAGGTATACGTGGAACAGTAAAATTATTTAGCCGAGACCACTAGATAGATAAAACTTTTTGTCTTTTGAGATCAAGATTTAGTGTGATCTCGTCCACATATTGCAAGAATGATCCAGCACATAAACTTACATATTAATCATTCTTATATATCTTTCATATCTTAGATCTTGTGAGAACAGATCATATTCTATGTGCTTATTGAAGTGCAGCGCAGTGGCACCCGAACTAAGTACTTACAAGAGTGTAAACCGCAACTTCATTTGTTGTAATGTACCTAAGTACTTTATAAAACTTTATTACTAAACAAGTACAAGTAGTAACTTTCGCCTTCATAATATGAGTGTGATATATAAGCCCCGTATGTTTAAAGTTAAGCTTAAGACTGAATCCTAACTAAAATTGTAAATGGGAAAGTCAGTTTGATATTTTATTTGTTACCCTTTTACTTACGGCTAAAATCGATGGAATTAGGCAAGGAGCTTTCTTAGCCTTTAGCGATTTTTATAAATTAAACAACTTTAAACGGATTCAATCGCATATTACTTCTATATTATTTTTATCCGACGTTTCGAACACTTTTTCGTGAACATAGATCACGAGTAGAGTGAATAACTGTTGTCAGTGGAAATTATTAAACCGCCTGTCATATTTTGAATTAAAACGTCCCCGCACGCATTAGTCACTCACAGTGTCCAGAGATCTTGCAATATTGTGCTGGCTTTGGAATTTTTATTATCTTGATCACTGGATCCCAAGCAGGTGGTACTTGCCAACCATCATCTCTATTGAAATTAGGGTGATTTCTTTTTAAATGGCCTCTCTTAACATTCTCAGCACATAGCGGTTCTTCCTTGAAGAATGTTTCTATTAAAGCTCGTATATATATATTGCCAATTTTGTAAGTGCCACCCTTGATGTATGGTAAGATAGCACACTGGCGCTCAACTGTGATGCTGGCTTGTGAGTTATGTGTGTCGAGACCCAGATCGATTTTCAAGTGACTGTTGTGTCATTGGTAATAAGCCGGAATGCAAGAAACGTGAAAGAAAGAGGGTAGACCGTTTCGTCTCCTCATAACAATACCTACCCGCAGGGACTTCAGTTTACTCGTGAATATGGCGCATGCAACTGTGCCGGAATATCGAGAGCTCACTATAAATATACAATACATGGTAAATATCCCGTTTCTAACGTTAATTCTTTGATGGCAAGAGTGTCTTCATCATACCGTTTGTAGGTCTTCGGCATGACCACAGTGGTAGAGAGAGCCCTCTCCTCGAAGTCTTACATGAAAATTAGTATAACGCCCTTGAATAGTACATATTGGATACTGACGTATGTTGATACTGACGTATCCAATATGATAATGATTTCTTACGTTTTTGCGATTCATATACATCGAACTTTTCATGGTTCACTGAAAAGTTTTCGTCGGGTAAAAATAATATCAAATTCTACGCGATTTAAACTTGTTTAACTTCAATACAATTTGTTATTTTAGAATTTTGTACAGATTTCACTAGACTAACTTGAAGAACTTGAGAGATTTTGCCTTAGTCAAAATTTCACGAGATTGCATTCCCTCCCTACGTACATGAACTCGAAGTTGTGAGGGAAAAGCCGGGGGAGATATAAATTCCTCTGGAATCTCGGATAATACCGCCGTAGTCGATCTCAAGTCAGGAAGTCGGATAAGCTATAAAACTATTATTTTAAGTACTGTTACGGGATAGTTACCACACTTTAATATTGTAAATGCGAAAGTTGGTGAGTAAGTGAGAGATTGAATAAGAGTGTACGTATCTCTGTTACTTCTTTACACTGAAACTGCCCCACGAATTTGAATGAAACTTGGAATGGAGATATAACCTACCCAGGATTAACACACTGTTTCTTTTTATCTCGAGTAGGTAGTTTCTTAGGGATCGCAATATTTTCCTTTAGCATAGCCATTAATATAGAAATTAATAAAAGAAATGTAACAATAATTAATTTTAATGTTATTTTGACCGTTTAACTTACGTGGTAGGTATAGTCGAATATCTCGACCGGTTTCGTGACCGTCCGGGCCACTTCTTCATGGAGTACTTGTGCACCCGGCTGCGTTCGCTCTAGTACAATAATAATTAGTTATTACAATAGTAACTGTAATTACTAGTACAATAATAATTAGTTAATTTGTTAATAGTAATAATTAGTTTCCCAAAATCCGTATATATATAATGCTTATGAATTTGGTTTGGTTCATATTATGTATGTGTTATGTAACGAGTATAGTTCATGTGTACTACTAAGAAACTAATGCCAAAATACAATGAATTAACTATTATTCCTGTTAAAAGATGAAGCGCCAGGCAAAAATTTGTTAATTACTGTAGTAGTGAAGTATTGCCATTGTTTCAAATAAGCAAACCATCAGATGGAAGACGTGATTGTATCTAGTCGCCTAAAAGCTTCAAATATTCTTAAAAATGTGTGTCTGTATTCAGTCAAAATTTCTACCGCGCGATATAAGAATACTCTAGGCATGGCCTATCTATAATATCTATATCGTATATAATATATAATATTTATACGTGAAAAACCCAAATTGTATGCTTATGAAAACCTAAATCAATTCGTGCGAGATGAAAATAATTCAAAAACGATTACTTAACTACTTAATAATAATAACTTACTTGAAGGAGCAGCTTTGTGGTGAGCCGTCGGTGAGTGGCGACACCGTGGATCCTGATTCTCCCTGAGGCTAAATAAAGCCCCCGGCTTGCCTTAATTGGCCGTCTGTGGGTGGAAACGCAAGAGCAGGTAGCAAAAAGGGTGGAAGTGTTAAAGGGCATAACGCCAGTAGTAGCGGTCTAGTAAAACCGCAGCACACCTCTCGACACCCTTTAGCCATCCACACTAACATTGTCTATTTTGTCACCATCATTGATATTGGGGGCCCGGGCCTTGCCACCAACTAAACAGGCCCCCGTTTAGTTGGTGGCAAGTCACCGCCTGCGTAAATATTTTAAAATGAGACTGAAATTGGCCTAGGTGCCATAGTCTCGACTCTCTCCACCATCTCCCTTATCACTAATAATCTGATATCAATAGCCTTGCCATTTTACTCATTTTTTCAATAGATAAACCATATCACCATCCATCCAAAATGTTTCTGTTTTCTATACTACTTTGTATGTTTTATACCAAACAGGCCTCTAAGTGTTGGCTACAGTCCCACTTATGCCTTTGTAAAGGACCGGATGAAATCCGTGAAAGAAATGAAATAAAGAGAATAATAATAAAATCTTTTAATTTCTTATAAACCATAAAGTATATAGTTACAATATATTTTCTTAATTTTGTGTGAGTAACTGTAAGTTTTAATGATTCTAATGTTACTTTTTAAATTATATAATAGAAACCCCTTAATAGGGTATAGGCCTACTCCGATTTCTTCCATTTTTCTCTGTCCTGTGCTATTTTTGTACAGTTTTTTCCCGCCATGAATATCATGGTCTGACCAAGTTTAGTTTTCCCAGTGGACCAGTCCATTTCGTGCTCTTGAGACTCCATCGCTGGTCTGTGCATGACCAGCCCAGTTCCATTTTAGTTTTTGTGACTTTTGTAGCGCATCTGTCTGTTTGTATTTTTGAATTTTCCTTAGGCGTAGCATGCTTCTCTCCATTGCTCGTTGTTAATTATTTCTTTTGTAAACGCCCAGGGAGAGAGCAGGGCAGAATACAAGTGCTCATGATGGCCTTTTTCATAATAAGGTCGTAGTTACCTTTTAGTCATTCTTTGTTTGTGGGCCCAGTACTTGTTCCAGCTGCACGTTACTCCTCTGTTGACCTCATCTTCGTCATTTGTTTTACACGATACTTGCTTTCCTAAGTATACGTACTACTCTACACACTCAAATTCAACACCGTTTAGCATTAATTTTAATTTTTGCCGTTTGTTATTATTTTTGTTTTGCTAAGGTTTATATGCAGGCCTATATGTTTGCTTACTGTATTTAGTTGGGATATCATGTACTCTAGCTGCATATGAGTTTCAGCAAAGACTACGATATCGTCAGCAAAACTTAGATGGATGAGACGTTCGTTGTTGATTGGGATGCCTTCACCTCGCTTTACACCTTAGAACCTCTATGTTTGCGAAAGTTTTGGGATAGTAATCCCAAGTCTAGTAAGACGTAATAAAATCGAGTTCGTTTTTAGTGTTTTCGTGTGGTGAAATCTGCCTTACTTACGGAAGCTTACCTACTTACGGAATTCAAAATCAATCATAACTGTTTTATCGTGTCTCTATTGCTTTAAATTTCCTAACTCTACATTTATTCGGTGCACATAGCAACAAAATAGATTCGTCTGTTATCTATCACTCCATAGATATGCCAGGAAGTCAGTTTTGCTGATACGGACTAAAAATAACGACTCTGGGGTCACGGGGCACTGTTTACCAGTCTCACCGGGGTCTGTTTATTTGTGATTTGTCCCACTTATGGATAAGGATGTGATCGTATTGTGACATTTTGAGTACATAGATTGTCTTGTTATTGTCTGGTTGAAAGTCAACACATAGTTAAGAAAAACCAATCAATAGTCAACAACACAATACGAAGATTACTGTAATTGGAACGTAATTTAATTTTGCTGTATACGTTGATAAGATGACTTGGTATGTAGGCATGTATAAATTACGGAAATAATCATAGATATTGGCAATGTTTTCCTTACCTTACAAGTTTAAACCATCCACCTCCTCCTTGCGTCGATACCCCAATGCTGGGGGTCGTAACCCATCATGGCATTACCCTCTCCCGTACCATGTTTCTCCATCTATTCCGGCTTCCAGCAGCATGAACCGCTTCAGTCACATTTATGTTGAGAGTAGTGCGGATCTGATCGGTCCAACGCATTGGACTCCAGTTTAAACCATGGTTTGAGCCTATTTCATTACAAGGCGGAGAGAGATCTTTACTCTCTCTCTCTCTCTTTACTCTCGCAACTATAAATCTATCTCTAAAAAATATCAAATTAACTATTTGTCATTATCACGTTAGAAGAGTATACTTATTAATAATGATAATATAATTGAATGGCTCTCCGGTTACGGTCCTGTTCAAACATAAATTAAGAAAAAATCTTCGTTATATAATTTTCACTACATGGCATTCCTTTTATCAGGTACATACGTAGAAGCAACTATAGATTTCTGTTGTATTAGATATATACCGAGTACGAACTTAACTAACAAATACTGAAATCAATTAATGGACAAAATGTGTAAATTTAATTAGCTTGGAGCTACAAGCTATAAATATAACAAATGACAAACATAATACTTTCACCAATCATTGGCAAACAAAATAATCTAAACTTAGTTTGTTGTTATTGTTCAGAAATTATGGTATAGGCACCTACAGTGATAAGACAAGTCATTTCTAAACGTGGCGCCTAATAAATACGGCATAAACAACTTGAAGGCACAGAAAAAAAATGTGAGTGGATAACCTAAGGGCACAGAGTAAATGACGCTCTTTACGTAGGCGTAATTACGATGATAGATAGTTCGACAGTCATACTAAATGACTATCATTCTATCTATCACAGGACAGCAGGACAAGCAGGTATCGAAAAAGCTTATCTCACGTTCTTCATTCGCTGTTGAAAATGTGTAGTTTCAAGTCTTATTGGCTGCGAGTCACTCATGTCCGTAGGAAGGGATCGGTGAAATTGCTGTGCGTGAAATACCTACCTGATACTTGGTTACAAAAACTCGATCAGCAGTCATACCCAGCGGAACTTTTCCATTAACATGTTCAAACTGTACTGCGCTTTCACAAGGTTATCCTTTAAGTTACTGCTTTCTGTTTACTATGTTGGTCGAAGACTACTCGTGTTGCTCGCAGCTGATAATTGATAAATAATAAGTTAAAGATCTATTGACACATATATTATGAAAATTATTATTTCGAACACATGCCGTGACCCCAAATATCGAGGTGATAAGTCACGAATGTTGACTCATTTTCGAAACACGTTGGTAGATATGATAGTGATGATATTATTGTGTAGTATTTTTAATAATTACTATTATTCTGCGATCAAGGCTACCGGCCTTTGCAGCGCCATACACGGTTACTTATAGACCACATTGAATTTGTCATTACGATATTGTTCATTATATCAGGCAAAAAAATTTGATGGTGTGGAACACCGTATACTGATTCGAAAGCTTTTCCATTATGGTATTCGTGGAGCTGCGCTTGATGTCATCAAGTCATATTTATCTGACAGGATGCAAAAGGTTGGCATAAATGGTGTAACATCTTCAGGATCTATAATTAAAATGGGTGTTCCACAAGGGTCCATTTTAGGGCCTTTTTTGTACTTAGTTTACATTAACGACTTGCCACTTATGGCCAAGGATCTTTGTGATATTGTTTTATTTGCGGATGACACATCTCTGATTTTTAAAGTAGATAGGAAAGATAGCACACTAATTCAAGTAAACAACGCTCTCTCAAACAATCTACTCGTAGTATCTCTAAATGGTTCTCAACTAATAATTTACTTCTGAATTCAAAAAAGACAAAAAGTTTGAAGTTTTCTTTGCCTACTGTTCCATATTTGGAGTCCAACGTTACGCTTGATGGAGTTAAACTCGTAATGGACAAGGCAACAGTCTTCCTAGGCATTAAAATTGACGCTAAATTACAATGGGGTCCTCATATAAATGCCCTGTCTGGGAGACTCAGTTCTGCTGCATATGCAGTACGTAAAATAAGAGAGCTAACAGATGCTTTTACGGCGCGGTTAGTGTATTTTGCATATTTCCACAGCGTAATGTCATATGGGATATTGCTATGGGGTTCAGCGGCTGATATAGAGACCATATTTATCCTTCAGAAACGTGCTATTAGAGCTATACACGAAATAGGTCCCCGTGAATCTTTGAGAGATTTATTTAAAGAAATCAATATATTAACGTATATGCCTTCCTTATATGTATTTGAAAATATAATGTATGTTCGTAAAAAATTACATAAATATAAGTTAAATAGTGATCACCACACTTTTAACACCAGAAATACAAATAGGATAGCTGTACCTAGTTTTAGACTTGCGAAGACTAATAAGTCATTCCTAGGAAATTGTGTGCGTTTTACAATAAAATCCCAAAGCACATAACTGAGCTCACAGAGGGCAAATTCAAGTTGACTGTAAAAAACGTTTTAATAAAAAAGCTTACTATAAAGTTCGACATTATATAGAAGATAAAGATGCTTGGAATACTCCACTTCTGGCAAGCTGTCTCTCTGCCACCCATAAAATGTAATATTTGTAGTACCTAAGTAGAAACATTGTAAACTATATAAAAAGAATGGCCCCGAGTTTCTTGCCGCTTCTTCTCGGTGGGCTCTATATATTTTGGAACGCAGAGTCTTTAAAGTACATTATAATGAAAAGTTGACGTTCATAAGTGCGTCTTTGATGCCTAAATTGAATAAATGAGTTTGACTTTGACTTTGACAATAAATGACGTAACATCTGCCGAGTTATTAATTACAATGTCGGTTCCACAGGGGTGCATTTTAGGGCCTTATTCGTTCCTAGAACATGGTTTCACCTTGGTATTTTTGTGGGATTATATACGCTTTTAAAAAGAAAAAAAAAACACAAAAGGTAAAAATTGATAAATTAAATGTAATGACAGATTTTCTTCAAATACACTATAAGGTACTGGCAATTTATACAAAAAAATACAAATAATAGTAGATTATTAACCAAGGGCTGTATGACATCAATTGCATACGAGGTTTTTGGCGCCTGAGCGAAGCGAAGGCGCTAATTAACCCGAGTATGCAATTGATGCTTACGCCCGAGATAAATACTCTGCTTTACATATCGATTG
Organism: Selenia dentaria; assembly: GCA_917880725.1. Lineage (NCBI taxonomy): Eukaryota > Metazoa > Arthropoda > Insecta > Lepidoptera > Geometridae > Selenia > Selenia dentaria. The sequence goes on along the minus strand of OU862888.1, from coordinate 16,507,130 downwards.
TGATGTTAGTAAACAACAAGACAGCAGGTTTCAATGAACGTTTATTAAGAAGAAAAAAATGTGTATTTAATTAAAATTAATAGTAAAATTATTACAATTTGTAAGAGATATGGTCACGTTCTTTTTAGGAATATTTATAGTTTGAATATGAGTTTGTGATGATAAGACTTGAGTTTGAGTGACTTGAGGTTCTTGCATCGTAAATGGCGGCAGTTGACTGGTACTATTTTCTTCATTAAAAAATGGCTCAGATGATGTGCTTTGACGTGGTGATTTCAAGTTTATATTTTCTGTTATTTTAGAAGTAATTTTGCTTTTGTTTGCCATCGAATCTTCGATATAACCTTCGGCCACTTTGCTGGACTTCCAGCCGCCGTGCCTTTTTAAAAGAGTGAGGTTGGCTCCCGAATCAGCCAATAGAGTCGCTGATGTTCTGCGAAAGCATTGCCCGGTGTATAACTCTACGTTACTCAGTTTTAAATATGTGGCTATTTGCTTTGGCATGCCTGTAAATTTGTTTTTTCCTATTACTTGTCTGTGGCATTTTCCTTTACTGTAATTAAGAAAAAAACGATTTGTATCCACGTTTTAAGGCCGAAGAGCTTGATATTTTTCAACATAATTTGCAAATTCTTCATGCACAACAAATGACCGGTCAATTTTAGTTTTCGTGTTAGGCAGTTTTATGAGTAGTAATTTGTTATGTTTTTCTACATTTTCTATTGTCAAGTTTGTCAATTCCACGGTTCTGCAGGCTCCCGATATCCCAAAAATTAGAACAACCTGTAAAAAAGACATAAGTTGTATTAAAGGCACCAAATTCGCATAGTATTTTTGTGAAATATTTTGGTAACTTATTAAAAAGGGCAAGTAAATACGTAGGTACCTTTATTGCTAAATAAATTTCATCCGGAGCTTCATTTAAGAATTTCTGTACTTCTTCTGCAGTAAATACCTTCGATTTCTTGCTTTTAAAGCCGTCAGACTGCCTTTTCAAGAAAGCAGTAAGTTTAGAACAATCTTTCAAATTCACGTCATGTTTTGTCATCATTGTAGATGGAATAAAAGCACCATAAACTGGAAGGTTGTAGCCTCTTAGATAATTCATCAAAATATGATATAAAAACACTTTCAGAAAGAGATTTCACTTTTTTTTCTGACCGCCATTTCATAAATTCGTCGTATGCCTTTACATATCTTTCTTTCGAGTTCGGCGGTAATATATTTTCGACAACTGTTTTTGCCCTTTCTTTAATAAAATCGGGCGTTAGATCTATGTCTTCGTCACTAGACATGTTTAAAACTTTTGAAAAAGAACTCAAACAAGAAAATTAATTATTTTCGCGATGCTTTCGCGCCTACTAGTAGACTGCCTTTTTTTTCACGCACGCAAGCGCGTCAAATCTTGCTGGCCAGTTTGATTTTTAAATCGATTCCATCTAACATACGATGTGAAAACAAATAGTTCCATATTTAAAATAAAATCTTTATAAAATAAATTGTCTAGATTCCGATTCGAGTAATTAATCGATACCGAGAAAAAAAATATTAACTTTTTAAAAATATTCTTCGTGCAGTATGAGTATGACAGTTCTTTTTTCAAATTCCAAAACCTATGCTGTAATGATAGTCATACACCCCGGCATTCAGGGGTGTAAGGGTGTACTTACAGAGCAAGAGATATGTAAAAATATTTTTTGTTACCTACTCAATTGAATTGAATATAGTACCATAAAGTATAAGATACCCTGTTATGTTACTGTTACTATGCTATGTTACAATAACAGAATTGAATTTGTAGTTGATAATAGTAGGCAATATAATTTAATTTACAATAATATAACATTTTTAAGAGTACCTAGGAGCCGGACTAGGTGAAAGCGGCGTGGCGCTTATGAGATAAACGGCTAACTAATGTATACTAATAGTATTTAAAAACACTTTTCACCTGCATTATTATCATCTTGCGCTTTTATCCAATGATTACCTTTTTTTTGTTACGCAGAGTAATCCTTTATAGATACCACTGGCCCAGGGAAAGCACGGTGGTTATGTGGGAGTCTCTGCCAGAAGGGCAGCATACCCACCAAACCTCTGCGGTGTTCCGTCACTGCCGCTTTTGGCGGGAACGCGGGACAGATTTCGCATACGACCGCGAACCCGCCGCGGCTGTCCGTTGCCGGAACCTTCTCTCTCGCACCACGCCAGAACACTTGGCGTGCCGCAACTGCCTCGGGGGATCAAACACGCAAATTGGCGCCAGATTCCCCCGAGTCGGGGCGCCCTAAGTCCCCCTACGATGGGTCAGGTGAGTAGCCCCACCGCCTGCTACTTCGGCAGCAGAGGATAGGGACAACGGCGCTTCTCAATACTGACAGTCCTCTTCCCCTGCGACCCCACCGCGTCCGCCATCTAACGGTGGCGGCCGTCCAGGCCGCGAAAGGCAGGGAGAGCGGCTCACCGATATACCGGATCTCCTCTCCCGCCGCGGCCTCTAACTCGCAGCCGTGGTGCCGCCCATACGACACCGCAGCCCGCCTCAGTTGTAGTGGCGCCCATACACCACCGCAACCTACAGTGACCGCTCCTATGTGGACTTGGACGGCAAAGCCCATAGGAGCGGTCTCACCTCGGGCCCGCCAGCTATCGGCTATCACTGGCAGGCCCATTGTTCACCGTGGTGACCCAAGCCACGGCTACTGAGCCCCCCCGCCACGGCAAGGCGGAAACCCTCGGATCCAATGATTACCTACATAGTACTTTTTCAAACTTTATCAAACTAAGGTAACCGTTGTCGGGAAAATTGTACCCGAATGAAACACGCAATCGCAAAACCCTACCAAATAATTCCTAATACCTATTCGTATGTGTAATATAACATAGCATATCCTGTGAAAAAGGTTTATTTACATAAGGAATATCATATCTGCTTACTCTACCAGATTTTCCGCTGTCTTTTCAAATCTTTTGATATTCCCATCTATCAAAATACGTCTGCGTATTAGTTTAGGCTCATCTTCAGAAAAAACCGCGTAAGAAGTGTTTACCTTTGTTACCACTGTTTGTCTTTGTACCCTTTGGTTAAAAAGAACCCTATGCAGTTTCGCAGGATATTTTCAATATGCTGACGAGAATGTATCAATTATGTTAGTAGGTGTATTGCACATGCATAACTAATATATTTACTTCTTCTAACTTATATACAGCTTATATTTATGCTATTACCTATTAATCTTTATTTGCACATATAAAAATATGTGCATATTTTATTTATCAACATAAAAAATTACCCATTAAATAAACATTAAATTACATTAAACCCATTAAATAAATATGTACCGTCGAAACCGGTTCATTACCGTACCTTTTTTAATTTTATGTTAATCTACGAAAGACATTTCAAACTCTTCATCGATCATGGCTGATGGCTCTGCTCAGTTAGATAATTTTTGTTTTGTTTTTCGAGTTCAGTATATAAATAGCTATATAGCTTATCGACACTTACTAAGAGGAAGTCGCACCATTCTTACCGTTCCATTCTGTCTATTACTTGGCTGCCGATAAAAAAACGAAAATTGTTCGCATGCACATAAAATAAATGTTAAAAATTAAATGAAACTGAAGTTCAAGTCTGATTCGCGTACCGAGGGTTCTGTACAATCAACGCAAATAAAAGTCGGGTTGAAGAACAAACTTACTTTGCCTTTGAAAAAAATCTCCTACGTCACTGTCGATTCTCCGACTGCAAATGCAAGATAGCCTTTAAAAATGTTCATCATCATCATCATCTCAGCCGTAGGACGTCCACTGCTGAACATAGGCCTCCCCCATGATTTTCCAAAAGGACCGGTTGGAAGCGGCCTGCATCCAACGTCGTCCTGCGACCTTTCTCAGGTCGTCTGTCCACCGTGTCGGTGGACGACCTACGCTGCGCTTGCCGGTACGTGGTCTCCACTCCAGAACCTTTCGGCCCCATCGGCCATCTGTTCTGCGTGCTATGTGCCCTGCCCACTGCCACTTCAACTGGCTAATCTTCTGAGCTATGTCGGTGACTTTCGTTCTTCTACGGATCTCCTCATTTCTGATTCGATCACGTAGAGACCCCGAGCATAGCCCTCTCCATAGCTCGTTGTGCGACTTTGAGCTTATCTATGAGGCCCATAGTAAGAGACCACGTTTCAGTGCCATAAGTCATCACTGGTAACACACATTGGTCGAAGACTCTTGTCTTGAGGCACTGAGGTATTTTTGACGAGAAGACTTCGCGAAGTTTCCGGAACGCTGCCCAGCCGAGTTGGATTCGACGATTGACCTCTTTCTCGAAGTTGGACCTGCCTAGTTTGACTGTCTGTCCCAGGTAGATATACTCGTCAACAACTTCGAGAACTGAGTTCCCAACTGATATTGGGGTAGGTACAACATGGGCATTAGACATAATTTTCGTCTTGTCCATGTTCATCTTAAGACCTACCCGTTGGGAAACTCGATGGAGGCCTTCGAGCATTGTACTGAGGTCTTCCATGGATTCTGCCATGACTACAATATCGTCGGCAAATCGAAGGTGAGTGATGTATTCGCCGTTAATATTGATGCCAAGTCCTTGCCATTCCAGAAGCTTGAAGGCGTCTTCCAATGTAGCGGTGAACAGTTTCGGAGATATAACGTCTCCCTGTCTCACGCCTCTTTGCAATGGAATTGCCTTCGAACTCTGCTCCTGTACTCGGACTGACATGTAGGCGTTTTTGTACAAACACTTCAGCACTTCAATATACCGATAGTCAATACGGCACCGCTGGAGAGACTCAAGCACTGCCCACGTCTCGATCGAATCAAAGGCTTTCTCATAGTCCACAAACGCTAGACAAAGAGGCAAGTTATACTCTTCGGTCTTCTGTATAACTTGCCGTAGCGTGTGGATGTGGTCTATGGTACTATAGCTTTTTCGGAAACCGGCTTGTTCCGGAGGCTGGAATTCATCAAACCTGCGTCTGAGACGGTTCGTTATGACCTTCGAAAACAGCTTATAAACATGGCTCAAAAGCGAGATGGGTCTGTAATTTTTAAGTAAAGTGTTGTCACCTTTCTTGAAGAACAGCACCACCACGCTTTTGTTCCATGCTTCTGGCGTTGAACCTTCGAGTAAGACGGTATTAAAGAGCTTCTGAAGGACTTTAAGTACCGGTGTTCCACCCGCTTTCAGAAGCTCAGATGTATACCGTCGTCACCAGGCGCCTTGTTGTTCTTAAGCTGTTTCAAGGCCATTCTAATCTCGTACAGGCTGATGTCCGGGATATCTTCGGTATAATGTCGGGTCAGCTTGGCTCTTGGGTCTTTGGCCGAGCTGCTAACAGGTTTAGCGACCGAGGTGTATAACTGTCCGTAGAAACTCTCGACCTCTCCTAACACTTCCGCTTTGGTCGACGCTACACTGCCGTCTCCTCTCTTCAGCTTCGTCAACTGGCTTTGCCCAATAGACATGTCTCTTGCAAACACTTCGGAGCCTTTTTTCCGCTCTATCGTCTCTTTAATACGGTTTGTATTAAAGATCCGAATGTCGTGTCGCAAGGACTTCCATATTCGTCTATTGAGCAGTCTATATGCTTCAGCATCATCCGAAGACTGCAGTTTCAATGAGCGTCGTTCAGCCGTGAGGTTGAGGGTATCGTTGGAGAGTTTCTGTGGCCTATCTGTACGGTGGGGTTTAAAGTACTTGGAACCCACTGTATGGACAGTTTCTACTAACCTGTTATTGATCTCGTCCACTGAAGCGATGTTCTCAAGGCAATCGAAGCGATTGGATAGCTCAAGTTGAAAGCTCTCGGGGTCTTGAATATGGGCACGAGTAGGTCGGAGCGTAGACTTCATCAGACGAGACCTCTCCAGTTTGACATTAATATTCACCGTGCCTCTTACCATTCGGTGATCACTACCGGTTTTAACCCTGTTGATCACGGAGACATCAGTGAATATTTGCCTTTTGGTGGTCATAATGAAGTCAATCTCATTTCTCGTGGAACCATCGGGACTCAGCCAGGTCCATTTCCTGTGAGGTGGCTTCTGAAAGAAAGAGTTCATCATAAAGAGTCCCTCTTTCTCCAGGAAGTCGGCCAACCTCTGTCCCCTACGGTTCCGTTGTCCATAGCCAAATTGCCCCACTTTCGACTCATCCTCGCTTCTCTTACCCAACTTCGCGTTGAAGTCCCCCATAACAACTAGAAAGTGCGTTTCAGAGGTATGTATGGCCCGACTAATGTCCTCATAAATATCCTCCACCTCATCATCCGGGTGCGACTTCGTCGGTGCGTATACCTGAATGACCTTCAGCGAATATCGTTTGGATACTCTGAGTATTAGGTATACGACCCTATTGGAAACGCTATCGATCTTAACTATGTTGTTAGTAAGGGACTTGTGGACGAGAAACCCGACACCACCTTGGGACTGTTGGTCGCCCTCCCGGTGGTAGAGTAGGTTACCTGATTTTAGGGTTATCGTGTCCTCACCCGCTCTACGGACTTCAGATAACCCCACAATGTCCCAGCGTAGCTTACTCATTTCTTCTTCCAGCTCATATATCTTCTCGTCTGTCCTCATCGTGCGTATGTTGTGTGTTACCAGGGCCAGTCGTCGTCGTTGGGGGTGGTAGCCGGGCGTCTGCCGGGGATTCTTAGCACCCCCTGCCCCACCGTTACCGTGGCCGCTACCGTAGCCAGGAATAGCGGGGCTGCCGGGGACTGGGGGCCTGGTTCTTTTTGTCCAATCCATTGAGGGGTTTTTGCCAATACTCGCCACGCTTGGCAGGCGGGTTGGCGAGCGCAGTTTCTGTGTGTTTGACTGGGAAGGTGCTGCTGCCCACCTTCTGATTTGTTATCCCTTAGCCGGCTTCTACGGCACTCACGGGTAGAGTTGGGGGGGTGCTATTCTAAGCCGGCACCGCCACGGCGATGCTGTTAAAAATGTTATACCTACAAATCTACACATTAACTATTTTCGTATTTTGCTGGTAGATTGTGCTTCTTGCCGAGTTTCCTGCATGCAACCTTTATTGCATGCATTACCATATTGTAAAATTTCGCTAAACAAGTATTTTGACAGAACTATTCCTAGGATAGTCTGTTTAATGCCCGTTTTCACTAACCCTAGGAGTCGCCTAAATCGGATGCTTAAATATTTAAGAATTGCCTAGAGCAAAAGCTCGTTTCACCAACCCTAAGGTGACCCTAACGATGTTAGGCGTCACCTAAAGTTACGACACCGATTCGGCGGTGCGTAAACGCTACGCAACCCCTAAAATAGGTTTTAGGTATACTGACAGCCTCCAAGTTTAGGTTATAAACATTCAATTAGAAGTTTTTAACATGAGTTCTGAAGAGCTATTAGAGTTTTTGGAGTTTTTATACAACATAAATGACATGGATTTGTATATTAATACTAGACCACGAGTGATTCGACCTAGGATCTTGACTTTTTTAACAGATACAGAATGTGCAAAAAAACGGTGTTGTTCATATTACAATAACAAATCGATGAATATTTGGAGTTTGATAGTAACAGGTAAGTCCAATTTCTGTGGTCCAATTTTCATTACTACCTAATCTATGTGCCGTGCTGAACAAAAGATTCCCTCTTGTAGTCTACCATCACTAAGATAATCATACCTATATTCAGAGTACCACCGTCGTTGAAATGCCTAAGTGCTTACTCTTTTAAAGAGGCAGTTGTTTGATAAACAAAATTATTACTTTTACAGAAATTAAAGTGTGGCCCCAGTACAACAGTTATTAATAGCTCTCAGATTTTATGCCACTGGAACTCATCTTCAAGCCATAGCTGATGCTCATGGATTGAGTGTGCCTACTGTGGCTGTGGCTATTAAATATGAATATAAAACTATGAATAGTTGTAACAACTAATAATTATATTATAATTGGTAATAAAATTTACTAAAATAACACGCCATGCGATGATTTCAAGAAGAAATATCAAGAAACCCAAGTACTAATAATATTTGTCTGTCAATCGCCAAAATCTTAAGCTGAATCTCAGCTTGAAGCTGACAACTGAAGAAACAAAACCATAAACAAGTATCGTAAATTTAGGCAACTCATTATTTAGGAGTCACCTTGTACGGATGGATTGGTGAAACGAAAAATGATGCTTAGGAGTTTGCTTACATTAGGAGTTGCTTAATTAGGCAATGTCTTACTCGTTGTTAGTGAAAACGGGCATCAGACTCATAATATAAAATTAAGAAAACATTTAACAGCCGGTAATTAATAGGATGTACTCGGGCAAGAAAATAATTTAAGTATATTTATTCAAATGAAATTTTATATCAGGTTTCAGCGTACATATTGTACGAAATCGTCTTTCTTCATGCTCGCAATACACATAATTATTTTAAACGGTTTTGTTTCGCTGAACCTAGCTGTCCAAAAAACTAAGATATCCGAATGACTTGGAGCAGTTGTGGATAAATGAGGAGGTGGCACAACCCAATTTACAATTCGTCTATATAATTTTGCAAGGATGCACAGATACATTTTCAATTTCCATTATCATAAAAAATATCAATATCAGCCCTTTCAAGAGTTTGCTCGAATAGACGGATTTGTGGCTACTTCTAAGAACAAAAGCTTAGACAACCGACGCCCACAGGAGTCATTCCATCAATTTAAATCTGTCGATTACTTTCCTTGGACTATTGAGACTATTGAACTAATTTACCGTTTGCAACGTGAGTGTCATTCGAGTTAATCGTCCAAGACGACTGGAGAGCTCTCCGCGATGTCTTCCATTAATCACTCTCATTTGAGTAATGTTGTACCAAATACTCCATATTAGCTGACGTATAGACGGCGGACGAGGTAATGCGATGATATTAGATATTATTAATATAATAATGTATATTGTAGCAAGTAGTACTACATTACCCTATTGAAGTTAGATATAGTAGGTATATAAACAACCTTAATAAATGAAATTAACTTATAAATATTAATACTTTATCCAATGAATGCGATGAAATCAAAAATTTTATGATACTTCGTAACCAGGATATTTTTGAAAAAAAATTATTTATTCAGCAACGTCTAAAACTATGTGCAGTGAGGTGGTTTATATACTCTTTTATCAAAACTGTGCATGAATTAAATTAGTAACAAGTACAATTTAAAAAAATATAACCGACTTCCATTCTATTCAGTTATTGGAGTGTATATCAAAAACAACTGGACTAAAATTGATGAAATTTATATGGGACCACACGGAAAGGACCAGCTTCAAACAAAAAAGAATTTTGAGAATCGGTTCACCCAGTCGAATGTTATTAAGTAACAAACATTAAAAAAAATATTAAAAAAACATACAGTCGAATTGAGTACCTCCTCCTTTTTTTGGAAGAAGGTAGAAAATACAGCCGAGTGCGAGTTGGACTCGTGTATCGAGAGTTGCGGGCATAAAAAAATAATCTAACATTATTGCTTTAACTAAAGAAAAACCAAGTCAAAGAACAAACTTAACTTTGCATTTCAATCCCTAGACACGATTATTGCACCAAAACCGCAAATAAAAATATTGTATTAGAAAATTGCTTCTTTTTGTTATAAACTGCATATTAACAGTTTCCCTTATATGTGCTGACTAAGTCTACGGAAAGTAACCTATATGTTATGTTCCCCTTGTGAAATCGCAAAATATGCGATTAAATACACTAACATAAACGGTCATATCTTTTGATCGCGTTGACTCGCAAGTTTGATTTTATCATAGCTGAAAGAAACCGTAGACCCCAGTATTTGGTATAAATTTCAACTCTATACCTCCGCACGTTATTGAGAAAAAGGTCTTAACAGACAGACACACAGACGGAGAGAAAGATAACAAAGTGATCCTGTAAGGATTCCTTTTTACTTTTGAGGTACGGAACCCTAAAATGAGAAAAAGTTACGCATGTTACATGAACAAATCAATTTAGATCGTTAGTTTATTTATATTTAATTAATAATAAAGTAAACTAAAGCTAAAGAAATATTTAGATGTTACACGTTTTGTTGTTCAGAACTGAGAACTGTGAAGCTACTCGTATTTTAGCACTGCATCTGTCTGTGTTATTTAGGAATTGCGCACTTCATCTTAGACCGCTTCATATCAAATACGATATAAAAATATCAAATTCATATCAAATATGAAGAAATTAAAATGAATTTAAAAAATATAATTGTTACGGAGGGCAGCAGATAAATGGTATCAGCAGGCGAGAACTAGGCCATTTTAATGTCTATTCAACGGCAACCAGCTTGGAATGGAGCTATAAAAAATTAACTTTTCATCTTCATTCTTTCATCAGTTTAGGCCCGAGACTTCATCCGCATGGAATAAGGTTATTGACATCCTTCAGGAATTACTAGTTGTATCGGGATAAAAAGCCAAATACATCCAGTAAGGGTGTTTCATCACACAAAAACGGCTAAACGGATTTGGATGAAATTTGACGAGGAGATGGTTTATTCCCGGATAACACATAGGCTTTTTATCCCGATACAACTAGTTCAATGTTTCAGTGTTATTAGTAGTTACAATACAGTACATGTCAAGTACATACGTGATCTACTGTGACATAAGCCGTTGCACGTGACCTTTCGAACAACAAGGATGTCTCCGGCCTTACGATACACACGAGATTAGTGTAAACTGCTGACCTGTCAGTGGTGGCACTCGCGAGGCCACGGCGGATATTTTTTTTTGCTATTTGGGAACGCTTTTCTAAAATAAAAGTAGCATTAGTTACTTCTTATAACATCAGCTATCTGGGAAAGTCCTGTCAAAATAGGATTACTCGAAACAAACAGACAGAGACAATTATTGTTTGTTACAAGTGCCGTAAATAATTTCATAAGCTTAAATAATACCATCGTTTTTGACATCACTAACACATGTACTGACACTAAATTTATTTCAATGTGTATATATTCTTAAAATTTTTACTAAAATATATTTCTTGTGTAATAGTTTCACACATTTGTATTTGTGCCAAATTTAATTTCTGTACCTATATTGCAATTTTTAAAGAGAAAAAAATCACATCCTCGGACGGGATTCGAACCCGCGTCTTCCGACAATCCGTGTCAAATCCTAGATGGTCATGGCGTCTGACACGGAATCTCGGAAGACACTGGTTCGAATCCCGTCCGAGGTTGTAAATTTTAATCTCTAAAAATTGTAATGTTTGGTATCGTCAAGCAGTTCTTAGCGCGCCTCCTTCCACTTGGATCCACAGCTTGGCTCCACATGTGGATCCGCGGATACCTTTATCTCCTCTTAAATCCACCATTGAGGGGATCCACAAATACTAATAATATTTATATGCCACTTCGATCCACAAACGAGGGGATCCATAAATACTTTTTTTTTATATGCCACTTCGATCCACAAACGAGGGGATCTATAAATACTAATATTTTTATATGCCACTTGAATCCACAAACGAGGGGTTCCAAAAATAACAATATTTTTATATGCCACTTGAATCCATAAACCCAGCCATTCCCCGGCTATGTAGTCTGAGCCGCTGCACTACCAAGCTGCACTACTGGTAGTGCAGAAGGGAATTTTAATTCCCCAATGCACTACCAAATATTATTTTATAAATATTCAACTTGTATAGGGTTCCGTGTTAATGTTTGTTAGACCCTATGGTTTTATTATACTGTAGCTTCTCATAGATGATTGTGAAGTGACAGCTGTCAAAATGACAGATGATGTCGTATTTTATGATTTTGATTTCACACTATATCATACTCGACAATAACAACGATATTGGTCTTAGCTGTGACAGCTGTCAAACTGACAGTCGATGACGTATTTTATAGTTTTGTTTTCACTTTTAGGTTTTGTTCCACTTGAAAATAACATGAAACTATGTCTAAGCTGTGACAGCTGTCAAAATGACAGAGGATGTCGTGTTTTATGATTTTAATTTCACTCTTAGACTTCATTCGGCTAGAAAATGACACGGATGCAGGTCTTAGTTGTGACATCTGTCAAAGTGACAGTGGAGGATGTATTTAAGGATTTTAAAGAGATTAGTAGACCAACTTTAACTTACGCAATAAGCCGTCATAAGTCATGAACTGTCACTTTGACAGCTGTCACATCTAAGACCAATATCGTTGTTATTGTCGAGTCGAATGAAGTCTAAGAGTGATTTTAAAATCATAAAATATGACATCAATAGTCATTTTGACAGCTGTCAGAGCTAAGACCTAAATCCGTGTCATTTTCTAGCCGAATGAAGTCTGATAGAAGATGTTTGAGATAGGTAAATTTGCAGCAGTAGTATTAAAATATAGGTTAATATTATTTAAACTACAGATTCAATCAATTATTTATTATATTAAGAAAGGTAACAAAACGAAATAGGAAGCATTTTAGCCTAAAGTGGCATGCGTATACTCTAATACAAATTAACTCACACTTTGTTCACATGGGCCCTAAGAGAGCACTCATAAAACATAAAATAAATTAATGACTAAGTGCTCGTTCCAAGTAGGTATAGTATAGTCCGATCAAGAAGAAGGGCAAGAAATAGTTTTATTTTCGGCCATAACTAGGTACATTGAAAATGAATAAAAATATCCACCTGTGGATTTAGGAGGAAAAAGAAGAATCCATGGATCCACCTGTGTATTCTAAAGGAAAAAAGTGGAAGGAGGCCTTTAAAAAAGTGATACTTCAAAAAATAATTTCTGTATGTTTTAATTATTTCATTTTGACATACAAACAGACAATACGGTAAAAATATAAGGATTCGTAGTAACTGCGGAAGCCTAAAAAGTAAAATCCTTCCCGTTTAGATTATATTATGTGGAAGTAAACATATTTTCATCTCTGCCGAGGTATTATTAGGTAGAAAAGATGAAAGGAAAATTGGGCTAAATCCATAATCTTCTTGATTGTACTATTAAGGATATTCAATAGACATGAACAATGACGCAGGACCCCAACAACCTTTCAAGACGTTGCAAAATCACGTACCAATTTTTAAAGACATTTTCTTCGATCAAATACACGTTTTCCTTAACTTTTCTAACAGTGATTTTCCTGTATTTACCCTGCCCCTATTTGGCACGTCTACGACTTAGTAAAGCACTTCTTTCAATGAGGAATTATGTGTTTGAACACAACAATGGCACGTAATTGGAAAATTGTGCCAGATATCTCCGTCGGTGAATGCAGATCTCTGTCCCACGAGTAGTATCGCCACGCATTTAAGTCCCCGGATCAAATACGGTAGTTTTTTTAAATAATCTATTCACTTGAATGAGAAATTTTCGACAGCGGCGTTATAAAATGCCAATGACCTAAATTGGCGCAATTTTTTTTTTACCGCGGCTTTTAACCAAACCTAGGTTATAGAGTGTAAAATCATATAATAAGCAAAAGTTATTATATGATTGTATAACCTAACATCAGTCTAAACTGAGTCATACAGATTTGAAAAAAAACGTTTTTATTAACATGTAACTAGCATTTATGACTAAATTTTTAGTATTACTATAATGTCTATCCCTGTCGCATCGCCACCGTGGCTTTGAATCCGATACAGAAGGATAAACCCTCTCAGCGAGTCCGGCCAATCACAGGCGTAGGATTGCTTACAACTGCGCCTGAGAAGGTTATGAGGCTCTTTTTATATTATTATTATTATATGATATATATACATATACGAGGGTTATTTGAAAAGTTCTTAGCCTAACATACTTAATGAAACCACACGATTTTGAGTTTATTTTTATTTTTCAACATACTCTCCTCCGAGCTCAAAACACTTTTTCCATCGACCCGGTAAGGCTTCGATACCCGTTTTAAGAATCTTCGTCTAAAGCCCATCACACACGACTAAGATAATTTATATTTTATAGCGTCGAATATAAAAGTTATGTTAACTTAACCCACCACACACGGTGCAGATACTATAATATATAGCAAGCGTACATTCTATCGGAGTCCGTCTCGGGAGCCGCACCGCACGTCTCGATCGTTCACACTGTAATATACAGGTGTTCATATTTTTTATTTTGCGATGATTCGTATTTTGTTGCTAGACCTGTTGGACAGTTCCTCAGATGATGATTGGGACTGTGAATATGATATAACCGTCATACCTACTAGCTAAAAGTTAAATACGAAAAATCTGGATAGAAGATCACATAAAACACAGGAAACACAGTAGTGAATTTAAACTTTACAATGATCTTTCAGAAAAAAAACAGCCTTTTCTTGCACTTTCATATGGTTATTTGCACGATAACTACCAGTTTTTTAATTGTTTGTCTGTCTGCCTCTATAATCCGGGTAATTTCTGAAAAGGCCAATTTTGATGGGGTTTATACTGAAAGCATTAATTAAAGGGCCACGCGAACGAAGTCGCGGCTGCAGCTAGTCTTATAATATAACATAGGCTTATTTCATCAAGAATACTAACCTCGATTTAGTAGTTACCTAATTTGATTGATCTAGACGTAGTACCGACAACCCTATGGAGGTTAGGCCTATAGTATTTTTTTTTTAATTCTACTAAGATAAAATTGTCATACCGCTAGTTCGGTTAGTAGATAGAAAGTCTCACTTTTTCGATGATTTCCTTTGTTTGACACATTCGCGTTAGTCAGACGTTAGTTTCATTTTTATTTACAAAAAATATTTCTACACGTTCGAAAAAATATATAAGATAATGTGAAGCTTTATTAGTTTTTATTGTGAGAATATAAATGGTACATAAGATAATGTGAAGCTTTATTAGTTTTTATTGTGAAAATATAAATTTGTTCGGTAACTGAAGACCAGACGTCCATTTACTGCAACGGTTTAGTCAACATCCTGTATTTGATCTTAAGATCAGTATCGGACATGATCTTAAGATGTCTTCATGATCTGCAGTAGTCTTAGCGTATGTTAACATGCCGTTCGAATATCGGTGGCATCTTAAGCTACTCTAAGGTAAATATTATAGTATATTCACCGTGTGTGATGGGCTTAACTCCTCAAAATAAGCGTCCACGGCGGCTATGACCCCTTCATTTGTAAAAAAATGTTTACCACCAAAAATTTTTTCAGCTCTGGGAACAGATAAAAGTCGGACGGTGCTAAATCCGGTGAATATATGGAGGATGAGGTAACAATTCGAAGCCACTTTGATGGATTTCTGCCATGGATTGCACGTGGATGGAGGTGTGAACGCGCGCATTGTCCTAATGAAACAAGACTTTTCTTCTCAATAAACCTGGACGTTTTTTCTTTGATTTCTTCTCTCAAACGATGCAACAGGTTGCAATAGTAATCGGAGTTTATTGTTTCACCCTTTTTTTAAATAATCCACGAGAATTATACCCTTTGCATCCCAAAAAACGGATGCCATGACTTTGCCCGCCGATAAAACCACCTTTGCCTTCTTTGGGGTGGGCGATCCTGCTCTTTTCCATTGTTTCGACTGTTCTTTTATCTCGGGTGTATTGTGGTGAACCCAGGTTTTATCCATGGTTATAAATCTTTCAACAAATTCTATTGGGTGAGCTTCATATAACTCTAAATAGTCGCGAAAAGTTGTGAGTCGGTTAAGTTTTTGTTCCACTGAAAGCAGTCGCGGTACCCACCGCGCAGACACCTTAGAGAATCCAAGTTCAGTAGTAATTATATGATGTGTTCGCTCAGATGAGATGCCTACAGTCTTAGCTATCTCCTCGACAGTCAATCTTCGATCAGATAAAATTAATCACAGATTTTTTCTTTGTTTTGATCAGTGGAAGCAGTCGAAGGCCGGCCAATACGGGGCTCATCTTGAATGGTCTCACGGCCACGTTTAAACTTTGCCACCCAGTTTTTAACAGTCGCATACGAAAGAGCGGACTCACCCAAAGTAGCAGACATGTCTTCATATATAGCTTTTGGAGTTAAACCTTTCAAATTCAGGTATTTTATCACTGCACGATGTTCAATTTTATCCATTTTCAAAAATAGCTCTGACTTGACTTACGGTATCACGTGTAAACGAACAATGAGTTACTGTGAATAAACTTAACTGTGCATACGTGTTGCTAAATAATGTAACTACAAAATGAAGGTAGTTATAAAAAAACCAATGACTTTAACCATGTTAGGCTAAGAACTTTTCAAATGACCCTCGTATGTATATAATTATATAATATACTGTCGGGTTTGTTTATATATTATAAACAAACCCGACTGCTCCATAAAATATGTATTAATCTCTATATATTTGAAAATGCATTTTCATTTACTTAGACGACATGATGAGTTTTATTAAGTTTTTTACTCATAACTCGAGGTGTTATATCTTATATCAGACTGCATATTATTATATTAAAAAATCGTTCATAAATTCATTTTAGTGTTAACTTTTCCTATGAGAATGGGAATAAGTTCCTGAGAATTATTTTAAGTTTATCACCTCAGACAAAGTAAAAAAGTCAAGACAGAATGTTGTGAACAAAGTAGTGAGGTCGGTTTTCTAAACTACATGTGTGTGACTCGGTACTGTCATGGTAATTCAAATAAATATGTATGGACACGCCGAGGCGTAGTTTTACCCGGCCTCACTTCACAACATTGTGTCTTGACTTTTTTATTTTGTCTGAGTCTATCACAGATAAGTATAACTATAAACACTCCATTCGCAGGCATGAAAGATATACCTATAACTAGACCTATATATACATATGTTTGACTAGCTGGGACCCACTGTGATAGATGATGATGATGATGAAAAGTATCCTAAGTGCTAATCCAGCGCCTCTTCTAACTGCATACCAAATTTCATCAAACTTGGTCAAGCCGTTTGAGCGTGAAGAATTAAAAAACATACAAACGCACTCATTAACTTTCGCCTTTATAATATTAGAGTGATGTGTATCTTATCTGTAAGGTTACAGAGTTTATTTTGGCTAAGCAGACGTTAGTGCTTTAACATCATCAAAAAACTGAAATATGTTTAATAATGGATGTGTTTTAACTTCTAACCGCACATTAGTGCGACCTATTATGTTACAATTCCGATGGTCCACCCAGCCGCCAGATCGACATCAGCTAGAAGCAGAAGAAGGAACACTAGAGTTCAACTCTGACGCATGCGCTAAAATACGCTACATGTAGGTATGCGTCACAGAAAACGCAAGAAATACCTACCAGTTAAACGCACGACTTTACGCATACTTATATAACCTATACAAGAACATTGCATGTGCTAAGTGGTGTGCTACATACTTGCGTCGCAAGATGAAGAATAAAGTGCAAAATTTGGGCATAGTTTCCAATAGGTAATCAATAGCAAATTGCGGCGGGTTCACAGCAACATTTAGCCCATATCCGCTATCTAAATATAATATGGGTACCCTATATTTCAATAGTAAAAGAAAGGCTCTTTATACCGTCTCTTACCTTTCTCTACAAGACAATATACGTGGGTAATGTACTCGTAGTAAGTAAATTAGATGGAAATATTGTGAAGGTAATATTATCCTAAGAATGTAAATAGTTTTATTTGTAAGATTGAAAATATTTTACTTATGTTTGAAGCTAAAAACGTTTACATACAAAATCCCGACATATTCATATCGCCAGTTTTCGTAGCAACTTAGTTGCATATAGCCGTTTCTCAAGCGCTGATGGTGATGGGCATGCCCACAACCCTATTCATTTGGCCACATTTTTACGGTCTATTGAGAGCGATATGCTGATGATATTATATCCAACTACTTAATAAAATAAAATAAAAACAATGAAAAACGATATGCTGACAATATAAAAATAATGACCACATTTCTTCACACCACTATTTCTTTTTGGCACATGAATACTTGTATTGGAAAGAAGAGAAGGGTTTTCGCTTTTATAATTTTTGTGAGCGGAAAACTAACATTTTACAGATTTATCAGTTCACTAGTGTTCACCCCACAGCTGTGCCCACGTTTATATATTTGAAAAAAGTGTCGTAAATTTTGTAAACATATCTTGTGTAGGAATGCACTTTATCTAAGTAGTATCTTGAGCGAGTTCATATTCCTACAATCCAAAACCAAAAATTACCACAACCTTATTTGAGGGCTGGATCCGCGCCTGCCGTTTCTGCGTTTCCGACATACTTGGTTAAAATCCATTTATGGCTGACATATTATGTCTTTTAGATAAGGGTTTAAGGCTTTGAGAAAAACATTTTTTATGATTCCATAATCCTAAACATTCGTCGCACGAGTTTTGCTCGAATTGAATGCTTGACTATCTAGTCGGTGTTTGTTTGACCAAGACTGCAGTGTCATTTAGAGGCATAAAGCTCAGGCGAATACATTCGTCCTTTTCCCTCATTCCACCAGTAATTTGCTGTGCAGTTCCGTATGCCTGTACACTAACGCTTGGTGTTTTAAGACTTACTTTCTGCACCGTAGTGGTAACGACCAATACGCGCTCTTGCTGCAATGTCGTATAATACTATATTAAATAAATGGTAAATACTATATAAATGGTATTTTTGTTAAAACCACGTCGTATGGTTATAGTTAGAACTTATCCTAAAACTTTCCCAATTATTACGAGGCTTCCTCAACTTTCACCCCAGCCGATATTTGTAATTTCTCTATAAGTGTTGTACCTGTACGAATGTTTTAACCCTTAAACGGCTTGTTTCTATTGAATTTTCGTGAGAATTAGTCTAGTGGATATTAGGTTATGTAAACGGATAAACATTTTACTCCGTGAGGGACGGAGTGAATATAAAGAAAATTCCCTCCACCGTCGGGATAGGAATCGTAAGAGGTGGCCTGCCTTAACCTCGATAATTAAGCAGCTTGTAGGTACCACAGATATATATATAATTATAGACGACGCAAATGCGTGGACTTCCGTCCGAACCCCGACCAAGCGCCAAGGTTGACCGCCGCTACTTACAGTCCGCGCAGTGTCTGTTGATGGACACACGCGAAAACTAATTTACGTGATAATTAACTGCAATAGGCCAAAATGTCGAGCCCCCAAAGCAAGGACATACTCGTATTTCCCATCACAGGTAAGTTATTTTAAAATAAATATGCGTAAATGCACGTAATTCATATCTTTAAAATGTCGGTACGCTTGGTTTTAATACAAATCGTGATACTTGCGCTATATATTGTACACACATATCTGTGGCGTGTACAATTGTACAAGCCGCTTAGTTTTCCTGGGCATGTCTGGCTCTCCCTGATATAGCTATAGGTTATAAACGTTCGTGTGCAACCCTCCTGCGGAGCGGCAGATGTTGGCGGTAGGGAAAGAGGTAGCACCAGCTTACGGCTACACACGTAGAGAAGTATGCCAATTTAAATCTTGAGATAAGTCGTAACTACAATGCGCCGCTAAAAAAAACGAGAGGAGTCAAGCGGCCCAGTGTATTTGTCACGTAGATATATGTAAGAGTAAATAATTCTACACAATAACAATTTAATTCAATTTTAATTCTTACTCTCTATATCTAATAACAAGCGTATTATTTTTGCAGTAAGCACATAAAATGAATAAACAATACCTAATATTAATGATTATTAAGTGACAGTATCAAATAATATATATACTCAGCATTACCTACATGAAAGCGTGAGCTGGGATATCACCATTTAAGTATTTATTCCCACTGAATAAATTAATCTGACAACCGATTTGACCACTGGGAATAAATAACCTATAAGGTTACATAAACGTGTACTTACGTACATTCGACTAGTTTATTAAAATTTTAGTAATCCTCTCGGTTACAAATTTACCAAAAACAGGTTTAGGCGTCACCTTTTGCATACCTATATACCTCCCCCTAGCCGTTTATAGACCTCCTACAAACGAGCTTAACTTTGCGAAGCCTACGTTTTAGGACTATTAGTAAAACGAACACGCGTGTAAAGTTGTTGAACTGGAAATAAACAATAGGATTTCGACTAAAAATTACGATAAAAGTCTGATCGTAAAAGTTGGAAGGCAAATTCGCAATGAACTGAGGGATATTAGGTGCTACCAGGCGCTCACGTAGCTGTAGCCTATAATACATACTACATAATTCTGTAAGACGAGGGATAATATATAATATAGGTACAGAAAAAAACCAGACATATTTCGAGTGGTGGAATATAATAAGTTCAGCATTATTGTCTGATGATAACTTCTTGTCTTCTATGATAACTTTTTCACAACGGCTAAATTTAGTACAGTTAGGTCGTGGGTTACGTTATAGAGCAGTCTTCATCGTCTTCATAATTATCATTATATAGGCAACACCAGGACGTCCACTGCTGAACATATATGCCTCACCCATAAATTTCCAAAAAGACCGGTTGGACGCGGCCTTCATCCAACGTCGTCCTGCGACTTTTATCAGGTCGTCTGTCCACCTTGTCGGTCGACGACCTACGCTGCGCTTGCCGGACCGTGGTCTTTACTCCAGAAACTTCCGGCCCCAGCAGCCATCTGTTCTGCTTGAAATGTGCCCTGCCACTTTAACTGGCTTAGTCTTCTGGGCTAAGCCGGTGACTTTCGTTCTTCTACGGATCTGCTCAATTCCGATTCGATCACCTAGAGAAACCCCAAGCATAGCTCATTGCGCACGATTTTTAGTCTTTCCCTTACACATAAGGGCTACGACTCAAAGCCATACTTACTAGTAAGTCATCAATGCTTTGAGGCACTGAGGTATTTTTGATTAGAATACTATAAGAAGTTTCCTAAACACTGCCCAGGCGAATTGGACTCGACGATTAACCTGAACCTGACTGCAGCCAGCCGTTAAATAAAGCAAATGGCTTACCCATCGCACGTCAGGAGAATGAACTAGTCACAAATTATTTTCTCAGAAACCCACCTACAGACTCTACTAGAAGAACTCTACCACCAATATGTCACCTGATTCGCTGGAGACCTCCTTGTAACGGCGTGGCGTGGGAAACTCGGGCTATTAGTTATTCTGTGAGTAGTCACAGAATACCTGATAGGGACTGCAGAGTCCCAAAATGAAAGGTCGTGTTGATAGTGTATCAAAATGATAGTGCATATAGGTACACCTAAACACCAAAGTTTAGCTACCACTGAATAATATAAACGTGTAACTGTATAAATGTACCAAAACAAAATTGTTATCCACTACCGGCCCCTCGTATTACTTGATATAAGGGAAACCCGGTGAAAGCGGGGTTCAGGTAAAAAAATCACTTTATATAAAAGGATCGAGGTCGGCTTTCTTCCCTCGATATGATTATTGGATCATGATTATATGATTATTTTTGTGCATTCTAGCATGAATTTTCTTTCTCGTACTTGCTGCTTGTTTTTACTGAGGGTATTAGATTTTTAAGTAAGTTTTTTGGATGTTAGGATGACGGGAAAAAACTTAACAATGGCGCTGCGGCTGGTTGTACGTTGATATTGTCTAACTTTCCTTGAGTTCCTTCTAGTTTTAACATAATATGTAGTGATGCAATAATAACCATTGAATATTCTGGTTAGGTACGTAATGGTGCATTGGTGTAAGCAAAGTGTACAAAATAATGAAACGTTGTTTTTGTGATTTCCTCGTCAGTCGCCATAGAAAGTTTTAGTAATGCACCCACCGCTTTACTGGATCGTGACTTGTACCAGACCGTAACTTAATTACTGACTGATTTATTTATGTGACTGTAGCTCGACTATGACTACTTGAATGAAAAGATCACTTAATACAATTTAACTTGAGGAATAACAAATGTACAAACGTTAGATTCCACATATAAAGGATTAAAAGTTTGTTTATATAACAATGTTTTTTGTTTCTATTTCATGCTCATTTTGTTTCACAGTACGAGTATAGGCACGATAGGCCAGTTTAAATAGCCGTTTTTTGGTCAACCTCGCACTAAATTTCCGATCAAATTTTTTGTTTGTATAAGGTTTAGGGTCATCTCATCAAGCGCCATCTTGAAAAAATATTTTGGCCGATATTTCGGAAACTATGCACTTTAGGACAAAAGTTATTGATATTTCCCATCTTATAGTGCTTGTAAACTTTTTTGTAAAACTTAACGTTTACGATTTATGGCCCATTTAATGAACCGGTTTTTTCATCTCGACCGGTAACTCTTAAAATTTTTGTATATCAATAAAATGCTTATATCAATTTTTAAAGATCAGTTTCTTCTATACAACTGTTGCTTAAATTTTTTTTCTAATATTTCTACTTTTTATACAGTAGTGTCAATACGTTAAATGTATATAGGCCAGTAAAAATATCCGTTTTTTGGTCAACCACGCACTAAATATCCGTTCCAATTATTTTTTATAAGGTTTAGGTTCACTTACTGAGCCTAAAATCACAAAATGCTGACAGATCTAGGTAGAGCTTCAAGCGCCGCGCGCCGTCTTGAAAAAAAGCGGATATCAAGCACAAAAACGGCAAACGATGGGCAAAAGATTTTCAGACCATTGTTGTAAAAAATAAAATTTCGCATCTTTTATTACCTGTAAAACTTACCGTTTACGATTTATGGCACATTTAATGAACTGGTTTTTCTTTCTCTTTCGGTCAATATATAGATTAATCAATTGAATGCATTTTTTTTTAAGATCACTTCATTTTCTACAACTTTTCTTTACACTTTTTTTTTCTAATGTCCATACTTTTTGAGTTACGACGTTTAATTTAAAAATGCCTACGCTGACTATCTATCCCTATCTCTTAAATAGATTTTTAAATAGAAGAGGGCAGGAAGAACGATGTAACGATGTACATTTTATCGAGCTCAGAAATAAAATATACTTACGATTATTATATATTTACCTTGAAATTTTCGACTGTACGCCCTGTAACACAAAAAGTATGGATATTAGAAAAAAAAAACGAGTAGCAAAAGAGTTAGAGAATAAACTGATCTTTAAAAATATTTTCAGAGTTATCGGCCGAGATAGAAAACCCTGTTCATTAAATGGGCCATAAATGGTAAACAGTAAGTTTTGTGTAATCGGTGAACATACCTAAAAAATACACAGGTATAGTCGAACAAAGAACTTCTTGCTCTTAAAAAATATCGTATAAAGTATCTTAAAAAGCAACATGCACTCAATGGTTTCTATTTGTATGGTTGTCCGATAGTAAAATAAAATGGTAATGTTGAAATAAAAAATGGGTTTGATGAAATCACAGTATTTTAGACTCTTGTTGCTTCAATAAAATTGACGTGTTTATTGCTCAAATATTAAGTATTTTGATTTCAGTGTGATACACATAAAAGTTTTCTAATGCAATTCTGATTCATTGAGGTAATTCATGAGTACGTTATATTCTCCTTTTGATTGTAGGTATGTAAATTTTGTAACCATAAATTAAAATTTTTCAACATTCATTTTGTAATCAAATTTTCATTTTTTAAAGTAGAGTAAACTAAAAAAAATTAAGTAAATACCAAGTAACTCTTACTCAAAACCATAATGTATAAACCTAAGTTCATTCTCTCACAAAATAAATTTTGTTGTGGGTAGCAGTTTACCAAATA
The DNA here is from genome assembly GCA_917880725.1 of Selenia dentaria. Lineage (NCBI taxonomy): Eukaryota > Metazoa > Arthropoda > Insecta > Lepidoptera > Geometridae > Selenia > Selenia dentaria. Next base: position 16,483,578 of record OU862888.1, on the reverse strand, counting down.
TCCACAACCGGGTAAATATCATATCGCAATACTTGATAATTGATACCCACAATTGAATCTGTAATACCCATTTACCAAACGTATGTAAAAATATACCTGCTCAACAAACGGCAATTATTGTTTATAATAATGAAGTGCACCTACTACTAACTAGTAAAATGTTCTTATTGTGGGAAGAGGTTGGTATCGGGAAACAAAATTTCTTGTCCGGACGCCAACACACATATCCTAGATTTAAAATATTTATGTAATTTATATAAGTTATATTTAGGATCTTATATTGTGTTACTTATATAACCTAATAAAGTTTGAAGTTGAGGTTGAATTTGTAATCTGCAGAAATCACATTTACGCCGATAAATTAATCAACAAACATTCTAGGCATTTTCAACTTTGTGAATACCAAAAATGTTTTATGTATTGACGGGCTACTATAATAGCAATTGAAGCGACATAAAAAAAGCCGATAGCATCCATTTTCAGCAGGCAACTTTTAACTGGCAAATCGATAGCCATAAAGCTGCCAAGGTTACACCACCGAACAAATTAAAAAACCTGTATCCGACAGACCATTTATCAACAAAGCTGGAATAACATTAGGCAATTTTTTTTAAATTAATCGTTAGATATATTATGTAAAATTTTGGGCATGATGGTCGCAAAAGATTCAGTACCTAGGTACCAAGTACTTAAAAGCCAAATAAAAAAAGCCTATCGCATTTTTTTAGCTACAATAAACCATACATAGAAATCGTAATGGACATGTATCAAAGCAGCCATGCAACAAGGGACTGGTGTGAAGGTGGGCTGCATTTACTGCAAACTCTGTGATCCAATCGGCATGCAGCGTCTTCGGTCGTACATGATCCCGAGTGCAAACGCAACAACTTCATTCCATTACTTTTATTATCATAATTATTTATTTCATATGTTTTAGGTGCAAAAGTTCATATAATGCCTAATGTCCAGCCATAACTTGCCTTTGTAGGCATACAAAATATATATTTAAGGCCCTGAAAGAGCAAACTTTTAGGTATTTGAGCGGGTGAAGCACTGGCAGTGACATGACCAAGCGTGCGTCTGTAAACACGATAACTTTTTCGCAGTTTTAATTTGTTTAAAAATAATAGAAGGTAAAAAATCTAGATATTTCTTTAATTTCATAAATAACCTTTTTTCTGATTACAAAAAATATAATAGTTGTCGCTCAAAATACTGAGAAATTCGAAACGAAAGATTTTTTTCGTCGTTTTATTTGCGATTTTTTTCTTCAAGGTGCAAGATACATATTGTGCAGTATTATTATATAAGTATTTTTTTAACTTTTAACTATGCACTGTATTTTTTCCAAGTTTGTATCAATGACTGTGCGTCTAACTAACCTAGTAACTAACTAAACTAGTCTTGGTTGGTACCACCACAGTGCTACCTGCAAGCTCAGACAAAATAAAAAAGTCAAGACAGAATGTTGTGAACAGAGAAGTGAGGCCGGGTGAAACTACGCCTCGGAGTGTCCATACATATTAACATACATAACCTACAACGAAACTACGCCTTGGCGCGTCAGTCGAACTATCGCGGCGCGTGGAAGCAACACGTAAAGTTTTAATTTTTAATTTAAATTTATTAATTATAAATATTTTTTTAATAACTTTAATATACTTTGAATTACCATGACAGTACCGAGTCACGCACATGTAGTTTAGAAAACCGGCCTCACTTCTCTGTTCACAACATTCTGTCTTGACTTTTTTATTTTGTCAGAGCCTGCAAGCAAGCACCACTGTGTAGCACGGTAGCAAAAGAGTGAACGAGATTCAAGAATCCATGTCTCTGGGTGACAAGCTTATGCAGTTCTAAAATTGTAACTTGTGAAACAAAATGTAATTCCGCTGTTAAAAGGTCTGGTGGCTACCAAAACTATGTCACTAAATTATGTACATCTATGTAAGTAGGGGAGACCAGGGACAAAAGTAACGGCGGGTTGAAAGTAACAAACGCTCCGTAGCCTTGTCCAGTAGCCAGAATTACGCGCGTGACCGTTGGTTGCTAGGTTGCACCGATCCCCGCGCATGAGTTCAGTATCCGCCCCGCACCACGCACAGCACGGTTGTGTTATTGGACGTATCTTGATTTTTTGCACCAAAAGTATGTTTTTTGTTGTTTATTCATTAAGTTTTTACTTAGAGTTAACATGCTGATAACAATTGTGGCTATTAGTTCGTTGATTAACCTTAAGATTATCCTTAGCATGTTATATCAAATCAAATCAAATCAAATTCTGCGCACCAGGGATATGCATCGCTTGCGCATGGTGGCGTAAAAGCAATCAAGACCCCAATCTGCAAACATCCCTGATGCGCTGCATCTCCTAGGCAACCCCATTACCACTCTAAAAGCATTATTATATTGCATACGGAGAGCGCTGTACTGTTTTTGCGTACCTATATGACACCCACAGGGCGCAAGTGTAAAAAGATATACATAATGCGTTAAAAAGAGTTATTTTGACATCCCTTGAACACCGAGCAAACCTGCGGGCTATCATATTGGCCCTAACAGACAACACCCTCCGCTCCTTCTCAATATCTTCATCGTCTTCCAAGCCAGCGGTTACAATATGCCCGAGATACTTAAACTGTGCAACCCTGGTAATAGCGGTACCGTTCAGTTCAATAGGTACGGTATCCGGACACTTGCCTCCCCTGGCTCGAAAGACCATGTATTCTGTCTTCTTCGCATTATAGACCAATCCATGCGCACATACTCTTCACATACCGCCAACAACTCCCTCAAGCCACAGACCGAAGCACTCAGCAGAACCATGTCGTCCGCATAGCTGATATTGCTGACGCAGACGTCATCAATATGGCAGCCGACATGAGTTCCGCTGAGTTTCTCTATGAGGCCGTTGACGTACAAGTTGAAGAGTTTCGCAGTCGTCAACCCTCCTGCCTCACCCCACACTCCAACTTGTACGGCTCCGACAGCGCCTCCGACCATCGAACGACGTTGACCTGGTTTGAATACCAGTAACTACTTAAACATTTGTACTAGTTCAACAGGAATAGAGATGTCGGTTAATTTTTGTCACAGGATGTCATAACAAACCAGGTCAAACGCCTTCGAAAGATCAAGGAATACCGCATACACAGGAGTACTTCGGTCCGATATAACTTGTTTTCGTGTAACACGTTCAGTTTCAAAGTTATTTGGCATCAAATATCAAAAACTGGATTGGGTACAAAAATAACATCTCATGGCATAAGTAACATGTTACTTTTGTCCCCGTAGAATAGTAAATATGAGTGCGATGTTCTTAAACTTTTTTATCTTATTTTTGTTTAACAAAATGCCACGGCAGCGGATTAGAAAAACTTATAGAGGCACCACTAGCACAGAAGTCTATAGAAAAGCAGCAGATGATCATTTAAAAGACAACACAAAGATAAGAGCATTAGCAATAAAATATGATGTTTGTCATGTCACATTAAATAGATATATTAAAAACTATACAAAGTGTGATATCTTTAATACTTACGTAGATGTTTAGTTGGGATATTGGTGTCACTTCAGAGGTCGCTTAAATCTAAACTAGCATAATTTGACAGCACAAAAAATATGCCATGCTTTTTATTTCGATTGTTTTGAAACGGTCACAAATTTAGTGCTGTTCAATTAGGTTAGTTTAGTTTTGGCGACTTTCGAATTGACACCATGTCACTTTCATCTTAAATCCGATGTTTTGCCATTTAATAGTGCTTATTTTTATAGTTGTTTGTAATTAAAAAGTATTTTTTTATCTAATCTCGTACTAATAATCATCAAAACTGATTACCGACTGAATAGAAACATGAATCTCAAGTTAATCTTACGTAAAAAGTTGATTATTTTTGTACTAGGTATATAACTGTGAAATAAATTGTGCTTTTATTGTTATTTTAACATAATTTAATAACACAATTTTAACATAAGGGAGAATTTATACGTTGTTACTTTCGACACACGCTCTGTTACTATCGCCTTGACCATGGGGTCGAAAGTAAAAATCTACATTTTTTTTGGGAAGCTTAATAATTTTCAGAAACCATGACATTTTATATAATTTATTATGGCTACAATTATTTTATCACAAATGTTACTAATAACGAGAAATCTGGCATGAAATACAAACTGTTACTTTTGTCCCGGTCTCCCCTGTAGCCGTGCGCTATAACGGGCTGTAATTTTTTTTTGTGTGTTCCAGGTATTCAAAGATTTTAGCACCAGATATACAAAAACAACTATCCTTTTAATACTCAATGTAATTAGGTATATTTGAAAGCCCCTTTGCACCGTTACTTAAGCCTTGAAGCTCAAAAGACTCACGATATCCCCAGCGATCGTATTTTCTTTTAGAAAACTGTGTAGTATTTTACACTGAGCCACTTTATGAAACAACGTTTTATCACTGGTGGTATATGGAATGTACCGCAATTTTATTCCAAAGAAAACCAAACATTTCTCTTTACTCCACTGAATAATAGAAAGTAAATTGCATTCTTTCAATAAAATATATTGATATAGTTGTAGAGGAAACAGGTGGAATACTCCCAAAGTTGATGTAACCCGAAAACAAATGACTGCAGCCAAAATATTAACCGGCGAAGCACGAACGCAATAAATACAGAAACCCTTTTTTGTCGAGTCCACGGTATAGCAAGCCGTGAAATGCCCGCAAAAACAATATTTTGTGATTGTGTTACAAGCGTAGTGGTCCGGATCCATTGCACGATTATCTAAACATCTGAAAAACAATGAAATAGTCTGTTCTAAACACGTACGGGGATAACGAACATTATATTCAGAATCCGTACCTCCGATAGCTTCATCGCTTGCCATTGCGAGTCACGTTCTAGTTCCAATGAAAGAAAATCTAATTTTTTTTTTCGCTTTCTCCAGTGATTGGGAACGAAGTATAAAGTATCTTGGATGGACATTTCTACAATGCCATTTGCTGAGAGGCCGTTTACAAAGCTGGATTAGAACTCGTTTGCATAATCAAAGGTATTCGGACGCCGATGAGCTTATCTGGTACGACTTATGAATCTGCTCTTGATTCAATCAAGGGAACTTTATAATAGTGGAATGGAACTTTAATTTGAATCGAATAGTTGAAGGCATACCTTATCGGATTTTTTTTTATTTGAACATTTCATATTACTAGAGCGGAATCTTCTAAGTATCACGTGAAATTGTGAGTGTTGATAAATGTGAACGTGAAATTTTACTTTTTAGTATGGCAAGTGAAGTAGACTTTGTAAAAGCGCATTAATGTAGGAGCAAAATGTATCCCATATTGCTTAGTATAGTTTGGCGACTGCTCTAGCAATTATTTGCCATACATTGTCATTGCAGTAAACTGCTCAATACAACGTGTCGTCATAGTGAGAAAGTGTTAGCAAAATCGATCTATCTATATTATATGAAAATGAACCCCTATTTCTCCTGGTCACACTATAACTTGAGAACGAGTCGAACAATCTCACTAATTCGTTTTTTGTAGTGTTCGTTATTGGTACGAAATGGCTCTACTGAAAGTAAAACCAAGAATAGACGGGAGCTTATACAACGTACAAACGAAGTTGCGGGCATTCGCTAGTGCGATATAAACAAATTACGTAAGTGCACTTGTAGAGATTCCATTGCGCAAATATAAATTTTAATACTATTTCTAAAATCACCATCTGACACAGCACAGGCAAGTAATCATCATCATCATCAACATCTCAGCCGTAGGACGTCGAACATAGGACTCCCCAACAAATTTCCAAAGGGACCAGACAATTAGGTAAGCGGCCTGCGCAGCCTGCTCGGAGTTTATCTACGTGATCGAATCAGAAATGAGGAGATCCGTAGACAAACTAAAGTCACCCTTATAACTCAGAAGATAAACCAGTTGACGTGGAAATGGGCAGGGCACATAGTACGAAGAACAGATGGACCGAGGTTCTGGAGTAGAGACCACGGAACGCAAGTCCAGCATAGGTCTCTATGACAAGGTGGACAGGCGACCTGATAACGGTCGAGGCAAGGAGAATTGGAGCTAATACTATGTATAAAACTAAGAATAAAACCTAAGCAACGCTTACACGGACAATTTAATTTGCTCGTACTTTACACAAGTACGAGCAAGTGTTAAGAGTTTGTCAATTAAGACGTCACGATGTTGTCAAGTGTAAGTTGTACATGATTTTAGTGTTTTAATAATAAACTTATATCATACTAATAAGTAATAAGTATGTATAGTTTGTGGTGGTCTTAAAGAACAAGCCCATTATGCAGTAGGTACTATGGCAGTACGGTCACTATAGTCTATTTATGACTTCTTATATATCTTTAATTTAATTACCAAGATTAATATATTTAATATCTCCTGTTATACCTAGACCTCTTGTGTAAGAGGCCATCTTGGTTGGTACTACCACAGTGTCAGTTATTTTGTAACGAAGCAGTAGTGCGCAAGCATTACTGTGTTAGTATGTGAAGGGCACAGTAACTTGTGAAACTACTGGTTGAAAGGTATTCAATAACCAATGTCTCAGTGCAGTGCAGTTGCAGTAGCACTGCACATAAAGTGCAAGATTTACCTTTCTTGACACTTGATTGCATATAAAAAAATATAAGCGTTATTTATACTTCAATAGAACTGGCGAAAAAGTGTAGTAATGATAGCATACCTTGAGTGTATGACCATTCAGCTTATAGGAACACAGGTGTTGCATAAGTTTGAAGCTTAGGTGAAATTAATGCACATGACCCAGTCGGGGCGTAGGTAACTACCTACCTATTGAGTTTGAGTTTAGTGTTAGGATGTTGTATGCATTTCAAATTATATTTATAACGCATATATTAAGTACAATATGTAGTTTATTACGTAAATGACAGAGTTGAGTCGGGATTTGAATATATTATAAGACACAAACAAGTATTTACCTATGTCTCCTCTCTTAATTACCTGCGTCTTAGTACGAACTACCGCAGTGTATACCAAAATTTTTTGACTGCAACATAGCAGTAGCAAGCACTGTGTTTGGGGTTTGAAGAATATTCTAGAAAGGCAAATTATTAGGTGATTGAGCTCTATCACGGGTAATGCAGTACGCAAACCTTTTTATCAAGATGGATTTAGATGGATGCAACAATAGGCAGGAAGGTGCTTATATGCCATGAGGCTCACATCATCATAATATCCTTTGTTAAACATTTAGATTCACGACATAAACAATCTATTATGTTGCTCTCGCTGGGATACGGCTTTCCTCACAGCGGGGAATATTAGTTATACACCACAAGCCTGCCCCGAGTTGCTTGGTGGCTGATTTTTAAAACCGTCCGAAGAATAGAAAACAACATAGTCCAATGACTTCGACATGGCCTGGTGATTGTTGTCTGACAACAACTGGGACCGACCGGGCCACTAAGGGCTTTCATGTAAGAGATACAGTAAATTGCATAGCCTAGTTGATCAGTTTATAGCAACTAGGCAGCTAGGCTACTACTATATATAGTATAGAAAACAAGAGAAGTCCAATTTTCGTGTCTGAGTTTTTGACCCCTAAAGCCAAAAGGCTCTACTTTAAGTGTTTTTATTTCTATGCATCAACTAGTATAGCTACACAAAAATAACATCTCTTCTCACTTAAAATATTTAAGGAAATTCTATTATTATCTAAAATTTTGGTGTCATATTTTAGTCATAATAATGTACCTACTTATTAATTTATAAAGCTACATATAAATGTTTTTTGCTTGACTATTACTCGTTTATTTGCGTTAATTTATTTTGTATAAATAAAATGCTTCAGTATGTAAATACAGAATTGAAAGTAAATTGAAAACCTTTCAACGCGGTTTGCAGTTTTCTGTACGGTCCTAAGGATTAGGATTACGACAGACGATAAACTTATCGCCAATGCGGACTGCCAGCAGCTTCATTCAGAAAAGAGTATTTGAGAAATTGTCTAAAAATTTAAAAATAAATACCAACTTGAGCAGACTTTTAAACTTTTGTTCTGGATATATGGAAGATATTATATGGATCATAATGTTGGACGTTCCTTATTGAAACCTTTCCGCACTACATACTTACAGTAAGAACATACTACCTATATCAATCGATCGTATTTGGCGTTGACTAAAATTTGCAATTTTAAGTCAACGCCAAACTGTTTTTTCTACTTCCAGCTCATTTTGATTGCCTGGGAGAATACATAAGTTGTTTGACTTTGTTCCATTGTGCATAATTTTTGGAACAACCTATGTATTCTATTCCCTGCGGCCTCGCTCGTTTGGTCTACTAGGGACGAAGATACAGAATTTCTTGGACATATCTTTTTAAAGACGAAGCCAGAAATTTTTGGACTTTAAGATTTACGTTATTATGTATTATAGTAAGTAATTTACTAAACATGCTGTCCACCTATGGAACGCGCTGCCTGTCAGTATCAGGCAAGCAAAGTCCATTTCGTCTTTCAAAGATACGGTGAAGGAGGAATATTTATCAAGCACCTACTGAATATTATATTTTACTGTAATTTATGATTATTTGTTATTTTATATTATATATATTTTTAATTATATATTAGGACTTATTTCCCAGATGAAAATGTTTGTTTTTATGTACCATCTACTATCGAATTAATATTAAGAATTATCTCCATGCATGGCCTGTAAGAGATTGCTATAGCGATAAGGCCGCCAATTGTCCAATCTACTGTAGTGTTTTTTTACTGTATTATATTTTGTTTTCTATAAGATTGTCACTTAATAAAGAATTTTTGTATTGTATTGTACCTATTGTTATTCATAGTAGGAGAGTTAGGGGTTAGTTGTAGCAGGTGAGTAACAATGTAACAAAAAAACAAATATTTTCAATTATATTGTTTTTTTTTTGTATTAGGTACTACATGCCCCACGTCTGTTACAACTTTCCCCTAATGAGGCAACTTGTTTTGGAACAATATCTCCTCTGCCAATTGACCCGACTTTTTGATTCTTTTAGAGTTGCATATTATGCTTTATATTACGAAAAGAATATAATATCTGCATACAATTTGGTATAATCAATAAATTGTTGCAAATTAACAGCAATTTCCCACAAACGTTACAACTAGCCCTCAGCTCCTCTAAACTGCAAGAAAAAAGAGCTTTTTCGTAAGAGACAAATTAGTTAATCTAAGGGCTGATATATAAATAATTAGGGATTAAAGTATTAAATTGCCATTTCATACTGAACAATTTTAACATTATTCTTTTTGGAGTTCTAAAAAACAGTGTCCACCAGTCACCAGTACCACCTACACTGACAGACTTTTTTTTATATTTATTATAATACGAGTATGATATTGCTTTTTAGTAAGAACTAATTTAGTGCATATATCTCTCTGTGTGTGTGTGTGCGTGTGAAACCGCCAATTAAATTATTTTCTAAGTAATGTTCGTGTAAATCCTTACAAATATATTGTAGGTCTAGGTCTATAATACATGCGAGAGTTCCGTATTCCGATGTGTAATATTCAAGCAGCGAAACATTGAGGTTGATAAGTTGGAGTAGCTCAGCTGGGATTTGCATAAATTCGCTGCCATCTGCAAGTACAATCGAGACATGATCTCTACACCTGGGGGGAACTTTACGGAATCAGGCTTAACTAAAGGGTATGAATATTGCTCGTGTTGGATTTAATGAATAGAATCGTTGGTTGAGGTTATGTTTGCTTTATTGAATGAAATTAAAATATTTGAATGCATTTGCGTATGCTAGATGTGAAAAGATGTGATGAATTTCACCCTGTTATATTCCGTACAATACAATATAATAATACTTTATTGAAAACCAAGCTTATAAATAAAATATCTAAGAGTAGTTTACAAAACAGGTTGTACAATGGGCGGCCTTATATAGAAGCTATATGAAATTTCTTATTGCAACCTTGGGATGGATAGTAATTAATATAAATTTGAATTGGCGCATACTGGTGTAAAACGGTAATAATTAAACAATGTAACTTAGTGCATAGGTTATTTTTAAAATACTTTGTCACCATATAACTTTTTAAAATATATTGTTTACTCAGACACAATCAAATATATCCATAAATAAATAACACATAATTAAACAAAATAGGTACATATATAATAGTATGATATAGACAATATAATATATACATACAATACATATCAATATATAATTATATAAATAGGTATATAATACAAAGATACCTACTTTAAGATCAGTAAGTATATAAAGAAATTAGATTTACAATGTTATACACAAATTAAAAAGTAATGACTATGTAGTATTAAGTAAGTAATAGTATAGCCTTCAGACATGTAATGCTTCTTTACCATATTCATTATTGTATGTATTAATGTATATTCATAAATACATTAATTGATTGAGCATGTCTTATATCAACGGGGAGATCATTCCACAGACGGGCAGCTCGAACAGTAAATGAATTTTGATAGAATGTTGTCGAGGACGTAGGGGTTTTCAACTATTGGGTACAGGAAGAACGAAGAGAAAAAGCATCAGAGAGATGAAATTACAAAATGTTCTTTAAGATAAGATGGAGTCGGAGGGAATAACAGAATATTGTAAAGTAGGGAAAGGATTCCGTTGTTACATATTAAAGCAAAACAATTACAAAACTTTATGAATCAGCAATCATTTCTGAATATTTAACGTCAGTAGGTCGAGCAGGAATAGCTTGGCAAAATAATAATCGTATCTGTAGCTTCATTCCATAGACAAATGTATGCGTTACTCAAACCCGCGATCAAACTCCAGCCTGCTCTAAGGTTTACGTAAAACAATTAAATTCAATACGAACTAACATTTATTGACCGGGCGAGCGAAGCGTCTCTGCTTTAACTGGCCAAATTGACTCATCTGTCCGTATGTTTGTTAGGTTTTGTTGGTCTTCCTGTACAGGTCGCAGTTTTCAACCAATCTTGACGAAACTTGGTACTTATGCATGTTCTACTATCAATTTTTTTTGCCGTCGGTGATTTTGAGTGGGGGTACTTTTCCTAAAAAGGGGGAAGTTTGCTGCGGCGCTCTTTACCGACCGATTTTGATAAAAATTGGTACTCACGTCAGGTACCTGACTTAAAAGAAGAATTTTGAATATGAGCATAATTGGTCAAGTACTTTTCATGATAATAGGTGGTGAAGTTCTGCGAAAAATTGTCGCTAACAAGACTATGTGGTCGAAGCGGCTCTGCTTTGACTTTCATCAGTCCGTATGTTTGTTAGGTTGTGTGTTGGTCCTCCTGTACAGGTCGCATTTTTCAACCAATCTTGACGAAACTTGGTATGCATGTTCTACTATTACATTTTTTTTTTCGTCGGTGATTTTGAGTGGGGGGTACTTTCCTAAAGAGGGGGAAGTTTGCTGGGCCCCTTTTAACGATCGATTTTGTTTAAATTTGATACAAATATTTACCTGAATTTAAAGAGGAAGTTCGAATATGAGCATAATTGGTCAAGTAGTTTTCTAGATATTAGATTGTGAAGTACCTAATGCGAAAAATTGCCGCTGATAAGACTATGTGCTGGCGAGGTCTACTGTTCGTAGAACTACTAGTATGCTAGATATGACTAAATGTTCAAATGTGATGATTTGTATGACGATATCTATGGCGGCCGGGGTAAATATTTGTGTGATGAGCATAAATATTTGTTGTCGGGTTTTGGATGTTTGTGATATGCTGTGTGTGTCGACTCCTGCGACTTATGTGGATTCAAGATAGAACCCACTTTTTAAAAACTAAATTTATTTTAATCACGATAAATAATTTGAATTACCGTGGTCGTGTGTGAGTGGTTTCGGCGATCGATTCCAACTGAAGCTTCCCGGTGCTCGGTGATCCACGATGCTGCGGTGCGTGAGCATCGCTGCATCAGCTTTTTGTAGAGGGTAAGCAAGGTTATGTACATAACATGTGACACTGGGAATTCTAGAGTGGGGATGTGAGTGTTATCGTTACTACTAAGTACATATTTTAACGCATTGCGTGTCGCGCGTACACCATGTGTACGAACAAAAAAGCGCTATGCCATGTTGCGCGTACACCTAATGTTTATTAATTTTTTATACCTCTGGTTTGTCACTAATTTTATAAGATCAAATGCACTCCATCGGTATAAACTTGCTTTTAATTGGTCAAACTATTCAATTGTAGGTAGTATTTTTTATCTGAACTTTTATGTGTAGTGTAGTGTCGAAAAGACACCGAAAGAAGTGGACACTGGACGGGTTAAAAGAAAATCTAATAACACCGGTATTTGAGACCACGACTACGGTATACCGAAATAGTAACTGTCAGTACACACAAGCACTTATTGCTAGGTATTTTTCGAGTATCGCATAGCGGAACTAGTGCATAGCGGAACTAGCCCATAGGTACGTAGGCCCGCAGTTATTTTATGTAAGTAAGTAATACCTACTTTAATTGTGCTCACCCAATTTTTAATCAACTTAAAAAAAAAGGAGAAGGTTTCTCGATTCGTATATTTTTTTGTGTGTTTGCGGGAACTTCGTCATTTATAAACCGATTTTGATGATTCCTTTTTCGTTTGATAGAGTATACTTCCGTGGTTGTCCCATATAAGTTTCATTATATTCGGCCAAGCCGTTTTTTAGTTATACTTTAATAACTAGAAGATTGTTTCACCTCTCTTGATCATGTCATCATTGACGGTGTATCCCGTAAGTAACAAGGTCACTAAAACGAGTGAAAAAAATATTTTTATCAAAAAACAGAACCAACTTCAAAAGTCGGTAAAATGCACGCAATATTGTGATAATAGGTACTTTCGAACTATCATGGTACCGACTTCAATAAGTTATTTCACATTTTTTAGTGTAGCACTCGGTTCTATTCTTTGATAAACTAAATGTTATCCTAGTAACCCACAAACAAATAATTTAAAACATTCTATAATTTCTAAATATCTTAAGGACGTCAGGTATGAACAACTTAACAAAAGGCAAACTCAATATCTATCGGTAGCGTCGTTTCAACCAATTTAATTTAGTACAAACTATCATTTATCTAATAGAACTGTGACACAGATAACTTAATAAATAAATAGTTAAATAGTATATAAGACGATGCACTATTCAATTCTTTATGAATAATTTAACACAAATTAGTCGTGGTTTTAAATGCGCTTGAAAGTATGACATGATATGACCACAATGTAAAAATCAAAAGGCTGTGGGTACGAACGAAGCACCACATAAACGCGTTTCTAATATATTGTCCGTAAACAATTGTTTGCAACATGTTTCATTACATGTGGCAGTGCAAAATATTCTAGAGTTATACTATTCTAAATAATAATTGAACTGTTTAAAATGTCCAATAGCAGTTTGTATAGGTACCTACTTGAAACGAAGTTAAGACCATGAAAGTCGGTTGTTTCAGAAAAGTAGGTCAATAGAAAAATAGTTTGGCAACACGGCAACGGCACAACCAACTAAGAAAGTAACTCCTACAAATAGGAAATTGTATCCGCAAATATTGCAACTATTCCGTGCCGAAACTTTGCCAATATCCCCGGGCGTACGGTAATCGTGGGGATTACCTATCTGCCTGGGCTAAGTAGGTAGCCTATCTTCGATTTAACAGATGCCTGCGATGTGTTGGGAGGAAATAACTTGCCGATATTGAATCGCTATAGATGTGTAGGAACATCATATGCGTTCTTGATTCTAAGTCTTAAGCTAAATGGGAGTTTTGGTCTTTGGAGGTACTTTGGAGCTATTTACGTACGGTTACGGAAGTTTGGATCTGTAATAATAATGATTATCTATGAATCTTGTTCATTTGACACTGCTTCATGTAGATCGCTCGGGCCATTACTGTTGGCGGGACAGCTGGTAGGTATGTATTGAATTCTAAGTTTATCAGAAACAATATTATAAATTGTGTATTTCATAATATTTATATTTAATCGATTTTGAAGAAACTTGGCAGAGATAGTCTGCAGCCTGAAAAGAATATGGCACTTTTTATATCGAAAAATATCATGTGGTAAAATAACTGTGGGCATTATTTTATTTCGTGTTTTAAAACGTATTTGAACGCTGCTATAAAGTTATATGGGCAAGTGTCAAACGGGTAGGTCTGGAATGTCTTCGTGCAGCACATATTTGTCGTTCTCCAAAGGTTGCATTAGTCGCAGCTGAGGACTTTCGCCGCGGTAATCGACCTAAATTTCGTGCTTTGGTACTATTGTACAAAGGCAACTCAGGCAAGCCCATTTTATGTATACGAGTACCTACTTATATATAAAAAGCACATACATACTTACGTACCTTTTTAAATTAAATTATAGATTGTAGTAATGTTATTCATGTCTTCGGAAGGACTTCCTTCTCGCTTCTTCTTTTGTTTGCTCAGCTCCGGATCAATGAATGACATACGTTTGAGATAGTTTGTGAAAACAAACATAATATGTTGAGACAGAAATACTTACTATTTTAGCTAAAATTGACCAACCAAACTTTGAACCAATGAATATTGTAGTACACACATAGTCATAGACGTTAGCATTAAAATCCCCAGAGTAAAGTGTAAGTTACCATTATAGAGCTAATAATTACTTGTCCTATAATTAGAACTAGCCACTTTAGTAGGTACTACGACTTTTGATATTACACAAGTTACTTTATTCATAGGACTAGAAAGGGTGAATTTATTATAATATAGAAATTATTCACAAAGTAGGTATCTAAATAATTAAGTAGATTTAACTGTTTCTTATAATAGAGTCAAATCGCGGCACGTTCTTCGGCGATGCTAGGTCGTGTTTTGCAGTGTACTTATTTAAAATAAAAAATGCAAAAGTCTGCAAAGATAATAAGCTACATAATAGACAAGATAATATTGGAAAAATATACAAAATGTAAGAGTTTCTTTAACATCTAAGAGATTTCTTATAAATTACATTGGACTTTGTACAACAAATATCATAGTTTGTTCAGATGATAATATATACACGATAGACGATGGATTCGCGGTTCAGACTCTAACGTCTCCTCACAGGTCACCTCGCCTCATAACAATGGAGTTTTCTTTTCAGGTAGGTTATACTATTAAAGGCAATATAGTCTATAACCTCAACCTAATACGAGTATTAAAGATTGTTAGACTATGCTGTAGCACACGCGCACAAAATACTCTTACAGATCCCATATACTTTCACATGGTTTAGAAACTTTAGTGTGATTCTTCCACTACCGATAAATAATAGGTACATAAACCTACATACATAATATCACACTTCTGTATATCTTCGAAGGGTTTGGTAAAAGTGAATACACACGTTTCAACAGTTTTTTTTATGTAATAAGCAAGCCTATGCCATCTTCTAAAATATCTATGTGGATATGGACCGGTCTAATTGTTAATCATGGTGAGTAGACTTATATGCAATAATTGAACTTGTTTACGAGCAGACGAAGCGTCTACACTTTTCCGTACACGTTTATTACGCGAAACACCACTACTATTGTCCGAACTGTATTTTATGCCTTATCACGATCACAACACTGCCTGTATCTTGAACTCTGGGACTATATAGTACTTACTGTCATTGTTTTTACATAAACTTTCCATTGGAGTCCAGATTTTCAACAGTTGAAAACGATCCTCACGATCGCAGTTTTTGAACTAACTGTGCAGTCCGTTACAATAATTGTTACAAGTACAGGAAATAATACTTTACTAAGTACTTCAATGTTTCTGTAAACAACAATTGCAAAATTCAATGATCTCCTGCAATGCTCGTAAAACTCATATAAATTAATGGAAACTAACTTGGCATGCACCTGTGTTCTGCATTAATTCGGTACGCACATCTGACCCAGCGCTAAAAGTAATTTACTGTTTGAGAAAACATATGCTTCCAGCCAGAAATGTATGTTTGACCTATCTACTTATTTTTTCTATAAGCAACGTCAGTATAATATGCCGCCTATGTGTTTGGTTTGAACGGTAGCAAGAAAATTACGAAACGAACTAAACTTAAAGGCTGATGTTTTGAGCGCAGCTACTTATGCCGAACTTTTCAGCTAAAGGCTGGGTGGCAACTTCCACAGGCGTTGAAGCTTACGCAGGCGAATGACTTATCCACCTCTACCTATATATAGAACATCACACAATTCTACTAGTAACACAAACAAACTGCAGCATAAATAGAATTGTGTGATTTTTTGTGTTTTGATAGTCAAATATATTTTGTAGATACGCTCAAACAAAAGACAAGGACAAAATTAAGGAAGGATTCAATGTTTTTATTATATGTCTAGCCTTTTCCCCAACCTGCACTGGGTCTGCGTGGTGGAAGACCCGTGTCCCACGATATAATATATAATATATAATATACTTAGGTATACGTATATTTAATCTACAAAATATTATAGGTACAAGTTAAGCTACGGCCACTTTGCCCTTCAACATAACGTGGATGATATGGCATTCAGGTTCAAAAAAGAGATTATTCTTTCAAAGAAGCCCATTAAAGTAAAGCTACATTACCATTGTTTCATTAAATAAAGATTTCATATCCTCAAAGGGTTCCATAACAGGACAAATCTCATATTACGTCATCCCCTTGCAATGTCTTTTATGTCTCAAATCCACCCTTGGCCTTAATATCAGAGGTACGGCCAATAAGGGCACCTGTGACGAACTTTAAGGGGCTTGCTACGTGTTCGTCACTTACTTTTTGTTTTATGTATTTTGTATTTACGAGCCGTAATCTTAAATTATCCGGCCCGAAACGTGACAACTTTACCAAAATAGTTCCATCTCAGGGAAGAATAAGTACAATTATTCCAAACACAGTTTTATAAATGAAATCTAGACACAAAAATGTGTTTGTTTTATGTGTTGTACTTAATAATAAACTTCTTATCATGAAGGATTACTCAGCGTCAAAAAAAAAGGTACAACAAACTAGATTAATCCAAATCAGATGATCCAGTAAAAAGTTATGCACTCATATAAATCGAAAAATAAACAATGACTTGAAAACCTCCTCCTTTTTTGGAAGCTGTTAGTAATTAGATAGGCAAAGTATTTTCATTGTATCATAAACTACGAAGAAATAATAAGTATTTCTACGTAGATCATAAATATACAAACATGCATGAACATTTTCATATGGCCGAGCGTACGATCTACGATTGCCTAATACAAAGATAACTAAGGGTTTGTTTTACAACATCCATATAAATTTTATCTAACAGCTATCTATTAGAGAGGTCCTGAAATAGACCTTAACTGTATTGACCTCTCTGTTGTTTGGGCTCAATAATAACGGCGTATGATGTGACGAACTCTTTTATCTAGCAGCTGATACTTAAAATAGACCGTGTCGAGCTTCCTGCCAGCAGGCGGCATCGCTGTCTTCTATTATGTTTAAATATTAAATAGTTTATAGCTATATATAGTGATTTGTCGGAACTAAACGACCATGTGTGTGATATTATTTACCTAAAAAAATTACCAATTGCTACGTTGAGGTTAATACTAAATCAATGAATTATTGCTATGGAAAACTGTACAGGGGCTTTTTTATTGCAAATGCCCATTCGACGCTAATAAGTAATGAATAT
Organism: Selenia dentaria; assembly: GCA_917880725.1. Taxonomy (NCBI): domain Eukaryota; kingdom Metazoa; phylum Arthropoda; class Insecta; order Lepidoptera; family Geometridae; genus Selenia; species Selenia dentaria. The sequence goes on along the minus strand of OU862888.1, from coordinate 16,465,903 downwards.
AAAATATATTTATTATTTTTTAGGGTCCCATACCTCAAAAGAAAAGGAACCCTTATAGGATCATGTATGTCTGTCTGTCAAGACCTTATATCACAGGAACGCATAGAGCCTAGGTATCATATTGAAATTTATATCAAATACTCGGGTCTACGGTCTCTTACAGCTGTGAAAAAAAATTACTTGTAGTGGAACGGGATCAAAGATATGACTATATAATGACCCATATTTTTCGATTTTCCTAGAGAATCAAAACCTGTAGGGTTCTTTTCGTTGACCTGGAATCATGAAATTTGACAAGACGTAATATCTTACAGCACTTTATGTGCTAAAGAGAAAATCTCTGGAAACCGTAAATATGTAGTTTAATAAAATGAAATCATATAATTTATTCTGTATAGGCCTACTGGGGCATTTACTAATATTTCTTAAATCGACAACCGGATCGGAACGCGACCACGACTGAGAAGATCCGGCAAGAAACTCAGCGGGCTTGTCTTCTTACTTTTTTTATCGGCAATTTCTTAATGTATACATTAATTAATTAATTACGTAATTAATTATTTCATTATTAATTAATTACATTATTATTACAATTTCTTAATGTATAATAACAAAAAACAGTTTACTATCACAAACGCTTATTATTTGCGTTTGGTGCAATATCCGTATCTAGGGGATCGAACGGCAAAGTTAAGTTTGTCGGAATAAGTCTTCGACAGTAAGTATACTGAGATGAGTAAACAGCTGTATAAGTTATAGCAAAAGAGATGAGTAAACAGCTGTATGAGTTATAGCAAAAGAGATGAGTAAACAGCTGTAAAAGTTATAGCAAAAGAGATGAGTAAACAGCTGTATGAGTTATAGCAAAAGAGATGAGTCAACAGCTGTATAAGTTATAGCAAAAGAGATGAGTAAACAGCTTTATAAGTTATAGCAAAAGAGATGAGTAAACAGCTGTATGAGTTATAGCAAAAGAGATGAGTAAACAGCTGTATAAGTTATAGCAAAAGAGATGAGTAAACAGCTGTATGAGCTATAGCAAAAGAGATGAGTAAACAGCTGTAAAAGTTATAGCAAAAGAGATGAGTAAACAGCTGTATGAGTTATAGCAAAAGAGATGAGTAAACAGCTGTATAAGTTACAGCAAAAGAGATGAGTAAACAGCTGTATGAGTTATAGCAAAAGATATGAGTAAACAGCTGTATGAGTTCTAGCAAAAGAGATGAGTAAACAGCTGTATGAGTTATAGCAAAAGAGATGAGTAAACAGCTGTATGAGTTATAGCAAAAGAAATGAGTAAACAGCTGTATGAGCTATAGCAAAAGAGATGAGTAAACAGCTGTAAAAGTTATAGCAAAAGAGATGAGTAAACAGCTGTATGAGTTATAGGAAAAGAGATGAGTAAACAGCTGTTTACATTATAGCAAAAGAGATGAGTAAACAGCTGTATGAGTTATAGCAAAAGAGATGAGTAAACAGCTGTATGAGTTATAGCAAAAGAGATGAGCAAACAGCTATATAAGTTATAGCAAAAGAGATGAGTAAACAGCTGTTTACTAAATGCTGTTTAAAAGTACAAACAGACACTTATATTTTATTTATTTGTTTGGATTTTCGCTCTAATCTGATAGGTACATGAATCTCAGCCATCCTACAGAATAAAATAGTGCGCTGCCTGGGAAGACTTTCCGTTGCCTGGGTGCGTAGGTTGTAGCTGGCAGGATACAAAAAAGGAAAACGAAAAGACTCTGACAATAAAATCCTTCCTTGGTGAAATAAGATTCAAACAGGCGTTGCGTAAAATCGGAATTGTATCAGTTGACTACATTAGCATTTTCACACACGCTTCACCTAGCCATTTTATTATACTTACCTAATACATTATTTTATTATCTTTCGTGAAAAAACATCTAACTGATGGTTAAAACTACATTTAAATCTGTTGCGTCGTTTACGAGGAGTGAGAGACGCGGGAAGAGACTTTATTTTCTACTATGTAAAGATTTTCTACCGACTTCCAAAAAGGAGGAGGTACTCAATTCTACTGTATTTTTTTGTTACCTCATAACTTTCGATAGGGTGAACCGATTTTCAAAATTCTTTTCTGTTTGAAAGCTGGTGCCCCCGTGTGGTCCCATTTAAATTTCATCAAATTCGGTTCAGTTCAGTCTGAGTTACACTCCAATAACTGAACAGAAATGTAGTCAGTATTAAATTTTTCAAATTGTACTTGTATTTTATACATTTCATATTTATATAGATATCTCCTCAGATTCATGCTTTATTAATCAATATATTTAAAAATCTCATGCAGAAGATGGATTCCAATTATTCTGTCCCATACCTGAAGTAATTCTTAGGAAATATCATCGAAGTTAGACGACCCGCTTGAATATAAATGAGTTCTATAATAGAATTTGGGAAAAGTTTTAAGACAAAAAGTGTCAACTTGGCCGAAGAAAATGTAGGTTTTTGACAAAGGTATCAGAATATTCCCTCGGATATTATTCAGCACTTTTTTGCACGTAGTAATAACACCGACGTGAAAAAGTGCTAATTTAAAACGTATATAATTATTTCTATAATTTTTAAATTAACTTTTTACTATCATAATTTGTATAGCAAATATTATAAATAATGAAATGTATGTAGGTATTATGAAAGTTTTGATATATGGATGTTTGTTACTAAATCACGCAGAAACGACTGAAGGGAATTGGATGAAATTTGGTAGGATTAGTTGAGAGGATTATAGATAGATGAGGCACTGGATTAACACATAGGCTACTTTTCAGCATCATCATTCAAGCAGGTAAAACCCTGGCGCGCAGATAATAAGTCATAAAATTCTCCACCGAATTTATCTATTTTGCCGTTGTAAATGTTAGCGATGGCATTCACCTTAAGGTTAAATCGATTCATGGATTAAATGGACCAGCTTATCAACATTAGCATTACGGTATCGGAATGATGGATTTTGTACATGATTATAAGCATTTAATACCTACCAGCTGCTTGGCTGCATACCAGCGTTATAGAGCCCACCCCACTCTAGTAATCTAACTTTATTATATTTATTTTAATTATAAATGCGAATGTAAGGGTTTATAACATAACTCATACCGCACTAATGGAGGATCCCAATAATGTATCTATCCACGGTTTGCCTTACTATCGATAGAAATTTGACATAACTTCCATACAAATAGTGTCAAATATATAACTCTAGTAAGGTAAACCGGCGATAGATAGATTATTGGGACCGGCCGTAAGACACCATGCATGTCGCGGGAGTAATGTTACCAGATGAAAAAATCAACAGTCTGGAGAAAATGCCTGATGAGAGTGTGAGAATTTCTTTTTCTCTCCAACTTCACCTTACTTCAAAAGATCGTATACTCGAAAGAAAAGAAATCCTCACACACTAAATATAATAAATCTGATAAAGTACCTACTTGGATAAATAAGTGTTGATTTTAATTATAAAATTATGTTTATTCCTAATTTATCTATTAGCCAGGAAGATTATTTTAGTTAATTTAACTTTTTTATTAAAGCGGTATTTAAAATGTACTTAATTTATTCTAAACATCCTGAGATATCCTAATATTTGTAAAATCCGGCCGCAATGCTGCGAGGAAGAAGCTAGCAATCCCAAAATCTCAGGACAAATCCTGAGGTATGGTAACCTATAAACACATCACAACCATCCAAAACCCGAGAACAAACATGGCTTCTTATCACACACATATTTACTTACGAGGGATTCAACCTGGAACTGGAATTATGTACGTATGATTTTACCTACCAGCACAATCCCAAAATTCCCACGAGATATGTATTTTTCACGTTTTCAAATCTATGCGGATGGAGTCGTGGACATTAGTTTTAGTAATATATTATAGCGAGGTGTCCTAAATGATTTAAATCAAGCTTAGAAATATTCGCCTAGTGTTCTTGTAATACTCTCATCAAATATAATGTAAATATGTAACTAATGTTTGCAAACTGCTCCTTGATCGAAGAATATCGAACGCTGTGAACAAACAGGACATTTATAAGAATGTTTAAACACTTTAGTCTTTTGTGTAACCTATGGGTTAATGTCTCAGAATAAAAACCGAAGTAATGCTACGTAATTGTATCTGCCCTTGTCATTTCTTAAATAAGCAATTCATAAGTCAAGTCTTCTTCTTGTCGGGCACTCTTGGCAGAGAGGTAGTGGTCATGGTGACGGTAAACGGCGGATCCTCGCCAGTTTCCATTTCCAGGGCAGTCGATATCCTCGCGATGTTTCTCCATTTCTGACGGTTAGTGGCATTGCGAGCACATTGTACACATTTGTGACCTTTTTAATCTGTCCGTATCAGGTTTACGAATGAAAAAGATTTATGAATGAACCGGAGGCTTGCTGATTCGGACCGATTCATAGTCAGTCCAGAAGTCACGTAGAAGCTACAATTTTTCATGTTGATAAGTTACGTAGCAAAACAAACCTTTCTAAAAACTCTTAAAATCGTTTCAAGCGTATACTGTGATTAAGACTTTTTGAGTGCCTAATAATTAGAGAGTAAAATACTTATACAGCGTGTAACAAAAAAATGTAGTAATGCTGAAATACCTATATGCATATGTATCAGTCAGGATTCTAAAGGCAAAGTATCAAAATTTCTATCGCTTTTATGTTGTTGTTTTTTCACACAAAACCCCTATTACACATTACTTGGAGTTCGTTGGGCTCAATGCGCTCTACAAGCCCCACGCAACCTATTCATGCATCTATTCATGTATCCGGACCGTGAATGGTTGGATCTTGGAACGCCAAAGATATGTATATTATTTTTATTGATATATCTGTCACGTACAATCTTGGTTAGTTACTCTAGTACTAGTAGGTAGACGCTTTTGAATATATAGCTAAAAAAACACATAATTGTAGCTACGCTGCCCACAACAGTGGCCCGAGCACGAAAATCTATTTAAGTGTAACGTAATCGCATTAACGTATTTAGTACAAACTGTCATTTATCTAGTACAATAGTGGCACAGATAACTCATATTTTGTACTGAATACGTAAACGTTACATTTAAGCAGATATTCGTGCTCGGCCCACTGTTGGCGCAAGAGAGTGTTGGATTGCTGGGGTAGTATTGATACTAAGTAATTACCTACTAGTAAATACATATGGGTTTTTTTTCTGGACCTCGATAACATTTTTTCAATACCATCCGGGACTCCATTCAAAATTACTTGCCGACCCCTGACATAGTCTATGTTTTAGAGTTAATTGCCGTCTTTGGCCCAGTTTTATTAACCTGCTTGAGTATTAGAAAAACTTTGGTTAATCATAACTCGGAATGTTTAATACTACCAGGGACGCAGTAGTTATAGGTTCCAATTGTATGCAAGCCTCTGCGTATGTGGTTTTAGTATTCCTACTTTCACCTTTTTTGTTACACGCTGTATATTACAATTATATACCATAGGAATGGGGAGGCGTAACATATTCTTATGCATATAGGTACTAAGCATTACCCGACAAGGTGGCAATTTTTGGCTGGCTGCTTGGCTTTTATTTTTAGAAAAAATAACTATAAAAAATATATAAAAACTATAACTTTCACTATAGGTAGGGACCGAGATGTGGTATGGGCATTGTGTGCAATTTCTCTAATACTTCTTTTTAAAATCCCGAAGTTTCGTCCGATATGTAAGTACACTACTTAGATGTTTTCTATCTATAGTTATGGTGGGTATGGCATATACATACAACAATTCTCTTATCTTTAGAAATGATAGATTCTCTCTCGCCACGTTTAAACTTCTGTCACACATTCAAGGCTGTATGCTAAATCTATTTATATTTCATGTTATTGTTACGATTTCATGCTACCTACCAGAGTGACGTCAAAAATAAAGATAAGAGTATCGTACAGATCACTGATAACGTATCGTCGCACCATATTTTTTCATTTTCTAAAATGATCGCTATAATCCAGTCAGCGGTCGTAAATGTTGCGATTTCATAATGCTGTGATAATGTATACAAAAATTATATACTGGATTGTGTTTGTGTGTTTATTTGTGAATGTGTGCGCGACGCCTGGTGATGAAGAAGAGCCTAAAGGTATTCCTGAAATATTTACTTCTTTGTGTGACTTAGAGCTATTAGGTATTGGTACTTACCTGATATAGGTAGACGCATATCGTGTACATGATGAAAAAAGATACGCGTCAACTATTGGATAGTGATGACGCGTGATTTGCCGCGATTGTCATATTTATTTAATAGAATCAGTGTTTTGTATATTACAACCGCGAAGCCTCACTCACATACAATGGTTTATATAAATATCGATCATAAAGAATATGAAGTGAAAACTAGAGTCGAAAATTAAAGAAAATTAAAATGCTGAGTAGGTACCTACCTACATATACCTAGATGCAATTAAGATTATATTAGGTGCGTTCGAGTAGCAATGTGGGCATTGGTGGCGTTGCCATTGTTGGCTTTTTTGTTAAAGCGTTCGTACCGCTCAAAAACATTAATTTTGCCACTTTTGCCCACACCCTACTCGAACGCTAAACCGAGCATAAGACCTAAAATCGCATGATTATGCTGTCAAATAGATAGTTGTCAAAAAATGATCACAAACAACCATGCTCCGGACGTGGGTCAAAAATTACACTTTTTGGTAGCATAAATTTTTAGCTTTGCGAACGGTGAACGAAAAGAGACCAAAACATTTTCACCCACATATTTCCAATTCGAACGCCCTTGTCAGCGTTCTTAGCATTATTTTCGCCAACATCTCACAGATCATTTTGAGAGAGCTCGTAGTTTTTCGTCGATTTAACGACAAATATTATATAATGGTTACTTTGTAAATCACGGTTAACTTAAAAATTAATACAGCTAAATACTAAATCAAAATGAATTATATTTTTACAAATCGTACCTACGAGTACCTATCACAGAATGTGTTCTTACGCGACGCCACACAAAGTATTTCCGTGCACAAACGTGATTATTTTTTAATTTATATTTGCGAATCTTGTACTAAGTCATTTTAGTGAACTTTTTGCTAAGTAGACCGACCGCAAACATGGTTTAGCTTCCATCATCGTTTTCAGCGCAGACGTAGATACACGTTGGTCTTCATGTACCTATGTGGTGAAATTTCCGAACCAACTGAAATATTTCTTTAGCATTAAATCCATACTAAACTACCTTCAAATATTCAAAATAGAAGAATATATCAATTGTGAAATATAAATGATAACTTATCAAAACTTTAGATATCTAGTTCTATTAAGTAAATGTATTAACCTAGTAAGGTAACAATTAATCTAGTTTAAATGTTTGGTACATAAGTACTTACCTACCTACTTATATAATGGGTTGTGACTTAAATATAGTATTTTATTACCTTTCTTTTTGGACCCGTAGACTCGCCAGTCGGCTTATTTTACCAATAATACAATAGTTTTCTTAGAAAACATACTACAATAATTGCGATGTGTGTGGTTTTTAAACGAGTTCCATACAAAAAGGGTGCATTCCGTCCTGGTTTTCCCGGATTTGTCCTAGTTTAAGGGGCATCATCAAATTAATTTGTAGTCCGGGTTTAAAAATTTAAAGTCTTGGGCCTAGAATAAAAATCTAACAGATTATTAACATTATTTGTAACAAACTGCATGTGATAACATTATGTTTTGTTAGGTACATTTAAAATGATGATAAAAGATGATGACTAAATTTTAATTTTAAGGTCTGAAAACAAACAAAAACGTGATTTATGACATTTTTTTATTACACTTTGCTTAAAAAGCTATTGACATGTCCAGGTTCTGGGCTCTAAAAACCGAGGTTTTCACGCGTTTTGTTCTGGTTGCCAAATTTTAGAGATGGCAACCCTACGTACAATCGAAAACTACGCAACAAAGACTTTCTCCGCAGCCGCTTTGGGATCGGCCGCTCTGCGAACAACACGTGCTCTAGCTCTGCAGATCGTGCCTGTCTCTTAGCCGTTGCTGAGTAAGAAGAGAGGTATGGTAACAAGTTCTCCCTCCCAGCTCTCAACGTTCGAGTACGAGTACTCCACACAAGAGCACCGATATATTCACCAGCGTTCTGAATTCAACAACAATCAGCATCGTTCCTCTTGGGCGCATTTTGCTGTTCTCGTCATTGCTGCCAATGTGGCACTCTTGTTGACCGCCTAGATCACCACGGCCTATCGTGCTGCCGTAGTGCAGAAAGAATTCCCCGCCATTCCAGGACCGGCTTCCACTATCTCCTTCAATTCCTCGATATTTACATTAGTGGCTGCCCTTCTTGCTGGTTCATTCTTCAAGTCGAAGTTTCAACTACAAAAGCGGTTAAACCAAAAACACACGGTGCGTTCATTTCCGCTCCAAACATAGCATTGACATTTCAATCAGTTTCTGCAGCGTTAGTCCCACGTCGGATTCGTTTTCAAAAATACCTACTCTGAATTTTGCTGTCTCCAACAAACTGAATCATTCAAAACAATTGAAAGTCAAAAAATCAAATGTATCCTGTTTTAATGTATATGTTAGTTTTCGTGTGAAAAGAGTTTCATTCTGAAATTTGACACTTAGCCCAATCGAATTAGGATATAAACCGGAAAAAAATGAAGTATGTAGCAATGTTCCTTCGGAATTCGTTGCGGAAGGTCTCTGGCAGTCTAAATTTTGTTTTGCGAAGTTCTCAATCCGTTGCGGCATCCGCGATCTTGATTTTAAGGGTCAATTTTCGTTTATTGAATAACTTGTTTATTTTCAATTTCACACAAAAAATGGTTGTAACAAAAGTTGTTTTAAGTAAGAAAGTTTTAGTAAGAATGAAATTCCATACATTTTTGGGTCTAATAATTTTTAGACTGGGATCGATATTTAACGATTTATACCCAAAGAGGGAGTGAATTTTTTTTTGATACATTGTTTATGAACAATGTTGTTCACAATTACATTTTCTACAATTTTGGTTCTTATACGAGTACATTTTGGTAAGATCGATATTTTTCGATTTATATACGACGAACGAATACAAAAAGAGGCGGTAAACTCTTATAAGATAATAGAATAATATGAGATCTAGCCCCAAAGGGGCTGAGTTGGCATCGCAGGCTCTCACGCTGGCATTAAAGGTCATGGACAGTGACCCTTGTGAAGGTATATAAGCAGCGGTTATGGCGATTAGGTTAGACGTGTGTCCCTTTTTCGGAAATTTTCTCTTATAGTGATGTGATGATTGTGGACAAATTTGAAATTTGGTATTGAATACAATTTTACTAAAAATTGTAGGAAATTTAACTTCAAACACCTTTGGTTGTAAGAATTTTCCGTGTAAAATTGAAAATAAACGTGATAAAATAACGATAAAATTTTACTCCCAGCTCGTCTCGGGTATAAATCGAAAATTATCGATCTGACGAAAAAAAATATCATAACAAAAATTTTAGAAAATTTATGGTAAACATTATTTATAACAATTTTTCATGTAAAATTAAAAACAAACGAGTCGTTAATAAACAAAAATTCGCCCATATTTTGAGTATAATCGGTAAATATCGATCGTAGGAAAAAATGTTACAATCAAAATTGAAGCAAATTTAATTTTAAACAGTTTTTGATAAACGAGTTATTCAATGAACAAAATATAATCCTTAAAACCAAAATAGCGGATGACGCAACTGATCGAGTCCCACTCAAAACAAAATTTAGCCTGCCAATGACCTTCCCCAACGAATTCCGAAGGAAAACTGCTACTTTAAAATGTTTCTGGGTTTAATTTTAATTCTTAGTGGCTAGTGCCCTAATACGGCATATCCGTTTAAACCCCTATTATCTGGCAAAATATATGGCTAAAATTACCTGCGAAATTATTAGGGACAATATTGGATTATATAGATACATTTTTCCAGTGGAATTGTCACTGCAAATGGTTCACTTTCCGGAAGTAGGTAACGTTAGAATTATATCATATTATATTCCATAGAAAGGAGTTTCGAAAATCACGTGAAACGCACCTCACCTACGTTATGTATAACCATTTTGCTCGATAACTGTGAAAGTTACATTTCCAACAATACGTACACTTAATAACTAGCTTCTAGCTAGCCTTTCAACCGTTTGGTGACGGATGATGATGATGATGATGAAAAGTCACTATGAGTGACCAGTCAGCACCTCATCTTGCAAAACAAATTACATCCAAATCCGTTGAACCGTTCTGACCTGATTGAGTAACAAACCTCCATCCATCCTTACATTCACAACAACATCGCCTACAACACCCTATTTTTATAAACTTGTTATTAAAACATATTCGTAAAACTCCTAGTAATATTACGATACTTAGTACACTTTTTTTACGTGCTGCATACCTGCCGTGCGATTCTCTAATGATTCGTCGATGCGCTCGTCGACGAGCTCACCGATGTCAAATACTTTTGAAGCTATTGCCCTTGTACATAAGGTTGTTTTTCCAACGTTTCTTGTAATCTCGTCATTTGTTTCACGGATGTTGTCAACGATGCAACGATGTTTGCTCTTAGAGAATCGCAAGGCTGCACACCTGCATGCACCTAGGTATATTTGTAGCTTGTTCACATTGCAACGACTATAAGATTTTGATGAAATTTAACTAAGAACATATATTTTAAATTTAACAACGGCTATTTGCTCGCTATAGCCGGATCGCTGCAGCCTTATATCGCGCGGAAAAAGTGGCAGACATACAGTAGTAATAAAATAAAACGAGTTTTATTTGGTGATGTCGTGCCGACCAGCCTTAGATAGATAGTATGGGGAAGGTCACTGATGTTTATACAAGCCTTAATTTTGCGATTACAGATATCTGCGGTGAGACAAGGTGCGTGGGTGAGGAATATGAGTGCATAGAAGAAAGGTGTTACTGCGCGCCAGGGTACATTCCGAACCCTTTCCAAGTGCGATGCGTCAAATGCCCAGGTACAGGAAGATCTTTTAAAGTAATTTATATAGTAAACATTTACAAGACGGGCAATTACTATGACATTACAATTGCAACGGAACCGAAATCTTTAAGATTAAAAGTTCTCCACAGCTCTGCAATAGTGCTCAGCTAGTTGTGGAGTTCATGTGGCCAACTTACAGGTAAATTATCAGACGAGCTCTGTAGTACCTACCATATTATAGCATTAATACCGAATTCACAAAGATATGCCAAATTACAGCTCAACAGATGCCCGTCAGTAAGTTCTTCAAAAATGAATCACAAAGGAAGGGTTGAATGTACAATCAAAGTAACTTAAAAAAACTTGCAAAAATTGGACCACAAGCGATTGATAACTGGATTAGGAAACATTAAAATTTAATAAACTCGGAAAGGGGGTAAAAACGGAAAAAGTACCAGTATGTCTATGCCTAAACCTACTGCCTATACGACGGCAGTAATCTGTGACGACGGCGGGCCCGAGCGGGTCAACGTTCGTACCTACGCCGTTGTACCTATTCTAAGTGTTGTTGTGCTATTCTAAGTAAATGTCTCGCGCAGTTACTGTTGTATATTCTATGATGTAGCGGTGCGTCGAGTCGTGCGTTCAGTTACTGTTAGGCGTGGAGCGGCGAATATGGGTTCATAATAATAATAAATATATGTAATTTTTTTCATTTACTTTGACCAGTTATCGATTCCAAACCAGTTCGTTCAATATTGTGCACTAACTAACAAATACTTTTTTATATATAGTAGGTATTACTTTTTAAAGCACTACCGCGATGAGCACTAGCGATCTCATACGTTGAAATTTATAGAGAGAAAAAATCACATCCCCGGACTTTATATATATATATATATATATATATATATATATATATATATATATATATATATATATATATATATATATATTACGTACGTACTCGCACGCATGACACTTTCCCGAAACCCGAAATATAATGTTTAATGTTTCATAGGTTTAATAGTCAGTGCTCAATAGATTTCTATATGTGATATAAAAACAGGACCACAAAACTATTGAAAAAGTCTTACATTAGTTAATGTCTAAAAGCAATATCGTTTTTAACTAGAAGAATTGTTTTGAAATAAATCAATATACAGTTTTAGTTTATACTAGCTGGTGCCCGCGAATGCCATATCTATCTTTACACCAATATGTCATAAAATATGTACATGGTCAAACGCAATTGCTATAATAATATTATATGAGTAAATTTAAATACTTAGTATATCAATCAGTAAACACTAATAATAAAATACAGGACTTACGTACATACAAATATAAAATTAATCACCATGGAAAATAACTGTCATTACGTTTCATCACCCTTAACGGTCGCCGAGTACGTCTAGTGTATCGAGCTGTCAAAATGATAGCGCGCTTTATAAGCTATCAGAAACTGACACAAACCATGACAGAACTGTCATCATTACGATCTTGACGTAGGCGGAGATCTTATTATTTTATGCCTATGCTGGTCCCAAGCATATTACGCTTATTCACCCGCGTGGCGATTGATGATGATGATGATGATAAAAAGTATCCCATGAGTTAATCCAGCGCCTCATCTAGCTCCATACCAAATTTCATCAAAATTGCCCCCGCCGTTTGATCGTGAAAGAGTAACAAAGATCCACACATCCATACTCACAAACTTTCGCGCATATAATATTACAGATGGATAGTAGGATTAATAACACCAAAGATCATTGATCCTTGATAACACCTTCTGCCCATACCTAGTTGAAAAATGTACCTGTATTTATAAATCATTTATAGTACTTGACCTACGAAGAAATAATATCAGGAAGAGTAACTGGCTTAAAAAAATGACCCAATAAAAGTCGTGCTAAATCAATAACATCGTTCACGCCGCTATGACTCAGCTGTCATAGTAGACGTAGCAGCACGCGCGTGGACCAATCCATGCTTTCCTTATGAAATTTAAACCAATCACCGAACATGTCTATGTTCGTATTTCGAATCATGCGTCGTTTTGGTTTGAAGGACCACTTTTTGTGTGGAATTTGTTCTGAGTTATGTATGCTTCCCTACATTATTTCTTCGTAGTATTTGACATAGATCGGGTAATTATTCAATTGTTAAGTACTTATATGGTCTTCTTATTATATAGGTGAATACTTACCTAATCATCTCTCAAAAGGCAATCCATAAGCAGGTACTTTACTTCATGTTATTTATTACTACATCTTACGAAGTACCTACGATTTTATACTGTTTCACTTCGTATGATTGAATGACTTAGCGACGCGGGCTATAAGATGAAGAAATAATTGAATATCCTAATTCGCAAAAGTCCGCAGTTTATTTTATATATAATTATTTTATTTTGCTAGTTAGCATCACTTGTAGTTGCTGTTTTCAGGGAGCGATACAATCTGGATGAATTTAAGTCAGGAGCGATATGTATACTTACCTACAGGTGTCTTTTCTAAGTAGGCGTGATCCATCATCGACTAGTTGATTTCAATGTGTACCTATTTTATGTTTCAGGGTTCGGTGAGAAATGCTTCGGTCAGTGCTGCAACCACCATGGAAACGCAACTCTCCACTGCTGGCAGGGCCTATGCCAGCCCTGTTACGATGCTTTTGGCAATTGGATTTGTAGGTTAGTTCTTTGATGGATTTTTAAAATAATTTCTTGTCTTGGTTCACCCACAAACAAACAAGGAGAAATAACTGTATTATATTCGCGCATACGAATTATGAGTTGACTGTTATTCCTCAACCAGCCCTAAAGTAATTCATTCAATATTCAACTAATGTGAATTACGCATACCTACAGTCAAATAAAATAACTTATTGTTATTCCAAAAATACATATCGGCCATATACATATATTTGCTTAATATTTAATTACTCGACAACCTGTTTACGCTTAGAACAAAAGATTTATGAATTAATCTATCGTCTACGGAAGCGTAAAGGATTAAGATTTAATAGTAGTGCTTACTGAGTAGTGAGTTGTTCTAAGCTGTTTAAGTATAGTTTCTTCTGTAAGGGATGGAATAGATTATTCCCTTCGCCATCAGGATGCGAATCGAAATACGCGAAGAAACCCGACCTGCTAGATGGTAGGCCTCTTGTGCAGCAGGCCGTCTTGGTTGGTATCACCGCAGTGCCAGATATTCTGGCACTATATAAGCATTACTGTAAGGGTGTAAAGGTGACTGTAGCAATTGTAACAAGGCGAAATGGACTCAAAAACCAATATGTCGGCGGGTGACGAGTACAGTGCATTGCCATACACATTACAGTTGTAAGCTCTGGGTGGCACTGCAACTGTCAGGGAAACGCAGTGCTTACCATTTGGCGCACGACTTGCCCGCCTTGTGACAAGATATTAGTCAAATCAGAGGTCACTGTTGGGTTGGGGTTGGTGACGTCTGATGCGATTTTGTTTACCGCGCTTCTAAGCTAGAAGTCGCGGTTGTTGTCTTAGGTCAACAACAAGGTCATATCAAAACATTCCAGCGTTCACTCCCGACACTGGGACTGACCTCTAACTAGCATATCCTCCAATCCGCACTGGGCGATATAAAGGAGTTTGTATGCCTGTAGGCATCCACGAATAACCATACTGCTGCGTGGTATCTACTGTATCTAGTGTTTAACATGTTTTGTATATTTTCATTCCAGAGACAATATGAAAGACATCCTGTTGATTTCGACTGCTCAAGTAGCAATGGGTGCAGCTCTTGTATTTGGGATAATTGCCACTTTCGTACTGCTATATAAAATATGTGCTGCAACTAACATAAGGTACCTGACCTATTTACAGTTAATTTACGTGCCTATAAAAGTAATACTTATTTTCTACCGACTTCTAAAAAGGAGGAGGTACTCAATTCGACTGTATTTTTTTATGTTTGTCTCATAACTTTCGATAGGGTGAACCGATTCTCAAAATTATTTTTTGTTTGAAAGCTGATAAAGCTGGTAAGGGTGGAAAGCTTCCCGTGTGGTCCCATTTAAATTTCATCAAATTCGGTCCGGTGGTTTTTGAGTAACATTCCAATAACTGAATAGAATGGTAGCCGGTATTAAATTTTTCAAATTGTACTTGTTATTATTTGTATCTACCTATTTGAAGTATTTTTGTAAGGTATTTCTAGGTAAACCTCCACCTATATTAAAGTTAATTAATTAAATTTGTAATTTTCCAAAGATAATTCTCCTTGAGGGGATTTTATGAGAAAGACTCATGCAGGATGCTACGAAAGCTTTAAAATGGAACAGTCTTTTAAAACGATGAGCAATTCGTGCGCCTTTGGGCGTAGCACGAATCATTAAAGTATAACGTAACGCGTCGTTCACGTGAAACAGTACACACTAACTGTCATGTATCTAGGGCAACAGTGACTCAGATAACGCACTATAAGGCGCTATGCAGACGATGGGGCGGGGCGGTCTTTTTGACCGCGAAGCAATAAAGACCGCGTCTGCCCGTCAAAGCGCCTTTGCAGACGACGGGCGGGCCGGGGCGGTCAATTTTGCCGCGAACGATAGCGCAAAGGGAATCCTATACTGCGTGCCCGCCGGACACTGGCATGGCGGCGCGACATATCCGTAGCGTAGTGTACGTAGTACGTAGCGGCGAGGGCAGCCGCGGGCATCGACGATTGCTTCGCGGTCAAAAAGACCGCCCCGCCCCGCCCCGTCTTCTGCATAGCGCCTAATAGATTGTATCCTGAAGCGTGATATGTTGACGCTACGAATACTTTTTCGCTTGTTTGTGTTACGGCCTCTGATGGTACCTACCTAAGTGCCACGCCTGCCGATGGTTCATGAAGTTATGCCACCACATTTTTACCACGCCCTAATATCACATTCGATTTTATATTATTTACTATTATATTATTTTCAATTTACGTGGGACCGTCACTGGTAACGTTTTATTGTGCAATCAGTACCAGTTGCACTCGGGAGATCCATTCAACGGCCGTAGAAATCCCACATCGTACACATGATACCTAAATCTAGGTGATTCCGATCAGCGTTGGGAGCGTGGATTGTCGATAGGATAAAATGATCGATAAAAGTCAGCCCGCGATAAGCTATCGAAGCTATAGATCCATCCTAGAGACAAGTTATAAGATTGCTGATAAAAGTCAGTTTATCCACTTGTCAAATTTATCGTAAGGTCCATGCTCGCACGTCAGGTGATACTGCAATGCCAGATATTCTGCTACGCGGCTGTATTGTGTAAGCGTTACTGTGCAAGGTATTGAAATCACTGT
Organism: Selenia dentaria; assembly: GCA_917880725.1. Taxonomy (NCBI): domain Eukaryota; kingdom Metazoa; phylum Arthropoda; class Insecta; order Lepidoptera; family Geometridae; genus Selenia; species Selenia dentaria. The sequence goes on along the minus strand of OU862888.1, from coordinate 16,449,611 downwards.
AGCTAATGAAATAAATGGAATAAATAGCTCATCAACCGGCATGACGAGCGCAGTGCATAGTGAATTAACTAAACCAAAACTTTTTTACTTTGAACTTTAGAGACTGTTGCCTGACAGTTTGCGAAGAGTGTAACTGCTTCATTTGATTGGCATAATAATTCACTAAGCATTTGTTTTTTTACAGTCCAATGGGCAACAGATCAAACGACAGTCGACTATCCATCGGAAGTCTTCAGCTGTACATAGAAGAGAGATTACGAGATGCACCCCCAAGGTAAATAAATTGTTACTGAAATCTAGCAACCCAAGAGTTATAAGCGTAGGTATGCCTACCAACAAGTATGGAATTTTTGGTTCAGGGCGATTGTAGGCATCTCGCTACAAAATCCAAGGTAGTGCTGGCTGACCCAATAAAAAAAGACACCAATTACTGAAAATATTGTATTCAACTTAATTCAAGTAACAACAACAACAATTCAAATAACGCAAAATAAGCTGACAAAGATTGCGGTTGCAGTGAATGAATCCTTTAAAATATTGTTTAGCTCATCTATAAGCACGCACTTTATGATGTAGTTCCTTTGAGATCTATCGCTTTGCCCGTATTCAATGGCAGTTACATTAATTGGTCAATTTCTACTATTCGATAACCGTATCGTTATTGGATAGGTCGTACTCGATCACAACCAGTTTGCGGCTACCTAATAGTGCCAACTATTATTCACCTAGTCGTATGCGATCACAATCCACCCGCTAATGTAAACGAAGACACTCAGTTATCGAATTCGGTTTAACGAAATTCATTCCATTCGTCATTCATTGAGCCATATTTTATTTTATTTATTGATTTTAGATACACAAGAGCAACTCCTGCTGGTACAACGAATTATCCAGCGACGACGTACCTCAACAATGGATTTGTAAGTTTGCTAAACTTTATTTAACACTAAAGGCCAGTAAAAATTGAATTTAGCCACGCGCTAAATTTCTGCACCATTTTTTTTTCATAATGTTTAGGGTCACTTACTGAACATAAAATCACGAATCATCGTTGGGCCATAAATCGTAAACGGTACGTTTTATAAAAAAAAGTTTACAGGAAATAAAAGATGCAAAATTTTATTCTCTACAATAATGGTCTTAATAACGTTTGTCTGAAAGTGCATAGTTTCCGAGATATCGGCCAAAACTTTTTTCTAGATGGCGTAAGAAGCTCCTCCTGGATCTGTCAGCATTTTGTGCTCAGTAAGTGATCCTAAACATAAAAAAAACTAGATCGGTAGTTTAGTCGCGAGGTTGACCAAGCAAACGGCTATTTTACTGGCATAGGCCAGTAGCTACGCCCTCGGTTTTACTCGCATGTTGATAAGTTATGAGTGTAGTATAATAATAATAGTTTATCAGTTACCTACTACCAAGTATTATGAATATCCGATCAGCCTTAGTTGTAAAAGGGTAACAAACAAACATACATTCCGTAGGTAGAGGACCCCGTAAGCCTTGTAGGTAATTTACCCTGCCTTCGAATTCAAGGGTAGGTACCAGATTCGATCTCTGCCCAGGGAAAACACTAAATATTTGTTTGTTTTGAATACTTCCCGGATCATGGATGTATGGCTTGATGTTTACTCGTAAGGTGTGAATTGGGTCTCTAAGATTATGGTGTTCCGTAATCGAACATATATTTCCTAACTCAACACCTACCAGAATCCCTTTGAGTAATAATGCGTCTAGAATACAAATAATGTTGTCTAAATAAGTAATAAACATTATAATAAATAATACAAGCAACAGCTACGCAAAACCAAAAAGATTTTACTTACAATAAATAAAATAAAATCAATTGTTAATTATTCTATCACTTATTCTTGATAATTTAACTAAATGTATATAATACATTTGCAGGTTCACGACAACAGTATACCTCCGCCTCCGTATACAGAAGAAGTGAAAACGGAAGAACCAAATGTAGCTTTAGATAGAAATACAGCGTTACATATATGAAAATATTAGTTAGCCAACGACTTCCCATCTTACCTCCCAGAGGCTGTAGCACAGACAATTTGCGAAAACGTATTCGTAACAAGCGTCAACGCGTCAAGCTTTTGTGTACATACTATGAGTTATCTGTGTCATAGTTGCCCTAGATAAATTACAGTTTGTGTACTGTTCCACTGAACAACACTTTACGCTCCACTTACGCAGTTACTCGTGCTAGGCCCACAGCTAGTAACCGCTGATCTAGCCTAGGAGTCTAGGTCTTGAGTCCAAATGAGTCAGTACTAAGTATAAGTAATAAGGTTTTTTATGGGTGATTATTGCAACATATCGTAAAGTAGCCATAACAATATAGCCAATAAACTAATTATGGATAAACATACCTAGATTAGTAACCGTGTCTTATCAGGCATTACGCGGTTACATGGCGATCAAGAATCACGTTCAGGCGTGAATTTCGAATTGAAAATGACACTACTTGAAAATGAAAAACAAACTACGAAGTTTCGTTTGACGGATTTCACGATTTCTACTAGTAAAAGTGATCAAGCAAAAATGCAGTCAAGGGTGATGAAAGGCAATGACAGATAAAATGATTAGTGTTTTATGTTAAAGTGCATGATGATGATATATGAAATATAATAATAGATTATGATACTGTTGCATAATAAGACCAAGTTATGTACAGTGTCACACACTACTTTATCAACTCTCATACTATAATACGTAAAACAATATTGCAAATAAAACGCTGAATATAACAACAAATTTATTTTTACTTGTAATAATTATTGATGTTCTGAATATTACAATTATGAAAATGAATTTGAACCGGACAGGAAGCGTTATTGGAGGTACTCGGAGAGGGTATGTTAATGTTGACCCCATTTCTGTTATTTTCAATACTGTTAAGTATTGAATTGGATATAGCGATCTTGTTAGTCATTGAATCATCTATATAGCCTTCAGCAACTGTTGTTGACTTCCAACCACCGTGTCGCTTTAGTGCCGTTATATCTCCACCAGCGTCAACTAACAAGGTCGCAGATGTTCGGCGAAAGCAGTGTCCTGTGTACAATTCGGGGTCGGTAAGTTGAAGGTAGCTGGCAATAACTTTGCCTAAAGCTCCAAATTTGTTAATGCCAACTCTCTGCGTCGTGCATTTTCCGTCAATATAGTTTAGAAAAAAACTGGGATTGCTGCACTCGGTTGGTCGTAGCTCTATGTATTTTTTGCATTGTTCATAATATTTCCCAGTAATGGTAAAAGAGCGGTCCATCTTGGTTTTAGTTTTACTTATTTTGATCAATAGTGTAGTTCCGAAGACTTCAACATCTTTGAATTGTATGTTGTATAACTCTTGCCGTCGGCAAGCACCCATTATACCAAAAATTTGTGCAATCTGTAACAACTCATATATATATTACGGTAAAATAACTCAATATTAACAAAAAAAATGTACATGGTTAACACGTTCATCGCCGACTAATATTTTACAAAATCATAAAAAAATGTCATTGGTTTTTATGATTATTTTCAGTTCTATTTGTTCATTTATACAAGTTTTACAGTGACATTTGGTTTTTTTGGCTTTATTTTAGGTTTTTTTTAAGTGCCGGTCATAACGACCCGGCGTGGCCTAAACGGAATAATTATTACATTCAGGCCGTGCCGGTCACAATGCCGGTCAGCGTATCGAGCGTTCGATCGATGAGACAACGTGCGTTATGCTCGTAGACACGTAAAATAAAATAAAATTAAATAAAATAAAATAATATAAAATATATAAAATAATATAAAATAATATAAATAAAATAAAATAAAATAAATAAAACGGGACCATATTACTAATTCTTTAACTTTTTTCTCTAAGTCCTAAAAATAGGTATGCCATCAAAAAATCAAAAAACCAAGTGGTTACAGGTGTTCATTGGGGCCGCGCCGGTCATATTGTATGATTGAATACACAGCTTTTGCATTCTGCGGCGCGAACGGGCTTCGCAAAGTAGGGTCTGGCGTGCCGGTCATTTTGACCCCCCATGGCCCCAATGGGTAGATCAAGTGCCGGTCATTTTGACCCACCATGGCGATGAACGTGTTAACTGATAAACAACTAAAATACCTTTGTGAAGAGATATAATGTGTCTGGGGCTTCATTTAGGAACTTATTTATCTGCTCTGCTGTAAAAGCCTTGGATTTTTTCCCTTTATATCCTTGTGAGTTTCGTTTCAAAAATGCAATCAGCTTGCTATTTTTAGTTATGTCAACTTCGTTGTAAATATTGAGTGTAATTTTAATCATGGAGTATTTAACCCACATACTTGACACTTTATATTTTTCAGATAACTCTTGAAAGTACGCTAACAACACATTTTCAGAAAATAATGTAGCATTTTTATTCATTTTCCATTCCATGAATTCGTGGTAACATTTATTATAGTTGCTCCTAGGTTTCGCCGGCAACAGGTTCATGGTAATGTTTGACGCAGCTTCCAGAATGTCTGGTGGTGTACAATCACCACTATCCCCGCTTTCAGACATGTTTTTACACAAAAACCTATGTATTTTACAAACAAAACCAAACTTTGTTTAAATATTGAAAAGATTTTTAAATGTCAAATGTTGGCGCCAAGGCGCAAACATCTATTGCGCATGCGTGTTGCGTCGTCGCGGACTCTTTCATTGAAACCTTTTTTTTTAAAGTAGAAGTTCAACCTCCTTGGTCCGCTGGAGGTTGTATAGGTGTATCGTTATGATTAAAAAGTTATGTTATGTTAGAGGTGTCCATACAAGACCTGTATCGTAATTAAACTTTTTATTTTTATTTTTGGCCTGTACGTAATGTTTGTCATAAGAATTTTGTTTTCAGTTTTATAATCTTTGTATTATAGTATCAGAGTAGATAAACAATATAATGTGTAATTTGATGAAGTTTAATTATGTTTAACTATGTACTCATATAAGATATAACAAGTGAATATTTACATGCTTGAACTATAACAATTGCTGCACAGTAATATCGATAAATACTTAATTCATAGTAGATCAAAACTTCAATCAGCAACTGCCTTAAATAAACCACACTGCCTAAATGCAAATATAATTTATCGTTATGAAAAAACCTGTCATTAGGTACATTTCATCACCCTTGACTGTATTTGTGCTTTTTCACTTTCACAGTAGAAATTGTAAAAACCATTAACCGAAACTTCGTAGTTGTTTTTGGTAGAATACGCCCTGTTTGTAGGACGTTAGTCAAAGCCTTCATCAGTTAACCAACTTTGAAATGAAGTTAACCAACTAATTACTAATCGCTCATTGGTCAATGGTATTCTATGACGCGATATATGACCAATCAGCGGTCAGCGGTATTCTGACCAAACTTTGACAACCGTTCCAGAAACTGGAGGTAAATGCCAACATTTGCAATTTGGAACCATGGCATGTGTCATCACTTCAAAACCAAGTTCTTTAATCTCAATCGCCCAGTTATTACACTTACTTACCATTCATATCGCTAACCGTAATGCATAATAAACACCTAGCATACGATTAACTAATGTTTTAACAGTGGACCAAAGCCCAATCGTAATCACCAACTTTTAAAACCGGTTTTAATAAAAGCTCTTAAATCATTTTTATATTAGTATACCTTCTTGAAGTTTTTATTTCAACTGTTTCTTTAGGTCTATAGTTAGTAATAATACGCTAGGGTAAAATAATCAAACACACGCAAATAACGAGACCTTACCCTACAATCAATTTTGATAAGTCGACGACGATTTTTTTTCTATAATCGAACCTTACGATTCTAATGCCATATCTTTAGCAGTTTAGGTCAATAGGATCAGGAAAAAAATATTAATGTCTGTGAAATTTAGAGAAATTTAAGACTGTAACTACAACCAATTTTGTAAAGTGAACAAGGAATATAACAATGTATATCTAATAATAGGCCCTAATAGACTTATTTACTTACACCAATTTTACAGTATTCCCATAAGTGCCTGTTACGCTACTAACACTGTGATATGATAAAAAATGGAGTCAATTTCTTATTAAAAATGTATAAGTATATGTATATACATATTTCTTTCTCCGTTTTGTAGTACTGTAAAATATATAAATAGTTTTAAGGATATTTTCTTGTTTGAATTCCGCTCTACAAACTCTTATAAAAACAACAAACTACAAAACAGATAGGAACATAGCATATTTATTTTTATAGTTTTGCATGACGTTTTCGGAGGTTCACACTTAAGGGCCATCTAGATGGAGAGAGTTTCTCGCCTCGAAGATACGATTATCGAATTGAACATAAAAGTTGCTTCGTGTAAACATTCGCGATTCACGACCTGTCTCTTGGGCGACAATTGCCTCGCAATAGAATATATCTGTCTCCGTGTAAATAGAACTAGAAAGCGAGAATTGCATTGCGAGAATTTGTGCAGTGCGCGTGGTTTAATTATATCTGCTCTTCTAGGACAAGAGTTAATAAAACTAACACGTCTAGTAGTTCTGCGAACAGTAGACCTTGCGAGCACGTAGTCTTATCAGCGGCAATTTGTCGCAGTACTTCACAACCTAGTACCTATCTCGGAAACCACTTGACCTATTATGCTCATATTCTTTAAACTATGGTACCTTCCTAATGTGTTTACCAAATTTTATCAAAATCAGTCCGTAAATAGCGCTACAGCAAACTTCCCCTCTTTTAGGAAAGGTGCCCCCTCCACTCAAAATCACTATCGACTATAAAATTATATATAATAGTACAACATTCATACCAAGTTTCGTGAAGATTGTTTGAAAACTGCGACCTGTACAGAAAGCCAAACAAACAACCTAACAAATATACGGATAGATGAGTCAATTTGGCCAGTTAAAGCAGAGACGTTTCGCTCGCTTCACTTGCTCGGTCAAAAACACTTCACAAATTTTTATTATTACTTTAGGTTATATTCCTCAAGTCCCAATTCTCTCGCAAATGCATTAAGAACTGCTTTTGTAGCATCACGACGACGATTTTATAATGCATATTCTCCGCATTCCACAAACACTTGTAATTACCTACTATACCTGCAGTACCAAAATTGAATGATTTTTGTATAATTTTGAGAAAAATTCCCTAGTAATCTCTAAACTTGATTATGGTTGAAGGTTTAAACCTCAGTTTACTAAGTCTCGATCTAAGGAAACTTTTGGTTTAGACTCGGTCTGAGAAACATGCGTATTATGGTCGCCGGACTATCGAAGGATCACATAGTCTCGAGTTTTCCCACAGATAAGATTGTTCATTCATTTTCATTACTATTCATTCAAAACGATCCTATTTACTCATCCATACTTTTTACATGTACTTAAAGTAAAAAAATAAATAAAGAGAAAGTATGAAACAATACATAATTCCTAAACGACAATCCGGATAAATAATCGCAAATAAATTCTAGCTTGGTAGCAGGCTATAAATACCTTAAAATATCAAGGAAATTTAAGCGATATACCTAAACTAGTATCTACGAAGCTACGAAGTAAATGTAACGGAACGTATACGTTTTCCTTAACAAAACTTTTGATTTATCTATGAAGTTATGTAAACTTTACAATCGGCATATAAATATCTCTTGGTTTGTTGATTTTTCAAATTCTGCAAAGAAATGTAAAAAAGAAAAGGTGCGAGAATTGAGGAGAGGAAGAAAAAGTGAGTCAATAAACACATCGTTTAACATTGACGAAAGTAAAATGTCTGCTGTAATCCACTCGATTCATATGCGACAACTTGTAATGCTAGCAGCGCAGTCTAATATCACTAATTAGAGGACGAAGGACAGACTTATCTTTTCTGTTGAGAGTTGAGTTCTATTGAGAATAAGATGAAAGCTCAACTCGGGCAGAAATAAAAAAACCAGAACTAGTGAAATAAGATGGCAGACTTTCTCTTATAACTTAGAAAATTACAACAGGCATGAAGCGTTTCCGAAGTTGAAATCAAAGAGCATATAATACTAGTTGAAATAGTAAAAGATGAATATGTTATCATATTGGAATAATATATCAACAGGGCACAACCATGCATGGATGTTCCAGCTTCTCACTTACCTACAGTTGGTCACTGCAGATCAAACCTGTGAAGGTATATGGGTGTCTAAGATCCTAATCCCATTGAATGTGATTTCAGTGCTCCAACCTAATGCAGAACACTATAGTACAGGTACTATATAGGAAAGGTTGACCTCAATGAGGCCACCTTAAGTGTGATTGAAGCGGCCAAAGTACCTACTTTGACTCATGTAGAAGAAGAGTATCTAATAGAACATTGATACCTAATAGAATTACAATATTTACTTTATTTGTGTACATATTTTTCACTTAAATATTTATTATGGTTACTAATTTTAACCCGTCCGAATCAGCAACTCTCATTCCAGGCAAGTTTAATTCATAAATCTATTGTTATTTTTTGTCCTGATGCGGACGAGTTAAGACTGTAGTGTTTATGATAATAAACAATTATTATAAAAAAGTGTATTTTGTTTCTGTTATTTACCATATAATTTGTTTTGGCTAAGCTCACAACTATAAATATTAAAATATGTCTTGTACAATTTATGCTACATGTTTATTATTAAATATAAAGATCTCATTAATTTCTTATGCTCTTCTATTAAGATGCAAACATGATTTATTACATGTGGGAGTGCAGATTCCCTTTCACGTGTTAAATGGTCAAGATTTAATCAATGCTTATTAAGCTATTATAGGCATCTAGCTTGGGCATTTGAGGCCTAACTTAAGGGTATCACTACAGTTTCCTGTTTTTATTTCATATTCAAACTGGCTAAAACTTGTAATTAGGTTTACAGTATGTAGATAAATGAAGCAAATAATCATTGTGTGTAATTTTCTGTTGCTCCTAAGAAGATTAATATGATCTTAAATGTTAAATTAACTATACTTATTAATATTATTAATTAATTATGAACTAATTAAGATGAGAACTGGGTTTTCTAACCTTCACAAATGAGTAAACACAAGAAAACAGTCATGTCTTTATTTATTTATTTCAAACTGAACCAAAAGAACCTGAGTAAGTAATTAATTATTTCTCAACTTAGTCTACTTGTAGGCATAAACACATCTCCCAAGATAACTGGAACTTGTAACACATTTACAAAATTGGAATTGGGCTCTCCTATAATCTGCCTCAATGATTATTGAGCCAGGTTAGATAAATGTTAATACATGCAGCAGCAGTAGGTACATAACACATTAATTCATCCTGTATGACAGCAACAATTACTGTATGAATGTGTTCAATTGTTTTTTACCACTTTCTTCTTCACAAAATGGTATCTATCTCCAAATTTCTTGTCATAGCGAAGTAGCCCAAGTCTTAGTCAAGCCTTCTATTATTGTCCCATAGTCTTTTTGCAGAAATTATTTATAGATAGCTGCATAATACCATACAGATTCTAGTATCACATTGTATCTGAAATCAAAATAATGTTTTATAGGTACATGGTATGGAATTATTGTTAGTAAGTCACTAATCTTGTAAGAAAAATGTTGTTATCATTGAGCCAGGTTCGATGAATATGAATACACAGTGAGTGCAGCAGCAATTCATTACACAAAAAATAATCAAGTAAGACAGCAGCAACTCTAGTATTGTGTTGCATTGCTGTCTAGCACATTCTTCAATCAATGGAAATGGTGTTTTATCCAATTTCTTGTCAAAGCAAAGTAGCTCAAGTAGCTATCCTAATATCTAGTCCTAGTCTTTTTGCAGTATTGGTTTATAGATAGCTGCGAAATACCATATAGATTACTAGTATCACATTGTATCTTTATACATGGTATGGAGCTTTTGTAAGTAGGTAAGGATGTAACAAACATTTTGTTGGTATACCTACATACAATGCACTGTGTAGATATCCATTTCTATGTTTTTTACTCGGATGAAAACAATACCTAATAGATCTTGAGTGGATAAGTAAAATACAACAACTTTAGACATTGTTGAATGAAATGAAAACCACAGAATTCACCCTATTTACATACCTTATTTACCTCGGGGCTGCTCAGGTCGCCTTTTAAGAAATTTACAATCTTTTTGGCGTGTGGTTCTGTCTGTAAATTTTGTAAGGAAACTCCTCTTCGTCAAGTTATTTTCTCAACAAATGCATCAATGTTATGCTAATCCGGGCGGTAGATATATCACGTCACGTCGCATTAAAATAATAATTGTAATGTCTTCGTTTATTTCATTATTTATAAATTATATATTATATATTATCCATTTTCAAGCCAGTAAAGAATTTCGAGCAATACAATGCAACACGAAATGAAATACACAAACATAACCTCAACTCTCGCTGTCAATTTTACGTCAAAGTCGAAATGGCGGTAAAAAACCACAGTTTAAACTAGGCTGGGGCCTGGTTTGGCGATGTTGCTATAGAAAAGTCTCGTTTATGAAATAAACCTGTGACGCTAATAACGTTTTCGGGTTTATTGTCGAGTTTATCGCTAGAGTTGGTTTAAACCTGCAACCATAATAAGGCGGGAAAGGTAAATCTCGCACTGAAAACGGTTCAATACGATATTCGTGTGAACATAAAAAATGTCAAACGAGATCGTGTAGACAAGTCGAGAACTCATAAGCAAGAATCTTCTTATTATATATTTCGCCGTGTATATAAACAGTCGCAGGAAATTATCGCCTAGGGATAATTGCTTGCGAATCTCGTATGACATAATCGTAGTAGCGTAGCGTAGTAGAATAGCGTACGATTTCTCGCCTAGAAACGTACGAGAAACTCGCTCCATTTAAATGGCCTTTTAGGGTCACCGAGCCATCGAAGTAAGTTTACATCATATGCCTGTAGCATAAACAATTTGCGAAATAAGTATTCGTATCGTACGTGTCAACGAGTCATGCTTCGGCGTACAAACTATGAGTTATCTGTGTCACATATGCCCTATATACATGACAGTACTGTTTCACGTGAACGATGCGTCACGTGCCAGATCTGCAGATCAAGCTGTTCTATACCGTTATACAGTGCGTTTTCTCAAATCTATTAAATAAAAAGGGAAGATCGAACCTTAGATGTAAGACGCTTGGTCTGAAAAGTTTGTCCTTTTAATTCTGTAGGTCTACCATGAGTTACAACATTGATGATTGATTACAACATGCTTCTTATTGACGACCTCAGTGGCACAGCAGGCGAGAGTCCGCCTGCGACGCAAGAGGTTGCGAGTTCGATTCCCGTCTCAGAACAAATTTGTACAACCTGCAGAAATTTGTTCCGTTGGACTGGGTGTTTTTGTATATACATACATAACTGATATATGTATTAAATATATCAGTTATCTAGCACCCATAACACAAGCTTTAAGTAGCTTACTTTGGGGCTAGATGGTGCTGTGTGGACTTAACAGCATATATATACTAGCTGACCCGCACGCGGCTTCACTCGCTTGGTCTTGGTATAGAGGTAAAAGTTCCGTTTTGGAACCTCGAGGTCCTGGGTGGATCCCCGGGTTGGACAGTTACGCCAGTAACCCGCCCAATAAATTTTGAAGGAGTGCCCCTATAGTTTGCAATAGACTCGCCTCTTAGGTCCAAAAAAGAACCCCCATGCAAAATTTTAAACTTTTAGCACTCGCAGTAAAGAAGTTTCATACAAACTATCAACCCCAAAAAAATCCTTAGGGGTTGAATTTCATAAAATCCAGTCTTAGTGAGCACCTACGTCCTAAAAAGAACCCCCATGCAAAATTTTAAACTCCTAGCACTTGTGGTTTCTGAGATTTCGTGACGATTGAGTGACCTTTCGCTTTTATATAATATAGATTACTATTATTCAACTTAACTTAGTTGACAATACAATAGTTGAATAATGCTAGAGACAAACTGAGCTCACGTATGGAACGTATTATGACATCTTCGACTTGAATTAAATTTGTATTAAAACAGTTGAATCAGAAACATACTCATCACACGCAACGCAAGATAAGTATGTTTCTATTCAACAGTTTTCATAAAAATTCAGTAGTCTAGCTAGATGTCTGCGTTGAATACATGGGCTCAGTTTGTCTCTTCTTTTAAGCCGCGTATCGACTACGCGTTCCTGGCGCGCGCCAGACGTCGTCGAGCCTTCACAATAATATTGGTTAGCTTAGAGTCTACACATGTTTAATAAACAGAGAAGTGTTTTTTTTAATGCTCATTTACTTTGGGGCTTTTACCCCTTTTGGTATGCCAGCCCCATCATACTTATTATATACACATACACATTACTTCATTTTTTTCAATTATAAACTTGTATATAATATCTACCCAGTGCAGCGAAAAAATGACATTGCAACTTCAGTAGTTGGTTCTGCTAATATGGCTAAGTGTGTTTCAATGTTGTATTTGTACAAGTTGTTTTTATTTTATTAGGTAACGGTACAAGCACGAGGCCCACCTAATGTAAAGTGGTAACCTCTGCTTAGGAAGGATGCATTTTGTCACAAGTGACAAACTGCACTGAGACATTAAGTTGCCAAGTCGCATGTGCCTATAATTTCGCCGGAAACCATACCTTCAAACCAAAACACAGTATTGCGAACATTACTGATTCACGTTAGAAAAATGTATGGTGGCATTACTACCCGAGACGAATTCGTTCACAAAGAGTTCTACTGCTCACATAAGTTATGTTTTTGCATCAATGAATTGCCCTTGGTATCGGACACATTCTAAATAACAAGTGACGAATTCTACAGTACTGCATACGTCACAATTATAAAGTTCTAGGAGACGAATAAAATATCGAATGGTATAGAAAAATCTATTCAATACTTATAATAACGAGTAAAACAGTGGACTGTCATCATACTTGTACGGATACGGTTAGTTCGTGAGCGTCGTGAGGGCTGCTACTACATCGCCTCGGTGCTCTCGTAACGTTCTCTCTGCGAGTGTTCTGGAGATTTCTAACTCTTTCACCTGAAACATACAAAATATTTGTGTTAATAAAATATATGTGACGAGATATTGCATAGGCATTCTCCCAATGCTTTTGGCTTTACAACATCCATATGAGAGCATATGGATATTGTAAAGCCAAAAGCTCCGTAAAAAGTAATAAAGGTTCCTTTCAGGCAGTGAAAGTTCGTTCAGTTGCGACCCCGTGGCGTAGGGTACCTAGGCCTACCTAAATACACCAAATATTGATCACATATTATTAATAAAATAAAATAAAATACAATACATTAATAAAATACAGTTAACCATACATGTTGCTGTTCCTGGAAAAGTAGGATTTCTGCGAAATCTATTGTATTATTGGCCAAATATGGCGAAGAACGAGTCAACGGATTAAACTCCCAAAGTACGACAAGTATAAAAAAGTTTAGATTTACGAACAAATGGAACCGACAATCAACACCAAAAAGTGTGAAATAACTTATTGAAGTTGGTACCATGATAGTTCAAAAGTACCTATTATCACAATATTGTGCGCATGGTACCGACTTTGACAAGTTATTTAACACTTGTTGGTGTTGAAGTCGGTTCCATTTTTTGGTAAATCTTTTTATAGGTACTAGTTGCATTTCTTGGAAAAACATATTTTAACCATTTTTAGTGACCCTTGCTACGAAATCGATTGTCATTTACCGTCAGTGATGATATCATCAATGTAGGCGTAACACTTTTCAGTTATTGGAGTGTAACTCAAAAACTGCTTGACCGAATTTGATGTTATTTGAATGGGACTATAAATAATAATAATAATATTACCAAACAAAAAAATAAATTTGAGAATCGGTCACAAATGGGGGAGAAATCGGTGCGTGCGAGTACGCAGGTATACTAGTGGCTAGCTCTAGTGACGGAACTTTTCAGATCGCCCGAATGTATGCGATTTGGTCTAATGAGCTGTATGTAGTATGTACCTAAGACAATGGTATCGCAACCGACGAAACGTAAATCTCATTTGTATATGAAATTTTAAGTAAAATACAATAGCCAATATAAAAAATTTGACATTTAATAGGTACGAGTGTAATAATTTATTTTACTACAGATGCTTGCTCGCTCACATGCTTCGAGACAGAATACGAACGAAGAATATAACGATGTGATTTCATCGTACGATTAAAATTAGGACACTCTAAAAGATGCGTATATTTGAACGTGAGTTTGTGCTCCGTGCGATGAAACCGCATCGTTCACTCGTACGATCTATAGCCAATTAGGACGCCGCCTTTCGGTGGCACCAACCTAGACTGTATCTACGCTGAAAACGCGTACGTACTTCGTGTCTGTAGTTTGTAATATTAACAGTTACAGCTCACATATGAGTACCCCGCTTTTTTTATATTAATACTAGGCTCCACAGACTCCAGGGTCCGTGCTATTTTTTAGTTAATTACAAATTTATTACATCCAATATAATCTTTAAAAAAGAGACAACAATACATAGTTTTATGTTAAATTACTCAAGGGCTATATCATTTCTGAGTTTGCATGAGCTTTCAGAACAGACCGGTCTCCGCAGACAGCACCCGTTCACGAGATGACGCATGTGGCAGCCATCGCCATCCTCAACCATATTTGAGGGAAGTTGGCGACCCAACACACGACGCCACCGCCTGCCGACACCTTTTCATGCGCGTGTCTGCTCTGTATGCTCATTCTTACTCTTTGTCAAATAGAGCTTAACTTAAATAACTACTAATGTGAACTTATTTACTTAGGTACCCTCCCGTATTGCATTGAAGCAGGGCCTCAATTACCACTCCGTTTCGATCCCTGATGGCCATTTTGAGGTTATATTCTAATATGGTTTTGGTATTTGCAACCATCGCTTTCCTCACGAATCGCCCAATGGCATCGTCATCATCATCGGCGTAGTAAGTGAAGCTACGTGTGCCGGGACTGCGTGCGGGACGCTCTCGCGCAGCTTCATTTTACTCTTTATTTTTATGACTAGGACTAACTCGTACGTCAGTCCCTGCGCCTCGTGCGTATGGTAAGGGTGCGTGATCCCTCTTCCTTTCCGTAGCGCTGGCTGGTCGGGGTCTCCTTTTCTTCCTAGGTGTGAATTAGCGACAAAATGTTCGGAAGTTAGTCGGGTCTAAGGGATTTTCGCACCGCCAAAGCCGTCACTCACTGTTTAGCTATTCTAATAACACTGCAAGAAGTAATGCAGGTTTTTGCTAACTCTGTCGGAATGTGTTGGGTTATTAATACGCTGATTATTAGTAATTTTTAAACTTTCGCGATTTGAACACATAGTTATATTATATTAATGGGGCTTGATCGCGTTAGTAATAGTACTTATTTACCTCGACGTTTCGATCAAGTTGCATTGATCGTGGTCACGAGCGGACTGCTATCATGCGTTCTGGAGTGGACCTCCAGTAATCCTGTTTTTGCTCTAATATCTTCCGTAGCCCTGCAGTGCAGCAACACATGCTCCACAGTCTCGTCTTTCTGCAGATAGCCTCTACATAGTGGACTGTCCGTAGCTCCACTCACTACCGCTCTACCATTAACGAAAATAATGCATAAACAATAAAATGGTTTTTACGTCCGCTCGTGACCACGATCAATGCAACTTGATCGAAACGTCGAGGTAAATAAGTACTATTACTAACGCGATTAAGCCCCGTTAATATAATATAACTATGCGCTGATTATTGTTTTGGAGTATGATATACCTATGTAAGATTAAATTATATGTAGGCTGAAGTGTGCTGTGTTCTGAGGCATAATTAGCAGAATTCGAGCTGAGTTCTGATATTAATTTACTGTGGAGGCAATATGTGTTCAATAATTGCAGATCGTATCACAAGGGACCAAAATAAGGTATTGAAAGCGAGAGCGATTTAACAGAGCGTAGCAAGTGATTCAACATAATTATGTCGTTCGAGGTTAAACAACTTTGATACCGTGTGGCACACTATGCTTTTCATCCTATCTATGCTATGAGAAAAATAAATAACACATGCTTTTACTTTAATGGCTTTTATATTACAGAAATTTGGTGTTTGTCGATAAAATAGCTGTAGTATTTTATTCTGTTTGGTTCGCACTATCGCCTATATTTCGCAGCTTTTATTTTTTAACTAGCGACTGCCCGCGACTGCGTTCGCGTAATAGCCACCCATCTTTTTTGGTTTTTCTTTCATAAGAACCTTCTCCTAACTATAATTAACACAACAAAAAAGAATAAGCGACATTGTTCCATCCGTTCTCAAATTATAGCGCGACCAGGAGAAATAGTGGTTTATTCTTAAGAAGATAACCAAATTACTATAACAAAATTACAAAACTAGAAACGTAGTCTGTAGTAGTCTAATAACCAGAACTGAAAAAAATATGTGTATGTTTGGAAGTAAATTATTTATTACAGTTTCGCGAATAATTGCGTTCGAACTTTTTAATTAGTGTTCTAAACTCAAAAGTTATTTCGTCACTGGTCACATTACATTAAGTGCGCCGGAACTTAACGAGGAACTCTAAGCCTCATTTCGAATAGTCAAGTTCAAAATATTATAAATGGCACGAATTCGCAATGTGGTGACTGCCCGTGTTATATTTCCAGCACTACGCAAATATTTCACGCGCGGAAAGTAGCGGCGGCGGGCATTAGTTAAAATCGAAACCGCACTGGTTATTATTGTTTGTAATACAATTTTAATATTAACACAATACAATATAATATTATAATAATAGTTAATACTTTATGATTTTATTAATAATTACTTACTATTAACTCTATATCATCCTTTTTGACTGAAACCTTCTGAAGCTCCTTTTCTTTCTCAAGTCGTTCTGCAGCCTCTTTGTTTCTTCTGTCACCAATCAGGGAGAGAGCCTGGAATTTACAACTTTAACAGTTACACATTTTATTATGAGTTATGCATTGCATGCATTTATGCATTTTAATAATATGTGTAACTGAACCAATTAGAATTAAGTTAGGAGATAAACTCGATTACGTATTTGGATGTTGGTGTATTTCAGAGTGTTTTAGCAGAGTCTACATCCAACACTGCTAGAACACTCTATAGGTTATGCCATAAGATTTTAAATTGTACTACATAAGCAATGAATGTACCAATGGAGCTGGCATGGCTGCGACCAATGCAGCTAAAAGCTCCTTTAATTATTACAGAATTAACAAACAGAAAAAAATATGTGTATGTATATGATACATTATGTATACCTACCTAGAGTGATAGGAAAATAACTATATTCTTCATTATTCCAATATTATTTATCTTTAACATACTTATAATGTCCAATGATTTCAGTTATAAGAATTAAAAGGGTTTTTTTTAATATTATATTTATATTAATATAATATTTAAATTAAATAGTGTATAAGTTGTTTAATAACATTGTAAAAGAATTGCGACAGCCTATGTAATCAAATATATACATTTTATAAGTCTTCTTATTCTGTCATTGCCTCATGACAGAGGGTTGTGGTCATCACAAGTGGTTTTTCCCACTAAGATCTTCCAGGCTTCTCTGTTTTGAGAAAGTTGGACGGATGCATGAATGGTGGATTTACACGCCTGTTTAACTGTATCGGTCCATTAAGTTGGTGATCTTCCTCTACTTCTCTTTCCTTCCACGTGGCCTACCACTATCAGTTTTTCTAAATTGTCCGGCTTCCGCCGTGCCATGTGACCAAAGTACTAGATAACACTATGCATACATCTAGTCGAATGTTGAGTTCGGATCTTGAGTTCATTCAGTATCGACACGTTTTGGTGCGATTTTATAAGTAAGACACTAATATTATAAGGATGTAGGTAACATTTGTTTGTGAGTTTCAATGGCAGTAATCGCTAGGAATTATTACTATAGGAAGCTAAGCTACATATCCTTCAGTGCTATGGGAAATATTTTGTTCTGACATAAGTAGGTGTGTAGTTTTAACAAAAATCTTATCTGTAATTCAGAAAAAACAGGCTAACTGGCTGCTATCCAGGTGTGCAGTTAAAACAGTTTGAAATCTATGCTATGAGAAAACTATAAATGTTACATTGGAAATACTGAAAAAATAACTACTTGTTTGGAGTTTTACAAATTAGCTTTAAAACAAGAAACATATATTTTAGAATTTTTGTTCTTTATACCTATTTAAGTATAAAGAACAAAAATCCTCCTGGATAGAATTGGATTGTGTCTTCACAGTTATTTGGCTTATTTTTTAGCCATGGTTATAGGGTTTGTTCATGTTTTAATTTAATATCGAGGAGTTATAAAAACAAAATGTTCCAATAGTTTATATCTACTGAACATAATTTGACTTTGTCTGAGAGCTGAGTTATGAAAAAACATGGTCCATTAACATGCATTATTTTTCAATACAATGTTTTGATTCAGCTGGATAGTGTTGTACATTCTTCAAACATGAAGTGATAGATTAGATTAGATTCTTTGTGTATGCGACATCAATCCCTGCGACTTGTTTGAGTGTTGCAACTTTGCCAGTATCTGTTACATGATAGTTTCATAAACTGTAGGAGAAATTAAAGTAAACTTTTAGAATATGGTCGGTGATTAGAAGAGAGAATCAAACAAACTGTTCCACTCCAGTGATTACTCTAAAACACACAAACACAACATAAATAAGAACAAAATTCAAAACAAAAACATCATATCATATGTTTCATCTGTAAATGTTAATATTGCTATTGTTTGATTTTTGTTTTGTTTTATTGGTCTCTTGTCTTTTGAACTTGAATGCCTCAATTCATGAATACTCAATTTGCCTTTTCTGCCTTGGGAAAAGTGCTGGATAGCCAAAAAGATTAACAAAATTAAAGAGCTTCTGAAGGACTTTAACTAGTGTTCCACACGCTTTCAGAAGCTCTGATGTGATACCGTCATCACTCGGCGCCTTGTTGTTTTTAAGCTGTTTCAAGGCCATTCTAATCTCGTACAGGCTCATGTCTGGGATATCTTCGGTATAATGTCGGGTCAGCTTGGCTCTTGGGTCTTTGGCCGAGCTGCTTAAATGTTTAGCAACTGAAGAGTATAACTGTCCGTAGAAACTCTCTACCTCTCTTAACACTTCTGCTTTGGTCAACGCAACACAATATCTTCTCTCTTCAGCTTCGTCAACTGGCTCTGCCCAATAGACTTGTCTCTTGCAAACACTTTGGAGCCTTTGTTCCGCTCTATTGTCTCTTTAATAAGATTAGTATTAAAGATCCGGATGTTGTGTCACAAGGACTTCCATATTCGTTTATTTAGCAGCCTATATGCTTCAGTATCATCCCAAGACTAGTTTTAATGAAAGTTGTTCAGCCTTGGGGTAGACATAATCGTTTATAAAAAGTAATGTTAACTTTAAACTCATCAATCATATTATGCTTACTGTCTCACCCATCCCAACAAAACAATATTTAACACATTGTCTATCACATTGATAAAAATAATCTACATCGATAAGGGGACGCCAGGGGACCCAAACGGTAAATGGATCACTTTGATTATTTGAATAATCAAAAACTGAACGATTAAAAATCTACATACTTTATACTTAACCTATAAAACTCAACGATTTCTTTCAATAAACACTTACGCCAGATATATCCTGAGAAGATATTTCTTTTTCCTCTGCATAGTCGGTAACCTTCTCCAAGTCAGCTACGCCGCTGTCGTGCTTAGCAGTTTTCTTCTGGGTTTTATCTTTGTCATTCTGGATATCGTCAACATCTCCATTAATTTCTTCATCGGCCATTGTGTAAGTATTTTTTACAGTAAGTATTGTGCAGCTGAAACACAACTTAAGAACTTAACTAGGCCATCAAATAGGACTCTCTTACAGTTTTTGAAAAATTCATAAAAATTATTTAAGGTTGTAGAAAAATCCTCACAATTTGTTTTGTTCACCATAGACACCATAGATTAGATCAGGCCATAGATTAATCAGATTATATCTAAAGATCAGGCCTCCTTTCCTTGGAGTTATTATTAACCTATGGATCAGGCTTTGTCATCTGTTTACGATTATACTTATTCTTTCGCCGTTGGCCGTCGTAAAACTTTGGCGCTAGTTTCGCAGCAGCTATTCTTAAAACTTAGACAATGTTGCTATTATATTATGATAAATTATAACTTCGACCTTCTCCTCTTCCGCCCCTAATTTGTCATTTGGACACACCTGTCAAGCTCCCTAGAGATAAAATAAGATTATAGACGCTAGCGAATTAAAACAATGATATCTCGGGTTTCGCTTAGTTTATAGAGAAACATATAGCGATAGAATCGTATTGAACTAAGCTAACAAATAGTGGTAGAAATGTAGGTGTGTGAGAGTGTGTCACGTCCAAGATGAAAATACCGGAAGTGAGTTTATCCCTGAATTTTGTACCTATTTGGTTATTCTGGAGTAACTAAATAATAATCATCATTTATTTCAAGTAACAAAGACTCATATCAATTAAATTATAATAGTCATATTAAATTTCAAAAATTACAATCAACATAATCCATATCCATTATATTAATACATATACCAAAATAACATTAAATTATTAGATTAAATTAAAATTACCTATTAATATTAAGTTTATTTATATGCAATTCACACCAATGACATATATAGGGGGGGGGAACGGGTTGGTTTTTGGTCTTAGTGGGGTATGTTCAAGGCCAAAGAACATGCCTCTATAAAATGCTAAGTAATGCCAGCTGCGTACGTCTAGAAGTGCGGATCTAGACTACAGGCGCGCACCAACAAGTGCTTCATACACGTCCACGCCATCTTTAGACTGCCGCCGCGGTCTAGGGCTGGGCCCACATACTAACATCTTTGTGGGTCGTCCTCCCCGGGCAATGTTATGGTCCCCAACGAGCCCGCCTATAACATCTACCTCGTGACCATAATAGCCTAATACCAGTAGACCATAATAGTAGAACCTGGGGAATGTCTACGTTCGATTCTATGCAGTGAACGGGTCTCTTCAGGACGAACCACCTGCACCAGCAAGCAAGCCCACACCGGCAGACAAGCTGGATACCATGCGGGCTCCAGACGGCAAGACGGGGGAAACTCCGGACGAGCTGTCACACTCATCGCCCAAACCATCGTCCTCAAAGGTGACGGAGGATATGAGTGTGGATCCTGACCCCCCTACTAGAGGAGAGTGGAGGGATCCAAACGGGGCTAACACGGCAGAGTCAGAGGAGGAGGGAAACTTGGATGATGGCGACCCAATCCTCCATGACGTGTAAGGTCATTCAGACAAACCTCCAGCACAGCCTCACTGCAACGGCTAACCTGCGCAGCGCTGGGGGATGACAGCGAGGAGACCATGGCCTTGATCCAGGAGCCGTGGATCAGGGCGGGGCGTGTGTGTGGTCTCAATAATCTAAGGTGTAAGTTAATATATGACAACACCTCCAAAAACAACATTTGAGCATGTATATATGTACCAAGCAACATTGCATCATTGCCTCTAACCGAGTTCTGTTCCAGAGACTTGGCTACTGCCAGGCTCCGGGGTGTTCTCGGGGAGGAAGCTGGGGACGTGATCGTCGCGTCAGCCTACATGCCCGGCGACGAGGAGATCCCATCGAAAGACGTTGCGGACCTGGTAAGATACTGCGAGCTCAATGACTTCAAACTAGTAATATCAGCAGACACAAACGCCCATCACCCCATATGGGGTATGCCCACGTCAAACAGCAGAGGGGAGGACCTGGTAAACTTTTTATTTACTACAAATCTCCTTATAGCAAATACAGGCGCGGAACCAACTTTTGTTAGACAACGCAGCCGTACTATCATCGACCTCACCTTGGTCTCAAGTAATACAATCCTCATAGAGAACTGGGAAGTATCACAGGTGGATCAGGTATGAACTAAAAATAAGCAAACAGATACTAACACCAATCCGCAACCCCCGCAGGACTGACAAGACGATCTTTATAAGGTCCCTTGAACAAAACATGAACAAAGTAAGTGCGAACACGCAACTGGTAAACATAGAAGAAATAGAGCAAACTGTTGAACAACTCACGTATAGTCTTACTATGAGTTTTGAAAGCGCATGCCCCCTCTCTTTGCCAAACGCTGGGGGAGGCAATCAGGGGTGAACCAAAGCGCTGGAACGACAGAGGCGGAAGGTACGCAAGCTGTTCAATAGAGCCATGAATACATGCATGGACGAGGACTGGGACAACTATAGAATAGCCAAGGCTAAATATAAGAAAAATATACGGTCCAGGTCACGCAGGTCATGGAAAAACTACAACACCAGCATCAAGTCGAATGGACAAGCGAATAGGGTTAGGAAAATACTGCTAGTAACTTGAACCGCGACATCGGCTCCATAAAGAAAAGCGACAATACGTTTACAAAAACTATAACAGAAACCTATACAATACTTCTGGAAACACACTTTCCTGGGTGCCTAATATCAGACTCAAATGTTTGGACAGAACACCTCATGGCACCACCTACAGCGACAGACTGGGCTGTTGCACAGACTGTTGTTACAGGAGAGAGACTAAACTGGGCAATCAACACATTCACACCGTACAAAACGCCAGGTTTGGACGGGATATTCCCAGGACTCCTACAATGGAGTGAATATCATATAAACGAGACATTGAGTGCTATCTTCAAGGCATGTCTGGCGCACAGATACATGCCCAAAGGGTGGAGAGAGGTTAAGGTCTTGTTTATGCCAAAGCCGGGTAAGAGTGACTACACAGAAGCAAAGGCTTATAGACCGATAAGTCTTACGTCTTTTCTCCTGAAAACCTTGGAGAGGCTCTGTGATAGGTACATCAGAGACACAGTTCTCATTACCGCGCCACTTGACCCAGAACAGCACGCTTACAGCGCAGGTAAATCTACCGAATCCGCCCTACACAGTGTTATACACAAAGTAGAGCGAGATATTAAAAGTAAAAATCTATGTCTAGGAGCTTTCATTGATATAGAAGGAGCCTTTGACAAAATTAACTTTAGCAGCATCAGAGCAGCATTGCTTAAACATAAAGTAGACCTGACCCTGATCGATTGGATCATAAACATGCTAGAATTAAGGGCGATACGAATTGATTTAAACGGCACGACCAGGGGAGTGGTGGCCAAGGGGTGCCCCCAAGGAGGTGTCCTGTCCCCGCTCCTATGGAATCTAGTAGTCAATGATCTAATCACCAGGCTGAATACAAGTCGCTTCTTCACGGTAGGGTATGCAGACGACCTCGCAATACTAATATCAGGCCATTTTGCCAGTGTGGCATGTGACCTGATGAGAAATGCGTTAAAGGTTGTCGAAAAATGGTGCATAGAATACGAACTCTCCGTAAACCCAGCTAAAACCGAACTGGTGATGTTCACTAACAAACGAACCCTAGGCAGGTTTACACTACCTAGCCTACTTAACAAGCAACTGAAACTGTCAGAAGAAGTGAAATATCTGGGAGTCACACTAGACAGCAAGTTGAATTGGGCCAAGCACTTAGAGAACAAGTTAATCAAGGCCAGTATTTCGTTCTGGCAATGCAGAAGGATGATAGGTAAAACATGGGGACTAAGCCCTAAGATCACCCTGTGGCTATATAAAACGGTAATCAGACCTTCACTAACATATGGTGCAATTGTGTGGTGGCCCAGAACCACCCTGAGCACCACCAAAACCAAGCTACAAACCTTTTAGAGACTTGCCTGTGTAGCCACAACAGGCTGCATGCGCACTGCACCAACCGCCTTGATTGAGGCCCTGATAGGCCTGACCCCGCTACACCTATACATACAACAAGAAGCCGCGGCGGCTGCGTACAGGCTAAAGGCACTGAACCTCTGGTATCAGGATCAATTAGCACCCCATACAACAATCATAGAAAACTTTGCAGTTGGAAACCCCTTAATAAAGTCTATCTATGATAGAGTACAAAAGCAACATTTCTTTACAAAGAGCTACCGCGTACAACTAAATGAAGAGCCAAGCGACTGCTCAGGTATACATGAAGTCAGAATTTACACAGATGGCTCCAAGATGGCAACAGGCACCGGAGCGGGAGCGTTCTCGGAGGAACTAAACATACACATAGCAACAGGGCTAGGTAAACACAACTCTATATTCCAAGCAGAATGTGTGGGTGTCATCCAAGCCACAGCAGCAGTACTTTGCAGGAAGGTAACCAATAGTAATATTAGGATACTCTGCGACAGCACTGCGGTACTACGAGCCCTAAATTGATACGACCACTCTTCGGGGCTGATCAGACAATGTCACCGACTATTGGAGGAAGTAAGTAAACATAACAATAATGTCACACTCTAATGGATAAAGGGGCACAGCGATTCCAGAGGTAACGATGCGGCTGATGAGCTAGCAAGGAGAGGTTCCGGAATGACGTGTGCAGGACCAGAACCAATGATCTCCCTACCTTTCAGTCAAATTCGTGCATGGATTCGCAAGAAAACTAAGGACCAGCATCAGAACTACTGGGCAAGTATCGAGGGTTGTAGGCAGTCGAAGGAGGCTTTTCCGATTCTAAATCTGAAATTCTCCAGAAAACTCCTCAATCTTAAAAGAAATAATGTACGACATATCGTCGGAATTATGACCGGTCATTGCTCCTTAAACAAACACCTGTTTAATCTAGGTGTTACAGACAGCCCCCTATGCAGAGGCTGCATGGAGGTGGAAGAAACAGCTGCGCATCGAATGCAGGAGCGTGGCGGCACAAAGGGCAGCTAACCTCGGCTCGCCGAGGACAGTGTGGGAAGCCTGCGCCAAGCCGAAGGAGCTGCTGGCTTTCCTGGGCGACACCGGGTGGCTGGACTGATCAGCGTCACCCGGCTATCACGCAAAATGGGCCGCGCCACAGCGGCCTGGTTGCGGAAAAGAGCTAGCCCACCAAGTACCAAGTACCAAGTAAGACATATATAGGGACAGTCGAGCCTGTCTGCGAGTGCGGCCAGCATGCTGTTAGCGCTTTCCCGCACCCTCCGCACCAGGGAGCCGCATCTCTTGCGCATTGTAGAGTAGAAGTAGTCTACTCGCGCTTCCGCAAACATTGTAGATGCGCTGCAGTAGCGGGGGAGCGCCAGCAGCATCCTGAACGCGTTATTGTACTGGATTCGGAGGGCGTTGTAAGATTTTTGTGTAAAGTCACTCCACAAGCTGCACGTGTAGAAAGTAGTGCAGTAGGCTCTAAATAGAGTTAACTTAACCACTATTGAGCAGCGTGCAAACCTGCGGATCACCATGTTGGCTCTTACCGCCAGCGCCCTCCTCTCCCGCTCAATGTCAGCGTTGTCCTTTAGGGTATGTGTCACGTAGTGGCCCAGATATTTGAACTTCTCGACCAATTCTAATTGCGAACCATACAACCTTATGGGAGGAACCACCGTCACTTTTCTAGGCCCGCCCTGGAATACCATACACTTGCTTTTTTTGACATTATACTGCAGTCCGTGATCCTCGGCATATCTCTCACACGTACTCAGCAGCTTTCGAAGTCCACAGACCGAGGCGCTCAGTAACACCATATCGTCCGCGTAGCTTATATTATTAAAACAGACGCCGTCAACGTAGCAACCGATATGTTGTCCACTAAGCACCTCGATCAGTCCGTTAATGTATAGGTTGAAGATAGCAGGTGAGGTTAATCCCCCTGCCTCACCCCGCACTCCAACCTGTATGGATCCGACAACGTCCCCGCCCACTTGACATTGTTGACCTGGTTCCCATACCAGTACCTCAAGATGTTGATGAGTTCGCTAGGTACCTATATGTAGTGCTCTCATTTTCTCCCAGAGTATATCATAAGAGACCAGGTCAAATGCCTTAGAAAGGTCAAGGAAGCAAGAATAAACAGGTGTTTTCCTTTCTGTGTAGTATTTGCCAGCACTCTTAAAACACAATATCGCCGTTTCTGTAGACAATTAGAACTGGTTGTCATGCAGCTGTAAGTAGTTAATTAATCGTGTATTAATAATGCTGTCAAAAACTTTTGCTATTATTGTTGCCAACGAAATAGGACGATAGTTTGTTATGTCAGACACATCTTCGGCCTTATTTTTTACTACAGGCACAACATTAGTTCTCATGAAGTCGGTAGGCAGATAAGAGTGTGATATACATAAGTTATATAGCATAGCCAACACTCTGCATATGTGAGGTCCAGCGTATTGTATATGCTCTATGCTTAAACCATCATGGCCCGGGGATTTACCTTTTGATATAGAGTTTATCGCCCTGAATACGTCCCTGGCCGTGATTTTGGTTTCAACATGTTTACCACAGGTAGTTTCCGCACTGCCACCCGTGTCTTGCGATGGTCCCAAAGGGGAATTAACTACAAAGTGATTTTTGAATTTATCAGCTATGCATTTTACGTCAGTAGAGCCGTCCACATTCACCGGTAGACCAGGGCGATTTTTCATGCGATTTGTATTTTTCCAAAAACCAACAAAATCCTTTTCACTGTGCTTAGAGGCAAGTATATCCAATTTCAATTGCTCTTGAATATTCTGACACCATTTTATACGCGACTTGAATATTTTTTTACTTTTGCACATCTTAGTATACATAATAGCAGTCTTTGGACTACCACACATCAACCATTCCGGAAAATCCACCCTGGCCGCCCTGTGGCTGTCACTAACATATATATTCCACCCCACAAGTGTCTTACTCTTATGTTTCTTCTGTTTATGCTCCCTTCCACGACCATTCCCAGATGACACACATAACGCATGCACAATACCGGAATATAGTTTATCAATCACACAGACATGCGCCGGATCACTACAATATTTATCACTACATTTTTCAAACATGCTAGGGAAGTCAATAAGTCGAAGATGTTTATTACATTCTGTTTGATACTGTGTAATTTGCGCAGCGGTTCTTTCTCCCCATGCCACTCCATTAGACACTACCTTCAAATTAAATGACACAGGAGTCAAATATTCTAAATTACACTCGCATATAATGGGAAAATGATCTGACCATAATACATCATATTTCACATAAACTTTACAAACAGAGTTGTCAGCTGATTGTGATACAACAACATGATCTAACCATCGTTTAGACCCACATATTTGATCTACAAATGTAAATGTGTTTGAGGTTAAACTCAATTTATCTATGTCAATAGGTATCCAATTTAATTCATTACAGGAGATAATCAATTCATCATAAAACAGTTCACCAGGATGAGCATTAAAATCCCCTAATATAAAAATAGATTCGTTTTCGTAATCATTATTAATCGCACTTACAGTTCCTATACATTCCGTGAAAGTCGTCAAGTTAATCGATTTGTTTGTCGGCATATATACACTCACAACTATAAATGCACTAGATATTGTTTTTATACGTATAGCACACACTCACGGATTGCCGCAATCTATCACAGTAACGCAATGAAACACGTTGGTTTTCCAGATCAGCCCAGTCCCTCCATGCGGGCGCCCCGTTAGAAGAGTGTTCGTATCCACAGCAGAAGTACCGGTGCAGCTAAACCTGTTATCTATGGTATTCAGATATGATAACTCTTCCGGGAGCAGCCAAGTTTCTTGCAGTGCTATCACAGCGCATTCATCACATAATATGCGTATATCAGCAAGAGCGCGTTTCACGTTTTTTGTCATGACTCGTGTCACAAATCATTATAATTACCACTTATTACACAATCGCGGGGTATATAGTATTCTATTAAAACCACTTTATAAGTTTTAGCTGCGCCACGCGTTACACCCGCATGGTGATGCATGATGATGAAAAGTATCCTATGTGCATATACATATCCAGCACCTCATCTACTGCTATATCAAATTTCATGCAGAGTACCACAAGGTACACTCTCAGTCCTGTTTTGTATTTGACTTGATCAGGTCAACTCATTGATAAACTGAGTGGATAAAAGTTGGCTTTACAATCATCTGTAAACACATTTTTATCCCAGTGTTGGTCTCGTAACCCAGTCAAAAGTCTAATAAAATCCAATTTGGAGTCGAAATTTTAAATTAAAAAAAATCACGGGCTATTTGATCAGAAAAGATCTAAATACGAGTAGCTTTAATGATTTGCAAGTTTTACAAGTTTCTCCATACGGTTTATATTTGACCTTCGCAAATATGACCATGTCTCTGAATTCCGCACTAAACTCAAATGGCTTCTCATCGTTGTCACCGGAATTGTCATATGTTGTCCCTTCTTTATAGTATATTGTTCAATCCCTCATTTCCACGCTATCTTTAGGAAATTGTTGGATTTCACTATTTTTTAACTATTGTTGGGCATTTCATAAAGAAGCGCATGGAATTTATAGCCTATCAAATAACATAAGATCCACCATTACAGCAACCTGCTTATTTCATAAAAGTCAGAATGGATAGAAACCATCATAATGACATGTGCAACCAAATAGATGACTTTTCTATTGCCAAATCGAAGTTTTGTGAGCCAGAAATGTGTAAAACTCTAATTCATACGCATAATAAATCGCTTAATATACTTTCTCTGAACATAAGAAGTGTTAATAAGAATTTCAACGGGCTAGAACTGCTATTGTTGAGGCTTGATTTTGATTGTGACATTATAATTTTGACAGAGTGTTAGATTGATAACCATAAACCATTTCCATCACTGACGAAATATAACTCTGCATACACCAAGAATTGTATAAATAAAAATGGTGGTATTATAGTCTATTCTATGCCTAGTTTGAATCTACAGATAGATGAACCTGTTTTTGAGGAATCTAACTGTATCATTGTTAAGATGGGTCTAAAAATAGCAATAGTCGCTTTGTACCGATCTCCATCTTTTATAAATACTGACACTTTTCTAAATTTGTTAGATAGTGTTTTAACAATATACAAAAAATACCCGACAATAACAATAATCGGAGATATTAACATTGGGATTCATCCAGAAAGTTTGGATAAGCATTCTGCTAGTTATCTAGAATTACTAGCTAGTCATGGAATTCTGGCTAGTCACAACATTCTGACTAGAGGGAACCGCTGCTTAGACCATATTATGCTCAAAAGTAAATTAAAATGTACTTCAGTAGTCATTAAAACAGCAGTCACATATCATTATCCTAGCCTCCTAAGTATTCAAATTAACTCTTTATATTTACTTACCCCCAAAAAATCAATAATATAACAAACTTCGCGGCAATTGCGAAATTAAATCCCATAATTTTTATGACATTTTGCAGTCTCTGGATGCAAACGCAGCAACCAAACTCTTCATGAATAAATTAATGGAAAATTACTAAAATAAACACCAGGGTATTTAAAGTGCCACACCAACAACGCATCATCAAACACTGGATCACCCCCGGAGTTCTTCGCTTTATTCGGGTTAAAGACAAAATGCATATTCGCTTGAAAGAGACACCTTATAATCAAATGCTCAAAATAACATACTGTAGATATAGAAACTTTTGTACGATCTTACTCAAAAAACTTAAAAGCAACTACCTAAAGTCAGAGCTAGAAAAGAGTAAAAATAATATTAAAAAACATGGCAAATAATCAAACAAATTACATATACAGATAAACAAAAAACCGCAAACGAAAATCTGCTACATTTAAAAAGTAATCCACTTGACTCTATAAATTTTGCAAACAGTTACTTTTCAAACGTGGGCAAAATTATCTCTAGTAAAATCACCCATAAATCGTACAGTGATCCTTACATACAAATATCCCATCTACCGTCACAAGTTAATTCTATTGGCTTAATAGGTACTGATGAAACTGAAATCGCTAACATATTAAATGACTTAAAAAATGACTGTGCGGTTGGCTTTGACGGCGTGTCAACAAGGGTGATAAAGCAATCCTCACAGACACTGGTACCCGTTATTACACACATTTGTAACCTATCCATGTCCTCTGGAAAATTTCCTTCAAAGTTTAAAACATCCATTGTCACACCCATTCATAAATGTGGTAGTAGAGACAGTGCCGAAAACTATAGGCAAATTTCAATTTTACCTTCTGTTTCTAAGATTCTAGAAAAGGTTATCAATAAACGCCTTATATCTTACCTAGAAAAATATAACATTACATCGCCAAATCAGTTCGGGTTCAGAGCCGGTCAATCAGCTGAACACGCAGTCTCAGACCTAACAAATTGTATTGTTACTGAACTGGACAAGAAAAATAAAGTTATTGGCGTATTTCTAGATCTTGCAAAAGCCTTCGACACTGTTTCTATTCCTATACTAGTTCAAAAACTTAAAAAGGTGGGAATAAGAGACAATGCTTTGCACCTCATAGAGGACTATTTGAAGGGGAGGACCCAGAGAACTAGGGTGGGTGACTTAATTAGTGATGAGAGACAAGGGCGTACCCAGGATTTCAGCTAGGAGGGGGCAGGGGGCTGCTTATATCTGTTTCGAAAAGATCGTCTGTCGGGTATATTGAAACAAAAAATCATGAAAATTGACTTTTATTCATTAATTTTGATGATGACACAAAACAAAATATTATACATAATTATACCATACATTATGTATAATATATATTATTATATTATGTATGTATATATTAATTTAACAGTAATCTTCTCGGATTTGCCGCAAATTTGTCTATGACAGTCATTTCAATAAACTCACTGTTGTCTTTTAAATAGTTGCGATGTACGCTCATCAGACATAAACCCGTAAGCCTTTCTTCACCCATGGTGCTTCTAAGCCACGTTTTAACTCTTCGCAGCGTACTGAAGGACCGTTCTACGGTCGCCGTGGTGCATGGGATAGTGCTTAAAATAATTAATGCCTTTCTGACAGCAGGGTAAAAAATGTTGGCTTCGTTGAACAGATCAATTACTTCTATGTCCCTTAATTGATCATCTGATAAAGCCTTCGCCACCCATAAATTATGCGAAAGGTTCAGTTCTCCGGTGATATCCAGGTTATAAAATTCTTGGAATGATTCTGCGTTTTTGTGTAGGTCTGTAATGCTGGTTTTTGTCATATACAAGGGATGTAGCCTGCTTAAAGCAAACGCCGGAGTATTTTCTTGGGAGAATCGAATATTCAGAGATGAAATGAGTGAATCAATGTATGGGATTATCAGGGAACGCCGCCAATATTCGTTATCATTGTCTGATGGCGGATTACTTCTATGTGTTTGCTTATGAGCAAGACGTGGAACCGAAATTTCTATGTTCAAATCCATTGCAACAGCTCGTGCTTTTTGAAGTATTTCATTACTTATTCTATCAGGAAACTCGCGGTCATTTCTGAGAATGTCCTTGATATTTTTGATGTGTTCCCCTACCGAGATCATGTCGATCGATTTAGCTTGCAGTGCGTTAACTACTGGTTCTAAAACTGCTGAATATTTGGCTATTGTTTGTAGAGTAACAATAAACACTGGTTTTGTAACGGCTGAATGCAACTGATATGCAGATTTTCTGGTGGCATAATTTCCTTCTACGGATAACGTTTCTAGAGATTTCACAAGCTCTGAAAAATGTTGAGATAACTTTCTGATTGATTTATATTTTTCTGACCATCTCGTCTCACATAATCGTGATAGGTTTGGAGCGTAGTTTCGACGTGTAGTCGATTCCCTGAAAAACGTTATAACATCCTTTACAGTGGCGACAGTATTTCTAATTTCTGGCACTGCGTTCGCATCATTCACAACAAGGTTGAGTTTGTGACTTGAGCAATGAAAATATAAAGCACGAGGATATTTTTTTCTCAAAATGGCTTGTACGCCACCCTCTTTCCCTGCCATTGTAGAACAGCCATCGAATCCAAAACCTACGCAATCTTCGGTTGAGAGGTTAGAACTAATTAAGAAATTGTCAATTGCTTCGGCAATTGCGTAAGCATTTTGTGCTTTTAGTTCAACGAACCCTACAAATTCTTCTCTGATTTTCCTTTTGCTTTCGTCGTAGAACCGCACGCCTATTGACAGCTGTTCTTTCCCAGATACGTCTGCTGTTTCATCAGCTAAGACTGCGTAAGCCATGGTCTTCTGAACCTCACTAATTATATTCTCCTTAATAACTTCGCCACATAAATTTATCAATTCGTTTTGTATTTTTGGTGATGTGTAAACTGCATTGCGACGGCACTTTTCCAGGTGACTCTTTAATCTGTCGTCCCCTGAATTGATTCTCAACTTCAATAAATCTAATAAAACACCCTCATCTGCTTGTTTGCCCCTAAGAGGCATATCATGTGTGCCGCAAAATACTATACAAGAAATAATTGATGACAATATTTGTCTGTTTTCATCGATTTCTTTTTGGTGTCCACTTTGCAGTTGGATGTCTACAGGAACATTTTCAAGAAAATTTTTTGCAGCATTTGTCGCCGTTTGGTGAAGGTTGGTCGTTGCATGCTTTCGGCAGTCTTCATGCATATTTTTGAACTTTATATATGGCCTGACCATAAACGATCCCAAAATTCCTCTCACAGTGCTAATGGGCGGAGGGAACAAAACACAATGCTTACAAAGAGCACCTTTTAGTCGCTTGGAATATACTAGCCATGGTGAATATTGATCCAACCAAGCATGGTTAAATTTTCTTTTTAAATGGCTTGCATCACTTTCAAAATCGTAATTTCTGGGCGGGATCCAAGGATTTTGTAACAACTCGATAGCTGGGTAGCCAACCCAACATAACGTCCCAGATCATTTTCATGACAGCCATCGTCCACTATAATTTCAGGATCGACGTTGACGTCATAAGTTTGTTGGGATGTCGATGGAGAAGAATAGTCGGCAACAGATATATTAACAGGTTCTACAGGAGAATTTGACGCTTGTCCAATGTTAGCATGCAATGATCAAGATCATTACATGAGTGGTTTTATCATGGTTGTCATTTTCATCGCTTCCACTGCTACTTTCCCGACCTTTTTTTCTTTTTTCGCGTGTCCTCCCTAAAAAATGGATACACAAAAATACTCTTACAGTGTTTAGGCGGGTTGTATAAGACGAAAATAAAGATCAAGTTTCACATTCTAATATATATGGTTTGAACGCCAAATAAGCATAACTAGGTAATTTGAAATAATACACTTGTTGTGACGTTAGAGAAAAGGGACTTTGTTGTCGGTATGGACTTATTAATAAATCCAAAATATTGCAAGGATCTTTCTTTTATGTTTTTTTTTACTTTTTAATCACAAAATATTCACAAATGTTATTTTAGCTATTATAACAAAACCACGTCTTGTAATTCATAAATTTAAATATTGTAAGTAATGCTTAAGATATACACTTACAAGAGAGTCAAAGCCCCCCATTAAATCAAATAATCATATTAGGTACCTACTTAAGTGTTTTGTTTTGACTCACCTCTTTCAAAGAATTTCCTGATATCCATTTGACGGAGTAATATTTCCAGTTGTTGCACAGTAAACGTAAATCTTGTGTCGCCGCAACGAAACTATAAGACACTATGTCGTATGAAATATTCGCTCGTATTACACTCCGAACTGAATTGTATTCGAACTAAATTGACGTGCTCTGCCTCACGCTTCCGCTTATATATTGAAATATTCTTGCTCCCGAAATATGTAGAAAATACTCGACTCTATTTCCATCCTTGTCTTATACTTGCTATCACTGTCTTTTCTTTCCAGAATAGTCCATGCTAGAACGTTCTTCGCGGTATTGCTATTCAATACAAGATGTCGCTATTGACCGTATAAATTGATCCTATTTCTTTTTACTGGAAAAAGTACTGCCGTCCGAAACTAGATGGCGCTAGATGTTGTTTTCTCCCAATTATATTCGGCTTTAATCCTAGATGGCTCTCTGATTGTCTCGGCGGAACCGGAAACTACGAGATGCGACGGTTTTGCGGGAGATTTAAATTATATTGCATCGCTAACAGTATACTAGAATTACTAGAGTCTGTCTAGTGAGCCGCGGCACAGATAAAACCGCAGCAAAAATCTTTTAGTTGTAAACACTGAATATACTATGAAATTTGAATTTGATACTTTCACTATTTTATTTTATAAACACTAAGAATCTTAAACTAAATCTGTACAGATATATACTACTTAAAATAATATGCAACATATTGAATATTATTTTATTTTAGCATTGAAAACAAATTAATATAATAAATAAAACCAAACTTGCATCAAAACCTTACTTAGTTTTTATTTATTCTGTCGCGTAATCAAAATCAGATTCCAGAAATTAAATTCTCGACTATGAATCGTTACTGTCACTTTCATTATCACAACAAAATAATAAAAACGAAATAAAGAAATAAATAAAGTGTATCAAAACTTGATCAAAACATTTTGCGTTTCGTTTGACGGCGGCTGAAAGTCACTATATAAAATATTCTGCCCCCCCCCCCCCCCCCTAGAAGATTACAAAAATGTAATTTTTACCCCTACTATTTTACCTTTAATTCTATTTTACCTAATTTTGCCCCTACCTGGGTACGCCCTTGATGAGAGAGCAGTACGGTTTGGTGTCCCACAAGGCAGCGTATTAGGAACTTTTTTTTTTGTTTTTTTTTCTCCCGTGGAAATCCTTTATGGATACCACCTACCACGGGGAGGTAGGTGGTTATGTGGGAGTCCGTATACCCACCAAAACCCCGGGGTGTTCCGTCACTGCCGCCCTCGGCGGGAACGCGGGACAGATTTTCCACACGACCGCGAACCCGCTGTGGCTGTCCGTTGCCGGACTCTTCTCTTCGCGGCACACCAGAACATATGGCACGCCGCAACTACCTCGGAGACCAAACCCGCCAACAATGAGCGCCAGACTTCCCCGTGTCTGGACGCCCGTGGTCTCCCTGCGGTGGGTCGGATACGTAGCCCCACCGCCTGCTACGTCAGCCACAGGGGATAATCCCCAGCGACCCCACCTCCTCGAGTCTGCGCCGAGCGTCCGGACCCCACCTCCTCGAGCCTGCACCAAAGTGCCCGGGCCCCCCTCCTCGAGCCTGCGCCAAAGGTTCCGGGCCCCACCTCCTCTAGCCTGCACCAAAGTGCCCGGGCCCCCCTCCTCGAGCCTGCACCAAAGCGCCCGGGCCCCACCTCATCGAGTCTGCGCCAAAGCGCCCGGACCCCGCTACTCCTATGTGGACTTGGCAGCCAAAGCCCATAGGAGCGGCCCCGCCTGAGCCAGCCAGCGCACCCCAACGCCGGCGCGGCCCCTGGGTTCCTCTTGGCTTCACCGTGGTGATCCAAGCCACGGCTACTGAGCCACCCCCGCCACGTCAATGCGGGAACCCTTCGGGGGGAGCGTATTAGGAACTAGCCTATTGAAATAATACGAATTGAAAGAATACGACTAGTCTATGTCAACGATCTGTGCAGCCTTAAATTGAAAAATGGTAAAATTGTATCGTATGCGGACGACACAGCGCTTATTTTTGTAGGAAAAGACTGGGAATAGGCATGTGCCTATGCTGAAGCAGGTTTAAATATTGTCACTCAATGGCTGCAATCAAACTTACTTTTACTTAATATTGATAAGACAAAACTCGTGGCTTTCGTCAATGGGCGTGGAAAAACGCCAGATATTAGAATAAAAATTCATCAAAATTGTACTACAAGCAATTGCAGCTGCTCTATATTGCAAATCGTACCTCACATCAAGTATTTGGGAGTAACTCTAGATCGAAGAATGACGTGGAAAGAACGTATTGAGATCCTGAGCAACAGAGTTAGAAAACTCATTTTCATGATTAAAAATCTACGCGATGTGGCAGATCGCAATTTAGTCATAAATGTGTATAACGCACTATGCAGGTCGATTTTTACTTACTGCAATACCGCGTGGGGAGGTGCAGGCATAACCTACATGCTGTCACTGGAAGTCTGGAACGCGCTCAAAGAGCAGTTCTAAAAGTTGCTACATTTAGACCACGTTTGTTTTCAACCAATGATTTGTACAAAGATTGCGGAGTTTTGACAGTTCGACAGTTATTCATAAAGAATATTATACTTACTAAGCATAACCACATACCTTTAATGAAAAACGGCCAAACGAAGAAAAGATAGAATTTTAGACTATAGTAAATTCAACTCTAAATTAGCTAAGTGAAATATTTGTTTCCTGGGTCCACTTATATAATAACCTTAACAAAATTATAAAAGGTTTTGTTTAACTACGCAACAGAGATGCAGAAGTGTAGCGCTTATTAGTTGGCTAAAGAATTTAAGCTACGATGATACTGAATTGTTAATCGAAATAATTGAATAACTAATTGATACTATCTATCTTCTAACTTTCTCTCCTTTACGCAGGTACAAAATGTTCACTCCTTACGTACACAGACACACACATATACACACACGCACACTACATACACCACACGCACATACAACTTTTAATTTGTTTATTTTTAAGATTATTGTAAAATAATTTTAGATTATCAGATTTCACTATTATGTTTTATTTGAACCTAGCTGTAACACAGGCTACGTACGTCCAAATTATACACTTGTACAATATGAAGGAAACGCTGAATCTACAACACAAGTTTTTCTTAGTGTAGGTTCTGCACGCCAATTAAATTGCAACAATAACACGGCATATTTCTAAGCTTAAGTATTTATGTGTAAGTAGAGCAAAATTGTAAAAACTTTTGAGTGAAATAAATTATTATTATTATTATTTGACATATTTCACGGGTTTCACCCGGTCCTTTACATAGGCATAAGTGGGGCTGTAGCCAACACTTAGAGGCCCGTTTGGTATAAAAATACAATGTAGTATAAAAACAGAAACATTTTGGAAGGATGGTGATATGGTTTATATATTGATAAAATGAGTAAAATGGCAAGGCTATTGATATCAGATTATTAGTGATAAGGGAGATGGTGGGCTATGGACGAGAGTACGGCACCTGCCAATTTTAGTATCATTTTAAAATTTTTGGGCAGGTGGTGTCTTGCCATCCACTAAACGGGCCCCCCATAAGGGCCACCATCACTGGTGACAAAAAGGGCAACGTTGGTGAAGATGGCTAAAGGGTGTCGAGAGGTGTGCTGCGGTTTCACTAAAGCGCTACTACCGGCGCTATTATTATTATTATATATGTTTTAGTATAATTATATAAGTATAGTTTGTATATATTATCAGTATTTTTTTCTAGCTATATTCTTGAGTTTTGCTATATGTAGTGATTATTACACTTGTTTTATACACCACCGTGTATGCCTATTTCATTTCGTGCATGGTTGTCTGGAAGAGATCACTCTGAGCATATGTAACATATATTTGTATTGTGGTGTTACAATAAAGAGTTAATCTATCTATCTATCTAATTCGAAAAATAATTGCTTAATGTGTCTACGTGAAAATAAAAAACTAGTCGTACCAATTAATAGATAAGCCAAAATTCTAAATAAAGACGGCAATCTAGGATATTATTAATGTACAATATATTGTCTCTAAGAGTTACCAATCTACATTATAACTTGTTTGTTTTTTCTACACTAATAGCTTAGCAAAAGTGTTTTATAAGTTACAATAAAAATATTGATTATATGACCCAAGTGTATCTTTCACTGGATCTTTTGGAAACCTAAATGACACCCAATCGGGAAACTAAACGAGTAGAGTGGTAACACTAATTGAGTTTTGCATATTATTAGAAAAAGCTCTTGTAAAACACTTAAAATGAGGTGTTAGAGACTACTTTTGCGTGAAGGGCGACCGTGGTCTCCTTTATTTTACATATACTCTAATTTTTACGCAATCTCATCGCACAAAATGGTATTTTTGATTTTTCATCATACTCAGTATCCACAGCGAGTGACACTTGTCGACTGATTTTGATTTTGAGTGAAAACCAAGTATCCGTTCCATAGAGTAAACTATATATATGGAGATAGAGACATCAGCTTAAGAGACGCTCAAAGCGTCATCTAACGCAAAGTGAATCAACTAATTTACGTGACGTCACATCACGTGACCTGATATCAATATCATTTTTTTTATATAATGAAATATTTCTTTATTTTAAACAGCGTTAGGTATACTGTTCAAAATAAAGAAATATTTTAATACCTAGTTTTTACCAGCTTATGGTTAATTAGGGATTGACAGGCTTATTAAAACTACAGGATTAGTTTAACGTAAATATTTATTTTTCATAAAAATTAACATATAGACAAGGCAATTTTATTGAACCTAAACATATCCGCATCCATAATAAAAGGATTATTATTTTTACTCAAAACTTTGATATTCCCCCTGAATATCAAAGTTTTTCTAGTTCTTCTTACATCAGCTTTGTAAAATACACGCAAGTTCCGTGCAGTTCTGAAACCTGGCTTAAATAGTTTTGAATGAAAACCATGACGCTCATTTAGAATTTTTCCTTCATTCTGTAACATGGTCTACATCTATGGTCCCTGCTTGTAAGAGCCATATTTTTTTCTTTTTGTGTGAATCTCCTACCCATTTTGTTTTTTGTTACTTCTCTAAATAGAATCATTATGAAAAGGGCTGCAAGGCTTGTAAATTTACTAAGTGTATTTTGAAGTTACATATTTTGAAAGCTTTAGAGCTTTTTTCAGTCTTGTCGCATAAGTATCCTTTTTTTTCTTAATCTTGTTTTACATCTGCACAAACATTGTTTTGTTGTCGACATGTGTCCCTGAAATAAACAAATTGATTTATAATGTTGTACCTTGACTTGTTAATTTATGTTGTACCTTGACACCTAGCCAGAAATCAAGCATGCATTTCTCATGTTTATGTGAGTGGGCTGGCAATACACACACACGACTCTACTATTTCATGGGATTGATTATCTAAAAGTGGAAATACTAATAATGAGATATGTTTTAGATTGATTGAAGATGAGCCTACAATCTCACCTGATGGTAATTGATGAGGTGATAAAAGATGGTAAATAGGCTCAACCTAGAATTGGAGCATTACTGATTAGGGTATTTTTACATTATTTGTTTTGCATTGATCGCAAAAACAATTCAAGATATTGTGTCTTTGTATTGACAAACACAACGACACAATATCTTGAATTGTTGAAAATTGAAACTACCAAAGACATTAGTTATGGTATCTAATCTAGCTCACATTGGTGGGTACCTACATTTCCGGAACCTGATGGTATATTTTAATGTAATCACATAGCATTATTGACTCAACACCCTTTTTACGCTTAGAATAAAAGATTTCAACCTCAATGTACATCGATGGATATGGAGAGGTAGGCTATGAAGGTAATCAATTTTCATAAATATTTATTTCCTTACCTTTTATGATGTTATGAGCAGTTCTGGACTGTG
The DNA here is from genome assembly GCA_917880725.1 of Selenia dentaria. Lineage (NCBI taxonomy): Eukaryota > Metazoa > Arthropoda > Insecta > Lepidoptera > Geometridae > Selenia > Selenia dentaria. The sequence goes on along the minus strand of OU862888.1, from coordinate 16,410,327 downwards.
GTTTATTCACTGCTATTGTAGGTTCTTGATTAAACTCTGTAGATGGTAACAGATTTAGTGGAGGGGTAAAATCTGCAAAAGTTTAATCATTGAAAATATAAAAAATATCATAATACTATAATCAGGTTTTTATATTCATTCAATACATGGCTTACATTTTTTACATGGACATTAGTAAGCCTTTGACTACAAACTCAAGCACCACTTGATCAGGGTAAGTTAGAAAATTGTTGTTATTGTGCAGACCGCAATTGATGTTCTATATCTTGGGTTGCAGTACGGAGATTTGGGGGCCAAAATAGCCTGCTCCACCACAGGTTCACATTAATTTCTGCAAGTGCACTCTTTCTTTTCTTCACTGCATCATGATTGTCACACCTAAGGCATGGCACAGTAGTTGTGGTCACACTATAGTCAAAAGGGACCTACCTTAAATGGGAACTAGCAGAATGGGACAGCTTCAGGATACCATTAGGTGTTTGGCAATAGATTTTCTAATTGAAGATGGTAGTTGCCTTACCACTATTGCATGGTTTGAGGTCATGGATAGAATAATAAATTAAATTACCTGCAGAAGTAGACGGAAATGTGTAAATAAAAGGCAGTGCAAAATACTGCTCCATGGAAATAAAACGAAGTCTATGGTACAACGAAGCGTCTCTGCTATAACTGGCCAAATTGACCTTTACCTGTCCGTATGTTTGACAGGTTGTATGTTGGTCCTCCTGTCCAGGTTGCATTTTTCAACCAATCTTGACGAAACTTGGTATGCATGTTTTACTATTCAATATAAGATAGACTGTGCCCGTGAGGTCTACTGTTCGCAGAACTACAGGAACTAGTAGTTTATTAAGTTTAAGTTACTCTACTTACTGGTATTTCCACATTTTGGTACACAGCAACTTCTTGCGGAACCAGACATTTTTCCAAGTAGGTTTGAGTAGTTAAGCAGATCAGAGTCCAGTGAGCGTAACAGGGGTGAGCAATTGTAAGTAGAGTGGTCGGAGTCCGTAAACAAAGCAAAAGTCGTGTAATTTATTAAAGATATTTATTGAAACACTTTCACGAAAACAAAATTGAAACTGAAACAAAAGAATTTGAATTTAATGATGGGCATTATAGATTATAATAAATCGATAATGCTAACCGAACAGCTACTAAGATTTTCAATCGATAACATATAATAGCTTATATTTTAAATAATTGGCTTGACTTCATAAATATATGGTTTTTGTGTTGTGACTAAACTAATTGTCACAATTCTGCCAGTGTCTGTACTCGCTAGTGTCATAAACCGTGAGGAATATGTAGGTTGTAGTCTAATACTTATAAGGTCAGTATTAATAAAAAACCACCAGTATTTAATTCCTCCTGGTTTTGTATCCACCTTATATAATGACCAGCTGTGCGCTGCGGTTTCACCCGCGCGGTGATGGATGATTAATCAAATATTGTGTATGTTACTCAGGCATAAATCATATAATAATATAGCTCTCTACAGGTAAAATATATTTTTGAACCGAATGTGTTATCGCGCTTATCCGTTAAAAACAAACTATCAACATTTCCTCTTTATTCTATGTCTAGATAAGGATTAACTAACAGCAAGGTTATGCCTGTAGTAACTTTGTACTAACTAGAAAGGAGTGATATATGCGGTATTATTTCAATTGAAACAACCAATACATTATCGCGAACTCAGATTAAAATCTTATATCCCATGTATTATTTTTTTATCATTTTGCGTAGGAAAACCATAATGAGTAGTAATAAATTCACCGTATGCCACGCAGCGAGACAGGCCAGCCGTTAAAAACCGTAACAGGCTCGTCAGGGATAGGTACAACATTTAGGGCTATTGGGTGAACCCCGTGTCTTTGGTTTACCCTTTTTGGTGATACCCAGTCATAGAATGGTATTTAGTGCTGTTAAACCTCCCGCTAAACATGAACCTTACAGACTCATTGCTGCAACTTGAATTTAGATTAAATGCTTTACTTGAGCCTACCACTTTTGCAGATGTTTGTGCAACTGAAAAATCTACGTTATGTGTCAACGTTTTTAGCAACGTTTAAAACAAATCTTAATGTGCGCGCAATTCGGTATGTAAAGTTTTTTTTTGGTATTTTTTTTATATTTTTATTTCGTAGATTAGGTCATTATAAGAAACTAATTTCAATATTTTTGTTTTATATTCAGTAGTTATTTTATAATATTTTTTTGAAAATTTGAATCCTATGACGTCACTTTTTTGCACAAATATGTAGTTGCGTTGAGGAGCCAAGAAAAGCACGCGAGTAAAAAAAAAGAAACTAGAACACTTGACAGTGACACCTACTAATTTGTAAGTCTCTATTCAATCAAAACAAAAGTGCAAAAAAGTGACGTCATTTAAAGGTCAATGAAAGTCGAATTATTTCATCGTTTTTTGTTAAAATAAATGGCATCTTATCGTTTTAAAAGGTCAGAGTAGAAAAATAAGGGTTTGTAACATAAAATCTCGAAATGGTTTCGGAATTGGCATAGGTTAATTTTTTTTAGCATACCGAATTGTAAGCTTGCTCGGATATTTCTACAACATTGCATAAACACAATATCTTAAACGTTATATTGTAGGGTAATGAATGGTATACTTAAAAGTTACAATAACTTATAACAACTTTCAAAAATTATATTTCAGTAAATCCTTAGATGTCAGGTACTTTCAAGCTCGCTGGGAGGTTGTTGCATAGACATTGCAGACTTGCAGACATAACTTACAATACTTCATATGCAACTTTGTATGAACTTAGCCTTGCTCAGTGGACTAAATCCGACGACCGACATCTTCAAATTTTTTACCAACGTTAATCGATTCTTTCTTACGACGCTTCATAGAAACATCACTAATAATGTTTGACATGTGGTTACGTTCCGTTTCTCGCATAAGTTTTCTTGGTACCACACAATAATTAGTGCATTGCATCTAACAAAATTATTTTTCCTCAATACATTAAATAAATAATAGATATAATAATTAAATAAATGTAACATAATTGGTAACATATTTTCATTGTAAAAAATATTAAAATGTATGAACTTGTATTTAGTGTCATCTAACTGAAAGTGAACAAACTATTACAATTCCCGGTAAACCTACAGTTCTGTCATTTGTTCTAAGTGAAAAGCGTGTGATCCCTGCTACGGTTACATTTATTTATAAGAAGAGACTAAATATCTTTGGTTTGATCCTAGGACGATATACGAGTATCATAATGGACGGAGTGAACGCTAAGTCAGCGTGTCCATTTTATGTTAGTGTGAGTGTCTAGAACTGCTAGAGTGTGCGTGAGTAGGGAATTGATCATTTGTGTAGAATATTTATAAAAGGAATATTTATAAAAATAAAACTGAGAACTTTTTAATAAAAAACTTTTTACGATAAATTACGTACTTTACTGAACATGGAAATGGAAAAAGAAAGCTGTATATTCATTTTAAATTTTATGAGAACATCGTTTCATTTAAGATATTGCATCCTATGTTTAGTTAGTGCCGTTAAGCATGCAGAATTAACTTGACTTGCACTCGACACTGCACAAATTTTTCTGCAGAACTTTTAGGTGCTAACAAGAAATTCTACGAAATATTTTAAAACTAGCAGTTTTACGCGGTTTCACCCGCTTTTATTTGGTTTAAATTAGCCAAACGGCGCATTTTTTTTGTCATCGCGGATCGAAACTATTAATTATCTACATTAAAAATATGTGACTAGGTTTAAGAACTGCACGGAACTTGCATGGTTTTTACAAAGCTGATAGAAAGGCTTACTATTCAAGAACCGCAGAAAAAGAAATTGTTAGAATGCCAGAGACAATATTATCCGTTCACGTTTGAAAAAACAACATTGAAACAGTTCACCTAAATGAGCGTCATGGTACGATTTCATTAAAAACTATTTATGTTAGGTTTAAGAACTGCACGGAACTTTCATGGTTTTTACGAAGCTGATAGTAAGGCCCCTGGCAGTAGATAGTTGATCTTGGACTTGGACGATAATTTAATATACATTTATATGTTTATTATGAAATGAAACGAAGCAAAGACTATTATATGTAGTCAAGCTAATGACAAAACAAAACATTCATATGGTAAAAAGTTACTGATGAAGTCTGTTTTTAACCCTTCACCGATCGAGGAGCCACGTCATGCTAATAATATAATTTTAAAAAAGCGCTAGATTTAGCGATAGGCGCTAAAACGCGCTTTGTGCCAAAAAGAGCGCTAGATCTGGCGCTGAACGCGCTAAGTTGACAGCACTGGCTCCTGTATAAACAGAATTGTTATTTTTGTCTGGCTGAAACTTCAAACATATTTTGACAATGACATGACGAGACAATACCTACATTTGGCGTTCCTTGACGTTTCGTTGACATAAAACCATAAAAATTTGACAGCTTGCTCATGCATTTTGTGTAGCTCTTCGCTTTTGTGCCATGTATTTCTGCTGTTTTGTTAAAATTTAACTTAGTAAATTTAGTTTAATCACATAAATCTTTCTTCCTCAAGTTAGCTACTCTCAGTGTAAATATTGTGTTTGAAGTTGATGAGACCATATTAGAAATAGGTAAGTGAACAAACATTTCGCGTACCGTCAAATATTTGGTATGATTCGCCCTTGACAAGTACATTTCTGTAATTGCTTTACAATTTTGTGTTTTTCTCTAGCCATTAACTAGGTAGATATGTAAGTAACTTGGGTAGGAAAGAACTATAAATGGCAAATGCACCTGCAGTTTGAATTGGGGTCTTGACGTGACGACAAGTCAAAATGGTGATACGTTCGTAGTGTAGCGCAGTTGCGTTCTCGTCTCGTAAATAGAACAAGTGCTCTATTGTTCACTCTTCATATCACTTTTAGAATGGTCTCAATGCTACATTTTCTCTGAGGTAAAATACCAGTATGACTAATGACATAATTGGTATAGTAAAATAAACATTGTTTTTTAAGTAAACACACATCATTTAAATTAAATTATTCACACTAATAATATAAATATGAAGGTATGCTTGCTTGCTTAGGCAAATGAATGGATATGTTCTCTCTCACAGCAAAAAATACCAGCTATTATCGTACCTAAGGTAATGATGATTGGAATACTTTTACCTACACCTATTTAAAAAAAATTAAAGAACTTAATTGTATTTTGCTCTCTTTATTTAATATTATTGTATATATTCATGGCCTTTCATCCTCAAAGTAGTCAGCAAAGATGTACAAGCACCCACATTTTGTTTTTTACGTTGGCCTGAACTTTGAATGAATAGTGTAAAATGGCTACTAAGAAATCTTTTGTATTTCGATTAGTGGCATTTTATTATTTCAGACACATGTAGGTGTCATGATTTGAGTTAATTAATGAAAATCTTTATAAAAGCCAAAAATAATAAATGTTTGCTAGAACCCAAATTCCCTAGGATACCAAAACCTACAATAAACAACTGAAAATTTCTTATGTCTATTGTTATTTGTTTTCTGTTTCATATTTTTCACTATAAAATAATGTTCAGTAATGTCAACAGCTGCAGATATAAATGCATTATAATTTAAATGTAGTAACCTATTTAGTATTCATGGTTAATCCTTTCTTTTAATTATCACGGTATAGGAAGGATTAATTAATTCCTTACACAACTCATAAAAATATTATTTAACAATAGAATTTGTTTTTAGTTGTAAGTTTTATTAGGTAAATGGCATTTGAATTTGATGAACTGGTAATTCATAAATAAGTTATTCAAACATTAAGCATATCAAATTAATAAAGCTTTTTTATTAACACTTCATCTATTCAAAGAGATTATATAGCCCAAGGTTAATGAGAGGATCAGCCGTCAATCTAATAGCCCTGGATCATTACATACCTCGGGTTGGAGCTTTGGGTGTGGTGTGCCACCATGTGGTAACATTGTGATAAGATCCACAGCATGGTGTTAGGGTGTTCTCTGGTGCCCACCTGAATCATAACTGTCCACAACCACCACCACCACAAGATTGGAAAACTTTTACTAAGCATATTAGAAGGATGATGTGTTTAAACAGCTGTCTTTGATGACTTGGCATCATGTTTACACTTAGAACTAACATAAAAACTAAATGTCATTGGATGTGTAAGGGTTAAGCTCCAGTCACAAATCAAGATCAAGTGTGATACTATTTTAGACTGCATCATCACTGACCATCAAGTGAAATAGTAGACAAACACTAGTCTACCAAGTATAAACAAAATACCATTGTGTGTAAAAAATCAATTGCAGTTTGATGGTAGTCATGTTTTATTGTTATTATGAATAAGCAGAAATATTAAATTTTACATATTAGGTACAGTAGAGCCTTGATAATCGAACTAGCAAAAACTAACCCCTGTTCGGACTCACGAAGCATTCGGATTATAGTATGTAAGGAGAAAAAAAAACATTTTTATTCTTAAAATAGTGTTTAATTATATACATAGTTTAAGAGGTACAGTAAGCAACGAGCTGGGCTTTACATATTGACCTTGGGAACGCTCTTATTACAAGCAGCGTAAGGACTACAGTCGTAATGCAAATAAAAAGCCCGGCTCGTTGCTTACCTTACATTTACATAATAATTAGGTACCATAAAATACGTAAGGTGTAAATTGTCTATTTAGTCATAAACTGATCTATTTTAGTTTGGCGAGTCCTGTTGATGGACCAGAAAAAAGCTTTGTCCCTCAAGTTACGTAGCATCATCTTTTCCGATAAGGACAGGTCATTTTCTTCAGCCCACTCCAAGCAAGTGTTCAAAGATGATATGGCTTGTGAATGAGTAATTTTCTTGACATTGGAAGCAAAATAATCTTCAGCTAAAGACTCGTCATTCTCTTGCGTTATTTGGGTTATGATCTCATCATCAGTTATAGGATCTGTGCAATTCTCCTCTTCACTCATGGACAAGAAAGTGGAAATGGTTTCTTCTGTATAACCACGATTACGTAAAAGACTGAGCGGGAGATCGTCTTCTACGTCGAAGTCATCATTTTCTTCTGATCTATCTTCTGTTGAATTTATTTTTTCAGGCCAAAGAGGCTTCCAAGATTTTTCGATAAGAGACGATGATACATGATCCCAACATTGCGCTAGCGAAAAAATGGCGTCTTTAATTGTGACGCTTTTTATAACATCATGCAAGGTTAAAGCCTCATCGGCTTCTTGCTGCACGAACATTTGAATCAGGAGTTTCTTTTTGTAATTTATCTTGACATTTTGGATTACGTTTTGATCCATAGGTTGGATCAAAGGCGTACAATTTGGAGGCATGTACAGTACAGAGAAGTTGCCGTCTTCTGTTGTCAAATCTTCAGCATTTGGATGTCCAGGGGCATTGTCTAAGAGTAGCAATGCTTTTTGTGGCAGTCCCATTTTTTTTAAATGGCGTTTGACTTCAGGAACAAAATGGCCTCTAAACCACTCGAGAAAAATATCTCTGGTTACCCAAGCACGCCTCTGCCCTTCATAATGCACTGGTAATTTTACAGATCCAAAAGATCTTGGCTTTTTTGCCTTCCCCACAACTAGCAATGGTAATTTGTGATTCCCTGTAGAGTTTGCGCAAGGCATAAAAGTTATTCGCTCTTTAGACACTTTCGACCCAGGAGCGCTAGTTTCAGCAGAAGAGGCTAAAGTTTTGTCCGGCAGAACCTTCCAAAACAATCCTGATTCGTCGGCATTGTAAATTTGTTCAGGGCAAAGGTTCTTTTCTTTTATCTCGTTTAGGATTTTTTCTTGGAATGGTTGAACAGCTTCCGTATTGCTAGAGACTTTCTCACCTGACACTTTCAGCTGACGTATGCCATGACGTTTTTTAAAATTATCAAGCCATCCTCTACTTGCAGAAAAATCCGAACCTGTTAGTTTTTTATGGAAGAATCTCGCTTTTTCCATTACGACCTCACCAGACAATGGAATGTGGCGTCGTCTTTGTTCTAAAAACCATGTGAACAGTGCTTCTTCGGAAGAATCTCGCTTTTTCCATTACGACCTCACCAGACAATGGAATGTGGCGTCGTCTTTGTTCTAAAAACCATGTGAACAGTGCTTCTTCTAGCACTGGATTCTCTGGTAATTTTAGAGTTTTTCTGAACCCTGGTCCTTTCTCAGTTTTAGCTATAAAAGATCTCAATTTTTGCTCATTTTTCTTGAGGTCTGTAATTGTTGATTTTCCAACGCCATACTTACAAGCAAGAGAAGTTGCCGACACTCCGTCCTTTAAACTGTCTAGTATGGTGCACTTTTCGGCTATAGTCAAAGTTTTATGTTTGCGTTTTGGTGTTGGAACCATCTTTATAACCTCAAAAAACACGCCGCGCACGAGTACAGAGCAGAAAAACGTGGAATGGACGCGCAACGTGGCAGTCGTAACTGCAGACTAATTAATAAACAACATAGCAGCGAGGCGAGGGCGAGGAAGTGGGGTGGGGTATGCAGTTCGGATTATAGCGACGTTCGGATTAGCCTGAGTACGGATTATCGAGGCTCTACTGTATATGTAAAATAATAATAAACATAACATTTATATAAAATTTAGGTCCTTTCCTTTTTTTAATTTGCATAACATATACATGCATATTACATACCACACTCTCATCACTTAGCTGAGTTTAGTTATAAGTAAATAATTTTATATAATCTCATTCGGTAATATTCTAATTATGAAATGAAATACAGGCTTTTATTGGCATATTTTATTTACATACATCTTTAAGAAAATTAAATAAATAAATTAAAGCATTGTTCTCCTAACAAACCAATACTTTAAAACAATTTTTTAATTATTAACGTACAATGTGTCCCGACCAAGGAGGTTTCAATTCAATTTAAGTACACATTACGGTTCCGAGCCAATAGACCAATAACAGACTTTTGCCACTGATATTGGCAAAATTGTGGTTACGCCGAACAAGCCATACAAACAAGAAGAAGAAAAAGACTTTTTTCCATTTTGGCGCTATTTCGTACATACGAATGTGAGTAAAATTTTGTTGGATAAAACTTTAGTAGCAAAAATGTCATGAGATTAAATAAAGTAGTGTATGCAACTGCATATAATTAGGTATTAAAACACTCGTGTAATCTTATTTTGAAACTCGCCTGTGGCTCGTTTAAATAAACTACACTCATGTTTTAATACCCTCTATTATATGACAGTTGCATAAACTACTATAATAATTTATGTTCTCATTGTTTTGTTATGGATGTCACAGTCCGGAATAAACATTATTTCATTTTATTTCATAAAAAAAGTTCAATGGAATAGAGATTTGGGATGGCCCAATGTTGATGTAGTGTAGATATGGCCCAGAAATATAAAATCAATTAATCAGATAAGTTGTAAAACTGTTTTTGAAACTTATCTGATTAATTTTGATTTTATATTTCTGGGCCATATCTATACTACATCAACATTTGGATTAATATGGTAATTATATTACCATTACCAATTTTACTACAACCTTTGAGTGCTAGAACATGACACTGGCAGAGTAAAATCTTCCAATGTTAAAAAAGCCACAGAAGAAGAAGAGAGAAGAAGACTAATTGGTTACACTTTCGAGTGACAAGTTAGTAGAGGCAAGTTGGGCACCTAATAGTATGGACTGCCAATGATAGTTGTAGTGGCACCCAAAGCCTCATTGAAACATTGCAAAAGCAATTCTTATAATATAAAATTATATTATAAGAATTCTACAAACAAGAAATTGACTCACATTTTACAACCCATCTAACCATAATTATATTCTATGCACCCTAAGTAGATAAGTCAGTAGAAAGCAGCTTGATCACAATCATCTATAAATATCTATAATATAAAAATGAACTCCCTTTTCTTTTAAGGTTCTTAAAAAAATAAAGAATTGACGGGAGAACATGGTGAGGCCGAAGGCCGAGCCTACTACGTGAACGAAGTCGCGAGCAGTCGCTACATATATAATAAATAAATAGTACAGTGTAGGAGTCCAGATAAGTAATGCTATTTTCATGACACAAAATTGTTACATTTTATATCTTCATTGTTATAAAAAAATACTACTACAAATAGACAGAACAGGCAATTGGTTGCAAATTTTTAGAACCCAGATTGTGTTGAAATTGTTGCAAAAGTTAATAACATTTAGTTAGAAGATATTATTTTTGTATAACAAATAGACACAACAATTTTATTTATTTGTATAAAATAATATGACATACATAGACATATGTTAAAAATATTTTTAAGAGAACACAGGCATTGATATTTATTAGGACAAAATTCTATCTGCCTTATTTATAAAACATGGACTAAAGAAACTCGCGAGTTTAAACCTTGGTTTAAGGAAAGTGCTTGTTCCATTGGAAATTGTGGCAGTGTGGAAACAGTTGGCCCTAATACAATCAATGTTGTGATAGATTCATAATGTATTATATATATATATAATAAGAGATTCATAATTATTATCCTTGTCGCGAAGAAGCCGAATAAAAAAACAAATGTTATACTCGTATTTAACAAAAAAATATGTTGTACCCCCAAAAATAACCTTTCTTTTAGTCAGTCGCGTTGAAATAATATGTAAACTGGTGTATAATAAGAATAAATGAAGCAACATTGACTTCTGTCTGGATTGTAGCAAATAAAAATCCGTGGTCCTGCGTACCTGCATACCCCTCCAGGAAGTAGGTGCGACTTTACGTAAATATTATGAATACGATTTGATTAAAAATACCTATAACAGCCAAAACCTATAACATATTATTAATATTATTATGATGAAAGTGTAAAGTTGTATCGAGTATGTATCCTGGTAGTTTATGAACTACATAATGAACTAAAATATAGTGAATACGGAAAAATAAATATGTAATTGATTAGAATAGAGACGTACATTATAGTACTTATAGCAATATAATAGAGTAGTAATAGCAGATTCGTTGAAGCTCATCCGCTCGCGTTGTCCCCAATCAGTTTCAAGAGATGTAATATTGTTTTGGTATCGAATACCGTACGACTAGAGACGATTTAACAAGTATAAAAATAATATGGATAAAACCAAATCAGATGGTCACTTCATTATTACACTGAGAACTGTCTCAATGACATCCCAGGCAGGGTCAAACAAATATTTTCGGCAGGTAAAAGGCCCTTCCGAAAATCAGGTAAACGAATCAAACGTCCCAAAAATAAGAAGCTACTTATCCCGCCTCTATGATAAAACAATAATTTACTAGGTTTATCTTAGATGTATGTTATTAAAACACGCATTATATTTTTAAAATATCTAGATCATTCCCCGGCTTTGTCTTTGTGGGTTATTGAATTCAATGTTTCAGGTTCCAAAATATCTTATCCACAGTTAATTTTTAACCAACTTCCAAAAAGGAGGAGGTTATAATGTTCGTCTGTATGTTTTTTTTGGTTTTACATGAGTTATTGCCTTCATACACATAATGCCGCGTACAGACCAAGCGAACGAGAGCGAGCGAAGGGTAATGAGTGGGATTTGCCGATCAGTACCGCACGCTCGCTTGCTTTCGCTGTTGTGTCCACTCTAAAAGAACGTATTGAAGTTCGTCGACAATCGGCGAACCACAGCGAATCCAATGATGTTATATATAAATGGAGGTAGATACGTCTTATTGCGCTTGCGCAATCAACACAAGCTAATTGTCTTTACTCAACTTAGTTCCAGGGGCCTTACTATCAGCTTCGTAAAAACCATGCAAGTTCCGTGCAGTTCTTAAACCTGCCATAAACAGTTTTGAATGAAATCATACCATGACGCTCATTTAGGTGAACTGTTTGAATATTGTTTTCTCAAAGGTGAACGTATAATATTGTCTCTGGCATTCTAACAATTGACTATAACTAACATTGCAGACGCCTAGACGTTTGTAAGCTGATAAACTGAGTGGATTTAGTGTGACATGTTAACGAGAGTCCATACAAAAAAACCAGGTGAACGGTTTTTCTGCGGTTCTTGAATAGTATGCCTGAGCAGGCCTGCTTTAAAGTTGTCATGGTACGAATAAACCGGGCAGTTGTCTAGAAGTCCTGCTTTAAGAGCTCATAGTAAGGCCCCAGCCTGTCTGGCAACAACGCAGCGCGTATTCAACGTGTAGGAAAAAATGCCTTCTTTGCCGTGTTCAGAAATTGCAGAACTACTGGGACGAGTGCAAAAACAAGAATGATGTATATTTCATTTTTAAATATTTATTTTCTATTTTATCTATCAAAAATGGAAAATCATAAATTTATTTATCAAAAATTGTGTTTTAATCTAAATTAAATCCTGCGATATTGTCGCTTCGCCACTTACGTGAACGTGACAAGTAGCGAGCGACAGAGAGAACGAGGTCGAATGGTCAGCCACAGGCGAACGTTGTTAATAATATGTTGATCCCTTTCTGACAACTATAATTAATATATCTTCTTGTTCTTTTAATCTTGTCAGTTTAGTTAATGTCGTTGTGCGAGTGGTGTACTATAGCTATATGTAGCATAAAATTTGCCATGTTTAAACTTCATATTCAAGGAGTAAATCGCCTCTACAGTTAATCTCATTGCTTGACTCACGTTTTATTTTAGTGATCATGGACGAAAACGGTGGCGCTGGTGGATTAAGTCGTTATTTAAAAAAATATTGTATAATGGAACCCACTATTGAACGACTTACTAAAAAAGAGCTAGATTACAATAAATAAATTGATTAATTTTACAAGGATTTTAAGTGGTTGTTAAATGAAATTGTGTGTGTTGAGTGGAAGCGCTCGCAGCGGAGCTTGATTTAGCGATTTTAATTGATGTTACAATCAACGATCAAGCGATCAACAAGTTAAGCAACAACTGCTGAGGTCAAGACTAGGATGGGTGACCGCTAGTGGCATTGTTTATCCCGGTTGTTTGTCTTAGTACAACAGTCGTTAGGCCGAAGGCCTTCGAGCGCGGCCGGAAATCCGAAACCGACATGGGTTGGCCACTAGCCTATCCACCAAGTTGCACTGAGCCCGTGTGGTGGATTATGGCCCAACCTTCTCCGAGAGAAAGCTCGAGTCCTAGCAGTGGAAACATAATGGGCTGATAATGATGAAATGAAATTAATCGTCGTAATAATACATTTTGTTTACTTTTTTTATGTTGTATTCAGCATGTTTAGGATTTCAAAGCCTCGGTTTCTGCTTATAGAGCTCTATGAGCATTAGCAATCTATCTTCGTCCATTCCATAATCGTAAATAGATACAATTTATTCGCTGGAAAGACACGTTCGTTGCGTGCAACCGCCGCAACTGAATGAGCATTCGCTCGTCCTTCCACACCGCGGCCGTACGTTCGTTCCATTTCTCTTTGACGTACCGACACCCGCCAGAGCACGGCCGAAGGCGAGCGAAGGCCCTCTTTTGGATTCGCTTGCTTACGGCATGCCGTCCACACTGATTCGTTTGCGCTCGCTCGTTACCCTTCGCTCGCTCTCGTTCGCTTGGTCTGTACGCGGCATAAGAGATCAGCATTGGTGGAACGATGTCATAAGAGAACCGTTTTCGACTGTAATTCTATCATTATTATTATCAATTTGTAGGAATGTGTTAATAAACTGGTGAGCGTCCGCCGAGTTGTGCATTGTTATTTTTACGCAAAAAATATCGTACGATATTGGATTTTATTATTGCTGTTTACTTTTTGTACCAGAACTTGTGTATGTCATATTTAACATCTGAATTTATTCACACAGTTTCATAAATTAAAAGTAAACGTTTAATGTCGGGGATAGAATATAAAGCGCTCGTAGCGGAGCTTGACTTGGCGATCTTAACCGATAAATAAGTTAAGCAACACTTGCTGCAGTCAGGACTTGGATGGGTGACCACAAGTGGCATTATTCAACTGAGTGCTTCCGTGCTTCGAAGGGCACGTTAAGCCGTCGGTCCCGGTTGTTTGTCTTAGGACAACAGTCGTTAGGCTATGTCGAAGGCCTTCGGGCGGCCTGAAAACTTCGACATGGGGTTGGCCACTAACCTATCCACCAATCCGCAATGTGCCCGCGTGGTGGATTATGGCCCAACTACTCACTCTGAGAGGAATGCTCGAGTCCCAGCGTTTTCCAAACATCGAAAATATCTACAAAGATTCACTAGTTTAGTTGTGTGTATATTCGGCTGTACTCAATCCTATGATACATGAGCTGTTCCATTATGATATAATGTCTTTTTGTACTATCAATGTATTAAAAAAGTGTACGCCATTATACATTTTAATCGACTTCAAAAAAGGAGGAGGTTATATAATGTTCGTGTGTATGTTTTTTTTTGTATTTGGATGTTAGCCGATTTCTCCCCTATTTGTTGATCGATTCTCAAAATTCTGATTTTGTTTGGTAGAGTATACTTCCGAGCTGGTCTCCTTTAAATTTCATCAAATTCCGTCAAGCAGTTTTTGAGCTACACTCCAAAAACTGAAAAGTGTTGATTTATCTTGATGATATCATCATTGACAATCGATCCCGTAAGTAGAGGGTCACTAAAAATGGAGATTTTTTTTTCCCAAAGAATGGAACCGACTTCAACACCAAAAATTCGGAAATAACTTGTCGAAGTCTGTACCATGCGCACAATATTGTGAGAATAGGTACCCAGTTTTGAACTATCATGATACCGATTTCAACAAGTTATTTCACATTTTTTGTTGTTGAAGTCTGTTCAAAATATTAAAATTTTTACTGTACGTAACGTTTACCTGCATTATTTTGTTTTCAAACGGAGCTCTATAGTCTAATATAGTACACGTGACTGGCACATATAAGTATTCCTGGGGTAAAAGCGGCATATTCAGTCCTTTACTTTCCCTCTGTTGGGATACGGGCATTACTCTTAGAGAACATAGATAGTGTAAGACGTGTAAGTGATTGACGACGCGAGTCCAGTGCGCTTTGGCGTATATGCTAGTGGACAGCTCTTGTGTCAAAACTTTCAAATCTGCCGAAGTCCATAACTCGGAGTCTCGGAACTCGGAGACTCGGGTCATATAATGTATAATATTTTAACTATATTTATCCCATTTGTAACCATTTAAACATTACGTACTTTTTATCAATCGCAATACATTTATATTTACGATTTTTCCTTTGCGAGTAGTCTAGACTGTTTTTGTTTTTTAATCAAAATGGCTAGCCTGTTTTCGTAGTTGCTTTATCTATGTTTATTATTATATTGTTTACAAAGTAGGTCAGACGATTCGCTTAAGGGAAAATAGCAAAAATAAATAATAGTCCTTGGGACTTGGTCGCCTGGGGATAGCATTCATGTAGTGGTGTCAGTAATGTCTAGTAATTGTGGAATCACGTAATACAAATCACTTTATATTATTTTCAGGTTCCTTTTCAATGTCTCCTAAACTTATATTCCATCCCTCGGGTCTATGGTGAGATCGCGTATGTAGAAGAAAAGAGACCTTATGTAATATGCTCCTACGCCCGTAATTTAGTTGATTGTCTCTCTTTAGCCATCTTATTAATGGCTTTTTGACAATTAAAGTAATACACGCTAATGTTTGCATCTGGAAACTTATCTCTAACAGCGATCACAACAGCCACATAATCACGTTCAAGGCTAAATATTTTCACTTGTTGTACATCTCAAATTAGCGTGAAAATCACTCTCGGTACTATAACATCTTTGAACCTGTCACATACTTACTAATTTTCAGCATGTGTCAATCGTTTGCTGCCATTATAAGGCAATCTATATATACTTAGGTAGGTTAGGTTAGGTATAATAAAGGAGGAGAGGACAAAAAGTATGTACTTGGAAGTAAAATAAAAGAGTGTGGGTCAGAAGACGTAAAATTACCTACTGAAGAATATGACGTTTTTGAAAAAAAACTGTCTGTATGTTCACGCATAACTTAAAAAACTACCGCACAGATTTCGATGAAATTTGATATATGGATAGAATTATGGCCCAGAGCTCCCAACTATAAACTTTTTATTATTATCCGTCACATTAATCCAAAATGGCAACTTGATATCTATACTAAAGTTTAGTTGGTGGAAAAGTAATCACACTCTTGTTTTTAGGATTACCAATTTTTGAAAAATTTGGCTTGCTAATTGAATTGAAATGAAGCTGAATTTATGCTATAATTTATATATATGCTATAATACCTATTATTATCATCAATGTTTTGGCGAATTTCATATTTACACAACGCAGGTATGAGCTTCCGTTTATACTCGTTATTAATTTTGTTATAATTTAGCTTGGTAGGTAAAATCACATGATAAAGAAAAGGTAAAGGTATTACTTTTTTATCTAGTCATTTTTAAAAATTACAAGAATAAAAAATCACAAGTAATTACACCACATATCGGTTGATAATTTTAAACAGATGCTTAAAGTAATCGAAGCACGTAGTAGGTAGTTCGCTTGTAATATACTAGATGGCGTAAACGTTAATGAGCCGAGTACTAAAATACCGCAACAGATGGCGTTAGTCATAATACCGTTAAAATTAGTTAAAAGTTGATGTTTAATACTTTTCTATCTTGGGCTATTTTAAGTTTGATCTTATCTCACTTGATAGATAATATTGATTAGGTTGAACATAACTTAACAAAATAGCAACTAAACACGTTAGGCTAATCTGAAATTTCCAGAAGCTGGTCCATTAGTCGGCTGAACTGACCCATTACTCCCCTCTGAAAACCTACCACATTCTTAAAGTACTTATTTTTTATTATTTTATGCAGTTTTAGAACTAATAGCAGACCCGCCAACGATTAAAGATTCACCTTAAGGGTGAAGTTTAAAAAAAGCCTCCCTTACCTATTGGATACGCGATAAAAGGTATCAAATGCAAAATATATTAAAATTTCAAGTTTTGGCCCTGCTGCATCAATAAGTCGGGACAAGTAATTAAATCGCTTTAAGTTTAGAGACACTGGTAGAATTGTGACAATTCATATAGGTCTACAGCCATATAAACGCTCCTTAAACTTAAAAAACGTACTCGTACTTTAGTACGGCGCAAAACAGTTTTGGAGTCCGCAGTTATAAATTATGCTATTTTAATTTGTGCAGCGTTTATATGTAAGACCGATGTCTAAGATCATGAAGATCAAATAGTCAATTATAAAACGAGTCTAACTTCTTGCGAATAACAATGGAATCTAATCTAAACTGGAAAGCTCATAGTTTCAAAACGAATATAAATTTATCGCTGTGTTATTGATTTCAAAACCAATAATTATAGCAAATGTATTTCAAAGTTTCTCCTCCAACTTACATCTAAAAGTCACAAAGTCGCTGGGATCTTGGCCTGATGCAGAAAATATATTCTAAAAGATAACTTTATCTCCGAACGAAAATACCTACCTATACCGACGATTAGGTTTAGACATACTTCAGAGATTCTTAAATCTGTAAAGATCACTGAAAACGTGTTGGGAATATAGGTAAAAATTATAGAGTTACTAGCTAGGCTCGGCTTTCGGGCTCCCCATAACCGCCCATCTTTTCCTATTTTTTTGTAAGGTAAGAACCTTCTACGAAGTTTAAGAAAACATTTAAAAAAAGATGAATGAAATCGGTAAAAGCCGTTCTCAAATTTATACCTTGGCCAGGAAAAATAGGGGTTCATTTTTATATATAATATAGATAATATAGTTAATATAGATTTTTAGGCATTATTAAACTTTATTTGGTTATTGTAATTAATCTTGATGTAGGTAATGGCATTACGCTTTTTATATAAATATAGTAGAATCACTCCAATTTTTAAGCGAGGTGTGAAATCCGATCTAACGAAGTATATACTTACTGGTATCTGCCTTTTCAGCCATGAGTGTAACCTTATATGCTACAACTATGCAACTTTTATTACATTTTAACTAAGTAGCTATAATAGTATTGCATAAAAATTCAAAATTTTGCCAAATCCCCATCAAGCATTCATTTATTTAATTAAGAGTGTAAAAAAAGTTGACAAGAATGGCTTTTAAGATTTTATATCTCATAAGAATAATACATTCACTTAAGGCGCGGTCCAATTCTAATTTTAATACAATTTTCGATGCTTTACATAAGGTTGAGAATTGCTCATCAGATTGGACGATGTATTGCAAAAATGCAATTGAAAACGTGCTAATACTTTTTATATTTAGTTCGTACAATTAAATGTTTACATTTTAATGATAAAGGAGTTCATAGTTCACTAGTAAATTTTATTAGGAATTCGAATATGATAATTTCATTGTAATATAATTGCTCATAATTGAATAAAAATCCTTTTTCCCACGAATCACGTAAGAAAAATTGCAAAATTTAGGGAATGTTGCCGATTTTTTTCTATCGAGGCAAGTTTGCTCAATCGTGTTTTGGCTCGCATACTTCATAAGAATGTATTATTATTATTGTATATAAATATTCAATTTCCACTACGTTTTTTTTTCGAACTTCTATTATTAGGTTTAAGCGTTGAAAAACTTAGTTTTCGCGAAATCGAATCATGAAATTTGGTTGTATTCTACACTCATTTCGCCTTAAAGAGAAATGCATTTTACAAAATTAAAAATATACGCGTAAGCGGTTTTAATTATTATGAACCGTGACCATCATCTAACTTTATTCCTACCGAACCGAATTCGTTCCCCGAAAGTGTAGTGACGTAAATAAAATAAATGTCGTTCTTTCTACTTCTCTATACTAGCATCACGCGTACAATATTACAGTGCTAACATTTAGATCTACGGTGACTGTACTGCGTTCCTCACCCCGAAGTATTTGTTCAGACATTTCATATTCTACGTTGTTGCCCCCATCACACCCGAAAAAGTATAAAAGTCTGAAAAAGTTATTAGTTATCACACATTTGTGTTGCTTTATCTATGTTGAGGCAGATCTGGCACTACGGTGGTAGTAAGATGAGGTCTTTGCACAAGAACTTCATCTAGCACCTCTCCTGATTATCGCCACACTCACTGTGATCCCAACGTGATTATTTTCACTCATCACTTACGTGGTGCATGAAGTCTTGACCGGCCAAATCTTGAAAAATGGCGGCTCTATGTTTTGACAACTCCAGTAAGCAAAAAAGTTAGTAAGTTGATGACCGGCGCTGACAAAAGTGACGGAGCAGCTATTTATTTTCGATATCAAGTCACATTTGTTAGCAACTGAGATACATAATAGCCCTACTGTTGTCACCTAAACCTTATAAAAGCTGGCTTTATCTCTAATTATGTCAAGAGTGTCAAAACTGGTTAACATGCTCTAATCCTCAGTAACCTTGTTAATGTAACCTCAATCCTGGTACGGGTCGGCAGATTAGTCGAGCTACCCTAAAGGAGGTGGCTCGACCTTGTGTTATATAGGCACAATACCCGCTCTCCCTCTTTCGAAGGATTTTTCCGGGATTTACAGAACCTTGAACAACTTTTCTACCAAGGACTCGGCGGAATGATAAATGAAAATCATTACATTTTTCTAGGTCGTCCCCCCACCGCGACGCCTCGCTGCCACTCTGAATACGAAACTTTATGTAACGATCTTTGGAGAAACTGTCATTTATACCCTTTACTGGAGTTATTCAAACATAGCTGCTTCGAAACGAATCGGCAATGTGATGATTACTGTTCGAAATTACACTGTACGGCAAAAATAATTCTTAGAAGCTTTAGTCATGAATTTCTGCCTCACACATGTCTATGAGTAACCTCTATTTCCTTCTGGAAGACTTCTTACTTTTGAATTGAAGAACTCGTATTATTCACTCGTGTATAGCACAGATATATAGTACGCCGCGATTAGGGCTTTACACATGCGATAAGAAATGTCATTTCCTTATTGATATGACAGGTGCTTCAGAAGTATTTTATCAGTTACCTATTATCGGATGGCCCGCTTATACTTATTTTTATTTCGCTTGGTATGATCATAGACTCAATTGATAATCGTGGAAGACGATCTGGAGAACTAAGTATAGCTATAATGACATCAAAATGTAGAAACAGTTGCTCAGTGCAACAGAAATTGCATGATACGTCAGGTCGATAAAAAAGAGTACAGAAAGTGTAGCACTAACAGAAGTATGAAGATTTTTCGCATACTCCAAACCAAAGCAACACGAACTAAACGTTACATATGCAAACTGTTTCGCATAGTGTAAGTATTTGAATGCTTACAGTCAATACTGATAGATATGTTATCTTTTGTTATCGTGGTTGTCATCACTTTACCTCGATCTAGTTCGAAGCTATGGCACTGAAATCGAATCGTAAATTTTTATGGACCCGCCCTTCTACTGTTTATGGTTCGACGGTTAAATGTGGTTTGATTGATGGTTGATGGCTTTATTTTCAAGGATGTTCTTGAGTCTAGGTAGTTTAATTACTTTATTTATAGAAACGAATAATTACCTACTTTTAAGCTTTTTTACTATCAAGGTAACGGAGAGGGCTATGATCGGGGTTTCTCTGCGAGATTTAATCAGATATGAGCGGATATCCGTAGCGTAGACGAACGAAAATCAATGACATAGCCCTGAGGATAAGCCAGCTGAAGTGGCAGTGCGCAGAACGTTTAGCACGCAAAATTGATGGTTTATAGGGCCGGAAGTTTCTGGACTCGGACCACTGGCAAGCGCAACATAGGTTGTCCACCGACAAGGTGTACCTGCGATCTTGTTAAGGTCGCAGGATGACGTCGGATGCAGGCAGCTTCCAAACAGTTTCTTTGGAAATCTATTGGGGATGCATACGTTTAGCAGTGAAAGTCCTACGGCTGAGATGATGGTGATATAAGCTATTTAAATTTTAAGCATCTTAGAAGTAATGTTTCAGAGAAGTTTTATGATAATAGAAACTCAGTTTATTAAGGAAATCATAAGGCTTGAAAAATCTTACCCCATAAATTTCGTCAAACCACTGGCGCTTTTGTTGTGAATTTATTTACATCTCATACAAACATTCTAAGAAAACATACGTACCTATTTTAATTTTAACCTTTCCTCACAGATGCACGCTGGTTATGTTAGATAGTATTGTTACTCATCTAAACTGTTAACTCCGAAACACAGACAAGTGGATGTGTCTAAAATATTTTACTACCTGTTCTTAACACGTTACTACTTGCTTAACCGATAGAAATGTAAACACCATTAACCTATGTGGATCGTAATACCGCCGACACCATCACACGCGGTTGTGGTAACATTCCGTTTGAGGCTTCTCTGTTTATTCCTCACAGAATATGTATCTAAAGTGCTTCGCAATTTAATTTACTACCTTTGCATCTCTCTGATCTGCTCACGCCCGCAATTGAGACATTTATTGTACATAATTAAACAAACGGGTCTTTGAATAATCCGTGAAGCTCGACCCGATACTTCCTGTGTGATTCTGATGCCGCGATGGTATATGCGTATAGGTTTGAACGAAGTTCTCTTCTGTCCAACTGGCACATATGGCCAGGGTAAAAAGAGCCCTAAAGTGATGTGAATTAAGTTGTAAATGTATAGGTAGTGTTAGCGACGGGTCAGTTTTCCGTGGTTAACTCGTCCGTCGGGAGGACATCGACCTCAGTTTGCACGCGGACTCCTGCCTGGATGATTGCATTGTCGCATCGCATCGCATCCAGGGTTGGCACTAACATTTTTTTTTATAACTCTACCGCAACCCTTTTTACTGTTGGGGAAAGATGCGGTCATTTCATACGGCTAAATAATGTTATGCACCACAATACTTTGTAATGAGCTCTGACATAACTTCTAGGCTCTTATATCAGCGATAAGTCTTCTTTATGGTACGACTAATTTGAGGTAAATTTCCCTTCAATTCGTTTACAAGACAAATGACATGATTCATTCAATACTAGATATAGGATTGACTTTAGAAAAGTTGACAATCCTGATAACTTTGCGTTTGTGATTGTATCTATATATAGCTCGACACTTTGTATATTTATTTACATTTCGAGTAGGGTACATGACATGACTGCTATAGAGGATGTATTATAATCAAGGGCAAATACAAACAAGACAAAATACAGTTTATATAGATTGAAACGCGTATGACTGACGTTTGTTGTGATAAGATGAGGATTTTAAGTACTTTAGTATCTTTCTGTTCTGTATGTTGCACGTTGTCTTTATACACGTTAATCTTGTTTTATTCGATACCAATATGATATCTAGCATGTCAAAGGTATATCTACACTAATATTATAAAGAGGAATTATTTGTTTTTCGAATTGCATAGGCTCCGAAACTACTGGACCGATGGACCTAAAAACGACCTAAGACCGAAGACCTAAAAATGTTTCACCATTAAAATCACTTACATTTTCTCTGATGAACATATGCTATATAATATTTTCAAAATGTTAGGTATCCGTATGAAAACTTCGATTCGATGTTGTAACCCAAGATGTGGAAAAAAATCCAATAAGGCCTTATATCGCATACGCTGCGGTAACTATTGACCATATAATATGAGTCTATGACAATAAAGCAAAGTGACGTAATACTGTTTTATGGAAGACGTCAATATCTACAAAGAAGTCTACATTACCATAATGTCTAACTATTACAGTTATGTCACAATAAATACTTTTTAATTTTGAAATATACGATAGTAACGCCGCAGCATTACTATCGCATACCGGCGCGCCGGTACAAACCAGGCCACATCACACCAGGCTACTCTAATAATAAAGAGGAAAGATATAAGTATGATTGTTTGTTTGTTTGTAATGAGTACTCGTAAAACTACTTAACCGATTCAAACAATTATTTCACGAGTATAAAGCTACAGTATGCCTGAGTAACATACGCTATATTTGATTCATCGTCATCATCATCAATAACCACGCGGTTAAAACCGCGGAGCGCAGCTAGTTGGTAATATTTAGGTAGGTGCCCTATTGACTAAGCTCGTGTTTGTCCACTGTATAGGCTAGTCACTATCCTGCTATCGTCAATACACGCTTTATGTTATACTAATTAAGCACGCGTTTTGGTAAATGATGACGAGTCGTGTAGTGGTGTGCAAATCAGGTTATCGATTGGTGGTGGTCGGCCGTCGACCCGTGAGCGCAGCACTGCAGGCACTTGGGGCTTTGCCTCTTCACGTCTGACCCTTATGTCCGCCGCGTTCAGACAACCTACGAAGTGAACCGAATCCAGTTCAGATATATCCATTACAAATATGTTCATTCCTGCACTCTATCCAATAAACTCGGCTTCTCCAATTGTGCGATAGTATTTTGCCGCTCCGTTAGGATCCTTTGTCTTGTGTTGAGCTGTAGGCATTGCACTGTCTTGTTATTCTTGACATCTGAACTTTTATAATCTAACCATCTGAACCTTGACTGGTGTCTTTTTACAATTGACAATGTCCAGAAACACATTAATGGCTTCGTTTAATTAAAGTGTCGTGCAAAGTACGTCTTATCATTACAGAGGCCGCTTAGCGCAAACAAGTATTCGTATCGTAAGCGTAAACGCGTCACGCTTCGGCGTTCAGACTATGAGTTATCTGTGTCACAGTTGCCCTAGATAAATGATAGTCTGTACTGTTTCACGTGAAAGACACGTTAGCCTACAGCTTTACGTTGCTTGTATCGCGAGGGGCATGGTCACACACATTAAAATATCACAACATCCAAGACCCGAGAACAAACATTCCTGCTCATCACACAAATATTTGACCCGGCCAGGGATTTAACTTGGAACCCCGCGCTTCGAAGGCAGGGTCTCTACCATCTGTGCCTACCGAGCAGTCAATTACATAATAATTTACCGTAGACTACCAATTAGAGTCGTACGATAAATAAAATAGATACTTACGTAGGTAACTATATAAAGTACGCTTAGCAGTCACGAGTACCTCTTCTCACTTGTAACTGGGGCTTCTTCTGGCGATAAATCTGAACCGCACTTTATGGCTTCTATTTAAATAAGCGTTTATCTATTGTACAAGTCTATGGGCTATAGTATTCGGTTTTTTTTTTTTTTAAGGTATAACGATGAACCCTTATAAGATCGATTTTGTCTGTCCATCCGTCATAATCCTGTACAGCTTCTTAACTTCTACGGTTATAAACGTAAGTGCATATAAAATTCCAGGAGTAGTTATTACCTACTTTAAATGATTTCGGCATAATGTTATTTTACGATATCATTTCGATTAGTAGGGAGATGACGTCCTAGTTTTAAAGTTCCTTAAAAAATCTAAATAAAATCGCTCCTTTAGTAGTCACTCAAAGACTCAAAAAAATAAAAGTCAGAGCCCTAAAAATATGTCCTACACTGGCATATCATATTTCTGATAATTTACTTACTTTTGTATAAACTGACTGTTGTACTCGTGGAGCTACTAATTTTCGTACGTAACCCTACTTTAAACATTACCTGAGAAGCTCTTGACAATTTACTGCATAATTTACTGCATAATTTACTCGTATTTATATATACTTGGTGAAACTGCGTGAAACTGGTACTGGGTGAAACCGCGGGGCACAGCTTACTAGCTGTGCGTGGTGACGGATGATAAATAGATGAATCAAAATAATTATATAGCCTATGTTACTCAGGGATTATGTAGCATTCTAATAGTGAAATAATTTTTGAAAACAGAATTAAAGTTTGAATGAAATGGTCCAGTAATTTTATCGTTTACCCTTACCCAGAGATTATTCGTTACAAATCTTTCCTCTTTCTATTACTTGGTAGTATAATAGATAATTACTTGTCCTGGCTGACTCCGTGATGTATCAATACAGATCCTAAACTGCTGGAGCTACAAATTTGATAATTTGGCATTTGATAAAGTTTTAAGGAAAGACTTTTGACTGGCTGGTTGACGCAGTTGGTAGCAACCCTGTAAACCCTGCAAAGTGGATTTATATGAAGTAAAATCCACCTATATAATAATAATAATAAAATCATTTGTTACAGGCGTTAGGCCCAAATGTGTACACTAAACTTAATCTAGAACAGTGTGTATAAAATTATAAAATAGATTAAAATAAAATAAACTTGCACGTAGTGCTAGTTGTATCTATCCTTACTTGCTGCAGTTATTCTGTATTTCTCGAGGACGGAACAGTAGAACAGAACAGTTTAGTTAGAGGACAGTGGCGTTTAAATATACGCCCAAATAATAGGACAGTCCGCGAGTGAGAGCGATAGAGCGTCGATGACGACAACGGCAACATTTACGCCCCTTTTCGTAAGTAATAAGTCGGCACGCGCGAGCGCAAACTGTCCTGCTCTTTGTACTGCATTGCCCACTGCACTCTTCATATATATAATGTAACTACTCTTCCCACACCCACGCGTTCACACGAGTCCAGCCAAAATACAGTCGAGCGAGAAGGCTGGTAGAGGGAGCAAACAGCCTCGAAAAGACTGGCGAGCTATTAACTTTTCTGCCTTGGTTACTGCCTAGACTGTACTGTTCTGTTTCGGTGTGTGCGCTCTAACAGTTTAGCCAGTACATTGCTGTCTACTGCTCTGTCTCACTGTTTTGCCCTCGTGTTTCGTGACCGCGTGAGTGTTCCATTAGGGTTGGGCACATTGTAACCAAAGGGAACGGTAAACCGGAGCGCGACAGTTGTGAGCGTTGACGACGCTTACTGGAACGCACCCCTAAGTGTTCATCTATTGTTGACGAACCAGTGATATCTCAGGTCAAGGGCTACTGAGGGTTGCCGCCATATGGCGGTCGCGAGTTCGAATCCTAAATCGGGCGTAACTTAGTAGAGTTCAATTTTGCGCGGTGTTCTACGATGCGCTTCAAATTGTATTGTTTTGTGGGCAGCGCAGCTCACGTTAGATGTTATTTCCGGGAACTAGTGGCAAAAGAAATAAATAACTGGTGGAGTATACATTACACGGAGTACCTACCATTTTAACTTAGTAAGGGCGTGTAGTAAATAACACAGTAGATACATTCTTTATAGCAACACCACAGTACAAAATATAACAGACAAAGAAATAGGATAATATTGTCGAGTAAAAAGTTACACAACAATGAAAAGCGTACATTTAAGTGTCACAGTGGGCGGTCTTATATCTCTGGTCGATCTCTTCCAGACAACCATGCACGGAGAAATAGGTATACAATTATCGGTGGTGTATAAAACAAATATATAGAAGCCTTAACCATACACGTTGCAGTTCCTAGAAATGTAGGTTGATTTCTGCGAAATGTATTAATGGCCAAATATGGTGAATCGCGAGTCAACGGGTTAATAATTTAGATGCTACTTTTAGATTTAGACAAAGAAATTAAGTGCTAACTTAGTAGTTTTCTAGTGATGCCTAGCTAGGTACAAACACTCACAAATTATAAAGTTTGTCGCCAATTTTCTGATGTTGATGATGATCGATAATGCTAATTGAGTTCCGGCAGCTGTCCTTTCCATTCCGGGTCTAGTGTTCTCCGTTCTTAACGCAATGCAGTGCCAATTTAAACATCTGAGTGACACTGCAACTGTCATGAACAGTTGTAACGCTCAGTATCGGACCCACTTACATTTACCTTTAAATTCATAGGATCACCATGCTTGTTATTTGTCTGTCTCTCACACCCATTCCATTATTCAAATGCCTACGTTTTCAACCTACCTAAGGTTTAAAAATTGCCACAAATAATTAACAACCGTGTGACCGTAAAAATATGTATTAAATAGTAATGTCATAACGTTTTATAACAATCTTTAAAACTGAAACTACGTAATTGCGCGGGATATTATCACTGACGAGTTTGTTTTAGTTCACGAGTTATAGCAGACTAGCTGCTTTCCGCGATTTCACCCGCGCGGTGATGGATGATGATGATGAATCTGAGTAACATAGGCTATAGCCTATGCTACTCAGGGTGAATGTAGCTTTCCAATGGTGAAAGAATTTTTGAAATCGGTCCTGTACTTTTTCAGCCAATTCGTTACAAACATACATACAAATCTTTCCTCTTTATAATATTATAGTAATTAGTAATAAGTATATTAGCAAAATTGATTCCGCGTCAACATTGAGCAAATTTAGTGCTGGTGAGACTGTCCCCACTTTAAAAACAGTTTAGTTTCTTTGCATCAAGGACATACAATTTTTTACTCATAATATCTTCTGTGGCTTTGCTACCTAGTACTCATATTTTCTGTGACTTCTCTAGTATGTGATACTTTAAACACAGATCTTGTGCTACTTGCAAAATTTCTATCTACGGAACCGAACTATATTCGAGCCCTTAGAACACTAAACTTGCCCGGGTTTTTTTGTTCAACTGACATATTTATAAAAGAAGAAGGTTGTCAAGTCGACGCGTAAGTATATTATGTATGACCACACATATCTTTAAACAGACTAGTCCGATTTTGATTATTATTTATTTGTTTGGTAGAGTATATTTCCGAGGTGGTCATATTTAATTGCTATTAAATGGGATCTCATTATTAATTAATTAATTTGGTTAAGTATTAATTATATTAATTATTTATATTTAACAAAATGATTCTAATAGGTGGTCCTATTTATATTTCATCAAATTCGGTCAAGGGGTTTTTGAGTTGTGTGTGTGTTTCGCCTATCTTGATAATATCCTTATTGGCGGAGAATGACTTATCGATTCCGTAACTAGCAAGGGTCAATAAAAAGGGTAAACATTTTTTTGCATGCATACACTAGAAGCCGCCTGAATGATGCACTCATCTGTTTAAAATTGTTTCTGATTATTTTTAATATATTTACATTTTTGAGAGTTGCAAGTCGCCTCTATATATTTTACCAATATTAGTTTTATTATCATACATACAAGAAAAAAGATGTTCTTAGTTTTTGCTAAAGACCATATTATATACATTGAACAAAGAGGGTCATTTGAAAAGTTCTTAGCCTAACATGGTTAAAGTCATTGGTTTTTTTTATAACTATCCTCATTTTTTAGTTACATTATTTAGCAACAAGTATGCACAGTTTAGTTTATTTACAGTAACTCATTGTTGGTTTACACGTGATACCGTAAGTCAAGTCAGAGCTATTTTTGAATATGGATAAAATTGAACATCGTGCAGTGATAAAATACCTGAATTTGAATGGTTTAACTCCAAAAGCTATACATGAAGACATGTCTGCTACTTTGGGTGAGTCCGCTCCTTCGTATGCGACTGTTTAAACGTGGTCGTGAGACCATTCAAGATGAGCCCCGTAGTGGCCGGCCTTCGACTGTTTCCACTGATTGGTGATGAAAAATTTTTTTTTACAAGTGAAGAGGTCATAGCCGCCGTGGACGCTTATTTTGAGGAGTTAGACGAAGATTTTTTTAAAACGGGTATCGAAGCCTTACCGGGTCGCTGGAAAAAGTGTTTTGAGCTCGGAGGAGAGTATGTTGAAAATAAAAATAAACTCAAAATCGTGTGCTTTTATTAAGTATGTTAGGCTAAGAACTTTTCAAATGACCCTCGTACAAACATAAAACTTAGATTTATGGTGGAAACTCTAAAGTATAAAAACAAATAGCAATTAGTGGTCAACTGGCCTCGCGCCGCTTAATTAATAATAAGGCATAAATGCATATTTATAAATCTTGTACATTTCATGGAAGCAGGGAAGCCCGAACCCTCCGAATCCGAAAATCCAACTCACACTTGGGCGGATTCATTTTATATTGAATTATAAACATCTTATCCACGGTAAGTTTACCGTATCCTAACATTATTTGGTCACATTTTGATCGCAGCATTCACTATTGCTTGTAATTTAACACCGAATAGTTTTAAGTCTTAATAGTATTTTTACAAAGTTATAACGTCTACCATTCACAGACTAATCCACCGAAATTTAAGAGCATGTTTGAAATGTTGAAAATTAAGATTATAAAAAAGGAAATTATTTTTATATACCCGACCAATTATGTTCAGCCGTGGCTAACTCATGAAAGTAGGACCTAGCAATCTCTTATCTAACAAAGTTTGACGGTTTGCGGGTCTATAACTGCGAGAGGGGAGGTCGCTAGAGAAGGATGAACGGGGTGGGGGTGACGCTGGGTCACGAATTTCACGGGTGCTCTCGACTCTGTTGTAAGTGTGCCACCGATGTACTACGGGTATGTAGGTTAACTTCGGACGCGCTCGATACGCCCGCCGCTGCCGCTGATGCCGGCCACCTAACCTAGATCAGGGTGCGGAGAGATCGCTTATGAAATCTGGCGCAAGCCGGCTGCATAAATGGAATTACACTTTATTGTGCTTGTTTGAACGGATTTGACATGACATGGTGGCACGTGGATAGCGAGTACCGTCAGCGCGCGGTGAAACTCTCGAGTCACGTATACCTTTGAAAGAAGGAAAGGCGGTGGTAGAGCACTAGTGGGCATGACAGTCTGGTCATATTAAACTTCTTTTCGAAAAAAAAACTATTTCAATATAAAAAAATAATATATTTTGGGAATGTTATTAGAATATGCCGTCTCCGAAACCTCCGAAAGATTCGAAAATATATCATCCAGTACCTATACGACCCTCATACATGATGATACTAAAACATTTTTTTTTTAAATAACTTGTGTGACATGGTACTACTCCATTAAAAGTTCATATGTTAAAAAAAATGCTTTTCAGATACTAACGGAATTTGAACCCCAGTTACAAATTGGCCAAAAAAATCCCCGACACCCCAATTTTATTAATTTTTTTTTGTGAATATTCTCGTTTTCTCCAATTGTACATATATATATATATATATATATATATATATATATATATATATATATATATATAAATAGATACATATAAAAAATTCTACTCAATCTATAAAGTTTGTATGGTCTCGGTATTACCAGTCTACAGATGTTAATACTTATATTTAATTAATTTTATATTAAGATGTTCTAATTGAAAATTGTTGTACGTATACTACGTACCTATATATATCATATCGCTAGTATCTCATAACAACCGCCGCAACACAGTTTCTAAGCGAGCTCTCTGCAATAGAGAGTCAGTGAAATTATGTCACATTCTATACGTAGCGGTTAATGTAGCACACATTGCAAAAGTCGTGATGTTCGTGAGGTTTCGCACACACTCATTATTATTATTCATGTCCAAAATGGAGCCTAATTGCCTCCAGCTCTCAACATCGTAACTGCAAAATTATATTTAAAATTTAAATAAAGAAGACTACAAACGTACAGTAGCTTAGCAGTAAATGCTCAGTTGAAACTAACTGCTGCAACGAATGCTTTTATTTTATTGACCGAATTGAATGGTGTCGAAAGTATCGTCACTCGTCACGATCATCCATCAGCAAAAGAGAAATTCTTTTCTTTATACACTTTCGAGCTTGGTGAATCAAAAAGTTTCTTGATAGACATGTACCCCATTTCTCTTTTCGCAAAAAATTTAATTGCTCCCACCGATAAAGTCCCAGACCACGTTACATGGTAATCCTTTGATAGGCATTTGAAATGCGCAGACCTTACAGTAGGTATTAGTTCAGGGAGACAAGTAGATCGATTTGTCTTACACCGCGCGATTCTTGTGTTTATTGGGAAGCTAGTGAGTTATATTGCTTTAACTAAGGTCCTTGATGGTTTTTAATCTGGTTCAGAAGTATTGGAATGCTGGCAAGCGCTCGGCTTTCAGTGCAACTCCGTCTCGATACGGCCAATTGTGCGCGCCGATTTCAAAACGAAAGTACCGCGCATCTGGGACGGTGAACGTATTTCTTGCCACGATCTCTTGCAATTTACCAGCTGCCAGGCGCTGGCAGAGAATGTGGCATAGCCAGATTGTAAGATATTCATAACTTGCAACATATTACAGACTAATCCGAGCCGTTAGAAACTTGCAAAACGCAACGTTTCTAAATAGTAATTCGAATTGATTTGTATGGTAAGCCTTTTATCTCTATCTACACCTCATCGTCAAGTATCGCCAATCGATTAATCATTCGGTTCGCGAAAAGAAATCATGAGTTATTCTAACAGTTACATGTTATGACAACAGTATTGATGTTCAATTGGTTGTTATTAATGTAGTATTTGCGTAATATTGTTTATGTCTAGTAATGATGAGAGGTATTAATAGTAGTTTTGCAATTTTTCACTGTATGTACATTTAGCATGTGCACTACTAATATTTTGCATTAGCCATATATATTATACTAGTTGCGCTTCGCGGTTTTACCCGCGTGGTTATGGATGATGATGATGAATCAAATATAGCGTATGTTACTCAGGCATAATGTGGCTTTATACTCAGTTTGAATCGGTAAATAGTTTTACGTGTATCCATTACAAACAAACAAACAATCATAATATGTATCTCTTCTCTTTATTATTAGAGTAGATAAGGATTAATACCAAGGAAACTACGAATAATGTGGCCTGGGGCCCTACTCCCACCTCTTAAAGCAGTCATGTTTCAATCTTGCCATTAAATCAGGTACCACCACGTCAATATAGCAAGCTTAAAATAATATTGGATTACGATAGACGTTTTGATGACGTAGTATCAAATGTTTCACTCCATTCGCATACTTTTTCATGACTTTGGACACTAAGTTTAACTGTTCCATTGTCAAAATTTTAAAGAGTCGTACTCCCATATCTTAAAGTAGTCATATTGCAACGTTACCATTAAATATGGTTAACCAAATTCAAATTGATTCTTTATGGAAAATATTTTTTTTATCTGATTAGGGTTACGTGGTAAACTCTGCCTAAAATGGAGCGGCCACATCAAGGCTCAACGTCAATGGCCGTAATCGACTTAAACAACGCGCTAATTATTCCGATAATTATCGAGATAGATTGAGTGTCAATACTTGAACTGAGAACGTCAATGCCCATTTCACTGCCAATAAAATTGGCTATAATATACAGTTTATAAAACAGTACAAGTGACTAACGGCACAGCGCCCATCACCCTGAGACATTAAGTCTCATGTAAGTACCTGCCATTTTACCGGCAGTCATACCCTTCGAATTGGATCACAGTAATGCGATCATTACTGCTTTGCAGTATAAATACCAGTTTATACCGCAAACCTATTTATCCTATTATTACTTACTTATGTAAACTTATATATTTGTATCCTATAATTACAATATAACTAACTTGTTATACCTACAGCACTGTGATGCTTTAGTGTTGTGTGTAATTATTGAAATTTATTTTATATTGTGTTTTGTTTTAATTAATATGTAAGTTACAAAGTTGTTTTTTGGTATCAATAAAAAACAACCTATGATGGCAGCACTTCCCGGACGAATCAATTCAAAAAAAGTTCTACTACTAGGTACTCAAAAACCTATTTATGTCAAAGAGCTTCAGCCCTAGCCGGCCGGGCATACGAGAGCATAGATACCTGCAGGGCTATTATGTATCTCAGTTGCTAACAAATGTTGATTGAAATCTAAAAAAATAGTAACTCGATTTACTTTTTGTCAGCTTCAGTAATCAACTTACTAACATTCTTGCTTACTGGAATTGTCAAAACTGACATAAAGCCGCCTGTTTTCAAGATTTCAATCAACACTTGCTAGCAACTGAGATTTATACTCGTAATAGCCCTGCCGGTGACACTTCTTGCCGGTGAATAAAAAATGTAAATGAAAATTCCACGAAACATTGCAAATTTTTAACAAACCTATGCCCGTCACTCGTGATTCGTCCCGTCCGTAAGTAATTAACAAACATATAGGCAATAATTAAATGAATCACAAAGTCACCCATTTAGAATATTTAAAAACTTTAAAAATTCCAATTGAGTGACTTTGTTGCTGAAAACCAGTGGCTAAATATCAACTTTGATCCATCGGTGATGCAATATTTTTATAATTACGATGTATTGTAATATTTAGAAACTGAATTGTTCAATTTAGACGCTTCTATTTTCTGTTGTATGTGTGATACTAGAGCCTTGTGCCTTTGAATTCCTCCCTATCCTCATGATACTAAAATAAATTTCTTTGCTTACTCGGGGTTTAAACTAACTAAGAAAGCAATTCTTGTTGCACTTTTTATTTTCTTACTAACTAGGCACATGCAACACAAAGAACATGTTGAACGTGTCAAACAAAGCGAAATGGTTGGCTTCTAGTCCCTTTGAACCCTCGATTATGTAATCCATCATATGTTCGCGGGATTCAAACTCAGCACTTGTAACCGAAACTAACATTAGTAACTTTTTGCCCAAGTTATATAAGGGAAAGGCTCATTTGAAGTGTATATATCTGTATATATTATTATAACGTACTTAATCGATATTTTTGTTTACGTTTATGATTTGGATCAGAAACGTCTGATTTCATTGTATTTTTCGAATTCTCTGTCGCATACATTCAGTTATGGTAGATACTTCACCTACCATATATTATCTCAGATGGTCATATAATAATTTCACCATCATCAAAAATATAATATTATAAGTATATCAATAAAATAAAAGTATATTAATATTTAAATATTTAATTTATTGATTCAGGCGTTACTTTGCGGAAATCCATTATAAAAAAAACGATATTAAAAATATTTAGTGACACTTCCGCTGAAAAGAAAGTTCTTTTCAGCGGAAGTGTCACTAAATATTTTTTAATATCGTTTTTGTTATTTAAATATTTAATGAATACGCTTGTGTTTGTTTTAACTTCAATTGGCATAAGCGCTCCGTTACTTATCCAATATTGGGTAAGTGGCGCATAGTGGAAGGGTGTTATGAAAGGCTAGCGGTGCGCGTGAAATCGCGATATCGCAGCTTTTCTCTTCCTTAAAGATCTTGACTCGTTACCTGCCTTCCTTCCTACATTTGACTTGCCAAAATGTGAAATTGTGTAATCCTATTCAAAATAATTTGTAAACACTATCGGGGCTTTTGAACTTATACTCGTATCATTCATGTCTTCATTATAATCTTCATATCTTTTCCATAATTGAAGTAAAATGTTTTCCTCGATTATCATTAAGTAATGTGGTATGATTAGTTTATCGTTGACGTAAGTATGTTCACTTAATTAATACTTTTAAACGACATTGTATATTTCAATGTCGGCTTGTGTACTTTTAATGAGATTGCAGTCTATATTCTTTATCTAAATATTTATTCTAGAATCAACTGTTTATCACATTTTAATGTTGTCGTTAGTTACTCGGTTGTAGTTTTAAAATCAATTAAATCTGTAACTAATAAAACTTTGTTGTGATAAAGATGATGCAACATTTATTTTCCACCACGGAATAATAATTAATTAATTAATATGTGCACAAAAATCTTAAAAATATTTGGTCAAAGCATGGTCTTCGAAGTCCCAGATTTCCTTAAAACCTACCAAGATAAAAATTTAATCTATTAGTATAAATGGGTAACGACTTGATTAAGGAAATTAACCCAGATCTAAAACTATTCGAAAGGGTAAAACCGTGCAGCATCATTTGCAAAGGTATTGAGTCTGCAAAGCAACTTGTATATGTAAGAAGCGGAGTGATTGTTTGAGGACCATGATCTAAAAACCCGGATTTGAAACCGACATTTGCTGGTACATAAGCCGAAACAGAATGAAAATCATAGCGTTTAGAAGGGTGTTACGAAAGCCGAATGGGGCGTGAAATTTGCTGATCTCTATACCTCTGTAGAGTAATACAGTTCGTCCAAGTTTTCATTAAATAAATCAACCACTGCGCACCTTGTCACAACAAGAAACATGTCTGTTCGTCTAAACAGTAAAGAAAGCAACAGATTATTTACAGCGGCAAAGTAGTTTAAAATATGTCGGTGTTAAGGCATCAAACTCTGCAACCGCGGGCGGGCGGTTATATCACACTTTTGCTCGTTACTTTTGTTCGCCGTTCCTAATAGAAAGTGCACAGGCCTCTCTCCTTTCCGTTCTGATACTATTTATTGCCTTAGATCTTGTTCTAGATATACAATGCCTTCGGAAACACCTCGTTCTGTACTTTATCCATTTCCTAGAATTGATAATGGTTTAGATTCGTTTCTCTCTTTGGTTTGTACATTCGTTGGCGACAATTTATTCTGAATCACTTCTCTTTTAAACTATACTTTATTATTCCTTTGAATTATTGCGTCAAATTTTATAGCTTATTTAACTTAAACTTTTTGTGAATTTTGAATATTTTATTAATTATTGTAATACAGCCGCAGTAAATAGTTAACAATATCTTTATAACGTACTTACGGGTATATCTAGACGAGCGTTCTCTCAACCTACTTCTTGAATGCCGTGCTCAGTCACACCGAATTGAACTTTATTGCAGAATATATAAAGATTTAAATGTTGTGTTTCACAGTCGTTCTCAAACCTACATTTAGGAACTGCTTTCAACATTGCGTTCAATTGTAAGCTTTATGGTTTTTGTTTTAGGGTTTTTATTGGTTTGATAAATTTATATAGTTACTGTACATGTTCCATTCAACCATGAACTCCTTTGAGGAGCGTCCCGCGTTGAGACCTCAATTTTTTTAACTCTCTCACTTATTGGTCAATCAGCGTGACATTTGTATGGTAATGTTGAAGTGCTATAAAGTAGACGTTGCAAAAATACCTTTGCCTATGGTTTACAAATTATGCATAGCTTTCACAAGATCAGTAACAATCATTCAATCATATATTCGAATCGAAATTAATTTAGCGTTTATAATTTAAAACTCTTTATTTGCTAAAATATCTTAAGTTATTTTACACAATATTGTATATTATAGAATCTTGTATTGTTACTTAATACAATTAAATGAAAAATAAAACTATGTGTATTTAAGCAATATATATACAAATGTGATTCTATTTAAATTCTTGAATTTGTCTTTTTTACCTATTTATGATATGCAATGTAAAAAAAACTTTTATAATAGGCCAGGTATGTAGGTCGTCGTATAATAAACATAATGTCGTCCACTCTTGCTATTAAATAGTCAATGTTCTTCATTATTATTATTATCATTGTAACAGATTTAACACTGACACACGCATCCGTCGGCCTGTAAAAGCAAACAGTGTCAAGGCGGCTTATATTGATTTCAAGCTTGTAATGAGTACAAATGTAATCTTTCTATTCGATTGATTTTATTATTTCAATGCAATTGATTATTTGTACTTTGTTTGTAAATACTACAAGTATCTTTAAAAGCGAGAGGCTGTAGCCACATTTGGTGTATGCTTCAAACCCATCATATCCAATCAAAGATCCGCTATTCAGTATTAACCAATCAGAACATTGCCGTTAGATTTTTCACCATTCATTATTATATATGTTTCAGTATTATATATAGCTGCGCTCCGCGGTTTCACCCCCGTGGTAATGGATGATGATGAGGATGACTCAAATTATAGCGTATGCTACTCAGGCATAATGTAGCTTTATACTCGTGAAAGTATTGTTTGAATCGGTTAAGTAGATTTACGTGTATCCATTACAAACAAATAAACAATCATATATCTTTCCTCTTTATTATTAGAGTAGATAAGGATTAATACCAAGGTACGAATAATGTGGCCGGTGTGCCTATCACGAATAACTGCGTAAGTGAAACGTAACATGTCGTTTACGTGTAACAGTACAAACTGGCATTTATCCAGGGCAACTGTGACACAGATAACTCGTAGTTTGTACGCCAAACCGTGACATGTTGACGTTTGCGATGCGAATGCATTTTCGCAAATTGTTTGTGGTCTGACGGGCATTACCTACTATTGCATATTTCATAATGAAAAAATATTTATTGTGACATAACTGTAATAGTTAGACATTATGGTAATGTGGACTTCTTTGTAGATATTGACGTCTTCTATCTATATAAATCTGTAGTACAGTTCGAGGCACGTAAGATGAACCAAAATGGTGTTCGTCCGCGCAATGTGACAGATGAATTCTTACTTTGCGGTCGTTAAAAATGAAACGCAAGTTAAACCAAATATCAACTAGCATAAAAATAATCTCGGATTTCCTTTAAGTCATTGTATTTTTCAAACAAAGTGTTGTGGGAAGTAATCGTTAGGTATCATTAAATATAATAATTTTAGTATAGGAATACTAATCTTAATCCCTATTATTTATGGGCATAACCTTCTACATAAATTATAAGTGATATTCTAGAACTTTGGCAGAGTTGCTATTTCATCTTCCGTGTCAGTTGAACAAACCAATTTAGAATCACTGCTATCAAAAGCTCCGATTGAGTAATAAATTCTTCCGTCATAATATTACCGATGATGTGAATTAAACGCTTTTCTCAGGATGGCAGAATATGCAACCAAGAAATCTTGGTTGAGTTTTTCAAGTTAAGGTTTTTTAGGCCTCCCACGTAATATCCAAAATTCAGCTTTCCCGGTTCCCATTCTTTTCTAACTCGTTTATTTCGACGTATTGACTAGTAATCAATAATACTAAGCACTACTGATAACCTCCTCCATTTTTTGATGTCTCAGTATAAGTAAAATGACATAATACAGACTTGTATACATAAGTCTGTATTATGCCTTTTTACTTATTTTTAACCGACATCAAAAAATGGAGGAGGTTATCAGTTCTGCGGGTATGTTTTTTCAATATGTTTGCTACGCGATGTCAAATATGGATTGAGTTTGATGATACTTTTTTTGCGTAGGTCATACTTCAGAGGTGGTATTATATATATCGAAATTGATTAAACGCTTCTTATTTTTTGTATTATTGAATTTTTATTCAATATAATAGTAATAAACCATGATGATATAGTATTAACGCCAAAACGGTCCTCTTTAAATATGTTATTCTGATTTTACATACATATTCGTATTAAAATTATAACAGTTATCGCTAAGTAACCTCCATTTTACCTCTATCGCTTTTTGTGTTTGACCATCAGTACAGCATAATAATGTGCTTATGGTGATTTTGTACTATGCAAGTGAAAGTTCGATTTTAATAATAAAAGCTTTTTGTTTCAGGAATTCACAAACGGCCTCGAAGCATTTCAAAAGTGTAAGTACCACCACGTTTCGTAACCTACCAAATCTGACTATCAAACTGTGTACAAGCTACTATTATTTATTCTGTGACTGTGGTAACTTGACCTGCATGTGGTCGGCACGGCTAGTTTAATTTGCCGCGATGCGTCCCATCGACGAGCCTCCTACGTAGCGGCCGTGTTAACGGTTGTGTAAGCGCGCATTGTACAGATGATTGCTCAATCTGATGCATCTCTCAGTCCGTGTGGCCACGAGTGAGGCGTGAGACTCGAATTTCTCAACGAGCGGGGAGAAGTCGAGCCGAGTGGTTTCCCAATAGAAAGTCCTCGATGCAGGAAACGCAGCGCTGCACTGATCGTGCACCGGCAGGGGGGCTGCGGCCGATGCACTTTCATGCCGATGACGTCATACCTTACCTTTCGTCAGCGTCACACCGTAAGAGCTGTTATGCAATGAACGCACGCTACTCAACTTTCCAATTTCGACAACGTGCTATTGTGTAGCGCTTTCAAATTTTTACTATACCATCGCGCGCTCGCTGGCGCTTTCTTGCATTTCTCTCTTTCGGATCACGACTGAAAAATGCTCTGAATACTGTACACTGGCGCAATGGTTGAGATGCACTTTCACTGTTACGCCCCTATCTTGTTTCTAACACTTACTTTGATTTATTGTTGTTGCACCTTCGACCACTTCACTATCGGCTTCCTTTTATCTTTCTTCAACTATTGAATCTCTGCACTAACGCAACCATGCCATGCTATGATTTTTTCTATTAGTATTTTAATAAGTAAGACTTAATAAAATATTTTTTAAATTCAATTATTCATTCTATTTTATTGACATGTTGCATAAACGTGCTAATTTTTCGAATAGATTTTGGAATAAAACATTTTTAATAATTTTATTTACTATCAACATTGAAATAAGTTGGTATCCTCATACCTAGTTACAACATAAAACATAAAGGCCACTCGTTAACGCACCTAGGAACAAAGAACAAGGCCCATTTTATTTTCCTATAAGTACATGATCAATTTGACACCGATTTGCACTGGAGATGTACTAAGGTGATAACTGCGCGAAGTGAATACATTAAACGTCTGTTTGTGTAGGAAGTTTTGAAAGTTGAAGCGAGAGAGATACCTAAAAGCATGCGTGACGGCCGCCAGCTACTTTCTGGGGTTTTCACCTCAGAGATATCGAGCTTTCCATTGCTTGTACGCCCTGATTTTAGACCCTCCTTGTAGGGCTACCGGCGAATTGTAATTTCTCCAGATCTACATTGAAAGTGTTTGCATGTGGAGCTAGATGTTCAATTGTTTTAAGGAGAAATTATTCTGTTTTGTAAACCGAACTTGATAAGCATTAATGATGTCGAATAGTATAATTTATTTTGTTTATGTTTCTAAAGTGATCAGCCGTGCGATTCTCTCATGGTTCGTCGTTGCGCACGTCGATGAGCTCACCGATGTCAGATACTTTATGAGATATCGCCCTTATAAATCAGGTTGTTTTTCCAACGTTTCTTGTCATCTCGTCATTTGTTTCAGGGATGTTGTCAAAGATGCAACGATGTTTGCTCTTAGAGAATCGCACAGCTCCGTAGCACAAACAATTCGCGAAAAAGTATTCGAATGGTACACGTCTGCGTGTCAAGCTTCGGCGTACGAACTATGAGTTGTCTGTGCCGCAGTTGTCCTAGATAAATGACAGTTTGTACTCTTTCACGTGAACGACACGTTACGTTACACTTCCGTTGTTATTCCTGCTAGGCCCACGGTAGTTTAATTATGTGCACTTTCGAGAACCGACCTATAAAGACTGGTCGGTTCTCGAAAGTAGATCTGTCAGGACTCGGATAGATGAAGGGATTAATATAGAATATGTATATTAGTAGTATAGTAGAGCATTTAATGTAGTAAATAGAATAAATAACAATTAATGTTGAGCCTCCACAGGCAACTAGAGATTGGGAGTTTGATAGAGAGCTGAAACGTGTGTGACGCGGTAACTATACTTTTCGTTTGCTAATGACGTAGGAGTACGGCTTCGTTTTGCTGACGCTACCTTTCCTGCCTGTGGTTGCGTAGGTTTGCGTAGTTACATTATATGCGGTGCAGACCGCTGTGTGACTGACGCTCGACGTTATGACGACGTGTTCTAGCGTTACTATGGTAACTGTTATTATATACTTTTTTCAAAGACAATAATAAAGAAAATAACAAGGAACGCAAATATAATAATTATAATGAATTTTTAAATATTCACTGGAAATAATTTCATATAATAGATGGAATATTGGGGTTTTCAGAATAAAGAAGACTAATAGCCATAAAAAGTTGTTATATCACGAACCGGATATGCAGATGAACAAAGTTTCCCATTCATAATATTTGTATGTTTCGGAATATATATATTTGGCTTATGGGTTACCTTACATTGCCAAAGTCAAGTTAACGCTATCAAACGTAAAGTGAGTTTCTATATATAGAACAGTATAGGCAAAGAAAAATATAAAACTTTAAGCAGTTAAAACTAAAGAAATTTAGCTTTATTTAAATTATTATTTTATATAATGTTATTGACACTCTCGTTCATTATAATTTTGTAATAATAAAACGGAATCCCGTTGAGACGCGCTGTGAATATCATATATTATTATAATTAATAGTAACTTTACTATTCACCGTCAGATATAGATGAAGAGTTGCTTAAAAAATTAATTTACTAGAGTATTGTCACAAATTTGATGTACTAATATAAATATTAAGAACAAAAAAGGGACAAGTCTCATTCGCTGACCCAGGGTTCCGTAAAAGCTTCTATGTATAGTTCACTGTAACGAAAAAACATAGATGGTAACAGAGTAGACTTTGTTAGATAAAATTATATATTATATTTATATATATATATAAATCTATAAATATAAAATACGTCAATTTTAAACACAAGTACAATTTGAAAAATTTAATACCGACTTCTATTCTATTCAGTTATTGGAGTGTACCTCATAAGCTACGGGACCGAATTTGATTAAATTTATATGGGACCACACGGGAAGCACCTTTGAACCAAAAAAATAATTTTGAGAATCGGTTCACACAGTCGACAGTTATGAGGTAACAACATGATCATGATGAAAAAAATGATCTCCCATGTACGTCAACTTATTTTAAAAGTATATTAAACCTTCCTATACCGTGATAATTAAAACAAAAGATTAATTAATGAAACTGACGTATATACGTCTCTGGGACGCAAAGGGTTGAACAATATATTCTTTTTTTTAACAAATTCAATAAATAAAATAACAAACACGCCATGTCAATATTCGAACTTCAAAACTTTATAATCGCAAAAAATATACCCTTTGAGTTAGGTGCACAAAGGAACGATTTCGGACCTTATTATATATTTTGATTTATTGAAGAGTGTCAAAATATGCGTCATATTTGCCATGGAATATGCTGTTTTTTATTGCATTGACTTCGAAATTGATTTGTTTACAGCACCAAGACATCGTAGTAGATAGTGTTTGTTATTAATTTCAAATTATTTTATTATGAAGACTGACGTGGTTTGTACACATTTTTAAAATAAAAAAACGGGAATCACTCGAATAAACAAGTCAGATCTTTCCAACTACCTATAGTTTTAATTTCAAATTGGTACCTATATTCACCTTAGAGTATTGACGGATTAAGGCGCGGTCCAACCCAAATTTTAAAAGAATTTACGATGCTCTACGTAAGGTTGAAAATCGCTTGTTAGATTCAACGATGTAATGCAAAAATGCATAATTTTGTACGTTTTCTTTAATTTTTTCGATATATACTAACACAATTGATAAATATGTTGGCGATGTATTACCTAAAAAATAATATATTGTTATCGCTGAAAATTCTGAGAGTTTAAACATGAAAGTTTATTTTTATCGACCTATTTAGATTTTTTTTCTGCAGAGAGCGAGTAATATTTATGAATTCTATTCGGTTATTACTCTTTTCCTATTTCTTTTCTAACCCAAGTTTTTTTTCATAGATTATTAACGATCTGTTTCGTTACACTAGATGTTTAAAGATTCTGCTTTTTACTATTATCAGGATACGACCGCGCCTTAACCGACAAATATTGAAATGATCCTATCATCGTTTCACCACTGAGTGGCATCAATTATACTTACTTTCACACAAATACATACTTTCGCGTTTATAATGTTAGTATCGTATGGTATAATATGATAACCACCATTTATTTTGATATAAACGATTATATATGTATGAATTTCTATTTTATTTATTTGCATGGTTTTCTTTAAAGATAACTTTTTTTTAAATCTTTTTTTTATGGGGTTTTATCAACGATGACAATGCCACACCGTAAATTAAAGATTACTATAAGTACTAAATATATAATTACTATGTTTTGTTAAAAAGACACACAGTGTTTCCCAACCTGTCTGGATCTTTAGCAGGATCGTGTTCTAATTGTATTATTGTAACTATGAAATTGATATACATGGCTGTCAAATTCAGAATTTAAGTATATCAAATCATTAAATTATACTTACTGAATACAATTTAGTACCTACTGTACTGTTTTCATGGTATAGACACAAATTAGGTTCAGTGAATACCATATTCAGGCTAAAGTCCTTAAATCGATGGAATCCAAAATGTCCTTTTTTTACATTAGTTCGTAAACATCTTTCGCGCCGCACTTTCAATGCAAACAAACAAATAGGATAAAAAATTATTCTTACAAGTATAATTTAAAAAATTTAATACCGCCTTCCATTCGATTCAGATATTGGAGTGTATCTCAAAAACTACTGGACCGAATTGGATAAAATGAGAGGGAGCACACGGAAAGCACCAGCTTTCAAACCAAAAAAGAATTTTGAGAATTGGTTCACCCAGTCGAAAGTTATGAGGTAACAAACATAAAAAAACAACCGTCGAATTGAGTACCTCCTCCTTTTTTTGGAAGTCGGTAGAAAACTGCATCTGTTACCGTTGATATGATTTGAAACTAAAAATCTCCTCCTAATCGGTCATAATTTTCTAGTAGTGACCAGTGATTAAGAAGACGTAAATTATCTGTAACCTAATTTAAAAAAATGTTACTAATTCTGAACTGTGAAGTAGTTTATCAAAAATGGAAGTACTCATTCCCTTTCAATTTTGAACCGGTCCGCATAAACATTCATGGTTAGCGAAACCAAGTTAATTATCGTAAGCCCTAGCTTGCATTTTATTTTGTTGAAT
The DNA here is from genome assembly GCA_917880725.1 of Selenia dentaria. Taxonomy (NCBI): domain Eukaryota; kingdom Metazoa; phylum Arthropoda; class Insecta; order Lepidoptera; family Geometridae; genus Selenia; species Selenia dentaria. The sequence continues at coordinate 16,367,062 of OU862888.1, read as the reverse complement.
GTCTTTACTGTCGATACACATATACAAGTACAATTTGAAAAATTTAATACCGAATAGAATGGTATATTCAGTTATTGGAGTGTTACTCAAAAACTACTGGACCGAATTTGATGAAATGGGACCACACGAGAAGCACCACTTTTGAAACAAGAAAAGGTTTTTAAGAATCGGTTCACCCTATCGAAAGTTATAAGGTAACAAACATAAAAAAAATACAGTCGAATTGAGAACCTCCTCCTTTTTGGAATTGGTGAACGCATCGCACAAATAACTTCGTTTTCATTCAAAATTACGAAGTGTACAATTGTATTTTATATTGTAATTGTAAGTGGTTCAATTGAATTCCAAAATCGTCCCTTTTTGTCGCTACACAAATGAAAGGTCAACTTGCATTATAAACGAGAAAGTTAATCGTGGAAAGTGCGAGCGGACGGATCTCTGTGGGCACTCGGTGCAGTTTCTAAAAAAATATACACTCCAAGCCTTTCGCCTTTCATGTAGTAACTATAATTTAATCTGTGTCCAGAGATTTTGCGTTTGAACCGGCTCTCTAAAATCTATAGGTAATTTTCCAATCTGTTAACAGTCTTATAATATCGATTACTCTGAAAGTTGTTACGACACTTTGAAGACAATTTTTTGCTGTTAAGATCAAAGACGGCTTGTCTCCTGCTTATTCTTGCAATCGCTCTTTAGTTTTTCATTGGATCGTGCTGGTGCATTCAAAACAATACATTTCAAAATAAATTCACCATTATCATCAATTAACCTCTACTGCTAAACGTAGGTGTGCCTTCTTATGAATCCAGCTCATCCGATCATCGACTTGCAAGCGTCTAGTCCTCGCAATCATCCCAACCGCCTCTCACAGTTCATCGCTCCACATGGCCAAGCATTAAAAGAATATTAATTGTTACTTTGTTTTTATTATACATTAAAATGTTTTCGTCCAACTGTTATTGTTTAATCAAAGCGTCCTCCTCATACAAATCACAAAACTCTGCCGATCGGAGTATCAACCTCCTAACCTAGATTTAAACTTGAGGCAGTAATAAAATGCAATAATTTGTATGTTATTTATCTGTCACACGCTCGAGCTTTCAGGTGAATTGGTGAGGATTTAAAAATACATGCGGCACAGAAGTGGTACATACTTGTACATAAGGGAAATAGGTTACCAATATGTATAGTCGGGGTGGGGCCATATGTGTCCCAGTGGCCTTGATGCTGTAGCAGGTCATGCCAGCGCGCCCCGCTCCGTCGGTAGCTCGCCGATGACGCGAATCCTCACCCTACATTATTGCAAACAAGCGACCACTTATGTAAATGCTGTTCTTATATCGTGTACGTTTCGATGTGGTTACTCGTTTAAATACCTACTTATGTACATGGTTTTATCATCACTCTGAATACCAATATTATAAATGCGGAATTATATCTAAAAGCCAAAAGTAATGAAACTGATTTTGTTGACATTTTATCTATATACAGGCAAATGATGACCTGGAATAAAAAAGACGCTAATTGTTATCCTGAGCGTGTGCGGTGCAACTAGTTTCATGTACATAATAAGGTTTAAAGACATTTATTCTCAATAAGACACATACAGAGTCACTTACTTGAGAACTTAACTATTTATAAATATTATACTTCGCCATATCATTTCTAAAAATACATTAAAATAAATTCTATTTTGCAATACATATCCAATAAATATTTACAGCCAACTTCACATATTTGATTTGTTTACTATACTCACTTTAATTTAACTTACTTTAATACATAGGTATAGCAAAATTTCCTCTAAAGGGAACAAAGATATCAAAAGTTAAAAATATATTTATTTTGCGATCATTGTATATGTAACGAATATAACCTCTTGTATTTTTTACATTTGTAGTTCTGACTATAAAACAATATTTCGATATTAGCGGTCTATAGATGATTTCGTACATCCTTACTATTTTTCTGTACGCTATATATAAGGTACACATAAGCATGAATTTGAATGACGCTTACCTTATTTATGATTGATGATTATCTTAAAGTTAATTTAAATTCGAAATGATCTTCCAGTCAAAATCGTTTATTCAATTTAGGCATCAAAGACACCCTTATGAACGTCAATTATTCATTATAATCCACCACCGCCGCGTTCCAAAATGTATAGAGAAGAAGCGAAAAGAAACTCGGGGCCATTCTTTTTATATATATGGATTTATTCAATGTTTCTACTTAGGTACTACTATTATTACATTTTATGGGTGACAGATGACAATTTGCTAGAAGTGGAGTATTCGAAGCATAATTCTCTTCTATATAATGTTGGACTTTATAATTTACTTTTTTTACAATGATATTTACAGTAAATTTAAATTTTCTCTGTGAGTTCAGTTATGTGTTTTGGATTTTATTGTAAAAACGCACACAATTTCCTAGGAATGACTTATTTGTCTTCTCAAGTCTAAAACTAGGTACAGCTATCCTATTCTAATTGCTAGTATTAAAAGAGTGGTGATCACTACTGAACTTATAATATTGACGTAAATTTTTACGAACGTAGGTACATTATTTTGCAAATACATATAGGGAAGGCAAAGTTAATATATTGATATATAGCGGATATCACTTTTTTGTAGGATAAAGATGGTCTCTATATCAGCCGCTCAACCCCATTTTACGTACCACATTTGCAGCAGAACTGAGTCTCCCAGAGTATTTATATGAGGTCACCATTGTATATTATTTTGAGTCAATTTTAATGCCTAGGAAGACTGTTGCTTTGTCCATTTCGAGTTTAACTCCACAAATCATAACTTTGACTCCAAATAGTAGGCAGTAGGCAAAGAAAATTTCAAAATATTTTTTTTTAATTCAGAAGTAAATTATCCATTGAGAAGCATTTAGAGCTATACTAGATGGAGCGTAGTTTACTTGAATTAGTATGCTGTCTTTCCTATCTATTTTAAAAATTAGAGATGTGTCCGTAAATAAAACAATCTCACAAAGATCCTTGGCCATAAGTGGTAAGTAGATAGTGTATGCTAAGAACAAAAAAGGACCTAAAATGGCCTCTTGTGGAACTCCCATTCTAATTATAGATCCCGAAGATGTTACACCATTTATACCAACCTTTTGCATCCTGTTAGATAAACACGACTCGATGATCAAACGCAGCTCCACGAATACCATAATGGAAAAGTTTCCGAATTAGTGTACAATGTTTCGCATCCTCTACATTTTGTCGTTGCAAACGTAAGTTGAAATGTAAAATATGTATAATATTTACGTAAGTAAACTAACACATTATTAGTGTGACAACTTGGAAATGTATATGTCGTTCCGTTGCAGTCTTACCTTATGCTGTACTGCTCTGCGAAGCACTGTACCCACTGTATTGAATTTCACTGTACTTACGGTACTGAACTGTATTCCACTGTAGTGTATGTGATATTGAAATGTATTTGCAATGCACTTGCCATATACTGTTCTTCATTGCATTGCAATTAGTACGACACAGTACACAGAATATTTGGCACTGCAGCACCTACTAAGAGATACTTTAGATCTAATAAATTGTGCGCTATGTATGCGAGATCAAACTTTTACTCTTATTAGAATTCTGATAGCATGTATGTTTCCGGTAAGTCACCGATTTCTCTGTCTTTGAGTTTGCTGTATAAATAATAATATAATATTAATATAATAATATAGGACAACACTCACACAAAGGTCTTCAGGTCCCAAACTAAGCAGAGCCTGTACTATGGTAACCTGATGACTGATATACATACTTAAATACATATACACACCCAGACACAGATCAAACAGACATGTTCATGCACACAAATGATTGACCTGTCCGGGGATCGAACCCGAGACCAGCGGCTCAGAAGACAGGAGTGCTACCAACTGCGCCAACCAGCCTGCCGTCAACCAGTCTGTAAATGCTTAGCCGGTGAACAAAATACCGACTAAAAATTTGATTCTATGTCAGCGTTAAGTTGTGACTCTAAGGTCTGAGCAAAGTCTAACTATGCTCTATAGATTTCGCTCAGAGTGTTAATTGAGGGGCTTAGGTATTGCCTAAAATTTAGTAGATAACTGGCATAATGCTCTTAATTTGGTGTAGTTGAGACAGCTTTGCTGGTCGATTCTGTGTTTAGCGAAATAGGGATATTGTAAAACCTTTGTCTTTGTGTGCCTAGATGCTAGGACTACGAAGGCTGTCCACCTCGAAGTAGTGTCTGACCTTACAGCTGAAGCCTTCGTAGCAACCTTGTTCCGTTTCGTGTCCCGACGCGGCCTCATTAGATACGAAATGTTACCAAGTCGGATGAAATAATAATTTGTCTGAGTTTTCAAGTTCGGAATCTTGCCTTGTTTATGAGATATACGCGCCATTACTTATTTTTCTAAAATTTGCTTAGTAATTCGATAGATGTTCTATCTTTTTTTCTTTGAGATAATTGGAAATTCCTGTACTGGTGGTTCGAAACTTGGCAACCAAAAACTCATCAAAGATTAATATAATGATTGATATAATTTCGAAAAAGAAGTGCGAGAAAAATCAGTGGCTGTCATTGATTCCGGAATGTGTAAAATAATTTTATTTAACACACACATTTACAAAATGAGTTAAATATAAGACAGTTACTGTGATGAACTATTTTGAGGTTACCTGAAATTAAAGAAAAGTCAATAAAAATTATAACTAATAGAAAAAAATGTTGCCCGAAAAAAATTATAGAGGAATATTTAAACACCTGGAAATATAGATATATATAAATTTACATAAAATGTTCTACATAGGTAAGTTTGAATTATCACACATTATTTGAGAAAAATACTATACAAACCTTGGCCGCAATTAGGTATTAATTGTTCTGAGACCAATACCTGTATTACCGACCGTTGTAATAATCTATACATATTTGTAATATAACTGTACGTCATATCACACGTTACTTGTTTACGTGTAATATAAGTAAACGTGCTTTTATTGGCATATAGGAAGATATAAAAACCAATTACTTTATCAATTATTTCTGGTGTACGGTATGGAATGAGCCCCCCAAGACGTTTCAGCGAAATTGTAGTGCCATAGGAATAAAACCTATTGAAAAGCCGCTTACTTGAGAACTAGCAATAATGTTCAGAAATATTAAAGCGGGACTCCTGATCTTTGTGTTTTATAATTTTGTCTTTTTATCACACATTAACATTTTTACAAATTTATAACGTTTTTGATTGTTTGCATTTAATAGTTATGTACCTAAATTCGGATAACTCATGGTCATTAGTCTTTTAAAGGCGTTAATTTTTGATAAACATAGAATAACGTGTGCTTGTACTCTTGGGATAAAATTTATGCAACTGTCATATAATGGAGGGCATTAAAACATGAGCGCAGTTTTTTGAAACGAGCCACAGGCGAGTTTCAAAATAAGAGTACACGAGCGCTTTAATACCTAATTATGTATATGCAGTTGCATACACTATTTTATTTAATCTCATGACATTTTTGCTACTAAAGTTTTATGTAACAAAATATTACTCATATTCGTATGTACAGTCACCTGCAATAAGATGTATACATTCCGTAATTTTCAAAACTATGATATAGTACTACATTTTATAACAATATAGATAAGGGTTATTTTAAGCAGTCAAATAATATAAGTAAATTCATTTTAGATCATTTTTTATGTAAACTTTTATGAAATTGAATGCAGCACGTTTGAAAATTGGGAAATGTAAACATATTATTGCAGGCGACTGTACGAAATAGCGCCAAAATGGGAAAAAGTCTTCTTCTTCTTCTTGTTTGTATGGCTTGAGGCGTAACCACAATTTTGCCAATATCAGTGGAAAAAGTCTGATATTGGTCTATTGGTTCGGAACCAGCGCGCTCACCACAGATAATAACCTCCGGAACACATTGTACTTTAATAATTAAAAAAATGTTTTAAAGCATTGTTTTGTTAGGAGAATAATGCTTTAATTAAATTTTTATAATTTTCTTAAAGAAGTATGTAAATTAAATTTGCCAATAAAAGTCTGAATTTCATTTCATAATTAGAATATTACCGAATGAGATTTAATAAAATGTATTATGACATTGTTCAAAGCTATTCTGTAATTAAATTGAATGTATCACTAAGGAAATATTTACGAAAATCGAAAATCCCGAAACACATAACTGAGGTCACAGAGGGAAAATTCAAGTTGACTGTAAAAACGTTTTAATAAAGAAACATATTATAAAGTCCGACATTACGTAGAAGACAAAGATGCTTGAAAAATGTACTCCACTTCTTGCAAGCTGTCATTCGGCCACCCATAAAATGTAATATTAGTAGTACCTAAGTAGAAACATTGTAAACATCTATATGAAAAGAATGGCCCCGAGTTTCTTGCCGCTTTTTCTCGGTAGGCTATTTATATTTTGGAACGCGGTCTTTTTAAACTATAATGAAAAATTGACGTTAATAAGTGCGTCTTTGATGCCTAAATTGAATAAATTATTTTGACTTTGACTTGACTACCAAAAAATTATACTGAACTGTGTTGAAGTCGGTTCCATTATTTTGGTAATTTTTTTTTTCTCTATTTTTAGTTACCCTTGCTACTTACGGGATCGATTGTCATTCACCGTCAATGATGTCATCAAGATAGGCGTAACATTTTTCAGTTATAGGAGTGTAACTTAATAACTGCTCGACCGAGTTCGATGAAATTTAAATGAGACCACCGCGGATGTATACTCTACCAAATAATTTTGAGAATCGGTCCACAAATGGCGGAGAAATCGGTGAACATACACAAAAAAAATACATACAATTAAAAATATAACCTTCTCCGTTTATGAAGTCGATTAATACACTTATCGATATTCATACAAGAAAGCCAACTGTTAGTATCCCTATTTAGGAATTATACAAATGTCTGGTTCTAACATCAGTGGTCAGTTCTTCCCTAGTTCCTAATATATTCCCCTCCGTCTGACTATCAGAAAATTCATAACAAGGTTATTTAGTCTAATAGGTTTATTAGTTAAGTAGTTATTTTTTACGAAATATTGATCTTAAAATCTGTAAATCTAGCAAGATTATCGGAATAGCAATCTCAACAGAAAGTGTACTGTCAGTTTTCATAAATTATTGATATAATAGTTTCAAAAAAGCACATATAAATCCAACATATTAAAACATAGGTTCAATTTTTGTTTTGCATAGATAAGGGAAAATATGTAGCGGGATATTCGTATGAAACTGAATAATCGGTGGGAAGATTGATTCCCACTTAGTGGTTTTTAAGGTTCTAGTGTAATGATAGCTATACAAACGTAATAATTGTAAATCACGTACGTGATCAGTGTTAAGTCCTTTGTCTTACCACAAATAAATGTATGCTGAAGGTAATAATACATTAAAGAGCACGTATAATACTAATTTGAAACGTTATTTACACTTTATTTATTTACACTGCAAATGAAAAGACAAAAGTTTAAAAAAAAACTGTTGTTTTGTCTGCAACTGGCACGTACCGTGAAGTCTTTATTCTTCAAATGACATTTAATATTAAAAGCATTACTACATGCACACGAAACGAGATAACCATTATAGAAAATGTAGCAAATGATAAATACTCGTACAATATAAGGTCTTTCAACGTATGCACTCCATTTATGTGCTTTTTATGGAAATCTATCACTGTACTGTTTAGTACGTAATCATAAGGCAGGCTATTTCAAGCATGTACCAAGAAAATATTCGTACCACAGCGATTGGGTCGAACAAAGGGCACAAGATTCCGAGCAGGTAAGTTAGGCCCGCGGAATCCGAGGCCGTGTGAGCTTTTTCCCTTCGGGAGGTTAACCCTGAAGGCTCGAGCCAAGGTCGACGGGTGTTTGAGACGCCTTTGAGGGGGAGATGACTCGCTGACTTTGACTAACCCTCGGCGGTCATATTATTTAGTTTTGTACTCTGTATTCGCAGCCAATGCACGCTTTATGAAGTACTCAGCCTACTCAAATTAGCTTCCCCATTGGACGGTCAAACCAGCATCTGAATCATGCTGGACTAATTATGCAAAACAAAAATGTTATCTCTCAATTGCTAGTGACATACTTATCCTAAATGGTTCTTGTAAGCTGGTTGCAGTATTTGTAGAAAATAAATAAATACTTTGTATATGCTTGTTTTTAAGATAGTGATAGGAATTCAAAATAATACTTACCGTTACCCTTTAGCTTCACAGTAAAACAATAAAATATGCTTTTTATATAGCAGTACTGACTTCTGGAATAGTGACAGCATTTCTATTTAAAATTACACACACACACACACACATAGATGCCAATAAAAGATACATAGAGATTCGATATGGCAATTTTCGTTCCATCCAGCTACTACTTTCACCAAATTGCGAATAAAAGAGAGTTTTATTGCAATAGAAAATATTTGATTCATGGAAAAAAATTTTAATTAAGGACGAAGGTAACCAAGACGACCTGAAGCTAAAAGGAAATGTGAACTGTTGCGAAACTCTCCTCAACAGACCTTTTGTCGTGGACGAAAGCCTACGAGTCGAATTCGGGAAAGTTTTTCATTACTTCGTAAATTCAGTGAGGGGTTATATAAAAGCCTTGAACGACCTTTCTCTCTGAATCCTTTGTCAAATGTCAAAGCCAATTCAGTTTCAAGAGCAATGGTTTGGATTAAAATCCGCTCTTTGATTAGTGAATATGTTTGTTTTCGGTATGATCTACGGGACTTTGCAATAATTGCATTGTTTGTCATCGACTGTCTTAACCATAAAGTTGAGAATATAATAAATTCGGTTAGGGTCTATGTGCTCTAACTGGCAGGGCGATCAAGGCAAAGGGGCAACAACATGTCCCTTCGTGCACTGAACTAAACTGCAACTGAATATTTTAGGATCGATGCTTTTAATAACCGACAACCTTTGTTTGTGTGCCATTCACTTCTAATCCATTAAATTCTTGGCCGAAACTATTTCTTCCCTTACAGGGGTGTTTTAAGGCGAAAACGATAAACCGAAATTTTCGTTTCATAATTATTGTAACTTACATTCTCGCCTTGCTCGGCTATATTACCATTTGCTCTCTTGGTTGACTCCGCTTGCTTTGTTTTATGTTCGAGGTTTTGTATTCAGCAACCTATATACTTATTTTTGTCATTTTAGCTTATTCAGGAAGATTTATTTTATAAATTATCATAAGTTCTGATATTAGTTTCACTAGTAGTTCTTGATTATAAAGAATTCAAAAGGCTGAAACTAATTTTAATATAATACGCTCCGCACCTTATTATGTATCAGTACCTAATGCATCGGTCGGTGTTAGTTTAAATCATAAATCTTTTGTTCTAAGCGTAAACAGATGTCTGTCGATCAGTTATATCATCTGAGTATAATTCTAATGATTACCACGTAATTTCGTCAAGACAGCTAACACTATGAGCAGGCTATTAGCTTTCGCCATTATAATGGAGGCAGGAGAGAAAGGGCTCGCGGTGTGCAGCTGTCCTACGGGCGCTGGCCGTCGGGTGCTCCGCCCTCGCTGACCCCGCGCCTCCGCTCCGCTTACTGCGAGGGAGAAACGCTCACATTCACATCGCAACGGCAGTCGGCACCCCGACTAACCGCCGAGCGTACTCCACTCGCGGCAGTTGCCCGTCGATCGTCGACCGAACCGTACGTAACGACGTCGAGCGCAACCGCAAAGCCATGTGGTGAAGTGAAATAGTCAAACGTGATACACTTTCGCATACCGGTGTCGTTGTTTTAGTGGAACATTGTACTTTTGTAACTATCTGTTTGTGTTATCAGAGTGGTGTCACTATTTTGGAAAATTGGATTATACGAACGAATTATGGCCTTAGCCAGGTGAGCTATTTTGGTTGTTGGTGTCAACGCGGAACTAGTTTATTTTATCATGTACATCGAAGGACTTTCCGTCGATTGGCTTGTTATTTGATTTAGAACATAAAACAGGTACGAACCGTTTTTGTGTTTTTAATTTTTCCATTTCCTGTTTTGATTGCTTTAATTATATGCTACTTTACTACTAAATATTTCACAAAATGCATGTTATACATGTACAATGTCTGAAGTGAAATGCAGCGTTGATTTCATTTACTATCTCTACAATGGGCGAAAGTTGATTACCACACGCGTTAACTTTCCTTGTTGTGTAAGCTGAACATCAAAATTGACAGGTAGATGGAGCAACATAAACTCGAATAATTTTATTGGTATCATTAACATTAACTACAATTACTAAATAAAGTAATGGTTGCATCTTGGTGTTTGCCACGACAACAGTTACAACGAAATTGTAGTGATCTTCCGAACTGTGGACTGAAACGCGCACCGTTGATAGAGTTTGGATGTTTTCTCTTTGTGCCATCGCACCCTCGTTCGTTACGGTAACCCTAACCGTTAGAACCCCACTGTTGCCTACTTTATGATTCCCTTTTTATTTGAAATATCACAGATTCACGTTGCCGTTTAAATTATTCCACTTTATACATACCGATAATTGCTTTTCTCCTCGTGTTATCAATTGAATGACAATTATCCACATGAAACGTTAATTGATCTCTACAATTGATGCTCAGTCGTATTGTGGTTAGTTTATCTTCATCGTTAATTACTTTGTTTTTCATGTAACAATAAATTCTATCCGTCGAAAGATAATACAATCTATTATTAACAGTTACAATAGTCTTCCTCATAATCCCATGTGCAAAAAGTTGCTCTGTGGTAATTTTTATATAATTAATTCAAGTTGTAAAACCAGTTTCGAAGTTGATAAATAAAAGATGGCTGTGTGTAGTCGTACGTCTGTCTGCATTAATAGGGTGGACTTGTTTCTTTCCTTTGGCAGGTAGTAACTCTGCGGAGACCGGAAAACGCTCGCCTTCTAAAATTCGAATAGCTTTTTTTAAACACTTTGTTAACAGATTTAGTGTTATATTCTGGTCTTTGTTGTAATTATTGCAGATTCTGTTTGTGTTGGTTTTGACTAGGTTACTCTACGCCACCCTCTACTGTAAATATTTTTTTATTTTGTTATTGTTACCTTAGATTGCAGAGAGAGAGACGTCACTTACCTCTGTCTCCTTCCTTGATGTGTGTGCTACATTTGTGTAATTCAGTCGCATCTTGTATAAATTGCGCTCTGTTATAGTTATAGATGTGTTTGATCCGTCTTCCCGTCCCCCTTAAGAGCACGACGTCTATACAAAGTAAGGTTTGTATACCGGTGTGGGTAGAATATAAAGATTTGCGGAGGAGCTGTTGCTAGAGGTCGATGACCTTCCTCCTCAGAGAATGCACAGAACAGCATAAATGTGGGTAGAATGCCTTCGTCTCGGACCTTTTTATTTTTATTTGTTACGAACACTCCAGATATGTTATTTATACTAAAACGATTTCAAAGTAAGTCACATTCGATTAATGTGATCATTATTCTTGAATATAGCCTTAGTTGGTTGCGCGTGCTGCTCGATCATTTTGTATAAAAAAAGTTTATCTTTTATTACTTTATTTACATAATATCGTACTTTCTAAGAATTTGAAATGCAAACAAATAATATTATATTTTCAAGTATTGTTTGAATTTTCGCGAACTACTGTTCGCGAAAATCATATTATCTTTCGTCTCTCATTCGCCGTTTTCTCTTCATGTTCTATTAAAATACTATAGCTATATATGTAATACTATATGCATGCTATAACGTGTTCAGTATAAAATAACATTTCGGAAGATGGTACCTACATCAAATTAACCACTTTTTATTAAATTGGAATCAGAATAGAAGTCATACCTACAACTTATAGCAAGGACAGGCAAGGTTGCGATTTACGACAGCGTAACAACATGTCAAACTGAAAGTTACATGCAAATGATGTGCTGTTTATGATGGCTTGTTTATACCAGCAGAGGTCGTCACAAATGTAGCATTTAATTTAATTTAAATGTATCTGTTATTTAAGCTGGCAAGTAACAATACATTCTATTACGTTTGAATAAGTTGGGCGAGGTTGTTTCGCAAGAATATATCAATTTAGCCGAGGGCCGGTGAGCGTTCACAAAGCGAGAGATTGCTGGGGCCAGCTCTCGGCTTGCCGCTCCTGTTTCACTGACAGTGGAATGCGATATCTAAGTGGGTTTTGGCGGTACCAACCTCGTGATAAAATCCGTTAAAACACTGTGCCGCCAAACGAAAAGGACGAACAAGTTCGTAAGTATTTAACAGTAGCACAATTTTAACCATTTTATTAACCGAACTTTGCATCAAAAATAATGATTGTGTCCTTAGACGGATTCTCTATCAATAAATATCGCGATAGTCCAATTAGCTATTAGATTTTGTAAGGTATTGTTCCATTTTTTCATTGATATACACATTTTCTGCTATACATAAAATGTACTGTTGTCTACGTCCGTAGTGACGTGTTAACTTGTGTTTATACAGTGTGATCCAGGTCTCTTCCAACCGGTTCTTTTTTGACAATATTGGTTCTATCAAAATTTAGTTTTGTATAATTTTTAATATTAATATGATAAAATAGTCTGATTCAGCCAATCTAACATTGTTAGTATGAGCAAGGTCATTGGCAGTACCTAATATAATTTGATAATACGAATAAAAATTTAGCAAACGTTACGCAACATTTATTTGTATTCTAACGAAGATACGCAAATAGAATTATTAATCAGATTTCGTTCATCATATTATTCCAATGTTACGCATATCTCAAGGCTCAATGGTACTCTCGGATCGCAAGCTTCCGCATCCAACGTAAAGAGCAATCTGTGTATTTTCATGTCGTTACTTCATCGCTTAGTTTAAAATATACGCAGAAATAGATGTTACTATCTACTTTAAAACTTTATTTCACGTGATGTGTGGGTAATAGTCATAGTTAGTATCCTCGAAAATTAATATTTCATTACCACTGCTTATTTATGTAAATTTTTACAAGACTTCCTTATTGCCGAACTGTTTGTATATCTCACAAGGCCAAGGTTATCCAAAACATACACAGCCTGCGATCGGCTCGGAAAATCAATTCCATCCTCCTTTCGTATTCATACAAATTGGGTTGGAAACGTGCGTCACACTTTCTCATACTATTGGCTTACCTTGAATCTTTTTTTCGTTCCTAACCTTTCATTTAGTTAAATTATGTCTTTTTTGAAATTCGTTTGTTGCTACAGCAACTTCAGAAAATTAAAATCCCGTACCTATAGCTGTAGCCTGTAATAATACATAATAATATGGTGTTATTCCTTAGCTAATTTTTATTTTCTTAATTCACCTAGAATGCGAGAAAGTCTATATCTCACTTCAAAACTTTCGTGAAAATTAAACTCCGCGATATTCTGTTGATTTCTTTTGTGAAACTTTATAATTTGAATATCGCCTTTGTCGATGGAAAGTGCGTCGATGCGTCTTACTTCGGTCCGCAGCGCCTTCTCTTTGTGTTGCGCGATGATCTCGATTAGTTTCACCGCCACACGCCTCTTGAAAGCCATTCTTCTGGTACGGTGCTCAATTCAATAGTAAACTTGAATTCTCTAAAGAAAATCTGCTCCTTGAAATCTTATCTTCTAATTTAACGCTTTAAGGTTTGTTTTAGTAGTTTTTCAACTGTTTGGGTATTCTTTTGTTTGCTATTCTTTTCAAAATGTATGGTTAGCATTTATTAAATTTATTGTTATAGATCTATCGCTGAAATGATGATGATTATGTGTTTGTTCTGTCGTATTTTGAATTAACGTAAATAAAAAGATACCTACACTAGTGTTATTGGTTAAAACTTTTAATTAGCCATAAGTATACTAGTTAATGTGTTTATGTTTTGTAAGTAGCTGTTAGTTTTCCTAAGAAAAAAAAAAGATAAAATAAAATAAAAATAAAAATTGTAAATCAATAACACTCTGCATTTAGGGTCAATGGGTTCTGACTACTAAGCACAATTTGAAGTTATTCATTTTATATATCCAAACTGTTTATGGCAATACTTAGGTAAATGTTTTTAATGTAACTTTTCTGTATATCAATAGTATCCTGTTTGTTACTGTTCATGAGATATTTCTAGAGTACGTAGGCAACAAAAGATTTATGAATTAAACCAGGGCTGGTATGGGTTAAGGCAATAATTGCATTTTGTTGTTGTGGGCATCTCGTACAGTCCCCCTCGAAGTGGACGTGCGGAATAAGTATCTACCTACTCGTAGCTGATGTTGCAATCCGCGACCCGCCTAGCCGCCGCGCCGGCACACTGTGCAACGCTCGCCTGAATCCGCCCGATGTCATTACTCAGCTGAAAGTGGCTCATGAAACTGTGACGCTGCCGCTTTGACGAGACCCGGTCACGTACGTTCTCTCAATTTGTGCTTCCAACCCACGCTGTTCCACTTAGCATTTAGGAGGCCTATTTGATAATGAACATAACTTGCTTCTTAAATTTACGTGTCCGAATTATTCCACTTGAATTATTACAATGTAGATGAGTCAAGAAAAAAACAAATTCCTTCTCTTGATATATCTCCAAATGGTAAACGAGGATAGAGTTAGAAAGACAAAAGATTTTCGTAAAGATTGAACAAACATTTAAAAGACTCGCGTGTCAAACTCAAGTAGGTCTTTTCGTGTCAGACATGAAAAGTTTTGAAATATTCATCGCATGCAGCACAAAAAAAGGTTTGCATCTACCAAATATACATAGAATATATTTGTATGGTATCCGGAGCATGGTAGCGTGAAGCGTTAATTTGCCAAGGGAGCAATTCAGAACGGGGACATGGCGCGCGCTCGCTCTCCAAGTTTGTTGGAAAGGCAAGCGCGCTGACCCATTTTGTGCGTAACGCGGTATGGTGTGCGGAGGAATCGATGATTATACCAGCCGAATCTCGAGGCCTTCGCAGCGCTTTACTGATGAGTTTGGATCTGTGTCAGGGTCCTCCCCCGCTGGGCCCTGCGCCCTTCGCGCCTCTCTCCATGCCGCCTACCGGCGGCATCCACTCCCCGCAATTGACCCGTAAAACTTCAGTATTTGTGTTTCACCTTCCTCGCTCCTGTTTAATGATTTGAGGTCACCAGTTTTCGCCTAGCGGTTTCGATACAACCCTGCTCCATTTTTTGTTGTTTGGCATAATCTGTTTGAAATTTGCCTGTAGCACAGAATAAATGAATCTGTTTCTGAATTATTTAAGCGATTGCATAGGATACAGATATTTTAATTGAATGAATAAGCATTAATCCCTTCGGCCGGAGATGTTACGAGCTGTTGGTGTAATATTATTAGAATGGCGGCCCCTTACTGCGTTCAAGAAAAGTTATCTACATTTGAGGTCGACTCAGTCGCAAACGCACGAATTTAAGCTTTCAAATAAAATGTAAATCATTAGTTTTTCCGGCCCAAGTCCCAACGTTAATTAGATATAAGCAATAGCATTGGATTTCAAATTTTAAATTGTGCTGAAATCGTCTCTACAATGAAGCATAAAATTAATCGCTTCAGTTACTTCGTGACGAATTTTAAATGATATAAAGAATTATGTTGAATGAGTTCTAGCTTGGATCGAGTGGTGATCGACCTTTGCAGCGTCACCTTCGTGCGCTGCCGACGCCGGCGTTGGCATTGTCGCTTCGACGCCAGTAGGAAGCAGCGCGCGGCCGCAGATTGCTATTGGGCTTAAGGCCGTTTTCAATGCACCATCTTTTACCTTGTGCCCCTTATTTCGCGGCTTGACCCCAAACCAGCCAGAGGCAATAGTGAGCGAAGAGCGCACGCGTGATGACCAATTCTAGGAAAATTGTTGATACAGATTTATTAGTCCAGTATTCGAGGATGAGCATTCTTCAGAAGCGGTGAGATTAGATATTAATTTAAAAATTAATTAATTAAATTAAAATACACTAGCAATATGTGATATTTTATGGTAAAAGACGTATTATGATATAAATATGTATTTATATGTACGTATGATTATGGCTTTATAAAATTAACCAAACGTTTGTTTAATTTTATAAAAATCATAAGCACTAAAAGATTCTTACGAAGACCGCAATTTATAGTTGAAACCACAAAAGATTAATACGCAGCGCCGCTAACACCTTGCTCAATTTTTTTTTCAAATGCCACTCATTTGTCATGTAGGTCAAATGCATTACGTTGTCAAATTTGACCCGGTTTTCCTGCAAGAACAATTGAAAGTCTCGAGTATCGTGTTTCAAAGTTAGTAAAATTTGTCCTTACCTAAATGTAAACTGGAGCGGACTCACTTTTTCGAATGTTTGTTGAATATGATAAAGTTTTGTACTAGATTAGGTACCTATCTCATCATTTGCAGAAGCGGCCATTCATAACTACCTACTTGGCAGATGGTGATTAACGCATTGTTAAGATGTAGGAAAGTAGAACGGGGGCGTCAAATCCAAGGTCACGGGTCGACGTAGCTGAACAAATTTATTTTAAAACGGTCGAAATTAGCTTTAACTTCAATATACCTTGAAAGCAATACATTTCATATGTGGGATAAACAGAAATTACAAGGTTCGCTGTTTACAGCTCGGTAGAAAATGTTATTACGTCTCGCTTTGTGTCTATTTTTATTGAGAGTTGAGTCCATTAGAATTTCGCACGAAACCCAACTACAAGTTGGTTCTACAAGTTTCGTTCATTTCTCATTTCATTTCATTACTATTCTTTGTTTATGTATATTTACTTACTATTCTGTCATATATGACCTCTCAGTGTCTCACTGTGTTAAGAGTGTACTCTTCGCCGTCGGGATGTGAACAGTAAGAGATGAGGAAACCCAAATTACTACGTGGTAAGCTGCCGTTTTCTATCTGTATTCTTTTAATTAGCTTTAGTAATACTACATTAGCACAGTAGTCAATCGACAAAGTTCACCAGCTATCGCAACGGTCGGACGTTTTCTATATTTTTTTCGCCCAGTGTTTCTTAACATACACACACATTTCGCATACAAAGGCTGAAAGTGTGCGTCCGCTTGCGCGCGCGGCCTCAACCGAGTTTTGTCGATGCTTTCTCGAGCGGCGAACCGGGTCGTGTTCTCGATGCCCCTTGCTGAGCTGGTGGTAGTAGTGGGTTGGTACCGCGCTCCCAGTACCACCTCGCTGTCACATGAGCTTGACACATGCACATCAAGATACGTGACACTACCGTATTAGTACACCCACACGTAACCGTGATGTATTGTGTCAGGGCTGAGGAATAAACGTCATTTCTATGGTTGATATAAAGATTATGATGTGAATGTAGACTGTAGTCTATTATACTTTGTAAGGCGGACTGGAGGTTGACTGGAGGACAGAATTTCCGCTGCGGCATTGAGCCCCTTGTGCAAACCGCCCTGGTTGCTACCACCGCACCAACCCGTCTCGTCACTTGATGGTACATATTTAAAAAAAACATTAACGGTCTTTAGACGTGTAAGCGTAATAAGTTGGCCACAGTTATAAAAAAACAGACTAAAGGACCAAAGAACGTACAGGTATACTCTCCACTAAGCACTCCACTAAGCAATTCTGACAATAGAAAAAACAATATTGTAGAAAATTATTGTGGTACAGTATTGATTATAAATATAATATTATAATCTCTTATTAAACATTCAAAACAGAATAATACATCGCCATGGTTTAAATTAAATTATTGACATCTTTGTTGTCTCGTAATATTTTACGGACTAAAGTTCGATGTTCCTGAAGTGCATGTTGCTAGTGTTTGTTTACCCTCCTTTGATTTCCAAGGTACAGGAAATCCTGTCGACAAACCAATATTTCGATTAAAAGACCTTAAACAGATTCGATATTCAATAGTAACAAAACGGCCATCAAAGTTATTAGATAAAATTAAAGGCAATCTACACCGACGACCCTCGTCAATGTAGGAAGTGGGGTCACAAAATTTATATTGGTCCGAAGTCAAGGTCTTGCCAATCATTTTGGCCATCTAGTAATTCATAGGACAATAAAACCTGAGGTCAAACCACTTTGGCCTTATTTGTTACCGATCCTTGTCATGCACTGAAAACTTCCTGAAAAGGGCGTTTGGCAAATTACATTAATTGATAGCGTGTTGGCAATATTCTTAAGTTGATTTCTGCATTCAATTCGTGATGTATTAACAATAAGAAGCGGGATTCATAAATATCTGTTTGCATATTCATGGCAATAGAATGTGGAACGCGGTGCAGCAGGGCCGAGGTGGCACAGTTTCTTGTTTGAGTTATTAATCAATCTTGTCCCAGTTAGATTAAAGTCTGCATGGCACTGGCGTTACATAGCCATCGATGGCTTTGCTTTCGAATAGCCGTGTTGCCAAATGTGAGCGGTGACTGGTGGTTTAGCGGCCAGGTTGGCCAGGTTGCGCCGTGTGTCGGATTCGGTTCCACGCTCATGCATGCCGTTCGCCCACCATCGCATAATATGTCGCGTTATTACATAATTGTCATGTAAACTCTTTTCTCTTTGTATTTAAAACAAGCCAAGTCTCGTCGTAATAATTTCAAAATAATCTCGACACGTTCACGTTTATTTTACTCGTGGTACTCGTGGCTTTGATCTTGTATGTATATGTGATTTTGTATGATTTAGATCGTGTAACAGCTTGCGTACACAGACCGTGCGATATTAAAGATGCAATATTAATAAAATGTTTAAACGTTGTATTAGATTGTTCTGCTACTAGATTTATTGAAAACTCAGTGTTTGCGGCTTCAGGTGGCCGTGTGTTGAGGTTTGTGAATTGGTCGATCGTCCTCGGCCTCGCTCGGCGCTTCCGCATTGGAGCTTATCCTCGCTCCGCAGTGCCCATGATAATCTTTTGTGTTACGAGCCTTGATCCTAGACCTTCCCCCCAAAGTCACGTGTACAGTCTTTTTATCAACTAAAACGATATTGTCATTTCCTTTCTAGGTATAGTCAGCAAACCGCGCGCTCCTCTTGGTTGAAGTACGTAATATTTTGTTTTTGTAATTAATATGCCTTTCTCTCTATTTTACCTGCTGATCCTAGTTGCTACGTATCTACTGTTGTTCTAATCTCACTTATGTTATTCTTGGTGGTTGGGTTGCAAGATCTTTTACTGAACTTTTGTAGACTTTACATTTGCACTGCATTTTATAAAACCTAACTAATTATTTATTAAGATCGTTAGAGGGGTCATTGAGATAATCATTGAAATTTAAGATGTCCTCAGCTAGGTTGCTGAGGAACTGAGGAACTTCTTACCACAAGCTGATATTCACTCAAGAGTTCTACTTCCATGCGAATAACGTTCGCGTTAGTTTTATTGAGCCACGTGCAAACAGGTAGGCGTGAGTGCGCTACGTCACACCACCGGCCTATGAAGGTCATGACGTAACGAACGTAGTCTCACCATTATTCAGTTTGTCGATCCATCGCTCGATTCTTGGCGAGGTCGAAACGTTCTATCTCCCGGCAGCTGAGGTTGTACGCGCTTTTATAATCAGACTCGTTCGTTTCCTTAATTTCAAGATCGCACAATAGCGACAGAAGTGACAGTGGTTGCACTATCGCAAATTATTCTTACTAACCTGATTAACAATCAGGAAATAATAATAAATTTGAATTCGTAGTGCAAATGTTCGACCTTAACATTTTGTAAAGTATATCTATGTAAATTCTGCTTTTATTTAGCTGAACTGGTTCATTTAAAAAAAGAGAAATCCGTTCCTTTCTTAAATAAATATACGTTTAGTATAAATATGTACTGTGGCAAAGAAGTTTCGTAATGCAGTATGGTGTCGTTAATACGATGTTGGAGCTTTGCCAATGCTCTCCTGAAGCTTTAGTCTAGCTCTTTCCTCTTATGTAGGTGCATGGTACTCATTTTCCTTTAAATGCTTGCTTTTATTATATTATTATACTAAAGTAACATCTCTCAAATTGTTAAAACTAGGTTCTCGGTTCGGATGATATACCTATGTACGGAAACAATGTATTAGGTACTTATCAATTCGTGACTGTTTATTGATTGCTGCACCTATCTTTCAATGTCGTACGATAAAATATATCTAACTAATAAACTCGCTTTTTTACACGATTTCATAAACTTCACCAATCATCATTTCCTCATGATAAAAGTTAATCATTTAACGTTTCGTTAAAGTGAACATTTAAGGTTGTAATTTTCAAGAAAGCGTCTCGATTTTCCTTTGGATAGTTTGGTTTCCTCTCAAGCACTTTGCTTATGATTCCGTATCTATATTCAACCAAAAAAGTACTGTGAAGGACTCTACTTTAATATAATGTGTGATATTATACAATAATCAAAGCTTTATCCTTCTTATATCGGGAGTTAGCGTTAAGCTTCAAGTATGCAAATGAAAATAAATATTCATTGCAGTAACACTAAGCAGCTTTGAACAAGCATAACAAACATCTACTATTGATGATCAGCATAATCGATAGCAACAAGAAAATTACATCAGATATTAATGTATGTATATAATAAAGTATATGTTCCATGTTAGAATCGTTTCGCAGAAACACAAAGGTTATGTCGTCACGTCCCATATATAAAGTATGTATGTAGCGGGTTGGCGCGGTCACCTTGCTCGTCCTCGCGATACTCGGACAAATAAAGGTGGCTCTGCAGATAATCGCCGCTCAGTTCCGCATACGTAATGTAACAATTTATGCAATTAACACATCGCTAAAAATTACTTCATTAATGGCGCATATACAAATGGTATGCCTTATCGAATATTATAAATAAAACATGACATACACGTTTACTATAAACATCGCAATACCACCTGATTATTTGATAATCGTTATCGTTGGCAAAGTTACAATTTTTCACGGTTCAAAGAAATTATAATATTACTTAAACAGCGCGAAAGACAAATAAGTATAGTAACAGAATTCACATAGACATTTGCCCGTTTTTGCAATAATTTTCTATACGCAATGTAACCAGCAAGGAACAATGTGCTAGAAACAGAAAAACATAAGTTTATTTTTGAAACGTTTTACGTGTATTGACAATTATTTTATTTTTTCACACTTAGGAGTACAGAAATGTTGTTGTGATGTTTTCATAATGCGCCAGCCTGTATTCGTTCGATTTTCAGGATGATCATTGTTCTTTGACTATAAACGCGTCGACGACATTGAAAAGTTATTATTATATTATATTGAAATTATAGAGATACGAGTCGATGACGGCCAACGCAGCCTTGAACACATCATGTGTTTGATCATTCCCCACGTCACACCTACAATTTGCGCTGTTTTTATCTTTGCGTTACCCATTGCTTGCGTTATTTTCAGTTGTAAAATACAGCAATGTATACTTATGTAATTGCGTAATGCAGACCGATGTCATCAGTTCATTTCCGAGTCACATATAAAGTTTAGAATGTTCAAATATTAATTTCTGTGGATTTTTATGGTTTTTCTATGACTTGATCGAACCCCTTAGTCAAAAGAGAGAGATTTTGGTATGAGTTCGCATTGATGATGCCACCGCTACACTGATATACCATTTGATATTCGGTCTCGAAACACTAGGATTCCAAGCAAGCGTTACAGCGTTAAGGTTTAAGCATTCATATAATATGAATACTTATACTGGTATAGTACCACCCACTCCTGAAGGGTTGGATACATACATAGTACATACGTACATAAGATTTAACTGATGTCTCAGGGTGACAAATACATGGTAGGCCCGTTTCTTCTGCGAAAAGCAAAAACATGTTTGTTATTAAACACAACCTTTTTTTTTTTTTTTTTTAGGGGGGAAATGCTGTGCACTTCCCTTCCGCCACGGGGGTGACGGAAGGGGGCGTGTGGGGCTCAGACCCACTAAAACCCCCCCGTGAGCAGTCCTCCGCCAAGGTGGGGCGAGACAGGGTCGCGCTGGCAGTCACCATCTCGCCCCAGCGGTAGGCCCGGATTGATCTTAACCGGGCCTCAGCGCCTGTGAAGGGATGACCTTGCTCACCAAGGTCACCCCCTAGACGTGTAGGGCCGTGCAAACCGGCGTACACAACCTAACCTAACCCAATCTAACCTTTTTTTTTTTTTTTTTGACCCGGGAAAATCCTTTATGGATACCACCCGGCTCCGGGGTCAGAGTGGTTATGTGGGAGTCCTCGCCTGAAGGGCCTTACTACCCCCACGGGGGGGTAGTAAGTCCATGAAAAATTTAATTTAAGTTATTGGGAAAGCTACAACAATAATTGTTATACAAACTTTTAATATGTTGAAAATTAGACACTGAATGTGATGTGTAGTTGTAGTTGTACAATTACTAGCTGTGCCCCGCGGTTTCACCGTGCGTGGTGATAGATGATGATGACAAGTATCATATGTCCTATACCCCGAGATATAATCTATTTCCTTGCCTCATTTCATTACGATCCGTTCAGCCGTTTAGGTAACAAACAAACAAACTTATTTTCGCAGTTGTTAATTAGGATTATAAACGTTAAAATATAGTATTCAATTACTTAAAAGTACTTAGGTTTAACGTGATAGGAAACTCAAATTACGATAACAAGTGCTTAATTTATTTAAGAAGTAAATAAAACCTATCCGATTATTGCTTACGAGTACTGATAGGTCAATCTGAGTTGGATCACTGTTCACTATGGCTTTATCGAAATTCGAGCACAAATATCCTCTAGTCTACGGTTGCGTATAGGGCACAAGGTCACGTGCTGCAGTTTGACTATTATTTAATACTTGTATAGGTATTATATAATCTTGATCTCGGAACGGCTCCAGCGCTTTTCATGAAATGTTGTATGCAGGGTGTTTCGGGGGCTACATATGGAACTAACTATGTCTCATTTAAAAAAAGTTGTTTTTTTTTTCGTGTTTTTAGGCATTGAAAAACAACAGTTTGTTCGTTGCGTTCAAACTAGTTGGCGCAACAGTCGCATTGCAAAATCCTGAATCGCGGTGACAAGATTCTCACGGAACAATCAAACTTTGTTCGTTGCGTTCAAACTAGATGGCGTAACAGTCGCATTGCAAAATCTTGAATCGCGGTGACATGATTCTCACTGAAAACACGTGCTGCTATTTTGTGTTCTTATCGAGCTTATGTGATCTAAGTCGAGCAAAGCTCGGTTAACCAGGTACTTTTATTTATTACTCTTATTATGGTTAGTAAGTTATTTTTGTTTGCCAATCACGTCATTATTATACCCTATTTACAACACAATATATTAGAACATACAAAAGTTAGGTCCCAAAACTTATACCTTAATTAGCTTAACCGTATCTTATGTAGACTGTATCTTAGGCATCCTGTATATAAACATCGTTATATGTATATATAATATAGCGTATAAGGTTCGCTCTATGCGACATTTTCCAAAATGCACGAAATATTATTCTAAGTTGATTTATTTTCTCGAGGAAACAAATCACTTTTATACTTAATTTTTAAAGCTACTTACTTATTTCCTGCCACAACTAACACTCTTTTATTTTGAGTAAAAATATAGAAATATTTTATGATACAAGATTTTTTACAAAGGATGTAATCTTTATTAAGTAAATAAGTAAAGGTACTTATAACCATTTGTTTTTGACCAAATTCCAACTCGAATACCACTTAAAAAGTATATGAACAAGTGTTCATCTAATAATTATTAGCGTCACATTTTTAATGTGGTCTTTTATTCGACTTTGTACAATTTACATACATCTTATTACGTGCAAGATATTGTGACCTCGTATATCTACGTACTACAATCGTCTTCAGACTTATGAACACTTATGTTATATTGTGTGTTCAGTAGACGATGCGAAGTATAAAGTATGCCATAAAAGGCAACCTTGGTCACTTACAACGCACACGTATCTGTTTTAAAGTTACACTAGTAATTTGCATTTCATTTTCATATCAAATGATTTTCATCGTCACCAATGCTATCTTTACATAAGAAGTCTTAATAAATTTGATCATAAATTATCCGAATTTCAGTGTTTACTCAAAAACATATAAGTACCTACGAGTATATTTAAATTTTTATTCAAATTTGGCCGGAGTCACTTGGGCTGTTTTATACGAGTTATTTATTACGTTAATGTATGAACAGCGCTATGTATTTGTACAACCTTTCATTCTATCACATTTTCTACCGACTTCCAAAAAGGAGGAAGTGCTCAATTCGACTGTATTTTTTTTTTGCTATTTTTGTTATCTCATAACTTTCGATAGGGTGAACCTAGTGTCAAAATTCTTGTTTGAAAGTTGTTGTTTCCCGTGTGGACCCATTTAAATTTTATCAAATTCGGTCCAGTAGTTTTTGAGTTAACTCCAATAACTGATTTTTACCAAAGTAATAGAATGAAAGTTAAATTGTTCAAATTGCACTTGTTATTTAAAGATAGAAATGATTGTTAGGTTTATCTAGTGCTACACATTTTAAGCGAGCCGTGTCTGAAAGTGGCCCTTCTCTCTTCATAGTATGTCAAAGAGTTCGCATTGAATAGAGATCTGAAGAAGTTTTGTATCGCATTTACTGCCAAATCTAGACTCGGCCAATATTCACTACTGAGTCTCCTATATACGGACTCACATACACGTTCTACATAGTCTCCTAAATATTTTTTTACAACGCTGAGTATTTAACAAGTCAAGATTAATGGGCTTCGTTAAGAAAAACCGGACAAGTGTGAGACTGAGAAGGTTCCGTACAAACAACAAAATGGCAAGTGGGTTCCAAGAAGAAACTTAACTTTGTAGATAAAACTTGTACTCCCATCTAAATTTCGGTCAATTCTCTAACTACAAATGTAAAATTGTAATAAACGAAGTGAAGCAGGAATCCTTTTTGTCTCTTGAAGTAGGTATGAAACCCAAAAAAATACTTGTGGAATAATATCAATATATATCCATATGTGTTTAGTAATAAATAGTACAAACTAGTATGAAACATAACATTGAAAGTGCCAACAAGTATGATTTCGAAATTGACAATAGAGTTTGCAAATATTATAAGGTGATATCTAAGTCTAATATTGCTCTCTTGCACATATTCGTAGAAGTATTAAATATAAGATTATTGATCACATGGTTTTTACTCTAGAACCAAGAGCAAGCCAATGTTTACGCTTTATTGACAAAAATAGCGTTTTGCATTATGGCGTACGAGATAGGGGTACGAGTTAAAAGCCCGAGACTAGTGATAATGTGATGAGTTATTGCTAAAAACTATTACGTGCAAATGTATAATACGTCGAATATTAAATACGTTATACTAGACATGATGCTTGCCACTCCATCCGCGTTGAAGTTATCCCAATAACTATACCATCCCAGTACCTATGATAGTAAATCAGCAGAGTCGGTTTTGGCGTGTACGCGTAACACTCATTTAACCTAACGGATATTATATCCAGTTTCCAATTTAATTATGAAGATCAAGGTGTATAATTCTAAACTGGTATTATAAATGCACACATTGTATTACTTTCTTACAATAAGGGTAATGAAAAGTCTGTAAATAACATAAGGTGATATCGTAGGACTGTTTGGTCGCAGTAAACACATCGTCCTTCACAATCCAGTCGAGGACCCTATAATGTCGGGTCGTCCTCAGGGCGTCTGAGTCACAGCACGCAGTCATCGTTAAGAGGGCATTGCTCAGTTGGTTACTCCCCCCTTGAGTTGGCTGGTGCAACCCAACCACCGCACCGCACCGTTTGGAATAAAACCGCACTCATATGCGTATCAGGACGTTCATTGTTCTATCGTCCTTATTCCGATTCCATTGTCTCATTAACAACTGGCCGTTTAATATTATTGGTTGCGAATTTATGGTTGTGCCATTATGATTGTCAACCTTTCAGGGTCTAACACTCCTTCGAACGTAACCGTTTGATTTAAACAATATACTGCCTGCTTATATACATTTATGTTACGGAAAATCATGCCGTTTATTGTTTCTAGTATAGCGTTAGCCTTTGTCATTGCGTTTTATAAATGACACAGAAATCCAAATACTTTAGCCTTGTTACAAGAATATGACTCATATTGGTCAATTAGTTTATTTATGTTGCCTTTGAAATGGCGAAAACAGTATTGAATAAAAGTTATACTCAGTACTTAATGTATATTTATAAATTTTGTAGAACTGAAATTTGCGATGTTGTATATTTTCACTAGGTAAGGTCTTTGAATCAACAGTCCTTTTTGTGCCTTATATTCTGCCTCTAAACAGTAATATTCAAGCATTTGCTTTAGGATTGTATCATTATATGTATATTATGTACAAAGAGGGATGTGCAGTGCCCACATATCTTACCACGTATAGTTGTGAGTATTTGCATTTACAGTGCCACATCTATAGTATCGTAGATGTAATGGCCAAAATTTTGCGCTTCCGTCATGCGAACGACGTACCCGCCTCTTGTCTCTCAGTAACATAAAAAATCTAATTATTATTTTAATGCAAATATGGAGAAAGTGTAGAATAGATTTAAGCAATATTTGAACTTGAAGTACCTTTTTGAATTGTCTTTAAGCTGCTCTGCTTAATAACTACAACAATCTGGCACCGGTCGTGACCATTTCTGGCACAGAAAACAGCGTTCATTGAACGGCATCGCGTTGAGAAATTCAATCTAGAGCTCTCACATTTCTTTCATTCATTTTAAGTTGTAACGTTGAAAATATTAACTACTCGTACATATCACATCTACTTAGCGGAACGTCGCTGAGTGGACTTAAATATAGCAGAGGATGGGAGCAGGTCGGATGACATCTATAATAAGATCACGGGAGACCAATGATACGTACTCTACAGCGGGTATTGCTCAACATATTACGGGTTATTGACTTTTTAAATTCACCACTTCTTAATAAAAAGGTTTAATCGGTCTCATTTTAACATCACTCATTTGTCATTTTACTTCTT
This sequence comes from Selenia dentaria, assembly GCA_917880725.1. Lineage (NCBI taxonomy): Eukaryota > Metazoa > Arthropoda > Insecta > Lepidoptera > Geometridae > Selenia > Selenia dentaria. The sequence goes on along the minus strand of OU862888.1, from coordinate 16,340,079 downwards.
TGATATCTGATAGTTTCATATTGTTAAACGACAACGTTCTAGTTTATCATTATAACATTATACTGTGTTAGTTATTAATTTCTAGAGCGCAGTCGGAAAACGCATACCTGTTATCCTAATCCAAAAAGATAAGCGTGTACTAATGAATCAGGGGCGTTGACAAAAGCGGTATCGTTTACAATAACGTTATTTTTTGTTGTTGTGAACGATCGTGGTGGGTCTACACCGGTGGGTGGTCTACCACAAGGGCCATCCGGCTTGTAGCGCAGAGCAGCCTTACGTTGAACCATGACGAATTGCCCACTCGCATTTCATGTCACCCCACTGCATCTGCATCACTACGTAGTGCTTACTCTAAAATTAAAACGTCTCTCTAGACTTCAATATCTTCCTCGTAGATAGATAGAGTCAAACCGTACTGCCGACCACTGAATCATCTTTAATGCAATACCAATGTCATTCGCATTTGTTATCTGATTTGTTTCAACTTCATATAGTATTGTCCGCGTATCTTTTTCATCAATCTTTCGTTACAACCGAGTAATTATGACCTATATTATGTAGGTCAAAATTAATGGATGAGTTGGTATGATGATTCATCTATTGTTAATCGCCATAGGAGTGGTGTACTAAGTGTATGTAGGTCGCCGGCGGCGAGCCGCTCCATTTGCCACAGTCGCAAATTGTTGATCGACCTCGGATGGAACGGTGCGTGCGATATCTTATCAACTTTTATTCGAAAATGTTGGTCACCTATAAAACGTCCGCTAGCGTGGAGAGTATAACCTACTGGTAGTCATGGCGCAATCTTCCTGAATCAGACTTATCGCTGTTGCTGTACCAACGCATTTAAAATTAGGCGAACAGGCTTTAATGTTTTTTTATTATTTGTGTCGGTCTGGCGGTTTTATGAATCCGAAAAACGACTTGTTGACACTGTTTATAAGATAGCTCAACTGTTCACAGCCTGGTATAAATAGTATGTTCTAAATAGGCCTTTATTAAATAGGCACACCTGTTGAATTAATTCAAATGTTTCATAATATTGCCGAATATTCTGTGGAGAATATTTCCAATGCTCCTGAATACTATCACTACACGAGTCTCCGTAGGCGCAGCCAGTTTCTGGGTCGTACCGATTAATTCACTTAGCCTACTTTTATTTAGTGCTGTGACACTCTTTTACTGTTTGACATACATTATTTCATTGCAAGTATGTACTTACTCTCCTTCTTTATCAGTGCATCTTGCCTGCCCTAACAACGTTACTTATTTCTTATTTGCTTTTCATTTGTGTCGACATAGAGTTGTGTTATGCTGCCCTCATAAGGAAATTTCATTGCGTCGTAGTTTCGATGATAGCAAAATATGTGTTTATGCAACAATTACTTGTTTGACTTATTCTTTCTTTCTTTTTGCGGTATATTATAGGTACATGATAAGATACTTTCTGTATACATTAATCTGTGTAAATAACACAGATTAATATAAAACAGAAGGTATAGTACCCATGCGTATAATGACGTTAGAAACGGGTCTATGACAGTAAAATTCAACACTACATGGCATTATATGACTAAACAGTAACCTTATGTATTACATTTACAGACTCAACATGTTTATGTAGATCCATATTATCAGCATTCGCTGACATGTGTTCACAATAAAAACGTTTGTCGCTGACCACTGGAGTAAATTTTACTGTGTGTTGTTTGCGATAAGGCGGGGAACATTGGCTAGTCTTGTCAATCCTGTACGTAAATCAACATTGTAGTATAATTCTGCGTAATGTAACTAATGTAATCTAGAACTTTCCGATCCAAGTCACATTTTCTTCATCAGTCACCCATTTCATGCTTTATTATGAACTAGCTGCTCTCCGCGGTTTCACCCGCGCCGTGATGGATGATGATGATGATGATGAATCTAAAGCCTATGTTACTCAGGGTGAATGTAGCTTTCCAATGGTGAAAGAATTTTTAAAATCGATCCAGTACTTATTGAGCCAATTAGTTCAAATATAAATATACAAATCTTTCCTCTTTATAATATTAGTATTTATTATTCAACCTGCCCTTTCCAATCCGAGAAAATGTTACCACGGTAAAATCTCGTGCGGCTAATCAAATCTGCATATATGTTATCCCGTTTTAGGAAGCTACACATGATGGTACAATTGGCGTGAAGTAAGCCTTCACAAAGGCGAGCGCACAGACCGCGAGCGGATGCAGCGCTGTGATGAAACTGACACAGATTCTAACGCTTATTTGGTAATCGAAATACAGTTCGTGAAAGTCTCGCAGGACGGTCGTATCTCGCATTGTACATGTCCCACTTAGACAAGCCTACTCTCGACATTTTGACGGCACCGAAACCTAAAATCCGAAAGCCACTTACGCGTAAGTCTTCTTTCGCCGCGTTGTCAATGGCGGTAGACTCGTCCGTATTCCGGTACAGCAGTACTTTATTATAAAGCAATATGCTGGCATTGTGTTCGCGTCCCACATTTGGGAAGCGAAACTGCGCTCTTTGATTGGCGCATTAACGACGTTGCTACATTTTCGCCTTGCATTCATTCCATGAGAAGTGGCAGGTATTGCCTATCGACCACTAGGTCATTAATTGCTGGCATATTGTTATATCATTCGAGCTCAAGTACCTTTTCGCACATACCGTTTCGCTTCCAGATTTCGACGGGCAGTGTGAAAGAGTAATATTGTGAAAAATGTATAGCCTAAGACTGCTTTTTCCGATTGATCCTTGGAGTTATCTAGTTACGAGTGAACAGTAACTTCTAGGTCTAGTTATATCTTTTTAGACAGCGTTATTATTTAACATTGGGTTGATTTGATTGGGTTAGATAAATTCTAATGAAAAATAAAACTTTTGTCGCAACAGAAATGCATGTTCCAAAAAATCAAGCACCTAATTTCTCTAAATGAACACAGTCATGGATGCAGACAGATGTTTGATGACATCATTGTCTCTTGTCGCGTTCCATTCTATTTGATGTTTTATGTATTATTATCACTTTTCTACCTACATTTTTTGCAGCATTATTGATGAAACCAGAGACGAATAATAAATCTCCATGTTTTATTCTCTTGTCGGTCTGCTTGTTGGATATCTACATAGTCTTTACTTGATTTATTGATGCGTGACAGTCCTCAGACTGCAAATCAATTCAATTTTAGACTTGGAGTAGTACGCGGCTCCACCCGCGTGGAAAATGATTCTTCCATATGAACCTTTTTCTGAAATAAAAATTAGTAGTTTGCATGCTGTCCAGGTCATTAAATGCAATTAATGATTAAATAAATATTAAAAATGTATCTAAGTAGAGGTTTTGTCGTGAAAGAATAACAAGCATCTATGCATCCACCCAAACAAACACATCCATTCGCTCTTATAATGATAGCGTGATTTTACTCCATCTGTCATTGAATTGCCGCGACTTGCTTGACCGATACTCACATGTATATTCAGCTTTTCCTGATAGATGATTAGAAATTCTAGGCTTGTGCTATCTAGTAGAGTTTGTTGACTATCGCGTCTAATAAAACTATTGCCAATCTTCTTTGTGCTTATTGCACACAATAGGTGTAGGTAATGACATATTATTTAAGTGCCTTGTCATTGTAGAATTTAGTCATTGGTCCATCTCGTTATTTAGTGACCTCGTCATTGAGCCACCTTGCCGTTTCGTAACCATGCACTTTCCCACGCCATGTTAGATTTTTAAGACGGACCTGACACTTGTATCTTTGGTTTTTTCTTCTGTTGATTATAGTCTGAGCGCAACCGCTGTACCGCGCCTGAGGTATGTGCGCGGTGAGGCGCGGGGTTTAGCCGCGAATTCGCTGCCACGGGCTGCCAGATTACACCATAGTTACTAAGACATCCTGTTCGCACCACGTCTGTCACACCGAAGGCGCGGTACAGCGGTTTCATTCAGACTATAGTAGGTACGTCAATAGTGAACGTTGTGTTCTGTTGTCTCCAGGCTCGGATCAGGCAGCGAGTGCGGCGGTGGCGGGACGGGCGGTGGCGCGCCCGCTCCACAGTCGGCGCGCGTCTCTTCAAACGGCGCCGGCGGCGGGATGGCCGTGAGCCGCGTGCCCAGTCCGCTACACGACGGGAACACGCCCGTCGCCGAAAACTGGTGCTTTACACAGGTACATAATACATAATAATATAGGACAACGTCCATACGAGCTTTTAAAGTCACAAACTATAGGCTGAGCCTGTATTACTTAAGTGTGGTACACTACCTGGTGTCAAATAGACATGTTCATGCACACATTTTTTTTTCTATAATGGTTCATCAAATTGATTCCCTCTCGCCTGATCAAGAAGCGATGACTATTAATGCAGCCGTAAGCTGCGTAAATCGCCACCTCTTTGATGATCTGAGAGATGGTTTATCACGCCGCGGTTGACAGACCCAGGGTCATAGCTGTAAAGAAAATCGTACGCCGGCAGAGGAATCCATAATGTATTTACACGACAGAGGTAGGAACTGCCTTTGACCTGGCCGGGGATCGAGCCCGGAACCAACGGCTCAGAAGGCAGGGTTGCTACAAACTATGCCAACAGGCCAGTCAAAATATGGTAATGCCTTTGGTTATATCACGATCAGATTTTTAGACTAAACACAGGCATTCCAGTGGTCGTACATTACTGCCTCTCTCTGATCAGAGCCTCTATACATGTAGTGATGGTACACACTACTGCTCACATCATAATTGACTAGTAGGGTTCCTACGCTACTACACTAACTTATCGATTATTAAAATATCTAAAAGTCCGATAGCTGGAGCTTTTCTTAGTTTATATCACTCATTTTGACTTCTATGGATTCGTTAATAGATGTGACATTCGAATGACGAGGACAAGCCCCGTTACGGGCCAAATATTGGCTCATACACATCCACGCTAATGATTCCTTTACAATTGAGCCTTTTGGTTCACAAACATAAAGCAATACTGACGACAAAAATATACGTCACAACCCGATTTAGTTAGTAAAGACACAGCTGTAGACAATTGCGAAGATGGTGGAAAAACATAAATAAATGATTAGCTATCTCTGAAGGATGCAGCTTCACAGCAATTTACTCAGACTCCAGAATTCACTGCTGACCTTTCTGGATTTCTCGCTAAATGCTCTGGTAGAAAAATATCAACTGTGTAATTAACTATCGTATGATGTTTACGTAGTGGTTGTTAGTGTTTAGTTTCGTAGAGTTCACAATATGATTCATTTTGCGCACATTATGATAAAGTCATTGTATAAAGCATCGCACACTGATTCGCAAACGTCTTTGGGGCTATCTGGAGTCACATTTATTTAATATGTAGGAAATGGTTGATATTAAGAGGATTTAGGAGGCTAGTACTTTCCATACTAAAATAAATTTGTCTTTTCTACCTCATAACATTGTCCGATCTCAGTGATTTTTTTTTCATGGAATCATCACATTGTTTGCTATGCCCGTTCGTTTTGATTTAGTATTTCAAAGTACTATTAATTTTGTTTTTAAGAACATAAAAAAACTGGAAAAATCAAAATGTACGGGCATAGTAAATGTGAATGTGATGATACCATGAAAAAAAAATCACTAAAATCGGACAATGTTAAGAGGTAGAAAAGAGTTTGCAGCATATCATTCTTATTATGTTTGACATAAGCTTGTGTTGGATGAGTAAAGAATAATGCCTTTAGACAACAGAGTTTTCAATCTTGATAGTTGTTTATAAAAAAAAACTAGTCGTACGTCGTCGTGGTCGTCGTCGTCTAGTATATTTTAATTAAATGCGCTTTTTGCATTCTATCGGACTCAGTAGGCAAAATAGTTCTCAGAATCTGGAGCTGAAAAAGGATACTTAGAAAATGTCTGCTTAGTTCCCGCCTGTCACCTACTATTTTGTACTTTATATACCTACTAGTATTGTGATCAAACACATTGCCACAAAACTATTTATAAAGAACTCCTTCAGAAAATTAAAGTTTATAAGATACCTTAATTTAATAAATGATTTTGATATTACTTTTATTGTGCAGTTCAATCCAAAGACGAATCTCAATTTTCATTGATAGTCATAATTATTTCCTTGCAATTTTTCCAACAAACGTAGGAGGCGCGAATATTATGAGATCAATACTTCAGAGTTCAGACTGTAGCGTCGCAAATCGATCGACTCAGGACTTGAGAGATAGAATAGACGACTATCTAGTTCCAAATACAGACAACCTCATAAGTGCTTGCTAAGGATCGTATTCCTCTTTAATAATGCATACGTCTGTTGTGGGAGAGAGGTTACAAAGCCTACAAGGTAGTTATTTCAATATACAAGGTATTATTTTTTTACTAATTTCTTTAAATTTGTGCGTGTTTAAATTCGACCAATACACTTGTTTGAGAAAACGTCTCTTGGAGAAATTATTTCATGCAAGAATGTAAAATAAAGAGATATGACTCATCACAGTATTTCTCAGCAAAACTGCTACCGGAATTTTGAACGTGACTGTTCCTAACAAGTACTCTATGAAAAAATGATGATGTTTAACGGAAATATTCATCGGAGTTAATAGTTCCTGGTCTCGATTGTTAAGATAATTGCGAATCTAAGGTCGCATACTCATATACTTGAAAACATTTATGTACTTTTGTTGAACAACAAGTTACGCAATAAGTCAATAACACTTCCTGATCGTAACGATCGCGTATCAATTCATATTTAGCGACCTCGAGTCAGAGCCCTGACAATATTTTATCGAAATAGATGCCCGATGAGTGAAACCAAAGCTAAGTGCTCATAAACCTCTATCCACGGCCGCTCTCGTAAATATACAAATTCATCTGATGTGTAGCTAGCGAATGAGCGATAATAATGTTTACCGAGGCCGTTATCGGTGAACTTGAAATGTTGCGCATACGTACAGACAGATTGTGTTAATTGTAAGTACAATACAACGTACTAGGAAGTAACGTGTCCAATGCTCAGAGTCGTGGCATCACATTGCCAACCGGTGGCTGTGAAGCGCTCTGCGGTCAGGCGTCTGCGACAACGTGACGGCTTCTAGTTTAGCAATGAATAATATCTAAATATTTCGGAGTGAAACAAACGTGATAAAATTTGCAACATACATAAAAACTTGTACGACCTCTGTGAAAGACGTGTCCTTTAGTTTTAGTCGTGCCGTAATCTTCATTACATAACCCTGGTCGTCACCTCGCACGTCGATCTATCAGCATTGCGGTATACAGTTTGCACTGATAAGAAATGTTAAATTTGAAATTGTTATTGAAGATGTTTTCCGTCTCTACAATATACTGACGCGAGTTATAAAGATGCGAAGCCGTTAACGTTATATTTTCCTGTGGCCACTGGTCACTATTCAAACAATTGGAACGACCGTTGTTCGACTAAGCCGTCGACCTGCTATTACCTTTTTTGACGGTTTTTGCCCAAAAATCTATTGAGTTTGCAAACTGTAGCGGTATTTTTTTGTCTGATGTTCGACAGAATGGCACGTACACTTATTAAGGTCTCCATCACAATTTTGATGATCTTCATATGGGCAATTGTTAACGGGTTCGTACCTAAATGCTGTTAGTATTGCGAGTTGATTATAAATAAATGGCTGTGCGATGATTATTTCCCGGTGGCATTGAGGCCGATAGGTAACGTGCGGCGGCACCACGTGTCCAAGGAAACCTGGCTGATTGAAGTACACGTGCCGCTCGGTCCTCCGATAATCGAGCACCTTATCACACATTCACTGTAATACCTATGGTAGCACTCCGACAGTGAACTCATATTGCAATTAGCAGAACTCTTTGAATAGTGAACACCCATTGTATAATGATTGAATGACGCGAAATTTGTACACCTTGGTCATACATGTATTGTTTCCTATAAATATTATTTCTATAAACTGCGTGGTTTGAGAATCCATCTATCTACATGCAGTACGTTGTCTCGTATCGCACTGTTTTAATATAAAGAATAACAAGGTGGTGCTGTAAAAAAATTAAACCAACCTATGTTACAGGTTTTAAGAACCTACTTCAGGCAACGACACCTCATAAAGTCAACTTTTCTTTTGGCACATGCAAATAACTAAAAAAATATATACTTATTTGATTTGTTGTAAAAATATATTTTATTTAGACAACTGCAAATAGGGTACTGAATTATCCTACACCTCTTATACAAGGTAATTTTTTTAGTGGATGCGAATGAGTTAACCCCTAATCACGGGGAATCGCGAAACAAATCATTTTGATTTTGCCCGGTTTTGATGAAAATAGAAAAATCATTACAAGATTTCAAAAAAAAATTGCTTCCTCAAGAATCCGTATGTTTTGCAAATATGTATTATGTTATTGCACAACTCTTTTCTTTAGTTTGCGGTTCGTTATTAAGTACTTCCCAGAACTTTTGTCCTTATTGGCCACAAGGTCAGCTGTTGTTATAATATATATGAGAAGGGGTGTGTATAGTACAGTATGGACACATGTGTTTCCCCAAAATCAACGGGTTCGATCTCTGGTTAGGAAATTTAGTTTCCCGTAATCATTTGAAGTTTTATCATAATCCGGCAAAACCGGACTTTTACACTATTCCCTTTAATTTGGATTTGGACATCTTTCTATGTCCATTGTTGTGTATAAGCATTTTCACAAAATGGAGAAGTGCCTTTCAAATTTTAGTGTTTATAAATCAGTGTAGAGTTTATTGCGATACGTGTCATACGTAAACATCAGGCTATATAGGAATGTAGTAGTACTTCGCGGATGTTATCTGAGCCGTGGACGAGCGGGGATGATGCGGGCGGCCTTGGGCCGGGTCGGCGACCGGCCGAAGACCCCGCAGCAGCACCGCAAGCCAGCAACGGTCGGGGGCAACGACCAGCCGGCCAGCCTGCGCCCGCGCACACACACCTAGTCCTCATGACCTTCAGGCTAGTCAACTGTCCACCCATCACGGAATAGTGCCCCAAACACCTCTATACGTCACAAATTTGCAATGTTGATACCGATAACCTTATTATCTTAGATAACTCCCTTCCCATCATTAGAGCTGTTGTAACTTACGAGTTCCGCTTTCAAGTTTTATGGGGATGCGGCCAACAGCTTTAAGCAACACCCCTTCGTTATTGTCCTGTGAAACATTTTGTTATTGCAGATATTGCATTATATAACTGTCTATTCTACTTAATGCTATTGTGTTATTACGATATAGAATAGTTACTACAGAAGCACTTACAGCACAGAATAACTAACAGACAGCGCAATGTATGTAATAAACAAACCCATAAAAATATTACCGGCAGCGTCCTAACCTTGAACCATGATTGACATAATATATGTTTAAAGTTTGCCATGCTGTGAGCAGTAAAGTTTTATTTGCCATAAATAAAGTCGTTAAACGCACGTCCGACGCGTTCGTTTGTTTCCATGAGATCTATCAGCAAAGCAATTAGAGACAAAGGCAAAAAGGACCTATGACGTTTGAATGGTTTGGGATACATTTCAAGGAAGATTTATTGTTCTTGAGAGGTCGGCGGGACATCTGGTAGAGGACACCTTGCGAAAGAGAACAGGCGCTTTAATTTATCACAGAAAACTTGATTGTTTTTTAAGAGGTCTACAACTCGGCGCGATGAACCAGCCGCGAGTCTTCCGCCCTCTTTAACTAACACCGTAAAACGTTTGATCCCAATATATAACAATAAATAACTGTTTCTTTTTCTTTGTTTCAGGTCAAAGTGGTTAAGTTCAGTTACATGTGGACAATAAACAATTTTAGTTTTTGTAGGGAAGAAATGGGTGAAGTGTTAAAATCATCGACTTTCTCCGCTGGTGCTAGTGATAAATTAAAATGGTGTCTCCGTGTAAATCCCAAAGGACTCGACGAAGAGAGCAAAGACTACTTATCTTTATATCTATTATTAGTGTCGTGTAATAAATCAGAAGTGCGTGCAAAGTTCAAGTTTTCAATATTAAATGCTAAGCGGGAAGAAACGAAGGCGATGGAGTCACAGCGCGCATACAGATTTGTTCAAGGCAAAGATTGGGGATTCAAAAAGTTCATAAGAAGGTGAGTCACAATTCCGTTCACTAACCACATCCTGGCAGCAAAGTCCATCATTATTCTCATCATATTTCACCAAATGTTCCTGTACATTTTCAATTCGGCAACAAAAATAACGTTAACGAAGCGTTGTTAAGTATATGTGCATACTATTTTGAAAGGTACAACTATCCTATTTATAAAATAAAGTCACCAGCTAGCGGATTTTGAAATATTTTTGTGATTTCCCGTCCTATTTTACTTAGGGTTTACGCCAACTGCCGCTGCTTTAGCTTTGATTTTATCGAATGGGACAACCCCTATTTCAACGGTACAATATAATTTTCCCCACACGTAATGCTCAGCTCTATACTCGCTCGCCCTTTCTATAGCATATTAATTTGAAGCAATCTTGTGTGTTGTCGAGGGTCCTTTATTGTATGACGTACTGAATCAACCCCTTCTATTTATGGTTTAGGGAATATAATAATAATGTTGATATGAAAACGATGAAAACTATATTTCAACAGCGGATTGATTTTTAGGTACTTGCATCATCACAACTTTATCTCGCGGCACTAAGTAATGAGTACTCTTACCTTTTGCAATGAATACAACGGCTGCCACTCATACCAAAATATAAGTTAGCAAGAGTATAACGTTTTTTTTATACATGAGGTATCATATACTAGTGCGAAATTTTCACAGCTGCTCAATTTGGTAGTGAATGTAAAGCAAAAACAGGCTTCGTATTTATTACGCAGGTTAACGAACTCACCCTAGTAGTTACGGAATTCGAGCTACAATACGATAACTCCATGACGTTGTTTGGGTTAAGAAACGATTAATGATCTTGAAACTACCAGTATGGTAGCATATCTAAATGGTAGATTAATTTTAGTTATGCACTTTCTTTTACAAGTTGAAACTATAATCGAACAGAAACACTGGATTGTGTACTTATTGTCTTATAATTATAGTGTCACTTGAATCAATTAACTGTGACGTTGACTGAATACAACATTGTCGTATTAATTATCGGTCAATTTGTTGACTAGTTGGATAGCTTGTTTTGAATTTGAAGATATTTAATAATTCTTAAGAATGGTATTCATTTCTGAAAACGAAATTGGTCTCAAATGAATCGTCGTGTTTATTTTTTATTGGCATAGTAAGGTCTACTTAGGTAGGTACCTACCTGCCAGCTTAGTAGTCTATGTCAGTAGCCAGCCTATCTTGGATCAAATATATAACAATATGTTAGATCCAAGATTAACTTGCTACTTTATCTGATAAAAAGCGACAAGACGGAGACTATCTGAGCGTGTATTTTTGAATGATTATTTGATCACTGCGAATAATCAAGAATCATTCAAAAACGCGTGTACACATACGCTTGGGGTTTAAGATCATATTACTCCAAATTTAGAATTAACTTAGTGCCTACGCATATTTGAACAGAAATGTCTCTCAATTGAATAGATGCACTCTCAATTGAGAACTTTTAAGTTTTTAGCGGTTAGTAAACTAAGGAATGATTTTAAAATGTATGAAATATGGATCATCATCATCATCATCTCAGCCCCATGACGTCCACTGCTGAACATATGCCTCCCCCATAATTTTCCAAAAAACCGGTTGGAAGCGGCCTGCATCCAACGTCGTCCTGCGACCTTTATCAGGTCGTCTGTCCACCGTGTCGGGGGACGACCTACGCTGCGCTTGCCGGTCCGTGGTCTCCATTCCAGAACCTTCCGGCCCCATCGGCCATCTGTTCTGCGTGCTATGTGCCCTGCCCACTGCCACTTTAACTGGCTAATCTTCTGGGCTATGTCGGTGACTTTCGTTCTTCTACGGATCTCCTCATTTCTGATTCGATCACGCAGAGAAACCCCGAGCATAGCCCTCTCCATAGCTCGTTGTGCGACTTTGAGTGTGAAATGTTGATGTAGTACTCAATTTTCTGGATGTAGTATTCTATTTATTCCCAAAAATAGGCTTATACAAAACATGTGATATAAATAATAATTATTCTTATTGGAGGATAACATTTTTTTTTCATGACGTACGTTTCAACTCTTGCCTCGATTGTAATAAAGTATAAAGAATCAGCCAATTACGATCACACTGTTGGCACCTCACCTTTATCTCAGAGAGCGGAATTTGGCCTACAATCCATCACGCGGGCTTGCAGGATTGGCCTTGTGTCGAAGTCTTCGGAACGCCTACTACGACATAACTTGTTCCAACCGAGGCAGTTGAAATTATAACTAGCGGCCATCCATCCGAAACGTGTCCACAGTAACGGTTACTTAATTTTGATCAGTTGAACGACTCATAGCGCGCTCCTGAAGTTTTTCTACGCGGAGAAGGATTATTTTTCAGATGTTTGTATTTATGTATGTTCATTAGGCTCCGCCTATTGCTTAAACAGGCTTGATGGATTTTAATAAATAAGATGTTATTGGATTCTTCTTAACCACGCTCGTGACCAAGGATACAAGCCACCATACTGGATATCTTATACACGAAATATTACCACAACCTAGATATTCAGTGGAAGTATTGGGGAGTTAAAAGGAGGATGAAAATCCTGGTCCCACCTTTCAATAGCTATGTGTAACATCGTTGGGTAGGTATTTTTAAGCTGAATAAAAGTTACCATGGCGCCAAGTTCCAAATCTTAGTCCGTTCAGAGTTATCCTTTGTTAAACATGGAGTTTTGGTAAGAGCAAAACCGATTTAAGAATTTTTATATATATATATATATAAAATTATTGATTGAAATACAATACTTAAAATAAATTATAAAAATTAAATTCAAACCGATTTAAAAAAAATATTTTGTATGAATTTTGGTTTAAGTATAAAAAAATATCCAACTCATTGTTATAATTATATATATTACATAAATCATAATTCTAAAGCTTGTTACAATTTAACGGTTGTCTTTTCAGTTTTGTCGGTATTTTTATTTTAACAATTCTCTTTCTCAATTCCAGAGATTTCCTACTAGACGAAGCAAACGGCCTCTTGCCAGAAGACAAACTGACGATATTCTGTGAAGTGTCAGTGGTTGCGGACAGCATTAACATTAGTGGGCAAAGCAACGTAGTGCAGTTCAAAGTACCAGAATGTCGACTGTCTGATGATTTAGGAGCTCTCTTCGACAACGAAAGGTTTTCCGACGTCACGTTAGCAGTCGGCGGAAGGGAATTCCAGGCGCATAAAGCTATATTAGCAGGTTAGTACTTGCACATAAAATGAATTGAAATAAAAATTATCACAGCGCGTAGGAGATACATTTAGATCATGAAACATTTATGCCATAGCATAAGAACACAGAGATGTTTGAGATCCTCAATTAACCACATTTTCAATGTGATGAATTTTAGTTATCTGCTTAGTGTTTATTGATTATATCCACCGTCCTGTTTATTACCCATAAGTACTCAAATCTTAAGTTGATCTTGTAGTAACATAGTTTTTTTTAATCAGTAATCAGTCAGTGCATATGAATGGATTATATTTTTAATAACAGCTAGTTCGTCGCTTATTTTGCACGCTACGTGAGAAATGGGCAAAAGAAGTCCGCCCTCTTTACAAAAATTGATAACAGTATATAGTTACAGTTGACTCATTTGAACCGCGGTTTCGCCATTTGGATTTAAGTATCTTGGAATTCCCCAGAACTAATTAATATTTCCCGTTTTTTACACATTTTTTATATTTTTTTTCTTATTACAACTAAAGCTTTCGGTTTCTTGAAGCATCTAGTGAGTATTTAAACGGTTCTATAGACTTTTTAGGAAGTCTAAATAAGTAAACGTTACACGGAAATATCGCGTGTAATTTTTATTCGTCTTTATTGATATTTATTGCAATATTAAACAGATTTTTTGCTGTCCCATATTATATTATTTATTATTATGCGTGTATTATTAAAATAGTTTCAAAAATATTTGTATTTTACGTACGTTTTCTAATTGCATCTCGTCCAGAAATATCTATTTAACTTCGAGAAAATGGCACTTTTTGATACACTTGGCATTTTTGGAAAAAGATTTTCACGCAGAATATCAATGGAGCCTGTTAATATATTTCTTCATTGCCCTTTAGAACAATGTTACGTCTATCTTAAAATAACAAAGGATATTAACAATGCAGCGCGCCACTTTCGATAAACCTTGTTTACAAAGTGTAGGAGTATATAATTTATTTATATAAACACTGATACGGTAATAATGATTTAAGATAAATAGAGTTAAACGGTAATCAAATATCTGTGGACGATACCTAAGTAATAGTGTCACAAAAAATTGAAGCCAAATAGTTTTGTTGTTTATTTCAATTATTTTGTAAACATGAATACATGTTTTTTCATCCTTGAATGTGCCGGCAGAGGTATATAAACACCCAAAGCTCGACAGTTATGCTCTCGGTTTCGTAGCAGATGTATCCTGTGGGCCTAGGAAGAAAATTTGCATAAGTGTAACGTAATCGTAAAGTTCAAAAACTAAAACCTGGCTACTGAAAAATCATGCTCTAAAGCAGGGATGCACAGACTTATTAAGACTTGGGGCCACTCGGGCAAATCATGAACTGATGATCGACCGGCGGGCCGCGGTCTGTGCATCCATGCTCTAAAGACTATGGAACTAGAAAATACGACCACGGTTATTCTCTGAACACCACTATGAATATGGATGAAATACAATAAAATATTTATTACATGTAAGTTGTTCATTTAATATGAGTACCTAGATATTGAATAGTTTGTACATGACCATTTCAGATGAGAATATTTTCTTGATTCATACTGTTTGGAGCGTGATTTTTCAGTAGTCTGGTTTTAGTTTTAGGTTCGCTAAGCCACAAAATACTTAATAATGTTAAATAAAAATAAATAAAATACTGGTCCAAAACATAACCCTCCCTTTTGCTTCGCCGTAGTAGTAAAAAATACCTGAAATGCCCGTATAGTTGGAGTAAAGATCATGCCCATTTCTTCTAGGGGTAATTTGTCGAAAAAACGTAGCATATATTTATTTATTTAGCATATATTTCAAGTAAATGATGTCCATAAATTCATACTGTACCTAGAGTCGTGGAATATAGTTGCATGTACGTTACTTATATTTAAATATACTTATTATAGTGATCGCAGCTACGCCAAGTATCCTCCAGTATTCTTCTTGGAAATAATTCCCCCATGATAAAACTGTCGTATGTGCATGTATAGGTATATCTACGACCCAAATATACGCTTACTAAATTTACCGTTACAATACATAGGTACCTATTGACGCACACACTTTTGTAATTCAGTATGATTCCGATTTGTACGATACAACGATTTCAGAGAACTAGTTTAGCCATATTAAGCACGACAATAAAATGATTAGAATGTGTTACAATACACAATATGGCGGTCATGAGGTTAGGTACATGATAACAACACTGTAAAGCTATGTCGAATGGAATTTCCGTTATTAAAGTTTCCTCGTTTCGACAAACATGTTTTGTATGAACAAATAATAAAAATATGGAACCTAGTTAGCAATTGTATTTATTGGTAGAGAAAAATATTTTACTGTATTGGTAGTAACTTTTAGTTATACCACAGATTATACCAACAGTTTCCATAAAATTTACTAAATGTATGAAGTCTTATTTGTTTTGCATATTATTCCTAAAAATTGTTTTTCTTATTCTATTTACAGACACATTACGTACAGTTTCTTCATAATTAAGAAAATGTTTACCAACAAGTATTATTATTGGACCGTTCGTATAGTGAGTGTAGTACGAATTTGATTCTGGAATTATTATTCTTTGGTTTCTCGATGCAATAATACAATAAATCGTAATAATGCACTTATCTATGTATACGACTGTGCTAAAACAATTTTTATATCAGTGGGACGTGATAATGAGCTGCAAATATATTTTTTTAATATTCAGTAACTCGTCCCAATTTGACTAGCTTATTGTGGGACGAGTTGCTGAATTAGTCGAGTTCAGCGTAACTAATCCATTTACACGACTCTAATGGGTTTATACGCTTCAAGAATACAATCTAATATTGGCCTAAATATATTAGAACGCAAAATATGCATACATTTATTTGTTCATTCAATTACAGCAAAAATCATGATAAATTATACTTGGAATCCAAGCCATTTTGGTCATGCACAAATGTATGGAAACAGGTGAAGATTAAAAGTGATGTATGGAAAGATTAGTTGTTTCTTACTGGCATTCTTTCTTTATATAAGTTATGTTTAAAACTTCTGACTTCGGAATTCAACTGTCACTAAGCGGAGCTATTTTTATTGTTTAAAAGAAACTTGTCAACAAATGCACACAAAGTCTCCATGTGTTCTCTAGTGGCAACTCTAATAGTACTTGTTTTTTTGCTTATAATAAATGTAGTGTTTATAGACTATTGTGTTAAACGACTATATTTTCCGAATAGACAACGCTTGCGAACTTGATTAAGTACCAGCTTGCTGCTTAAGTATCAAGGAGTTTAGATGCCTTGCCTCGCATCCCACTTCCATAATAGACACCAAAACTCTACTATGACTCCAAAGGCTGTTTTGATTACACATTCGATCCTAAGCTGTTTTTGAAACGAATATAAAAGTAAAGAGTCCATAGCACAGTTCAACTAGCCAGATATGAATTTGTATCTACTACAACATTAAAGCAAAGGATAAATAGAAGTAACTCGTAGTTTATAACCTTTTCATGCGTAAACGGCAGAACAGAACTTGATGAATTTTGGCACAGAGATACCTACGCTATGAGCTATGTTCTACACATGATATGAATCGTGTTCAGCAGACTATCAGGTGGCCGTGCTATCCAACTCCAATTAACACTCGGTTCTCGAAGTATCTATATAGTTATAGAGCAAATATCACTCACATGAACTTGCTAGTGCAAAATAAGCCCTATGGCAAATCGTGTAAATGTAAAAATGGCCACGTGATGTAATGTGGTCACGATAAATGGAATATGCGGGAATTACGGGGTTTGATGTGCGATGACGTCACATTGTTAGTGTTATTTTTGTTGCCAACTCTCTGGTTTTATTGCAGTCTTCAATACAAGACACATAGTTAGTGGAAATTAGAATTTTAAGGAATTTCATCATGGCGATAACAATCACGATAAAGTCAAAATTATTTAGAATTGTGGACTATGTACTGTATAGTCCCGTCCCGCTGAAGATGGCATTTTCATAATTTTAAAAATAATTGAAAGTACGAGGTTCGTTCGACGAGGATCGGCCTTATTTCACCACTGAGTTTATATTTTTTGTTTGGAAATCCGTGTTAATTACACATAATATGATGTGATACTTTTAACTGGCTATATCGTATATCGACCTATCACGCTTCAACGACAACACTTCCGCCTTTTAGGTTAGGTACGAGAGACAGACGGAAAGCTCTGTTAGGCTTAGGGTCCCATAGTCGAGACTACCGAACCCTAAAAAACTATCGAAATAATTGTTGTAAGTTCCTGCGTAAGTATTTAAGTAACAGCACTGATTTTGTCCCGTCATATCGCATACATATTATTTATCAGTTGTAATTATTGTAATACACTCTCTATTTTAGTTTTTAATTAGCAGCCCATACAGCATCGGATAAGAAATATCATCAGTTAATATAAGTAGAGCGCGTTCATACAAGCCTGTTCTAGAATTATTATGATACAATTCTCTGGACGAAGTTGCGCAACCTAATTCCCCTCTCCCTCTAGTGGTATGGGTATAGAAAAATTAAGTAGTGTAATCGGGCGACCAATTGTGCAGCGATACGAGCATATTACTATATTTCTCATGGTAGAATAAGTCCACTTTCATTAATACTAGTACGAAAAACGGTTAGATCAAAAGAAATGTAGCGATAGGAAAAAATAAGGACGGGATGTCTGCCTAATCCGCTTGCGCCGATACAATTTTGGACTGGGTTCGGCTGACCGTACATTTTATTATGAGTGGGAAGCGTTTCTAAGCTCGCATCACATCATCAAATATATAAGTAAATTAAGCTTTATGGACATGTTTTGATGTTGGCATCTAGAGCAACCTTTCTATGCACAGATCACAATGCATTGTTTCAGCTTGTGTAGATTGTATATTTTTATTTTATATTTTCATATATTCTTATATTTATATATTCTTATATTCTTCATTTTTATATATTCTTATTTTTTTTATTCAAGTAGGCACAGGTCACTTAAGGGGCGTAATAATAAGTCCTTGTCTGACGTCCTGCTGGTCCTGCTTGGAGTGTATTGTCCATTTGTCTTCTTTTGTGATTTTGCTTGTTTGCAGTCTTGTTTATTATCCCATTATATAATTTATTCAGTATTTGTATACGAGTAGTTCTTTCGTGTTGATTGTATTACCAACCTCTTTTTATGATAGAGTTTTAGCTGCTATCGGCAGGCCGCTCTCTTTTCAGTGACCAGCTCGCACCTTTTTGTCATCAAGGTAGTAATGTGCTATTTTGGCATATATCTCGTGTCGATTCAGGGATATTTTTGTCGCCTTATCTAGTATTCTACTGTGGTCTGGTGGATTTGATCATTAATGATGAAGCCATTGCTTCTCGCTGTATGTGAAAATGTAAGGTAGTTGGCCTAAGACGACGTCCTGACGTTTAGGACTGCTGACTTAGTGTTTGCACATCCACTATTCTTATTCGTTTTGGGGGCGATGAGGCCTGCACTGACGTCCTGCTTGGGGTGTTTTGTGCATTCCCCCCTGCATTTACTCAAGCCAGCCTAACTCCTTTACATAGCGGAGTATAGCATTGGGTCGCTGGCACAACTGCTCCAGTGTTGTTTGAGGTGTTGGATGAGTAACAGTATATGATGCTGATGGATGCTTATGCGGTCTGGAGTGGTGAGCATCCACTATTAAGAGCAATAAAAATAATGGTTTGCTATAGTTTATCTATTGTGGATATGATATTGAATAGTAGCTATCACACTACACATCCATAGGTAGCAAGATATTATCGGTTTTATAGTATTCTTCATTATCATACTATTTGTAGCTTTTATGGCAATCCATCTCAGATGTTTCCTCCACTAAAGTTTACTATTTATCCAAATACCCAAGTGTTTTTTCACTAAGAGTGAGTTTTTTTACATCAAACTGGGTTTGGATTTACCGCACGACACGACACTCTATGTCTCCTTAAATAATCCTTTCGTAGAACAGAACGCCACAATATGAATCTGATATCACTTCATCACGTTCATTATCAGAGTGCAATAGCTTACTTTAAGGGCTCTGTTTCCTGATCAGATGATCATGATTAGACATGTATGAGTCATGATATGAAAAAACGTCTATTGGTTAAGCACTGTAGTAGTACAAATAAGTGTAGGTTAACAGCGATCAATAGTCATTTGCATCAGGGTTTTCCGTGCGTGCGGAAAGAAAGTATTTGCGCTAATATTGATGTAGTAAACGACGGTGTCTTTGCTTCTGGTCCTGTTTTTATTTATACGTGATATTCTAGCGTACCTTATCATCCTCCTTTTACATCAACTAAAAATAAAGAATTAATACGACGCCACGGTAACAATCAACTCTGTAAAACTTAATTAGTGCTGAGTTGTGATGACACTGACTCGTATTAAGGTCAATGCGATGATGATTTGATTATTTACATAACCGTGAATTGATACCACGTTATTTACAGTTGGTACTTATCCAATGCGGTAATATTGAGCTTTTATATCTTTTCATGTTTAAACATAAATATTTATAGCTATAAGATGATGAAATATAATATGAACTCTTAAAAATATTTGCGTTGCTACCTACATTACGTGAATATCTATACATTTAATAAAACTATAACTTAATCATGCCTGCGAAATGAATATGTTTTTAAGGGGTTTAAAACTCTTTGTACGAGACTCTTAATTGTGCGGGAAATTTCGGAAAATATTCAAAACAGCGGCGCACTATGAAACTATTTCAAGTTTTCCGAGAGAATAAGTTAGGTTTTTTCAAAACGGGATCTTAACATGGATTATTTCAAAAATCTCGTACTTTAGGAATTTATGCGATATGACACAATTGTTAATCTATAGATTATCTATCGAAACACATAGGTTAATGCGCTGTTGATTTAAACTTTTACGAAATCTTCCCGCTAAATATATGGTTCGATCCCTTTTCGAATCGTTTATCATATTAGCATTACTTTTATATGAATACGTGCAAGGAAATCATTTCATCCATTCGGTACAGGACGAATGTCAGTCATTAACATGCATCTGCATCCATTACAAAATTTAATTACGAGTACATATAAAGGCATCCTGTCGCGTTCTTTAATGGTAAATAAACACTGTGATCATATTCGCCAGTATATCATTAAATTACTTTTCACGTTCACTTTGTTTTTCAATATTCAATTAATGGGTTCATCAACAAAGGTATACATTTATTGTGTAATGTAAGGTGATATAAGATTAAGGAATAAACAGACTCATCTGGACTCATGATCCTATTATACCATACGCCTAGGATTGCCATTTCTAAAGTTTGGATATTTTAGGCCCAAGAATTTAAATTAAAAACCCGGACTACAAATGAAACCTTGCCCGTACGCTCCCCGGATGCGTTCTAAACAGGGACAAATCCGGGGAAACCCGGACGGATGGCAACCCATACGCCTAACTCGAGCAGGATCAGCTGTAGATTGACTGTTCAATCACGGTCGCAATATGCCTGAAAACAATTACAGCTCAAAATAGAGTATTTGATCTACATGCCATAACAACCGCTTAATTTTATTTCCAGCGCGGAGTCCAGTCTTCGCGGCGATGTTTGAACACGAAATGGAAGAAAGGAAAAGAAACCGAGTGGACATCACGGACGTCGACCACGAGGTATTGCGAGAAATGCTCCGTTTCATATACACGGGTCGAGCGCCGAATCTGGACAAAATGGCCGACGACTTATTAGCAGCAGCAGATAAAGTAAGAACTTTACTATTAAACCCTTCCCGCCTTATTATAAAACTTGGACTAGAGATCATTTCGAATATAAACCATGGTTTAAGCTAATATTTTTATGACATTCCCTTAAACCATGGTTACAACTATCTTTAATGCACATTTTATAATAAGGCAGTTTAAGTCAAAGACACACCCCCGGCTCTCCATATTATGACATGAAAATCATATCGTAACGTGTTCGTAACTCATAAACGTTATGCTGAGACAGTGTTTACTGCTACCTACTACCTACGCAAAGATGCGATCGAGCAAAGTAACTAAAACCAAACAGCAAACACCTACACTGACTTTTGCTAAAGCGAGGCGGGGCAGAGAGGTAGCGTTCTCTACGAAGTACGATGTATTCTGTATCTACGGGCACCAGTGTGCCCATAGATACATGTATACCATATATACTGGGCAAATAATGAAGAAAAAAAATTGGGTGCGTTCCAGTATGCGCCGTGAACGCTCACAACTGTCGCGCCCCGATTTGTCGTTCTCTTTGGTTCCTATACAGACAGTCGGCTGCTCGCAATGACCGCAAAAACTTACCTTCTGTCCGCGAACGTTGTGGTCACGACGTGAGCGTTATCGGTGACTTCATCGATTACGTATCAATTTCGCTCACGATGATCGTGGGCTTTTATGGGACTGGGTGTGCGAAAGTCGCGAGTGAATTTCGGCTCATAAAGGAACACGACCTTAAATTTGCACGTAGTATTTCAAAGAAATTCTTTGGCTTCTAAATATGAAGCGAGTTAGTTCTTTTTAAATAATTTGAGTAAAATGCTAGTCACAGGCGTGTTTATTTATCTGGAGCAATATGTACTAACAAAGTTTCACTGGTTGGTATCAACGGCGGAGATTTTACATGGTACTTGTGATGTTTTAAAGGTAATATATATTTGACATATTGCATACACTAATTGTTGCCACTCTAGTAGTTTTTGTTTTGATCCACTGTCTGTGCGCGATCATCTTGAAATTGTTAATTTAATTATACTGAAGTGAGTTGCCAACGTTGGATCGATTTAATAATAATATTCTATTATATATTATTTTATTTGGTTCATACATATGACAAGTTACCAGCGTAATTAAAAATAAGCTACTGTTACTTGAAAAGATTTACTAATATTATCGCTTGATTTTTCTGTCAATGTTAAATAAAACGATTCTATTGGTTATTTTTTCCAGCTTGCGCTGCGGGAATTCATCGCTCCAGTCTGGCTACTAATCGACTGATTTACGGTGTATTAAAATATTGAGGTGTATGTAGACACATTTGTACATTTAAAGATAGACAAATGTATATTTTTATCATGAGATATAACGCAATGGAAGTGTTATTCTAGTCTAGACGTTTGAATCTGTTCGAATAGATTAAGCGACCTTACTGCGGAGACTACTTGTAGCTCATGTCATTTAGAACTGAGAGTTTATGAGCTTCAGGAGGCATGTTAAGCCACCGATCTCAATATACACATAAGCAACATAAAGCTGCAGAAATGCGCATCCCGACGCCTAAATAGCACAAAAAAGATCCGTACCGCGCTGCTAAGACGGAGAGATAGCGCAATATCTGCTATTCCGTTACGAAGATTTATGACCCAATTTACGACGAGGGAATAGTTTTATTATACCTTGTTATGTCAATAGATATATTAAACCAGGACTGATAGCTGATAGATTTGGCTGTTTCCAATTTGAAATTATATGATTTAACAAATACACAAATATAGAAACAATATACAAGTGTAAGAGATATCATTGACCCAGCTATCAGACACAAGCATTATCCCGTATATATTTCTCTATGTTGGTCCCTTGATGTAACAAATTTACCAGAAAAATCTCGATTAATGATGGTTACTTACCTTCTATTTTTAACAACATCCATGAATTCTGACAGCAAATATTCGGTCGCTCAAATAATCGTCAATTAACATTTATAATCGAGTTAATATTTATATTTTTCTGAACATTTTCAATATAACTATCAAGGGCGTTCTTATAATAAATGTATACATAAATAGTCAATAGAAGCGAACCTACCCAGAGCATATGACTAAGACGGATGTGATTACGTAATCGATTTAAGCGTCGCGATATAAAACGCCTGCTCAAAATTAAATCTAATGTTCACATTCACCATACATCAGCAAAAGAGTTAGCAGAGAAACATAAACACTATGATACACCGTACTTCGCCAGTTACGTAATTAGGCTCATGTAATAGAAGGAGAGTCTATTACCATTTCACCAGCTTCACTTTTAAATCATCCATGATATGGAAAAGCCAGTGGTTTATGATTTGAATAACCAAGGCTCAAGCGCTTCTCGAAGCAGTACCTGTATGGAAAACTCTGAAATTTTTGAAGTGATATCTTCTTATGGGAGGGTGAACCGATTCGTTACGTAACGCGTTACGGCCCCAGTCAGCCTGGCATCCCTTTCTCTCACTCTAACCCACAGCGTTAGACTAGTTAAAGTTATCACTTCTGTCGGGCGTCCCGAGACGCACACCTTTTTTTTATTAAATCTTTCCATGTGCACAATCATCAATTCATCTTATCGTCGGCTCCGTTTACTCAATTGGTAGCCTTATGCTTTCGAAGTGCCTCAAGTTCTTTGGCTGAGGCAAATATATGTGTGATCAGCAGCATTCTGTTGTCTTGGATGTTATGATGTGTTTATGTTAGTATGGGGTTGTGAGTGTAAATTTATTTGATAAAACTGTGTAACACTTCTAATAAAACCATTTCTCTCTTTCCAGTACGCATTGGAGCGGCTAAAAGTGATGTGTGAAGAAGCATTATGCATGAGCCTCTCCATAGAAACCGCTGCGGACACACTGATACTGGCGGACTTGCATTCTGCCGATCAGTTGAAAGCGCAGACAATCGATTTTATCAACACGTTAGTATTCTATATATTGCTATTTTTGTTCGGAGTTTTGTTTACCCTAATGCTTACTTACAACGTTTGAACGACCATAATAGCCGCTTTATCCCGTATGCATCCTTCGACGTTAGTTTCACTCATAAATATTTTGTTATATGCGTGAACAGGATGCCGAGCGGTGATGTTAGTTTTCTGGAAAAGCTAGAGATGTATGCCATTAGAAAGAATATTAAAAACTAGTATAATATTTATAATAATACTAGTTTAGAGAGCCCATAGTTACATGACTACTAAATTTGCACCAAACATACCCACCCGCTATTGAACAGAAATTGCAAATTTAAGAACTGTCATTCTCAAGCGTTATACAAATTTGGACTTTAGTTTGAACAGAATAAAAACTTCCATAATTTTAATTTTCCCTTATTTTTTTCTTAAATTGGTGTACTGAACAAGCAAATTTCTACCATTGTTCTTTAGTCGATTCTGCTAGTATTTTACCTAGTTTCACTGCTCTTCACGTATATTATAAAACACCTATGCACACTATTGCTTTAAATTACAATAATGCTTCAAGACGCTGCTTCATGTCAAAATATCGCTAGAAAGTCTACGTAACGTAATACAAAACAAAAAACGCAAAACTGACCGCTTGAACGCATTGCCGCTCTCTGTCTGATAGCACCCTAAGGCTACGTTCCGGGAAGCTCCGAAATCACTCGCGGCGCTCGCACACCCATTTCATTAGAAGCCCGCGATCATCGTGAGCGAGCTCGTTACGTCATCGATGACGTCACCGAAAACGCTCACAAAACTCGCAGATCGTAGGTGGGTTTTCGTGGTCGTTTGCGAGCTGTCACTGTCAAACATCAAATGTATAGGATTCTAACGATTTTTGACAGAAAAGTTGGCGCGCTTTTCGCGACCGCGTAACTGTTCCACTTGGGTTGAACATTGCAAGCACTCATTCCAACCGGAACGCTAAACCGGGGCGCGACAGTTGTGAGCGTTGACGGTGCTTCCCAGAACGTAGCCTAAGAGATACAGCCTCCACATTTCATATTTAACTGACTACCAAATTCAGCTGTAGGTTGGGTTTTTATCTATACTCGGTCAGTCACTCGATTCCGTCGCTGATCAGCAGGGCTATTATCTAAAAAAACTGCCGGTTTATGTCACTTCTTTCAGCTCCAGCCAGCAACTTACTAACATTTTTGCTTACTGGAGTTAACAAAACCGACATAGTACCGCCATTTTTCAAGATTATTCAAGGGTCTTTCAAGCAGGGCGTGTAAAAGCATCTGTCAGGTCATCATAGGGGTGGTGATTAGTGCCGCTTACGGCTGCACTAATGGTCATGGTCTTGATTCCATCTTCGCTTTCCATCGGGCGAGAGGTAGTCACTTTAATGAAGCATTATAAAAAAAAGATTTCAATCAACATTTGATTGTAACTGAGATACATAAATTGCCCTGCTTGTAAAGTCAAACCAACTCAAATGAAATAATTTATGTGTGATACACAAGTGTTTAATAAAGATCTTATCTATAAGGTTTATCGTTCATGCCGTGATCAGCAATGACAGCATACAAATAATGTTTTAAATTAATATGAATGATATTCTCAAAGTATGTAAATGGTAAAATATAGTTACCTAAATTACATCACGTCAACTGGGCAAGTTTCCGCGTTACGTTCAATAATAGAAAAGAAATTCTTGTATATCATAACGTCATCTTTGATAAAGCTTAGCGTTTCGTAGGGATTTCATACTTCAGTATTTCAGAGATTTTTCTACAGACTTCCAAAAACAGGGAGGAGGTACTCAATTCGACTGTTTTTTTTTGTTTGTTACCTCATAACTTTCGACTGGGTGAACCGATTCTTAAAAATTCTTCCATTGCTTCAATTTAAATTTCATCAAATTCGGTCTAGTAGTTTTTGAGATACACTCCAATAACTGAATAGAATGGATATCGGTATTATTTTTTTCAAATTGTACTTGTCATATTTATCATATTTTAAATAATATAACAATTCCGATTGCTTTGCTAACAACAGTATAATTTGTTTTCAGGAGTCACGCGACGGACGTGATGGACACGTCTGGTTGGAAGAACATGATCTCGTCACACCCTCACCTTATAGCCGAGGCGTTCCGAGCGTTGGCCACACAGCAACAGCAGATTCCACCCATCGGGCCGCCGCGCAAACGAGTGAAGCAAGCCTAGCCGTCTCCCAATCGCGCACACACCCGCCTCTATACCAAAGACACGCCACACGGCACGCATATATTCGAATTCTACGCCGGTTGATGCCCTGTGATGCTAGTTTAACGTTGTTGCCAGGCCCTCGTATGATGAACGTTGTTGCCAGACCGGCACGCGGCGTAAAACGAACGTTGTTACCAGACCGGCGTAAGACGGAAGTTTGTTGCCAGACCGGCGTAAGATGAACGTTATTGCCAGACTAGCGTAAGCCGGAAGTTTGTTGGCAGTCCGGCGTAAGACGAACGTTGTGTGTTGCCAGACCGGCGTAAGACGAAGTTTGTTGCCAATTCGGCGTAAGATTAACGTTGTTTTGTCTCATGTTAGTTAAACGCTATTGTTGTAGTGTTCGGAAGTCACTGTTGCCAGCTCTTATAGTGAAATATAACTGCCAGCCGAGCTAGCAACACATTGTCATACATTGCGTGTTCGAGAGACCTTATGAGATTGTACGGAAGTCAAACCTTATTTATGAACTGGACTCGTTCGAAGTCTAATTTTATTTCTTCGTTTCTTTTCTTTCATCTTAATTTTCTTTTGTACTGTTATAGTTGTTAAACAATGTAATGTTTGTAAATAATGTGTTATATCTGATATCTCCTGATGCTCGTATGAATGTAACATGTTGCAAATCGCCTGGCAGAACTTCAAGATTATACAAAATCGATTTTAACTGAATTGTGTAACTCGCATGAAGGAGAAACGCATCTAGTTTACTGTTGAGACAGTTTCCTGGCAACAACGCTAGCTCGCTTTGCATTCCCGCGCCGGCTTGACCATACCGTAATCGACGACAAGGCTGCAAATACTATAACTACATTAGTGTACTGTGAGTGAGAGTGGCCTGTGGATGTGTTCGTATGATAGTGGATTCGTTATTAAATGATCTCAAGACGATATTCGATCCTATTATTATTTTTCCTTCGGTGGTTCTGTGCGACCGCTTAATTTTAATATTAAAGGACGCTTTTTGCGCGTTGTAGTAACGATAGGCTTCGGTATATTTACGTATGTCGTTTTTGTAAACGTTCTCTTGCAGCTACGTTTAAATGTATAAATTATTAATATGTATTTGAATATGAAAAACTCGTGTCTAAAATAATTTATCCATGGCATGGAATTTTAATCATAATGTGATTGTAACAGTCATCGGCTAATGTATCGTATTATGATAGCTATGTACAGATATCGTTTGAACTGAATTTTATAGAAATGTCTTGGTGTTTCGCGTTTACTACCATAGAAATTTTGAAAAATTCTTGTTAGACATTTTTAACAGTAGACCGTTTGAAAATATTACGAAGTAGTGTGGTATTCGAACGCAATAAAGAGTAAAGTGACAGCAAGCATTTGTACACATTGTGTCGAAAATAGCAAAGTATATAGCATGTTGGAGATTCATCAGTAGTTTCAGAAACAGTTTTGTTCAGAACCTTTCACTGTTTTGTAATAAATTTCCATTACTGTATGTTATTGCTGAAGCAACATGCCATATTTTTGCTTGTGTTTCCTATACTTAAAAGATACTCGAGGGTGTCTTAACAAAAAATAGATAAGCAAAAATTGATTGGTTCTAGCTAAAACATTTTACCTCAATACTCTTAAATAGGCAAGATTTGTACAAAGATTTGTTGCGTAGAAGCTGTAGGGGACTCGAGTGATGTATAAGTCTTTTGAATTGTTGGTATTGTATATAGTAAAAGCTACGATCCCACCATTAAATATTTCTAAGTACTAACTCATAAGTGGTGTTGCAGTTGATCACCATTTGATTTTTCTTAATACATAAGTAGGATGTTATTCCAATGACACATATTGTGATTTTTCTTTCATATTTTCATAGGTTTAAACACTTATTGCTTTTTGTTTTCGTATAAAGCTCACCTGGATAGTTTAAATTATAAATGTGTTGTTGTTAATTTCGCTTCGTCGATTGTATATAAGTTGCGTGTCAAGTCTTGGGCAGCGTCAGTTGCCATTTGTTTTTGCTCATTGCTCACTCTATTCCGACCAAAGTTGGACCTTGAAATGTTTGATGTTTATAATTTACAACGTTATTCAATATTTACTTAGTATCAGCAACAAGTGAAAGCAATTAAAAGTAACGAATCTACCCATTTATAAGTATGTATATTGTAATGAGGCAATAGTAGGTAATAATAAATTGTAACTGTATGGTGGCCAATAAATAATAATATTTAATACCATTTTATACCCACTTCTCATTAACATAGCAGACAGATGTTAATGTGTAATTGAATAGTTACAAAACAATTGTCAAAAATAACTGTGATTTTTCGAAATTGTCTGTAAGTTGAGCAAATAAATGAAATGATGTAAATTATGTTTTTATTTTTTATACTAAAATACATAAACACTAAAACCAACTAGGTACTACAGTCTACACAATACATACTACACAGAGCAAAGATATTAAGAGGTGTTTTACAAAAAAATGCGTGTTAGCAAGATGTTCAACGTTGAAATATGATACAATATTGTCTTTATATCTATACATCACCATTGCATGAAAACTATACTTCATTTCACTATCTTCAATAATGTCAGAGCCAAATTTGAGTACTTTACTTATTTATTTAGTAATCCTCATTCTTCTGGTGTTCGTTTCGGCAAAAACACACAGAGACCTTATTTGAGAGCTCTAATTTGCGAATTCTACGAATATAATGCACTGTAAAAATATGGCACAAAAACATCCCGCACTACCATAATGTCAGAATAGATTTTTGTATTTTACCTTACAAGCATTGAAAAAAAAATCACATTAAAAAAGATTATCACGCAAAAACACTTCTAAAAAAGTCGAAATATCTCCAGAGATTTACTTCACATTTACAAAATAATAATATCAATATTGGTGGCGCGGATATGCTAAATTTTTAATGGACTGTATTTGCGGTGCGTGATGAAAATTTTGTGACCTAGGCTAGTGGCACTTCCAGTAGGAATTCGAGCTGCTGCGGAGAAGAACAAAGAATACAGCACGATAGGGAAAGGAACTGCACTGACCTGTTCGATCCTCTTGGATTGCCTGTAGATCCGGTGACGTGGAAAGGCCGGCGGCGGAGGCGGCTGGTCCTGGAGATCCCAGCACAACTCTGTTTCTAATGTTCCTTTGCTGATAACACCACTATAACGACACGATCACTAGCTAGGTCCAGTGTAATCAACGATCGATATATTCCTTATTTGTAAGGAGCGATGCGTGCGCGTTGACCTTTTGGTTGGCAGTGCTGATGTATGTGACGGACGATCGGCATCGGCCGTCTTTATCCATCCTGCTTGCACTCGCAGGCAGGTAGTGCGGGAGAAAGGAAGGGGAATAAGGATTATGCGGAAGTGCCAATAGACTACAACCAAAAATATATACTCGCGCAACCATTCCCCCCCCCCCCCCCAGTTTGAAGGGTTACCTTCAAGAAATTAAACTAAAGCTACCAAATGAGAAAATTATGCATAAATGTATGCTACACTAACCTAATAATAACTACAAAACTATAATTACTGCTGGTTTGGCAATGGGCAGAGACGTATAACCGGGCGTAAGTAAGATCCGGTTGCGGTTTTGACGCGCACAATTCTTGTCACCCCATCTGAACCAGGGAAAACTTCCTCAATTCAGAGGCCAGTGTAGAGGGGGTGCATTCTCGGTGATAAGAATAACTACAGTGCCGACAGTTATCGGATTCGAAGGAATGTTCCATTTTAGACGCGACTGAAGCGTGTGAAGATAACTGGTTAGGTATCCAGCGCTTCCAAAACGATTGCACTAATTTATCTAGAACAGTGGTTCTTAACCTTTTAGTCATGAGGGACCATTTGACAAAATTTATATCTTACCAGGGACCACCCAGCTAGTTGATTGGTTTAGATTAGAGATAATATACCTACAGTACCTAATTATGATTGTTGAGAGGTTGTTGAAAAATAAAACACGCATAAAATTATTCAAAGCCTCCATTCTTATTTATTCCTAGGTATTATAATTTTCTTTACAATAAATTCACATTACAGTGATAGATTTTAATGTGATTTTTGTGATTGCATGCTCTTTACTAATTTCTGAATCCTTGGTTCAGTGCTACTCAAAGCCAAACGCATATCGGCAGTGGCATCCAACCGATTCCGGTGCTTGTTTTTAATCATCAGAAGCGCCGAGAATCCCTGCTCACACAGATATGTGGATGAAAATAAAGTGAGGTAACGAATAGCAATGTCTCGAAGTTTTGGTAAAGAAATTGCCTTTTGGCTCCAAAAATCTTCAAGATTAATTCCTGACTCAAAGGTATCTTTTAAGTTACTGTCGTGTTGCATTTCTATGACTTCTTCTTGAATTACATCAGGCACCTCAGAAACGGTCACGATGAAAGGATTGCGGATCAGTTTCTGAATACTTTTATCCTCGCAGTCGGGAAAATACCGATTGAATTCATTATTTAAGTTTGTTAAATGCAGTACTATGTTCTTCTGTATTTCTCCTATAATCTCAGCACCCTGTTGTCCGTCAATAATTTTATTGAGCGTATCAAACGCAGAAAAGTTTTTTTTTTCGATTTTGCTAATCCATAGTTGAATTTTAGCTATAAACGCACTGATTTTATCTTCATAAAAAAATATATTGCTCATGCCTTGCAATTTCAAATTTCCCGACCCTTGCAGTTGAAGGTTTAATTTATTTAGTTGCGCGAAAAAATCGACTAAATAAGCGAAACGTATTTGAAATTCTGACTCAGAGAACTGATTAAGCAACTCTTTGTTTTCCTTGTTAGTTAAAAATACTTTTACTTCCTCTCTTAGTTCGTACAACCTCAACAGCATGTTTCCTTTGGAAAGCCAACGCACTTCTGTGTGGAAAAGCAAAGTTTCGTGTTCAGAGTTCATATCAGAACACAATTTTTTGAAGAGTATTGAGTGCACTTTTTTTAATGAAATTTACTACTTTTATAGCTGTTTTCATCGTCGAAGCAAAACATTCTGGGAGCGTTTTCGCAGCTAGTGCTTGACGATGAATAACGCAGTGCGTTGTAATTGCAGCTGGATTTTTGGTTTTTATTAATGCTGCGAGACCAGAGCGAGAACCAAGCATAGCAGGAGCGCCGTCCGTACAAAACCCCGCAAGCATGTTTCTCCATATATTGACTTATTACAGCCATAACATCTGCACCTTGCGACGTCGTTTCAAGTTCTTGAGAAAATAGTAACTCTTCTTTAAAGGTTTTATTATCATCCAAAAATCGAATAAATACCAGTAATTGACAACATTGCGAAACGTCGGTAGATTCATCACATTGTAACGCAAAATAAGGACTACTTTTTATCTTGTCGATAACTTGTTCTTCAATATCAGTCGACATTTTCTGAATACGCGACTTCACTGTGTCGTTTGAAAGTGGTATTTCACGTATTTTCTTTTGAGCTTCCAGGCCTAAAAGCTCTTCTGCAACTTTGAGCATACAAGGTTTTATTAGAGATTCACCGATTGTATGGGCTTTTTTCGATTTGGCAATCAATTTTGAAACTTCAAACGAAGCAGATAATGTTTTTTCAGATGTTACATAACTTGTTCCACTGGGTCCAAGTTTCATTTTTTTAAGATTTGATAGTTTGCCTTCGAAGAATTCCCGCGAACGGTTACAATAATTCGGATGTACGGACTTTAAATGACGTTCCATCTTTGCCGGTTTTAAAGCATCATTAGCAAGAACTGTTGCGCATAATACACATTGAGGT
Source organism: Selenia dentaria (assembly GCA_917880725.1). Taxonomy (NCBI): domain Eukaryota; kingdom Metazoa; phylum Arthropoda; class Insecta; order Lepidoptera; family Geometridae; genus Selenia; species Selenia dentaria. Next base: position 16,308,028 of record OU862888.1, on the reverse strand, counting down.
CTAGTTTCTCCATTTATTTCTATTGAAGTAAATCCCAGTTTAATATAATCTCCATCATATTTTCTTTTTGGCGGCATTTTTCTGAAAAAAAATAATAATAATAATTAGGATATAAGTTTTTAACGAAAAATATATTTTTGTAACAACGGTCTTGACCGAACCGAACCACAATTGACCGAAGTACGAAATTTTGAGTTGCGCACCTCGTGGCTTCGTCCGCTGATGATGATGATGATAATTAGTAGCTTATGTCCTTTACCATGACCTCAACTATAACTTTTCCAAATTTCATCAAGATCGGTCCAGTGGCTCAGCCGTGAAACCGTAACAACCGGTTAAGAACCACTGATCTAGAAGAGCGTGACGCGAAAGTACGTGCAGTCTATCTTCGTCAATATCCTGAGCCGGTAAATATTTAAGTGGGGTCATACAAAGGAAGTGAGCCGGCGTCAATGCTAGCGGCTCCGAAGAGTCACTAGATAGAGTTCGGCATAAAAGGCGCGTGTTCATCACCGCTTCGATTTGAGTGAGGACTGTGCTCATCTCCTCGAAAGATAGAATCTGTGATCCCACGACCCGATGCAAATTCTGTTTTAGGCTCTTAATATTTGTTTCGCTATTACCATTAAAATGACTCGCGGCAGGGGTATTGAAGTGCCATTCGATGCGGTTTTCAGGTAAAACTTGAGCGAACTCCGTTTGATAATGTTTAGAGCGTAGAAATGCATGTAACTCTGAGATATTGCGTTTCGCACCTACATAATTCGTCCCGTTATCGGAGTACATGCGACCTACAGGACCACGACGCGATAAAAATCGTTTAAATACAGCCATAAAACTTTAAGTACTCAAATCCCCAACTAGCTCTATATGAACAGCGCGAATTGTCATACAGACGAAGAGACAAACGTACGCTTTCGTGGTGCGGATACCACGACCCCTAGAGGGGGTCATTTTAAAAGCGTCACAAAAATCCGTCCCTGTATGAACAAATGGCTTAGCAGTTTGTAAAACGCGTCAAGAGCGGTGGTCAGCCATCTCTGGTGCGTTAAAACGCGGACGCAGTTTAAAACAGGGCAGACATTTGTGTATTCTACTACGAATTAAATTGCGTGCAGAAAGTACCTATCCAATACCTTTGTCTTAAAATAGACATCAACAAGTCGGGACCTGCGTGACAGTGTACTTTATGGTAGTAGTCAACCAACAAATCTAGTACATGATCCTTTCGCGGGAGTACTATAGGATGTTTTTGATCGTAATCTAAGTTTGCCTCTCTCAAACGACCACCGACTCGAATGAGTTCATCTTGCAAGAAAGGCTTTAAATGTTGAATTGCGTGACTACAAGGTTTGTTTGCTTTCAAACTGTTGAACTCGCCAGGGAAATGCGATCGCTGCAACTCACGAAGAATGATAAGTTCTGCTTTGTCGAGATCTGCGGCAACTATATGCTTGCGTGGAGGTAATATTTTTATGAAGCGACAAATATACACTACACCATGCAGCAACTTCGACCACGACGAGAGGCAATTGGCTAACAACAACACAACAGACTCTACACGCGGTGCACAGGATACGAAGGTGTGTCTTTTCTCTTCCGGCGGCCCTAAAACTATTGTAGGGTCGAAAGGTTTGACTGGCCATTCGTCAGGCACCCTTTGGATCCACGATGGACCGCTAAACCATAACGGGTGATCTACTATTTCAGATGGGGTTAAACCACGCGAAAGAGAATCTGCTGGATTTTGTGCACTTTCGATATGAAAAAGGCTATTAGGTGGCAACTCAGATTGAATTTTTGACACCCTATTTGCGACGAATGTGTCCCAACGATGGGGAGACGAATGTGCCCAACACAGTGCCACCGTTGAGTCCGAGAAAGTAAATATTTTATTAATCTTGATGCGGTGTTTACAAGCGTTGACTAAGGCGCTAATGAGCTGAGCCAACAGAAGTAGAGCACAATATTCCAGGCGCGCGAGAGAGACTACTTTGCGGGGGGAGACCTTAGATTTTGCACTAACGAGGCTAACCGAAATATTTCCACAGTTCTGGACGTGAAAATACACGACTCCTCCAAACGCCCTCTGGCTTGCATCTGCAAAGCCTACTATAGTAATTGAACTGTCTGGCGAAATACCAATATGACGTTGGATTTGAATTCGTTCTAGCATAGGAAGCTCTTCTCTAAAGCGAGCCCACAGCCTAGCAATTGTGTCAGGTACCGCGTCATCCCAGTTGCAGCTAGAAAGCCAAAGTTCTTTAATAAGTAGCTTTGCGTATAAAACTACAGGTGCTACGAAACCCATAATATCCCATATTCTTGCTATGCATGACAACATGATACGTTTTGTACAAGTTTGCGGGGTCGAACTAACCTTGAGACTGAACACATCGGATTCGGGTGACCAGTTCAAGCCAAGTACTTTGTTTGTACCATTGTCATCAAAGGTTTTGACAGTAGATAGGCGATGAGAAGGCGGAATCGAATCTAATGCCAGTTGATAATTGCTTGTCCATTTAACTAGGTCAAATTGACCGGCCTTCATTATATTTATGATTTGAGCAGAAGTTTCGACGGCTTCCCTCTCGCTATTAACACTAAAAACGCAGTCATCCATATAGAGACCCTTCTCGATGACAGCCTTTGCCTTAGGGTAAGCGTCACCTTCATCAACAGCTAGCTGTTTGACAGTACGAAGCGCATAGAAGGGGCTGGACTTTAACCCAAAACAAACGCGGTTGAATTCGTAAACCTTCAAAGTTTCTTGTGGCGAAAATCTATTGGTACAATAACCGTTGGAATCTGCGATGTCGGAGTTGCAGAGAGCGCAACAGCGAATAATCAAAATTGTCGAAAAGGTTACCCTGAAGATTTTGACCACAATACAAAACATCGTTAAGAGAAACATTAGTGCTAGTCTTAGCACTCCCATCTAAGACTACGCGTAATTTTGTGGTGAGTTTATCATCTTTAATAACTCCGTGGTGCGGGATAATATAGGAGGGTAAATCCTGTGTCTCTTAAGTCTCGATAGGCGCAAGCGAGATAAAACCTTTATCAATATATTCATTGACAACATCATCGTACGCTTGTTTTAACTTCGGAGACGACAGCATTATGCGCTTCATGCAATAGAAGCGTCTTTCAGCCATTTTATACGAATCGCCCAGAGATGAAACCTCACCCTTGAACGGGAGTGCGACAATGTATCGACCACTTTCATCGTGGGTAGTAGTATGATTATAAATCTCCTCAGCCCTCCTATCATCAGGACTTAGGATTGGTGGAACATTGACTTCTTCAATTTCCCAAAATCGTCGGATGGTAGTCTCCAACGGCGGTTCGACGGCGCAACAATATGACACGGTCGAGTAATTATCTACGAGCGCGGGTGTTCACGCACCTTCGCGATTCGAAGGAGCGGATGGAAAATGAAAAGCTCAGTGGGATAGTTCGTCGAAATGCACGTCCGACTCACCAGTATTTAGCTCCAGTCCTGCCAAGGACGGCGCCGTCCACAATAATGTCCTTTGATGAGCAACACACAATACCACACAATGTAATTTAAATATCCTTTGACAACATTCATCGACGATGCGTAGGTCGAGACTGGTGCGCGAACCCAATGGCCGGTGGCAGTATCCACAAAACTACCCTCACTGGCATTAATAAATATCGAGCGATTTATTGGGTCACCTACCCACGCAAACTGTCGAGGTTTCTATTCCAAAATATTGCAAGGCTCCAACATTCCGCCCACCAAAATACACGTATTTTCTATGAGAATTAACATTTTAAGTGAACAAAACGAGAAGCCCAGATAAGCAGGCGTGCTAATATTCTAACCTAAGTAATGACGCGAAGCTCCTATGAGCGAGCGCGGCCTAACTATAACTACAATGCATCGCGAAGCTCCGATGAGCGAGCGCGAACTATAACTAAATGCGAGACTACAAATTAATCATTTATAGGTAAAGGGCAAAGCCTTACCAAAGGTCTTTGTAAAAGACCTGTCTGAGTTTTTACAGTCGCAACGCGACATACATTATCTCTTGCACGATGCAATTGAACGATACGTCCAAGCGACCAATTAAGAGGTTTAAGTTGTTCATCTTTGATCAAAACTAGCGATCCTAATTTAGGTTCCGAAGAGTCCGTTAGCCATTTTGCACGTTGATTCAAAGTATGTAAATATTCCATATGCCATCGTTTCCAGAAATTTTGAGCAAGTAAGAAACTAAGCGTACGCAATCCAGGATGCAAATTATCATTATGACATTGGTCGATAATGAGCGAAGTAACACGATGCTGACGAGGCATGCAATAGCAAAGGATGTTTACAGTCGTAGGCCAAATCCGAGTGAGCCAAGCGACCGCCCACCCTGAGAAGACCATCATCATCAAGGAAAGGATGCAGCTTCTGTAAGGGTTTTGGCAATGGCAATCCTTTTTTCAAGTTTGTGATTTCGTGTGAAAATGACGAATTTTGAGTGACTTTGACGAGTGCAAACAACGATTGCTTCAACTCGGAAGCGACAAGATGACCAGACCGACGAGTAGATCGGTTTCGGCAATTATGTAGAAAGCGAAGCACGTATCCCACGATGCGCTGAACCTTGCTCAGGCTCGAATGCCTTTCCAAGAATTCATCCAATTTATCGACAGCAACAAAAAGCGAAATGAGCGTGTCACGTTGTTCTTCGACCGATTCAGGAGGTTCCTCGGAACGAGTTGCGTTAGGCCACTCCTTGGCATCCAAAAGCAGCCAAGGTGGTCCATGCCACCACAATGGATGATCGAGAAGCTCTCGAATCGTAATACCACGTGACGCGCAGTCCGATGGATTAGTTAGTCCATTTGTATGACGCCAATGCGCAGGTGGAACTCGGTCTTGAACATGACTTACGCGGTTGCTCACGTACGTCTTCCACCGAGCTGATGGCGATTTGAGCCAAGCCAGAACTACCATAGAATCTGACCAGCAAAAGATGTCATTGAAGTTCAGCTTGCCGGCGAAAACTTCCTTGACATGTGCGACAAGATCTGCCAATAGAAGTGCTGCGCAAAGTTCTAGCCGAGGAATCGATATTTTCTTCAAAGGAGCAACCTTTGATCGAGCGATGACGAGATGAGTAGTGACTCGATTGTCACCGTACTCACAGCGAAAGTACACAACAGCAGCGTACCCGAGCTCAGAAGCGTCGTAGTAGCCGTGTATATCAAGTTTGATTGATTCCAGTCCCGGTATGAAACGAGGGATCACAAGAGATGAAAGGGAACTGAATTCCGAGCGATAACGAGACCAGGTCTCTGCAATGTGATTAGGAGCAAGTTCATCCCAATCCAAACCAAGATTCCAGAGTTTCTGGATAATGCATTTGAATGCAATAGTAAGTGGCGTGAGAAAGCCAAGTGGATCAAATATACGGGCCAGTTCCGAGAGAATGTTTCGCTTAGTACACTGTTCATGTAGCGGGGTAACAGTGAACGAGAATCCGTCTTCGATGGGGTTCCACTCTAGACCGAGAACCTTGACGGAGTGACAAGATTCAGAGTCGAATGACAACGAGTTGTCATGACGATGATCAGGGGGAACGTTTTCGAGTAGAGAACGACAGTTAGATGCCCATTTTCTGAGCTCGAAACATCCTTTTCGAAGTATATTATTAACCTGGCTCATTAGCTCGCGAGTTGAGTCTAATGAGTGCGAGCCAGTTACCACGTCATCAACGTAGACATCATTAGTAAGCGCATCGACAGCGAGAGGACTACCGACTCCTTCATCGCGAGCCACCTGTAAGATGGTACGAAGTGCTAAGAAACTCGATGATGCCATGCCGTATGTTACAGTGTTGAGACGATACTCAACCACAGGTTCTTCAGGCGAGAAACGAAATAGAATGCGCTGATAGTCTCGATCAACGTCAGCGACCAGTATCTGTCTATACATCTGCCTTATGTCGGCAGTGAATACGACCGAATGCAAACGAAAGCGAAGAAGAATCGAACCAATGTCCGATTGTAAACGGGGACCAACGAGTAACTGCTCATTCAGCGCAGCCCCACCGGCTGGCCGTGCTGTGGCGTCAAATACCACGCGAAGCGGACTCGTGGTGCTACTCGGTTTCAGCACACAGTGGTGCGGAATATAATATGAATGGCCCGAACCCGATTGGTCGGCTACATCCATATGCCGAGACGAGATATAGTCCTTCATAAATTTATTGTAACCCTCGCGCAACTGAGGATTACGTGAAAGACGTTTTTCGAGGGCGAACAAACGACGAAGTGCCATAGGGCGCGAGTCACCGAGATTAGGTTCCGGCGACTTGAAAGGTAAACGCACGACATACCTTCCATCCACGGTTCTGGTGTGAGTCGTATCGAATATACGCTCGCACAAGACTTCCTCTTCGGATAGAGGTGACGATTTGGGAAGTTCATCAATTTCCCAAAATTTACGAACTTGCGAATCTAAACTATCCAATGAACAAAACAGTGACGAGGTTTTGGAAGGAAAATGTGCACGTGATATTTTTCCCATCACTACCCAACCAAGCTTGGTGTTGAAAGCCACGGGTCCATCAGGGCCGGAATCGCGGCGTTCACCGAGGAAAATTTGGCAGAAGATGTCAACCCCCACCAAAGCATCAATATGCGCGGGCACGTTGTATTCAGGATCAGCCAACTCAATATTCCGAAGTTGTGGCCACTGAGCGATATCGATTCTATCAGTGGGCATTTGACTACAAATTTTAGGTATGACTAGAGCATCGACTTCAATGTCAGGAGATCGGTCTCCACAGCGCATACGATACGTGGTGGATTCAACTGCGATCGATGATGATTGACCGATGCCTTCTACTGAAGTCGTAGTCTTCCTCAATATAAGACCAAGGCGATGTGCACATTTCTTTGTAATGAAGTTCGATTGACTACCACTATCAATGACGACGCGAATTTTACGATAAGTGCCGAAGTTATCAAGAATTTCGACCGAAGCTGTGGCTAATAACGAAGTGTGTGTGGCGGGCTCCATACCAGCCACCAAAGTGACAGTCTGTTGACTGTGCTCGAGACATGACGATTGTGCAGCGGTGGCAGGTTGTGCCACATCCATCATAGCATCCGAAGCGATAAGTGTTGCCGGCAAGGTGATTTGCAATTTATCGAAATGTAAAGTTGTGTGATGAGGCAAACCACACTTTGAACAACGACCATTTGATTTACAGTTTTTTAACAAGTGACCTTTGTTAAGGCAATTAATACAACAATGGTTTTCTTTAACAACAGTGTATCGATCTCGAGGGCTATGATTGCGATATGTGGGACAGTTCCACAACGTATGATTAGACTTGCACAAAATGCAAGTGTCACTCGATTGTGGCAGCGAGTTAACAACGAAGGCCTTGGTATGCGCTTGGTGACGCGGCGAGTAAGCCCCGGTGCGCGGCTGCGCAGGCGGTGGAGGCGCGACGCGCGCGACCGCTCCAGCAGCGGCGGCGCGCGGCGCTCGTGCGCCCTCGGGCTCGGCCAACTCCAACGCTTGACCAGCCTTGTTCAAATATTCCAACAACGAATTAAACGAAGGGATGTCTTTGCTCTCATTTTGTAGCTCGAAGCGGCGACGTGTATCAAGATCGAGTTTGTTTATCAGCAAATAAAACAATGGAAAGTCCCAGTCCTTGACTGGCAACCTTAAATTTTTCAAAACAGCAATATTTTCTTTGAAGGTGTCAACAAGACGGCGCAACTCACTAGGAGAACTTGACTTCAAAGTCACCCTTTGTAATTCTTCCCAGTAACGAAAAGCTAACTTACGCTTGCATTGATAACGATCAATAAGTGCCTCATACGCATCTAAATAATTGTTTTCCGAAAGCGGAAAACCTTTTAGCAGCTGCAAGGGTTCACCGGAAAGAAGAGATATCAAAATTGAAAATTTTTCTATATTGGATAGTTTTCTATTTTGATGTACCATCGTGTTGTACATATCATAAAAGGTACTCCATGTTGTGATATCACCATTGAAATTTAATAAATTTAGTCGCGGAAGTTTAACTGATAAGTCAGTTCTATTCGATTCTAGTTCCGGTCCAGGTCTAGTCGTGGACGCGGAAGTGAGTGACGAATGAATTTCAATAATTTGAAAATATTTGTTGTCTACCTCTTGTCGAATGCCATCCTCTTCATCAAGTGATGAGGTATCCGAAATTTCTGAACAAATTTTTAAATGATGTGATTCGAAACTAGCGCAATGATTTTCGAGTCGAGTGTACCGTGATAAGAAAATAGGTAGTCGGGAGATATCATCTTTAGCTTCTAAGGCGGCTGATAAACAATCATCAATACGTTTGACAGCAATTTCACGTTTCAGTTCTAAGTTACGTTTAACTGCAGCTTTCGACATTGTAAAATAAACAAACTACACAAGACAAAAATAAAATTTAACTGTATAAAATAATCAAATAAGTTGGCAGTGGACTGTATTTAAGTGATTGCAATTTCTTACGAAATTACGAAAGTGAAGTAAACAAAATGCTGCAATAAGGTTAGGTATTTATTTACCTTCAAAACAAACACTTATCAACGATTTGAAATGCTATTATTATAAATAACCGAATAACGGAATACCAATATGTATTTAAATAATGAATTTAAAAGAGTAAATAATTAATTATAATATACGATGAAAATAACGATAATTATTTTCACTCCATAACCATAATGATAACGAAACGTTTGTCTACTATGATGCACCTAGCCGCGTGCACGAATATAATCCGACCAAATATAACGATGCAAAGTGGCGTACGAATTTTAACGCGTCAATGACCAACTTAATTCGTTCGTACTATAATGACAATCGTTCAACCGCATGATACAAAATACGAATATTTGCTTGAAATAATGACGAAATAACAAAAATATGATTAAAATGAGTCTCAACCTATCAAATAAGAATGTTTAAAGGCTATTTCCTACGAAAGAATGCGAGATCCAACAATGAATCGCGATTACGAATTTCCGTAATGGCAACGGGTGTGATAATTATTTTAAAAACCGAATGTTTTAACCAATATTTACCACCGAATAAGCTAGAATGTTGCGAAATATTGATAAATAAGCGCAGATCCGAGTGATTTGCCTATTATATACCAATATTATGAGCGAGCGAGATTATAATAAATGAGCGTAGAAAACGATATTCCTACCTACCATTTACTATTTAAAACGAAATATAGCGACTGAATTTACTATCGACAGTTTGCGTGTTACGTCACTCCTGGTGATGAGACAGGGCTGCTGTCCTCACCACAAGGAGGATCCCGGTTCGAAAGGGCCAATGTTCACGCACCTTCGCGATTCGAAGGAGCGGATGGAAAATGAAAAGCTCAGTGGGATAGTTCGTCGAAATGCACGTCCGACTCACCAGTATTTAGCTCCAGTCCTGCCAAGGACGGCGCCGTCCACAATAATGTCCTTTGATGAGCAACACACAATACCACACAATGTAATTTAAATATCCTTTGACAACATTCATCGACGATGCGTAGGTCGAGACTGGTGCGCGAACCCAATGGCCGGTGGCACTATCCACAAAACTACCCTCACTGGCATTAATAAATATCGAGCGATTTATTGGGTCACCTACCCACGCAAACTGTCGAGGTTTCTATTCCAAAATATTGCAAGGCTCCAACAGCGGGTGTGGATCCAACCAACAATCACGAAGGATAAAATTACTCTGCGAGGCACTATCAATAATCGCACGAATTATTTGCGGTTTACCATATGCATCAAACACAATTATGCGCGCGGTCGAGCAAAACAGTAGCAGGCGCACGAGTCGAAGACAATGAGCACAATGTGACGTCATTAGTCGCACAGTCTGGGCGGGCGGACGCTACAGGGCGGGCGGCTGCTATGTGCTGCGCGGTGCGCTGAGTGGGCCGAGCGGCCGGCGGCACTTGTCGCGCGGATCCGCAAACTCGACTACAATCGGTCTCAGACCTAACAACAAGCGATGCATTCCCACCGATCGACGAATCAACTGTGCTCACATTGTTTGCGGCTTTATTATTTCTTTCAAAGTGGAGCAAAGTGTGATGTTTAGACGAACATTTACGACAACTGTTACTACTACTTATTACATGATAAAGCATGGTGCTTATCACTGAGACAATTCAAACATAAATTGTTAGCACGAACGAATGTGTAACGCTCATTAGGCGAAAGTCTCAGAAAACCTGTACACGTATACAATTGAGTGTGCGAAGAATTGCATAGAGAACAAGTCGATTGAGAATGCGTGGATCCGGTATTTACATAACAACTCTGTGTAGACTTCAGCGATCTAGATACCGTATCCCCGCGGGAGCGTTCTAAAGGTTTCTTTATTTCTTGTTTCGACGAAGTCCGTTGCAGTATTTTGATATGGTTCCGTACAAATGACTCTAAATCGTCAAACTTCGGTAACTTATTCCCGATACCACTCTGGTTAGTCTCAAACAAGCGGACCGTCTCGAAATCCAGCTTTTTCAGACCGATATACAGAAACAAAAATCACTTAAATCATCAACCTTAACATTCTTTAACGCGCGAACAGATGATGCAAAAACGTCTAAGAATTTTTCTAAGTTCTGTTCGTTGCAAACAGTTGTAGCTTTTAAATCGAATAACTGATCCAAATAAGCAGTTACGACTAATCTCTGATCTTCATATTTTGACTTCAATGTATTTAAAATCAACGAATAATTTTCAGCACAAAGCGTAATACCTGCGCAAGCCGTTTTTGCTTTGCCAGTGAGTTTTTCGACAAGATAATACAATTTCTCGTAGTCGCTTAAATTGTCGTTGCGATCTATGTTGTTTTCAAAACTATTTAAAAATAATCCCCAATTACGAATATCCCCGTTGAACTCCGGGATTTGGTTGGGCGGTAATTTAGGTCTACTATGGTTGAGTTTGGGTTTCATTTCTACTTGGGAGGTAACAAAAGGCGGTTCTAATGATTTGGCGACATGTTTTATACGACAGTATAAGTCATCAAAGGATGACAAAGCCGAATAATTAACTAGATAAGATAAGATAAATTTATTTACCCAGAGTAAAAGATACACAATATGAACAGCTTACTGTAAAAACTTAACTAACATAGAACACATTGTACTAAATCAAAAAAGTATATCAGTGAGCCCCAAACTAAGCACAAGGCTTGTATCCATGAGACAGTACAGTTTATGATACAATAGAAGATCAAGAAAACAAAATTGAATCGATTCATTAACACACAACATTTTGTTTATAAATTATTTATTAGTAATTAAAAATTAAATAAAATAATAATAATAATAACTATCTAATCTATAAGCCCCATGGTGGGGGGGAAAGTGGCCAAAACGCTGGCGGCATTGCCACGCTGGATGGCAATGCTAAGTTTTTGCCCAAAATAGGCGCCAGCATTTCGGTCACCCGACGCCTCAAACAAAGTTAATTTTAATTTAGTTAAAAATTAACAACATTTAGTCTTAGTTATAAATTTAGTTAATATGGTGTGATGTGTAAGAAAATCAAATAGTAATTGTTAATGTTTTATAAGGTATTTAATTTTAGGTGTTTCTTAACGACTTTATGCTATACACTATACAGACTGCAAATAAGCTCCTCGGTCTCGTTGTAGGATAAGTTTAAGAGCCAATCCCTTAATTTTTTCTTGAAGGCGTATCTGGTGAGGTCATTGCATTTTCCTAACAGCATATATATTTTGTTGTACGTACACGGAATTGAGTATGCAGGGCTACGTTTGGCCATTAAGGATTGAATACGAGGGAGTGGTATCATATAGGCTCTCAGGCTCTATAGGCTCTCATCTATCATATAGCCACTCAGGACAGCAGCTCGGAGAGCCACTCAGGACAGCGGCTCGGAAAGCTGCACGGCGCAGCAGCTTGGGCCATCGTCAGTCAGATATTCTTCTATAACACACAAAAAGTATCACGGTAGCGTCTTAAAACATAAGCATTACTTTCTTCAGTGTGACAACTAATAAGATTCAACGATTTAAAAAAAAAATTAAATAAGCATGAGCTATAAATAAAAAAGGCTAGCTCCTATGCCACCGGCGCAGGCATGTATGTACATAAGCGTCCATGGCAAAGGTTCTTGTAGCAATGCCTATTCAAAACAAATAGCTTCAGACATAAAACACAATAGGTGAGTAATAGTTAAAAACAAACGAATGTGTTAATATCTGTCGACGTACTACGATAAAATTCTGGACTTCCATCACCCGCACTACACTATGCAATGAAAACAAAGAAAAACATTCCATGCCTTACATACATCTCACTCGCACTGTTTAGTGATATTTTTCTTTATTAATGCATACCAAAGACAGCTTCTCGGAGAGCCTCTCCGAATAGCAGCTCGGATAGCCGCTCAGGACAGCAGCTCGGAGAGCCACTCAGGACAGCAGCTCGGAGAGCTGCACGGCGCAGCAGCTTGGGCCATCGTCAGTCAGATATTATTCTATAACACACAAAAAGTATCACGGTAGCGTCTTAAAACATTAGCATTACTTTCTTCAGTGTGACAACTAATAAGATTCAATGATTTATGAGCATGAGCTATAAATAAAAAAGGCTAGCTCCTGTGCCACCGGCGCAGGCATGTATGTTCATAAGCGTCCATGGCAAAGGTTCTTGTAGCAATGCCTATTCAAAACAAATAGCTTCAGACATAAAAAATAATAGGTAAGTAATAGTTAAAAACAAATGAATGTGTTAATATCTGTCGACGTACTACGATAAAATTCTGGACTTCCATCACCCGCACCACACTATGCAATGAAAACAAAGAAAAACATTCCATGCCTTACATACATCTCACTCGCATAGTTTAGTGATATTTTTCTTTCTTAATGCATACCAAAGACAGCTTCTCGGAGAGCCTCTCCGAATAGCAGCTCGGAGAGCCGCTCAGGACAGCAGCTCGGAGAGCTACTCAGGACAGCAGCTCGGAGAGCTGCACGGCGCAGCAGCTTGGGCCATCGTCAGTCAGATATTCTTCTATAAAACACAAAAAGTATCACGGTAGCGTCTTAAAACATTAGCATTACTTTCTTCAGTGTGACAACTAATAAGATTCATTGATTTATGAGCATGAGCTATAAATAAAAAAAGGCTAGCTCCTGTGCCACCGGCACAGGCATGTATGTACATAAGCGTCCATGGCAAAGGTTCTTGTAGCAATGCCTTTTCAAAACAAATAGCTTCAGACATAAAAAACAATAGGTGAGTAATAGTTAAAACAAATGAATGGCTACCTGCGGCTTGTTTAGTGCTGCTAATTAATGAACCTATGAGGCCAAGGATAAAATCCAGAGTTTCAGGATAAATCCTGGAATCAGATAATTCAAATAGTTAAAGATTTTGATGAGAAAGATGTTACGTGAATATTTCACTAAATAGGCATGATATTACGGTGACCTGAAACCTACCTGAAATGCGATTTAAATGTTTCGCGAGTGTACTCGGCAACGGTTTTTTCGACATAATTTTCAATTCGGGGCATGCATTGCATCTGACCCCTTTTCCTAGATCTTATAGTTAAAAGAAAAGCAACCACATCTTCTTCGTCACTTTCCTCGCTTTCGTCACTGTTCATTATGTCTAGATCCTCGTCACTCGAATCTTCTTCAATTAGGCGTATTAAATTCTCCATCATATAAGAATTTCTTTTTAATTCACACCAACTTCCCAATAAGTATTTTATTAGAAATGTTTATGCACTTGATTTTCGCGCGCGAGTAGTCGATCGTTATTGCTATTGCTGGTCCGATTTATCAACGCGCTTACAGTGCCACGAGCTGTCAAAATCACGATATTCGTCTCGGACCGGCTATGGTAGACGATAGCACCGTGAGCAAAAATATCGCAAAACGGACCACAGTGTAGCTAATATCAAAAAATTTTGGTGATAAACATGTCAAATTTACATTAGACATGAAAATAACATCGATTTAGGTATCAGCTGTGACAGCTGTCAAAGTGACCATGGGTAACGAATCGTAGAAAAGGTCTGAGTTATCTAAATGCATAAGTGTCAGCAAAGTGAACCAAATCATAATAGCGTAGTACAATATAATGGTCTGTACATAATAGTGCATTACCTTAGGACAATGTATCACAACATCGTCCTAGGCATTACCACACCACCGCGTGTAGGCCACAAAGACAATTATAATACTAACAAGAATGACGAAGAAATGGTCTCGAGTGAGAAACCACATGCACGGAGTTTGTCCTTTTCTACTGTGGTGACCACAAAATTCGGTACGAATGTATTTTCTTGTGGAGAAAAAGAATTTTATACTTATTATTTAATATTATTTATACATTTAGGAATGCAAGGAAGTAAGGAATTAATAGCAGATAACATATTGTTAATTGGACCTGCAGACTTAAATAATAATCAAACATATAAGTATGACTTCATTCAAAACTCTGACATAAACAGTTTAAACCTAGCTCAATGATCAGTCCTTAGCCCTCTCCTCTACAGCCTGTACATACGGGAACTTGAACTCTCAGTTTACTCTTTTTGTCAAGTTTTGCAGTATGCAGATGATCTAGCCCTGTTCTTACCTACCAAATCCGCTTCCACCAAATCTTTAGAATATCTTGGTGACTGGCTAACTGATCATGGCCTATCCATATCGGCTTGTAAGAGTAGTTCTGTTTTTTATACTAAAAAAAGAAACGTGCCTAATATAACCTTGTCATTTAAAACTGAACTCATCCCACAGCAAAATACTGTCAAGTTTCTTGTGGTTTGGCTAGACTCGAGATTGACTGGTGTTACCCACTTCAATTCTGTTGTCACCAAATGTGAAAAGAATATCAACATTCTCCGTGCATTATCGGGAGCATGGTGGAGTTCCCACCCATTCTCACAAAAGATTCTGTATAATGCAATTATCCGTAGCCATCTAGACTATGGCTCTTTTCTACTGGACCCTGGCAATAAAGCAGCTATGGAGAAATCATACTAAATCCAATCCAAATGTCTGCGTATTATACTGGGTGCAATGAAATCGTCTCCAATTAATGCCATGCAGGTTGAGTGTGTGGAACCCCCACTTCATCTCCGCAGACAATACCTTGCAGATAGGTTTTTCTTTAAGCTTATTCAAAATTTTTCACATCCTCTTTTATGTAAAATTAAGCAACTCTATGACCTTATTAATTCTCAAGGATTCTCATCAGAGGAGAGCCTCCCCTGTATCATTCGTTGCTTCATCAGGTATTCCAGTCTCTCATATCCTATTGTCCAGTTTCCGGTTAATCCTCTATTCTCAACTAAACATGAATCTTTAATTAATCTACCCTCCATTATATTGGATTTTAGCATTGACAAATTCACAGTAGAACCTTGTAAAATTTTCTCCGAAAAAATTGACTCCGAATGGAGAGATTGGGTGGCAATATATACGGATGCCTCTAAGTTGACGCAAGACAACGACGTAGGCACTGCTGTTTGGATACCCAAGTATAAAATCATCCTTAATCATAAATGCCCTCCTTTAGTTTCAGTGTTCACTGGAGAAGCTATTGCTAACCTTGAAGCTGTTCAATATGCCACTTCTTACAAAATAGCTAAGGCAATTATTTTCACTGACTCAAAGAGCTGTCTACAAGCTATCCTTGCCAACCAATTTATGTCCAAGCATAAGTTTCCAATTATCCTAAAAATAAAGCAATCCCTTTATGAAAATGATCGACTTGGACTGAATGTAGTTCTTGCATGGATACATGGTTACGTAGGCATTCCAGGGAATGAAACTGCAGACATGTGTGCCAAAGAAGCTCCACTACATGGCAACAGGAACTACTATAAAAATTACTCTCATGACTTGGTCTCTATTTGCCAACCAGAAATGCGGATTACTTGGGACAAACTGTGGCAAATATAAAAATTATCCAAGGGAAAATTCAATGGTCAGCTACAAGAAAGCATTCCTATAAAACCTTGGTTCTTTAAACTTAAAAAAAATAGTAAAACGTCTACTTTAACTATATGTTGCTTACGGCTGGGTCACACTTGTCCATCTGCGAATGTGGACTTCATGAGGGCACAGCTGACCATATTTATTTTAGTTGTACGACACTTCACTGCTCTTTGCATGATATGCTTCCAGTAGAAATCCCTCGTCCTGCTAACCTCAATTCCTATCTCTTGTTTTAACCCCTATGTAAATATCTAAACAAATGTATTTGTTCTAACAAAATTATACTGTAGATATATTTACCGCAGAGGCCATAATCTAAAGAATAGAATAGAACAGACCTGTGTAATAGCATAGATGTAGCTCAGAGCTGTGGCAGCTGCCAAAATGACAGTTGATGTAGTAATTAGATATTAAATTAACTAATTTAGAGTTACGTCCCACAGGGATTGGTTTGTGGAACATGGGATATCATTGGGTTTTGCGGAGTGATAACCTGGGAGGCGTCGGTGTCATGTGTTACGCTAACGACACTCTGGTTACTGCCCGGGAAGGACTATCCGGGAGGCGGGTATTTTTGCTACTGCCAAAGTTATATATGTACTACCACTACCACGGTATTAATAATAATAATAACATTATTTAGATAATCAAGCCTTATAACTAAGTGACATATAAAAACTATTTTTAAACAATACGGCAGCAGCTGGATACATTTAAGTGTTGGAATTGTTGTTCCCGAAACTAAACATAATAGTTTGTATTTTTGAGAACAGCATGATTTTTCCATGCATTGAACATAAACATTGTTATTTAAGAAGGTAATTAAAAATTGTTTACATATTTCATAGTACTTATAATATAAAACAAATTAATCTATTTAGCGATGCAATAATAATAATACAAAATATATATTATATTACTTTCAGCGGTAGCCAGGATCCACGATCCGGCGGTTAGGTCTTTGGGTGGCGCTCCATAAGTCTGAGGCCATTTGCTTTCATGGACCTCGGAGGGCACCGTTTTCCTGCTATTTAGTGGGAGTTCCTACGTGCTATATCAAGTGTCATTTTAACAGCTGTCACAACAAAGACCAATGTCGAATACAGTTTAAGGCGTGAAATCAAAATCGGAATACATGGCATCAACTGTCACTTTGACAGCTGCCATAGCTAAGATCTATATCGGTGTTATTTTCGAGTAGTATGTAGGTACTCACTTAGTGTAAATTACAAAAGCATAACATACGTACGACATCAACTGTCACTTTGACAGTTGTCACAGCTAATACCTAAATCGGTGTTATTTTAGAGTCGAAAGTAAATTTGACATTTTTGTCACAAAGATTTTGGAAAAACGAAGACGTTTTAACTAAAATTGATTGAACAGATATTCCGCAGTAGTATTATGGGTAATTAAAATTCCCCTATGTTACTACTAGACCAGTTAGTTGTAACACTGGTAAAAAAACCACCCGTCTTACTACTGGTAGTAAGACTGGTAGTTACATGGGTAACGAATGGTTTACGTCATATTTTATCTATCCGTTGAAAATGAAACTCGAAGAACTGGCACAATACGCTGATCGCGTCAGGCCATAGAAGATAAAAAATCTCAGGTATACAAAATGCTCTCTATGGTTGAGGCCTATCATCGCACCGCACCGCCCCGGGGGTTTCACTTCCTTACTGTCCTGTCACCTGTGGACCTTAGAAAGATGTTGTCTATGGTTGTGCTACGCATTATTCACCACAGCTATCTATGTTCTATTAAACGGTGGCTTCGCTCTCTTCATTTCTATTAGCAAAGAGTTTGCGTAATCTCATATCGTTGTCTAATCATCATTTGTTTGAGAGTTTTCATTGATTGACGGACGCAAGGAATATTTTACTCTCTACCGAGAGAAGAAGTGTAACTTCCATACAGACATAATGCGAATTACACTGATACTACTAGCGCAACAGAATCCGCACGGAGTACTAAGGAACTAACTTTAGCGCGAATTTTAAATATCCCATGCTTTTCTATTTTCTTTTATTTTTTTACCTATCAATTCAGTCTGCGCATGGAACAATGATAAAAATATAATTTCTTCTCATGAAGTAGGCAGAACCATATTAGGTGAATAAGTAGGTACTTATGTTATAGAAATAAAATCAATTTTTAAGAACATTTATGTATTTATTTCATAAATTTATTAAAGTATAACTAAATAATGGACAAAAGTTTAAAAATATCAAATGTAATAAATTATTTGTTGGAGGCAAAGTGTCCAGAATGCTGGCTGCATTTCCACGTGGAATAGGTATGCAATTTTCTTTGCAAAATATGAGCCAGCATTCTGTTCACCTGACGCTTCAGCCAAACGTTTGGCCATGCTCTGAAAATTTTGTACGCGCTACTTAGAGAAAGTTTCTACCCCAAACGGCACAAATGTGTAATCTCCACCGAGATTGGCATATTTGCATCGTTTAAAGGTTTCGGCATTTTCACTGCCACACCAGCCTGAGCGTAAGTTCTGGACTGACTTTGTTCTTTCTTGTCTGTCTGGAAGTCTGGACTGGCAGCATTGAATGCATCAAACAGCTGGACGAATTTGCTCAAAAGTGTAGCTGTGGCGAAGACTTCTGAAGGAAGTTCATCTGAAATTAAACAAAAACAATAGAAGTTTAAGTATATTCTACAAATCAATTTTAATAAGCGAATATAGGGCTTTTATTTGAATTAAAGGTAGTTTTATATATTTCTACATGAAACCAACAGATTAGTCTGTAGAAACAATTGTATTATTTATAAAATATTCATAGATTTGATTTTTTATTGTTTTATTTTAAACACATATCTACTACTATTGCTTTACTAAAACGTAATTTAGGCAGACTTACTTTAGACAGTGACTTAATGATAGATGTGTGTACGTGACTAAGTCTTTACTCACGACTATGTCAATAAAAATCATGCATCATTGAAACTATAAATATTTCTACATATTAAGATTGTGAGATGCAAATGTTCAACACGTACGACTACACTTATAAAGGAAAAATTAATGTGCAATATCTGTTAAAAATAAGTATGAAAGCTATATTTATGCTTCTGTGCCTCCACCATAGAGTTTTAATATCTCAAACCCTTATTAGAATATTCTGTCGTTCTTTCGTTCTTTCACTTCACTTATCTAGTCGTGTTCCTTTGAGAGCCAAAATCGATCGTGTCGTTTGCATAGCCGCCCAACCGTTACCTTTCAAACTCGCAATTATCATAACTGAGCTTGGTACATCATCGATTACGTCACAGCTCACGCTCACGCTACGACCACAACACTCGCGGATGAAGGTTTTGGACTTGCGGTCGTTGTGAGCTGTTACTGTCAAAATATCAAATGGGTTTATGATTCATTCGATTTCATCATCATCATCATCATCTCAGCCTCATCATCAACATAGGCCTCCCCATGATTTTCCAAATGGACCGGTTGGAAGCGGCCTGCATCCAACGTCGTCCTGCGACCTTCCTCAGGTCGTCTGTCCACCGTGTCGGTGGACGACCTACGCTGTGCTTGCCGGTACGTGGTCTCCACTCCAGAACCTTTCGGCCCCATCGGCCATCTGTTCTGCGTGCTATGTGCCCTGCCCACTGCCACTTCAACTGGCTAATCTTCTGAGCTATGTCGGTGACTTTCGTTCTTCTACGGATCTCCTCATTTCTGATTCGATCACGTAGAGAAACCCCGAGCAAAGCCCTCTCCATAGCTCGTTGTTCGACTTTGAGCTTATCTATGAGGCTCATAGTAAGATACCACGTTTCAGTGCCACAAGTCATCACTGGTAACACACATTGGTCGAAGACTCTTGTCTTGAGGCACTGAGGTATTTTTGACGAGAAGACTTCGCGAAGTTTCCGGAACGCTGCCCGGCCGAGTTGTATTCGACGATTGACCTCTTTCTCGAAGGTGTACCTGCCTAGTTTGACTGTCTGTCCCAGGTAGATGTACTCGTCAACAACTTCGAGAACTGAGTTCCCAACTGATATTGGGGTAGGTACAACATGGGCATTAGACATAATTTTCGTCTTGTCCATGTTCATCTTAAGACCTACCCGTTGGGAAACTCGATGGAGGCCTTCGAGCATTGTATTGAGGTCTTCCATGGATTCTGGCATGACTACAATATCTTCGGCAAATCGAAGGTGAGTGATGTATTCGCCGTTAATATTGATGCCACGTCCTTGCCATTCCAGAAGCTTGAAGGTGTCTTCCAATGTAGCGGTGAACAGTTTCGGAGATATAACGTCTCCCTGTCTCACGCCTCTTTGCAATGGAATTGCCTTCGAACTCTGCTCCTGTACTCGGACTGACATGTAGGCGTTTTTGTACAAACACTTCAGCGCTTCAATATACCGATAGTCAATATGGCACCGCTGGAGAGACTCAAGCACTGCCCACGTCTCGATCGAATCAAAGGCTTTCTCATAGTCCACAAACGCTAGACAAAGAGGCAAGTTATACTCGTCGGTCTTCTGTATAACTTACCGTAGCGTGTGGATGTGGTCTATGGTACTATAGCCTTTTCGGAAACCGGCTTGTTCCAGAGTAGTTATATAAGAACAACACTGCTCTAAAACTAACTAGAATTTACCTGTTTACATACCTATGCACATGTATATGCAATTTGTAATGACAAGGAAAGAATATTCAAATATTATGCGTCGTATCTGTTGTTAGAAAGATATATTAAGCAATTTGT
Source organism: Selenia dentaria (assembly GCA_917880725.1). Lineage (NCBI taxonomy): Eukaryota > Metazoa > Arthropoda > Insecta > Lepidoptera > Geometridae > Selenia > Selenia dentaria. The sequence continues at coordinate 16,287,268 of OU862888.1, read as the reverse complement.
GTTACGGTGTTATTAGCTACTAGTTAATTGGCCAGAGCGCCCGCTGGTGTGATGTTGCTGTTAAAGAGGAGAGTGGGGCGAAACAGACACTCTGATAGGTCGTATTAAAAATTGTTAGTGGGAGTGGTGTCTGTGAACCTAGCATAACAATTTCCAGAATCTCAAAATTTTTTCGGAGTTCTAGTAGCCTCCCCAATAGTTCTATAGTTCCTGATAGTTATTTTAAATAGTTCACCTATAATTGACATGAAAAATGAATTTAAAAAATGATATGTTAACTTCGCATGCCGTCACCCAGCATCTCAACAATTTTCAATTATTGGACCACAAATATGGTTGAAAATACAGAGTTCTATCGACTGCCGACGTTCCAACAATAAAACTGGTAAAAAATTTAAAAAAAACTTTTTTTTTAATATGAAATGCTAACTTCACACACCATCTGTTAGCATCTCAGGAGTTCTGAGAAGTTAGGTTACAAATATGCATAAAAATAACTAGTTCAATTCATTCATTTAGAGCGTTAAAGTAATAATTGCATGCTAAAAAGTAAAGACATATTTTTTAAATAAAACATTTAAGTCTTGAGATTCTGCACTATTGCTTGCAGTTCTATGTAGCATCTCAGGCGTACTCGACTCCAGGAGCACTAATTAGACTGAAAACGCAAAGTTCTGCAGCCACAAGGTCATACAGCCATAGTTCTAGTCATAAGCTTGGAAAATAATGTAAATAAAATCATTAAGTCTTGAGATGCTGCTCTATAGCTGGCAATTCTACGTAGCATCTCAGGCGTTCTCGACTCTAGGAGCACTAATGCAATTGAAACTGTACAGTTCTGCAGCCACAAGATCATACAGCCATAGTTCTAGTCATAAAATTGTAAAATAATGGTAATAAAATCATTAAGTCTTGAGATGCTGCACTATAGCTGGCAGTTCTACGTAGCATCTCAGGCGTTCTCGACTCCAGGAACACTAATACGATTGAAACTGCAAAGTTCTGCAGCCACAAGGTCATACAGACATAATTCAAAATAAATATTCAAAATTACTAGCCCTCCATGCGGCGATGTCCGGCTTTTGTGTCAATACACAACGGATATTTTAACACTTTTTGAACTTGTAGCCCAATTTGTTAATTAAAATATTTCTTAAATATGTTCTCCCACCTTGAAAATTTAGGTCTCTCTTAACTGCTGCCAGAATTTTCTTCAAAGTTGGGATTTCTTTTTTTACAGCATAAAAACTGTTGATGATATTTCGTATTGCGCAAATGTCAAAATCATCTACTACGATGCGTTTTTTGTACTGTTTACGCTTCTTACCCGGTATCGATAATTTAGGTTCTGGGTGGGTTTCTAAATTATTACTAGTACTTGGAGTCGGACTAGCGCCCGGCGAAGTAGGTGGTTGTACTTTGGCTTCATTTTTAATTTTCATTAGAGTCCTCTTTGATATCCCAGTTGCAGCACAGGTTCGTTTCACCACTTGGTCTACAGGTATGGTGTACTGTTTATTTGCTTTCTCCGATTCAAAAAACTTGAGCACTTTCAAGATTAAATTTCTTGCTTCGCTGTGTATTGTTTTTCCCATGACTTCAGTTTAACAGCTACAACAATTTTAATAACAACCAAACCAGTCCAAACTTAACAGTAAACAGTCTAAACTTAACAATAAATATTAAAAAACAAAACAACAACAAAGCGAAAATATCATAATTATCGGCAACGAAGATGCTAACCGTACTGTCGCACCGGGGAGTGCGCGAAGAGGTGACAGGGGAAGCGGGATAGGCGCCGCAATTCAGCGAGGTGCACAGATATTCTGACCGGGTTGTAGTTCCACCGCGCGACGTGGGAGCAGGTAGCAGCGACATGCTTCCTGCCCTCGCCCCGCTAACCATTGCCAACGTATATCTCTACCGCGCGCGGTAGCGATATCCGCTTTGGTGTGAACAGGGAAATTAACGCATACCCTTTCGGATTTCTCTATCGCTCTTGGTAGCGAATAACGCCCAGGTCTGAATAGGCCTTAATACTCATACCTATATACAAAACAGATACCTTACATACCATTTACTAAATCAAATTACATGTAGTAACTCTCTCAATTTATTAAATTTATTTTTACATAAGGCCTTTGTTAAAATATCAGCTAACTGATTCTCAGTGTCTACTTTCGTTACATTTATATATCCTTTCTTTTCATAATCATACACAAAGTGATAACTAATGTCAATATGCTTCGAGTTTTTGCAAAATTTTCCATTCTTAGCTAATCCAATGGCTCCAATATTATCCTCATAAATTTTTATTGGTTTTTTTATTTGTAAACTTAATTTCTCTAACACTCCTATAACTGGATGTATCTTTTCAACACGATCAGCTAAAACATAGTATTCCGCATGTGTAGATGCTCGAGATACCATTTTTTGTTTGTGTGATTTCTACATTCAAAAAACGATATAAAAAATATTTAGTGACACTTCCGCTGAAATTTTTTTTTTTCAGCGGAAGTGTCACTAAATATTTTTTATATCGTTTTTTGATAATGTATTTCCGCAAAGTAACGCCTTAATCAATAAATTATCTGATTTCTACATTATTGGGTTTTCAAACAATCTTATCACAATGCCAGTTGTTGATTTTCGATCTGATTTATCTGCAGCCCAGTCCGAGTCCACAAAAGCGTCCATATAATCTTTTAATTCGGCATTATAGTTAAGATTCAGACCCTTTATACAGTATAAATATTTAAGAACTCTTAATGCATATTTGAAGTGAGTGTCGCCATAAGAATTTTGGAAATGACTCAAATAATTTACATTATACATACATTCATAAAATCACGCCTCTTTCCTGTAGGGGTAGGCAGAGACCACGGATTTCCACTTACTACGATCCTGACATATCTCTTTCGCTTCATCTATACTCATCAATCCTTTCATACATAAGCGTCGGTTTAGGGTACTTTTGACCTGGCCTTTTTTCAGAACGTCTTCAATCTGATTTCGGAACGTTCGCCAAGGTCTTCCCCTTCCAACACTTCCGTTTACTTGTCCCATGTATACTTGTTTAGTCATTCTCATTTCATTCATTCTCTCCACATTCATCTTAACATACCTTTCTCGATTTTTGTCACTACACCCTCATACACACTACATCGTTCCCTTATCACACTATTCCTTATCCTGTCACTCCGTTTCACTCCAATCATGCTCCTCAATGCTCTCATCTCCACAGCATTTATTCTACTTTCATGCTTTTTCTGCCACACCCAACTTTCACTACCATACATCAATGTCGGAACCAACACTCCCCCATGAACCGCCAGACAAGCCCTTTTAGACACCTTCTGACTGTTCATAAAAGCGTGCAATGCTCCGTTTACCATGTTTCCAGCGTTCACTCTCCTTTCTATATCACTTTCACACTTACCATCTTTTGTAAACATGGATCCCAAGTATACAAACTCTTTCACTTGTTCCACTTTTTCACCCCCAATCACAATATTGCAATCGGTCATTCTATCATCTCGTTCAAACACCATCACTTTCGTCTTACTTACATTTATTTTCATTCCCTTTCTTTCTAAAGCATCTTGCATAACATTTACCATCTCCTGCAACTCTTTTACCGACGACGCAAGTATCACTTGGTCATCAGCGTAGAGAAGACATTTGATGAGTAACTCGTTCATTCTTAATCCACATTCACTGTCTTTCAGGTTTGTCAAACAATTATCCATGAATAAGTTGAATAGCCACGGTGACGCTACACATCCTTGTCTAACACCTTTTTCGATGTTAAACCAATCAGTGTATGTCCCATTTATCCTAACGCAAACACTGGAATCCTTATAGAGGGATTTCAGCGCTTGGATCAGGTTACTATTCAGCCCATGCATAGTCAACGCTGACCACAGTTCATGCCTACTCACCCTATCATAAGCCTTTTCTAAATCTACGAAAGCGCAATAGACCTTTTGGCTTTTCGCCAAGCATTTTTCGGCTATACATCGTAAAGAAAAGACCTGATCCGTACATCCCATTCCCTTTCTAAACCCTGTTTGTGCATCCCACACTTTCTCATCTGTCTCTTTTATCATTCGTTCAATCAATACTTTCGCATATAGTTTACCGACAACGCTGAGGAGGCTGATTCCGCGATAATTCTTGCAGTCATGTTACGACCCTTTTCCTTTATAAAGCGGCACAATCACAGCCTCGCACCAGTCACCTGGTACACGGCCGCTCCTCCAACACATATTAAAAAGGCGGTGCAACAGACTAGCTACTATGCCTCGCCCAGCTCTCAGCATCTCGACTGACACTCTATCATATCCTGCAGCCTTTCCTAATTTCATACCCTTTAACGCTTTTAAAATTTCATCTATACCTATTTCATTTTCATCATCATTCATATAGGTTTCTGGAACCTGGTCCAGTGTTCCCTCTCTTTCAAATAAATTTTCAAAATATTCTTTCCACCTTTTCAACACACATTCTTCCTCTTCACCCTGATTTGATTAAGCTCTGAGTTTGTGTTTTTGCCTCGAGCTGTTCTTATGGATTTCCAGAAAAATTTAACATTTGACTGGAAATCATCAGAAAGCCTTTTGTCAAACATATCCTTTCGTTCATCTTTCTTTCTGCACACAACTTCTTTAACTATCTTTTTCAATCTCTTATAATCCTTTCTTGCTTCACGTACATCATCATGCGTTGCCATTTGTACCTTTTGGTTAGCTTTTGTTGCTAACCAATCCAGCCATGCTTTTTTCTTTTCATCCACAGCCTTTTGCACTTCTTGATCCATCCACACGTTCCTTTGCATTTTTCCTTTTCGCCTTTTAGTAGAAATTCCACACACATTGATGGCAACGTCTACCACTCCTTCCTTAAATTTCATCCACAATTATTCAATTTCACTTATCTCTTCCACACCATCAAGCCTTTCTTGCAGCTTAATAACATACTGATTTGCAACATCCTTTTCTTGCAAATTTTCAACTTACACTCGTTCCAAACAATTCACACTTGTTGGTGCACGCACTCGGTGTCGCCATCGATTAAAAAGGCCATTTACACGTGTTACCACCAAGTAGTGGTCTGAATCGATGCCGACTCCGCGGTACGCCCGAGTGTCTAATATTTTCGTCCTCAGCCTTTCATCCACAATCACAAAGTCAATCATACTTCTTGAATCACCTTCTTCCCTTGTATACAAATGGATCTTTTTGTGGTCAAAAATTGTGTTTGTCACGCAGAGATTCCATTCCAGACACAAATCTAGCAAACTTATTCCATTCTCACTCACTCGTTCATCCCCAAAAGCACCAAGAACCCTTTCATATCCATCTCGCTTTATTTCTACCCATCCATTCAAATCTCCTAACAATACAATCCTTTCATTATCTTTACATATTTTTAAAATATCGTGCATACTGTCCCAAAACTCCTCTCTTTCTTTTTGGGCTTTGAGGACCCCCTCGAACCCATGTCCGTCGGTGCATAGACACCGACCACAAAAAGTCGAGTAAGTCCAACTTTTAGCCTCTTCCAGAGAAGTCTTGGGCTCACGCATTCATACTCGATCATACATTCATTCATTCGTGCAGAAAGGATCACACCAACGCCCTGACAGGCTCTGTTGGTCACAGGTACTCCCGACCACAGTGCTGTATAGGAACTATGTTTGGTGGTGTTACATCCTTTCCGTTTCGTCTCATTCACACACAAAACATCTATATTTCTCTTATGCATCATCTGGCATACTTCATCCACTTTACTATTCATTCCACCTCTTACATTCATCGTAGCAAAGCGGCTCTCCGTGGGCCGCTTTCCGCCCCCGCGAGGAACGAGACGTGATGGGTGGCGAACCTCATCGCCGCCATTTGGGATTTTGTTGTGAAAATAGAAATCCATGCGGTTCCCACGAGCAGCAAGGGAAAAAATAGGTCCATCCTGACAGAGCCCCGCATGCCAGGATAAGGCTAGCCGATTTCTGGGTTCGCCAGGTCCCAGGGCAATTTGGCACGCTTGAAACTAGGCACGCCCCTAGCCACGCATCCATAGGCACGGCAGACCCCGGATTGGCGGAGAGGGAAGGAAAAGGGGAAATGGAAAGGATTAGTGACGAGGAAAGGATGTCTATGAGTTTGGGTAGGAAATAGGTATGTAGGATACTACTACCTTGGAAGGGTATTGGTAGAGGTAGTAGCAGCTAGGACGCCGGGGTCGCATACCCGCATACCATCACAATCACCGGACAGGCAACTGTAGATAGGTATGTCCCTGACGACGATAATTTACACTAAACGATATATCTGGTCGTGTTCCACTAGCTACATACAAAAGTGCTCCAATCAAATTTCTATATTTTGGAGAATTATTCGCATCACCAGGTTCCAGAGACAAATTTAATTCTATGGGTGTGTTAAATTTCTTTGATTCCTAAACTAAACTTTCTTTATATATTTCCTGACTTAATGTTATCGTCTTTTGCTTTGGTTATATATAGGTATATCATATCAATACCTAAATATTGTTTTATTTTTCCCAAATATTTCATACAAAAACGATAACTTAGCATTGCTTTAACTTCATTTAGTAATGTATATTTTCACCACAAATTAAATGTCATCGACATAAACACATACACCTGATTGTTATTTACGTTTCCAGTATATAAACAGTAATCATAAGCAGATCTATTAAAATTTATACACATCATAAAATCTTTAAAACTGTCGTACCAGACACGTGGGCTCTCCCTCAATCCATGTAATTCTTTCCGAAGCTTGCATATTTTATGTGGCTCAATTTTGTAACCAGCAGGTGAATAAATATATACCTCCGACTTAATATTGCCATTAAGAAATGCAGTTTCAACATCCATTTGTTCAATATTCTATCCCTTCACACACACAGTAGACAACAAAGCCTTCATGGTAATCATTCTTGCAACTGGTAAATATATTTCTTCATTTTCATCATATTGTTGCTGAAACCCTTTAGCTACTACACGAGTCTTGTAATTTCCAGTGGATTTTACTCAATATGTACATTTCACGTCTATTATCTTTGAATTCATAGGTTCATTAACAATTTCCCATGTGTTATTCTGTGCTAAGCTATTTATTTCATTGTTCATTGTATTAATCCACTTATTTGAATCTGGACAATTTATATTTGGCAGTAAAGCATTAGCAAAATTCACATAAACAACATCATCTTTAAACTTATCGGGCATTTTTCTATCCCTTTGTGGGCGATCGTTTGAACACACTCCATCAGTCTCAGAACACTTCTTTTTGTCATCTTCATCTTCCACTGTATCATAAAATTCTTCCTTATCATTTTGTTCACTGTTTGTTTTAACATCATTATCATCATCATTGTTGAATTTAATCACTTGTCCTTCTTCTGCATTAATGAACCTCACGTGGCCTGATATTATGATTCTATTATCTACTAATACTCGATATCCATTATCCGTATAGCCAACCAGTACTACTCTAACGAAACAGGAACTGGCAATATAATTTTAAATTTCTAATATCTGGTTTCCGTCCGTTAAATATTTCAAATGGGGTTTTTTTTGGCTGTGTTAGTCAATAGTCTATTACCCAGATATGGCGCTGTTAATACACACTCTGGCCAATAACATTTATTTAATTTTGCTCCTGACATCAGACACCTTGCGTGGTCCATAATCGATCTGTAATATCTTTCGGCTACTCCGTTCAGTTGATGGGTAAACGCAGGCGCAGACTTTAAAAGAATTCCCTCTTCTTTGGAAAAATTGAAAAAGTCTCTGTTCAGGTACTCTCCTCCATTATCACATCTGATTTCCTTAACTCGTTTCCCTGTTTGATTTTGAACCAATTTCACATACGTTTTAAAACAATCAATGACATCGCTTTTATTTTTAATAACACAAACATATGCATGTCGACTATAATCGTCAAAAAAAGAGACAAAATATCTTTGACCATTATAACCTATAGTATAGTTTGTACGATTTCAAGCAAATCCATTGCTCGGCGCCTATTATTTTCAAAAGGTAAATTAGTAATTTTATTCAGTAAGCAAATCTCGCATTGTATACAATCATTAGGTAATATTTGAGGTAACTGATCCCGTTATTGTAGCCTACACATTTCATAAGCTCACGAAAATTTACATGACCAAAAAGTCTATGTAACTTTAGCTGACATAGTTTTCTCACTTGTTTATGTTACATTATTTTTATTATTAATCACCTTTTCTTCTAATTCATATAACTTGAGTATTTTCCTGCCAACAGCTACTAACATTCTGTTTCTATTATTAATATCAGCTTTGTCGCGATGAAATTTAATTACGTTATGTTTATTTATAATAGCAGATACGCTTGGTAAATTTCTCTTCATATTTGGAACATAGTATACGTTTTCAATGTCTTTTTTCGTATTCCTACCATTAACATCACACAACATTGTTATAGTTCCCAGCTTTTCTGATTTTAGACAAAAACCGTCACCTACTTGTATGTTTACAGGAGAAGATAAAGTTTTATACTCAAGGAAATACTTGTTATCATTAATAATATGATCACTACAACCGCTGTCTATTAGCCATGTGACTTTTCCATTCGAGGCGTCCTCATTTGTTCTAGTCGTCAATGCTTCTACTTCTACATTGAAGGCAGAGGAAGAGTCAGCCCTATAGCATCCACCTCTATATGCTCCTCTACGTCGACCTCTTTGTCTTATACCTCTAGCCTACCTATATTATCTGAGACCTGAGAACCTTAAAGGTTTACCAGAATGCTTATATTAGGGAGAAGAGGGTGATTGGAATTTTGAACCAGTTTAAAGAAAAACCTATCCCAAAGAAACTGCCTGCGTATATTTAGAGGGGGTTCACCACATTCAACCTGCATGGCATTTACAGGAGAAGATTTCATTGCACCAAGGATTATACGCAAACATTTAGATTGGATTTTAAATATTTTATCCTGTCCAGATTTGTAACATAGATTTAATAAGAAACAGCCATACTCCCATGGCTCCGGACTATAGCGTTGTATAACAACTTTGAGAATAAGGGTGGGAAACCCACCATACTCCAGAAATGGATCGTAATACGTTGACACTTTTTTCGCACTTTTGGGAGATATAATCAAAGTGAGGAATCCCAGACATTCTAGAGTCAAGTTTGATACCTAAAAATTTTGTGCAATTAACTTGAGGGATAAAGTAAGAACCTATTAACAATTGAACTGGAGGGATTACCTTTTTTTTGTAAAAACTACAACCGAGCTTTTTTGAACAGCCAAACATAAGCCATGTAAGTGAAGTCAATCTCCCAGATACGAAAGTGCTGAATTCAGTCTGTCAGCAGCTTCATTAATAGATTGAACCTTAACATATAGAGCCAAGTCATCAGCATACTGAAGAACCTGACAGAAAGAGTCCACAGATTTATCTAAGTCATAGGTGTACAAGCTGTAAAGGATTGGACTTAAGACGGAGCCTTGGGGAAGACCTTTCCAAACAGACTTAGGGGGAAGAAGGTTATATTTAGATTTTATAATGACAGAACGTTCCATAAGCATATTACAAATAAAACGAACAAGCTTAATAGGTACATCAAGTCTAATTACTCTAGTCTAGTTTGTTCCTAAGCACAGAAAGCAAAACATTGTCATATGCAGAAGTTATATCTAGAAATACACCAACGAGATATTGTTTTTCCTTAAATGCTATATAAATATCAGTAGTTAACAGGCTAAGACTGTCCATAGTACTATAACCCTTTTGAAATCCGAACTGAGACTTTGGGAGAATTGACTTACTCTCCACAAACCATTCAAAACGATGTTCAATTAAATGTTCAGTGATCTTGGCTAATACAGAAGACAATGCTATAGGTCTGTAACTATTCGGATCACATGGATCTTTGCCAGGTTTTAGAATAGGAATGACAATTTGGGATTTCCATTCAATGGGAACTATACCATAATTAAAAAAAATATTAACTAGCTCTAAAAATATTTTATGGCATTTCTCAGATGACTTAATAATAAAAGAATAATCTATACCAGGAGCTGAATCAGACAGACCATCAAGAGCAAGCAACAATTCGTTTAATGAGAATGGAGGAGGAGGAGAAATAGGAGAAGGCAATGAGTCTTCAGATGGAACCAAAGGCGGAGCAAGAGTATTTGAAAATGACTCCAACCACAGAGATGTATCATTTGAAGTAATATTTTCATAGTTAAGTGAACCTCGAAAACGCCTCAACTGATTCCAAACAATAGACGAAGGAGTTTTTGGAGATAAATGCTCACAAAAACCAATCCAACCTTGTTTCTTCCTTTTGGAGGCCAATTTTTTAAGCTTTGCAGCTGACTGTTGATACTCAAAAAAATTTGATATTGTTATAGAGGAATTGTAAATCATCTCATCTTCATCCCCCTCTTAACGGTAGCAGTGCATTCAGCATCCCACCATGGTGTAGAGATCCTAAAGCTTTTACCTGGTTTTTTAATAGGAATATGCGTATCAGCAGAGGAAATTATAATATCAGTGAAAATCTTATAAGAGACAAGAGGGTCAACATGCAAAGGGAAGATACAGGAAGCATCCAGTTTTAAATCAAGGGAAGAGGAATAAGATGACCAATCAGCTGAAGAAAGTATGTATTTTAAGCAAGGAGAAGGATTGCAGAAAGGAGACATTTTTGTGGGTAAGGTCACAATTATAGGACAATGATCACTACCATAAGAAAGGGGAAGGACTTTCCATATAAGACGAGAAGAAAGGGAAGCGAAACAAAGAGAGAGATCAACTACACTTTTCGGATTTTGACCAGGTCGGACCCTACGAGTGGGAGAACCATCATTGAGCACACAGAGGTCAATGTCATTGAAAATATCTAGAAGAGAAAGACCAAATAAATCAGAGTGACTAGATCCCCACATAATATGGTGGGCATTACAATCACCCAAAAGCACTACAGGCGGAGTGATTGATGAAAAAAGAAATAATAAATCAGGAATAAGAGCAGAATCAGGATGTGTGATATAAACAGAAACAAAAGAAATATCCATAGACCTGACACCAACGATGTTGATCTCAGGAGGATGAGGAGGGAGGGAAATTTGAGAAAACGGTAGGGAGCGCCTTATGAATAGAGCACTACCAGCATACCCATCAGCCCTGTCATCCCGGAGATAGGAGTATCCTGAGACCCGAAAATGGGACCCAGGAACCAACCAAGTCTCCGTGATGGCAATGACTGATGGGTGAAATCTTGAACTTAAGTGAGTCAATTCATGCTTCTTGCGACGCAAGCTCTGTATGTTCCACTGAAGTATTGCGACTGGGAAAGGGAGACTAGTTGAGTGAGTTTATCGGCAACGTTGGACGGTAAGGGGTTTGGGTTCATTAAAATAATGTTAATAATTAGAGTGATTAAAGTTTCCAACATAGAATCGTCTTGTTGGGGAGATACATTAAGAGATTGGTTGATACCTAACGCACAACCATTAGCCAATACTGATTTAGGAACGGAAACTATTTCATTAAGGGCAGTCTTGTCATATGACTTCCCTTGAGGAGGTTTCGGGCGGGGGCTAGAGTATACAGTCTTAACATATGATTGAGAGGTCTCAGATCTTGATGATTTCGCACGAACAAATGATTGTGATGAAGAGGGGAGATGAGAAGCAGACTCTTTAGAGAATTCCGCGTAGGAGCGGGTAACACGAGGGACTTGAGCAGAGGCTTCCTCGTAGGAGATGCTATTTAGGGACATCATAGACTTGATGGATTTTTGTCTTTCTAACTCTGGGCAAGATTTATCGGTGGCAAAGTGATGGCCGGAGCAGTTAAGACAAGATGCATTTATTTCAGAGACATCGCAGCTAGCACCAACGTGATTCTTACCACATCGGAAGCATCTAGGTTTTGATCTACACTGAGCTTTGGCATGGCCAAATTTGCAGCATGAATGGCACTGAATAGTGGGATATTGATAGGACTCCACAGGTAGGGAGGTATAATAAGAAAAGACTCGGGTAGGAAGCATTTGACCCTTTTTTTTTTTTTTTCTCGCAGAGGAAGGTTTTATACCCTGATCACCAGCTCTGGGGAGAGCTGGTGCGCGTGTGGAAGTCTCCGCCAGAAGGGCGACCTACCCACCAAACCTCTGCGGTGTTCCTCCGTCGTCGACAGGTGGCAGGGGGCGCGGGCCCGCTACTGCATTCAGCCACAGCCCCCACCGACGTCGCTGCCCGCCTACGCAGGCCCAGACTCTGGGGTGGGTGTAAAGAGCCCACCCCATTTCCGCCTCGTGAGATGCCCTGGAACACAGGGTACATCCACACCTCGTGAGGACCTAACCCTGATGGGGGGCCCCGGCCGTCCCCGCAGCCGATGCCCCAGGTCCTCGGAGCGGAGACGGAGTGCGAGCTCGATTGGCTCGCCTCCGTGTCTGCGCCCTCCGGAGTGGATGAGAGAGAGGGTTTCTCTCCCTCTCCCGCTCCTCCGCCTCCTTCTGCGAAACAATAATTTCGCAGAATGAGGCCACTGCTTCCCATGACCTCTCGTCACCGACCATCTTCGTAATAATGGCCGACAAGGAGAGATCGGATCCTACAACCGCGATCAGGGATCGCCGCGGTCCCGCTCCGCCTGGGCATGAGTCCAGCGCGTGCTGGGCGGTGTCTTCGACGCAGCCGCACTGGTGGTATGCCGGGGTGGGCTCTCTCCGTGCGACGTCGCAGAGGTATCTCCCAAAACAACCATGTCCTGAGAGAACCTGTGTCAGCCGGAAAGCGAGGCCACCATGCCTTCTTTGCACCCACTGATCAAGTACAGGCCGGATCGCTTCAAGAAGTCGTCGGAGCGCCGGCCCCTCTCTGTGTGGGCCCTGCAAGGATCCTATCTCTCCATTTGGCGAGAGCTGACGCCCTGGCCCGATCACGCCAATGCGCCACTTCCCGCGGTGCCAGTCGCTCGACCCGCTCCCGCGCTCGCGCTCTGCGCTGGTAGACCGAGGCCAGGACTTCCGCCTCAAGGTCCCATGGGAGCAGTCCGGCGAGGACACATGCCACCTCGTGTGAGAGTGTTCGGTAGCCTCGACACACTCTCACCGCCATAACTCTCTGCGCCGCCAGTAAGACGGCTATGCTATTCCGCCGCAGAGATCCCGCCCATATGGGGGCTCCATAGAGCGCCATGGAGCTTACCACCGCTGTATAGAGGCGGCGGCAGCTCCCTTCTCCTCCTCTGGTGTTTGGGAGGAGGCGACTCAACGCGCCAGCTGTCCCCAGAAGTTTAGGGGACAGCTGCCGCATATGCGCCTCGAACCTCCACTTACTGTCAAGGACGACACCTAGATATTTCAGCGTCATCCTGACTGGAATGGAGGTTCCGCCCACCACTATGCTGGAGTCTGCCGGAGGCGCTCGTCGGGGGCCGTAAAAATATATGTCCTCGGACTTATGGAGCGCCACCACCAAACCCAGCCTCCGGATTCTGGCCACAACTGTCGCGACAGCAGCAGTGGCCAGAATCGCCGCCTCTATGTATGTTTTTCCACGGGCAGTAATCAATGTGTCGTCGGCATAATAAACGATGCCGACGCCACGGAGGTTAGTGCCACGAAGCACCCAGTCGTATCCGATATTCCACAAAAGAGGGCCTAAGACGGAGCCCTGTGGAACGCCGCACGACATGGGACTTCGTCCCTCCCCGTTGGTCGTCGGAAAGACTACCTCTCTGTCGGAGAGATAGTCCCCGACGAGCCTTTGGAGATACTGGGGCACTTGGTGGTGTTCCAGTCCCCCCAGTATCGTGCTCCAGGGCAGCGAGTTAAAAGCGTTGGCAATGTCCAGCGACACGGCGAGTAACACGCCACCACTAGAGCACGCCTCCTCAGAGAGGTCGCGGACGCAGGATATGGCGTCTAGCGTCGAGCGACCTTTCCGGAACCCGAACTGAGTGGGAGCCAGGTTGGGTCCTGTTGCCTCGAGGTGCTTGATAAGGCGGGCAGCGACAACACGCTCCAACAGTTTGCCCGCCTCGTCAAGCAGCACAATCGGGCGGTAGCCCGAGGGCTCATCCGCAGTACGGTTTTCCTTCCTAAGGAGGACGAGTTTGCCCCTCTTCCACCGTTTAGGGAATTTTCCCTCCCTTAAGCACCTGTCAAACAGGGTTTTCAGGAGGGGTCCCAGGTGCTCAAAGGAGAGGGCCCAAACACGACCCGGTATGCCGTCAGGCCCAGGTGCCGTATTCTTGGCCCTCATCCTGAGCATCGCAGCATTCATCTCTCCCTCGGAGATAGGGGCAGGCTCGTCCCCGATCACACTGAACTCCCTCGACGAGACCATCGTCGCGGTTGGAGGCGTAAAATCAGTCCCAGGTGCACCAGGGACCAACCCCTTAACTACCCTCTGGAGAACAGCTGGCTGGAGCAAGACAGTGGTGGGGGGGCCCAGGGACGGAGCTTTTGCCTCGCCCACCTATATGGGCGGTCCCACGGGTCGCGCTCAAGCCCTGCCAGCAGGTTTTGCCAGGCCTGCTTTTTAGCCTCATCGATGGCCACGCTCCAGGCCCTCGAAGACTCTCGGTAGTTGGCGTATAAAGCCTGTAGCACCTCAGTGTCCCGCCGCCTTTGTCTCCGATACCGCTGGTAACGGCGGCGCCTCGTCACGCAGCTTCGGCGAAGTTCGGCGATCTCCTCCGACCACCAGTAGACTTGACGTCTGGGCTGTGAGGCTCGAGCGCGTGGCATCACAGACGTGCGACATGGACTCGCACAGCCCATCTGCCTCTGAGTTCACGCCCACTGGGACCTGCCCTGGAGGAGAGCTACTCCAAGCATGGACAAGGGCCGCCTCCTGCAGCACTTCGGCGTTGAGGCGCTTCAGGGCCCATCGCGGACCGAACTCGCGCGATCCGCCTCTCACTGTGCCCGTCAGGGACGAGGAGACACTAAAACGGATATACCGATGATCGGAAAGCGTCTCCTCGTCCACCAATACCTGCCAGTCACGGATACGGCAGGCAAGATCTGGGTTGGCAAATGTCAAGTCAACTATCGAGCCACCCCATTGACGTACACAAGTGTTTTCCGTCCCGCGGTTTATCAGGCAGAGGCCAACTTCGGTTACCCACTCCAGAACCGTCCTAGCCCGCGGATCTATCGTCGGGGAACCCCACGCCGTGGATTTGGCGTTGAAGTCCCCAAGCACGATCACGGGCCTGGGGCGGGCCTGAACGATTAAGCTCCCTACCTCACCGAGGAGGGTCTCGAGCTCGTGCAGGGGTCTGTTACGGGAGTGATAAACCCCCACTACTAATACGTGTCCGACTTTTGCTGCAACAAACCCTCTGCCCCTCGACATTCCTTCGAGGGGAGGAGAATGGGCCGGCGATTGGGTGGTGATTGCTGCCAAGCCATCAAGGTCTCCTATCCAGTCGGATCTGGACGGGATCGAGTATGGCTCGGCGATCACCGCCACCTTAATCAATCGCTGCACCAAGGACTGCAGTAGAAGTGCCTGAGCATTAGCGCAGTGATTAATGTTAGCCTGGAGGAAAGTCATGGCCATAACTAACTTTCCTCCATGCGCATCACCTGCCCTGTGTTAGGGCCAAGCGGCTGCGTCTTGGCGTTAGCCTCAGATGCAGCGGCCTTGCGCTTCTTCCTAACTTTAGCCGGGGGCTTGGCGCAGGCCTTGCCCCCGGAAAGGTGGTCTGCCGCCTTACCCGCAGCAGCACATAGGGTGCAGCGGGGTGCGGCAGAGCACTCATTGGCCTTATGGCCTTTTAGACCGCAGCGATAGCACTCATCACTGCGGTCTACCTCAGACTTGCACTGGGCGACAACGTGGCCAAGTGCAAGGCATCGGTAGCAGCGGCGGGGTCGAGCTTCGAGAAACCGGACCTGTGCCGCTACCCAGCCAATCAGTAGCCGGCATCCACTGTCCCGTATTTTTGTTGCTACCGTCATGGGGCACCGCACAAAGGCGGCCACCATTCCACCGGCTCCTCTCCTAATCCCACCGGCTTTGACAGCCGATGGATCACAGCCGCCGGTACTGGCTATGACCTCCACCAGCTCCTCAGAGGTGATTGAGTCGTCGAGCCCACTCACACGCAGATCTGCGGTTGCTACTGGCCTCGAGACTCTCACGTCAGACCCCTGTAACACCTCTTGGAGCTTGGCAGCCAGAGTGTCCGCCTTAATGTCCATGTCTGCACCAGGAACCTCAAGGATGCGGGCACCGGTGGCTGCAGTCCTCATTTTCAGGGGTGGCACACCTAAGACTCCAAGATTGATCCGGCTTTTTGCTTCTGCCAGCACCTTAGCGTAGGTGACGCCTTTCTCTGCCGCCCCTGGTTGCAGCGTAATCACCACGGCTGCAGTACGTGGGGAGCGGAGTTTGGGCACTCTCGCTTTTGCGGGCTTTGGCGCCGTTTTCTGCGGCTGCGCTCGCACCGATGGAGTAGGACTTGACTCCCGAGGTCCTGCTACCCTCTTGCGTTGCCTCCTGCTGGAGCCCTTTTTTACCACTTTCGTCCACTCTGGCTCTGCAGCAGCAGACAATGGGCGGGACTCTGCTTTGCCAGCTGTCGCCTTCGGTACACCGAAGCACTACGCCCAAACCGCGGGAAAGCGGGTACTACAGTACCCGCTTTCCCTTTCCCTCGGGGCTTGGGTGTAGGTGCAGTGCTTTCTGCCCCAACACGTGCCGACGCGGCAGGCGCTTCCCCTCGGTGTTTGGGTTTGGGCGTAGTGCTCGCTGCCACAGCACCCATTAACTCCTTTTTCCTATCAGCAGCCAGGGGAGGTCTCACCCGTACTTCCGGGAGGAGCCTCTCCTCCAGGTTCTCGAGTCGGGCGGTCATCATGGTGCCAATTTGTACCATGATTGTCCGCGTCAGCTCTTCTGTGGTAGGCCCCTGTCTAGCTGCCGGCTCTGTTCTGAGAGCTCGCATCTGCTCCATCTCACGACGGAGAAGCATTTGACCCTGGAAAGTCACCACAACTGATTGAGTTGGGATCCAAGATACTTTATCATCATCGATAATTTTCCGGCTGAGTCGTCTAGCTTTCATGACTTTACCACAACCAATAGGGAGTTCCAGGGATTCGACAAATTCAGACATAGAAATGTCAGTTGGAACTTGGCGGATAATACCCATCCTAGTGACATTAAATGTTGGGATAGTAGCTGAGTATTTGCTTGAACTCAGAATCGGGAGACTTACAAATTTATTTGCGTCATCAGCTGAAGAAAATTCAACAGAAATTTTATTAAGACCGACTTTTTTAACACCATCAGAGCAGATGTTTTCTATTTTGTGACTTTTAAGAAACTGTCCAAATCTGATCGGACGTAATACCAATCCCGCAGATGGATCCTCTTCTACACGTGATACATAGACCACATAAGGTCCCTTGTCTAACGCAGTATAACATAATCCGCCAATAACCATTGAAGGGTCAGTGTAAACCGTCTCAATGGGGCAGCAGCTAACTCAGGGGAGGTGATTGTTTTTTTGGCAGGCGGCTCAGCCTCTAGATTTAAACGCCGTTTGGTAGATGTAGAACCTTCAGGCGAAGGATCAGGCTCGGGTGGGTCGAACCACTCCATTACGGGCCTTTGAGGATAAACCTCAAATGCAAAAAGACACAAAAATAACTTTCTCTACTTACCACAACTAATCCTACTTACACTACTATAAAACTACACTATATTTAGAACAATCGCGGAGGGCTACACAGCTAAAATAAACATTTATAATCTCCAACAAATTCACTCCGTATCACTTCACCAGATCGGCATTTGTTTCCCCGTTCTTTGCTTTAGTGATTTCCATCTATCTTTAGATATAGTCTGATTAATCTATGGCAGCACCTATCTAGTCTGTGGTCTAGCGTAGCGTTATATTCTCTTTGGTCTGTGGTAGAAATTCTAAAATGTTTATCCCGCGCACATTCTACCGTAGAATGTGCGCGGGATAAACATTTTTCACAAATCACAGAGTTGAATACTTTGAAGTTTTCATCTTTTTCATAACCAGTTTTTAGATTTACAGAACTTCTGTGCTGTGACTCTATTTTAAATGTAATGGTTTTAGCTAACCATGACAAATAGTGGTTACAGATTTCGTATGCCTGATCCCAATAGCCGGAATAATGCTGCAGGTAGGTATGCAAATTTTAACAAACATTTCTGCTGTACATTTTTATTTCCGCTGCTACAAAGGTCTCTAAAGGTGAGATGAGATTTAAAACAAAATATTTCAGAATGAAACTAACGTTGACGGATGACGCGGGTTCGAATCCTGTCCGAAGATATGAATTTTTCTCTCTAAAATTGCAATGTAAGTTGTTATGTTTTACCCTTGCGTCCCAGAGACGTAAATATACGTCAATGTCATTCATAAATCTTTTGTTTTAATTATCACGGTATAGGAAGGATCACATCATAATATGTTAAGACGAAAATCATGTCCAATGTCCATGTTCCACCTATACCGGTAATTGTAGGAAACGATACACTCGAAGTTGTACACGAGTACGTCTACCTGGGACAGACTGTCCAATTAGGTAGGTCCAACTTCGACAAGGAGGTCGCACGAAGAATCCAGCTCGGATGGGCAGCGTTCGAGAAGCTTCGATCCATCTTTTCGTCCCCAATACCTCAGAGCCTGAAACCCAAGGTTTTCAACCAGTGTGTGTTGCCAGTGATGACTTATGGCACTGAGACGTGGTCCCTTACTGTGGGCCTCATTAATTAGCTTGAAGTCGCTCAACGAGCAATGGAGAGGGCTATGCTTGGGGTTTCCCTGCGTGATAAGATCCGAAATGAGGAGATCCGTAGTAGAACTAAGGTCACCGACATAGCTCTCAAAATTAGCAAGTTGAAGTGGCAATGGGCAGGCCACATCGCTCGCAGAACTGATAACCGATGGGGAAGAAAGGTTCTCGAGTGGCGACCACGCCCCGGAAGGCGTAGTGTAGGCCGGCCTCCCGCTAGGTGGACCGACGACCTCATTAAAACCGCGGGGAATCGCTGAATGCAGGAAGCGAGTAGCCGGTCCAAGTGGCGTTCTATGGGGGAGGCCTATGTTCAGCAGTGGACGTCTTCTGGCTGATAATGATGATGATGATGATGCTAAGCTATGTTTTACAACAAACATGCTGTGCTAGTTTGCACTGATTTTCAGTGATTGCAAATTTCCACTTCAGTACATCAACCATATCAACCATTGGTAAAACTTTTTTTACCCTCTGTCCTGAATCCTGCCATGCATGCTATTCAAAAAGATGTTAAAGTGTCATTAAGTCTTCACTGATTACTAGACTTGTAATAGGTACTGACTACTTATATCAATAGTAGATAAACTTAAACTATGTGCTTGGTGCTGTACTGCATTGCACTTAATAGTACCCATTATCCCTGTAGATGGTAAATATTTGCGCAATGATAGAGAGAGAAATAGAGTAATAATTTTATTGAAATTGATAAGATTTGCTGGGTTTTTTATTTAGACAACCATATATCCATGACTAAACTAAGACTTTCTTTTAACCATAAAGAAAGCAATGCTTAAATTTAAAATAAAGATAATTTCTGTATTCACTTAAAAATAAGTAATAGTAGGAATGCAGATTAGATTAATTACATGAGAAACTATAAACTAGCTATTACAAAATATGTACCAGTTTTGCTACACTTTTTATAACAGACATAATTATAGGGTTAATCCATTTCAAAAGTACTCGTATACATACAGCTATTAGTATAACCAAGTTGTAACATGATTACTTATTTCAGATGATCAAGACATGAGTGAATCTCCTATGAGGCGTACAACTAGTAGAGTAAGGAAACAGCCCAAGAAGTTTGGTGATTTTGAGCAGGTAACACCAACAAAGAGGACTAACAAAAATGTCACCTCATCTTCTGATGAAGAAATGGATGAAGACATTGAATTGTGCCAAAAGCCTACAGGTAAACATAAACAGTTGTGCTTGATTATATCTTTATCAATCTATAACTAATCTATATATATATATATATAAACTAACCCATATTTCTCCTAGTCACGTTATAACTTGAGAACGGCTTTACCAATTTCTTTCATCTTTTTTTTTAAATGTTTTCTAACACTTCGTAGAAGGTTCTTACATTAAACAAATCAAGAAAATGATGGGAGGTTATGGCGAGGTCGAGCCTACTATGCAGATGAACAGTCACAGGCAGTCGCTAGTCTAATATATAAAAATGAACCCCTATTTCACCTAGTCACGTTATAACTAGAGAATGGATGGAACAATCATGCTAATTCTTTTTTTGTCGTATTAACAATTGTCAGGAGAAGGTTCTTATGAAAGAAACATAAAGAAAAGATGGTCGAATGCTGAACCTACTACTTAATATCTAGGTTATCGCCCAATTTTGGACTACCAATACCTGTCATAGAATCCATTTTACACCTTATTTCATCATAAACATGCATAACTTTTGGATTAGGTACTAATGAATAGAAGCTCAATATTCCCAAATAATATAATTCATATTAAAAAAGTTCATTTCAATACATGTCCTTAGATTAACATTTAGTTGTAAATATTTGTCAAAAATCTTCCATACCTTGTAAGTGTATTTTTTTATTTTTTTTTATATTGTATGTAGTTAGCTTAACCCTTTTTAGTTTCAGTGATGGATATATGTTTTGTGGTTGAATAATTGACAGATTATATCTTATAAAATGCTCCTTCATTTGATAGTTGTCTATGTAGGTACTATTTCTCAAACTATTAATAGATACAACTCATATTTTTCATACATTCTCTATATATATTATATGTAATATATTATATAAATGAATCGCTATTTCTCCTGGTCTCGCTATAACTTCAGAATGGATGCAACAATATCGCTAATTCTTTTTTTGTTGCGGTTAGTATTTCCCTTGACCAACAGGGGTTTTGAGAGGTAGGTTCACAACCTGAAATCTTTTATTTTGCACTGATTTTTGTCAAGACATATGTCTCAACCCTCCCAAGTCGACATCATTTATACAGATTACTTAAAGTGTTTCGATCGAATTGATCATTTAATTCTATTGCATAAGCTCCAAAGAGTAGGTATTAGGGGAAATCTTTTCCATTTGTTTTCGTCTTATGTCAGAAACTGCTGTCAAACAGTAGTTTTGGGTAGCTACAGTTCGTACACTATGAATACCCCTTTCGGCGTGCCCCAAGGGTTCTTATTGGGACCACTGATTTTTACAATTATCGTTAACGACACTGCTTCCTGCTTTGTTAGATCTAAAATTCTTATGTACGCCGATGACATGAAAATTCTACATCAAAACAATAATATAGATGACGCTAAATGTCTGCAAGATGATCTTCTTCATTTCGAAAATTACTGTGCAATTAACAAATTAGAATTAAATGTATTGAAGTGCTATGTTTGTACTCATAGTCGTAAATCCACGACACTCCCTTAACTAGAGTGGATTGTATTAGAGTCCTAGGAGTAATGTTTGACAGCAAATTGTTATTTGATCAACATGTAGACAACATCGTAAAGAAGGCATCTCGTTGACTGGGTCTCATCTTAAGAATGTCGTCGGAATTTACAGGTATTAAAACCGTTTAGATCCTTTTTTGTGCATGTATGTGTAAGTTATAGTAGCATACTTAATATAATGTCTTAACCTATAATTTGTAGCTAGCTGTTATAGTTTTCCTTAAATATAATAAAATATACCTGACGGTTCCGTTAGCTCAGTTCGTGGGTCACCACGAACTGAGCTAACGGAACCGTCAGTATACATCACATACAATACATCACATATTATTTTGTATGTCCACGTCACGTACTGGGAATTTTATTAAGGCTTTGACAAACAACGGCGTGGCGGGGCGCATTCTTGGCGAGCTTATATACTTTGGAAAGCATAATGTATTGTCATATAGAACACGCCACGTTAGCCTTGAGTCTCGCGCGTGGCGTGTAAGCGCCCGCTAGGCCACCGAGGCATATCGTCCATGCCGAGCATCGAATCACCGCCACGCTACAGACATTACTCAGACAGATTCAGTGTTGCGCGTTATGATGCAGGACAAAATGTCTCCTAGTGTATCGGGGGATTTACTCTCACAACTATTGAACACTTTGGCAGCAATACCCAACCGCGAAAGAAGATTTTTTTCAAACACTTAACTTTTGTATGATGTCGCAACTCATAATTTTTTTATTCAGTAATTTTTTTAAGCACTAACGCTTGTTTAGCGAGACCAAACATTGCATTTTTATAAAATATATTTATTAAAACCCTCATAAATTTAGCTTATTAGTCGCGATGTGCGGTTATTCCCGCTTGAATAAAGACTACCCTAAAACATTTTGCTGGGATAATATTGTGTTATTCCAGGAAACCCTCGATGGTTTCCGCCTTGCCGTGGCGGGGGGGCTCAGTAGCCGTGGTTTGGGTAACCACGGTGAAGCTAAGAGGAACCAACGGTGTCGTATGAGCGGCACCGCGGCTGAGAGTTAGAAGCCGCGGCGGGAGAGGAGTGCCGGTATTACGGTGAGCCGCTCTCCCTGCTCGCCTTCCGCGGCCTTGACGGGGCCGCCACCGTTAGATGGCGGATGCGGTGGGTTCGCAGGGGAAGAGGACTGTCGGTATTTAGAGGCGCCGCTGTCCCTATCCTCTGCGGCCGAAGTAGCAGGCGGTGCGGCTACGCACCTGACCCATCGTAGGAGGACTTAGGGCGCCCAGACTCGGGGGAGTGTGGCGTCCATTTGCGGGTTTGGTCCCCTGAGGCGGTTGCGGAACGCCAAGTGTTCTGGCGTGCTGCAAGAAAGAAGGGTCCGGCAACGGACAGCCGCGGCGAGTTCGCGGTCGTGTGCGATATCTGTCCCGCGTTCCCGCCAAAAGTGGCAGTGACGGAACACCGCAGAGGTTTGGTGGGTATGCTGCCCTTCTGGCAGAGACTCCCACATAACCACCGTGCTCCCCTGGGGCTGGTTGTATCCATAAAGGATTACTCTGCGGGGAAAAAAAATGAGTCGATACCAAAATCTGATTAGCCATTTACACTAGTACAAAAATACATTTATAAATAACTTTATAGAAACCAATGCAACAGTTTTTGTGCTAAGCATATTCGTATGATATTGAACACTTGAATCATATTGAATATTTTATTTTTCGCAGCTTTATTCAGCAACGATGATGTCGAAGGTCAGGATATGTTCCAGTTCAAGTCACGCCATACAAAGTTAGACCTACAGAACAAAGTGAAAGCAGCGATCAGTAACTCGCCAAAATTCATCGAACCACCCAAAACACCAAAGACGTCGGTACTTTCACATGCAGTGCGAAATTCGACTAGTAAAGGGACTGAAGCTACCCCCAGACATGTTAAGAATATTATAAAAAAAAGTAAGTACAACTAATTCCGACCCCATTTACTTGTATTCCATTAAAAATATTTCTGGTTTTTTTTCTAACTGCAACACATTTTTATTCACATCGATCAAGTGGATAAAAAGGTTCAGTTTGTTTACAAACTTCGGCTTTAAACCATTTAGATCAGTGCACCACAGAGCTGTATAGGAGGGCCTTTCAATGTCGACTAATTTTGAAAATTTTAAATTCATAGTTTAACAAATAGTCTTAATTCTAGATAACTTGGGGCAGTTGTGTCATTATTTTTGATTGTGGTCCTAGAAATGTTATTTAGGGTTACGGTTCCAAAGTTTAAATGAACAAAAATGATTAAAATTAACCACAATAACCGAAAAATGGTTACAGTTTGACCAAAATTTCTTAAATGCCTATAATTTCCAAACTGCATGGGATAGATTTTATTTTTTATTTTTTTCATGAGGTTACAATCATTCCTGTCACACTGTTTCGGATTGACGTTGAGTTCTGGGACCATCCTGTATATGAGGTACTTGGTCGGATAAAGAACAGATGGGACTACAAAAGCAGCAAACAATTATTTTTGCGAGACTGTCTCCATTCTACAGAAAAAACAAACAATAAATTTAATATTTTTTTATAAATTTGTTAAAATTCAGTGGGTTCGAACTTTCTGATCTTTTCAGCTTATTAATCTGTCCGCATCAGGACAAAAAATAACAATAGATTTATGAATGAAACTTTCCTCTAATGAGGCTTGCTGATTCGGACAGATTAACAAAGAGACAAACGACCTACACATACATCTGCTAGTTTTAGCAAGAGCTCTCCTTATCGAGCTGTGTTGTAACATCTAAAAATATTTGAATTTGAGAGAGAAAAATACATATTTATTTAATATCAAAACCTTTACTCACGTAATTAGCCGAAGTTGTCGACCTAGGGGTTTCGGTTTCGGCCATGTCCGATGCCCATCCTCAGGAAGTTTACGCGGCAAGATCGCGGCGACCACTGCGGACTGCAGCGCGCTCGGCCCGGGGGGAGCGCCGCGGTGCGTGCGCGGGCGCGGTATGTAATGAGGGGGTGCGCTCGGTACTGGTAGTTCGCCGCGTCATCTCCCGTATCATCCCGTACGGAGATTGCCTGAGTGTTGGTGTTGTATATTCTTCGTCAGTGTGATCTGTATCATTGCCAAATGTGCCAGAGCAAATGCTGCTGACTGTGTCACACTCTAGACTCCCTATAGCACTTTCAGAGTTGAGGTAGCATTAAGAATAAGTGTCCATGCTGGAGGAAGAGCCCATCCACGATCTCTGTTAAAATTTGGGTGACGTGTGATCTCGATGGCCTCATGTACTTTACGAGGTACAAAAAACCTCTCTTTTGCTAGTAAGGAGGCTCTGACGAATCTAATAAAATGTTTTGTGCCTGAGAGATGTGCATGTTTTGCGATGGCTGATCTCGTTGTATACATATTCTTAACGCTCCTAATGTGTTCAGTTAGTCTATTTGCGATATTGCGTCGAGTGTCTCCCACGTAGCTTTTACCACAGTCACACGGTATTCTGTAAGACTCCCGGTACATTCAGATGGTCCTTGTCTTTTGGTGAGCGTAGCGCTCGTCGCAGTTGAGCCGGAGGACGGAAAAATGTCCCGATATTATACTTCCTCCGTAAGAGATATCCGATTTTGTCCGTTACTCCTCTTACGAATGGTAGATACACGGGTGATCGTTCCACCGTTATTAGCCGCTTACGTTCCCTATGGTAAAGCACTCTGCCACACCGTCGCCAATCGTAGCCATTGCCCTCAAGTACACCCCTCACGTGCTCAAGCTCCTTCTCTATATATTGGGGGTCTCACAACCGTAGAGCTCGGTTGATTAATAATCTAGGTACTGAGGACAAATGTGCTGGATGATGGTGGAAGTCTATCTGGAGAAAAATACAAATCCTGGACGGGATTCGAACTCGCGTCTTGCGACAATCCATGTTAGACGCCATGACCACTAGTAGACCGCGGCACGTCGTCCGAGCATAAAATTTGAACTCAATTTGATTTGAGTACATTTTATTACCAGCCACTGGCAATAAATTCGAATCCAAGACCTTAACAATAAGTGCATACTTGGAAAGCGAAAAAACATACAGAATCAATGCGTAAGTAGGACTAAGATAAGAAAATCATTATTACTGAAATATATTTCATTTAGTTACAAAAACATACTTTGTATTAAATCATACATGCACTTGTAGTTTTATTTCTGTCTTTACCAAAAACAAGCAGGAGACAGAAGGCATTTTTTTAGCCTGGTACAATTATTTTGACTTTCACACATTAAACTATGTACGAATCGTTTTACTATTCATAAATATTATTAATGAAACAATTTAATTATTTTATTTATAGAATAACTATCTGACCCACCAGTGGCTCGCTTGGTCTTAATGTATGTAGAACCTCGAGGTCATAGGTTCGATCCCCGGGTTGGACAGTTATTGGGTTTTTCTGAGAAAGAAAGATATTCTCTATAACAGTCCGGAGACTGGAACAGTGCCCTGTAGGTGGCAATAAGCTCGCCCCCTATTAAATGATTGCAAATGAATGTTGTGCCTAAGAATCTTAAGATTTTTCACCCGCGTGATGATAGGATAGGTGGTGATGAAAAGTAGCATATGTGGTATTACAGACTATAATCTATCTCTGTGCCAAATTTTAACCAGATCCGTTCAGCCGTTCTGCCGTGATAGAGTAACTAACATCCATCCAAACTTTCACATTTATAATAATAGTGTGATAATTTCTGAATGTGGTGTTTCAGTAAATTTTATATCTATACTCTTTCTTTATTTCAGGAATAATTCAAGAAGTAGAAAGTGACAGTGCTGAGAGCGATTTCTCGGGAGGTAGCAGCAGTGATTTTGTACCTGAAGAAAGTGATCATGAGGTGATAATAATCCTTTGTTTTCGTTTTCAAGAATTCTATGGTCTAGATAAGCCTATGGCGTAACACCAACTAATAGGTTAAAGAAAATACTGCATTTTGATAAAAATAAAGCGCTTAGGTATTAAAAAGGCTGAAGAGGCACATAAAAGGGTAAAACAGTTTTATATGTTTAAAAAAACATCCACTACTTTGAATTTATAACATAATCCCTGATGTAGTGCGTAATTATGTCGCTAGATGTCGTATGTAGTCTAAACCAAATTAAACACTTATGGCCTTGTTTTGAAGCAACTTAAATTTAAATAATGCGATTTGGTACTGCACACTGCATAATTATAATGCACAGTAGTCATACTATTTTATTATACCAATTTCATTCTATTAAACCGTATCTCATATGCCATGCTAGCAAAGCTGTTGGCAGATTAACTATTATCATTATATTATAGGATAAATACTTAGAGGACACAGTTAATAGGATTACTCCGCTGCCGTAGAAATTATTGCCACCATACGAAATATTTGATTTTTGTATTTATCCTTCACATAGTCCCGATTCAAACCTGGGCATTTTATACTCTTTGTTTTTTCTTTACATTAGAGTTTTACTCTTGTCATACCAATATGTATGAATACCGTGTTTATCTTATAAAGTAAAAACATAGAATGCTGATAAAACACATTATTATATAGGAGTTGTGTAAATCACATATTCATTTTCCTTAGTGGGATATATTATTTGACCGGTTTTATTAATTTTTTTGCCATAATAACATAATATGTAGGTATATATAGTACCCTGATTTGAAGATTTGATTTGGTTACTTGGTATAGTTCAAATGATATACCACTAATATTATATAAGGTCCTTACATATGAAATTGGCGTTTTTCGTACTGGCCACTTTAATCACGAATTTCTCCTCTTTGGTAAGGAATTCCAAATTCAAATTTGTACAGCTATAGACTCGTGTATTTGTGCTTCGATGATCGTCATTCATTTGTTTTTTTTCTTCTGTTTTTTTCTGTTTGCGTCACTCATTTTACAAAATGGAAAACTTAAAATATCGCATTATTTACGAGTACGAGTTCCGCCGTGGCACTAGTGCTGCGGAAACAACTCGAAGGGTGAATGATGTGTATGGCGGTCGTGTTGCAAAAGAAAACACAGTTCGTTTTTGGTTCCAACGTTTTCGTTCTGGAAATTTCGACCTGCAGAACAAGCCCCGTGGACGGCCTGAGACTCAAGTTGATAATGAAGAGTTGAGGGCTATTGTGGAAGCGGATCCATCGCAAACCACGTCCGAGTTAGCTGCAGGCTTCGATGTTAGTGATAAAACTGTTTTAATTCACTTGAAGCAAATTGGGAAGATTAAAAAGCTTGAAAGGTGGGTACCTCACGAATTGACTGAAGCAAATCGGCAAACGCGCGTCGACTGCTGCATTACATTACTAAACCGGCACAATAATGAAGGTATTTTAAACCGAATCATTACCTGTGATGAAAAATGGGTTCTTTACGATAATCGGAAGCGCTCAGCGCAATGGTTGGATCCTGGCCAGCCAGCCAAATCCTGCCCCATGCGAAAATTAACCCCAAAAAAGTTACTTGTAAGCGT
The DNA here is from genome assembly GCA_917880725.1 of Selenia dentaria. Taxonomy (NCBI): domain Eukaryota; kingdom Metazoa; phylum Arthropoda; class Insecta; order Lepidoptera; family Geometridae; genus Selenia; species Selenia dentaria. Next base: position 16,259,238 of record OU862888.1, on the reverse strand, counting down.
TTGGTGGACTAGTGCCGGTATTGTTCATTACAGTTTTCTCAAATCTGGCCAGACTATTACGGCTGATGTTTATTGTCAGCAATTGCAAACCATGATGGAAAAGCTAGCGGCTAAACAACCTAGGTTGGTCAATCGCTCCACGCCACTGCTGCTTCAAGACAACGCTAGACCACACACTGCGCAACAGACGGCTACTAAATTAGAAGAGCTTCAATTGGAAAGTCTAAGACATCCTCCGTACTCCCCGGACCTTGCTCCAACAGATTACCATTTTTTTCGAAATTTGGATAACTTCTTGCAAGGGAAAAAATTCAACTCCGATGGGGCAGTCCAAATCGCCTTCAAAGATTTTATTGATTCCCGTCCGACTGGTTTTTTTAGTAAAGGGATCAATGAACTACCTATGAGATGGCAAAAGTGCATAGAAAATAATGGTTCATACTTTGATTAATTAAATATATTATATTAAAAAATATTCGACATTTTGTTCCTCCCATACAAAACGCCAATTTCATATGTAAGGACCTAATATATGTGATAGTTTGGATGGATGGATGGATGATTTTAATGGATATTTGTTACTCAATAACAGCAGAACGGATTAACGGATCTGGTTTAAATTTGGCACAGAGATAGATTATAGTCTGGAATACCACATAGGCTACTTTCATCATCATCATCATTATCATCTATCACCATGCGGGTGAAACACCCTATTGAGAATTTCTTTGTCAGAAATCACAATAGCTATCCAACAAGGGGTGAGAACCCAGGGCCAGACATTGCAAAACGACTCTTCCACACACGAAGACCAAGCGAGCGAAGCCGCTGGCGGGTCAGCTAGTAGCTTTATAAAGACAAAAGTGACAGACGAATAGCGTAGCTAAATAATGCGGTCCTGTTCTGTCACATCGCCAGACGTGGGGGTGGAACAGCAGCTTGGAAAAGCTCATTGAGGTGGGAAACGTGAATGTTCACGAGACTGATCTCCGACCAGGTGGTCTGACCATCTGAAAGAAACACCAACATCCCGCTTCTACGATGCTGTGGCGATGGCCACAGACCGGAGCCGATGGAGACAGCTCGACAGATACAAGTGCTGCCTTCATGATCACGATCGTCAGTCATGAGGGAACGACCGTAGAAGAAGTTATGTCATAGGAAAGCATAAAAAATGACAGTAACCTTTTAGACAACTCTGACAAGGCTGATCATCAGAGTGGTGTAAAAGACGACGTGCAACTAACTTCTCGCGCTGCCTTCCCATGCACCTACCTCGTGGTGATTCCCGTTTTACCAACTTCGTTTCCCTGCGATTTAATATAAATAACTTCTTATCTTTTTCAGTCCGAGAATGAATCGTCCCAAACATCTGAAAATGGATCGTCTTCAGATAATGAAGAAGATAGATTCAAATTACCACCAAAGGCGCAGCTCAGCAGATATAAAAGCAAAACGAAGCCAAAGGATACCGAATATTTTATCACACCCGATAACTATTTTATGATGCATTCTAGCAAGAAGGTGAGCAATAAATGCTATTTGGCATATTTACTGTTGTTAAAACTTAACTATGGAAATTGAAAATGTGCCTTTTATTATCTTCCAAGATATACATTTCCTTTCTAATGCTGGAATGCGAATGGTTAGGATACCTTGATAACCAGGTAACTGTAACTGTAACTTCCACTATTTAGTATTTAGACCAGACTGTCTAAAATACTAAATAGTGGAAAAATTAGACACGGAGTTTAAAAAATTAGAAAAATTAGATCAGCATAACGAAAACTACACATTCTGTTTTACGCCGATTTCCTGTAAGCGTAGCACCAAAATTTGCGTAAATGTAACGTTATCGTATCGTTGACGTATACAGTACAAACTATGAGTTCTTTGTGCCACAGTTATAGAATGAATGTTTGAAGGATAGAATGGGTCCCTATAGAGAGTTACAATTTGATGCTCGGATGGTAAGCCTTGGTGGCCTAGTTAACATGCCGTCTGATACAGGTTGTCGGAAGTACAAGTTGTTTATATTTATTGAGTGTGTAAGTTTATAAAACCGAAAAATATTGCCGTTTTACAGATCCAAACATCGGACCATACATTAGCGAGACTGAAAACTTTAAATCTCGACGAGAATGATGCCCAAGACATTCAAATATCAAAAGAGCACAAAGACAAAATAGCGGAACTGAATACAACATACACACACCTGTTCAACCGGTGGCTTTACGTACTTAGTGAAAATTTTAACATAATACTGTATGGGATTGGCTCGAAACGGCCCATACTTCATCAGTTCCAGATGGAAAAGATAAGAGACTTTCCTTGCATTGTTGTCAATGGTTTCTTTCCTAGTCTGACTATCAAAAGTATTTTGGAGTCTATAGTCATTGATTTGTTGGGACATACTCATGTTCCTTCGAATATTGGAGATACAGTAAACTTGATTGATAATCAATTGACGGAAAATGAAGCAGAGTTGTTTCTTATTGTGCACAATATTGATGGGGCTATGCTGAGGAATGCAAAAGCGCAAGCTGCCTTAGCGAGCATATCACAGATACATAATGTTCATATGATAGCTACTGTTGATCACATCAATGCTCCTTTATGTAAGTATATAAAGTATATTTTTTTGTTATTAATAGAATAATTAGGTTAGCAATTATTTAATTAAAATAAACTTAGGACGTAAGCAGCGTCTTTATTCCATCGTACAGGATCGTATTCTTACTTTCTTTGGGCACGTGGCACGGCGCGGTGACGAGTCGACTATTTGTCCGGGGTAGAGTAGAAGGCTCTAGATTGCGAGGGAGATCACCGATGCGATGGACCGACCAGATACGAGCAGCCTGCATGAGGAAGGCTGCAGGCAGGGAGGAATGGCGATGCATTGTAAGGCGCGTTACACAACCTGAAGTGACGACCACGACCGCTCTGTCAAGAGCGTAGCGATGAAGAAGAAGAAGACGTATAAGCATGCGATAGTATTGTTTATATGTACGTACAATCTAAACGGATTGATGGATTGTGATATAATAAACGTACAGAAATAGAATATGTAGTCTGCCAAAGAAAAATTGATATAACTATGTACCATTAATGTACACATGTTATTTTAATTTTATGTCATGCGTGAGTATAGTACGTTCCAAAATTCGGACATTGACTTAGAGCATGTTGGAGGTATAACCAACATTTTTAGAAAGGTTTGAAAAATGGTACGAGTATTTGTCTCTAGAAATAGTAGATTAGCTTTTTGGGTAATGATCGACCGACGAGAGAAGTGGAACGAGTCGTACCGCAGTTGCAGCGGGATAGATTGTGGAACGTCTAAAAATAGTAGAATTGCCCTTCTGGGCATTGAGATAGTGACTTAGTTGACTTTTCGTAAATATGATTTTGTTTAGATTTAATGATGTCATGCTTAAAGCCACTTGAAATGTGATATCTATAATGTGAAATAAATTATTATTATTATTATTTCAATTTATCACGAATTTAATCCGGTCCTTTACAGATGCATAAGTGGGCCTGTAGCCAACACTTAGAGGCCTGTTTGGTATACAATATAGGCTAAAAAACAGAAACATTTTGGATGGACATTGTATACAGTGTATGGACGGTGACATGGTATATTTATTATAAAAATGGGTAAAATGGCAAGGCTATTGATATGAACTAATTATTGATAAGGGAGATAGTGGGCTATTGAAGAGACTATGGCACCTGCCAATTTCAGCCTCATTTTGAAATATTTAGGCAGGTGGTGACTTGTCACCCACTAAACGGACCCCTCATAAAGGCCACCATGAATGGTGACAAAAAGGGCAACGTTAGTGTGGATGGCTAAAGTGTGTCGAGAGGTGTGCTGCGATTTCACTAGACCGGCGTTATGCCGGTTTACAATGCACTCGTCCGTCACATTGAAATGAATCTTATGGTATGGAATTACCTTGCGCAATACACCCTAATAGTGGGAAAGATCTAAAATAAATAACCATGATTCTTCTAATAAATCAGTTCGGCGTTTATCCTTACTATCCGTTGATGTACCCGAACTTGTTTGTTCTAAGCATGATCTCATGGTCTCAGGATATAGTAGACGGTTTGTGGAGTGATGTAGCGCTAATAACGTAGATCATTTGTTACTAGCTGCGCGCCGCGGTTTCACCCGCGTGGTGATGGATAATGAACCAAATGTAGCCTATGTCACTCAGGAATACTGTAGCTCTATGCTGGTGAAAGAAATTTGAAAATGTGTTTTTTGAGTTTATCGTTTACAAACAATTAAATCTTTCTTCTTTATCAGTTTAGATTAGGTTCATTACAGTACAGGTTGATAATAAATGTAGCATATCTCATTATATGAAATACATGTAACCAAATCCTATTAAACAGAATGTATTAATGAAGTAATGAGGAATTTTATTTTGTTTGCAGTCAGGTTTTATTTAAGAGCAGTAGAGCTCTTTGTGAAGGAGTTCCTCTGGGGGTGTAATGCCACCATACTTTTTTTCTACCGTGTAGCAGTAATGTTCGCAATACTGCGATTTGATTTGATGGTATGGTTACCGGCGAAATTACAGGCACATGAGAATTAACAACTTAATGTCTCAGGATTACAGGCGCAGTGCAGTTCGTAACTTGTGAGGAAATCTGTTCTAGGCAGACGGTACCACTTAACACTAGGTAGGATTCGTGCTTGTACCGTTTCCTTATACCATAATAAAGTGATGTTTTTTTCTATATAAAATTCAAGTCTTTCTTAAGAGGATTGCATAGCTAGTACTTTCCATGCTAAAATGATTATTATAATTATTATTATTATTATTTTTATTAGATATTGTAACATATATATTTATTAATTAATTAATTAGTTGACATTCACATTTATTAAATAATTTACTAATACTATGGAACCATGTGTCTGAAAATAAATGATTATTATTATTATTATTAAAAGAGAAAACTCTTTTCTACCTCTTAACATTGTCCGATTTCAGTCATTATTTTTTTCATGGAATCATGACATTGTTTACTATGCCCGTACGTTTTGATTTTTTCAGTATTTCAAAGTACTATAAATTTCCTTTTTTAGAACATAAAAAAAACTAAAAAAATCAAAACGTACGGGCATAGTAAACAATGTCATGATTCCATGAAAAAAAATCACTGATATCGGACAATGTTAAGAGGTAGAAAAGAGTTTTCTTTTAAGCATGGAAAGTACTAGCTATGCAATCCTCCTAATTGTTGGAAATAAGTAAATTAGTTTAAAATGAATTAATTTTCGTTATATGTACCAACATTTTTTTAAACAGTGTGGGACCATTCAAAGCTCAGCAAGTTTAAGTTCACCTGGTGGGATGTGACTACCTTCGTGCCTTACCTCGAGGAAACGTCCTTCGAGAATTCTCTGATGGCGCAACGAAGCGGCGCTCTACAACTTTCCTCACTGAAGAGCGTCTATCAGTCTCTTACGACTAATGCCAAAGGGATATTCAATATAATTATTGAGTATCAGTTAGAGAATCAGAAAAATGCGAATTATCAAGGTATGTCTACTAGAAAATTATTATGAAAAATAATTTGTTGAAGTCGGTACCATGATAGTTCAAAAGTACCTATTATCACAATATTGTGCGCATGGTACCGACTTCAAAAAATTATCTCACACTTTTAGTTATGCAGACGGTTCCATTTTATGCTAAAAAAATTACAGCTGAAAAAACGATATTAAAAAATATTTAGTGACACTTCCGCTGAAAAGAAAACAATGATTTAGGCCTATTTGGGGGCGTGCACCACCCTCCCTCCCGCATAAAATGCTAATAGGATGAATACAAAATAAAAAACACAAGAAACCCCAAACAAACCAACACCGATTCGACACGTGTTTCGCCTCTACACGAGGCATCCTCAGGAGATGTTGACTCGTCGAGCGCTAAACCGACAGGTCTAGCGCTTTCTGTCGGTCTAGCGCTCGACGAGTCAAATTACGTTACGAGTTAATATCGTTTTTTGATAATGGATTTCCGCAAAGTAACGCCTGAATCAATAAATTATTTACAGCTTAATTTTTTTGGTGACGCTACTTACGGGATCGATTGTCATTCACCGTCAATAATGTTATCATAAGGATATGCGAAACAATTTTCAGTTATTGGAGTGTAATTCAAAAACAGCTTGACCGAAATTGGTGAAATTTAAATGAGACTAACTCGGAAGTATACTCTTTCATATGAAGAATCGATCCACAAATGGTGAAGCAATATATTAAAAAAAAATACAAAGTCGAACATAGAACCTCCTTTTTTGAAGACTGTTTAATATTGGATAATTATTTGGATGGCGGTAAAAAAACCCAACAATGGATATCGTTGATTTTGTTTAATTTTCTTACATTTGTATTTCTTTGAGCTTTGACGTGTAAACTAGGTAGAGTATTAACTGTTATGTGTTAGTAATGGTGCACGAATGTAGGCAAAGTGAACCAAATCATGATTTGTTGTTTTCATTGTCCGGTTAACTTTTAGGTTTTAGTAAATGTATCCACCACTTTACCAGAACGTAACTTACAATAGGGCAGTGACATGGTATACAGATACAACAGTATGGAAATTAAGCCTAGTTAAGCGGAAATAAACTTATACGTGACTACGCGTCTTGACGCGGCCTCACTTCTGACAGCACCACGACAACCGCTTAGGGGTCTCGTCGCTGCGCGCCGTTTCGAACGTTTGTAGGTAGCTTCCGTACAGTTTCTCTGTATTTATAATGTCGCAGTGATTACTAGACTTGTCTCTATTTGGATAAAAATCTAACTTGATGCAACTATTAATATATTGACCCAAATAACTAGAAGAATGGCAAATGTACAAACGTACAAGTTCAATTATAAAGAAATTAATTAATAGGTATATTTTGTACTTACCATCGCGCCGCTCTGTAGCCGAATTATACTTAATACATAATCATGCAAAATGCCTGAGTCCCAGCAGTGGGGACGTAATGCGTTGATTATGCCGTGTATGTGACAATAGGTATATACTTAGTCTAAGTAAACTGGAATGTGTATTGACCACAAGCCATGCCCGATAAAAGTCGGTTTGGTGGGTGTTTGAACTTTCGGTGAAGGTAACTTCACGTGGCACTTTCTTACTATGATGCCTCTCTCAAGATTGGATATCGGTAGTGCTATAACTTATTTAAATTTTTCAAGATTGTTACATTTAAGTACTAGAAAAAGAAAGAATGAATAAAAATTAAAGGGAGTCGGGGGTCGTTTGTTCAAAAGTTTAGCATGCTAAGATACTAATAAAATTAATATAAATTAAAGATTTTAATATTTAATTATAACTGAATGGAATGGAAGTCGATATAAAATTATACAAATTGTACTTGTTATCTGATTAAATGTTTGGCATTCATTGGAATTTTTAAAACGCGGGCATCAATCAGTACATAGCGTATGGTCGTCCTGTTCATGGTCGACTGTTTTCAATTTCTCCTGTGACGTCAATTAGGCCCACACAAATTTCGGTGGAAGAAAATAATAGAGAAACAAAGACAAGTATTGTATACCAGCTGCGCCACGCGGTCTCACCCGCCCTGTGATGGAGGATGAAGATGATGAAAGTATCCTATGCGTTATTCCAGCGTCTCTTCTATCTACATACACATTGTATCCAAAACCGTTCTGGCGGGATTGAGTAACAAACCTCCATCCATTCAAACATTCGCACTAGTAATATATTAGCTACGCTCCGCTGTTTCGCCCGCGTGGTGATAGACAATATAGCCTGTCACTCAGAAATAAAAAAAAGACAGGCCGGTTGGCGTAGTTGGTAGCACCTCTTTCTCTGAGCCGCTGGTCCTGGGTTCGATCCCTGGACAGGTCAAACATTCGTGTGCATGAACATGTCTGTTTGATCTGTGTCTGGGTGTGTATATGTATATAAGTATGTAATATCAGTCATCAGGTTACCATAGTACAGGCTCTGCCTAATTTGGGACCTGAAGACCTTTGTGTGAATGTTGTCCCATTATTATATTAAAATATTATTAATATTATCCAAAATACGGTTCGAATTGAGATTTCATCACAGATAGTGTTGACGTCTTTCACCAGTCAGAACTAAAAGGAGAGACATGCTCAAAACAGTGCACTATAATGTAATGTGACATGTCATTACAGTTCAGCTCGAGTGATATTACACTGTGATATCACTCGAAACATCACTCAGAATATTTTGGCGTCAGTATTACTCGCATGAGATATCCGATAACGCACATTGCATTGACATAAACTTAACACAGGAGATGTTTATATCACACATCCCATAAGCATATCATTAATCATAGGCACTAAGTATATATTACAAGACGTGATTTTCATTTCCTTGCATTAAAATTTAAAATATAGGTAAATAAGTAAATACCTAGGTATACTACCTACATATTTTGTTGTAAGTTGATTTTCCTTCACACTAGGTAGGTAAGTAAGTAGTTATACATATTTTGTTTTTAGTGGGTTTTCTTCATACTTAAAACAAAATACTAATCTGGGAACAATAATAATATTGACATGTCTATTAATTTCATTCTAGCTATAAAGGTAATAAGTAAGGCGATCCAAACCAGAAGCTAGTTGAATATCATGGTTCGGCTAACTTCGTCCGTTCCATGTCATTGTGTGGATACTGTAATAGATTTGCCGCTCGAGTGATGCGGAATGCCATATCATTCTCGCGTAATATTACTCGCATCACCTACATATGTCTACTAAAATGCGCATTAGCAACTGGCTTGCATCCTAATGAATCGAACCAGTACTTTATACATTACGGCTTACTTACAAAAAAATTTTACCATAACTATAAATTTGTCACACCTTTTTCAAATACTTGCTATGTTGTACTATGTACATAAAATATATTGTTTTCAGACAGACAAGTAACTTGTTTCTTTTTATTTCAGGTTTGCCTTTCAAAGATCTGTATTCAAAATCTCGGGAACATTTCCTCGTGAGCTCGGATCTCGCATTGAGAGCTCAACTAACAGAGTTCCTGGACCATAAACTCGTTAAGATGAAGCGAACTTACGACGGCAGCGAAAATTTAGTCATACCCATCGAAACTACCTTGATACAACAGTTTATGGAACATCAAAAATCTTGACAAAAGTTTTTCGTTTCCAATCAACCCACCGAATTAAAAACTATTTGTAAATTTCGATTGGTAATAAAACATATATATTCTATCTCGGAAGTTTTAACTATTCAATGAAACACGAATTACATTTATCTTTTATTTTATTTTACAATCCCAGAAATAAAGTCTTAATAGGATTATATATATTTCAACAGGCCAAGTTGTAAATTACTTAAACTTAATGACTTACATAATAATAATAAAATTATTAACTAAAATTCTCTTTTAACATATCTGGCACATTCACCGATGCATCAACCAAATGTTACATTGATATTCTCAAGTGCATAAATCGCTCTTTTAAAATTTAAAAAGATTGTAGAAAAATACTCTCTGAACTCATTAGACATCAAAATTTGACCTAATTATTCAGATTATGTTACTTCGCCCTTTGAATTTAATTTTTTTAGAAAAGTTATTTTGAGTTATCATTAGTGAGATTGCTAAAAAAATAATGAAATTATTTACTCCCTACACCAAAACAAACCTTAGGCGAGGAGTGGTTTTCGTGCTTTATCTATAAAAAAGCTCCAAACTTAACAAGAGCCTATCTTGTTATGGAATGAAACGAATCCAATAACGATGGAATAAGCTATTCAACAATAACCATAGTTTAAACGAAACATGAAGGTTAAATAATATTTTACTATTTATATTATTATAGAAGGTCTGGTTAATTCGCCCTCTTGTACTTGAGTAAGTAATTGGATCTGTTTGTGTAATAAGTAAAAATATAAATAATTATCTACATGAAAATTGACTTCACGTCGTCATAGTATGTCTTTATCAGTCTAATTTGGTCATAAAAGGCGGAGGCCCACATCAAAATTGTAATTGCAATGTATTCCAAGGGCATGAAATAATTTTGTTAAAACAATTTCATCCGCATTCTACTTACACCTAATGAATAAAATTCATTTAAATCGTTTTGAATGAGAGCTATTTATATCTATATGGATGCACTACCATTTCAATGATTTGACTAAAATTAAGCATGTCAATAGAATAAAAAATGATTATTACATAAACAATTTAATTGAAACATTAACTTGTCGGACAACAAACTACATATTTCACACAATAGACAACATTAATGATAGAAAATATTTTATTTTTAAAATCGCACGTAATTCGATGCACGCGTCTAACGTGCATAGTATATAATTATTTATTATTATTGAAGCAATGTCGATCCTAGCCTCATGTGACAAATCTCACGAATGACAACTAGTCTAGGGATGGCTGCAGTGTACGGTGATTGTGATAAGTTTATTGTCCGATGTATCGGAGCGCTGTACACTTACAAACTAGTAAGAGAACTCCGCTTAAGGCAACACTCAATTTTCGTCATCATCTTCATGTTTTCGCTTTTTACCTCGAGTGCTCTCTTCTGGCTCGCCGTCAGCGTTGTCTTCACCATCTGCGTATAAAGACCAGAAGTAAATACACAAATAAATAAAATTGAAGAGTCTGTTTTAATGTCACAACAGTTTTAACACTTTATTGAGACACCACACTAATAATCTTAATATTAGAAAGAACTGTTAAAAACTAGGTGTTACAATGGGCGTCTGATCGCTCAGAGCGATCTGTTCCAGACAACCCATTAGTTAGTAATAATTAGTAACTCAGTAAACATAACAGAATACAATTATTATAGTCTGTTGGTTCTGGCTGAACTCCGAAGCTGGACGGATTTTGACGGGACTATCGTTGGTAAATAGATAGCTGATTTTTTATTTAAGAGGCGCTGTATCCCGCGAGCAAAGCCGCAGACGGGCCAGCTAGTCTATAACATAGATGTCGAAGAACCTATAGATAAAATCTAGTAAGATTTGTTAATTTCAAATAAGATTCAGCCAGTTACTTCAGCAGATCGATAATTCAAAACAGCTATTCAGAACGGTTAATGATTAGTCACCAAGTAAAAAACAAAATAATATTATGCAATGAATAGTGACTGAAATGACATAATGCGGGTGATTAGTGAAACATCTACTTTTTCTCGCATTTTCTGCACATTCAATAAGGTATTGGACAGGCCTATCACCTGACTTTCGGAGGAAACGAACAGAAATAATTCATGGCCGATTCAGTCTGGATGCGAATGTTTCTGAATGATGTAGACAAAGTAATATCTATAAGTAGAATGTCTTCCCTACTAGCGTTGATTCACACAGGCTTAGCGTGAGGCAGTTCGGATCTACGAACAAATCTTCGATCGATCTTATTGTTGGTAACCTGCTTACACAACAGAAAACAATGACATTTGAAAACTGCCAACCCCGACCGCTCTGCCGGCACTCACGTAATCGCCGGCAAGCGTCTTACCCCCCGACCGCTCCGCTTCTTACTCACTTTTATCGCCTACTTGTCGTGAAGACATTCTACTTACTCGGAGCCGCGCTCCAAGTACTTTGGTGTAAGTATGGCGCGCACGTGTAGGTATTTTTGAATAAAATAGCGATGATACATTTATAAGTGCGAATCAATGTAGATGTTAGCCCAATTATTGTTATTTATGTAGGATCACTTTTATTTTGTTATCATCAGTCTTCCCGTGAACATGGTGCATGTAACTGCGCCGAAATATCGGGAGCTCATTCCACAACCTTACCACGGTAAATATCCCGTTAATAATCATATAACTTTATAAGTTTATTATTTTATTTTATAAATAAACTAGCTGCGCCCCGCGGTTTCACCCGCGTGGTGATGGATGATGATGATGATGATGATGAAAAGTATCCTGTGTTAATCCAGCGCCTCATCTACCCCCATACCAAATTTCATCAACATTAGCCCCCCCGTTTGTGCGTGAAAGAGTAACAAACATCCATACATCCATACATACAAACTTTCACGTTTATAATATTAATAGGATTCGTCTTCATAATGAAACAATAAAAAATGTACCTTGCGCTTTAGCGTTGTGTTCGCCGTCGGCGTCGTTCTCTCCCTCGCCGTCCTCTTCTTCAATATCCTCTTCCTCTTCTACGTCGCTGCCATCATACAGAGAACTCGCAGAGCTTTCTTCTTCTGCGGAGTTAAATATTACATAAGTTAAATATCATTGTTACTCCATGATCAGGGGCCCGAGTCTCTTAGCTATTAACAAACGTCACGCTATAGCGATGCTTCTGCGATTGAACTGCCTTTAATATCAAATTCGGTAGTCAGTTACATCTAGTTCTCAAGCGCAGTTGAATAGCAATCACATCGCTGTCATATAGCTGTGCTACATTCTTGAATCTGTTAAAACATTAACGACTGCCAATGTAGTAACGCAATCGCAACACAGATTACAGAATACCAATTAAGTCAAAACACTAGCAAGGCGCTTGCCCGCGATCGAACAAAATATTGAGCAGACTACGAAAACTGTCATAAGCGACAATTTTCATACAATTGAGTTGTGATAACGCAGTTCAATAGCTATAGACTTGGGCCCCAGGTTTGTGATCATAAATTGATCCTAAATAGGTGCCCACAGTAAATTGATCAGACAAACTTATAAAATTGACTTTTTGTATACATGCACGGGCAGCATGAGTTAAATCCATTTAGTATATCACACCAATATTATAAAGGCGAAAGTTTCCGTCAAGTCATTCAGCGCACAAAGCATTAATATCGCTCAAACATCGCACACACGTTTTCGAATTAATAATAATAAATTATTATTATTAATATTACTTATGATTTTATTTTATTTTGAAAAAGAGTCTTGCCTAGATTTTCATTGTAGACTGCGCTTAGTGACACATCACCATCGTCCTCTTCTTCCTCTTCAACGTCTGAACCTAAAATTTAGTAAAAATTGTGATTTATTTGATTATCTTGCAAATAGTTAAACCAAGTCATTTTGGACCTAGACTACATTAATAAATTAAAAATGTGTCGATAACATGTTTTTGCGATGAGATCTAGTTAACCTGAATCTAAGTGCCTAGCTCGCGAGGCGCTCGCAGTGAAGCTTGCCTTGTCGCTCACACAATCTCTTCCTCTCACACTTCCGTGTTTGAGAGCCTACGCAAGGCAGTCGGTCTCGGTTTGTCTATGACAGTAGTTATTTCGATATAGATGGCCAGAAAACTCTGGCTGATCATTAGTCTATCAACCGAACCGCATTGGGCTTGCGTGGTGGATTATGGTTCCCGTCACTGGGAGAAAGGCTCGAATCTCAGCACTCGGTACCTAATGGGCCGATACTTTAAGCGCCATGCGTACCCACGATTTGTAATACCTTTTATTTATTAGTTTCACTTGCTAAGTACAATAACTAGTGGCTCTGTGAGCTGTAGACCTCGCGAGTAGGGATTGCAATCCGGTCCGGCGGATCCGGTAATCCGCCGGATCCGGCGGGTTTTTGAGCCTACCGGATCCGGTGGGTCAGGGCCGGATCCGGCACCGGATCCGGTAAAGCATAAAAACCGCGAAAGGAAAATCAAAAATCGAATTACACGCCATATTGCAACGACGCGCGCGATGTTGCCAGATCGCTTGACGTGCCCCCGTCACCCCTGGCCCGCTCTGCGCTTGTCAGTCGTCACTAGACCTTTGACACAAAAGTGTGTGTGTGTTTGTGATTGATTTGATTTGTGTCGAGATTAAGCGTAAGTTGACAAACACTTTATTTACCTAATTACCTTCTATCAAATCGTGATTATGTGACGGAAAAACATGGAATAATCTAGATAGGTATTTGAATTATTAAATGGGCTAAGTTAGCTAGTTGTATTGTTTGTCTACCTAATTACCTACTATTAACCTCTTACTATTAAAATATTTATCGCTAATTTACAATTTCTTAATGGCGATTAGGCCTACAAGTGTTGAGGCAGAACGGGCCTTTTCAGCCGCAGGCTACATTTGTAGTACTATTAGTATTTTTTGTAGACAGTACAATCAATACAATATGCTTCCTAAGATCGTTTTTTCAGACACAGAAATAATATTCACATGCATTTTGCATTGCAGCAAATAAATGTTTCTTGTTTAATTGTTTGCTAGGGTTAAGAATGACTAAAGTTGAGTTTTGAAGTACAAATTTTAAAGACTGGTTGTTAAATCTATGTAGATTATTAACGTTATTATTACTTAAGTAGACTGATTATTTTATTATGAAGAAGAGTTTTATAATTTTGTTTAGTACTCATAGTACAACTTTCAAATAATACCAAATAAAAATAATAAAAACTATTTTTATTCTCCATAAATACGTGTTTTATTTTTCTTTTAATTATTAAAAGTCAAAATATATTACTTTCCCTTACCGCACTTTCATTTAAAATTGAAAAACTATCATTAAATACCAGGCCGTAAATAAATTAACAATCCGGCCGGATTTGCGTCAATCCGGTAAAATCCGGCCGGATTGAAAATGATACCGGATTGCAATCCCTACTCGCGAGTATGTTGCATAGCTTAAACTTAATAATTCACCGCACACTTATCTTGCCAACGCCATCTAGTTTCATTTTAAGATACAAAAAACCTATGAATCTAATTAATTCACTGTACTTTATTTATAATTACTATTTACTAATATTTTTAAAAATATCCAAAAACCGAATTGACAAAAAAATCTATATAAGTATCGAACCTGCTCACAGAGTTTCGCGAGCATCGGTTGTGAAATGCGACCTGTAGAGGAAAACCACCAGACATCTGGACAGGCATACGAAATCATTTTTGCCAAGCTATTGCGACGCTCGACACTCGCTCGGTCAACCAAATTATGTTAGATAATGACATGAGTTTTAAAGAGAATGAAACTGAGCCCCAAACATCACAGTTAGTTATCACTACATCAGTTACTTGTATATCATATCATTTCGTATCGCAAAATGTCACTAGTAATTCAGTTAAATCATTACTAAAAAAATGATTCTATAGGTTTATGTAAGTATATACCTACATATACATTTGTTTACGTTATTTTATGACAAAAGTTAGAAAAGCTTACCTAGCTAACAATTTTTCGTATAAAGATAAGCAATTTTTGAGCCACAACTTGCAATAAAACTATAAAATATTAATTTCGCGAGTGGCATAAATACAATCCTCACTTGATCAAATAATAACCATAGTAAAATTTTAAATCCCATCAAGCCATCCTATTTTGGATCTATATTGTATAACTGAAACTATATTGTTTCAGTTGAATATTTTTACTAAACTTTTTTTTTACCTGAAATGCTTGTAAGCAAATCTGTGTAATCAACTAATTGACAGGACATAAGCATCGCCAATTCGCCACCTTACAAATAGATACTGATGCTTACTTTTTAATAGGAACCCCATGTGGATAAGGAGACCATACACAGTGTATAACAATACAGGTAGCGAACTGCAATCCTCTGCCCGTCTTTCAGACTCATAACCATCATCAATGACCAGCGGACCCAAATCTATGTCCAGATCTGGAACGTATCACAGAACTATTATAATTACCCCACTGTCCAACAAAGATAAAAGCTATAAAATAATTTTAGTGTTAAAGTATGTTGAAGATAATGTCTATATCAATGCAGGATGTGAAAACCACATGTGGTCACAATAACGGGCATATTGTTAAGGTTAAATTTGGTGACATATATATAACTACACAATACTTTTTACTTTCTAGAACTTTGTTTGTGGCTTATTGGACTTTATTAAATTGTTTCAGGACAATATTTACACAAATACTTCTGAAAGAAATAATATCAGCTAAAATAGAAAGACTTGTATATTACCATACAAGAAAACTGTAGTCTGTTCATGAAAAACATAAATAGCATCATATCTCCTATTTTTTAGCTGTATCAATTGGATTGTATGCAATGAAACATGGCCAGTCTATTTGCACAGTTAAAATTTGTACATAGCTCAGTCTGATGTAGTCAGCAACATAAATATTTTGTTTTGCCCAAAAAGGAAACAAACACTCCCTTATATTCCTTACTTATTATATTTTGTACTAACCATCTTCCTCGCTGTCATTGTTTCCATTCATTTCATCTTCTTCTTCACCATCGCTATCATCAGCTTCTCTGTCTTTTTTGTCAAACCTGGAAAAGGTAATATTGGTTATTTTGAAATTAATAGTGTACTCATGTGCATCCTATAAAGTATGTAAAATAACAAATAATATATGATTGATGTAATTGAATAGGAACATCTAAGGGTATATATTGGATAAAATTGTTCCATCCTCCGTTTAAATATGATATTGATCTCCAGAATATGCATCGGACTAATGAGTTATCCTTAGCATGCATAATAATCATTGGTTCTATGCAAAATAATCTTGATTAAAACTGAAACTTTTTTAAGGAGTAGCAGAATATTTTAATGTGAACTCTTACCCATCCAAATATTGTAATGAAGGGTGGAGTGCAAACACTTTACTCCTGTATTCATCGATGCTAGTGACCTCATTGTTAAACAGATCAAGGTTCTTCAAGTGTTGGAAACCCTCCAGAGGCTTCAATGTGTCCAAATCTTTAATTTTATTCCCAGACAGGTTCAAATGTGTTATTTTCTTGCAACCGCTGAGGAAATTCAGACCATTGGAAATCCTGTTGTCAGAAAGCTCCAGTTTCCTCAGTTTTGGAAGATTGGGGAATCCTTTTAGTGAAGTAAGACCAACATTGTTTAGACTCAAGATTTCCAAACTGGTGTACTCATCTGTGAGTCCAACAATGTTAGTACTGCGACAGTTGTCCAGATTCAGCTCTTTCACCTGTAATTGAATAATATATAGTTTTAAATGGATACTAAGGTGAACCTTACAAAGCTGCTTTATGCCTATATATCCCTTTGATAGTGGTGTTATATAATCTAATCTAATATATAAAAATGAACCCCTATATTTCCTGGTTACGCTATAACTTGAGAATGGCTTTACCGATTTTGCTAATTCTTGTTTCGTTGTGTTAATTAGAAGTTTCTTATGAAAGAAAAACCAAGAACCATGGGAGGTAAGGGAGAGGCCGAAGGCCGAGCCTACTATTCAGATGAAGTCGTGGGCAGTCGCTAGTATACACTATATAGAAACTTGTCAGACTGTAATCTGCATATACAGCATGTAACAAAAAGGTGTGCATATGTACCTAGTCAGGATTCACATGGCAAAGTATCAAAATTTAATCTGTCCGAATCAGCAAGCCTCATTCGAGGCAAGTTTCATTCGAGGCAAGTTTCATTCATAAATCTATTGTTATTTTTTGTCCTGATGCGGACAGATTAAATCGCTTATAATTGTCATGCAAAGTTAATGGGTTATCGAATAAAAATCCAGATAATGTCTAAGACATGCCTATTCTTGGAGTTTGTTGGGGTCAATGTGCTATGCAATCCACCTATATGCCACCTATTCATTCACCCTGGTCCCCCTACCCTGCATATTCCCTCTCCTCGCGCCACACCCCAGCCCAGGCACTGCTTAGATCCCTTGTTTACCTGTTCAACATTCTGGAGATCATTGCCATCTAGGCCTAGTTTTTCAGGGAGGAATCTGCTTGAGAATTAAACTTTGCTTACTTATAACTCGGAATTTTTACTAGGTACCTCCTGGGATGCAGTACTTAGGTCCAATTATATGCATGGTTCTGCGTGTGGTTGTAGTATTACTACACCTTATTGTTACACGCTGTATAATAAAAATTCTGCAGAGTACGATCAAATGTTTATTGATTATCATCTACAATGTGACTATCATTTCCTCTACATTTTCAATAAATGCATTATGAAACCAATAGACTTTCAGATTTCATCCATGCAATGAGTGGTAGGTAATTTATATAGGTTGGTAAGTAGGAAGTGTGTGTGTGTGTCTGTCTGAGATATGTAAGGAATATTTATTTCACACTTCAATAAATGTTAGTAGACAATGTATGTACTTGTTGGGCATGTAGGTACCTATGCAGGTTTACAATTATTTATAAGTATCTAAAGACTTATCGCAAAGTAGCAATATACAGGGTACATAGGTAGGTAGGTACCTCTACCTACTTCCATGGAAGCATAGATAAATACTATATTATATATTGGAAGTATGTATGTATAAATTTACTTATTACCTAAGCATAGGTAGCTAACATTACAAAACATGTAAATTAATCAATGATTTTTATCGTTTTGGTTATAGCTGTGGTAATAGTAGGGGACTCGTGTTTACTTTATTAGTAATGTAATTGGTTCAGTAGTATTTTCTCAAAGCAAAAGCGCTGTGAGAAACGTCAAATCAAAATGGTGTTAGCCAGTTGTCAAAGGCACAGGCGCAGTTCATAAAATCCAAATAATGAGTGATTATTTCGGAGAAATATTCATTGGAACATACAAGGGATCTGTTCGTCTTGTCCTTCGTATAAAGCTATATAGTTCACGTGGTTTTATTGCGGATAGAAACATGATTGTTTTTCATTTGGCAATGGCGGATGACACGAATCATCGCGACGCAATAAAAATGGCCGCTATTATGGTAAGGCGAGCGTCAATGATGCGACTGCAATCAAAAGTGTACCTACATAAAATGATCTATATTTTTCAGTGAAAACGACTACATCATGTCTCTTAATTACTAGCTTGCTAACCTTGTTCCTTTTTGGAGGTGAAACCTAGATGGGTGAAAGGGCGCGAAATTACGCCGTTGTTGAATCAAAGTTTACGTTCTGTTATTGTACCTGTATCTGAGTACAATACTATTATATATTTAGTTTCCAAGGCATTTTAGAGTAAATTATGTACTAAATTGCTTTATTCCCGAATATTCTCATAAATATGCACATTTTCATAAAAATATTCAATGACATTGACAACTCGATGGGTCTTTGCATTGCAATAAAACCGCCAAGTTTTAGGACAAATCCTTTAGATTATACACACATTGAATGATCCTTAATAAGAAAATTTAACAGTATGTCTCGTATTTCCAGTAAAGTCCTTTTACATTGAAAAATAATAATACATAACACGTCTGACACCCTTATGTTTCGACACTTAACCTCAATATCTGATTATTGCTGTAAAGACGATAAAAAGTGCTTGTAAATGCTTTAAACTTGAAGGTTCTGAAAGATATACACACCTAGGTATGATGGAAAAATATTTAGGACACTAGAGCCAAGTAATTATGTGATATTTTGATAATTACGTGCACATGAATGAAACGTAACAATCGGCAATGGACAATTTTTGTACACAGTATGCCACATCTTTTAGGAAGTGAATTAGCATTTCCAGCTGTTTCTAGTCAATATATGCTGAACCTCTGCGTAAAATACAATGCTCAGTAATAATTAATAAGTATTACACACAGAAGTACCTGATGAAATACGTATCGACAAAACATTCCAACATATCGAATATTAGATTTCATTTACCTGTGAAGGATTCCTTCCCCTCAACTCCAGGGCGACTCTCTTTTCCATCGTGAGTAGGCACACTTGAGATCCACACTCTAAAACACTTCGAATTATCTTTTTATTAATTTTCAAGGAAATAAATCACCAAGCTTGGGTTTCAAAACAGAAGGAAACTATAGATACAAGAATGACGTCGTACAAGTGACTCCCTCTGGCGACAAACTGAGTGGCCGGATGTATGTAGTACAATTGAGATACAAACAATAGCAAAACTGGTTTCACATCTAACCAAACTTACCATAGGCTTGCTAAGAATTAATAATTATTATTATTTTAGATAAATCTACATACAAAATTACAAGAAAATTGATTTTATGCAATTTATCATAACCTTCGATGGTGTTAAGTTGGTATGAATGGTGTTGTTGCCAGTCTTGATTTGCAAAGGGCGGCATTTATAAAATATTGTTGTCATTGTGAAGATTTATTTACCAGTGTGGTGATTGGTAATATTTGTTTTGTACCCATGTGTGGTGTTTAATATTAATATCACTTCGAATTTGTTTTTCTCACTAAGCAGTGTTATTTATTTCGAGATTTACAAGTTTCTTAATTAAGTTTTTATTTGGCGTATTATTTATTTATCAAGGACAAAACAAGTGTGTCTATAAAACAAATTATATTTTTTTAAATACACATAAATACCTAAGTAAAGTCATCGATAACAATGTGTTTATATACCTCGGTTCAGACTACCGTAACCTACACATAGTTCTCAATAATTTGATAATTGGTTCTCTTTGCTGAACTGAAAACCTTAATATTATTTAAAGCTGTAACATAATTATGTATGTAATTTATTTAATTTACTGTCAAAATTGTACGGCATAACTTATAAAAGCTGCTTAGATCTAACTAGGGACTGCTTTAATTTAAATAATATAGTTTAGTACTGCGCACAACAACATTTTAGTTCAGTATTGTTGTAAGGCCGATAATAGTATATTTCACTCATACCACCTCCCCTTACACTACCTACTTCTTACTCGTATCAGATAATGTTTATCAACGACCAACAACCCGATTGCTGGTCAGACTACAACAATAACGCCAAAACAAACGCTGACCGAAAATCTTACTTCGGCCAATAAAGATTTTTTTTTCTATTGTAGACTTTTAACCCAGACCAAATGAAGGTGATATTACCTTATTGAAATAAATATTGTTAAAATTAGATGATCGCTCTCGTTTTTTAACATTTATACACTCTTTCCATTTTCTAGCTAGACCGGGTAGGTAATATATCTATTAGATTGTATTTTGTAATTTTCGAAATTTCATTAATTTTCTTTACATTACATACATAGTGCCTATATATTTATTAACACTAATGCATCCAATTACATGGTGTAACAGTTAAAATAAATCTTAAATTCTTGAAATTAACAATTATTATCTCCGATAATTGCTTGATAGGTACCTATACAATGTAAAGAATACACTTCAAATCTCTCAAATCACATTTTAAATACAGAAAATATTGGAGTGTAGGTGTATGGGTGGGTAAATAAACCACATGTTTAAAAGTAATTTCACAACCTAGTTACAACATAGGTGAAAAATCTTTGAATTTATTTCAAATTGCCTACCTGTTTAGAGCGAGGACAGTCGCTGTGCGTATGTCACACATTTTTAAGGTTTTTTTAAGGAGTACTTTGATGGCGACAAAACCTCAATAGTGACGGTCATTGATTTTAAACAATTATCCTAGATTTGTGTTTTTTCCGAGTTTGGACGCGTAATAATAGACGATTATTAGCTGTTAAGATTTCGTAACAGAACACGACTCTAGGCAAAGTGTACAAAATCATGGAACGTTGTTTTTGGTTTTTCTCGTCATCCCCTTAGAAAGTTTTAGTAATGGATCTACCGCTTTACTAGAACGTGACTTAGACAGGACAGTGATCTAATGAAAAAAATATTATGTGTCTGACTTCTGACTATTAAAATTACTTGAAGAATGGCAAAGGTACAAACGTACGAGTCCATTTATACATTAAAAAAAGATCTAATTTTACAATATTACAAGAATTATAAGTAGGTACGCGAGTATACAAGCAGCAAAGCAGACGTAGTGAAAAATTATAAAGAAAAAGGAAGCAGCGAGCATGAAAAAATTATGTGCTGTGTATGTTTTGCATTGTTTTTTTTTCTTAAAATATCAAATACAATGAGGCAAGTTTCATGGAAAATATAGTTGTGTAACACTAGTGCTACACATAAGCTTTTCAGTTTACGAACATTTAAAAAAAAAATGTTTTCATAAATTTTTATTATCTGATTTTCTGGAAGACGACATTAGGTACAACTTGCTTTGTAGGGTTCCGTACCCAAAGGGTAAAACAGGACCCTATTACTAAGACTCCGCTGTTCATCAGTCTATCTGTCTGTCCGTCTGTCACCAGGCTGTATCTCATGAACCGTGATACTTAGACAGTTGAAATTTTCACATATGATGTACTTATTTCTGTTGCCACTGCAACAACAAATATTAAAAACAGAATAAAATAAATATTTAAGGGGGCTACCATACAACAAACAAGATTTTGTTGCACGTTTTTGCTCGATATTGATAACAGCAACAAGTAGACGCTTGAAATATTTACAGAATATTTAGTTATAAATTAACTTTACAAAAAATATTAAAAGAATAAAATTAATATTAATCCCATAAAACAAACGTGATATTTCTCAATTCAGTTTTTTCTCGGTCTTTCTAACGATAACTTGAAATATTTATTAAAGATAAACGGAACCCTTCGTGCGCGAGTCCGGCTCGCATTTTATAGCCGTGAACAATCAGCATATTTGTGCCAGTTTTGCATGTTTCATCTTCGAGCCTTTATCTTTTAAAGATAAATAACTGATATAATAGTTCGCACTTGCATATTGTACCTAAGTAAGTAGTAAGTTAAGAGCGCTTAATAATATTATGCGCTCTTAACTTATTAGCATATTATGATAATATGCTCAATCTTTTCATGCGTACACAACTACACAAATGCTTTAAAAATAAACTTCAAAAACTAATCAAATCACCTCTTTGTAGTTGTAAAAGTTTATTTAAAAATGCCATATTTAAATAAAAATGAAAAGATATGATTTTTTCCAGATCGTTTCCGTAGTTCCATTGGACGTCCCATTGACGGGACGATTCGGCACTTTTAAACTCCTTGTTGACTTATCCGTTGGAAGTCGTTTCTGTGCCAGTGCGAAGTGATGATGATGATGCAGATCATCCAGTCGGGTTCGGCTACGGGTGAAACCGCGGCTAGTGATATTCTACCATAAAATATATACATAACCTACATATATAACTGCTCCCTGAGGTGATGGATAGATAGATAACACTTTATTAAGACACTACATTTATGACTTAATATTAGAAAATAAAATAAAAAACAATGCTTTAAGCTAGGTGCAAAAATGGGCGGTCTTATCGCTCAGAGCGATCTCTTCCAGACAGCCCAGTCAATTCATTCCCAAAGGAATATCAAATAAGAGATGCACGGTAACAATACAAAAATGGATGATGAAGTTGAAAGTACTTTACGACCTACTTCACCATCATCATCATCATCATCATCTCAGCCGAAGGACGTCCACTGCTGAGCATAGGCCTTTCCCACAAATTTCCAAAAGAACCAGCCTGCATCCAACGTCGTCCTGCTACCTTTATGAGGTCGTCACCTGTGAGTGTGTGAGGACCTACGCTGCGCTTGCCGGTCCGTGGTTTCAAGAACCTTCTAAGCCCATCGGCCATCGGCCATCTGTTCTGCGTGCTATGTGGCTTGCCCATTGCCACTTCAACTGGCTTATCTTCTCGGCTATTTCGGTGACTTTAGTTCGTCTACGGGTCTTATTTCTGGTTCGATCACGTAGAGAAACCCCGAGCATAGCCCTCTCCATAGCTCGTTGTGCTACTTTGAGCTTACTTATGAGGCCCATAGTAAGAGATCACGTTTCAGTGCCATATGTCATCACTGGTAACATACATTGTTCAAAGACTCTTGTCTTCAGGCACTCAGGTATTTTTGACGAGACGAGACGACCTACATATAGTTACAAATAAAATTGTCTGCACAAAAAATAACCTACATAGAGGATCGAAACATTTGAATGATCAAATGTCTCAGATCTACCTTTACAATGTTTAAAATTATACAAAAATTATTAAATTATGAATTGTGAAGTTAAAGTAAATTATAGAATTCGCGTGTTTTAGTTAAATTTTATTATTGCTAATTCTTTTTAATAAAGTCTACCTATGTAAAATTGGTTTAAAATTAAAACAAAATATGTAGGTATTATTTTATTTGTATAAGTTTTCTTTATAAACGTTGTAATAATGAGGGAAAAATGAATTGGTGTAAAGAGTTTGTGGTTTTCTACCTCTTCGCCTAAGTATATCAATATAGACTATCCGCAAGCGCATTTTTACGCAAATTTGTACGCATTGTAGATACATTTTGAACTGTGTCAAAGCATCTTACATTGAACATTAAGACGCGCTCGTATCCTGATAATAGTAAAAATCAGAATTTTTAAACCCCTAGTGTACCGAAACAGATCGATAATATATTATGAAAAAAATATTAAAGTTAGAAAAGGAATAGGAAAAGAGTTATAACCGAATAGAATTCATAAATATGACTCTCTTTCCGCAGAAAAAATCCTGAATAGGTCCACAAAAATAAACTTTCACGTCCAAACTCTCAGAATTTTCAGCGATAACACTATATTTTTTTTTAGGTAATACTTAGCCAACGTACAGTACTAAAGTTATAACCAGCAGTTTTTTCGATTCTGTTAGTATATATCGAAAAATAAAAGAAAACGTACAAAATTAATGCATTTTCGCATTAAATCGTCCAATCTAACAAGCGATTTTCAACCTTACGTAAAGCATCGTAAATTATTTTAAAATTGGGATTGGACCGCGCCTTAAATACTCTGTGATATCTACATTTACTGTCACAAAACCCTATGTACGAGTTGAATATATATGAAATAAGCTTTGGTAGGGCAGTGGGCAACGGCAATGTATGCCGCTGTACTGCCAGCTGGTAGTGCCGTGGGGAATTTTGAATCTGAATTACTAAAAGTTCCCTTCTGCACTATCAGTAGTGTAGCTTGGCTTGGATGGAACGATCTCGCTAATTCTTTTTGTTGTGTTAATTATTGTCAAGAGAAGGTTCTTATGAAAGAAAAACCAAGAAAAAATGGGAGGTTATGGCGAGGCCGAAGACCGAGCCTACTTCGCGAAGTCGCGGGCAGTCGCTAGTATTGAATAAATGCTGATGCAAAACTATGTTCAGAGATTATATTTGCTCATGGAGCCAAAACAAACCAAACATTCCGATAAGACGACGGTTCCGTTAGCTCAGTTGGTAGCGGCCATGCCTTCGAAGCGAAGGGTCCCAGGTTCAATCCCTGGGCGGGGCAAATAATTGCGTGTTGAGCAGAAATGTTTGTTCTCGGTTGACTGTTTTGACGTTTGATGATAATGATGATGATGCTACTTTAAATCATCATCATCATTATCACCATTACCACTATACATATTTCTACTGAAAAGCAGTAATGTTCGCATTGAAGAGTTCCGGTTTGAAGAGTATGGGTGCCAGTGAAATTACAGACACATCAGGGTAACGGGCGCAGTGCAGAACTGCAGTACCCGCTGACTTTTTCCTTTTTAAGTAGCTTGTGCTGTGAGACCTTGGTCATTATACTCATACGGATGTTAGTTACTCTTTCACGCTCAAACAGATAGGTCAATTTTGATAAAATTTGGTAAGGAGGTAGATAAGGCGCTGGATTAACACATAAGATTCTTTTGATCATCATCATCATTCATCACCATGTGGGTGATACCGCGGGTCGCAACTAGTATTTCCATATTTAAGTCAGGTCACCGGGAAGTAGGTACTCATACCCTATACTATAGGCTACGATTTACAGGCGGGTGTTAAATATGCGGCTTAAATGACCGCATTTTTTTATTGGGTAACCTAAGTACGTAAATTTCTATTTATATTATTTATTTTTTAAAGTTTCAAGCGGCGGGTAGATATTTATTAATAATTTTGAATTTGGTATGATTACCAACCTGATACCTCAACGTGTTACTGAAATAATTAACTTAAAAAAATTAAATAAACCCCATTTTTTTTTTTTTTATTTATTTTATGCATTATTTATGAATTAGCTATTCTAACAAATACATCCGCATCAAATCGGTACATTCGTTTGGGAATTACGATGCCACGGACAGACACACCAGATACATATTTAGTTGCAAACGTTAAACATAAAAACCCCCTCTATATCTATTTATTATCTGGTTATCTGAGAAGAGAAAAAAACCTTGTTTGAAAAGTTTTCCCGACCGGCTAACCTTCCCTAGAGCTCCCAATATTCCAGCTGTAATTTAATCCCAGGGTCAGTTTAAGATCCAAAGTTCAAGAGGCCTACTCTAAAAAATGAAAAACGGAGATTCGTTTGACGTATTTCGCGTTTTCTACCTGTAAAAGTGAAGAAGCACGAATACAGTCAACTTTGATGAAATGGACGAAATTAATTATTGTTGTATTTAGGAAGTGTGTGTTTGATATTAGTATTTTCTGATTGATCTACTATATGAAAATACTGTATTTATTATCCAGGCAATCTCTGCGCTAAGCGTTATCAAAATCGTGCTAAAGTTAAATAAGCGTGCAAGCAGGAGAACCAAACGAAAAACGGGCACACACTATCGCATTATCAGATAGATAGATAGAAAATCTTTGATGATCATTGAAAAATATTCTTTATTGCACTATACAATGTACATAAGTAGGCGAACTTAAGGCTTATGTGCATTTTCTTCCAGCTAACCTTTGTGTAATGTAGAAGTGTGTTTGGTAGTGCTTTGAATTAGTTTAAACAACATATATTTAAGGTAGATCATCAATACCTACATACAAATTATTAATTAAATATATGTAACAAACTATTTTATATAAGTACTATAATATACACACTACATATATCTGCCACACATAAAATAACATATATTTAAATTTAAAATTAAATTGCTTAATTAGGTTTATCATTTTGTAAGGAAAGGTAATGTTGATAAAGTTTGGATTTGAAGGTTTCCAAGGAAGATGCTTTGCGAATTCTCACAGGAAGAGAATTCCCGAATTGCAGTGACTGTAAAAGAGCACTAAGCGGTAAAAAGTGTAATAATTAAACTACTAGCTGGTGCCCGCGACGTCGTCTGCGCAGAATTAGTACTTCGAGTAGCTTATTATCTTCTCCAAAACCATATCTAATCTTTATACCAAAATGTCATAAAATAATTACACGGTTATATGAGTAGGTAAATACAAAGTAAATCAATCAGTAAACATTAATAATAAAATACAGTACCTACGTACATACAAATATAACATTAATCAGCATGGAAAAAACTGTCAGTACATTTTATCACCATTGACGGTATTTGTGTTAGATTTCATCACCCTTATAGGTCGCCGAGCACGTCTAGTGTATCAAACTGTCAAATGATCAAGCGTGCTTTTGACTTATCAGAAACTGACACAATCTTTGACAGAACTGTTATCATAACGATCATAACGTAGGCCGCGATCTTGTTTTTTTGTCCATAGATATATACAGTGCTACAAGGATCTTTTGGCACTTGGGTGACATTAGCGTGAGGGCGTGGGTGTGCAATTAGGGTTACTAGTTTAACGAAATGTCCTTAATTTTAAGGACCTGTGCAAAATTTTATAGTTCTGTAAGTGATTTATAATAAGGTTCTGGAGCAACTCTATTCAAATAGAGTACGCCTTAGTACTCTATTTGAATAGTGTTGATGTTGTTAAAAGTTGAAATATAAAAATAGTTTTTTAGTTTAGAGTTCTTTAAAAATATTTAAAATTATGCCAAGTGTGTATTTCGTTCTAGTCCTGATTTATTTAACGTACAATAAAATGTAGGCAAAGTGACTAGAATCATGAGACGATGGTAATTGGTCTCGGTAATGGAACCACTTCGTTACTAGAACGTAACTTAAACAGGACAGTGACTTGACTCTGACAACTTGAACAACGAACTATGGAGTGGGCTATGCTCGGGGTTTCTCTACGTGATCAAATCAGAAATGAGGAGATCCGTAGACGAACTAAAGTCACCGACATAGCCCAGAAGATTAGCCAGTTAAAGTGGCAGCGGGCAGGCCACATAGCATGCAGAACAGATGGCCGATGGGCCGGAAGGTTCTGAAGTGGAGACCACGGACAGGCAAGCGCAGTGTAGGTCGTCCACTAACAAGGTGGACTGACGACCTGACAAAGGTAGCAGGACGACGTTGGATGCAACCGCTTCCAACCGGTCCATTTGGAAATTTCTGGGGGAGGCATATGTTCAGCAGTGGACGTCCTATGGCTGAGATGATGATGATAATGACTTGAATAATTATATAATATATATAGAATATTATAAAGTCACTTGATGCAACATTATGTATTACATAACTATTTAACTTGACGAATGGAAAATGTACAAACACGTGAGTTCAATTATAAAGTAAACAAAGAAGTATTAAAAACTCAGTTTCAGTGATATTTTGACAGTGTTTTGATAGCAAAATAATTATTTAATGTATTTTTGCTTTAAAACCACTATATTGATGTTTAGAATGATGTTTAATTGTTACAAGTTTTCAATCTTATTTAAGTGGCAACATTCGCAAGCCGTAGCACGGCCATAGATAATTATAGTCTGATTAATCTATGGGCCATACAATAGCAACGCAATTGCAATTGAGAGCAACATATAACAGAATACCTAATTTGACATTAGAAGCAGTACAATCGCAGAAGCGTTGCAGTAGTGTGGCAATTGCTCAGTAGCTAAGAGAATAGCCACGCTGGACCTATGTAAATAGGGCGAATTCTGTGATTTTGTCTATGCAGTGCCCACAAATATTACGCTTATTCACCCGCGTGGTGATGGATGATGATGATGATGAAAAGAATCCTAACCCGCCGTTTGCGCGTGAGAGTTACAAACATCCACGCATCCATACATCCATACTTACAAACTTTCGCGTTTATAATATTAGTAGGAAGTAGGGCAAAACACTCACGTTAGGGATCGAATACAACGACCCGAGTTTCGAGCATGTCCGATGCTCATCTTCATATTCGATTCCTAACGTGAGTGTTTTGGCGGTTAATAACAATAGTTTAATATGTGTCAAACTAGAGACCTTGAATACAAAAAAAGTGGAATTAAGTATGTTACGTAAACCCAAGTTGCAGGTGGTTTAAGGAATGCATAGAGTCCATAGAGCGTTCATGGAAAGAGAGCAGAGAAAAACGTTCTCTTAGGTAATTTGGGGAACAGAGATTGTGAAGAATGTTATAAAGAAGATAGTGTGTATGTTCTAGCCAGTGTAGCTGTGTACGGTAGAAAGAGCATCATAATACCCAAGTAAGTATGTCTGTGTATGTTTGATGAATATTAACGGAAGTGAATGGGGCAAATATAGACTGGAAAATATAGAGATATTTGGAGGAGGTAGGGCAGGAAATATATTCTTCTTCGTTTCCTTACATTAACAACAAAAAGAAGAAGTTTATGTCGTGCTGGAATCATCACTCACATGGAGTCTGTAAATTGTACTTTGTATATACTCGGTGACTAGAACAGAGAATCATGAGATTTTTATGAACCCCCTTTTCCTGGTAGGTATATACAGCGTGTAACAAAAAAGTGTAGTGCCTAATACTAAAACCACATACGCAGAAGCTTGCGTACAGTTGGTAACTGACTACTGCGTCCCAGGAAGCAGAAATAATTCTGAGTTATGTTAACCAAAGTTTTTCTAACTAACCCAAGGAGGTTTATCCCTGAAAACTAGGCCAAAGACTACTATGACCTCCAGAACATGGACTAGGTAAACAAGGTCTAAGAGGGGCCTGGGCTGGGGTATAGCGCGGGAAGAAGGCGCATGCAGGGTACGGGGACGAAGCGAATGAATAGGTGTCGTGGGGCCGGTGTTAATTTGGCAACCAAAATTATGCAGCCGATAACTCGACTAAATTGAAGAGAAATTATGTTAAAGTTATGTTATTAAAATTACAACGTAAGAACAGGCTCTTAAAAATACATTATTACTAAACTAATATTCATTTTTAATCACAAGAGTAATAATATACTTACTCAATATATATTCTCAATAATAAAAAAATCTTAATCAAATATCAAAGACTTAACAAGATTTAAAAGACCTAGAACCTCAAATTGCCAATAATCTTTTATGGATATTGCTACACAAGCAGGTTTAAAAATAACAGACATAATGTGGCTAAACCACTGGTGTTTTCTTTTCTTCGGTTACGGTTCTGGGGTCTTTCATATCAAAATATTCCAGCAGCCAAAGTATCAGATGTAGAAATACCATATTGATCATTTCACGTAGGATACTATAAACTGGAAGAGCCATATAAAAACATAAAAAATCAATTGTCTAGCTTCACATATGCACTACGAGAATTAAACAAGGAACAGACACAAAAACAGCACTGTCTGCTTATTACGCTTATGCAGAAGCCTGGTTGAGATACGGCGTTATACTATGGGGCAATAGTGTTGATACACAAGATATCTTTAATATGCAAATGAAAATGTATACGTATATTAAGTAATATTGAAGAACCAGATAGTTGCAAACCTCATTTCTTCTAACTCAAAACTGACATTAACATCAATTTACATTTTAGAAATTTGCAAACTCGTCAGAAAATACCCTATAATTTTGTCAAAAAAATGGACTAACCGCGACGAATTCTGGCCCACAAACATAATGTCTGCAAAAAATTATTATAAAATTCCGGAGTATAAAAGCTCAAGATAAAAGCCAAATGTTTGAAATTAAACTTAAAACGCTATTACTTATAATAATAATAATAATAATACCTATATAACGCACCACGCCAATATATATATATATATATATTGGCGTGGGGATTGCAGCGCACATGGCAGTGCGTATTGACCTCAACTCCAAGAATAGGCATGCTATCTAATAGGGCCGTTCAAAAAAATATTTAGATAATATTTTTACCTCTGTATACAAAAAAAAAATATGTGTTTTAAATTTAAACCTTGCCAAGTTAATCCTGGCTAGGTAGATATATATGCACACCTTTCAGTATTATTTGATACAAGCTATATAAAGCCCATGCAATACCCCATGGAAGTAGACCGCAATAATAAAACTGTTTTAGTTCGCATGCCTTATCAACATTAACAGATTTACAATTCAATTTTATTAATAGTAGATACAACCATCTAAATATAAGGATTTGGACTGGGGATATTGGGCGGAATGATATCGCAAAGAAAGACCCAGTCTACAGCTAAAGAAAACGCGAAGGACACTTCCTTTAACCATTTATCATTGATACCTGATCCTTAGTTTTGTTTAGTGGTCTGGTTAGAAAGACCTATACGAAGGCGGTAAATTGTTGAGGTGATTTTTATTGGATTAACGGTATTTAAAAAACCAACGAGCTTTAGGAATATATGGCCGAATATTTTGATAATTTTTTTTGTCGAATTCTATTGAGAAAATGTATCAAATTCAAACGAGTTTTCTTACCATAATAATTTGAGATTAATAACATGCTATAACTTGTGAAGTTAAATTCAAAGAGAATACTTATAATACTGGCTAAGCCCATAAGCATCACACGAAAAAGGCTTTTCTAGCTGAAAAAAATAAAATTCATTTGATTTATCTATTGAGGTGTCAAACAATTTTGTTGCAAGTTTGGTTTGTAATGGAAATTCGAGATAAGTGTGTACATATTATTAATTATTTAACTAATTCTATTAATGCTACATGTATTGGAAATGGTCCTGAGAATACTTCGACGTTCCATATTGACTACGCGTCGATGTCCACTCGTATTCTTTATCATATTGGCTTTGATTGTAATTCATAAATGGACTAGTAAGCATGAACTCATAATAGATCAGAACCTGATATCTGCAGAAAAAGAATTATCTAAACGAATTAGCAATATTAATAACATGCAAAGATTGCAAAACATAGAAATATACGGAACTTTGAAGAAAGACACAGTGATTTTCGTCATACTTTTAAATACATTTTCAAATATTTTTAAAATATTCTTGAATTCGTTATCAGAAGTTCACGGTATCGACGAAGCGTTACTAATATTTTCACATTCTTATTACGACGAGAGATTCAACCAAATTATCGATGATATAGATTTCAGTCGAGTTTTACAAATATTTTATCCATATTCAGTGCAAACACATTTACGAAAGTTTCCAGGTCACCACCCGAGCGATTGCCCTTCTAACATGAATAAAAAAACAGCAGAGGCGATTAATTGTACGGGCGCATATTTTCCAGATATTCGAGGACATTATAGAGACCCAACTCGAGCCGAAAAAAAACATCACTGGTGGTGGACAGCTAATCAAGTATTCGAAGGGCTGAACTGTACAACAAAGCATACTGGGCTCGTTATATTTTTAGAGGCCGATTTTATTTTCATGAAGGATTTCATTTATATGACATTGTACATGAAAAATGTAGCGGGGTCGCTGCCTCAATGTGAATTCCTTTCCATGGGGACTAACTCCGTCCCAAACACGGGCGAGAACGTTGAAAATTTTTATGCGTTGGAGTTATCTAAATGGGACCCGAAATTTCATTCCAGCGCTTTAGCTTTCGACATGACAACTTGGAACACAATTGTATCTCATTATGATCTATTCTGTAACATTGACGATACTTCATGGCCACGTTCATTGCATTATATTTCTTGTAATAGAAAAAATGGGAATATGTTTAAAGTGTTGTCCAGCGTCACACCGAGAGCTTTCAAGATTAGCACTTGTGATCACTATGCATTGTTCGGGTGTGATGTACATAGTAATATGGAGAAAGTTTGGAGTTTAGAGAAAGTGAATGAAGACAATTGGTTCCCTCCTCACTTGGAGTTACACATAAATGTAGAGATAGAAAATAACGATGATTTTGCTTTCGATTATACAGAGAGTGATGGAGGATGGGCTGACCCTCGCGATAGACGACTTTGTTACAATATGACTTATAGTAAAATTAAAAAACATATAATGGAAATGGACAACGAGTTTTCCGAATACATAATACAGTCATAAGCAATGTTTACATTCATAATTTATTTTAGGTATTTAAATATAAGAAGTATGTAGGTATAACATATTGAAAACCGTCTTGATTGGTATCACAGCAGTGCCAGATATTCTGCAGCGAAGCAATGTTGCGCAAGCATTACTATGGTGGGTGTTAAGGGCACTGTAGTAACTGAAATTGCGTTTGTTATTATTATATTGGAAACTGCTTTAAAAACTAATGTCTCTGACGAGCTCAGAACAGTGCCACACAAAACTAGTGGTCTAAGCTTTGGATGGCACTGCAGCAAATTGGGCAAGTGTAGTGCTTAACATCAAGTGCTCGACTTGCCCATCTCGTTATTTAACCCTTACGCATCCGTGGACGTTAGTTTAATACGTAAATATTTTGTTCTTAGCGTAAACAAGATGCCGCGCCGAGTCAATAATTGCATAAATACGAATAACCAAATTAATAGTAAGAGCAAAGTATTATCCCATTACGTTCTCGTGAAACTCGGGCCTTTATTTCAGGGAAAAAGCATGGGTCATGATCGAGCACGCGGGCCCACTGCGGATTCGTGTATTATTACTAAGTAATGAAATTTTAATTTCTTCGTACCAAAACCACAGCCAATACCGTTGACCTAAGTTCTATAGGCAATTATAATTCAGGCAAATAGCTTCTTAGTGAATTTAGCATTTCAGGCATACTGCTTCATTGGCATCTCGCGTTAAAGGCAAACAGTTTGCTAGTCAACCTCTTGTTTTAGGTATAATGCTATCATTGGCATCTTGCTTTTAAGAATTAGATCAAAGAGTGATAAAGGTTTCTTAATATGAGTAGAACTACATCGATAGTCACTGGGTTAGTTGCCAAAAACTTAAAGATAAAAAGCTATGGATGGCGGAAAACAAATCAAGCAACAGCTGTCATAATATATACAATGTCGGGTTTAATGGGTAACGGTAATGTTGTTTAATTTCCCTACATTTGGGCTTCCTGAAATTTTGACGCGCAATAATGGTGGAAGTGTTCGTGACGGTGCTGAGTGTAGCCAAAAGTTTACGAAATCATGAAACGTTGTTTTTCTGTACCTCTCGAGAAAGTTTTATCAATGCATCCACTGTTAGACAGGACATACTGTTATGTGAAAGTAACTTGACTCTGCTTATACGCGAATCTCACTTTTTTGAGGGGTGAAAATGCTATCCACTTCCCGTCCGCCGCGAGGGTGACGGGTTTAGACCTGTGAAGGGATGACCTTGTCCACCAAGGTCACCCCCTAGACGTGTAGGTGAAGAGTCGGTGAAGAGTCCTCCGACTCTTCTCCGTATCATCCGGCGCACCACACTCGTGGCAGGCTGGGTCGCGTCCCGTCTCGCGATTTGATGCACGTACCTACTTCAAAGACCCGAAAGGCCGCTTCACTCGCCTCTGGAGGACCGGACGGAATATGAATCTCACTGATAAAACTATTATAAACTTGAGGAATATCGCATCGTATACGTATTATTAGCGACTGACTTCCATTCCTAACCTTACGTCACGTCCGACTGCTTCAATCATACTTCCTATCTTAATTTTTACGAGATTTAATTATACGTTCTATTATTTCTTGATATAAAATTTTTTTATTAGCCTCTTGGCCCTTTGTTATTTTCCGTTTTGGCGCAACATTACCCAATTGCTAGTAGTACGCTGCACTTTTCTAACAATACTGAACTACTGAATTTTATTATAAAGTTCATCTTGGCCCTTAAATTTGTTATTTGCCGTTTTGGCGCCACATTAACCAATTACTAGTAGTACGCTGCACTTTTCTAACAATACTGAACTACTGAATTTTATTACAAAGTTCATCTTGGCCCTTAAATATGTTATTTTTCATTTTGGCACCACATTAACCTAATTACTAGTAGTATGCTGCACTTTTCTAGCAATACTGAACTACTGAATTTTATTATAAAGTTCATCTTGGCCCTTACATTTTTTATTTTCTGTTTTGGCGCCACATTACCCAATTACTAGTAGTACGCTGCACTTTTCTAACAATACTGAACTACTGAATTTTATTACAAAGTTCATCTTGGCCCTTAAATATGTTATTTTTCGTTTTGGCGCCACATTAACCTAATTACTAGTAGTATGCTGCACTTTTCTAGCAATACTGAACTACTGAATGTTATTATAAAGTTCATCTTTACCCAAATGAAGAAACTAATTATTTTATGTTTATTATTAAATTGATCACAAATTTTCTTATTACTTACAATACAATGTATAATTGTAGTACGTCATTATCAGAGTATCATAATAAGTACTTACATATTTGATTTTTATGCGGTAGTTCGTTCTAAGGCGTATTACTTATATAAAACAAAGTGGAAGCAATGGGAACGCATTCTTTATCATTCGAACATTTTGGAAGGTGGAAACCGTGCAGGAATAAACAGATACCTATAAGTATTGTACCCATCTACTTCCATTCTAAGTCTACCCACTGAACCGTATATAATCCGTCCAAAAACGACAGATCACTGTCAGTTACCAATGATTCAGCTTAAAATAGGTACCTACTTAATCTAACATATCTACACTGAGAAAAATCTAAAGCTGAAAGCGTCGTAATAACGGCGGGTTTGGTTGGTATAACGGCAAAAAACCGCCCAAACGTAATACGAACAAAAATGCTTTCAATGCAGAAAGTCATAAACGCCTTACAGTTTACGGCGATTACAACAAGTAGGAATACGATGAATATGACTTGACTATTTGTTTAGACGTAGGCACCATCCAATAGATTAGCCGTAAGTAATGAAAAATCAGTAAACATAATAAGTCGGTTAAAAAATGAAGAGCTGACATTAAATTAAAATTTTTGTAAGACAATTTTAACCCCACGTAAGTTGCAAAAGGCAAAACCGGGAAACTATATCTTGGGCATTATCTACTGTTATTATTATTTATTTTCTCAGCAAGAAATTACATATTTTACTAATAAATAAATAAAGAGTTAATCTAGGTCAGTACATTAACGAGATTCGACATTCGATGGACTTTATAATTTAAATAGAATACCTACTAAAGTGACAAAGCATTAATGCCTACTATTCAGTTAAAGATGAACGTATATAAAGTAATTTTTCTTGTACCCTCCACTTTAACTACATATTATTCGCTTTAAGTGCACTTAAGCACGGTGCGGCATAGTAACGAGCGTCCGATGGGAACAACAAGAACCGGTTTACTGCACTATACATGCACCTTAACTCTGTAAACCTTCGGGATTTCAATGAAACCACTTCCAGTAGCTTGCACTCTTTTATTCGAAGCAAATACCGTCTTGTATTGCTTTCGAACCTTATTAAACTTGGAATTTGGCGCTAAGCCCACTTTTTCTCGGATACAAAAATCTGCGTGTTTTAGAGAGGAACAGCGCCATCTAGCGTGGTCTATAGTAGTGACTTATTGGTACAACACGGCCAGAATGGAGTTACTGACAATAAAGCAGCAAACCGTGCCTTTCGAAAATAGCATTGCCTGGCCATAAAACATTTTAGTAGGATACTAATAAATAGTAAAAAAGTAGAACCGTTCACATGTCATACAGTCTAATAGGTACTCACTTTAAACAAACCAATACCATGAATACATACCTTTCTTCTTCCTCCTTTTACAGGTATAACAGCGAAGTTCAAATGAAACAAAACTTTTGGTAATATAGATATATTATCCTTAAAAGTTAGATATTGTTTTACTACTGTAATGTCTACTTGTAATTTAGCCGTAAAACTTTTTTGGTACTTATACGTTGGAATAATAACTTTTATTTGCATTTAGATAGGTAAGTAGATACACAATGCATATGTTTGTAAACTCACTACGTAATGAATAAATTAAGAGGGCGCAACGGGGCTGGTTTCCTCTATGGTGCA
This sequence comes from Selenia dentaria, assembly GCA_917880725.1. NCBI lineage: Eukaryota > Metazoa > Arthropoda > Insecta > Lepidoptera > Geometridae > Selenia > Selenia dentaria. The sequence goes on along the minus strand of OU862888.1, from coordinate 16,222,481 downwards.
ACCTCATTTGTTGAGTAAATATGTCACGTAAATTATAAGATTGAAAATCAGTACATTGCTCCGGCGTGCAATCATAACATCATGAGCATTCGTGATGGGATAAGTCAGTCTTATCAGTTTTCACTCAAATGATACTGAACACGAAGTTGTTTGTAGTACAACCAATTATTTATAAACCTATGTTCAATTTAGCAGTATAAGTTAGCAATCTATACCTTGCATAACATGATAATTAAAATTCAACCGTATATAAATCTAATTCATCTTAGGTCAGAATCCGTTTTTTCTCAGTATAGGCTTAATGCCGACTTTTCTAAATGTTTCCTACTTCATTCTAATACGCCGACTTTTTTACGATTTGTTAAAATGTTTAACAATGTAAAACATTCGAATCCATTGGTGCTGGTAATCTCAATATGCCGACTAATACACTCGCGAACGTTGTTGTTTAAGTATTATTTCCCTTGGAGAAATCTTCTCTTAGTTGGGAAAGTGTAGGTTTTGAATAATCGGTATTGTTATAATTGATTATTAAAACAACACAGATCATCCGTGAATATAATCTGAAATTGACTATCCGAGATAGGAATAGCGTGGTGACGGAGGCCCTGCTGAAATGGGATGTGGGTAATTCTTCCTCTATGTCTTAATGTACCTATGTATCCTTGCTTTATGTCCGCTATTGTGTCTGTTCATATCTGCAATAATATAAGTTAATGTGTACTTATAGTTCTGTATAATAAAGAACGAAGTGGTATCGGTGAGCGGACGCGTCCTGTGTCGGATTGCCATCTTCCCTCAAATATTGTGCTAATACCTTATTCAGTTGTTGTAGGCCCCCATGTAGTATGGCCCTCAAGTATACTACTTAATATAAGTACATACAATTTTCAATAACAAAATCACGGACCCTGGAGTCGTTAAAGAGTATAAAAAAAGAGTACTGCTATGGGAATTGTCATAGGATGATAAAACCTAGTTGTGTTGATCCATAGTGTTTCATCTATGTACCTACCAAATTTTAATATTAGTAGAAGGAGGACTAACTAGGAGTAACCTCACAAATCGTAAAACTTACCACGAACCAAAAAGTTAGGCAGTTCCTACCTCTGTCGTGTAGGTAAATTGTGGAATGCTCTGCCGGCGTATATACGTATTTCCTTGCAGCTATGGGTCCCAGGGTCTTTTGTCGGGGCGTGAAAAAGCATCTCTCAGGTCATCATAGGGGTGGCGATTAGTGCAGCTTACGACTGCACTAATGGTCATTGCTTCTTGATTCCATCTTCGCTTTCCATCAGGCGAGAGGGAGTCACTTTGATGAACCATTATAAAAAAAAATCGGCACAGTGTAAGTAGCTAGGTACCAGCTGCAGAAATAACATGTTGTACATAATATTTATGTACCTAAGTATAGTTTTAAAGAAATAAGTATTTTTACTCGTATAATAAAGTTCATTTTGATTTATTTTTAGCAGCATTATATAATTATCCTCCTCAAGACTCCTCAGACTTTGGGGACTACCGATATAAGTGAATAGTAACTTGAAGCGTATGGTGACGATGATGCGATCCATGATTTTTGTTTACCCAAAAAGTGCTTAACGCGCCTAAAGAAGTTTTCACTTCAAATACACGTGAGCGCTGTATAAGGTGTGATCACAGGAGGTCGCGATTAGGAGATAGCGTTACAATAAATCCGGAGACAAAGAAGTGTCAGCTAGCGGCATCAGTTGAACGTAGCTGAACGTTAGTTGAAGAGCGGGCCGGCGGAGACGGGGGCGAGAGGTGCGCACGCAGCCGCGACCCGGCCGCAAGCAACAGTCTGCTCGTGCGGGCCGACGCTCGCGACACGCACCCACACGCAGCAATAATTATGCCCCATGGTAAGCACTATCACCACAAACCCGCGAAACTTCACAATCGACCACAAAACCCAACAAAAAAACCCTAGAAGTAAACACCACGCGGCCGCGACTACGTTTTCAGTGATGATTCATTCAGGCTTTCATTATTTATTTACACGTTGCAAAAACGTGAAAAAGTATCCGAATTCAAATGAATGCATTGCATAAAATATGTGAGTTCGCTTGTGATAACGAGAAAATTGTGTAACTGTTCAGGCTTTTATGCAAACTGATTCTTTGGAACGGGTCGCCGCAGGCACCTGCGTCCATTACCAACAAAAGAACTGTAAGCAAAAAAGGTTTATTGTAATATTCAGCCAGATTTTCATAACATTTTCATTTGAAAATGTGGCGATCAAATAATATGCTACTTTTATTTTGCCTTGAACGTTGTTAACTTAATTAAAATACTGCTTGAAATATACGGATGAAACAAGTGAGTTACAAAGGATGCTCGGTAAGTAAAACTTAGATTTAATTTGATTATTTTTAATTAAATACATAGAATGTGATTTTAAGGGCTATATAAGCTACATACTGTAAAAGTATAACTATTGTTATGTTATGTTTTATTCATACTATTTAATGACAATCATTCTGTTTTCATCGTAATATTGTTCATCAAAATTTTCACCAGCATATTGTTGAACTCGCGAATTAAAATTTAAAAACTCACACAGCATCTGTATGTTCCAATTTGCCTCAGACTGACCTGAAAACGGCTTTCGAAATGAGCTTTTTGAATATTTAATTGATACTAGGATGCGAAGAGTCATACTTGAAAGCTACCCTTATCATTATCCAAACAGGTACTTGGTACGTATTTCGTTACATAAAATTGTAAGATTACCTGCCCACATAATCCCAACAGGCGTATACATATTTAAATGTGAGTAGTGGTTATATCTCTATTAGTAATTATATTTGGAGAGAAGATAGGCATAATAGATGCCAATGCTAATTTTGTAGTAAGAATTTCCTTTTTATTTGAATTATCCTTTTTAATCTATCGAAAACGTGACTAGTAAACAAGTACAGACTAGACAGACTACTGTACAGTACAGACTACTACACTACTAGACTGAGTATGACTATGTAACAGGAAACACGAACTGCAGACGTACATACGCGTTTGCCAGTTAATAGTTATCAGAGAATTGATGTTCAGGTTTATCATCAAGCCGAGATATATTCCACACGAAGAACAATAATGTGTAAGAAACAAGAATTGTGTATGAAAGTGGATATGGGGACTTGGTAATTTAATGTCTAAACGATACAATCTATTTAGCTAACGTATATCGATTAAAATGCAACGTTACAACCACCAACCACGGGTATCGAAAGGTCAATCGTCCCTTTAATTAAATCCAGGTTTTTATGGTTTTAATAAACTGTTCACAAAGTGAGGGTGTTCTCTGGCTCAATTATAGACTGTATGTAACTAATTATAAGTAACAATACTTAAAGTTTGTTAAATAATGTGAAAGCTGTGAAATTTTGTTAAATAAATCAATAAACTGAATACTGAAATATTTCAAATAACTAAAATGTTGAACTGGTCGGTCCTTACAATTCTAGGCTTGAAAGTCTTATATTTCATCCAAATTCAGCTCTTGATCTACACGAGAACGCTATTAGGATTAACGATTAATTATGTCTGAGTATCTGCTCAGAGAATTCACGGAGAATGAATCGCCAAAGAAGAATAATATCAAGGATTCACATAATATATATACTCCTTGATAATATACAATGAGACATTTATCCTGCTATGTACAATACTGACATATAAGTCTTCTATATCGCTTGTTTTCTTTCACATTTTTTATCAATATTTTATGTTTTTTTAGTAATCTTTCTTTCAAAAACTTTTTTTGGCCATTCCAAATTATTAGACACCTACTTTAATTTGATTCCATACCGTTACTTCTACATAGGTTGTATGTGGATATTCCATTCCCTTGTGCACATTGTGGACCATTGTGGGATGGTGGATCAACCAAGAGTTTGTCCTTCCATTAACTTGACAATGTAATGGCATAGTAAAGTACGTAAGAAACCACAAAGGAAAAGAAGCAAGGCGCAATTTTTTAACTACAAAGCTCTACTAAGCTACTAAACGTATAATAAGTCTCACCAAAACCAAAGTAAGTATAAATCTGACCGCGCGGTCCAAGTACTTTGCTAAAACTAACAACGTTCTAGAAATTTTTTGTAATATTTAAATTTTATTATTTTCACAGATTTTCCCATTTTTTATTACTCAGCACGGCATGATAGACGACACACGTTCTTTGACTTTGGTTCTTTGACACAGTTTTATTCGTTGCTTTGTGAATAATTAATCCATTAGCCCATTAGCCTTATTCAAAAAAGATATATGGAATTTTGAATAGTTTTGGAACTAGCAGAGCAATGATAATATTATTTTCCAAGCAGTTCATTAGATTTCACTTTAAAAAGAGACTATAGTTGTCTCGTTCGCGGGTTCGCTCCCGTGACTTCGTTGGATACGGAACCTCTCAAATAAAAGGAACCTGTCACTGAAAGGCAGTCAAATCAGCCGGAATAAACAGACAAATAGATAATAAAGATGTTTTTATATCGTATATAATTACATAGGCATTTAGGAAAAAACTGTTATTTTGACACGACAAACAGACGCTTCAATTTTATTAATTTGAAAGGTATGATAGGAAACATTTTTATGTAAGTACGTATCAGTGTTCCTTAACAATATTTTATATAATGATTACCTAGTTCTACCCAAATATTGAAGTTAAAAGAAATATTGAAACGAGCGTATAAAGCTCACGTGTGTATACAAGACTAATTTATGAGACTTTCAATAGTGGGTTGCCACTTACTTTATGTACAATGCACTTTAATATACAATTATTTAATATTAGTCCGCTCACATTATTTCCAAAATGAGGCTATATACAATAAAGGTTCTGGACCTCGGACCGGCAAGTGCAACGTAGTTCGTCTACCGACATGGTGGACAGACAAGATAAAGATCGTAGGACGACGTTGTAAGCCGGCTTTCAACCAGTCCTTTTGGAAATGTATGGGCGAGACCTATTTCCAGGTTCAGAACCTCAGAGTGCGGTTGTTAGTTGTTTTCTAACTAGCTCTGAGGTATGGAATGGTCACGGTTATTTTCTAATCTCAAACAGACTGACAAGTTCGACATTGACAGATCACTTGACCCTTACCTAATTTTCTTTTAGAAGAGAGAAGAAGAAGAAGTTTGTTGTAGTCTGATTGGTCAAAGTTATGTAAGATGCGGGTTGCAACCGTTGACCGATCGATTTTGATGGTTAAAAAGTTGCGACGCTCTGAGCTTCGGAACGCTCGAGTTAGAAAAACCGTTGTGCTTTACCCTGAGGTTCGGAACGGCGTTAGTGCGAAAAGTTGCACTCCGAGTGCGCTCTCACCGAGGTTCAGAACGCGCCCCAGCAGTGGACGTCCTACGGCTAAGATAAAGAATAACTTTTTATTTAATCAAAATATAGAACCGACTCCTACACTAAAAAGTGTGAAATATCTCGCTACCATGATAGTTCGAAAGTATCCTATCATCACAATATTGCGTGCATGGTACCGACTTCAAAAAGTTATTTCACACTTTTTAGTGTAGAAGTCGGTTATATTTTTTGATAAAAAAATGTTTTCATCCATTTTAGTGACCTTGCTACTTATGGGTTACACTATCAATGATGATCATTAAGAATAGACGAAACACTTTTTAGTTATTGAAGTATAACTCAAAAACTGCTTGACCGAATTTGATGAAATTTATATGGTGTGTTTGTGTGTGTATATAACCTTGAAATGGATATAGAAATGTAACACAGAACAGAGTTTATTAACACATTATTACATTTTATTCCAATACAACAGGAAGTTCTCGAAGGATTGCGATAGGCTTATTCTACGCAGACGAAGTCGCGGGCTATAGATAGTAACATATTATTGAGGTCTAAAGTCGACATGATTGATGATGATGATGACCTAACTGCCCCTATTTTCCATTCTATAACTATTGAACATAATGAAAAATAGGAATTAATTAAACATAAAACAGTAATAATTTCATGCGTGCCTAGGTATCTCCATATCCGAAATTAATGTAGGTTGACAATCCTCGCAACATCCACTCAATTTAATTGCTATGTTTCATTTAGGTGCTCACGTTCGTCGTACCCAATTATTTATTTATAGCGTTTTATTTCAATTAGAAAGAAGGTGGCTAGTAAATAGAACAGTCTCCTACGCCTTCATTATAGTAATACAACTAGCATAAAACTGTTTTTATACCATATTATTTAGTGTCTGGACGGGCAAATTAAACGCACCGTCTCGGTTTTAAGTAAATTATAACAACGGGATAGACAGCTGTGATAATAATAAAAAAAATCATGTTGCCATTTCATCCATGTTTGAAATATCTGGAACTCCAAAATCAAATGAATCGTGGTCTACATCCCGTGAGTACTAATTATAACGTAATATGTTTTATGAATGATCTACTATGTTATTATCATAAGTACTCGAGTCTTCACCAAAAATCCATTGATTTGAAATGTATAGTCGTAGTCAACGCGACGGGCCGTCCATTAATCAAGTGAGGCTCGAAATGGGGTGAGGGGTTCGGTAAAAATCACGAAATATCACAAGGGGGAGGGGGCTGTAGTAAGATATCACGTGTATTAATTATTTCGTCAAACGCGAAACAATAAGTATCTTCATATACTATAGTACAATTTATGTTTTTCGCATGATTTAACCATTCCATTAATATTATTTTTATACCAGTCAATAACAACCTGCAACCTTACCGTCTAGACTTTTTATCATGGTCCTTAATTTTCTATATTAAAATTAGATTATACAATATACCTGTATTAAATTTTATTTTCAATTTTTTTTTTGATTTTTTGGTGGTACTAAAACACGCGTGTTTTTCGGTGGGGGTGGGGTGTTAGTCTTAAACCTCACCACGTATCTCCAAGGGGGAAAGTGGGTTAAAAAATGGTAAAAAAAATTACGTGTTTCATGGAATTTACCCTTTGCAGTGCGCGACAGGGTACGTACGTCTTATGATCCAAAGTCACACCAAATTACCACACCCGTGTGACTAATGTGGATAGGTCGACAAACCCTAGTTAACTTGTTTAATTCGGCATCGTTCTTGATCGTCTAGAAATGATACGGACCGCCATTGCATTGGTGATGAAATGGACAGCCTTGATGTGGATAGCAAAAGGTCTAGAGAAGTGAGCTGTGGTTAACTGAAGCCTTATATGTCTTATATACCTACCTTTATTAATTATATGCTTCAACCTCTACGATCATTAATGATAACATAGTACTATCATTAATTTTGTAAAGTGTGTGGGTGTGTGTGGTATTGATAAAAAATAAGTAATAAATAGTGAAATGAAATTTGATAAAAAAAGAGGTGTATTTCTCGTACCTCTTTTGTTGTGTTGTGTGCAAGCCTTTTTAGTATCACTGGTAGCCTGCAGTGCTGCTATGTCCATACATGTCGATACCAGATCTATTAATACCTATACTCGTATGTTATAATCCCGGAACGCATATCCAATAAAATGTTTTGGAGCTTTGTGCTTTTTGAGCTATTGAGGCAAAACGTTGTAGAACAGTTGGTATGCTATTGACCGAGCGAGCAAAGCCTCGTTGTTTTGAGATCGGACAAAAAATGCTTTTGTCCGCCTGACTATTGTCGTCTATAGGTCACGTTTTCAATGATTTTGACGATAACTTCACAAAAGTTCCTTGATTTCATATTGTTTTAGGTAATCGCGATTATTGATTGCGGGAAAAAGGGAGAAGTTTGTTGTAACGTTATGTATCGACGGATTTCAATCAAATTTGATAGGCATTGTAATAAGGACTTCATTCTTCACAAGATGTTGCGAAAGAAAAAAATCTAAAAGAGGGACTGGAGGGGGAAAAGTTGTAGAAGTTTGCTGTAGGTACCGTTATATGTGGAAGTATTTAAATTTGTGTTTATTTTTGGAAAAATTTACCTTGGTGTACCAGTTAAACAACGCAGTCCTCTCCGCCTTCACGAGACGAACCCGTAGACATGCATATTCGACCGCCTAGGACCAAGGGAACGCGAGTAACCGCTAAAAATTATAGCCCTATTGTGTTCAAAAGCCTACGGCTTTTGGAAAATTCAAGCACGTGGGTAGGTGGTTTTGGGCGGTTGGTTTCAAAACTTTGAAATGGCTTATCTAAGCCAGGGGAAAGGGGAAACTGTTGGTTGTTACATGTTTAAAAGTATTCAGTAGGTCTGCTGTTTTCACAGGACCACTGGTCTGAATATGATTTGCTTGGGTTTTTGCTTAGGTATACGTAAAGCCTGAAACATGAATCATCCAGAATGTATAAGATAAGTTTGCGAAAACGAACTAATTTATAACTACAAAGTCGGTAGAGCAAATCTCTAGTCATGAGCAGGTAAAGTTTCACTCTTCGCAAGCCGGTGAGATTTGTTGAACTTGGCGCCGTAACTTCACACAACCGAACTTAGTCAATCATTCTATATTTATCTGAAACTTCGCTTTTCGACGGAATATCAACAACGCGTGGTTGGTGCAATTAAGGCGTAAAATACGCGTAGTCGTTTCGCTTGATAGAACCCATTGTTTGGTTTTGCCATGTTACGATTACTATAAATTTATATAAATGTATTCATAATACTGTGATTTATGACTAAAACTAGTACTAGTTTTGGTTAATGTTTCTAGTACTTACGTAGGTTTAGTTCGCTTACGTTTTAATATGCAGAGGAAGTTGTGTGATACAAATCGTGTGCCAGTACAAATCATTCTGCATGCATGATTATGATTACTTGCAAGCGAGGCGTGCTGTGTTATTCTCATTAAAACGTTACACAGGCACTATGTATATAGCGGTTTCGTTATGCATGTTCTTTGAAGTTCTCAACGGTTTCAGCCCTTTTTATCACTATGTTTCGTAAATAAAATGTTAATCCCGATTCAAGTTAACGCATAGGAATATTTACTGTAGTTTCAACATTTTGCCTATTTATATTTGAATATGGATTTTATATTTTAATGTGTAGACTTTATTTTATTTGTTTGTATTTGTACTTTAACTTTGATTTGTATTATTTTATTGTTTTAATTATAATTTAACAAAGCGTAAGTTAACTTCGCTAATTCGCGAATTTTAAAATTTATTTTAACATCAATTTTTTTATAAGTATGTACCTACTTATGTTAAGGAAACATTATGACGTGTTGGTGTTAAGGAATCAAATCTGTTAGCCACATTGACTGAAATAAATTAATAACTAAATAAATATATTTTTCATCAGATAAAGGAAATAACTTCTGATTTTAAACCACTTCAAAACAAGGAGGATGTTTCTCAATTCGGCAGTAAGTAAGTATATATTTTTTTATGTGCGTTCGCAGATAACTTCGTCGTTTATAAACCGAATTTGATGATTCTTTTTTATTTGCTAGAGTGGTGAAATAAAGGTGAGGCGGTCCAATAAAAATTTCATCAAATACGCAGTAATAAGCAGTTTTTGAGTTAAACTCTAATAACTGAAAAGTATTTCGCATATTTTGTTGATTTGATGATATAGTCATTGACGGTGAATGACAATCGATCCCGTAATTACAATTAGCAATGGTCGCTAAAAAGGGTGTTTTTTTTTAAAAACATCGTAACGGACTTTTATAACAAAAACGGAACTGCCTTCAACACTAAAAAGTGTATAATAACTTGTCGAAGTCGGTACCATGCGCACAATAGTATGATAATAGGTACTTTTGAACTATCATGGTACCGACTTCAACAAGTTATTTCACACTTTTCAGTGTTGAAGGCAGTTCCGTTTTTGTTATTTTTTTTGTAATTGTATTTTATGGGCGCGGCCTACTGAACATAGTGTTTGCTGGCTGTCCAAAGAATTTATAACTGATTATAAAAATATAATATATATTTTAGTTTCATAATCAACTATGAATAAAGAAAGTTTTCCTTTTATCTAGTTTTTTTGATTCGTTTAGGTTTTGTTATTTCATAATCAAATTAAGTAATTGATCCAATAAAATCAAATTCCTTTATCAAACGTAGTCATAAAAGACGCAAATACGAACGTCAATTATTAATTAATGTACTTTAAAATGCTACCGCCATGTTCCAAAATGAATAGAGTCATTACCGATGAGAAATGGCAAGAATCTTGAGGCCAATAAATTACTATAATTACATGTTTAGATTTGGAATATGGAGTATTCGGTACTGCAAGCATTTTTGTCTTCTATATAATGTCTTACTACATAATATTTTTGTCGTTCAACATTTTATTCAGACTAATTGAAATTGGTTTCCGAGCCCCATTATGTCTTTTAGGATTTTATGCAGTTAGTTTCACCATATTTTTTGGGTCTTATTCGGTAATCGTTTTGCTGAACATTCGAAAATGGCTGAAACCTTCAAAGCTTTGGTTTGTAAAATAGTAGATTGCTAGTAAATTACTGTATTTAGGAAAAAATAGTAAGAAGTTAAAGTTCCTCACTGTTTAATGATGACACAGATCCAAAGTACCTGCCACTGACTAGCTTTCTTCGTTCTCTTAACTTTGATCATTTCTTCTTTATGCATTTTCTGTTCTGTAAAATGTACTTAGCTCTATACGTTGTTCACTGTTTTTATTTTATTTCATAGTATATAGTAAAGCACTCTCAGAGGAGCTTGACTTGGCTATTTCACCGATCAATAAAGTTAAGCAACGCTAACTGTGGTCAAGAGTTGGATGGGTGACTGCTAATGGCCATAGATGGCATCCAAAAAGTTTGTCAGTTCCTACCTCTGTCGTGTAAGTAAATTGTGGAATGCTCTGCCGGCGTACGTATATCCTTGCAGCTATGACCCTGGGTCTTTCAAGCGGGGCGTGAAAAAGCATCTCTCAGGTCATCATAGGGGTGGCGATTAGTGCAGCTTACGGCTGCAGTAATGATCATTGCTTCTCGATTCCATCTTCGCTTTCCATCAGGCAAGAGGGAGTAACTTTGATGGACCATTATAAAAAAATATTGTTAAACTGAACGCTTCCGTGCTTCGGAGGGCACGTCGGTCCCGGTTGTTTGTACAAACAGTCGTTAGGCTATGTTGTAGGCCTTTGAAAATACGCCATGTCTGTACAGTCGTTTACGTGGCGAGTGGTTACAAACATACACACATACTTTCGCATAAATAATGTTGGTTTTAGTACTATGACTAATGCATTGTCATGCAGTCATTCGAAAATAGCCAGCGTACATTTATCTTACATTTGTGCACCACTATTTATGTATCGTTGCTAGCTAGCTAGCTGGTACTAGGCTACCATAGGTAGTGAGGTTCACTGCTAACAAAAGACTTTCGAAGCGAGGTTTGATCCCTGGGCGGGGTAAATTATTGTGTGATGAGCAGAATTGTTTGTACTCAGGTCTTGGATTTTTGTGGTTTGTTCATGGACACTGGTATGTAAGTTTGTTCGATAACTTTTAGAACGGTTAGTAGATCTTTATAATAAGTGACAGAAAATAGTTCGTATCCATTAAATACGTCTTATAAAATATAATATGAAATATGCTTATAAATGTGTTAAAGTAGTTAAGTATAAGATAATATTAGATAGTACCAAAGAAATAGATATTATCACAACTTTGTCAAAAGATGGCGCTACACGTTCGGCCACATTTCCTTAATCGCGGTGTCGTTTGGTTTACTTTACTTGTACATACGTGCCGCGAAGTTTATATGTTATAGTGAGCAACATAGACCTCAATATATACTAGGAAAGTGAGCAATAAACGCATGTGAAAGATTAATAAAATTCTATGATTTAATTTGAGCTATCGTATACGATATGTATTGCGAACGGTTGAAATGTTCAACTAGGTTGTATCGTATGATAATATGATTACACCCTTGGTGAAATACGATACAAGTACCGTAAACTGGGGTAACTTTGTGACAGTTTTTGAAGTTTTTTGCAAATAACTTTTTTGTATTTTGTTGCATTTCATGACTTAATACGTTTTTACCATCTTGACGATATAGTTAATCGATTTAGATATTTAGCATTAACTAAAACATCATTTTTTCCTGTGTTATAACCCTTCAAAGTATGGCACAACATTACCCCGGGTGTGGGGCTACTTTGTGACGCATCACTAAATGGTCTATAACATCATACTGAACAAACCCAGGCACAAATAAACCCCGTTCAGTTGTTTCTACAACATCTTAGAAAAGAATAAAAACATAAAAGTTGCCAGTTGTACTACAAAAAAAATATCTAAAATGAAAAAAACTTTTTGTTATGTTTATAAAAAAGACATTTATTTTTTACATTACAAAATCAGACAAATCTTGGCATTCTGGCACGTCATAATGGCCTCGTTTGGTCACCAGTTTCGGCTCCATAATTTTTTTTACCACCATGTTGGCTTGATACCATATCTCGTCACGTTTTTAAATTTGTTACCTTTGGTCATTGTGGAGATTAAAAAGGTGTTATTATCTTTTACTGTAATTTTTCCCGGGAAATATTGCCCTTCGTATTTGACAATAACATAATCACCTTCTTTGTATGTATCTACCTCTTCTTCGCTCGAGCTTCGATTTTCATAAATCATCTTTCTAAGGGTCTTCAATTCAGGCTGATGGGGTAGCATATTCTCTAGATCTTCAATTTCATCCATTTCATTATATGGGCTGCAGCTGCTATCTCTGAGAGAAAAGTTATCTTCGCTTTCTGAAGATGATGAGTTCCTGGCAACTGGGATTCTTTGACGTTTCCTCCCTAAATTCTTTGCGTTTGAAGAACCAGCACTTATATTTGATGTTGAAGGTTGCTCCCCGACTTCTAAGTCCGTACAAGTAACGCCTTTGCCTGGGACGACATTAACAGCTTTGCGTTTTTGTCTTGGCTTAACCACGGTTTGAGTTTCTCTTGAACTTATCAGAAAATCTACAAACGATTCGCTGACATTCCCAATTTCTTGTAGACTGGTATCCAGAATATTTTTTGGAAGACGATCCAGAACCATACTCCTGTTAATTGGTGATATCCCACATTTACGAAACCCAGATTTTAGGTTTTCTTTATTTGATGGTTCTAACACATCAAACAACTTCTTCAGGAGTCTCGGAAAACAATCCTTGGGTATTGTGGGGCATCGGCTACCATGATGTGTTGCTTTCCAGTCTGATAAAATTTTTCGCCAATTTACTTTCATTGGTCGAAAGTAAGCCACATCAAGTGGCTGGAAGAGGTGTGTTGCGTTAGGTGGAAGACACACGAAAGAGATGTTGTTATCTTCGCAAGCTTTCACAACCTCCATGTTCAGATGAGAACTGAGGTTATCTCCGATCACGACTTTTTTACCCTCTTGCTTTTTTAGAATCGGAAGCATTAAATGCATGAACCAATCTTCGAAAGATTGTGTGTCGAACCATCCTGACTTGCTGCTGTTGTAGCGAGCTCCTTCAGGGCCTCCCTCAATCCAAGTTTGCCAAAGTTTCTTTGCCTTGTAGTTAACATAAACTGGGGCAATATCACCTGCAGCATTCCCAGCAACCATTATAGACGTACATGCTTTTGTCGAGTTTCGAATGACTTCCGGATATTTACAGCCTCTTCTTACTATAACTTTTTTTGAACCGGGATCATCTACTAGATTAGTTTCATCATAATTCCATATGTTTGCAGCAGGCACGTCTTTCACCTCGTTTTCTAAGTGGTCGAAGAAATTGTTTACCACGTTAGCATCTATGGCAGCACGAGCGTTCTTAATGTTTTTGGCGAATCGGTGCGACAGTACTGATTTATGTCGCTTAATAAAGCTGTTAACCCAGTCAACACCAGGCAAATTTTCTTTGAAACAAGGGACGTTTTTGCCGATTCTGTTAAGGTATGATCGTACAATACATCTCAATTCAAAAGGGGTTACAGGAAAACCATAACTTGACATAGAAATTATGTGTTTCACAAATTCTGTTTCTTCTTCGGGGGTGAAAATAGTGGGACGTCCCGTCTTAGCACCTGAGTGTTTTCTTTTGATCTTGTTATGAAGAGTGTTGCGATGTATATTATATTTATCTTGCGCGCTTCTAAAAGATATTCCATTTTCTAGTATGTCCTTGATTGCTTCCTGTAATTTTTCTTTGGTGTAATTTTGGTAAGTACGGAGAATTATTCCTGAGAAAAAGAAACGGGGTATTACTTTGTGACACACATACTTTTGGTACTAGGGTAATAGTATTAAATCTTAGGGTCTAACTTTGTGACAAACTGACAAACAACTTCGCCAGATTTTTTATATTCCAAATATAATATTACCGTATAATTAAAGACTGATCAAAATTTTACTACTTTGGGTCATTTGGGACTCACCTGGCAACACAATGAGAGTATTCAATTTTGGCACAAAGTTCCCCCTATATGTAGTGATTTTTTACAAATGTCGAAAAAACTCATTAAATATTTTAGCAATCAAAAACAATATTAGCATATCCTTTTCTTTTACAAATTTATCACAAGAAAAACATACCCGTAGTCCTGAACAGCGCTTAGTTTTTTCTTGACAGAACAAAGTTTGCAGACCTCACAGGATTCCGCGAAAACTTGCTTGACAGTAAATTCATCACAGATAAAAAAAATGCATAGACAACAAAACTGTACTATGTTTGAAAACGTTCACACGGTATTTTTATTTCAAAAAAAAATCGTTTGGACTCGTTCACAAGTAAAATTTAAAAAATAACTCAGATTATGTTCTGAAAAGTGGGTGTGTCACAAAGTTTGGCCTAAGGCACAAAGTAACCCCAGTTTACGGTACGTATTTTATTTTTGTGAATTTTACTGTAATTTATTGTTAATATTTATAAGATGTACGCGTACAATAAAATGTTATCTATCTATTTACGAAGTATCAATAATTTTTTTGCATCTCTTAGTTTCTTGGGTACCTATACTTATACCTAACTTAAAAGTGAAAAATAATTGCTCATCTATGGATTACATTAATACTGCCAGATATAAACAAAAAAGTCGGAAAATCCGCGAGGTCTTAGATCACGACCAATACTAATATGTAAATCCACATCCAATCGGATAAAAATGTAATTTCGTTTTCAGTACCAGTTTAACGTAGACACGTCGTTCATAAATCACTTGAGTAAGATTTATGTGCTTATTAACACTACATTCCTCCAATTCAACGCTTCAATAAATAAAATCCATTAAAGTGCCGATGAAATGCTACGCTGAACAGGCGATGTTTTATTTCTTGGATTAGGTATCGAATAAATGTATTGTAAAAGTATTGTACAATCTCGGGATACGAGTGCTCGAATGACGTCGTTAAACCTTATCTAAAGCCTAAAGGTGCCTGAAAGACGTCTGAAAGTCTCGAGTACGCTATCGAAGTGTTATTTAAAAAAGGATATAAGTACTTACACAGTATTCTGTGGTACTTACGTGTTATAGAATATTTAGTTTTTTATGCGTTTTTCAAATTAGATATGATGGGGTTTACGATATAATGGCTTGTAGCCTCTAGTAAGAGGGCAAAACTTTCTGACATGGATCTAAGTCTGGCGAATTCTGTGCTTTCTGATTTACGAACAGTCATGAGTTACTTACCTGTGAATAATTAAAGAAACGAATCGATTCGAAACAATTTTTTTCGCCTTTCTTAGCGGACTCGTACGCTTGTACATATTTGCCATTCCTCAAGTCATAAAGTTTTTTTTTTGGTGGAATCCAGTGATATTTTTATGCAAGTGGTCAAAGTCAAGTGGTAGTCCCACAAATAAGTCTGTCATCAAATCATTATCCTTTCTATGTCACGTTCTAGTAAAGCGATGGATCCATTAGGTAGTAAAACTTTCTAAGGGGATGACGAGAAAACACAAAAACTAATAAATTTCATGATTTTTACACTTTTGCCTACATAAATGCCCACATAAAATGGGGCATACAATATGCCCAATTAAGAACACTGAACGGTTAATCCACCACTATCACACGTCAAAACTAGAAGAAACATAAATCTCGGAAAAATAAACAAATTCAACGATAACAATTGAAATAAGTACAAATTATCATCTAGTGCCCAACTTGGGTCTGATAACATAGTTTGTACTATGACGATCGTATTCAATTGGAAAAGTTGGCAAAAAGAAGACATTTGTACAAGTGACCTACAGTGGACTTAGCACAAAAAGCTTGGTTATGTGGACTCTAAGTTATACAAACACTCTCGGTCTACAAACAATTATTTATCTATCTAGTACAACTGTGGCACAGGTAACTCATAGTTTGAACTGTATACGTCAACTATACCAATACGTTAACTTTTTAGATAAATGTTCGTGTTATGCCGGCCATACACCATCCTACCTATCGTCCAATCGGCATGATGCTGCAGGCTTGATCCAATCATAATATATTCAGGTCATCATAGGGGTGACGATTAGTGCAGCTTACGACTGCACTAATGGTCATTGCTTCTTGATTCCATCTTCGCTTTCCATTAGGCGAGAGGGACTCACTTTGATGAACCATTATAAATTAAAAAAAACTGCATTTCGTCCATATATACCACACACGATCAGTTCAAAAACTGTCCAATCAGCAGCGTCAGTTGAAGCCATGGCGTCACCAGTGACAGACGACGATGTTATGCCGTTTTGGGCATTTTACTCGTGATAAAGAAACAAAAAGATCTAAGCTTAGGCTTAAGCCCACATGTTGTGAAATAAAAAATACACGCCTAGACTAGACATTTCGCTAGACATGTTTTTAGTCTTATTTCATAAGAGGCGAGTCTATTGCAAACTATTTTAAAATTTCTTTGTCAGAAAAAGCCAGTAACTGTCCAACCCGGGGATCCACCCAAGACCTTGAGGTTCCATAACGGCACTTCTACCTCTACACCAAGACCAAGCGAGTGAAGCCGCTGGTGGGTCAGCTATATAGACACTGTTGGGTTGGACCAAGGACTCCGACAGCTCTGGCGTCGATCAGTCAGCCTCCTGGTAATATTGGTATTTCAGGTATTTCAGGGTCTACTCGCCGAGCCACGAGAGGTAATATGTCTGATTATGGATTTCCAGTCTTCACAGTTAGACATCGAGGTCGTCGTAAGCGACCTCGAAATAATCCTAAATCAGATACAAGGTAATCTGTATTATATTTCGGTTGAGTGCTGCATGCACTCACAAACAGTCCTGTCGCTTTTAATGCCCGTAGTGGCAAAAAGCTCTATGTCCTTCCTAAAAAAAAAGACCAAGGACTCTACTTTGAAACACCTGGAAAATTTTAGTCTGCTGATAACTAGGTATGCCTTTTCGTCTACAGGGAGTATAATAGTTGTGTATCCAAAAGAAAAATAATAGAGAGGCATTGATTACCTTAAGCACCTATATATTTATAATGGTTAGGTACACAGACAATTAGTTAGGTACATGCGTTAAGCTAGACACATTACTATGTCACGCCATCACACCATGAAGGTTATGGATATACAGTGATACCTATTTTCGAATAAAATAAGTTTTTTGTTAATGTGGTTCTCTTTGTGGATTCTTAGTTTTCTATATAGTCGTGTCTCATTCGTGGTGTTATAATTATTAATTAACTATTACAAGGGGACATCCCCTTGTAATTTAAAGTTGATGAATATTTTTTATTTATTTAATTAAAACAGGATATTCTACAATTATGCCTCCCATGTCATTGTCTCCCACAATCCTTATTTAAGTTGCTAAAATTAATAACATGACAGGAACAACTTGGTTGCCTACTCAAAATGGCTGGTGTAACTCATAATAAATGCCGAACTGAATCTAATTGTAAATAATGATAGACAAATAGGTTAATAGATTGTCATAAGACAAAATAAAAAAAGATGTTTTCATATATAAATCAACTTCAAAAAAGAAGGAGGTTCATTGCTCCACTGGTTTTTATGTATGTTCACTGATTTCTCCGCCAACTGTTGACCGATTTCAAAAATATTTATTTTGTTCGGTAAGGTTCCATTTTGGTCCTATAGCCCCCTACTCAGGATATGATGATGGGATCCCAGAGAAATCGAAGGCAACCCTAAAATTGTATAGGCACTTCTTACGTTTTTCGTATATTTTCTAAAGCTGTTTAAGTATTTGTATCTGATAATCATCATAACCGAAACGTAGGTTGATAACGTCGGCTAATTACGTGAGTAAAATCGGTTTTTTAATATTAAATAAATATGATAATCATCATCTCATGTGGATGAGCTGATGATGAAAAATATAACGCATTAACCATCAGGAGTCAACGGATAATCTATACTAAATGAGAGTCTGTTTTCCTAATTTTTCATTGTATATGTGAATTATTCATTTATATCAGATTTAATTTTGATATAACTCAACTTTATTTTAAGAAAATAAACAACTTCAAAATCACTCTACCCATGCAAAATACAACTCACCATAGTGTCTCTTATTGTCTCTTTTTCATTAACTTGTCCCTCGCTTCCTTTACTCCAAATTAATATCAGATTTTCAGTTAATTTCAGTTTTGAATGCGTTTTAAGTGGCTATAGGTACCGCTATTCAGCGGTGGCTAATTGTCTCAACCCCAAAGGGCCGTTTAAGGTACCTTGACGTAATAATTAAGACGGATTCATTTACTTACACAGTTCCTCGACGAGACTGATTAAGTTTGGTCTAGTTAGTTTTCTACCGACTTCCAAAAAGAAGGAGGTACTCAGTCAATTCGACTGTTTTTGTAAATGTTTGTTACCTCATAACTTTCGACTGGATGAATCGATTCTCAATATTATTTTTTTGTTAGAAAGCTGGTGCTTCCCGTGTGGGAAATTTTCAAATTCGGTCCAGTAGTTTTTCAGTCACACTCCAATAAATTAATAGAATGGAAGTTGGTATTAAGTTTTTCAAATTGTACTTGTGTATACCTACTTACTCGTATGCCTGTTCGTAAAAAATACATAGGTAAATATAAGTTTAATAGTGATCACCACCCTTTTAATACGAGGAATAAGAATAGAATAGCTGTACCAAGTTTTAGACTTGCAAAGACTAATAAGTCGTTTCCAGGAAATTGTGTGTTGATGAATGAATTGAAATGTTGTGTTTGTTTACAATAAAGGAGGGAAAATTCAAGTTGACTGTAAAAAACATTTTAATCCTTCCTATACCGTGATAATTAAAAGAAAAGATTTATGAATGAAACTGACGTATATGTACGTCTCTGGGACGCAAAGGGTTGATAAAAAAGCATATTACAAAGTCCGACATTATATAGAAGACAAAGATGCTTGGAATGCTCCACTTCTGGCAGGTTGTCATCTGCTGCACCCATAATATGTAATAAATATTGTACCAACTAAGTAGAAACATTTCTATATGATTAGAATGGCTCCGAGTTTCTTGCCGCTTCTTCTCGTTTGGTACTATATTTATATTTTGGAACGCGGCGGTAGAGTCTTTAGAGTACATTATAATGAATAATTGACGTTCATAAGTGCGACTTTGATGCGTAAATTGAAGAAATGATTATGACTTTAGTCTTTTATATCAAATTCTCAGTACGACCACTGGCATTTATCAATAAATACTAAAGAACCGGCCAAGTGAGAGTCGTACTCCCGCACGAAGGGTTTCGTACCATTACCTATAAATCTCCCATACAACTGAATTGATACTGGATTTATAGATAGTGGTACGGAACCCTTCGTACCCGAGTCCGACTCGCACATGGCCGGTTCTTTAGTATTTATTGATAAAGCGGCAATAGAAATACATCATCTGTGAAAAAATAAACTGTCTAACTATCACGGTTTATGAGATACAGCCTGGTGACAGACGGGCAGACAGACAGAGAGACAGAGAAACAGACAGACAGACGGACGGACAGCGGAGTCTTAGTAATAGGGTCTCGTTTTACCCTTTGGGTACGGAACCCTAAAAAGATGGATGATTATCGGTAAAGTCGTTCTCACGTTAAGGCGTGACCAAGGGACTTAATTTTTATGTTTTGGTATTTGTAAACAACTGTAATACCCGTAAATAATAGGTATAACAGTGGCTAAACACATCTTATATAGGGATGAATGCAAGGTTGTCGCAAGTAAAAACAGGTTGTGTTCTACTATATATTTGTAAAAATACTACAATTTATGAACATTTCAGGTACTGAAAATATATTTCAGCGACCAGAAACCATTATCCAATAGGTCGGTCAACCATATCAACCGTTTTACCTACTGCGAAACAAAATCTCAATTCGGTTGCTCTTTAGTTCGGTTTCTCGTAGTTGGCCAGAGGAACAAGCGAACTACTGCAAATAGAAGAAGACAATGCACGTCGACAGGCTTGCTTTTAAGCGATCACGGACCAATTAGTTTCTTGTTTCAAAGAAAGCTTTTTACTAAATCGTTATGCGAAGTTAACTGTTGCGACTTGTGAGGCACTGCAGAAAACTGTAAATTACTGTTATAAGGGTTGGATAAACTATGCCAACAGCATCCAATTTAAATTATAACAATGTAAGCATAATCAATGCAACCATTTTTTTCATGCAATAATAATCTTTCGTGCATTAATAACGTTTATTACGATTATATGAACAGCTCAATATACTTTAAAATGACAATTAAAACAAAACAAAAATGCCTAGGAACTGACGTCAGTGGAGAAGAGCTTGATAAAAAAGGCAAGCAATCCCCGAACTATTTCGGTGATACCATTAAAAAAATAGAAGCATAATAATTCAGTGATAAAAATGAAGAAGTTATTACCTAATGCAAGTTTTTATAACAAGTCCAGATTGGGATTGACTGACTGCTGCAATTATTTGTTTTTAAACTGTTCAAGGGCAACCTTGACACAAAAACTGTAGTGGCGCAGTTGGCAGTAACTTTGCCGTATGAGCAGCTGGTACCTGATCCCCTGTGTCTGGGTGTGCCAAGTATATAAGTATGTATATCAGTTATCTGGTTACCATAGTACATGCTCTGCCAAGTTTGAGGCCTGGAGACTGTGGATGTCGTCCCATATTATTATTATTCAATATTATTCACGGACTGTTATCCGGTCCTTTACAGAGGCATAATATATTATTATAGGGGTATTGATATGAACTCTTAATGATAATGGAAATGGCTTTTGACGGGACTACGGCACCTGCCTATTTTGTCTTAGCATAAAATAATTAGGCATTAGGTGGTGACCTGCCACCCACTAAACAGGCCCCCCATAAGAGCCACCATCAATCGTGACAAAAGGGGCAACGTTGGTGTGGATGGCTAAAGGGTGTCAAGAGGTGTGCTGCGGTTTCACTAGAGCTCTACTACCGGCGTTATTCACCATAACACTTCCACCCTTGAAGCTTTTTGGTACCTACTTGCTTTTGCGTCTCGACCCCCAGAAGGTCTTAATTAAGGCAAGCGCGGGTCAGGGGTCTCAATTAGCCCCAGGGAGAATCGGGGTCCACGGTGTCGCCACTCACTAACGGCTTGCCACAAAGCCGGCCATGCAGTTAAAGTTATTATTAAGTATATTGAGTCATTATTTTTATTATTATATTGAGGTTTGATTGGGCAATTATAAAATAATTATAAATTTAAAATGATGAACGTATGAGAGTAACATCTGATTACTTTACTGGTGATACTTACTGTCATCCTATAGTGGGTAGTTTTCGAGGAATCGCAATAACTTTATTTATTGCAGACAAGTCGCAGGAAGTACCTGGTATGCTCACATTTTCAATTCCAGGGTATTCCTTACGTAAGGTTTTACTTAATTAGACAACGCTTGTTTGTGGTTAGTGGAAACGGGTGTGTGTTTCCTGGACAGAACATTTTAAATGAGGAATCGAATACCACAGCACATTTACCTTTTTTTTTATTAGAAGTTACTTTAATATTTTTTTATTCCATACAGTTCCCTTCGTGCCATGTTGCCAAGTTATTAAGTCTAACAGGATAGAATATATCAAATGCATCGTTCAAATTTAGGCGCAATATAATGAATATACATTATTTGGTTTGTAATTTATGGCAATGAAAACGGATATGCAGTTTTTTAATTAATCCGCGCCTAAAGGCTATGAAAGCAGGGGGCGTGACGGGGCGCGTCGCGCTCGCCTTTTAGCGTGGTGTGCTCTGTATGACGACGCATTATGCTTTCCATGGTAAATAAAGTAAGCACGCCAAGAGCACGTCGCGTCAATGTTGCGTCCCGCCGCTGTGCCGCTGACTTAGCGCAAGGTTCTTAAAGGCGTTTGACTATGTGTTTAATAGTTTAGCCTCAGACCTTCAGCCTTTGTGCTATTTTTGTTCTCAATTATAGTTCACAGACGTCCACATAAGTTTTTCCTACTTCCCATATGGACGCACCACGCTAGCAATTAATGCTCCTACGCGGACGTTGTTACTCCTTAACTCATTTACGCATGAGTTTCAGCATGTAAGTAGACTTCTTTACTGACCTGCTGAGCCCTGCAGTTAGACCCGCGTAGTGATGGATGATGATGAATGAAAAGTATTATCTTTGTTAATCCAGCGCCTCATCTATCTCCATACCAAATTTAATCAAATTCGTATAGCTAGGAGCGTGAAGAAGTAGCAAACATTCAAACACACTCACCAACTTTCCCTTTTATAATAGGCACACTACATTAACACTACACTAAGCACACTTGCTCGGTGTGATTCGATCAGCACCATTTTTTTTATTAAAAACCACTTAATCGATTATTTAAGGAAGTTGGCACTTTGGGCCTGCTGTTAGCTTCCTATCTAAAATAAAATAAAGTTAACTAAATGAAATTTACAATATACCTACTTATAATATTAATCTAGTCGAATAACGGCGTATAATAATTGCTTATCTTTGCTCACTACCTTATCTATAAAAGTGCTGTAAGCAAGTAAGGTATATTTTCTCATTTTCATTCAACAAGCATCCTGCGCCTTATTCGGACACATATTCATCTCGCACACAGGGTACTAATCAAACACACAGTTAATCAAGTTTCGCCTTCAGAGTGCGTAAGTAAATGAATTTGTCTCAATTATTGCCACACCGTCCCAAGCCATAAGGTCCTCATTAGATAATTTGGTATACTTATAGCCGTTGTAGGTGCATAGAAAATTTGCAACTTATTAATCTACTAATTCTACTAAGACGATTTTGTTTCTCTTCTTTCTTCTTCTTCTTCTAAGTTCGGACTTGAAAGCTCGACTAGATAGGTGCCATTTAATTAAAATGGTAAGGTAGGTTAGAACTAGAATACTTATGTCCGTTTTCACCAACATTTTAGGTAACACCAAAGCCAGTTAGGTAACACTTGGTAGTACAAAACTGTCACCTAACTTGGTTTAGATGTTACCTAACGTTACGTTGGTGAAAACGGGCATTAGTAACTCTCAGTTGTGGAAGCTCCGCTATGTTAATGAGTTAGACTGGCCTGAGTAAATTTTGGCAGGGAGGAATGCACAAAACACACCAAGCGGGTCGTCAGTGCAGACCTCACCGCCCCAAGAAAAGAAATAATAAGAATAAGAATAAGATAGTAATTACTTTATTAGACAAAATGATAAAGACACGTGCCAGCGTGTCAAGCCAAGTTCAAGCTAACGACTGGCGAGCAGCACCGTGTGTAATATAACACGAACCATTTGGAGCCACTTTCTCATAACTCAAAAACTATTTTACATAAACATGTCAAATTTGGTTCATGTATTGAGACTTGTTAGACACATATTTACAAGTACACCAAATTTCATTAGCGCACCTCAAAAGCTTATTTAGATAACATTGAAATTTATAGAGCAACATTGAAATTTACATATTTAGTAACGTCCAAAAATCGTCACTTTTTCACTGACTGACCTATGGATCAAGGATCAAAACTCTAACCCAGTTCCAGATAACCTAGAAAGCTCAAATTCAGCATCCAGTTAGGTAGTGTGATGAAAACAAAGAAATAAATCAGAAATTTGAAACTACTAATTTTATCACTTTATTATAATTTTGCAAATAATTGATTCTGTATATTAAAGTGCCTGTAAAGTTAGAATCAGCAATAAAAATTGATAACAGCTAGATTAAGTTTGATATTCTACTGCATTATGTAGAGTAGTTCAGTAGCTATTAAAAAATGTATGTTTCATGTCTAGAAACTATCCCAAACCCGAGATATCATCGTTTTCATGCGCAGGGCCATAAAATCTTTTTTTTACGCTAGGAGGCGCGACCGGAGATTTGAGCAGTGCCTTGCGCGTCCGACAGGTGAAGGGATATAGATATATATCTTAGAAGGCAAGTCCGATCTTAGGTTTTAATATACTATCCTAAGTTATATGAAGAAATGATACTTTAAAGTGATATAAAATATTTTACATTGTAATAAATAAATTTTAGGACGGTCCATTAAACTTGGAACCCATTTAGATCTCACTTCTTTTGTCGTTGAAGTTTGAACAACCGAGGCATATATCATAATATTGAACTTGGCTCTCATTTCACATTTATGTTTTGATGGGGTTTACTTTACACATTCTGCCGTAAGTATAGTTTTCCTTTTTCATAACAAAACATGCCATATAACATGTCTAAAAAGTTTGCTGGCACAGGGTGCCGTATACGTTGGTACAAAAACAATCCCAATGCTGTGAATTTTAAAGCCAAATTTACGAGTCATTGTGTTACGAGATTCTTTTAAAATTCATACCGTCGAGCCTGGATTACTTGTATGTTCCTTACTTTATATTTTGTTTTTCTTTTCATTAATTTAACAAGCTAGCGAAATGGAATTTGTGAAGGTCCTTAAATTACATAGCTTGATCAGTCTCTTGTCCTAGTATTATAAAAGCGAAGCACCGAATAAAAGTGAGTAAGAAGATGTTCAGTAACATACTTGAAAAAGTAACGCCCTCTTCAAGGTATTTTTATGAGTACACGACAAACCTACATACAATAAATCTTTTGGCGCTTCTGCTGTATGTAGAATATCAGGCACTAAAATTATCTTGGTATGTGTATCGATTGAAATCAATTGAAAGTCTAGATTGAAAACCTGGCGTGTGACACGGATTGTCGGAAGACACGGGTTCGTATCTCGTCTGAGTATGTACATTTTTCTCACTGAAATTGTAATGTTTGATCTAGGTAAGCAGGAATTACTGCTTAAAAATCATATAATAATAATAAAACCCTGTCGATAAGCACCTAACGGTTGTAATGTAATATTATACATACACTAGCATTACCTACACTAACAAGAATGGTAAATATCCCCCTAGTAGGCCTAGCTAGCCAATTGGAAATAAAAAGTGAACATTAGATGATGATATGAATATAATAGCTAAAAAACGTGACCTGGGAATTCACTGCACTTGTAGGTCCAAATAATTCTACTATTACTCTATAAAGAACTGCTTAATTTCTTCAAAATTACTTTTCTAACACCAGACAAGCCGTACTCAATACGACGGCTTCAATGTATTGTCGCTAATCTTCTTTTGAGACGTAATAAAATATAATAGTCTTCGATCTTTCTGTATTGGTCAGTCACGGAGTATCGTATATTCTTTTGGGTCGGAATCTCTCCCTCTGCTCCAAAATTTCTTTATTTAATCTTAGAACCCTGGATAATTATTCAATATTCCTTGGAATCTCTCTCTGTCCAAAATTCATCCTTATTTTTGACGTCGTCATCCTCATTTAATTATTCATTTTCAAAATTTACCATATTGTTGGTCAGTATCGAAATAGATTTTAATATAAACTTAACAATAAGGATTCAATGAAATGAAATGTGATGTGATATGGAATTATATTACGCGGTATGTTCCCGAAACTATTTTTGAATAACCGTTTAGGATTAGTCTTGTGCGCTACCTCCTTAGACCGCCGACATTCACTTGATGTCATCATTATACTATAAAGTGAGATAAGTAGTAATTAGACCTATAAATTTTATAAAAAACAATATGTGTCTATAGTTGCTTCTTTTAACTTGCTGACTTTAGAGTTTATTTAGCAGAATGCAAGTGTGGAAGAGTGGTCCATCTGTTTATCACAGATGTCACTAGGACCCCGTACTGACCAGACCCGACTGTATATGTTAGCGGATAGCTAATTCATTTTAGAGTTAAACCAAAGCGACAAAACGGACACCGAAGACTTAGCTGTCACTATGCCGTCTGTCTGCCCGTCTGGTCGCCTGTCCATTCAAAAGTCATGGGTATCTCGTAAACGGAATAAGTCCCTGATTAAGGCTATTTATTCACGAATATATAAGAATGTGTTAAATTTTGACATAAAACCGAATATTAAAGTTAATTCCACAAGGGATCCATTCCTTATAAGTTTTGCTTACACACTAGGCTGTCGTCATTGATTTATTATAGGCGTGAAGGTGCTATTGTTTAGAGCCTATTTTTTATCTTCTTCACAAAACTCTTGAAAAGTTGTCAGTTCTGTAAACATAGAGGTTATTACTTGCATACGAAATTTCATCCAAAACCGTTGAACCGTTTCAGCGTGAACTAGTAACACTCATACACACTATCTCACTCGCATCTTCACTCACACTCTCACAGACTTACGCTCTTTTTATTAGTATGATTTCAAGAGACGAGTACAAATCAAGGCTTGTTATTAACTTGTTGAAGACATTATAATTCAAAAGTACCTATTGTCACAATATTGTGTACATGGTACCGACTTCGGCAAGTTATTTCACATTTTTTAGTGTTGAATTTAATTTTTTGGTAACGGTTTGGTTACGGGATTGTCATTCAACGTCAATTACGATATCATCGAGATTTTCGAAACACTTTTCAAGTATTGTAGCTCAAAAACCGCTTGACCGAATTTGATGAAATTTAAATGGAACTATCTCGGAATTATACTCTATCCAACAAAAATAAAATAATCAATATCTGACTATTCAGTAAAAAGTAATGCGTGATCATACATTAAAAAATATATGCGTCGACTTGAGAACATTCTCCTTATTTTTGGAAATCGGTTGAAAATACGAACGTTTTTTACCTACGTTGCAGGCGTAGAAGTAGCGCGGCATGAGTTAAGTTGGTTTTTGTTTAACTAATTACTTGTTTAAATCCGCTGATGATTACAGAAGCGTCGATCCTGCCCATAGCAATTACAGTGTGATCCAAGATCTGCCGTTTGAACTGCTCTAGTCAACCCTTGACCTAGTAGAAGTAATCGTATTCCCCTCACTAACAACTGCCACGACGTGACGGTACGATCTTTAATTTAGGGACAAGTGTAGGTATCAACGTCTGACGTCGATAAAAATGTCTCCCTCGAGTGGGCGTGCTCAGATAAGATGTCGTCTACCGTTTCAATTTACTCCGCGTTCATTCAAGTAGGTAGATACAGAGAGGTGCCTTGGGTACAGTAAGCTGTTGTTGGTTTTGTCCCTAGACGCAATTATGAGACAATGGATGTGTCAGGTGGGTAAATTTATTACATGGTGTGGGAATACTTCTGAACTTCTAGTTTAAATGCAGCTATACAGTGGCGAGTGAAGATTTTGAGTACATTTACCAAATGTTAGATACGTTTGGTAAATGTTCTCAAAATTTTACTTATGTGACAGTGACAGTGTCGGAATGACAAAGATTACATCGCGTATTTTGTAAAATAGGTTTTTTTATTTTATTTTAGATTCTACTTCACTTCACTCCACGTGAGCAAAACTCAATATTAGGTACATAATCAGTGAATGTCGGCGTAATTAAAATATTCCGTAATTCAGTGTATTTTTTAATGTTATGTTAACATGAGAGCAAAACATTTTATTCAATTCAGATTCGGATTGTAACTTAGAATTTAATTATAGTCCGATATTCCGAAAATACGCTCAGTTATTGAATCTCGGTTTGAGTAGAGATTTTACTCTTAGATTACTTCAGAATTGTACTCAAGCCATGATTAATCTTATCTTATCTATTATGTGAGCGTACAGAAATTAACATAGATATAGGGCAAGCAAAGGATTCTATGGGCCACTAGCCCAGTCTGCACTCGCAACAAAAACTTTGTTTTTTTTGGTCAATATACTATTAACTTATCATTTTATAATGCGAGATATTTGTGTTCGGGACCATCATGATTATTTTAAAACGTATACCATAAAGATTTTCTTACTTTCGGTGTTTCTAACACAACTCTCTTACGCTTGCATATCGTTTAAAAATTGGATAGCCTGTACATTTTCCCATACCTCGATTTTTCTATACGTGACCCAGGGAAATGTGTCAACTGTTTGAATTTTGCCTTCATTCCCGGCAACTCCTCATTCAAGACAGGCTGCCTCATAACAAGCTGGGTGTTGTTTGTTTTGTCCCCGACGCAATTATAGGACAATGGGTGTCAGATCGCTAGAACAACCTGTATCACGTAGGGCGAGTAAGGAAGTTATGTTAATGTTTGTTTTGTAAGGAATATTCATCCTATATGGTGTATGTATTTTATACTTCGTTATTTATCGGAATTCTTTTCGATCAGTTTCGACCTTATTTTAAGATCTTAGCCTGGGAGTAACTGTTGCACAGCGACGAGCTCGGGGACGTAACTAGAGAAGATTGGTTCCTACCAACTCCTGTACTAGTTTTTTTTTTACTTGCACTGGTTTAATAGACTACTGTGAACTAATGAACGTAAGTGTGAATATTGGATTTTAAATTATTGACTGATTATAGATTTCTATCAACATTTGTTAGCACCTGACTACATAAAAGCCCTGCAGATCATGTGTACCCTAAAATGAAGAGCTTGTTAGTTAGATCATATGCAAGCAAAAGAGGTAATGCCAGGTCAGGGTTGTAGTAAATGAAAATCATCAGTCCATGTGTAGGTCCCTGGGAATAGAGTTGTCTTTTTGTTTGTATGTGTAGGTACAGAATTCAAATATTATATACAGTATTTAAGATATATATTATAGAATATGGAATATTTTAAAAGAAAACTTAATTAGCAACAGATACATAATATTACGCTGTTGTACAAGAGTTCGCACGGAATATTAATTTACGGATTCACTGAATCTGAGCTTTTGTTAGACTCATTTGCCGGGGCTGACTTATGAAATTAATAATCAAAGCTGCTGTGAAAATATACAAGACCATATTTCGTAGGTAAAAGTTTTCTGTATATAATATACGCTATACTTACCTACAGTTCCCGGCGTGTTACTGCGACTGCATTACCGCAGTGCAGTCGCAGGGCTCGTTACCCTGACACACTGCGCCGGACACATTTTGAGTTACATTTGCCTAGTCATTTTTGTTGCTACAGTGCTCTTCAAATTTTATCATAGTAGCGCTTGCACGTTACTGATACCTGGCAAAATGGCGTTCAATCAAGACACTCTGGTAGACAAGAGGCTACCGACCCAGTTAAATACAAGTTTTAAAACGAATACATTGAGGGCCGGCACTCGGCAGCCGCGATAGAATCAAAGATAGTGATCAAACCACAGATATATACACAGATGTACCTACAATAGCAAATGCGTGTACTTTCTTGTCCGAACCCCGACCAAGTGTCAAGGTTGGCCGCCGCTACTTATAGTCCGCGCGCGTCTGTTGCAGCCGGACGGCCGCGAAAACTAAATTGCGTGATAATTAACAATGCAATAGCCCAAAAATTTGAGACCAACCGAAAGCAACCACCCCAAAAGCAAGGGCATGATCATATTTCACGTTATTATAAATTCACGTAGTTCAAGTCAAAAGTCGGCACGCTTGGTTTCAATACAAATCGTGTTACTTGCGTTATCAATTGTACATAGGTATATCTGTGGATCAAACACTACTCTAATAGTTATGGAACAAAACATAACAGTATAGGTAGCGATACTTTGCCAAAACAAAAAGCGGGTATACTAAAAACATAAAGCAAATGGGATTGGAACGCGTTGCTTTATAATACCTAAAAGCTTAGTTAATGTTAATGTTAACATGTCTTACTTCACGGCTAAAAATCTATAGAAAATCTAAAAAGCATACACCCGTCTTTATTGAACATGGAAAATCAGAATATGTACCTTTACAATGTCTAATTTTCCGTTCGAAACCACGGAACTTTAGTACTAAGCCTATGATTTCCATCTATAATCTTTAATTAACCGATTAAAGCAATTCTCTTACGAGTACGAAGCTACATTATGCCTGAGTAACATATGCTTTATTTGATTCATCCTCATCATCATCCACCACCACGCGGTTGGAACCGCGGAACGCAGATAGTAAATATTGGTATATTTACCTCACAATAGTTTAGTATTCTTATATGCTAATTTATTTCTAAATACGGTACGAGATGATCTTTCTTGTACTTACGGCAAGTTTTAATAATAAGTATTGTTATCTTTTGTCCACCTGAAAACCCTGCGATTTTCAGGACAGTAGTATTGCAAAATACAACCGAACAACTGTTGCTAAACAATTTCCGCGCGTAGTTTTAAGCTTTTTTTTGTAATAAGATGGTTGGTTTGCCAAGTATAGTAGTTACTTACATATGAAATTGCCGTTTTATATTTAGAAAAACAATAATTTTAATGAAATAATTACATAACCGATATTAAAGACACTTCAATATTACACCTGAAAAGATTTAAGTTTACTATGTAGTTCGTATCCCATTGTACTGCATCGCCCAGGAACGGGAATCTACAAAATCTTCGAAAACATTTTAACCGCCTTATCGGAATTAAAATCGTATGTAAAAAGTATCAAAATTTCAAAGAAAAATCGAATAATTTTACCAATGTATAATGAGTGCATATGGCCCACCATACCTATACGTAAAGTTACAACAAGCTGTAATGAACTATGTCAATAAAAGTTCACTATACAATCAGAATCAGTACAATTTACGCTTAGGAGATGGTTTGGATGCCTCCCCTGTGTCCAACCAGTCGGACGGTCGTTTTCGATTGTTACACACAATACTTTTTTCTTTACAAATGACAATCCGATTCCGAGTCCCCTCAATCATGTGCCTATTCATCGTGTTAAGGCAAGCTTCAACGCGATTTTTTGTGTCTGGTCAGTGAGTTCATACGGTACTCACTTTCTATGGTAAGTATTTTATTTTTTTCAATTTACCGTTAATAAATCAGTATCATTTTATCACTTACCTTGTATAGCAAGTTGCTACTAATTTCGATGTGGTTTCAGATGAATCTACTTTCACTATGGCTTTGAATTCAACATTATCGACATTATTTTCGGTAGGTCACGCAAACGAGGCTCATTGTTGAGAATATGGTTCTAAAAAGATAACTTACAATACCTGTTCCATACACGCTCCAATATGTTGATATTGCGTGAAGTTGCGTTGGTGTCGCGACGGAACTCTTTAGTTATTATAATAAAAATAAATTATAAACGGATTAAAATAACGCACATAAGTTATAGACTCTTTCTTAATCACAGAAACAGCGATATTAAAAGAAGAAAAATTGGAAGTCGGGAAAACAAATGAAATGTAATAACTCAATATATTTCAATTTAGGATTCTGAGTAAGCTGAAAGATAATGAAGATTAAAACTATCCAGTAGGCAAGAAAAATCAAAACAATAACTATCATTGTTTTGATTATTTTTCCTACATTTGTGTTTCTTCGAATTCTGACACGTAATAGTGATTAATTATAAACCATTAAATGTTCATAACGGTGCATGAGTATACCTAAAGTATATTTTTATACACTCATGAAAAGTGGTTTTTGTGTTTTCGCCTTCAGTTGCCTTGAAAGTTTTAATAAAGTAATGGATACGCTTTACTAGAACGTAACTTCAACAGTTAATGGCAGACTTATTTAGGACTACCACTACTCCTACTACTTGAATAAAATCTCACTTCCAAGTGAGTGTTGCGTCAAGACGCAACTATAAATATTTACATAGATAACTTGAGGAATGTAAAAAACGTACGGGTCGAATTAAAAAAAAAACAATTATGGTATTATACATTGCAATTTCAGAGAGAAAAATTCACATCCTCTGACGGGATTCGAACCCGCGTCTTCCGAATATCCGTGTCAAACGCCATGACCACTAGGCCACCGAGGCACGAGGTCCGAGCGTCCGAATGTGAATTTTTCTCTCTAAAATTGCAGTGTTTGGTATCGATAAGCAGGCGTTAGTGCTATATAAATCATATTATAAAAATTACGGTATAATACTGTAACTTTACCATCTCTCTCAAAAGAACGAACTACTCTCGTCATGTTTTGGCCAAATGATCGTCAACCCATACGCTATGTAAATATAAGTAACCTTGGTTCTTTTAGAGTTGTAGAGACTTTCAAGGTAATTAATGTGTGCATATATAA
Source organism: Selenia dentaria (assembly GCA_917880725.1). Classification (NCBI taxonomy): domain Eukaryota; kingdom Metazoa; phylum Arthropoda; class Insecta; order Lepidoptera; family Geometridae; genus Selenia; species Selenia dentaria. The sequence continues at coordinate 16,190,105 of OU862888.1, read as the reverse complement.
GTAATAAAAAAAAATTGTTTGTTATATAAGATTGAGGGCCCCATCCATCGCCCACAACTATGAGTGCCATCCAATGTCTGCACCCCCTTGGAGGGGAAAGGATAGTATAGGAATGGTTAACTTAGTGTATAACAATAACCATTCAACTCTGCTTGATGGAACTTCAATTCTGTTGCACTAGCCTTGACTAGTATTGTAGTAAAAGGACTAATTGTCCTAAGTTTGTAAATTGGCACACAACAGTGGCCTAGCAATCAATACGATTATAAATCGGTGTTCTGTTGCACTAGCCTTGACTAGTAATGTAGTAAAAGGACTAGTTGTCCTAGGTTCGTAAATTGGCACACAACAGTGGCCTAGTAATCAATACTCAATACAACTGTAAATCGTTTATAGTTTTATACCTGTATTATAAATACAGTCAGATATATCTCCTTGCCTCACAAGATGAGATAATAGATAATTATTTTGGGGTTCAACCCAATCTGGTTATACCAGTTTTCCATAGTTATTCAATCGATTCAATAATTACACGCATTCATCAAAGAATAAGATCCCAATTAATCCCCGCAACCAAGCAGAGCCAGAATTTACACGAAAGGGTCCCAAGTGTACGCCTACACCGTAGTATCAACAGCGAACACTCGATATTCTATCAGTGCCGGGTACCTGACTACGGAAGACATCAAGATACATACTCAATTGATTCATGATAGTAATCAAGAATCATATCATACTGAGGTTTATTACAACCAAACTGTTTAACAGTTAAAGAAAGTTAATTTCATCTTGAAATAATAAATAATTCTATATGTTTCATATAAATTATTTTTTCACATAGAACTTAGTATGTGTATAGTTTAAGAATAATTAATTCTATACTCATAAGTAACATCATGCTAGGGCTGAATAGTTTTATTCAATTACTTGTAATAATATCAGTTCTCCTTTCTAATATATAGGAACAGAAGGGTAGGAAGTGATTAAATGGATTAGGGTAGGACTTCAACCTCCCGCGATCAATTAATATTAACCCAACCATAATTCGATGATGTCGTGTATAATGTTTGTAAATGGTTCAATAAATAAATAACTCTTTGGCCGTAGAGCACCCTTTATCGAACCTGTGTCCAGTGTGGGGAAAATTTCTCACCGACGTGTATAGTACTTATGCTTGCAGTCGAAGCTTTCCAAATTAAGCAATCATGCGAGGGAGTTTATTAATCCCGGGGGTTGTGAGGCCCCAAAATCGCAACTAGCTCAACATTTATTACATAATTATAAAAGCACTCCAGTCTGATGAATTTATCAAACTATTGTCAGGTTAAATATATCACAAATTAAATACTTGAACGAATTAACGAAAGAAGGACTTAGGGTTTCATAGTTAAGTTCAATTAACAAGAATCTAATTTAATCAAGTCAAAGGCAACCAGTATTATCACAACCGAATTGATTATGAAATATGATTTCCGAGTCTTGGCACTCAATAATTGGTAATTGAACAGATACGCCTTAACTGCATTAACTTAATTATTCATCTTAAGAGACAGAATGATAACAAAGCTGGGCTGCAATACGTTACTTTGAAAGCAGATTACTTCCGGTCCCTGTTCATTTCTAACTCGTAAGTGAATCTATTTACGCTTAATTGCTTATCGATTAAAGATCAATATATTAAGTCAAGGCTATTCCATATATTCCCCATACATTCCTGTAAGAGTAATAAATTCCAAGCCAAGAACACACTGACCCCTAAGAGTCGCCTTATTTGCTATAACTTTAAAAATATCTTGTGAATATTCTACCACCCACCATAAAGCTTAGGTAAGGTAAGATAATATTAACTATTCCGTAAAATGATTAAGTCTCCTTCGAAAAATCTATAACAAACGGTGAATACGTCAAACATACTCATATTAATAATATTCCGCTAGATTAGGTAGTTTTAATTAATCGATGTGACAATCTCTGAAAATTGGTTAATTAAGGTTCAATATAATGTTCCATTGACATACCTATAAAAAGTTGTGTAACCATAAAACATAATATAAATTAATACCAATTAAACAATGACCAATTCTGAAAGAATTTGGTTAAACAAAAGCACATAAGTTCCCTTGATATACAGTAGTATTATGATATACCTAGAAGTAGTGATCACGTCAACATATACTTAACTATAATATACAGCAAGATAATATAAAACGTATATGTAAACATCTCTGAAAACAAAATGGATAGACAAATTCATCGTATTTCCTTGTTATACAATAAGTGACTTTGTAATTATTTACTGTTAATAAATTAAATATTGGCAAGGTAATAAGTCACCCATTGTATTAATTAGGATTTCCCATATCGGTTAAGCATACACAACGTTTCATCTTAAGAAATGATAGTTATATTAGAAATAATATATTCAAATTATATTTTTTTTTTAGTAAGACAATTATTTTAATTAAAATATAATTTTAATTTTATAGTACAACAGTTGGTTGTAAACAAAACCGATATGGTGAGTTTATAATAACATGCCACAAACCTCCGAAGACTTCTTTTAGACTGTGAGTCGTCATGTAATTCAACCTGGAAATTTACCTAATAGTACCAATCTATTATTTAATCCTCACTACGCTTGAATTTACGTTGAATATTATTTCGTCGACTTCAGAAGAATGATTTGTATTTTGGAATAAAATAATTCAAGTTAAACATCCAGTAAATAGTTACTTGCTTTAAGATTCAATTACGTCGATACGTCCTAGTAAGTCTCGTTTAATCAATGGATAAAATTTACACATCTGTATCTACTCTAGTACACTACTAGTTTAATACGTATTTTCAGTATTGACGATATTAGAATAATTCAATTCTTTACGATAAATCTACATGACAACCCACAGTTCGGCAAACAGCTCTCGAACTTCCTGTGTTCTGGAAGAAACAGAATTATCACCCCCCCAAATCGAAGAAATAACGCAATTATTACAACAATATAAATAGGAATTTACCGCGGAGGAGAAAGAAGAAGATCCCGACTGTCCATCACTAATGGTTTCATGTTTCTAACTACACTTAGGTCTAATTAAATCTACACGTGGACGCTGAAAGAAAAAGTTATTAACTTAAATCTACATGAAACCTCCGGCACACGTCATCGGGTATCCACGAGTTTGATTATGTTTTGTCACTTTCTCCTCTTCATTACCTTAAGAGTATCAAATCCAATTTCGGACAATTTTGATATTTCCAAAAGTAATGTTATATTATTTAACTTCGACAGGATTTTATTATTTAATAATTTTAAGATTATACTCGCGTCTGTGTTCATATTTAATTACCAAATGATTAAAGTTATAAAGTGCATTCACACATAAAAAACCTAATTAAAGATTATGGCTTCTTACTTGCAAGGGAAATAACTTCATTCGAAAAGCAGTCGCCCTTGTTAGCACTTTGCTCTAAATAACGAGCACACAAACTAAGTTTCTTGTTATGTAACACAGTCCCTATTAAATGCCCTAACTTCCCACTTAAACTAGCTGAAAACTGGTGAACCACTCATATGTATTTATTTAAATACACAGAAGGTGTATTTTACTAAATTCATTATCACAGAGATTTAATCTCAAGCCTTGGTTTAAGTCCGCCCTAATTCTTAAAACTAAAATCGAAAGACCTCTACAAACAGTCTTGTACTACTGACTTAAACCAATAGCTTTAAAATTGTTGTTAAGTAGTGTTGTGTACTTGCGTGTTGTTATTTATGAACAAATTTGAATTTTGACACAAGGGATGTCGATAGGATAATCAATAAATTGAAACCCATCGACAATGCAAGATTATTTTGATATCGTCCGGATAATCTCGGTTTAATACCGACCAGTTAACACCATCAACCTTTGCCCTTGTACCAAAATACAAATAATTTAATACAGACGAAATTACAGTTATTCAATTATATATGATGTCGAGGCTCCCTTTTATCTTGGTAATTGAATTATGGTGTGTAATTTATGATGTAAAAATGTGAAGGTAACTACTTACTTCTAAATGTTACTTAAATTTAAGCTGTGTTAATTTTATGTTGTCACACATTCATGATTTATTATATTCTCCTAAGAGTAATAAATCATTACTTTTATTGAGTAAGCATTCCCTAAAATTCATTTAGATCCGTGGATTATATTAATTCACGTCCAATTGAATTTAAATTATATATTATAATGTAATGTGTAATTATATGAGTGATACAACCAAACACAAGAAATAAAATGAACAATACAATAAAATATGATTATGACAGAAGTAATAAAACACTCATTAAAATATTACTTTGCAACAACAATTTTTGATACATTTAATGAATGTTCTACCCTTTCAAATGCATAAAAGGTACCATCACTCACAGACAAAGCTCAGAAGGGTTATAATATTAATAATAGAATAATGAATATGTTCTTCTATGCTAAGTTATACTAGAATTCGATTTAAACTAACTACATAAATATTAGAAAACATTTAATTAATTGTGTATTGAATCAATATTATAATATATGTAAATCATTTTATCATACAATAATTATTTAATTATTTTGGCATGATAATGAATTATTAGACAATTTTTGCTATGTTTTAAATGACAAAATTTTATAAAATACCATAAAATTATAGGAATTATCCCGTTAATAATAATCACTAAAAAAAAAAAAACAGCAAGCTTTGAAATATTAAAATTTAAATAATAAGTCCAATTTTAAAACAAAACCCACGGAGTTTCGCTGAGAGGTTAAAATTAAAGAACCACTTACATAATCAGCCTTGGAAGACACTACACTTCACTTGACTCTAATTTAAATATGTTATCTCTTTAAACGAACACGCGACCGTCGTTTTTAGAATCCCGGTACACACCCTGACTTCAGAATATTTTCCAAACAAAAGCGCGCGCGACCGTCGTTCCTAAAAAACGGGTTAACACTCTCGAGCACCGCCGATCTCTCTGAAACAAAGGTCCGTTCGCTGGCCTGCTCTGATTGGTCGGCTGCACCTGTTTTTGCCGACCTCCCGACCATTTTACTCTATGCTTTGATAAGCAAATATGTGACCTTATATTCTTAATAATAGAATTTAATTCAGTGTGAACGTTTATTTTTTAACCGCAATTGATTATTTGTAACGCATTCGATCCGTGTTTAACCTATAGCTATCTCCCTTTAACTCTTTTGTGTTCAAAATTGACGATAGGTACATTCACCCCCCAAAATTTTATGAGTGTTAAACGAATTAAATTTTGTAATTAACAAATATATATTATAATATTTAATTTCTTTATAATTCCCTAATTAATAACACTTATCCCTATCAATGTTTTTCTATTTGTTTGGCTGTAAAACTTGTTATGTCTATCTTCTTAAGTTTCCTATTAACGTTTTACTCCTACTTATTCCAGCACAATTTTTTTTATAAAAGATTTATGTTTAATTTTGAGCGTTATATATTTTATCAATCTAAGTTATTCCCATACAATGTGATTTAACGAAACACATAACTTTACTTAATAATAATCAATATTCGCGATTTGGATATTGTTCTCTTAGTTTCTACTATAGAGTGAGTAGTACCAACTACTTATTTTTAAATCATTATATTTATCACTAAATGGTCGTTGGTATCCATTAACGTCAATATTATTAATCAATTTACTCTAAATTAAACTCTACCAAATTATCTGGATAAGTAAATCGCATTACAGTAACCTGTTAAGTTTTAGGTAACTAGGTCCAAAACATTATTTACGTTTGGAAAAGGGTTACTTTTTACAATGTCGTCCCTCATATATTTATTCAGTCCTGTTCGTGGTTTGTATAGCATTTGATTAGTTCTGCTTCAGGAACATGACGTAATCGAAGTTAATTTTTATCAGTTTATGAGCTATATTGTTTTGCTATTAGTATTTTAGCTATGTGACATTAGGCATTTATGGTATACGATCATAAAATAATTATTATAAAACAGATGTTCAAGTTTCGGAAGCCACAAAGAACCTTCTTGAATGCCTTTTATGACAGTAAGTCCGAAATAGACCGCCCAAGTCTTTGTTGACCGTTCAATAGTGTTTGGTCGAGAATTGTTGTTGGTAATTAGTTTCAATTCAATTTATCTTAAATGTTCCTTTTAAGTCCTTTTTATAATTTGACTATTATTATCTTTTATGATCGAACGGAGCATTGTTTTAAATTTCAGTTTGTAACCTACTGATTTTATCTAGGTTTCCGCAATTAACAATACATTCTTAACTAACTGAACTAATCTCGAATGACTATCATTTATAAAACTACATATTTGCCCCTTGACTCTCTATGGCCCTATAAGCCTATCAATACATGATTCCTAATATTTCCAGATTTAGATTGACAAGGTTTAACTACTCGAATAATTTTACTTTTAGAAGCTAGCACATAAGTTCTTTTTTTTTTGTACCGCGTGTTTAACATCTTTAACTTATGATCCAATAGTAATATTTATTATGAGGTTATAAATAAAATGTATACTTCAAGTTCTTCAATAGTTTGTAGACCGATTAGTGTTCCATCTAAAAATGAATTTGATTATTTACGCTCTTTCTTTTTATATATTTATTTGATTTATTTATTGACTGGAAGACCAACAGCTACCAAATATGTACTTTCAGAAACGGTAGAAATATAAAGCGAATTAAAGATGCTCACTGATAGATGTTATATGAATTGTTACTAAATGATTGTGAACATGAAATACCACAACGTTGTCCGGTTCGAAACACAAAAATATAAGAAAAGCTCTCTGCTAACCAGTCACCTAGCGGACGCTACCTTTGTACAAAACAAATCAATACCTACTAGTCTAGTTAAGTTGTTAAAGTTATTACTAGCTCTTCACACATATGAATTGTGATTATAATTACTATTGACGGCAGGCGCTCTTAAAGGTAGATTAAACCTCAACTGTCTTAGATGACCTAGTAAATTTATTTTATCTATTTTATAACTTTAAATTGGTCTTATTATTAAAGTGCTTGATGTAAAACTGTATCAAATGCTTGAACTTTTGAAATAATTAATCTTATTTTTATTTAAAATCTAACAGTTATTTTATTTAACACGTTTTCCTAAATTTTTCAGTGCATTGATTTTATTTATTTAGTTATTTGGTGTTTGTATTAATTGGAAAAGCTTGTTTTCTTCGTGTGTTTTCAGGGCTTGCTTTTATTTTATTTGTGTAAGACCACACTAAATAGTATAATTACTTCTCTACTTCGTCTAGTACAATGCTGACATGTCTCTAAGTTACGTTTGCTCTTGATAGCTAAGCTGTAATAATTGACGCAATACATAACATATTAGTGCGGTCATTCTTTTACTAATCTAACTACTAAAGTATTACATTTTCTACTCTATAAATTATTATGTAAGAAAGATTTTATTTTCCGAATCTGTGAGTATATATTTATTGATGTCTCTTGCTTCAAGCAAAAAAAAATGTTAGCCTGCCTTCTCGAATTCAAACGCGATACAAGGTGGACGCTAGAATTACTATGTCCCTTTTCTTTTATTTAATTACCTTTTAATTAGCTTCTGTTAAGGGATTATAACTTTAAATGATAGGAATATATTTTCCCGTTTATTTCTCATGTATAAATTATAAATCGTTAGCTTCTTTAATATTTTACCATAGCGTTTCTAGACTCTACTTGCGATTCAACTACTTGTGAAAAGATTTTTTTAAGCATTTCTGGTCAGTTAAAGTATCAGTGATTTTATCATATTAGTGCACAAACACATTTGTAACCAACGGTATAATACTTTCTAGATCGTCTGAATTTAAATTTAAGTTTCCTATTTTTGTATTAATCTGCAAAGGGCAAGACTTTATATTTTTTTATTTCCTACAGTTTCCTCACCCCCCTAACTCTCATCATCCTAATTTCCATATCCACAATAACTATCAATCCATCTTCACTCAAAATTCATTAATCTCAGTGTCATTACATATACTTTTTTTTTATTCCTCAAAATACTCTAACTCTTTCCGTCTTCACGAACACCAAATTGTAGGCTGTAAAGCCTACATTTTAAGTAGATAACTCTACTGAAGTTAATAATCCTGGTTCCTAAGGCACCAAATTGTAACTTTACCATCTCTCTCAAAAGAACGAACTACTCTCGTCATGTTTTGGCCAAATGATCGTCAACCCATACGCTATGTAAATATAAGTAACCTTGGTTCTTTTAGAGTTGTAGAGACTTTCAAGGTAATTAATGTGTGCATATATAAGTAATAAAAAAAAATTGTTTGTTATATAAGATTGAGGGCCCCATCCATCGCCCACAACTATGAGTGCCATCCAATGTCTGCACCCCCTTGGAGGGGAAAGGATAGTATAGGAATGGTTAACTTAGTGTATAACAATAACCATTCAACTCTGCTTGATGGAACTTCAATTCTGTTGCACTAGCCTTGACTAGTATTGTAGTAAAAGGACTAATTGTCCTAAGTTTGTAAATTGGCACACAACAGTGGCCTAGCAATCAATACGATTATAAATCGGTGTTCTGTTGCACTAGCCTTGACTAGTAATGTAGTAAAAGGACTAGTTGTCCTAGGTTCGTAAATTGGCACACAACAGTGGCCTAGTAATCAATACTCAATACAACTGTAAATCGTTTATAGTTTTATACCTGTATTATAAATACAGTCAGATATATCTCCTTGCCTCACAAGATGAGATAATAGATAATTATTTTGGGGTTCAACCCAATCTGGTTATACCAGTTTTCCATAGTTATTCAATCGATTCAATAATTACACGCATTCATCAAAGAATAAGATCCCAATTAATCCCCGCAACCAAGCAGAGCCAGAATTTACACGAAAGGGTCCCAAGTGTACGCCTACACCGTAGTATCAACAGCGAACACTCGATATTCTATCAGTGCCGGGTACCTGACTACGGAAGACATCAAGATACATACTCAATTGATTCATGATAGTAATCAAGAATCATATCATACTGAGGTTTATTACAACCAAACTGTTTAACAGTTAAAGAAAGTTAATTTCATCTTGAAATAATAAATAATTCTATATGTTTCATATAAATTATTTTTTCACATAGAACTTAGTATGTGTATAGTTTAAGAATAATTAATTCTATACTCATAAGTAACATCATGCTAGGGCTGAATAGTTTTATTCAATTACTTGTAATAATATCAGTTCTCCTTTCTAATATATAGGAACAGAAGGGTAGGAAGTGATTAAATGGATTAGGGTAGGACTTCAACCTCCCGCGATCAATTAATATTAACCCAACCATAATTCGATGATGTCGTGTATAATGTTTGTAAATGGTTCAATAAATAAATAACTCTTTGGCCGTAGAGCACCCTTTATCGAACCTGTGTCCAGTGTGGGGAAAATTTCTCACCGACGTGTATAGTACTTATGCTTGCAGTCGAAGCTTTCCAAATTAAGCAATCATGCGAGGGAGTTTATTAATCCCGGGGGTTGTGAGGCCCCAAAATCGCAACTAGCTCAACATTTATTACATAATTATAAAAGCACTCCAGTCTGATGAATTTATCAAACTATTGTCAGGTTAAATATATCACAAATTAAATACTTGAACGAATTAACGAAAGAAGGACTTAGGGTTTCATAGTTAAGTTCAATTAACAAGAATCTAATTTAATCAAGTCAAAGGCAACCAGTATTATCACAACCGAATTGATTATGAAATATGATTTCCGAGTCTTGGCACTCAATAATTGGTAATTGAACAGATACGCCTTAACTGCATTAACTTAATTATTCATCTTAAGAGACAGAATGATAACAAAGCTGGGCTGCAATACGTTACTTTGAAAGCAGATTACTTCCGGTCCCTGTTCATTTCTAACTCGTAAGTGAATCTATTTACGCTTAATTGCTTATCGATTAAAGATCAATATATTAAGTCAAGGCTATTCCATATATTCCCCATACATTCCTGTAAGAGTAATAAATTCCAAGCCAAGAACACACTGACCCCTAAGAGTCGCCTTATTTGCTATAACTTTAAAAATATCTTGTGAATATTCTACCACCCACCATAAAGCTTAGGTAAGGTAAGATAATATTAACTATTCCGTAAAATGATTAAGTCTCCTTCGAAAAATCTATAACAAACGGTGAATACGTCAAACATACTCATATTAATAATATTCCGCTAGATTAGGTAGTTTTAATTAATCGATGTGACAATCTCTGAAAATTGGTTAATTAAGGTTCAATATAATGTTCCATTGACATACCTATAAAAAGTTGTGTAACCATAAAACATAATATAAATTAATACCAATTAAACAATGACCAATTCTGAAAGAATTTGGTTAAACAAAAGCACATAAGTTCCCTTGATATACAGTAGTATTATGATATACCTAGAAGTAGTGATCACGTCAACATATACTTAACTATAATATACAGCAAGATAATATAAAACGTATATGTAAACATCTCTGAAAACAAAATGGATAGACAAATTCATCGTATTTCCTTGTTATACAATAAGTGACTTTGTAATTATTTACTGTTAATAAATTAAATATTGGCAAGGTAATAAGTCACCCATTGTATTAATTAGGATTTCCCATATCGGTTAAGCATACACAACGTTTCATCTTAAGAAATGATAGTTATATTAGAAATAATATATTCAAATTATATTTTTTTTTTTAGTAAGACAATTATTTTAATTAAAATATAATTTTAATTTTATAGTACAACAGTTGGTTGTAAACAAAACCGATATGGTGAGTTTATAATAACATGCCACAAACCTCCGAAGACTTCTTTTAGACTGTGAGTCGTCATGTAATTCAACCTGGAAATTTACCTAATAGTACCAATCTATTATTTAATCCTCACTACGCTTGAATTTACGTTGAATATTATTTCGTCGACTTCAGAAGAATGATTTGTATTTTGGAATAAAATAATTCAAGTTAAACATCCAGTAAATAGTTACTTGCTTTAAGATTCAATTACGTCGATACGTCCTAGTAAGTCTCGTTTAATCAATGGATAAAATTTACACATCTGTATCTACTCTAGTACACTACTAGTTTAATACGTATTTTCAGTATTGACGATATTAGAATAATTCAATTCTTTACGATAAATCTACATGACAACCCACAGTTCGGCAAACAGCTCTCGAACTTCCTGTGTTCTGGAAGAAACAGAATTATCACCCCCCCAAATCGAAGAAATAACGCAATTATTACAACAATATAAATAGGAATTTACCGCGGAGGAGAAAGAAGAAGATCCCGACTGTCCATCACTAATGGTTTCATGTTTCTAACTACACTTAGGTCTAATTAAATCTACACGTGGACGCTGAAAGAAAAAGTTATTAACTTAAATCTACATGAAACCTCCGGCACACGTCATCGGGTATCCACGAGTTTGATTATGTTTTGTCACTTTCTCCTCTTCATTACCTTAAGAGTATCAAATCCAATTTCGGACAATTTTGATATTTCCAAAAGTAATGTTATATTATTTAACTTCGACAGGATTTTATTATTTAATAATTTTAAGATTATACTCGCGTCTGTGTTCATATTTAATTACCAAATGATTAAAGTTATAAAGTGCATTCACACATAAAAAACCTAATTAAAGATTATGGCTTCTTACTTGCAAGGGAAATAACTTCATTCGAAAAGCAGTCGCCCTTGTTAGCACTTTGCTCTAAATAACGAGCACACAAACTAAGTTTCTTGTTATGTAACACAGTCCCTATTAAATGCCCTAACTTCCCACTTAAACTAGCTGAAAACTGGTGAACCACTCATATGTATTTATTTAAATACACAGAAGGTGTATTTTACTAAATTCATTATTACAGAGATTTAATCTCAAGCCTTGGTTTAAGTCCGCCCTAATTCTTAAAACTTAAATCGAAAGACCTCTACAAACAGTCTTGTACTACTGACTTAAACCAATAGCTTTAAAATTGTTGTTAAGTAGTGTTGTGTACTTGCGTGTTGTTATTTATGAACAAATTTGAATTTTGACACAAGGGATGTCGATAGGATAATCAATAAATTGAAACCCATCGACAATGCAAGATTATTTTGATATCGTCCGGATAATCTCGGTTTAATACCGACCAGTTAACACCATCAACCTTTGCCCTTGTACCAAAATACAAATAATTTAATACAGACGAAATTACAGTTATTCAATTATATATGATGTCGAGGCTCCCTTTTATCTTGGTAATTGAATTATGGTGTGTAATTTATGATGTAAAAATGTGAAGGTAACTACTTACTTCTAAATGTTACTTAAATTTAAGCTGTGTTAATTTTATGTTGTCACACATTCATGATTTATTATATTCTCCTAAGAGTAATAAATCATTACTTTTATTGAGTAAGCATTCCCTAAAATTCATTTAGATCCGTGGATTATATTAATTCACGTCCAATTGAATTTAAATTATATATTATAATGTAATGTGTAATTATATGAGTGATACAACCAAACACAAGAAATAAAATGAACAATACAATAAAATATGATTATGACAGAAGTAATAAAACACTCATTAAAATATTACTTTGCAACAACAATTTTTGATACATTTAATGAATGTTCTACCCTTTCAAATGCATAAAAGGTACCATCACTCACAGACAAAGCTCAGAAGGGTTATAATATTAATAATAGAATAATGAATATGTTCTTCTATGCTAAGTTATACTAGAATTCGATTTAAACTAACTACATAAATATTAGAAAACATTTAATTAATTGTGTATTGAATCAATATTATAATATATGTAAATCATTTTATCATACAATAATTATTTAATTATTTTGGCATGATAATGAATTATTAGACAATTTTTGCTATGTTTTAAATGACAAAATTTTATAAAATACCATAAAATTATAGGAATTATCCCGTTAATAATAATCACTAAAAAAAAAAACAGCAAGCTTTGAAATATTAAAATTTAAATAATAAGTCCAATTTTAAAACAAAACCCACGGAGTTTCGCTGAGAGGTTAAAATTAAAGAACCACTTACATAATCAGCCTTGGAAGACACTACACTTCACTTGACTCTAATTTAAATATGTTATCTCTTTAAACGAACACGCGACCGTCGTTTTTAGAATCCCGGTACACACCCTGACTTCAGAATATTTTCCAAACAAAAGCGCGCGCGACCGTCGTTCCTAAAAAACGGGTTAACACTCTCGAGCACCGCCGATCTCTCTGAAACAAAGGTCCGTTCGCTGGCCTGCTCTGATTGGTCGGCTGCACCTGTTTTTGCCGACCTCCCGACCATTTTACTCTATGCTTTGATAAGCAAATATGTGACCTTATATTCTTAATAATAGAATTTAATTCAGTGTGAACGTTTATTTTTTAACCGCAATTGATTATTTGTAACGCATTCGATCCGTGTTTAACCTATAGCTATCTCCCTTTAACTCTTTTGTGTTCAAAATTGACGATAGGTACAATACTAAGACATTGAAATATATTTATCAACGACTTAATAATGTTAAACATTGTAGAGAAATGTGTCATAACTTCTTATGCATAGGTACATGTAACTGTGCATTCACATGTAATGCCATAGTCACAGATTTTGCCCTTTCTATATATCTATGGGCATAGTTTACTCGCGTAAAGTTAAACGAACTCAAAAGGCCATTATTAAAAGGCGTTCGTATTTTATTCACAATTAACATACCAACTAAATCAACGATTTTTCTCATTGGGTTTTGCTACACTAGTTTCCAATCTTACCGCAACTACAGATACAAACATACATATGGGTAGACACGCACTTCACAGGTCCAATTCCCTATTACAAATAACAGCAAAAAAAATATTCATTAAATAATGCTTGCCAAAGTACGAGTAAACTTCGTCTAAAACACAAAAATTCTGGTCGTCTCTTTTCCCTGAACAGAGACCATTTTCCGATCCACTGGTTTGATATTCATAACGTCCTGCCGTACTGAATAAATATATTTTTTCAATTCACCTGAAACGACGCGACATGATTTTATTTTTATTGTTACTCGTACTAATGTTTTGAAAACCGCTAGTATAATAATTGAGATATAAGATCTAAAGATTATAGGTACTCCTTTAGGAGACATGCTCGAAACACCTTAGCAAGTAACTTTTGGGTACCTAAATACTTACTTAAAAGATTTGGCACTGCGATTTTAAATTTTTGTTGTTGATTAAAACGTTATTTTTAATATGCACACCAACACACCTACATACACAAAACACCCTCGAACTCAAAACATCCTAGCATAAAACATATTAGACATTCTCTTTTGTATGATAATTGTATAAATATAAAATATGTAATATGTACCTACATACTCGTATATTCTGCCTACAAGCACTACTTACTGTATTAAGGTTGAAGGGTTTGTAGCAAGTAAAATTACTTTACGAATGGGGTAAGGATGGAGTAGTTAAGTGTTGGCTTGACGAGGTCGTGTAGCGCAGAACTTTGATTCTTAAAAATCTGGGATCCACTGTAACCGTCATAGGCAGGCGTGATACTTATATTGCACATACTTTCTAGCGAACGACGACGTCTTCTCGCCACGTCAATCCTATCCTACTAATTATTAATATTATAAATGTGAAAGATGGATGGATGGATGGATGCATGGATGCTTGTTGCTCTTTCACGCTGAAACGGCTAAGCCAATTTTAATGAAAGTTAATATGGGATTGACACATAGGATACTTTTCATCATCATCATCATCATCTTCATCCATCACCAAGCGGGTGAAACCGCGGATTGCAGCTAGTATAATAATAAAGATATACTAATAAAAAATCATGCGGGGCAGTCTTTGGGGACTGACGATACAAGTTAAAGCTATTTGAATTATTTTTAAGACACACAAGCAACAACGATAAGTGCCATGAAAACCAGTATCGCGCCTAAAGAAGTAATCACTTCAAAAAGTACATTATCTATGACCTTCGGCGACGTTCGGCGACGGTGACGATGACGCGAATTCCTTGATTTTTCTTCACCCTAAAAGCCGATGACAATGACGCGAATTGCTTGATTTTACTTCACCCAAAAAGCCGATGACAATGACGTGAATTGCTTGATTTTTCTTCACCCAAAAAGCCGATGACAATGACGCGAATTCCTTGATTTTTCTTCACCCAAAAAGCCGATGACAATGACGCGAATTGCTTGATTTTTCTTCACCCAAAAAGCCGATGACAATGACGCGAATTCCTTGATTTTTCTTCACCCAAAAAGCCGATGACAATGACGCCGCGAATTGCTTGATTTTTCTTCACCCAAAAAGCCAATGACAATGACGCGAATTGCTTGATTTTTCTTCACCCAAAAAGCCGATGACAATGACGCGAATTGCTTGATTTTTCTTCACCCAAAAAGCCGATGACAATGACGTGAATTGCTTGATTTTTCTTCACCCAAAAAGCCGATGACAATGACGCGAATTCCTTGATTTTTCTTCACCCAAAAAGCCGATGACAATGACGCGAATTCCTTGATTTTTCTTCACCCAAAAAGCCGATGACAATGACGCAAATTCCATGATTTTTGTTCACCCAAAAAGTGCTCAACGCGTCTAAAGAAGTTTTCACTTCAATAAACAAATATATATACCCAAGTAATAGTTGCCGTGGCGGTGCCGGCTTAGAATAGCACCCCCCAAACTCTACCCGTGGGTGCCGTAGAAGGTGGCTAAGGGATAACAAATCAGAAGGTGGGCAGCAGCACCTTCCTAGTCAAACACACACAAACTGCGCTCGCCAACCCGCCTGCCAAGCGTGGCGAGTATTGGCAAAAACCCCTTTATGACAAAAAGAACCAGGCCCCCAGTCCCCGGCAGCCCCGCTATTCCTGGCTACGGTAGCGGCCACGATAACGGTGGGGCAGGGGGTGCTAAGAATCCCTGGCAGACGCCCCGCTACCACCCCCAACGACGACGACTGGCCCTGGTAACACACAACATACGCACGATGAGGACAGACGAGAAGATATATGAGCTGGAAGAAGAAATGAGTAAGCTACACTGGGACATTGTGGGGTTATCTGAAGTCCGTAGAGCGGGTGAGGACACGATAACCATAAAATCAGGTAACCTACTCTACCACCGGGAGGGCGACCAACAGTCCCAAGGTGGTGTCGGGTTTCTCGTCCACAAGTCCCTTACTAACAACATAGTTAAGATCGATAGCGTTTCCAATAAGGTCGTATACCTAATACTCAGAGTATCCAAACGATATTCGCTGAAGGTCATTCAGGTATACGCACCGACGAAGTCGCACCCGGATGATGAGGTGGAGGATATGTATGAGGACATTAGTCGGGCCATACATAATGGGATTTCTATATTGCAGGACACGGAGCACATAAATGAAACCGCAGTTTCTTCACATACTGTAGTTTATTTTGGGACAGGCAAATTTATCCTTATTAAAAACAAGTGGGCATCGCCCTCTTCTTCTTCTCTCTCTACTCTACCACAGATACAACAACCAACTAGGGATGGGGTAAAAAGTGATGTACTTATTCCAACACCCCCTCTCAATTTCAAATCTGTTAAATGCTAAACAATACTACTTTACTTTGAAATTGTTTCTACATAATGTTTTAATAACAAAGAATAGTTTTAATTTAAACACTTAAATAATCATACACATTAAACAATGTTTTAAAGTTATGACCTACTTAACCCTTTACAAAAGTATACATTATACATACTATTACAGAATATTATTATTTCGCCTTACATGAGATACATATACTATGATTTTGAATTTTACTTAACAAAAATAAGGATACATATTATTATGTAATTTTAGTACATATAGTTTTTAGTTTGACACCATTTTAATTTAAGTTATTTTATTTTACCTGATATACATTTTAAATGTTAGGTAAGAATGTTGATTGGTTGACAAAGCTTTTGTTAAAATATCAGCAACATTTTTATTACTATCTACATATGATAAAGAAATAATTTTCTTAGCCATAATATCCTTGATATAATGAGCTTTTATATCTATGTGTTTAGAGCGTTTACTGTTCTCATAACTCTCTATAAGTCTTAACGTAGATTGGTTATCTATCAATAGTTTACAGTAAATGTTTGCCGAGTTGAGATCAGACAGGACTCCCTTTAAATTTATTAACTCACATACAGCTTGAGCCCCTGCTAGATATTCCGCCTCGGCTGTTGATAAAGCTACAGAAGCTTGTTTCTTGGGATACCATGAAATGAGTTTCCCACTATAGAATATAGCACAACCGCTGGTACTTTTCCTGTCAGATTTATCTGAAGCCCAGTCTGAATCTGAAAATGTTATCAAGTCCTTGTTCTTTCCTTTTGTATAAATTAATCCTCTTTCTTTAGTTCATTTCAGATAACGTAAGATCCTTTTCCCAGCTTTCCAAATACTTTCAGTTGGTTTGTCTAAATAACGACTTAAATATGAAACTGCAAATGTAATATCCGGTCTACTGTTAGATGATATAAATAATAATGAACCAATAAGTTCTTTGTAAGGTACGTTGATTATTTCTTCATTTGGATCTGCATTGAAACCTGCTTCTATAGGTGTAGATGCATCTCTGCATTCAGTAATTTTAAATTTTTCTAGTACTTTCTCTATCTGTTTAGTCTGTTTGATTTTAATTTCATTTTCTGTTTTTTTTTATTTCCATTCCCAAAAATGTATCTATCTTTCCAAGATCTTTTGTGTTGAATTCCTGATGTAGTATCTTCTTAACTCTTCTTATTTCTTCTTCTTTTCACATTAATAAAATGTCATCGACATATACTAAAAGTTTCACATCTTCTTTAAAGTACAAGCAAAAGTCGTGATATGATCTTTTCAACCCTGCTTTGAGCATGACTTATTAAATTGTATGTTCCAGCACTTTGGACTTTCTTTCAAACCATAAAGACTTCTTTTTAGTTTTAATATTTTGTTTCCTTTAATGTAAATTCCTTGAGGTATCTTAATATATACATCATTCTCTAATATTCCATTTAGGAATGCCGTTGGTACGTCAAGTTGGTAAACTGGTACATCATCTTCTACTGATTGTGCTAAGAATGTTCTCACGGTTGACATTCTTGCAACAGGTGCATAATTCGTTTCAAAATATTTTTCTGGTATCTGAAATCCTTTAACTACCAACCTTGCTTTTCTTATACCATTTTCTTTTATACTAAAAATCCATCTTGTGTCAATAGCTTTTATTTATTCTTTATTTTCCATAACTGTCCAGGTTTCTAATTTTTCTAATGATTCTACTTCTTTATTTATAGCTTCCCTCCATTTTTTATCTTTCATTGCTTCTTCATATGTTTTTGGTACTTCTTCTTGATTATTATTCATCAAACAATATGCTGTGTATAGCTCATAGTCCTTAAAATATTGCGATTTTTCTATTTTCCTTCCATATCTAGATCTTTTACTTTTGTCTTCTATTTGCTCTTCTGATAATGATTCTTCTTAATTTTTTTCTTCTTCTACAGTTTCTTCTTCAGTTGTTTCTTCTGTTTGTCTTTGTTTTCCATTTATATCTGTTCTGTTTTTCACTTCTTCTTCATCTTCATAATATATAATTCTTTTCTCATTATTTTCTTCATCTTTTGTTTCCTTGTTGTATACAGTTTTTCTCTCATCAAAAATCACATCTGTGGATTTCATAATTTTGTCATTCTCAGGATCCCACAGCCGATATCCTGATCCAGTATAACCCACCATTATCATTGGCTTTGCTCTGGCATCCAATTTATTAGGTTTTGGTATAGTAACTCTCCATGCCTTGGACCCAAAAACTTTCAGTCTGTCAATTCGGTTTGCTCCAAACCATCTCATAGCTGGCGTAGCATATTGTAAAACTCTACTAGGGCATCTATTCAACTCATATGCTGAACTACAAACTGCCTCGCCCCATAAGTGTCTCGGTAGTTTAGTTTCTGCAAATTTAGTCCTTGTTTTGTCTAATAGTGTCCGGTTCATTCGTTCACTTGTTCCGTTTTGCATCGGAGTATAAGGTGATGTATACTGCAGCTCAATTCCTCTTTTTCTACAATACTCTTTAAAATGGTTAGATGTAAACTCACCCCCATTGTCCAGTCTCAACTTCTTTGTTTTGAATTCCAACTGTGTCTTTACTTGGATAGTATAATCAATAAAATTTTGTTCTGCTTCATTTTTCTGTATTAATAATTTCACTGAAACAAAGTGAGAATAGTTATCCACTATAACTTGAAAATATTTCGCTCCATTAATATCTGCTGGTGTTATCGGACCACACACATCAGAATGTATTAAATCTCCTATTTGTTTTGAATACTTACCCCTTTCTTGAAATATTCTTCTTGTACTTTTCCCTTCTGTACAACTCTCACACTTTTCATTAGTTACTGGTAACCCCAAAATACTTAAGCCCTTTCGATTTAAATGACCAAGTCGCCTATGCCATAGAGAGGTGTCCTTGTCTGTATCTCCACTCAACATACATTTTTTTACATCTATATCTAAATTAATTACATATAAACGCGCATGCAATTGTCCTTGTATTATATTTTTTCCCTTGCAAATTGATACAATATTGTTGTGAAATCTAACCTCTAAACCTTTACTTAAAAGTTGTCTTACTGATAGTAAATTATAAGATATATTTTTTACAATCAAACATTCAATTATTATGTGTTCATTTTGCCATGTCATAGATATTTTACCCTTTTCACTACTTGTTAAGTACTCACCATTTGCTACATAAATTTTTATATCATCTATTTGTGTAATATCATACATACAACTTTTATAGCAGTCCTTGATAAGGTGTTCGGTTGCGCCTGAGTCTATTATACATTTTATATTACCCGAATCTGTACTTTCCTTGTGTTTTTCCCCTTCTTCTGAACTAAATGCTGTAAATACCCACTGATCTTTTGTTTTCTCTTCATCTTCTATAGCACAATTTGCCTTAATTGGTGCACTCCAACCTTGTCCTCGCATCATCGGTCTACGGTTCCATGATCGACCTCTTCCTCTTGAAGTATGTCCTCTTCCATGTGTTGTTTGTCTGCGTCCATATGATATTGTTTGTCCTCGTCCTTGTCCGTAAGAGCTTTGTCCATTTGTTTCATTTTCTCTATCGCCTTGTCCATATTTCCTGCATTGATATGACTTATGTCCCATTTTCCCACAAGTGTAACAGGAGAATGTCTGTTCTGTTGATGAATGATCTCTATTTTTAAACTTTATTTCTGCATCTAGTAATCGTGCTTTGATAAAATCTATATTTATGTTGTTATCGGTGGACATGGTTTCAATTGATGTTATCACTGCTTCATATTCTGGTGGCATTGCTGTGAGCAAATAACAAATTTTGTCTACCTCTTCAATTGTACTTCCTATAGCACTCAGTTCTCCCAAAAGTCTGTCGTAAGTCATAAAAAAATCTTGTAATTTTGTTCCTGAGGAACATTTTAAGGTTATCAATTTTCTTCGAAGATGTAACTTGTTGAAAACGCTCTTTCTTTCAAATAACTGTTCGAGTGCTGTTATCATTTCTAATGCTGTTCTGCATCCCTTCACAATTTCCAAATATTTGTCACACAAGCATTGAACAATAATGTACTTCGCTTTATTGTCGTCTTTCGTAAACTCTTTCGATTCCGATTTTTGTCCGTCACTTCAATAGTGTGTTGAACTTCTTTCTCATGTAATAACATCTTCAGCCGAAATTTCCAGTTTGAGAAATTGTCGCCTTCCCGCAGTATAGGCAATGTTAACTTCTCCATTTTGTTTAATTGTTACATCGCACATGCACTTCATGCAATGCACTTTTCTTGTTGTACGTCGCGGCTTGTTAGCTTGCGCAGTTTGCTGGCTTGCGCAGTGGAAGCGTGCTAATGGGATTTCTATATTGCAGGACACGGAGCACATAAATGAAACCGCAGTTTCTTCACATACTGTAGTTTATTTTGGGATAGGCAAATTTATCCTTATTAAAAACAAGTGGGCAAAGCCCTCTTCTTCTTCTCTCTCTACTCTACCACAGATACAACAACCAACTAGGGATGGGGTAAAAAGTGATGTACTTATTCCAAAAATACATACCTCTGAAACGCACTTTCTAGTTGTTATGGGGGACTTCAACGCGAAGTTGGGTAAGAGAAGCGAGGATGAGTCGAAAGTGGGACAATTTGGCTATGGACAACGGAACCGTAGGGGACAGAGGTTGGCCGACTTCTTGGAGAAAGAGGGACTCTTTATGATGAACTCTTTCTTTCAGAAGCCACCTCACAGGAAATGGACCTGGCTGAGTCCCGATGGTTCCACGAGAAATGAGATTGACTTCATTATGACCACCAAAAGGCAAATATTAACCGATGTCTCCGTGATCAACAGGGTTAAAACCGGTAGTGATCACCGAATGGTAAGAGGCACGGTGAATATTAATGTCAAACTGGAGAGGTCTCGTCTGATGAAGTCTACGCTCCGACCCACTCGTGCTCGTATTCAAGACCCCGAGAGCTTTCAACTTGAGCTATCCAATCGCTTCGAATGCCTTGAGAACATCGCTTCAGTGGACGAGATCAATAACAGGTTAGTAGAAACTGTCCATGCAGTGGGTTCCAAGTACTTTAAACCCCACCGTACAGATAGGCCACAGAAACTCTCCAACGATACCCTCAACCTCATGGCGGAACGACGCTCATTGAAACTGCAGTCTTCGGATGATGCTGAAGCATATAGGCTGCTCAATAGACGAATATGGAAGTCCTTGCGACACGACATCCGGATCTTTAATACAAACCGTATTAAAGAGACGATAGAGCGGAAAAAAGGCTCCAAAGTGTTTGCAAGAGACATGTCTATTGGGGAAAGCCAGTTGACGAAGCTGAAAAGAGGAGACGGCAGTGTACCGTCGACCAAAGCGGAAGTGTTAGGAGAGGTCGAGAGTTTCTACGGACAGTTATACACCTCGGTCGCTAAACCTGTTAGCAGCTCGGTCAAAGACCCAAGACCCAAGAGCCAAGCTGACCCGACATTATACCGAAGATATCCCGGACATCAGCCTGTACGAGATTAGAATGGCCTTGAAATAACTTAAGAACAACAAGGCGCCTGGTGACTACGGTATCACATCTGAGCTTCTGAAAGCGGGTGGAACACCGGTACTTAAAGTCCTTCAGAAGCTCTTTAATACCGTCTTACTCGAAGGTTCAACGCCAGAAGCATGGAACAAAAGCGTGGTGGTGCTGTTCTTCAAGAAAGGTGACAACACTTTACTTAAAAATTACAGACCCATCTCGCTTTTGAGCCATGTTTATAAGCTGTTTTCGAATGTCATAACGAACCGTCTCAGTCGCAGGTTTGATGAATTCCAGTCTCCGGAACAAGCCGGTTTCCGAAAAGGCATAAAAGGTCCATTTTAGAGCCTTTTTTGTTCTTAGTTTACATTAACGACTTGCCACTTATGGCCAAGGATCTTTGTGATATTGTTTTATTTGCGGATGACATATCTCTGATTTTTAAAGTAGATAGGAAAGATAGCACACTAATTCAAGTAAACAACGCTCTATCTAGTATCTCTAAATGGTTCTCAACTAACAATTTACTTCTGAATTCAAAAAAGACAAAATGTTTGAAGTTTTCTTTGCCTACTGTTCCATATTTGGAGTCTAACGTTACGCTTGATGGAGTTAAACTAGTAATGGACAAGGAAACAGTCTTCCTAGGCATTAAAATTGACGCAAAATTACAATAGGGTCCTCATATAAATGCCCTGTCTGGGAGACTCAGTTCTGTTGCATATGCAGTACGTAAAATAAGAGAGCTAACAGATGCTTCTACGGCGCGGTTAGTGTATTTTGCATATTTCCACAGCGTAATGTCATATGGGATATTGCTATGGAGCTCAGCGGCTGATATAGAGACCATATTTATCCTTCAGAAACGTGCTATTAGAGCTATATACGAAATGGGTCCCCGTGAATCTTTGAGAGATTTATTTAAAGAAATCAATATATTAACGTTGCCTTCCTTATATGTATTTGAAAATATAATGTATGTTCGTAAAAATTTACATAAATATAAGTTAAATAGTGATCACCACACTTTTAATACCAGAAATACAAATAGGATAGCTGTACCTAGTTTTAGACTTGCGAAGACTAATAAGTCATTCCTAGGAAATTGTGTGCGTTTCTACAATAAAATCCCAAAGCACATAACTGAGCTCACAGAGGGCAAATTCAAGTTGACTGTAAAAAATGTTATAATAAAAAGCTTACTATAAAGTTCGTCATTATATAGAAGATAAAGATGCTTGGAATACGCCACTTCTGGCAAGCTGTCTCTCTGCCACCCATAAAATGTAAAATTTGTAGTACCTAAGTAGAAACATTGTAAACATCCATATAAAAAGAATGGCCCCGAGTTTCTTGCCGCTTCTTCTCGGTGGTTCTATGTATTTTCGAACGCGGCGGTAGAGTCTTTAAAGTACATTATAATGAAAAGTTGACGTTCATAAGTGCGTCTTTGATGCCTAAAGTGAATAAATGATTTTGACTTTGGCTTTGACTTTGGCTATAGTACCATAGACCACATCCACACGCTACGGCAAGTTATACAGAAGACCGAAGAGTATAACTTGCCTCTTTGTCTAGCGTTTGTGGACTATGAGAAAGCTTTTGATTCGATCGAGACGTGGGCAGTGCTTGAGTCTCTCCAGCGGTGCCGTATTGACTATCGGTATATTGAAGTGCTGAAGTGTTTGTACAAAAACGCCTACATGTCAGTCCGAGTACAGGAGCAGAGTTCGAAGGCAATTCCATTGCAAAGAGGCATGAGACAGGGAGACGTTATATCTCCGAAACTGTTCACCGCTACATTGGAAGACGCCTTCAAGCTTCTGGAATGGCAAGAACTCGGCATCAATATTATCGGCGAATACATCACTCACCTTCGATTTGCCATCCATGAAAGACCTCAGTACAATGCTCGAAGGCCTCGATCGAGTTTCCCAACGGATAGGTCTTAAGATGAATATGGACAAGACGAAAATTATGTCTAATGCCCATGTTGTACCTACCCCAATATCAGTTGGGAATTCAGTTCTCGAAGTTGTTGACGAGTACATCTACCTGGGACAGACAGTCAAACTAGGCAGGTCCAACTTTGAGAAAGAGGTCAATCGTCGAATCCAACTCGGCTGGGCAGCGTTCCGGAAACTTCGCGAAGTCTTTTCGTCAAAAATACCTCAGTGCCTCAAGACAAGAGTCTTCGACCAATGTGTGTTACCAGTGATGACTTATGGCACTGAAACGTGGTCTCTTACCTCTATCTCTTACTATGGGCCCCATAGATAAGCTCAAAGTCGCACAACGAGCTATGGAGAGGGCTATGCTCGGGGTTTCTCTACGTGATCGAATCAGAAATGAGGAGATCCGTAGAAGAACGAAAGTCACCGACATAGCTCAGAAGATTAGCCAGTTGAAGTGGCAGTGGGCAGGGCACATAGCACGCAGAACAGATGGCTGATGGGGCCGAAAGGTTCTGGAGTGGAGACCACGTACTGGCAAGCGCAGCGTAGGTCGTCCACCGACACGGTGGACAGACGACCTGAGGAAGGTCGCAGGACGACGTTGGATGCAGGCCGCTTCCAACCGGTCCTTTTGGAAAATCATGGGGGAGGCATATGTTCAGCAGTGGACGTCCTACGGCTGAGATGATGATGATGATGAAGTTATAGTTACAAATATTTATAAGAACTATACGTTCAGCCCGATCCAAAAATAGTTAGAATATAAAAAAAGTTTATTTACAGCTTTTCAAAA
Source organism: Selenia dentaria (assembly GCA_917880725.1). Classification (NCBI taxonomy): domain Eukaryota; kingdom Metazoa; phylum Arthropoda; class Insecta; order Lepidoptera; family Geometridae; genus Selenia; species Selenia dentaria. The sequence goes on along the minus strand of OU862888.1, from coordinate 16,165,151 downwards.
TATCCCCCTCCAATCCCAGTGCAGTTATGCGTTCGGGTGAACCAGCTTCTAAAACATTTAAAAAACGTGTCTTTCGGGAGGTCGAAAAATAACCGCCGAAATTTTTCGACGGCTTCGTCTGCAGTGCAAAATTTTCGCTCACGGAGAATTTTTTTACCGTGAGAAATAAAAAAAAATGCATGGAGATAAATCTGGGCTGTATAATGTGTAACAATCTAGGTATCACTAGACACACATAAGATACACCTATGAAATTATATTATTGCTTTTAAAGTGCAAAGGGTAACTGTAGAGAATTGATAACGAACACTTGGATCCAATTGGACTGCAATTCGTACTTTAAAGCTCGTATGGATGTGAGCAAGCAACATGCCAGTGTCGTCACGAGGAAACATAAATATAAATAAACAGTTGCAAAGCTCGATCAGTACCCGTTCAATTCAAGTAAGTTAAAAGCCTTAATCGGAAACTGTTCCATATAAGTAAACTAAAAGATTCGATCGGAACCAGTTCCATAAAAGTAAATTAAACGCCTCAATCGGAAAAAGTTCCATTTATGTAGATTAAAAGCCTCGATCGGAACCAGTTCTATAGAAATAAATCTAAAGCCTCGATCGGAACCAGTTCCATACAAGTAAATTAAAAGCCTAGGTCGGAACCAGTTTGATACAAGTAAATTAAAAGACTCGATCGGAATCAGTTCCATACAAGTAAATTAAAAGCCTCGATCGGAATCAGTTCCGTACGAGTACATTAAAAGCCTCGTACGAATCCAGTTCTGAACCTTCAGTTGTCTAAACGGCCGAAGGGGTTACAATATACTTAGCAAAATTACTAGTAGAATATTTAACATAGATTGAAGCAGATCCTGAATACATTGATACCCCTATTTCAGTACTGTGTTAAATTTAAAGTCTGATGTCAGCCTTACCATGTGCCACTTTCAAAACTTATATAACTTCGTATAAAACTCGTTCGTTTCGTGAGTTTCAAAGTATCGAGGGTTTGCTACAACAGTTTGCTCCTTTTTAGGGTTACATAATATATGAGACTACAGAACTGTCCCGCTGCGTCCGGCATATAGTAACGTGTTTTATCGTAGGTAGTATTTTGTTTTATTTTTTTATTATAAAATGCAACATATAAGTACAAACATCAAGCTTGCGCGCAAACAGCACACACAAGTACGAAGTAAAAACAAGTGGCCAGCGAGTCGGGCTAGCGCTATGTAATTCTTGATCCTATAAGTTTATTTAACTAACCAAAGCACTAAACTAAAATAAAATGTAGGTACTTACTTAATTATAATATAAACTAATTATCGACTAATCACACTCATACTATAAAGATGAAAGTTTATCAGTGTTGGTTTTGTATCTTTGTTACTTTTTCATGCTTACGGCTGGACCAATTTATATGAAATTTGGTATGGAGGTAGATGAGGGGCTGGATTAACAAATAGGATACTTTTCATCATCATCATCCATTACCACGCGCGTGTAACCGCAGCTAGTTATAAATTAAACTACAAATATATTGTGTGGTGGTGTGGAAGTACGTAACCCTCGATGCGCGAGTGTAACTCGGGATAGGTTGGTTTCAGTGGTTCAGTTTCGTGTCTGAGAATAAAACTCTATGATGTATAATATTACGCCTCTTATCACACTCTCTTGCATGAATAAGTTTGGTGGAAATTGTTTTAAATGTAATCCAAACACAGCTAATAATTTGCTTGTATTGTAAATACTACTAATATTATAAACGCGAAAGTTTGTGAGTATGGATGTATAGATAATGGATGTGTGGATCTTTGTTAGTCTTTCACGCTCAAACGGCGGGGCCAATTTTGATGAAGTTGGATGGATTAACACATAGGAGACTTTTCTTCAGTATCATCATCATCATCCTCAACATCATCATCATCCCTCAAAACGCGGGAGTACAAGCGTAATTTTCTTGGGCACAGCATAGACAAAATAACAAGATCTCGGCCTACGTTAAGATAGTAACGATGTAAGTACCACTCAGCCGTGCGATTCTCTAAGAGCATGCATCGTTGCATCTTTGACAACATCCGTGAAACAAATGGCGAGATGACAAGAAACTTTGGAAAAACAACCTTATGTACAAGGGCGATATCTCGTAAAGTATTTGACATCGGTGAGCTCATCGACGAGCGCATCGACGAATCATTAGAGAATCGCACATCTGTTCCGTAAAAGCTTTTGAGGAAGTTTTGAGGAAGGCATGTAAATTACACTTACATACCTATATATTAAAATCCAAGAACACGCCTAAATAACTGTAACTTATTAGCTTTTCTAATTACCGAATATATGCTTTATTAATATAGTTTTTATGGAGTAACAATCTCAGTGCAGACGCTTATTTCTAACTAGCTGCGCCCTGCGGTTTCACCCACGTGGTGATCGATGCCGATAATGATGATGAAATAAAAGTAGCCTAAGTTACTCCTTGTAACATCAGCCAGTGAATATCGGTACAGCCATTTCAGAGATTAGCCCGAACAAACAAACAGAGCACAATTTGAAAAACTATTTTTTATGTTAGTACCGTATATACTTTCATATGCATTTAGTGAAAAGCTGTTAGTTATATATTTTTATTTATTTATTTTTATTTTATTTTATTTTATTTGGGGGGCTTACAGCTACAATTACAGTATAAGGTTAAGAAGTTGCTTAAGATAAGCCAATTACAAGCCTCCATATTACAAACAGACAATTCAATTTAATTGATAAGGTAAACTTCACGTGCACTCGGATGCGTCCACACTTGCTGTTTTCACCAAAGACCACCCGGTTACGAAAAATTCATTAATGCACGCTGGCAAAGACAATACACGGCTAGTGACTTAATAAATAACCTAGAAATATTGAAGAGAAAAAAAAACTCGGATTGTCGCTAGACTCTTTGAAGACGCTTTGAATCCCAGTCGAGAATGAGTATTTTCTCTCTCTAAAAGCAAGCCACTAACGCTTTAAAAATCCAATAATAAAAAGTATATAGGTACATAGTTACATTTGGGCTAGAACACTGGACTCTACGATTTCCTATTTATTCCAAAATTACTCGGATAACACAATGAGCTGGTTGAAAACGTTAAAAACGGGAAATGACGCAAAGATAACGCTGATATTCCCCCACATAGCTTTAGAAGCAGTGTCATGACGCACGTAAGCGTCAATTTTCCGCCCAGTCGTTCACGCTTCCGGTAGAGAATTACACATTACGCGCATTTGGAGCTGTTTCCTTCCTGATCGTAAAAGTAAATTATGGCATTAAAGAATTACAGAACAATCGGTGTTTTCATTCAAATTGTTTCCCTTATTTGGAGACAATTTTCAGGGGTTATTATTTTCATTGGAAAATTAACCGAAATCGTTTTCAAAGGGCGACCTCGACAGAACCACTGATAACGCAATTAGGGACACGGCCCAATCTTTTGTGGAATATAATTTAAGGTGCGAAATTTTTGATGAATGTAAAATGAAATGGATAATAATACATAGCGAAAATATTAAATCATATACTTGTACGAATGAAAGCAACAGCAGAAAATTATAAGCAATGATATGCAATATTACTGTACATAATCGGCCTCACTTATAAACGCTGCATAGATAAAATAATGTATTCAATCGTAACAGCAAGAAGTTATCTCTAGTGACCTTACTTATAAACGCTGCTTAACTTTTTATGACGTTATTTAGAAGTGCACACAGCAAAGTTGCTCTGCGCCGTACTACATGACGTTGTTTAAATTTAAGCAGCTGTTTATAAGCAAGGCCGTTATAATGTTCTCCATTCCACAGCTCAAGTTTCAATATAATAATTAAATTAAGTTTTGTTACGTATCGGCTTAAATTAAAAAAAAATGCATTTGAAATTGCTTCAAGAGCGTTCCAATCGCACGTTAGCGTTCACACACTAGCTTACCCTCACTATAGGATTCGAGGGAGGTATAGATATACACACATACACGTTACCACATTATACACATCCTATCAAAATTCTTTGATTGAGACGTAGACCTTAACAATACAAACCACGGTCATGGATCAAATCTGAAACCTTACACTTCAACGTTAGGTCAGGTCAGGCTTCCAACAAGGCCAACAGAGCTGTCATGTTTCAGCACTAAGTAGATTTATTACACTACTTTTATAGTCAGTTAGTTATATTAGTTTATTTTTTAGACACTGCCTACGTCTCGTAAGTCTTATAAGGTTATACCTCGTTCTTATTCCTAGGTATAATATTAAAATGGTGCTTGGTGCGTAGCATCTGTTAGTCGGTTCTGTTAGGGAAGACAAAGAAATAGGTGGGCAGAAGACAGGATGGGAAAAAAACAACCACAACGCCTCATCCAGGTCCAGCCACATGGCTTCGGTCGGCTGCAGTCCAGGGTGTTCCAACACAGGCAGATTCAAACTGGGTGTCCAAGTATTTTACCCTAATCTAACACTACGCAACAGTGAACTACAGTGAGTGCCGAATTTAATTATTAACCCGTCCGCATCAGCGCAAAAAATAACAATAGATTTATGAATGAAACTTAACTCGAATGAGTCTTGCTGATTCGGACAGATTAATACGTTTCTCCAAAAATCAAAGGCTAGCTCATATATACAAAATTTTCTCTATGGGCTAGCTCAAGGAATATTTAACTCTCTACCGAGAGGGCTAGCTAGTTATGACACCAAAGATCAGAGAGCATTTCAAAGAGAATATAATGCTCATAGAGAGAGCATAACAAAAGTCAATACAAAAATCAAGTAGGTAACGTTACAAATGGTGCCCTCTGGTTTTAGAGTCCGGTACCAAACAACAACAATCAAAATAAGTTATCTTCATTTAAAATTTCATTTAAATCCGTTCAGCCAATCCAGCGTAAATACAAACAAACTGTTATTTTTCTTTAATTTTTATAACAATTTAGTGGTTTCATTTTTAATTTGTTTTTCGTAGTCCGGAGTAAATGAAAACATATAAATTAAAAATGAACTCAAAGAAACGGTTCATCACGCTGAGAAAACAAAACGGTTAACTCTTATCCGAAACCTTTGAATCCTACATTGCATCATTAATGAAAATAAACGTACGACTGTTTATATAAATATGTAAACATTATTTTGTAGTATAAACAAAGCTAGTAAAATTTCTGCTTGCTTTCTGTAGGTAGGCATCACATACTCTGTAAATTAATGTTGTTATTTTCGATTTTTATAATCAAACAATATAAATAAGTCAAACAAATATTTTCTTATACTTGTTATTTACATAAATATGAATATAAATCATGCACTCTGTTATTAACAAAAAACTCAGTAAATAACGCAGCCATCGAAAAAGTCTCTATCAAATAAACCCTTTGAGTATTGACTGGTACGAAAATAACGCGCCCTCTGCGAGCATATTTCTTTCTCATCATTATAGATATAAATTTTACTCACTTGACTGGTAAATAAACCGTAAGCTGTTCCAACTTTCTTTTATCTGGCGGTCCGCGATTCCGTCCGATTCTTTAGTAAGCATTCAAACGGAGCGACCTATTTATTGGACGTCTGAAAGCCGGCAAATATCTCACTAATTCTATCTTATATTTCTAAGATAAACGTTTTAAAATGCTGAATGAAGTTAATTCGAGAAAGTTTAGTCAAACAATGGGTTTTTTTTGTCTTTTAAGTTTCTATAACTAATATCGAAGCTCCTAAATGGTTTCAAGATGGTCTAACTTTTTCTTTTATCTCCCGTCTCTTGATTTCTTCAGATTATCTTGAGACTTTGATGGATTGTCCGCGTATTAATCCACGCCAATATTGTTTCAATAAGAATGAGGGCTTCGTTTGCTCAAGGAAAATAATTTCGAATCAGTTTGATCGGAGTTGGTACAAATTGACATTGCTAAAGTAGAATTGAGCGTCAGTAAAATGATATACTATTATAGATTTACTTCACCAGTTGGCACAGTTTCAAGTTCCATAAAAGTTTTAGCGAGAAAATAGAAAATAAGCACGATAAAAGAAATGGATACGTTGTAAAATCTTGGGTTCTTATTTCTTTTGCTGGTGCATTTTACTGACATGAGTGTAGCTGTAGAATATTTGTTATATTTAGTGCTTTAATCAAGAACTTGGCATGATTTGAGGACGATGCACAGATCGTTTCTGAGATAAAATAAAGTTTTTATTTACGCGTTCTATAATAAAGAACTGTTAGTACTCTAAACGTTTCCTCTTCCAAAATCTGAACCTTGGGTTGTCTGTTTACCCCTGTAAACAGACAACCCAAAAAAGTTCATGAAACGTGTAGAAAACTAACAATAAATTTAGAAAAATCAAGCAATGGACCATTGCTTTATTTTTTCAAACAAATATGAAACCATATCAACAATATAACTACAAAACTTTTTATTTATTTGTCTATTATATAAAAATACTTTTTCGAAATAATCACACGAATATTATAAACTACCTGACCCGCCAGCAGCTTCGCTCGCATGGTCTTGGTGTAGTGTGGTGGAAGCGCCGTTTTGGAATCTCGGGGTTCGATCCTCGGGTTGGACAGTTATTGGAATTTTTTGACATAGAAATTCTCAATGGTAGTCTGGAGTCTGGAACAGTGTCAGCACCAGAAATATATTTTAACTTACTGCGTTCATCACCCTGATATACAATATAATTAATCTATTGCCTTGTAACTTCACTGGAAACATTGCTCTTCAACGAAACACAGTAATGTTTGCACGCTACTGCTTCACGGTTGATTTACTGGCAATGGTGTGGTACTTCTGCAGCTGGACTCTGCAAAAGTCCTACTACTTCCAGAGAGATCGCAATAATCTTATTCAACGCGAACGAAGTCGCGAGCGGATACTAGTTTTTATTATATAGTATCCCTGATATAAAAGCTCTTTAATATAACTTGTATATTCATTGATCATGCATTTTCATTCGCTGTCCATTCAAACCTGTTTTTTCTATTACTTTATGTAGTTTCGTAAGAACCCCAGTCTCTCAGGTATTGCACTCCTCTCTATATCGAGCTAGAGCTGTGTCCTTTATCAAGTTACCACCAGAGTCCTTTTTTCCCTCCCGACTTTTCTCTGACAATCAAAGCTTTTCTTTCATTTTCAAATTTAACACACCCCTGTGGGCCTAGTACAAATAACTGCGTAAGTGTAACGTAACGTATCGTTCACGTGGAACAGTACAAACTATCATTTATCTAGGGCAATTGTGTCACAGATAACTCATAGGTTGTACTCCGAAGCTTGACGCGTTGACGTATACGATACGAATACTTTTTCGTAAAGTGCTTGTGATACGGCCTCTGGCTGATTCCAAGATGAGGTTAAATACAAAACTACATAATGGTTCAACGGCTAATGAAAACACATGAGTTTATTACGACTACTATTTCATGGATTTTTTTACTAGTGAGCAACGAGAGGGGCAAGTCGTTGGCCTGACGGCAAGAGTCACGCTTTTTCAATGTTCTAAACAAAGACTTATTAAGAGAGCATTAAACTTACAGCCTTGTGAAACAATAAATATTATTTAAGAAATGTGCGTCAAAGGTTTCAACCTCGTAAAACTGTTCAATCAAAAATTTCATCATAAAATGTTAACAATATAAAACCGAACAACTTGTCCTATCAGTTGCATCATAAACGTAAGACAATATCCTGTGAGGCTACTGTGAAATCGCAATTATTTTAAAATATATATTTAGAACTCGTAAAATTGTTGATAAAAGTTTACTCATTCAAACCAAGATTATTGATTAAGATAGCTAGAATTCATTTTTATAGTCGATCTGGCTTGCTGAGTGACGATTTTCGCATGATGACTTGTGGCAGCTCATGGAACAGTGAAATACGCTGAATATCGTTCTCAGTTAGTGAAGTTGAACTCTGCTTATATGCATCTACAGACTGCCTTTTATTCTTATTCATGTAGAGACAAGAAATCCTCCATTGACTTGGCATTTGGTTTTTATTGTGCAGTTTTATCATCAGCTACTATTCAAGCCTTCTCAACTCCTTAATTTAACGGTATATCACCTTGGGTCGCTGGCACAACTGCTCCAGTCATGTTAGTGTTGAGGAATTCGATAAACGAGTATTATGTACTATATATATATTATATATTATTATTATTATATTATCCGAAGCAGTGCTTTGCAACAGTACGTGCACCTCGAACTCATTCTCCCCTAAGTAAGAAACCTTTTATGGGGGCCTGGATGTTAGTTGAGATATCAAACCCGTGATAAGCACAGCCGTGCGATTCTCTAACCATTCGTCGGTAAGCTCGTCGACGAGCTCACCGATGTCGAATACTTTATGAGATGTCGCCCTTGTACACAAGGTTGTTTTTCCAACGTTTCTTGTCATCCCGTCATTTGATTCACGGGTGTTGTCAAAGATGCAACGATGTATGCTCTTAGAGAATCGCACGGCTGTTTGCCATATGCGAAGGTTCTGCTATTATAAAAAAAATTTCGTCTGTCTGTTTGTTCCGGTGGATTTCCCTTTTTATTTTTTAAACAGGCTAAACGCTGCCTCTACCGCCACTTACAACGTCACCGGATGGATATCGCACCGGATATTTTCCAACGTCTGGACCGTTTCGGGCGGAATTTTCCTGGCAGATAGCTAATATTATAGCAACTAACTGGAGCAACTAGTGTTATTTTAGAAAAAGTATTAGGATTCCAGGTAAAAACAACTTTTTATTATAGTCATTTTACGTGCGAGTAATCCCGTTGGCGCATTGTGAGATAAAAAACACAAGAAAAGACATTACTTATTTGGGTATATAGATTGTGTGATCATTTAAGGTTAGGTACTCGTAGGTATGTAATGTTTAAGATCTATGGTATATATGATATCAAAGTTCTTTAAAATTACGCCTAACGTTTGAATAGGCAACTATAAATAGAATGTTATTTCAATTCCTTTATTAATACTCTAAATTGGATGATTGCTTAATTAAAATGGAAGATAAAACGAACTTTGAACTTCAAGCTTGCCGTAATCCTTTAAGCTTGGCAATTGTTAAGGACTTAGCAACTCTTTCTTAAATACCTACTACCATTGAGAGCGTTCGTTTGTCTTTTGGAATTCTGTTCTTTCCAACTATTAACAATGTTTGTAGTTAGGTACTATTTCTGCTAGCCATTGTTTCTAAAGTTATATAGTTAGTGTAGTCTGTAGATAACAACATTTAAGTGCCATGGTTTTTATATTGAGCTTTACATACTTAATATTGCAAATAGTATTATTATCTATCATGGATCTAAACGGTGAATGTACCAAGAATGATGATCTGATAATCTTTTATAGCAGACACACATAGATAGATAGATTAACTCTTTATTGTAACACCACATTACACATAAGTACATTTCGATACAATTATAGACACAAAAATAACTTACTACAATTAATTGCTTAAAACTAATAGTGTCATAATGGGCGGTCGTATCGCTCAGAGCGATCTCTTCTAATCAACCATGCACGGAAAGAAATAGGCATACGCTTATAGAGGTGGTGTATAAACCAAAAATATGTACACAGCAAAGATTCAGAATGTATCTAAAAATACATAATTACATTAAGCACTATATATATACATATACTATACACATACATAATAATATACCATACATATATTTAAAATACATACATAGGTACTATACACTAAATATAACAATGCAAAATATTTTATAAATATAGAATTTAGTTAGTTATTGCGCAAGGTAAAACGCTTTGACACGTTGTTTGAAAGTGTCCAATGAAGGCGCATGTCTAACTTCATAAGGCAAAGCGTTCCATAGGTGAACAGATTCATCACTAACAGAGGAACCAAAAAAGGAACCAGGATGTGACGGAAGCCCTGAGCCCGGTGGAAAAAGCGGACATTCATAAATAAAAATTAGTTATATAAAAAAAAAATTGATAAGTACGGCTTTTATTAGGAATGCGTGTTTACCTTGAGCATTCACGCTCACTAAAAGGCTTCTTCTCGCGGCGGCGTCGTGTGGCGGGTCGTCCTATTCCCCCAAATATGGTTGAGGAGGGCGATGGCTGGCACACGTATCAAGCTCGTGAACGGGCGCTGCTTGCGGGAGCCGGTCTGCTCTTGGTAAGTAAGATATTTAGAAATTAGTTAAAAGTCTGTTTGTGTAAAAAATGCAAAAATGCCCTTCTGGCCTCTTCTTTAATTGTATATTGCCCCTCAGGCTCAGGCTAAGAAATTAAAAAAAAGTTTTGTGCCCTTATCGTATTTGTGCCCTTCAGGCAAAGTAAGTTTTCAAAGTGCCCTTCAGGCCTTCACAAATGTATTATGTAAGTCTAGTTAAGTAAAAAAAAATGTTCTCCTGTATTCCTTTAGTAATTATAAAAAAAAAAAAGTTTACAATATAATACATATAAACAATGCCACGGACCTATCGATGTCAGTGAACCAAAGCATTATAATAATTAAAAAAAAACAAAAAAAGTGGTGCGGTTTTCCGGGATCCTTAACATTAAGTTCTCTGATGACCGTAGAGATAATGAAATTCCAACATCTATAAATTCAATACTTCCCTGAAGGTAGCGCGTGGATGAGGGATTGGACAGTATACTATAAAATAGGGACAATATATGAGCATTCCGGCGACTGCGAATAGGAAGCCACTTGAGTTTAGTGCGAAATTCAGAGACATGGTCGTATTTGCGCAGGTCAAATACAAACCGTATGCAGAAATTTTGAAGACGCTCAAGTTTATTCAGCTGGTCCTCTCTAAGGGCAAGATAGCAGACAGCGTAATCGAGAATAGGGAGTAAAAGAGACCGTGCTAATGCAATCTTAGTGGTAGTCGGTAGGAAATTGCGTAATCTGCGTAGTGATCTGGCAGATGCAAACATTTTCCGGCTAGTTACAGCTAGATGTGGGTCCCAACGCAAGTTCTTATCGGGTGTGATACCTAGACTATTTACAGTGTCACTAAATGGAACACATATTGGAGGATTATACCATAGGCGGCTTTTATTTTTTTAGGCGCCGGCCGAGATTTGCCTATTAATGAGTTTAAAATTACTATTAAAACTAAACTCTGTCAATAAGGTTATTACAAAATTTCGGATTACTTGGAGGATAAAACAGCTTGGGACTGATCACTCCAGGATCTACCTACTCGTGTATTACCATGTCAAAGTGTAGCGTGTCTTGCCCTACTGATACCATTATTATGGTCTCTTTTGTAAGGCAGCACACTGGAGCTAAAAACAAACGAACATTTGTTATATACTAATTGGCGATAAAAAAAAAAGACAAGCCCGCTGAGTTTCATGCCTGATCTTCTCAGTTGTGGTCGCGTTCCGATCCGGTTGTCGATTTAAGAAATAATAAATGTAATGTGACAATTTGTAAGTGCCCCCGTAGGCCTATACAGACTAAACGATTACATTTCATTTGAACGATTCATGTGGGTGGATAATGAACAAAAAAATGGTACGATATTCATCATGAAATTATGTATATTTTGAACACACAAACCCTCACATTAAACGATCGCCGGGCGTAATAAGTATTTTAAAATCCATTACCAATATGGGTATATTATATGGGCAAATAGCTAATTATATATAAAATTATAATTTACGAAGAAATAATATCACACTCTTTTTAATGACACAATAAACTACCCTTAATATTTTACCGAGTAGAAGTGGGAATTGATTTTTATAGCTGGCAGCGTGGCCCACATAGAAAATATTTTTTAAAGGCTTTCCTGGAATTGGCGGCAAAAGAGATGAACATTTATTATGTTGTAGAAAAGTGAAACAGTTTTAGCTTTCAGAGTAGGTATTACTCCGAATAGCGGTTGTGGAGACAGCTGCCTCAGTAATGCCGTCGTCGAGCACAGCATTATGAGTATTATGCACTAGTCTTATTTTGTACACGGTACGAAAAGATGCTCTTCTGTCTAACAAACTTGTTTGGTTTCTCAAAGTGCCTCTTTGTCGTGAATTGGAACTGTCAAATCTGTGCTGCCGCGTGATTCTATAAGAGCAAACATCGTTCTATCCCTGACAACATCCGTGAAACTAAAGACGAGATGACAAGAAACGTTGGAAAAACAACCTTGTGTACAAGAGCGATATTTCATAAAGTATTTGCCATCGGTGAGCTCGTCGACGATCGCAATGACGAATCATTAGAGAATCGCACGGCTGGAAATTGCAGATGTCATAATTAAGTATACATTATTGTATTTCCAGTGATATGCAAATTGAATCTGAGTTGATCCAACAGCCTGATTGTTAGTAGTTTCTTTTACGTTTTGATAAACAAAACCATAATGTTTAAACATATACCTATGAGTAAATGCTATGAATAAACAAGATTGTATAAGTTATATTGGAAAAGTATTGAGATGATATCAGAGATATATTGTACATATATATCTGTGGTAGATATTTGTGCCATAGTTTTTTTAGATTGGTGCCATTTTTTAAACGGCCGTCTATTCCAGGATTGCAATTTGATAATTTACGATGATGTATATCTAAAATAAAATTGGCACTTCTATTTGGAACTATAATTTAATTTTATCATCTTATGGCTTATGAAGTACCTAATGTACTACAACCAGTGTACCTGCAGCAAGAATATAACATGTTTTTACTGTTTTATCTTTATTAAACTTTGAATTTTGATAATTTACGATGATGTATATCTAAAATAAAATTGGCACTTCTATTTGGAACTATAATTTAATTTTATCATCTTATGGCTTATGAAGTACCTAATGTACTACAACCAGTGTACCTACAGCAAGAATATAACATGTTTTTACTGTTTTATCTTTATTAAACTTTGAATTTTGATAATTTACGATGATGTATATCTAAAATAAAATTGGCACTTCTATTTGGAACTATAATTTAATTTTATCATCTTATGGCTTATGAAGTACCTAATGTACTACAACCAGTGTACCTACAGCAAGAATATAACATGTTTTTACTGTTTTATCTTTATTAAACTTTGAATTTTGATAATTTACGATGATGTATATCTAAAATAAAATTGGCACTTCTATTTGGAACTATAATTTAATTTTATCATCTTATGGCTTATGAAGTACCTAATGTACTACAACCAGTGTACCTACAGCAAGAATATTACATGTTTTTACTGTTTTATCTTTATTAAACTTTGAAATTTGATAATTTACGATGATGTATATCTAAAATAAAATTGGCACTTCTATTTGGAACTATAATTTAATTTTATCATCTTATGGCTTATGAAGTACCTAATGTACTACAACCAGTGTACCTACAGCAAGAATATAACATGTTTTTACTGTTTTATCTTTATTAAACTTTGAATTTTGATAATTTACGATGATGTATATCTAAAATAAAATTGGCACTTCTATTTGGAACTATAATTTAATTTTATCATCTTATGGCTTATGAAGTACCTAATGTACTACAACCAGTGTACCTACAGCAAGAATATAACATGTTTTTACTGTTTTATCTTTATTAAACTTTGAATTTTGATAATTTACGATGATGTATATCTAAAATAAAATTGGCACTTCTATTTGGAACTATAATTTAATTTTATCATCTTATGGCTTATGAAGTACCTAATGTACTACAACCAGTGTACCTACAGCAAGAATATTACATGTTTTTACTGTTTTATCTTTATTAAACTTTGAAATTTGATAATTTACGATGATGTATATCTAAAATAAAATTGGCACTTCTATTTGGAACTATAATTTAATTTTATCATCTTATGGCTTATGAAGTACCTAATGTACTACAACCAGTGTACCTACAGCAAGAATATAACATGTTTTTACTGTTTTATCTTTATTAAACTTTGAATTTTGATAATTTACGATGATGTATATCTAAAATAAAATTGGCACTTCTATTTGGAACTATAATTTAATTTTATCATCTTATGGCTTATGAAGTACCTAATGTACTACAACCAGTGTACCTACAGCAAGAATATAACATGTTTTTACTGTTTTATCTTTATTAAACTTTGAATTTTGATAATTTACGATGATGTATATCTAAAATAAAATTGGCACTTCTATTTGGAACTATAATTTAATTTTATCATCTTATGGCTTATGAAGTACCTAATGTACTACAACCAGTGTACCTACAGCAAGAATATTACATGTTTTTACTGTTTTATCTTTATTAAACTTTGAATTTTGATAATTTACGATGATGTATATCTAAAATAAAATTGGCACTTCTATTTGGAACTATAATTTAATTTTATCATCTTATGGCTTATGAAGTACCTAATGTACTACAACCAGTGTACCTACAGCAAGAATATAACATGTTTTTACTGTTTTATCTTTATTAAACTTTGAATTTTGATAATTTACGATGATGTATATCTAAAATAAAATTGGCACTTCTATTTGGAACTATAATTTAATTTTATCATCTTATGGCTTATGAAGTACCTAATGTACTACAACCAGTGTACCTACAGCAAGAATATAACATGTTTTTACTGTTTTATCTTTATTAAACTTTGAATTTTGATAATTTACGATGATGTATATCTAAAATAAAATTGGCACTTCTATTTGGAACTATAATTTAATTTTATCATCTTATGGCTTATGAAGTACCTAATGTACTACAACCAGTGTACCTACAGCAAGAATATAACATGTTTTTACTGTTTTATCTTTATTAAACTTTGAATTTTGATAATTTACGATGATGTATATCTAAAATAAAATTGGCACTTCTATTTGGAACTATAATTTAATTTTATCATCTTATGGCTTATGAAGTACCTAATGTACTACAACCAGTGTACCTACAGCAAGAATATTACATGTTTTTACTGTTTTATCTACTACAAGTTAAGATTCACAACGGATCGTCCAACGATACGAGGCAAAGAATGTATTCATTTATTATATCAATAACATTCCAAATCTTACAACTGTACTGGCTCCATTCCATTTTCCTTTTAAAATTGTACATTTCAGTTTACTTCAGTTCGTGTAATTCGTAGCCTGGGGTTTGTTTATTTTGCAATCGGGCTCTTCCCAACCAGTTCAATCATCTTGAAATGTTTATTTTCTATCCATTTTAATTAAATGTGGTGATTGGACAATTTTATTTTAATAACTGGGAAAGCAATAAAGAGGTTATATAGATAGCAATAAATTTTCCTGAAAATTGTAGAGCAGTTTATTTGGATTTTCTGTCTTTGGGATTTAGGAAATATTTTAATGCTTAGGTGAACTTGAAGTTAATAAACAATATGCTATCACTCCAGCGGAAACTAAATTTGTGGTATTACTACCCCTTTTATAGACGTTTATTGAGGACAACATTTTTGTAGGAGCTTATGGTACCTACACGGTGATAATTGCTACTGCATTGACTGATATTCTGCCTCCAATTAGTAGTATGCAAGTATAATTGTGGTTTACTTTGAGTGGTTAAAGATATATCTATATATTATAATTGCTTCAAATAAACCGCAAAGATTTCTGCGTGAGAGATACAGAGAGAAGCGAACTATACGCAAACTTTTATAGATAGGTATACTTAATTGAAAGGCGTTTGGACCTATTTTCAGATAGTACGATATCTATACTTTCGTGACGCATTGCTATCGGAGTAATTAAGAAAAGGAATACCTGGAATCAGAGACTGACGTATTAAGATAATTTATTGATTCAGGCGTTACTTTGTGGAAATCCATTATCAAAAACGATATTAGAAGAAATGTTTAGTGACACTTCCGCTAAAAACAATGCTTATGGCCGAGTTGCGGTGTGAACCACCCTCCCTCCCGCACAAACTGCAAACAGGAAGTATACAGAATAAACCACACACAAAACAACCCAATCGACCAAAAACTACGTGTCAATATCTCCTGAGGATGCCTCGAGTAGAGGCGAACCACGTGTCAAATCGTTTTTGGGTGATTGTTCAACCTGCAACTCGGCCATAAGCATTTTGAATAAACAAAGTGTGTCCAAATTGTCTAGAAGTCACGTGACCTCAAAGGGAAGTAGCGGAGGAAATGATGTCATAAGGGCAAAAACATGATAGTGTCGTGCCTTTTAAACAGATGGATTATCAAGCAAGTGAAGAAAGCATCTAACATTATTGCTTTAAAACTAAATACATACTAGGTCAAAGGACAAACTGTCCATCCATAAACACGGTTATTGCCGCAACCGCAAATAATAAGTTTGTTATATTAATTAAATACCTAAGTTTATAATAATATTCATAAGTAAATTCGTTTTTGTTGTTATCATTGTTGTAACACATATATGGAAAAAGTGTCTTTACAGACAGACAGACAGACAGACAGACGGACAGACGGACAACATAGTGATCCGATAAGGGTTCATTTTTCCTGTTGAGGTGGAAGGCCCTACATAAAACAAATTATGCGCCTAAAATGTAGGTTTATTTTTGTAACTGCAGAGTTATAAACTTTTTGTTTAAGAAGGTAGTTAGAGTCTGCTCTAAGAAATAAGTCAGTCATTTAATTACTGTTTTGTATATGTCAAGTGGTGGCATTACTTAAACATGCAAACATGATTGACGAAAAAAATCCACCACTACAACACGTTAAAACTTGAGAATAAACACAAAAGAAAATAAATGATAATAGCCAATGTTGATTTTTTCCCGCCATCTCCATGTTCAAGCAAGCAACCTCCAAGCAAGCAAAACGTATTATAATCTCAGCACTATTTGTTTATGTTTTTGCCATAGTGATGTCATAAACGTATAAGCCGCAATTGAATAATATTTTAGCGCCAATTTCAAAAGTTGAAATAAAAACATAGTTTTTTTAGTATGGAGTTATTTAAAAAAATATTTAAAAAATGCTAGCTGTGTATTTCGGTGTCCTGAATAATTTAACATACATTAACAAATAGGTTAAGAACCATATTATTGGAAAACAGGACTTTTCTGTAACTTACTAACTTTAACTAACCTGTAAAACGATCGTACCTATAATCATCGATTTCATGCATTTTTGCTTCGAGCTTCAGTTCATTCGAATGCAGGTTACCTAGCTATATTATACGGTATTCACATATGTACTATAAGTTTGCAGTAAGCTTAGTTAGACTGGCTCCACACGTATCTAGTTGTTCGGGCAGCCAGCCGTGTTTCCGGCACCGACGACGTTGGCCGAGTTTCAGAGCGGATCTCGGGGGAATCCGAGTGCATTGTCACTTGCTAGCCACCGCAGCGTGGACGTGACTTTACCTTTCATTTACTGAAGCGTTGTTCGAATATATTGTTTACTAGCTGACCCGCGTCACTCGCTTGGCATATTGGGTACGAAGTCACAGAAATAAATTGAATACTAATAATATTAGACATAGCTTCCTAAGATCCACTTGACTTCGCTACTTGTCAGGAGACTTTCAAAAATTCGAGTATAAATGTATCACATTAACAGGTTAGGTACTATTAAAATGCCTAATGATTCGTTTCCACCCGTGAGATCTAGTTTACTTTTCCACATTCACCAGCAAATCCTCAAAAGTACAAGTCTAGAACCGTCACCAAGAAATTAATATTGTACTCGAATGTACCCTTACTCTACATTACTCTGAATAATAAACTAAAACTCTTCTATAGGACACTATTCAGGCTCAACCCTGCTTGGATGCGCTGACTGACCTAGTGCTGCGGCGAAATTCATTTGCGTGTTTAACAAGTCATAACCATCTGTTGAAACTTGATGGCATTAACTAGAACTTAAACAATACCAACATAATCAACGTCTATAAATATTATCTTTACAGGAACTATATTTAAATCTGACACACAAATCTAGTTTTAGGCGCCCATTGTGACTCTATCTGTATATTTCCTAAAATTTAGCTTAAAAAACCTAAATAGTAATCCATGTAATGTTTTTGTGTAACGATAAAGTATTATCTATCTTTATCTATTTTTCTCTGGTATTACTGTTCATAGCTTCTTTGTAGACCGATTTCAATAAAACAAAAACATATAGCTTTGTAGGACTCCAATAAATATATTTTAGCTAGTAGAACTAAACTAACTAATATTTGTAAGACAGTACATTCGTACATCTATCTCTATTTATTTTCTACTATTAAGGTACGTTCTTAGCACGGCCCCGTTTCATAAAGCTACAACTAACAACTATTATTAAATAAAATAGCAAAATTGGCCTTAAGTGACAACATTATTCAGAACAAGTGTTTCACGTAGGAACTTTTCTACAATATAATATTATATTATCAGTCAGAATGTTGCCACTTTAGGCCAATTTTGCTATTTTATTTAACAATAATTGTTACTTGTAGCTTTATGAAACGAGACCCATATGTAGTATAATTAAGTTTTTCACGCAGTAGTCGAAAGAAAAATACTTCACAGCCACAATAATCCACTTCTCACTCGGTGCAACAATCTAATGTTATGTACCAATGCTAGGTGAGAAAAAATATTATAAATATATAATCTTAAGAGAGAAAATCTAATCTAATCTAACTTTAGGTATACCTATTATAGTATAGCAATTTTAAAACAGATCTAGCCTATTTCTATAGGTTAAATTGTGGGTGGCTTACGGATGGCAACAGGTTTTTTTCTTACCCACAATCACTAAACTACTTCTATCACTAAAATACTTTAGCGCTTAAAACTGTGGTAAACAACAAGCTCACTCTATAACAGTTACAATTCAATTGTTTAGTTTTCCGGCATAGAAAGTACCTACTAATCCAAGATTTAAATAATTAAAATATTCAAAAATTTAATCATAATGCGTTCAGACTAAACCAAACTTAAAAAAACAGTAGTTTAAAAATGAATGTAGCTTTGTCTCAGTCTTTTATTTGAAGTTGTTTGAGACAGAATCACATCTTAAAAATGGTTAATGCTAAAAGTATAAAAGAGGCGTCGTGCAAGTATAAAAGAGCTGTAGGCCGATTGCACGACATTCCTTAAAATAATTAGCGATAAACGTATTTAAATGCCAGTCTTTCGTTAGTAGAATGTGTGTGAGTGTGTGTATGCGTGTGTGTGTGTATACAGTATAGGTACAGACACAATATTAGTGTAAGTAAAAGGTTATTTACGTATATAGGAAGTTTTAGAAGATCTTCTGTTCGGTCATAGTCGTTCATAAGAAGCCATGTTCAATTATTCGTTTACATAAAATATTAGTTTTTGGGTAAATATTACAAATATCGTACAAATAATTAATGAAGTTCCTTTGTTATGTATTTTAGTTAGAGTAAGAACTATTCTTGATAGATTATCAAAGCAGTTTAGATCGTAGGTCGAACGGGCAACACTACAACGTAGCTACTGCACAACAATCTTACCTACTCTCTGTGACATGATTAATCAAAATTGACCTGACCTACATCTGCTTGGCGGCGAGAGCTCTGTTGACTGTTGACTCGAAATCATTGCAATGTTCAATTTTATCTGTGGTCTACATGGTTTTAACTGTGGTCATATGTAAAGTGTTCAGTTATCGTTATTTAGATATATTGTTATTCTTCTTATATGTTTACTTAAAGTATTGACCATTATTATTGATGTATTTTTCCAATTTTCATCGTAGTTCATTGATCTACCTTGCATATGTTCTGCAAGAGTTCAAAGTTGATTTTTGGCCCGAGTACTTGTATTGAAATCAGAGTACGTGAAGGATTCTAGGATTCAGAGCGAGGGTTCCAAAACGAGATGCACGATAATTTTACTGCCGAGCGAATCACACAACCACAAACCTAAGCTTTCTGTGCACACAACGTTTCACCTCAACACACTGAAAAACAAATAATCTCAACTAGTTTTGTTATTTTTTTAAAAGCTGCCAGCAAACTGTGCTAAATAATGTCATCTGGTTTAGTTATGGGCAACTAAATGGGTTGTGTTAAATAATTATAAATAAACGTATTTTTATGTACAGTTAACACATCAGTTTAGCTACGAGTATAAGCTGCAAAACCGAGTTCATTAAATAATAATCGAACTATTCGGTTATAAGTATTTTGAATGGTTGTTTTACTAATAACAAACATAGAATTACCGAAAATATTAGTTGGAAATAGACTTTTAGTGGTTTAGCTAATTCACAATCAAATGTTATTATTCACTTCACACATCATTTCTTTGTAGCATCTGACGATTATAATATAAGTGGTACAGTTGATTTGTATTGATTAGTGGTACAGTTCATGTTACTGTGACATGTATTTACGAAATTGACCTGACCTACATCTGCACCTGCAGACCTGTCCTTGTTGATCCACCCGTTGAATCTATCTTTCGTTTGCTTTTTCGTTTATCATTGAGCCATGTTTTGTGACTCGTTAAGCATTTCGTACTTTTGTTTCAGTTATATATTTTATCAGAGTTTGTTTTATTGTACTAAAGTATAATTTCTAATTAAGAATAAAAGTATAAGGCCATAAAAGGAAAATAGCAGGACCAGCAAAAAAAAACAGAAAGACTCTGACTACATTAAAATTTATAGAGAGACAAATTCACATCCTCGGACGGGATTCGAACTATTCTTCTGACTATTCGTGTCAGACGCCATGACCATCTAGGCCACCGAGGTTCGAAGTCCGAGCATCGAATTTTTTCTATCTTCGTATTTAATAATTGTCAGATCTCCTGAAACCTAATTATATAGATAGAATATATAGCATCGACCATCATTGACATTAACATCGTTTATTTCACCTTAACAGGTAATGGTCAAACGGTAGTCTATCAAGTAAGAATAACATACTACTCAACACAGAAACACTTTAGCGAAATAAATTATTTTTTATTGGACACTATGATAACCGTCAATGACAGATAATATAGGAGCTGTACAGAATAAACAACACACAAAACAAACCAATCAACCAAATACGATTCAACACGTGTTGCGCTTCTACGAGGCATCCTCAGGAGATGTTCACTCGTCGAGCGCTAGACCGAAAGCTGTCGGTCTATCTATTATCGACTCGCAATAGTACGCTTATACTTCATAAGTGTACTTATACTTCCTATTTGCAGTTTATGCGGAAGGGAGGGTGGTGCACATCGCAACTCAGCCATAAGCATTGTTTTCAGCGGAAGCGTCACTAAATATTTCTTCTAATATCGTTTTTGATAATGGATTTCCGCAAAGTAACGCCTGAATCAATAAGTTATTTTGATGTTATGTACGCAAATAGACCCGCTAATAGTCCTACTAATATAATCGCGAAAGTTTGTATGTATGGATGTTTGTTACTCTTAAAAAGAGACAGATACAATCATACTCAGCTAAGAAACATTACAACAAAAATATTCTCTTTATAATATTAGTATAGATTTTTAAATGATATAATATTTATATAAATTTAATAAAATAAAATTACCCTTACCTACGTTTTTTATAGTTAGTCATAGAAGCAGTTAATGTTGCCTGTGACTCCACTAATGCCTTCCGAAAAACTTGACAAGTAAAGTGCAGACGGCCACGCATTACCTTTCATTAAAAGAGAAGAAAAGAGTGAGTGAAACAAGCTCGAAACGTTTCCGTATCTTTGGATTTGTTTGTAAGTTATTCAGGATTTAGCTTTTTGGATTTAAGTAGTTATTTACTATTAAGGCGCGGTCGTATCCTGTTAATAGTAAAAAGCAGAATCTTTAAACATCGAGTGTAACGAAACAGTTCGATAATAATCTAAGAAAAAAAACTTAGGTTAGAAAAGGAACAGGCAAAGAGTAATAACCGAACAGAATTCATAAATATTACTTGCTCTCTGCAGAAAAAAATCCTAAATAGGTGCATACAAATAAACTTTCACGTTCAAACTCTCAGAAT
Source organism: Selenia dentaria (assembly GCA_917880725.1). Classification (NCBI taxonomy): domain Eukaryota; kingdom Metazoa; phylum Arthropoda; class Insecta; order Lepidoptera; family Geometridae; genus Selenia; species Selenia dentaria. The sequence goes on along the minus strand of OU862888.1, from coordinate 16,143,222 downwards.
TTTCAGCGATAACACTATATTATTTTTTAGGTAATACATAGCCAACATATAGTATTAAAGTAGTAACCAGCAGTTTTTTCAATTGTGTTAGTATATATCGAAAAATATAAAGAAAACGTACAAAATTAACGCATTTTCGCATTACATCGTCCAATCTAACAAGCGATTTTCAACCTTACGTAAAGCATCGTAAATTATTTTAAAATTGGGGTTGGACCGCGTCTTAAGTTTGTACTAAAGTGGACCATGCACGCCTTTGAATAGTAAAATATTTCTTTGCAGCGCACTTACGTAGGAAAATATAGTGTAGAGCAAAATAAAGAAAAATAATAAATAAACGATTACTTCCTTTATACGTTTGTAACATCATTTCCGGCATAATATACGTACATTATACTCGTATCTGTATAAGTTTTGAAATTACTGTCGCCAACAATAGCCCAAGAGTTTATGAATCGAAATATGCACTCAAAACCACAACTATTAGTAGTGAAAAATATTTATACAATAAATTATGAAACAAGTCTTGTGGGTCAGGTTGCAGGCGATGGTATATAATATTCATCTATATTATATTTCGCCAGAATCATGAGTTTTCGGCATGAGTATTAATCAGCAAAGTTGATACTATCAACATCAACAGCATTTCTATTCTCTCTTCTTGTGTTTTTGATAACTGATTTGTTTTTGGAAAAATTGCACCTTATATATTAAAAATGCGACACGTACTGGCGTACGTGTCGCATCTTTGATTCTGTTTTAATTTTGGTTTGATACTTATGGACATATTCATAACCCAGTTTACCTACCTTGTTCAACAATTGTTCTAATATAATAGGTTTATGTAATATGAAATATGTTTAATCAATTAGAGTTCTTTGTTTGCATCAGCGTAATGATCAATTAGAAATAGATCTCAATTTTCTATTTTAATCCTCAATCTTTAGTATACAATGAGCTCAATCAGCATTCGTTTGATCGAAGCAAATTGGAATTATTAATAACTCAAACAGAGCAGACATAACAAACTTCAATTTTCCAATATTCAATTTTCAAACAAACAATATCCACCGAAAGTTTTAGAAACCTTTGCCGATCCATGCAATCGAAATATATTGGATTTCATATCTATTAACAAATCTAGAACTTTATAAAGTTCTAGATTTGTTGATAGATATGGAATGAAGAATGAAGATGAAGGAATGAGGAATGAAGTACCTATAGATACCGCTGTTAAAACCATCCAATTCATTGGATTCCAAAAAAGTGCCTCTCAAACTACCTCCTTTTCATGTTTGTTTACTTACTCGTAGATATCGCAAACAGTACGACAACAGAACCATTAGAATAAAACAAACGACTATTACTGAGGTATCTTTGAGCGTAAAAAAATCATAAAGATAGACAACATACACATTCATACCGTGAGAAAAATACAATAAGATGCCTGGAAAATAGGTACATAATATATGGTATTTATTTATATATTGTAGTTATATCGCGTTCGAGAAGTTGACTGGGTATCATTTTATTTAAAAAAAAATGTGTATGTAGCCATATAAAATGAGAACGCAATTCAAGGTAATCGACGCAGTTATTGGTCCACTAACACGAAATTTGATTGAATACTTGTTGGTAATGTAAAAAATATGTTTTATAAACATTGATTTGACTGATTGATTGATGAAAAATTACTAAAAGAAAACTTGAAGGAAATAGGTTGCCAAAATACAGGTTAAGGTACCTAGTTCGGGGACCAATGCTGTGTTCAATATTCCTCGTGGAAGATTTTATTTTAATTTTTATAGAAGTTTTAGGAAGTTACTGCACTAATTCTGCATCTGTGCGATATTTGTGAAATGTCATTATGCGTTGGAGTTAGGGTTCATGATTTCTTGAGCTTATCAACTTCTCAGGTCTCAAGAATTCTCGAGACTAATTTCTCGGTTCGAGGAAATTTACATTTACGTTAGGTTTGCATATCTTTTCGTCACAAAATCCAAAATGTATATCATAAAAAACATGTTATTTTAAATCAATAAATAAAGTAAAACTTTTATTGACAGTTTTCAACAAAGGTAGCAGAGGTCTGTCAAACAAAACAAAAAAGTAAAAATCTACTTAAACATTTAAAACCTACTATGCAAACTTATAATAATAATTACAGCACTATTTTGGCAGGTCGATTCTGATAAAAAATCGGTCGAAGAAGTTTTGGTGGAAAAGATGATATATTCACTTTCAGTGTATCCGAATGTCTTTTTATTATTTATGAAGTAAGTAGTTAATTTTATTGTGCATGAAGTTGTTGCGGCAGTTCAAGTATTTTAGCAGCGATATCAGAGGCGTATTACAGCACGATACATGTCGGATATTGGTAAAGCTGGTGGCAGTATTGGGGACGCAGTATCTTTTCGGTCATCATCTTCCATAATAAAATCACTTTTTTTGTTAATGCGAATATTTAATTTACACAATCACACTTTATTTAATTTAATTTACAAAATTATTTAAATATTATAAGTAATGATTCAGGCGTGAACACTTCACGTTTAAGACTTGTGGTTTGCTCGACGATCGAACGCAGAATGAATCGCTGCGCCCCCATGCACTCGCCTCCCACCAATACCACTAGTCGCCTGATTCACGGAGCGGAGGGGATTGACGTAGTGTCGTAGTCGTTTCACAACTGTTGATGACGTCAGTTTCCGATGCGCCGACACGGCCATTCTGCTGCATGTCGCGCTCGACGTGAGCTTGTAAAACCACAAAACATTGATAATGCATTAGACGTGAATCTAGCTCGGCTTCAATTCTGACCAAACTTTCAATATTGCTGTCAGTTGGAATAGTTAGCTAAATAGATACTGTCCTCAACAAATTGGAAATAATATGAATTAGTTTGAAGGTCCCTTTCCTCTACAAACTTGTAAAACGTAAAAAGGGTTAAAGGACCCTGTCCTCGACAATTCATATGTAAAATAGTTTGGAGGCCCCTGTCCTCGACAACTTAGATGTTAAATAGTTTGGAGGCCCCTGTCCTCGACAAACTGGTATAAAATAGCTTGGAGGCCCCTGTCCTCGACAACTTAGATGTTAAATAGTTTGGAGGCCCCTGTCCTCGACAAACTGGTATAAAATAGCATGGAGGCCCCTGTCCTCGACAACTTAGATGTTAAATAGTTTGGAGGCCCCTGTCCTCGACAAACTTATAGTGTAACCCAGTTTGGAGGTCCCTGCCCTCAACAAACTTGGAACCTAATTATGTTGAACAAAAATATTAAAACTCTTACCAGAATCATTTCCTGTTAGTTCAGTATTATTATTAACTGTCATGTTTTGGTTGCATCCTGTTGCATCTTCTGCCATCGCCGACACGGTTGGGGTAAGAATCCCAGGCTTTGGCGCAAGTCGAAGTTGATCGTGTGCTACCTTTTTGGGTCTTCCCCTTCCAAGTACCTTTTTTACTAAGTAACGGTCATTAGGCAGCAACTTCCAAATTTCATAAGCATCTGGGTACTTAAGGTCCAATCCTATTTGTGTTCTTGGGTTTATTTTAAACAGCACCATTTCACCTTTCTGGAATCTTTTGATTTGTGCTTTGCCCTTGTCAAAACGTATTTTATCTTGCTTTCCTTTATTTTCGATGTTTTGCTGCATGTAATTGTCTAGTTGAACTCTGTCTACTGTTGCTTCTGTTTCGTCAACTATATAGAGCAGCTCTGGGGGTACTGCATACTGTCTTCCAGTCAAAGCTTTAAGTGGACTCACGTTGGTAGTTTTATTGTTGGTGCAGTTAATAGCCAGCTGAAGTGCATCCAGTCCCTTCTTCCAATCTTTCGTTTCATAGTTGCGGATTATCGTAAGACCATTTTTGACAACTGCCATCACTCTTTCCACTTGTCCGTTGGATCTGCTGACTCCCGGTGCAATAAAGTGTTGGTGTATGCCATATTCTTTGCAACACTCCTGGAACTCCGCTTTAAAAGCACTATCTTGGTCGCTTATGATTTGCTTCGGGGCGCCAAATAACGCAATCACTTTCTTGAGTGCACTTAACATCGAAAGGGCTGTTTTACTCGTGGCATATGTCAATGTGACATACTTTGTGTAAGCATCAATGATGACAACGACGTATTCATGCTTATCGTTTTTCTTAGTAAGATGGCCCGTCATATCAATATGGATAGTGTGAAATGGAATGGGTTCCTTCTCAATCGGATACATCTGTACCTGTTTGGCTCCTGATAATCCTTTGCTTGTCTTGCATATCACACAATTGTCAATAAATAGCCTTACCGTGCTTGTCATGTTAGGGAACCAGTATTCTTCGCGAATTTTGGCAAAAGTTTTGTCCCATCCAAAGTGCTTCAAAGCAGTATGATAAGCATTTATAATGCTCCACTGATACGACTTCGGAATCACTTTTTTCCATTTGTTGCGTCCAGGTTCTTCTTCCAGAATTTGTTTCTGAAGAACGGAGTCATATAATCGGTAATCTTTCACCTGACTTCCGTTTTCGATAGTATTTATTATATTGGCCAGTTCAAGATCGCGTCTCTGTTCGATTTTGAGCCAGGAGTCTGTGTTACTTGCCAGATTGATGCATGCTACTGGGTTTCTACTGAAGAAATCGGCGTGTTTCATCCGATTTCCTTGACGGTATTCAATTTTAAAGTCGTAGTGTTGAAGGTATGACCACCATCTATGAATCCTGGGTAAAAGTTCATGTTTGTGCATCGATGATTTTATTGCATTGCAGTCTGTCACGATAGTAAAGGTTCGTCCGTAAAGATATTGTCTGAAATGCTTTACCGCTCGTATTATAGCTAGAGTCTCCAATTCATAGGATTGGTAGTGACTCTCAGGTACTGTTGAGCGCATGCTCATGTACGCTACCACGTGTTGACGGCCTCGTTTTAGTTGGATAAGTACTGCTCCTAATCCAGTGCTACTCGCATCTGTGTGAAGTTCGATAGGTAATTCCTCTTGAAAAATTGTAAGAACGGGATCGGAAGTCAACCGACGAATTATGTCAAGCCTTGCACTTTCGCATTCCGCTGTCCAATTAAACTTGGCATCCTTTTTGGTCAAGTTGTACAGCGGGATCATACGTTCAGAAAAGGAAGGTATAAAACGCCGGAAGTATCCTGCTAGCCCACAGAATTGACGGACTTCTTTCACTGAGCACGGTGCTGGTGAGTTAACAAGCGCTTCAACCTTTCTAGGGCTTGGTTTGACAGTCCCTTCAGATATGACGTTTCCAAGGTATTCTATGGATCTTTTAAAAAAGGAACATTTTTTGGGATTCACTGAGAAGCCAGCGTTTTTCAAGGTTTCCAGAATTTGGTCAAGCATAATCATCCCTTCCGAGAACGTCTTGCATTTGATAAGAACATCATCCATATAAATCAGTATGTCATTGAGATACGGTCGCAACGCAGTCATGATTGCACGTTGAAAAACAGCTGGAGCATTTGTTAGGCCAAATGGCATCCTCGTGTATTCAAATAATCCATCTGGCGTGATAAAAGCAGTTTTAGGTATTGATTCTTCCTGTATAGGTACTTGATAGAATCCTTGTGCCATGTCCAGGCAAATGAAGAATACGGCATCTGACAATCTGTCTATCTGGTCTGATATGATTGGCAGCGGATACTTAATAGGCACAGTGTTATTATTTAGTTCCCTGTAGTCGGTGCACATACTTTCATCGCCGTTCTTTTTCTTCACGAGAATAACTGGGCTAGCAAATTCGGAGGTGCTTTCTCGGACTATTCCGTGATGTATCAAATTGTCCACTATAGCCTTTACCTTTTGTCGTTCAATTGGTGCCATCCTGTAAGGGCGTCGGCATACTACCTTGTTAGGATCCTTGAGGTCGATTCGCATAGTTCCAGTTGTCACAACTTGTTTCGGTACTCCATCAGTAAAAACGTCAGAGTGTTTAAGTAGCAAGTTGTTGAGTTCTTCAATTTCTTTAACATCAGTTAGATCTGTGTCCAGCTTTTCGATAAAAAATGTTGCCGGTGCTGCATTTAGAGTATTAGAAATTCTCATAACTGTGGCACCGCTATTCGTGATGTTTACACCCAATCCAGGTATCTTGATCAGATCAGATCCAACTAAGACTTCACAAGGTATTTCATGATCTTCCACAATATGAAAAGTGATCTCTAAGAAAATCTCGTTGATTTCACAGGTTGTAGTAATGCACTGATATGATACAAGAGGTACAGCTGCACCCAAACCTTTCAGCATTAATGTGCACTCTTTGTGTTTTCCAGGGATTGACAGACTTAAAGATTTTCGGATTAGCGAGCGATCAGCGCCGCTGTCAAATAAAGCAGTGAGTTTCCGTTCCTTAATATGAATTTCCATCGGCGTAGATATGCACTGAGCTTCACTAGCTAAGTTTACTTTATTAGCTTCATCACTCATCTTCTTGAAACAGCTCGACTCCACGTGGCCTATCTTATCGCAGTAGGTGCACTTAGGTTTATGTCGGTACTCACCGTTATTGCTGCCTTGTCCTTTGTTCAAACTGGATTCTGTGTTGGTAATCACTGATTTTGGTTCTGCTATTTTTTCAATCGAACAATTACTCTGAACGTGACCCACTTTCCCACATTTAAAACAAATAACAGAATCTTCTCTATTTGTGCGCATTCTTGGACGTTTGGCTGGTGGCTCACCTAGTCTGGGTTCTCTCGGTTTTGTAGTGGCAGCAACGGATATCAATTCCGGAACAGATTGGCATTTGCTTGAAAGTAACCGCAATCGTAGATTCTCATTGTCTATACCGCCAATAACGGCTTCAACAGCGTCTTTATCTTTGTCACCGTTCATAATCCGTTTCCAAATGTTCCAAGCTTTTGTTATAGAAGCAGCTGGGTTAAATGGGTCAAACCTAAAGTTTCTAAATTTGATAACGTCATTAGAATATCGTGCTTCTGGCTCAAATGTTTGCACTAAAGCGTCACGCATGTCACTCCATACTGGTGATCTAACAAGCCATGAGTCGCCAAGGCTTTTGGCTCGGCCTTGAAGTAAATCAGCTATCTTTGTACATACCTCATAATCTGTTAACTTCCAATGCTCCATAGCGCGGTCCACATGTTCGCACCAGTCACGCACTGATATATCACCGTCAGGATCAAATGAAGCAATATACACGTCACTTAATCTTGGTCTGTTCGATGCAGATGTTGATTTTGCAATTAAGTTTGTAAACAACTCATTATTAGCCGTTAACTCCTCTGTTGTTGTTGCGTCAAACTTTCCACTATCCGCACTAAGGCTGATAAAGCTACGTCGTTATTATCGAGCCTTCTCACATTTTCGTTGGCTGGTCCAGGTGCAGACGGTTGATTCGTCCCACTTCTGATGTCGGATATTGGTAAAGCTGGTGGCAGTATTGGGGACGCAGTATCTTTTCGGTCATCATCTTCCATAATAAAATCACTTTTTTTGTTAATGCGAATATTTAATTTACACAATCACACTTTATTTAATTTAATTTACAAAATTATTTAAATATTATAAGTAATGATTCAGGCGTGAACACTTCACGTTTAAGACTTGTGGTTTGCTCGACGATCGAACGCAGAATGAATCGCTGCGCCCCCATGCACTCGCCTCCCACCAATACCACTAGTCGCCTGATTCACGGAGCGGAGGGGATTGACGTAGTGTCGTAGTCGTTTCACAACTGTTGATGACGTCAGTTTCCGATGCGCCGACATACATGATATTTTTGATTTAAGTGAATCTATTTATTTGAAGGCCAAAAGATTTTAATTTAATTTTATTTTACCTTCCTAATTTCCTTATTTTTTTTTAGCAACACGTTCTTTATGTTGTCCGCAAACTAAAAACATTTTAGGGTGTAAAAAGTGATCATTGAAGCTTATATGTCTGCGAGTTCATGTAGTAAAGTTCGTGCAATATTTATAATGGAATAATCAATGCATAAAACATTCTATTATTGTTTAAATAACGAAAAAAACAAGTGCAATTGACAACAGTATGATATAAAACCACCAGAACAAGGTATTCGAAATCTGCATCACTTACGACCTTATTATCGCCAATTTCCGATACCGCATACAAGGGAATTTATTACTTTGAGAGAATAATTTTGCACAAAAGACTGTGCATTTAATGCCATGCGTTGATTTAATGAACAATATATATTTTTTTTTAAATTATAAAATATATCTTCGCGATGTCTCTGAAATGCAACTTGGAGTGGGGTTTCTGTAATTCAATTAATGAAGATGACACTTATATGCAGTGCTCTAAGTGCAAAAAAAGCTTATCATCTTTTATGTCTGAATGCTGGTAAAAAGAAGCATGCACCAGAAACGAATATTCCAAAAGACTGCTTGTGCCCTCGCTGCCGCGAAAAAACTACAATGGTAACTAAAATGATAATACACCTATACGGCAATCTCAACAAGAGGCAACACGGACAACTAAAAGGGCGGCACTGTCATCTCCGCCTAGCAAACATGACGCTGCAATAACACGTGATGAAATCACGTCAAAGACATTACAAGAACGCGAGAGCGAACTTCAATCGACTGTATCAACTCTCGTAACTCGAATTGACCTACTTGAGCAAAATGCTCGCTTTACAAATGTGGAAGTTCAATGTGTTCCGGAAAAGAAAGCAGAGAATGTAATTGGCATCGTGAAACAGCTTGGTAGTGTTATTTGACATAATTTGAGAGATGACAACATCGTTCGAGTTACAAGGACTGCCAAACTCAACCCTGATAGAAAACGCCTACGTTCCATCATAGTTGAGTTTAATAACCTAAGAGAGCGGGATACCTTCTTAGCCGCTGTCGTCAAATTCAATAAAAATAAAAACCCCACCGATAAGCTCAACAGTTCTCATCTTGGATACACCGGTCCTCCTGGTCCAGTTTTCGTTGTGGAACACTTATCTCCACAAAATAAAGCGTTGCATGCCGCAGCTAGACAAGCAGCAAAGCAAAAGGGATATAAGTTTGTCTGGGTCCGAGGTGGGAGAATTTTCATGCGTAAAAATGAAGAGTCGGGGTATATATTGGTGAGAGACACAAGTGCTTTGACTGATTTGAAATAGTCTTTAAAAACACAGGCTTTGGCATTATTGCTCCACAAAATGGATGACATATCAGTCTACTATCAAAACACTCGTGGCTTAAGAACCAAAACCCACTCATTCTACCGTAATTTAATGCTTAGCAACTATGATGTAATTGTTTTAGTGAAACCTGGTTAAATGAGGGTGTATTGAATAGCGAACTTGTTGATGGTCGATATGTCGTCTTTAGAAAGGATAGAAAGTCATCTGGTTTTCATGGCAAGAAGGAGGGGGGTGGAGTGTTGATCGCCGTTTCTAGAAAAAATTCTGCAAAACGTATGTCAGAGTGGGAAAGCAAGTGTGAAGATTTGTGGGTTGTCATTAAAGCGCCTAACTTAGGTTTTACCAAACAAATAGCGATGGGCGCTGTATATCTCCCTCCTCCAATCCAGCGACAAATTTCGCTATATAGAAAACTGTAACTATATTAACGAACATTTTAATGGGCTTACATGTATAATTGGAGACTTTAATTTACCTAACATTGATTGGAACCTAGTCAAAGATGATTCTTATTGTCAAAATTAAATGATAAGTACAATGCTAATAGACTTCAGCCATATAACCAACTTTAAACAATGTAACTCGGTAGTTAATTGCAATCAAAAGACTCTCGATCTGGTATTTACGGACCTGCCAAAGTGTAATCCCCAGCATCCACCATTAGATATTGAAATCAAATTTGAACAATCCAACAGCCTCAAAAGTAATACCAACAACCGTAAAGTTAATTACTACAAAGCAGATTATGATTCAATTAACAAAAATCTTTCTGAAATTGATTGGGACGAATTGTTATCTGAATATAGTGATGTAAATGAGATGTTAAGTAAGTTTTATGATATTCTTAGAGATTTAATAAGAAAGTTTATACCATGTAGTAGACATAAGAACCACAAATACCCACCATGGTTTAATAAATCATTGTTAACATTATTAAAAGAGAAGAATAATGTACGTATTAGACTTAAGAAATATAAAAATTCTAGGGACAAAATTGAGTTTAAACTAATTAGCAACAGATGTGAAAAATTTGCAGATAAACTTTACAATAATTATGTGGAGTTAATTGAACGAAAAATTGGTAAGCATCCCAAGTATTTTTGGTCGTACATTAAGTCAAAAAAAGATGCAAGTAATTCCTACCCAAGCATTATGACTGATGGAGAGACTTACAAATGTGATGGGTCAGATATTTGCAATCTCATTGCTAATTCTTTTTCTAAATCATTTAGTGATACTATTTCTGAACAGTACGTCGAATAACCTAGCGAATAATTATTTAAATGATATAGCACAAAATAGCTACAGTTTTGCAAAATTAAATATATCTTATGACTCAATATTTAAGAAACTAAGGAGCCTCGACGCTTATAAGGGTGCGGGCCCGGATGGTATACCTCCGATTTTCGTCAAAAAGTGGGCTGAAACCTTGGTAATACCGCTTTATCACATATTTAATAAATCCCTAAACTCTGGAACTTTTCCCAGTGAATGGAAGTTGGCTAAAGTTATACCCATACATAAATCTGGCGACAAAATTCCGTTAGCAATTATAGACCGACCTCTATTTTATCTACAATGGCAAAGGTTTTGGAAGCACTTGTATGTCCGTATATCCAAAGTCACATACAACAGTACATTACTGTTCATCAACATGGTTTTTAAAGCAAGGTCGACGTACACCAATTTGGTCACCTTTGTCGAAGGACTTGCTGATGCTATGGACAAGCACGGTGAGATTGATGTTATATATACAGATTTCAGCTAGGTCTTCGATAAAGTGTCCCATTTTATGCTAATCAATAAGCTATCGGCTTATGGCTTTGCGGGAGAATTTATGAACTGGATTCAATCTTACTTGGCTGATCGTTTCTTTTTCGTTGTAGTTAATGGTTATCAATCAAACCTACGCAAAATTATTTCAGGCATTCCGCAAGCGTTTCATATGGGCCCTGTACTTTATAACGCATTTATAAATGATATGCCTAAATGCTTTTGTCATCTACTCCCTTTTTATTTGCCGACGATTTGAAGATTTCCCGCAAAGTCAAGTCGGAGCTGGATGTATCGATGTTACAACGTGATTTAGATAGACTGTTCAAGTGTAATGTTAATAGCATGGATCTTAATTTAGACAAATGTTTCTTCATCAAGTTTACACGGAAACTTTATACTGTTAGGTCAAAATACTATATTGGAGAGACAAGGTTACACGAAATTGAGACAATCAAAGATCTGGGTGTAATACTAGACAAAAAAAATACTTTCATTCCTCATATAGAAAACATTGTAAAGCGTGCATCTAATATGTTGGGATTTATTATTAGAACTAGTAAAATTTTAAAAAAAGAACAGTCTAAAGTCTTACTATATAATACTTTAGTTCGCAGTGTGCTTGAATATTGCCCTGTTGTATGGAGACCTCATTATGCTACTCATACACTCAGAATAGAACGCGTCCAGAAAAGGTTCTTATGGCATTTATGTTATGCTGCAAAAAATCACAAAAAAAGAATGTCATACGCCGAAAAATTTGATCACTTTCGGATACCTTCTCTAGAGAAGCGAAGGAAACTGGACCTAACATTCTTATACAAAGTTCTCAACAACCATATAGATTGTCCACAATTATTTACACCTGTTCAACTTTAGAATACCCCGTAGAATACCACGTCGCCCAGTTTCACTGCTTGTCCCACCTTCTCGCTCCACAGTTTATGGCAGTAACTCTCCGATTCCTAGATTGTGCAGAATGTTAAATGAATGGTTCGGTACCGGACCAATTATTATGTTATTATAATTATTATAATATATTATAGGACCGGATATTTTCTCCATTAACTTATATCATTTTCGCGAGCATTTGCTCAAGGAAATTCCAAACTAAGTATCTTGGATTTTGATCTTATTAAACAACAGCTATGTCAAATGTTACTCCTTTTTTGTAAATGTAATTTAGCACGCTGTGTTTACCTTTAATTGGTTGAGCATTTAGCAATATGTACCTACTATAATTCTGTTATAGATTAGTTATAAGAAACAATGTAACAATCGTTGGTGAACCAAATAAATAAAAAAATAAAATAAAGTCAACAAATTGGCATCTTGTCAATTCTACGTTTCCTCCAGTTCTCGACTTATCTCGAGTTTAGTTCCCCGAGAACAAAGCCCAACGTATTCTCGAGAATTTTCGACACGGGAATTCCCGGGAATGAACCCTACTCGGAATATACCTTATCTTAATCCACATATTTTTATCATTTGGCTTGATCCACCGCTTAATATCATTTTATACATAATCCTGCAGATATCCGCAAAAATGTCGAGATACACGTATACATATATTATTCTAGTATATAGGTCTAGTATATCTGCAAAGTATAGTGTCCAGATATACGAGCACGTATCATATTGTATCTGAAGTATTGAATGGTACCTATCTATTAGCAAACATGTATGTACTTATGTTAAAATATTCAGTATTACTTCAGAAGAAATATTTGTGTGTTGGGGTAAAATATTTTCACAACATAACATCATTGATAGAGGTATGTTGGCTTTCAATAACTATACTATGATAACCTCATACGGTAAACTTAGTGCAATTAGCATATTCCTTCAGCGAAATATAATTGCGACGGGATACTACTAACAGCCTCGTTGTTCATAGCTTACCCAACTACTAATACGCCATTTTAGCTAGTTCAGGCATATAAAGGAGTTGAATACAGCTTTATTACCAGCATACCTTTAAAATAATTTAATTTGAAAAATCATTTTTCTTTTGAACGTCTGCAGTCGATTCGATAGATTACGATAGAGTGATTACGCTTGAGATGTACCGGTTTAAGTTTAAACCAAAATTGTATTGCTACCCCATTGTTTGTTAATTGAACAAAGTTGTTTTGTTGTCATTATGTTTTTATACGTTATTACTTTACTTACTTCAGTTAAATTGTAACGTTCTCTTTATAGCCAGTTTTTATACGCATTATTTAACCTAAATTTATTCTTCAAACCTAACGAAGCAGGCTGTGATAAAAAAGCACTTTTTTAATTAATCGACACGAGTTTGGTCTGTCTCACTTGGTCAGTGCTGGTCGAAGATATTGGTCGTAAATAGCTTTCTCTGAAGTACAGCTGAGGGAGTGTCCCGTTATAGTCGTATCTTATAGTGACAAGTTATTGAAATTTGAAACACAAGGGTTGTAACTTGTATACAATTTGCTAGCTGCGCTCCGCGGTGTCACCAGCGTAGTAATGGTGATGATGAATCAAATATAGCGTATGTTACTCAGGCACAATGTAGCTTTCTACTGATGAAAGATTAGAAACAAACAATCAAATATTTCCTTTTTATTATTAGAGTCGATAAGGATTAATATAATTGTACCAATAATGTGGCCTATTTTGTAGCGGCGTTACTATTGCATATTTGAACATGAAAAAGTATAGTACTTACCTAGATTGTAGATATTGAGGTCTTCTTTAAAACTGTGATAAATCACTTTGCTCTATTGTCAATAGTTTCTGCAGCGTACGCGATATATGGGTTGTTTGGTATTTTTTTCACACCTTGGGTTACTTTATCGAAGTTTGAAAGTATTCTATGGCCTATGTTCATCAGGGATAATGTAGGATTCTAATAGTTAAAGAATTAATCAAATCGGTCCAGTAGTTTTGGAGCCTATTCAACAACAACAAACAAATCTTTCCCCTTTATAATGTAAAAAGTGTAAGTGTAGGTATATGAAGCACTAATGCCTGCTCCTGACGTAACCGAAGCTTATCTAATGCGAATAGTCAGAAGGCCCGGGTTTTAATTTCAAAATAAGTAACTTCTTACTCTGCAAATATAGTTATAAGTACATAATCGATTTGCAAGTAATCCCACTTATTTATTTAATATTATAAATGTGAAAGTTTGGATGGATGGATGAATAAATGGATGTTTGTTACTCAAAAACGGAAGTTCGGCTGCACGGATCTGGATCCGCCTACGACAAGATCGTAATGATGACAGTTCTGTCAAAGTTTGTGTCAGTTTCTGATAGCTTAGTCAAAAGCACGCTATCATTTTGGCAGCTCGATACACTAGACGTGCTCGATGACCGTCAAGGGTGATGAAATGTAACACAAATATCGTCAAGGATGAAGAAATGTAATGACAGTTTTTTCCATTGTGATTAATTTTATATTTGTATGTACGTAGGTACCTACTGCATTTTATAAGTGTTTACTGATTGATTTACTAAGTATTTCAGTTTACTAATACTATTATAGCAATTGCGTTTAACCATGTAAATATTTTATGACATTATAAAGATAGTTATGACCTTGGAGTAGATAATAAGCTACATGAAGTACTAATCCTGCGCAGACGAAGTCGTGGGCACCAGCTAGTAGTATATTATGTTGAATCCTAGATAAGATATTTTAATTTCGAGAAACAGCCCCCTTACTACATTTTACCCACTACCTTTAATATTTTATTAACATGAGATACCATACCTAGATGCATACAAATAAATGTCTATACATCGTAGTATCTTATGTCAAGTATTTAATTTTACATGAATAAGCAGTACAATAGCGTCGCGCTTAACACACTTAGAAATATATAATAATGTTTAGAAAGGAACTTATTGAGTTAGGCAACATGATGGACATTGAAACCTTCTAAGTTAAACAGCCTGATAAAGGAAGCTTGAAGTTAATCTCGGTTCATGTTACAAATTATTCAGGGCCTGTGAAGGGCTAATAGAATAATGAAGTAACTCTCAAAACTGTTTCGGATCAAATCAAATAACGATTTTCCATTTAAATAAAAGTTTATCAAAGTTAGCCAATCTTTAAAAAAGGAAAGTCAGTTTAAGTAAACTAAAGTAAGGTTTTAAGGAGTAATATTATTGTTTTATAGCCCATGTTATTCAGGGTGAATGTAGCTTTCCAATGTTGAAAGAATTTTTTAAATCTGTCCAGTACTTTTTGAGCCAATTCGTTACAAACATACTTACATACAAATCTTTCCTCTTTATAATATTATAGATTTAAATATGTGTTTGTGAGTGAATGAGTGAGTGAATTAACATGTTTTTTAATCCTTTACATTGAAACGGATTGATGGATTTGAGTGAAATGTAGAAAAGATATACTTTACACATTATAAGCTATTTTCAACTAATTTAAATAAATGCGGAGGTTCTCAAGAAGACACGTACATATTTTTTTGTTTTATGAATGACGCATATCTTTTTACAGAAGAGTCCGATTTTTTTTGTTTGATACATTTTAGATGATCTCATTTAAATTACATCAAATTTGGTCATGCGGTTTTTAAGTTTAAATCCAATAACTGAAAAGTGTTTCGCCTATTGATGATATCGTAATTGAAAATGACTGACAATCGATCCCGTTGTAGCAAGGGGAACTAAAAAGGGTATTTTTTTTCTACACTAAAAAGTGTGAAATAACTTGTCAAAGTCGGTACCATGCCCACATTATTGTGATAATAGGTACCTACTTTTAAACCACCATGGTACCTCGACAAGTTATTTCACACTTTTTAGTGTTGAAGTCGGTTCTGTTTTTTGGTAAAAAAAACTTCTAGTTTCCGAATAAGGTTTATTGAAACGGCTTGATACATTTGTAGTAGATAGATAGTAACAAAAAAAAACGTGGGGCCGCACGGCCCAGTTACAGTTTCATTATGACTTTGATAAGAGCGTTATGTAACTTCACTATTTTACAGTGTAATAATCAAAGAACTTAATCACTGTTTATAGAAAACCGTCTGTGTTTTTAAAAGTTTCATAACTGTAGCATCTTGGGAAAGTTACGAATTGAGAAGCTATTACGGAATTTTCGAGAAAGTCTCTTTGTATAAAGATTCATGAGGCAGAGTCGCAACTTTGCCATTTAGGAAGTTTGAGGAGGTCGGTAATACGACATTTGGTTATTGTAACTGATAGGTTGAAGAGGCCGCCTCGTGGAGAGGAAAATTAGTTAAATGTTTTGTGAATTGAATAATATCAAACAGCAGGTCAAAAAAGGCCACATTGAGCAATTCATCTCTAAGCAATTCATTTCCTGACCTTTCAGTAGTTCCTTAGCAATTCCTCTATTTTTCGTAAAATGGCCAGAGTTTCGAGGGAATCATAATACGATTCATATTTGACGATATTATTGCTACACGCAAAAAAAATATAGAATGAACAAAATAGTAAAAAATTTAAACTGAAAGCAAAATGGTTTGTGAATGTTGCCATGGTTCAACACAGCTGAAAACAGTTTGAATAGTAGGACCAGACACTTTTGTAGGTCTCAGAAAGCAGCGTTGCCAGAATGTTACTTTTGTAACATTTTACGTTACCTTTGACCCTCTCATGTTACCGCCATGTTACACGCCTCAAAATGTTATTGTTATTGGAAATATGCTATTAGGAGATAATAAAAATTTAAATAACGCCTTCCAGCTAATACCTTTTTGGTTGCTAATTCAACTATTGTTCGCGGTTCGCAATTCGCCCATATCTTAATTATACTTACAATCAATAATTATAACTGGGAATTTTATAATTAAAAAAATTCAAAGTCTGTATTTGTAGTTGTGTTTCATGTTTAAAAATGAGAGTTTTAAAATAAATAAATTGACAATTTGATTAGCTGGTAGATAATTATTATAAAACAGCTTTCCGTTTGAAATTAAACGAGATAGGAGCTTAAGCCCGCTAACATAACCTCTATTATCCGTGGTTCTTAATGGTACGGAATAACAGATAAAGTTAGTAAATAGGTGCTTAGTTCGTTACTGGAGGCCCGTGTTAGCCTGTGCCTATTAAATAATCTGTGGTACAGTTGCAGGTCACAGTATAGTAGTAAGCAGTTGAGTATTTAGTATTAATCGCGTGGAATAAGCTTATATCGTAACTCCTTCAAAACTACTCCTAGAATCACAATATAAGGTTGGCTATGTGTTATTCTGGGTATAATTTATCTTGGCGGGGGCTGAATACGCGAGCGGGCCCACGCCCCTTGCCACTAGTCGACGACGAAGGAACACCGCAGAGGTTTAGTGGGCAGGCTGCCCTTCTGGCGGAGAACCACACGCGCACCAGCTCTCCCCAGAGCTGGTGATCAGGGTATAAAGCCTTCCTCTGCGTTAAAAAAAGGGTACAATTTATCTTCATTCAAAATTTCATCCAAAGGTTTTATGCGTTTTCAGCTTCACCTGCTTTTTTGCAACTTTCATTTTAACCTAGCAAGTAAAGTAAGCCTCTTGTGCGGGAGGTTGTCTTGGATAGCGCATTGCCAGATATTATACTGCAATAGTTTGCAAGAATTATTGTAATACCGATTTAAAAATCGTATATTATAGGAATAATAAGTTTAATTTTAACAACAACAAAACAAAATCCTTTATTCCTATATAAAAAATTAATACCTTTTTTGAGTTTATTAAAATACTATTGAAAAAAAATTAAAAACTAACGAAAACGTATGTTTTAGCAATCTTTAACAAAGTATAAATACGAGTACTTAAATGTACCCGACTTGGTGATATCATCGTATTGTTAATGCAATTTCGATAATTTGTACAAATACTATTTAATTAACCATTTCAATTATATAAGACAATTTTCTGTCCAAAAAATTGCATTGTGTCTAGAAAGTGCTAAGTTTTCTTACCTATACACTCTGTGTCTCCGCTTTCATCTGGCCAGCAATTAGCCCCACATAGTTGAACAAGTATTATAGGGTTTATTATCTTTGTTAGAACTTCTGCGGCTGAATTTAAAGCTAGAAACATAGTGTGTGGTAAGGTAGTTTTGTGAAATATAATGGTGTATTTGAGCGAACAATGCGATGCTTAAGACAGAGGTAGCAATATTTTTTTGCTTTAATATGGTATGTAAAGTTGCCATAACATCTCTAAAAAGTATCCAGGAAGTGAACTCTACCGGAGACTTATTCACAACTATCCAGTAAGAAGCGAGATTTTAAATTTGGAATCTCAGGTCATCCTATTTAGATTTGCTTAGAAAAAAAAATACATAGTACCAGACACAGATTAGAGTTTAACTATTAGGAGGGAGGCTCCAAATATATATCTATATCTCTTTTTGGTATTAAATTTTATGAGATAGATATATTTTTGGAGCCTTAAACTAGTCTGTGACACAGAAAAAGTATGCACGATGCGTTTTGTACTAGGTAATGTTGTAGAAGTAATGTGTGGGATTTTATGTTTTTATTTAGTAATTTCAGTTTATAAATAATATTAGATTAAACGTTCAATTATTAAATTAACATGGAGATTCAAAAACAATAATTTACATTGTTTTACTATAACATTCATGTAATGTAAAAATATAAAACTATAACCTATATATAGTTCAAAACTATAAACGAAAACTTTTTAGTAAAAATAAACGACTGGCGGGATTTCACATTCAATTGCGACAATTGTGTTTTAATTCACCGCGTGAACATAGATAATCCCAAAAATGAGTTCAAGCTAATAAGAGTAGGTATTTATCAAGAAGAGCTCTTGGTATAGAGTCCTAGCTCCTCGGATATATTAAGAATATCAACTTTAGATAGGATTGTTTCCAGGATTTAATATTTTTACTACATGTAAAACTTTTGCATTCAAACTCTTTAAGATGAGAGATAAGAAATAAATGGTATATATGCATGGAAACGGTCAGAGGCGTCGAGTTTATAGCAAAGTAGTTTGTGGTGAAGAAGTGTCATTGAATTTTTATCTGAATTTTTTGATGGATTAGGCAAAATATTTTGGATTTCGATTTGATGGTAAGGTGTTAGAGTGATCTTGACTTGAACAATTGTGAGGCTTATTATGAACAGAGAAAAGTTAAGTATAACACATATAAAGGAACGACTAGTTGTTCTAACGTTGTAATAACGTAATGGCGTATTACTTCTACATCGAAATTATTAAAGACTGCTGTTGCTTTAAAATGATCCATAGTTGAAAATTATTATATTAGATAATAGCCAATATTTTTTTCTTAATAGGGTTTATATTTCAGTCTTCAGATATTTACGTAATATAAGATACTTAGACTGTAATAAAAATATGTTTGTGTGTTCTCGCGTAAACAGTAAAAAGCTATCTTCAATCATGATCAACATTTAGTTTTGAGAATACTTATTCCCTAGACAAAGCGAGTACAGCCGCAGGTGGATCAGATAGTATTTTTAATATATTACGCTACCAATCCTACGCTACCTCTAACCACTAAATAAACACAATATGAAAATATCAGAACCACAGGAAGTTGAGTAAATGATATCGACAAACAAGCAATGTTACATATCAAATATTTACAGCCGAAAACATAAACACAATAGCTATCCATTCGAGTGATATGAGGAAACTATCAATCATTGCATTGTACTCGTATATCAAATATATATTTTCTCTATATTCTATGAACGATATATCATTTGTTATGTGTTCTTCATTATATAATAATATCGAATATATCAGAGAATGTAGCTTGTGTTTATAGAATTGGAGTTACATTATGTAAGTAGCTATAGGCGAAGTAGTAAGATCTCTTACGACCGATTTTCCTATTCGTACGTATAAATATACTATTAGTACCTTGAGCATTCACGCTCACTAAAAGGCTTCTTCTCGCGGCGGCGTCGTGTGGCGGGTCGTCCTCTTCCCTCAAATATGGTTGAGGAGGGCGATGGCTGGCACACGTGTCAAGCTCGTGAACGGGCGCTGCTTGCGGGAGCCGGTATGCTCTCGGTATGTACGATATTTAGAAATTAGTTAAAAGTCTATTTGTGTACAAAAAAAATGTATTATGTAAGTTTAGTTAAGAAAAAAAATGTCCTCCTGTATTCTGTTAGTAATTATAAAAAAAAATATATAAGTTTAAAATATAAATGTAAACAATGCCACGGACCCATTGAGTCTGTGAACATAGACAATAATAAAAAATAATAATACTAAAAGTACCTATATGTATCGACGGATTTTCCTTATTAAGGGGGCAGTATTTTACTGCTATTGTGTATGGGTGTTAAACCTGTACCTGTAGTAGAGGACACTTACGGGTAGAATATACATGAATCACAATTCATTATTCAAGTGGACAATAAAGCCACCGTAAATTCGCCGGCTCTTTATTGTATCTGATAGACCCTATATCATCAAACGCGACAGGTCGAATAGAAGTGGATTTCTTATACCATAACGCTAATTAAATTGTTTTAAACTACACTCACTCAGAAAGTATCGTTCATAAACGGTTTACAAAGTTCGGCATGTCTCCATTATAAATGGGCGGCGAGAAAAGTTATATGGAATTTCGTTTCTGCCCTCCGTAGCAGGGTAGAAATGTTGTAATAAAATCTATTATTAAAATCTATTTAATATCTGCCCTGGTAGCTAGTTAGTTATCGCACTACAACTTACATGAGCTAACGTAGCGTTTACCATCATCGAACTCTTGGCACTTGAAATAACAAAAAACCATGGGCTTTGAATTTAAAACATATTTGTGACAAAAAAACTGCACTTACACCATTTTGTACAGTTTCCTTATATACTACCTTCACAAGCTCGACGATTCGATTACAAGCAGCGCTTGAAGCGCAAAAAAGAACCAATTGAATGACTAAAGTAAGTTATTATATTATGTAAAAGATATTGTGAATTCATAGTCATACTGCCGGGATTGCGGGGCTGATGAAAGGAACAACTGACACGCTACGGTTATTTTATGAACCGCATTCGCCATGGCACCGCAACTGTTTCGAGATCTGGCATGAACTATACCCAACATCAACAAGGTTTGATTTCATTTAAAATTCATTACACGCCATTATTAATTATTCAATGCACACAATAGAGAATGTAATGTAACAGAAACAAAGTTCTCTGCAAATATCAGTGGAACAAAGCGGAGTCGAATAATTAGAGTGGCGTATTCGAAGCGGCTAGAATTCTTCAAATTTTTTGGAAGGGAGAAATCAAAGAACTAGAGTACCCTTTTTGTTTCAATGTTTATCAGCGAACATGAATAGTTTTCTATAAAATAATTAGAAAAAAGTGTTGCGAATTAGTTTACAATAAAGGAGGCTAGTATCAATTTCTTTACAACGAAAAAAAAATGGCGGTAATTTTTTATGTATTGTTAAATTTAGTTTTTTACTAAGTTTATACTCGTACTTTAGTCTTCTAGTCGTAGTTCTTTGATTTATTCTAAATATTTGTTCAAAATGTCATCTGAAAGTGAAAGTGGCAATTTTTTAATGATGAAGCTACCAGAAAGGATGTATTTTGCATGACCAACAATTATTTACTAATGAAGGTAAGTAGTACTATTTTATTTTCCTCGTAGGTGTAGAATAAAGCATTATGTATCACTTGAAAGAAAGTTCTATTTCTGTTCTCAAGTTTCCTTTAAGGTGCTGTCAATTCATGATGTCGATAAAAATGAGGGGTTTTAAAGCAGTTTATCTCATAAGCAGCGATTTAATAAAATAACAAAAAATAGTATGACAGTATCTGACTTCTAAGTACACATTGACGGAATTAACCTTTTACGTTTCATTGACGTAAATTTACGTGACTTTAATTCATAAATTTTTGTTTTAATTATCACGGTATGTATAGTAGGAAGGGTAAAACATATTTTAACATACTATAGTACATTTAAAAATTCAAACATACCACTTGAATGAAACTTGAATTGAGTACCTCCTCCTTTTTTTCGAAGTCGGTAGAAAAAATAGTATTTTTTAATACACATAAATCGGCGGATTTGATATATTATTATTTTTATATGAATTTTGTACGTTTTTACGAGATGGTTTGCTTGATTTCAAGGAAAAGAAATTGAACGTATAGCCAAGCGCTGAGCTGATAGTGCCTATGTAACGACATACTCTCGAACAGAAATAGATCGTTTTTCCCCTCGGTGTATAATGTAAAATTTTTAACCACGTGATAAATTAAATTGTTAAGGAATGCAATTATGCAACAAAAATATTTCAGAAAACTCGTACCTATACATACTATGTAAAAATAGTCTTACGAGTCTAAATTATCATGTGTAAGTTAGGTTGTACGTACCTAAATAAATAACACCGTGATGTACTTATAAGTCGAGGTAATTTATAAATCAACTAAAAAGGCAGTTTTTACTGACTGTAGCTGACTAGTTAGCATCTAATAAATATACTTTATATAATACGTAAGAATTCTCCGATCTCTGCTACATATATCTCTTATTGCTCTGGAATGAAAAAGTCTTATCTCAATATAAATTATTTGTAGAATAGATTTAGATAGGTACTAACCACAGTCTAACCATAATGACCCGTTAATAAATCTTCTCTGAACGTAATAACATCACAGTAACACCACAGATTACTTAATAGCTCATAATATCTCGATAATACATTGTGGATCGTGAGCCAAATTACCCCACGACTGGGTATACACTGAAGAAGCTTATCGATATTTGATAAAGTCGAATATAGAAACTAGATAATTTCCTCAACAATATCAATTATTCATAAGCGAATTACTCATGGCACAAAAACCAATTTCAGTTTTTACTCTAGTAGCTACTAGGGTAACAAAACTAAAACCAGTTTTTGTCCTTGTAAGTACTTATTGCCAATACTATACAATTCATCATTAATATGAACAAACAAATGAACATTAAAGCAGGGAAGCTCTCAGTTAAACATGTGTCTATATAATTTTCACTTGGTCTCATTTAAATCCTGACCTTAGTTTGATTAACATTGTTAATTACTTGAGAAATACAAGGCACGCTCGAATGTAGGTATATATGCTTATTAATAAATAGATGTCACATCAGAGGCCGTAGCACAAATAATATGCGAAAAAGTATTCGTATCGCAAGCGTCCACGCGTTACGCTTCGCTGTACGAACTATGAGTTATCTGTGTCACAGTTGCCGTAGATTAATGATAGTTTGTACTGTTTCCTTAAACGATACGTTTCGTTACACTTATTAGGGCTACGCTCCCAGACCGAATTAACGTCACGGTTCCATCATGAGATTAACACACGTTCATATTTATTTCTCAGGACTAGTTCTTACAATTTAGACGCGAATCTTATGTCTAATTATGTCTTATAGTGATTCCCTCACATTCTGGTATATAAATATAAATTTAAGGACTGTTTTTCATACCAATAACGTATTTTTACACGAATTATTTACTTTTATCTGTGTAGTTATTCTTGGAGTATTCATCAATCTATTGTGTAAACTTAACATAACTTTGACACATTGTATATTTACGAGCTGAGCTCTTTGTGACGTTTTCGGATTATCCTTAAACTATGGTTAAAGCTAAGCCGTGCGTAAGCAAACATCGGCATCTTTGACAACATCCGTGAAACAAATGACGAGATGACAAGGAACGTTACAAAAACAACCTTGTATACAATAGCGATATCGTAGGCGATATCTCATTAATTATTTGACATCGGTGAGCATCAATCATTAGAGAGTTGCACGGCAGGATTGTGTCAGAATGCTTGATTTGACTGTTCATAGCACAGCTATATATGTGCAATAGATAAAACAAATGCGCATCAGAACAGAACCCTGACCAAGCGTCATGGTTGGCCACCGCTGCTTGTAGTCCGCGCGTCTGTTTTTGCAGACGGACGGCCGCGAAAAGTAAATTTCGTGGTAAATAACTCAAATAACCCAAAAATTACGACAAGGACACATTTCTATCACTTAATTAATTATTTTTTTAAGTTGGCACGCTTTGTTTAAAAAAAAATCGTGATACTTGCGTTATCTATTGTACATTACATATCTATGGTTCATAGCATACAACATTTAAAAAAAATATTGTACGGTTGCTACAGACTGAAGAATCTCTACGTAGGTGCTAAATATTACCAAATTATTTTAATGCAATGTCTAAGAATGATTTCAATTTACGGGATGACTGAGTTAAAGAAATTCCACTCCTCATTAGGGCGCGAATCATAAGAGGCTACGAAACTTACCTTATAGATGGTCTCTTGTGTAAGAATTAATGGTAGTTAAAGAGTCAGCTGTTAGTAGCATAAAAGGGTTATTGTGTTAAGCTGAGTGAGCGTTGTGTAGAGCCACATAAAACTTCAGCTAGAGTCGTTATCGCACCACAACCTACATGAGCTAACGTAGCGTTTACCATCATCGGACTTTTGTCACTTGAAATAACAAAAAAACATGGGCTTTGAATTTAAAATATATTAGTGACTACAAAAAGTGCACTTCCACCATTCTGTACATTTTCTCAATATGATTCACAACTCTACCTTCACAAGCCCGACGTTTCAATCCCAAGCAGCGAACGCCTAATCGGCACCCGGCCCTCACTAACCATGAACTGTTTATATCTTGGAAGTATTCGTGGCCTGTGATAAATTAAGCTGGATAGATAATTGCGAAACTGCAGAGGACCACGTGATCAATTGTGTCTCTGATATTGCGTCACGTTCCCGACTGCATAGAAAAGTAATGGACGGCTTATGCTATACATATACTTTGTCCTGGCCAAGATAAGGTCCTGCAATTGTGAGCTTCGCCGAAATCACTAACCAAAAAAGAACCAATTGAATGACTAAAGTAAGTTATATTATGTAAAAGATATTGTGAATTCATAGTCATACTGCCGCGATTGCGGGGCTGATGAAAGGAACAACTGACACGCTACGGTTATTTTATGAACCGCATTCGCCACGGCACCGCAACTGTTTCGAGATCTGGCATGAACTACCCAACATCAACAAGGTTTGATTTCATTTACAATTCATTACACTCCATTATTAATTATTCAATGCACACAATAGAGAATGTAATGTAACAGAAACAGAGTTCTCTGCAAATTGATTGACATTTGCAGTTAGCGAATATCGCAGCAGGTGAACTCACAACTAGAGAGCAGAGTTCTGCGCTAGTATTGCTGGGTTTAGATTTGAAGTAGAATAAATGATAATCATAATATAATGGACCAATACACAAGTATGAATATCACGCGATGATAAGCGCAATGCATTGCCATACAACATTTTAGGACAGATATTACTTTGAAATGTTATTTATACTATTTTTATGCAGGTTTTCTTTATTTGTGAGCGGTATGTGGTGTCATTTGGTTTTCGTACGTATTACGAGCGTGTTTTCTTATATTTGTATCTGCAAATAGTTCGTGAATAATCTTTACGACACTGAGAAGGGTCTACAGGTTGTTGTAACATATATGACTTTTATTACATGGTATACTTTTGTTCATAAAATAATTTACTTATCACATATTTGCCTGCACATTTCTTGTGCTGCCGCGTTGTTGCAGTTCGACCATATATTTAAGTTTACTTTCAAAGTTTTTTCATATTTTTTTTATATCAAACAACTCAAGAAGTAAAACCCTCCTACAGGCAGTATCAAACCTAAACCTTAATTATAGTTGAATCGCATTTATTGTTGGTCAAACGGAGCGGCATATTCGTAAGCGAAAAAACCTCCAAAAGAAAAAAAAACTTAAACCTTGAAGAAACCCAATTGAATTAAAACAATACATTACCCGGGTCCTCATAACCTCTTAATAACGAGAAAGCTGTAGATATAACATAAACACACATTACGTGTTTCAGGGAAAAAAAATATAAATTACATTTTCTTACATTACCTACAAGAATCAACCTCTAAAAGTTTTCTCATTTCACTATGATGTATGAGTATATACGATGTTTTTGCGAAAATAACAAAGAGAAGTATAAAGTACTATTTCCATCAAAGCTTAATGGTTAATAGAATGACTGGAGTTTTTCATCTCGCCGACCCGTCAATAACACGATTGAATCTGTCCCATAAGTCACTGGACTGTAGAGTATTAGTTAGACGGTACGGCCCAGGCTCAATGTTTTAATTATGTAGATTTAGGAAATAAAACTACTGTATATATATATATATATATATATATATAACAGGTATATGAATACTTAAAACTATAAAACTATATACGAGTAGGTATTTTTTTTTATTTATTTTAAACAGGGCTTTATTCTACAAGAATATGTCATCCTTCTAAGGAACTTAAGTAATTATAAATCACTTATAAGTATAATATGCTTTTTAAAGCTGCTTGATAGAGATCGTACATTTTTCTGCCATCATATGTTTGTGGTTTAGATAATATTGTATTACAACCTGCCAGAAAACGTGGTCACTGGCGAACAATTGCCGCCGCAGACTTTCGTTTCTGGCACATTCCATGATCACATGAAAAATATTCTCAAAGACTCCGCATGCTCACACTTTGGACACAAGAAGAGGAACATGTTATACGAGTAGGTATTCATATTCTTCTTAATAACGAGTAGTTACTCGTTTAGAGACGTTAATTTAATTATTACTTAACAGCCTCTAAATAACAAATAAATATGCAGTTTGACAGGCCGGTTGGCGCAGTTGGTAGCACCTCTGCCTTCTGAGCCGCTGGTCCCGGGTTCGATCCCCGGACAGGTCAAACATTTGTGTGCACATGTCTGTTTGATTTGAGTCTGGATGTGTATATGTATATAAGTCATCAGGTTACCATAGTACAGGCTTTGCCTAGTTTGGGACCTGAAGATCTTTGTGTGGATATTATCCCATATAAAAAAAAGTTACCAAGTGATTAACAAACTTTAAATTTAGACGCATAAAGCGATGATTCAAATGTTTAATATGAACATTCTCAAAAAATCTGATATATTGTTACTTTTTCTAACGGTGTAAAGTGACTTACGGGACACTGTCGTTTGATTCTATTTCTTCTCTATTAGATTCGTTCCGATACAAATGCGACGATAGTGCGTAAAAACGTTTTATGTTATTGATACTGAAAGAAAATCGTTTTGTTATCACGCCATTTCTTACAAACTTACGGCTCTAAGAGATTCCTCTGAAAAGACAAGTTTTGTGATCACAAGTAGTATTAGTCAAGCGTAATGGGGTTTTTTTTTCGGAAGATTTGGTGAATCAATTACCTTTTTGTAACTTTTATTTGTTTACAAGTTTTATATTATTATATATTGTATAAGGCAAAATATTTTGATTGTGAATTGTTATAAACTTTGTTAGAATTCGAACTTTTTGAGATGAAATTGTTCATTGCTGGGCATCTTTTGAAATCCTCATGATTGGCATTTCGCCAGAAATTAAATAAAACTTATTATTATATTTTCTGAACATAGAAGTGTTTTCAGACGATCAGACTTTTTCAAATGACTTCCGAAAATAAAGGAAGACGTTCTTAAGTCGACACGTATTATTTTTTTGTATATTTCACTTTTTACAAAGTAGTTCGGTTTTGATAATTATTTTTTTGAAAGAGTATACTTCTAAAGTAGTCAGATTGAAGTTCATCAAATTCGGTAAAGCGGTTTTTAGGTTACAATCCAATAACTATAAAGTATTTCGCATATCTTGATGTTATTGTAATTGACGGTAAATGACAATGGATCCCCAAGAGTCACTAAAAACGGTGAAATCTTTTTTGTACACTTTTTTAGACACAAAATGCTTTTTCATTTTACGTGATATTTAGAAGAACAATCACCAATGTTTCGTACTTATGCTGTATGTCTACACGTGTATTGATATTCAATTTAGAAAACACATATCCGTGACGAAAACATTTGTAATAAATAATGTATATGATGATGAAATATCCAAATGGTTACATAATCATTTACTACATTCCATTACGCGTGGCAAGGGTTCGCATTATGCGTCCCTCGATCGTCGATTGTCAGAAGTCTTTTGTTCACCTCTAATTGACTCGATATTTACTTTACACACGATTTTATTTACACGTAAAGATGATGTAAGCATGACAGACCGATTGATGTGAATTTAAACGGATCATAAATTTCAGGGGAATTTGAAAACCAAACATGTACAATTTGAAAAGTTTAACACCGACTTCCTTTCTACTCAGTTATTGGAGTGTAACTCAAAAAGTACTGGACCGAATTTAATGATTTTAATTGGGACCACACGGGAAGCACCAGCTTAACAAAAAAAATAATTATGAAAATCGGTTCACCCTATCGAAAGTTATGAGGTAACAAACATAAAAAAATATAAAGAATACAGTCGGATTAAGTACTCCTCCTTTTTGGAAGTCGGTAGTAAAAAATATTATCCACTGTGAATTGGTTCATTGAAATCTAAGTTTTTTTTTTCATAAAGAATAACTTTGCCATCCTAAAGCTTCCAGTCAAATCTGTTTTTAATGGCTGCGATAAATTGAATTAAGTGTAGTGGATCTCCATGTTTTAATTTGTTTATATGGAAAAAGCATGTTTAATGTAATTTTGCACCTGCAAAAAATTACTAACGTACATAATATCCTATAACCTTGTTGATTTTAATAGCTTCCGATTTTAGGGAGTAATCAAGTTGTATAGAAAAACTGTACTTTTATGAAATAAAATAATACAATAACTATTTTCAATGTTGGTTGTTGTATTTAGATGCTAAACATAACATTCAGCTATTAATCGTAACAAAAGCGTGTGTTGCCATGAAAGTTTCCAAAATGGATCGGTCGTGTTTGTTGGCCTCAGTATTACCATGACGAAGTTTACAAGTAATTACGAGCCCTTTGTATGACCGTAATGGAAGCCGGCCGTATCGCTCAACAAACAAGCGCATGTTTGTATAATTAAAGAAAATGTTTTGTATTATCAAGTGACAAGTGAGGTCAGGCATTCGCATAAAAGTCATGCCTGTGCATAACAATTGCAGCTCAAGGCTTCCGAATTTCGACAGAACTCAAATATCTAAGGCAGTTTCAATAGATTAACGTTCATAATACTATACGCTACCAAATGGCTGTTACTCCCTTGTAAAATAAATAAAACCTAACTGCAAAATAAAAACATATGAATTGTTTTCCCTAACAATAATAAAACGAAACACTAAGTTTTATTCTCCGATGCGCTTACTTGGTTAACCTAGCACACACCGTAGCACGATGTAGCTACACTGATATCTCGTAGCCTTAAATAAAATTTCTTTTTATTATTAGGATTAAATACCAAGGTACGAATAATGTGGCTTAGTTTGTACTGGAGTTGCTATTGCATATTGAAACTTGAAAAGGTAGTTATTGTGACACAACTATAATGTTGCAATTTTTTTGTTTAATAGATTTCGCTCTGTCCCCATACGATAATTAAAATCAGGTAGAGAGTTAAAATTCGGTGCTTGGACCTCGAGTCACGCAGGTGCGAATCCCGTCCGAGCTAGTAAATTTTTCTCTCTAAAACATTGCAATATTTGGTATCGCTAAAAAGGCGTTAGTGCTAAAAAAGTCAGACGTATGGTATTGCTGACATTATTGTAGACGTTGACGTCTTCTAAAAAAGGTTTGCTCTTTGTCAATAGTTTTCGTAGCGTACGCGATATAAGAATTTTATTCACACCTTGGGTTACATTATCGAAGTTTTCATACGTTTCCCTGAATTTGTGCAAACCTCCTATGTCATATGTTCATCAGAGAAAATGTAGGATTCTAATGGTGAAAGAATTTTCGAATTCGGTCTAGTAGTTTCGGAGTCTATTAAAAACAAAAATAAACAAAATTTTCCTCTTTATAATATTAGTGTAGATAACTTACTTGGTTGGCGTAGCACATGTCGTAGCACGCTGTAGCTGCACTGATATCTAGTAGCCGTTACAAATAGCAACTAATAAAATAAATAAACAAATTACTCGCATTATGAATATTTATTTAATACTTTCTGAAAAATTCGTCTGATTTGAAGCAGAGCATTTGGTCCTAATATACATACTGTCAGAAACATAATTACCTACCTGCATAATTCACAAGATGCGACAAACCTGCAGAGAGTGATAACGCTCGGTTGAAGAGCAACCGAAATTCATGAAGGTAAACAGACTACTTACAAACATCTGCTTGATCATATGTTGCACAAAATTTGTTTGCATACGTCAAAATGATGTGTGTGGGTGTGCACTGTGTTTCAAAAGGGACTGTTTATATGAATGGACTCTTCTGATGTCATGGCGCTCTTTATTGATAAAATATATTTAGAAAATGTATTAGTTGTGAAAATTTCACTAACTGAGAATTTAACTAAGTATTTAGACCAAATGCACCATAAAACTATATTATATTATTAAAAATGTCTGAGATATATTCAACTCATTTAGACAATGAATATAAAATTACTCTCGTTTCTACAGATTAGAAATGAGCTTTTTTTACTTTTAGTTTTATTCATGGCAGCATATTAATGCTATGTTTTAGTGACTTCTCATATTCTCATATTCTTTATTGTACACAAAACACAGATACAGTGGAGGCATTAAATAAAGGCATGTACATAGGCGAGCTTAACCCTAAATAGAGTTTAGTGACTGTAGATGGTACGTAGATAATCAGTTCCTAGCAAACAATATTATCATATATTTTAGCATTTGTTAATTAGTGCACAATATTGAACAATTATATATTATAAATAAACAATTATAAATATATACTGGTTTGGAATCGATAACTAGTTATGAAAGATGAAAAAAAACCTTCTTTTAATTATTATAAGCCCATATTCACCGCTCCGCATATGTCTCGCGTAGTTATTGTTATCAATTCTTTGATGTTGCGGTACCGTAGTGCGTTCAGTGGCACTATGGTATGGTAAAACGAACTGTATTTTGTCATGAGGTTCGTGAGGTCATGACAATGGGTAACGGCTGAAAATCAGTGAGTAAGGATTCTGTCCTTAGTCGTATGCTGAGTCGGGACCCATGTTCATGGCACACACAGCACCGCGTCGTTTTGTACATGTGTAATGTGTTTATTTAGTGTATTGTGTTCCTTTAATGTGTAGAATATGTAATGTGATGTGTGTGTCTTGAATAAATATGTTTTCTTTCTTTCTTTTCTTTCTATTGTTCTTTCGCCGTAGCGGTGAACATGGGTTCATAATAATTAAAAAAATATGCTAAAAAATTTTTTTCTTTCACTTTCATGACCAGTTATCGATTCTAAAACATTCCGTTCAATATTGTGCACTATTCAACATTATATATTCTCATTATAGTTTTGTAATAATAGCACGATTAACAATGCGTAACTTCGGGTTATATTTTTTTATTATTATAACATATACTTAGGCACATTTAACTTGTACGTGCTCTTAAACTATCGCATATGGTCGTAGGCAACTTGAGAAAAAGTAAGTCTAGGTGGGTACTACTGCTGTCTGCAGACACACTGATAAACGAAAGCATTAAGTCCTTAGGGGTGAAGAATTTAAATTATATGGTGAGCCAAACTTAAGAAACGATGTTTCGGGGAGGCCACAGCCTTCTTGCTGAAACATTAGTCATGATATCATGTAATTTCAATCCGTCAATGACCCTTAAGGACTTAGTGCTTTCGTTTACCATTGTGACGATTCGATTGTAGCTCATATCAAGCTTCAAGGTCCATGTCCTTTGTAAATAATAGGAGTAAAAGGAGCTTACCCTCAAGTAAATGACTTGCCCATACATTATAAAGTCATACATATTGTGCGATTGACCATTAATATAATAATTCAAATTATACAACTTCAAACGCATTATATCATGCAAGACACTTTTTTTTTACTGAATTTACACTTATGTATTACACATTATACAGAAAATAGTATATTATGCAACTAGTGAATAAAGGACGGATTTAATACGAGGGCCCTCGATATAAATCCGTTTTATTCAAGAGTTGCATACTATACTTTATACCTTGACTACGAGAAAAAGAAATAATTTAAGCGAAAATAGACATTTGATGAAGAAAAAAGGAAGGTTAAATTAATTAAAATGCACATTAAAATTAGAACAATTACTAAACATACGAGTAATTTATTTATTATTATTATATATTTTTTTCTATAATCGCAACAAAGAACACAATACAGTTTTTATTCTAATGCTAAACTCCTTGTCTCAAATATCGACCAATCAAATCTCGAGGAGTTACTTGCACAAAGAGTTTGTATGTCGACTATTATTTGCGTAAGGAAGATGTATAAGCACTGAGATGGAGATCGAATATATTGGTGTGTTCGAAGTTCAAACACCAAAACAGTGATTAAAAGGGCTTTTTAGGTTTTCAGTGAATAAGCTTTTTAGAGTAGGAATGGTATAAATGTAGTTATATAATAAATATCAACATCTCAAAATTTAAGTCTTAAAAGTATAAATACGTTACAAGATGTTACTAATCAAACAGTCTCCACGTATTGACCACTGACCAAATGTGTCCATTATACTTATGCCCAATAATCATGTATATAAGTTTACCATGCCTATACATTCTTCAGTATGTATGTTTGTAAAAAAAATACCGAAACTACTTCAAATCGAACAGTGAAATGGACGAAAACTACAGTAGACGAAATAGAAATAAACTCATTTTACCAAACACACACCTAAAATTTGTAGGAATAAGCCCAAATTTTAGAATAATATCTATCTTCAATAAAATTCCAGATTGTTTGAAAAAGGAACCAAAAGATAACGTTTTCTACAAACAACTTAAACAGTACCTCATTAAAAAATGTTTTTATTCCATAGATGAGTTTATGACTGACAGGCACTTATAAGCGACATCATTCAATAATTAAAGTAACATTTTGATAATTTATAAATAATTAGGATTAATCGGATTATCGACGTTATAAATAAGTGTAATATTGACATATTGACATTGTAATATTGACATATTGACATTTAATATTGACATTAGGAATTGAAATAATGTAAGGTTTTATGTTCAATTTAACAATAGTATGTATAAATGTTAATTACCTAAATTATGTTAAGCTGAATTACTCAGACTGTGGACTGTTGCACAGTACCTACCTATATATATATATATATATATATAATGCAAACGCCCTTACAGGGTACATGTACTACCTATTAACTTGTCCATTTTCCTTCCTATGTGACATAACAATAATATATATGGATGTACATGAATGCAAATGTAAATAAATAAATAAATATATTTATTTTATCCCAACGTTTGTTTAATTTAAATGTATAAGAATTGCAAAAGCCAAAGAAATTGTGAAGTTTAATACCACAGAAAAGCTGAGTCTATCCTCCGTCTGGTAGAAAGGGCATCGGGGCGTGGTACGCTAACCGTACTCTAGAACTCTCTTTAATTAGTGTTTCATTCTATACCACATATTAGGTACTTATAATGTATGTAGATGCAAGTCTACCTCTGGTACAAAATAAAAACATATTTCTCATTCACATGGTTAAACCACGAACACGTGTATTAGAGTGTATTTGGTAGAGAGTACCTGCCAACATTCAATGCAGCATGCGCCCCAATGGTACGTAATTCTCATGCAAATGAACTTTGCGCTGTGCTCTCCGCCAGTGTTTGCATATTGGATAAAACCGCATAATTATAAAATGTGTAAAGCCTCTGTTTTGGACGTGATGCGCGAATATTGCCGTTGTGTATCTACACCTGCACTGCCGCAGCATACGGTTCAATTATTACAATTAAATTCCACTTTTGTTCGGGAGTCCGAAACAACCAGGCGAAATGTTGGAGCATTTTGTTAGGTTAGGATGTTTGATTTCTCTGTGTGACTTTAACTTTGCAATTAATTATACGGAATCATTCGAATTATTAAGTGCATGAGAAAAAAAATGATGACTTATGTATTCTATATTTTAATTATACTTTTACTTTGCTGAAATCAGAAAATATACATGTTATTTGCTACGGGTCACTTTTCATAGTTACTCGCATTTTTGTCCCTTCGTGTACATTAATTCTAAACCTTGCTGGCACTGTCTTAGCATACTGAGGTACTTCAATAATTTAACTCATAAAAACCTCGATTAATAACAAAATCATATTGCATTTCAAAGTCGACTAAAACTAAATAATAAATGTAGATAATTAACACAACTATGCTGTAAAACCAACTTGGGCATTATTCACTTACGGCCGGTCCCAATAATCTATCTATCGCCGGTTTACCTTACTAGAGTTAGATATTTGACACTATTTGTATGGACGTTATGTCAAATTTCTATCGGTAGTAAGGAAAACCGTGGATAGATAGATTATTGGGATCCTCCATAAAAGCGTGCGGTCATTTCTATCTTGTATCTCGATTAAAAATATTAGAAGAATAGAGCTTCTAAGTTCTTCTTTACATCAACTTTTCGTTGTAGTGAATTTTATAACCAAATCTCTCTACGTTTATTCGTGGTATGTCAAAGTTGGTAATATAAACCGTTGAAATTGAAAAAAAAACAGCATAATTGATATTTATGAAATCTTTATAATTACGTAGTCAAGTGTAGTCATAAAAATACTATCATTTCGGCAGTACCAAGACAATTTTATTTAGTCCTCGACTAATTGGCCACCGTTTCTCACAAATACATCTTTGTAAATAAATATATTTCAATTAAAACTAGCATTAATTAGAAGAAATGTTTTAATTTTTTTGTAGATACCTATCATGTGTAGTTGGACCGCTGTTTGAGGGTTTCGTCATATTTCAGCTCAAA
The DNA here is from genome assembly GCA_917880725.1 of Selenia dentaria. Classification (NCBI taxonomy): domain Eukaryota; kingdom Metazoa; phylum Arthropoda; class Insecta; order Lepidoptera; family Geometridae; genus Selenia; species Selenia dentaria. The sequence goes on along the minus strand of OU862888.1, from coordinate 16,108,440 downwards.
TTATTTCGAGTTGACATTTGGTCGCTACTTCTACGTTATTTACAACCAATGAAGAAAAACATTTTGTTTATCAATTTTCATATATTCAGAAATAATATATATTCAGAAATAATGTATATTCAGAAATAAACGCCACGTACGAACTGTGAGTCAAATTGAATCATTTCACGGACTGGCCATCAAAAGAGATTAGTTCTCTTATACTAAACAAAATATATATAACACTTTGGAGTGAACTTATCCAATGACTTGCTAAAAAGTAACCATATGAAGAGGTAACAAACGGATTTATATACTGGGGGGCAGAATATTTGTAATTCTGTGATGATAAAAATGACGTAAATTACATTTAATTCAATAGGTATTAGAATAAAAACAATATTAAAGTTTCAAACTTACAATATATGTAGTTACTTTGTTGTTAACAATACTATACTGTACAAGTGCAATTTGTAAAATTTAATACCGACTTCCATTCTATTACTTTGGTAAAAATCAGTTATTGGAGTGTTTCTCAAAACTACAGGACCGAATTTGATAAAATTTACACGGGAAGCACCAGATTTCAAACAAAAAAATAATTTTGGAAATCGGTTCACCCGCCATTCGACATCAGTCGAATGTTATGAGGCAACAAACATAAAAAAATACAGCCGAATTTAGTACCTACTCCTTTTTGGAAGTCGGTAGAAAATATGTAAAAAAGTAAAAATACAAGCCAGATTCAGCAGATACAAAACAATACGATCAAAGCTTAGTATTCTTTTTCAAATATGCCTATTACGCAGTATCCAGTGTGAATTCTTGCTTCTGGAATTGTAAAGTTAATAGATCGTAGTTATGCTAGTTTATTTAGCTTCATAACAGTTTTCGAACACTCGATAGTTTGCTCCGTGTTGTCCAACAGTAATAATAACCAGTAATTTGTATGGATCAATATTCCGACATATAGGTACTATCACACAATTGTATGCCTGACCAGTTCAAAAAGGTTTTTTCTTTGCACATGTGCATTGCAAGCTAACTCCGCCTTTTATTGTATTGCCCAATGACAGGCATAAAAAGCTATTCCGTTGTAAAAATATTTTGTTCCTACATCTTTTAGAAATGTTATGATTCTGTCATGAATAGGGTTATTGTATTTTATTACAATAAAGCTGCAGTTCTTTTAAACGCGTTGATAGTACTAAGATTTTTTCTTGATTACCTCCTAAGTTTTACATTATAATCTTAAATCAGTTTATTGTATTTTATTAAACTATCTATACCTCAGTTTTTTTTCAATACAACGTTAAACCTGGTTATTGTTTTTTAATATACTAAAATAAAAATAGTACCTAGTCCTTTTAAGCATGTTGGTTCCATTTGTTCCAAAGATTACCACGTAAAAACTATATGTGAAGAACTTGTACTGACAGTAAGCTTTTATTACACACCAATAAGCAGAGAATAGGCGGGGGTAGCGAATGATCATTTCACGCAAAAGTCACCCTTAAGATGGTCAAGCATAAACTTGACTGATGGTACGTTGTTATGTCCGATTTTCCAGATTTTGGTTATATTCTGTTAATCCACCCAACCTACATTAATAGCATATAGCATGGACGAAAAACGAAGTTAAATATTGTACCTAAAAAGTTAGTGTTGAAGTCGGTTCCATTTATTGTTACTTACGGGATCGATTGTCATTGACCGTGAATTACAATATCATCAAGATAGGCGAAAAATTTTTCAATTATTGGATTGTAACTCAAAAACAGCTTAACTGAATTTGATGAAATTAAAATCGGAGTACTTGGGAAGTATATTTTACTAAACATAAATAAATATCATAATTGGACTACTCTGTAAAAAAGTTATGCGTGATCATACATAACCAAATTGTACGCGTCGACTTGAGAACTTCCTCCTTTTTTTGAAAGTCGGTTGATACGACAATGGTGGAAGGATTTTTGTACATAGCCCGGTTTTGGTTGGTGATATTGCAATGCAACTCGAAGGTGTAGATGTAGTATAATAATGTTATTATAGAGAAATATTATAGACACAGGATTTTGGATGGATTGGATGTTTGTAATGTATGTGCATGCCTCACATGACACACACTCTATTCCAGGGTTATATGAGTGTGTACTGACACAGACTCTCATATAACCCTGCACTATTGCAGGGTTATTTGTTATATTATTATGGTTTGATATTGTATATGGTTTGTGTCATAGGAGGCATATAACCCTGCAATAGAGTCTGTGTCATGGGAGGCATGCAAATACATTACAAACATCTAAGACCCATGAACAAACATTGCTACTCAGCACACATATATTTCTTTCTGTTTTGCTATTATGTAAATTTAAGAGACATGATTGCGATTTTAGTAGCGTAATTTGTGAGGTTACTTGCCGGTTTGTATTTTATGACATTACTATTTCTTTATAATATTTCTCTTCTATTTCTATTCTTTATATATAAATAGCTGCGACCCGAGCCTTGCCAGTGAGGTTCAGGCTATTTGATATTGTTAAAATGAACTATAGATTTTTTAATGTATCTTTTTCTATATCTAGTTTATATTTCAAATGCTATTAAGATAATAATGCAGTTTGCCGCTTTTTCCAGCTTTGACGACGAACAAGTGATAAAGTTCAATTTATTACTAAAAGACTATTTTTGTCAATCAGTGGACGGAATACCCAGATCTCATTTGGTGTTGCCACAATGAACGCCACCGAACGAAAGGAAATATTGGTATTTTTTGGAAACCTTCACCAACATAACTTAACGTTCTTCTTTATTTACAAAAGACTGAAAACACATCATAACCACAAGGCCAAATCAAGCGCGATGGAGAAAACATGATACGAGTAAATGCCAATTTTAGACATGTGGCTAGTATTTTTGTGTTATTTGATTTTTATTGATATATGTGATTTAATATTATATAGTAGGTACTCTGTCATTCTAAAACGGGACAAATGTGTCCCGTTTTAGAATGAGAAGAGAGAAATTTGAATATTAACTATTAATGTGTTTTACTTTTAACTAAATAACTGATATCTTTTTAAATTATAATCGTATTTTCCTTCGTCTAAGATAAATTAGTTAGTGTTTTCAAGTTACGCAATAGAATTTTGCTTGTGTCTAATATTTTTATTTTATTTTCAATTCGTTTCTTCAATTATTGTATTCTATTTGACTTTGTATATGTTGATTACATTATCATTTATCGTAATAAATATTTAAAAAAAATTTTCAGTTTGTTTACATACTTCATTAATACATTTGTAAAAGTATTGTACTAGCGTAGGTAGTCAATAGGTAAGACTTAAAACCTTATGAATAAAAGTGTTTTAAATCTCCAAACAGAGTTTTAACATTTCACTTGTAAACTTTGATTTCTTAATTCTTAGTACTCTATTATATTATATATACATAGTTTATTCGTGTAGGAAACCTACAATAAAGATTAAAATGGGAAATACTTTTTTTCTAACAGTGCCTTTCATTGTTTGTGTAGAATCAAAGAATTTCGTACCTAGCGGCATTTATGGGTAGGTTTTTTGGCATAGCGGGACTAGCGCATAGTAGAACTAACCCTATAAATTGTATAAGGACAGGAAGATGATGTTGTTATTGGAAAACATTGTTAAATTGATTCCTAATGTTGTTGCTGCAGGTGAAGTGTGGCGGTGGCGCTGGGTAGCGTCTGCGTCGGGGCGATGAGCGGCCGCGCGGGCCGGCCGCACACACATTATGCGAGAGCAGTCCACCGAAGTAAGTTTACCTTTTGTAAGTGCTTGTGGCAATTGAATTCTAATATTTTTTTCTTTTTACCTGTAAATGGAACCGACTTCAATACCAAAAAGTGGGAAATAACTTGTTGAAGTCGAGTCCGTAAGTAGCACTCACTAACCCTTGCTACTTACGGACTCGATTGTCATTCACCGTCAATGATGATATCGTCAACATAGGCGTAACAATTTTCAGTTTTTGCTTGCTTGCAAAACAGCTTGACTGAATTTGATGAAAATGGGACCACCTCGGAAGTATTTATAAGAATTTTAAGAATCGGTCCACAAGTGAGGGAGAAATGGATTAACATACACGTACAAAAAAATATATACACACGATCATATAACCGCCTCCTTTTTTGAAGTCAGTTAAATATCAGAAACATAAAACAAATAACATAACTAATCTGAAGCGCTCGCATCGGAGCTTGTCTTGGCGATCTTAACCGATCAACAATGTTAAGCGCCGCTTGCTGCGGCCAGGAGTTGAATGGGTGTGTGCTGGCATTATTGTACTGCGCGCTTCCATGCTTCGGAGGGCACGTTAAGTCGCCGGTTCTGGTTGTTTGTCTTAAGAGAAACAAGCGTTAGGCTATGTCGAAGGCCTACGGCGGGCTGCCTGAAATCTTCGTCATGGGTTGGCCACCTAGCCTATCCACTATGCTGCAACTCTCTCTGAGAGGAAGACTCGAGTCCCAGTTATGTTAATATAATATGAATGTTGTATGAATATGAATTATGTAACTAAACTAAACTAAAAATAAAATAACCTAGTGTAATAAATCGCTACCGGTGGGCAATGTTCCCAAATGCGGGCAGCATTGCCACATTGTATGGCAAAAGATAGATAAATATATGTTACATGATATTATGTTACAAATAAAGAAATAAGAATAAAATAAATATACAATCAAAAATATTTCACAATTAAATACTTAAAATTAAAAGTGTCACAATGGGCCGTCTAATCGCTCAGAGCGATCTCTTCCAGACAACCATGCACGGAAAGAAATAGGCATAAACTTATAAAGGCGGTGGTGTATAAAACAAGTGTACTAAACACTACATATAGCAAAACTCAAGAATATAGCTAGTAAAAATTACTTATAATATATATAAACTATACTTATATAATTATACTATACATATATACTACAAAATATATACATAATTAAACATATACCATTTATTTATTATAACAAAGATAATAAGTAGGTTTGCAGTTAGTTATTTCGCGAAGTAAAATGCTTTAACACGTTGTTGTTTGAAGATGTCCAGAGAATGGGCGCATCTAATTTCGTAGAGTACTGTGTTCTATAGACGAACAGCTTCAACACAAAAGGAGGACCCATAAAAAGTGGTGCGGTGTATCGGGGTACTTAACATTAAGTTCTCTGATGATCGTAGAGAAAAAGAGCTTCCAACAAGTAAAAATTACAATACTTAATCTTTGATCAAGATATAAGCGAGCGTTTTGATCACATGTTGCTTCGACCAAATGTCCAGACAGGTCTTTGAAAATTCGGTCCCCACGGCCCAAGTGGCAATTAGGTCGAGGGATCCAACATTCGACTCGTAATCGTTTCTCTCACTTCCCTTTATTACGCGTTTTATTACGTATGAAGTGACTAATATAAAAGTTTGTGAGTGTGTGCGTATGTGTGTTACTTCTTCACGCTGAAACAGCTGAACGGATGGAGATGATATTCGGAACGCAGATATTATCTAGTGGTATGGCTTTTGCAGGGTCGAAAAGTACACTCCTTTACAACCATGAAGCAGCAGTGTGCAAATATGACTATGTTCCGTTGAAGGGCAATGTTTCCAGCAAGATTACAGGGCAAGAGATGTAACATCTTCTATCTCAGGATGACGAGCGCGGTGCTTTGCCGTGCATCAGGCTTTTGAACACTTCATTTATTTAACATTTACAGCTCTTAATATAACATTTAAAGCTTATGTCTAATCTTACAGCCAAACATGGATTTACATTTTATACCCTTTTATATAATAACACTAATAAATATGTATAATACTTAATGGCACTGAACTGTTATGTATATACATAACGCTTAATATCAGGCGAGCAACTTATTCGCTTCGTCACTCTGACTGACATAATAAAATCATACTCGTACAAATACAAAAAATACATTTCCTTCAATATTTGCATTGCATCAACCGCATAAAGCTGCTCAGTTAATGAGCCTATCCGCTTTTATATATGTACAATTCTATTATTATTTTAAAAGCTTGTAGGTATACATAATCGGGCACTATTTTTGTGTCAGTGTGTGAAGAGATAGGCTAGTTTATCACCTAATGGTTAAGGCTATGACTGCCAATGACTGTTTCAGGGAGTCCTATATCTTTAAGATCCAAAATACTACGAAGCACTGCACTGACACATAGCAGTCTCATTCGCCCAGCCGTGCGATTTTCAAGAGCAAACATCGTTGCATCTTTGACAACATCCGTGAAACAAATGAAAAGATGACAAGAAACGTTGGAAAAGCAACCTTATGTACAAGGGCGAAGTATTTGACATCGGTGAGCACGTCGACGAATCATTACAGAATCGCACGGAAGTAATGTCATGTCAATGTCAAAGCATCACTATTTATTTTAAATTACCTATACAGTTATCAATTTTCATCACTGTAGCTCCAAAAATAATAATAATAATAATAAAATTGTTTATTGCAGGCAAAAGGACCCATCTAAATATCAAATTACATATTGTATAATATACAACACACATCATCAAATTACAAATAAAAATAAAACTAAATATACAAAATAAACTTCACCTGTATAGGGGGCGTTATTAATAACTTATAAACCAACTTGCACAGTTGTGCTTGGCATTTGTTTATTCTCGTTCATGTGGACCGAGATCCAGTACCTGACCATGGGACTGCTTATGTCGTCAGAGATGGAACTTTTGAAAAAAAAAACCCCCATTTCACCTCCTTAAGTCATCCCTGTCAATAAATATTGAAACCATCACTTAAAACTGTCCAGATGTTAATTTTCACCGTTATATGTTCGAAAACAAAAACTTTCCATACAAACTTTCACCCCTCCATTCACCATCCACCACTATAAAAAAAAATCGTCCAACATTTTTTATTTTGAATGACCTATCTAAATACAATTTTTCACAACTATAAGTTCAAACACAAAGGAGTTTATAAACAAATGTTTTTTTACAAACCCCTTTTGACCCCCTTAGGGGTAGAATTTCGAAAAACCCATTCTTAGTACACCTACGCATCGTCGCATCAAGGACAATACACCTTCCAAATTTCAAGTCTTTACGGTCAGTGGTTTAGGCTGTGCGTTGTCTGTCAGTCAGTCAGGACATCTTCTTTTATATTATATAGATCTATATTTAGTCTTGGTCGTGATTTATTTTTGAAAGGGCGATATATATAGTTGTTACTAAAACACAAGAAACCCCCACGGCTTTGTTAACGTGGATACTAAACACATAAGATATACCACATCAGACAATCCAGACTGCTTGGTTCAGCAAAACATGTTTAACTACACCCATTAAACATGTTTTGCTCAACCAAGCAGTCTGGATTGTCTGATGTGGTATGGTACACCCATAACGTAAACCTTTTATCCTTGCGTTTAAAATCGTAGATTATCTGCACTTCATCAAACATCCATTACTTTCAGTCTCATCGGTGGCCAGTTACTTACGTATGAATTAAATGAGTTGCTATTATATATATCTGATTAAATAGGGAATAAAATAATTCCTTTCAAAGAACTAGTTCAGTATGCGGAGGAAGTAGTCAAGCAATTTATTCGGATAAACTACGGATAAACTAGATTATTAGCGGTGTGTTATGAATTAGAGCGGCGTTAAGGTACGAAAGTAAAACTACATGATTGTTAAGCCAACTTATATCATCATGCAGGAATCTAGCTCAAAGAAATTAAGAATAATAAATAAAAAATGCATTAATACTTATTATGTAATAGGACATTACATGACTTGCATAATACAACATTCCCTGGCGCATTCAAAAGATTCTTACAAATAGATACGATTTGTGGAGTCAGCAGAATGAGCTAGTGACTCAATGGGATCGCGTTTGTATGGTAGTTGTTAAGAGGATTGCATAGCTAGTACTTTCCATACTAAAAGAGAAAACTGTTTTCTAACTCTTAACATTGTCCGATTTCAGTGAATTTTTTTTCATGGAATCTTCACATTTTTACTATGCCCGTACGTTACGATTTTTTCAGTATTTCAAAGTACTATACATTTCCTTTTTTAGAACTTAAAAACTGAAAAAATCAAAACGTACGGGCATGGTAAACAATGTGATAATTCCATGAAAAAAAAAATCACTGAAATCGGACAATGTTACGAGGTAGAAAAGAGTTTTCTCTTTTAGTATGGAAAGTATGCAATCCTCTTAATAACTAAATATGTCATATTTATCTGAGCCTTATTCTGAAGATGCCAAAAAGGTATATGTTCTGTACCAGGCAGTCATAAAGACTCTTAGTACATAGGGTAAGCTTATTTTGTTGTTTATTGTTTTTTTCTGTAATTTAGTTACAGAAAAAACAACGAACAAGGGTGGCATATTCTTACAGAATAAACCCTGTATAAAATAAATAAAGTGAAAAAAAAAAAAAAAAATATATATATATATATGTTTAATGCTTTTATATGTTATACATTGTATTTAAAGTCATGTGATTCTTTGGATACGACGAATTATGTACTTTTAAATTCAAAATTAATTACAATATGATATTCAGCTGCTGATACAGCCATCATTTTCATTTTGCAAAACGGGCTATTCGAGCGATATACGAGCAATATACTGTCTCTGCGAATCTTTAAATGATGCATTTATTTTTAAAGAAAATAACCGAACTTAAACTTAACTTTGCCTGTCTTGTACGTAATATTTGGCAAGTACAATTTGAAAAATGTTATACCGACTTCCATTCTATTCAACTGTGCTATTCTGTAATGATTCGTCGACGACCTCGTCAACGAGCTCGCCGATGTCAAATACAGTCAAATACTTTATAAGATATCGCCCTTGTTGTTTTTCCAACGTTTCTTGTCATCTCGTCATGTGTTTCACGGATGTTGTCAAAGATGCAACGATGTTTGCTCTTACGGCCGGTCTCAATAATCTATCTATCGCCGGTTTACCTTACTAGAGATAGATATTTGAAACTATTTGTATGGACGTTATGTCAAATTGCTATCGGTAGTAAGGTAAACCGTGGATAGATAGATTCTTGGGACGTACCTTTAGAGAATTGCACGGAGTGTAATTTAAAAACTACTGGACCGAATTTGATGTAATTTAAATGAGACCACACGGAGGACCAACAAAAAAGAATTTAAAGAATCGGTTCACCCTATCGAAAGTTATGAGGTAACAAACATAAAAGAACAGTGTTAAGTACCTCCTCCTTTTTGGAAGTTGGTAAAAAATATTTGTTTGTAAAATCTTATATAAATTTATGTTCAACAGTGATAGTCACAAGTACTCGTACCTACAATACTAGAAATAAGCAAAGCCTAACTTAGATTCTTCTTATTCGTTTTGGGGGCGTTGAGCCTGCACTGACGTACCGCTTGGGGTGTTTTGTGCATTAGTTTAGACTAGCAAAGACGATTTTTTTTAAAGTATTGTGTGCGTTTTTAAAAGAAAATTTAAATAGATGTATCAGAGCACACGAAAAGGAATTACAAGCTTCAAAAAAGTTTCAATGACACACGCTTAATATGTAGTAAGACATTATTTAGAAGACAAATATACTTGTAGTCCACTTTACTTCTGATATGAAAGTAACTAACAATAATAATACATTCATCATCATCATCATCAGCCGTAGGACGTCCACTGATGAACATATGCCTCCCCCATAATTTTCCAAAAGGTTGGAAGCGGCCTGCATCCAACGTAGTTCTGCGACCTTTATCAGGTCGTCTGTCCACCGTGTCGGAGGACGACCTACGCTGCGCTTGTCAGTCCGTAGTCTCCATTCCAGAACCTTCCGGCCCCATCGGCCATCAGTTCTGCGTGCTATGTGCACTGCCCACTGCCATTTTAACTGGCTAATCTTCTGGGCTATGTCGGTGACTTTCGTTCTTCTACGGATCTCCTCATTTCTGATTCGATAACGTAGAGAAACCCCGAGCATAGCCCTCTCCATAACTCGTTGTGCGACTTTGAGCTTATTTATTAGGCCCATAGTAAGAGACCACGATTCAGTGCCATAAGTTATCGCTGGTAACACACATTGGTCGAAGACTCTTGTCTTGAGGCACTGAGGTATTTTAGACGAGAAGACTTCGCGAAGTTTTCGGAACGCTGCCCAAATTAATACATTGTAAAACATTAAACAATAGATCAGAGCAACCTGTCATCTCTTCTCGGTTGAGGCTCAAACTTGACATTCATAAGTGCGTCTTTGATGTCTTTGTGATAAAGTGCATGAATGACTTGTTTAATGAATTTTCGCATTATACCGATTAAAACGTCTTACGTCGAATAAAAACATAGGTTCTGTTCCAGGCACATCGAGCACCGATTGCTGGGCTAGCAGTTTATTGGCCGCTAGCTAATAAGTCGAGGTAGAACGAGTATCGCGCGATCTCCTCAGTGCATTATCAGACGGCAATCGATGTACATTCATTTAGCAGCAATATCAACAGCATTTGTTTATCTATAGAAATAATTCTAGCCATAAACTATTATTTGGCAAACAAGTTTCCATTATCGCAACCTAAACCGCACGTACATACTCGTACAGGTACTCTGTTAAAGTACAATTTAAATGTGCAATTATTGAATGCGTAATTATAAAGTTATGCTGAAGGTGCTGAAGTTAAAGATTATTTAACTAGAGGAGAATCAAAAGTTCCACAAGCAATACGAATCGCTAAATTTGTAATCATAACTTAAGTTAGCAGTTCCTATCTGGATATAATTTAACAAACGCCTTGTACAATTTAAAAAATGGCGTTGGCCCTGGCGGTGACAATCAGATAATTACGAGTATAACAGATGTTAAGTGAAAATAGAAAATTTCATTTTACCTTTTAAGTACATTCTCTCAATATAGTAACTGCGTTGTGACGCAGGCTTGCACGCTTGCTAGCAGACGTTTGTCTGCACAAACCTTTTGCAGTTTTATAACAATTTTATTTCCAAGTTTGTTTTCCATTGGTATGATCCAATGAAATGAAATAAATGATTGTGACAGTCTTGTTATATCAAACCCATTAAAATTATAAACGATTTAAATTTTGAAACTTTCCCATGTGAATCCTGGACACCGTTCAGTACTACTGCAGTTTTATGCGACACATTGTATTCAAATCATTGTAATGTTAAGGTGCTGTCAGCTCCTGACGTCGATAAAAAGGAGGATTTTTAAAGCAGTTTATCTCATAAACGGTGGTTTACTCAAAATTACAAAAAAATATATTACATTTCTAAGACTTTTATGTACACATTGACGGAATTAAAAACATATTTTAACATACTTGAGATTACTTTAAAAAAAATATGTTACCACTTATTTCACAGTTAAAATAGTTTTTCTCTTTATTCACTATTGTATTTGACATGAAATACGTGTAACTATAAATAGAAATGTTTAATAAACATACATTGACGGATTACTTTTTTATTTAATAGTAAACATAATTTTTTTATGAATTTTTATACGTTATTTTTATTTTTCACGAGATGCAATTGCTGGATTTCGCCGACGTCCGCACGCGCTAGCAGCTGACAGCGCCTTAAGTATTGCTCTTTTCTTGTATTTCAGACAGCCGACGTGGCGGTGTGCACAGAGGAGAGCGGCGCGGCGCGACTGGAGGCCGTACTGGTCGCGCTGGTGGAGCGCAAGGCACGCGCGTTGCACGCCGAGCAGTCGCGCACGCATCCGCTGCTGCTGTTACTGCGCCATCTACCGGACGGTCAGTACTGCAACAATGAACAGAGCACTGATGAATTCAAATGCATCATGCAAAAAACTATACAATAAATATGCATTAATATATATACACTAATATTATAAAGAGGAAAGATTTATATTTTGTATGTAAGGAATAAACTTATAAAATACGAGACCAATTTCAAAAAATCTTTTGCTGTTAGAAAGCCATACTATCACTGAGTAACTTAGGCTAAATAATATTTAAAAAAAAGTTGGGATCCGTATGAAACTTCGATAATGTAACCCAAGTTATAAAAACATGCCAAAAAACATTATTTTATCGCGTACGCTGCAGAAACTCTTGACAACAAAACAAAGTGATGTGGTCAGTGTTTTAAAATGAATTAGGGCTAGGTATTATAATGCACACCTGATAAAATTAGAGATACCATTTTACTAATACCAATCCGACCATCACGAGGGTCCAATATACCATCCTTACTTTTAAGGACAAAGACGGCTCTCATCTACCACTATATGAACCAACGCCACGCTTGTGGCAGTCCCTACGGACGAACCAATACTGCAGTATGCCTATTTTACATGATAGCGATCATAATGCGATCTACGTTATTGTATATGAGATACTTGTTCACACATGTCTTGAAAACACCCAGATTGTATCAATGGGGATACAAAATCAAAGCATTGTTATAGGACGCGAAATTACTTATTTGAATTCATCATTATATATTATTTCAGCCGTAAGACGTCCACTGCTGAACATAGGCCTAACCCATAGTTTTCCAAAACGACCGGTTGAAAGCAGCCTGCATCCAACGTCCTCCTGCGACCTTTATCAGGTCGCCTGTCTATCGTGTCGGTGGACAACCTACGCTGCGCTTGCCGGTCCGTTGTCTCCACTCCAGAACCTTACAGCCCCATCGGCCATCGGTTCTGCGTGCTATGTGTTCTGCCCACTGCCACATTAACTGGCTAATCTTTTGGGTTATTTTGGTGACTTTCACTCGTCTACGGATTCTCATTTCTGATTCGATCTCGTAGAAAACCTCCGAGCATAGCTCTTATTTGAATTATGGCATTCCTTTTTACACTTAAGCAACTAGACTTACTCTCAGTTATCGCCTATTGGAAATATTTACCATGTAATTCTAATAAGCATTACTAGCATACTGCCATAGATTGCTTGCAAAATCTTGAATCACTGCATTCTGAGTTTCCCAACAGATATAATTTGGGGTTCTTCAAATCAAAAGTGAAGTTTATTGAAATATACAAGACTAGGCAATAGGACTAGGCAATATATAAAAAAAAATATAGGCAAGACTAATTCTAGGTAGAACGGTCCTATTAAACTAGTCGTTTGTGGCCCTGCTTTCTAAACGACAGGTTCCAGGTTAGATTTCTGGCAGGACAAATATTTGTATGATAAGCTGAAATGTTTGTTTTGGCTCTTGGATATTTGTAATGTGTTAATGTTCATGCCTTCTGCGATACAGGCAAACACTGACTGTGTGACTCTCTGTGAATGTGTGTGTTTATTTGACTGAACGTTTATTTAAATTCTCTCCTCCAGTCGTTAGAAAATTCATGAAGGAAAACCGTTGAATATAAAAGAATTTGTGTGGTCTATCTACTTATTTAATAAATGTCTTATTATTATTGCAGAGGAGGCGTCTATCATCGGCAGTCCTGGCGAAGAGTTGCCTTCGCACTGGTGTGAACATGAGATCGCCAGATATAAGCGCAAAAAGCTCAAACTACAAAGGCATCGAAAGTAAGTCTGTATTTAAACGGATATAATAACCTTTTTGCAATCTATATAACATAATACCATACAGTACATAAAGTGTTGAACAAAAGTTCATCATTTTTGCATACCATCTATGTCTAACATGGATTTAGGAAGGGAGGGGATATGGCGTAAGGCATTTATTCTACTGCCCGATTAGCATGTCGCAATATTTCTAGTCCGCATCCCCACTGCACTTGACACCTACAAATGAAGCATTACACTCATAAAATAATATACTGAATGCATTGCTCTCATCAGTTGCTTACTCCAACTCATTACAATACATACTGACAAATCAAGCAATGAACGCTAATAACTACCGGCGTTGATAGCAGAGGCCGCACTACGCGACGATGCGCGCTGAGAGTATTGTTATATGCAATACGGCATTTTTTTATGTTGCGTTGTAAACAATTGCATAACACTACCAGCAGTGGATGTCGAAATTAAATTGCTACACACTGGCGCGCAGATATTTAGGATTTTAGCCCACAAGTTCTCGGGAACTTGTTGCTGCGACACGTGGCACGCCTTCTCAACATATCCCCTCCCTTCCTAAATCCATAGTGTCTACACCATCATCGTCTCAGCCGTAGGACCTTACTGATGGAAATATTCTCCTTCCCCACGGATATTCGATTCCTCAAAAGGACAGGTTGTAAGCAGCCTGTATCCAAAAGTCGTTTTTTATCTGGACATTAGTCAGCCTTTGGAAGATTATCTACGCTTGCCAGCCCGTTATCTCCACTCCACAAACTTTCGGCCAAATTGTCTATTACTTCTACGTGCTATGTGCCCTGCCCACTACTGGCTGTGTCGTTGACTTTCTTCGTCAACGGATCTTCTCATTTCTCATTCAATCATGAGTTTGAGTATACTTATGAGTTTAATAGTTACACCAAAGTACTTGGAGCGCGCGGCCGATACTTACTTTGGTTACACCATAGACATCTGTCAAAATATTCAGCCTACAAGCAATGGTTTTTGAGTGTGGTGACATAAGAATTTTATTCTTTGCTAATTGAAAGGCTTTGAAAGTAAGCGAAATTAATGGCGAATGATATGACTTGTACCATGAAAAATCGTATAACCATAATCCTGTATTTTTGGAATATGTCAAACGTTATTCTAAGTTATTTAAACGAGCCTGTTCCTCAGCAAAATCTATTTATTTAAGAAATAAGATCAAACATTCTGTTAATAAAATAAAAATATGGAACATTATAAACAGTGAAACTGGTAGAAATACAGTGCGTAATCGAGACTTTCATTTAAATATTAATAATAAAGACGTAGAGTCCGTTTCACGAAAGAAGTCTCGCGGAAAATTAGTGGAACTAAATAAATATGTACTAAATATTTCATTGATGTACGACAACTAGCGCCACGTCTATGGGACTTCTTTTGTGAAACGGACTCTAAGAGCAGATTTGGAGGTAGCGGCCGAGTTTGAGATTGTTTTTACCAACATTCCTTCATTAACTTATTTATTATTTAATATTTATTTATTCAAAGATTAGCGTGTCTTGCCCTCCTAATATCATTGTTATGGTCTCTTTTGTAAGGCAACACACTGGAAATAAAAATTAACGAACATTTGTTATATACATTAAGAAATTCGCGATACAAAAAAAAAAGACAAACCCGCTGATTTTCATGCCGGATCTTCTCAGTCGTGGTCGCATTCCGATCCGGTTGTCGATTTAAGAAATAATAAATGTAATATGACAATTTGTAAGTGCCCCCGTAGGCCTATACAGAATAAACGATTTCATTTACATTTTTCATTTTAATAGAAATTGTATGAATTTTCGCTGTTATGGAGGATAGCTATCTGTTTTTGGTGATACAGAAGATACCGTTTCAGTACCAACATGAAGAACTTGGTACCTACCTCTTCGTTCTACTTTGATATATAATTTGATTTCCACCGCACATCTCAAAGTATAGCATTCAATATTCACCCTTGTATAAAATATTAAACCCAACCATGCATAAACATGCAACTGTTCAGTGCGAGTAGATAAGCATGAAAACAACTAGGTAGAAAATTATGAGTAATATTAAAGTGTAACTTTTATTTTATTCCAGTAGAGAGCACGGTCCGGAGGAGTTAGAAGTAGATAGACGTAGAAAAAGACGACGCAGGCGCAATCCGCACGGGGCGGATCAGAAGCCACGGAAACATCGCACACTGCTCGTCTCAGCTATAGATGAACAAGCTAAAGTTATACATGTAAGATGTACCAGTTAACAGAATATATACAAAAAGTTTATCCAACATTGAAAAATAAACAGTACAAATTCTTTCAAAAGTAAACCTCTTGGTATGAAACTATTACACTGCTTTACACACAAGCGACTGGCTTAGGTAATCATCTTTCAATATATTTTCCCTAACGCACCCTTAATTTGTCTGTGCAATAAGTAACGCACAGTATGTAGAGCAGAATGTTTGATGATGAAGTTGAAACAAATCACTAATAAGTGACCCACTACCTAAACCTCTACTCTCGTACACTTAGTTGAAAACTGTTATTAGAAAATACCATAAAAAAATGTTTGATTTTTGCCGTTTCGTCAGACGTATTTCTCTATTGTGACATATGTATATATTTGTATACAATGTACGATAGGGATTTGACGAGACAAGCGACGTTGCGTGCCTGGTAAGCACCATCCCTACCTATGACTGTTGAAGTGCCACTCAGAGGTATACTCCGCGAGGAAACGGATTTAAAGAATATTTCCTCCACCGTCAGGATCACAGACAATTATATGTACTACGCACAGACTGGAAACTCAACAGGCGAGGTGTATAACGTTACGACAGGGGTACGGGAGGGGGAACCGATACACTAGAAGTCGCCACTTTTTTTTCGGCAATGGATTGCAGGACCGCGTTCAGAACCTCGGTGAGAGGTCACTCAGAGTGCAACTTTTCGCACTAACGCCGCCGTTCCGAACCTCAGGGTAAAGCACTCGGTTGTTCTAACTCGAGCGTTCCGAACCTCGGAGCGTCGGAACTTTTTAACCATCAAAATTGATCGGTAAAAGGTTGCAACAATCAGACTACAACAAACTTCTTCTTCTCTCGTCTCAAAGAAAATTAGGTAAGGATCAAGTGATCTGTCAATGCCGAGTTTGTCAAAGTCTATTTGAGGTTAGAAAACAACCGTGCCGTTCCGTACCTCAGAGCGAGTTAGAAAACAACTAAACAACCGCGCTCTGAGGTACGGAACGCCCCCAGTCCTTGTAACCTTTCTTAATGTGTTGTGAGTAAAATCTAGTGAGATATTTCCACGTGTCATGGTAATATTTATTTTAGTCAGGTACGTGATCAACCGCATAATATGACATATCGTGAAAATTACGATGAGGTGTCAGTAGTTTAGTAGTCAGTAGTTTTATACTATAGGTTTTGGGAGTCTAGCACATATTCTGAGATACTACGACTTCTAGTTTATCGATCTGTCAAAATCATAGCGTTATATTTTTTTCTATAAAGGTTCCATGGCGTGGTCAGGATAAGGGGCCTCTCATGAGGCTACATTGTTACAAAGTTCTACCACCGCAGGTATCTGCCGCGAACAACTCCGGGTCGAAAAATTCGTAGATCTGGAACTGGCCGCGAAGTAATAGTGCGCAAGCATTACGGTGTTCAAGGGGGAAAGGACTGGGCGAAATACGAAACCGAATCCACCAAGCCACACTTCGCCCGCGTGGTGGATTATGGCCCAACTCCTCTCTCTGAGAGGAAGGCCCAACAGTGGGAACAAAATGGGCTGATTATGACTAGGCGAAATAATCTCAATAATCAGGTTCTCGGGGTGCCGATACAGTTAGTTCCTCGCAAAACTACAGTTCTTAGTTCTGAGTGCAACTGTTACGGGCAAGCGTATTGCTTATCATCTGAAACAAGACCTGACCGTAGAGTCAGATGATTTCATAAAAAAATGCTTAGAACTACTTATTCCTACTGCACGCTCTCATTATCCTGTGATTTTTCAGCGTTATTCGCCCAGTAATTAATGAAATTTAGTTGGCAGCAGTGTGTCAGTTTTCAGACCTGTCTGAAATAACCTAAATACCGTTTTCTTCTACAATCGGGATTGACGGCAAAAAAGATTGTGGTGCTTTTTTTCCATTTTCGTGGCATATTGTTTTTTTATCCATACAGTTTCTGTTTTCTCATAACGAGTGCTCAAATGTATGTAGTTTCGTATATTGATATGATGTGATATGATTCATAGCAGTTTTAGGTGACTTTTGATATATCGAACTCGTGTCTACTGAGCACCCTCAGAATGCGTCAGGTTACTAGCAGTCCAGTGCAGGTACTCTCCGGACATGAATGTTCCGGGAAGTACCTGCACCCAATAGCAAGATGGAAGGCGACTCCAGCCTGCACGATGGCTACATGATGTCACACGCTGGAAGTTTGCACAAGATTCACCCCATCTCACCCCAATCCACTTCCGTGACCCCAGTATAAATATAGCGGAACAGTATGGAAACTACCTACAAACGCTCGAAACAGCTCACTAACACAGACATACGCATAGACGAGAGCCCTAAGCCGTTGTCGCGGTGCTGTCAGTAGTAAGGCCGCGTCAAGACGAGTGGTCATGTAGAAGTGTATTTCCGCTTAACTAGGCTTAGTTTCCATTAGTACGGAAACTACCTACAAACGCTCGAAACAGCTCACTAACACAGACATACGCATAGACGAGAGCCCTAAGCCGTTGTCGCGGTGCTGTCAGTAGTGAGGCCGTGTCAAGACGAGTGGTCATGTAGAAGTGTATTTCCGCTTAACTAGGCTTAGTTTCCATCAGTACGGAAACTACCTACAAACGCTCAAAACAGCTCACTAACACAGACATACGCATAGACGAGAGCCCTAAGCGGTAGTCGCGGTGCTGTCAGTAGTGAGTCCGCGTCAAGACAAGTGGTCATGTAGAAGTGTATTTCCGCTTAACTAGGCTTAGTTTCTATCAGTACGGAAACTACCTACAAACGCTCGAAACAGCTCACTAACACAGACATACGCATAGACGAGAGCCCTAAGCGGTAGTCGCGGTGCTGTCAGTAGTGAGGCCGCGTCAAGACAAGTGGTCATGTAGAAGTGTATTTCCGCTTAACTAGGCTTAGTTTCTATCAGTACGGAAACTACCTACAAACGCTCGAAACAGCTCACTAAAACAGACATACGCATAGACGAGAGCCCTAAGCGGTTGTCGCGGTGCTGTCAATAGTGAGGCCGCGTCAAGACAAGTGGTCATGTAGAAGTGTATTTCCGCTTAACTAGACTTAGTTTCCATTAGTACGGAAACTACCTACAAACGCTCGAAACAGCTCACTAACACAGACATACGCATAGACGAGAGCCCTAAGCGGTAGTCGCGGTGCTGTCAGTAGTGAGGCCGCGTCAAGACAAGTGGTCATGTAGAAGTGTATTTCCGCTTAACTAGGCTTAGTTTCTATCAGTACGGAAACTACCTACAAACGCTCGAAACAGCTCACTAACACAGACATACGCATAGACGAGAGCCCTAAGCCGTTGTCGCGGTGCTGTCAGTAGTGAGGCCGCGTCAAGACAAGTGGTCATGTAGAAGTGTATTTCCGCTTAACTAGGCTTAGTTTCTATCAGTACGGAAACTACCTACAAACGCTCGAAACAGCTCACTAACACAGACATACGCATAGACGAGAGCCCTAAGCGGTTGTCGCGGTGCTGTCAATAGTGAGGCCGCGTCAAGACAAGTGGTCATATAGAAGTGTATTTCCGCTTAACTAGGCTTAGTTTCCATCAGTACGGAACTACCTACAAACGCTCGAAACAGCTCACTAACACAGACATACGCATAGACGAGAGCCCTAAGCGGTTGTCGCGGTGCTGTCAATAGTGAGGCCGCGTCAAGACAAGTGGTCATGTAGAAGTGTATTTCCGCTTAACTAGGCTTAGTTTCCATCAGTACGAACTACCTACAAACGCTCGAAACAGCTCACTAACACAGACATACGCATAGACGAGAGCCCTAAGCGGTTGTCGCGGCGCTGTCAGTAGTGAGGCCGCGTCAAGACAAGTGGTCATGTAGAAGTGTATTTCCGCTTAACTAGGCTTAGTTTCCATCAGTACGGAACTACCTACAAACGCTCGAAACAACTCACTAACACAGACATACGCATAGACGAGAGCCCTAAGCGGTTGTCGTGGCGCTGTCAGTAGTGAGGCCGCGTCAAGACAAGTGGTCACGTAGAAGTGTATTTCCGCTTAACTAGGCTTAGTTTCCATACTGTTGCATGTATATGCTATGCCCGAAGTGAAGTGACAGTGCAACATCATTTTACTCATATAGAGACAACTAGGCAAGGGCCACTATGAGCGCTTAGTTCGCAGTAGTAGAACATATAATAGAGTAGTTTGTGAAGTTAATTTATTTTATGATATTATTAAAATTCCCCTAATTTAATCTAATGCATTCATAAAATTCATAAAAGCCATAAGTTTTGACGACGCAATTAAATTGGTTCGATTATTAAATTTTCGACGATAATTTAATCAAGTTTAAAAAGCAATAGATACGATATTACGTATTTTGAATACATACTATCGTTCGTTATTGCTGGAATTTAAGGCCCGCTCGTATCCTGATAATAGTAAAAAGCAAATTTTTTAAACACCTAGTGTAACGAAACAGATCGAAAATATTCTATGAAAAAAATACAAAAATTAGAAAAGGAATAGGAAAAGAGTAATAACCGAATAGAATTCATAAATATAACTCTCTTTCAGCAAAAAAAAATCTTGAATTGGTCCACATAAATAAACTTTCATTGTCCAAACTCTCAAAATTTTCAGCGCTAACTCTATATTTTTTTAAGTAATACATAACCAACCCATTTTCGAATTACATCGTCCAATCTAACAAGCGATTTTCAACCTTACGTAAAGCATCGTAAATAATTTAAAATTAGGGTTGGACCGCGTCTTTATAATATTAATGTAGATAACATTAATATTATAAAGAGGCAAGATTTGTATTTTTGTATGTAACGAATAAACTTAAAAACAACTGGTCCGATTTAAAAAGGCTATAAAATATGTATTTACATAAAAGTTAGATACCGTGTGAAAATATCATCATGTAATTCAAGGTGTGAAAATTATACCAAGTAACATCCTTATATCGCGTACGATGCGGAAACTATCGACAATAGAGCAAAGTGATGTACTGCAATTTTATAGAAAACATCAAATCTCGCACACATCATATGTCTTACTATTACAGCTATGTCACATAACTATTTTAAAATTTTAAAATTAATGCTTTATATATATGCAGAGTAACGCCAAAAAATCGTTGTTTATTATAGTATTACAGAGGACATCAATGTCTGCAAAAAAGTGTGCAATACCATAATAATATGTCTAACTATAACAGTTATGTAACGACTACTGTTCCGTGTTAAAATATGAAATATGAACGCCGGTACAAACTAGGCCACTTTATTAGTACTTTCGTGTTAATCCTTATCTACTATAATAATAAAGAGGAAAGATTTGACAGTTTGTTTGTAACAGATAAACGTAAAAACTGCATAACAAGTTAAAAAAATATTTTCTGCACCAATGCACAATCTATATTATATAAAAATTAACCCCTGTATCTCCTGATCACGCTATAACTTGAGAACGTCTTTACCAATTTCATTCATCTCTTTTTTAATGTTTTCTATTACGAGCTCAGACAAAATAAAAAGTCAAGACAGAATGTTGTGAACAGAGAAGTGAGGCCGGTTTTCTATGCATGTAGTGCGTGAATCGGTGCTGCCATGATAATTTAAATTACCCCATAAAAATAACGTTATCAATTTAATAAAGTTATAACGTTCTTAGTTTTAATATAATAATAAGGTTCCTACATTAGGTGTCGGTAAAAAGTAGTGGCATTGGGTGGTGAAAGAGAAAAGATAAAGATTTTCATAAATAAAATTACTCGGTATAACTGCTAGTTTTATTTAAAAACCTTTATGCTGAATCATTTTTGTACGCTTGCCGTTTACTTTGCACTGATTTAGAAATAATTTCTTATTTGACAATATGGTGGAATCTAATGTTTAGTGTTTAGTATTTCTCAATTACACACCGTATTAAATTAAGTTTATGCAGGGAGGAATGCTGGGCAGGAATGCCCAGCATATTCATGTTTTGACTCTAAATTGATAAAAATCTGGTTCATCATCATCATCTCAGCCGTAAGACGTCCACTGCTGAACATAGGCCCCCCCATGATTTTCCAAAAGGACCGGTAGGAAGCGGCCTGCATCCAACGTCGTCCTGCGACCTTCCTCAGGTCGTCTGTCCACCTTGTCGGTGGACGACCTACGCTGCGCTTGCCGGTCCGTGGTCTCCACTCCAGAACCTTTTGGCCCCATCGGCCATCTGTTCTGCGTGCTATGTGCCCTGCCCACTGCCACTTCAACTGGCTAATCTTCTGGGCTATGTCGGTGACTTTCGTTCTTCTACGGATCTCCTCATTTCTGATTCGATCGCGTAGAGACACCCCGAGCATAGCCCTCTCCATAGCTCGTTGTGCGACTTTGAGCTTTTCTATGAGGCCCATAGTAAGAGACCACGTTTCAGTGCCATAAGTCATCACTGGTAACACACATTGGTTGAAGACTCTTGTCTTGAGGCACTGAGGTATTTTTGACGAGAAGACTTCGCGAAGTTTCCGGAACGCTGCCCAGCCGAGTTGGATTCGACGATTGACCTCTATCTCGAAGTTGGACCTGCCTAGTTTGACTGTCTGTCCCAGGTAGATGTACTCGTCAACAACTTCGAGAACTGAGTTCCCAACTGATATTGGGGTAGGTACAACATGGGCATTAGACATAACTTTCGTCTTGTCCATGTTCATCTTAAGACCTACCCGTTGGGAAACTTGATGGAGGCCTTCGAGCATTGTACTAAGGTCTTCCATGGATTCTGCCATGACTACAATATCGTCGGCAAATCGAAGGTGAGTGATGTATTCGCCGTTAATATTGATGCCAAGTCCTTGCCATTCCAGAAACTTGAAGGCGTCTTCCAATGTAGCGGTGAACAGTTTCGGAGATATAACGTCTCCCTGTCTCACGCCTCTTTGCAATGGAATTGCCTTCGATATCTGCTCCTGTACTCGGACTGACATGTAGGCGTTTTTGTACAAACACTTCAGCACTTCAATATACCGATAGTCAATACGGCACCGCTGGAGAGACTCAAGTACTGCCCACGTCTCGATCGAATCAAAGGCTTTCTCATAGTCCACAAACGCTAGACAAAGAGGCAAGTTATACTCTTCGGTCTTCTGTATAACTTGCCGTAGCGTGTGGATGTGGTCTATGGTACTATAGTCTTTTCGGAAACCGGCTTGTTCCGGAGGCTGGAATTCATCAAACCTGCGACTGAGACGGTTCGTTATGACCTTCGAAAACAGCTTATAAACATGGCTCAAAAGCGAGATGGGTCTGTAATTTTTAAGTAAAGTGTTGTCACCTTTCTTGAAGAACAGCACCACCACGCTTTTGTTCCATGCTTCTGGCGTTGAACCTTCGAGTAAGACGGTATTAAAGAGCTTCTGAAGGACTTTAAGTACCGGTGTTCCACCCGCTTTCAGAAGCTCAGATGTGATACCATCGTCACCAGGCGCCTTGTTGTTCTTAAGCTGTTTCAAGGCCATTCTAATCTCGTACAGGCTGATGTCCGGGATATCTTCGGTATAATGTCGGGTCAGCTTGGCTCTTGGGTCTTTGACCGAGCTGCTAACAGGTTTAGCGACCGAGGTGTATAGCTGTCCGTAGAAACTCTCTACCTCTCCTAATACTTCTGCTTTGGTCGACGCTACACTGCCGTCTTCTCTCTTCAGCTTCGTCAACTGGCTTTGCCCAATAGACATGTCTCTTGCAAACACTTTGGAGCCTTTTTTCCGCTCTATCGTCTCTTTAATACGGTTTGTATTAAAGATCCGGATGTCGTGTCGCAAGGACTTCCATATTCGGTTATTGAGCAGCCTATATGCTTCAGCATCATTCGAAGACTGCAGTTTCAATGAGCGTCGTTCAGCCATGAGGTTGAGGGTATCGTTGGAGAGTTTCTGTGGCCTATCTGTACGGTGGGGTTTAAAGTACTTGGAACCCACTGTATGGACAGTTTCTACTAACCTGTTATTGATCTCGTCCACTGAAGCGATGTTCTCAAGGCAATCGAAGCGATTGGATAGCTCAAGTTGAAAGCTCTCGGAGTCTTGAATACGGGCACGAGTGGGTCGGAGCGTAGACTTCATCAGACGAGACCTCTCCAGTTTGACATTAATATTCACCGTGCCTCTTACCATTCGGTGATCACTACCGGTTTTAACCCTGTTGATCACGGAGACATCAGTGAATATTTGCCTTTTGGTGGTCATAATGAAGTCAATCTCATTTCTCGTGGAACCATCGGGACTCAGCCAGGTCCATTTCCTGTGAGGTGGCTTCTGAAAGAAAGAGTTCATCATAAAGAGTCCCTCTTTCTCCAGGAAGTCGGCCAACCTCTGTCCCCTACGGTTCCGTTGTCCATAGCCAAATTGCCCCACTTTCGACTCATCGTCGCTTCTCTTACCCAACTTCGCGTTGAAGTCCCCCATAACAACTAGAAAGTGCGTTTCAGAGGTATGTATGGCCCGACTAATGTCCTCATACATATCCTCCACCTCATCATCCGGGTGCGACTTCGTCGGTGCGTATACCTGAATGACCTTCAGCGAATATCGTTTGGATACTCTGAGTATTAGGTATACGACCCTATTGGAAACGCTATCGATCTTAACTATGTTGTTAGCAAGGGACTTGTGGACGAGAAACCCGACACCACCTTGGGACTGTTGGTCGCCCTCCCGGTGGTAGAGTAGGTTACCTGATTTTAGGGTTATCGTGTCCTCACCCGCTCTACGGACTTCAGATAACCCCACAATGTCCCAGTGTAGCTTACTCATTTCTTCTTCCAGCTCATATATCTTCTCGTCTGTCCTCATCGTGCGTATGTTGTGTGTTACCAGGGCCAGTCGTCGTCGTTGGGGGTGGTAGCCGGGCGTCTGCCGGGGATTCTTAGCACCCCCTGCCCCACCGTTACCGTGGCCGCTACCGTAGCCAGGAATAGCGGGGCTGCCGGGGACTGGGGGCCTGGTTCTTTTTGTCCAATCCATGAAGGGGTTTTTGCCAATACTCGCCACGCTTGGCAGGCAGGTTGGCGAGCGCAGTTTGTGTGTGTTTGACTGGGAAGGTGCTGCTGCCCACCTTCTGATTTGTTATCCCTTAGCCGCTTTCTACGGCACCCACGGGTAGAGTTGGGGGGGTGCTATTCTAAGCCGGCACCACCACGGCAAGCAAAAATCTGGTTGTTTCCAATGAATTTCTTAATCAAATTAATTTATTAATTAATCTTTAATATGTTCAAGAAAATAGTTTGGTGTTGATTTTCTGCGGTTATTGCAATACTTTCATTCAATAATTTTCGAACAACTGCTTCACAAGTGACACAAATGTCAAAAAGATCCTTTGACGGGAAGCAAATACCGCCTTTGTTTTTTAAACTAATGAGCTTGTGAAAATAAAGTTTCTCATCAGTCTGCAAGGCATCTAAACATGTAGAGCATTTTATGGTTTTAACCAGATAGTGCACTGTACTTTCAGATATGTAACCAATTATCATTTTTCTGTAGTCACCATAATATGAATTGTCATGTAAACAACTGGCCCAATCAAATGATTCATTAACAATTTCATTAAGAAGTTGCAAAGAAGAATTTTCAATGGTTTCTTCTTCTTCTTCGTGTCTATACGACGATGAAGTGCTATTCATAATTTTAGTTGTTGAAGTGCAATTAAGTATTGCTATGTGTTCTAAAGGAACACAATTACCTTTTGTAAGACATTTTAATTCTAAATGATATAGTATTTTTTGTAACTGTCTTACGTTAGGGTTATCGTTGAACCCTCCATGCATCCTAATAGACGTAAATAGAATCTCCAAATGGTCCTGGCTTAATTTATAAGTAGGTAAAAAATCAGCCATTTTGCATTTAATAAAAAAATATTTAAACACAATAAAGCATGAACAGATAACAGACGACTGAAGTTTGCCTTTATAATATGGTTATAATTCCACTCTACATAGAACAACATTCAATATAGATACACTCTAAAAACAAAAGACTTCAATAGAAATATGGTTTATTTTTACAAAAAAACATAACCACCTTCAATATGTACGAAATCGAAAATCCAGTATGAAATTAATGTGAGTCCATATTAAAAGTATCAGGTTTCCAACAAAAATATAAATAAAGAAATAATTGTTCAAATCGGTTTATAAATAATGGACTTATGAGGTAACAAATATTTAAAACAATAGAACCTAATTACGAACCCACTCCTTTTAGATGTCGGTTAAAAATAAACTAAAAATAAAAAAAAGTTTTTTTTAATTTGCTTTCTAATGATGGAACCGGTTTTGTATAAAGATATTGCGTCGCGTGTTTAAAGAAAAGAACTAATTGAGAACCTACTTCTTTTTTTGAAGTCGGTTAAAACACGTTGATAAACTACGAGTATTATAAAAACGTATTAACGTAACGTATATACTGAATATTAAGATTACCTAATAATAGGGTAAACCTTATAGGCTTTACCATGGCAACACTTTCTATGTTCCAAGCAATAACCTTTATTATTATTTTGATTTATTTAAAATATTGATTTCCAAGTTACTTACGTGTGAAATGTGATTCCATTATTCTTTTTATGTTTTGTAGTTTGTTTTATACACCCTTTCACGACACAATTCGGCATTTTGACTGGTAAATTTGTCGATTTACTTTACGTGTTGCTTCCACGCGTAGCGATAGTTCGACTGACGAATCAAGGCGTAGTTTCGATGTGCGTGTGTGTGTGTAATTGTGTATGTACACGGCGAGGCGTAGTTTTACCGGCCTCACTTTTCTGTTCACAACATTCTGTCTTGACTTTTTATTTTGTCTGAGATTACGAGTACTTAGTAGAAGATTCTTCTTACATTAAAAAAAATTAAGATAAGACGAGAGGTTTTGGCGAGGCCGAAGGCCGAGCCTTCTACGCGAACGAAGTCGCGGGCAGTCGCTAGTATAATATATAAATTACATCTTTTTAGATTATTTTTGCTGTTCATGTTTATGAAATATAACGCAGACACTTTTGAAAATTGTGATATGTATACATTTTAATGCAGGCGACTGAAACTATATTTGATTTATCATTATTATCATCCATCACTGCGCGGTTGTAACCGCGGAGCGCAGCTGGTCTATAAATTTAATAAAAATGTAACGGATTGCTGTCTGCACATGTAAAGTATATGAGAAAAAATACTATTGGGATTTTTATTAACAAAAATAGAATGCAAAAAATTTTTAGGTTTTTGTCTGTCTGCTGGTCTGTGCGTTTGTGCATGCTAATCTCAGAAACGGCTTATCTGATTTAGATGTGGTTCACTAATATATTGCGGTAAGCTTCACTTAACATTTAGTGTTTATTTCATGTCAATCGGTTCATAACGAAAATAGTAATTAAAATTTAAAGAATACATCTATCACCACTACAACAAGACCAAGCGTGCGAAGCCGCTGGCAGGTCAACTACTTCTTAATAAATGTATTGCAATTATTTACTCCCGCAAGTAAATAATGGTTGGATAAAAGCGCCATCTTTGAACGGATGCTCTAAGTTCTTTTTCAGTTATGAAGCAAATAACTAAATATTCCTGTAGTTCATTCACTACTAAGCAGATGGCGCTGTAACAAGTTGCTACTGGATTCTCCGCCTTTTTAAAAAAGATGGTGCCACCTGTAAAAGTCGTAGTAATAGTTTTATGGGCCACCTGTGGGAGTGCCGTTTGTGCCAGACCATTTGTCACGGTAACTACCTACTGTAGTCGCATGTTAAGCGATTTTAAGTTTACTCAACACGATGTTTGCAGCGTTTAGGCAATTTATCACTTTATGGATTTAACCCATGTCTATAATATTATTTCTATAGTAGGTAGCTTTGAGAGTACAGAGCAGAGGCTAGTACACCATTAGGTACAATTACACTTACTACTTTCGTATATTATGAATTGAGTTTATGATGCACATTGTTCCATGTATGTTTTATGGGGCTATGGGGTTTGCTATAAACTAATTTCCTGTAATACCTACCTTTATAAATACTGGATATGGCAAGTTTTGGCGGAAGATAGTAAATAATCTAACCTTCTAATATATAATTAGTTATTGGTCATCCTGTACTGTATAATGTCTGACTTAATTATAAGCACGAACATAAGTCAACTTAATATTTATATTTCTTGGTCTTGATTCCACTACTTGTACCTACCGCCTCGCTATCCATACGAACTAATTAGTCCTTAATGGCATGCTAATGTAAACTCACTATCAGGACTAATTAGTCCTTGCGGTCAAGTGGTTTGTTTTAGCATTATGATCTTCTTGTCTTACTTTTTCAATCAGTAAAATTTACAAGAAAAAGGGAGATAAAGGGTTGGCTATAGCCGTCCGGTACCTGATTTTGATGAAGGTGCGAGTTTAGGGGTATCATTGGGGTCCACCTGAAGCCCTTCCAGCAATTTTTATTTGCCGGAAACGTAGTTTAAATTAATTATGATTAAATTAAAATTTGATAAAAAAAAGTGAAATGGAACGCAATGTTGAGAAAATGGTACAATATTAAGTTGTCAAATTAAGTTGTCAAACTGAGTTAAACGAAACGTATCGTTATCGTTAAACGTAAGAAAAAAAAAAGGCGCCATTTTGTCTTACTGACAGATGGACTGTCATCCATTCATTCCGTTTCTCTCGTAGTTTCGTGAATGTGTGCTCTCTTGTTTTTCGATTTTTATTACGACTTTGGCTTTTTCCCTGGACTTCCTTCGATTGCGCGACGACTTGAAACTTGGCTTGCTTACCGGATTTGTTTGGATTGCTCTACGACTTGAACTTGGCTTGAAAACTGGACTGCACTTGGCTGTAATGGAGTATTACAGTACAATACCCGAAGCGGACGCGGTTTCGGCTCCTGATCTGCCCGTCGAACCTGTTGCCGGACCTTCTTCGGCTCCTGATCTGCCCGTCGAGCCTGTAGCCGGACCTTCTTCGGCTCCTGATCTGCCCGTTGAACCTGTCGCCGGACCTTCTTCGAGTAATGACGACGACGACAACGAGCTTATAACCAAACGAAAACTTTGCGTCACTGAAGTGATTGATCATTGGAATTTAACTGACGTTGTGCGAAAATTGGGCACTAAAGACCAATGCATCAAATATAGTGAAGACCAAGGTCTCATACCAACTGAGAAACGGTGTCGAACCCACAGGACATCCATGAAAGTGTCATACTCATGCGGATGCACAAGTTTTGGTACATTTGTGTGCTCAAAAAGATCATGCAAATCTAAATCGGGCAGCGGTGCCAAGATCTCTCGCAGAATTGGCACATTTTTCGAAAATATTGCTATCGACATAATGCATGTTTACTATCTTATATATGCATACTCACAAGGATGGACCTACGACCAAACAATTCACGAAGACCCTTATAAAAAAGAAAGGAAGCAATGTTTAAGCCCAAATACTATAGCCGATTGGTTTAATTACTGCAGAGAAGTAGTTGTGATATTTTATTTGGAAAAACAAAATCTTTACAGCGGTAAAATTGGAGGCTGTGGGAAAATAGTGCAAATAGACGAAAGTAAATTTGGAAAAAGGAAATATAACAAAGGACGTCACATTGAAGGCCACTGGGTGCTGGGATTAATAGAAGATGGGTCTGAAGACTTAAGATTGGAAGTATGCCCGGACAATAAAAGAGATGCTGATACTCTCATACCTTTAATTCAAAAGCATGTTTTACCTGGAACAACAATCCACACCGATTGTTGGCGGGCATACGATTGTCTGTCTGAATATGGATACATACACAAAAAAGTGAATCATTCAGACCCAGAGAACCCATTTGTGGGTAAAGATGGAATCCACACCCAAAGAATAGAATCCCAGTGGCGAGCAGTGAAGAGGTTTTTCAAAAAACAAAATTATAACAACCCAGAAAACTTTAGTGATATAATTGTTGAATATTTGTGGCGAAGAGACGTGTATAAATATAAAAGAGACTCTTTTGTACATTTAATGAAAGCAATTTTATTAAACATGTTTATGAAATAAACAAGTAATGTATTAAAATGTTTGTTTAATTGTGTCTCTCCTAGCCCTTTAACATTAAGTTTTTCTCATCTATCAACATAACTCTGAGACGGACTGGATATGTTATTGTTGTTATATAATACAATGTTAAGTGAACCGCCTTGATAGATTAGGTGTGAAACAAAAAATAGGTTAGGTTAGGTTAGAACATGACAAACAACGCACGAGCCGAGCGAGCGAAGCGAGCGTGCCGCGGCAGCGGCCGGCGAAGTGCCAGAAGCGAACCGCCTTAATAGATTAGGTGTGAAACAAAAAATAGGTAAAAAATACTGATATAGCCGAAAGTGAGGTTAAGTACTAAAAAAATTATTACTCAAAAACTAAAGGCCTCCGGCGGGGGGGGGGATGCAGGGAGGGCTTCACCCCCTCCCCCTCCCCCCCCCTCCGCCCCCCCTCCCCGCGGGTACCGGGCGACTATAGTTTAACCGAGATAAATATTATGTTCTTTGTTTAAAAATTCAAAACCGCAACTTAATGTAAACAAAAATATTTTAAAAAATGCTCAAAGTCGACCTCTAGAGTTAGCTTATGTAAGTATGTGCGAAGACCATCGTGTCAAATAAATTTAAAAAAAAGTAATGTAAGCGGGAAAGTGATAAGAAGGTTAGATACCTATGTGTTTTTTTATCATTATAAAGTATCACCATGGATCATCATAATATCATCCTTGACTAGCGCTAGAAATTAAATATTTTATTTCACAAACCATACAAACAGTAGGTATACATTCTGTGTACTAAATATCGGGAATTTGTCAATAAAACAAAAAATACAAATTATTCATCTAAATTTATTTTATCGCCTTCAAAGTAGGCCCCATCGCTTGCAATACAACATCTGCAACGCTTCACCCAGTCTTCCATACATTTTTCATAGGCTATTTGCGGTATGGCCTTTAGCTCATTCAGCGAATTTTCTTTTATGGCTTCTATCGACTCAAAACGTTTTCCTCGAAGTGGTAATTTTAACTTGGGAAATAAAAAAAAGTCAGACGGAGCCATATCAGGTGAATACGGTGCTTGGTCGAGAACTTTTGTTGAATTTTTCGCTAAAAGCTCTTTCACTATAATGGCTGTGTGTGATGGTGCATTATCATGGTGCAGCATCCATGAGTTGTGTTGCCACAAATCTGGACGTTTTCGGCGGATACTCTCACGCAAACGCTTCATGACGCCTAAATAATATTCTTTATTCACTGTTTCTCCCTCTGGAAGGAATTCGGAGTGAACCACACCACGGTAGTCAAAAAAAACTGTCAGCATCACCTTGATTTTGGAGCGACTTTGCCGCGGTTTTTTGGGTTTGGGCTCGTGTTCGAGACGCCATTCTGAAGACTGTTGGCTTGTTTGCATGTCGTACTCATAAACCCATGTCTCGTCGCCAGTTATTATACGTTTCATAAAGGTCGGATCCGTAGAAGCTCGGGAAAGCATGTCTTCAGCGACATGCTTTCGCTGCGCTTTTTGAACAAAATTGAGCTCTTTTGGAACTAGTCGAGCGGCGACGCGTTTCATGCCTAAAATGTCAATGAGAATGTCGTGGACGGACTTAAAAGATATGTTCACCTCACTAGCCAACTCTCTCAGACTCATACGTCGATTTTCGAGCACTAGCTTTTTGATTCTGTCGATGTTTCCTTTGGTCGTAGCGGTTGAAGGTCTACCAGAACGAGGCAAGTCTACTACTACTTCTCGGCCTTCTTTAAAAGCCTTATACCATTAATAAGCCCTTGTTTTCGATATACACGATTCGCCGTAGGTATTTCGCAACATTTTTAGTGATTCACCACATGAAATATCATTCGAAACACAAAATTTAAGGCACACTCTTTGTTCAACAATATTTTCCATTGTAAAAATCGCCGAGAACTCAAAACTATGACCAACAAGAAGTGTAGTTTAAAACAAATTAAATGACAGATCCCGCTCAAACTTTGCGCGCTAAATCAGTACAGTGCTACCAACATGCAGTAAAAAAATTAGAACGACCTCTTTTACACGGGTCTTTTTATTGACATATTCCCGATACTTTTTACACAGAGTAGTATATAGTACAGTAATGTAAAACAGTTTATTCTGTTTATTACTTTTTACTTAACGTAAAATGAATAATTAGTTTTGAAATTATTAAAAAGTTTTGAAGTGAATGCGAAATTACTGAGTTTCCCGCCATGCATTATTATCTATTCAAACGCGCGTATAAAGCGATACAAACGTGCGTGAGAAGCGCGTTCGAAACACATTTGTATCGTGTTTTACGCGCAGATAACGAGCGTTCGTGAAACGCGCGTTTACAGCACTACTGATTTTTTACGTGTGCTTCTATTATTTCTCTCGTTTGAAGCGCGTTAAAGCGCGCCATTTGCGCGTCGTCTGCGCATAAAATACGCCGTGTGCTTAAGTTCTTATTGCCCCCAGGTTTTGGACCCCGACGAACTACCTCGGCGGGCGCGTTATACCATCATGGTAACGGCGTGTCTGCTCCTCTTCCTGTGTCTCTTGCTTGTCGGAGTCACGCTTCGCATGGCACCACTTATCGACGATATGGGTAAGTTTAGAACTTAGATTTCTTCAGGGGACATATAAGTTTCAGGCTACCAGAAAACATATGTATTTAATGCCATGTGTACTCGCTACAAGATTACAAAAAATCAAGTCAATACCCATGGAATAAGCATAAGAGTGTACAATAAATCTCAATGAATGTGCTTTGAAGAAGCGTGGGTCCATTATTGGAATGAATTTGCTCCGTGATATGAAACATACTCAATAGCTACTAGTTGATACAATGTGTACTACATGCATTTATTTTTATTAATCCTAATGTGTGTATAATAATAAGTACAGATTCAAATTAAAATTGTATAACGTATATTGTTACATTATACAATTTTAAGAATCAAGTTGAAATAAATCGCTAAAAAAACTTTTTACCACCACTATTTAAAACTGCTATTATAGAAAATATTTCACCATATCAGAACAAAGCCAGTTTTTTCTTTATATAAGTGCTCGTATTACGGCGTACATTTGCATTCCTAAAGTCAAATGCACATATTTATAGTTGCACCTAGTTAGAGAAAAATATCTGACCTATCAGAGGACTCATGCTTTATGGCTACGGAATACGAAGCCACAGAAATAAATTGGATTCACGCCTTTCGAAATGAAATTTCTAAGAAAACCCATGTGGATGCTTACAACATGTAGTGAACATTCACGCATCTACTGAAATTTCAAGTTTGTAGCCCCAACGGGTCTCTCTGCTCAAGAATTTTGTAGTCATGTACTTATATAGGTATTTATATATACTTATAGATAGATAAAGAAAATCATGTCACTCTTTTTGAGATTAATTGATGTTATTTAAATATAAAAAAATAAATAATGATTATTTCATAATTTATTAAACAAATCTAATTATACCTACCCGAATGACCCTTGAAAGACAAAGTACCAGTACAACATCAGTGGTATTAAATTACTCAAGGACAAATTTCTCTACTTTATGCTTTAGGATGAGAAAGTTCGTCAACTAACAACAAACCGATCCGCCTTCAAGTTCAACTTCTCACAAGTGATATCGGGTTTCAAAATGGTGGATATTTACAGACTTAAGGTTTCATGGCCGTAATCTAGCGAAAATGGTCGCTTGGTATGCTCTTTGAAGCTTATAGGGATGACTCCGCAAACAAAGCTTATATGAGGGGCGCCCGTTCACTGTTTGACAAGACGTCAATTGATCTTCAACGGGTCAAATTCTACCCCTCATTCTTATAAATCGAGCCTCAGCGTTCCTTGTTTACTGACATGGGTAGCATGAACAATTCTAGTTCGTATTTATTAAAACGTTAATGTGTAACTTTCATAATTTATTTCCACTAACTACTCAATTTGTACCAGATGTAACTTGTTACAAAGCGGCCATACAATGAAGTTGAAAAATGTAACTTTGCTTGTTTGAGAAACAATACGGATCAGCATTTACGGGCTATTATGTATCTCAGTTGTTAACAAATGTTGATTGAAATCTTGAAAATTGGCGGCTCTATGTCAGTTTTGGCAAGTCCAGTAAGCAAAAATGTTAGTAAGTTAATAAGTTGTTAGTCTATTAAATTAAGGATTGTGAATATGGAACCACTGCGTTAGCTTAGCTTCCTTGGTTGGCTCATGAGTGTAAAAATGGCACAATAAAGAATATTCTCAATGACAAATGATACAAATGGGCTACGTAGCAGATAACAACGAAGTTGGCTGTTACGAAAGACGGAAAGGCTTCCGTTCTTCGAGGCAGCAGCTATCTTCATTTACTTCGGTCTCTTCCAGCATAACAGCACTACACTACACCGTACACTACACCGGAAATTTCAGATGTTTTAAGAACCTTCCAGAGTGATACAGACTATATACTGACTATATTCTGGGAGCCTTTTAAGTTTCAGCTGGCGGTAAATAACTTTACTAGGTATTTCTGAACCTCGTGTTAACAAGGCACACTTACCAACTATGGAACTAGCTTTTCTAGCTTTTCAATGCCAAAGTCATTTTTAAATGCGTGTGTTTCACCACACTAGTGTAAAGTAAGTATTCACTTACCCCGCGAATACTGTATAAAATCTAAGTCTACGCTCCTACTCGTGCGCATATTCAAAACCCCGAGAGGTTTCAACTTGAGCTGTCCAATTGCTTCGATTGCCTTGAAAACATCACTTCAGTGGACGAGATAAACAACAGGTTAGTAAAAACTGTCCATACAGTCGGTACTAAGTTCTTTAGACCCCACCGTACAGGTAGGCCACAGAAACTCTCCAACGATACCCTCAACCTCATGGCTGAACGATACTCCTTAAAACTGCAGTCTTCGGATGATGCTGAAGCATATAGGCTGCTCAATAACCGAATATGGAAGTACTTGCGACACGACATCCAGATCTTTAATACTAATCGTGTTAAAGAGACGATAGAGCGAAACAAGGACTCCAAAGTGTTTGCTAGAGACAAGTCCATGACGAAGCTGAAGAGAGAAGACGGCAGTGTAGCATCGACCGAAGCAGAAATGTTAGGAGAGATAGTTTCTACGGACGTTATAGTCATCGGCCGCTAAACCTGTTAGCAGCTCGGCCAAAGACCCAAGTGCCAAGCTGACCCGACATTATACCGAAGATATCTCTGACATCAGCCTGTACGAGATTAAAATGGCCTTGAAACAGCTTAAGAACAACAAGGCGCCGGGTAACAACAGTATTGTGATATCCAAGAATAGTATATACTTATACGCTACTGATTAACCCAGTTCAACTACCTGTTTGTAGTTGTAATTACTTTTCCAGGAGCCACAGATCAATGAATTAAGCAAGCGGAGTCCTTGCAATAAGGGAACCGCCTTTACTTTGGTTTATCGGTTTGTTATTTTTTAATTTATACAGATAAACAAAACTTTAATCGATAAAATCAGATCTTAAAAAGTAACGTGAACTTTGCAAATATTTTAACCATATATTAATTAAAAAGGCGCTATTACTAATCTGTTCCTTATTTTGTTTATCCTCATGAGAGGCAATCGTTAGCTAGTTAAATAACTATACTATAAACAACCTTATGGTAACAATAATAAGGTGCAAGACTAAAGAATATCATCGTTCACAAAATATTTTCGTTACCGTTAAAACGTTTTCGTCGTTCATAACAATTTGCAACACGTTCTCGTAGATGTTTGCTACGAAAATATCGTAGCCGTAGCTAATGCTACGCATTCGAGGTAACATTATTATTTTGGGGATACACTATTAAATGTAGAGCTTAAGGTGCTGTCATATCTCGATGGTTATAAAAATGAGGGTTTTTAAAGCAGTTTATCTCATAAGCAGCGATTAATTTAAAACTAAAAAAATAATGTGACATTTATAAGATTACATATTTATTTATAATATATTTATAAGAATACATATATATATTTATAAGAATACATATTTAACATACTAGAGTACTTTAAAATTTCGAACAAACCACTTAATTTCACCTTTAAAACAGTTTTTCTCATTACTTACTATTATATTTCTTATGAAACACATATCATAAAATAGAAATTTTTAATAAACATACATTGACGGATTATTGTTTTATTTAAGAGTGCACATTATATTTTATGTTTTTACGAGATGAGCTTGCTTGATTTAAAGTAAAGGAAAATGAAGCGCTGAGCTGACAGCGCCTTAAATATAAAAGTGTAGCCCTAATGCAATTCCGGCGTCGCATTAAAGTACAAAACTTCTAATCTTAGTCGTTTTTCTGAGAGTGGTCAACATTCCACTAGTTTTATCTCACCCGAAACATAACAAAGTTTTCAGGATTTAAAATTGACTGGAAACTTAAATTCAGAAATGCACAGTGAAAGGTTGTATGCACTCTAAATGCTTTCAAAAACAGCCAGTACATTCATAGGTTCCATCCTCTTATTTGATGTCATGATTATTTTACAACATCGATTAGATATTTGGGTTAATTGTAGCGTAAAGGAGTTTGCACGTTAGAGCAAACAAAAGTTGTGAACCTCTTTTTAAAAGTATTAATATCATGACATTTCCATACCCGGCGATAAGTAATGCAAATGAACTAAATAGGCAGATAATCTGTTAGTTTCTGTTAGCGTCTGTCGCACGTAACGCTAACCGACCGGTACTTACTTGATGCTGTTAATTATTATTTATATATTTCATATGATAATATTATTTAGTAAACCAATGGAATAAAACATTCTCCCAACTATTTGACATCAATTAGACACTCGCAGATATTGAAATTAAACATAAAATTGTATTATCTAATATAAACAATTCAAAATTATGAAAATGTCATTGTATAGTACTTAACGAATATTATAATATAACAAAATAATTATAATAATATATTATACTGTATCAAGATGACTAAAAGCCAGTGTAGCTGTAGCTGTTGTGATAAGATTTCAAACGGCAAATTAAAGTAGTTAATAACTTATGACTCAAGAATCATAACTTAGAAGCATGAATTAGTTGTAATATTTTCAAGTACATATATATTCAATCAAACTTATCATTGTGCACCCACCTTATTTAAATCGCTGAATTGCCATCCGGCTTTTGCTTCATCAACGAA
This sequence comes from Selenia dentaria, assembly GCA_917880725.1. Taxonomy (NCBI): domain Eukaryota; kingdom Metazoa; phylum Arthropoda; class Insecta; order Lepidoptera; family Geometridae; genus Selenia; species Selenia dentaria. The sequence goes on along the minus strand of OU862888.1, from coordinate 16,071,437 downwards.
GATCGAAATACGAGATTATAAAACCTCTGAAGGATTTTTATTATATTTTCTGCGGAACAAAAGAACAATGTGAGATAAAATCTCGTCTCGAGATAGATTTGTTTAGAGTTGACCTTTAGAATAATATGATTCTTTGTTGTCATGTTGACGACATTAACGTAGGAACGTATAAACTTATTCTTCTGGGCGCATAAATGTACCTACTATCTACTACTATCTAAAGGAACATTTCGTATGGACTGTGGTGGTGAATTACTTATTGAATAATTCTTATGTCTGACCACGGTACATTCCAAAAAAGTTGAAATAGCTTTCTATATGGAATCTTCTTATCTTGTTGTTTTTGTTGTAAATTATGTTTCACCATTACGTATCAAATACTCGAATTCATATATCCGAGGTTTACCCTTTTAGATTTTATATTTGATCACACATAAATTGATATTATTTACATTTTAACTTTGTCTTAATTACAAACACTTTGTTATTACGAGTATTCTAACGACGACGTTCTCTGTAAAAGACATGACGCGTGAATATATTTTTTAGATTGTAGAGTTTTGATAGAATTACAGAATTTTAAAGTTTTACTGAAGTTTATTTTATAATTTGTAATATGCGCCTAATATATAAATAATATACACTTGAAAATTACATAACATTATACTCTCTTTCTCTGGTTACAAACCTAAAGAGTTTCAAGAGTAGTCCATAAAGAGTATGAATATCGATCCTATGACCTCAAGTCTTACTGGATAATGGCGATTGATTCCTGGTCTAACACGTGTCTTACAACTAGGTATGTTTAGTTTATAGAGCAAGGCTCGTATTATATTGTATAATCAAAGTTACAGGTTTGTAGTATCGCAGTGGATATTCTATTAACTAGAAATGGTCAATAGCAGTTCTGTTTAAGGATGTTAAGGGATCTTAAATGTGAAATGGGCGGGTGCGTCACTGCAATCATAATACAAAGATATGCATCTTTGTACTGTTACAAAATTTTGGATGTATTGGGGTATTTAATCTTCCCCTACAGCTGACCGAGGTGCGGGAGTGAAGCTCCATACACAACTAAGTACCTACCTGCCTAATAGGAGAATATAATTGAAATTAAACAAATACATGAAGTGTTCAATACAAGGTTCGTTTTATTAAAAAATTCTGCAGGCATTCAAAACAGTTACAGTAAGTACGTACTACTTCAAGAACACACCTCTCTACATGGCAGTATTGTACTAAAAAGGGTTGCTCGCTTGTACCTGACACTGAACGGTCAATGATTCCTTATGGACTGAACTCACGGTGATTCGAGGTCGGGTGTCAGCGAACAACGCCCTACTAGTTTCATATAAAATTATGTCAGTTAATTTCTGTGTGCCAGCAATGTATGGTATAGTTATGAGAAAAAAATTACAAATACTTTGAAATTAGAATGCGCTAAGATTGACCAAGAATTAAGGTAGGTACCAAGAAACAATACAAAATAGGTGCCTTCCTGCCAGCTAGCTCGGAATTTCAGGGTGAAAGAAAAATTGTGGGTCGCTCAAGGTAAAAGATAAGTTCCGTCTGACTATATGATCACAAAAAAAGGAAGGGCGCCACCATCGGTCAAAACGCCGGAAAAAGTAGAATAAAAACATGCTGCTTGGCAGACTGATCCCACGTGGCTCTTTGCCGGGAACACTTGACTGGAGTTGGGCCGAGCGAGACGCCCCCGAATCTGGGAGAGCTGTCACAGCTCAGCACCGCGTTTGTGGTAGGCTGGGCTGGCTCGGCTCATGGCACACCTCTGGACGATGAGTACACCCCACGAGGATGACGTGTATACTCGTTTATCAAGCGGTTTTCCAAAATGCTGGGGTCCCCTGAAAAGGCTTGAAAATAACACGAAATTTAGGACCGAATTTGGACAAAGAAAAACAATGCATAGAAACGTTTCGGCCTTCATACTAGCAGGTAATTACTGGTATGTGAAGGTGGCGATTCCAAGAGGAAGAGATGACGCTGACGCTTTTCCAAGCCTGCAAACAAAACCAAAATGCAATTCCGTGTTCGCAGCGAGATGACTTCAACGGCAAGAAAGAATCTTACTACACACCGGAATCCGGAGAATCGCTTCCTTGGGATGTTTATCGATTAGGCCCGGCAGGGAAAGTAAAGCTCCCGCTGTTTTACAACTATTTATAGATCCGGATCTCCGAACAATACCCATGATTCCAGAAAAATCTTCTTCTTCAGTGTGGCCCGTATGCAATTCTCATTACCTCACATGGGAGTCGGATATATTCGAATTCAAAACTCGCATTCACGCGTAGAATCCAGCATTAAAAAGTCCGAAGTGTATCCCTGCATGTGTAGAATGACCTGGAAAAGGTGACTGAGCAGCTGGGCGCTGGAATATGAGGCGAAACAGGCTTTAGTTCGTCACTCCGTAAGAACTTCTGTAAATAAAGTAAGGTCTTCCCATGTATTTTATGAAAACTAATTATCGATTTCAAGTTAAGTTAATTTTCCCCAACTTTTTTTATATCGAAAATTCTACCATTGTATCAAATTCCCCACAAGCTGGCCACACCGAACTTCTTCAAACAACCAACTCGCCACTTGCCGTTGACAGATTGAAAGAACTCGGGGGTTTTTTTTCTCTAATTAAGGGAGGACCTATTAGTACATTGGCCAGCCAAAGACTACACCTGTAAAACATGAATTTTGGAAACTCTTATAAGTACCTAATTAACGGTTGTCAAGGATTAAATCAATGGAGCGATGTATCCAAGCAAATGCTCCGAGGTTACAGTATAGCTTGACCAAAAAAACCGTAACAGTACCAGTTTTAATGTCTTGACCTTGAAACATCTCTGTACTTTACATAAAATTGGAAATAATGACATTTTCATCGCACATTAGGCTAAGTAGTTTCGGTATTGGTAGCAGTACTCTGGTGTTCTGTGCACTTTATACCTAAACAATATTTTCTCGCAACGTTTTATTAACATTTTGAATCACCCACTTAACCTGTCTGAGAAGGGTACTTTAGTGTTAAATTAATGGTTGGTAGCGACAAATGTGTTAGTAAGAAAATCATGAAGTTGTATTGGTTTGGGAATTTATATTTTAATCTTTACACATGAGTAATAATAATCACAACATAATAAATATATAAATAGTTCATATAGGCGATCGGATCGTAGTAGTTTATGCAACTGTCATATAATAGAGGGTATTAAAACATGAGTGTAGTTTTTTGAAACGAGCCGCAGGCGAGTTCGCATAATAAGATAACACGAGTGTTTTAATACCTAATTATATGCAGTTGCATACACTACTTTATTTAATCTCATGACATTTTTGCTACTAAAGTTTTATCCAACAAAATATTACTCAAATTCGTATGTACGAAATAGCGCCAAAATGGAAAAAAAGTCTTCTTCTTATTCTTGTTTGTATGGCTTGTGCGGCGTGCGCTCACCATAGATAATGTGTACTTAAATTGAATTAAAACCTCCTTGGTCGGGACACATTGTACTTTAATAATAAAAAAATGTTTTAAATCATTGTTTTGTTAGGAGAATAATGCTTTAATTTAGCTTTTTAATTTTCTTAAAGAAGTATGTAAATAAAAGTCTGTATTTCATTTCATAATTAGAATATTACCGAATGAGATTATATAAATAATATTATGAAGTAGTATGGCAGCCATTGAACAGTACTCGTATTATCGTTGATTCGAATGGTGAGAATGTGGGGTGTAAAAAAAAAAGTATTTTTAGTTTGTATGTACGAGTACGTATATAGTTATGTCTTACAATATAAAAAGCTTATAAAAATGACTCATTGGATTTGTAAAGAAATGTAACAAAACAAATATAATAAAAAATAAAACAGTCAAAAAGGCCCACTTCCTAGTATTGTATATAGATACGCAATGATACAATACACACAAACGTATATCTGTTTTTATCATGTTATCAAGTTCTTTACAACACTAGGAAGCAGGTCTTTTTGACTCTGTTTAATTTTTTATAATATTTATTGTTATATTTCTTTACAAATCCAATGAGTCAATTTTATAAGCAATATATACATACTCGTAGATATATATATTGTTATTTCTGATTTTCGAAAATGTATACAAGGGATATTTGAGATACAGATATTCAAATTCAGCATTCCGAACATAAAGTTGCCGATTTAAAACAACGCCTTTATAAAGATTTCTTAGGCTTTCGCGATTTTTATATATTAAAGTTAAACATCTTTAAACGAATCAAATCGCGTATCGTTTAATATTATTTTATGCCGACGTTTTGTATACTTTTCAGTGAACATGGTCGCGGGTAGACTGGATGAAAGTTGCATGTTATAAGGTTAAGGAAACTATTTTTATCATCATATTTTAATCAAAAAACTCTTGATGCACGCAGTGGTCACTCACATTATCGAGAGGTCTTGCAGTACTGTGCTGGATATGGGAATGTACAATACAATACAATACAAAAACTCTTTATTTGCACCAAAGTAAATAATACATAAGGAAACAACTTAAATAGTAGGCACAAATGGGCGGTCTTATCGCTAAAAGCGATCTCTTCCAGACAACCTTTGGATGGATAGCGATTACATGATTGACATGGACGGTGGTGCAACATCACGAAGAAATATATTATTACCTAGTATTACATGAAACAAATGTAACACTAGATAATACTAGATAAAAGGGAAAAATTCAAATTAATAAAAATACACTTAAATATAACAATACTTACACTTACCTACACGTAATAATAATATAATACATATATTATACTATAAACATACATGAACATATATACTTACACATACATAAATATCTATAATATAAAATAATATCAATCAATGAATGTTAGAAGTAAGTTTTCTGATGACCTAAGAGAGTAAGAAGAGCATTGGAGAAATCTAAATCGTTCTTTTAGGTAAAAGGGAGTAGAAGGATTAAACAATATGTTATACAGAATAGAGAGGATGTGAGAATTCCGGCGAAGGCGTATAGGGAGCCACTTAAGTTTACAGCGAAATTCGGAAACGTGGTCGTACTTTCGCAGACCAAAAATAAACCGAATACAGAGATTCTGTAGACGCTCCAGCTTGTTAAGCTGGTCCTCTGTGAGATCTATGTAACTGGCATCAGCATAGTCAAGAATGGGAAAAAGGAGAGATTGTGCAAGTGCAGCTTTGGTAGCAGTGGGTAAAAAGTTACGCAGTCTGTTAAGGGAGGCTGCTGATGCAAACATTTTTCGTGCTACAGATTGGATTTGTGGTTGCCAAGACATACAGTTATCCATGATTATTCCCAGGTTCTTAACTTGAGTGCTATAAGGCACACATATACCACCAAATACGATTTCGGGGAGAGTTGTGAAATCAATCTTCGATACTAATCTGGAGCTTCCAACAATGATAACTTGAGTTTTTATTGGGTTTATTGTAAGTCCGTGAGATCTACTCCAGTTAGCTATACGAAGTAAATCGCCGTTGACTTCATCAACAGCATCTGCTAAGTGATCTAGTGGAGCCTGAGAGTATATCTGAAGATCGTCTGCATAGAGATGGTAGGAAGAAGTAAGAAAGAAAGATATAGAGTTTATAAATACGGCAAAAAGAAGAGGTGACAGTACGCCGCCTTGAAGAACGCCAGCATTCGTTTCACACCAAGAAGAGAAAGTATCCTGAATGCGAATACGTTGGCGTCGCCCAAATAGATAGCTTCGAAACCAGTCAATTACCGATGGAGATATGTTTATGGGGCGAAGCAATGCTAGGAGGATGTCAAAATCTACGGAATTAAAAGCATTGCTAAAGTCAAGTAAGGTAAGTATGGTAAGCTGTCTGTTATCCATACCTAGTCTGATGTCATCAGTTACTTTGACAAGTGCAGAGACAGTGCTATGGCCGGTTCGAAACCCAGACTGGATTGGATTAAGAAGCATATTTTGGTTGAAGAAGGAACTGAGTTGGTTATGTACTAGGCGCTCCAAGACTTTTGATAGGAAAGGAAGAATAGAAATAGGTCGATATTCGGAGAAGGACTTGGGATTAGATTTCTTGGGAAGCGGGATGATTTGAGCTTCTTTCCAGCAAGATGGTACGGTGCCCTCCAAAATAGAATTGTTTAATATATGGCATAGGATAGGGAGGATTTCATCCAATATAAGAACAATCATATTTCGGCTGATGCCGTCACCGCCTGCTGCATTGGAGGATATTGATAGTATGCTCTTTTTAACATCACATGCAGTGAATTGACTCAGAACAAAAGGTGAGTGATCAAGAGTAGGGAGAGAAGAGAGATAAGTCAAAGTAGCTATTTTGTCATTTGAATTTATATTGGATGACGAAGAGAAATGTTGGTTGAGTGAGTTGATATCTAAATCTTGCGGAATTGAATGATGACGTGATTTCCCTACTCCCAATGATCGCAAGAACTTCCAGACTTTAGCTGGATCTTCATTATCTACTGAGTCATGGATGTGGCGACGTAGAGCATCCCTACACATTCTATTGCAGCGATTTCGAGATTTAATATATTTTTGCTTATTCACGTCATTAGAACAATGCTTTAACTTAGACGTTGCTGCTACTTTTTTGTGCATTAGTTTTTTTATGTCTTCAGTCAACCAGGGTGCAGGAAGGTGTTTTATTTTTATTAGCTTGAATGTATTAGCTTGATCACAGAATCCCAAGCAGGTGTCACTTGCCAACCATCATACATAGCGGTATCCCTTGCTAGAGTGTGTGAATTATCGACCCGGATAAAGTTCTCGGGCTTATCCAGAACATGCTCATACACAGTAGACTTGGTCAAGCGTCTGTTCTTCATTTCAGCGATATGCTCTTTCATGTGGGCACCAATGCTTCTCTTTGTTTGCCAAATGTATGATAAAACACACTCGCAATCAAGTTTGTTAGACACCTGCATCTGGTAAGGGCAAAATATCAACCTACGAAAAAATAGATTACAACCAAAATTGTAGAAAATTAAATTTTAAATAACTTTGTTTATAACAAATTGTATTGTGGAATTGAAAATAATCGAGTTGTTGATGAAACAAAAATTCACGGGAAAATATCGCTCCTAGGAATAGTGAAAAATATGAGGTCGGAAATTGTAGAAAATGTTCTACACAATTTTTCTTATAAAAATAAATGAGTTATTCCATAAACAATAATTGACCCATTCAAGTTTTCAGTTAACGCAACGGATCGGGTACCACGCAAAACAAAATTTAGACTGCCAGTGACCCCCCGAAACGAATTTCGAATTACTACTTAAATTGTTTTCCGGGTTTGCCCTTTTTTGAGCTTCTTGCTGTACCTTAGATAAGTTTAATAAGGAGATTAGTAGTGACCCTCGTATAAAATTACAAAACATAGATTTGGACATTTTTACTCCGGAAACAAAATCAAAATTAAAGTCAATTTCAGCTGAAGCGGATAAAATTATTAATCAATATCAAATAATTAAATACGAGACTCATTACTCAATTCTATTAATTTTAATAACATGTATTATTTTATTAAATTGTATAATTAAATTGTGTTTGTATATTAAATCGCACAACCGTCTTCCTTATCGCTTCCCTAAGTATTCCCGATCAGTCCCTGTCAACCCACCTGTAGAGCAGCCACTAAATCTCGATCCTGTCATTCCTGTCAAAATCAAGAAACGCCAACAGACTCCGGATGATATACAATCTCCCAGTACTAGAAGAAACATATAACCCAATCGATGTTGTTTTCCCAAACTTCGAAATTTCAACCCTGAAGTTTAGTCCACCTCAGGGAGGTGTTATACGAGTATATACTATATGCACCCCTTTCTGCTTACTCCCTCCTTTTTCCGCCTAATCATCATTTAATATGTCGTATTGCCTCAGACACCCATCCATCCAGTCAGTCTTCATCCAACTTCCAAATCCGACGGTTGTCTAAAATGATTCTTGTATTTTATTTCTTTTTAAAAAAGGCTCAACCCCTAAGTCTCATAACAGTTCGCTTAAAGTGTGATTTGATCTGTCAATCAATCAATGATTTCATAATTTATACGCGATTGAAACCACGGGGAACAGATTGTATACTGTACGTATTACTTAATTCGCTTGCATCTACATAGACACACTAGATACCTACGAGGTCATAGGTATACTATAATATATTGTCAATGTTACCACTTGATACGGCAGCTCTGGCAACACCGAACTTTCAACTCTATTAGCGAGAACACTGTCGGAAGACTATTAACATACGCTTTTCGTGTCGCCAGCTTACACACTTCATCGGAAACTTTGTATGTGCTGGTGTTGCCATGAAAACGGGAAATTATATGATGCTTAAATAAAAATGAAATGAGATTTTACAAAATAGCTGCTATTGCAAATAGCAAATTGTTGGTCTGATAAAATTTTTGATGCTTCTAGGTATTTGAGTAGACGCGCATTGACAATTTTTTCGAGGATTTTTGACAAACTACTAAGCAGAGAAATGGGACGATAATTTGAAGCTACAGAAGGGTCCCCGTCTTTAAATATCGGTGTGACATTCGCGATTTTAAAACTTTTCGGTACAGTTCCATTAACCAAACTCATATTACACAAAAATGCAATAGGAGCAGCCAACAAGTGTTTTGCTTCAATTAGTATTTCATTGCTTATCCTGTCATGCCCAGGAGCCGACCTAGGCTTAAGACGTCCGATTATCTTAAGTATTTCTCTTTCATCTGTAGGTGTAAAGAAAAACGATTTTGGCGAACTATGTATACTGGAAAGCGATTTAAGTTCAGATGCAAGTTTATTTTCAGTGCTATTTATTTTATTCAGGATGCTGTTAGCCAGGTTTGATCCCACAGAAGAAAAATAAATATTTACTGCATTTAGACAATCGTTCTGACTTGAACGTCTTTTCAAAAGATCCATACACTGTGTTTTGGTTTTATTAATGTTGCATAGCCTTTTGCCGTGGGGTACCGGCTTAGAATAGTACCCCCCCAACTCTACCCGTGGGTGCGTAAAAATCTGCTAAGGGATAACAATCGGAAGGTGGGCAGCAGCACCTTCCCAGTATTAAAACCCCAAAACTGCGCTCGCCAACCCGCCTGCCAAGCGTGGCGAGTATTGGCAAAATCCCCCCAATGACGGACACATTAGGAACCAGGCCCCCAGTCCCCGGCAGCCCCGCTATTCCTGGCTACGGTAGCGGCCACGGTAACGGTGGGGCAGGGGGTGCTAAGAATCCCCGGCAGACGCCCGGCTACCACCCCCAACGACGACGACTGGCCCTGGTGACACACAACATACGCACAATGAGGACAGACGAGAAGATATATGAGCTGGAAGAAGAAATGAGTAAGTTACACTGGGACATTGTGGGGTTATCTGAAGTCCGTAGAGCGGGTGAGGACACGATAACCCTGAAATCAGGTAACCTACTCTACTACCGGGAGGGCGACCAACAGTCCCAAGGTGGTGTCGGTTTTCTCGTCCACAAGTCCCTTACTAACAACATAGTTAAGATCGATAGCGTTTCCAATAGGGTCGTATACCTAATACTCAGAGTATCCAAACGATATTCGCTGAAGGTCATTCAGGTATACGCACCGACGAAGTCGCACCCGGATGATGAGGTGGAGGATATGTATGAGGACATTAGTCGGGCCATACATACCTCTGAAACGCACTTTCTAGTTGTTATGGGGGACTTCAACGCGAAGTTGGGTAAGAGAAGCGAGGATGAGTTGAAAGTGGGGCAATTTGGATATGGACAACGGAACCGTAGGGGACAGAGGTTGGCCGACTTCCTGGAGAAAGAGGGACTCTTTATGATGAACTCTTTCTTTCAGCTCCAAGACTTTTGATAGGAAAGGAAGAATAGAAATAGGTCGATATTCGGAGAAGGACTTGGGATTAGATTTCTTGGGAAGCGGGATGATTTGAGCTTCTTTCCAGCAAGATGGTACGGTGCCCTCCAAAATAGAATTGTTTAATATATGGCATAGGATAGGGAGGATTTCATCCAATATAAGAACAATCATATTTCGGCTGATGCCGTCACCGCCTGCTGCATTGGAGGATATTGATAGTATGCTCTTTTTAACATCACATGCAGTGAATTGACTCAGAACAAAAGGTGAGTGACCAAGAGTAGGGAGAGAAGAGAGATAAGTCAAAGTAGCTATTTTGTCATTTGAATTTATATTGGATGACGAAGAGAAATGTTGGTTGAGTGAGTTGATATCTAAATCTTGCGGAATTGAATGATGACGTGATTTCCCTACTCCCAATGATCGCAAGAACTTCCAGACTTTAGCTGGATCTTCATTATCTACTGAGTCATGGATGTGGCGACGTAGAGCATCCCTACACATTCTATTGCAGCGATTTCGAGATTTAATATATTTTTGCTTATTCACGTCATTAGAACAATGCTTTAACTTAGACGTTGCTGCTACTTTTTTGTGCATTAGTTTTTTTATGTCTTCAGTCAACCAGGGTGCAGGAAGGTGTTTTATTTTTATTAGCTTGAATGTATTAGCTTGATCACAGAATCCCAAGCAGGTGTCACTTGCCAACCATCATACATAGCGGTATCCCTTGCTAGAGTGTGTGAATTATCGACCCGGATAAAGTTCTCGGGCTTATCCAGAACATGCTCATACACAGTAGACTTGGTCAAGCGTCTGTTCTTCATTTCAGCGATATGCTCTTTCATGTGGGCACCAATGCTTCTCTTTGTTTGCCAAATGTATGATAAAACACACTCGCAATCAAGTTTGTTAGACACCTGCATCTGGTAAGGGCAAAATATCAACCTACGAAAAAATAGATTACAACCAAAATTGTAGAAAATTAAATTTTAAATAACTTTGTTTATAACAAATTGTATTGTGGAATTGAAAATAATCGAGTTGTTGATGAAACAAAAATTCACGGGAAAATATCGCTCCTAGGAATAGTGAAAAATATGAGGTCGGAAATTGTAGAAAATGTTCTACACAATTTTTCTTATAAAAATAAATGAGTTATTCCATAAACAATAATTGACCCATTCAAGTTTTCAGTTAACGCAACGGATCGGGTACCACGCAAAACAAAATTTAGACTGCCAGTGACCCCCCGAAACGAATTTCGAATTACTACTTAAATTGTTTTCCGGGTTTGCCCTTTTTTGAGCTTCTTGCTGTACCTTAGATAAGTTTAATAAGGAGATTAGTAGTGACCCTCGTATAAAATTACAAAACATAGATTTGGACATTTTTACTCCGGAAACAAAATCAAAATTAAAGTCAATTTCAGCTGAAGCGGATAAAATTATTAATCAATATCAAATAATTAAATACGAGACTCATTACTCAATTCTATTAATTTTAATAACATGTATTATTTTATTAAATTGTATAATTAAATTGTGTTTGTATATTAAATCGCACAACCGTCTTCCTTATCGCTTCCCTAAGTATTCCCGATCAGTCCCTGTCAACCCACCTGTAGAGCAGCCACTAAATCTCGATCCTGTCATTCCTGTCAAAATCAAAAAACGCCAACAGACTCCGGATGATATACAATCTCCCAGTACTAGAAGAAACATATAACCCAATCGATGTTGTTTTCCCAAACTTCGAAATTTCAACCCTGAAGTTTAGTCCACCTCAGGGAGGTGTTATACGAGTATATACTATATGCACCCCTTTCTGCTTACTCCCTCCTTTTTCCGCCTAATCATCATTTAATATGTCGTATTGCCTCAGACACCCATCCATCCAGTCAGTCTTCATCCAACTTCCAAATCCGACGGTTGTCTAAAATGATTCTTGTATTTTATTTCTTTTTAAAAAAGGCTCAACCCCTAAGTCTCATAACAGTTCGCTTAAAGTGTGATTTGATCTGTCAATCAATCAATGATTTCATAATTTATACGCGATTGAAACCACGGGGAACAGATTGTATACTGTACGTATTACTTAATTCGCTTGCATCTACATAGACACACTAGATACCTACGAGGTCATAGGTATACTATAATATATTGTCAATGTTACCACTTGATACGGCAGCTCTGGCAACACCGAACTTTCAACTCTATTAGCGAGAACACTGTCGGAAGACTATTAACATACGCTTTTCGTGTCGCCAGCTTACACACTTCATCGGAAACTTTGTATGTGCTGGTGTTGCCATGAAAACGGGAAATTATATGATGCTTAAATAAAAATGAAATGAGATTTTACAAAATAGCTGCTATTTTACGATTACGATTGTAACTATATCAATGTATACTAGAAAAAAGTTGAGTTACGTCGGTTGAAAAGTTACTGTCTGAGTGACTTATATAAAACCTATTCAGCTATTAGCAGTACCTGTTATTGTAGAGATTTCATACTTTTAATTGCGGAAGTAGATTTATATTCTTGATAAAAATAGTTAAGTAAACCAACATTACATTCAAGTCATAATTGCCATGGTATTTGACGTATTAAAAATAAATGACTACAGTGTATAATTATGAAGCCATATAGACTATAATAATAATAATAATAAAGTTTATTTCCAAAAAAAACCACAACTAAATACAGTTCACTTAACCAGTAACTAACTATACAAGAAATATTACTCTAAATATATATCAAACTAACTATAATTAACTAATACATAGGTATAAGAGACAGGAAGTATGGGTAATACTGTACTTAATGCCAAACAATCAAGGCCCTGGTCTCCACACTAGGATTCCCTGTGTCGTGGCGACCAGTATCTTACAAACATGTATACTTAAGTGTTATATCGTCACAGTGAACGGTTCCTATATACTATATTGTATACAACTGCGGGTGTCTAACAGAAACGTATAGATTGTCCGAGAAGTATGTCAGTGTTAAAAAGGAACTATAAGTTATAATATAGTTTGAAGATTCACATAGTACTCGTAGTAATTCCTTAGAATAATATACATTTATGTTTTGCATATTTAACACATGCGCTTTATGCTATTGAGTGACTTAAAGTTATTAAATATTCAATTTAAGAGATTTACTATTCCGTTTAGTAATACATTTTATGGTGACCGATCATATACGTACCTTATGCATTGTACTCCGTAAGTTTATGTATGTGAGTGTAGGAGGGGTGGTGTGTTATGGTTTATGGTTGAATGGGAAGGAGGGAAAGAAGTAGATGTGTTATGTGCTATTTGTCTATTTGTAGGATTTGTTCGTTTTCCTCATAACTCATTGTTAGTAACCAATGTGTCAAATTTATTTTACATCTTCTTTTTGTAAGCGGTAGTATGTTAAGAAGTTTATTAATTTTTGTGTACAGATAAGGTGCCACCCATGTGTAAGTTCGACGATAGAACTCGGTGTGCCTGAGTGGTACTTTCCATCTTATGTGTCTGTGACAAATAATACGAGTGATAGATGCTGTTTTATGAAACCTTAGTGTTACATGAACTATATACAACTGTCTTACTCTTAAGAAACCACATTCTTTGTAGAGGTCACTAGTGGGGTAACGAAAAGGCTTTCTGTAAGCAACCTTGAGGACAGCACGCTGAGCACGTTCGAGTTTGAGCAAGTAAGTTTTAAAAGCTCCACCCCATGCTCCGACACAGTATGTCAAAACAGACTGACAAAGAGAGGAGTATACTAGCCTACGTACTTCATCATCAGCTATAGCTCTGAGCCTTTTAAAAATGAAAATAAGTTTCCTCACTCTACCTATTAGCGTATCAATGTGAATTTTCCACGATAAGTGCTCATCGATGACGACCCCTAGATATTTAAGCGAGGGGACTTGGTTTAAAATTACGCAATTGCATGGTAGACTGTTGTTGTTAGTGCATTCGTGTATTTTAAGTTTTATTGGATATGTAGGCGCCGTTTTGGTCGTGATACTAAAAGGTATTACATTGGTCTTTGTTACATTTAACGTCAGGAGGTTTCTTTGGAGCCATGATCCTACCTGTTCGAGTCCTTGTTGACAGATTTTGTTTACATCGTCCCAGTTACTACCATAGAAGATTATTGCAGTATCATCGGCAAAAGTAAAGATCTGGCCTTGTTGGATTTTAAGCGAACAAAGGTCATTTATGTAAACTAGAAATAATGAAGGTCCTAAGACGCTTCCCTGAGGCACTCCATATCTTACTTCCGCCAGTTCACTACAAACGCCATCCACACAAACTCTTTGGGTTCTATTTGTGAGGTATGAGGCAAACCACTGCAAAGTGATTCCTCGCACTCCCATAAGCTCCAGCTTTTTAAGTAATATAGGCCTTGAGACCGTGTCAAAGGCCTTGGCAAGGTCGAGAAAGACTCCAGCACATCTTAGGCCATCATCAAGCTTACCAGCTACAAGATCAGTAAGCTTGATAACTGCGTCTTCTGTGGACTTGTTGGATCTGAACCCAAATTGTTGGTCTGATAAAATTTTTGATGCTTCTAGGTATTTGAGTAGACGCGCATTGACAATTTTTTCGAGGATTTTTGACAAACTACTAAGCAGAGAAATGGGACGATAATTTGAAGCTACAGAAGGGTCCCCGTCTTTAAATATCGGTGTGACATTCGCGATTTTAAAACTTTTCGGTACAGTTCCATTAACCAAACTCATATTACACAAAAATGCAATAGGAGCAGCCAACAAGTGTTTTGCTTCAATTAGTATTTCATTGCTTATCCTGTCATGCCCAGGAGCCGACCTAGGCTTAAGACGTCCGATTATCTTAAGTATTTCTCTTTCATCTGTAGGTGTAAAGAAAAACGATTTTGGCGAACTATGTATACTGGAAAGCGATTTAAGTTCAGATGCAAGTTTATTTTCAGTGCTATTTATTTTATTCAGGATGCTGTTAGCCAGGTTTGATCCCACAGAAGAAAAATAAATATTTACTGCATTTAGACAATCGTTCTGACTTGAACGTCTTTTCAAAAGATCCATACACTGTGTTTTGGTTTTATTAATGTTGCATAGCCTTTTGCCGTGGGGTACCGGCTTAGAATAGTACCCCCCCAACTCTACCCGTGGGTGCGTAAAAATCTGCTAAGGGATAACAATCGGAAGGTGGGCAGCAGCACCTTCCCAGTATTAAAACCCCAAAACTGCGCTCGCCAACCCGCCTGCCAAGCGTGGCGAGTATTGGCAAAATCCCCCCAATGACGGACACATTAGGAACCAGGCCCCCAGTCCCCGGCAGCCCCGCTATTCCTGGCTACGGTAGCGGCCACGGTAACGGTGGGGCAGGGGGTGCTAAGAATCCCCGGCAGACGCCCGGCTACCACCCCCAACGACGACGACTGGCCCTGGTGACACACAACATACGCACAATGAGGACAGACGAGAAGATATATGAGCTGGAAGAAGAAATGAGTAAGTTACACTGGGACATTGTGGGGTTATCTGAAGTCCGTAGAGCGGGTGAGGACACGATAACCCTGAAATCAGGTAACCTACTCTACTACCGGGAGGGCGACCAACAGTCCCAAGGTGGTGTCGGTTTTCTCGTCCACAAGTCCCTTACTAACAACATAGTTAAGATCGATAGCGTTTCCAATAGGGTCGTATACCTAATACTCAGAGTATCCAAACGATATTCGCTGAAGGTCATTCAGGTATACGCACCGACGAAGTCGCACCCGGATGATGAGGTGGAGGATATGTATGAGGACATTAGTCGGGCCATACATACCTCTGAAACGCACTTTCTAGTTGTTATGGGGGGACTTCAACGCGAAGTTGGGTAAGAGAAGCGAGGATGAGTTGAAAGTGGGGCAATTTGGATATGGACAACGGAACCGTAGGGGACAGAGGTTGACCGACTTCCTGGAGAAAGAGGGACTCTTTATGATGAACTCTTTCTTTCAGAAGCCACCTCACAGGAAATGGACCTGGCTGAGTCCCGATGGTTCCACGAGAAATGAGATTGACTTCATTATGACCACCAAAACGCAAATATTCACTGATGTCTCCGTGATCAACAGGGTTAAAACCGGTAGTGATCACCGAATGGTAAGAGGCACGGTGAATATTAATGTCTAACTGGAGAGGTCTCGTCTGATGAAGTCTACGCTCCGACCCACTCGTGCCCGTATTCAAGACCCCGAGAGCTTTCAACTTGAGCTATCCAATCGCTTCGATTGCCTTGAGAACATCGCTTCAGTGGACGAGATCAATAACAGGTTAGTAGAAACTGTCCATACAGTGGGTTCCAAGTACTTTAAACCCCACCGTACAGATAGGCCACAGAAACTCTCCAACGATACCCTCAACCTCATGGCTGAACGACGCTCATTGAAACTGCAGTCTTCGGATGATGCTGAAGCATATAGGCTGCTCAATAGACGAATATGGAAGTCCTTGCGACACGACATCCGGATCTTTAATACAAACCGTATTAAAGAGACGATAGAGCGGAAAAAAGGCTCCAAAGTGTTTGCAAGAGACATGTCTATTGGGCAAAGCCAGTTGACGAAGCTGAAGAGAGAAGACGGCAGTGTAGCGTCGACCAAAGCAGAAGTATTAGGAGAGGTAGAGAGTTTCTACGGACAGCTATACACCTCGGTCGCTAAACCTGTTAGCAGCTCGGCCAAAGACCCAAGAGCCAAGCTGACCCGACATTATACCGAAGATATCCCGGACATCAGCCTGTACGAGATTAGAATGGCCTTGAAACAGCTTAAGAACAACAAGGCGCCTGGTGACGACAGTATCACATCTGAGCTTCTGAAAGCGGGTGGAACACCGGTACTTAAAGTCCTTCAGAAGCTCTTTAATACCGTCTTACTTGAAGGTTCAACGCCAGAAGCATGGAACAAAAGCGTGGTGGTGCTGTTCTTCAAGAAAGGTGACAACACTTTACTTAAAAATTACAGACCCATCTCGCTTTTGAGCCATGTTTATAAGCTGTTTTCGAAGGTCATAACGAACCGTCTCAGTCGCAGGTTTGATGAATTCCAGCCTCCGGAACAAGCCGGTTTCCGAAAAGGCTATAGTACCATAGACCACATCCACACGCTACGGCAAGTTATACAGAAGACCGAAGAGTATAACTTGCCTCTTTGTTTAGCATTTGTGGACTATGAGAAAGCCTTTGATTCGATCGAGACGTGGGCAGTGCTTGAGTCTCTCCAGCGGTGCCGTATTGACTATCGGTATATTGAAGTGCTGAAGTGTTTGTACAAAAACGCCTACATGTCAGTCCGAGCACAGGAGCAGAGTTCGAAGGCAATTCCATTGCAAAGAGGCGTGAGACAGGGAGACGTTATATCTCCGAAACTGTTCACCGCTACATTGGAAGACGCCTTCAAGCTTCTGGAATGGCAAGGACTTGGCATTAATATTAACGGCGAATACATCACTCACCTTCGATTTGCCGACGATATTGTAGTCATGGCAGAATCCATGGAAGACCTCAGTACAATGCTCGAAGGCCTCCATCGAGTTTCCCAACGGGTAGGTCTTAAGATGAACATGGATAAGACGAAAATTATGTCTAATGCCCATGTTGTACCTACCCCAATATTAGTTGGGAACTCAGTTCTCGAAGTTGTTGACGAGTACATCTACCTGGGACAGACAGTCAAACTAGGCAGGTCCAACTTCGAGAAAGAGGTCAATCGTCGAATCCAACTCGGCTGGGCAGCGTTCCGGAAACTTCGCGAAGTCTTCTCGTCAAAAATACCTCAGTGCCTCAACTCACCAATGTGTGTTACCAGTGATGACTTATGGCACTGAAACGTGGTCTCTTACTATGGGCCTCATAGACAAGCTCAAAGTCGCACAACGAGCTATGGAGAGGGCTATGCTCGGGGTTTCTCTACGTGATCGAATCAGAAATGAGGAGATCCGTAGAAGAACGAAAGTCACCGACGTAGCCCAGAAGATTAGCCAGTTGAAGTGGCAGTGGGCAGGGCACATAGCACGCAGAACAGATGGCCGATGGGGCCGAAAGGTTCTGGAGTGGAGACCACGGACCGGCAAGCGCAACGTAGGTCGTCCACCGACACGGTGGACAGACGACCTGAGGAAGGTCGCAGGACGACGTTGGATGCAGGCCGCTTCCAACCGGTCCTTTTGGAAAATCATGGGGGAGGCCTATGTTCAGCAGTGGACGTCCTACGGCTGAGATGATGATGATGATGATGATGATAGCCTTTTAAGAGTTTGCCATGTTTTTCTACTATCACCTCTATGTTTAATGAGTTCATCCCTTTCGTAAGCGTTTTTGACATTTTGTATAGTATTATTACATATATTACGGTACACTTTGTAGTTATTCATCTTTGCTTCATCATTAGGAGTTTTCTTAGCCGAAGCATGCATTGCATCACGTCGTTGTGTACACTTAAGTAAAGATGGTGTTACCCACGGCAGAATACATTTATAGCGATGGGGACGTTTAGTACGAGTAGTTATTTCTAAATACTTGCTAATAAGTTTTTGCATCATACTAGTGAAGTCATTTGTAGCCTTATCAACATCGGTATGGCAATAAAATGTACTCCAGTCGTAAGTCCCCAGATCATGTAGTAGCCCCTTATAATCTATTCTCATGTTTTGTTTTTTAGGAGGTTCAGTTTTTTGTAGTGCCTTATCAATAGTAAACACTATTGTATCGTGGTCGGTAACTCCGGCTGAGCAGACCACAGCCCTACTGTTTAGACGGGATTTCAGAAGATAGTAGTCAAGGCAATTTGGTCCCCTTGTAGGGTGAGTATAGCCGGGTATGAACCCGTATTGGGCTGTTAAGTTAAGGTACTCCTCCGCACGTTGATCTGTAGACCCTTCTTTGATATCGATATTAATATCTCCTACTATAGCACAGCAATCCGCTTTACAGTTTGACATCAGATTTTCAAGAGAGTTCATAAAGTTAATAGTATTGTGAAAAGATGGTGATCTGTACAGACAGATCAGTACGAAAGATGTCTTGTTGATGTCTAGCAATAAGCAGTTAGCATCTTGGAAAGACGGTTCAGAAACTTTAATTTCAATACCTACTTTAGAAAATATCACTAAACCATCATTCTGATTTATGTAACGTTTCGAGAAATAACAGTTGTAGTTGTTTATATTAGGGTTTGTAAAGGAATGGTCTAGCCAACATTCGGATAAGATAATTATATCTGGTGTAAATTTGAGCCGTTCAATAAATAATAGTAATTGATCTAGATTCTTACGAATACTTCTAATATTTTGCGAGACGACGGAAAGTTGGGTGTTAATGTTTCCCAAGTGCTGTATGCACATTTCAGGGTAATCTACTTGGATACTTGGAACAATACACATGTCGTCCAATTCATCATTTAGGTCTTTTTTATCCATACTGGTTTGTTAATGTGAAAATAGGTAATTGTCTTTATCGTACGATAGCAGTAACATAGCGATTTAATATTTTAAAACATTAGGCATATTATAATACTCGTATATGGCACAATGGCTACTTTTTGTGATATACATAAGTTAACAAAAATAAAACACCACAGAGTCTGTATCTCTGTTGACTCTCTTATCAGTATACAGGGCTTGTCATGTTCGACATAATACTCTGTCATTAATTCGCGCGATGTTAACTTTAAACCTACAGTAACAAATACTCGTATACGCTGCAAATAAAGTCGAACTTTAATCATTATTAGATTAACGCTGCTAATAACACTATAAAAACACGCAAACGGTCCTAAAAGTATACCCACAATGTCAAAAACAAAAGTACACGTCTTAGAAATAAAATGATTTAAGAAATTAATTATTAAATATATTGAGGGTACATACACGGTTCGCTGAATGTTGTTACTAAACAGTACCTGTCTTATGAGTTCTGCTCGTGATATTTTCGTTTCTATCGTTATGAGTTCAGTATGCAAGTGTAGGCGTAACTTGTTTGTTAAAAGATTATCAGTGATAGTAGAACACAGTGTCGATCGTATGAAATACGTACCTATATTTCGAAGAAGCAAAAAAACCATCCCCATAGACATACATACAATTACTGTATTATTTGTTCGATTTAATAGGGGTGGTAGTGGCCTTTGTTTTTTTATGATCTTGATAGATACTGAAGTAGCATCAGTGCCTACAATTGGGACACAACATATATTACTATATATACTATATACACTAAAGACAATAGAGAGGCATATATTCTATAGATAAGATATATTATCTACCGTATGCCATCGTCGTATAATGAGCTATTTTGGCCACATCGCCAGACGTGGCGACAGCAGCTTGGAAAAGCTCATTGTGGTGGGAAACGTGGAAGGGAAACGCTCACGAGGCCGGTCTCCAACCAGGTGGTCTGACCAACTTAATGAAACACCAACGTCCCGCTTTTACACCGTGGTGGAGATGGCCACAGACCGGAGCCGATGGAGACAGTTCGATAGAACCAAGGTGCTGCCATGATGATCACCGATCCTCAGTCATGAGGGAACGACCGAAGAGATATTCTATAGACTCAATTTTATAATAGCAGTCATGGTTTTGTACCACAGTAGATTTTATCTTACAACGGTACTTTGTGTAGCTGGTTTCTATCATGTACTTGGTTCACATATAAATAAAATCTATAAAGATGGGTTAGCCATGTGTAGGGCAATTCTTTAATATTTGCCGTATATATTAAAAATCAAGGAAAAAATTGCAGACTAGTTGAATCCTTTTTGGACTGAAAAACAATTACATTCGGTGTTTCTCACGTATAGGATTTGGTGTTAAATCTTCCTACAATTAGGTACATTTTATGCAAAAAAATGCTTTGATGTAATCTATGTATAATAAAAATACGAAATAAAATAAATTTAATTTAGATTAATTTAATATATCCATATTATTATTATAAATGCACATAGTCTGACATCTAAGTTATATTTTAATTATAACTAAATTTTATATAACTATTTTGATTTTGTTCAGATTAACATTGTTAAATTAGTGACATATATAGCATTTCATACGATAATTATTATAAAGTAACGCACGACTTTTTTCAATAATCTATCATTAGTAAAATCCTAGCAAAATGTGCGTGTCTCTAGCATGGTACCTCCAAGCTATCCAACTGTCTAGGTAGATATTAAACTATTTATTGATAATGTCAAGCATTATTTATTTGCATGGGAGAACAAACACAGACTCAATCCAACTTTTAGGACATTTTCCCGTCCTCCAATATATTCAATAGCTTGTACATCAAAAGTAAGAACTTTACCAAACCGAACTGTCCCCTTTGAGTAGAGAAATATGGCTACACACCACTGAAAGTTTGCATGTGGCATTCGCGGAATAATTAAGGCCTATTCATAGCTGAAGGGCTGAAGTGAAGACGACAGACGATGCGACATGTTCGTGCTTACATGTGTGGAGATATGGTAAATTCTATAGACTAATAGATGATAGATATTCTGACATCTATTATTAGAAACTAGGTGAATACGTTTATTTTGGTAAATTGGTATATGCTTGTCAAAGAAAGTCTTATGGTATCGCGAAAAAAGCTTTATATAATTAATAACAGTATTTAACGTAACGAAGGGACCGTAAACCTATGAGTAACTATTGGATATTGATTTCAACTTTATATACGCAACCAATGTTGAGTAAAAGGACCTTAAAAGACAGACATACAGATTGCAATCATGATAATTGTCTTGTATAAAGAAATGCGTAGCTTTAGAACTTTAAAATATATTATATCGTCTCATTCGGTAATATTCTAATTATGAAATGAAATACAGACTTTTTTTGGCATATTTTATTTACATACTTCTTTAAGAAAATAAAAAAAAAATAATTAAAGCATTGTTTTGATAGGAGAAAAACAATTTTTTAATTATTTAAGTACAATGTGTCTCGACCAAGGAGGTTTCAATTCAATTTAAGTGCAAATTATCTGTGGTAAGCGCGCTGCGCGCGCAACGCGCTGATTCCGAGCCAATAGACCAATAACAGACTTTTTCCACTGTTATTGGCAAAATTGTGGTTACGCCGCACAAGCCATACAAACAAGAAGAAGAAGAAGATTTTTCAATTTTTTTGGGGCTATTTTGTACATACGAATTTGAGTAATATTTTGTTAGATAAAACTTTAGTAGCAAAAATGTCATGATATTAAATAAAGTAGTGTATAAAACTGCATATAATTAGGTATTAAAACACTCCTGTAATCTTATTTTGAAACTCGCCTGCGGCTCGTTTAAAAAAACAACACTCATGTTTTAATGCCCTCTATTATATGACAGTTGCATAAACTACTATTATAATTATACAGAACATCGTTGTTCTGTAACACTTTGTTGACTAAACATCAACTGGAAGCGCTGTAGTGCGCATAATATATTTTGTATATACATATGTATTGTGTCACTTCAACGGCTACGAGATTCTGTCACAATTTTTTTATTAATATTTATTGAGCCATTAGATAACATATAGCCACAAACAAGTTCATAGATAACGACATAAATAGAAAAATCGATTAGTAGAATGACACTAAAACTTCCCATACATTTGAAATAATTCTCTCGGCTGCGATGTGGTACTCTAACTTGAGAAGCCTTGTTTTGTTGTCAGTTTCAAACAAACTTTGGGGTATGTTGGATAAGATAAATACTGTAGCTTTGACAAAAACAATTGTACAACTCAATTATTTTCACAATTGGTTAATATACTTGTATCTGGAACAAATAAAACTTCCAAATTTTATTACGTTTGTGTTCACGTAATACATGTTGAATAACAAATTTAACCCACGTTTCTCTCAAGTATATGTAGTTAAACATTTGTATTCGCTTTGTTGGCGATCCTAAAGGCAGAAATAAGAAAAGTCTTGAGTCTGTTTATAAACTACTCTAATAAATATTGTTTAATTGTACGTGCAATTAAACATGCATGCATAAAATATTGCAAATTTAGTGGGAGGCGGCTGCAACAGTGTGTTGTCGGGCCCTGATTCACAGCATTCCAGAGCATTCTCCGATGTATACCATACAGCTCTCAAATGTAGATCGTCAGAAGTTTAAGATCTATGTACATACTTGTTTAGTTATAAGGGTGGCATTTTATTAAAACCCTGTATAAAAAAAAGAAAAACAATTGTGGGAATTTCATAATACTAACTTTTTTGCCAATTGTAAACATACAATGCTCAAATATTGCTATTGCTAGTTGGTATGAATACGGTTTTGGAAGCTTTTAGCATGTTGAGGTATTTGTTAGATTACTATTGTAACTTCAGATCATAATTTTATATTTTATTCATGCCGTTGCATACAAGTCAATGGAAGCGTGGTTTGGTTGCCGGAAGCTCGTAATCATGTCCTATTCAATGCAGAGTTATTCTCGGGGGTTTTATTCGGTTGCATTCGATATTGTGTTGAACGGGACCGTAATAGAATGGGATTTTAAAAACGTTTTTATATGGTCTCAAGATTTGCTGCTTGAATTTTGCATGAGGTTCATCAAGTTCAGTTTCTTTTTGTTTTAAAATACGTAAAATACGAATAGGGGTTTCCAAAATCAAAATCGAAATCATTTATTCAATTTAGGCATCAAAGACGCACTTATGATCGGCAACTTTTCATTATAACGTACTTTAAATACTCTACCGCCGCGTTTCAAAATATATAGAGCCCACCGAGAAGAAGCGGCAAGAAACTCGGGGCCATTCTTTTTATATAGATGTTTACAATGTTTCTACTTAGGTACTCGTACCTACGACTATTATTTCTTCGTAGACTCGTACTACAAATATTACATTTTATGGGTGGCAGAGTGACAGCTTGCCAGAAGTGGAGTATTCCAATTCTTTATAATAAGCTTTTTTTTATTAAAACGTTTTTTACAGTCAACTTGAATTTGCCCTCTGTGAGCTCAGTTATGTGATTTGGGATTTTATTGTAAAAACGCACACAATTTCCTAGGAATGACTTATTAGTCTTCGCAAGTCTAAAACTAGGTACAGCTATCCTATTTGTATTTCTAGTATTAAAAGTGTGGTGATCACTATTTAACTTATATTTATGTAAATTTTTACGAACATACATTATATTTTCAAATACATATAAGGAAGGCAACGTTACAACACACGACAACGTTTTCGATCCATATCTCACCCACTTTGATAAATTTGGTACTTATTATAATCAATATTCAATCTACGCACCATTCATATCTAACGTGGTAATGCTACCAGCATTTTGGGCACTACTCTCCCTACCATGGCGCTTATAGATAAGTAATTTTTATTTTTATTTTTATTTTGAAGTTTGTTTGTTTAATAAAATTGTAGTTATGGGCTGTATATATCAAGAATGATTACATTGTAGTATAATCATCCTTGTATATATGTAAATATAAAGTGAATGATATTACTTGTTAACGATATAAATACACTACTATTCAAAATATTAAGTCTTAAATATTTAATGTAGATGATAATAGCATCGGAAGACTTCCTTCAAATTATATTAGAGTGTTATGAACGTTGTTTTCCGTAGAAATGAATTTGACAACAATAGCTTTTTTAATCATTTTGATTAAACTGGAGAGTATAAAATATACTATAAAATAAATATCACTGTATTTTGTACGACACTACTCAACAATATTATAACCTTGCTACGCCGCGGTTCCTCTACGCCGTAGCATCGTAGCCCGAATATTCGCAGACTCGTGATTACATTGTGATCGCATAACTGAGATTCGTAGCCAAGCGCACATGTTTCCACGGTTTGATCCATGCATTCTTGTTGTTTAGTGATGAAATTGAATTATGGAATACATCATATAATACATACCGTTCCATTTATCTAAGATTGTCGTGAACCAATAATAGGCTCGCCTCCTATTACATGAAACCAAAAATGTTTATGTTTATTTATCTAACTTTATCGTGAACGTTAATGTTGTAGTGATGTGTGTATGTAAAGTAAGTGAGATTACTACGAGTAATTATATATTATACTTTGAAGCCATGCATATGAATTATTCCATATCCATCCACGT
Source organism: Selenia dentaria (assembly GCA_917880725.1). Classification (NCBI taxonomy): domain Eukaryota; kingdom Metazoa; phylum Arthropoda; class Insecta; order Lepidoptera; family Geometridae; genus Selenia; species Selenia dentaria. The sequence continues at coordinate 16,046,406 of OU862888.1, read as the reverse complement.
GAAAATACAACTAAGGCATAGGATAGTATTAGGTAGCCCTTCTTGCCTTCTGTAAAGAGAATAAGATGTGAATATAAATAGGAATGTAATGGCTGGTAATGGTGCTGTTGTATAGGACGAAGAATAGGGTTCAGCGGTTACTTTTAAAACGTGTAACGTCATCAAGGTTCGTGTCTACAGCAGTGGCGCGTGTTGAGAAAGCTTGGTCCTATAGTAGGCTGATGTGGCCTGATATAAAAGACAATGAAAAACTACAGCGTACAAGTATAGTTTTATAAATAAAAACCTAATCAACTGACTTCGAAAAGGAGGAGGATCGCTACTCGTCGCGTATATTGTTTTTATTGTATGATCATGCATAACTATACAGAGTAGCCCGATTTTCATAATTCTTTTTAGTTTGGTAGAGTATACTTTCGAACCTTGGACTTGGGACCACCTATTTAATATTCATTGCTCATGTTCAGTCATGCTGTCTTGAGTTACACTCCAATAAATGAATAGTGTTTCGTCTATCTTGATGACATCCTTATTAACGGTGAAGAACAATCGATCCCGTAAGTTCAAGGGTCGCTAAAAAGGGTGAAAAAAATTTTTACCACAAAATTTAACCGACGTTATCTCTAAAAAGTTGAACACATTTTTGTGTTGAAGTCAGCTTAACTGTTTAGTAATTTTTTTAAGTAGTTTTTTAACTACAAAACTAATAAGCTACGACACTACAAAAACTTTGGTTCATACCTGTTTTATATGATAAAATGTAAATAAATGATTGAACCTGTTGCTTAAAAGTAACTTCTTGTAACATTAGTTGTCTTAAAGTAAATAAAATATATTTGTATTGACGTCTAATAATATAGTTAATGTGTTTACTACTGAGCGTTCTTCATTACAGGCTGAATTCGATAAACTCCCTACACAAAATAATAAGTGAATTATGTCCCAAAAATCTCTGTAAGCGCTCTCTTTGGTTCTCGAGTCGTTCATAATAAGTCCTTACGGTTTATCTCATTTTCGTTGACGCGTTGAAAGGCGGCGTTTTTGTAAAACGCTGGAAGTGGGGGAGTAAGCCAAGGCGGTGTCAAGTGTGAGTGACGTTATCAGGAGGTACCTTGCAAGCTCACAGGCACGCCCGAATTTATCTGACTTAACGTCTGCTCGCCCTGGATTTAATTACTAAGGTAGGCGTGTGCTTTGTCAATTGTTAAATGCGGTTTTATAAATATGTTGGCAAAAGGTAAAAAGAATTATATCCAGCCCGGCCGCTATGAATGGCAAGTAATTGTGAGTTGCAGGTCTAGCGGTCATCGCGTCTGACACGTATTATCGGAAGACGTGACATTGAATCCGTCCGACGATTTGTAATTTTTCTCACCATATTTGCAAAGTAGTAAGTCAATGTCCAATTGTGTAATGGATCTTCGGCACCAATCAAATCTACTATTTAGCAACACCTTCGTGCTAAATAAAAAAAATTGACGGTGACGAATGAACTTATTATGAAACAGTATCTGTTTCTGAAGCGCTATTCTAAGCGATTCGTAGTAGAGCTCGACTTCTTAACACATCAACAAGTTAAGCAACACTTGCTGCGGTCAGGACTTGGATGGGTGACCGCTAAGGGCATTATTCAACTGAGCACTTCCACGTGCTTCGGAGGACACGTTAAGCCGTCGTTCCCGGTTGTTTGTCTTAGGACAACAGTCGTTAGACTATGTCGGAGACGTTCGTGCGGCCTGAAAACATCGACATGGGTTGGCCACTGACCTATCCACCAATCCGCACTGGGCCCGCGTGGTGGATTACGGCCCAACTCCTCTCTCTGAGAGGAAGGCTCGAGTCCCAGCAATAGGAACAAAATGGACTGATTATGATATGATTGATCTAATTCTAGCAAATAATCAAGAACCTAATCAAACAATTTCATTTTCTAGGTTTGTATGCCAATTTACCAACAAAATTGAAACAATTGTTATAACATCGAAATAAAAAATGCAACACGATAACAAATGTTGATACGGTAATGATGGGTTATGGATATGGTAGTTGTGCAAAAATAAAATACCTTCAAACCGCTAAGGTGCCTCATAAAAACAAAATTGACGCAATGAAAGCATGCGGCCATACCACAAATGTATGCTAACATTAATTAGTTCTACATGTATAGTACAATACCGGGATGAAGCTTAGGCACACATCACACATGCTAATTCACTTAAATAAATACTCAAATGACTGACTATAATTTGCAAAGAGATTGAACAGTTATACTGAATGTTTTTTTCGTTTTATGTTTTCTAACTGATATTTAATATTAAAAAGCGTCTGGCGTCCTAGACAGTGAGCAATATCATAATTCCAAGTAGCCAAAGGATCCAAATTATCTTCCCAACTTTTTAGGACAAACAAAGGCCCCTTTTAGTGTATAGTATATATAAAGTGTACCTAAATTGTTCGTCTTAGAATCAAAACAGACCTAACCATTAACAAAACTGGCTTTCTAGCATCTTCTTTATATAAAACAACAATGTAATATTTAACAGCAGTTACCTATGTCCATAGCAAGGTTTTATTTTTATTTCTCTGATAACCATTTAGCGCATAATTGCGAGCGATCAACCAAATATCACTGCAAGTTTTACACAAAGGAAAAGTAACTCACGGAATTCCGCTTTGTTACGTTAAATGAATGAAATGAAATATTTTTTATTTATTGCTACTTAAATAAATAAAAATAAATGATGAAGTCGGGCAATAAATGGATTTGTGTTCTTAATAGTCACACGTAGCGGCGAAAACGGTTTGCGACCACTGAGAAAGACGTAGGTACTGGTATATGAACCAAGTACCGACCGATTCTGCTAAGGAGTTATGCTTTCCAGACGAATTTGTAGTGTGTGTGTTTAATTAATATCAGAGGACTTCAGGATGTAACGGATCATAATTACATTCAAACTAACACATACTTTGAAGGTACTCCTACAACTAAAACGTCTTTACCTTTGTTAGTCATGTTCTTCATAGAACTCTTAGCAGCAAGTACAAGAAAAGAAATATGAATAGTTTTTACTACGTATAAAAACAATACTGTATGGATAATGTTACATTGATTTAATGGCTCCTGCCGTGCGATTCTCTAACAGCAAACATCGTTGCATCTTTGACAACATCCGTGAAACAAATGACGAGATGACAAGGAATGTTGGAAAAACAACCTTATGTACAAGGCGATATCTCATAAAGCATTTGACATCGATGAGCTCGTCAACAAGCGCATCGACGAATCATTAGAGAATCGCACGGCTGGTTCTTAGCCGGCAGATTTTTTTTATCTTGACACATATTTTATTGGGTAAAATGAGTCAATCTATGTACAGTCAGAATAACATAGTAGGTCGGTAATACACTAAACTAATGAGAAAATAAAGATTGTGATGAGAGTAATTTTTTTTTGTTTTGTCTTTTATTTCCAATCCGTTTTTCTCTACTTTCAGAAGATTGTATGTGGGTGGCTTTGTTATGTAGAGTGAGTCTTCTGTCACTGAAGACTTCTCCTCATTAGTATACAGTGTGCTCCCTAGTCAGAGGGAAGCACTTGTTTCCTTCGCGTAGTCGCGGCGTGTAACTATTGTTTAGTTGTTGTGATGCCAGGCTATTAGGGTGGTTACTCAATCGTTGCTGATAGGTTGTCGTTGATTTGCTGATTTCCTCCTTAACAGTTGGCATAACGAGGTTGTGGTGTATTTCCGAATTGGTTATGTACCAAGGTTCATTATTGATGTTTCTCAGTATTATGTTTTGCATTATTTGCAGCATAGATATGTTGGAGAATCACATAGTAGGTCGAGAATACACTAAACTAATGAGAATATGAAGAATGTGATGAGAGTAAATGCAGCTAAATGAGCAATCCTGACGCTTGCAGCAAGGGAAAATCTATGTCTGTATACAAGGAAGGATGCAAGAAAAAAGCACTATGTAGTCATGTATATAAATATATAAACATTAAATATCTACTGAGAAGCAATAGTGCGCAAACATTACTGTGTTAGGGGTGAAGAGTACTGTACTGTAATAGTTAAAATCACTGGACGAAAGACACTCATAAACAAATGTCTCGGGATGGCGGCCGCAGTACAGTGCCACACAAAATTAGTTCGAGTAGTTGAGCACTGGAGTGATTGAAGTAAGCGCAGTGCTATTAAACGCACTAATTGGCCGCGTCGTCAATTAATTGCGAAAAAAAACAGAACTACTAGTGTCTTTTCTTATAGAATAATGTTCGAAACATCGGGGTAAAAATAATGTAATCTATACGCTATTTAATCAGCTTGAAATTATTTAATTTCAATGGTTTTTAATTCGAAGTTTACTACTAATACTTATATCATACTTACCTGCGTTTTTGTCATCATATAAGAAATATTCTAGTTGCAACAAAGGATAAGCAGCTTTGTGAAGACAGTTTTATTTCTGAGTGGCGACCGAGGCCTGTAGTACGAGAGTGGATTCTAGTCCCTCATTACTGCACGTTTTGCGAGTCGAGTCGCGTGTCTCCATTACGAAAGGCGACGCCGAGTCGCCTTTGAACGTGATGCCCATAGACTAGGAAGAAATGCGTACTAGACGTCGCATGGCTTAAGCCGATGCATGCCCGGTGTTAGTGCAAATGGGCTAGGTGTACTGAAGTCAATGCTTATGATTACAAATTTATTACGGAGAGTATATATTATATTATACTTACCTTAGAGTCAAGTTTATTCCCTCATTATACGTTATATGTCGACACATGATAGATGGATAGATGAATTCTTTATTGCAAGACCACGGTACAAAACAAATAATACATAAAAGATATACGATAGTTTTGTCAGCAAAAACTACAAAACTGAATTATTTATAATTTACTAATAATGAAATTATATGAGTTGTTAATGCGCCGTCTCGGATTGATAGACCATACAAATGTTTTTCTCTCTTTCTCTCCTCTCCGTAATATCCGTCAAATATAGCTAATAATGACAGATTTGGTGTTTACTTACAGTCTAAAGTTTGACTAGACTACTCTCACTTCGTCACCTGATACAGCATAAGGAAACACTTATTGAGAAATGATATGTGTTGTATGAATCATAAACTAATAAAAAAGTTAAGCATTGAAGCGATGATACGTTGCTGGAATCGATCCCAACCTCGGTCTTGAGCGAGAGTAATATTGGATGAAAATAACAGTATGGTGGTAGGGCACTGACTAGTGTCCACTAGCTATTTTTTATGGGACAGGCTGGCAAACGAACCGACGGCTCACCTGATGGCAAATGATCACCGAGCTCACAGGCATCCGTAATAGGTCTCGAGGATGCTTTGCCAGCCTTTAAGGAAAGCATAGGCTCTTTTCTTAAAGTCTCCCATGTCGCATCAGTTCGTGAATACCTCAAGTGGGAGTGCCATCGAAATCGTACGGTTGTGGAATCCCACCACCATGGTTACCACCCTCAAAATTTAAAACCTGTCGCCAAGCACCAACGGTGTGTTCGTGTAGCTAATCTTGAGAGCATCGCAATTATATCCCGTGCGATTCTCTAATGATTCGTCAATGAGCTCGTCGACGAGCTCACCGATGTCAAATACTTTATGAGATATCGCCCTTGTAACAAGGTTGATTTTCCAACGTTTCTTGTCACCTCGTCATTTGTTTCACGGATGTTGTCAAAGATGCAACGAAGTTGGCTCTTACGTGCGATTCTCTAATGATTCGTCGACGAGCTCACCAATGTCAAATGCTATAAGAGATATCGCCTTTGTATGTAAGGTTGTTTTTCCAACGTTTCCTGTCATCTCGTCATTTGTATCACGGAAGTTGTCAAAGATGCAACGATGTTTGCTCTTAGAGAATCGTACGGCATAATCGCACGGCTGCATGGTTTGTTTTTATATTTGCAGCTTTCGTATCAGAAAAAGCCGCAAACTGTGTCTAGTACTTTCGTGCTCATATTGATCATGTTTCTGCTTTACTCAAAGTGGTAAGTCTTAGTAGTCTTAGTATTAATTGTTTTGCTTTTATATAATTTAAGAGTATGTGATGTCTATTGCCTGTTTGTCTGTGGCGATGCCAGAGTAAAGTGTGGTTTGATAGAGATACATTGGCTAAATAATAATTACACTGTACGAGATAATTGGGGTGAATTGGGAACAAATTAATTCAGATCGGATGACTCGGATCTCTGAGTTATAATTATAGGAATCAATAGAATCTCTGTAATCACAAGGACTATTTTTCTCTGAACTCTGAACTTGTTATAATCATCGATAACGTCGTGAACTATTGTTAGGTATTTCAAAGAGTAAGGAACTGTGTACTGGATCTTATTAAAACTTTGTTTGATATGCTTGTGGCTACGCGCTACAACATTGTGAAGATTTGAACGTGTAGAAATCAAATCTACATTTTCGTAGGCGGGCACGCCGGTCGGCGTGCGTTCACACTTCACACTCGCGCCATGCCATATTGCACGCGCATCGGAACGTACCATAAAGTGCGGCTAGCGGACCAATTTTATCCGCGTTTTTCGACGCGCCACGCTGATGTGCGAATCGCAGTCGCAGCGTTGCTCGTAATTTTTTTATTTTTTTTTGTTGCTTCACATTTGACTGTGGCGTGTGGATATGCTTTTCTTAAGAATAGGTTCTGGGTTTTTTAATTCAATGTTTCTCAGTAGTGATGGCTATCAGATGCTTGATTTATAAATTGATTCGTTGCTGGGATATTATATTTTAAGAAAAGTTAAGTAAAAAAATCAGTAATATTTTTCTAAATCATTTTTGGTGGGGTGCGTTTTTTGTCTTCTATATAGTCAACGTTCGCGTACAGGGCTCGCTCACACTTATCACGTATATTATGTGACTTTGGCGCTTAAAAGGTTAAACTGTATGATGTCGTAGTACTATAACATGTGTAGTTAGTCTGAAACCAACATAATAATACAATACAAACACAATACCCACAAGTAAACAGTCGAACATACCTCATAACTTATTACATTGTACAATCATGCGACGATGTTCGGCATTTACGAGTTCACCATATTATTTTCAGATACGATATTCATTCGTTCAGAGTAGAGAGCCAAGAAAGTATTTCTGCATTCAGATCTTCTTATTGGATTGAAACTTCTTCGTATATTTGTCGACTAGATACTCACACTGTTATATATGTATACATACCTTCACGTCTGTACATCCCCGATAAAGGTGACATGGGTGTATAAGCAAACACATGTTTGCAGTATTGTCATTAATCTCATGTAATAGGAAGTGAGCCTATTGCCAAAGAACGCTAATTATTATTTGTGAAATAAATAAAAAAAGGGCCATTTGTCACCAGTGCCAATCAAAAGGGGCCCAAGTTCTGGTAAATTTATCACCATTTGCGATGTGGGATTAAAGAATTCCTTATTTACTGTCGTAGGTTAGAACTGAAAAAGTCATAGTGGAGATTTTTATATTTATTGCTGTCTGTTTGGTTTTTTCAGGGTTTGTATCGCAAAAGAAAAAAAGAACTCATATAGGAACGCTCTGTTGTCCGTCTGTCTGCTGTGTTTTTGTTACGTGTTTCTAAAAAAAAAAGCGTCTTGATCTTTTTTCAGAAACACGTAGTAGTATTAAGTTGAAATTTATATGAATTACTCTGGTCTATATTATATTTCAGTGGCGAAAAATCAAACTTGTAAGTCAACGCGATCAAAAGAAATGACCGTTTTATGTCGCATACTTTGCAATTTCACAACGGAATCAAAGCTATATGGTACTTCCTGTAGACCTAGGATCATGAAATTTGGCATACAGCAATGTCTTACAGCACAAGGAAAAGATCTGGAAACCGTGAATATGTAGTTTAATAACAAAAAAACGCGAATTTACTATTACAAACTTAATATTTGCTGTTGGTGCAATAACCGTGTCTAAGGATCACACGGCAAAGTAAAGTTTGTCGGGATAAGTCTTCGATGGATTCTAATCTTAACTACCTTAAATACCAAGTTTATACGGAACCGTCGCCCTCGGTGCGCGATTCCAACTCGCACTTGACCGTTTTTATTTTATTGTATCACCAGTATGATGGTAGTGGAATAGGAAGACGACCAGCCGTGCGATTCTCTAATGATTCATCGACGAGCTCGTCGACCAGCTCCAGATCAGAATCAGATCCAGACCAGAACCAGATCAGATATCTCTCTTGTACATAAGGTTGTTTTTCCAACGTTTCTTCTCATCTCGTCAATTGCTTCACGGATGTTGTCAAAGATGCAACGCTGTTTGCTCTATGAGAATCGCACGATTGGGGAAGTTTTAGTTTAAGGAAGTTGGTCTATAGCAGATAGATTGTACCCTTCAAGAGTCGATGTCATTATAACAATGAAATTTCTGTTGTGTCTGGCCGTGTAACCTTTGATGGACTATGTAACTTCCATAATTGAATATATTGACATATAAACGCGCATCTCAATATTGACATTCTAACATACATTTTCCATCTGCGTTATTTTAGTATCTAAGAAGTTGTACTCTTGTACAACACCTTGAGCTCAATGTTCGTGTGTAAGTTGATACTAAACAATACATATAATATATCAGCTTGAGATTAATATAATAGCTGATATGGCCATCTTAACCTACTAAAGTTTTTAACAGCATACATTTGATAGGATATGGAAAAGTTTATTTGGTGCGCTGAGCAGTGGACGGTTATAACTGTAATAATATTTTTCTACACCCATGCTATAAGTCCTCTATAAAAGTTTCTGGGACAGTAAGCTTACTCGTATTTCCAACATTGAAACAACCAGTGTCACAATAACCATTATATCATCCAAATGAGTGTTCTGTTGTTCGCTGTCGATCCCTTCCGCGCAAAGAGGTTCTTTTTTTATTCTATGGCCATGACGGCGTATTATGCCAGTTCTTCGAGTTTAATTTTTTATTTTGTACCTTACACTTTTCATCAAGAAATATTTAAAAATGAGTCCAGTTCTAAAGAGTTACACACTTATTTACGATTTACCGCAGCTTTGTATGTTTGGAATAAAGTATCGGGATCCCACGGGAACTATCCAGCAAATCGGGTATAAAAAGTAGCTAAGATATGTGTTATTTATGGGTATAAGGTATCTCCAACCCAAACTTAAATGCCCTGCCCACTGCCACTGTGGCAAAATGGCAGTGGGCAGGGCACATAGCACGCAGAACAGATGGCCGATGGGGCCGGAAGCTTCTCGAATGGAGACCGCGGACCGGCAAACGCAGCGTAGGTCGTCCACCGACACGGTGGACAGACGACCTGATAAATGTCGCAGGACGACGTGGATGCAGGCCGCTTCCAACCGGTCCTTTTGGAAAATGATGGGGGAGGACTATGTTCAGCAGTGGACGTCCTACGGTTGAGATGATGATGATGATGATGAGGAACCCAAACTTAATCAAAATCGGATGAGCCGTTTTAGTGTAAAGAAGTTACACACCTACACACTCATTCACTTTCATAACTCACTTACTTTCTAAACATTCTGTATAATATTAGTGAGTGTGTGATACTGTATAATACCTGATGACTTGTACATCCACTCATAGCTAAAATGGTGACGAAACCATTAACGGTAATCAAAATAACATAATATAGTTGTTCCTTATGCGGCTTCTGCAGTATGGGTCAAAATAAATTAGCTACTAATCCACATCTCTCACATAGTGTTGAAAACATCATACTTTTATCGGTCTTTGAACTCTACCCTTAATCTGAAATGTAGCTGACAATGACACTGAAGTTTAATATCCAGCTTGTAGACACAGCTACAGTGTAAACCGAAGCCACCTCATGCATTAAACATGGTCCGACGCGTGGTAAACCTGTTGAAAGAGCCCTCAGTCGATTTGCAGTTCACACCTAGTAATTTATACATGACAAGAGCAGCGACAAGAGGTACTTTTCATGCAAATATTTTAAGTTGCTACCAAAACTCGTTCCTGACTGGCCACTGGAGTTAACTCCAATATCTATTCTATAAAGTGTTCGTCTTAACAAAATTTGGTACCTACTTATATGTTGACAAAATGCATTGAAATTATACTGACTGTTTACATAACTTCAATATCTATTCTGTAGAGTCTGGACCCTTATAAAATTTAAGATGCAAGTAAATACTTACATTGTAGTTTAACATAATAACTATCCCATAGAGTGTTAATATACATTCAGTGATTTTGTATTTTGAGTAGGAGATGATAGTAGATACAATACAGGTTAAAATATTCATTGATATTGAAACTAAAGGCTAAAAGCTTAATACGTAATCATATAGACATGGCGTGTACTGGTGCGACAGAAATCTAATTGCTATTGAATGCGACTTCACACTGATAAGACTTAAAACCGACAAACAGGTCAGATAAACTGACCTATGAGCTGATTGTCAGCCCATTATGTTCCTACTGCTGAAACTCGAGCCTTTCTCTCAGAGAGAAGTTGGGCTATAACCCTGAAGTTTTCAGGCTGCCCGAAGGTCTTCGACATAGCCTAACGACTGTTGTCCTAAGACAAACAACCGGAACCGACGGCTTAACGTGCAAAGCACGGAATGCCACGGAAGCTCTCCGTTAACTAATGCCACTAGCGATCACCCATCTAACTCCTGACCGCAGCAAGCGTTGCTTTACTTGTTAATAGATTAAGATCGCCAGGTCAAGCTCCTCTGCGAGCGCTTTATCAGATAGTACCTACTATTTCTAACTACGAGTAATAAACATAATCGTAAGGTTTAATCAAGAGCAGAGTTACCTTCAAAGTGTAAGAACATAACCTCTGTTTTATGGCACGTGTGACCTTACAAGTTACGGCCACCTCAAAATAATTGACATAAAATCTGAGAGAGCCAAAACATGTTGTTTTACACTGAATACCTACGCAAAGTGTTTTCCCCGCATCAATTGACATGTGACAATATGCTAATTGTAAGCCAGTACGATCTACTAAGTTATTCACTGAATCGCGACACGCAGAAGTAATTAAAACTTTTAATGGATTTCTCATTTGGTTGGTCCGATTTACATATATGTAAATATGTTGGAAAGCGTGCTCCTCGCCCGCTTGTCCCAGAGGTTGCTTTCGTCAGCGGATTTTAATATAGTTCATAGTGTCGCCCCTAGGGTTTACTTTACACAACAAGAAGCGTATGAAAACTGATATATGGGGTGCTAACGTAGGTTTTATAATCAAACTAGCTGGCATTCGCAGCTTTGCTTGTCTGGTCTCCCGGGGCTATGGATTTTTATCCCGATTTTTTTTAAGTCAGAGTAACATAAGCTACTCCTTATACCATTAAATATCTGACATCGGTCCAGCCGTTTTGGAGATTAGCCAGAACAAACAGACAGACAGACAGTACATACATACAGCGTGTAACAAAAAGTTTATATTATTTTTAATAAAATAAAATAAGTTCCATATGCATTTAGTAAAAACCAGTTATTTTCATATTACCTACTAACAGGCTTAAATTGTATGTATATGTATATACACAGATATATATAGATATGTATCTATATATAGATACATAACAGTAAGCTTATAAAGCAGCGGTACGAGTAGATGATGTTTTCTCAGACAAATTTAAAACTGAGTCCGGTGTTCGACAGGGATGTATACTGTCGCCACAGCTCTTCAACACCTACACAGAATACATAATGCGGATTGTCCTGGATGGGTGGAATAAGGGTATCTCGATGGGGGGACGCGTGATTAATAACTTGTGATACGCTGATGATACCACACTTCTTGCACAAACAAAAGAAGACTTGGAAGAGCTTCTGACTCGTCTGGAAACAACTAGTCTCCAATTCGGACTTGCCCTTAATAGAGACAAGACAAAAGTAATGGTAGTAGATCGAGCAGGACACAACACTACAAGAGTACTGAGTGTAGCAAACTGCGAAGTGGTGCAAAGCTACCTCGGCACTACCATTTCCAACTCTGGAGGATGCGAAGACGAGATCAGGCGACGTTGTGCTATCACGAGGTCAGCAGTAGAACGACTGGGAAAGATTTGGAAGGACAGGCGTATAACCAAGAAAACAAAGGTTCGTCTAATGAAGTGTCTCGTCTTTCCAATCTTTCTCTACGGAGCCGAAACATGGTCTCTGAAACTGCAAGATCGCCGGAAAATCGATGCGCTGGAGATGTGGTGTTGGAGGCGGCTGTTGAAAATACCGTGGACAGCGTTCCGCACCAATAACTCTATCCTCAAAGAGCTTCATATACGAGATAGACTATCGTCGATTGTGCAGTTGCGAATACTGAAGTTCTTTGGGCATATCTCCAGAAACATGAACTCGATAGAGAGGCTTGTGGTACAGGGCCCAGTAAAAGGCAAGCGTAGCCCTGGTCGGTCACCAACTCGCTGGACTGACTCCATCAAAAATGCCACGCAGTCTACCATGGTGCAGTGTACTCGCAATGCAACCAGCCGCCAGAAATGGAGAAACATTGCGAGACGAGCGGCAGCCCTGGGAAGAGACGAAGACGACAGCGAGGAGCCTTGATGTGCCATCACCGCAATCACGACCACTCTGCCAAGAGTGCACGACTAAGAAGAAGAGAAGCTTATAAAACGTGAGCGTTGTCTGTTTGGATAATTAGATGTTTGTATGATGATGTGATGTTGTGTCTCCTTCGCACACCCAAACTAATAATTCGACAATATGACTGAATATTGTAACAAAGGTACATAATGTCTTGAAAAACATCACCTTTGATTTATCATGAAAAAATATTTATTTCTCATTCAGTGGAATCGTCATTTCTCGGGCCGTGTCGTCGAGTGCAGGTAGTGTATACTAAAACAAAAAATAGTCGGTATTTAAATGTAGCTTAAGAATTTTTTTTTTCTTTTTATTTATTTATTTAACAAAAGTTCACAGCTTTTATTATTGTTTCTTATAATTAGTAATACATAGTCTGTAATTGAGTCAAGGAGAACTCTCACTTTGTAAGCTTAATTATATAAACAAAATATTGCAAGGGATATAGCATAGTTAATGTATCACATGATCATTTCACAGAAATAGTTTGTGAACAAAATACATAGGTGTCAAATGAATATACAATAAAATACAGCGCAAGTGTAGTGTATGTGTAGTGTAAGTGTCGTGTAGTGTAAGTGTCGTGTTGTGTGTGTTTGTTCTGTAGGAAAATAGTATTTGTTCTGAGCAAAACAACTAATCAGTGCTTAACACAACCTAACAGTTTATGTTTTACATAATACCGCGGGTAACCTACAGTGCAGGCGAAATTCATCAACAATAACATGACATGACATAACACTTTTACATCAATGTACAATATTAAGCGCAAACAATTATTAAAAATAAGAAACATATTTAAACACACAGTAATATATAGGTACTTATGTTTAATTTAACTCATAATATAGGTATATATGTATAAACAACTATGTAACTGAGTACTGTGTTCAAAGCATATTCAATCGCTACGATTTTATGTTTACTGTTTTATATTATGGTGTTTAATACATGATGTTTCGGTTGAAGTTTACGGTTGGAAAAACATATTTCCAGCTTTACATTAGAGCTTAAAAACTTTTGCAAATAATATATATTATAACAGTTAATATTGAGACCTCAAAGGAACGCCTGAGGGCGTATACAAGATTTATTCTTAGGGTGCTATTAAAAAGAGAGCGGTCACGCGTTCACGCGTTTACGCGGTTTTGCGTTCGTTGTTTTTTTTTGCAGCCCTGAAAAGAGCTTTGTCCAAAATAAATTAACTATTACTTTTTACTGCTAAACGAATAGGGCACTTTGTATGACATATAATTAACTTCCTCTTAGTATTATATCTTAATCTTTCCGCATCAGGACAAAAAATAACAATAGATTTATAAATGAACTTTGCCTCTAATGAGGCTTGCTGATTTTGACTGTTTTGGCCAGCTGGATATCCTATCCTGGATTACGGTGACTACCTTGGCGTGAATCGCACAAAGATTTGTGTCTTCAAAAAAGCCTACAAGGTACGCCTCGCTCGCTTCCTGAATAGCAATCACAGTAGAGCTTTGAAACCGTAAATCAGTCCTAAAATCTTGCGCAATTTCCCTTACAATACGTTGGAATGGCAGTTTTCTGATTAGCAACTTTATGCTTTTCTGATAGCATAACGCTACAGTCCCCGGACGGTATCTGTGTGGTTTTTTTAAGCTACCAGTCACCGGAGCGCTTTTTCTTGCAGATTTCGTCGCTAGCTGCTTCCTTGGTGCTTTTCCACCGGTACACTTCCGAGCGGTCTGCTTAGTACGCGCCATATTACTCCGTAGGCTCCTACTTGAAGATTATATTACGTTGCATAGATATACCCAAACAGGAGTAAACGTTCTGACTGCGTCGGTCAACTGTGGGTAGACTGTGGGTATATCTATGTAACGTAATACAACACAACGAACGCAAAACTGACCGCGTAAACGCGTGACCGCACTCTGTCTGATAGCACCCTTAAAGTGGGCTTTGCAAGTATTTTTTCCTTTGTGATAAAATGACAATATTGACATTGTGCTAATTAATCCTGTATGTAACTTTTTTTACTGTGTAATGTGTGTCGGTATATATAAATAAATAAAATAAATAGATATGTATCAGTCCCTCAGTAAATCCGTGCGCAAAAGTGTAAAGTTATGATCATGTATTCCGATCGTGTTTACGAGTCCCGGATAATGACGTGTGGGACTTCCAAAAGGATCAGTACTCTCTTCTATTTGACCTCTTCAAAGTATCATTTTGTTTAGTCGTAAACTCACTAAGATCAAGCAGATAAGTTGAGTACACTTAAATATTAACATATAACTTATAAAATCTGACTCGTCAACCCTGAGGTAGTACCTTTTCTTTACCAATAGGCGCTGCGAGTTGAACAATATTACAAGCAAAATCAGAAAAACTTTGACGGTACGTGGAAAATATTCAAGATAGTGTGATGTCGTTTTATAGATAATATGTATTTGACCAGACGGGCAAGTCGTCTTATATTAGGGCTGATATCACTATACTGTAGACAGTGGGGTCATGTCTGTCCCAAACATTTTACTACGAGTATCATCATACATATACATATCATCGGATGGTTTGTGTTTATGCAGTACTTATAGTACTTATACACATGATACTTATTGAAATTGGTTTTCAAAAACAGTGGCCGAAACGCACTGTTAGGTGCTTGACGAATTTTTGACGTGATAACGTCTTATAAGTCGATGAATGCCGGTTGCACGCACAAATAAGTATGACTCATTACGTTCCGTTGTTACGTCCCGCCTGAGCTGAGCGTGCAAGCGAGAGCGCGGAACAACAGAGGGAAAGACACGATCGGCCTAAGCGTTCGGCTTTTCTTATGACGTTGACACGTAAAATTATCGTCCGTAAACTGACAACCATTTTTTTTCAGTTTGTGAGTGATAGCTAGTCAATCTAAAAAGAAGTACTTGGAAATGCATACTATATTGCTGTAGATTTACTTCCGTTGTTATTTCTGGCATTTCGTGCCCGGGGTTCTAACTCTTGATGACCACTAGTTAGACCCTCACTATCATCTACGCTATAGTGCGTTTCTAAATAAATCCTTAATGAATGTTTGCACACTCCTTATTTTAGGTAGAGTATTTGGTATTTCGGTGGTACGTACCTACCAAGGTGGACTTGAATTGAATTGACCAAGGTGGACTGTTACCTACTAAGAGTTTTTTTATCTACAAACCGATCAGATAATATAGCGATGAGTTTTTGCCCCAAGATTATTCACGAAACGTCGTCATAGTATCGTATCGACTTTTATATGTTGTGTATATGTTAACTTTATTATGTTGGCTGGATCATAAACTTGTGAAGACATACATACTAAACTATATTTTATTAAAGCTACTTATCGATGACATTGGAAGTAAGGGGTAACTGTAGTTTTATAGTCGACTACATCACCATTCCAAACGCAATGAAACATATTAAAGTAGTACCTACTTCAGTAGATTAGATACATAAGATAGTTTATAAAATGTGTACAATGTACTGAGGAAAACAAACTAAAAGATTTATAACTCTAATAAATAATTAATTAGCTAGCACAGTACATTGCATAAAATCCACCCTCCGTTTTGACTGCACCGCAATCGGCTTGGTTAGTGACACTTGGCCCATCAAGACGAATCTAATGTCGTATCATGACCATACTTATGAAAATTGGTCGAGCCGTTGGGTAGTATTAGCAGATATAGGAACGGACAAACATACATATACGTGATACAGGTCAAACACATAAACTCCTTATGGGGTTCTCCGCATTCGGGTAAACGGCACTCTTCCTTATTTGCACGAAATTAAAAAAACATGATATTTTATTCACTGAGCCTCATGATCCAATTAATATCTAAGTAAATCGTGAGTTTAAAA
The DNA here is from genome assembly GCA_917880725.1 of Selenia dentaria. NCBI lineage: Eukaryota > Metazoa > Arthropoda > Insecta > Lepidoptera > Geometridae > Selenia > Selenia dentaria. Next base: position 16,029,906 of record OU862888.1, on the reverse strand, counting down.
ACGTGGTCAAACACACAATGTTTTCTGATAACGGGATGTTCAACATTTACCCCGAATACCCTGAAAGCTTTTAAAGGAAATCGATACCCGCTGGTGGTAAGTTTTATGAAGTATTCGTATTTGCTACTGGAACAATTTCCATGTACGTTGTGACGATATACCTACGTTTTAAATTTGCAGAGAATGAGCTGAAAGGAATATGGAAACACGTTTAATTAATTTGTGTTTGCAATTTTGATGTAGAACTTAATGTATTTATTCTCCCCGGGTTTTTAATTTATTTTGCACTTTACTGAAGCATAAGCTATAATTGTATCTCATAATAACTCTGAGTTGAACTTACTTAAATATATTATACACTAAAAATCTAAAGAAATATTGCAATTTGAAGAGAGAAAAAATCACATCCGCGGACGTGATTTGAACTGTGTGTGTGAGTGTGTGTATGAGATGAAGGTAGAAGTATTTATGTTTTTATCTTTATAAAGTCTTCCGCATTACCAGGGCTATGATTTTTTAACCAATTGTTGACTGTCTGCTTGAGTTCTCTATTGTTTTTTGTTAGTATATCTGGCTGAATTTTCCAGACTTTATTATAGATATGAGGTCCTAAAAAACCTGCGTGTCGGTGTGCTAGTTTAGAGTTATATAGTGGTTTTTCAAAAACAATATCTTTTCTTCTTTTTCTATTATGTTTGTCCATGTTTAATCTAGGTACTTCTTTATGTTGTTGCAGAAACAGACTCTGCAAAAAAAATTTAAGCTAAATTATATAAAAAAAATATTGCAAGGGATATAGCATAGTTAATGTATCACATGATAATTTCACAGAAATAGTTTGTGAACAAAATACATAGGTGTCAAATGAATATACAATAAAATCCAGCGCAAGTGTAGTGTATGTGTAGTGTAAGTGTCGTGTAGTGTAAGTGTCGTGTTGTGTGTGTTTGTTCTGTAGGAAAATAGTATTTGTTCTGAGTAAAACAACTAATCAGTGCTTAACACAACCTAACAGTTTATGTTTTACATAATACCGCGGGTAACCTACAGTGCAGGCGAAATTCATCAACAATAACATGACATGACATAACACTTTTACATCAATGTACAATAATAAGCGCAAACAATTATTAAAAATAAGAAACATATTTAAACACACAGTAATATATAGGTACTTATGTTTAATTTAAGTCATAATATAGGTATATATGTATAAACAACTATGTAACTGAGTACTGTGTTCAAAGCATATTCAATAGCTACGATTTTATGTTTACTGTTTTATATTATGGTGTTTAATACATGATGTTTCGGTTGAAGTTTACGGTTGGAAAAACATATTTTCAGCTTTACATTAGAGCTTAAAAACTTTTGCAAATAATATATATTATAACAGTTAATATTGAGACCTCAAAGGAACGCCCTCAACACAAGATTTATTCTTAGGGTGCTATCAAAAAGAGAGCGGTCACGCGTTCACGCGTCCACGCGGTTTTGCGTTCGTTGTTCTTTTTGCAGCCCTGAAAAGAGCTTTGTCCAAAATAAATTAACTATTACTTTTTACTGCTAAACGAATAGGGCACATTGTATGACATATAATTAACTTCCTCTTAGTATTATATCTTAATCTGTCCGCATCAGGACAAAAAATAACAATGGATTTATAAATGAACTTTGCCTCTAATGAGGCTTGCTGATTTTGACAGATTAAGCGCGTTCACTCCTAATCCTCCTCGCCAGCTGGATATCCTATCCTGGATTATGGTGACTACCTTGGCGTGAATCGCACAAAGATTTGTGTCTTCAAAAATGCCTACAAGGTACGCCTCACTCGCTTCCTGAATAGCAATCACAGTAGAGCTTTGAAACCGTAAATCAGTCCTAAAATCTTGCGCAATTCCCCTTACAAGACGTTGGAATGGCAGTTTTCTGATTAGCAACTTTATGCTTTTCTGATAGCGACGTATTTCGCGTAACGCTACAGTCCCTGGACGGTATCTGTGTGGTTTTTTAACGCTACCAGTCACCGGAGCGCTTTTTCTTGCAGATTTCGTCGCTAGCTGCTTCCTTGGTGCTTTTCCACCGGTACACTTCCGAGCGGTCTGCTTAGTACGCGCCATATTACTTCGTAGGCTCCTACTTGAAGATTATATTACGTTGCATAGATATACCCAAACAGGAGTAAACGTTCTGACCGCGTCGGTCAACTGTGGGTAGACTGTGGGTATATCTATGTAACGTAATACAACACAACGAACGCAAAACTGACCGCGTAAACGCGTGACCGCACTCTGTCTGATAGCACCCTTAAAGTGGGCTTTGCAAGTATTTTTTCCTTTGTGAAAAAATAACAATATTGACATTGTGCTAATTTATCCTGTATGTAACTTTTTGTACTGTATAATGTAATAATAATAATAATAATAATAATATTACCGCAGGGGCGGCTTTGTGGCGAGCCATCGGTGAGTGGCGACACCGCGGACCCTGATTCTCCCTGGGGCTAAATGAGACCCCTGACCCCCGGCTTGCCTTTATTGGCCGTCCGGGGGTGGAGACGCAAGAGCAAGTAACAAAAAGCTCCAAGGGTGGAAGTGTTAAAGGGCATAACGCCGGTAGTAGCGCTCTAGTGAAACCGCAGCACACCTCTCGACACCCTTTAGCCATCCACACCAACGTTGCCCCTTTTGTCACCACTCATGGTGGCCTTTATGGGGGGCCCGTTTAGTGGGTGGCAAGTCATCACCTGCCCAAAATATTTAAAATGAGACTGAATTTGGCAGGTGCCGTAGTCTCTTCCATAGCCCACTATCTTTTTATCACTAATAAAATCATTTCAATAGCCTTGTCATTTTACCCATTTTTATAATAGATATACCATTTCACCATCCATCCATAAGTTTCTGTTTTTTTATACTACTTTGTATTTTTATACCAAACAGGCCTCTAAGTGTTGGCTACAGCCCCACTTATGCCTTTGTAAAGGACCGGATGAAATCCGTGATTTATTTTGAATAAAAGGAATAATAATAATCTTTATTTATGAAACCATACATATACATTTGTTCTTATGCATATACAGAGACTAATACTAAGCTGTAGGTATATGTAGTATATACATTGGAAACTGTTGTTTCCGAAACTAGACTTAATAAGGAATAAGTCTGTATTTTCAGAAACAGCGAGGATTCCTCCAAATTTGGACGCAAGTACAGCGTTTACATAATAATATAATTAGGCAAGCACACAACTATTGTGCAAAGTATTGCAACAATAAAATAAGTAGCAGGATACCTACGATCTTACTTCAAAACAGGGAGTTTGTAAGTACGAGCATGTGTAGGTGATAATACTTAATAGATATTATGCATGTGTGCAGTAGGCCGTAATCAAATTCTTAAAGTAAGTATGTGTATATATGTATTCGATTCGAGTGGGTGTGTGTATTTGTGAGTAGAGTGCATAGTAAGTTAAAATCATGTTTAGTGCAATAAATAATATTACATGTGGCGAATTTATAGTTTGTTATTAAATAGTTGTATTTACAAGGAAGAATGTGTGTCGGTATATATAAATAAATAAATAAAATAAGTAGATATGTATCAGTCTCTCAGTAAATCCGTGCGCAAAAGTGTAAAGTTATGATCATGTATTCCGATCGTGTTTACGAGTCCCAGATAATGACGTGTGGGACTTCCAAAAGGATCAGTACTCTCTTCTATTTGACCTCTTCAAAGTATCATTTTGTTTAGTCGTAAACTCACTAAGATCAAGCAGATAAGTTGAGTACACTTAAATATTAACATATAACTTTTAAAATCTGACTCATCAACCCTGAGGTAGTACCTTTCCTTCACCAATAGGCGCTGCGAGTTGATCAATATTACAAGCAAAATCAGGAAAAACTTTGACGGTACTTGGAAAATATTCAAGATAGTGTGATGTCGTTTTATAGATAATATTTGACCAGACGGGCAAGTCGTCTTATATTAGGGCTGATATTACTATACTGTAGACAGTGGGGTCATGTCTGTCCCAAACATTTTACTACGAGTATCATCATACATATACATATCATCGGATGGTTTGTGTTTATGCAGTACTTATAGTACTTATACACATAATACTTATTGAAATTGGTTTTATAAAACAGTGGCCGAAACGCACTGTTAGGTGCTCGACGAATTTTTGACGTGATAACGTCTTATAAGTCGATGAATGCCGGCTGCACGCACAAATAAGTATGACTCATTACGTTCCGTTGTTATGTCCCGCCTGAGCTGAGCGTGCAAGCGAGAGCGCGGAACAACAGAGGGAAAGACACGATCGGCCTAAGCGTTCGGCTTTTCTTATGACGTTGACACGTAAAATTATCGTCCGTAAACCGACAACCATTTTTTTTCAGTTTGTGAGTGATAGCTAGTCAATCTAAAAAGAAGTACTTGGAAATGCATACTATGTTGCTGTAGATTTACTTCCGTTGTTATTTCTGGCATTTCGTGCCCGGGGTTCTAACTCTTGATGACCACTAGTTAGACCCTCACTATCATCTACGCTATCTAAATAAATGCTTAATAAATGTGTGTCCTTATTTTAGGTAGAGTATTTGGTATTTCGGTGGTACGTACCTACCAAGGTGGACTTGAATTGAATTGACCAAGGTGGACTGTTACCTACTAAGAGTATTTAATCTACGAACCGATCAGATAATATAGCGATGAGTTTTTTGCCCCAAGATTATTCACGAAACGTCGTCATAGTATCGTATCGACTTTTATATGTTGTGTATATGTTAACTTTATTATGTTGGCTGGATCATAAACTTGTGAAGACATACATACTAAACTATATTTTATTAAAGCTACTTATCGATGACATTGGAAGTAAGGGGTAACTGTAGTTTTATAGTCGACTACATCACCATTCCAAACGCAATGAAACATATTAAAGTAGTACCTACTTCAGTAGATTAGATACATAAGATAGTTTATAAAATGTGTACAATGTACTGAGGAAAACAAACTAAAAGATTTATAACTCTAATAAATAATTAATTAGCTAGCACAGTACATTGCATAAAATCCACCCTCCGTTTTGACTGCACCGCAATCGGCTTGGTTAGTGACACTTGGCCCATCAAGACGAATCTAATGTCGTATCATGACCATACTTATGAAAATCGGTCGAGCCGTTGGGTAGTATTAGCAGATATAGGAACGGACAAACATACATATACGTGATACAGGTCAAACACATAAACTCCTTATGGGGTTCTCCGCATTCGGGTAAACGGCACTCTTCCTTATTTGCACGAAATTAAAAAAACATGATATTTTATTCACTGAGCCTCATGATCCAATTAATATCTAAGTAAATCGTGAGTTTAAAAACGTGGTCAAACACACAATGTTTTCTGATAACGGGATGTTCAACATTTACCCCGAATACCCTGAAAGCTTTTAAAGGAAATCGATACCCGCTGGTGGTAAGTTTTATGAAGTATTCGTATTTGGTACTGGAACAATTTCCATGTACGTTGTGACGTTATAGGTACGTTTTAAATTTGCAGAGAATGAGCTGAAAGGAATATGGAAACACGTTTAATTAATTTGTGTTTGCAATTTTGACGTAGAACTTAATGTATTTATTCTCCTCGGGTTTTTAATTTATTTTGCACCTTACTGAAGCATAAGCTATATGTATCTCATAATAACTCTGAGTTGAACTTACTTAAATATATTATACACTAAAAATCTAAAGAAATATTACAATTTGAAGAGAGAAAAAATCACATCGGCGGATTGATTTGAACTGTGTGTGTGTGTGTGCGTGTGTGTGTGTGTATGTAGAAGGGAGGGTATTTGAGTGTGTGTATGAGATGAAGGTAGAAGTATTTATGTTTTTATCTTTATAAAGTCTTCCGCATTACCAGGGCTATGATTTTTTAACCAATTGTTGACTGTCTGCTTGAGTTCTCTATTGTTTTTTATTAGTACTCTTATATCTGGCTGAATTTTCCAGACTTTATTATAGATATGAGGTCCTGAAAAACCTGCGTGTCGGTGTGCCGTGTGTGTGTGGTTTTTCAAAAACAATATGTTTTCTTCTTTTTATTATGTTTGTCCATTGTCCACGTTTGTCCAGTTTAATCTAGGTACTTCTTTATGTTGTTGCAGAATCAGACTCTGCATAAAAAAAATAACCATCGTATGGGGTAGGGCGACATCTATTGAACAGCTCTGACAGCATTATCCAACCAAAAGAAGAATTTATACAAATACTTAACCTCTAAAAATTGCAATGTTTGGTGTCGCCAAGCAGGCGTTAGTGCTTTAAAAAAGTAATACTGTAAAAAATCAATAGAAATGTTACTAAACGGTACAAAAAGCATTTTGATCGAATCATAATTATAATGTAGAGCCGCCGAGCAAAGTTAAAGTAATCCAAAAACGTTGAACCTATTTAAAAGACAATGTGTCTAACATAACAGTATTACTCCTGAATATATATACTTGGAGGATGACCTATATAGACTGCTTCTTAATGTATAAATCATCATCTGTATAAATAAGGTTTCGCTGATATGTGTAGCAACATTTTCGTGCCAAAAATTTGTGTTTATTGCAATGCTAAACAGCATATTTCATTATGTGATAACAAAACGGAATATTGATACTAAACAATTCCTACACGAATTTCTTTCCTGTCATAAGCTGCAGTAGTGTATGGGCTATTTGTATCACAATTTCTCAAAATCACATTCTGTATACACGAGCTGTTGAATGTTGAGCTGTTGCATCATAATCAAAAAGCTAACTGTTGCTGGCCCAGTCGTTAGTAAATGGTATATTGCGTTATGTAACCACTTCTTGGTATCGGAAAGTATGTTAAGCCGTCGGTTTTGGATGTTATCTTAGGACAACAGTTGTTAGAATATGTTAAGAGGACTGCATAGCTAGTACTTTCCGTACTAAAAGTGAAAACTCTTTTCTACCTCTTAACATTGTCCGATTTCAGTGATTTTTTTTCATGGAATCATCACATTGTTTACTATGCCCGTACGTTTTGATTTTTTCAGTATTTCAAAGTAATATCAATTTCCTCTTTTAGAACTTAATAAACTGAAAAAATCAAAATGTACGGGCATAGTAACCAATGTGATGATTCCATGAAAAAAAATCACTGAAATCGGACAATGTTAAGAGGTAGAAAAGAGTTTTCTCTTTTAGTATGCCAAGTACTAGCTATACAATCCTCTTAAGGGATTCGGGTTGTCTGTAAACTCAAACACTAGGACTGCATGCCTAATACGGCCCATATTCCTCTTTCGTAACGGGGTTCTGGGATGACTGATCATGAGGTAGGTATACTTCAGCTTGGCATGTCATGTAACGTCGTAGAGTTTTCATCCACTGTGTTTTTCTAAATCATGGTATGACACGAACACTCATAGATGGCACCAAAAACCGTTTTGTCAAAAGCAGGCTTGTAGTTCCATCTCTAGCTTGTTTCTGACACTCCATTTAATTGGAGAGAGTCTCTTCGTATTTTTCCTTAACACAACGAACTTTTTGTTGTGAATCCTTGTTTGGGTAACTGGTACTTCTGATCTATGACATCTAAACAAGATGTCATAGATACCGGGATCAACTTTAATGGGTGCCAGAAACCATGCCATTGTCCCTTTGCTCATTAAAAGGCTTGGAATTAAAGGTCGATTTTTTCAAACTTGATTGTCTATGGTTTGACCACTATCGTTGATGATATATAGCTTGATCATTACGATAATATATAGCTGAGATCACGCTAGACTTAGCATAGAGACTAGCTTCAATCAGACAATATGCAACAGGAAAGCTATCAAAACAACGTTATAGGGGCTTCGTGGCAGGTTTTTAATCTTGATTGATAGTTAACCAGGTGGACATTGAAAAGTTCCTCAGCACTATGTTATAAATTATATCACTGGAACAGTTGTGCCAGCGACCCAGGGTCAGGGTCATACTACGTTAAATTAAGGAGTTGGGATGGCTCGGGTAGAGGCTGGCGGTGGAAATGCACAATACACCCCAAGCGGGACGTCAGTGCAGGACTTAGCGCTCCCACGCTGAATAAGAATAAGAATATGTTACAAATTTTAGTACAACGTAACTTTCACTGGAAGCTCAAGCGGGAGCTAGGAATTGAACCAGGGATCACCTGATTGGCAGCTGCCCGTAATACTCCTGAGCTATTATCGCTTCATTCGATCATAGATCGAACAAAATGCAACAAGCCAGTAGCTACGCCCGTGTGACCTAACAAATTTCTTTCGTCATCACCATCATCCTTATCACTGTTGCTTGGGAATTAGCGGTTAACATGAAAATTTGAAAATCTCATCGAATTGCACGTCACCACAGTAAAAAGTGAAAAGTTATGTGGTAGACTTTAAAAAATATCAAAATGTGAACTGTTCTGTTTTTGAAAGTATTTAATTATTTTTTTATCTCTACAGTTTTAATCAGACTATAAATATCCAACTTAAGGCACATAATGAGTCTTTCTACGTTTACACTCAACGGTATTAGCTCATTCACAAAGACTAAACTTATATACATGTTTCAGAAACTTTGAAGGCGTGCAGAACTTTTAATGGTGACTTAGACATGAAATCAAGTTTATTTTAGGGATACTTAGAAATATTTTAGGCTTTCAAGCTTCCACAATGACTTCAGTCACCGTTTAGGTACGAAATGAATGCCTCAAATTAAAAATATATTATTTGTGAAGGCAGAATTTTATTGTGATCCGACATTATGTATAATTCGTAAAATAAAATAATAACAAAATTAATAACAAGAACCAGCGTTTTAAGTTGTTATTGTTAGTAGCAATTATTGTAGTAAGTAGAGTTGTTATCCCTAATAGTTCAAATGTTAGTCACATCATCATCATCATCATCATCATCATCATCTCAGCCTGAGGACGTCCACTGCTGAACATAGGTCTCTCCCATAATTTTCCAAAAGGACCGGTTGGAAGCGGCCTGCATCCAACGTCGTCCTGCGACCTTTATCAGGTCGTCTGTCCACCGTGTCGATGGACGACCTACGCGGCGCTTGCCGGTTCGTGTTTTCCATTCCAGAACCTTCTGGCCTCATCGACCGTCTGTTCTGCGTGCTATGTGCCCTGCCCACTGCCCCACCCACACACACGGTGACTTTCGTTTTGTTAACCACACACATGGACAAACTTAAAGCTGACTGAGATGATAAAGATTCTACCCTGTTACTATGAGTATGAGCCCAAACATAACTGACGCATTATTGGTGTTCACAAACCCTCATCCTGTGCGCATGTAAAACAAAAACAAGTCGTGACTTATGTACAGAACATTTTAAGCACATATATAGATCATTTTGGCACAATGCATCAAAAATGTAACACTATAATAATATTTATGACTAATCTGAATTGTAAAATATTAATGAGAACTTCATAAATGGTAGGCCATTGTAAGATTACAATATTAATATTAATAAAAGATCTTCGCCTTACTATTTTATATAGTTTTGGGCATTATATAATGCCAAGTTGAAGACTGCAGGACGAGGCTTTTGATCCTTCCTATACCGTGATAATGAAAACAAAAGATTTACGAATGAAAGTGACGTATATTTAAAGAAAGAAAGTCCCGTTAAAATCAATCCAGCCGTTTCAGAGATTAGCCGGAACAAACAGACAGGCAGACAGACAGTTAAAAAATATTTTTGTTTTATGTTAGTAGGTACCGTATATACGAGTACTTTTAAATGCAATTATATTTATTTGTATTTAGAAAAATAATTATGAAATACAAGGGATTTCCAAAGACAATTTTAATTTACTTATTGCAAGTAACTTTAAGCGCCGCCTTGGCTTTTATCTAATCAAGACGAATGATTGCCGAAGTTTTCTCATTACTCGTGTTCAAATCAAAATAGTATAAAGCGGGAGCTTGCAGAAAAGTAAATAATCATAATTCAAATTCATATAATGTAATCGATTCCATCTAAGCATCAAGCTATGAACCTTCTTTTGTACGTACTCCACAGTCAAGTTCCAAGTACATCCAAGTCACAAACTTTCGCGTTAATAATATTCGTAGGAAGTATAGCTTATATAATCGATTACAGTATTTTCAACCGACTTTCAAAAAAGGAGTAGGATTTCAATTCGTTTGTATTTTTATGTGTCTAAACCTGATAACATTTTACCTAAGGATCCGATTTTCTACCAACTTCCAAAAAAAGGAGGAGGAGGTACTCAATTCGACTGTATTTTTTTTATACTAACTTCGTCTTTTCGATTGGGTGAACCGATACTCAAAATTCTTTTTTTGTTTGAAAGCTGGTGCTTCTCGTGTGGTCCCATTAATTTTATTTCATCAAAATCGGTCCAGTAGTTTTGAGTTACACTCCAATAACTGATTTTTACCAGAGTAATAAAATGGAAATCTAAATTTTTCAAATTGTACTTGTGTTGATTCTTTTTGTATTGAAAGCTGGTGCTTCTCATGTGGTCCCATATAAATTTTATCAAGATTCGAACAGTGTTTTTTTCATAAAAATTTATTTATTATCTATTTATTCAACACCGGGCAGTATGAAAGTAGGTTTGAAATTTTCGTTAGAAAAGAAGTTATGTTTATTGTTCTTTTTTATTATTTACTACGACTTATTTTATTATTCCTAAATCCCGTCCGCTGTCGTTAACCAGGATAACAATAGATTATTATGTGTCTGGTTAAACGAAAATTGAAAGCTACGTGATCTAGGACAACCTTTTTATATATTTTTTTATTTTCACGCAACCATAGCATTAAAAACTTTGCTACTACTGTTTTGCACTTATACAAAATTATTACAAATAAATAAATTTCAATTTGAAACCATATTAGAAACTACTTGGCCGGGCTCACAGGCGTGGCCTCGCGGGATACGGCGGCTTTAAAATAGAAGTAACTTTTATTATTCAACAACTTTTTTTATTTATGAACCGATTGACATGAAACAAACACTAAATAAAGTGATGCTTACCACAATATATTAGTGAAAACCACATCTAAAGTGGATGAGCCGTTTCTAAAACAGACAAACATATAAACAGACAACAATTCTAAGAATTTTTTTTTATTATTTTATTTTCGTTAATATAAATGTCCCAATAATATTATTTCTCATATATCTTCCATGTACAGACAGCGGTCCGTTACATTTTTATTATACAACGGTAGATTAAACGTTTTAAGAGAAATAAATCGTATCTGTTCTTCCTCTCTCTCTGTACCTCCAGTGACTCTGTTATTAAACTCTGACTTCCCACTTAATGATATTTCAACGTTCAGAAAAATTTAATTATGCTCTTTATTACTCCTAATTATATAAAACAACTTACTTAAGATCATCTGAATAATTATGGGGCGAAGTTTCGCTTGATAATACCGGTATTACATCGATAAATGAAGTAATTCAATAGGTATTTAAAATTTTGTAAAAGTCAAATGAGTTTTGAACATAAAGTATTCGTAGTAAAGTTATATGTATTAATTTAATTTAGAAGTATTATATAATGTGGATGATGAAGTTGTAAAAACAAAATTTTATTACCTTGAAATTTAAAGAGAGAAAAATTCACATCCTCGGACGGGGTTCGAACCCGCGTATTCTGACGATCAGTGTCAGATGGTCATGGCGTCTGACACGGATAGTCAGAAGACGCGGGTTTGGGATTCAAACCCGCGTCCGAGGATGTGAATTTTTCGCTCTATAAGTTTCAATGGTTGAGATCGCTAAGCAGGCGTTAGTGCTTTAAAAAGTAATACTATAAATATTATAAAGGGTTGCTACGGCAATACGAAAGTTTAAGTATTTCGATAAATGCTTCTTTCGGTTGGATAGTGCTGTCAAAGCTGTTCAATAGATGTCACTCCGTCCACGTAAGACGGTTCAATCAGATAGAGAGTCAAAATTCGATGCTCGGACCTCGAGCCTCGGTGGCCTAGATGGTCATGGCATCTGACACGGTTAGCCAGAAGACGCTGGTTCGAATCCCGTCCGACGATGTGAATTTTTCTCCCTAAAAATTCAATGTTTGAGTCGCTAAGCAGGCGTTAGTGCTAAAAAGTAATACTATAAATTTTATTACTTGGCCAAAGTATAAGTAATGAAACGTAATGAATGAAAGTACCACAGAATAGGCCCCGCGCTGGAAGTTTACACTAGTTGACCGAGCAAGTGAAGCGAGCTAAGCGTCTCTGCTATAACTGGCCAAATTAACTTTCATGCAACTATTAGACAGAGAGATTAGTACATTGTTCACCGAGAGGAGAAAGTGACCGATTATCGGGAATCGCACTTTCTCTCGAGTGATACATAGTGCTTTATACTACACCTACGAGGAAAATAAAAAACTAAATCTTTACTAATTGAAATTTATATTGAAATTGTTGCAGTTAGTGAAGCTTAATGTAACACTTTTTCCATTAATGTTTGTTTGAGATGTTTGCGATAATGTAGGAGGAATAACTGGCTGTGCTGTTGGAACTGCGCTCGTAGAAGGCTGTGGTGCCAAAGGGGCAACTGGCTGCTGCGGGGCATCTGGCATCGCCGCGCTCATTGATGGTTGAGGAGATGAGTCTTGATGCACATTAATCGATCCCGATATTTGGTTATTTATTCGTGTTTTGTTTTCTACGGAATTCTCTATGTAGCTTTCTGCAACAGCGGACGATTTCCAACCACCGTGACGTTTTATTGTGGTTAAATCAGCACCAGTATTGGCAAGAATAGTCGCTGAAGTTCTGCGAAAGCAGTGGCCAGTGTATTCTAGTGGATTGAGTAAATTAAGGTACGAAGCTATTTCTCTTGGCACAGTACTTATTTTGTTTTTCCCAATTACTTGTTTCGTACATTTTTTGTTTTTATATTGTAGTAAAAACCGATTGGTTTTGAGGTCACTGGGGCGAATTTCGTTATATTTCTTCACTATCTCATAAAATAAGCCCGATATAACAAATGATCGCTGAATTTTGGTTTTTGTGTTAGGAATATTGACGATTATTCCATTTTCGAGGATTTCGATATCGTCTGTTGTCATATCCACAAGTTCTTGCGAACGACAGGCCCCATTTACTCCTAAAATCAAAATAACCTGTAAACAAAAATATCAAACATGAAAACCTAGTAGATTTCTACTCATAAATAGGTACGTAATAAATTTTAAACCAGTGCATTTTGTTCATAAACTTACCTTCATCAACAAATATTTGTCATCTGGAGCATTCTGCAAAAAGGAATAAACATCCTTTGTAGTAAGCACTTTTGATTTCTTACTACGGAATCCCTCCGACTTTCTTTTCAGAAATGCTGTAAGTTTTTTGTATTCTTGAATATTTATGTCGTTTCTTGTCAATATAGTACTTTTCAACATTGAGTACATAGACCATAACGTACTTGGTTTGTATTTTTGCGCTTTTTCACTGAAATAAGCTAGCAAAACAGTTTCAGAAAAAGATGCCGCATTTTTTTCACTTTTCCATTGCAAAAAATCGTCATAAGTTTTATTCTATTTTTTAATTGATTTCTGTGGTAAAAGGTTATCAATCAGTATTTTTGCTGTTTCCTTCAACTGCGGCGGAGTTAAAAAATCTTCATCATCACTATCACTACTTATCATTTTGATAGTTTTATTTTACTTTTCTACGAAAACTGAATCCTCAAACAACACACAAACTGAAAATGGCGCCAATGGCGTCTGCAACTTACACATGTTCTTTTTTCAAATTGTTTGACACCATCCAACACACAGCTAGTGGCCAGTGTCATTTTGCGAACTTGGAGATAAAAACTCACTGTAAAAACTTTTTGGCTTTTGATATTTAGGTTACCAGCGCATAGTCTTACCCAAAATTAAAAAAGAAAAACCACGTAAGAAATGGATTTTCATACACTTTTCTCTCCCGCTCAGATGCGTTTTCTCGCCGCATATTTGTTCGATATGCAATGACGTACTTTCTACCGTAAATTTGATAAAGTATCAAGGTACTTTCCGAGCAGGTGTAGTATAAAAGATCATATCTAAGAAGGCTGAAGATTATTCACGTACGTATTACGTATTCACAACTAAGCCGATGCAATTATAAGCCATTTTAACAAATGTTTCTTAGAGTACCTCTATTCCAATGTATTACGACATACAATTGCATGATGTAAAATATTTTTGCCTTTACGTAACAGAGTGCAATTCTTCCATAACACGTTCCTATGGAAAATAACGTGTAAAATCGTGTTGGAATTTTTGTGCACATACATATCCCATATTGGTAAAGGTAAAATGCGGTAACCGACTAAGTATTGGTATGACGATTTGTGGTGATTTTATCGTGCTCGATGTTTCGGTCGGTTAGTGAGCTTAGTGGCTTATAGCTGTTTAAATAGGTTAAGTAAACCTTTCTATGGCGGAAGCGCATTATCAGCAGCGGACCATCATGACCAACAACAAAAAAATGGAATCGGAGCGAGTATGACGAAGGATTGCGTACATTACAGCTTCGTGGTAGAAATAGGTATAGTGGCATTAGGTACTTCCCCGGGCGAACTTATTCACAAAGAGTTTTTGTGTTACAAAACTTTGTTCTTTAACGTCTCTTCATTCTCAAACACATTAAATCACGTTCTAATGAAAAAAGTATCTCGATTGACAGACAGACGAGTAAAAATGACGTAATCATATATGGCTGCCATTTTTCTCTTGAGGTTACAGTAATTACCTTAAGAGGAATGAAAGTTTTGCTAATGTCATCGTAGTTTCCACAAAGGCACCACTGCATCACTCAAAGCGCAACCTAAGCACAAACAAGCTCTGTTTCTAGGCTTAATCCAGCTGCAGAAGCTCCACCAAAATGATAATAAGCCTACTTGTTCGTATTGTCGCGCGTTATTTGAAACGTAGTTACATATTGAAATGTAGTTATGTTATTTGAAGCACTGCTATGTTAGAGCTTAGGCGTTTATGCGTTTTTTCTTTTAGGGGACTTGGAGGGAACAAAGGCAATCACTGAGGAATAAGAAAGCTACTTTTCACGTAAAATACTTCTTTGTGACACTGCAACTACCAAGAGTAGGCGTAATGATTGTCATAAGATTCAATATTTTGTCGACGCAAAATAGTATAAAAATCTACATCTAAAGAACGCAGCCTCAATGCTCACGAGTAAGTTCAAGTATTCAGTTTTCAAACAATTTAATTTAAATATAACCACTGAGTTTGCAAAGTTACATCTATGTTTTATTCAAACCGAGTGGTTTGTAATGTTAAAACCCACTGTGTTCCAATTGTACCTACTCTAACTATGGCACACTCATCGCACTCATATTTTAATGAAGTGTGTGATGATACGATTTGGATGATTTCTAGAATTATCTTATTTAATATATCCATTACTTACTTTTTTATGGTCACAAAATCTTGATACAGCTTTATTTTATTTAAGAATCAAATTTATCTCTATGAAATATAACACGGTTAATCTATAGATTCGCATTTTCAAGATTTGCATTATTTCTAAAGAAATGTTGCCTATAAAATATACTGATTTCCTGATTAATAGGTACCTTTGAGAAATTAGTAGTACTAATAGCTCGATTATAGGTACACAGAGTTTGTTCTACAAATACAAAAAGGGTAGTACAGAGCATTGAACATCACTCAACTCGCATTTGATCATCTCACTGACTGCATTCCTTTCGTAGTATATGAATATAACGTAAGTAACATAGAAAGTTATGCACATCTTTTAGCGATAAAATGTAAAAAGTCTTATGTGTTTATCCAAGATTTAAAGCCCAATGTAACTGGTGAAGTCAGTGCCCATCATATACTTTACTTTAGCCGTACTTTGTGGTGCCCATTGGTGATAAATAATCACACACACATACACATATACACATACGTAAAACAAAACATTCCTATTGATAATTTGTAAGTATACAATAAAAGTATGTTGTTGAACTTATACGTTTATGACAACCGGGCGAGCGAAGCGTCTCTGCTTGAACTGTTTGCCAAATTGACTGTCCGTCCGTATATTTATTAGATTTGTCTTCCTGGATAGCAGGCCGATTCTTTTATTTCACAACGTTCAACAATCTATACCGCTGCAACTGCAGTTCAACTCCGGCTGTCGTTCGATACTTTGGTAAAAAGTCATTCTACTATTTTTATAGACAAATTGGATTGTAGCGTCACAGAAACATAGAGTAATATACGAATCGTCATCGTGGCAGAGACGCTGCAGGACCTGCAACAGATGCTGAATGACTTGGCTGACTCTTCTATACGCATCGGCCTACGGATGAACTTGGACATAACCAAGGTCATGTTCAACGAACATGTTCTACCGGAACCGATTGCGATACACGGCGCCGTTCTCGAAGTTGTTCAAAAATATGTGTACCTCGGGCAGAAATTGCAGTTGGGAAAAAACAACTTTGAGAACGAGGTGAATATAAGAATTCGGCTGGGCTGGGCAGCATTTGGGAAGCTACGTCGAGTCCTTACTTCGCTGATTCCACAGTGCCTGAAGACGGAAGTCTTCAATCAGTGCGTCCTACCCGTCATGACATACGGAGCCGAAACGTGGACACTGACGGCTCGAATGGTCCACAAGCTCAAGGCCGCTCAGCGGGCTATGGAAAGGGCTATGCTCGGTGTTTCTCTGATCGCATCAGAAATGAAGTGATCCGTCAGAGAACCAAGGTCATCGACATAGCCCACCGGATCAGCAAGCTGAAGTGGCAGTGGGCTGGCCATATTAGCCGTAGAACCGACAACCGTTGGGGTAAACGAGTTCTAGAGTGGAGACCGCGTCTCGGCAAACGTAGTGTAGGACGTCCTGAGGCACGGTGGAGTGACGATCTGCGCAAGACGGCTGGCAAAAACTGGATGCGAGAAGCCCAAGATACGAATATGAGTTAAGAACGCATTCATGATCAACCGAGTTAACAGAACATAAAGTTTTGATCGATCGCTGTCATCAATAGAAACGTAACTGCAGCTGGACTGTTGTTCAATTGCAGAATAAAAAAACAAGGGGGGGAGGGGACAACACTTCCTAAAAACGGAGCAAGTTTGCTTTGGTACTGCGTAGTACTGCGAAAAATTCCCACTAATAAGAAAGACTATCTGCTCGTGAGGTCTACTGTTCACAGACCTACTAGTTATATATTTGGTATCAGGTACAATATTAGTTGCTGACAAAATGATTAACTGTAGATCTGAAACTAGGCATACCTGGCATGGGAGGCTAAGATACAGGACTGTACCTTAGCCTCCCAGGTGGGTTCAATCGCAAACTCACTAAATTTTTTATGTATAAACATGGAATTATCATTGCTACAATCAGGACATTTTCATCATTACCAACTGTGTCATCTCGAAAATGTGCACCGGTCTACCAACATTTCATCAGACGTCATCGGCAAAGGAAAACTAAAATGAAAAACATTCGTGCATGTATTCTGTGCTAGATCTGGGACAAATATTGTGCCAACAAAAACTTTAGTGCGTGCCGTAAAAGGTACTCATGTTAAAATTTCTCGCATCTAGTACGGCGAGTATGGACATCTCAACATCCGCACTGACGTAACCTAAGTATACACAGCCGTGCGATTCTCTAAGAGTAAACATCGTTGCATCTTTGACAACATCCGTGAAACAAATGGAGATAACAAGAAACGTTGGGAAAGCAACCCTATGTACAATGGCGAAGTATTTGACATCGGTGATCTCATATCATAGGACGTACATTCTTTATTGATGATTTTTTGGTCTTCGTATTGCGCTTTTTTGACACGAGGAGCCAGCAATGATGCTTATATGATACCAAATGATAATGAATTGCGTTTGTAATAGGATTTTATTTTCAAGTGCAGGAGGACTGACCAGCAAGAGTCTCGGAGCGTACCAAAATATCAGTTTTTTCTGCCTGGAAGCATTAATATTTATAAGTAGTACTATTATTTAACTATGGGCAGGGCTGGAATGACATTAGGTACTAATAAAAATACTGGAGTATCTGAGGGTACCATAGTGTCAGTTTATCTGTCTGGCAGCATCAATGTCTGAAACTAATACAATTTTAGAACTATGGGTAAGGCTGAAATGACACTACCAATAAAAATACTATTAAAAAGCAAAAGCAGAATATGCAGAAGTGCACGGCTGTGCAATGAAGAGCTTAAAAACTTAAAACCTCCATAGAGACCCATCTCCGCAAACTTATCAAAAAAGTAGCTCGTATATTTTGTACGCTAGTACAAACATTTTTATGAATTTTAAATACAGTCTGGGCAGATAAGGTAACAGTCGCTTGTTCGTACAAGTTTAAAATTCTATGTGTTATGCCAATACATTTTAAACCTTAAGAAATTATAAAACTGAGGAAAGTATGCCCATCAAACACTCCAAAGGAATTCCTATTCATGGAGAAATACATTTATTTAAACCCTTTTTACATTCTTAATAAATATCTTAAACGTATAGTGGGTTATTGCCCTAATCGGACAAATATTTCTGGGACTCACTAAGAATCCCTTTGGAGTCTTTGATGGACATACTTTCCTCAGTTTAAAGAAGTTTTGGAATACCTTATAGCATTTTAAATTTGTAAGGATTACCGTTGAAAACCTTTGTACCACATAATCAAACTATCCAGCTTGTAAATACAATTGATAACAAAAAACAATTTGTATAGGTTTTTCTTATTTAAAAACTTGCGTCAAAAACTTAAAGAAATCTATTTTCGCAATTCTAATATACTTAAGTGTTACTAATAGTGGGGGTATGATAAACTGAACTGAAATGAACACTCTTGAGCCTTATGTTGTGTGAGACATATTTTCAAATGTTAGTACGTACTAACGCAGGAATCAAGATATATAAAAACAATATAGGTGATATTATTTTTATTTATTATCTAAAGTATTTTACTTGTTATATGGTGAGTACAATTGAATTGTGGCAAATATGGGTTCTTCTTCTTCATCGTATACTTTATTGTTGAAGGTCGTGCCCGTGTTGCAAGGCTTGCAAGGCAAACATATAGTAATAATGTATTAACTGATGATATATAATTACTTGTCCTGGCTGACTGACTCAACAACAACGAGCCTAAACTGCTGGAATTACAAACTTAAAACTTTGGTAGTTGATGAAATTTACGTCGTTAACATCCACTAAGGAAGGCTTTTTAAATTTTACGCCCAAGGGAGTAAAGCGAGCGAAACTGCTGACGAGGCAGCTAGTTGAAGACAAACTGCTTGCTTAACAGTTTATCTTCTCGCTGAAATGGCTCAATGGATTAGGGATAGAGATAATCCGATTCAATATGGGCAGTTCCTTAGGGATCCAATAACCTTACTCCACGTGGACGAAGTAATGAGCAGAAAATAGTTTGTTTATTAAAACAAATGTACGTTCATTATCTCTTTTTCTCAATGCCTATATAGGCACAGATAGTCAATGGGTGATCCCTTAAAACATTAATCACAGATTAAATACAATTCAAAGGAAAAGATTGCGAAATAAACTTTTTGTAACTTATTGGAAGTACCTGCCACTAATTTGTATATCATCTAAGTACTTGAAACCAGCAAGTAGTTAGTAGTTGAAGTATAAAGGTTTAGTTAATTTAATTATTATTAAACTATTACATATGTAAGTAATAATATAAAAAAACTAATAATCGTCATTCTAGCTAAAAACTGTTTAAATTTTGAGTTCACGTCAGACGTGAGTAATAAGTGAACCTTAATGAAGGTTGTGTCTGTCTGGAAAAGTCTGATCTTTTGCCGTACCTACTACATACGTGTACTACATAGGTTATTCAGGTTTTATACTTACGTGCTGTTATTGCATTTGGTATAACCGCGTAGCTGAGCGACCATGAGGTTTTTCTCTAATCTTCCCCACCATCATTATCTTGACCGGAGTAGGGTCAGTCGAAGTTATGCCAGTTTACAGGCGGTCTTTAAGTACCTAATGACATGGACTGAGGCGTGATTAGCCTGCTTTTGTAGTCTCTCGATTATTGATCGTGCAAATTCTGAGATTACAAATAATCTACGGGATTGGATGTCCTTGCCTCACGACGTTTCTTTTAGAAGTACCTTTTAGAAGCCTAATGATATTCTGTATAGTAGGCAATAATCTTAAGCTTTTGAACTTTTTGTTGCCACTTCGTAAATCTCAATTCATTAACACCCTGTGAGCCTATAAGGTTAAATGAGAGTAAACGGGACCTTTTTACGATCCTGAGTGACCGGTTTATGTAGAAGTAAGTGACATTCATCCTAATAGAAAGTAAGTAAACAAGCATTAACTTCCCGAGCGGTCAGCGAGACCTTTTTACAGAGAATAATGGTAAAAGGGGCTTTGGAATTTTCCGATATTTTCATTTAAACTTGGTTCGGTTGTTTTATTATGCTGAAGGAGAGTTAACAAATAATTTTGTTCTGGCCTGTATTTATTATTTGATTAGCTTTTCGATCCACCTACGTTAACTTATATTGTTTGAGAAGTATTATAATTTCACAAACAATATACCAATATAAATAATACCCACGTAAAAACATAACGCCTACACGTCTTGATTTATTTATTACTAAATATTATATATATATATATATATTTTTTTTAAAATAAATATTCCATAACTATCACACAACGCCATCTAGTCCCAAGCTAAGCAGAGCTTGTGTTATGGGTACTAGACAACTGATAAACATACCTACTTATATATTTCTAAATACATACATATTATAGATAAATTACACCCAGACACAGAACAAATGAAACAATATATATCATTGATTATTTAAATATGTCACTGTTAAAGGCAGTTTGATACCTTAAAATGTTTTGATATGTAATGCATGCCTTAAATGCCGTAGTGTAGTAAAATGACATAGGATCTTAAATAGCCATAGTTTCTAAACAATCATGAACGCAAAATGATGTGAACCTACATAAGCTTAATCATTTAATGATTGTTTGATACTGGTTACTACAGAGATATACGTATCTGATGGTAAGTAGTCAAAGTTTCATGCGGCACATCACGGTGCTCATAAACTTGAGACACCTGCAGAAATTCCTAGTGCATATAGTATTTTACCTGAATGACACCACCCAAACACCGCGTGTCGATAGCCGCTGAAGATGCTAGTAAAAAAACTCACGAAAAATAAGCTTCGATCAAGAAATTAATTGAAATATAATTAAGACGGCAGCGTATTAAATTATTAATAAAGTGAGGATATAATAAGTAAGAAGAAGATAATTTACTGCTATGTCACAAATTGGTCGTCAGCTGTGTGAGCTTATCTAAGGAATTATTCATCGTTGTGGTCGTCGACGAGCTTACTAGTACCGAGAACTAACCGTAGAACTCTTTCAAACGTTAGGACCGTACTTGGCGCAAGTAATCGTTGTAGTGGAAATTGTCAATTAGATAGTGTGTAATTCATTGATCATGCATTTTCATTCGCTGCCCACTGAAGCCTTGGTGTTACTAATACTGGCCAGCGGATGTGATAAAATGAAATTAAAGAAAATATTTAATGGCCTACCAAAAGTCAAGGAGAAGAAGGAATAGGGATTGGTGCTCGCGGAGTGAGAGTGTATTTACCAAAAATTTAACAGATTCATGATGATTTACTAAATAGAAACATGATGATAAAAATAAAAATGATGTGCACATAACATTAAAAAACAATAAACACATTAAAGACGATAAATAAATAAATACCAACTGCTGCTGCTTCATATCAAAACCAGCTGGTACATTGGAAAAACGAAACAGACATGCCAGAAGGAACCAAAAACAGTTGAGCTAACTTCATTCAGATTTCTTACCCAAGATCTGGTGAAGTAAACTAGGAGACTTCGCCAGGTCATATCTTTTGTCATTATATCTATATTTATGGTATTTTTGTTATTTATCTTATTTAGTGTAGGCATTATTCTTAGTATAGGTAGGTATCAATGCAATGTAGGTCTGAACGGTTGTAACACTACAATACGAATACGAAATCTACATCTCATCGATGTTTCACGTATGTTATCAAATGTTTGCTCTTAGAAAATCGCAAGACTGCAGCTCAATCAATTTTATATTGTATCACATCACATGTTGTCGTGTAGTTGAAAGTAGACGTTGGTAAGTATTAAAGATTATATAAATAAGATTAGATAAGATTTCGTTTCACACATGAATTGGTGTTTGATTTCAATGGGGTCCGTCTTATAATGCCAACATCGAAGGGGTAAAATAACGTGATCGCTAAATTATAAAGGCCCATACAGACTCACGCCGAGAAACCTCGAGAACGCCCGTAAACCGTGAATGTGAGAGGTTTCTCTACGTCTGGTTCTCGGCTGTTCTCCGATCGGTTTCGGTATTTTTGCCCGCTTCAAAGGGACTATTAGACTCATTGTATGTACGACAGATGCGTGAGATTGGTGAATTCAAACCAATATAGTTTTCTCTGTTCTTATAGCAAATATTCTAGAGATTCGTTGTCTTGGGTAATTGTAGGGGACGCTCACGAATAGTTCATGCAATGCAGGTGAGCAGTCAGATATGCCATGGATTACTTTATGCAGGAATGACAAATCGCAAATTTTTCGCCATTCACGGAGTGAGGACATTTTGAAGAAGTGCCTCCTAAGCTCATACGAACTTCTATGTGATATTCCAGGTGACGTGAATGCCAGCGTTTTTGTAAATATGCGTTGCAAGTTTTCTATACGTTGTGAATGCACTGCGTAGAATTTTATAAACGGATAAACATAATTGCACTTGATTCCGCTTCCTGGTTCGCACTGAGATCGAAAAATAATGTGATGGCATTCTCTTTTTTCTCGCCTGAATAAGATTTAGATATATTCCACAACACATGTGATGTATTTAGAAAAAGACTGTTTCGAGTAGACGTCGAGCATTCTCAGACCTCAACCTGGCAAATTAAATGTAATTTTATGTTTTAAAACTATAATTACTTACTCATACTGTCTTAACACTGTATGACACTTAACCGTGAATGCTGTATATGCCTGTAATTGGTGCACATATCAGAATATGAGGTAGTATTATACCTAGTGTAATATGTATTTAGTGTAAATGTTTAATATGTGTACTGTTGGCATATCCCAATAAATAAATAAAAAAATAAAAATGTGGAGTAATGAATTAGAGTTGAAGGTCTGGGTCTTCTTTTTGGTTTGCTCTTTGTTTAGTTTTGATAAGGTTATTACATGCTAATGCATGATCGGCTTAGCCGTGGGGTACCGGCTTAGAATAGTACCCCTCCAACTCTACCCGTGGGTGCGTAAAAATCTGCTAAGGGATAACAATCGGAAGGTGGGCAGCAGCACCTTCCCAGTATTAAAACCTCAAAACTGCGCTCGCCAACCCGCCTGCCAAGCGTGGCGAGTATTGGCAAAATCCCTCCTATGGATTTGATAAAAAGAACCAGGCCCCCAGTCCCCGGCAGCCCCGCTATTCCTGGCTACGGTAGTGGCCACGGTAACGGTGGGGCAGGGGGTGATAAGAATCCCCGGCAGACGCCCGGCTACCACCCCCAACGACGACGACTGGCCCTGGTGACACACAACATACGCACGATGAGGACAGACGAGAAGATATATGAGCTGGAAGAAGAAATGAGTAAGTTACACTGGGACATTGTGGGGTTATCTGAAGTCCGTAGAGCGGGTGAGGACACGATAACCCTAAAATCAGGTAACCTACTCTACTACCGGGAGGGCGACCAACAGTCCCAAGGTGGTGTCGGTTTTCTCGTCCACAAGTCCCTTACTAACAACATAGTTAAGATCGATAACGTTTCCAATAGGGTCGTATACCTAATACTCAGAGTATCCAAACGATATTCGCTGAAGGTCATTCAGGTATACGCACCGACGAAGTCGCACCCGGATGATAAGGTGGAGGATATGTATGAGGACATTAGTCGGGCCATACATACCTCTAAAACGCACTTTCTAGTTGTTATGGGGGACTTCAACGCGAAGTTGGGTAAGAG
This sequence comes from Selenia dentaria, assembly GCA_917880725.1. Taxonomy (NCBI): domain Eukaryota; kingdom Metazoa; phylum Arthropoda; class Insecta; order Lepidoptera; family Geometridae; genus Selenia; species Selenia dentaria. The sequence continues at coordinate 16,005,781 of OU862888.1, read as the reverse complement.
AAGCGAGGATGAGTTGAAAGTGGGGCAATTTGGATATGGACAACGGAACCGTAGGGGACAGAGGTTGGCCGACTTCCTGGAGAAAGAGGGACTCTTTATGATGAACTCTTTCTTTCAGAAGCCACCTCACAGGAAATGGACCTGGCTGAGACCCGATGGTTCCACGAGAAATGAGATTGACTTCATTATGACCACCAAAAGGCAAATATTCACTGATGTCTCTGTGATCAACAGGGTTAAAACCGGTAGTGATCACCGAATGGTAAGAGGCACGATGAATATTAATGTCAAACTGGAGAGGTCTCGTCTGATGAAGTCTACGCTCCGACCTACTCGTGCCCATATACAAGACCCCGAGAGCTTTCAACTTGAGCTATCCAATCGCTTCGATTGCCTTAAGAACATCGCTTCAGTGGACGAGATCAATAACAGGTTAGTAGAAACTGTCCATACAGTGGGTTCCAAATACTTTAAACCCCACCGTACAGATAGGCCACAGAAACTCTCCAACGATACCCTCAACCTCATGGCTGAACGACACTCACTGAAAATGCAGTCTTCGCATGATGCTGAAGCATATAGGCTGCTCAATAGACGAATATGGAAGTCCTTGCGACACGACATCCGGATCTTTAATACAAACCGTATTAAAGAGACGATAGAGCGGAAAAAAGGCTCCAAAGTGTTTGCAAGGGACATGTCTATTGGGCAAAGCCAGTTGACGAAGCTGAAGAGAGAAGACGGCAGTAGTATTAGGAGAGGTAGTCATCTCAGCCGTAGGACATTCACTGCTGAACATAGGCCTCCCCCATGATGTTCCAAAAGGAACGGTTGGAAGCGGCCTGCATCCAACGTCGTCCTGCGACCTTCATCAGGTCGTCTGTCCACCGTGTCGGTGGACGACCTACGCTGCGCTTGCCGGTCCGTGGTCTCCACTCCAGAACCTTTCGGCCCCATCGGCCATCTGTTCTGCGTGCTATGTGCCCTGCCCACTGCCACTTCAACTGGCTAATCTTGTTGTGATGCGGCATAAATGGCTGAATCTAAAAAAGTACAACAAGAAATCGCAGAACTAAGTATTAGGCATTATTTATCAGAATCATTAGTTTCAACTAGATGTCTATACATGTTTCTGAGAAAAATGGTATGAACAGACAGATAGACAGGCAGACAACAAAGTTAATCTATAAAAAAAATACTTTTTCCTATTGAGGTATGGAGCCCTAAGAACAAACCTTTACAGGAAAAATGCAACATGCGGTTACCCATCTAAGTCGTGACCGCAGCAGGTTTGCTTTATCAGATGAGAGCGAGCAAGCAAGCTTGAACGCGAGTGCTTCATTATGAAATGTTGTGAAAACTACATTTCAAGAAAACTGATCCTCTTCTAATTTTCGTAACCAATTATGGATACTACCATAATAATTAAAGATCTTGGCAGCAATCTATCATCCAACCCCGCTAACGACAAGGAACCAAAGTCTATTAATCAAATATAATAGCATACTATAACATGTAGATATATATTTGGCCTAATTTAAGTGTATAACAATCAGAGCAGATAAACATGGCCTGGAACTGTCGTGGTGATTACTCTTCTAATTATGTCGTACTGAATCGTAATAATCATAAAAGACTACGGCTTTCAGATAAAGCTTTTGTTCGTTTTCAGAATAATTTCGGAGTTATTCAGGTACTGATAAGTTTTGTTGGTTCGGTGGTTTTTACGCATAGTGTTTTAGGGCCAATCCCGTCTGTAGGAGGGTACCTTAAACCAAATCCCTATATTTGGCCCCTGGCTATTTTTTCTTAATAGGCATATAACCATAATTTCACGAGATAGTCAGTGCTGTCAAAGGTGCTATCACGCTAGGTCTAGAATAGCGACTGACTCTAAGGACAGCTGCCGGAACACTCGTTAAGTAGGTGCTTAACGACATGTGCACTATAAGTTGACATAAAGGTGGCGATATTTCTGAAAATGTCTAAGGCCTGTTATAGGTACCACCACATTACCAGACGTTCTTCCTTGAAGCTGAAGTATAATATCACTGTATTAAAATAGAAGGGCACTATAACAAGTGAAATTACTGAGCGAAAGTAACTCAACAGCGACGTGTTGAGGGTGGTTGAGTAATTGTCTCCAGCGCAGTTCAGTGCTGCGCAGAGCTTTGAATGTTATAAATCTAAGTCGTACAGCAGCTGACATGGAATGCATGTTCATCAGATAAAGGACTTTCTTGTCTTGATAGTAACTTTCATTAGAAACGTCAACCAACTAATCTCAAAGAACATATTTGTAACATTATTATATGTTTATTTGTATTATAATTGATTGATACCGACTTTTACCATGTCTTGCCTTGTTTAAGATGTATCACGTTGGTATATATAAGAAGATACCTAATTATACAATATTTAAAAACTCCAATATTGTATGTATCGCGGCATACAAACACTGCCAAGGAATTTCACTCTTTGTTTCTTATTAACTTCTTACGAATTATGCATTTGGTAGTCAAATTCTTTGACCCTAAAAATGGAAATTATTCGTTCTGATCTGACTATAGTAGATTTAGGGATGATATTACCTTACTTCTGTGGTCGTCTGATGATGAGATAGGAATAGTGGAAATTATGTTCTTTATATGCACACTCGATTATATATACGAGTATCTACAAAAACTATTGGCAACAAAAATATAATAAAAACTCTGCACCGACGTTCAACGCTCCGAATCCTAGCTTCAACCGGATCGGATTTGTTCTCAAGCTTCTATAGTGGGTACTTGACCCAGCCATCCCAGATAATAACAAATGGAGTTGTGCGTGAGAAAGGTTATGTCAGTTTCCGGAATGAATTATATGTTATATATTGGAGTGTAATATCTACTTCCTCGCCGTATAGCCAAGATATCTGATTTTGACTTGACGTGTTACATGGAAGTAGAAATGTAGGAAACAGTTCAAATTGACTCCATCTAGCGGAGAAATTACATAAGTATCTGGCTCGCACAATTGCACATTTTCACCTTATGGCATTGAATTTAGCCAGATTGGCAGTCTGTCTTTCTATCCATCTGTCCGTCTGTTAAATGTGGATGAAATTTTTGTTTTCGATGCACCCCTTGTCTTGGGTATTATTGAATACACCCTATGAAATGATAGTAATGTTTTATAGATATTTTGCTTGCTTATTATCAGATATACCTTACTCTTTACGAATTGTAGACCGCCAAAAAGCCTCTGGACGTCGCTAGTTTTATATACGAATACGCATAGCTGTGTGATACCTTTCAACTCTTATAAAGATGGCTCAGCAGGTACTGCTAATACATAATATTATTGGCATGTAATTCAGTGATTCTTACGCAGTAGAGTACTCTCAATTTGTTTATTTTTAGCTCTAAATCGCCCGCTCCAGTTCTAATGTTTTCTATTGACGATTGAATGATAGTATTTATTTTAGATCCATTAGTAAGTGTCTAGTTCACAAAACGTGTGTTGGTTTAAGACTAATATTAGTTTCTGTTGAAGCAATATAATGACGTTGATGAAAGACTTTTTGTTTTTAGAGATTCCTAGAATATCAATGATTGATTTTCAGCATATGCAATTATTGTTTAATCTCCAAACACTAATGGAAATCAAATGTGTTATTTTTCATAAATAAGTAAAACAACAAGGTTCATCCGTAAAAAATAGAAAACTTCCCAAATGCACATGCCTTCCGATTTCCACTTTACTTACAGTGCCTTAGGCTTGTTCCGAAGACATAGCTTTACTATCTGATTATAGTATTTCTTAACATATTTTTTCCCTTTACTGTTTATGTTGAAAGAAAGAAATACCAATTTTGAAAAAAGTTATTTTTTTTCCACAGTCTGATTATTTCACTTGATGGTCTTTGACGATGCGGTCAAAGTATCACACTTGATCTAGAAATGCGAGTGGCTCTGAAATACAGGTGCCAGAACGTACAATTATGGTGTTGCTCAACAGTGCTTAACGACAATTTTTTAAATCTTTTGGGGTGGTAACTAACCTGTCCTACCACCAAGCTGTGGATTTCACCTCAATTTCACCATCACCGAAAGCTCAAACCTGAGGTAGGGATTCATTTACCCTGGACCTATCAACACTTCACATAATTAAGAAAACCTGACACTAGAATTGCAAAATGGTTTCAACGACCTTCAGGCCCAAATTAGAGTTCGAGAACTGCCTAAAGTACTAACATTTGACTTATAAATGGCAAGCTTTATCTTGTATAAGTAATGGCTGACATTCGTTTGTCTGAAAACTTTCAAGCATTCGATGAAAACCGCATCGAAATTTCCAATCTGGCGTTCGGTATAGACACATATTCAGAGACATGGCTACAAATCGTATGTAGTCAGCCTTATTCTCTGTCTGCCAAAAACTTTTATATGTACGTTAATTCTGTTTTGTTTCTTAAAAACCTTAATGCTTAATTATCATATTACTTCAAAAATATATTTTCTATGAGTTGTATCAAAACATTTTTGGCAAGTGTTTTTATAAAAATAGAATGTATTTCTGATTACATATACCAACACAAAACCGCTTACACTTAATGAATCTTAGTACACAGCTAGTAAAATAACCTTTTATTATAAAAGGAAAGAATTACGATTAACATCTGAGATAAGCTGCTTATAAGTTTTCAATGTTCGTACCGCAACAATCCCTTCGTAAGATTATAATCTGCGGATATACGCCGACATTGAGCCGATAATATCGCTGGTTCAAAAATTCAGACATAATTCAGAATAAACGACAGCGTGAATATTTTTCACAATTCCTTTAGCTACTTAAATTACTTGAAATAGTATTCTGTTAACATTGAGAACAATCTACTAGACATATTCTAAGACATGTCATATACGGCGTCCATCTATGACCAATTTAAAAATAAATAACTTATAATAATTTTAATACATCGCAAATAGAACCGTATATGTACATGTGTATGAAAATAATTACGATTTATTAGTAACGCATTAAAAAATCCCACTTACAGGTCATAAAGGTATAAAGGACTTTTTTAACATAATAATATAAGAATTTTATTTTATTCCCAAGTTCGGGCATCAATCGTTAAATGCCGTTAATTGCCAATAGAACCTTTATATTCCCGGGCTTTGACAGCTCTCAAAGCTGTGCTTTTCGTTTTTATTGCAGTTTTTTTGTAAAACAGCCATGCGATTCTCTAACGATTCGTCAATGCGTTCGTCGACGAGCTCACTGATGTCAAATACATTATAAGATATCGCCCTTGAACATAACGTTGTTTTTTCAATGTTCCTTCTCATCTCGCCAATTGTTTCACGGGTGTTGTCAAAGATGCAACGATGTTTGCTCTTAGAGAATAGCACGGCTGAAATGTTAAAAGTAATATTTATTTATTTTTATTTATTTATTTTTATTTGGAAAACCAACAGCTATACAAATTTCTTTAACAACTAGAAACAAAACAGAAAGCCAATTATAGGTTTTCACAGATAGAGACTTAATACATTTAAAATTATGCGAACACTGAATAACTAATTAAATTACAAAATTAAAACAGCTGACAATACATCAAAAGCAACCTGGCAAATAATAAATAACATTCGAAATAATATACCAAAGTCTCAAATAACTAGTATAAAAAATAATGACAAAAATCTTACAAATCCCAATGCTATAGCAAATGCTTTTAACAATTACTTCATTGACAAAATATCACCAATACCAAATTCGGGAGAAAGGGTAACGCGACACATAACCAAACGCAACAACTCAATGTTTTTGACACCATGTATACCTTATGACATATATAAAATAATAAATAACTTAAAAAATACAAATAGTGTGGGATACGATGGAATTGCTACTAAAATTATTAAATCTGTTAATATTGCTATCTGTAGCCACCTAAGTCACATACTGAATCTTTGCATTAGTACAGGAATATTTCCTGAAGAACTAAAAAAGAGCGTTGTTATACCATTGTTTAAAAAGGAAAACAGGGAACTCATGGAATACTACAGACCGATAGCCTTAATACCAATCATTTCAAAAATCTATGAAAAGTATTTGTATCAACAGCTTAATGACTATTTCGAAAAACATAATATTCTTTGTTATGAGCAAAAGGGGTTTAGACAAAACAAGACAATCAATTTAGCCATCCATGACTTTCTCAATAATGTAATGACAAATGTAGATAAAAATAATGCAGTATGCGCCATCTATTGCGATATGACTCAAGCTTTTGACTACGTGAATCATGACATTCTGTTTAACAAATTAGAAGCATATGGTGTAAGGGGTAACGTATTGGATTTGATTACATCATATCTAACAAATAGGAAGCAAGTAGCCAAAATTAATAAAATTAACCTAAATACTAAAACTGAAGAAGTTTACACATCCACGGAACGTATAGTACAATTTGGAGTACCACAGGGCAGCGTAATAGGACCACTCCTCTTCATTATTTACATAAATGATTTACCCAGAGTATCAAAACACCCATTCTCTCTTTTTGCAGATGACAGTACAGTTACAATTCCATGTGAAAATAGACTAATTTATGAAACTGACATTAATAATACTTTAAATTCAATAATAATGTGGCTATATTAATTTTTAAATTATTGTTATTAACAATAATTTAAAAATTAATATAAATAAAACAAATATAATGCAATTTTCTCAACGATTTAATTATATCTCTGACATCAATATAACATATCAAGACAGTAAGATAAATGAAGTAGACGCGGCAAAGTTTCTTGGCCTAACAATTGATAAGAAATTAGACTGGAAAGCCCACACAACTGAACTAAGCAAAAAATTGAGTAGCTCTGCTTACGCTCTCTACAAACTCAGTTACATAGTTGGGAAAGAAGTTCTTAAAACAGCATATCATGGTCTTGTGGCTTCTGTACTAAGATATGGCTTAATATTTTGGGGGAACTCAACCAACGTCAACCTAGTTTTCAAAGCTCAAAAACGATGCATTCGATCTATGTTTGGCCTACAAGTAACGGACAGTTGTAAATCAAAATTTATTGAGAATAATATTTTAACACTTCCGTCACTCTATATCTTAGAGGTATCACTATTTGTTAAAACTAATCCGCAACTATTCACACAACTATCAGACACAGTTCAACGAAAGAGACGCGACCAAAGTAAACTAAATCTGCATTCAGCCAAGAAAGCGCTCATGCGCAATAGCATCTTTTGCATGGGTCCCGTTATCTACAACAAGTTACCGCAATGCCTCAGAGATTTAAACGCTAATAAATTCAAAATAAATATTAGAAATATATTAGTAAAAAAATGCTATTACAACGTAAGCGAATTCTTGACTGACAATGTATTTCTTATTGCTACTGATACCTTGATATGACATTATTTTTAATATATATAACCTTACGACATTTATGTAACAACAATCAATTTCAATGATATTATTCATGTGATTATTATTATTATTATTGTAAATGACGGCCATCTCGCTACATTTGTACGCCTAAAACAGGCAAAACATGTTGATACAGACCTAGCTTAAGACCACATGCATGTTATTATTATATGTATGACATCACATGTTTTCGCAAATAAAAATTATCTTATCTTATCTAACCAAGTTTTTACAATACCAACAACAAGTTAATACAATTTTAAGATTATTAAAAACATTACATTAAATTAAATTAAACCTACCTAAGTAACAAAGAAGTTAACGGTTAAGCACCGCCTTGCCCTCGGAATACTCATAACAAATGGATCAATGTCCATTAATTTAGAGAATGTATTAAAAGTTTTACTCGCTCGCACAATAAATGAATTTTGTCTATAGTTGGTGGCGGCAAAAGGAACCTTAAGTGTGTCATGAAACCTACGAAATTTACATGGAATATTAAAGGATAGTTTGCTAAGTAAATATGGGCAATCGATGTCATTAGAAATAATTTTTAAAATATATAAATAATCAGCAATAGCACGTCTATTTTCAAGGGGTAAAAAGTGGAATTTTTTACAGAGGTCAATGTATTCAGTAGAAGTATAGGATAACTTAAGTTTAAAACATAGGTATCTCAAGAACCGTTTCTGAATACCTTCAATGCGGTCAATGTATTTAATATAGCACGGGTTCCAAATTTGGGATGCGTACTCAAGGTGATTCCTAACAAAAGTACAATAAAGTATTTTGATGGTTTTGATATCAGTAAAGCTCTTGGAAAGACGCATGATAAATACCAGTGATTTTGAAGCCTTACTAACTATTTTATCAACATGAATGTCAAACAATAATTTGGAGTCATGGTACACTCCAAGATCCCGCATACTATGACTTTTTAATAAAACTTGGCCTTGTAAGGTATAGCTTGTATAAACGATATTATGCTTTCGTGTGAAGGTAACAACAGAGCATTTAGAGGGATTTAGTTCCAGTTTGTTTTTACGACAATAGTCTTCTAAACGAGTTAGATCAGCTTGAAGAGCATTCATGTCATGTTTTGATGATATTGTAGAAAATATTTTCATATCATCTGCAAAAGACAGTAGATTAGAGGACTTGAAACATGAATCAATGTCACCCATATAAATGATAAAAAGCAGAGGTCCAAGCAGTGATCCCTGAGGAACCTCGCTGGGTACAGGAATCCAGCTTGATATATAATTGTTGATAACTACTGCCTGAGATCTATTCTCAATGTAGGATGAGAACCACCGTAACAAATCACCACGTATTCCTGACTGAATAAGCTTATGTATTAGGGTAGAATGGTAAATTTTATCAAAAGCTTTGATATATCATATGTTTGAGTGTAATCTAGACTATATCTGGGAAATTTATGATTATTTAATACTATAGCTTCTTTAAAACCGGAAAATTCATTCCGGAAACTTCGTGGTGTCCTCGCGTCAAAAGTACCTCAGTGAGTGATGACTTATGGCACTGAAACATGTTCTCTCACTATGGGCAATGTCAAATGCTCAAAGTCGCACAACGAGCTATGGCGAGGGCTATGCTTGGGGTTTCTCTACTTGATCGAAACAGAAATGAGGAGATCCGTTGAAGAACAAAAGTCACTGACATAGCCCAGAAGATTAGCCAGTTGAAGTGGCAGTAGCCAGGGCATATGGCAAGTACACAGGTAGGAACTAGGAAGGGTCTGGAGATGAGGCCACAGACCGGCAAGCAAATATTAATATAATAATAATATGGGACAACATCCACACAAAGGTCTTCAGGTCCCAAATTAGACAGAGCCTGTACTATGGTAACCTGATGACTGATTATACACATTACATACTTATATACCTATGATATTAAATACTTATATACATATAAACACCCTGACACAGATCAAACAGACATGCAAAGCGTAGATCGTCCACGGACAAGGTGGACAGATGACCCGATAAAGATCGCTGAACGACGTTGGAGGCAGGCTGTTACCAAGCGGTCTTTTTGGATAGCTTTTTTATAGAAAACATTTTCTTATCGAGATCATACTTTCAGACAACGGTTGTAAAACTTGAAAGTCGGAAACTATTGATCAAGGACTTTTAAAGCAAGTCCGATTTTAAAGAAAAGTTGCATGAAAATATAAGCGTTATAGTGCACGGTTTGTATTATTTAAATTATAAATAGAAGTCCACTTAACAATAGTTTGAATACGTTGTTTAAAACTGATAGCACATTTATTTTTAGAAAAATCTCCAACCAACTTCTAGACTACACCTACTATGTATGTACAAATTAAAAATAACTATAAACTACCTATTTATGTAGAAAATACGCTTCTTACGAATTATGAGGTAAGTATGAGCATTGTCTTTGGTCCTTATCTAAACAAAAAACTTTCGCTGAAGGAAACCACAAACCGAACCGACAACTAAGTCACAGAATTTAGACATTTACCGTCTTATTTTAAAATTTGGACTAAATACAGTCACGATTTTAAACCATGGTTTAAATTCCGGACTATTCACGTCCCCATAGATTTTGTCCACGTTTCAAAATAAGGCGGTATATATATCTACTAGCCGTTGCCCACGACTTCGTGCGCGTAGAGTATTTTTAGATATAAATTATTATTGTAACAATACATATACAGGCATGTTCAAGACTATTGCCCGTCACTACACGTGATATTTGACAAAAGTTCAAACCATTTCCAGCAAATTTCAGAGTTTGTAAATGTGACCTATCATTGTGATTAGTCATCGCGAAACAAACTTTAATTGAGACTTTTTAATTGGACCATCTTTAATCCAAACGGAAAGTTATTTCGGATCAATTGTACACGTGCGCGAAGATTGTTTCTCCTCGGTTAATATAGGCTTCAATAACATTAAATATCTAAATACAAATATTCCCAACAACTTAAAAAAAACAACGATTTTCCATTCAAAGTTGCATCTCCTATTTCACCCCCTTAAGTCATCCTTATCCAAAAATATTTAAGAACTTTATTTTTTAATTTAAATGAAATATCTAAATAAATTTTTTTTTTAACTGTAAGTACAAAGACATGGGACTTTAATACAAAAGTTTTCACTTATTTCTAAATTAATTCATTTCGGAATTCGAAAAATCATTTCTTAGTACACCTCTACCCACAAAAAAAAAAGACAAGAGCACCCTCCAAATTTCAAGTCTCTACGACCAGCGGTTTAGGCTGTGCGTTGTCTGTCAGTCAGTCAGTTAGTCACCAATCAGCACTTAGATTCGTATATACATATATTAATGATCTGAGTATATATATTTTGTAGATTATATCAAGAAACGCTTGATCAATTTCGATAACATTTATAAGAGTGTCGTAACGTGAAAAATCATACCCGGTGAACTGAGAACCTCTTGCTTTTTTGAAGTAACTTAGAACCCAACCTATGACAAACAAAACGATATCATAAATATACAATATATTAGGTTAATATATATAGGTTAATTATAATCTGACCAAAAATAAGTAGCTTGGTACTTAAAAACTTTGTCGTCTCCGTAAGCTTCACCGAAAAATGGATAGAGATAATCCAAGCTTATCGGCCGAGTTCTCCTATTAGGTAGTTACTTGTAACACTTACAAATACAAATAAAATGGCATTATTTTCATATCTACTCTTATGTAACATAATATACATTATAAATTACATCCGTACTTCCTAAATGGATTGGCAGAAGTGATAAGTTTTAGTCCAAAGGGTTCAGCCTTCTTTATATTTAGTCAGCTTGTTATAATCATACCTATAACAGTGCAATACAACTTGAAACTAAACATTTAATTCTACGTCTAGCTCAGACATAGTACGTACATTTGGTTTCTTTGAATAATTTATTTAACTATCTAATTACTAAAAAAATACCGATAGTCTACATTATTGAAAATAATATAATTGCTCTTTTGAATGGAAATGATTACAGTATTATACTACTGTACTATAGATTGCTGTTTTCGACTATAACTTGTAATATTTCATGGCATAAATCCTTATTTGATTGTATGTTTAAAAACTATTTCAATACTGACCAACAAAATGGGAAATTGAAAATTAAAGAAAAATGATGGAATGACACAGAGAGAGGAGACGTCACGGAAAAACGATTTTTTATTTATTTTAAGACAGAGACAATGGATTCCTGAAAAAGAAAACCGATTATTATTTTGAAGATTGGATTGATGCTATGAGGCCAATAATAATAAAACGCTTATCACTATGTGTCGTATATTCCCATCGAAAAATGGATTTTGAGATGGAAAGGCTTTGCCATCGACCGCATGGAGCCATTGGGTTTGAGAAGGACTGGCTCGATGTCATAATAATAATGAAGAGTTCGCCGTTATAAAAGGGACTCCGTAAAGTGAAACTTCGTCAGGTCACGTTATAGAAAGAGGGACTCCGTAAAGTGAAACTTGGTCAGGTCACGTTATCTATTTAATATATTTATATTACTAATCTTACTTTGTATTATTTATTACTAGCTAGGTATTCTTCTCGATGTAAGTATATGTTACATTACATCTTTCATCATTTATGGTGGTTAAACGCATCTTTAGAATATTAACTATCTACTCCATAAGGCGTTTACATCATATCTAATATTATCATAATTGTTAACGTTTTCTTTTTCTAGTTCCCGCATATAATTACTTCACTTACGTGCAATGACGAACCTCAAACGTTAATGTGGTAGTAAATAGGTACTCTCTATCTTGGTAGTTACCGTTGCAGCGTTTGGTATTCTGCATTGAAGCGTAGTGCATGTACTAAATTTATGCTTTAGTAGGATCAAAATTGCAGCGAGCTAATTCGAAAGTATTCTAAATCGTTTTTTCCCGTGTTAACACACGGGGAAAAACTCGTACGTTTTTACATTTGCCACTGCTCAAGTTAATTATGTAATTATTTATAACATCAAACAAGATTTCTACCATCATCGTTAAGTTGTATAATAACATACATAAATATAAAACGCGTTAGTTTTTATAATAGACTATCTCCTCTCCGCGGTTTCAGCCGCGCGGTTATGGATGATGAATCTTATATAGCCTATGTTACTCAGGGTGAATGTAGCTTTGCAATGGTAAATTTTTGAAATCGGTTCAGTACTTTTTGAGCCAACTCATTACAAACATACGTACAAATCTTTCCTCTTTATAATATTATAGTATGGGTTAGTATAGATAGGTCTGATCAGAAGTCTGATTAACTATAAAAATATACTTAAAAGAAAACCTCCACATTCATAGCTCTTAGACACTTTCTCGTTTCTGATAACAAAGGGTCTTAACTCTTTAACAAATCGTAATAATCAAATATACTCGTACTTGTCATGTGAAATATATAAACATTTTAATTTTATTTCGTTATTGATATTAAATTTCCTTTCCGATATGGAATATGTCTTCGGAATCACCGACATATATACGACGATAAATATGCAACTTAGTAGCTCGTAAATGTGCTTTCGACGAATTGAAAGCAGCTTGGGGTATTGGCAAAGTAAGTAAATATCAATATAAGTAGAACGTCTTCCCTACTAGCGTTGATTAACGCAGGTTTGGCACAAGGGCTAGAGATGTCAATGTCGCCACAAAACAAGTGCACATCGCATCTACGTTTTGTTGGTATAGCAACAGACAACAACGACATTTAAAAATTGCCAACCTCGACCGCTCTGCCGGCACTCACGTAAAAATTGCCGGCAAGCGTTCTCCGCCCCCACCCACCGCCTCTTCCCACTTTTATCGGCTATTTATCGCGATGACGTTCTACTCACTCGGGGCCGCGCGGTTAAACTTATAGTACTTTGGTAATAGTTTGGGTTATTTATATTTGTCAGATAGAATGTTTATAAACAATTCGAATCGTTTTAAGTAAACACGAACTTTGCGTTCTTCATAAATTTAAATACCTATGGCAAAATGATTCTGTCCAGATTTCCGCTCAATTCTATTAATATATCGCTACGTAGGTAGGTAAACAAATTGCGTGTATTCAGAAAAAAATACAGAATTACTTCTAATCTGAAGATATATTCTAATTTATTTAGAGAAAAATGTTGCTACATTTTGTAGTAAACGATTTTGGTGGTGTAGCGCGTTGTTGCACTTCAAATTTTTTGTTCTAAGTTTAATTGGCAACCCTAGCAGGGTCGTCAATCCCTTGCTTATTGCTGAGCAGAGACTCATTTCTGGCATCGCGCAGCACTTCAATGGGAATTATTGTATAAGTCCTTGTTTTAAAAAAATCTCTTTAAATATGTCATGTTAATTTCCTGGAGTGTTGTTTGTACGTCTGAAATAAACTTATTTTCTTTCTTTCTTCGTAATCAGTCCGAATCAGCAAGCCTCCAGTTTATTCATATTTTTTTTGTTATAGCGTCAACCTGATGTGGACAGATTAATATAAGACAAAAATCACCGAGAAAACGCCTTTCAATAAATCATGTAACGTGATAAAGAACCACGTGAAGGATTTACGGATATGACGTCATCGTACGATAAGACTACCGTAGCAGTTTCAGTTACTAATGATTTTAGTATGTACTGCTTTACCAACGACCTTATTGCTGTGATTGCCAGAATAACTTTAGTGCTAATTAGCAATGGATTTCCTGGATTCGCGACTCGACTCTGTTGAGGTTTAGGTATAATAAAAGCTTAGCATGCCGTCATGACAATATATAACAATTATGCTTACAATTCCGCTGACAGATTTCTGACTTTCATATTGATAAGGTCATAATAGGCCAATATGTATTTTCAAATGAAATATAACCTTACGTGTGTTATTCCAGTGCCAATAATTAACCCGAGATATTGTACTACCCCATAAAAAAATTAAACCAAAAAAGAACCGACTTCAACACTAAAAAGTGTGAAATAACTTGTTGAAGTCGGTACCATGACAGTTCTAAAGTACCTATTATCACAATATTGCGTGCATGGTAACGACTTCAAAAAGTTATTTCACACTTTTTAGTGTAGATGTCGGTTCGATTTTATGATGAAATTATTTTTTTTACCTTTTTTTAGTCACCTTGTTAGTAACGGGATACACCGTCAATGGTGATATCATAAAGATAAATAAACACATTTCAGTTTTTGGAGTAACTCAGAAACTGCTTGGCCGAATTTGATGAAATTTATATGGGAACACCACGGATACTCTTCAAACAAAAGACGAATGATCAAAATCAGTTCATAAACGACAAAGTTATCCGCGGTGAGACATAAAAAAAAAATACGGTCAAATTGAGAAACCTCCTCCTTTTATTGAAGTCGGTTTAAAACTATTGCAGTTTTGCCTACAATTTTCCAATTTTCTATATAATATAGTCATTATATAGAAAATATAAGTGTTCTTTATATCATTTCTTTAAAACCCCTATGTGCTATATATCGGTCCAGTGTTTAATTTTTATTCACAATTACTTAAGTTATATTTATAGGTTTATTTTATGTGAAACGCTTCACATTTTAGTCTAGACCAACGCAATGAATTACTCGTGTTTCAATACCACACATTTCACTATTTCACAAAAACAAATAACATATTGCTCGCTAGCAATTATTACTCGTATTTTTTGAGACTGTGCTGTTCATACTCATGCTTACGATTTAAACGTATTAAGGCGCACTCTATAGCTCGCTTATGTGTACCTTAGATCTAATCACATTATTAAAAAAAATACCAAAAAACAGAACTGAAACTGAACAAAACGGAACACTAAAAAGTATTAAATAACTTGTTGAAGTCGGTGCCATGATAGTGCAAAAGTACTTATTATCACAATATTGTGTGCCTACTACTACCTACTTCGATAAGTTATTTTACACTTTTGGTGTTGAAGTCGGTTCCGTTTATTGGTAAATCAATTTTTTTATGTCGGACGGATTGTCATTCACCGTCAATGATGATATAATATTATGAAACAAATTTCAGTTATTGGAATGTAACTCACAAACTGCTGGTCCGAATTTGATGAAATTTAGGGACCTTTGAAGTATACCCTAAATAATTTTACGAATCGGTCCACAAATGGAGGAGAAATCGGTAGGTATATCGGTCATATACAAAAAATACATATAGTCGAACATATAACCATTTCATTTTTCTACCGACTTCCAAAAAAGGAAGAGGTACTCAAGCTGGTGCTTCCCGTGTGGTTCGATTAAAATTTCATCAAAATTGGTCCAGTAGTTTTTGAGTTACACTCCAATAACTGAATAGAATGGAAGTCGGTATAAAATTATTCAAATTGTACTTATTAACCTAGGTAGGTAGTAGTACCTGCCCATTACTGTATTAACCTTAAGATTAAGAGAGATCTGAGATTGTAAGAAATATTCCCCTTCACCTCAGTCCAACCGATATCGGTTAAAGGTTGTTAGTTAAGGTCGTTCAGCCTTTCCTTACCTTTGGCAGGTTAAGATATTTTATGGGTACGTTATACTGTAGAGAGACTCCATGAATAATTCATGTCCGAGGGATCCCAATAAGTGTCAGACTGTCAACAATGCTCGTTCGAAAAATCAAAGGTTGGATTAGGAGATAAGACAAATTCGCTTTTGAGTGGCTTCTGTTTTTAGAATAAGAATAGGGGTTAGTAAATATAAGGCTACTTTAACGTTTTAATTTATTTTCTACTTTACTGTAAGATGTGACAAGGAAAGCCGGATTATAAATCAGATTGTTTACTGTGATGCCTTTTCCCTGCAATATAAAGTTCTTACTTACTAAAACATTGACTTCATTTACCGATGTAACGTAAGTCAACTTTATTGATTAATATTTTTTTAAGGCTCTGTCAGGTCGGAGCTTGAATTCTTGGAGCTGACATTTGGATGTAGCAAGTTGTTTGTGTCAAAATGCGCTTTAGATATTCCCTTTAAAGAGAAATTTGGGTCTTAAAGTCTCATAATCCCCTTCGGAGTTGCAAAGTCACGTTAAAAGGGATTTTGGGGCTAAAAGTCTATTAGTAATAGTAGCCTTTATGTGCTAATGCACCTTTCTGTGGCTTTAACATTTTCATATTTGCTTTTTATGTGTTTTATGTCTTCTTGTTTCTTAATTTTGTCAATATATTATATTATTTTCACAACTATTTTTTGTTTTATTATTTAAGTATAGGTAACTATATGTAGGTAATATTTAAGTAGCAAGCTGTTCTCTGATATATTCATGATAAAACAGTTTACTAGACCCTCATCTAAATTTACTTACTGTTAAAATATGTAATAAAGGTAGGTATAATAATATGTTATAATATAAACTAATAATAATTTTACTCGTGAGTTTTTCATATCCTATATTATATACTCATTAAAATCATTATGGATCTTTAAATCCAAAGGTGTATATACACCACATTTGACGACCGTATCTCATCGTATTTACGGTGATAATGATGAGCAAAATTTTTTTGACATTTTTGATGTACCTACCTAAAATATTTGTTTATCCCTATGGACTATTATTTGTCTATCCAAAGGTTTGATATACTTACCCAAGCCGCTGCACACGTATCTTTATACCTTTATTTACCGCCAACAACAATTTTCACATTGACAGCAGTAAAATAGGCAAACCTATCCAAAATGAAACTGCTATCTCCCGTCGGTACATTTCAATAGACAAGTTTCCGGTCCAAGGTTTTTTTACCGCCCGAAGAAATGTCTCGTGTATTTCTGTATGGTGTATTCCACACGTCAAAGGTTCTGAGTGAAGTGTCGTATCTTATCTGAGG
Organism: Selenia dentaria; assembly: GCA_917880725.1. Classification (NCBI taxonomy): domain Eukaryota; kingdom Metazoa; phylum Arthropoda; class Insecta; order Lepidoptera; family Geometridae; genus Selenia; species Selenia dentaria. The sequence goes on along the minus strand of OU862888.1, from coordinate 15,988,494 downwards.
GATGTCCGATAGAGCGGGTGTGTCATTGTGGTGGCAGTATTGTTCGTCAGGCTCGATTCAATCGCGACGGCAACAGCGAAACTTGCTCGTATTGTTTAAAAACTCGGTAGGCATCTTTGCTTTATCATTTGATGGAGTGGATCTCGACAGTCAGGGCAGTATCTTGATTAATTTTCTTACCAATCATATGATTTTTGGTCGTGAAACGTAGCTTTTTCAAAATTACACTAAAAGTTATTTATTACATAATAATTTTTACTTAAAATTTGGTACAAAAATATGGTAAATTGACGAGAATTAAAAAAAATACAGTTTTTTAATCGTTTTCGTGCATTGTTAACCGACGCCGCAAATGAAATACTCGTATAATACAACCATTCATGTGATTCCTTTATCATAACGTGCAGCAAAAACGAATACTCCATTAACTATATACCGCATCATGTTATAGTATGCACGTACACATAGTTTTGTTTTGTGTGTCTATTGAATAGTGTCGATGTAGCGGTGTACCTACAACTTCTCTACTATCTGTTTCGTTTCCCGCCTCCGAGACAATTTAACTTGACAACGTGGACTCGGAACAAAGCCTGCTCGCTCTATTTAGCGCTCGGCCGTGCCAATGGGACAACTGTTGATATTAAACGCTATTTGCCATGCTAAACGAACACAATTTCAGTAAACAATCATTTTGCATTGCATTAACTCTAGCTACTCATATGTCACAAAGTATTTAGGTTCTGATATTAATGCAGATATTCCTGACATATTATATTTACTTACTGAATCTTATTTCAAACTATTTATAATATGAGAAACGGGAATCATTCACGTAAATAAGTCACGTAAATAATTTGTGACTTATGTCTATATTATAGTCTTATGTCTGTAACTATAGTTGGAAATATGTGACTTATGACCGAAGGTCTTTTTCAAGGAGAGTGCAGAACGCTCGCAGTTGCATCTTGCACTTCACTTGTGTATAAACCACGTTAGTTTTAATAATAACATAATATTTCAAACTAGTAAGCGCATATATAAAATTCTTGTATGTGCAAGAACTCACGAAGTTTGAATTCAGAAATTGGCATCGGTTGAGAAAACATGTCGAAGTTGGGCGTTAAAAGGAAAGTACAAACATCCTTAATCGTGCAAACACCATTTGGAGACATCCACGTGAGACGTCACGTTAACTTTACCTCGCGAATGATGTGGAGGAATATATTTTGTAAGCGTTCTTTGTAGTATCGGGGACGAGTGTAAACACGGCGTGCGGCGCGGAATGGGGCGGCGTAGGGCGGCGTCGGGCGGCCTGGACGCCGCCGGGGGGATCCGTCACTCGGGCGGCCGCCGCCGCGCGCTCCGCCCGCACTATGTCTGTGCGCGTAGACCATCGCGATCGCGAAAGATTTTCGCGACATTCTTCCCGCGCTTCCGTAGATCTTGCGTTCCCAAGCGGTTCAGCGCGTGACCACTCCTTTCGTTCGGTCCACTCTGCGCGCGTACCGCGAGTTTCCAGCGATGATTTAATGGTGCCAGTGCGCACCCTGCGCTCAGCCTCATGCCGCGTAGCACCGGGTGCGCCACATCGTCTCCGCCGGCATCACTCCTCTGCGGCAGACTGCGAGCGCGCGCGCCGCTCTCGACGGCACACGCTCGAGTTGCCCAACAGCCGAGGCCCCAGCGTACGCAGCAGATCTCCGGAGCCGCAGCCGCTGCCTCCGCCGGAGCCTGAGGTGCCACCAGAAGCCGCGGGCAAAGAGGCAAGGAGGCGGCGCGTCGTGGCAGCCGTAGCCGCGTCCTTCTTCGTGTTAGTGCTCGCCTCTGTCCTCGTGGTGGTGGTGACGCTGACGCACAGCTCGGTGCTCCGAGCACACAACCAAACGGCCAAGTACTACACGTTCTCCGTGCCGCCGCACCATCCTCTCAGTGAGCCCCGTTCATGTTGCCCCACCGTCGCCCCTCCCGCTTCGCATGCGACTGTCTCCGACCCTGAGTACCAGGGGCTGCGAACGTCGCCGCTACGTCACGTCTGCTCGCCACCGCCACCAAATGCGGTATATAAATATTGTGTAATTATACACACTATATCAAAAACTTTCTGGGGCTTGTAACGACAAATGCTGAGTGATACCCGAAGTCAACCTTCTTAGATGACTATATAAAAATACTTTAGCTAAAAGTTGATGCCTACAGCATACTGGTAAAGTGGGTATGTGATGGTAACGAATTCCATACAGTATTAATAGTTAAGGTAATAACAGAGTGAACAGAGGGTTGACGGTTGGTGGGGTATTGCCAGGCCTTTGTCAAATCACGCCTCAGTACATACAGGCCACACATGCTCAGCACGTTCGCAACCCCCTTTCTGCATGATTAGTTACTGTACTTATAGATGTCACGTGTTTGTTGGTTCATGTTAATTATTTTACGGTTAAATTAAAGGGGCACTTTGTGCTTTTACAAAACTGCTTTTAAGATTTAATTAGTGTCGTTTTTAATATACATTGAACTGTCTACTCTAAACGTTCAAATCTACGTGTTGGTTGTCTGTTTTAAAATGACAGATTGTACTTAGATAATGTATGAATCATGTCCTGCATTAGAATTACGTTAGTACGAAACTATTCCTCGAGCTCCATATCATAATGTTCACTTAAGTTTATTTTCAGCATTAAATAGACACCCAAGTGATATCTACTACGATACCAGGTATAAGCCTACGAGAGTTGAGAACCTATTCTTAAACGGGCGTAACTTCCTGAGGCAATCGTCATGCCTCGAGTAGCAGGCATCGTGTTAATATACAATATAGAGCTCTATATGCAAAATAATAATTAAAGTATCTCTTACTAGAATCGGATATCACAAAGGTTTCAGAAATTAGTACCTATACTTGACTGACCTTATTGTGACGAAAAGCAGTTTTTATCAGAAAGCTTAAATAGTTTTGTGCTTTTAAATTACATGAATATTAAAGCAATATATCTTACTGCAAATAAAATACTACATATAACTGAGAGGCAAAAGAGATTTCAATGTTCACTGATATCAAAACAAATATCTTGCCTGAACGGAAACTGCTATTTGCACACCAGCATTTTGGCCTCCGGTCGCTGCTGATAAAATTCAAGCAATACTGGTTATTGGTATTGTTTTAATTTGACGTTGTAATAACAATTGGGATACGCATCGGCAGGTCCCCAGAGCAAATATTCGAAGCAATAATGCCCTGGAGTTGTAGAAAGCTTGATAAGACGCCATAAGCTTTCGTTGCTTTCGAAGGAAATATAATCAAGCGTATCGCCCGAGCAATAATACAATTTCTACACATTTATTTCATCGTTGAGATATCCAGCAAACAAAGAGGTACTGTTTCAGTAAGTTACTCACAAAATTGGTATTAAAACTCATAGGTATTTTTAAACATCTTTAAAACGTCAGATAATTATAACATCAAAAGCTATAAGAAGATAATACAATAAAGGTAATACAAATCAAATAATACTTAATGCTGCAGAGCTTCCGATGAAAAAAATAATCGATAAGTCGATTGTATTATGGTATAGTCTAACATATTTCGCAATATTTTTTGCGATTTACGAATTTCATAAACGAATGTTTCCTGCCTATCAAACTATCGATGTCGATAAGCGTTCAATCATGTCACAATATTTGGAGCCTGCTTGGCATAGATAACTTTTCTCGAGTATACAAATAGGCAACGTACATGTTAGTCGTAATATTTTTCTTATTATGATGCTTCATTGGTTCATAAAACATACGCGAATTGTTTAGCCATTTGATACTTTACACATATTCGCGAACCAATACATACGGCCACTAGCGTAACCTTAGGATGGAATGGGAGTATCTAGGCCGGCTTGTATAAAACGAAAATATATATATATATATAGACCAGGAGAAATATGGGTTAATTGATATATATATATATATATATATATATATATATATATATATATATATATATATATATATATATATATCAATTAACTCATATTTCTCCTGGTCACGCTATAACTTGAGAACGGATGGAACAGTCTCGCTAATTCTTTTTTTGTTGTATAATGTAAAAAAAAAAAATTGTCAGGGGAAGGTTATTATAAAAGAAAAATCAAGAACGATGAGAGGTTAAGGCGAGGCCGAAGGCTGAGCTTACAACACGAACTAAATTACGGACAGTCGCTTGTTTAAAATAAAAACTTACGTAAATTGAGTTCCTAAGTTCCTAGTATTTAAATGCATAGGTATATAACACATATATACCATAGAAATATTAACTTAACCAAAAAGTAACTTAATATAAAGGGGATGTTGTAAAAAAAAATATTTACCGGCGTTATGAGTAAAAGGTTTTCTGGTGATCAAAAGATAGCAAAATAGAGAAGAGCAAAAGACTATATAAACTTCCACGTAGCATTCTTCTCGATAGATATAGGAAACGTTGCGAATACCAGTTAATTATTATAAATCGTGATGTCTTTGTACCTTAAGCTTCGCACTTGCTCGGTCAATTCTAATATTCCTTATATTAGAATTGACTGAGCAAGTGCGAACCACGAGTGCAGCCTCGCTGCAAAAGCTTGGGCAAAAATACTTTCGTAAGTACGGCAGTTCTTCACTACAGGACGCATTTCTCAGCTCATTGTCGCGAATCTTTGTGAGGTTAAACACATTTTTTGTCCATAACTTATTGGATTTTTTCGATGATAAAATTTAACAACTTTGATTTAAGTTGCACGGTGAATAGTTATTCAGTTTAGGCTATGCAAAGATATACTCGCGAGGTCTACAGCTCACACAGCCACTAGTGTAGAAATGAGTATATCTTAAATCATATATTTCGATCTTTTCCCGATGTCGTAGTGATCAAGTTTCTACGTGAAAAATTCTCCAAATGTGTCGTTATATTGCCATTTACGGCTTAGGCGGAAATTTATTTCTACACTTTCGGCAAATCTAGAGCAATTACTTCTCACCAAAAAGGACACGGGTTTTACTTTCTCCATTAACTCGATAGAGCGTCACTGATTCGCGGTTGATTTCTTTTACGTGAAAAATATTATCCTCCTCAATTTATTTGAGAAAATGGAAAGAAATGTTCATATTTCGAATTCGATAAGGTTTTTATGATAAAATTTGGTTTCATTTTTCTTGGGTACCCATCTGTGGACGTCAAAGAAATCTCAAGTATAATTAAAAACTAAAGAATACTTATGTGTTCTATGGAAAATATGTACCTCGTTAATATGTCAGAAAATTCATATTTTTTCATTTAAGAAGTAAATCAATTTGGAAATCAAACTAGTGTTTCTAAATCTAATGCTCCGATCTATGGTTGATAATTTAATTGACATCTACATTTAATAAAACTGTTTTGTATTCAAATAAAACAGATATTATGTGGAAGGAGAAATCTGCACAATTTTTAATACAAAATTATCTAATAGCAGATAGGATGTCACTCGTCCTCTAAAAATAGCCCACATTTCATGCACCCATAAATCATTTTACAACATAATTCGTTGAGATATATATCGGTAATAAAAATACACATTTCTCCTGCGGTTAAACTTAATTACGGATGTGGTCATCTGCGTGTTCCATAAAATTAGATGACGCAGTTTATTACTTATTACAGATTAGAGTCTATTTATACATCTTTTGCCACTCTTTTATTGGGAACTTGATTTATAATTTTTCATATGTGTGTGTACTGTGTATGTTACATATTTTGATGGTCCCGTATTCTTCTACATGCACGAGAGATGACTCTCATGAGATCATGGATGTCGCAAATGCCAACTAAGGTGTTGAGTTGATACGAGCTCGCCTCATATTACATAAGAAATTTCTTCATCTTCTGTGTTGAATAACATGACTGGCTATATGCTAATACATACATCTACCAAATTCCTGGGTTTAAAGATCATAATGGCAAACATACCATCACACATAATATACATATACATACTCGTACATGCATATTGTACACTGTGGGCTATGGTAAGTATATAAGAAACATCTTGCAGCGAACTACGCTGTATTTTTATTTCTAGAGTGCATTAATTTCACAAGCCGCAGCTTAGCTATTATTTTTGTTCGCAATCTCTCCGCCTTGATAATGAGAAAATCAAGAACCAGTGAGACCACTACTTGGTTAGTACAACTGCAGATTCAAATATTCTTCCTTAAGCAGTACCTAGATTTTTTTCACATATTATTTAAGTTCTGTTTTTGTAAGGTCGCTATTTGCTACATTTCGGGTCAACAAATTTCCAAAAAGACCGGTTAGAAGCGGCCTGCATCCAACGTCATCCTGCAATCTTTATTAGGTCGTTTATCCACTTTGACGGTGGACTACCTACGCTGCGCTTGCCAGTCCGTGGTCTCCTCTACAGCACCTTCCGGCCCCATCGGTCGCCTGTTCTGCTTGCTTGGTGCCCTGCCAACTGCCACCTGATCATCATCATCATTATTATCAGCCGGAAGACGTCCACTGCTGAACATAGGCCTCCACCATAGAACGCCACTTGGACCGGCTACTCGCTTCCTGCATCCAGCGATTCTCCGCGGTTTTTATGAGGTCGTCGGTCCACCTAGCGGGGGGCCGGCCTACACTACGCCTTCCGGTGCGTGGTCGCCACTCGAGAACCTTTCTTCCCCATCGGTTATCAGTTCTGCGGCCTGCCCATTGCCACTTCAACTTGCTAATTTTGAGAGCTCGGTGACCTTAGTTCTCCTACGGATCTCCTCATTTCGGATCTTATCACGCATGGAAAGCCCAAGCATAGCCCTCTCCATTGCTCGTTGAGCGACTTCAAGCTTGTTAATGAGGCCCACAGTAAGGGACCACGTCTCAGTGCCATAAGTCATCACTGGCAACACACACTGGTTGAAAACCTTGGTTTTCAGGCTCTGAGGTATTGGGGACGAAAAGATGGATCGAAGCTTCCCGAACGCTGCCCATCCGAGCTGGATTCTTCGTGCGACCTCCTTGTCGAAGTTGGACCTACCTCATTGGACAGTCTGTCCCAGGTAGACGTACTCGTCTACAACTTCGAGTGTATCGTTTCCAACAATTACCGGTATAGGTGGAACATGGACATTAGACATGATTTTCGTCTTATCCATGTTCATCTTAAGACCAACCTGTTGGGAAACTCTACTGAGGTCGTTGAGCATGGTGCCGATATCTACGAGCGACTCCGCCATTATAACTATATCATCGGCAAAACGAAGGTCAGTGATGTATTCTTCATTAATGTTGATGCCACATCCTTTCCAGTCCAAAAGTTTGAAAACATCCTCCAATGCGTTAGTGAACAGTTTCGGAGAGATGACGTCTCCCTGTCTCACACCTCTCTGCAATGGAATTTGTTCCGTACTCTGGTCCTGTAATCGGACTTACATAGTGGCCTTGCTGTATAAACACTTCAACGCTTTGATATACCTATAGTCAATTTGGCATCGCTGCAAGGGCTGCAGTATGGCCCACTTCTCGATAGAATCGAAGGCTTTCTCGTAATCCACAAACGCTAGACACAGTGGCTGATTATACTCTTCGGTCTTCTGTATAATCTGCCGTAGTGTATGAATATGGTCTACGGTGCTAAAGCCTCTTCGGAAACCGGCTTGTTCGGGAGGCTGGAACTCATCAAACCTGTGTGCGAGACGGTTCGTGATGACTCTCGAAAACAGCTTGTACACTTGGTTCAAGAGCGATATGGGCCTATAACTCTTCAATAAAGTTTTATCACCTTTTTTGAAGAACAGCACCACCACGCTCATGTGCCACGTTTCCGGTGTTTTGCCTTCGAAGATGACAGAATTGAATAACTTCTGGAGGATTAAAAGTATCGGTCTACCGAACCCGCTCTCAGAAGTTCAGTCGTAATTCCGTCCTCTCCACCACTGCCACCTGAACGGGTGTATCTTCTGGGCTTCTTCGGGGACCTTCGTTATCTCCTAATTTCTGATTCAATCACATAGAGAAACCCCGAGCGTAGCCTCTCCATAGCTGGCTGAGAGACTTTAGTAAAGTAAGAGACCATATTTCAGTGCCATTTGTCTTGAGGCACTGAGGTATTTTGGACGAGAAGACCTCGCGAAGTTTCCGGAACGGAAATTTAGGGCAGTGCCATGCAGAACTTTTAACCTACAAGCTCTGGGTGGAACTCATAAAGTTTTATGGTCATATATATTTTAACCATCAAACGAACAAGAAAACACAATTCATATTTCATAAATTATTTGGACTGCTGTTTTATATTATATTATATTATATATATTATATTATATTATATATATATTATATATATATATATATATATATATATATATATATTTTATATTATAGTTATTAACTGTTTCATTTGGAGAAGGTTAATTTTCGTTTAACAGGCTTCCTTCAAAAATCATTGTAATTGAAGTTGTACGCATTCCGTTGGACTAACAATACGGTAGTTGAGAGTTGGACCAAGGAAGTACAACTTTTGTGAGTTTGACATAATGACAGTGCTTCTCAATTTTAATAGCTAAGAAGCAAAAACAACAATTAGTAGCTAGTACATTCTATTCCATGTACTTGTATGGAATATTATAAGTTCACTAAAAGTATTGTCGATTGTCAGGTTCAGCCGTGCCATTCTCTAATAGCAAACATCGTTGCATCTTTGACAAAATCCGTTAAACAAATGACGAGTTGACAAGAAACGTAGGAGAAACAACCTTGTGTACATGGGCGATATCTCATAAAGTACTTGAAATCGGCGAGCTCGTCGACGAGCGCATCGACGAATCATTAGAGAATCGCATGGCAGACTTGCGCCTACGTTACCTGTAACTTTTTTTATTTATGTTATTCTTATTTTCAAACATTCTAATGTCAGTTAAGGTAATGTTTTTATTTCATGCAGAGGGATCTACACCTTTCGTTCCTTCTTAACCAGTTTACTGTTCATAGAGCAGATGTAGAAGCTTTAGGCTACGAATAAATAATAAGTCTATTTATTCGTAGGCTTTCAGCGACAATGATGGTAGAAACTAAACATGTAAAATCAAAACCTAGACATTCTGCAAATTAATATTACCGCTCGCATTAACGCTTCTCTGTTTATGCATACTAAGACTACAATTTTCGGCAGAAAATTGATAAACGACTTGTAATAATGTGTGGTTAGTAAAATAGGTACATGCCTTCTTTATTTTTATACCAGACTAGGAATTTCAGATTGGATAGAATACGAATATCCATATACTCATGATTAGCTGTAAGATCTAACATCAGTGTATGGGTGGTACTTGTATTGTGTTTGTTTTCAAGTAAACTTTTCTTACAACAAAGTTCTTATAACGAAAACTACGCTGTGATATATATAGTTTTTTTTTTCTTAGCTAGTAAATAAAATGTAGACACATTTTAAATATTTACTAATATTAGAAGTTACATAAATCGTCTAGCTAAATCTAGCCAAGATCAAAATCATTCGAATATAGTTCGACTATTGTCGGACGCTGAGTCTCGTGGTGAGAGATTCCAATAATAACTGAAGTGGTTCTGTGCGATTTCAGTGCAATGTAGTTGCGTATTTAGCAAGTCTCAGCCATTTCGACTTCCTTGCGAAACCCTCAAAGGTATCGATTTCAATTAAATTTAAAAAAAATCTTTACTGTTTCTGTACGGATTCGATGCAACGACGGTATTAAATCACTTTGAGATGGGACTCCGTCCGCAATACGAAACGCCGCCATAACAGCATCGCATCCTTAAAGGTTTCGTTGTCGATGAACTTTAAACGTTGTCAATATTAAAAGTATTTCTGCAGGGCTATTAAGTATCTCAGATGCTAACAAATGTTGATTAAAATACAAAAGTGGCGGTTTAACGTCACTTTTGTCCGGTCCAGTCATCAACTTGCTAACGTTTTTGCTTACTAGAGTTGTCAAAACTGACAAAGAGCCCCCATTTTTGCATAGATTTCAATCAACATTTGTTAGCAACGGAGATACATAATGCCCTGCCGTATAAATTTCGTGGAATGGCTGTTCATTTGGCAAGACGACATTTGCCTTGCGATTCTCTACTGATTCGTCGATGAGCTCACCGATGTCGAACACTTTATGGGATATCGCCCTTATACATAAGGTTGATTTTCCAACGTTTCTTGTCATCTCGTCATTTGTTTCACGGATATTGTCCATGATGTGACGATGTTTGCTCTTAGAGAATCGCACGGCAATAACCGTCGTGGCGTTACGATAAACTAACATTCAGATTTTATATGGCAGCCCAATTCAGCTATTATCCGTCACGCAACTCCCAAATGTAAACTTCGACTAGATAAAACTACAAAATAGTAAAAACACTGTAATTCTGAATATATATTTATTAGCATTAAAACAGCGCACATGCGACCTCATTTCCTAGGGCGCTTATCTTTTTGTACAGACTCTACTTTAAAGTCAAAGTCAAAGTCAAAGTTAAAGTCAAAACATTTATTCAATTTAGGCATCAAAGACGCACTTATGAACGTCAACTTTTCATTATAATGTACTTTAAAGACTCTACCGCCGCGTTCCAAAATATATAGAACCCACCGAGAAGAAGCGGCAAGAAACTCGGGGCCATTCTTTTTATATGGATGTTTACAATGTTTCTACTTAGGTACTACAAATATTACATTTTATGGGTGGCAGAGAGACAGCTTGCCAGAAGTAGAGTATTCCAAGCATCTTCTATATAATGTCGAACTTTATAGTAAGCATTTTTTATTAAAACGTTTTTTACAGTCAACTTGAATTTGCCCTCTGTGAGCTCAGTTATGTGCTTTGGGATTTTATTGTAAAAACGCACACAATTTCCTAGGAATGACTTATTAGTATTCGCAAGTCTAAAACTAGGTACAGCTATCCTATTTGTGTTTCTGGTATTAAAAGTGTGGTGATCACTATTTAACTTATATTTATGTAATTTTATTTAATTTTTTTACGAACACACATTATATTTTCAAATACATATAAGGAAGGCAACGTTAATTTATTGATTTCTTTAAATAAATCTCTCAAAGATTCACGGGGACCCATTTCGTATATAGCTCTAATAGCACGTTTCTGAAGTATAAATATGGTCTCTATATCAGCCGCTGAACCCCATAGCAATATCCCATATGACATTACGCTGTGGAAATATGCAAAATACACTAACCGCACCGTAGAAGCATCTGTTAGCTCTCTTATTTTACGTACTGCATATGCAGCAGAACTGAGTCTCCCAGACAGGGCATTTATATGAAGACCCCATTGTAATTTTGCGTCAATTTTAATGCCTAGGAAGACTGTTTCCTTGTCCATTTCGAGTTTAACTCCATCAAGCGTAACGTTGGACTCCAAATATGGAACAGTAGGCAAAGAAAACTTCAAACATTTTGTCTTTTTTGAATTCAGAAGTAAATTATTAGTTGAGAACCATTTAGAGATACTAGATAGAGCGTTGTTTACTTGAATTAGTGTGCTATCTTTCCTATCTACTTTAAAAATCGGAGATGTGTCATCCGCAAATAAAACAATATCACAAAGATCCTTGGCCATAAGTGGCAAGTCGTTAATGTAAACTAAGAACAAAAAAGGCCCTAAAATGGACCCTTGTGAAACACCCATTTTAATTATAGATCCTGAAGATGTTACACAATTTATGCCAACCTTTTGCATCCTGTCAGATAAATATGACTCGATGACACGAATACCATAATGGAAAAGCTTTCGAATCAGTATACGGTGTTCCACACAATCAAATGCTTTAGAGAGATCACAAAAAACACCAATAGCATCATGTGAGCTCTCCCAAGCTTTTAAGACATACGTCATTAACTTCACACCGGCATCCTTAGTTGATCTTGTTTTCGTGAAGCCGAACTGATATTCGTGCAGTATTGAATGCTCGTTGAAGTGTGCCAAAAGTTGTTTGAGCATAATTTTTTCAAAGATCTTACTCAAAATTGGTAGTATAGATACTGGTCTATAATTTGAGGGGTCTGTTTTCTCTCCAGCCTTAAAAATTGGAGTGATTCTACTATATTTCATTAAATTAGGAAAGGTACCTCTATCTATACAAAGATTAAATAAGCGGGCCAAAATAGGACCCATAAAACTAATAATTGGCTCTACAAATTTTACTGACATTCCCCATAAGTCTTCAGTAGTCTTTATATTTAAGCTTTTGAATGTTTTTATAATTTCGACAGTTGAAGTATATTCAAAAGAAAAACTAGGTACTTCGTTCGTGAAATTAGCTTTAAGAATAGCTTCTGCTGCATTGGGGCAAGAATTCAGTAACTTGGTGACTTCTAGAGGTAAATTAGAGAAGAAATTATCAAAAGTATTTGCTACATTTATTGGTTCTGAGACAGTCTGATTGTTAATTACAAGGACACATGCAGTGTCTTTTGGTTTATTTTTGCCGGTCTCAGTATTTATAGTCTTCCAAACTGTTTTTATTTTGTTATTCGATTTCCGAATTCATCTCTAATAAACAAAGCTTTAGCACGCATACAAACAGTCTTAAATAATTTTGAATAAGTTTTGACATAGTTATGGAAAACTTTATCAGATGTCATAGTTTTTTTATGATATAACTCATACATGGTATCTCTACTTTTTCGAATACCTCGAGTAGCCCAGTCACCAAAAACTAACTTCCCAGTTGTACACATTTTAACCTTTGGACAAACTTCATTGATCTCGGTACTAACTAAAGATAATAATCTATAATAATAATCGTTAGGGTCCTCTTCCGAAAGATTCGCGATGCAATGTTTTGCTTCAATATATTGCTGAAGCTTTCCGAGCCTACTAGTTGTTAACGGCCTATGTTCGATTATCATCTTTTTCATGTTTTTATTGCCATTAAATTTTATCGCAAGGCCCTTGTGATCAGACCTAACACCGGTCATAATTGTAGTTTCCTTAGCCTTACAATTTGAATAAATATTGTCTATGCAGGTAGCTGAATGGTCAGTTATTCTAGTGGGCTCAAAGAATAAATAATTCAAATGGAATGATTTAAACAGTACAATTAGGTTTGTTTTATCTGATGAATCTGTTAATAGATCGATATTGAAGTCACTACAGATATAGATTTGTTTGTTACATTTAGAGATTTTCTTTAAAATTGATTCCATTGTATCCATAAAATTTTGAAAATTTGATTTATTCTCTTTACCATATGGTGGTCGATATACAACACAAGATGCTTTTCCACCTCTACACAAGCTACCTCACAGACACGTTCTATCGCACATCCGACTAAGTCATGCCGCTCTTTGAACTTGATATTGTTTCTAATTAATATAATACAGCCTCCTCCTTCAGCGGATGTGCGGTTGAATGAGCTAGCCACCTGGAAATTACTTATAATAAATAACATCATATCTTTTTTAAGCCATGTTTCGGTAAAGCACAACACATCAAAAGGATGTTTATTTAAATGAAGTTCAATGTCAAGTATTTTGCCAGAGAAACGATTAATGTTTTGATAATACAATGTCATATCAGATTGTTTCTCTTTTGTCTTACTTAAAAGTTTAAACAATTTATATTATTAGTACTTGTACTTAGTACTGTTATGTCATTTGAACACTTCCTTATATTTCCTATAACTGCGTTAATATTATATGCTACTAAAGTAGCAATTAAATTCCTATATCTCTTAAGTAGGTACATCCTATCTCGGGTCAGCTTAAAATTAGTAATAAAATTATTACAATCAAAAAATAAAAATTTGTCACTGTGACGACATGTCATATTATACATTAATGTATTTAATGAATGAATGTGCTCATTCTGTCTTTTTGTTAGCACATTCGAGTATAGAAAAGATATTAGCATTATTTTAAAAGCATTAAGTTTGAGAAGCGAGGTAGTTCTAGTAATAATATCTTTTCTGTCAATACCTAAACTTTGCCCTAGATAGACAACCACTATTGTGGTATTATCTATTTCAGAAGCCATGATTTTCTTTTCAATGTCATGTATGAGGCTCCAGGCATGCAGTGATTTATTACTGAATAGTGCTGCAAGTTACCTAATAGTGATCCAAAATTTCTGCCAATCGCATCTGAGAACACCAGAACTCTCTTAATATGATTTCGACATATGACATTCTCAACCTCCCCCTGGTCCGTTGATAAGATGATTTTATCATTTGAAGCTTCTATTGAATCAGACCCAGCTCTAGACAGTGACTGACTGTGAGAGCTTGGGCTATTCCTCTCAATGTCTCTCACACTTTCCACATTACTAGTAACCAGGTCCATCAGCCCAATTGTTTGTTTATAATGTTCACTCAGATGGCTTTGAGCTAATATGTAGCCAGAAAAAATATCTTGCAAGATTTTTTCTTTCTCAAGCAGGTCAGAGCGGAGCTTCAGAATGTCATCATCATACAAACGCTTAGTAATTTCCAATTCATCAGTGCAGCTTTGCAGCTTTTCTTCTAAGAGTAACTTTTCTTTGATTAAATCTACATTTTTGAGAAAATAATTGCGTTTTTTAATTGTTTTCTGGCATTTGCGTATAATTTGTTTTACTTTCGAATATTTTTTTTAATTTCCAATTCATCAGTGCAGCTTTGCAGCTTTTCTTCTAAGAGTAACTTTTCTTTGATTAAATCTACATTTTTGAGAAAATAATTGCGTTTTTTAAGTGTTTTCTGGCATTTGCGTATAATTTGTTTTACTTTCGAATATTTTTTTATTTTTTTATGACTTTTAAAATTTGAATTACTACATAAAGAGTGATCACTTTTTAGGTCTATGGTAACCATCGGTTGAGGGCCACTAGACTCAATGCCACTACCTATCAGTTCATTGTATAGACTGACAGTGTCAGCTGTCCGTTCATTGAATTTAGAAGACTTTAACACTAGGATTTCTTGATGAGCCTTATTCAAATCAAATTCTAGCTCAGTTATGCGGCTTAAGGCCTGCTCGTAGGTGTCACTACACTGTTTGAATGATACAACAATGTCCTTGAGCTGTTCATTTACATGAATCGAGTCAGATAACTTTGTGTGTAGATCAGCTAGTTCACATTTTAGATCAGAGTTCTTTTGCACTATGTTGTTCACTTCAATCTCACTATCTTCTCTTTCTTGTAGTAATTTGTCAGACAGGTCCTTATATTTTTTTAGCTCTACGAGTGTCACTCTGAGCTTTTCTTCTAAATCTCTAGCTGTGGCTTTTCTAGTCATCACAGGCATCTTGGTTGTCTATCCTCCGTCAATCTGTTAAAAATATATACATTGTGTTTAAGTATATTTAAAGCACTAGTGTTTTGTTCTCAAACTGTATGTAACAGCTACACCTTGGAACTTTGAGTCTGAACTTATATGAATTGTAAAGTATTTGTAGTGTGGTGTTGTATGTGGTCAACGTTTCGCCATCAACTTTGCTTCCACTAACTAGTCAAACAAAGTGAGGCCAAACTGGACCTTGTGTGTATCTCGACGTTGCTCACTAAAGTGAGTCCTGTGTCACGGCCCTGTGATGTGAGTACCTAAATAAATATTGAACACAAATACTCCCCGGGAAAAGCTGGCTTAGGAATCCAACTTTTAAGTCCGTCGTTTTTCGTAACAGCTGTTTCCAATCCAAACGTCAAGTCCGGGTTGTATAAATACGACACAAATTTACTGGCCGATGAACCCGCACTACTATACGAACACTATGTTATATTTCTTAACTATAATTAACTAACTCTATGCTAAATGACAATAAATTTACTTTAAAATTCAATAAAAATTTTTAGGTTACAAATTTTTTTTTTAATTTTTTTTTTTTGCTTGGTGTTTGTTAACTTCTGTAGTGAATTTTCAGTACAATGATGTAAATGTGTTAATTTTCTTTCATGGTTCTATAGGTGTTGGTTGACGTAGTTCAAAACATGTGATTCTGTGATAAACATAATACTAGTAGTTCTGCGAACAGTAGACCTCGCGAGTACGGTCTTATCAGCGCCAATCTTGAGTAAACTTGCCAAATATTTTTTTATAAAAAAAAAATATTTCTTTATTTGGAACCATAACATTATTCAGCTATTAATGTATGAGAATCAATGACATCTGCAATGACACCCGTTTCTTCAGTCCGCTCGTGACCACGATCAATGCAACTTGATCGAAACGTCGAGGTACATAAATACTATTACTAACGCGATTAAGCCCCGTTAATATAATATAAATATGTGTCCACA
Organism: Selenia dentaria; assembly: GCA_917880725.1. Taxonomy (NCBI): domain Eukaryota; kingdom Metazoa; phylum Arthropoda; class Insecta; order Lepidoptera; family Geometridae; genus Selenia; species Selenia dentaria. Next base: position 15,972,225 of record OU862888.1, on the reverse strand, counting down.
TCACGAAAGTTTAAAAATTACTATCAAAATGGGTCCAGTAAATACGCAGCAAACTTCCTTCTTTTTAGGAAAAGTACCTACCACTCAAAAATCGCAGACGACAAAATAAATGTATTGAATATTAGAACAAGCATGCCAAGTTTCGTCAAGATTGATTGAAAATGTAACCTGAAGGAGGAGGAACATACAACCTAACAAACATACTGACAGATGAAAGTCAATTTGGCCACTAAGCAAAAAGTCAAAGCGCAACGCTTCGCTCGCTCGTTTAATGATACTTATTATGTATCAAAAAACGATAAGCAGACATAATTAATACTCGTAGCTATGTCAGCTGCTTATACTGATGTAGAGCTGTGATAGAACTTAGAACCTTGTAGTGAATCTTTGATGGACTTATTATTGCATTTTAATATTATCACGACGCTTTGACATGCCAGTCTTGTATCTTGAACGGTTTGGACTGGAAACCAGTACTCGCCTTGGTCGTTGGTACCTGAATGCTCTATGAAAAAGTGACCTCCAAGGTCACGCAACCGGTCGAGATACTTGGTTATATTTTGTATGTAAAACCGTTAACTAAATTTTCAATCTAGTTATTGTTGCATTGAAAGCTTCCCTACGTATATTTAAAATAACATAAATCTTTATAAACATTACAACTGCATAAGAACTGTGTGTTTATTATATTCTGAGAATTAACTAAAAAAATTGGCAAAATGTGGGTGTTTATACATCTCGGCGTAGCCAATCAGACACAGACGCTATAGTGTACAGACGTTGTTAAGATATTACGTTAAAACAAGTATATTTAACACAATTCATATTTTTATATTACAACACAATATATAAAAAACCAATATGAGACTTGTCAGTATGTCTTTATAGACAGCAACAATGCTAAAACATAGAAACTTTATGTATATAATCCTTGCCTGGTTTTGATAAGGATTACAATATATTTTCTCTTTTTTTTTGTATAATAGTTCAATATTTTTAAACCTCTTATCTGCACTGATTTACGAGTAGCGCTTTATCCTCGATGACCCTATGATTGGGCGACCCCAAGGCCGGATTTGTTCTCAGAATTAACTCGCTAAGTCCCAAATTATAAGCGGGCTTGTTACTTACAATAAGGGGTAAAGCCTTGTCGAGGAGATCCATAATAGGCATCATCTACTCGAGATACGAGTACAATACAAATTATTATCTGCTATGAATAAATCCTTTTCGGTTGTATTTCATTCTAGAAAATTTTTCGCAAGTTTTATTTAAAAAAAAGGCACTAAATAATGACAAGACGGGACATATAGTTTATGTATTATGTATTGTACATACGCGCTACATACTCATGGTTCGTACCTTATTTAGATTTTAGATTTCTACTTGTATTAAATAATATATAATAAAAATTATATTAAAACTTCTTAATTACACTGTTAAGAATTTATCTAAGAAGCATTTTATGTGTTGGAAAAATTATATAGTATTTCATATAGCTATGCGCGGCAGTCGAATTTGCTGGTTACCTCGAAATATAGTTGTTTAGTGATTCCCAGTCGCCCAATAATTTCACATGCTACCCTTCAAACCTATGCACAGTCATTATTGCATACCTACTGCTTGTACGCAGAATATCTGGCACTGCATTTCTTGTAGCAGTAGAACTATCTATGAACAAGTTCGTCCAAGGGAGTACTGCCACCATGTACTATTTCTGCTGCGAAGCAGTAATGCTCGCAATATTACGCTAGTTGCAGGATGTTGCCCGTGAAATTACAGGCAAACGAGACTTAACAACTTAATGTCTTAGGCCTATGGGCGCAGTGCAGACCGTCGCTTGTAATGAAATGCGTTTTTTATAATAGCATTTTATAATAGTATATATAAGCAGAGGTTACCGCTTAGAACCTGATGGGCCTTGTGCTTTGTCCGTAACCTAATCACGTAACAAAACTGAGGTGGCACCTACAAGGACGTGTTTTACCGAATATACATATCACATAGTAAAAAGATATAAGTAAATATCCAAATTGATCAAGAATAGATAATACAAGCCAACATAATATTCATAATTTCCTAACAAAATACTCGTAACATAAATTAATACGTTATAAGTACCTAATTTAAGAAATTGTATTATTTTTTTCCTTTCTTATATCTTATATTTTTTTAATTTCCAAAAAGTATTTAAATAGGGTTAACATCACACACGTAACAGTTACTGGAGAAATAGTTTGATTTCTGCGAAATCTATTGTATTATTGGCCAAATATGGAGATTTGCAAGTCAATGGGTTAAATGTAAGTATTATGTGAAGGTCTGACCCTGTATCGTTACGTATTACCTCTTCATACCCTAATTTCGTCTCATTAGCTTTGATTAAAGAATAAGTATATAAAATAAAGATAGTTGTTATTGTACACGAGTATATTAGGCAGTATATAATATTAGGTAAATTGTATCACAGGCCAGGGGGCTCAGGTAGGTGTTGCCCTTCCTTCATATTCCAAAGCGGAATCTTAAATTCTTACGAAGTTGTTGGAATGTTTCGAGGCAGTTCGACATTTTTGCTCTCGGTAAAGAGAATTCTTTTGTTGTTTGCTACCATTCACAATGGAAAATAATTTTGAATTATGTGGAATGAATTATAAACCTCCACTTAGTATTTTTTTCGCATTTAAAGTCAGCATTGTATAAAAGTTTTTATCTTTTAAATTATGAACCCTTATTTCTATTTAGAATATTTTTAGAAAGTTATACGAAAAAAGAAAGTGAAATTAATATTCCTACTAATATTATAAACGCGAAAGTTTGTAAGTATGGATGTATGGATGTGTGGATCTTTGTTACTCTTTCACGCTCAAACGGCGGAGCAATTTTGATAAAATTTGGTATGGATGAGGCGCTGGATTAACACATAGGATACTTTTCATCATCATCAACATCCATCATCATGCGGGTGAAAAAGCGTAATATGCTTGGGCACAGCATTGACAAAACAAAAAGACCTCCGCCTACGTCAAGATCGTAATGATGACCGTTCTGTCACAGTTTGTTTCAATTTCTGATAGCTTATATAGTAAAAAGCAAAGTCAAATTGACAGCTCGATGCACTAGACATGCTCGGCGACCGTCAAGGGTGATGAAATGTAACACAAATACCGTCAAGGGCGAAGAAATGTAATGACAGTATTTTTCTATGGTGATTAATTTTATATTTGTATGTACGTAAGTCCTGTATTCTATTATTAATCTTTACTGATTGATATACTAAGGATTTGAATTTATTTATATAATACAATAATTAATTGCGTTTGACTATGTACATATTTTATGATATTTTGGTATAAAGGTAGGCCTTGGAGAAAATAATAAGCTACTCGAAATACTAATCCTGCGCAGACGTAGTCGCGGGCACCAGCCAGTAATAGTATAAAACTCAATTGATTTATCAAATTTTACAAACAATAATTTGAAATACATACAGGAATAATTATATCACATCAAACTCACAAAAAATATGAATCTTTTTCATATTGTAATCAAACAAACACGAAAGCAGGCGAAGGCAGGTATAAAAATGCAATACATTTCTAAAATATTTTAGCAATCCTGTTAAATAAAACTTATTTATTTTTTATTTTATTAAAATACACGACAAAGTATTTTTTTTTATTACTTCTTAACTACACATGTCGCAGTTCTTGGAAAAGTAGGTAGATTTCTACGAAATCTATTGTATTATTGGCCATACGAGTATATGGCGAATCGCGAGTCAGCGGGTTAAAATTACTATTTTTCGCTAGATTTAGAAAAATGTTCACATGTATCAAGTAGGTATGTGTAATTTTCAAACATATTTATACACAACATAACAAAGTTAAACGACAGGTCGTTGTGTAATTAACAGATAATAAATTAAATTAAGATTTTATTTTAAAAGGAATGCTCAAATATTTTAAAAGATATCGCATTTTTGTAACCGAGGTTTAACGGAGAGCTTTTCTTTACGGCCCAGTGTATTTACGTGATGTGAAAAATTCACTCTCATCATCTCGGCAACAATCCTTTTAAAAAGAAAAAATAATGTTATTTGAGTTGAAAACATGTGGTGTTGAAAACTTTAAATGTACTGTATCTTCATAACAATTATATAGTCTATATTATATGATAGATAACCTTTAGATCGTTTGAGCGCAATGAAAAGGTAAAAATGTCAACCAGGTCGATACCTCATGCTAAGAAGGCGACTTATGCCAAAAGCTCTTCTATAAAATCTCACAAAGGAAAAGGTTTACAATGAATATCATCTCCAAAATTTTCCTTGCCGTTCATAATAAGTTCGAAAAAGCGGTTTCCCTTTTCTGATCTTTTTATATAGCATGAAAGGGAAAAGGCGAACAACAAATACAGGCCAGAAATAATCTATCCACTGTTATGGCCGCGGGCATGGTTTCAAGATTAATTATAACTTTATTTCAACTCCTGTGTGTGAAACATAGATTTGTTTTAACTCATATCTACCTATGTATTATATTAGGTATAGGGTAAGAGTAGGGTTTGCGCACAAGTTGGGTACCTACCGTAGCCGATTTAAAATTTAGAACATCGCTTATCTCTTATTTATTAAATTACAGATTATAACTTACGATATCAAAACTTCGCCGTGTCTTATTGTGCCTCTATTCATCAATTCTATATACAAGTGGTTCTGTGAACAGTAGGCCTCGCGAGCACATAGTCTTATTTGAGGGTTTTTGAAATGTATAGCGTGGTGTCATATTTCATGATACGTTTCAAACATTTCCCCGGGCCCAAGGAAAACTAATGCTCATGCAGCGACGCCGCGTCCCACCGCGAGCTCCCTCTATCTAGGAGGCGACAAAGAGCTACGCATCCCTGAGCGTTACCTTGACTATGTCGGCACTTGGCATAATGTAATGTAACAATTAATTATTAGTTGTTAAAACTGAATATATATGTACGTTGTGGATTAAACATCTATGAGTATACCTATATTACCTATGTACCTAGTTATACGTCTCCCTCGCCCTTCCTTGCTCGACTAGAGGGTTTGCTCAGCAGCAGCTGCAGTATCATGTAGCAGTTACATGTCATGCTGACCAAGACTTCTCGTGGCCCCGCGGTAGGTTAAGTTAGCTCTTAAGATTTCTTTTGTTCATTTTAAAATTCATTATTAAATCAGCATCCGATCGGCAACACTTAGTTTTTAATTTCAGTTTTTAAATAGAGATTTCCCTTAGCCCAAGTTTTGACTACCTACGTGTGTTTTTTTTATTGACTAACACTCGGAGCAGTGCCAGCCGGTTGGCTAAAAATCAAAGACATCATCATCATATGACAAGGTATGGTTAAACATGTTTCTAGTCACGTCTATAAAAAGGGTCGAGTGTTCTCCTTAGAAAATAGAAAAATCACTGACCTGATTTCAGCATGATTGACACTATCACAATGCGATGGCCATACATATTACATCGAATTCATAACTAGGTAGCTACGCAAGCATGCTATTGAGAGGCACAGAGGGAACGCCTTGGGGAAGTCGAGACATGTACAAAAGAGCCGCATTATTATTAGATGACCTCCTTAGACTTGTTTCCTTTCAACACCACGTAGGTAGTTTATAATCAACTGATAGAAGTATAAAGATTTATAGCACTTTTAGTTTTCCCCGACTCTCCAGGCTAGTGGGTAGATTAAATAATGGAGCTGAGAGAATTGTGCATGCGTTTTTCTCGTATATGTTGTAATGTCCCAGGTTAGTTAGTTTTGTTTTTAACTAAAACTGTATGTATTTTAGGTTTCACTAGGCTTTATTTTAAGCTTGAATAAACCGCTAAGGCTATTAATATAAGTTAATGCGGTCTGTGGTATTATAGAAAATGTTTTTCGAATACTCCTTAGAATATAAATCGGTAATTAACATACATTTTAAAATAATTCTAACTTACCTAGATCACACATTAGTTTAACTGACAGGTTGCGTTCAGCCGTGCGATTCTCTAATGATTCGTCGATGCGTTCGTCAGCGAGATCACCAATGTCAAACACTTTATGAGATATCGTCCTTGTACACAAGGTTGCTTTTCCAATGTTTCTTGTCATCTCGTCATTTGTTTCACACTTGTTGTCAAAGATGCAATGTTTGCTCTTAGAGAATCACACGGCTGCCGCGTGCAAACATCATGTGCACTATCCGTCCAACAAATTTCCTATTTCAATGAAAAAGTTAAATACAATAAATTATGGAGTAGGTATGTGGCACTGTAGAAGAAGAGCATCACTAATAAGTTTACTTCTTACTAATCAATACCTACTTTATTCTTTATTATAATTAAATCAATAAGTACTTAATTTCGATTTGTAGGACACCAAGGGATAAATCAAAACATTGAAGCAAAAACATAACTTATACAAGTACAATATTGGAACAACTGAAACTGCAAAGTCGTTATTTTTTGCATCACTGAGTCACTCGATAATTTTTTAAATATGTCATTGTGAAAATAGCTTAAATACTTACTTATATTATAACATACTTATAGGTACGACGGGGCTGGTATACTAAAACTGATAAATAAATAAATGAGAATAAAATATTATAAACGAAATTTTGTGAGTGTGTTTGTTGTTTACTTCTGCAAAAATTACTAAACGGGTTTGATGGAACATGGAATGAAGATGAGTCTATGGGAAGGTCCCGAGGGCTCATTATCTTGTACCATATAGACGAATTTTCGGGCAGTAGCTACTAAATAACAATAATTTAACTTTTACAATAAACAATAATCAAACTGGAAATCGTAACACGCAGCCATTCTTCCCCTGGACAGTAACTGAACTATAACACTACATTGCCCAACAGAATCTATCAGTTACTGATTGATCCCCTTCAAATTACCTTCAAACAAAGTGTTTCCAAAGATGTAACCGTAACCTTCTCTATCGGCATCGTAAATATAACTATAAATACTTTATTGAATGTTGATTTGCTTTTTAGATGACTTTTAATAAAATAGTTCACATAATGCCTTATCGTTTTTATTGTTATGCCGAACGGTAAAAGTAAAAATAACAAGGTTAGCTCTCATAGCTCAAATAGCTAAAGAAACCTTTAAACAGTTTTAAAATCGAATATAAAGTCTAGTGAGTGCTTTGTGGTATTGTTTCAAGAGAATGGTGCTTACCGGACGGACTGATAACTATAACTAAAAAACGCCAACGACCAGTGAAGCGCGGAAAGTGTAAACACCAACACTCATAGATTCATGGGTGCATAAGTAATACAAACAGGAATATGCAACTTTTTTAATTTCACGCTTGATTCGAAAGCTCGCACGCGAACGCCGATGCCAAGAACTCGAAGTATTGACACTCTGTATACACGTTAGTAACGTAGTTATTATGAAGGTCCAAATCGGGTCTGAATAATGATGTATATGTATAAAATACAGCGATATTCATACGTGACTTTTACAAAAACTTTCACGCAGCCATATAACACGCACACACACACACACCCCCCCCCCCCCCCCCCCCACACACACAGAGACAGACAAAGAGAAAAATAGGGAAAAGACTGAAATGCATGTTATACTTTCCTGATACAATACAGGAGAATATTTATATTATACGAGTACCTAATTAACCAGTGGTTCTGTGAAAACAGCCCTCCCTCCATTCTCTCTTCTCGGTTTTTTCGCATCATCTTTTGTAGAATGAAGTCATTGTCATGTGTCTCATATTTGATTGATATCTGTCTATAAATAACACAAGTAAGCAAACTTGACAGCTAGACCAAAACATATAGATCACTCTTGTCTAACGTTTTGTTCTTTTGTTTGTTATTGATTTTATGTTACAAACTGAATTAATCAAAACAACCCTTGTCCTTCCATCAGCCGTGCGATTCTCTAAGAGAAAACATCGTTGCATCTTTGATAACGTCCGTGAAACAAATGACGAGATGACAACAAACGTTGAAAAAAACAACCTTGTGTACAAGGGCGATATCCAATAAAGTATTTGACATCGGTGAGCTCGTCGACGAGCGCATCGACGAATCATTAGAGAATCGCACAGCCGTGCGATTAACGGCCGGTCCCAATAATCTATCTAACGTCGGTTTACCTTACTAGAGATAGATATTTGACCCTTTTTGTATGGACGTTATTGACATAACGTTGACATAACAATTTTTAATTTCTATCGGTAGTAAGGTAAACCGTGGATAGATAGATTATTGGGATCCCCCATAAGAGAAAACATCGTTGCATCTTTGACAACATCCGTGAAACAAATGAAGAAATGACAAGAAACGTTGGAAAAGCAACCTTATGTACAAGCGCGAAATATTTGACATCGGTGAGCTCGTCGACGAATCATTACAGAATCGCACGGCAGCTGTTTCATTAATTTGTGACTTTTCATCTGTCAAGTACCGATTTTCATTGAACGATGACAATTTGTCCCAAAGAAACCTCGCGTTTTCAGCTGCTAACTCTTTCCCTTCTTTTGATCCTTCGGATATAACAAAACATACCGTCTATTTACTTCTTCGTCTTCTACTTTTCTCTGTTATTTATAATATAATAGAAAGTAAACTTATCAGAATAGCCTCCATATCTAACAGTATCATTATCTTTTGACTTTTCTACTCATCTGTCTAGTATCGTCATTTCATTGAACGATGACGATCTTTATCTAAAAATCGTCGGATATAAAACTTCAAATAAAATGCTTCTACGGATACTTTTATACGTATAACGAACCGTTACGTACTCCTGTACTTTACAACAACGAATCTGACTCACAGTCGTTCTTATATTTGGACGTGAGCCAGACGCGTCTCACAGATTATCCTATTTTGACGGTATTAAGGTTTTCGCCACCCAGTTACTAGGCAAACTCGCCAAACAATGATCGTTTACTTTTATGATTATGTCCTTAATACCTCCTATATACATGCAAAATCAATATTGAACTTACTAAGTACGTTAATGATCCTTTATCTTTGCAATCCTATTATATCTTACCAATTTATCAAACAAATACCTAATGACTTCATAGGCTATCGCAATTCTTATGTAGGTACATTGAAATTAAACAACTTTAAACAGATTAAATCGCGTATAATTTTATATTATTTTATCCCAACGTTTCAAACACTTTTAGTAAACATGGTCGCAAGTAGACTGGATAGTTGTGAAATTATGTTTATCTACCGATATCATATTTTAACCAAAACGTTTCCGATAGTCGTAGTCCCGGTAGTCACTCACAGTGTCCAGAGGTCTTGCAGTATTGTGCTGGCTATATGATTACTTCGATCACTGGATCCCAGGCAGATGGTACTTGCGAACCATCATGTCTATTATCATGGTGTTTTTTGTTGATGATGGTTTTGGCCTCTCTGGCCATAACAATTAAACAACAACATAATATAGCGGTTCTCCCTAGCTAGAATTTGTGGGTTATCGAACCAGATGTAGTGGTTGGGCATATCCAAAACATTATCCTGCAGACATGGTCGAGCGTCTGTTGTTCATGTCAGCGATATGCTCTTTAATGCGAACACCAATGCTTTTCTTTGTTTGCCTAATGTATAATAAGCCACGCTCACAATCAAGCTTGTAAGTACTTGCATCTTGTAAAGGGAAATTTGTTTTAATAGATCTTAGTAAATAGCGAATTTTTGTGCGGCTTGAAGTATGTTTTATTGAAGCTCATCTTAAGATATTACCAATTTTATCAGTGACACCCTTGGTGTATGGTAAGATAGCAGGCTGGCGCTCAACTGTGATAGGCCTAGGGTGGCTTCTGTGACTCAATCTTAGGAATTTGTCCTCCTCTGCTAGGTGGTCAGCGTCACAGATGCCATGTGCTCTCTGAAACATCTGAAGAAACATCTACCTAATAGCTCAAGCATTGTTTGATTCAAAAAATATAATTTAAATAATACCTATACCTATGCATATATACACCCCTGATTTAAATTTTTATCATGTACGAGTATTAATGATTTCTACAAAAAAAAGGTAGCAGTAAGTACTGTGTCATATACTCACTTCACTTATTCACAAAATATATATACCAATAATAGTTAAGTTAACATTTAGTGTATAGATATAGTTTGGTTAGAAGAAAATGAACTTTCAACGTGAAACATTCTGTTAAACCAAATAGGTACGAACACAGATCGCACATCGTTGTAGCTATGTAGGATATCTGCATAACTTCGTTAACAGTGGTCCTTTTAAAGCAGCGTACTTTCGATACGGTGTATGTAGATGTACTTACGATACAGTAGCCTTTCGATGCAGCGAACCACCGATTTGATAACTTTTAACTGGAATGACACTGGATGTCACGATTTCATGCAACATCGCGGTCGCAAGACTATTTCGATCGGATGGGAAACACTGCTGCACAGCATACGCTTTTTAAATGTGTAGCCTTTACGTATACTTGGCATCATGTGTTGTAAGGGTACGTGACCACGTGTTGTGTCAGAAGCTTTGGTATACAAAGAGCTCCTTTATGGGCTGCTCGACCAGTTCACCAGTGATACATGGACCGCTCTTGCAGTCATAGTCAACAGTTAGAAGCTGCAATTGATAACTGCTCGAGCGCTTTCGTGTATGTGTGTACGTAAAAGACTGTAGTTCACTATGCAGTCGCAACTTGAAGAAGTTCACCCTGACTGCTTAAAATCTGTTTTTTTTTGTGTTAGTTTTTATACTTGTGTACACATTTAAGTTTAGGGTGCAAGAGTTTCGGTTTCTGTGCATACGCATCAGCTCTTAGATGATGCCAGTAACCTGATTGAGACAATTATATTGAAGTTGGAATAAGTTGCTCCTTTCGATTTATAGCCGCTAGTTGTTACCGCCATCGGGATTCAGCAGCGTCAATGGTCTGCAATCGAGCTTCTTGCCACCACTGATCCAAAATGATTAATGAAGCCTTCGAACATGCGACACTTGCACCCTGACGATTTCAGATCCAGGAAAATATGCATTATAACTCCGTAACTATACCCGTCAATACGGGTATTGATGCCATAATGCGTATTTTCCTGTTTGTACTAGTCTATTACTAAGCTAGATACGGAACATTCAGCACCTTTATATTTTGCGGGTGTAGGTTTTATATGAGCGCGGGAAGCTTACTACGATATATGCAGCAAACATTCTTTGTCTACATCTACAAAATGTGAATGGTTATCACTTGATAACTTTAAAATGCACTGGAGATGCAATACGTCCCTTTGACGTTTTTGATTAGTCTTAACAGGAAAAAAGGTTTTTTATTAAACTTTGTCGAATCAAATTCATGATTTAAGAGAATATCGGAAAAACAAAAAAAAAACGATATTAAAAAATATTTAGTGACACTTCCGCTGAAAAGAAAACAATGATTTTGGCCTATTTGGGGGCGTGCACCACCCTCCCTCCCGCATAAAATGCTAATAGGAAGAATACAAAATAAAAAACACAAGAAACCCCAAATAAACCAAAACCGATTCGACACGTGTTTCGCCTCTACACGAGGCATCCTCAGGAGATGTTGACTCGTCGAGCGCTAGACCGACAGTGAATCTCTCGAAGTCTCTCGTGAAGACTCTGTCGGTCTAGCGCTCGACGAGTCAACAAAAGGGAGGGTGGTGCACGCCCCCAAATAGGCCAAAATCATTGTTTTCTTTTCAACGGAAGTGTCACTAAATATTTTTAAATATCGTTTTTTTGATAATGGATTTCCGCAAAGTAACGCCTGAATCAATAAATTATCAGAATATCGGAACTTTTTCGGTCACAGCTTAAAATCAAAACATATAGTTTTGACTAACCTCGACGTTTCGATCAAGTTACATTGACCGTCGTCACGAGTAGACTCAGTCTAAAGGAAAAAAGTTATTACTGTCACTATTAAAGCTCAATTGAAGTGTAAACGATCGAATTAATAAATAATAATGAGAGAAATAATAATTAATTAATGATGAAAAGCTCAAAAAATTAAGCAGTACTAGATACAATACTACTATGAGTCAGGCAGCAGAATGAAATAATCTCATACTTAAAAATATCCACAATTTACTATAATTTACTTACTGATTACGTATAAGTCTCAAACGTGTGCGTTTACTTTATAATCTGTAAAATATTAAATATGCTGATGAAAAACTGCTGTTTATAATCCTACATGCTTTATGCATCCTACACAACCTTTTGTAAGGAGATTGCGCTTTGTAAGTTTCCCTTACCTTTTTAGTTGCCCTTGTATTGCTTTTGTGTTTAGTTGTTTTGTATTTAACAAAGAAAATGAGACAAATCATTTTGGTAATTTTATAGGATATTTTCTTCTATATATAATGGGATCCAGAAACATACATACTCAGTGATAAAACGCAGAACTAAATGGAGAATCGTAAAACACCAAAAAACCGTACGACGTAAATTATAGAATCCAAAATACTTAGGTAACCTACAAAATATCTTTGGATACAATACTGGATAAAGTAAAGCTTAAAAATTAAGCTAAATAACAAAAAATATGTGAATGGAATAACATGATAATTAAGTTGAATGGTACTTGTCAGAACTGTCATTATAAACAAACATGTATTGAAACACATTTCAAATAATTAAACTTGCATTCTACTATCTACTGGTAAATATCAGACCTTTCGAATTTTACCTACGTGATATTTGTCGACAAACGCTAACCGGCTTCAACAATTTTGAAATTAATCCACAAGTACTTCTCTAGAGTGGAATGTCAACGCTGTAACCTAGCTTACTGAACGTGTGGTAAAACGTTTCCAAACTTTAACTTTATCCGTTATTCGGGGTAGTAATCAAAAGATTTAACCTGTCTGGTTGCGTAACACACGCGCGGGTATCGTGAGCATAAAGCCAACGAATTGGGCACCAACAGCACAATTCCGCGATTCTATAAGAGCAAACTTCGTTGCATCTATGAAACAAATGACTAGATGACGAGAAACGTTGGAAAATCAACCTTAAGGGCGATATCTCATAAAGTATTTTACATCGGTGAGCTCGTTGACGAGCTCGTCGATCATTAGAGAATCGCACGGCTGGTCGACGAACGTAACGACGAATCATTAGAAAATCGCACGGGATACAACATTAACTAAAGAAGCTTTTTCTACTAGACCCGGGATGGTCTACCTTTATTGCTTTGCTAACGTGTTAGCGTGGTTTTAGCATTACCCAACCACTTATAAAAATACAATATATATATATACTGTATTTATATTAAATAAAAATACATTTAGGTAGGTAAATTAAATAAAAATAAGAACTAAATTAAATTACATGCACTCCACAATCAATTTATATCACGCTGCCAATGGCTGTAAATAAGATGACGATTGAGTTGACATGCGTGCCAATGTTTCTGAACGTGTATTTTACGAACAATCTAGAAACTATCCATTTTCATTATACAAAATGTTTCAATAACCACGTTAAGTTACAAAATTATTATTAAAACTAGCTGCTCTCTGTGGTTTCACCTGCGTGGTGATGGATGATTATGATGATGATGAATCTTATATAGCCTGTGTTACACAGGGTGAATTTTAATTTTTGTAATCGGTCCAGTACTTTTTGAGCCAATTCGTTACAAACATACTTACATAAAAATCTTTCCTCTTTCTAATATTAGTATAGATTAGTACAGATATAAATTTAAAAAATAGAAGTAAATATTAAAAGGAACTAATTTATAAGCCCCATGGTTGAGGGAAAAGTGGCCTAAATGCTGGCAACATTGCCGTGCTAGACGGCAATGCTAACTGTTTATACCCAAAGTATTCGGGTCACCCGTCGCCTAAACCTAAAAGCGGCTCAACTTTTTTTAACCCATGTTTTAAAAATTATGGCAACTTATAGTTACTAAACTAAACAGTCAAATCGAAGTCACCATTACGTCGCACCATGGATTCCATCGTTGCAGATGTATAAATAATGTCAAAATCGATTATGTATGTACTGATATTAAATATGATATAGAATAATAATGCATTCACAAAAATTCTATGAACCATAAATATTTGAATGCGCCAATCAGTAATGTTATTATCACTGTCTTCGACTCAGAAATCCGAGCCAACATAAAAATGCACGCAATTATATTATACTAGTACCTACACACAGTAAGTTAAACAAATCATAACAATTTTTTAGCTATACGTTAGCTCTGTAGTCTGACAGACAAGCCTCCTTTGATCTTCTCCTGTATACCTACTATACATTTTTACAGACCCATTTTTGTACAAAGATATGTTTGTAAATGTATCTAGCTGGTGTTGCCATTTCATCCATAGTTCGGTGAACTTTTCTCTCCCTCTCTGAAATCTAAATTATGTTTTGGATAGATACGTAGATAGTATATTTTCACTGTTATTTCCATTTTTGATACATATTCGTACGTTGAGGTGGTTTATGATATGCGTTCATGCAAAATGCTATGTTGACGGGAAGTATAGTAGGTATGTTGATTTGATTTTATACTTAAGTTACGTAGGTACGTAGGTAGGTAGATAGATAGGTATGTACGTAGATATGAACTAATGAATTGAAATTTATCTTGACGCAACTATAAAGATTTACTTAAGTAACTTGAGGAAAGGTAAATGTACAAAAGTCCGAGACCAAATACAAAGAAAACATATTTTTTTACACCTCATATCAATATTAATTTCCAATAAATACATTTCTATTCAAGCAGTCCGAGTCAAGTCACACTCACATAAATAAGTCAGTTATGTAGTCACTGTCCTGTCGTAGTCCGTTCTAGTAAAGCGGTGGACGCATTACTAAAACTTTGTATATAAGGCCATTGACGAGGAAAACATAAAACAATTTCTTAATTATTTTGTTCACTTTGCTACACTCATGCACCATTACGAACACTTAACGATTAATAAGCCACCAATATTATACTAAATTCGAAAAAATACAAATCTAGGAAAATCAAATAAGTAACCGTAGTTCGAATTTTTTATTGGTTAATATGTATAGGTGCATCAAGTAAGATTTTAATATAAGTAGTCAAATTACAGACTGTAACTTACAGTCACGTAAAGTCAGTTATCAAGTCACTGCCCTGGCTAAGTCCCATTCTAGTAAAGCGGTGGATGCATTACTACAAAATATTATGGCGATTCTCGAGAAAAAACATTCATTTTGTATACACTTTTCCAACACTCATGCGTCATGAACACTTAACGGTTATTAATCCACCACATCTACACGTAAAACATGAAAAACACAAATCTAGAAATATTAAACAAAATGCATTTAGTAACTATACATTATGGATATCAGTACCATAACCTACCAGTTTTACAAAGACATATAATGAAACTATTTAACGTACAATAGGTACCTATTCTTATATTGAATCGCTCCTACAAAACACGTTATTCTAACATGTGAATATAATAAATACATGCAGAATACTCATATAACAAAGTATTTAAAAAAATAGTTGTGTGCAATGTAATATCATCCTCACAAAAGACAAAAATGCACGTTTACAGCGCAATACAAACGTTACTGCTCTTAAGACTTATAAAAGTAACTGTACTACAGGTGCAATCTTACGTCAGCTGGGTGAGACGTCACAACCGTTTGATATTTAAAAATAGCGGATAAGTAATGAATAGTAAGAAATCTATCGTGTAAACGTTAGCAAATTGTTCTTCCTAACTATTCGGCTCGTGTTGATAGACGATTTGCATCGCAAGTTTGGAGGTGTTACCATTTAGCTACGCAACTATTTCGATTTAAATACTTCTTGGTTATGGCATTTGCGGTGTTGCCATACTATAATTCCACAAAAAGTTACGCACACATGAAACCTAGATGTATCTTAAGGTTATCACGCCTAGTTTAGCAGGCTAATATCGGACTTTTTCCACATGACGCCATTAGCTTGGTTTGACCATTTGGGACGGGTCAAAGAAAGTTAAAAAGCGATTTGGTCGTCTGTAACCGTAGTGTCGTAACCAGTTACGAATGAGTAAAAAAATGATCTTCAACGAAACCAGTTTTGTAAGAGGAATAGTATAGTTAGTATTATTATAAATTATATATATTATAGTTAGTATATATTAGTATAGTTTCAGTATACGAAACCACAGTTCCGTATAAAACATTATTTTATCGTTCATAGAATCATTTATTGTTAAAAAATAAAAACAATACATTAATTTGAAACAATAGATAACGTAATATTTTATTCTTAGTCCTCAATAAATTTGTAATTTAGCTTGACCACAAATACTCGTATTATGTTTACGTCGGCAATTTTGGAATCAATTATCATCAGCCCATTATGTTCCCACTGCTGGGACACTGCTGATACTGGAAGGCACGAGCCTACCTCTCAGAGAGAGGAGTTGGGCCATAATCCACCACGCGGCTTGGTGGATAGGCTAGTAACCGACCCATTCCTAAAATGTAGGGAAGTTTGCTGCGGCGCAACTTACCGACCGATTTTGGTAAAATTTACTACACACATAAGGTAGGTAGCTTGAACGCACCTGACTTTAAAAAGGATCCTGAACTTCTAATATTATAATATCGGTTTCGTATAAAGAAAAACAACTCCACCTTGTAACTGTACTACTTCGTAACTTGTAGGTGTCGTATAAGTATAGAAATATAATTCTTCGTACGGAACTGGTTTCGTCAAAGATTCTTTTTTTCCTCATTCGTAACTGGTTACGGCACTAGGGTTACGTAGACGGCTGAAGCGACAAAAAATTAATAGCAATGTTATTTACAATCTATTAAAATAACATAAAATGTGTAAAGTAGAGCACGCGAGGTTGACTGAATTAGTTCGAGATTCACTATATAAATTCCACTATCCTGGCTAGAAAATGGAAGGTCCCACGTTGAGACACCAGTAACTGGGGAAGTCCCCCAACTAGATACCTATACTAGATAGAATTCCAGGTGAGGGGTCACCTATGACCCTCGCATTTAAGTAGACTTTGTACGTAGATAGAAAAGCAGCCTTCGAAGCTTGAGGTTCCAAGTTTGATCGCTAACCAAGACAAATATTTGTGTAATGAACAAAAAAGGTTTGTTGTTGAGTATCGGTTGTTTGTGATGTGTATCCAGACAATAACGCCTGCTTAGCGAGACTAAACATTACAATTTTAGTGAGAAAATACACATCTTCGCACGGTTAAGAGTGGGTTAAAATTCGATCCTCAGATGGCGTGCCTTGGTGGTCATGGCGTCTGACATGTATTGTCGGAAGATGCGGGTTCGAATCTCATGCGTAGATGTGTACTAAAATTGCAATGTTAAAATACTGTGACCATAAATCGTATTTGTATTCGTACTTTTTTCATTATATCATCACCTTTGTAGTAATTCGTCATTCCGTTAGACGAGTTTATGGTGTAAAATCATGAACAGTTTTTCTCTATAAAGATATATCTCACCTTTGCCTGGATGCTTTACCACTGACGTCAGCTTACGCTCTCGTACTTTTGAACTTTGGACCGTTGAATTTTCATTAGTTATTTGCAGCTCAAATTTATTAAACAATTTCGTACGTTTAATACACAGCCAATGTTGAAGTAGTATGTATACTTGGCATTTTACTTACTAGATGTTATAGGCTTGTCGTCCAAGAGCCTGGTTGGAGTTGGTTGGTAACATCGCTATGCCAGATATACTACTGCTAAGCAATAGTGTATAAGCATTAATGTGTTAAAGTGTGAAGGGCACTGTAACATGAGAACCGGGAGCAAGAGACTCAAAAACTAGCGTAACGAGAAAGTGCAGTTCTACGCAGTACTACAGTTCAGCTCTGGGTAGCACTACAACAGTAATGGGCAAACGTAATGCTTACTATCAGACGCATACCTTGCCCGTCTCGTCTAATAAATGTATTAAACAAATTGCATAGTATTATATTTATTGTAGTTTGAAAACGAATGTAGAAATAAATAAACATTTCTAAATTCTATTACCGAATCAGTAGGTAAGTTACAATGTTGCAAGAAGCTAAGTCCCGATTACACGCGGCTACATTGTGATATGACGCAGCAGACATAATCCTTTACAATCTTGGCTTGTGGCAACAATGCCCGAAATTTATAAGGCACTTGTTGCGCCGACCATAAAGTCTGGATATCGTCCGTGGACGTAATCAGGGATGAGGGCAAAATATTGCGCTACGTAGAAAACTTAGTTACCTATAGTATAGGTGTAGGTATAATAACTTACTCCTAGAGTCTCATATGTCTCTTTTATTTCAAATCAAACAACTCTTCAAATTGTCAGTTGTTTGTATGTAGTTCATAGTCACACACACAACACAATGGCATTTTCAACCGAGCACTTGTCGATTGTGTAACTAATTGTATTTATAGCCCTTATTTGTAACTTTCGTATATTTAGGTAGGTATGTAATAAGGAGTAATTGGTTTGTATCAAAGGATGTCATGGTCGATATATCGATTGACCAATATTCAACTAAACTTACTATATATTAAATGGTTAATAAAAGTTCAGTTGTCTTTTAGAAATATATGTTTGTGGCTAGCTATCGAGACGGGCAGAAAATGTCCTACCACCATTCTGTGGATTCTATTACAATGTCACCTTCACTGACAGTTCAAGAAAAGTACTATTATTTTCAACACACTTGCTCGTAAAATGAGTTTTCTCAAGGTTGGGTTCGATCTAGCAGCCATCGGATTGCCGGTCGGTCCTTATCGCCCCTGGCTATCATCCAGGCTATCACTTCGAATATAAAACGGAGGTGCCAAAATAGCCCCCAAAAATTAAAAATCTCGACGAGTATGGTATTTTTTATGGCAATATTTGGTATGGCAAATAATTGTAGAAATCTGGGGCAGTTAGGAACCTAGAATGAGTCAAGGACACTTGACTCATTCTAGGTTCCTAATTGCCCCAGATTTCTACAATTATTTGCTTGAAAATATCAATGCTTCCCCCACCCCCTGAAACTAGCTACGCCCATCCTAACTGTATTATACCTAAACTCTAATACGAGCTGAGGGATGGCTTTTTCGGTCCAAGGTAATTTTTATGGGCTATGTCGGGAAACTGGTTTATATTACGGATTGTGCCAGTAAATGGAACGTCTCTTGTATGTGTACCTTAAGAATATTATTGTTTCGTCGTTCGACGTTGATTATTGCCCGCGTCAGTAATGGTTAATATTTGTGGCCCAGAAGAAATCTGTTCTCCGATATTTGTGAAGGTATTAATTGGTTACGTCATGTAATAGTAGATTATTAACCAAGGGCTGTATGACATCAATTGCATACGAGGTTTTTGGCTAATTAACCCGAGTATGCAATTGATGCTTACGCCCGAGATAAATACTCTGCTTTACATATCGATTGTGAGGTTAGTAAACAACAAGACAGCAGGTTTCAATGAACATTTATTAAGAAGAAAAAAATGTGTATTTACCTAATTAAAATTAATAGTAAAATTATTACAATTTGTAAGAGATATGGTCACGTTCTTTTTAGGAATATTTATAGTTTGAATATGAGTTTGTGATGATAAGGCTTGAGTTTGAGTGACTTGAGGTTCTTGCATCGTAAATGGCGGCAGTTGACTGGTACTATTTTCTTCATTAAAAAATGGCTCAGATGATGTGCTTTGACGTGGTGATTTCAAGTTTATATTTTCTGTTATTTTAGAAGTAATTTTGCTTTTGTTTGCCATCGAATCTTCGATATAACCTTCGGCCACTTTGCTGGACTTCCAGCCGCCGTGCCTTTTTCACAGAGTGAGGTTGGCTCCCGAATCAGCCAATAGAGTCGCTGATGTTCTGCGAAAGCAATGCCCGGTGTATAACTCTACGTTACTCAGTTTTAAATATGTGGCTATTTGCTTTGGCATGCCTGTAAATTTGTTTTTTCCTATTACTTGTCTGTGGCATTTTCCTTTACTGTAATTAAGAAAAAAATGACTTGTATCCACGTTTTCAGGCCGAAGAGCTTGATATTTTTCAACATAATTTGCAAATTCTTCATGCACAACAAATGACCGGTCAATTTTAGTTTTCGTGTTAGGCAGTTTTATGAGTAGTAATTTGTTATGTTTTTCTACATTTTCTATTGTCAAGTTTGTCAATTCCACGGTTCTGCGCCTGGGATATCGGGAGCCTTCCCGATATCCCAAAAATTAGAACAGCCTGTAAAAAAGACCTAAATTGTATTAAAGGCACCAAATTCGCATAGTATTTTTGTGAAATATTTTGGTAACTTATTAAAAAGGGCAAGTAAATACGTAGGTACCTTTATTGCTAAATAAATTTCATCCGGAGCTTCATTTAAGAATTTCTGTACTTCTTCTGCAGTAAATACCTTCGATTTCTTGCTTTTAAAGCCGTTTCAATCAATAAAATTCATCAAAATATGATATAAAAACACTTTCAGAAAGAGATTTCACTTTTTTTTCTGACCGCCATTTCATAAATTCGTCGTATGCCTTTACATATCTTTCTTTCGAGTTCGGCGGTAATATATTTTCGACAACTGTTTTTGCCCTTTCTTTAATAAAATCGGGCGTTAGATCTATGTCTTCGTCACTAGACATGTTTAAAACTTTTGAAAAAGAACTCAAACAAGAAAATTAATTATTTTCGCGATGCTTTCGCGCCTACTAGTAGACTGCCTTTTTTTTTCACGCACGCAAGCGCGTCAAATCTTGCTGGCCAGTTTGATTTTTAAATCGATTCCATCTAACATACGATGTGGAAACAAATAGTTCCATATTTAAAATAAAATCTTTATAAAATAAATTGTCTAGATTCCGATTCGAGTAATTAATCGATACCGAGAAAAAAATATTAACTTTTTAAAAATATTCTTCGTGCAGTATGAGTATGACAGTTCTTTTTTCAAATTCCAAAACCTATGCTGTAATGATAGTCATACACCCCGGCATTCAGGGGTGTAAGGGTGTACTTACAGAGCAAGAGATATGTAAATACTTTTATCTGCGGAGTATATTGGTCTTGGTGTACTTATTATCCATATTATCAGTATTTACTTTTGTATGAGATAACACTGATGTGACATAAATAATCTATCTACATAGGATGAAACCAATGCATATTGTCATAGTATAAAGATGCAACAGTCAGTATGGAAACTAAGCCTAGTTATGCGTAAATCAACTTGTACTTGACCACTCGTCTTGACGCGGCCGCACTACTGACAGCACCACGACAACCGCTTAGGGCTCTCGTTGATGCACATGTTTGTGTGAGTGAGCCGTTTCGAACGTTTGTAAGTAGTTTCCGTACTGTTTCTACTGTGATATTGTCTTGTTAGATTGGTGTTACAACTGAAAAACACATTTCGCCACACACCTACTACTACTAATGCGTTCTTAGTGAAAAACAATGTCTTTTTAAAAGAAAAAGAAAAGGAACAAGATTGATGTGCAGTCATTCTATTTCTAAAGTACACCCCCAAAAAAAACATTCAATAAGTCACGTTAAAGACAAAGTCTCTTTTTGGCGACTTTTATAACTAGCGTACCCCACGGCTACACCCGCGTGGTGATGGATGATGATGAGAACGATGAAAGTATTATATGTGCTAATTCAGCACCTCATCTAACTCCATACCAAATTTTATCAAAATTGGTCTAGTCGTTTGAGCGTGAAGAAGTAATAAACGTACAAATACACTTGCAAACTTTCGCATTTATAATATTAATGTAATAAATATTTAAAAATACTATATAATAAATATTTAAATTTACTATTAATAATGAATACATGCAAAATTAGTTATAGATTGGTGGTCAATTGCCAGGCAAGAGGCCGCGTTGACTGTGGTTAAATGAACAATTATTGAACAGTACGCTAAAATATAATAACAGTTTATACAAAACCAAAACAGTTGTACAGTATATTGGTCAGTGTACCTACATACCAACAAATAGTATTGTCAAAATGGCGATAAAAGACCGAACATATATGCATACGTATTTAAAATAACAAGTAAAATTTGAAAAATTTAATACTGACTTCCATTCTATTCAGTTATTGGAGTGTATCTCAAAAACTACTGAACCCAATTTAATGAAATTTAAATGGAACCACACGGGAAGCACCAGCTTTCAAACAAAAAAATAATTTTGAGAATCGGTTCACCCAGTCGAAAGTTATAAGGTAACACACTTTAAAAAAATACATTCTAATTGAGTACCTCGTCCTTTTTTTGGAAGTCGGTAGTTAATGGACTCACTTTAGTTTTTAGGCAATTTCCACCATAGCTTAAGAATATTCCTTGTGATGTTTGGAGAACGAATCTCCATTAGAATGTAATATCTTCTAAAATCAAATCTAATCTAAAAAAGACCAAAGAGTTATGTAGTTTTATAGAATAAAAAAATAGTATTGTCGAAGGTAGTGTTTTCTAACCTTGATGGTTTTCTACATATTATATATTAATTTGAATACAATGGAAAAGAAACGCCGTTTTTATAAATGAATCTTGATTCATATTGGCAGCTAAAATGATTACAAGTTTACTTTACTTTTTAATAATATTTAACGAGTAACGGTGTCATCGTTAATACTGTTGTAACACCCACAATCTTTACAAGACATTGTATTTCAATCTTAATTATCTTATTTATAAATTCTAAATATTACTTTATACGAGAGAAGATAAGACTTTAAAATTCTAGATATTTTAAACAGAAATATTAAATTAAATAAGCTTTAACCTTTTTAAACATCTACCCACAATATTAACACAATAAATTGCTTATGCTAAGTAAAAGGTAACGGAACATTAAAAAAAGGAAAATTTCCTTTGCTAATCCACTAGTGCTAAGTCACAATAAAATGAAATTGTTGCTTTAAAGTGAAGCTTTAATATCATAGAGAACTACCGAGGAATGCCTTATAGAGTTGTATAACTACATCGCTGTTCTAGAGGCTAAACCAAGTTATTAAAATAATACTGAGAAAATTTAATAAAAAAATGTTTTGCAATTTTATAGAGAAAAAATTACATATTATCCGCCGCCGTGCGTAATAAATGACCGCTAGGCAAGTAGCGATTCGTCCGAACATCGAATTTAACTCTCTAGTTGATTTTAACCACGGATTCAGGAAGGGAAGGGATGTGTTGAGAAGGCGTGGCACATGTCGCAGCAAAAGGTTCCGGTGAACTAGTTGGCAAAAATCGTAAATATCGGTGCGCCAGTGTGTAGCATATTCATTTCAACATCCATTGCTGGTAGTGTTATGAAATTGTTTACAACTCAACAAACAAATGCCGCTATGCAGTATTGCGTATAACGATGCTCTCAGCGCGCATCGTCGCGTAGTGCTGCTATCTCGCCGGAAGCTATTAGCGTTAATTGGTCGATTTGTCAGTTTGCATTTTAATGGGTTGGTGTAAGTAGCTAATGAGAGCGTTGCGTTCAATGTCTGTACTCTATAAGTTTATATTGCTTCATTTATAGATGTGAAGTGCAGTGGAAATGCGTTATTGAAAAACTGCGACATGCAAATCAGTAGAATAAATTATTCGCGCCATATCCCCTCCCTTTCTATATCCGTGATTTTAACTGTAGTTTGGGGTTGTTGCGGGTTCGAATTGGAGGATGAGTAATTTTTCTCTCTAAAGTTGCAAAGTTTGGTCTCGCTAAGCAGGCGTTAGTGCTTTATAAGTCATATTATATAAGTATTGACTGAGTTCCGTGAATCAATAGTAAATTTTCTGAATCGTGCTGACACTGCACGTGAAAACATATACAAAGGTGCTCATTGGTATGACCATACCTTTATGACTATCGGGTAAATAATTACCATTTCTCGCTTATTGGTTTACGATAATGAAAAAGCAATGTACACCCAATATAGCTCTCCCAAGCCGTGAATCAATCGAACGACACGGTTCTTACTAACCATTCTCGCTATTGTAAACAATGTCGACAACCACCGACAGTAAAAGTGCGTTTTCGCATTATCGCCCTCGTTAAAGCGCAATAAACCCCGGAGAAGGCGGAAATCGGGCAGTTAACTAATATTTGGAAATAGAAAAAATATATAGCGCAAGTGTTTAGTTTGGAAAGTTGTTTTATGGATGCTAAAAGTGGCTGAGGACTGCTTGCCGCCAGTTTTGTATTTAAGAAGTGTTGTTAAAAGAAAAATGGCTGTAACAAGCTGAATACAAAATTATTCAAAGTCAAAATCATTTATTCAATTTAGGCATCAAAGACGCACTTATGAACGTCAACTTTTCATTATAATGTACTTTAAAGACTCTACCGCCGCGTTCCAAAATATATAGAACCCACCGAGAAGAAGCGGCAAGAAACTCGGGGCCATTCTTTTTATATGGATGTTTACAATGTTTCTACTTAGGTACTACAAATATTACATTTTGTGGGTGGCAGAGAGACAGCTTGCCAGAAGTGGAGTATTCCAAGCATCTTTATCATCTATATAATGTCGAACTTTATAGTAAGCATTTTTTATTAAAACGTTTTTTACAGTCAACTTGAATTTGCCCTCTGTGAGCTCAGTTATGTGCTTTGGGATTTTATTGTAAAAACGCACACAATTTTCTAGGAATGACTTATTAATATTCGCAAGTCTAAAACTAGGTACAGCTATCCTATTTGTATTTCTGGTATTAAAAGTGTGGTGATCACTATTTAACTTATATTTATGTAAATTTTTACGAACATACATTATATTTTCAAATACATATAGTGTTATTCTATTTAATACAATAACAAAAAAACAAAGTCTGGTTAGTTACACCATTTAATTCAAGAAAAGCTCGACGGATTTACGGATTTATTAATGTAGTAGGTAGATAGGAGAGGCACCGAAGTAACACGTATGATACTTTTCATCATCATCCACCACCACGCGGGTGAAACCGAAACCACGGGGCACAGCTAGTATTTCATAATTCAATGTTGTAGACACAATGTAGAACTTAGTTTTCCAACAAACAAACCAATTCCTAGAAACGGAGGTGGCTAATAGAATTATTCTAGACTTTATTTTTATCCGATTCTTGTAAGATGACGTATTTTTGCAAATTAATGGCAGAGGCCGTAGCACAAAAAGTTTGCGAAAAAGTATTCGTATCGTAGACGCGTCATGCTTCGGTGTACAAACTATGAGTTATCTTGTCACAGTTGCCCTAGATGCATTACAGTTTGTTCTGTTTCACGTGACAATACGGTACGTTTCACTCACACAGTTATTCGTGCCCTTTGAGATTACTTACAGTCAGTTGCAGAAACGATTTTTAATTTTTATAGACATCATTTATTAACAATTAATATAAATATATAACATCAATTCGTAACACAAGATAACATTTTATCAAATATTAAAGCTTTATTTTTCAGTACAATTAGTTGTTAGTTAGTGTATATAATAATAATGTAATTACAAATTGAATAAAATAATAATAATAACTATCTAATCTATAAGCCCCATGGTGGGGGGAAAAGTGGCCAAAACGCTGGCGGCATTGCCACGCTGGATGGCAATGCTAAGTTTTTGCCCAAAATAGGCGCCAGCATTTCGGTCACCCGACGCCTCAAACAAACGTTTCGCCAGATCCCTAAACAAGTTGAGAGCGGACGGCCCCCATGGGCCTAAAGTTTCGACCCCAAACGGCATAAACATGTACATTCTGTCTAAATACACATATTTATGACGTTTGAGGTCGAAAGCTTTATTAAGTTTAACTTATGAAACGTCAAATGGTCATTTATCGTGTATTTTGCGTTTCACGAAACGTCATTAGAATCTATTAGTATATAATGAAACATTAAATTGACATATACGGAAGTTAAAATTTAATGGGCCAATAAAAATACATTATACTTTAGTAGAAATTTTCTAAACAATTTGCATAGTTTTTAATTTTTATAGACATCATTCATTATTTTTAACATTAAATATTATATATCTAACATCAATTCGTAACACAAGATAACATTTTATCAAATATTAAAGCTTTATTAAATTTAACTAATGAAACGGCAAATTGTCATGTATCGTGTATTTTGCGTTTCACGAAACGTCATTATATAGAATCTATTAGTATATAATGAAACATTAAATTGACAGATACGGAAGTTAAAATTTAATGGGCCAAAAAACATACATTATACTTACTTTAGTAGAAATTTTCTAAAGAATTTGCATAGTTATAGTAAAACATGTTGTATTTATCAAGTCCTTTGTATCATCTGATGTAGATTTGTTCTTTGATCCGTCGAGGCGTATATCTTTTAATTTTAGTTAAAATATCATCAATAATATTAATTCATTGTATTATAATAAAAATTGTGTGTAAATAAACATAACTTATGTGTATTAACAAACAAATGGATAAAGTTTATAAAACGATCAAAAATTTTGTGAACTATTTGTTGAAGAATAAGTGGCCAGAATGCATTTCTAAGTTGTACAGCTGTGCTATTTTTTTTCGCAAAATGTGAGCCAGTATTCTGGTTACCGGACGCTTCAACCAAACGTGTGGCCAAGTCCCTAAATATATCGTATAAATAATATTTCTTTATATTTCTAATAAAATATTAATTATAAATATAAAGACATATATATTTATCAACGTGTGTTTCAGCATTTTACACTGGGGTTTTACATCTCGTTTCAAATTATTATATTTAAGGTAGAAGAAAGGAAGTTTCAAAATCGAGTTACTTCCCCTGCCACCTGGCCAATTACGTCCTTTATAAATACATTAATTTCTTATCCGTTCCTCTCCTTTTAGCAATTATCTTTTGGTAATTTATTGATTCAGGCGTTACTTTGCGGAAATCCATTATCAAAAAAACGATATTAAAAAATATTTAGTGACACTTCCGCTGAAAAGAAAACAATGATTTTGGCCTATTTGGGGGGCGTGCACCACCCTCCCTCCCGCATAAAATGCTAATAGGAAGAATACAAAATAAAAAAAAAAAAAAAAAAAAAAAAAAAAAAAAAAAAAAAAAAAAAAAAAAAAACACAAGAAACCCCAAATAAACCAAAACCGATTCGACACGTGTTTCGCCTCTACACGAGGCATCCTCAGGAGATGTTGACTCGTCGGGCGCTAGACCGACAGTGAGAGAACAACGCAAAATCGCCCGCTTATATAGCAAGCAGACTCCGCCATCTTGTGACTCACTGCACGTGCGCCGACCGCTGCTATATTGTTGTTTACCCTCCCTCCCGCGGGAGGGAGGGTGGTGCACGCCCCCAAATAAGCCAAAATCATTGTTTTCTTTTCAGCGGAAGTGTCACTAAATATTTTTTATATCGTTTTTTGAAAATGTATTTCCGCAAAGTAACGCCTTAATCAATAAATTATCTAAAGTCAGCGAGTATAGCTGAACAGGCAAAACTTTACATCAAGTTGACTAATCAACGTTGTAAACAGTTAAATGTCATACAGATTATAATAGTAATAATCTTACACTATTGTATGACTAAACCAACATGGTTTCATCTCCATTATTGCGTATATTTTCCCAAAATACGTCACCAACAACAATATAGCAGCGGTCGGCGCACGTGCAGTGAGTCACAAGATGGCGGAGTCTGCTTGCTATATAAGCGGGCGATTTTGCGTTGTTCTCTCACTGTCGGTCTAGCGCCCGACGAGTCAACATCTCCTGAGGATGCCTCGTGTAGAGGCGAAACACGTGTCGAATCGGTTTTGGTTTATTTGGGGTTTCTTGTGTTTTTTATTTTGTATTCTTCCTATTAGCATTTTATGCGGGAGGGAGGGTGGTGCACGCCCCCCAAATAGGCCAAAATCATTGTTTTCTTTTCAGCGGAAGTGTCACTAAATATTTTTTAATATCGTTTTTTTTGATTATCTTTTGGATTAAGCAGCCATTTTCTAAAAGATAAATCTTGCGTCTTATCTCTCTGAAGTCTATTGTGCTCTGTTAAACGATTTCGTCTAGGATATAGTACCTACTAATTAAAATTAAACAATTTAATCATTTGGATAAATAAAATAAAATAAATTTACAAATGTTTATTCATAAAGCAAATGCGTACAACTTAATAAAAAATGTTTTATTTAGTTTATGCAATAAGAGAATGGAAATTACGGTTTCTCGTCATTTAGTGTTCAATCAAACTTAAATGAATCCAAATATATCCACATTTAATTATTATGAAATTTAAATAGTGGTGCGATAAAATATACATCAAAAACATTGAAACAATACGCTAAGTTTTTTATAAAGGTTTATTTAAATTGTAAGTACAAAAAAATATTCTTGTCAGAAAAAAATGTATTACGTTTCTTTCATTTTAGTCACCCCTTCGCGTCACTCAGAAACTGCTGATTTGTAAAAATGTTTGACATGATTGTTCTTTTAAGGGAACACTTTGCGAGAAAATGTTTCCGTGTCAATTTTTTTGTGTTAAATTGAAGGAGTTCAACCGAGTTTTATCTTCGTACCAGCTTTGTAAATTTTTTTGATATTTCATATAATTATTTTACAAGTAAATATATATATAATTAATGAACACCATCTCATTTGAAGGTTAGTGAAGATGCAGTCCCAATTCCTTTAAGGACAGCTGCCAAAACATACATTTAGTTGCTGCGGTAAAATCATTAGGTATTAGGCCCATTTGAACGTACGGCGTTCAGCTAGATCATAGAAAGGTTCCAAAATAAAACAATAAGAAATATACTTTTTTGTGTAGAAATTCTCGTGAGGTCGGCACATATTAAACTATTATTATTAACCGGTAACCGGGCAGTGCCCGCCGGGAGCTCGCAGACGCCGCTGCGCACTCAACCTAAAGATGAGCATTGGACATGCTCGACACCCGGGTATTCGATCCCTAACGTGAGTGTTTTCCGGTTGATAATAATAGTTTAATAAGAAATATGCTCGACATACCACACCTTATTTGTAACAAAGTTATGTATATAGTCATAAAACTGACAACGGTAAAGCAGGAAATAGAACAATTCAGCGAAAGCTATCAATTTATACTGCATAGACATTGAACTAGCCGCTCAATTACAAGTATCGGAGAGTCTAATATTATCAAGACTTAAACAACACGGCATACAGAGACTAAAGGAAAGGTTCACAAAAAAGAGACTGATAGATGACGCACTGAACAACTCTCTCGATCAATGGCATGCATTCAGAGATCTTAGGACAGCACAATGGACTTTTGTTTTTAAAAACAGATTGCCATGTAGCGGCTCAGAAAAAGAAAAAAAAAGTTGATGTGGTAGCAGGTTTTAAAATTGGACAGTGGTAGATAGCCCGGTGATCTATAGATTCTTTCTATAGCTCACCTGGAAACCAACTTGGAAAATTCTTCAAAATATTATACTTTCACTAAAAGCCATAAGTCCGTAGTGGGATACGAATCCATGACTGCCTGTTCGGCAGCAGACCCTCACTTATCGTAAGCTATTGTTTCAAATAAATCAACTTTCAAAATACGTCTGAATCAAAGAAGTACAGCTCCGCTTAAATCAGTAAATTGAAGGATACACACTCCTACAAACTCACAAACCACGTCTCGAACCTTCTTCACACGCAAAATAAAGGTGCACCGCGCAATATTCACACTTGAAAGTTGTCTTGAAACCATTGAAAAACAGCGGTGAACTGGTTCCCACAGGCCCGTACTGTAAAATAAAGACCTTAAGTTACCCTTATTCGTACAATGTCTTATTGAATAAAGGTTTTCAGCTTTACACATAATCCAAATATATTAATCTCATTTGAGCATAAAATATATAATGACTAAAGTCTAGACATAATTGTATAATATACCTTAAACTAGTATAATATAACCCTTATGGTATATATATAAGTGACTTACTCGAAGTTCTTAATATACTACTACACATACTACTTGAACGTCGCGGCTTCACCTGTGTGGTGATAAATGATGTTAATGATTATTTCTAGGCTTCAGTACCTGAAAAGAAAAACGGAACCCTTATTGGATAACTTAATTGTCCGTCTGTCTGTTTGCCTGTCTATCTGTCTGTCTGTGTGTCTGTCTGTCTGTTAAGACAGTTTTTCTTTGGACTAATACTCACTACGGTTTTATTCAGCTGTAAAACAATAATTGGGTAAGATGCAATGTCTTACAGCAAATATATAAGAACCTCTCTGAAAAAAGTAAGTATGTCGTTTAATAACAAAAAAGTGCAGTTGGTGGAATAGCTCGAACGGCAAAGTTAAGTTTGTCCTGTAACCTAGCTTGTCAGTTATAGCAATAATATTAAATGCTTTCTAATGTATAGGACCCTCAGTGCGCGAGTCAATTTTGCACTTAGGCAAGAAGATAGATTATACCCCGGGGAGGCACCTAGGATACTTTTCATCATCTTTCATCAGCACGCGGGGAAACTGCGATTTGATTCTTGGCACATTGATGTTTGTATAATGTGTCAATATGTGTGTTTATGCCGTGTATGGATCTGTGAACGTCATTAATTTAGCCAGACCAATGAAAACTAACTAATAATTCGCCAAAACTTTTAAAACTCACACGCTTACAAAATAAACTCAGGGTCCATTTTAAAGTAAATCTAATTATCACACCGAGTGCGTACAAGCACGGTTCGTACAAACAACAAAGAGGGCCGTGTCCATGCAAATGAACCTGTACATACAAGCATGGGTTTTTTATTTAATCACCATGTTTGAAAATTTGCGAAAGTTGTCTGTTTCAACAATAATGATTGCGTTGAGGGTAACTTTTGTTTCGGTAGATAAAACTGGATCAAGGAGCTTTAAATTTTTTTAACTTAAGTGTAAGCGGTTTTAAATTATTTTATTTATTGATAAGAAAGAAGATTTTCTCCGTGAACCGTAGTTAAAGAAGTTTTCATACCATACCTGCTCGAAAATGTCCAATTACATATGAAAGAAGAAAGAAAGAAAAACGTTTATTCAAACAAGCACTATACACAACAACAAGTAGTAAATGACGAAAATAAATGTTTACAAACGAATATGATAAACTAGATACAGTAAAACTTAGTCTAGATATTCTAGGATAGCTGCCATGTACAGCGCTGTCAGAAAGGGTCAGAGCTCAGCATAATGCTGTGGATTTATCCACAGCGCTGGTTTTCAGCTTCGACGCGTAGTGAGGCAACGAACAATATACATTAAAGATAAAACAAAGAAAAACAGCTTATAACAAAATAAAAACATAATAAAATGTGTGTACCAAAATTGCATATAAGTAAAAAGAAAAAATCTTTTATTCGAATAAGCACGGGAAATTAACATTGAAAAAATACTTGAGTTATGTAGAACCTGTATAGACATGTTCGCTTTGTTAGGCACCTAGATTTGTAAAGACAAATATAAAACGCAGTAAATTAAGAAACAATTAGGCTCTTAAATTACATAATACAAGTGAGACCAGTACCTGACAACCCCAAACATACGTATACAAAATAAAAAAAAAATTAATAAGAACAAAAACGAACGAAATAATAAAAAGAAAATTATATCAAAAAATAAAAAAACAATATTTTGGCAAAGTAATAGCACGTACTTCCGCGACAATGGGAATCGTAGAGCGAGTGTTTTATGAGAATCATTTGAGTGTAAACTTAAATGTTTGTACGACGAGTAAAAAAGTGACTAAACGCTCACAGTAATAAAACAATAAACATAATATATAGAGCATACATTTGGGCAAGCCTAATACATACCCTCATACATACACGCACACCGATGCACAAGTTATTTGTCTCAAAATTAGAATTTATAAAGACTAATTAAAAACAGCCCTCATTTGAAGCTCTCTTCTGAAATTCAAGCAAATGCTTCTTCAACTTTAGCCTAAAACCAAAAATACTTTTCAAGATTCTGTAAGGAAGGGAGGGAGTTCCAACACTTTGTGGCACAAAATCGGAAACTGCCACGAAATGCTGCAGAGCCGTGTCCAGGGGTTCGCAACATATATGAAGACGCTCTAGTAGTATATCTATTGAAGTCGCGAGCCCATACAAGTTTTGTGAACAGATAATTAGGTTTTTGAGTCTTGATTACTCCAAACAACAAAATCGCTATCATATACGCAATTTCGACCTTTTTTTTTTGAGGGGGGGAAATGCTGTGCACTTCCCTTCCGCCACGGGGGTGACGGAAGGGGGCGTGTGAGGCTCAGACCCACTAAAACCCCCCCGTGAGCAGTCCTCCGCCAAGGTGGGGCGAGACAGGGTCGCGCTGGCAGTCATCATCTCGCCCCAGCGGTAAGCCCGCATTGATCTTAACCGGGCCTCAGCGCCTGTGCAAGCCGACGAAGAGTCCCCCGACTCTTCGCCAGTGACCCCACTACGGGGGAGGGAGGAGACGTGCGAACCGTCTCCTCCGTTCCCCCGGTCGTCTGCGCCGGATTGGATCAGCTCGGACATCGTTCTCCCTGATCCGCTCCGCAGCCTCCTTCTGCGCCATCACCGCTTCGCAGAAGGTGGCCACCGCCTGCCACGATCTCTCGCTGCCGAGCATGGAAATTACCACGCTCGGCAGGGAGAGATCTCCGCCTATTTCCGCTGAAAGCGTGTGCCGCTGCGGGCCCCATGCAGCACACACTTCCAGCGTGTGTTGCGCTGTATCTTCCGACGCCCCACACTCGTGGCAGGCTGGGGTCGCCTCCCGTCTCGCGATTTGGTGCACGTACTTTCCGAAACATCCGTGTCCAGAAAGCACCTCCACCAATCGGAAGGTCAGCGAACCGTATCGCCGCCTCAACCACCTCTGGAGGACTCGGCGGATGGCCTCCACCGTCCACTGCCCAGGGACTGGTGGAGCCAGGTCCTCCGTCCACCGCCGCAACAAGGCGTCCCGCGCCTGCCACCGCATATGTGTAACCTCCTCCCACGCTGGAGCGTCTCCACGGGATCTCCTCGCTGCCACGAAGTGATATACTTCGGCGAGGATCTCCGCTTGGAGCTCCCAGAAACGTTAGTTGTAAGAAAGCTTCTAGTACGGAGTAGATACGGGCATTGTCAAGAGAGTTTATTCGAAAATTGAACCAGTCACCACAAATAGCATACAGAAAAAAAAAGAAAAAAGACGCGATTGTAATGAATTTGGAACTACGAGTAAACACGGTGTTTGGTGTTATTTTAACAACTTCCATAAAATGTTGGTATTTTGAACATGGTACATATATTTGTGCCGAAATATCGGGAGCTCCAAAAATTACTAAATCGTGGTCTACATCCCGTGACTACTAATTATAACTAAGTTAACAACTGCGAAAGTCCCGACCTCAATATAAATACACGCAAGGTCGTGCGACCTTCATCAGATCATTTGTCCAACTTGTCATTGAACTCCCTACGCTTCGCTTGTCGTTCCGTGGTCTCCAGTCCAGAACCTTCCTGCCCATCGGTCATCTGTTCTGCGTGCTACGTGCCCTGCTTACAATCTTTTGGGCTATGTCGGTGACTTGCGTTCTTCTACAGATTTTCTCAGTCCTCTATTTGGAACACCTGGGGTAACCAAAATAACTAAGACGTAGGATTCTTGTGTCTAATGTTTTTTTAAGTCCGAAGATATACATTTTCTCTAAAAATTCGTAAAAATCATATTATTTTATAATTTTTTTATTTATTATTCATATATTC
Source organism: Selenia dentaria (assembly GCA_917880725.1). Lineage (NCBI taxonomy): Eukaryota > Metazoa > Arthropoda > Insecta > Lepidoptera > Geometridae > Selenia > Selenia dentaria. The sequence goes on along the minus strand of OU862888.1, from coordinate 15,938,498 downwards.
ATAATTATATAGGTATTCTCATCATCATTCATCATTATCAGCCGGAAGACGTCCAGAACGATATATATATATATAAAAAATAAAATAAAAATAAAAAAGCCTTTATTTATTTCCTACTAATTACCTACTTTACAATTTTTTTTTTTTTTTAGTTACTTAGCTTTAATTTCTTATCTTCACATAACTAGCTTTTCATTAAATTGTGATACTTATTACTAATTTATAGTACGCTTAACTAGTTTTGTTTACATTAAATTACTGCTTTACTTTATAACTATTATATAACTTATTTAAAAATAACATTAATCTAGCCTAACATAATTTAGTTTGATACAACAGTATCAGCAGGAACCCCATATTGGGTAAAGGCCTCCTCCAAAGATGCCCATTTGTCTCTCTCCTGTGCGGTCTGTTTCCAGTTTGGGCCGGCTATCCTTGCAATCTCTTCATCCCAACGTGTCAACGGTCTTCCTCTGCTCCTTTTACCTGTAGGACCGTTCCAAAATGTTACTTTTAAGGTCCATCTCTGATCTTTAAGCCTCGCTACATGCCCCGCCCACTTCCACTTGAGTTTTTGTGCATAATTCAATGCATTTGTTGCTTTGGTTATTGACCTTATTTTTGTGTGTCGTATTTTATAGAGTTTCTTTATTTTAAGCATGCTGCGCTCTAGTCCTCGTTGGCAGGTTGTAATTTTATTTTTCAGTTTTGAGGTGAACTTCCACGTCTGGCATCCGTACGTCAAGCATGGTAAGAGACTGGAGTTCATAACTTTCGTTTTTATAGTTATAGGGAGGTTACTTTTAAAGATTTCTTTTAAACTCCAGTATTTTTTCCATGTTTGTTGTACTCTTCTTTCGACTTCAAGTTCGTTATTTTTCCTGCTAAAACTGATATGCTTTCCTAGATAGATGTACTTATCTGTATATTGAAGTGGCTCTCCATTGATTGTTATTAAAGTTCTCCCCTTATTCGTCATTGCCATAGTTTTAGTGGGATTCATGTGTAATCCTACCTCGACACTAGCTAGGTGTAAAGTTTCGATCATGATTTGTAGCTGGGAGCTGGACTCCGATAACAACACTAGGTCGTCTGCAAATCTTAGGTGACTTAAGTAATCGCCCTTTATACACAGTCCTATCTTGCTCCAATCTAACTTGCTGATTATAGCCTCCAGAATGGCTATAAATATTTTTGGGGATAACGGGTCACCCTGCCTTACGCCTCTTTCTATAGGAAAGCTAGGTCCGAGAGTTTCTAGCTTTATTTTACCCTTGTTGTTGTTATATATGCTCTTGATTGCCTTTATATATACCTCTTCTACTCCCTGCTGTTTTAAGCTTTCCCATATACTTATGTGTGTTACTGTATCAAAAGCTTTTTGATAGTCGATAAACGCTATGTATAGCGGTCTCTGTTGTTCTTGATACTTTTCTATAATTAATTCAAGTGTGTGGATATGGTCAACAGTAGAGAATCCTTTTCTGAAGCCTGCTTGCTCTACCGGTTGTTTTGCTTCCAATGTACTACTGATTCTTTTATTTATAATGGTAGAGAAGAGTTTGTAAAGGCTCGGTAGCAAGCTTATCGGTCTGTAGTTGCCAATATCCTTCGGGTCGCCCTTTTTGTAGAGAAGTATGATATTTGATTCAGACCATTGCATGGGTGTTTCAGACTTTTGCAGTATTAAGTTGAATAGTTTCGCTAATGGTTCGGCTAATGTTAGGTGTGCTGTTTTCAATAATTCATTTGTGATGTTGTCGGAGCCTGGGCTCTTTTCTAATTTCAAACTCTTAATTGCTTGTATGATTTCAATGTCGTTCACTGGTTTAATTGTTGGTGCATTAACGCTTTCGTTGATTTTAATTGAGGTGTTAGTCTTTTGGGTGTTATCGCTGTACAATTTCCTATAGAAGTCTGATGCCGCCTTAATAATGTCAGTTCGTTTGGACAAAGATCTGCCTTGCTTGTCTAGCCCTTCTATCCAAGTCTTACTTGTTCGGAGTTCCTTAAATGCCCTCTTTGTACTTCCTGTGCATTGTAAATGCCTTTTTATGGTATGTTGTCTGTATTTAGCATAATCCCTTTTTATGTATTTATTTGTTATTTTGTAGAGAGCGGAGAGTTCTTTCTTCATAAGTCGAGTTTTATTTTTGGTTCCTTGTAGTTCTTTTCTCCTTTTTAATAACATAGCTGAGCGATTTGATAGTATTTTGTGATGTTTTTGTGTATGTCTCGCATCTTCTCTAGCTTTTTTCAAGCTCTGGCTGATAGCGTCCGTTATTTTATCATAATAGGTTTGTACTAAAGTATTTTGCAAGTTGATGGTTGGGTAGAGTAGCAATGACCTTAGGTTTTTATTAAATATTGTTATTTCTTCTTCGTTATTTAGTTGTATTGCTTTTTTGTTTGTAAATTTAACTCTGTTGTGTTTTTGTTTGGTCACTTTTACTGATGCTCTAATTAATCTATGGTCTGACGGATAGTTTAAATTCATGACTTCAAAATTCAGAAATATTTTTCGTTGGTTGGTAAGAATATAGTCGATTTCGTTTTTGTGTTTTCCATTTGGGGATCGCCATGTCCATCTTCGGTTATGGTTTTTCTTGAAACATGTGTTGATGATGGTAAGATTATGTTCAAGTGCGTAGTCTACAAGTCTCTGCCCTCTGTCGTTTCTTTCGCCATGTCCATGCTGTTGCACTGTTAAGTACTCGCCTTTCCTGGGAGCACCAACCTTCGCGTTAAAGTCGCCCATTAATATAATATTTTTATATGCTGTCTCCATCGATTTGTCTATGGTCTTATAAAATTCTTCTATTTCTTCCTCACTCGCTGCGTCGGTCGGTGCATATACTTGTATAATGGATATCATACACCCTTGAATGCTTAAGTTTAGCGTTGCCACACGATCTGTTAATCCATTAAAGCTCTCTATGTTGTTTTTAAGAGACTTATTTATAATGAAGCCTACACCATATTTACCCGGTATACATCCTATGTGGCAAAGTATTAAGTTCTGGTATTCCTCAATTTTGTTACCAAGTCGCCTCATTTCTGAAATACCTATTATATCATAATTGATTTCCTGTATTGCTTCTTCTAGTTCCAGTAAGCGTTCGTATGACGATAAAGACCTGACGTTATAAGTTGCGATTTTTAATTGAGTTGATCGTTTATTTATCCTGTTGTCAGTCTCTGTAGTTTCTTTTGGAGGGTTTTGGTCATAATCTTCCACGGTGACCAGCCGGGTTGGAAGATGTTTCATGTTTGTGGTTTTAATAATTTCATTTTTATTTTGATCTGTGTAGGAGGAGGAGGGGCTTAATTGCTATATATTTGTATTGCTTGTATTCTGGGTTGTATTTGTCTTAGTTGTATTTTTATTTACTAAAAAGTTTAGGATACCAGGTTTTATTACTCCTTCTGAGAAACTATTTGATCTCTGGGCTGTCGAGCCTTGTTGCTGTGATTTGTTCTTTTTATTGGCTTGAGTGGTTTTGTTTTGTTTCGGTACGTTGGTGTTTTGAGGTGATAAAGAATGTTTTCTTTTATTCACGCTTTCAGTGATGATCAGTTTGTCATATTTGATTGTGGCTATGTTTCCCTTTTCTCTCTCTACTTTTAACTGCTCTTTTAATGCTTTCCTCTTTTCTAGCACGTGTTTTGGATAGTCCGCTTGAATGTAGTACGAGGTATCTTTCAGTAATTGTTTTAGTTTAAGAATTTTAATTTTTATTCCTAGCGTTGAAAAGGTCACAACTATTGGCCGTGGTCTGTCACCTTTCTTTCCTAGTCGTCTTGCTTCTTGTACATCAAAGTAGTTTAATTTAATAGAGAAATATTGTTCTATCCATTTGACAATGTTGTTTTCTAGGTTTTCATATGACGTTTCTGTTTCTTCGATACCGAAGAAAACTAAATTTCTCTGCCTTGCCTGTTTTTCCATGAAAAAGATTCTTTTCTCCTGGTTTTCCACTAATTCTTTTAATTTTTCATGCTTTTCGTCCCATGCAAAAAATTTTTCTTCTAATATAATATTAATATTCTGTGTAACTTGTTCAGTCACTTTTTCTGCACTTTCCCGGATCGTTGTTTTCTGTACATCCAACTCCTGTTGTATTTGTTTTAGTACATTTAATACCTCCTCCATGATGGTGAAATTCGTATGTCTGCGCTTTGTTTATGTATTCGTGTCGCCCTCTGGTGGTGCACCTTTGTACTATTAAGAACACCTCGTATCGTAACTGATCGATTTGTATGGCAGAGTAATGCTACGGTCGAAGGAATACCACTTCTTTTTACTAGATGGCGTTGTAGGTCAATCGAATTTTGAGTTACATTTGCATGTCATTTTTAGAGTTCAAACTTTGAGGTTATGTTTGTATATATTTTTCGTATGGTATTAGTTTGTACTTGCATTTATATAATTCACTTTCGTACCAAATAGGAAGGAGTCCGGCTGAATTTTGATCGATTGTATCCACAAAGAAGGTCCACAGAACAGTAACACTGATATTTACTTGCACTTTAAGTGTTTACAGTTTTTATATATGTATACGTGTCCATTTCACATTATCTTCTATGCCTTGTTAAAAACACTTAATAGTTCAGCACTAGTTGCATTTTTTGTAGCAAAATACACTGTTTTTCTATTTATAGACCAATGTTTTCTACGGAGTTGATGTTTACTGTAGCACAGTAGCGCCCTCACTCACATATATATATATATATATATATATATATATATATATATATATATATATATATATATATATATATATATATATATATATTTAATTATGCATTATTTATAATTATGTTATATTTTTTAATATTCAAAAACTGAGGTCAATATACCCTATATTGCAGACTTTTATGTAATTTTTTCTGTTCATGCCAACGCCGTGACTATACATAGCGTAGGTATTTGTTAATTATAAACTATATAACCCAAAATGCGTTAGCTAATTATATATCGCAATCTAGGTGTTAATATAACTCTGTTAAACCCTTCAGGGATGTAAAGGACGCGTGGTAGAATGTAAGGTGACTTTTTGAAGTCCCAGTTTACTAATTTATTGTGTAAACATCATTATTCACCCGATGTAATTTTTTTTTATCTAATACCTATAAATAAGCAATTCCTGTATATTTATATCTTATATATTCGGCTCCAACGATTTTCATGAAATTTAGTATGTAGGTATGGTTTGGGAGCGATAAATCGATCTAGCTAGGGTGTCGTTATATCCGTGTTTTTAGGCAATGAAAAACTGCTACAACAAACTGTTTTACCGACACAGAAACGCCAAAGAAATTAAGAATAGATGGCGCTATCAAGCAACACTAAACCAAAAACAGGTCAGGTTTCTAAAAAAACGGACAAAGCTTGGTTATCCAGGTACTCGGTATCTATTGAGAAAAAGGCTCGATTATAGAAACTCTTCGATTTGAGCCCGCATTACGAACTTCGTTACCGTGGGACCAAGATTAAATTCACTCCTAATTACATTAGGTATTTGGTTAGCCGACGAAATAAACGGCAGCCAATTTGTGGGTGTTACAAGTTTACCGTATGTTTGCAGTAACAAGGTGAAAATGGGTACCTGTAATCGTAAAAGATTAGCAGTTTAGCCAGTTGAAGTGGCAGTGGGCAGGGCACATAGCACGCAGAACAGATGGCCGATGGGGCCGAAAGGTTCTGGAGTGGAGACCACGGACCGGCAAGCGCAGCGTAGGTCGTCCACCGACACGGTGGACAGACGACCTGATGAAGGTCGCAGGACGGCGTTGGATGCAGGCCGCTTCCAACCGTTCCTTTTGGAAAATCATGGGGGAGGCATATGTTCAGCAGTGGACATCCTACGGCTGAGATGATGATGATGATGAATCGTAAAAAGGTGAACGATTCGTTAAAGAAAAACTTTGGTTTATGTAGGACCAGAAATAAAAACCCTGAAAAAAAATGTTTACCACTTACCTCCCTCTTAGTTCCCTCTTTGTACTTTGAACACCAGGGCATAATAACTTTATGGCAAACTTACTGCAATGGCTTTTTGAAGTTTGGACCAAATTTACCCGTATTCTAGTTACCTCATGTACTTTCAAGTATTTTACCTTTAAAAAAACATTGTCGTATGCCACCTACTCTAACAAAACAATACATTCTAACAGTAGGTAGTATTTTTTTTTTGTGACCCCCTAATTTTTAAATCCCCTTTTGTAATCCACTGAACATCAATAATAATATGTAATGTGTATGTTATTTATTTAAAAGACAATTAATATTGAATAGTTTGTACATAACAATTTCAGATGAGAATATTTTCTTGTTTCCTAGTATTTAGAGCATGAATTTCCAGGAGTAGGGTTTTAGTTTTTGAACTCTTTATTTGTTAGTTTGACACTTTTATTACTACTGTATCTTAAAATAATAGTACTGGATCCATGGTACATTTTTGCACTTGATTACTACTATCAAGCCAATTTTCCGTGAGTAGTTTCATTTTGATGAGACGCCCAACAATATCATGTACGAAACTCTCGATTGTGGTAGCTAACAGAGGTAGCAAGGATACGAAATGTCGATTTGATGATTCTGAAAATATTTATTACTAACTAACTTTTACTCAACAAAAAGTTATATATATATATGTTTTGTGACGCTTTAGAAATAAATTGATTTTTAATTTCATGAATTTCAAATATATATACCTATATATTTGTAAATGCAACACTTTTATTTTTTCTGCTCTCTAATACGTTTTTCTTTTTATATAAAGTAAATCCATAATTGGATGTGAGACTTATTAATAAGTTAATTTAATTATGCTTAAGATCTGTGGATTTTGTGAATTTAAATAAATAAATAAATAAATATATGACTGTTAAATTATGAAAATCAGCTGGTTAGTAACCATTTAATGGCTTCTTTATCGATACATATTGGAAGAAGGGGACTCGTTGATCTAACCATACGTCTTGTAGGACAAATATATTTTCAAATAATTTAGATAATTATCTTGAGATTTAACAAAAAACCCAGTTAGTAATAAATTTTTGAGAATCATCAAATCGACACATTGTATACTTGCTACCTCTATTAGCTACCACAATCGAGAATTTTCGCACAGGAACTTGTTGGGCGTCTCATCGAAACGAAGCTACTCACGGAAAATTAGCTTGATTAGCAAAAATTTACCATGGATTTACCTGTACTATAATGTTTCATTGTAACCCTATGGTAATGTTAAGTGCGTTTCGCAAAGGTAAATACGGCTCAGCAACCACTCAGCCCGAAGAATAATATTAGATATTCCACTACCGATTAAGGCGCTGTCAGCACGTGCGGACGTCGGTGAAGTCATGCAATCGCACCTCGTAAAAACGTATAAAAATTGATAAAAAAATAACGTTTTTTATTAAACAAAAAAGGAATCCGTGTATTAAAAAAATTGCTATTTTATTACATATATTTCATGTCAAACCAATTTTGAATAAAGAGAAAAATTGTTTTAAAGGTTATATAAGTAGTATGTTTGATATTTTTGAAATGTGTATGTTATACTCGTAATATGTTTTTAATTTCGTCAATGTGTACTTAAAAATCTTAGAAAAGTCATATTTTTTTGTAATTTAATATAAGACCACTGTTTATGAGATAAACTGCTTAATCACTCCTTTTTATCGACGTCAGGAATTGACAGCTAGAAGCTACAATTTGTATAGGTATAGTATTGGCATGGTTCACATGATTGCATTCAATATGTTTAGCCGAAATCCGCGGGATACGCAGAGTTGAGAGTTGAAACGTTGCCAAGTGGAAGAGTATCAAAGCCAAAGTGCTTAATAATGGCCTACAATAGGCATCTTCCAAATATTGTTTGATGATTTGACTGTAGGCGTATTGATTTCGAATGTCATAATAAGTTCCCGCTTTTCAGAGTTATGCAATATCCGATATTAGACACACTGCTAGATATCGACGTCTGACGACTGAAACCATATATCATATGGACACGATAATATTGAACATGATGAACATGATATAGATGTTACATGTTACATACATGTAACATGATACACGTTATTTCTTGTACCAGATTTGTACTCACACTTACCTACTTCACCTTATAAAATAAAACTGTTAGGATAATCTCAAAGGTATAGCCTTGTATATATATTGTATGTTAAAGTTATTATATCGTTCGTAAAGTTGTTATCCATATTATATATATATATATATATAGAATATGGAGAAGACCAGAGAGCGTACGATTTGGATTTTGGTGTTTGATCTTGATGTTTCGATCTCTCCATATTCTTTTGAGTTGGGTCATTGCAGTCTTTGCCATGCCAATACGATGTCGAATTTCAGGTTCGCAACTTCCTTTGCTGTTAATGGTTGATCCGAGATATAAAAATTGATCAACTGTGTCATATTTGTTCAATAGATCAGTACGTTGTAAAGTTGCAAACCGATCAACAATCATTATCTTAGTTTTGCTGCAGTTGATGTTGAGACCCATTTGCTTGCTGGCGGTATCCAGACGTTTTAGAAGTTGTACCATTTCTTCATTTGATGACGCAAGCAGCGTGGTGTCATCCACGAATCGAAGGTTTGACAGTTTGAACCCACCTATCCCAACACCTCCCTCCCATCCATCAAGAGTTTTCCGCATTATGTGTTCCCCGTAGATATTAAACAAGGTGGGAGAGATAACACAACCCTGACGAACCCCTTTCTCGAAATTGAAACTATTGGATGTGACTTCCCCTAGCTTGATCGTGCCGTAGCCTGTATTGTACAGTCCTTTAATTAACTGGATGAAATGAGACGGGACGCCGACCTCACCTAGAACCTGCCACAAATTCCGCCATCTGCCACAATCAAAAGCCTTCTGGTAGTCTACCAAGCATATAACAATAGGAGTGTTATATTCATAGCATTTCTCTATAAGAAGCCTCAGATTCAAAATCTGTTCTCTAGTGCCCTTGCCCTTTACAAATCCAGCTTGTTCTTGAGGAATCTGCCAGTCTAAATAAGATCTGAGGCGACTGTTTAGAATATGAAGGAGGATCTTACTGGCGTGGGATATGAGTGATATGGTTCTGCAATTTTCACAATTTCTAACTGAGCCCTTTTTGTGCAGCGGTAGAATAGATGAATGTACCCAATCTGTAGGCCACTGACAAGAACGCCAAACAGATTTACAGATGTTATGTAAAGCCAACATTCCTCTACGACCAAGTGCTTTGAGAGCTTCCGCTGTTATCCGATCGGATCCGGGAGCTTTGTGTTTCTTCAGTTTTCGGACCGTCTCTTCAACTTCTGAAAGAAGTATGCCTGGTTCTAGTTCCATTTCTTCATTAGGTTCAGACTGGATGCCTTGAGGAGCGTGATCCTTATAAAGCTCCACGCAATACTCCCTCCATCGATCAGCCGCCCCACTCACATCGTGTATTGGGTTTCCATCACGGTCATCTATCACCCAGGAGGATGGCTTTAAGTTTAAAGTATAGAGAGATATTACATTAATTACACCATAATCATGAACGCCAAACTTTCCGCTTTTCCATTAGTCATTAGTAGCGAAACTCAAACCCACTGTAACCTTTGTGACCATTGTATGACGGTGGCCATACAATGGTCAGTTCAGGTGGTCTGCTATTAGTTCTCATTCTTCTTGCTGCCGCCATTCAGCTCGTAGCATAGTGAACAGATTATCTATGCCTGAGAGATTTTCGATGTTGCTGATTGATAAAGTATAACAGAAAAGAGTTGAGCTTGAAGTGGGGTTCATAATTTATATGACTGTGTAAGTAGACAGGTACTTAGATATATTTCAGTGTTGATGTTGAGTTGACTTGAGTACTAGTAAACTTTTGTGCTGAGAGGCTTGATTTAATGATAGATTTTAAATTATAAGTAAATATCTAACTGTAAAGTTCTCGGCGCCGAATACACAATTGAAGTACTTACGTACCTATCTAAATAGTTGATTGTTGGCTGAATTCCGTCAGCTTATGTCGGAGAAACTTTAATCACCCCTTAGGGCAAATCACGTGTGAATAATGAAGCAGACCTCAAATATTTTAACAAGCATTTAAACGTAGTTAGTTTGTAGTTTAAGGGCACATTACAGACTAAACTATTCAGAGGATCGTTGAGTCGGATTACTTAACGGTTTCTCAAATAGATTGGATTTGGGTGTTACGATGCAGATGGCTATTGATTTAGTGATTGAATCTGTAGTCTGTCGGTTGACTAACTATTGGCTTATCATGATAATTAGACTTGGAAGGTAGAATGAATTGACCATTTTGATGGTCCACCATAGTGCCAGATATTCGATCTCGTAGCTGTAGTGCATAAGCGATAGTAAGCATTACTAGCCAGCATTGCTCTGCCGGCGTACGTACTTCATTGCAGCTTTGACCCTGGGTCTTTCAAGCGGGCATGAAAAAGCATCTTCCAGGTCATCATAGCGGTGGCGATTAGTGCAGCTCACGGCTGCGCTAATGGTCATTGCTTCTTGATTCGATCTCCGCTTTCCATCAGGCGAGAGGGAGTCACTTTCAAGAACCATTATAAAAAAATACTGTTTTCGGGTTGGCACGGCACTGAAAGACGTTCAGATAATGTAACAATGACACTGACCAACTACGACTTGGTGTCACGAGCGCAGTGCATTGCACCCCAGAACTTTGAAGGTTGAGTTCTGTAGCATTATTGTCTACCTTTACGGGAATGGGTTTCATTTTGACATTCAAATCCCATTCTAGGTGAAACCCTGCATGCTTATTGTCTGGAACCATCAATGGGAATGAAAATGAAGTGACATTTCATTCTCATTCAAGTTAGACAATAAGGCAGCTGGTTTGCACAGCAACTTTATGGGTAGGTGTGTCGCTTACCATTAGGCGAACGACCGTACATCTCATCAATAAGGTAATAGTACGGTATTGTCGAAAAATTAAGTAACTAGTTATTTATTTAATAAGTATTTTGAAACAGTTAGTATCATAAAGATCCAATGTTGTTATTTAAAAAGTACATGGTCTTCGACTGTTATTTAAGTTATATATCGTTTAACATGCATATTATCTTGTACTAATATATAATTAACTGACGTAATACTTATAGATAGATCTATGAACCAGTAGTGCCAGTTTGTCAAAATAATAGCTTGTTACTAAATGCCTATGGCATTAAACAATATCTTTGTTGCTTCTTTGTTTGATCAGCCGTGCGATTCTGTAATGATTCGTCGACGCGCTCACCGATGTCAAATACTATGAGATATCGCCCTTATACATAAGGTTGCTTTTCCAACGTTTCTTGTCATCTCTTCATTCACGGATGTTGTCAAAGATGCAACGATGTTCGCTCTTAGAGAGTCGCACGGCTGGTTATTGTTCGAACAGCTGTACCGATTTTGACGGAACTTTCACACGGAGTGTTAAAGAGTAACTTAGGTTACTTTTACTTTAGAAAGAAAGAGTTTGAATACTGCCCAAAGAAACCATTATCCCCCGAGGCAACGCGAGCAAAGCCGCGTTGATTATCATTGGTGCTGGTCACGCCACCCCGCATGCTTGAGATGGAAATGTGTGCTTCGAAATCGAAAGCCAAATCGGGTCGGCGAACAGGCACGTATTAGTTAGATAAACTATTCAGTAAAAGTGTGTAGTTGTTTATAAAACATGATAAATTATCAGTTCCTGTTCTGGTACACAAAAAATATAATTAATCATCGAGAAATATACGCTATAGGTAAAAAATTTCTTCAGAATCTTCAGATGCATTCAAGCTTTCTAGGAATTTGATTAATGGAAAATGAGGAAAAGCTTGACTTATAAAAGCAGTGGTTAAAGGTTAGTGTGCTTAAATGAGAGCGGTATTCGAGGCTAACTGCTTGAGTTTAATAGGTATCATTTATCATCTTCGTTAGCTCGTCAATACAAAATATAATACTTAGCAAAATTATCTGTATTTGACTCGAGAACGTGTATATACAAATAAAAAAGATTAAGGATTTTTTATTGCATAGTAGGGCGAACGAGCAGTTGGCTTACGTGGTGTTAAGTGATCAACGTCGTCCACGGACATCCTCAAACCCCATAGACATGCTCCTTTCTTGAAGGTTCCTAAGTTTTATCGGTTCGGGAATACTTTAGGAGGCAGTCTTAAAGTGTTTTTGGTAAATGCCGTAAGAAACAGTAGTTGACTCCCAAACGTCAACATGACAAGAGTGAAATATCCCCGTGTAAACCACATGAGACGCAGAGTGATTTAACATTTCTAGGCAGTGCTAAAAGATTATCGAAACTGCAGGGCTATTACGTATCTCAGTTGCTAACAAATTATGATTGAAATCTTGAAAAATGGCCGCTCTATGTCAGTTCTGACAACTCCAGTAAGCAAAAATGTTAGTAAATTGATGACTGGAGCTGACAAAAGTGACATAAGGCCGCCATTATTTTCGATTTCAATCAACATTTGTTAGCAACTGAGATACATAATAGCCCTACGGGTCTGTTAGTTCTCTATACTTCTAAAAAATATCCAGTCGCACTATACAAACTGATTAAAATAGACGATTAAGTACCTATGGAATATATTATGTATTCGTATATTCAATAAATAATTTCAAAATTGAATTCTCATTGTAATAACCTGTTCAAGAACGGTATTGTTCCTGAATATATTCAAATATTACTTTACTTTCAATAAATAATTTCAAAATTGAATTCTCATTTTAATAACCTGTTCAAGAACGGTATTGTTCCTGAGTATATTCAAATATTACTTTACTTTCAATAAATAATTTCAAAATTGAATTCTCATTTTAATAACCTGTTCAAAAACGGTATTGTTACTGAGTATATTAAAATATTACTTTACTTTCAATAAATAATTTCAAAATTGAATTCTCATTTTAATAACCTGTTCAAAAACGGTATTGTTCCTAAGTATATTCAAATATTGCTTTAATTTTTTTTTACCTTAAATTAAAAATAACAATAAATAAACCTGTCACTACAAATTATTTTATGAACTATTTTAATTTTCTTTTGATTAGTAACATACGCAGTTATACTGCAATGATTTAGTTTGATTTGATATGGCCACCAAAACCACCCAAATTCTGCGGAAAGTTTCACTTTTCCGCACTAGTGCTTTTTACTTCAGCCCGACCTAAAGAGTTTTAATTATTTCAAAAAAATACACAAATTGCAAAATAATCATTTACCGATCTTCTTCCGGTACCTAAATAAAACTAAACATTTTAGATTTAGATTTTGATTAATAAATACCATTACTTGATCCACCACCTGAACCCGATATTTTCAACAGACTCAACGTTGGTCGAATCCAAACTAAACATGAAATTAGTACCTAAAACTACGCGCTTTTTTTCTCTTAAATTATGCTCGGAAAAAATATCTACTACTGCGAATATGCCAATAGCCGCCAATGACGTATCGCAAAAAGGTAAAAGCCAGCATAATATGTTAAGCCAAACATATTTAAATATGTTTGATTGAACATATTTACTACTGTAGGTATATATTTACTTTCTCACACAATACATAGTAAAACATTTTTGATACACATGCGTACAGATGATTTTCATACTTGTAGCATAAATAACTAGTCCACAATACTTTAAAAAACTTCAAAAGTTAGATATAAACCAGTTCACTGTACTGCCCGTAGTCATGACTCTAGCTTACTAATTCATTTCTATAATTAAATGTAACGATTTAAAGGACTACGAAGTAATGTAAGAAATACCTCCCAACGATAGAAATATAATTAATTACCTTAATAACCCATGAGTAAGCAACAAAACTTAGAATAAGGTCCAGTGTCGAGTAATTGAAGGGGACGCGTCCGAAACAAGTTGTTTGCAAAGTTGCCTTAAATATTGTGCAAAGTAACGTGGGCAAGTGAACAATTTCTGAACAAATTAGTGGAGTTGCGTGAACAAAGTTTCGAGATACACTGTTTTGGATACTTACTACTGAAGTATTCGCAACAGCATTAAGTGGTATCTGACACTTTGTAAGTGCAATGCCTTAAGCAGCATAAAGTGCAATTAGGTTTTATGTAAGCAATAAAACTTGCTTAGAATTTCAAACTAAGCTCATATCAAGCTAATAGTAAGATTTATCTACTTACTTTCAAACTTCTTCTTGGTTGAGGCGACATAAACACGAAACAAATCCGTTTCAAAAGGCTTTTCATAATAATATTAGGTAATAGCTGAGCTCCGCAGTTTCTCCAGCGAGGTGGATGACGATGATGAATCAAAATACGAGTATGTAGCAAGAACTTTTAAAATCGGTCCAGTAGTATATTCGTTACAAACACGCAAAATACAAATAGTTCCTGATTACAGTATTGCAATATTAAATAAGTAAAATTAATTATCTTATAATAGTAAAAAGGCAACAAAGTCGATGTCTCGAAGTATATGTTTTTGGGACTCGTTGTTCTTTGTAGAAAGATGGATTGCTTATGTCGATTATTACAATACAGCCTAATTTTAGGAACTAATTATACTCATTCTAAGCCAAACACTATCTGTTGTACTAGTACAGTTAATATTATTATAGTTTATGTAAAACATATGTTCTTTTAATAATTACGAGTAAAATATTCCATCCAATATTGAACAAACATTTGTCATTTCGACTTCAATGAATGATTTATTTAAGGATCTGTTCAGAGCATTTAATTACCAGAGTTAATTAAAGTGTTGTATGTATAACCACCGTTTACATAGAGCCCCAGTCATCGTTTTGTTCTAAGGATGATGTTAATGTAAAATGGGACACAAAGGTACCTGCTCAATTGTCATACCAAGTTTGGTCCCTCATTGCTGTACTTGTTTTATTCATTACTAACTTTTCCATTGCGAAATTTCTTCAAAATAAATTTACAAATACGGTAGATAGATAGATAGATAAACTCTTTATTGCAACACCACATTACAAAATACAACAAACAAATAAACAACTTAAAATTAGGTGTCACAATGGGTGGTCTTATCGCTCAGAGCGATTTATTCCAGACAACCATCACTACAATACTCACGGTAATTAATGATAATAAAATATTTTTGTTTTATTTACGTTTTACCTAAACATTGAACGAGTAATCCCTTGAATATAACGTAATGAAATAATAACGGACCATATTAATACTTAATAAATAAATATAATCTCTTTAGTCTTTGCGTTTACTTTGCCAATACACATACAATTAACACTTTATTTATTTAGACAGAATGTACATGTTTATGCCGTTTGGGGTCGAAACTTTAGGCCCATGGGGGCCGTTCGCTCTCAACTTGTTTAGGGATCTGGCGAAACGTTTGTTTGAAGCGTCGGGTGACCGAAATGCTGGCGCCTATTTTGGGCAAAAACTTAGCATTGCCATCCAGCGTGGCAATGCCGCCAGCGTTTTGGCCACTTTTCCCCCCCACCATGGGGCTTATAGATTAGATAGTTATTATATACTTAACTTACAGCAAAGGTCAAATATATAAACATATTTGACCTTCACTTATTTGTGAAGACTTTACTGAATTATATAATTATCAGTTCAATTCGAATTAATTATGATTCGTATAAAAAATAGTGCTTACATAATATGGGATATTCACATATGGGAATAATATGTAAAATAAATTAAAAAAAATGTTTATAATTAAAATATGTAATTAAAATATTTATTCATAGATGACGTTGATGGAATGAATATCACATTTCCTCGTTTGAGTTCTTAATAATGTCTAACATTGTTCAGTCTGTGTATTTATAAAATGGTTACTTGTATCTGATAGCAGTAATCTAACCTGTCTATGTAATTATTATACATAAGTATATTTATAACCAACAAAGTGTACAAATGTACTTTATATAACACAATTTGCTTATTTTTATTATTAATATTGACGTGTAAGGATTTAATACCAATAAAAAATGATAATGAATAATCATCTTTATCATCATCATTATGAATAATAAGGTCGTTGTTTGTGATAGGTTTGATGACATAGTAACTGTCATATATTGAGTCCCCTATTCACAATCAAAGACGTAAATACTAATATCTAAACTAGGGTCGAGTTATATGAACACATATATTATGCACATTATGTTTTTGATGTAGTAAAAGGTCAAACCTATTGCCATCTAAGTACTTAGTCGGATTTTCTGTCATCCATGTTAGAGGATATAGATACGTACATTTTTAAGTAATCAAATTGATTTATTATTTTTTAGTACAGCGTTACGATTTGCGGCTCTACCTACCGAAATTGGATATAAATGTACCGGTACCTTGATTGGTAGTTCCTTCCCTAGGTTATTCCACTAATATTATAAATGTGAAAGTTTAGATGGATGGATGTTTGTTGTTCTTTTACGCTTAAACTCAATTTTGATGAAAGTTGGTATGAAGGTAGATGAGGCGATGAATTAACACATAGGATACTTTTCATTATCATCATCAACCATCACCACACGGGTGAAACCGCGGAGAGCAGCTAGTTACAAATATGTACGTATTATACATTAGCTTGGAACTGGATTGAATATTACAATAGCATTATATTTACATTATTACTTAACATTTCCAACAAATCAAATTAATGCATCAAATATGTTAAAGTGTGTCTGAGTGACGTCTGAGGGTGTGAGTGTGTGTATAGGTGTGTGAGATATATGTCTGTGTATTTACCTATTCGACCAACCATTATTTATTTTATATAATTAAATAACCTTAAAGAGGTTTTAAGTTTCATAATCTGATATTTTTTGAAGCAAAGAACATCTTTTAAAAATATAGAGGTAGTAATTAAACATCAATTATCTGCCTTCATAACTTTCTCATTTCACAACGTCATTAATCTCCTTCGCATTCTAAGCACGTACGTAATCACGTCAGTTATACTCAGGAATTCATTTGTAACTCTTCTTTAAACAATTTTTAATCACGACTCAGGGAATTTCAAACGGTAGTCAAGTTATTCCCGACGGTTCTGAGAGAGAAGTTAAGTAAAACATAAATCATCAATGTAAATAGGAATTGGATGTTCTCTACAAGGATGTATTGGAATGGCGGGAAAAAATCCAACCATAGCTATCGTTGATTTCGTTTAATTATCCAAGACTGGATGAGAAGATATTGAGATGGGACTTGCGGTCACCCATCCAAGTCATAACTGCAAGGGTTGCGTAACCTTGTTGATCAGTTAAGATCAGCAAGATTAAATCCGCGGCCAGCGCTTTCCTGATAGTAATAGTGCTATAGATACATTACAATACATATTAAAAAGAAAAATCCATTTAGTTAAAGTGCAATTCCCTCTAATGGTTCCGTAACTCAGCGATCATTATAATAAAAGAAGCAACACGACTTTCCCTCGCCCCCTCCTGACCCCTATCCATCGACATGAAAACATCATTTTGTATTTACTTAATGTGTTAATGTTTGCTTAGTATGGACTCGTAACTGTCCATTTTATTTATTTTTTATATGTTATTTTATTTTTATTAACAGCTATTTTTTTAAATTAATTAATTACACACTACAGACACTGTGGCCCGTGCCATTTTTTAACTTATGGATGAATTAGAATTGTTAATTACATTTCATTGGAGACTTCGTTTTCCAAACATCACAGTTTTACATACCAAAAAGAATACTATATATATCTTAATCTAGCACTATTTTCCTTATTATACTGATATTAGCTAGAGCATCCGGTCGCAGACTCCTGCCTTTGCCCTATTTTACTAAGCACGGTCAGCAGCTATTTGTGAACCTAGAGGATAAAGCAGTATGGGCAGGCATTTTGAGAACTTACAAAAAATAGCCACAAGTAATCAGTTCGATACAATCAGCTAATACAGAAGACAGCATTTCTCGAAATTTTCTATACAGACAGAATAATTTCTGTTTTCAAAGATATTTTTCTAATTTTTACCGGCCACGGGGTAGAGTATTTATAGTATCGATGTGGAGCAGAGTTATAATGCAATATGTGGTAAAATATTTTATTAACATTATTTATTAATTTTATTAGTTCATGAACTATGTAGGCACTATGTACTCAATTTAGTTTAATTTATTTTGGCAGTAGATTTGCTGATTTTTGTTTTACAAATGTAATATAGGTACTTATGTTATTAAAATATTATGATGTCAAGGAGCTTAGCCGGTTATAGAGTAAACATTTTATAACATTTTTTTCATTCTTGCACTGCCCGCTTCGTCGTTTGCTGATAGCTTGCTAAAAACAAAAATAGACCTATAACGTCGAGTTTTGATGTACATAATATTAATATGATAATGTGTTCTGGTGGCGCTTTTGGAAATCACGTTGGACTGCGTTGAGAGTATGTGCAAGTATATTTCAACTGAATTTATAGAATGGATAGAGCCAGAGGGGATGGCGTCGATAAAAGCACAACAATAGATACTGTTGATTTTGTTTAATTTTTCCTATATTCGTATTTCTACAAACTAATTTGAGTGTTAGGCTAAACATAATAAGAACTGCCATAACTTAGAGATTTTAGGTTTAGAGAATGCTACAGAATCGACCCCAATGAAATATTTATTTATATAACTGTAACTTGACTCTGACTCATCATCATCAGCCTGTAGCAGTCCACTGCTGGACATAGGCCTCTCCAATTGCACGCCACTTAGGTCTATCTTGGGCTTCTCGCATCCAGTTTTTGCCAGCCGTCTTGCACAGATCGTCACTCCACCGTGCCTCAGGACGTCCTACACTACGTTTGCCGAGACGCGGTCTCCACTCTAGAACTCGTTTACCCCAACGGTTGTCGGTTCTACGGCTAATATGGCCAGCCCACTGGCACTTCAGCTTGCTGATCCGGTGGGCTATGTCGATGACCTTGGTTCTCTGACGGATCACTTCATTTCTGATGCGATCCCTCAGATAAACACCGAGCATAGCCCTTTCCATAGCCCGCTGAGCGACCTTGAGCTTGTGGACTCTGACTACTTGAATAAATATATATCTTATATTTATGCTTACAATAAATATCTACATAAATTGCAAAAGTCTGAGACCAAATAACAAGTAAAAATAACAGCCAGAGAAGTTGAGTGAAACTGAACTAACGTATTTGGGTGACTTTTGAATCCTTTATTTAGAGTCTGCTACTTGAGGGTCAACCTAATCTAAATAATGGAAATAGCCACAAAAACATTGAGTATAGGTACTACCTACCTGTATAGGTATTACATATTAAACCGAATGAACTGTGGAGTTTTCTACCGACTTCCAAAAAAGAGGAGGTACTCAATTCGACTGTATTTTTTTTATGTTTGTTACCTGATAACTGTCGATAGGGGGAACCGATTCTCAAAATTCTTTTTTGTTTGTAAGCTGGTGGTTCCTATTTAAATTTCATCAAATTCGGTCCAATACTTTTTGAGTTACACTCCAATAACTAAATAGAATTGAAATTGGTATAAAAATTTTCAAATTGTACTTTTGACTGTTCATTTGGGCCTTTATTAATAAACGTTGCGTAAACCTATATTAGGCGTAACATGCTTTGTCTTGCTTTCACGCGTGACATTTACTGCAAGCGTAAAATTGACAGATAGATGTTTTAACTACTCCGGGTGTAAGCCAAGTTTATTAATAAGGCCGTATGTGTTTTGGCATTTTACTTCTAGACTAAACTCTGATGAGCGACCGTCTGCTTCTACCCAATGTAATTCTGAGGTAGATCTCCATAAAGACTCCGAACTTATTCTTTCAAACGGTTAGCTTCGGTAGGTAATAGAGTTTAATTGAATGCTCCTGGAAGGCATACCTGCTGACAAAGCTTGGAATGTGGCCAGCACTATCTTGCACAGTGTTAAACTCCAACTTTATAATTTCAAATTTTAATTAAAAAAATTGATATAGAAACTCTACATTATATTAAACCAACGAAAAATAGAAAGAATAGATACCGTATGGCTGTTTTGACTTGGCTGTCCGGAACATAATAACACTATACAATATCTACCATACCAGAAATGTTTGGTTCCCCTAAACTTGACGTCCATATGGTCCATATATAGGTCCATTATGAGACCTCTACTGTTAGTTGAGCTCTACTGTTAGTTGAGTAAAATTATAAATGTATGCATATAATATATACATAGATATACATCATCATCAACAACATTTGTATGCCAGTAAAATGAACTAGTAGTGAAATAACTGCCGTTTGAAGTTCGTGGGGTAAAACAATAGTAAAAAATGGAGGGAACGAATTTAAGACAGATTTTTATATTTTATCATATGATAATTGACAGACAACTCCAAAACCGTGATAATGTAAGAGACTCCTACCTGCCAATTTTTATATCATGAAGGTATATAAGTAGGTTCTCCCACTAACAGGCAGCTATATTTATTTTTATTAACATTTTTGCTTACTGGAATTGCCAAAACTGACATAGGGCCGCCATTTTTCAAGATTTCAATCAACATTTGTTAGCAACTGAGATACATAATAGCCCTGCAGCCCTGCGATTGTCTAAGAGCAAACATCGTTGCATCTTTGACAAAATCCGTGAAACAAATGAAGAGATGACAAGAAATGATGACAAGATGTTTCGTTAAAATCTAATAAGTAATTGAAGATCGAAGTTGGAATAGACAAGACGTGTTTTCTTCATACCAGCAGGGCTATTATGTATCTCAGTTGCTAACAAATGTTGATTGAAATCTTGAAAAATGGCTGCTCTATGTCACTTTTGACAACTCCAGTAAGCAAAAATGTTAGTAAATTGATGACTGGAGCTGACAAAAGTGACATAGAGCCGCCATTTTTTTTCGATTTCAATCAACATTTGTTAGCAACTGAGATACATAATAGCCCTACCGGTCACACTTCATGTCCGGCTCTCAGCCGATATATATTTGATTATGATTTCATGTAATGACTGGGCATCCTGTTTACAATAAAAGACTTATGAATGAAACTAACGTCGACGGATGCGTCAGGGTTATTTTGATTTTGATTTTTCGTTGTTCGATTTTGCGACTTCGTTCGCGTAGTAATCTCGGCCTTCGACCTCCCTATAACCTGTATTTTCTTGATTTTTATTTCATAAGAATCTTCTCCTGACAATAATTAACACAACAATAAAGAATTAACTACATTTTTCTATCCGTTCTCAAGTTATAGCGAGACCAGGAGAAATAGGGGCTCATTTTTATATAATTATACAGATTATATTTAATAATATTTCAACCATGAAGTAGTACTTACTATGTAGGATAACTATTTTCCTTCCCCGAAAGAAGCAAAAGTGCGAGTCACCTAGTAATACGCTTTCATTAAATTTATTATTATTATACATTAATGCACTACGCATTAGAAATTTGAACATTTGTAACCTACATAGTCTGTTCATCATTTTTTATTTCTTACAATTTTTTCTATCAGAATATGCAACCCATAATCATGCACAAAAGTAAATTACAAAAGAACTATAAAGAGAGTTATCCGGATTAGTGTAGCTTTTAAAGGTTGAGCCCGGACATGAACTATGGGGATGAAAAATACACCACGTCTGTTGCATAAACAGTTGCATTCTCCGCCGTAGTATTAAAACTCTGGGCGCTGTACTCTAAATAAAACAAACAATACGAAAACATGACAAAAAATATAGGTAACGAAGAAGCAAGCCGAGTGGCTTGCTTCTTCGTTACCGTCGTTATACTACACCTATATCAAGAAACATTAGCAACATCTTTTAAAGTAACCTAAACTGACATAGTTCTGAATCTAGTTCATTTCAACAGAGTATTAGTAATTTATGGAAAGAGGTATGTAACGTAGGCCCAAAGACTCGATTGAACGCGTTAGTAGCTCAGGTTTTATCGGAAGGGCCGTATCCAAAGTAAATATAAGCGGACATATAATCCGATTGAATCGAGTTTTGGTCGCGTAGTGTGGATTACAGGTTGGTACCGTGAGATATTTTCAATTCGCTTCGGTTGGTATGTTCACTTTTTCCGTTTGAGTGTTCACGATGATTTCGTAACATAAAAGGTTTTTAGAGATGTGAATTGTTATTTGTACTGACTTGTTAATGTAACTGTAATTTGGTACAGCAATAATTACATTCCTTATAAAATAATAATAAAATGTTACCTTTCATACTGATTTGTGAGATCTGATGAGATAAATTAAAAAAATGCTTATTATTATTTCTAACCTTGTAATAAACCAGTAACTATGCTAGTGTCATTCAAATCAAATGTCTTTATTTGCATGAATTTAGGTCATTAAAAGTTAGTAATATTCAAAGAATAACTACTAAAGTACTGCACAGTCATTTCCTGTACATCCTGTACAGTCTAAGTTAAAAAGCGCATCACTGCGCTCCGCGGCGGTGTCTGATGAAGTGTGATATTATGTGTCTAACGCATTGTCGATATCACGATCGTCAATTATTTCGGCTTCTTTCAGAAACCTTCTTCAGGGTCTTGAGTGCGGTACGCTCGTCGTTGCGTTCTCGTCTCACGTTAATACTGTTTTGTTATTATACAAAACTTAAGTTAAGAAGTTATAGTTATAGACACTAGACATTCAGTAGTTCGAGAAAGAGGTCAATCGTCGAATCCAACTCGGCTGGGCAGCGTTCCGGAAATTTCGCGAAGTCTTCTCGTCTAAAATATCTCAGTGCCTCAAGACAAGAGTCTTCAACCAATGTGTGTTACCAGTGATAACTTTTAGCACTGAAACGTGGTCTCTTACTATGGGCCTCATAGATAAGCTCAAAGTCGCACAACGAGCTATGGAGAGGGCTATGCTCGGGGTTTCTCTACGTGATCGAATCAGAAATGAGGAGATCCGTAGAAGAACGAAAGTCACCGACATAGCCCAGAAGATTAGCCAGTTAAAGTGGCAGTGGGCAGGGCACTAGCACGCAGAACATATGGCCGATGGGGCCGGAAGGTTCTGGAATGGAGACCACGGACCGGCAAGCGCAGGTTATTGTTCGAACAGCTGTACCGATTTTGACGGAACTTTCACGGTAGATACTGTAACGGTACACGGAGTTTTAAAGAGTAACTTAGGTTACTTTTACTTTAGAAAGAAGGAGTTTGGGTACTGCCCAAACAAACCATTATCTCGCGAGGCAACGCGAGCAAAGCCGTTGATTATCATTGGTGCTGGTCACGCCAATCCGCATGCTTGAGATGGAAATGTGTGCTTCGAACTCGAAAGCCAATAACGATCGAAATACCAAATTGGGTCGGCGAACAGGCATAGTTAGATAAACTATTCAGTAAAAGTGTGTAGTTGTTTATAAAACATGATAAATTATCAGTTTCTGTTCTGGTACACAAAAAATATAATTAATCATCGAGAAATATACGCTATAGGTAAAATGTTTCTTCAGAATCTTCAGATGCATTCAAGCTGTCTAGGAATTTGATTAATGGAAAATGAGGAAAAGCTTGACTTATAAAAGCAGTGGTATAAAGGTTAGTGTGCTTAAATGAGAGCGGTATTCGAGGCTAACTGCTTGAGTTTAATAGGTATCATTTATCATCTTCGTCAGCTCGTCAATACAAAATATAATACTTAGCAAAATTATCTGTATTTGACTCGAGAACGTTTATATACAAATAAAAAAGATTAAGGATTTTTTATTGCATAGTAGGGCGAACGAGCAGTTGGCTTACGTAGTGTAAAGTGATCAACGTCGTCCACGGACATCCTCAAATCCCATAGACATGCTCCTTTCTTGAAGGTTCCTAAGTTGTATCGGTTCGGGAATACTTTAGGTGGCATTGGTAAATGCCGTAAGAAACGCACAGTAGTTGACTCCCAAACGTCAACATGACAAGAGTGAAATATCCCCGTGATAACCACATGAGACGCAGAGTGATTTAACATTTCTAGGCAGTGCTAAAAGATTATGGAAACTGGTCTGTTAGTTCTCTATACTTCTAAAAAATATCCAGTCGCTATACAAACTGGTTAAAATAGACGATTAAGTAGCTAAGGTATGTATTATGTACTCGTATATTCAATAAATAATTTCAAAATCGAATTCTCATTTTAATAACCTGTTCAAGAATGGTATTGTTCCTGAGTATATTCAAAATATTACTTTACTTTCAATAAATAATTTCAAAATCGAATTCTCATTTTATTAACTTGTTCAAATACGGTATTGTTCCTGAGTATATTCAAAATATTACTTTACTTTCAATAAATAATTTCAAAATCGAATTCTCATTTTATTAACTTGTTCAAATACGGCATTGTTCCTGAGTATATTCAAAATATTACTTTACTTTCAATAAATAATTTCAAAATCGAATTCTCATTCTATTAACTTGTTCAAATACGGTATTGTTCCTGAGTATATTCAAAATATTACTTTACTTTCAATAAATAATTTCAAAATCTAATTCTCATTTTAATAACCTGTTCAAAAACGGTATTGTTCCTAGGTATATTCAAATATTACTTTAATTTCACGATTTTTTTACCTTAAATTAACAATAACAATAAATAAACCTGTCACTACGAATTATTTTATGAACTACTAGTAACATACGCAGTTATACTGCGATGATTTAGTTTGATTTGATATGGCCACCAAAACCACCCAAATTCTGCGGAAAGTTTCACTTTTCCGCACTAGTGCTTTTTACTTCAGCCCGACCTAAAGAGTTTTAATTATTTCAAAAAAATACACAAATTGCAAAATAATCATTTACCGATCTTCTTCCGGTACCTAAATAAAACTAAACATTTTAGATTTAGATTTTGATTAATAAATACCATTACTTGATCCACCACCTGAACCCGATATTTTCAACAGACTCAACGTTGGTCGAATCCAAACTAAACATGAAATTAGTACCTAAAACTACGCGCTTTTTTTCTCTTAAATTATGCTCGGAAAAAAATATCTACTACTGCGAATATGCCAATAGCCGCCAATGACGTATCGCAAAAAGGTAAAAGCCAGCATAATATGTTCAGCCAAACATATTTAAATATGTTTGGCTGAACATATTTACTACTGTAGGTATATATTCACTTTCTCACACAATACATAGTAAAACATTTTTGATACACATGCGTACAGATGATTTTCATACTTGTAGCATAAATAACTAGTCCACAATACTTTAAAAAACTTCAAAGGTTAGATATAAACCAGTTCACTGTACTGCCCGTAGTCATGACTGTAGCTTACTAATTCATTTCTATAATTAAATGTAACGTTTTAAAGGACTACGAAGTAATGTAAGAAATACCTCCCAACGATAGAAATATAATTAATTACCTTAATAACCCATGAGTAAGCAACAAAACTTAGACTAAGGTCCAGTGTCGAGTAATTGAAGGGGACGCGTCCGAAACAAGTTGTTTGCAAAGTTGCCTTAAATATTGTGCAAAGTAACGTGGGCAAGTGAACAATTTCTGAACAAATTAGTGGAGTTGCGTGAACAAAGTTTCGAGATACACTGTTTTGGATACTTACTACTGAAGTATTCGCAACAGCATTTAGTGGTATCTTTGTAAGTGCAATGCCTTAAGCAGTATAAAGTGCAATTAGGTTTTGTGTGAGCAATAAAACTTGCTTAGAATTTCAAACTAAGCTCATATCAAGCTAATAGTAAGATTTATCTACTTACTTTCAAACTTCTTCTTGGTTGAAGCGACATAAACACGAAACAAATCCGTTTCAAAAGGCTTTTCATAATAATATTAGGTAATAGCTGAGCTCCGCAGTTTCTCCAGCGAGGTGGATGACGATGATGAATCCAAATATGTAGCAAGAACTTTTAAAATCGGTCCAGTAGTATATTCGTTACAAACACGCAAAAATACAAATATGTCCTCATTACAGTATTACAATATTAAATAAGTAAAATTAATTATCTTATAATAGTAAAAAGGCAACAAAGTCGAAGTCTCGAAGTATATGTTTTTGGGACTCGTTGTTCTTTGTAGAAAGATGGATTGCTTATGTCGATTATTACAATACAGCCTAATTTTAGGAACTAATTATACTCATTCTAAGCCAAACACTATCTGTTGTACTAGTACAGTTAATATTATTATAGTTTATGTAAAACATATTTTCTTTTAATAATTACGAGTAAAATATTCCATCCAATATTGAACAAACATTTGTCATTTCGACTTCAATGAATGATTTATTTAAGGATCTGTTCAGAGCATTTAATTACCAGAGTTAATTAAAGTGTTGTATGTATAACCACCGTTTACATAGAGCCCCAGTCATCGTTTTGTTCTAAGGATGATGTTAATGTAAAATGGGACACAAAGGTACTTGCTCAATTGTCATACCAAGTTTGGTCCCTCATTGCTGTACTTGTTTTATTCATTACTAACTTTTCCATTGCGAAATTTCTTCAAAATAAATTTACAAATACGGTGGATAGATAGATAGATAGGTAGATAGATAGATAAACTCTTAATTGCAACACCACAATAACAAAATACAACAAACAAATAAAAAAACTTAAAATTAGGTGTCACAATGGGCGGTCTTATCGCTCAAAGTGATTTCTTCCAGACAACCATCACTACAATACTCACGGTAATTAATGATAATCAAATATTTTTGTTTCTTTACCTAAACATTGATATGTAATATACTAATATATATTACATATCAATGTTTTGGTATATCTAATATGTACATATATTTCACATACATAGTTCACTTATTTCTGAAGACTACTGAATTATATAATTATCAGTTCAATTCGAATGAATTATGATTCGTATAAAAAATAGTGCTTACATAAAATATGGGAATATTATGTAAAATAAATAAAAAAAATGTTTATAATTAAAATATGTAATTGAAATGTTTATTCATAGATGACGTTGATGGAATGAATATCACATTTCCTCGTTTGAGTTCTTAATAATGTCTAACATTGTTCAGTCTGTGTATTTATAAAATGGTTACTTGTATCTGATAGCAGTAATCTAATCTGTCTATGTAATTATTATACATAAGTATATTTATAACCAACAAAGTGTACAAATGTACTTTATATAACACAATTTGCTTATTTTTATTATTAATATTGACGTGTAAGGATTTAATACCAATAAAAAACGATAATGAATAATCATCTTTATCATCATCATTATGAATAATAAGGTCGTTGTTTGTGATAGGTTTGATGACATAGTAACTGTCATATATTGAGTCCCCTATTCACAATCAAAGACGTAAATACTAATATCTAAACTAGGGTCGAGTTATATGAACACATATATTATGCACATTATGTTTTTGCTGTAGTAAAAGGTCGAACCTATTGCCATCTAAGTACTCTGTCGGCTTTTCTGTCATCCATGTTAGAGGATATAGATACGTACATTTTTAAGTAATCAAATTGATTTATTATTTTTTAGTACAGCGTTACGATTTGCGGCTCTACCTACCGAAATTGGATATAAATGTACCGGTACCTTGATTGGTAGTTCCTTCCCTAGGTTATTCCACTAATATTATAAATGTGAAAGTTTAGATGGATGGATGTTTGTTGTTCTTTCACGCTTAAACTCAATTTTGATGAAAGTTGGTATGAAGGTAGATGAGGCGATGAATTAACACATAGGATACTTTTCATTATCATCATCAACCATCACCACACGGGTGAAACCGCGGAGAGCAGCTAGTTACAAATATGTACGTATTATACATTAGCTTGGAACTGGATTGAATATTACAATAGCATTATATTTACATTATTACTTAACATTTCCAACAAATCAAATTAATGCATCAAATATGTTAAAGTGTGTCTGAGTGACGTCTGTGGGTGTGAGTGTGTGTATAGGTGTGTGAGATATATGTCTGTGTATTTACCTATTCGACCAACCATTATTTATTTAATATAATTAAATGACCTTAAAGAGGTTTTCATTTTCATAATGTGATATTTTTTTAAGCAAAGAACATCTTAAAAAATATAGAGGTAGTAATTAAACATCAATTATCTGCCTTCATAACTTTCTCATTTCACAACGTCATTAATCTCCTTCGCATTCTAAGCACGTACGTAATCCACGTCAGTTATACTCAGTAATTCATTTGTAACTCTTCTTTAAACAATTTTTAATCACGACTCGGGGAATTTCAAACGGTAGTCAAGTTATTCCCGACGGTTCTGAGAGAGAAGTTAAGTAAAACATAAATCATCAATTTAAATAGGAATTGGATGTTCTCTACAAGGATGTATTGGAATGGCGGGAAAAAATCCAACCATAGCTATCGTTGATTTCGTTTTCCAAGACTTATTTTTTTTATTTTTACGTGTAATAGTGGTGGATTATTAACCGTAATATAACAAGTTTAAATAATGTGTAATGGCGCACGAGTGTATGCAAAGTGCACGAAATCTCGAAACATTGTTAGAAAGTTTTCCTCGGGAATCGCTCCAGAAAGTTGTAATAATGCATTTACCTATTTCCTAGAACATGACTTAGGCAAAACAGTGACTTATTGATATGATTGACTATATTCTACTACTCCTACTAACACTAATGCGCCAGGACTAACTTACTTGCTAACCCCACTAAATCGAACGTTGCAAGCGCTAAATCAAGTGACAGAGATAATAAAACTGTTTGCATGTTCTGTAGCAGATTTCAAAAGGGTGCTATTTTTCTATTATGTTATGAGAAAATATAAAAATTGACAATTTAATGTGACATGTTAAAATTTTAAAACATTTAATAATATTAAATAACTTATTGACATGTAATGGTAGGTACTACACTATTGTATTAGGGTTACCACTGTAAGAATAGTTGTAAGTTTTGATTAAATAAATAAATACTTGAATCTCACTTGATATAACTAAGTATTAAGTATCTAATTAAATAACTTGACAAACGGCAAATGTACAAACGTACGAGTCCACTTATAAAGAAAAAATAATCTCAAAGCTTAGGTACACAGGTTGAGGTTCATCTGCGTCACACATGGCAGAACGGTTTGAATAATCCAGTGTATTCAGACAAAGCATAATCAGCCCATTCCATTGCTCCTGCTGGATACTACACGGAATTTCCTCTTAGAGAGTTATCCATAACCCACCATTCCATTCACCATCGTTATCAACACTATAGTGCCAGAATTTTCGGACCGTTGAAACCATTCGAGATGCCTCAATGACTGTTCCTTTAAGACAACTGAGATTGACGGCTTAAGATGGGACTTGCGGTCACCCATCCAAGTCATAACTGCAAGGGTTGCGTAACCTTGTTGATCAGTTAAGATCAGCAAGATTAACTTCACGGCCAGCGCTTTCCTGATAGTAATAGTGCTATAGATACATTACAATACATATTAAAAAGAAAAATCCATTTAGTTAAAGTGCAATTCCCTCTAATGGTTCCGTAACTCAGCGATCATTATAATAAAAGAAGCAACACGACTTTCCCTCGCCCCCTCCTGACCCCTATCCATCGACATGAAAACATCATTTTGTATTTACTTAATGTGTTAATGTTTGCTTAGTATGGACTCGTAACTGTCTATTTTATTTATTTTTTATATATTATTTTATTTTTATTAACAGCTATTTTTTTAAATTAAATAATTACACACTACAGACACTGTGGCCCGTGCCATTTTTAAACTTATGGATTAATTAGAATTGTTAATTACATTTCATTGGAGACTTCGTTTTCCAAACATCACAGTTTTACATACCAAAAAGAATACTATATATATCTTAATCTAGCACTATTTTCCTTATTATACTGATATTAGCTAGAGCATCCGGTCGCAGACTCCTGCCTTTGCCCTATTTTACTAAGCACGGTCAGCAGCTATTTGTGAACCTAGAGGATAAAGCAGTATGGGCAGGCATTTTGAGAACTAACAAAAAATAGCCACAAGTAATCAGTTCGATACAATCAGCTGATACAGAAGACAGCATTTCTCGAAATTTTCTGTACAGACAGAATAATTTCTGTTTTCAAAGATATTTTTCTAATTTTTACCGGCCACGGGGTAGAGTATTTATAGTATCGATGTGGAGCAGAGTTATAATACAAAATGTGGTAAAATATTGTATTAACATTATTTATTAATTTTATTAGTTCATGAACTATGTAGGTACTATGTACTCAATTTAGTTTAATTTATTTTGGCAGTAGATTTGCTGATTTTTGTTTTACAAATGTAATATACTTATGTTATTAAAATTATTATGATGTCAAGGAGCTTAGCAGGTTATAGAGTAAACATTTTATGCTACGAATAATAATAAGTCAGAAAGCATAATTCAGAACAAATTCCACACAAAAAGTGGCCCCTCAAACCAAAGCGACGTATGATTCCAAATACGAATTACTTCCGAGGTTACAAATAGACATGTTCGGTGATTGGTTTAAATTCAGAAGGAAAGCAGGGATTGGCTCACGCGCGTGCTGCAACGTCTACTATGACAACTGAGTCGTAGCGGCGTGGACGATGTAATGCAACAAGTGGATTGGACCAAGTCAAATATACACAATGTTTTTTATTTGTTTTTTTTATATCGGTTACTTTTTAAAATTCAATGAACTTTATGTCCCGTAAAATATTAAGTTTATGTCTAGAAGTAATTAGAAGAGACTCTTTTTCCGCAATGTAGTAAAGTAAGATTAAATAACCAAAAATATATTTAACTAGCTGGTGCCCGCGACTACTTCTGCGCAGTATTTCGAGTAGCTAAATATCTTCTCCAAGGCCTCACCCTGACCAGACATCCATCTAAAAATACCAAAATATCATAAAATATGTACATGGTCAAACGCCATTGTTATAATAGAAATCTAAGAGAAAAAATAAATACTTAGTGTATCAATCAGTAAACACTAATAATAAAAGACAGGAATTACAAATAAAATTAATCATCATTAAAAAAACTGTCATTACATTTCATCACCCTTGACGGTATTTGTGTTACATTTCATCCCCCTTGAGTCTAGTGTATCGAGCTGTCAAAATATGAGCGACACAAACTTAAGGCACAAACAAAAAAAACAAACTTAACTTAAATGTAGGCGTTGGAACACCGCTGCTTACCCCTTCGAGGATATATAGGTGAAACCATTTGTTATGTTGTGTTTAAAAATAACATGTAAGTATTGCGGGCGATTCACTCAAGACCGCTAGATTGATGTTTCACCTAATCGTGATGCCGGAATCACTCGACTACAGTCGGCTGAACAACAAAGACGGATGACATGCCAACTGTATCGCCAAGCACGTCTAGTGTATCGAGCTAGCAAAATCATTGCGTGCTTTTGACTCGAGGTGCGTTCGTTTAGCAATGAGGGCATTGGTGACGTTGCAATTGTTGGCTTTTTTGTTAAAGCGTTCGTAAAGCTCAAAATCGTTATTATTGCCGCTATTCCCACACTCTACTCGAACGCTAAGCCGTGCATAAAATCGCACGATTGTGCTGTTAGCAAATAGATAGTTGTGTCAAAAAATGATCAAAAACAACCGCAGCTCCGGACGTGGACGGACGTAATAATTGTACTTTTCGGTGGCATAAATAACCCTTCGTTAGTTTTGCGTACGGTAGACAAAAAGAGCCCTAAACGACATTTTCACCCACAAATTTCCAATTCGAACGCCATTGAGCGTTTTAGCGTTATTTTCGTCAACTTGGGGCTATTCGAACGCACTATATTATCTATCAGAAACTGACACAACTTTGACAGAACTCTATTGACAGAAAGTAAGTCATCATTACGATCTTGGCGTCGGTGGAGATCTTGTTATTTTGCCTATGCTGTACCCAAGAATATTAGGCCGTTTCACCCGCGTGGGTGATGATAATGATGATGACCAGACTATAATCTATCTCTGTGACAAATTTCAATCAGATCCGTTTAGCCGTTCTGCCGTGATTGAGTAACAAACATTAAAATCATCCATCCATCCATCCAGCCATCCACACTTTCACATTTACGAGTATGATATTAGTGGGATAGAAGTAGGAAGTAGTTATTTGCCTGGTGGACGTTTTTCAGTGGTCGCAGAATACCTTCATTATCAATTATTTTAGAAAAGCATTGTGTTGATATTACTGACAGATTTATGAGCAACTCAAGTAAACCACTTCAAAATTTGCAGAGGGTGAATATTCATTAGCTTGAAAACTTAAACGTACTTACATAATTCATCCAAGTAATGAACTATTTTTAATGCTATATTATGCAACTGTAGGTAATCGGTTATTACTGTTAATTGTTCATTTTCTGTAGTATTTTTTAGAGATGTTGATTTTTTTTTTGGACGAATCATCAGCGTTAAAATGCTTAATATAAGATTTGATATACATAATAATATAACTAAAAAAAACAGTAGTACTTACTGTACAAACTGGGAGGATCTGCAGTTTTGTGTAACATGGTACATATACAATATCTTTCAATTTACTTTTTTATTTTTTTCTTCAAAATGAACGGAGTAAGTACCTATATAATGCTGGTTTTCACAGGCATCTAGTCATACTCTTGTCTTTCTAGCTTAAATGCAGAGAGGCATTTATTTTACTGCATTGGATCGGCAAGGAAATGAAAATAAAACAAAATAAGCAAAATACATTGCTGTTACATTTCAATATTCAGTTCTGTAAAAAAATATACATTAAACAAAAATAGACTGACTTTATTTTGCATAGTATTGACCATCTCGGTTTGTATACGTATTTGAACATCTTTGAATATAAATATAATTTTGCTACTACGTACTAATAAAAGTGATTCCTGGACATTTAAATCTTGTATGGATCCTGCACCACTTCACAACACATGCTGGCATGATGATCCACAGCTGTAGTTCACAATGATAAAAATTAAAATGTATGCGAATATTTCACGTGTGCTCGCTTGCAAGAAAAATGTCCGACTGATGACGTACTGAACACGACTTTTAAGCCCCGCCTAGTTGAACACGACTTTTGTTGGGTCATTTTTTTAACGCAGTTACTGTTCCTGACTTATTATTATTCGTAGATTTTCCGACATTTTTTTCATTCTTGCACTGCCCGCTTCGTCGTTTGCTGATAGTTTGCTAAAAACAAATATAGACCTAAAACGTCGAGTTTTGATGTACATAATATTAATATGATAATGTGTTATGGTGGCGCTTTTGGAAATCACGTTGGACTGCGTTGAGAGTATGTGCAAGTATATTTCAACTGAATTTATAGAATGGATAGAGCCAGAGGGGATGGCGTCGATAAAAGCACAACAATAGATACTGTTGATTTTGTTTAATTTTTCCTATATTCGTATTTCTACAAACTAATTTGAGTGTTAGGCGAAACATAATAAGAACTGCCATAACTTAGAGATTTTAGGTTTAGAGAATGCTACAGAATCGACCCCAATGAAATATTTATTTATATAACTGTAACTTGACTCTGACTCATCATCATCAGCCTGTAGCAGTCCACTGCTGGACATAGGCCTCTCCAATTGCACGCCACTTAGGTCTATCTTGGGCTTCTCGCATCCAGTTTTTGCCAGCCGTCTTGCACAGATCGTCACTCCACCGTGCCTCAGGACGTCCTACACTACGTTTGCCGAGACGCGGTCTCCACTCTAGAACTCGTTTACCCCAACGGTTGTCGGTTCTACGGCTAATATGGCCAGCCCACTGGCACTTCAGCTTGCTGATCCGGTGGGCTATGTCGATGACCTTGGTTCTCTGACGGATCACTTCATTTCTGATGCGATCCCTCAGATAAACACCGAGCATAGCCCTTTCCATAGCCCGCTGAGCGACCTTGAGCTTGTGGACTCTGACTACTTGAATAAATATATATCTTATATTTATGCTTACAATAAATATCTACATAAATTGCAAAAGTCTGAGACCAAATAACAAGTAAAAATAACAGCCAGAGAAGTTGAGTGAAACTGAACTAACGTATTTGGGTGACTTTTGAATCCTTTATTTAGAGTCTGCTACTTGAGGGTCAACCTAATCTAAATAATGGAAATAGCCACAAAAACATTGAGTATAGGTACTACCTACCTGTATAGGTATTACATATTAAACCGAATGAACTGTGGAGTTTTCTACCGACTTCCAAAAAGGAGGAGGTACTCAATTCGACTGTATTTTTTTATGTTTGTTACCTGATAACTTTCGATAGGGGGAACCGATTCTCAAAATTCTTTTTTGTTTGAAAGCTGGTGGTTCCTATTTAAATTTCATCAAATTCGGTCCAATACTTTTTGAGTTACACTTCAATAACTAAATAGAATGGAAATCGGTATAAAAATGTTCAAATTGTACTTGTGACTGTTCATTTGGGCCTTTATTAATAAACGTTGCGTAAACCTATATTAGGCGTAACATGCTTTGTCTTGCTTTCACGCGTGACATTTACTGCAAGCGAAAAATTGACAGATAGATGTTTTAACTACTCCGGGTGTAAGCCAAGTTTATTAATAAGGCCGTATGTGTTTTGGCATTTTACTTCTAGACTAAACTCTGATGAGCGACCGTCTGCTTCTACCCAATGTAATTCTGAGGTAGATCTCCATAAAGACTCCGAACTTATTCTTTCAAACGGTTAGCTTCGGTAGGTAATAGAGTTTAATTGAATGCTCCTGGAAGGCATACCTGCTGACAAAGCTTGGAATGTGGCCAGCACTATCTTGCACAGTGTTAAACTCCAACTTTATAATTTCAAATTTTAATTAAAAAATTTGATATAGAAACTCTACATTATATTAAACCAAAGAAAAATAGGAAGAAACGATACCGTATGGCTGTTTTGACTTGGCTGTCCGGAACATATAACACTATACAATATCTACCATACCAGAAATGTTTGGTTCCCCTAAACTTGACGTCCATATGGTCCATATATAGGTCCATTATGAGACCTCTACTGTTAGTTGAGCTCTACTGTTAGTTGAGTAAAATTATAAATATATACATATAATATATACATAGATATACATCAATTAATCATCAATCAACATTTGTATGCCAGTAAAATGAACTAGTAGTGAAATAACTGCCGTTTGAAGTTCGTGGGGTAAAACAATAGTAAAAAATAGAGGGAACGAATTTAAGACAGATTTTTATATTTTATCATATGATAATTGACAGACAACTCCAAAACCGTGATAATGTAAGAGACTCCTACCTGCCAATTTTTATATCATGAAGGTATATAAGTAGGTTCTCCCACTAACAGGCAGCTATATTTATTTTTATTAACATTTTTGCTTACTGGAATTGCCAAAATTGACATAGGGCCGCCATTTTTCAAGATTTCAATCAACATTTGTTAGCAACTGAGATACATAATAGCCCTGCAGCCCTGCGATTGTCTAAGAGCAAACATCGTTGCATCTTTGACAAAATCCGTGAAACAAATGAAGAGATGACAAGAAATGATGACAAGATGTTTCGTTAAAATCTAATAAGTAGTCGAAGATCGAAGTTGGAATAGACAAGACGTGTTTTCTTCATACCAGCAGGGCTATTATGTATCTCAGTTGCTAACAAATGTTGATTGAAATCTTGAAAAATGGCTGCTCTATGTCACTTTTGACAACTCCAGTAAGCAAAAATGTTAGTAAATTGATGACTGGAGCTGACAAAAGTGACATAGAGCCGCCATTTTTTTTCGATTTCAATCAACATTTGTTAGCAACTGAGATACATAATAGCCCTACCGGTCACACTTCATGTCCGGCTCTCAGCCGATATATATTTGATTATGATTTCATGTAATGACTGGGCATCCTGTTTACAATAAAAGACTTATGAATGAAACTAACGTCGACGGATGCGTCAGGGTTAATTTGATTTTGATTTTTCGTTGTTCGATTTTGCGACTTCGTTCGCGTAGTAATCTCGGCCTTCGACCTCCCTATAACCTGTATTTTCTTGATTTTTATTTCATAAGAATCTTCTCCTGACAGTAATTAACACAACAATAAAGAATTAACTACATTTTTTTATCCGTTCTCAAGTTATAGCGAGACCAGGAGAAATAGGGGCTCATTTTTATATAATTATACAGACTATATTTAATAATATTTCAACCAAGAAGTAGTACTTACTATGTAGGATAACTATTTTCCTTCCCCGAAAAAGCAAAAGTGCGAGTCACCTAGTAATACGCTTTCATTAGTTATCATATAGTTTCATTTATTATTATTATTCAATAATGCACTACGCATTTGAAATTTGAACATGTATGTAACTGCGCCGAAATATCGGGAGCTCATTCCACAACCTTACCACGGTAAATATCCCGTTAATAATCATATAACTACATAGTCTGTTCCAAATTTTTTATTTCTTACAATTTTTTCTATCAGAATATGCATCCCATAATCATGCACAAAAGTAAATTACAAAAAAACTATAAAGAGAGTTATCCGGATTAGTGCAGCTTTTAAAGGTTGAGCCCGGACATGAAGTATGTGGATGAAAAATACACCACGTCTGTTGCATAAACAGTTGCATTCTCCGCCATAGTATTAAAACTCTGGGCGCTGTACTCTAAATAAAACAAACAGTACGAAAACATGACAAAAAATATAGGTAAAGAAGAAGCAAGCCGAGTGGCTTGCTTCTTCTTTACCGTCGTTATACTACGCCTATATCAAGAAACATTAGCAACATCTTTTAAAGTAACCTAAACTGACATAGTTCTGAATCTAGTTCATTTCAACAGAGTATTAGTAATTTATGGAAAGAGGTATGTAACGTAGGCCCAAAGACTCGATTGAACGCGTTAGTAGCTCAGGTTTTATCGGAAGGGCCGTATCCAAAGTAAATATAAGCGGACATATAATCCGATTGAATCGGGTTTTGGTCGCGTAGTGTGGATTACAGGTTGGTACCGTGAGATATTTTCAATTCGCTTCGGTTGGTATGTTCACTTTTTCCGTTTGAGTGTTCACGATGATTTCGTAACATAAAAGGTTTTTAGAGATGTGATTTGTTATTTGTACTGACTTGTTAATGTAACTGTAATTTGGTACAGCAATAATTACATTTCGTTATAAAATAATAATAAAATGTTACCTTTCATACTGATTTCTGAGATCTGATGAGATAAATTAAAAAAATGCTTATTATTATTTCTAACCTTGTAATAAACCAGTAACTATGCTAGTGTCATTCAAATCAAATGTCTTTATTTGCATGAATTTAGGTCATTAAAAGTTAGTAATATTCAAAGAATAACTACTAAAGTACTGCACAGTCATTTCCTGTACATCCTGTACAGTCTAAGTTAAAAAGCGCATCACTGCGCTCCGCGGCGGTGTCTGATGAAGTGTGATATTATGTGTCTAACGCATTGTCGATATCACGATCGTCAATTATTTCGGCTTCTTCCAGAAACCTTCTTCAGGGTCTTGAGTGCGGTACGCTCGTCGTTGCGTTCTCGTCTCACGTTAATACTGTTTTGTTATTATACAAAACTTAAGTTAAGAAGTTATAGTTATAGACACTAGACATTCAGTAGTTCGAGAAAGAGGTCAATCGTCGAATCCAACTCGGCTGGGCAGCGTTCCGGAAATTTCGCGAAGTCTTCTCGTCTAAAATATCTCAGTGCCTCAAGACAAGAGTCTTCGACCAATGTGTGTTACCAGTGATAACTTTTAGCACTGAAACGTGGTCTCTTACTATGGGCCTCATAGATAAGCTCAAAGTCGCACAACGAGCTATGGAGAGGGCTATGCTCGGGGTTTCTCTACGTGATCGAATCAGAAATGAGGAGATCCGTAGAAGAACGAAATTCACCGACATAGCCCAGAAGATTAGCCAGTTAAAGTGGCAGTGGGCAGGGCACTAGCACGCAGAACAGATGGCCGATGGGGCCGGAAGGTTCTGGAATGGAGACCACGGACCGGCAAGCGCAGCGTAGGTCGTCCACCGACACGGTGGACAGACGACCTGATAAAGGTCGCAGGACGACGTTGGATGCAGGCCGATTAAGGAAGGGCCTTCCTTACATGTTTCACAATTTGGCACAATTTCTGACTAATATTACTCCATAGATATCTTCATCATCCATCATATTGTAAGGATTTAGTGAAATTAGCTAATTTGTTTATTAAAAAAAAATTGTTAATTTCAAAGAGCATGTTAGAAGTAAATATTTAACATGTCACTTGTGTGCGAAAGAGAAAAAAATGATTGAGTTGTAGTAATGTTAGAAAGAGTGCAAGGAAAATAGTAAGTATGGACCGTGAGGAAGTGTGAAAGGGATCGCTAGATATAAGAATGCTTAGGAGAGAAAAAGAAATTAAAAGACAGAATTAAAATTAACGTCATTGTATTAATAACGCTTTACAATATAATCAGCCTAGTAAACAAACCATCTGACACGGTTACTTCAAGGACATAAAATTGAATCTAATATAAAAAAAATATGTTGTTTGTTGCTAAGCAAGCGTTAGTGATAAAAACATACTAAGCCTAGATATCAAGAAAATGTCTGTTGGACAATTATGACGCTCAAAGTTACGCAAACGAAATTTACAAGATTTACGTTATTATTACATTTTGGTTCAAAATAAACACTTCTATTAATTCTGCGTGCTACAATTCAACTCTGAATAACAAACTATAAAAATCGAACATTTTATGAATTTATTTGTTTGTTATTTTTCTACTAGACTGTATTAATTAAGTTGCGCAACTTGTTGTGAAATATTTTCTTGAAAACAACGAACTTAGTACAACTTATGACAAGGTATTGACATACCGTACTGTTTACTGTTACAGTACAGTTAGTGTTGTGTTGTTAGTTGTTAGTGTACAGTTTTGTAGCTGTTTGGTTCTCCAACATAACAATAGTCCATTGAAGAATTATTTTTTCCAAAATTTTAAAGTACTGGATTTCGAATGCCTAGATGGCAATGAAATGCACTCGTCAACCTGAGATATATAGATGTTAAATCTCTTACCCTGTAATATAGCTGGAAATGTTTCCCTTCAACAAAACACAGTAATGTTTGCACACTACTGCTTCACGTTTGAATAACTGGCAAAGATGTGATTCTTCCCCAGACGGACTCTGCAAAAGTTCAGCCCCTACAAAATAGGCTACAAATAGACATACCTATAACAAATTCCATTACATTTACAACTCGTGTTATTGAATTAGAAGCTAACTCTATAAACCTTTCATTAAAATAATGAAGGTATCCTTTGAAGCTTACATAAAAACGGTTACAACGTTCATTAAACAAAATGCGTTGAAAGTGGGAGTCAAAACGAAATTCTAATTCTCTTAGCCAGTGACGGTTTCAGAGAGTTTTAACATGGTTATATCTGGAATCCGGTATAATGGAATTGTCACGCCGGTGGGCGTCCTATCCTATTTGTTTATAGCCGTTAATATCATACGAACTAGTAGGTAACCTCCTAAAGTTTGGAGCATATTGTGGTACAAAAAATGTATGACATGACAACCTGAGTATTTCTAGTAACTTATCATATTTTATTCCCTTTACATAAAAAATATGTTGTAGGAGCTAAACACTAATTATTTATTAAATCGCAGTAAAAAAAAAAGTCTTAATTTAAAATGTGTTTCACATATAACGCTCCTTCAGTTTACACACACAAACGCGCCTGTCTGTACATGTCACTACTACAACCATGGCCAAACCTTCATCGTGAAATAGAAAGTCTGTACTTACGTGATTTTAGACTAGCTGCTAGTTATGCAGTATCTATTACCTAATTTGTAATGCTAGTCAGAATTTTAACCAGATTTATGATATGCACTGTATGTACGTATAGCCGCGGTCCTCTCGCCTGATTGACGTCCCGCATTATTGGGCTCGAGCGGTCGCCTGTTGGTGTCCTTCTTATGTGCGAACGGGTATTATCGGTCTGAAGTACCCTACGTCTTTTGTATAAGATGGTGATGATCTGATCACTGAAAGATAAAGTGTTATTGTATGTAAATGGTAACATAATTGAATACTAATGTTTTAATCAATCTTAATGATCTTTATTGTTGAAGACAATTATAGTTATGAACTCATATATTATGTTCTTGAGAGATACAATTTGTACGTGCAATTTATAAGAGATTCAAAACAGTACAATTTGAAAAATTTCAAACTGACTTCCATTCTATTCAGTTATTGGAGTCAACTTCATAACTACTAGACTGAATTTGATGAAATTTAAATGGAACCATACGAGGAGCACCAGATTTTAAACACATAAATTATTTTGAGAATCGGTTTACCTAGTCGAAAGTTATGAGGTAACTAACATGAAAAAAACAGTCGAATTGAGTACCACCTGCTTTTTGGAAGTCGGTAGATAAAGAGTGAATAGAGTGTTAAGAGTATCTTCTAAAGACGCGTAAATCGTTGCGTTAAAGCGAGTAGAGAGAGAGAGAGAGAGAGAGAGAGAGAGAGAGAGAGAGAGAGAGAGAGAGAGTATAGTAACACTAACACTGAGTTCGTCTGTTGACGTATTGCTACCATACATATTTTTACCGTTAGTTAGTTAGCGGTAAGTTCACTGTTTATCGGTATGTAGTCCGGTTTTATGGGTGCGGATGAAATTGTAGACATATGTTACGAACTCGGGGCTATGTGCGCATCAGCTCGATACTTGAGACGAAGTATATCAGTTATAGGCAGAAGTTACCGCTTAACAGGAGACGAGCCTCGTGCTTTTTCCTTTTCCAAATGACATAAAATAAAAGTGTTCAACAAACTTATATCAGTGAATTACATACTCAATGCGTAAGTCTAAGAGATAGCTAAATATTAATAAACGAAGCGAGGTTTATTTATAATAAGCTATCATAGCATGGCGGGTAGGCAAGCTTTAGCCCTTTACGACCGAAGGAAAAATAATACTAATAATGAAAGAAAACTTTGCTGAGTAGCTATTTAGGGCTCTTAGCAAGCTAGGAAAAATAAAATAAAAATCCTGAATTTTCAGTTTTCCTGAAAAGGTCAAGATAGTGAGGCTCAGGCATTACTTGCAAGTCTCACGGTAGTCAATATTATCTTTTTTTTAGAATATATACTAATGAAACTAAGAGATTATATATGCAAAGATATTTATTTGTCATTTGTAATAACTTTTCTAACTGTCTACGCAAATGCGTAAAATAAACAAACTTATTCGACATAAACAACGTCATCGTCTGACAAACATAAAAATAGTCGAACAAATTAATAAAACTAGAAAACAAAACAAACTCAAACTCTGAAAAACATATAATACAATCTTAACTCTTTTAACATGGTATCTTTATGATATCAAAAAAAAACTAGGCAGTCATTTGCATTTTAAGTCATAAGCACCTCATTTACGCCCTTAGGCGTATTTAAGGTATTTATTACTTAAAGGGCGATATTTTGCGATAAATATTTATCGCAAAATATCTATTATCACTTTTTGTTTCACTAATTGTTTCATTCATTGTTTCACTAAATGAAGATGTTTATATAATATTTAATTATCATTAATGTATGTAGAAGTACATATACTTAAATAAAATGTAGGATTTTATTTACATAATATAAAAGTAAAAATAAAATACTAATCTATAAGCCTTGGTGGGGGGAAAAGTGGCCAAAACGCTGGCGGCATTTCCATGCCGGATGGCAATGCTAAGTTTTTGCCCAAAGTAGGCGCCAGCATTTCGCCACCCGTCGCCTCAACCAAACGTTTCGCCAGATCCCTAAACAAAATATATCTAGGATTAAGAGTAATCCAATTCAAGGGTTCAACGACATTAAAGTAGGATGTTTTTAGTTTTATTCCCACTTATAGAAGCTAATACATAAATGTCTCTTGACATGAGTCATTTAATTGTACAGCGTAATTTTGTAAGACGTCACACGTAACAAAGGTCTATCATGCCCGGGTGACACTAGGCCAGTTTTTCAAGCCAGGACAGCAAGCTAGTTTTTTACTAAACTGTCCTGGCTTGAAACAAGCAAGTCCCGTTTACATGAGGCTTCATTTTTTTTAAGCCTGTACTATTGCAGTGACTGTGGTGACCAAGCGTCCAACTTGTAATGCACATTAAACAACTGAAGGAGTTACTTCGAAAACTGTACCAATTCGCACCCGGACACTATATTACTACTACTATATAATACTATACTATACCGGGCAATATCCACTTTTTTAATTCGCCTCACATTTTTTGTACCTAAACCACGTTTATAATCGTCTCTATAATTTAAAAAAGTGGCATTCCACAGACATTAATGGTCTCGGTACAGTTGTACAAACTATATATTAATTTCCATACTTAGTTTGGGCATCTTAAAATCCCAAAAAAATAACAAAACACGTTGTTCCTGCTTACTAGCCAACTGAAAACTAGCTTCACCGGCTACATGAAGCTAGTACACAAGCCAGGATAGTAAAATCAGCGCTACTGGCCTAAAAATAGAACTCCATCTATTAAAAACTGTCCTGGCTTGTAAACTAGCTTACTGGCTTACTAGCTTAAAAATGAAGTTAGTTCTGTCTACACGAAGCCAAAAATACTAGCTTGCTAGCTTACTGACACTAGCTTGCTGTCCTGGCTTGAAAAACTGCCCTCGTATCACCCGGGCATCAGGCCTTAAAAAAATGTCCCAATAAAAGTCGTGCTAAATCGATAACATCATTCACGCCTCACTGTCTCTCTCTGACTCAGCTGTCATAGTAGACGTTGCAGCACGCGCGTGGATAAATCCCTGCTTTCCTTCTGAACTTTAAACCAATCACCGAACATGTCTATTTGTAACTTTGGAAGTAATTCGTATTTGGAATCATACGTCGTTTTGGTTTGAAGGGCCACTTTTTGTGTGGAAGTTGTTGTGGAGTTATGCTTCCTGACAATATTTCTTCGTAGGTCACGGGACTAGAAACGGACTATTGTCGTGAAATCACTAACAATGATTTTACGTCAATAGCCTGTTTCAGTCAACTGAAATCACTGTTTGCGTACTGACATTAGAAATCGATCTCGTTCTTTACATTACTGTAATGGTAATGGTCGGGAAGATTAAAGATGAATCGGCGTTTGGGGAATTTACGCCTATCCCCTCTTAGATAATGGTACATCATGAAGAGCGATAGTAGAGCATTCATTAATCAATCAGTCAGAAGCTTTCATTTTGAGAAAAAATCACTCGCTTAGTTTTTGTTTTCTGATTTGGTAACATGTTTTCATATTGGCTTGTTCTAGGATGAATAGAGTAGGTATGTATACATACCCAACTATATTATTTAGTTGAATGTATATACTCGTAGATCGGTAACGTACTGCGTAGACCAATAACACACAGAACTCAAAAAGCACACTCGTAGATTTAATTCTACGCTATAATACGTTTTGTATATAATCAAATCGATATAGCGTAGAATTAAATCTATTTAAATTGTAGTTTCTCTTTATGCTTCACTAGGCGTCTTCAATCAAATATTTAAAAGCAACCTATAAAATCTAGTATATTGATCAATAATTTTATAGTCTGTAACATGGTGTGTGGTAACTAACTAAACCTTTAATTAACTTTCTTGCAATTTTGTAGCTAACAATAACACTTTGTACTTTTAACACTAGTTAAATACCTAAACGCATAATATTGATTAAGTAGAGAGAGAGTAAGTTAGCCTCTACCATATAGATAGAGCACTTATATACAGAAGAAACAGACCTAATCAGTATGTGTAGGATTAACACTTATTTATGTAGAGTTACACCCGTTAGAAAACCTATTATACCCATTCACATGGGTCCGGTGTACCTTGAGCTTCTTTTAATCTCACCTAGATGTCCTAAAGAAATAGTGCGTCCATATAATAAAAGGATTTGCAAGCCTCCTTAGGTCCCAGCAAAATCCACCTATGTCAAATCGGTGGTAACAATGATTAAGCTGGTATGCTTGTTCGCAGTTCGGCAGGAGAACGAGCGCATGATGCAAGACGCCCAGCAGGTGGGAGTCTTAAATCGCACCCAGTCGTCGGAGGGATTGCGCTGACGCCGCGCTACTCGCCGCGCCCGCGGCTCGACAACATACGACCGGCTGCCGTGCCTCCCGAGGCACCCCCGGAGTACGACCCGGCGTCAGCTACTGAGCCGGTCCCTGAACCACTCATCGGAGCCCTCTCTGGGCCTCTATCTTCGTCGCAGCGCCCCTCGCGGCCATCAACTCGCTCGGTGAGCGCCACCGCCACCATCGAGCCCGCGGGCCCCTCGTGAGCCCTCGGCTCCGCAACGCTCTATGCACAGAGCTACGGAAGTGAACGCAAATACTGCACACTACGCTGTGACACGGTGTGCACTGTCGGGAAATATACTGTTAATACGTGTGCGAATCCAAAGAGACGCGATGGACGTGTAGGTAGCCAATGTGAAATTGTGAGAAAGAAAATG
This sequence comes from Selenia dentaria, assembly GCA_917880725.1. Classification (NCBI taxonomy): domain Eukaryota; kingdom Metazoa; phylum Arthropoda; class Insecta; order Lepidoptera; family Geometridae; genus Selenia; species Selenia dentaria. The sequence continues at coordinate 15,893,991 of OU862888.1, read as the reverse complement.
TTCATTGTTGAATTGTAATGGTAAGGATGTAAAAGACAGACCGTCAGTATCTACGATAGTTATAATACATGTTATAATATATATTAGTTAAAACGGACTAGAGAGAGAAATGTAATGCGCTGAAGCTTTAATGAGACTACTAGATCGGAAAGCTTATTAGAGCAGAGAAGGTAGATATGGAATGATTCCTCATCCCATATCTACCGTAGGCGAGAGCTGCCAATATTTTTAGCCAGAAAAAAACAGCACGCGTAGGATTATAATTATATGAACGATGCAAAACTTTGCGCCGCACAAGAATACGCAACAGTTCATTTCCTGTCGACGAACAGGTAAAGTTTCATGCACCGCGAGTGTTTCTATTCGCAGAGATATTCTAGAACAATGAACGCGGGTTACATTTCTTCTTCTGGTTTGAATTAGTTAGATGTTGTAAATGCGCCATTTAATGCACAAAGGAATAGCGTCTCACAAAACGGTTTTAAGATTAAGTTAGTTATCTATTTTTTAGCTATCTGACCAGATTTCATTACTATTCTGAACTCTCAGTACCTTTAATTGTATTCTATAAGAGCACTATTATTTTATATAACAAAACACAATAACTATACATATTATTACACTACTTACAAAATATAGGGTTGTATTCATAAATATGTAAACTATTTTCAATTTGACGAGTCAACTGACGCTTGAGCACAATATCGTTGAGTTACTCTACTTTGGAATCCAATTATTCAGAGTCTTAACCAAGGAGCTTTATACTGCTTGAAAATCTGTTAAAATGTAAGAGCTTTTTGTAAAGTAGTTGTTGTAGATATAAAATGTGGTGAAAGCAATGTTATTCTTGTCTGTACAGCATCCGCACAACTGCTGAGCTTTTGATTCACAATCCAGTGGTTACATTGTATTCGGACATCGACTTCAGCGCGCGATGCAAGCGGTTAGGTTTAAATATAAAATAATATACAAATATAAAGTGTTAGGTGTTCGTCAGATAGGCCCACATGTTGTACGAACGTATGTTAATAAGGCCTATACCACAGTGATTAATTATAAGCGACGTGACAAGCGAATTTAGTAATGCGCGTAGTTTGATCATAATACATCAATTAATTCTGTTACGTGAGAACTTGGTGGTGCGTGTAATAAGTACTTTACCAGTATACTATCTTAGAGTGATTCATTTAAGTAACTGGAAGAAAATGTTCTTATAATGTTAACGCTTATATTATGAAAACTAACGTGGTTTGTACACATTTTTAATATGAAAAACGGGATTCTATAGTCGGAAAGATCTGACTTTTTTACGTGAGTGAATCCCTTTTTTCATATTAAAAATGTTAACGCTTATAATTTGCATAAAACTCTTGGCTAACTCTGTAATTTGGTTCATGCATTTGGAAAATATTAGTTATGACTAGATTTTAGAATAATAAAGCGAGATTGCAAGCATTGACTACTAGAATATTGTTGCGTCGCTTTTCTTTTAATTAAGTTTTTTGATTACGTTACTGCTTCACACCTTTTTTTTATGTAGCATCATATAATAAAACATTTAATCGATGGATACGAATGATCTTTGCCACGTCTAGTAGCTCTTTAGCTGCAGAACCAATAATATCATACAGGAAACAAATGATATACAAGTTTTCTTAATTACATTCGTATACTCTTATTACAATGCATTTGTCTAGCTTGCGTGATAGGTGTCCTTCGTATTGATTGGATTAAGATTATTTGGTTGACATTTATTTAATTACCTGATACGACATTATACTGTAATTTTGCCGAAGTTGTTGTTATTGTTGTACCGTTGTCGTATTCACCAGTTAACATGGGTGTGGCCTTAGATATAATAAAAGCGAGCATTCTTATAGCTATGAAAATTGTGTACTAAAAGATAAGTTTATTGTTTGTGGAAAATCAAAAAGAACTAACAATTCACAGTTTGAGAGATTATTTTTTAGAAAACTTCCACCAATATCAACTGTTGCTTTCATTTGAGATTGTCACGTGTTGAAATTACATGACGTTAATTACGTAATTGAATTGTAATTACATAATGAAACTGCTTTGCATAGTTATTTGGTTAATCGTTGACCTAGTCTAAGTATATAGTACATATGCAAGTATAGTTTGGCATGTTTTTGTTAGAAGTAAAAAAGTTTTTTTTAAATTATATTACTATAAGTTTACCTATATAATATTTTTGGAGATCTCTTTTCAGTTCTCTACACACATTCTCAAACGTATAAATGAACACGATCATGTTGGCTCGTATTTCTATCTCTTATAATTAGTAGGTATCAAATACCATAAGCCGTGGTGAGCCGACTCAATTATTTTTTTTTACTTTAGACTTTTTTTTTTAAGTCTAAGATACATTACATCGCTTCAAAAATGAAACTAACAAACAAATAAGAAAAATATTTGACACATATGTCAATTTTTTTACAATTATTCTACATAGTACCCAACTACGAGTATACTATGTAATTGTTATCAAATGAAAGCCAACTTTTAAATTCAATACTGTTTACTTAACAAATATCAAGTATTCAATAACAAATAGCCATCTCATGAATAAGTTAATACTCATTTCTAAACTTACAATATTGATTACAATAGAACATGGGATTTCAATACTGACGTTTGACACTTCTTACATAGTCATCTTACGAACAACTAATTGCCCACAACGGGGTACAGACTGTGACCATAGACTTGAAGCGCATACGCAACTTTGGGATACTCGAGCCACATCTCTGCAACGGCGTTTGGCAGTGCCAGCGACACATAACTAAATTACGGTTGGGCAATAAAAACGTTGTGTGCATTCAAACCTTCAATCGTTCAACCGATAATTATATTTTTTTACTATTAGGTCTCCTGCTAAACGTAAGCTAAATAAATCTTTACAGTTTATGGTACAATCTAATTAACGTAAAAAGAATTAGTCTTAAAAATAACTTTGTTAATAATATTATCAGAACTCAATATCCTAGCATACATATTATCTGACAGTATTAGAATACAATCGCGTATTTCATTTTAAAAATTTTAAAATAGAAAAAAAGTTTAGTTAGGGTAAGAATTGCCTATTTATAAAAATACCCGGTAGAAACAAATACAGTAAACAAATTACGTTTTTGATTTCTATATGTTTACAAAAGTAGTAGGCAAGTAGTTGTTCATGAGATGACTATGTAAATAGTGTCAGTATTGAAATCCCATGTTCTATTGTAATCAAATTCTATTTATGAACTAATGTTTATATTATAAATTTACAAATAAGTTATTCGTGAGATGGACGTTTTAATATACTTGATAAATGTTACGTGAACAGTACTTAATTTAAAAATATTGCAAATCAGAACTTGGCTTTTATTTGTAACAATTACATAATATATGTAATAATTAGAATTATTTTGAAAATTTTAATGATTGTATCAAAGAGTATCGATTTGTAAGTTTTATTCTTGAAGTGATGCAAAGTCAATGTAGCATTCTACATTGACTTTGCATCACTTCAAGAATAAAACTTACAAATCGATACTCTTTATAAGGAAAACCATATTATTCCAAGGTAAATACCAACACTTGTAAGTTAGACAACGGTATACGATACGATTACAACACCTGTAAGCTGGACAACTGTCCACGCTACGATTACAGCACCTGTTAGTTGGACAACGGTCCATGCTACGATTACAACACCTATTTGTTGGACAACGGTCCACGCTACGATTACAGCACCTGTTAGTTGGACAACGGTCCACGCTACGATTACAACACCTGTTTGTTGGACAACGGTCCACGCTACGATTACAACACCTGTTTGTTGGACAACGGTCCATGCTACGATTACACCTGCTAGTAGGACAACGGTCCACGCTACGATTACGGCTGTGCCGCAATGTGAATTATGTAATTTCCTTAAAACCTTTTTTAGCATCAACGGTTTAGGTTCTACGTGATGAATCAATCAGTTAGTCAAAATTTGTAACTATATATTATTTAAACACGTATAATTATATCGGGTGCCCCAAAACTCAACCATAAATTGGTACCGAGCGAGAGGCCAAGGTATACCAGTTATGAAAAAATAACAAAACAAATCCATGTCACTTAGCCAAGCGAAAATATAAATTTTTCGAAAAAGTTCGAAATAGTCCTATGAATCGGAACCACAACTCAAAGTAATAAAAACTCTTGCAGGTATAGTAATGGTCTCGTTTATAATGAATTTTTAACTCTCCGCTAATATAGCTCACTATGATTAATTTAGTTTGAAGTTATATTGGTTTTTAAGTAGGTGAAAAAATTAGGGCGCTAAAAAATAATTTATTTTGAAAGTGGGCAATAGACAAAACTGGTTTGGGAACCCCTGTATTAAACGAATAGTTGTGGTATTTCAATAAAATGCTTGTCCATATATATATTTACATCTATATTTTATCCAATTCAGTTAAATAGATTTAGAGAGGTGATACAATATTATATTATTAAATAATGGATAGGTAGGTAATTACAGGGAAAGATATTTAACATCGTATATCTTAGGTTGACAAGCGCAGTGCATCGCCATGCAGAGTTTAGAACTGTTCAAAATTCTTGTCTTGCTCGCTTCGTCACCCATTGATAGGTATTATCAATATACATTTCAAAAAATGCATAATCCAAATGCCTTTTCAACCTCAAATTAACTGGTAGAGAATCTTTCGATTCAAAGATAAAAATATTGAAACTCAACGTCGTATTACGTGAATCCCAATCATTCAAAACTTTCCGAAAAACCTGTCTATTTGAATATTAAACGAAGGTAAATAATTGTATATACTTACATCTTTTGATATGTTAAAAACAGTATAATGTCCGATCATAAATGTTACCAGTAATATTTTAAATTTAACTTAAACATTTCGTTGAAAGATAAGTTTTGAAGCAACTACTTCTTTCTTATTTAGATGTAACAGTTTTATTCTTCTATAGCTGAGGTTTTTGTTCTTGTACTTACGTTAATATTGGTTATTGTTGTCCACCTGTATAAAATATTGGACTAGGATTAATAAACGTGTATGATAAATAGTTACAATGTATGTGTATTTATTGGTCAACAATTAAATGTATGTTGTGTTAAGTAAATGTATTCGCAACCCTCCCCATCCTTGTGTGATACGACATTACGTGTTCATATATTCGTCTTTAAGATATGTTATACATAAAGTTACAAAATATGTTAACACTTCTTTCGATATTGTATATATTTCGCATTTTGTCGATCAGTAAGAGGACCTTACGACAAAGATATTATAACTCCATGCAAGTGAACTCAACGGTAACTTTAAAACTATCTTGTTTAAACTACTTACAAAGTTGACCCGTTACTGACCGGCTGTGGTATCAAGATAAGTTACGTAGACTCTTTGACAATTTTAATTTATATATAGAAGTTTTACTACTTGAGCAGTTTTAAGCGATCTTAAGCCATTTTTGTTGTAAAATAACGGGTTTCAAGTAAATACACTCGTAAGGTGGATAAATGTCATTATTGTTTCAATCACAGCAGGTAGACTTTTTGGCTATGCCCTAAGTTAGTTTATTATAAACCGATATCAGTGCTACCGTTTTTTTTACAAATAGCAGCCATATTTATAAACAAGCAAAAGTAATTAATTACTTAAGCAACGATTTTAATTCTATAGACTAAAATTTGCCTAAAGTTAGAAGTATCAAAGGCTAGAATTCTTAGCCGAGTAATAGTCACCATTTCCTTTGCATTTTCGTTCTTATTGCAAAAGTGAAGTTGTATGAAATTGACATGCGCACACAAGTCTGAACTGTGAAGGATCTATAATGCTGTAAAAATGAAAATCCCATGACAACAACCTAATACAAGTGTAAAAACATACATTCAATTTTGATAGGGTTATGTCATGCATTTACTTTAGTAAGTAACGTTCATTGCTCGACTATAGAATAAGATTTTGTGTTGAAGTATTCGTATCGTCAAGTGCTTACTTCATTGAGAAATTAAGAAGCAACAAGTAATTACTTGTTTATAAATACGGCAGCGAAAGTGTTAGCTGTGTTAACATTCGTGATAAAAACAACTATTTTTCTAGTTATCTATAGATATTTCCTTGACTCTTTAATATATGTGAAATATATTAGATACGTCTAAATCATTATCATCATCATCTCAGCCGTATGACGTCTACTGCTGAACATAGGCCTCCCCCACAAATTTCCAAAAGGACCGGTTGGAAGCGGCCTCCATCCAACGTCTTCCTGATACCTTTATCAGGTCGTCAGTCCACCTTGTGGGTGGACGACCTACATCTAAATACATACATCCAAAAGTTAAGTAAATTACAGGAAACAGTAGAAGTGTTAAAATATTTTGTAATATATGTACTTAGTCGCCTGTACCCATGTCAAGGCGAGAACTGTCAATGCATTCATCCAGTTATACTTACCAGCAGTGCGATTCTCTAATGATTCGTCGATGCGCTCGTCGACGAGCTCACCGATGTCAAATACTTTGAGATATCTCCCTTGTACATAAGGTTGTTTTTCCGAAGTTTCTTGTCATCTTGTCATTTGTTTCACGAATGTGGTCAAAGATGCCACGATGTTTGCTCTTAGAGAATCGCACGGCTGATATCAATTCCCAACATAAACAGGACCCATTAACGTAATTAGTGTTAGAATTGATGAAAAACAAAGAATTTTATAGTTGTTTGTTGTAAATGTCTGTTTTAATTAATCTATTTTACAGAAAAAAAATGTTTAATAAAATATCTTTATAAAATAATACGTAGTTTTATTTCTTGTTACGAGCTTATCGATGATGTCACATTTGTAGACATGAGCCAATATAAACGATTATGGCTTTAACAACTGGGTCAGTAATCGCACTCGCTACAGTGCCTTGCAGACCTTGGCATAATAGTGTGCTGCACAGTAACTCATCGAGGCAAAGTATATTTGTCACTACGATGGGGCTAACCCAGTCTCTAACATAAAATACTTACCTTCCATCTACTAAGTCTGGTTTCGGTATACTATTATAATAACTACTAGCTGTGCCCCGCGGTTTCACCCGCGTGGTGATGGATGATGATGATGATGAAAAGTATCATATGTGCTTCCTCGGGATATAATCCATAACTTTGCCAAATTTGATTACGATCCGTTCAGCCCTTTAGGCGTGATAAGGTAACAAACAGACAGAGCGACAGAGTTTTTTATATATTTTTTTCTAAAATAAAAGTAGCCACTTAGGCTGATGTTATAAAGAGTAACATATACTTCTCATAACATAAGCTATCTCTAGTCTGTGAATGTCCCGTTAAAATCTAGCCGTTTCAGAGATTAGTCGAAACAAACAGACAGACAGACAAAAATAAAAAAATATTGGACCGTATATACATTCTATGCATTTAATGAAAAGCTGTTAATTTGGAATTACAAATTAAAACTTCAATTTTATTTATCTGTATAGATAATATGAGGCGCCATTGTCACAAGGTCTTCTGGTCCAAAGATAACCTATTACTAATATACATACTTAGATTTATATACACGCCCAGACAAAATGTCAAACAGGCATGTCATGTTCATGCACACAAATGTTTGAACTGTCCGAAGATAGAACCCAGGACTAATGGCTCAGAAGGCAGGGTTGATACCTATTGTGCTAACTGGCCAGCTTTTTTGCAGAAGTAAATACTTTGCTTACATATGTGATTGTATGCCCCTTTTGAAGTAAAATTAAAAATATTTACCATTTCTAAATGTAAAAGTTTATATAACAAGAACTTAAACTTAACTTACTTGAAGATACAGTTCATTATCTAACATGTAGAAACTGAATTACAAAATAATAGATAATGTGAAACATTCGAAACCAATTTCTATTATGACATTGGTAAAAACTAGCGGTATACCTATATACTAACTAATACTGCGTTCGAATAGGCTATTTGTGATCGTTTTTAGCGAAAATAACGCTAAAAACGCTCACAAGGGGCGTTTGAATTGGGCATCTGTGGGTGAAAATGTCGTTCATGTCTCTTTTTGTTCAGCGTTCGGAAAGCTAAAAAAGAGGAATTTTTGCCACTAAAAAGTGCAATTTTCGACCCACGTCCGGATCATGGTTGTTGGTGATCGTTTTTGACAGCTATGTATTTTACAGCATAATCATGCGATTCTAGGTCTTATGCTCAGTTGAGCGTTCGAATAGGGTGTGAGCAAAAGTGGCAAAAATAACGTTTTTGAGCTTTACGAACGCTTTTACAAAAGAGCCATCAATGACAACGCCACCAATGCCTTCATAAGCTAAACGAACGCACCTTAACAGAGAATATGTCGAAGGAACATAATGTAGCGGTCTAGACTAGTCTAAAATATTTAAAAAATTATCCACTCACTCCTAATAGTTGAGGAGTTATATTTTCAAACCAAAAAATGGCGATCCGTGTTCATGTAATCGAGGAGCATACATAAAAATCCGTTGAATAGAGAACCCCCCTCTTTTTTGAAGTCTGCTAATAATAACAAGTACAATTTGATAAATGTAATACCAACTTCCATTCTGTTCAGTTATTGGAGTGTAACTCAAAAACTACTAAACCGTATTTGATGAAATTTAAATGGGACCACACGGGAAGCACCAGAATTTTGAGAATCTATCGAATTTTATGAGGTAACAAACATAAAAAAAACAGTCGAATTGAGTACCTCCTCCTTTTTGGAAGTCGGTAGAAAAGATGCACGGATCATTTAATGTTACTTAATAATGGTAATTAGAGATAGAACCTACACTTTCTCCATAAGATACAAGCAGAACGCATGAGAGACATATTTATTAACTAGCTACGCCTCGCTGTTTCAGCCGCGTGGGATTATGATGATGATGACGAAAAGCAACCTATATGTTATTCCAGCACCTGATTTATCTACATACCAAGATTCATCAAAATCCGTTTAGTTCGCATTTAAATTAATTACATAGTAAGATTATTGCTTGAGTAGTTACTGGCTAAACTTATGCATAAGTTTAGGCAGTATCTTACTGTAGGTATCTGAAGAGACGGCGGCGCACCGCTCGAAACGAATTGTTGTAGTAACAAGCCTCGTGTACATCAGCATACCCGCATACCTGCCTCCTGTGGAATGTCTCCCTTCACCTTTACAACCCTCTCTTTTATCAAACTATACTTATATATACACTTGTTTACATACCGTTGTTTATGTTGTCAGATCCGTAGATTAGAATCATAATTATGTATCGTATGTATCTTAGTTGTTTAATGGATGAAATGATTCAGAACGAGTGCGTATATGCAAAGCGTCTTAGTTGCTTAATGGATGAAATGAATCAGAACGAGTGCGTATATGCAAAGCGTCTTAGTTGCTTAATGGATGAAATGATACAGAACGAGTGCGTATATGCAAAGGGGCTTAGTTGCTTAATGGATGAAATGATTCAGAACGAGTGCGTATATGCAAAGGGGCTTAGTTGCTTAATGGATGAAATGATTCAGAACGAGTGCGTATATGCAAAGGGGCTTAGTTGCTTAATGGATGAAATGATTCAGAACGAGTGCGTTTATGCAAAGCGTCTCAGTTGCTTAATGGATGAAATGGTTCAGAACGAGTGCGTTTATGCAAAGCGTCTCAGTTGCTTAATGGATGAAATGGTTCAGATCGAGTGCGTATATGCAAAGCGTCTTAGTTGCTTAATGGATGAAATGATTCAGATTGAGTGCGTATATGCAAAGCGTCTTAGTTGCTTAATGGATGAAATGATTCAGATTGAGTGCGTATATGCAAAGCGTCTTAGTTGCTTAATGGATGAAATGATTCAGAACGAGTACGTATATGCAAAGCGTCTTAGTTGCTTAATGGATGAAATTATTCAGAATGAGCGCGTATAGGCAAAGCGTCTTAGTTGCTTAATGGATGAAATGATTCAGAACGAGCGCGTATAGGCACAGCGTCTTAGTTGCTTAATGGATGAAATGATACAGAACGAGTGCGTATATGCAAAGGGGCTTAGTTGCTTAATGGATGAAATGATTGAGAACGAGTGCGTATATGCAAAGGGGCTTAGTTGCTTAGTGGATGAAATGGTTCAGAACGAGTGCGTTTATGCAAAGCGTCTTAGTTGCTTAATGGATGAAATGATTCAGATCGAGTGCGTATATGCAAAGGGGCTTAGTTGCTTAATGGATGAAATGATACAGAACGAGTGCGTATATGCAAAGGGGCTTAGTTGCTTAATGGATGAAATGATTCAGAACGAGTGCGTTTATGCAATGCGTCTTAGTTGCTTAATGGATGAAATGAAACAGAACGAGTGCGTATATGCAAAGGGGCTTAGTTGCTTAATGGATGAAATGATTCAGAACGAGTGCGTATATGCAAAGGGGCTTAGTTGCTTAATGGATGAAATGATTCAGAACGAGTGCGTTTATGCAAAGCGTCTTATTTGCTTAATGGATGAAATTATTCAGAACGAGTGCGTTTATGCAAAGCGTCTTAGTTGCTTAATGGATGAAATGGTTCAGATCGAGTGCGTATATGCAAAGCGTCTTAGCTGCTTAATAGATGAAATGATTCAGAACTAGTGCGTATATGCAAAGCGTCTTAGTTGCTTAATGAATGAAATGATTCAGAACGAGTGCGTATATGCAAAGCGTCTTAGTTGCTTAATGAATGAAATTATTCAGAACGAGCGCGTATAGGCAAAGCGTCTTAGTTGCTTAATGGATGAAATGATTCAGAACGAGCGCGTATATACACAGCGTCTTAGTTGCTTAACCCTTTGCGTCCCAGAGACGTCAATATACGTCAGTTTTATTCATAACTCTTTTGTTTTAATTATCACGGTATAGGAAGGATTACTGAGTTATAGATGACAAGATTCAGAACGAGTGCGTGTATGCAAAGTATCTTAGTTGCTTAATTACTTCTGAATGAAATGATTCAGAATGATTGCGAATATGCAAATCTTCTTAGTGGCTTAATGACTTGTAGATGAAATGATTCAGAACGAATGCGTATATGCAAAGCATCTTAGTTGCTTAATGGATGAAATGATTCAGAACGAGTACGTATATGCAAAGTGTCTTAGTTGCTTAATAGATGAAATGATTCAGAATGAGCGCGTATAGGCAAATCATCTTAGTGGCTTAATGACTTGTGGATGAAATGATTAAGAACGATTGCGTATATGCAAAGCGTCTTTGTTGCTTGATTACTAATGAATGAAATGATTCAGAAGGAGTGTGAATATGCAAAGACTCTTAATTGCTTAATGAGTTATGGATGAAACGATTCAAAAAGAGTGCATATAAACATGTTTCTTTTTGCTTAATGACATGGATGAAATGATTCAGAGAGAGTGCAAAGCGTCTTAGTTGCTTTATGACTATGATGGTAAGTCTAGATTGGCTGAATGCCTTCACTGCAGCATTACTTCATTACACAAAACCTGGATAGGCTAAAAGTTATAATTGAACTAAATCTCAATTGCAGGTTGACTATGTAGGCAGATTTATATAGTTTTGATGACAGTGTGAGTAATAAATAAATAAAACTCACACTTAGGCAAAAACTATACATGAAAGTAGAATTTTATTACCAAAAAATTAAATCAATTCAACACTAAATATTGTGAAATAACTTGTCAAAGTCGGTATCATGATAGTTCAAAAGTAAGAAGAAGTTCATTCGATTATTGTTTTTTCAAGTCGCTTAACAGGACCAACTATGTTATTACTTCATTGTTACCTATAGGTATACATACAAATAAGTAGTTTATTATGTTCGTAAACTCTCCAATGAATAAGTCATCCTTTTATGGGACAATGTATACGATTCTATATACTTCCCAATGTTATCCGAGATTTGCCTAATAATAAGTTTTAAATTACTATTAAAACTAAACTCTGTCAAAAAGTTTATTACAAAATTTCGGATTAATTGCAGGTTAATACAGCTTGGGACTGATCACTCCAAGATCTACCTACTCGTGTATTACCATATCAAAGTGTAGCGTGTCAGTGTAGTCTCTTTTGTAAGGCAACATACTGGAGCTAAAAATAAACGAAAGTTTGTTATATACATTAACAAATTGGCGATAAAAAATGTTTAAAAGACAAGCCCGCTGAGTTTCTTACCAGATCTTCTCAGTCGTGGTCGCGTTCCGATCCGGTTGTCGATTTAAGGAATAATAAATGTAATATGACAATTTGTAAGTGCCTGCATTGAATTGAAACCCCCTGCACACTAAATTTCATGAAAATCGCTTGAGCCGTTTCCGAGATCCAGATTATAATATATATTATATACAAGAATTGTTCGTTTAAAGTATTATATTCTTTTATCGTCGGCGATTTAGATACTTTTCCTAAAAAAGAGGGAAGTTTGCAGCGGTGTTATTTATTACCGACCGATATTGATAAAATTTGGTACACACAAAAACTAAACGATTTTGATAGCAAAGACTGCGAAAAATTGCTGCTGATAAGACTTTGTTCGCGAGGTCTACTGTTCGCAGAACTACTAGTCAACTACTATTACTACTGTTTTATATTGTGCGAAATAAGAATATTTTTGTGACTCACAGTACTTCACAGTAACATATCTCAACATCCATGCCATGACCCAAGAAGAAACAAGAACTACTCACAACATAGGTAAATATTGGCTAGTAGGCCAGGTATCGAACCTGTGACCCCGCGCTTCGAAGTTAGGGTCACTACCAACTGAGCGTCAAAGTCCTCGTTTCTTTTAAACAGGTTTTCTTATTTACACGTAGGTGTAAAATTATGTTTGCAAAAACTTAATTAAATATAATCAGATGATTTCGCGGTTACAGAAAGGACCACCGCGGAGTGTGTGTGGTTAGACACAAAAGAACTTTTTAGAAAGAGAGTTCTGCTAATTTTACGTGGTCTGCTTATTAAATTAACTATGTATTTGACAATTATGTACGTTACCATGGTAACCAAGTAAGGCAAATAAGTAAGTAACTATTTTCTACCGACTTCCAAAAAAAGGAGGCGGTACTCAATTCGACTGTATTTTTTGTATGTTTGTTACCTCATAACTTTCAACTGGGTGAACCGATTCTCAAAATTTTTGTTTGCTTCCCGTGTGGTCCCATTCAAATTTCATTAAATTCGGTCCAGTAGTTTTTGAGATACACTCCAATAACTGGATAAAATGGAAGTCGGTATTAAATTGTACTTGTATCAAGATAATAAGTAGGTACATATATAATAATACACTATACTATACCTGTATTTAAACAATAGTTTAAAGTAACTGATACATTAAGTGTCTAAACACACTATGCCGAAGGTACGCGACCGAAGTTCCGAAGCCGACTTTACGTTCCGACGTATTCGGCTGATATGACACACCATTAGAGCCGAACTTACAGAACAAGTTACAGAATAAGTTGTCGCTGATACAGAGTATGATACAGAGTAACAGTCGCGTACCTTCGGCATAGTGTGTACACTTAAAGTCATATTTAAACCTTACCATTAAATTTTTTTTTTTTCGTCAATATAGCAAGCTTAAAATAAAATTGGATTACGTTAGATGTTTTGATCACGTCATAAAGTAACAGTCAATTCGCGTACTCCAACGGGAATATTTTGATTAAAATTAAGTAATTATAGCTGTTCCAATCTTAAATAGTATTAAAATAATGTTGTTGTCTCTATTGGTGGGTGGGAGTATGATTGTAATTTGCCCACGTATTTTGTTGTTAACGTCAATCTATACAAATATTACGTGTGCTTTGGTCTATAGAAATTTAATGATTATGGGTACTTACATTTCAGTAATATTTATCAAGTGTACTTGATTTATATTTTAAAAGCGATCTCTGTTTATTATTTACCTAGAGCTTAAAATTATCTCTGTCCCGAATCCCTATCCTCCGTTTGAATCCCTCACTAAACACGGTATTTAATGTTTTGTCGTAAATACACACCTAAAATTATTATGATATTCGTGTCGTATTTAAGAATGCTAGCTTTTGTAAGTATAGGTAGAGTTATGGACAGCTAACAAGTCGAGCAGCACATGTTTTTATTTAGGTTTTCATAATAGTAATAAAGCATGTCCACACTATTCACACCAATATTCCGTCTGTGTTTTTGTTGCTATTTCACAACTAACCGGCTAAATAGATATGCATAATGTTTTGCATTTTAAGCGCGGAATTAAGTCATCTTGTACCTACTTACTATTGATCATAATAATAATTTCTCATCAGAAGGGTGAACCGCCGGCCACAGCTAGATAATAAAATCATGCGATGAGACGTTTCTAGAGATAATCGTTTATCTGGTGGTAAAAGTGTCCTCAGTGCATGAAAGTTGTGATCTCAGCAAGAGCGTACTCACTGTCCTCACTCAGAGTAGGTACACTGTCCACGCTCCACTCTGTAAAGTTCTAAGTGGCACGGCACTGCGAATCACTCTTACTTACGTACTTAGGGATACGCTCGGTGCCCTATGGGTACTCCTCATAAAAATGCAATCAGAAAATATGTGTGTTTTTCCATTAAAACCATTCTAAGTCTCAAATCACGTTTTTATAGCAGGATTAAGAGTGATACGCAGTGTCGTGTCACTTAGAACTTTACAGCGTGGGTAATGAGTAAGTGTTGCTGGTACCACAACTCTAATGCACAGTGGTTACTTTTTACCACCAGATCAATGATTATTTCGTACTTTTGTACGAACACAACACAGAACACATTCACGAACACTCAGAAGAACGGAATGACGCATGATTGGCGTAAATTTAAATACATCAAACACACAAAATGGCGGAGAAAACGTTTCTTTCTACGGACTACTGTTCAAACTCAGGCGACTCGATTTAAGATCCAACTCTCAATCGCTCAATCCACGTACTTTTCATATTTGGAAGCACTAGTGCACACAATAAGTAAAGTGAATAGCAGGTATAGCCAGTATACATAAGCCAGTCAAGACGGACCTTGCACAAGAGTCTGGTACGTCAATTAATACGGCATTCCAAACCAAACCGAAATACCAATTTATGACAAATCCTGCTGATTTTCTTACTTCCTTATTATATTCGTGTTCGTCGTCGCAAGCTCTAAACTTCTCAGCGAATTTCCTTAAGAACACTTGGAATTGAAGAATGTCAATCATCAATGTAGAGCCGCTAAGCCGACTGTTTGAGGCATTAAGTAGGTACACGTCGTTGGGAAATCTACGGAATAATACGCATTAACTAACTTTGTAGATTTGACGTTATAGTCAACAATTCGTTAATAATAAATCAACAGAGCGCGACGAAGGATTCTCGTGTAAACTACCGAGTGCAGTGAGAGAATATATAGATCACTTTCAATTAACTTAACTCAATACGAGTAAGTGCTTTACTTTTCGTGCTTGTTGCTACACAATAAAAATGCATAAAAAAAACAGAAACAAAACGTTTTATTAACTCATATCTTAATTAGCTACCTAGTCGTTCAAAGTTCAAAGATGCAATTAATTTTAGGTTGCATGTAAAAAAGGGGTTTTTGGTAAAAAATAAAAATATTAATCATTATAATAAGGTACATTGGTTCCATTGCTCAAAAAAATGTAGGACCGAGCATCAATCATATTTTCAAGGCGTATTGGACAGCCCCAACATGGAGCGAAATATGGGGAGTATAGTGGGTGTCGGAGGAATTCCAATCACAGCTCCTCTAATTTAGCTTCCATCTGTCGTGCAGTGCAAGGTCTAGCGTTGTCCTGAAGCAGCAGTGACCTAGAGCAATCGACCAGCCCCGGTTGTTGAATAGCAAGCTTTTACTACATAGTTTGCAGTTGTTGACAATACAGATCTGCCGTAATCTCTGTAGTGCTAGTGTATGATACCAGCACTGGTCCACCAAACAATTACCTATACATTTTGAAAGTCAACTTTGGCTTGTGACAGGATATAGCCGCTTCTTGGGTTAAACCACTGTGATGAGTGTTTCCGATTGTCGTACAGGATCCATCTTTCATTACAAGTAACAATACGATTCAAAATTCCTTCGTAATTGTGAAGGTTGAGCAATGTTGCGCAGCACTCAATGCTTGTTTGTTGGTGTACTTTACTCAATTCATGCGGTACCGATTCTTCGCGCTTTTGCATTTTTATAATTTGGTTTAAGTGAATTAAAATTATTTTGTCTCTCACACCGAACCTTACCGCTAACTCTGACGTGGTTTGCGATCTCTGATCACTTTTAATTTTTCTTTGGCAACTAGGGTCTACGCTCGTCCACGAGGTTTGTTCTGTAGGTCAAAATTTCCAGAACGAAAAGCACTCCAGTACACCAGCAAGTGTAAAATTACAAAAAATAGTAAAAAAAACAATCTAATCTAGTAGTCACCCAAACTTCTTTTGATGTACCTAATTAGACAAACTTTACTTTCCTAACGTACAACTTCAGTTTTACATTTATCCAAAGTGAACCATGAAATAAACGTCACTCTTCATTTACCTAAAACTAATCCATCCGAAAATTAACTTTCGCTTTCCGCCTACTTCGTATGTAATTTGCTGTTTTATTTCCAAAAGTCTTATTGTTTTCGGTCAGTATTCCCTTAATTAGTTTCACCTTTTGTGAAACGATGTGTAAGGCAATTTAGGTATTTAAATGATGTGATGAATGAAATGTAAGCACGTATTATGTAAGTAGTGATAATACAAGGTGTGTCAAATAAAGTTTATATTTATTTAGCTTACTGCGTGAACGCAACGAATCTAAGGGGTTATGACAATCGGTAGCCTGGCTCTTGGAAATTCAGTCGCTAAGTTCACGCAGTAAGCTAAATATAATAATTATAACTTTATTTTGAGACACCTTGTACAATCATTTTCAATAGAGAAGGAGGGTGTATATCTATACAGCTCTCTTTATTGAAACACCACAATACAAATATATGTTACCAATAAAGAAATAAGAATAAAAAAAAAATACAATTTAAAACATTAAAAATTAAATTAAATTAAAAACATATCACAATTAAATACTTAAAAATAAAATTGTCACAATTTCCAGAACGAAAAGCACTCCAGAACACCAGCAAGTGTAATAATACCTACATAAAATAGTAAAAAAAACAATAATCTAGTCGTAAGTAAATCATGATCTACTAAATATAAAAATAACTGGATAGAAAATATTATCAGGGCCGCGGTAAACTTTATTTTCTCCTTATTACATCTTGATGGAGTATATAACAATTGAATTTTTGATTGCAGAATAGTTTGTTCTCATACATCGTTGTTTTCGTCCGTAAAGACCTTCAAGTAGTTTCAGTAGTCAAGACCATTGTAGTAAGCAGATTTTCTTAATAATTTAAAGTACTACCTAACTTGTTGCATACTTTTATTGCAACATTGTTTACAAGGTGAATAAACTGTGCAAGAAACCATCTTGGTACTACCACTCTTCCGGAAAGCAACGGTGCAGAAAAATTACATAGTTATAGTATTCGAAGGGAACTGTAACACATACTATATAATAGACTGCAAATACTGGGCGAACGAGACTTAAACAATTTATCGGTGTGAAAAGCGCAGTATAAAAGTACCTTAAACTTAATCACAAAACTCGGAGTGTATCTGCAATGTTAATGGACATGCAGGCATCGTGCTTACCATCACAACAGTTATAAGTTTTGTACCGGATTCAGAGTTACGCTTCCGAACAAAACCACGAACGGGTAGGTTTCAGCCGATCCCATATAGAAATGGGATTCTTCCATTTAAAACTCTATAAACTCGTATTTATATTTATGTTCTTCTTCTTACGGTGCCATCTCCTACCGGAGGTTGGCTATCATTAAGGCTGCTCGGACCTTAGAAGCTGCTGCCCGAAATAGCGACCCGTTATATTTATACGTATACTATTTACGAATTTATAGAGTTTAGCTATTTACCTCCAAATAAGTAAATAATATCTTATACGTACGTACATAGAGAGGTATAAAGTAATATATTGTAGAGTCAGAGTAACACATATCTAAACATAGAATAAGATAAAATGCGAAAGTTGCCACTGATCAGTAAAACCTAGAATTTTTGAAACAGGTTGTTACCATTTGCAACCTCTTTCAAAGATGCTAATTATGCTGGCCATAACTCTAGTACAATCTTACATACTACATCTCATCAATGGTACCGGCAATCAAAGTCCTCCGCTTTCATTGTACATTTGTATCGCTGCCATGCTGTAACCCCACAGCCGAATGGGCCAGCACGACCGAGGAAGTACCACACTCCCACATTACTCTGACGTAAAGGAACATAGCTTGGTTACGCGGTTTGTGGGAGGTTCTGGAGGCTCGATTCCCCCTTCCCCATTCTCCTTCTTCCCCTTCCCCCGTCACCCTCACCCCTTCTATCTCTTCCTATCCTTCCTCAAAGGTCGGCAACGAATCCTCGAGACCTCTGGTATTGCGGATGTCCGTGGGCGACGGTAGCACTTACCATCAGGTGAGCCGCTTGCTCGCTTGCCAACCTATCGCATAAAAAAAAACATAGGCCGTCTAACTACCGAAGCTGTCAAACACTGTTGAATTGGCAATGATAAGTCAGGTTTAATGAAGGTTAGCCACCGATTGTTCAGTCTCCGGCTTTGAAGGTAGCATCCACAGATTCACGGTGGTCTTGCACTTTCCAGTGCATGCATGCTAACTACTACCCTCAAGTTAGTGTGGTAATGGTACCTATTCGGTCGTGCAAACACAAAACGAAACTCCAACGCAAACTAAAATCTAATTTTTAGTAAATTGTAATACTCGTAGTTCTTGTTTTGTTCGTCCTAAAATCTAAATTCACATAACACTTGCGAATGTCACATAAATTGGACGTTTCTGTTCAATTTACGGGTATGTTTACGCAGATTTAGTCGTCATGTAACTTTGTGCTCTATAAACTAATCTAAAAGTACCACACAGTTGAGTAGAATAATCATAAGGTTTAAAATGGACTTTCTAAGTGTTACTCTAATGAGGATTTTAGTATGAACAGAATAAGAACTACTCACCACAGTTTAAATAATCAGTTCGCAATTTTAAATTGGTGTTAGCACGAGCGAATTGCTACCTTTATGTCGCCAAACACCCAAAGATATGTTACGGCAGCTGTCTTTTAGATCTGACTCCCATTCTTATTCTAGTTTAAACATTATATGGTGTAAACCTTCCACATCATTATCAATAACCATCAAGTGAAATGTAGCCAAAAGCTAGTCTATTAATTATAAAATAGGTAAATAAGCTTGTTAATATAAATTGATTAAAAGTAGGCACCATCTCAAACGAAGGGTTGTTAAGTGAAATATAAAACAAAGGCAACAAAGGGAAATGGATTGAGTTAATTCCTCGAGTTAATTAGTGTATTTAGAGCGTATAATTAATAACAATTAAATCCTTCACACGGCCTTTTTGATGTCGCCAGTGTAAAGAGGTAAATCCGCTTATCTTTTAGGCGCACCGTTCTCGCGGTACAGAACTGAGGAGGGACGTAAAACATTCATAGCATATTTCAGTACGCGTTCATAAAGTTTTTCTTTGTTTTCAGAAACGGAAAAAAGGAGCTCGGGTTGTAAACGTGCGACTGTTTATGCTAGTAAGCGACGAGACTGGCAAATAGTTCGCCTAATGGTATTGTGTTATATCTGCCCTTGACAGTTGCAATGTGACCCAGAAGCCGTAGCCAAAAACAATTAGCAAAAAGTGTTCGTATCGAAAGTGCCAACATGTCACGCTTTGGCGTACAAAATGAGTATCTGTGTCAGTTGCCCTAGAAAAATTTCATTTTGTACTGTTTCGCGTGAACGACATATAGTACTCGTATCATCCTTGACGACACATCACGTTACATTTGTCAAGTTCTCGTGCAAGGACCACTGGTCTTCAAGCTTCTAAGTTCTATTAGGACATTTTATGCAAAAAATCAAAATTGTGTCATTTTTGCCATAGGAAACGAATTCCACATATTTTTAAGTGTATTCATTACATGATTGCATTGTTGAGAATTTAAGACGATGGTACATTTATATGTTTGTAAAAACAGTCAATAGCGAGTCGAACTCTCTCTCTTTATCTCTTCAACTGAGGCTAGGTATTTTTGTGGTTAGTACCTATGTTAGTAATAGTTAGTAATTTCATAGTACAGCTTAAGGGTTCTTCGAGTCTAATACTGCCCCAGATAAGTTTTACCAAGTTCGGGTTCAAATATTTAGATCAACAAAGTTGTTTATTTATGAGGCCACATTATGGTATGGCTTGAATGAAAACAACGTTCACATGATTACGTGATATTATTCACGTGTTTACATCATCGAAAATTGTAAATTTTTTTTTATTCCACGTGGTGACCATGCCGATATGATAGAGTGACTTTAACTTTTGGCTTTTTAAAGATTATAGGTGTTACTTATAAACGTTGCATAAGTTTCAATAATATCATTTAGCACTGAACATAATTGTGATGTGGGCAGTACTAAGTAACGTCACGTTTAAATTTAAGCATACATATAAGTAAACCGTATTTTTTCTTATCTATCTTCATCTTCTTTGGGAGCCTCTCCACTAATGGAGGTTGCCATCATCCTTCTAAACTCCTCTTTGTTCAGGGCAAGCCTGAACAGATCTTCAGCCCGTCTTATCCCGATCCATTGTCGGATGTTGCGGAGCCAGTACAATTTCCTTCTTCCAACATTCCGTTTGCCTGCAACTTTGCCCATCATTATAGTTTGCAACAGCTGATACCGGTTGTGCCGTAAAACATGACCTAAGTACGCCACTTTTCTCTGTTTGATGGTCCTGATCAGTTTAGTCTTTTCAAGTCACATCCGTTTAAGGACATCGATGTTTCTAATCTTCTCTGTCCAGCTAATACGTAGCATGCGTCGGTATGCCCACATTTCCAATGCCTCTAGTTTTTTACGGAGATCTTCCTTGATTGTCCAAGATTCACAAAAATAGAGTGCTTAGTTATCTATCTTATATTGTCATAAATCCAAAGAAGTTTTATCATTACAGTTAGAGAACTATTAACCGTTTATCTTTATTAATTTAAGAGTAATCTTAAATATAAAGAAAATATTGCTCAAATTGATTTAAAAAATCATTAAAACCTACTCTCTATTTCTTATAATAATCATCGCAATTTCAATACATTGCATTTAACATTTTTAAAATATAAATGGCTAAATTCGCGTTTTTGAACACTTCTGTTATCTTGGTCTCCAATGATAGGCCGGACGGTTTGTCTATTACAGAATTATATTTTTTAATCTACCGTCTAAAATATTTTAATCAAAACATTCCTGATACATGCAGAACGCTGTCCAGGGACCTTACAATATTATGCTGGTCGGGGATTTCATTAACTCAATGATTGGATCCCAAGGAGGCGGTACTTGACAACCATGTTCTGTAAAATTGGAGTATTTTTAATATCAATAGTCTCACGTATTTTTCATATCAGTGTTATTTAATACGGACACAAAGATGTGTCTTTTTTTTTGACGTTTGCCTAATCACTCTAACTTTATAAAACTGAAAGTTTGTGAGTGTTTGTGTATGTATATTTGTTACATCTTCACGCGCAAACGGCTGGAGCAATTTTGATTAAATTTATTATGAAGGTAAATGAAGGACTGGATTTACACTAGTCATTTACTATTCATCATCATCATCATCCATCACTACGCGGGTGTAACCGCAGGCTGCAGCTGGTATATGCTTAAGCACTAATATACACACACAGTAGTTATTAGAACACATCTTGTAGAGGAATATTGATCTTGAGAGATCCTAAAAATAGGCTAATTTTTGTATGGCTTGGACTTAGTTTTACGAAATTTCGTCCCAATTTCGACAGTAATACTCTTGCCTTGTACTCCCTTACTCTCTTAGGTCGTCCACCGACACGGTGGACAGACGACCAGGGTGCCGATTCCACTAATTAAATTGCAATCGATAACCGTAGCTGAACGGCGACTTTTATGCGTTTTCTTATTCTGCTATCGAAAAACAGTCCAGCTGCAGTTACGTTTCTATTGACGCCAGCGACGGCTGAGATGATGATGACTCTTGCCTGCCGAACAGCGTTGATTTTTTAAATAAGTTATAGTATATATACTAAATACAAAAAAATACACACATCTAACTCAAAAGGTTTGTAAACATTTCTTTTCTTCTTTTATCTTAATTTACCGCAACGTAATCAAGATAATTGTGAAAGTGCAATGAACACTAATTGTTCGTTAAGAATTTTTAAAGCAGACTTATTTTACTTTTAAATTATCTTCGCTTCCCTTATCTGTTCTTCAACCACAATGTGAATTGACGTTGACGTCAAAAAATCAAAAATACTTGGCATTAAGACTCTAGGATGTTAAGTAAGTTAAACATCTGCCGTGCGATTCTCTAATGATTCGTCGTTGCGCTCGTCGATGAGCTCACCGATGTCAAATACTTTGAGATATCGCCCTTGTACATAAGGTTGTTATTTCAATGTTATCTCGTCATTTGTTTCACGAATGTAGTCAAAGATGTAACGATGTTTGCTCTTAGAGAATAGCAAGGCAGGCCACGACAATCTAGAGGACACACATTTTTTCCAGTCTTGTCCATTTTTCTAACTTGAAGAGATTAGCTGGCAGGATTTCTAGCTGCGAAAATAATTCAAAATATATATAATATAATATAAAACAAAGTGACTTAAAATAATATTGTATTCATAAAAATAAAGAGGTAAGTTAACAGTTTTGTTATTCCCTTTTACTTATAAATGGTGCATGTGGTTACATAAGGAATCCATGCTGAGTGTTTGTTTAACTTTACAAGGTTAAAAGGTTGCTAGGAAATGTTCAAATATTCAGAAGACCTCCGAAACCTACTTTCAATTCTCGTAACACCGTAGCAGCGTAGAGCCCCGTAGACACTTCGTAAAACTTTATTGTAGGTATTTCTCTATTTAAATTAAGTTTTACAGTATCATAGTATAAAAACTTAATTATAAGAAATTAAATTAATATTTTTTTTCATGTGTTTCACGCTAGGAATTTTTTAAGGAAAAAATATAAGCAATAAATAACTCTTATATTTTTCTACTTTGACAACACTCTATTAATATATTATTAATAGAGAGATAGGATATTATATAAGATATAATATAATAATGGAATATATTATTATCCCGGCTCCAACCAAGCTAACTATATTAGCTTACGGTTTTTCGTGAGTAGCTAGGTCGAGCTTTCGAACTTAGTATTTAAGTTTCAATAAGTTAAGTCTCACTCCAGTCGCAGACCAAAGCAAGTGCATAAACGAGCAATGGAATGCTCACCGTATTCTTATGGTGTCACAATTTGGATTTTGTAAGTTGTCAAAATGATTAAAATAAATGACAGTCATTGTATCTCTATTTTCTGCATATGTGCGAACTATAGAGTAAGCAGAGCAAACGGTGCTGCTATTAAATCGTGCTGTTATATAGAAAAGATTTAACTTAACATTACTTTTCACTTTTTGAAATAACATCTTAGTGGCACTCAGGCTAGTGTTTAAGAAAACGAGAATAGGCTCAATATTATGAACGAGTGAATATTGAATACTCGCGGTTTCTCCATCCGCATCTTCAAGATTCACAAATCATCCGTTAGAGGCGCTGTTCTAGATACAATACAAAAACCCATTATACAAAGTCACGGAGAACAGTGAAACAAATTTAGATATTGGCCTCAGTAATGAGGTTGGCGACGACATAATATATCACAGTGTTCGATCACAATATAGAAAGAAATTATATCGACCACTTACAATACTGATGTTGACATCCAAGTGCATCCAATAATTGCTATATAATGTATATTAAAATATTGAATAAAGTTCTTGACAATATTAAAGAGTATACATACCTTAAATTTAAGAATAGTTTAAACCGTTGGCTTTCTGAACAATGTTTTTACAGCCTACAGGAGTTTTTCCAATACAATATGTGACGTACACGAACCTAAATACATTGACGTTTACTTATTTAATTAATTTTCCATTGCAATTCCTACAATGTTTACATATTATTTTGATTTATATTTGTTTAGTTTTATTAATTATTTGACATTTTATTATTGTATTAATTATTATTGTACTAAATGACGGTTGTCGACGACGTCATGTTTAAATAATTTATAAAACTTAAGGGGCGTCACAGACCCAAATACGGTTATTCAGGGTTATTTAAGTCGTATCTAGTACATCTAAATGAATGTAGAAAATTTCCAATAAAATATATTAATTACTTTGATTCATGCTCTTTAATCGTCTGAACTTATTTTTTGCATATGCATATTCTTGTGGTTAATAAAAATTATAGCCTAATTTATAAATTTTATAGATATTCTCTATCTAATCCTTTATTTATCCGTTTATCTATATAAAACCTATGCTAAGTTACGAAGAATCTTTGTTCTTCCAAACGTGTGAAAGGATTTTAATTTTAGATCATTTTTAATCAAGATATTACCATTATTTTAATTTGCGGCTGAATTGCACTAGCGGGTCTGTGTGCGGGCGACGGGAGCAGTACGGCTGTGGCCTTTCGGACGGACGGACGTACGCAATTTTTCCCCGCCAACGATCGCGCGCGACAATTCAAATTGTACAAGGTGTATTGCACGACACGAGTAACAGTAGATTGTGTAGTGTTGTGTTGGATTATCATTATAAAAACGCACGCGGTTGAGGTCGTTGACCTTAGTGTAGTAGTTCGATTAACCGCCACTAGACGGCGGTAAAAAATGTACGTAAATAAGAAGAGGTGAGGAGGGGTGTGGTGAAGGTCAATCGCTGAAAGTATGGCTATGTGGAGCGCCTTAAATTATGTATGCCTGCAAAGACACGTCTTGGCTGAATATTATGCATATATGAACTTTTGTACCTAAAACTTATGAAATAAATGATTATGATTATGATAGTACGAGTAGCATGCAACTAAGAATGGTACCTGGCTTTAATTACAGCTGCCGGAACACAGGTGCTTGGCAACCGATTTTCAGTCTTTAATTCACTCACAATACAGTAGAAGCTCTTTATTCACGGGGTATGTGTTCCATAAATATGCCGCGAATACAGAAACCGTGAATACGGAATGGTAATTTATATAGAATTACATCCCCGATAATGACCTGTGTGTCACTATCCTAGTGTCCTATGTGACAAAATTAAAAAAATACACAAATTAATATAAATCATTTTAATTGAAGTTTTTGAACATTTTGAGATAGCAATGGTTTGAAGAATTTTATATTTTTCTAATGCTGGATCACGAACGATTTTCGCTGACAGTGAAGTTGAAGCTACAGACGACCTTTTATTATCTTCGCACTTTTTTATCGATCGTACAGTTGATTCGTTGACATTGAATGAGCGGCATATGCATGCCAATGACTTTCCAAGGCGTAAACGATCAAGCATTTCTATTTTCACTTTAATCTGTCCGAATCAGCAAGACCCATTAGAGGCAAGTTTCATTCATAAATCTATTGTTATTTTTTGTCCTGATGCGGACGGGTTAAGCAGTAACACAGATTTTTAGAATAACTAGTTTCTAATTGTTAGTTGACATTATAAATTAGAAAAAGAGCGATAGAAACGTGTTATTCGATCACAATTTTTGTAAAGAATGTAAAAGATGAAACAATAAAACACGCAAAGCGGCTTTTACCATAGAACGAAACAGATACTCAAAAACACCGATCGCGGCGAAGGCAGCTTTTGTCAAAGTCCCCGGCGATATCATTTAACAACATACTTTAGGCAAAGTTGTAATAAGATCTAAAAATAAATCTTGTTGTCGCCGTCGTACGCCATCTATGTTTGACCAGTGACAATTTCAGGCAGAGCTACCGCCATCTCGGTTACTGTTTGATACTTACATTTAAAAGGATAGATTTGTACGGAAACCACCACTATAGCATCACCGACTTAAGCCTTAAGCGGGAATTGAGACTGTTTGGTTGGCACAGTGTAAAATAGTTCTAAAAAAAAGAAGTCGCTGATGCTAAGAGCGGGGGGTTACTTTTCGTTCCGTTGGCATTCAACGAGAACAGAGGTTTTCAGTATACTATATTATAGTTTACGGATAAGTATGTACATTTAGTGAAAATTGTATTATACGTTGTGATATGTATTGTCACATTCTTGGTTTTATTTACAAGGTCGATTACATCAGAAGTAAGAAAGAAAAACGTGTCATGCCGCGAAACCGAAAACTTTCATCAGGCTTTCATTGATATGGGAAGTGGATGCTCGCTTATCACGACAAAATTAGTCCAAGAATTGAATCTTGTCCCATTTCAGTTGAGTGAACCTGTATTGCTGACAGGTTTTAAAACCGACTCCAGCACACAAATCATTCAGGGAGTCAAAGTAGGTCTTAAAATAGACGACTCACACCTCAATATTATTTTATATTAATGTGATGACTTATCAGGATGTCCTTTATTGATTGGAGGAAATTTTACGGAAGATAAAAGTCTCATCTATACGCGTGTAGGTGATAGTTTAACGTTTTTTCCAATCACAACAGAAGAAGTAAATTTAATAGAATTGTCTATTAAACGATAGTCCTACTGAGCATATATCTCTGTTAAATAAAATATTCGCTAAATACCCTCGAGTCACAGCGAAAGATTTATTGACTTTAGGTCAAACCTCTTGCGTTGAGTTAGACATTGAATTGACTACAAACAAACCAATTTCTCAGCGTCCGTACCGTATGTCAGAATCTGAAAAGGTTATTACTCGTGAAATTATAGATGATCTTCTGAAGAACAAGATGATTAGAGAGAGTAGTTCACCATACGCCAGTCCTGTCTTGCTGGTTGATAAACGAAATGGGGGAAAAAAGCTGTGCGTAAACTACAGGTCTCTTAACAAAGTTACGGTTAAGGAAAAATATCATATGCCTCTAGTTGAAGAATTGATCAATAAGTTAAGGGGTTGTAAATGTTTCACTTCGCTTGACTTGAAAAGTGGTTATTACCACATCAGCGTAAATGAAAGCTCTATACCTAAAACTGCATTTGTGACATCTGACGGGCATTACGAGTTTCCAAGAATGCCTTTTGGCCTTTGTAATGCACCGTCACTGTTCCAAAGGTTAATGAACAAAGTATTAGGGAAATTGCGTGTTGATAAAGTCATTTTTCACATGAATGATCTACTAATTGCCACAGAATCGTTCGAAGAACGCGTTAGACAACTTGAATTAATACTAGATGCTTTGCATAATAACGGACTAACCATCAATCTTGACAAGTGTCACTTTTTCCAAGAGACCGTCAACTTCTTAGGCTATGAGATATCTTATGAAGGCGTTCGCCCAGGTAGTAAAAAACTAAATTCTATTAAAAACTACCCTGAACCTTAACACGTACATCAAGTGAGACAATTTCTCGGACTTATCAACTATTTTCGTAAGTTAATAAAAAATTGTGCTTTATTGTCTAAGCATTTGACTGAACTTTTAAAAAAAGATGCTGTTTGGGTTTGGGGCCCTAATCAAATACAAGCATTTCACAATTTAAAGACAGAGTTATTACAAAACGCTTTGTTAAGCATTTTTGATCCTAACTTACCAATAATATTATATACTGATGCTAGTCGCGACGGTGTAGGATGCATCTTAACGCAAATTGAGCTGACCAAGGTGAGAGACCAGTTTATTTTTACAGTAGGCAGAGCCTTCTAAAGAAGGAAAAAATATCACTCTTTTGAACTGGAATTTTTGGCTATAGTTGCAGGATTACAGAAATTCAGGTACAATCTACTAGGTTCCACTTTTAAAATTATAACAGATTGTAATGCTGTAAAATACACGATCAATAAGCAAGAAGTCAATTCTCGTTTAGGTAGATGGGTTTTACAAACTCAATAATTTACATTTGATATAATGCACCGACCAGGAACACAGATGCAACACGTTGACGCATTAAGTAGAAATCCCGTAAATGAGTCACATTCCTCTATATCGAATGAAAGTGTGATGGTTATAACTGAAGGAGACTGGCTTCTGTCTGTGCAACTGCAAGACCAAAACATTTGTAAGATAAGAGAAATATTAGAGTCAGGAGATGCCGAAGCGTATAAACAAGTATTTAATGAATACGAGTTGTTGGGTAACAAAGTTTATCATAGAACTGAATATGGCAGACGATGGCTAGTCCCCAAACAATGTATATGGCAAGTAATTAGAGCAAATCATGATGTGCTAGGACATTTTGCCGTGGATAAGACTCTTGAAAGAATAAAATCCATGTATTGGTTTCCCACAATGAAAAAAGTTGTTTCTAAGTACATAAAAAACTGTCTAAATTATATCTATTTTAAAAACACACACGGCAAAAAGGAAGGCAAACTGTACCCAATACCGAAATATGCTAGACCTTTCCATTCGTTACACATTGACCACTTAGGTCCTTTTATTAAGACAACACAAAAAAATACGCATTTGTTAGTGACGGTAGATTTGTATAAAAAATTGTATTTATTTCTCCTGTCCGCAACACAAAAAGTCATGTAGTTATAAATGAGCTTAACAAAGTGTTTGGAAATCCAAAAAGACTGATATGTGATGCGGGCAGTGCTTTTACATCTAAAATATTTGTAAAGTATTGTAAGGATAGAAATATTCGCCATCATGTCATAGCAACTGCTGTCCCTCGCTCTAACGGTCAGGTAGAGCGATACAACAAAACCATTCTTGAAGCTCTACGCAGTAAAGGGGCTAGCACAGACAACGATAAATGGGATCAGCATATTCCAGCATTCAGCAAGGAACTAATAGCACTGTCAACAAAACTACCTCAGCTGTACCAAGTGAGGTATTTTTTGGATACAGACTACAAATGGACTGTGACAAATTAGTTGAGGACAATAATGATGTATCCCTTGACATTACTGAATTGAAAGATAGTGTCAACAAACGCATACAAGTCAATGCTGATAAACAAAAGAAAACATTTGACTCCAGGCGCAAAAACGCGCGCCAGTACTGTATCGGAGATCTAGTTGTCATTAGAATACCCAGCCATTCAAATGATGGCCAAAGCACGAAGTTACTGCCATTATTCAAAGGACCGTTTCAGGTTAATCAAGTGCTAGGGCACGACTGTTTTAAGGTTACAGATATGAGAGGAGCTGAAAGAACTTCCAAACGCTACGAAGGAGTAACTTGTGCTGAAAACATGAAACCGTGGATACGATTAGCGGAACTAAGCGACTAGTATACAAAAGGACAAGGATGAAATCAAGGATGTTGTCAGGTATTTATAAAATACTTCACATAGCGTTTGGTTTCATCTCAAGTTTTTTTGCAAGTTCATATTTATGTAACATATTATTATGCTTACTGTATTGGTACTTGCACAGTAAAAATACGAGTAATGAGTCTCATGTTAATAATACAATAATGTATGTATTGCCTGATAATGTATTTAGTCATCTTAAATTATACATAAGTATTGCTTTTATTTTTTGTCAAGTACATTTCCAACAAACACTCGGGTATTGCCATTCTATTAGGTAGAAGTCGGCACAAGGGCTGGTCATGACCATGAGATTGTGAGGTTTTTTATGTTCGAGCTTGCATCAGAGCTTGTAATGATATGCAACTAGGGTTGTCGACAGCCTCGCCTAGGGAAAATTGCAAACTCTGATCAACTTACCGTCGAAGGAATAGTTGTAAGGTCTAAACGAATGACAATACAGTGTTCATTTGTATAAAATAGTAAGTGGTTTTTTTGGGGTCAAGAATTGAAGTACACTATATATATAATATAAATATAATTTAAAGCGAACCTTAAAACAAAATTCATCATTGTTCTCAGATAATGCACCAGACTGGAACGCTAGCCGAGGACAGCTGCGTGTGCAGGAGGGCCGGATGTTGTCGCCGTCATACGCCATCTATGTTTGACCAGTGACAATTTCAGGCAGAGCTACCGCCATCTCGGTTACTGTTTGATACTTTCGAGTACATTTACAAGGATAGATTTGTACAGAAACCACCACTATAGCATCACCGACTTAAGCCTTAAGCGGGAATTGAGACTGTTAAGTTGGCACAGTGTAAAATAGTTCTGAAAAAAGAAGTCGCTGATGCTAAGAGTGGGGGGTTACTTTTCGTTTGGCGTTCAACGAGAACAGAGGTTTTCAGTGTACTGTATTACAGTTTACGGATAAGTATGTACATTTAGTGAAAATTGTATTATACGCTTTGATATGTATTGTATCATGCTTGGTTTTATTTGCAAGGTCGATTACAATCTTATTCTCTACTTTTTTTATTAGTCCATTTGACGGCATTTACAAAGGATATTGGGTTGGATACCTATTGGAATCCTTTTATTATTATGTATGCAGTTATTAGACCCGCAAATAAAGAATTGGGTCGCATTTTTTTAAGTGCGAATAGTGAAAACGCGTATGAGGACAGCGCGAATAAGGAGCTTTTACTGTACTGTTTTTTTTTCAGATTTATCTTCAGCTTGAACCTCACAAGAAACACAACCATATGGTAGGATTTGAACCCGCAACTTGCGATCTATAATAACACTGTTAAATTTCCTTTCAGAAGGGTTATTCCACAATACACAAAAATCGTACTGTTGTCGGCCGACAAAATGGAATAGTACCTAAGTACAAATCATATATCGGTTCGGCATTTCGAAATATATCAATCTAAAATAATATATGATTATCACAACGTCTCATCTAAGTATCTTTTTCTAATTATTATGTAGTGCTAATGTGTTAACCTTGAAGGCATGAAACATCGACATGTAGATACATGTAGATGCGTCTGCCCTTGAACAAGGGTCAGTATTGCCTACTAGTGTACACGGGCGGTCAATTTAACAATTTTCCACTCAATTATGCTCTTTAACGATCTATTTCGTTTGATGCAGACGCAACTATAGTTATCTACGGTCAGTAGGTTGCCAATCAGTTCCCATTGTAGCTACACCGCGTATTTAGATTTGACGGTACGTAGTGCCAAAAATGCCACTAAGTAGGTGAATTAATTCTACTAATTAGCATTCTTAATTCACCTAGGTGCACAGGTGAATTAAGACTGCGAATTAGTATTGTTAATTCATTTAGGCACACAGTCTAGTAATTACTATTGTTAATTCACCTAGGTGCACAGGTGAATTAAGACTGCGAATTAGTATTGTTAATTCATTTAGGCACACAGTCTAGTAATTACTATTGTTATGTCGCCTAAGTGCACAGGTGAATTAAGTCTACTAATTCATTAATTCTAATAATTAGTATTGTTAGTTCACCTAGGTGACTTAGCGCGGGTAATTATGGCTACGCCATATATATTGTAATATGGCACAATATATATTAGCTAACAAAATGTTCAATAGTACACCCTACGGGTGAAATGATGATCAAACAAAACTTACATACAAAGCTACTGGTTTGCGCATCCATTTTTAGGTATTTTTTTTGCTTTACTTCCGTTACCTTTTTTTTTCAACCAAGCCCGCTAACATGGGCGCCAGAATTTCCCGTGTCTGGACGCCCTTGGTCTACCTGCGGTGGGTCGGTTACGTAGCCCGGGCCCCACCTCTTCGAGTCTGCGCCAAAGCGCCCGGACCCCGCCACTCCTATATGGACTTGGCGGCCAATGCGCACCCCAACTCCGGCGCGGCCCCTGGGTTCCTCTTGGCTTCACCGTGGTTCTCCAAGCCATGGTGCCCCCCGCCACGTCAATGCAGGAACCCTTCGGGGGGGGGGGTTACTTCCGTTACTGCGAAGATTAAGGTGAACTCACGGTATAAGGGAAAATATAAATAGTTTTTGATTCTGTAGATAGACTGGGTAAAATAATTTAACTTATTTATGTAGTAAAAAACTTACACAAAAAGAGGTGAAAAAGAGAGTATTAAATGCACATTTCAGTAGTATAATAAATGATATATTAACCTTGTTTTTTTTAAATTAAATGTAAAAGTAATAGTTGGATAAAATAGTTTTTGTGGTTTTTTTTTATGCTTGTGGTGTATTATATAATATATTTTGTTGGTAACGTTTACGAACCATATTCTTTCTTATTCTGCATTCTTGATTTGAGGATTCTTCAAAAAATGCACTAGAAAGCAATACTTCTATTATATATGGCACACGAGTTTTACAGCCCTGAATTTTCATTTGCATATAGATCAGCCCTATCTAGTATGCGAGTCAGCGATTAGTGAAAAATCTTCAGTGTATAAGAGATTATTCACAAGTTACATTTAAAATGCTCATTATTGTATAGTGACTGACTTGCCCATATACTCGCATAAGGGTTAGCCTTAGATTGCAAAAGTTATATTAGTACTTTGGTTTTACGACATTTCATTATTGTCATCACTTACCGACGTCATGCTTTAAAAGTGTGTTTGGCAGTTATTTATCCAATAATTACCACAATGGTATACCTAGCCTAAACATAGCAACCAAACGTAGCAAACTCTTGTTACAATCTAAATACGAGTACATTATTGCAATATCAATACAATTCGGTATGTAAAGTTTTTTTTTGGTATTTTTTTTATATTTTTATTTCGTAGATTAGGTCATTATAAGAAACTAATTTCAATATTTTTGTTTTATATTCAGTAGTTATTTTATAATATTTTTTTGAAAATTTGAATCCTATGACGTCACTTTTTTGCACAAATATGTAGTTGCGTTGAGGAGCCAAGAAAAGCACGCGAGTAAAAAAAAGAAACTAGAACACTTGACAGTGACACCTACTAATTCGTAAGTCTCTATTCAATCAAAACAAAAGTGCAAAAAAGTGACGTCATTTAGAGGTCAATGAAAGTCGAATTATTTCATCGTTTTTTGTTAAAATAAATGGCATCTTATCGTTTTAAAAGGTCAGAGTAGAAAAATAAGGGTTTGTAACATAAAATCTCGAAATGGTTTCGGAATTGGCATAGGTTAATTTTTTTTAGCATACCGAATTGCGGCTATTGTTGTGGAAACAATTGACAATCTAAACGCGTCTTAACCCTTCGTACACCGTAACAATTAAAACAAAAGATTTATGAATGAAACTGATCTCTGGAACGCAAAGGGTTAAGCAAGTAAGACTAAACTAACGCCTTGCTATATAGGACCTGCAATTTAATCATAGCTTACGTCTACCATTACCTGCTGCTATAAGGAAAAGAATTTGCCAATACAGTGGTATAAACCAATTCGAACTCGTACTGAAATCCGCTTAGAAGCCTATATTAACTTAGGATACTATCAACGGATTATCAAGATTAGCGGGAGAAGTATTGGTAAAAATGTTTTATGCATTGAACTCCGATTATATAGTTCATTTTCCCTATTTATTTCGGCATGCAGCAGTTGAATCTTATGAAGTATATAACTCTATATATAACTCTCTTGACTTTTACCAATCTATTAACACTCTGCTAATCCAAATTGCGGTTATAAAAATGACATAATTTTTAAGATATATAAGCAAATACTTTTAAAATGTGGGAAGAATAACGTTCCCATATTGTTGAAGGTGTTGCCACTTTAGCTTGTTTCTAATACCTACACTGGGCCGCAATGGCTGGCCGAAAATGGGTCTGAAAAGAGGGGTTACAAAAATTAACTTTTAAGTTTGGGATTTTTTTGGAATAAAGTAATAAACCAAAATTAAAGTTTATTTTATTTATTATATTAATAAAAAAAGTTAAACATTCTTATTTCTTTTTAATATGACTCTTTTTGATAAATTACTTTGTATAATGCATGTCCGTCGATCAGTCTTTACTTTATGTTGTATTGATTGCGACATTGAGGGTAGTTCACACTCGACTGATGAATCAGATACGCTCCACCGCTCACAATGTGGGTCGCCAATGAGCCCGACCACGATTGTAAGCTACTTTACCTTTGAATACGTTTTTATATGTAAAGGATTTCGTAATAAAATGGTGTACCGTACCTTCGTCACTAAGGACCTTTACAGTTTGTCACTATAGTGATTTTGTGAAAAATATCAAAATTACAAATCTAATTTATTGACATAAAATAATTCCCCAACATGTTATGAATCCATAGGCTCCTGAACTAGTTAAATCTGTGTTTCAGGAGTCAGTGGCTTCTCCGACGTACATTCCAATGTCTTACGTCTCCAAAAAAAGTAAAGAGCAATAAATTAACATTAAAGGTTTGTGTTTGTAGGGGTTTGTATGTTGTAGGGTGTAGTGTGTGTGTGTGTGTGTGTATTCGTGTGTGTGGGTAAACGTGTGTTTGTGTGTAGTACCTGATTATAATTTGATTTCTAAAATCAGATAACATTTTTTCTATGCTGTCGTAGTCAAATGTTTCGAGCTAGGATAGTATAATTCTTTTTATCTCATGATTACTATATTTTTTTACTTTATTTTTGACATGGTGGTGGCACCCTATCACACATTATAAATATATAGACTATTTGGGATATAATTAGTTATACGCAAAAATAATAGCTACACGCAAAGTTAACGTGTAGGTGATCCCTCGTCAATTTCGAACAAACTTAGACGAAAACTAACGGCAAGAACAATTTTGTTTCTTTTCATTTAGGCTTAATTAGTTCGTAATTTGTTTTTGTAACTACATCACGCGTGAAACGACACGCAAGCACAAAATCGGGATCGCTTATTTAGCGACGACACTAGGCTTAGAATTGCTACCGGCTGATGTATGTTAAGGAACGCACAGTGAATATGACATTAATAAGAAAATGTTTAGTGACACACAAGGGCTGTTGCAACTCGTCCGACGTAGTTTTTTAAATCATATTAATATGGTTTTATAAAGTCTCAGATACCATGACCACTGTCTAGTGGTAAATTCGATGCTCGGACAGTGAGACCACTGAGGCGATTCGTCCGAGCATCGAATTTAAATCTCAATTTTACCTGTCGTACGGTGACGGAGCAATTACTATTATAGCTTGACAAGCGTTATGCAACCGAAAGAAGATTTTTTACAATCCTTTTGCTTTTGTATTGATGCCGAAACTCTTCAAAATTTTACTATCGCCTGCTTAGCGAGTATAATCCTTGAAATTTTATGAAGACGCCGGTTCGAATCCCGTCCGATGATGTTGTAGTGTTACAACCATTCAGACCGACATTGCATTTCTAACAGGAATAGTGCCTACTTTATATAAGAATAATACAAATAAACTTTAGAAATAAATATAGTTATAAAAACAAAAGGCCTTCATTGTCATTGTCATCATGTTCAGGACTAGTAGCTTAAACTCGCCCAAGTGGTCCTACACATACTCCATATCAGTGATATCTCTACAGTAACGTATTACAATACACTTGTGTAAATTACATACACACAGTGCTTGTAGTTTGAATGGGTCTCTTTTGGACCTTTTGGTTCCTTCTGATATGCCAGTTTCGTTTGTCCATCCATACCAGCTGGTTTTAAGTAGCCGCAGCAGAAGTAGATATGCATTTATTTCAAATTTATTTGACATCTTTGGTAGCGTTTGTTTTCTATTGATATATGAATGTAATCTTATTGTTTCACTACGATAAAAATCGTAAATCTACGAGTAGTAATTTTTTGGTCAATACTTCTCGCTCGGCTCGACCCAATCTCCATTCCTCGTGATTTTTCACTGTCAATCTCATATTTTCTTTAATTTCCACATTTTTCACATCCGCCGGCCTATTCTAAGATGCGGTTTAGTCCGAAAATACCTAGTTATATAAAAAAGTCTTCAATAGGCAGTGAATAAAAATGCATGTTGCTTGAATATGTTACAATGTGTAATTTTTTTCTCTAAAATTGTAGAGATTGCTTCATATGTTCAATATAATCATATCCTCCTATTTATGTAAGTGAGTAGCGCCTTACTTCACAAAATCAAATCACAAAAAAGGTTTCCATTTTCTTTCAGGTACTTACCTGCATCCGATCCATGGCAGCCTCGTAAATCAATGAGCTACGTAATCCGACGTCGTGTATCATATTATTTATATGCTTGTGATCGTAAATTAAATAAGGGGAGGATGTAATGTACGACTACTTTCTTTTGTTTGCAAAACAATATATATACTTTGATATACTGACACTTGATTGCACGGATTCATCAAAATATAAATCAACAGTATTGATATGGGTTTATACGCCGAGCCTACTATGTGAACGAAATGGCGGGCAGTCGATAGTTTATAATACTTTCGTATTTCGACATTTATAAAAACCACCTACTGTCTGTTCTCCGGTGCCTGCATTTTGTTTTGTTGATTAACTATATATAATATTCTAAATGTCATTGTTTTCTGTGGCGTAGGAATGCTACCAACAAAACGTAGATGGGGTATGTACTTGTTTTGTGGCGATGTGTTGACATCCCTAAACACGTCTCGCGCAAAACCTGCGTGAATCAACGTTAGTAGGGAAGACGTTCTACTTATAGATATTTACATACTTTGCTCAAGGTTTGGCAGAACGGCTGAAAGATTCAAAAAGAGACCAAAATGTTTTATATGCTCACCTGAAGCGGTAGTTCTACTTATCTCCATACATTTCAACTACCCATACCCACCAGTCTATGGGTTGTTCAAATCTCTTGGCATATTTCTCTTTTATTTTAAATCTCCGATATAAACACAATTATAAATGACGATGTACAGTCGCCTGCAATAAGTTGTATACATTTCACAATTTTCAAAAGTGTCTCAGCATTCAATTTCTTAAAAATTGACATCAAGTTTTTCTTATTTTTTTTTTTTATTTTTTTTTATTTTTTTTTTTTACATTTGAGGAAGACCAACAGCAATATAATTTTTTAAACATAAGGAATAACAACAGAAAGCCAATTACAGGTCCTCACGGTTAACATCTAAATAAAAATCATAAGTTATGAACACTACAATACAATCTCAATATTTGGTAATGGAATGTACTCAAACAACTTAGTCAAAGAATTCTCTGCTCAACAGCCGCCTCGCCGATGCCAAACTAGTGCAGAATAAGTCTAAGCCAACTCGCTTATCTAAATTGTTATAGCTTTTACTCACTCGACACAAGTATGAATTTTGTCTGTAGTTACTTTTTACAATTGGAACATATAGAATAATTTTAAATAGGAAAGCAATATCAGCTATTTCTCTCCTTTTAGAGAGAGGAAGTATGTGAAATTTTTTACAAAGACTAAGATAATCATTGGATTGAAACGGAATTTTTAACCGAAAACATAAATACTTAATAAATCTCATCTGGATGCCCTCAACTCGCTTGATATATATTTCATATCGTGGGTTCCATACCTGTGAAGCATATTCAAGTATACTGCGTACAAAGGTACAATAGAGAATTTTAAAGGTTTTTATTCTATTAAAGGAAGCACAAGTACGCAGAACAAACCCTAATGCTTTTGATGCCTTCTTCACTATGTGGTCAATATGTTCGTCAAATAATAGTTTTGAGTCGTGAATAACTCCAAGATCAAGCACGGTGGTGTTCTTTGACAGTACTTTATTTTTTAATTTATAGACTGATGGAATTATATTTAGCTTGCGAGTAAATGTAACCACTGAGCATTTCGCAGGATTGAGGTCGAGCTTATTCGCTAAACAATAGTTGTCAAGCTGGATTAAGTCCGCTTGAAGCCTCTCGACATCATCGACTGTTTCAATAGCCCTAAATACCTTCATATCGTCGGCAAAACAAAGTAAGCGGGAACTTTGAAGGCAGGTGGAAATATCGTTAAGAAATATCGTAAATAATAAAGGTCCTAGTAACGATCCCTGCGGAACCCCACTTGGAATGGTAACCCAGCTAGAAATATAATTACTGACCACTACAGCTTGAGTTCTTCGTTCTATATAGGATGAGAGCCAACGATATAGATCACCAGCGATGCCAATAAGTCGAAGCTTAGACATAAGTATCCTATGGTCTATGCGGTCGAAAGCTTTGCTATAGTCGGTATATACCACATCTACTTGGCTGCGATTACTCATAGCTTCAGTCAGATATTCATTCAATAGAATCAAATTAGAAACAGTGGAGCGGCCTTTTAGAAACCCATGTTGATATGGATGAAATGAGTTTTTTAATGCGCTGTATACCTGGCTATAGATGACCCTTTCGAAAACTTTCGCTATAACGCATAGCTTGGAAATAGGTCTATAATTTGTTACATCAGTTTTAGACCCTTTTTTATGAACTGGTGTAATATAGGCGGACTTCCAGATCTGAGGAAATGTAAATTGAGAAATAGATTTTTGAAAGAGTAATGTAATGGGTAGAGCAATGGTTTTCCCGCAATTAATTAGAAATAAGGAGCTGATATGGTCAGGGCCGGCTGACTTAGCGGGATCAAGTTTCAATAATAATTTAGAAACATAATCTGTTTCTATATGGATCTGCGATATAATGGCTGAGTTAGATGTGCCAGTAAGCAAATCATTACCAGGTGTTAAGTCGCCCCCGGTCTGGGTACGAAATGTGGAGTGGAAGTAGTCTCCGAATGAATTACAAATATCTTCACCAGTAGTAGCGATTCTTCCTAGAAAATTCACTGAGCTGGGAATGCTATTAGATTTAGTTCGTGATTTTACATATGACCAAAAATGCCTAGGATCTTTTTCGATAGAATTTTCAATATTTAAAATGTACTTGTCATAACATTGTTTTTCAAGCAATTTACATCTATCGCGTAATAAAAAATAGCATAATTGGTCAGGTTTATTATGATATATTTTAAATTTTCTTAGATATTTAAATTTTTCTTTTAGGGATTTTATTAATGCGGGTGAGTACCATTTTGGGTACACTTCTTGTCTGACAAGAATAGTCGGAATGTAATTCTTAATTAATTTCTCAACATGAGAATAAAATAATGTAACCGCCATTTCCATACTCAGTAAAGAAAACTCACTAGCCCAGTCGATTTTTAATAATTCAGAATTTATTGCATCATAGTCACCTTTATTAAATAAGTGCTTAACGCGAGCCAACGGTTTTAACAACGGCAGATAAACAAACTGTACTGTTATCAGTAGCGGCTTGTGATAAGGATCAATTTTAGATAGGGCATTATCACTCTCAGAGACAATCACATCATCATTACAAAGAACGAGATCAAGTATCCTCCCTTGGTGGTTGACAACCCAGTTATATTGACACAAATCAAGCAGATATAGGTAATTTATAAGGTCCCTATGGTCATCCGTACATACATTTGAGGGTAACATTGCTAGAGAGTCGCTACTTCGCATCCACATTATTGAGCTAGAATTAAAATCGCCAATCAATAAGTACTTATCATCCGGATTCATTAAAATTATTTGATTGAGTTTAGATAAAAAGTTATGTAACTGTTCCGAGAAAGATAATCCAAGATTTTGTTGACATAAATAAATAACGCACATGTGTACTCTGATATATAAATTAGAGTTACATTGTTTAAGTGTTACCCTGCGAATGGCTATAAGCACACCGCCACCCATAGTTTCCTGTGTAAGTTCATAATCCCTATCACGCCGCCATACTATATAGCGTTCGTCAAACAATTCCGCACTGACGATACTATCTACCAACCAAGTTTCCGTCAGTATAATCATGTCATACGAACATAAACAAAGGTTTCGATAAAACGCTACTGACTTCGTTCGTAAACCCCGGGTGTTTTGATAATAAATATTAATTAAACTTTTTCCCGTATTATCCATTGTCAAAGGTATGTAATAGAATTATAGTAGCAAAAACATAAGATAAATAAAGCAGTAGAAAGTTTGCGCTTCCGATACCGAAATAATGAGTATTATAGACTGTTAACTTCACTGGAAAACTGACATAATTATAAGTAGATTTAAATAATAATCCTACAAAGCAATTATTAATATAACACACAAAAAATAAGCATGCACTTGTAAATGTATTATTTACGCTAAGTAGGTCAACAAGCATCGGTACGGGATTGCGAGAATAGCTGCAGCGATTGGCATAATATACAAGTGCGAGCGAGATAGCACATTGGCGAGTAAAAGGTAAGTTGTTGGCAAAACAAAAGGCGATTACCTGCGTAGAACAAAGGTGCATCGGCGGGTCAGCGGTCGAGGCAGAGAATATCAAACTTTTGTACGGTAACAATAATAAAGATGTAAAAAGATGAAGTAGTAATAAATTTGATTGAATTTGAATTTCTAAAATTAAATTATTTATATTATTTTACCGTTTAAAATAATCTTTAAGTACATTGTTATAAAATGTGTAACAGTGTCATAGTTTTGAATATTAAGGAATGTATACATCTTGTTGCAGGCGACTGTACTTAAGAACCTAGTTCACAGTAGTCTTTAACTACAGTAGTATACGGTACTTACATAGTTATGTTAGGGCTTGCCATAAGATTCAAATTTTCAATTTGAAAACTACATGGTATCCCAAACTTCGGCTGCACTAATTTCTAGATTCCATTGAAGTATCTTTCTATAAAGAGTGATTAAGACGTTTGGCTCGCGTGCACTCTTGCATAGATAACTATTTTATTATATCATACAGAAAACTGTATTCTGTAGATATTTATATATACATTTCATATAACTATTAAATATAGATTTCCACCTTTTCTCCCCTGTTATGTTATGTATGTGAAACTTTAGGCAATCACGTCAGAGGATTATTTTTAAGTTTTTTACAAGTCAGGCAAATAAATTGGCATCGGGGAGTGAGTTCGCAAAAATTATTAATGGAAATTCGAACGCTGTGATAAAGTTAAAGTGTTCTACCCAGGTCAATGCTTCTGTAATTTTCTTATGGTTTGAAGTAACAGATCAAAAGCAAAAATACTATATTCTAATTCTAATTAGGTAATTAATAATATAATAATAGTACTAATTCTATACTCGATACAAATAAATGAAATATGGATCTCAACTGGTTATACAATTTGTTACCATTTGAGATTACATATTCCATTAATATTAGTTTTGACAAATGTTTATTAGTTTAGTTCCCTTGTCCTCAAATTGTAACAGTGGTTTTAACGCCCGTGGTTTTTGTAATTGGTAAACACAGCAATCGTTTCTATCAATATTTAACTATACACCTTCTAATCTATAAATAAACTAGCTGCGCTCCGCGGTTTAACCCGCGTGGTGATGAATGATGATGATGATGAAAAATATCCTATGTGTTAACCCAGCGCCTCATCTTTGTCCACCGAATTTCGTTAATATTGGCCCCGCCGTTTGAACGTGAAAGAGTAACAAACATCCATCCATTCTTTCATCCATCCATCCAACCATCCATCTAAACTTTCACATTTATAATATAAGTGGGATGAACCCCTATTTCTCCTAGTCACGCCATAACTTGAGAACGGATGGAACAATGTCGCTAATTCTTTTTTGTTGTGTTAATTATTGTCAAGATAAGGTTCTTATGAAAGAAAAACCAAGATAAACTGGGAGGTTATGGTGAGGCCGAAGACCGAGTCTACTACGCGAACGAAGTCGCGGGCAGTCACTAGTCTAATGTATTAAAATTGACCCCTTTTTTTCCTGGTCACGCTATAACTTGAGAACGGATGGAACAATGTCGCTAATTCTTTTTTGTTGTGTTAATTATTGTCAAGATAAGGTTCTTATGAAAGAAAAACCAAGAAAAGTCCGGAGTCTACGGCGAGGCCCAAGGCCGAGCCTACTTCGCGAACGAAATCGCGGGTAGTCGCTAGTTCATAATACTAATTCGACACTTAGAAGAACACTGTTTCCTGAGGAATACAATAATTATTTAAAATCTACTGTCTGTTCTCCGGTGCCTGTACTGTGTGATGAGAAACTTGATATTTGGTTCTATTTGTATAATGAACGTCAGTCTACATTCCTGCCTTTAGAGTGAGTCCCATTTTCGTCGTGTACCAACAGTGTTTACAAATTATTTTCTTGTAAATACAAAATGAATATTTCTGATTATGTTCTAATCTAATGTATGTTCTTTTATCTAGGACTATTAGTTCTGCCGTACGTATCTCGCCTAATTAACTATATTGGGTGAACTGTAATGATGCTATAACTGTTTTTAAGAAATAAATAAATAAATATATATCTTTCAGGTTTTGAAAAATTTGGTCATCTTTGACAAGCAATATCTGTGCAACCAATGGAACTAGAGTGCTCGGGTTGGGCTCAAATTGTAACAAATTTAGTTTGCTTTACAAAAGTATACCACTATAGTATACCAATTTTAATTAGGTAGTTATTTTGAAAAAGCTGAAACAAGTGCCACAATTTAGCGGTTTTCGACAGCACAAGGTTGTCGGCTAACTAGGTTGCTAAATTGGGTATAAACTACTATAAAGGAACCTAACAATATAAAAAAAATGGTTTTACGGACGATAATTTTACGTGATACCGTCATAAGACAAGCCGAACGCTTAGGCCGTGCCTCTCTATCGCTTGTTCCGCGCTCTCGCTTGCGTGTCAATTAGTCATACTTTTTCGTACGTGCAGCTGGCGTTAATCGATTTATAAGACATTATCACGTCAAAAATCGTACTTGTATTTCCGCTCCCATTATTCGATGTTGTTATTGACTGGCCTAAATATGAAAGTTAACAATACAGTAAATCTGCCTTATACTCAATCTGTGTTTACATTAGTTACGCACAGAGTACTATTCCAATGTGTGAAGTGTCATGTTGAAGTTGATTTGGGTGTAGCTGGAAGTGTCGGGATACGAACACGTCGTTGATAATAGTGTCGGAAGAAAAATTATCAGAATATTCTAGAAAAAGTTATAATAAGAGACACAATAAAATTATAAAGGCGAAAGTGTGTGAGTGTGTTTGTATGTTTGTTAGGTCTTCACGTTCAAACGGCTGGGCCAATGTTGATGAAAAAAAATTGCGGGGCGCAGCTGGTATGTTATAATCAGTGGCGGGAAAACACACAACAATGGCTGATGTTAGTTTA
Organism: Selenia dentaria; assembly: GCA_917880725.1. Taxonomy (NCBI): domain Eukaryota; kingdom Metazoa; phylum Arthropoda; class Insecta; order Lepidoptera; family Geometridae; genus Selenia; species Selenia dentaria. Next base: position 15,850,913 of record OU862888.1, on the reverse strand, counting down.
TTAAATTTTCCTAGATTTTTGTTTCTTCGATTTTTTTTCTTTGTTAGTAATGGTGAAGAGTTGGTGTAGGCAAAATTAACCAGATAATAAAACGTTGTTTTTGTGTTTTTCACGTCAATCGCCTTAGAAAGTTTTAGACATGCACCTACCGCTTTACTAGAACATGACTTAGACAGGACTGTGACTTAAGAGGATTGCATAGCTAGTACTTTCCATGCTAAAAGAGATAACTCTTTTCTTACCTGTTAACATTGTCCGATTTCAGTAAATTTTTTTTATAGAATCATGACATTGTTTACTATGCCCGTACGTTTTTATTTTTTCAGTTTTTTTGAATTCTAAAAAAGGTAATTTATAGAACTTTGAAATACTGAAAAAATCAAAACGTACGGGCATAGTAAACAATGTCATGACTCCATGAAAAAAAATTTACTGAAATCGGACAATGTTAAGAGGTAGAAAAGAGTTTTCTCTTTTAGCATGGAAAGTACTAGCTATGCAATCCTCTTAATGACAGACTTATTTATGTGACTGTGACTTGACTTTGAATATTTACATAATTAATTCGTCTAACTTAATTTAATTACGTCTCATATTTACATATTTCATCTAATATTTCGACATATTTCGTCTAACTTGAGAAATGACAAATGTCATTTCTCAAGTTAGACGAAATATGTCATAATAGGTAGACGAAATATGTCATAATCCTCTTTTGTATCTATTTTTTTATTTAAGGGACTTTTAAACATCGTGTTTATGTCATAATCCTAAAGTTTACATTTTGTATTTATGATTTGTTCTATCGCAATTCAATGTTATACCGCTTGGTCGTCTACAGCTCTTAAGAGTATGCTATGCTTATATTTACTTGTATATACGGCGAGTTATCCCGAGATGGCTATAAAGTAGGTTACAATCTCGTCCGAGCTCCTTGAATTTTTCAAATTATTTACCAAAGGATCCCAACCCTGCATGCCTTGTACTGAACTTCTATTTAACTTTCTACTGGTTTATTAAAACAAAGTGATACTTGGGCATGTGTATAAGATAAAATTATGAGTCTGAAATCTGAAAGCACTTATCTGGCTCGATAATAAAAACATCTACGATACGATAATAAAAACATACTACGTACACTACACTTTTATGTTCTCTTTTGTTCGAGTGCAACAGGCATTGCTTTAAACAAGAATATTAAAAAGGTTTGCTACGTGTAAATCCGGGCCTATAAGCAAATCCGTTTTTGAGGTAACGGCGCGAAGAAATAATAAATGTTTATATCATTGGTGTGATAATATTACCGGTGTAAAATAAATATAGTAAGCAGTGCGTTTTTTATTAAAACTCGGTGATGAGACGAGTAAGTCCCACGCCTGTAGTCATCACGGCAATGCACAGCGCTCGTCTCCTTGGGATATAAGGGTGCTATCAGAAAGAGAGCAGTCAAGCGTTTATGCGTTTACGCGGTCAGTTTTGCGTTCGTTGTGTTGTATTACGTCACCCTAAGATGTTACATCTCTTGCTGTATGATTTCCCTGGAAACGTTATCTTTCATCCCGAAACACAGTTATGTTTGCTCACTACTGCTTGACGGTTGAATAACTGGGAAAGGTGTGGAACTTCCCCAGGCGCACTCTGCAAAAAGTCCGATCACTACAGGCGAAAAAAAACAACAATATTTCCAAAGAATTCCAAAAGAATACTAGTGATTCCTAGAATAAGTTCACATGTATTATATATTATCCGATATAATAAGAGAATTATTTCACGTAACAGTTTCATACGTAAACTCTGTAATCTCAAGTTAAACTAACAAAGCGAATCGGTACAAGTTCAATGAAGGATTTCAAAATAACACTGTTTACACAAATGTATATTTTGACACGAGAGTAGCCGAACTAGTGAAACTGGGACGTGTTATTATGGCGCTCGTAAACCGCGTGATATGTTCTTGTTTAAACAAGCGTTTGAGTGATCTGATACTGATGGATAAACTACGCAAATGCTAATAATACTGTATTTGCTGGAATCGTACATGATACTCTGCGCAAAGATGTAATACTCGAGGTATGAACCATACTCGAGATTTGAGAGTTGTTTCTATTTTGAGTACCGTTATCTCGTGTGTTTATGAATAGTCTGGCTAGAAACTATCTTTTGTTTTAGGAACGTTGAAAACAATTGAAGTTAGAACACCTAATAACGTGAGTACCAGATCAAGAATAATGTCTGTCAAAATCAATCTATTATTTAGGAGAAACAATCTATTAGTCATTTTAATTCTGGAACACAGTCATTCCTTTCCTAGTGAGGAGCTCCGATAAGATCTTCTATACCAAGTTTTTGCGTGTACTTGATACATTATCGTGGATACAATTTTGTGTAGTTAGGTAGTTACTTAAGTGCGTTGGATCTGTCAACTGTCAACACGGCAACGATGCCTGCCTGCTTTAATAAAATTCCGTACATCTGGAATCTATACGAAAGTAGCCGGCTTTATCTACCTCGATAATAACACAATGTTTCCGTTGGTACAAAACGATGTTTAGTATTTGATAGCTCAGTATGTGGGTCTCTGGTGAGATTAACAGTCTAGGGCTAGCCTGAAACGTGTTGTAAAAGGAATAAAGAGAATATGCAGCTCAGGAGCTGTGTTGTTAAATTATAAAAGCTTGTGGAGCTTTAAGCTGTGGGTTCTTTATTAATTATATGCATGGCATGATGCTTATCATCAGGCGCACAGCTTGCACAACAAAAAATAAGACATATTTTAAACTAGTTCTCAAGGGACTCTTGATCCCTTCAAAGCGAAAGAAATGGTTGGCAATTCACAATAAGTATAAAAATTCATAAGTCCTTATCCTAAACTATCCTGAAAGAAAGATTATATGTGATGAAAAGACACTGAAACTAATTGAACTAAGTATTCTTATCCGTAAAAAAATTAAGAGTTATTATTTCTTAATGTACGTAAGCCAGCGCATCTAGTTACAACTCTTGTTGGGAATGTAGATTTTTTTCAAATTGCGAAACATGAGCTGAGAGTCAGCGATACGACAATAAGAGTCAAAAACCATGGAATTGAAAAATAACGTAGGCAAAATGTCTTCGTGCTTGATCTCTGTGAGTGCTAAACTGATATTTGAAGTTTTCTTCCTCATAATGCCGCGCCAACTAGTTTATTTATATTTGTAAATACCCTCTTTTGCTCGTTACAAACAAATGTGTTTATTTATTTTACTATTTAGGTAAGTTATTATTATGTAAGTATATTTTCTTGTAAGCGATTTGTAACCATTACGTTCTCACTGCTGGGATTCGAGATTTCCTCAAAGCCTCAAACAGAGAGGAGTTAGCCATCCATAATCCACGGATACGCTAGTTACCAACCCATGTCAAAGTTTTCAGGCCGCCCGTATGCCTTCGACATAGCCTAACGACTGTTGTCCTAAGACAACAACCGGGACCGACTGCTTAACGTGCCCTCTGAAGCACGGAAGCGCTCAGTTGAATAATGCCACTGGCACAAACCCATCCGCCATGGTGTTGATTGGTTAAGATCGCCAAGTCAAGCTCCGCTGTAAGCATTCGCTTCGTACTTACCGTCCAATAAACATTTCTCTAGTTCATCAAATTCAAAATCATATAATAATGAATTTAGGCGTCATAAAGGCTCTCATGATAGTCAGATAGTTTTAAGTGTCAACAAAAATCTATTCATATTGATGTAGTTAGTTGAGAAGACTCAACTGCCGCCTTCTAAAATAAATAGAGGGACTGCTTAGAAGAATCGGCAATAATCTCCGTTAATTACAAACAGTTTCATACAATATATGGTTTTATGACATGATATCAATTAATTAGATGACTGACATGGCAGAAGTGGCGTTCCAATCCCAATGATCTTTATCTTCTTAATAATGTTAGCTTGACAATATTATATTGTTTTCGTTAGATACGAGAATGTTGTTACCGTGAGCTCCAATAGTTAACTGATATTTTTCGGTTTAGAGTAAAAACGTACAGAGTTCCCTAAGCAAGACTTATACGTCTTCATGATACCAACAAAACGTTGAACAAGGTATTTTCTAGTGGGGGGATTTGTCATTATGCTCATGTTTAGCAAGCGTCTTGGAGATCGCAGTGTAGGTGGTAGTTCTTCAGAAAGATCCGCTGCGACCACCTTCCGGTATTTCCCCTTAATTGACAGCAACGGGAAGAAAAATAGGGGCTGGCACTCCCCGGCACCTCACGGGATATACCACAGCTTAGTTAGTCTAAAATAAGGCAAAACTGTCTTATCCTTCCCGCTACTTAAATTTAGGTTAATTTTTGGTAAATATACAGCATGCTACAACAAGTACAACATGAAAAATTTTAAACCCACTTTCATTCTTTTCAGTTATTGGAGTGTAACTTAAAAACTACTTGACCGAATTTAATGAAATTTAAATGGAACCACACGGGCAGAATTTTGAGAATCGGTTCACCCAGTCGAAAGTTATGAGGTAACAAACATTTAAAAAAACACAATCGAATTAAGTACCTCCTCCTTTTTGGAAGTCGGTAGAAAAGGTGTAGTAATACTGAAAGGTGTGTATATGTATCACAATTTATATCGCTTATATTTTTATGTACGGCAATGATAGTAGATGGCTTGTTCAGAACACCAAACTAAACTAGCGACTTAAATCATTTTTTTAGTAAATCATGGTAGTTTTTATTATGTTCATGCTTAAGTCCAAATTCGTATAATGCTAGCAAGTGACAATTTTTAAATTGGCCGCGTCTGTTTAATTTTGGGTACATTTAGTGCGAATTTAATCGTCATGTTAGTTGCTGCTCTCTAAACTAAACCAAACTCATATAAAACTACCCACATTTGAATAGAATAATCATATGTTTAGAATTATCATTCTAAGTGTTACACAAATGTGGATCTTAGTTTAAACATAATAAGAACTACCATAGTTTAGAGAATTTTAGGTAAGTGTACACTTAATAAGAACACAAGCGAATCAGTACCAATAATGAAAAATACGTCGTAAACATTTGCGGGACTAGTTTCGTATGCATCAGAAATATGCATCAGCGTCTTTATATCAGCAGCTGAACTCTACAGCAATTGCCTGTTACCGACAGTATGCTGTGCAAGTAGGCAAAGTAGACTAATTCAAGCGTAGGAACTTATATAATTATTTTACAAATCGCATCTTATGCAGCAGAAAAGATAAGGCAAATAAGACTTCCAGGGTATATGGAGTTTGATCATCATTTATCTGATGTTAAGTAACGATACCTTCGAAGTTGTGACACGCTTGCCCTGAAGAAATATATAAACTGTTTACTTGTAGACTCCAATTCATGTTAATGTCCAGAGAGTTATTGCCTTGACAATATCATGTTAATTTAACTCCATCAAGCAAAATGTAACCATGTTTATTATAAATAATAAATGATTAGTGAGAATCAATGTTTAAATATTGATTGTCATCTACTAATGCAAAGCGTTATTTACTTTAGTTTGAATGAAACTTGAGAGATAGATAAAGGAAAGAAGCAGGACCCACGTACGCTTGCAAATGAGCGAAACCAAGATAAAAAAGACGCTTTATAAAACATTAATTAATATGTAAATTCAGTGTAATAAGAAAAACTTTGAAAAATATGTAAATATATTTTGGCAAGGTTTCGAGTGATGAGCAGAAATTATACTAATATAAAGATACCGGCTTCACTCACTTGGTATTATGTCGGTTTAAGTCCGACGACGACGTTTCGAACGTGTAAGACGTTCTTCTTCAGGGAGTGTTCACGCTTGGAGATCGTGTCACGCACTGTCGTCGTGAAACGTCGTCGGACTTAAACCGACATAATACCAAGTGAGTGAAGCTGATATCTTTATATTAGTATAATGTGTGATACTCACGATAGTTTTCAAACTCTAATGAGCAGAAATGTTTATATGTGATGGTGTCCTCCCGCGATACAGGTAATGTTAGTGCGGTGGTATGAGTGTATGTACACTATTATCTATACATATAATAAAACTGTAACAGAGCCAAATCTGTAACTACATTAATTGAAAATTATAATAGAGGTGTGTACTTTGTTATCGATACAGAAACCAAAAAATACTTTTTTTCTGCCTGACTGTCTGTATATTGTACGCGCTGATAATTGCTGACACTACATAACAAATAGCCAAGACTCCTCAAGTGTTTTAAAACACCTATGTATGTTTTACCAGATATGTTTTAGTGCGGGCCAATTGCCATCTACAGAGCCTGGCACGAATAACTGCGGAATTATAACGTAACGTGTCATTCCCGTGAAACAGTTCAAACTGTTATTTATCTAGGGCAACTTTGACTCAGATAACTCATAGCTTGTACGCCGAAGCGTGACGCGTTGACGCTTGCGATACTTTATCGCAAATTGTTTGTGCTACCACCTCTTTTACAGACTCCGGACTGCAGTTGCGTTTTTTTTTTGGCATAAAATCCCGGCAACTGTCTGATTCAGGGATCGAACTCAGGACCTCAAGATTCCAAAGCAGCGCTTCTATCACTACACAAGACACCAAGACCAAGCGAGGGAAGCCGCTTGCGGGTCAATTAGTTTATAATTAAATGGTACTTGTAATGCTACGTACATTACAGTCATTATCTGAAACTTACTATAATATTTCCACAGCCTTATTGTTCACAATTATTTTCCGTCCAGCATATGGCTTGATATCGTGGTTGCTATCGCTTGGTCCCGATAGCTCAATATTTTTAACATCAGATATGTGTATAGAGTAATTTCGCTTTGCAACAATTTAGCCGCTATTATTTTGTCTATAAACATACCTCGTTCTTTGATTACTCGAACTAAATCAGTATTAATCAATAAATCAAAACAACAAAACAAATCAAATCGATACTTATAAATGGACTTGCAACTTATAAGCGCACTTCAAAATTGTTATGCGTCGTACTATATTACGTTATTTTAAGTTAAGAAGCGTTTATAAATAAGGCCGTCAGTTACCAAAATATCAAATGTACCAATAAGTAGTAGAATACATACCTACTCCAGTAAAAGTCAATAACATCAATGGAACGTAACATCGCCAATATCCTTAACCAATGCCGTCAAAATGGCATACACGCGTATAAATTTAAAATAGTGTCGCGTAAAATACCGAGTAATATTTCACGGAACTCTGAGACAGGTGTATTTTACTTCTCTGGGGATATCGGTGTATATTACAAATAGAAATGCCTACTCTATAACGGATCGAATAGGTAAAGACTCGAGGTATGATTGAAATGGGTAATATTTAGGTGGAACTCGAAGATCGATCATGACATAATTTCAATATATGATTTTTAAAAGCACTAACGCCTGTTTCATCATCATCTCAGCCGTAGGACGTCCACCTCTGAACATATGCCTCCCCCAGAAATTTCCAAAATGACCGGTTGGAAGCGGCCTGCATCCAACGTCGTCCAGCTACCTTTGTCAGGTCGTCCAGGTCGTCAGTCCACCTTGTCAGTGGACGACCTACGTATAACGCCTGCTTAGCGAGTCCAAACTTTGCAATTGCAGGGAGAAAAATACACATCCTCGGACGAAATGTTACTCATTTATTTCGATCGATTTTTTTTCGACATATTGATATTTTTTATTATATAATGTTTATAGCACCAACGCCTGCTTGGCAAGACCAAATTTTGTCATTTAAAGAGAAAACGTTTAATTACGCATCCTCGGACGGGTTCCGAAACCGCGTCTTCCGACAATCCGTGTCAGACACCATGACCACTAGGCCACCGATAGGCTCGATAGCTCGCCGTCCTAGCAGTGAAATATAACTTTGTATTTTATTTTAATAGTCGTGTGAAGACGGTAAAATTCAAATAGAGCTTAGGCGTCTGACGTCGGAAGAAGCGGGTTTGAATCCTGTCTGAGGATGCGTACTTTTCTTTCTAAAATTGTGGTGGGAATATAAGCTGGTTCAATTGTCTTCCTAACCACAAATGTCATATTATCTAGGGCAAATGTGATACAGATAACTCATAGTTTGTGCGCCGAAGCGTGACACGTTGTCACAATACGAATACTTTTTCGCAAATTGTTTGTGCTACGGCCTCAGATATCATTTTAAACTGTAGTGAGAGAAAAAGCTATGAAGTAATAAAAAATCATAGAGAAGTATAAAAGATAGTCATAATGAGAATAACTAAATGTTTGATTATAGTTAAGCTCTTGAGTATAACTAACCTTGTGTGCTGCATGAGCTTGCCGCTGTCGTCTAAAAAGACGAACTCATTTTGCAAATACATAGATGTCGAGTAGCAGTTTAAGAGCAGCAGAATTCATTGTGAATGAGTTCGTCCGGGGAAGTACTACAACTATACCTAGGTATATCGACTGCGAAACAGTAATATTCGCAATATTGGGTTCTGGTTGGAGGGTATGTTTGCCGGTGAAATGACAGGCACGTGAAACTTAACACTATAATATCTCAGAGTTACGAGCGCAGTACAATTTGTCTGTGACGAAATGCATCAGAGGCCGTAGCACAAACAATTAGCGAAAAAGTATTCGTATCGCAAGCGTCAACATGTCACGCTTCGGCGTACAAAGTATGAGTTATCTGTGTCACTGTTGCCCTAGATACATAAAAATTTGTACTGTTTCACGTGAACGAGACATTACGTTATTCTAACGCAGTTATTCATGCTACCACAGTTATTGGCAGAGGTTACCCTACACCAGGTGGGCTTCGTACCGTCTCCTTATATCATAATAAAACCTTTGTGGTGTATTAAGATATAAATTGTGGTCGTATTATGTGCCGAATAAGACACAAAACCAATGTCTCGGGATAATGAGCGTAGTAAAGTGGTACTTACACAAAACTGGATGGCACATTAACAGTCAGGGGCATACATAACTCTGAGGCCGTAGCACAAACAATTTGCGAAAAAGTATTCGTATCGAAAGCGTAAACGCGTCACGCTTCGGCGTACAAACTATGAGTTATCTGTGTCACAGTTGCCCTATATACATGACAGTCTGTAGTGTTGCAAGTGAGCGACACGCTACTTTACGCAGTTATTCGTGCTAGGCCCACTGACCATCAAGCGCATGGCTTTTCTGCTTCGTCCTCACCAATCCTATCAAAACTCATCCTCTTTATTTTATAAAATAGAGCAGCGCGGTATTCTGCATTCTGCAAAACTAAATTTATAGAGGTTGAAAGGGCACAAAGAAGTTTAATAAAGGTTATGTATTTTAAGCCGTATACATATTCTACTAATGACATGTATCATCATTCATTTGAGTCAGTTATTGACTGTAAGAAAACTTTATATCGTACAGATAGTTCTAAAAATCCACAAAAATACACCTTATGATGCAAACATCCTTAATAAAAGAAGAAAATATATTGTTATTAAAGTGATAGCCTGTAAATCTTCTTACGCCGGAAATAAATTTGTAAATAATTCAGCACGGTTATATAATTTCATAAACAAAAGTTTGGATATTTATCCAAAGAAATTTTATGATTGTAAAAAGCTAGTAGTCAATTGGATACGTACTAACTATGATGAAACAAAATCTTCACTACTTCGTACTGACAAGTGAACAACTACAATTATGTAAGATGTACAGAAGTATATTTTTAGTTAAACATACTGGACATCACAAACATTCTCACCCACACACACACACACACTAGCAGATACCTGATGTTATAAGGAGTAACTTAGCCTGCTTTTATTTTAGAAAAAAATAATATTAATATCTGCCTCTCTGTCTGTTTGTTACCTTATCACGCCTAAAGGGCTGAACGGATCTTAATCAAATTTGGCAGGGCTATAGATTATACCCCGGACCTTGATGATGATAAAAAGTATTACATTTGCTTCACATTTATGTTCTTTTTCATCATCATCACCATCATCCATCACCACGCGAGTGAAACCGCGTGGCGAAGCTAGTTTTAAGATATAATATTTTGATATACCTAGTATAGCGGCAATATACCGCATGCAAGTGAAACGCTTCGAAACAACTGTAACCTCCCTGTTTATTCAATAAACTTAAGTATATCAGTGATTAAGATAAGTACATTACAAAACAAAGAGCTACACTCGACTCTAGCGTAACTATTAATTAATACTTACTACATGAATGATTAAGGCGCTCTGCCAAAGTTTATGAAAGGATTCTATCTAATAAGAGGCTTCAAATTATGTCAGTAATTAAATACGAGTACTATACAGATAATAACTAATAACCCAACTTGTTCAAACATACTACGATTTTAGTTCTCTGGTTTAAGCTTTGGTTATTGTATATAACAGCGATGTCTGAATAATTCTATACATACATTAAACCTAAATGTCCACACAACTGCCCCTGGCAGTGTTGGTCGTAACAGAAGTTTTTTAAAACACTCCGCAGCCAAGTTGGTCGCTGTAAAATACATGTTTTTATACTATAATTAGTGGCAATTTTTTGAAATAGTACATTATGCACCGAGGGAGTAAAGCACTGTCTTACGTCACGGACGGCGTATTGGAACCTTAGCGTAACGGGGACCGCAGCGCAGATCTTTTTCTGTACCTATGTTGTTTGTGGTGACCAGTTCGATTTTCGAATAAACTCTCTTTACAATGCCCGTATCTACTTCGTACTAATACACAGGAGATTTTTTTGTATTGTGACAAATAAAAGAATACACCACCATTTCCGCTAGTCAAACATGGCGGCAACCACGTGAACTGAAGTACTTCCGCGAGTCCAAGAACAAATAAAAGAATACACCACCATTTCCGCTAGTCAAACATGGCGGCAACCACGTGAACTGAAGTACTTCCGCGAGTCCAAGATGGAGGAAATCACGTGGTTTGATGTAGCATCCAACAGCCAATGAAGAGCATGGCATTGTCCCGCCAAGAAAATGGCGGCGGAGAAGGAAAATCTCATCTGAAGACATCGCTAGTCAGTCGCTGATAGAGTCTTGTCAGAGTCAGCCAGATGGCAAAATATTTAGAAATGTGTATTAAGGCTGATAATTATAAGCTAAGTATATTTCTGTGTAATCTGCTTACTGTAACGTAACTTATGTGAAATTGGTTTACGTTCGAATAGAACTTTCCAATGTTACTGATATGGTGTTTATGTAGGCTTTAATGTAATTGTTACTTAGCATCTTGTAAATTTAGTTGAATGTAATTGGTATAGATTTGAGTTTCAAGTTATGGAATACATGTGCATAATCTAGTTTTATTGTTTTATTGTAATGGGTGTTACATTTTTAGAAGTGGGATACACCCGTCGCAACCGATCCCCTGGTCTACCGAATTGGGATCACTAATGGATCACCGCGGCCGGTCTCGGGGGCCGAGACGGAGGCCGACGACATCGGAACCACCGGAACGAGTCGTGTACAGCGAGTAGCCTGGAATGAATCTGGTAGGATCAATCCATATTTTTGTAACGTAACGGCAAAAGCCAATATACTGGAAACGGAAGGAAACTAACGCACTGTTTCTATTCTAAGTGTGAATTGTTCATTTAATTTTACCACTAATTGTTAAGTATGAGATAATAGTATACAAAGGTATGAGATACTATCTGGAGGTATCGTGTCTTGTATCATATATATATATAGATAGAACGACTGCCTTTACATCGTAGGACTATGCAGTGTTTTAGACACGTAATGAGATGTGGAAAATTAAAACTCTCTCCGAATAGCTAAAATATTAACGCTAACCGCGAGAGGTATCTTTTCAAGTGACTGTATATGTACGTACGAATATCGAGACTTGTTTACGTTAGTGATTGTCACAGCTAATAAACACCACGAAAAGGAAAGTTAGCTGTCATATATCGATCGCAAGTTAGGTCAGAATGGATTGACTCGCGGCATGGGTCTGGAGGTGTATAATTGGCTTCCTGAGGACGTTGTTTTGTTATAGCTGGCACCCTTCATATATTTATGGGCCAGCCAAATCATTAATGCACAATTTAGGTTAAGTTGCTCGAGCATAGAAAATACTATACGCTTTTGCTTTGCCGCGTCTATTGGCACATTTACTGATACTAAGGGCAATGTGTATGTCTAAAGCGACGATCGTTCTACCGTATTTGTCGCCTTACATCTGTGTTTGGATTGATGTACCGCTGGAGGCAGCAACTGTGCTCTCGGTCAAGTCGCGCTCGTGTTAGGATGGCGTTGAGGTCATATTCCCTCGTCGGTTTATTACTTCCTAGTCAAGACTCTGCGGGAAATCGTATAGGTGTAGCAGATGAAAGGAGGGAACATTTCGTTATGAACGTTGACACCACAAAAATTAAATGTAGTTTTAAGGATTCACAGGTTTTTCAGCAAGCACAGTTGATCTAAGAGTTACTGGTGAGGTGGAGATTAAAATGGAAACGATGGAGTTCAACAACTAAAAAGATTGCCGTTTCTGCAGTTGTCCAGCTATTTTATTCTTAAGGTATTCCTCGTAAAGTGTGCACTCTGGCCAAGAGTTTGCAGCTGACGGCGTTCAACGTACTGGTGGTGGTACTCGCGTCGGGATCGTCACTTCAAATTGTTTTGCAGAACAGGTGCTAAACAAGTTCACATCAACGCGAGAAGTAAAGGTTTGGCTGATATTGTTCTACGGGTACGGAATGGCGAACTTAATCTTCTATTGCTTGTTTCAGTAGCAGGGAATATATATACCACTCGTATGAGCTCGAGGCGTTCGATCGTAGAATCTATTAAGAGGTTAGGGATGGATTTGTTTGGTGATCGTTTTAGGTGTTGCGGATTGTGTAGCTGTCAGATACAACTTTGTCGCTAGGGATTTGCTGCCCGTATGGCTAGATGATGGTTTTTTCGTTACTGGTGGTTTACTATATGGAGGCCGATTATAGTCCTGGTGGTTCTCATGACCATTTTTTTTTTTTTTTTTTTGTCCCGGGAAATCCTTTATGGATACCACCTACCACGGGGAGGTAGGTGGTTATGTGGGAGTCCGTATACCCACCAAAACCCCGGGGTGTTCCATCACTGCCGCTTTTGGCGGGAACGCGGGACAGTTTTTGCACACGACCGCGAACCCGCCGCGGCCGTCCGTTGCCGGACCCTTCTCTTCGTGGCACGCCAGAACACATGGCGCGCCGCAACTGCCTCAAAGACCAAACCCGCCAACAATGGGCGCCAGACTTCCCCGTGTCTGGACGCCCGTGGTCTCCCTGCGGTGGGTCGGATACGTAGCCCCACCGCCTGCTACGTCAGCCACGGAGGATAACCCCCCGCGACCCCACCTCCTCGAGTCTGCGCCGAGCGCCTGGACCCCACCTCCTCGAGCCTGCGCCAAAGCGCCCGGGCCCCACCTCCTCGAGCCTGCACCAAAGCGCCCGGGCCCCACCTCCTCGAGTCTGCGCCAAAGCGCCCGGACCCCGCCACTCCTATGTGGTCTTGGCGGCCAAAGCCCATAGGAGCGGCCCTGCCTGAGCCGGCCAGCGCACCCCAACGCCGGCACGGCCCCTGGGTTCCTCTTGGCTTCACCGTGGTGCTCCAAGCCACAGCTACTGAGCCCCCCCCGCCACGTCAATGCGGGAACCCTTCGGGGGGGTGGTTCTCATGACCATGTATCAACATGACCATGGGCCTCGGTTACAGTGGAGTCTGCACTAGTAGTTGATAAACATTGTCAGACTGGATGTATGCCTTAAACTAAAGTACAATTGGTTAATGACCAGGAGGTTAGTAAAGGCACGTGCACGTTAAAAGATGGCGAGAGAAAGATGGAGAGAATAAAGCAGTGAGGAACGGCGAAGAGTGATTTGTGGTACTTAAATAGAATATTTTGGGGTGGTCTCTGACTGCTTAGAACATCTAGGTTCGGGACATTGCGATCAAATAATCAGCCATGGTTTATTGGTATGACCTGCACATATGCATGTATGTGAGCGCTTATTTGGACTGTCTAAAAGTCAATATGGTCAATATGGTCGTCCTGAAGGCAAATCCCATCCCATTGAAGGGTTTTAAAGCTGTTGCATGCCGTGCGCCTTGATCTTTGAGGACCCTTTTGTAGGAGCCGTTCAGGAATCGATTGAGTAATCATGGGTTATCATATTGTTGATTCGGTTTTAATTGGGGTTTACATGGGCTATTCCAGTCAATCAAGAGTTAAAGCCCATGAGGTTATAGGGTTACAAAATATACTGTTTCTTTATCCAGTAGAGAATATATCTGATCTTGGATATTTTGGATTTGGTTTTGATTTTGATTTTTTATAATGGGTTTTGCTTCAAGAGTAAAGGTTGGGAAAACATTATCATTACGGTAGCATGTTCACGTGCCAATGTCTAGGTCAAATGATGAAATCTGACTGTTTGAATGATTTAATGATTGTTGAAGGTTAAGGGGAATGGGATGCTATTATCCCCAACAATACTTGGGATATGAATAATCATTAAACTTTTCAATTAGTTACTCGCCCTAAAAATTGATGTTAGCGGGTCAATCAATAAGATTTCGGAACGAATAATTTTGATAGAGAAAGCGGTGTAGAAGATATGAAAAACGAAGCTTCTGTTAGTTTAAATGAATCCTCTGTCATATGTGCAAGTATTTTATAATTAACGAAATGCAATGTTAATAATTATGTCGATGTGGGGAAGTGGCTAAAGGAGAGATATAGTAAACCTTGCAGGGTTGCTAAGATGATGTGTAATGATGGGTACATGTTCTCTCTTATAGTCTGAGATAAGGGATGTACTGAGGGATTTTTTTTTTTGAGCGGGGAAATGCTGTGCACTTCCCTTCCGCCACGGGGGGGACGGGGGCGTGTGGGGCTCAGACCCACTAAAACCCCTCTGTGAGCAGTCCTCCGCCAAGGTGGGGCGAGACAGGGTCGCGCTGGCAGTCACCATCTCGCCCCAGCGGTAGGCCCGGATTGATCTTAACCGGGCCTCACCGCCTGTGAAGGGATGACCTTGCTCACCAAGGTCACCCCCTAGACGTGTAGGGCCGTGCAAACTGGCGAAGAGTCCCCCGACTATTCGCCAGTAACCTCACTACGGAGGAGGGAGGAGACGTGCAAACCGTCTTCTCCGTTCCCCCGGTCGTCTGCGCCGGAGCAGGTCAGCTCGGACATCGTTCTCCCTGATCCGCTCCGCGGCCTCCTTCTGCGTCATCACCGTTTCGCAGAAGGTGGCCACCGCCTGCCACGATCTCTCGCTGCTGAGCATGGAGAACACCACGCTCGGCAGGGAGAGATCTCCGCCTATTTCCGCTGAAAGCGTGTGCCGCTGCAGGCCCCATGCAGCACACACTTCCAGTATGTGGTGCGCCGTATCCTCCGGCGCACCGCACGCGTGGCAGGCTGGAGTCGCATCCCGTCTTGCGATTTGGTGCACGTACTTTCCGAAGCATCCATGTCCGGAGAGCACCTGCACCAATCGGAAGGTCAGCAACCCGAAAGGTCGTTTCACCCACCTCTGAAGGACCGGACGGATGGCCTCCACCGTCCACTGCCCAGGAACCGGGGGAGCCAGGTCCTCCTCCCACCGCCGCAATAGAGTGGCTCGCGCCTGCATCCTTGGAATCTCCTCGCCGCCACGAAGTGGTAGACTTCGGCAAGGATTTCCGCCTGCAGCTCCCAGGGGGGATCACAGGCCAGCACGCATGCCGCCGTCCATGACACCGTCTGGTATCCGCGAATCGCCCTAGTCGCAATGACTCGCTGCAGACGTCGCAGCAAGCTCCGATTATTGCGACCGAGGGTGTCTACCCAGACTGGTGCCCCGTAAAGGGCCATACTCCGGATCACTCCGGAGTACAGTCGGCGGCAGTTGGCGTTCGGACCACCCACGTTGGGCAGCAGCCTTCCCAACGCGGCTGCAGCTCTCACGACTCTTGGGGCCAGTTGGGCAAAATGGCTCCCAAAAGCCCACCTCCCATCCAGGCTGAGTCCCAGATATTTCATCTTGGCCCCAACCGGCACGAGGACCCCGTCCAGGATTATTCGCGTTTCTGGAGTGGCCCCACCCCGAGGCCCGTGGAATAGTAGGGGCTCGGTTTTGGAGACAGCAACCTCCAGTCCTAGGGCACGAATGCGGTCGATCACGAGTGTTGTGCCCACCTCGGCCAACCACAATACTTCCCGGAGGTTCCTCCCTCTGGCTACGACTAGCATGTCATCCGCATAGCACGCGACCCGCATGCTTGCGGGTAGCGTGCCACGAAGCACCCAGTAGTAGCCTACATTCCACAGGAGTGGTCCCAGCACTGACCCCTGTGGAACAGCGCAGCAGTACTGAGGGAATTTTAACTCTAGTTAGTCTATTGTTCAATAACTGGGTTTAACTTGGGTTAAACTCTGATTAAATTAACAGCCAATGAAGGCCTAGATTTGTTATGAATATAGTTATTAATATGTAAAATATTGGATTAGATAAAGAATATGCATATGATAAAAGAAAATGTTACTTTGACATGATGATATCATGAAATATTTGGGCATATTGGTGCATTACTTTGGACATGATATCATGAAATATTTTGGGCATATTAGTGCATTACTTTGGACATAATGATATCACCACGACACATGGGTGCAAGGACATTGCACAAATTATTGGACATTTTCATGTATCATATTGGATATCATAAAGACATAAATGAAAATTGAAAAATATTGAATATTTAATGGAATATATTAAATATTTGAATATTTAATTAAATATATCCTACATTTTATATAATGATATAAAATGATGGATATAAATGTATATTATTGGTTATCTAATGTTGGTTGCCTATTGTTGGTTGCCTAATGTTGGTTGTCTAATCATGGTTGCCTAATGTTGGTTGTCAAATGATGGTTGTCAAATGATGGTTGTCAAATGATGGTTGTCAGATGATGGTTGTCAGATGATGGTTGTCAGATGATGGTTGTCAAATGATGGTTGTCAGATGATGGTTGTTAGATGATGGTTGTCAGATGATGGTTGTCAGATGATGGTTGTCAGATGATGGTTGTCAGATGATGGTTGTCAGATGATGGTTGTCAGATGATGGTTGTCAGATGATGGTTGTCAGATGATCGTTGTCAGATGATGGTTGTCAGATGATGGTTGTCAGATGATGGTTATCAGATGATGGTTGTCAGATGATGGGCGTCAAAGATGGTTGGCAAATGATGGTTGGCAAGTGATATAACGTCTCCCTGTCTCACGCCTCTTTGCAATGGAATTGCCTTCGAACTCTGCTCCTGTACTCGGACTGACATGTAGGCGTTTTTGTACAAACACTTCAGCACTTCAATATACCGATAGTCAATACGGCACCGCTGGAGAGACTCAAGCACTGCCCACGTCTCGATCGAATCAAAGGCTTTCTCATAGTCCACAAACGCTAAACAAAGAGGCAAGTTATACTCTTCGGTCTTCTGTATAACTTGCCGTAGCGTGTGGATGTGGTCTATAGTACTATAGCCTTTTCGGAAACCGGCTTGTTCCGGAGGCTGGAATTCATCAAACCTGCGACTGAGACGGTTCGTTATGACCTTCGAAAACAGCTTATAAACATGGCTCAAAAGCGAGATGGGTCTGTAATTTTTAAGTAAAGTGTTGTCACCTTTCTTGAAGAACAGCACCACCACGCTTTTGTTCCATGCTTCTGGCGTTGAACCTTCGAGTAAGACGGTATTAAAGAGCTTCTGAAGGACTTTATGTACCGGTGTTCCACCCGCTTTCAGAAGCTCAGATGTGATACCGTCGTCACCAGGCGCCTTGTTGTTCTTAAGCTGTTTCAAGGCCATTCTAATCTCGTACAGGCTGATGTCCGGGATATCTTCGGTATAATGTCGGGTCAGCTTGGCTCTTGGGTCTTTGGCCGAGCTGCTAACAGGTTTAGCGACCGAGGTGTATAGCTGTCCGTAGAAACTCTCTACCTCTCCTAATACTTCTGCTTTGGTCGACGCTACACTACCGTCTTCTCTCTTCAGCTTCGTCAACTGGCTTTGCCCAATAGACATGTCTCATGCAAACACTTTGGAGCCTTTTTTCCGCTCTATCGTCTCTTTAATACGGTTTGTATTAAAGATCCGGATGTCGTGTCGCAAGGACTTCCATATTTGTCTATTGAGCAGCCTATATGCTTCAGCATCATGCGAAGACTGCATTTTCAGTGAGCGTCGTTCAGCCATGAGGTTGAGGGTATCGTTGGAGAGTTTCTGTGGCCTATCTGTACGGTGGGGTTTAAAGTATTTGGAACCCACTGTATGGACAGTTTCTACTAACCTGTTATTGATCTCGTCCACTGAAGCGATGTTCTCAAGGCAATCGAAGCGATTGGATAGCTCAAGTTGAAAGCTCTCGGGGTCTTGTATATGGGCACGAGTGGGTCGGAGCGTAGACTTCATCAGACGAGACCTCTCCAGTTTGACATTAATATTCACCGTGCCTCTTACCATTCGGTGATCCCTACCGGTTTTAACCCTGATGATCACGGAGACATCAGTGAATATTTGCCTTTTGGTGGTCATAATGAAGTCAATCTCATTTCTCGTGGAACCATCGGGACTCAGCCAGGTCCATTTCCTGTGAGGTGGCTTCTGAAAGAAAGAGTTCATCATAAAGAGTCTTCCTTCTTCATGAGTCCCCCATAACAACTAGAAAGTGCGTTTCAGAGGTATGTATGGCCCGATTAATGTCCTCATACATATCCTCCACCTCATCATCCGGGTGCGACTTCGTCGGTGCGTATACCTGAATGACTTTCAGCGAATATCGTTTGTATACTCTGAGTATTAGGTATACGACCCTATTGGAAACGCTATCGATCTTAACTATGTTGTTAGTAAGGGACTTGTGGACGAGAAAACCGACACCACCTTGGGACTGTTGGTCGCCCTCCCGGTAGTAGAGTAAGTTACCTGATTTTAGGATTATCGTATCCTCACCCGCTCTACGGACTTCAGATAACCCCACAATGTCCCAGTGTAACTTACTCATTTCTTCTTCCAGCTCATATATCTTCTCGTCTGTCCTCATCGTGCGTATGTTGTGTGTCACCAGGGCCAGTCGTCGTCGTTGGGGGTGGTAGCCGGGCGTCTGCCGGGGATTCTTAGCACCCCCTGCCCCACCGTTACCGTGGCCGCTACCGTAGCCAGGAATAGCGGGGCTGCCGGGGACTGGGGTTCCTAATGTGTCTTTCATTTGGGGGGATTTTGCCAATACTCGCCACGCTTGGCAGGCGGGTTGGCGAGCGCAGTTTTGAGGTTTTAATACTGGGAAAGTGCTGCTGCCCACCTTCCGATTGTTATCCCTTAGCAGATTTTTACGCACCCACGGGTAGAGTTGGGGGGGTACTATTCTAAGCCGGTACCCCACGGCACAAATGTAAATTTAGTTGAATGTAATTGGTTTAGATTTGAGTTTCAAGTTATGGAATACATGTGCATAATCTAGTTTTATTGTTTTATTGTAATGGGTGTTACAGTATGTTGTTTGTGACCAGTCGATTTTCGAATAAACTCTTCACTATGCCTGTATCTACTTCGTACTAAGAGTCCTAATCCAAATTACTTTATTCCCTTGAGATTTGAGTTTCATACAACACTACGCCCCGGGGGACGTAATGCCCAGCTTTACGTCGAGATTGCCTGATATGTAGTTGGACATTGTCGAGCAGGTGGTATGAAAACTTGTTTTATCAATGGAATTAATAGTAGTAAATCAACATTTACAGTGCGAATAGAAAGAAGTGGAATTTTTCATTCGCTTAAGATCCTCCTCGAGAAGGTACATATAGAATTTCTAGGAGTGAACACGAGCTTTTTTCTATAACGCTATCTGACAGGTTTCAGCGACAAAGGGGTAACGAGATCCCGAATCATCTCACGTGGTGAGATAGATGTATGGGGTGCAATTTGTGATCGAAGATCTACGATATTTCGCTGTTGTCGTTATTATATTCTGTGTGTATCATGGTATTATTTATATAATCATGTTAAGAAATTGTCTTGTTCAAGTTTAATGCGCAACTTTAACTTTTATAATTTTTTTAACTTTTTCATACGGTCTACATCCGAGCAACATCCGAGGATGCGTCGTGTAGAGGCGAAACACGTGTGGAATCATTTTTCGTTGATTGGGTTGTTTTGTGTGTTGCTTATTCTGTATACTTCCTATTTGCGTTTTATGCGGGAGGGAGGGTGGTGCACACTGCAACTCGGCCATACGCATTTTTCTCAGTGGAAGTGTCATTAAATATTTCTTTTAGTATGGTTTTGATATGGATTTCCGCAAAGTAACGCCCGAATCAATAAATTATCTAAATCACGCTGTGGTATATGTTTATACTCTTAACTCTGGCTCCAACAGATTTGAATTACATTTGGAATGGAGATAGCTTAATACACAGTTTCTTTTAACTCAGTTATCGGCAGTTTTGGTCAATCGCGTTAACATTTATATTATTATAAGTGGATGCATCTACGTAAAATAAAGTACCTAAATGTTAACGCGCGTTAAAAAGTGTATGTCACGTGCAGTAGCAAGTATAAATGTAGAACGAACGTTTGCATAGTATTAAAAGTGGGTTTAGGGTAACACTTTTAATACTATGCATTCCTGCAACCTCCTCCTAATTTGAAGTCGGTTAAAAATATATGTTATCCGCCAGTTTAGTTTGGTGTTCTGAACAAGCAAATTGCTACCAATATCTACAGTTATTTTTTATAGTAAGTATTACTTTTTTAAAGCACTAACGCCTGCTTAATGCATCAAAGGTCGCACGGCCGGACACAATAGAAATTTCATTGTTATAATGACATCGACCCTTGAAGGGTTAACGATACCAGCGATAGCGATGATCTATTGTTAGTTTTGCTCAGTGGATTTAAATAAATCTAGTGTTGTTTCTGAATGCAGACAATAAGCACAGTATCGGCGACGCTTCAGCGTGATTATCTGAGAACTTATTTTGCATTATTCGGTCAATACACTGCATGCCAGTCTTTGTTGTGTTTAATTTACATATTAACCGGCTAAGCGAGAGTCAGGCTTGCTCACCGAGGTTCTATATAACATAATACCTACTTCTTCTATGTATTGATCAAAAATATCGTTTTCGCGTTTTCTTTAAATACCTAGCCCGATATGCACATGTTTGGTTTTAATGTTATCAACCGCCTCCTAAAAAGAGGAGATTCTCAAGTCGATGCGTATGTTTTATAAGTATGATCACGCATAACTTTTTACGATTATAGAATTATTTTTTTGTTTGGTAGACTACACTTCCAAGTAGAAGAAGAGTTTAACCAAGCAGTTTTGAGTTACACTACAAAAACTGAAAAGTTTTCGGCCTATCTTGATGATATCAAAATTGACGGTGAATGACAATCGATCCCGTAAGTAGCAAGTGTCACTAAAAAAGGAGAAAAAGAACTTACCGTACTTAAAAAACTACCATAAAATTAAACCGACTTCAACACTTAAAAGTGTGAAATAAGTCGGTATCATGATGGTTCAAAAGTACCTATTATTACAATATTTTGCAAATGGTGACAGTGTTGTGTTCTCATATTAAGTAGTTAATGAAATGAACAAAATAAAAAAATAAAGCCGCGTACTATTTTACGGAACCCTAAAAAGATCTGATACTGAAAGTAAAATAAAAACTACTGAAAGATACTTAGATCGTCTACCACGTAGTGTCACTAAATAAATTTAGCGCCGCTGGATTTCGTCTTATCTTTGAAGTTAATAGAGACTGAAAAATGGTTTAAATATGGCTCGCGTTTAAGACCGCAATATGTATTTAAGTAGTGTTTTAATGAGAGATAGGTCAAACGAGCATGCGGCTCACTTGGTGGTAAGTGATCACCGACGCCCTCGGACATCCTGTGGCTACAATACCAGTGGACCAATCTCGAGGAGGCGCACTCGTATCCTGATGATAGTAAAAAGCAGAATCTTTAAACATCTAGTGTAACGAAACAGGTCAAAAATATTGTATGAAAAAAATACTTAGGTTAGAAAAGGAACAGGCAAAGAGTAACAACCGAACAGAATTCATAAATATTACTCGCTTTCTGCAGAAAAACAATCCTGAATAGGTCCATAAAAATACGTTGACGTCCAAACTCTCAGAACTTTCAGCGATAACACTATATTTTTTAGGTAATACATAGCCAACATATAGTACTTAATTAGTAACCAGCAGTTTTTTTAATTGTGTAAGTATATATATCGAAATATTTAAGAAAACGTACAAAATTAATGCATTTTCGCATGACATCGTCCAATATAACATGTGATTTACCTACCTTACGTAAAGCATCCTAATTTTTTTTAAATTGGGATTGGACCGCGTCTTAAGAAGGGAATACGCTCTTTTTGAAAGGTACATAGTCGTATCGGTTCGGGAATACTTTATATGGCAGCTGGTTCCATAAAGTAACAACGCATATTAGTGGACTGCCAGACGTTGAGTTAAAATGAGTGGAACATCAAGCTCTGTTGGAAAGTCCGATGACGCAACTCAGCTGCAGGTTTTAAACCGAACTTAGTTATTTAATAAAAAATAAAAATAAAAACACTCAATCAAGACGGATATCACACTAATAAGTAAGGTATGTTTGTTATTTCTTCTTGCTTAAACGGCTGGACCAATTTGGTATGAAGGTATACCTTTCATCGTCATTATTATTCATCACGCGGGTGTAACAGCGGAGCGCAGCTATTATAATTATTTCATATTGTTTATCATATTTGGTTACATTGTGGAATAATAAAACATGTACAGAACAGATTATATAAAAGTAAAAAGTTAACGAGAAATAAGGGTAATAAACTGTTTTAAACATCTACCTATACAGACTGACTGGTTGAACACTTTACATAAACAAGGACATGATAATTCATGGTCACATGAAACGTTTAAAAAAATAAAATTAAAAAAATACCGTTAAACTACAGAGGAAACCTTCATTCTATGAATGTGCTATAACTCGAAAATTATGGACACCGTCCGAACGGGGTTAATGACCCAAAGCGCCGCGCCGCGTTCAAAGGAATCAAGCTGCGTCCGAACGGGGTTAATGACCCAAAGGGCCGCGCCGCCCTTATTACTACACGCGCGCCGCGAGTGACCATGTTTATTGTTTTGAGTAGACAATTAAAGTTAAATTAGGTAAATATTAGGCACCTATTTTTTTTTCTTAATTAGAACGAGAATCGAGTACTGAGCACTATATATCAATATGTAAAGTGTTCGACCAGTCAGCCTGTATAAGCAGCGAGTACCTACATCCTACGATAAAATACCAGCACGCATTTCCAACCCAACTGAAACAATTTGCCGTAGGTGGGGAAACTTCGCGGCTTTTCAGGTAGTTGTACAATGTTAATTAGATGCTAATAATATATACTTTCATGTCTGCTTTTTCTCATATAAGCTGGTAATAGTTAAAACCTGAAAATAAACCCAAAAAGTGGGTC
The DNA here is from genome assembly GCA_917880725.1 of Selenia dentaria. Taxonomy (NCBI): domain Eukaryota; kingdom Metazoa; phylum Arthropoda; class Insecta; order Lepidoptera; family Geometridae; genus Selenia; species Selenia dentaria. Next base: position 15,827,387 of record OU862888.1, on the reverse strand, counting down.
GGATACAAAAAACATGGGAAATTTTAAAATACTTGAGCAACCTAGTCTGTTAAACAAAAAAAACTAAATAAATCCTTATCGTATAAAATATTGGAAGTAAAATAGTTTCATGTCTTATTAAAATTAGTTACTATTTATCAATAGATTTAAAGGAATGTGCTACGACATGAATTCACATTCTCAAAGTGTCACATTTTACTATTGTATTGAGACAGAGTTGTTAACCAGCTGTTATTCGGCTTAGCATATTTAACAACTCGTACTGGCAATTAAATGTGTATAAAAATAACATATTTAATACCACATACAGCACATTTTCTTCATTTTTTCATTCTAAATAGTAATAAATCTAGTGAAATAATGTAATTTATTTTTTACATAATATCACCTGCTTGACAATGTCCATTCACATATATCACGCAATCTTCACGTAACGCAAGGCATTACATCCAAGGGGGTTATAATCTAATAGTGTTTGAAAATCCCAAAGGATTAAAGTGATATGGAACTTTAAAATTTGTAGAAAACTCTTAGGATTTTTTTCTTTTTATGTGATCTGCCTGTGGTGGCCAGTTCGATTTATGTATAAACCCTCTTTACAACGCCCGTGTAAAAAGGGTTTAATATATGCTATTTTATGTCGCCCTGAGTTTTTATTGTCTTGCAACAGATATGAAAGGTAGAGTATATTCACCTCGAGGATAAAGCTTATCTTCGTCTTGGGCGGCTCGAACCCCTCGCATCTCTAAGGACTCAAGTTGGCTCTTAAGTCCCTCGTTACGCTTAGGGTCCAATATGACACCCGTGACTTACGTCAGGGTAGGGTGTCTTACGACACTGCTTTACCCCCTCGATGTATAATCTACTATTATTTTGGCTTAGCCATCCAGCATTCTTTGCGGTCCCGTGTATACTTATATAAGTAGCTATTTATAGGGTAGATGGTATATCTCCAAGTAGGTACATCCAATAGTAGGTACTAGATATACAGACACTTCGTTGTTTGTCTATCTGTCTATCCGTTTGTTTTCTGGCTGTCTGTTTGTATGTCTGTAGTATAGGTATAAAGTAGGGTATTATTGGGCGTCCTACTCCACCTTCCGTTTCTGAGGCTCACTCCGTTCGCCTCATCCACTCTCGGTGGAGTAGGACGCCCAATAATACTTCGAGATCGTGCAACATATGAGCTTACCTTGATTAAGATATCATCGAGTGTTTGGTCTGGGCGCTGTTCCACTGCACTACTTCACTACATCAACAAAGATTTACAATTCAACCCTATTCCACTTTTCCAGTTTTTAAACCTAACCGGATTTATATTATTTTATATATGTCGATGTAATAAATGAATCTACTCATTATTAATCAAACCATTTCAACCGGTGGCCATGAAATTTGTAAAACAATCACAATCGTTAGATTCAAACAGAATCTGCGTTGAGGCTGGAAAGTCTGATTTACGTCATGGAGAATTATTGCCTAATTCGGTTCGGTGCATTATTTGTGGACCATCAAATTGTGGAAAAACTAATTTACTGATTGGTCTTCTAATACATGAGAATGGTTTAAGATTTCAAAATGTGTATGTTTATTCAAAAACCCTGCATCAACCGAAGTATATTTTTTTAGAACGAGTTTTGCAACGTGTACCAAGCCTTTCATTTCAGAAATATTGTGAAAATGAAGAGGTATTAAGTGTTCAAGACGCAAAACCGTATTCTGTTATCATATTTGATGATGTTGCATGTGAAAATCAAAATAACATGCGTGATTATTTTGCGATGGGGAGACATAAGAACATTGATTGTATTTATGTGAATCAAACATACACTAAAATCCCGAAACAGTTAGTAAGAGACAACGCAAATGTAATCGTACTTTTTAAACAAGATGAAATAAATATGAGACACGTATATGATGAACATGTTAATACAGACATGACATGGATTGAATTTCGTGAAATGTGTTCTAAAATATGGAGGGAACCCTTTAATTATGTTGTAATTAATAAAGACTGTCCCAAGAATAAAGGTTGTTACAGAAATAAATTTGACACTTTCGTAGTCTTTGATTAGGAACATGAGTTATATATAAGACCGTTACCTGTGCGGTAATATTATTCGTCAGACAACCCCTAATCAATTGTGACCTATTTTAAAAATATGGATAAATCATTGAAAAGGCAAATTGTTGATGCAGCAGAAGCTGTGAAGAAAAAAGTACGAAAAATGAGAGATGATGAGATTAACAATAAACAAGCACTGGAATCGGTTTTCAAGCCTGTAACAGAACCTCTCAATTTAATTGCTAGCGCCAGTCAGCAAACTCCTCTCGTGCATGCTATGGAAGATGAAGAGACCGAAGTTCCATTTATTGATAAAACTTTGCACAAGGAACCTGACTATCAAAGCAGCAAGGAAGATGAAAACGAATACGAATCTGATAGCGACAGTGACATTTCATATAAATCAGTAGGTGATACGTCATCCTGGTCAGTATCTTCAGATGCGTTAACAGACATACCGTTTGGTGTTAGTGTAGAACGTGGGAACCTAATGTTAGGTTCTGCTCGCATAACTATCAATGATCAATACATAATCGTGGCAGGACGTAAATACCGTAATACGCCTGGTTTGAAGCAGTTGCTGTTAAAGAAAGACGTGGACCTGAACTTGGTTACAGATAGTGATATGCAACATTATAAATCGATGCTAATCGAAACAAATGCACATCGACGAGGCTTTGATCCAAGTAAGCCAATAAAAAGTTATAAGGGACAAAAATATTTGCAAGTAATTAAACCTCTTTTCAAACTGCGAAATACAGTTCAGGGTATCCAATCGAAAGGAAAAGGACTACCGCTGACAAAAAAATGGAAGAAAAACGTAGATTTTGTGTATTGGGATGATCCGAACGAATTAGTGGAAAGGCTAAAATTATTAATTGCATCTCGAGATGCTGGTAACACAGGTTAAGACAACGAAATAATATCTATTATTGAAGAATTACGTGAAAGTAAAGTAATAAATAAGTAAAGTATTTTTTTATGTTCTTTTTATCATTGACCATTCATTACAATACACCCTAATCATGAATGTCGATAAGTTCGGTCATTTTATTCATAAAAGAATGCGTTTATCAGAAATATTTGACTTTAACGAAAACGCATTACTAAAATCAGAAAATGGAAATTTCAATCTGAAAAATTCTAGATTGGGAGGAATTAAACCTCCCGTAGAATTAGACGATGCTGTTAATAAGGATTATGTGGATCGATTGAATACTAAAACGATAAGAGAATTTGATAAACTGATTGGTTCATTACGATCTCGAATCATATTAGACGTACACAAGATAGCTCAGGATACTTTAAAAGCAAAGATACCTGAGGTTTTAATTCAATTGGAAGATAAGTTTTACACTAAAGCAGATGTAAATAAATTAATAAAAAAGACTCCGTAATGTCAAAACAGCAAATTGTAAATGAAATACACAAAGCAGCACGAAGAAATTTTCTTCGACGTTGTGTTATTCTTAAGGGAATTGACGACTTGTGGCAAGCAGATCTTATGGACATGCAAAACTTGAGAACGTATAATAAAGGACATAATTACGTTTTAGTAGTGATTGACTGTTTTTCAAAATACGCCTGGACAGAGCCATTAAAATCGAAAAATAAATTTGAGGTTAGTAGGGCATTTGAACGTATACTGCTTAGCACTCATCGGCATCCTGTTAATTTACAAACTGATATGGGGACAGAGTTTTATAATAGCACGTTTCAAACGCTCATGAAGACGTACAACATTAATCATTACTCATCGTTTTCCACAAAAAAAGCTTCGATCGTAGAACGACTGATTAAAACGGTTAAAAATAAATTATATAAATCTTTTAGTTTGAATGGAAACTATAAATGGTTAGGTTCAACATTAGAAGATATACTGAAGACATATAACAACACAATCCATCGAACTATTAGATGTAAACCGGTTGATGTGAATAAATCTAATGAATCAGTAATAAAAGAAAATATTAAAAAAACATACAAACATATATCCATCAAACGACTGCCTAAGTTCAAAGTTGGTGACTGTGTTCGTATCAGTAAATACAAACACAATTTCGAAAAAGGTTACACCCCCAATTGGTCAACTGAACTATTTACTATTAAGAAGATAAATAAAACCATACCAGTAACATACCACATAGAAGATCAACGAAAGAAAGATATAGTAGGAGCATTTTATGAGCAAGAACTTCAAAAATCTAATCATCCTAATGTTTATTTGATAGAAAAAGTTTTAAAAAGAAAAGGACGTAAACTGTTCGTCAAATGGTTAGGTCTAAACGATGAAGAAAACAGTTGGATTGATAAAGCTGCAATAATGAGTTAAGATATATAACTAATGCTGATGTAACATTCCTATCATTACACTTCGAGTAATGCATGGTGGTGGACTAGTAAATAACATAATCAATAATCTACCGTTTGAAGTTCATTTGCCTGGATACAATTATTGCGGACCAGGAACTAAACTTCAAAAACGTTTATTACGAGGTGATCGAGGTGTAAATAAGCTAGATGAAGCTTGCATGCACCACGACATTGCTTACGCAAATCATACAGATCTATCCCATCGTCACAAAGCTGACTTACAATTACTCAACATGGCCAAACAAAGACTTAAATCAAAAGATGCGGGAAAAGGTGAAAAGTTAAGCTCATGGCTAGTGAGCAAGGTTATGAAAGCAAAACTGAAGTCTGGTTCCGGAGTTAAAACCTTCAGAAGCTTGGTTTCAAAAATAAGAGCAAAAATAAAAAAATTGAAGCCTAAGAATAGTAAAACTTTGATTAAAGTTGCTTATTTAGCAGCTAAAAAAATGTTTCCAGAAATTAATCGAATTCGAGTACCGCGAGTAATACCTTTGCCAAAAACTGGAGGGGTCCTGCCTTTAATCCCTATTTTCGCTGGTTTATCAGCTTTAGGCGCTTTAGCTGGTGGTGCTGCTGGTATTGCAAAAACTGTAAACGATTACAAAGCAGCTCAGCAAAATTTGCGAGAAACAGAACGACACAATAAGGCTATGGAAGGTTCGGTGCTGGGCAAGGGTTTATACATTAAACCGTACAAAAATGGTAAAAGGATTGTTTATAAAATCATCAAAAAACTAGAAAGCTTGCTACCTGATCGTCCTCTGACTAATGTAGATATTCAAAAGTATGCAAGAGACATCCCATATTTCCGAGGGATCTACATGAAGGATCAGTTACCAAGAAAACCGAAGAGAATTGAATGCGCTATCGTAAACTTAGACGATTCTAAGAACGAAGGAACTCATTGGGTAGCTTATGTTAAATTATACAAGTATTGTGAATATTTTGATAGCTATGGAGATTTAAAACCTCCAGCAGAATTAATGCGATATTTTAAGAATTGTAATGTTTATTATAACTACACAAGATATCAAAGATTCAATACAGTAAATTGTGGTCACTTATGTTTAGAGTACCTGCTAACTTTTTGGAATAAAAAATTATAAAATGTATGTTTTTCTTTGAATTCAAGCATTATCACAATGTCACTCACATTGTCAATAACTGGAAATTCGTCAACGTTATCTACATACTATCCAAATACATTGCAACTAGATGGTGCTTATGAGTGTGCCTTATTGCAATTTTCAACATTTAATTCAATTCCAAATGTTGACAAAAGTAATAATAAGTTTTATTATGGCTCTAACGAAGTTATTGAAATACCGGAAGGCATTTATGAATTGCAAGATATCAGTGATTATTTAAAAACTGAAATAAATGATGCAACTATAAAACTACTGTGCAATAACAATACGTTAAAAACTACTATTTTCTGTACAAAAGACATTGATTTTAACAAAGAAGGCTCTTTCAGAAGACTGTTAGGATTTAATAAGCAGATTTTAAAAGGTAATAAATGGCATGTATCACAGTTCCCAGTCAACATTTTACCTACGACCGTGATCAGGGTTGAATGTGATATTGTTAGTGGGTCGTTTATAAACAACGAACCAAGTCACATCATTCACGAATTTGCACTCAACGTGCCACCTGGATACAGGATCATAGAAATACCGAAGAACGCAATATACTTTCCGATAAATCAAAACAATATAAGCTGTATTCACATTAAGCTATTAGATATAAGGAATCGCTTAATAAATTTACGTGGTGAAGAAGTGCAGCTGTATTTGCATCTCAGACGAAAAAATGATTGACTACAATAAATATGTACCTCAACAAGTAAAAAATATCAGTTCTACTCGAGCTATCCGCCATACAAGACCCCGCTCTAAGAAGAAAATAAAATTAACCAAAGACAATAAAGCATTCCTGAAAGCAATCGGATTACTAGAATGAATATCTTAGACGTTTTATCCACTCCGACTTACGACACCACGATAGAAGGCATAGAATTTCATTCTTACAAACCCTACGTAACAAGTTTTAATAGAAATGATGAAATACGTATACCTATCAACCAACAGGACCTGTACATATTACCGTCAGCTAGCACTTTATATTTGGAAGGAACCGTTATAGTCAGCAAAAAGGATCCGAAAGACAAAGCTACTAGTGTCCAATTCACCAACAATGCTCTACTTTACCTATTTCAAGATATTAGGTATGAGCTAAATGGAGTAGAGATAGATAAAATAAAAATTGCTGGTATAACTACAACCATGAAATCGTTAATATCAATGAATGAGAGTGAATCAAAGATGTCTAACGCCTGGGGTTGGAATATCAACGGTGTAAAAAATATTAACGAAGGAAGTTTTTCTGCTTCTATCCCACTTCGCAATATCCTCGGTTTTGCGGAAGATTTTAAAAAAGTCGTTATAAATAGTAGACACGAACTGGTACTGTTACGAAGTAACACTAATTTAAACGCTGTAAAACTTAACCCTGGGGAAGTAGTGGATGACATTCACATCAACAAAATCATATGGCGTGTACCACATGTTAAAGTATCAGACAAGGAAAAAATTTCTTTGCTTAAACTGTTAGAAAAAGATCGACCGCTTCAGATGATTTACCGAAATTGGGATCTGTACGAATATCCAGCTTTACCTAAAACTACAAAGCATACAATATGGTCTATCAAAACTGCATCTCAAATCGAAAAACCAAGATACGTCATTATAGGCTTACAGACAAATAGGAAAAATAGTGCAAGTTCTGACATGTCTCAATTCGATCACTGCAATGTTCGTGACGTAAAAGTGTACCTTAATTCAACTTATTTTCCATATGAAAGTCTGAACGCGAATTTTGCTAATAACAGGATTGCTTTATTATACGAGCAATATATCAGATTTCAACAGTCGTATTACGGACGTTGTCCACAACCGTTGTTAAGTGAGAAACAGTTTAAAGATTTAGCACCGCTGTTTGTGGTTGATTGCTCTAGACAAGCAGAGAATCTAAAGACGGGTCCTGTTGTAGATGTAAGAGTAGAAATTGAGAGTGATTCGGAACTACCAGATCAGACAGCCGCTTATTGTCTCATTCTGAACGACTGCATTGTTGAATACAAACCATTAAGTAGCATCGTAAAGAAGATATCATGAACGTAGATACCATCATAGTTGACCTCCAAGGAAGCTCAAATTGTCTTGTATCAGGAAAATACGATTTGAGTAATTTAAACTCTTGTTTTTTCATTGTATTAACTAATTTTTCTAAACTAGTCCCTAAAAACTTGAAAGAATCTACAAAGCGAACCTTTATACTTTCTTCTTTCGAAATAGGAATGAACTTTGTGAGCGAAATATAGTTTTCTTTTGTTTTAGGTATTACTTTTAAAGACCCAGGAGCTTTGCCTAATTCTTTAATGAAAAGGTGACAGTCATAACCTGATAAATTATGAAAAAACACTGGTAAAAATGTAGGCAATTTATATTGCAAGTTACAATAACTATGAGCCGTGCCGCGATATTTACCGGTCAAATGACAGTGGTCTCTCTCTCTCTAATGAGTAGATTCATTTATTACATCGACATATATAAAATAATATAAATCCGGTTAGGTTTAAAAACTGGAAAAGTGGAATAGGGTTGAATTGTAAATCTTTGTTGATGTAGTGAAGTAGTGCAGTGGAACAGCGCCCAGACCAAACACTCGATGATATCTTAATCAAGGTAAGCTCATATGTTGCACGATCTCGAAGTATTATTGGGCGTCCTACTCCACCGAGAGTGGATGAGGCGAACGGAGTGAGCCTCAGAAACGGAAGGTGGAGTAGGACGCCCAATAATACCCTACTGTATAATATTACCATCGAACCGTTGATACAACTGTTATTCGGTTTGACATGTTTAACACCTCGTGGTTGCAAAATACAACATACCTATATATTTTTAAAATGCAATGCAATATATTTTTAAAAACTTCAAATCATTTATCGAACTCTAATTAAAATGGTAATTTATCAGTGCATACTTATTTAAGTATTTATGTATAGGGTAGATATTGTCAGTAACTCGCTTCTAGAACTACTAGAACATCAAACTAAACCAGCGAACAAAAATCTTAAGTTAATGTGCCTTCTATTACAACGTCATGGTAACATAACACATCATAATGATTTAGCTTGATAATAAAAGATGCTTGCAATGTCGAGCATGCAGCTTTTTAATTTTTATTATTATTTTATTATTTAATTAAATAATACCTGCTCCTCATGTACTGAAATCTAGTTTGTTCGCTACCATTTCTGATAGTCCTTTGAAAACAGTCAATAAGTACCTATATAACATAAGAACATACATCATACATAAAATATATTACCGCACACAATTTTGTTTCTAAGTAAGTATCCTCTATATCTGTCTGTCTTGTGTCTGGCTGTTGTCTGGCTATCTGGCTGTATGTCTGTATGCCGTTTTCTCAGGAACACGTGGACATGTATAGAAAGAGAGAAAGAAGAGATACTATACACCTATCTCTTTTCAAGTTTTTAAAAAGCTAATTTTGTATCAATGCAATCAAATAATGCGGCCATTTAAGCTGTATATTTTGACACTCGACAGTAAATGAAAACCTACAGGTGCCCGTTGAACTTAGAGTCGTGAAATGTGATTAGGTCTCGCAGCACAGGTAGAGAGAAGTTTTTAATTTAGTTATTGAAAACAATTAGAATTAAAAAATTACGAATTGAAAACGAAAATGACATGGTTTATGTGTTACCTATTCTTATTACTTATATGATGAAAAAATATATAGTTCAAACATACATTAATTGCAGAAGGTCATTTAACGTGACCTATGGATAGGTATGTGATACATATCTTTATGGAAAATATTTAAAGATCATTAGATTTCATTGTTTTTTTGAGGTAACCTCTATTGAATCTAATTGAATCTAATCTAACCTAACCATAAAAAAAACCTACATAATTATTTAAAAATGAACCCCATTTTCTTCAGGTCACGTCAACTTGAGAACAGATGGAACAATCTCGCTAATTCTTTTTTGTTGTGTTAATTGTTGTCAGGAGAAGGTTCATATGAAATAAAAACCAAGAAAAGACGGGAAGTACAGGCGAGCCCGAAGGTCGAATCTACTATGCGATCGAAGTTGCGGGCAGCCGCTAGTACATAATAAAGCCATGGAAAACACTGTTTCAAAGTTTTTATTTAATCAAGCCCCCGTCGCTTAAAGCAAGCTCCCATAAAAACTAGTGCCGCCACCTATCAGAATAATCTAACATTATAGAAATGTTTGTACAACGCCATCTTGTAACAATATCTTGTATCTTTAACACAGAGGGAGAACATAAGAATAAATAAAGTTGTCTTCATGAGTTGATTTGCCACCGGCCCGACGAGTTGCTTTTTGCTCCATCTGGTGGAAATCGGAATACTGCGTGTCGCTGTCAGTATGATATTCAAAAGACAAAAAGTCCTTTCTGAGTGTTTTTCTTTCATATTCTATGGAGACGCCGCGGCGTTTCATAGGTAGATGTCGTTTTACAATTTTATCCACATCACCGTACTCAAAAATCAAAGAAAGTCCTCGTGTGCCCGGAAGATGCAACGATTGCATGCGCGACTCCCTCGTGCAGCTTTCGCATTTATAATATTAGTTAGGATTAGGATAATTATAAAACCAGTAATAGGTACTTACCTACTACGTACCTATATCTAAATTGGTCTAAAATTGTTTTTATACTTAATAAGCATTACGCCTGCCCATGTCAGTTGCAGTGCCACCCGGAGCTTAGTAAAACTGTAGTTTTGCGTAGCACTGTACCGTTCTCGTCATCCCGAAATTTGTAGTTGACTCTCAACAGCACAGTACCTACTTTCTCTTTCAAAGGTACCCTTATCACCCTAACAATAATGCTTTCGCACTTTTGCAACAAAACATTAACGACGTGTACGGGCCTAACACTGCTTGCTTAAACACTGTCCATCAATTCCATTATTGCTTCATTTTAAATCTGAAACTTTAAGTTGAAAAACGAGTCGCAGTCTGCCGGTACACTGTCCATCAATTCCATTATTGCTTCATTTAAAATCTGAAACTTTAAGTTGAAAAACGAGTCGCAGTCTGCCGGTAACCATTGTCGACAATGAATAATTGAAGGCAGTAGTGGAAGCGGATTCAACTCAATCTATACTATATATATACTCAATATATATGTAAATTTGCTACGGCCCTTGGAAAGATAAAACAAGCTAGATAAGTGCCACACGAACTAATAAGCGACCAATAGTGAGACTTACACGTCGAAGCATGCATAGCACTTACCGAATGGGCATAGAAACGAGGGAATTCTAAATCGAATTGTTACCTGCTATGATAAGTGGATCGTATACCACAGCCGTAAGCGTTAGTCTCAGTGGGTGGATTGGGTTACAGCACCTAATTAGTGAATTTAGTGAATTAGTGCGTTAAAAAAAAGATAACTCATAGGAAGATCATCATCTTCAACGTCAAGTCCGTCTCAAGCCGTATCAAGTCTGATGGTGACTGTCGGGTGGACCAGTACCAGACTTGTACATCACATTTTCTTACCGAATTGCACAACAATGACAGCAAAAGACTATTGCCAAGAATTGCAAACAATGATGGAGAAGCTCGCAATTCCACAACCAAGGCTGGTCAATTTCTCTTCCCCATTGCTTCTCCACGACAACAAGCGAGCTCACACTTCACGACAGACGAGTTGCAAGAGTTACAGCTGGAAGCTCTCCGTCACCCACCGTATAGTGCATATTGGGGCAGTGTCTTAATAGCTTTCAACTTTTTTGAAAATTAATTGTAAATAAACAGTACAAAACGGAAAGAATAACCTGGACTGAAAAAAAAAAACAAATGATGAAGTCTTAAGCCTAGTAGATCAAAGCCAGTCTCTGCTAAAAACTATTAAAGTGACAAGAGGGAAGTTGTTAGACCACTTTATGAAACACGACATATTTATAAAAACCATCATGGAGGGGACATAAATGAAAAAAGGAAAGAATTTGCACGGCAAAGAGAGAACCCAAAAAATTTGATGAAAGAAAAAAGATTTAAAGGGAGAAGAGGGAATTGGTTGGGCTACTTTATGCAACACGACATTTATATAAAAACCATCATAGAGAGGAACATAAATGAAAAAAATAAAGGCAAGGCAAAGAGAGAAAAGAAAAACTATAGAAAAAAGTTTTTCAAAGGACCTTCATACTACACCAGATATTTCAAAGTACTATTTTTAAGTATAAATTTCCTTTTTTAGAATTTAAAAAAAACTGAAAAAATCATAGTAAACAATGTAATGATTCCATGAAAAAAAAAACACTGAAATCGGACAATGTTTAGAGGTAGAAAAGAGTTTTCTCTTTTAGCATGGAAAGTACTAGCTATGCAATCCTCTTAAAGTAAGTAGGTATAATGTTGCATTTGCTATGAAACAGCTCACCTTAAAATAAAAAGTGCTAAAAAATCTTTACACTTTTTAACGTTATAGAGTAATTATAAAGCAAGTAAGGCAACTTTAGGTATCTATAATAAAGGTATTTTTATAAAAATATTTGTATTATTAGGTCTTTACCTACGAAATTAGAGATTTGTAAGTATGAATATTTTAGCTTATATACGTTTGGTATTAAATTTTCTAATTAAAATACTGGCCTAAATTATCTATATAGTTTTGCCATTTTGATCGCAGTTAGTTTATTCTTTTACTGTAGTAGTCTGCCGGACGAGCGGCGATGACGTCACCGAAAACGCTTACGCCGCGGCCACAACGCTCGCGGTTCGAAGGTGGGTTTACGTGGTCGTTGCGAGCTGTCACTGTCAACCAAAGGGAACGGCAAACCGGGGCGCGAAAGTTGTGAGCGTTGACGGCGCTTGCCGGAACGGAGCGTATTTTACAACTCGAATCGCGACTAAAACTAAGTATATCTAGGTAGTAATTACAACTATTTATCTATATTACTACGATCAATGTAACGGAAAACGACACTACTTGGTAACACACTGAACAGTTGTACACCAATCTGTTTGACTTCACAAAAACCGATTAACTACGGATGCTGGTATTCAGTTGTTCCCAATGTATGTATGGGAGTAAGGCTTGGGAGAGCTCACTTAACAATTTGAGTTTTTGTAAAGCACTTGTAGCTCTTGATTTAGTACATTATTATTCTCAAACTTTCTCACCACATTATTCAGAATCTATATCCTCATCGATTCATAATTATTGGACAGCATGCAAAAGCTTAGAATCAATGCGGAACGTTTTCTGGGTCTTTAATTTAAATGAGAGTTGGAATCGATTTAGGTCTTTTTTGCTCTTTTACACTAAGTAATCTATCTCGGGAAAGAGACGAGCTGGTCGCAGGAAAAAATCATGGCTACGAAACATCAGGGAGTGGACAGGGGTTGCGAGTGCTGCTCAACTTTTTCGCCTCGCCAAGGGTAGAGATAAGTACGGAAAGCTGATTGCCAACCTTCATTGATTGAAGAGGCACTGAGAGAAGGAGAAGAACTAATCTATACTAATATTTATATTTTTGTATGTAACGAATAAACACAAAAACTACTGGACTGATTACAACAATATTTTTTTCTGTTAGTAAGCTACATTATCACGGAGTAACATAGGTCATATACTCGTAATATTTTCAAAAAAGTTAGGGTTATGGAAACATTGATACGTTGTGACATGACTCAAGCTGTGAAAAAAATAGCAAAAAACATTCTTACTTCGCATACGCTGCAGAAACTATTGATAATAGAGCAAAGTGATGTATTTCAATTTTACTTATAAAAAAAACATTAATATCTAAGTTGACTTGGGTAACTCATGTAAATACTGTATGTCAGAGGCTTGGTCGCTTTACTTTTGCACTCAAAAGGGTAAGGCAAACTGTTTCAGCGGAAGCTGCCTTGGCAGCATATCATGGCTATGTGTCATCAGTTCTCAGTTATGGCTTAATAATGTGGGGAAACTCTGTAGACTCAATCAAAGCCTTCAAAGTACAAAAAAGGAGTATTCGAGTTATAAATATAGCTTGGTTTTTGGATAGTTGCAAGCCGTTATTTAAGAAATGTAATGTCCTACCACTTCCTTGTATGTACATTAAAGACACATGCGTATTCGTTAGAGCTCATCCTAATTATTTCACAAAACGTAACGAGATTAACATTATACAAAAAAGAGCTAAATTGCAAAATCTACTTTACCAACCCACTTGTCATAGAGATATTTATAAGAAAAATGTATACAACATGTGCATAACTATTTATTATAAATTACCAGACCATATAAAATTGCTGCATGGTAATAAATTTAAATTAAACCTACATAAGTGGCTATTGGACAAATGTTTTATAGTGTAAATGAATATCTTAATTTTAAATAATATAATTAAGTATAGAATTTAATAATGTATTATTAGAAATTTGTTGAATGTTAATTTAATAACTTTATATTTGTATGTATTAATTTATATTTTAATTATTATAATATTTGCACGCCTGCCTGATGATAATACACGTGTTTTAAGTAAAAAACAAAAAAGTATGCAATACCATATGTCTAACTATAACAGTTATGTCACAATAATTACTTTTCCGTGTTAAAATATGCAATAACGCCGGTACAAAAACGGCCACATTATTCTCACCTTGGTGTTAATCCATAACTACTCTAATAATAAAGAGGAAAAATTTGTTAGTTTGTTTGTAACGGATAAACGCAAAAACTTCATAACTGGTTCAATAAAATATTTCACCTATAGAAAACTATATCATGACTGAGTAACATCCGCTATATTTGATTCATCATCATCTATCACCGCGCGGGTGAAACCGCAGAGCGCAGCTATAATATAGTAGTATATATTTACGCATAAGGATCTTTCTGACATTGTGCTATTCACGCATGACACATCTCTGATTATTTTATGTAGAAGAGATAGTGAACTAATCCAAGTAAACAAATGTTTTGTCTTGTATATATGTTTGATGCTATATTAACTTGCTGTAGGTACTTAGAACTGAATGTTATGCTTGGTTGAGTTAGTCTTGAAACTGACAAGGCAATAGTATTCCCGGGTATTAACATAGACTCCACGTTACAATTTAGCGGTCATATAAAAATACTACAACATCTTGATTAGGACCATCAGGACATAAAAAAGGGGTAGACCAATTGCGCATGGGGCAGACTACATTAATAAAAGCAGGTACCCACTGGATGCGAGTAGCAGATGACAGAGTACATTGGTCATATCTGGAGGGAAGCCTTTACAACTAAATGCAACCAAAAAAATAATTTTGTAATATTAACATGATTTATTAGAAATTTTTTAATAAGTATACTTACTAAAAATATTGTCTAAGACAATTACTAGAAATATGAAGCAATTTACTGCAACAAATTAATTAAAATTGTAAGTTTATTATCTTAATCAAATATAAACACCTAAATATAAAAAGTAAAACCTACCAAAATACTAAGATTTGTAACATTGGATCAATGAATTTTGCATGCACACTGTTTTAAATTTTAAATCTCTACTGTGAAGCAAGAAATAAAAAACTTTTATATTATCATTTTTAAATTTTATTTATAAAAATACTATCTAGGAGACTTCTTTATTTCTTCTTTACTTCTAAGAGAGTTCTGCTGCCTAATATGGTTCGTAAAATAAGAGAATTGATAGGCGTTTCTACGGCACGGGCAGTCTACTTTGCATACTTCCACATCATTTTTCTGAATGCGAATTTTCGAGATAAAATCATGAATATATTAAAAAAAATTAATATACTAAAGTGGTATTCCTTGTATGTTATTTATAAATAATGTGCAATAACTATGTAATTTTAATTTGAATGACGCGTATAACACTAAAAATAAGAGAAGTATTGCTGTTCCTAGTTTTAGACTAGCACAAACAAATAATTATTTATTAGGATATACAATAAAATCCCAAACCAGAGCTTACAGGAAGAATATTCATGTAGGCAGTTTTTTTTTCTTTTAAGTTTTGATAGAGCAGTCTAATAAATAGTGGAATGATGCACCAATAGTGACGACTTCAACTGAAGTGGCATTCATAGTAGATTAGTTGCCAAGGGCTGTAAGGCATCCTCGAACTATAGGCGCCCTCGCTGCGCTCGTGCGCCTAAATATCTCGGCCTGCAATTGATGTGTGGCAAACTGTTTTGCAACCGCCTTTTTATGTTTTTATACCAGTGTTTTCACTTTTGAATTATTTTGTTTGTGGAGTCTTTTTGAAGTTTTGTATTTATGTCATTATATATTTTTACACGACAATGAAAGGCGGATTTAATTTTAGCTCCTAGTATACTAAATCTAGAGAATAGCTAGGGTAGGCCTCCACACGGTAAAATAGTGGTCCTTCGAGCCGCTTGGCACCAGTGCTGATAGTAGACCACATGAAGTAGGTGTAGAGCTAGGAACATCCACCTTCACTCGCACGTTGGGGTTGATATGGCAGCCCGTCTCTGATATGGTCAGTTTTAATATGGGATTTAAAGACCCGCTGCCAGATCAATTGACCAAACGAGTAGTCTTAGCACAAGTCATGCGCATATATGACCCATTAGGTATCTTAGCTCCATTGGTAGTTAGAGGCCGTATTTTATTTCAAAATTTGTGGCGTAAAGGTCTTGATTGGGACGAGAGTCTATCAGGAAATGATAAAAGTGTTTGGTTGAATTGGTTCGACAGTATCAACTCTTTAGTCAGCTTGCAAATCCCTAGATGTTATAACTTGTCGGTCGTTCAAGATTTTGAGCTTGAGTTGCATGTCCTTTGCGACGCAAGTGAGCTAGCATACGTTGCTGTCGCATACTGGCGATTCATTCTCAACAATGGCAATATTCAACTCGCAATTATTGCAAGCAAAGCACGTGTTTCACCTCTAAAACCTACGTCAATCCCACGTCTGGAGTTGCAAGGCGCTCTGATAGCTGCTCGTCTCGCAAATTTTATTTGTAAAGCTCATCGCTTCAAGCCGAAACGGCGTTATTTTTGGTGCGATTCAATGACAGTGCTAGGATGGTTGCGTAACGACGCCAGAAATTTTAAGCCTTTTGTGTCTCATCGCGTGGGTGAAATCTTGGAAGGAAGTGAAGTCGGTGAGTGGCACTGGGTTCCTACGGTTCTCAATGTCGCTGACGATGCGACAAGAGGAACTCAAAAATCACTGAACATTAAGTCACGCTGGATAGCAGGTCCAAGTTTTTTATTAGCTCCTTCCTCTGAGTGGCCTTGTGAACCGCAGACCACCATAACCCCTTTAGGAGAGGAAGAGTTAAAACCATGCTTTCGATCTCGTACAGTAAATCCAACCCCATCCTCTACTTCATCATCTACACTTCCTATATCAGATGCTATTCATTTTAACCACGCGCGTGAATTGCCTTTACCAGTAGTGGTAGATATCATACATTTTAGCTCGTGGATTAGAATGGTAAGGGCAACTGCACGGCTCCATCAATTCATTGCGACCATTTTTCTGAAACGGGAACATTGTTTTTTTAACTTCATGGTTGAGGATATAGTTGAAAATTTCTTTACAGCACATGACAATCGCGCAGCGACAACTGCTCCTGGCACATTAAGGTCATTGGATGTGGAGGCAATTTACCGAGCGGAATATCACGCGCTAATGAAGAGCCAAATCAATTCTTTTGAAAAAGAAATGTGCTGTTTAGTCCGAGGAGAAAACGTGCCAAAGAAGAGTCGCCTCTCCACTCTATCACCTGGTTTAAACGAAAGAGGTTTGATTTTCTTATCTGGACGCATTTCTGCCGCAACTAATGTTAATCCTGAAATGAAACGGCCTATTATACTAGATGGCAAAGAACCAATTGTTCGTCTTATCATCAGACATTTTCACGTGAAGTTTGCTCACGCCAATACTGAGACGGTAATCAACGAACTGCGCCAACAGTACTGGATTTTGGGAGTAAGGAACGCTGTAAGATCAATTACACGAAGCTGCCAAATGTGTAAGCTGTTACGCGCGCCTACTATGCAACCTCCTATGGGGGATCTTCCAGAAGCGAGGCTGACACATCACAGAAAGCCATTCACTGCCGTCGGCCTTGATTATTTTGGTCCCTTGCAGGTTGTGGTTGGTCGCAGACGAGAAAAAAGATGGGGGGCGCTATTTACCTGCATGGTTACGCGAGCGGTGCACTTGGAAGTAGTGCATAGCTTATCTTCAGATTCGGCCATTATGTGCTTGCGTCGATTCATCGCTCGTCGTGGTACCCCAGACACCATATACTCCGATAACGGGACTGCGTTTGTTGGAGCTAATAGACAACTTCGCGAACTTTGCAACAGTGATGTATCCGGTTTTGCAGTTAACAATAAAATTAAGTGGCGTTTCATAGCACCTTCAGCACCTTTCATGGGTGGGGCTTGGGAGAGACTGGTGAAGAGCGTAAAAACAGCCCTGCATGTGACTCTAAGAGAAAGAGCTCCCAAAGATGAGACTTTGGTCACGCTGTTAGCGGAAGCAGAAGCCATAGTCAACTCAAGGCCCCTCACACACATTTCACCGGATGCGAACTTCCCAGAGGCACTTACGCCTAATCATTTCCTGCTCGGCGAATCTTCAAGAAAATCAGCCATGGACACTGTGGAAGTCAGCGATTCGGACTTATGTGGCAGGAGCAGTTGGCGAAAAGCGCTTCGACTTGCCGACCATTTTTGGCGCCGCTGGGTCCGTGAATATCTGCCAACCCTAGCACCTCGTCTCGTTCTGGGTACACCTGCCTCTATTAAGGTTGGGGACCCAGTACTCATAGGCGACGGAGAGCTGCCAAGGGGTACTTGGCCTCGGGGTGTTATTGAGGCACTATATCCAGGACGCGACGGCATAGTGCGGGTGGCAGATGTGCGTACCCAAGGCGGGCTTTTGCGTCGTCCCATGAAAAAGCTTTTTTTTTTTTTTTTTTTTTTTTTTATTGTTGGTTCAAAAACAATATTTAGATCTTACAAAACATGTACAGGTGCGCACGTCCTTCTTGCTGTGAACACAGCATGCTTACAAGTATTATGTACTAAAATATATTTAATTTTATGTTACTATTTTTTAAGAACAGATAATAGCAGTCTCTTAAAAGAAGAGACTGAGGGGTTAAATATGTCTACATCATGACAAATGTCATTATAAGAACGACAAATACGATACAATGATGCATGGTGACCGTAGTTCGTACGTGAGTGTGGAAGGCTGAATGTTTTTCGATTAATGAGACGGCTAGCGGGGCGAGGGATGTCAAATTTAATTTTCTCAAGCAACGAGGGACTGTATATGTAGCCATGGACAAGCTTGTGAAGAAATACAAGGTCAGCGATGTTCCTCCTTTGTTGAAGTGATGACATCTCAAAGTGATGAAGTCTAGAGTCATACGAGTCCAGCTGGCTACAAAGATTGTTAGTGTAGGATAGGTGGTATAAAAATCTTTGTTGCAGTTTTTCTAATCTTTCAATGTGTAGCTTGTATGACGGGCTCCAAACGGGACTGCAATATTCCAGAATGCTACGCACGTAACAGTTAAAAATTATAATAGAAACATCGGGGTCCTTGAAAAATTTAGTCTGCCTAAACACAAAACCTGAAAGGCGAGAACTTTTTTTAGCAATACGGTCAATGTGTTCTCTAAAATCTAGCTTAGTGTCAACAGTAACACCAAGATCACGGATGCTAAAGACCTCAGTTACGGGTATGTTATTTATAAAGTAAGATACTTGCGTTGGTTTTCTTTTTCTGGAGAAATTAAGATAAAAACACTTAGAAAAATTTAACGTCATCTTGTTATAAACACACCAGTCATTTATAGTATTTAAGTCATATTGTAAATTTTCCAAGTCACTGTCGGAGCGAATTTCTCTATAGATTTTTAAAACATCTGCAAACATTTGAAATTTTGACGTAATTTTAGAGGACAAATCGTTTACGAAAATTAGAAAAAACAGAGGGCCTAGATGCGAGCCTTGTGGTACTCCTGATGGAACTGATCTTGGTGGAGACATGAAACCACGGACCTTGACGAATTGTGAACGGTTAAGGAGATATGACTCACACCATCGTAACAAGGAACCGCAAATACCAGCATGCGCAAGCTTCCGAATCAGTAACCTATGATTGACCACATCGAATGCTTTCGAAAAATCGGTATAAATTGCGTGAATTTCGTGCGAGTTTGTGAAAGCTTCTGTGATATCACTCACAAAATTGACGAGATTTGACGCTGTCGATCTACCCGGTAGAAAGCCGTGTTGTTGAGGTATAATTAACGGTTTGAGGTGGAAGAAAATCCTTTTTTGGACTATCGATTCAAATAGTTTTCCCATGGCGGATAAGATTGAAATTGGTCGGTAGTTAGAAACATCCCCAAGATCTCCTTTTTTGTGCCTCTTTAAAAAAGGGAAGCATGTGGCAAACTGTTTTGCAACCGCCTTTTTATGTGTTTATACCAGTGTTTTCACTTTTGAATTATTTTGTTTGTGGAGTCTTTTTGAAGTTTTGTATTTATGTCATTATATATTTTTACACGACAATGAAAGGCGAATTTAATTTTAGCTCCTAGTATACTAAATCTAGAGAATAGCTAGGGTAGGCCTCCAGTCGGTAAAATGATGCTTACACCCGAGCTAACTACTCTGCTTTACATCTCTATTGTAAGGAAAGTAGAAAAAAAACGGCATTACAAAAATAAAATTGATGACTATTATACTCATACGAAGACAAGCCTGAATAGCGAAGCGACCTCTTTTGTCATTGGGCTGAACGCATGATGTCTATTGCCAGTATGATGGTTTTTTTTTAATTACTTATCGCCCTAGGGCTTTCCTAGCTACATTATTACCCTAGAGCGCTAATTAGTCACCTATAAGCTCCATTTGGGGGTAATAAGGACCTACTTAACGAATATGAGAGATGTAAAAACCATTAAACATTGTACCCTTTTAAACAAGTGTACATTTTTTTATAAGAAACATAAAGAAACGTGCTCAGCCTTTCCCTTAATAGTTTAGTTTAATTCCTCTAGGCTCTCTGACTAACATTGAAATAAAACATATAGGTACTTATCCTTAGGACCAAAATTAGTGTGATAACGGAACCAGTAAATAGTAACTCTAGAAATATTTGTTATTTTGTGATTTATTACAGGCTCTGCGTAGTTTATGGAAACTGAAAACCTTGTGTGGATGTTTTCCCATATTATTGACCGAGCGAGTGCAAAGGACCAAAAATCAATTGTTTACTTACAACCAAAGCTTGTTCATGCAGTTGCCATATTAGTGTAGATAACAAGTGATGCATATTCCCTATCGACGTGTAACTGTACTAATATATCTTTCCAATATTCTTTCCACTATAACTAACATATGTTCTCCCGTTTGCCCTGCTTGCTTCGGATGCAGACACACAGCAGCGGACGACCAGCGCGTTCGACTTCGGAGTTGACACGAGGCTCGCGTATAGCGAATCGTCTTTGCAATAGCTTCGGCAAAAATGCTTTCGTATATGCCCAGATGTTCCAGCTCGCATTTCACAACCGATTCTAAAATTTTGTGGGCAGATCCGATAATTACTTATACATAATTTCTATGTCGAGTTAAGTTTTGGGAAATTTTACGAAATAAAATTAATTTGAAGTATTTAACTGTGAAATTTTTTGTTTGTGTTTTTTTCTTATTTCTTTAATTGTAACATATATTTGTATTGTGGTGTTTCAACAAAGAGTACTCCATCATCTATCTAGAAATGTATCTAGATTGCGTTTTTTTTAAGATGCACGGTCTACAGAGCCACTAGTGTTTATAGGTACTATACGAATACGTTTCCCTTCATAACTCAGTTCTCTAACATCCTATATTTAGGACAACAATATCACTGTAAAATGGTTTAAAATTATTCGCATTAGAGTTATAATATATTTAACTCCATTTTGCGTTATAACTCGGACACCTAACATTACCTACATAAAACAAAGTCAAGTGTTAATTACACCAACTTATGAACGGCAGGCCCAATTTTTTTTTGTTATATCCCGGGGAAGGATATAAGATAATTTTCATCATCATCATCATCGCAGCTAGTAAATAAAAAATAATACACTATTATGTGGCCGACAAAACACGATCGAGTTCTAACGAGTATATCTTGTGTTTGTATCGTCACAAACCGATAAGAAAAAAATAAACAAAGACAGAAAGTTTAGAAATGATAAGTTTCATGTGATAGTTTTTTTATAAAATATTTCTAATGACGTTATATTTTTAAAGATCTACACATTTTTGTTAGTATATTACGTTAAGTAATTATTGAATAAAAATTTTATCTCTTCTATGAAACTAACTATACATTTTTTTGCCAAGACTAGCCATTGGTTATCCACTAATTTCTTAGGCGGAGTGAAAACTCTACTAAAAACCAGAATAAGATAAAATATTTAATTTTCTTCTTAGTAGTAGGTACTTAGTAGACAACCAGCCGTTAAATTTTCTATATAATTGTCTATTTTAAGTACCTACAAGGAAGGTAGCAACGTTTCACGTCCAACAGCTAATGCGATTTCTTCTTTACTTCTATTACAAACACAAATACTACAATACAATACTACAACTACTATAATACAAATACGCACAAATAATTGCGATTCCGAAAAAGAATATAAAAAAGATAATAATAAAATACTAAATATAAATATATATATAAGATATGATACGGTAATAATATAATAATATAACACTTTATTATCTTCTTTTTGCTTCCTCCGTTCAACCTAATACCAAATGGCAAATTCAATACTCATCAAGGAAATTCATAGAAACGGTGCTTTTAAGGCTCAGATCAGTTGCAATAAATCACTTAAATCCGCGACATTAATCAAACAAAACCGTTGGAAATTGGATCCTCTCATCATAAGCTTTTAGAGATCCTTTGTGAGCTAAAGAGCCCTGACATAACGTGTTATACTATGGTATTATCAAATAAAAGAAAGGTGTGAATTTTAGCACGCGGTTGGAATGGCCCCTCCCACTTAAGATGGCGAAGCCCCTTCCATTGAGTAAGCAGCCAGTAGCGCGAGAGGAACTGATTTTGGTCATACCTACAGCCACTCGGAGAGATCTCACGGAAACACCTATTTTCGGAAGCAATTAGCAGCTTCCGAACATCTCGCGCTCAGAGATTTAGCGACTGCTTAGACGCATGCCAGTACGGAACACTTGAAAATGTAAATTATAAAACGTGACACTACAAAATGGATGTCAACGATATATCGAGCACGTGTGAAAATGATTCTACTAGTAGAGCCAGAACGTGCACTGAGAAGGATGAGCTAGAAGACTGTGATTCGGAATTCGATAGCGATAATGAAACTATAGACATTTGTGAAAACAGTGAACATTCTGTGAATAAAGTGTGTGATACAAATTGTAAAATAAGCAATACTTTTACAACAGATAGACTGTTCTTCTTTGAACAGAATAGAGTGTTATTCCAAAACAAATCATTGGTGAATGCGAGTGGTTGTGATAGTGAGCCTACACAAAGTTCTAAGAATTCTTTTAATGGTAGAAGTAAAACTTTTCTCATAGACAGCATTTTAGGTAATAATAAAAGTAGTGATTCTGAAGCTGATGTGTCTTTAAATATTGACGCTGATAGTTGTGAAGGAACAGCCGATGAGCGTAACGGTAAGACTATGACTGACTATGTAGATACAATACAATACAATACAATACAATACAAAAACTCTTTATTTGCACCAAAGTAAATACAACATAAGGAAACAACTTAAATAGTAGGCACAAATGGGCGGTCTTATCGCTGAAAGCGATCTCTTCCAGACAACCTTTATATACAGATAGAAATACATTAAGTAAGATTTTCTATGTATATATCCGTATTACAATTTATTTAGCTGCATAAGTGTTTTCTACTTTTCATCACACATGCTCGTAAAGTGGCTCTTATTTGTTTTTAGGCTAGGAATCCAAGTTTTTAAACACATATACCTTATTTTATCATTTGCATGTGCAGCATGTGTTTTATTTTCGCGCACAAGTACGTTATAGAATTATCCGTAATTAATTAAATTTGTATCTCGTTGCAAGTTATTTGCATGTAAATGAAGCAATCTCAATTTACTCGGATAATACTGCTAGCTTGCCTTGTTAATACCTTTTTTTTGTGTACCTAGCTAAAAATAATACACATTTTCAGTAAATTTATAAAATTGTATTAAATGAATGAATAATAAATAATATTTAATTTTATCAAATTGTTCATAATTCACAATTAATTATGCAATAAATATGAAAACGTGTGATGAAAAACATCGTATGAAAGGCATGTGATGATCAACATCCGTCGCGTGTGGGATGTTGATCATCACACGCCTGTATCATAATGTACTATTACCTAATTACTTACTCATAGTTATCTTATTCATACTTACCTACTTATAGCTACTTACCCTATTAACAATACCAAATGAAAGCAATTGTATTATTTTATATCGTTATTGAATGTCAAAACTTATGTTAGTACGTACTCGTCTTCTACAGGAGCCATCTTGTCTACAGAATGGCTATACGTTTATGTTTTTTATATAAATATTGAAATGTATGTATTCAATTTAATATACAAATAACAAATCTCTTACTGTAATATTATTTAAACTCAAATAAATTTAAAATATTCATATCCCCTCAAGTGTCGATGTCATTAGAACAATACATTTATATTGAGTCTTGCCGTTGATTTTTGATGGAATATGTAGGTATCTATTACAATAAAAACTATTTTGCTATAAATCGCAAAATTAAAGATGTAATATACCATCGTAATTAAACCCAAGGATAAGGAAAAAATCTATTAGTCATTTTTGTAATATTTATTGGTAGCCTTTCGCCCGCGTCATTCTTCTTCTTCTCGGTGTGCCATCTTCTAACGAAGGTCGGCGATCATCAGTGCAATTTGAACCCTCGACACAGCAGCTCTGAACAATGAACGGGTGCTTTTATTATACCACTGGCGTAAGTTCTTCAGCCAGGATGTTCTTCTCCTACCAGCACTGCGTTTGCCTTGTATCATTAACCGTGCATTACGGAAACCCGATATGTGAATAGAGTTTTTCGAAATCGTTCTTATATATTTGTAAAAAGTTCAATTTATTAATTTTCCATGTTTTCGTGTGTTAAAAAACACACACACAACTGAATATAAATCAAGAAACAATTCTTCGTCACTCCATCAATTCAATTACATTTAACTATTCAGTTGACCAGAATGCTGCTATTTTCCGCATAAAATTAGCATAACTACCTACTCAATGTGGAAAGGCAGCCAGCATTCTGGGCACTTTTCCTTCAACAAATGGTTTACTAAATTGTTGAGTGTTTATCTTTGTCAATTATTTGGTGATATTATAATATTATTGTAAGGATATTTAGCTGTATCTTCGTCAATTGAAAACTCGCATCACACATTTGATTTATACAGCCCCCCTATTATTCCGCGCAAAAACAAAGATGCCTTGTGCCACAAATAAAAAAGAAACTCTAACTCCTTTATATTTTTCGCATATAAAGATTTCAAGCAACTAATCTGTAAACTCGTTAGTGACATAATATGCACATGTAAGAAAAGAATGTTACAATGCACTTACTTCCTGCATATTGATAAAAGCATTAAATTTGTATTTCTTGTTAGAAATGTTCGCCCATCTTTATTGTGGGTAGATAAATGATTAAAAATAATTAAGTACTTCCGAATCATAATTAAGAATTGGCACGCGTATCAAATAGCTCTCGGAACCGTCAATGGACATAATATCCGGTCAATATTAATTACGACCGGAAAAACTATATTAAAAGCTAACGGATGGAATAAAAAACATGTGTCCAAAGAGAGGAAGTGTTGTTTTGAATAAATTAGTAAAAACATATATATCAGATGTACATATAAGATTCTCGTATATGTCCGTTGCGACATGAAAATAAAACTTTATACAGGTTAGTGATAACTGCTGCGAAATAAATTTAAACTTGTTGCAGGTTTCAGTGTATTCTACCAACTTCCAAAAAGGAGGACGTACTCAACTCGCTTGTATATTTTTTATGTTTGTTACCTCATAACTTTCGACTGGATAAACCGATTCTCTAAATATTTTTTCGTTTAAGAGCTGTTGCTTCTCGTGTGGTCCCATTTTTAAAGTTCAGCAAATTTGGTCCAGTAGTTTTTGAGTTACACTCCAATAACTGAATAGAATGGAAGTCAGATTCAAATTTTTCGAATTATATTTAATGTAAAAATACTTAATTATATTAAATGAATATACATATTATACATGATGTTTGGTGGATCGATGTAGATATTTTCGGAGCCGGTCAAGGGCACCAATATAATCATTTTAAAACACATTTGTAACCACATAGGTTTCGGAACAGATTTGATTTTATTTAATCAGATTTTTAAGCTACATATATAATGCGGCACTATGATTATTGTCCCTAATATGAACGTACTATATCGAATCAGAACAACTAAGTAAAATGTGTAATGTTCGTTTTTATTAAATAATATATAATAATGTCTCAGCAGTGTAAGAAGTCAGATTGTATGGGGCCGCAAACGAACTTATGGTTAAAAGCTTCGCCTAACTCGTCTAATTATGTATATCAACAAGCCAAAACGATTTTTTCTACTACTCTACTCACTTTTTCTTAGTATAATTATTATTATTTATTATAACATCATTATTTTGCCTACATATGCAATGCAATTGAAATCATGGAATATATTTTCTTCTATTGTAATCACGCATAGAATATACAATAAAATTGATTGACACTCAATTCCATCAACACATCACAACCCTAATATTTTTATACCATTCCCACTCTAAAAAGCTTATTTTATTCACTGTAAACAGTGAATAAAAAGGTCTTTTAATCACTGTTTAGTGTTTGAATTTAGAACACACCAATTAAATCCTTTTTTTTTTATCTTCGGCCTTTTTGGCCAAGCTATAGTCTTGACGACCTTACTGCCTTTTCTTCAGTGGAATATATTCAATCTCCATCTCAATGCTTATACAACTTCCTTCAGCAAAATGTACTCGATACAAACTCCTTGCGCAAATAATACTCGATACAAACTCCTTGCGCAAAAAATACTCGACATACAAACTCTTTGTGAAAATAACTACTCGAGATTTGATTGGTCGATATTTGCGACAAGAAGTTTAGCATTAGAATAAAAACAGTAGGTATTGTGTTCTTTGATACCATTACAGAAATTATTTTTTTAAATTATAATAAGAAATATACTTTTATTTTTAGTAATTGTTCCAATTTTAATGTGCATTTAATTAATTTAACCTTCCTTTTTTCTTCATTAAATGTCTATTTTCGCTATTCATGCATCATGACGAACACAGAAAGAATATTTAAGTCTTTATTGGTTTGGTTCTTAGACGAACAATATAATACGGCCTCTAATCTAGCATTATCTTTCGGGTGTGTGTGGAGTACTTAATAAATATTGTGGAACGACATGTGAAAAACTAGTCTCTTACTCTTCTCTACTTGAAAAGCCCGAGAGATATTCTGTCAGCCATTATTTTACTGTAGTACGGTTTGTTTGTAGCAATTCAAATCTAGGGCAGATTTCATATTTAATAGTTCTGAATGAAAGACCGCAACACTGCTACAGTTCTGTTCGTAGTCTAATTATCTTTGTCCGTAATACTTATTCAAATATTATTTGCCTTGGGATCAATAATGTTCTGCTGTCTTATTATTAATTTAGGGTGAAACTATGCTCATCTCTCCCCTTAGATCTCTTCACGACGTTTCTTCTTCCTTTTTTCCCTTGGTAAGATATGAAACAGTCCAAATCTAAAGCCGAAAACTGCATAATGACGCATATTAAGTCATGAAATTCTAATAAAACGCGAGTACTTTCTCACTTTGTATTATAGCTCTTGATTACTTCTGCTCAGCACTATTTGTTAGTCTGATAAAGCTTTGAGCGCAGTGGACGTATCTCAGTAGATCACAGTCTGCCTTGAATTAAATAAAATCTGATGACTGTTGATACTCTGCCGCTGATTTTATACCTGTTATTAATTTATTTTCATACATTACGTGGTCTACTAAAACTAAAACTAAAACAAAACTTACACACTACTACTAGTTTACTCAGCTCAACTTTCTAATTTAATACTAAATCCACGGCTCATGCAATTCTAAAGATTCAATTAACACTCGTATTGTATTTGTATTCGTGTATTTTAGCTGAGTCAAGTTTTAAAGTTTTAATGCTAGAATAGTCGAGACATTCAAGTGTTGTTTCTAGAGGAAACTCGCTAAGACTCGACTCACTCCTTACTGGTGAAAATGGGGTGAATTAAATGATCTAATTAAGTGGAGCAGTTGGCAAACTTTGACTTGGTGTTCCATGCAAATTGGAATTTTGCACTTGGCCTTGGACTTGCGGTCTTTATTTTTTGGACAGAAACCCCAACGTCCCTGGGTGTGATGTCCCATAATTGAACTTTGATTCCAAATTGTTTTTTTTTATTAGATCTCTAAATCATTTCTCTGGTGTCCCTACTCAAACATGGCCTTTGCAGGCGTTTTTCAAATTGCTCGTCGGTATAAATTATTATTTAAAATAAAATTATCGGTTAAAATTAAAATATGAATTTTAAGAAATATGAGCTTGCTATATTAGCTTAATTAATAGGGGAAATTCTTCTATAAACTTATCTGGTTTGTCGTAGGATTCTTAAGCTATTAGCAAAGGATTTTTTCCTCTTCCTTTTCATTCTCTGATTCCCTATCTAATGTGTTGTTGATATCCTCTCCTCCTCTATCTCCTCCTTAATCTATGCCAGCAGCCACTTACCAACCAGTATTGCCTGATCACTGATCAATCAGAAGCAAGTGGCGCTAGAGTAAAATACGCGAAAGCATAAACCTGTGCATTGAATACGAATATTTAAAAAACAAAAACTGGTGGGGTGCTTTAACATCCCTAGGAGTGTTCTATTCTAGTAGGCGAGATACTTTTAATGAAAATACATACGAGATATGCAAGCATTTTACTTACTGACTTTGAAGGTAAATTACTTAAAAAAATTCCTTCACGCTCCAGTGACATCAGGAATTATTGGTGCCAATCTTACATACCTTTCTATCATAAAATACACCGAATCCCACCTTGTATGCTTATATCAAGAATCGGGTAAAGAGGATTAACGTCTTGTTTTAATGTCACTTTGAAATACACTGCCGCGTAAAATTTTTACAAATCCCTGATCTTGTTATATAGTGACACAAACTCTTTAATTTTGATAATAATTTAAAAATCAGGTAAATGTAAAAACGAGATGTTTGGATTTGTCTAGACCCGTGTTTATAGCTGTGTGACGTTCATTAAGAGATATATTGCTCATTTAAAATTTTTGAAATCGATTCGATACTTGATGCAAAGTACTGATATTATTACAAAGTATCGAAAGTCAGTATCGAATCGAAAAGTAGCGATTTGAGTAAAGTATGCTATTCAGCTGAGGTACGAAGGAGTCAGCAATATTTTTTCTGTAGTGCTCTCCAGTAACGGGCATTATAAATTTTTAAAAAAACAATGATATCAATGTTACTGCAGAATACATTGAAGTCTGCAGATCAGCTACGAGAAAATCAAAGTTTGTAAAAAATAAGCAATATGATGTAATCTACCTACCTATGTCAGTTTTAAAATCTTTAATGAGTTTTAGTTCTTCAAAAGCAATCGTCCTGGTCGTGGCAGAGGTGACTCTAAAGTTACTGATATAAGAGCTCCGCGATCCACCTGAATTGCAAACAATATCTCAAAGAACTAACTTAACACTATGGCACCTAAAATGTATAATTACATCGCTACACCAATAAAAGAACTAATTGTATTAACATGTTTTAAACGTAAATTATTTTATTTTTTAATCGACAATGCATTTTATTCCATTATGACTTTTTACAAAATACATTCTAATATTATGATTGTGTTGTGTGAACCTGTTTCACTGAATTTCATAATTTTTTTTTCTTATTTTTTATTGTATATCCGGCGTAAATGACGTGACCCTCATTTTAATTGATTTATTTTAATGTTCTTTAAAATAATATGATAACTTTATTATTTGTATGCCAAAATGGCTGATCACGGCTTGTACTATTTAATTTTACTACCTCAATTTTGAACCTGTGTATCACAAATAAAATATTTTGAATTTGAATTTGAATTTGAAGAAAATCGTCAAACGTTGTTCTAATGCCGTTCACTCAGTTACAAAATCTCCATTAAAGTTGAAGAATTATTACAGCAATACAGTGTGAGTGAAGATCTGCAGTATTTAAAAACTTAAAAAAGATCACTTCTTGAAGATTACCATCCTTACTATGACAGTTTACCCTATGCCTGAAAGATTATAATTCAAATTATTTTTATAGTTTTAGTTGTCTTAACTACCTCAGTATTGGTGTAAGAATTACCCTATATAAAATGACCTGAGTAACTTTTATTTAGTGCTTGAATTCTTAGAGATTGTTTAGTCGAGTCGCAATGTATTAGCTTATTTGATTATCTTATTTAATTAAAATCTATTAAAAAGTCTATTAAAATAAGCGCATTCCTTAATTACACAAACTTTGCAATCACCTGTATTTATTGTTGAATCTGCAAAAACCCTGCTAAATCCATCACAATACACTCAGTACATCCACAAAAACCTGCTAACTCACAAAATGGCTTATATAAGAGTAGTATCAGATATTTTTTTGGCGTTTTATAGTTTTTACAATAAAATATATCAAAGTAAAACTAATTGTGCTTTAGGTTTATCTCCAAAGCAAAAATTATAAAATCTATGAATCTATGTTTTTTGTCTGCCCTGTAAAATGTCCTTCAGGTGAATTAGTAGGTTTACATTCTAAGGCGATGATATAAGCACTGGTAGCAGCCTGGCGCTGAACAAAGCGCCGGTCATAAGTAGGTCATCATAAAGTAAATCGTATAAAATCAAAGTTCTCTAGCAGAACTTACCGCGGTCACTACTTGAATGGGTATTTTAAACCACTAGTGGTGATAACATTTGTAATTGGCATTGCCTACCCTCCAAGCCGAACTGGTCATGTGTGGTACACGCTTGATAATATGCTACTGTGTAGCTATAATTCTGCTGACACTTAGATAGTTCTGAATTCATATGTACTAAACACTTAACCAAGATACCTGATTGATCGGTTTTTAATTAAGTCAAGTGACCAAACGAGCAAATCGTTTGTCTGATGCGTAACCAAACGCCGACCCATTTAATGTCAACTTTAAAGTTTTTACGGGATTACAGCAGTTTCGTTTCCAGTAATTGCACTTCTACAGTTTATTATAAAATATAATAAATGCGAATGTTGTTGATATTTCACACTCAAACTACTGAAACAATTTACAACTTGGAACAGATATAGTCCAGGGTATAGAGATATTAATCGGACCGAATCAGGAAACCTCCGGTTCATTCATAAATCCTTTGATATAGCATAAACCTGATGCGGACATTTTAATTATTATATTAGATAATATACCGGTAAAACTTGCCTGTTGTATAGTGCCTATTGGAGTATTAATTCTTATAGATTTAATATATCTTCTTTATTGTACAAAAATATCTCTTTTCAGTGTCCTCAACGTCCACGTGCCCCGATATAAGTGCATTGAGCGATGCTGGAATCTTGGCAGGCCATGCGTACGCGCATTGGCTTGCTGCTCAACAGCCATCAACAACATTTTTTGGTAAGGAAAAATTAATATATTCATATATTTCACATGTACTTTGTCTCTTTACATATATTTTTGTTGTTAAGCGACGGTATAAAAACGAGGTCCACCTGGTGTTGAGAACCTCTGTCTAGAACAGATGCATTCATAAGTGACGAACTGCACTGCGCCTATAACCCTTAACGTTTCGTATGCATCTCATCCCTGGACCTTTTTTCATTTCATCCGATTTACAATCATATCTCAACCGATTGTAATTTAATAGTTTAACTATTTACCTTAAGTCATTCTATGCGCTTTTCAACTTATCCGATATCAAAGTTTAAAAGTAAATACAACTGTTTGAATAAAACCATTTTCATTCATTATAAAATTAAACAACAACCCCTAATAGCGACATAAAATACATATTATTAAATTCAAAATAAAATCAACATAAAAAAAGGATCGTAAATTCAATATTAAATATGAAAAACAGGAGTATAAAATACCTAATGTCCAATTTTCATTCGTGCTTAGTTATAGTCTTTTTTTACCCGCGAAGATGTCCTTCGCTCCTGCTTCTTTCACATGTGCACTAACTACAGGATGTTGATTTTTTTGTTTGAAACATAACATGTCTCTTTAAAATTGTTTTTTTTCTGTTGTAAATTCCACATATGCGATGGAAAGATACCTTCTAGTCATGTTCTTACAAGATAAACGTCGGATCTGGTAACATTATTACTTTTAGGACAATATTTCATAATATACAAAAGGCATCGTAAATTGAATTTTCAGGGATTAAGGGCGTGGCTAAGCAAAGAGCAAGATGCTTGAGCCGTTAATGATTCGTCGTTGCGCTCGTCGCGCACCGACGTCAAATACTTTCATCAACTTGTACCCTTGTACATAAGGTTGCTTTTCCAGATCCTGCTTTTAGAATCGCACAGCTGATGTCAGCCGTGCGATTCTCTAAGATCAAACATCGTTGCATCTTTGACAACATCCATAAAACAAATGAAGAGATGACAAGAAACGTTGGAAAAGCAACCTTATGTACAAGGGCGATATCTCATAAAGCATCTGACACCGGTGAGCTCATTACAGAATCGCACGACTGTTCTTGTTCATCTTCGGTTGTTTTACGTACTTAACAGAAATGGTAATAACAACATTTGATTCCAGTATCTTGTTGACGCAGTTTGTAACACAGTTTGTATTGAATTTATAACAGCATTTTAGAAATCAATTGTAATTATTTTTGGGTTCAGTGGTTATATTTAAGAAGATTGTGTATAAGAATGTCTCTTTATTTTTTTCTTCATTTTTTCCATATTAAGAAGGTCATACCCGTACCTATACTAAAGTACTTAAACCGCGCGGCCCCGAGTTACTTACTTTGCCTTACCAACGGTACAATAATTGTATTTTCACCGTTGATGTCTATATCTCCATGTATCACGTAGACTTGGCAATATGGCCTAACGCAGCATTTGTATGTACCATCTGCATAAAAACTCCTTGACTTTTGTTTTATGCATAGTAGAGAGCAGTCTTTATCTTTTTAAATTTTGGTATTTCTGTTACAAGGTTCATTCCACGTTCTTGCAGTTACAGTAAAGTTTCCTGATATATTGTTGGTAGTCGTCCCCCCTGCGTGGACTGTTTTTTTCCTTGCATTTGTCTAAAGCTTCCTTAAACTGATTTTTGTATTTCACTTGTCTTTTGTATGTCACAGCTACACGGTTTTTCTTTGGGGATTTTTCACTGAACACCTTAACATAGGCAAAGCATGCCGGTGCTTTTTCACATCGCCACATTATGCTTTAATATTTGCTGTCTTGCTTTTAATGATACCGAATACCACCATTGCATAACAACACTTTATAGTTCTTTGAGATCTCACGTAACGTAACTCACAATCGCGGTTTGATGTTTATGCAACTCGAGATGCACTTTGTGTGCCAGTTAGTTGCCAACTGATAAGATATTGTCAAGAGACCTTTTAGGGAACACCATTCTAACCAATGTTCAAAATTTTGTTATAAAAACTAACGTGGTTTTCAAACATTATTAATTAAAAAATTCAGTGCTAAGCGAGACGTCATCGACGCGGGCGTCCCGAATACTCCTTGAAAAAGGCCACCGAATGTGGTCGAAACTATAGTCGGACCTATCCGATAAATATTACGTGAGTAATCCCGTATTTTTTAATTATTAATGTTCAAAATTATGTTAAAACAAAACAGTATTAGAAGATCCAGGTAAAAAGGGAATTTCTATCGTGTACCCAGATAGTATGATGAAAGAGCTTACTCTCTTTCACTCTCATTATAAATAAAGACATTTCATTATATAATAATTAAATAAATGCAAATCATTATCTGCATTAAACAGAAGCACACCTTCCATCAACTTCAGTAAACTGACGTGCATTTTGTATAATTCTAAGAAAACTTCAAATTGTACATTGAATTTTATGATAAATATGTACTGTAGAGGAAATAGATACAAACTTCCTTTGACCAAACACAAAAATAAATAAAAAATTCACATTTTAGAATATATCATTGCTGTAATACCCTTTTACAATTTCTTTCATTAAAATAAACGTGGGATGAGTCAGGAATAGATTTCGGCTTAAACAAAAAAATGAATTAAGAATCGATGATAAGCTGAGAATATGGTTTAGGATGACTTGAGATAAATATACCTAATAGGACGAGACGTCATTGGATGAGTACGGAACAACCCCAAAATGTCGTGCTGACAAGTGTCAGGTGAAATTTAAAAGTAAAAAATTAGGTTATCCTGCAACTGCTGTTGGGAGGTGAGGCTCTCATTATGAGGTCACCAATAAATGAGCATAATTATAACAAGTGCTTAATAGACAAAATTTTACTTTAGCTTTTAAATGCTGCCACCACGCACCAGAGATAAGAAATTGTTATAATATGAATTATTTAAATAAGCATTACGCTTTAAAAAAATACCATTATAAAAATCTTATAACCACACCAAATAATTCTACAAAAAAAATAACGTTTAAGACGTTATTTTTTGGGATTTGTGATTGACGAACTTATGTACGTATTTACTTATTTCTAACGTATCTTTTAGTACAATATATAACTTACATAACTTACTGATAAACCTACTTTAGTATATATACTCGTAGGTAAATTACTTATTCTGAACCCGAACAATTATTACAATGTATAGTCAAACTTAATGTACCTACTATTTAATGATTGCAAGGTAAAACGACCTACCTACATGTGTAAATAAGATAATCGTAAGCTGTTCTTCTGTCTGTCAGTATGTCTGTGGTATCGTATCCCAAAACGAGTCGTCCAATTTAAATGCGGTATTTTTCTCATAAAAGAGTGTTTCATATTTAAATCGGTTCAGCCATCTCTAAGAACAGTAGGGATGAGGGTATGTCTGAAAAGCGTTGGAAATATTGATGCTATTAGAAACTTCAACTTGAAGCTGCTTAGTTCTTGGTGTATTTCACTGTAGGTATTGAGAGTCTGACCAATTCAGGAGTAATTCGGTGAGCTCGTCAGCGAGCGCATCGACGAATCGACGACCGATGTCAAATACTTTATGAGATATCGCCCTTGTACATAAGGTTGTTTTTCCAACGTTTCTTGTCATCTCGTCATTTATTTCACGGATGTTGTCAAAGATGCAACG
The DNA here is from genome assembly GCA_917880725.1 of Selenia dentaria. Taxonomy (NCBI): domain Eukaryota; kingdom Metazoa; phylum Arthropoda; class Insecta; order Lepidoptera; family Geometridae; genus Selenia; species Selenia dentaria. The sequence goes on along the minus strand of OU862888.1, from coordinate 15,792,340 downwards.
ATGTTTACTTTTAGAAAATCGCACGGCTGTGTGTTGATAGATAACTCCGTCAGTATCAGTAACGATTGTCTTTTACTCGTTCAGCAGGCCTAGACAAAATTCAAGCAGGCGTTTTTCCGCACACGCTACAGACAGAACGGTCCCGACTACGAACTTAGCGTTACTTTACGTTACTTTTCCACAGGTAATGTCAACGCCATACATTTTGGAGTTGTCGTTTGGCGTTAACGATAACAGAAACATCTTTTGTCTAGGCCTGCAGATATACTGAGGTAGTGTGGTCCATGAAATCAAACGCGTCCAGTAAAAAACATTTTAATTTAAAACAATATCTGCCATCGAAACACATGGTATGTTATTGTATCCAAAATCTCATCCCAATCTTGGTCTATTCGTGCCGCAATCGCGTGATACGCATCGGGTGCAAAATTTCACACGACAAGACACGCAACCCACCCCCGCAGCGGTTAATAGTTTTTGTACAATTGCTCAATGCTAACAACACTTATGATTGGGTTGTTGTTATTGATATTAATTGTGTATCTCGGGGAAATGCTATAGGGTCAGCCACTAACTGGTTCGCTTTTTTATTTGCCAAGAATATAACGTTATTTGGGGGAAAAAAACGTGCTTTTTTTGTAAAATTCAGAATGAATTCCTTACAAAGGTTTTTGTAGAACTTTAACATTAATAAGTTCACGATGAGTGATCACTGTACGGTAAAAAATCGGAAATCTTACTCTTACCTCTAAATTCATAGTTTTTACTCGAAATATATTCGAATACGAGGAAATTAAGCCACTCTGTCAACTAAGGTGGGGACGTCACGATCTACCTTGAACATTCCTCGAAATTCATTCATGATATATTTGTGCTATGCTGTCTGTTGAAAATTTTGAAGAGTTTATAAATTAAATTCACAAATGCTATTCATAAAATATGCAGCAAACCCCTTGGAAGTATATGACAATGTAGAATTCTGCAAAAGATACCGCTTCAATAAAAACACTGTTGTCCCAATTTTGCTTCCATTATTATTATAGAATACTATCGATAACCGTGTTACCACTGACGCCAAGTTCGCAAGTTCTAATAAATCTCAGATTTAACGCTACTGGAAATTTTCAAGTAAGTAACTATCTAGGTACATTATCAACTAATTAGGCACCTGCTTATCATGTTGTAAAATGTACTATATGTGTATTTATCTAAGTAAGTAATTAGCTACCTATATAGTAGGTACGTAACCTAACGTACGAACTTAAGAGGATTGCATAGCTAGTACTTTCCATGCTAAAAGAGAAAACTCTTTTCTACCTCTTAACATTGTCTGATTTCAGTGATTTTTTTTTCATGGAATTGTGGCATCGTTATCTATGTCCGTACGTTTTGATTTTTTCAGTATTTCTAAGTACTGTAAAATACCTTTTTTAGAACTTAAAAAAACTGAAAAATTCATAACGTACGGGCATAGTAAAAAACGTCAATTTCCATGAAAACAAAATCACTGAAATCGGACAATGTTAAGAGGTAGAAAAGAGTTTTCTCTTTTAGCATGGAAAGTACTAGCTATAATGGTATAGTGTGCCAAGTAGGTAAGATTCTCGATGACACGGTGACACAGAACAATACTGCTCTCTAACGAAACGCACCGTATATAATACTTTTATAATCAGCCCATTTTATTCCCACTGCTGGGATTAAGCTTTCCTATCAGAGAGAGGAGTTAAACCGTAATCCACCACGTGGATCCACTGCGGCTTAGTGGATAGGTGGCCAACCCATATCGAAGTTTTCACTTTCGACACGCAGCCTAACGCCTGCTGTCCCAAGACAAACAACCGGACAGACGGCTTAGCGTGCCCTCCGAAGCACGGAAGCGCTCAGTAGAATAATATATGCTACTAGCGGTCACCCATCCAAGTCCTGACTGCAGCAAGTGTTGCGTAACTTGTTGATCGATTAAGATCGCCAAGGCAAGCTCCGTTACGAGCGCTTCTGTACTATGCACCAAATCAATACATATCATGGAAATGCAGTATAAATAATTGTTCTCCATTCTGGCAACTCTGAATTTCTTACGGACGTTTCTTTGACGTGAATTGAACATTTCACAAGTAATCGTAGACTCAAATAGAGCTCGTATGGTTCATGCACTAAATAATAATATTATCCTCGAATTGATGAATTAATTAATGATATAACACCTCAAAGGAGTACCTCGGTAAGAAAAAATAAATAAACATAATATACAATTTCAAAACTTTGTCACCAATATCCATTCTATTATTGAATATACACAAACATTTTAGATCTGATGTTGATTATCAACTATTATCCAACAAAATATATTATTTGTAAATCGGTTCATAATCGATGACATTGTTTTTTGTGTTGATAACATGCGGCTTTTTTTCAATATTCGATATAATTTATATGGGACCACCTCTTAAGTATGACCTACCAAAAAAAAACAATTAATAATTGGCGGAATAACGGCGTAATAAACATTCGAAAAACATACCCGTGGAACATGAACCTCCTCGTCGGTTAAAAAATGTGTATACTTAATATATTAATATGTCGTAGGACGTCGGAGTGGAACATTTTGTAACTGAAAGTTGGTTGATAGTTAGTGACAGTGGTTACCTACTTGGCGTTTTACCTAAAACAAATTGAATAATGCAATCTGTACACATGAAAATCATTGAACGAGAATTGAAAATAATCAAGTTCAAGCTATTACAAGTGCAATTTGAAAAATTTAATACCGACTTCCATTCTATTACTATGCTAAAAATCAGTTATTGGAGTGTAACTCAAAACGTACTAAACTGAATTTGATAAAATTTAAATGGGATCACACGGGAAGCACCAGCTTTTGAGAAAAAAAATTTGAGAATCGGTCCACCCAATCAAAAGTTATGAGGTAACAAACATAAAAAAAACAGTCGAATTGAGTACCTTCTCCTTTTTTGGAAGTCGGTAGAAAATTAGACATAGGTAATATATTCACTCATTAGACCTCACCATTCAAACCACGAAAGCGATGACGTAAAAAACACATTCAGTGTACGAAAGGAAATGCCAATCAATTGTTCTTTGAAGTGTACAATAAGTTCACTGCCTGAGGACTTTTTACATCTATATATCTAGGTTCTAATCTTATAGTATAATCACTTATAGTACCTATATACATGAGACTATTAATATTCTACGCATGTACCGAAATTTTAACACCAATCCTACTATCCGCCAAGTTGACTGACTTTGTTTGAACAGTTTTGTCACCTTCGTTAAAACTACAGCACCGATTGGAATTTCGGTGGCTATAAATTAGTAAGAGTGTGACATGTCCGGAAATAACGACTTTCTATGTAAATTTACCTTAGCTCTATACATCCATACACTACTTTGTCCATAAAATAATTATTACTATATATTATTATTATATTTTCTACCTAATAAACAATACATTTTATGCATGAATTGGTAAGCTATACATAGTTTCGCGTATCACTGGTCAGTTTACTTATTCGTCAGTATCGCCGATTCCTCAGTATCCTTATGAGACGGTTTCGCTAAGCTGATAGTTTCTTTAATTCGTCAGTCTCGCTAACTCATCAGTTTCTTTATTAAACGGTTTCGTATAAAGTCAATTTAATTAGTCCGTCATTTAGGATGTCCTATGCACGGAGCTAAACAAAGCTTTAAATCAATGGCCCTATGATACCTTATTAATTAAATCTACTAATATGTTATTTTTTTAGGCTTTCAAATTTTAACCTACTATTTCGCATAACTTTAGCTGTAAGGGAGAGGCCATTGGGTTCCGAAATACAGTGAAAGGAGCTCAGAGTCAATGCATTCATACATTTATTTTGTACAAAAACCCATGTGGACTAAGTTTTACATAACTGTCTTTTATTTTGTTTTACATAAACTATATATTCTAAAACATAAAAGGTATAAATAAAATCAGTTTCATGAACAACATACAATTTGGTGTTTAATCAAAATGTTTAGCGCAAGGATACAAGCAGCTAGATTTTCATTCATACGTCGTGATATCAACACAATTTGCAAGTTTTAAAGTAAATACGTCCGTAAAATATGCGCAGTTAATCGTATGAGAACAAAATTCTTTAAACCAATGCAGACGTTCTAAGAAGACCTATGAAAATTAGCGTTAGACGTGAAAAATGTTCAACGCTCAATCTAATTGTTAAGACTAACACGGCACAGAGGCAGCCTGGGTTGTAAAGACGAGGACACATTCGTCGAAATGTCGCAGCGGTCGGTGGTCGCGACTTCGCACCGAGGTGACGACAAACAGCTGCCGCGACGATAATTACCAACAAAGCTGGTGGGTGTGCACACCGCCTTAGCGGACTCTGTCACATCGGATATTATCCAGAAACTGAATTAACACGAGCTCTCTACTGAGCACGTCGTCGGTTCAAATCGTGGTTTACTTTGGGTTGGAATTTTTGACGTGACCCTGCAGTGATTGTTTGATTATGAGTCACAAGTCTTTAAAATAATTAACATCCAACTATTTAGAAAAGCTAGATAATTTTGAGAATGTTGTACATAAATAGATGTTCTTATCATTTAAATTACCAACACAAGATTCTATTTAGGTTTGTTAAAACAGACCAATGAGGCCTGTTTCCTGGAGCATAGTTTCTCTTACATATTACCACAAGGTGTGTAAGCATATTACAAGCGCACATTGCGCTCACACAGTTTTATATACACTTCAAAAGGTTTATAAGGATCTAGTTTATTTCATTTTATCCAAGAAATACTTATGTAGAAGTAATACACCTATAATAATTATGAACAAAATTCACGGTCACAAACACTATAAACATTTGTATAATATCTAACGTAACCTAAGTGCCGAAGGCGAAGGGTTCATTTTTCCTATACGGAACCCTAGAAATTAAAAATACTTCGAATCTGCATCCTTCAAGTTTGACGCACTTTCTTACAATATCTTTCAGGATATTAATGAGCGGCTGGCGTTATATACCTTCCTAATTCTAATTTCCTGCGTATTTTTTTCTAAAATGACTAAGTTTAAATATTAAATACATTTCAACTTAGTAATACCCCGTGGGGTGCCGGGTTAGAATTGCACCTCCCCATATCATCCCGTGGGTGTCGTAAAAGCCGACTAAGGGAAAAATACTGGAAGGTGGGCAGCAGCGCCTTCTAAAGAACTGTCATCTGACACTGCGATCCCCAAGACGCCTGCCAAGCGTGGGGATTATGGCAAATACCCCCTTTGTAGGGGAGGCTGTGTTCAGCTGTGGACAATCCGGCTGATACAGAGGTACAGAGTGAACTTAGTAATATTAAATACATTACAATGTCGTACATTGCATCTCTTGCCAAATTTATTTTGCTACTGGACAGTACCAAAAATATCAGTAAGGGAAATAAGTATATCCACGTATTTGCGTACTTTTATTTTCTCATTACAACACAATATTATAAATCATTAACATAGATCATCGTAAGACGCTTGCGCAACTGTTTAGCGTTCGGTTAGCGATCGTCTCGCATACTGACAGCACAATGGGGTGTTTACATGGACGACTCAGACGCTCATCGCTCGGGCGCGGCGCAAACAAACTGATTGTGTTTATAGCCACTTAACAACAACCTGCGACAATTCCGATTAGTACACGAAAAAACTTTACCGTGTGTTTGTCTTAAGCAATAGCAGCTACTTTGTAATGGGGGCGTGCTTTTAAACGCCTTGAAAGTTCATAATCGTTTGGTTGGTTAATATTCATGAGATATGTGTAAATCGCGTGACAATATCAATGTTTTAACTCTCTAAATTTCATGTTACCTATATCGATATAGGTTTTGTTATCGGATAGTGCTCTTTCATAATGTTATGCAAAATGCTTTATATTTTTCTTTTAAAAGGAAGACCAACAAACAGCCATAATTTAATTTATAATAGTTAAGTACTAAAAATAAACAATGTGCCATTGTGTATATATCCTTACGGATATACGAGTATACACAATGGATTACTATATTGTGAAATTCGCCTGGAATTATATTGCGTACTAACCAAATAAAACAAATATAATAGATAATGTTAGTTGTGATGATGTTAAGTAACCAAGATAACCAAGATTGTAATAAGTTGTTATAAGTTAAATAGTAATCACCACCCCTTTAATACTAGAAAAACAAATAGGATAGCTGTACATAGTTTTAGACTTGCGAGGACTAATAAGTCATTCATAGGAAATTGTGTGCGTTTTTACTCGTAGGTACAATAAAATCCCAAAATACATAACTGAGCTCACAGAGCAAATTCAAGTTGTTTGTAAAAAACGTTTTAATAAAAAAGCTTATTATAATGTTCGACATATATAGAAGATAAAGATGCTTGTAATGCTTGACTTCTGGCAAGCTGTCACTCTGCCACTCATAAATTATAATATTTGTAGTACCTAAGTAGAAACATTGTAAACATCTATATAAAAAGAATGGCTCCGAGTTTCTTGCCGCTTCTTCTCGGTAGGCTCTATATATTTTGGAACGCGGCGGTAGAGTCTTTAAAGTACATTATAATGAAAAATTGAGGTTCATAAATTCGTCTTTGATGCCTAAATTGAATAAATGATTTTGACTTTGTTATTAAAATATGTTATAAACAATATATGCCACGACTCTATGTACTACTTGATGTAGATTACTGAAAATACATTGTACGTCGATTGAACATAAAATTTAGATATAGAGATAGGTATTTATAATAAGAAAGAAGAAAGAAAGAAAAAATATTTATTTGTGACTGTAACATTGCACTAAAACTAATTTACAGAACAATAGGTAAATAATGGACAGGACATGTTACATGTCACAAATCGGTCCCAACTCAGCATAATACTGGTTGTTAGCCAGCGCTGGTCTTCCGCTGGGGAAGAAGAGAAGAAGAACTAAGCAATAAAATAAATCAATAAAAATATCTATAAAATGAAAAATTAACAAATATATGTATTTAGACATTATACATTATACCAACACTTCGATACACTCGGCAAAAAACAGTGTTAACATAGTACATGATATGCATATATATTAACTATAATTCTACGCGGGTTACACATAAGGGGGCAGGTAAGTAATACGGTTGTAATATAATTCTGATACTTATTATATTATAGTGTAGCGTACCAGTGTATCGAGAGACACAATAAAATAAGTGAGTTATGACTGTAATAGACATTACAATGCACAAAATATCGTGAATAAGGATTTATATTTATTGGTTTATATTTTACAGATATTTGATATATCAAATATTTGTTAAATATAAAAACTTCAATAATAGATATATTTATATATATATATATATATATATACGGCATTGATATTAACAACTATAATATAATAAGTTTATTATTATTTTAACAAAATACGTAATGTTAGCAAGACGCACATGACTGTATCTTGTATAGTCTCTTACCCAGTTCCTAATAGTAAACGGAAAAAGGAAATTTTATTTTATGTTTAATACTAACTGCGTCCTGCGCTTTCACCCGCGTGGTGCAGGATGATGATGAGGATGAAAAGTGTCCTATGTCCTTCGCTGGGATATAGTTTATCTCGTTGCCAAATTTCATTACGATCCGTTCAGCCGTTAACAAACGAACAAACAAACTTACTTTCGCATTTATATTACTTATTCTAGTTAGAATTTACATGTTTTACTTTCAGTCATAAAGACTGGACAATTGCATCTTTTTATATAATTCATGTAACTATCTATATAGATAGTAATATTCACTGAAAGGTTACTGTAGGGGAGAGAGGGGTCAAAACTAACAAATTTTAGATAAGATGTTGTATCTCTGGGACGGATGATTGTATAAAAATGGTTATTAGATCACGGGAAAGGAAAATTATCTGGCTCTCAACAGTCAATACAAAAAAATATATAATTTAAATAGAAAACTAACAACGACACCTTTTTTAAAAATTGTCTCGTGTTAATTTTAGCCCCGGTGTTGGGGCTAGTTATAACATGGATGGGGCAGGTTTAAACATGGGGGGCATGTATTAACAGTATCAAATTCATTAAGTTTTCAAGAAATTGTATACCTTTACAATTATTGATTATTTATATATTAACGCCTGAAATCACATTTTATGAATTTCTCAAATATTTCGAGAATATAGGCAGCCTAGCTTTAACATACTTTAATTAAATAATACAAATTATAACACGTTATCAGTAATAATACTCCTAAAATCACATTTCTTAAATTACATATGAGGATTTTCTCAAAAATTTCGAGTAAATAGGCAGTCTTGCTTTATAATACTTTAAATAATACAAATTATAACACAGTCAGTAATAATACTAGGGTAAGAAAAATGCAGACGATTACCTAGTAAGTATAAGACTAAGTGTTGCTATTACAAGTAACAAAATATAATTATAGCTTTAAAAACTAAATGCTTGTCTTTATTTTTTCTTACTTTACTAACCAAGAAGAATGCAATCACTATGAATCACGTAATTCTTAAATAAAATAATATCTTGAAACTACCAAACAGTCTTCACGGTACTATTATCATAATGTATACTATATAAGAATCATGCTATATAAAGAAAATATGAAATAATATGACTTCCTCGTAATCGTCATCCGAGTTGCAGTTTGTGCAAACAAAGCATATAGTGTCTCCTCTCACACAAGTGACATGGGCTTGCAAACTGTGCATTGTACCCAATCAACACCTCTTGAGTCAAGAGAATATAATTCTCCACAGGATAAACAAATACAGTCATCATCTTCTGTTTCACTATCTTCCCTCAATATCTTTTTTTTTACTCTATCAGCTTCCTTTTTGTTTTTTTTTTCTTTGCCTTTTCTTTTGTCCATTTTTTCTGTGTGTTTTGGTATCTATCGCAGGGTTTGGTTTGTCAGTTCGTTTCTTCTTTGCAATTACCTTCCCCTTTTTCTTCTGTTTTTGCATGAACTCTTCTTCCAGGTTATTTTTCTAGGGGGCGTCGGTGAAAATCGCTGATTTGCGCGTACGTTTACGTATTATTTCTGTTTTTCGTGGTGGTGCTTTCGGAAGTGGTCTTTCAAATTATATGTCAAAACATTTAGGAGATTGAATAAGTCCGGATGGTCCTGGTTGCGGTTCAGAAGACATTTGATCTATTACGTCGGAAACGCTGATGTTCAAGCCTCTTTCTCTTTCAAAGTAGTGCCTCTTTCCGTTCTTCGATTATAGGTCCTCATTCTGCATAATAAACGAAAAAGAACTATAAAACTAAGAAATCCAGAAGACGGTGCGGGGCACGTATTAACAAGTTAATTTTTACCCCAGTCGGTTTGTTACTTATAGCCCCGTGCCCTCATTTATAAAAAAATATCTGTTTATTAATTAAGTAATGACTTTTTATTCAAAATGCAAGTAAAATATACAAGCCAGATAACCAATGCACCGAATAAAACAATTAAACATTAATTTATAACTTTAAATAAACAAAAACTCAAAAAATTCCGTGAGTAAAAAAGATCGTTTACCTTGTTAAATTGACCGCAGTGCCGCGACCTATTCTAGTGACAGCTGAGCGCAGAGTGGCTGGTATGTACTATGTACGCGTTCGGCACTATTCAAAGTATTGGAATATTCCGCGTATTGAGTAATATTGTGATTGGTTTGGCGACAAATCGCTTGTTAATTGTTACCCCTGTTAATTGTAACCCCGGCCTCCCCTACTGTTTACGCCATGTAACGCCTATGCATTTCAGTAAATAGGTATTTTCATCTAAATCTAAAAAGGATCACAATAAATAACACAAAATATATTGTTGGTTCATCTTTCTAATCTAATAATTTCTACCTGCAGATGATAAAGCCCGCAGACCTCGGCGAGCAGGCCCGGAGAGGAAACCTCGTCAAGCATACAGCGCCAAACAACTGGAAAGGCTCGAGGCAGAGTTCAAACTAGACAAATACTTAAGCGTATCCAAGAGAATGGAGCTCTCCAAAGCTTTAGGACTCACTGAAGTGCAAATCAAAACATGGTTTCAAAACAGAAGAACGAAGTGGAAAAAACAATTGACGTCACGGTTGAAGATAGCACAGAGGCAAGGGTTGTTCCCGGGTCAGTTGTTCGGACACGCTCCGCAGACTTATTCTCTTCTGAACCCTTATGCATATGCACCACTGAGTTGTGTATTTACTCCAGTCACTCTGTCATCTTCACCACCATAAGATTATGTTATAGCTCTTCATAAGGATACCATAATGATATTATTGTAAATAAGATAGGCCTAACTTTATTCCAAATTGGAGAAGTAGAAGAAGCTATCACGTAAAGGTTGTAGATAGGCCAAAGATAAGGTTGTTTCAATTGATTATCCATACTCTACAAACCTAATATAGGTAATATTATATAATGTACCACTTGGTTGCGTATTTACTTCACTAATTTTACCGTGTTCACCACAAGAAGATATATTTTTCTTTAGCTTTCTAGCTTGTGATAAACACACCAAATCATATAGCAAAGAATGGGCGCGCAGAACTAACAAACTTAAATGTATTTTATTATGTACACGCTACCTATGGCCTAACGCTGTTTAAATTTAAACAAAGTCATTTAGTACGGCGCAGAACCGCTTCGTAGTGTAGTATCAGGAAAATGACGTTATTTAAATTTATTCCGCTAAGGTTTTATTATTTCTAGTGCATGCAATGTCACAAAGTAATTTGGTGTTTGTGTCCTGAATATTGTGTATATTTCTTTGTGTACAGTGTTAAAACAAAAAGTCTTCAAATAATTTCAATGTAACTTCTAAAACGGTTACTTAACATAAACGGCATTGGCACTGTATATGAGACATGCCAGATAAAGATGAGAGTTATAATTACCACTGTAGAAAACTAATGAGGAGAGTAGAACGGATAATTTTTGTATATTCGTTTAGTACATTTCTTTTTTGTATCACGGAGACTTAACGGTTAATCCGCCCTTGTTACACGTCAAAATGGAAAGAAATAAAATTGGAAGAATTAAACAGAATCAATTTAGCTATTGTTAGTTTCTCCTGCCGTGTAAGTACAGTCGCCTGCAACAAGATGTATACATTTCACAATTTTCAAAAGTGCCTCAGCATTCAAATTCATTAAAATTTACATCAAAATTATTCTAAAATGAAATTATTTATATTGTTGAACTGTTAAGAATAATCCTTATCTACATTGTTAAACAATCTAGTACTGTATCATAGTTTTGAAAATTATGGAATGTATATACATCTTATTTTTTTTTAATTATAATCTTTAATTCAAGTAACTTAAGAACTTCAAAGTTATTCTATGACTCATAATTAATATATACCTTACAGACTAACATACTCGTACATAAATATTTATATTTTATATTTCGGGATTTTGTTCTTGTCTGGCTTGTCTGTAGCGTCTATACACAACTCTTTCCGGCCAAAAGTCTGGAACGAGGAAAATGTCCTTGTGCTTCGCAGGAACCTTTATTGCAGACGACTGTACCTAAATGACGAATTTTGGAACGAAACAACTAATCCTAGTACATTTATTTGAAAATTTTATTATAAAAAGTTTTAGTTATTATAATTGTTACCTACTTTATAGTTCTGACAGTAACATTTAGATATTTGTGTATGCTTTAACTATTTAATTTAGTTAACTACTGATGTGTTTATCGGTGCGAAAAGTAAACTTATAATTATTTAAGTTGCTACTTTTGTCACCTATGTATTAATTGGCGTTTTACTCAAAAGATGCCGTCATCATTTTAGCAATGAATTCTTTAAGTTTACATATGACATTCTTTGAAAAATTAAAGTGTTAAAATATGAGGTCGATTCTGTAATTTTGACCATAAATACATATAAATCCGGACATCCGTAGTTACTTGAACCAGCGCGACTACATCGAGAGTATTATCAAGTTAGCTTCCCGCAAACTCGGAGTCTTGAACAGAGCGAGGCGTTTCTACACTTCTGATCAGCGTTGCCTTCTATATAAAACTCAGCTGCGCCCTCGTATTTAATATTGTTGCCACCTCTGGGATGGTTCCGCAAAGTACCTTATGGATGCTCTCGACAGACTGCAACGTCGCGCTGTCCGTATTATTGAAGACACTGAAGTCACTCAACACCTAGAACCCAGAACAAATTCGTAGAACTATAGCTTCTATAAGCGTTTTTACCGTTTGTTTCATGTTGAATGTTTTGAATAGCTTTTTAATCTTATTCCTTCTTCATTCCGATCCCGAACTACTCGTTCCGGCCTAGCATTGCATCCATATACTGTTCAAAACTTCTTACGACGAACCAAAAAAATTGGCAATTCCTCTGTCGTGTAAGCAATTTGAGGAGTGTTCTGCCGGCGTACGTATTTACTTGCATCTATGACCCTGGGTCTTTCAAGCGGGGCGTGATAAAGCATATCTCAGGTCATCATAGGGGTGGCGGGCAATTAGTGCAACTCACGGCTGCACTAATGGTCATCGTTTCTTGATTTCGTCATCGCTTTCCATCAGGTGAAAGGGAGTGAGTAACGTTGATGAACCATTATAAAAAAAAATCTTCGGCAGAATTCTGTTACAAATTACAGAGTGCAGTACCTATTAAGTAGGTAATTACCAAATTATTTTCTGTTAAACAGTCGTTGCCGACAAGAACTAATTTTGATGATTAGAAACTCTTTGTGCATCCAAATAGAAACCTACTATTATTGTTAAATAAAATTACATAAGTGTCAATGCTTAGTTTTAAGTGACAATACTATTTCAAGGACAGAATTGCCTCCTAGGATAGTTAAATACAGAGCACTTCATTCGTGATTTATTAGAACAATGTCAATAAAAAATTCAAAGTGTCACAATCTTATGCTAAATTGACCAAACTTTAGTCAAATAATAACTAATAATACTTTAGCTAGGTAGCTAAAGTCTATTATTAGTTACTCTTCGACTAAAGATTGGTTAAATGTTGGTTTGACAAAATTCTTGACTTCTATATATATTCTAAAAAGTATGCGTAATGCTAAGAACTAAGTACAGTATAGTAAACATAGACACTTTATTTTGTTTTATTTTTACCCAAATGCCCTTAGGAGAGTTATGTTTTGAGGTATGATTCATATTAGGCGCATACAGCACATAATCAGCATTTAGGTTTTTTCATAAGCGTCAGGTGCAGAAAAAATCGCCCAAGTGCGAGTCGGACTCGCGTACGAAGGGTTCCGTCGATCTAGTCGGTTGTATATATCGGCGCGGATACAATAATTAGTCTATAACAATTAGATTTGTTCAATTGGTTATTTGAATTGATTTGTAAATCATAGATTCATACTTTTGAAATTGTTTACAGTAAATTATTCCAATTAAAATTAATAAATTAATTATTCTCAAAATGATTTAAGTTTATTACGATGTACAATTAATTATAAATCGCATGCCATCACTTTGTATTGCAATCTTAATGTTTAAAACGACTACGTGCAAGTACCCGTAACCTATAAAAGCGGTCGCACTGGTGACGGGAGGGTACGACCGTCCGGTGACGCTGTAAATGCCGGTAGAGGCAAACAGCATTAGTCCGTTCTAAAAAAAAAGACGGGAGGGCATTCTTGTTCGAGCCGCCGCACAGTACGGACCTCTCTGGGACGTCGTTACGCTACCGGTCGAATATACGAAACCTATCAGTGATTTGTGGAGTTTTATTTGAAACAGAATATTAGTGACGTCAGTCAGCAGTGCTGACGTCACATTTTTAAAAAAAACATCATGGAGGTTTCTTCTCCGCTACGAATAATAAGACTTATTATTATTCGTAGCTTCTCCGTCATATATATATATATAATATTAGTGTATATAAATATTTCAAGTTTCTACCTGTTATGGTTTTAAGACCCCGACAAAAATTGGAAAAAATCACGTTTGTTGTATGGTATACCCTTAAATATTTATTTTACTTATTCTGTTTTTTAGTATTTGTTGTTATAGCGGCAACAGAAATACATCATCTATGAACATTTCACCTGTTTAACTATCACGGTTCTTGAGACAGACAGACAGACAGACGGAAAGTGGAGTCTTAGTAATAGGTTCCGTTTTACCCTTTGGGTTCGGAACCCTAGAAACTAAATGCTGAGTGGTAATGAGGGTCACACGCCAATTTGACGGCCGTTGGTTCGATCCACATCTCAGGCTTTTGATAAAGGTAACATCGTAATGAACATCCTGGTGCTGACCTGGATAGCTATACCACTCCAAGAATAGACGATAGGCTAACACAATTAACAGTGTCATGGTAAAGTTTCAACTAGCGTTGATTGACGTAGGTTTAGCGCGAGACGCGTGTAGGGATGTAAAGGCGTAGTAACCGTAAGGATGTACCGTTTTTAGTTTGGTCTTACTCGGGGTTTTTTGTCACTTAAGTAATGTTCTCTTTATGGATAACTAAGGAATCCAAATCCAAAAATAAGGAATCCAATCATAGTTTTTATTCAAAAAAATATTACTTACATACGGGCTCCATAAAAAGTAACAATTTACGAGTATAAATTACAGAGCAAATAACCGCCAAGTCTGAGCGCCTTTCAAACTTCACAATGTGCAGTCGGAAACGCAGCGTCGCAGTCCGCACCGCCCAACCCAAGCGCCGCTGCTCTCACAGCGCCTAGGGCTCCGCCCCGCGTCCACGCCACACCAGCACTGGATCCATCACAAACAAAAGTAAAATAAGAAATTTGCAGGAAAACGTGAAATGTATTCAAGAATACGCACGTTACTTGTTTTGCAAACCAATCAAAAACTGTAGGAACGGCTCCGCGGGGTCCATAATACGAGTCTGAGAGTGGTTTTACAAAATCTTAAAACGGTGAGTTAACCACACAGTTACAGATATAATTTGCGGTGTAACAGAAATATTGCGTATAAGATACGTAATTGTGTTAAATTTGCTACACCACTCTTAGTACTAATTTACATATTTGTTACATTATATCTAGGAGGGTTTTAAACCCTTACTCGCATTACACGGCTAGAAAAAAATCGCGGACAAGATCAATCGATACTACAATTGTCTTACCATCTTAGCTAAAATCCATACAAATTTTCAAACAGTTTAAAAAATTGTATGAAAATGTCTATTAACCCATTAATATATTTTCAAAGAAAGTCTATTTGGGAATATCACAATGATTTATTATCATTCCATGAAAGTATCGTAACTCGCCACGTTACATGTTTGATGGTCATGGCGAATAATGCTCTGTTCAAAATTTCTTACCTCGAACCAAAAAACTGGCAGCTCCTACATCAGTCGTGTAAGTACATTGTGGAATGAATAAATTGTCAAACTGCCGGTGTACGTATCTCCTTGCAGCTATGACCCTGGGTCTTTAAAGCGGGCATTAAAAATCATCTCTCAGGTGATGACCTGAGAGATGATTTTATATATTATATTATATATTTAATAATGGCGATTAGTGCAGCTTACGGCTGTACTAATGGTCATCGCTTCTTGATTCCATCTTCGCTTTCCATCAGGCGAGAGGGAGTCATTTTGATGAACCATTATAAAAAATAAAAAATGAATACCAATGCATGCAACTGATAAAAGTTCTAACAATATACTTACTGCCAAACTGGTAGCCAGAATCGGTTGGCATCTTGGAGACTTCTAGCTTTCTTATTTCCGACACACAGAGCCCGGTACAAGCATGGAGTTGAACGTGGTCGTATGGCCAGGAGTGCGTACCGAGCTAACGTATTAACGGAAGCCAGAGTAGGCTTGGTTCTCGGCAGAGGTGCTTCTCGCTTGAACCGAAAAACTTCATCAACATTTACTGAATCGCCGTTGTTATCTACCATCTGCATTACTTGGGGCTGCTGGTGATTCTAAAAAAAACATGAGTACTTATAAAATACTTCAATCATATATTTAGTACTTGCTTTTGCATTTCCACTCCCAGCCAACCAATTAAGATAAACCAGAGGTCAGAGATCTCATTTAGCCCCAGGGAGAGTCGGGGTCCACGATGTCGCCTCTTACCGACGGCTCGCCACAAAGCCGCCCCCTACGGTTATTATAATATATTTTATATTACAGTTATTTCACGGATTTCATCCGGTCCTTTACAAAAGCATCAGGTTGCCTGTAGCCAACATTTAGAGGCTTGTTTGGTATGAAATATACAATGTAGTATAAAAAACCGGCCAAGTGCGAGTTGGACTCGCGCACGAAAATTCCGTACCATTATCTGTAATTGTCGTCCGACCTGTACTTGGCCGGTTTTTTAGTATTTGTTGTAATAGCGGCAACAGAAATACATCATCTGTGAAAATTTCAACTATCTAACTATCACGGTACATGAGATACAGCCTGGTGACAAACGGACAGCGGAGTCTTCAGGGTCCCGTTTTACCCTTTGTTGTACGGAACCCTAAAAACAGCAACATTTTTGATGAAGGATAACGTTACTATAGTACTATTATAAAAATTGGTAAGGCTATTGACATGAACTCTTAAATGATAAGGGAAATTATTTATATATTTGCTATTGACGAATCTACGACACCTGCCAATTTTAGTCCGATCTTAAAATATTTAGGCAGGCTTGCCCATAAGGCCATTTATGCTTTATGGGGTCGCTGGGTCCAGACCACCATTTATGCTTTATGGGGGCATCAATGGTGACAAAAGGCACAACGTTGGTGTGAATGACTAAAGAGTGTCGAGAAGTGTGCTGTGGTTTCAATAAAGTGCTACTTCCTGCATTATACCTTTTAACACTTGCACCCTTGGAGATTTTTGGTAATTGTTCTTGCGTCTCCACCCCCAGACAGCCAACTAAGGCAAGCCAGGGTCAGGGGTCTCATTTAGCCCCAGGGAGAATTGGGGTCCACCCATGGTCTCGCCACACACTGACAGCTCACTACAAAACCGCCCCTGTGGTATCATTGTTATTATTATTATTATATAAACATATACCATTATGCATGCCACATTTCGCCAGTTATATTTATATATATTGTAGGTTTCATGAAATGGGTGGTGAACCAATTGCCATGTTACGAATCCTTAAATGACGGTGGTCGCTGGGTGGTTTGGTTGTAGCGGAGTACCGGAAGAACAATCATTATCCAGGTTCAGGCGTGCACTACAATTTAACTCAACGTGGGGAAGGAGTTATAGAATTTGTTCTCCGCCGCCGTAGTCGGGTTGAGAATCGTAACAGACGTACGAAAGAAAGGAATACGTATTACTAAGCTAGAAAGCCACCTCTTTAGCTAGAGATTGCCTTGATTAGTACTACTTCAGTGCTCGATATACTGCCGCAGGGCAAAGTGAACAAAAAAGTGCGCAAGCATTGTCTTAGGATGTGCACTGTGGCAACGAAAATTAGTGGACGAATGAGTCCGAAAAACTAATGTGTCGGAGTGATGAGCATATTATCATTTTCGCTTTAATTTAAACATAAATAATTTTGTGTGTAATGAAAAGTGAGTACATTATATTGTGTAGCGTTCAGGGTACCAACTCTACTAGGGTACTCCCAGTTTGCTCTACCCGTGTACATACACAAGTAGAGTAAATGTTATATAGCACTGTATATCGTATTAAATGCTACTATTGTGCAAATGTATAAGGTTTGGTAGAATACAGTTACGTATTTATTCATATGTGGTACATTATATTGAAAGGTGAATAGTACAAAAAAATTGGAAGAATAGAATAAGGTAATTTTGAGCATAGGCATGTGCTAAAAATTGGATGAGTACCTAGTTATAGTATATTGGATGTGTACCTGTAGTAGGCCGACGCAATAACTACTATGCTCGCTGCTGTCCTTACCCTGCGCCGCCGCACCGTCTACTTTACTCTATTACTACTCAAATGATGTAAATGTTTACTAGAGTAAAACTTTTTCTCATTTTGCTGAGTAGAAGAAGACTGAAAAGGAGCGGGAACACCAGAGTAACTAACTTCCCTTACTAATTTTAATATCTACTCAGACAGTACTCTACCTGCGACTCTACCAAAGCGTCCACATTAATTTGTACAGTTAATAGCATAGTTGGTTTTATACCGTTAAACTATGCCGATACGTCTGCTCATGCACACCAGGCATGGAAGTATCTACGTGTTAGCACTAGTAGCGATCGAATAGACTATATCGGCCTTATTAATAAACTTGGCTTACACCCGGAGTAGTTAAAACATCTATCTGTCAATTATACGCTTGCGTAAATGTCACGCCTGAAAGCAAGATAAAGCATGTTACGCCTAATATAGGTTTACGCAACGTTTATTAATAAAGGCCTAAAAGTATAAGTCTAGTACTTTATGTTAACGCGGCTCGTGACGAGGATGGCTGCAACTAAGGCTAAGACTAATAGTGTGTAGTTTGTGTCGATTTACCAACCGACGTCAGTTGTAAAGTGATCGCTATCAATAGTATCAGTGTAGCGTCTTCCACCCCAAGCTTTACTTCGAAACCTACATAACTGTAACGATAGCGCGCGTATTTTGTAAGCGCCGGTTCAGCGTGTGCATTGCACTTGAATGACAGCACTTAGCGAAAAGTTTCACAAGTTAACTTACCATAGTAATACACATAAGCACCTGCAGAACAAACATGCCAAACGATAAAAATGCTATGCCCGTCAGTGATATGTCAAAGAGGTCTGCAAGACCTAGACCGTGGCTGTCTCGGTCTTCTACCACGTATTCCTCTTCAACAGCATGGTGGGCTGGTTGATGTTGGTACAGTGGTGGAGGAGGAGGCGGCATGGAGTATTCGTAGCCACCACCTGGAGAACAGTAACAATTTATAATGCTTGTCAAGTTACGGTAAATGCACTTATATGGGCATTTTTTTCGGTGATCATTTCCGTAATTGTTTAGGTAGCCTGTGCGATAGGTTACATATTATATACTGCACGTTACCTAGTAATGTTGCTCTATACCGCATTTTTAGTACCCCCGGTGTAAAAGTTGCAGCCAAATCTTAGCGCGCACTATTAGGCCTGACCAATTTTTAACCGACTTCACAAATGGAAGCGGTTTTATGTGTGTGTGTATGTATTTTTTTATTTGTATGTTAATTGATTTCTTCCCCATTTGTGGACCGACTCTTAAAATTATTTTTTTTGTTTAGTAGAGTATACTTCCGAGGTCCCATTTAAATTTCATCAAATTCGGTCAAGCAGTTCTTGAGCTACAATCAAAAAACTGATTTTTTACGCCTATCTTGATGATATCATTATTGACGGTGAATGACAATCCGTATTCCGTAAGTAGCAAGGGTTGCGACTTGCGAACAACATTGTGATAAAAGGTACATACTTGTGAACTATCATGGTACCGACTTCAACAAGTTATTTCACACTTTTTGGTACTTATTGATTGAACCGACTTCATATTTCAATAAAAAAAAATTCTTCAATAGGTAATCTTAATGTGTATGTAAAGTAAATATTTATAGGCATTTAGAAACCAGTGCAGCCAGTTATTTATAAAGTTACAGGTTAGCGAAAGCCAAAACAAATAACCTGCTACTTTCACATCAGCTTTTTCAGCTACATATGCAGCAATTATTGCGCGTTTAAGTGCACCGTACCGTAGGATTTTAACCCTTGCGTCGATTCTTATACTAATAACACGAAATCTTAAAAAAATAATGGATTGGTTTATATAAATTAGTTAAAATTTATGAATTAAAATTTAAATGATCTTTTCCATAGCAATTGCAATGCCATCCTACAAAGTTTAGCAAGGCTACAGTATCTTACTATACTCTACGGTAAGTATATTGCCTTTCAATCCTAAATGTAACAGGATTACACTAAGAAACTTACTATATTTAGATATATCACGAGCTCCCGGAGCACTATGAACCCCTACATGGGATCCATGAGGATCAGGCTCAGTGTACCCCACCTCCCCTCCCTCGTACACTTCATATCCCTCCCTGGTCTGCAATGTCGATGGAGGGGACATGGGAGCTGAAGAATTGTCCACGAGGTTGGTGTTCATAGCCACGTTGTAGTGACGATATACGTCATTGAGAGCTGCCACTCTGAAATGGTACATAATAATACTTATGCGTAAAGACTATCATCGTGCAAAGCGAGAAAAAATGATACCGAATATAAAATGACGATATAAAATACAATATTGATAAATTAGACAATTTTTGTTTAGGAAGGGCGCGTAAAAGATTTGTAGATTGACATGGTGTGTTCCGTAAACGCACAAATAAATTTTTATTCAAATTATTAGCTTATGTCTGCGGTTCCGTCTGGTCAGCGCCGTTATTTAATTTTATTGAAGGAGCGTCTCTTTCTATTATTAGGAACTTACTTTAAAAACATGTAAGTACTCATTAAAACATTGAGTCTTATTCCCATATTTAACTTTTAACAAGTCCAAATCAGCAAGCCCCTGGTTCATTCATAAATCTTTTGCTATAGCGTAAACCTGATGCGGACAGATTAAACTGTAAAAAAGTAACTGCAAAACACGGACAGATCTTGAGTTATTTGTTGTTTTATGAATAAAGTCGTCAAACATTCGTAAAACATAACATTGACGAACTTGAAATAACTCTATTAACTCTACCTTACTTTTTTTCATTAACGTGTTTATTAATGCACTTACACATCCCCGCCGACGCCCACAATTTGACGGGGTATGTCCGACTCGTCCTTTACGCGCCAACTGCACCCAAAGCAGCAAGCAGACCATACCGACTAAACTGCCACACGGTGTTTCTCCGGGCCTTCATGTCGGGACAACGGGCACGCTAAACTCTACCTACCTAACCTAACCTACGTTAGATCGTGCGCATATTGCTTAACGTATATTTCTTCTGAAACTTTAGAATGATATTATATATGAGGTATGGCCGGGTATGCACCTAAGCTTGTCAGAACATGCCTGTAGTAAGTACATAGGTACCTGCAAGGAAATTACGTATCTCAATTACAATCAAAATGATTATTGAAATCTTAAAACGCCAACTTTGTCAGTCAGTTTTGTCAGCTCCGAGCTCCAACGCAAACATTTTAGTAAGTTAATAACTGCAGCTGAAAAAGGGCTATAAAACAACCCTTTTTTTTAGATTTCAGTGTACTTTTGATTGCAACTAAGATACATTTAGTTTAGTTTTATTATATAAGTAGTACATACCTTTAGTTTTAGTATATGTACTTAAGCTTGTCAGAATATGCTTAAGTAGGTACATACCTGCAGGGAAATTACGTATCTCAGTCACAATAAAATTTTGATTAAAATTTTAAAAAAATGGCGCCGCTATGTCACTTTGTCAGCTCCAGTAAGAAAGAAATGTTAGTAAGTTGATGACTGAAGCTGACAAAAGTGCCATACAGTCGCCATTTTCCAAGATTTCAGTCAACATTTGATTGTAACTGATTTATATAATAGCCCGGCTGGCATGAGTCTGGCTTTGATATTTCTCATTATATAAATCTACCTACTGAAGACCATCATGAGAGAAGAACACATGCGTGAATTGCTTTACTACCGGTGGGTTTCTATATCTAAATACGGACCGTTTTGCTTACGACTCATTACTTTGTGACACTTTTTGTATGAGACAACTGTCAAAAAATAACGAGTCGTAAGCGAAACGTTTTTAGATATAGAAAACCGGGACAACCTATAAAAATGTAATCTAGTAAAATAAATACTAAGTAGGTACATACTTAGCTAACCATTCCTGATAACTCGCTGATCCTACGTCATACATAAAATTCGTACGGAGGTCTTGAGATCTTCGAATCAAGCCTTGTTCGTTGCCCACAGCAAAAGGTTTCCCAAGACGGTCCTGTAACATGTTCTTCCCCATTTCTTCCAAGATTTGTTCTGCAACGTAGTTGCGACAGTGGTATTCGTTCATCATTTTTCTGTAAGACAATTGTCGGTAAAAAAAAAAAAACTTTCACAAGGTAATTGTTTTGATGTGTTGTTTTTTATTCGTAGTACAAATAAATAAAACATAAACACATCTTCTTACAATCTAATGATAAATTCTTCTAGGCGAAAGAAAACGAACTTTTATCTCTTTTCAATTACGGGAATGTTGTTTATTCGCAGTGCATTAGGCTTTCAGTCCGCTCTATAGACTAAAATATATACTAACTCCGCTCGTGACCCCGTACAATGTAAATTGATCGAAACGTAGAGGTTAATAAATGTTATTGTAACGCCATTAAGCCCCGTTCATCTCTATATATATATATATATAAATGAGCCACTTTTTCTCCTGGTCACGCTATAACTTGAGAACGTAATTATTTTTTTGTTGTGTTTATTATTATCAGGAGAAGGTTCTTATGAAAGAAAATCCAAGAAAAGACGGGTTATAGCGAGGCCAAAGGCCGAGCCCACTAAGCGAACGAAGTTGCGGGCAGACGGTACTCTATATATATATAAAATGAACCCCTATTTCTCCTAGTCACGCTATAACTTGAGAACGGATGAAACTATCTCTCTAATCATTTTTAGTTGTGTTAATTATTGTCAAATGTGAAAATTAGTCCTAAAACTTCATCTGCTAACTGGATATCAAGGGGTATTAGAATATTTGCGACAAGTAAGAGAGAACTATGATTTTATTAGTATAAATATAAAACATCAAGCGCTAAACGTAACTTTAAAAAATATAGTACTATATTCCGAAAGTGAATTGTTTTATCAAGAAAAAACATGAAACGAAAATACTTTTTACCTAAATGCAAAAAATAAATGTAGGGCTACGTGGCATATTATAAAAGACAGGACAGAACAAACCCAGTCTTGTGATGGTATTGAATCTATTATCTATGCAGATCGTAAATTAACAAATACAACGGATATAGCGGAAGCGTTTAATAATTTCTTTATAGGTTTGACTAATAAAAGCTCTACGACACATAGAAATAATGCTATTGATATCAAAGCTATAGAAAATACTTGCTCTAGTCTCTTTTTACGATCACTAAGTGATGATGAGGTAGTGAGATGTATGTAATGTAAGTAAGTATGGTATCATTAAATAATACAAAATCAGTGGGTTTTGATGGAATATCCACCCATATTTTAAAAGAATGCACCACTGGATTAACATTTATTCTGAGGTACCTCTTGAATCTCTCCCTCGTAGAAGGTATTTTTCCAGAGAGGTTAAAACTCTCCGTTGTTAAATCTGTACATAAGAAAAACACCAAAACCGACATGAATAATTATCGGCCTATAACCCTAATCCCCATATTTGCGAAATTTTTTGAGAAGGATGCATTGTCGTTTAACTGAATTTTACTTGATTGAAAACAATATGTAGAACTAAAAAATATTGATGATAATCTGGTTTATACCACTTACACATCAATACTATATGCAATAACTACGGCGTGCCGCAAGGGAGTATCCTTGGGCCGCTGCTTTTTCTGCTCTATATCAATGATATGCCTAATGTCACACAGCATAAATGTGTCCTATTTGCCGATGATATTTTTCTAGTCATAGCGAACGACGGTTACAACACTAATACTGACTATGAAAATAAAATTAACTTGCAAATTGACTCTATTATTCAATGGTTAGAACGTAATAATTTAAATGCCAATCTTTCTGAAACCAAATTCATACAATTTAGTAATTATAATAATAAAAATACAATATATCTTAATCTGATATGGTGTAGTGAAAATATTGAACAAGTTGATATTATTTAATTTCTGAGGTTAATGCTAGACGCACAGTGTAACTGGAAGGCACACTTAGACTATGTGTGTAATAAAATAAATCGTTTTGTTATTGCTCTTAGAAGGTTAAGAAGACTGACGAACCAAAAACTGCTCTTACTGCCTCTTACGGTTTCGTCGCATCTGTGTTGAGATATGGACTTATTTTGTGGGGTAATTCTAAAAACATTAATAAGGCTTTTATTGCTCAAAAGAAGTGTATTCGAGCTGTATGTAATGTCCGGCCACTGAGCTCCTGTAAACCTTTATTCAAGAAACTGAATGTATTGTCGCTACCATGCATGTATATATTTAAAGTATGTACTTTTGTTAAAGAACATAGGGAGTTATTTGATTTCATTAAAGACAAGCCCAATTCAAGGATAATAAAAAGAGATCGTAGCCGTATTGTTATGCCTATTAATAGATCTGCCTTATTTTCAAAAACTGTCATATCATGTCAATTAGAATATTTAATAAAATACCAAAAGTCATAAGAGAATTGCCAATAAGACAATTCAAAATAAAATTATTTCAGTGGCTTCATGATAAAAACTTCTACAGTGTATCCGAGTTATTAAATAAACAATGGACATGATAATATCTTACTTTATATAATTATGAATTTTTACTTTGGATTTTAATTTGACAGCGCTATTTTAATTGGACATATTTTTTTAAATTAATCCTATTGACATTGTATAATTTTTCAATTTTAAAATACAATTTTGCATGTCAGTCATGTTTCTGACAAAATATGTGATACTAATATGTAAATAAACCAACAACACCTGTAACACCATATATTAGGCAAATAAATACATTTCATTTCAGGAGAAGGTTCTTATGAAAAAAAAAACAAGAAAAGACTGGAGGTTATGGCGAGGCCGAAGGTCGAGCCTACTACGCGAACGAAATTGCGGGCAGTCGCTAGTCTATATATATATATATATACGAGGGTCATTTGAAAAGTTCTTAGCCTAACATGGTTAAAGTCATTGGTTTTTTTTATAACTACCCTCGTTTTGTAGTTACATTATTTAGCAACAAGTATGCAAAGTTTAGTTTATTTACAGTATCTCATTGTTCGTTTACACGTGATACCGTAATAAAAATGATAAAATTGAACATCGTGCAGTGATAAAATACCTGAATTTGAAAGATTTAACTCCAAAAGCTATACATGAAGACATGTCTGCTGCTTTGGGTGAGTCTGCTCCTTCGTATGCGACTGTTAAAAACTGGGTGGCAGAGTTTAAACGTGGTCGTGAGACCATTCAAGATGAGCCCCGTAGTGGCCGGCCTTCGACTGCTTCCACTGATCAAAACAAAGAAAAAATCTGTGATTTAATTTTATCTGATCGAAGATTGACTGTCAAGGAGATAGCTAAGACTGTAGGCATCTCATCTGAGCGAACACATCATATAATTACTACTGAACTTGGATTGCGCGCGTTCACACCTCTGTGCAATCCATGGCAGAAATCCATCAATGTGGCTTCGAATTGTTACCTCATCCCCCATATTCACCGGATTTAGCACCGTCCGACTTTTATCTGTTCCCAAAGCTGAAAAAATTTTTAGGTGGTAAACATTTTTTTACAAATGAAGAGGTCATAGCCGCCGTGGGCGCTTATTTTGAGGAGTTAGACTAAGATTTTTTAAAACGGGTATCGAAGCCTTACCGGGTCGATGAAAAAAGTGTTTTGAGCTCGGAGGAGAGTATGTTGAAAAATAAAAATAAACAAAATCGTGTGGTTTCATTAAGTATGTTAGGCTAAGAACTTTTCAAATGGCCCTCGTATAAATGAACCCCTATTTATCCTTGTCACGCTATAACTTGAGAACGGATGGAACAATCTCGCTAATTGTTTTTGGTTGTGTTAATTTTATTATTGTCAGGAGAAGGTTCTTATGAAAGAAATATCAAGAAAAGATGGGAGGTTATAGCGAGGCCGAAGGCCGAGCCTACTACGCAAACAAAGTCGCAGGCAGTCGCTGGTATAATCTAAATATAAATATGAATTAAGCTTGCTCGTCGCATGAATTTTATGATCTTATTCTATTACCTGTGATAGTCTAGAGTAGATAAAGCTGCATCGATTGACCCATTGACTGACTCGACACTCTTGCTCACTGAATAATTCGCAGTACCAACTCCTTCTTCAATAAAATACGTCGGCATAAGATCCGTACGAAGAATATCGTTCACATTGAAATCACTAGTCTCAAACATTTTAGTGCCTTCAGCTAAAGTTAATACAAATACGAGTATGCAGTACATTTTATGGACATGTGGTATGCGTGTAGTTTTAGTTCGTAATGGAAGCGAGAAATGGGTGTCATGTGGTGAGTTGAGAGCATATTACACGGTTTGTAAAGCGGAAAATATTTGTGCATTAAGCGTTAAGATTGTATCCATCCTGCACCTACTTACCTAACTGTTCACTAATTGTTAAGACTCATCTTTAAATCGTTCTTGTTCTAAATACATCGACCTATTTATTATATACTAAATCTAAATAATAAACTCTCATTCCGTAATGCTTTGATAAAACCCATAAATGAAAATGAAATGAAAAAAAGTGAGATTAGGTAATAATCGTGCAACACGGTTATGTGATGTTTAAACTAAAAAAATCTGATCTGTGCTTTTAATTGTTAAATACTTACATAACTGTATTATTATTATACTTATTCTTGAATAATCACATCTGAATTTAAGCAAGGCGCCCTAACTTAAAATAAACTTGATCGGGACTTACATGCTATTTACAATTTATTTACATGTAAGTTCCAGAAACTGGGTAGGTACATTTCAACTAATTGTTGTTTATTTGCGTAATCTCTTGGCAATGTTAACTGTAACGCTTAACTTGTGTTTTCACTTTTTTCGTTTTTACTTATCTCAAGTAAACTTATATAAAAGTAAATTCAGCATGTATTCTTGCAATGTATTAAATGAGAAATTCTGTAAAGGTTCTGTAGGTACACTAGACTATTGTTTAGATTATATCATTGTAACGCTGTTGAATTTCCACAATAAGTTAATAAATAGATCTACTTATTAATAATCGATAGGGAGTCACAATTTGAGAGTTCTCAAGTCAAGACTGAATAAGTTTATTATAATTTTTATTAGTAATGATTTTTAAAGCACTAACGCCTGCATAGTCAGACCAAACTTCATAACTGTATAGAGGGACAAATTACACATTTTCGCACGGGATTCCAACCCGCGCCTTACGACAATCCGTGTCAGACGCCATGACCGCTAGGTCACCGAAGCGATCCGTCCGACCATCGAATTTAACTTTCTGCATGATAACCTTTAAGGTTGAAATGTCGTATTTTATATGATTTCATATCTTTAAATTAAAACTTAGACACATGGGCTGGTCACTTGTCTACCTTTGTTTTTTGTTAGTTGTTTAAGCTTCTTTTTTATTTAGATAATTTTAGTCACCCAACTAATTGTCAGTTCCTTGTAAGGTGTGTATGTTGACGTAACCTCGAGGAGGAGGGAGGGGAGTTATGTAGAGTAGGAGCTTGAGTGAAGTGAGCGGTTTAAGCCGCCTAAGATGAAGACAGGCTTTATCCCATAGGTGAATACTCTACTTTTCTTACCTTCTGCGAAATAGTAAAACCCCCGGGCTACATAATACACACATCAAAAAAAGTTTGTGATCACTAGCATAAGCTGATATAGGTATTTTTTTTAAATTGAACTTAATCAACAATTTATTAATAAAAGGTTTATATTCAATATAATATAACTCCTCCCCTGGCTCGAACACATGCGGTGATCCTCCTGGGCATGCTGAGAATCAAGTTATCCAACATTCTTGGGGTAACCTGTCCCATTCTTGAATAGCGGCTTCCCTGAGCTCTGGCACTGTCTCGGGAAGTGGCTGACGGTTCCAAACACCCTGTTTAAGAGCATCAAGCGATCTCTATTGGGTTTAAGTCAGGCGAGCCGGCATGCCATTCTAACCTTGTGATGTCGTATTCTCGGAGAGCAGCATTGACTCGTCGAGCTCGATGGGCGGGCGCATTATCATAGACCAGTACAAATTGGTGCCCATGGTTTACTCGGAATGGTCTGACAATTCCATCAATAGCAACTGAAAAGACGAAGAAATCATAATATAATCTACCGTAATAAAAATATTTCGGTTTTTCAAAGTGATTGCAAACTTTTTATGATGTGTTTATACCTACCTAAATTATTTATTTAGTTTAAAAGTTATAGTCTTTTTATTGATAAAACGCTAAAGTGAGAATAAAAAAAGAGCTGTAATTTTTTTTTGCAGAGCCATGCGCACAATATTGTGATAATAGGTACTTTTGAACTATCATGGTACCGTATTCAACAAGTTATTTCACACTTTTGAGTGTTGAAGTGAGTTCCATTTCATTATCATCATCATCATCTCAGCCGTAGGACGTCCACTGCTGAACATATGCCTCCCCAAATGATTTTCCAAATAGACCGGTTGAAAGCGGCCTGCATCCAACGTCGTCCTGCGACCTTCATCAGGTCTGCCCACTGCCACTTCAACTGGCTAATCTTCTTTTACGGATCTCCTCATTTCTGATTCGATCACGTAGAGAAACCCCGAGCATAGCCCTCTCCATAGCTCGTTGTGCGACTTTGAGCTTATCTATGAGGCCCATAGTAAGAGACCACGTTTCAGTGCCATAAGTCATCACTGGTAACACACATTGGTCGAAGATTCTTGTCTTGAGACACTGAGGTATTTCTGACGAGAAGACTTCGCGAAGTTTCCGGAACGCTGCCCAACCGAGTTGGATTCGACGATTGACCTCTTTCTCGAAGTTCGACCTGCCTAGTTTGACTATCTGTCCCAGGTAGATGTACTCGTCAACAACTTCGAGAACTGAGTTCCCAACTGATATTGGGGTAGGTACAACATGGGTATTAGACATAATTTTCGTCTTATCCATGTTCATCTTAAGACCTACCCGTTGGGAAACTCGATGGAGGCCTTCGAGCATTGTACTGAGGTCTTCCATGGATTCTGCCATGACTACAATATCGTCGGCAAATCGAAGGTGAGTGATGTATTCGCCGTTAATATTGATGCTAAGTCCTTGCCATTTCTGAAGCTTGAAAGCGTCTTCCAATGTAGCGGTGAACAGTATCGGAGATATAACGTCTCCCTGTCTCACGCCTCTTTGCAATGGAATTGCCTTCGAACTCTGCTCCTGTACTCGGACTGACATTTAGGCGTTTTTGTACAAACACTTCAGCACTTCAATATACCGATAGTCAATACGGCACCGCTGGAGAGACTCATGCGCTGCCCACGTCTCGATCGAATAAAAAGGCTTTCTCATAGTCCACAAACGCTAAACAAAGAGGCAAGTTATACTCTTCGGTCTTCTGTATAACTTGCCGTAGCGTGTGGATGTGGTCTATGGTACTATAGCCTTTTCGGAAACCGGCTTGTTCCGGAGGCTGGAATTCATCAAACCTGCGACTGAGACGGTTCGTTATGACCTTCGAAAAAAGCTTATAAACATGGCTCGAAAGCGAGATGGGTCTGTAATTTTTAAGTAAAGTGTTGTCACCTTTCTTGAACAACAGCACCACCACGCTTTTGTTCCATGCTTCTGGCGTTGAACCTTCGAGTAAGACGGTATTAAAGAGCTTCTGAAGGACTTTAAGTACCGGATAACTCCAAACTAAACGCCGTCTTTTGTTTCACATTCACTATGTACAAAGGCGCCTTTTTTCTTTTCTAATTTTGTAACATGTGATGGCCAGTACCTCTACAATGAGTTGGCAACATAAATGTCATATAAAGTCGATACTCGATCTAACCTACCCATTAAGCTTGTGATTGACGTACTCGCTGTCAATTTTAGTTCTACAATTGACCGCGAGGTGGCACTGTTCTTTTTTCATACATTTTTTTCGCGGCAGTCGATATCGAGCATCGATTGGGGTCAATGTTGTAAACTCATAGTAGACCTACAGGAGGCCTACTCCCAAAAACGAACTACGAAGTTCCGTTTGACAGATTTAGAGGTTTCTACTGTGAAAGCGAAAAAGCACAAAAACTGTCAAGGGGATGAAATGATAAAACGCGATTTACTACCTCGAGATTACGAGACATTGACGAGAAGGTGGTATGAAAATACACGTATAAATGGTTCTTTCAATAGACGAGAAATATTTAATAGTTTGTGCTGTAAGTATAACAGTTTCATTAGATAATATTTTCTTGTTTCATACCTTTCAAAGTCGTTTTCAGTAGTCGGGTTCTAGTTTTTCTAGTTCATCTTACTTTGTATATAATATATCAATATACAAATGGCTGCAAATGAAGGAAGCAAATAGTACCTACCTGCTTGTCGTGCACAATACTCGCTCAGCGATTCTCGCTTGGCAGTTAGAACTCACGCCGAGAGTAGATTGTGACAGGACAGGACCGTGTACGCTCGGCCACTGCGAGCGACCGAGTGGCGCGCCGCGCGAGTAATCGCCCGTCGCACTCGCGCACTCGCTAATAGCCCAGCGACAAAGCTATCGAAACTTGAAACTACGCACACTCGCTTCCCGCTGCTTGCCAACTAGTTTCTACTTCCGAGCCCGCTATGTAGTCAGTAGCTCTACTTGTACTTATTATTCTGTCGCTCTACCATGAGTTGGCAACTAAAATGTCATCTATAGTCGATATGATCTCGCCTAACCTAGCTTGTGAATGACGTAATCGCTGTCAATTTTAGTTCTACAATTGACAGCGAGGCAGCACTGTTCTTTTTTTCATACTTATTTTGCGGCAGTGGATATCGAGTACCTATCGATTGGTGTCAATGTTGTAAACTCGTGGTAGACCTCTAATCGCTCAGGCCCACTGCCGTCTATGAACGAGATTTGGTTTTAACTGCCTTATGGTGTCCTCCTTTCGCTACCATATAGAGATAGGGAAATCTGTCACCACACCACACTCGTAACGATGTACCTATATCTATCGGGTGTTATCCTTGAGAGGTAGTTCCCCTCCTAGTTTTAGTGTGCACCCATCTTCGGCCACATCTTCCATTTTTCCATTCCAGTTAAGTGTTCAAACGCTATCCTACTCGTAATAGGCAACCATGTAGCGCCTTCGAGTATTTGCCGACTCACAACACATTGAATGTGTAGGTAGGTATACATTTATCAACCTAACAAATTGGTTAAATTAATGGATGAATATAAGGATGAATAAAAAATACTTTATTATCTAGCAGCTTCAAAAGTACATCAATATCATTAATCCTCTAGGGTAAACAAAATAAGGACCTATCATTAAATCAGTTTACTCGTAGCACCCTGCGTAAAATTAGCTGTTGGTGGTCCGGTATTAAACCGATCCTGCTGGGTTGTCGATGTTCCTATTACCAGTGCTATCACGCCCTGCCCACTTAGGGGCGGTAAAAGGATCCATTGTTGCATTACTAATGTTCCCATGTCATCGCAGAGACGTTTGACGTGAGAACAAACCATATTGCGCGTCCATTAGGACGCTTTTTACTGGTTGGTAAACAGATTGAGAGCGGTTTAAAAATATTTATATCGCACTAGGGTTACGTCTCGCGTCTTCGTTCGCGTGGAGAAACCAGGAACCCGGTATACATGCCATATGTTATTTCGATTCCTAAGACTAATTTCACGTACTATATTGCTTAAGTTTCAGCGAGAAAGCGTTACATTCATCGAAACAGATTAAAGCATTGCATTATTTACGCCGTACTAATTTCCTTTTCCTAGACAGGAAATAGTAGATTGTTAACCGAGGGTCGAAAGAATCAATTCCCGAGGTATTTAGGCGGCTAATAGTCCGAGTAGGAATTGATTCTTTTACCTACCCGTGTTAAACACTCTACTTTTCATTTCGAATATGAGGAAAATAAAACTACTTAGTTGTTTATCTAAACTATTTATTGATAATATATAAAATATAAGGAATAGAGATTGTTGTAGATTTTATATTCTGCGTGTTTGAAATGTCCGAAACTGGATCATTTTGAGGAAAATGTGACGGTGAATCTCGTTGTTTGGATGTAGATAGGCGCGGCGACAGTGTATGGATGGATTAACTGAAGGTTGCAATTTAATGTTTTCCACGATGCGTTCAGATGTTTTCGCCTTGTTCTCAATGGAATCTTCTATATACCCTTCTGCTACAGCACTCGATTTCCATCCTCCATGTCGCTTGAGAACAGTTAAGTCCGCTCCAGTATCTGCCAAAAGGGTAGCAGAAGTACGACGAAAACAATGTCCTGTATACAGTTTGATATCTGGTAACTTCAAATAAGTAGCAATTTCTTGTGGCGTATTAGAAATTTTATTTTTTCCCATCACTTGTTTGAAGCACTTGCCATTTTGATAACGGATGAAAAACCGATTGGTCTTCATAGCAGCAGGACGCAGGTCCAGGTATTTCTGTACAATAGTTTTGTATTCTCCTCGCATTACGAAGGATCGGTCAATTTTGGTTTTTGTATCGGTCAGCTTTACTAACAGTAAATCATCCGAGTGATTTTCGACATCATCAACAGTTATTTTTAAAAGTTCATTGCCACGACAAGCTCCATGTAATCCGAAAATTAAAGCCACCTGTAACAAAACCGAATGTGAATAAGACAAGTATCTATCAAAGTACAGGTTACAATAAAATGTGCATTTTTATACACTATGATTATATTTTACTAATCCACCGTAAACATAGTTACCTACTTTCTTTTACGGCAAGAAAGACTTTGTCGGGTGCCTCATTAAGGAAAGTCTCCACGTTTTTGACTGAGAACACTTTGGATTTTTTAGGTTTAAATCCATCAGACATCCTCTTCAGGTACGCTATTAATTTCGAATATGTGTCCAGTTTTACATCGTTATTAGAACTGACTGTTGATTTTAGCATTGAGTATGTACTCCAAAGAGTGGAAGGTTGTTTAGTTTTGGCTAAGTACTGGAAGTAGGCCAAAAACACAGATTCTGAAAAATTCTTGGCGCTTCTTGCATTTCTCCATTCAATAAAATTACCATAGGCTTTCATATATTTCTCCCGGGATTTTGCAGGTAATAGATTATCCATCACATTTCTTGCGTCAGTTCTAATGCTTTCAGGAGTTAATTCTATACTTTCACTGTCACTTGAAGAACTTATTTTTCAAAACAAAACAAAACCATGAATTTCTAACAATCCGTGAAAATTTACGAAAACGCGGGCTGTAGTTCGCGCTTTTTTAATTTGTTTTTTTTTTTCATTCATCCGGCGGCGTGACTATGGGCCGTCGTACCAGCCAGTCTTTATTCAAACAATATTTGCGTTCGATTTCTTTGGTGCTGAACACTAAGATGTTCCAAATTCAAAAAGTGCGCGGCAAAGATAATTGCGGCGCACTTATAAAGAGGATTAAAAACTCATTACTGCCCGCTAAAACTTTCTTATAGAAAACACCACCTTTGGGTGCACATAAAGGCGAACCAAGTCGTCCTTTTCGAATAGATGGGATGAAAAAGATTATTACCTATTTTTTTGAATTCCGTCAATGATACGAGTACATAACAGATTAGTATCCCGCCAATTTATGTCGACTTTTTAAATTTTAAATATGGAACTCACCGCGTAATAAAATTGTTGCTGCTTATTCCGCTCAAAGAAGTTTGCGCTAAGTTCACACTGGCTGTTTAAAAAGTCACATGGCCGCAGGATTATTTTTATTAGTTTATTTAAATAAAACTCTTACCAGCTGACAGCAGTTCTATTTTTAAAGTTCATTCCGGCCCTTAGGCGGGAAGTAGTTTGTATGAGTTTTTCCCTCTCTATAGAGTGAAGCAGCATTTTCCACCCAATAATCAGATCAAAACAACACTACTTTCCGAGTATGAGAAATGGAAGAGAAATTTATATTTTACGGCGGCTTTGGTCATAAGTCATATCACAACATATGCAATGGATAAATCACAAACTGATCAAGTAGGTACCTACCTCACTATGTAGGTACTCGTACCTATACGTGATCGAGATATTTCTTAGATTAAACATCATATTATTACGTAAAAATATAAGTAGGTACCAACAGGATCAAATACAAATTTAATTTTATTATTATTGCGCGTTAAACCTGCGTGAACAGAGTAATGTATTTCAAACGCTAGAGAGTGAAGCGCCACTATCAAGTTTCTGCATCAGTTTGAAAAAAAAATACATCCGGGGCTGTGCGTCAGTGCACTGAAAACTTCGGAGGCAACTAACTACTAGGTAATTATCGCCTGCAAGTCGCATTATTCAACCCATTTTGACGAAAATTGGCACACAAGTTCCTTGATTTATTTAATTTTGTCGGTCGATATCCATTATGGATTGGATTAAATAGGGGGCAAAAGGGGGAAAGTTTGCTGATTTCAATCAAATGTGAGGCACACTTTATTTAGATAAACATGAGTAGGTACACAATGATCCTTAACCATATAATTCCTGGTAAATGCTAAAAAAAATTAAGTTTTATATAATACGGTCATTGTTAATTAGTGCACAATATCATATACCTATTTAGGTTTGGAATCGATAACTGGTCATTATAGTGAAGGACAAATAAACCTTTTTTTATTATTATGAACCCATATTAATAACCATTGCGCGACTGAACGCACGCCGCTACATCACAGAATAGACAACAGTGACTACGCGAGATATACCTATCCACTTAGAACAGGTACAACGACGTAAGTCTTACGTACCTACTCGCAAAGGTTTACGTAGCCGATGTCGCGCGCAGCGGGAGTTTCCGTGAACAGATTGGTGAGTGTAACTGTATCCTTATTGTCAATCTATTTTTGCACTATGGCAACTCTGCCTTTTGTAAGTGATTTGACGCAGGTAGGTACTCTGTGGCACAGACTAGCAGATGCTAACGCATCTCTGGGGCAGACTACGAATGGCGTGCTGTGCTGGCAGGAAGGAGGGTACGGAGAAAAATGGCGGATGGGTAAGCACGTGTGAGGCACTGGCTGAGGTCTCGATGGAAAACAACCAGCAGAGGTCCTGGTAAGTGCTTTTAGCTCATGATTCCTAGTTCTACAAGAACCGTGTGATGTGATAATGAGACGACCGTTAGCGAGTCACGTTTTACGGTTAGGCAGAGTCCAATGATTGCGTACAATGTACATTAACTAGTACCTAGTCAAGGAAATTGGACTGAAGAGCTAGCGAGTTGACCCCCTGAGCATCCATATCCGGGTGTAACCAACAGGGGATAGCAAAATGATCGGCTATGTTGTTGGAGCATACGGGCAGGACTATGGGGATGGTGGAGGTCCTCGTGGGGAACACCCCATGTCCAGCTGGTGTCATTCCTGGGGTAAACTGTACTGACCAGGAACCCAATGAGAGAGATAACTTGTATAAATATACGCAATATCTAAGTAAAGGGAAGACCCGGGCGCAGTAAACACGGTACTGCGCTCTGACTGGAGCCATAGCCGATCAAAGGGTAACTGAACGGACCCTTGTATGAGGCAAAGCCTCCTAGCACCAAATGTTGCCTAAATTGCGTGCGTTGGTGGTCGACTCATTGTTTCATCCACGTGTTCTTCATTATATTCTTTGTCGTGTGTTTATTTTAGTATGATTATTTACCAGGCACACACAGTCATCTTGCTATGACATAGGAAGCGCGACAGCCGATGTCTATGCCTAAACGAAGGCGGGCCCGGGCCGGTCGTAGTCCGCACGTTGTAGGTACCTATTCTAAGCGGGTTGGTATGTCTCGCGTATTTACCGCTATCTAGTCTGCGATGTAGCGGTGCGTCTGGGTCGTGCGTTCAGTCGCACAATGGCTCAGACGTGGAGTGGCGAATATGGGTTCATGATAATAAAAACTATAGGTATGTAATTTTTTTCTTTTATTTTCATGACCAGTTATCGATTCCAAACCGATCCGTTGAATATTGTGCACTAATTAACAAAAACCTTATATGTACTGTACCTAATTACTTACACATAATCAGCCCATTTTGTTCCCGCTGCTGGGACTCTGCCTGACTGAGCCTTCCTTTTAGCTCTCCAAGTTGCCGAGTTGGACCATAATCCAACACGCGGGCCCAGTACGGCTTGGTGAATAGGATAGTGGCCATCCCATGTCGAAGTTGACAGACCGCCCGAATGCCTTCGGCATAGCCTGACGACTATTGTCCTAAGACAAACAACCTGGACGAACAGCTTAAAGTGCCTTCCGAAGCGCTCAATTGAATAATGCCGCTAGAGGTCACCCATCCAAATCCTGATCGCAGCAAGCACACTAATAAAATGCAAGTGAAGCTCCGCTGTGAGTGCTTCATGTTAGGACTGTACTCATAGACACGTGTATATATATATATATATATATATATATATATATATATATATATATATATATATATATATATATATATATATATATATAATAATATATAAGGATATTTACATAAGAGGAAATAGTACAATATCTTACAGTAATTAGAACATAATACAAAAAAAGAAGTCATCAAAACTTTATTAAAATTTAGGAAGTATATATATATCTACGTACTTAAAATGAGTATGTTTATACTAAAATCTTTTAACCAGATTTTATTGCAATTTCATAAGTATGTACCTCTTTATCAGTAATAATTATTGTTAAAGAATCAGATACAATCTGTCTCCCTACTTTTAGTTTTACCTAATTGCATGCATGCATCTTTTTTTCAAACTTTTATACATCTGGGTAGGTTACATGTTATTTTTTTATATTTAGCCCATTCTAAAGTTCATTTTTCACATTACAAGTGACTATTCAAATCTACAAAACCGTAAATAAATACTGTAACACATGCACACCTTTCACTTCTATAGTCTACATCTATTTTTAATATAAATAGTTACATTTATTATCTATGCATGCCATTAATTTGAACCGTAAATTTTATGAAGTTATATTTGTTTTTGTTTTATGGTAAAATGAGTAATATGCAACTTCTACAATAATATATAATTAATATTAATATAACCATCGATTTGTAATAAATTGGTCAATGTAACAGAGTTAGAATTCTGATAATAACTAAGTATACCAGTAGGCCTAGCATGATTATCTGCATAAGTGTAGTAACCAGTCATTCACGCCAAACAGCACAAACTGTCATTTATCTAGGGCAACTGTGACACAGATAACTCATAGTGCACTAGTGCATGCAATAGTGCAACAACACCGAAGCATGACACGGTGACACTTAGAATACAAATACTTTTTGACAATTTATTTGAGCTACAGCCTCAGTATTTTAAACCTGGGAAAAGTAAGTAATATCAAAAGTAAGTTTGTTAATTTTACAGTTTGTCATCTCTGCAAGAAAAACTTTCAGGGCCCTAAGAGTAAATCTAACTCTATTACAATGTTTCAACCAAGAATAACCATTTTCTAAAAAATATAAGAAAAGCTGAACTATATATACATTAAAATTATATAAAATAAGAGATTTAATGCTGTTCAATAGGAATATAAATAGAATAGCAAAATGATTCAGATTACATCTGTGTAATTTACACTCCTATGAGTTAATATTATATGTATTGGTTAGGATGATATCAACTCATCCCAGTCTCTATTTTTATTAAACACTTCGTCTTGTAACCATGCTTCGTAATTCTCTTTGAATCCTTCTTCAAAGTCATCACCTGATTCGATGACACTGTTCATATCTGTATCAAGTGGTTGCAGATCAACATCATGGTCGCCGCCCGTGCCATACCTTCTATTGTTGAAACGATCTACACTGATCCTCAATGCACACTCTTCATTCTGGAAGTCCCATGGTCTTGCATCCACTTCATTACCAAAAGCCCAATCATCATTCAATCTATGACGAACTTTTGAGTAGATTGCGCTGATAGTTTTCATGTTTGTTTTCCTCCACTGTCTACCCAGGTATTTGCTCTGCATTTTCAATAATTTTAGTACATAAAACTGCATCAAAGCATGCCTCACTTTTAAGGTTCTTTTTAGAATGGGCGCACTTTTGAAGACAACAAGCATCATAATTCTAGCATTCTTCCATTTTGTAAGCTTGTTTAATATTCTCAATAAGTTGATACAAGAGAATACATTTCTCCATGAGTACCACACGGAAGTATCTCCAATATATAGGCACTCTTTCGTCATCTCTGGTTGCTCTCCAATCACACATGCCGGGAATTCAAAAATGGGGATAGTATTCTTGGCCCCAACATAAGACAAAATGTTCTGATTGAAAAATTTTAGCACAAGGGGCATGCAGTTAGCATAAACAAGATGTTGAGACATAAATTCAAATTGAAATACATGATTTAGTTTAAAATGTTTCAAAAGGAGTAATAAAATTGCAGTTACAGCTTTGACAATAATTTCTTTGTGTCTGTTTACATCAATCCCAAGTTTTAAGGACTGAAGTACCGTCATTGGCATTTCTTCTGGAAGCAAATCAGCCATAATATTGATGGAGTAGGTTTTGGCAGTGGAGGTAGGAGCAGCTGCGAGTAGAATCTTCAGCAGAGCAATCATGTATTGAGGTAAATTTGGCAACATAGCTCTGTATAAGATTTCTGCTTCTGTTTCTTCAACTTCTTTCTCACCTTTTGTAAGAGGGCTTCTTATCATCTCAAACTCTCTTTCTACTTGCAATTCAGATAAGCTTGTGTACATGTGCTTATTCAGAATTTCAATCCCTTCATGAATAGGCTGGGGTAACCCTGCAATAGTTTGTCTATCTCCAGGAAGAGAGTAACCAACAAACTTTATTCTGACATTATCTAAGAACATATCTATGTCTTTCTGTCTTACTTTAGATATCCACGGCAGACTTCTAGGCAATGGTGGAGGCGGGGGAGGGCTATCAAACTGTTTAAAATCCATAAAATAAGGCCAGTTTTTAGACTGAGATCCATCAGATGGTATTGTCTGAAACTCCATTGAATAATCCTCTGACCCATTTCCTGTTTCTTCTTTGTCAACAAATAATTGTTCATCAGACTCATCTAGAGAAGTCTGCTTCATGAATGTCTGTCTTCTCAGAGCTCTTTCATTTTCTTTGAGTTTTCTATTACCTGGGTTTTGGTTTTCTAACATGTCTGCGGCACTGGGTGGAGGAGAACTGGCTCTCATACCTTTAGTGATTTCAATGGTGTCTTCAGTTAAAGGAGGCAATCCACTGTTCTCTCTTAGTTTTGCTTTTTGCTCTTTCAGCTCTTTTGAGCCACCCAAGTATACTAGTAACACTTTCCACAACAAAAGCAAAACTTTCTTCATAGGGAAGTGAGGAGTAGTTCCAGCGCATAAATGTGTTACCATGCTAAGTAACTTCACAGGTAGTAACTCTTCACCAAATGGGGTACCCAGCTCTTCTTTGAAATTCAGTACTAAATGACCAAACTCACTGTCAGGGTTGTCTTTTTCGGTTCTCATGTGTTCTGTAATTAAATATAGAACAGACAAAATTACTCTTAAGTTTGTTGAGTCAGCCAAGGATTCTGCTAGCTTTCTTGAAGCTATAGCAGAACTACTGCGTACAATTTCGAGATTCAGTAATTCTACAAAAGCGGAAAATGTTCCCATGTCATATAAAATCATGATATTGACGCGAGCCCAATGAGCCTGCTCTGCGTCGGACTGCATCTCTGCCCAGCATCCCTGTGCAAGGTATAGTATGCACCGTGTCGCTCGCATTCGGATTTCACTCACAGCGACTTCGAGATGGTCCATTAACTTCATTATCACTGTGCGCTGTTGTTTGTTTGTGAGCCGTTGCCAACTGGGTCTGTAGTTGAACTCCTCCATGATTTCTTCGAAAGCCTTTACATTGTGTTGATATTCGGGATGTTCCGTGTAGCTGTAGAGCTCGGCTATCTCATTAGCTTGAGTGTCGCAGTCATCATAAACGAAATCTAGTTCTGGACTTTCCATGTCGTTGACATAGTCCCCTTCCTCCATGGGGCGGTGGACGTCGGGCATTTTTGTGCCTCCTCTTCGACCGTTTCCGTTAGTTCCCATAATCCAACACAATGACGTAAAATACGGAGATTTTACATAATAAAATATGTATTATTTTATTCACTTATTTTATTCCAATCATATATTCTCTGTCTGTATAATTTCCAATCCCACAACCATAGACTAAAATATATACTAGGAAATAGACTGGTATCTTCTACCTTTTTTGTGGTATATATACATTTAAAGCTTTTCCATACCAAGGATAGATGGCGCTGGCGATGACTATATATATATATATATATATATATATATATATATATATATATATAAAAGAAATACTGAGCCCACGTATGTAACGTATGCAACGCATTATTACATCTAGACTCAGGAATTTGAATGAAAACAGTTTGATCAGAAACATACTAATCATATGCAACGTTGTTTTACTGTTTTCATACAAAATTAAGAGTCTAGATGTTATAATGCGTTACGTACGTTGCATACGTGGGCTCAGTTTACTATCGCTACTATAGAATTATACACTAGGCTGTGTTTTGACATGGTACCTAACAATAAATTTGGTACATTTGCTGGAATACATTAACCAGTCAAATCGATATTCCAGGAAATGGACTGCCCATGGAACAACCGATTACCTGGAATTAGTGGTCAAGATATTATTGTACCTACTTTACATTGACATGTACACGAAAAATTGCTTTAAGCGTGAAAAGAGAGTTCTGTCAAAACACAGTTAATAAAAGATATTTTCTATTTTACTGCATTATAATAACGACCATTAAAGAAAAGGACAATAAATTGGACAACAATTATTTATTACAAATTTATTGATTATACATTTAAAACGCTTAAGGCCATAAAACAAAATTGTAGTTCCTTTTAGAATAAAAATTAAAGCTTTTGAAACAACTATGAAATCAGAATATAACATTAACATCAAGATTTTCAGACACATTTGTAATATCATATAATAAGAACATATTCAACGGCGTTTACAGTATATCTCTACACATGATCCCATGTAATAACATGATTCCATCTGTCTCTTACTATGTGGGGAGCACCGTTGCGATACCAGGTATTCTGCCTCTGTTTAGCATGCAAACACAGTGAGTATTTAGATTTATAGGATATCGTAGCAGACAAAATCAATAAAAATCACTGCGGTGACTAAAAAAAAATTAGGTGACAAATGTAGTGTAATATCGTGCAGAGCTTTAGAGATTTGAGACATACAGCAATTGTTATGGGCCTGTCACTTAATATCAGGCAATGGAATGATAGTATTCATACACTTTTGTTCATATATATATATATATATATATATATATATATATATATATATATATATATATATATATATATATGTACGTATGTATCATACATTAGAACATTATTGAGCATCAATGCTATACTGCATATATAAAACAATATTATCTTACAAACTTGTTTACGTAATATTACCAAAATTGGAATGTAACACAGTTAGGCTTTTAGCTTTATGATTGATGTAGGTACTTCAATTTCATTTCATGTTTAGTAATCTCATTTCTACCTGAAAAAAAAAAGGTAACTGTTTATGAAGGGCAGTATAAAATATCCATTAAATTTATAATTAGCAGAACATTACCTATAATAATTATATATAATGTTATGTTATGGAACCCTTCGTGCACGAGTCCGACTCGCACTTGAGATTATAATCTTTGCTTGAGCATTGTTTATATACTATTCTCAGTTGAACTAGTTTCAAACCGATACACAATCAACGATTTGTTTTTTTCTACGGAACAATCTGTTTTCGCTTAAATTTGATTACATTGACAATATTGGTGCCGTTCTACACAGAATTTGATAACGAACCAGTTGACTCGACAGCAGCTTCGCTCGCTTGGTTTTGTTGTAGTGATGGAAGCACCTTTTTGGAATTTCAGGGTCCTAGATTGTCCATTTATACTAAAACTGGATAATTACGTATTTATCGTTCTCTAGATTTTGATTGTTTTAGTGCACATGACTAGTAGGTAACGAGAAAGTTACCAATGTGTTACGTTATAATACTACACTTAAATAACGTGTTACATTTGACTCTCATCGCTGATGACTGATGCTAGTTTCATCTCTCATCCATGCCGCCTTAATGCGGCACATCGTGCGTGATTCAAGAACATTTTATAGAATACCTGGCTTAGTTAGGTTAGGATTGGATGGACGACGGGCTTTGTTTTTTCATAACCCACATTCATAATCATTATAATAATAATAGAATAAAGGGATCTATAATAATATAAGAGATTGTCACTCACTATTAATCAAATAACTATGATGGTTATATCGTTACAAAATGTTTGATTGGCCGCTTGGCGCAGTTGGTAGTGACCCTGCCTCCTGAGGCGCTGGTCCCAGGTTCAATCCCTAAACAGATCAAATAATTCTGTTCATGTACATTGTACTGTTTGAGATGCGTCTGGGTACGTCTATAAAAAAGTATAAAAGCATTAGCACTAAACATGAAGCTTGAATTTCAATGTCATAACATTATATAAGACATACATACTGGTCAGAGATGGACCCGGGGGCCCCGCGCTTCGAAGGCAGGGTATCTACCAACTGAGCTAACGGAGCTGAAATAAGACCTCATGTCTCAGAGTGATGAGTGCAGTGCAGTATCACATATAATGATGACATTGCGGTGTAACACAATAACTGCGTTAGTGTAACACATTCACGTGAAACATTTATCTTCTTATCATCACAACTGTCATTTATCTAGGGCAACTGTGACACAGATAACTCATAGTTTGTACGCCGAAGCGTAACGCATTGACGCTTACGATACGAATACTTTTTCGCAAATTGTTTGTATTTATTGATATATGAAAACACCGGTCGAGTGCGAGTTGGAGTCACGCAGTGATGGGGATAATCCTTACATTAAGAAAACGTTAAAGATTATTACTCTAACTCTGTGGAAGGCCTAACATAACTTTCCTGGTCCATCCTAGAATTAGTTATTGCATCAACAGCAAATAATAACTTTGTAATGGTCAATTCGCTTTTTGTTATCAGCAGTCCTATATTAAATTGTGTTGATTTGCAATGAGTTTGAGTTTGGCATAGCTTTACATTGTCGTCCATCAAGTTGGGGGTTAACAATTTCTTATACAAAAATAATACATTATTATAAGCACACATGCAAAGTTTTAACATATTGCGGAGTCACACATTTTTGGAGAAAAATATTGAAAGTCAATTATTTTTGGAACATTTATGTCACCCATCATCATCATCCCTACCAGAGAATTATATATATTCTTCATATTGTAAGAAGTAAAGAAAAGGGGGAAGGGGGGATTCTCCTTTTACTTATTTCCCCGATAGCTTGCATAGTTTCATGTATTTGATAGAGTTTTAATTTTTCACTGCTTCGACAAGAATTGTATCCCAACACTGCTGCGTTATATTTCCTTATCAAGGTGTAGGTTACCCTAATTATTGTGTTTGTGCAACCCTTTAACCTAACGCTCCTCCTCGCTTCGCACGTCGTCGCACTTATCGTGACTTTGATCTGACTAGATACTCTGCTACGTTCTGTAGGAGTAACTTTTGTCGAATATATTATGTTCTGTCGAAGCAATGAACAAAATGAAGGCTTAACGTTTCTATCCACGCACTTTGACACTGCATTTGTCAAAGTCTACAAGAAATCAAAGATAATTACGTTTCATTTCATGAATTCGTAAATGTTTACGGCTAAGCTTTCCGTGGACTTCTGTCGAGTTGGGAGTTATATTTTTTTTTTAACAGAAAGGATACATTAATAGAAGCACACACAAAGTTTCAACGCGTAGTTTATGAGAAAAAAAATATTGATGATCAATTATTTT
Organism: Selenia dentaria; assembly: GCA_917880725.1. Taxonomy (NCBI): domain Eukaryota; kingdom Metazoa; phylum Arthropoda; class Insecta; order Lepidoptera; family Geometridae; genus Selenia; species Selenia dentaria. The sequence goes on along the minus strand of OU862888.1, from coordinate 15,748,627 downwards.
TACAATATATGTACATGTCAATTCCTACCACACATTATATATAATTCTTGTCATGCAACGTTTCGTTTTACCTATTGTTAAGTTGTCATACGTTCGGTAACATTTTATTTTATATAAGTAAATTTATGGAATGAATTATATTTTGTACTCATTTCAATAGTTATCAAGCACACGTATATTTGACAGTTTGTATATATTAAATTACAGCATTATCAGTACGAGATTTAAAATTAAAATGTGTAGTGTTTACAGTATTTCCCCGGTTTGTGGAACGAAACTAAAAACTGACGCCGTTTTGTATTGCCATAGCACACTATTGTCAGTCATAGTTTGTGTCGTGATGTTCTGTAGGGATAGTAATAAAGGAAACTTCACAGACTGGCACATCGAATATTCTTGGAGGAGAAAAATAAAAATAGTGCATAAAGATGTTTTCAAATAATAAAACAATACTATTGTATTGATTTGATTTATTCTTTGAAAACATCAATTTAATAAATTTTATACACATATTTGTGTATAAAATAAAATGGGTTAGGTTCAACTTACTCGTATATCACAGAACCCAATTGATTGACCCCGACTCTACCTGGTACTAGTATGTCGTACCCCTAGAGTGTTGAGTGGTGCGTTGGGAGAGCAACTTGCGCCCGCTGTAATCATCTTCTCCGCAGCTTCAGCTTGTGGGACCAGCCACAGCTGCTCCGGCTCATCCGATGCCTGTGGTTTGTAATGCAAGGGCGTAGTGGCTGCTCTTCCCGCAGCGCCGGAGACGTTGCAATCTAATAATAAATACAGAAATCTTTCTGAATCAGTCCCCTATTTTTTTATGATGAAGAGAGTCGCCCTCCTTGGCCTTCAAAGGGCCCCGTGTTTATTACACTTATATGGTTTTTTTATAATTAAAATGAGGAAAATTTATTTAGAATTAAAAATGAAATAATCTGAAAAAGAGGGGGTCCGCAACTTTTCCTTAAAAAGGGGGGGGGGGGGTATTGTACACTTACCCCTTCCACTCCCCATCACCCTTCCCCACTCAATTCTACGGACGTCGATGGAAAGTTGTATTAATTTTTCTTAAGAATTCACGTATTTTCGAGAAATTATTTCACATATTTCAACGCATCTCCGGCAGCGAATATTGCTGCAAGGCCCTTGGTACTCAAATTTGAAGGACTTAATATAAGAGATCAAACCCAATTTTGATGAAATCTTTTTATTTAAATCTTATAAGTTAATTAAGTACGAGTACCTAAGTAATAGCGTGATTTACACAAATTAGATGTGTGTACACACACGCATGCAGTTTTCGCCCACATAGAATTTATATATAGGTAGCTATAAATAATATGCTGGTATATGTCAAGGAATACATATAAAATACGTTAACTTTTTACCATCTTTATGTCCTTGCATTCTGGTACACGATTTGCTATGAGGACAATCACTGAATCTGGTCTCCAGCAAAACAAATCACCACAAGTTCTTTGCAACAGTTACCACATGGAGCCAACCTCGGTTCTTAAAAGGAATAATATACTCCGAGCAGCCGTACCGTATAATACAATTATAACAATAATTATTAACACATGGATATACATCATGGATAAAATTCGTGATTTTATTTATTTTAGATAAGTCAAATATAAATGTCAAAAATTTTCTGAAATCTCTCTGGTAAAGTAAGGTTGTCCTCAGACAGCCGGAATGCCTCTCTGGATTCATAATCTTAATTCACATTAATAATTCAGAAAGCCCAGAATATCATACAAACAAAATCAGTATACTCCACACACATTCTGATTTTTTCAGATTATTATATTTTCAGATCGATCTGTAAGAATGATACTGAGATTTCGGGTCGGAATATTTAAGATTATGAATTCATAACGCGCGTATTCTCTTCGCGTATTATACATTTTAATAGAGTGGCACACAAATACTGAAATCAGATTATGAATAGGGTAAAACCGGGCTATCCCGCAGTAGTAATGTAAAACGCTGCTGAATAACTATTTGACTGACTTTTAAATGAATATGACACTGTATGAAGGTATTGATTCAAACAAAAATAAAACCGTACATATTGATTAAAATTATCCCACCTACTTTAGTGTTTATGCTTTTTTTGTAAGTCTTTCTTCAGTGGAAATGGCTCTTCTCATGTGTGTGTCTTCTTTTGGATTTTGTTCCGCAGAAAACATAGTAATCTAACTAATATTATAAATGTGAAAGTTTAGATGGATGGATGCATGCAGGGATGTTTGTTACTCAATCACAGTAGAACGGCTGAGCGGATCTGGCTGAAATTTGGCACAGTGATAGATTATAGTCTGGAGTAGCACATAGGCTACTTTTTATCATCATAATCATCATTATCATCATCTATCACCAGACATTGTGCACAGCATAGATAAAATAACAAGATCGTAATTTTATTTACGACTTATTTTCTGTCAATAGAGTTCTGTCAAAGAGTTTCTGATAGCTTAGTCAAAACCACGCTTTTTGAAAGCTCGAAACGCTGGACGAGCTCGGCGATAGAGGTGGCATGTCATCCATCCTTGTTGTTTAGCCGACTGTAGTCAAGTCTAGAGTCTCGGTCTAGAGTGAATCACCCGCAATACTTACATGTTATTTTTAAACACAACATAACAAATAGTTTCACCTATAAATATCCTCCAAGGGATATGCAGCGGCGCGGTAATATCAGTCTAGCGGTCTTGAGTGAATTGATACTTTTGCCCTTGGGTATATCCTCGAAGGGTTAATCAGCGGTATTTTCATCGCCTACGTTTCGTTATTATATGTATTGGTCACGTGACCATGTAACAGGGGGCGAGCGGGGCTGTTATTGAGAATATCTTTCTTTCTCAGAAAAACACAATAACTGTCCAACCCGGGGATCGAACCTTTGACCTCGAGGTTCCGAAACGGCATTTCTACCACTACACCAAGACCAAGCGAGCGAAGCCGCTGGCGGGTCAGCCAGTTCATCGTATGATGCCACTGCACTGACGAAGAATCTATCAGGGTACTGTTGTAATTTTCTCGCCGTAATGTGTTACTGACTCTCCTTTACTCTGTTCACATATAGTTCATTCCTCTTCCATAAAGACGGGTGCATGTGCCGGGAACCACGAGCACGAGACTACTGATCAATCTGATTTTTTAAGATATGTGTGAGGCAAGACGTCGGAATTAAGATTATGAATTCTAGATTATGTATCCAGAGAGCTATTCCGGCTGTCTGAGACCAGCTTAAATAGTAAAACGAAGAGTTTTTATTCTCTTTGGTAAATATAATTTTTCTTTACAATTGCATTGCACTCGTACGTTTCTCTATTTGCCATTCCTCAAGTTCATCGGTGTTACCCTATGTGGAAACACATTTTTTATAATTGTTTTTCCTGTGGCTACATTGACGAGCAAATAGTTTTCCGCACCAAATGTAGATAGCAGTAGTTTCCATACAAAAAGTCTGAGCAAGTCCAAATATTCTAAGAGAGCCCGGCATGCCCACAACCACAGACTAGATGCTAGCATAGATTAATCACACTATATTTAAAGATAGATGGCAATCACTAAAGCAAACAACGTAACGTTAGCGGGACGTTTAATTTTTTCAGTGCCATCCATTTTGACGGATCATAGTCGCGCGCTCGTCTTCCATGTGTGACATAGTGACGTGGAACGCATTACTGACGTGGAAGACGAGCGTGCGGGTATCGATATCAATATCGATAAATAGGGATGTGCTGTTTGATATCGAGGTAGTAATAAGCATTCCTATCTATTCTATTAAAATATTGTTAAGTAAACTAGGAATTATGAAATTAAAAATCAAGTTTAAGATAACTAATTCCATTTATTGAAGATGAACACATTCTTAAATAACAAAGGTTATAATTTATTAAGAGTAACACATTGTTTACCTTACATACAAGTACTTATGTTTTGTGAGATGACGATTCAAAACATGCATGATTACAATTTCTAATTAAACATTTTTGTTTCGTTATTTAGGTAAGTACCTTACTATACATTAATATGTATAAAATAACTGTAAATATGTACATATTAGTCATGATTATGTGAAACAGATATAAGTAATGTTTTTTAACGCATAGAACAAGTGTTTACATTAATAAAAAAATAGTTTTGAAGAAAATTGTGGCTTATAGGTATCAAGTAATACCTTAATACAGGGGTTTTAATAGAAGTTTTATTTCAAAAATGTTACAATAAATTATCATTTCTTAACTTTAATTTTATCATATCATGACTAAATTAAAATAAATATTCAATAACATGTGCCTTTTTCTTTTAGAGATTTCTTGGTTAGTGTGGTTTATCTGGGAAAGTGCAGTGCAATCTTTGGTATTTGTACTTGGATCTGCACTGCACTGTATGAATCCTGCATTTGTTACAGCTTGGTCTTCACATAGTCTATAGTCAACTCTATATTTGAGTTTTCCATTCCAAGTCCCATTGGTTGAACATATTTCGCTAAGCCTTGTAGCTTTGACAAAAGTCTGCAGCGGTTGTTAAGACCTTTTTCTCTCTTTATGCATTATCAAAATTCACCAGTGTCGTATCAGTGTACTCCCACAGGTCACCATGGATAAGATACAACTCGATCATGAATTTACGTGTATTGTAAAATGAGTTTCCATCTAATTTCTCTTTGTATGTCAAACTCAAACCCGTATCGTGTGCCGGCTGCGATCTCTCTAGTCGTTTGCCGTTTGAAGTTGTGCTTGCAACTTTAGCTATAATACTGTTTACATCCGTTCTTCATAAAACATCGAATTGACACATAACCTGAGCGGGATTGAGTAATTTTGCTCACCAACAACGTACAATAAAGTTACTGAACATTTGTGTATAAACTTAAATTATAGGAATAGAAACATGATAATTAAATATAGTAATATAGCTCTTTAGATATAGTCTGCTTAATCTATGAATTTAGCTCATAATAATTTTCACCTTTGACATACGTCCGTCAATCAAAGACAACGCTCAAACAAATGACGATTAGACAACGATATGAGATAACGCAAACTCTTTGCTCTAATAGAATTTAAAAAAACGAAGCCACCGTTAAATAGAACTTAGATAACTGTGGTGAATAATGCGTGGTGGCACAACCATAGACAACATCTTTCTAAGGCCCACAGGACAGTAAGGAAGTGAAACCCCCTTGACTCAGCTGACACTGCGGTCCTAATTGGCCATAATCGATATTAGCGCGATAAAAGTCGGTCCCTTTCACCGTGAGCGTGATTACGATGGCCCACGCTACGTCATCGATGACGTCTTAACTGCCGCCATATTGACGATTACATGAACCATGCTCTACACCATAATCGTCGTGAGCGTTCTGTCAAAAGTGACAGGTGTTTGTTTATTTCTACAATGTATTTACTGGTGTCCCTTCTTTTTGATGTAAAAGTTGTATAAGTCGGTCCATCCATTCCATTATTTCTTTTTAATCCACACACTACATAGTTAACCTTCACACTATGCACAATATTTTTATGAATTTGTTTTGCGCGCGCAAATGGTTCGTTATTGCTACAATTCTGGTCCGAATTAACAACACGCTTACAGTGCCACGAGCTGTCAAAATCGCGATATTTGTTTCGGACCAGCTTTGGTAGACGATAGCACTGTGAGCAAAATTATCGCAAAACGGACCACGGCATGAATGGCTGCTCGCCCATGAATATTTAGTCATCCCCGTCTTGCTCCAGGAAGCTTTATCTTCAACTTGGCAAATACTTGCTAGGTTTGGGGATTTATTTGATTTATGACGTGCTTTACCTATTATTTTCTTTTTACTATTTCATCAGTAAGAGGATGACTAAGCGGTCTAAATAAAGATTTGATTTTCACTAACTGCCTACTGGCATTATCTTCACAGTTACATGAAGCAAAACTAAATTTGAAAAATCCCGTCTCCATCACATAATGATTTAAAAGTATTCACTGAGGTATGCCCTTACCTGACCAAAGCAATTTCCAACTGTGTTGATAGACCTACTAACCTGGTGAAGATGTAGATGCTTCTGGCCCTTCCTTAAGAATAGGATCACAGTGTCTCTTCTTAGAGTAACAAGGTTCATCGCTTAGGGCAGGAATGTGCTAACTGAAAATTAAAATGATAGTTTGTATATTGATACAAATACACTGAAAAAGAGCACATAACATTGGCAAAGCAGTTAAAACAACAATAATTATGCATATATGTACGTATCTACACTGTCACTTGTGACGTGTAGATAGACCAGAATGCGTGACTTCTCAGTCACGAACATCCGCTCAAACTGCTTTTGAGAAACTTGTAGAAGACAAGTAATTATAAAATTATAAATTATAGCCATGCATAAACAAAATTTTACTTAGAATCTTTCCAAAGTATGCACACACATCGGAAATATATGCAATTTAACTTCCCGTCGTTTTAGAATGCAACCTGGCACGCAGCACTTTGCATCATCATCTCAGCCGTAGAACGTCCACTGCTGAACAAATGCCTCCCCCATTATTTTCCAAAAAGACCGGTTGGAAGCGGCCTGCATACAACGTTGTCCTGCTACCTTTATCAGGTCGTCTGTCCACCGTGTCGGTGGGCGACCTACGCTGCGCTTGCCGGTCCGTGGTCTCCACTCTAGAACCTTCCGGCCCCATCGGTCATCTGTTCTTTACATTAACAGTTTCAGTTCATGGTCGCGCGACTTTGATGTCACCCGACCTTGTTTACTCTGCGGAGTGATAATTAAAATAGTCATGTCGAGTGCAAAGTGCAACACCTGCGATGTTGTTATTTGTGAAGTTTTGTCATATATACAAAACAAATTAGAAGTTATCGATGAAATCAATTTAGTGTGAATATGTTTGAGCTCGTTCACAACGGATGATATAACGGACGCGAAATACATAATGTACGAGTGTGTTCCGTCGTCGGTGAAGAAAAGACCTCAACGAAAAGGAGATGGAAAGATGCAACGAGACCTTGAGGATATTGTGACATTATTTTGGGAGCTAGATCCCGACAATTTGCCAATATTTGTATCGAAAAATCTTAATAACCTGCCCCCTGTTACTTTTGATCATGTGGACCTAACGAGGGTATGGAAAGATTTACTTATTTTGAAAAAGGACATGATTGATGTGAAGCAGAATAATGCAACAAATGAAGAATTAAGATTATTAAAAAATTAGGCATCTATGTTGAAAACGGCCTCAATTGTAAATAACTTTGAATTGACGAATATGAGTACCCGACAGATGACAACGAATTTAAATATCACCGATAAATATTGGTGTAATACACATTCCAGAACCTGTGCCAGAATATCGACCTATAGGGAATAGCTCACCTATATATATTATACTAATATGTGTAATAGCCGTAATGTGTTCAAGGTAAAAGTAAAATGGTGTCAGAAACACCAAGACCAAAGAAAAAGATCCTATACAGTAGACCAAGAAAGAAAAGATAGCCATAATTGCTAGCCATAGGTCGGCAAAAAAAATCTCACAGTTTTGGAATAATGTAAATAAATTAAACTTTAAATCTAGCTTACCTACGAGTATATCGGGTATTTCTGATCCAAAAGAAATAGCAAATTTATTTAAAGTTTATTTCAGAGTTGAACCTCGTTTTTGTCAGCAGAACGCACGCTAGTCGATCACCGCCATAGACCTCAGCACACAGGTGGTCACAGGGGAGGTATCCGTATATCTGCTCAAGAAGTTAAAGCAGTGATAGAAGTAAATCCCCGGGTCATGATTTGCTGAGCATCGAGCACCTGCAGTGCGCGGGGCAACATTTGCCTAGAGTGTTATCTATGTTTTATTCATTGTGTATAAGTCACTCGTATCTGCCTGAGGACTTAATGAAAACTATAGTAGTGCCAATAGTCAACAATAGAACATGTAACATAGCTGCTGAGGCCAATTACAGCCCGATATCGTTAGCTACCGTGATCACCAAAGTTTTAGATCGGCTTCTGGATAGACACATAATATCCAAATACATACATCTACACGATGGACAGTTTGGGTTCAGGCCCGGGCTATCCACTGAGAGTGCCATATACAGTCTGAAGCACACAATTAGGATTTATATGGATTGAAGGACACCGGTCTACGCGTGCTTCCTCGACCTGTCAAAAGCGTTTAACACGGTTCGGTATGACGTGTTGTGGAGGAAGCTGCGCGACGCGGAGGTGTCCACGGAGATGTAACCTATTTTTAAGTATTGGTACGCGCACCAGATTAACTACGTAAACTGGGCCGGTACGCTTTCTGACTCGTATGGGTTGTGCTGCGGGGTGAGGTAGGGTGGGACAACCTCACCCCAGCTAATTAGCTTGTGCGTGAATAAACTGATAGAGAAGCTCAGCAGTAAACCTGTCGGATGCTACATTGATGGTGTTTGTGTAAACAACATCAGTTATGCTGACGGCATGGTGCTGCTTGCGCTCTTTATCAGTGCTCTCAGAAAGCTACTGTATATGTGCGAGGAGTATGCTGCCAGTCACGGGTAGCGATACAACGTTATGAAGTCTGTATACATGATGTTTGTTCCACGGGGTATACCTTCTTTCGAGGCACCACCGATTGTTCTTAATGGGAAAGCACTGAATAGGGTTAGTATTTTTAAATACTTAGGACATAACATGTTTTAGAAAATTTGAGTGATGAGGCAGATATGGAGCGGGAGCGCAGGGCGCTGATCATCATCATCATCATCATCTCAGCCGTAGGACGTCCACTGCTGAACATATATAGCCTCCCCCATGATTTTCCAAAAGGACCGGTTGGAAGCGGCCTGCATCCAACGTCGTCCTGCGACCTTCATCAGGTCGTCTGTCCACCGTGTCGGTGGACGACCTACGCTGCGCTTGCCGGTGCTCTTTCTCCAGGAAGTCGGCCAACCTCTGTCCCCTACGGTTCCGTTGTCCATAGCCAAATTGCCCCACCTTCAACTCATCCTCGCTTCTCTTACCCAACTTCGCGTTGAAGTCCCCCATAACAACTAGAAAGTACGTTTCAGAGGTATGTATGGCCCGACTAATGTCCTCATACATATCCTCCACCTCATCATCCGGGTGCGACTTCGTCGGTGCGTATACCTGAATGACCTTCAGCGAATATCGTTTTGATACTCTGAGTATTAGGTATACGACCCTATTGGAAACGCTATCGATCGTAACTATGTTGTTAGTAAGGGACTTGTGAACGAGAAAACCGACACCACCTTGGGACTGTTGGTCGCCCTCCCGGTAGTAGAGTAGGTTACCTGATTTTAGGGTTATCGTGTTCTCACCCGCTCTACAGACTTCAGATAATCCCACAATGTCCCAGTGTAACTTACTCATTTCTTCTTCCAGCTCATAAATCTTCTCGTCTGTCCTCATCGTGCGTATGTTGTGTGTCACCAGGGCCAGTCGTCGTCGTCGTTGGGGGTGGTAGCCGGGCGTCTGCCGGGGATTCTTAGCACCCCCTGCCCCACCGTTACCGTGGCTGCTACCGTAGCCAGGAATAACGGGGCTGCCGGGGACTGGGGGCCTGGTGCCTATTGTGTCCGTCATTGGGGGGATTTTTCCAATACTCGCCACGGTTGGCAGGCGGGTTGGCGAGCGCAGTCTTGGGGTTTTAATACTGGGAAGGTGCTGCTGCCCACCTTCCGATTGTTATCCCTTTTTTTACGCACCCACGGGTAGAGTTGGGGGGGTACTATTCTAAGCCGGTACCCCACGGCAAGGGCGCTGATGGTGAGGGCTAATATGTTGGCTCGTAGGTTTGCTCGTTGCTCTAAAGAGGTGAAGATTACTTTGTTCACATCGTACTGTCACACCTTCTACACGAGCAGCCTGTGGACTTCATATACCCAGAGAGCCGTCAGCGTGCTGCACATCCACTACAACAACGCCTTCAGGATGATGCTGAGGTTGCTCCATAATGCAGCGCGTCCGGCATGTTTGTCGAGGCACGCACAGATGGATTTGCTGCTATACAGCGGAAAAAAGTCGCCTCGCTTCTGACTAGAGTGCGCGGCAGCACCAACAGCATCCTAAAGACAATAACTGATAAGTATGACTGTCCAATGTTCAAGCACTGTGTTCGAGTGCTGATTGCATGAACGCCATGACTAGTGCCCAAGGTTTGTAAGCGCGGTGATTGAGTATGGCATTATTGACAAAACATTAATTTTATTATTGATTTGACATTAATTTTTGATTGATTTTATGATATTCTATAACTTTTCTGAGTACTGCAATTAAATAAATTTCTACTGAACTAACCAAAAAACTTACAAATCTGTATTTACTAACAAATTTGGATCTCATGTTGTCTAAAGAATAAATTATATTATTGTTATTTGACATATTTCACGGGTTTCACCCGGTCCTTAGGCAGAAGTGGGCTGTAGCCAACACTTAGAGGCCCGTTTGATATAAAAATATAATGTAGTATAAAAACAGAAACATTTTGGATGGATGGTTACATGATATATCTATTACAAAAATGGATAAAATGGCATGGCTATTCATATGTACTTATTAGTGGTTCGGGAGATAGTGGGCTATGGACGAAACTACGGCACCTGCCAATTTCAGTCTCATCTTAAAATATTCAGGCAGGTGGTGACTTGCCACCCACTAAACGGGCCCCCATAAGAGCCACCATCAATGGTAACACAAGGGGCAACGTTGGTGTGGATGGCTGAAGGGTGCTGAGAGGTGTGCTGCGGTTTCTCTAGAGCGCTACTAACGGCGTGATGCCTTTTAACATATCCACCCTTGGAGCCTTTTGTTTCTTGCTCTTGCGTCTCCACCCCCAGACGGTTAATTAAGGCAAGCCGGGGGTCAGGGGTCTCATTTAGCCCCAGGGAGAATCAGGGTTCACGGTGTTGCCACTCACCGACGGCTCGCCACAAAGCCGCCCCTGCGGTATTGTTATTGTTATTTTTTTATTATTATTATTATTAGTTAACTGGCTAATCTTCTGGGCTTTGTTGGTGACTTTCGTTCTTCTGCGGATCTCCTCATTTCTGATTCGATCACGTAGAGAAACATCGAGCATAACTCTCTCCATAGCTCGCTGAGCTACTTTGAGCGTACTTATGGGGCCCATAGTAAGAGACCACGTTTCAGTGCCTTAAGTTATCACTGGCAACACACATTGGTCGAAGACTCTTGTCTTGAGGCACTGAGGTATTTTTGGCAACAAGACTTCTGTATAATTTGTCGTAGCGTATGGATGTGGCCTATGGTACTATAGCCTTTTCGGAAACTGGCTTGTTCTGGAGGCTGCAGTTCATCGAACCTGCGACTGAGACGGTTCGTGATGACCTTTAAAAACAGCTTATAAACAAGGCTTAAAAGCGTGATGGGTCTGTAATTCTTAAATAAGGTGCTGTCACCTATCTTAAAAAATAGAACCACTACACTTTTGTTTCATGCTTCGGGCGTTAATCTTTCGATTAAGACAGTATTAAAGAGCTTCTGAAGGACTTTAAGTAGGTACTGGTGTTCCACCCGCTTTCAGAAGCTCAGATGTGATTCCGTCATCACTCGCCGCCTTGTTGTTCTTAATCTGTTTCAAGGCCATCCTAATCTCATACAGGCTGATGTCCGAGATATCTTCAGTATAATGTCGAGTTAGCTTGGCTCTTGGGTTGTTGGCAAAGCTGTTAACAGGTTTAGCGACCGAATAGTATAAACGGGCGTAGAAACCCTCGACCTCTGCTTGGGTTGACACTACACTGCCGTCTTCTCTCTTCAGCTTCGTCAACTGGCATTGCCCAATAGACATGACTCTTGCAAACACTTTGGAGCTTTTTTCCGCTCTATCGCCTCTTTAATACGATTTGTATTAAAGACCCGGATGTTGTGTTGCAAGGACTTCCATATTCGTCTATTGAGCAGTCTATGCTTCAGCCTCATCCGAAGACTCCAGTTTTAATGAGCGTTGTGCAGCCATGAGGTTGAGGGTATCGTTGGAGAGTTTCTGTGGCCTATCTGTACGGTGGGGTTTAAAGAACTTAGAACCCACTGTATGGACAGTTTCTACTAACCTGTTATTGATCTCGTCGACTGACAGCTCAAGTTGCAAGCTCTCGGGGTTTTGAATATGGGCACGAGTAGGTCGGAGCGTAGACTTCAACAGACGAGACCTCTCAAGTTTGACATTAATATTCAATGTGCCTCTTACCATTCGGTGATCACTACCGGTTTTCACCCTGTGAATCACGGAGACATCAGTAAATATTTGTCTCTGGGTGGTAATAATGAAGTCAATCTCATTTCTCGTGGAATCATCGGGACTCAGCCAGGTCCATTTCCTATGAGGTGACTTCTGAAAGAAAGAGTTCATAATAAGGAGTCCCTGTTTCTCTAGGAAGTCCGCCAACCTCTGTCCCTTACAGTTCCGTTGTCCATAACCAAATTGACCCACTTTCAACACATCCTCGCTTCTCTTACCCAAATTCGCGTTGAAGTTTCCCATAACAACTAGAAAGTGCGTTTCAGAGGTATATATGGCCCGACTAATGTCCTCATTATATCCTCCACCTCATTCGGGTGCGAATTCGTCGGTGCAAATACCTGAATGACCTTCATCGAATATCGTTTGGATACTCTGAGTATTAGGTATACGACCCTATTGGAAACGCTATCGATAGTAACCATGTTGTTAGTAAGGGACTTGTAGACGAGAAACTCGACACCACCTTGGGACTGTTGGTCGCGCTCCCGGTAGTAGAGTCGGTTATCTGATTTTAAGGTTGTGTCCTCACCCGCTCTACGGGCTTCAAATAACCCCACAACATGCCAGTATAACCTACTCATTTCTTCTTCCAGCTCATAAATCTCTTCGTCTATCCTCATCGTGCGTATGTTGTGTGTTACCAGGGCCAGTCGTCGACGTTGGGGGCGGTAGCCGGGCATCTGCCGGAGATTCTTAGCACCCCCTGCTCCACCGTTACCGTGGCTGCTACGGCCTGGTTCCTATTGTGTCCATCGTTGGGGGGGTTTTGCCGCTTCTCGCCACTCTCGGCAGGCGCGTTGGTTTCATACTGGGAAAATGCTGCTGCCCACCTTCTGATTGTTATCCCTTAGCCGTCTTCTACGGCACCCACGGGTAGAGTAGGATGGGTAGGTATTATTCTAAGTCGGCACCCCACAGCAGACTCCACGTTATTACGGGATTAAGATAAAATGCACTCTGGGTATTTTATCTTAATCGCCCAATTACGGTTAAAATACTGCAAATATAAATCCACACAAACACCAAACATTAAAATTAAAACTAACCTTTAACCATAGTTATGTGAAAGATAGAGTAATACTACGGCCACAGATTACAATGTCGCTCATGTCTCTTTTTGTTCAGCGTTCGGAAAGCTAAATAAGAAGAATTTTTGCCACCAAAAAGTCAATTTTTTGAGCCACGTCCGAAGCATGGTTGTTTGAAATTGTTTTTTGACAGCTATGTATTTGACGGCATAATCATGCGATTTTAAGTCTTATGCTCAGTAAAGCGTTCGAATAGGGCGTGGGCAAAAGTGGCAAAAATAAACGTTTTTGAGCTTTACGAACGCTATAACAAAAGAGCTATCAATGACAACCCCACCAATCCCTCATAAGCTAAGCGAACGCACCTTAAAAATTTTTTTTCGTAACAAGATGACAGCCCGTGACACAAGTGGGCTGTAATCTTGTTAAGAAAAAAAAGACATAGGGGAAAAAGATGTATGACGTTTCTTCCTCCCTCGCACTTCTGCAGTCCCCTCTGCCGTCTGCGTAGACGGAAGAAGAAGATCTCAGGCTGCTTACTCGTAATCTGTAGCCGTAGTATTACACTATCTTTGTCTGTGACTATGTTTTAAGGTTAGTATTAATTTTTGGTGTTTGCGTTGATTTATTTCCGTACTTGAATTTTTAAACTACATTAATGGCAGTATTTTATCCGTGATTACGCGATTAAGATAAAATAATCGAAGTGCTGCATGCCAGGTTGCAATCTAAAACGACGAGAAGTACATATATCGTCACCTGCATCGGAAAAGGAAGTGTCAAAGGTTACGTCCAATTTGAGTTACCACCACTATACAATAGGCTTAATCTAAGTGAAAAATGCTGCACGACAGTAACATCGACGTATCTCTAGTATTAGTAGTTTTTGAGATAGCCAGTGGAAAAAGGTAGTAATTGTCATGTTCACTCCGGAAGAAACAGAAGCATTTCGAAGTACTTCTCTTAATATTTATCAACTAGAAAGTTACAGCAATAATCAAGACGTATAGTGGATTATAAGTTCCTTTACATAAAATATAATGAAAGCTAAAAAGAATCGAGGAGAAGAGTTTGTGAAAAAGAGAAAAAAAACTGATTGAATCTAAAACGATAAAGCAACCTTGCAAGGAGAACTGTATTAAAATACCTGGAGACAAACGCATTCACATTTTTGAAAGTTTTTGGGGCATATGAAACCATAATAATCAAGTGCAGTACTTGTCCAGATGTGTGGAACGCATTCCAAAAAAAAACTGTCTTGGTATCTAAAATAACAACATCAAGACGCAACTGGAGTTATACTCGTAGTTCTTCCATATTTGGTGTCCAACGTTACGCTCGATGGAGTTAAACTCGTAATGGACAAGGAAACAGTCTTCCTAGGCATTAAAATTGACGCAAAATTACAATGGGGTCCTCATATAAATGCCCTGTCAGTTCTGCTGCATATGCAGTACGTAAAATAAGAGAGCTAACAGATGCTTCTACGGCGCGGTTAGTGTATTTTGCATATTTCCACAGCGTAATGTCATATGGGATATTGCTATGGGGTTCAGCGGCTGATATAGAGACCATATTTATCCTTCAGAAACGTGCTATTAGAGCTATATACGAAATGGGTCCCCGTGAATCTTTGAGAGATTTATTTAAAGAAATCAATATATTAACGTTGCCTTCCTTATATGTATTTGAAAATATTTTGTATGTTCGTAAAAATTTACATAAATATAAGTTAAATAGTGATCACCACACTTTTAATACCAGAAATACAAATAGGATAGCTGTACCTAGTTTTAGACTTGCGAAGACTAATAAGTCATTCCTAGGAAATTGTGCGTTTTTACAATAAAATCCCAAAGCACATAACTGAGCTCACAGAGGGCAAATTCAAGTTGACTGTAAAAAACCTTTTAATAAAAAAAGCTTACTATAAAGTTCGACATTATATAGAAGATAAAGATGCTTGGAATACTCCACTTCTGGCAAGCTGTCTCTCTGCAACCTATAAAATGTAATATTTGTAGTACCTAAGTAGAAACATTGTAAACATCCATATAAAAAGAATGGCCCGAGTTTCTTGCCGCTTCTTCTCGGTGAGTTCTATATATTTTGGAACGCGGCGGTAGAGTCTTTAAAGTACATTATAATGAAAAGTTGACGTTCATAAGTGCGTCTTTGATGCCTAAATTGAATAAATGATTTTGACTTTGACTTTGAGTTACCATTTTAATATTGATGGAGAGAAAACACGTGTTTGTAAGACGATGTTTTTAAATACGTTGGGTATATCAGACAAATGGTTAACCACTATGTTCAAAAAAAATTTCGAAAAGGGAGACGATTGTACAGCTTTAGAAGACCGGCGTGGACGAAATCATCAAAACCACCCAAATAAGATTCCTGACGATTTAAAGATTAGTGTGATAGAACACATATCTCAAATACAGTTTGTTGAGTTTCATTATGTTCGGGCAAAAACTACGAAAAAATATTTTCAGCAGCATTTGATATTTCCTCGACTTTATAGGCTGTACCAAGAATGGTTTGAAGCTATGAATTATATGCCTCAATATAAAGCAAAAGAAAGGCAATATCGTGATATTTTCTACCATTGTAGAAAATATCAAATCCAATGTTATACTCATTAGTATAACATTGGATTTTTCCGTCCATAAAAAGACCTTTGCTTGGCTTGCGATATTTATAACCAGGCTTCTCCGGAGGAAAAAACCGCTGAAAGCAAGAAACATAGCCTTCACATTGCATCTAAATTAGTATCACGTCCACTTAAAACAGACTACGAGAATATTGCGAAAATCAACCCTGAATTTATAGTTGCTACTTACGATTTGCAGAAAATTCTAATAACGCCTATGTCCGACGTATCGCCATTTTATTACCGAAGGAAGATAGCTGTTTACAATTTAACTATCTTTGATATTGGAAAAAATGAAGGGTTCTGTTGCATGTGGAACGAAACCATTGGAAAAAAGGGACCTAATGAGATCAGCAGTTGTGTGTTTGCTTTTATTGAAATGAAAGTTAAACAAGGACTAAAACAATTCGTTTTTTTTCTGACAATTGTGGAGGTCAAAATAAAAATCGAATTATTTTTGCCATGTATGCTTTCGCTGCACAAAAATATAATATTGACATCACCCACATTTATTTTGAAGTTGGACATACTCAGAACGAGGGTGATTCTATGCATAGTGTCAGGGCCGTCTTAAGTCTATTCTGCGCCGGGGTGCGGGACTCAGCCTGCGTCCTCGTTTTTTTTACACTGCAGCGTAGCACGCGACCGACGACACACTGCAGTATGAAAGGGGTCCTAGTCAACCAAGAAAACACAATACACGTAATTTTGATTATTTATTTATTTATTACTCTAAAAATCAAAATTAACTTAAAACTTCGATTACTAAATATAGGTATATTTATTACCATGTACATACACATACATCAAACAAACTCAATTTTTCTTGCTTTTGAGTTGGCAAAGATTTTAATTAAATCATTTATTTTTATAACAATTTTGGATTCCATACTTATAATAGCTAAGTTTGTCAGTCTGTCTTGGGTCATGGTTGAACGAAGATAATTTTTTATTAATTTTAATTTCGAAAAGGATCTTTCACCTTCTGCTACTGTTACAGGCAGTGTTAAATATATACGCAGAGCTGTTGAGATATTGGGAAATGAGGAAATTAAATTATTAGAATTTATATAGCTTAAAATATCAGTGGGAGTACTTGTTGATGCATTGGGAAAAAATATTGGCAACAATTCTAATTCATTATATAGTCCCCGTCAATATCAAATCTATTTTTAAATGTTAGTTTTTCTTGGAGCCGATAACACTGAGATTTTTTTTCTTGCATCTCTAATTTATTCCAGCATTCAATGTTTTGGAAGAGTGAAAAAACTGAATTGTGTTCCGTCAGCAAATCGAATCTCTCATTTAATTTCGAAATAGCAGTGTCCAGTAGAAAAAAATAAAAACATACTTTAAATTTGTTGGTTGGGTCTAAAATGGGCTCATCTGCAGCCTCGTAATCAAAATGTCTTTTTCGGGGACGTGGACGAGCAGTTTCTTTAAATTCTGTTTCGCATTCTAATTCTTCAGCAATTAATTTTGCATCAGATAACAACTGTTCAAACGCGCTATCGGTGCGGTATTTCTCCAAATCTTTTTTAACCAGATTAATCATTTTGGTAGCTTCTGAAATAATTACGTCCGGTTTTTGCAAATTTTTGCCTACAATATTAATCTTTAGTAAAATATTGTACCATATAACTACTGAACATATAAATCTATAAGACTTTAATTTGGCTATTATTGAACTCGCTATTTTTTTTGTGTCGCTGTCATACTTGTTATTTGTAAAAATATAGTATAATGCATCGTAAATTTTATCCATGTTAAAACGGAGTGCTCTAACAGCATCAAATCTACTTTCCCAACGCGTATTTGAAAGAGGTTTTAATGTCAAAGTAGGTATCTGTTTCATAATTACATCCCAGCGTGATGTGGATGCTGAAAAAAATACATAGATTTCATGGACAATACAGAAAAAGTTTGTAATTTCCAATGAGCTTTTAGCGGCGTCATTTACTACTAAATTAAGGGAGTGAGCAGCACACGGTACGTAAAAAGCACGAGGATTCATGTCCAATATTTTTTTTTGGAGGGCTATATTTTTCCCCCTCATATTGGCCCCATTATCATAACCTTAGCCTCTCAAATCATCTAATTCAATATCGCATGATTTTAAGAAATCTAACAAATATGTCGCCAACCCTTGTCCGGTAGTATCAGTTACAGGTAAAAACCCTAAAAAATGTTCTCGTACCTCAGCGCGTTTTGTCGATGGATTTAAATAAATAAACCTCACAATAACAGTAAGTTGTTCTTGGTGTGAAATATCAGGTGTGCAATCTAGAATGATAGAATAGTATTAACATTGCTTCAGAAGACTAATTAAAGTCGTTTTAATTTTTTCAGCAATTATACTAATCAGTTCATTTTGAATGTTATGACCAAGATAATGTGGCATGCGATGCTGAGCTCTTTGAATTCGAGCAATGTGTTCTGATAGTGTACTATCAAAATTAGATATACTCTCCACCAACTTTAAAAAATTACCATTATTTGGGTCATACAACTTCTCGGTTGTGCCCCTAAATGCTATATTTTGACCTGCCAAAAATTTTATAATTTCGATTATCCTTTCCAAAACTGGCGTCCAACTTTTTCTTTCGCGGTCTACTTCAGTTTGATTTACCGAGTCTACTGTTTGCCCTTTCAATAAGTCATTTTTTAGATCCAAATATTTTTTTAAAGAACATATGTGCCCTGAACTTTTTTCATGTCGTTCTATATTTCTCGACAAATGCCCCCAGTCTTTGTAACCAGTGGGGGCATTAAATGCAGTGACATTATTATTAAATAGCTTACAGTGAAAACAAAATACAGAATCAGTAGATGTGGAATATACAAGCCAAACTCGATGAATAATTTCGTTGTTTTGTAACTTTTTACTGTAATATGTATCTGAAAACGACCTCATGTTACTATCTGAAGGATAGTTGTTTTTTTTAATCTGAATCGGTCCACGTTCTGTTAAAAATAATCTTAAATTATCGGGTATTACTTGCGGCCAGAGAGCAGGATCATTCGCGACATTTTCACAAAATCGTACATCTGGTTCTGTTGCTGATTGGTTAACAATTGGAATTGGTTCACTTGGAGTAAGCGAGCCAGGCGAGGTACTGGTACTAGTATGAGCTGGAACTTGTGAAATACTCGTAGAAGTTTTCTTTTCCAAGTTGACTGTCTCTTCTAACTGTAGGGTGGATGTTGACGAAGATGTACCTAAAAAAACACAAGATAGTCAACAATTTGTGTAACCAAGTGTGGTAACAGGGCCACGCAATAATATTTTAGGACATTAAAAACAGCGCCTTAAAGTTATGGCGGGCAATCGGGCATATTCTAATCCGTTAGTCCGGGCGAGCGCGCTCAGTGTGGAATTGCCGAGGCGCTTACGCACGCTCTATGCGCAAACAGTAAGAAATTAAAATACTTTAGTTGCGATTGGCGGATCTCGCCTGCGGCTACTTCATGAAAAAACATAATTCATAATCCCCAAAAACAAATCACATACACACAAGCCATATAAGTTCAGATAATAAGTACAGACAGTCCAGTCCACTGTTAGACATGAGCCTCCAAAACTATGGGGTTATTTATTGCCATAATTTCCACGATTGGAACGCGTGTAAGACATATCACACATTACAAAAATTTTACACAAGGTCTGAGAAGGTATGTATTTAAAAAATATTGCACCGGCCGGGATTCGAACCTGAGACCTTTGGCACAAGAGTGAGTGTTAGTTACTAACCATTGCGCTTTCCGGTGCGCAATCCGCAAAAAACAATTAATTAGATATTGTCATAATCATAAAAACCTACGTCTTTATTTAAGACTCATTTATTAGGTATACAGTTACAGGTAACTTATACAAAAAATAAGAAGTGTAATAATAATAAGTAGGTAGGAACTTAGGGATCGAACCAAGGCAGGATACACCAGCGACTTCTATCACTGATTTATGCCACTTCAGATGTTTTACGAGTATTTATGGTACCAACTTCAACTGACTGAACTTACCAGGTCGAAAGAAAGAGTCAATCGGAGAAGTTAGCTTTTTAATTTTTTCTTCTTTCTCCAGTTTCCTTTTTCTATTTTGAGCACCCGATGGTTTCTTTTTATCCCCTAATTCGGCCATCTACAATAAAATCAAATTTCAATTTAGTACTTCATTTTTCTTTCTATAATCTAAATAAAGCAAGTAGTTTTTTATCAATCACTAACATTAAGGTCATAAAGAATTTGTATTTTTGCAATTATAAACAAAACAGTCATGAATCTCTCTCATAAACAAACAAATGATGTGATGATGATGATGTGATGATAATGATTGCAATGTACCTAACACCAACACTTAACAAATAAAATTGACTTACCTTTAAATTTTTTCTCTAAGAACTTCCGTGCTAATTCGCCGGCTGTCGCAAATGAAATGAGCTAACGAATTCAATTACTTAAAAGAAGAAATCAGATCAATCACTGACCGACACTTACATAGGCGCCGCGCGCCGCACTGTAAATTCAAATGAACTTACACCTAATTGTAGTGGTTTAGAGATCATTTCTCTTTAAGTGCGAGCGCCCGGGCGGCTATGTCAAAGGACGCAGAATAGAATAGAATAGAATAGAATATACTTTATTTGCTTGAATGTGACAGACGTACAGACGCAACAGACGTACAGGTGCCGCGCCGCGCGCCCATTTCAAATGAACTTACACTTTATTGACTTAGAGATTATTTTGCATGCTTCAAGTGCGGGCGACCGAGCGGCAATGTGTCAAACGTACATACATACACAGTACACTCTCTTTCGATTAGAGAATTAGCCGCGCGCGTGTTGTATTAAATAAAATTGTTATTTGTGTATGTTATGTAGTAATGCGGCATGACAAGCGCCGAAAGCGTAATAAAAGTAAAAAAATATATTATTGTTGTATTGTAGTAATATATATTTTTGCTTGCGCTTACATATTTGTCGTAAGTAACAAGTATTTAAAACTGTGCAATGGCGTTAAGTTCAATGAAATACCAAAAATTCAGCGCTCGACAGGCGCCCCACCCCTTGCACCCCCTGGTAAAGACGGCCCTGCATAATGTGATTGAGAAACACACTTGTACGGTGTGCAAAAATTACAGGTAAACCCTATGTGGTGTTTGAAGTCAGTCAAAACGATATTTTTGATTTTAAAATTCTGATGAACTGTTTACCAAACACAGATTTAAATATTATCAACTCCAAAATTAAAATAAAATTTTGCAATAATTCCAGTATAGTACAGATTGGGTATGAGTTGTATACGGAAAATACTATTTTGATTGACTTCTGTAATAAACCTGAATCGCAGCGGAAAAGCAGGAAAATAATGATACCTTTTACATATCCCACTGATTTTAGCATTGTTTACACAGAAATTATCCCCGATTCAATGTTAAAATACAAAGATCTCATGCATTTATGTAAAACGAATGCAATCCCCATTCAGTATCATGATTACTACAAGAACTTCTGACAACAAGGATGATGCAGCTGATTCAGATTAATATCACATTATATAATTTTTTATTACACTTTTTTAAAGTTAGAATGACATACCAAATGTTGGAATAAAGTCGGTTTAAGTTATCACCAGACATAATACAATAAATGTTCTTTTGTCTGGGCGTTTTAAGTACCTACGTTTGAGGTTTGAGGAGGAGGAGGAGGCTTACGATTATAATATTTCAAGTATACCTATGTCGTTAAAGTTTAAATTTTATGAAACAAATAAAAACACCTCTCTACTATTATTAAGTCTATTAGTAGAAAAATAGGCACTTTAATTATTATTAAACTAGAAGAAAATGTTATAAGATGGATATTGATAAAATTCTAATTTAGTTAGATTTGACTGATTTAGAAGACTGTTTCATTAAAAATTTTATAGTAAGAATTAGTGGTAATGTCAATAAAAATATATATAAACATGTTTCTTTGTTTTACTTACAATAATTTACAACTTCACAACAGATACATTACTTACTTCCTATATAAGTACTACCTTTCAATATTGACAAGGTAGTAACTTGCTAGATACAACCTTATTACTATTGAAGTTGTCCAAAACCTTGGGTTGTAACTGGTACTGTCTCAGCTTCTAACGGTCTATTTTAAGATACACATGTATCAAAATAAAGTAATTAGCCATTGAAATTTATAGAGAGAAAAATTCACATCCTTGGACGGGATTCGAACCCGCGTCTTCTGACTCTCCGTGTCAGACGCCATTGACAGAGTCAGAAGACGCGGGTTCAAATCCCGTCCGAAGATGTGAATTTTTCTCTCTCTAAAAATATAGTGCTTTGAAAAAGTAATACTATTAAAAAGTAATTAGCCTTATTAAAATGATGCACCGTTTTGTTTTACGGCAAATGTTATATTTAATTTTAAAATAAAATTCATTTACAAAACTATCACTTGTTGGTAAATTCTGAAAAAATACCGAACTAATGTTACAACCTTGTTCGATGCAGGTGTCGATATATTTCCTAAGTGTAAGAAAATCATACTTCGGAAAGATTCCAATCCAAGTAAAAGTGTGTTTATTCGTGGCTGAAATGGCTCGTCCAAAGAGAATATTATACTAGTTTTTCGTCACAAGCATTTTAAATAGATGTTCGTGACCTCCCGACGCTATTATCACCTGAAGGTTATATTACAAGTAACAGTGTAGGTACATACATAATATTATAAGCATAATTATTGTTTTGACCACTTTACCAATGTTATGTATGTGCTCTTTTTCAGTGTATGTATATCGATATACAAACATAATCATTTTAACTTTCAGATAACACATTACTGGCCCAAGCGATGAACTTTGTTACTCTAAGAAGAGTCACTGTGATCCTGTTCTTAAATAACGACCAGACGCATCTACATCTTTACCAGGTTAGTAGTTTATCAACACACGATAGAGAAAAAAGTCTGTATAGGTCTAAAATAACCTACGAATAAAAGTGTATTCTATATTATGGCACAGATTAATAACTATAGAAAGCTACAACAGTTTTGTCTGTTCTAGACAGACAATAATATGCACTAGTGACCTTGGGCAAGGTCACTGACCCCTCCTGCGAGGTCATTGATCCAAAAAAAATAAACTTTTTTTTCTTAGCGCCACCAAGGGTACACTCCAACCGAAAGAAAAGACAATAGTGTGGAGACAAAGAACATACCCAGTATTGTTGAGTCCTAACGCTCACATGTTACTGCTAGGCCATAAAGTTGCAAAGGCACAAGATCAAATCAGTAAAAATAATTTACTACGTATATACATAATTATATTAATAATAGCATTTATTCGGAATTTACATTGATGTAGCTTTTATTCTATTATGTGGAACTACTTTCTGCAAATCCGTTCTTTGATTTGTCGAATCCCATCTATTCCATTCCTGTCGCTTCCTTGCCACTCTGTACCATGTCATTTCAGCAAATACATAGTAACAAGAATATTTTACTGTGTTTTGGTACGGCAGAAACGTTTATGTGAGTTTGCGTCATTTGGGTTAGTGTCAAAATCCCCATTAGATTTCCCCGTTAATGGGGAATTTGAGACTTTTAGTCTCATAATCCCCATTGGGGCTGCAAATTCACGTTATTGGAAGTTATTTTAGCGTACAAAAACACTAAACAAAACTAGTACAAAATTCTGGTCTAACACAAACTAGTATTATCATAGTAGCTTAGTGTTTCCTTGTTTTTTTTAAATATTTGTGTGAGCTACCATAACTAATCATGCATCATACCAGTTCAATTTCAGATATAATTGCATAACACAAAAACATTGGTTCCAAATGAATGTTTTAAATTTCAGATGTCGCAAGCACCTCACACCATTTTGAACAACAACCACCACCCACATCGCTGCACTAACGCTGTTACAAAATATATCAGGTAGGTATAGGCTTGCCAGATGGTATCCAAAAGGAGGACATGTCCTCCTTTTTCATGTTTTGTCCTCCCGTCCTCCCACACCTACTGTAAGTCCTCCTTTTTGCAGCATGTCATTGAAAATTTCGTGACATGCGGCTTGCATGCTGAAGCGTGATCAAAAGTCAAACGAGCGTGCGTGCCAGCCGGTAGATGCCGCTGCAACTACTCTACTCACCGCGCGCATGCGTGCGCCACCGCCCCCTCCACTCCACAGAACCCACCCGCACCCGTATGTCGTCGGCACTCGACGCGGCGTTTGTTATTGTAATTCATTATTCAATTAGTTTACTATTGCGCTCGCACGACCGCACGACGAGAATCCTAGTGATTTGATTTACTTAATATTTGAGTATATTTTACGTACTCATTATGAGTAAGCGGAAGTGTAAATTTACGGAAGTATTAAGAGCCAAATATCCGTGTTTTACTAGCGGGCGAGACGACTTTGACGCGAAATGTTCTATTTGCGACTGCCATGTGGATGTAGGCAACAAGGGCACTATTGCTTTAGAAAGGCACGTAGCTACGGAAAAGCATAAGAAGATGATACGAGCAGCAGGTTCTTCTTCTAAGGTAACCAATTATTTTCAACCTTCTACTTCAATGACCCTCAAAAATACCCATGCTGCAGAAGGAACACTAGCCTTCCATACGGTAAAGCATCATCAGTCGTACAATTCTATCGAATGTACGGCGAGCTTGACTAGAAAAACTAAGACGGAAGCTATAGTAAATGATGTTATTGCTCCACATACGATTACGACGATCATCGAAACTTTGAGGAATATTTCATGTCTTTCTGTTGCCACAGACGCCAGCAACCACGGTGCAGAAAAACTGTTTCCTATATTGATTCAATATTTCAACTGGACTGGAAATGGAATCGAAACGAAAATTCTTGATTTATAAATTTTACCGAACGAAACTTCGCTTTCCATTGCGAATCTTATATACGAAACACTCAATACGTACGAATTAACCCCAAAGTGTGTGGCATTTATTGGCGATAATGCGAATGTTAATTTTGGGGGTGTGAACAGAAACCCAGGTCATAACGTATTTACGCGCCTAAAAGAAAGTTTGGAGAAAGAAAACCTTATAGGAGTCAGCTGCCCTGCACTTATTATACATAACAGCCTTCGCAATGGTGTCGATTTGATGAAACTGGACATTGCGTCAATAATATTAAAAATATTTAATTATTTTTCTGTGTACACAGTGAGAACAGAGTCACTAAAAGAGTTTTGCGACTACGTCGAAATCAATTACCAGCCTTTGCTAAGGCATAGTAAAACAAGGTGGCTTAGCCTGTTTTCATGCGTTGAAAGAATTTTGAAGCTCTATCCAGCATTGAAAGAGTATTTCTTAAGCCAAAGAACAACACCATACCTAATAAAATCCTTTTTCGAAAACACAACTTCGGAAGCATATTTATGGTTTACACATTCTCTTATGTCTATTTACCAAGCAAATTTGGCAAAAATCGAAGAGGAACATAATTCCGTTCTGGAAATTTCAAAGATACTTCAATCCGTGCTTCATCATGCTTTGAAATCGAAGAAACAACAATTTTTTGCCACTAAGCGTAAGTCAGCTGCTTCGCAATAATGACGAGGCCGAGTCCATTTCCAACGAATTTTTCAGTGTTTACAAGGCTTGTGAAGATTACTTGATGGAATGGATAAAGCCCTTAGAAGATTTCAAATGTTTTGAGTGGATGACATTGCTGAAAGAGAACGAAAACCTAAAATATGATGATTTAGTTTCATGCATTGAATTCTTGAGCATCAGAGGTGTTGAGATTGACGATGTTAAGCTACATGATCAATTTTGTAACTTGATTTCATTTCTTAAATCAAAATCAGATAATGATGAGACATATTATGATTTGAAGTTGCACGAGCAGTGGACAATTTACTTCAAAAGTGCCAAAAACATTGAATGTTTCTCAGAACTGCTCAAGATCTGCGAATTTTATTTCTGTATAAGTGCACATAACGCAAACGTGGAAAGAGTTTTTTCACTGATTAATACTCAGTGGAGCAAAGAGAGGAACAGACTTAGTGTGCAGTCAGTTAAATCTGTAATTCTTACTCAATACAACTTCAAAAACATGACATGTGAAGATTTTCATAATTATTTGTTGAAAAACCAAGAACTTCTTGTAAAAATTGGCAGCTCAGCTAAATATAATTAAAATAAAGTAAAATAATACAAAAAAATCGTTTAATTGTGAAAGTCCTCCTTTTTTATAGAAAATCCTCCTTTTTAGACCCATCTGCCCTCCTTTATCAAATTATGATCTGGCAACCCTAGGTAGGTATGTATCAAAATGTATTTTATTAAGGAAAGTAAATTATGTGCAATGTTATTGTAACAATATTATAGTAACTAGCTGTACCCTGCGGTTTCAGCAGCTTGGTGATGGATGATGATGATGATGATTATGAAAGGTATCCGATGTACTTTCCGGGACATAATCTATCTCCTTGTCAAATTTCATCGAGATCAGTTTAGGGGTAAGAAACAAACTTATTTTCGCATTAATAATATTAGCTACTAGATATGGCAATAGAATACGAGTACATTCACCAAGTTAACTTTGTATGTGTATTCTTTTGTATATGTTAATTTATTGTTAGTTGTAAAGTAAGTTGTGTATGTAATGTATACTAATATTATAAAGCGGTAAATTTGTTCGTTTGTTTGTTTGTTTGAATTGAAAAGGCTCCGAAACTACTGTTTTATATATAGGTACTCCAAATATATAAAAATCATAGAATTCGTTGTTCATAGTTTATTCCGATAGGCATTGGAGTCGCTTATGGTCTATTTTTAACCGATTAAAATAATTTTAAATAAAACTTACTATTTATATAATCTTATAATAGTTATGATATTACAAACTACTATAGATTAATTCCATAAATTAGATATTATATTATTCATAATTACTTTTCACTTCGAACATTGTGTGCGAGTATTTAGAAAACCATGGCAGGTTCCCTGTTTCTGAATTTTGTTACTATTAAATTTGCATTGTTTTTGTGACTTACGTTAATACATGGTATTAAGTAAATAATTTAAGATAATTTATTTGTTGTTGCAAACTATGCTGATGGAAGACCTATATGCAGCACTTTAAAGAATAATGCGGAGGTGGTGTCATCTTGGATGATGATTTGTTTATGACAGTGGCAGTGGTGCCAGTTTGTTTATTTCTAGTAGGAAACGAAAAGGTCTGCGGATGACCGTGGCAGCCTCGTCAACATATCAAAACTATTGGAGAGTTCGTTTTGCTATTCAATGTTTGGTAACCTTAAGTTTGTAAATGAAAAGAATCAAGAAATTACTGTATAAGCAATTAGGTATCTACCCTTAAAAGTTTCCGAAGCACTGGCATTTTTCAGCAGCAAAGAGATTAAAAAATGTGTCCTCATTATTTACATTCATATGCAATTGAAAATTGCTTAGGTCAGGTTAAGGCATACAATTTAGATATTATGTTAATTCAGATGTCACACCTTTATGAATACTCTTAAATCATTATGTAATTGTTACGGAATCTTTATTTAGATCGCTTACTCAACCTCTTACTGATGAAATAGGTGAAGCACGTCATGAATCAAATAAATCCCCAGACCAAGCAAGTACGTGCCTAGTTGAAGATATAGCCTCCTGGAGCAAGACGGGAACGACCAAATGTTTATGCGTGACCATACACTGCGGTAATATATATATAAGCAAAATAAATGTAAATACCACCAAGTAACCAAGCTTAAATTGGGTGAAGAAAATGAAAACAATACATGGATACGCATCTTTTTTTTTTAATTATGCTTTAGGCTGCTATTATTTTTGTGTCAATGAAATTATTTTTAGCATGCCCATGAACTATGTATTAAAACTGTTTTTTAGCATTCTGTTAGTAGGATTTTCCTCATACATAATTTTACTTTTGGTTTTATTCTTGTCCATTTTGCTAATTCAAAAATAAATGTCTTAAAATGTTATTTATAATTTATTTCACTAATAAAATTTTAATAAAATAAATTTGGAATAGAACACGTCGAACGCAGAGCACATATTTGGCTGAATAAAAAAGTAACCACATGACATAAACCAAACGTAAAAAAACAAACGTCATACCTCATTTTCTTCTAGCCAATCAGGAGCCAGTACCTACGGTCTCAAAAATTTGTTAGCAAGATGCCCGTCTGAACCGCTATGTCATGCTTTGGTAACTTAGTGTAAATTACAGAAATCCTACAACCAGCGCATCCAGCGGCGTGTTTTGAAACTTTTCTTGCCGTAATTTTTTCTTATGAAGTTGTATCCAGTACTATCCTAATCTCTATGGTTGTAACTATACAACGTTTCTCTATGATTGTAACTCTAAAATAAGAGTCCCTAAAATGTACAGCCAATAATACGCGACCAAATTTTAATAATGTCAGGCAATCATTCGCATCCAATATTCCATGGAATGACTTAAAAATTGTTGGATGTACAATACAGGCTGTGAATTTAAATGGCGTCCAAATTTGTAACATTTTACCGAACATTATCCCGTGACCGTAACAGACACGCGTGTCAGTACCGATAGTGTGGACGCGTTTTGTTACGCGAACAACTGTTACAAGCTGCAGTTACGAAACAATCCATTCCAAACACTGACAGTACAGAATTTACGGCAGGACAATGTACGGAGTTACGATCTACTAGTCCAGTATCAAGTGTGGACACTGGTCTGTGTACTGACACAAGTTACGTGTTACGAGCTGATCAATCGAAAGTCGTTTTTTTTCAAAGGATGTTCGCTATTGTCGGCGCTATTGCGTTTCTGACACGCGTCGAAGTAAGCCAGATGACACGGATACAGACGTTGTAGGAGCGAATCACGTCTTTACATGTCCCGGTACATCTCCCGCCCGCACCTCACACATTCCTCACCGCGCTGCCTCGCTCCTGTAGCGATGCCATGCCACGCACTCTAGCTCGACACCATACATGGTCCGGAACTGCTACTTTGCGTCCGTGTACTCTCTTCTGCAATATGGTGTAGAACTCTGGGGGCACGCAGCAAATTTACAGCGCATCTTTAGGATGCAAAAGAAAGCGGTGTGCCGCCTGAAGACTCGGCGCGACCTTTATTCAAGAGGATGAAAGTTCTCACTGTCCCTGCACTCCTGTGTCTTCAGGCAGCTTTATATGCTAGATACCACTTGGAGAACTACTCCAACATAGGCGACGGATACCAATACGGCACGCGTCACACGCACCAACTACGAGCGGTGCCGCGGCAGCTGGCAAAGACGTCCAAACTATTGCATGTGATGGCACCCGTGGTCTATAATCGGCTGCCTGTGCGAAATGATCCGTCAAGAAACTCTTTTAAAATCCACCTCAAAAAGTGGTTTGTTGAACAATCATTCTATAAATTTGATGACATACTGCTATAGTTTTATTATTTGATAATTTTATTAATTTGAATTGATTTTACTAATTAAGTTTTGAGGGTTTTTTGTAATTTTGTATTTCTGTGTTGTTTTTTTTATATAATTCTTAATTAATTTAGCGCTTCCAACCGGTCCTTTTGGAAAATCATGAGGGAGGCCTATGTTCAGCAGTGGACGTCTTACGGCTGAGATGATGATGATGGTGATGAATTAACTTAATTTATTTTTTTAGTGTAATTATTATTTCAAATTTTATAATCAATTTGTTATAATGAATTGGACTGGTAATTATAATTACTATTTTATGTCATTAAAACTACCTAGTATTTTATTTTTTGTTGACATGTAACTTATTTGTTATTAAAATACTATGACTATGACTATGTCCAGTGCAGATATTTTTTGTGATATCAACAGTTTTCAGTACGCTGTTCAGTGTTTTTAATCATAATTCTGGCGTTGTGCGTTCGCCATTAAACTTAACGCTCCTCCTCGCTTCGCTCGTAGTCGCGCCTACTGTGACTTTCCTTTTTTTGAGTTGGAAAGTGAGTCTCCAACTCGCCCACACATGCGAGGCAAAGTGATGAGATTCTATATTTGTCTATGGTTGGTTTTAGGTTTATTTCTTTAAATGGCTTGGCTTTGAAAACGACTCGTTCCCCACCTAACGAGCAATCGCCTTGACGGACCTATGGTTATGAAAGGTTCCGTACGCCGCCATCATATCTGCAAACGCGGCGGCGCCACTAGGTTACAACAAGGAGCAAGACATAGCGCGCGCGCTCCTTCAAAAATCCGTGAATTTGAACGAAATTACATGTTTGGGAACCTATAACAAGTAAAAATTAACTATACACAGTGCAAGTGGTCCATAAAACTTTGTTCTTGTCCCGGGACACGCTCCGAGTGAGGCTGTGGATTTTCGGTGTGTTTCCAACATTATCAATGCCATTTTGTGTTTACTATACAGTTGGCATCAAATTATTGGCCGTGCAATAGTGGCTGTGCATTATCAACACGGACCGATCTGTACAGGCAGTAAAACGTGGCAACGAAAAGCCAACCATGTATTTCAAATCCATGTAGGTACACGTATTATTTGCCGTGCATTATTGGCTGTACATTATCTGTACATTATTGCTTCCCAAATAAAATATCGGTTTAAATTTGATTCTCTCAAAGAGAATATAAACGCTACGCTAGAGATTTTCTTACACGTACTATTGTTACTTTTGTTTTCCGAATTCCGACTGTAATTGGACTTTCATTCAGTTTTTGTGCTAGATCTGTTGTGTTTGATTGTCGGGGACGGTCCTCAAGCATAGTATAGGTACTTGGTTATTTTTAGTTTTATTTTGTTGACAAAATTATCTTGTATCTATTTTTTGTGTTGTTTTTGTTGTACTGTGTGTTTCTGTGTTGTTTTGTTTACTTACCCTGCGAACATTTGACTAGATAAAGTACTAGTAAAATTAAATACAATAATAGAAAATATCCATAGGTATATAAAGAGCAGCAGAGTTGTAAAATTCTCCGCAGCAGAAGCTTGGCGCTAATGTCGCAGCCAATTTATGAGGCTAAGTAACCTATATATGTGTCTGTGAACCTAGCATAACAATTTCTAGTAGCATCCCCAATAGTTCTATAGTTCCTGATAGTTATTTTGAATAGTTCACCTATTTTTGACATGAAAAATCGAATTTAAAAAATGAGATGTTAACTTCGCATGCCGTCACCCAGCATCTCAACAATATTCAATTATTATACCACAAATATGGTTGAAAATACAGAGTTCTATCGACTGCCGACTTTCCAACAATAGTTCTTGTAAAAAACATTAAAAAAAACATTTTTTTTAAATGAGATGCTAACTTCACACACAATCTTTTAGCATCTCAAGAGTTCTGAGAAGTAAAATCACAAATATGCTTAAAATAAATAGTTCTATTCATTTTAGGGCGTAAAGCAATAATTGCTTGATAAAAAGTAGAGTAATATTTTATTTCAATAAAATCGTTAAGTCTTGAGATGCTGCGCTATAGCTGGCAGTTCTACGTAGCATCTCAGGCGTTCTCGACTCCAGGCACACTAATACGATTGAAACTGCAAAGTTCTGCAGCCACAAGCTCATACAGCCATAGTTCTAGTCATAAATTTGATTTTTTTAAATAAAATCATTAAGCCCTGAGATGCTGCACTATAGCAGGCAGTTATACGTAGCATCTCAGGCGTTCTCGACTCCAGGAGCACTAATACGATTGAAACCGTACAGCTCTGTAGCTACAAGATCATACAGAAGTTCTAGTCATAAACTTGTAAAAAATGCAAAAAAAAAATTAAGTCTTGAGATGCTGCGCTATAGCTGGCAGTTCTACGTAGCATCTCAGGCGTTCTCGACTCCAGGAGCACAAATACGATTGAAACTGCAAAGTTCTCCAGCCACAAGCTCATACAGCCATAGTTCTAGTCATAAATTTGAAATAAATGCAAAAAAAAAAAAATTGTTAAGTCTTGAGATGCTGCGCTATAGCTGGTAGTTCTACGTAGCATCTCAGGCGTTCTCGACTCCAGGAACACTAATACGATTGAAACTGCAAAGTTCTGCAGCCACAAGCATATACAGCCATAGTTCTAGTCATAAATTTGAAGAAAAATGTCAAAAAAATCATTAAGCCCTGAGATGCTGCACTATAGCAGGCAGTTCTACATAGCATCTCAGGCGTTCTCGGCTCCAGGAGCACTAATATGATTGAAACCGTACAGTTCTGTAGCTACGAGGTCATACAGCCATAGTTCTAGTCATAAACTTGAAAAAAATGCAAAAAATTTGTTAAGTCTTGAGATGCTGCGATATAGCTGGCAGTTCTACGTAGCATCTCAGGCGTTCTTGACTCCAGGAAGACTAATACGATTGAAACTGCAAAGTTCTGCAGCCACAAGCTTATACAGCCATAGTTCTAGTCATAAATTTAAAAAAAAATGACAAAAAAATCAATAAGCCCTGAGATGCTGCACTATAGCAGACCGTTCTACGTAGCATCTCAGGCGTTTTCGACTCCAGGAGGACTAATACGATTGAAACCGTATAGTTCTGCAGCTATAACTCATAAGAACAATAAACTCATAACAACTAATAAACTCATAAGAGCAATGCAAAAATCACTTAAAAACTGGAAGTGGCCTGATAAGCCTGACATAAATTTATACCCCATAACTGACATCAAACAAAAAATCAAAACACCGATTAAGACTAACTCGAAGAAAGATTTTTTTTATGTCCCTGAAATGGCTCAATATTGGGAGTTCACCAATTAAATATTAGTGTCGAAGTGTTCTAAGTGTCAAACCCCTTGTTTTATTTTTTAATTACGTTTTTATTTGGTGGCCAAAACTAACGAACAGATGTGGCCATAGCTAGGTGAAAAGTGGTCAAAACTGAATAGTGAACATGGCCAAAACTGGTTAAAAGTGGTAAAAACTGGTGAATTTGGACCTATTTTGATAAATATTTAAAAATAAATAAGTAAGTCTTTGTTGTTATAACTACATATGTTTATGAAACCTTTAAGGCAGATATATGCCCTATACTATGAAAATTAATTATCAGTGCTTTATATGTTTTTTTACTGTTGAAGATTTTTCATAACTTAAATTTTCCTTAAAATGGCCAAAACCGGGGCTCTTGCCCTATTTGAGCCTTCTTTAAACATTGGAGTAGGTCATAAGATAGATAAAAATGCTAGTGTTTTCACCGCTGAGGCTGTAGCTGTTTTGAGCGCTATGAAACATATAAAGAACCACAATTATGGGCATAAAAAATGGGTTGTGGCAAGTGACAGCATGAGTGTTCTAAATAACTTAGCAAATCACAAATTACATGCTAACACAAACTACATAACATATCACATTAAAGAGTTGTGGCTTGAATTGACAGAATTAGGTATATATGTCACTTTTGTGTGGGTACCTTCGCATATAGGTGTTGAAGGAAATGAAAAAGCTGATTATTTAGCTAAAACGATAGTTCAATTCGCAGATGTTATATATCGTACCTGATAGTAGTCACGCAAATGTTTCAATACCATATACTGACGTTCTAAGTATCTTAAGACAGCGTATGTGTCAGTCATGGAGTAGACATTCTTATTATAGTACGCAAGTTCAAAACAAAGGTTCTTGGTATGCATCTTTAGATGTCCAGATAAATTCCACGCCATGGTTTTGCAAGGGTAATAGATTCTTAAATAGAAAGTTCTACTCAACTATTTGTCGTATGCGTTTTGGCCATTGTCGATTGAACTACCATCTTTACCGGCTTAAAATAGTTACCTCTTCTCATTGCAATTACTGTCTTTCACAAGATGTGCAAACCTTAGATCATATCTTTTTCGAGTGTTCGTATTTCAACATCCAGCGCCTTGTGTTGATAGACGAACTTCTATTAATCTATGATAAGCCTGATTTGGTCCCGCGTTGCATTCAGGAGTTGCTTAGGGATATCTCAACTTTCAAGTATATTTTTAAATTTTTATTAAATACTGTTAAAGAGATTTAATTTTTATCTTTTTCAAGTTAGTAATGTACTATATTAACTGTATGTATGTAAATAAGTATATATTGTAAATAAATCAAAGTACTTAGCGTTTATTCTGTAAAATATATGATATCATAGCTGTATGTACATATACACAATTTTTACTAAACAATACAAGTACACAATATCAGTACATATAAATACACACGTCATACCGAACAAGACCCTTTGAAGAAAGACACGATGGTGACAATTATAAGAGGAATAGAAGGATTCTATTGGAAATTAAAAATAACGACAAAAAACACAGCATTGGACTAGACTCACAGATTAATTGAAATTTAAAAAAATTGAAACTAAAGATATGAAGATGAATGGGAGAAAGAAGAAATAGGCATTCTACTCTTTGAAGAAGAATCACTGAAGAAAAGGCGGTAAGGTCGTCAAGACTATAGCCTGGCCAAAATGGCCGAAGGAAAAAACAAAAAAGATTTCCTTCGTCCGTTAAATTTGTAAATAATGTCTGCCGGTGTTAAATTTTGTGAGGTCTAAGTTATGTTGTTTGTTATGTATTTAGGCATGTGCTAAATAAACTTTGTGTTTGTTTCTACGATTTTCCTACGTGTTTCCTCCGTTCAGTGTTAAGTAAAATAAGTGCTCCGAGATATAGACTCGCATTTGTGATTGTATTTATGATGAAAGAAAACAAGAGAAAGTGTTTCAAGTGTGGGGGCTCACCAAGTGATAACCCTCGTATTCTCGTTAGGGTGCAAACATAAAGATACAGGTTTTTCGGTCCCGATATCTCGGTACGGGTCGGTACTCATAGGTACCGATTAAACTGCATATAGAAACCGGTAAATCTGTTCTTAGTGACCATAATGTCTTCGAGTTCTTCGGACGATGATGTTTTTCTCTGAAAGTGTTCATTATAAATGTAAGAAAAGGACCTGTGAGATACCTCCACTTTTTTCTTATTTTATTTTCTGTAACAAAACACACCATGTAGGTTTGTATAAAAATCAAGAGTCAAAGCTAGCAGTATATACTCGGGCCCATCACACAAACTGTTGTGCTGAGTGGGAATCGAACCCACGATACGGTAAACAAAGTGATGGAGGCACCTTTAGAGGTTCAGACTTGTATTGGTTTTTTAATGAGAGACAAATTGATATTCCAGAACCCGACTATTTACCAGGTACTTAAGTATCTGCTCCTTAAGTATTTTTAGCTGACGAGGCCTATCCATTACAAACATATTTATTAAAACCCTTTGGAGGCCGTGAATTAACAGAGGAGCAACATAATATCAATGAGCGATTATCTCGAGCAAAAAAAACAGTGGAATGTGCATTTGGCAGAATATATTCAAAATGGCGTTTACTATCTTGTAAGTAAGTATATTGAAAAAAATATTGAATTAGCTGACAAAATCGTGATAACCATATATGTTTTGTATAATATTATTATTGATAAAGAGGGTTTTGATAGGCACTTAACTTCTGTTCCTCTAGTAAGACAAGAATGGCACAATCAAAATCCGGGTCCACCTTCGAATTTAGCAACAAACGTCAGAAACATTTTTGTAAAGTATTTCACGCATAACCGATTGTTGTACACTAATGAATTAAATATAATGTAATAAAAAAATGTATTCTAGTTGCTTACCATCATGTTTCATTTCTAAGCTAATTTCCTTCCAATATTTATCATTTCTGTTGCTGTGTAATTTATGTCTTTTGTTCCACATAGGTGGTTTAGCAAATATCAATGTTATTAAAAATTTCGCAATGCACATCCATTTTCACGACGACAGAAGATGACACACTACACCGGCAAATGCTTAAACTCGTACGGATCAGTACAGGTAGTCGGTACCGACAAGTTTAAACCTGTTCCTTTATAACTGACCGCATATGATAACATGGGAATATTATACCTGCACCGATCAGTACCGACCCGTACAGACTCGCATGCACCGGAAACCTGTTTCTTTATGTAAGCACCCTTACATCGCTTCCCTAGGCCCGGGAGAACCAATAGCCTTCGGTAAGATTATGTGACTTTTGTTAGAAGAAACGACTAGAAAACACCTGTTGATCTTTAATTAAACAGTTGATTAGATTTTATATAACAGTAACTATGGACCCTTGATAAAGTCGCCTTTGAAACAAATATGTTTTACACATATAAAACCCATGTGTTCGATGGTGGTAAAAAAAATAGATATGTATTGATTTACTGCATGCTAATTAATGGTTTACTTTACAAACAAATTATTTTATTTTTCAGTTGTGATTTGGCGATGGGCGAAGTACTGTTTTCCGCATGGCCCATGGCACTCACACGAATTTCAAGCGAAGTTGCATGCAGAACATAGAATGCTCTGTAATAGGCATTTTAAGAAAACGTCCTTCATTGATAATGACCACAGCAGGTTATTTAAATCTGCAACACCAAATGAGGAATCTGATGAGGTTAGTGAATAATTTTATTTCATACCTACTTTATAATTTCTTTGTTTCTACCCATTTTCTTTAGTATCACAATTTACCTGTAAGATTAAATCAGAAATAAGCAAAAATGTTTACAAGTTAGTGTCACTGTAACCAAGTAGAAGTGGCAGCATACATACCTATGTTAATTGTTAACATGGCCATTATCGGCTGATATTTTAATAAGTTTAGAATTCTAGGAATCCTTACTTTCGTTGTCTGTCTGTCTGTCCCTCTAGGGCCTTCTTGTTAGGAATACGTGGGGATATTAAGTAGAGCTCTATTTATATTGGTTTTACTCAATAAAACTGGAATAGTACAATCCCCTCGAGATTACAAGTTTTATTCGATCATATATGGTTTTATTTTTGAATTGTTTCATCACTATCTGTAAACCACTATGGAATGTCAAAGCATTTAGCATTATGCTGAGAATAGTCCTATTTGATAAAACCAATTACGTATCTTCCTAGAGTATACTATAGAAGTACCTACCTAAAGTATGGCTTTTTATAATATTTCAGATGCTTACAAGCCCAGTTCTGGACATATCTGGATCAAGCTCTATTATTTTTTTTTTTTTTTTTTTTATTTTTTTTTTTTTTTTTTTTTTGACGCAGAGTAATCCTTTATGGATACCACCGGCCCCGGGGGGAGCACGGTGGTTATGTGGGAGTCTCTGCCAGAAGGGCAGCATACCCACCAAACCTCTGCGGTGTTCCGTCACTGCCGCTTTTGGCGGGAACGCGGGACAGATTTCGCACACGACCGCGAACCCGCCGCGGCTGTCCGTTGCCGGACCCTTCTCTCTTGCAGCACGCCAGAACACTTGGCGTGCCGCAACCGCCACGGGGGACCAAGCCCGCAAATGGACCCCAGACTCCCCCGAGTCTGGGCGCCCTAAGTCCCCCTACGATGGGTCAGGGGAGTAGCCCCACCGCCTGCTACTTCGGCCGCAGAGGATAGGGACAGCGGCGCCTCTCAATACCGACAGTCCTCTTCCCCTGCGACCCCACCGCGTCCGCCATCTAACGGTGGCGGCCCCGTCAAGGCCGCGGAAGGCAGGGAGAGCGGCTCACCGTAACACCGGCACTCCTCTCCCGCCGCGGCCTCTAACTCTCAGCCGCGGTGCCGCCCATACGACACCGCAGCCCGCCTCAGTTGCAGTGGCGCCCATACACCACCGCTACCTACAGTGACCGCTCCCGTGTGGACTTGGAGGGCAAAGCCCATAGGAGCGGTCCCACCTCGGGCCCGCCAGCTATCGGCTATCACTGGCAGGCCCATTGGTTCCTCTTAGCTTCACCGTGGTGACCCAAGCCACGGCTACTGAGCCCCCCCGCCACGGCAAGGCAGGAACTCTCGGGGGGGTGGATCAAGCTCTATATTTGAACCTATAGCAAGTACATCCGGGATGTCACAGCCTCTATTAGAAAATGTGGGTCTTCTTAATATAAACCAGCCAAAAGCAAGGATATTTACTGAGGTGCCGGTACCACTACAAGGTGGTTTACTAAAGGACTGTGAAATTGTTCCTCCAATAAATATTGAGAATCAATTGGAACCTTCTGCCATGCAAAAATTTACCAAGCAATAGGACTTAAGCAGGAAAAATAAGTACCTATTTGAAAAGTGCAGAAAACACATGAAAAAAGTTTATAGACTGCAAAGCAAGATAAAGAAATTGAACAACAAATCATTTATCAACAAGATTTTTAAAAGTAATTCAGTAAACTCTCTCATGAAAAGTCAGATATCACCAACTTTTGCATTATTATTGCAAGGGGAAATGAGAAACTTTAAGAAAGCAGTTAAAGGCCGCAGATGGGATACAAATTCAAAAATTGTAGCACTGAGACTCTTCAAAAGGTCTAAACATGTTATAAATTATTAAGAAGAATGGTATGCCTGCCAGCTCCAAGCACATTAAAATGTCTGTTAAACAAATTTCAACTCACTGTTGGAATAAATGAGCAGATCTTCAAAGTTTTGAAGAAAAAAATAAAAGAAAATGAGGAGCAGTCTGAAAATGAGCATGTATTAATGTTTGACGAAATGTCAATAAAAAACACTTGTATTACTAGGTTTGTTACTTAGGTTGTTCTCTAAAGTTATATAGTTATTAACGGGATATTTACCGTGGTAAGGTTGTGGAATGAGCTCCCGATATTTCGGCGCAGTTACATGCACCATGTACCATCGGGAGCTCATTCCACAACCTTACCACGGTAAATATCCCGTTAATAACCATATAACTTAATTGAAGGTTTCCAAGACCATGCAGCTCAGGGTAGAACACCACAAGTAGCATCATATGCTCTTGTCTTTATGGTTGCTGGCATTAGAAAGAGAGTAAAACAACCACTTGCATTTTACTTCTCTGGTGGATCTGTGACTGCTGATAGACTGGCAGTTATAGTAAAGGAGGTGAGCAAAGTTCTTAGTCTTTCTCAATCAATGTTTACCCGACTATGGCGAAGCAAAGGCAAGGTTATGTTTTGACCAGTATGTGTGTATGTATTATCATCTTAGAAGCGTCTTGTGTATCTGCTGGTTACAGGCTAAATTACATCACATTAAATTGAATATGGTGGCCTTTAGGAATAACAAAAATATTTTTTAATTCCCCATTATGTGTGGTATCATTAAACAGGAGATGTTAAAATAAAGGTAGGGTTATCTTTTGTTTTTTAAACAGGGTATTATTCTTTAAGAATATGCCACCCTTGTAACGAAAGTATATCACATAAAATATAACCTGCTTACATCATATTTTTAGTACAAAAACTGTGGTATGCTACTTTGCAGAATCTATTGTTTTGTTACAGTAGGTAGCATGCAATCACGGTTATCCTCTTATAACCATATGGCATCGTCTGATAACGATATGGTATGCTCTGATAATGATATGGTACTGTGTCGCAATGTAGTGCTCTCACCATACTCA
Source organism: Selenia dentaria (assembly GCA_917880725.1). Taxonomy (NCBI): domain Eukaryota; kingdom Metazoa; phylum Arthropoda; class Insecta; order Lepidoptera; family Geometridae; genus Selenia; species Selenia dentaria. The sequence goes on along the minus strand of OU862888.1, from coordinate 15,709,244 downwards.
GTGTTCTGCAAGATCGAATAAGAAATGAACAAATCCATAGGTGAAAAATTGATGACAGTGGATTAGTAAGTTTGAAGCACAAGCTGCGTAAGTTGGCCCGAAAAGGTTGCAGGAAGGCACTGGATCCAGATTACTTCCATTGGTCATTATAGATTGGTCAATTTCAGACCCGTACCAGTTATTTTGTATTTTAGATTGTCCAAAGTAATTTTATATTCATTTCAGGTTTTGCATCACTGTTTCAACGCTGGGTTGAAGATCTCTGCCACAGTCTGTGATTTAGATGGAGTAAACAAAAGGGCATTAAGTATATTAGGTGCATCTGTGGACCGAGCATACATAGATATTGAAAAGCAAGAACTAGTAACACTTTTTGACACTCCACATTTGTTAAAATGCTTCAGGAATTTATTCTTGAAGTATGATATAGAATGTCCAATGTCTATTGGAAGCGGATGTGGAACTGGTAAGATAATAGATTTCACATTTTTATGATATTCTTTATGTCTAACTGCTTGTTAAATAAGCACTTGGTGCAATCATAACTTACTTTCTGCTTGGTACAACAATCTACTATTGATGAACTGAATAAATATTAAATATAAATAACCTAAGCACATGTCACTTTTTACAGGTATAGCAAAATGGAGCCACATTAAAAAGTTCTATGAGCTTGATAATAGTAATCCTAATTTTGTGTTTGCCCCAAGCTTAAAACAAGAACATTTGGAGCCAAATACAAAACAGAAGATGAAGGTAAAACTTGCTGCTCAAGTTTTGAGCCACTCTGTTGCTGCAGGGATGTATGCAAAAATATCACAAGGTTATTAATGATTATTATTTGGTATCATTTGGAATAAAATAAATTTAATTTCACTAAAATCAATGACACGGTTTCTAAGAAAAGATCTTTGTATGTCCTGTAGTTTCAGACTTTCCAATATTGACACATGGAAAGGGCCCTGTATAGATTAAGTTATTATGATAAAGATTTTCAATTTACCCAGATTAATTAAATATTTTTCTATTTAGTAATGGATATCCCATTTTCAGTGATTGTGATGTTAAGTATAAATGTTTTTTATTTAATGGTTTTTGAAACGAAATTCGTTAATTCCCGAATAACTATTTATTTGTTAATAATATGTAGATATTTGGCCTAGTTGATACTGTGTCAGTAGTTTGCCTCTTGTTAAACATCTCGCTTGCCTATGACAGTTGCAGGGCTACCCAGATGATAATTCTCAATGTTCATAATTATGCGCTGGCCTGCACATACTACATACTTGGGTGTTCGTCACCCCAAGATGTTTACACAGACTACAGCTCTGAGGCGTAATATCTATACCTGCAGTGATACCGGATGGTAGACGGACACTAACCTTAGATTCTAGAGCCAGAAGTATAGAGTCTAGAATACTAGATGAAATAGGTTGTAGAGATTTGTATAAAAATCACCTGATACGGTCACTGGGTGTATCGCTTTTTTTTTAAATTTTCTAAATTATATGTAAACTTTGTAAGCAGTTAAAGCATTTTCTTTTTTGTAATTTTTAAGATTTAAGATTTTATTTTATTGTGAGAAAAAATAAATATTTTATATTTTCAGGAGAGTTATCAACAGAAGCAATAACAACTGCAAATGTCATTGCAAAAATAGACAAACTGTTTGACAGTGTGAATGCCTACACTCCAGATCTGAGAAGAGGGAAACCTCTCGCCACCAACATGCAGAATAATAGTATGCACATAGAATACTATAAAGAAACGAAAGATTTTTTCAAAAAAACTAAATTCCTTGGATGCAAAAGAACACCCCCATCTCAGGAAGGATGGGTTTGGACATTGAACGGGCTGGAACGGGTTTGAAGAAACTTACATAGTAAGTATAAGGACATTAAAAGTTTAGCAACTAGAAGATTTCAACTAGAAAATTTATTCGGGTGCATTAGAGGCAACTGTGGAGCCAACGCAAACCCAACTGCTGGACAGTTTGTTGCAGTGCTTAAAACTGCAATCTTAAGCAACTTGTCCCACATTGTTGTAGGAAACTGCGAAAAGGATGAAAATGATGTTTACATATCAAACTATAAAACATTGTTGACACCAACCACAGACATATCCAATAAAAATGCCATTGAGGCAGAACCTGCTATAGAATGTAACATTCACTACACGTTTGAAGAGGTAATTAAAGAAAATAGTGGTGAAACGCAGGCATCTGCATATGTCTGTGGCTTTATTATTAAAAACAACCCAAATAATAAGTGCCAACAACGTAAAAAAATATTTGTGTCTGAGACGCAATTGGATGAACACATTTTTATTGACTTTAAAGAGTATGACGATATAAAAAAGTCGCTAATGTATGCCTCTAAGCAATTGATTGCGTGTGTAGAAAGTGGTGCAACAATCATGAATACATATTTAGAAAACGAAGCATATAAAAAAAATATAAAGAAAAATGTTAAATACATCCTAACAGAATTAATAGATTTCAGTTTCCTCAGCAATTGTGCAGACCACTATGAGTGTAATATAAATTATATGATAAACAGTATATTTTTTATCTGTATTAAAAGGTTTTGCATCTTGAGAAATCGGCAGTTCTCAGAAGAGTCTACTAAATCTGCTCTCAGAAGAAAAATAGATATTCTTCAACACAAATAAATGTTGTCAAGGTACACATTACCATGTAATACCATGTAGTAACAGCTAGTACTATATTCTATAGCAAAGCATTTCGGCTAAGGTGATAAATACAAACATTGTTAGCTTAATACTTTTATTTTTATATTTTTTCTTATTTCGCATTTTTAATAAAAATGTTGTAGCTTTATTAAGACTGTTAAAGTTGTTTAAACATCTTAAGTTAAAGAATAAAAAGAAAGCTTTTGTATGGAATTCAGTACAATCATTGGGAGGTGGACTTCATTTCTCATATTGGTTCCTAAACTAGTTTTCATATTTCCAACGGCTTAGGAACCAATACAAGTAATGGGGTCTATCTATATATTATATAAGAATCAAAAGTCCTGAATGATTGACTGACAGACAACACGTAACCTAAACCGCTGATAGTAGAAACTTGAAATTTTGGAGAATGTTTTTGTCTTGGTGGATATAGGTGGTGTATTAAGAAAGAGTATTTCGATATTTAAGCCCTAATAATAATGGGTGAAGACGTTTGTATGAAAGTAATTTGTTTTTGAACTTTGTATTCAAATAGTTAATTTAAAATAAAAAATCGTGTTCCTTAATTTTACACATAGTAGTGGGCGATAGCCATGAACATAGCTCTATATTGTTAAAATAATTCAAATCTATAAAAAAATACGCGGATGAAGTCCCGGGCAAAAGTTAGTTAGTGATAAAAATCAAGACAATGATCAGTCAAATTTGCGAAAGGCTTATAACTTTCCGCCACAGGTTGGACTATGCACTAAATTATTTTGTGCAACATTCGAACACATCTACGTTTATGAATAAGTTTAAGAATTTCTATATTAATTAATTGTTTTATAATAAAAACAAACCCAGACTTTAACCACTTGTTAAAATAAGCACCTAAATCATTTTATATTATTTACGTACCTACCTAGAATAAAAAGATTTAATTCAATTTCATAACTGATTCGTTTGTAATAAACAATGTTTACAAGATTGTTTCCGAGAGCATATTCATCAATAAAGTCTTCTTAGTACCAAACTTGCTTTTCATTTAATGTACCTACCAGCTTTCACTTATATAAAGCTTATAAAATATAATATTAGAGCCTAAATTAAAAGTAGAAACGGAATTAATATCCCGCATGTGAGATTTTGAATCACGACATCTATGTCGTACCCCCTAAACTTTTTACTAAAACTTGAAATCTACATCCCACTTTTTTTAATGAAGTCGGCGTTCTTCCCTCCGGTAATATTGTTCTGTGATCATGGTGTTATCATTTAGAAGAAAAGTATAGATCCTATTATCATTGCATAACAAATCAAAAAATGGCTCTTTTTTCAATCATATATTTAGGCAAATATACAAACCATAAGAGCCTACTTTATAAATGTTAAAACAATATTTTATTCATAGATTAGTGTGACAAATAAAAGAATACACCACCATTTCCGCTAGTCAAACATGGCGGCAACCACGTGAACTGAAGTACTTCCGCGAGTCCAAGAACAATTAAAAGAATACACCACCATTTCCGCTAGTCAAACATGGCGGCAACCACGTGAACTGAAGTACTTCCGCGAGTCCAAGATGGAGGGCATCACGTGGTTTGATGTAGCCTCCAACAGCCAATGAAGAGCGTGGCATTGTCCCGCCAAGAAAATGGCGGCGGTGAAGGGAAATCCCAGCGGAAGACATCGCTATGAGTTAGTTGCTGGTATCGTCTTGTCAGAGTCAGCCAGATGGCAAAATACTTAGAAATGTGTATTAAGGATAATTATAAGCTAAGTATATTTCTGTGTAATCTGCTTACTGTAACGTTACTTTTGTGCAATTTTTCTACGTTCGAATAGAGCTTTCCAATGTTACTGATATGGTGTTTATGTAGGCTTTAATGTAATTGTTACTTAGCATCTTGTAAATTCAGTTGAATGTAATTGGTATAGATTTGAGTTTCAAGTTATGGAATACATGTGCATAATCTGGTTTTATTGTTTTATTGTAATGGGTTTTACATTTTCAGAAGTGGGATTTACCCGTCGCAACCGATCCCCTGGTCTACCGAATTAGAATCACTAATGGATCCCCGCGGCCGGTCTCGGGGGCCAAGACTCGTGAGTGCAGCTCTGGCACCGTGGCAGCCGTCGACATCGAAACCGCCGGGACCTTGGAGTCGTGTACAGCGAGTAGCTTGGGATGAATCTGGTAAGTGCAATCCATCTTTTGTAACTTAACGCACTGTTTCTATTCTAGGTGTGCATTGTTAATTTAATTTTACCACTCTGTTTTAAGTATGAGATAATAGTATACATAGGTATGAGATACTATATCTGATCTGATGAGGTATCGTGTCTTGTATCATTGAGCGACTGCCTTTACATCGTAGGACTATGCAGTGCTTTAGACACGTAATGATCTGTGGAAAATAAGAACTCTCTTCGAATAGCTAAAATATTAACGCTACCCGCGATAGTTATCTTTAAAGTGGCTGTATATGTACGTTTTAATATGGAGACTTGTTTACGTTAGTGATTGTCACAGCTACTAAACACCACGAAAGTTAGGTGCCATATTTATATCGATCGCAAGTTAGTGGATTGACTCGCGGCATGGGTCTGGAGGTGTATAATAGTCTTCCTGAGGACGTTGTTTTGTTATAGCTGACGCCTTTCATATATTTATGGGCCAGTGTGACGGAACCAACCTTGAATAGGTATTCCGCACATTAACAAATAAATCCGTACGGCTAAATATGAGAATAATTATTAAAGGAATCTTGCAAATTATTGTAAAATAGAAACGAAGTAGAGAAAATTCCATACAAAATGAATCAACTGTCAACCATTTTTAAGTTTTTCCGCCAATACGTTATATTTGCGCCTCGAAATGAAGGAAAGCTTCAAAGTAAAGGTATCGAATCTATTAGTTATACCAACTATATGTAATAATAAATAACGTTACACAATAATATAAGATTTTGCCCACAATATTCGGATAATGGGGTATTCTAGATTTTGCGAGAAGTAGGATAATGTCGGTAGGAGGAAACGATAGATTTACGTATTATTAGGCGTCAACTATCTATACATGCGTTTAGATATCTAGTTATGTAAAGCTAAGAAAACATAACAAGTTGCTTAGATGTACAACAAATATTTAAATTAGACAGACGACGGGTCGGTTGGCGAGTCGGGACCGATTTTTGTAAGAGTATGAGAATTCCGCTCATTCACGCATTAATATATACAAGAAACTTCATAAGTATCATAATAAAGAATTTAAATAAAAACCAAACATAATATCTAACCTATTTAAACATTAGTAACAGAAACTTGTCGTTTTAGGGGATGAATCTCTATATTCACCTTATCATCACCCTAAAGTCATACAGTATAGTATTTAGTTACAATATCGATTTGTAAAACTAACTATTAAATTAAGCGGAATAAATAATTGAAGTAATTGGAACTTTTAAATAAACAACAAGGAAAAAGTTTCTTTCGAACAAACTAAATAATAAATTAATTCGTTATGCCTAGTCTAGATTCTTCACAAAAACGAACAAAAAAAGTAAATAGGGATACCAGCGGCCAAAGAAAGGAATGCATGATGGAAATTCGGGGTGAAATGAGACTTTTAATACAGTTTTATAGCAGTGGCAACATTTAGAGCAGGAAGAAAACCGCGGCAGAGCGAGACCGCGTCGATAAAGTTCATTGATAAAAACGGCACCGTACTCGGTGACATTAAAAATTACACTATTAGGTATTTACCCCGTACCCCGCTCACAGCCTGGCTATTTCGATAGTCGTGATGGGTGCTTAGGTACACAATTAGCACTAGGTACACGGGAGGTTGCACCTCCACTAATTATGAGCTTAGCTGTTAGACAGGGAGCTACCTGTGGAAACTCTCTGTGCTCTCAATCTTGTCTTTGCTAAGAGAAGATTTGCCTTACACACCACACGCTTAAAAGTAAATGTGGGGAAGACGCGGGTTAAGATTTTTTTACCTGTAGATGAGTTGTCAACTCCCCATTTTTACTAGACGAATGCAAGGTAATTGCCGTAGTTGCTACCAGTCTTGCACTTCCAAGCGTCCGGTAAATACGTTACCGCTAATCATGTTTTTTAGGAAAAAGTTGTGGACAAAATCAGAGAGTTGAAATACATAGAGTAGTTATATAGGAACAACACAGCTCTAAAAACTAACTAGAATTTACCTGTTTACATACCTATGCACATGTATATGCAGTTTGTAATGACAAGGAAAGAATATTCAAATATTATGCGTCATGTCTGTTGTTAGAAAGAGATAATTAAGCAATTTGTGTTACGTTGTTATTAGCTGCTAGTTGATTGGCCATAGCGCCCGCTGGTGTGATGTTGCTGTGAAAGAGGAGAGTAGGGCAAAACAGACACTCTGATAGGTCGTATTAAAAATTGTTAGTGGGAGTGTGTAGTCATTTTTCCATATTTACCGTACACAGTGGTACTGATTCGCTTGTGCGTACACTAATCTAAAATTCTCTAAACTATGGTAGTTCTTATTATGTTAACACTAAAATCTACATTCGAGTAACACTTAGAATGATAATTCTAAACATATGATTATTCTATTGAAATGTGGGTAGTTTTACATCAGTTTAGATTAGTTTAGAGAGCACGAACTTGCATGACGATTAAATTTGCACTAAACATACCCACAATTAAACAGAAAGGCCAAATTTAAGAATTGTCACTTGCATGCATAAACGAATTTGGACTTAAGCATGAACACAATAAGAACTACCACATATTTACTAAAAATAGATTTTAGTTCGCTAGTTTAGTTTGGTGTTCGGAACAAGCGAATTACTACCAGTGTATGGTTGTGTATGTGGTACGAAAAATATTTAATGTGCGAATTGTGATTAAAAAATTTCCAGTTGGACAGAACACATCAAATTTTCGATATATTTTTTTAGAAATGAAAACACATTGGTTTTATCTTAATAAAATATTTAATTATAATTTTAAATTCTTTCGAACAAACTCAATTTATTTATTTTTTGTCTCTTTTAATCAGGTTTGCACTTTGGATTATTTTTGTGAGTATAATGTATACGAACATTCAAAAAGTTTCTAAATCAAATCTGTATTAACTGTATTACACAAATACATAGGTTTAAAAAAATACTTACTATGAATAAAAGAAAATGATATAATTTTTCAAAGGTAGCAATCAAAATGCATTTTTATACAAAGTGAATCGACCCTAGTTTCCCCTTGCACAGTCATGTAATGGTCGCCACGAGACGTTCCGATCACCATTGCACTGCGATCTCTTTCACTCTCTCACACAAAACGATCCACACATCTCGCTCATCCATTTCATGGAGGCAACAGTCGCCCAAGATAAAACAACATGACGATATTTTCTATTTCAATCAAAATAGCCATACTTATGCGTGAAATGAAACATTTTTCTTATCTCTCACAGTGCCTGTATAATTAGTGCAGTCTCTAAAGACACAGGAAGGCATTTTGTCCACAACTTTTTTCTAAAAAACACGATTAGCGGTGACGTATTTACCGGACGCTTGGAAGTGCAAGACTGGTAGCGACTACGGCAATTACCTTGCATTCGTCCAGTAAAAATGGGGAGTTCACAACTCATCTACAGGTAAAAAAAATCTTAGGACAAAATGCCTTCCTATGTCTTTAGAGACTGCACTTATTATACAGGCTTTGTGAGAGATCAGAAAAATGTTTCATTTCACGCATAAGTATGGCTATTTTGATTGAAATAGAAAATATCGTCATGTTGTTTTATCTTGGGCGACTGTTGCCTCAATGAAATGGATGAGCGAGATATGTGGATCGTTTTGTGTGAGAGAGTGAAAGAGATCGCAGCGCAATGGTGATCGGAACGTCTCGTGGTGACCATTACATGACTGTGTAAGGGGAAACTAGGGTCGATTTACTTTGTATAAAAATGCATTGTGATAGCTACATTTAAAAAAAAAAATATTCTTATAAGAATAATTTTCTTTTAGTCATAGTAAGTATATATTTAAACCTATGTATTCGTGTAATACAGTTAATACAGATTTGATTTAGAAACTTTTTTAAAAGTTCGTATACATTATACTCACAAAAATAATCCAAAGTGCAAACCTGATTAAAAGAGACAAAAAAGAAATAAATTGAGTTTGTTCGAAAGAATTTAAAATTATAATTAAATATTTTATTACGATAAAACCAATGTGTTTTCATTTCTAAAAAAATATATCGAAAATTTGATGTGTTCTGTCCAACTGGAATTTTTTTAATCACAATTCGCACATTAAATATTTTTCGTACCACATACACAACCATACACTGTGTACGGTAACTATGGAAAAATGACTACACACTCCCACTAACAATTTTTAATACGACCTATTAGTGTCTGTTTTGCCCTACTCTCCCCTTTCACAGCAACATCACACCAGCGGGCGCTCTGGCCAATCAACTACATAGTAGCTAATAACACCGTAACACAAATTGCATAATTCTCTTTCTAACAGATATGACGCATAATATTTGAATATTCTTTCCTTGTCATTACAAACTGCATATACATGTGCATAGGTATGTAAACAGGTAAATTCTAGTTAGTTTTTAGAGCTGTGTTGTTCCTATATAACTACTCTATGTATTTCAACTCTCTGGCGGGCCCCTAGTTTGGAAATACCTAGGCGATATTAGGGACTAGGTAGAAGGTACACTCTTTAAAAAGTTAAATTAGGCGCGAAGAAAGACTAAACGGGAATTAAAACCATACATAAATACCTACTTACTAGGGAAAAACTAAATAAGTAACTACTAGGAACTAAAATAAAGTAACAAACTAACTACTAGATAGGACAAAATAAGTCTTGCAGGTTTGATCAGCTCATACCTAACATAAACTATCGTAACCAGTAAATAAATCATTATGTATTAAATTGGTTGTATGGACGAGCAAAAGCAGTTCCATGGTGTGTGGGTTTCCATTTCAGAGAAAGGTGGAAATTCTGCTTACCGCAGACATCTAATTAAATAATAATAATAATAATAATAAAGCCGTTTATTTCCCAATTTCAATACATATTTTACAATTTACTTAATATTTTAATTAATTACTAAACTAATTGGGCACCCAAAAGTGGATGAAGGCCTCCTCCATGCGTTGCCACGTGTTACGGTCCTGGGCGACTCGCGTCCAGGTCGCCCCCGCCACCGCGACGATGTCATCACACCATCTCCTCCTTGGCCGTCCTCTCGATCGCGTTCCGTCCCTGGGATGCCAGTGGATCACTCGCGCGCCCCATCGTTCGTCAGTTTTTCTGGCCATGTGACCCGCCCATTGCCATTTGAGTCTGCAGAGCATTTTTACTGCGTCAATGATTTTAGTTTTCTTCCGGATGTCAACACTTTTTATTTTGCCTTTTAATTTGACACCCAGCATCTAATTAAATACCTACATTAATATCAAGAGATACTGATATTTTAGTACTAAATTCATTGTAGTTATGTTTGAGCTAGATTAGGCTTTTCGGACAATTTGGTTCTTACGAAATTCTAAGAGCAAAACAAGTAATTTATATTACGCAAAATACTTGAATAGGTAAAAATACCTGAGTTAAATCTTAAACGAATCCGCGTAAGAGACTAGCAAATAAGAGAAAAATTATAAATACATACAATGTAACAAAAGTAAAAATATTACCAAACATTAAAATAAATATATGCAGAGCTAGGATAGTATTTAGGAGTAAAGTAAAGTTTCGTGCTAAAAGCTACGGACTTAGGGAAAGAAACATAAAATGTATGAGGAAGTAGGTATATGAATAAGGGGGATAATATGACCATATTATTACTCACTTTTAGAAGGGGACTTTGGTATAATTGGTGAATGTTGGTAACCGCAAAGAGTACTCTTAAGCCAGCCCAAGCCGGTCGTCAGCCCGGGGGTACCAAAGTTCCTTTTCTTTAGGAATAATAGACTTCACATTCCAAAGTATAAATAAAAATTATAATAAAAAAAAATATCTTAATAAAACTAATCTAATATTTCTAAGGAAATTATCTGTACAAACAAATTACTAAGTTTTAGAAAATAATATAGTTATACAAAATAAATTGTCTAAAAGGGAGATAAACTCGCGTAACAACTATCTAATGTATATACATTTTTCACGGATTTAACTTATGACGTCGACATATCTTATTATAACCAGTACTAGGAAACAACAGATAAGCTACAATTGAATATATCGAAATTTTTATCGCAATTTGTAGTAAAAGCAAACAAAAAATTATAAGGAACCGCTATAGGTAGGTATATAAAATCAATAGATGTACCATCAAAGATATTTTGATATTTCAAATCCACAATATTAACTCTGATTAATTATATTAGTACCGCGCTAATGGTAGGTAGATATAGATGCGTAATTATAGGTAAGTACCGATCAGTGAAGAGTTCGATTTGTTAATATCTCACACAGCCTTTAACGTTCCAGGGTTACGGACTACGTCTATACGCAGGGTCTCTGTAGGTAGCCACTAGACGAAATCATAGCCAAATCAGAACGCCGACTCACAGATTCTTAAGCTAGTATTTAATCAACATTCGGAACTAGGTATTACTTTAGCCAGCTGACGATTATTAGAATCAATTTATTTAATGTAAATCCGTTAATATCTATTATCAAAATCTTTAAATGCCAATAAAACTAATGGAACAAGCTCGGTAATTCCGGTAAAGCAGTAAGTTATGAACATTCAGGAGTTTAGGCGTCAGGTGGATGGAGGTTAAACCCTATTCATATGATGTAGGTACCGCGTTGACTCGAATTGAGTTAGAAAATTACAGTAAGTTAACATATGAATGAAGTGGTTGCTACGCTCAGGGTTCAGGTAATTAAGTTAGGCCAGCGATAGTTAGTAGGTATTAGAGGTGGGTCATTACAAGTAGTTTACAAAATATATAGATAGATAGATAGTTTAAGATTTAAGAAAAATGAAGAAAAAAAAAGAATATAGAGGGGGGTTACAATTTGGTAGTGCCGTGACAAGGATTAGAGTCGTTTAGAGATGTTTAGGTAAATTGATTATTGACACATTAGGTACTCATTACAACTGATAGGCACTGCCGTACAAAAGTTCGAAAGTGGCGAGAGATTCTTCTAAATTGTAATTAATGATTATGTCTTATTTAGGAAGTATGTAAGTAAATAATAAGAAGTTGGTTAAAAAGCTAGTTACGAGAATCTGAGTCGGTACAATTTGTTGACGTGAAATGGAAAAAAGGCATTGTGTGAAATATCTAACCCGTCGCGCGTCGAGTATACACCATGTAGGTACTTATACATTCGAAACAGTGCTAGGCCATGTCGCGCGTAAATATAACATGTATTAACGATTGATTAAATGCGGAAATAAAGTACTGTTATTTATTCTGTGACCAATTTCATCGGATATGAAATGGCCGTTTTGGAATAGAAAATGATTAGATTTTAAACTACTGCCAAAAAACGACCTCTTACGAAAAACAACGGAACTAAGATAGCTAGCCTCATCAGGTGAAATATCAACAATCGGCGAATATATGTGTTAGTATTGTGGGGGTTAGATAGATGGCGCGGCTAGCTGTATCGAATGGATGACATGATCTTCAGTTAGGTAAACTACCATGCCTTTTGATGTTAGTTTTATAAGCATTAGATAGATGGCGCGAAAAATATCTTTAATTGCTGGGGGCTGTAGTTGAGAAAGTGAGGTACATGGGTTTTGGATAGGTGGCTCTGTGAGAAGAAACTTGGGATTAAATCATTATAAAACATACGTATTTGTAGACAACTAATAAATAAATAAGTGAACTACACCGGCCATATTTAATTAAAGGATTAAAACAATAGTATACGAGAGGTTATTGTATAAAACTAGTGAGGTTAAAAGGTCTGGGGGTGATATCTCATTTTATACATAAAATAAATTACTCTGTACCTACTTATTTACTGATACTGAATGAAACGCGTTCTTAGTGTATGTAATCTTAAAACAAAATATCAATTCAAAATTAGAACGCGATATAAATAATGTTGAATGGTATCAAAATAAATACTAAAGTAGTGGCTTTATAAAAGTTAACTTGGAGTAGAAGTTACCTAGGCGGCTCACAGATGGCGGTGTGGCTTTTTATAACATGAAAGTGGTTGCCAAGTGAACGGAAGCCAACCGCCATAGTTCAAATATTAGTAAACGGTGTCAAGAGTATGTAAAAAATTGTAGGCTTGCGTGAAGTATATATTTAGAGGGAAAAGGGATCTAATAATGTACTTGTTTTGTTGACATTAATTAAATCACTCATTATATTAATAATACATTTAAATTAAATCAAATACCTGTTAATTTATTTCAGTAAATCAAGGATTTTTGTTGAATAAGAAAATAGGAAAGGGCAATCGATATAGCGTTTTATAGTACGTATCTTATCTTAGCGAAATTATGCAATGACCTCTGATTTAGGATATTCAATTCAAACTATATACCTACTAGTGAATACGCGTCATGACATATCGAATACATGCGGTGTGAAAATAGAGAGATATAATAAATCGCTCATGATAATGTTCTGTGATTTCGGGGTTTATTAGGTTTTAAAGTTTGTTATCTTACTTACATAAATCATATATAATTTTGTTTAAATGAAAATTGTTCCACTGTACACAGTTGTATAGGTTATCACTCTCGTTTTATCGTACTATTACTTGACACGATCGTCTATTAGGTACCTACGCGAAAGTAGACGCATCCGCTATTTAGTAACGTTTACGTATAGCTTACTATATTCCTATTTTCAGTATTCGTGATATATTTTGTGAATATTTTATTAGAACAAGTACAAGTACATGCAACGTTTTCAATAAGTAAATGTGTTTATGTTATTCTACTGAGTAAAATACCTGGATTAATAAACTAAAATGTAATTTTAATGAACCTTTCTTAAAGCATTCACAACTAGTACTAATTCAATTTTGCCGTGATAAACGAATAAGGTAGGTTCATATTGGATTATATTCGTATGAAGGTATATGTGAGTGTGGTACATATCTAGAATGGGTCATAGGATAATTATAAATTATTATTGAAATTAAAATATGTTTATGGTAAATTGAAATTAACGCGGGGTTAGCATTATAAATGACAAATCAATTGTTAGATATAGTAGTCGGTATTCATATAAGATAATGACAAATAAGATCTTAAATCAAAATTGAATACCTAGGAAATTACCTAAACTAAAAAAAAATACAAAAATAAATGGAATAAATATCCAAATATTGTTATCAAACCTAAATTGTTTATTTTATTCTATAACATATTATTTGAAAGAGTAATTACGTTTCGGCGAAGTTAGTATTTGTGAAGTTCAAGTCAAAATTTCTTAGGATACAAATATTAAAAAAACTAGCTCAGTTAAAATTGAAGGTTAAGTCAATTGCGCGCTCGTTCCATAAAACCTTAAAAAAGGAGTCTGCAATCGTGAAATAAGTATTTAGTCGGAAGTTAGGGGTTAGTCATTTAAGAAGTCCTAAGTTATTGTAAAACGCATAATTCTGGTTTACTTAAATTGCTTGATAGGTATCAATGAAATAAATGGATATGAGATTTAAGGGGTTGTTTAGTTAAATACATAGAAAACGCGTTATTGGTACACAAAATTAATATGAGAAGGTAAAATCTAGCAATTAAAACAAGTAGGTACAAGGTCTGTATAGGCGGGGGTTAGCACTAAAATAAATTGCTTCCAGAGGACTTACTGGATTAAGATTTATTAGACGATGGCAATTGAGGTGGGATTGAAAAAATAAAGTAGGATAAGTGTATTAACATTAAAATAATTTATGTCGAGAACATAAATTACTAGCTGCGGTTCGCGGTTTCACCCGCGTGGTGATGTATGTTATTGAGAATGGATCAAATATAGCGTAGGTATGTTACTGAGACATAATGTAGCTTTACATATTATAATACTCGTGAAATGATTGTTTAAATCGGAAAAGTAGATTCACGTGTACCCATAATCTAAAATGAAATAAACCCTCATAGGTATATCTTTCCTTTTACTATCAGAGTAGTAATAGTTATGTTGTCGTCCTCTCTATGGAACTGGGGGCGATTCAACTATTTCACAAGTTCAACAATCCACTCCGCTGCAACTGCGGTTCGACTCCGGTTGTAGTTCGATAATTACCCGAAATGCCATCCTACTATTCCTGCGGACATTGGGACGTGACGTCACGTAATTGTATCGTAAACGCTACGGCATAATTTAATAGATAAATAGTAAACACTAATAGGAGTTAGCGTGGTGTACCTGATGGCTGCTGTCTATTGAGTAATCGTAATATAAAATACTACTCGATCGCTGGCGTCAATAGAAGCGAATCTGTAGTTGTGACTGTTTTCTTATAGCAGCTTAAGAATGTGTGTAAATCGGTTACGGTTCGAATCTAGTAGCAACAAATTAAGTTAGTGGAATTGGCCCCTGTCATCACTATGCTCTAATGCCAAATAGCGTAGACTTATATTAGTTGTATATAATATGGTCAATAGATTCCGTTCCGCAGCATACGCGATATATGGACTAATTGTTATTCTTTTCCACACTTCAGGTTTCGTTATCGAAGTTTTCATACGGAATTTTAACCTTTTTGATAATATTATATAGCCTATGGTCATAGGGAAACAAGTAGGATCCGAATGGCGAAAAAAAAAAACTCTGATCGGTCCAGTAGTTTTGGGGTCTGTTTAATACAAAGAAACAAACAAATAAATCTTCCCTACTTATGATATTATAGTGTAAATAAGCAGAGTTAAAATTGGCAGGTAACAAAGAAAGAAGAATAAAACATGAAAAATAAATTCATAGTAGTTGGCTAATAGAACTATAGGGAATATGCAACAAAATTATACTTAGAATCCAAATTACCTAATACTAGCTACGCTCTACAGTTGCATTCGCGCGGTGTTGTGTTACATAATATTTGTACAGGTATAATATAGATTTATACTGGTGGATTTTTATGAAAATTGTTCCTTAGATTTATGTTTGCTGTTACGTACAAAAAAAAACGTATATATATATATGCGATCCCATTCGTACAATATTGCATCAAAGGAGGGCGTTGCATCAGAGGTCCATCCATGTTTAAGCAGTAAGTAGAAAGTAGTTGCGTCCTGAGGAAGTTCTTTAAAATAAAAATAAGTGACAATAAATGTTATAACGCTCACCTCCTATATCAATAGGGTACATTGGTTATGTACGGTAATTTCATATACAATGAAAAACTTGCAAAATAAGACATTTAGAGATAGATATGAATTAGGCAGTCTTAGACGAGGTTTAAAACAGCATTGTTAGTTTATTACCGTCATGATAAAATATTCGATTTCGTGACAAACCTTAAAGTTATTGAGTTAAACTATATTTCAATTTGAAATATGGGTTAATAAAAGTTAAGAATTATTGGTTTCAATGTTCAAATTTGATACTTGACGAGTTTGTTGAATTGTTAGAGTTGCGTGAATCAGCGATTGAGGAAGAATGATAACAAAGGGGACTAGAATGTTACGAGTAATAATTAGTAATTTACTTGGGGATGAATGAATCAATAAGGTTAATTTGAATTATTGAATGAAATGTTTTAATAAGTATGAAGGGCTCGAATGGTCCACCAAAATGCCAAAAGTATGAAAACTAAGGCTCATTGACTACCTCCTCCTTTTTTTGGAAGTCTGTAGAAAATGGTTAAATGGTAAGGCTATTGGTATGAAATCTAATGATTAGTGATAAGGGAGATAATGGGCTATAGAAGAGACTACGGCACCTGTCAATTTCAGTCTCTTCTTAAAATATTTAGGTGACTTGCCACCCACTTAATGGGCCCCCCATAAGACCAATCATCAATGGTAACAAAAGGGGCAACGTTGGCGTGGATGGCAAAAGGGTGTCGAGAGGTTTGCTGCGGTTTCACTAGAACGCTACTACCGGAGTCATGCTCTGTAACATTTCCACCCTTGGAACTTTTTGTTACTTGCTCTTGCGGGTCCACCCCCAGACGGCCAATTAAAGCAAGCCGAGGTCAGGGGTCTTATTAGCCCCAGGGAGAATCAGGGTCTACGGTGTCACAGTATAAAGATGCAACAGTATGGAAACTAAGCCTAGTTGATCAAATAATTATCTATGCCCCATTGAAGCCATAGGGTTCTCACTTTTAATGTTTTAAACTATTGTTTTTTTTTTAATAAAAACATTCGTTGTTCTGCTGTAGACATTAAATCTAGTTAATTCTAGTTTACTAATAAAATGTATATAGGTGTATCATGGCGTCGGTTAATCTTGATAGTATAAAATACAGAAAACTGTTTAGTATTGACACACAACTACTTGTAGATCTTAGGATTTTTGTAGGTTTACTACACTAACTTATCATTATGGCATAACCTTTAACAAGTTTTGGCGGGAGCGTACGTGAGCCTCGGTTGGGCGCATGGTAGGCGCTGCAGGTGGCGCGGGTGCAGTGCTCATGAACTCTGTTTTCGGGTGTTTGTCACATTTTCGGACTGAACCGTACTGCGTTTCAACCTCAAAAATGCGTTTGATACCTTGTAATTAAAAAAACATTACATAAAAAATACTTTTATTCTTCATAACTTACAAATTATCTGGCTCCTAAAAAAAGTTGATAATTCTTCGCCATCTTCGATTTCAGTTTTGTTAGCACTATCGGCATCAACGCCCTCGAAAATCATAAAAACTACACCCAGTACGATATAGTTCACAATAATATAATAATCTATTGCAGCCGCCATCTGAGATTTGTATTACATACATTAAATATGGATGGACCTCTGATGCAACGCCCTCCTTTGATGCAATATTGTACGAATGGGATCGCATATATATATATATATATACATACGTTTTTTTTGTACGTAACAGCAAACATAAATGTAAGGAACAATTTTCATACAAACCCACCTGTATAAATCTATATTATACCTGTACAAATATTATATAACACAACACACAATGCAACTGTAGAGCATAGCTAGTATTAGGTAATTTGGATTCTAAGTATAATTTTGTTGCATATTCCTTATAGTTCTATTAGCCAACTACTATGAATTTCTTTTTCATGTTTTATTCTTCTTACCTGCCAATTTTAACTCTGCTTATTTACACTATAATATCATAAGTAGGGAAGATTTATTTGTTTGTTTCTTTGTATTAAACAGACCCCAAAACTACTGGACCGATCAGTTTTTTTTTCGCCATTCGGATCCTACTTGTTTCCCTATGACCATAGGCTATATAATATTATCAAAAAGGTTAGAATTTCGTATGAAAACTTCCATAACGTAACCTGAAGTGTGGAAAAGAATAACAATTAGTCCATATATCGCGTATGCTGCGGAACGGAATCTATTGACCATATTATATACAACTAATATAAGTCTACACTATTTGGCATTAGAGCATAGTGATGACAGGGGCCAATTCCACTAACTTAATTTGTTGCTACTAGATTCGAACCGTAGCCGATTTACACACATTCTTAAGCTGCTATAAGAAAACAGTCACAACTACAGTTTCGCTTCTATTGACGCCAGCGATCGAGTAGTATTTTATATTACGATTACTCAATAGACACCAGCCATCAGGTACACCACGCTAACTCCTATTAGTGTTTACTATTTATCTATTAAATTATGCCGTAGCGTTTACGATACAATTACGTGACGTCACGTCCCAATGTCCGCAGGAATAGTAGGATGGCATTTCGGGTAATTATCGAACTACAACCGGAGTCGAACCGCAGTTGCAGCGGAGTGGATTGTTGAACTTGTGAAATAGTTGAATCGCCCCCCAGTTCCATAGAGAGGACGTCAACATAACTATTACTACTCCGATAGTAAAAGGAAAGATATATGAGGGTTTATTTCATTTTAGATTATGGGTACACGTGAATCTACTTTTCCGATTTAAACAATCATTTCACGAGTATAATAATATGTAAAGCTACATTATGTCTCAGTAACATACCTACGCTATATTTGATCCATTCTCAATAACATACATCACCACGCGGGTGAAACCGCGAACCGCAGCTAGTAATTTATGTTCTCGACAAAATTATTTTAATGTTAATACACTTATCCTACTTTATTTTTTCAATCCCACCTCAATTGCCATCGTCTAATAAATCTTAATCCAGTAAGTCCTCTGGAAGCAATTTATTTTAGTGCTAACCCCCGCCTATACAGACCTTGTACCTACTTGTTTTAATTGCTAGATTTTACCTTCTCATATTAATTTTGTGTACCAATAACGCGTTTTCTATGTATTTAACTAAACAACCCCTTAAATCTCATATCCATTTATTTCATTGATACCTATCAAGCAATTTAAGTAAAGCAGAATTATGCGTTTTACAATAACTTATGACTTCTTAAATGACTAATCCCTAGGAGCGTGAGCCTCGGTTGGGCGCGTGGTAGGCGCTGCACATGGCGCGGGTGCAGTGCTCATGAACTCTGTTTTCGGGTGTTTGTCACGCATTTTCGGACTGAACCGTACTGCGTTTCAACCTCAAAAATGCGTTTGATACCTTGTAATTAAAAAAACATTACATAAAAAATACTTTTATTCTTCATAAATTACAAATTATTGACTCCAAAAAAAGTCGATAATTTCGCCCAGCCGCCATCTTCGATTTCAGTTTTGTTAGCACTATCGGCATCAACGCCCTCGAAAATCATAAACTACACCCAGTACGATATAGTTCCCAATAATATAATAATCTATTGCAGCCGCCATCTGAGATTTGTATTTTGTGTTATGTTTTTCGAATTTATTAAGTTTTATGATCGATCACATAGACTAAAATATATACTAGGAAAATCGATCATACAAAAACACTATTACAATTTTAAAACACATAGCAGTCAGTCAAGTGTGACATTTCATATTTTAGATCATATAAAAAAGGTTATGATGTAAATATAGTTTGTAACACTCACTACTGACTGCACCGCGAGAACCGCTTAGGGGTCTCGTCGATGCGCATGTTTGTCACTGGGCCGTTTCAAACGATTGAAGGTAGTTTCCGTACTGTTCTATATATCTACTGTGACGGTGTCGCCACTCACCGACGGCTCGCCACAAAGCCGCCCCTGCGGTATTATTATTCCTTTTTTTTCTTGTATTTTATCCAGTTTCTACAAAGACATAAGTGGGTCAATGTAGTACCTAAATAAACAGCATTTGAAATGAAGGTGAAATGGTATAGCTATTGCTAAAATTAGTAACATAGTAGGGCTATAGATATGAACTCTTAAATCATAAAAGAAATAGCTATTGACGAGACTACGGTACCTGCCAGTTTCAGTCAATATTGAATGCTACATTTAACGAAAATAAACAATACATTATACAATTACCTACGTAGTCTATCTCTCACCTAACTACACAACTTTATTTTATTTTAATCACACTTATCCTCGCATACACTATTTTTCACAGATATACCTGAGATATGTTATATTATTTATGTATTGCTTCAGATTTTTTAAATTATTGTTTAGTATTTAAGTATTATTCCTTTTGTACAAAGTCAGCATACATTCTATAATTATTATAACCTTCTTTTAAAAAAAATATAAAATCCATGTAAATATCATTGGAGTAATTATAAAGGAAGGGACTGAATCTCACAACACAGGCCATCCTAGTGTGGGATTCAGTGATCATCACCCAACTTACGAGTACTATATTATAATATATAAGCCAAAAGATGTAATATATTTTGTAAGTAATTAGCATAAGTTTTATTTCCTAATGAACGTTTCCTAGTTTCCTAATTAATTTCCTAATATATATTTAGGAGGCCACTAAACGGGCCCCCACAAGGGCCACCATCAATGGTGACAAAAGGGGCAACATTAGTGTGGATGGCTAAAGGGTGTCGGGAGGTGTGCTGCGGTTTCACTAGAGCACTACTACCGGCGTTATGCCCTTTAACACTTCCACCCTTGGAGCTTTTCGTTACTTACTTTAGTGTTATTATCCTTTCTAAGCCAAAACTACTTTACCTGCGTGGGTACGGGTAAAAGATGGATCACCAATAGACATTTAGATCACCACATGTCAACCTTTTTAGGTATGCAAAAATAATTATGCTTCCCTATTGTGAAACTACCAATAGTAATTATAAAGACTCAAACTTTAGATTTGGTTTACTATTAAAGTTGTTCGAGGTATAATTGACAATCTTTATTGTGTTATCCTCTAGCAATAACGATGTTTAATCTTCTTAGCATTTGCTGAGTCATTCCACTCGTACCTGTATAGGTATGTATACCATATTCCCGCTCTCCGCTTGCATAAAGATGCGTTCTAAGCGGCCTGTAAGGAAGAATCCGCCGATTGGAACACATTGATATATGAATAAAAATTATATCTATTGTATGTACTAATAGTACTTTCCTTTTTCAATGGTTCTCATAGAAAATGCTTGGCAGAACACGGCTCTTGTTTTGTACATAAAAAACATACATTGCAAAATGTGGTCTTTGTACAAATTGTTAGTCTGTGCGAACACAGCCAACAATATATCTTGGTATTCGTACAAATATACAAAAAATATGGTTGTCTATAAATTCGGTACGTGATAACGTCATAAGACAAGCCGAATGCTTAGGCTGGTCGTGCCCTCTATTGCTTGTTCCGCGCTCTCGCTTGCACGCTCGGCTCAGACGGAACGTGACAATGAGCCATACTTTTACGTGCGTTTTGGCGCAAACGTAACGGCGGTTTTATTCGAGATAAAATTGTTGTTGCGACTAGCTGCCCTCCGCGGTTCCACCCGCTGATGATCAGGGTTAATGTAGGATTGTAAAGGTGACATTATATTTCAATCCGGTCTAGTAGTTCCGGAGTTTATTCAATTCAAACAAACAAATCTTTCCTGTTTTTAATATTAGTATAGACGAGGATGGATGTTTTAAGATAAGAGTAATGTATTCAGTAAACACGTTGTTTCGCATAAACGTATGGTTAGGTGCCGCATTGACATTAATGCAAACATGCAGTCACTGAAGTAAATAAATCAATTATGAGTATGTAAAAGTAAAGACGCTGATGTATTCGGATCCATATAATTGTTCACAGGTGATGCACTACACCACTATGTAGGTACTAGTAAGAACTTAACACTCTATTAGTTTCGGCTCGAGGTTCTGATTTGATTAGTGAAACAGAAATAGCAACTACATGTAAGATGTTTATCTCTTTTCTACTTTGGATAAATGCATATGTTTTGTTTCATCTATCAAATTGCATTCTAAGTTTACACAGAACAAACGTAAATATTATGAAAGTGAAAGTTTCTCTGTATTTAACCCTTCTTATACCGTGATAATTAAAACAGAAGATGTATGAAGGAAACCCAAGTAAATTTACTTCTCTGGTAGGCAAAGGGTTAATATTATATTAATTGCGGTTGAACGGATTTTGATGAAATTTGCTTTATTAATTTCTGATGATGATGATTTTTTAATAGTGAATTTGTGTCCAGTAATTTTATCACACTATGATATCATTGTTGGCCGCACTATCACTGACCATCAGTTAATTTAAAAAATGGGGTGTGGTCATGCAAACTGCCGTGTGTTATATGTGAACACGTTTCTCCGAGTCAAAAGTTATACTAATTGCAAATCTCGATACGCAGCAAAATAACCTCAAAATGGCAGCGCTTCCCCCTCCACCCCTCGCGATGCGTCACTATTATCGTTTATCACAATTAATTCCTTGATCCTATAGCTATCCAGTGGTATCATTTATAAGTACTAATTCTAGTACATAGTGGTGTAGTGCATCACCTGTGAACAATTATTATGGATCCGAATACATCAGCGTCTTTACTTTTACACACTTATAATTTATTTATTTACTTCAGTGACTGCATGTTTGCATTAATGTCAATGCGGCACCCAACCATACGTTTATGCGAAACAACGTGTTTACTGAATACATTACTCTTATCTTAAAACATCCATCCTCGTCTATACTAATATTAAAAACAGGAAAGATTTGTTTGTTTGAATTGAATAAACTCCGGAACTACTAGACCGGATTGAAATATAATGTCACCTTTACAATCCTACATTAACCCTGATCATCAGCGGGTGGAACCGCGGAGGGCAGCTAGTCGCAACAACAATTTTATCTCGAATAAAACCGCCGTTACGTTTGCGCCAAAACGCACGTAAAAGTATGGCTCATTGTCACGTTCCGTCTGAGCCGAGCGTGCAAGCGAGAGCGCGGAACAAGCAATAGAGGGCACGACCAGCCTAAGCATTCGGCTTGTCTTATGACGTTATCACGTACCGAATTTATAGACAACCATATTTTTTGTATATTTGTACGAATACCAAGATATATTGTTGGCTGTGTTCGCACAGACTAACAATTTGTACAAAGACCACATTTTGCAATGTATGTTTTTTATGTACAAAACAAGAGCCGTGTTCTGCCAAGCATTTTCTATGAGAACCACATACAATAGATATAAATTTTATTCATAATTCAATGTATTTCAATCGGCGGATTCTTCCTTACAGGCCGCTTAGAACGCATCTTTATGCAAGCGGAGAGCGGGAATATGGTATACATACCTATACAGGTACGAGTGGAATGACTCAGCAAATGCTAAGAAGATGAAACATCGTTATTGCTAGAGGATAACACAATAAAGATTGTCAATTATACCTCTAACAACTTTAATAGTAAACCAAATCTAAAGTTTGAGTCTTTATAATTACTATTGGTAGTTTCACAATAGGTAAGCATAATTATTTTTGCATACCTAAAAAGGTTGACATGTGGTGATCTAAATGTCTATTGGTGATCCATCTTTTACCCGTACCCACGCAGGTAAAGTTGTTTTGGTTTAGAAAGGATAATAATACTAAAGTAAGTAACGAAAAGGTCCAAGGGTGGAAGTGTTAAAAGGCATAACGCCGGTAGTAGTGCTCTAGCGAAACCGCAGCACACCACACCTCTCGACACCCTTTAGCCTATCACACCTTGATGTAAGGTTGCTCAAAAGATCCTAAGAATGCTATACTGAGGCGGTTATTAAATGAAACACCAGGGTGCCACTCTAAACCAAGTTTTTTCAAATAATCCCGCCAATGGTTAACTTAATCGTGCGGAGAATTTTGTCACCGCGATCTAGGAAAGTATGATGGCGACAAGTAGCGCCATCTAGTTTGCCGAGCTAGAACTACAATATACAGAATCAAGGTAGAAAGTAATTGTTCACTAATGTTGCCCCTTTTGTCACCATTGATGGTGGCCCTTGTGGGGGCCCATTTAGTGGCCCCCTAAATATATATTAGGAAATTAATTAGGAAACTAGGAAACGTTCATTAGGAAATAAAACTTATGCTAATTACTTACAAAATAGATTACATCTTTTGGCTCATATATTATAATATAGTACTCGTAAGTTGGGTGATGATCACTGAATCCCACACTAGGATGGCCTGTGTTGCGAGATTCAGTCCCTTCCATTATAATTACTCCAATGATCTTTACATGGATTTTATAATTTTTTTAAAAGAAGGTTATAATAATTATAGAATGTATGCTGACTTTGTATACTTAAATACTAAACAATAATTTAAAAAATCTGAAGCAATACATAAATAATATAACATATCTCAGGTATATCTGTGAAAAATAGTGTATGCGAGGATAAGTGTGATTAAAATAAAATAAAGTTGTGTAGTTAGGTGAGAGATAGACTACGTAGGTAATTGTATAATGTATTGTTTATTTTCGTTAAATGTAGCATTCAATATTGACTGAAACTGGCAGGTACCGTAGTCTCGTCAATAGCTATTTCTTTTGATTTAAGAGTTCATATCTATAGCCCTACTATGTTACTAATTTTAGCAATAGCTATACCATTTCACCTTCATTTCAAATGCTGTTTATGTAGGTACTACATTGACCCAACTTATATCTTTGTAAAAACTGGATAAAATACGAGAAAAAAAGAAATAATAATACCGCAGGGGCGGCTTTGTGGCGAGCCGTCGGTGAGTGGCGACACAGTCACAGTAGATATATAGAACAGTACGGAAACTACCTTCAATCGTTTGAAACGGCCCAGTGACAAACATGCGCATCGACGAGACCCCTAAGCGGTTCTCGCGGTGCAGTCAGTAGTGAGTGTTACAAACTATATTTACATCATAACCTTTTTTATATGATCTAAAATATGAAATGTCACACTTGACTGACTGCTATGTGTTTTAAAATTGTAATAGTGTTTTTGTATGATCGATCATAAAACTTAATAAATTCGTAAAACATAACACAAGTGAGAACCCTATGGCTTCAATGGGGCATAGATAATTATTTGATCAACTAGGCTTAGTTTCCATACTGTTGCATCTTTATACTGTGACACCGTAGACCCTGATTCTCCCTGGGGCTAAATGAGAACCCTGACCCCGGCTTGCTTTAATTGGCCGTCTGGGGGTGGAGACGCAAGAGCAAGTAACAAAAAGTTCCAAGGGTGGAAATGTTACAGGGCATGACTTCGGTAGTAGCGTTCTAGTGAAACCGCAGCAAACCTCTCGACACCCTTTTGCCATCCACGCCAACGTTGCCCCTTTTGTTACCATTGATGATGGCTCTTATGGGGGGCCCATTAAGTGGGTGGCAAGTCACCTAAATATTTTAAGATGAGACTGAAATTGACAGGTGCCGTAGTCTCGTCTATAGCCCATTATCTCCCTTATCACTAACCATTAGATTTCATATCAATAGCCATACCATTTAACCATTTTCTACAGACTTCAAAAAAAAGGAGGAGGTAGTCAGTGAGACTGTATTCTTATTTTTATGTTTGTTACCTCATAACTTTCGACTGGGTTACCCAATTCTCGATTTTTTTGTTTGAAAGCTGGTCCTTCCCGTGTGGTCCCATTTAAATTTTTACGAATTTGGTCTAGTAGTTTTAGAGAGATATACTCAATAACAATAACTGAATAGAATGGAAGTCAATATTAAATTTTTCAAATTTTACTTGTAATATACTCGTAGGTTACCATGTAACTATCCATCCTATATTATATATATATAATATATATATATATATAAAACTTAAATGATTTTGAGAATAATTATATTTTTAATTGGAATAATTTACTGTAAACAATTTCAAAAGTATGAATCTATGTTTTATAAATCAATTCAAATAAATCAATTTAACAAATCTAATTGTTATAGACTAATTATTATTGGCTAATTATTGTATCCGCGCCAATATATATTGTTAGAGACGAAAATAGCCTAGTAGACCGAAAAGTATAAAAGGCGGCGCGCAGAGCGGTCGTGGCTCTCTCTGCCTTCAACCGTCGACGAGTCAACATCTCCGAGTTCGTTATTGTGCTGACGTCAATCCTTGTCGTGATTTTGTATATGCGCTGAGCGGCCGCCCAAGCCGCTGTCCCGAGCAGTTGTCTGCTGGAAGTCAAGTCCGGAGTAATCGACACCAAAGATTACCTTGTGTGGTGTCATGCAAAGGTGGTATCGTGAGTTTGTTGAGACATTCGACAGTTAATCTTCACAAATTGATATCACGCGCTAGTTGTCTTTGGTATGCATTAATAAAGAAAAATATCACTAAACTGTGCGAGTAAGATCTTGGTAAAGTATGTAAGGCATGGAATGTTTTTCTTTGTTTTCATTGCATAGTGTGGTGCAGGTGATGGAAGTCCAGAATTTTATCGTAGTACGTTGAAAGATATTAACACATTCATTTGTTTTTCAGATGTCCCGAGCAGGTATCCTGAGCGGCTGCCCAAACTGCTGCGCTGGGCTGCTGCGCTGAGCAACTGCCCGTGCTTCGGCGCTGAGCGGCCGCCCAAGCCGCTGTCCCGAGCAGTTGTCTGCTGAAAGTCAAGTCTGGAGTAATCGACACCAAAGATTGCCTTGTGTTGTGTATGCAAAGGTGGTATCGTAAGTTTGTTGAGACATTCGACAGGTAATCTTCACAAATTGATATCACGCGCTAGTTGTCTTTGGTATGCATTAATAAAGAAAAATATCACTAAACTGTGCGAGTCAGATCTTGGTGTAAGGCATGGCATGTTTTTCTTTGTTTTTATTGCATTGTGTGGTGCGGGTGATGAAAGTCCAGAATTTTATTGTAGTACGTCGACAGATATTAACACATTCATTTGTTTTTCAGCTGTCTAGAGCAGGTATCCTGAGCGGCTGCCCAAACTGCTGCGCTGGGCTGCTGCGCTGGGCTGCTGCGCTGAGCATCTGCCCGTGCTTCTGCGCTGAGCGGCCGCCCAAGCCGCTGTCCCGAGCAGTTGTCTGCTAGAAGTCAAGTGCGGAGTAATCGACACCAAAGATTACCTTGTGTAGTTTCATGCAAAGGTGGTATCGTAAGTTTGTTGACACATTCGACAGTTAATCTTCACAAATTGATATCACGCGCTAGTTGTCTTTGGTATGCATTAATAAAGAAAAATATCACTAAACTGTGCGAGTGAGATGTTGGTGTATGGCATGGCATGTTTTTCTTTGTTTTTATTGCATTGTGTGGTGCGGGTGATGAAAGTCCAGAATTTTATCGAAGTACGTCGACAGATATTAACACATTCATTTGTTTTTCAGCTGTCCCGAGCAGGTATCCTGAGTGGCTGCCCAAACTGCTGCGCTGGGCTGCTGCGCTGAGCAACTGCCCGTGCTTCTGCGCTGAGCGGCCGCCCAAGCGGCTGTCCCGAGCAGTTGTCTGCTAAAAGTCAAGTCCGGAGTAATCGACACCAAAGATTACCTTGTGTGGTGTATGCAAAGGTGGTATCGTAAGTTTGTTGAGACATTCGACAGTTAATCTTCACAAATTGATATCACGCGCTAGTTGTCTTTGGTATGCATTAATAAAGAAAAATATCACTAAACTGTGCGAGTGAAATCTTGGTAAATTATTTAAGGCATGGCATGTTTTCTTTGTTTTCATTGCATTGTGTGGTGCGGGTGATGGAAGTCCAGAATTTTATCGTAGTACGTCGACAGATATTAACACATTCATTTGTTTTTCAGCTGTCCCGAGCAGGTATCCTGAGCTGCTGCCCAAACTGGCTGCTGCGCTGAGCAACTGCCCGTGCTTCTACGCTGAGCGGCCGCCCAAGCCGCTGTCCCGAGCAGTTGTCTGCTGGAAGTCAAGTCCGGAGTAATCGACACCAAAGATTACCTTGTGTGGTGACATGCAAAGGTGGTATCGTGAGTTTGTTGAGACATTCGACAGTTAATCTTCACAAATTGATATCACGCGCTAGTTGTCGTTGGTATGCATTAATAAAAAAAAATATCACTAAACTGTGCGAGTGAGATCTTGGTAAAGTATGTAAGGCATGGCATGTTTTTCTTTGTTTTTATTGCATTAGGTGGTGCGAGTGACGAAAGTCCAGAATTTTATCGTAGTACGTCGACAGATATTAACACATTCATTTGTTTTTCAGCTGTCCCGAGCAGGTATCCTGAGCTGCTGCCCAAACTGGCTGCTGCGCTGAGCAACTGCCCGTGCTTCTACGCTGAGCGGCCGCCCAAGCCGCTGTCCCGAGCAGTTGTCTGCTGAAAGTCAAGTCCGGAGAAATCGACACCAAAGATTACCTTGTGTGGTGTATGCAAATTCAAAGTCAAAGTCAAAATCATTTATTCAATTTAGGCATCAAAGACGCACTTATGAACGTCAATTTTTCATTAAAATGTACTTTAAAGCCTACCGCCGCGTTCCAAAATACATAGAGCCAACCGAGAAGAAGCGGCAAGAAACTCGGGGCCATTCTTTTTATATAGATGTTTTTACAATGTTTTTACTTAGGTACTACAAATATTAGCTCCAGTGTGTTGCCTTACAAAAGAGAACATAATAATGGTATCAGTAGGGCAAGACACGCTACACTTTGACATCTTAGTACACGAGTAGATAGATCCTGGAGTGATCAGTCCCAAGCTGTTTTATCCTCCAAGTAATCCGAAATTTTGTAATAACCTTTTTGACAGAGTTTAGTTTTAATAGCAATTTTAAACTTATTAATAGGCAAATCTCGGATAACATTGGGAACTTTATTATAAAATCGTATACATTGTCCCATAAAAGAATGACTTATTCTGTGGAGACGCGTTACATGTACGGATAGCTTGTGCTTATTTCGCGTGTTGATGGAATGAGCATCACTCCTTTTATCAAAACTGCTAATGTTTTTCTTTACATACATTAGATTTTCATAGATAAACTGAGAGACAACAGTTAGAATGTTTATGTCTTTAAATTTCTGTCTAAGGGAAACTCTGGGAGCCAAACTGTAGATTGCTCGTATAGCCCTTTTTTGCAGTATAAAAATAGAATTAATATCTGTAGAACATCCCCAGAGCAGTATGCCATAAGTCATAACGCTATGGAAATAACTAAAATAAACTATTCTAGCTGTGTCTACATCAGTTAATAGTCTAATTTTTTTAACAGCATAAGCTGCTGAACTGAGCCTACTAGACAATTTTTTAATGTGGGGACCCCATTGCAATTTAGCGTCTATAGTAATTCCTAAAAAGACTGTTGACTCCACAAGGTCCAACCCTGTTCCATTCAATTGTATATTGGATTCTACTTGTCTCACATTTGGTGTCGAGAATTTTATACAATTAGTTTTCTTCTCATTGAGGAGAAGATTATTTGTATTGAACCAATTCACAACTTTAGCTAATGCATTGTTAACATCGTCATAGTTTAGTAACTGCCTTTTAATTTTAAATAACAGTGAAGTGTCATCTGCAAACAATACAATCTCGTTATTCTTCTCTACATAATAAGGTAAGTCATTAATATAGATTAAAAACAAGAACGGCCCTAGTATTGAACCTTGTGGAACGCCCATTGAGATTATAGAGCCGGGCGATTTTTTACCATTTATGTCAACCCTTTGAATTCTACCATTTAAATATGAAGTCAAAAGGTTGAGAGCCATGTCCCTAATACCGTAGTGTTGTAATTTCCTGACAAGTATATCATGTCGGACGCAGTCAAATGCCTTAGATAAGTCACAAAAAACACCTAAGGCATCTTGAGAGTTCTCCCAGGCATCAAACACATCTTTTATTAGTTCTATACCTGCGTCTATAGTAGAGCGATTCCTTGTAAACCCAAATTGATTTTTATGGAAAATTTTGTTTGCACTAAAATGAGTTTCTAATTGATGTAATATGATTTTTTCGAAAATCTTACTTAGCGTAGGTAGTACAGAAATAGGCCGAAAATTTGTTGGATCAGTAGTACTACCAGATTTGAATAAAGGAACCACTTTACTGTGCTTCATTAGGTCAGGAAATACACCACTTGCAACACAACTATTAAACACAGCTGCTAGATTGGGTGCAATGACATCTATAATTGAAGAAACGGTCTTCACAGAAAGACCCCATAGGTCTGCCGTTTTTTTTGCATCTAGACTTTTGAAACTGCTTACAATATCTTTGCAATTAACTACTGAAAATTTAAAAGTTGTGTCACATTCAGTTACACTTTGTTTAAGTAAGATCTCAGCAGAAATGGAGGAAGATTTTAGAGTTTTGGTTGTTAAAGAAGGAATATTAGTGAAAAATTTCTCAAACTCGGCCGCTACCTCCAAATCTGCTCTTACATCTTTATTATTAATTTTTAAATTAAAGTCTCGATTACGCACTGTATTTCTACCAGTTTCACTGTTTATAATGTTCCACGTCATTTTTATTTTATTAACAGAATTTTTGATCTTATTTCTTAAATAAATAGATTTTGCTGAGGAACAGGCTCGTTTAAATAACTTAGAATAACGTTTGACATATTCCAAAAATACAGGATTATGATTATGCGATTTTTCATGGTACAATTCATATAACTTTTGCCTACTTTTATAAATTCCTGGAGTTGCCCATTCACTAAACTTAGCACGATTACCAACAGATATTGTTTTTGGTACAAACACTTTGCCAAATTCATCGCTGATAAGATGGAACAGTGAGTTATATAATATATTTGGGTCATTGTGACTGGTGCAAAGGTGGTATCGTAAGTTTGTTGAGACATTCGACAGTTAATCCTTACAAATTGATATCACGCGCTAGTTGTCTTTGGTATGCATTAATAAAGAAAAATATCACTAAACTGTGCGAGTGAGATCTTGGTAAATTATTTAAGGCATGGCATGTTTTTCTTTGTTTTCATTGCATTGTGTGGTGCGGGTGATGAAAGTCCAGATATTTATCGAAGTACGTCGACAGATATTAACACATTCATTTGTTTTTCAGCTGTTCCGAGCAGGTATCCTGAGTGGCTGCCCAAACTGCTGCGCTGGGCTGCTGCGCTGAGCAACTGCCCGTGCTTCTGCGCTGAGCGGCCGCCCAAGCAGCTGTCCCGAGCAGTTGTCTGCTGAAAGTCAAGTCCGGAGTAATCGACACCAAAGATTACCTTGTGTGGTGTATGCAAAGGTGGTATCGTAAGTTTGTTGAGACATTCGACAGTTAATCCTTACAAATTGATATCACGCGCTAGTTGTCTTTGGTATGCATTAATAAAGAAAAATATCACTAAACTGTGCGAGTGAGATCTTGGTAAATTATTTAAGGCATGGCATGTTTTTCTTTGTTTTCATTGCATTGTGTGGTGCGGGTGATGGAAGTCCAGAATTTTATCGTAGTACGTCTACAGATATTAACACATTCATTTGTTTTTCAGCTGTCCCGAGCAGGTATCCTGAGCGGCTGCCCAAACTGCTGCGCTGGGCTGCTGCGCTGAGCAACTGCCCGTGCTTCTGCGCTGAGCGGCCGCCCAAGCCGCTGTCCCGAGCAGTTGTCTGCTGGAAGTCAAGTCCGGAGTAAACGACACCAAAGATTACCTTGTGTGGTGTATGCAAAGGTGGTATCGTAAGTTTGTTGAGACATTCGACAGTTAATCTTCACAAATTGATATCACGCGCTAGTTGTCTTTGGTATGCATTAATGAAGTAAAATATCACTAAATTGTGCGAGTGAGATCTTGGTAAATTATTTAAGGCATGGCATGTTTTTCTTTGTTTTCATTGCATTGTGTGGTGCGGGTGATGAAAGTCTAGAATTATATCGAAGTACGTCGACAGATATTAACACATTCATTTGTTTTTCAGCTGTCCCGAGCAGGTATCCTGAGCGGCTGCCCAAACTGCTACGCTGGGCTGCTGCGCTGAGCAACTGCCCGTGCTTCTGCGCTGAGCGGCCGCCCAAGCCGCTGTCCCGAGCAGTTGTCTGCTGGAAGTCAAGTCCGGAGTAATCGACACCGAAGATTACCTTGTGTGGTGTATGCAAAGGTGGTATCGTAAGTTTGTTGAGACATTCGACAGTTAATCTTCACAAATTAATATCACGCGCTAGTTGTCTTTGGTATGCATTAATGAAGTAAAATATCACTAAATTGTGCGAGTGAGATCTTGGTAAATTATTTAAGGCATGGCATGTTTTTCTTTGTTTTCATTGCATTGTGTGGTGCGGGTGATGAAAGTCCAGAATTATATCGAAGTACGTCGACAGATATTAACACATTCATTTGTTTTTCAGCTGTCCCGAGCAGGTATCCTGAGTGGCTGCCCAAACTGCTGCGCTGGGCTGCTGCGCTGAGCAACTGCCCGTGCTTCTGCGCTGAGCGGCCGCCCAAGCGGCTGTCCCGAGCAGTTGTCTGCTGAAAGTCAAGGCCGGAGTAATCGACACCAAAGATTACCTTGTGTGGTGTATGCAAAGGTGGTATCGTAAGTTTGTTGAGACATTCGACAGTTAATCCTTACAAATTGATATCACGCGCTAGTTGTCTTTGGTATGCATTAATAAAGAAAAATATCACTAAACTGTGCGAGTGAGATCTTGGTAAATTATTTAAGGCATGGCATGTTTTTCTTTGTTTTCATTGCATTGTGTGGTGCGGGTGATGAAAGTCCAGAATTTTATCGAAGTACGTCGACAGATATTAACACATTCATTTGTTTTTCAGCTGTCCCGAGCAGGTATCCTGAGTGGCTGCCCAAACTGCTGCGCTGGGCTGCTGCGCTGAGCAACTGCCCGTGCTTCTGCGCTGAGCGGCCGCCCAAGCCGCTGTCCCGAGCAGTTGTCTGCTAGAAGTCAAGTCCGGAGTAATCGACACCAAAGATTACCTTGTGTGGTGTATGCAAAGGTGGTATCGTAAGTTTGTTGAGACATTCGACAGTTAATCCTTACAAATTGATATCACGCGCTAGTTGTCTTTGGTATGCATTAATAAAGAAAAATATCACTAAACTGTGCGAGTGAGATCTTGGTAAATTATGTAAGGCATGGCATGTTTTTCTTTGTTTTCATTGCATTGTGTGGTGCGGGTGATGAAAGTCCAGAATTTTATTGAAGTACGTTGACAGATATTAACACATTCATTTGTTTTTCAGCTGTCCCGAGCAGGTATCCTGAGTGGCTGCCCAAACTGCTGCGCTGGGCTGCTGCGCTGAGCAACTGCCCGTGCTTCTGCGCTGAGCGGCCGCCCAAGCGGCTGTCCCGAGCAGTTGTCTGCTGAAAGTCAAGTCCGGAATAATCGACACCAAAGATTACCTTGTGTGGTGTATGCAAAGGTGGTATCGTAAGTTTGTTGAGACATTCGACAGTTAATCCTTACAAATTGATATCACGCGCTAGTTGTCTTTGGTATGCATTAATAAAGAAAAATATCACTAAACTGTGCGAGTGAGATCTTGGTAAATTATTTAAGGCATGGCATGTTTTTCTTTGTTTTCATTGCATTGTGTGGTGCGGGTGATGGAAGTCCAGAATTTTATCGTAGTACGTCGACAGATATTAACACATTCATTTGTTTTTCAGCTGTCCCGAGCAGGTATCCTGAGCGGCTGCCCAAACTGCTGCGCTGGGCTGCTGCGCTGAGCAACTGCCCGTGCTTCTGCGCTGAGCGGCCGCCCAAGCCGCTGTCCCGAGCAGTTGTCTGCTGGAAGTCAAGTCCGGAGTAATCGAAACCAAATATTACCTTGTGTGGTGTATGCAAAGGTGGTATCGTAAGTTTGTTGAGACATTCGACAGTTAATCTTTACAAATTGATATCACGCGCTAGTTGTCTTTGGTATGCATTAATAAAGAAAAATATCACTAAACTGTGCGAGTGAGATCTTGGTAAATTATTTAAGGCATGGCATGTTTTTCTTTGTTTTCATTGCATTGTGTGGTGCGGGTGATGAAAGTCCAGAATTTTATCATAATACGTCGACAGATATTAACACATTCATTTGTTTTTCAGCTGTCCCGAGCAGGTATCCTGAGTGGCTGCCCAAACTGCTGCGCTGGGCTGCTGCGCTGAGCAACTGCCCGTGCTTCTGCGCTGAGCGGCCGCCCAAGCCGCTGTCCCGAGCAGTTGTCTGCTAGAAGTCAAGTCCGGAGTAATCGACACCAAAGATTACCTTGTGTGGTGTATGCAAAGGTGGTATCGTAAGTTTGTTGAGACATTCGACAGTTAATCCTTACAAATTGATATCACGCGCTAGTTGTCTTTGGTATGCATTTATAAAGAAAAATATCACTAAACTGTGCGAGTGAGATCTTGGTAAATTATTTAAGGCATGGCATGTTTTTCTTTGTTTTCATTGCATTGTGTGGTGCGGGTGATGAAAGTCCAGAATTTTATTGAAGTACGTCGACAGATATTAACACATTCATTTGTTTTTCAGCTGTCCCGAGCAGGTATCCTGAGTGGCTGCCCAAACTGCTGCGCTGGGCTGCTGCGCTGAGCAACTGCCCGTGCTTCTGCGCTGAGCGGCCGCCCAAGCGGCTGTCCCGAGCAGTTGTCTGCTGAAAGTCAAGTCCGGAGTAAACGACACCAAAGATTACCTTGTGTGGTGTATGCAAAGGTGGTATCGTAAGTTTGTTGAGACATTCGACAGTTAATCTTCACAAATTAATATCACGCGCTAGTTGTCTTTAGTATGCATTAATGAAGTAAAATATCACTAAATTGTGCAAGTGAGATCTTGGTAAATTATTTAAGGCATGGCATGTTTTTCTTTGTTTTCATTGCATTGTGTGGTGCGGGTGATGGAAGTCCAGAATTTTATCGTAATACGTCTACAGATATTAACACATTCATTTGTTTTTCAGCTGTCCCGAGCAGGTATCCTGAGCGGCTGCCCAAACTGCTGCGCTGGGCTGCTGCGCTGAGCAACTGCCCGTGCTTCTGCGCTGAGCGGCCGCCCAAGCCGCTGTCCCGAGCAGTTGTCTGCTGGAAGTCAAGTCCGGAGTAATCGAAACCAAAGATTACCTTGTGTGGTGTATGCAAAGGTGGTATCGTAAGTTTGTTGAGACATTCGACAGTTAATCTTCACAAATTGATATCACGCGCTAGTTGTCTTTGGTATGCATTAATAAAGAAAAATATCACTAAACTGTGCGAGTGAGATCTTGGTAAATTATTTAAGGCATGGCATGTTTTTCTTTGTTTTCATTGCATTGTGTGGTGCGGGTGATGAAAGTCCAGAATTTTATTGAAGTACGTCGACAGATATTAACACATTCATTTGTTTTTCAGCTGTCCCGAGCAGGTATCCTGAGTGGCTGCCCAAACTGCTGCGCTGGGCTGCTGCGCTGAGCAACTGCCCGTGCTTCTGCGCTGAGCGGCTGCCCAAGCCGCTGTCCCGAGCAGTTGTCTGCTAGAAGTCAAGTCCGGAGTAATCGACACCAAAGATTACCTTGTGTGGTGTATGCAAAGGTGGTATCGTAAGTTTGTTGAGACATTCGACAGTTAATCCTTACAAATTGATATCACGCGCTAGTTGTCTTTGGTATGCATTAATAAAGAAAAATATCACTAAACTGTGCGAGTGAGATCTTGGTAAATTATTTAAGGCATGGCATGTTTTTCTTTGTTTTCATTGCATTGTGTGGTGCGGGTGATGAAAGTCCAGATATTTATCGAAGTACGTCGACAGATATTAACACATTCATTTGTTTTTCAGCTGTTCCGAGCAGGTATCCTGAGTGGCTGCCCAAACTGCTGCGCTGGGCTGCTGCGCTGAGCAACTGCCCGTGCTTCTGCGCTGAGCGGCCGCCCAAGCGGCTGTCCCGAGCAGTTGTCTGCTGAAAGTCAAGTCCGGAGTAATCGACACCAAAGATTACCTTGTGTGGTGTATGCAAAGGTGGTATCGTAAGTTTGTTGAGACATTCGACAGTTAATCCTTACAAATTGATATCACGCGCTAGTTGTCTTTGGTATGCATTAATAAAGAAAAATATCACTAAACTGTGCGAGTGAGATCTTGGTAAATTATGTAAGGCATGGCATGTTTTTCTTTGTTTTCATTGCATTGTGTGGTGCGGGTGATGAAAGTCCAGAATTTTATTGAAGTACGTCGACAGATATTAACACATTCATTTGTTTTTCAGTTGTCCCGAGCAGGTATCCTGAGTGGCTGCCCAAACTGCTGCGCTGGGCTGCTGCGCTGAGCAACTGCCCGTGCTTCTGCGCTGAGCGGCCGCCCAAGCGGCTGTCCCGAGCAGTTGTCTGCTGAAAGTCAAGTCCGGAGTAAACGACACCAAAGATTACCTTGTGTGGTGTATGCAAAGGTGGTATCGTAAGTTTGTTGAGACATTCGACAGTTAATCTTCACAAATTGATATCACGCGCTAGTTGTCTTTGGTATGCATTAATAAAGAAAAATATCACTAAACTGTGCGAGTGAGATCTTGGTAAATTATTTAAGGCATGGCATGTTTTTCTTTGTTTTCATTGCATTGTGTGGTGCGGGTGATGAAAGTCCAGAATTTTATCGAAGTACGTCGACAGATATTAACACATTCATTTGTTTTTCAGCTGTCCCGAGCAGGTATCCTGAGTGGCTGCCCAAACTGCTGCGCTGGGCTGCTGCGCTGAGCAACTGCCCGTGCTTCTGCGCTGAGCGGCCGCCCAAGCCGCTGTCCCGAGCAGTTGTCTGCTAGAAGTCAAGTCCGGAGTAATCGACACCAAAGATTACCTTGTGTGGTGTATGCAAAGGTGGTATCGTAAGTTTGTTGAGACATTCGACAGTTAATCCTTACAAATTGATATCACGCGCTAGTTGTCTTTGGTATGCATTAATAAAGAAAAATATCACTAAACTGTGCGAGTGAGATCTTGGTAAATTATGTAAGGCATGGCATGTTTTTCTTTGTTTTCATTGCATTGTGTGGTGCGGGTGATGAAAGTCCAGAATTTTATTGAAGTACGTTGACAGATATTAACACATTCATTTGTTTTTCAGCTGTCCCGAGCAGGTATCCTGAGTGGCTGCCCAAACTGCTGCGCTGGGCTTCTGCGCTGAGCAACTGCCCGTGCTTCTGCGCTGAGCGGCCGCCCAAGCGGCTGTCCCGAGCAGTTGTCTGCTGAAAGTCAAGTCCGGAATAATCGACACCAAAGATTACCTTGTGTGGTGTATACAAAGGTGGTATCGTAAGTTTGTTGAGACATTCGACAGTTAATCCTTACAAATTGATATCACGCGCTAGTTGTCTTTGGTATGCATTAATAAAGAAAAATATCACTAAACTGTGCGAGTGAGATCTTGGTAAATTATTTAAGGCATGGCATGTTTTTCTTTGTTTTCATTGCATTGTGTGGTGCGGGTGATGGAAGTCCAGAATTTTATCGTAGTACGTCGACAGATATTAACACATTCATTTGTTTTTCAGCTGTCCCGAGCAGGTATCCTGAGCGGCTGCCCAAACTGCTGCGCTGGGCTGCTGCGCTGAGCAACTGCCCGTGCTTCTGCGCTGAGCGGCCGCCCAAGCCGCTGTCCCGAGCAGTTGTCTGCTGGAAGTCAAGTCCGGAGTAATCGAAACCAAATATTACCTTGTGTGGTGTATGCAAAGGTGGTATCGTAAGTTTGTTGAGACATTCGACAGTTAATCTTTACAAATTGATATCACGCGCTAGTTGTCTTTGGTATGCATTAATAAAGAAAAATATCACTAAACTGTGCGAGTGAGATCTTGGTAAATTATTTAAGGCATGGCATGTTTTTCTTTGTTTTCATTGCATTGTGTGGTGCGGGTGATGAAAGTCCAGAATTTTATCATAATACGTCGACAGATATTAACACATTCATTTGTTTTTCAGCTGTCCCGAGCAGGTATCCTGAGTGGCTGCCCAAACTGCTGCGCTGGGCTGCTGCGCTGAGCAACTGCCCGTGCTTCTGCGCTGAGCGGCCGCCCAAGCCGCTGTCCCGAGTAGTTGTCTGCTAGAAGTCAAGTCCGGAGTAATCGACACCAAAGATTACCTTGTGTGGTGTATGCAAAGGTGGTATCGTAAGTTTGTTGAGACATTCGACAGTTAATCCTTACAAATTGATATCACGCGCTAGTTGTCTTTGGTATGCATTTATAAAGAAAAATATCACTAAACTGTGCGAGTGAGATCTTGGTAAATTATTTAAGGCATGGCATGTTTTTCTTTGTTTTCATTGCATTGTGTGGTGCGGGTGATGAAAGTCCAGAATTTTATTGAAGTACGTCGACAGATATTAACACATTCATTTGTTTTTCAGCTGTCCCGAGCAGGTATCCTGAGTGGCTGCCCAAACTGCTGCGCTGGGCTGCTGCGCTGAGCAACTGCCCGTGCTTCTGCGCTGAGCGGCCGCCCAAGCGGCTGTCCCGAGCAGTTGTCTGCTGAAAGTCAAGTCCGGAGTAAACGACACCAAAGATTACCTTGTGTGGTGTATGCAAAGGTGGTATCGTAAGTTTGTTGAGACATTCGACAGTTAATCTTCACAAATTAATATCACGCGCTAGTTGTCTTTAGTATGCATTAATGAAGTAAAATATCACTAAATTGTGCGAGTGAGATCTTAGTAAAGTATGTAAGGCATGGAATGTTTTTCTTTGTTTTCATTGCATTGTGTGGTGCGGGTGATGGAAGTCCAGAATTTTATCGTAGTACGTCGACAGATATTAACACATTCATTTGTTTTTCAGCTGTCCCGAGCAGGTATCCTGAGCGGCTGCCCAAACAACTGCGCTTGGCTGCAGCTGCGCTGAGCAACTGCCCGTGCTTCTGCGCTGAGCGGCCGCCTAAGCCGCTGTCCCGAGCAGTTGTCTGCTGGAAGTCAAGTCCGGAGTAATCGAAACCAAAGATTACCTTGTGTGGTGTATGCAAAGGTGGTATCGTAAGTTTGTTGAGACATTCGACAGTTAATCTTCACAAATTGATATCACGCGCTAGTTGTCTTTGGTATGCATTAATAAAGAAAAATATCACTAAACTGTGCGAGTGAGATCTTGGTAAATTATTTAAGGCATGGCATGTTTTTCTTTGTTTTCATTGCATTGTGTGGTGCGGGTGATGAAAGTCCAGAATTTTATTGAAGTACGTCGACAGATATTAACACATTCATTTGTTTTTCAGCTGTCCCGAGCAGGTATCCTGAGTGGCTGCCCAAACTGCTGCGCTGGGCTGCTGCGCTGAGCAACTGCCCGTGCTTCTGCGCTGAGCGGCTGCCCAAGCCGCTGTCCCGAGCAGTTGTCTGCTAGAAGTCAAGTCCGGAGTAATCGACACCAAAGATTACCTTGTGTGGTGTATGCAAAGGTGGTATCGTAAGTTTGTTGAGACATTCGACAGTTAATCCTTACAAATTGATATCACGCGCTAGTTGTCTTTGGTATGCATTAATAAAGAAAAATATCACTAAACTGTGCGAGTGAGATCTTGGTAAATTATTTAAGGCATGGCATGTTTTTCTTTGTTTTCATTGCATTGTGTGGTGCGGGTGATGAAAGTCCAGATATTTATCGAAGTACGTCGACAGATATTAACACATTCATTTGTTTTTCAGCTGTTCCGAGCAGGTATCCTGAGTGGCTGCCCAAACTGCTGCGCTGGGCTGCTGCGCTGAGCAACTGCCCGTGCTTCTGCGCTGAGCGGCCGCCCAAGCGGCTGTCCCGAGCAGTTGTCTGCTGAAAGTCAAGTCCGGAGTAATCGACACCAAAGATTACCTTGTGTGGTGTATGCAAAGGTGGTATCGTAAGTTTGTTGAGACATTCGACAGTTAATCCTTACAAATTGATATCACGCGCTAGTTGTCTTTGGTATGCATTAATAAAGAAAAATATCACTAAACTGTGCGAGTGAGATCTTGGTAAATTATTTAAGGCATGGCATGTTTTTCTTTGTTTTCATATCATTGTGTGGTGCGGGTGATGAAAGTCCAGAATTTTATTGAAGTACGTCGACAGATATTAACACATTCATTTGTTTTTCAGCTGTCCCGAGCAGGTATCCTGAGTGGCTGCCCAAACTGCTGCGCTGGGCTGCTGCGCTGAGCAACTGCCCGTGCTTCTGCGCTGAGCGGCCGCCCAAGCCGCTGTCCCGAGCAGTTGTCTGCTGGAAGTCAAGTCCGGAGTAATCGAAACCAAAGATTACCTTGTGTGGTGTATGCAAAGGTGGTATCGTAAGTTTGTTGAGACATTCGACAGTTAATCTTCACAAATTGATATCACGCGCTAGTTGTCTTTGGTATGCATTAATGAAGTAAAATATCACTAAATTGTGCGAGTGAGATCTTGGTAAAGTATGTAAGGCATGGAATGTTTTTCTTTGTTTTTATTGCATTGAGTGGTGCGGGTGATGGAAGTCCAGAATTTTATCGTAGTACGTCGACAGATATTAACACATTCATTTGTTTTTCAGCTGTCCCGAGCAGGTATCCTGAGCGGCTGCCCAAACAACTGCGATTGGCTGCAGCTGCGCTGAGCAACTGCCCGTGCTTCTGCGCTGAGTGGCCGCCCAAGCCGCTGTCCCGAGCAGTTGTCTGCTGGAAGTCAAGTCCGGAGTAATCGACATCAAAGATTGCCTTGTGTGGTGTCATGCAAAGGTGGTATCATGGTATCGTGAGTTTGTAAAGACATTCGACAGTTAATCTTCACAAATTGATATTTTCCGCTAGTTGTCTTTGGTATGCATTAATAAAGAAAAATGTCACTAAACTGTGCGAGTGAGATCTTGGTAAATTATTTAAGGCATGGCATGTTTTTCTTTGTTTTCATTGCATTGTGTGGTGCGGGTGATGGAAGTCCAGAATTTTATCGTAGTACGTCTACAGATATTAACACATTCATTTGTTTTTCAGCTGTCCCGAGCAGGTATCCTGAGCGGCTGCCCAAACTGCTGCGCTGGGCTGCTGCGCTGAGCAACTGCCCGTGCTTCTGCGCTGAGCGGCCGCCCAAGCCGCTGTCCCGAGCAGTTGTCTGCTGGAAGTCAAGTCCGGAGTAATCGAAACCAAAGATTACCTTGTGTGGTGTATGCAAAGGTGGTATCGTAAGTTTGTTGAGACATTCGACAGTTAATCTTCACAAATTGATATCACGCGCTAGTTGTCTTTGGTATGCATTAATAAAGAAAAATATCACTAAACTGTGCGAGTGAGATCTTGGTAAATTATTTTAGGCATGGCATGTTTTTCTTTGTTTTCATTGCATTGTGTGGTGCGGGTGATGGAAGTCCAGAATTTTATCGTAGTACGTCTACAGATATTAACACATTCATTTGTTTTTCAGCTGTCCCGAGCAGGTATCCTGAGCGGCTGCCCAAACTGCTGCGCTGGGCTGCTGCGCTGAGCAACTGCCCGTGCTTCTGCGCTGAGCGGCCGCCCAAGCCGCTGTCCCGAGCAGTTGTCTGCTAGAAGTCAAGTCCGGAGTAATCGACACCAAAGATTACCTTGTGTGGTGTATGCAAAGGTGGTATCGTAAGTTTGTTGAGACATTCGACAGTTAATCCTTACAAATTGATATCACGCGCTAGTTGTCTTTGGTATGCATTAATAAAGAAAAATATCACTAAACTGTGCGAGTGAGATCTTGGTAAATTATGTAAGGCATGGCATGTTTTTCTTTGTTTTCATTGCATTGTGTGGTGCGGGTGA
The DNA here is from genome assembly GCA_917880725.1 of Selenia dentaria. Lineage (NCBI taxonomy): Eukaryota > Metazoa > Arthropoda > Insecta > Lepidoptera > Geometridae > Selenia > Selenia dentaria. Next base: position 15,667,493 of record OU862888.1, on the reverse strand, counting down.
TGAAAGTCCAGAATTTTATTGAAGTACGTTGACAGATATTAACACATTCATTTGTTTTTCAGCTGTCCCGAGCAGGTATCCTGAGTGGCTGCCCAAACTGCTGCGCTGAGCAACTGCCCGTGCTTCTGCGCTGAGCGGCCGCCCAAGCGGCTGTCCCGAGCAGTTGTCTGCTGAAAGTCAAGTCCGGAATAATCGACACCAAAGATTACCTTGTGTGGTGTATGCAAAGGTGGTATCGTAAGTTTGTTGAGACATTCGACAGTTAATCCTTACAAATTGATATCACGCGCTAGTTGTCTTTGGTATGCATTAATAAAGAAAAATATCACTAAACTGTGCGAGTGAGATCTTGGTAAATTATTTAAGGCATGGCATGTTTTTCTTTGTTTTCATTGCATTGTGTGGTGCGGGTGATGGAAGTCCAGAATTTTATCGTAGTACGTCGACAGATATTAACACATTCATTTGTTTTTCAGCTGTCCCGAGCAGGTATCCTGAGCGGCTGCCCAAACTGCTGCGCTGGGCTGCTGCGCTGAGCAACTGCCCGTGCTTCTGCGCTGAGCGGCCGCCCGAGCAGTTGTCTGCTGGAAGTCAAGTCCGGAGTAATCGACACCAAAGATTACCTTGTGTGGTGTATGCAAAGGTGGTATCGTAAGTTTGTTGAGACATTCGACAGTTAATCTTCACAAATTGATATCACGCGCTAGTTGTCTTTGGTATGCATTAATAAAGAAAAATATCACCAAACTGTGCGAGTGAGATCTTGGTAAAGTATTTAAGGCATGGCATGTTTTTCTTTGTTTTCATTGCATAGTGTGGTGCGGGTGATGGAAGTCCAGAATTTTATCGTAGTACGTCGACAGATATTAACACATTCATTTGTTTTTCAGCTGTCCCGAGCAGGTATCCTGAGCGGCTGCCCAAACAACTGCGCTTGGCTGCAGCTGCGCTGAGCAACTGCCCGTGCTTCTGCGCTGAGCGGCCGCCCAAGCCGCTGTCCCGAGCAGTTGTCTGCTGGAAGTCAAGTCCGGAGTAATCGACATCAAAGATTGCCTTGTGTGGTGTCATGCAAAGGTGGTATCATGGTATCGTGAGTTTGTTAAGACATTCGACAGTTAATCTTCACAAATTGATATTTTGCGCTAGTTGTCTTTGGTATGCATTAATAAAGAAAAATGTCACTAAACTGTGCGAGTGAGATCTTAGTAAAGTATGTAAGGCATGGAATGTTTTTCTTTGTTTTCATTGCATTGTGTGGTGCGGGTGATGGAAGTCCAGAATTTTATCGTAGTACGTCGACAGATATTAACACATTCATTTGTTTTTCAGCTGTCCCGAGCAGGTATCCTGAGCGGCTGCCCAAACAACTGCGCTTGGCTGCAGCTGCGCTGAGCAACTGCCCGTGCTTCTGCGCTGAGCGGCCGCCTAAGCCGCTGTCCCGAGCAGTTGTCTGCTGGAAGTCAAGTCCGGAGTAATCGAAACCAAAGATTACCTTGTGTGGTGTATGCAAAGGTGGTATCGTAAGTTTGTTGAGACATTCGACAGTTAATCTTCACAAATTAATATCACGCGCTAGTTGTCTTTGGTATGCATTAATAAAGAAAAATATCACTAAACTGTGCGAGTGAGATCTTGGTAAAGTATGTAAGGCATGGCATGTTTTTCTTTGTTTTTATTGCATTGTGTGGTGCGGGTGATGGAAGTCCAGAATTTTATCGTAGTACGTCGACAGATATTAACACATTCATTTGTTTTTCAGCTGTCCCGAGCAGGTATCCTGAGCGGCTGCCTAAACTGCTGCGCTGGGCTGCTGCGCTGAGCATCTGCCCGTGCTTCTGCGCTGAGCGGCCGCCCGAGCAGTTGTCTGCTGGAAGTCAAGTCCGGAGTAATCGACACCAAAGATTACCTTGTGTTGTGTATGCAAAGGTGGTATCGTAAGTTTGTTGAGACATTCGACAGTTAATCTTCACAAATTGATATCACGCGCTAGTTGTCTTTGGTATGCATTAATAAAGAAAAATGTCACTAAACTGTGCGAGTGAGATCTTTGTAAAGTATGTAAGGCATGGAATGTTTTTCTTTGTTTTCATTGCATTGCATTGACTTCCATCACCCGCACCACCGTGCGGGTGATGGAAGTCCAGAATTTTATCGTAGTACGTCGACAGATATTAACACATTCATTTGTTTTTCAGCTGTCCCGAGCAGGTATCCTGAGCGGCTGCCCAAACTGTTGCGCTGGGCTTCTGCGCTAAGCAACTGCCCGTGCTTCTGCGCTGAGCAGCCGCTCAAGCCGCTGTCCCGAGCAGTTGTCTGCTGGAAGTCAAGTCCGGAGTAATAGACACCAAAGATTACCTTGTGTGGTGTATGCAAAGGTGATATCGAAGTTTGTTGAGACATTCGACAGTTAATCTTCACAAATTGATATCACGCGCTAGTTGTCGTTGGTATGCATTAATAAAGAAAAATATCACTAAACTTTGCGAGTGAGATCTTGGTAAAGTATGTAAGGCATGGCATGTTTTTCTTTGTTTTCATTGCATAGTGTGGTGCGGGTGATGGAAGTCCAGAATTTTATCGTAGTACGTCGACAGATATTAACACATTCATTTGTTTTTCAGCTGTCCCGAGCAGGTATTCTGAGCGGCTGCCCAAACTACTGCGCTGGGCTTCTGCGCTGAGCAACTGCCCGTGCTTCTGCGCTGAGCAGCCGCTCAAGCCGCTGTCCCGAGCAGTTGTCTGCTGGAAGTCAAGTCCGGAGTAATCGACACCAAAGATTACCTTGTGTGGTGTCATGCAAAGGTGGTATCATGGTATCGTGAGTTTGTTGAGACATTCGACAGTTAATCTTCACAAATTGATATTTTCCGCTAGTTGTCTTTGGTATGCATTAAAAAAGAAAAATGTCACTAAACTGTGCGAGTGAGATCTTGGTAAAGTATGTAAGGCATGGCATGTTTTTCTTTGTTTTTATTGCATAGTGTGGTGCGGGTGATGGAAGTCCAGAATTTTATCGTAGTACGTCGACAGATATTTACACATTCATTTGTTTTTCAGCTGTCCCGAGCAGGTATCCTGAGCGGCTGCCCAAACTGCTGCGCTGGGCTACTGCGCTGTGCATCTGCCCATGCTTCTGCGCTGAGCGGCCGCCCAAGCCGTTGTCCAGAGCAGTTTTCTGCTGGAAGTCAAGTCCGGAGAAATCGACACCAAAGATTACCTTGTGCGGTGTCATGCAAAGTGGTATCGTGAGTTTTTGAGACGTTCGACAGTTAATCTTCACAAATTGATATCACGCGCTAGTTGTCTTTGGTATGCATTCATAAAGAAAAAATCACTAAACAATGCGAGTGAGATCTTTGTAAAGTATGTAAGGCATGGAATGTTTTTCTTTGATTTCATTGCATTGAGTGGTGCGGGTGATGGAAGTCCAGAATTTTATCGTAGTACGTCGACAGATATTAACACATTCATTTGTTTTTCAGATGTCCCGAGCAGGTATCCTGAGCGGCTGCCCAAACTGCTGCGCTGGGCTGCTGCGCTGGTTTGCTGCGCTGGGCTGCTGCGCTGAGCAACTGCAAAGCAATAACCAATTTGCAATATACTTCAATATAGCTTTTTGACTGAAACTTACTGTAAGTATATAATATTAGTGTACTGTAAGTTGTAGTAAATTGTTAAACCTACTGTTATTACCTCTATACATATACCTATATTAAAATTTTATATTTGTACGTACTTGTTTCTGTCCATTGTCCATGGTTTGGATCCCAGTACTACTAGCTACTAATGAACTGTCTAAGTGTTATAGCTAATAAATACTTAGGGAAAATTATAATACTATACTAATATTATAAAGAGGAAAGATTTGTTTGTTTGAATTGAATAAGTAGAATCCAAAACTAGAGGAGCAATTCGAAAAATTCTTGCATCATTGGAATCCTACTTCATGCCTACGCCACCGTTAGATGGCGGACGCGGTGGGGTCGCAGAGGAAGAGGACTGTCGGTATTGAGAAGCGCCGCTATCCGTATCCTCTGCGGCCGAAGTAGCAGGCGGTGGGGCTACTCACCTGACCCATCGTAGGGGGACTTAGGGCGCCCAGACTCGGGGAAGTCTGGGGTCCATTTGCGAAGTGTTCTGGCGTGCTGCAAGAGAGAAGGGTCCGCCAACGGACAGCCGCGGCGAGTTCGCGGTCGTGTGCGAAATCTGTCTCGCGTTCCCGCCAAAAGCGGCAGTGACGGAACACCGCAGAGGTTTGGTGGGTATGCTGCCCTTCTGGCAGAGACTCCCACATAATCACCGTGCTCCCCCCGGGGCTGGTGGTATCCATAAAGAATTACTCTGCGTCAAAAAAAAAAAAGGTATATGATTTATGCCTCAGTAACATACACTATATTTGATTAATCATCCATCACCGCTCGGGTGAACCCGCGGCGCACAGCTAGTCATTATAGAAGGCGGATACAAAACCAGGAGGGATTTTCAAATACTGATGGTTTTTTTTAATTACTGACCTTATAAATATTAGACTACAACCTACATATTCCTCACGTTTATGACACTAGCGTGTACAGACACTCGCAGAATTGTGACAATCAGTTTAGTCACAACACAGAAACCATAGACAAAAACCATCTATTTATGAAGTCGAGTCAATGATTTTCCAAAAGGACCGGTTGGAAGCGGCCTGCATCCAACGTCATCTTGCGACCTTCCTCAGGTCGTCTGTCCACCGTGTCGGTGGACGACCTACGCTGCGCTTGCCTGTCCGTGGTCTCCACTCCAAAACCTTTCGGCCCAATCGGCCATCTGTTCTGCGTGCTATGTGCCCTGCCCACTGCCACTTCAACTGGCTAATCTTCTGAGCTATGTCGGTGACTTTCGTTCTTCTATGGATCTCCTCATTTCTGATTCGATCACGTAGAAAAACCCCGAGCATAGCCCTCTCCATAGCTTGTTGTGCGACTTTGAGCTTATCTATGAGGCCCATAGTAAGAGACCACGTTTCAGTGCCATAAGTCATTACTGGTAACACACATTGGTCGAAGACTTCGCGGTCCGAGACCGAAAAATTCATCCGAAATATCAGCTGGAGGAGGCTACGTTCCACATCAGAAGAAGCCACATACTTCAAAGAACGCGCGCATTGTGGTACGGCAGCCAACTACCTTATCCTGCCCTTTCCAAGTGCTTGTGTTAATCTCGTGGTAAAATTAATTTCAGTGACTGGAGACGCGGCGAGTTACCTGCTTACCAGTGGTGACGTGCATCATACTAGAACCAGTTGCCTCTGTTAACCGTAAGTACTCCACCTTTCACCATCCATCGAAATGAGCACTGAACAAAGGGCAAGGTCTAAATCGCCATGTAAAATAACTAATACTGACGACGAATATATAAACCAGACAATAAGGGATCTTGTTAAAAAACGAGCTATAGTTAAAGGTCGACTAACTAGACTTACAAACCATATAAATGCATTTAGTAGTGACAGCATATCATCACCTCAACTGCGAGCAGATCTCGTTGAGTAGAGTGTATGTTAAACACAGACGAAGTTCCAACATGTTCAAAGCGATGTCATGGCGATGCTGTGAAGCTTCCTACTATATCGGTACCTATCTTTGATGGTTCAATTGAGCATTGGTTGGAGTTTGGAGACAAATTTATGTCGTTAGTACATAGTTCTGTTCAACTCAGTAGTAGTCAAAAGTATCACTACCTAAAATCGTCACTAAAGGGAAGCGCATCCTTAGTAATTGTTTCTTTAGAATTTTGTGCCAACAACTACTGTGTAGCGTGGGAATTTCTACTTAATCGATATAATAATAGTCGTCTTATTGTGCAAAATAATCGACACCATCCTAAAAAATTAACGAGTTAGAACTTCTAGGTGAACCGGTTGACAGTTGGGACAAACTCATTATCTACATAATTGTTTCCAAACTAGACAAAACCACAGAACGCGCCTGGGAACAACATAAATAGAATACCCAACAACAGTCTAATGATTCAAACATTTCTAAAAGATAAGGCAGACATGCTGGAAACATTGCAAGCATCACATAGCACCACTAAAACAAAATATAGTAAACACAACACAATTACGCACACTAGTTAGTAAAGTTCACTGCAATGTTTCCACCAATATGCCACAACTAAGTAAAAGATCTTGTTTACTTTTGCAACGATATCACTCACTATACGTGTGTCAAACATTTTTAAGCTATAATTTAGAATCCCGAATTCAATTTGTAAAGGATAACATACTATGCGAGAACTGTTTACGCGGCAGTCATACGGTTATGCAGTGCATGTTCGGTCCGTGTCGCTAATGTGATAAGAAACATAAAGGATGATTCTCGCTACACCGTGTTGCGACCTGACCGGGCCAGTCATTCGTATAACAGTTTATATCTGTTTATAAGTGTAACAGTAATAAATAAGCAGTTTTAAGTGATTGCACGGTATGACAACATTATAGGTAAAATTATAGGCTACCGAATTCCGAACAGTAACGAAGCTAGATTTGTTTTATATACTAAAATGCAACATCTATCTTCTAGTTCGAAAGTATCTTATTATCACAATATTGCGTGCGTGGTAGCTACCGACTTCGACAAGATATTTCACATTTTAGTGTAGAAGTAGGTACTGTTTTTTGATAAAAAAATCACTCTTTTTAGTGGCCTTGCTACTTACGGGATACACCGTTAATGATGATATCATCAAGATAGGCGAAACTCTTTTTAGTTATTGAAGTATAACCCAAAAACTGCTTGGCCGAATTTGATGCAACTTATATGGTACCACGACGGAAGTATACTCTATGAAAAAAAAAAACATCAAAATCGGTTCATAAACGACGAATTATCCGCGAACACACAAATGTATATGACGGAGAAGAGACCTCCATGATGTTTTTAAAAAAATGTGACTTCAGCACTGCTGACATCACTTATATTGATGATATAGAGTTAGAGATTATAGAGATGGCTATGCTTGGAGGAGATCCGTAGGAGAATTAAGGTCACCGACATAGCTCTCAAAATTTGCAAGTAGAAGTGGCAATGGGCAGGCCACATCGCTCGGAGAACTGATAACCGGCCCCCCGCTAGGTGGACCGACGACCTCGTTAAAACCGCGGGGAATCGCTGGATGCAGGAAGCGAGTAGCCGGTCCAAGTGGCGTTCTATGGGGGAGGCCCATTTTCAGCAGTGGACGTGTTCTGGTTGATAATGATGAATGATGGTGATGAAAACTTTTGTTAGACCAATGCTTAAGTTCAATTATGGTCATGCCATATTAAAATTATCTGTTTAAATTACGAACACAATCATATAAAACGATGTATTTTACGTAATTTACTCGATGGGGCATCTATTCTTATTAGCATTTAATGGTGCGGCATCTATCCTTATGAAGACATATATCCTCAAATTGTTATGCAAAAAGTTCAACAAAATCTGCAACTGTTAGGTCACCAAAAACTAGTTCTAATGTTATACACAATATCAAACTAGCTATATACATAGAGATAATAACTCATTTTTTTTAATTAGTAGGCCTATATCCTCATATTACCTACTCAGTATGAAAATACCTGGATACATATTTCACAAGTTTAAACAGGTCTAGAACCAGTGTAAGCGACACTGCGATTACACAAGTGCGATTTGAAAAATTTAATACCGACTTCCATTCCATTACTTTGGTAAAAATCAGTTATTGGAGTGTAACTCAAAAACTACTTGAACGAGTTTGACGAAATTTACCACACAGGAAGAAGCACCAGCTTACAAACAAAAAAAGAATTTTGAGAATCTGTCCACCCAATCGAAAGTTATGAGGTAACAAACATAAAAAAACAGTCGAATTAAGTAGTCCTCCTTTCTTGGAAGTCGGTAGAAAAGAGTAATTGTGCCTAAGTGGTGACTAGAGATAAAAATTACTTCTAAATAATTCTTATTAACTTGTAGTAAATTTGGCAACGTCGCGCTTACGTGTAACAGTTATTAACAGTGTTAACACTTATTTCTGTTACACTTATATTCCTGTTACAGTTTTGAAAGTGTTTTGGGTTAACATATTTAAAAACACATTTATAAGTATTACATATTTGTTTCTGTTATCAATTCATACTGTAACAGATATAATTCTGTAACATTTTAAAAGGTGTTTTTAAGTCCCTGTTCATATTACACCAGGCTGTTTTGGAGTATTATTTGCACGACTATATCGGTGTTATGTGGTTTTTGTCAGCTAGTGATTTCATCTGTTGATAGACTTGACGCTTAAGTACCTAAATATGCAATTTTCATAATTTGAATTGGCAGCTATTGCAATTGACATCTATGACGAAGTATTGGAAAAACGAAGCGAAACTACTAAAAGAAGATGGGGTGTACATCCAAAAATGAGAAAACGAGAAGCAGAAGGAGAATTCGCTTTAATTTACAAAGAATTAATAGATGACGAGAGCTAGTTTTATGATTATTTTAGAATGTTTAAAGCATTCTTCACTTTTTTACTTGAAAAAGTAAAACCAGACCTAACCAAAAAATTACAAGATTTCAAAAGCCTATATCTCCCATCGAACGGTGAGCAGTCTGCTTTAGGTTAATAATAAATTGATATGTAAAAAATCACATAGTATTTGAAAATGAAGGAACTATTTAGAAAAAAAATACCCGTCTAACTACCAGCTCCGATGGATGGTTGTGAGACGGGTAGATTTTTCTAAATACTTAATTTTCAAATTTCAATAATCAAAATTGCATTGTAAATGCAAAAACGTAAATATTTAAATATTTCACATAGTATTTATTCAGTAATTACGCGTTTGCCGTGAACTCTGAAAATTAAGTGACGTTGTATTGTACGTTACGTTCTGCACTTTATGAATAACGCGCGCAATTTTATTATAAAATAAATCATCAGACTAGCAAACTCACAGTAGACGAATTGAGGGAATCAGAGCTAGGTATGGACAGGTTAGCCCAGATGGAATCATTTGCTATTGAATATAATTTAATTTTTCAATCGAAACCATTAAAATGTAATCGCAGTCTATCAAAATTGAATGTATTTATTGATGCCAAAAATATTATTCGTGTAGGTGGAAGAATTGCGAACAGTTCCGAATTCAGCTACGATAAGAAGCATCCTATATTACTTTACGCACATCACAAATACACAGGTCTGTTGTTCCATCACGAGCACAATCTCCTATTCCACGCGGCTCCTCAGGCACTTCTATATGACATTCGACAGCAATGGTGGCCTATCGGAGGAATCAATCTTGCGCGAAAGACCGTGCATGAGTGTATAACTTGTAGACGTTTTAAGGGCAAGATCCTTACTCCTCTGATGGGTAACTTACCTCAACAAAGGTTAAATCCCACTTATCCATTTTTATGCTGCGGAGTAGACTATATGGGACCAATGATCATGTTGAATCGCAAGGGAAGAGGCGCTAGAACTATAAAGGTCTGCTTTATTTATTTGTTTTCTGACGCGAGCTATACATCTTGAGCTTGTTAGTGACCTGTCGTCAGATTGAGATACATAGATAGAGTACATTTTGGTTCTCAAGCGGTTTATATCAAAATTAAATAATTAAATCTAACGAAATCTTTTCCGACAATGGAAGGAATTTCGTTGGCGCGAAAACGTTCGGCAGACATATCTGAATATGCAGCTAGCCAATCCGTTAAATTCAATTTTTTGCCCGGATATAGTCTTCATTTTGGTGGTCTGTGGGAGTCTGGAGTAAGGTCTAGCAAGCACCATTTACGTCGTGCTCTCGGTAACGCTCACCTCACCTTTGAGGAGTTTACCACCGTTTTGACACAGGTTGAAGCCATTTTAAACTCCCGTCCCCTTTCTCCTCTTTCACCCAATCTTAATGACTTTCTTCCACAAGTCCCGGCTTCTTTCTGAATGGTCGACCATTTACTGTGCCAGTCTACCAATATATTTATTTAATCTTAGGAAGACTATCGACTAATACAATTGATTGATACTTCTTATAGTAACACAGAGTCATTTTAAGTCTCCACTGATAGCGCTAAAATAGATACTAAATTGAGCTTATAATGTAAAAGGATAATATACATAAACGATATGATAGAATACTGATTCTACAAAAATCTACAATCACATAATATTAATAATGATATGGAATAAATGCAACAATCTATTTAAATTACTTAGTCAATTAGGAATTGTTAAGAAAATATTCGCTTAGCTGTTTCTTCATAGAAAAAATACTAGAGTGAAAAATGTCAAGGTCAAAGTTATTCTCTCTATGCACCTTGTTGAAGGTTTTACACACACGATATATAACACTGTTCTGCCTATAGTTCGTTGAAACTGAAGGAAGATAAAAGGGCGGGTTTGTGCGGAAGGACCTAGAAGGTACGTAAAACTTGAGCAAATTAAGCAAATCAGGACACTCAATAGATGAGGTGATAATCTTTTTCAACAAAATTATATCAGAAATGACACGTCGAGCATGAAGCGGAAGGAAATGATGCTTTACACATGACTTTAAGTAATCATTCTCAGTACTTTTGGTACGATAATTTATATGGCGAATAAATATTCGCTGAATGCTTTCTAGACCGTCTATGTAAACAGAATACATAGGGTTCCAAATTTGCGAGGCATATTCTAGGTGACATCGTACATACGTACTATAAAGAATTTTAATAGTTTTTACGTTCTTAAAATCTGATGATGCCCTCATTATGAATCCTAAAGATTTAGAAGCCTTTCTGACAATAGTGGAGATGTGATCTTGGTAGATTAATTTGGAATCATGCATCACGCCTAGATCTTTCATCACCGACACACGGTTAAGAGTTTCAGCTTTAAGACGATAGTTAAAATGTAAAGGATTCTTTTTACGTGAAAACGACATAACAGTACACTTGCTTGCATTGAGATCTAACATATTCTGAGCACAGTAGTTATCTAACCTTATGAGATCTTCTTGAAGTGCAATCGCATCAGCTAGATAGTATATTTTTTTAATTATTTTCATGTCATCTGCAAAACTGAGGAGTAGAATTTTGAAAGCAGTGATCTATATCTGCAACAAATATCAAAAATAGGAGTGGACCCAATAATGACCCTTGAGGGACACCACTAGGAACACACATCCATTCTGAAATGTAATTACCGAGAACTACAGCCTGGGATCGATTATTTATATAAGAACTTCTCATTCCATCTTAATAAATCACCCCTAATTCCTGAGCTAGCTGTTTTATTGCCCAAAAACATTGTATTAGGTATAAGATTGGATTGCGATCGCGATTTGAAATAAGTCCAAAAATACTTTGGGTTATTTTTTATTGAATTTTCAACATTAGAAATATACAAATTATAACATTTAGTTTCTATTACTTTAGAATAACAAATCAAGTTTTTGTCTGCTATCATACCATAGCGTTTGTACTTACGAATGTGTTTAAATTTTTCTCTTAATACTTTTATAAGTGCTGGGGAGTACCATGGAGAAAAAGTTTTGTTACGAATAATCATGGATGGAACATATTTATTGCGCAATCGCTCGATAGTATCATAAAGAAAGGCCACTGCTTCGTCTAAACACTTACAACACAATTCCAAATTCAAAATTTTGCCAATCAGTAGTGTCCAACACACTATTAAATGCATCAAAATCAGCTCGGTTAAAGCAGTATTTAATACGTAGAGGCGGTATTAGGGATGTCTCAAACCAAATATTCACAACACCCAGGGCGCTATGGTAGGGGTCCAATGGTACTAAAGCATCACTAATGTTATGAACAAGAACATCCAAATTTGAATATATAAGATCGAGTAATCTACCTTGACAGTTAAGTACTTACGTGATTAAACTGATGTAAATCTACAAGACTTGTACGGGTTACGTACATTTTATTGTAAACTGCTAACTTAGCGCGACTGCGTTCGCGTCTTTCATTGTGTTTTCCAGTAAAATAAATCAGTCTGCAAGCAGCGATCGGTCCAACACGTTGTTTCATTTATCATAATATCATAATTTTATGCACGGACTAACAAGCCCGTACATAAAGGTCCTTCGAGCCTCCGAAGGTGGGATCATCAGCGCGAGTGATTGTTGAGTCAGTAATTCGTGTGCGAGGTTCTGCCAAGGAACTAGCAGTGAGCAAATATCAAGGATATTATCAGTGGTCTCTGGTTTGGCATCAGCCACCGGGACAAGCATCATCAACAATCCTAGGCAACGCATCTGTTGTCAGGGTTATCATCACCGATCCTTCGCGTAGCAACGAGCGCAAGGATTTATCATCAGTCTCAGGCAGGCAGCAGCCGGCCGGGACAATCTCAAGCAGCTCTTGACTAGGAAGCAGCCGTCAGGAGTATCAACATCGTATTCAGCAGTTCTGGACACGCCAGCAGTGTCAGGACAAGTAACAAATCACATCAAGTAAGAAGTTTCCATTCATAATAGTTAACTTTCTCATATTATCACTATGAGTACAATGGAAGACCTTTTATCAAATCAACAGCAGATCACAGGAGGTATAAATACGCTCCTATCAAACTTTAAAAAGGACGGACCAGATCGCAAAACATCAGATTATATCAAACGAAGGGTTGAAATGTTAGATGGATATTGGCAGGAATTCCAATCAAATCATGTGCAACTTAATCAATCTCCTGATCAAAGTCATCAATATTTTGTAAACAACCATTATCAGCAGACTTATGAGTTATATATTTCCGCGAGGGAAAAAAATTTGCAAACGCCAACTACATCTATTATCAGGGCAGCAACTCCTTTAGCAAGTAAAGGCACTGATCTTAAGGAAAAGATATTGCAGCCACCAACCACATCAACAAGCAGACCATCCACGCCCATAACAGGAAAAAACATTGATTTCCCTATGGGCGATAGTACTATGAAATCACAGGGTGTAAACAGCAGGTTAGATGAGCTAATAAAGAAACAAATCAGTAACTTTAAAGCTTTCACAAGAACGGTGCAGAATATCAACTCAAATGTTATCACAGAAAAATGGGAATTCGAAGATAGTTTGAAAAAGTTAGAGTCTCGGTGGGCAGTGATTGACGCAGTTCATTGGGAGTTAGATAGCATATTAGACGGCAGCAACGATCAATATGAGACCACTTTCACCGAGCATGAACAGACATATAATAATACGAAAAAATCGCTTAACAGCAAGCTTTGGTCAATGACTCACAGAGAAAAGGCAACTCCACATATGGATATTCCGATACTTCATGGTAATCCACATCAATGGGTTTCCTTTAAAGATCTTTTTACCGAAACTATTCATAACAACAGTTTTCTCTCTAATGCTCAAAAAATGCAATTTTTGAAATCCAAGGTCAAAGGTAAAGCAGAGTGCCTAATTCAACATCTCAATATCAGTTCCGATAACTACATAATTTGCTGGGATATTCTCAACCACAGATTTAATAACAAAAAACTTATATTTACATCGCATATCAATATTTTACTAAATTTTTCTGGAGTGCAAAGCAGCTCTTTTAATAACATCAAACGCATGCACGATGTCACGCAAGAGACATTAAATGCTATTAAAAGTCTAGGAGTCAACACATCAACATGGGACCCACTACTGGTACACATTTTGTGTCAAAAACTTGACAGTGACACGCATAACGAGTACATATCGTCCCTTCTTAAACAACCTCGAGAGTTACCCACGTTATCAGAGTTTTAGAAATTTTTAGAAGGAAAATTTATGAGTATAGAATCAAGCAGAAGGAAACAAGAAACCAATTTTCATCATAAATCAAACCAACAAGTAGCAAAATCAACAAACAATTGCAATAACACAAAATTATTTCCTGCGAAAGTATCATATTCGAGTAACAATGACATGCCGAAAGCAACTTCTAACAATAAATTCCATTCCCACATAAGTTGCCCGGTTTGTAAAAGTGAGCATGGCAATTATTGGAAATGCCGCCTGCAAATAAAAAGCAATGCATATTGAAACACAATTTATGCCAAAACTGTCTATATGATCATTACGGTAAGGATTGCTTTTCTACTAAGCGATGCCAAGAATGCAATGGGTTTCATAATACAATTTTACACGAAGTGTTCAAACAAAGTAATTTTAATAATCAAGGTAATAAAATATCTTCTTCTTTTAAACAACAATCAGATGCGAACTCCCACGTAGCACAACAATATGAAATGCCCGAAATTTTATTATCAACAGCAATGGTTAAAGTTCAAAAAACTGACTGAAGCTATCAAACCATGAGAGTTCTGATAGATATGGGATCACAAGTGTCCATAATTTCGGAAAACGCTGCACAGCAGCTAGCGTTACCTAGACGAAAGTGTAAGGGAATCATCAGTGGAATAGGAGCAAAGGATAACAGCTGTAAAGGAGTTATGAACATATACTGTACATCAGTGATCAATAACTATCAATTCAGTACGGATGTCTATATCATGAAAAATCTTATTAAACACTTACCTAACAACTCATTTCCTAAACCACCTTGGGATTATTTAAACTTTATTCAACTGGCGGATCCGGAATTTAATATCTGCCGACCAGTCGATATTTTGTTAGGTGCCGACGTATATCCGAATATTGTATTAGAAGGTATATGCCGATCGGAACAGTCATCATTAATAGCACAGCAGACCCGCCTAGGATGGATCTTATGCGGAAATATCAAAAGTATGCAATGTAACGTAATTCAAATCAATATTGATGAAATACAAAGGTTGGGAGGTAGAAGACGTAGGCGAAGAGCCACTCCACTCATCAGAAGCCTTAGAATGTCTTCAATTGTATCAGTCGACTACGGAACGATTGGAAGATGGAAGGTATCAAGTAAAACTTCCCCTCAAACCTAATTGGGAAGAAGAATTAGGTCAATTGAAGTCCAAGGCCGTCGCTCAGTTTCACCAACAAGGGCGAAAACTATCTAACAAAGTGCATATCTTGAACGAATATAAATCATTTATTAATGAATATCGAATGCTTGGACATATGCAGTTATCGAAATCATCAACTAATACGACAAAAGAATGTTACTTACCACATCACTCAGTGCTCAGGGACAGAGCAAGCAAGCACTTCATTACGCGTTGTATTTAACGCGTCAGCAAAAACATCCAGCGGAAAAAGTTTAAATGACTTAATGCTAAAAGGTCCCAATTTGCAACAAGACCTTCAAAAGTTAATCCTAAAATGGAGGCATTATAAGGTTGCTTTTACAGCCGATATTGAAAAAATGTTTCGTCAAATTTGGGTTCATGCTGACGATCAGAAGTTACAAAAAATCATCTGGAGGGACAGCTCTAGAAATATGTTACAAGAATATCAACTGACTACAGTCACTTACGGCACTAAAGCAGCGCCTTTTCTAGCAGTGATGACACTTAGGCAATTAGCGAATGATGAGCGTGAAAAATATCCCGAAGCTTCCAAGGTCGTCGAAGAAGCATTCTATATGGATGACTTGGTTCACGAGACCCATACAATCAAAGAAGCAAGAATTTTAAAAGAAGACTTAATAGCAATGTTAAAAAGAGGTGGCTTCAATTTAAGAAAATGGTCATCAAATGACCCTAGAATACTGCAACTAGATGGTGAAGAGCCAAAAATCAAAGATTTCAAACAAGCAGAATCGGCTAAAACGTTAGGACTTTCTTGGAATCCTACTGAAGACAAATTCTCATTTTCATCTACAATTGAACCATCAAACGGCAAGGTCACCAAAAGAATAATACTCTCAGATATTACGAAAATATTTGATCCGTTAGGCTGGCTCACGCCGATCACAACAAAATTAAAAATATTATTTCAAGAAGTTTGGTAGTCTAAAATAGACTGGGATGACGAAGTTCCTGAAAATATCCACAAAAATTGGATAAAGATAAAGCTTGATCTCCAAGATATCAATCAGTTGAAGGTGCCTAGATGGATAGGTACAATACTGTCATGCCGCGTTGAGCTTCATGGCTACTGCGATTCATCAAAAAATGCTTACGCGTGTGTAATTTATTGCAAAATAAATAATGGTGAAACCCCACCTGAAATCATACTAGTCGCAGCAAAGTCGAGACTAGTGCCATCGAGCAAAATCATATCATTGCCACGCTTAGAGCTCTGTGGCGCTGTTCTGTTATCAAAACTTATGGCCAAGGTCGTGAAATGTTTATCAGGATACAATATCAAGGTGTACGGATAGTGTGATTCCACTGCAGTACTCGGCTGGATACACGGCGACCCTAGAAGACATTTGTGGCAAACAGAACTTGTCAAATCACATCGATAATGCCATCAAACTGTTGGAAGTATTTAAAATCTACTGAAAATCCAGCAGACGCAGCCAGCAGGGGTTCGTCCGTGGCTCAGCTAAAAAACAATCCATTGTGGTGCCAAGGACCTTCGTGGTTGGCTACTTACATGCCTGAAAAAGATGTAAATAAAGACATATACGTCACCGAAGAGGAAATCAAAAAACAAAAACAATCGAATGTTGTAACCAAGCAAGAGGAAAGCGTTATCAGCAACTTATTGAGCAAGCACAGTTCTATATCAAAAATCACGCATATACTAGCATGGGTATACCGGTTCATATCAAAAAATAAGCAAAAAGGGTCATTAACTCTATCATAATTAAGTAAAGCAAAAGAAATAATCACAAAGCATGAACAAGAAAAAGAATACGCAGAAGAGATATGCTGTTTGAAAGAAAAAAACAAATTAAACACAAAGAGCAAGATCTTAAAATTAATTCCATTCTTGGATGAAAATAGTGGCCTTCTTAGAGTTAGAGGCAGGTTACAGCATGCACATCATATCAGCCAAGACATGCAGCATCCTATCATTCTTCCACATGGTGGACGTCTAACAGAATTAATCATCAACGATGCACATGCTGCTATGTTACATGGCGGAGCACGATTGACATTAAGTTTTATTCGTCAAAAATATTGGATAGTAGGTGGTAACAGAGCAACGAAGGCACAGATTCGCCGCTGTGTGAAATGTGCAAAGCATAATCCTATTTTGGAACAGCAAATAATGGGAGATTTGCCGGAAGCAAGGAGTAATCCATCACGGCCGTTTAAAAATACGGGTGTGGATTTAACTGGACATATTTTTGTGAAAGCGAGCAAAGGACGTGGAATCAGAAGCACAAAAGGGTACGTGGCGGTATTCGTGTGCATGGCTACGAAGGCTGTGCACCTGGAATTG
Source organism: Selenia dentaria (assembly GCA_917880725.1). NCBI lineage: Eukaryota > Metazoa > Arthropoda > Insecta > Lepidoptera > Geometridae > Selenia > Selenia dentaria. The sequence continues at coordinate 15,650,235 of OU862888.1, read as the reverse complement.
GTCTCCGATCTCAGTACACCTTCATTTATAGCAGCGTTGCGTCGAATGGCTGCACGAAAGGGAGCGCCTAGCCATTGTTATAGCGACAATGGCCGTAACTTCGTAGGTGCTAATAAAATATTACAGCAAGAATATCAAGAAATTCTAAAAACATTGAACAGTAGTGAAGTCCGCGCCGAAATGATGAGCATGGAAATCCAATGGCATTTTAGTGTGCCATTTTGGCCTACAGGAGGTGGGATTTGGGAGGCTGCGGTAAAGAGCTGCAAAAATCTTCTGAAGAAGACCATAGGAGAGCAGATTTTAACATTCGAAGAACTTTACACAGTTCTCACGCAAATTGAGGGATGCCTGAACTCGCGTCCGTTGTGTCCAATATCAGAAGATCCGGATGATATGGATTTTTTGACTCCAGCACACTTCTTAACTGGAGGAGCCAATGTCACTCTATTAGAGACAGAAACGGATCATAGAACTCGGTGGCAACTCACTCAAAAAATTGTACAAGATTTATGGAAACGATGGCGCCAAAGTGGCTTATGGGCAGAGTTATTAAATTACATCCCGGCTCAGATTCATACGTCCGAGTCATCACTTTAAAAACGAAAAATGGTGAACTAAAACGTCCTATCACCAAAGTATCCATTCTACCAGTTCATGAACAAAATCACGAGCAAAAAACTCCTGAAACTAACCAATCGCAATCAAAACAAACATCGTCAATTCCTCGTTTCAAACTATCAACAATGTTTACATCAATCATTTTATTCCTTAGTATCATAACAAGTTCCCAGTATACTTTAAATGCAACGACCTTCAGAGATAATCAGTGAGTATGGCTTATAACAATTGAGCATGGCTTATATCATTGCAAGCAATTCTTGGAAGTATGTACGGGTTACGTACATTTTATTGTAAACTGCTAACTTAGCGCGACTGCGTTCGCGCCTTTCATTGTGTTTTCCAGTAAAATAAATCAGTCTGCAATCAGCGATCGGTCCAACACGTTGTTTCATTTATCATAATATCATAATTTTATGCACGGACTAACAAGCCCGTACAAGACTAATCTCATCAATAAAGTCACATTCGTTACTACCAAATACGTGCATAGATTCAAGGTATCCGGAACCTGGAACAATGGCCCACTGAATAGAACTCATGTTAAAGTCACCCATCACTAGAAAGTTGTCTGATGGATTGGCAGTAACAACTTCTCTTAACTTCGTTAAGAAATTTGTCAACTGTTTCGAAAAGGTCAGCCCCATATTTTGTTCGCAGAGATAAATAACACACACGTGTAGTTTATTTTTACCTAGTGAAAAAGATAGCCAGAGGTCTTCAGCAGTGAAACAATACTCAGGTCGCGGGGAAACGTTTAAGTCCTTGTGAGTAGCTAGTAACACACCCCCTCCCTTTGTCTGAACTTTTTTTTTAATTTATTTTTTGTGTTATAATTACGATCGCGACGCCAAAAAAAATCGTTGGTAAATAGCTCAGAATCTGAAATACTATCAATCAGCCATGTTTCCGTTAAGGCTATTACTTTGTAATCGTTGAGTAATAAATTACGCCTAAATACTTGTGTTTTAGTACGCAAGCCGCGTAAATTTTGATAATAAAAGTATAGTTTATACTTATCCATAAGTGATATGTTGCAACAGCATAATGAAAGTAAATATAAACGTATCATACGATCGAGTCTCAGCCGAGATATTCGGCTGTACCGCGTAAATTAAGGTTTTAAAGTAATATATACAAATATTGTATGATAGTATCGTACTTAAAGTTATATACCTAGTAGTATATGAGCATAGGTACTTAAAACCGTTAATAATAGTAGGTAACGCCCAAGGAATATCATTAATATTATTATAAAGCCTTTATTCCGATAGTAAGGTAACATATAAATATTTGTCTCAAACTAAAAAAACTAGTTGCTAACTCCCCTATCGGTGTGTCCTTTTGGACAAAAGCCTCCTCCAACTGGGACCATTTGCCCCTATCCCCCGCCACTCTTGTCCACATGCTTCCTGCTACGTCTTTTATGTCGTCTATTATATCTATTAGTATATGAGTATAGGTGCTTAAAACCGCTCATAATAATAGGTAATGCCCAGAGAATAACCCCTAGACAAATTAGTAAGCCAAAATAATAGCATACCGAGAACTGTAAGGCAGTCTATCGTAAAATATACTACAAGTAAAATCTGTAGGTAAAAATGCAATGTAAACAAGCTATGCGCGTCGCATAGCCACAAAGCATACGAAATGCTATTGTGAATTATTCTCTTTGCAAGGTATATAATATAAGTATGTATAACCAGTAATATAGATGTTACAAACGACGTCGGCAAAAACAGTTTATCCATCGTGCGTGAGATAACAAGATAATAATGAAGCTTTGAAGAAACAGCTGTTGCGTATAAATAACAGTAGTATGTGAGTGCAATCTGCAATAAGTACAGTAAACAGATAAAGAATAATAATGGATAATTAACTCTTATATGAACTAAACGGTAGTTGATTGATATGTGCGTATTGCACTTGTAAGAATACCGACAATTGAGTAACTCATAAATTCAATTAATTTGTTTAAGTCCGCTTCGGAATTAACCATAATGACGTGAGAAGTGTCGTTCTTCCGCACGTGTATCTATATGCGGAATGATACGACGGCCAATATAATTGACCGCTACAAACGTGTTCAGCAGCTGCGACACCATTTCTGGGCAAGATGGGCTAAGGAATACGTCTCTGAACTCCAGACTCTAAGCAAGTGGAAGGAGGACACTTACGAAACTTTGAAACCAAACACAATGTTAGTTATCCAAGACGAAAACCTTCCTCCATCAAGATGGCATTTAGGTCTCGTCGTCAGGACCATACCAGGCAAGGACGGCATACTTGGTACTTGGTACTTGGTGGGCTGGCTCTTTTCCGCAACCAGGCCGCTGTGGCGCGGCCCATTTTGCGTGATAGCTGGGTGACGCTGATCAGTCCAGCCACCCGGTGTCGCCCAGGAAAGCCAGCAGCTCCTTCAGCAACCTCAGCGCAGGCTTCCCACACTGTCCTCGGCGAGCCCAGGTTTGCTGCCCTTTGTGCCGCCACGCTCCTGCATTCGATGAGCAGATGCGCAGCTGTTTCTTCCGCCTCCATGCAGCCTCTGCATAGGGGACTGTCTGTAACACCTAGATTAAACAGGTGTTTGTTTAAGGAGCAATGACCGGTCATAATTCCGGCGATTTGTTGTACATTATTTCTTTTAAGATTGAAGAGTTTTCTGAAGAATTTCAGATTTAGAATCGGAAAAGCCTCCTTCGACTGTCTACAACCCTCGATACTTGCCCAGTAGTCCTGCTGCTGGTCCTTAGTTTTTTTGAGAATCCATGCACGAATTTGACTGTAAGGTAGGGGGATCATTGGTTCTGGTCCTGCACACGTCATTCCGGAACCTCTCCTAGCTAGCTCATCAGCCGCATCGTTACCTCTGGAATCGCTGTGCCCCTTTATCCATTGGAGTGTGACATTATTGTTATGGTTACAAGGACGGCATATGCGGCGTTGCAGACATCCAGACAACGTCAGGCGTCGTGAGGTGTGCCTTTACCAAGATTTGTCCCCTGCTCAATGAAGAAGAAGCATGAACTCGACATTGGAGCAGAGCTTCCAAGGCCGGGGGCATGTTACGTATCCAAATCGTCGTAGTCCAACACTGTGTAAATGTCATAGCAAACGTCACACTAATGTGTCAATGTCAAAAAAGTACGTTAGAGCGTCGTTAGAAAATCGCGCATCATCATCGATCTGTATCATATTGAAAGTAATTAAATCCTACAAATTTGATTCTACAAGCTGTTTTTGTTCTCATTCGGTATAAGAAGTCTTACCACCCAGCGACCCAGCCGTTAGTGTTGTTTATTCTGTATACTTCCTACTTGCATTTTGTGACCAAAAACTGTGAAATAACTTGTTGAAGTCGGTACCATGATAGTTCAAAGTACCTTTTATCACAATAGTGCGCCAGGTAGGGACTTCGACAAGTTGTTTCACACTTTTTGGTGTTGAAGTTGGTTCCATTTTCGGTAAAAAAAAATACCTATTTTAGTGATCTTGAAACTTACTTCTCTGGGATGGATATGACCCAACCTCTGAAGGCAATAGCTGTAGTATGTTAATGGACGCTTGATCATTGCTGGTTGAGGGCATAACTGCTGATGGTAAGGGTACTGTAAGGAAGGAATTCTTCATTAGTATGTAATTGATAGATATCTCTATAATAATGCTAGTACTGATGGATATTCAGCCATAATGAAGAATTTTAGATTTTTTTTTATTGGTAGGTCTCTTGTGAGATCCAAGACAGGCTGTCTTGGATGCTGACACCGCAGTGTCAAATGCCTCCAAAGAACTTGTGTGCAAATCGCCAAGTTGATGTTTAAAGCGTACAATAGAACCACACACATTGCAGTTCCTGGAAAAGTAGGTAGATTTCTGTGAAATCTATTGTATTATTGGCCAAATATGGCGAATCGCCATTTAACGGGGTACAGGTCTTGGTTACAGTAGGTAACACTAAAAATTGCAAATCTGGCATGTTGCATTTCCGTGTGATTTCTAACCTATTCTAATTTGGTAATTGAGCGGCTATGTAGGTATGCTTATCATCTAGTTGCTTAATCATTTGTTAAGTTTAGCATCTACATATGTTTTGAATATGTTTTAATTATCTGTGGAGTCTTGTTATTGGCTTTTGTTAAGCAACTTCTTAACCTATATTGTAATTATAACTGTAAGCCCCCAAATAAAATGATATAAAATAATGTAACCTAACCTAAACAATTACAACTACACACTTACCATTTTCTTTTTGTTTTACATGAAGGGGGAAGTCAACAAGTTGACTGCTTGACAATGGTGGTGCAGAAAGCTTCAGTTTCCGAACAGCATGTCTCTTGAGCCGGTTTCCTTTTTTATTCCAATCATTCTTTTTACAAAATGATCACCGCATACATAACGCAGTTGATGGAGCTTTTCAATTGGTAAATATATCACATCCTCATTGCCAACAGCGCGTACCCACTTTTTACAGCTGTAAAATATTTATATTATATAAAAAATATAGTTCTATTTCAACCATTTTTTAATAAATTGTGAATGGTTGTCAACTAGGCATTACACAAGGTATCTATCAATGGTAAATTAGAAATCAAATATCTACAAACCAAATTTAAAGACTATTAAATATATCACCTATCTGGTTCTCATCATTTAAAGCCTTATAACTGCTCAACACCCTATTTACGATAGGAATAATACTGTTTTCTTCTTAATCTATTGTATTATTGGCCAAATATGGCGACTGGTGAGTCTACGGGTTGATACCTAAATAGTAGCCCAAAGCTTTAGAGAGAAAATTGAGATTCTTAAACAGGACTAAAACATGAACTGTTTAACTTTATAGCACTCTATTACTAGTGCGTTCAAATAGGTCCCTTCTGAGCGTTTTTGTCTATGTAGTATTTTGTATACTTTACAAAATACTACATAGACATGTGTTTGAGGAAGACGTCTTTACCTATCTTGCCTCTTATTTTTAAAAAACAAACTGCTAGTGCGACTGCTGCATATTTTTTTATTTTTTTATTTTTTATTGATCGCCAACATAATGTACACTGTTACACTCATAAAAATAACGACATAGTAGGTATACAAACTTAGTGCCATCACAATTATAGGCGAAGACTACATTCTAAATAAAAACTAGTTTTAGCAACATATTAAGCATCATTTAGTCATCATCAAGCATCAGTAATTATTATAAGTAAGCATATAAAAGGATATTGACGACATGTAAGAGTATAATAATTATTCTACCCTGTAAAATTAAATTCAAATAAAAATATCAGAAACTTAAACTACGAAAAATTATAATGTATATCACGGAGACATCTTCTAAATTTACAAAGGTTCGTTTCAAATAGGTCTATGTCATGAGTTTTAACGATTTTGTTAAATTCCCTCGATAATCTATTAAGCGGAGCGTTCTTACCCAAATTAGACCTCGAGGGCTGAGGGTGTAATAAGGCATAATGTTTTGAGGTTCGTGGGAGCCGCAAAGGTATGGAGATTGAGACGAAGGATAGCAGCTCTGGCGTATCCAGAATACCATTCATAACTTTATAAAGAAATAAAGCGTCTAGCATGCGTCTTCGACTCGTCAGTGAACTTATATTGAAATAAATCAATCGTTCATTGTACGAATTAATTAATTTTCCCAAATACATTGAGTACGCTAAGTGCCACATAAACCTCTTTTGCACACTCTCTATTCTTTTAGTAAATATGTCATAGAAGGGATTCCAGGCGACACTGCAGTACTCAAGACCACTACGAACAAATGCGTTAAATAATAAAATTTTGGTTGAAGGGGATTTGAAGTCCTTACAATTTCGAAGAATAAAACCAAGATTCCTAAAACCCTTGGCACAAATATTCTCTATGTGAGACTTGAGTTGTAGTTTGCTGTCTATTAAGACTCCCAAGTCTTTGACTTCATTGACTCGCTCTATGGTGTCTAACTTTATTTTGTAATCAAAATCAAACGTAGTTTTTTTTCTAGAGAATCTTGTAAAATAACATTTTGAAGCATTCAGATTCATACCATTTTTATCACACCAATAAACCAAGCGATTCAAGTCTTCTTGGAGGAGATAAGCATCTGAATGTACGTTGAAATTCTAAAAAACTTCAAGTCGTCGGCAAATAAATAATAGCTGGAGTGATGAAAGCATTCGCCAACGTCGTTAATAAATACGTTAAATAGCAAAGGACCCAAGTGAGACCCTTGTGGTACCCCTGACCTTACCAAGAATGGGTCTGAAGAAAAACCATTAACCACGACCTTAAACTTCCGATCTGAGAGATACGATCCGCACCACTTGAGCATGCTTCCAGATATACCGTGATCTGCGAGTTTATCAAGCAGCACACGATGGTTCACTCTGTCAAAAGCTTTGCTGAAGTCTGTATAGATCGCGCCCACGGAAGAACGACCATCTACCAGCAGAGACACATCGTTGATGAACGAAGTAAGGTTAGTTACGGTAGATCTGGCCTTCACAAATCCGTGCTGATAAGGATTTATGAGCTGCTTAAGATGCCAAGTCAATAAAGGGCACAGTAGTTGTTCAAAAGCTTTTGCAAATACTGGTAGAATAGAAATGGGTCTATAATTTTTGACCAACTCTTTTGACCCGTTCTATAAAGGCACCACTAAAGCTACCTTCCATTTGGACGGAAATATACTGGTGCTGAGTGATTTGTTAAAAATAAGTCTCAAAGGTTTAGTTAAGGCTGAAGCGCACTTAGCTACGAATACAGCTGGGATACCATCAGATCCTGCACCCTTGTTAGCATGCAGTCTTTTTAAAATTTTGAGAACTTGATCATCTTTGAATTTAATTGCGGTCATATATTGGCTGGTACCTGAACACGCTCGGTCTAGATTACTTGAGGAAGATTCATTGGTATCCCAATTGCAAGCATAGTAAGATTCAAAATTTTTTGCAAAAAGATTACATATATCTTCGCCGCTAGCAGATACCTCATCATTGTGGTACATTTGAGCTGGGTAATTGCCAGAACACTTTCTTTTGCTCTTAATAAAAGACCAAAAGAGCTTGGGATTTCATCTGAGGTTTTTTTCAAGTCTAGAGACATAAGTTTGATAGCAAGTTGTCATCAACTGATTAGAACGTTTTTTTGCAAGATTGAATGACAGTTGATCACGTGGATTATGATTAAATTTAATTAGCTTATGTCGGTATTTAAGCTTTTCGCGTAAGAGATTAATAAGGTCACGCGAAAACCAAACCGGGTAATTATTAGATCTTTTTTTTAATTTCGGTACATACTTTAAAATTCCCGCGTGAATAAGTCCGTGGAATACTGAAACCATCTTGTCTACTTTAGTGCAATCTTTGAATTCTTCTTCCCATACGATTTTGTTTAGATATTGAATAATTTTCTCATAGTCACCTTTGTAAAAGCAGTAATGTTTGATTTGATTCGTTGAGAGGCTATTGTGAGGGCCAAGTGCTAAAGTATATTGTAGTGGAGGGTGGTAATCGTCGATTGACGTGAGTGGGCTATCATTGACTGCAGACAGAGCTGAAACTACGGTGTTACTCAACACTAAGTCCAGTACCCTGTTTTTGCAATTCAAAATTTTATTATACTGCTTTAATATTGGCGTAAGTACTGGTATGTGTAGTGTCTACTAGTGACTCGTCATTATGAGTAAAATTCCAAGCTATAGAACCTAGGTTGAAATCCCCGACATACATGATATTGTCCATAACGCTAAGCTCCATAACTCGGTTGGAATTAGTTAAAAATTCATCAAGGATGTGCCTCTGAATAGGTGGTGGGAGATATACTGCGCAAAGATTCAAAAGCTCCTTTTTGCCACTGACACTGCGACACTCCAACTGTACCCAGACGTCTTCGCATTTGGATTCAAGAGTATGCAGTCGCCTTGAATTGAATTTTCTAGATACCGCGATCAAAACACCCCCGCCGTTCTTACAACTGTGAAAGCCGCTAGATTCCCTATCACGTCGGTAAACGACATATTGACTGTCAAAAAGTTCAGAGTCGAAAACGCTGCTGTTCAAAAAAGTTTCAGTCAGAATAATGACGTCATAACTATTGCAAACAGTATTGTTAAAAAAGGTAGCAGTTTTAGTTCGCAAACCCCTGACGTTTTGAAATGTTATCATAATATATACCTACAATCGAAACGCTTAATCTGAACAACAAAAATTACGTTAATGATTATGATAACTAAAAAGGCTATGTTAGGTTATTTAAGACACTTAGATCCTTCACAAAAACAAAGCTGGAAGTGTCAGTCTTTCTTAGATATACTTTGCCGTCGCGAACCCACACGAATCTAAAATTAAGCTCCTTGGCCTTTCGACGAGCAGCCGCGTGCAGCGATTTAGCCTCCGGGGTGAGATGCTCGGAAACGAATACCGCAGTCTTCTTGCCACTGTGGCCCAGGTGGCTAGAGTTGAGCTTGTCGCTGGGGTTGTTTTTATTAAATTTGACCACTCCAGCTAGGAAGGTATCTCGAAGCCGGCGACTACTGAACCTCACAAGGATAGATCGAGGTCGGGGACTCGCAGCGTTTAACTTGGCGATGCGGCTGCAGTATTGGAGGTCCGAATCAACCACCGGGCACTTTATGATATTGCCAAGTTGCTGCACGGTGGTCTACAAGTTTTCGTTGCTGTGTTCGGGTACGCACTGCAGCTCGATGTTATTCGTGCGCGATAGATGCTCCACCTGTTGAAGCCGATGCGAAAGGTGTAGGGTGGTTGTGCGAAGTTCCTGATTTTCGCTCTGTAGGTGGCAAATACGTGATTTTAGATGATCACTTTCAGCTTTGAGTAAGTCACGTTCAGAATTAGAAAGTGCTATTGACTCTTCGACTATATTTAACTGTGTACGAATATCCTTTATGTCAGTTGTTATCCTTCTATCTAATTCTTCCCTTATAATTTACCTTACCAAGTCCGGTGATAAGCAGCTGCAATTTCCTGAGCCGCGAGACTTGCAGCGCAACGTGACGTTGTCGTAATCGCGCTGTTCCTGTTGCCCAGTTGCGCCTGATATTAATTTGGAAGCAGCCGCCGGTGCTGGAGACCTGATATCCGTATTGTCACCAAACTTTGGTTCCTTGCAGCGACAGGACGGGCAGATCCACGTATCCTTAAAAGCTTCGTCAAATTTCTCGTAATCCTTTTTGTTAAAATTCATGCAAGTGTAATGATATTTGTCTATGATGATATCAGTCTGAATTGAAGGAGCTTTTAAAACTGTCAAGCAAGAAATAATTACATTCTTCAAACCATTGCCTAAGCCTTAAGTTAATTAAGCAAAATGTAAAAAACTTCAATGAAATTGATTTCTTATATATATTTTTTTTTTATTTTGTCACCTAGGAACGTATCCCCTATAATCCCATATAAATTACCATTCCATATTCACAATTTCTGTACTCGCGGCATATTTATGGAACATATACACCGCGAATAAGGAGCTTATACTATATATGTATCTAAGTATGTAGCATATCAGTCATAAGGTTACCATAGTACAAGCTCTGCCTAGTTTGGGACCTGAAGACCTTTGTGTGAATGTTGTCCCATATTATTAAAAGTTCTACAGCTTAGTGCTCAGTAAATTCATGGATACAAAACAGCCTACAAATCTCAGTAATGTTTGCACACTATTGCTGCACATGTTGCATGTCACCTGGCAATACCCCCGCAGTACATGTAGGTATGTGATTGCTTGTTTATAACAATTGCTTAATCAAAATAAAATTGTTTATTCTGTATAGGCCTACGCGGGCAAAATTTTTTTTTTCTTAAATCTACAACCGATTCGGAATGCAACCACGACTGAGAAGATCCGGCAAGAATCAGTGGGCTTGTCTTTTTTATCACTAATTACTTAATGTATTTAACAGATGTTATAATTATTATTATATTATTGTTATGATTGAATTTCTTACAAATGTGGGTGACTTGCAACATAACTGCTATACAAGCATTTTAAAATGAGACATATAAGATTATTGTACCTAAGAGTAGGTCAACACCTGCATACTGACAGAGTAAAGTATTTCCAACATGCCTTGATAGTAATTACTACCCTACATCAAGGTTTTTTGCGAATTCAGGGTACATAAATGTTGATATATTTAAAACTATGCACTGCTACCTAATTACACTTTTGTGTGACTAGCGCACTGAATAAATTGTGAAGTTGATGTTGTTACTGACTCATATATCTATCTGTTGAACGAGTAATATAAATGTCCTGTATTGAGTTTGAGCAGTTCCTTGTTCTATGTGTATACAGACCTCCATGCTCACCATATGATGATTTTGAAAAGTGCATGGAGGAAACATTAATTAAGCTATCTAATACAAATAAATCAATGATTATCTGTGGAGACTTTAATATTAATTTGCTAGAAAATAATCAGGTAGTGGATCAATTTTTGTTAACTGTTTAAATCTTATAATATGTACAATATTTTCTTGGAATCTACTAGGATAACAGCCACAAGTTCCACCTGCATTGACAATATATTTACTAATCTCAAACCTATTAAAAATATCATTATAAATAATCTAGAATCAGACCACTGTGGTCAACTAGCAGTGTTTCCAAGAAAAACTAACAAACCCCAAAGCAAATATGTTAGCTTTGTTCCAATAAATGCATGCCGCCTAGAATTGTTAAGAAAAAATATCCCGGAAAGTGCCAGAGTTGCCCAGTCACAATGACCCAAATATATCATATAACTCACTGTTCCATCTTATCAGTGATGAATTTGGCAAAGTGGTTGTACCAAAAACAATATCTGTTGGTAATCGTGCTAGGTTTAGTGAATGGGCAACTCCAGGAATTTATAAAAGTAGGCAAAAGTTATATGAAATGTACCATGAAAAATCGTATAATCATAATCCTGTATTTTTGGAATATGTCAAACGTTATTCTAAGTTATTTAAACGAGCCTGTTCCTCAGCTAAATCTATTTATTTAAGAAATAAGATCAAAAATTCTGTTAATAAAATAAAAATGACGTGGAACATTATAAACAGTGAAACTGGTAGGAATACAGTGCGTAATCGAGACTTTCATTTAAAAATTAATAATAAAGATGTAAGAGCAGATTTGGAGGTAGCGGCCGAGTTTGAGAATTTCTTCACTAATATTCCTTCTTTAACAACCAAAACTCTAAAATCTTCCTCCATCTCTGCTGAGATCTTACTTAAACAAAGTGTAACTGAATGTGACACAACTTTTAAATTTTCAATAGTTAATTGCAAAGATATAGTAAACAGTTTCAAAAGTCTAGATGCAATAAAAAACGGCAGACCTATGGGGTCTTTTTGTGAAGACCGTTTCTTCAATTATAGATGTCATTGCACCCGATCTAGCAGCTGTGTTTAATAGTTGTGTTGCAAGTGGTGTATTTCCTGACCTAATGAAGCACAGTAAAGGGGTTCTTTATTCAAATCTGGTAGTACTACTGATCCAACAAATTTTTGGCCTATTTCTGTACTACCTACGCTATGTAAGATTTTTGGAAAAAACTATATTACATCAATTAGAAACTCATTTTAGTGCAAACAAAGTTTTCCATAAGAATCAATTTGGGTTCACAAGGAATCGCTCTACTATAGACGCAGGTATAGAACTTATAAAAGATGTGTTTGAAGCCTGGGAGAACTCTCAAGATGCCTTAGGTGTTTTTTGTGACTTATCTAAGGCATTTGACTGCGTCCGACATGATATACTTGTCAGGAAATTACAACACTACGGTATTAGGAACATGGCTCTCAACCTTTTGACTTCATATTTAAATGATAGAATTCAAAGGGTTGACATAAATGGTAAAAAATCGCCCGGCTCTATAATCTCAATGGGCGTTCCACAAGGTTCAATACTAGGGCCGTTCTTGTTTTTAATCTATATTAATGACTTGCCTTATTATGTAGAGAAGAATCGCGAGATTGTATTGTTTACTGATGACACTTCACTGTTATTTAAAATTAAAAGGCAGTTATTAAACTATGACGATGTTAACAATGCATTAGCTAAAGTTTTGAATTGGTTCAATACAAATAATCTTCTCCTCAATGAGAAGAAAACTAATTGTATAAAGTTCTCGACACCAAATGTGAGACAAGTAGAATCCAATATACAATTGAATGGAACAGGGTTGGACCTTGTGGAGTCAACGGTCTTTTTAGGAATTACTATAGACGCTAAATTGTAATGCCCACACACAATCCCCACATAAAAAAATTGTCTAGTAGGCTCAGTTTAGCGGCTTATGCTGTTAAAAAAATTAGACTATTAACTGATGTAGACACAGCTAGAATAGTTTATTTTAGTTATTTCCATAGCGTTATGACTTATGGCATACTGCTCTGGGGATGTTCTGCAGATATTAATTCCATTTTTATACTGCAAAAACGGGCTATACGAGCGATCTATAGTTTAGCTCCCAGAGTTTCCCTTAGACAGAAGTTTAAAGACATAAACATTCTAACTGTTGTCTCTCAGTTTATCTATGAAAATCTAATGTATGTAAAGAAAAACATTAACAGTTTTGATAAAAGGAGTGATGCTCATTCCATCAACACGCGAAAGAAGCACAAGCTATCCGTACATGTCGTACGCGTCTCCACAGAATAAGTCATTCTTTTATGGGACAATGTATACGATTCTATAATAAAATTCCCAATGTTATCCGAGATTTGCGTATTAATAAGTTTAAAATTACTATTAAAACTAAACTCTGTCAAAAAGGTTATTACAAAATTTCGGATTACTTGGAGGATAAAACAGCTTGGGACTGATCACTCCAGGATTTATCTACTCGTGTACTAAGATGTCAAAGTGTAGCGTGTCTTGCTCTACTGATACCATTATTATGTTCTCTTTTGTAAGGCAACACACTGGAGCTAATATTTGTAGTACCTAAGTAAAAAGATTGTAAAACATCTATATAAAAAGAATGGCCCCGAGTTTCTTGCCGCTTCTTCTCGGTAGGCTCTATATATTTTGGAACGCGGCGGTAGTCTTTAAAGTACATTATAATGAAAAATGTACGTTCATAAGTGCATCTTTGATGCCTAAATTGAATAAATTATTTTGACTTTGACTTATATTAGTAGATAGGTACTAGGTTATGTACTGACTGGTTTTCATCAATCGGTTTTTTTTTTTTAATCTGTTTTTAATTTAGGGACTTTTGTCTTTTGACATGTCAGTCCCATCGTACCCTGTACATATACAACATAACATAACAAAACATATTCACCTACTACACATTTTATACAATTTTACTGCATCCTCTGATGCAGGTTCCGAGAGAATGCCAATAAATACTCCTACATCTAAAACATTTAAATTTAAGGATGCCATGAGTGCATGCCTTTGGGTTGCATTCTGGACACACTCCATAAGAATGTGATATATGTCATCTACCACTCCACATGACTCGCAATTAGGTGATGTTTCTTTTCTCATTAAATATCCAAAATTCTTCGATGGAATGTGTCCAGAACGTATTCTATGAGCTATGACAACAAATTGTTTTTCTTTTTCATATTTTACACACCAAGGAATTGGAGGAGGCTCACATTGTATGGTTCTATACCATATACCTGTTTCTTCGCTTCTTTTATCAAAGTATTCTTTGAACTTATCAACGCATTTTCTTTTGCATTTATGTAGAACTTCTGTATAATTCGGTTGTATACCATAGTAATTACCCTCTGTCACTGCTAACTTTGCTAACCTATCAGCCTCCTCATACCGTGTTATCCTATATGTGATGGAACCCATTGCAATTTCAGCTTCATGCCAGTTTGTGTAAGACATTGGATCTTTTCTAAGATCCTGTAAGCTATCAGTGCACCTCTTCTTCCAGAGGCGGACCGAGCTATATGTTGCAGTGCGCTTTTGCTGTCTGTTAGTATCACTACTTTGTTATTTCTGTTGATATTGCTAACATACTTTAGTGTTTCTGAAATTGCAATAAGTTCCATAGTTATTATTAATACATTAGAGTTGGTTCTAAACATAGCTGACGTTCTGGTGGCAGGTTCTATGTAAGCAGCTCCTAGTCCATTTGCAGTTTTAGACCCATCTGTATATCTTTGCCACTTATCATATTTTACATTTAATTTTTTCACAACATCATATTTAAGTGTCGATATTTCACGACTGCGTTTGGCCTTTGTTATACATTCTAAATTGCTTACAATAATGTTATTTATTTCTATGTATGTAACCCAGATGCTTAGGGAAAACATTTCAATAGGATTTGAGCAATTTATATTGTAACTTTTACATTCCTGCAGAGTAGTAACAAGTAGAGGTTTCTTTTTATTTTGCCAATATCTGCTATATATCTGTGTGATTTTGGATTTTGCACAGTTATTGTAAACGACGCGAAGCTCTGCACCTGAAAGTAAAAGATAACCATTAATAAAATATATAAAATCCCTTAAATATTACGAATGTTATTATATATATAAAAATGTACTTATCTGTTTGTAAATAAACAAGCGCAGCGGCGAATGCACGTATGTACCTATGTATACATGAGTACGTATAGCTGTAGACACGGCAATCGGCGGCTCCGGCCGCCAGTCGCGCTTCCATCGCCGTTTGCTACACTCGTTGTGCATACGTGTCTTCAAAGCACCGCTATCACGCAATCCTGCTTCCATTTTCTTCTATATCCTCAAGACCTTGCACCAATCGTCTACATTTGGCCCTTCGCATTGGATCTTTGAGGAACAACGTCGAAAATACTGCTGGAACGGGAATGTTCAACTCACCGCCGCGCACAATGATTAAAACGCGCCGCGCTCTACTGAAAGATAAGTTGACGCAAATAAATAGCAATAATACTAATGAAGTGCACTCCGTGAAGACATAGTCCTGCAATAATGGATAAACAAGAGAATAAAGAGATCAAAGAAGACATCGAACAATCGCCACTCGCAGGTAGTTTGAAAATTGAACCGGGCGGTTACAAAACGGCGTCTTCGAAAAGGAGCTCAAGATCTTCGATTGCGGCACGCAGAACACAATTGGAACTCGAAGCAGCAGAAGCTAAAGCCAAAATCGAGAGAGAATTGATAGACAAGCGCTTGGCAGCTAATCTCGCCGCGCTGGATGATGATCGCTCTCAGAAGTCGCACAGTACTGTTCAAAACCCCTTGGCAGGAACGTCCCAAAAAGTGGAGCAATGACTGGAGAAAAGTCTCCAGGAATCGCATGACTCAGGCGTTGACGCTGCGCGTGCGCTACCGCTGGTGGTACCCGCGGCCGCGAATACCGGCCCGGCCCCACACGAACTTCACCTCGCGCAAGCTATCCAAGACCTAGCTAAGGCTACACAAAGTGCTAACACTAAGTATTTGTCAAGGTTAGCGACCCCAAAAGACTTACCCATATTTTCTGGTGACTCCTTTGAATGGCTTCAATTCAAAAAAGTCTATGAAGAATCTATCAAGTTGTGCGAATACAGTGATAGTGAAAATATCACGCGGCTCAACAAGTGCCTTAGTGGTGATGCAAGAGAAGCAGTCTCATCACTACTCATCAGTGATAACTCCCCGGCTATCATTCTAGAAGCACTAGAACTACGTTTCGGCCGCCCGGAGCTGATAATGTACAAGATCACGGCACAGTTTAAAAAACTGCAACCCTTGTCGCAAAATTATCACAACGAGTTGGTTAACTTTGCTGTCAAAATAAAGAATTATGTGGCCTTCGCTAAGTCTATCAGACAAAGTGACTATCTTAGAAGCCCAGATTTACTAAACATCTTCATATCTAAGTGCCCTAGCATACTAATAATCAAGTGGGCAGACTATATTTATGAAAATCGAGATGACAACAAAGTCAAACTACAGTTATTCTCAGAGTTTCTACACAGAGAGGCAATAAAGGTGGCTTCAGCAGGAATAAGTCATATTCATACTCAAACAGAGTGTAAGTTCTATAAGAAATACGATGAACGTAAACCTCACTCTGTACAGTCGGTACTTAATAATGACAGTGAAGAAAAAACAAATTTTTGCAAATTTTGTAAAACATCCGCACACACACTATCAAACTGCGTTAAATTTAAACGCGCATTACGGAAAGATAAGTGGCGCTTCGTTAAAGTGCATAGGCTGTGTCACAAGTGTTTGTTGATAGGCCATGGGAAACACACCTGCCCGGTCGCGGTGTGCGACGTCAATGATTGCGGGCTGGCCCACCACCGTCTGCTCCACTGGCCGGCTAAAAGTACCCCGCCATCGGCTACTTCGAGTACAGCAATTGAAAGTGCATCAAAATTAATCGACGAGACTGTAACAAACACTACTGCAGCGCCTGATACAAGTGTAATGTTAAAAATAGTTCGCGTTAATGTGCACGGACCGAGTGGAGAAATTGCTACGCATGCATTGCTCGATGACGGTGCAACAGAGAGCCTCATGTCGGCTGACCTCGCGAACTGTGTTGACCTTCAAGGTCAGCCCGAGACATTACGCATTAGGGGTGCGTGGAACTCTGATATCGTGTGTCAAAGTGAAATAGTCAATTTTAAACTGTCGAACAGTGATGGTAAAATATAAGAAATGCGCGCGCGTAAAATAAATGAACTGGACTTACCTACACAAAAGTTACCAAAAGTGAAAATTGAGACTTATGAACACTTACGTAATTAAAAAAATATTTTAACCTGTGCTGACGTGAACGTTAAACCGAAATTATTAATTGAGCAGGATAACATTCACCTGCTCATCGCTCTAAAGACTTTTTATCGTGGCGTCAATGAACCGTGCGCAACCCTAACTCCGCTCGGGTGGTGCTTGCACGGCATCGTACCCGCACCTACCTTCGCTCGCAAAGGCCGCCCGCTAACCGCTGAGCATGCATTGACTACGGCATTGTACGAGCGCGCTAAACCGGCCGCCGTTAACTGCGATGCCCCCACCTCGCTCTCCTGCGCCGCTTTTTCTCCAGTGGACGCGAGGCCCACACGGCGGGAGGAGACGCACACATGCGTGGAGGCAGAATCGTGTTCGACGCAACTACGGCCAAGCGACGCACACATTGACAGCGGAGATAAGGAACTTCACGAACTCGTACGGCGATCGTTCGCTATAGAAGCGATTGGCATCAACTCTAAACCACGAGTAAATAAGGACGAAACTCGTGCGGTCGATATGATTGAGTCATCTGCTAAGTTAATTAATAGAATGTGGGAGATTGGCTTACCGTGGAAAAATAATATGCCCATGCCGGACTCTTACCCAAATGCCTATAGAAGTGCCGTGGTCCGTTTTGCGATAATTTTGCTCACAGTGCTATCGTCTACAAAAGCTGGTCCGAGACAAATATCGCGATTTTGGCACTGTAAGCGTGTTGTTAATTCGGACCAAAGTTGTAGCAATATCGAACCATTTGCGCGCGAAAAACAAATTCATAAAAATATCATGCATAGTGTGAAGGTTAACTATGTAGTGTGTGGATTTAAAAGAAATAATGGAATGGATGGACCGACTTTTACAACTTTTACATCAAAAAGAAGGGACACCAGTAAATACATTGTAGAAATAAACAAACACCTGTCACTTTTGACAGAACGCTTACGACGATTATGGTGTAGAGCATGGTTCATGTAATCGTCAATATGGCGGCAGTTAAGACGTCATCGATGACGTAGCTTGGGCCATCGTAATCACGCTCACGGTGAAAGGGACCGACTTTTATCGCGCTAATATCGATTATGGCCAATTGGGACCGCAGTGAAGATTCCTCGCTGTCGAACGAAAGATGACATCGGATGAAAATCACGCAACACGATATAGGGAAAGAATTAATCATTTATTGGCGAATAATTACGCCCGATTATTATCTAAAAAGGAAGTATCTATGCAGTGGAGCCGGGAATGGTACTTGCCCCATTTCGCCGTCGATAACCCGAATAAGAGAAACCTCAGGTTGGTGTTTGATGCCTCCGCGGCCACCAGTAGCTACGCCCTTAACGACTACCTACTTCAAGGCCCGGATTTGCTTCAATCTCTGCTAGGCATCATGCTACGCTTTCGGGAGAAGCCTGTGGCTATATTGGGAGACACCTACGCATTAAAATAAAAGAAGAAGACCAGCATGCATTACGATTTTTATGGCGAGAAATTAAAAACGACGAGATTAAAATATACGCTATGACGTCATTAATATTTGGCGCTAACTGCTCACCGTTTATTGCACAACATGTGAAAAACCTAAACGCAGTACGATTTGAAAAAGAAATGCCCGAAGCTACTAAGGCCATAATGAAGTCACACTATATGGATGATTATATCGAGAGCGTCGATGATGAAAATCAAGCTGTAAAAATGATAAAAGAAGTTTCCGAAATTCATAGACGAGGTGGATTCGAGATCAGAAACTGGATGTCTAATAAACATGAAGTTTTGGGATGCATGCCAAAAGAAACCTTAAGCGACAAGGCAGTAAGGTTGAAAGTTGAATGCGTCGACTTACATGAAAAGACCCTTGGACTTATGTGGTACCCATCAAGCGATACCTTCGGCTTCGATCTGTCACTGAAGCGTATCCTAAGAAAACCTACGAAACGAGAACTTCTACGAATATTTATGTCAATCTACGATGTGTTCGGATTTCTGGCCCCATATACTGTCAAAGCGAAAATAATGTTACAAAATATCTGGAAACTGAAACTAAATGGGATGATTATATACCTGAAAAAGAGAATATTATTTTCCGAGATTGGTTATTAGAAATGCGATCAGTACAACGCTTACGCATACCGAGATGGTATTTTCACACCACACAAAGTGTGAGCGAGAGAGATTATGAAGACGACGCTCCCTCCAGCTCCTCGAGCGAGAACGAGACGACTATAGAATTACATATATTTTGCGACGCTGCACCGACTGGAATGTCTGCCGTGGCGTACTGGCGTAAAGTTTATAAAAATAAGATGTGCACGCATCATTGCACCAGTTAACAAATATATAACTATACCTAAGCTCGAGTTGCAAGCAGCTGTTATCGCCTGCCGGCTCGCTAGCACAATAGCGCGCGAAAGCCGTTTAATCGCCCATCGTAAATACTTTTGGACGGATTCCTTAATAGTTTTGCATCAAATAAAGAATGATAACCGTCAATATAATGTATATGTCGCAAACAGACTCGGAGAAATTGATGAACTATCACGACCACAAGAGTGGTTTTACGTGCCTACAAAATTAAATATAGCCGATAAAGCGACTAAAATTAGTACTTACAAGTTGACTAACGACTGCGACTGGTTTCGGGGACCCCGCTTCCTATATAACCCGCGCGAAGAGTGGGAACAACAACCTAAAAATAAAAAATATATAATTGATCATGAGATTTTACAAGTTAACACAATGATGGTATGTGAAATAAATAGCAATTGGGATTGCACTTACCTGTATTAGCATTATTGCAATTGGACTTACCTGTTCCCGATCCGAGTAAGTTCTCAACTTGGCTTCGCTTATTGAGATGTATGGCAAACGTGCTACTGTTCATACAACGGTGTAAAGGTCGCTGCAACTCACAACTCAACACAGACATGATGCAGCGAGCCGAGATCGAAATATTGCGGTACTCGCAGATAAAATCATTTTCTGTAGAAGTTATTGCACTGAAAAATAGTAAAACGATTGAACCGAGCAGCCGATTACGTAAGTTAACACCGGTACTTGACGAACACGGGTTATTAAGAGTGGGCGGGAGAATCGAAGCCGCTACTAACATCAACCCACACCTGAAAAGAACTGTAATATTAGATGGTCACGACACCGTTGCAAAATTAATTATAAAGCATTTCCATTAGAGGGCAGCACACGGAAGTAACGAGACTGTCGTGAATGAAATTCGTCAAAAATATTGGCTTGTGAACTTACGGCCTGCTGTACGCTCTGTTGCTTCAAGATGCCTGCTCTGCCGAATAAAGAAAGCTAAGCCTTCCATCCCACGAATGGGAGATCTACCAGAGGGAAGTCTCGCTCACCACCACAGGCCCTTTACGCACTATGGCGTTGACCTATTCGGACATATGGAAATAACAGTAGGCCGTCACCGTGAAAAGAGATACGGTGTATTATTTACATGCCTCACCGTACGGGCCATACACATAGAGCTAGTGCCCTCACTGTCGACCAATTCATTCATAATGGCGCTGAGGAGAATGGCAGCCAGGCGCGGGTGGCCGTACAAAATGTACTCAGACAACGGCACTAATCTAAGAGGTGCCGAAGCCGAACTAAGAAGATCATTTGAGGTGATAAAACAAAGCAGCATCAATGACGAGTTGGTAAACCATGGGCTCCAATGGGTTTTTTTATCGCCGGCCAGCCCTAACATGGCAGGGGCATGGGAAAGACTAATTAAGAGCGTTAAGACGGCGCTGAAAGTGGTCCTGAAAGAAAGAGCTCTGCGCGAAGAAGTTTTGATGACATTATTAACTGAAATTGAGAATATGGTCAACAGCCGTCCATTGAGCTATGTCACTGTGGACCATAAATATCCTGAAAGTTTGACACCAAACCATTTCCTGCTCGGATCCTCATCTAACCTGCCAGTACCCGGCGTGTTCAATGATGACGACCTGTACCTAAAAAACACATGGAGACACGCACAAAGACTTACCGATGCATTCTGGCAACGCTGGGTACGCGAAATTCTGCCAACATTGCTACCACGCCAGAAATGGTACCAAGAAGGCCACCAACTGAAAAGGGGAGACGTAGTTTTCATTTTTGATCCCGCCTTACCTCGAAATACGTGGCCCAAAGGTAAAATAATAGAAGTTCACCCTGGAAAGATGGCCGCGTAAGAATTGTGACTTAAAGACGAAAACAGGTGTACTTACCCGACCGGTGAATCGTGAGGCTCTGCTCCCTACAGCTGTTGATGATTGTCCTAGAAGGACAATGGGGGGGAGGATGTAGACGACGCGAAGCTCTGCACCTGAAAGTAAAAGATAACCATAAATAAAATAGATAAAATCCCTTAAATATTACGAATGTTATTATATATAGAAAAATGTACTTATCTGTTTGTAAATAAACAAGCGCAGCGGCGAATGCACGTATGTACCTATGTATACATGAGTACGTATAGCTGTAGACACGGCAATCGGCGGCTCCGGCCGCCAGTCGCGCTTCCATCGCCGTTTGCTACACTCGTTGTGCATACGTGTCTTCAAAGCACCGCTATCACGCAATCCTGCTTCCATTTTCTTCTATATCCTCAAGACCTTGCACCAATCGTCTACAGTTATCATATAGGAAGCAACCATAGTCCAATCTACTTCGAATGAGAGATATCTACAATGTTCTTAAGTGTTTGGGATGAACACCCCAGGATGGACCAGAAAGTACTTTCAGTAGGTTAAGAAATTTGGAGGTTTTATCGGTAGTTTCCTTTATGTGCTTTCTCCACAATAGAGATCTATCGAGCCACATTCCGAAGTACTTAACAAAAATAACTTTCTTCAAACACTTGTTTTGGCGTTTTACTAAAAATACACACACACGATTTTGTGGTTGATGATTCAAGTCCTATACTATCGAGGAAGGATATCATACAATCCAAAGCTCTCTGCATATTGTTTTCACAATGTTTAAGATCTTGATGGCTTATGTAAAAAGCAAAATCATCAGCATACTGTGACACAGTTATAATATCTCTTACTCGATTAAACACCTTGAAAGTGGTAATATTAAAGAGCAATGGTGAGAGTGGGTCTCCTTGCCCTAGCCCTCTACTCGTCCATCTGGCATATGTTCTCTGGTCGTCACTTTCAATATTGATAGTTAGACATCGAGCAGAAAGATATGACCACAGGTATTTACAAATATTTTTTCCAACTTTCAACTCATCCAGAGTGCATACGACTTGTTCAATTAAAATATGGTTGTAGGCATTTTCTATATCTAAAAAAACAAGCAACTGTTGGGATGTTATTAGTAAATCCTATCTGTATATCTGTTATAAGTCTGGCTAAAGTGTCTAGACAGGAATGAGATCTTCTAAAACCTGTTGTGAATGGAGATAATATTTGGTTTTTCTCTACATACCACTCTATTCTTTTTCCAAGCATGTTATGAAATATTTTACACACACATGACATAAGAGAGATTGGTCTTATCTTTGTATCATAGTTTGTGTCTCTATTTGCTTTTGGTATTGATCTAACGACTATGGTGCGCCACTGAGTTGGAACTGTTCCTGATTCAAAGATATTGTTATATAATTTTAAAAGATACTCTAGTCCGACATCTGGTAAATTATACATCATTGAGTAAGTAACACCATCATTACCTGGAGCTGTGTCTTTCTTTTTTAAACAGTTTGTGAGTTCTTGCAACTGAAAAGGTGACTCCAAAAGGATATTACTATGTTCGAATATAGGTTCATTATTTCTTACTGAGTCTGGTGCTAGACACTTTAGCAACTCTTTTTGTTTATCTTCAGTTGCATAAAATGTAGATCGTCGATAACCTTTGTACCATCTCATTTTATGCCACATATCTGAGACTGAAGTCACCTCATTAATACTATCATAAAATCTCTTATAACTAGATCGTAAATTTAGAAAAAAAAGAGATCCCTTCTCCGGATCTCTTCTGATCTCCTGTCTTCCACAGATTTCACACTTTCTGTGACTGCTTCGAACCATTTTATCAGTTCCATACAGATTTAGATTTCAGAATCACTGTCTCACAACACAAGCAAAGTCACTGTTTCACAACACAAGCAGAGTCACTATCTCAATTCAACGGCACGATCCAGATACAGAGGAGTAGCAGGTGCTCCTCCTCTGTATCTCTACTCGACTCGATGTAAACAGAAAACACAGAAAAAACAAAAATACAGAAAATTCGCCTCGAACTACGAATAATAATAAGTCAGGAAGCATAATTCAGAAGAAATTCCACACAAAAAGAGGTCCTTCAAACAAAAGCGACGTATATGATTCCAAATACGAATTACTTCCAAGGTTACAAATAGACATGTTCGGTGATTGGTTTAAATTCAGAAGGAAAGCAGGGATGGGTTCACGCGCGTGCTGCAACGTCTACTATGACAACTGAGTCGTAGCGGCGTGGACGATGTAATGCAACAAGTGAATTGGACCAAGTTAATAATATAAACAATGTTTTTTTTTTGTTTTTTATAACGGTTACTTTTTAAAATTCAGTGAACGTTATGTCCCGCCAAATATGATTAATTTATTAAGTTTTCGTCTAGAAGTAATTAGAAGAGACTCTTTGTGGGGTTTCAAGTTACGTGTCTCGTCAAGTGGCGCACGTCACCTATCCAGGTGTATATGTGCGCCCTTTTTCTTCCACATGCGTGTTCTGTCTGCCTACTGGGATGGGTCAATTAAACTATGACATTTCGGTGATCACCATTACTATTCTTCATTTTTATATATGTATATCAAAAGGTTACATAATGTAGGTGGGCTGAAGTACGGACACTCGGTACAAACGCGGCAGGGCAACTGAGCGCATGGCACGACTTTTGCAATAACAGCAAATTGCGCTCACGTTGCATGTATCGTGCCCCTACATCAACCCCCTTCTCATTTGAAAAATTTTGCATAATTTTTTTTTGCACAAGTAACAAACATAAAATAATTATCGGTAGTTAACATCATAACAGTAGGTATCTCCTAAGTAAGTATCTACAATGTTGTTCGATAAAAGTGCTTCTCTAGCAACATTGACTCGATAGCTCGACACAAATGGATCACGTTACCTACAACATATACATCGACGTCATCGACTGACTTTACTGACTCAACAATTTAGATACAAAGTCCAGTTGGATTGGATGCACCTACCACGTACCGTACACTAACAAAACAGTTACTCATTTTCCAACATTTTCAAACATCTAATTTTACAATATAAATTCAAAAATCTTATTTATTAAAAAAAAACAGAGGAACATTCTTAAAAAATGTCATTTACTACTACAAATATCTATATAAACAGTCACAATTAAACACAATATTAATTATAGGCAAACTTTGTAAAAACATATAAAATAACACGAAAATACAACAATAAAATAACAATGGGCTAAAAATCTACGTGCACCTTAAACATACTTCATAATAATTGCCGATAGAGTTCGCGAAACATGTGCTACTTCCACGACAGTTACATACTCGTATTTATCACTATGTATTAAGGTACACTGTTTTCACTATCTTCGAAATATCTTCTTGATTCCCAGCGAATCAGCTTCCGTCCGTCCCGTTGACACCAGTAACTAGGCAATGAATAGGGTGACTGAGCAATCCCTCCAAGTACAACGCTCACCTCCGGTATGCTTCCTCGGACGGTGTCCAACCAACCTCGAGCTAAGGTATCTGCAGGCCCAACCTGGAATACCCTTCAACAGCGCTGGCACCTCAGATTTATCTGGCTCAGTATAGACGGCGTAGGCTGCTGGCGATTCCTGCGTAGCTCATTATACCTCGGGCTGTTTGCGTTTATAGCTGCCTAACCTCCGGTACTGCATTATGCGTGACGTGTCCTCTTGCACGATGTCTCCACAAATAAGGTCTGCGGATGTTCCCTACTGCCTTCTATTATACTAATTCTTCATATTCCAATTATATATTAATATTATTATATTATTTGAATAAGTTGTAGGTACGTGTGGATGCTTATGAGTGCCGTCACTTCAGCTCTGTGAGTTGCCCCAAAAAATCTTAAAATCACAGAAGGTTCACTAATACGGTTTTCAAAATAGAATTTTCTAATCTTCTAGTCCCAGTAGACAGGTACGTGGGTGTCACCACTGTGGGGTTTCAGGTTATATGACTAAACGTGTCTCATCACGTGGCGCACGTCACCTATCTAGGTTTATATGTGCGCCCTGATTCTTCCACATGCGTGTTCTGCCTCATCATCATCATCATCATCATTATCAGCCGGAAGACGTCCACTGCTGAACATAGGCCTCCCCCATAGAACGCCACTTGGACCGGCTACTCGCTTCCTGCATCCAGCGATTCCCCGCGGTTTTTATGAGGTCGTCGGTCCACCTAGCGGGGGGCCGGCCTACACTACGCCTTCCGGTGCGTGGTCGCCACTCGAGAACCTTTCTTCCCCATCGGTTATCAGTTCTGCGAGCGATGTGGCCTGCCCATTGCCACTTCAACTTGCTAATTTTGAGAGCTATGTCGGTGACCTTAGTTCTCCTACGGATCTCCTCATTTCGGATCTTATCACGCAGGGAAACCCCAAGCATAGCCCTCTCCATTGCTCGTTGAGCGACTTCAAGCTTGTTAATGAGGCCCACAGTAAGGGACCACGTCTCAGTGCCATAAGTCATCACTGGCAACACACACTGGTTGAAAACCTTGGTTTTCAGGCTCTGAGGTATTGAGGACGAAAAGATGGATCGAAGCTTCCCGAACGCTGCCCATCCGAGCTGGATTCTTCGTGCGACCTCCTTGTCGAAGTTGGACCTACCTAATTGGACAGTCTGTCCCAGGAAGACGTACTCGTCTACAACTTCGAGTGTATCGTTTCCAACAATTACCGGTATAGGTGGAACATGGACATTGGACATGATTTTCGTCTTATCCATGTTCATCTTAAGACCAACCTGTTGGGAAACTCTACTGAGGTCGTTGAGCATGGTGCCGATATCCTCGAGCGACTCCGCCATTATAACTATATCATCGGCAAAACGAAGGTTAGTGATGTATTCGCCATTAATGTTGATGCCACATCCTTTCCAGTCCAAAAGTTTGAAAACATCCTCCAATGCGTTAGTGAACAGTTTCGGAGAGATGACGTCTCCCTGTCTCACACCTCTCTGCAATGGAATTTGTTCCGTACTCTGGTCCTGTAATCGGACTGACATAGTGGCCTTGCTGTATAAACACTTCAACGCTTCGATATACCTATAGTCAATTTGGCATCGCTGCAAGGACTGCAGTATGGCCCACTTCTCGATAGAATCAAAGGCTTTCTCGTAATCCACAAACGCTAGACACAGTGGCTGATTATACTCTTCGGTCTTCTGTATAATCTGCCGTAGTGTATGAATGTGGTCTACGGTGCTAAAGCCTCTTCGGAAACCGGCTTGTTCAGGAGGCTGGAACTCATCAAACCTGCGTGCGAGACGGTTCGTGATGACTCTCGAAAACAGCTTGTACACGTGGCTCAAGAGCGATATGGGCCTATAATTCTTCAATAAGGTTTTATCACCTTTTTTGAAGAACAGCACCACCACGCTCTTGTGCCACGTTTCCGGCGTTTTGCCTTCGAAGATGACAGAATTGAATAACTTCTGGAGGACTAAAAGTATCGGTCTACCACCCGCTCTCAGAAGTTCAGTCGTAATTCCGTCCTCTCCTGGCGCCTTGTTGTTCTTAAGCTGTTTGAGAGCCATTCTAATCTCGTACAGGCTGATGTCCGGGATGTCTTCGGTATAGTGTCGGACTAACTTTGCTCTGGTGTCCTGAGCTGCTTCAGTAACGGGTTCGCGCGTCGAGGTATATAACTGTCGATAGAAGCTCTCAATCTCTCTCAGAATCTCAGGCTTGGATGAAACGATACTGCCATTTTCGGTCTTCAGTTTTGTCATTTGGCTTTGCCCAATAGACGAATCCTTTGCAAACACTTTAGAGCCCTGGTTCCGCTCAATTGCTGCCGTAATACGCGCAGTATTATAAGCACGCAAGTCGTGTCGCATGGACTTCCAAATTCGTCTATTGAGTTTACCGTAATCCGACATATCAACTGCGGACTGCAGTCTCATTTCGCTCCGTTCTGCCATTAGTTTCAGAGTTTCTTTTGAGAGTTTTTGAGCTTTCCTGCGGCGTTTGGTCTCACAGAATTCGGACCCAACCGCTTGGACAGTTTCCACCAACCCGTTGTTCAACTCATCCACTGTGTCGCATTCAGCTAAGCACTGAAAACGGTTTTGAAGTTCAAGTTGAAACTTTTCGGGGTTTTGGATTTGGGCACGATTTGGACGGAGCGTAGACTTCACCAGACGTGACCTCTCAAGCTTGACATTGATATTCAATGCGCCTCTTACGATGCGGTGATCGCTGCCGGTTTTTACCTTGCTGATCACAGAGACGTCATTAAATATGCGCTTATTGGTCGTCATGATGAAGTCGATCTCGTTCGTAGTGGAACCGTCGGGACTCATCCACGTCCACTTCCTGGATGGCCGCTTCATGTAGAAGGAGTTCATCATAAAGAGTCCCTCCTTCTCCATGAAGTCAGCCAGCCTCTGTCCCCTCGAGTTCCGCTGCCCGTATCCAAATGGCCCTACTCTCAACTCATCACGTTTCCTTGTGCCTAGCTTTGCGTTGAAGTCTCCCATTACAACAGTGAAGTAGGTTTCAGAAGTATGCATGGCCCTGGATATATCCTCGTACATACTTTCTACTTCATTGTCCGAGTGTGCCGAGGTCGGTGCGTATACCTGTATAACCTTCAGCGAATACCGTTTGGTTATTCTGAGTATGAGGAACGCTACCCTAGCCGACACACTATCGACTTACTACTACGTTGTTAACGAGAGACTTGCGGACGAGGAACCCGACACCACCCTGGGATTGTTGGTCTCCCTCCCGGTGGAAGAACAAGTTGCCGGAATTTAGAATTATCGTGTCCTGTCCCTGTCTTCGGACTTCAGATAATCCCATGACATCCCAGCGTAACTTGAGCGTCTCTTCCTCCAATTCGACCATCTTTTCATCGGTCCTGAGCGTGCGTGTATTGTATGTTGCCAGGGCCAGGGGTCGTTTTTGGGATTGGTAGCCGGATCTCTGCCGGAGATTCTTCGCACCCCCTGCTCCACCGTTACAATGGCCGCTACCGTAGCCACGGATAGCAGAGCTGCCGGGAACTGGGGGCCGTGGTTTAATGTTAATTGTCATGGGGGGGGATTTGCCTTAATGCACCACGCTTGGCAGGCGTCTTGGTGATCGCAGTGGATGTTGACGCAGACTACGGGAAATGCTGCTGCCCATTTCCCGGATATTCCCTTAGCCGCCTCTTACGGCACCCACGGGAAAAGTTAGGGGGGGTACAATTCGAAGCCGGTACCACCACGGCAAGTGTTCTGCCTGCCTACTGGGATAGGTCAATAAAACTATGACATTTCGGTGATCACCATTACTATTCTTCATTTTTATATATGTATATCAAAAGGTTACATTATGTATGTGGGCTGAAGTACGGACACTCGGTACAAACGCGGCAGGGCAACTGAGCGCATGGCACGACTTTTGCAATAACAGCAAATTGCGCTCACGTTGCATGTATCGTGCCCCTACACTACACTCTTTCTTCGCAATGTAGTGAAGTAAGATTTAAAAAAATTCGCATATTCATTTTACCAAAATCATATTTAACTAGCTGGTGCCCGCGACTACGTCTGCGCAGGGTTAGTACTTCGAGTAGCTTATTATCTTCTCCAAGGCCTCACCCTGACCAGACCTCCATTTATCATTATACCAAAATGACATTAAATATGTACATGGTCAAACGCAATTGTTATAATAGAAGTCTAAGAGAAAATGTAAATACTTAGTGTATCAATCAGTAAACACTAATAATAAAAGACAGGACTTACGAGTACATACACATAATATATCACCATTAAAAAAACTATCATTTCATTTCATCACCCTTGACGGTATTTGTGTTACGTTTGATCCCCCTTGAGTCTAGTGTATCGAGCTGTCAAAATAATAGCGAGCGACACAAGCTTAAGGCACAAACAAAAAAAAACAAACTTAAATGTAGGCGTTGAATACACCGCTGCTTACCCCTTCGAGGATATATAGGCGAAACCGTTTGTTATGTTGTGTTAAAAAATAACATGTAAGTATTGCGGGTGATTCACTCAAAACCGCTAGATTGATGTTTCACCTCCGTCGTGATGGCGGAATCGCTCGACTACAGTCGGCTGAACAACAAAGACGGATGACATGCCAACTCTATCGCCGAGCACGTCTAGTGTATCGAGCTGGCAAAATCATTGCGTGCTTTTGACTTGAGGTACGTTCGTTTAGCAATGAGGGCATTGGTGACGTTGCAATTGTTGGCTCTTTTGTTAAAGCGTTCGTAAAGCTTAAAATCGTTATTATTGCCGCTATTCCCACACTCTACTCGAACGCTAAGCCGTGCATAAGACCTAAAATCGCACGATTGTGCTGTCAAATAGATAGTTGTCAAAAAACGATCAAAAACAGTCGCAGCTCCGGACGTGGGTTAATAATTGTACTTTTCGGTGGCATAAAAAACTCTTTTTTAGCTTTGCGAACGGTGAACAAAAAGAGCCGTAAACGACATTTTCACCCACAAATTCCCAATTCGAACGCCATTGTGACCGTTTTAGCGTTATTTTTCGCCAACTTGGGGCTATTCGAACGCACTATATAATCTACGAGAAACTGACACAACTTTGACAGAACTCTATTGTCAGAAAGAAAGTCATCATTATGATCTTGGCATCGGCGGAGAACTTGTTATTTTGTCTATGCTGTACCCAAAAATATTCGGCCGTCTCACCCGCGTGGTGATAGATGATAATGATGATGAAAATTTGCCTATATGCTATTCCAGACTATAATCTATCTCTGTGACAAATTTCAATCAGATATGTACCAGCCGTTCTGCCGTTATTGAGTAACAAACATTCATTAAAATCATCCATCCATCCATCCAAACTTTCACATCATTTATGATATTAGTGGGATATAAGTAGGTAGGAAGTAGGATAGGATATTCGTTATTTGCCTGGTGGACGTTTTTCAGTGGTCGCAGAATAGGTACCTTCATTATCAATTATTTTAGAAAAGCATTGTGTTGATATTACTGACAGATTTATGAGCAACTCAAGTAAACCACTTCAAAATTTGCAAAGGGTAAATTTTCATTAGCTTGAAAATTTAAACGTACTTACGCAATTCAACCAAGCAATGAACTATTTTTTTAATGCTATACTATGCAACTGTAGGTAATCGGTTATTACTGTTAATTGTTCATTTTCTGTAGTATTTTTTAGAGATGTTGATGTTTTATTTGGGACGAATCATCAGCGTAAAAATGATAAGTTTACTTAATATAAGATTTGATATACATAATAACATAAACAAAAAAACAGTAGGTACTAAATGTACAGACTGGGAGGTACTGCAGATTTGTGTAACATGGTACATATACAATTTCTTTCAATTTGTTTTTTTATTTATTTCTTCAAAATTAACTGAGTAAGTATATAAAGCGTCTAGTCATACTCTTGTCTTTCTAGCTTAATTGCAGAGAGGCATTTATTTTACTGCACTGGATCGGCAAGAAAATGAAAATAAAACTAAGCTAAAACTAAATAAGCAAAATACATTGCTGTTACATTTCAATATTCAGTTCTGTAAATATACATTAATCAAAAATAGACTGACTTTATTTTGCATAGTATTGACCATCTCGATTTGTATACGTATTTGTACATCTTTGAATATAATTATAATTTTGCTACTACTTACTAATAATAGTGATTCCTGGACATTTTAATCTTGTATGGATCCTGCACCACTTCACAACACATGCTGGCATGATGATTCACAGCTGTAGTTCACAATGATAAAAATTAAAATGTATGCGAAGATTTCACGTGTGCTCGCTTGCAAGAAAAATGTCCGACTGATGACGTATTGAACACGACTTTTAAGCCCCGTCTACTTGAACACGACTTTTGTTGGGTCATTTTTTTAAAGCAGTTACTGTTCCTGACTTATTATTATTCGTAGGCCTCGAACTACGAATAATAATTATTATTCGTAGGCCTCGAATCACAAAATCGCACATAAAAACCGCTCAAATAGTTTAGTCTCCACAGCTCAGAGAGGTGTTATTTTAACTGTTTTGTTTATACTCGTACCTACTTCAATTTTTTTTGTTTCAATTGACAATTTGATTACAGGATTTTCTGTTTTCACTTTTCAGCAATTTACAGCCTATTAAGTAAGTTAATCAGTATGTTGTTCTTAAAGTTAACTTTAAGAACATCATCAATCAACATAGTAGTGCTGTAGAAGTTCGTGTTCGCCAGTTGAATAGAAACAGCAACAACAAATGTAAATTCAGCCTGCTTGTATTTTTATCATAGGTAGGTGTAAAAAACCATGGCGCAATTCTGATGCTGGACTAGCTGGTATTAGCAAGGTTTTAGAAGAAAAATACACCTTATTAATAAAGAAGCTGTTTGTTAGGGCCGTATTCCTAAAATACGTTTAGTAATGAATCCAACCTCAATTATAGATCTGAGTCAATTACGGTATTTACTGTCAAATCTCCACATAAGAGGAGATCCACAACTGAGCATCTTAGTGGAATTTAGCCCTTAGTTCTTCACATAGAATGCCTTGCACTTTATAGCATCACCTATAAACTTAATATAAAATGATAATGTTCTACAGGCCTCATGCTGAATATGAAAAAGCAAAAGAAAAGAAGACAATAAGAAATATTACTTGCAGTCTAATGTTGATATAAATGTGTTCGATGATTAATGAAATTGTAGGCAGAACATGTTTATTGTTGTGAGAAATTAAATTTGAAAATGGTAACGTACATAAACTTATAAATCTATGGAAAACATTACATTTAAATTCAGACACAAATGTGTATGACCAGGATTACCAGGAGTAAAGATTTCTATATATTTTTTATATTTGACAAGCAATTTTGATTAGCTTATTTATGTAGGTACCATTATAATAAATACCTTTGGATAAGACCGTTTATTTTAATTGTTCCTTGTTAGTTCACTTTTAGAATAAAATTGCATAGGTAAGTATTATACCTACTTATTATGACTTTTATTCATAGGCTTTTTGAGTTACATAACTATCAGTCATTGCCCGTGGTCCACCTACATAGTTCACCTAACTGTACCAGGCTAGGCTAGAATTATGTTATGTACCCACATTCAATTCATTGTTGCCTACTAAAAATGCATTTATTTAAAAAAAACCATTGAAGCCAGTACATCACAGTGTTACTCATTAGGAAATAGATTCTTAATGTGTCCCACTATTTTAAACCTACATTATACAGTCTTCCAGTAGGACATGCTGGCTGTAAAACTAAAAATGTTTCATTGTAGGTATGTAACAATCGAGATGTAATGTGTATGCTACGCTGCTATTACAGGCAAATATAAAATTGTAAGAGACAAGACATATTGTTGGTTGTTTATTTGTGCAATGTACCTACTAACTAGAAATAACAGGTACAGCATATACTTTATTCAATGAAATTCTAAATTATCAAACCGGAGATTAAATACAAACTGGTATGTACCTAGCTATTTTCCCCCAATGGTAATTTTCATAAAGTAGGACGACCTAATAATTAATAAATGTGGACATTTCACACAGCACCACCTGGCCCAAAACTAAGCAAAGCTTGAGCCGGATTACTGACATAGTATTTTTTGTTTTTAAATACATACTATGTATTTACAAACCTATAGAGAAACACCCAGACCCAGAACAAACATCAATGTTCATCACATAAATTTAAATCAAATTGAAATAATTAATTGATAAATTATGTGTATATTATGTATATATATGTTATATTATCTACAATGGTAGATCATATAACACACTAGCTGCGTTCCACGGCTTAACCCGCATGCTGATGAATCAGAACTTATACCCTATACTTATTCATCAGGCATAATGTAGGATTCCAATGATGCAAGAATTTTTCAAATTGCTCCACTAGTTTTGGATACTACCTATTCAATTCAAACAAACAAATCTTTCCTCTTTATATTATAAGTATAGAATTATAATTTTCCCTAAGTATTTATTAGCTATAACACTTAGACAGTTCATTAGTAGCTAGTAGTACTGGGATCCAAACCATGGACAATGGACAGAAACAAGTATGTACAAATATAAAATTTTAACAACTTGACTTCCAGCAGACAACTGCTCGGGACAGCGGCTTGGGCGGCAGCTCAGCGCAGAAGCACGGGCAGTAGCTCAGCGCAGAAGCTCAGCGCAGCAGCTCAGCGCAGCAGTTTGAGAAGCCACTCAGGATACCTGCTCGGGACAGCTGAAAAACAAATGAATGTGTTAATATCTGTCGACGTGCTATGATAAAATTCTGGACTTCCATCACCCGCACCACACAATGCAATGAAAACAAAGAAAAACATTCCATGCCTTACATACTTTACCAAGATCTCACTCGCACAGTTTAGTGATTTTTTTCTTTATTAATGCATACCAAAGACAACTAGCGCGTGATATCAATTTGTGAAGATTAACTGTCGAATGTCTCAACAAACTCACGATATCACCTTTGCATGACACCACACAAGGTAATCTTTGGTGTCGATTACTCCGGACTTGACTTCCTGCAGACAACTGCTCGGGAAAGCGGCTTGGGCGGCAGCTCAGCGCAGAAGCACGGGCAGTTGCTCAGCGCAGCAGCTCAGCGCAGCAGTTTGGGCAGCCACTCAGGATACCTGCTCGGGACAGCTGAAAAACAAATAAATGTGTTAATATCTGTCGACTTACTACGATAAAATTCTGGACTTCCATCACCCGCACCACACAAGGCAATGAAAACAAAGAAAAACATTCCATGCCTTACATACTTTAACAAGTTCTCATACGCACAGTTTAGTGATATTTTTCTTTATTAATGCATACCAAAGACAACTAGCGCGTGATATCAATTTGTGAAGATTAACTGTCGAATGTCCCAACAAACTCACGATATCACCTTTGCATGACACCACACAAGGTAATCTTTAGTGTCGATTACTCCAGACTTGACTTCCAGCAGACAACTGCTCGGGACAGCGGCTTGGGCGGCCGCTCAGCGCAGACGCACGGGCAGTTGCTCAGCGCAGCAGTTTGGGCAGGCGCTCAGGATACCTGCTCGGGACAGCTGAAAAACAAATGAATGTGTTAATATCTGTCGATGTATTATGATAAAATTCTGGACTTCCATCAACCGCACCACACAATGCAATTTCTTTATTAATGCATACCAAAGACAACTAGCGCGTGATATCAATTTGTGAAGATTAACTGTCGAATGTCTCAAAAAACTTACGATACCACCTTGGCATACACCACACAAGGTCATCTTTGGTGTCGATTACTCCGGACTTGACTTCCAGCAGACAACTGCTCGGGACAGCGGCTTGGGCGGCCGCTCAGCGCAGACGCACGGGCAGTTGCTCAGCGCAGCAGCCCAGCGCAGCAGTTTGGGCAGCCGCTCAGGATACCTGCTCGGGACAGCTGAAAAACAAATGAATGTGTTAATATCTGTCGACGTACTACGATAAAATTCTGGACTTCCATCACCCGCACCACACAAGGCAATGAAAACAAAGAAAATCATTCCATGCCTTACATACTTTACCAAAATCTCACTCGCACAGTTTAGTGATATTTTTCTTTATTAATGCATACCAAAGACAACTAGCGCGTGATATCAATTTGTGAAGATTAACTGTCGAATGTCTCAACAATTTTACGATACTACCTTTGCATACACAACACAAGGTAATCTTTGGTGTCGATTACTCCGGACTTGACTTCCAGCAGACAACTGCTCGGGACAGCGGCTTGTGTGGCAGCTCAGCGCAGAAGCACGGGCAGTTGCTCAGCGCAGCAGCCCAGCGCAGCAGTTTGGGCAGCCGCTCAGGATACCTGCTTGGGACAGCTGAAAAACAAATGAATGTGTTAATATCTGTCGACGTACTACGATAAAATTCTGGACTTCCATCACCCGCACCACACTATGCAATGAAAACAAAGAAAAGCATTCCATGCCTTACATACTTTACCAAGTTCTCACACGCACACTTAAGTGATATTTTTCTTTATTAATGCATACCAAAGACAACTAGCGCGTGATATCAATTTGTGAAGATTAACTGTCGAATGTCTCAACAATTTTACGATACTACCTTTGCATACACAACACAAGGTAATCTTTGGTGTCGATTACTCCGGACTTGACTTCCAGCAGACAACTGCTCGGGACAGCGGCTTGGGTGGCAGCTCAGCGCAGACGCACGGGCAGTTGCTCAGCGCAGCAGCTCAGCTCAGCGCAGCAGTTTGGGCAGCCACTCAGGATACCTGCTCGGGACAGCTGAAAAACAAATGAATGTGTTAATATCTGTCGACGTACTATGATAAAATTCTGGACTTCCATCACCCGCACCACACAATGCAATGAAAACAAAGAAAAACATTCCATGCCTTACATACTTTACCAAGATCTCACTCGCACAGTTTAGTGATTTTTTCTTTATTAATGCATACCAAAGACAACTAGCGCGTGATATCAATTTGTGAAGATTAACTGTCGAATGTCTCAACAAACTCACGATATCACCTTTGCATGACACCACACAAGGTAATCTTTGGTGTCGATTACTCCGGACTTGACTTCTAGCAGACAACTGCTCAGGACAGCGGCTTGGGCGGCCGCTCAGCGCAGACGCACGGGCAGTTGCTTAGCGCAGCAGCCCAGCGCAGCAGTTTGGGCAGCCGCTCAGGATACCTGCTCGGGACAGCTGAAAAACAAATAAATGTGTTAATATCTGTCGACTTACTACGATAAAATTCTGAACTTCCATGACCCGCACCACACAAGGCAATGAAAACAAAGAAAAACATTCCATGCCTTACATACTTTACCAAGATCTCACTCGCACAGTTTAGTGATTTTTTCTTTATTTATGCATACCAAAGACAACTAGCGCGTGATATCAATTTGTGAAGATTAACTGTCAAATGTCTCAACAAACTCACGATATCACCTTTGCATGACACCACACAAGGTAATCTTTGGTGTCGATTACTCCGGACTTGACTTCCAGCAGACAACTGCTCGGGACAGCGGCTTGGGCGGCAGCTCAGCGCAGAAGCACGGGCAGTTGCTCAGCGCAGCAGCTCAGCGCAGCAGTTTGAGCAGCCACTTAGGATACCTATTCGGGACAGCTGAAAAACAAATGAATGTGTTAATATCTGTCGACGTACTATGATAAAATTCTGGACTTCCATCACCCGCACCACACAATGCAATGAAAACAAAGAAAAACATTCCATGCCTTACATACTTTACCAAGATCTCACTCGCACAGTTTAGTGATTTTTTCTTTATTAATGCATACCAAAGACAACTAGCGCGTGATATCAATTTGTGAAGATTAACTGTCGAATGTCTCAACAAACTCACGATATCACCTTTGCATGACACCACACAAGGTAATCTTTAGTGTCGATTACTCCAGACTTGACTTCCAGCAGACAACTGCTCGGGACAGCGGCTTGGGCGGCCGCTCAGCGCAGACGCACGGGCAGTTGCTCAGCGCAGCAGTTTGGGCAGGCGCTCAGGATACCTGCTCGGGACAGCTGAAAAACAAATGAATGTGTTAATATCTGTCGATGTATTATGATAAAATTCTGGACTTCCATCAACCGCACCACACAATGCAATTTCTTTATTAATGCATACCAAAGACAACTAGCGCGTGATATCAATTTGTGAAGATTAACTGTCGAATGTCTCAAAAAACTTACGATACCACCTTGGCATACACCACACAAGGTCATCTTTGGTGTCGATTACTCCGGACTTGACTTCCAGCAGACAACTGCTCGGGACAGCGGCTTGGGCGGCCGCTCAGCGCAGACGCACGGGCAGTTGCTCAGCGCAGCAGCCCAGCGCAGCAGTTTGGGCAGCCGCTCAGGATACCTGCTCGGGACAGCTGAAAAACAAATGAATGTGTTAATATCTGTCGACGTACTACGATAAAATTCTGGACTTTCATCACCCGCACCACACAAGGCAATGAAAACAAAGAAAATCATTCCATGCCTTACATACTTTACCAAAATCTCACTCGCACAGTTTAGTGATATTTTTCTTTATTAATGCATACCAAAGACAACTAGCGCGTGATATCAATTTGTGAAGATTAACTGTCGAATGTCTCAACAATTTTACGATACTACCTTTGCATACACAACACAAGGTAATCTTTGGTGTCGATTACTCCGGACTTGACTTCCAGCAGACAACTGCTCGGGACAGCGGCTTGTGTGGCAGCTCAGCGCAGAAGCACGGGCAGTTGCTCAGCGCAGCAGCCCAGCGCAGCAGTTTGGGCAGCCGCTCAGGATACCTGCTTGGGACAGCTGAAAAACAAATGAATGTGTTAATATCTGTCGACGTACTACGATAAAATTCTGGACTTCCATCACCCGCACCACACTATGCAATGAAAACAAAGAAAAGCATTCCATGCCTTACATACTTTACCAAGTTCTCACACGCACACTTAAGTGATATTTTTCTTTATTAATGCATACCAAAGACAACTAGCGCGTGATATCAATTTGTGAAGATTAACTGTCGAATGTCTCAACAATTTTACGATACTACCTTTGCATACACAACACAAGGTAATCTTTGGTGTCGATTACTCCGGACTTGACTTCCAGCAGACAACTGCTCGGGACAGCGGCTTGGGTGGCAGCTCAGCGCAGACGCACGGGCAGTTGCTCAGCGCAGCAGCTCAGCTCAGCGCAGCAGTTTGGGCAGCCACTCAGGATACCTGCTCGGGACAGCTGAAAAACAAATGAATGTGTTAATATCTGTCGACGTACTATGATAAAATTCTGGACTTCCATCACCCGCACCACACAATGCAATGAAAACAAAGAAAAACATTCCATACCTTACATACTTTACCAAGATCTCACTCGCACAGTTTAGTGATTTTTTCTTTATTAATGCATACCAAAGACAACTAGCGCGTGATATCAATTTGTGAAGATTAACTGTCGAATGTCTCAACAAACTCACGATATCACCTTTGCATGACACCACACAAGGTAATCTTTGGTGTCGATTACTCCGGACTTGACTTCTAGCAGACAACTGCTCGGGACAGCGGCTTGGGCGGCCGCTCAGCGCAGACGCACGGGCAGTTGCTTAGCGCAGCAGCCCAGCGCAGCAGTTTGGGCAGCCGCTCAGGATACCTGCTCGGGACAGCTGAAAAACAAATAAATGTGTTAATATCTGTCGACTTACTACGATAAAATTCTGAACTTCCATGACCCGCACCACACAAGGCAATGAAAACAAAGAAAAACATTCCATGCCTTACATACTTTACCAAGATCTCACTCGCACAGTTTAGTGATTTTTTCTTTATTTATGCATACCAAAGACAACTAGCGCGTGATATCAATTTGTGAAGATTAACTGTCAAATGTCTCAACAAACTCACGATATCACCTTTGCATGACACCACACAAGGTAATCTTTGGTGTCGATTACTCCGGACTTGACTTCCAGCAGACAACTGCTCGGGACAGCGGCTTGGGCGGCAGCTCAGCGCAGAAGCACGGGCAGTTGCTCAGCGCAGCAGCTCAGCGCAGCAGTTTGAGCAGCCACTTAGGATACCTATTCGGGACAGCTGAAAAACAAATGAATGTGTTAATATCTGTCGACGTACTATGATAAAATTCTGGACTTCCATCACCCGCACCACACAATGCAATGAAAACAAAGAAAAACATTCCATGCCTTACATACTTTACCAAGATCTCACTCGCACAGTTTAGTGATTTTTTCTTTATTAATGCATACCAAAGACAACTAGCGCGTGATATCAATTTGTGAAGATTAACTGTCGAATGTCTCAACAAACTCACGATATCACCTTTGCATGACACCACACAAGGTAATCTTTGGTGTCGATTACTCCAGACTTGACTTCTAGCAGACAACTGCTGGGGACAGCGGCTTGGGCGGCCGCTCAGCGCAGACGCACGGGCAGTTGCTTAGCGCAGCAGCCCAGCGCAGCAGTTTGGGCAGCCGCTCAGGATACCTGCTCGGGACAGCTGAAAAACAAATAAATGTGTTAATATCTGTCGACTTACTACGATAAAATTCTGGACTTCCATCACCCGCACCACACAAGGCAATGAAAACAAAGAAAAACATTC
Source organism: Selenia dentaria (assembly GCA_917880725.1). Taxonomy (NCBI): domain Eukaryota; kingdom Metazoa; phylum Arthropoda; class Insecta; order Lepidoptera; family Geometridae; genus Selenia; species Selenia dentaria. The sequence goes on along the minus strand of OU862888.1, from coordinate 15,610,514 downwards.
CATGCCTTACATACTTTAACAAGTTCTCATACGCACAGTTTAGTGATTTTTTTCTTTATTAATGCATACCAAAGACAACTAGCGCGTGATATCAATTTGTGAAGATTAACTGTCGAATGTCTCAACAAACTTACGATACTACCTTTGCATACACAACACAAGGTAATCTTTGGTGTCGATTACTCCGGACTTGACTTCCAGCAGACAACTGCTCGGGACAGCGGCTTGGGCGGCAGCTCAGCGCAGAAGCACGGGCAGTTGCTCAGCGCAGCAGCTCAGCGCAGCAGTTTGAGCAGCCACTCAGGATACCTGCTCGGGACAGCTGAAAAACAAATGAATGTGTTAATATCTGTCGACGTACTACGATAAAATTCTGGACTTCCATCACCCGCACCAAACAATGCAACGAAAACAAAGAAAAACATGCCATGCCTTACATACTTTAACAAGTTCTCACACGCACAGTTTAGTGATTTTTTTCTTTATTAATGCATACCAAAGACAACTAGCACGTGATATCAATTTGTGAAGATTAACTGTCGTATGTCTCAACAAACTTACGATACCACCTTGGCATACACCACACAAGGTAATCTTTGGTGTCGATTACTCCGGACTTGACTTCCAGCTGACAACTGCTCGAGACAGCGGCTTGGGCGGCCGCTCAGCGCACACGCACGGGCAGTTGCTCAGCGCAGCAGCCCAGCGCAGCAGTTTGGGCAGCCGCTCAGGATACCTGCTCGGGACAGCTGAAAAACAAATAAATGTGTTAATATCTGTCGACGTACTACGATAAAATTCTGGACTTCCATCACCCGCACCAAACAATGCAACGAAAACAAAGAAAAACATGCCATGCCTTACATACTTTAACAAGTTCTCACACGCACAGTTTAGTGATTTTTTTCTTTATTAATGCATACCAAAGACAACTAGCGCGTGATATCAATTTGTGAAGATTAACTGTCGAATGTCTCAACAAACTCACGATATCACCTTTGCATGACACCACACAAGGTAATCTTTGGTGTCGATTACTCCGGACTTGACTTCTAGCAGACAACTGCTCGGGACAGCGGCTTGGGCGGCCGCTCAGCGCAGACGCACGGGCAGTTGCTTAGCGCAGCAGCCCAGCGCAGCAGTTTGGGCAGCCGCTCAGGATACCTGCTCGGGACAGCTGAAAAACAAATAAATGTGTTAATATCTGTCGACTTACTACGATAAAATTCTGGACTTCCATCACCCGCACCACACAAGGCAATGAAAACAAAGAAAAACATTCCATGCCTTACATACTTTAACAAGTTCTCATACGCACAGTTTAGTGATTTTTTTCTTTATTAATGCATACCAAAGACAACTAGCGCGTGATATCAATTTGTGAAGATTAACTGTCGAATGTCTCAACAAACTCACGATATCACCTTTGCATGACACCACACAAGGTAATCTTTAGTGTCGATTACTCCGGACTTGACTTCCAGCAGACAACTGCTCGGGACAGCGGCTTGGGTGGCAGCTCAGCGCAGAAGCACGGGCAGTTGCTCAGCGCAGCAGCCCAGCGCAGCAGTTTGGGCAGCCGCTCAGGATACCTGCTTGGGACAGCTGAAAAACAAATGAATGTGTTAATATCTGTCGACGTACTACGATAAAATTCTGGACTTCCATCACCCGCACCACACTATGCAATGAAAACAAAGAAAAGCATTCCATGCCTTACATACTTTACCAAGTTCTCACACGCACACTTAAGTGATATTTTTCTTTATTAATGCATACCAAAGACAACTAGCGCGTGATATCAATTTGTGAAGATTAACTGTCGAATGTCTCAACAAACTCACGATATCACCTTTGCATACACCACACAAGGTAATCTTTGGTTTCGATTACTCCGGACTTGACTTTCAGCAGACAACTGCTCGGGACAGCGGCTTGGGCGGCAGCTCAGCGCAGAAGCACGGGCAGTTGCTCAGCGCAGCAGCTCAGCGCAGCAGCTCAGCGCAGCAGTTTGAGCAGCCACTTAGGATACCTGCTCGGGACAGCTGAAAAACAAATGAATGTGTTAATATCTGTCGACGTACTATGATAAAATTCTGGACTTCCATCACCCGCACCACACAATGCAATGAAAACAAAGAAAAACATTCCATGCCTTACATACTTTACCAAGATCTCACTCGCACAGTTTAGTGATTTTTTCTTTATTAATGCATACCAAAGACAACTAGCGCGTGATATCAATTTGTGAAGATTAACTGTCGAATGTCTCAACAAACTCACGATATCACCTTTGCATGACACCACACAAGGTAATCTTTGGTGTCGATTACTCCGGACTTGACTTCTAGCAGACAACTGCTCGGGACAGCGGCTTGGGCGGCCGCTCAGCGCAGACGCACGGGCAGTTGCTTAGCGCAGCAGCCCAGCGCAGCAGTTTGGGCAGCCGCTCAGGATACCTGCTCGGGACAGCTGAAAAACAAATAAATGTGTTAATATCTGTCGACTTACTACGATAAAATTCTGGACTTCCATCACCCGCACCACACAAGGCAATGAAAACAAAGAAAAACATTCCATGCCTTACATACTTTAACAAGTTCTCATACGCACAGTTTAGTGATTTTTTTCTTTATTAATGCATACCAAAGACAACTAGCGCGTGATATCAATTTGTGAAGATTAACTGTCGAATGTCTCAACAAACTCACGATATCACCTTTGCATGACACCACACAAGGTAATCTTTAGTGTCGATTACTCCGGACTTGACTTCCAGCAGACAACTGCTCGGGACAGCGGCTTGGGCGGCAGCTCAGCGCAGAAGCACGGGCAGTTGCTCAGCGCAGCAGCTCAGCGCAGCAGCTCAGCGCAGCAGTTTGAGCAGCCACTTAGGATACCTGCTCGGGACAGCTGAAAAACAAATGAATGTGTTAATATCTGTCGACGTACTATGATAAAATTCTGGACTTCCATCACCCGCACCACACAATGCAATGAAAACAAAGAAAAACATTCCATGCCTTACATACTTTACCAAGATCTCACTCGCACAGTTTAGTGATTTTTTCTTTATTAATGCATACCAAAGACAACTAGCGCGTGATATCAATTTGTGAAGATTAACTGTCGAATGTCTCAACAAACTCACGATATCACCTTTGCATGACACCACACAAGGTAATCTTTGGTGTCGATTACTCCGGACTTGACTTCTAGCAGACAACTGCTCGGGACAGCGGCTTGGGCGGCCGCTCAGCGCAGACGCACGGGCAGTTGCTTAGCGCAGCAGCCCAGCGCAGCAGTTTGGGCAGCCGCTCAGGATACCTGCTCGGGACAGCTGAAAAACAAATAAATGTGTTAATATCTGTCGACTTACTACGATAAAATTCTGGACTTCCATCACCCGCACCACACAAGGCAATGAAAACAAAGAAAAACATTCCATGCCTTACATACTTTAACAAGTTCTCATACGCACAGTTTAGTGATTTTTTTCTTTATTAATGCATACCAAAGACAACTAGCACGTGATATCAATTTGTGAAGATTAACTGTCGAATGTCTCAACAAACTTACGATACTACCTTTGCATACACAACACAAGGTAATCTTTGGTGTCGATTACTCCGGACTTGACTTCCAGCAGACAACTGCTCGGGACAGCGGCTTGGGCGGCAGCTCAGCGCAGAAGCACGGGCAGTTGCTCAGCGCAGCAGCTCAGCGCAGCAGTTTGAGCAGCCACTCAGGATACCTGCTCGGGACAGCTGAAAAACAAATGAATGTGTTAATATCTGTCGACGTACTACGATAAAATTCTGGACTTCCATCACCCGCACCAAACAATGCAACGAAAACAAAGAAAAACATGCCATGCCTTACATACTTTAACAAGTTCTCACACGCACAGTTTAGTGATTTTTTTTCTTTATTAATGCATACCAAAGACAACTAGCGCGTGATATCAATTTGTGAAGATTAACTGTCGTATGTCTCAACAAACTTACGATACCACCTTGGCATACACCACACAAGGTAATCTTTGGTGTCGATTACTCCGGACTTGACTTCCAGCTGACAACTGCTCGAGACAGCGGCTTGGGCGGCCGCTCAGCGCACACGCACGGGCAGTTGCTCTGCGCAGCAGCCCAGCGCAGCAGTTTGGGCAGCCGCTCAGGATACCTGCTCGGGACAGCTGAAAAACAAATAAATGTGTTAATATCTGTCGACGTACTACGATAAAATTCTGGACTTCCATCACCCGCACCAAACAATGCAACGAAAACAAAGAAAAACATGCCATGCCTTACATACTTTAACAAGTTCTCACACGCACAGTTTAGTGATTTTTTTCTTTATTAATGCATACCAAAGACAACTAGCGCGTGATATCAATTTGTGAAGATTAACTGTCGAATGTCTCAACAAACTCACGATATCACCTTTGCATGACACCACACAAGGTAATCTTTAGTGTCGATTACTCCGGACTTGACTTCCAGCAGACAACTGCTCGGGACAGCGGCTTGGGCGGCCGCTCAGCGCAGACGCACGGGCAGTTGCTCAGCGCAGCAGCCCAGCGCAGCAGTTTGGGCAGGCGCTCAGGATACCTGCTCGGGACAGCTGAAAAACAAATGAATGTGTTAATATCTGTCGACGTATTATGATAAAATTCTGGACTTCCATCAACCGCACCACACAATGCAATTTCTTTATTAATGCATACCAAAGACAACTAGCGCGTGATATCAATTTGTGAAGATTAACTGTCGAATGTCTCAAAAAACTTACGATACCACCTTGGCATACACCACACAAGGTCATCTTTGGTGTCGATTACTCCGGACTTGACTTCCAGCAGACAACTGCTCGGGACAGCGGCTTGGGCGGCCGCTCAGCGCAGACGCACGGGCAGTTGCTCAGCGCAGCAGCCCAGCGCAGCAGTTTGGGCAGCCGCTCAGGATGCCTGCTCGGGACACCTGAAAAACAAATGAATGTGTTAATATCTGTCGACGTACTATGATAAAATTCTGGACTTCCATCACCCGCACCACACAATGCAACGAAAACAAAGAAAAACATGCCATGCCTTACATACTTTAACAAGTTCTCACACGCACAGTTTAGTGATTTTTTTCTTTATTAATGCATACCAAAGACAACTAGCGCGTGATATCAATTTGTGAAGATTAACTGTCGAATGTCTCAACAAACTTACGATACCACCTTGGCATACACCAACACAAGGTAATCTTTGGTGTCGATTACTCCGGACTTGACTTCCAGCAGACAACTGCTCGGGACAGCGGCTTGGGCGGCCGCTCAGCGCAGACGCACGGGCAGTTGCTCAGCGCAGCAGCCCAGCGCAGCAGTTTGGGCAGGCGCTCAGGATACCTGCTCGGGACAGCTGAAAAACAAATGAATGTGTTAATATCTGTCGACGTATTATGATAAAATTCTGGACTTCCATCAACCGCACCACACAATGCAATTTCTTTATTAATGCATACCAAAGACAACTAGCGCGTGATATCAATTTGTGAAGATTAACTGTCGAATGTCTCAACAAACTTACGATACCACTTTGGCATACACCACACAAGGTCATCTTTGGTGTCGATTACTCCGGACTTGACTTCCAGCAGACAACTGCTCGGGACAGCGGTTTGGGCGGCCGCTCAGCGCATACGCACGGGCAGTTGCTCAGCGCAGCATCCCAGCGCAGCAGTTTGGGCAGCCGCTCAGGATACCTGCTCGGGACACCTGAAAAACAAATGAATGTGTTAATATCTGTCGACGTACTATGATAAAATTCTGGACTTCCATCACCCGCACCACACAATGCAACAAAAACAAAGAAAAACATGCCATGCCTTACATACTTTAACAAGTTTTCACACGCACAGTTTAGTGATTTTTTTCTTTATTAATGCATACCAAAGACAACTAGCGCGTGATATCAATTTGTGAAGATTAACTGTCGTATGTCTCAACAAACTTACGATACCACCTTGGCATACACCACACAAGGTAATCTTTGGTGTCGATTACTCCGGACTTGACTTCCAGCTGACAACTGCTCGAGACAGCGGCTTGGGCGGCCGCTCAGCGCACACGCACGGGCAGTTGCTCAGCGCAGCAGCCCAGCGCAGCAGTTTGGGCAGCCGCTCAGGATACCTGCTCGGGACAGCTGAAAAACAAATAAATGTGTTAATATCTGTCGACGTACTACGATAAAATTCTGGACTTCCATCACCCGCACCACACAAGGCAATGAAAACAAAGAAAAACATTCCATGCCTTACATACTTTACCAAAATGTCACTCGCACAGTTTAGTGATATTTTTCTTTATTAATGCATACCAAAGACAACTAGCGCGTGATATCAATTTGTGAAGATTAACTGTCGAATGTCTCAACAAACTCACGATATCACCTTTGCATGACACCACACAAGGTAATCTTTAGTGTCGATTACTCCGGACTTGACTTCCAGCAGACAACTGCTCGGGACAGCGGCTTGGGCGGCCGCTCAGCGCAGACGCACGGGCAGTTGCTCAGCGCAGCAGCCCAGCGCAGCAGTTTGGGCAGGCGCTCAGGATACCTGCTCGGGACAGCTGAAAAACAAATGAATGTGTTAATATCTGTCGACGTATTATGATAAAATTCTGGACTTCCATCAACCGCACCACACAATGCAATTTCTTTATTAATGCATACCAAAGACAACTAGCGCGTGATATCAATTTGTGAAGATTAACTGTCGAATGTCTCAAAAAACTTACGATACCACCTTGGCTAACACCACACAAGGTCATCTTTGGTGTCGATTACTCCGGACTTGACTTCCAGCAGACAACTGCTCGGGACAGCGGCTTGGGCGGCCGCTCAGCGCAGACGCACGGGCAGTTGCTCAGCGCAGACGCCCAGCGCAGCAGTTTGGGCAGCCGCTCAGGATGCCTGCTCGGGACACCTGAAAAACAAATGAATGTGTTAATATCTGTCGACGTACTATGATAAAATTCTGGACTTCCATCACCCGCACCACACAATGCAACGAAAACAAAGAAAAACATGCCATGCCTTACATACTTTAACAAGTTCTCACACGCACAGTTTAGTGATTTTTTTCTTTATTAATGCATACCAAAGACAACTAGCGCGTGATATCAATTTGTGAAGATTAACTGTCGAATGTCTCAACAAACTTACGATACCACCTTGGCATACACCAACACAAGGTAATCTTTGGTGTCGATTACTCCGGACTTGACTTCCAGCAGACAACTGCTCGGGACAGCGGCTTGGGCGGCCGCTCAGCGCAGACGCACGGGCAGTTGCTCAGCGCAGCAGCCCAGCGCAGCAGTTTGGGCAGGCGCTCAGGATACCTGCTCGGGACAGCTGAAAAACAAATGAATGTGTTAATATCTGTCGACGTACTATGATAAAATTCTGGACTTCCATCAACCGCACCACACAATGCAATTTCTTTATTAATGCATACCAAAGACAACTAGCGCGTGATATCAATTTGTGAAGATTAACTGTCGAATGTCTCAACAAACTTACGATACCACCTTGGCATACACCACACAAGGTCATCTTTGGTGTCGATTACTCCGGACTTGACTTCCAGCAGACAACTGCTCGGGACAGCGGCTTGGGCGGCCGCTCAGCGCAGACGCACGGGCAGTTGCTCAGCGCAGCAGCCCAGCGCAGCAGTTTGGGCAGCCGCTCAGGATACCTGCTCGGGACACCTGAAAAACAAATGAATGTGTTAATATCTGTCGACGTACTATGATAAAATTCTGGACTTCCATCACCCGCACCACACAATGCAACGAAAATAAAGAAAAACATGCCATGCCTTACATACTTTAACAAGTTTTCACACGCACAGTTTAGTGATTTTTTTCTTTATTAATGCATACCAAAGACAACTAGCGCGTGATATCAATTTGTGAAGATTAACTGTCGAATGTCTCAACAAACTTACGATACTACCTTTGCATACACAACACAAGGTAATCTTTGGTGTCGATTACTCCGGACTTGACTTCCAGCAGACAACTGCTCGGGACAGCGGCTTGGGTGGCAGCTCAGCGCAGAAGCACGGGCAGTTGCTCAGCGCAGCAGCCCAGCGCAGCAGTTTGGGCAGCCGCTCAGGATACCTGCTCGGGACAGCTGAAAAACAAATGAATGTGTTAATATCTGTCGACGTACTATGATAAAATTCTGGACTTCCATCAACCGCACCACACAATGCAATGAAAACAAAGAAAAGCATTCCATGCCTTACATACTTTACCAAGTTCTCACACGCACAGTTTAGTGATATGTTTCTTTATTAATGCATACCAAAGACAACTAGCGCGTGATATCAATTTGTGAAGATTAACTGTCAAATGTCTCAACAAACTTACGATACCACCTTTGCATACACCACACAAGGTCATCTTTGGTGTCGATTACTCCGGACTTGACTTCCAGCAGACAACTGCTCGGGACAGCGGCTTGGGCGGCCGCTCAGCGCAGACGCACGGGCAGTTGCTCAGCGCAGCAGCCCAGCGCAGCAGTTTGGGCAGGCGCTCAGGATACCTGCTCGGGACAGCTGAAAAACAAATGAATGTGTTAATATCTGTCGACGTATTATGATAAAATTCTGGACTTCCATCAACCGCACCACACAATGCAATTTCTTTATTAATGCATACCAAAGACAACTAGCGCATGATATCAATTTGTGAAGATTAACTGTCAAATGTCTCAACAAACTTACGATACCACCTTTGCATACACCACACAAGGTCATCTTTGGTGTCGATTACTCCGGACTTGACTTCCAGCAGACAACTGCTCGGGACAGCGGCTTGGGTGGCAGCTCAGCACAGAAGCACGGGCAGTTGCTCAGCGCAGCAGCCCAGCGCAGCAGTTTGGGCAGCCGCTCAGGATACCTGCTCGGGACAGCTGAAAAACAAATGAATGTGTTAATATCTGTCGACGTACTACGATAAAATTCTGGACTTCCATCACCCGCACCACACTATGCAATGAAAACAAAGAAAAGCATTCCATGCCTTACATACTTTACCAAGTTCTCACACGCACAGTTTAGTGATATTTTTCTTTATTAATGCATACCAAAGACAACTAGCGCGTGATATCAATTTGTGAAGATTAACTGTCGGATGTCTCAACAAACTTACGATACTACCTTTGCATACACAACACAAGGTAATCTTTGGTGTCGATTACTCCGGACTTGACTTCCAGCAGACAACTGCTCGGGAAAGCGGCTTGGGCGGCAGCTCAGCGCAGAAGCACGGGCAGTTGCTCAGCGCAGCAGCTCAGCGCAGCAGTTTGGGCAGCCACTCAGGATACCTGCTCGGGACAGCTGAAAAACAAATGAATGTGTTAATATCTGTCGACGTACTATGATAAAATTCTGGATTTCTATCACCCGCACCACACAATGCAATGAAAACAAAGAAAAACATTCCATGCCTTACATACTTAACCAAGATCTCACTCGCACAGTTTAGTGATTTTTTTCTTTATTAATGCATACCAAAGACAACTAGCGCGTGATATCAATTTGTGAAGATTAACTGTCGAATGTCTCAACAAACTCACGATATCCCCTTTGCATGACACCACACAAGGTAATCTTTGGTGTCGATTACTCCGGACTTGACTTCTAGCAGACAACTGCTCGGGACAGCGGCTTGGGCGGCCGCTCAGCGCAGACGCACGGGCAGTTGCTTAGCGCAGCAGCCCAGCGCAGCAGTTTGGGCAGCCGCTCAGGATACCTGCTCGGGACAGCTGAAAAACAAATAAATGTGTTAATATCTGTCGACTTACTACGATAAAATTCTGGACTTCCATCACCCGCACCACACAAGGCAATGAAAACAAAGAAACACATTCCATGCCTTACATACTTTAACAAGTTCTCACACGCACAGTTTAGTGATTTTTTTCTTTATTAATGCATACCAAAGACAACTAGCGCGTGATATCAATTTGTGAAGATTAACTGTCAAATGTCTCAACAAACTTACGATACCACCTTTGCATACAATACACAAGGTCATCTTTGGTGTCGATTACTCCGGACTTGACTTCAGGCAGACAACTGCTCGGGACAGCGGCTTGGGCGGCCGCTCAGCGCAGACGCACGGGCAGTTGCTCAGCGCAGCAGCCCAGCGCAGCAGTTTGGGCAGGCGCTCAGGATACCTGCTCGGGACAGCTGAAAAACAAATGAATGTATTAATATCTGTCGACGTACTATGATAAAATTCTGGACTTCCATCAACCGCACCACACAATGCAATGAAAACAAAGAAAAACATGCCATGCCTTACATACTTTAACAAGTTCTCACACGCACAGTTTAGTGATTTTTTTCTTTATTGATGCATACCAAAGACAACTAGCGCGTGATATCAATTTGTGAAGATTAACTGTCGAATGTCTCAACAAACTTACGATACCACCTTGGCATACACCACACAAGGTCATCTTTGGTGTCGATTACTCCGGACTTGACTTCCAGCAGACAACTGCTCGGGACAGCGGCTTGGGCGGCCGCTCAGCGCAGACGCACGGGCAGTTGCTCAGCGCAGCAGCCCAGCGCAGCAGTTTGGGCAGCCGCTCAGGATACCTGCTCGGGACACCTGAAAAACAAATGAATGTGTTAATATCTGTCGACGTACTATGATAAAATTCTGGACTTCCATCACCCGCACCACACAATGCAATGAAAACAAAGAAAAACATTCCATGCCTTACATACTTAACCAAGATCTCACTCGCACAGTTTTGTGATTTTTTTCTTTATTAATGCATACCAAAGACAACTAGCGCGTGATATCAATTTGTGAAGATTAACTGTCGAATGTCTCAACAAACTCACGATATCACCTTTGCATGACACCACACAAGGTAATCTTTGGTGTCGATTACTCCGGACTTGACTTCTAGCAGACAACTGCTCGGGACAGCGGCTTGGGCGGCCGCTCAGCGCAGACGCACGGGCAGTTGCTTAGCGCAGCAGCCCAGCGCAGCAGTTTGGGCAGCCGCTCAGGATACCTGCTCGGGACAGCTGAAAAACAAATAAATGTGTTAATATCTGTCGACTTACTACGATAAAATTCTAGACTTCCATCACCCGCACCACACAAGGCAATGAAAACAAAGAAACACATTCCATGCCTTACATACTTTAACAAGTTCTCACACGCACAGTTTAGTGATTTTTTTCTTTATTAATGCATACCAAAGACAACTAGCGCGTGATATCAATTTGTGAAGATTAACTGTCAAATGTCTCAACAAACTTACGATACCACCTTTGCATACACCACACAAGGTCATCTTTGGTGTCGATTACTCCGGACTTGACTTCAGGCAGACAACTGCTCGGGACAGCGGCTTGGGCGGCCGCTCAGCGCAGACGCACGGGCAGTTGCTCAGCGCAGCAGCCCAGCGCAGCAGTTTGGGCAGGCGCTCAGGATACCTGCTCGGGACAGCTGAAAAACAAATGAATGTATTAATATCTGTCGACGTACTATGATAAAATTCTGGACTTCCATCAACCGCACCACACAATGCAATGAAAACAAAGAAAAACATGCCATGCCTTACATACTTTAACAAGTTCTCACACGCACAGTTTAGTGATTTTTTTCTTTATTGATGCATACCAAAGACAACTAGCGCGTGATATCAATTTGTGAAGATTAACTGTCGAATGTCTCAACAAACTTACGATACCACCTTGGCATACACCACACAAGGTCATCTTTGGTGTCGATTACTCCGGACTTGACTTCCAGCAGACAACTGCTCGGGACAGCGGCTTGGGCGGCCGCTCAGCGCAGACGCACGGGCAGTTGCTCAGCGCAGCAGCCCAGCGCAGCAGTTTGGGCAGCCGCTCAGGATACCTGCTCGGGACACCTGAAAAACAAATGAATGTGTTAATATCTGTCGACGTACTATGATAAAATTCTGGACTTCCATCACCCGCACCACACAATGCAATGAAAACAAAGAAAAACATTCCATGCCTTACATACTTAACCAAGATCTCACTCGCACAGTTTTGTGATTTTTTTCTTTATTAATGCATACCAAAGACAACTAGCGCGTGATATCAATTTGTGAAGATTAACTGTCGAATGTCTCAACAAACTCACGATATCACCTTTGCATGACACCACACAAGGTAATCTTTGGTGTCGATTACTCCGGACTTGACTTCTAGCAGACAACTGCTCGGGACAGCGGCTTGGGCGGCCGCTCAGCGCAGACGCACGGGCAGTTGCTTAGCGCAGCAGCCCAGCGCAGCAGTTTGGGCAGCCGCTCAGGATACCTGCTCGGGACAGCTGAAAAACAAATGAATGTGTTAATATCTGTCGACTTACTACGATAAAATTCTAGACTTCCATCACCCGCACCACACAAGGCAATGAAAACAAAGAAAAACATGCCATGCCTTACATACTTTAACAAGTTCTCACACGCACAGTTTAGTGATTTTTTTCTTTATTTATGCATACCAAAGACAACTAGCGCGTGATATCAATTTGTGAAGATTAACTGTCAAATGTCTCAACAAACTTACGATACCACCTTTGCATACACCACGCAAGGTCATCTTTGGTGTCGATTACTCCGGACTTGACTTCAGGCAGACAACTGCTCGGGACAGCGGCTTGGGCGGCCGCTCAGCGCAGACGCACGGGCAGTTGCTCAGCGCAGCAGCCCAGCGCAGCAGTTTGGGCAGGCGCTCAGGATACCTGCTCGGGACAGCTGAAAAACAAATGAATGTATATCTGTCTACCTACTATGATAAAATTCTGGACTTCCATCAACCGCATCACACAATGCAATGAAAACAAAGAAAAACATGCCATGCCTTACATACTTTAACAAGTTCTCACACGCACAGTTTAGTGATTTTTTTCTTTATTAATGCATACCAAAGACAACTAGCGCGTGATATCAATTTGTGAAGATTAACTGTCGAATGTCTCAACAAACTTACGATACCACCTTGGCATACACCACACAAGGTCATCTTTGGTGTCGATTACTCCGGACTTGACTTCCAGCAGACAACTGCTCGGGACAGCGGCTTGGGCGGCCGCTCAGCGCAGACGCACGGGCAGTTGCTCAGCGCAGCAGCCCAGCGCAGCAGTTTGGGCAGCCGCTCAGGATACCTGCTCGGGACACCTGAAAAACAAATGAATGTGTTAATATCTGTCGACGTACTATGATAAAATTCTGGACTTCCATCACCCGCACCACACAATGCAACGAAAACAAAGAAAAACATGCCATGCCTTACATACTTTAACAAGTTCTCACACGCACAGTTTAGTGATTTTTTTCTTTATTAATGCATACTAAAGACAACTAGCGCGTGATATCAATTTGTGAAGATTAACTGTCGAATGTCTCAACAAACTTACGATACCACCTTGGCATACACCACACAAGGTAATCTTTGGTGTCGATTACTCCGGACTTGACTTCCAGCAGACAACTGCTCGAGACAGCGGCTTGGGCGGCCGCTCAGCGCACACGCACGGGCAGTTGCTCAGCGCAGCAGCCCAGCGCAGCAGTTTGGGCAGCCGCTCAGGATACCTGCTCGGGACAGCTGAAAAACAAATAAATGTGTTAATATCTGTCGACTTACTACGATAAAATTCTGGACTTCCATCACCCGCACCACACAAGGCAATGAAAACAAAGAAAAACATTCCATGCCTTACATACTTTACCAAAATGTCACTCGCACAGTTTAGTGATATTTTTCTTTATTAATGCATACCAAAGACAACTAGCGCGTTATATCAATTTGTGAAGATTAACTGTCGAATGTCTCAACAAACTTACGATACTACCTTTGCATACACAACACAAGGTAATCTTTGGTGTCGATTACTCCGGACTTGACTTCCAGCAGACAACTGCTCGGGACAGCGGCTTGGGTGGCAGCTCAGCGCAGAAGCACGGGCAGCTGCTCAGCGCAGCAGCCCAGCGCAGCAGTTTGGGCAGCCGCTCAGAATACCTGCTCGGGACAGCTGAAAAACAAATGAATGTGTTAATATCTGTCGACGTACTATGATAAAATTTTGGACTTCCATCACCCGCACCACACTATGCAATGAAAACAAAGAAAAACATGCCATGCCTTACATACTTTAACAAGTTCTCACACGCACAGTTTAGTGATTTTTTTCTTTATTAATGCATACCAAAGACAACTAGCGCGTGATATCAATTTGTGAAGATTAACTGTCGAATGTCTCAACAAACTTACGATACCACCTTGGCATACACCACACAAGGTCATCTTTGGTGTCGATTACTCCGGACTTGACTTCCAGCAGACAACTGCTCGGGACAGCGGCTTGGGCGGCCGCTCAGCGCAGACGCACGGGCAGTTGCTCAGCGCAGCAGCCCAGCGCAGCAGTTTGGGCAGCCGCTCAGGATACCTGCTCGGGACACCTGAAAAACAAATGAATGTGTTAATATCTGTCGACGTACTACGATAAAATTCTGGACTTCCATCACCCGCACCACACTATGCAATGAAAACAAAGAAAAACATTCCATGCCTTACATACTTTACCAAGATCTCACTCGCACAGTTTAGTGATATTTTTCTTTATTAATGTATACCAAAGACAACTAGCGCGTGATATCATTTTGTGAAGATTAACTGTCGAATGTCTCAACAAACTCACGATACCACCTTTGCATGACACCACACAAGGTAATCTTTGGTGTCGATTACTCTGGACTTGACTTCCAGCAGACAACTGCTCGGGACAGCGGCTTGGGCGGCCGCTCAGCGCATATACAAAATCACGACAAGGATTGACGTCACCACAATAACGAACTCGGAGATGTTGACTCGTCGACGGTTGAAGGCAGAGTGAGCCACGACCGCTCTGCGCGCCGCCTTTTATACTTTTCGGTCTACTAGGCTATTTTCGTCTCTAACAATATATATCTGCGCGGATACAATAATTAGCCAATAATAATTAGTCTATAACCATTAGATTTGTTAAATTGATTTATTTGAATTGATTTATAAAACATAGATTCATACTTTTGAAATTGTTTACAGTAAATTATTTCAATTAAAAATAATAATATAATTATTCTCAAAATCATTTAAGTTTATTACGATGTTCAATTAATTATAAAACATGCCATCACTTTGTATTGCAATCTTAATGTTTAAAACGACCACGTGAAAAATAGGATTTCATCTGGTCCTTTACAAAGGCATAAGTGGGGATGTAGCCAACACTTCGAGGCCTGTTTGGTATTAAAAAAATAAAGTAGTTTAAAAACAGAAACATTTTGGATGGATAGTTACATGGTAACCTACGAGTATATTACAAGTAAAATTTGAAAAATTTAATATTGACTTCCATTCTATTCAGTTATTGGAGTATATCTCTCTAAAACTACTGGACCAAATTCGTAGAAATTTAAATGGGACCACACGGGAAGGACCAGCTTTCAAACAAAAAAATCGAGAATTGGGTAACCCAGTCGAAAGTTATGAGGTAACAAACATAAAAATAATAATACAGTCTCACTGACTACCTCCTCCTTTTTTTTTTTGAAGTCTGTAGAAAATGGTTAAATAACATGGCTATTGATATGAAATCTAATGATTAGTGATAAGGGAGATAATGGGCTATAGACGAGACTACGGCACCTGTCAATTTCAGTCTCATCTTAAAATATTTAGGTGACTTGCCACCCACTTAATGGGACCCCCATAAGAGCCATCATCAATGGTAACAAAAGGGGCAACGTTGGCGTGGATGGCAAAAGGGTGTCGAGAGGTTTGCTGCGGTTTCACTAGAACGCTACTACCGAAGTCATGCCCTGTAACATTTCCACCCTTGGAACTTTTTGTTACTTGCTCTTGCGTCTCCACCCCCAGACGGCCAATTAAAGCAAGCCGGGGTCAGGGGTCACATATAGCCCCAAGGAGAATCAGGGTCTACGGCGGAACAGTATAAAAATGCAACAGTATGGAAACTAAGCCTAGTTGATCAAATAATTATCTATGCCCCATTGAAGCCATAGGATTCTCACTTTTAATGTTTTAAAGTATTTTTTTTTTAAATAAAACATTCGTTGTTCTGCTGTTGATATTAAATCTAGTTAATTCTAGTTTACTAATAAAATGTATGTAGGTGTATCATGGCGTCGGTTAATCCTGATAGTTTAAAATACGGAAAACTGTTTAGTATTGACACACAACTACTTGTAGATCTTAAGATTTTTTGTAGGTTTACTACACTAACTTATCATTATGGCATAACCTTGTACAAGTTTTGGCGGGAGCGTACGTGAGCCTCGGTTGGGCGCATGGTAGGCGCTGCAGGTGGCGCGGGTGCAGTGCTCATGAACTCTGTTTTCGGGTGTTTGTCACGCATTTTCGGACTGAACCGTACTGCGTTTCAACCTCAAAAATGCGTTTGATACCTTGTAATTAAAAAATCATTACATAAAAAATACTTTTATTCTTCATAAATTACAAATAATGGACTCCAAAAAAAGTCGATAATTTCGCCCAGCCGCCATCTTTGATTTCAGTTTTGTTAACACTATCGGCATCAACGCCCTCGAAAATCATAAACTACACCCAGTACGATATAGTTCACAATAATATAATAATCTATTGCAGCCGCCATCTGAGATTTGTATTTTGTGTTATGTTTTACGAATTTATTAAGTTTTATGATCGATCATACAAAAACACTTAAAATTTTAAAACACATAGCAGTTAGTCAAGTGTGACATTTCATATTTTAGATCATATAAAACAGGTTATGATGTAAAAATAGTTTGTAGTGCTTAGGGGTCTCGTCGATGCGCATGTTTATGTCACTGGGCCGTTTCAAACGATTGTGTAGGTACTACATTGACCCCACTTATGTCTTTGTAAAAACTGGATAAAATACGATAAAAAAAGGAATAATAATACCGCAGGGGCGGCTTTGTGGCGAGCCGTCGGTGAGTGGCGACACAGTCACAGTAGATATATAGAACAGTACGGAAACTACCTTTAAACAGCATTTAAAATGAAGGTGAAATGGTATAGCTATTGCTAAAATTAGTAACATAGTAGGGCTATAGATATGAACTCTTAAATCATAAAAGAAATGGCTATTGACGAGACTACGGTACCTGCCAGTTTCAGTCTCATTTTAAAATATTATATATATATATATATAATATTGAATGCTACATTTAACGAAAATACATTATACAATTACCTACGCAGTCTATCTCTCACCTAACTACACAACTTTATTTTATTTTAATCATACCTATCCTCGCATACACTATTTTTCACAGATATACCTGAGATATGATATATTATTTATGTATTGCTTCAGATTTTTTAAATTATTGTTTAGTATTTAAGTATTATTCCTTTTGTACAAAGTCAGCATACATTCTATAATTATTATAAACTTCTTTTAAAAAAATTATAAAATCCATGTAAATATCATTGGAGTAATTATAAAGGAAGGGACTGAATCTCACAACACAGGCCATCCTAGTGTGGGATTCAGTGATCATCACCCAACTTACGAGTACTATATCATCATCATCTCTCATTATATAAAGATGGATTACCACTCACTCACTGATGTAAATGTTTGGGTATGTTGCAGACATGGGGGGTATAGAAGATGTATTGAGAAAGTGTAGGGGAGGTTCTGAAACCGAGAGGAAAAATACTGGATGAGCTGAATGTGGAAGTGTTATGGAACAGGTCAACGGCTCTCGGAAACTATAAATCATAGGGGGTAGGTGTCAAAACTAAAAATGACCAAAACCCTGGGAAACTACCAAAAATTAAAAAAAAAACACACCTCCCAAACAAAAGACGATCGCTCCCATACAAAATGTAAATGCTTATAATTCCTAAGCCGTTTGAGATAAGTATAAAGTGTTTGACCAAATGTCATAGGGAATCGGAAGGGTAATTTGGTGAAAGTGTCAAAAATCCAAGATGGCGGATTCAAAATGGCGGCCGAATTGAAAGTTGGTCCGATCCGGCTCAAAATTCGTATCGGGGAGTTTTTGGGGTCCCACATTCGAAATATGAAAACCATTTTTTGATGACGTCATTTTTCAATATGGCCGCCATACAAATGTTTTTCCGGATCTTTAATGGATCATTTCTCGCAGTGGGCGTGATGGGGCTGATGGTTTTGTAGGGTTATATGTGAATTTAGGGTAGGTGACTTTTAAAGAAACTGAATGGAGCTGAACGTGGTATACCAGGTAGAACAGGTCAACGGCTCTCAAAAACTAAAAGAGATAGGGGGTAAGTGCCAAAACTAATGTTGACAAGCACCCTGGGCAACTGCCAAAAATTAAAAAAAAAACACACCTCCCAAACAAAAGACGATCGTTCCTATACAAAATGTAAATGCTTATAACGCCGCAACCGTTAAAGATGGGTACGGGGTGCTTGAATTAATATGATAGGGGACCAAAAATGCAATTTGGCGGAAATAACAAAAATCCAAGATGGCGGATTCAAGATGGCGGCTACCTTAAATATTAGTCCGATCCAACTGAAAATCGACATCTAACGGTTTTTAGAGTCCCCGATTCGAAATATGAAATTCATTTTTTGATGACGTCATTTTTCAACATGGCCGCCATACAATTTTTTTCTCTGGAATTTTTATCGTTATTTTTCGACATGTTGGCATGATGGAACGCTGAAGCTTTGTAAGTGAAAAGTATAAGCAGTGGTCTTACGTCCTTAAGTGACACCTAAACTAAGCTGAATCTGAACCTTCTGATGGAACTGCTTGACGGCTCTCGGAAACTAAAAGAGATAGGTAGTAAGTGCCAAAACTAATATTGACAAGCACTCTGAGCTTTTCCTAAAAATTAAAAAAAAAACACACCTCCCGAACAAAAGACGATCGCGCCCATACAAAATGTAAATGCTTATAACGCCGAAACCGTTAAAGATATGTACGGGGGGTTTGAACTAATGTTTTAGGGGACCGGAAATGCAATTTGGCGGAAATGTCAAAAATCCAAAATGTCGGATTCAAGATGGCGGCTACCTTGAATAATGGCCTGATCCGACTGAAAATCGATATCTAAGGGTTTGAAGAGCCCTCAATTGGAAAGATGAAACCCATTTTTTAATGATCGAGTGTGCTTCTAAGTGAAGCAAGGCCAAAGGCCGAACGTCCTTCTAAGCGAAACGAGGCCGAAGGCCGAGTGTGCTCCTAAGTGAAGTGAGGTCGAAGGCCGAGCGTTCTTCTAAGCGAAACGAGGCCGAAGGCCGAGTGAGCTCCTAAGTGAAATGAAGCCGAAGGTCAAGCGTCCTTCTAAGCAAAGCGAGGCCGAAGGCCGAGCGTGCTCCTAAGCGAAACGAGGCCGAAGGCCGAGTGAGCTCTTAAGTGAAATGAAGCCGAAGGCCGAGCGTCCATCTAAGCAAAGCGAGGCCGAAGGCCGAGCGTACTTCTAAGCGAAGCGAAGCCGAAGGCCAAGCGTGCTTCTAAGCAAAGCGAGGCCGAAGGCCGAGCGTGCTTCTAAGCGAAGCGCGGTCGTGTTTTGTGCCCACGAGGAAATAGAACCCTTCCATGGCGAGTTCGAAGGCCAAGCTTTCGTCAACTTTATTTCAAAATGTCAATGATTTTCAATGCCCATGTTAACATAGGTAATGTAAATAACCATGAACACAACGATTAGTACGAGTACTACTGATATGACATGCTAAAAATAACCGTTTAATTTCCTTCGTATTCTTGGGTTTGTTCTTAAAAACTTGAGTCCAAACAACCTCCACGCAGTGACATAAAAAGGGTGCAACGTCTTCCAAGAAGCTTAAGTGTCACAGTTAGCTGGAAAACTAATGAAGATATCTTAAGCTACTACTTACTTTTAAGCAATAAATATATATATAATAGGCTTATAGTCCTTTCAAGCGGACATTAATACACAGATTTCGAAGGACAAGATCTTAATCATGGTAGAGATGCTTGCTGCAATGTATGTAATTAAAATAAATACAAAGTGTGGTGTGGTGTTCACACTTGGAACAGTATTTTTTTCAACTATATAGAATTACAACCCAGCTTATTGAGAATTGTATACTCTATTCTCTTTGGAAGAGAAAGACTTGACTTTACACAATCACTAATTTGACTGTTTTTTAAAGTTAACAACTTACAGTAGCAACTAAAAACATGAGTAGGCATTTCATGGTCAAGATGTTTTGTGGTTCTGCATTGAATATCGCTATCAAATTGTTAGGGTGGGAAATGAAGATTTGAAACAATTGATTAAATAAAATGTTGCATATTAAAGTTGTGAAGCTGTCGTAAAGGTAGTCAATATAGTTGAGATACAAACTCTTATACATGGCCGAACTTACGCACACCGTATATAAAATGAATACCAAAGTCTAAGAGACGTTACTATGTGTAAAGTTCTTCAATCTAATCTTATATTAATACCAAAGAATGGAAATACTGCACTGCGACCGTTTCCTAGGTCAAACTTAATAGGCAGGTTTATATTGTTTATATTGTGTGATACGTAATTTGGTTTTCTTTAACTGAAGATGATGATGTAATAAGTTTATTTATATGGTAGTGGTAGTTAGCAAAACAAAATTAAAACCTGTTATTTGCCTTGGTACATACTAAATCCAAAACGTACCGAACAATGAAATGCAATCTAATTCCTTAGTAGGTTTTACGACATATATACATCCATGTGAAAAGATATAAATGGAATAATAAAATAAAATTTTCAAACAAGGGTTACCTACATTTATTATCACATGAGACGTAAAACATTTACTGCTGAAGACATGCATACGGAAGGACCAGATGGAAGCTGCATGCATCCAAGATAGTCCTGCGACCTTATTTAATACGTCTTCCACATTGTCGGTGGACGACATACCTGCTCTACTAGACTCTCAGTCAGACGGACAGATGGACAAACGGATAAACAGCATCAACCTACGGTTGGATATAGATAGGGATATAATGATATACTACCACACTATTGCCTACCACATTTAGTTCAAATAATTTTACCCTAAGACTTAACTGAAACCACACATTGAGCGTTATGTTTTAGTATGTATACCTTAGATTTATTATAGTATTATAATTTTTAAGTGCTAATGCTTGCTTAGATAAACCAAATCTTGAAATACATCCCCATACACTGGTTAAAATCAACTAAGAGAAAAAAAATTATGGTTGGATGGGTGCCTTTATAAAGTGTCTACGAGATTCAAAGCCACACAAATGAATTGAATAAAATATATGAGCAATGATGAGAAATTGCGTTTTAAAATTTATCGTTGGTGTAGTGGTGGCTTTGGAATGTTTGTAGGTTTGATTCCCGGTTAGGACAGTTGTTGGAATTTTCCGACAGAGAAATTCACACTGTCTGGAACACTGCCCTATAGGTGACAAAAGGCCTTATACGAGTATGGGACCAATAGGTACCTGGTATGGGTGTTTGATAAAATTCATGTACCTACCTGTCTAAGATATGTAAGCATGAACATGATGGTATGTTTTGTTTAAAATATGTATATCATTATTTACGTTACATATACATTACTTTTACTAAAGTTAAACTCCAAGGATCCTTTGAAAACAAACTTATACTACATGTTTAAATATTTATTTATAAGTTTACTTGTAATGACTTTCGTGTGAATCCAAACAAGAAATACAAAAAATGATATACAATGTTTACACAGAGCGTTATAACAAAATGGATGCCAAGTCTTAAAAGGCGTTACGATTTGTAAAAAGTTTAAGATATCCTTATGGTAGAGACGCTGTTTGTACATACTTGTACAATTGAATTGTAAAATATTCTCCATGTTATGAGAATGTACTTACTATATTTCGTTTAGCTCCATATATATACCTTTTAGTATAATACAATGACATACATACATATAAAAATATCATACTTATAGAATAAGAACTTAGCTTATTGAAAAAGGGCGAGCATTTTTAATTTTTCCTTATTCCTATAAATATCAAGAGAAGGATTTGACTTGAAAAAATCGTTAAATTGACTCCTTTTACAGTAAACAACTTTGAGAAGGTTCGATGGATTATTAATTATGTATGTAGGTACGAAATGACCATTTCATATTTTTGATATTTATACTGACCAATATAAATGTATTATTTGTGGCTCCGCAACACAGCTGATGATTGAACTATTTGCAACCAGTCCACAATATACACAGGCTTCGAAAGGGTCAAGAGACGCGTAACAAACACACACACATGAGACTTAATGCAATCTAATTCCTTAACCGATGTCACAACATCCAAGTATTTACGGATAAGGTTTTAAATATTATAAACTACCTTTCACCCGCGGACCTTCTTGCGTTTATAGTGACTTCCCGTTGCAGGATACCTATGTGGCAAGAATCGTGAACATCGGTTCACTAATTTAAGCGTAAAGCAGAACAAACAAACTAATTACCTAATTACGAACCGACAAATATTTTCGCATTTAAAATAATATTATTATATACTGATGTAATAGCTGAAAATATTATCTAAAACATTCAGTTTTCAGGAGTAGGTAAAAGTAATTTTAGTGCTAATTCTGATCATCAGTATTCATGTTAGTGATTTGACGCAGCTTTTTCTTGTAAGAGTTATCTAATAGAGAGTATTCCAAATGCTTAGGTACTGTCACATTTTTTGTGTTACACGATGATATTTTAAATGTACCGATTATTATGTATTAGTGTAATGCTATAGGCTATAGGATATAAGGAGTCTACTTACAACATAGTTCAAAGTTTTTGTCCTCTATGTTAGTGTATGGATAGTTTTTTATTTCACACACTATCAATAATTCAATACACGTAGGGAACAAAATATTGAATGTAATAGAATATATAATAGGTAGTAGTAATGATTAGGTGGCGATCTCCATCCATCTTCTATACATTGGAGTCAGTACAAGTCTATCCGCTAGACTTCTGATGCCAGTGTTGTTGCTTATGTCTACTCTGGAAATGAAGGATGCTATGCGTTTCCTCTGGATGGAATGAAATGAGCCGACCCGGGACTGTGAACATTTCAGAAGCGCTACAATGCCATAATATATTGTTATAGGCGCCTCGGGTTCTTTATTGGCGTCATCCTTCAGACTGGAAGTTACAATATGACTAAGGTACTGTAAATTATCTACAATTTTAATAAGTTGTCTTACATATGTATTAACGAAACAACTTTATTCAGACATATACTTAAGGTAGAGACGGCGTCTGTATACTCTATATATTATTACTTCAGTGTTTAGACTGGTACGATTAGGGTAGAAATAATTGGAATGCCAAAAGCTATGGAAAAGGAACCTTTGAATAAAAGAGTTGTACCTACTTATTCGTACCTAATTATATAAGGAACGCCCCATGTAACCTGAGTTAACTTTGTTGCAAAGATTTCATACTCATGGATGTATTAGCTTCTTCATCAAGTTACTATCGACACCACCATGTAATAGTGAAAACTTAATTACATGTACAGTTGTTTCACAACAAACAAATTAACTAACGATGACACGACAAACACGTATATTTTTGAATCTCTAACGGCTGCATAGCGAAATGATATTTTGCAATCTGCTCCCAAAAAAATATGATGGTTAAAATTAATTACAGAGATAAATTCTCGGATCAGTCATGGAGTTGTACCGAGCTCAGAAGACGCGTGTTCGAACCTCATCCTAGAATTTGTAATTTTCTCTCTTTTATTGCAATACATACAGGTCTATCTCTGTGCTAAGGACATATTAAGAAACAAAAAATGAACTTCTTGGACAGCGTGTCGGACTAATGTCTCTTTCATAAAAGCTGCAAAAGAAACTTCCATAGTCCAAAGCACTCGAATCGCAGAAGACCGCAATGGATAGCGCTGCAATATTTAAAGAAAATCATCGTCTTCAACCACGACTCTGATGTCAAGAGTGAACGACGAAGAAGGAGGAATTATAATAAGAAAGTTGTGCGCTCCATCCCGCACCGGCCTGAAAATGTATTATCCTACATAATCAGTTTAAGTTTGAAAATGTATGTAAAGATCATTGATGCTATCACGTTTTGCGCCTGAAGTTTAAATTAAATCGCTTCAGTTGTAGAAGTAATCACTTAAAATGTTATTCAAAAGTTTTATAAAATGCTTTTCTACCCAGCTAACCAATCAAATTACTTTAAATTTGGCTGTACCAGGTATATGTATAGTGACTCCATACTATATACAGGCTACCTTTGTGCCAAAGTCCATCAATATAGTTTCCTTAGTTTGAATGTAAAAGCAGGCCAAACAAACAAGCAACGAACCGACAAACACTTTCGCATATGAAATATCGCTACCGATCTCTAAAGGTCTTTTCGCATATGGCCAGTTTTGCGGAATAATAGTCAAATAATAATCAGTGTTATATATTACGTTATATAACGTTGTATATGTGTCTGAAATTCCCAAGTTTTTATTATATGACTTTTGAAGCACTAACGCTTGGTTAAAGAAACCAAATTTTGCAATGTATCCCCTGATACGAGGGTTAAAATCCATTAGGAAGATATATTCCAAGATTGCCATGCAGCGCATCTTAAAGACCAAAGATGGACCAATACCGTTACCACATGGAAAGGCGACCATTTAAATGCTAACTCTAAAAAGATATATATTTATAGCAATGTTATTGTAATTGTAAGTAGGAAATAAAAGACAGTTTATTTTTATTTTTATTTATTATACCAAGCTTGAATGTGTGCTTCGCTAACCTAGCAGTTAGGGCGGATAACATTAACACAGATTGTAAGATGACGATGGTTCAGTGCCCATGGTTTGTTTTTTTATATTCCCTCGAGATATATTGAAAATGATTTTAACTGCCGTGCTCTGCAGTGCAGAGAGGCGTATATAATATGGCCTGAATAGTGGTAAGTTAATAGAAAACTTAGTAAATAATTTTGCAGAACCCAAACTTTCTGAATAAATTAATTAGAAAGTAACGTTAAAGGATTAACCTTTTGCGTCCCAGAGACATAAATATACCTACGTCAGTTTCATTTATAAATCTTTTGTGTTTATTATCACGGTATAGGAAGGATTAATACATAAGGAAGTTGATTTAGGAAGTTATCGATTTGTCCTGAATAGAGAAGCTTATCCAATCTTAGATGTGACCAGCATTTTATTAAAATACTCAATATAAAAATGTATATCTTGGTAAACTTAAAAGCAAGTGTTGGTTTATTTGACACAACAGAAGGAAGAGTGTTCCACATGTTACAAGTATCCACGAGTCCTACCTACTCTACCTACAACTAAATGTCAAACTAAGAGCTATTTTAGACACACAGTCAGACGGACAAAAGGACAAACGGACAAATAGCATCAACGGACGGTCGGATATGCATACGGACCTAATATGATGATATACAACCACAATACTGCCTACATTTATTTTAAAGAAATTTACCCTTAGACTTAACTGAAACTCACATTGAGCGTTATGTTTTAGTATTTATACCTAAGTTTTATTAAAGTATGATTTTTAGGTGCTAATGCTTGCTTAGGTAAACCAAATCTTTTAACTTGTCCCTTACACCGGTTAAAATCAATTAAGAGAAATAAATTTGATGCTTGGATGGGTGCCTATAGATGGCATACCATGGCGTCATGGCGATTAGCACGGATTGTTAGAAGATGCGGGTTCAAATTCAAAACTCGTCAAAAGATAGGTAGGTATTTTTCCACTATAAAGTAGCAATACTTAAGTTCTTACAGTACAAAAATCTTGACGGATATGTATAAATCGACGTATTATTGGAACCGTAAAGTTTTTATAAGCATTAACACACATGTCATGTTAACAACCAGTCTGCAAACAGATTATAAATATCACACTTATGTTATAAACGTGAATAAGGGGACGTGAATATTTTCATTGTTATAAACTAAATATAGATATAAAGTTTTTCATGCCGTCGGATATTAAGTACCTAATGAACGTACACCGCCTTAAAGTACATACACACAAAGGTTAAACTTAAAACATAGGTAACCCTCCTTTCGGAAGTAAGTTTTATAAGGCAAAGTAGGAAAGTTAATTACTATTTACTCCATGAAAGGACAGCATTCAAGAATTAAATCCTCGCGGTCGTGTTTGCTAACACCTCTGCCTAACCCTACGCGGATATGTAAGCGTGAAGATAACGTAAGTAATATGTTACCTACGTTATCTTTTAAATTTACTTTTAATTTATTTTTACTTAATTTTGAGTAAACCGGATTCATTTTATCCATAGATACATTTCAGAAATGTGTTGCACTCCGTCAAAGGTTGCTAATGAAACGGCTAACTGCCCGCGACCTTCGCCCTCGCCATAACATCTCAGAGTTTCATTTATAAGAACCTTCTCCTGACAATAATTAACACAACAAAAAAGAATTAGTGAGATTGTTCTATCCACTCTATAGTTATAGCGTTACCAGGAGAAATAGGGGTTCATTTATATATATAGAAGATAAATAGGTAGATTTCAAAGTTTAGTTGTACAGAGTTTTCAGTAAATCAAAACCAAAGAATAAAATAAATACATGTTTTGTTATTTATGTCCATGTTTATCTTCACGAGTTTTGAGTCAAAAGAATAACATTTTCCATATAAACATTAGTCATAGTCATAGTAGTTTCATAGCACCCTGTTTAAACATCTCAGGCTTTGATTTTTAATACTTAAGCGTTTATGTGATTTCACAAACTAAACTATCTTTATTCCAAAGTTCATTTAAACTTTTTTAGTAGTTACCTACGGAGATGGTGACAAACATTCACGTACACAAACTTTCATATATATAATTTTACTCACAGACCCTCTCGTGGCTTCGCTTGCCGTAGCGTGCGGGTTACAAAGCCACAGTATTCATTTGATAAATAATCAAAACATTTCTTAAAGTTCCCTACCTTTAGAAATGAAATGGTAAACGCAAGTTGAAAAAAGTAGATTAAATAAAATAACAAGTCCAATATGAAAAATTTAATATCGACTTCCATTCTATTCAGTTATTGGAGTGTATCTCAAAAATTACTTGACCGAATTTGATGAAATTTAAATGGGACCACACGGGAAGCACCAGCTTTCAAAAAAAAATAATTTTGAGAATCAGTGCACCCTATCGAAAACTATGAGGTAACGAACATTAAAAAAACATACAGTCGAATTGAGTAGGTCCTCTTTTTTTGGAAGTCGGAAGAAAACACAAAATATGATAGTGGCGACGCTTTCGGATATAAAGTGACTATAAATGAAATACGAACTGGTACACGGTCGAGCTTACGCAGACTGTAATTAAGATTGATGCAAATGTTTTAGTGGCGAACGTGTTATTTAATAGTTGTGACGACAAAGAAGCAAACATGACACAAGCACTGCGGCTTTCACCTAAAAGACCGTAGATAAGTAATGTAGTCTGGTTTATGGTTAAATTCGTTTATGGTTAAATAAGAGATCCATAAAATATATTAAAATAAGAAAACGGATTGTTTTAGTATGTGGTGACTGATATATACAACTATACACACTACAATTCCTAGAATCGTAGTTTGTATTCTAAAAACTATTACATTGTACTTATTATTTGCCAAATTATGGTCACTGGCGAGTCTACGGGTACGCTTCGTAAGTTGTGTTTTTAGCCTTTTAACGTACTGACGGCCAGATAGAGAGAAAAACCGACATACGCACAGATAGAAAAAGTACGCATTATATAGATGGATATCCCTACAACGAAAATGTTCTATAACATATGATAAATGTTTCGGAATGTACGTAGTAAGTCTTATTTCAGTTCATCACTATTTATGTTGTTAAAAATTCCACACAAACACAAATGGGATAATTACTATCAAGTAGTAGGTATATAGCTATGAAGTGTCCAAGTTAGAAACATATGTCCATCTACGTCAACATAGTTACTTTCACATATTTATCGTTTACGTGATGTAAAGATTAATTTAATTTTTTTATGTAATACCTACCACATATTTCAAAAATGTTTGTCTGTACGTTTTATTCGAATGTTTTGAGATTGAAGGTTATGGGTTATGCTTTGAGAGTACCTATATATATGCATACATACATTTTGTAATGTTTGATTTTTTATGCTCTAACGGCTGCTTAGCGAAACGAAACTTTGCAATCTGTCCCCTAATATTATTCCCTTTATAATAAATTACTGTAAGACGTTCACTGCTGAACATATGCGTCCCCTGTAGATTCCCAAAAGGACAGAATTGGAAGCTATTAGCATAACAGGGTCACTCTGTGGTTGCCAGCCCCATCGGCCGTCAGTTCAAGGTATTATGTGTGATGCCCACTGCCACTTAAACTTGCTTTTTCTCTGAGCTATGGAGTCAATAGTTTGTTGAAAATACCTTTAATTTTTATCCAAAAACCCTCTGCAGTATCCAACAAGATTCAATATAAATTAGTACTGCCTATATCAACATTTAAAATGCGCAGCTCATGGGCAAATGTTATGTCAATAAATACTTAATCGAATACCTAATTACTTTTGCTGACCTTTTAGCTAAAGAAAGGCATAATATTTTTAAAAAGCCATTAAATATCTTACAAATAAAAAATGCTACTGTTACTTTGATGAACTCGTGAATGATTCATGCATTTATTTTCAATAATTATTTTGATGAATGTTAATTAATTTAGTATTGTACCTCTAATATTCTACATCAGAATAGGGAAATTTATTACTACCATAACCTTAAGATCTATATAATATACATATGATTGCAATAAATGATTGGGTATGAGTCTGAAAAGAGCCAGTGTTACCTTAGTTTTAAGAGGTAAACACATTCAAAGACGTTGAAAAAATTGAATGTATTAAATAATTCAGTATCTTGCTTACGGTGTTCGTATGAGTACCTGCGCTATAACAGATGGTTTTCTAACATGACTCATAAGTTCTTAGAATATGGCATCCGACACTTAATTTATCATCCGACCCTAGGTTATGTTCAAACTGCGACAAAACTACGCGCAAGCCGAGCGAGCAAAGCGAGCGTGCCGCGGCAGCGGCCGGCGAAGCGCTTGAAACTAAGTAATGAATGATTGTGGGTTGTGGTTTATAACTGAGGATAGAGTAGTGCACAACAAATATTACGTTCCCACGCACTACTTGACGTACTCTATCGTTATAAAGTGATTAATTGTTGTGAGAGTGACAAATTACAAATAGGAATATGTAAAAGAAACCAAAGTATGAAATAAAAAATGAACAAAAACAAAATTCATAAAAAGATTCAAATTTCATACCAGGACCTCACCATCATCATTTCAGCTGCAAGATGATGACGAAAGATGAATAGGCCCGCACCATATTACATGGGACAAAAAAATATCCGGAGAAATGCAGGTGTTCAAAACACTGCTGCCTACCCCTTCGTGGATATGTAGGTGTGACAATTTGTTTCTTTTGTTTAAAAATAACGTATATTGTGTATTTAGTGGTAGGACTTTTCCAGAGTCAGCATGGTCCTTTAGCAGTTATTCAACCGTGAAACAGTAGTGTGCAAATATTACTATTTTTTGGTGAATGTTTCCAGCGAAATTACAGGGCAAGAGAGTTAACATTTGCATAACTCAGGGTCCCGAGTGCAGTGCTTTGCCGTGCAGGGTTTTACACTGTTGTAGTTTAAAATTCTGTATTGCACTGGACTATTATGGGCAAGCGTGACGCATAACGTCAGACGAGCGACTTATTCGTCTCGTCTCTGCAACACGGCGGGCGGCTGAACCACAGCAGGTCCTACGATTCATCTCCTCATTTCTGATTCAATCACATACAGTGATTCAGCACAGTTTTCTCCATTTTTGATGTAACGAATTGTACGATTTTAAGCTTACATATTATGAGGCTCATAGTCAGAGAGCAGTGCCACAAGTCATCACTGGTATCATTTACTGATCTAAGATTTGGCCTGCATGCATATCATGGAGTACCTTTTGTTTGCGGCTCCGTCTGCGTGGATATTTGATATACCGTAGCTGCTACGGTTTGCTACGGCATAGCAAATTGTTTCCAGTTTATTTCTGTGTGAACTTTCATCAAAAGCCGAGCTATCACATCTTTCCTTTTTATTATAAGAGTAGATAAAGATTAACACCAAGTACACACTAATATTGCATGTTATATTAACACGGAAAAATAGTTATTGTGTCATAACTGTAATAGTTCGACATATCGTATTGCACTTTTTTGTAGACATTGATGTCTTCTATAATTATACTGCAGAACATCACTCTGCTGCATTGTCAATAGTTTCCAATTTTTCAATATATAGTGTGCTACTCAGTGATAATGTGACTTTCTAACGTAAAAACAAATATATTATATACGAACGGTAAGGAAAAGGTCTGATACCCTAAGAGTGTGATTGTGGTAGGAAGTGTGAGACGCTGCATGTCTGTACTTACTTAATTACTGTTAATGAAATTGTCTCATATTCTCTATGGTTCTATATTCCTTGGCCAGTGGCCGAAGAAATAATATTGTGGTAAACCATGACATTAAAAACCGTCACTATCGTAAAGTGTGTGTTTATACATCTTCATCAAATGCCTTTACCTGCGTATGGAAAAGAGGACCTGTAAACTCGCACCGCGCCCGATTGATTGTAAAATTAATTTTGTGAAACTTGGCATACCAAAATAAGTGAGCAGCAGAGAATGATATTTTAAATGTTTATTCATATAAAGAAGTTTAAAAAATACGTAATTAACAGCTTACCTGTTTAACAGTTCCTTCAGTTCACAAATGGTTCCTGTACATCATATAAATACCAAAGGTCCTACAGTATAAATATCTTAATAGATATTCTGTTTTAAATAAGGATCATTTAAATATCATTGAAATGACAAAATTATTATAATATATAATGTTCACACACTTGTACTTAGTACCTTAGAGTCACTGCCAAGTAGTTTAAGTATTTTTTAAAAGCCGGTAGAAGCACGAGGTCTACCAGGTGTTAGGTGCTAACCTCTACCTTTATCAGACGTATGTCCTCACAACAGCATTGCGCACGTAAGTTGAGGCGTTGTTAAGTCTCAATGTGCCTATAATTTTACCTGCACCCATACCCTTCAATACCAGAACAAAATATTGCGACCGTTATTGCTTCAGGGTAGAAAAAGATATGGTGGCAGTCTGTCTTCCCTGGATGAACTCATTCACGAAGAGTTATACTGCTACTATCTAGATAGGTAAATTGATAGACAAACCCTTTATTGCACATTATATAATATAACTGACAAATAAATAGGATAATATAATTGAAAACTATTACTCAACAATAAAAAAAATTAAGTCTCAAAATGGACGGTCTTATCGCTCAGAACGATCTCTTCCAGACAACCATGTTATTGAAAAGGCAGCTTAAATAAAAAAGGTCTCGAAGGAAGTTTCCTTGGACACCTGTGAGACTCTTGTGACACATTTACCACCGACCACACTTAAAAGTAGAGCCCTAAGCAAAAATTGAAAAGACTTATGGTGTGTACCTACAATCTAACGACTATACCACACTTTTTTGTCTTTTTTACTCCAGGTGACCGCTCTGTCCTTGAGCCTCAATTGCTCTAAGAGAAATGTTCGCTCTGTAACTTGTATGCGAGTTATGATTTTTTTACGCAACTGAATGCAGTTTATTTTTCGACCTCTCAAGCTGGTCTCCAAGGCGATTGCTTACGTTAACCACTGTACTAAGGGGTTGGATCCCTTAACAAGCATACACAAGGACCAGTTTTTTTTAAATTAATATTCCGAATGGCTTCTATGCCCCGACTTCAACTGTAATTAAAGGCAAAATTTCTGCAATTGAACTTGTATGAAAATTTTTACTTTTCTGTTCAAATGGTTACAAGTTTAAATAAAAAAAAATACTGCACAAGGACAAACGCGGGCCACTCGTGGCCCGCGCACCGCCCAAAAAGCTAGTTATACTATATAAAGCTCGATTACCATTCATGTACTGACTGACTCACTGATTGATCCCTTTGTTCTCCTAGAAGGAGCAATGGGGGGTACAGAAGATGTAGGGGTAAAGTGTAGGGGGGCTCAATTCGAGTGGGGGAAAAATCCGAAAAGTGCTGATTGTTGAAGTCTGATGGAACTGGTCAACGGCTCTCGGAAACTATAAATCATAGGGGGTTAGTGCCAAAACTAAAAATGACCAAAACCCTGGGCAACTGCCAAAAATTTAAAAAAAAACATACCTCCCAAACAAAAGACGATCGCTCCCATACAAAATCTAAATGCTTATAATTCCTAAACCATTTGAGATAAGTATAAAGTGTTTGACCAAATGTCATAGGGAATCGAAAGGGTAATTTGGTAAAACTGTCAAAAATCCAAGATGGCGGATTCAAAATGGCGGCCGAATTGAAAGTTGGTCCGATCCGGCTCAAATTTGGTATCGGGGGGTTTTTGGGGTCCCACATTCCAAATATGAAAACCATTTTTTGATGACGTCATTTTTCAATATGGCCGCCATACATATGTTTTTTTGGATCTTTAATGGATCGTTTCTCCCAGTGGGCGTGATGGGGATTATGGTTTTGTAGGGTTATATGTAGGGTTACGATAGGTGACTTTAGTAGAAACTGAATGGAGCTGAACGTGGAATACCAGATAGAACAGGTCAACGGTTCTCAGAAACTAAAAGAGATAGGGGGTAAGTGCCAAAACTAATATTGACAAGCACCCTGGGCATTTTCTAAAAATTAAAAAAAAAACACACCTCCCGAACAAAAGACGATCGTTCCCATACAAAATGTAAATGCTTATAACGCCGCAACCGTTAAAGATAGGTATAGGGTGTTTGAACTAATATTTAAGGGGACCAAAAATTCAATTCGGCGGAAATGTCAAAAATCAAAGATGGCGGATTCAAGATGGCGGCTACCTTAAATATTAGTCCGATCCGACTGAAAATCGATATCTAAGGGTTTTTAGAGACCCTGATTCGAAATATGAAATCCATTTTTTGATGACGTCATTTTTCAACATGGCCGCCATACAATTTTTTTCTCTGGAAATTGTATCGTTGTTTTTCGACATGTTGCCATGATGGAACGCTGAGGCTTTGTAGATGAAAAGTATAGGCAGTGGTCTTTCGTCCTTAAGTGACACCTGAAATGAGCTGAATGTGTACCTTCTAATGGAACAGCTTGACGGCTCTCGGAAACTAAAAGAGATAGGGGGTAAGTGCTTGAACTAATATTGACAAGCACCCTGGGTTTTTCCTAAAAATTAAAAAAAAAACACACCTCCCGAACAAAAGACGATCGCGCCCATACAAAATGTAAATGCTTATAACGCCGAAACCGTTAAAGATATGTACGGGGGGTTTGAACTAATGTTTTAGGGGACCGGAAATGCGATTTGGCGGAAATGTCAAAAATCCAAGATGGCGGATTCAAGATGGCGGCTACCTTAAATATTAGTCCGATCCGACTGAAAACCGATATCTAAAGGTTTTTAGAGTCCCCGATTCGAAACATGAAATCCATTTTTTGATGACGGCATTGTTCATAATTTTCGCAATGGCCGTAGGTTGAAACTAGAGCCTGCGAGGCCGTAGGCCGAGCTATACTGGCGAGGCCGCAGGCCGAGCTATATAGGTCGAAGGCCAAGAGTGCTTCTAAGCGAAGCGAGGCTGAAGGCCGAGCGTACTTCTAAGCGAAGCGAGGCCGAAGGCCGAGCATGCTTCTAAGCAAAGCGAGGCCGAAGGCCGAGCGTACTTCTAAGCGAAGCGAGGCCGAAGGCCGAGCGTACTTCTAAGCGAAGCGAGGCCGAAGGCCGAGCATGCTTCTAAGCGAAGCGAGGCCGAAGGCCGAGCGTCTTTCTAAGCAAAGTGAGGCCGAAGGCCGAGCGTGCCTCTAAGCGAAGCGAATCCGAGTTTTGAGCCTAAAAGGAAATAGAAGTCTTTCATAGCGAGTTTATTTCAAAATTTCAATGATCTTCAAGATATCTGCCCACGTTAACATAGGTAATGTCATGAAATTGTGTAAATCATGAATACTACTATAAGTACTTGATTGATAGTTATACAGATATGTAGATTAACTCATTAGTGAAACACCACAATACAAATATATGTTAAAAATAAAAATAAATAAAATAGAATAAAATAAAATCACAATCAAAATATTTCTTAATTAAATAGGTACTTTAAATTTAAAGTGTCAGAATGGGTGGTCTTATCGCTCAGAGCGATCTCTTTCAGACAACCATTCACGGAAAGAAATAGGCATAAACTTATAAGGACGGTGTGAATAAAACAAGTGTACTAAACACTACATATAGCGAAACTCAAGATTATAAATATAAAAAATACTTATAATATACTCGTATACAAACTATACTTATATAATTATACTATACGTAATATACTACAAAATATATACATACTATACATATACCATTTAATTATTATAAAAAAGATAATAAGTAGGTTTGCAGTTAGTTATTTCGCGAAGCTAAATGCTTTGACACGTTTTTTGAAGATGCCTAAAGAAGGCGCGCATCTAATTTCGTAGAGTAAAGTGTTCCATAGACGAACAGCTTCAACACAAAGTAGGAACCAAAAAAATTGGTGCGGGTTATCGGGGTACTTAACATTAAGTGCTCTGATGATCGTAGAGAAAAAGAGCTCCTAACATGTAAAAATCCATCATTTTACGTACTACTGATATGACATGCTACAAGTAAACGTTAAGTTTCCTTCGTAGGCTTGGGTTTGTTATGAACTTGAGTCCAAACAACACTTCACGCAGTGGTATAAAAAGGGTGCAGCGTCTTCCAAGAAGCTTAAGGTGTCACAGTTGGCTGGAAAACTAATGGCGACATCTTAAGCCATTACTTACTTTTGAGCAATAAATATATCTATATATAATAGGCTTATAGGCCTTTCATGGGGACATTAATACCTATACAGATTTTGAAGGTCACGATCTTAATGTCATGGTAGAGATGCTTACTTGTTGTCATTCGTTAGTCACTGGTACGACATACATCCATGTTAATAAAATAAATACAAAGTGTGGTGTGGTGTTCACGCTTGGGACAGTATTTTTTTTCAACTATATTGAATAAGAACTCAGCTTATTGAGAAATGTATAGCTCTATTCATTTTCCCTTGAATATATCAAGAGAATAGCTTGACAAAATCATTAATTTGACTGCATTTAAAGTAAACAACTTACCGTAGCAACTAGAAGCGTGCAGAGTAGAGGCATTTTATGGTAAAGATGTTTTGTGCTTCTGCATTGAATATCGCGATTAAATCATTCGAAAATGAAGATTAGAAACACTAGATTAAGTAAAATGTAACACATTAAAGTCGCGAAGTTGTCGGAAAAGTAGCCACTATAGCTGAGATAAAAACTCTAATACAGGTCAAACTTACGCACACCGTAAGTGAAATGAATACCAAAGTTTTAGAGGTGTTACGATTTGTAAAGTTCTTCAATCTAACATTTGTTTTCTGAAAGTCAAGGAATGGAAGTAAAAAACACTGCGACCGACCCCTAGGTCAATCTTGATGTGCCAATATATGGTACGCAGGTTGGTTTATTTTTAAGTTAATCTTATAATGTAAATAGTATAATTATATCGTAGTGGGACTGTGGGAGTAAGCAGAACAAAAATAAAACCAGTTAATTGTCTTGGTACATAGAATAGAATAGAATTCATTTATTTCAGACTAATATCTGTCCATATTATTAGTAGAGGTACATACACTTAGTCTTACATCTTTTCACGCATTTCTTTGTTCAATTTGGCCGTTCTAAGGTTTTTTAATTGTTTATTCCTATATATGTATTCACGAATCAAATTTATTTAGAAAAGGTAAGGTACTTAAGGTAGAGACGCTGTCTGTATACTCTAGGTATATGTTATTACTTCAGTGTTTAGACGGGTACGATTAGGGTAGATAGAAATGAAATGCATAAAGCTATGGAAAAGATACCTTTGAATTAAAGAGTACCTAAATTTATAAGAAACGCGTCATGTAATTTGAGTTAACTTTGTTGCAAAGACCCCTAGATATATCAGTTTCTTCATCAAGTTACTCTCGATGCCACCTCTATGTAATGGTAAAACTAATTACATACATTTAAAGTCGTTTCCACTACATATGTATAGCACGTACCTACGTAAATTCCTAAATGGCTGAAGTGGTATGGATTTTACAGAGTCCGCATGTGTGTGAAGTGGCTATTCTTATAAATTTGAGTCCAGACAACCTCCACGCAGTGAAAGGGTGCAACGTCATCTAAGAAGCTTAAGTGTCACAGTTAGCTGGAAAACTAATGAAGACATCTTAAGCTACTACTTACTTTTCAGCAATAAATGTATATATAATAGGATTATAGACCTTTCAAGGGGACACATACACAGATATAATACACAGATTTCGAAGGTCAATATCTTAATGTCATGGTAGAGATGCTTGCTGCAATTTATGTAATTAAAATACATACGAAGTGTGGTGGGCTGTTCACACTTGGAACAAAATTTTTTTTAACTATATAGAATTAGAACCCAGCTTATTGAGATATGTATAGCTCTTTTCATTCGTCCTTAAATATATATATACGTAGTATTGTTTTCTCTTTGGAATATATCAAGAGAAGGACTTGACTTTACACAATTACTAATTTGACTGTTTTTAAAGTTAACAGCTTACAGTAGCAACTAAAAACATGAGTAGGCATTTTATGGTCAAGATGTTTTGTGGTTCTGCATTGAATATCGCTATCAAATCGTTCTTTAAGCTATGGCGGAAAATTAAATTGGAAACAATAGATTGAATAAAATGTTGCATATTAAAGTTGTGAAGCTTCGTGTGTGTAAATAAAATTAATGCCAATGTTACGATTTGTAAAGTTCTTCAATCTTAATTTATATTAATGCCAAAGAATGTAGGTAAAAAGCACTGCGACCGTCCCCTAGGTCAAACTTAATAGGCAGGTATATTTGATACGTAACTTGGTTTTTTTTAAGTGAAGATGATGATGGAATAAGTATATTTATATGGTAGTGGGAGTTAGCAGAACAAAATTAAAACCAGTTAATTGCCTTGGTACATACTAAATCCTATACGTACCGAACAATGAAGTGCAATCTAATTCCTTAGTAGGTTTTACGACATATATACATCCATGTGAAAAAATATACATGGAATAATAAAATTATCAAACAAGGGTTACCTACATTTATTATCACATGAGACGTAAAACTTTTACTGCTGAAGACATGCATACGGAAGGACCATTTGGAAGCTGCATGCATCCAAGATAGTCCTGCTACCTTATTTAGTACGTCTTCCACATTGTCGGTGGACGACCTACCTGCTCTACCAGACTCTCAGTCAGACGGACAGATGGACAAACGGATAAACAACATCAACCTACGGTTGGATATAGATAGGGATATAATGATATACTACCACACTATTGCCTACCACATTTAGTTCAAAGAATTTTACCCTAAGACTTAACTGAAACCACACATTGAGCGTTATGTTTTAGTATTTATACCTTAGTTTTATTATAATATTATGATTTTTAAGTGCTAATGCTTGCTTAGATAAACCAAATGTTGCAATACATCCCCATACACCGGTTAAAATCAACTAAGAGAAAACAAATGATGGTTGGATGGGTGCCTATAGAAAGTGTCTACGAGTTTCAAAGCCACACAAATGAATTGAATAAATATGAGCAATGATGAGAAATATCGTTTTAATGTATCGTTGGTGTAGTGGTGGCAGCGCTGCTTTGGAATGTAGAACTCTTGGTTTGGATTCCCGGTTAGGACAGTTGTTGGAATTTTCTGACAGAGAAATTCAAACTGTCCGGCGTCTGAAACACTGCCCTGTAGGTGACAATAGGCCTTATATGGGAGCAATACATATCTGGTATGGGTGTTTGATAAATACTCCTACCTACCTCTCTAAGATATGTACGCATTAACTTAATGTTATTTTTGTTTAAAATATGTATATCATTATTTACGTTACATATAAATTACTTTTACTAAGGTTAAACTCCAGGGATACTTTGAAAAAAAAAACTGTTTTAATATTTATTTTAAAATTTACTTGTAACGAGTTTCGAGTCAATTAAAACAAGGAATACAACAATTTTATAGAAAATTGCAGAGTTATTTAGTAAATTAAGTCATTACTTACTTTTGAGTATAATGAATATATATAAAGAATAGGCTCCTCACTTTTCATACATCGTGAAATATTTTTCGGGACTATCTCTGTCATCATCATCATCATCATCAGCCTGTAGCAGTCTACTGCTGGATATAGGCCTCTCCAATTGCACTATCTCTGTGCAAAGAACATATAATTTTTTTTAAGAATATAGCTGTGTGCTCAGTAAACTTACGCCGTTCTTGCTACTTACAGCTAATACTGTTTTCTTACGTCTCCACACACATATATACGGAGTAAGTATATCATGAGAATTACTTTGGAACATTGGGACAAGGGTGTTTCAGTAGGAGGTCGGAAGATATCCAACTTATGATGAGATACGATGATACTACTCTTCTCGCTCAAATAAAAAAGACATGGAACACCTGTTGACACGTTTAGAGACAACAAGCCTCTCCTACAGGCTTGTGATCAACAGAGACAAAACCAAGATGATAATCGTAGACCGAACTGAACTAAATCAACCTGACATTTCTGTGATTGGCAACTGTGAAATTGTTCAATCCTACGTGTACCTAGGATCCACGAGCACAAACACGAGGGGCTATGAGAAAGAAATTCAAAAAAGATTTGCTAAGACAAGATCTGCCGTTGATAAGGTCAAAAGAGTCAGGTGCAACCGAAATATCACCAAATCCACGAAACTCTGCATGAAGAAAACTTTAGTGTTGCCGATATTTCTCTATGGCGCAGAAACATGAACGGTTCACCTGAGAGACCGACGAAAAATCGATGCCCTTGAAATGTGGTGCTGGCGGCGACTGCTGCGGACGAACGAGAGATTATCTAAGACTGTGCAAATACGTGTCCTGAAATACTTCGGACACATTATTCGACATGAAAACTCCATAAAACGACTCGTAGTCCAGGGGCAAGTAGAAAGCAAGCAGTCGATCACACGCGTTGGGCAGAACTCACAAAAGATGAAACAGAAACTTCCATAGTCTAAAGCACTTTTAAGTGTTATTTAAGATTTAGGTATATGTTATTATTAAAATTCAAAATTAGCAGCCTTCCTATCACATATTTCAAAGATGTAGGGTTTACTCGAATGTTTTGAGATTGAGAGTTATGTTTTATTCTTTTAGAGTTTATTTATGCATACGCAAGTTTTTATCGTTTGCTTTTTATACTCTAACGGCTGCTTGGCGAAATGTAACTTTGCAATCTGTCCCCTAATATGCACGTTACAATAAATTAATGTAAGACGTCCACTGCTAAACATATGCGTCCCGATCGATATACAAAAGACCGCATGGAAGCGACCTGTATAAAAGTTCGGTCTGTGGTTACCGGCCCCATCGGCCATTAGTTCAAGGCGTTATGTGTCATGTCCACTGCCACTTCAACTGGCTAATCCTCTGGGCTATGCATGACTTTCATTCGTGTACTAAATCAGTCCTCATTTCCGATTTAATCACTACGGAATACACCGAGCATAGCTCTTTCTAAAGTTCGTTGTATGACTTTGAGCTTACATATGAATCCCTTAGTCAGTGACCAAGTTCAGTGTCATAAATTATCACTGATTACACATGAACGGAGTAAAATAGAGGATCCGAAGTCTTCTTTTATTGAGAGATTAAAAATGTTACGGCACTTGTGTGGCTAAGGCGAATCTAATGATTAATTTTATATAATGCATCAAGTCATTTCGACTTAAGGGTCATTTAAATAAATAGAAAATATAGTGGGGTTTATTTCCGCCACGGTTGTTCTTATTCCATTTGTATATCACAAGGTATTTAATAATTACAGCTCTCCGTAAGATAGGGAGAAGGAAACTGATTGAAGATTGTAGAGGCAAAGCATAGCATGAGATTCGTGGCACTTACGGATAGGAACCCACTTTAACTGATATTTGTATTCTGATATGTCAGGGTCGAACATAAGCTTGCAGACAGTCAATAAAATGGACTCAGACGTTTTGGAGCCGTTCTTATTAATTTAATAGTTCTTTTGTATACACAAGGTATGATAGTCAATAGTTTGATAGCAAATACCCACAACTTATATTCAAAAAATGTGTGCAGAATCGAACAAGATTCAATATAAATTAGTACTGCCCATATCAAAATTAAAAATGCACAGCTCATGGGCAAATGTTATGTCAATAAATACTTGATAGAATACATAATGACTTTTGCTGAACTTTAAGCTAAATTAAGGCATAACATTTTTACAAAGCCATTAAATTACTTACCTACTCGTACTAATAAAAAATGCTACTGTGACTTTGATGAACTCATGAACGATTCATGCAATTATTTCAAATAATGATCAATAATTATTTTGATTAATGTGAATTAATTTATAGTAACATGAATGAGTCGGCCCGTTCTTAGTATTGTTCCTCTAATATTGCTACAAACGAATAGGGAAATTTATTACTACCATAACATTAGATGTATACAATATAAATATGATTTCAATAAATAATCGGGTATGCGTCTGAAACGAGAGCCATTGTTACCTTAGTTTTAAAAGGTAAAAAATATTCGAAGACGTTAAAAAAAACTGAAT
Organism: Selenia dentaria; assembly: GCA_917880725.1. NCBI lineage: Eukaryota > Metazoa > Arthropoda > Insecta > Lepidoptera > Geometridae > Selenia > Selenia dentaria. The sequence continues at coordinate 15,569,570 of OU862888.1, read as the reverse complement.
GTAATAATTCAGTATCTTGCTTACGGTGTTCGTATGAGTACCTGCGCTATAACAGATGGTTTTCTAACGTGACTCATAAGTTATTAGAATATGGCATACGAAAGGTATCCCTGCATTTCACCGACACTTAATATATCATGCGACCTTTGGTTAGGTTAGGTTTGAACTGCGACAAAACTACGCGTAAGCCGAGCGAGCAAAGCGAGCGTGCCGCTGCAGCGGCTGGCTAAGCGCTTAAAACTAAGGAATGAATGATTATCTACTAGGCAGAGCCTGTACTATGGTAACCTAATGACTGATATACATACTTATATACATATACACACCCAGACACAGCTCAAACATACATGTTCATCCACACGCGGTGTTCAGGTCCCAAACTAGGCAGAGCTGTACTATGGTAACCTGATGACTAATATACATACTTATATACATATACACACTCAGACACAGCTCAAGCAGACATGTTCATCCACACGCGGTATTTAGGACAGGTTTAGGTGTTAGTTGAAACTATATAGATACCTAAGTTTTATGTAATTACTTACAATAATATCATTAAATATGATAACATGATTTTACGATTCAACTATAAAATATCTTCCATACAAATTAATTAAAATTAGCTGTTGGCATGAATGGCTTGATAGATTTATTAATGACTAGCTGCGCTCCGTGGTTACAACCGAGCGGTGAAGGTCGATGATGATGATAAATATAGCGTATGTTACTCAGGCATAATAGAGTTTTCTACTGGTGAAATATTTTTTAGAACCGGTTAGTAGTTTTTGCGTTTATCCGCTATACACTATCAGATAATTCTATGTACTCAGACGAGCGAATGTCTAAACAGGTTTTTATTTCAGCACCATTTAGATTATAGAGAACTTTCGTTCCTGTTACCATAGGGAATATTTCACAATTTGCTGTTACCATAATAAGCTATACAAAGATTATTAGGTTGTATTTAGGTTTTAGACCTATATTATTTTTTTTGTCCAGAACATGATATGTAGTATATTCTAACAAGTACTGAAGATAATTATAAAAATAAAGAACACGACTACAAACTAAGAATGTAAAAAGTTATATTATCTTATGGAACAGCAGATATAAGTGGGTTCATTAGATATTTGTTTAGTATCGTTTCAACAGTTTCAACATTTTTTATTTTTATTAAATTAATAGGTACGACATTATAATTGGAGATTTAGCACAGTGACTCCAGTCTACATCAGTTTAATAGTTTAAAAATCAAGTTAAAAAATCATGGAGTACCTTTTGTTTGCGGCTCCGTCTGCGTTGATATTTGATATACCAAAGCTGCTACGGTTTGCTACGGCGTAGCAGATTGTTTCCGGTTTATTTCTGTGTGAAATTTCATCATCAGTTTAAGCATAAAAGAAGAACAAACAAACAATTAACTACTAAGCGACAAATACGCTTTCGCTTTATAATATTATAATAAGCATGCTGCGTCTTGCTTTGATAATACCATCCGACATCAGTTTAGTTTTAGGGGGTAAAAATATTTGGAGACGATAAAATTGAAAGAAATATTTCAGTATCTGGCTAACGGCGTTTGTATGAGTACCTGCGCTATAACAGATGATTTTCTAACATGACTCAAAAGTTCTTAGAATATGGCATACGAGAGGTATTTCATATTTCACTATCACATAATTTATCATCGGTCCAGTAGTTTCGGAGTTCAATTCAAACCAACAAAATCGTTCCTCTTTATAATATTATAGTGAGATGATTTTGGAAAAGATGTCAGTAATTTATGCGGGTTTAACCCTGGGAAAAACATTGTTCACAGATAGTACGTTTTGGTAATGCAAAGTAGGACATCCCTTGAAGACGATTAAGCTGGTCTGTTTAACTGATCATCAAGAATGTATTACGTATTAATCTGATACAACCATTTTATTTAAACTAATATATTGGCACGACTAAGGTCAGTGCACAGTAAGTGTCAAAAACGTAACTCCGCAACCATAATAGATAGGTACGGGGTGTTTGAAGTAATGTAATAGGGGACCGGAAGTGAATTTTGGAGAATATGTTTAAAATCCGAGATGACGGATTCAAAATGCCGGCCAACTTAAACAAAGTTGGTAAGTAGGTAAGTCTAAACGGGCTGTTTTTCAAGATCGCGGAGTGAAATAGAAGGGTACAAGTGAGCTCATTAAGAGCTTGACAACAACAAAGTATCTATGAAGTATAATAATTGAATACACAACCATTTCTTTTATGGATTACTTGGTCAGAGCTGAGTTATGATAGGTGCAGTGACGAGTAAAACGAGGAAGAGCGTTACTTTGCTGTTGAATACAATATCTGTAACACTGCAAATCGTAATGAGTTGCATTTTGTTTTAGGTACTGAATAAATGTTAACAGAATGAAACAGAATGTTAAAATTATGATAAGAAAATATTTACACAGACGAGCGAATGCCTGAACAGACTTTTCTTTCAGCACTTTTCTTCGAGTATAGAGAACTTTCGTATGAGTGGATATGTTTCTGCATGCACACCTATACTTTTTTGTTAATTATAATATTAACAGCTTCATATATATTTATATATTAGTAAATCATAACTATCACGGGTACATTACAATGTTATTGTTATTTTTATGGTGCCCACTTTAAAAAAAATATAAACTTCAGACTTTAAAAGAGTTCTGCTAAAAACGTTTTCACCAACCTACTTACTACCTACATTAGTTCAAAGAATATAAGTAAGTTATGTTTGGTATACTATGTTTCTTAATATTCTGTAATTTCACCGACACTTTTTTTTGCTGCTGAAATTTTGGCTCTTTAATTAACATTAGTGGAAATTAAAATTGTCATTTAAAAAAAATAATACATATAAAGACATGGTTCATCTAATTAAATGATAATTCTACAAATTATATTTAATTACAATCTCCAATGACTTCAGAAATATCACATTTAATAATGTATTGTTTGACATACTATTCTTTTTAACCGACTTCAAAAAAAGGAGGAGTTTATATGTTCTATTGCATGTTTTTTTGTATGTTGACCGTTTCTCCCCGATTTATGCACCGATTCTTAAAGTATTTTTTTTTTGGTTTTGGTAGAGTATACTTCCGTGGTAGTCCCATTTACATTTCATCAAATTGGGTAAAACAGTTTTTGAGTTACACTCCAATTACTGGAAAGTGCTACGCCTATCTTAACGATGTCATCATTAGGTTAGGTTTGAACTGCGAAAAAAGTTCGTGAAGCCGAGCGAGCGAAGTGAGCGTGCTGAACAGACATCACTGATTATAATAAGCAAGCTGCGTGCCCTGAAAATTTTACTACAGTTTTTTCAGTTGTAAAGGTACAAGCGTTGTAAAAGGCTACTTATGTTCAAAATTTTACATAAATCAGTTCAGTTGCTTTTTCGTGTAGGAGTAGCAAACTTCCATTTATAAATCCATTTGAAGTCTCGAGTACTTTTACAATTTAATATTAGTTGATGATAGTGTATATATGTTTTATGTAGAGCATGGTAGGTAAGGTGGTAATCGCTTGCTATTTTATGAAAAGTTATATAAAATACCTTACAACTAAGACTATGTTCACCGTATGACAGTGACCATGTTCAGTGTCATAAATAAACACTGATCACACTGAACAAAGATATGAGAGCCGAAGGTTTCTGGCTTGACTTGAGGCGGAAGGCAGCGCATGAATGTTGGGGAAAATGAAGATAACTTTGTTTAAACATTTTGCGAGGCTGATTCTATAAGTCACGCAAAAATTTAGGAGATCTTTATTTTGGTGGACCATTTCCGTAGTACTTGTTATTTTTTTGTTGTGAAGTATGTAAATATAATTAAAGCAAACTATATATTTGATTTATTGAGAGATAATAAATGTAATGACACTTGCGTGGCTAAGGCGAATCCAATGATAGGTATGCTATTTTTTATAATGCATCAAATCAAATGACTATAGACTATAGTGGTTGTTCTTATTCCTTTTGTAAATAACGAGGTATTTAATAGTTAGAGCGTTCCGTTAGATAGAGATAAGAAAACCGATTGCAATTTGTAGATGCAAGGCATAGCATGAGAGTCGTGGAGTTGCTCATGGTCGAAAGTAAGCTTGCAGACAGTCGCTAAAATGGATTCAGACGTTTTGGAGCCGTTCTTATTTATTAAATAGTTATTTTGTATACACAAGGCATGACAGTAAATAGTTTGTTTAGAAAATACCCACAATTTTTTGAAAGTATCCAACAAGATTTAATATAAATGAGTACTGCCTATATCAAAATTAAAAATGCACAGCTCATGAGCAAATGTCATGTCAATAAATACTTACTTTATCAAATACCTTATGACTTACAAGCTATAAAGCTATAAAGAGAGGCATTATATTTTTACAAAGCGATTAAACAACTTACTACTAAAAAAATGCTACCGTAACTTGGAAGAACTCATGAACGATTCATGCATTTATTTTAAATGTTGATAAATAATAATTTTGATAATTGTTAATTAATTTAGAGTAACATGAATGAGTCGGCCCGTTCTTAGTATTGTTCCTCTAATATTGCTACACACGAATAGGGCCATTTATTACTACCATAACCTTAAGATCTATACAAAATATACATACGATTGCAATAAATAATTGAGTATGGGTCTGAAAAAAGAGCCACAGTGTTACCTTAGTTTGAAGAGGTAAAAACATTCGGAAATGTTGAAAAATTAACTGAAATAATTCATTATTTTGCTGCGGTGTTTGTATGAGTGCCTGCGCTATAACAGATGGTTTTCTAACATGCATGACTCATAAGTTATTAGAATATGGCATACGAAAGATATCCCTGCATTAAACCGACACTTAATTTATCATCCAACCCTAGGTTAGGTTAGGTTTGAACTGTAACAAAACTAAGCGCAAGCCGAGCGAGCAAAGCGAGCGTGCCGCGGCAGCGGCCGGCGAAGCGTTTGAAACTAAGTAATGAATGATTGTGGCGTGTGGTTCATGACTTACGATAGAGTAGTGCACAAATAATATTACACACTACTAGACGTACTTTTTATTTTTTGGTAATTAATTGTTGTGAGAGTGACATTTTACAAATGTGAATAATAAAAGAAACAGTGTGTGAAATAAAAGATGAACAAAACATAAATTTTAATGCAAACATTTTTACAAGATTTACGTTTGCGAGCTGAATTTGTTTATGTAATATATTTAGATATGAGGCTTGAACCGACATACATCCACGTGGAATGTCGATATATACCTACAAGAAACAATCAAATTTTATACCAGGATCTCACTACTATCAATTCTGCCGTAAGATGTTCATTGCCAAAGATGACCCTCTCCCATAGATTTATGAAAGGACGAGATGGAAGCGGCTCGTATCCAACGTCTTCTTGAGACGTTTATGAGGTCGTTTGATCTCCAATTTATCGGTGGACGACCTACGCTGCGCTTGCTGGTCTGTAATCTCCACTGCAAGAGCGAAGCGTTCAGTGCCATGCAGGGTTCCAAAACCGTCTGGCTCCATCAGCCATCAGTTTGGCGTGTTATGTACCCTGCTCACATTCACATTGCAATATGGATGCCCAAGTTTCTAAAGAATATATGTATTCAGATATATTATGTTTCAAATGAGGTATCATTGAAATGGCCTGAATTGCTTCCTCAAAGGCTGGCAACTCAATCTCGATACTTCTCGTATTGCAGATGTTCGTGGGCAACAGTGATCACTTACCATCTGGAGAGCCGCCCGTCCGTTTGTAATTATGTTCACACAGTCAAACCCCCGTACTAAGATTACTAACAAATATAATAGGTTAGGGTTTTTCTTTGTGATATTAGGAGTCGGCATATGCACGAAGCCCACCTGGTATTTGGGGCAGTCTTTGCGGCTGGTACTGCGCCTGTAATTCTGAGACACAGAAATGTCACCGGCACCCATACCTTTCATACCAAACCACAGTATTGCGAATATTACTGCTTACATTACTACTGGTACGGTAAGTAGGTAGAAATGAATAAAAAAAGATATATTTAAGGTCGATTTAATAAAAGAGATGTCACTGATTACATATTGTATATTATTAGTGAGCAGATGTCATGAACATACCACGTAACTTGATTATACAAATGTATAAACTAGCTCGCCAGCACTTCCAGCGGCTTCGCTCGCTTGGTCTGGAATTGGTGGAGCGCCGTTTTGGAATGTTAGGGTCGTGGGATTTTCTGGCAAAGTAATTCTCAATAGCAGTCCGGAGTCTGGAACAGTGTCTCGTAGGTGGCAATAGGCTCGCCCCCTATTACATGGGATCAAAAAAATATCCGACAAAACGCAGCTGTTTCAAACACTGCTGCTCACCTCTTCGCGGATATCCTGTATATTTGACGATTTGTGATCTTTTAATTTAAAAATAACGGGTGTAAATTTTTTTTCGTTAAAGTTTATTTTTACCAAGTTTTGAGTGATACTTTTTTACTACCACTTTAATTATAACATAAATTGTTACACGAAATCTTGCAAAATATACTATATTATATAAATATAGGGTATATATAAAAAAGGAGCCGTGTTACATTCTTAATTAATACAGTTTTTACGAAAAGTGTGTGTTTATACATCTCTCTCGCCGTCATCAAACGTCTTTACCTGCGTATGGAAGAGAGGACATGTAAACTCGCCCCGCGCCGGATTGATTGAAGAATTAATTTGTGAAACGTAGTATACCGAAACAAGGGTGAGCAGGTTATTTCCAACTACTTATTTAATGAAAAGCCAGAATTAAACAGTTTTCCCTTCGTTGTTTGAATGCGATTGAAATGCGAAACGTAAGATGCAAGGGACTCTACTTACTGTGTTCTGCCGCGAATCATTAGTGCGCAAGCGTTAGGTACTGTAAGGGTACATTAGCATGTGAAATCAGTAAGTGTTATGTCATGGTCAGTATTATTTCTGTTACAAACTTGACACAAAAGTTTGAGTAAATTTGTAGTGCAGGAGTTATAAAATAATAATCTACTTATTAACAAAGTTGAAATCAAATAAGTTGTGGGATGGAATGATACTTTTAATATTTACACATTTTATAGTATTTTTTTTAAACATACGTTAATAACAGCTTACCTATCACTGCAGCTCAGAGATTATTCCTCTACATCTTACGAGTATAGATGCCAAAGTTCCTACAGTGTAAATATCTTAATACGAGTAGATATTCTGTTTTAAAGAAGGAAAATTTAAATATCAATGAAATAACAAAGTTACTATAAAATATAATGTTCACACCCTTGTAGATACCCAGTACCATAGAGTCTCAGGTGTTAGGTGCTAATCTCTGCCTTTAGCAGACGTGTGTCCTCACAACTGCATTGCGCACGTAAAAATGAGACATTTTTAAGTCTCAATTTGCCTGTAATTTTACCCGCACCCATACCCTTCAAAACCAGAACACAATATTGCGAACGTTACTGCTTCAGGGTGGAAACAGGTATGGTGGCAGTATTCCCCGGATGAACTCATTCAAGAAGAATTCTACTGCATATACTCGTATGTAGGTAGGAAAATTGATAGATAAACCCTTTATTGCAACACTACATTATAAAATATAACTAACAAATAAATAGGATAATAATATAATTGAATACTATTACTCAACAATAAAAAACTCAAAATTAAGTGAAACGATGGGCGGTCTTATCAGTCAGAGAGATCTCTTCCATACAACCATGTTCTTGAAAAGGAAGCTTGAATAAAAAAGATCTCGAAGGAAGTTTCCTTGTACACCTGTGGAGACTCTTGTGACACATTTACCACCGACCACACTTAGAAGTAGAGCCCCTAAAAAAATTAAAAGAATTCTGGTATGTACTACTACCTACAATCTAACGACTCTACTACACTTTTTTGTCTTTTTAACTCCAGCTGACCGCTCTACCCTTGAGCCTCAATTGCACTAAAAGAAATGCTCGCTTTGTAACTTGTATCGGAGTTATGATTTTTTACGCAACTGAATGCAGATCATTTTTCCACTTCTCAAGCTGGTCTCCAAGGCGACTGCTCACGTTAACCACTGCACTAAGGGGTTGGATCCCTTAACAAGCATACGCAAGGACCAGTTTTTTTTAATTAAAATTCCGAATAGCTTCTATGCCCCGACTTAAACTGTAATTAGACGCTAAATTTCTGCAATCGAACTTGTATGAAATTTTTTACTTTTCTGTTCAAATGGTTAAAAGTTTGATGACAAAAACTAATGCACAAGGACAAACGCGGGCCACTCGTGGCCCGCGCACCGCCCAACACCTAGTCATACTATATAAAGCTCGATTACCATTCATGTACTGACTGATTCACTGATTGACATAAATGGTACGGTATGAAGGAGCAATGGGGGGTATAGAAAATGTAGGGGAAAAGTGTAGGGGGGGCTCTGAAACCAAAGGGAAAAGTCTGAGATGAGCTGAATGTGGAAGTCTGATGGAACTGGTGAACGGCTCTCGGAAACTATAAATCATAGGGGGTTAGTGCCAAAACTAAAAATTACCAAAACCCTGGGCAACTGCCAAAAATTAAAAAAAAAACATACCTCCCAAACAAAAGGCGATCGCTCCCATACAAAATGTAAATGCTTATAATTCCTAAACCGTTTGAGATAAGTATAAAGTGTTTGACCAAATGTCATAGGGAATCGAAAGGGTAATTTAGTAAAAGTGTCAAAAATCCAAGATGGCGGATTCAAAATGGCGGCCGAATTGAAAGTTTGTCCGATCCGGCTCAAAATTGGTATCGGGGGGTTTTTGGGGTCACACATTCGAAATATGAAAACCATTTTTTGATGACGTCATTTTTCAATATGGCCGCCATACAAATGTTTTTTCGGAAATTCAATGGATCATTTCTCGCAGTGGGCGTGATGGGGATTATAGTTTTGTCGTGTAAAATGTAGGATTGAGATAGGTGACTTTAGGAGAAACTGAATGGAGCTGAACGTGGAACACCAGGTAGAACAGGTCAACGGTTCTCGGAAACTAAAAGAGATAGGGAGTAAGTGCCAAAACTAATGTTGACAAGCACCTTAAGCATTTTCTAAAAATTAAAAAAAAAACACACCTCCCGAACAAAAGACGATCGCGCCCATACAAAATGTAAATGCTTATAACGCCGCAACCGTTAAAGATCGGCACGGGGTGTTTGAACTAATGTTTAAGGGGACCAGAAATGCAATTTGGCGGAAATGTCAACAATCCAAGATGGCGGATTCAAGATGGCGGCTACCTTAAATATTAGTCCGATCCGACTGAAAATCGATATCTAAGGGTTTTTGAAGTCCCTTATTCGAAATATGAAATCCATTTTTTGATGACGTCATTTTTCAACATGGCCGCCATACAACTTTTTTCTCTGGAAATTTTATCGTAGTTTTTCGACATGTTGGCATGATGGAACGCTGAGGCTTTGTAAGTAAAAAGTATAGGCAGTGGTCTTACGTCCTTAAGTGACAACTGAAATGAGCTGAATGTGTAACTTCTGATGGAACAGCTTGACGGGTCTCGGAAACTAAAAGAGATAGGTAGTTAGTGCCAAAACTAATATTGGCAAGCACCCTGGGCATTTCCTAAAAATTAAAAAAAAAACACACCTCCCGAACAAAAGACGATCGCGCCCATACGAAATGTAAATGCTTATAACGCCGAAACCGTTAAGGATAGGTACGGGGGGTTTGAACTAATATTTTACGGGACCGGAAATGCAATTTGGCGGAAATGTCAATAATTCAAGATGGTGGATTCAAGATGGCGGCTTCCTGGAATAATGGTCCGATTCGACTGAAAATCGATATCTAAGGGTTTTTAGAGTCCCCAATTAGAAATATGCAACCTATTTTTTGATGACGGCATTGTTCATAATTTTCACAATGGCCGTAGGTCGAAATTAGAGCCTGCGAGGCCGTAGGCCGAGCTATATAGGTCGAAGGCCAAGAGTGCTTCTAAGCGAAGCGAGGCTGAAGGCCGAGCGTACTTCTAAGCAAAGCAAGGCCGTAGGCCGAGCGTACTTCTAAGCGAAGCGAGGCCGAAGGCCGAGCATGCTTCTAAGCGAAGCGAGGCCGAAGGCCGAGCGTACTTATAAGCGAAGCGAGGCCGAAGGCCGAGCATGCTTCTAAGCGAAGCGAGACCGAAGGCCGAGCGTCTTTCTAAGCGAAGTGAGGCCGAAGGCCGAGCGTGCTTCTAAGCGAAGCGAGTCCGAGTTTTGATTCGAGCCTACGAGGAAATAGAAGTCTTTCATAGCGAGTTTATTTCAAAATTTGAATGATCTTCAAGACATCTGCCCACGTTAACATAGGTAATGTCATGAAATTGTGTAAATCATGAATACTACTATAAGTACTTGATTGATAATTATACAGATATGTAGATTAACTCTTTAGTGAAACACCACAATACAAATATATGTTACAAATAAATAAAATAGAATAAAATAAAATCACAATCAAAATATTTCACAATTAAATAGGTACTTTAAATTTAAAGTGTCAGAATAGGTGGTCTTATCGCTCAGAGCGATCTCTTTCAGACAACCATTTACGGAAAGAAATAGGCATAAACTTATAAGGACGGTGTGAATAAAACAAGTGTACTAAATACTACATATAGCAAAACTCAAGATTATAAATATAAAAAATACTTATAATATACTCGTATACAAACTATACTTATATAATTATACTATACGTAATATACTACAAAATATATACATACTATACATATACCATTTAATTATTATAAAAAAGATAATAAGTAGGTTTGCAGTTAGTTATTTCGCGAAGCTAAATGCTTTGACACGTTTTTTGAAGATGCCTAAAGAAGGCGCGCATCTAATTTCGTAAAGTGTTCCATAGACGAACAGCTTCAACACAAAGTAGGAACCAAAAAAATTGGTGCGGGTTATCGGGGTACTTAACATTAAGTGCTCTGATGATCGTAGAGAAAAAGAGCTCCTAACATGTAAAAATTCAACATTTTACGTACTACTGATATGACATGCTACAAGTAAACGTTAAATTTCCTTCGTAGGCTTGGGTTTGTTATGAACTTGAGTCCAAACAACACTTCACGCAGTGGTATAAAAAGGGTGCAGCGTCTTCCAAGAAGCTTAAGGTGTCACAGTTAGCTGGAAAACTAATGGCGACATCTTAAGCCATTACTTACTTTTGAGCAATAAATATATCTATATAGGTATAATAGGCTTATAGGCCTTTCTTTGGGACATTAATATACAGATTTTGAAGGTCACGATCTTAATGTCATGGTAGAGATGCTTACTTGTTGTCATTCGTTAGTAACTGGTACGACATACATTCATGTTAATAAAATAAATACAAAGTGTGGTGTGGTGTTCACGCTTGGGACAGTATTTTTTTTTCAACTATATTGAATAAGAACTCAGCTTATTGAGAAATGTATAGCTCTATTCATTTTCCCTTGAATATATCAAGAGAATAGCTTGATAAAATCATTAATTTGACTGCTTTTAAAGTAAACAACTTACCGTAGCAACTAGAAGCGAGCAGAGTAGGCATTTTATGGTAAAGATGTTTTGTGGTTCTGCATTGAATATCGCGATTAAATCATTCGAAAATGAAGATTAGAAACACTTGATTAAGTAAAATGTAACACATTAAAGTCGTGAAGTTGTCGGAATAGTAGCCACTACAGATGAGATACAAACTCTAATACAGGTCAAACTTACGCACAACGTAAGTGAAATGAATACCAAAGTTTTAGAGGTGTTACGATTTGTAAAGTTCTTCAATCTAACATATTATGTTTTCTGAAAGTCAAGGAATGGAAGTAAAAAACACTGCGACCGACCCCTAGGTCAATCTTGATGTGCCAATATATGGTACGCAGGTTGGTTTATTTTTAAGTTAATCTTATAATGTTAATAGTATAATTATATCGTAGTGGGACTGTGGGAGTAAGCAGAACAAAAATAAAACCAGTTAATTGTCTTGGTACATAGAATAGAATAAAATAGAATAGAATTCATTTATTTCAGACTAATATCTGTCCATATTATTAGTAGAGGTACATACACTTAGTCTTACATCTTTTCACGCATTTCTTTGTTCAATTTGGCCGTTCTAAGGTTTTTTAATTGTTTATTCCTATATATGTATTCACGAATCAAATTTATTTAGACATCTACTTAAGGTAGAGACGCTGTCTGTATACTCCAGGTATATGTTATTACTTCAGTGTTTAGACGGGTACGATTAGGGTAGATAGAAATGAAATGCATAAAGCTATGGAAAAGATACCTTTGAATTAAAGAATACCTAAATTTATAAGAAACGCGTCATGTAATTTGAGTTAACTTTGTTGCAAAGACCCCTAGATATATCAGTTTCTTCATCAAGTTACTCTCGATGCCACCTCTATGTAATGGTAAAACTCTTTACATACATGTAAAGTCGTTTCCACTACATATGTATAGCACGTACCTACGTAAATTCCTAAATGGCTGAAGTGGTATGGATTTTCCAGAGTCTGCATGTGTGTGAAGTGGCTATTCTTATAAATTTGAGTCCAGACAACCTCCACGCAGTGACATAAAAAGGGTGCAACGTCATCTAAGAAGCTTAAGTGTCACAGTTAGCTGGAAAACTAATGAAGACATCTTAAGCTACTACTTACTTTTCAGCAATAAATGTATATATAATAGGCTTATAGACCTTTCAAGGGGACACATACACAGATATAATACACAGATTTCGAAGGTCAATATCTTAATGTCATGGTAGAGATGCTTGCTGCAATGTATGTAATTAAAATACATACGAAGTGTGATGTGCTGTTCACACTTGGAACAATTTTTTTTTTAACTATATAGAATTAGAACCCAGCTTATAGAGATATGTATAGCTCTTTTCATTCGTCCTTAAATATATATATACGTAGTATTGTATTCTCTTTGGAATATATCAAGAGAAAGACTTGACTTTACACAATTACTAATTTGACTGTTTTTAAAGTTATTTGACTGTTTTTAAAGTTAACAGCTTACAGTAGCAACTAAAAACATGAGTAGGCATTTTATGGTCAAGATGTTTTGTGGTTCTGCATTGAATATCGCTATCAAATCGTTCCTTAAGCTATGGCGGAAAATTAAATTGGAAACAATAGATTGAATAAAATGTTGCATATTAAAGTTGTGAAGCTTCGTGTGTGTAAATAAAATTAATGCCAATGTTACGATTTGTAAAGTTCTTCAATCTTAATTTATATTAATGCCAAAGAATGTAGGTAAAAAGCACTGCGACCGTCCCCTAGGTCAAACTTAAAAGGCAGGTATATTTGATACGTAACTTGGTTTTTTTAAGTGAAGATGATGATGGAATAAGTATATTTATATGGTAGTGGGAGTTAGCAGAACAAAATTAAAACCAGTTAATTGCCTTGGTACATACTAAATCCTATACATACCGAACAATGAAGTGCAATCTAATTCCTTAGTAGGTTTTACGACCTATATACATCCATGTGAAAACCTACACATGGAATAGTAAAATTTTCAAACAAGGGCTCCCTACATTTATTATTATATGAGACGTAAAACTTTTACTGCTGAAGATATGCATACGGAAGGACCAGATGAAAGCCGCATGCATCCAAGATAGTCCTGCGACCTTATTTAGTACGTCTTCCACATTGTCGGTGGACGACCTACCTGCTCTACCAGACTCTCAGTCAGACGGACAGATGGACAAACGGATAAACAACATCAACCTACGGTTGGATATAGATAGGGATATAATGATATACTACCACACTATTGCCTACCACATTTAGTTCAAATATATTTACCCTAAGACTTAACTGAAACCACACATTGAGCGTTATGTTTTAGTATTTATACCTTAGTTTTATTATAATATTATGATTTTTAAGTGCTAATGCTTGCTTAGATAAATCAAATGTTGCAATACATCCTCATACACCGGTTAAAATCAACTAAGAGAAAACAAATGATGGTTGGATGGGTGCCTATAGAAAGTGTCTACGAGATTCAAAGCCACACAAATGAATTGAATAAATATGAGCAATGATGAGAAAGATCGTTTTAATGTATCGTTGGTGTAGTGGTGGCAGCGCTCCTTCGGAATGTAGAACTCTTGGTTTGGATTCCCGGTTAGGACAGTTGTTGGAATTTTCTGACAGAGAAATTCAAACTGTCCGGCGTCTGAAACACTGCCCTGTAGGTGACAATAGGCCTTATATGGGAGCAATACATTATCTGGTATGGGTGTTTGATAAATACTCCTACATACCTCTCTAAGATATGTACGCATGAACTTAATGTTATTTTTGTTTAAAATATGTATATCATTATTTACGTTACATATAAATTACTTTTACTAAGGTTAAACTCCAGGGATACTTTGAAAAAAAAAACTGTTTTAATATTTATTTTAAAATTTACTTGTAACGAGTTTCGAGTCAATTAAAACAATTTTATAGAAAATTGCAGAGTTATTTAGAAAATTAAGTCGTTACTTACTTTTGAGTATTGAATATATATAAAGAATAGGCTCCTCACTTTTCATACATCGTGAAATATTTTTCGGGACTATCTCTGTCATCATCATCATCATCATCATCATCATCAGCCTGTAGCAGTCCACTGCTGGACATAGGCCTCTCTAATTGCACTATCTCTGTGCAAAGAACATATTAATAAACAAAAAATCATGAACCGACAAATACTTAGCTTTTCATGACAACTAATTATAATATATATCGATGCAAGAAAACGTTTTTGCTGTAAGTTTGCTGTAAGTTGTTTAGCCAAAACCCAACTTTTCCCCAGAGCCAAAGAACATTAAAAATGTCTTCAAAAAATCTTTGACAGAAATATGATTTTTGTAACACAGTTTTGTTATAGTAATAAGACTCATGAAGAGCAATGAAAATATTCTTGTTAAAATTATTACCTGTAGGCTTTTTACTACTTACAGCAATTGACTTTTCATTTAAAGACCTGACGTCGTAAGTAGTTTGGTGACTTCTATGGAGATAAGTTTCGTATTTTCCACACATTTGAAATGCTTATACTTGAATAGGTATTTAATACATTACCTACTATATAACAGATGTAAGACTAACTCTAAAAAATGCTGATATAATACATTACACTTTATTGGCATAGGAATGCTGTTAGTTATATCAGATGTTTAATAATAAACTGAACTTTTGCTGTAGTGTAGTGTTAAAACACTGTGTTTAAGTGACTTATTCCCAGCTAATTGAACAAGGAAACTTTTCAAAATTATACCTATTGTAAAAATCTTATAGTAGCGATATGAGACCCAGACCGTTCGACGCAGATTTTTTTTAAGAATATAGCTGTTTGCTCAGTAAACTTGCGCCGTTCTTGATACTTACAGCTAATACTGTTTTCTTACGTCTCCATACACATATATACGGAGTAAGTATATCATGAGAATCGCTTTGGAACATTGGGACAAGGGTGTTTCAGTAGGAGGTCGGAAGATATCCAACTTATGATGAGATACGACGATACTACTCTTCTCGCTCAAATAAAAAAAGACATGGAACACCTGAAATGAAATGAAATGAAATGAAATGAAATGAAATGAAATGAAATGAAATGAAATGAAATGAAATGAAATGAAATGAAATGAAATGAAATGAAATTTGAAATGAAATGAAATTGAAATGAAATGAAATGAAATGAAATTTATTATTAATGAAATGAAATTTATTAATTGCAAAAACCGTGTACATAATAGATCTTATTAAGCGCACAAGTGCTTGTAGAACCACAGTTTGTCCTTGACAGACGTACAATATAATATTGTTAGTACTGATTTAAGACTAACATACAACTGATATATGAAGAACATGTCAATAATTAAAAAATAAATGTCATTAATATTATTACTAAATTATAATATAAAATGAACATGTCAGCCTCAATGTATACCAAATAATTCATTAATGTCATAAAAGCATTTTTCTTTAAGCCACTTACAAAGTTTAGTTTTAAATTGTCTAATTGGTAATTCTCTTATATCTCTAGGTATTTTGTTAAATATTTTCACTGTCATAGTCACACAGCTCTTACGAGCAAGAGCAGTTTTGCATGTGGGCATCATTAACCTCGTTGGGTCTCTATATTTTGCCCTAGAGTGAGTTTGGTCCTCATAGTGGTTGAAAAATGCATTATGTTCTTTAACAAAACATCCTATTTGATAAATATATAAGCCTATTAGAGTCAGTATATTTAGTTTTTTAAAAAGTGGTTTACATGACTCTAGTGGACCGACTCCACAAACAGCTCTAATACATTTTTTTTGAATTATAAAAGCTCTTTTAATATGCGTAGAGTTACCCCATAAGATTAGTCCGTAACCTAGAACTGAGGCGACGTAACCAAAATAAGCAGTCAGTGCGGTGTCTTGACCCGAAGTACGTCTTAATCTTCCAAGGGCATATATGAATCTATTTAATTTCTTACATACACTGTCTATATGTGATTTCCAGTTCAGATTTTTATCTAATACGATTCCAAGAAATTTAAATTCGTCCATTTTTTCTATTCTTTCATTTTTGCATGTCAATGTTGGATTAAAAATGTCAATATTATTATAGTTTTGAAAATTTATGAATTTCGTTTTAGATAGATTAGCCCTTAAGTTATTTTGTTCTAACCAATTTATTACCGATTCTATTTCGAAATTTAGTGATGCTTCATACGATTTATCATTATTATCTGGCACTACAATAGACACATCATCAGCGAACAGTACACATTGTTTATTCGTTATATTCGGTAAGTCGTTAATGTAAATAAGGAACAATAACGGTCCCAAAATACTACCTTGGGGTACGCCGACGTTATTAGGTTTGGGACTCGATTTGAAGGCCGTTAATACTAAGTGCTCGTCAATATTTTTTACCTCTACGTATTGTTTTCGACCGGTCAAGTAGCTTGTTAACCAAACTAGACCAAGGCCTCTGATACCATAAAAATCACATTTTTTTAATAGTATATTGTGGTCCACAAAGTCGAAAGCCTTGCTCATGTCAAAGAATACACCTGAGACGGGTATACGTTTATCAATGCACGTTATTAAACTGTTCACCAGAGCAAAAGTAGCCAATGCCGTTGATTTTTTCTTCTGGAAACCATTTTGTTCTTCTTTAATCACTTTATATGTGTCAAAGAAATTTACCAAACGCTGATGCATCGCCTTCTCAAATATCTTAGCCAAGGTAGGTATAAGAGTTATGGGTCTGTAGTTATTTAACTCTTTCTTACTGCCTTTTTTGTGTAAAGGCTTTACCACAGATACTTTTAGTCTTTGCGGAAAAACACCTTCTGTTAGAGAAAGGTTAAGTAAGTATTTTAATACTGGGTATATTATGAACACACATTGTTTTAGTATATGAGTTGAAATGCCGTCATAACCCGTCGATTTGGTATTATTAAGTGAAAAAACCAGCTTTAGCACTTCAATATCAGACACAGGTTTTATAAATATGGTTGAGCTGTTTTGGTTACCATTTAGTGAAGTGTCAGGTATATTAGTGTTGACACGTTTAGAGACAACAAGCCTCTCCTACAGGCTTGTGATCAACAGAGACAAAACCAAGATGATAATCGTAGACCGAACTGAACTAAATCAACCTGACATTTCTGTGATTGGCAACTGTGAAATTGTTCAATCCTACGTGTACCTAGGATCCACGAGCACAAACACGAGGGGCTATGAGAACTAAATTCAAAAAAGATTTGCTAAGACAAGATCTGCCGTTGATAAGGTCAAAAGAGTCAGGTGCAACCGAAATATCACCAAATCCACGAAACTCTGCATGAAGAAAACTTTAATGTTGCCGATATTTCTCTATGGCGCAGAAACATGAACGGTTCACCTGAGAGACCGACGCAAAATCGATGCCCTTGAAATGTGGTGCTGGCGGCGACTGCTGCGGACGAACGAGAGATTATCTAAGACTGTGCAAATACGTGTCCTGAAATACTTCGGACACATTATTCGACATGAAAACTCCATAAAACGACTCGTAGTCCAGGGGCAAGTAGAAAGCAAGCAGTCGATCACACGCGTTGGGCAGAACTCGCAAAAGCTGAAACAGAAACTTCCATAGTCTAAAGCACTTTTAAGTGTTATTTAAGATTTAGGTATATGTTTTTATTAAAATTCAAAATTAGCAGCCTTCCTATCACATATTTCAAAGATGTAGGGTTCACTCGAATGTTTTGAGATTGAGAGTTATGTTTTATTCTTTTAGAGTTTATTTATGCATACGTAAGTTTTTATCGTTTGCTTTTTATACTCTAACGGCTGCTTGGCGAAATGTAACTTTGCAATCTGTCCCCTAATATGCACGTTACAATAAATTAATGTAAGACGTCCACTGCTAAACATATGCGTCCCGATCGATTTACAAAAGACCGCATGGAAGCGACCTGTATAAAAGTTCGGTCTGTGGTTACCGGCCCCATCGGCCATTAGTTTAAGGCGTTATGTGTCATGTCCACTGCCACTTCAACTGGCTAATCCTCTGGGCTATGCATGACTTTCGTTCGTGTACTAAATCAGTCCTAATTTCCGATTTAATCACTACGGAATACACCGAGCATAGCCCTTTCTAAAGTTCGTTTTATGACTTTGAGCTTACATATGAATCCCTTAGTCAGTGACCAAGTTCAGTGTCATAAATAATCACTGATCACACATGAACGGAGTAAAATAGAGGATCCGAAGTCTTCTTTTATTGAGAGATTAAAAATGTTACTGCACTTGTGTGGCTAAGGCGAATCTAATGATTAATTTTATATAATGCATCAAGTCATTTCGACTTAAGGGTCATTTAAAAAATAGAAAATATAGTGGGGTTTATTTCCGCCACGGTTGTTCTTATTCCTTTTGTATATCACAAGGTATTTAATAATTACAGCGTTCCGTAAGATAGGGAGAAGGAAACTGATTGAAGATTGTAGAGGCAAAGCATAGCATGAGATTCGTGGCACTTACGGATAGGAATCCACTTTAACTGATATTTGTATTCTGATATGTCAGGGTCGAACATAAGCTTGCAGACAGCCAATGAAATGGATTCAGACTTTTTGGAGCCGTTCTTACTAATTTAATAGTTCTTTTGTATACACAAGGTATGATAGTCAATAGTTTGATAGCAAATACCCACAACTTATATTCAAAAAATGTGTGCAGAATCGAACAAGATTCAATATAAATTAGTACTGCCCATATCAAAATTAAAAATGCACAGCTCATGGGCAAATATTATGTCAATAAATACTTGATAGAATACATAATGACTTTTGCTGAACTTTAAGCTAAATTCAGGCATAACATTTTTACAAAGCCATTAAATTACTTACTAATAAAAAATGCTACTGTGACTTTGATGAACTCATGAACGATTCATGCAATTATTTCAAATAATGATAAATAATTATTTTGATAAATGTGAATTAATTTATAGTAACATGAATGAGTCGGCCCGTTCTTAGTATTGTTCCTCTAATATTGCTACAAACGAATAGGGAAATTTATTACTACCATAACATTAGATGTATACAATATAAATATGATTTCAATAAATAATCGAGTATGCGTCTGAAACGAGAGCCATTGTTACCTTAGTTTTAAAAGGTAAAAAATATTCGAAGACGTTAAAAAAAACTGAATGTAATAATTCAGTATCTTGCTTACGGTGTTCGTATGAGTACCTGCGCTATAACAGATGGTTTTCTAACGTGACTCATATGTTATTAGAATATGGCATACGAAAGGTATCCCTGCATTTCACCGACACTTAATATATCATGCGACCTTTGGTTAGGTTAGGTTTGAACTGCGACAAAACTACGCGTAAGCCGAGCGAGCAAAGCGAGCGTGCCGCGGCAGCGGCTGGCGAAGCGCTTAAAACTAAGGAATGAATGATTATCTACTAGGCAGAGCCTGTACTATGGTAACCTAATGACTGATATACATACTTATATACATATACACACCCAGACACAGCTCAAACATACATGTTCATCCACACGCGGTGTTCAGGTCCCAAACTAGGCAGAGCTGTACTATGGTAACCTGATGACTAATATACATACTTATATACATATACACACCCAGACACAGCTCAAGCAGACATGTTCATCTACACGCGGTATTTAGGACAGGTTCAGGTGTTTGTTGAAACTATATAGGTACCTAAGTTTTATGTAATTACTTACAATAATATCATTAAATATGATAACATGATTTTACGATTCAACTATAAAATATCTTCCATACAAATTAATTAAAATTAGCTGTTGGCATGAAGGGCTTGATAGATTTATTAATGACTAGCTGCGCTCCGTGGTTAAAACCGAGCGGTGAAGGTCGATGATGATGATGAATATAGCGTATGTTACTCAGGCATAATAGAGTTTTCTACTGGTGAAATATTTTTTGGAACCGGTTAGTAGTTTTTGCGTTTATCCACTATACACTATCAAATAATTCTATGTACTCAGACGAGCGAATGACTAAACAGGTTTTTATTTCAGCACCATTTAGATTATAGAAAACTTTCGTTCCTGTTACCATAGGGAATATTTCACAATTTGCTGTTACCATAATAAGCTATACAAAGATTATTAGGTTGTATTAAGGTATTAGACCTTTATTATTTTTTTGTCCAGAACACGCTATGATTCTAACAAGTACTGAAGATAATTATAAAAATAAAGAACACGACTACAAACTAAGAATGTAAAAAGTTATATTATCTTATGGAACAGCAGATATAAGTGGGTTCATTAGATATTTGTTTAGTATCGTTTCAACAGTTATTTTTTATTTTTGATAAATTAATAGGTACGACATTATAATTGGAGATTTAGCACAGTGACTCCAGTCTACATCAGTTTAATAGTTTAAAAATCAAGTTAAAAAATCATGGAGTACCTTTTGTTTGCGGCTCCGTCTGCGTTAATATTTGATATACCAAAGCTGCTACGGTTTGCTACGGCGTAGCAGATTGTTTCCGGTTTATTTCTGTGTGAAATTTCATCAACAGTTTAAGCATAAAAGAAGAACAAACAAACAATTAACTACTAAGCGACAAATACGCTTTCGCTTTATAATATTATAATAAGCATGCTGCGTCTTGCTTTGAAAATACCATCCGACATCAGTTTAGTTTTAGGGGGTAAAAATATTTGGAGACGATAAAATTGAAAGAAATATTTCAGTATCTGGCTAACGGCGTTTGTATGAGTACCTGCGCTATAACAAATGGTTTTCTAACATGACTCAAAAGTTCTTAGAATATGGCATACGAGAGGTATTTCATATTTCACTATCACATAATTTATCATCGGTCCAGTAGTTTCGGAGTTCAATTCAAACCAACAAAATCGTTCCTCTTTATAATATTATAGTGTAGATATAAAGTTTTGTTACCATCAGGTCATATTACGTATCTTGTGGTCAGTAAGATCAGTAGTGCATTGAATATTTCTTTGCGTTTTAAGACTTCCACAAGGATGGTTTACTAATTCTAATTATTACTTTGGAATGGTAAATCGGCAAACACTCACGTCTATTATCTGGTCGTTATTACTCCGACGGTGTTCGGGCAGTACTGATGCCCATCCTCAAAAACTAATTATTTGTAATAAGTTATTAAGTTTGATCTCGCAAAGCAGGCGTTAAGGCTTGAAAAATAAGATTATATAATGATATTTAAAAAACAAATGATATTTGTTCACGTAGCCTAAGAAATACAATGAACAGAATGAAAATTAAATAAAATAATCAAAGCGTTTCTTATGTTATTGTAACAAAATCGAAATAAATACGCATTGTGTTTCATAAACTGTATATTTTTTGTAAAAGTAGTTATGTAATGTCAACCAAAGTATTCAATAATTTGCCGGATAATATGAAGATAACACATTGTTGAATTAAAGAATTTAAAAATACTCTGAATAAAATACTTATTGAAAAATGCTACTATAGGTACAGTTGACGACTACTTGTGTGATAAATACAATTAGAGTAATTAGCAATTATGACATACTCTTTTATTTAATTACACTGATTTGATTCCTTGACATTATTCGTAATTAAAATCCACTCTAATTATATAAACAGCTATAACTCCGCAACCATAATATATAGGTACGGGGTAATTGAAGTAATGTTATAGGGGACCGGAAGTGCATTTTGGGGAATGCGTTGAAAATCTGAGATGACGGATTCAAAATGGCGGCCAACTTAAACATAGTAGGTAAGTAAGTTAAATACTACTACTTCTTACTCAATGAAATGAGAGCATTAAATAATATTTTTTTGCTGTCAGGATGCGACGAAAATGTGTTGCCATATGGGTATCATGCCATACCGAAGTAATAACAAGAACATATTATCTTTTTTTTAATGAATATTAATATACTTACTTATATTTGGTACACCACTCGATACATTACATAAATTTGTGTTCGTAAAATGCAATGTGTTGAAAGACATCAGTTAATTATAGTTTATTGACGGATGATGCTGTTTTTTATACCATTAAGCCGTACATACGTACACCCTTAATACATAGGCACGCTATTCAGAAAGTAACTAAGTCTGGAGACAAAGTAGGTATGTAAGTTATTTGTAATTAGGTACTACTATTTTCTCAATGAAAGGGTAGCAATAAATAATAAAATCTTCGATGTCGGGATGCGAGTCATATTGAGCAAAAAAAAAAGAAAAACAGAAAACTAAAAAAAATAAGTCCTGTGTTGTTGCTCTCTCTTATTGAGTGGTTATCTTATTAGTTACGATTGTATTGTCAAATGATCCGCCATTATCATTGGAATGGCCTGAATTGCTTCCTCAAAGGCTGGCAACTCAATCTCGAGACTTCTCGTATTGCGGATGTTCGTGGGCAACAGTGATCACTTACCATCAGAAGAGCCGCCCGTCCGTTTGTAATTATGTTCACACAGTCAAACCCCCGTACTAAAATTACTAACAAGTTAGGGTTTTTTCTTTGTGTTATTAGGAGTCGGCATATGCACGAAGCCCACCTGGTATTAAGTGGCAATCTTTACGGCTGGTACTGCGCCTGTAATTCTGAGACTATAGTAAGGCCATAAGTCATTACTCGTAACATACACTGATGTAAGATATGGCCAGCATGGTTCAAATATCATGGAGTTTGCGGCTCCGTCTGCGTGGATATTTAATATACCGAAGCACATTGTTTTGCGGTCTATTTCTGTGTGAACTTTCATCAACACCAGTTTAGCAGCTTAAGCATAAAAGAAGAACGAACAAACAATAAACTACGAAGCGACAAATACGCTTTTGCTTTATAAATATTTTGATTTTAAGCATGCTGCGTGCACCGCTTTGCTTTTAAAATATTACCCGACATCAGTTTAGTTTTCTATTAGAAGTACTACTTTACGGACATAACTACTTGTGTTAAAATTTTAAATACATCGGTTCAAGAGAATTGTCACGTAGGAGTTCAATACAAACAGATATTTTCACATTGTTATTGTTTATTGAAAATATATAGGTACTTAAATTGTATCTAATTGCTTACAATAATATGATTCAATATAATAAAATAGTTTTACGAGTATAATTCATCTATAAAATATCTTCTAGACAAATTAATTAAAATTAGCTGTTGGTATGAATGGATTGATAGATTTATTAATGACTAGCTGTGCTCCGCAGTAACAACCACGCGGTGAAGGGCGGTAATGATGCTCAATGTAGCGTAGTTACTCAGGCATAACATAGCTTTCCAATGGTGAAAGATTTTTTGGAACCGGTTAGTAGTTTTGCGTTTATCCGTTATACGTTATCAAATCTTTACTCTTTATTATTAGAGTAGACATGGATTAACACCAAGTACACGTTAGTATTGCATGTTATATTAACACGGAAAAGTAGTTATTGTGTCATAACTGTAATAGTTAGATATGTCGTATTGCATCCGTTTTATGTAGACATTGATGTCTTCTATAATAATACTGCAGTAGGTACATCACTCTGCTCCATTGTCAATAGTTTCCAAATTTTGAAAATATTGTGTCCTACTCAGTAATAATGTGGCTTTCTAACGGCAAACCATTGTTTTAATCGGTCCAAAGATACTCGTATTATATACAAACTAAAAGGGAATGTCTGATACCCCTAAGAGTGTGATTGTGGTGGGAAGTGTGGTGTGAGTGCATGTCTGTACTTACCTACTTAATTATTGTTAATGAAGTTGTCTCATATTCTCTATGGTTCTATATTCCTTGGCCAGTGGCGGAAGAAATAATAATGTGGTAAATCATGATATTAAAAACGTCACTATCGAAAAGTGTGTGTTTATACATCTCTCTCGCCGTCATCAAATGCCTTTACCTGCGCCTGGAATTAAGGACATGTAAACTCGCCCCGCGTCGGATTGATTGAAAAATTAATTTGTGAAATGTAGCATACCGAAATAAGTGAGCAGGTTATTTCCTACTACTTATTTAATGAAAAGCCAGAATTAAACAGTTTTCCCTTCGTTGTATGAATGCGATTGAAATGCGAAACGTAAGATGCAAGGGACTCTACTTAGGTACTGTGTGTGCCGCGAATCATTAGTGCGCAAGCGTTAGGTACTGTACTGTAAGGGTACAGTAGCATGTGAAATCAGTAAGTGTTATATATAATATTGTTAGATAATTTATTGGTTAAGGCGTTACTTTGCGGAAATGCTTTTTTCAGCGGAAGTGTCACTAAATATTTTTTAATATCGTTTTTTGATAATATTGTTATATAAAAGTGTATATGACTATGACGGTCAGTATTATTTTTGTTACAAATTTGACACAAAAGTTTAAGTAAATTTGTAGTGCAGGTGTTATGAAAAAATAATCTACTTATTAACAAAGTTGCAATCAAAAAAGGTGTGGGATGGAATGATACTTTTAATATTTATTCATTTTATGGTAAAAAAAAATTAAAACATACGTAATTAACAGCTAACCTATCACTGCAGTTCAGATTATTCCTCTACATCTTATAGATGCCAAAGTACTCGTACCTACAGTATAAATATCTAAATAGATATTCTGTTTTAAATAAGGAAAATTTAAATATCAATGAAATAACAAAGTTATTATAAAATATAATGTTCACACACTCGTAGGTACCCAGTACCGTAAAGTCGCAGGTGTTAGGTGCTAATCTCTGCCTTTAGCAGACGTATGTCCTCACAACTGCATTGCGCACGTAAAAATGAGACATTGTAAGTCTCTATGTGCCTGTAATTTTACCCGCACCCATTCAAAACCAGAACACAATATTGCGAACGTTACTGCTTCGGGGTAGAAACAGGTATGGTGGCAGTATTCCCCGGATGAACTCATTCAAGAAGAATTCTACTGCTACTATGTAGTTAGGTAAATGGATAGATAGATTAACTCTTTATTGCAACACCACATTATAAAATATCACTAACAAATAAATAGGATAATATAATTGAATACTATTACTCAAATATAAAAAACTTAACATTAAGTGTTACAATTGAAAAGGAAGCTTGAATAAAAAAGGTCTCGAAGAAAGTTTCCTTGGACACCTGTGGAGACTCTTGTGACACATTTACCACCGACCACACTTAGAAGTAGAGCCCCTAAACAAAAATTGAAAAGAATTCTGGTATGTACCTACAATCTTACGACTATACCACACTTTTTTATCTTTCTTATTCAAAATGACCGCTGTATTCTTGAGCCTAAATTGCACTAAGAGAAATGCTCGCTTTATAACTTGTATAGGAGTTATGATTTTATACGCAACTGAATGCAGATAATTTTTCAAACTCTCAAGCTGGTCTCCAAGACTACTGCTCACGATAACCACTGCACTAAGGGGGTGGATCCCTTAACAAACATACACAAGGACTCTATGTTCCGACTTAAACTGTAATTAAAGGCAAAATTTCTGCAATTGAACTTGTATGAAAATTTTTACTTTTCTGTTCAAATGGTTAAAGTTTAGCAACAAAAACTAATGCACAAGGACAAACGCGGGCCACTCGTGGCCCGCGCACCGCCCAACACCTAGTTATAATATATAAGCCAAAAGATGTAATCTATTTTGTAAGTAATTAGCATAAGTTTTATTTCCTAATAAACGTTTCCTAGTTTCCTAATTAATTTCCTAATATATATTTAGGGGGCCACTAAACGGGCCCCCACAAGGGCCACCATCAATGGTGACAAAAGGGGCAACATTAGTGTACAATTACTTTCTACCTTGATTCTGTATATTGTAGTTCTAGCTCGGCAAACTAGATGGCGCTACTTGTCGCCATCATACTTTCCTAGATCGCGGTGACAAAATTCTCCGCACGATTAAGTTAACCATTGGCGGGATTATTTGAATAAACTTGGTTTAGAGTGGCACCCTGGTGTTTCATTTAATAACCGCCTCAGTATAGCATCCTTAGGATCTTTTGAGCAACCTAACATCAAGGTGTGAATGGCTAAAGGGTCTCGAGAGGTGTGCTGCGGTTTCACTAGAGCACTACTACCGGCGTTATGCCTTTTAACACTTCCACCCTTGGACCTTTTCGTTACTTACTCTAGTATTATTATCCATTCTAAGCCAAAACCAACTTTACCTGCGTGGGTACGGGTAAAAGATGGATCACCAATAGACATTTAGATCACCACATGTCAATCTTTTTAGGTATGCAAAAATAATTATGCTTACCTATTGTGAAACTACCAATAGTAATTATGAAGACTCAAACTTTAGATTTGGTTTACTATTAAAGTTGTTCAAGGTATAATTGACAATCTTTATTGTGTTATCCTCTAGCAATAACGATGTTTCATCTTCTTAGCATTTGCAGAGTCATTCCACTCGTACCTGTATAGGTATGTATACCATATTCCCGCTTTCCGCTTGCATAAAGATGCGTTCTAAGCGGCCTGTAAGGAAGAATCCGCCGATTGGAACACATTGATATATGAATAAAAATTATATCTATTGTATGTACTGTTAGTACTTTCCTTTTTCAATGGTTCTCATAGAAAATGCTTGGCAGAACACGGCTCTTGTTTTGTATATAAAAAACATACATTGCAAAATGTGGTCTTTGTACAAATTGTTAGTCTGTGCGAACACAGACAACAATATATCTTGGTATTCGTACAAATATACAAAAAATATGGTTGTCTATAAATTCGGTACGTGATAACGTCATAAGACAAGCCGAATGCTTAGGCTGATCGTGCCTCTCTATTGCTTGTTCCGCGCTCTCGCTTGCACGCTCGGCTCAGGCGGAACGTGACAATGAGGCATACTTTTACGTGCGTTTTGGCGCAAACGTAACGGCGGTTTTATTCGAGATTAAATAGTTGTTGCGACTAGCTGCCCTCCGCGGTTCCACCCGCTGATGATCAGGGTTAATGTAGGATTGTAAAGGTGATATTATATTTCAATCCGGTCTTTGGCGCAAACGTAACGGCGGTTTTATTCGAGATAAAATTGTTGTTGCGACTAGCTGCCCTCCGCGGTTCCACCCGCTGATGAACAGGGTTAATGTAGGATTGTAAAGGTGATATTATATTTCAATCCGGTCTAGTAGGGTGAATCGGCCAGTTCACGACCAGTTAGCCGACTTGGCATCTTTAGACTTACGTAACTTTTTTAAATATACTTTTCTAGTCCTAATTTTAACTTGAATGGGTAAAAAAAACATTAAACAAATTTATTTTCTATATTTTTCAAACATCTAAATGTATCTATTAATAGTTATGTTAGGATTTATCAAAAATTGCGTTTATTTCAGTTCACGGACATCTTCTGTCAATTTACGTCCGCATTTTCTTCAGTTTACGACCTTTCAAAAGTAACTGTAAAAAGAGCTCTTGATGTATCAAGTTAAAGTCGAAAATAAAACAAACAATATTTTCTTCTATAATATTTTTTTATCATTTATTGGTTTATTTATTTATTTCTATTATTTACTGTTATAAACTAATATATCAAAAATAAATGATGTGTTTTATGATGATTTAAATGATACCATCGAAACAAGAGCAAAGATGCCTTTTTGAGGTGCTTTTTGACATGTTTTTTTTATTTTTAAATCGTCTTTCTTGAGCTTTCCTATTTTTTCCTCTTCTCTTAGTTGTTTCCTTTTTATTTCTTCTATTTTTAAAATTTCTTCCGTTTTTAATTGTTAATGTTGTTTCTTCGCTGCTTAATTTTTATTTCTTTTGTCTTTTTTGTATAATAATCTCCACAAGCTTTAAATAAAATTGCACTCGTTTTGTTTTTAGTGCAATTTCCCTTGGCCCTTTTCTTGTTTTGCTTTTAGCTTTTGGTGCTGGTGGCTCCGGAAAATGTAAATGTTTTTCGAAAATGTCGTCTAACAACATGTTATTTTGTGATTGTGATATTTTTATTTCAGAAAATAGCACAACCGATGTATTATTTAAAGATATATACGGGGTGAATCAAAAAATTCTTGGAATCAATATTAAAAAATGCAAAGATTTAAATAATAATATTTTATTTTTCTACATAATCTCCCTCCAACATTTAGAATAACGCGTTTCTAACTTCCTTATTCCTTGTGAAAAAAAAATATTTTCTTGACTCTCGAAAAAGTCCTCTACGGCAGCTATAACCGCGTCATTA
Source organism: Selenia dentaria (assembly GCA_917880725.1). Lineage (NCBI taxonomy): Eukaryota > Metazoa > Arthropoda > Insecta > Lepidoptera > Geometridae > Selenia > Selenia dentaria. Next base: position 15,540,783 of record OU862888.1, on the reverse strand, counting down.
TCGTGAAATTTTGTTCCACGAATTTCCTCTTTTAATTTTGGAAATAAGTGAAAATCACTTGGGGCTAAGTCCGGAGAATATGGTGGGTGGTCAAGGAGATTGAAGCCAGCACAGCGGATTGCGTTGAGCGCAACTTCCGATCGATGAGCAGGAGCGTTATCTTGAAGGAACAACACGCCCAACGACAGTTTTCCACGACGTTTTTCTTTAATCGCTTCACGCACTTTCGGGATTAAATTTGCATAATAGGGTCCAGTAATCGTCTGGCCTTTTGGCATGTAATCAATAAAAAGGATTCCTTCACTATCCCAGAACACAGAGGCCATAACTTTGCCAGCGGTAGGAGCAACTCGAAATTTCTTAATGGATGGAGAGGATGGTCGTTTCCAAGACATGCTTTGTCTTTTAGTTTCAGGATCAAAATGGTGGACCCACGTTTCATCCATGGTGACAAGACGACGGCAAAAATTATCCGAATCACGCTGGAACATTTCGAGATTACGCTTGGAAATTTCCAAACGTCGCTTTTTGTTTTCGTCGGTTAACATTCGTGGCACCCATCTTGCAGACACTTTTTTGAACCCCAGTGAATCAATTAAAATGGATTGAACACTACCAAAAGATATCTTTAGGATCTCAGCTATATGTTTTATAGTCATTCTTCTGTCTTCCAAAACCAGATTCTCAACCTTTTTGACATTTTCTTCTGTAACGGAGGTTGAAGGCCGCCCAGAACGCGGGTCATCTTTACAGCTTGATCTACCTCTTTTAAATTCAGCCACCCAGTACGCAACCGTAGAATAGGGTACAGCATCACCCCCCAATGTCTGCTGAATGTCCAAAAAAATTTCCTTCGTAGACATTTTTTTCAAACTGAGATATTTTATCACCGCACGTAACTCACTTTTATCCATAATTTTGACTTTTTAGCAACTCGTTGCACAAAAACATTTATTACATGCGAACGAACTGACAAAAACAAGTGACAGTCTGCATAAAAATAGTGTGATAGACACTCTTTAATTTGAATATCGAACTTGATCCAAAAACGTTTCATATATATGCACTTCTAAGAACTTTTTGATTCACCCTCGTATGACCAAGGTTCAGGGTTGCAGTGGTAATTACTTCTGATGTTAAAATGTCAATGTTCGGGCTGAAACGTGAATCAGACGATTGGTGTAAAGTCCGGTAAAGTCAGGTGTAAAATTTCTAATATCTGAGCTGCATCGAAGAGAAACCGAGAGTTGTGGCATGATTTCAGGCTCTTCAAAGCTTTAATTGTCTGGAGTGTCCGCAGTTCGTTTCAAGAAAAAAATCTTCAACAAGTATGCTAGAGCTTTGATTAAAAACTGCAGAATTTCGTGGATTTAGTATTTTATGAATATGTTAGTAGGTAGTAATATCAATGATTGGGTGACCAAGAATGGTCTCATAAAGCCTTTTATTCTGTTTAAATTAAATTGAATTAGAAGGAACGGCATAACATTATATGCCTTACCAGCAAACATAACAAACATGCTTCAGCCAGCTGACGTTAACATGTTTAGACCATTGAAGCAAAACTTAAGAAATACTGTAAGGAACTAGCAGGCTAGTCCGGAAAACTTAAACCAAACCGTTACAAAACTAAATTTCTGTGAAATACTCAATGAGACTTTAACATCCATCCACTTGGACGACGCAATCATAAATCATTTTAAAAAGTGTGGACTATATCGACTAAACGAAGTTAATGTGGATTACACTAAATGTGTTAATGACACACAACAAACAGTAAGAAATTCTAATTCTAATAGAATAATCATGGTAAAAGCATAAGATTTTTATTGCAGCTTCGAAGGTTATATCATGAATCCAGGTAGAACTGGCTAGTCGCAATATTTAAACGAAGCCTATTCTGGAGAAAATTGAGAAGGCTAAGGCGAAATTCGTTGAGACACGCTGATCCAAATATTTGGAATACTTAAGGAATAAATTATTCTTAAACCAGGCCAGGTTGTTGTAGCCACTCCAGAAAAATAAAGGTTAATTGAGCCTGAAATCGTTGTGTTCTGAATTCCTCTTGTTTCTTGTTCCAATATCATTAAACTAATATCCAATGATGAAATACTCTAGAAAATAAATAAGAATCTATTGTAGAGGTAGTCTCTATTTATACTTACTCCCTACCTTTGTGTATAAATAGTTTCTCATATTCATTCAATAAATCAAACCAATTTATCTTGATTTCCTCGTTTCTTCTGTTTGGTTTTCTTCAATTTGAAAATGCAACTCACACTAAGCAAGAAACCTGTTAGTATGGTGCTGTTTATGAATAATAAGTACAACACATTTTTGGATGAGAAAAAACAGTTTTCTGCATTATTTACCACATCATATTAGTTATATTTGTAGTTGCGAGGTTATCAATGCTCGTAACCGATGAATAATTGAAAGAAATTTCATAGTCATTAGGTAATTTTATATCGCCAAAATGTAGTAAAAACTCTATGGTCGGTAATTAATCCGTATACGACCACAAATATTTTAAACAAACTTCATGGTCGCAAGCTAATCAGTATACGACCACCAAAATGTGGTCCAACGATTGAAAATAATCCGTGGTCGTTAGCTAGCCCATATACGACCATAAAACTGATATTTTTGTATGTATAAAACTATATGGTCGACAGCTGATCCTTTTCCGACCACCTTGTTTTTCATCATTGCAATACATTCACATTAATAGATTCTTCCATATTTTTCCGGTCGTAATCTGACGTATAAATAAACTACGTTTAATAGGATGAAAAGAAACAACAACATTTACCCCCCTATCATGCAGCATGATAGAAAAGATCAAATAAGATACTACGAAAGCTGCTCGTTTACGACCACGCGTTCGTAAACGGACGAAACCTTAGTTTTGGTAAGCCCTTGTGCGACCACTCTGTATTTAAATAAAAACACTTTTTCGCAACCATATAGAGGCTAAAACCTATTATATATTCATATTCTGACATCCCAAGCACAACATTTATTGACAAACATTGCTAAAACATGTTTTACTTACGGTTGAAGTTTGTCTCCTCGCTATTTTTTCACTAACTTTCTGCTTCTAAATTGACACTTGCTCCCGGTTGAGATTCGTCGGCTCACAGAGCAACACTGTATTATATTGGGTTGGATAAATATTGACCCGAGGGAAAGAGACAGTCAGAGCATACTCTTCAAGCAAGATGAACGTTCGGTGCGCTGATAAACAACTATTTTTCGTTGAATTTGTAAACGTGGTCGTGAGTAGGCAGTGGTCGGCGGACAGGCTGAATCACCCTAGTTCCGGAGTTTATTCAATTCAAACAAACAAATCTTTCCTGTTTATAATATTAGTATAGACGAGGATGAATGTTTTAAGATAATGTATTCAGTAAACACGTTGTTTCGCATAAACGTATGGTTAGGTGCCGCATTGACATTAACTATTGGTAGTTTCACAATAGGGAAGCATAATTATTTTTGCATACCTAAAAAGATTGACATGTGGTGATCTAAATGTCTATTGGTGATCCATCTTTTACCCGTACCCACGCAGGTAAAGTTGTTTTGGTTTAGAAAGGATAATAATACTAAAGTAAGTAACGAAAAGCTCCAAGGGTGGAAGTGTTAAAGGGCATAACGCCGGTAGTAGTGCTCTAGTGAAACCGCAGCACACCTCCCGACACCCTTTAGCCATCCACACTAATGTTGCCCCTTTTGTCACCATTGATGGTGGCCCTTGTGGGGGCCCGTTTAGTGGCCCCCTAAATATATATTAGGAAATTAATAAGGAAACTATAAACGTTCATTAGGAAATAAAACTTATGCTAATTACTTACAAAATAGATTACATCTTTTGGCTTATATATTATAATATAGTACTCGTAAGTTGGGTGATGATCACTGAATCCCACACTAGGATGGCCTGTGTCGTGAGATTCAGGCCCTTCCTTTATAATTACTCCAATGATCTTAACATGGATTTTATAATTTTTTTAAAAGAATTTATAATAATTATAGAATGTATGCTGACTTTGTACAAAAGGAATAATACTTAAATACTAAACAATAATTTAAAAAATCTGAAGCAATACATAAATAATATAACATATCTCAGGTATATCTGTGAAAAATAGTGTATGCGAGGATAGGTGTGACTAAAATAAAATAAAGTTGTGTAGTTAGGTGAGAGATAGACTGCGTAGGTAATTGTATAATGTATTTTCGTTAAATGTAGCATTCAATATTATATATATATAATATTTTAAAATGAGACTGAAACTGGCAGGTACCGTAGTCTCGTCAATAGCCATTTCTTTTATGATTTAAGAGTTCATATCTATAGCCCTACTATGTTACTAATTTTAGCAATAGCTATACCATTTCACCTTTATTTCAAATGCTGTTTATGTAGGTACTACATTGACCCCACTTATGTCTTTGTAAAAACTGGATAAAATACGAGAAAAAAAAGAAATAATAATACCGCAGGGGCGGCTTTGTGGCGAGCCGTCGGTGAGTGGCGACACCGTCACAGTAGATATATAGAACAGTACGGAAACTACCTTCAATCGTTTGAAACGGCCCAGTGACATAAACATGCGCATCGACGAGACCCCTAAGCGGTTCTCGCGGTGCAGGCAGTAGCGAGTGTTACAAACTATTTTTACATCATAACCTTTTTTATATGATCTAAAATATGAAATTTCACACTTGACTGACTGCTATGTGTTTTAAAATTGTAATAGTGTTTTTGTATGATTGATTTTCCTAGTATATATTTTAGTCTATGTGATCGATCATAAAACTTAATAAATTCGAAAAACATAACACAAAATACAAATCTCAGATGGCGGCTGCAATAGATTATTATATTATTGTGAACTATATCGTACTGGGTGTAGTTTATGATTTTCGAGGGCGTTGATGCCGATAGTGCTAACAAAACTGAAATCGAAGATGGCGGCTGGGCGAAATTATCGACTTTTTTTGGAGTCAATAATTTGTAATTTATGAATAATAAAAGTATTTTTATGTAATGTTTTTTTAATTACAAGGTATCAAACGCATTTTTGAGGTTGAAACGCAGTACGGTTCAGTCCGAAAATGCGTGACAAACACCCGAAAACAGAGTTCATGAGCACTGCACCCGCGCCACGTGCAGCGCCTACCACGCGCCCAACCGAGGCTCACGCTCCTAGGGATTAGTCATTTAAGAAGTCATAAGTTATTGTAAAACGCATAATTCAGGTTTACTTAAACTGTTTGATAGGTATCAATGAAATAAATGGATATGCGATTTAAGGGGTTGTTTAGTTAAAATACATAGAAAACGCGTTATTGGTATACAAAATTAATATGAGAAGGTAAAATCTAGCAATTAAAACAAGTAGGTACAAGGTCTGTATAGGCGGGGGTTAGCACTAAAATAAATTGCTTCCAGAGGACTTACTGGATTAAGATTTATTTGACGATGGCAATTGAGGTGGGATTGAAAAAATAAAGTAGGATAAGTGTATTAACATTAAAATAATTTATGTCGAGAACATAAATTACTAGCTGCGGTTCGCGGTTTCACCCGCGTGGTGATGTATGTTATTGAGAATGGATCAAATATAGCGTAGGTATGTTACTGAGACATAATGTAGCTTTACATATTATTATACTCGTGAAATGATTGTTTAAATCGGAAAAGTAGATTCACGTGTACCCATAATCTAAAATGAAATAAACCCTCATATATCTTTCCTTTTACTATCAGAGTAGTAATAGTTATGTTGTCGTCCTCTCTATGGAACTGGGGGCGATTCAACTATTTCACAAGTTCAACAATCCACTCCGCTGCAACTGCGGTTCGACTCCGGTTGTAGTTCGATAATTACCCGAAATGCCATCCTACTATTCCTGCGGACATTGGGACGGGACGTCACGTAATTGTATCGTAAACGCTACGGCATAATTTAATAGATAAATAGTAAACACTAATAGGAGTTAGCGTGGTGTACCTGATGGCTGCTGTCTATTGAGTAATCGTAATATAAAATACTACTCGATCGCTGGCGTCAATAGAAGCGAATCTGTAGTTGTGACTGTTTTCTTATAGCAGCTTAAGAATGTGTGTAAATCGGCTACGGTTCGAATCTAGTAGCAACAAATTAAGTTAGTGGAATTGGCCCCTGTCATCACTATGCTCTAATGCCAAATAGCGTAGACTTATATTAGTTGTATATAATATGGTCAATAGATTCCGTTCCGCAGCATACGCGATATATGGACTAATTGTTATTCTTTTCCACACTTCAGGTTTCGTTATCGAAGTTTTCATACGGAATTCTAACCTTTTTGATAATATTATATAGCCTATGGTCATAGGGAAACAAGTAGGATCCGAATGGTGAAAAAAAAAAACTCTGACGTACAAAAAAAAAACGTTTATATATATAAACGTTTTTTTTTTGTACGTAACAGCAAACATAAATCTAAGGAACAATTTTCATAAAAATCCACCAGTATAAATCTATATTATACCTGTACAAATATTATGTAACACAACACCGCGCGAATGCAACTGTAGAGCGTAGCTAGTATTAGGTAATTTGGATTCTAAGTATAATTTTGTTGCATATTCCCTATAGTTCTATTAGCCAACTACTATGAATTTATTTTTCATGTTTTATTCTTCTTTCTTTGTTACCTGCCAATTTTAACTCTGCTTATTTACACTATAATATCATAAGTAGGGAAGATTTATTTGTTTGTTTCTTTGTATTAAACAGACCCCAAAACTACTGGACCGATCAGAGTTTTATATATGCGATCCCATTCGTACAATATTGCATCAAAGGAGGGCGTTGCATCAGAGGTCCATCCATGTTTAAGCAGTAAGTAGAAAGTAGTTGCGTCCTGAGGAAGTTCTTTAAAATAAAAATAAGTGACAATAAATGTTATAACGCTCACCTCCTATATCAATAGGGTACATTGGTTATGTATGGTAATTTCATATACAATGAAAAACTTGCAAAATAAGACATTTAGAGATAGATATGAATTAGGCAGTCTTAGACGAGGTTTAAAACAGCATTGTTAGTTTATTACCGTCATGATAAAATATTCGATTTCGTGACAAACCTTAAAGTTATTGAGTTAAACTATATTTCAATTTGAAATATGGGTTAATAAAAGTTAAGAATTATTGGTTTCAATGTTCAAATTTGATACTTGACGAGTTTGTTGAATTGTTAGAGTTGCGTGAATCAGCGATTGAGGAAGAATGATAACAAAGGGGACTAGAATGTTACGAGTAATAATTAGTAATTTACTTGGGGATGAATGAATCAATAAGGTTAATGTGAATTATTGAATGAAATGTTTTAATAAGTATGAAGGGCTCGAATGGTCCACCAAAATGCCAAAAGTATGAAAACTTAGTCTCATTGACTACCTCCTCCTTTTTTTGGAAGTCTGTAGAAAATGGTTAAATGGTAAGGCTATTGGTATGAAATCTAATGATTAGTGATAAGGGAGATAACGGGCTATAGAAGAGACTGTCAATTTCAGTCTCATCTTAAAATATTTAGATGACTTGCCACCCGCTAAATGGGCCCCCCATAAGAGCCATCATCAATGGTAACAAAAGGGGCAACGTTGGCGTGGATGGCAAAAGGGTGTAGAGGTTTGCTGCGGTTTCACTAGAACGCTACTACTGTAACATTTCCACCCTTGGAACTTTTTGTTACTTGCTCTTGCGTCTCCACACCCAGACGGCCAATTAAAGCAAGCCGGGGTCAGGGGTCATATTAGCCCCAGGGAGAATCAGGGTCTACGGTGTCACAGTATAAAGATGCAACAGTATGGAAACTAAGCCTAGTTGATCAAATAATTATCTATGCCCCATTGAAGCCATAGGGTTCTCACTTTTAATGTTTTAAAGTATTGTTTTTTTTTTTTAATAAAAACATTCGTTGTTCTGCTGTAGACATTAAATCTAGTTAATTCTAGTTTACTAATAAAATGTATGTAGGTGTATCATGGCGTCGGTTAATCTTGATAGTATAAAATACAGAAAACTGTTTAGTATTGACACACAACTACTTGTAGATCTTAGGATTTTTTGTAGGTTTACTACACTAACTTATCATTATGGCATAACCTTGTACAAGTTTTGGCGGGAGCGTACGTAAGCCTCGGTTGGGCGCGTGGTAGGCGCTGCAGGTGGCGCGGGTGCAGTGCTCATGAACTCTGTTTTCGGGTGTTTGTCACATTTTCGGACTGAACCGTACTGTGTTTCAACCTCAAAAATTCTTTTGATACCTTGTAATTAAAAAAAACATTACATAAAAAATACTTTTATTCTTCATAACTTACAAATTATCTGGCTCCTAAAAAAAGTTGATAATTCTTCGCCATCTTCGATTTCAGTTTTGTTAGCACTATCGGCATCAACGCCCTCGAAAATCATAAAAACTACACCCAGTACGATATAGTTCACAATAATATAATAATCTATTGCAGCCGCCATCTGAGATTTGTATTTTGTGTTATGTTTTACGAATTTTTCAAGTTTTATGATCGATCATACAAAAACACTATTACAATTTTAAAACACATAGTCAGTCAAGTGTGACATTTCATATTTTAAATCATATAAAAAAGGTTATGATGGAAAAATAGTTTGTAACACTCACTACTGACTGCATCGACGAGACCCCTAAGCGGTTCTCGCGGCTGCAATAGATTATTATATTATTGTAACTATATCGTACTGGGTGTCGTTTTTATGATTTTCGAGGGCGTTGATGCCGATAGTGCTAACAAAACTGAAATCGAAGATGGCGGCTGGGCGAAATCAACTTTTTTTGGAGTCAGATAATTTGAAATTTATGAAGAATAAAAGTATTTTTTATGTAATGTTTTTTTAATTACAAGGTATCAAACGCATTTTTGAGGTTGAAACGCAGTACGGTTCAGTCCGAAAATGTGACAAACACCCGAAAACAGAGCATCATGAGCACTTCACCCGCGCCACCTGCAGCGCCTACCATGCGCCCAACCGAGGCTCACGTACGCTCCCGCCAAAACTTGTTAAAGGTTATGCCATAATGATAAGTTAGTGTAGTAAACCTACAAAAATCCTAAGATCTACAAGTAGTTGTGTGTCAATACTAAACAGTTTTCTGTATTTTATACTATCAAGATTAACCGACGCCATGATACACCTATATACATTTTATTAGTAAACTAGAATTAACTAGATTTAATGTCTACAGCAGAACAACGAATGTTTTTATTAAAAAAAAAACAATAGTTTAAAACATTAAAAGTGAGAACCCTATGGCTTCAATGGGGCATAGATAATTATTTGATCAACTAGGCTTAGTTTCCATACTGTTGCATCTTTATACTGTGACACCGTAGACCCTGATTCTCCCTGGGGCTAATAAGACCCCTGACCTCGGCTTGCTTTAATTGGCCGTCTGGGGGTGGACCCGCAAGAGCAAGTAACAAAAAGTTCCAAGGGTGGAAATGTTACAGAGCATGACTCCGGTAGTAGCGTTCTAGTGAAACCGCAGCAAACCTCTCGACACCCTTTTGCCATCCACGCCAACGTTGCCCCTTTTGTTACCATTGATGATTGGTCTTATGGGGGGCCCATTAAGTGGGTGGCAAGTCACCTAAATATTTTAAGAAGAGACTGAAATTGACAGGTGCCGTAGTCTCTTCTATAGCCCATTATCTCCCTTATCACTAATCATTAGATTTCATACCAATAGCCTTACCATTTAACCATTTTCTACAGACTTCCAAAAAAAGGAGGAGGTAGTCAATGAGCCTTAGTTTTCATACTTTTGGCATTTTGGTGGACCATTCGAGCCCTTCATACTTATTAAAACATTTCATTCAATAATTCAAATTAACCTTATTGATTCATTCATCCCCAAGTAAATTACTAATTATTACTCGTAACATTCTAGTCCCCTTTGTTATCATTCTTCCTCAATCGCTGATTCACGCAACTCTAACAATTCAACAAACTCGTCAAGTATCAAATTTGAACATTGAAACCAATAATTCTTAACTTTTATTAACCCATATTTCAAATTGAAATATAGTTTAACTCAATAACTTTAAGGTTTGTCACGAAATCGAATATTTTATCATGACGGTAATAAACTAACAATGCTGTTTTAAACCTCGTCTAAGACTGCCTAATTCATATCTATCTCTAAATGTCTTATTTTGCAAGTTTTTCATTGTATATGAAATTACCGTACATAACCAATGTACCCTATTGATATAGGAGGTGAGCGTTATAACATTTATTGTCACTTATTTTTATTTTAAAGAACTTCCTCAGGACGCAACTACTTTCTACTTACTGCTTAAACATGGATGGACCTCTGATGCAACGCCCTCCTTTGATGCAATATTGTACGAATGGGATCGCATATATATATATACGTTTTTTTTTGTACGTAACAGCAAACATAAATCTAAGGAACAATTTTCATAAAAATCCACCAGTATAAATCTATATTATACCTGTACAAATATTATGTAACACAACACCGCGCGAATGCAACTGTAGAGCGTAGCTAGTATTAGGTAATTTGGATTCTAAGTATAATTTTGTTGCATATTCCCTATAGTTCTATTAGCCAACTACTATGAATTTATTTTTCATGTTTTATTCTTCTTTCTTTGTTACCTGCCAATTTTAACTCTGCTTATTTACACTATAATATCATAAGTAGGGAAGATTTATTTGTTTGTTTCTTTGTATTAAACAGACCCCAAAACTACTGGACCGATCAGAGTTTTTTTTTTTTCGCCATTCGGATCCTACTTGTTTCCCTATGACCATAGGCTATATAATATTATCAAAAAGGTTAAAATTCCGTATGAAAACTTCGATAACGAAACCTGAAGTGTGGAAAAGAATAACAATTAGTCCATATATCGCGTATGCTGCGGAACGGAATCTATTGACCATATTATATACAACTAATATAAGTCTACGCTATTTGGCATTAGAGCATAGTGATGACAGGGGCCAATTCCACTAACTTAATTTGTTGCTACTAGATTCGAACCGTAACCGATTTACACACATTCTTAAGCTGCTATAAGAAAACAGTCACAACTACAGATTCGCTTCTATTGACGCCAGCGATCGAGTAGTATTTTATATTACGATTACTCAATAGACAGCAGCCATCAGGTACACCACGCTAACTCCTATTAGTGTTTACTATTTATCTATTAAATTATGCCGTAGCGTTTACGATACAATTACGTGACGTCACGTCCCAATGTCCGCAGGAATAGTAGGATGGCATTTCGGGTAATTATCGAACTACAACCGGAGTCGAACCGCAGTTGCAGCGGAGTGGATTGTTGAACTTGTGAAATAGTTGAATCGCCCCCAGTTCCATAGAGAGGACGACAACATAACTATTACTACTCTGATAGTAAAAGGAAAGATATACCTATGAGGGTTTATTTCATTTTAGATTATGGGTACACGTGAATCTACTTTTCCGATTTAAACAATCATTTCACGAGTATTATAATATGTAAAGCTACATTATGTCTCAGTAACATACCTACGCTATATTTGATCCATTCTCAATAACATACATCACCACGCGGGTGAAACCGCGAACCGCAGCTAGTAATTTATGTTCTCGACATAAATTATTTTAATGTTAATACACTTATCCTACTTTATTTTTTCAATCCCACCTCAATTGCCATCGTCTAATAAATCTTAATCCAGTAAGTCCTCTGGAAGCAATTTATTTTAGTGCTAACCCCCGCCTATACAGACCTTGTACCTACTTGTTTTAATTGCTAGATTTTACCTTCTCATATTAATTTTGTGTACCAATAACGCGTTTTCTATGTATTTAACTAAACAACCCCTTAAATCTCATATCCATTTATTTCATTGATACCTATCAAGCAATTTAAGTAAACCAGAATTATGCGTTTTACAATAACTTAGGACTTCTTAAATGACTAACCCCTAACTTCCGACTAAATACTTATTTCACGATTGCAGACTCCTTTTTTAAGGTTTTATGGAACGAGCGCGCAATTGACTTAACCTTCAATTTTAACTGAGCTAGTTTTTTTAATATTTGTATCCTAAGAAATTTTGACTTGAACTTCACAAATACTAACTTCGCCGAAACGTAATTACTCTTTCAAATAATATGTTATAGAATAAAATAAACAATTTAGGTTTGATAACAATATTTGGATATTTATTCCATTTATTTTTGTATTTTTTTTTAGTTTAGGTAATTTCCTAGGTATTCAATTTTGATTTAAGATCTTATTTGTCATTATCTTATATGAATACCGACTACTATATCTAACAATTGATTTGTCATTTATAATGCTAACCCCGCGTTAATTTCAATTTACCATAAACATATTTTAATTTCAATAATAATTTATAATTATCCTATGACCCATTCTAGATATGTACCACACTCACATATACCTTCATACGAATATAATCCAATATGAACCTACCTTATTCGTTTATCACGGCAAAATTGAATTAGTACTAGTTGTGAATGCTTTAAGAAAGGTTCATTAAAATTACATTTTAGTTTATTAATCCAGGTATTTTACTCAGTAGAATAACATAAACACATTTACTTATTGAAAACGTTGCATGTACTTGTACTTGTTCTAATAAAATATTCACAAAATATATCACGAATACTGAATATAGGAATATAGTAAGCTATACGTAAACGTTACTAAATAGCGGATGCGTCTACTTTCGCGTAGGTACCTAATAGACGATCGTGTCAAGTAATAGTACGATAAAACGAGAGTGATAACCTATACAACTGTGTACAGTGGAACAATTTTCATTTAAACAAAATTATATATGATTTATGTAAGTAAGATAACAAACTTTAAAACCTAATAAACCCCGAAATCACAGAACATTATCATGAGCGATTTATTATATCTCTCTATTTTCACACCGCATGTATTCGATATGTCATGACGCGTATTCACTAGTAGGTATATAGTTTGAATTGAATATCCTAAATCAGAGGTCATTGCATAATTTCGCTAAGATAAGATACGTACTATAAAACGCTATATCGATTGCCCTTTCCTATTTTCTTATTCAACAAAAATCCTTGATTTACTGAAATAAATTAACAGGTATTTGATTTAATTTAAATGTATTATTAATATAATGAGTGATTTAATTAATGTCAACAAAACAAGTAAATTATTAGATCCTACGAAGAAATTTATTTCTTCGTAGATTAGATCCCTTTTCCCTCTAAATATATACTTCACGCAAGCCTACAATTTTCTACATACTCTTGACACCGTTTACTAATATTTGAACTATGGCGGTTGGATTCCGTTCACTTGGCAACCACTTTCATGTTATAAAAAGCCACACCGCCATCTGTGAGCCGCCTAGGTAACTTCTACTCCAAGTTAACTTTTATAAAGCCACTACTTGAGTATTTATTTTGATACCATTCAACATTATTTATATCTCGTTCTAATATTGAATTGATATTTTGTTTTAAGATTACATACACTAAGAACGCGTTTCATTCAGTATCAGTAAATAAGTAGGTACGGAGTAATTTATTTTATGTATAAAATGAGATATCACCCCCCAGACCTTTTAACCTCACTAGTTTTATACAATAACCTCTCGTATACTATTGTTTTAATCCTTTAATTAAATATGGCCGGTGTAGTTCACTTATTTATTTATTAGTTGTCTACAAATACGTATGTTTTATAATGATTTAATCCCAAGTTTATTCTCACAGCGCCACCTATCCAAAACCCATGTACCTCACTTTCTCAACTACAGCCCCCAGCAATTAAAGATATTTTTCGCGCCATCTATCTAATGCTTATAAAACTTACATCAAAAGGCATGGTAATGCTAGTTTACCTAACTGAAGATCATGTCATCCATTCGATACAGCTAGCCGCGCCATCTATCTAACCCCCACAATACTAACACATATATTCGCCGATTGTTGATATTTCACCTGATGAGGCTAGCTATCTTAGTTCCGTTGTTTTTCGTAAGAGATCGTTTTTGGCAGTAGTTTAAATCTAATCATTTTCTATTCCAAAACAGTACTTTATTTCCGCATTTAATCAATCGTTAATACATGTTATGTTTACGCGCGACATGGCCTAGCACTGTTTCGTATGTATAAGTACCTACATGGTGTATACTCGACGCGCGACGAGTTAGATATTTCACACAATGCCTTTTTTCCATTTCACGTCAACAAATTGTACAGACTCAGATTCCGTAACTAGCTTTTTAACCAAATTCTTATTACTTACTTACATACTTCCTAAATAAGACATAATCATTAACTACAATTTAGAAGAATCTCTCGCCACTTTCGAAATTTTGTACGGCAGTGCCTATCAGTTGTAATGAGTACCTAATGTGTCAATAATTAATTTACCTAAACATCTCTAAACGACTCTAATCCTTGTCACGGCACTACCAAATTGTAACCCCCCTCTATATTCTTTTTTTCTTCTTTTTTCTTAAATCTTAAACTATCTATCTATCTATATATTTTGTAAACTACTTGTAATGACCCACCTCTAATACCTACTAACTATCGCTGACCTAACTTAATTACCTGAACCCTGAGCGTAGCAACCACTTCATTCATATGTTAACTTACTGTAATTTTCTAACTCAATTCGAGTCAACGCGGTACCTACATCATATGAATAGGGTTTAACCTCCCTCCACCTGACGCCTAAACTCCTGGATGTTCATAACTTACTGCTTTACCGGAATTACCGAGCTTGTTCCATTAGTTTTATTGGCATTTAAAGATTTTGATAATAGATATTAACGGAGTTACATTAAATAAATTGATTCTAATAATCGTCAGCTGGCTAAAGTAATACCTAGTTCCGAATGTTGATTAAATACTAGCTTAAGAATCTGTGAGTCGGTATTCTGATTTGGCTATGATTTCGTCAAGTGGCTACCTACAGAGAACCTGCGTATAGCGTAGTCCGTAACCCTGGAACGTTAAAGGCTGTGTGAGATATTAACAAATCGAACTCTTCACTGATCGGTACTTACCTATAATTACGCATCTATATCTACCTACCATTAGCGCGGTACTAATATAATTAATCAGAGTTAATATTGTGGATTTGAAATATCAAAATATATTTGATGGTACATCTATTGATTTTATATACCTACCTATAGCGGTTCCTTATAAATTTTTGTTTGCTTTTACTACAAATTGCGATAAAAATTTCGATATATTCAATTGTAGCTTATCTGTTGTTTCCTATTTCTGGTTATAATAAGATATGTCGACGTCATAAGTTAAATCCGTGAAAAATGTATATACATTAGATAGTTGTTACGCGAGTTTATCGCCTCCCTTTTAGACAATTTATTTTGTATAACTATATTATTTCCTAAAACTTAGTACTTTGTTTGTACAGATAATTTCCTTAGAAATATTAGATTAGTTTTATTAAGATATTTTTTTATTATTATTTTTTATTTATACTTTGGAATGTGAAGTCTATTATTCCTAAAGAAAAGGAACTTTGGTACCCCCGGGCTAACGACCGGCTTGGGCTGGCTTAAGAGTACTCTTTGCGGTTACCAACATTCACCAATTATACCAAAGTCCCCTTCTAAAAGTGAGTTATAATATGGCCATATTATCCCCCTTATTCATATACCTATTTCCTCATACATTTTATGTTTCTTTCCCTAAGTCCGTAGCTTTTAGCACAAAACTCCTAAATACTATCCTAGCTCTGCATATATTTATTTTAATGTTTGGTAATATTTTTACTTCTGTTACATTGTATGTATTCATAATTTTTCTCTTATTTGCTATTCTCTTACGCGGATTCGTTTAAGATTTAATTCAGGTATTTTTACCTATTCAAGTATTTTGCGTAATATAAATTACTTGTTTTGTTCTTAGAATTTTGTAAGAACCAAATTGTCTGAAAAGCCTAATCTAGCTCAAACATAACTACAATGAATTTAGTAGTAAAATATCAGTATCTCGTAAGCAGACTTTCCACCTTTCTCTGAAATGGAAACCCACACACCATGGAACTGCTTTTGCTCGTTCATACAACCAATTTAATACATAATGATTTATTTACTGGTTACGATAGTTTATGTTAGGTATGAGCTGATCAAACCTCCGGAACTATTTTGTCCTATCTAGTAGTTAGTTTGTTACTTTATTTTAGTTCCTAGTAGTTACTTATTTAGTTTTTCCCTAGTAAGTAGGTATTTATGTATGGTTTTAATTCCCGTTTAGTCTTTCTTCGCGCCTAATTTAACTTTTTGAGTGTACCTTCTACCTAGTCCCTAATATTTCCTAGGTATTTCCAAACTAGGGGCCCGCCAGAGAGTTGAAATACATAGAGTAGTTATATAGGAACAACACAGCTCTAAAAACTAACTAGAATTTACCTGTTTACATACCTATGCACATGTATATGCAGTTTGTAATGACAAGGAAAGAATATTCAAATAGTATGCGTCATATCTGTTAGAAAGAGATAATTATGCAATTTGTGTTACGGTGTTATTAGCTACTATGTAGTTGATTGGCCAGAGCACCCGCTGGTGTGATGTTGCTGTGAAAGGGGAGAGTAGGGCAAAACAGACACTAATAGGTCGTATTAAAAATTTTAGTCATTTTTCCATAGTTACCGTACACAGTGTATGGTTGTGTATGTGGTACGAAAAATAAATAATGTGCGAATTGTGATTAAAAAATTTCCAGTTGGACAGAATACATCAAATTTTCGATATATTTTTTTAGAAATGAAAACATTGGTTTTATCGTAATAAAATATTTAATTACAATTTTAAATTCTTTCGAACAAACTCAATTTATTTCTTTTTTGTCTCTTTTAATCAGGTTTGCACTTTGGATTATTTTTGTGAGTATAATGTATACGAACTTTTAAAAAAGTTTCTAAATCAAATCTGTATTAACTGTATTACACGAATACATAGGTTTAAATATATACTTACTATGACTAAAAGAAAATTATTCTTATAAGAATATTTTTTTTTAAATCTTTTTTGTCTCTTTTAATCAGGTTTGCACTTTGGATTATTTTTGTGAGTATAATGTATACGAACTTTTAAAAAAGTTTCTAAATCAAATCTGTATTAACTGATTTGATTTAGAAACTTTTTTAAAAGTTCGTATACATTATACTCACAAAAATAATCCAAAGTGCAAACCTGATTAAAAGAGACAAAAAAGAAATAAATTGAGTTTTTTCGAAAGAATTTAAAATTGTAATTAAATATTTGATCACGATAAAACCAATGTGTTTTCATTTCTAAAAAATATATCGTAAATTTGTTGTGTTCTGTCCAACTGGAAATTTTTTTAATTAATTCGCACATCAAATATTTTTCGTACCACATACACAACCATACACTGTGTACGGTAACTATGGAAAAATGACTACACACTCCCACTAACAATTTTTAGAACGACCTATCAGAGTGTCTGTTTTGCCCTACTCTCCTCTTTCACAGCAACATCACACCAGCGGGCACTATGGCCAATCAACCAGCAGCTAATAACAACGTAACACAAATTGCTTAATTATCTCTTTCTAACAACAGACATGACGCATAATATTTGAATATTCTTTCCTTGTCATTACAAACTGCATATACATGTGCATAGGTATGTAAACAGGTAAATTCTAGTTAGTTTTTAGAGCAGTGTTGTTCCTATATAACTACTCTATGTATTTCAACTCTCTGATTTTGTCCACAACTTTTTCCTAAAAAACACGATTAGCGGTAACGTATTTACCAGACGCTTGGAAGTGCAAGACTGGTAGCAACTACAGCAATTACCTTGCATTCGTCTAGTAAAAATGGGGAGTTAACAACTCATCTACAGGTAAAAAAATCTTAGCCCGCGTCTTCCCCACATTTACTTTTAAGCGTGTGGTGT
The DNA here is from genome assembly GCA_917880725.1 of Selenia dentaria. Lineage (NCBI taxonomy): Eukaryota > Metazoa > Arthropoda > Insecta > Lepidoptera > Geometridae > Selenia > Selenia dentaria. The sequence goes on along the minus strand of OU862888.1, from coordinate 15,522,736 downwards.
GTAAGGCAAATCTTCTTTTAGCAAAGACAAGATTGAGAGCACAGAGAGTTTCCACAGGTAGCTCCCTGTCTAACAGCTAAGCTCATAATTAGTGGAGGAGCAACCTCCCGTGTACCTAGTGCTAATTGTGTACCTAAGCACCCATCACGACTATCGAAATAGCCAGGCTGTGAGCGGGGTACGGGGTAAATACCTAATAGTGTAATTTTTAATGTCACCGAGTACGGTGCCGTTTTTATCAATGAACTTTTTCGACGCGGTCTCGCTCTGCCGCGGTTACCTTCCTGCTCTAAATGTTGCCACTGCTATAAAACTGTTTTAAAAGTCTCATTTCACCCCGAATTTCCATCATGCATTTCTTTCTTTGGCCGCTGGTATCCCTATTTACTTTTTTAGTTCGTTTTTGTGAAGAATCTAGACTAGGCATAACGAATTAATTTATTATTTAGTTTGTTCGAAAGAAACTTTTTCCTTGTTGTTTATTTAAAAGTTCTAATTACTTCAATTATTTATTCCGCTTAATCTGTTAGTTAGTTTTACAAATCGATATTTTAACTAAATACTATACTGTATGACTTTAGGGTGATGTTAAGGTGAATATAGAGATTCATCCCCTAAAACGACAAGTTTCTGTCACTAATGTTTAAATAGGTTAGATATTATGTTTGGTTTTTATTTAAATTCTTTAGTTGACGCCTAATAATACGTAAATCTATCGTTTCCTCCTACCGACATTATCCTACTTCTCTCAAAATCTAGAATACCCCATTATCCGAATATTGTGGGCAAAATCTTATATTATTGTGTAACGTTATTTATTATTACATATAGTGGGTATAACTAATAGATTCGATACCTTTACTTTGAAGCGTTCCTTCATTTCGAGGCACAAATATAACGTATTGGCGGAAAAACTTAAAAATGGTTGACAGTTGATTCATTATGTATGGAATTTTCTCTACTTCGTTTCTATTTTACAATAATTTACAAGATTCCTTTAATAATTATTCTCATATTTAGCCATACGGATTTATTTGTGAATGTGCGGAATACCTATTCAAGGTTGGTTCCGTCACACTGGGCCCATAAATATATGAAAGGAGTCAGCTATAACAAAACAACGTCCTCAGGAAGCCTATTATACACCTCCAGACCAATGCCGCGAATCAATCCACTAACTTGCGATCGATATAAATATGGCACCTAACTTTCCTTTTCGTGGTGTTTAGTAGCTGTGACAATCACTAACGTAAACAAGTCTCCATATTAGTACGTACATATACAGCCACTTTAAAGATAACTATCGCGGGTAGCGTTAATATTTTAGCTATTCGAAGCGAGTTCTTATTTTCCACAGCTCATTACGTGTCTAAAGCACTGCATAGTCCTACGATGTAAAGGCAGTCGCTCTATGATACAAGACACGATACCTCATCAGATCAGATATAGTATCTCATACCTATGTATACTATTATCTCATACATAAAACAGTGGTAAAGTTAAATTAACAATGCACACCTAGAATAGAAACAGTGCGTTACGTTACAAAAAGATGGATTGCACTTACCAGATTCATCCCAAGCTACTCGCTGTACACGACTCCAAGGTCCCGGCGGTTTCGATGTCGACGGCTGCCACGGTGCCAGAGCTGCACTCAGAGTCTTGGCCCCCGAGACCGGCCGCGGGGATCCATTAGTGATTCCAATTCGGTAGACCAGGGGATCGGTTGCGACGGGTAAATCTCACTTCTGAAAATGTAACACCCATTACAATAAAACAATAAAACCAGATTATGCACATGTATTCCATAACTTGAAACTCAAATCTATACCAATTACATTCAACTGAATTTACAAGATGTTAAGTAACAATTACATTAAAGCCTACATAAACACCATATCAGTAACATTGGAAAGTTCTATTCGAACGTAGACAAATTTCACAAAAGTTACGTTACAGTAAGCAGATTACACAGAAATATACTTAGCTTATAATTATCAGCCTTAATACACATTTCTAAATATTTTGCCATCTGGCTGACTCTGACAAGACGGTACCGGCAACTAACTCATAGCGATGTCTTCCGCTGGGATTTCCCTTCACCGCCGCCATTTTCTTGGCGGGACAATGCCACGCTCTTCATTGGCTGTTGGAGGCTACGTCAAACCACGTGATGCCCTCCATTTTGGACTCGCGGAAGTACTTCAGTTCACGTGGTTACTGCCATGTTTTACTAGCGGAAATGGTGGTGTATTCTTTTATTTGTTCTTGGACTCGCGGAAGTACTTCAGTTCACGTGGTTGCCGCCATGTTTGACTAGCGGAAATGGTGGTGTATTCTTTTATTTGTCACAATAGATTAGCGTTAGATATAAATATATATATATTATGGAAGCTTAAAATAAGTACTAAATAATATAATAACTACCTTAGCATAGAAATACCAGTGTCGTCAATTATAGATTACAGTAACAGTAGATAGCTTTAAGTTAACTTTGTTCTGTAGTGTTGTGCTGTGTATGTGCCGGTATCGCGACAATACCAAACGGCTCCAACGGAAGACCAGCACTGGTTACCAGCCGGCATCATGCTGAGTTGGGGCCCGTTTGTGGCTATATTCTTGTTTCTTGTTATATATATATATTTTTTGTGTTAATTTTGTAGTCACAAATAAACTTTATTATTTTTTAGTGTGCTACTTGTATGCATTTTCTTTTCAAGCATTTGAGTTTCTTTCCATTAGGATACATTATTTATATGTTCGAGCCGCCGCACAGTACGGACCTCTCTGGGACGTCGTTACGCTACCTGTCACACTAATCTAAGAATAAAATATTGTTTTTACAATTATAAAGTAGACTCTTATGGTTTGTATATTTGCCTAAATATATGACTGAAAAAAGAGCCATTTTTTGATTTGTTATGCAATGATAATAGGATCTATAGTTTTCTTCTAAATGATAACACCATGATCACAGAACGATATTACCGAGGGGAAGAACGCCGACTTCATTAAAAAAAGTGGGGTGTAAATTTCAAGTTTTAGTAAAAAGTTTAGGGGGTACGACATAGATGTCGTGATTCAAAATCTCACATGCGGGATATTAATTCCGTTTCTACTTTTAATTTAGGCTCTAATATTATATTTTATAAGCTTTATATAAGTGAAAGCTGGTAGGTACATTAAATGAAAAGCAAGTATGGTACTAAGAAGACTTTATTGATGAATATGCTCTTGGAAACAATCTTGTAAACATTGTTTATTACAAACGAATCAGTTATGAAATTGAATTAAATCTTTTTATTCTAGGTACATACGAAAATTATATAAAATGATTTAGGTGCTTATTTTAACAAGTGGTTAAAGTCTGGGTTTGTTTTTATTATAAAACAATTAATTAATATAGAAATTCTTAAACTTATTCATAAACGTAGATGTGTTCGAATGTTGCACAAAATAATTTAGTGCATGGTCCAACTTGTGGCGGGAAGTTATAAGCTTTTCGCAGCAATTGCAAATTTGACTGCTCATTGTCTTGATTTTTATCACTAACTAACTTTTGCCCGGGACTTCATCCGCGTAATTTTTTATAGATTTGAATTATTTTAACAATATAGAGCTATGTTCATGGCTATCGCCCACTACTATGTGTAAAATTAAGGAACACCATTTTTTATTTTAAATTAACTATTTGAATACAAAGTTCAAAAACAAATTACTTTCATACAAACGTCTTAACCCATTATTATTAGGGCTTAATATCGAAATACTCTTTCTTAATACACCACCTATATCCACCAAGACAAAAACATTCTCCAAAATTTCAAGTTTCTACTATCAGCGGTTTAGGTTACGTGTTGTCTGTCAGTCAATCATTCAGAACTTTTGATTCTTATATAATATATAGATAGACCCCATTACTTGTATTGGTTCCTAAGCCGTTGGAAATATGAAAACTAGTTTAGGAACCAATATGAGAAATGAAGTCCACCTCCCAATGATTGTACTGAATTCCATATAAAAGCTTTCTTTTTATTCTTTAACTTAAGATGTTTAAACAACTTTAACAGTCTTAATAAAGCTACATTTTTATTAAAATTGCGAAATAAGAAAAAATATAAAAATAAAAGTATTAAGCTAACAATGTTTGTATTTATCACCTTAGCCGAAATGCTTTGCTATAGAATATAGTACTAGCTGTTACTACATGGTATTACATGGTAATGTGTACCTTGACAACATTTATTTGTGTTGAAGAATATCTATTTTTCTTCTGAGAGCAGATTTAGTAGACTCTTCTGTGAACTGCCGATTTCTCAAGATGCAAAACCTTTTAATACAGATAAAAAATATACTGTTTATCATATAATTTATATTACACTCATAGTGGTCTGCACAATTGCTGAGGAAACTGAAATCTATTGATTCTGTTAGGATGTATTTAACATTTTTCTTTATATTTTTTTTATATGCTTCGTTTTCTAAATATGTATTCATGATTGTTGCACCACTTTCTACACACGCAATCAATTGAAGGGTTTTTTACAAAAACTGCTTAACTAACAATTTTTATCGTTTTATGTTATTGGCAGCACTGGATTCCTTGAAAAAAAAGGAATCGCACTGTATATTTAATTTTTTACAAAAATAACTAAAATGGCCGGAATTGCCTTCGAAAACACGATGAGTTTTACAAAAACTACATAACTTTTTCAAATTTTCGCAAAAACAACATATCCGAACGCAGTTTAGTACTTTTTGTAAAAAAAAAAATATTGACACTTAGCTGTCAAAGATGTCTGACTCGGAGGGAAATGATGGTGAAAAATCTGCAAATAAAAGGCGAAAAAGGAAGGAAAAGAAAGAAAATATCATTAAAAATAAGAAAGTTAAAGGTCTCGAACATATAAATCATATGAACAAACATGTTCCAGCTCGAAAAACAGGTCCTGATTGCGGGTATGTCTTGGCAATAGTTTGCTATGTCAAAGTGTTTTTTGTTATTTTATAGTGTTTTTATTGAGTCATCAAACGTTTTCTTCCTTTACAGATGCAAGAGATACAAGTGCTATACGAAAGTCAACACTACTCAAAGAGAAAGTACATTATTGAACTTCAATGCAATAGGGACCAAAAACGAACAGGACGCATACTTAATGGGCTTGATGTCAGCTTCTCCGGCAGCAAGACACACTGTTAACAATCCACAAAGATTCAGGATGTCTTCTTTTAAATACAAAATACGCACAGGACTTGATGAGACTAATGTGTGTTTGACTGCGTTCTGCAATATTCATGGTGTAACAGTTGGGCGTATTAGGCGACTACAAGATCTTATGGCAGCAAACGTTCCATCTCCAAGAGACAAACGAGGTATATACACAGAAAACCGAGCACGAAAGACTCCAGAATGTATTCTCAGTTTAATACGTTGTCACATTTCATCATTTCCGGCTCGGCAATCTCACTATTCTCGCCGTGATAATCCAAACACTTTTTATTTGCCTGAGGAACTAACAGTTACAGAAATGCATAATATGTTCTTGAACATGTACCGAATTAACGTCAGTTTTATAGTGTACTGGTCAGTTTTCAAGAAAGAATTCAATATCAAGTTCGGTCTGCCTAGAACTGATACCTGTGCAGTTTGCGATTCCTACAAACTTAAGATTAAAAGTGCTGCTCTGCCTGAAACTGTCAGACTTCTAGAAACAGAGCATAAATTACATTTAGCTAAAGCTGCTAAATTTCATGAGATAAAAAAACAACAAAAACTAAAAGCACAACAAGGGCAATGTATGTGCCTCAGTTTTGACTTCATGCAAAACTTACCTTTGCCACATATAAGAACAGGTGATGTATTTTATGCACGGCAGCTGTGGAACTTTGTTTTTGGTATTCATGACTTAGGAACTAATAATGTATGTATGAACAGCTACCTCGAAACTGAAGGTAAAAAAGGTCAGAATGATGTTACATCACTACTGTTGAAATATTTTATTGAGCATGATACTAATAATGAACATTTAGTGCTGTTTAGTGATGGATGTCCAGGACAAAATAAGAACTATGTCATGGTTTACTTTTTGTATGCTTTAGTTCATATTCTGGGACTATTTAAGTCAGTTAAATATATTTTTCCGATTCGTGGCCACTCGTACCTCCCAAACGATCAAGATTTTTCTCTGATTGGTAATTTAAAGAAAATACGCACAGTAGAGACTGCAGATGAGTGGGATGCTATAATAGGTTCTGCACGCAAACATCCCTCTGCATTTGAAGTTAAAAGAATAAGACATGACATGTTTTATGATATAAAAAAGTTTCTAGAGCCTTATTTTCTAAAACAAAGCAAACCTGCTATGAAAATAAAAAATGTTCGGATGTTGAAAATTGAAAAAGAATTTCCTCATTTTGTGTTTGTCAAATATAACTTTACAGGAGGATGGACCACAATAAAAGTTCGAAATAAGAAAGCTCTTCCTACAGAAGCCACTTTTGTGCCATTGTACAAACAGAAACTACAACTAAATCCAAATAAAGTTGCAGATTTAAATAGGCTCAAAAAATTTTTAAGCGACCCATCAAAAATGTCTTTTTATGACAGTATTTTGAATTCAGTAGAAGGAAGTATAACTGAAGAAGAATCTGCCACTTGTGGTGAGATAGAAATAGATAATGAAGACAATAGCAGCGGAGAAGAGTAAGAATAGATGAGAGTGAAGAAGAATGAGGCTGATTAATGTTATTTAGATTAGTTGGGTAGAAAATAAAATAAATGAAAACTAGTAATCCATTTTTTATTCAAATTCCTTAAATTAAGTAGGTATATGATTTTATTTTAAATATAATTTGTAAATATGCAGACTTCTAACAGCAACAAACTAATTTTGTTTTTAACAAAAACAACTTAAATGCTTATTTTTTGCAAAAACTACATAATTATAGCTTGTTTCATTGCATTTTATTAAAGAATAGTAATAGAAATATATTTAATTTACTATATTTTGCATAATATACCATATGACAACCAATATTATCAAAAAATGGTACCTAAGAAAGTACTATTTTGAACTAGTATAGATTTTTTATGTCTACTGAACAATTATGATCATAAAAGTTATGCAGTTTTTGTAAAAAACCCTTCAATTGCTTAGAGGCATACATTAGCGACTTTTTTATATCGTCATACTCTTTAAAGTCAATAAAAATGTGTTCATCCAATTGCATCTCAGACACAAATATTTTTTTACATTGTTGGCACTTATTATTTGGGTTGTTTTTAATAATAAGGCCACAGACATATGCACATGCCTGCGTTTCACCACTATTTTCTTTAATTACCTCTTCAAACGTGTATTGAATGTTACATTCTATAGCAGGTTCTGCCTCAATGGCATTTTTATTGCATATGTCTGTGGTTGGTGTCAACAATGTTTTATAGTTTGATATGTAAACATCATTTTCATCCTTTTCGCAGTTTCCTACAACAATGTGGGACAAGTTGCTTAAGATTGCAGTTTTAAGCCCTGCAACAAACTGTCCAGCAGTTGGGTTTGCGTTGGCTCCACAGTTGCCTCTAATGCACCCGAATAAATTTTCTAGTTGAAATCTTCTAGTTGTTAAACTTTTAATGTCCTTATACTTATTATGTAAGTTTCTTCAAACCCGTTCCAGCCCGTTTAATGTCCAAACCCATCCTTCCTGAGATGGGGGTGTTCTTCTGCATCCAAGGAATTTAATTTTTTTGAAAAAATCTTTCATTTCTTTATAGTATTCTATGTGCATACTATTATTCTGCATTTTGGTGGCGAGCGGTTTCCCTCTTCTCAGATCTGGAGTGTAGGCATTCACACTATCAAACAGTTTTTTGCAATGACATTTGCAGTTGTTGTTGCTTCTGTTGATAATAATCCTGAAAATATAAAATATTTATTTTTTCTCACAATAATAAAATAAAATCTTAAATCTTAAAAATTACAAAAATTAAAATGCTTTAACTAACTGCTTACAAAGTTTACATATAATTTTGAAAAATTCAAAAAAAGCGATACACCCAGTGACCGTATCAGGTGATTTTTATACAAATCTCTACAACCTATTTCATCTAGTATTCTAGACTCTATACTTCTGGCTCTAGAATCTAAGTTTCGTGTCCGTCTACCGTCCGGTACCACTGCAGTTATAGATATTACGCCTCAGAGCTGTAGTCTGTGTAAACATCTTGGGGTGACGACCACTGGAGTGCAGGCCAGCGCATAATTATGAACATTGAGAATTATCATCTGGGTAGCCCTGCAACTGTCATAGGCAGGCGAGATGTTTAACAAGAGGCAAACTACTGACACAGTATCAACTAGGCCAAATATCTACATATTATTAACAAATAAATAGTTATTCGGGAATTAACGAATTTTGTTTCAAAAACCATTAAATAAAAAACATTTATACTTAACATCACAATCACTGAAAATGGGATATCCATTACTAAATAGAAAAATATTTTTAATTAATCTGGGTAAATTGAAAATCTTTATTATAATTACTTAATGTATACAGGGCCCTTTCCATGTGTCAATATTGGAAAGTCTGAAACAGGACATACAAAGATCTTTTCTTAGAAACCGTGTCATTGATTTTAGTGAAATTAAATTTATTTTATTACAAATGATACCAAATAATAATCATTAATAACCTTGTGATATTTTTGCATACATCCCTGCAGCAACAGAGTGGCTTAAAACTTGAGCAGCAAGTTTTACCTTCATCTTGTTTTGTATTTGGCTCCAAATGTTCTTGTTTTAAGCTTGGGGCAAACACAAAATTAGGATTACTATTATCAAGCTCATAGAACTTTTTAATGTGGCTCCATTTTACTATACCTGTAAAAAGTGTCATGTGCTTAGATTATTTATATTTAATATTTAATCAGTTCATCAATAGTAGATTGTTGTACCAAGCAGAAAGTAAGTTATGATTGCACCAAGTGCTTATTTAACAAGCAGTTAGACATAAAGAATATCATAAAAATGTGAAATCTATTATCTTACCAGTTCCACATCCGCTTCCAATAGACATTGGACATTCTATATCATACTTCAAGAATAAATTCCTGAAGCATTTTAACAAATGTGGAGTGTCAAAAAGTGTTACTAGTTCTTGCTTTTCAATATCTATGTATGGTCGGTCCACAGATGCACTGAATATACTTAATGCCTTTTTGTTTACTCCATCTAAATCACAGACTGTGGCAGAGATCTTCAACCCAGCGTTGAAACAGTGATGCAAAACCTGAAATGAATATAAAATTACTTTGGACAATCTAAAATACAAAATAACTGGTACGGGTCTGAAATTGACAAATCTATAATGACCAATGGAAGTAATCTGGATCCAGTGCCTCCCTGCAACCTTTTCAGGCCAACTTACGCAGCTTGTGCTTCAAACTTACTAATCCACTGTCATCAATTTTTCACCTATGGATTTGTTCATTTCTTATTCGATCTTGCAGAACACTGAGTATGGTGAGAGCACTACATTGCGACACAGTACCATATCATTATCAGAGCATACCATATCGATATCAGACGATGCCATATGGTTATAAGAGGATAATCGTGATTGCATGCTACCTACTGTAACAAAACAATAGATTCTGCAAAGTAGCATACCACAGTTTTTGTACTAAAAATATGATGTAAGCAGGTTATATTTTATGTGATATACTTTCTTCTATCAATTGAGTTTTTAGATCATAAAGCTCTTTTATATTATCTGTGCCAGAGAGAACATCATCAACATATGTATTTTTTATCAATGTTTGAGCAGCAAGAGGAAACTCATTGCTATGTCGAATAGCTAATTCCAGCAAACATCGACTTGTCAAAAAAGTAGATGCCTTTAGACCATAAGTAACTGTCTGCAGCTGCAGGCAGGTTTCCTGGGATCATCTCTCCAGAGAATATTTTGAAGACAAGTTTGGTGGCTATTGATCATAACTTGGCGAAACATTTTTTGTATGTCACAAATCAAAGTGAAAAGGTAAGTTCTAAATAGTATTAGAATATCAAAAAGCTCACTCTGTACCACAGGGCCTTTCAGCATGACGTCATTGAGAGATACCTGACTCTTCGACTTGAGACTCCCATCAAACACAACACGAAGCCGGGTTGTTTTACTTGCCTCATTGATAATTGCATGATGTGCTAGAAAGTAAACAGGATCATTATTAGCATTATAGATTGCAATATCAACTTTCTTAGCATGTCCCAACTCTACATATTGATCTATAAATAGCTTATATTGTTGCAACAACAAAGGATTTCGTTGAAGTCTTTTTTCTAACATTAAAAACCTTTGATATGCTACAGAGAAGGAATCCCCAAGGTGCAGCTCATCCAAAGGAGCAATGAGAGGCATATCAACATGAAAACGACCATCTGTCAAACTCATAGAACTCTAAAAAATTTCTTCAGCCTTCTTTTGCTCATTACACCTTGGCTTTGCAGCTTCCGGTACTTTCTCTGACAGCCAGACATTTTCCATAACATTTTCCAACTTCTTATAATCTTGAATTGCAAAGTTAGTAACTAATTTACAAGTTTCATTACTTACATTATTACAGACACTTTCAGGATAATTGCCACCAACTACATAACCAAATATGGTATTTTGCAATACAGGTCCATTCTGTATTTTAATGCATCCGTCTAGTAACACAGTGAAATAAATATCTGCACCCAATAACAAAGAAATTTTTGCTGGGATATTAAATTCATCATCTGAAAGTTTTACATTCTTAGGGATATGCCACCTATTTATATTAATGAATTTTTGAGGCAATTGTGTTGTTATAGCATCAACTACATGACATTTTAAATTGAATTTTACATTATTGAGGCATGAAAGCACACTCAAGTTAACACATTGGTTTATTTTGGTTGGTTTGTTACCAATACCAATTATATTATTTTGTTGATTTATAGCAATCAATCCGAGAGTTTCCACAAGTTCAGATGTAACAAAAGATGCTTGGCTGCCTGTGTCAAGCAATGCTCGCACAGTGATTTGCTCACCTTGTTTATTAATTAAGTTTACCTTTACAGTTGGAAGCAAGATATCATTGGAAACAGGGTTTGATAATAAGGTCACTGCGCAGGTTCCTTGATTTGAGTTTGATCCTGGTGTAAGAGGGTGTTATGATCCTGCCGACATAGCTTGCATTTAAAATTAAATTTGCACTTACCACTGTGTGGTTTTAAACAAAGAGAACATAGCTTATTATCCCGCACAAATGCTTGGCGGTCCAATATTGCTGCAGTCTTGAACTGCAGACAACTGAAAAGAGGATGGTCATCTTTAGTACAAAATTTACACAAACTTTTAGGATGTGTGACAACATTCGTCACTTTTGTATTAAATTGTTTAGATCTATTGATGGTACTTTCATAGGAAGTATCCTTATTGTATGTATCTTCTAGCCCTATAGCATGCTTTTCAAGAAATTTTAAGAACTGAGCCATGGAAGGCATTTGTTCAGTCTCTATCCAATTGGTAGGCTCTGTGAGTAATTTGATCTAATTTTCTTGTGAATATGGAAATTGACAGCATGTCCTATTTATCGATGGGCTGTTCAAAATTTTGTAATGCATGCAATTGTTGCTGCACTTCAGACACAAATGACCTTATAGAGGTAGCTGTGCCCTTTTGCATAGTAGGTAAATCTAATAAAATATGAATATGGTTTGCTATTAAACATGCCTTATTATCGAAACGCTTGTTTAATAACTCTAGTGCTTCCTTATATGATTGGTTCACCAACGGCAAGTTGACAATGACTCCCAAAGCATCATCCTTCAAATATTTTCTTAAATAAAACAATTTCTGAACATCAGATAAGGACCTATTATTATCAATTATGGCCATAAATAGATCATAAAACGGTTTATACCTTGTGACATCTTTCCCATCATAGGGACTTATGTCAATGGTGGGCAATTTACATGTTGACACATTATGGCATTCTGATACAGATTTTTTTCCTATAACCTTTAAAGAAGCATTAATTTTGGCAAGAATGGAATAATATTTTTCTTCCATGAGACCAACCTGCTCGGCGTCACTTTCGTCGATACTTAGGATGTCCAGTTGCACCGCCTCATAGCTTTTGAGCGCACTTACAAGCTTTTCTTTTCGGGCTTCCAAAATATCCACCGTCGCCGACGCAAAATGTATGGGATCATTCACGAAACTTTCCATGCGCGTAATCACCGCTTTGTACTGTCCACGCAGCAGCCTGTATTTCCGCAAAGCTTCCTTTGACTCCGCCATCGTGAGATATACGTAATAAGTTTAAGTTCCCTGGATTTACAACAATTATTTTCGCGCACCTTTGATCTATTTTTAGAAATTGTTTTGAAGTGTCACGATGACAGGTGACAGATGAAACGATTGAAAGCTGACAGCACCTTGAAGTTCTTGCAAATTGCAATATTATTATTTCTTGCAATATTCTGGCCGCCTTAGCAATTCGCACTACTCGCAGCCAACTTCACTTTGAACAATTTTCTGAGGGTGTTCGAATTTCAAAATTTCCGTCTTCAAATTGAAAGATTTCTAGATGAATCGATGCTATTTCTTCTTTCTTGATGATGCTTCTGATGTAGATTATCGTTCTGTATGGACAGAACGAGGTTGCGAGCCTGCACGGCCGACTCTTGAACACGACTCGTATCGCGAGACGCTCATCACCACGGGCTCGTAATTGCGACGATAGCTGGAAAAACTTGACTGGCACCGAATTTACACTTTCGAAGGACCACCACACGCATGTATAAATAAAAATGCGTGGAATAACTTGAAATAGGTTTTTTATTCCTATTTTATAAATCTATTTTACAGAGCACTGCCGTTGGTATTGAATGATGGAGAAAGAAGAAAGAGATGTTGCCATAGCACAAAAATCATCTCCACATTATTTAGTGTTGCTATACTTAAAGTTAAATTTACTTAAATTATACATTTTAAATTATATGTTCAGTTTTGGTCTGAACACTTACTATGGGCCTCATAGAAAAGCTCAAAGTCGCACAACGAGCTATGGAGAGGGCTATGCTCGGGGTGTCTCTACGTGATCGAATCAGAAATGAGGAGATCCGTAGAAGAACGAAAGTCACCGACATAGCCCAGAAGATTAGCCAGTTGAAGTGGCAGTGGGCAGGGCACATAGCACGCAGAACAGATGGCCGATGGGGCCGAAAGGTTCTGGAGTGGAGACCACGGACCGGCAAGCGCAGCGTAGGTCGTCCACCGACACGGTGGACAGACGACCTGAGGAAGGTCGCAGGACGACGTTGGATGCAGGCCGCTTCCAACCGGTCCTTTTGGAAAATCATGGGGGAGGCCTATGTTCAGCAGTGGACGTCTTACGGCTGAGATGATGATGATGATGATTACAGAAGATGTCAGCTGAAGTTATCAAAAACGGATTTCGTAAGAGCGGGCTTTATCCGTTTGGCCCAGAATATGTCGACATGGGTAAACTTAGCTCACAGAACCGCTCTAGTACTCAGGTTGTAAAGGAAAACTTATAGCATACCGAGAAGGCAAACTACATTAAAGTTTTGGAGAAAGAAATACAAGAGGTATATCCTTCAGCGAAATTGAAGTTATTCCAACAGCTTTTTTATTTGCCAAGAAGTGAAGTCAGAAAGATGTTGGCTCCCGAAGATGAATCTCTCTTCATTATCTGGGCTAAGAATAAAAGCTTTGCAACAGGCGCGGCAACCATTTTCGAAAACACATCTGTACAGTCGGAGTTGCTAGAAGAAGATTCGATTCTTAATGCTAACTCAGCACCACCGCACTCCAATGGAAGATGATCAGCCAAAGTTTTTGAAAACACGTCTCAACTGTCTAGACAACCAGAGTTGATGCAAAATTTCGTTTCTAATATAAGATCAGTACCACCTACTAACATGATTCAAGAATATTCAAAATGCAGTGCAGAAGGCACGGAAAATATTCCTGGTAACAAAACTGCACTGTCAATATTACCAGAACTGCCGCAAGAAGATCCCGTTTCTGATGTTGGTTCGGCACCACCAGAAGAGATAGTAATGACGAAAGAACATCTGCAACCTTCGCTTCAGACTTCTCCCTCAACATTGTCTCCTTCAGTGCAAGGCCCTTCAACCTCTGAGTTTAGCTTTACTCTATTTAATAATGATAAGAGACCTGTAGCGCAAGGATATTCGTGTTCTGTTGTTCCTTCTAAGGCACCCTCGCAAGATTTTTTCGCTGCATCAACTTCAAATCACAATGCACTCAACTCTTTTCTAAATTCAACACCTCAAAAAACTTCATCTTCTGTAATATTGCCAATTAGTATAGAAGTTCCATCACCTTTTAAGCGAGCTTTACTCTGGCCAGAACCTGACAATAAAAAACGACGAACCAAGGAACAGTTGCCATCTGCAATTACCGGAGAAGCTTGGAGAGCTATAATGACAAAAAAAGAAGTTGAAAAGAAACAAAAAGAAGAAGAGAAAGAACGTCGCAAACAGGTAAGCCTAGAGAAAAAGATACAGAAGCAAAAATGATTGAAGAAAAAAAGAATACGAAGAAACATAACAGTAAGCCCCAATCAAAATAAAAGAAGAAAAATCAAATGCCAATTTCATCCACTGATGATTCAATTTCTGATATTGATTATGGTGACAGTGAATACGATGTAGAAGACGATTTGGAAAAAGAAGAAGATTATGAGCTTAACCTAAGACAGTTAACGGCTTCGAAGGAGAATATAAAAAAAGATATTCGTAAAAGAAATGTATCCGAGTCTGAATCGGAAGAAAATAATTTACCACTTAAAGAAATAGTAAAAAAGAAGCCGAAAAAAGATAATTACGTTATTATTAATTATGAAGGTGAATATTTTCCTGGCGTAGTTAAAAACATTGATGGTAAACAATACGAAATCAGCACACACTGACACTATCAAAGGGCAATTCATTTCGATGGCCTGAAAATCCTGATCAGATATGGTATAATCAGGAAGCCATAGTCGAGAATATTGAAAATCCCATCTTAATAAATAAAAGAGGATTTTATAAAGTAAAGGAAATGGAGAATTATTTAAGTTTTGTGTCTCTTTGAATTATTAACATTTAAGTTGTAAATTTATTTATTACAAACTTTAAATTGTAAAAGTTGAAAGCTGATTTAGTTACTAATTATTATTACTTTTTACTATTTGAGACTGATTTAATTAGTATTTCTTACTCTTTTTTGTCTTTAGATGTAAATGTGATTGAGACTGATTAAAATATTTTTTTGTATTTTTGTGATATTGTTACCATTGGCAGATCCTAGTATGAAAATGTATGGGTTTGAACCTTTTACTTACGGCTTTTTTTTTTAAATATGGTAATCAAATGGTTTTGTATGACTATTGTATTATATTCTCTAAGCCCAGGCATTATACCTTTAGCATTTAGGATTACTTTGAAATATAGATATTAATTATATAACTTTAGGTTTAAAAAATAATTGTCCATATTTGAGTGTCCATTACTTTATAGTACCGTTCATAACTGAGTGTCCAACACTGAAATTTGACTGTCCATTTAAGGAAACTCAAATAGGGTTTACTTAATCTTCAACAAAAATGTTTGACATTTTGATATCCTTGATTAAAGTATTTTGGACTATCATTCAAAGACCCTTTAATCAAAATAACCTGTCATCGAGTCTAAGGGGGTGACGTATCCGAAATTACAAGACAAAAACGAAAAATTAAATCTTACACTGTCCATGATTGGTTCCTTTACCTTATATGGTATTGAAACATTTGCGTGACTACTATCAGGGATAACATCTGCGAATTGAACTATCGTTTTAGCTAAATAATCAGCTTTTTCATTTCCTTCAACACCTATATGCGAAGGTACCCACACAAAAGTGACATAAATACCTAATTCTGTCAATTCAAGCCACAACTCTTTAATGTGATATATTATGTAGTTTGTGTTAGCATGTAATTTGTGATTTGCTAAGTTATTTAGAACACTCATGCTGTCACTTGCCACAACCCATTTTTTATGCCCATAATTGTGGTTCTTTATATGTTTCATAGCGCTCAAAACAGCTACAGCCTCAGCGGTGAAAACACTAGCATTTTTATCTATCTAACCTGAGTTAAGGGTCGACCAAACTGCCCTAGCATCTGACACAAAAGGTATGCTCGCCTCATCACCTTCGTTATGAAGAATGACAGAGACAAGGCCAGCAACCCCATGCGCCGACGCCAAGAAAGCAGGCAGACCCAGTTCACCCATGCATCGCACCCCAAGGGGATCCATGCCGAATCGGCAGTACCGCCTGAGTCCACTGCGGGTCATTGAGTGACACGTTAAGTATTGACTCTATAGAGGTTTTCAATGTCTCGTCAAAAACTGCAACCTCATTAGGACACAGCCAAGTAGGCGCCGTTCGCAGCAAATACGTAGCCTTTGGTATAGCGAAACACGTTCGCAATAAAACCAACGCCACGTGCGCAGACAGATTCTGGAGACGTTCCCGAGCGGTAAGAAGAAGTTGATTTTGGGAAAGAATAGTCTCCGGTAACGCATCAATGAAAATCGGAGATCCCAAGAGGTAGAAAGAACTGGGCGACAGCTCTCTGAGGCCAGGTAAAAGAGAATTAAACCGTTCAAAGTGTGTACTAGCTTGAACGCAGCAAGGGAACAACTCGCATTTAGAGGGATTCACTTCCAAGCCCAACTCTCTGAGATGAGGAATGAGACTCTGAAGATCCTGGAATACCTCTTCTGGCCTTCCTCCAATGGTGCCGTCGTCAAGATACCACAAATTCAAAGACGATTTGACGTTTACTATAGCTTTGTGGATAGCTAGACTAAATACCAACGGCCCCAACGGATCTCCCTGCTGCGCCCCAACCTGAGAAAGTATAAGATCATTGTCGAAGAAAAGATTAGAAGGAGCTTGGTAAACTTGGTGCAAGAAAGGATAGAGAGAAGGGACTTGGGCTTTGACCTCACTCAAAAGAACATCTCTCTCTAACGTGTTAAAAGCGATGGTGATATCCAATTTGAGCACGACACAGTCAAAGTTACTGGCATCCTGTACGAACGCTCGAGTAGCATGGATGGCAGCCTCACAACCTGAACGCGTGCCGAAACCCAGCTGGTGTGGTCTCAAATATTCAGCCATCTCCTCTTTGATGGCGCGGCAACCCAACTTAGCCACCAACCGCCTAAAAACACTACCTATGGCAATTGGTCTTACTCCCCCACCCCTCTTCGACAATGCACAAAGGGACGCCCCATACAAGTAAGGACA
Source organism: Selenia dentaria (assembly GCA_917880725.1). Taxonomy (NCBI): domain Eukaryota; kingdom Metazoa; phylum Arthropoda; class Insecta; order Lepidoptera; family Geometridae; genus Selenia; species Selenia dentaria. Next base: position 15,505,375 of record OU862888.1, on the reverse strand, counting down.
AACCTCTACATTAAGCTGACCACTAAGGAGGAAATTAGACAATTTAGTCAAGCACCCCAACAATCGTGGCCCGTTGTCACCCGCTGAACAAGACGTCAACTCTTTAAGGTGCCCTGGGCGAATTCCATCCAGGCCCGCAGCAGACCCGCTGTAAAAAGAACCTAACCCCTGTGCCACTTCATCCTTCGTTACCGACACTGTTGCGAGAGAAGCATCCGGAACTGGTGGAAAATTAAGCGGCCGCGACGGACCTGGATGGTTCGCTTATAAATCTGCGAGCGTATCAGGGCTGAGTTGAGCGAAGGAATCATTAGACGTCAACAAACGAATAGCGCCCCTCAGGTCACCGTCAAATACCTTTGATTCGATAACCGAACGGGATGAGCGGGGCCCACGCTTCTGACTCTCACATCCACAATCATTGCCCAGATGACACGGATCGGAAGCTGCAATGTTTGCCTTCACCTTTGCCGTCATGTTCCCGGGCAACTCCTTTGACGGGACCCTAAGCGCACTGAAAGCAAATGTGAGCAACGCGTACCAGTCTTCCACCTCATTGCAATCGACACACTTGTCGACAATCTCACATAGCCTGCCCGCTGCTTGGTTTCGAGCACCTTTCGGAATGTGTCGAAGCACTGGTGTTGACTTTTTTAAGGTGGCAATCACATCCAGAGACCGGGCCTGAGACCCCGAAGACATCCCATTTTGGGCTAAAAGTGGATCCGAAGACGCTATTGCAGGCTGAAGCGCCCCCTTGTGCATGCGACCAATATGTACTTTTAGACCGTGAGCGCTGAAGGACCGAGATGACCCAGGACAATACGGACAAGTCAAAGGTGCGGTAAGAACGGAATTCATCATAAATTATCACAGAAAAATAATAAAAACATACAAATTATTATAAAATTCAAAAATTTAACAAAATCGAACAATTTGAGTCGAGTCAACAAACTAAAATAATATTATAAATTTAGAGAAAAAATAATAATATTATCACAAAAGAAAAAAAAAATAGACTACAAACAAACACAACTAGGTGCTCAAAAAAATCTATTTATTAAATAGCCATAAATTACTTTATCCCAAAAATATGATAATTGTGAGTGAGAAATTGAAAGAAATCACCCGAAAAAAAATATCTATTATTACTATTTTAATAGGTATTAATAGTGTGTTAACCAAACCAAACTGCAATGCAAGCATTTGATAAATTCAAGATACAATATATCAGTCAAAATTATTGAAACATTAAAACAAACAATTAAATTATAGAAAAAAAAAGGAATTGATAACAAAAATCGTTACAAGAATAAAAACAGTCAATTAATCTATTAATTAATCTCTAAATTAAACAATCAAAATGTATGTAAAAGTTAATAAATTGATACAATAATTATAATGATCAAATTAATTAATTATAGGTCATAGCTTATAAAATTAATACAGGAAAAAAATACCAACTAATAATACTTATTTGTAATTATTACAAGGCACTAACTTCAAAAATTTAATGAAAATATCACATTAATAAAATTGTAGTAAAAACAGAAACAAAAACACTTTTTATTAGAATTATTTATTGTTGTATCCAATTGTCGCAAGCAAGAGGCGCCATCTCGACGTAAACATTGTTTTTCTTCCTCGTATATCAAAGCAGAATCAGCAGCGCCATCCACACAGCGATGCCGATTGGAGTATTGAAGATTGGTCAAAAGTTATGTTCTCCGACGAATCAAAATTTATGCTCTACAAGCACGATGGAAGACACAGAGTGTATCGAAGACCAGGGGAAAGATTCAAGCAAGCATGCATCGAAGAAAAAGTAGCCTACGGTGGGTCTGTACTTGTGTGGGCCGGAATTTCTTCTGAAAGTCGCACAGAGCTGGTGATCATAGAAAACGGCTCTTTAACTAGCAAAAGATATGTGGAAGAAATCCTCAATGATCACGTTGGTCCATTTATGGTCAATTTAGGTGAGGATGCTATATTTATGCATGACAATGCCCGACCTCATACAGGTAGGATTGTGAATGACTACCTTCAAGAGATGAACATTACTCGTATGGAGTGGCCAGCGCGCAGCCCGGATATCAACCCGATCGAGCATGCTTGGGACGAGCTAAGCAGATGCGTAAAACAACGAAACCCTCCCCCAATCACGCTTCGTGAGCTCAAAATTGCTCTCACAGAGGAATGGGAGAATATTCCCCAAAATCGTATAAGGAACTTGGTGTACAGCATGCCAAACCGCGTAAACGCAGTAATGGAAGCACGAGGTGGCAATACGAAGTATTAAAATTCAAGAAAATCGTAATAAAGTTCAAAAATTTCATGTTTCCTATTTTTGTTTTAAGGAGAGATCAGCAGTTTTTTTCTTTATGTAATTTTGTGTTAATAAAATGTATGGTGACTCATATTTTTTTTACTTTCATTTAAGGAGTATTACATTGTCTATTAAATACAATTTATTGCATTAACCTATCATTTTTAGTTTCCGAGATTTTTAACATTCTTTAAGTGACCCGGATTCATTGCTCTCGAGTGTATTCAAAATAACTATCAGGAACTATAGAACTATTGGGGATGCTACTAGAACTCCGAAAAAATTTTGAGATTCTGGAAATTGTTATGCTAGGTTCACAGACACCCTATCTATCTCCAGTACCTATACATACTCTAATCTATGAGCAATGTCTATGTCACGGGGGGTTTTCTTCCTTACAGCCCTGTGGGCCTCAGAAAGATTTTGTCTGTTGTTGTGCCAAGTATTACAACACCACAGTAATCTATGTTGTATTAAACGGTGGCTTCGTTATCTTCATTTCTATTAGAGCAAAGAGTTTGCGTAATCTCATATCGTTGTCTAATCATCATTTGTTTGAGAGTTGTCATTGATTGACGGACGTATGTCAATGGTGAAAATTACTATGAGCTAATTTATATCAAAGACTACAATGATACTATATAATAATTATCGTGTTTCTATTTCTATAATATATGTTTATACACTGTGTGTAACTTCATTGTACGTTCTCGGTGAGATCATAGACCAAAATATATGCTAGGGTGAGATACCGATAAAGATACTCAATCCCACTCAGTCAATTCAATGTAAATTCGATGTTTCATGAAGAACGGATGTAAACAGTATTATGGCTACAGAAGGCTAAGTTGCAAGCACGACTTCGAGCGGCGAACGACTGGATAGATCGCTGCTGGCACACGATACGGGTATGAGTTTAACATACATAGAGAAATTAGATGGAATCACATTTTACAATACACGGAAATTCATTATCGAGTTGTAATGGCGACCTGTGGAGTACACTCATACGACACTGGTGAATTCTGATAAGGAATAAAGAGAGACCAAAAAGCCAGAGCGAGGATATTTTTGATGATTTAATCACATTGCCTGGTTCACGTGGAATATGCAAAAATGTCAAAGGAGTCATGGTAAGTTTTAAGGTCAGCTTTCGAATAAAAAGGTCTAACCGCTGCAGACTTTTGTCAAAGTTACAAGGCTTAGCGAAATATGTTCAACCAATGAGACTTGTAATGGAAATCTCAAATATAGAGTTGACTATAGACTATGTGAAGACAAAGCTGTTACAAATGCAGGATTCATACAGTGCAGTGCAGAGCCAAGTACAAACTCCAAAGATACTGCACTATTAACGGATAAACCACACTAAGCAAGAAATCTCTACAGAAAAGGCACACAGTATTGAATACCTATTTTAATTTAATCTAGTCAAGATATATGATATAAGGTATTACCTGATACCTATTAGGCAACATTTTCTTCAAAACTCTTTTATTATCAATGTAAACACTGCTGTAAAACCATTACTGATATCTGTTTCATATTATTATGACTAATATGTACGTATGTACAGTTATTTAATACGCATTCATTTATAGTTAGGTACTAATTTAAATAACAAAACCAAAATGTTTAATTAGGAATTGTAATCATGCATGTTTTGAATCGTCATCTCACAAAACATAAGTACTTTTAATATGTAAGGTAAACTCTTAATAAATTATAATCTTTGTTATTTTAGAATGTGGTCTTCAATAAATGGATTAATTTATCTTAAACTTGATTTTTAATTTTATAAACCCTGGTTTACATAACAATATTTTAATAGATTACATAGGAACGCTTATTGCTAGCTCGATATCAAACAGAACATCCCTATTTATCAATATCGATATCGATACCCGCGCGCTCGTCTTCTACGTCACTAATGTTACACAGGAGGACGAGCGCGTGACTGTTCCGTCAAAGTTGATGGCACTAAAAAACATTAAACGTCCGTTATTTGTTTGAGTGATTGCCATCTTTCTTTAGCTCCTTGGAGTATCTATTGTTTAGTGATGTAGTCTGAGGCTAAATTGATAATGTCGTAAACAAATCTTACTTATAAACCATCTAAGGCTAATTGATAGTGTGCGGTGTGCTGGTTTATGTTTTATGTCACTGGATAACCATTGATTTTACATTAAAGCAGGTAAATTTACAGCTATGGCCAGTCAATCAAATGTAACAATATCCGTCAAGTGGTCCATGTCTTCCTGTAGTTCCCGATAATAAAACTGACACGCCTATAAACTACACTACAACCCAGTGACCCAGTCCCCTCATACATGTTTTTCTTTTACTTACGCTTTGTCGTGTAAATTTATATTATTTTCTTACGTCTAATCTTCTAGATTCACGATGGCCGAGCTTGCAGCTTTGCTACAGACTGATATCCCTGAGGGGAGGAACAATCTCACAGACAGCCACACGAATCTAGAGCGTGTAGCTGATTACTGCGAGGCAAATTATTTTCAGTCGGAAAACAAACGTCTTGCCCTTGAAAGCACCAAAAACTACACAACACAGTCACTTGCTAGCGTTGCCTATCAGATCAACACTTTGGCTTTCAACTTCCTTCAGCTGCTTGAGCTACAAACTATGCAGTTGTCTGAGATGGAAGGGCAAATGAACCACATTGCTCAGACTGTAGCTATTCATAAGGAGAAAGTAGCACGAAGAGAGATTGGTGTACTGACGGCCAATAAAGTTACCAATAGAAATTATAAAATCATTGCTCCAGCCAATCCTGAAAAGCCTATCAAGTATGTGAGGAAGAGCATTGATTACACAGGTTTGTGAACTCTGCATGGTTACCATTGTTTATAGATTGATATGAGTAGGAAGGTATAGAAGGTATTGATTAATTACCCTGATTCTGGACTGCTATTTTGATTTAAGGCAGTCACCATAATCACCTTAGCCATAGGACGTCCACTGCTGAACATAATATGACTCTCCCATAAATTTCCAACCTGTTCAAAGTGCCTGTATCCAACATCGTCCTGCAACATTTATCAGGTTGTTTGTCCACTGATGACCCACTCTGTGCTTCCCAGTCTGTGGTCTCCATTCCAGAACCTTCCAGTTCCATAGATGTATGACATGTATTACATATTTAGGGTTATATATAAATATAACCCTAAATATGTAATAATTAGTTTCAGTAATTTTTTTAAATATAATATTTATGAATTTTGAGTCTTGCAACAACTATGTCAGTCCCATAGTTTACTCAAAAAAATTATGTATACATATTTACACTGTATCCTTGAGCCTATATTTGGACTGATAGAGCATCTCAGCTGCATCAGATGTAAGTAATTGTGAGTCCAACAAGTTATGGATACGCTCCGTTATTCTCTACAAGATTACATCAGTACGAAAGGTCATCTGTAGACAAATGAAAGTGACTGTCATAGCCCATAGGATAAGCCAGTTGTAAGGGCCAGTGGGCAGGACATGAATGGATGGCTACTGGGTCCGGAATGTTCTGGAGTGGAGACTGTTCTCTCCATTAGCAAGCACAGTGTAGGTGGTCCACTGACAAGGTATACAGATTATCTGATGTAGTTTGCAGGAGGGTGGTGCATTTCCTTTTGGAAACCTATGGTTGAGCATAAGGTTCAGCAGTGGAGATCCTATGGCTGATATCATTATACCAGCTATTTTAGTACAAAGTTAGTGTTTTTTTTCATGTTTTTGACCTTATGGTGTTATTTTGTAGTTTTGTAAAAGTAATATTGTAATTATCACTTTTCCCTACCAATGTTTTCAGTGTACACTATTAGAATAACTATTTTGTTCTTATCATAATCCCCACTGGGTGTCTCTTTCTGTAAATGTAAATACCTTTATGTGCTACTTACATAAGATTAGCAGCTCATATACCTAATATATAAATGAAACCATATAAAAAAGATAAATATTTACAATTCTGATATTTATGATATTCATTTGGTGTACAGAAAGATGCTTAGTTGTGAATCTCTGCATACTTCTGTATCCATAATGTATGCTTAGTAGTAGATTGAGTAAATTGTATTGCCTAAGTCTAGATTCACAACTGCGTATAGGTAATACTGGAATATGGGAGAATACTAATTAGTAAGTGATATATACCCTTTGCGTCCCAGAGATGTATATCCCTTCAAGAGTCGTTATATTATAGCAATGAAATTTCTATTGTGTCTGGCCTAGTGTTGCCAGGTCCGATTTGTTGTAAATCAGGGCAAGAGGTAAAACAAATCGGGATTTAAGGCTGTAGATCGGGACAAAAAATAAAAACAAGGTTTTATAACCCTTCAAGAGTCGTTATATTATAACAATGAAATTTCTATTGTTTCTGGCCCTATGATGAAATCATTATTTTTAATTGAAATTATATTTAACGTTCGATTTTAGGAGGGCCTTGTTTATGGAATTCAGTGCAAGTCATGTTAAAGTTACTTTTAATTTTAATTTCCGCTTTAACATGCTCTAGTGTCAATCGGTTTCGCCTCTCAGACCAATTTAGGTTAGCCTGTGAAAATACCCTTTCTGTTGCCACATTTGACACTAGTATTGATGCCATGAAAGAAAATATATTTTATGATTTACAAAGTCTTGATTGTCTTTAAAAACTGTATGCCATTTTTGTAGCAGCACCAAATCTTTGTTTTGTGCTGCTGTCTTCATTACTTCTTTGACTTAACACACTTCTTCATAAAGTTGCACCATGTCGAAGAAAGTACCAATTTTCAGACGTTCAATTATGTTGACCATTGACGCGTAAGTGAATGAGACGTCCTTGAGAGCAAATGGTTTAAATAAGTTCATTCTGCTGTCCTTGATATCGTATTTAAATTCTATGTAATGTAGAACATTTTTTTACCACTCACCACAGTCTTTTTTTATTTTCGTAACTTTATCATCAGGCAAGTTTTTAAGTAAGTTGCTGCACGTGAATCCCACAAATTCACCTTCAATCCTCTGTCTCAATTTTTACTTAATTGAACCATTATTTCGTGGCGTTCGAAGCACAGCAATGTTTCGTTATCAAGACATACTACTGCATCCTGTAAGACTTTCAGTGAATTTTGGTAAAAGGCTAAACAAGTTTCTGTTTCGTCAGAATTAAAGAATTGCCACAGCGCAGTTGGACATTCGTCTTGTCTAATGTTATAAAATAATCTTTCGATATGTCGAAATATTTGATAGCACGTTCCACGGCAGGGAGAAGTGACAACCATCTTGTTTTAAAATGCCGCGGGACGGTTGCAAATTAAGCTTCGTGCATCTCATAAAAGTCTTTTGCGCCTACGCGTTTTGCATAGTAAGAAAAATGGTTATGCAGCTATTTTTTCTACATATTGCTTTATCAAGACGCGGCCACAGACCCCTGAAAATCGGGACATCCCGCGTAAATCGGGACACCTGGCAACGCTAGTCTGGCCCCATGATGACCAACGACCTTTGATGGAATATATACGTCAGTTTCATTCATAAATCTTTTGTATTAATTATCACAGTATAGGAAGGGTTAATTTTGAATTACAGTTTGATATTTATAATTTTGAAATCTAAATAAAATACTTTGATCAGTGTTTTGAGTGAGTGGATCTATTGGTCTAGCAATCTATTGGTATATCAATGTTTCTATTACTTGTTGGTTGCTGGATTCCACAGCTGATTTACCCAAAAAAGTAGGTGATAAACAGATATTAATTTGAGATACTCGCAGCGGAGCTTGACACGACAATCTTAACAAGATAAGCAACACTTGCTCTGTTCACAAGTTGGATGGGTGACCACTAGTGCCATTATTCAACTGAGGGCTTCAGAAGAAGCCCACGGTGGTGGATTATATATATATATATATATATATATTACTACACATATCTGAGAGGAAGGCTCGAGTCCCAGCAGTAAGAACATAATTGGCTAATTGTGTATTTAATCCCAGCTTTAGATGACATTGGTCACGGCGCGCGTTGGAATGCGGCCACAACGGGTACGCCGCGGGGGCGCCGCTCGGGCTCCGCTCCCGCCGCCGCACCTCTGCCGGCACCAACCACGAAGCCCCCGACACCTCCAGCGGCCGTCCGGGCGGCCTCTGCCGCTAACACTGGCACTTTGGGACGCGGCACTTTAGGTAACTATAAGGGTTTGAATCCTCACGACTTCAATACCAAATACTAATTCATAATAATTTATTCACATTTACTAATGAAAAATAACAAAATGTCTTTTATTGAAATAAAGCCACTTTATATGTATTAAATTTATCACCAAGTTTCAAATGCTTTGCCACTAAGCATGGTAACAGGTTGACAGACTAAAGTTATTTAAATTCAATGAATAAAAATCGCAAAAGCCTAAAGAAATGAAAATGCCTTTTAGATTTGAAATTCACATTGTGTTCTTTATCCGTTGACTATGTTTAACAGGCAACATTTAAAGTTTGCCTTGGTTAGTGCCACTGCAGTGTCAGACATTCTGTCTCAAAGCGGTAGTGTACAATCATTAGAGCTAGTAGGTATTAAATGTCTTAGCTGGTGTTTGGTACATATTCTGAAAAGGGAACAGTGTGTAATTATTGTTTCCGTATAAGTAATGACATGAATACTATTAGAAAACAACCATATTAAGGTGCGTTCGTTCAGCTTATGAGGGCATTGGTGGCTTGTCATTGATGGCTCTTTTTTGTTAAAGCATTCGTAAAGCTCAAAAACGATATTTTTGCCACTTTTGCCCACACCCTATTTAAGCGCTTAACTAAACATAAGACCTAAAATCGCATGATTATGCTGTCAAATACATAGCTGTCAAAAAACGATACAAACAACCATGCTCCGGACGTGGGTCAAAAATTGCACTTTTCGGTGGCAAAAATTCCTCTTGTTTAGCTTTTCGAACGCCCCTTGTGAGCGTTTTTAGCGTTATTTTCGCTAAAAACGATCACATAGAGCCTATTCAAACGCGCTATTAGTGAACTGTTTTCTTCTGCTGATTCACTGAGCTGTTGACTGCTCACATTACAGCTCGCATGTATGCTGTCATGCTCTAATAGGCACAGGCAATATTTATATCACTATCTAATAATTTTGTTACGAGTGTATTGTGTAACAAAATTATTAGATGTATATTTGTGTATTTAATCCAAATAATTGTCTAAGTTGTGAATATTAAAGATAACCTGAACGTGATGTGATATTTATACATTCGCCGATCAGCAAATCAAGCTCCCGAATCGTTCAGTTGCCCATAACAGTTGTTTCAATGATTTGTTGCACTTTACTGCGTTCGGCACTCTATGGATTTGTCTCATTTAAAATACTGTCACACTTTATCTGTATTATTAAGTTTGTGTGTGTATTATACTAAGCTGCTTAGCTAAATGTCCTTCACGATGTTATCCATCCGCAAGCTGATCCACTCGTATTTTCTGATACCACACGAAAATAGGTAGGTAGTTTAAGTTTTAGTATAACTTTCTGATTGCGTGTGAGTTCAGAAAATCTAATCTTCCAGCTACGTTTTGCAAATTTAAAGAGAAAAATACACATCCTCGGACGGTAGTCGAACCCGCGTCATCCGATAATTCCGACGTTATGTGCGAAAGTTGTGTTTCATAATTCCTTTGGGTTGGACAATGTTTGTCAAGCTGTTCAATAGATGTCGCTCCGTCCCCTTACGACGGTTAAAATCATATAGAGTGTTAAAATTCGGTGCTCGGACGTCGTTTCTCAGTGACCTAGTGGTCATGGCGTCTGATACGGGTTGGTGGAAGACGCGAGCTCGAATCCCGCTCGAAGATGTGTATTTTTCTCTTTAAATTTACAAATTTTGGTCTTGCTAAGCAAGCGTTAGTGCTTTAAAAATCATATAATAAAAATGGTATAATACGAGTAGAGCAGAACCAAAACCGTCTTTATTTTTTCAGGTAAATCATCTCGCGAGTACCGCACTCCGCCCGCGGTCGCTCCGCCACAAGTGCCCTCGCACTACGCCCCAAATTACCCGCGCCGCCCGCCCGGATACTCCACATTACCTGTCGCTCAAGGCCAGGGCCCACAGGTGACTACACTAACAGCAGTGCGATTCTCTAAGAGCAAACATCGTTGAATCCTTGACAACATCCGTGAAACAACGACAAGATGACAAGGAACATAGAAACAACCTTGTGAACAAAGGCGTATCTCATAAAGTATTTGACATCGGTGAGCTCGTTGAAGATCGCAACGACGAATCATTAGAGAATCGCACGGCTGCTCGGCCACGAAAAAATCATTTTTAGATAATACAGTGTGCGTCAGCGTCGAGTGACTCAAAACAAAAGTGTTTAACATTTTCTAATGTCTTGTTGTTGTCTAGACTCATATTTAAATGGTAAAATCGGCAAACACTCACGTCTATCATCTAGACGCAAGTGCGCGACTAGCGGCCCTCGCTGCTAGACTACGCTCTGCATGAGGATGGGCATCAGTACTGCCCGAACACCGGTCGGAGTATAACGACTAGATGATAGACGTGAGTGTTTGCCGGTTTTACCATTTAACTATGAGTTCTCACGGAAGATTTTATGACAATATAGACTCATATTGATTCACACATTCATAACCACCGGGCACATCTCTGTTCACGGTACAACACTCCAGCTTTTGATAGTCTATCTTTTTATGTGACACTCGCGAAATTGTGATGGCTCATCCACAAAAGCCACAAAACATGAGTAATAATTTATACATATGATATTTAATTGGCGTCTGACACATTGCTGTTGATACAAGTATCACGTTGGTACCATCTATATACACAAAAATGAGCCCCTATTTCTCCTGGTCACGCTATAACTTAACGGTTCGAACAATCTCGCTAATTCTTTTTTTGTTGTGTTAATTATTATCAGGAAAAGGTACTTATGAAAGAAAATCCAAGAAAAGACGGGAAGAAACCAAGAAAAAAGGGAGGTTTTGGCGAGGCCGAAGACCGAGCCTACTACGCGAACGAGTCGCAGGCAGTCTAGTGTAATAATCATATACTCTGCCAGGTATAGCATTCCCGGGTACAAAGGTCACGTGGATGACACATGCCTATGCCATCTCCACTACGGTTTTCAAACTTTATAGTTAGTTCTTAGTAGTAGTTTCAACAAAGTACAGTCAACTGTTCAGATCATCCGAGAACGTACCCGCGCCGGTGCCAGTTTTAGTTTTAGAGCCATCTGTGTATATTCTTACTTCCTTAAGCCCTGAGCTATCACTAGGCTCCTCGTGTAACTGTATCTTATAGCTTTTAGTGAAGAAGTATTCTTTGTGCTGTTTGTCGTATATTGATTGCATGATTGGATTGCCTGTCGCTATTTCGTCTAAGATGGTTGTGTGACGGGACAGACTATCGTTTTCCCAGAGATGTAAAGCCTTTAGTCTGAACGCGGATGCTGCGGCTTCTTGCTGGATGTGTAGGTGCAACGGTGTGATTCCTAAAAGAGCCTCCATTGCTGTTGTAGGAGTCGTTTTTATGCTTCCCGTTGCAGCCACGCATGCCAGCCTCTGGAATTTTTTCAGTTTTACGATGGTAGTGCTCTGTGTCGTTCTGGGCCACCACACAAGAGCCCCATATGTTAGACAGGGTATGATTACGGTATTGTATAACCACATGGTTATTTTTGGGTTGAGCCCCCATGTTTTACCGATCATCCGTTTGCATTGCCAAAAAGAAATGCTGGCTTTTGTTATCTAAGTGCTTGGCCCAGTTAAGTTTGTTGTCCAATGTTATTCCCAGATATTTTACATCTTCGGACAGTTTCAGCTGCGTTTTGAACAGGCTCGGTAAAGTATAATTGCCGAGCTTTATCTTGTTTGTGAACATCACAAGTTCTGTTTTGTTAGGATTCACTGATAGATCATTATCTATGCACCATTTTTCGACAACCTTTAGTGCGTTATTCATAAGATCACAGGCCACACTCGCGAAGTGGCCAGGTATGAGAATCGCAAGGTCGTCAGCATAGCCTACCGTGAAGTACCGTTGTGCGTTGAGTTTGGATATGAGATCATTCACGACCATGTTCCATAGTAGCGGCGACAGTACACCACCTTGTGGGCAGCCTCGTGCCACCACTCCCTTGGTCGAACTATCAAGATCTATCCGTACGGCTCTCGACTTAAGCATGTTAATGATCCACTCCACTAGTGTTGTTTCAACCCTGTGTCTGAGTAGTGCTGTTCGGATGCTGTTGAAGCTGGTTTTGTCAAAGGCTCCTTCAATATCTACGAAAGCACCTAGACATAACGCCTTGGTTTGAATGTTATGTTCGATTTTAGACACTACCTTATGTAGTGCCGATTCTGTTGACTTGCCTGAACTATAGGCATGTTGATCTGGGTGCATTAGTATTTCCGTCAGTACCTTGTCTCTAAGGTACCTATCACTCAGTCTTTCTAGTGTTTTTAGTAGGCATGATGTTAGGCTAATGGGTCTGTAGGCCTTAGCATCTGTGTAATCTCGTTTACCTGGTTTGGGTATGAATAGAACCCTCACTTCTCTCCAGGCTTTCGGTACATACCGATGTGCAATGCATGCCCTAAAGATTTGTAGTAGGGTTTTGTATATATGTATCTCGCCCCATTTGAGTAAACCTGGGAAGATACCGTCTACTCCCGTTGCTTTGTATGGAGAGAATGTTCTAATTGCCCATTTAATTTAATAGGCTAGTGTTTGTCCACTATCTTACTTGATGGTTAGTGATGATGCGGTAGAAGGTGGTATTACATTGGAGATAGAACAGCGCCTGGCTGTTAAGGACAGCTGCACATCCTTAGGTGTAGCTACGGATTTTCAAACTTGAGAGTGGTAGCTAGCCAGGCGGACACCATTTGGGAAAAGCTATTCGTATCGTAAGCGTCAATTCGTCACGCTTCGTCGTACATACTAAGAGGTATCTGTGTCACAGTTGCCCTAGATAAATGACAGTTAGTTCTGTTTCATGTGACCGACTCGTTACGTCACACTTACGCAGTTATTCTTGCTAGGCCTACAGAAGTGCTCTACCAACATGCTGTGGATTTCAGCACGATGTTACTTTGACCGAAAGTTGACGGTAACCTGTGGGGATTGATCTCGTGGCCGTGTAATCGACGGGCGGCTCTTGTTACCCCTTATCTAGGCTATCATTCCTTAAATAGCGAAATATTAACTTATATAATAATAAATCACTCTCGCCATAGAGACTTATTCTGGATGTATTTGTATATTGCAGGTCGGTATGGTTATGCCTAATCAGCATCAAGCTCCGACAACCTACTCCACTCAAGATTTGCATTCAAGCATGCCGCGTAAGTACTTATCTAATAAAATGAAAATCTCGTATTAAGAACTACTCAAAACGCCTCTGCTGCTAGCAATACGAGCCTTTATTAGATACATATTCACACACACACATACACAAGCATGCATAATTAATATTGTATAACCATATAATATATATGTTATTTGAAAAGCGAATACACAAAATTAAATGTATAGATAATAAATAAAAATATTAAGTACATATACAGCTGACACATTCTTCTCATATAAACATATATATAAACATATATTACAAATATATATTAGGGTAACCTGATAATAGCCTTACAATGTAGTACCTACTTCCTTCATATAATATTAAGTTTTACATGTAAACGCTGTTGGTTTCCTAAATAAATTAATAGAGTGTGAGATTTACTCTAAAATGCACTGCGAGCTTGTAGTCGATTGAAAAAAAATACAGTTATCCTAAATAACATTATAAACAAAGGATTTTAGAGATAAAAATAATACACATCCTCGGATGAGATTCGAATTCGCGTCTTCCGACAATCCGTGTCAGACGCCATGGCCACTAGGCCACCGAGGCATTTGTTTGAACCGTCTTATAGGATGGAGCGACATCTATTGAACTTGACAAGCAAATCCAACCGAAAAAAGAGATGTTTATATTATTTTCACTTTGAAATTGCAATTTTTGGTCTCGCTAAGCAAGTGTTAGTGCTTTAAAAATCAGGAAGGTTTGCCACATCAATATGAAGATGAAGTGTTTAAAAAACTCTTCTTTCTGCTGGAAAATGATTGTCAAGCTGTAAAGCAAGTGTTCAATAGATGTCGCTCCGTGCCCATGTTCACATTACTGTGTTCCGGTGTAAAAGGCATGGGTAGCGGGGGAAGGTAAGTCTCATGACGAAATGCATTTGTTTTAGTGTAACACCCATTACAATAAAACCACATTATGCACATGTATTCCTTAACTTGAAACTCAAATCTATACCAATTATATTCAACTGAATTTACAGTATGCTAACATTAGTTATATACAATATATATATGTATATTATATATAATATACCATTAATTATAACAATTGCAATAAACCACCACATCAGTACGAACATAGACAAATTTCACTCATTTTATTACACTAGACAGAGGTTACAACTAAACACCAGGTGGGCCTCGTGCTTGTACGTAACCTTGTCGTAAAAGTAACTGTAAACTTCTTTTCATGAACCTAGCTAATAGATTATATAAATAATCACCTAGCTGAGCCCCGCGGGTGCACCCGCGTGGTGATGGATGATGATGATAATGTAAAGTATCCTGTGTGTAAATCCAGCGTCTCAACTACCCTCCACACCAAAGTTAATAAAAAATGGTCCAGCAGTTTAAGTTTGAAGAAATAACGAACAAACTCACAATCTTTCGCCTTTATGATATTAATTTGATTGAATAACCTTTTTTTTCAGCACCCCCTTCCCCGTTGATCGGATCGGACGGAGAACACAGCCAACACTCCATGAGCATACCTGGACAGGTAAGATATTTTAACAATAATCTATACATACAAAATAGCCCCATAGAATTAGCTCAATAAAGGGGCAAGAACGCAAAACAATATAAGTAGCAATTTTCCTTCGGCATTCGTTGGGGGATCTTATCACTGCGCTTATCACAGGTATAAAGTGTTACAACATCGAGCACCACCGCCAATAAGTCACAATAACATAAAAGGGTTGGTATCCACGGATCCCGGGATCAGACTGAATTAGCCACGGATCCCGCCGTGTTGTATTCACTGATACTGGGATCCGTTTCAAACAGAGATGCGAATTAATAATTTCCCGCTGATCTCGGTATCCGTGGATATTTACATAGGATATTAGTATTTTATGTTGGAAACGAACCCCGGTATCAGTGTATACAACACGCTGGGATCCGTGCCTTTATTCAATCCGATCCCGGGATCCGTGGATACAAACCCACATAAAATAACAATGGATAGCATATAGTGAGATTATTTAGATAAAATCTTCATAATATTTATAATTGTCATATTTTTCGTAATAATTTTATTGTATTTTGTTAAATAAGCACTTGAACTACTTATTTTAATATTAATTTATGTTTGATTAATTATTTAGGTTGGGTTATTGTTTTTTCGCACTGACAAACTGTAGCACCGAGTTATCGTTAATCGAGCTTAGCTTTGTAGTCTGTGGTCGGTATTACAGATTATTCAGACCGCGGGAACAAAATATATCTATTCATCACAAACAATATGCGAAAAGTATTCGTATGGTAAGCGTCCACGCGTCACGCTTTGGTCAAACTATGAAGTATCTGTGTCACAGTTGCCCTAGATAAATTACAGTCTGTACTGTATCACGTGAACGATACGTTACGTTACACATACGCAGTTATTCGGGCTAGGCCCAGTGATAATCAAAATTCGGTGACTACGTGTAAGGGTGAAGGGTGCCTTCTATGGACGTGAGTAACTGTCCCCAATTGACCCTCAGCTCGACCGATTGTCATCGATCTCAATTCAACACATTAACTTTGGTGAATCTGTCTATCTATTCGTGAAACAGAATGAAAATCCTTGCAGTTTTGAGATAACTGCATATACAGATCAAGAAACAGGGGAGTTTGTTACTAAGCCGATGTCGTTTGCAACACTTCACCTGGCCTAGTACGAATAACTGCGTAAGTGTAACGTACCTAACGTTCACGTATGACTAACAAACTGTCATGTATCTAGGGCAGCTGTGACACAAATAACACATAGTTTGTACAGCGAACCGTGACGAGTTGACGATTACGATACGAATAATTTTTCGCAAATTGGTTGTGCTACGGCCTTTGAGCTGTTCACCAGGGAATCCTTAGAAAGGAGAAAAGAAAAAAAGAAAGAAACATTTTTATTAGGTACTTAAACATATACAGAACACAGAGCCGACAAATTATTATAACAAATGAATAAACAAAGTGGAACAAACATTAAACATAAAGTCCCGCCTGAACCCTGGAGGGGAAGGCAGGCAGAGGCTACGGATTTACGTACACTACGCTCGTCTCATGTGTCTGAATACTCAAGAAGGCAAGTACCTAACTGGTAACCTTAATATGTATGAAAAAATAATGTTTGCACACTACTGCTTCTTACTACTGGGGTACTTATCCAGGCGTACACTGCAAAAGTCCTAAAAGTCCACTACAGAAAGTTACCCAACTTCAACCTTTTAAATGGCTTCTGCGGAGTTGCGCGATTTAGCCAATGTCCCGTCGATATTATTGGAAACAAACGATGGAGGTTTATTGGTACAATATGATCGGTAGATAATTACGATCATTACAACATTAGCTATTTGTCAGTTGAAGCCGCGTTGAAATCGCTCCGACCGTTTCGAATTTAGCCAATACTAGCAGATCTTTAAACAAACAAAAAATGTTTTGTTAGTTGTAAGTTTCGTATATATTACAAACAGATACTTCAATTGTCAATCAACATCCAAAAAGGAGATATTTTTATTACATTTCGTCTGTATTTGTTTGTTGTGTCATACATTTTTTACCTAGTTTACCGGTTTTGAAAATTCAAATTTTTATTACAAAGCTGGCGCTTCTCATGATACATTTGATCAAGATCTGCTGACCAGTAGTTATTTTCTAATAATAATTTGTCATCAACATCGGGCCTGACATTATGTATCTCAGTTACAATCAAATCTTAATTCAAATCTAAAATATTATGGCGGCGGTATGGCACTTTGGTCAGCTCCGTAGGGTTATTATGTCTCTCAGTCGCTAACGAATGTTTATTGAAATCGAAAAAAATGGCGGATGTCAGTTTTGACAACTCCGGTAAGCAAAAATGCTAGTAGTTGATAATAAGTGGAGCTGACAAAATGATTTTTTAGCCGCTATTTTTTACAATTTCAATAAATATTTGTTAGCAACTGAGATAAATAATATAGCCCTCACAGTCAGTAACTTACTAAAATTTCTGCTTACTGGAGTTGTCAAAATTGACATAATGCCCATAATTTTTTCAGAGATACGTAAGCCTGCCGGTATAATAGAATGGATATTGATGCCGCTTTCGTCGCGGCACGACAACAATGACTTGGATAGCTTTTGAGATAAATTGTAATGAGATTGAGAGGCTTGCTGAAGGAGAAACTGGTAGAAAAGTAGATAGGATAGCGTACGTACCTCGGCCTTTGATCCGCCCAGTCTCCTTTTGAGATAAATTGTAATGAGATTGAGAGGCTTGCTGAAGGAGAAACTGGTAGAAAAGTAGATAGGATAGCGTACGTACCTCGGCCTTTGATCCGCCCAGTCTCGATCCCCGAAACCGTAATTTTGTCGCACACACTTGTTCACGATTGTTTTGATGATTTGATAGTGTCTTTCTGTTGGATAGTATAGAACAGCACCATTCGCAGAGAATAGTAGTTTATGCAACTGTCATATAATGAAGGGTATTAAAACACGAGTGTGAGTTTATGAAACGAGCGCAGCGAGTTTCATAATAGTAACGAGTGTTTTAATACCCGTGTTATATGCAGTTGCATACACTACTTTATCTTCACTAATGCAATTAATCAAACAACAAGAGTAAAAGCTGACAATAGTTTATTTATAATAATTGTTCAAATTTTGGATGGTACAATTTTGAAAGTTAATGTTAATTATTGATCCAGCAGCTGTAGCGGTCGCGGGGCAAGCAGTAGAGCTCGTAGACGGAGTCGGAATATTTATAATTACTTCATTCGTCTTGTTTTCTATACTGTTCAAGATCGTATTTGAGACTTGAATTTTATTCATTAAAGACTCATCAATGTAGCTTTCAGCCACAGTAGAAGACTTCCACCCCCCGTGTCGTTTCAGTGCGGTCAAATCACCACCGCTATCTATGAGAAGGGTCGCCGAGGTGCGCCGGAAGCAATGCCCCGTGTACAACGCTGGGTTAGGCAGATTCAAAAAACTTGCGATAGTTTTTCCCAGAGCACCAAATTTATTAATACCAATTCTTTGATCGACGCACTTCCCCGATCTATAGCTCAAGAGAAAGGCAGGGTTTCGACAGGGGGTGGGTCGAAGTTCCATGTATTTTTTACATACGGCATAGCAGTTGCCCGTCACAACGAAAGAACGATCTATTTTCGTTTTTGTTTTCGAAACTTTCACCATGATTGTACTGTCGTCTATGTTAGAGACTTCATCGAACTGGATGTTGTATAGCTCTTGCCTTCGGCATGCCCCCATTATGCCGAAGATTAGTGCAACCTGTAACAATAAACGATATAATAAGCTTGAGGTACATAGCCAAGGCAAAAACTATGATTTATGAAGTAGTAAAGTGTAGGTACCTACTACCAAATTTATACACAAAGCGCTTAAACGGAGTGTCTAGATAACTTGCGTGTGTAGTACGTAAGTACTAGGTAGATTAAATAACAGAACTAAAATACACTTACCTTTTCAAAAAGATACAAAATATCTGGTGAATCTTCCAGGAACATCTTTATTTGACCTGATGTAAACGTCAAGGACTTTTTTTCCTTGTGTCCTTCTGAACTGCGTTTCAGGAACGCTATGACCTTTGAATACTTCGTGATATCAATATTGTTGTAGATACTCAGTGTGGACTTGAGCATAGAATATTTAGCCCACATAGAAGATGGTTTGAATTTGTCGGAGAGGTCTTTGAGATACGCAAGAATGACATTTTCAGAAAATGATGTAGTTTTCTTTTCGGTCTTCCATGCCAAAAAGTTATTATATTCTTTTTCATATAATTTTCTAGATTTTTCTGGCAAAAGATTGTGAGTTACTTTTGTTGCCAATTCTAGAATATCCGGAGGCGTACAAATATCATCGTCGCTATCCATTTTTAACTTTTAATTTGTATTTTAAAAACAAAACAAACATTAAATTCACGCGTATTTATTGTCACAGTGAACTTGCCGCCATTAAAATGCAGCTGCGCGCGCAGGGCCAATCAGGAGCGAGCGCGCGCTGTTCTTTTTTTATTTAATTGGCACAAGATCTTACCAAAGAGTTTTGTGTATGTAAGTTTAGTAGTTTCGACAAAGTTTTCACGTATAACCCAACTGTTTTCAAAAGCCAGCCTAATATCAAAATTTTATACAACTTGTATGAGGATTTTGACATAAGGCTCGCCACGTTAATTGGTCGCGTTTTATTGATGTTATAATGAGATTTTACGATATCGATGTGGATATTATACCATCATGTGAAATTGCTTAAATTGAGTGTTTTGTTGTTTGTTCTATAACAGTAGTAATTATAAGTCAAGTATTGGAAACATAAGTAGAATGTTACAACATTAGTGTAGATAAAACTGTTTATAACATTGCGACTTTCACCGGCACACGCGTTCGCACACACTTTTTCCCTCCGGCTTCCATAAAACGCAAGATTGAATGGGCAGGCGCCCTCTCGCGGCGGTAGGTTGAGTTAGTTAGTGGCGCGAAATTCAAACGGTGGTTTCTTGTTCTTCTTGATGCGGTTTGGCCGAGGAGGAGTAAGGAAAAGAGTGGAAGGAAATAGCAAGCCTCAACAGATATCGAATTCATTATTTTTAATACAAGTAGTTTTATTTATTTGCTTACCTGCACCCATACTATTAATCCCCTATAATATTATCTGCAATTGTTAGCTAATTGCCAACATTAAAACAACCAGTGTCTTAATCATATTGTCATCCAAACGAGTTATATAATGCTGTACTAAATTTCATTATAAGCAACTCTTTCGCTTTTTCGATCCCTTCCGCATCTAGGAGCTCATCAAACAGCCACATCCTCACTAACCAATTCGTGGTATCTTTATTATTGCGACAGGCCGATTGGCGCAGTAGGTCCCTTCTGAGCCGCGGTCCCGGTTTCGATCCCCTGGCAGGTCCATAATTTGTGTGCGTGAATGTCTGTTTGTGCTGTATATTTATATACAGCTATATATATTTATATATGCGTGTATATTTACATAAGCTTTATTTTTTCTTTTTATATTGGTTATTTAGCGGTATTGTTTGTAACACATGTTTGACCTGACAAATTAATATATCTTTATTATTAACATATATCAGTCATCAGTATCTCTACCATGAGTTGGGAACATAAATGTGATTATAAGCTTTAATACAACAGATAGTTATAAGCTTGTGATTGGCGTACTCTCTGTCAATTTTAGTTCTACAATTGACCGCGAGGTGGCACTGTTCTTTTTTTCATATATTTTTTCGCGGCAGTCGATACCGAGCATGGTGATGGACCGATGGTGTCGTAAACTCATGGTAGACCTACAGGTTACCTTACCATAGTACAGGCTCTACGCCTAGTTTGGGATCGTATGTAAGTGATGTGATATTTGTTTGTCTGTTGTAGCGAGCGTCGTCTTCGTCTGCGGGTGGGGGCTCCCTCCGCGGGGGCTCGGTGTCTCCCCCGCTGCCGCCGCCGCCGATGGACGACGAACTAGCGCCGGAGGGCTTCGGCCGTCCACACCAACATAACATGAGCGTATGTTAATCAATCAATATATTATATAAAAATCAAAGTTCTGACTGAATGACAGACAACACACAGCCTAAGCCGCTGGTCAGAGAAACTTAAAATTTTGAGGGGGTCTTTATATTGGAGAGTAGAGTATTAGTAAGTACTAAGAAAGAGTATTTCAATTTCAATCCCGAAGGGGTTAAAAAGTGATTTGCACTTATAGGTGTGAAAATTTGTATTTATATAGTTAATTTAAAATTGTGTTTCATAATATTTTTTTATAGGGATTATATTTGGGGATTACCTTTGTATGGAAAATCCTTCGTATTAGAACTAGGTGTGAAACATTGCTTTTAAATAGTCATTATAAAAATTAATAACGCCCTAACTAACCCCAAATCAACTCAATTCAAGTCGTGGACAAAAGCTAGTTATTATTAGTATGTATGACAGCTAGTCAGCTACGTTAGTTTGCTTAGTAGCGACCCGGCCTTCGCAGCGCGGGGTCCCAGGTTGATCCCTGGCCTGCCGTGCGAGCAAGGATCTCACGATAAACTTGTCGAGTCAATAAACTGACTTACAGCTACCTTACCTTATCTCAAGTAAGGATTTAGCTGCGATGGCTATATCGCGGGCTGTCTTTTGCCGATAATTTTATCCTATAGACAGTCCATGCTCGCACCTCTAGGCCAATATGTGTGCTGACCTGAAATTGTTTTTCTCGGGTCTGGGATTTGTTACCGTGTGTATGTATGTGTGCGTGGTACGTTGCAAGTGTTGCAACACAGTACTACAGTACATTATTATATATGTAGCTACGCGAGCCTTCACAATGAATGCGAGAGAATAAGTTTATCGCAATTTCTCTAGACTATGACTGCATTATTCCAACTGTCATTTTCACAAGCCTCCTCAGTGACATTTCTATAATGCATGTAGTAGTATTTTTTCAATTTACTGTCGGGTTTTTGCTATTATTATAAATTATGTTCGACTAGCCATCTCGCTAAAATTTTTACGCCTACAGAGGCAAAACATTTTTTGAAGAGGTTTGAGAATGTAATAATTTTACATTACAACATCCATGTGCATTGTGCATGCCCAGTGTGTGTATAATACGTTCATATTTATGCAAATAAAGGATTATCTTATCTTCGGGAACTACCCGTTGAAGCGACTTAAAAGGTAGCCTACGTGTTAATCCGTACAAAGCATCCCCACATCAAATCTGCCCTCGTTAGCAAGAGGGCAGTATGCACTCAAAACCTATTTTTGAGAAAATGGCGGGTAAAGTTTCGAGATAGGTTTTTCGTGTCTGTAAGTATACTATGCAAGTTACACTTATGTTACGTACCTCTATAAATAGACTAAAAAAATACCTTTTTAAAAGTATATTACAATTTTTATAAGTAGCCATTTATCCTAATAAAATTATACAAAATATTTTTTTCCATAGCAATCCTCTACGAATTTTGTATTTATTACTACCATAAAGAACAGTAACTGACGTTGTTACTGCCCTTTGTCTAAGTTTCTATATTTTTTTCTCTTCTGTTTAGCTAAAGTACATATATTTTACTGTCATTACTAGAAGTAAGGGCAGTATTTGAATAGTTTACTACACAGGTACTTTTGAAAAATATAATTTAGCGGAATAGTAGTAAGTGTAATTGCTCTCTTTAATTGTATTTTTGGGTAATCACATTGAGACTTTAACAAAATAATGTAAAATGAAACAATAAAAGTCATATAATATAAAAGAAAAACATTTGTTTAATGATGACATAAGTAAGTATTTATAACTGAATATCACCTAAACGGTAACCTCAAATTATACCATCATAAAATATAAAGTCACTAAAACTAAGTAAATAATCCCCTGTTAAAAAAGCAGCCTCATTTTTTGCCATTGCTTCTATCCTAGGATTGTCAGATCAATCAAATAATACAAAACATTACGAAACGAAAACGAAACAATAACACAAATCAAACAAACTATAAAAATAAACTAAATAATTATAACAAAAATCACGTATAATAAATCTTCTTACTAAAACGATATCAAATAACAAATAGAATGATCTGACACCTTCAATTATTACTTATTGAGATCAAAAAATATGTAAAACTGAGAACAATAGGCAAATAAGAAAACATATTTATATTATATTAAATAGTATTAAAAACTGTAACAAAATCAGTTGTAAGTATTTTTTATACGATACTTATTTGACTTTAATTAAGTATTCCCTTCATTTTCAGCATTGTCATCATGAATTGTGAGGTTTTCAGCATCATTAACATGTAAATTCTTCCAAAATAGTTTTCGATTAGCGGGCATCAATGGGCATAAATTATCTATAATCTGTTTCTTTCTTTCCATGTTTATGCCTCTCGCTGTAATTTTCTGTTGCGGCATGGGTATTTCTTTCATTTTTATGAATTTCATCTGCAAAAAACTTAATTTTTCAAAGTTTTTATCACTGTGATTTGTTTTGTATCCAATATCAAAGTCTCCTCTTTTAGCTTGAACTGCAACAATATCCTTTAAAAAAACTCGTGGTTGAGTATTTCTTAATTTGTGTTGTGATGATCTATCTTGGAATAAAAAGAAGTCACTGACTTCCATTTTCTTAATAAAAACTTTTTTAGTGCTTGCTGCGACACAATTGACAAAGTCATTAAAATCATACACTTTTTTTTCCTTTTGGAGTGACTTTTCAACCATATGGTGAAAACTGTCTGCCGACATAAATGAATGCCCAGGTTCAAAATACTTTAGGATTATAGTTTCGGCAGAAGTTTCCTCACTGTTTATTATCTGGACTAAAAATGTCATTAATGCCCAACTCTTGTTTTGGGATGAGCAATTATCTGCCCACAAAACTATATTCTTGTCATCACGTCTCTCTATGAAAAAGGCTCGAAATGCAGATATGATATCTTCCTGCTTACGTCCCGATATTACTTCGTTCCATAAAACAGCAATAGGTTTCAGTGTGTCCGTAAACTTGCCTAAAGGTACGAAGCTTTCGTTGAAACATATTATACGTGGTGTAAACAAGACGATTTTGAACATGTCCATACGTGGCAACATTATGACCTTTTGGAGATCTACTGAATAGTAAATGCAATCTTTATCTTCATTTTTTTCTTGACTTTCGACATCTGTTTGGTACATTTTTCTGCTTTCCGTGTATTTGTTTTTATGTTTTAAATAGTTTTCGCAGTGTTGACATTCCCGATACATTTCTGGTTCAGTGTGTTTTGTTTCTTTTTTATGCATTTCAAATGTAGTGCAACTTTCACATTCTTCGTTTTTCAAATTTGCGAATGAAATGTTCATCTCTTTTTTAATAAATTTTCTTAGAAACTCATATGAAATTTCATGACCAGGATACTTTATTTTATAGTCTTCTAAAATTATTTGAAGAGTTACGTCACTTGGAAAATATCTTCTTCTTGGAGCATGTTCTCTTCTGTAGTGCGAAACAGCTGGATTATATTCTAGAATTTGTTGTTCAACAATATTTCTATCTATCTTTTTTCTATTTTCGTGTGTGCCTCGTTTGTCTTTCTGATTGGATATGTCCTTTTCCAATATCTTAAGGAGCCGTTTGTCATTCTTTTTATTGTACCCTAAAGTAGTTAAAAAGAAAGTTTTACAAACTTCAATTTTTTGTTCTTCCTGTGTTGGTAAGTAATACTTGTATGTTTTATTACGTTTGTAATTATTTTCTTCGTTTATTTTCTTTCTACTTTGAATATTGATCTGTGATACAAGACTCTTTATCATAACTCCTTGAGACTCCCAATCAAGGTTGACATAACTGTCATGAATTTTTATTCTATCTTCTTGATTCAAACTATTCTTGAAGTTTTTCGGACATTGATCTCCACATGGACTTTTTATTGATCGCTTTAGTTGGTGACTTATACGTTTTGCTTGTTTTCTATCTTTTACACTAGTAGCAATTCTTTTGCGCTTTCGCACTGTTCCTTTCTTAGTAAACAGCTGTTCATGAACCTGATCTTGTTGTCTTGTTGTCACTCGAAGCTGCTCTTCACTTCTTGTGTTCTGGTTTTCAATGTGGTCTTCAATCTGGTTTTGTTCTGTCAATTGCCGTAGCTGCTGTTCATAAAAGTTAGTATTATTGCCTGTGCTAGAATTTGTTGAGATGGAATCAATAGAAGATGGTACATAATTTTTATCGAGAACCGAGTCATCAGAGTCCTCATAAAAACTTTTTTCAATAGAGTTCAGCATAACTTCTTCGCAGAGTAAGCTTAAGTTCTCCTTGTAAAGTTCTATTCCGCTGCTCATAAACGAACCATATTTAGGATCTGGAAAATTGCCATAATCGAATTCGATTTGCCATAGCGTAGCCATTGTTGACTCATTTATTTTGCCTTCAGAATTTCTAGGTAGTTTGTTATTAAATTTATCATTCTGGGAATGTTGAGTTTGTGCGGTTACTGAAGACAAATTACAATTAGTTGTCGACGAATGCCCTTTATCTTGTTGAAGTCGTATCTCTGATGTATGTGCAACTGTTTCTAGGATTAGAGGTCGTGTTTTTGCTGATTCGTCATCGATTTCTCTATAATCAGTGCCTTTGTAAGCCATTTGGAGTAATTTATCAGCTCGCTTCATCTTGCAATCATTAAACCTGAAACCAAATCGAATTATTTTGATAAGGTATCTATAATAAATTATAAATTATCCATAACCTAGAGTTATGCAAAAACATTTAAACATCTCTTTAGTAAAATAAAATATATTTCACAACTAATTAAAATCGAGTGCGAAAAGTAATAACAATTACGAATTTATATGAGAGTATTTTAGAGATTCTCATTTTGCCGATTTTAAACGAGTGCACAGCCTGACCTATGTCAATAACGTTGATTATTAGATCACTTTGATTAGATCACGACCCGTAAGCAAGTAATCAACTTTAGGTAGAAGACTATCACGCTAACGAAAAGCAGTAAATTGAACTGTGTTTATGTATCTCCAATTTAATTTTCAAATAAAGAATAACAACGTTAATAATTAATACAAAACAAATATTTCTTAGGGACCCAAAATTACTTACGAACAAGTTTATTTCCTTTATGTAATCGAAAACTCTTAGTACCTAGGTACCTACCGCACGAAAGTGTATATCTTAGTAACCACACAATTGGCAGCTAAAGAGGATCGCATCTTTTCCATTTAATCACTGCACTATAGGGCCTAAATAGCCAATAACTATCTACTTACCTCAAAGTTCGCGCCAAAAATAATAGTCGTTGCGTGCACTCACGCTTAGTACGGTCGCTTCACTGCAAGCAGACTAAACTGTTACTATCGGTTGACCTGCCCCCCGACCCCTCGCAGAGTATCAAAACTACATAGAAGGGCAGTATGACTGCCTGTACTGCTCTATAATGTGGCAAATCTTGTTACTTAGTTGATGTTCGTGCTATGTGAAGCAGCAGTAAGGTAAACGTACTGCCATATTCATTAGTGAATTGTGTCAGATTACCAAATATTTCATTAACAAACTCAGCAGTTAACTTTGTTTACTGCTCTTATATTTAGGATTGAATGGAATGTATGACTATCTTTCTACATACAATAGCAGTATTTAAGCTAAACTGCTCTTCTCTTTGTTAATTTTCACAAATGCGCAAAATAAAAGACGTTTGAAGAATACAGTACGTCACTATACTGTATTTTGCGTTACAAAATTTGCTTTTCATTTTATGTTTTATTAGATTAACCTACAGCATGTAGAGGCCATACTGCTTTTATGATTTGTAGAACAGAGAATCGAACTAAAAGAGCGGTAAGGTTGTGTTATACTGCAGTTTCATGTAGTTGCCTAATATAAAATTAAATGTATACTGCCCTTTTAATAACTAAAATACGCACTTGTAATTTGAATTGAGCTATTAAACCTAGATGACAAAAAAGAGCAGTAAATGGGCATTCTCAAGCAATATTAAACTCAATTCAGCAAAATTTACGACTTACTGCCCTCTTGCTAACGAGGGCAGAAATGTCATCAACATACGTTCAGCCGTTTTTACGTTAGTAAAAACGTTCATCCATACATCAATACTTTCACATTTAAAATACTAGTGTGATTATCAAAAGTAATGGTATATTGTTTTACTCTATGTGTCATAATAGTAGGTACATTGTACACCGAGGGAAGAAGACGATCCCTCCGCTGCGCTTCGGGCTTAAACATGCTCTCGATCAGAAATAGAACTTTCTCCCGAGTGATAGGTGCATAATGCTTTATACTACACCAACGAGGAAAATAAAATAGTTACCTTAATTAGTAAATAATTGTTGTCTGGAGCATTTTGTAAGAAATCAAAGACATTTTCACCTCTTAAGCTGTATTTTTTATTTCTGGCGTATTCATCATTATAAAATCGTCACTTTCACTATCAGATGACATTTTGGAAAAGTATTTAGAATAATTAAAAGCTTACTATTCCATTATCAGTTTAGTAAAAATCTAACTTCAACAATACAAAACAAATTGCCGCCATGTTATTTTCATAGTGCAGAAAAAGATTTCTACAGATACCAGCACGTAACTTGAACTATGTGCAGAACCCAATTTCGGGTCTAAATCGTAGTGCATTATGAGGTGCTGTGCGAGAGGTCGTGCGTAACCCTGGAGTACTATCGCTCAAAAAGTTTTCAGTTCTTCGACATTTATATATCTGTAAATTGTGTGATAATTACATTTAATTGCAAGAAAATTGCAAGACCACAACAAACTTTAAGGAGACAGGCGAGTGGAATTGTTTTTGACGTATATAGTTATTTTTTATGAGAAAACAACATAACTTATTAATATATACTGTAGCGTCAATAAAATCGAAGAAACTTACGTCAAAAAAGACCACGTCATCGATAATATGACGGAAGAATGTATAACCCCGGATACTTCAACTGACACAGAAGATGAAATCGCAGCTCTTTGCCCAAGTTCTATCTAATGATATTCTATCACTTGAAAATTATGTAGAAGAATTGTCCTATTTAATAATACCTAACGATTACTACTCACAACACTTTGTGCGCGAAATACAACGATTTGAAAGGAAATCCGAGATTATTTTTATGAAACTTGATATTTGGTTTAACTTGCGTTTCATTTTTAACGACCGCTGAGTAAGTATTCGTCTATCACATTTGTCCATAACTGTACCTGCACGCACGACCACGTCCTCGAAACATAGCCTCCTTTCATAGAAAATCGAGTACAAAAAAAATATTCCCACCTCTTTTTTTCTAATTATTGGATATAAAACCTTTTTGAGATTTGACTTTTGGATTTTTTTATGTTCCGCCGCTAAAAAACGCTAGCAGGGCAGAAATGAAATTCCATATAACTTTTCCCGCCGCAACTTTTTAAGGGAGAAATGACGAACTTTTTAACCCGTTTATGAACGAGTAATGAAACACTTTCTGAGTGGTACAAAAGGTACATAATACTATTGATTTTGATGAGCAAAGTATAATTTTACTAAAGCATCATTAAACTAGTTAATGCAATCAACAATCCAGTAATGCTAAAATATGTTTAACCAATATAGGTAATAGCAAAAAGCTCTTTTTATATAGTGCTAAACCTAGCTGCCGTATCGCTTAACGTCCTACTAAATTTACAACTGGTTTATCTGAGCCTATATTGCCCTGAGATAAAACAGCTCCGATTGTAAAGTTTGATGCGTGTGTAGTCAGTGTGAAGCATTTACTGAAGTTGGGAAATTGCAACAAAGGGGCATTTGTTAAAAGCTTTTTGCTAGTTTCGAACCTTTCCCTATATATATCGTTATAAAATCTTTTGACAGTATACAAACGCGGTGCCAGCGATCGTGCCGGATGAAGAAGACTTACCTGGATGGGTGCCCAAGAACTACATTGAGAAAGGTATGATGCTCTAAGTTATTTATTATTGATGTTTGTTATCGAAGTAAAGGGTTTTATTTAAAGGACCTTATAAAACAATAATTTATCTTGATTTTAAAATTTATTTAGACTATTATTATACGTGATTATCCTACAATTTATGATTATATTTTTTTCTACTTGTACCTGTATATTCATCTAAATAACAGTTTAAAACAATTTCAAGTTGTAGAATAAATCTTCTGAATTGCAGGGAAATTTCCTAGGAATCTAGTGAGCTGAGGTTACTAAAATATGACCCAAAAAGTGACATGGAATTATCAACATATATGGCTATTAAAAAAAATTAACTAACAGTAGATTAGTTTTTTTCCCTTGAACTGAATATGAAAAGGGAACACACTTGTGGAACTACATATTAAATCAGAATGTAAACTCACTCTTGAATTTTTCATAACATTTCTACAGGATCTTTCAATTGGTCCAGTGACCGCAAAATAATACCAGTATGTAGTGACATACCAGAACCGAGTAAAGAAAAATAAACTGGCCAAGTGCGAATCAGACTCGCACACGAAGGGTTCCGTGCTAATAAAGTGAATATATAACTAAATATTCTGTGAATATTTCAAGTTTTCACGTTTGTTGTATGGAGCCGCCTTTAATATTTATTCTGTTTATAGTATATATTGTTATAGCGGCAACAGAAATACATCATCTGTGAAAATTTTTGTTATCACGTTTCATGAGATACAGCCTGGTTACAGACGGACAGCGGAGTCATAGTAATAGGGTTCCGTTTTCCCCTTTGTGTACGGAACCCTAAAAAGTCCTTTTGAGAATGACAATGGTGAGCGGCCTATTCGATCTATAAACTTGGGAGTTTAGTATGTGTTACATAGATAGTATGTGTTGATACGTTTGTTTATACTAGCTCCACACTATCGCGTGGCCTCGCCTCGGCGCTCCTCCAGTTGATGCGAGTGCTACGTCACAGTTAATATCGCTCCGCTGCAGACAGACGTCACCGAGGTACACGGAGATAGCGACTTTGTGTGCCTTATTTCACCAAAACTCTGATGGCTCAGCAACTTCTTATTTATTTCGGAAAATAAGCATTCTTCCCAGTTTCGTTCGGTGTCCAGCCTAACATAGTTAAATGTCACGTAGATCCATGGCACTTCTACGTCCAGATATTTGCAAAATCATAGTCGAACATCCCTTCCTTTCAATGTGACCTCACCGAGCCATCGGAAGGACGATTTGATGTTTACTATGCCTAATCTTTTAGCACGATTATGTTGTTTATATATTTCTGTGCTCGTCTCGTTTTGGTTGAAACCTCGCCTAAAGCCAATTAGCAAATGACTCGAATAATATAATGTGAGAATGCACGTAGTTAGTATTACTTATTATGTGTCTAAAATCTGCAATTTACTTAATGACTCCAGCCAGCGTAATAACCCCAGTGTGGTGAAATCAGGCATTATTTTTGTCTTCATGTTCAACCCTAAAAAGATTTTGATAAATCAAGTAACCTATTTTTTCTTTTTTCTTATACAGTGGTGGCAATCTACGACTATTACGCTGACAAAGAAGATGAGTTATCATTCCAAGAGAGTTCAGTTATCTATGTGCTGAAGAAAAACGATGATGGCTGGTGGGAAGGCGTCATGGATGGAGTTACGGGACTCTTTCCTGGGAATTATGTGGAACCATGCGTTTAGCAAAGCTCATTGAAAAATCACCAGAGCATGGATATGTAATATTATACATTATTTGACCGTTTGATTTGATAAAACTGTATATATAAGGCAATTTCTATACTGAGAGATTTCATTGATTGTAAATGTTCTGCAACATGTTGATCGCGGCTTAGAATAAAATGTTGATAAACATTCGAAATATACAAATTGTATATTTCGTATCATAATTGTAGTCCGATACAGAATTAAAAGTTAAGTATATGTTGCGAACATATTATTAATTTATATGTGTAATTTAGCCATTTATTTACCTAAATAACAATTTACGCTAAGGATAATTAGTTAAGACACTACTTTTGGGCCCCACATGTTTTAATCTACAGCGTTGGCGATATTCCCACCGTGAAAACAGCGATGTCCCGAAATCGACGTCACCATTCATAAGTGTACACTGTTAAATTATCCGCTATAGTAAATGGTACCCAAACATTATTTATAAACCCTCGACTTATTTATAAGTCGACTGCAAAAAGGTGCATTTTTAAGACACACGATTTCACGCCTATAATTGTTTATGTGTACCTATGTACGGTTGAATAATAATGCTCTTTTTTCAAATTATATTGTTTTCTGCTCTTCCAGAGTGACAAACAGCTTCGTTGAAGTATACATAAGAGGCCGTAGCACAAACAATTTGCGAAAAAGTATTCGTATCGCATACGTCAACGCGTCACGCTTCGACGTACAAACTACGAGTTATCTGTGTCACCGTTGCCGTAGATAAATGACAATTTGTTCAGTTTTACGTGAACGACACTTTGCGTTACACTTACGCAGTTATTCGTGCTAAGGTATTTAGAGTAAAGCGCTTTATTAGATAATGATACTACTTACCGACAAAAATATGTTTATTTGCTACCGGGAATCGTTTTTAGACCCTAGCACCGCACAATTCACCATCATAATCACAAAATAAAATATTGCTTGCAGACACAATATTACTCGTATTGTTTCGCGTCTGTGCTGTTCATGCTTATGCTTACGATTCATACTTACGAGTATTAAGGCGTGCTCTATAGCTTGCTTATGTATACTCTAAGGTAAACAAGCTACCAATTGGATTGTATGACGATTAATTCAATTAATGTATGCTAAGATTATATTTTGTAGTAAGCTAGAACATTAAGGCATTAGTGAGACATACTAAATGTATGCGAATATTTAGCTAGGTATATAGTTCTAACTGCATGTTATAAGAGGCCGATACAAACTGACGTCAAAACGTTTTGGTGAGTCTTGTGACATCGCGTCGTGATCAAGTCTACCTTAAGTCGGTCATTTTAATTATGATTCCATAATTATTATTGCTAACCCGACTGTCACGCAACCTATGCAACAAACGAATGCAAAAGTAATAAAATTTGGTGACAAGATAAAGTTTTCATTCTAGATCATATGCATCATATGCGAATTTGCTTAATTTAGTTCGGAGGGGGCAGCAATTTCTCATCTCGAAACACGACGACGCTGATATTACCTTGACCTGACGCCTTGCAACTTGACGTGTCGACCAACATTTTATATTTTTGTACCTTATTTAGTTAAGTTAGCTTATAGAAATAAAATAATAGTTATTCCTGTCTTTCTGCATATGTACAATGTATTTATTTAGTTTTAGGGTAAATCTATAAATTATGTATCCGTAGATTGATTACATAGTGAAAGTAACCTGAATGTAGAGAAGTATATTTATGAATAAATACCTCATCATAAGTCACGTTTTATTTATATTTCGGAATATCGTATATTTACTCATGGTTGCCGATAATGCTGATGATTGCTGCCGATGGCTGGATTTATTTACATGTATTATAAAATAATATACAATAAAAAATTGCTACGTAATTCGTCGATCCATCAATTTATTGCAGTATTAATTATTAGTCTTGCTAGACATTTTACTAAAATAAATGCACCTCATCAAAAACTAAACAGTAAGCAAGAAAAGACACATTACACCACAATCTTACAATTTAATCACAATCCGAATCAAATTGCTTTGCTTAAAAATTAACGTAAACCTAATATGAAAGTACTACAATCTATCATCGATGCCGAGAGAGTTATTCCTTGTCATCAAGATCCATGTTCTCGGTAGAGATGTTGTCTTTGTTATCTTTACTCTCTTCTTTTACATCATCTGCTTTTATTTTCTCTTCTTTGACTGCGTCAGACTCTTTGACAGCAGACTTGTCTTCACTATCTTTTTTAAGGTCTTTCTGTGTTCTGGGAAAAGAAATTAAAAATGTTTAGTTTTATCTTAATTTACTTTAAGTCTGAACTCACCTACCTTGGCAAAAGATAATATTAAAAACAAGAGCAAAGGCGCAGGAAAGCGTTGACATTCTGTATTTCATAAAAATAGGCCGATTGCTGTTTATAAAGGTGTTGCGCTATTGAAGGGATTGGAAATAAATGAATTAAAATTAAAATATAAAGCTACTTGAGAATGCCCGCGACTTTTTTCGCGTAGTAGGCTCAGCCTTCGACCTCGCCATAACCTCGCATCTTCTTGGTTTTTATTTCATAAGAACCTTCTCCTGACGAAACACAACAAAAAAATATTGTCGAGATTGTCCACCCGTTCTCAAGTTATAGCGTGACCAGGAGAAATAGGGGTTCATTTTATATGTGTCGTGTAATATCAAAAGTAATATCCCGTCCATGGATGTGATTTTTTCTCTACAAATTTCAATATCCACGGTGGTAAAATCCTGATAAACGGTTTTTTCACAAACATTATTCTTTGATAAACATAAATAATTGGATTTCTTTTATGTACTAAACAACAATTAATGTCGGTGATGAATATATTTTCAATATTTTTTATAAATAGATCAGACGTATTTACAGCAGAAATAAAAAAATAATTTTGGATTTAACCAATATTGATGTGTACATGTGGTTTTAACTGATTTTATAGAAATCCATAGGTGGATGTTACTAATTTTGATCTATTCTATCACTGAATGTCGAGGGCAGTGTGATCACATCTAAAAAACGAGTAACTTAACGAAAGTAGATTATAGTACATTATTATGTATGAATAGTTATACAACTTATTTTAAATTACTATACAAAATCAATCATTTCAATCATGATGTGACCGTCACAATGATAATTATCTGTGATTTGTGGTAAATCGTAATTTATAAATATAACATTTTTAAATAAGACAGGGAATCTAGAGTGGCCCAATTATCGCCATAATGCTTTTGTAGAAGCTTATTAAGATCGTTGAGCTTCAGAAACTGCTACGCCACAAGGTATTTATCCTGGATTTAAATTTATTAGATGTTTCCCCCTAGCCAATATGCTTTTGAAGTACCGGTATCACTGTTGTAAGAAAGTTCGCCTCTTACCAATATGTTGATTGATGTTTATGATGACAATTATTTTTACTGCACTTGTTTTAAAATGAATTTTATCAGGAGTTTTGTTCTTCGTACTGCGGTACGCCAATCGTGTATGGTGACTTCACTGGCCAAATTATAAATCGTAGCATGTTCGTTAATGATATTTTTATATTCTTCGGGTTTTACTATTGTCTGATTAAGACGGCATTTTTTTTCTATTAACGCGAACACCCGATCAGGCGGCATATACGAATGGCCGGTAACTGGAAATGACTTATGATTTTGTTTGCTCTTGTGTCTGTTACAATGAGCGGCGATTTCTTGCTAATACCAATTTTTTACCTATAGCACGACCGTCATGTTGTGATGGCAATTTTTAGATTGCCGCTTGCCGGTCGCCGCTCGCACAGCGCTATAGATTACGCTGATGTATTTTTTTCTTGCTGTGTTCTTAATAATCATAATCTTATAATTTTACTGCTACCTGTATATTTATTTAGGTCTAGTCTGTGGTTCCGTATCAAAGTACTCCTATAGGACACAAGCTAAGGTGCAGGCGGCTATTACGGATAACAAATTAAACCTCACGTAAATTCTCTCGTCTATCTACCTAACATCTAGGTTTTAAGTAACCAATTACTTATCTTATTCATAGGCATCTTCCTAAACAAAATGAAATTTAAACATTAATCTTTACCACAAACAAGTTTCGACTTACTGAGTAGCAGCAGGTCCATTTACGATTTCAACAACATCATCATCTTCATATTTGATGTTGACCACCGCTTCGACCTTTGTTTGAATGCTCTTCAAAGCGGAATGGAATATTTTGGAGCTCGCCTGCAACACGATACAAACATTTTAATGATAACTTATCATGCTGCTTGCTAACCACAAAAAAGGGAGACTGTTTGGAAGTTGAGCAAAGATTAAGAAGGCAGTAGGCAATACAAATATATAGACAAGGACAGCAAAGAACCGAAAAAGGTTGAGAGAGTTGGAGGCCTTTGCCAGAAGTGAAACAGTGAAACGGATGAAGAACAGATATAGTTAAAGTCTGAATAAAAGGCTATTTTATTTTATTTATTTCTAATGCTTCTTGCACCGTAATAAAATCTTAAGGACACAATCGTCCATGTAAAAGTTTACCAGTGGCATGCGCAAACTCAGTGCAAAGATTGTTATAATTTATGACAAAAAAAAATGTAAATATCGAGTCACATTGGCATTGCTTGGACAATATACATACTCTTCAGCCTGAGGGGATGGCTCCTAACCCACCAGTAGGATGTAATGGACTGCTCATATCTAGAACACTCATTGACCGAACGAGCGGGACATCTCTGCTTTAACCGGCCAAATTGTCTTTCATATATCGATATGTTTAAGTTGTATGTTGGCCTTCCTGTACGGGTCACATTTTTCAACCCATCTTGACGATACTTGGTATGCATATTCTACTATTAATAGTACATTGTTCACCGAGAGGAGAAAGTGACCGATTACCGTCGAGGGTGTCGTTTGAAGCCCGAGCCGCAGGCGAGGGCTTTAAAACACCCGAGATCGGGAATCGCACTTTCTCTCGAGTGATACATAGTGCTTTATACTACACCTACGAGGAAAATAAAAAACTAAATCTTTACTAATTGAAATTTATATTGAAATTGTTGCAGTTAGTGAAGCTTAATGTAACACTTTTTCCATTAATGTTTGTTTGAGATGTTTGCGATAATGTAGGAGGAATAACTGGCCGTGCTGTTGGCACTGCGCTCGTAGAAGGCTGTGGTGCCAAAGGGGCAACTGGCTGCTGAGGGGCATCTGGCATCGCCGCGCTCGTTGATGGTTGAGGAGATGAGTCTTGATGCACATTAATCGATCCCGATATTTGGTTATTTATTCGTGTTTTGTTTTCTACGGAATTCTCTATGTAGCTTTCTGCAACAGCGGACGATTTCCAACCACCGTGACGTTTTATTGTGGTTAAATCAGCACCAGTATTGGCAAGAGGAGCAATAGTCACTGAAGTTCTGCGAAAGCAGTGGCCAGTGTATTCTAGTGGATTGAGTAAATTAAGGTACGAAGCTATTTCTCTTGGCACAGTACTTATTTTGTTTTTCCCAATTGCTTGTTTCGTACATTTTTTGTTTTTATATTGTAGTAAAAACCGATTGGTTTTGGGGTCACTGGGGCGAATTTCGTTATATTTCTTCACTATCTCATAAAATAAGCCCGATATAACAAATGATCGCTGAATTTTGGTTTTTGTGTTAGGAATATTGACGATTATTCCATTTTCGAGGATTTCGATATCACTCAGTAATCGGTCACTTTCTCCTCTCGGTGAACAATGTACTATTTTTTGCCATCGGCGATTATTGAGTGTTGTGGGGAAGTTTGTTGCGGCGCTATTTACAGACCGATTTTGATACAATTTAGTACACGCATTATATATATATATACTTGACTATGAAGTGGAATATGAGCCATAAAATGACTTTTACTGACTTTATGTCATAAAAACTGAGTTCAACTGACTTTACTCACCATTGTCCACCGGTGGTCACTTATATGGTGGTGTCAAGAAGGGTCTTTTAGAGTCTTTATTTTTTATATAAAAAGGTGGAAAAACTTTCATTTTGACGAGTAGATAGTAGGTGAATAGTTACCGTGAGTGACGTGATCCTAGCGCGTGCAGCGGCAAGACTAGCGCTAACGTCGGTGAGTTGATTAGCAGCGCCGCGCTCGGCTTGCTGTATCGACGCGGCAGCTTGCCGGGCCGCGCGGGCCGCAGCGCGAGCCTGTTCTAACGCAGCTTCGAGTCGCGTGCGCTGTTCCGAACTGCGAGCCTCGGCAGCCACCAATGCACCCACGTCTACTATGCGGGACTTGTACATCACTATACCTGTGGATAAACATCACTGTTTATGAGCTAGCCTGATAGCAGAGAAATTTTAAGTGCATTAAACTTTTTTAACGTTATTTTACTATGTAACCAGTAGGGCTATTATATATCTCAAATGCTAACAAATGTTGATTGAAATCGAGAAAAATTGCGGCTCTATGTCACTTTTGTCAGCTCCAGTCACCAACTTAAAAATTTTCGCTGACTGGATTTGTCAAAACTGATATAGAGCCGCCAATTTTCAAGATTTCAATCAACATTAGTTAGCAACTGAGATACATAATATCCTTGCAGTTCTCCTGCTACCCTTTATATATAGGTATGGTTTATAATGTAGTATAATAAAATAATATATAATTAAAAGCTATATGTAAATATAACTAGTAAAGGGTTTTTTTTCTAATTTTCTGTTATTCTATAAGGTATAAATCATAAACGCTATTTCCAAGCACAGTTATAAACTGTAAGATTTAGATCCATGTATAGTAAAATAAAAATATATAAATACGTTAATCATGCATTAAACATACTTATTATTACCTACCTATTTTTTTACAATATCATGAAAGTTATTCATAATTTTGCATTTTGGACGAAATCGTGACTAAAATTTCAAATAAATATTTTCAATCCTTTCGTATGGCTGCGGGGATTATCAAAAAACTGTTTTATAAAATTTTCGGAAATAAGAACGTTTCGGAGTCGCCTCAGCGCTTGTTACGCTCCTGAGGCGGGAACGGATTTTCGCGTGTTACGCCCTGCCCCTCTCTATTTCGGTAATCTGTCGGTCGGTACTGTCGGTTTCGAGTAAACTCTTTGTTAATCATCCATCACTTTGTAAAATATAAATTATTTGAAGGTCACAACTTATTAATTTGGCTTGTAACATAGACTTCAATATGCAGTAGAAGCAGAGCAGTTGAACTCTTTGTGAAGGAGTTTGTCCGGGGTAGCATTGCCACCATAGCTTTTTCTACCGTACAGCAGTAATGTTCACAATACTGCATTTTGGTTTGATGGTGTGGTTGACGGCGAAATTACAGACACATGAGACTTAACATTTTAATGTATCAGGGTTACGGGCCCTGTGCAATTCGTCACTTGATGGGAAGTGTATCTGCTCTGTTCTATGCAGAGGTTACCACTTAACATCAGGTGGGCCTCGTACTTGCACTGATTACACATTAGAAAATATGCATGAATGCTATTTTTAAATACTTAATTTCGGAGTATCAAATAGTATTCTGATAAAGAAGGTACTATACAAAAAAATTCTAATATAAATTTTTACGACTCATTTTATCATGTTCATCAATTTTCAGACAGATTGTTATGTAACCGATCGGTAAAAATTTCTAACATTTTCAAAACCGTCGCGTAATTTAGTACTTTCAAATTTCCTTCATAAAATTGAAAAAAATAATTTTCATTATCTTTTTCTTTAACTATGGTAGATTATACATCAAAGTCCAAGAGGATACTCATAATGCAACAACTTTCAAATAACAAGACAGCTTTATCTCCTTAGTGAATACTCTGTTTTTCACACATACTGCAAGACAATAAAAAAGTCTAAATTAGATGCCAGTTACCCAGCGGCGCACATTTGTTGGTGTAGAGATGTTCGGTGTTTGTCTCTATGGTATTTACTATAGATAAGAAGCATGAGGCTCATTTGAGCCTCATGCTCAAATAAGCATGAGGCTCAAATGAGCCTGATGCTTCTTCCTTACCATAATAACACGCCCGGTACGGCTATTATGTATCTCAGTTGCTAACAAATGTTGATTGAAATCTTGGAAAATAGCGGCTCTTTGTCAGGTTCGACAACTCCGGTAAGATATTACAGATCATATATAATATCACATTACAACAAAATATTTCACACTTTTCAATTATTGTAGTGTAACTCAAAAACTGCTGGACCGTTTGATGAAATTTTAATGCGAACACCTGGAAAGTATACTCTACCAAACGAAAAGAGAATTTTGAGATTCCGTCCACAAATGGAGGAGATATC
The DNA here is from genome assembly GCA_917880725.1 of Selenia dentaria. Classification (NCBI taxonomy): domain Eukaryota; kingdom Metazoa; phylum Arthropoda; class Insecta; order Lepidoptera; family Geometridae; genus Selenia; species Selenia dentaria. Next base: position 15,466,218 of record OU862888.1, on the reverse strand, counting down.
AGTCAAAAAATAAACAAACAATCTCCTTTTTTGAAGTCGGTTAAAAACGTTTGCCTTTTTATGTAGTGACTTGTGTCAGTATTTCAGAAAGATGATTATTTGAAAATCTTTACCAAAAGTATGTTTACTTGTTTGTTTCTTCTTTATCCACGCGACACTGGCGAAATTGCGGTACATACACTTCAGGGATACCTAACTATCTTTGGTTGATGTTTGATACAGTATTACAGTAGTGGGAAGACCAAGATTTTTTGGTGTAGGTTAAAGCTTTTTGGTTTCGGAGGTTCGGAATTCAAATCACATTATTGCACGGCAATGAAATTCAGTTACTGCTCTAGAGATAAATATTTGCTTATGGTTAGGACCAATTTATATAATGGGACAAGATCGAACAGGTGGTGTGATAATAACATAATGTACTTTGATTAATGGGTAGCATAAGTGTGAAATAGGTAAAGTATACTTGATTGTGTACTCAGCTGCAATATTTTCATCGTAACAATGGTGCTCAATGTAACACATGACATGAATGGTTTGCTTTATTTATATTCATGCGAAATTACTAGTAAATATCACACTGCAAGATACATAATTTATTATTATATAAATATTTTACAAACTTCTTAAAATTAGAAGGTGAAAGAGAACTGCCTCAATCAGGATTATTATATTTAACTTTATATATAAATATTGTTAAATAAGTAACTATTCTTGAATAATAATTTATTTGTCTTTGGCACAATGCCCCTTAATATATTGAATTCATGTGGGAAGAAGCATCAAAAACTAAACTTATAGCAATTGAGCGGGCTCAACATGCTAGATTAAAATAATGTATTTTAAAACTATCAGATACTCCACCGAAGGTGTTAATTTGATCAGCAACTTGCTTTCGGTTAGAAATCTTGTTTACTTAGTTCTCAAAAAACATAAATCACTTCTGTTTGATGCAACCATCCAGAATCCATCAAAAAAAAGAAAGACCTAGGTAAAGGTAAGGTAAAGGTAGGCAAATACCAAAATCTAAAACACAACTTGAAAAGCAATATAGTGCACGATCAGCATATATATACCATAAATCTAACAAAGACCTAGATGTACTTAATAATTTATACTAAATCTTTCTATGAATGTAAAACATGTATCATCAAGTGAGTAACACCGCTTACCTACAGCAAAACTGAAATTCTAAATCAGGTTTAATAAGGTACATACACGATTCAAAACTCACACAACAGACACATTCACACCCCCTTTCACACACATGGACAACCCCATTCACCTCTTTCACACACACTCCAAATTCTATTTTTTCTATGTTAACGAAGAGCAGAGACTCTTAATACAGGCATTATATTTGCTTAAAAGGAAACCCTGGTCGCTTAAAATTATCTTTGTGTTCATTGGTTACTGAAATAAACATTATTATTTATCATCTATAATTCTATATATACTCATATAATAAAATGTAACGGATCATTGTTTGGACATGGAAGATATATGAGAAACAATACTATTACGAATTTTTGTCTGTTTGTCTGTGCACGTTGATCTCAGAAACTGCTTATCCGATTAATTGTGGAGTGATATATTTTGGTAAGCTTCACAACATTTAGTGTTTGTTTCATGTCAATCGGTTCATAAATTTAATATTGAAATGTACTATTCACATGGGACGCATAATTTCTTACCACTATCGCTAACGTCTTTAGTCTCAATGGTGGCACCCGAGTCGCCACCCTCACCCGGTCGGTTGAAAACGGGCAGCAACTCTCGGTTTCCTGTCGCGATCACTTCCTCCAACTCTGCAATCTGCACAAACAACAGTAGCTGTTATGTTACTATTGAACACCAATCATGCTTGAGTTACCCAAATCTAACTCATGAAGACAGGAATGTAGAAATAATCTCAAGATCAAATTCATGCTCAATAAAGTCAAATTTGGCATTACAAAGAAAGTGATTAGACTCATAATTGAGTTGGTCATTTGAGAAACTCCATAAGTCAGGTTTTTACCACTGGTTACTTTCATTCAATTCGGTTCGTTTTATTCAAGACTTACGTGATTCCGTCGAGTAAAAGTCTAATAAAGTAAAGTCACAGACTTTTAGACAGTTTTTTAGAGGTTTTCTAATGTCTGCCGAGGATAGAGATTCAAAATTTTTATGAAATAATATTCGATATTCCAATTACGACCAGACAAGATAATGATGAATAGGAATAATTTGTGGAAATTAAATAAAAGTTTAATAAATAATACTTAATAACAATTTGACTTTTATTTCTTACAATAGTGTTATTTGGGAAACAATTGAAATCAGAAATTTTTTAAAATATGTATTTGATGTTTCCTGAAAAGTTTACATTGGTTGAATTATGGAGTTTCTCAAAATGACCGATGCAATTGTTTCTGAAACATATGAGATAGAGTTAAACTAAGCAGCTAAAATGTATTACGAGAAAAATAATTGATTATTGAGCCCAAAACACGAATCCAATTATTCGGCTCGTCGCCTATAAACACAGCTCTGAAAAACAATGGGTTCCATAAATTTGTTCTACTCTGAATGGCATTTTAATATTTCAGCTCGATATGCTGTAAATAGTAAGAAGAATAAGATATTAAACTAATTTAAGGAAATATCATATATGATATTTTCTAATAATATATAATTAGATATTTAATCACTACTTTCTGTCTTAACCACCTTGTAGTACATGCTGATATGAACTTTACCTGCATCAGTATTCCATATTTAATTTTACACCAACTTCATCAAAGGGTCGTTTAAGCTACCAACATAGTATAAACCAAAATACTTTGGCTATTTGACTCCACCTTAGAAAGTATCATGGTTCCTTTATTAATGTTGATTAAATATCTTACATGAGTTGGAATTTCACTGGTAACAACTGTGGAGTCAAGGGGCATGTCTTGGATCGCATCCGACGTCCCGGCCGCGATGTCCTTGATAGCCTGCATCAAAGACCTGACACAAAAAAAACTCATTTCAAACCACAATTTAGTTACTACAAGTACATTGGTGGCTCCACCTTGGCGTTAAGAAGGAAAAAAATCAGTGCAACTTCAAAAGAGTAAATTATACAATAGTGATATGAAGTTATGCTTATCTTGACTCTCCCTCTGTGCCACTGGTCATAGATACATCATGAAACCAGCATAACGGACATTTACAGAATTTTAAAAGCGAGTTGCAGAAGCTAAAAGCCAAGAACTGAAATTAGTTATATGATAGTAGGAGAAAGCAGATTTGTAAGTGAGTGTACACTTTAGACACACAAGTTTTTTTCACTGTGGAATAATAAAGGCTGTTTTGTTTTATTTTATTTATACACTTTAGACTTTCCACAACCACAGGTTAGAATTCTGTTGAAAATTTCGGCCAGAGAAGGTTGACAGTAAAACTAAAGAATGCTGCACATCCTATGAAATGAAGCATTATGTGGCATGTATTCCTCGATTATTACTTCATAGAAAGCGATTAAGTTACAAGTAACTCAACTTAGAAAATCTTTTATGCGACACAGATTGAAATTGACAGCTTCGTACTTTGTATTCCATATCATACATAGGAAAGTTGCCCAGTGATTACTATTATTCCGCACATACATGAATGGGGAGTTGAAATAAGCAAGTGATATTCTTGCGTCGGTTGACATGGAAATTGTATCACACTAATATATTATAAAGGCGTATGTTTGTGTGTTTAAATGTTTGTAACTTCTTCACATTCAAACACCTGGACCATTTTTAATGAAATATGGTATGGAGAAGGATGGGGCGCTGGGTTAAGACAGGATACTTTTCATCATCATCATTCATCACCATGTGGTAATTATAAAATAAAATGTTATGAATGTAAATACTGTAACAAATCAATCGTTCGTCTATTATCTCCAAGGAGAATATAGTATATTTAAATTATTATTATAAATTATGTAAATCACTAGACATGACTTAAATAAGACAATACTCACTTATAATTGAACACATCCTTGACACACACTTTCTCTAATATGGCTCTGATCTGCGATCTTGACAGCTGTAGTCCAAGGCTCATGAAGAGGTTCTGAAGGTCTTTCTTGTTGATGGTGCCTCCACGAGATGTGTCGAAATAGACCATAGACAGGAGTAGGTATGGGTCTGGTGGTAAGTCAACGCCGCGGCTTTTACGGCGAGGTTCCGTACTCCGCTCGTCGTCGCTGTGAGAATCCTAAAGGAAAGTTTCAACGTTATAATTTAAGTTATAGAATAAAGAGAGTTACAACAGGCATGTGGATCAGTAAGTAAGCAAAAAGGTCAAGATGACATACATATAGATAACACAATAATGATATTATTTACTGAGTTTGTGAGATATATAAATAAAAATTAAAAGATATCACTTAAGAAAAACCTTTGTTCTTTCTGTTATAAATTGTAAAAGGACGATATGATTTAAGGCCGGTGCCAATAATCTATCTATCGCCGGTTTGCCTTACTACAGACAGATATTTGACACTATTTGTATGGACGTTATGTCAAACTTCTATCGATAGTAAGGAAAACTGTGGATAGATTATTGGGACCCCACATTAGTTAGTTGTTGAGATATATTTAGAAATCTCAACCAAATAATTTCAATAACAACAGTTATGTCTGTTAGCATTCGTAAAATCACTTAAGAAATAACTGCGTTGTTTCTGTTCTGTTATAATTTTTAAAACGGACAAAATTATTTTGGGAGTTCAAACCTAATGTTAATACATACAAGGTAAAATTGTATAATAAATTATGTGATTCTATACTGAAACAACATAATGTACCTGAACTATAGATGTTCAGTTTATCACTGTTTTAAACTATCACGGTTGTTCTCTAAAGTTCTTCCCGTGAACATGGTGCATGTAACTGCGCCGAAATATCGGGAGCTCATTCCACAACCTTACCACGGTAAATATCCCGTTAATAATCATATAACTTTGTTCAGTTTATGAATTAGTAATTAAACAAATATGAATAGTTTTGTCTATTTCAATGTTACAGAATGCTGCTTGTGGTATGACTTCCAGCTTATTTAATAACCTCAAAGTGTTAAATTAAAAACAGATAACAACATACCCGTCTAATGTCACGCCTGCGCGAGTCCCGTCTCTCTTCAACCCTCTTATTTTCTTTATCGTCTTTCTTTTCTTCTTTCTTCTCATCTTTTTTATCATCCTTCTTCTCATCTTTTTTATCTTCTTCCTTCTTTTCTGCTTTTTCTTTGATCTCTTCCTCCTTTTCAGGTAGTGTGTACAGGGTCTTATAAATGTAGAAACCAAAATCGCGCATCAGCATCTCATTGAAGAGCTCAGCGAAGACAAATAGCTGTTGAAGTCAATATACTATGTTATCTTAGCGAATATTCACATGAATCTATAATGCACAAGATGATACTTTTCATGGACCTTGATCCTAGCCTAGAGAGTAGTTTTCAAATCACATGAATTGCTGTAATCCTTTGATTTGGCAACAAAATCTATAAATTAAACTGGACTGGTAGGCTTCAAGGCATTAATACCCCAGTTAGAGGTAAGAGTACTCTAGAAGGGAAACACTTCTACCAAGATTCTACCGTTAGGTTAATAGGTAGAGCTTGTGTTGCCTCACGAACGTCGCTTATCGTTAGAAGCGGTCATTGCGTCAAAATATTTTGTCAAATTATATTGCGATGTGTTCCGAGCTACGTACGGAGTTACGGACGTTCGATAACGAATTATGTATCTAAATATTATGCTTAAGTGACAAATGAGAACTCAAATGAATACTACTCAATACAGGATGAAATTTAATTGCTAATTCATCTAAACAGGTTACTGTTGTCCGAAACATAATCACCACCAAAATAATAAGACATTGCATAGGAAAGGATAGTCAATTATCATAAAAGGTAAATGTCACTGTATGTCAACAAAAAAAGTAATTACCAAAGGGAACTTTGGTAGACTAATATGTTTTTAACTATTTAATTTATTACCTCAAAGCTGTGCTCCTTATTGTCAGTAAAACGATAATCCAGCAGGAGTGATAGTGTAGCAACAGTACAATTGAACTTCCCACCTTTGGCCGCTACAGAAGGGTGAACAATGATGTGAGGAGAAACAGGGATCTCATAGTGAGCTTTCAAGGCTTGTTTTTCTTTTTCCACCTGTAATGTAATAATAAATTGAAAAGTGACACAACAAGTAACATGTTATTAACTCATGATCATTATCATTTTGTGAATAATCAAACAGGACTAATGTTAAATAAACATTGTCAATACCTTGATCGACAACTCGTAAGTCTATGTTATTCTAAGGTATTTAATTATTATAAATAACATATTCATATAAAACCCTGATATATACAAACACTAAAAAGTAATTATAATAAGTGCATTGACCTTTTTCTTTTCCTCTTCGATTTCTTTTTCAGTCTTCTTTTTCTCCACTGGCTCCTTTTTTTCTACGAGATCTTTTTTCTCATCTTTATTGTTATCTTTTTCATCACCCTTTTCCTTAGACTCAACCTCTTTTTGTAGCTCGGGTTTATCATCTTTAATTTCAATATCTTCTGACTTGGGGTTCTCTGTTGGTTTATCTTTAGATTTCACACTCGGTTTATCTTCTTTTTCATTGTCCTCATCCTCTACTTCCATGACATCATCACTCTTGCCATCGTTTTCTTCCTCGATTTTCAACAGTTTAGATAGGCGCGATATGCATTGGGGTCGAGTACCTGTGTGCATGGTAGAATGGATTGGTATGATATTGGTATTATGTTAAAATATACAGGGTGTGGCGTAATGAGTGGATAATAGGGTACCTGCGGGTAGGGGCCATTGTGGCGGTTCAGAAAAATATTTGTTATGCTCAGTAAAAGTGCCTCAGTTTTCGAGATATTCGACATTTTCGAAATTTTTCACCCTTCGTCACTATTTTTGGCGCCAAGACTGCAAATGAAATTTTTTTTTCTATCTGTTTTTTGGATAGTATTCTTGGATAGATGTGCTATCGAATGGAAACTATTATTTTTATAACACAAGCACAGTTATGTTTTTAAAATAAGATTTCACTAAAATTTTACTTGCTTTCGTTTGTTTTCCTGACCTTTATGGGATGGCGTGCATTGGGAAATCTTTCCCGATACAGTGCTGCTGCTCGATTGGCGTTACCACCACACTCGCCGTAGATTAAATGCATTTGCGCATATTCAGACGCAGTGTATAGCTGAGGCATTGCAATCAATATGCAATACCAAAAAATCCAAGTTACAAAGCAAATCAAGTCCGAAATCACTGCACAAAATCGACGAGTATCAATCCAAAACAGGATAACACGTTGTTGTACGGGAGTAGTATGATAGCACACTGACTCGAAAATCATAAAAATGCGTTACGCGAAACGATAGTTCTCTTTCACTCATAGCATGAAAGAGCAAGATAGACATAGTGTCGATTGCCGCTGGGCCGGGAACCAATCTGTTCCAAGAATTACTAGTAGTTCTGCGAACAGTAGACAATTATTGCTAATAATAGTTAAAAATATTTCTTTAAATTACGCCTTGATAAGTTTGGTAGGAATTACTTTTGAATCAAGTTGTGACAATGATATGTAATATACCATTTCGGAATCTCGATGAAATAGGCTATTTTTTAAAAAAATTGGCATTCAAGTGACCATACATTTTTTTTACACCACTGAAGGGTAAAGGTCAGGAAAACAAACGAAAGCAAGTAAAATTTTAGTGAAATCTTATTTTAAAAACATAACTGTGCTTGTGTTATAAAAATAATAGTTTCCATTCGATAGCACATCTATCCAAGAATACTATCCAAAAAACAGATAGAAAAAAAAATTTCATTTGCAGTCTTGGCGCCAAAAATAGTGACGAAGGGTGAAATATTTCTTAAATTTCGAAAATGTCGAATATCTCGAAAACCGAGGCACTTTTACTGAGCATAACAAATATTTTTCTGAACCGCCACAATGGCCCCTACCCGCAGGTACCCTATTATCCACTCATTACGCCACACCCTGTATATGGTAAGAATACAATACATTTTTATTAAAATTCAACATGTTCTGCATGACACCAATACCATTCGATATTACAATGGATTTGGTATCAAATTTTTGTATAGGCACAAATAGAACTTTGCTTTACCACAGGTATAAGCAAGTTTTAAAGTTATAAGTACAGTTTTCTTTACTTTTAGACATTTCAACCCATTAATAATTTATACATTCTAGTTTAAATGTCATGTAAGTATTGAACTAATAAGAATTTCAACAGTCATTTGATGTCTTGAGACTCTGAGACCATACATAGCACTAACAATTTGCGAATCATATCGTGAGCGTCAACGTGTTACGCTTCGGCTTATAAATTATGAGTTATCTGTGTCACAATTGCCCTATATACATGACAGTTCGTACTTACTGTCCTACGTGAACATGTTACGTAACACTTACGCAGTTACTGGTGCTAGGCCCACTACAGGATATATATCCCAAAAATATGACAATTTACCTGTGGAAGTCCTAAGAGGTAAAATTCATGCAATCAAAGGTTGAGCTGTGTGTGCTATGTTCTTTTAAAGAACATAGTATTTCTTACCTTTGGAGCTGACATTACGCGCTACCAATTCCTTCCTTAGTTGATCAACCTTTATGGTCCTCAGATCAATCTCAGAGTAGTGAGTAGGTTCTGGTTTATCTTCTTCATCATCATCATTTTCATCAATGGTTATTGCAGTGTCATTGGCATCCGATTTTTCCTGCAAATAGTGGTTATAATTATTGCTATGTTCAATCATAGAAGTTGTGTGGATACTTGCAAGAGTTTGAGCAGATACATTTTTACTTTAAAATTACTTCCATTAAATTTGAGACATAACTGCAAGGGGGACATAAAAATCTATGGAAAATATCCTATGATTTTAATATTGGTTCTGATTTTTGCATAGTGTGATTTTAAAGTGTCAAATGTAGTGTATTCGAAGATTAATTAGATGTCCGATGTCCGCTCAATGAGGTGAGAAGTTGACATCACTGGAACAGGGGATCTTCATTAAAGAAGCGCACGTAGCCGGGAACATAACGAAACAAAACTGGGAACAAACAATTTCTGATTTGTCCGCTGCTGCAGGCGCCGACTCAGAAGCCTCGGCTGATGGCGCCGGGGACGACGCTGGCTGCTTGACGGAAGCGTCCGGCTCGGGGTAGAGTTTCTTTACAGCCGCTTCACACGTCGCTTTATATTGTTCCTGAATGGTGGTCCAGTCGATACGCGACGCCTGAGCCGACCACACGTCAGGCAGGAACAACACGACGGTCTCCAGTCGGGACTTGCCGCCGCTGCCTTCTCGCCAGTAGTAAAACTCCACCATTCGGTACCTGCGCGGGTAATACAGTTATAGTCCAATACTCACACGCGCGAGACAACAGATGCCGGTTTGGGTAGGTGGGTACATCGATTCTGCAGCAAACTGCGCCATTCGCGATGTACTGACGCCTCCAAACTCTCGTTTACGTATATGTAGGTACTGTATGACTATGAAACAGACGAAATGAGAAGCTTCTTCTGTCAACTCACCATTTTCTGTCTTCGATTGTTAATAGAGCAAGACAAAAGAAACTCCTGCCTGACCTGATCTTACATTCTAACTTATCACTAACAGTAGTACCAGAAGAAGGCAGGTATCAGGACAGTACTGTTCTGGTAAACATATTTGGTAAATAACAATTTACACTTACCACTGTGTACAAGAAGATAAGTCAACTCCAGTGAGAGCTTTACATGTACGAATTGCAGTTTTCACTAAAACTTTAGGATCAGATTGAGGGTTTTCACCGTCAAGGGAGGGACTCCAAGGACCTCCAATAGCAAAGTTTTCCCCATTTTTGCCTTTTTGTCCAACAAGGAATTTGATCAGGCGAGTTGGGTGCAGTGGATTTTTGCTATTTGAACGCTTGTCTTTTTCCTCAGATTTTGTCAGCCCACATTTCTGGTATAGAGACTTCAGTGTTGGCAAGCTGATCAACATGACCTAAAAAGATGGTGATGAAATAAGATGTCTAGTATGCATGGTTTAAGTAAGTAATCTTCTAACATAAAAAAGTAAGTACTAATTGCATATTTCATCATGTTCTGTCTTGGCATGATGATTTTGACAGATTAACCTGTATCATTTTCTATAATGTTACAATTATAGTTTCAACTACATTGGCTAATCTTTTTAATCTTTCACCTTCTTGATTTCTGAGAGTAAAGTTACAAGTCAAGTTTTACACTTGAGTCATAGTTATTTTGTTCCTAAATAGAAACATAATCAAGTGGGTTTGTTTATAATAACAAGTACATAAATGTAATGGTTCATGGGATTGACATAGTCACTGTGTGACCCCAAATATAGATTAGAAAAAAACAAGGAAGTTTTAAATTATACAATTTTGCCCTTGTATTGGTTTGCTAAGGAAGGAACGCTCTTAAAACTTTCATAAGACAGTGATTATAGCCATTTTTCTGATTTAGGTTTCTTAAAGTAATTTAGACTTACAAAAGTCTGGAACTGATGCACCCACTGGATGAATGTTGATGAACATTAAAATGGGATAACAATATACTTTAAGCATATACCTATATATGCCACAAGCACGCAGACAAAGTTATACGCAGTGGGTAGTACTAGATATTTACCTTCGCTGAAAATCTATAATCAGCATCTGGAGGTTCCAGTATTGCATCATTTGCAACAGGGTTTTCAGTTTCCTTGTTCATAATATGGTACGCACAGGGATTGTTCAGTGCAAATGGAGTTTGAGGTGGGAATGTTTCACCCCATTTGATTTGTGCATTGAAGAAATCAGACGGAACATACAAATTCGTGTACCTCTGGCTAAGAGATGGTACATCCATTTTTTGTCTGAAAGCGAATATTAATGTTAGTCAACCTTTATTGTAGTATTCAGTGGTAGATTTATTAGTGTACACAAGTGGTTAATATAACAGGTAGCTTTAAGCCATAACAAACTGTTTACTTACACGTCCAATGGCATTCGCGGGACTCGTACTGTGTACTTGACTGGTGAGGGTTGATGAACCACTGGCCTCTTGCGAGGCGGAGAATCTCTGCGATTGCGACTATCTCTCCTGTCACGGGAGCGAGAACGGCTTCTTGTACGTGACCTTTTCTGTTGAATATTCTTGGTGTTTATTATCTACCTTCTAGTTTGTAGACTATTGAATACTCGATGTTCCCAGATGGAGACACCAATTTGATATACAGTAAAAGCTCCTTATTCCCACTTCCTTCATTAGCATTTTCACTATTTGCGGATTAAAAAATTGTGACCCCATTCCTATATTCACAGCTAAAGATTTCTTTATTCGTGGATCTAATAAATACATACATAATAATAACAGGATTCGAATAGGTATCCAACCCAATATCCTTTGTAAATGCCGTCAAATGGACTAATAAAAAGAGTAAAATAGATCTTACAACTTTGCCTAAAGTATGTTGTTAAATGATATCGCCTAGGACTTTGACATAAGCTGCCCTTTCAATGTTTTTGAGAATGTAAACAAACAGAACGAAAGCAACCTTAGTAATCGAGTAATAAAGTATATTTTTAAATGTTACTTGTTCCATGCTATGGTAAGAGCCACTTTGTGTGTTCTATTGTTTCGTCTTTCACATTCGTTACTAAATTGTGATCGAGTAACACATCTCTACTTATCCTGCCTCTTATTTTTAAGAGGCAAATTGCTAGTGAGACTGCAGCATATCAGTCTGGATTGAAGGAGCTTTTAAAAACTGCCAAGCAAGAGAAAATTACAAAATCCTAGAAACCATTGCCTAAGCCTTAATTATTAGGATAATTAATCAAAATGTTCAAAAATTCATTTGTTTTTATTTTTATTTTGTCATCTAGGAACATATCCCCAATAATCCCATATAAATTACCAGTCCATATTCACGGTTTCTGTATATGCGGCATATTTATGGAACATATACCCCGCAAATAAGAAGCTTTTACTGTAATTATTATAAATGACATGAATATCTCTCATGCACAGGTATTATTGTAGTGCAAGTATTATGTACATCATCATTATATACTATTTTAGTTCAGCACAAGATGGCAGGGATAGTGTTCTCTTTAGAAATTAGGTTTAAGTTTAAAGAAATGTATTCTTGTATTAGATAAATAATTATTTCCTTGAGAGAAAACATAGTTTCACACATTCCTGGTCACAATAAATTAAGTAAAATTCTTAAAAGCTTGGAGATGAATACAACTTACCCTCAAGTCCCTATCGTCATTCCTGCGGGGAGGCCTATCATCACGATTACGATTGAATGGTTGTTTATCTCTGTTAGACGGGGGTGGTACAGCATTATAATTGTTACTCTTTTGGTTTTGGTTCTTCTGGTTTTGATTCTTCTGGTTATGGTTACCAGTGGGACCGGATTTTGGTAGCACTTGCACACGAGTGGCATTCCATTTGAACGGCATGTTAGGGTTATAACTGGCTTCCACTAAAACTCTGTCGTTAACCTTGGGGATGATGCCTTTAGCGCACACAGAAGTCTGATAGAAAACATCGTGGTCGACAAATCCGAAATCGTTGTGAGTCTTTGTTACAGTACCGGTAAAAACACGGTGTTCTGAATTGTTCGAAGACTGATTTGAATTAGAGTTTTGGTACATGCCCGGGTTCAGAGCGCGCGGCGTTGGGTACGCTACGACGTTGCCCGGATACATCTGACCTTGAGCCATTTGATTCATTGGCATCTGTCCACTCATGGGCATCGCCATTCCGCCCTGTGCTTGCATCATATTGGGGTTAAATTGAGCTTGTTGAAAAGGCATCATACCTTGCTGACCCATCATAGCATTTGGATCCATGATTTGTGGATTCATGCCGGTCATGTTTGCATTCACGTTAGATCGCGCCCAAGGCGGGTTTTTTGCACCACTGCCGGACTGCATGGTCACACTATATATTTTTTATTATCACAAAACAACACAAATTTCAACTTATAATAACTTTTTCGCTTTGAGAACAAGCTTGTAAACTTCACAAAACAAATTGTTATCAAAATTCGCATGACATCAAATCACACGCCGCGCCGCCATTTTCATTTTACAAACGTAGAACGTAGTATCCATCATAGATAAATGAGACTATATGTATCCATAGATAACACTATATATTGGGTAGTATCTATAATAATCTATGTTTTACAATAGTGTGTAAATTTTGCCGGCAATGGGATTGCCGCCCCGTCAACTGGCAGCCACGGAACGTACGACACGACCCTTTTTTTTGGGGGGGGAAATGCTGTGCACTTCCATTCAGACTCCACTCAGACCCACTAAAACCCCCCCGTGAACAGTCCTCCGCCAAGGTGGAACGAGACAGGGTCGCGCTGGCAGTAACCATCTCGCCCCAGCGGTAGGCCCGGATTGATCTTTACCGGGCCTCAGCGCCTGTGAAGGGATGACCTTGCTCACCAAGGTCACCACCACCTAGACGTGTAGGGCCGTGCAAACCGGCGAAGAGTCCCCCGACTATTCGCCAGTGGCCCCACTACGGAGGAGGGAGGAGACGAGCAAACCGTCTCTTCCGTTCCCCCGGTCGTCTGCGCCGGAGCGGGTCAGCTCGAACATCGTTCTCCCTGATCCACTCCGCGGCCTCCTTCTGCGTCATCACCGCTTCGCAGAAGGTGGCCACCGCCTGCCACGCTCTCTCGCTGCTGAGCATGGAGATCACCACGCTCGGCAGGGAGAGATCTCCGCCTATTTCCGCCGAAAGCGTGTGCCGCTGCGGGCCCCATGCAGCACACACTTCCAGCGTGTGTTGCGCCGTATCCTCTTGCGCCCCACACTCGTGGCAGGCTGGGGTCGCCTCCCGTCTCGCGATTTGGTGCACGTACTTTCCGAAACATCCATGTCCGGAAAGCACCTGCACCAATTGGAAGGTCAGCGAACCGAATCGCCGCCTCACCCATCTCTGGAGCACTGGGCGGATGGCCTCCACCGTCCACTGCCCAGGGACTGGTGGAGCCAGGTCCTCCGTCCACCGCCGCAACAAGGCAGCCCGCGCCTGCAACCGCATACGTGTAACCTCCTCCCACACTGGAGCATCTCCACGGGATCTCCTCGCCGCCACGAAGTGATATACTTCAGCGAGGATCTCCGCTTGGAGCTCCCAGGGGGATCACTGGCCAGCACGCACGCCGCTGTCCAGGACACCGTCTGGTACCCGCGTATCGCCCTCGTCGCGATGACCCGTTGCGGACGTCGCAGTAGAGTCTTGTTGTCGCGACTGAGGGCGTCCACCCAGACTGGTGCTCCGTAAAGAGCCATACTCCGGATCACTCCGGAGTATAGCCGACGGCAGTTGGCATTCGGGCCACCCACATTGGGCAGCAGCCTACCCAAAGCAGCTGCAGCTCCTACAACTCTTGGGGCCAGTTGTGAAAAATGGCTCCTAAAAGCCCACCGTCCGTCCAGGTTGAGGCCCAGATATTTCATCTGGGCTCCAACCGGGACCAGGACCCCATCCAAAATAACCCGCGTTCCCGGAGGGGGTCCACCTCGAGGCCCGTGGAACAACAGGGCCTCGGTTTTGGAGAGGGCAACCTCCAGCCCCAGGGTGCGAATGCGATCAATTACGAGGGTTGTACCCACCGTGGCCAACCGCACCGCCTCTCTTAGGTCCCTCCCCCTGACTACGACTAGAGTATCGTCAGCGTAGCACGCGACCCGCATGCTTGCAGGTAGCGTACCACGCAGCACCCAGTCGTAGCCTACGTTCCACAGGAGTGGTCCCAGCACTGACCCCTGTGGAACCCCGCAGTAGACACGACGGCGCCGCAAACCGTCGCGCCCTTCCACCAGGACCTCGCGGTTCTGGAGGTAGTCGGCCAACAGCCTCCGCAGATACAAGGGCACTCCATGATAGCGGAGCGCCTCATGTATTGCTCCATGCGGTAGGCTGTTGAACGCGTTGGCTATATCTAGCGAGACAGCCAACGCCTTTTCCCCCGCACTGACTGCATCTTGCGTCCATCCTTTCAGCCAGAGCAGAGCATTAATGTTGATGCCACATCCTTTCCAGTCCAAAAGTTTGAAAACATCCTCCAATGCGTTAGTGAACAGTTTCGGAGAGATGACGTCTCTCTGCAATGGAATTTGTTCCGTACTCTGGTCCTGTAATCGGACTGACATAGTGGCCTTGCTGTATAAACACTTCAACGCTTCGATATACCTATAGTCAATTTGGCATCGCTGCAAGGACTGCAGTATGGCCCACTTCTCGATAGAATCAAAGGCTTTCTCGTAATCCACAAACGCTAGACACAGTGGCTGATTATACTCTTCGGTCTTCTGTATAATCTGCCGTAGTGTATGAATATGGTCTACGGTGCTAAAGCCTCTTCGGAAACCGACTGTTGAAACATGTCCATTTCAACAGTCTTATCCCTTGTGTTACGTCTGGTGCTTTAGTTCTCTTTGTTATTGTTTTGTTACTAACTTTCTCTGAAGTTTTGAGTCCTAAAATACTTCTATTCATCTTTCGCTGGCAAATTGAAATTTTCTCTTCGTCTTTTTTCATAAGCGACCATGCCTGCGGCAAGCATATAATACGATAAGCACAGTAATAGTTGACATATGGCACTGCAGGCTATTTTGTAGTTATTAAATGTCCTCTATATTACCTACATCACTTTCCTCTATTATCAATAATTTCCGCAGCGTATGCGATTTATGGATTTTTTGGCTATACAATTGCATATGTAAACATGAAAAAGCATTTATTTTGACATAAGTAACTTTAAAATTCAGACATAATGGTACTGCTGTCATTTTTTTAGACAATGAGGTCTTCTAAAAAAAACTACAACATCACTTTGCTTGCTCTTTGTCATTAGTTTTCGTAGCGTACGCGATAAAAGGTTTTTTTTCACACCTTGGCTTACATTATCGAAGTTTTCATACGTTTCCCTGATTTTGTGCAAATCTCCTATGTTGTATGACCATCATGGATAATGTAGGATTTTTAGTTTCGGAGCCTATTCAATACAAACAAACAAACAATTTGTTCCTCTTTATAATAATAAATAGGTACCTACAGGACTTAATTATCACTTGACAATTTAGGTAGGTATATTTGTAACACAACAGAAAAATTTACTTGCAAAGCCCACACAGTAAATCTTGTGTCGTATTATCTGTTAGATATTACTTATTCTGTGCTACTGCTATTATAATAAGTACTAGCGACTACCCGCGACTTCGATCGCGTAGTAGGCTCGGCCCTGAGGCTCGGCCTTCGGCCTCGCCATGACCTACCATCTTTTCTTGGTTTTTCTTTCATAAGAACCTTCTCCTGATAATAACAATTAACACGATATAAAAATAATTAGCGAGATTGTTTCATCCGTTCTCAAGTTATAGCGTGACCAGGAGGGTTAGGGGATAAAGGTTTATTTTTACATATACAGGTATATATGTTACAATTATTGTAGATTGCAATAAAAAAATGGCGTCTTTATGTCCCACTTTTTAGTCTGAGTCTATGTCCCTTTTATTCGTCAGCCCAGTCCTATACATATGCATATTTCTGCGGCCTAGAGCAGTCAAAAGGATCATAAAGCCGCCATTTACTACGTAAATACGCGCGATACAATAATATAGGTAATTGCGCTGCTGTCTTCATAATTGTTGTTTTCGTTTAGATACACAAAAAATCAAATTTCTTATTGCAATTTCAGTAAGGACCTTGCACCAGCAGTGCATTGCCATTCATGTGCATACCTATATAGGTAATAAATAGGGTGAATTCTGTGTCCTCACCGATTGAAATAAAAAATGCATCTTACTACCTTCTGCATCAAAAGACGATAGTTTAGCGTCGAAATTTGACACTTCGATGTGCAAATAAACATGTACCTACATTTGTATTTTTTTTTATTTCGTGTGCGGGATAACTTACCATTGTACAGTTTTATTAATTTACTAGTGTTTCCCCATGGCTTTGCCCACGTGGAACTAACCATACGCTGTACAAAATCTGGGCGTCATAAGTATGTTTGTATCTAAACATCTTTAGTTGTCGGAATGCACAATAACGATCATGAGCGAGTTCATACTGCTACTCGCATTTGACCGATTTACGGGTGACTGTGACCAAAACCTTTTTTGAGGGATGGATCTGCGCAATAGTTTTGGACCTCGCAAAACGTTACTGACTCAGCTAAACAGAATGTATAATCTAAAAGATGACCAAGGTACCATACTTACCTATCATCTCGACACTGTAAGTACACGAGTACCTACCTACTCTTGAATTTGAACAAATTAAGTATCAATTAAGTTCTTTCCTTCTATCTTGCAGTGTGGGCCATCTATAAGAAGTGGGGTTTTTGGGTCAGTTTACAACATATTTGAACAAGTACAATTTGAAAAATTTAATACCGACTTCCATTCTATTCAGTTATTGGAGTATATCTCAAAAACTACTGGACCGAATTTAATGAAATTATCGAAAGTTATGAGGTAACAAACATAAAAAAAATACATACAGTCGAATTGAGTATCTCCTCCTTTTTTTGGAAGTCGGTAGAAAAGAGTGAGACACTTACCTAATTCTCAATCTTACGATACGTAACCATTTAGTATCTGAACCTCTTCAGCTTTTATTAAATTATCTACGAAAAGCTCAGATTCCTGCTATTCGTATATTAACTGAAAACTTGGTAGGTAAGTATAAGTACCTACTACCTACCCCCTACCCACCGATATTATTTTCTTATCTTCTTATCTACCATAATTACACTATGCCGATACCTACCAAATCTTCGTTTCATCAATAAAATTAAGATACTGGAAAAAGAAAACAACGCTCGATAGTATTTTTTATTAATGTCTATTCCTCTGTCTAGACATTAATATAGGTAGACACTTTTGCCACTTATCACTATAACCTAAGTAATGAAAAAAATACTGCATGTACCTAATTTGATAAAGTTTTTGAAAAGTACCTACCTACCTACTACGAACTGGTCAGGTCAGTAACATGTTTAAATTGTGTGAATTTGTGTGCCACGCCACTTCCAAGCTATTTACTAAAACCACAGAATAAATAATAGTCATAATAGTAGGTACATGTATAACAAATCCTGGCTCATGAACTTGACATATATATTTAATCAATTACAATTTTTATATTTTAGTTTTACTTCAACATACCTACTACTAAGGCCTGGATCTGGTATGAAGCCGGTAGACCACCTAGAGATTTCAGAAATATTCTAAGGGTAGAGCATACCTAATCAATAAGGGTTGATTATGTCGAAAGAGGCACCTATTCTACCTTCTTACCTAATAACACATGACCTGAGTTCAATTAAGCCTCATCCTACAAAGCGGAGAGATTGACTATGTACCTATACACTCACTACGTCTATCTACGTACGAAATTAAATCATCGCGTGCCGGTATGTTTGCTTGCTATTGCTTTGCTATTCGCTTCGCAGTTCGCTCGCAGTTTCCTCCGAACGTTGGTAGAGCAAGGTCGACGCTCTGAAAATCTCTACAATAATTTCCGCCGCGGAAAAGTACGATCCTAAAATAATCATCTACTAGTGATAACTACAATAACTATTTTGTAACTTAGTGGTGATTTTTAAAGTAGTCTTGTGGTTCCGCGTGGTGCAGTGTTTGTAAATATAAAGATAAAGTTTATTAAAATAAGGCGTACTTATGTGTTGATCCAAGGTGGGATATTTTGGTACCCGGGCAAAACGCCAGACTGTGTTGTACATCAGTGATAGATGAAATCAGTGATGCGGTTATTTGTAAACAAACTGATTTACCTTCTAATGAAATTGGAATAGCGTGCAAGGTTGTTCTTACAAAGTAATATCACTCATCATAGGTTGCCAGGAAGTAATCTTTAGGACTTTATTTCTTAACGATATGATTCAAAATAAGTGCGATTTTTAAACTAAGAACTGTTGGTCTCTTTTATGTAGTCGGGTTAAAAGTAGGTGATGAAATCAATATGAATGCAGAACTATCAAAGTCTGATTCGGAGTCTGGGACAGCGCAATGTGCGAGACCTAGGGTTTTGGGAAGAAACACTGGGCCCCCGAAAAAAACTACTGCATCGAAGTTATGGGATCTGCTTCAACCCTTGGCTCGTCTGTGGGGTCTTATATCATCAGTTGGTAAGCTGGACTTAATGTTATGTTATGGCACATTGCACATGTACCTTTGAAAAGATTTACTATTATATTGATATTTTATAATTAATTACGTAATTCTAATTAAATAATTAAAATTAATAGTAATAAATAATAATATATATTTTAATATAAATATTTTTATTGGTATTGGCTATTAAATATTTATTAATTAAATGTTAGTTAATGATTAGTTAAATGATATTTGGATAATTATTGTAGGTATCTGTCATGATGTAATACATACATATGTCTTTTTTTATATTTTCCTTAAAGATTCTAAGCCTGCGCGGTTTCTAAAAAGAATAAAATCCAATATGTGCGAGTGTAGGTACCTACCAACTCGTTGAATTCTTTATAAACTAATTACTGCATGACTCAAAACTTAACGAGCTCTGGAATAAAAGTACATGCACTAAAATTACTTAGTATAATAAAAATAACCATAGAAAACTTACTGAAGTAAAGTGCAGTAAAATGTACAGTCAGTATAATTATAATGAAAATAAATATTTTTTTCTCAAGAAACGCTGCTTTTACAAAACATAGTTTTTTTATCGAACTCTCCATTAACATTTCTAAATTCTATTAACTTTTCCTTTAACATCTTTCTCTTAATACTTTGCACTGAAAGAAAAGGATCTCGCGCCCATAATTTCGCCATCTCGTATATATAAGGAATAAATATAAAAAATAAAGAATATATAAGGAAAAAACCACGATATTACTAGAAGTTTTAGAAGTATTTGCAACTCTTATAAATGTGAGCTCATAACATAATCTCGGACGAACATTTACAACGTCCACTCTTTTGTTTTTCACCAGATATTATCATCTAATATGCGATGCGATGCCATCAAGCGAGATTGATTTTAAGAACGAATGCCTTCTTCATTCACGCAATTTTCTTTTTTCCTTATTATAATTCCAAAGAAATCAAGTTGCAAAACAAGGGTCTTGTATAGTCTTGTTTTAATTCCTCTTCATTTTTGCGTCTTATATTTTACTAACTCTGATATTGAAGAGGTGCAGGTAAAGGATGTTCAAAGCACGCAATTATGTCCCTACTCAAAATACTTCACTGTTTACTTTTACGGGTTTCGTGTCGTTTCGTCTGCTCTTTAACATTTTCCTTAAGGGCTGCCTCTTGCCCCGAAAGGCAGGTCGCATATTTTGCTCAAATTAAAATATTTTCACGGTATAAAACAGGCATTGCAACCCTTATCCACCTAACTTCCTGTTTTACGTCACTGCTCAGTTTTTCCTATTGAACTAATAAGCTGTAAAACTAAGTCCATATATTATTAGTTATATGACTACTAGCGACTGCCCACGATTTCGTTCGTTATAGGGCCAGCCTTCAGCCTCGCCATAACCTCCCTTTTTTTTCTTGTTTTTTCTTTCATATGAACCTGTGAAATTGTACCATATCTATTCACTTCACGCGTGCGATGAGCAAGGGAAATTAAGAATCATTTATATATATATACTTAATTAATTTGCACTTAGTCGCCGCGGCTTAGGAATCAAGCATCATCGAATCATCATCATCATCTCAACCGAAGGCCGTCCGCTGCTGAACATATGCCTCCCCCACAAATTTCCAAAGGAACCGGTTGGAAGCGGCCTGTATCCAACGTCGTCCTGCTACCTTTATCAGGTCGTCAGTCGACTTTGTCGGTGGATGACCTACGTTGCGCTTGCACTCAATGAAGCAGGATAGATATAATTATATATTATGTAAGTTGACCTGCCAGTTACTTCGCTCGCTTGGTCTGCCTTGGTCTTCTTGGTATGCCACAGAAATGATTTCCAAACGGTAAAATTGCCAAAAATTCATAGTGTAGTTGATGCCTACATCAGAGACTATTTAGCACCAACGGCATTGGTTTTCACTCTAGCGGTTTACTTTGAAGAATCAGTCAGTTCAGTAGTATTATACATAACGATATAGCTGCTGAGAAATTCATGACGTTAGAACAGACAGGCAGGTGATTTTGAATATAACTTCCGTATGGGCGTTTCAAAACATATCAAACTAAATGTACATTTAATTTTTGCAATCAAGAGGATTGCATAGCTAGTACTTTCCGTACTAAAAGAAAAAAATCTTTTCTACCTCTTAACATTGTCCGATTTCAGTGAATTATTTTTTTATGGAATCGTCACCTTGTTTGCTATGCCCGTACGTTTTGATTTTTGCAGTATTTCAAAGTACTATAATATTTCCTATTTTAGAACTTAAAAAAAACTGAAAAAGTCAAAACGTATGGGCATAGTAAACAATGTGATGATTCCACGAAAAAAAATCACTGAAATCGGACAGTGTTAAGAGGTAGAAAAGAGTTTTCTCTTTTAGTAAGGAAAGTACTAGCTATGCAATCCTCTTAAATTTACGCGTAAATGCCCAATAATAATTTGAACATAGATATATTCCAATACAAATTAATTAAGGTACTTCCACTTAATACTTTCGTTAGTTATACCTCAGTCTATGTAAGCATACGGTTTTTATGCTGTGGTTGTACAAAGAAATTTGTGGCGTTTACTTCTAAAACATTGCATTAGATTTTGGCTGTAGCGGCATAGGTACATATGTAGAATAAGGATATGGTGAAAAACGGGTATCTCCACTTCCCAGGGATTTTATCTTTATGCAGTAGTATTACATAGAGATAAAATGTCGTACAGTAACTTACCTTACCGTGCCGTATAACCCGCGGCATATAACTCTAGCTCTGACCGTTATTGCGCAGAAGTCAAAAATTGGGACGAAGGACTCTTGTCTCTCTCTGTCACATCGAAGACGAGGGACTGTTGTCTCTCTCTATCTGCGCAGCTATCCCTTCCACATTTCGCTCAGAGCTAGAGTTATATGCCGCGGGTTATACTATCCAGAAAATGGGATAGATGTGATATGCGTAACCACTTAAAAATCCCGGTTTTTTATCATTATAGTACAACAATAAAATAAATATATGTAGGTAAATATAAATAAGTGTAAAATAAAAAGTAATGTATAAAAGTCAAATAATTAAAGATGTAATTTCCGTCTTCTTGCTATTTCCTACTTATGTCTACATAAGCCACACAGATACGTAAACACCCAATGAAACTCTTTATAATTTTCGACTTAGTACCTATTATATTATTATAGAATATTCCAATAATGGAAATTCAAAGTTCTCTTTGGCGTAGATCTCTTTAGAAAGTTTTCATGCTACCTTTAAAATTCTAAATTATTGTGGTTCTAAATTCAAATCACATTATTGTTCAGCGGGTTGTAATTACCTATATTCAGTAAGGACAATGTCAATATACCTATAATGTGGCCTAAATACAATCGAGGCCAACTAATTAGAGACAACTACTGTTCCATGCGAGTGAATATGTTCTTTAAATATTATATATTACAAGCTCAGACAAAATAAAAGAGTCTAGACAGAATGTTGTGAACAGTGAAGTGAGGCCGGTAAAACTACGCCTCGCCGTGTACATACATAATTACACACAACACGTACAACAAAACTACGCCTTGACTCGTCAGTCGAACCATCGCGCCGCGTGGAAGCAATACCTAATTCTTTAATTATCATTTAATTCAAATTTATTAATTATTAATTGATTTCATTTAATATAAATTTAATTTGAATTATCATGGCAGCACCGATGCTCGTACATGTAGTTTAGAAAACCAGCCTCACTTCTCTGTTCACAACATACTGTCTTGACTTTTTTATTTTGTCTGTGATTACAAGTATATTATACGTAGAGCTTTGATGCGTATCTTGGTGCTTAAATTAAAACACAATTAACTCTGAATAATACGATACGACGAGACGATAGAGCGTAAAAAAGGCTCCAAAGTGTTTGCAAGAGACATGTCTGTTGGGCAAAGCCAGTTGACGAAGCTGAAGAGAGAAGACGGCAGTGTATCGTCGACCAAAGCAGAAGTATTAGGAGAGGTAGAGAGTTTCTACGGACAGCTATACACCTCGGTCGCTAAACCTGTTAGCAGCTCGGCCAAAGACCCAAGAGCCAAGCTGACCCGACATTATACCGAAGATATCCCGGACATCAGCCTATACGAGATTAGAATAGCCTTGAAACAGCTTAAGAACAACAAGGCGCCTGGTGGAACACCGGTACTTAAAGTCCTTCAGAAGCTCTTTAATACCGTCTTACTCGAAGGTTCAACGCCAGAAGCATGGAACAAAAGCGTGGTGGTGCTGTTCTTTAAGAAAGGTGACAACACTTTACTTAAAAATTACAGACCCATCTCACTTTTGAGCCATGTTTATAAGCTGTTTTCGAAGGTCATAACGAACCGTCTCAGTCGCAGGTTTGATGAATTCCAGCCTCCGGAACAAGCCGGTTTCCGAAAAGGCTATAGTACCATAGACCACATCCACACGCTACGGCAAGTTATACAGAAGACCGAAGAGTATAACTTGCCTCTTTGTTTGTGGACTATGAGAAAGCCTTTGATTCGATCGAGACGTGGGCAGTGCTTGAGTCTCTCCAGCGGTGCCGTATTGACTATCGGTATATTGAAGTGCTGAAGTATTTGTACAAAAATGCCTACATGTCAGTCCGAGTACAGGAGCAGAGTTCGAAGGCAATTCCATTGCAAAGAGGCGTGAGACAGGGAGACGTTATATCTCCGAAACTGTTCACCGCTACATTGGAAGACGCCTTCAAGCTTCTGGAATGGCAAGGACTTGGCATCAATATTAACGGCGAATACATCACTCACCTTCGATTTGCCGACGATATTGTAGTCATGGCAGAATCCATGGAAGACCTCAGTACAATGCTCGAAGGCCTCCATCCAGTTTCCCAACGGGTTGGTCTTAAGATGAACATGGATAAGACGAAAATTATGTCTAATGCCCATGTTGTACCTTTTTTTTTTTTTTTTTTTTGAGGGGGGGAAATGCTGTCCACTTCCCTTCCGTTACGGGGGTTGACGGAAGGGGGTATGTGGGGCTCAGACCCACTAAAACCCCCCCGTGAGCAGTCCTCCGCCAGATGGGTGAGATAGGGTTGCGCTGGCATTCACCATCTCGCCCCAGCGGTAGGCCCGGGTTGTTAACCGGGCATCAGCGCCTGTGAAGGGGTGCCCTTGCTCACCAAGGGCACTCCTCAGATGTGTGGGGTCGTGCAAGCCGGCGAAGAGTCCCCCGACTCTTCACCAGTGACACCCACTACGGAAGAGGGAGGAGGCGAGCGAACTGCCTCCTCCGTACCCCCGTTCGTCTGCGCCGGAGCGGGTCAGCTCGAACGTCATTCTCCCTAACCCGCTCCGCGGCCTCCTTCTGCGCAATCACCGCTTCGCAGAAGGTGGCCACCGCCTGCCACGATCTCTCGTTGTCGAGCATGGAGCTTACCACGCGCGACAAGGAGAGATCTCCGCCGATTACAGCAGTAAGCGTGTGCCGCTGCGGGCCCCATGCAGCACAGACCTCCAGCGTGTGGAGTGCCGTATCCTCCGGAGCCCCACATTCATGACAGGCTGGGGTCGCCTCTCGTCTTGCAATTTGGTGCACGTACTTTCCGAAGCATCCGTGCCCGGAAAGCACCTGCACCAATCGGAAGGTGAGCGACCCGAAACGCCGTCTTACCCACCTATGGAGGACCGGGCGGATGGCCTCTACCGTCCACTGCCCAGGGACTGGTGGAGCCAGGTCCTCCGACCACCGCCGCAACAGGGCGGCTCTTGCCTGCCACCGCATGCGTGTCACCTCTTCCCACGCTGGGGGGTCTCCTCGGGATCTCCTTACCGCCACGAAGTGGTACACTTCGGCGAGGATCTCCGCTTGGAGCTCCCAGGGAGGATCACAGGCCAGCACGCAAGCCGCCGTCCAGGACACCGTGCCCATGTTGTACCTACCCCAATATCAGTTGGGAACTCAGTTCTCGAAGTTGTTGACGAGTACATCTACCTGGGACAGACAGTCAAACTAGGCAGGTCCAACTTCGAGAAAGAGGTCAATCGTCGAATCCAATTCGGCTGGGCAGCGTTTGACTTTTATTCATTAATTTTGATGATGACACAAAACAAAATATTATACATAATTATACCATACATTATGTATAATATATATTATTATATTATGTATGTATATATTAATTTAACAGTAATCTTCTCGGATTTGCCGCAAATTTGTCTATGACAGTCTTTTCAATAAACTCACTGTTGTCTTTTAAATAGTTGCGATGTACGCTCATCAGACATAAACCCGTAAGCCTTTCTTCACCCATGGTGCTTCTAAGCCACGTTTTAACTCTTCGCAGCGTACTGAAGGACCGTTCTACGGTCGCCGTGGTGCATGGGATAGTGCTTAAAATAATTAATGCCTTTCTGACAGCAGGGTAAAAAATGTTGGCTTCGTTGAACAGACCAATTACTTCTATGTCCCTTAATTGATCATCTGATAAAGCCTTCGTCACCCATAAATTATGCCAAAGGTTCAGTTCTCAGGTGATATCCAGGTTATAAAATTCTTGGAATGATTCTGCGTTTTTGTGTAGGTCTGTAATGCTGGTTTTTGTCATATACAAGGGGTGTAGCCTGCTTAAAGCAAACGCCGGAGTATTTTCTTGGGAGAATCGAATATTCAGTGATGAAATGAGTGAATCAATGTATGGGATTATCAGGGAACGCCGCCAATATTCGTTATCATTGTCTGATGGCGGATTACTTCTATGTGTTTGCTTATGAGCAAGACGTGGAACCGAAATTTCTATGTTCAAATCCATTGCAACAGCTCGTGCTTTTTGAAGTATTTCATTACTTATTCTATCAGGAAACTCGCGGTCATTTCTGAGAATGTCCTTGATATTTTTGATGTGTTCCCCTACCGAGATCATGTCGATCGATTTAGCTTGCAGTGCGTTAACTACTGGTTCTAAAACTGCTGAATATTTGGCTATTGTTTGTAGATTAACAATAAACACTGGTTTTGTAACGGCTGAATGCAACTGATATGCAGATTTTCTGGTGGCATAATTTCCTTCTACGGATAACGTTTCTAGAGATTTCACAAGCTCTGAAAAATGTTGAGAAAACTTTCTGATTGATTTATATTTTTCTGACCATCTCGTCTCACATAATCGTGATAGGTTTGGAGCGTAGTTTCGACGTGTAGTCGATTCCCTGAAAAACGTTATAACATCCTTTACAGTGGCGACAGTATTTCTAATTTCTGGCACTGCGTTCGCATCATTCACAACAAGGTTGAGTTTGTGACTTGAGCAATGAAAATATAAAGCACGAGGATATTTTTTTCTCAAAATGGCTTGTACGCCACCCTCTTTCCCTGCCATTGTAGAACAGCCATCGAATCCAAAACCTACGCAATCTTCGGTTGAGAGGTTAGAACTAATTAAGAAATTGTCAATTGCTTCGGCAATTGCGGAAGCATTTTGTGCTTTTAGTTCAACGAACCCTACAAATTCTTCTCTGATTTTCCTTTTGCTTTCGTCGTAGAACCGCACGCCTATTAACAGCTGTTCTTTCCCAGATACGTCTGCTGTTTCATCAGCTAAGACTGCGTAAGCCATGGTCTTCTGAACCTCACGAATTATATTCTCCTTAATAACTTCGCCACATAAATTTATCAATTCGTTTTGTATTTTTGGTGATGTGTAAACTGCATTGCGACGGCACTTTTCCAGGTGACTCTTTAATCTGTCGTCCCCTGAATTGATTCTCAACTTCAATAAATCTAATAAAACACCCTCATCTGCTTGTTTGCCCCTAAGAGGCATATCATGTGTGCCGCAAAATACTATACAAGAAATAATTGATGACAATATTTGTCTGTTTTCATCGATTTCTTTTTGATGTCCACTTTGCAGTTGGATGTCTACAGGAACATTTTCAAGAAATTTTTTTGCAGCATTTGTCGCCGTTTGGTGAAGGTTGGTCGTTGCATGCTTTCGGCAGTCTTCATGCATATTTTTGAACTTTATATATGGCCTGACCATAAACGATCCCAAAATTCCTCTCACAGTGCTAATGGGCGGAGGGAACAAAACACAATGCTTACAAAGAGCACCTTTTAGTCGCTTGGAATATACTAGCCATGGTGAATATTGATCCAACCAAGCATGGTTAAATTTTCTTTTTAAATGGCTTGCATCACTTTCAAAATCGTAATTTCTGGGCGGGATCCAAGGATTTTGTAACAACTCCCTCTTCTTTTCCGTCGATAGCTGGGTAGCCAACCCAACATAACGTCCCAGATCATTTTCATGACAGCCATCGTCCACTATAATTTCAGGATCGACGTTGACTTCATAAGTTTGTTGGGATGTCGATGGAGAAGAATAGTCGGCAACAGGTTCTACAGGAGAATTTGACGCTTGTCCAATGTTAGCATGCAATGATCTTGGCATTACATGAGTGGTTTTATCATGGTTGTCATTTTCATCGCTTCCACTGCTACTTTCCCGACCTTTTTTTCTTTTTTCGCGTGTCCTCCCTAAAAAATGGATACACAAAAATACTCTTACAGTGTTTAGGCGGGTTGTATAAGACGAAAATAAAGATCAAGTTTCACATTCTAATATATATGGTTTGAACGCCAAATAAGCATATCTAGGTAATTTGAAATAATACACTTGTTGTGACGTTAGAGAAAAGGGACTTTGTTGTCGGTATGGACTTATTAATAAATCCAAAATATTGCAAGGATCTTTCTTTTATGTTTTTAATCACAAAATATTCAAAAATGTTATTTCAGCTATTATAACTAAACCACGTCTTGTAATTAATAAATTTAAATATTGTAAGTAATGCTTAAGATATACACTTACAAGAGAGTCAAAGCCCCCCATTAAATCAAATAATCATATTAGGTACCTACTTAAGTGTTTTGTTTTGACTCACCTCTTTCAAAGAATTTCCTGATATCCATTTGACGGAGTAATATTTCCAGTTGTTGCACAGTAAACGTAAATCTCGTGTCGCCGCAACGAAACTATAAGACACTATGTCGTATGAAATATTCGCTCGTATTACACTCCGAACTGAATTGTTTTCGAACTAAATTGACGTGCTCTGCCTCACGCTTCCGCTTATATATTGAAATATTCTTGCTCCCGAAATATGTAGAAAATACTCGACTCTATTTCCATCCTTGTCTTATACTTGCTATCACTGTCTTATCTTTCCAGAATAGTCCATGCTAGAACGTTCTTCGCGGTATTGCTATTCAATACAAGATGTCGCTATTGACCGTATAAATTGATCCTATTTCTTTTTACTGGAAAAAGTACTGCCGTCCGAAACTAGATGGCGCTAGATGTTGTTTTCTCCCAATTATATTCGGCTTTAATCCTAGATGGCTCTCTGATTGTCTCGGCGGAACCGGAAACTACGAGATGCGACGGTTTTGCGGGAGATTTAAATTATATTGCATCGCTAACAGTATACTAGAATTACTAGAGTCTGTCTAGTGAGCCGCGGCACAGATAAAACCGCAGCAAAAATCTTTTAGTTGTAAACACTGAATATACTATGAAATTTGAATTTGATACTTTCACTATTTTATTTTATAAACACTAAGAATCTTAAACTAAATCTGTACAGATATATACTACTTAAAATAATATGCAACATATTGAATATTATTTTATTTTAGCATTGAAAACAAATTAATATAATAAATAAAACCAAACTTGCATCAAAACCTTACTTAGTTTTTATTTATTCTGTCGCATAATCAAAATCAGATTCCAGAAATTAAATTCTCGACTATGAATCGTTACTGTCACTTTCATTATCACTAAAAAATAATAAAAACGAAATAAAGAAATAAATAAAGTGTATCAAAACTTGATCAAAACATTTTGCGTTTCGTTTGACGGCGGCTGAAAGTCACTATATAAAATATTCTAATAAATACGTTGCGGCACGACCGACACGACTCGCTATACATAGACTCTATATCGAATATTGTAGAATATTTAACTATAGAAAAAAAATCTGGCTGAAAAGATATTTTGTTTCCAACACTTCATTTTGCGCAGAGTAGGTAATACGTTTTTAATTTCTATTTGCCAAAAAAAAATTACATTTATTTAATCTTCTAGGGGGGGGGGGGGGGGCAGCTGCCCCCCCCTGCCCCTACCTGGGTACGCCCTTGCGCAGAACAGATGGCCGATGGGGCCGAAAGGTTCTGGAGTGGAGACCACGGACAGACGACCTGATGAAGGTCACAGGACGACGTTGGATGCAGGCCGCTTCCAACCGGTCCTTTTGGAAAATCATGGGGGAGGCATATGTTCAGCAGTGGACGTCCTACGGCTGAGATGATGATGAACTCTGAATAAAGCTGAAATGAAACAATGATATTGTCAATAATAACGATGTATTTTTTCCAAAAGTTAACAATTACTTTAAGGACTTATTTGAAAAAATTACGACTAATTAAGGACACGAAGAATCATAATATTAATTATATTGAAAATATTTAATTTTATTACTCTAAAATTGTACTTTAATACCTTTGTAATAACCCGTGTGGTTACCATTGTTAGCTATAATTATTTGGCATCGACGGGTCATGGATTCTATTAATCATCATTGACGATCAAATAAATTAATATAAATTGATATGAATTAAGACGACGAAATGTATAATTTTCTTAATTAGGTAGCCAGACCAAAAACGGAATACGTAGAAAACGTACGTATAAAGTGTACTTTCGTTTTTTTGAATGGGTCAAATAGAAATTATATTAATAAACTAGTTGACCCGCCAGCGGCTTCGCTTGCTTGGTCTTGGTGTGGTGGCGAGAGAGTTATTCTTTAAATTTAAATAACTTTTTTATTTATGAACCGATTGAAACAAATACTAAATGATAAATGAACCACAATATATTAGTGAACTACATCTAAATATACGGATAAGCCGTTTCTGAGATTTGCGTGCACAGACAAACATATAAACAGGCAAATAGATAAAAAATCTAACAATATTTTTTTCATTCTACTTTTGTTTATAAAAGTCCCATTAATATTTTTCCTAAATATATATTCCATGTACAGACAGCGATCCGTTACATTTTGATTATATGTATAGATATGAAAAAGTTGATAGCAAGTCGAGTAATTAAAAATATTATGTTTAATTATTTATCATAATTTAATCATGTTTGTATTTCCAGTGATGAGCGGTGCCGGGGCAGAACTATGTGTCCTAGGATATGAAATCGCACCAGGCTTGCTGTGAGTACGTCCTTTTCGATAATACCTTACTGTTATTCCCTCCTCCGCGGTGATATTTTTTACTCCATTGTTTTCCAATGTGCTAACACTGCTAACTGATGAAGTACGTTCGCATGTTGTGTGGAATTTTATCATGTTTGACGTCAATATTACGTAAAACAATAAATATTTCCGCTATTACGTACTGCATGTGTATAGTATTTCAAAGTATGTCAGGTGAAATTCGTGAAGTTTATAGAAAAGAACCATAAAGTAAATAGTAACAATACAGATACTAATAATACTTAGTTTAGTACATAGTTATGTATGATATTTATGATACAGAGCTTCTTTGACAATATCCATAATAAGTTCCGGATAAAATCAAATACGTTAGATAATTTATACAAAACCTGTTTGTTTAGATAGAGCTTTATAGGTATAAGTGTCATGCGAGAAACATGCTCTCAATCTTATTCCGTGAAGGGATGGAGGTAAATAAAACTCATCCACTGTAGTCATGTTAATTGTTGATAAAATACAATTAAAGTGATTTTATTAAAAATTATCTGATTTCTTGACACTATTCATGATTAAAATCGATTCCAATTATATAATTCCCAGACAATATTTATAATTAAATTGATTTTAATTTCATTATTAATCTGTCCACATCAGGACAAAAAATAACAATAGATTTACGAGTATGTATGAAACTTGCCTCGAATGAGGCTTGCTGATTCGGACAGATTAAGTATCGTTATTTCTTAATGTATGTGTTATTTCTCAATTCAGAATTATAATCAGTAGAAATTATAAATTTAAAATGTACATTCAATACTATTCGTCAACCATCTCGGTAAGTTACAGAGTCCTGTTAACCATATATGTAAGAAATGTATACTTTTAACCTATGACAATGCAATAAAGTTATTTGATTTGATTTGTAAGATACGCGGAACCTAGACTTACTATAGGTACCAAGATCGCCTCTTGCTCAAGAGACCATCTTGGATATGAACTCCATAGACCACTTGTTCTGTCTTTAAGCAATATACTCGTAGTGTGCAATGGTTGAAACAAAACACACGCGAAACGGAAGTCGTAAAAATTTGAGATTTTTATTAGATAGGTATATATTTTATTAGATTTACTACGCGTTCCGGTCCATGCTAAAATTCTACGAATGTTCAAAACATTTACCGCATCATTTATTAAGTATATACCTAATAATAATACCTATATATTGAGAGGGCCAAGGAATTTATACGAAATTGTTGAAATCTGGTCCATCGCAATATAATCAATGATGCAATGATTTAATCGTAATCCTATCCAATATTCAGATATAGTTTATTACTGTATATTTAATATAATAATATATAATTATATTTGTTTATCTATTGCTATCGCTGCGAAGACGTGTGTCGTGAAGTATCAAAATCTTGGCGATAATATTCGAATACTTACTCATGGGCTTGAGATGGCCATTCGCTGCAAACAATGCCGTTCTTAGTAAATTATCATTTGGATAAAAAAACACAGCATACGCTTACACTTTTTTTAATTTTAATAAAAAAAAATATTGTCATTTTCTTTATTTTTGATTTGATTGATGGGATTTAAATCACACCACATATTCTTTTTGTAATAACAGAAAAAATAACAAAATTGCCAAAGCTGGTGTAGAAAATAACAGCGATTATAATACATTAGTATATTAAGCTATGAGGAACAATTAATTATTATGCATAAAATAATAAAAATAGAACAATTACCAAATAGAATGACAACTTACTTTTTAGGGTGTTGTACCCAAGGGTAGGGTAAGGGTAAAAACGGGATCTTATTACAAAGACTTAAGTGCGACGTCCGTCTGTCTGTCACCAGGCTGTATCTCATGAACCGTGTTCAGACTGTTAGACAGTTGAAATTTTCACAGATGACTTATTTCATTTGCCGCTATAACAACTAAAAAACCGGCCAAGTTCGAGTTGGGCTCGCGCCCGAAGGTCTCAGTAAAAACGGCAAAAAAATCATGTCTGTTGTATGGGAGATTTATAGATAATGGTACGGAACCCTTCGTGCGCTGTTCGGACTCGTACTTGACGGTTTTTTTATTTATTTTAGCCGTAACTCCGTGATTTTATTCGTCTCATTTAACAAAAAAACATGCAAATTTAAGACTTTACTAACCAACCTAACCTTTTCTAAAAAATCTCAATAAATACTTACCTATAAACAAATAGGTAAGTAGTTATATCAGCAACATCATCCAGTCGTCCAGTGTTTCTATCACTGTAAGCACTTTATTGTTATGCTTATAGGGCGCTTATCGCTCTCCCCCGCACCAGACGGCGGACAATTTGATGATGATGCATTCATCACTTAGTAGTTTAAGCTTGATAGAAAGGCAGTCTGTGATTAGCCTTCATCTTGTACAGTTATAATATTAAATTTAATTCAATTTCAATTAAATTGGTAGATATTTTTAAAAACCTAACAACGTTTCCACTAAGTATACTAATACGTACCTATATAAATTAGGACAAAAATACCTTGCATGAAGCTTGTAAAGTTTACCTGTTTTCGTTGAATTTGCTATGTTAATGATTTTTCTATATTTTCCATCTCTATCTAGAGTTAAGACGCGGTCCGACCACAATTTTAAAATAATTTACGATGCTTTACGTAAGGTTGAAAATCGCTTGATAAATTGGACGATGGAATGCGAAAATGCGTTAATTTTGTACGTTTTCTTTATATTTTTCGATATAAACTAACACAATTGAAAAAACTGCTGGTTATTACTTTATACGTTGGCTAAGTATTACCTAAAAAAAATATAGTGTTATCGCTGAAAATTCTGAGAGTTTGGACGTGACAGTTTATTTTTGTGGACCTATTCAGGATTTTTTTCTGCTGAAAGAGAGTTATATTTATGAATTCTATTCGGTTATTACTCGTTTCCTATTTCTTTTCTAACTTTTGTATTTGTATCATAATATACTATAGATCTGTTTCGTTACACTAGGTGTTTAAAAATTCAGCTTTTTCTTTACTCAGGGTACGAGCGCGCCTTAATGGTCTTTTATAGCTTGACGACATGAGAATAACACTTTATCACATTCAAAGTGAATTAAAACCCGTAAAATTGTATAATGTAAGTCCACTTACCTAAAAATACTGTTTAATATTCTGCTCGAATCTGGTTATTAATTATGCGCTCGCTTTCTAAGTAGGTAGTTACCTTACCTGTTTACTAAGGTATATATTATATTCTTGGTTATAAGGTAATACCACAATACCTTTAATGCTCATTCAGATTATATATAGCTCTACCTCTTGCTTTTAACTTTCCAATAGGTATGAACATTTGTGAGGTCTGAGGCCAAATATCATTATATGAAATATCATATCAAATAAAAACAAATATCCTATAATTAATGCACCCAAGGAACGCACCGGTCAATGACGGTTTCAGTTTTATCCAGAGCTTTTAAACTTAGCAGTAAAGTCCAGGGGCCGCTGCCACTAACTAAATTTGTACCAACAGCAATCGAACTGAAGTTGAAATATACGTTTTTTTAATTCTGCTATTGAATAACAGTCCAGCTGCAGTTACGTTTCTATTGACCCCAGCGATCAGTCAAAACGTTATATTATGCGAACTCGATAAATCATGAACACGACGCTAACAGCTCATATTCGTAGATAGTTCTTGTTTTTCTAAGAAACAATATAAGGTCTTTTTGTATAATTATCGAAATACAACCGGAGTCGAACTGCAGTTGCAGCGGAATAGGTTATTGAACGTTGCGAAAAAGTATAATTGATCCAGTTACCCAATGTTGGTAGATAGTAGATACTGTTCAAAGGGCTGATTCCACTAACAAAATTGCAATCGAACCGAAGTTGAACGGTGACTTTTAGACGTTTTCTTATTTTGCTATTAAAAACCGTCTAGACTGCAGTTACGTTTCTGTTGACGCCAGCGATCGATCAAAACTTTATAATCAATAAATGACCTCATTAGTAAGGTGGATGTTGCTAGATGTCTATTATACGCTGATGACCTTAAGCTAGCTCTTGAAATTAGAATACAAAGTGACTGTATTATGCTTCAAAATGACATAAATTCTTTATATAATTGGACTGTAGCGAACAAAATGCTATTTAACCCAAATAAATGTCACGTCATGACTTTTGACCGTTAACGCGACCCTATACATTATAACTATACAATCTGTGACAATATTCTTAAAAGAGTGACCACCATAAAGGACCTGGGCGTTACGTTTGATCGTGGCTTATCTTTTCGTGACCATATTTTAAATACACAAAGGAAGCCTCCCGACGTTAAGGTTTTGTGCTGCGGAACGCGCGCGATTTCCATGACCCTAACGTCATCAGGCTCTTGTTTACTACTCTCGTTAGGAGTAAGCTGGAGGCAAGTGTGGTTGTCTGGAACCCGTATCACGTGACTTACACCTTGCTGTTGGAAAAGGTGCAAAAAACTTTTTTGTGGTATTTGTACAAACGGGTATATGGCTATTACCCTTATCTCTACCCAACTAAGTTTCTCCTCGGGCAACTTGGTTATAACTCTTTGGAAGTTAGAAGATCGGTTGATCAGCTTTCCACTTGCTGCAAAATTTTAAGAGGCAACATGGACTGCCCTACCCTTCACAATCTCCTGTGTTCGCTGTACGTTCCTGATAAATACATCAGGCACAGGCCAAGCCACAGGCACTTGCTGTTTGCTATTCCTAGTCGTCGCACCGTGGCCCGAGCCCAGTCGCCCTTGTGTCGCTCTCTAACCAGACTCAACGCATTTCTGGACGCCAACACCGAATGTGACTTATTTTGTGACAAATGGCATAGTATTTTTAAGTTATTACTGAGTTTCTGTGAAAAAATATAATAATTAGGATATTTTATGACAATTTAAATTTTTCTTGACATTTCTTATTTTGACATATAAATTTTAATAATAAGTGTAAGTGGTGTATGCCGTGCTTATTGTAACAAATAAATAAATAAATGACGCTAACTCACATTCGTTTAAATAGTAGCATAATGTAATAATGTAATAAATAAAAACAATAATAAATAAAAATAATGTAATAAACAGTAGGTACTGGTTTAAGATGAAGTTACGTTCCAATAGGTATGGCTCTAGAAATAGAAGAACGTTTTTTGGGTAATGATCGAACGACAACAGAAGTCGAACTGCAGTGGCAGCAGGATAGATTTTTAAACGTTGTGAAGTAGTACAATTGACCTCCCAAAACTATAGAGATACTTTGAGCTCCGACTTTGACACAATTTAACTTGAGTCAAATTTCTATTTCTACTAGCGTAAATTGTCTTTATACACTGTTATAAAAATCAGCCGTTTGACAGCTGTTTGGCTCTATTCACCTAGTAATTAAACTAACGATATACATACAGTGCTCTTAACCCGTTCCGTGTCTAGTGTTTACCGGTTCATTTCCGAACTACGCATAAAAGTTCAAATAAAAGATCCTACGCTTGAATAGTTTGACCAACTAAAAGCAAGTTTATACCGGAAGAAGACGGTTGCTGTATCACGGATGTGGTGATGGTGGTCGGTCACCGTTCCCAAAACTTTCAATGGAAACGGGAACAGGATATATATAAGTCACGTCACTAGCAGATACAATAATAATCAATGTTGCATGTTTTATTACTCTAATAATTAAAACTTTAGTTCATATCATAAAGTCAAGCACTACCTTTACATTTCCGATTACGTCTTCTAATATAGAACGTATTTCCTAAAGATTTTTCATAATACTCTTTACAAAAGCTTACACATGGCCGTAAAGTATCCTAGAGCCTAGAGTACGGCATTGACCTTTCTCTAAAGATGTCTCTTATATACCTCTTCACTTACACTTATCTACGCAAAGTGGCTGAACCCTCGAGATGGGCTGCGTAATGCCAGACATCTGTCTTTCAACACACGGTACTGATGGCTTATAATATTTAACATGCTTTGAGAGAAACCACAAAGCTACGAATGAGGTCAGACAAGATTATGAACGTGGAGAAAAATGAACCTGCTTCCCGACATGGTACAAAGTAAAGTCTTTTTATTTGGATTAATATTGTCTTTTACATTCTTGACCTACATAAATTAACATCGTCATCAAGACTGGCAATCAATCAATCAATCAATCCACGCAACAAGTGTGTTTGCTGGTTTGTGAGGTCATCGGTTTTTTTTTCACAAACGATGTTACGAATCGAAGTGATATTTTTGCCCTTTCCTAAGGAAGCTTATTAATAGGGAAAGTGACATAGCGCGTGAAGTGAATAACAGCGTTGAAGATGCACTTATACCCTACGAAGAAATAATGTCAGGAAGCATAACTCAGAACAAATTCCTCACTAAAAGTGGTGATTCAAACCAAAATGACGTATGATTCCAAATACGAATTACTTTCGAGGTAACAAATAGACATTCGGTGATTGGTTTAAATTTTAGAAGGAAAGCAGGGATCCACGCGCGTGTTGCTACGTCTACTATGACAGCTGAGTCATAGCGGCGTGAACGATGTTATTGATTTAGCACGACTTTTATTGGGTCATTTTTTTAAGGTTTACTCATCAAGGTCATTTTTCACTCTTCCTGATATTATTTCTTCGTGGCTTACACCAACATTTATGTACAATCGAATACAACAGCACAGCCTAGGTATATATCCGTATTTTACACTGGGGCAATAGGTTAGGTAGAATGTTTGCTTACATTATTGCTCTATGTCGCAGTACTTTTTGGCTACAATTGTATATCTAGCTAACGTTGACATAGAACAATGTTGCGGTAGTTATTACCACAACAATTGCCCATGTAAGTTGACCTTCATAATTGCGCTTGTGTGCCCCGAATGGATTCAATTCATACGTGCAGGCCCGCCGCTAGCTCTTTAGTAGCCCGCGTGCAATACCGATCATGCCGCCCTACGACTACTTACGCTGAGTTTTGTCAAAAAATGGCTATTTAATGATTTCTTATAATCGTGGGAAAAAAGAAAAGAATCATAACGAAGATAACATTTATTTTGATTAGGTACATACTTAGTTATTTTCGTATTTACAAAAATTTACCTCTTCTTGCCTTTATATTTGCGAAATCTTGAATCAACTTTCTTGTATCCAAGCTGTCTAAGATTTCATGTTCAATTGAAACTATAGCTAAATTACTTAGTCTTTGCTGGAACATTGTTGATCTTAAATAGTTTTTTATAATATTCAATTTTAAAAAGGATATTTCACCAGATGCAACTGAAACCGGCAGTATAAGTAAAATTCTTAGCGCTACTGCTGTGTTCGGAAATGTTGAAATTAAGTCATTAGTAAAAAGATATTGTAATAGGGTTTGTGGATCATTTGACTGGTTTTCTGCA
Organism: Selenia dentaria; assembly: GCA_917880725.1. Classification (NCBI taxonomy): domain Eukaryota; kingdom Metazoa; phylum Arthropoda; class Insecta; order Lepidoptera; family Geometridae; genus Selenia; species Selenia dentaria. Next base: position 15,428,274 of record OU862888.1, on the reverse strand, counting down.
AAATGCAACTTTAATACAATGATTTCATTAAACAAATCAATACCGTCAATATCTGATTCACTACTTGAATCATCTTTAAACTTCAGATTTAAATCTTTACAATGTTTAATTAACTCATCATTAGAGTAATTAAATAACTTATTGCTAAAAAAGCCAAATACATCGGTAAATGTTTTTAACTCCTCGAATCTATTCTTTAAAGATGTTATTGTCTGATCTAGGACTCTAAAATAAAACTCTACTCTATATTTGATTTTGGGGTCTACTAAAACTTCGTCACTGTGTTCATATTGAAATTGTGTTGGTTTTCTTCTTGGACGAATTGTATTTATTGGTGGCAGTTGAGCTCGTGAGCCACTTTGGAAGCTTCTGCTAACACCATTTCAAAATGTTCATCCGTGCGATATTCTGTGAACTTACCAATCAATTTATTTAACAAATTTATGCAGATCTGATTATTCATTGTGGGTGTATTCACTCTTCATCATTTTGCTCAGAGCATTAATTTACCGAGTTTTAATTAATTTTAATTTTTAAACCGAGCAAATAAATCTATAATTTTGAATGTTCAGAGCAAGTGAATGAGCTTTGTGAGATGTAGTACAATCCCATTCCAACGAATCACCAAATATTTCCAGCAAAGCATCAAATATTTTTTCGAGGTGATACCGTAATGGTTTAACTGCATCAATTCTGCTAGACCATCGCGTGGCGCTTAAAGCTTTTAATTTTAAATTTGGTAAATGTTTGCAAATTATCGACCACCTTTTTGTAGATGATGAAAAGAAAACGTAAATTCCTTGAATTATATGAAAGATTTTCACAGTTTCGTGCGTAATATTTGCTGCATCATTCACTACCAAATTAAGACTATGAGCCGAGCATGGGACGTAAAATGCGCGGTTATTGATTTCCATTTTTTTTTGTAATCCATTGTGTTTTCCACGCATATTAGAACCATTATCATAACCTTGACCACGTAAGTTTTGAATGTTGAGATTTAATTTTGAAAATAAATCTAAAACAAAATTTAATAGACTTTCACCTGTGGAGCTGGTGATCGGAGAGAAACCAATGAAATTTTCACAAATCGCAACATTTTTGGTTTCATTATTTAAAAGAACATACCTGATTACAACTGTGATTTGTTCTGTGTGACTTACGTCTGGTGTGCAATCTAATATAATGGAGAAATATTTCGATTCTCTGACTTTGTTTAATATATTTTTTTTGTTCGTGCCGAGCAAATTAATTATTTCATTTTGAATTTGATCTCCTATATAATAGTCATACGAGTTGAATCTGATTTTGAGGACTGAATTCTGTGTATATGTTCCCGCATGACTGAATCAAAGGATGCTATCATTTCGATTGCTTTTAAAAAAATACCATTATCATGTTCATACAATGTTTTTGACGACCCCCGGAAAGCCAGACACTGATGTGATAAAAACTTGATAACAGCTATGATTCTTTCTAATACATCACACCATTGTTTTTTTTTCCGATTCTAGTAGTCTCAGTTGCATTTGATTTACAGTAGTTTTATTTTTTAACATGTTATTCAACTGTACCCACGATTTCACATTTTCACTGTGGGAAACACTTGTTTCGTGTCTTTTCAATGTTAATGATAAATGCTGACAATCAAAAAACCGTTCAAAGCAGACAAACTACTAACAGATTTACCAAATATTTTACAACTAAAACAATACACTGAATCTTTTGAAATAGAATAAACAAACCATTCTCTGTTAACTTTTTCTCCATTGGGAAGATTTCTATAATAATAATTGTCTGTAAATTTTCTTCCATCGTTATTAGTAGGAAAGTTGCAGTTTGACTTGTACGGGACCACGACTAACCAAAATATTAACAAGATCATTAGTCATACTGGCAGGCCTCAAACCGGGATCATCACCACAATCTAAATTGCTACATATCACTGATAACGATAAATTGCTTACAGGTTCTTCAGTAGTACCTTCTCTTGTTTTACTGGACTCTCCTTCTGAAGAACATACATCTTTTTCTTCAGACAACTCCACAGCTTCTTGATTTAAGGCTGTGCTTGTTAAAGCTACTTCATCATTTTCTTGACATTCCGTTTCCATATTTTCTGGTTTGCTTAAAAATTTCATTAAAAAACCGGCCAATCTTTCTTTCTGTACCTCCTTTTCTCGTTTTTGCTGTCGAAATTGCGCTCCTGAAAGTTTTTTCCTTTTCTGCGGTTTCTGAAATTCTTTGTAAACGTTAAGTATTTTTTTTATTTAAGTTTTTTTCATACTAACTATATCTATTTTGTATTCTACAGGAAGGTATTTAGTCCATTAACTAAGTTTTTACCTACCAACGTAACATTTTCTAAACTCAAAGTTCATTTAAATCATAACATAACCCATTAATTCATTTTCAAAATCGAGGACATTATCACCAAATGATATTAATGGCAAATATGATAATGCCCCGCTTTTATCGAAATAAAAGCCCTTATTGTTCCTTAAACTGTAATTATTGTGATAAGTCAATAAACAGGCGTAGGTAAGTACTTACCATAACTACGATTCCTTTACACTTCTGTTTTGCACTGACAGATGATACATTGAATTATAATCAAACTAAGTTCAAATATCAATCATTATTCCTAGACCCACCACTGAAGAGCTATCAACAATAATTGCAATTTAATGTGCGATGGTTACTGTTCATCCACCATGGTACTGTTGGAATGCGTACAAGTACCTACCAACTGAGAAGGAAGCTCAGTGGGGAATCCCCTAACTTCGCCAGTGCTGACCATAGAGTACATTTAATAGTGCTGCCTTTCATAGAGTACGATACTTGTATCGAATTTTGGGCGCCACCAAGCGGGGTCATCCTGCCGACAGACGACGTTTGGCATTAATTGCATCTTAGTTTTAACGGATGTTAATAGATGGCGGTGTTAACGCTAAGATTGCGCGCCGCCAGTCGAGTTTTTTTCCATGCGATGACATTTTTTATTCTGTAGGTGGGGTGGGTATTATGACAATGATTTTGAATATTACGTGATGGGTCGCTCGATTTGCCGCCCCCCTAGACGTGCCGCCCGCGTGCGGTGCACGCCTTGCACGCCCGCTTACGGCGGCCCTGCATACGTGTAAGTAACAAAAATCTATGGCCGGCGACGCAGGAGAACTAAAAAAATAATAATACGCACACTAATGCTGTGTAATGAAAATAATATTATCACAATAATTGCTATATACCTCAAATAAATTTCAAACAAAAGTATTGAATATCATACCGTTTTATAAATTGTATGAAGAAAGCATGTTTTTAAAATAATAGGTTACCTACTAAAATTGGTCGCCATACGTCTTTTTTCACCAAAGATTCTCAAACACAAACAGAACATCAGACATAAACAGAAATCTTTCAACGATTTTGAAAAAAAAAACATACCCATGGCTAAGTTAATATGACTAATGTAGCACATCGGCAAGGCCCAACATTCAGGAAAATTTTACAAAAAAATACTAACTGGTAATTCCTTAATTTGACACTGTAGTCCCCAATAATGTTATCATAGGCAGCAAATTTAATTTATTTTTCAAACGGTATTTTATTTAGAACTACCAGAAAAAAAAAATGTTGTTTTTGTATCCGCTGTGGCACCTCCTGCGGGTTCCTGCCGGATTATCCACTAATTACTGGGCATGTACTGACATATGTACTCGTAAATATTTATATATTGTTATTACCCCCAGTTGCAATCGCACAATTTTTTTTTTTTTTTTTTTTTATTGTCCAAAATTATTACAAAATAACAAATTGTACTTAACATTAAAGACTGCGGAAGCCTGAAGGGCTTATGAGCAGTCAATGAGTTCACATATCATATCACGTAACATATCATATTATGTATCTATATATAAATTATATTATAATAATTAACTTACATTAGAAATAACTATTTAATCACATTCACAGTACATAATCAGAGTTATTTAATAATATAAGTTTCTTTTTAAGTATGTTGAAAGGGCGTGGAGTGTGGAGGTATATGTCCTGTATGTCTTTAGGTAAAGTGTTAATTAATTTAGGTAGAAGGTAATTGTAGGTTCTCTTTCCATATGTGTTATTATATCTAGGTAGCTGAAATGGTTTAGAGTTATTTAGGGTACGTAAGTTGTTAGGACGCTTATATTTGTTTAGGTTTAAAGTATGGATTTCGTTATATTCTTCTTTTAAAATTGACATTTTTATCATGTTTTGAATGGGCAAAACGTTGCAATATTGAAATAAATAAATAAATACACTATGCTACCGCATCACGTTACGTCATTTATACCTGCGAATTACGGATCGAGTTGAGATTGATTGCCACCCGTGGGGAATGGTTTAGTGCAATAAAAGCTCCCTATATAATATATAATAGGGTGTCCCTATGTATTTACGTACTCTTTTATATCAGAAAAAGACTAAACTAAGATTAAAATAACCGAATATCGTAAAATCATAGCGTCATTTGTTTACAACCATAGTTCGTCAAAAGTGACGTCACCCGTCTGTTGTTTCCCGCGATTTTCAGGCTTCTGACGTGTTTTGTTTGGCACTTTATGAGTTTATAATTTATGTTTCGATCCGCAGAACTGTTTCCGAACGTATTCTTTTTTCTTTACTATTTGCCTGTCGAAAAAAACATATAGATAGACTTTGTTCTGTTCAAGGTGATTTTTGAGTTGAAAATTGCATGAATAAACCTAACAATTAACCTAAGAATGGGTACCGTTAATTTTTGTTAATTTTCCTAAATTTAGGATTATTAACCGTTAAGTGTCCGCAATGGTGCACGAGTATAGGAATCGAGTGTAGAAAGTGTACAAAATCATGAAACGTTTTTTTTATGTTTTCCTTGTCAATCGCCAATCAATCAAAGTTTTAGACATGCATCCATTACTTTACTAGAACATGACTTAGGACTGTGACTTAATGAGAGACTTATTTATGTGGCTGTGACTTGACTCTGACTGCTTGAATAATAATTTCACTTGATCCAACATTAAGCAGGATAACTAACTTAATTTGAGGAATGGCCAATGGACAAAAGTACAAGTCCAGATATAAAGGGAAAAGAGGATCTTTAAAAAGGTATCATTACTTACAATATAACCCGTTAACTCGCAATTCGCCATATTTGGCCAATAATACAATAGATTTCGCAGAAATCTACCTACTTTTCCCAGGCGCGGATCCAGCCCACAAAAAAGGTTCTGGTCACAGCCACCCTAAAATCAGCAAAGTACGAGTCGGAGCATGAACTCTCTCGTGATCGATATTGTATCAAGTCACTCGTCTGATATTAAGCGTCACGCTTGCCCATAACAGTCCAGCAGGCCTAGACAAAATTCAAACAGGCGTGTTTCCGCACACGCTACAGACAAAAATGTGCCTACGAACTTAACGCGACGTCACGTGACTTTTCCACAGATAATGTCAACGCCATACATTTTGGAGTTGTCGTTTGGCGTTAACGATAACAGAAACATCTTTTGTCTAGGCCTGCATTGCCATTCAGAATTTTGAACTAGGTACAACACTTTAAAACCGTGCGTGGCAAAGCACTGCGCTCGGAGATATAAGATGTTCTTGCGCTGTGACTTCGCTGGAAACAACTACAAAGGATATCAAATGATTTCAAATTAAATTTAAAAGAAGCTTACGTTTCTTTTTCGCGAAAACGTTAATAATTTCATCTATATCCAGGTTTTGTATATTGTATAAAACGTCATATCATCGGCCTGTCGAATATGAAAGTGTGACGTCTGATGTCACAAGTCTTTTAGGGTTGTGGGCATGCCCATCGTGCCCACAACGGTGGATCCGCGCTTGACTTTTCCAGGAACTGCAACGTGTGTGGTTAATTTGAGGATTGTATTACAAAATAGTAGATTATGATACTGTTGCATAATAAGGGTTCTTATAACATGAGTGTGTTTTAAAAAAACGAGCCGTAGGCGAGTTTTTTATAGTATCACACGAGTGTTATAAGACCAAGTTATGTACAGTGTCATACACTACTTTATCTACTCTCATAATATAATACGTAAAACAATATTGCAAATAAAATGCTGAATATAACAAAAAAAATATTTTTACTTGTAATAATTATTGATGTTCTGAATATTACAATTATGAAAATGAATTTGAACCGGACAGGAAGCGTTATTGGAGGTACTCGGAGAGGGTATGTTAATGTTGACCTCATTTCTGTTATTTTCAATACTTAACAGTATTGAAAATAACAGTATAACAGTATTTAATTGGATATAGCGATCTTGTTAGTCATTGAATCATCTATATAGCCTTCTGCAACTGTCGTTGACTTCCAACCACCGTGTCGCTTTAGTGCCGTTATATCTCCACCAGCGTCAACTAGCAAGGTCGCAGATGTTCGGCGAAAGCACAAATAAAGTACGATTCGGGGTCGGTAAGTTGAAGATTAATAGAAAAAGATATAGTTACAGGTGTCCATACAAGACCTGTATCGTAATTAAACTTTTTTTTATTATTTTTGGCCTGTACGTAATGTTTGTCATAAGAATTTTGTTTTCAGTTTTATAATCTTTGTATTATAGTATCGGAGTAGATAAAAATGTTTATACAGCTAGCTTATATCAAGGAACTAATTTATTATATAATTTAGAACTGTACAAAGGTACATGTTTGTTTACAAGCTACATAATATGAATCAGTTCATTAATTATATAACTATCTTATCAGTGATATGATCTTTTCTGGTAAGATAATACTCAACACTCGATAAAAAATATTTGAAATTTGTAATTTATTTCATTTGTATGTATATTTTTCTATTTATTTATTACAAGCTGTGACCCACGGTTACACCCGCCTGGTGATAGATGTTGATGAAAAGTATCATATCCTATGAACATATAGATAAGTATAGACGTATAAGTCTATGCCTATGTGTTCATCCAGCGCCTCATCTACCTCCATACCAAATTGCATTAAGGCGAAATGAGTGTAGATTTCGACCAAATTTCATGATTCGACTTCGCAAAAACTTAGTTTTTCGACGCTTATAACCGAAGTTCGAAAAAAACGTAGTGTAGATTGAATATACGTTCTTATGAAGTATTGGAGCCACTACACGATTGAGCAAACTTGGCTCGATAGAAAAAAATGGGCAACAGTCCCTAAATTTTGCAATTTTTCTTACGTACTTTGTGGGAAAAAGCATTTTTATTAAACTATGGGCAAACATATATAAATGAATGTATCGTATTCGAATTTCCAATGAAATTTACTAGTGAACTATGGACTCTTATATCATTAAAATTTAATCATTTGATTGTACGAAATAAACATAAAAAGTATTAGGAAGTATTTAATTGCATCTTCGCATTACATCGTCCAATCTGATAAGCGATTGTCAACCTTATGAAAATCATCGTAAATTGATTTACATTAATTAGGAATGAACCGCGCCTTAACTTTTTTCAGCCGCTTGAGCGTGAAGAAGTAACAAACATACAAACACACACTCACAAAATTATATTACCGCACTAATGTAGAAAATTAGTATACCAGTAAAATATAGTATAGTACCAGTAAAGTATAGAAGGAATTGTACCCATACATTTTTATTCGTTTGTCTTTTGTATAGTAGGTCAGCCTTGCATCGCATAGGTCACACCACACAGGCAAAACCCGTTGCTATAAATGCATTGCCATCTAAGTTTGTTTGTATTGTAACACTAAGTATATTATAGGTAGTAAACTAGTAGTTCTGTGAACAGTAGACCTCGCGAGCACATATTGTATAGTGTTATTATAGCGGCAGTTTTTCGTAAATATGTTCATATTCAGAATTCCTCCTTAAGGTCAAGTATCTAGCCTAGAGCATTCAAAGGTTTTAAAATAATCAATGTTTCATACTAATTTGTTGACATATTCATGTCCATAATTTTCTTCGAACAGATTCGAACTTAATTGATTTTAAAATTTGATGAATAAAGTTCAAAAGTACTTATATGTAGTTGCAATTTTCGGTAAACATCACGCAAGTCTTAGCCGGTTCTTAGGCCATTATTACATATTAGGTATTCCAGAAAGACGCTTAGTTGTGAACCTACGCTTGACTACAGCAGGCCTATTATGTATCTCAGTTCCTAACAAAAGTTAACTGAAATCTAAAAACTGGCGGCCTTAGGTCACTTTTGTCAGCTCCAGTCGGCAACTTTACTAACATTTCTGCTCACTGTAGTCGTCAAAACTGACATAGAGCCGCCATTTTTTTGCCTTGCAGATAATTAGTTAATTGACTGAGTTAATTTTGTATAGCATTTATTGTCAAATCTACACTCAAGTCGAGATTCTCAACTAACTCAACTACTTAAAGAATCGGTTCACATCTCTATTCGTTTGTACGGCCTACTATAGCGGTACGCGTTAATTAGCGGTAAGGGCGATTGGCAGCCTAGCAGGTGATAGAACCCTAATCGGCATTGCAAAATAAGGGAATCACTCCACTTACTATTCCCACTCTAAGAAGCTGATTTTAAAAAAAAGGCCTTTAATGATTGGATTGACACTTGAATTTTGGTGTTTGTATTCAGAACACACCAATATATTCGACCTCCATCTCAATGCTTATACAACCTCCTTGCGAAAAATATACTCGGTACAAACTCCTTGCGCAAAGAATACACGACATACTATATACTACACTTTGTGCAAATAACTCCTCGAGATTTGATTGGTCGATATTTGCGACAGGGAAAAGTTCAGCATTAGAATAAAAACAGTTGTGTTCTACAGAAAAGTACAGAAAAAACTATTAATTTATTTAGTAATTGTTGCTATTTGAGTTTAATTATTTAAACCTTCCATTTTTATTCATTAAATGTTTATTTTAGCCTAAATTATTTCTTTTTCTCGTAGTCATGTAAAGTATAGTATGCGACTCTTGAATAAAGTACGGATTTATATTGGGGCCATGAATCACTCGCATCGCTCAGGATTCTAACACTTGAATCACTCGCTACGTTCGTGATTCAATCATAATGAAATGAAGTCGTTAGAATCCTTCACTTGCTCGAGATTCATGTATGGCCCTCGCTTTAAATCCGTCCTTTATTCACTAATTGCATAATATACTGCCTGAATGTGATGTTGTGTGTGTATGAATAATAGGTACTTATATTATTCATACACACACAACATCACATTACATAAATCTGGACATAAAAACAGACAAACTCAACAAGTAAGTAGCATCGTGATGCTGTGTGTGTCATGAACATGGATCCCGACTCTTAAACTTTCAAACTCTTAGACTTTTAAACTTTCGCGATTTGAACACATGTTTTAAATGTTTATCGGGACTTATCACGTATTATTTAATATAGGTAAAAAAATGTACCTTTCGCTCAACGTTTCGACCATGTTACAATGGCCGTGGTCACGAGCTGACTGATTACTACCTAGTCACTACATTGCTTTAATATGGAAGATGTTATGACAAAAAACATCTTTACACAGAGATGAAATTTCGTCATATTTAGATACTTAAAGAAAAACAAAACATCAAAATACCTGACCTCGTACATGAAGTAAATTATCCTACGACACCAGCTGCGTTTCCTTTCATCTTCTTAATTCAGTAAAATAATATAGTAGAATTATAGAGTGCCTAGGTAGTTTTGGATTTCATTATAATGAAAATTAATACCATGGCTTAGTTTACAACAGTACTGCAGCCGATTGTACACAGGCTAGAGATCGAGTAAATAAGGGTAGTAACCTACCTATATCTAATCTGGCTTTAGGTAACCTATGACACGAAAATACATTTTGTGTCTTAAAATATAATTCCTACCATAAATTATTCCAAGTGACTAATGGAAATCTACCTTCCTCTAAACTCTTCATTTATGTTTTTAGTCATACTTAAACGATTTCATTCAGCAGAATTTCATTATAATAAGCGTGTACGACGTGTGTACGTCATACAAGATTTAGGACTGATATTACCACAGATTACTGAATTAATTGATATAATTAATAATTGATTAATATTTGATATTACGCTGCGAGACAGGTTAAATACTCACATATCTAAATCGACGAGACTTTTCTATTACATCAATATCCTCTGTTGTCATATTATATATGGGCCATTTAGATGGACAGAGTTTCTTGCCTCGAACGTACGATTATCGAATTGAACATAAAAAGTTGCTTCGTGTATACATTCACAATTCTCGCCCTTCCTCTTGGGCGACAATTGTCTCGCATATAATATAATCTGTCTCCGTGTAAACAGAACTACAAAGCGAGAATTGCCTTGCGAGAATTTGTGACAGTCGCTACCATGAGTGCAGTGCGCGTGATTTAATTATATCTGCTCTTCTAGGACAAGAGTTAATAAAAGTAACACTAGTATTTCTGCGAACAGTAGACCTCACGAGCACATAGTCTTATCAGCGGCAATTTTTCGCAGTACTTCACAACCTACCTATCTCGGAAACCACTTTACCCACTATCTATATTATGCTCATATTCTATAAACTATAGTACCTACCTACCTAATGTGAGTAGGTGCCAAATTTTATAAAAATTAGTCTGTAATTAGCGCTACAACAAACTTCCCCCCTTTTTAGGAAAGGTCTCCACTCAAAATCACTGACTACTAAACAATTTTATGATTATATAATAGTAGAACATTCATACCAAGTTTCGTGAAGACTGTTTGAAAACTGCGACCTGTACAGAAAGCCAAACAAACAACCTAACAAATATACGGACAGATGAGTCAATTTGGCCAGTTAAAGCAGAGGCGTTTCGCTCGCTTCACTTGCTCGGTCAATAAAATACTTCACATATTTATATTATTAGTGTAATATCCTTTAGGACTAGGTTATATTCCTCAACTCCCAATTCTCTCGCAAATGCATTAAGAACTGCTTTTCTAGGATCACGACGACGATTTTATAATGCATATTCTCCGTATTCCACAAACACTCGTACCTAACTACCTACTATAACCGCAGTACCAAAATTGAATGATTTTTTTTATAATTTTGAGTACAATTCAGTAGTAATCTCTAAACTCGAAAGGCAAATCTCGTACTCAAAACGGTTCAAACCGATTTGTGCGATACTCGTATGAACATGACAAAATGTCATACGAGATCGTGTTTAGACAAGTCGAGAACTCGTAAGCAGGAATCGCAGGAAATTATCTCCTAGAGATAATTGCTTGCGAATCTCGCATAAAATAATCGTAGGCGAGAATTTAGTTCTTGCCTGTATGTAAACAATATGATGCGATAATCGTATGGCGATTATTGCTTGGAATAGTTGCGTTCGATTTCTCGCCTAGAAACGTACGAGAAACTCTCCTCGTCTAAATGGTCTATATTTCTTAATGCTAGATGTTAAGTAAAAGATGTATATTATACTTACGGGCCATATTGTATAGGTAGCATACCTACCTACCACATACCATATATATGGTCTGTGATACCTACCAACCTACTTATTTTAGTTCTCCACTAATTACAGCAGGAAATAAATTAACTTCTAATTGATTATATCATTTCCCCAGTGTTGCAGCGGCCATGGTGTTTCTACTGGAGACGATGTGGGTTGCAGCATTGTTCATCGACTTGCTATGCCGGCGCGGAGAGTACACACTCACATTGAGGTGCTGGGACTTTATGAGGTGGTCGTGTGGGCGGGCCCGAGCGCCGTTTTATGCGTGTGTGGCGACGGCGATGCTCTTCGCTAATATGACGCTGCTGACTACAATCGCAGGTAATAGTCAGTTGATGCTGTCAACACAGTCATTCGACATGTAATACGACATGTAATTTACTCTCTAGCATTATTTTAGCATAACATACTCAGCTGTATACGTTACGGACAAAGTGCGGGTTGACGGACGTATAGCCAGTCCATTTCGGAGTTTCCAAACCACTAGCCACTGGCATGGTCTAACTAACGAGTGTTCTCTTATTCTATAACTGGGACCGACGGTAAGCTCTTAGAAGCGTGAATGAAAATACTACTAGCGGTCAAACATCCAAGTTGTAACCGAAACGACAGTTGTTACATACTTGTAATTAATGGATACACAACAACTATAAGCAAACCCCGGTACAAGTATGTACCGGGGTTTGCTTAAGGTACGTTGTAATAGTTTGATTTACGATTAAAAGATGATTTATTTGAGTACGTAGAATAACGTATACGTTGTCAGTCTTTAGCCTTATATCTATTCTACGAAGGTACTACTTAGTAACAAACACGTAACAATATCAAAGGAACCTTCTCTCACACAGGAAGTGTGTTTGTATTGTATTACTTGTGACAAGAACATTACAATTTGTTTTGAGCTTCAGACATTGCCTTTTCTCATAAGCCTTATAACATGTCAAGTTATATGTACCTAATGTATGAGAAGGCAAAAGTTTAGATAAAATGATTTCCATTTCACATAAAGTAAGCTCATCCGCTCGTGGAAAATAATTTCATAGCTACCGTACGCACAAATAAGTTTGAATGAAACTGTTGACTTACAAAAAGTTTGTAGACATTTTGCTATCTCTGGGAGAAATTAATGGCACTCGGCACTCTCTTTCTCTTGTCAACTTTCAACTTTTACTATATAAAAAACCAGACAAGTGCTAATCTGACGCGCGCACCTGGGTTCCGAACCAACAGTTAAATATAAGACGAACTGAAGGACAGACTTAGTCGAATATCTTGACCACGGTAGCTCAAAGAAGTTGCCCGAACGGTCACGAAACCGGTCGAGATATTCGACTATACGTACAGCGTAAGTTAAACCGCCAAAATAACATTAAAATGTGTAATACTTATGAAAGTTTCAATCAAGACTTAACATTGTATTGAATAAATATTCGACCTCACATCGATATAAGTTACAGTCAATTGTTTTTAAACGACATATAAAAGATTTGCTCTACCTTTAATTTGTAGTTTTCGCAAAAAAAAAAAACACGCATTTCAGATATTTTGTGTAACTTGTCCTGTGACAATTCTGTATGAATTCAGACATTTCTTCTTGCCTAATTTTAAAACTTTACACTAACAAGAAATACCTATTGGATCTGATTTATTAGCGAGTGTTAATGTGTGTGTCATAAAAGACCGTACTTTTTGATTGTTTCAATACACTTTCAAAGAACCTCTCGTCGTTTAAAGTATCTCTACTCGTTTTAAAACAAAACTTGATAGATATATTTGTACAGACTAAAGACAGACAGACGGACTACGAAGTGGTCCTAAAGGGCTTGGTTTTCCTCTTGAGTATACCTTAAAAAGAGTCGGAAGTGGGTGAATGAATAGTCCCACTCTGTCTCCGAACTTTATTCAAGTCACGGAGGAACTTTATCGTAGCTAAATGGCTTGCGCAAAACTGGGTGCACATCCACTTTAGGTACTTAACAAATCACAAGCAGGCAGGTATCCCACCTTCCAACTCTTACGTACTGCAAAAGTACATGGAGACTAAGCAACTACTATTCTAGAATAATAGGATAATCTAAACGTATATTTTAGACTTTATTTAGGGAAAGTTCTCTAAGTCGTTGTCGTTGTCGTTCGTCTTGCGCTTTTACAATAAAGTCCCAAAATACAACAGAACGGAAATAAAACTCAAGTTTGCTGTATGAATTCAGTTTTGATGAAAAAAGCGTATAAGTACCTACTTTAAGTTAATTAGTTAGCAAAGACGCTAGGTTTAGGTACAACTTACTTCACTTACGCAAAATTGACATCGGCCACACATCTTAGTAATAAAAATGATTAATAATAAAAACAAAACACTGTAAAACAAAATTGAAAAGAATGGCCCTGAGTTTATTTTTGCTATGTTGTGTTTTGTTCTAAGGAAATTAAGGCTTGGGATTATGTGCGTCTGCCAGTGTCAAGTTTTATTTTCCGTTTCTACTCGTTCCTTTTCTTTCCGTTTTTCTTGTTTTGGTGTTTTCTTCTTTTTTGTCTTCGTATTTATTCTGGTTTTATTTATTGGTGGCCCCGAGTTTCTTGTCCGTTCTTCTCGGTAGTGACTCTTTTTATTTTGGAAGACGGCAGTAGAGTATTTTATGGCACATTAATATAATTAATAACTGACGTACAAAAGTGTATTTTATTTGACATTTGCCGCCTTGCCAGTATTTGCGTTAGGAAATTTCATGTATGAAATACCCTTATACCATGGTTTAAACTCGGGCGTCTCTTTGTCCACGTTTTATAAGACGGATTAGTCTTAAGTTAAGTATGTGAAGTTACATTGATTAAAGTAACAGTTGAGTATAACGTAAAAACCGTATGATAGTATTGTTATATTATATATTAAAATGGAGGTAAACGAAGACAAATATAAGTTAGGTAATAATGAAAACATTCCATTAAAACACTTTTTAATTATTAAAACACCTAAAAATATGGTGTTATCCGATGCAATGTTGTTGCTAAGTAGATCCATAAAAAACCAACGTTAATAAATTATTCCAAACGTTCAGTAATTATTAGTATTTTTTTATCTTTTCATTAGTTTTACATGACCAAGGGAGATCTTTAGAGAAAGCTGAATTCCATTCCAACGCGCCCGTGGTAGGAATGATTTTTACCTGGCATCCTCCCACCTATGCATATACAGGGTTATTGGTAAGTCGACCTATTCCCGTTACCGGCGCGTAGTTTACATCGTTTCTGATTGATTTGGCTATGAAACACCATATCCTAACTCTAACCGTTTTCGAGATATTTGAATTTAATTGAAATATGTTAGTCTTATTATTACCATTATTTGATTTTTACATGTAAAATAAGATGATTTAGGACCTCAATAACCAATATTGTACGTAAAATGAAAAAATGAGTAATAGCATTAAAACTTATAAAAACTAATAAATAATAAAACAATTAAATTCAAATATCTCGATAACGGTAAGATTTTAGGATATGGTCTTTCATAGTCAAATCAGTCAGAAACGATGTAAACTACACGACCTTAACGGGAATAGGTTGACTAACCAATAACCCTGTATAGTGTATGTGTAATATATTTCAATTCATTTCATTCATAAGCTGCGCAACAGTTTTGCATTTTGGATAAGCCAGAGATTTTAGCAAAACATTAATTAAAGGTGCAAAAGCTTTCGTTAAGTAATCATATAGTATTATATAGTAATCATAAATTCTGCCTGTAAATACAAAAGTTACAGGTTCCTCAAAAAATTGGTTGCGAAGAAGTAATGGTGAATAGGATAACCATCATATTCCACAGATCACAGTAACTAGGACCTATTCTATATGGCAAGCGTAATGATTGGCTTACCACGCCAATGTTAAGTATTCTCAAATACGGCTCACTAATGGCCTTTTCTCGTACCTTCTCAATTGATAAGGTTTACTTTACGAACTTATTATTAACCTTCACATTATTTGTAACAGAAAATAGCTTACCTTAAAAGGAGGTCAATCTGAAAGATACTCGTAGTTTAAATTTACGTGAACGTATGACGAGTTGCAGAAGGTATTAATGTAAGTAAAGTATGTCATGTCTGCCTACGTGATTGATGAAGATGGATATTTTATTTGACAAGGTTACCTTATCTTTTGTTAATTAGGCTTACCATTAAGTAACACCTAATTGAACTATAGGGTAGAATAATTATACTTGACGTGCTGTAGCTGATTAATTAATTTACGAGACCTCGCTCCTAATAGCTGAGATTTTTTGGTTAAATTTAAGTGTGATGGTGACGAGAATATTTTGTAAAGAGTTGTAACAGTATGCACTCCACAAACAAACCACAAAAGTTTCAAGCTTTTCTATGGAGTTCACATACTCTTCTCCACTAACAAAAACACAACTTTGACGAATTACTTACACTCTTTTGACTGGATTGTAGTTGTTTTTATGTGTTTCAATGTTTTAGACACATATATTAAGCCATACAGTATGTGTTTATGTTTTTTTATACCATGGCCGGTAGACCTAGTAAGTGGCCGTGCAATAAATAGCCAGGTGTCTGGCGAGCATTTTTCGTTTGATTTCGTTTATAAATGACATCACTTCCAATTTGTTGAAAAAGCTAAAAAAGGTGCATAATTGGCTCTTGTCTAACTCTGAGACTGTTGTTTAGTAACTTTCTGATAACGAAGAAATTTCAATTTGATTTACCACTGTGCTAATATTTTATAGGAGTTCGTTATTTTCATTTAAAATGTACATGCACTGCGGATTAGAAAGGCCTCCGAACTTTTCAATTGGATATGATTCGAATAACTACAGAAAACAGGTCTTCCAGTATTTTGCCACTGCGTTGTCAATTGTCAGCGTTTCAAACTTGTTAAAAAAAGTTATTGTAAATATATTGTTTGTATTGGACTTTGAGACTGCTGTTCAGAATACTAACAAGTGCAATTTAAAAAAATTAATACTGACTTCCATTCCATTACTTTGGTAACAATCAGTTATTGTAGTGTAACTCAAAAACTGCTGGATTGATGAAATTTAAATGGGACCACACGGGAAGCATTAGCTTTCAAACAAAAAAAGAAATTTGAGAATGGGTCTACCCAATCGAACTACTGTACTTAACAAACATCAAAAATAAAAATACAGTCGAATTGAGTACCTCCTCCTGTTTTTGGAATTCGGTAGAAAATGAATAATATCGAAGCGGCATACATCCAGGCCTCTGGCTTTGCATATTTCGAAGACTTTTGCATTTAGAGATTTGCATATTTTGTGACAGCAGCAAGATGCTATTTCAAATATATTTGGTTGGGTTTGGTCAAGTTGATAAAGTATACAAAATAGTAGTAATAATAGTTTAATGAAAAGTGAATTAGAAAGTTAAAATCAAAATCATCACAATTAAAACACCTGTAGTTAGTCACGAATCAGGACTGAATGACAGGAATCAGACGACAGGAAGTCACGATGAGACAAACTGACGCTAAGAACATTGGAAAAATTACGTTTACCTAGTAGAACTTTTTTTGACATCTTTGTAACTACGTCTCACGATAATGCTGGATTACTCGTATAAATGTCTTATTCATTTGTTTAATATTTTTCGTTTGCACGCTGATATTGACCATCAGTCATCATCGGTCATTGATCATCTTCGTTTTTTAGATATTTCTAGCGCAGCATTTTAGAATCGTAATTGGCTAGACCATATATTTTGACTTTATCTGAACGTTACCTACAACATAATGCCAAAACGCTCTGCAGCTCCCTAGCTAATAAGTTGCCTTATGAATTATTATTTTTTCAAGGCAAATACGTAGATATTTCGACAGCTTTGTTTAATACATATTTTAAAACCACTCGGAATAAGCCTATAATTCAATGTAGTGACAAGTCCTGTGACATATCCTGAGTCATATCGTAATTAGCTTGAATACGTCATGCACATCTTGATATTTGTTAATACTCTCTATAGCGAAAATAATGCTACGGAATTAGCTTCTGTGTGTAGAGTCATAAGATGAAGTAGTAAAATTATATAGTCTCGTAGACGTTTGGCTGATTTGTTGGCTCATTTTATGGAATGTACTGAAGAAGTCGAGACGTGAAGTTAGTATACAATTCATTGCTTTTTTATTAGTCATAGATGTGATATCACGGTCGTTGCTACAATATCTGTGACTAATCTGGTTACTAGTAAGTATGACAAACCTTTCGATGCCTAGCTTACAGAATTCAGAAGTGGTTTAAATTAGTATTATTGAAACAGCCCTGGAAATCGATTGATTTGAACTTCGACTGCACTCTCCTTTCATTGTCATCAATTACTACGATTAATTGTGAAGCAATATATAGTATGCCAACGCGATGAATGATTATATATATGCTTAGTTATATTGAAATTATTTATTGAAGATTAATTGTTAGCTAGGGAAATTATATTGAATGCTAGGTATTTACGTATAATGTTCTCATCGAGTATAGGTGTCTTATATACTGAAAGGTTTAGGTCTCCAATCCGGATCAAGGTAGAACTTCGCTTATACATTTATTTTTTTATTTATTAATATTGGTTTTTGTGGAAGTTTCCGTTCCTCTCTATGATCGAGTGCGAACATGTCTATAAGTATACATGCTCGCAATCGATGGAACTACTAAATGTGAACTGGCGGAATACCTCGAGGTGTATCTTTGATTCTAAATTATAATTAAAAGGAACGGTGGCTTGGTCCGTATTCAACTGTCCTTTTCACGGAGTGTGCTGAAGCGTTGTCGTGGTGAAGAAGGATGCTGCTTCAAGGATGCTGCTGTCGAACCTTATCGAAGATAATTGGTAAACAATTGCTAATATACCAGTCTGCAGTAGTTGTCCTTCCATCTGATGATGGGAGGTAATCTGTGAGTCGAAAGAACGAGGCAACGTTCTATTTTCCATGACTACTTACTTCCTGTTTTTACTTTGGTTAGCATATCTTTAGAAGGAATCACTTACGGAGCACTTTTGATTTAGGTTGAACATATATCACCGTGATGATTTCAAATACAGCAGTCGAGTCACTTCCGTTAAACTTATGTTTGGACTTTACCGTTTTTTAATAAAATCAAGTGCCGTGATAAAAAAATTTGATAAAAATTAGTACATATAATTGGTTATTTCCCACCTACTGACATGGTATGAGTACTCCTATTGACTGTAAAGAATGGCAGCTGTGTAATAGTTAACCGAGCGAGCGAAGCATGAGCGCAGCTTCTGCAAAAATGCGTTTGCCCGCATGCAAAAGTTTGGCAGTTCCTACCTCTGTCGTGTAAGTAAATTGTGGAATGCTTTGCCTGCGTACGTGTTTTCTTGCAGCTATGACCCTGGGTCTTTCAAGCGGGGCGTGAAAAAGCATGTGTCATCATAGGGGTGGCGATTAGTGCTGCTTACGGCTGCACTAATGGTCATTGCTTCTTGATTCCATCTTCGCTTTCCATCAGGCCAGAGGAAGTCACTTTGATGAACCACTATTAATAAAAATATACGTGCCCGGCTGTTTCAGTTATACTTAATACAATTTTTTAAATAAAATAAATTTTATTCCATTTTGTGCTTAAACAATTTTTTTCACCCTTTTAGTGACCCTTGCTACGTACGGAATCGATAGTCATTCACCGTCAATAAGGATATCATCATGAGAGGCGTAACACTTTTCAGTTATTGGAGTTTAACTCAAAAACCGCTTGTCAGAGTTTGATGACATTTAAATTGGTCCACCTCGGAAGTACCTACTCTATCAGAAATCAAATATCAAAATCGGACTACTATGTAAACTATCATCAACACCACAACCATACCTACATAAAAATAACATACACGTCGACTTGAGAATCTCTTCCTTTTGTAAGTCGGTTGAAAATGTGAAAATGAAAGGTTGCGAAATGAATATTTATTCAGTTTAAGATATGCAAAAACATAGGTACTCGTGGGTCTACTGCTCTGTTGAATGCAGAGTTTTTTGGACCTTATAATTGAATTACGAGCGTATGGAGATATACTTTTTTACCTCACTAGCAGAAAATACCAGACGAAATAAAGGTTTTTATTTAAATCATTGAAAGAGTTGTTTCCTATTAATGAAAACATTTGTTTTCCTCAGGTGGTATGCTCTTAGTCCTCGCCGCGCTCAGAGCAGCTGTGCCATTCTCTCCCTACGCGACCCACGGTCCACATTCCCCAAGGGCCGGCAGCTCATTGCTAAGTCAGCACGACTCCCCTCTACCAGACGTGTTCTACAATGCTGCACATACTGGAGAAGACAGGTATGTTTCATTACAGAATAAAACAGCTCTGCAGCATTTTGTACAATAGTTTATAGGCTAGCATTTAATATACGGATGTTAAAAAGGGGCTAGATATGGTTAGAGAGCGTAGCCTAAGTCACAGCAACTATATTAAATTATATAGGTATTTACAATAACAATTTTAGAAAGAAAAATACACATCCTTGGACAGGATTCGAACCCGCGTCTTCCGAGTCGATAAGAAAATAGAAAATCCGTGTCAGACGCCATGACCACTAGACCACCGAAGCATACCGTCCGAGCATCGAATGTTAACTCCATTTGATGTACCGTCGTAAGAGGACGTATCCCGTCCGACGATGTATATTTTTTTCTCTAAAATTGCAAAAATATTTAAAATTAAAAATCGTATAATAAAAACATTTATTAGGTCCCTACTATGAGTAACTGGCACAAGTCAGTGTGGTACTTCGATGTCCGAGCGCTTGACGACAAGAGTATGGTATATTTGATTATTCGAAGTCCATTGCTCCAACCAAAAAAAAAATATACATCGTCTGACGGGATGCGTCCTCTTACGACGGTACATCAAATGGAGTTAACATTCGATGCTCGGACGGTATGCTTCGGTGGTCTAGTGGTCATGGCGTCTGACACGGATACTCGCGATCGCGTAAGACGCGGGTTCGAATCCTGTCCAAGGATGTGTATTTTTCTTTCTAAAATTGTAATTGTAAATACCTATATAACTTAAAATAGTGGCTGTGACTTAGGCTACGCTCTCTAACCATTAAAGTCATTACTTTAAAATAAATAAGCCACAATTACGTAGACAGATAAAGGTTAATAATATGAAGCTACCTATAAAGATATTGAATAAAACAAATATAAATGACATCGAGAGATGGGAACTGATATGTTTCGTATTATAATTTAATCTATTCATTATCATGAATAATCGATTCACAATTATCATTTCTAAATAATCTAAGTTTTACATTAAGTTGATGAATCAGAAAATGTAATTGACTGATTTAATAGTACCATATACGAGTACAATGAATACCACGGCTGCTATGTGTGATATAATATATACTCGTATCACACATAGCATCCGGGACAGATTGTAAAGTAGACTAGCTCATATACCGTGGTTTCCCTCGCATGACCCACAAGATACAAACCATCATCATCATCAGCCTGTAGCAGTCCACTGCTGGACATAGGCCTCTCCAATTGCACGCCACTTAGGTCTATCTTGGGCAACAAGACTTGGGTTAAAATACAAACACATAGAAGTAAATACTTTGAGCGCAGCAAGAAAAATATAACAGCCTAGGTATTTGTATATTGGCAAAAAACATGTGCTGAAATATGAATTCATATGATCAAAATAAACATAAATACATACTAATCTATGTTTAAACGAAACGACTTTTTATTTCAAAATTGTATCCAATTTCTATCGAAAAGTAATACGCGAAAGCATAATATAATAGTAACATAATATAAGTATCTATCACAACCGCTACACTCTGTTGTATCACGAACATGACTTGATGATGTTGACTTTTGCTTGATCATCAGCAGATACTCCTCTCTCCTCATTTTTCTTCTCAAGAACCCCCTATACTTGAATTATTAAGCATCACCCTAATACGATGCATAAAATATGCTGTCGAAGCTTCACGCTTCGACTGATTTTCCCTATCGTCAGCAGACCTTCAGAAGTTAAAGTTTAGAAGTGTCAACTTAACACATTCAGTGAAAACTCGGCACCTCTGCCTATTTCCATTAGGTACTTAGATCCAAATGTTTTTTTCAAGAATTCAACACACAACACAAGTTACTACTCGTAGGTAATAAGCGGTTATGGCCGATCGCTTCATTTAGATCAAAATGTATATCCTCTGCTCATCGGTAGATCATCTAGTTTAGACCGAACACGGTATCTAAACTCGGATACACTAAACTCTATAACATATTATACAGATTACAGCGGGTTACAAAAACGTAACCTATCATTATGTACCTACCTATTCAGGATTCACATCGCAAAGTATCAAAATTTAAATCGCTTAATTTCAATCATACAATTTCATACAAAATTATAAAACATTATCCGATATTTTTATTGGACAGCCTTATTGTTATTATTTATGCCTATTCTTTGATTTCATTGAAGTCAATGCGCTATGCGATCCCCACGCATTAACTACCTATTAAGGCACCTCTGTCTCACTACATTGCATGCGCCCTCTCCCCGCGCCGCACTCCAGCCCAGGCCCTGCTTGGCCCCCTTGTTTACAGTCTACGTTCTAGAGGTCAATGCCGTCTTTGGCCTAGTTTTTCAGGCATGAACCTGTTTGAGAATAATAAAAACTTTGGTTACTCAACTCGGAATTTTTACTACTTCCTGGGACGTAATACGACGGCCCTAATTGTGTGCAAACTTCTACGTGTGCGGTTTTAGTATTACTACACCTTTTAGTTACTGTCTTTGACTTTTGTACTGTCGCTGTATATCAAACATATCCGTAGAGTACGTAACCTTGCGAAGTGAACACCTTATTTGACAGCATATACTTACTTACTTATGTTCTGTTTACAGGAGTGAAGAAATGAAAGTTCTGGACATAAAAACACCAGAGCGGTCCCGGTCTGTGACTCCGAAGCCATCTCTGCTAGAGCTATGAAAATAATCATAAGCCTGAATCCTTTATTATGGCTCAAAGCAACACCAAAGATAACTAATTAAAATTGAACTAATCCCCGACAAGAACATAACGCAATGGCTCCAGGGATTGCTGCCAAATCACCAAAAGCCCAAGATCACGGTTTGGAAGTTGGACCAGAAAACTATATTAAATTAGGTCAAACTCGAAGTTTTGCGTAATACTTAGTTAAAATCTCACTTCGTTCTAGGAACTAATATTTCCTAGAAAGGAGTCTGATTTCTTCTATTACCCTCAACAATATGCGAAGAGAATGAACTCAGACACTGAACTTTTGAGATCAAATTCAGTGTTTCCAGCTGCAGACGTACACTTCTTTTAACGATATGTATTGAACCGAATATCCTGGATTTCTATAGCTATTCCTGGGTTTGTATGGCTAAGAACCACGTCGCCGCATAATAAATTAAAGATTATGTTCTTTTTTTAGTGAGTAGACTAAAGGAATAACAAAAACTTTCAAATCTTTTTGGAGCAACGATGCCACAGACATACAATACCATGCACCGATAGACGGATGGCAAATTTCAACACCTTCCAGTCGGGGAAAAGAAACGCGGTCGTAAAGAGTGTGCGCACAAATAAATATGTTTAGTACAATTTATTTATCACTTTTTTAATTTTTATACGTACGAAACAACTGTGATAGTTTAGATTGTAGTTATGAATTATGTGCACAACGAACTAGTTAATTGCAATGGTGAAGTTTCTAATTAAATTATAATGCAAATGTTTTGCAGTTTCATTTCGTGTCGTGATGTTTTTGCAGTCATACGTTGTCTTGTCTTTGACTGAGCACGGCGTAATATGAATATGCTGCTTTCATTATCTGAAACAAGGCCGTCTTTTATTAATGTAATGTAACACTAACACTAAAAAACGAAACAATAAAAACACAAACTGTACTTACAGAATATTAAAAATAAAAATAAAAATGTATCTTTAAGTCCCATGGTAGGGGAAAAAGTTGCCAAAATGCTGGCAGCATTACCACGCTGGATGGCAATGCTAACTTTTTGCCCAAAGAAGGCGCCAGCATTTCGGTTGCACCCGTCGTCGCTTCAACCAAACGTTTGGCTAGATCCCTAAACAAGCAGACGGGCCTAAAGTTTCGACCTCAAACGGCACGAACATGTAATTTCTGTCTAAATACCCCTTCCCCTACCATTATATACTTAAAACAAAAGGTTTCAATCATAAAGTGACGTAAATTATATATATAAATTAAAAAATATAAACATATTTATAAAGAAGGTATAAAGAATAAAGCCAAGTTTTTCTTTTTCTGAATCAAATATCTCAAACAATGGTTATTTTTGAGGGACAGGAACTTTTTATTGGCATGTTTTCGTGCCAGAGCAAGAGTGTTTTTCTTACTTTATACTACTATTACTGAATAGCGCCGTACGAAGGAAAATTCCTGATATCTTCTGAGTTTTTGCGTCAATTCGGATGGTCGAAACAAGCAAGTCTCAAGGTCCCTGTGCAATCCCGTAAAGTAAACCGACTTGAAATTGAAAGGATTACAAATGATTACCTGAACCGAAACGAGAAAGTTGAAGCTTTTATATATCATCATAAAATATTTTAATCCAGCATACGAATTCTGTAGCTCTCAATTTGGTAAAGTAAGTATGTGTACTTAGTCTGATAAAACAATTTAAGGGCACTGCGCACTCGCCCTGAAGATGAGCATCGGACATGCTCGCAACCCGGGTCGACGTATTCCTTAACGTGAGTGTTTTGCCGGTTAATAATAATAGTTAATGCTATCTATATAGTGTTATAAGTGTAAATCATAAAAAGTGTTTATGCCATGCCACAACGATGAAAAATATTCATACCATATATTATATTAAATAAATGTGTATATATACAGAGTAAGGCCATTTAGAACTGTCAGTATGGGCAAATCTAAATATAATATCATATTTCATAGAAACATGCTTATTACCTACACGATCGATATCGAAATAGAAATAATGTAAGTTTTTTAATATAATCGGCAGTGCAAGTAAAAACTCGCTATATCGATCTTGTGTCGATCATTGCAAGTAAGTAACAAAATTAAGCGATCGGTAGACAAAATTCGATAAGCTTTTACGATTATAACGATAAACATTACGTTTGAGAGCGCCTATTTAATCGATTTTAACGATTGTTTTGTAAGCTTTGAAAATTACCTCGATATAGCTTATCGATAGGCGACAGGAATGGGGATATTGTTTAGTTGCGTTTGATCTTACTAATAGTATAAACGCGAAAGTTTGTATTTATGGATGAAAAGATGTTTGTTATTCGCTTACGCTCAAACGGCTGGCCCAATTTTGATGAAATGGATGGGGCGCTGAATCAACACAGGATAATTTTCATCAAAATCGTCATCATCCATCACCATGTGGGTGTTACACCATGCAATAGACTTCGGCCTTCTTTTGGTCGTAGAAAAGCGACATGCTCGTAGAAATTTTCAAATGATAGAAGGACGCATTGTGGAATGCAAACAACTCGTAATAATCGATATACAGTCGACAATTTGACGATCGTATACTTAAGTCGTCTAAATAGCTCGATATGCCTTCCATACTTGCAAGGGGCGCGGCGATAGGAATTTTTTATCGATCTTAGCGAATCGATAAATATAACGACTATAACGGTACCTGCACTGCGGGTTCGATACTCGAACTGAGTAACTGAGTAGAAGTTTTGTTTCACAAGATCTAAAATCGATGGCATGATTCCTATGTAGATATTTTTGTATGTCTTATAGTTTCAGGCTTGCTTATACTGACCATTTTAAATGGCCCACAATGTATAGTACTTTTCTAGATTTGAAGAATTTATTGATAGTTAATTACATAATTACTAACTACTACTAGCATTTCACGCAGGTAACTGTATGTATGCTTTATTATCCCCGTTGATGCGGCATACTAAGTGATGATTCACTTAGTATGATATTGTGATCAAACGCTTTCTTGTTTGTTTTTTATATGCGACAACATCCAAAAAGGTCTTCTATATAGGTCCCGAAATAGGCAGATCCTGATGGCCGATATACATACGTATACACGTGTTCCCAGACACAGGTTAAACTGATATGTTCATGCACACAAAATGTTAGATCTATTTGGGGATTGAACTCGGGGCCAGCGGCTCAGAAGACGGCTTTTTTTTCAACGGCGCCCACTGGATAGTCAAGGGGGGTGTCAATCAATTCAGGAGTGAGCTTATAGTACGTACAGCAACAAAACACTCGTTGTTCATATATGCGAATCCAGCGGCAGGGAGGCGGATGGGACGCTGTGCTCGGATCATAGCCAGCAACAGTTGGAGTCTCAACCGTGGGGGCATCTTTTCCCACTTGCAGTTCATCACAGCATCAGCGACTAAAGATGCCTGGAAGTAACAACCAATGCGCAAGTATTGTACAATAGCGGAGCGGGTGAGGGAAGATGTGAGTATTTATGTTATTGTGAGACAAAAATGTTTGACTAAGTACTGAATGTATACAGGGCCGGATCATCCATAAGGCGGATTAGGCAACTGCCTAGGGGCCCCACTCCGACTCAAATTCAAATTCAAATTCAAAAATTATTTAATCAGTTTAGGCATCATAGACACTCTTATGAACGTCAAAATTTTTAAATGATTCTACCGCTGTCTTCGGAAAAGAACCACCGCCGAGAAGAAGCAGCAAGAAACTCGTGGGCCATTATTTTTTCAAGTCTTTGTACATTGAGGTTACATATGAGTAGTATTAAAATAACAAATTTATTCAATAGTTGGCTATTAGGCAGAAGTGGAAAGCTTCCAGGCATCTTTGTCTTCTAAGTAGTGACTCAATTTATAATAGGCTTTTTTCATTAGTATATTTTTGACACGTAACTTGAATTTCCCTTCAGAGAGCTCAGTAATGTCTTTCGGGATTTTATTATAGAAACGTACACAATTTCCTAAGAAGGACTTATTTTTAGTTTTCGTGAGTCTAAATTTAAGTCCTTCTTAGGAAATTGTGTACGTTTCTATAATAAAATCCCTAGACTAGGGGCCCAAGGGACTCTGTGGGCCCCTGTGGTTATCTAATAGTTTGCCTAATTCCGGCAAAAGTAGTCAAATATAGTCCATCATCCGTCATTGTCCGTCAGTTGGTCCTAAGTCAAGTCCGAAACATTTATTTTAAAAAGTCAGCAAAAGGTTATAGAAAAGGGGCCCTGAGAATTGCATTGCCTAGGGCCCCAATAGGGTTAATCCGGCCCTGAATGTATAACGTCTTGTAGGTAATATATGTACATACATTCATCACCTATGTACTTGTATCTTGTAATGACATACTAGCAGGCCTACCCCACCACCAACTTTCTTCGGGTGGCTACGGGATACAGAAGCACTGAGCTGAATTAAATTGTTAATCAAAATTTATATTATCTTTTCACAATTCACATTGATTAATTTATTACAGCCAGAAATATTTAAACAATCTAGTGAAGAGACGAGCAAGTCGTGGGCCTGATGGTAGGCAGTAAGCACTAAGCTGACCCATGACAGTTGCAGTGCTACTCAGATCTTGGAACTGTAGTTTTATATGGCACTGTGCTGTGTTCGTCACCCCGACACATTGGTTACCTATATTTCGTCCAGTAAGTATATATACTTCCAACAATGCTCCGCATCCTAAAAAAGTCACACCAACTTGTTACATAAAGGCAGAACACAGAATCGAGATTTTCCGACTCCTTGGACCAGTTGACTGATTTGGTCATCAGCTCGTCCAGCTTTCAGAGTTCAAGTCTGAGACGCGCCCTAATACGTTATTATAAAGTCAACGTGGCCGTTTCCATTATTGAGCTCCAGTTATCTTAAGCTGAAAATTAGAATACCTACCTACCTATAGGAAAATAAAACAATCGTAAAGTTCGTTAAACAGAAAATAGAAACATAACGTTTACACACACATATCGTTAGGATTATGTGTGGCGGCAGGCACAGGCACGAACACACACAATAATACATCACAACATCCAAGTCCTGAGAACGTTTTTATTCATCACACACTTATTTAGCGCCGATTAGAGATCAAACCTGTGATCCCTCGCTTCGTAGGTGCTACCAACTGACGCTAGGTAGAGGGTGGCACTCCAGTATTTTCTCAAACGTCTCCCAATTAATGCCACCGTACTCTATACATACATACGAGTATGTTCTATAAAATAAGTGTAATTCATTTCGCTAGGAGGCTGAAATGACCTTTCTTCGATTTTTATAGGGCTCAATGAAGTTCGATTAAGATGTAAGTTATCAGGCCAGGCTTCCTGTCCCTTCCTTGCCCGTCTATTTATACATAATGATAACATCAAGTACCATCTCATGCTGTAGCTTATAATTTATGTACAGCATTTTATACTCTAACATACGCGCGAGAAGCTGCAGGCATGCATTTCAATAGAATATAATAATTATATAATTATTATTTTATTAATAATACAGCAAATAGTGCTTACTTGTAGAGTAAGCTCGTTCCCCGTAAAACATTGTATCGCTAGTTGGATTATCATGGCCGAAAAAAATGCCATTGAAGTCACTAACTTCATCGACTTGAAACTCGACGCATCTTTCTTTAAACAAAAAGAAACAATCTATGAGATTCAAAATTTCAAAACATAATGAAAATTCCGTAATTTACTAAAGGATAAGGTGCTACTTATAGGTAGCATGCAGTATGCAGTTGCTAATAAAAAATATTTGATCCTATGGGATAATTTAAGTATGCTACTCGTAGTTAGGCTACATTGAATTGAAATTAAAATACGAGTACAACGTAAATATTGATGTGCGCATTTGATTTAACTGCATTGTTAGTAGAAAGTCCAATTTGATGAATTAACTGCATAAAATGAATGAAGATGAATTAGTTACGGTGGAAACCATGCAATCTTTATCAAACAACTAGAAATGAGCATCATGGTTTGATATTAGTTTCTTAGTTTCTTGGCTTCTTCTAGAATATTGGCAAACTTGCACCAAATACCTATTACTTATGAATTACAACATGGGTATAAAGGATCCTGTGTTGAGCATGTCATGTTTTGATGAGCTGGTTCAGGAGTTAGACGACACCCCCCCGAAGGGTTCTCGCATTGACGTGGCGGGGGGGCTCAGTAACCGTGGCTAGGTACACCACGGTGAAGCCAAGAGGAACCCAGGGGCCGCGCCGGCGTTGGGGTGCGCTGGCCGGCTCAGGCGGGCCGCTCCTATGGGCTTTGGCCGCCAAGTCCACATAGGAGTGGCGGGGTCCGGGCGCTTTGGCGCAGACTCGAGGAGGTGGGGCCCGGGCGCTTTGGCGCAGGCTCGAGGAGGTGGGGCCCGGGCGCTTTGGCGCAGGCTCGAGGAGGTGGGGCCCGGGCGCTTTGGCGCAGGCTCGAGGAGGGGGGCCCGGGCACTTTGGTGCAGGCTCGAGGAGGTGGGGTTCGGGCGCTCGGCGCAGACTCGAGGAGGTGGGGTCGCGGGGGGCTATCCCTTGTGGCTGACGTAGCAGGCGGTGGGGCTACGTATCCGACCCACCGCAGGGAGACCACGGGCGACCAGACACGGGGAAGTCTGGCGCCCATTGTTGGCGAGTTTGGTCTCCGAGGCAGTTGCGGCGCGCCATGTGTTCTGGCGTGCCGCGAAGAGAAGGGTCCGGCAACGGACAGCCACGGCGGGTTCGCGGTCGTGTGGACAATCTGTCCCGCGTTCCCGCCGAGGGCGGCAGTGACGGAACACCCCGGGGTTTTGGTGGGTATACGGACTCCCACATAACCACCTCCCTCCCCGTGGTGGGTGGTATCCATAAAGGATTTCCCCGGGACAAAAAAAAAGGAGTTAGACGACAGAGACTTTTTTTTTAGAAGAGGTAAACAGAAATGTGACGTTCGATAAAAAACCGGCCAACAAAAACTAGCAAATTTTTTTAACTGCACTCATTTGCATGGGTTATGATGTCCATTGAAATAATGCTAATCTCTGATACTTTAAGTTCGGCAGTTTAACAGATTTGCTGTTTACGAAATAAGCCCGCCAAAGTGGCTCGGTATCCACGTATGTAATAAAAGAGAGAGAACAACTTATGGACTAAAACTCTGTTTTAGTTTTTAGTTCATAATTAGGGTTACGATCTAGATAATTGTATTAGTAACACAGAGAGAAAGATGTAAAACACTATGGAACCCTATATTAACCATAACCTGACTCTCTCTCGGAAACAAATTTTCTACCGTCTTCCAAAAAAAAGGAGCTACTCAATTCGACAGTATTTTTTTAAGTTTGTTACCTCATAACTTTCGACTGGGTGAACCGATTCTCAAAATGACTTTTTTTTGTTTGAAAACTGGTGCTTCCCGTGTGGTCCCATTTCATCAAATTCGGTCCAGTAGTTTTTGAGATACATTCCAATAACTGAATAGAATGGAAGTCGGTATTTTTTTTAAATTGTACTTGTTATTATATTTATATGCAGATAAACATGTATATGTAAGGTAAGTAAGTAGTCGTACTAGACGATCTGGGTTGCGGCCACAAAGGTTCCATTGGGAACCTCACTCATTGGAGTGACAATTCGCATTTTCTCACCTTCCTTGCATGATGAATATATACAGTGTTATGAGTAAGTCGACCTATTCCCGTTACGGGCGCGTAGTTTACATCGTTTCTGACTGATTTGGCTATGAAAACCCTATCCAAACTCTAACCGTTTTCGAGATATTTGAATATAATTAAAATATGTAAGGCTTAGATATTATTACCATTATATGATTTTTATATGTAAAATAAGATGCTTTAGGACCTCAATAACCAAAATTGTATGCAAAATGAATAAATAAGTCGTCGTAGACGATGACACTTATGAAACCTATAATTAATAATACAATTAAATACAAAAATCTCGACAACGATAAGATTTAGGATAGAGTGTGTCATAGTCAAATCAGTTAGAAACGATGTAAACTACACGACCTTAACGGGAATAGGTCGACTAACCAATAACCCTGTTTATACCTATAAGATATATTATATGAAAGTTTAACCCATAAATGGAAGCTTACATGGCGGGCCCAGATCATGTCTGGAGCGACTTCTACATCATGACTTTCCTAGAAATACTACTTTCCAAGACGGACTACTTTTGAAACGGTCTGATTTCTATTTTATGAGCATATAACATAAAAACGTACTTAGTTTATTTACCTTGACGTTTCTATTACATTACATTGATCATGGTTGAGAGATTGACATCGAAACTGAATTCAGAAAAAATACGAGAGTAATTTGTGTAGTAAGTAAGTACCTAAGGAATCTTAATTTTTTTTTCTATGTAGATATATAAAATAAAAAGTGTCGTTAAAATAACGTTTTACAAAATGCAAATTCAAAAAACGGCCATGTGCGAGTTGGACTCGCGCACCGTGAGATCCGTATGAACTTGTAGGTAAAGTATCTAAGTAAGTATATAAGTTCAACAATTTGGAAAAAGATTTATCCAATCCCTAGAGTTTATTGCACTAACCGCGTATCATCATCATCATCATCATCATCATCTCAGCCGTAGGACGTCCACTGCTGAACATAGGCCTCCCCCATGATTTTCCAAAAGGACCTGTTGGAAGCGGCCTGCATAAAAACAAATAATAACAAAAAATAACATAAAAAAATTAACATAAAAACAATAACCGCGTATAAAACAAGTCAATTCGTTTTGATATTATTAAAATACAAATTTACGTTTTTCAGATTTTTTCTTTTAAATGTGCTGCAAAAAATTGCTTATTACAAAATGGCATGCTCATTGCAAAATATGCGAAAATATGGCACCTTTTGACGGCCTGAGTTTGACTTTTTTACAGCTGAAAGACACCGTAGACGCGAGTTTTTAATATAAATTTCAACTTGGTACCTGCCTCTACACGTTCCTGAGAAAAGGTCTTGACAGGCAGACAGAAAGACGGACAACAAAGTGATCCTATAAAACAAAAAAAATATGTCTGTCTGTTCTGGCTAATCTATGACACAGCGGCACCGATTTTGATGACTTTCATTAGCAGATAGATAATGTTATACCGAAGTGTCTTAATAAGTACTTGTATTGTAGACTATATGGACTATTGACTCCGTGGTTTAAACCCGCGCGGTGAGAGCGTCCCGCACGCAGTCGTTGCGGTTTCCCGGCACACTAGGACCTTTGTCTACTACGCCGACGACGAGGATGATGCCATCGGACGGTTTGTGAGGCAAGCGACGGTTGCGAGCGAGCAAACCATCTACGGCTATAACCTGAAGATGGCAATCAGGGATCGAAACAGCGTGGTGATGGAGGCCCTGCTTCAGCGCAAAGTGGGCAACGTGGGCTCACAATAAATGTGTATGTAAGCTAGCGTTAAGAAATTATAACTGACAAAGAGATGGTGCGGGCGTCCAGAGCAGACATGCTCACGGAAATGTGTTGGCAAGCGGTGGCGTGTGTGGCGGGTCGCCATCTTCCCTCAGAAATGGTTGAGGAAGGCGATGGCTGGTACATGCGTCAACTCGTGAACGGGTGCTGTTTGCGGGCACTGGTCTGCTGTGAATGCTTACACCAACTCAGAATAAAATGTATCAATAACTTTAAGTGTATTATGTTATATGTATGTTGTATGAGTAAAATAAAAAAAAAAAAAAAAAAAAGTTATGTTCCTCATGTATGTATTTTGTTGTATGTTATAAATTTATAAGTAAGTTGTCAAAAATTTGTAAGTTTAAAAAAGGCACGGACCCTGGAGTCTGTGGAGCGTAGTTTTATTAATAATAAAAAAAAAAACCCGCGCGGTGATGAATGATGATGATGATGATGAATCTTATATAGCCTGTGTTACTATGGGTGAATGTAGCTTTGCAATGGTGAAAGAATTTTTGATATCGGGCCAGTACTTTTTGAGCCAATTCGTTACAAACATACTTACATACAAATCTTTCCTCTTTATTAGTAATTATTAATTAAATAATTAGTAGTACATATAGATGTATGTCCGCTCGTAAATACTTTACGGCTCAAGAGATTTTGATAACTGACACGACATTCGATTCGTCTTGATGGTTACATCAACGGTTGCGCTTTTTAATGTTGCAGGCTAATCATTCCCGTAGTTAGATAATTTTACTTTTAGTTTGTTTTTTCTTTGTTTGTGTTTCATTTTATGGACAAATTTTGTAGTGATTAGCGTACACTCTAAGGTCATGTACCTACTAATAGATTAAAATACGTTTTCTTACTGAAACTTGAACCATTACGGCACATATAGCCGCCGTGCTCGAGATAAGTTGAGTCATGAAGCCGTAGGAATAAAGTGTCGCAAATTTCTCGACGCATCTGAAAATTATATAAAGTATTTAATATCGTTCATTTATACTAATATTATAAAGAGGAAAGATTTGTATGTAAGTATGTTTGTAACGAAGTGGCTCAAAAAGTACTAAAACCGATTTCAAAAATTCTTTCACCATTGGAAAGCTACATTCACCCTGAATAACATAGGCTATATAAGATTCATCATCATCATCATCATCCATCACCGCGCGGCTGAAACCGCGGAGAGCAGCCAGTTGTTAATAAAATAATGTATGTACTTCGTGTGTTACTACACGAAGTACATAGACAATGTGGCATATTAATTACACTAAAGCTGTCCTAATATATAGATTAAGGTGGCCAAATATCTGAAAATGTAATGCGGGACATTTTCTGGATCGATAAATATGTTTTACAAATTATTTATTATATATACGAAAGTAATTTATTTACAAAATCGTATTTTTTCACTAGAGTGACGCTTGTAACAAGTTCAGAGTTTTTATTGAGTAGGTAGGTACGAGTATGTCATGAACATTTTCGCAACTGCCCATATTAAACTTAAGTACAAGCAGAGTTCGTAGAGTCTCCACTATCTACGGACTTCCAAAAAAAGGAGGAGGTGCTCAATTCGACTGTATGTTCGACTGTACCTATGTACCTCATAACTTTGAACAGGTTCTCAAAATTCTTTTTTCGCATGAAGGCTGGTGCTTCCCGTGTGGTCCCATTTCATCAAATTCGGTCTAGTAGTTTTTGAGATACACTCCTAATAACTGAATAGAATGGAAGACTATATATTTTTTTTAAATATTACTTGTTATTGATGATTTTTCGGACGTCAAATCATTCATCAAAGAAAATACTCTTTCGGTAGTCGCGTTCGTCCCTGTACTATGTGTGTGGTTGAATAATACTAAAGCGGGACATGCGTGACGCATCCAACGTTTTACGGGACTACTTTATTAATTATTGTAAAGCGGGATTACATCTTGCATTATGGGACGGTCCCGCAGAATACGGGACGGTTGGCCGCCATAAAATAGATGTCGTTCTTATTATAGTCAAAGTCAAAATCAAAATCATTTATTCAATTTAGGCATCAAAGAGGCACTTATGAACGTAAATTTTTCATTATAATGTACTTTAAAGACTACCGCCGCTTTCCAAAATACCTATATAGAGCCTACCGAGAAGAAGCGGCAAGAAACTCGGGGCCATTCTTTTTATATAGATGTTTTTACAATGTTTTTACTTAGGTACTACAAATATTAGCTCCAGCGTGTTGCCTTACAAAAGAGAACATAGTAATGGTATCAGTAGGATCACGCTACACTTTGACATCTTAGTACACGAGTAGATAGATCCTGGAGTGATCAGTCCCAAGCTGTTTTATCCCTCAAGTAATCCGAAATTTTGTAATAACCTTTTTGACAGAGTTTAGTTTTAATAGTAATTTTAAACTTAAATAGGCAAATCTCGGATAACATTGGGAACTTTATTATAGAATCGTATACATTGTCCAATAAAAGAGTGACTTATTCTGTGGAGACGCGTTACATGTACGGATAGCTTGTGCTTATTTCGCGTGTTGATGGAATGAGCATCACTCTTTTTATCAAAACTGCTAATGTTTTTCTTTACATACATTAGATTTTCATAGATAAACTGAGAGACAACAGTTAGAATGTTTATGTCTTTAAACTTTTGTCTAAGGGAAACTCTGGGAGCTAAACTGTAGATCGCTCGTATAGCCCTTTTTTGCAGTATAAAAATAGAATTAATATCTGCAGAACATCCCCAGAGTAGTATGCCATAATTCATAACGCTATGGAAATAACTAAAATAAACTATTCTAGCTGTGTCTACATCAGTTAATAGTCTATTTTTTTAACAGCATAAGCCGCTAAGCTGAGCCTACTAGACAATTTTTTAATGTGGGGACCCCATTGCAATTTAGCGTCTATAGTAATTCCTAAAAAGACCGTTGACTCCACAAGGTCCAACCCTGTTCCTTTATATTGTATATTGGATTCTACTTGTCTCACATTTGGTGTCGAGAACTTTATACAATGAATTTTCTTCTCATTGAGGAGAAGATTATTTGTATTGAACCAATTTACAACTTTAGCTAGTGCATTGTTAACATCGTCATAGTTTAATAACTGCCTTTTAATTTTAAATAACAGCGAAGTGTCATCTGCAAACAATACAATCTCGTTATTCTTCTCTACATAATAAGGTAAGTCATTAATATAGATTAAAAACAAGAACGGCCCTAGTATTGAACCTTGTGGAACGCCCATTGAGATTATAGAGCCGAATATAACATTTTTATACCGTCTTCCATTCTATTCAGTTATTGGAATGTATCTCAAAAAGTACTGGACCGAATTTGATGAAATTTAAATTGGACCACACGGAAAGCACCAGCTTTCAAACAAAAAATAATTTTGAGAATCGGTTCACCGAGTCCAAAGTTATGACGAAACAAACATTTAAAAAAATACAGTCGAATTGAGTATTTCCTCCTTTTTTTGGATGTCGATAGAAAATAGAATAGAATAGAGATTTACTTGCTACTAATGAGAACTAAATACATGACAAACAGAAGGCTATAGATAAGATAGTGTTCAGTCACAAATCGACCTGCCATCATAATGCCTGGGGCCTTACTATCAGCTTCATAAAAACCATGCAAGTTCCGTGCAGTTCTTAAACCTGGCTTATATAATTTTGAATGTAATCATGGTATGATTACAATGGTATTATTAAAATTAGGTTAATAATAATAATAATTAATTAATTAATAATTCATTTAGGTGAACTGTTTGAACATTGTTTTCGCAAAGGTAAACGGATAATGTTTTCTCAGACATTCTAATAATTTACTATAACCAATATTGCAGACGTCTATACGTTTGTAAGCCGATAAACAGAGTGGATTTAGAGCGACATGTTAACGAGAGTCTATACGAAAAAAAAACAGGTGGACGGTTATTCTACGGTTCTTGAATAGTAGGCCTGGGCAGGCTGGCTTTAACGTTGTCATGATAGGTACGGATTAGCCGGGCAGTTTTCTAGAAGTCCTGCTTTAAGAGCTCATAGTAAGGCCCCTGTTGTTGAGCAGCGTTGGTCTTCCGTGTAGACCGGCAAGTGACGACACACACGACTAACAACACAAATAGTATGTATACGAATTACATAATTATACTATTTTTAGAATCTCAGAAAAAGGGTTAACAATCTAAATAATTAATTAAATAATTTAAGTTTAACTAAATACTAATTAATTAACAAGTTAGCAATATTCTACACAAAATATTGAATAATATACCTATTTATAATAATTTAACATGTTTCATTTCAATACAACGGCAGAGAAACGTGCTAAAGCCGTAATGTAATGTAATGTATAAGCATATATTGTATTTAATACATAATGTGCTTACATTACCATAGAAAGTAGACACAACTCGGCGCTAAAAACTACATAAAAGTCTGTCAATATGACTGTCATTGTCGAAAAGCGGTGGATGTTTTCAGTGGTGATGACGACGAAGTTTTTTAACGTTTCTTAAGGTGCTGTCATATCACGATGTCGATAAAAATGAGGGTTTTTAAAGCAGTATATCTCATAAGCAGTGATTAATTTAAAACTACAAGGAATAATGTGATATTTATAAGACTTCCAAATACACATTGACGAATTTAAAAACATATTATAACATACGAGAGTACATTAAAAACAATTCAAACATACCTACCACTTGATTTCACCTTTAAAACAGTTTTTCTCTTTATTCACTATTATATTTGTTATGAAATACATATCAATAATAAAATACCAATCTTTAATGCACATATTGACGGATTATTTTTTTATTTAATTATGTTTTTTTTTTATGAATTTTATATGTTTTTACGAGATGCGCTTGCTTGATTTCAAGTAAAGGAAAATGAACCGCTGAGCTGACAGCGCCTTAAGTTTGTATACGTCTCCCGTACTCGTGCACCATCATTATTTAAAGGCGAATTATCTTTATTACAGGTTAAAACTTGAAGAAACAGTAATCTTGGAAAGTTATACGAACTAAATCAATTAACCATTTGCGTCTCGCAGACGTAAATATACGTCAGTTTCATAAATAAATCTTATGTTTTAATTATCACGGTATAGAAAAGATTAATGACTTTTTAGAGCTTTTTCCCGCTAATTGTTAATAATCGCAAATTCATTCGAAATTTAAATAAATCATTGATATGTTCTCCGTTTTGGTAGCTATGTTACGAAGCAAAAGGTCCGTTCTTAAGTCCGTTCCAT
Organism: Selenia dentaria; assembly: GCA_917880725.1. NCBI lineage: Eukaryota > Metazoa > Arthropoda > Insecta > Lepidoptera > Geometridae > Selenia > Selenia dentaria. The sequence continues at coordinate 15,391,051 of OU862888.1, read as the reverse complement.
TTTTTAGAGCTTTTTCCCGCTAATTTTTAATAATCGCAAATTCATTCGAAATTTAAATAAATCATTGATATGTTCTCCGTTTTGGTACGAGTAGCTATGTTACGGCGCAAAAGGTCCGTTCCTAAGTCCGTTTCATTTATAATAGCACGACAGCTGATTTATTATTATTGATTGATCTCAAAGAAAAGCCACAACAGCTTTCGAATTACCAACCATATTCAGAAAAAAAAACCAATAATACCAATGATAAAGCTGTGTTTATTTACTGTAAGGTTCGGGAGCTAATAAATATATATAACTAATAACAATATCTTCCTTCTTTTTCAGAGTTAGTTTTCCCACAGGGAATATAAATTTGTAGCTTATGTTGATTTTATCTTTGAAAAAAGTCAACCTCTCGTAATATTGGGATGGTAATCCTGAGTTATTGCAGTTTGCCATTTCATAGCCGAATACAGCTCGCACAGTGTACGTTTCACGTTTGAGGGTAATTGGAAAACAGTGATAAAAACTTATGGCAAGATATTTCCCTTTAGGCAAGTGAGAAAAAAAGGCAAAGTGAAAATTGTCTAACTTTATGTAATGATATAAGCCTTTTATAAAATTGAGCTGTATTGTACGAGGGTCAAACTGAAAGTTCTTAGAAAATCAAAAACTGATTACATTAGCCAGTTATTAGTTTTATTATATCTTTTCAAAATATTGTCCATTCACGTCAATACACCGCTGCATGCGATGGAACCACTGGGAAAAGCACTTTGCCCACTCGTCCTTAGGGGTCTCTTCAATGGCATCGCGATACGCAGCCACCGCTTCTTCAGCATTCATAAACCGCTTTCCTTTAAGTTTTTCTTTAATTTTTGAAAATAAATAAAAATCACAAGGCGCGAGGTCGAGGCTATACGGCGGGTGACCCAGTAATTCAACGTTTGATGTCGCCAAATAGTCGATCGTTCGCTTGGCGGTGTGCGATGAGGCGTTGTCGTGGTGAAGGAGGATCCTACTGCGAGGTCGTTTCTCTCGAACTTTTTCCAAGACAAGTGGCAAACAATTGGTAGTGTACCATTCTGCAGAAACTGTTTTTTGATCCTCTAACACAATTGTTGCGAAATGACCTATCCTTCCAAAGAACGAGGCCACCATTTTTTTCCCCGCACTTCGATCTCTCTTCACTTTAGTTGGCAACTCCTCGAAAGGAAACACCCACTGAGCAGATTGTCTTTTGGTTTCAGGATCATAACAGTAAATCCAGCTTTCGTCACCTGTTAGTATGTCGAACACAGCATTTGAGTCACCTCCGTTAAATCTTTCAATCATTTTACGGCACCAATCCACACGATGGAGTTTTTGAGCCTCAGTCAAATTATGAGGTATCCACCGGGCGCAAAGCTTCCTGACCGCTAAATGTTCGTGTAGGATTTTGTGCACTTGACTCATACCGATGCCTAAGCTTGTCCGAATCTGCTGATAGGTCACTCTTTTGTCAGTCTCTATCATACGCCGCACAACACAGATGTTATCTTCAGTCGTCGCCGTAGAAGGCCGTCCCTCACGTAAATCATCAGTGAGATTAGTGCGACCACGTTTAAACTCATTAAACCAGTTGTAAACAGTCGCACGAGATGGGGCTTCATCGTGAAAGGCCAATCGTAGTCTATCATAACTTTCTTGTTGACTTAAATGACATCGAAAGTCATAAAAAATCATTGCACGAAAATTTTCTCGTGTTAAATTCATGTTGACGTGACACAGACAATTTTCAATTTGCCGCCAAATCGTAAAACAAATGACAAATGAATGAAGTATATACTCAGTAATATTGGCAAAGAGTTCTATTTTCAAATTATAGAATTATTTTTTTATTATATTGTTTATAAGTGGCCAGTTCTAAGAACTTTCAGTTTGACCCTCGTATACTTACTTATCTATCAAAAGTTATATTCTGTAGTCTATCGCATTTAATTAAATTAATTATATTTACATACTATAATGGAACATTTTGTGAGTTTATAAACGTCTAAACTTTTTATTTGTATTTAATCTATAATATAAAAATGAATCGCTGAATGTGTTGCTAAGCGTAAATCTCGAGAGCAGCTAAATCGATTTTGTTAATTCTTTTTTTAGAATATTCCTTGAAGTACGAGGATGGTTCTTACGGAGACAAAAATTTAAAAATAATTAAAGAATCGACTGTTAGTTCAGCTAGTTAATTATAAAAAAAATATCAATGGAAGAGTTTTGCCTTTATTGCAAAGTAATATACGAGTAGTATAGTTAAGGCTATAATTTATTAAATACTTATATAGTTCTATGAACAGTAAACCTAGCGAGAACAAACTTTCTTCGGATATTATCAGAATCAACCATTAGATGATGCCGCAGCCAACTTCTCCGTTTTAGGGGAAACACCCCGCCAAACAATTATTATTGTCAAGTCGGTTGGCGCAGTTGGTAGATGCCTGCCTTCCGAGTGTGCATGAACATGTCTGTTTCACCAGTGTCTGGGTGTGTATAGGTATGTATAAGTATGTATATCAGTCATAGTAGAGGCTTCGCCTAGTTTGGGACTTGAAGACATGTGTAGATGTTAAAAAAAGTATCAACTTCCGGACGAATGAAAACAAATGTGGCGAGTTGTTACAGAGACTTCTTTGTCATGATAATGTTATTTAATTTTAACAATACCAGGACCAAGTCTCGATAGATAACATTACCGCGTCTTTGTTCGCTTCACTCACCGGTCAAATTTAAACTATGAACATGTTACCTAACTACTTAGCTATCTATATTGGTTTAGATTCTGATGGATCTCTCAAAACGAAACCAAAATTGCAGCTCGCTGTAATTAACTTACTCTAGATCAGAGGTTCCCAAACTTATTTTGTGTATTGCTTACTTTTAAATAAATTATTTTTAGAGCCCCCATTTTTTCGACTACTTAAAAACACTATAACTTCAAATTAAATTAATTATTGTGAGCTATATTAGCGGAGAATTAAACATTCGTTCTAAACGAGACTTTTACCCGCAAGAGTTAGCGCAGTAGGTACGAGTAGTATACAACGGCGCTCAGCCGTGCGATTCTATACTCGTAATAATTCGTCGATGCGCTTGTCGACGAGCTCACTGATGTCAAATACTTTATGCGATATCGCCCTTGTACAGAAGGTTGTTTTTCTTGTCATCTCGGCACTTGTTTCACGGATGTTGTCAAAGATGCAACGATGTTTGCTCTTAGAGAATCGCACGACGGGTCTCAAGCTGACTCTTACGGGCTACACCTTCCACTGAGAATGATTATTTAAACGTAACGTTTAAGTATTCAAACAGAGTATCTTTTATTCAAAATAAAATAAACATAATCAAGCCTCTACACAACGCCCCCATTTTTTTTCTGGGTCTCTCACTGTCCCCCTTTAGGCCTGCAGCACCCACAAGGGGGCGTTATCGCCCACTTTGGGAAAGGCTGCTCTAGGTGGAAGTTTGAGCTATTCGTGTTAATTTATGTCCATCACAAGTCGCAAATCCCAAAATAAACTGAATTTGTATCTAGTGTACAGGTACTCCAGATAAAGCGACCTCAATAATTCCATATCTCATGACGAATACAAACTTTAGGTATATACCTAACTTGTATAAGTTAGGTAATAATTATACACAGCCCCTGACATCATTCGACGAGAATGTGGAATGCTAAATTGTTTCCCTGGACCTACCGGCCACTGGACGATAATTAAAATTTGTAACTGTCGTGGGAATGCAAATTCATAAATAACAAATTTTGTTCGATGGTGCAGTGTTTTTAGTGTTATGAAAATGATGATGTGATGTCACTTATACTTAATTAGATTATGAGATGTTGGGAAAAAACCCAACAACGATCTCTCGTTGTATATGTTTAACTTTTCTCGATATGTGTTTCTTTGAGTTTTGACGTGTAATATTAGTGGATTATTTACCGTTAGTGTTCGTAAAGGTGCAAGAATGTAATGTACAAAATTAAATGTTATAATAATGCATGAGTGTAAGCAAAGTGTACAAAATCATGAAACAATGTTATTGTGTTTTTCTCGTCAATCGTCTTAGAAAGTTTTAGTAATGCATCCACCGCTTTACGGAGAAGTGACTTAGATGGAAACCGTGACTTGACTCTAACTTTATTATTTAACTTTAATACTTTATTAAATAACTTTATTAAGATTATCCTGCTAAGTATAAGATTAAAATTAACTTAAGCACGTGCGAGTCGAGACGCAACCGCGAGCGTTCTGCACTCTCCTTGAAAAAGACGACCGGATGTGGTTGAAACTATAGTTGGAAAGATCTGACTTATTTACGTGAGTGAGTCCGGTTTTTCATGTTAAAAAAGATAAACTAATTTAAACTTGCGGAATGGCAAATGTCCAATGGCAAAGGGCAATCCAAAAAGGAAAAATAAATATTATTTCATCAGTATCAGTTAGGCTTTGATTATTTAATCTAAGCTGGTAGGTATAATATTTCAATAGAATTAGGTATATATCTAGATGTCATTAGGTCTATGTCTAGATTGAGTTTTTTCCGAATTGAACCCGGGATTGATAGTTCACATTTCAGACATTTATTACGAGATGCGCGTTAAGAGTTAAGAATGGTAAGATTAATTCCCCATTATCATCATCATGGCGTAGCTGAAATAAACTTCAGATTTAGCTGTTTAGTATATTAGAAAATTACAAATAGACATGTTTTAAAACAATCGTAAAATCTAAACGGTGGTATTTTTAATGATTGCGTAATTCCGCTTTCTCTGAAACATAAAGTATTTCAAATCAATAGATATTTAATCTGTTACGAACTAAGTACGCAAAAATAACATATCTTTGTGCCAGTGTCGAAAAATGGTATGTTACTAAATAGTTTTACAAAAAAAATTTGATAGTTTGCCGCTTCGCAGGCCGCATCTGCTGCGCTCCATTTCCTGACTTCCCTTCTTGTCATCACATATATACTGAATAATTGTCTTCTCCGGAAAAACTTTGTTTAGAATGCAATATTACGCTAATTTGGTAAGGAACGACATTACACAATAACTAAAAAAGGGGACCAGATATTATAATAAACCATCTATTAATTTAGTATCTATTATTAAACATAAAAGTGCTTAATTACAATAGATCAATTAAATTTTAGAGGAGTAATTCTCCTTCCTTAGTCGTTCACTCTTGACAGAGTGGTCGTGGTTGAAGACGATACCTTTTCTTTAAATAATGCAGCCACCCGATGCGCCTCCATTCATTGCGGTCTTCTGCGTTTCGGGTGCTGTGGACTACGGACGTTTGTGTTGCAGCTTTTATGAGGTCTGTCCAACGCGTAGGTGATTGACCGCGTGAGGATCAAATAATATTGTCCCTTATATTATTGTATATTTATATTATTTAAAATTGTATATATTAACTCACCCGATAAGAAGTTGGTGTTGTTTAAAACAACTCACCAAAGTTGTTTGCAAAGCAGAGTCTATATCCTCTTTGGAGTAACATTGTTTAACAATCTGTTCGATATCTTCACTTCTTTGTACATCATTTGAGGATTCGTCATCAACTACTCTCGTCGTCCTTTTATGAAGCTGTGTCATTGTGCGGTCATATGCAGTATCAAACGCTTCTCTTAGTATTGCAAATTGGGAGCTCATGTGCAAGATTATTGATCCTATAAATGTGTCTATTATTAACAGTATGTGACCATTCCAGAGAAGACCCACCACTTCGAGCAAGAATGTTAAAGCATAAGTCGGCTCATTTTCATAGGTCCATGGAATGTATATCGGCTGATATAACGATCGAGCTGGTCTCTCGTCAGTGCTATTCATACTTCTCACTAAAGTTTTCCATTGAATATCCTGTACGGCTGCATACGCATATGTGTTGAAAATTGTGACCCATCCAAAGAATATAAAAACAGACGAGACCATCTTACAGATTTTCACAGTTGTGCGATTTCTTTCTTCGTTTTGATAGAAATCACGCAGCTCTAGTTCAATTGTACTCACGATTTCTTGTATGTCTTTGTTTCGCGTCATAATCAAGTAAAGTTTAATAACAGTCAAATTATGTGTTATTACGAAAGACAAGCTGAACATGATGCGATCCGTGTCTATTTCACCTATGAAAGGGTCTATAGTTTCTAAACTTACAAAACCGATGACCCAAAGAAGCATGGCTACAATAGAGTAATATAAATACAAGCCTGGAAAGTTTCTCGTGTCATGCTCGTCGGGATGATGCCACCAACCGATGCCGATTAGCCTCATAACACGGTAGTGGAATGAAAAATAACGTCTGGGTAGATACATTGTTACATCTATCATGAAACTTATACTGCACTATCCCCTACCTGCATCAAACTAGTAGTGGTCATATTATGATAACACCTATCCAACCTAAGCAGCTCGCTAGACAGCTTAATTGTTGGCTATGCTTCGACTATAGCTTGAACGGTGTATACAGGTTGGAAAATTTAGAGTAACAAAAATACGCTGATGAATTAATATGCTCACACATAATCGCACACCATAAGCTTTATAGTCAATAATAAAGAAATAAGCTGGTTTGGGTCAGAGCATACTAAGCCACAGGGTGTGCTAATATGATCCTATGTAGAAAAATCTTGGCCTTTGCTTGGTATGAGACCATGGAATAGAAGTTTAGCATGAGACCAATATATTCAGTGATCAAGAGCTTTATGCTGGTCTGTAAAAATGTTAATAAATATTTAGATCACTATGTTATAAGGAATATGATTAAAGAATTATTTTTTTATATCATACTTTTTATTTATGTAGTTTCGTATCCAAGCAAGTAGGCAAAGCGAGCGAAGCCACGGGTCAGCTAATAGCGTATGGTGCAATACTAAAGGAGTATTTACTACCGATTTCCAAAAAGGAGTACTTAATTCGAATGTATTTTATTTTATTATTTGTTTATGTTTATTACCTTATAATTTTCGATAGGGGGAACCGATTCTCAAAATTCTTTTTTTGATTGAAAGCTGGTGCTTCCCTGGTTGGTGTGGTCCATTAAATTTTATCAAATTAGTTTCAGTAGTTTTTGAGTTCCACTCCAATAACTGAATAGAATAGAAGTCGGTATTAAATTTTTCAAATTGTACTTGTTTCAAGTTCAAAGAACACGATATCTACTACGTAGAAATATTTTTTCAAAACACTAATTTTACTACTATTTGCGTTATCAGTTTTAGTAAAAATTGCACCCGAGGCTCATTTGAGTATTTTATCGCTATTGCTCGTATCGTTTCAGTTTTGCACACCCTTTGCTACACCCCAAATATGTAAATAACAATCGGCACCTTTCTATTGACTTTCGAGCAGTATTCAATGTTTAGTTTCCTTCGTTGGTGTGTGTCGTCGCCAAATATTTATTTTGTGACGTAGCACAAACTTTAAACCTTAGCTCACCTGACCACGTAGTGCCTACATATACATAATTGTGCTGTAGTACGTACTTTTGTAAGTTACGTGACCTACTGCATGTATGTACGAGTAGTTCGGGGGTCTTTAGGCTGTTGGTACCTACTATATACTTATATGTATCGTTATTATCAAATTGATAATCTGACTAATCTGGGTGTTTTGGTCAAGTTGTATGGGCCGTGGTTACGAACAGACTGTCTCAATGGTATTGTCACGAACAGTGAAATACATAACACTGATGTTCAGATCATTCAGTTTCACGAAAAGTCAGATTTGTTTGACAATATAATTTTAATATTCTAGACAGCGATATTGTGTTATACAGGGTTATTGGTTAGTCGATCTATTCCCGTTAAGGGCGCGTAGTTTACATCGTTTCTAACTGATTTGACTATGAAACACCGTATCCTAAATCTAACCGTTATCGAGATATTTGAATTTTATTTAAATGTGTAAGTGTTATTATTACTAGTATTTCATTTTTACTTGTAAAATAAGATGCTTTCTGACTTCAATAACCATAATATTGTACGCAAAATTAAAAAAAAAGTTGTTGCAGACGATTAAAACTTATAAAAACTGATAAATAATAAAACAATTAAATTCAAGTATCTCGAAAACTGTTAGATTTAGGATACGGTGTTTATTGTCAAATTAGTCAAAAACGATGTAAACTAGGCCCTCTAACGGGAGCTCAACTAACCAATAACCCTGTATATTGTCTCGCTGGTTGGCAGTTCTGGGCCGCTGGGCACAGAATAATTAATAGTATTCAGCTGGTCCCGGAATTGATTCTCGGACAGGTCAAACATTGGTGTGCATGAACATGTTTGTTTTATATCAGGGTACCATAGTACAGGCTCTACCTAGTTTGAAACCTAAAGATCTTGTGTGGATGTTGTCCCATATTATTATTATTATTATATATTTCTTCTACCTAGATACTTAGAAATAGGTAGGTACGTATCTACCGAGAGCTTCGATAGTAATTGTAGATACGATTGATGTCAGCTCGGCCGTCTGCGGGGGATATGTATTCTATGGCTTGATTTGATTCGATATCAGCTGCCTCGTACACTCCACGATTTGTAGTAGGTATTACACGATAGTACCGATTAGTTATTTTGTGAAGTAAGTTAAGTGCAACACAACTATCTAGAACGAAGTGATTATATTTTCTTTGCAACTATCAGCAGGGTAAGGTAGGTTTGATTAATGTTTAATAATATAATAATAGGATATAGGTACCAATAATAATATAATATAATACAGCAGGTAGGTAATATAGGTAATATTGAATATTCCAAATATATTTTACAAGTAAAATTTGAAAAATTTAATACCGACTCCATTCTATTACTTTGGTAAAAATCTGTTATTGGAGTGTAACTCAAAAACCACTGAACCGAATTTTTATGGGACCACACGGGAGGCACCAGCTTTCAAACAAAAAAGAATTTTGGAAATCGGTTTACCTAGTCGAAAGTTATGAGGTAACAAACATAAAAAAACAGTCGAATTGAATACCTCCTCCTTTTTGGAAGTCGGTAGAAAATGTCGATAAACAAACATCAACCTATGTGAACTAAATATTGGACTTTAAAATTTGTGGGCACTAAGTTTTGAAGACCAGTGCAGTTTATGTTCGTTGTTCGGCCCCGCGTTGAAAATATAATGACTATACATACTACAAGAACATGTTCGCGGGATAACAGTAGACTATCTCTATGGTCCAATTCAACTACATTATTATGTTAAAACGTCAGCTAATTATTCGTATTATCGATTTAAGTAAACAATTGAATAACGCACTGCGTATTGTAAAATCTATTAAGGCGCGCTCGTACCCTGATTAAAGAAAAAGCAGAATTTTTAAACAATTAGTGTAACGAAACAGATCGATAGTATCTAAACAAAAAAATACAAAGGTTAGAAAAGGAATAGGAAAAGAGTAATAACCGAATAGAATTCATAAATATAACTCTCATTCAGCAGAAAAAAATCCTGAATAGGTCCACAAAAATAAACTTTCACGTCCAAACTCTCGGAATTTTCAGCGATAACACTATATATTTTTTTACTTAATATTTAGCCAACGTATAGAACGAGTAATAACCAGCAGTTTTTTCAATTGTGTTAGTATATATCGAAAAATATAAAGAAAACGTACAAAATTAACGCAGTTTCGCATTACATCGTCCAATCTAGCAAGCGATTTTCAACCTTACGTAAAGCATCGTAAATTATTTTAAAATTGGGGTTGGACCGCGTCTTAAGTATCTTTGTTATAGTTGTGCTAAATTATAGCTTGTACTGAATTAGGTAGATATATAAGATTATTATATTGTTAGATTGATTGACCTAGATTGGTTTTACATCAACGATACGATTACGTAACACTAACACGCATTATTTGTGCTTACCTTAGTTTTATCGTGAAATAGTAACAATTATTTATCCAGTCAATTGAGAATTAAGTAGGTAGAGTAAAATTGAATTTAAATATCAGCCTGTATCTATGCTTACGAGTATAACACTCGTGCCACCTCTGTTAATTGAAATTGGATCAATTTAACTGTCATCGTATATACACATTATTATTTGGCTGAAACTTGTGAAACTAAACTTATACTTAGGCCAGTAAAATAGCCGTTATTTTGGTCAACCTCGCACTAAATTTCCGATCCAATTTTTTATAAGGTTTTTACAAAATCGCAAAATACTGACACATTCAGATGTAGCTTCAAGCGCCATCTTGAAAAAAGTGTTTTGAGCGATATCTCGGAAACTATGCACTTTAGGGCAAAAGTTATTGAGACCATTATTGTAGAGAGAAAAATTTCGCATCTTCTGTTGCCGATAAACTTTTTTGTAAAACTTACCGTTTAGGTTTTATAGCCCGTTTGAAATTTATGCATTTTATTTATAAATACAATATTTCAAGAGTTATCGGCTGAGATAGAAAATCCGGTGACATGTAGGAGCGCCAAGTCTAAAACAATTTGTATGACTATATATCTCTTATACAACTCAAATTATATCGTAATGTTTTTTGCATATATTCAGCTGTGTGAAAAAGTTATTAAACTCTAAAAGATTAGGACGCGGTCACAATCTTATAAAATTTCCTTGTAATAGGTACTACATAACCCTAAAAATATATAAAGAATTAGTCGTTGTGTTTTGAATTCTGTACTTTATTACTTTATTACTTTATGTTCTAAATCATGTGCGTAATTTTAGGATTAAACTTGTTTTTGACTGAGCACGGCGTAATACGAATATGCTGCTTTCATTATCTGAAACAACGAAAAAAATATTGCATAGCTTTTAATTGCAAATAGGTATATAAAAATAGGACTAAACAATATGAATAGGATAGAATAATCCCTATGTCGCGGGAGGCGACACATAAAATTATACATTATACCACCCAAGGCCCGAGAAAAAAATCTGCTTATCAAATTAATATTTGCCCCCGTCCCCATGGATCGAAACTAGGACTCGGCACTTAGAATGCAGGGTCACTACATACGAGTATGTAATCTTAACTAATACTAATATTATAAAGAGGAAAGATTTGTATTTTTGTATGTAACGATTAAACTCAAAAAGTACTGAACGATTTTAAAACTTACTTTGCCGTTAGAAAGCCATATTATCACTTACAAAGAAAAAGTGAGGGATCCATATGAAAACTTCGATAATATAACCCAAAGTGTATAAAAACACCATAAAACATCCTTATATCGTGTACGCTGCAGAAACTATTGATAATAGAGCAATATGATGCACTGCAAAGTTATAGAGGACATCAATGTCTTTAATAAATAATGGAATACCATATGTCTAACTGTTATGCAATTAGTAACGCCGAAAAATCCTTATATCGGGTACACTGCGGAAATTATTGCCAATAGAGCAAAGCGGTGTACCATAGTTTTATAGAAGACACCAATGTCTATAAATCAATCAAGTCAATGTAAAAAGTATGCAATACCATATGTCTAACTATTACAGTTATGTCACAATAACTACTTTTCCGTGTTAAAATTTGCACTATTATAACGCCCGCCAGTACAAACTAGGCCAAATTATTCGTACCTCGGTGTTATTCCTTATCTAATCTAACAATAAACAGAAAATTTTTGATAGTTTTTTGGTAACGGTCAAACGCAAGTACTACTAACCGGTTCAAAAAATTATTTGACCTGTAGAAAGCTATATTATGCCTGAGTAATATACGCTATATTTGATTCATCATCATCATCGTCCATTACCGCGTGAGTGAAACCGCGAAGCGCAGCTAGTGTAATAATTATAGTACCTAACCATGCGTTTGAGTGTATTTTTTAGCCAAATAAGGGGCAGCAGTTCATGATTATTTATTTAAGACTATTTTTGTGGCTTCTGTTAACAAACTCAGACCAACATCATGGTTTATTCAGAGTTGTGACTTCCCCAACTCTGATTGCACTCCTCTGATGAGCGAACTTTCTTACTTAGTAAGTAGATCTCTAATTAAGACAAATATAAGTAAACTTTTTCTTACCGTAGTAAAACACATTTTTGTATAATATACCTATTTCATAAGTACCTAGGTATATGGGATAGTTGCACACTAGACCTAGATTGCAATTAGTTCGTTATTCAATTTTATGGAACAGCACAGTGTGTTCTTGGCGACAGATTGTCAACAAGAGATAGCCAAACGTGCAATACCCGACTACCATGCCGTGGATATCCTCATATTGTTACTGTAACTATTAGAAACATAAGCCGACACATAGGATTTGAACACATTACCGCCAGCTAAGTAAGCAAACTTACTAACTACTAACCCTAAATTGTAATAATCGCGTCCAAATTATTATAACACAATTATAAGTTAACGGACTTTAAGTGTCCGTTCGGCCACCAGTTACAGTTTCTCCTTTCAGATTTAAAAACACGTCTATGGCATTACAGATTTATAAAGGTCTAATGTGATAAAATACTACAGCAATTAGAATCTTATTAGGTAATATCATGTTAGACGATGATTACCAGATCAGTAACGAACTTTTAACTGACTAACTTGTAACTAACTTTAGTAATTAACTTTTTGTGGTAGTGCCGCGCTGCAACCCCACAGCCGAATGGGCCGGTACGACCGAAGAAGTACCACACTCCCACATAACACCGAAATTAAGTAACATAGCTTGCTATTGCATTTCGTCGGTTTGTGGGAGGTTCTGGAGGCCCAATTTCCCCCCTTCCCCATTCTCCCTCTCCTTGCCCCTCCCCCTCCACACTCACCCCTTCTATCTCTTCCTTCCTATCATCCTTCCTCAAAGGTCGGCAACGCATCTTCGAGACCTCTGGTATTACGGATGTCCGTGGGCGACGGAATCACTTAACATTAGGTAGGCCGCTTGCTCATTTGCCAATCTACCCCATAAAAAAACTAATGAAAATAGTATAAAAGTAATAAAACATTTTCAGTAAATGATCAAATGTTTAGTTTCTTGGTGTATGATCTTCATTGAAGAAATTTTAATTGTGTGTGCTATACGTAAACCAGAGCTCGTCCTAAGAAAAAAAAACATAATAGAAGAAGACCTTACAGCAAGAAAACAGTCGTTGTCCATATGAGCAAAACCAGCTGCAGAGAGCCTCAGAGGACGCTGCGCCCTCATCATCATCATCACTAGCAGGGCCCGGAGGCGTGGGGTCAGCCTCTCCCACTTGCACTGCATCACGGCGTCAGATATACGAGCTGCCTGAAATAAGATCAACTTAATTTGAGAGCTACATAGTGAAAAGCTATTTTGTGCGCCTCATTCTATACGTATTAATCTTCTCATAATAAACTCATTCCTTGTTGTATCCATTCTCGTCACTACACACATCCATCTCAATATTGTCATCTCGGTTGAACGATAACCTTCTTCCATCCATCTTTTTTACGGCCTAACATTCGATCCATAAATTACGATAGGGTATTACGGACTTGTAAATTTTACTTTACAACTTGGAAGGCATCAGTTGATCTCATATTCTTGCTATGAACTGCCGCCATTTCATCATACCTGATCGACCCGTGACGTCCTGGTCAATGGAACACTCAAGCTAATGGGTACGAGCCTCTAAAATAAAAGCAGTATTAGTAGAAGAAATCGTCCCAGAGGTGCCCGTGGAGCAGCTAAGCTTAAGGGGATTCTGCTCTTCATAAAGCCAACAAATCATTGCTGTAGCTAGTTCAACAAAAGTTGAGGCCAACCTATATGTTTGGTTCCAGAATGGTAAGATGCAGCTCCGTGAAGACGACAAACACAAGCCTATAGTAGCCGAAGTGAAGCTGTCATCGTAAAGTTTTCTTTAGAAACGAAAATGGTCGGACAACGTTTCCATCGGCAGTAAATTGCAAAATCAGTCACCCAGGCCAGAAGCCTTATTGTCTATCTTTACGGATAATGAACATGAGCTTTATTTTGACATTTGAATCCCATTCTGGGCGAAACCCTGCACGCCTATTGGCTGGAACCATTCATGGGAATGAGAATGAAGTGACATTTCATTCTCATTCTAGTTAGACAATAAGGCAGCAGGCAGCTTTTCCGATCACCAAGCAATGTTACCTTAATTCCATAAAATTAATTTTAATATTGTCCATATAAATATTGGATCCTTACAAACTTTAGCTATGTAGCACAGTTAATTCATTCATTTTAAATTGATAATTGGTGCTATTAATCCTAACCGAAGTGAACATAAGGCACAAAATATTTTCAATGTTTCAGTGGATATAAAATGCATATTAAGTTGCGTAAAAACAGAAAAGACGGTGGTATAAAAATGATATATTAAAACACATTAAAACTTGCACCAAAGTCATAATCCAGACAAAACCTCCTAAACTTCTCTTTCAAGCTGTCATGACAACCGACTTGTAGTGTATATGATGCATAGGCAAACCCATCATGGAGTGGACCTTATACAGGGTTATTGGTAATTAGACCGGATCCTTTTAAGGGGTGGTAGGGAATGCCATTTGCAACAATATGACTGTACATTGTGATATCCGGAAATGAATCATTTCTGTGATATTCTTTTTTTTATTTTTTTTAGAAAATCCAGCTTTACTACTTTAAAATTAAAAAAAAAAAAAGTAATCAACCGATTTCAATTCTGTTCGCAGTTTTAGAGAAACCTTGTTACAGCTCTTAATAATAAACAATAATATCGTACTAATGTAGATCCATCCAAAAACTAGAGGCTTTTTCATAATTTTTATTTGATAATTTTTGTTAGATGCTTTACAAAAACCTTTATTTTCTCTACAAAAACGATAGTAAATTAAGTCTGCATTTTATTTATAAAAACATTTACAAGTCTTTAGCTATCCAACGAGGTAAAAAAATTAGCACTTTATTGCACAATTGCAGAAATAATGCGATAACAAAGACTCAGGTAGAGACATTCCGAGAAAGGGTTTTAGACAACGGTATCCATGTTGAATGCGCCGTCTCCCTCTCGCTTATGTTTGTTGAACGAGCAATGAGAACCCAGTTTGCTCAAGCGCATCGTACTGTTCAGACGCTCTTTGGCAACCCTTTATTACGATTAAATTTCGACCTTGATAACGTTATTGGACTTGTGTAACTTCTTTTTCTGTGATTCGGCTAGTGAACTGGACTTTTTGATTGATTGCTTACCCGACGACTTGGCTTGTACTAAAGGATCTGATCATGACTGCGGAATCCCACGACCATCTACCTCGGCTTCGAGAGTTCACAAACGAAGAGTATGCGGACATACTGTTTTGCTATGGTTTTGCCAACGGCGTCGCTACACATGCTCGGACGGAGTATCAGTCTCGATTTCCACAGCGCCGTTTACCCCATGTGAGTGTATTTGACGGAGTGTACCGGCGACTACGAGAAACTGGTCAAGTTCAAAGACGACAAAGTGATGCTGGACGATCTCGTATTTATCATTCGGATGAAGAGGAACAGATAATTCGCATGTTTGAGCAAGATCCTACGACTTCAACAAACATCATTGCACGACGTCTTGGCATGTCGCAATGGAAAGTATGGAACACAGTGCACCGCTCAAGACTCTACCCGTATCATTTGACTCCAGTACAAGTTATCCAAGACGGAGATCCTGCACGTAGAGTCGAATTTTGCAGATTCATGTTGAACACCGATATGGAAGATGCCAATTTTTTATTAAAAATCTTATGGACCGACGAATCCAAATTTGATCAGGATTGAATATCAAATTATCATAATATTCATTATTGGGCCCCGAAAGATGACGGTAACCCAAACAAGAAAAGATTACAAGGATCACAAAGAAGGTTTTCCGTTAATGTGTGGATGGGCATTATTAAGAATGAATTGATCGGCCCTTTCTTTCTGCCCAACAACCTCAATGGTGAAGCGTATGATTTTTTTTTGAGAAACGAACTTTATGAGCTACTCAGTGAAGTACCCCTTGAAACCCGCAGAAACATGATTTACCAACATGATGGTTGCCCCGCACATTTTAGTTTGAGCGTCCGTGAGTGGCTCAATCGTCAGTATCCCAATAAGTGGATTGGCAGAGGAGGACCCATTCCGTGGCCGGCCAGTAGTCCCGACTTGACTCCCGTCGACTATTACGTATGGGGTCACATGAAAAGCTTGGTGTACGACGATACTCTTGGACCTGTGGCAACCATCGAAGAACTGAAACAGCGCATAATAAATGCAGCAGAAAAAAATAAAATTAATTTAAATACAAGTGTTGTTAAAAGCAATTTACGCAGACGTATGCGTCTCTGCATTCAAAATTCTGGCTCACATTTTGAGAACGAACTGTAAAAATAATAAATACAAACTAATTACATCTACTCTTTTATTTCTTTAAAAGAAATTAAGTTACCTTAAGAAAGTATTTCTTCCATAGCTACTTCTCATGGACTATTCTCATTCCTTTCTCGGCCTTTTGTAATCGCATTATTTCTGCAACTGTGTAATAAAGTGCTAATTTTTTTACCTCGTTGGATAGCTAAAGACTTGTAGATGTTTTTTAAATAAAATGCAGACTTAATTTACTATCGTTTTTGTAGAGAAAATAAAGGTTTTTGTAAAGCATCTTACAAAAATTATCAAATAAAAATTATGAAAAAGCCTCTAGTTTTTGGATGGATCTACATTAGTACGATATTATTGTTTATTATTAAGAGCTGTAACAAGGTTTCTCTAAAACTGCAAACAGAATTGAAATCGGTTGATTACTTTTTTTTTTATTGAATTTTAAAGTAGTAAAACTGGATTTTCCAAAAAAAAAATAAAAAAAAGAATATCACAGAAATGATTCATTTCCGGATATCACAATGTACAGTAATATTGTTGCAAATGGCATTCCCTACCACCCCTTAAAAGGATCCGGTCTAATTACCAATAACCCTGTATAATAAGACCTTATTTAAATATATATATCATATGAGGTTTATAGTCGCATATACGTTTATGGTTAAATAATGATATTAATGATACAGTATATACGAGATAGATGTTGACAAGGTAATTTATTTTGGGATCTAGATCGTAGCCATTGAACTAAACGGAGTAACCTTTTTTCATCATCATCAAGATCAAGGCTTGATAAAAAGTGGACTCGTGAAAAACTAAAATAAAAACACTGAAAGACCGACTCTCGTTGAGCATTATGCTAATGGCGAACCCTTCTGAACAAGTTTCAATAAAGGTAAGTAATAAACCTTTAAAAGCCATTACTTTCCAATCCCTAGCAAATTATAAGAAAAATATTGGAGTATAAAATGTGAATATTGATAAACTCATGTAGGTACGTATTTTATTATGTTCGTGCTCACATTTTTCTAAGCTGCCTAAACATGTTTCCTATACTTTTTAAATTAAAAAACATAAATATATACTTAGCAGTTTATGTAATATTTATGAGTAGTATAGTATGATATTTGATATACTTACGAGAAGTATATTAGTGTTTATTATCGTATTTATAAAGTATATACCTACTTATGTAATTTTATAATTTAAGTTAGTAAGTAAGCAATAAGTAGGTACCTATACATAATCTATACTTCTATAAATCTATAAAAATTGTTTTGTTTGTTTGTTTGAATTGAATAGGCTCCGAAACTACTGGAGAGATTAGAAAAGTTCTTTCATCATTTCAATCCTACATTCCCTGAAGAACAAAAGCTATATAGGTAATATTTTCAAAATGTTAAAACCCAAAGTGTGGAAAACTTACCAAACAAGTCCTTATATCACGTACGCTGCGTAAACTATTGACAATTATAGAGCAAAGTGACGTACTACAGTATTATAGAATACTTCAATATCTACAAAGAAGTCCATATTACCAAATGTTAACTACATATATATCAGTTATGTCACAATAAATACTTTTTCATTTTGAAATAATAAAAATGGAAGAAAAATAATAAATAGGAACAGAAAATAAAACTTGACACTGGCGGATGCATAAGAAGTGTGAGCCATAATTACCTCAGGGGACAAGAAAAAAAATATGCATAGTAACGCCAGTACAAACTAGGCCACATTATTCGTACCTTGATATTAATCCTTATCTACTCTAATAATAAAAAGGAAATATATATGATCGTTTGTAATGGATACACAATAAAAACTATTTAACCGATTCAAAGAATTCTTTCACGAGTATAAAGATAACATTAAGCCTGAGTAACATACGTTTTATTTGATTTATCATCATCATCCATCACCACGCGGGTGAAATCGCGGAGCGCAGCTAGTATATTATAAGTGAGCTCTTCCTTCTTAAATCGTAAATCGTCGTCGTATTAATAACCTGATTATTGTGCAATTGTTAGAAAGACTAGCTCTTTCATAAGTAACTACTAAATTACGTGTGGAACAGTGGATATATCTAAGTGAGTTTGAATATATTTTTGTAAGTACCCACCCACAACATATTTCATAGGGGTGCAAAACAGATGCGATTAATACGAGTTATGTTTCGTATTGTGGTTGTAGTTTTGGTTTGCATCTTTTTAAACCTACTTTGTACCTATACATAGCTTACATTATAGTCCGTGCACTCACTAGTATTTATT
The DNA here is from genome assembly GCA_917880725.1 of Selenia dentaria. Taxonomy (NCBI): domain Eukaryota; kingdom Metazoa; phylum Arthropoda; class Insecta; order Lepidoptera; family Geometridae; genus Selenia; species Selenia dentaria. The sequence goes on along the minus strand of OU862888.1, from coordinate 15,372,458 downwards.
GAATTACCTTGTAATTCTCTAATAGGTGAATTGTATTCTTTATGGGAAATAAATATTTTAAGACCTTAAGAGGATTGCCCGTACGTTTTGATTTTTTCAATATTTCAAAGTACTATAAATTTCCTTTTTTAGAACTTAAAAAAAACTAAACGTACGGGCATAGTAAACAACGTCATTATTCCATGAAAAAATAATCACTGAAATCGGACAATGTTAAGAGGTAGAAAAGAGTTTTCTCTTTTAGCATGGAAAGTACTAGCTATGTAATCCTCTCCTTGTATTTTTTTGTGAATGTATGTCACGTCCTTTGTCACCTCACGTCTTACGAGTGTAGTAGACAGATATATCTGAGAATTATATAGATATCTCAACATTGCGAACAAAGCTCGCTTTCAGTATATGAATTGACTGAGATGTGAATACATTATCCATACCTCGCTCCTGGTAGGTCGCTCTGTCCTTATCACGCCTACACGGATCGTAATGAATTTAGGCCCGGAGATGGATTATATAACGAGGAAGAACATAAGATACTTTTTATCATCATCATTCTTCACCACGCGGGTGAAACCAAGGGTAAAGGATCTTAGGTACTTCCCCGAGCGGTAATCTAACATCTATGTCTTTGCCAAATTACATTACCACCCGTTCAGCCATTTAGGCGTGAACGCGTAACAAACAAACAAACATACTCACTTTCGCATTTTAAATATTACTTAGGATATTATACAAGTATATGATAAGTATACACATAGGCTTTTAGGTGCCATATTGAAATTAGACTTCTAGTAAACCAAAAAATATAATATAAAATCGAGTGCGATTTCAATGTATAGTTCTTTTAAAAATAATTTTAATTAAAATGCAATCGAAAGGCATTTAAATTTTTAATCAAAAATTCGATGGAGATGCCTCCAGACTGCGTTTCGCAACGCTAAAAATGTAGATTCTCATGCTTGCTTACTTCTTTTTCATTATGTTCGCAGTCCTTTTTTTGTAGCAAATAATTTATTTTCATTTATGAATTAATGTTTACTATATTTTATAATTATCCATAATACGGTTAAATGAGGTATATATAGGATTTGTATTGTATGGAGGTATAATTCAATTCAGTTGTTTGGACGGTGTGATACCAGGACCTCATAATTAGCCCTATAAAAATGTTTGTATTTTGGGAAATTACTTCTTCAGATACCTAGAGATATTTATCTTTATTAAATAATTATCTAATTTTGTTATTCTTAATATTTATTAACTTAATATTTATTAATATTTATAACTTAATATTTTAAATGTGAAAATAACTTTGATTGTTGTAATGCTTTCACGCGTAAACGGCTGAACGGATCGTATTGAAATATGACAAGGATATAATATTACATCCCGGGGAAGGATAAAGGAACTTTACTAAGAAACTTTACGTCATCACCATCATTTTCATTATCATCCATCACCACGCGGGTGAAACCACAGGGTACAGCTAGCTATTTTTTACTTGTAAGTATAAAATTTAAATCATGAAATTATCTTGCAAACGATGTAAACAATCTTTGTAGGTTCAAGAATATCAGGGTACCTACTTGTACTTACTTTTTCCTTTTTAAGTGGTCGTACGTAAAAAAGGTAAATAATTAGGTCAAAGCAAATATAATTTATAGTTGCATTAAGTGCGATTTTATTCAAATAGACAGAGAAAATTCACAGTCATATAAAAAGTCTGTTATTAAGTCACTGTTCTGTCCAACTCACGTTCTAGTAAAGCAGTGGATACATAAATAGAACTTTTTAACGCGTCTGACGCGGAAACCACGTTTAATGATTTTGTACACTGTGCTCGTGCACCGTAACTAACGTTTACCGGTTAATAACCCACCACTACTACGCGCTAACAAAAAAAAGAAGATAGAAAATTAAACAATATTAACTTTTTTATTTGCAGGTGAAAGCACCTTCAAGTCGTCAGCTTAGATATAATAATAATCAGATTATCCATTACTTTATGTAGCCCAGTATGGATCAAAAAGCTTGTAATACGTAACAGCTGACTTTGCCTAATGAGCGAGTTATTATGCCTAACATCACACATTGACAGCTCTCAGAGTATAGTAGGCCACGATAACGTGACTAGTTCAAAGGAAAGCCTCTGACATGGCTAGGGACTGATTTTCAAAATCAAAGCGTAATGCAACGATGGTTTTCGTGTTCTTCGAAGCATGAAGTGCTTTGTTGAAAATGCTACTAGCAGCAGTCCGTACTAATCGAAACAAGGTTCGCTGAACCTAATTGAATAGCTCAGAACGACAAGGTAAGGAGCGTGTCAGAAATAAGGGTTGTGTTTTACTTTTCATAATGATAGGACGATATTAAGTGTTAATAACAAGAAATAATAAAATAACCACGACACTGCTTTTTATTTGTTTACGTTTATTTTAAAGCGTTACTCTCAATTTGAACTAGTAGGGCTATTCGTATTTACGTGTGGGGTCGATGGGTCCTGCACTGACGTCCCGCTTGGGGTGAATTGTGCATTTCCCCTGCCAAGTACCCTAACTTCTTTAATGTATCGGAGTATGGCTCGCTGACCTAAATTGACCAGTTTGAATGTGGATTGTTCTGAAATAATGGATTCACTTCTATTTAGTTGAATTTGGTCCTCACATGTAAAATGTTGTTTTCCCTAATGTCTTCTGTAGACTTGCGTTGCAGTAGCACATGCTCCACCTACAGTCTCATCTTCCAACAATCTCTGGGGTACAATATTATTGTACAAAGGGACTGTAGCTTCAATCTTATAAACCACCTATATGAGCTGTTGTGCTACTGTTTTTGAGACTTTTGAGGAGGTGAGAAGCGGTGACTAGTGTGTTTCACACTTGATAGGCTAGTGTTTGACCACTATCTCACTTGATGGATGATGCGATCGAATGTGGTATCACACTATACGTAGCAATAGCAACTGCTTATCAAGGACAGCTGCTGGAACACACTGTCAGCTGCTTAATGACAGATTTTCAAACTTGAAGGTGGTAGATAGCTAGCCAGGCGGACACCAGAAGTGCTCAACCACCATGCTGTGGATTCAATTACGATTCACCTAAAGCTCGAGATGTCGTGGCTGACATATCCAGGGCTGCCCCTTGTTAAGCCTGGGTTAACATTGCTTCGAACCTGGTACTAAGTAACTACTCACTTGTAAGGTGAGCTCGTTTCCTGTAAAGCACTGAATTGCCAGTTGAGTTATCATAGCGGCAAAGAATGCGAGAGACGTTACCAACTTTAGGGATTTGAAACTCGATGCATCTTGCTGAAACAAAAGGACAAAAGGGTCATTATTAAAACATTCTCTAGTTGTACAAATTGTAAAACTAGTAGTTCTGCGAACAGTAGACCTCGCAAGCACATAGAATACCTACAATATAAAAATTATTTATAGCATTTTAACCAAATATACAAAAATATTACTTACAAAGTATACTCTTAAATTAGGAAAGTATAATGGGCGGTCTTATCGCGCACAAATTCTTATTAGTGGCAATTTTAAGCGGTACTTCACAACCTAACCTAGCTTTCTATTATTACCTCGAAAACCACTTGACCAATTATGCACATATTCGCAATTCCTCTTTAAAGTCAGGTACCTAATGTGTGTACCAAATTTTATAAAAATCTGTCTGTAACTAGCGCGAAAAGTACACCCTCAATCATAAATCGCCTAAAAAGTCAATTAAATATAAGAACGTACGTACAGTTTCGTCAAGATTGGTTGAAATATACGACCTGTACAGGAAGACAAACGAACACCCTAACAAATATATGGACAATTATTGAAATGAACAAATTAAAGTCAATAAGGTCAGAGACGTTTCGCACGCTTCGCTCACTCGGTTAACTACTGCTTCTACTGTATGCAAACACTATACAGGATGGCTTTTTGTGAAGGACGGTAATGGTTAAGTCCGAAACCACGAGAGTAAGGGAAAAGTCTTTAAGGGAAAAAATTGAGCCGAGGCTCCTTTCAGGCTTAGGCAGGTATTTCTGACATAGATTGTCGGAAGACGCAGATTCAAATATCTTCCGAGTATGTGTATTTATCTCTCTAAAATTGTAAGGTTTGGTCTAGCTAAGCAGGCGTTAGTGCTTTAAAAATGTTAAACTAAAAATATATAACGGATAAGGACAACTAGCTTCGTTCGGCGTTCGGTTATCGGTGGCCTAATTGACAATAGTTGACACATAGGTTCGTGTGCTGTTCGAGGAAATATTTATATGTATTACACACTTTGCAAATTGTCAAAGTTAGTCGAGTTACTTATTATTAGAAGCCACAGATTAAAGCCTATGTTAGCCAGGTTGTTATAGTCTTTGTGTGGAGACCATAATAGTTCGACGAATTAAACTTCATACAATAAGTTTAAAAATCGATATTTAGTGTTTTGTAAATATATACGATTACATTGAGTATATTAAATTAGAAAAAGTTCTAGAGGAAAGTGGAGGAAATACGAACACCTAAGGGAAAACTTGAATAAAACAGTGGAATTTGATCACAAAGTTTCTTTATTGTTTAATTATTAAAGTTTACTTATCTGTCTAACGAATTCACTAATCAACATAAATATTTTTTTAATAAATTGTAACAATATGAAAAAAAAAACAAACCCTTAATGTTCGGTTTTACCCGACATTAAACACAAACACCATAAACACGAACACCAAGTGGGGTAAATACGTACTAACATTAATAATGACAGTGATCACATTTATAGCCCAACGATGTTGACTGCCCGTCAATACAATTCTCGTGAGCCCATTTTTTACACATGTAGCACATAATCCAGTCTTCAACGGGGGGATCTGTATATTTATCTCCACAAAAAATACAAAAGTAGTCTTCATTTTCCTTTTCGTCTTTTTCTCTTTATTTTTTTTCGTAGTTTGACTAGGGTCACCAAAGTCTATTATATTCTTGAAATTTTTTAATACTCTTTTAGTCTCTTTCTTCTTTTGTTGAATATGAAGTCTGTCTTGTATGTCCTTCAAATTGTCATAAAAACTTTAACGTCAGCTTCATTGAACGCAGCGATTCGGTTCAGTGAAGTCGCCTCAGGTGTCCTCAGAGATATGCTGGGATGTCTTTTCATGAAACTGTAATACCAGTCTTTTCCGGCTACCTGTTTCACTCAGTCGAAATTGTGCGGAAGTGTGTTCTTCTCTGCATACTGGTACGCGATTTGGCGAATTTTTTTATGGTCAGGCCATAATAGAGTTTACTGCACTTTATGATATAATCGACAAGTTGCGTTTCCTGCTCGTCTGTCAATAAAGGTTTTCGTCCAGACCTTGGTTGCTTTATCACTTCAGATGGTTGTTTTTGGAACATTATACGTTTCTGCTGCTCTGCCGATGCTAAGTTTTTTGACTTTAACATCGTCTATAGCATTTTTGAGATCTTCAAGTATGTACTTCGGTTCGGTCTTTCTTTTGTAATTACGAGGCATCTGGAACAATAATAAAAAAAGATGAACGGGGAACCAACAAAAAGGGAGGGGGGGTAATGCCGAACGTTCGAGATTGCCCGACATGGAGTGATCGCCTTTACCCCGCTGGATCGAAAACAATAAAATGGAAAAAAAAAACATTCAGGTTATATTTCTTTTACCGATTGCGTCATTGTCATTTAGCTGATTAATATGTGAGTATTCCACTATGTAAAAGTTAGATTACTATTGTAGATAGAAATAAATCAACATCAACTTGAATTTACCAAAAAAGTTACATCAAAAACATGCAAAATATTGAAAAATGCATACCTTGACAAGTACGTGCGTCCGCGTCTCCCGCGTTGTTGACTGGCACTAGTGGTGGAGTGATCTCCAAAATGGCGGCAAGTAAAATATGACTATCTCTTTCTAACACATTAGAACCATTGGATTCTAAATTACCCCGCGTTCGCGTTTCCCCCACTCTCCCCTACTGCTGAGAAAATAGAATCGATTGAAAGTATTTTTTTAACATTATGTAATCACGCTTATATTATAAAGGTGAAAGTTTGTGAGTTCTTTTGTATGTTTGTTACTTCTTCACGCTCAAACGGTTGGTTCAATTTGGATGAAATTTGGTATGGAGGTAGATGAGGAGCTGGATTAATGCAAAATATACTTTTCATCATCCAACACTACGCGAGTGTAACCGCGGGGCGCAGTTAGTAACTACTAAAGTAACATACTTAGTAAAAGGAACATTTACTTTGGTTATAGTTTAAACTGACGGTAGTTTTAGAGAATATATATAAATATTTGGAAAAAATATACTTATTTCTAATTATCTTTAAAATAATCTAAATTTAGGTATTCATAGAAGTCTTCCTACCTCGATAGGTAGAGTAAAGGTGACTACTCTGAAGTCCCAGTTATTTTGTATCACCTGTTTAAGCATATAACCTGCATAGGTTGTTTAATATATAACATGTTTTGTTATTTTTCTTATACAATATACAATAACATTCTATACATGCAAGTTATAATTAGTACCATGTTCTGTAACTGTTTTTTAAAGCCGTGTGCTCATGTATAGTATGTATACCACAGTAAACCTTACCTTTTCCTGTACGTTTGCGAATTCTGTATTAATTACAAGCGTGGTACCTATTATGTAAAGTTGGCAGTTATTATTATAAACATATAACAGTCCAGACCAGACTAACAGTATCTTACCGAAACTTGGACCATTACGACACAAATGGCAGCCATGCTGGAGAGCAATTGAGTCATGAACCCATATGAATATGTTGATGAGAATTTCTCCACGCACCTGAAACCAAAGTATAAATATCTGACTGAGCAGAGATTCAAAGCATTGTTCTCTATTAACAATTTATTGCATTATGTAAGCTTGGTAATCCCTCCTGCACTACCAGTGGTGCTGTTTTTTAGTGCCATAAGAAGTTATACAGAGCGTCCCAAGACTATGCGACATGAAGTGCCTTTAATATTGTAGATAATATTGTACTACATATTTAGCTGAAAGAGACTTTATTTCTTTTTTTACCGACTTCCAAAAAAAAGGAGGAGGTACTCTTTTTTTTATGTTTGTTACCTCATAACTTTCGGCTGGGTGAACTGATTCTCAAAGTTCAAAGCTGTTGCTTCCCGTGTGGTCCCATTCAAGTTTCATCAAATTCGGTCCAGTTTTTGAGATACACTCCAATAACTGAATAGAATGAAAGTCAGTATAACATTTTTCAAATTGTACTTGTTGTTAGTAATACTGCGTTCTAAAAATTAAGTGATTTTCTAAAAATTACTTTCCGTGAAAAAATCGTGAAAAAAACACCTGTATATTTATGATGCCAATCGAAAGAATTGACAAAATATAATAATTCTTATTAAGAAACATAGTATCTTAAAAGAAGGGAATAACGTAAAAGAAGGGAATAATTTTTGATTAGACTTTAATAAAATTATTTATTTAGAACTTGAGAACAGACCTGTTCAACTAAAGAGTTTACTAGTAGATGAGTGTAATTGAACAATATTGTCCAATTGATGAGTCTAGCGGAACTTCAAATTTTAAGACTAGGAAAGAAATATCTCGGCGGTGGAGCGACAAATCGTAATTTTCCAACAAGATGGAGCTTCAATTAGTATGTCCATGCAAACGCAGACTCAAGAAATAAACATAGCCTATATAAGTAATATACTAGCGACCAGCAGGGCTATTATGTGTCTCAGTTGCATAAAACAAATGTTGATTGAAATCTTGAAAAATGGCGGCCATATGTCAGTTTTGACAACTCCAATAAGCAAAAATGTAAGCAGATTGATGACTGAAGCTGACAAAAGTGACACAGAACTGCCTTTTTTTCGATTTCAATCAGCATTTGTTAGCAACTGAGATACATAATAGCCCAGATTTTGAACCAACTTCAACACTAAATAGCGTGAAATAATTTGTTGAAGAATTTTGGAAAATTATGGAGGAAGCCTATGTTCAGCAGTGGAAGTCCTAAGGCTGAGATGATGATGATGATGATGATGAATTTGTTGAAGTTGGTACCATGATAATATAAAAGTACCTATTATCACAATATTGTGCGCATAGTACCCGACTTCGACATCGTCACTTACGCTACCATACGGGATCGATTGTTATTCACCCATCATCATCAAGATCACCGACTTCATCAAGATCAGCGAAACACTTTTCAGCTATTGGAGTGTAACTCAAAAACAGCTTTACCAAATTTGATGAAATTTAAATGAGAGCCTCGGAAGTATATGCTATCAAACAATGAAAGTTACGCGTATACATAAAAAGATAAGATTTGAGAACCACCTCCTTTTGGGAGTCGGTTAAAATAAAGGCATAAAAATGTGAAGTTTGTTTTTTTCTCTTACATAATAACTTAGTTAGGTTTTATTATATAGATATGTGAACCTTCCGTAAAAATATCTATCAGATGGTGAATACCGCATAAAATCCGTTAATTAATATAGCAGAAATTAGCAAATATACACACACAGTGCGGAAAACGACCTTATTTTATACTATGTATAAGGATATCCAGAAAAATCCTGATACCTATCAGTATTCGCTAGATGAATATAAATCCCAGATTACGTAGAATCCAGTGTTGAAAAAAAGCCAACGACTCACAATATTGAAGCCGTAATCCTGAGTTATTGCAGTTTGTCATATTCGCACACAACTCTCACCCGCCTTATTGCCTTCGTATTGACTGCGAATTCACTTTTTTGCTCGTTTGTATTTATATCTGCGTTGAGGGTTGTAAAGGAAAACGTCTCATTTTGATGTTATTGAATTGTGATTGTATTGAAATATCGGGAGCTCATTCCACAACCTTACCACGGTAAATATCCCGTTAATAATCATATAACTTATTGAATTGTTCTAAAGATTTCGTAGGCGTTTGCAATTCTTATATATTGAAGTTAAAAAAAATAATTAAAATGCATGGTTGTCTGGTCAGATCAGAACGCAAGATGCATCAGCAACATGGACGTTTGTTCATACAACACCTCAAACTACACTGGAGCAGTTGTGCCAGCGACCCAAGGCCATACTCCGCTATGTGAAGGAGTTAGGTTGGCTTGAGTAAATGCTGGCAGGGGGGAATGCACAAAACACCCCAAGCGGGACGTCAGTGCAGGCCTCATCGCCCCCAAAACGAATAAGAATAAGAATGGTTGTCTGGAAGAGATCGCTCTGAGCGATAAGACCGCCCATTGTGACACTTATTTTTCAGTTTTTCATTTGTTTGTTGTATTTTATAAAGTGGTGTTGCAATAAAGAGTTTATCTATCTATCTATATTTTATTATATTATCCCGACGCGACGTTTCGAACACTTTTCAGTGAACATGGCCACACTCTCTAGAGATAGAAAAGGTTGACATAATTGTTCTTATTACAACTACTTGTACATTTTAATTTAGAAAATTGCGCATTGTAGTGGTCCTTTAATGTCTAATTTTATTAGCTCATCTATTTACTTCAAGTTTTCCGTGGAAAATTATTCACAAGGGAGCGGTGAACTTTGGCTCTGGTTTCAGCAAGGCACAGATTGTAGCCAGTTAATTTGGATTGCACTTTATGGCAGTCCACTAGCCTAAGTTCTGTGCCAAATGTTCGTTGTACATATCTAGGTCGCAGTACTTACGTCTGTATTACAATTCAAAAGTTACAACGGCCCAGTAAATGTTTTTCACTGCCATAAAACTCTATAATACGAGTATCAATACTGTAAGAAACAAATATAACAGTCTCGGAAAATCAGTGCGTACTAAGAAATTATTGAATCGCCAGAACGGAATATAAAGCATTGAAATAATTTAAAGGGGCGCAGGCGTTCCCCTTGCTGGGATTATTTATTTCAGATAGGTACAAAGACGTTCGCATCGTACTTACATATGTGATGGATGTGGACAAAGCGTTTTGTTTACTTACATTATGTACTACAACACTTACGTACTGCTATCGTATAAAAAAAGGACTTAAGTAACTCTAACAAAGTTATAAACTCCTATCTGCCATCCTACTTAGGAAGCAGAAGGAAAAAGAAAAACTCCCGCAAACATCACGCGGTTTCTCGTCGCTAAAAGGCTTAGTATGGCACAACTTAAAAGCTTTTTAACGTCAAATTAAACCTCTTCTGGGTGACATACGGTCATACGCAGACATAGAATAATTGTTATATCTGTAGGATTTTCACTAAACTAAATGCTAAAGGTATTCATGTCCACATAGAACAATAATTTTAATATTATGCTATATGTAGGTACCCAATATTCTTATTTTTTCCGCACCTTATAAGAAAACGAGAGGAAATAATGTGTATCTACTCACCCGATAAGAACTTGATGTTGACGAATACAATTTACCAGTGTTGTTTGTAAAGCTGATTCAATTTGCTTTTCCGTGTAAAGGGCTCTGACAATTCGTTCGTTATTTTCTTCCGAGTTCATTAGAGAGATGTCGGCTCCGTCACTTGGAAGATTCTCATCAACATCGTAAAGAGCACCGTGCCGGAGTTGTGACATTGTGCGATCATAAGCGGTCTCTATGGCTTCTCTTAGAATCGCGAACTGGGAGCTCATGTGAAGGATTACCGACCCTATGAATGTGTCGATTCCCATTACGATGTGACCAGTCCAAAGAAGCCCCACTAACTCCAGTATAAAGGTAGGAATATAAGCCTGATCTTTTTGATAATTCCATGGTATGTATATCGGCTGTGCAAGAGAACGGGCTGGTATTTGCGAGGTGTCGTTTATATTTTTCACCAAAGATTTCCAATGAATATCCTGTATGGCCCCGTACGTATTTGAATTACCTATAGTGAGCCAGCCGAAAAATATAAACGCATAAGTAAAAGTTTTACATATTTTTATTGTTTTGCGATTTTTCTCATCGTTTTGATAGAAATCATATAGATCTATTTCTAAAGTTCTGACAATGGCTTGTAGTTCCTGATTTTTGAAAAAGAACAAATAGAGTTTTATAATCGTTAAGTTATGCGTAATGACGAATGAGAGGCTGAACATGAAGCTGTCTAATTCTTTTTCGCCAACAAATGGGTCAATGGTTTCTAGGCCGACGAAACCTGCGACCCATATGACTTGAGTTGCGATAGAGTAATAGAAATACCATCCTGGAAAATTTCTCGTGTCGTATTCATCGGGGTGATGCCACCACCCCAATCCGGTACACCTCAACAAGAGGTAATGAAAACCAAAATAACGCCTAGGCCGGGAATTAATTGTTGCATGTTCCATCACGTCCATGTGCTATCTGAATTCGTCTTAAACCTAATTTTATTTAAATACTCGTCTAACTCATTAATAAAATCATTTAAACTGGGTGGCTCGTTCCATACATTATAATTATACCGGAGTATCGATATATATATACAGGTCGCTTTTAAATGTGTGATGTATTAACATAAAACACGCCAACATATATACGTATACTCGTATAAATATCTAAGAAAAACATCTATGGCACTTTGACAACACAATTTTGTGTTAGCATAAGATACGGGTTAGATTGCCACGACATAATTAGAGTTCCGCGTCAAAAGAGCTAAAACAGAACAGGCGTAAAGAGTGCTCGTGAAAAAGCTTTCGTAGGTATGTGAGTCACGAAAATCGTGGAAGCACTCTCTGAAATTGTCCCTTCGTGTGCCAGTGCCGAGATCAAAAGAACACGAGCATGTCACAAACACGGAAGCATCTTTCATTATACGGGTAAGGAACCACTGAGACTTTAATCATGGTTTTCATATTTGACCAGTGTTTTCATAGTAGGGCATTTGAATGCCATCGATACGAGTTTGATTATAGCAATGCTTTTAAAGCACTGATCAAATAGATTCACATTAAAGAAACCTATTTCATTTGTGCTTTATTAGGTTTTATGGCCGTTTGTGTCGTTTGTTAAGCTTCGTGGGTGTTTTATTGTGTACAGAATTACACGTATCTCAAACATTTTTATAGTTATAAAAAAACAGATTTACTCAAAACACATTAACATGCAGTCGTGAAGAAGATATCAAGTAGATTGCGTCAAAATAGGTTTTTGAATAAATACCTAGCGCACTATATAGGTAATGATTAATATAAACAGTGAGATTAATGAGATTAATGTAAAAAAAAATATAGTTTAATTTTCTAGTTTGTAATGTTTATTTAATCAATATATATTGATGAATGAAACACAAAGTAGAAAATAAAAAATACCAATAAATGGAACCGACTTCAATACCAAAAAGTGTGACATAACTTGTTAAAGTTGGTACCATGATAGTTCAAAAGTACCTATTATCATAATATTTTCCGCATTGTACCGACTTCGACAAGTTATTCCACACTTTTTAGTGCTCATGTCGGTCCCATTATTTGTTAATAATTTTGCCTCCAAAAAATACCAATAAATGGAACCAACAAGTTATGTCACACTTTTTGGTATTGAAACCAAAAATTGTGACATAACTTGTTGAAGTAGGTACCATGATAGTTCAAAAGTACCTATTATCATAATATTGTCCGCATTGTACCGACTTCGACAAGTTATTCCACACTTTTTAATGCTGATGTCGGTCCCATTATTTGTTAATAAATGTTTCTCCCTTTGTGACCCTTGCTGTTTAAACGAGATCGATTGTCATTCACCGTCAATGATGATATGATCAAGATCGTAAAACTTTTCAGTTTTAGAGTATGTGACTGCTTGGCAGAATTTGATGAAATTTAAGTGTTCCCACTTCCACCCTCGAAAGTATACTCTCACAAACAAAAAAATAATTTTGAGAATCGGTTCCCAAATGAGGGAGAAATCGGCTAACATACACACGAACGTCTAACCTCCTTCTTTTTTGAAGTCGGTTAAAATGTACCCCTGTTTCCCTTAGCTATAACTTGAGAAAAATCTCGCTAATTATTTTTATGTTGTGTTAATTTATTTCAGGAAAAGGTTCTTATGAAAGAAAAACCAAGAAACGATAGGAGATTATGGCGAGGCCGAATGCCGAGCCTACTACGCGAACGAAGTAGTGGGCAATCGCTAGTAATAATTATAATAATGACTACGGCCCCATATAAGGCCAGGATAAATGGGATGTGAAATAAATGATATAATAAACACAAACAGAAATAAATGTAAGTAGATGATTATTAGGTTTTTGGGTCAATTTATAATTAAAATAAATTTATCGCATATATTTTATAGTAACATAGTGCAGGGGCTGCTTAGTTTGGGACCTGAAGACTTTGAGTACCTAGATGTTGTGCTGAAAAATTAATAATTTACCAAAGTTTTGCATTCTTTTCAGTGTTTGTGTATTCATCAAAAAATAAATTTAATGTTATATTTATTTAAAATACGTAATTGGTATAATAAGATTATCTCCTAAAACATGTCACATATTATAGGAGATACTGCCCATAATAGTTGCAGTAGATACCCACAGTTTATTTTATTTTAAACTAGAATCTGCGATGATAATTATTCAGACTATTTTTTTGTCTTTGTTCTCTAACATGAGCTATATACCTGCCAGTGAAAGGCCCATTAAAATCAGTATAGATATCGGAGAACAAACAGACAGACCTATTAAAAAAAATCGTATTCATCATGAATATACGTATTCAGTGAATGCCGCCAGTTTGGTTAAGATACACGACTCTAATTTTTTTTCAATAGTTTATTTTTTCTTCACTTGTTATTTTTGACTGTAACATAATTATTAGCCCTCCGTCCTCGCTGCTGGTTTACTAGCAGGGAGAGTTAGGGTCGAACCCCACTACAGGCCCATACGGGTTTGAAGATTTGCTAGTGGACAGTGATTGCATTGTTTTTTTCAGTCAGTACGAGTGCCTCCGATTTAGCATACTGACTGTTGCCCTCAAACAACAGAACATGCCCTGAGAAACACGGAAACACTCAGACAATAATGTCTCTAGCGGTCACCTATCCGCACGGACCCCAGGATTCCTTATTTCACGCATTATTGATCAGGCTTTGGACTATTTAGGCAAGTACTAGTAGCGACGAACGCTTTAATTTCCTTAAGAGCTTGTTTACACGTTGACTAGAGCAAGTTTATACATTTTCTACTAAACGCGAGAAGAAAATGTATGAACTCGCAGTCGCACTATTCATAGTGTAAACTGGCTCTAAGGCCCGTGGATTGATGGAGAGATAAATCTTACAAATTTTTTTACTCGTTATCTTTTGAAATTGTATATAGGTACATTTGAATAACATTTTACTATAATATATCTCATTTTATTACAAAATATATTTTTTCTTATAGTATTGAGTAAAATATCATGACAGCACCTCCAAATGCGCCTAAATATTGCACTTAATAAATATTCATCATAACAGTAAAAAACAGACATTATGTGATGCGTAAAATGACTTATAGTATTTATATTTTATATAATAATATAATGTTACTTACATATTTGTGCATTTCGATTATTACCGTTCCAGGCGAGATGCCCGAAACGGTAATTTAGTGGTGCTTTCTTCGAAAATTTCTTTGGCGCACTTTAAGCTTCTGGGCATAACCGTAGCACAGTAGAAATTAAACTGTAGATTTACGTAGCATTGTCAGCCCCGGATCTACAAATTTTTCAAACCATGCAGAAACTTGACAGTGACGCCCCACTCTTCAGCGTTTGAGATAAATTACTTTAAAAAAACTCACGATATTTGCTTGTTATTTATTATCTATTTTTTTCTTACAAGTTGACGGCGTGCCAACCAGACCTCCGTATGTTAGGCGCTTTGTGGATCAAGTTTTTTTATTTTGACTCATACTATATTTTGATTTTGGCGTCCCCTGAAACTGCCGCCCGGGCGGGTGCCTCGGTCTACATCCGGGGCTGAGCATTGTACTGAGCTCTTCCAATCCCAATGCAATGGACGTATCGTAGCAACCATTTTCAAAGATGGCATAATACGTGAAGGTACTAAAAACCACCCATTTGGTTTAGCTTGGTTTTATGACACGTTGAGGTATAAATGGTCTAGTAGCAGTAGTTCGGCTGTTAATCCGGTTGACCGAACTATTGAAATTTTTCAGTGACAAATTGGATGCAACAATACACTTTATACCTATTACCTTCTTATATGTACTGCATTTACCTTTTGATAACTTGCATATAAAACAAGTACAATTTGAATAGAACCTATTCAGTTATTGGAGTGTAACTCAAAAACTACTGGACCGAATTTGATGAAATTAAAACACACGAGAAGCACCAGCTTTCAAACAAAAAAAGAGTTTTGAGAATCGGTTCACCCTATCGAAAGTTAGAAGGTAACAAACAAAAAAAACATTCGAATCGAGTACCTCCTCCTTTTTGGAAGTCGGTAGAAAAGGTGAAAGGTGGGGAGAAGAAAGAAGTCTTGGTTGCGGAATATCCGAGAAAGGACTGGAATATCGGGGGAGTCTGAGCTGTTCTGCCGAGCCAGAAAGAAAAAGGACTGTACCTACTACGCTGATCGCCAACCTCCACTAGTTGGAGAGGCACTTTAAGAAGAAGAATATATAAAAAAACACTCTGTACTAAAGTTCACGAGCAGTGTTCACTAGTTTAGTTAAATATTCAACCGATTAAGTAGTGGTTTAGTAGAATTAAACCGTGATAACATAATGAAAGTGTTGGATGACGAGTGCTAGGCGTTAATAACTAGTTACTTCTGCTGTATTCCGAATCAAGGTTTCTCCAAATGGTCAGGTGATAATTTGAACGTGAATGTTTAAGAATATTTTATGACCTATCTATCTATACAGATAGATAGGTCATCAGGCGAAGTTTCCGGAACGCTGCCGGAAACTTCGCGAAGTCTTCTCGTCAAAAATACCTCAGTGCCTCAAGACAAGAGTCTTCGACCAATGTGTGTTACCAGTGATGACTTATGGCACTGAAACGTGGTCTCTTACTATGGGCCTCATAGATAAGCTCAAAGTCGCACAACGAGCTATGGAGAGGGCTATGCTCGGGGTTTCTCTACGTGATCGAATCAGAAATGAGGAGATCCGTAGAAGAACGAAAGTCACCGACATAGCTCAGAAGATTAGCCAGTTGAAGTGGCAGTGGGCAGGGCACATAGCACGCAGAACAGATGGCCGATGGGGCCGAAAGGTTCTGGAGTGGAGACCACGTACCGGCAAGCGCAGCGTAGGTCGTCCACCGACACGGTGGACAGACGACCTGAGAAAGGTCGCAGGGCGACGTTGGATGCAACCGCTTCCAACCGGTCCTTTTGGAAAATCATGGGGGAGGCCTATGTTCAGCAGTGGACGTCCTACGGCTGAGATGATGATGATGATGATGATTTCCAAAGATGGCGGCCTTTATGGGGGCTCGTTTAGGGGTGGCAGGTCACAACGTGCCTAAAGATTTGATGATGAGACTAAAATTGGCAGGTGCCGTAGCCTCCTCCATAACCAATTCTCTTATCACTAAACGTTCATGTCAATAGGGTTGTTGACCTTTGTTTTTATTGTACGTTAAATTAACCAGAACACCGAAATACACATCTAGCATATATTTTTTTTAATGAACTAGAGTTCTAAAAAAAACGATGGTTTTATTTCAACTTTTAAAATTGGCGCTAAAACATTACTCGTATTCAATGGCGGCTTATACGTCGTATGACGTCACTATTAAGGCAAAAACAAACAGTTTTGTTATTAGGTATAATTCGTTTTGCTTGTTTTGAGGTTGCCTGCTTGAACATGCAGATGGCGGGAAAAAACTAACAATGACTATTATAATTTATTTTATTTTTTGTTTATTCACATGTTTTGGGGTGTAATAGTGGTGGATTATTATACGTTGATGTTCACAATGGTGCACGAGTGTCAGTTAAGTGTATAAAATCATAAAACATTTATTTATTTTTGTTTCTTATTCGTCAATCGTGTTAGCAAGTTTTATTAATGCATCCACGTGGCTTATACAAAACTGTAGTTAAAGTAACTGACTTATTTCTTAGAGCAGGCTCTACTACCCACTACTATATGAATACTACTTGAACAAAAGTTAATAACTCTGCAGTAGCAAAAATTAACCTTTATTAAATCCATAAATGTGTAACAACAATAATAACAAAAAAATTTTAATATTGAATATTGTTATAAACTTAGGTATTTAATTAATATAAAAATGTATAACAAACTTCTTATTTGCGGTTGCCGTTATAAGCGTGTTTATGGATTGACAGTTAGTCATTTGACCCAGTACGTATTTAGTTTTAAAGCAATAATATTAGATGCTTACTTCACTTGCTTGACTCTTAATCTGTTGATAAGGCACGACACTATCATACCAGACGTTTGTTTTTGCCCTTATGACATCATTTCCGCCGCTACTTCCGTTCGAGGTCACGTGAGTTTTAGAAACTTTTGTACACATTATGTTTACTCAAAATAAAGTTAATCCAATGGATATAATTTTTTTTTTATTCGTTGAATTATTTGCTCCAAATACTATTAAGTTAAAATTATATTGTAATTTATTTTTGACTGTGTCAACTACCTAATTCCTACAAATTTACCCATTATTATAATAAATCTACCATGTATTTAATAATATTTTTTCTGTTTTTACACACCGTTGTACATTTTACAACATTAGTTGGCTACAGGTCCCCTTTAGGCAATGGAAACGACCAGATAAGTCCGTGAAAATGTAATATAATATTATTATGAGGATTATATATCTTAGAAGATTAAGTATTATGGTCATCTCCTCTAGAATTTTATTTTTATCCACCTACGGTGTTGCCATCTGTGGAAATTGGGAAATAATAAGAAGAAAACTTCGTAGCGTAGCGAGCCCAACGCTATCGTGCCATCACAGAAGTAGGTACATAAGATACAAAAAAATCGCATAAAATTTTATGAAATTGTGTATACAAACCACTAGATGGCGTAAGCTTCAAACATATTCCAAAGTAAATTAACATTACATGTGTACATAATTTCAGTAGTTTTAAATTAAATTAGAATAGATACGAGTAGGTGACTTTCTTGTAAGTGCCACGGATTTTTTTCTAAGTAATTTTTTTACATTGCTGTGATAGTTCTGTACATTTGCAATGTAGACTAGGTAAACATTATCATTAAGTATACAATTATTATTATACATATTTATTTTGCCAAAAAGGTGGGATACTTGGTACACATTGGTATATTTTAATTTGATAAACTTACATGTAAAAGTTAAGTATTTGTAGTTTAATTTTTGCCCGCCAATTCTAGTAAATCTTTCGCTTCATGGGTCATGCTGCCTACTGAACTATAACGATTCCTGGAAACGCGACTTTAGTCATTAATAGAATGAGGTTTACAATCTGTGTGTTAGTTAAATAAAGCATTCGAATAGGTATAGCTAGGCACTTTTTTGTTAACGAACAAGTCATGCACACCGACTCTACATATGAACCATCCGTTCTTTAGTATAGGTACTATTCGCCTTGTTTACTAAATTTGGTACACATGTACTTACAAGTTTTACAAAAATAATTGTGTAAGGTGGACCGGGGCTATTCTGTCCGAAAAATTTAAGTCAAAATTTATAACATTTATGCCCTCGTTTGTTGAAGAGTTATTCTAAATCTGGTAAATTGGTGTTAACTAACCTTTATCTGTCTTAATTCTCATTCTATTTTTATTAAAGAGGAAGCATGTTTAAATGGTAAAATAACACATTTTTAACTAAAAACTGGAAAATGCCAGAATAGCCCCTCGGTGGGGCTATTCCGTCAAGTGGTAATATTTTCGAATCTATGATGCTATAACACTCAAACTCGGAAGTTTATAACTTTGTCAAACACAATGCAAGCAAATTTGAGGTTTCTAATCTCCTACGATGGTTCAGTTTCTAATAAAAACATTTTAAAATTTTTGTGGGGCAATTCGAGCACAACTTTCGAGACGCCCATACATGATAGTGATGGGACTTGGGACTCAGACTATCGATAAATGACGAATAGCTAAAATTATCCAAAATCTAAATCCAAAATACATAGTCAATAGATTTGATGTTATTTTTATTATCATACAGGTTTAATAAAAAAAAACCATTAATTTATGTTAAAAACTTTTATTTATTTTTTAAGTACAACAAAGGCCAGTACTTTATTGCAACGCAGTCAGTACTTCTGAAATGAACCTTAAATAATTAGGTAACATTATTTGTTATTTCTTAAGAAGGCTGTTTGTACAAATCTCGATTAAAATGGACTAACACAACAAGTTTAAATTGTAAAAGACTTTTTAAAGCACTTTCTAAAAGAAATCTTTATGTCTTTAAAACCTTATCTCTAAATAAAATAAAACATATTACCGTAAGAGATCAGTCTACAAATTACAGTTACTTTTAAAATCAAATCTTTAAAAAATAACTTTCCTTGGCACTTATTTAAAAGGCAGTCATGTTAAAACAAAAAAATGTGTAAGTAAAAAGGGCAAGGATACTTATAAAAATATTTGTTATATGTGATGTGACATTTTATATCTCCACATTCACCACTATGGCTATAAATATGTTTAGTTTTCTGAGTTCAAAACATTAAAACATCTTTATATCTTGCTATTTTTTTAACTTTCTGATTACAATTCCAACACCTCAATTTTACATGAAAATATAAAATCCTCGCCCTTTATCTCAGGATCTGGGAGATATTGCATAATATCTTCGACGTCTACTATCGAGCAATCATTTTTAATCAAACGAAATACATTCTTTTGTTTGTTTTTTGATTTTAAGCCTAACACCACAATTTTCTTGCCAGTCACATTTTCAATTTGACATACGTATTTATATGTTTTTTTCCCTTTTACTGTATGAATTTCACTAACACAAATTTTCCATTTTGTAGATAGGAAATTGGGCATGGTTCCTCTATGACAGTATCAAAAGATGTTGTTGGTTTTTTAGAGTGCAAATGCTGCCATCATCAGCATCATTATTTGTGAATAATGGCCAGTCCACCTCATCCGACTCAACATTTTCCAAGATGCTTTTATAAAATGAGTCTACATTTTCATAGTCGGAGTCATCATCCAGTGACATATAGGAACATGAGGTGTCACTATCAGTATCTGTCTTCCTATGCATCTTTTTATTTTTTTATTTTTGTTTGATACTTTCTGTATTTTTTCTTCTTTCTTTTTATCTCTGGCCCTTTTCATTTTAATTTTCTTTTCAGCCTTCATATCTCTTTCTTCTTTTTCTTTTTTTAATCGATTAATTACATGTTTATATGTTAATATTTCTGCTTTGTTGTTAGTTACACGTTTTCTGCGAGTCACAGGGGAATCAGCTTTAGAAATGGTCTTCAGTAAGAGTGTTTCGAATGAGACGTTTTCTTGAATAGCTCGTTGAGGTACAATTGTTTTTGTATCCAAAATTTTGAATTTGGCATTCTTTTGGCTAACATTAGAAACCATTCTTTCAGGTATTTTTAGTTTGAATGTACTGGGGTTTTTTACTTCCACAGCGATGCAATTATTGTCATGGGTACATTCTTTTTCATTCTCAGTTTTGTCTTTTGTAAGTATATTTCTACCTTGATAAGTATTCTGATGTTTTACGTTTCCATATGTTCTTAATTTATTTCTCTGTTCTCTTTTTAATTTGGGTTTCCCGTTGCGTTTTTTTTGTGATTGTTTATTATTTCTTATTGTTTCACATCTAAATACTTGTCTGTTTATGTTTCTTTTCCTAATCGGCGTACTTTAGGTGGAATAACTTCTTTTGAGCTATTTATTTTCACATAACTGTATTTTACTTGTCTTGTGTCCTTGTCTTGTTTTACTTTCTTGTTACATTTCGTTTCTCTTTCTTGTTTTTTCTGGTTTGGTTCTATCTTGTTATGTGTATCTTCTAGTTTTGTTATCCTGTCTTGTTTTTTCTGGTTTGGTTCTTTGTTATTATGTATATCTTCTAGTTTTATTATCTTGTCTTGTTTTTTATGGTCTGGTTCTATCTTGTTATGTGTATCTTTTAGTTTTGTTAGGTTGTCTTGTTTTTGCTTGACTGCTTCTCTCTCTTCCTTTACCCTCCCTCTATTTTGTTTTCTATCCTTGTATGGTTTTTTCTGGTCTGGTTCTCTTTTGTCTTGTGTATCTTTCATTTCTAAATCCACATTCTGCCCTTGGTTTGCTTCGGTATTCGTTTGCAATCTTTGGGTTTGGGTAATAGCGTTATTAGTAAGATCAATATTTTGTTGATCGTTGATTTTCTCTAATGCCAGTCTCAACAAACTTGGAATCTTGATTGTTGTTTGGCTTTGGGTCTGTTCATATTTTTTCAGCGATAAGATATCGAATATCTCTTTCGATATAGCATTGCGATCGACTGGATATGCGCCGGTTTTGTGAAACCCGTTTTGCAATATGACGGGATTCATTTCATCCCAAACTTTCGTTAATATTCTTGCAAATTCATTTTTCGGTAATTTTGCCCCGATATGAAGCCTTTGCCACTTGATGATCTCATCTTCCCATCGGTCCTTTAAGGGCTTCATAGTGCTGCAGTCCAACGGTTGGAGGAAATGAGACGAATGTGGTGGAAGTTTGAGTATTGATATCCCTTCCGATGCAGCATATTCAATTACTCTTAGATCTACGTGTGTTGAATGGCCGTCAAATATTAGAAGGATAGGTCTCTTATTTCCAATTGCAGGAACAAACGTTTCTCGCATGTACTTCAGAAAAATTGTTGTTTCCATCCATCCCTTTTCACTTGCTGCGTAGGCAGTCTTAACGTTTTTATTTTCGTATATCCACTGCGACCACAAATATTTGCCTTGGAATATTATTAGAGCTGGTACTTTATCACCGCAGGCATTCGTCGCTAGCAGAACGGTTGTATTATTTCGTCCTGGTCCGCTAGTTGTTTTTGTCGACGGAAAACCCACTCTTTCCCACGATTTTTCCTTTTACAGGATCGTTGCAGATTGAAGTTTCGTCCAAATTATATATTTGTTGGGGTTTGTCTCTTAGACCCAGCTCTTCTACTAAACTCTCGAGTAAATCAAAATACCCATATACTGTAAAGGGATCGCAAGCCTTTCGCCGTGCCACCTCGACGTTTTGTGGTTTCTTGATGGACAAATTGTTCCGTTTTTTAAAACCTGCGAACCAATCTGGGCCAGGAATACCATCTTTGAATTGTGTTATCACGCCATTTTGGCGGACGTATTCTGAAACTAATACGGTTATTTCTTTCCTTGTAAGAGGGAAACCATGTTTCTCCATGATATGGAGGTTGTCAGCTATTTTTTTTTCAACTTCTGGTGAAAACACTGTTGGTCTCCCAACCGTATCCCAAATGCAATGAAGCCTGTTGCCGATTGTAGCCCGGGGTATGTTGTACAACCGAGCCACTAAACTTTGGCTCATACCATGTTTCACTTCATCTAAAGCTTTCTGAAGTTGTAATTCAGAGTAAGTTTTTTCTTTTTTGCGTTTATAATTTCGAACCATCTATAACAAAATAAAATATCTTAATTAATAAAATATTCAAATAAAACACTATAACAGATAAATAAGTAGGTACTTTTATTAATAACATTTTGTCAGCTTAGTATAAAAAATAAACTAACATATTTATTACAAACTTACAATATAAATAAATAAAACAAAATTAAAAATTTTATTTCTTTCGTCGAATCTCAAATACATCCTAGATATACCAAAAATCGTTTTGGTATGTACTGTACATACAAAGAGACCTTTCATATCCCACCCTCTTTTATAAAAATACTTTAATAAATAAAAAAAAACAACACAAAAATGCAAAGCAAAAGTTGCCAATTGGTTCTTTGCTAATTGTTTATCGATATTTACTTCAACACTGTAGACATCACTGGTTTTTGGCAACTTCATACAAAAACGGTGGGGCAATTATAGCAGCCGATGTCTACAAAATTACTTCCGATCAGGACTTTGTGGGGTAATTATATCGGACTCAATAACACGGAAAAAGCTAAGAGTGGGAACGGACCAACTATATAGAAATAATCTCCATGTTAAAAATACATCTACTTACCTTGTCCAATCTTCCGTTTAGGTGCAAAAATCACTTAATACAGTTAAAAACTCGAGGAGCTCAATCGTTTACACACGCCAACAAAATGGCGACTGACAAAATCGTGCCGTCAATCAGTCAGTTCTTGCCCTAGAAACGCCATCTATGGATTATTTAATGAAATAACATTTCCTCCATGCGTACATAGATGACTCTCTGAGTAAAAGTTACAGAACAAGAGTTATAACCACCCGCCATGATTACCCCGCCGCCAGAATAGCCCCGGTCCACCTTAGAGGCATATAGACGAAATAACATTTGTTTCAGGCGGAAGCGATCATGAACTGGTGGAATTTATTGTAGGTAGAGTCGCAAAGCTAACTGAACCTTTGACTCTCCTCATTCGTTTCTGTAAAAATCACTAGATGGCGCTAGCTGTTGCAAATTAGCCTCTGGCAGGCTACATTATTTTAAAAAAATATTTTTTTTAAAGTAATTACTGCTATACTTACCAAAAATATGATGTATATCATTATTTACATAAGTTTAATAGACATATTTAATACAATAATTGCATGAGGTCCTCTTGAACAAGCTAGTTTAAAACAAAATAAACCATCGATAACCATAGGTAGGTACAGTTTATTTATGTAAACAAAAAATATTAAACGCAACAGGTTTGTACCTACATGAACCATCTTAAGAAGGCTAATAATAAAACGATTCTTTCAAATAAGCGCCCATTTCTTCAATTCACAGAAATGCGCGCGCAACGCAACCCAGTTAGCATATGACAAGAGAGCCGCTTAAGCGCTAATATTGATGTCATGAAATATTGCGAAAATGTTTGTACACAGCACAATAAAATCAGAAATGCGAAAGTTTGTAGGTGACTGAGTGAGCGAGGATTGTAAGTGTGTATGTTTTTTACTTCTTCAGGCTGAAACAGTCAACGGTTTTGGATGAAATTTGGAACGGCGATAATTAGGTAAGAAGGTACCTACTTATGTATGGATTGATAATAGGATTATACCCAAGATTTAGACAATCTTTCGCCACGATTGAACAAGTAGCTTACGCGAGGGATCTCAATAACCTTATTTCACGCGGAAGAGCCGCGGGCAGCAACTAGTGTTAACGTTAAAATTAGGTAGCACGTAATATATACCTACCTTGTCTAAGTAGGTACTTACTTAATTATTTGGTACGGCGTCATATCGTATACTAAATTCTAATTCTTCTATACTTCCTGAACATAGTACAAGCAAAATATTATAAAGAACTACCTAGGAAGGTAATAATATTCATTGCTTTTCTATACTAATATTTATTTACATACTGCGCACAATGAGCTAACATTTCAATAAAATAAAACCATAGAGCCTGGAATCTACGATCTATATTAAACTAACTTCATCTAAAATTTAATTAAATCAAACATTAAGAACCATATCGCTTTATTATATCAGTGTAAAGCGCTAAAGTTGCTTAATTCCGCTGACACCGACATCGTACGATGCGAGCATGAGACAACATAACATAACCTCAAACACAAAACCCTCAATTCAATAGTAAATCTATATTAGCAAAAAAGACCGGTCGTCTGCAGGAATACCGCACACCGGTTTTAATGATTTACTTTTTAATATTTTAACTCGCGAAGCGGAACGGACGTCTACGATCATTCACCGTCTATCAGTGCATAGGTAGATATAACCTAATCTTGTTAATCTGTGATTCAGTGTTCGACCACACACGCTCTTATTAAATTCCTGTGATTTTATTTTTATGATTTTTTTTAACATTTACGTTTTTTATACACAGTGTTTGGGTTTACCTCAAGGTCAACCTACTTCATCCAGTGTAATGTGTTCTGTTTTACCATAGCAACACTCGATTGCATGTGATTATGTGTGGGTAAATGTAGACTTTGAACCGTAACTGTGTGTGGCACGAATTTCAAATAACGGGATCTACTGTTGCCTGTTAATTTCTGTAGGAATAGGTAAATTTAGTCTTAAAGTATTTTCGTTTATTATGAACGTATACGTTCTACAAGGTACATATATAATTGCACAATAAACGTACTATTTACACATTGTGAAAGAGAATAAAGAAACTTATTTTCTTGACTGATAATTAAAAATTAAATACTTAGCAGTAAAATAAATGCAAAACGCAGGAAAGTGTATATAATCAATGTAGATAACCTTATAATTAGAATTTTACTCGGTTAAGTTATACAATTTAAATGGATGGAATGGATTAATTCACACTATAGTTTTAATCATTCAACGTTTTTTTTTGCCTTATGCTTTTGGGCAAGTATTTTTAGAATTTTATACTTATAGAATCTTTATCAAAAGATAATACCATTTACCCGATACCTATGTAATGTTTTATGTACTTAGAGAAAAATTATACTAAATTAAAATTTTGTTGTCATAATAATAAATTAAACAGTGTCAAAAGAAGAAATAATTAAAACATCCAAAACAAAAATAAAAAAAATAGCAGCAATGCAGAAACCTCGTTGCGCTAGAGGTACCTATATAGTCAGACTTCTACATACCGTTTGTTATGATATTTTCTATAAAAACGGGGGTTTTTATAGAAAATATCATAATGGGAATACCAATAAAGGGGAAATATACGAATAATTAATTCCACGTCATTTAATTATTGTTAGTTTATAGATAGCTGCGCCCCTCGGTTACGCCCGCGTGGTGATAGATGTGATGAAATGAAAAAGCATCCTATAATGTTATTCCAGCGCGCTCATCTATTTATATACTTATAACAAATTACATTAAAATCTATTTAGTAGGTTTTGCGTGAAAGAGTAACAAACATCCATACATACAAACTTTTGCGTTTATAATATTAGTAGGATTCTATGTACTTACCTATCTACGCTATTTTATTATAGGTAGTTATTTATTTTGTATACTTTTCTACATATAAACTCCTACGGCATTAATAAACATAACAAAATTATACACACGATTAATTTTACAGGCGGACCTCTAAAAGCAGGTACCTCAACCGCTATAGCTACAGAAAATCGGTCCTAGGAGACCATCCAAAACGTTACGAGATATTTCGAACTGATTTCATAGATTAAAGAAAAAAATCGCAGAAAAACAAAGAGCGAAAAAGTTGCTAAAAACATGCTCGAGACTCTTTGGAGCCCACTGAGATTTGAGCACTATAAATGTTAGAAAGTGCGAAAAACTTGATGAATGAACTTGATGAACATTGATGGATTCGATTTTTCCACTAAAATCCATCATTGGCATGAAACTTAAGCATTTTTTTCGCTGGCTATAATCTTTTATAAAAACCTGTAAATGTATTTCAGTATATCTCAAAAAGTTTTGGACGGAACGTTTAAGTTCTATAACGGTTAAAAAACTGCATCTCAAAAATCCGCACTTTATATTATTATGAATTAATAAATGCGTTTGACTTTTCAGTGCAGTTTCACTCAATGACCATGTGAGTAAGCAGTAATTTAAGCCTTACTAAAATGCGAAATCGAAACTAAAACTTGTTCCATTGAACCCATTTAAAGTAGCCAACTCCTGCGTTAATTATACATTAAAATAATATGTAATGTATCGTTAATATCATTATGTATTAGTATTATCATTTTTCGTATTAGAATGAATTTATATTACCCCAAAATAAAATCAATTTTGATGTAATAACGCGTGTGTACCTAACTCTGTTGGTTTCTTTGTCACGACGATAGACTATAAAGTCAAAATTAAAATCGTTTATTCAATTATGGCATCAAAGACGCACTTATGAACGCTAATTATTTATTATAATGTACTCTACCGCCTAGATAATATATAATCAAATCTACTTAATTAATTATAATATTAATTTATTATAATCTAACTGTAGTAAGACTTTACCGCCGCGTTCCAAAATAAAGCGTGGGGAAAGACATTGATATACTCTTGATCATTATCATCATCATCACTCATCAACACGCGGGTGAGCAGACGGGGCGCTGCTACTACATCTAAGTATACTAATAATATTATAATGAGGAAAGATTTGTATGTATGTTTGTAACGAATTGGCTCAAAAATTAGTGGACAGATTTCAAAAATTCTTTCACCATTGGAAAGCTACATTCACCCTGAGTAACATAGGCTATATAAGATTCATCATCATCCATCACCGCGTGGGTGAAACCGCGGAGAGCAGCTAGTGCTTAATATTATTATTATTACAGCGAAAGTAACTCTGTTTGTTTGTCACCTTTTCACGACCAATCGGCTGAACGGATCGTTGAAAACGAAATGAAATTTGGCAAGAAAATAGATTATATCTCGTAAAAGTATACTCTTTACCATTACCATCATCATCCATCACCACTCGGGAAACGCGGGGCGCTACTAGTTCGAGTATAATCCTAATAATAATATTATAAACGCGAAACTATGTGTTTGTCGTTAGTTACTACACGACTAAACAGTTGCGCAGATCGTTATAAAATTTCACATGGATATCTACGTACCTATATTTCAGATCAAAAAAAATTTATTCACAATGACATCTTGCAGCAATTATTGTACTTATAGTGTTTGACTTGCAGCAATCCATCTTTATTGCGAAAGCCGATAGCGTACACAAGCAGCTTCAATTAAATGACTACAGCCGTTCATTGTGCTTGTCCACAACAGTAGTATATCGTGAAAATCTGTCACAGGGCATTAAACTGCAATAAATCACCTATTTAGATGCCATCTTTAATATACTCCATTATGACGAAACATGCTTCAAATTTGACGATTCGTCGTTACGACTATTTAAAACTAGACCATTATAAAACAGCTAATTGACATTTGTTTTTTACGTGTATTGAAAGTTCACGAAATACTTTATTCGGCTATGGTCACCGAAACACGATTAAATAAATTTGGCTCGATAGAAATAATAAACATTTCTATAAATACAATTTTTGCCGTTTATTGAATGAATCAATTTTATTTAATTCCTATCAAACATATTAATAAAAAAATATTTACATCGCAATCCTTACAAACATACCAATACATAAACTCAGTATTGTGTAAAAATGTAAGATTTTTATAGAAAATAAAGTAAAGTAAATATTAAGACCATTTGTAAACGCGCACGCTGAGTATGCAGCCATTACCGTGGCTTCCGACCCCCGCTAGTCGGCCAGAGTGCGTTGTCGAGAATCTGTTGAAGTAGGTATATTGTTACTATGTGCTTGTAGCACCTACATATATCTACTACCATAACGTCGAATATTCACAAAATAAGTAGAGAATAGGTCCTGAAAGGTCTCCTACCAAATAACCAAAATGTCTACAGATTAAAAATATATTCACGTAAATAATTAAATTTCTGTCTCTGTGTCTTAATAATCTTATAACTATTTCATAGTAATATATAATCTTATGACTTGTGAACGTTAATGGTACATCAATGTACTTTAAAAACTCTACTGCCACGATCTAACATATACAAGAATAAGATACATCGAGACAAGACAAGAATCTCGGGGCTATAATATTCATGTTTGAACATGAGGTAAAATCCGTTTTTACAATATATTATTTTTATTATAGCTTAAATAGTAAAAGGGTGGCAGATGTTGACTTAGCAGTCAGGTGAAGTACTCCAAGCATCTTTGACTTCTAAATAATGTCTTACTACATAATTATCTAAAGTTATCTGTACTTATGCTGAAAAGCAGGATTCATATATAAATAAATCAATCGTAACAGCTATCAGGTCGTTGAGTTTAAATTATTGTAACATATTGACGCATTAATACTTGAATCTTCGGGGTTCGCTAATGAGCCAAGTATATACCAATTTGATTGCAATGGTTTCAAGTCAGACACAATACCTACGTTTATAATGTTGTACCTTACTATAACGTGTAAGGGAGAGACTTTTAGACCCGAATTCTTGATTTGAAGTAAAACCAGAAAAGAAAATGCCCGAGACGGGTTCTAAATTTATAGTAACATGATAAGGACGCGCTTTTAGACTAGACATCTTGAGGATATGGATATGCTAATGAGCAGGGCTACGGAAATTGGTTATATGTGTTGGAAAGAGTCAGAACCATTTAGTTTTCAGTATACCTGTAATCTGTTTGTCCCCAAATTCTTGCTATTCTGCTGATGAATAAGAAAATGTGAAGTAGTAGGTACCTACTCATAGATGAGAACGGGCACGGCCGCACTATCAATCTAGACTAGATTTTAGATTTATAAGTACCTACACGCCATACTTTAACTTTGTGTGGCCGTCAGTGTTGCCAATACTACGGCAATTACCATGTTCTACGGTTTTCAGGCTAAAAAATACAAAATCCACGTCTACGGCCTGAACCCTGTGGCCGTAGCAAATTCTACGGCCTAGAGTCTAGACGGGCTAGTGATGCTTTAACCACACACGTTGCAGTTCCTGGAAAAGTAGGTTGATTTCTGCGAAATCTATTGTATTATTGGTCAAATATGGCGAATCGCGAGGCGTCAACGGGTTAAAAATACCATGTCGTAAAGATTTTTACCAAATTATACCTCTGCGAGCACACCAGCCAGGCAAAAAGTGTGTCAGCTAGTAATAATATTAAATCGTCTACAGATACGAAATATTTTATGCATTCTGGGGTCAATGTCAAAATGTCAGTCAGGAACGATAACCATCGTTCCTATTGTCGAGCTCGGTTTTTATTCATACCTTTTAGCAGGTCGATAAAACTGCTTATTTCTGATGTTATTTTTCTTTGATTTAACTAAAATTATAAATCTATTCAGTTAATTTTATTAAATACATACATTTGACATGCTAAGGTGCCTTTCACATCATAACACAATAATGATTGCATACTATTGCTTCGTGGTATCTGCCACTACCAACCAACCAAGAGGGTCCAACCATGATCTCTTGCACAAGAGGCCTACCATCTACCATAAGTCATGTTTCCTCACCTCTTACGATTCTCATCCCGACGGCGGAGGGAATAGTCTTTAATTCACCTCACGAAGTAAAATAGACCTCCTATATAATAGATAACAAACGCTTTAGCCGCCACTACGATTTCCTAAGGCTCCCCGCGATTTCTCTGGGATGCCTTCATATTACCAAGCTTGAGATATCTCCTTTCCAATTAACAAAGAACCATGAAAATCGGTTCATAAACGACGAAGTTATCCGCAAACACACATAAAAAATATATATGCACAGGCAAAATTGAGACATCTCCTCCTTTTTTTGAAGTCGGTTAATAAATAGTTTATAGTTGAGTTCTCTAGGCTCTTTTCTATCCATATACCAAGTTTCATCGAAATCTGTGCAGTAGTTTTTAAGTTATGCGTGAACATACAGACAGACAGACATTTTTTTCAAAATTCATATTCTTGTTCGTCATATTCTTGTTCAGTAGGTAATTGTACGTCTTCTGACTCACATTTTTTTAATTTGTCTTCCAAGTACAGACTTTTTGGCCTCTACTCCTTTATTATAAGTTAAGTATAGAGTATAGATAATAGGTATATAGATTATGTCATCTATGTTTCAATGAAATCTTGTTCGGCATTTGCTATTCAGTTGCTAATTAACAACTTGTTGCGTCCCGCAGTTTCTCCTTCACAATTGCCTCTATCGATTTCATGTCCGATGTCAATATGAAATAAATATTAATAATTATGGCGTATATAAATACCGTGTGATCTCAGCAATACATAGCCGTATATACAAACATATAATCTCTTACTAATTCTTATATGATATTGTTTTCAGAATAAACTGAGAATGGTAGATGTACAAGTGTTCGGGATATGGGACTACCTCATAATGGCGGCGACAATGGTCGCCTCTTTATCCATCGGAGTATATTTCCGATTCAGTGGAGGAAAACAAAAAACAAACGAGGTACAATAATTGTATAAACGTGGTTATGTTTAGAAGTTGCACAATGCCTAAAATATTTTATTAATATTTATAATTTTATGGCTGAAACCACTTTTTCCGCCAATTCAAACTAACACTATTTCTTTCGTAAAAAAATACCTACTATTGTCACGAGGTTTAAAAATATTCAAATAAGGCTTAATGTTCTTAATACAGATTTTCATGTAATAACTATGATGGTGTTATTGCCACGTTTTTTTTTTGTTATGAAATCAAAAACACAGTTTTCCCTAAAAAGTAAATTAAATATACAAAATTTTGCAATAATATAATTAATTAATTTAAACCTTAGACATAGGTTTTAAAATGGCCAGTGAAATGACATGATAATATAAAGCAGGGCATATTATAATATGATATAACCACACTCAATAAAATTTCTATAATATTTCAAAAACACATGCATTTGTTTTGATATCAACTTTTTAAACTAAGTATATCTTAGCGATCTCTCTTGTTTTTAGTGCATGCTTTGTAGAAAGTAAGTTATTTGCACTATCTATTTTTCTAAAATAAGCAAAAGTAGAAAGTAGTGTTTAGTAGAAAGTGTGCCTATGTACTTTATTTATCACAGTATCGTCACTAATATCATATTATTATCTCTATTTGGCCTCTACCTACAACTAGGTATAGCTTATTATAAGTTATGATATTAATCATTTTTATTTCTTTCAGGAATATCTACTTGCAGACCGTAACCAATCAGTATTACCAGTTGCAGTTTCTCTAATGGCATCATTCATGTCAGCAATATCACTACTCGGAGTATCTTCTGAAAATTACTACTTCGGAATGCAATTTATAGTTATCAACATCTCGTATGGATTGGCTACTCCCATAGCCAGTCGACTATATTTACCAGTTTTCTTTGGACTTCAGAAAACGAGTACTTACGAGTATTTGGAGCTTAGGTTCGGTCCTAAACTACGAATGCTGGCATCACTGACGTATACGTTACAAATGGTGCTGTATAATGGCATAGTTTTGTATACTCCAGCTATAGTCCTTGAAGCTGTAACGGGTCTTGATAGACTCCTGTCTATATTACTAGTAGGCTTAGTCTGCACTTTCTATTCATCCTTAGGGGGGATGAAAGCAGTACTCTTCACAGATCTTCTCCAGTCGATAATAATGTTCGTAGCTGTCTTCAGCGTCGTAATATGTACAAGCATACAGTTAGGAGGTTTTGGAAATATGTTCAGAATTGCTAAAGAAGGAGGCCGGATGGACTTCTCCAAGTTAGTTCTTGACTCATACACTCACAAACCTGTTTTATGATTTAAATTATTTAATATCTAACCAAGTGGTCTCTTTTCAGTTTCAGTTTCGATTTAACAGAGAGAAATACGTGGTGGTCTTTGAACATCGGAAGTACAATAGTATATCTGTCGTTATATGCTGTTAATCATACTCAGGTATGAAAGTTAATAGTTTTTACTATATCATTGTCACAAGTTGTCAATTTCCAACATGATCAATATGGTAATAAAAATTTAAGTTAGTTGAAGTCTTGACGAATTACTTTAAGTATAGTTTTGTGCCAGTTTTGTGCCACGCAGATATAGCACATGTGCCACGCACGCAGAAAAGATGGCCGATGGGGCCGAAAGGATCTAGAGTGGAGACCACGGACCGGCACCGACAAGGTGGACTGACGACCTGATAAAGGTAGCAGGACGACGTTGGATGCAGGCCGCTTCCAACCGGTCATTTTGGAAATTTGTGGGGGAGGCGTATGTTCAGCAGTAGACGTCCTACGGCCGAGATGATAACAGTATTGTGGGCCGAGTCCTCCTAGGCCCTACGAGGTCCTCTTCAGTGACTAGACAAATATGTCGCACTGAACTTTGAAGCTAGATTTGGATGGTACAGTAACTGACATGGGCAGGCATGACGTTTACTATCAGACGAACAATCTCCTCATTTACTAATAAAAAAATATAATTAGGTGTCAGTGACGCTATCATGAGCGTTCATGCAAAATTATTCTAAAAATTGGACATATAATATATGTTTAACGGTTTGTCCATGATTTCAGGTTCAACGACTTTTGACAGTGCGCACGTTAGAGAAGTCTCAGAAATGCCTTTGGTGGAGCTGGCCTGTGTTATCTTTACTGAGCATCACCACCTGCTTAGCTGGCATCGGCATATATGCCGTGTACCACGACTGTGATCCATACACAAGTCACAAAATCTCAGCGGTGAGTAAATATTTGAATACCTCTGTATTGTATTATTAATATGAATTGAAAAATATCTGTAAACCCATTCGTATTAGGGGTTAAGGTGTTAAATAGCCGTAGCTGATAGCGTGCTGAAAAATTTACAAAAATCTTGAAGCATAAATTAATATGTTACCTATCTGTATATGTATATATATGTATAGTAACACATATACATGTTCCGTGTGAATCTTATCACTGCGATTCAGGATTTTGCAATGCAACTCTGTTCTTTTTCATTGCCTGAAAACACAGATAAAACTACGTTTTCTAAATAAAAATTTCATGAAAATCACTGGAATCCGTTTCTGAGATTCATATTATACGAGTATATATATATATATTTAGTAAATAAAAATATTTACCCTGATTATCTATACATTTCTGACATGAAATCGGAAGATCTTTTAAATCTTTGCAATATAATTCTGGGGACCAGGACTTAATTAACTGTGTGAAGGCATTTTGTACTGCTCTCGGTATAAAATGTTATTCCGTAAAGAAAATGTCCAAGTCGCGGAATAAATATTATTATTAAGGTAAGGTATTCGGTTGGGCGAGATCTAGCGAGTATGGAGGATGTCGGATGGTTTCTAACTGCAGATCTTGTAGTGTTAAAACTGATTGTCGAGCAGTATGAGGTCTTGCGATATCATGAAGCCATAGCGGTGAAGTCCGATTGACAAGTCGAGGCTGCAATGTTTTATTGCGAGGTTCGCAATCCTTGTTCGGAGTTCTGCATAGTGGACATCTGCGCTGTTATTATCTGATTGGATCTGATGAAGCTGGAGTGTATATACACCATTAAGTGACCACCAAACTGTTACCATCACCTTTCTATGGATAAGCTTAGCATTGATGTGGCGTTTGACTTGGGTTGCTCGCTTGCGATTATCCTAAAGAATTCACTTTTCTCCACACGTCATAATTCGGTCCGAAATCCCTTCATTTATGTATCGGTTTAATAAGGTAATGCAAGCTTTAACGCGCACTTCTCTCTGCATATCACTCAAATCATTAGAGGTAACCATTTTTCAAGTTTTTTTAATTTAACGATTTGGTTTAAATGGAGCAATATTGTGAGTATGCTAATACCATTCCGCTAATTCCTTTGTAGTTGGATACGGATCGGCTTCCACCATCTCTTTCAATTCATCATTATTTACCTTATCTGGTTATTTACTTTACGGAGACGGAGGACGGACGGAGTAGAATATTCTCTCTTTGTCTTCGGGATGCAAATCGTACTTAAAAGACCAGTTAACTGGACTTACTAGGTGGTATTTCTCTTGTGCAAGAGAACCTCATGGTTGGTACCAGTGCAGTGCCACATATTCTGCCGCAAGCATTATACTGTGTTAGAGTGAAGGACACACAACAAGTTAAAATACTGTGTGGAAAAGACTCAAAAACCAATTTCTAGGGCTGACTAGCGCCTAGCGCCAAAAAACTACAGTTCTGAGCTCTAGGTGGTACTGCTGCTTAACATTAGGCGCACGACTTGCTCGTCTTGTCAATTGCATAAACAAGTACAATTTGAAAAATTTAATACCGACTTAGTTATTGGAGTGTATCTCAAAAACTACTAGACCGAATTTGATAAAATTTAAATGGGAAGTACCAGCTTTCAAACATAAAGAATTTTGAGAATCGGTTTACCCAGTCGAAAGTTATGAGGTAACAAACATAAAAAAATATACAGACGAATTGAGTACCTCCTCCTTTTTGGAAGTCGGTTTAGCTAAGAAATCGAAAAAAGTCGACATATGCATATTATGCAAATTTAACTTGCTTAATTTTCTATAACATTAACACAAGTACCCCCTGTTTCCCCAGATCGATCAGCTGATGCCATACTACGTGGTGGATGTGATGCGTTCAGTGCCTGGACTGGCAGGGTTGTTTGTAGCAGGGATCTTCAGTGCCTCTCTGTCAACCATCTCTGCTTCGTGTAACGCTTTGGCCGCCGTTACTCTATCAGACTACATTGGCAGGTAAGCTACCCAATTTTCGGCCAAGATCGTCAGGCCCTATTCGCTATGACCATGCACGTAACGCGGCACGCTACGATATTCTCAAAGCATGATTGTAAACGATCATTTCTTGAAGATATAGTAAGTCAGCACGTACGTGTTTATGGCCATAGCGAATAAGGCCCCAGGAGTGATATATATCACGCTCGGTCAATGCATTTCATAAGTCCCAATATTTGTCTTTTAATTTTTTATGTGATACGGTGTTTACTAATTTTTTTTTTAATTTACCTATGAAATTAAGTAACGTGACGGGCAAATCGTCCGCCCAATGGGAAGAATTACGCTAACCCATTATAGTTGCAGTGTCACCTAGAGCTAAGAACTGTAGTTTGGCGACATTGCGCCGTGCTCGTCACTCCGAGACATCTTAACTCGATCAGTAATACTTGCGCACTATTGCTTCGACCAAAACCGCCTCTTGTACAAGAGGTTATCACCTAGATTTTTTAGTATTGTTTCAGTTAGATTTCAATGAAAATTCTTACACTTTATTCTTATGAATAACATTATTGTTACCCACATTTTGTATAATTGACACCATTTCGAAATATGTTAATAACTCTTTCCACTGACAAAAGAGGCATAAAACCTATTTGCACCTAGTTTAGGATCCAGGAGGTAAAAAGTAAGGTAAAAAAACCTTTTATCGTATTAAATCATTTTATTATTCATCCGATAAAATGACATCAAGTGTTTTTTATTGTATATATACCTTAAGAGTTTTTTAAAGTACTAAAAAAGTAAATTTATTGTACTTTAAAAAACTGAAAAAAAATAAGGTACTATGGAACAATGTGTTGATTACATGAAAAAACCACTGAAATCGGACAATATATAAAAGGTAGAAAAGAGTTATCTCTTATAGTATGGACAAGTACGTTACAACTACGAGTACTTACTTGTACGCGTTCCTCTTAACCTTACCACTAAATTTGGTACATCCACGTCAATACATTGCTGTATTGACGTGGATGTACCAAATTTAATATAATAAATAGCTAAAATAGTAGGCATTTTGATGACTGAAGTTCACTCGAATCGCGTACTCCGACGTGTCTTTTGACGCAAAAAGAGTAAGTAAGTTAAATTAATAAGTATTGTTTGTCTCTATTGTGTTTCTAAAGTAACACTAAGGTACTCGCAGTATGATTTTTATTCTTAGTTTACTCGTATTACAAAATGCTCCTGTTTTATGTTTTATTATAGTTTCGTAAGGTGGGGGCCTCCAGTACGTTTTTAAAGAATTACTAACGAATGAA
The DNA here is from genome assembly GCA_917880725.1 of Selenia dentaria. Classification (NCBI taxonomy): domain Eukaryota; kingdom Metazoa; phylum Arthropoda; class Insecta; order Lepidoptera; family Geometridae; genus Selenia; species Selenia dentaria. The sequence continues at coordinate 15,335,888 of OU862888.1, read as the reverse complement.
GGAGATATCTTCTTTCGTTTTTCTCGAATGAAATTCTTTCATCATGCAACCATGACCAGTATGACATCATACTCTAGAAGTATGCAAAGTAAACAATCCGAGCTTAGATAGACATGTTAGTTAGTTCTTTTATTTCTAAACTGGATTTGCAGCAGAGCTAACTCTCTCAGCAGGATATTTTAAACGATTGGAACCATTGGAATGTTGAGTCGATGTTAATACTTAGAAAGACATGTCTATATTTATTGTAAATGTCACAAATTAAATAAGCTCCATAGAGCTGGGTTCTGAACAACGAAATTAGTCAAACTTCCATGGTTCTGAATATGGAATATTTTGGCAAGAAAATGTGACTTTTATCCCCTTATTCATAGAATCAGTTTATATACATTTTGCTAAAAAGTTTTGATGTGCGCTGCAACTATTTATTTAATAAATAAATAGTGCGCCCCACGGTTTCACCTGCGTGATGGTCAATGTTGATGATGATATTTTTTATTCACGAAAAAAAAACAACAAAAAAAAACATTCTAGTAAGTCGTTTTTGAGTTTAAGCGAGACTAAACAATTAATTGAATTAAATTATTCAATTCAATTATTTTATTATTATTATAAGAAGAAGAAAATTTTTACGACATGTACTTATTTCAACTTTACCAAATTCATTTTCATATAACATTATATTCAGAACGAAAAATACCCTAAGATAGATCTTGCGTAACACCCATTTTAATCAAAAGTAACAAGAAGTAAAACTGAAGGAAGTAACTTAACGCATACACATTATGTACCTAAAAATGGTTATTCATTAATCATTTTTAAACATTCTTATTTTACGCAACATAATAACGCGTAAACAATATAAATTATTAATTTTCAAAATTCATAAATTTTTCAAGGTGGATCGAAGTGAAGCCAGCCTACGTGCCCTGGTTGACGAAGTTAGCGGCCTCATGCTATGGTCTGCTGTTCCTAGCTCTGGCTTTTATGGCTGAACATCTGGGTGGTGTCCTGCAGGCTGCGTTCACCATATTCGCAGCGGTTGGGGGTCCACTTTTTGGTGTATTTACCCTAGGAATGTTCACAACTTTTGCGAATGAGAGGGTAAGTGCAGGAATGATTAATTAAAAATCCGAAAACATGCCGGCTGTTACAAGTTGGGAGTTCGTTAGTTTACTTGGTGTAACAAGCAAATTGCTTCCGTTGCCGTTTTGTAGACATAATATCTATTACTTATAGAAATTTGGATTTAAAATTATTTGGCTCCCTGATGTAGATCTTGCACACATTCCTTGGCAGGGGTTTGATGATGACCAACTCAGTAACACTCTCTTTCAGATTTCAGATTTCAGCTGATGTAAAGTACACTCGGTTCCAAAAATAACGGGTCAGTCACAAAAATTGAAATACCTCCAGAACTGTAAAAGCTAGATCAATGAAATAAAAAACAGAATAAAGACTTTTTAGTTGCGCTTCTAATAGCATATTATTTAAACTGGTTGATGAAAAAAACTTCATTAGAAAAACAAAATTTAAAAAAATGACTATTTTTAAAAACAAAATTTTTGTTTCATGTCATTATGGATGCTTTCCATTTCTATTCTGTCACAAAAAAAATTATCGTGAACGTCTTCCACGTGCATAATTATTATTCTGTGAGGTGAAGCATGGCAGTCACGCTAGAGGAATGTACCAGAATCCTAACTTTTTTGGAACTTGGGCGGAGCCAGCGTGAAACAGCCAGAAACATTGGTGTATCTTTGTCGACTGTTCAGCGGGTAGTCCAGCGGTACCAAGAGACCGGATCACACCTTAGAAGACCAGGAAATGGCAGACCAAGATGCACAACGGCCAGGGAAGACAGACAACTGGTGGCTACAATGCTCCGAAATCGTTTTCAAACTGCTGTTGGTCTAAAAACTCACTTTATTCGCTTTGGAGGTGGCAATTTAAGCGCTCAAACAGTAAGAAGACGTCTTGCTGAAGCAAATTTGAAACCATTGAGGCCCGCAAATGGCCCCAAACTGGAACGGGGACATCGAATTGCAAGACAGAGATACGTGCGCGAACACCTAAACTGGACACTAGACGATTGGTCTAGGGTAATGTTCACGGACGAGTCTAAATTCATGCTTTATAAGCATGATGGTAGGCAGTTGGTGTACAGAAGACCAGGGGAGCGCTTCCATCAAGCGTGTGTGGAGGAAAAAGTGGCGTACGGTGGAGGCTCCGTACAAGTTTGGGCTGGGATTTCTGCTGAGGCCCGCACCGAGCTGGTGCTCATTCAAAATGGAACTCTAAATGCAGAGAGGTACGTGGAAGAGATCCTCAATGAACATGTAGGTCCTTTCATGGCCAGGATGGACCGGCATGGCATATTAATGCATGATAATGCGCGTCCCCATACCGCCAGAATTGTACATGACTACCTTGAAGAGGTCGGTATCGAACTCATGCAGTGGCCAGCGCGAAGCCCGGACTTAAACCCCATCGAGCACGCCTGGGACGAGCTTCAGAGATGCGTGAAAGGTCGAAACCCCCCACCAATCACGCTTCCCGAGCTCATACAAGCACTGGTGGAGGAATGGGAAGGTATTCCTCAGCACCGGCTCCGAAATTTGGTGTACAGCATGCCTAATCGCCTGGAAGCTGTCAGAAGAGCTCGTGGAGGCAATACAAAGTATTAAATGAAGAAAGTGATGAAAAACAGCAAAAAAACAATCATAAAAAAAATGTAATCTTAAGAAAAATATGACTACTTTAGTTTTTTTTTAATTTAAGATTAATATTGTGGGTGTAACTAAGTTTTATTTTATTTTTTATCTGTATAATTAAATTCTCAATTGAACAGTCTTCGTTTCATTAGGATGGCATACGTAGTTCGGGAGATATTCGGGTTTATGTGACTGACCCGTTATTTTTGGAACCGACTGTAGTATAAAATTCAAGAGAGACTTGAGACCATCATTCAATTCATAGAAATTTAGATAGAACGGTAGATATAAAGATAACATTTTATGGAGTTACCACATTAATTACTTACGGCCTTACTTATAAACGCTGCTTAACTTTAAATGACGTTATTTAGTACTGCGCAAAGGAAAATTGTTCTGCGCCGTACTACGTGCCGTTATTTAAATTTAAGCAACGTTTATAAGTAAGTCAGTTAATGTTACAAAGAACAATGTCAAAAACTAGGTGTAATAATGGGTGGTTTTATCGCTCAGAGCGATCTGTTCTAGACAACCCATACATTTAGCATGTCCCAGTCGCCATATAGCAGTCCTATACGAGAAAAAATACTCATGGGCTCCCCAGTGGGTTGAAATTGTGGGGCTACGGGTAAGATCCCATATTTTTAGTTTCTTGGATGTTTCAAACTTCCGAATTCCAGGATACGATGATGAGCACGTTGATTATGGTTGCATATCGACGGCAAAAAGCGGAAAGGTTGTAACCCACAACTTATAAAATGTTCAAGAGAACCGAAAACTTATGAGATTTCAGAAAAAAATTACTATCTTCTTTGTTATTTCACCTACAAATGTCATTCTAAGAATCTAAGAGTATTTTTTGATCATTTATCAAGATAAATATCTAAAATCGACTAAAAGTTTCTATAGATCAATATTTTTGTGGGTTACAGCAGTTACACCTATTTTTTGTAACGATAAAAAGCTGTAAACAAAACGAAGAATAGTATGGACGACTCCAAATCAAGTATTTTTCTATTAAGCTAAAATGATGTAAATACATATTACATTCAAGTAATTTACCTTAATTTTGACTTAAATTCAAATGTCTATGTAACAACGAGCGCTGAATTGTATTTACTGTTAAAAGATGAAAGAGATAATTTAAATAAAATGACGTAAATGTTGTATTAACTTTATTTATAGTTTTTAAGGGTTGTTAAAATAACAAAAATAATCATGAGATCACAATTAGGTTACGCAATAATTAAAAGTAATAAAGAGAAAATATTTGAAAGTTTGTTTGTAATAGATACACGCAAAAACTACATAACCGGTTCAAAAAAATATTTCACCAGTAGAAAGCTATATTACGAGTATATCTGAGTTATATGTATAAGTATACGCTTCGAGTTTCCCAACGGGTAGCTTAAGATGAACATGGACAAGACGAAAATTATGTCTAATGCCCATGTTGTGTCTACCCCAATATCAGTTGGGAACTCAATTCTCGAAGTTGTTAAGAAATACATCTACCTAGGACAAACAGTCAAACTAGGCAGGTCCAACTTCGAGTAAGAGGTCAATCGTCGAATATAACTCGGCTGGGCAGCATTCCGGAAAACAATTGTTCGAACGGCCTTTTAAAAAAATGGAAAAAATGTCAACGTCGTACAAAATCTTTTATTGACCATAGAGCCAAGGGAATTAGAGCGTTCGACGCAGAAAAAAAAACTGATTCCGATTCTGCAATAAAAATAAAATGACAGGGGTGTCGGTTACAACGTTTCCGCTTTTTGCCGTCGATATATTTATGCATATTTGTGTTAGTGTTTGTAAAGCGTTCTATTAAAGTTTGTTATCCTGCTTCAACTACATCCGGGCTAGCGTTTAACACGTCTATGTAGTAAAATATTTTATTAAAACGTGATTTTACAACCAGTTTTTGTTTCATTAATTTTTAGGGCGTCAGTATTGGTCTTCTCAGTGGTATAGCCGTGACCCTATGGAAGAACATTGGTGGACCTCGCCCTCCACCTCAATACCTGCCCCTCAATGTGGAAGGATGTGGATTCAACGTTACTGTGCCGGATGTGACTGTGAACCATGAGGAGTACTGGTTCTTCTACCGAATGTCTTATATGTGGACCAGCCCGGTGAGTACAAATCAGGTTAACGAAATTACATGACAGAGCAAATCGTTTTAGATCTTACATTTTCTTCATCACCAGCTTGTAGTCCACTGCTGTGCTGGTCATAGGTTTTTGCAATCGCATGCTATTGAGCATGACATTTTACTTCTTTCAATTATGTAACTGCTACTAGTCAGTTTGAAATCATCGCGAATTTTAGCCTGAGGACCACCTGCACTGCTTTTGCTGATGGTGTCCAGTCTAAAACAAGTCTGTTCTCATTCCTGAAACTACAATACGATATTATTACATATGTAAAAATATGAACAGCCATGTCATGAGTGTCCACCTCAAAGCTTTATTCACCATTACAAGGACGTTCAAAATCAGAATGATTTATTAAGTTTATCACAAACACATTAATTATGAACGTCGGTCAGTAAATGTACCTAAGATTCTCCTGCCGTGTTCCAAAATATATAGTACTTACTAGAGAGATAACTAATGAAAAATACCTTGTTTGTACCTATAAGTTTGTGATCAGGATCTGCACAGATGTTGGAAGTCTTGAAAGCAACGGCAGCTTCCTGGTAATTGTGGTGAGATGTGCAATTGATTTACCTGATTAGAATTGTCATACATGGCAATGTTGGTAACAGTGCTACCCAGAACTAGGTACTTTAATTTCAGAGCAATAGAACTCTTTTCGATTGTTTCGTCCGGGGAAGTACTGCAGACATACCTTTTTCTTCCGTGAAGCAGTTATGTTCGCTGTACTATGCGCTGTATACTGTGTTCTGGTTTGAAGCGTATGGTTGCTGGCGAAATTACAGGCACTTGAGACTTTGAGACTCTTATGTCTCAAGGTGGTGGCCGCAGTGCAGTTCGTCACTTCTGACGAAATGCATCTGTTCTAGGTAGAGGTTGGTACTTAACACTAGGTGGGCCTCGTGCTTGTATCGTCTCATAAAAATATTAAAAAAAAATTAAGCACTTATAAGTGTACAGTCGCCTGCAATAAGATGCATTTCACAATTTTCAAAAGTTTCTCAGCCTTCAGTTTCATAAAAATTTACATCAAAAATAATATAAAATGAATCAATTTATATTATTTGACTGATTAAAACAATCCTTATCTACGCTTTTATAAAATGTAGTACTATATCACAGTTTTAAAAATTACGGAATTTATACATCTTATTGAAGGCGACTGTACTACCCTCGATGTGCCCGAGATTTTCTCCCAGTAACGATTAGATGTTGGTACCGTCAAGTTACTATTGGTGGTAAGGTACCTGTAATATATTTTTAACACCACCTGCTCGACAATGCCTAATTACATATCACGCAATCACGACGGTAAGGCATTAGGTACATCCCAAGGGCTTAAAGTGATTAGAATTTGGAAGGGTAAAATTTGTCAGAAAACAACCCACAACGCTTGCTTCTGTCGTGCGTCCCGAGACGCACACCTTGTTTTTTTTCTTTTAATGTGATCTGTCATTTGTTTCATTTTGGAATAAACTCTCTTTACAATGTGTTAAGTTCATGTGTTATAGTAAAACATCCTCGGGAGATCCAGAAGCTGATTTTAGGTTAAAAATCCATACTTTTCCATGTAACCAAAGTTATATCCGTCAAGACTCTTGCAAATGCAATACTTTGTCTCGTGTTGATGCCATTAAATATCTTGGCGTAATAATAGATAGTAGACTTAACTGGAGTAATCACATAGTATCACTGGCTTCGAGAATAAGAAAATTAATTTATGTTTTTAAAAACTTGAGAGAAGTGGCAGACTTCAAGCTTATCATTAAAACCTATAAGGCGCTGGGTGAGTGTATAATTAGATATTGCATATGTGCTTGGGGTAGTGCAGCTAAAACCCATCTTATTATTGCGGAACGTGCCCAACGAGCTGTTTTAAAAGTGCTTCAATATTTACCGTATAAATAAACACCCAACAACAGCAGTTTATGTGAAAGCGAACGTTTTGTCGGTCAGAAAAATGTATGTTTACGAAAGTCTTCGTAGATATCATAAAAAAAACTGTGCCTAAATTATCTGTATCCACCAAAAGACTCGACCGATGCCCCGTTCCTTATGTCAAGAGCAGATTTGCACAAAAACGATTTGACGTTATTGTTCCACATCTCTACAATACATTAATAAAGGGATATAATGTAAAGGAATGTAGTGTTAAGAAGTATAGCAATAATGAGTTCAAAAAAATCATACTTAGATGACTTAAAACCTTTGACTATGATGGCATTAAAAAATGTTAGAAAGTTTTTATTTTTGATTTTTAAGTTTAAAGTATTATATGAATGACAGTACTAAACACACCCACGCCCAATACACAAACACGCACTCATACACACACTCACATACACATAACATACACACTCACATTCACACACATCCTTTGCTTCATTGTTTAAAATGTAAAAATGTTTTGTTTTGTTTTAGTTTATTTTAAATTTTTAAATCTTTAATTATAGATACATTAGAATAAGTTGACCAGAATGTTCGACATAACTACAATAGTGTTTACCGGATGGGAGAAGCCACTGGCTGCTGAAACACAGTTTTTACTAGTTCGGCAGCCTATGGATTCACTAAATAATTGTACAACAAGTTATATCAATAAATATTTTTTTACTTAATGCCTATCTAAAGAGGGTTTAATCGAAAATCGAATGGGCATCTACGGGCAGAACACAAAAAAACAAAAGAAGTGCGATTGTAAAGAATGTGAAACTAAAACGGTGTTTTGTGTTCTTTTATTCGTTCCATATTTTATAGTTTTCAACTAAGGTTTTCAAGTATAAATACAAATTGAGAACTCCAAAATCTAAATAATCGTGGTCTACATCCCGTGAGAACAAATTATAATTTAAATACAAAAATGTCATCGAGCGATGGTTCGACTTGGAAGTTTATTAAATCTAATTATAAAATAAAAATTTAATTTAAAAACTCTATTAACTCTAGAGTCCCTTATTACGCTCAGGGTCCAGTCTAAGACACGTCTTTATCCCCCTCGGTGCATAATCTACTATTTTAATTAATTTCAGATCGGTTTCGTATGGGTGATGTTGGTAGGATCGGCAGTATCGCTGTTGTGGCGGCAGCAACAGCCGTGGGAGAAACAAGGACGGACGCACCCCGACCCCGCGCTCTTCACACCCCCTCTCGCGAGGAGGCTAAGGGCCAAATATGGGGAGACACCTGTTCAAGTAAATTGATTCAATTTTTCCAAATTATACAGACAAATCAATGTACAGCGATGGACCTTTCTGGTTTTTAGGTTCAGATCACCGAGACCTTTTTTTAATGCAACTACGTGACAGGCAAGTTGTGAGCGTCATTGTAAGCATTACGCTTGCCCATAACACTTGCAGTCTCATTCTCATGGACAATAGTACCACTATCCATGCAGACCTTAGACTTCAATTTTTCACTTGCTGCATTTCCCTGCACACCCTTACAAGTATTGCTTGCGTATTACTGTTTCGCGGAAGAATATCTGGCACCGCGGTGGTACCGAACAAGCCGGGCCTTGCACAAGTGGCCTACAGGTCACGTCATGTAAAAAGAATCCTGGAAGAAAGTGGAGAGGGTGTGTTTGAGCATGGATACAGTCAAATGTCGACTGACGAACCAATAGCGCTCCAGCAAGCAAGCGGAGAGTGACCCGCGCGCCCCGCACCGCACCTCATACCACCAAATAGACCGATATATTGCATAAGTACTGCGTACGCTATTCGCCAACGTTCTGTTACATGACGCGACCTTTACCACCTAGTTAGTCGGGTTTCCACTCTTCTTAGGATTCGCTTGCTGACGTTGGAGGAAATATTCATTAACTCCGTCCCCTTCACGGAGTAAAACCTATAGTCAGAAGACGCGGGTTCGAATCCCGTCCGAGGATGTAATTTTTCTCTCTTTAAATTTCAATGTTTGAGATCGCTAAAGCAGGCGTTAGTGCTTTAAAAAGTAATACTATAAAACCTATTCATTCATAATATAGAATTCCGAGTTTCAAGTTTCTCCGTCTTTAACAATCTGAAAGGGAAAATGCGCTACCCCACGACAATAGCTCTATATCCTATCATAGAGAAACGAGAGGAAAAATGTATATAAGACAATTACTGTAGGTCATAAAAAACCAAAGTGTGATAATAATAATGGTCGCAAACTAGGTAGAGCCTGTATTATGGTAGCCTGATAACTGATATACTCGTATCTACATAAAAACAAAAATTCTATATATTAACTTAAATTATAACTTAACAAATATTTTTTTAAATGCACGGATAGCTAGCTTGTAGTGGTATCTAAGCGGTGCCGTGCTTCAAAAGGCTCATGTCGATCCGCAGGGCTATTATGTATCTCAGTTGCAATCACAAGTTCAGTGAAATATTGAAAATATACGGCTGTATGTGATTTTTGACATCATGACTGAAACTGACAAAAGTGACATAGGACCGCCACACATTTTGATTTACATCAAAATTTGTTTGCAACTGCGGTACATCATCACCCTGCAGGACAACATTCGTTACGTAATGTCGGAGTATTTATTACTCCATGAATTCCAACACTAGCCCTGGCCGCTATTCACATTATCCACGTCCACGACAACTCAGTAATCAAAACAATGTTTTCCTGTTTCAGTGTGAACTACTACCAGTAAAAACGGAAGAAGAATCTCATACTTAATTTTCAAATTGAAAATGGCAACGAGCACGAAGCGTCTAGCTAGAGGCGTCATGATATTCATTTAACTTGAAATGTATAATTGCCTATACGATAAATTAAGAGAAACACGTAGGGTACACCACGGATGGGATAGTAGACCCACTTACTATCGCTTTATATTTCTTATTAAAATGAATAGATCGAAAACTGCATGGTGACACGTGAGTCAATAAACAGAATTCGGTTTATTTACTCATGTGATGGTGATGCGAATACATTTGACGGTATTTTAACTACTACATTTTAGAGTAAAACAATAATGTATGTATTTATTTAAATGATTAGTATCGATTTACGCTGATATTACGTCTCTACATTTTGATATATAGATGAGGATTGCTGATAGTCGCCCCTGATCTGTCGATCTGTAAATTCCGGCTATAATTTTATTATACTAGGAGACTTGCCCCGTTCACGATAAATGCACTCTTGAATTTAAACATTCGATTATCTATGCTAAGATATTTTGAACACATTTAGAGATTTTAATGTTTCGTTAATGTTTACCTATGATCCATCTATTAATCACTAGGGTGCTTTTAGCATAGACAGTAGTTTTAGCATTGAACTTCGTAAAGTCAACATAATGTGATTAGATGACCTAGTAGTTGTACCTACCTAACAGCAAAACGCCACTTTGCGCTTTGACCTAAGTGCAGCCAAGAAGATCTCTTGTTTGGTTAAAATAGCGGCGATTTAGGTATATTAGAAATAAGGTGAAAATATTTGGGGCGTCTATCCCACTATGGCATCTATACGCGGTTTACCCTCTAACTATAACTACCCCTAAGTATAACAGTAATATAGTTAAATCAACTCTTAAGCAGGTACCTGTTCATAAAGCTTATTAAGATCACTGCATAACATTGATTATAATATAAGTTTAAAACTATCATAGTCACACACATTAGAAATATTTACATTATTAATGTGACGAAGACATTCAACGGGACAGCCATCCGCAATTCCTCAGTTCATTGTTTCAATTCTCAATTCATCATCGTGATCATTCGCTTGCAAGAGCGCCGAAATATTGGAAACTCAATAAAATTTTCAAGGTAACTATTATATTCCGTTAGTAAATTGAGGATAAAATTCGTAACTATATTTAGGTAATTTATTAATGAAATTGTCAACTATGTATACTTATATTATTACTATGTAATGTACTTTTAAGTTTGGATCAGCATTTAGATACAGTTTTACTCACAATATAAACAAACCTCCCAGACAAGTATTCATAGTAGGTACATATATCTTCAATCAAGTATATTACTTGTTCGAAGACCTATATCGAAATTTTACCATCGCCTGTAAGTATAACAGTTATTGATCGATTACGTCATTTATGGTTCAAAATAGCGGCCGAGTAAGAATGAGGCACATTCTTGGTAAGTATTTAGGTATCTACTAATATGCAATTAATAAATTATTCAGGTTAATTGAATGAAAAATCATACTACAGGCTCAGATCGATCCCTAGGTCTATCAACGCTTTTCTACACAGTGTAAACTGTAAAACATAAAATTGTATCTAGGGTCTTGTATTTTTACTGTCTTCTATAAATGCAAATAAACTGATCTGTTGGCGAAATCAATTCAAGCAACAATGCGTCTCTAGGGTTTCGTGCTCTCTGTAAGTAGTTTATCGTACCCATGTACGTTTGGTAAATAATATTTTGTATCTGAAGTATATTATGTTTAATATACAGTATTATCGCACTACACAAAGTAGTAAAGTTCGTTGTTCATTCTTATAGTTGTGATACTTAGATTGTGATACATTTATGATATTTCAGAGGCATTCCGTTCATTATTTTGCTAAAAATATATCTCAAAACGGATTTTTAGTAAATAAGTATGCCTACATGCAGTATTTTTAAGGTGGGTGATAGGTTTAATTATTTCATAAGAATTTCCTCTTAGCAAAGTAGGGAGCATATTTATTTTTTGAACTGATATAAGTATATAGGTACTTAAATAGTTAAAGGTTGGTGCTTACTAGATTGTAGGTACCATATTTTGTAATACATAACCTACTAATGTACTAAATAAAGTTGATAGGTACTATAAGTATGTTAAACCTTAGTAACGCTTATCTATAATATGTGTTGAGAGTTAAGATGTGATTGTTTATGATTTACATGATTCTATGTACACAAAGATCTTAATAATACATTACCTCTATAGATTGAGAGCAATGTTAATATATTAAAAAGAGGCAGATATGGTACTCGCGTTTAAATCCTGCAACAACTTGACTTACTGTTGTTGAACGATATATATGCTATCTGTCATTGCATAGAAAGACGTCAAGAAACTCAGCGAAATACGTTCTTGTACGCGCGAAAGCTGGAACAACATTAATTTCCCGTCAGTTCTAACATAACGAATCTACCTCTGTTTATATAAGATCATTGATTGAGAGTTCTACTTATTATTACGATTTTATTGTTTGAAATAAGTATAAATGTACCAAACTCTCTCGTGAGTTTGGTACATTTATTTTTGTGTACTTTTTAGGAATATGTAGGTATAGTATAAATAAAAGATGACAAAACAAGTACTAAAACAGCTTCGCAATACATTCTCTGATTTATTATGAATGTTTTTTTATTGCAAAGGCATGGAAAAAGAAATAAAAATAATTATCTAAAATTTATCTTGCAAGAATACATGCAAGTGTGTGTGTATAAATGGATCATTATACGAGTAATTACAAAATACTTGGAGCACGCAGCCCCGAGTATAGATCTTACTTTGATAGTTGTGTCACCCACACACATGTCAGACAATGTCATACACAGATCATTATTGGAATTATTGATACTTTGTGATGACGTACAAATATGTGAAAAAAAATCTATATTTCGCTTTCCTTGTATGTTATATTATTATGCTCTAGGGCTATCAATTGTTCCTAATAAAAAAGTAAGAAAACGAATCCAAGATTGCGTGTCGCTAAATCGTGGAAACCTTTGTCAGTTGTTTGTATTCTAGGAAAGAGTAGGTAGGTACAGTACTTACATACCTTATCTATGATATCTTCGAGTTAATTTATAGAATTGCAAAGAATGTACTTAATCTTTCTTAATATAGTGATGGTCTTAGTCACATTTACTATATACAGCATGACTGGTTGAACACTTTACATAAACAAGGACATGATAATTCATGGTCACATGAAACGTTTAAAAAAATAAAATTAAAAAAATACCGTTAAACTACAGAGGAAACCTTCATTCTATGAATGTGCTATAACTCGAAAATTATGGACACCGTCCGAACGGGGTTAATGACCCAAAGCGCCGCGCCGCGTTCAAAGGAATCAAGCTGCGTCCGAACGGGGTTAATGACCCAAAGGGCCGCGCCGCCCGCGCCGCCAAAGGATGCCGCGATCGTCGGCCGCCCGCCCGGCCGCGCCGCGCTTTTATTACTACACGCGCGCCGTGAGTGACCATGTTTATTGTTTTGAGTAGACAATTAAAGTTAAATTAGGTAAATATTAGGCACTTATTTTTTTTTCTTAATTAGAACGAGAATCGAGTACTGAGCACTATATATCAATATGTAAAGTGTTCAACCAGTCACCCTGTATATCATAATGGTTGTACCCACTGCCCAGTGAATTTAATTTATATTTTAGATTATACATCCATTAATTTATTACTCTCACTATTTATTTTCATTACTTAAAATATTTTTTACGATAGTTGTATACAAAATAAAAATATTTTTAATTACTACTCCTAGAATATTGCCGGCAGAGGCAAACTGCCGGTGGTTAGAGCTGCATACTGAGCAACCTCCTGACAATACGTGCCGTGTCAAGATAATGATAATGATAATATTTATTGATAATAACAAAATTACAGGTCAGATAAAATGTACAAGAAAAAATTATTGCGTAAATTACAATTTACATACTTGTAGTCTATTAATAAAAATAAATAAATCAAAAGCTGATAATAATTATTCCAATTTTATATAAACATGTCAAAGAAAATAATATACTAATGAAAAATTTGAAAGCTATATTAAATATATATATATATATATATATATATATATATATATATATATATATATATATATATATATATATATATATATATATGTGAATATTAAAAATAATAATTATTAAATAATTATTTATTGATAATTCCAAGCATTCTGTTACTGACCCTTGACCCAACAAATGTATTCTATTTGTACAATCAAATCAGTAAACCCTATGGCCTTTATTAATAAACGTTGCGTAAACATAGATTAGGCGTAACATGCTTTGTCTTGCTTTCACGCGTGACATTTATTGCAAGCGAAAAATTGACAGATAGATGTTTTAACTACTCCGGGTTTACTACAAGTTTATTAATAAGGCCGTTTACGTGACAGATCTCGTAGACATTTTGACAAGTCATGCATGGAAACAGTCAATGTCATCGGGTAGAAGTGTAAATGCACTTCATACTAATATTATAAAGGCGAAAGTTTGTGATTGTGTTGTATATTACTCCTTTACACTCAAATGGCAGGATCTATTTTGATGAATTTTGGTACTTCAATATAAGAGGCCCTGGAATAACACATAATGACACTTTTCATCTACATTCATCACCACGCTGTTGAAACCACGGGGCGCAACTAGTTGATTATAAAATTAGAAGGTGATTGTACGATAGTCACTTGTAACCTATGTTTACTAATGAGGTACCTACTTAATATTTATTCGTGATAGACCTTCTATATTAAGTCTATCAACTTAAAATATATAAGAAAAGCACATATATATAATTGTTAGGCTTTACACTTATTTACAGAGACCTATTACACATGTAAAGATGTTAATTGAATCAATTGTGCCTACGGTAAGTTTTTTACCTAAAGAATTGTAATAATCACGAGAGCAGTGTAACCACAATGTTTTAAATGAAAAGTTAGTAGCCCTAACTGTGATTTGTGTGGTGTGCCCGAGGATGTCCATCATTTTCTGAGACAGTGTTTCCAAAATGAAACAATGAGAAAAGAGTTATATTAAACTTTAGATATAAGATTATTTGATGTGTGTCTGTTCCAGGGTATCCTGGCTGATCAAACATCTGCCACAGCTAGGGCGCTGTATCCATCAATATGTACAATTATTAGGAATATACAATGTATACTATGGGTTGCTGACATAGTCGTTACACGACTCAAAGGCCCTAAATAAAATAAATAACAAAAAACCACAATGTTATGAAGTTGTGTGAACTTAGATCTATAATACAATTGTTTTAATTAAATTTATTTCATTTTCTACACATCAGTTTTTTTATTTAATCTAACCGCTCTGTAGCTCTACCATGAGTTGGCAACATTAATGTCATCTATAGTATACAGATAGTATATAGATACTCGATCTCGCCTACCTATTAAGCTTGTGATTGGCGTACTCGCTGTCAATTTTAGTTCTACAATTTACCCCGAGGTGGCACTGTTCTTTTTTCATAAATTTTTTGCGGCAGACGATACCGAGCATCGATCGGAGTCAATGTTGTAAACTCGTGGCAGACCTACTAAACATCTCTTGGATCTCGAGGATGCACAGCAAATAATAAAGTAAGGCCTTATTATTAATTATATTAGGTAAGTATCTCATGCAGGAGAAGAGTTGAGGAAGTAATCTACCGTGGGCTGAAAGAAGGCTCGGCAAAATAAATATTTATAGTCGATGACATGTATCCATTATAATTTTGAAAATATAATACACCTTGTATATAATAACAAGTAATTATTAACTTCAATTATAGAAAATAAGATATTATTATACGTGTTTTAACAATGTATAAAATATACAAACATGTATCTACTACAAAACAAAAACGCCGTCGAGATCACCACCGTGCGGCAGGGTTCCCAGAACACTGGCAGAGTTGCCCCGCTGTATAGCAATACTTAACTTTTGAGAAAAGTATGTGCCAGCTCTAGGATCCCCCGAGGCGAGATTATATATTTATATAATATATTATATATTAGATTATATATTTTGAAAATATATTATCAATACAAAGAGAGTAGACAATTGATGGGAAGCATGTTCCCGTTACCCAGCTGGGAAAAAAAAGATATTTATCATAACCTCTATGAAATTTAACAAAATATTTATCTCTATACAGAAAGCCAAAAGTTGGGCATTTTTTGCGTTGGTTTATTCTGCGTTTATCATTTGTTATAATACTGCACAGAGGCAGTAGCACAAACAATTTGCGAAAAAAATACATTATTATTTTTATTTTAACAATTTCACGGGTTTCACCCGGTCCTTTACATAGGCATAAGTGGGGCTGTAGCCAACACTTAGAGGCCCGTTTGGTATAAAAATACAATGTATAAAAACAGACACATTTTGGATGGATGGTTACAGGGTATATCTATTACAAAAATGGGTAAAATGGCATGACTATTGATATGTACTTATTAGTGGTACGGGAGATAATGGGCTATGGACGACTACGGCACCTGCCAATTTCATGATTATTATTACAAATAAGTATTTGTAATAATAATAATGCGTCACGCTTCGGCGTACCCACTGCGAGGTGACAGTGTCACAGTTGTCCTAGACAAATGAGAGATTGTACTGTCTCACGTGAACGACACGTTACGTTACACTTACGCAGTCATTCGTGCTAGGCCTACCTGTTACGATGTTCAAATCTGTCAAGCATAATAACATACTCATTTCGAAAGTGTGTTTCATCTTCCACAACTCAAGGGCCTTACGCCTTACTATGGGCTTGACTTGAGAAGCAGGACTTCTAGAAAACTGCCCGCCTTATTCGTACCATGAAAACGTTAAAGCAGGCTTGCCCAGGCCTAGTATTCAAGAACCGCAGAAAAACCGTTCACCTGTTATTTTTGTATGGACTTTCTTTAACATGACGCTCTTAATCAGCTCAGTTTATCAGCTTACAAATGTCTAGGCGCTGCAATGTTGGTTATAGTAAATATGTAGAACGCCATAGACAACATTACCCGCACTTTGGTCGCAACTTTGAGAAATACAATGTTCAAAGAGTTCACCTAAATGGTCGTCATAGTATGATTTCATTTAAAATTGTTCATGCCAGGTTTAAGAACTGCACGGACTTGCATGGTTTTATGAAGCTGATATAGTAAGACCCCAGAACCTGGAAAACTGAAGTTTCATACATCAGTGGGTCTAGCACAAAAATTTGCCTAAGTGCAACGTAATCGTATCGTTGACACATACAGTACAAACTAAGGTATCTAACGCTAAGATAGCCCAGTGCTTAAGATAGCCCACTCTCTATAAAACGAACTTCCACTGACACAAAAATTATCAGATTCCATGGTAATCTCCGAACACACCCGTACACAAAATGGCAACTTAGAACAATAACGCGCGAGACGCCATTTAGGAATCGCGCGTCAGTTAGGCTTAGACGTCCAAAAAATCGTGCCCGTTATAACAATACTTCGACAAACTTTTTTCCATTTTAACTTTTAAAAGTGCAAATTCAGTTGTTTTTTTGAGTGGACTTTAAAGAACAATCTTTCTAGCATCGAGTTTCATGTAAGTAAGTTTAATTTTTATCTTATCATTGTATATTTTTGTTGTCTTTACCTACATCTGTGAAATATCCCTATGATGGCCCACTCCATAATGACTTATGATGGCCCGGGCCATCTCAGTCAGTATTTAATATATATATTTTAATTGTTGTTGTTGTTTATAGATCTCATAGTTACGAGTACATAGTTAAATGCTTGATAAAGACAGTTCAAAGTATTAAAAAAACGCTGTTATACTTTTTTATAGGTAAGTTCACAATAAAAAAATATCACATTCCTATGAAGGCCCACCTAAAATTACGTTTCAAAATAAATGATCCGAATTCAGCTTTGTTTTCGTTTAATTATAAAAACAAGTTATAAAACTATACACCACGGAAAACTGTTTAGTTTTAATCAAACAATTTTTGTTCTTTAACCTTATTTATTTTTGATAAATTTAAGATGGCCCAGCTCTTTATAAAATTTTAATAAAGAATACAAGGTCTTCTAACTTACATTTGATTGCTTTAAAATGTTATTATTTATTTAAAAATATGAAAAAGTCGTAAATTGAACGTAAATATTGAGATTTTTATTGCGGGCCATGATGGGTCGCTATGTTTCTAAGATGGCCCACAGTTCATGTTTAATAAAATGTTATTAGTAGCTACGTATTTTACATATAAGAAACAAAGGAACACACTATTGCTTTGTCATATCGCACCCCCGGTGCGACACTGTCACTTTTGTAAAAATTACAAAACTGAGTTAAATATGTAATAATTGTCCTAAAGCACCTCTTTACTTGGTGTGATAACGTTACTTTTGTAGTACGCATATTTTCCGTATGAAGACGTGAGTGTCATTGTGGTTTTGGCGCGAATCATGGCGTCGCTGGGAGCAACATCGTTTTATTGGTCAGTTGTGCGCGGTCCCCCCGCCAGTGCGTGTGTGTCTTGGAGCTACACTGTTACTAAGGTAATTGTGACAAAATATGTTTTTGATTCTGGAGCAATAGTGACCTAAAGTACAGTTGTGACATTATTTCTCCAAAATTTAAATTTATTTAAAAGTTTAGTTTTGTACTACAATGACTGGTGAGGCAATATGCCACCATACGATAGGTAGGGAAGAATTAATGGTACCTGGGTTCCGTGGGGTATGTCGGGAGACTCTGGAACTGGTGAGAGCTGGTGACCGTGGGTCCTCGTGGAGGCGTCCTGCTGTCGACGGCGTGCTGAATGAGCTGAAGGCGATTGTTCACTTGTTCACTTGGGTTTGTATTGTCAGTGTCCCTTTTATTTGTGCACTCGCGTACGCGTATGTGTCGTCGGTAAAATTATTGGGGGCGTTTCCGACTCGTGGCAAAATGGCGGCGGTGCAGAGCGGATTTCACTTAGTGTTGCGTGCGCGCGAGCAGAAGGCGTGTCGCTCAGTGGTGACGTGCGAGAGCCGCCGCGTTTGATGTTTCCCCTTACCGGCGGGTAGCGGGGGACGCACTGTGGGTGAGGTGACGTCACGCTTTCGCGTGAACATATTCCCCACGCGGCAAAGGTGTGGTGTGGTGCTCAATCGATAGGCAGGCGGGCGATCTTGAGGACAGGTCGCGTCAGTATGCCCAAAGTCGTCTTGAGTTCCACCACTCGGGTGACGCCATCCCTCCCCGGGAGCGTCTTGGTGATGCGGCCCATGCGCCAGTGTAGAGGCGGCACCTGGTCGTCCACTATCAGTACCAGTTCCCCGACTTGAGGTGGGCTGGATCGGGAAGTCCATTTGGAGCGGGTTTGGAGGGTGTGCAGGTAGGACTTGGACCAGGATCGCCAAAAGTGTTGGGATAAGGATTGGACGAGCTTGAACCTTTTTAGTGCAGAAATGGCTCGACCTTCTACCGAATATTCAGGTAAGGCTGTGAGCGGACGGCCAATAAGGAAATGACCTGCGGTGAGAGCATCAAGATCCGCAGGGTCAGAAGAGAGTGGGCTGAGAGGGCGTGAATTGAGCACGGCTTCAATGCGTGCTAATAGAGTTGAAAACTCTTCAAATGTGAGGCGTTGTTCGCCGACCACACGGTACAGTAATTGTTTAGCTGACTTTACCGCTGTTTCATGAAGTGCACCGAACCAGGGTGCCTTTGGTGGATTTAGCCACCATGTTATGTGCTGTTTAGAAAGCGTATGTGCGATACTGTCATTATTGGTTGCAAGAAAGGCCTGTATTTCCCTAAGTTCATTCCTAGCGCCTACATAATTTGTACCGCGATCAGACCTAATTAACGTCGGTACACCGCGCCTAGAAACAAAACGCTGTAATGCCGCAAGGAACGCCTCCGTGGATAACTCAGATACCGGTTCGAGATGGACCGCCTTCGTGGCTAGACATGTTATAACACAGAAGTAGCCCTTTAATAGCTTGGCGTTTCTAAGTGTACTGGATTTTATCAAAAATGGTCCAGCAAAGTCCGTCGTGACTTTGCTAAATACGGGCTGAACGTTTACGCGGTCGGCGGGTAGGTCGGCCATGTACGGGGCCTTAGTTTTAGCGCGGAAACGAAAACAATGTATACATTTGTATACTCGATGGCGAATAACGCGGCGGGCTGATAATATCCAGAATTGCTGGCGTAAGAGTGAGTGCAGAGTGTCCGCCCCTGGATGACAGTAAATTTTATGATAGTAGTCTATAATGAGATCAACTAGTGGACTCGAGCTGGGTAATATCAGTGGGTGCTGAGCGTCGTAACGCAGAGCAGACTGGGTGAGTCGACCACTCACTTTCAGTAAGTCGTTCTCTAAGAATGGTGACAGGCGTTGTACACGTATCGTACATTCTTTGTTGTGTTTTAAGCGATGTATGTCTTCAGCAAAGCAATTGTGTTGTACTGAGCGCACCCAATGTAAAAGGGCTTCCTTTCGTTCGCTAACCGTAATGGGCCCAGTGACACGCGCAGAGCGGCTCTGTCTGCAATTGTGTATGAATCGTTTTATACACGCCGTTACACCTATCAGTTTATCTAGTGAGCTGAATCGTGTGAGCAGAGTCTCGTCGAGGTCAGGTACCGCTATGTGGGCGACGGCCTTCTTTGGCTTGAGGCCTGGTAGGGCGTGATGGCCCAACGCGGGCGGTAGGGCTGGCCATGTTTGTGGCGGGTCCTTAAGCCAGGACG
This sequence comes from Selenia dentaria, assembly GCA_917880725.1. Classification (NCBI taxonomy): domain Eukaryota; kingdom Metazoa; phylum Arthropoda; class Insecta; order Lepidoptera; family Geometridae; genus Selenia; species Selenia dentaria. The sequence continues at coordinate 15,315,579 of OU862888.1, read as the reverse complement.
GTGACCACCACATGTCATGCTTCAAGAGATCTTGAGCTGACATGCCCCTGCTGGCACAGTCAGCAGGATTTAGGGCGGAGGGTACATGTCTCCACGTGAGATTGCATGTATTTGCCTTGATTGAGGAGACTCTGTTGGCTTCAAATGTCTGAAGCGATTGTACAGGCGTGTTCAGCCAGGCCAGTACTATGGTACTGTCTGACCAACATATGTGCTGACGAACGGTGATGTGAGCTGATAACTGGGCCGAGACATGGGCCATGAGCTTAGCCAACAAGTGGGCGGCTGAGAGCTCCAGTTTAGGAATGGTTTGGCGGTTTTTAATAGGAGCTACCTTTGATTTGGACATGAGCAAGTGCACATGTACCTGTCCATCAGGTGTAGTTTCGTGGAGGTAAATAACCGCGGCGTAGCCGAGTTCTGAAGCATCCGCATATCCCTGAAGGGTGTGTGTGGATGCCTTGTTTGAGCAGACGTTTCTTGGAAACCTGAGCGCTGAGAGGCGTGGTAGGTCACGATAGATATTCTGACACTCAAGAGCGACATCACTGGGTACTCGTTCGTCCCAACCGAGTTTTAAGGTCCACAACCTTTGAATCAAGGTTTTAGCGCGGAAGATGACGGGGCTGATCCAACCGCATGGGTCGTACAGACGCGCTATGTTGCTGAGTATTGACCTCTTGGTGAATCCATCTACCGTAGGTACTGAGACACTGTAGGTAAATTCGTCAGTTTGTGGTATCCATTGTATGCCAAGGACTTTGATGGAGTTATCGTCTGGGCTAACGTCAAAATCTTTCGACATCTCGCACTGGTCATCTGGGAACCTTTCTAAGAGCTGGCGTGAGTTGGATGTCCACTTACGCAGTTGGAAACCCCCCAGTGCGAGTAGGCTAATCAACTCGGTTTGTAAGTTAATGGCTTCACCGACAGTATCATGTCCGGTGAGCACGTCGTCAACAAATATTGACCTAGAGAGCACCTGAGCGGCTCTGGGATAGCGTTGCCCTTCATCCGCGATCAACTGCTGGATGGTGCGGTTCGCTAAGAATGGGCTGGAGCGTAATCCGTAAGTCACGGTGGACAATGCATATGTTAATAAGGGCTGATCTGGCGATGAACGCCAGAGAATGAGCTGAAACCGTCTGTGGTCGGGCTGAATCATAATGTTTCTGAACATCTGTTGTATGTCTGTGCTGAAAACGACCTTGTGTGTTCGGAAGTTTAAAATGATATCCGTGATATCTCGCTGCAGGGCCGGTCCCGTATGTAAGGTGTCGTTGAGACTAGTGCCATTTGCGCTTTTACAACTAGCGTCAAAGACTGTACGTAGCTTGTCTGAATTGGCCTTGAAAATGCCATGGTGCGGTATGTAGCAGTGGGGCTGATCGCGGAACGTGTTTGGATGGCAGGGGTTCATGTGACCTTTATCTAGGTACTCCTGCATAAACGCTACATATTTTGAGCGGAGTTCGGGGTTTCGTTGGAGTTTCTTTTCGAGGTTGAGAAACCGCCGAAGTGCTATAGCGTGCGTAGCCCCTAGTTCGGGGGCATCCGTAACAAATGGTAGCGCGACTATATATTTACCAGACTGGTCCCTCGTGGTGGTGGACTGGTATATTTTTTCGCACTCTTCGTGCGCTGATGTACCATCGGGAATGGTATTACTGACTTCTTCTACTTCCCAGAATCTCTCTAGAGCTGACTGGATGTCTTGGCTGGACTGTAGTGCCAAGTCAGTATGGTCAATTTGAGCTGAGTTGACTTGAGGCTGAGTGCCCGTATCTTGTGATACTGGGCCTAATAACGTGAAGTTAAATATCGTGCCGAAGGCTATGGGTCTGCCGGGCCCTAGAGAAATTTTAGTACCGTCTAAGATGCTACCTAATATGTCTGACCCTAATAAGAGGTCAATCGGTGCAGGTATATTAAAAGAAAAATCTGCTAGTGGAACGTAATTGGTGCTTTCATCCAAACCAGGCAGTTTAGTGTGCGGTAAAACTCCCGTTACGTTTTTGAGCACATATGCCTTTGTCCTTATTACGGGCCTGTCCGTATGTACAGGTCGAAAAGTAATGTCGACATATGACGAAGAATTTTCTGAGTGCTGATCACCTATACCTTTTATTTTTAATTGGGTGCGCTGAGTAGGTAAACAAAGTCGCTTTACTATGTTTTCGTCTATTAGTGTTATCATAGAGCCACAGTCTAATAACGCTCGTGCTTGGTGAAAATTGCCCTTGTAGTCTGCTATCTCGAGTGAGACTGTAGGTAGTAGGACAGGTCTATTATGCATACTGTTTGGCGTTGAGATGTCAGTAGTATGACTCAAGGTGTTTGCGACGACATTTTGTCGTCGTGTTGTGTGTGTAGTTGTGGGCTGATAATCTGCGCGCTGCGATGTGTGCTGATTAACGTTGCGCTGAGATGTGTGCTGATTATCTTCGCGCTGGGATGTGTGCTGATTAGCTTCGGACTGATGTGTGTGCTGATGATTAACCGTTAGCTGGGCTGATATGTGCTGATGGTGCCGCCCTAGTCACTGCCTAGGGGGCGGAGGCGAACGCGAGGTAGTGCGCGCTGGAGTACGTCTGAAGGACACCATCCGGTCCGTATCAGGTGAGTGACGGCGGCGTGGTATCTCGCGTTGTTGTGCGGGTAGTAAATGCGCGGAATTGTGCGTAGGTGAGGTACACCCCAACCTGTGCAGGGTCGTGTGGTGGTTTGCACTGCCGCATGTTTTGCATAGGCCCGTTGACGTGCACTCATCGTCATAATGCGGGCCTAGACATTTGGCGCAGCGGTTGCGCGCGTAGATAAAATCCCAGCGACCCTGCACTGGTTGTTTGTTATACTGTGGGCACACCCGTAGCTTGTGGCCCCGGACATTACACCACGGGCAGTAATGATTACCTCTAGAAAATGTCTGCTGAGGTGGGGGCGAGAAGCGCGCGGGTGATGGTGTCAATGCCTGTGTATAGCGCGGCGGTTGCGGGTTCGATCCCTGCCGAGGTGGGGGCGAGAAGCGCGCGGGTCGTGCGGTTAACGCCTGTGCATAACGCTGAGGTCGCGGGTTCGAATCCTCGGAGTGTGTCGGGGATGTGTTCGCAGTATGTACCCGTCGAGCCTGCGCGTAGTCGTGGTGATACTTGCGCTCGCGTTGTGCCCCGGACGGTGACGCTCGGTTTGCGTTTGGTCCGGGCGTGGGCGGAGCTATGGCGGTCGATACGCTGACCTCGTTGCAGCGTGCGTGATGCTCGAGGAAGGTGACGAGGTCGGCTAGGGTCGGGAGTCGGTCAGATGACCCGTGTTGACGCTCAAAGAAGGACCTAAGTTCCCCCTTGAGTTTTCGTACTACGATCGACACTAAAATATATCCACTATCTCCAGTAGTAGATAAGTTTAAATTGGCAAGCGCGGATTGTGCGGATATGAGCGGAGTTAGGAACTGCCTCCTGATTTCCGAACGCGACGATATGGTGGGCAGATCGAAAATTACGTCCACGAAACGATCGATGAGCAGCCGTCGATTTTCGTATCTTCGAGTCAGGATATCCAAAGCTACTACGTAATTTTCGTTCGTGATCGTTAAGTGTGCAATGAGCGACCGCGATTCCCCCGCCAGACAGGAAAGTAAATAGTGCAGTTTTACTGCACCCGTAAGGTTGGCCATGTTATCGGTCAAGCTCTTAAATACCGATATGAAGGAGGGCCAGTCCTCGAGTCGCGAGGTAAATTTGGGTAACTCGATTTGGGGCAAAACCGAGTTTACCGTAGCTGGTACTGTGACGTTTCCCGGGTTGTGTGCTGATGGTACCTCGTCACTTTGGGCTGATGGCAATATATTAATATCTACATGTGCAACCAGAATCGCGTCATAGGCTTCTATTGCCCGTTCGTATTGCTCCATGTAGAATTTCTCCTGGCCGTCTGACAAATCGTCGGTATCTAATATTTCGTAGTATACGGCGTCGAGTTTATCACGCATGGTTCTCACGTCCGCAACCTTCGCGTTGAAATCTGCGTTCGTATACTTCTGTTTCCCTTCTCGTAACGACGTCGCAATTTCCGAAAGGGCAATTAAAGCGCGTTGTCCCTCTCTAAAACGAGCGGCCTGCGATTTGGAAGGCATCGTAACGTCGACGGCGAAGTCAGACACAAGGAGAGAAAAAAAAACAAAAAGAAAAAATAATTAAAATTATTAAATTATTTAATTGTCGGTGAAATTCCGCACCTCCTTTTTCGGAAGTCGGTTAAAATAACGCCTAAATAAACCTTATATGAGCTGAGGGTTTAGTTACTTTATTAATTGAAACCTGTAAATTCGTTCGGTACTAAATATTTAACCGTACTCGGTACAATCCGTATTAAAATTAATAAATAAACTTAATGTCGTAAGTTTCGCAACTGGCCTTAAGAATTCTTAATTACTAGGCTTTCTTGCAACTACCATTAACAACAATCGTAAATAAATACACAGCGTGACTAAAAACACCGTTATCAGTCGCCGTTAATCACTCAGTAATGTTAAGCCAGCCACTCAACAACAATCGCGTATCGCGCTAGGCTAATCCGTAAAGAATTTAGCAACTCTCATGTATTCTTGGCGCGTGAGTGTCAACAGTCTAATTGATTTGTATTACGGGGAGGATTTAAATTAAATTGAATCTATAATAAGTAGTTTGTAAATTAAATAGGGCTTATATGGGGGGTGGACTGTATTAAAAGGAATTATTATTTTTTACAAGGGGGGATAGCACTGGTTCTTTTATCCGGCAGCGAAAGAAAATATGTTGCCGGATATCCGGCTCGAAGGAAAATATGGTGAGGCAATATGCCACCATACGATAGGTAGGGAAGAATTAATGGTACCTGGGTTCCGTGGGGTATGTCGGGAGACTCTGGAACTGGTGAGAGCTGGTGACCGTGGGTCCTCGTGGAGGCGTCCTGCTGTCGACGGCGTGCTGAATGAGCTGAAGGCGATTGTTCACTTGTTCACTTGGGTTTGTATTGTCAGTGTCCCTTTTATTTGTGCACTCGCGTACGCGTATGTGTCGTCGGTAAAATTATTGGGGGCGTTTCCGACTCGTGGCAAAATGGCGGCGGTGCAGAGCGGATTTCACTTAGTGTTGCGTGCGCGCGAGCAGAAGGCGTGTCGCTCAGTGGTGACGTGCGAGAGCCGCCGCGTTTGACGTTTCCCCTTACCGGCGGGTAGCGGGGGACGCACTGTGGGTGAGGTGACGTCACGCTTTCGCGTGAACAATGACCTTTGTTGATAAATGACTTTGTTTCTCCAATCCTTGCGTTTTTAAACAAATGTGTCAAACAATTCACACCAATCACCTGGTCTCAGACTTGCTAATGTTGTTGTTAATGTTTTTCTTTGTACTATGAGAGTCATTGTGCCAACTGTATTGTTCGTAATAGTGTTGAATATTTATTTATTAAAGCTCGAATTAATTTGTGTGAATAATTTATTTATTCGATTCTTTTTACTTTGTTTTAGTTGTTTCTTGAATGAAATAAAATGCTGTCTCGGGGGAAAAAAATGGTATTACTGACCCGTCTAACATCACCCATTGAAAGAAATGAACCCATCGAATCTTCAGCTCTACCTTCTGATATTAATCAAGATGGCAGTAGCTCTGTTTTACCAACTCTTAACTCCCCAACTAATAATGCTGTTATTGACGACGAACGTCCAAGATCACCCATTGAAAGAAATGAGCCTGTCGAATCATCAGCTCCACCTTCTGATATCAATCAAGATGGCAGTAGCTCTGTTGTACCAATTCTGAACTCTCCATCTAGTAATGCTATTATTGACGATGAAAATTCAACAGAAGAACAGGAATCTGGATATCCAACTGGTGACTACTCTGGTGCCGATTCAGGTGACGATTTCAAGCCCCCATCTAGTTCGTCTTCATCCTCAAATAGTTCCTCCAATTCAAGTAGTTCTTCTAGTGATAGTAGCTCTGAGAATGAGGCTGTTGATGACCAAGAACCAACATCATCACCAAAAAAAAGAGGAAGAAAACGTACCCGTAATCCTAACGGCTGGAAAAAAAATATAGCAAAAAAATTAAAGAATTCCGGTAATGAATATCAATCAATTAAAACTGGCAAAACTGTTCAGGCTAGAAAAATTGGTCCTTCTTGTTCAGATAAGTGTCGGCTGGCTTGCTCATCTAATTTTACTCAAGAAAAAAGGATTCAAATATTTAATTCTTATTGGGAACTAGGCAGCATAGAAAGACACCGTGATTTTTTGAATTCCTGCATCAGACCACTCGAAATTGCAAGTCGGCGTATTAAAACGAATCGTCGGTACCCGAGACAAGGTAACTCTGCATTTTATTTACTAAATGAAGGTCAGTCAGTCCGGATTTGCAAAACATTTTTAATCAACACCTTGGGAATTTCACCAAGAGCTATACGAACTGTCATTGAAGCTAAAAAACTCAATGGCGGTATCATTCCCGAAGACCACCGAGGCAAACACGGGAAGCATTGCAAATTGGATAATGAAATGATAAAAGCCGTAAAAGACCACATTGAATCTATTCCGAAAGTAGAAAGCCACTATCTGAGGGCAAATACAAGTAGACTTTTTATTGACGGTGGCTTGACTATTGCACAATTGCACAGAAACTATAAGGAAGTACAGAATCAAAATAATAAGCCAGCTGTTAATTACGACGCCTATCAGCGCATTTTTAATCATGATTTTAATATTGGCTTCTTTAGGCCAAAGAAAGACCTTTGTGAACAATGCGTTGCATACGAAAATGCACCAGAACAAGAAAAAGTTAAATTATACCCCAGCTACAAGGTTCACCAAGAAGAAAAGAGCTTGAGTAGGATTGAAAAAGATAAAGACATGAAAGAATGTCAAGATCCTCAAAGCACAAAGATCGTATGTACCTACGACTTACAAGCTGTCTTGCCATGCCCTTTAGGAAATTCATCGGCTTTTTTTTATAAATCTAGGCTAAATTGCTACAATTTTACTATTTCGAATGCAAAATGTCGAGAAACTACCTGTTATTTTTGGCATGAAGGCTTAGGCAACAGGGGCTCTATAGAAATAGGATCTTGTGTGTACTCATATTTGTCAGAAGTCGCTAATAAGTATTCTGGCTGTGACCTAATTTTTTATTCAGATAATTGCTGCGGTCAGAATAAAAACCGATTCGTATTTGCAATGTACCATTTCGCATTAACAAAATTAAACATAAATACCATACAACACAACTTCCTGATACGCGGGCATACACAGAATGAAGGCGACACAGCACATTCAGTAATCGAAAAAGCCATCACTAGAGCCAAAAAATCTGGGCCCATATACATTCCTGAACAATACATATCCATAATACGAGGAGCGAAGAAGACAGGGAAACCATTTTTGGTGAGAGAAATGAACTGAATGATTTCGTCGATCTTAAGGCTTTGACAGATAACATAAACTTTAACATGAGCAAAAATATTAACGGGGATGCAATTAAAATAAGCGAGATTATGAGTATTAAGTTTACTAAAAATTGCGCCAATTATCAATATCGAACAACCTACAAGACTGAAAACTGGGAAGAAGCCAAAGCTATAATAGAACCTAATAGAACTAATTTACGTCGAGGTCGAGACAATGTTACAAACATTAACGAGATCGCTTTGAAACCAGCGTATACCTCGAAGATTGCTATAACAGAACGCAAGAAGCGCGACCTCTTGAGTTTGGTAGAGACAAACATAGTACCAAGATACTATGGAAAGTTCTTTAGAGATCTCATTTAATTTTTATTGCCGGCTTCATCTAGCTTTGGAAAATTTGATGCGAGACAGTTTTGTAGCTTCTAAATAAAATTATCAGATTATAAGACAATATTTGCACGTCAAGTAAGACCGAATGTAACGGAACAAAAACTTTGTAACACCTTAAATTACCTGCATTATCGCAAATAAATTTATTTCATTTCATTTAAACTTGTAATACGTCTTGAGAACGAATTCAATATTTTGTTATGTTACAAAATGTACCTATAATTGATGTTAATTGTTTGGAATAATTTGTAAGGGATTCCTAATACTACGCAAATAAGAATTATATAATATATAGGTGATTAAGCGACTGTGATGTCACAAGTCTGATTAACTTAGAATTCAGATAGTTACTAGATCTAAGAGCATTGGTACTGAGCCCAAAGTTATTTTTAATTTTAAATGTAAGTCAATATTAACTTAAGTTCTAACCGACTCTAAGATGAAAAGGGTATACGTACTTATGTATAAACAAAGATTTAAAATAAAACTTAGTAAACAATTTGTTCTTGTTTTCTTTTTAACTTAGTGTGACATAACTACAGTTATAAATTTTCGTTAGAGCCACAACGTCACTTCTGAGGGGGTTGGAAGGTTTAAATAATGGTATAGTATATTTTTTCCAATATTAAGTGATCATTATTTATCCAAAAGTAAAGTTAAAAATCTATGTTGTAGTATAAGCTATTCATCTTGTCTACATCTTCTAATGCCATTGATTTGTGAGGTGTCAAAGTTTTAAGTGCTTCTCCTGAAAAACTACATTTTTGCATAAGTGACAGTGTCGCACCGGGAGTGCGATATATACAAGCTACATCGTGGATGTTATTAAATTCATTAATAACTTATTTTCGACATTTTATACAATTATGTAAAAACACGGGCCATCTTAGCGCAGGAGACCTTATGAGTTATTGTGCCACAGTTGTAGGTACTGGATAAATGATAGTTTGCATCGACAATACAATTACGTTATACACTTTTACAAGTTTTGGTGCTAGCCCCACAAACGCCTGCGAGAGGATTTTCAGAAATCATGAAAATGTCTCAGAAATAACAGAAGCATAAACTTGACTTACTTACCATGTACGCATACAAAAGAGGAGAAAATGTGTGCAATTATTTAGCCCAACATTACACTTATTTATTTTGAACTTTGAACCCAAACACATTATGGATAAAAATTCCTACTTCTGTAAGAATGTCAGGTTAAGGCAAATTAAATGTCTACTCTTTTTTTAACTTGATTGAAACTTTCGTAATTATTACACATTTTAATGTTCATGTTGCTAATATGTACTGATAGTACTAGCACGAATGCAGCCGGGTGCGCAAGTACTCCACGAAGAAGTTGCCCGGACAGTCACGAAACCGGTCGAGATATTCGACTATACCTACCGCGTAAGTTAACCCGTCTAAATACATCCAAATAACATTAAAATACTATTTTTTTATTCTGATTTCATTTAGAAATGTGTACTCAAAAGAGGACTGGAGGTCACTTGCGTAATGCAAGTTAAAATCAATGTGTTCAAATGTTTGACTGAGTTTTATTTTATCTGATATTCGTATTTGACAAACTTGAACGGCTAAGGAACTAAGGTAATTCCTACGGGGACTATGAAGGCGGCCCTTACTGGAGATTTTCGGGCTCATGTTGTTATTATATAGGTAGGCTAAATCAAAACAGCCGACTGGCCATTCACAATAGGAAAAGTCAGTTTGTTTGATTGTATTGGACAACTCATCATTTGTTGACAGAAAACAACAATATTATACTAATTAACCCTTTAACTTGCGAAAAAACTGGTGAATAAGCAGTGCCCATTCATCAGGACACCGCAACTGGTTCTTAACTCATTGAATAGTTTAGAATGGTTAGGCAAGCATTGGTACGGCTCTTCAAGTATTATAAACTTACCAACTATTGTACCTACTTAATATTTTATACGCATTAAATTTACCATTAGGCGGGTTTATTGTATAGGGGAAAATTGTCATATGGTATACGGTTATCAATATCATACACGAATATGATTTGAATACCTACTTAAGAATTTATAATTTTTATTGTGGGTTAATGAGTCTAAGAAATGGACGTGTTAAGCTCCGTGATGAGAATATTATAAAAAACCACTATACAGTCATAATATCACATCCCTACATTGTCGAAGAAGCTATCAATCGTGTATAAATTCTTGAATTTTGCGATTTATGTTCTGGCATGTGCAAATTTATCGCCATCTTAGCCTTTGTTGGCGTTTACGACATCAATGTGGAAGGATGTGAAACAATACCATTCAAATGCCGGGAACTGCACGCGATAGACAAAAAAGTAACAATACAGCTGCTGACTGCTGTAGCTATTGCCGATGAAAAATAATAACGCGATGCGCGCGCAACTCACGTTATAATATTGACGTCCAGCTATTCAATCGCTTTTTACCTTCATTTACACGCATATAATCACACTGGAAAATAAATAACATTTCAAGTACTTAGGACATTTATTAAAAAAAAAATATTATAGCTAAAGTAATATTAGATACTCAACATTAATTATATTATCAATAAAAAGGTTTGTGAAGCATTTAAGTTTACACATAATGTTACTCGTACTTGTATGTACTGGGTATAGAAGAGCGGAGGCACCTAATACAGGCATATTATGCTTAAAAGGACTTAAGGACTTCTGACACTTGATTTATGTAACATTAATCTTTGAAATGAAATAAATAATATTTAAATTAATAAAAAAAAATTGTTAGTATTTGTATACCAGTGATCTGGAAAGCTCGAGACATTACCATAATAACAGGTCTAAAATAACAAGACATAGTAGGAAGGGAAATTATTTGAAGATGAGCAACACCCATTTCTGGAGTAGGTACTTAATCACTCTCCGAGTCATTTTTCGTAAGAAGTTGAGTTGGGGTTATCACGAAGAAAATCAATAGTAGATTATTAGCCAAGGGCTGTAAGGCATCAATTGCAGCCCGAGATATTTATAGTTCGAGTTACCTATAGTTCGAGGGTGCAATTGGTGCTTACACCCGAGCTAACTACTCTGCTTTACATCTCGATTGTGAGGTAAGTAGAAAAAAACCAGCATTACAAAAATAAAATTGATGACTATTATACTCATACGAAGACAAGGCTAAATAGCGAAGCGACCTCTTTTGTCATTGGGCTGAATGCATGATGTCTTGATTGCCAGTATGATGGTTAGATGTACGCGAACTTTTTGAAAGAGTGAAGTGTTTTTTTAATTACTTACCGGCCTAGGGTTTTTCTAGCTACATTATTACCCTAGAGCGCTAATTGGTCACCTACAAGCCCCATTTGGGGGTAATAAGGACCTACTTACTGAATATGAGAGATGTAAACCGCTCTAGGGCTTTTCTAGCTACATTATTACCCTAGAGCGCTAATTGGTCACCTACAAGCCCCATTTGGGAGTAATAAGGACCTTCTTACCGAATATGAGTGATGTTAAAGTATTTTTTGTATCATTATGCTAATATTATAATTTATTTAAACCTATTTTAAAGCGTCGCTGAGCTTTAGGCATTTTATTAGTATTAATTTTGCTTAAGCCTTATTATTTTTACGCTTCTGTAGGTCTAGCATGAGTTATAACATACATTGACACTAATCGATGCTCGATAACGAAATGAAAAAATGTATGAAAAAAGAACAGTGCCACCTCGCGGTCAATTGTAGAACTAAAATTGACAGCGATTACGACAATCAAAAGCTTAATAGATAGGCGAGATTGAGTATCGACTATAGATGACATTTATGTTACTAACTCATGGTAGAGCTACTGATAAAATCTGTCTCCTGACAAAAGTGAGTATTTATATATGTATCCAACAATTTTGTACTATGTAGGTAGATATTAAAGAAAATTGTTACGATGCATTTTCTTAATTAATCAAATACAAATAATAGTCTCTAATTATTTCTTCTTTATGTCTCATTATCGCTCATCGTCATTAATAAATAAACGTGTTATTCATACGTAGTTGCATTTACTTATTTTCTCATAGAGGGTGATAAAAAGTAGAGTTTCCACGTCGGGAAGAACATTATTTTAAGCTCGAGTGACGTACTTTGAATCGCTCGCAACGCTCAGGAACGTCTTAAAAATGCTGACTTGCTCCTTAGGTAAGAATTCTACTATAACTTACTAAATTAAACACATCTAACTACCCTTTCCTACCAAAGTAAGAATAATTTAAATCGCGTTATAAACACACAATTATTAGAGACGAATTGAAAAACTATCGCTTTATGAAAATCAATTAAAATAAGTATATCTAGTTGATCAAGTTCATTAACTCCGTTTTCTTTAACCACAACTATTGTGATGATATTAATATTATGACATAAAATAAATGCGAAATTCTTTGAGTGAGTAACGAAGTGAATAAAATTTTGTACCTTTAGAGCTAGACTTTACCCATACATAGGATACCTACTTTTACCCCAAATCATTGAGTACCTAGCGCCTGAGTGATCACCGCAATCAAATTCACACAAATGCAAATTGCTAGTCTTTAATAATATTTTAAGATCGTTTTTAGAAACGCTGCTTAAACTTAAATAACATCATTTAGAACGCAGAACAGTTTTGCTGTGTACACTACTACATAATGTCTTTGAAAGTTAAGCAGCGTTTATAACTAAGGCCTTAGTGTTTCTGTTCTGTTTTTTTATGCTGTGGTAATACTAAGGTATTACCACAGCATAAAAATACATAGACTGTGCTATTACTATCAACTCTAAACTCTTAAGCGTTCAAAGCGCTAGAGTCGCTTGATTGTCATGAGTTTTCGGTGAAACAGAACATAACCTCAATTTGCAGTGAACTTCACTCACAAAAACGTCTGACTGAATTCATTATTTTCTTGCAGACGTCTCTCACAGGCTGTGCTGTGCAGACGTGACCAATACGTATATGAAAATGTTAAAACCGCGAAATAAACAGTAACGCAAAGTAATTAGTACCTATTTATGAGGTTATTAAAGTCACGTTACATTCAGAAATAGGTGGTTGTAAGCTACAGCGACAGTGTGTGATTTTATTGTTTCGATTGCTGAAAATGGTGTAAAATTTGATTGAAGAATTGTTTAGCTGTGTTTTTTATTTTCCGATGAACTTTGGCTGATGTAAGTATTTTTATACTTGAATGTTGTATTCCTCCTGTCGTTTGGAGATCTGCAATTACTCTTTAGGATCCTGCTAATAACTATAGCACATGTTTATTTAACACATATAATGTATTATGTAGAGTAGTTAGATGGTATCTAGATGACTCTACTTATTTTCGAGTTCGGCAGTAGAGTCTTTTAAAATATACCTACTTAGGTAAATTGACATTCATTTCATGAGAGCGTAGATAGTAGCGTGAGATGCCTAGATTGGTTGATGTTTTAGATTATAATTTATTAAAAATATGCATTTCATTAGTACATAATAAGATATTCGTTAAATATTTTATATTGTAATTGAATATTTTTGAAAGCAATTTAAAACAAAATTAGATATTCCTCGATATTTCGTTGGTAACTATGCACGAAAAATATATTAGCATAAACGATGGGCAAAGGTACTAGAGCGGTTCACTTTATACACTTGATTAACATGGTTTATCGTCAGTGAATAATATGAAACATATAGAATTTATTATTCTTAAACTATTTATTTTTCTTTAAACTAGTAATATTATTATATATATTAAACATTTTTTTTATTATTTATTTTAACTATTGCAACTCACCTAAGGGATCAAATACGTCGATTCATCTTCAGGGCGAGTTCGCAGCGGCGTCTGCGAGCTCCCTTTGGGAATAGTATTAGTTTAATATGTGTCTAAGTTACGAGAATTTCTATAAAAAAACATTGTTCTTCTTTATTATTTTAAAATATTCCTTAAAAACGACTGAAGAACTATCATTGCTGAAAAAAATCCATAGCTAGAATACTATAATAAACAATACCCAAAAAAATTATCTTATTCTAAGAGTAAACGGACACACATGAATTATATTAATTTTTTTTTTTTTTAATGAATGAACTTGTACAAACTAACATATCACACCTTTATATCTATAGAGGCAACCGATGTACAAACACATCAATTTCACCTCAGTAAAGCCTTCTTGGTCTCATAATGGAAAACGAGGAAGAGATATATTATATCTTACGTAATAAAATCTCTATTGATTGAGCATTTAGGGTAGGTGTGATCTACCTAACCTAATACCTTTCCTTAAAACCTTTCTGCATATAGCTTCGGGAATGCATCTCCGTTCTTCCATCTCCGTTAATAAAAAATACATAATAACACTCGCATTTATAATTAACTAATTACTTGTTGCTAAGTAATGTCTCAATGAAGTAATTTCTTTTGAAGTGATTACTGCATGTAGCTTCGGGAATGCATCTCCGTTAATAAAAAATACATAATAACACTCGCATTTATAATTACCTAATTACTTGTTGCTAAGTAATGTCTCAATGAAGTAATTACTTCACGATATAATACTTCAACATAAAATCATAATCTATAGCAGCTGAACGTTCCTACTAAAGTAAATGTAAATAAGTAATGACATAACCCTGTGAAAATTGAATGTATTTTCTCTACCGACTTCCAAAAAGGAGAATGTACTCAATTCGACTGTATGTTTTGTTTTTGTTTTTTATGTTTGTTACCTCATAGTTTCGATAGAGTGAACCGATTCAGATTTTTTTTCGTTTGAAAGCTGGTGCTTCCCGTGTGGTCCCATTTAAATTTCATCAAATTCGGTCCAGTAGTTTTTAAGTTACACTCCAACAACTGAATGGAATGGAAGTCAAAATTATTTTTTACAAATTGTACTTGTTACACTTGTATTAGATTGTTGTCATGGGATTTTGATTTTTATAGCATAATCGATCCTTCACAGTTCCGACTTGTGTGCGCATGCCATTTTATACAACTTCACTTTTGCAATAAAAACGAAACGTTGACGTGTTTTCATTGCTTATGCAAAGGGAATGGTGACTATTACTCCGCTAAGAATTCTACCTTTGATAGTTCTAACTTCAGGCAAATACTTCTTTATAGAATTAAAATCGTTGCTAAGTAATTTTATTACTTTTACTCAAGTAATTACAATTATTTGTTTATAAATACGGCAGAATGTGCATAAAATATTGAAGACAAACAATATCACATCACACTAATATTATAATGGCGAAAGTTTGTTAGTGTGTTGGTATGTGTGTTAGTTCTTCACGCTCCAACGGCGGGACAAGTTTTGATGAAATTTTGCAGGAAGGTTGATGAAGAAAGTAGAAGACTAATCTATAATAATCTGGATTAGGGCACATAAGATACTTTTCATCATTATCCATCACCACGCGAGTATATCGATTCGGCATTATAATAGCATAACCTCTCTCCTTACCTATTCTAATTCCCGCAAGTAAACCCAAGCGCTTAACATATGTAATAGCGTTGCTATCGCTCACTCACTCGTGTACTTTTTCTCATTATTTTTTAGCATATTATTTTATTTTCTAATTTATATAAATTCGGTGATCAATTTGTACTTATTTTGTTATATATTGCTATACTTGATGATAAATTAACATTAGGTTTATCTCTGAAGAATATCTGTTAATTGAAAGTTTGTATAAATTACGTGATTGCCACTATATTCCAACCTTAATTGACTCTATCTGCCGCCTGTTACTTTTCGTTTGAAATGGTCTGTGAATATAATTACAATACGTGAAGCATGCCTGTTTGTTTGCCTGTAAGATATAGGGCTGACTATGGAAGGGTCATAATAACCATATCGTACACAAAAACAGGTTTTATACACAGTGTAAGAATAAAGAAAAAGAATTCTCTCTCGAAACTCCTTCGATGTATTCGACATAAAGATAAACTTCACGACGATCACAAAAAAAACCCACAAGATGTAACTATTAAGACAGTATACATGAGGTATAGAACTTTTTGTTTTGAGATAGTAAATAAAGCAAAAACTTACTATGACCAGGAAAGACTACAAAAGAACTTGCATGACTCTAAATTAACTTGGGAAGCTATTAAAGAGGTCTCAAATATTTCAAAAGTACGGTCAACTCCTGAAGAGTTGCTGCACTTAAAATCTACTGCGGAAGAATCTATTGAGGAAGTTAACACATACTTTTCTACTATAGGACGTTCACTAGCCGAAAAGATCCCTACAAAGAATACATTGTATACACCAAGAGAAAATATTAATAAATATCACACTTTAAACTCCATGGTACTTTTACCTACTGATGAAAGCGAAGTAGAAAATATCATTCTTAATCTGAAATCTTCATCAGCAACTGGATGGGATAATATTTCTTCTAAGTTTCTTAAAACTTCTAGACATATTATCGCTAAACCTTTAGCTCAACTTTTTAATATTTGCATCGACGAAGGCATTTTTCCGAAAGTTTTTAAAAAAGCTATAGTACACCCGATTCACAAAAATGGAGACAGACATCTACTAAGTAATTATAGACCAATATCGGTGCTGCCGTCAATATCAAAAGTATTTGAAAAAAATTATTATTAGCAGACTAATTAACTACTTAAATAAACAAAATATTTTAGCCGACCAACAATACGGTTTTAGAGTTGGCAGATCGACTGAAGAAGCTGTAACAAATTTATGTACGGAAGTATCTGAATGCATAGATAAAAAGCAAAGATGCATAGCTTTATTTATTGATATTGCAAAGGCATTTGATACTGTATCTGTCTCTATTCTTATTTCGAAATTGGAACAAATTGGAATCCGAGGCAAATGTCTCGAACTCTTTAAAGATTACCTAACACATAGGACGCAAAGCGTAAAAATAGGAAACTTCATTAGTGCAGAAGCCCCAATTTCGTACGGCGTGCCTCAAGGCAGCATACTCGGACCGAGTCTCTTCCTGATTTATATAAATGAATTGTGTTCCATGAAAATAAATAATGCAAAAATTTTTACGTACGCAGATGACACGGCCATCGTATTTCGGGGAGAGACGTGGTCTGATGCTTATGCTGCTGCGGAAAGGGGTCTAAAGCTGGCTACTGTTTGGTTCAATGATAATCTATTAAGCCTAAACATCGCAAAAACAAAATATATAGCATTTGCCTTACGGAAACCTAGTGAACCACCAGAACATTTTTCTATCAAAGCCCATACTTGCTGTACTTTTACAAATTGCGATTGTGTTAGCTTAGAAAAAGTGAAGGAAATTAAATATCTTGGAGTAGTTCTTGATCAGCAATTATCATGGTCCCCTCACATAAAAATGTTGTCCACTAGAGTTAGAAAACTGATATGGATTTTTAAGAAACTGAGACATGTCACAACCTTTGAATTAATCATTACCATCTATTACGCTCTATGCCAATCCATTCTTAAATACTGTATTTCGGCTTGGGGTGGAGCTTTTAAATCACACCTAATATCTCTAGAAAGAGCTCAACGTTCACTACTAAAAGTTATAACATTCAAGCCTTTCAGGTTTCCAACAGAAGATTTGTATCGACACTGCAAGGTTTTATCCGTTCGACAACTTTATATACAAAATATTGCACTATTACAACACTCTAAAATGTCCTACGACTCTTCATTACTTGAAAAGAGACGTGGACACGAAGTGCCTTTAAAATTACAAAAATATCGAACTCATTTTATTCACACACAATCATGTTTTTTGGCTCCATACGTATATACAAAAATACATAGAAAGCTCCTAATTCACCCATTGAACAAAATAAAATGCAAAATGAAACTCAAAGCTTGGCTTCTTACCCTAAACTACTCAGAAACTGAATCGTTGTTGCACATCTTGAGTTAAAAGTATATATATAGAATAAATTGTTTATTATGCTGCCAAATCAACTGTCTAAATATTGCTATTTTGGCTAGTTTACCACACACATTGCAAATTTCGGCATAGTTATATTATTAACGGGTATGATATATATACACTGTCATAATTTAGCTAACAGTACCTACCAACTGTAAAGCTCCGAGCAAAAAATAACATTTAAAATATAATATAAAAAGTTTTTGAAACGCGCTACTAAAATCCCTCTAATTTAGACATCTTACGTAACCTAAATGATACATAGTCTATAATATCCATTTTAGTCATTCTAAGCTCAAGCGTAACTAAATAAATTATATTGAAGTTGAATATGAAATTTTACGTGCTATTTAAAGATCTTCAATCAAATCAACATTGAACAACTCATCAAAAACAAGTCTACTACTAACACTATTTATATAAAAAAGGGTAATGTTTATAATTACAATCGCTAAGATTATTATTTTTTTTCTCTACCAATATCTGATGTTTAAAAATAAAAAGTTCAGAATTTCTTCAATAAACAAATGCACACGTGTGTGAAAGGCTTAATATACGGCTATACGTATTACACACACATTCAAACAGTAGTTGCTCTTTGTGCACGTCGCCTTTTGTGAGTCGTGTTTCTATTGACAGATTAGTTTCTACCCGCCATTTACTAATAATTTTTACCGTGTATGTATTTACACAAGACGTAATTTTGAATTATACCGTAACTGCATGCAGGAGAGAATTGATACTCGGGAGGCAGATTTTCTTGTCCGAGTATCAAACACTACCTACTCTAATTGTTTGTGTTTATTTTTTTATTTTACTTTTATGTATGTAAGTACTTACCTACCTACATTGAGAAGAGACCCATTGTTTTAGACAAATCAATAACAACAATATGAAATATAAGCACACTATGATTGTCACATCACTAGGTTTGTTCTTGTATTTAGTTTACTTTGTTCACTTTAAACCTAACTATCTACTAAATAAATGTTTGTATCGCATTTCTATGTTAATATATAAATTGGTACCAATCTATGTAGAAACTAGTAAATTGTAAATTAATTTAAGCACATTCAAATCTTCTTCAAATCGACTTCGATTTTCTTACCTGTTCTTATCGGTAGAGGCTCTTTTTAATTTAAGACTCAGTAGTAGAGTATTCTCAAAGTACCTACATTTATTAATAAATTGACGTTCATAAATACGCTTTTAATGCCTAAATTGCCTAAAATTTTGTTTCGGAAACCTCTGAAATCATCGAGGAAATCACAAGAACCAAGAAGCATAAAGCTTCTCCTGGCGACGTGCCGAATTATTGCAAGAGTCCTCCTCCTTGCGTCGATTCCCCAATGCTGGGGGTCGTTACCCATCATGGCATTAGCCTCTCCCGTGCGATGTTTCTCCATCTATTCCGGCTTCCAGCTGCACGAATTGCAAGAGTAGCTGCAGGCATATGGTGGAGAGCAGAATTTCAATTTTCAGTTCTTTTAGGACAGACGCATTGGTGCTGCGCGCCGTTCATGAAACTCCCAACATTTTGCGACAGCACCATATTTAGAATTCATCTATCCTAGATCTTGGCTGCGTCCAGGTCTCTGCGTACTCCAAACATTACAACACTTGAAAGTTGTATTTATGCAACTCTAGAGTTTCGTAGCAAATTCAATTGAAATGGGATGGCTTCATTTCCCGATGAACCTGTAAATAATGAAATAGATTACTTCTTGAATGAAGAAATCGATTACTCGCTATTGCCGCCGGGACGCATGTGTTTGTGCAGACGTAAAATACGATTACTCGCTTTGTCTAAGTTCTTGTTGCCAACTGCCAATTGCCGTGCATTTTCACTGGACACTTATTTTACAGCTACCGCCTAGGTTTATTTTATTATTTTAAATTTTTTTTGAGAATTTAATACTTTTCTGAAGTGTACACAATAATACTATATACCTACATAATAATGATAATGAACTACATAATACACCCACGTAATAATAACCATATTGTAATTACATGTCTTTTATATAAGTATTATAACTAGTTTTATATAAGTATTAAACTGTCGAAACAGTAAATATTATAAGATAGCATAACACTTCTAGGATTTAAACTAACACTAGAAATGTACAGTTGTATTTGTATGTTAAATAAAGATAATTTGAAATTGATTGAATGAAGAAAACGCTTCAACTAACAGTGCAGTGAATGACCCTTTTTGGCAAAGTGGAGATGCCGCGTACTGCGGATCACTAGCTGAATGCAAAAAACTAAATGCTGAACTCTATAACTTACAATTTTAAATTAATTACTTCTTTGTATAAGTAGAGATCTATGTCGATTAGTGGACGAGTGTTGGTTTTTAATTTATTAACGTAGGTACTTACTTCTGAACATGGTATGATACAGGTACAGATGAAGTCTATAGACTTCATCTGAAATACTTGTTTCGAGTGAATACTGGAATTATGTGTGTCTTCTCTAATTTAGTAATAATGAGGTACAATTAGTAAAGTACCTAAGTTATCTTAGTAAACAAACACATGGTTTCCACAACATTCAAAACTCTAGACTCTACTTTCAAATTGGTAACAATGGGTAATTTCACTTATACATAAAACATAAAAAGACTTAATTAAAAATTTAATAGGTCTATTGTGAAAAAGAAACTCCTTCAACGCTGATAAGTACCTAAAAACGTCATTGAACAGAATATAAGGAGAGATGAAAAGAAACGGAAGATGCTTTTAACTAGAATGACACACGCCCTTTAAAAAATATAACCTACTTATAGATGTACTTTTTTGATGTAATTACGTGAATTTTAATATATTTGAGGTAACCATAAGGTAATGGGTAATATGGGTAATTTATATAAAAAAATCTGTGTTTTTATACCTCTGCTGACTAATAGGTATAGATGTGACGACATTACAGAAAACTGGTTTTATTTAGCAAGTTGCGTGCACAAGCGTGTTACGATTAAAAGGTTCAACATAATGCAGATTGCCTATCATTATGGTCTTCATTCAGTAAGGACGTAACGTATGTCATTTCTCTTATAAAAAATATTTTTATTCATACTTACTTAAGCACTTTTTTCAAACTTTCACGGTTGTTTTCAATAGCACAATTGTTACTTACGGATGAAAAATTGCGATCGAGTTCCAACAGTGCGTGTAGCAAAAGACAGAAAGAGGGTAGACAGATTATGTCTGCTCTTAATTCATCCACCCACCCGCATAAACCAGTCGTCCCGCGATCATGGCGCTTGCAACAGTGTCGAAACGAAATATCGGGAGCTCATTAAAAATACCACGGTTTGACGGTTTTCGTCAAATACTTAATTATACATGGAAGTTATTATAGCCAATACAAACATTGTTCTGTTTACATGTCTTTTGAAATTAATTGAATTTTCACTAATGGAAGGCATACGGTTTCTGCCAAATTAGGCAAAATCAGGCGTTATTTAAATTTAATAATGTTTTCATTGTTAAATAAAAAACCGGCAACCCTCATCGTGAAATGATCCTGTTTAGAATACTATCCGAATTATATATGCCACTAGTTTTCATATTAAAAAAATTATATTATATATTATGGCGGATTATGCACGAAGGGTTCCAAATTCAAATTCAAAAAAATCTAATTCACATTCAAATTATTTATATCTGACACACAGGTAAAACATACGATCAAAAAATCAATACAAACACGATACAAACAAAACATAACGTATCATCGTGCTGCTATGTAGGTATCTACTATAGAATTATTACTAAGTATTATTATTATTAGTAGCACAATGAGTATACATCATTAAGAAAAACATTATATTTGGCATAGTAACTTTTTGCTTATCGTTATTGCTCGATAAATGTCAAAGTCAATGCGGGATGAACTACGGGCATCGATAAATACAAAGAATAAATAGTAGTCTCATAATAAATAATTATAGTGACGTCTTGGTCATCATCATCTTTATTGTGACTTCGTAGTATGTAAATAGTACAAGTATTCTTCAATTTTACAGTACCGTAGCACAAACAAATTGCGACAAAGTATTAGCGTCACGCGTCACGCTTTGGCGTACAAACTATGAGTTATCTGTCTCACAGTACACAGTACCCTAGACAAATGATGTCAAATTAATATAACAGAACATAACCACTGCCCGTGAATTCGTCCAATTGTAAAAAGGTTATTGTGATTCCTGAACCACCCATTGAATAGGGAATTTTATGAGTTCGTCGTTTATGTTATAAAAGTAGTTTTTGTTATTTCTGGGTACTTGTATCCTCTATATTCATAACTTTTTTCAAATTCATTTTAACGCTTAGTGTAAGTTTAGATTATATTTTAGCAACGTGAAATAACTAAAATGATACCTGAGCACTTGTCATTTTGTAGTGTTGTGTCTTTAATCGAGACTTTCATGTTAAATTCATACAACGAAATTAATAATATTAAAATAAATATAATATTTCATTGACCACGGACCGGCAAGCGCAGCGTAGGTCATCCGCTGACAAGGTGGACTGACGACCTGACAAAAGTAGCGGGACGACGTTGGATGCAGGCCGCTTGCAACCGGTCCCTTTGGAAATTTGTGGGGGAGGCATATGTTCAGCAGTCGACGTCCTACGGCTGAGATGATGATGATGATGAACATTTCATTACCTAGTTACTTTATTTTATGGTCTTTTTATTTTAATATAGATAGGTTTTATGCATTAGTTAATGGAGTTACCTTAATTTTGCTACCCTACTTAATCATATAGGTTTTGGTATTTTTTGTTGCACTTCTTGGGCAATCTACGCAAGTATTATGCGCAATTAGTATACTTACTACTTGTTAGTATATATTTACACTATGCTACTTGCGTATATTGAAATTTATGAAAAGCCATGGAGCCGTTCAGGCTTTAAAACATGTGTAAGTAACATACAAACAAGCTCTATAGTGGGCGATAGACGTACAAACTTAAAGTACGCGGTTTTAAAGATCGTGAACTTACTCTGCTCGACGTCGGTGACACGCGTGAAGCTTACTCACTCTGTATTGCAATGTCGTCGGCAGATGAAGCTTTGTGTTATTTAGGAATTATATTGTAATACATTTTAAAAACTAAATACATGATTTTTCTTGACGTTAACAATTGTAGCATCTCTGTCCACCTTGCGTATAATTTCTAATAAATTATTGTATGCTTGAAACTTCTGTTATTGCGAAAAGCTTAAATAAATTCGGTTAGCAGTTCATGCGAATAAGTTCGGAAATCGCTAAATTTGAGAAATTTCTGAATCAAATTACAAAAACCTTACAAATACTCCGCTAATAATGGCGGCTTGCGGCTCGCAGTGCTGCCACACGTACGAGCGGAGGCGGGTTACGAGCAAAATTTTGAAACTTGTCGGATCGCCAACGAACTTGCTCGTCGGTTTTAAAGTACGCGTACTTGGGTAACTAAAGTGGGTGATAGACGTACAAACTTAAAGTACGCGGTTTTAAAGATCGCGAACTTACTCGGCTCGACGTCGGTGACACACGTGAAGCTTACTCACTCTGTATTGCGATGCCATCGGCAGAAGAAGCTTTGTGTTATTTAAGAATTATATTGTATTACATTTAAAAAACAGAATACATGATTTTTTCTTGACATTATCAATTGTAGCATCTCTGTCCTTACGTATAATTTCTAATAAATTATTTTACGCTTGAAACTTCTGTTATTTCGAAAAGCTTCTATAAATTCGGTTAGCAGTTCATGCGAATAAGTCCGGAAATCGCTATTTTTGAGAAATTTCTGAATCAAAATTAACTAAAATTAGAAAAACCTCGTCTAATAATGGCGGCTCGCGGCTCGCAGTGCTGCCACACGTACGAGCGGAGGCGGGTTACGAGCAAAATGTCAAACTTGGCGGATCGCCAACGAACTTACTCGGCGGTTTTAAAGTACGCGTACTTAAGGTGACACACCAGCGAAAAAGGTCGTCGAGCCACAAGTTCGCGAACTTACTCGCACGTCTATCACCCCTTTAAATCATAGTCCTTCTTGTGGGTAGTCACAACTCACAAAAATATAAGAGCTCTGTTGATTTCTGTGTAATATTAGTAATTAATGATACACAAGATAAATAAGCGTAGACTCATGATAATAATCCGTAGATATCCGTTTTAGATAGCTATACTATATAGACATACTAGCGGTAGCTAGGCTTTGAATATTTAGTCTGAATTATACGTGTTCCTATTTTATTCCTTCTAAGGTTTAAAGCTACAAACTTTATTTCAGACAATGATGGTTGTATTGCAATTATAATGTTTAATCAATGAGGTTATATTTGAACATTGCTTACCAAATCATAATAATGGGAAGCATCTGTTTGAAATGTCATGTCAAAGGAATACATATTTCCCATTTCTCACCCACGTGGTTTCCTTGACCATCGAGTCATAATCTTAAATTAGTCTCTGTTTATTTGCCAGACATAATAATGTGTTATAAAAAACCTTCAGTGTAGAGCAATAAGGAAAAGACGGGATATTTTTTATAATCCAAAATTAATGTCTCACGTGTAATATCGCCATCGTTAAAACTATAGTAGCACCAATTATATGACAATACTACAAATAAAAAATTAACAATTTTACCAATACCATATGAAATTAACTCATCTGCACTGTAATATTATCTATTTGGTATATCTTGGCCCCGCCCCGTCGGTGGCCCGCGTTGCTCTAAGAGGTATACAGGGTGTTTGGTAGAGGGACCGACAAACCAAATGAGCGTGTTCGGGGGCCCACTTGGAGAATACAAGTTGGCCAAAAAAAATCCCCGACACCCCAATTTTTTTTAACTAAATCAGTTAGTTAGCTCAGATTTGATCCAATTTTGATTTGCGTGGCCTAATTCAACTAAAAACATCCGGTCTAAAACAGATTTTACAAATGTTATGGTAGTAAATAGGTACAATTTCGGAGAAAAAGGGAAAAATCACAAAAAACAGTTAAACATATTGGGGGGCCGAGGATTTTTTTGGCCAACTTGTATTCTCCAAGTGGTCCCCCGAACATGCTCATTTGGTTTGTCGGTCCCTCTACCAAACAACCTATATAGATAATATTACCGTGGTATCTGGTTTGAGCGAGCTAAGCGAGTATATACGAGAAGTTGCGACGACGAGCGAAGCGAGAACTACCTACTTACTTACCTTTAATAGCGTTAAGATTCTGGTGACTACAATACAAGAACGTGCAAGTCGTCAATATCATTGGTATTGTCACAATAGATCTGCTTGACACATTAAATTATGCCGACCTTTTGAGATTTTGGGAGTAGGTACAAATAATATTGTAACATATTAAATTTTGTCGAACGAGACAGGAATATTTTATACATTTAATTATATGTTTGATGAATTTTGATTTACATATTGTTTTTATTTGTATTATTTTTTAAACAAAAATTAAAGAAAATAACTAAATATAAATAATATTAAAAGTTATACCAAATTGGTTTTACGAGTATAGGAAGTTGTTAGTAATAGTTAATTCGATATAGGCATCTACTCTTCAGCAAGACAAATAACAGATGTGTTAAGTAGTTATCTACAAAATAGGATGTAATTAATTATTTAATAATATTCTATTACACTTAATTACTACGTACAATAAAATTATCAACGAAATAATAAAAAACCTAATAATTTAATCTTAACGTACAGATGACTTTTGTTTGACTGCGTTGATCTCTTCCTCGAGCCGAACGCTATTCTTTGCCTATCTAGTTTTCGTGTCGCATTGGTAAGAAACATAAAATAACTAGTATCCGTTCGCGACTTCGTTTGCGTGGAACACAGTTATCTCTCGACGCTAACTGTAGCATCGGCCTTTATCTATAATTTGGCCTATATAGCCAAACATCTTCACTCCAACTTTTATCCAAATCCGTTTATGCGTTTTTCCATGATTGCTTTTACCAAACATATATACAGCCATATTTTCACATTCACAGTATCAGTGGCTATAATAAGAAACTATTCCATTATTAAATGGCATAGTACGAAATTGGCTATTCATATTAATGCATCGTTGTATATGATATTGTCCCATCTAATATGATTAAATATTTTTAATTTTCAGATAATAATGGCTCAATCAGTATTCGGGGTATGGGACTACGTCATAATGGCGGCGACCATGGTTGCGTCAGTCGTTATTGGACTTTATTTCCGCTTCAGTGGCGGCAAACAAAAAACAAATGAGGTGCGTTTTATTGCGGCTACATTCAGACTGAACGATCTACATCTTCATGAATTCAATATTCAGTTAATTGTAAAATTGTGTGAAAAAAAAGTTTCTTTTATTTCAGGAATATCTTCTTGCAGACCGAAACATGTCAACACTGCCCGTAGCAGTATCCTTGATGGCGTCTTTCATGTCCGCCATAACTCTATTAGGCGTCTCCTCTGAAACTTATTACTATGGAATGCAGTTCATTGTCATCAATGTATCATACGGCATCGCTACACCGATAGCCAGCAAACTATACTTACCAGTATTCTTTGGCCTTCAGAAGACTAGCACTTACGAGTACTTGGAGCTTAGATTTGGTCCACACCTGCGGATGTTGGCATCTCTGACGTATACTTTACAAATGGTGCTTTATAATGGGATAGTGTTGTACGCTCCCGCTATAGTCTTGGAGGCAGTGACTGGTCTGGATAGACTGATATCTATTCTAGTTGTCGGTTTGGCGTGCACATTTTATTCGACTCTTGGAGGAATGAAAGCAGTTCTCTTTACTGATTTGCTGCAATCTCTACTTATGTTCGCAGCAGTGTTTAGTGTTGTTATATTTGCTTCGGTTCAACTCGGTGGTTTCGAGCAAATATTTATAATAGCAAATAAAGGTGGACGTTTAGATTTTTCAAAGTAAGTTTTAGCCATACCAGCAGTGCAAGTACGGTACTTTATCGATCGTTAAATTCGATATATAACATCGATACAAGGTTTTTTAACAAATAATATTATCAAGTATGACATTTAAAATTGATAAAACTGATTCTGTCGACTTCGAATTGTCGAATTTATCGCTTGACTTGTCAAATATGATAGTTCTAATTATAAAACTTATTCTGTCGATAACAAATTGTCGAATTTATCGATCGACAAAGTACCGTACTTGCACTGCAGATACAATTATATCTAAGTAAACTGATTAGATAATAGTTACTACAGCAAATATACAGCTACCCTGTATTGCTCTTGCCTATACTGCGATCGTCTTATGTTTCAAATAAACTGCAAAGTCGACATTCTTGTACGTAATGTATACATAATATATAATAAAAATGTAAAGGACTGCTGTCTGTACATGCAAGAAAAAATATTATTGGGACTTTTACAAGCGCAAATAGAGTGAAAACATATTGTTAGAATTATTGTCTGTTTGTCCGTCTGTGCACCCTAATTTCAGAAAAGGCTTATCCAATTTAGATGTATTCTCTACGAATAGTTTCTGGTAAGCTTCACTTAACTTAAAGTGTTTGACATGAAAATGTCAATCGGATCATAAATAAAAATGTTATTGAAATTTAAAGAATAACTCTCTCGCCACTACACCAAGACCAAGCGAGCGAAGCTGGCAGCGGCGGCGGGTGAAAAAAAAAATTATTGATAGAATTTTTGTCTGTCTTTTTATCTGTTTGTCTGTTCGTTTGTGCACGCTATTCTCAGAAAAGGCTAATCCGATTTAGATGTGGGTTTCACTAACATATTGTGGAAAGCTTCACTTAACATTTATTGTTTGTTTCATGTCAATAAACAAACACTAAATATGTTATTGAAATTTAAAGAATAAGTCTCTCGCGATTACACCACGACCAAGCGAGCGAAGCCGCTGGCGGCGGGTGAAAAAAATAATGATTGTTAGAATTTTTGTCTGTCTTTTTATCTGTTTGTCTGTTCGTTTGTGCACGCTATTCTCAGACAAGGCTAATCCGATTTAGATGTGGTTTTCACTAACATATTGTGGAAAGCTTCAGATAACATTTATTGTTTGTTTCTTTCATAAACAAACAATAAATAAGTTTAATGAAATTTAAAGAATAACTCTCTCGCCACTACACCAAGACCAAGCGAGCGAAGCCGCTGGTGGGTCAAGCAGAATCAAAAAAATTATTTCACTTTATTAAAGCTATTTAGCGAATTACTAGTGTGTCGTGACGATTATGGTATCCGTGTAATATGATATAGTCATCCTGTTTCATTTAATTAATTACATTACATACAATAAGATATTCCCTAAGCAGTCTAGGCAAGGCAGTAGGTATCTACATTAATAGAAAATAAACTTCTGTAGGTACACACGTTCACATTATTCAGTACAACAATAATCATTAATAAAGATACTTATGGAATAATTTAAGATTTTAATGTGAACAGTGTTTGTTTATTTATCTTAAAAAAGGCTTATCTTGAGCGATATTCGGCAAACTGCCAATTTATATAACATATTTTTTTGACTGCGCATTTTTAATTTAGTAGTGCACTTAAATTACTGAATTATCTTTCATACATTTTAGCAACATTTATAAGTAAGGCCTGAAATAGTTCACCATACTACTATAGTTTACTAACAATATTGTTTTCAGTTTCAGCGCCGACCCCACGGAAAGGAACACGTGGTGGTCTCTCATAATCGGTGGATTGATAACCTACCTGTCACTTTATGCCGTCAACCACACACAGGTAAATAAAACTACATAATATGTTACTAATACCTACTACCTACGAGTACCTGCCTCCACAATGTCCAATATCTACGTAAAGCAAGGCATTACACCCCCAGGGGGCTAATATTGTATGAAACTCCCAAGGGATTAAAGTGATTTGGATTTGGAACGTTACTTGTAGGAACACTCTTAGTACGGAGCGGAGTAGATACGGGCATTGTGAAGAGAGTTTATTCGAAGGTTGAACTGGTCACCACAGACAGCATACAGAAAAAACGCGAGATTGTAATGAACTTGAAACAAAAGAATGTGTTTGGTAGAAACAAAAATGTTACTATGTCCCTCCATAACTGGACAAATGTGTCTAATATTATTTTAACTTTTAGTTTATTTTACTTTTCACTAAATAAATGCTTTATTGTGTAGCCCTGAGATTTTATTGTCTCGCAGTAGGTATGAAAGTAGATTATGCACCTCGATGATAAAGCCTGTCTTCGTCTTAGGCGGCTTGAACCCCTCGTTTTACTCAGGACTCTACATAACTCTCTTGCTTCGCTCGGGAATAAAATTTAAAAATCCCCTAGCTGAGGGATTATATTTACAGTTCCTGTTACACTCAGGGTCCAATATATACCGCCCGTGACGTAAGACACTGCTTTAGTCCCTCGGTGCATAATGTACTATTTCGTAGCAGTAGACCTTTTGTACAGTAGAACTGTGAACGAGTTCGTCCAAAGAAGTACGATAAGTATGTTCGAATTACTATGTTCCGATTTGAAGGGTATGGCATGCCGGTGAAAACAGGCGGGCCGAAAAGGCTTGGTTGTCAGGGCTTTTCAAATATATTTGATTTAGTATTTATATTAAAATAATGTGTAATTAATACAGTGAGTGTAAGAGTGTGTACCTACTAACAATTTTAACACACCATTTTAAAATCGTGTTCTGTCGTTCATATAAAATGCTACAAGAAAATTTGCGTAGGTACTTAATTTTTATATTAATTATATATATATTATTTACACAAACACATTTGTCAGAATAAAACTTTACAACTGTATTTTAAAAAACTATGACAATTTCTGTATGTTTCTTAATATTATTACTTAAAGCGTAATTATACCATATCATAAATGTTGTGTGTGATGGTGATCAGGGTAACTGCCGAAGTAGCAGGCGATAGGGCTACTCACCTGACCCCAGACTCGGGGGTTTGGTGACCATTTGCGGGTTTGGTCCTCCAAGGCGGTTGCGGCACGCTAAGTGTTCTGGCGTGCTGCAAGAGAGAAGGGTCCAGCAACGGAGCGCCGCGGCGGGTTCGCGGTTATGTGCGATAGCGTTCCGACGAGCGGCGAAGACTCCCACATATCCCCCCTACGCCGGTGTATCCATAAAGGATTACTGTGCTTCAAAAAAGGGGAAGAAGTGAGTGGATCTGTGAGTATGCGATGGGTATGTGGGGTGTTGGGGTGGACGAATTTTATGACATTTAGTATACTTACCAACCTGGTGTACCAATTGTCATAATACCTTTGGTGTGTAAACTAAAATAGCACATTGCAAAACATACCCTATAATGTAAAAGTGGTCTAGTGGGAACATCATTTTCCACTGAGGTGGAACCACGAGTCACGGCTAGTTTATATTTTTATATTTGATAACTTGGTTAACGTTAAGATGACTTATCTCAATAGCATTTTGCATTTCTTAAAAAACGTGATTATTGATACCTTTACTATGCTGAACCAGCAAGCTAGCCACAATTTTGCGTGGGTATCTGGTATAATACCTACCTATATACCCAATGTATATTCATGGATTACTGCACAATCTGGTCTGAATATACCTTTATGTTTACAAATAACCTACTTTATTCCGTTTATCAAATTAAAATAAACAGTGATAGTGTTCAAATGTTTATTGCTTCTATTACTTTAGTTGTACGGTCTAGCTTATTTGCTTTAATTGTAGTGACGAGCTAGTTTACTTACAGACAATTTCTGTATTCCATCATTAACGGTTTGTCTGAGGAAGGACTTTGAC
Source organism: Selenia dentaria (assembly GCA_917880725.1). NCBI lineage: Eukaryota > Metazoa > Arthropoda > Insecta > Lepidoptera > Geometridae > Selenia > Selenia dentaria. The sequence continues at coordinate 15,285,068 of OU862888.1, read as the reverse complement.
GAATTTGACACAATTTGTGTCCTATGAATTAAAACTCAATATGTTCAAGTCCTATCTCTAGTAGAAGAAAACCGTCGACAGATCGGTTAAAGAAGAGACTCGTAAGTAAACCACATTAATAAAGAAACCACCCGTCAGTGAGTACCATACCACATCACATTATGTATCCTTTATTATGCGGGGCGCTGCTTTCGCGCAAGCAACATAAGCTCTGTCATAAAAAATGTTTTAAAATATAAATAGTCCTCAATTTAGTGTCGAATACATTTCATTGTGTCTATAAACGCATAATAAACCTGTGAAATCGTTATTTCTTAATAAATCCGGGTTATAATCATAATTTTAGTGCCGAAGAAAGTAGACGAAATATTCGTGCTCATAACAATGTAGTGAAGTGTAAACAAACACAAAACTGAAGTGCTAGTGAACTAATAACACATAATAAGACCAAATAAACATTAAACCAAGTGTAATCAGACAAATTAATGCTTGTGTAATTTTTGTGGTCATCGTGAATGTAGATGTAAAACTTTTTAAACAAATTTGTGAACACTATTATAACGGATAACTACTAACTGGACGCATAGGATAATTTCGACAAGTTGCGCAACTGTTTCTCTGGTGTAGTGGCTTAACACACCGAGTGCCGAACGAAAGCGCCACTGAGTCACTGGTTCGAATCTGGACATAGTTAAAACTTTTTGCGCTCAAAAAATTCTGCTGGCACCAGCGTACGTACGTGTACTACGATCTCCACCATAATAATTGATATTTCAATATCATTAAAATGGATCATCATAATAGTAGTACTATAAGCTCAATCGAAAATATCACAGTACGAGTAAAGCCAAAGAAGTTATTTTCACAATCGAATTCAACCGACTCCGAACAGAACTTGTCATTAAACTCTGTGGAGTCCGAATTACATATGAGGAGCTTAGGTTACCTAGACTTATCAACTGGCGAATTAAATGGAGACCTATTTGAGAAAATTAAACAAGAAAATTTAAGTCTACGGTGTAAATTAGAAAGTGCAAATAATGAGATTGACAATTTGATACTTGAGAGCAATAAATTGCAGAACACTATTATGCAGAAAAACAATCAAATTGCTTCACTAAAAGAAATCTGCAGAAGCCCGAGGCATGGTCTGCGGAAGAGTATCCAGAGTGGCCGGAAAAAATCAAGAATGCTAGTTGCAGACAACTCACGCTTCTCCACACCTTGCACGGATCAGGAGGGAAGTAATGTAGCATCTAAGGATTGCTCCCTAACGTCGCCAGGTAGTAAGAGTGCCGAAACAGTCGAAATCAAGTCATTCTCTCCAGAAAGCTTGCCACTACGTGACGAGGCTAACACCTCAATTACGGACGCCCCCTTAGTAACCAAGACCCTGGAAATACCTACCATACGGACAACAACACCAACATCAAGACGCATCTACATTTGCGGCGGAAGGCAGTGCCGAGGACTCTCTAGTAGGCTTATTGACTGCAATCATGGTTGTGAGATAACCGCATTTGTCAAGCCGGAAGCAAATACCGAACAGATTCTAAATGCATGTAACATTTTTAATATAAGCAACGAGGACGTAGTCGTTCTTTCAGTTGGAGAGCACGACAAAAATCCGACTAAAGTTATGACGGAACTTTCAGCGACATTGAAATTATTACAGAGCCGACACGTCATTGTACTTAGTATTAAGAAAAATTTATATTTAAATGAAATATTGCTTAATACCTCCCTGCAACTCATTTGCGCTCAGTATCCGAATTGTAAATTCATAGACTTGTCATGTAAAGAGTTGAATATGTTAAAAAATTATAAATTGATGCATGATTTATTTAAAATACTTAATATGACGCCGGTATTAAACCGAAATCCTAACATGCTATGGTCAGTGATACCCATGGAAATGTCAATGCAACCCGTGAGTCTTAATAAGTACAATACCAGGTATAGTGGCAAATATAGATGCTTGCGAGATGTACATGTAGTTGAAAGTGAAAGAGATATAGCGTCTCATAACGCACCAGTGATAGCCATGTCACCGGTGGCACTGGTGTCGCCGCCGAGGCAGCCGAGGCGTGGCACTATTCCCTTCTATTTTTCTATAAGGAATGGGCCCACCTCCACCACTCCTACGAACGAAATGAGTAAATGTCCTAAAAAGAAAGGCACGATTCCTTTTTATTTTAACGTTATTCAAAATGACGAAAATAACACAAATTCGAAAACCTTTTTTCGGTGTTAATAGTAAATCGTTTATGAGAGTTCTACATCAAAATATATCCGGTCTAAATAGTAAAATCGATAAGCTTGAAATTGCACTAACAGATTTAAACCATCAGCATAAATTACCTGAATGTTTATGCTTCACGGAATCTAACATCAAAGAAGGAACTGCACTCAGTGCACTGTCAAAGTAAGAGGTTATGAGTTAGGGTCTAGTTATTGTAGGGATAAATCGAGGGGTGGTTCGTGCATATTTATTAAAAAAGGTATAAAATTTAAAGAGATAGCTTGTATAAAGAATTATGCGTGTCAAGGTATCTTTGAATGCTGTGGCGTTGAAATTATTAAACTAAACTTGCTATTAGTCTGTGTTTATAGGAGAGGCAAATCGAATGTAGACACTTTTTTTGAATATTTAGAGACACTTTTATTTAAATTGCTTTACAAAAGTAAAAAAAACCTTAGTTCTGTTAGGTGATATAAATATAAATACATTGATACATAGTGATGTAGTTACAAATTTGGTTAATTTGTTGGAAAACTATGGTCTTAGTTTACGAATAAATGAACCAACAAGATTGAAGACCTGCCTTGACCATATTATAAGCAACGCTAAAGATAGTGTCAGTGAAATATTAAAACTAGGTCTCTCTGACCATGACACTGCGCAAATGATTAGCCTACCATGTAAAAAGAGTATTCTCCCAGTTACCGTTTATAATGTTACAAAAAGAGACATGAGTTCAGAAAACGTAAATAAATTCATAAATTACTTGAAATGCTTAAGTTTCAGTGATGTATATGCTACACCAGATCTGAATAACGCTTTTAACAGTTTTCACGAAGACTTTTGTTTGTTCTACAATCTATGTTTTCCCAAACTAAGGTATAGAGTCACACATAAGCGACGCGACCTTAAATGGGTGACCAAAGGTATCCGCAGGAGTTGTCAAACTAAAAGGACATTGCGCTGTAATTTTTATAGACAAAAGAATAAAAAGTCAAAGAAATGTTATGAAAATTATTCAAAAATCCTGCGACGTTGTATTTATAAGGCACAACAAATTTCTAATCACAATTTTATTTTTAACTCCCAAAATAAATGTAAAGCAGCATGGGGTGTGATAAATGATGACACAGATAGAAACATACAAAGCAACTTTATTGAAAGCATTAGGGTAGCTGATAAATTGCTAGAATCGCCACAACAAATAGCTGACGAATTTAATAAACATCTCATTGCACAAACTAACCAAAATCAGAATGTTTGTATGAATACTAATAAAATCCGTTTAAACAGTAGCATGTTTTTGAGCCCCTTAAGTTGTATAGAAGTTCATAACATCATTATGTCCCTAAATAATACATACTCAGTAGGATATGATGAATTACGGACTGATATTTTGAAGAAATGTATATGTGTAATTGTTCCTGTATTAACGCACCTAATAAATTTATCCTTTGAAAGTGGGGTGTTTCCAAGCGGGTTAAAAAAATCTATTGTAAAACCTTTATACAAAAAGGGGGATAGGACTGACATAAATAATTATAGACCTATCACTCTAATTCCAATAATTTCAAAAAATTTCGAAAAAGCTATGCTTAATAGGTTGACTAAGTTTTTAAACAAATTTGAAGTAATCAAAGAAGAACAGAACGGTTTTCAAAGGGGCAAGTCAACGACTTTAGCTTCTTATCATCTAGTATACAATATTCTTTTAAATTTGGACAAAAATATGCAAACTATAGCAGTCTTCTTTGACATGTCGAAAGCTTTCGACTTTGTATCACATGTGCTGCTCTTACAAAAACTAGACAATTATGGTATAAGAGGCCCTGCTTTTGAATGGATAAGAAGCTACTTGGAAAATCGAGAGCAATGTGTTGAAGTAACTAATTTAGATAAACATTCTGAAATATGTCACAGTCGGTCAACATATCAAATAAATAGGTACGGAGTCCCTCAAGGCAGTGTTCTAGGGCCATTACTATTCTTACTATATATTAATGACTTACCTGACATTACTCATTATAAATGTACACTATTTGCGGACGATATTTCCATTATATTAACAAATAATAAAATAATAAAATAATTACAAATTTTGACATTGAAATTAATAACACAATCAAATCAATCATTAAATGGCTAAATGACAATAATCTTAGAGTTAATTTGACAAAAACGAACTATGTTCAGTTTCTGACACATGGATCTAAATCCATATCGAGACAAATAATGTATGAGGACACAAATTTGAATGAGACGAATACAGTCAAGTTTTTAGGTCTTACTGTAGATAGATATTTAGATTGGAAAGACCATATAAAAAGCGTATGTACTAAGGTTAATAGATTCGTGTTTGTTCTTAATAAACTTCGAAAAACCGCACCACGTAAGACCGTGTTATTAGCATACCATGGATACGTAAGCTCCGTCCTACGGTATGGCCTGCTTCTCTGGGGTAATTCCACAGATATTGACAAAGCTTTCTTATCGCAAAAAAAGTGTATTCGCGCGATGGTAGGTATCCGTCCTTACGAGTCCTGCAAGCCATTCTTTAAAGATCTTGGAATCATGACACTGACCTGCATGTACATTTTCGAAATAGCAATATTTGTTCATCACCACTCTGACTTGTTCACCACGGCTAAAGATGTATGGCCACGTAATTCTAGAAATAGACAGAGGCTTGTTCTCGCTCACCATTTGAGATTAGCATTGTCTCATAAAAACTGCTATGCCATGTGTATCACTGTTTACAATAAGCTACCAACATCAATTAAAGAACTCCCATATGGTATGTTCCGGAATAAGCTTAAGACGTGGTTACTAGATAAACGTTTTTATTGTATAAAAGAATTTTTGAACCACCCTAAAATGTAACCACTAAAAAATCAAAATAATCGATTATTTTAATATTTTAATTGTAAGTTTAAATTGACATAATCACTTATTTCTTTTTCTTTTGACATAACTATCAATTCATATTAATTTTCTGACAATTACTTGACCATATTATTGAATTCATTTGTAATTTATTACTTACAATTTATTTCATTCCTTATAAAACAACAATGATATTTTTAATTATTTTTATGTAACTTTGTATGAAAAAATTCACATGCCGAGTAACGGCAAAATAGGAGAACATTTAAATTTATAAGACCAGTTTACGACCCTATTTTTAAGTGAATAAATTTCATTTCATTTCATTTCATTTCATTTCATTTCATTTCATTTCATTTCATTTCATTTTATTATCACCGAAGCGGTTAGTGTATAATAAATGCTTAAATTTTAATTTACGGTTTCGTATACAAGTTATCAACGAGCCAACGTTTACAATTGACACCCATGTCAATTTATTTAAGCGGCCTGATGTACCCACAAGCCACCACAACTCCACCAAGCTCACAAGCGATTTCTTTCAAAACTCCTAAATTATATAGTTTTGAGAACAGTTCTGATCTCTTAGTTAATTTTCGTGACATCCATGAAACCGCCAAAGTAAACTGATTATTAGTGTAGGTAGGTTAAAAGTTGTAATTGTTGAAGTACAATTTTGGTCGCAAACATTTACTGAGAATGAAAATCTGGTACTGGAATCCGTTCGAAACAAGAGGAACATCAATAAAGTACAAAAATGATCCCTAATAAGTCCTTTTTGTCAAAAGTTTCATGTAAGTGTAATTAATTGGACAAGATAGGTTCTGCTGCTGCCCTCTACTTCCATTGAGTGTGGAACTGATGACATGGCTTTTTTGTTCACTGAAATCTTGAATAATAAATATTACTTTTAATATTAATTTATTATTTAAATGACCTTGCTATATTATGTTTTTATCTGTAAGCACTCAGAACAATCATTCTTGTTTGTATAATGTTCAGTCTGTCATTCAGTTATAAAGGTGTCTTTCAATTCACAATGAATGTTATTTTTATAAATTTTATAATTAACCTATGAGACCTATATTTCTTTCGTGTTAATTATATTCCATATCTCATATTTTTCCTTCCGAAGTCATTAAATTAAGCAAATCTGCATAGGTATTTTACATTACAATTAATAATACCTACAATACGTACCTACATAGTTTCTTTCGTACTTTGTATACTTAAAATTAGTCTAAATGTTCTCTATTTTAACCATTTCGCTCCGTCAATATTCACAATACTCATAGGTACATTATGAATCAATTTGTAATTCATAACATTACAGAAGCGAAAAATCGTTTGAAATGTCATGGTTTTGTGTAAGCTACACACATCAAAAAAAGGATGCGAGAACTTTCAAAAATCGATATCTTTTTTTTACGGTAGATTATACAGTGTTTGGTAGAGGGAGCGACAAACCAAATGAGCGTGTTCGGGGACCCACTTGGAGAATACAAGTTGGCCAAAAAAAAATCCCCGACACCCCAATTTTTTTAAACTTTTTTTTGGTGATTTTTTTTCGTTTGTACCAATTTTGCTTTACGTGGCCTGAAGGTGTATTAGAGACCAAATTCAACTAAAAACATCCGGTCTAAAACAGATTTTACAAATGCTATGGTGGTAAATAGGTACAATTTCGGAGAAAAAGGGAAAAATCGCAAAAAAAGTTAAACATATTGGGGGGTCGGGGATTTTTTTTGGCCAACTTGTATTATCCAAGTGGTCCCCCGAACACGCTCATTGGTTTGTCGGTCCCTCTACCAAACACCCTATATTATGATTTCTTCGTCTTTTTAGTTGCCATTGATGGATTTGTCAGACCATTCCGACTAAACCACCAATAAATTTGCACCAATTTGTACTGTTCGATGATAATACGCGCGCCCATCGAGGTCAACGAGTCAATGCTGTTCTCCGAGAATACGACATCACAAGGTTAGACAGGCCTGCTGGCTCGCCTGACTTAAACCCAATAGAGCACGCGTGGCATGCTCTTAAGCGTTCTTGTTTGGAACCGTCAGCAACGTCCCCAAACAGTGCAACAGCTTAGGGAAGCCGCTATTAAAAAATGGGTCAGGTTACCCCAAGAAATGCTGGATAACTTGATTCTCAGCATGCCCAGGAGGATCACCGCATGTGTTGGAGCCAGGGGAGGAGTTATATTATATTGAATACAAACCTTTTGTTTATAAAATGTTCACTAAGTTCAATTAAAAAAATTATATCAGTATGCTAGTGATCACAAACTTTCTTTGATGTGTGTATGTATACTAAAGTTTACTATTTATTTAGGTTCCTGACATAAGTCATAACAGACCGTAGTGTCGATGATGTTTCGTTCGATAGTTGTATCGACTCCCATAAAGCTTCACGCATAGCGAACTTAGATTTGTTTAATTACTTAGCTTTAAGTATATTGTGTAAAGTACCTATAATACTTTAAAGATGTTTATATTAATTAGATACCAGTTGCTTGTAGGTACTTTTGTATGTTAATTGATACGTACAACGTACCTACACAGTCTATATTTTTATGCTGTGGTACATACGAGCAACTGTGGTAATCCACAGAATGTTTTATGTTGAGTATTTTACTAGTTAATGAACTGTTTTGTAAGAACCCCAATAAAGATTATTATTATTATTTTAGATAGTTAAATACGTTTCATCAAGGGGCGGTCAAGGAGTATAACTTCCTTGACGCTCCCTTGATAGTTAGGCATAACTTAACGTTGAACTTTGTTGACACTAAGGTCGATAGAGTATACTCTATCGACTTTACTTATAAACGCTGCTTAACTTAAAATATCATAATTTAGTACCGCGCAAAGGAAAAATGTTCTGCACCGTACTAATGACGTTATTTAAATTTCAAGCAACGTTTATAAGTAAGGCCATAAGTTATAATATATAATGTTTATAATAAGTATTTACATACTAATACTATAATACAGGTCGAGGAAAAATCATTAGAAATATAAACCCAAGCAATTTCTATGTAGTACCAAGGATCATCATTTAATTAGTACTAAGTAGTACATAAAACATTCTTGCATAAACCGAACATAAAAGGTATCTTGCAAACGCTATTTGCGTGTTTATCCTTTTTGTTTTTTTCTCTTATTCTCATCCTATGGTTATACAGTTGTGTCAAAGTATAATCTACACTACACAGCTCTACCTTGTGTCTATGCATCTACGTATCGTCTTTTATTAAGGTTTTTCGAAGTTTCTTTCGTCAACACCGTGTCCGACGAACTTAAATCTTACACTCCAACTATTTATATGTGCTAATACATTACAGCTAAATATTAATATAGTTAACGTTGTTTAGTGAACTGCTTTGCGGTAGTAATAGGTATGGTGGCATTACTTCCCCGGATCAACTCATTCACTAACCTCCAGTTTCTAGAACGTTTATCAATTCCTTGATTAGTTGACAAACTAAATGCTAAACGCTCATTGGTCAATAGCACTCTATGACGCGATATGTGTCCAATCAGCGGTCAGTATTCTGTCTGTTAGCTAATCAAACTTTGACAAACGTTCCAGAAACTGGCGGATAGAGTTTTACTGCTATAAATACTTATCTTTATGTTTGCTAACTTCCAGGTCCAAAGACTTCAGACAGTGAAAACCCTAGAGCAGTCTCAGAAGTGCCTATGGTGGAGTTGGCCAGTGCTCTCTCTTCTGAGTTTCGTGACCTGCATCAGTGGTATTGCAATGTACGCAGTTTATAGACACTGCGATCCGTATACAAGTCATGAGATATCTTCGGTAAGCCACATATTTCATGGTTCTGTAACTCAAGATCAAAATACCGTTGTAGTGTTATTATTGGCCGTTTTCTATTTACTTTTGAATTTTATATTAGTTATATTTTCTTTAGTACGATGAATGTGAAATTATACATCTACATTAAAAACGTAGCTTAGTAATATTATGCATTTAGTACGTCTTCTAAGGCTGAGCGCAGACTTGAGTCACGATAGTTTTAAGACAGACTATTGCTTTACTAAAATTATGAAGACGCGCACACTTCAAACAAAACGTCTCATAGACAAAATTGTCTCATAGACAAAATTGTCTCATAGTCAAAACAGTTTCGTTTTAGATGTGCGACGTGTCATAGGCAAAATTTGATTTTAGTTTTAAAACAGACTTGTCTATGTGAGGAAAGTCTGTCGTGACTTCAATGTGCGCTCAGCCTTATAGGCAATTTTATACTACATGATGCAAAAAATTGCAACATTTTGGGGTATTTCTGTGATGTATTTTTTTTTCGTTGATTTACCTATGCACTTGAGCGTTATCTTTGCCTATTTCTTGTCAACGATTGTTAAAGTTGACGATTTATTATTTTTCTTGGCTTAAAAACACAAAAGCGATGAGATATCAAAGTACCAGTTCTACTTCTAGACAATTTTCTTTTCTTTCTTTCTTTTTATAATTTTTTGTTAACTTTTTCATTTCGTGCACGTTTGTAGAATATTTTCTTATTCAGTTGTTTGCGTTCGAAGGTTTAAATAGGATACTTTTGCAACACGTTTTTTTAGGTACCTATGTATACTTATTCCTTTTTAACACGTTAAGCTTAATTGCGTACTTTATCTTTACATAGAAGTACCCATTTGGGTATATTTTTTTGTAATTCCTATTTTTGCGCCTGTACGTAAGTACCCGTTAAAAACATTATAATTGCACAAGGGCCGTAAGGCTGCTTACATACCCGAGCTAACTACTCTGCTTTACATCTCGATTGTGAGGTAAGTAGAAAAAAACCGGCATTAAAAAAATTAAATTGGTGACTATTATACTCATACGAAGACAAGGCTGAATAGCGAAGCGACCTCTTTTGTCATTGGGCTGAATGCATGATGTCTATTGCCAGTATGATGGTATGGATAGATTTACGCGAACTTTTTGAAAGAGTGAAGTGTTTTTTTATTACTTACCGACCTAGGGCTTTTCTAGCTACATTATTACCCTAGAACGCTAATTAGTCACCTACAAGCCCCATTTGGGGGTAATAAGGACCTACTTACCGAATATGAGAGATGTAAAACGCACTAGGGCTTTTCTAGCTACATTATTACCCTAGAGCGCTAATTGGTCACCTACAAGCCCCATTTGGAGGTAATAAGGACCTACTTACCGAATATGAGAGATGTAAAGACTTTTTTTATTATAAAATAGATCGAAATATTGATATTCAGATAGACCAATTGATGCCGTATTACGTGGTGGATGCAATGAAGACGGTACCTGGTCTAGCAGGACTGTTCGTGGCGGGAATCTTCAGTGCATCTCTGTCTACCATATCAGCTTCGTGCAACGCACTCGCTGCTGTAACTTTAGAAGACTATGTGAGCAGGTGAATTTAATGTTATATGATACATATTACCTAGAAAAATTGAATCATCATGATCATGATTCATCGTAAGATGCTTAGATGTTTTCACTGCGTTTTTCGTCGCTGCAAGGAAACTTTTCAATTTTGATTTTACGTTGCTTAGGATTATACTTAGTAGGTACCTATAATGTGGTCATTCTTGAAGATAATATTTATTTATGTTATTCTCTTATTTATTGTATAGCTTACAAAGTACAAGGCGGACTCGATGTTATACCTACGTAGTTATGATCTATATAATAAAACGGGATTAAAGTATGATTTGATCGACGTGAAACTACGTCTCCACTGTTTTATTATTACAAAATTGTAATGAACGTGAGTTTCAATAGCATTATAATCTTAATAATATTATAAATATAAACATGTGTATAAAACTAACAATCTCTCTTATGACGCACCACATTTCACGAACCTACACCATTTGTTACCACCATTTTTAATGAGCCCTATTATCACTCTGTTATGTACTTTTGATTGCCAGTTTTAAAGGTAAAGGAAAATACAGGATTTTATATAGTTGCTTAACCCAAAACCACATATTATCTCCTATAAATATATATATAGGAGATATATATATATATAAATAAACCCCTATTTCTCCTGGTCACGCTATAACTTGAGAACGGATGGAACAATCTCGCTAATTCTTTTTTGTTGTGTTAATTATTGTCAGGAGAAGGTTCTTATGAAAGAAAATTCAAGAAAATATAGAAGGGTAAAATATATAGGCGAGACCGAAGACGGAGCCTACTACGCGAACGAAGTCGCGGGCAGACGCTAGTTGAATTATAAATTCGAGTTTTTACATAAACATTTTAAACATATTACACATATAAAATGTACCTACTCAATTATGTTATAATGTGTTGAGATGGTCAGGATAAATACATTACAAAACAAGTACAATTTGAAAAATTTAATACAGACTTCCATTCTATATAAAACTACTAGACCGAATTTGATGAAATTGCCACACGGCAAGCACCAGCTTTCAAACCAAAAAAGAATTTTGAGAATCGGTTCACCCAGTCGAAAGTTATGAGGTAACAAAACATAAAAAAAAGAAAAAAGTACAGTCGATTTGAGTACCTACCACCGCCTTTTTTTGGAAGTCGGTAGAAAATTACATATAAATAAAATGTTGTCGGTTACGAGATTTTAATGTTTTCAGATGGTTCGCAATCAAATCGGCCTACGTCCCGTGGTTGACGAAACTGGCTTCATGTGGATATGGCCTCGTGTTCCTCGCATTAGCATTTCTAGCGGAGTACTTAGGAGGGATACTCCAAGCTGCAATGACGATCTTTGGAGCTGTTGGTGGTCCGCTGTTTGGGGTGTTTACCTTGGGAATGTTCACGACTTTTGCTAACGAGATGGTAAGCATTTTTTTTACATTTTTGATGATCTTATTCACCATTAGTTTCTTGTAATATTTTACTCTGAAAATAAAATCACGTGTTCCGTAACATCAACCTTCAAATACGAGTAGGTTGAAGAAACAATGGTTATTGACTGTTTCTTTGGAACAGCTGTAGTAATAAGTGTTACAAATTGATTAATCGGCATGTATTAATTTTAAGGTTTATTTATTTTTACTTTATTTACATGGACTTTAAATATTTATTGATCGCCAATAAAGTCTTTTGTACTTACCCATTACTAACGTAACTAATATACTATAAAAAAAGTTGTTGGCCGATATCTCAGAAACTATACACTTTAGGGCAAAAGATATTGTGACTATCATTGTAGAGAATAAAATTTCGGATTAACTGTAAACTTTTTAGTAAAACTTACCATTTACGATTTATGGCCGGTATGAACCGGTTCTTCTATCTCGGCCGATAGCTCTTAAAATATTGGATTATTCAATAAAATGCTTCTACCACTTTTCAAAGAGTTCTATTCCACCAGTTTATTCTCTACAACTTTTGCTTAAAACTTTTTTTCTGGGATGAGAAGAACGGCGTAACAAATTTTTTGAACCTTGAAATTTTATCCGAGGTTGAATTCAATTTTTACTGGCCTAACGGACGAACTGAAGAAGTGGGTGAATGTTTACGAGCAGACGAAGCGATCTACCCTCTTCTGTACTCGTTTGTTATGCGAGGCACCACTACTATTGTAACTACCTACTTAAATAAATAACATAGGTCTACTGAAACTATTTTGAACTGAACTATACTGAAATATACAGCTTTTTGATGAAAAATGATCAATTGGGACCTTTTAACATTAATTTATAATAGGTATACTTAGTTATTAAAATTTAAGTAAAGTATAATGTGTATTTAACTAACATTTCAGGGCGTATCGATAGGATTGCTAAGCGGTATGGCTGTAACTCTATGGATAAGTTTCGGCGGTCCGCGCCCGATGCCTGTGAAACTACCTCTTAGCTTAGAAGGCTGCAATTTCAACGTCACCGCACCCCTTTCTGCGTCCAGCCACAGCAACTACGAGTACTTCTACCCTTATAGGATATCGTATCTATGGACTAGTCCGGTAAGTACACGTGCATTTTAACAAGCTATACCTAATGTAGTACTTAAGTATTACTTACTACTTATTTATGATTTGGCGTGATTGAGTAACAAACGGCTTTTCTGGCTGAGTGCCATCTGCGCTCGCCAACCGTCCGGCGACGCTGTAAATGCCGGTAGAGGCAAACAGCATTAGTCCGTTCTAAAAAACAAGAGTAACAAACGTCCATACATCCAAACTTTCACGTTTATAACGTTACTATCTGACGAGCCCGCGGCTTCGCTCGTCTGGTCTGCGGGAGCGGAAGCCATTGAAATTATTAGACATAATATCTTTACTTATATATGTATATATCTTTAATTTATTTATTTTTATTTACGGTAAAATGTACGAAAAAAGGCTGAAATATAAATTGGAAAATTGACATCACTTTTACGGGCACGGCAATCGGTATAAAACCATATTTACGATACGTAAGTAGGTATTGTGCTTTAATGGTACTCATGACCAACTAGGCCACCGAGGCTCGAAGTCCGAGCGTCGGATTTCAACTCTATATCTGATTTTAACCGTCATATAGGGACGGATGGAAGTACGGTTGGATAATGCTATCAAGCTGTTTCAATAGATGTCGCTCCGAGATTTATCCTTAGATTTTTACAAATAATCAAAGTAATTATCTTTTCAGATCGGTTTCGTATGGGTGATGTTGGTTGGATCGGCAGTATCACTGTTGTGGCGGCAGCAACAGCCGTGGGAGAAACAAGGAAAGACGCACCCTGACCCCGCGCTCTTCACACCCCCGCTCGCGAGGAGGCTTAGGGCTAAATATGAAGAGAAACCTTCAGTACAGGTTTGAACTGAACTTTCCATGTGACATGCCTTTAAGTAGTTTTATAACATAAAAGTAGTGGTTATTAGTTACGTAGTTGCCCTATAATTATATTGTTTTGCCCGTGTTTTTACTAAGTAGGTAAGGTTTTTTATGGGATAGCGTAACAGGGTAGTAGTGTGGAAGTATTTTTTAAGCATTGGGGATGTGAAAAGGGTGCTTATTGGCTTGATATGTATTCTTTGACAGTTTTGACTTTGTTTGACAGCTTTAAAATAATTCCATCGAACATCACTGTATGTGCGTGTCAATTACACTCTGCTCTTAAAATACTTTTAAAGTTAAATCTTTCTACAGAGAGAACACAAACTATGAGTTATCTGTGTCACAGTCGTGAAACAGAACAAACTGTCATTTATCTAAAATGACAGGTTCTGTTTCACGTGATCGACGCGTTACGTTACATTTACGCAGAGATTCATGCTAGGGTCACAGATAACTGTATATTATGTACCAGGGTAAAGTCATCTAAAGTAATCTGAAAAACGCACGTAAACAAAACGTGTTAGGTAAAATACATGATAATGTTGTTGTTTTCAAAATATTTTGCGGAATTTTGCAATGCCTATTTAGGATATTAAATTGTTATATAGCAAAAGTACACTGCCAAAAATAATTAAAAAAGTGTTTTTCATTGTAACCCTAAACTGATTGAGTTGAACTAGGACAACATTATATTCTCCTCTTACTCTATTAATCCCTGTCTCAAGCTGAGTTTCAAGCGCATGCATGTAATTACCGCCAAGCTTTGTTTTATTAGTTACATGAATATTTTTAGATTGAAGATGCTACGGCGCTTTAAACGACCTGGTTCTTAGGAACGTAGCAAATCGAAGGTTGGTACTGACTGTTGCAATGTATATAAATACAGCTAAGAAAAAAACACCTTATCATTTTTTGGTGGGTGCATGGATTTTTTACGTTGGTTTTCACCTAATTCGTGAGCTTTTACTAACATGTATGTTATGGTTTATCAGTGATGGGAGTTTATCACAAAAATTGCGTAATTATATCATAATCGTATTGTTATATTAAAATTATTGAAATGAGCAAAGTATACTTATCGTAAACGTTAACAATATAATAAGAATCCACATGGTTCTTCGTACGAGCTACGAGCTATCTGTGCCTCAGTTATAGTTTATCTAATAAAGTAGAAGGTATTAAGTACGAAATTCAATAGTTTTACGTCGAAAATACGATTCCGTTACACTTACGCATATGTCCGTGCTACTTAAGGCGCGCTCGTATCCTGATATTAGTAAAAAGCAGAATCTTTAAACATCTAGTGTAACGAAACAGATCGATAATAATCTATGAAAAAAATACTTACTTTAGAAAAGGAACAGGCAAAGAGTATAACCGATCAGAATTCCTAAATATTACTCGCTCTCTGCAGAAAAAAATCCTGAATAGGTCCATAAAAATAAACTTTGACGTCCAAACTCTCAGAATTTTCAGCGATAACACTATATTGTTTATTAAGTGATACATAGCCAACATATAGTACTAAATAAGTAACCAGCAGTTTTTTCAATTGTGTTAGTATATATCGAAATATATTAAGAAAACGTACAAAATTAATGCTATTTCGCGTGACATCGTCCAATATAACGTGCGATTTTCAACCTTACGTAAAGCATCGTAAATTATTTTAAAATTGGGGTTGGACCGCGTTTTAAGTTTAGTCTGTGTTTTTATTTATTTTACTTTTAATGCATGTATAGTATTATCAATATCAACCCATTATGTTCCCACTGCTGGGTATTTCTCACAGGGAGACTACCATTATTTTATAAAACATATAGGTAATTACCAAAAATATGTGGTCTGTAAAGTCATTTTATGGACGGTAATTTTACGTGATAACGTCATAAGGCAAGTCGAACCCTGAGGCCGATCGTGCCTCTCTATCGCTTGTTCCGCACAGTAGACGTAGCATGAGTTTACAACATTGAAACCAATCGATGCTCGCTATCGACTGCCGTTAAAAAATGTATGAAAAACAGAACAGTGCCACTATGCGGTCAATTGTAGAACTAAAATTGACAGCGAGTACGCCAATCACAAGCTTAATAGGTAGGCGAGATCGAGTATCGACTATAGATGACATTTATGTTGCCAACTCATGGTAGAGGTACAGGTCTACGCTCAGTAGGTCTACCATGAGTTTACCACATTGACACCAATCGATGCTCGGTATAGACTGCCGTGAAAAAAATGAATGAATAAAAGAACAGTGCCACCTCGCAGTCAATTGTAGAACTAAAATTGACAGCGAGTACGCCAATCACAAGCGACGTAGGTAGACGAGATTGGGTAGCAACTATAGATGACATTAATGTTGCCAACTCATGGTAGAGGTACAGGCGTAAATAACGTGACAATTAGTCATGCGTTTTCGTGGGTGCAGCCGGAATACATTGGTTATAAACCTATCTAACCTATCTATCTATCTATATATACGTTATCACGTCAAAAAACAAACATAAAAATTTATGTAAATACCATAAAAATTTATCTCCATTAGATAAAATATTTCAACAGATCGTCTTGGTTACATAACGTTACGCAATATACGTTTGTAGGTCACGCGACAATTAAAAATAAACTTCATTTGTGAACGAATTGTCTACAGTTAAGCTATAGAGTTATATAGAGCTGACATCAATTAACAGAGGTACTTCTAATTCATAATCAATGCTATCTTAAATTGCTCTAAGTAGTACTAGTAGGTATATAGAGTTTTGACAGAGGCCGTAGTTACTATTTGAGAAAAAGTATTCGTATAAGCGCGAACGCGTCACGCTCCGGCTGAGTTATCTGTGTCTCTAGACAAATGATAGTTTGCACTGTTTCACGTGAACGACACGTTGCACTGCACACTCAGTTATTCGTGCTAGGCCCACTGCGCGCATTAACTGTTTGATTGATATAGTCAGCGTGACGTTTCATATAACTACCTGAAGAAAGATTATCAGTAAGAGTAGTTTACTCTATTTTGACATGAATTGAATATAATTTAAAATATTTTATGAATATATTTTTTAAACAATTAAGAAGCACATTTTTGTCGTCAGTGGGTACTCCTGTAATAAACATTTAAAAAGTGTAGGTAGGTATTATATAATAGATAATTAGCTGACAAAATCATTTGGATACCCAAAAAAATCTCATTCGCTTCTTTACCATTATTTACCATTATACTATAGACTCAGTATAACAGTTTGGCATAAGTACTTTTTAACAAGTGCAATTAAAAAAATGTAATACCGACTTCCATTCTATTACTTTGGTAAAACTCAGTTATTGGAGTGTAACTCAAAAACTACTGGGCCGAATTTGATGAAATTTAAATGGGACCACACGGGACGCATCAGCTTTCAAACAAAAAATAATTTTGAGAATCGGTTCACCCTATCGAAAGTTATGCGGTAACAAACATAAAAAAACACAGTTGAATTGAGTACCTCCTCCTTTTTTTGGAAGTCGGTAGAAAAATATTAAATCTAAACGACTGGCTCAAACCGCTTTGTACCCTAGCGGGTGCCGGTGCACGCCCTCCACTCCTTATCGATGACAGGTCACACAAACAAAGCTGTGTGTGTAGTAGTGTTTTCGCGCGTGACGTCACTATAAAGCTTGCATTCTGTCTGGTTTGTTATTCTTGTGCCTATAGTACCAGAGTGTCCGTGGGTATTGGAATGAACATTAAAAACCTACAGTGAAAATGAATGAAAAGAGTTATTTACTCAAACTATACTATACTGTATACACAATATTGTGTACCACCGTCTACCTCACAGACCAAATAACCACTATGGTCTGTGGTCTACCTACTGCTTCTTATATTTTTTTCCGTGGTCCTAAGGTTGTGTGGAAAAAATCGCTATATATGATAAGGTTTTACATTTACATTTAAGAGTATATTTGATAAGTTACTTTGTGTACCTATGTTTAGTTATGTGCAAATAAATATTGTATTGTATTGTAATATATTGTTAACGGTAACGAAATAACGGTGATGGTTTAATTTTAAGTCTTATCTAAATCATTTCTCTGTATGTATAAATAATATTATCTCTGTCCCTCAAATCTAAATTTGTAACTTGAGGGACAGAGATAATAGACAGTTCGCAGACGGAGTGCAACTGACATAGGTAGAGGTTATCGCTTAACACCAGGCGGGCCTAGTGCTTGTCCTATAATCACAAAAAAAATATTACTTGTTACCTACTTATATACCTTTTATGTTCCAGTGTGAATTACTGCAGTATACAAACGATGGTGTTCAAGAAAAGTACACGAACGAAGTTCAATAAATGGAGGGTAACTAAGTATTACTTAGTTGATAATTTATAATGTTTTTATTGATATTATAAAAGTAATTTATTTTGTAGTCTTATACCTAATTAAAATTACTTACAGAAATGTAAGACATTTTGTAACATGACCAAAAACATTCCTACAACAATATATTGTTACGTTCAATTAAAATAATTATTTGATAGATATTATGATTGCAGTGTCTCTTATTTTCCTTTTATACGATAAATAATTAATTATCTTTTAATACTTGCAGCAGCAGTAATTAATTGTCAGTATGTCTTTTGTTTAACAAAAGAGATAATATTAATGGCAGATATTCTTAATGAAACATATTGACAATAATATATCACATTTTTAAATAAATATGTGTGATAGCGTAATTGTGAAATTGGTCTTCCATAAAGTACTTATACTTAGCTATACTGCGAATTGATGATACATTAATTCAGAATTAAATTTGTTATAATGGTACCAAAACTTATGTATGTGTAGGTAGATGTATAGAAATTTGCAAAATTTTGGTACCATAGTAAAAATAGTACTACCTCGAAATAAATGTTATATATATATTATACAATTAATATAAGTATACAACTATTTAAATGTTATTAAGACATTTTTTAAGTGTTATTAAAAATATATTAAGAACAACAAGGGTAGATATTCGTCAGTGTTAATATCGTTTACTAGATTGTCTATGCAAAACAAGAAGTGTCCTAGCAATTAAAGGTCGCGTGTGTGCGACTTTACTGTTTTGATACAAGTAAATAAAAAGAATTCTATAAAATTGTTGATAATTTATTTACTTTTGAAATGATTTCATAAAATAATTTAAATCATATATAAAGATAATCATCTATAAAAATGTTCTTATGTACTTTTTTTGTAAAATGATAAGAAAAAAGTTGTTTCGACCAATAGATTTATTTTCTCAAATTTTCATGGATTGTCGTTTAAAAGTTTTTTGTTTTTTGACTAAAAGTTACTTGACAAAAGATGTAGATAATCCCATTTGCAACAAAAAATGTTAAATGTTTTTTGTGAGACCTATAGCTCGCCAGATGAACCACAAAGACCATTTGAACTCTTTTTTCCAAGATGGCGGCCGTGGGACAAGGGTTGCAACCCCACAAATTTGGATTTAACTTTAAACTAACCCTTAATATAAAAAAAAACCTACTTTATATAATCGTCCTCTCACGAATGCAGCCTCAAATGTAACTAATTTTATTTTTATAATAACTATTTAATTATTATTATTGATCTATTTCGTTTTAAGTATAATTCTATTTTATTTTATGTTAAATGCTCATTGTTTTGCGTTTCGTCGCGCCATTTCCATTTTTCAAAATGACAGCTTAAAATGTCCACTTAGTTATTTTAAGAGTTTAGTTTTTTGAGAGTGGTCCATATTGAACAATCTCATAATAACTAACCAAAAAAGTTGATTGTGTGCACGTGATCATTGTGTTTTATAACACGGCCTCGTTATATGCTTGTTTATCATTAATATTAATTCAATAAGTGCTTATGGCAAAGGCTTTGTTCCTAATCAGTGTAATTAGTTATATATGTACTTAAATATATTTTTGTTAAATAGCAATACAGACCCAATGTACATACTTCAATAAAATATTCTTACGTGCTCACTTTGTAAAAGTGTTCAGCACATTTACAGAGTAGGAAGTTTATAATTGTTATGTATGTCTATAGAAGTGAGAAATAAATAGAAAAATTATGACGTTAGTTGTCTCAAAAGTATGTATTTATTAAAGTGATTATTCTTATAACGAGTTTGCTGTTTTCCATTTGTATTGCATATTCCTATCTTTATACCTAACTACCTAAGTATGAGTGTATAAAATCAAGCCTGTTCTTCGGTATGCTTCGGGTTTCCACTTATGATCCTAGTACTGATGTATTATATTATTATTACGTGTAGGTAAGTGTAAGTATTGTTATATTTAAGTGTATTTTTATTAATTTGAATTTTACCCTTTTATCTAGTATTATCTAGTGTTACATCTGTTTCATGTAATACTAGGTAATAATATATTTCTTCGTGATGTTGCACCACCGTCCATGTCAATCATGTAATCGCTATCCATCCAAAGGTTGTCTGGAAGAGATCGCTTTTAGCGATAAGACCGCCCATTTGTGCCTACTATTTAAGTTGTTTCCTTATGTTGTATTTATTTTGGTGCAAATAAAGAGTTTTTGTATTGTATTGTATTGTACGTATAGCATTTCACTTGAAGTATCAGTAGTGTACTCTTATAATGTTCATCATTTCGGAGGGTGCGATGCCCCGTCGTAGGGAGACAGGGCTGAAGGGTACCCTTCAGTGTTATTCACTGAAGAGTACCCTTACACACGTAGCCTGTCTGTTTCTCGGTATGCTCCAGGTTTCCACTTGCTATAATCCTGGTACGTATACTATTTCGCTTCTATAACGTAGTGTACTCTTATATAACGTTCATCGTTATGAAGGGTGCAATGCCCCGTGGTTGGAGGGTACCCTTCAGTGAATAACACGTAGCCGCAAAGGGGTGGCAATTCGGTATCGGCGGAGGTACGCTTCAGCGTGTAGTGTCTGCATTGGTAGGTAGATTCCGTACCCGATATTTTTCCTCGTAGTTTTTCAGAAAGCAATTATTTAGTTCAAAGTTCTACAATATATTTTCTCGTAGTAAGGAAATTCAGTTTTTTATTCCTGGTAAAGCAATATTCACTGTGTGCTGCTGCGGTTTGCTGACCCGGTGTTATAGTAAACTAACGCTCCTCCGTTCATCATCGCCTATTCGACTTTGCCCTGAGTGGATACTTCGGCGAAAAATTGGCATTCATAGCGTTGTTCGTCACCTTTTGAGAAAATAAAACACATAGACGTAGTTCTAATTCTATTATTTCTACGTTCAGTTTTGATTTCTGTTTTTTTATGCTTATACTTCATCAAAGGTCGTACGACCCAGACACAAGAGAAATTTCATTGTTATAATGATATCGACACATATTCCTTGGTAAAACAATTGTAACAAAGTGTTAACAAGAATAAATTTAAAAGTAGCTTAGATTTAAAAAATGTCAACCATAGACGAACGGAACTAAGAAGGTAATATCGGAAGGACGAAGGTAAATAAGTTTCTAGTCAAACTTAAATAAAATGAAACTACTTGCTGAGAACAGTTAGTACAGCTGGGCTGAGAAATTATAATGCTGTGAAATGTATTTACAAAGCAGCAAAATTGTGTGAAAGAAATATCAGGCACTCGTTAACTTTGTCAACAGTTTCCGCTCATTTATAATTCGAAAAAGAAAGTATTTGAAAGTGTATATGTTACCTTGAAATTAGTAATAAGTGATAAGGTTGAAATTAGTTGTAGCAAACTAGATTAGGTACATGGCAAATAGGACTAAGCAGCTGTGTCTGGGGGTGACGACCGCAGTGCATTGCACACTGAAAATTGTTTTTTGTGATTAATAACAAAAATGTTGTTAATTATAGTAGATCCAACCGTTTATCCTCTTTTTGACAGCACCAATAGAACGTAACATGACGATGTTACGCAAAAGTTAACTTATAAATGCGAGGTTTTAAAAATATGACAACTGCTTAAATTTGCTCCTTGATCCCGTATAATAATCATCTTTCACAAAATGAGTCCATAAGTGCAGTAGTTTTTTTATAAATTCCATAAAATAACAAACGTTTTTAAAAAATTACGTTCTATGGCTATCAACATAGTGATGTTACGAAGTTACGATTGAGATATCGATATTGTTTATGAACTATTTTTACACGGGTGTTTTCCGTTCTCGGCACATAATATCGGATTTATTTTTATGTAAAACCGTTATATTGATGCGCCTCAGGAAAACATACAGCATTATTTGAAGACGTGTTTATCTCCTGGTGTATATCCAAAAAAGAACAAGGTTATGATGACTATGATGATTACAAGTACAAGTCATACTTGACGAAGCTGTTACCGGTTAAATCTGGGATGGCCAGCGAGCAACACGGAAGGGAGTAGGCATACACAGCGTTTCCCCTCTGTCAAAGTACAAGTCCGCATGGACCATGGAGTTTGATAATATACTGTGGGGTGAGGGCGGGGCTAGATTTGTGAATGGTGCTTTATTTTTTATGTGTTAGTGATTTGGTTGTGTGAGTATGATCGGCAATGGATCGGTACAGGTATGTTTTGTATGTAATAGTGCGGCTTTGCGCTAGTGTGCAACTTCCCCTCCCGCAAGAAATGACAGAAAGATTTGAACAATATTTTTTAGCTAAGGCTACTCCCTTCCGTGTTGCTCGCTGGGGATGGCAGACATTAAAGTCTGCCGTTTGGTACCAGAAAATAGTAAAGTTTGAGCAACCCCAATTCCAATTTAAGCAAACGAAATCTAATCTTTTATTTTTATTTATTTATTAATCAAAATCAGATTCATCGTTGCTGTCACTCGAGCTATTGCCGACATTTATAATTAATTGTTGACTCATATAATCTATCGCCACGTGTTTATCCCAATCTGCCATTATAGTTTCTTGTGTTTTTTGAATTACATTTTGCCAGCTTTCCGCAGTTACTTTCACACATGCATTTTTTAATAAATTTACCATTTTGTTTGCCGTGAATGGGGGTTTTGTGTTATTTCTAGCAGCGTGTCCTTTAACTTGAGCCCATATTAATTCAATGGCATTGTATTGACAATGATAGGGTGGAAGTCTAAGAACCCAATGACCATGTTCTGCAGCTATTTCGTCGATCACATATCGTTTTGGGAAGTGTTTTTTTGTTCGTAATATATTTAGTAATTGTACTTTTAGTAAGGAGTTATCAACATTTTCACCATGTCGTTGAAGCCAGTCAATGATTACTTGTTTTTTGTCGGCCTGGGTCGGCATTTTATCAATTTGGCGTGAGTGATAGGATGCGTTATCCATAATAATAACTGACGGTTCTTCCAATGATTGTACCATTTCCTTAAACCAACTTTCGTAAACCTCAGAATTCATTTCTTCGTGGTACTCAACTGTTTTTTTGGATTTAAAGGCCAACAAAGCATCTGGCATGAATCCTTTCACAGACCCTGCATGGCAAATGATTAGACGTTCTCCTTTTCCCATCGGTACTGAGGTAGTGGAAGCAGCGGTGTCATCAGTCCAGCTCTTAGACACTGTGTGGTTCGCATTCAGCCAAGTTTCGTCAGTGAAAACAACATTTGACCAATCTGTAATTTTTTTGGCTTCGCTCAAAAATTCGCAACGAGCAAAAGCTACGTCGCGACGCTCCATCAATATTTTGCGTTTGTCCGATTTTTTATAAGTAAATCCAATTTCATTCAAGACCTTTACCAATGACGATTTTTGACCTCGGAACAAATCACATTCACGCAAAGAAGCAACAAGTTTTTTAAGTGTTGGAACTTCTTTACGTAAGTAATAGTTATATATATGACGGCGTATAGCGTCTGCGTCAAAGTTGTCAACCGAAGTCACACGACGTGGTTGGCGTTTTTTCTTCGGCGTACGAAGCTTATTCTCCTGCATGCCGCTTGTTCCGTAGGCTTCGGTAGTAATTTTTGTAATCGTAGATGCACTAATACCTAACGCGGCCGCAACGCGCTCTCTCACTTGCGACAATGGTAAAAGCGGGCCGCCATTTTGATACTCTGCTTCAAAGTAATTACGAAGCTTGATCACCATTTCTCTCGTCTGTCCTTTCAGCACTGATCCTTTCGGCATTTTATAGTTCCAATATAAAACTCAGCAAATAATTACTAGCACGGGCGTCTTGTTGCGAGTGACAGTGACAAATACAAAACGGCGGTGGACCATTGAGTTTTACTACCTTGATAAAATACTACTGCTTACCCATAGACAAAAAAATTGGCAGTCATAGGAATTGCCGATAGAAGTGAAAACTTATAACTCAGAATTTGATAGCTTACCTTGGAAACTACACGGGTGTAACCGGACGGCGTGGCCTCGCCATCTGGGCATGGCCATCTAGAAATGCGTCAGCATTTCCCATTGGCTGATGCGTTTCTAGATGGCCATGCCATGACGGCCTGTCCACGCCCTTTCAACATTCCCCATTGGCTGACGTATTTCTAGATGGCCAATAGCCATGGTCATGGCGCCATTCCTAGGACTATTCTCTTTCCGCACAGACTCGATAGAAAAATGAATCGAAATCGTGTCCACTATAATCACTTGGTCACAACACTTTAACTGACAAATTAGATCTGTCAAAAAGAGGATAAACGGTTGGATCTACTATAACTACACAAAAACGGTGACTACCATTACTAGTAAAACTTACTGTGACTGGCAACTACCATTTTTGTGTAGTTAATTACCAAACTTTTTGTTATTAATCACAAAAAAATGTTTTCAGTGTGCACTAAGTTTACTAGGAACCACACTTCGGTTTGTATATTAGTGTTATGTTACGAACAATTAAAATATTATGTATAAAACTAATATCATTTGATTGTGAATAAGCTAAACCACCAAAAGTCTATTTACAAGAAAATGTTTGGGCAATTCAATGTTTGTTACTGGCAAACCAACCATTTAAATATGGTATAACCAAATAGTTCCATTAATATTTATTGAACTCTGTTTGTCAGCTTGTAGGCAAACTGTTGTGTTAACTGTAATTACATAAAAATGCATTAATCATTACCAAACTGTATTTAACACAACCCGTTCTGTTGGCCATACTGAATTAGATGACGTCATTTAAAAATTTAAACTGTTTGCTTACTGGCAACTTAAAAAAATACAAAAGTAGTTGAGTCAATTTGTTTTTTCAATGCAGCACAGAACTTTGACGCTTCTGAGTCGCCCTGTTTGACCAATTGAGCGCGAGGTGGCACTGTTCTTTTTTTCATACATTTTTTAGCGGCCGTTGATAGCGAGCATCGATTGGTGTTATTGTTGTTAACTCATGGTAGGCTTACTGGTCTGGGGTTCGATCTCGGACAGATCAAACATTTGTGTGCATGAACACGTCTGTTTAACCTGTCTCTGAATATATATTTTGTTATACCTAAGTATGTAAGTATATTAGTCATCACGTTACCATAGTACAGGCTCTGTATACTTTAGAACCTGAAGACCTGTGCATGTCCCATTATTAAATTACTGTTGGTACCATCAAGTCTATTATATACACTTTTGGAGTGTTCTTTAAAGTAGTCTCTTTCATTTCCTTGTGTAGTTTTTATCTACGTAAACATCTTAGATATTAATAAAAATAACCAATAAACAAGCAAGATCAGATACAAACAATTTAAAAACCCGCGCCTCATTGCGCACGCAAGCCTTATTTGTGCAACATTAGCTGCTGTAGCGCTTTAGTGAGCGTCGCTATTAAAGCATCACAGCACGTAAGATTTATTTTTATATAAGTAAATAAACAACAATAAGAGAATTGAGAGGGGGAATAGAATAATACAGGATAAAACACTTTTCAATAGAATATTCACGTACTAATTGTTTCTATTAGCTATGAAACATAAACTGTAATAACATACGACAAAATTTACTTATATTATTCTAAACAAACAAATCGAGGCCCGTATCTTGCATGATATATTAGCGAAATAAATTTTTCACAACTCTGTAAACTGTGTCGACTACTCCACCATCAAATTGATGGTTATCTAATCTCGTGGTTTCATTTGAAATAAACTTTCTTAATAAGCACTGAAGCGAAATAAAATAACAAACGATATCAGGTAGGTAACAGGTAAAAGTGCAGACATAAAATATAAACAAGAATAAAGTAAAATTATCCATGTTATTGGGCTCCAGTCGCAGGTTCAACTTTTATACACATGTCACCGATACATTCGAGTTAATTAATTCTTTACCGCACCCGCTTTCAGCGCTTATCTTGCTATTTTACTTACATCGCAGTGAATCGAATGACGTAATTTTTAACAACAGTTTCGTATGTTTATTGACCGACGAGACACCAAACTATATAGAATTCTGTATCTGTGACTTGGATTCAAAAAAGATAATTGAGTATTAGGTTCATTCATTCAAATTATGTCGTATGAAGGACGTAGAGGCACCTGGGCACGTTTTACAGTTTGACTTGCCGATGATTTATGTTTACCTTGAATCTAGAAGTATTTACCTATTTCTTAAATATTACAGTACCTTATTTGGTACCATTTTTATAAGTAGATGCCTATAAATTTTGATAATATACTTAATATACAGTGTAGTTTGTGTTTTACGTTGTTATAATATGTGTTATTAAATATAACACAAGTATACTTATACACTGAAGCCGGTAAGTAAAAAATATATTTAAATTACTTAAAGTTAGTACATACATGCTAATTAGATACTTTGGTTGCTACGTAAATTTTGATTAATGATTAGTACTTATCGAGACGTATAAAATCGATAAAAACTTTATTTTTAGTAGGTACCTACTTACGGAGTTAAAAAAAGCTACTTACGCATATAGGTATGTATATATTATTATATATATGTATACTTATACGAGTTTAGTAAAACCTATAAGCATTTAGTAACAAATCTCTATATTAGTTTACATCCCTGAAGAGGGCGGCAGAGTTCACATTTCTTTAGTAATGTATGTGGTCTCATTTAATATTAGAAGTGATTCCTACGACGTTCAATAAATGGGAAGTCAAATTGTCATCTTATCCCATAGTCGGCTCTTATGCAATTAGTAATGTATGAGGATATGGAATAAATATGTAATTATTTAAATAGTACATATTATACGGTACATATATCTATCTATATAGTGTTTGGTGGAGGGCCCGACAAATCAAATGAGAATGTTCGGGAGCCGACTTGGAGAATACAAGTTGGCTAAAAAAATCCCCGACACCCCAATTTTTTTAAACTTTTTTTTGTGATTTTCCCTTTTAATCCGACATTGTACCAATTTACCACCATAACATTTGTAAAATCTGTTTTAGACCGGATGTTATTGGTTGAATTTGGTCTCTAATACACCTTCGATCTCTTCCAGACAACCCATTTGTATTAAAGATTTTATTTCTGTTTAATTCGCTACTGTTATTTGGAATGAATGAATTCGCATCTACTCCAGAATTTTGTTGATTCCCATAATCTTCTCTTTAAAATAAATCTTTAAACAATTTTACTTTTCGTATACTCTCTGGATTGATATATTTCATATACTGATATTTCAGAACCCTGCGTCGGCATGAAATCAAAAAATCTTTAAATAAGTATGAAATCATGCCTTAGTGAACATTTTGTATTTGATGAAAAAAATATGCTAAGAAATACTCGTAGGTAAGTATTTGCAGAAGGATTTGACTGCAGATAGGGGTAGAAGATCCGTGCGATTCTCTAAGAACAAACATCGTTGCATCTTTGACAACATCCGTGAAACAAATGAAGAGATGACTAGAAATGTTGGAAACAACAGGTTGTATATATACAAGGGCGACATCAGTGAGCGTGTCGACGAATCATTACAGAATCGCACCTGCGCTGTCAGGATCAAACGAACGCTATTGTTAGACGCTACACTACCACTCGTCACATAAATTATTTAGTTTAGTAGAGTTGCAATTTATACAATTTATCAATCAAACAATCAAACAAATCATGGTTCAAAGCCCGAAATCGAAAGCCTGCAATGCATATTAAATGTGCCATTGAATATGGAGGACATTCAAGCCTGTCTGTTTCTGTTTCGCCACTAGAGCTTTCCTAGTAAATATATGAACATGTATTTTAAGTCCATATCACTACAAAACTGGATATTTAATATTTTTAATATCAAATAGGTAGTTCTTAATTAGTTTTAGTACTTTAAGCACATTTTAAGTGAAGTACGTTCTTTATAAGTAATAAATCGTTAAACCTAAACCTAACCTATATTTTAGTCTATGACTAGAGCAGAGTAAAACAGTATGCGTTTGCGCATATAATAAAGAGAGCGAGATCGATTTTTAAAAATGTAACTTGGGTTTTGTAGCAGGACCTCCTTGGAATAATGCAGGGAGGTTATCCGTTTTTGTTGCAAATTAAATTGAAGGCATTCGATTTTATGGAATTAGTTACCTTGTTATCTTGGAATGTTATTTTGCTTACGTCTCGGGTCGACATCCAAAGACTACAATGTATACTATACAGGGTTATAGGGTTCTTACATCCTTAGCTAGAACTAATATAAAGAGAGAAACGCTACTTTTTAACCGACTTCGTGTGTATGTATTTTTATGTGTATCTTAGCCGATTTTAATGTGTATGGTAGAGTCCTAGGTAGACTAGGTAGACTCCTAGGTAGAGTATACTTCCGAGGTGGTTCCATTCAAATTTCATCAAATTCAGTCAGCAGTTTTTGAGTTACACTCTTAAATCTGTAGTGTTGTTTATCTTGATGACTTCATCATTGACAATCGATCCCGTAAGTGGTGGGTCGCTAAAAATTGTGATAAATAAATATTTTATCAAAAAATTTAACCGACTTCAAAGTCGTCAAACCAAAAAATGTGAAATAACTTGTCGAAGTCGGCACCATGCGCACAATGTTGTGATAATAGGTAGGTAAGATACATACCTACTTTTGAACTATCATGGTACCGATTTCAACAAGTTATTTTACACTTTTTGGTGTTGATGTCGGTTCCATTTTTGAGGAAATTTTTTTTTTTTTAAAGTCCACTTTTCGAATTATTAGTTATTGACCTACATTCAGAGAACGGATGTATAACGAGCGTAGATGAGCGTAGGTAACGGTTGAAAAATTAACATAAGTAGGTATATAATAATTATATGATTTATTGTTGAAGAAAAAAAAGGGGGGCAAAGGCCCTTTTGGTGCAACAGGGTTATACACATAGTCATCTGTGGTAGTACACAATTTTAACATTTGGCTATATTTAATCTTATTGTAGGTACCTATAAATTAAAATTACGAGTAAAATAACTTCCTTAACGCGGAATAATATACATCAAGGCGTCGATAAGACTATATAGCTGATATACTTGTAATTGAGACAATAATATTATCTTCATTGCTAATAAATTAATTAATGACGCAGTGGTAACTTATATTGCTTACGACGCGCTAGACACGATTATCTTTAGGTAGAGTGTACAAAACGAGAAACGTCCTAGGGATTGAGGTCGCGCGTGTGCTAGTTTTATTTTAAGCTAGCAAATGAAAAATCTAATTAAAATTGCTGCTAATTTACTGTCTAATAGTTGACGTGACTTCTTTGTTTGTGACACTACTGCTTATTGTAATTTTGCCAATGCCCGTTCCATGGTAGTTTCATAAACTTTTGGAATTTGTTGAGGTTAAGAATAGATATGTATGTAACGTACCTATCACAGCTAGAGTCCAATATAATAGTTATATAGAGTCGAAGTTCACACTTGTCAGTTGCGCGGTGGGACATAATGACAAAAAATATATTGATGTCGATTCATCCGAGCGATCACTTGTTGCAAAACTAAACTAAATTGTAATTATGGTAGTCCTTATTCTGTAAACACTAAAATCTAAATTAATGTAAAGCTTAGAATGACATTTCTAAAAATAGGATTATTCTATACAATTTTGGGTATTTTTACGTTAGTTTGTTTACGTTTAGTTGCTTGACGACTAATCTGTCTAAATTATATCCATATCGCATCGTACATGGAGCAACTGACCCCGCGACACTAGCAGCGTTTCCTCGTTGAATCGCAATAGCTAGTCTTTGCACTAGGTAGATACGGCCCGAAACGGGAGTCAAGACTTCTACATAATTACATAATTAGGCATAATGACTTTATCGATGCTCTTTATCAATCATGACTGCATAAATGATAGTAATAAGAGTTTATCAACGAAATTTTGAATGAAACAGATTGTCCTACAAATGACATTTGCGAAATAATATACTCACTTGACCAGTTAATAATAAAACCACACGGAGTCATGGAATACTTCCGTTGAGGTTCTGTCTGGGATATTTGTTTATTTTTTCCTGGCATGGTGCTTCTACCGAAGCCATGTCTACTGTTTGTTATTCTGTGGTCATACTATAGTAGATTGTTAACCGAGGGTCGAAAGAATCAATTCCCGAGGTATTTAGACTATAGTTACCGGCTATAGTCCGAGTAGGAATTGATTCTTTTACCCGTGTACCCACTCTACTTTTCATTTCGAATATGAGGAAAATAAAACTAGTTGTTTATCTAAACTATTTATTGATAATATATAATAATATCTATTATTAGTACCTATTTAAAATTAATTGTCAAATTAGGACAATTCGTGAAATTAAAAGTTACGTTTTTATTTGGAATGTTCATGCTGTTTGATATATTATGACAAATATGGCTGTTCTGGATATCTGTAAAAGTAGGAGACTTTCAGAGGGTATTTCATCAGACGATGGATTCCATGGCGGATACTCCCTGGAAGTTGTCGGCTGAGGCGAATTGGGGCTTATTCCGCTCAAAGAATTTTTACTGGCTGTTTAGAAAGTCACATGGCCACAGCTTTTTTTTTAATTAGGGTTTTTATATAAAACTCTTCACAGCTGACAGCAGTTCTATTTTTAAAGTTCATTGCGGCCCTTAGGTGGGAAGTAATTTATAAGAGTTTTTCCCTCTCTATAGAGGGAAGCAGCATTTTCCACCCAATAATCAGATCAAAACAACACTACTTTCCGAGTATGAGAAGTGAAAAATTCTTAACCGTAAGTAGGTAGGTATGTATGTGCCAATGACAGCTGCTCAGTTTGAGTGTGCATGTGATATGAAGATGATGAAATCTAAATTACGTATGTTCGTACGTAAATAGTTACAAATATCTACTAGAATTGCGACTTATATATAGATAGACCTATATTCACAGACAATCTGAGTTCTATGATACAGCCTCTGGTCATGCTTTTCACGTTATTTCGGAGTCGCTATCAGCATAAAAATTTTTTGAAAAATAAATAACAGAAGAAAGGATTCCGATCTGCATCCACGCTTAAAAGTAGATAGATTGATGATACATAGATTTACTTCATATTGAATACCTCAAAATCACACAACTCTATACTATTATATTAACGTAGATTACTGTAACAAAAATGCGGTTTTATCTTTTAAAGTGTTCTCTTCCAGATAGTCTTTGAATGGAAAGGAATTAGGCGAGAAAAAGGGATAGTGGTACACAAATAGTATAAAATTAAGTGAGAAAAGAAATGAAATATAGAAAACATTTGATACATATTCTTAATGAGATATACGAGTACTTTCATTTCGACCTGTCACTGTTAATTTTACGTTAGAGATATTAAAATATTTGAAAAGAGTTCTACAACGTTTGTTAAATTAATCCTTCCTACACCGTGATAGTTAAAACAAAAGATTTATGAATGAAACTGACGTAAACGTACGTCTCTGGTACGCAAAGGGATAGGTTGTTATAAATTTAATTAATAAAATAAACTATTAAAACAATTATAATTATAGAGAAAGTGATTTCATATTTAGTAAAGGGTAGGTACCTATCTGGTTTTTAAAAGGTAAAATAAGTATAATAATGACGTACTAGTTGTGTATACGTAGTTTAAATTAAAAAAAAATTGAATTAAGATGTAGAAGGAGATTAATTTTGCATTACGATAATAATACTTTATACTTTAATGTTTATTTAATTAAATTAAATTTGAACAACTCACATCACAGTAACAGCTATACCTAATGCTAGAAATGCGAAAATCTGCTAATGCATTTTATTTTAATATGATTCTTTTTAAATATATACTATAAATGGCTATATAATATATAATGTGGCAATGACCTCTCGTTTAATTTTGTTTTTGAACTAAATACGTACATAAATAACTCTGAAAATACTTCGTGGTAACCTGTAGTAGCGTACCATAACTGTAGACGGAAAGTGACTGCTTTTTAAACAAATCTTATATTCTTGGAAGACCATCACACATTTCTTTAGGTGATAATGAAGAAAGGGAAATTCAAATTAAAGCAAATAAATCTAGCTCATGCTTACCTATTGCTTTTAAAAGTCAATTTTGAATGAGAAATGGACTTTTTACATCTTCCTCCTGTTTAATTCATATTTCATTTACCTATTTGTACTTATATCATTAAAACTAGGTGGTATAGCTACCCAAGTAAACTATAACAGGTGATACCTACCAGCTGTGTGAGCATGGATCTCACGATAAATTTGTCGAGTCGATAAACTAACTTTTAATAGCTATCTTACGTTGTCTCAACTAGTCTCAAGCACAGCAAGTATGCATCTAGCGATATCTATATCGCGGGTTGTCTTTTACTGATAATGTTCAATAATTTTATCGTATCGACAATCCATGCTCGCGCCGCAGTTACATTATGACGTTTTATATAAAAAGAGAAATAAATATTTGAATAAGTAGTACAATTGGGATAACACCACTTTTGGCGATAAGATAGATAGCTAACCATTGTTATCAGTCTCATACTTGTTTTCCTTACTGTTACAGTGTATTCTCAGTTTTCACTATACGGCGGTTGTGCCACTGAAATAAAATAATTCATAAGAAATCAAAGGATACAACCAAATTTATTCAACTCGGGTATGATAATTATTTCTTGGATTTTCGAGATACTATCTATATTAAAATAAATTAAAATAATGCCATTTAGCACTGTATACAACAATTTTGCTGCGCGCAGTTCTAAATATCGTCATTTAAAGCGTTTGTAAGGGCTTTACTACTTTTTAAACTAGGTATATACTACGAAGAAATAATAGATTTCTTCTTAGGGTATATAGTACTTTATACGTGCAGTGATGATGGTCTTCGGTAAACTGATAGTAATATTATATCAGTTTATCCAAGGCAATATTAAATAAATACGTAATGTTATATCATTGCCTAGATTTTGATATTATGTTTAGTTACCGCTTACCATTTTTACTATAACGATTTTAAAGCACAACCGTCGTTTGGGACGTTAAAACATCTAGACATATTAAAACTTTCCCGATGCACGCAGTAGACATTCATGGTTTCCAGTAGACCTGGCACGAAAATTTGCGTAAAAGTTACGTAATCGTATCGTTTATATATACACTACAAATTATGACTTAAAAATTGTAAACGGTGTTTTTATTAGAGGTTTGGTTTTTAAACTATTTTTTCTACAGACTGTCAATTTGAAAGGATGATAGTTGATTTGTATTCGAGTACGTTTTGCCATTTCATAATGCTTTATGAGCAGGTGTAAACATTGGCCCATTTTTTACCGGTAATGTTCATAATTTGCCTAATTGGAAAGTGCTACAGAAAGATGATTGCTGAATTCTTCGTACCTCAGTTGAATTGTATTGATGAGAGGTAGCTTTAGTTTTAACGATGATGGCGCAACATGCTACACAGCGGGTGACAATATCACTTTTATGCGGGAAACATTCGGTGAACGTATAATTGCGCGTAATGGACCTGTGAACTAACCTCCACAAATTCCACAACCGTGTGATAACACACCTTTAGATAACTTTCTTTGGGGTATATCAAGTCACTAGTCTATGCTGATGTTGGATTATTTGAAAGCCTAAATTCGCCGCGTTATTGCTGATACACGACCCCTGATGTTCGATAAAGTTGTCGTAAATTAGACTTTACGATCGCGCTTCATTCGACCTAGCCGCGGAACTCTATAAAATTACCTTTTAAATAAACCCAATATCATTTATTATCATTATTGTTATTTAAATTTGTTTTTTTCATTTTGAAATTGTATTACCTCTAAAAAACACCCTTTACTCTAGTAAAGGTTGACCATAGTTTGACTATATACGTTTACGATAGATCTTACAATCAGACTGGCCTTCGGATTCAATTAGTTCGAAGAATGGATCCCGGGCAGTTATTGGTACTTGCCAATCTTTTGTGTTTATAAATTAGGTTGATTTTTATTTTCAATTGTCTCTCGTAATATTCTTGTCTTATAAGTGTTTCTTTCTGGCAAGGACTTGTGGGATCTGAGACCGTAGCACAAATAATTTGCGAAAATGTTTTCGTATCGTAAGCATCAACACGTCACGCTTGTATCTGACACGTCACCAAAAATATGGTCAGTGTCAAGATGCCCTAGATAAATGACAGTTTGTACTGTTTCTCGTGAATCTTACGTTACCGTACCTGAAAGAGAATATAAACACTTCGTTTTAGTTACCCTTTTAAGCAATTATTCGTGCTAGCCCCACTGTGCAATGTTCGTTATGGCGTATTCCTACATTATTTTTCTATTATTCATTTCAGCTCAGCTTTTATAATGAACATGTCGCATCCTGTATTTGGAGTATGGGACTACGTGATAATGGGGGCGACCATGGTCGCATCAATCGTCATCGGCCTTTACTTTCGCTTCAGCGGAGGAAAACAAAAAACCAATGAGGTGAACATTTCGTATCGTCTACGACACTTACAACTTTTTGATGGTCCTACGATTTCTGTTTAAAAAGTAACATCGTAAAGTAAGTCTTATTTTTTCAGGAGTATCTTCTTGCTGACCGCAACCAATCAACACTGCCTGTAGCAGTATCCTTGATGGCATCATTCATGTCCTCCATAACACTCCTTGGTGTGTCAGCCGAGAACTACTATTTTGGCATGTCGTTCTTCATCTTGAACTTAGGCTACCTCGCTGGTACTCCCATAGCGAGCCGGCTTTTCTTACCAGTATTCTTTGGACTTCAGAAGACCAGCACTTATGAGTATTTGGAGCTGCGATTTGGACCACGCATAAGAATGCTGGCATCATTAACATATAGCGTGCAGATGATACTCTACAATGGTATAGTTTTGTACGCTCCAGCTATAGTTCTGGAAGCAGTAACAGGTCTTAGCAGACTAGTATCCGTGGTGCTAGTAGGGTTGGCTTGTACCTTCTACTCAACCTTAGGAGGGATGAAAGCAGTCTTATACACAGATCTTCTGCAGTCTTTATTGATGTTTGCAGCAGTGATTATTGTTGTAGTGTTCACATCTATAGATCTTGGTGGATTTGACAAGATATTCACTATTGCATGGGAAGGCGGCCGATTGGACTTTTCTAAGTAAGTCACATAAGACGTTTTACATGAACCTCCTATTAAAACTTTACTGCCATAATTGTTTAACGATGTCCTTGGTACAGTTTCAGCCCTGACCCTACTGAAAGGCATACGTGGTGGTCTCTCATGGCAGGAGGCATAACAACATTTTTATCATTGTATGCAGTAAACCAAACACAGGTAAACATTTTTTACCGACCCTTTTTTACCCGAGTCTTTTATTTTTAAGTTGTATGTATGTTTTTTAGACATGCCCATCATGCTAACTCGCAACAACAGCTTTGATAGACTCTCAATTGTCATAGAGTAGGTATAATGATCTATACCAAAAACGAAAACGGAAGCAATATGGGTCAAATAGAATTACTACAGCAAAACATGGCCAAGTTATAGAGTAAGGCATCTAAATAAAGATATTATTAAATCACATTATAAATAAAATATTATATTGGAAAACCCCGACTGCAAACAAAACTGAAAATAAGTACTTATGCATGTATAAGTAAACAAGCTTATATATTTAGCGACGTGAAATGCAGTCACACTACGATACCAATAAGCGTTGGAATATAACCATCTTTTTAGTATTTGTTACATTCAGATTAAAATTGTATTAATCGTCAGTGTCGTTCAAACTCATTTTGTCATTTTTCCATGGCAAAAAAAAAATTCCTACTTAAATACCTTGTCATAACCCATAGCCTATCATAATTCCAGGTTCAACGGCTACTCACCGTGCGTACGTTAGACAAGTCTCGGAACTGCCTGTGGTGGAGTTGGCCTGTCCTAGCCCTGCTGAGCCTGGTCACATGCATCAGCGGCTTGGGCATGTACGCTGTTTATAAAGATTGCGACCCTTTGACCAGTGGCAAAATTACAGCGGTGAGTCTCAGAATAGTCAAAACTCCATCGTCGCGCAAGAAGCATTTTGCTTCTACATTTAATCTACCTTAATAATTAATAGCGAATGTTTGTATGAATGGATGTTTGTTACTCTTTCCCGCAAAAATTGGATGGATTTTATGTGACATAGAAATATTTCATTTTTCCCGTTGCATTTAAGCATCGCTCGGAAGTATCCAACCGAGTAATTTTGGAAAACAAGTATAATTGTGGAGCTTATTTCACATAATGTTTCGTATACTTTAGGCACCGTTTACTTGCGGGGACTGAGTCAAAGAATTTTCCCTCCGCCATCGAGATGAGAATCATAAGAGGTGAATAAACCCAGCTTACTGGGTGGTAGGCCACTTGGTCGGTCTTGGTTGGTACCATCGCAGTGCCAGCTATACCTACTACCGGCGAAGCAATAGTGCGCATGCATTACTTAGGTCTGAAACGCACTGTACCTGGACAAAAGATAAAAACCAATATCTCGGGTGACGATCACAGTGCAGTGCTACATAAAACTACAGTTCTAAGCTCTAGATGGCTTTAAAACTGTCATGGGTACGCGTATTACTATCAGGCGCACAACTTGACTATCTCGTCACCTAACTCCATAAAAAGCCCATCTTATTGTAACAAAGCGTGAGTGTGAGATAGATATCGCTTTGTGGTTTCATACCTGTCTAATTAATATGAAAGTATTAAGATATATTAAATCATATTATTAATATTAATAGTGTTTAACTATATCCGATTTGTATACCCACTGATTGTTGTAATTTGTATACAATTAAAACAAACCACACGAGCGCGCAACAAAGGGAGCAAGCGGCTGCCGTGCGAGTATTAACTATTTCCATCTGTCTCTAACTCCATTCTACTCCGTGAATTTACTAGTCTAATTACACATTTACTTTGTCTAGGTTTTCTTTAAAGTGTTTTTATCCTTAGAGTATACATTATGAATACTCTAAGGTTTTTTTTCTTTTATCTAGTTACATCCATCATATCCATCTGTCCCTATACATAAATCATTTTGTATACAAAAATAAAAAGCACGAATATTTCATATGGACTACGAGTAAATTAGGACAAAGAATAGTATGTATTGTACTCTTCTCTGGGAACCACATGTCATGGAATAATAGAGTGGAGCGGGTATATGCATTTAATAAAAAGTAACTATAAATCCTACTATATAATAATATTATAAACGCGATAGTTTGTGAGTATGGATGGATGTATGGGATGTGTGGATGTTTGTTGCTCTTTCACACTCTAACGGCGGGGCCAATTTTGATGAAATTTGGTATGGAGGTAAATGAAGCGCTGGATTAGGATACTTTTCATCATCATCATCATCATTATACATCGCCACGCGGGTGAAAAAGCGTAATATTCTTGGGCACAGCATAGACAAAATAATAAGATTTCTGCCTACCTCAAGATCGTAATGATGACAGTTCTGCCAAAATTAGTGTCAGTTTCTGCTAAAATCAAAAGTACGCTATTTTGACAGCTCGATACACGACGTACCTACTCGGCAGCCGTCAAGGGTGACGAAATGTAACACAAATACCGTCAAGGGTGATGAATAATGTAATGTCAGTTTTTTCCATGGTGAATAATTTTATATTTGTATGTATGTAAGTCCTGTATTTTATTATTAGTGTTTACTGATTGATATACTAAGTATTTAAATTTACTCATAATAATAATACTATTATAGCAATTAGCAATATGGTCATGTACATATTTTATGACATTTTGGTATAAAGATGGATATAGCTTTCGAGAAGATAATAAGCTACTCGAAGTACTAATCCTGCGCAGACGTAGTCGCGGGCACCAGCTAGTATAGTATAACATAAGAAGGATCCTCCCTCACTAAAATGAACCAAATGAACATAACACAAAAACATTTTTCTTGATAAAAGTATCCTATGTCACTCTCCGCCCCATTACTTGATGCAATAATTAGGTTCTATTTTGTCAGACAGACCAACTGATGGCTTACTACGTAGTAGATGCTATGCGTTCTGTCCCGGGTATGACAGGACTCTTCGTGGCCGGAATCTTCAGCGCTTCTCTTTCCACAATCTCTTCTTCATGCAATGCGCTCGCTGCTGTCACTCTCTCCGATTATATCAACAGGTGAGATAAATAAGTATTATTATTGCTCTTATGTATAATACCAACAACATTTAGAATAAACTTCACAATTTAGTCAGTAACATATCAAAGGAAGACCCTACTTAGATAATATTAGAACAGCAGTATAACATTAGCACTAAGGCTACGTTCCGGGAAGCGCCGTCAACGCTCACAACTGCTCTCGCTGCTCGCGGTTTGCCGTTCCCTTTGGTTGACAGTGACAGCTCGCAATGATCACGTAGATCACCTAAGATCCGCGAGCGTTGTGAGCGCGGCGCGGCGTGAGCGTTTTCGGCGACGTCATTGATGACGTATCAAACGCCGCGAGTGATTTCGGTCCTTCCCGGAACGTAGCCTAAGTGTATTTTACCCATCCATTTAGCCAGTTAAGTTCTGGTACCAAATAATAGAAGGTGGAGCATGCCCTATCATTTCCCCTTAGAAATTATATGTGGGAACTGAGATGAAATAGCCGGACAAACAATAAAACCACTTCTTAAAGTGGGTACATAATTACTGAATATTGTCAAGTCTAAACGACAAAATTATCGCGTACCTAATCATACGAATATTTATCCTGACAATTTAAGGACATATAACTATAACTTTTAACATTTATCTGAACAGATTTTATACAATCAATAGAATAAATGAATAAATTTGCTCATGCAAATCTTTCCTAATCCACCTATTTTAGGTACCTATAATTATAAACGGAATTAACGTGAGACTTTTGCCTTGTCGATAGCATGATCGACAATCGGTGCGACTAAATAGCGTGGTGTGGTGAGGCGGGACGCAATGTCGAACGCACCACAATCAAGATCCTGAAAAAGGCTTCCGGACTAATCCGAAACAATTGTCCATCGTGATATCGACAACGCGTAAGTCTCACGTTAATCCCCTTTTATTATTACAAAATCATGAGCACAATTGTCAGTCATGATTTTCATTGTTTATAACATATTTACAGGTGGTGTAAAATAAACGACGCATACAAACCATGGTTAGCAAAGCTGGCAGCCTGCGTCTTTGGTCTCATCTTTTTAGTAATGGCCTTCCTTGCCGAATACTTAGGAGGTATCCTGCAGTCTGCATTGACGATATTCGGGGCTGTGGGAGGACCAATATTGGGTGTGTTCTCGCTAGGCATGTTCACTACGTATGCCAATGAAATGGTGAGTGGAAAACAGTTCTGGCTATTATTTTATTTTATCTAGACTTATAAAAGGTGAACCTGACTGCTAGCCAGCTGACCAGCCTAAGCCGCTGCACTTGAATGTGAATTTCCTAAGTTGTTTGTATAAATTGTAGCATTATGTCTATTATTGATCGAGAGTTCCTTTGTGGTGAGTACCTAGTCAATCTCAGTAGTTCCGCCTGTAAGCTTCACGCATATACGCACTAGGTACTGCGTTTATATAGAGGGCAAGGATTTAAAGCATGAACCGTAAAATAATAACGCAAAAATAATTTCTCTAAAAGCAAGAGAACTCTTGAGAATGAGTTTTTCGCGGAAGTACTGCCCCCATACCTTTATCAACCGCGCGTGAAGCAGTAATGTCCGCAATACTGCGTTTTGTATTAAAGGCGAAATTACAGGCACTAATGATCAGACTTAATTTAATGTCTCAGGGTTACGGGTGCAGTGCAGTTTGTCACTTGTGAGGAAAAACATCTGTTCTAGGCAAAGGTAACCACTTAGGTGAGTCTCATGCTTGTACCGTTTTCTAATAACATTAAAAAAAGCTTGGTGAAGTGAAGAAACTTAGTATAACTGGTACTAAGGTTGTACCCGCCATGACAGAACTCTTTCTCAATAATAGACCTGATAATACAGTTAAATGATATTTCAAGATTATAAAACAAACAAAACAGCGACATCTATTTACCAAAAGTAACTTTGATTGTTATCCACAGGGTGCTTCAGTGGGTCTCCTCAGCGGGTTGGCAGTGACTCTTTGGATTAACTTTGGACAGCCTCGACCAGCCCCGGTCAGGCTACCGTTAAGCGTTGAAGGATGTGAAGTGAACGTGTTGGTCAATGGCCTAGCAAAGTCCAACATTGATCCCAGTGACTATTTCTATCTATACAGGGTTTCCTATTTGTGGACTAGTCCAGTGAGTGTATATATATTTATTAATAGTTAGTTATACGCGTTACCTTTATAACTGCTTCGTTTGGATAAAAAAGCTATCAAATTACTACTACAAGCAAGTCCTCGACCGCGCATACCAGCTAAATAGTTACTTACTACGTTACTTTAATAGATAATACTTAAACCACACACGCAGAAGCTTGCGTACAATCGGGACCTAACTACTGCGTTTCAGGAAGTAGTACAAACAAATTCCGAGTTGTGAGTTACCAAAGTTATGTTCTAATACTCAAGCAGGTTCACCCCTGAAAAACTAGACCAAAGACGGCAATGACCTCCAGAACGTAGACTAGGTAATCAAGGTGCCTAATCAGGGTTTGGGTTGAGGTGCGGCGCGGTGAGCATGCAAGGTAGGGGAACGGAGGAGAAATAATAGATGGCGTGGGGATTTTAGAGTGCATTGACCCCAACTAACTTTAAGAATAGGCTAGTCTCAAGGGACTATCCAAAAAAACGTTTTTTTTTCAACTTTGTATGAAAAAGTTTTTTAAAGATAAATTTTTTTATACTTTTCACAAGGTACATATGCACACCTTTCAGTATAACACTTTTTTGTTACACGCTGTATAGCATCGAAGTCAACAATAAGCACAACTAATAAGCTGTACATGTTAGATACCTATACGGTTGGACAAGTTGAAGGTAAAAGATCTCGTGGCGCGTGGCCTCACCCCAATGCCGACCAGATCTGCACCATCTTGACACATCTACTCGTATGTACCTACGATGCTCTGCACATAGAAGAAAATGGCGTAACATTTTAAAAGAATGAACAATGGTGGGAGGATGTCACGTCAGGATCCTTCAAAATGAGCATTTCATTGCATTATTGGAGAACTAGCGAATGACCCCCGACTTCGTTCGTGTAGTAGACTCGGCCTTCGGCCTCGCCATACCTCCCTTCTTTTCTCTTATTTGATGTACCTCGATATTAGAAAACATTGTTAACAACGAAGTATGCCTACGAAGTATTAGACAACATTTTTAATAAAGATGAATGAAATCGGTAAAGCCGTTCTCATGTTATAGCGTGATCGGGAGAAATGGTGGTTCATTTTTATATATGTATACCTATAAATAGATATATTCATAGGGTAATTTCTCAGAAATGGATTACTTTAATTTACCGAGCGAGCGAAGCGTCTGCTGGCCAAATTGACTTTCATCTGTCCGTATGTTTGTTAGGTTGTATGTGGTTGTATTGTATGTGTAGGGGTGTTCTCCTAAAAATTTTGCCGCAGTGCTATTTACCGTTTGAATTTGATAAAATAAGGTACACAGTAAGTAAGGTATAAAGTAAGGTACACGTTTGGTAGGTACCTGAATTTAGAGAGAAATTTTGAGTATAAAGTTTAAAAACTGAACGATTTTGGTAATATTCGGCAAGTACATTTGCTACTAAAAATATATAAAAGTTTAGCAAAATTGTTCAAGATCTTGTGGAAATAAATATTAGTCCCTTTTTATTCTGAAATGTTTTTTTTTGGACTTTTCATTTTTATTCTGAAATAATTATATTGGAGTTATAATTACAGCGATTTTTCAATACCTCGTAATTTTGTTCTGTGGTTTTCACTGGAATAATATTCCGCCTTCAAATGCAGATAGCTCAAATTGTGAAAAATTGCCTCTGAAAAGACTGTGCTCGCGAGGTCTACTGTTCGCAGAACTACTGGTATAACGTACATTAATTAACATGGGTACCTACTGCTGGTCGAGTACTATAGTACTCGATTGTGCATACTTACCGTTGCTTCTATACAGCAGGCTTATATTATAATAATATGCGAACCATTAACGGTCTTACTTATACACACAGTTAATTTTAAATGATATAATTAAAATTATTAAAGCTTAAAGAAAATATTTCTTTATAAATAATTTTGAAGATTATTAGTTTAAATTGAACTTAAAACCTTATCTATAAAAAAATATTTCATCAAAAATTCAGCAATGCGCACAACAATTTCGCAGTACTAAATAACTTCATTTAAAATTAAGCAGCGTTTATTAAGACAGTAAGTATCTTTGCAATATAAATGCTGCTACTCCACAGATAGGCCTACTGTGGGTGTTATCCGTAGGGTCGGCAGTATCGCTGCTGTGGCGACACCAGCAACCGTGGCAGAAACAAGGACGCACGCACCCCGATCCCGCGCTATTCACACCCCCGCTCGCGAGGTGGCTAAGGGCCACGTACAAAGATGAAGAACAGAAAAGTGCTACAGAGGTAAGTTAATTGAGAGCTTGTGAAGCAATGATTGGTCATGGGTAGCGAGGGTTCACTGCTGATCTAGCTGTCATGGGTTCGAATCCTACCACGAGCTTGAGCTTTGAGTACACATTATGAGAAAATGGCCA
The DNA here is from genome assembly GCA_917880725.1 of Selenia dentaria. Classification (NCBI taxonomy): domain Eukaryota; kingdom Metazoa; phylum Arthropoda; class Insecta; order Lepidoptera; family Geometridae; genus Selenia; species Selenia dentaria. The sequence continues at coordinate 15,242,107 of OU862888.1, read as the reverse complement.
GCATGACGGTAGGACACTTTCTAGTCCTCGCTTTGTCATCCTTAAGTTGGAAGATATATCGCCAAACACTTGGTGGTGGTTGCTTACAATAGTACTTGCACACAACTACATCGTAGAAGATAGAATATCTGGTGGTACGGTGCTTTTGAACGAGCGTTTGCTTTTTTTAATATCTAAGGTATCTTCCTCCAACGTGAGAGATTCAACCTTCAAATCAAAACGGTAAACATAAAACGGCCCCGGAGTTTTAATCAGGCAATTTAGTATGCCTGTCATCATCATCATCATCATCATCTCAGCCGTATGACGTCCACTGCTGAGCGTATGCCTCCCCCAGAAATGTCCAAAAGGACCGGTTGGAAGTCCACCTTGTCAGTGGACGACCTACGCTGCGCTTGCCTGTCCGTGGTCTCCACTCGAGATTTATCTGGCCTCATCGGCCATCTGTTCTGCGTGCTATGTGGCCTGCCCACTGCCACTTCAACTGGTTTATCTTCTGGGCTATGTCGGTGACTTTAGTTCATCTACGGATGTCCTCATTTCTGATTCTATCACGTAAAGAAACCCCGAGCAAAGCCCTCTCCATAGCTCGTTGTGCGACTTTGAGCTGTATGCCTGTGGTTCTGTATTATTTATATTTCTTACCTTCCAGCTAGCTAAAGGACTACAATAGTTGCGTTATATAACTACACTAGATCTCAAACCAATCCCACTTATCAACGATGTTTCATCAATTACTCATTCACTCATGCCAGCCATCAATCTTTTACCAAGTTGCCTGATACTAACGCAGCATTGTTGACTTACATAAATTGAACTACAACCGATATTTTGTATCCTGCTGTTTTTCATGCAACAGTTGTTTTAAATTTAGCTGTTGAAACTATTTCATGCTTGGTATAGTTACTTTTATCGTGTCTAAGGTTTGTGTAAAGTATTAAGTTTGCTTAAGCAGTAATTAACAATTCGAGATCTATAATTCAACTGCCGCGTTTTCGAGAGATGACGTAAAATCTCGGATAGTTTTTATAATACTTTGTGAAGGGCCGGCAATCGAAATATAACAGAGAATTATTTCCAAATTGGTGACTGCATTTTGTCTTAATAGACTGGTAACAGATAGGAATTCATTTTTAAAATTGAACTCCAGTCCAACCTAGTGGAGCGTTAGAAACAAATCTGGATTCTACTTTCTCATTTCACTCTAACTGAACCCACATTTTGAACTAATTATTAAAATATCTTTTCGTTTCAGATGGATGTGTCGAGCATAACGGGAGGTTATCTCAGCTCTCGCGATAAGTAAAAAAGGTTGTTTACATAACTCATGTCACTACTTTTAAGCCGCATGAGTTGGTTAAATTACCTTTATTTAATTTGAATTATTTGCTTAAATTAATAACACATGTAAGCAATTTTTACTTGGTTGAGAGGATTGCATAGCTAGTACTTTCCGTACTAAAAGAGAAAACTCTTTTCTACCTCCTTAACATTGTCCGAATCATCACATTGTTTGTGTTTGTCACATGTTTACTATGCCCGTCCGTTTTGATGTTTTCAGTTTTTTTAAGTTCTAAAATAGGAAAATTTTAGAGTAATTTGAAATACTGAAAAATCAAAACGTACGGACATGGTAAACAATGTGATGATTCCATGAAAAAAAAAATCACTGAAATCGGACAATGTTAAGAGGTAGAAAACAGTTTTCTCTTTTAGTACGGAAATGCAATCCTCTTACCTCGTTGTCATTTTTGATTTATGATAGCATCCCTCAGTGTTCATGTTGTACATACTCGTACTAATTAACATATTCAATTTAAAACAATCGTTGATTAAATTAAGTGAATTATTTATCACCTTCCGATAAAAGGTCATGCAAAAAATCCTTTACATACGCAATGTTATTTTAATTTCAGTGATAAACAATGGAGAGAGGGAAATTAAAGAAGATTTACACTCGTAGTATACCGTGGCTAGCAGTGTGTACTTGCCTTGGATGAATAATAAGAATATAATTATTGTTCTTAGTACTTTTACTAGAACTTCATGGTGGGACTGTTGTGCCATTTATAACTTGGAAATCATATACTGTGTATCACGTCAGAATAAGAAATGATACAAAATAATAAATGGTTTTAATTTGGTACCAAGGCATTTTATTTTAAAGAAGTTTACAAAATTATATCGCTTACGTATCTACTACAAAAACTGAAAGTGTAATTTTTCTGATGCAATAATTATGAGCAGCTGTGCCCGCTCCAATACTAAGAAGAGTTAGGATGGCTGAGGAGATGCGCAATGCCTACACCACAAGTAAGAAGTCAGTGCAAGCCTCCACGCAGGATAATGCAGAACGCCTTACGCAGATAAAAACCCGTCCTTGGGTTTTGTGAGGTCATTTAGTTGGCGGCGCAAGAATGCATTCTGAAAAAGAAATATGGTATAATTAGTAGTTTAAAAGTAGTAATTAGTAGTAAAGTAGTTTTTTTAAATAAGTAGTTTAGTTATCGCGCACTTATAAACTAAAATACGAGTTTATTATATTCTATAGACCGAATACTTACATATATATACTTACTTAATTAGAGTTCAATTAACAAGCGAAGAGATAACTCTGAATCTACTGAAACAAATCAATGTTAAAATACGTATAATAGTTGCGCCCCTCGGTTTTACCCGTGTGGTGATGGATGATGATAACGATGATGAAAGTATGCGATGTGTTAATCCAGCTCCTCATCTACCCACATACCAAATTTCATCAAAATTGACCCAGCTGTTTGAGCGTGAAAGAGTAACAAACATCTATACCTCCATACATACAAGCTTTTGAGTTTAATATATTAGTAGCATGATGTTGTTTGACAGCTTGAGAACAGAAACGGTACGTTACGGGAAGGACCGAAATCAGTCGCGGCGCTCGATACGTCATCAATGACGTCACCGAAAACGCTCACGCCGCGCTCACAACGCTCGCGGATCTTAGGTGGGTCTCTCTTATCTACGTGATCATTGCGAGCTGTCAAAGGGAACGGCAAACCGGGGCGCGAGCAGCGAGAGCAGTTGTGAGCGTTGACGGTGCTTCCCGGAACGCACCCTTAGTCGGATCTATACGAAATCTGTGAGAACAGTAGTTGGTTAGTAAGTATGTACCTATCTAAACAAATAATGTATTCGTATACAACGCAAATCGGGTGGAGTGTTACTGGGATTGTAAGTAGGGGTGTTAAATTATAATAATATAATTATGCGAAGTGGGATATGGAATTCAAATTCAAATTCAAAATTATTTATTGCCAGTCGTAGGTAGGTAAAGGTATTACAAGTAGGTATAATTACAAATGTTCCTTACAACTTACCCCTATAGAGGTGTGCAACGTTCAAAACTCATCACAAAAATATAATAAAAAAAAAACTACATATATTTACATTTACAATAACCTTACCAAACAATATCTCCTTTATAAAATACATTATCTACGTAAAATCCACACATAAAAAGGAAAAAGAAAAAAAAACAACATTACAATATTAAATTAAATTATTTAGAATATTAAGAAACAAATGTCAAATGCAGGTAACAAAATGTATACATGTCGCAATGGTTATAATTTACTAGTCATTATTGAATATGTCAGAATAATAATAAGTAATAAAAGCAGCATAACTGAACACAAGAAATATAGTAAAAGTAAAGTTAATTCATAATATTTAATGGAAAAGATACAATATTTTATGATAAATCAATATTACAACATTTTATCATTCAAATATTCATTCACACTATAGTAAGTTTTACCTATAAGATTTTTTTTCAAAGTATCTTTAAATTTATTTACGGTGGTACAATCTAGCACAGTTTTTGGCAAATGGTTATATACTCGAGGGGCCATACCAAAGACGCTATTATTCAAGAGAGCAGTTCTGTTCATTGGAAAGCTTATTTTATCACATAGGCGTTTGCTTTTCATTTCCTCAAACAAGTTTAGATTTGTCCTGACAAAAATAGAAATTTCGTAAATATACATGCAAGGCAAAGTCAATAAATTTACATTTGTAAAATGGTGCTTACATTATTATAATACAGAATTACAGAATTATAAGCCTTAATTTATATATCCGATTTGAATATACAAGTAAAGGACGATTTAAGGTTTTTTTAGGCTTTACTTTGACACTCGCACAAGATGCCAGCTATGAGCAAAAAATGGAAGTAAGAAAAGAGAAAAATAAATAGACTTCAGCGAAACGTTTATTGACATAACATTTTCCTGAGCATGGTGTCATTGGTCCCCAAACTAGGTTAAACTGTATCTTGGGAACCTTCTTCCTATTTTTTACTTATATTTTCTTGACATAACGTTATAAGTAATATTATTATTAATGAAAATATACAAATGTTTTATTATTAATATAGTTTAATGAAAATGAAATAAATATATTAAGATTAACGTGCGTTTGCGTGTATGTGTGAGGATGATGAGTAAGTGCCTACCTCTCTCAACAATTCGTCTTCTCTTTCAGCGGCGATCTTCAACATCTCTTTTGACCTTTCTAAGAGCAAATCTTTGTCCTGAATACTTCTTTTTAAATTGGCGATTTCTATGCGATGCGATTCTAACCTGGACTGGCCCTGAAAATGCAATAAGAATAAGCCTGTATTTTTTTTAAATTTATTTAAGAATCAACAAACAGTACACAGCATAAGTACAGGATTAAAAAGCAGTATAGATAAAAACAATTAATAGCTGGTGTACCAGCATCGTTGGCCACAGATTGAATATAAATATTTTGTGTAAATATATAAACTATACAGTTATACATTATTTCATTTCAATATAAAATTTCTTCGTTAACTAATTGTGCTAAGTGTAAGTAGTTGTAAATATATTTGTTGGTCTGCCTATACCGAATGAGGAACTAAATAGTATTTCATCAAGTTTAAGCAGACCACTACCAAAAATACATTTTTATAGTAGAGAAGTATGTCTCGTGACTGTGACCCCAGGGGGGCAGCGCCAGGGGTTCCTCGTAGTCGTGTAGCAAACAAAAGACAAAGACACTCAGATCTTTTTGATGCTGAATCAAAAACATTTTAGGAAGAATGTTTGTTACTATCACCATCCGAAGCCCCCAACACCGACCTCCGGAATTCACCGACACGAGCATGAAAAATGTCGATACTATTAAAATGATCGTTATAAGATTTAGTCATACGATACAAAGGAGACCGTTGACCCGAATTGGTGCGACAGGCTGCGATAGAAAAGATTTTGTTCTCATTTCGTGAAAAGTTAGAAGTTTTTAGAAGAAAACTGTTAGAAGTTACGCGCTAAGTAAGGGGCAGGTAAGAAGTAAGGCGCTTTCTATACTCTTCTTTTTCTTAGTCATGCTCTCTTGGCATAGTGGTGGTTGGTCGTGTTATGGTGACGGTAAGCGTCAGATCCCCGCCTGTTTCCATTTTTATATTCAGTATACGTACCATTTTTTTTGTTTTAGTTTTTGTTAAGGCAAATTCTAGTTATTGTCAGAGAAGAATTCATGTTCTTTCACGACAAAATCGACCGAAGTATCATAACCTATTATATCGCCCTCTGTGCCTAAAAGTTATATATGAAAGAAATATTTATAATTATAATGGTCATTACTTATTACAACAAATTACCTGACCATATTAAAATATTAGCCGGTAATAGCTTTAAAACTAGACTGCATACGTGGTTATTGAACAATAAAATTGTTATGACAGCGGAGAAGACAATCTGTATGAATATTTATTGTGACATAATTATAAGTAAGTTGAGTTATATAATTTAGAAATAAACATGAATGTACGCCTGCTTGCAGGTTGAATGCATTGACGTCAATTATTCATAAGATCTGAAATCCTTTGCTTTCCCTAATATAACCGTATGAAATGTAACTGAGCTAATGTTCAAGACAGCAAAAGTTGCAATATATGAATATTTTCAAAATTTAACCTAATCTAGTAAAAATGTTAGACAGGCCTGTTGGTCTAGTGGTTAGTGACCCTGACTGCTATGCCGGAGGTCGTGGGTTCGATTCCCACCCAGGACAAATGTTTGTGTAATGAGCACGATCATTTGTTCTGTGTCTGGGTGTGATTTATCTATAATATTTATGTATTTAGAAATATATAAGTATGTTTATCAGTCGTCTAGTACCCAACACACAAGCTCTGCTTAGCTTGGGACTAGATGGCGTTGAGTGATAGTTGTGGAATATTTATTTATTTATTTATAATGTAAATGTAGTACTCTGCCCTGACATAGTTAAATTAAGTAATTACCTATTTTACATTTTCAATAAGTGAAAATGTTTTGCAAAAAATGGAACGTTTCACAGAACATAACATAGAGAAGTTGGGTATAAGTCTATCGTAGTCAATATGTGGATTCGTAGTCTTGTGGATTCGTAGTCTTTATGTGGATTCGTAGTCGGCATGTGGATTCGTAGTCTTTATGTGTATTTTTAGTCTTTATGTGGGTGCGTAGTCTTTATGTGGATTACGTTACTCACCTTTTCAGAAACGCTGCGTCCACTACTGGGCCTGGAGTCGACACGCTTGTGAACTATTGAAGTTGATGATTTGTGTTCCGCTTGAAGCTTGCTAACGAGGCCTAAGTAAAGCATATCATTATGAAAAACAAATAAGTATTCATTACAATCTCAGTAGTAGTTTTATTCCTTTAATAAGATACTAGCTGCTTCCCGCGGTTTCGCCCGCGTAATGATGGATAATGACGAAAAAGATCCTATGTCATATCCAGAGATTAAGAAATCGAAAAACACATAAATCATATAAAATTAACGTGCTTCGTGCAAATGACAAATCTTTCATCACGATTTTATTTATTTATGTATTGAAGATGCATAAAATGCTGCTTTTGGTTAGGGGCACAGGCAAAGCAAGTACAAAAACATTCAATTCTGACTGTTATCTTGTGCAAGAATGAACGTTAGAAACGGGATATTTACTTACCATGTATTTATTGTGAGCTTATTAAATACAATACATGGTAAATATCCCGTTTCTAACGTTAATTCTTGCATTAGTGACCATGTCAGTTTAAAAACTTGTTATCTTATGGTTAAATTTAACCGAAATCCAAAACTATTTCGTTTATTAATCAAATGCATTTATAGTAAGCAGGCATACATGTTGTAACTTCAGACTTTTATATTGGGTATATAGAGACTCTTCTGTTTGAGTGAGTGAGAGAGCAGTTTTAGAAAAAGAGCATGCATCGGACGAGGGACTGACTCAGCTTTCCTGTGTATATGAAGAACGGGTAAATAACACGGATATTTGAAGTATTATTTAATACTCACCTCTAAGTGTGAGGATGGTTTGCTCTAAGTCGTTAATTCTGTGTTGATGTGCCGTGGTCGGGACGGACTCCATAGAATTCACTCGGAGATTCAATTGAACATTTTCTTCTTTCAGCATTTCGCAATAACTGTTAAACATGGAGACGTTACCTATTAAATATGTATAGAATTTTAAAATATCAACAGGTCCAAACTATGCAATGGTCTCACACTCTCGTGATTACACGAAACGTCATTAATTATTTCAGCTCACTTTTACAAATTAGTATAAGTGTCTAAGCAAGTGTGTAAGCAAGGTCTATATACTTTGAATTTAAAATTATGTTCATGGAGGTAACTCGAATGTGACTCTACGGTTAAAGAATTTATTTCTCATAAGAATTTTACAAATTCACTTTCTAAGAAAAACAATTTTACATTAAAATATGAATGCCGGTAAGCTTAATGTACTTAGCCTAGTATATTGAATTATCTCACATGTAACACGGTATAGTAAGTATTTAGATACTATTACAGTACCTCATAGGTCCTAACAATGTTGTATCAATATTTGCCAAAGATCCAAGTTTTCTGCTGTTGCCATATCTCATCAAATATATACAATTTTGGATAACTACTAATGACTTCCAGTAATCTAGTTTCGTCTGTTGTAACTGTGTGAGCTCAGCAGTGACGTCAAAACTTAACTGCAACTGCAGATCCTATCTTTTGAGAGGATATGATTTCTGCTAGTGCCTTTCCTGATCAAACTCTAGACAATCAAAAAGTTTTGACACATTTCTGATAACTAACAACCTGTTCCAAAACTCAATGTACTGTGTGATTTTTTTTTATAATGGTTCATTTAAGTGACTCCCTCTCGCCTGATGGAAATAGAAGATGGAATCAAGAAGCAATGACCATTAGTGCAGCTGCACTAATCGCCACCCCTATGATGACCTTATAGATGCTTTTTCACGCCCCGATTGTAAGACCCAGGATCATAGCTGCAAGGAAATACGTACGCCGGCAAAGCATTAAATAATTTACTTACACGAAAGAGGTGGGAACTGCTGTACAAAGAATGATTACAACTTCAAAATTTTCTGATATTTAGGAAAAGTTATCCTGCTATATCGCAGACAATTCAAGTAAATACCAACCTCTTCCAGTACTCTAACTCCGGTTGTGGATCTGCAGAAGATTTCGGTGGTGATCGTATCTGTGATTCCAACAAAGTCGACTCCAACTTCAGAACCTGTCCTTTGAGGGATGTGATTTCTGCTAGTGCCTTTTCATATTCTGACACAAGGTGTTCGTTGCCCTGGAAACAAAATTGTTGAGTATTAACCTAATTTTTCTAGCAGGCTAAAGCATTAGCTGGAAAAATGCAGAGGCATGTGCCATCATCACAATGGCGGTTGCAAACCAAAATTAGGCTCTAAAGTGTCGTTCTGTTGTTTGATCAACTTGCAAACAATTTAGATTATATTATTTTTAATGCACTAACGTTTGCTTAACAAGATCAAACTTCCGTCCTCATACGACGGTTGAAATACACAACTAAAAGAGAGATTATATAGATAGTATAATCTCTCTTAGTAGAATCTCCATTATCCGGCCATCAGTTGTACGGATTCGCGATTATCCGGACTAACAACTGCGACCGACGACGAAGTCTAATTGAGCGTTGAGTTGAGTCGAGCGTAATGTTTTTATTTAGTTTATTAGTTAGTTAGCAATCGTTACTCCGCTCTCACGTGCGTGTCACGTCTTCATACTTAAAAATGTTAAAGCGTAAGAGAGTGGTGGTATCGCCTAGAGACAAAATAAATATTATTGATTCATTAAAAACAGGAGGAACCGGTTGTAAGTTAGCTGATAAGTATGGTGTAGGTACATCCACGATAAGTGATATTAAGAAGAATACATATTTAATTTTGTTGTACACCTGCAAATTAAATAGTAAAGACGGAAGTAAAGAACCGAAAATTATGAAGATTCCGAAAAATCAACTTTTAGAAGACGAATTGTATTATTGGTTTTTACAAAAACGATCAAGTGCGCAACCGATATCTGGTCCTTTGCTCAGAAAGCATTACAGTTATATAAGAAATTAGGTGTCGATGAATCGTTCGTGGCAAGTAACGGATGGTTGTACAGATTTAAATCTCGTCATAGAATTCGTGAATTGGAAATACAAGTTGAAAAAATGTCAACTAATACAGATGCAGCAAACTCTTTCAAAGATTATTTTAAGAAGAAATTAAAAAATCTACACTTGTAGGCGAAATAATTCAGGGCCAGGATATATAACTAGCAAAGAGCGAGTAACAATTTTATTTTACGCTACCAGGGCCCATAAAATAACTTTTCTCCTCATCGGAAATTCAAAAAGCCCAGATGTTTTTAAAGTATCAGGTTGTCCTTAATTTATAAAAATAAAAACACGCATGGATGAACTCTGAAATATTAATTGACTGGTATGACACCACTTTTATCCCTGAAGTAAAACAAGACAAAACTAAATTGGCAAACAAGGAAATGTAGGTACTACTTTTACTGGATAATTCGCCAATCTTTTAGATTGATTAAAAACTGTTCGAGAGAGAAAATGGAAAGTAAGTAAAATATTTGGCTCCTAATGAGACATCCTTGCCAATGGATCAAAGTATTATTGAAACATTGAAACGACATTATAGAAAACAACTTTTACGTATTAAAACTAACGTCGTTTGTTCACATTTTTTATGAAAATCTTTTATGTAGGTTGGTATCTGTTGATGAAGATAATGTAGTAAGTCGTTTTATATTTTTTAAGGAATCGAATATAAAGGAATGTTGTTACATGGTTGTAGATATGTGGTATCTGAATGAAAGGAAGACTTTAAACAAGGCTTGGAATAGAGTACTTAATCGGGAGAATAAACAATGAATATTCAATAACCAATACGAATGTTTCTAGTTTACAGGAAATGAATGAGCTAATGTCAAAGATACAAATATGCAAGGATTGTGATGATAATGCTATATTATATTGTAAGCAGATATTGTATTGTAAGCATATACGCAATAATAAATAAGTTTGGATTTAATCATGCACTGCTTGGTCGGTGGTAGGTAGGCGTAGTACTAGACTAAAATATTTAATGAAAAATAGCATTCATTTTTGTCTCAACCGTTAGTTTAAAAATATAAAGCTCAAGTGATAATGCAACTGTTATGGACACGCATAGATTTTTACGTCAGACGAACAACGTCCACGTTCAACGTTAAAAAAATATACAACACTATGAAGGTAGGACAGACAAATTTCATAGGTTCTATAATAGGGACTACTCGGAACCCTATAATATAAAGAAATACCTTTTCTGCAAGAGTGAGTGCCACAATTCTCCTCTGTTGCGCTTGGATGCGTTCCAGCAAGGTATGGTTGGAAAGTGGCGGGGCATCGTCCATGCAATTCGCGCATTTTATGGACTTCTGAGATTTCTCTGCACATTCACTGTCTTGCTTTTCTATCGCCATTTGGGTTTCTCCTGTAGGTGAAAAAAATGAAGTTATCGATATACTGCTATATATACCTACCTCTTGTGCACTCCATTATTTTCATCTAAACGTTCTCTAAAATACATTTAACATGTGCAATTTGATAAATTTAATACCGTCTTCCATTCTATTACTTTGGGAAAAATAAGTTATTGTAGTGTAACTCAAAAACTACTGATAATTTGATGAAACTTAAATGGGACCACACGGGAAGCACCAGCTTTCAAACTTATTAAGAGTTTTGAGAATCGGTTCATCCAGTCAAAAGTTATGAGGTAAAAAACATGAAAAAAAATACAGTCGAATGAGTACCTTCTCCTTTTATGGAAGTCGGTAGATAAAACCCTTCCTCGCGCTTCGTTTTTGTCTTGTGCTTTTAGCTGTTTCGTTTTATCATGCGGCAGTAAGCGCTTTATATAATATCCTATTTATTGTTCCAGTAGCCAAATACTAAAGCTAAATTGAAGTAATAATTAATTAAACGAATAAAAATCTACTGCCGTAATTTTGAAGAGTTTGGCATGAATAAATACAAGTCGAGTGGTGACGAGCTAATGAAAAATTAGCTAAAATTTTTCTGTATAAAGTTCACCTATATAAATATGCACATCGAAATCGATGTTAAAATGATACTTATTATATGACTTGAATCACGTGGAGTTATTATTTATAACATGAGTTACAAATCACTGCAAGCGTGCAACTACATATGAAGATAAATGTAACAAACTGAAATCTTAGAAGCATACTAAACGCCATAGAAATAAATAAATAAAATATTCAGTCTTCATCAAGCAGTCTACCTATAGAAATTTGTAATGTATGGTATATAACTGCAGGCTATATTTCAATGTAATCTACCTTACCTTTGAGTTCAGCTATTCTAGTCATCAGTACTCGTTTTTCTCTCTCCAGTCTTGACAGAGCTGATTTGGCTAAATTCAAGCTAGCCTCTAGTTTTGTTACTTCTTGACATTTTTCTTCAAAACGTGATTGCCAACGGTCAGCAGCTTGTTGTGCCCTACAAGGTTGTCGTAGATATTTAAAACATAGAAAAAGTAAATGTAGTCGTTTAACTGAGTACTAACTGAGAATTATTAATACTATATTAAATTTGTTTTAATCAACACTCTAAATCTCTAAAGAGTTTACACTTTAAACTTAATCACTCTCTTTGGCTTACTGTAGGTACATACTAAATGTTCATGGAAATGTAATATACCTATTTTGTAGTTCAATCAATGTACGTATAATATTTTACTTATCACACTTAACTGGATTTATTTTACTACAGGCGGTAGGGGTAGTACTTAAGCAAGAGTCCGAATTAGACAAAACTAGCTAGAGCGATCTATCGCACAGAGGTGAGAGATTTGTGCACCTTCGCTGCAAATAATCTCTCACTCACCTCTGTATAGTAGTGTGCAAGTATTGATGCATTTAAATTAGAAACGCACCAAAAAAATTAAATAAATGGCAATGAGATAAAAGAGTATAAAGTCTTCGTAGCAGAGCTTGACTAGACAGTCTTTTTAGACTGTAAGTACACGTAGTTTAAGCAGTAGAACTATGTGTGAACGAGTTCGTCCGGAGAAGTAGCACCAATATAGCTATTTCTACTGTCAAGCAGTAATGTTCGCATAACTGTGTTTCGGTTTAAAGGGTATGAGTGCCGGCGAAATCAAACCCACATGCGACTTAACTACGTAATATCTCAGGGCGATTGTGCAGTGCAGTTCGTCAAATGTGACGAAAAGCATCTGTTATAGACAGAGGTTACCGATAGGCCTTGTGCTTCTTCTGTAACATAATCACATTAAAAAAACACTTCCTGTGGGATTACTTGGACGGGTGAACGTTAGTGGCATTTTCAACTGACCACTTCCCAGCTTGGAATAGGCACGTCAAACTGTTGGTTCCCGTTGTTGCCTTAACACAACTGCAGTCGGCAGGCTATGTTACTGAAAGGTGGTCTCAATCATCATCATCACCTCAGCCTAGGACGTCCACTGCTGCACATATGCCTCCCCCATAACTTTCCAAAAAAACCGGTTGGAAGCGGCCTGCATCCAACGTCGTCCTGCTACCTTTATCAGGTCGTCTGTCCACCGTGTCGGTGAACGACCTACGCTGCGCTTGCCGGTCCGTGGTCTCCATTCCAGAACCTTCCGGCATCATCGGCCATCTGTTCTGCGTGCTATGTGCCCTGCTCACTGCCAGTTTAACTCGCTAATCTTCTGGGCTATGTCGGTGACTTTCGTTCTTCTACGGATCTCCTCATTTCTGATTCAATCACGCAGAGAAACCCCGAGCATAGACCTCTTCATTGCTCGTTTGCGACTTTGTGCTTACTTATGAGGCCCATAGTAGCCCATAGGAGACCAATACGCCGATACTAACTCTTTATAGCCACCAACATATCCACCCACTAAGGGTTTGCATAGTGCATTATGGCTCATACTCTACTAGCTGAGAGAAAGGGTCATATCCCAGAAGTGGGAATGCCTATGCTTATTGCATAAGACTAAAACCTATTAAGTCACTAAGAATATGTCACGATGAGAAGTGCTTAGTAATGTAGTGTTACATAGAATTTTAAAGAAATTTTAAAGAAATTAAATTATATATATATATATCATTGTTATGGAGAGGTGCGGCGCCTAAAATCAGGCGTTAAGCTGCCTCTACATCTGATATAACTTTTTCATCGGAAACTGAGATAGGTATCTTACCGCTTCCACTTATCCCAGAGAGCGATGCTGGAATGAGTATCACGTCGCGCACTCGTCAATTGCGTTTGCAGCATCGCAATTTTATTTTGTAGCGCTGCGGACTCTGCAGTGGCGACTCTACTGCCAGAACTGCTTCTGTTACAATATATTGAAAATTGCATTTAACATAAGTATCTATTTATCTAGAAACTTACGTTCACAAACAAATAAGCATCTTGAATCGTCGAGTATCTATTAATTATAATTCAATAAATAGACAGCCGATGCCAATATAAATATCGCCGGTTTACCTTACTAGAGTTAGATATTTGACACTATTTGTATGGACGTTATGTCAAATTTATATCCGTAGTAAGGAAAACTGTGGATAGATAGATTATTAGGATCCCCCATAACTATTGGCACCGTTAGTGGTTTTGGAATAGGTGACTCACATTCTAAACACTTGGTTTTTGAGATTCTGTGCGTCTAGTCTAGACCTCCTCTCCCTGGCTGCCAACGCTTTGATCTGACGTCGCAGTATAGCATTCTGTTTGCCAACTAACTGCTTATCGCGGCGCAACCGTTCTATCACAGGTTCTTGCCTAAAATAAAAATAAAAATAGAGACTCTACATTTCTATATACCTACTCTACATTCAAGATTGTTGAAACTTTGTTATCGAAATAGGGATCTCGAAATTAAACAGTTTTAAATAGATTAGATCACGTCATCATCATCATCATCAGCCTGTAGCAGTCCACTGCTGGACATAGGCCTCTCCAATTGCACGCCACTTAGGTCTATCTTGGGCTTCTCGCATCCAGTTTTTGCCAGCCGTCTTGCGCAGATCGTCACTCCACCGTGCCTCAGGACGTCCTACACTACGTTTGCCGAGACGCGGTCTCCACTCTAGATTAGATCACGTATGTTCTGCAATTCGATTGTGGAATTCTCTTCGTGTGGAAATACGCAAAGCATCGTTCTTGGAAACCTTCAAACCCAAACTTTATCAACATTGCCTTGCCATGCAAAAAAATAAACCTAATTGAGGTATTTCAAATTTAGGTATGCTATTTATATGTATATTTATAGCGTTAAAATTGTTTGCTATAAGTTTATTTATTATATTTTATGTACTTAATCATGTTTTACCTTAAATATCTGTTGTATAGCACCTAATTCTCAAGTTCTAAATAAAGCACTACCAAACACACTTCCATATTACACAAAGTAGCTGGAAGTTATGTACTTAATCATGTTCTACCTTAAATATCTGTTGTATAGCACCTAATTCTCAAGTTCTAAATAAAGCACTACCAAACACACTTCCATATTACACAAAGTAGCTGAAAGTTAGCTGGAAGAAAATGCTAATTAGCACTAAGTTCGCCTATGTAAATATTAGTTATGTGCAGTTAAGAATGTTGAAACTATCTATATTTTGTATAATTTTTAATCCCTACGAGTCGAACACATTCAGTGACCTGCAGGGCTATCATGTATCTCAGTTGCTAACAAATGTTGATTTAAATCTTGAAATATGACGGCTCTGTGTCAGTTTTGACAACTCCACTATGCAAAAATGTTAGTAAGTTGATGACTGGAGCTGACAAAAGTTACATAGAGTCGCAACTTTTTTCAATTTCTATCAACATTTGTTAGCAACTGGGATACATAACAGCTCTACTTATTACATGTAGACTACATGACATTCAAAAATGTTGTCTGATAGATGTCAGAAATTACATTTATCAGAATGACATTTCATTCTATATTTAACGTCGATTTTATTTACCGCCGTTACGACTACTTGTACATTGAAATTTATAGAGAAAATTCACATCCTCGGACGGGATTCGAACCCGCGCCTTCTGACTCTCCGTGTCAGTCGCCATTGACCAACTAGGCCACCGAGGATCGGGTCCGAGCATCGAATTTTAAATCTCTATCTGACTAACCTTCTTACGGGGGCGGAGCGATATCTATTGAACAGTTTTGACAGTACTATCCAACCGAAGGAAGCAATATTAAGATATACTTAAACTTTCGTATTGACATCGCATCCCTTGTAATTTTATAGTATTACTTTTTTAAAGCACTAACGCCTGCTTTAGCGATCTCAAACATAGAAAATTATAGAGAGAAAAATACGACTACTTACAATGTACGGCATTACACATTTGGAATCCATTGGCATTACACATCTCACAGATTTGGAATCCTATATCCTACGACACTTATATAACGCGTATCGAGCGCATTCAGGCACGGTTTTTACGATATCTACAGTTTAAAACTCAGCAATACATATCTGATTACACTAAACGTTGTAAGTTTCACATGCTTCCTCTAGAACTAAGGAGGCGCGTGGCGGATCTTATTTACCTAATAAAGATAGCGAACGGTTCGGTCGATTGTCCCGAACTACTAGCGCGAATAAGTTTGAAAGTGCCATATGACCCGTTCAGAAGACCGTGTTCTCTGTACGTTCCCCGAGTTAATACTCACTATAGGCAAATACTTATCTGTTAAGAGCGAGCCGCAGTTTCAACGCAGTAGCTTCGCGTCACGATATTGATGTCTATAACGCAACTGTCGCGCAGTTCAAGCGGTTATTAAGTAATTTATTTTTTACCAACTAATCCTCAGTTTTATATACTATTGTTTACGAACTATTTATATATAATTATTTATAATGTAAATACCTAAAAGTGGAAATTTGTAACTGGCTATATGTACATATCAAAATATTATGTTTATACCTAGCTGTAAGTTTCCCTAAAAATAATAAAATAAAATAAAATAAAATAAAATTAATTACTTTATCTATCTCTGCTCTACTACAACAGGTCAGAACTTACGCAAAATGGATGACAAAGCGCGTGCTTCTACTAACCATATTGAAGTAGAACTACTTCCGATCCTCCCGAACTCATCGTCATTCAATTCTCCACTGGAATCGAACTTGATCTCCAACCTATCTGAGTGAGACATAGCGTCGCTCCCTTCGTCAACCTCTACTATGGCAGATAGGTCGAAGCTTGGGTCGTGTACTGATATCATGGTTTGCATGTTCATGACTTGTGCCTGTAAAAATATATTCAGATAATAAGTAAGCTACACCCCGCGGATCGCCTGCACATTAAATGCACTCCGCATTGCAGGAACATTTTTCTGATATAAATATGATAATATTAAATAGCCTGTGCTAGAAATATTCACATTATTAACGTGTTAGCTACCATGTACATTTTATGTGAGTTTCCGATATACGGCACTGTTGCAAGCGCCATGATCACGGATGAAATGAGAAATTGCGGGTGGGTGAATGGTTACGAGCAAACAAAGCGGTCTACTTTCATCCGTACTCGTTTGTTGTGCGAGGTACCATTATTAGGAAATATAGGTATTTTAACAAAATTTAAATGGATATTATCCCGTTAATAATGTGAATATTTCTAATGTTTTTGTTCTAAAACCATGATAGTTTAAAAGCCTATGTGTTTGTCATCTACTCTTTTCTTGGCATACTTACAAAGTTTTTATAAAAAGTTCAGATAAGTTCAGTAGTCCTAGCCTGTAAGGGTATCAAATATCCATCCATAGTTAAATCATAATTTCCCACTGCACATTTTTTTTGAATTTTAAAATTGGTATTTGCAGCAAACAGTAAGTTTTGTATAGAATTAATAAGATAAATAAATTCACACCTTCAAGTTGTTTATGACCGATCTCATATGCTCGATCTGTCCATCTTTTTCCGCCATTTGTTTCACATGAAGAGCCTTCTGTTCAGTGAGCCGTGAACGAAGTTCCATGTGTTCCTTTTGGGTGTCATTAAGCTGAGATAGCCAATGTTGGGTCTCTTGTTTGTAAGATTCTACCTAAGATTTTGACAACAAACATTGAAAACATTGTAAGTTAAAAAGATCGTAAGTTAAAAACATTGTAAGTTACAAGAGATACATATTAAATAAAATGATCTGCAGATATCAATAATTAGACGTAAAGTTATGTCAAGAACAAAAATCGTTTTAAATAAGTTATTTACGGAACAGCACTTTGCACTATACTTTGCACTAGAGTAGCAGAGTGAGATATATATAGGGTGTTTGGTAGAGGGACCCACAAACCAAATGAGCGTGTTCGGGGGACCACTTGGAGAATACAAGTTGGCCAAAAAAAATCCCCGACCCCCCAATATGTTAACTTTTTTTTGTGATTTTTCCCCTTTTCTCCGAAATTGTACCTATTTACCACCATTACATTTGTAAAATTTGTAAAAACTAAAAACATCCGGTCTAAAACATACTTTACAAATGTTATGGTGATAAATAGGTACAATATTGGAGAAAACGAGAAAATTCACAAAAAAAGTTTAAAAAAATTGGGGTGTCGGGGATTTTTTTTTTGGCCAACTTGTATTCTCCAACCAAGGGCCCCCGAACACGCTCATTTGGTTTGTCGGTCCCTCTACCAAACATCCTGTATAAAAAATAGTAAGTAGTAAAGCTTTAAAATTATTAATGTAGCTAGAATTGGTAACTATTGCACTTGGTTATAGAAGTAACAAAATTACAAAACTGTACGTTTATTTTTTCAATACAACAGTTAAATGTCCATTAAATTAATTACATTTGAAATTAATGAAGCGAATTTCATATGGATCGGTTAAAAACCTTCTTGCTTGTTATTTGACTTTACGCGTTTTTTACTTTGAACTTTTGAGGCATCTTTGATTTACAAAAGTATACTGACCTCGTGACAATGTCTTTCTTCCAACTGAGAATTTAATTGTTCCATCTTAGTCAATCTCTCTGTTGCTAAACCTTTCCAACGCTCCACTTCACTTTGGTATGTTGTTCTGTAAGCACCGAAACATCATGTAACACTGAACATAAGATAGCTCCTGTACTATTTAGCTTTTGTGCAACTGACCGTTCAGCTCTGCATTCGTCAAATTCGCTTTGTAACTTGAATAATTTATTTTCCAATGTTACAATTTTCACCGTATATTTATTAACAACCTCTTTCAAGGCTTCGCCGTTCGAACCGCTTGAGTCACTTCCGTTCCTGTAATGAATGATGTGATTAAAATTACGTAGGTTAATTATTTATCAGCAGATAGGAAGATTTTTATTTACAAGCTGTCTTAAAAATGATCGATTGTATATTGAAAATGCAATTTAAAACGTCTTGCAATTTAAAAAGTATAAGGGATCGTGTAAGTGGATATTTTTAGTTATACCGGTCAAATTTTGATTGCATTTCAATTAGTCTCACGTTCAAATCTTGAATAGTGCTACAGT
This sequence comes from Selenia dentaria, assembly GCA_917880725.1. NCBI lineage: Eukaryota > Metazoa > Arthropoda > Insecta > Lepidoptera > Geometridae > Selenia > Selenia dentaria. The sequence continues at coordinate 15,223,203 of OU862888.1, read as the reverse complement.
ATTCTTCTCTTTCATTATTTAATAACTGTTTGTACTCTGCAACAATCACGTTTTTATCATTTTCCAATTGTTTGAGTGCTACAAGGAGAGACTTGTTTTCAGCAGCTATAGAGTCTTTCTTATTATTAATTTCAATCAACTGCATGCTTCTAATATTATCTAGTTCATTATTCAATTTATCGATATCAATATGTAACTTTTCAATAATTTTATCTTTCTGGCTAGAGTTTGTTTGCAAACGTTGAATGTTTGCTTCCAAATTAATCTTTTCAGACTGAATAATCAGAGTTTCTTGATTTTTTTGTTGTATTACATATAAAGCTTCATTTAATTCTTTATTATTCCTTTCGAAGTTCTTTCGAACCGATGCCAAGTTTTGTTTTAACTGATTGATCTCTCTATCATCATTTGCTTGCACAGCAACGTCTATTCTTTGTTTATCAAAATAAATTGTTTGCATTTCTACACTTTTAAAAACTTTATGTTGTTCCTCTATTTTGTAATTGTTTACTGGAGAAGCAGCCTTTTCTTGTCTTTTATAATGTTCCCTTTGATTTTCATTGTTTCTAACTTCTGTGTGAGAATTTTCCACATTTTGGATTTGCGGCTTATGTAGAGTAATAGTTTGACTTTCTGTAATTATAGTTAAACTAATTATTTTATGAAATGAAATATTTATATACATACGAGTATTATAATTAACAATAATTTAACAAAAATTGAAATAAATAATGATATTAAATATTAATAATGTTGTATTTTATATATTCATGCATCCATGTATAAGTAACTATTTAATAGTATTTATAAGTTAACCACGCACGTTGCAGTTCCTGGAAAAGTAGGTAGATTTCTGCGAAATCTATTATATTATTGGCCAAATATGGCGAATCGCCATTCAACAGGTTAAGGTAGAAATAGTTGTAAGGTAAGGGTACGATGGGACTGACATACCATTTTGGTATAGTCTTCATATAAATAACTAATAAAAATATATAATATTTATCTAGGCTATTTTTGGTATATGCAGTGTTATTGATACATTTAATACTTACTGCGGCTACTTAAATCATCATCATCTGATTGTATATCTTCTAATTCTAAAGACACATTTACTTCTCCCTCAGATTGTTTGCGTTCTATAAAACCATTTAAAGGTTTTTCAAAACCCTGATTTACAAGCACAAACGTTCTCTCGAGATTATTACAGTGTTTAATTAGATTTTCTCGAGACTGTTCTAATATTTTCAGTTTTTTGTTAATATGGTCAAGTTCACGGGAATGGAAAGATTCCTAAAACAAAATAACATAAAATAACATCGTGATGATAAGTAAAAAAATAGCTTCTGCATAATATCTATACAGTAATGAACATACCAACATAGTAGCTTGTAATTTATGTGAACAGCTATTGTTATCAGTCAAACACTTGGTTCTTGAAACATCTAGAATTTGGTCGAATACGCTATGTTTAGCCATAAGGCTGGAACGGAGATCTTCGATATCTTGCAATTTATCATTTATTGCATGAGTTTCACGGTAAACATCTTCAATGCTATTAATGTAGTTTTCTATTGAAGCTAATGGTATACTTCCTTGATACTGTTGCCTCAGAACTTGTATTACGTCAAACATGTACCTACAAAAAGTTGAGTATAATAATATGGAAAATCTCATATTATAATATAACCTATGTATATCATGAGCTTACTTACCTGAATTTCGATTCATATCTAAACGCGTAAACGTCGATAATTTTTTGACGAGCTTTAAACATTTCTTCAGCTTCGGTTCTTAATTCTTTTTCCTTAGTCAAAGCTAAATTGAGCTGTTCGATCTTTTTGTTACTCTCTGATGCTTGTAAATGTGCTACGAGTACTTCACCACTTAATCTAAAACCACATAGATAACATGTAATCTCAAAAATTTCATTATTTATATTGCTAAGCAGTCGTGAGTGCTTCTAAATCATAAATTAAAAGTTGACAAGGGTTGCAACATTAATACTAAGATTAGCCCAGTCGAATAAGCTCAAAAAAGGGACAGGGAAAAAACTTCAAGTAGCAAAGGTCAATAATGGCAGTCTAAATTTTGTTTTGCGTGGTACTCAATCCGTTGTATCATCCGCCATCTTGATTTTTAGTGTACATTTTTATTTATTGAATAAGTCGTTGTAATATAAATTTCACATAATTTCGTATCATCGTACATTTATTCTTATGAAACTTTTGTATTTTTATATTAAAAACTTATTCGTATCTGACCAGAAATACGAAAATTTAAAATAAAATAAGGAATAACAAGAAAAAGTCACTAGAGTAAAAAAATGGAAAAATAGAGATCCGAAAATGAATTTGTATTTAGAAGGTAAGCTCAAAATTATGAGCATCAGAGAAAAAACAGAAATTTTAAGAAGGATTGGCTCGATATCACCAGGCCAATAATAATGAAGACGCATACCACTATGTGTCGTATATCCCCATCATAATCATAATCAGTCCATTTTGTTTCCACTGCTGCCTCGAGCCTTCTTCTTAGAGAGAGAGAGGAGTTTGGCCATAATCCACCACGCGGGCCCAGTGTGGTTTGGTGGATAGGTTAGTGGCCAACCCATGTCGAAGTTTTCAGGCCGCCTGAAGGCCTTCGACATAGCCCTAACGACTGTTTTCCTAAGACAAACAATCGGGACCGACGACTTAACGTGCCCTCCGAAGTACGGAAGTTCTCAGTTAAATAATGCCACTAGCGGTCACCTATCCAAGTCCTGACCGCAGCAAGTGTTGCTTAACTTGTTGATCGGATAAAATTGCCAAGTCCAATATCTCCACAGACGAAAGGATTTATGAATTGGATAGGCTTTGCGAAGCTCCTATCGACCATGGAGCCTTTCCAAAGAATTCTCTAAAGAATTCCGAAGGAAAGTGGCTACTTAATTTTTTCCGGCTCAAATCCTAATTCGACTGAGCTAAATTGAGTGTTTAGAAAATGCTTAATTCGGCTTGATTAGTTTTTGCAGAAATTCTATAGATGGCACTCCGTCCCCATACGATAGTTAAAAGAACTAGAGACACAGATTCAATCCTCGGGCTGGTGCATGCGTGAAGATGCGGGTTCGAATCCCTTCCTAGTATTATTTTATCTCTCTAGAATTTCAAAGTTGAATAATATATATGTTTACAAAACCAAACTTTGTGGTTTTAACAATATATTGCGTCGATATTTTAATAACTATTTTATTAAACATATTTAGTTTACTTACCTAGCAACTATGGCTTTGTTGTCGCTACACGACTGCAAATCTACAATTTGATGCCTCAACTGGTTCGTTTCTATGTCATCACTAATGTTTCTTTGCTGACTTTCTTGTAACTAAGGTGAAAAAACAATTAACTATACATAAACAGTCCCAATCATTTTACAATATATTTTATGATGTTAAAATAAGTTGTAACTTACTTGCAATAACGCTATATCTAATTCATTTCCTACGTGTCGACATTGTTGTTTTAAAAATTTATTTTCATGAATCAAATTGTGTAACTGGTTTTTCATCAAATCCAGGTCATCTTTTGTTATAGCAGCTAAAGAATTATCACTGAAATGAAAATTATATCTATTTGTAAAACTACTAACAGTTACCTATCAATACTACATTTTCAAAGTTTGAAACATATAATTTTAGTATTCACCATAATAATAAATTGAGAATTAGGTCATGTTACCTACATCAGTTTAGATTGAGCGTCTTGAATTTCTGCATTTATATTTTCTAAATAATCAACTCTCTTAGTTTTGTCATCGAGCTCATTGCATAAAACTTCCACCTGTTTCTTTAAAACAGATTCTTCGATGCGTAATAATACGTTTTGGTAATTTTTCTCTCCACCTTTATCTATAAATAATGTAATAAAATAAATAATAATTTGATGACATAATTTTATGGCATTTATATCCAAAAAACATTTACTAACCACTTTGATTTAATTGTTTTTGGAAGTTGTTAATAATGTCTAACTTATCAGTCTCAAGATGCTTGAGTAAATCAACTGATTTATTATTATTTTTCAGGTGTTCTTCAATAACTTTGCGATACTTCAAAGTAATTTCGTTAAGAACAGCATTTTGTTTCCAGAAAAGGTCAAGTGGTACAGAGTTTCGCAACTTATCAGTAAGATGAGTTATGGAAAGTATTAAGCTTTGAATTTCAGTTTCATAATCGGAAGACATTGTCATCATTTGCCTTTTAGTATCCATGTTTTCGTTTTTTATATTTTCATTTAAAGTTCTTATATATTTATATGAATCTTCTAAGTAAGAACACTTCCTCTGCAACTGTGTAGAACTGGGTAATGAAATTATTCCTGGGGAAACGTCACTCGTATCTTCATCATCTTGTTGATCTATTTGCCCCTTTAGGCTTTCTATTTGAGCTTTGTATTGTTCTTCCTGTATGGACCACTTGTTATTATCATCAGCCGCATGAATTGCCATCAATGTGATTTTATCATAGAGTGCTTTAAATTTCTCATGAAAATACTCCAGACCTTTCTTAAGTTGATCTACATAAAGATGATTTCCTTTATCGATCATGTTTTCAATTTCAGTGCTATCATTGATATTTATACTAATCTGATCTTTTTCAGACATCCACGAACCAAATTCACATGCATGTTTAGTTGGTGAAATAACGACGATCTCATTTTGTTTATTTGCAGTTTCGATTTCATGTAATTTACGTTCTAGTTCAGAAGATTTCATTGTTTCTTTAGAAAGTTGAGTCATAACTTCAAATGTTTCTTTTCTACAAAAAGATATAATACAAGCGATTGATTATTTTAAACTAAAATATTACTTCATCAGTCGAACGACCCAGACACAATAGAAATTTCATTGTTATATGGACAGTCGATTGGTGAGGGGATATAATATTTATGTGTATTATATAATGTACAAATATTTTACCTTGCTTCGTGCAAAGCTGTAAGTAAAGCATCTTTTCCTCCCATAGCAGCCCTAAGTTCCATAACTGTCGCCATATGAGGGGCAAACCATCCGGCAGTATGTCGTGCTTCCATAGATCTCAATAGTGCTTCCAAACTTGGACATTGCAATGCCAATATCCCCGATGATGTTTTACCTAAGTATATTGAACCACTCAGTTAACTCCTCTAAAGCTCTACCATAATAAAGCTTAAAACTTATACCCATTTTAATACTCACTGTTATCTTTTAAGAAGTCAAGTATTTCTTGAAGTCCTATTCTTAGCCCTTCATTTTCTTCTGACAATTTCTTTATTTCTGTATGGTCACTGACACTTAAATCTTCTTGAGATTTGATGTCAGTTACACTTGGTTGCTTATCTATGATCCTAGAACAGAATATTTATATTCAATTATTATGATATTCATAAATATTATTTTCTTATTAAGTTACTAATGCTAATGCATGACATGATAATAAACTACTATTCAATATTCACCTTTTAGATTCTGATTCGCAATCATAGTCATTGTTGTCGCTATCTTGGACGATTTCTTCTATTTTAATTTCACTATAACCTAAAGTATCTAAAAAATTTGTAATCTTCTTGTATTTGCTAACAAGATTTCGATTTTCTAGTTCGACACGAACTAATTTACTTTCCAATCGTCGTATTTCTTTACACATTTGTATATTATTTTGCTCTAGGCCTTTATATTTTTTTACAAGTCCATCAGTAGATATTGTTTCACTTGCCGGAACATTAAATTTTTGTCTGTAATCAAAGACAATAAATAATTGCCAAATTAATAATAATTAATTGTCTAATTATAAAATATATTCAAAGATTAACTGAGTAACTTACAACACCGTATTTAAAATATGATTTACTAGATTACTAGATATTAATAAATTAATGATAATTAATAAAAAGTTTTTTAAATATAATTTAGGGAATTCACACGCATGTAACCAAAATAATTATAATATAAATATATTTTAAACTATAAAGAACTCGCAGCGAACCTTGCCTAGTGGTTTTAAACAGTCCAACTAGGTAAAGCAAACTGTTTGTTGCGGTTACGAGTTGGATGGTTAACTAACAAGGCTTTGGACGTCCCGGTTTAGGTCTAAGGACGGCTTGTGCCCTTACAATGGAAAGTTATGGACTGATTAATAAGCTATGATAGACAAAAACATTACTTACCTTTCGTTAAACCAGTACCAATCACTTTAAGTATTATGATCAAGTATTTATTAACTTACCTTAAAGTTTCATTTTCCAATTGAAGATCATTGATGAGTTGACTCATATTATTAACATCCTGCACCAAAGATTTAATTCCTTCATCCTTCACTTTTAAATCCCGCTTGTTATGTTTTAATCCTTGCAAAAGAGCATTGATTCCTTCATCTGATTGAAGAAGTTGTAGTTCAGATGCAATTTCAGCAATCTAATAAAAAATAACGTTTATCACTAACTCTTTTTATGTGAATACCTATTACCTATATTATAGCTAACTGCTTACCTCACTTTCACGTATAGCAACCATTTCTTCAGCTCCTTGAAGTGACACAGATAAACTTTTAACTTTTCTTTTAAGCTTATTTATCAGTATTCTTTGTTTCCCATCGTCACTTTCATTTCTACTATCAGTAACTGCACTATCAGGAGTCTCTTCTATAATACCTTTCAGTTGTCTGTTTTCAGTTCTCAAAAGATCGATGAGACAAGCAGACTTTTCCATTTCATTAGAAGCTTCTATCAGCTTATCTTGCAGTTCTTTGATTTTTAGTTCTTCTTTTTGAGATTTACGTTTCTAAAACATTTTCGTGGATGATAATCGAATCGTGCTAATATAACTCGTTAATTGTTATATTTACAATACAATAAAGTTTGACATTTGTTATTTATACTCACGACTAATTTAGGGGATGAAACTTGTTTGGAAACTTGACTTAAATTTTCTTTCAACTGTTCGTTTTCAATAGACAGGGTTTCTAATTCCGCTTTCTTCGTTCTTGCCATGTTCTATAAATATTAAAACACTTGTAAATATATGTCTGCCATGGCTTGGTTCTTGTGCTTACATGGATGAAACCAATATACAAGGACTTAAGTCATATAACATTTTGTCATAACATAGTTTCTTTAAACTTACAAAATAATACTCTCCTGTAAAGCTAAAAACACCCACGTGATAAATGGAGAATATATAATAATACAATATTCGTTCTCCAATAACATACATTAATATCTTCCTGGACGCCTACCAGCATCATATACTACATAAATGATAATACCTAAAGACCAAACAACAAAGTGAGATTTCATATAAATTCTCGGTTTTAATGTATGCTCGGGTAGTACGATCGAATATACTTCTTGATCTTATCTTGCACCATGGTTAGCCACCAAAACTGGCATTTGACCGGCAGCGCTATCATGTATATCAGCAGGGCTATTATGTATCTCAGTTGCTAACAAATGTTGATTGAAATTTGGAAAAATGGCCGCTCTATGTCACTTTTGGCAACTCCAGTAAGCAAACATGTTAGTAAGTTGATGACTGGAGCTGACAAAAGTGACATAGAGCGGCCATTTTCTTCGATTTCAATCAACATTTGTTAGCAACTGAGATACATAATAGCCTTGCTGTTGCTAACAAATGTTGATTGAAATCTTGAACAATGGCTGCTCTTTTGAAAACTCCAGTAAGACTGAGTTGAGAGATGACTGGAGCTGACAAAAGTGACATAGAGCCGCCATATTTGCGATTTCAATCAACATTTGTTAGCAACTGAGATACATAATAGCCCTACTGTTCTCGATGCTGGACCTCTATCAATCCATTGTTATATTAATGTTTATAACTAATTAACAGATTTATAAAGCAAATGACAACTTTACTCGAGTCAAAAAACTGCAGTAAAATATTTAAGTTATTGATAATTTCCATATATACTGGCACTAAACGTTTTTTAAACGTTACCTAATACTAAATACCAATGGGCCACAGCACACTAGCTACTTTTAGCATCGGCGATCGAAGATTTTACGACTCTATCGATGCTGCATCGCGATTTCGCAACTTCCTGCGTTCGGACGCGGTATCAGAATCGCGAGTTGTAGCGACTGCTCCGATGCTGGATCGGCTCGGCTGTAGTGTTGCCGATCGATAGTCGACTATCGACAGTTTGCCGATTTGCAATGATATTACAGAATCGTATTCTGTAATCTATGGTATTGTTTACAAATTATAAGACTGTAGTAATAACAGTCTGTCAGTCAAACTGAGTCGTGTTCGGCAGACGATAAATCGATGCGACCGGTATCATGTATGCGGAGTGTAGCGTCCAAACGCTGTGTCGCGCTTCCGAAAATCGCCTCAATCGCCGCGTTTGGCGTTTTTAAGTGTGCTGTGTGCAATGTTTGGTCGCCGTATTTAGCTTCAAGAAACGACTAAGTCACCGATCGCTGATGCTAAAAGTAGTTAGTGTGCTGTAACCCTTACTATACCATAGCGTTCCGTACCAGATTAGTTATTAATCAATAGGTGCATAATACCAGGATGCATTGAACTCATAGACTGCATTGCAAATTTTAATTCTCTGATAAACAGGCATTTTATTATTACCTTCCAGTGTTGAACCTTAGATTTAATTTCATCGTAGATATTTTCTCTATTAGATTCCATTTCAAAATTTTCCTTCCGTAGAGTCTCAATAAGACTAGTAAGTTCTATCTTCCCTTTCTCAGATGCTCCTAAAGTATCTGAAATAAATAGACTAGATATGTTTTATTTTACTTTATTCAAACAATTACAAGAAGGACCGAGTTCAATTCAATGTTAATTAAAAACCAACTATGGTTATTCCGGCAGATTTAAAGTGGTTAGTTTGAGAAACAAAAGTAAATATTTATTTGCCTAATTTCTCAAACTATTTTCGGATGCATTTCTTTTGATACCGCTTACTTCTTTCAAATGCCGTTCATGAATGCTTACTATTCACACACACATCTAATACGACATGAAAAGGACTTTACTTTCTAATTCATCACGAATATATTAAAAACTTTAAAATATCAACATTACATTTGCTATGTGTAGATAGAATGTATGTGTTAGCTTCAAATATGATTCGAAGAGTAAAATACAAATGAAAAAAGCACGAGTAAAATAAGTATTTCTAAACGAACATCATCAATATATACCTACATACCAACAAAATAGAAGATATCTTTCGAAACATGCTAGATAGGAGGTTGAAAGATTCACAGAATATTTGTTGTTCTAGTGGATTACCAAATAAATAAGTAAAACAATCCTCCTAAAAAGTAAAAAACGTCCTCATACAAGAAACGAGTGTTTAGTACTATTTTAGTAAAACAATTATTCGATAAAACGGCAATACACACGTCAAGCTTCCAGTTTCAAGTTTGTATATTGAAATCAATAAAGTATAAAAAATATAAATATTGCGCGGATTAGCTACATCAATTACCTAACAAAAAGAAATTAGAGCGTCAGTTCACTTCAGAATCAAGTTTTCCGGCAAAGTAGAACCTAACAAAAGTACCTACCTATATAAGTAAAACTTACATATAATTAAAAAGTATCAAGCCTCACATCCTCAAAATATATTAACTGAATTGGTTTATCCTTAATTATCAAAACCAAATATGCACAAAAGATGTTAAAAGACGAAATAAGTTTGTTACATTACCTGATACTAAAACGTACACATAGAAAATCCTGAAAATTACGCAGATCTATCGCGGAGCTATGTCAATATGCCAGGAAAACCAAATCCACTAAAAATATTTTATAAATACTTTTTGGTGAACCTCGCTCTAAATTTCCCATCCATTTTTATGGGCCATAAATCGTAAAGTTTTACAAAAAAATTAAGAGAACATCACGCAAAAATAGGTGTAAGGCATTAATTTCACATCTTTTAAGATACGAAATTTTATTATCTACAATAATGGTCTCAATAACTTTTGCCCAAAAGTGTACTCGTATAATTTCCGAGATATCGGCCAGAAAAGGTTTCTTCAAGATCGCGCTTGAAGCTCCACCCCTGTCAGCATTTGTGATTTTATGCTCAGTAAGTGACCTTAAACCTTACAAAAAAAATCATGCGGGGCCATCTTTGGGGACTGGCGATAGAAGTGAACATAGATAAATACTATATATAGTGAAAACTATTCGAATTATTTTTAAGACAAGCAATCACCAACAGTAGGTAGTCATGGAAACTATTATCGCGCCTAAAAAAGTTTTTACTTCAAAACTTCATTATCTGAGAAAGCGTTAATTCTAAGCCCTTATTTGTCCGACTGACGGATGTTTTGAGTAATATACTCGCAGTATAACGATAAAGGGTCTCGGATAATGTGGCTTATTTTATGCGCATTGTTGTGCAATCTACTAATATATACCTACCTTTCAATTGACTGCATTCATTGTTTATACCGATAAGTTGCTCTGTCAAGTTATCTATCAGTTGTGTTGCCTCTAATAGCTTATCTTTGAGCACAGAAACCTTCTCTTTGAGCTTTGAGTTTTCGTCTTCCAGTACCTAAAACAAATATTTAAATATGCTGTGAATAGTAAGAATTATTGTTATTATGTATTTATTCTAAAATATATTCATCGTATCTCACATTCACATCTCCAAGAAGCTTTCTTATATGTCTGTTTTTCATGGCAACTTCATTCTCAAGTTGCACTACCGCATCCATTTCTGATAAAGCGTCTCTGCTTGATTCACTATCCTTGTCTAAATTATTTCTTTCCTCTAAGTTTTTTTTCTTTCCCTCTAGTTCCGCTATGTCAGCGTAAAGTTGATCCAGTATATCTTTGTTGGCTCTTATTTCTTCTTCTTGATGTGCAATAGTTTCTAATACGCTGTCGGTACGTGCTGGTGAACCTGTTTGGACGTAATCAAATACAGAACGTACAGTAGGTACGATCGTTTTATTCGCCATTTTCGAAATGGCAAAAAAATTACATCCTATGCCACTATTTTTTACGGCAAAACTCCAAATCAATGAGTTTATTGTTGCTAATGCAAGTTACCGATCTATTCAAAGAAATATTATTCTCTATCTGGCAGAGGGTTCGTTTCTGTAAATTCAATGGGCTGTGAAGGACATTGTTGTTGGAAAATGTTATAAATAGGGTTTATATTAAACTAGGCCTTCCATTGTAATAGGAATTTATTTTGTATTGAATGCTGAAAATACAGTGAGTTAAACCACTTCGGAATCTCAATGAAACAGGCATGTTTAATTTTAATTTGCCACTCAGGTGTTCTTATTATTTTTTTACATCACGTTAGGGTAAACTTAGGAAATAAATAAAGAAAACAAGAAATTTTCCTAAGTATCGATGTCATTATAACAATGACATTTCTATTGTGTCCGGGTCGTACGACCTTTGATGAATTATAGATCTTTGTATTAAAAAAACTATGAATGAGTCCCAAAAATCAAAGTCACATTCGATAGCGCATATATCCAGGAAAACTATTCAAAAAACAGATTGACAAAAATCCTTCATTTAGAGTCTTGCCACCAAAAAGAACGGCAAAGAGTGTATTTTTTTTATTATTGGAAATGTCGAAGACTTTTACAAAACATAAAACATATATTTGCAAGTACCATACTATCCATTCATTATACCACATCCTGTATAGTTAGGTAATTAGCATAACTTACTTAAATAACATAACTTAATAACAAGGCAAGGTTATATCTGACTTAGTTAAATTATTAATCAAATTAAAAACAACCTGAAGTCATAGAAGATTTAAGAACAATTATACGACTGATTTATATTCCCGTTTATTGAATTACTAAGCGACTGCCCGTGGCTTTATTCGCATAGTAGGCTCGATCTTCGGCCTAGCATCAAACTACGTCTTTTCTTGATTTAAAAAAATGTAAGAACCTTCTACGGAGTATTAAAAACATTAAAATAAGATGTATGAAATCGGCAAAGCCGTTCTCAAGTTAAAGTGTGACCAGAAGAAATAGGGATTTATTTTTATATATATAGACAAGGGACTGCCCGCGACTTCGTGCGCGTAGTAGGCTCGGCCTTCGGCCTCGCCATGACCTCCGCTCTTTCCTTGGTTTTTCTTTCATAATAACTTTCTCCTGATAATAATTGACACATTAAAAAAAAAATTAGCGAGATTGTTCCATCCGTTCTCAAGTTATAGCGAGACCAGAAGAAATAGGTGTCCATGTTTATAGAATATATAAAATAGTATATACTTAGGCCAAAATTTGAGATAAGCATACCTGTGTGGTATAATTTACTTTTTCCTTTCTTACTCTTTCGATTAGCTGTTTCCAATTTTCCCATTAAGTTGTTGACCTTTAAAAATAATACATGCACATGATTAAACACCTGTTTCTCAACCTCTCATAATAATGGTACCTAGAGGTAATACAATAACAATACTAATAGTATGAAGGCGACATCGTTATGGATCTAATTTTAATTGAAACGAAAATAACACTTACGGTAGGTACCTATTTTTTTTTTTTTAAATTTTTTTATTATTGCTTTTGTTCACAGACTCAATGGGTCCGTGGCATTGTTTACATTTATATTTTAAACTTATATATATATTTTTTATAATTAGTAACGGAATACAGGAGGACATTTTTTTTTTCTTAACTAAACTTACATAATACATTTTTTTTTTGTACACAAATAGACTTTTAACTAATTTCTAAATATCGTACATACCGAGAGCATACCGGCTCCCGCAAGCAGCGCCCGTTCACGAGCTTGACACGTGTGCCAGCCATCGCCCTCCTCAACCATATTTGAGGGAAGAGGACGACCCGCCACACGACGCCGCCGCGAGAAGAAGCCTTTTAGTGAGCGTGAACGCTCAAGGTATTCACGCATACATAATACAAAAGCCTAAGCTTGTCTAATTATTTTTTTTTATAACTAATTTTAATATAAGTCGGCTTTCTCCACCCGGCCCAGGGCCTCCGTCACATCCACATTCCGATCTTTTATGGCCATCTGCAAGTTGTAGTCGCGGATAGCATTTGGTGACGCAGACACCGCACGTCGCACGAAACGGCTGATGGCGTCTTCTTCGTCGTCGGTGTAGTAGGTGAAGGTCCTGGTGTGCCGCGAGACTGCAACCACTGCGTGCGGTAGGTACCTATTTGTAAGTTTGCCCTTCACTTTTGTATGACTAAAAGTAGAAAATCCTAAGACGATTCAGATCGCTTACATCAATTTATATCATCTGATACAAATATTAATTTAGATGCAGATGTTAGGTGGGCAATAAGAATTTTATTATTACTGACACACATTACACATTACAAAAAGATAAATACAGAAATAATTAATCAGCACTAGGTCATTATTATATTTTTTTACACAAAGGAAAATAAATCTCTAAAAGCCCATACTAAGAATAAATCTTGTGTCGTGGGCGTCTGCTTCCTTCAAGGTCTCAATATTAACAGTTATAATATAAATATCTTATATTATGTAAAGCAAGAGGAGGTGTATGCAATGATAACATGTGAGGCAATATATATGTGTGTGAGAGTGTATGCGTTAGGGTATGTGTGCGGGTTTTAGTGCATGTGTGTGATGTGTGTATGTGAGTGTAGAGAAATATACGGGTTTAGGGAAATGAGAAGTGAAAGATATTATTATGAAATCATACGTAACAAATTTTCAGTTTCTTCATAATTAAGTTTTTGCAGCCACCTGGTAATTGAAAATTTTACGTCTCTTGTTTTACATGTCGACAAATTGGGTATAAGCTGAGTCGCCTTATTATATAAAAATGTACTTAAGAAAAGTTGGTGACGTTTTGCCGATTTTGTATTTAACATTTGGATATGAAAAACTTTGTCCTTTCTACGTTTTGTAGAGGAAGTTAATCTTTCATCTAAAGTTGATTGTTTCCGTTGGGATATAAGGAGGTTAAGAATAAAGAGCTGGCGAACTGAAGATAAGATTCTACATTTTATTATGAGAGTGGCAGGTACTACTACGATAGAGACGTAGTACCTATTAATAGTATTTGCACATTACTTATGGGAATTATAGTTGTACTCGACCACCTAATTTGTAGAGTACCTACTAGTTGAGTGAAGAAATATATAATCAGCTAACTTTCTTTGATCCATCATATTTTCACATAAAGGTAAACGATACATGGTGATGCGGTATGGAAGATAGCAGGAAACTAGACCTAGACATTTCTAAACCCTCGTGATCTTTAGACCTAAGCTCTCCGAGGCACTGTCGGATGGAACGGAACGGACGCGTTTGGTGACGGCTCGCTGCTTAGCGCCATGGAGAAAAATTGAAGCGTATTCATATTCATATTCAATATTTATTGCATCATAATTATATGTAACAAGGATCTTACAATTTAATTACAAAGCATCACATATGGCCCTGAAAGGGTATGGCAATATGTGTTGGAGCGGACCAATTTGTATTTATGAATGATACTAAAATGTATAAATAAGTAGCTACCCGTTTGTTATAAAGGGGAAGTAAGTTTATTGCCTGCAAACTTTTAGTAAGCGTAACCTTATTTGTACCAAAGTCCATACAAAAACAAGTATTATGTTTTAAGTTTAAGTCCCTACAAAACACTGGGAGTTTTTCGCGTACGAGTCAACCTATTGGCGCTGCACTCTGAATACTTTTTCTCTATGCTCTGTACTTACATGTATAATTAGTTCTCGAACAGAAATATGTGGAGGAAAACTATCGTTACAAAAAGTTAAGTCGGGTCTTAAGTAAATTTATATGCCACAAAAGATAAGTGTCGACGATAATGCAGCTCAAGCCTGACCGGCACTTACCATTAGGCGGAAAACCGCAGATATCCTGTATACCTAGGCGACAAGTAATATTTATATGAAAGACCTAGGCACAGCCCGAAATGTTATGGCACTGGAACAAATAGTGTTCTATGAACTCGACCGACTTTCCCTGGACTAGCAAAATAAAATTATTTAAAATTACTTACCTGTTCACTTTTGTACTTTAATATATCTTGAGCAAGTCTAAACAGTGTTTTTAAATCGGAGAAGTTAAGTTCGATATCATCAGCTTCCATCCAAGATAAGTTTTCACATAGCTTCTCTTTATCAGCCTGTCCGAGCTCCAGTTGTGAGAAACTCAATATTTCTCTCCAGTCTGTTTCCACCATTGTGATTATTTAAATTTGTTTTATTGATGGAAATAAAGTAAGTCGATAATAAATTCTGAAGTTTTATAGCAGGAAATTTACTGAGCTTTTAAACATAGACTATTAACATCAAAGATCATATCTATTGTCTCTATTATATTCTCTTTAATCTATTGTATTCTCTTTGGATAATATAAATACTAACATAATAATACTAGGAAACTTTTAAATACGACCGTTTTCAAGCACTATCAAAGAGAATACAAAAATCACTACGCACAACGCATAGAAAAAGAAATGCGCTCTGACTCAATCAATGACCAAAATGTGTATTGTTGTGATGTGAAAAAAGGTGGGCGTTGCTAAGCAACCTACGTTGTACCTTGGTATGCAGGTTTTACACTATACCTGGTCTACCTACGTTATCAATGATGTAAATAATGGACTGCTGTACCTACACATAGATAAATCAGAATAAATGCTGTACATTTACGTGCAAGAGAGTAAAAAAGAGCAAGGGGCATTAGATACCTAACATATTTACACAGTCATACCCCCCGCACACAGCGGCATCAGTTATTCTAGTCAAAAGTACTCGTAATTAATCGTTTTTGTTAGTTTTGATTGACTAGAGATAGAGTACTAAGAGTTTTCTATTGAATAACTGTTTTGTTTTTGTGTTCATCTCGTTTTATTTGGAGGCTTCTTCAGTTACGGATAGAATATACACTTCCTAGGCGCTTCTCCCACTGCCACTCACGAAGGATACGATACTCAAGTCGCCAACAAGCTGAATAGCCCAGTCAAATTAGGGTTTGACCCGGAAAAAAATATAAGCAGCAATTTTCCTTCGGAATACGTTGGGGAAGGTCACTGGTAGTCTAAATTTTGATTTGCGTGGTAATAGATGTGTTGCGTCATCCGACGTTTTGATTTTAAGAGTAAATTTTTGTTTATTGAATATATTGAATAACTAACTCGTTTATTTTCATTTTCACACGAAACATGGATTTATAAAAGTTGTTAAGAATTAAATTTACTATAGTTTTGGTAGGTACCTAACCATAATTTTCCTACGATCGATATTTACCGATTTATACCCAAAATAGAGCGTGAATTTTTGTTTGATTAACAACTCGTTTATTTTAAATTTTACATGAAAATGTTTATATACAAGGTTGTTTAGAATTACGTTTTCTACAATTTTGGTTGTGTAAAATTTTTCGTCGGATCGATAATTTTCTATTTATCCCCGAGAAAAGGTTGGGGTAAAATTGCATTATCATGTATTGCATTATCATGTATTATATGTTCATGTGTATTATATTATCATGTCATTGCATTATCACGTATATTTTCAATTTTACGCGAAACATGGTTACCTATATAAAAATGTTTTCACTTCAGTAGCTCAAACATGTAGGTTTTGCTGCCTGAAATCAGAAACAACAATCATGCTCTGACAGAGACAAAGTAACTTTTAATTATTTGTTTTCAGATAGCCGCGAATATCTTATTCAGTCTTGGGTTAATCATACACTTCAAAACATTCACACTCTATCTCTTTCCCGCCATTAGAGAGAGAGAGAGAGAGAGAGAGAGAGAGACCTCAAAGACAAACACGATCGGAATTTCGTACTAACTAAATAAATGTTGCAATAAGATAATTATGTCTTTTAATGTAACGTATTGAATTTTTAAATTATTGTTGTATAAACGAAAATAAGTATTTACTGCAAATATAACTGATATATAACCTGTTAATATTTAATTCTAGTTTCAAAAATATTACGTTATATATTTCATTGAATTGGTAACTCTACCTACAATGTTAATTATTTAAATTCACAATAAATACTTATTTTAATCTATTCCTGTTTATTATTTTATCTCCTAAAGTGTTCTCGCTGCTGAAGTGAAAAGTTATGTGTCTAACACGAGAGCTAAATTTTTGCACGTCGTGCTAAAAACTTTTATAATATCTCACTCGCAGCAAAAGACGACTAACTACTGTGGTAAGTAATAGTTCATGGTCGATTACTCAAATATATATAGAAAAATACAAACTTATACCATTAATTTCGTATATAATATATATAATATAATAAACGTTTGATAGAATTCAAAACAAAAACTTCAAAAGAAATATATCCATGTCATCACAGAATTCGCCCTATTTACATATACTCGTATCTAAGGAATAAAATACAAATATACTTACTACTTACATTGACACTCACTTTAGCACTAATCGATTAACAGCTTTAGGCAGTGCATGTTCCAACAGGCTGGCAGAGGTAACATCCTGGAAACTAATAGCATGCAGAGACGCAAGACCTGCGCCTAGTATTGTTTGATTAAGCCATTTAATGAACTAACAATTTTACCATGAAATTTGGAATTGTGTTGTCTACCTATATAAGGTTGTTACAGGCAGTGCGACCCACGGAACAGGATTTCCTTTAAACATGCGACTCTACTGGTTAATATTAGGACATTATACATATTATTATGATCACTTACACTAAACTAGGATGCCTATAGTTTCTTTTCCTCCTCGCTATGCTGGTCGTCGTACCTACTTTTGGCGACTGACAACTTTGCCTTAGTAATTTTTAAACATTCGCGATGTGAACACATATTTATATTATACTAACGGAGCTTTTACCTTGTCATGAAAAATGAATACCATTAAACATATACATCATTTGCTAATGGAATTATACCAAAATGTATAGTACCTATGTTAAATCATTATATCCAAAAAAAAATATGATATTTGAGCAATGCGTAATATCAGTAGAGATCAGATTTTTATTTTAATCTGTTTCACTGGATATAATTTACTTTTTCCATAATGCATCAAAGGTCGCACGGCCGGACACAATAGAAATTTCATTGTTATAATGACATCTACCCTTGAAGGGTTAACGGACAGTCGATATAACTTTATTTGATATACGTTATAGTTGTTATATAATTTAAAATCTATACAAGCAATTGATATATAGATCAACTTTCATACTATAATCTCATATACTACTTATATTACGTATTGCTCAAATATCATATTTTTTTTGGATATAATGATTTAACATAGGTACTATACATTTTGGTATAATTCCGTTAGCAAATGATGTATATGTTTAATGGTATTCAGTTTTCATGACAAGGCAAAAGCTCCGTTAATATAATATAAATATGTGTTCACATCGCGAAAGATTAAAAATGACTAAGGCAAAGTTGTCAGTCGCCAAAAGTAGGTACGACGACCAGCATAGCGAGGAGGAAAAGAAACTATAGGCATCCTAGTTTAGTGTAAGTGATCATAATAATATGTATAATGTCCTAATATTAACCAGTAGAGTCGCATGTTTAAAGGAAATCCTATTCCGTGGGTCGCACTGCCTGTAACAACCTTATATAGACAACAAAATTCCAAATTTCATGGTAAAATTGTTAGTTTATTAAATGGCTTAATCAAAAGTTAATAATGAATCCATCTGTTCTATATTTTTTATTTAACTAGTACGAATGATTTTATGTCTTTAAATTCACGCACTTATCAAAGTTTTCTGTTGTTTAGTTATAGAGGTTGCAAATAAAACAAATTAAATTTATAAAGATTATTTTATTAGATGTGATGATTTCGATCAATACGTAGTAGAAGTTAATGATACATTGTATGTCGAGGTGTCAACAACAAAATAAAACATTTGTGCTTACTAAAAATAAATTAACAAAAGATAGAGGTTGCAAATAAAACAAATTAAATTTATAAAGATTATTTTATTAGATGTGATGATTTCGATCAATACGTAGTAGAAGTTAATGATACATTGTATGTCGAGGTGTCAACAACAAAATAAAACATTTGTGCTTACTAAAAATAAATTAACAAAAGATAGAGGTTGCAAATAAAACAAATTAAATTTATAAAGATTATTTTATTAGATGTGATGATTTCGATCAATACGTAGTAGAAGTTAATGATACATTGTATGTCGAGGTGTCAACAACAAAATAAAACATTTGTGCTTACTAAAAATAAATTAACAAAAGATAGAGGTTGCAAATAAAACAAATTAAATTTATAAAGATTATTTTATTAGATGTGATGATTTCGATCAATACGTAGTAGAAGTTAATGATACATTGTATGTCGAGGTGTCAACAACAAAATAAAACATTTGTGCTTACTAAAAATAAATTAACAAAAGTAAATACAACGATACATTAGTTTTATAGCAATGAAATCTTGCGTCTGAACATAATACGAAGCAATTACATAGGGCGAGGAGAATACCTTACATAGTTTTGGTAACGTCGAAAAGCTGATATATATAGACACAGGACAGTTTCATATTGATTATAAGATTAGAGACAAATGGTTATATTTTTAGATTTAATCAAATAATATACATCGGATCTATGACTAGATTACATTTCATCTACAACAGAAATAATGCCACAAACGCAAATCAGGCATGTCACAGACTTTATATATATAAATATTTAGATGTCAGACTATATAGCACTCATAATTTCGATATTATACCTAATTTAAAATTAAGCATACTATATTGTATTGTCAACAGTTGTCGCGCTCGCCCTAGTCTAGTCATACTATAATTGCATATTTAGATTATTGTAGTTTACATGGTTATACAGTTATGAGGTAACTTGTACACAGTGTCAATAATATTATACACAAAACCAAAAATGTAAAGTATCGATAGATGAACTGTCATTATCGTAAGATTTTCTAAATCAAGACCAAAACGACAATAAAATTGAATATGTACTTTTAAAAGCGTAAGACGTAAAAAGTTGAATAAAACAATAGTTCATCTCAAGTTATCGATATTGGTAAATTCGATTATACATTTTATACTCACATGTATACGGATTATAATCGGGTACTTTTCAAAACTTACATAATGTACTGTACTTTTCAATTCACAAAACGTCAAAACTTTGTGTACGTCACGTTTGTAATACTGTTTATACTCGAGTTAGCACAAAGTTCGACTTTTGCAGATATATAACTCCAATAGTGACGATGTTAGTATGTATTATTTATTAGTAAACCGCGTGCCTCAGCTGCTTTCTTTTAAAAAGTCACTTTTAAAAGACGAGCCCACCCTTCTCCTAAGTTATAAATAAATAACTACTCTAAACAATTTTACAGGTATATAAGTATTTTTATTCATTTTTTACACAATTATACAACATCGTAATGATCAGATAAACATACTCTTTGGGACGCGTAAAACAACTTTGGATAGATTACACTGACATAGGTATAAGGTATATTTTCTAATATCAAATGACAGAAGCGACAGATCACGAATAAACGAGACTACTACACTATGGTTAGTAGGATGCCGTTAAATATAGAAATCCGTGTACTTTGGTGAACTCAGAAGCAGAAATCTTAACTAACAAAACAAGCTTATGATCTGCATCATAAACAGCTAACACACTTTTGTACAAAATGTTATAAAAAGTCATGGTACAATTTTGGTATATTTGAATATTAAGCACTTAGGTACACTTATCCACATGATAGCTGTTCCACTAGCACTGATTCACTATGGAGATAAACAAGTCCGATGAAACGTCTATTTGGTTGTATTACACAGGTGGATGCATGTGTAAGTTTGCTGCGAAAGTGGGCAGTAATGACGTTCGATCTCTCTCTAGATGGTTTGTACAATTGAAATCATCATATGAATCCAATTCCACAATGTGTTTTTGTTAGTTCTTGCGTTCGCACTGCAGAAAACATGGGAGGAAGTATGTTCGCATTGTCAACATGTTTGTAATAAAATATGCTTAATGGTGGCCAACTTTTTCCGATTACATGAAAACGTGCTCAAAATTTCTTCATGGACGATTTGTTGAATATATTTTGACAATTTGTTACGCTTGAAATTCACCCTATTGCTATACGCAGCTTCTTCTGACATGTTTTTTATGTCATCGCAACATATTGGTTAACATTAAGCATACTTTACTACATATAGTGTGATAATGCGAACGCGTTTCTTTACATTCACAGAGTTTGACATGTTTTCATGTGAATGTTTCGGCAGTGCAAACAATACACATAGGTTCAACACAATATGACCGGTTTTATAAACATCCGTTAGTAAAATGACGGATACAATTTCGGAAAATTGGTTCTGTCAACTTTAACATGCGTTTAGATAAAAGTTACTAAACTTTGGTAAAATATTTTCTTAACGGGCATTTATAAAACCGGCTATCACGTTAATAGGATTATCGGTTGCGAGTGGTGTGTTGGCAAGGCCTCTGTGTGCGTGTCAGCGTCGACGTCGAGTGCAGAGCGTAGCGCGCCTCAGCCGTCGGAATAGCGACGGCGACCGCTATCAAATGCGCTCTACGTAGTTACCTGAGAAAAATAACCATAGATTGCTATTATTGCTGACATCTGTACTAATATTATAAAGAGGAAAGATTTGTAAGTATGTTTGTAACGAAATGGCTCAAAAAGTACTATACCGATTTCAAAAACTCTTTCACCATTGGAAAGCTATATTATGCCTGAGTAAAATACGCTATATTTGATTTATCATCATCATCATCATCATCATCATCATCATCATCATCATCATCCATCACCGCACGGGTGAAACCGTGGAGAGCAGCTAGTACATAATACAAAAAAGGAGACACAGCTGAGCCTTACGAGGCGCCTTCTCGTGCCTTCTTAGTACAACGCAAACATATACACAACTATAAAAGCTTGTTGTTTCCTGCAACGCGATAATGGAAATTGTAGCAGCACAATAAAAATAATCCAGCGTCAGAGCCCGCTCTCAGCATTTAAAAAATCCGCAATAATAACATAGAACGATAACAAGTGCGTGGAGATTCATAAAACTTCTCCATGACATGGAGATGTTTTGGTGAGTTTTTTTGAAAAAGTCTTTCTATTCGTGACACCAATGTTCGAAATTTCGAACCTATATTCGAAGTGCAAGGTTTCTATCTATTGAGGTGTTTTCTATATTATTACAATTTGTGAGCATATTATGAACGACCACAGTTTAGATAAAACTTGCAAAAACACATTAGTGGAAACCTTTTCTGAATTTGTGTCTAAAAATGTATTTTAAGTTTTTCCTGTAACAGAAATCTAGACATAATTATTATGACGTCCAGTAAGTAATCTATGAATTTAAAGAAAGTAAATTCCTTTTCCATTTTTTATATCCAAAGAACACATATACATATTGCCTTCCCCTTAAATAAAGACAATCAGATTTGTTTTATTGGACTCATTTTTAAGTATTCATAGTGAATTTAGCAATCTAGGATAGAGTTAAATTACTTATTAACTGTATTAGGCTAGATTTTAATACAAATAGGGTGCATTCTATTTATATGTAATCTAAGAAGAAGAGGGAAAATACCTATTCAAGTATAGGGCAAGTCTCACACAATATTGAAGCCAATTTATAAAATCGAAATAAAAAAACAAGAACATATTGGAAACTCATAAAAAATATACCTGAAAATTATCCCGTTAATCATTTTTAAATTTGTAATCGATAGAAAATTACAGAGATAAGCAATTTTCTCCACTTAGAGCAGATCAGTCAGAGTTTTTTCATACCTGGGAAGGTCCCGAATCGCCCTGTGCGTTGGCTGGATCCGACATACCAGCCATCATCACATTTCTCCAGAACGTAAACAGTGTCTCCTTCGTTGAGCTCTAACTCGTCGGGGTTTTGTGGTCGGTATTTGTACATTGCGCGATACCTAGAAATGGGGAAATAATGAAATAAATCTATAATTGCCTATACGCAAATTGTCTTTATTTATTTTTGTGGCTAGCAACCCAATTTTACTATTTCCGTACTATCAGGAAGTCGATAGTGCAACTAAATGTTTCCAGTAAACTCTCTTTGGCTGGACAAGAAATAAAGTAGGTAGCTTATTTGGTAATTTGAAAAATGATTTTAAATTAAAAAAAAAAGGGAAGAAGTGCTTGAAGCAGTGATAGTCGAGGGGTAATAGGTTCTTAAGCCGCCATTTCGTTTCGATCACTGGGTCCCTACCTTAGGCCTTAGCTTGTTTTGAATTGAATTGATCGTGATATTGTGTTTTTATTGTTTTAGTGATAATTTTTGAGTCGTCGTGATAATTTTTGAGTAGTTGTGATAATTTTTGAGTCGTAGTGATAATTTTTTGAGTAAATAGCGAATATAAAATAAGTAGCAGGTGTACTCACGGCACTGCCTCCGCGTTAGTATCGACGTACAAAGGCTCTGTGTTGTTGAGATCCACGCCGGCGCCGGTCGGCGGGCCGTAGCCGCGTTCTGACGGTGTCTGGCTGATAGGGGGCTGTCTAGTCGTGTACCCTGGAAACACGATATAGTATTTGAGGCTATAACTAAACACTGTACGCGACTTCATTCGTGTGGAATAATAGTATATTATGCAACTAGTGAATAAAGGACGGATTTAAAGCGAGGGCCATAGATGAATCACGAGTAAGTGAAGGATTCTAACGACTGAATCACGACCGCAGGGAGTGATTCGTGAATATTGAATCACGACCGTAGCGAGTTATTTAAGTGTTAGAATCCTGAGCGATGCGACTGATTCATGGCCCTCGATATAAATCCGTTTTATTCAAGAGTGCATACTATACTTTATACCTTAACTACGAGAAAAAGAAATAATTTAAGCGAAAATAGACATTTAATGAAAAAAGGAAGATTAAATTAATTAAAATGCACATTAAAATTGGAACAATTTAAACATAAAACTAATTTCTAAATATTATTATTATATATTTTGCTCTAATGGCAGCAAAGAACACAATACAGTTTTTATTCTTGCTAATTCTATTTATTGCTAAACTCCTTGTCACAAATATCGACCAATCAAACAGGAGGAGTTCAGTATTTGCACAAAGAGTTTGTATGTCAAATATTCTATGCGCAAGGAGTTTGTATCGAGTATTCAAGCAAGCAAGTTGTATAAGCATTGAGATGGAGATCGAATGTATTGGTACGGTCTAAATTCAAACACCAAAATAGTGATTAAAAGGTCTTTTTATTCACTGTTTTCAGTGAATAAAATAAGCTTTTTAGAGGGGGAATGGTGTAAAATAAATTATTTATTTTATTTAAAAATATTACGTAGTGAAACGTCGTTTTACATACGTGAGGAACTGTCATCCTGATTCATCATGAACCTTTTACTTAATTCCGTTAAAGTAATAAAACTTAAATAATAACTTTAAAATGTTTACTTATATTTGGTGGGCTACTTCCTGAAAATTGCAAAAATAACACGCTACGCTCGTGATTCAATCATCATGAATCACTCCCTGCGGTCGTGATTCAGTCGTTAGAATCCTTCGCTTACTCGTGATTCATCTATGGCCCACGCTTTAAATCCGTCCTTTATTCACTAGTTGCATAATATACTATTGTGGTTTTACGGCTGCTTCTACGTATATAACAACCATTCCTATATACCAATAATAAACTTAAACAATATGTTTCTCAGTTTTACTGTTTTTTAAATGTAAGTTAACGAAATTTTGCACCAATTATAATGACATTTATATGCTGCGGGCACAATCATGACATAAGGATCTAACACGAAAGTTTGAATATGTATAACTTAATCGTATTGTTCACATTTACAGGAAAAACTATCATTTATCTAGTACAACAGCTGTGCCACAGATAACTCACAGTTTGTACGGTGTACGCCAACGATACGGTTAAGTTACACTTGCCTACACAAATTTGAGTGCTAAGGCCCCATCATGTCTAGCGGGGTCAATTCTAGGTCTAGAGGTAAATTGATGAAATACCTGGTAAAGGTTGCGTAGCAGGCGGTGCATTGGAGAGGGCTTGACTGTTCTGCTGAGGCATGTAGCTGTGTGAGCCCATGCTTCGCTTAGCTGAGCCATTCATTAACCCATGCGCCGCCGGAGATGCCACTGGCTTATCTGAATTGTACATCGGCTGGGGTTCTGGAACATAAGGTGTTCTTGATCACAATATGATCATATAATGGTCTGTATTATTGTTGTGTTTTATGGCATATCGGCTAAGAACTATATAGAGGCCACTGCCGGAAGTTACACTGAGGATTTCGTTCTTCCATACTGCCATACTGTCCCATACTTCATAATTGATTCATGTATTTATTCTTAGAGTGAACCCAAAGTGAACTCACATTTGGCCACTTTTTGCTATGGCGATATATTGACGACCCTGTTAACTTACGGCCGGTGCCAAAAACAAATCTATTGTCGGTTTACCCTACTAGAGATAGATATTTGACATTATTTGTATGAGCGTTATATCAAATTTCTATCGGTAGTAAGGAAAACTGTGGATAGATATCCTATTATTGGGGTCGGCCCTTAGTTGATAGTGACGCTGCCTTAGAAACGAGGAGTCCCAGGCTCGATCCCTGACCGGGGCAAAATTTGTGTGATGAACAGAAATGTTTGTTTACGGGTCTTAGATGATTTTGTGATTTGTTAAAGTATGTGTATCAGGGTATCTTAGTATGGGAGTATAAGTGTGTAAACGTTAACTAATTAGCTAGTTTATGATGATTGAAGTCAACAACAAATTATTAATTAACAAGCCGACTTGTGATACACAGATTTTATTACTTTATTACACATAATACCAATTATTAGTAGGTATCATGTAACTATGATTATGCCACAGTAAATCCAATCAGTTTATTACTAAAAATAAACACCAAACAATTTCTAGCACTTCAATTTAGAGTAATCAAAAATTTGCTCTAAATTGAATTTTACTAATAAATATTTAATAATTTTATAGTAAGTTATAAAAATAAACTTTATTGTAACATGTTTGACATAAGTAAATAGAACCAGTTTAGCTTAAGAGCCATTTCACAAAATCACTCTACTGAAGTTTAGGTAAATGCCAGCGCATCGCTTACACAGGCGAAAGAAGTGACGACGGAATAGCGTGACTGTGAGTAACATATTTTGATACTTGCACTCATTTTAAAAACTGTGGCTTTGGAATGAGTAAACAATCAATTTCTTGTCGATTCAATTTATAATCATTTAGACTTATGTTAAATATTTTTTCGTGTCTAACAAAGCAGAGTTAATATCATATTTTAACTGAGATCAGATTAATTGAAGAATGTACTTTCTTTTGATATAATATCAGTTTGGAATTACACTTTATTTAACGCAATAAATCGTGTTAAACTGCTGATATAATTCGTGGAAATTGGCGAAAGATCTTTATTTTTTTTTCTATAATGATGATCAATTATCGATATTCTAGTACACTGTGTGTCAACAAGATTATATTCCTGATGAATAGATTTTTTTGTTTAGTTAATTTGATGAGTTTTTATACAAGAGATAGAACTCTGAAGTTTGCTATATTCCATTTAATTCGTAAAACGAGGTGCGGGAGATTGGTCACTACAAAATAATTAAAGTTATGCTTGTAAATGTGGTACATTAACTGAAAAGAAGACAGATTATTCTATTTATTTCAATTATTCAACTATTTGTGAATCTTTCCTATGATAGTAAATTAAGCGCTTAAAATCTACGATTACGCGCATTAAAATGTGAAATGCCTCTTAACAAAGCCTCTTATTAATTAAATTAAATAACGACAGGTGCAAGTTGTTTTATTAATGTTACAAATTACACCTGCCCAAAACAGTCGCAGCGCTGCCCAGAACTCAAGTTTAGAGAGGTTGGTTACAGCATTCAATTGATATCCAGCAAATTGCGTACTTGATCTTCATTTTAAATAATGTAAAGAAAAAAGTCAAATACTTTTGATTCTTTTCCACACACGTAAATTATACCCGATGTTGATGACAAATTATTATCAAAATAATATATAAAAATGAAAATCACCAGTTTAAGAAAATTATTATCAAAATAATATATATAAATGAAAAGCACCAGTTTAAGAAAAAGGTATTATAAAGAAAAAAAATAAAAAAAAATAACGATTTATAAATTTAAGAAAACGTATAAAAACCATCGTTCGGCTAGGGTTCGATTGCAGTTGGAGCAAAATTTACTTACTGGACTCAGCCCCCTGATCCTATTCCAAAAAAAAAGGGAACCCTAATACTAAGACTCCGTTGCCCGTCCGTCTGTCTGTCTGTCCGTCTGTCATCAGGCTGTATTTCATGAACCGTGATAGTAAGACAGTTGAAATTGTCACAGATTATGTGTTTCTGTTGCTGCAACAACACATACTTAACTCCTATACTCTAGACTATCCTAGACTCCCATACATACAACAAACGTGATTTTTTATTTTTTTGCTCGTTTTTGGTCGATGTTGATAACGGCAACAGGTAGACGCTCGAAATATTTACAGCATATTAAATTAATATATTCGCTTTAAAAATAAATAATTAAATTAAAATAAAATATATATTTGAGGGGGGCTGCCATACAACAAACGTGATCTTTTTAATTTTTTTTTCTCGGTCTTAATAACGATAACAGGTAATAAATTTTTTGAAATATTTGCTAAAGATAATGGTACGACTCGCACTTTGCCGGTCTTTTTAGAAGTCGGTTGCAAAAGATTGCTGTTGATATTAGCATCACGGAACACATCAACAAACTCGAAAGGTATACAACAAAAATCTCACCAGGTTTATTCTGACTAGGTTCCTGAAGTATTGTGACATAGCTGTCAGGGAAGATGCCAGTCTTGGTCCCGTTCTTGCCTTCCCACCAGTTCTGGTCGATCCTTCTCGTGAGCACCACCACTTCGCCTTTCTTCAAGGGTAGCTCGAGATTCGTCTGCGCGGTGAAGTCGAACTTTGCTCGGGCTCTACCTTCCACGATTGCAGGTTTTTTTGGCGCTTGGACTGTGTCACCCTTTTGGATCTGGAAAAATTGTGGGCCTTACTTTGAACTGTGTCGTAATTGCGCATAGGAAAAGTGTTCTTCGCCGTACTAAATGACAATTAATTTAAGCAGCGTTTATAAGTAAGGCAGTGTCTATTATGAGTAATGCCGTTTTTAAATTATATACTGGCATTTTGATGCCAGTATATAATGCATAAGTGCATTTGAATTTATGGACATCCTTTTAATTTAAGACAATAATAATAGTACTAATAATTAGTCATAAGCATTGTTTTTAGCGGAAGTGTCACTAAATATATTTTCTAATATCGTTTATGATTACCTACAGTTGGGTAAAACCGCGGAGCGCAGCTAGTTTCTAATAAATGTCAATCGTATGAAAATATTTACTACTATTTTTTTTCTTTGACTTTGATTTTGATATTAAAGCGCGGTGTGCAGCGGCTGCACCAAACAAAGCAATACATAAACATACATAGATAATACTAATAATTATATTCGCGCAATATTGGCCCATATTAGTAATATTAAGGCAATTAGTGTCATTAACAGTATTTTAATCAAATTAACCCAGTATATCTCTACTAATAAACAAGTACAATTTAAAATTTTAATACAGACTTCCATTCTATTCAGATATTGTAGTGTAACTCAAAAACTACTGGCTCGAATTTGATGAAATTTAAATGGGACCACACGGGAAGAATTTTGAGAATCGGTTCACCCAGTCGAAAGTTATGAGGTAACAAAATAATAAAAGAGTACCTACCTCCTCCTTTTTTGAAAGCCGGTAGCTAAAATTAGTGTCTGATTGTCATGTCAAAATATCAGCTTCCTAATAAATGTATATACGAGTACACTAATATACAGTACTAATCACAAAAAAATGTTTATGTCTGTTGGATTCGACTAATCTTCGAAATAACTGAATCCATTTTGACGAGACTTCCAGTGGCAGATAGCTGAGGTCATATGGAGTAACTTAGGTTCATTTGAATTTGCAAGGCGCTGTTTCCCGTGAGGTCACGCGTACGGGTCAGCTACCTATATAATATAAACCAAAAACAATCGTCTAATAGATATGCGCTTCCAACTATATATGTATATATATATAGTAGAATCAACTCCGCTCAACAAAATATTTAAGGAATTTAGACGACAGATGAGTAAGGCACGCTCCAAATGACCAATCAGAGTAAATACCCACTTAATCTGCAAAAGGATGGACAATGAAAGCATTCTGATTCACGAGCCACTTCGAGATAAGCTAGTGGGAGCGCGTTATGGACAGGTTACGGCTTGAAGAATTCTCGATAATCTCACCGCCGCCAGTACAAATGTGTACTTTATTTTTATTGAAAAATATTCATCGAACCGGTCCCGCTTCCTACTTGAGTGGGGGACGAACACTCGACAAACTCGACGTATATAAATATTATTTTATAATGTTTCTGTGCTGCTGCGCAAATATTTGCTATCCAGTCGAATTACTGGTCTTTGCGTCCAGTATTGGCACAAAAAATACCTACTTGCTATTGAGAGGCCTCTTGGCATTAAGGCTACTAACTCGTATTAAATTATTTATTGCGATCATATGTACATTGTACAGATGTTAAAGTTATGGAAGCAAATAACCCTATTTGGATGTAGCAATGATAGGTACAATACTATTAGCGGATCGATTGATTCGAGTTACTCAAAATTAATTATTATTTATCAAACATTTACATGCAGTTTTTAGTAGTAGTTCTTTTAAACGCTTTGTAAAATTAGTATCCATTTCTTCAGCATGTAAAAGTTTGGTTTTTAGTATTTCGCTATAGATCATAGTATAAGTCCGACTCTATATCACATCATTACTTACCTACGTATGTAATTTAAGCGGTATCCTCGTCCACCTAAATTTATACAATTATTAGAGGAAACTTTAATTTTATGATCTTATTAGCACTCACCTCAACGTAATTGTAGGGAAACAGTCCTACCCTCCCATGAATTTCTCCTTCATACCAATTGGAATCGATTTGTCTCCTCACGTGGATGATGTCTCCCTTCCTAAAGCTGAGCTCTCTCGACGTCTGTCCATTAAACGTATACAGAGCTTTGGCGATATTTTTTTCTGCTTCGTCGTATCGATTCAAAGGTAAGATATTCTTTTGCGAAGGTGTGAAATTGTCTTGATGACGACGATTCTGCATGTCTTGCAGTTCCTGTAAATCAATAAAGTTACATTATTACCATTGATTTTGTTCATCAGCGCTTGGATAAGGTTATCGGAAAACCATGCGAAGCAAAATTTTAACAAAATTTAATAAGGTTATCCACATTCTTTTCATTCATCTCCCACAACTCATTATAGACATAATTTAACCGCGTGTTATACATAATGGTTTATTTGGTGGATGAGGAATCGGTGATATAATTAAGTCGAGAGGCGTTGAACACCAGTTAGAGCACTTCAGTCACGCTATCTTTCAAACATCACCTTCATGGAAGCGTCAAACGCTTCTATGTCTGACGGGCGGATCTCATTTTCCTGGAAACACCAACGAAATAAAAATGAAGATATACAATATGTAAACATGGGTGAAAATACTAACAGAAATCACTAATTTGTCCAACATTTTCGCAGCCGCATTGGCAGTTTTTCACGATGAAAAATAACTACATTAAATGCTGCTTTCTACGTTATGTCGTAATTTCAATTGTACTCGATGCAATTATACGCGAATTAAACTGATTATACACAAGTTATAAAGTGCACGAACATCGCGATCGTCTCGCGACCGCGCCGCGCTTGTACTGGACCAACAAAAGTGATACAAGAGCGTAAGTTTATCCCAACAACACACGAATAAAAGTATTATAATATCTCTGAAACTGCGCTATTTATTGCTAAAGTAGATACCTTACTATTATAAAAATAAGGCTGTTAATTGAGTAAAAGGCACTAATGATGTTCACTCGAAGCGTTGCGAACGGTATGGTAATATGATCAACAGATTTTGGTCCGGCAGGCGAGCCATGCGAAACACAAGGTCGTTTGATACCGGATTTTTATAATTATTTAGCATCGTATATCAGACAAGAGCCAGAAGAGAAAAAGATAAGCTAGCTTTATCTCAAAGTTCAGTAACTTGAAGCTAAATTCCTTTTACTTCAGCTTTCGTGGAACATCGTAGACTCATGCTCTATTAAATGAACAGCATGCAAATGTATTTATGCAAAAATAAGCATATTAAAGCAGGAAAGTAATGAAGAGAAATTTTCAGAAAGTCTTTGCACAACCACGTAACTAGAGAATGAAAGTGAAGCTTAAATGGAATGAAGTAAATAAAGAAAACTGTCTACTCGGGGACAGGTTTTTAAGTAAGTACCTATATATTTCCAAGGTAGGTACTATATTTACTATTTTCACTAACAAGTGTGAGGGTCTACATTTGTAGTATTGCCGTTTCACTATGTACGCGGTGAAATTGCAGTGAAAACAATCCATTCGTATAATAGATTTGAATGATAAACGTGGCTTGAATGCAGGAGCGTGTAATTTAATGAACTCTACAGTGAAAATGATTCTATCTCCGTGTTTCTTTGAAGTGTAACGTATGCAAAACCGTGGAACTACGCATCCGGCGGGCAGCTGGCGTTGGTCAATCATTAAAAAGTTTATAATATATATATATATATATATATATATATATATATATATATAAATGAACCCCTATATTTCCTTGTCACGCTATAACTTGAGAATGGCTTTACCGAATTTAATCAGACAAAAAAATTAGAAAAGATGGAGGTTATGGCGAGGCCCAAGGACGAGGCTACTACGCGAACGAAGTCGCGGGCTGTCGCTAATGTTATAAAAATGTATACGGATAAATAAATCACTACCATTTTTAAAATCACTATTACACAGTCAATGAAATTGTTCACTTGAAGGTGAGTGAATTGATAATTTGTACGAAACATAATCACATACATTTGCCTAAGTTTAGACACCGACGAAGGATATAATCCAAAGTACGTTTGTAGGCACTGTAGGCGAAGGATATAATTCAAAGTATTCATGTAGGTACGTAGGTACTAGGTACACGTTCATGAGTACATGTAACTTGAAAGGAACTTACTCAAGACACTAATAACCGAGCGCAAATACCATCTAAATCTCAACTTGCAATCAAGATTGATGATATCCTGTGTGCAAGAGACGATTCAAATTAAACTAGCATTTCTCTGGCACTAATAACGTCACATCTTGCTAACTTTATTATAGCGCATTTCTAACACAACCAAAACACACCACAGAGTAAATATGGGAGACTCACAGAATATTTTCCCGCGTAACTATTTATGTTGAAAACGCGATGATGAGCACGTTATATTACGAAAACTCGAATGGAAATGAGCAGTGAACAATAGGCGGACGGTCAGTGAAACCGCAAGTAGATCATGTTACCAACACGGTGACTCTATAGAAAACCTACGGGTATCGTATGCACTGTGACCCCGGAAGGGCTTTCATAATCTCTGGTCCTTATTTCTGTACAATAAGAGTTACATTATAACAAACTTCTAAATTTCATATTAAACTTTGTCTTCGAGATTTAATTACAGGAAGGGGGCGGATAAGTTTCCACTCGTAGGTACTCACTGAGTATTTCCAACTACAACATCGCTACTGGGTAAGAGTTAGACATTACAGAAGCCTAATTCAGTGAACGTATAGATGCAAATATAAATACTTATTACGTATATCTCAGTGTTTTATCACCCACCTGTTAAACAGTTAATTGCGAGTGCGGAAGTTAGTTAACTGATATAAATCTGAGCAATTTAAGAAAGTTAGCTTTACTATTATAAATGTAATAATTTTTTTGTGATAATTTCTCAATTCAAGCGTTTTTTTATTTGTGTTCGCGGATAACTTCTTCGTTTATGAACCGATTTCGATAATTATTTTTTTTGTTTGATAGAGTATACTTCCGTGGCGGTGGTCTCATATACATTTCATCAAATTCGATCAAGCCGTTATTGAGTTAGACTTCAAAAATTGATTTTATTATATATATCATCACATATATACCTATATATCATTATATATTAATTAATCATCATTGACGGTATATCCCGTAAGTAGCAAGGTCACTAAAAGGGTGAAAAAACTACTTCTACGAGTACATCAATAGTATCTGTTGATGTGTATACAGGAGTCGGAATGACAGTAGGTCAAATCCCATTGCAGAGTTCAATCTTGCAAGATTGAAGGTCAAAGTTCAATATACATTTGATAGCGCAGGCCGATAGTGATGTCCTATCAATCTATGATATCGATCAAACTGTAGTGGCGTGCTTCGCTCCACCCGACTTAACTGGATTAAGCATATCGCAAACCGAGGATTGACTGACACGGTAACTGCTTTCAGAAAATTAAGTTCGAGGTTTTATCGAGGTGAAATGCTGCATCGGTATTTTTAGTTGCTCATAGATTGAAGGTAAACTGTTGAGATCAGTCGATACAACAGACATTTTTATCGTAATTATTGTTGGTTGGATTATTGTTTCGCAAACGTTTAGTTTTTTTTTTTCTTTTGCTTTGAATTATTTAATGTATATCCTATACTACTAATATTATAAACGCGACACTCCACACTTACTCTTTCACACTCAAATGGAGGGGCCAATTTTGATGAAATTTGGTATGGAAGTAGACGAGGCGCTGGATTAATACTTTCATCATCATCCATCACCACGCTGGTCAAAAAGCTTAATATTCTTGGGCACAGCATAGACAAAATAATAAGATCTCCGCCTACGTCAAGATCGGAATGATGACAGTTCTGTCAAAGTTTCTGACAGTTTCTGATAGCTTAGTCAAAAGCACGCTATCATTTTGACAACGCGATACACTATACGTGCCCGACGATCGTCAAGGGCGATGAAATGTAATGACAGTTTTTTTCCAGGGTGATTAATTTTATATTTTTTTTGTACGTAGGTACTGCATTTTTTTATTAGTGTTTACTAAGTACTGTGAATTATTTACTAAGTACTTAAATTTACTCATGTAAATATTTTATCACATAGAAATATAAATGGCCTCGGAAAAGATAATAGGCTACTCACAGTTAGTACTAATCCTGCGCAGACGCGACGTCGCGGGCACCAGCTAAGTAGTTTTTAATATTCGTTTTTTTATTTTTAGATAATTAATCTATGCTGTACTTATTATACTCTCTGTCACCAGCGTGGCACCGTAATACATTTTTTTTCTGTACCAAAGACAGGGAATTAGTATTACATGTGTACGTATGTTATTTGTCCCTTCATCACTTACTACTTGAACGAAGTTGCGGACAGTCGCTAGTTATAAATAAATACATTTATATCCAACGAATGTATCCATAACGTATTGATTTTGGGACTGCATTGTGAAACATAGATTAATCATAAATTAAATAATTAATGATTATTCTCATATTTTGTACTTAGCCAGCAATTATTTTTTATACGTGAATGTGTTACAACACACAACATAATATTTTGCCTTGAAGACAGACAAATGTAGGTACCACATCAAGTAATTTTATAATTGATCCTTTTTCGTCTTGAGGTACGGAACCCCAAAAATGCCGGTTTTCGTATAATACCTCTTTAATTTATGGACATAAATGACCCAAATACCATCACTTGAGTAAACCATTACTCGAAAGATGAAGCAGGAAGAGATATGCCTATTGTTATCGCCGTTTCGCATGGGAAGTACGTTTATTGCGTGCGTGACACACCGGGAGGTCGCAGTTATGCATCACGTCAAGAACGCGGCTCGGCTTATGTCACGCAACATTTAAGAATGCGGTCGCACTATGCTAATAGTTTTTGGCCTGTTTGCTATGAACTAGCGCCTAATATTTTTGTAGATAAGCAGCGAGTGTGAAAGCCGCTTGAACAATATTTCCTTCACATCCTATTATGTTCCCTGCTGGAACTCAAGCCTCAGAGAAAGGCGCAGGGCCATAATCCACCACGCGAGCCCTAGGCTAGTGACCAACCCATGTCGAAGTTTTCAGACCGCCCGAATGCCTTCGACACCGGTACCGACGGCCCTCCGAAGCAAGGAAGCGCTCAGTTTAATAATGCCATTAGAGGTCACCCATCCTGACCGCAGCAAGCGTTGCTTGATTTATTGATCCGTTAAGATCAGCATTTCAAGCTCCGCTGCGAGCGTATTTTTTTTTAGTGAAAAATCATATTAATAATAATGGACAACATCCAGACAAAGTCGTCATGTTACTAGACAGAACTCTGTTCTATGGTACTTAACGTCACATATGATTTTTGCCCTGAGACACTGACTGCCCCGCACTAGAATGCCCTGGGTCGCGGGAGGTATGAACACACACAATAACAAATCACGAATTTCTGCTCATCACACAAGGGCGCTACTAACTGAGCTAACGGAGCCGTTAATAACCGCAAAATACTTTCGTTCTAGCCATAACTAATGTTGAAAAACGTTTGTTTCCTTCGTGACAAATTGAGAAGTCGCAATCACGCATCACGCCAAGAATGCACGCGGTGCGGATTACATCACGCAGCTGTGAGCGCTTGCGGTAGTGCTGCGACCACACATTGGATTCACCTTTGCGTCCAAGCTTGACTCCAATTTTAAATTACCAATATTTATTACTACTTCATCACATATTGGCATCAATACCACCTGTGTACTCAAACACTGTAGACAAGCACAGTGGACCTTTTAAAACATTTCAATTTTTGTAGAATTTGTTGATGGAATTCCGCTATAACGCTGGTATTCCTTGGTATAATTTTATAAACTCCCAGACATGTTCAATCGCCCATACAGCCAAGGGCATCATTTCAAAAATAATTACGTACACAACCAATAAACAGGTACTAACAGAAGACGCAGCTCGTGACGAATGAGAGACCTATGTGTGGCGCGCGCACGGCATTCTGTTCAAGATGCCCGCGCGCACTCTACTTTCATTCCACTCGCCTTTGAACTTGTTTCGATAACCGTCTTGTTGTGCATCAGTATTGGACATCGGACGGTGATTGGACACAATGTGAACATTGCGTTCAAGTCTGATCCACACATTGGAGTATTGGCCGCAATAGGCTACATTGGTGCAAATATGACCAATCCGCGCGCAAGTGAGTCCGCGGCGTAAACTACTTCTAGAGTTCCGCACGGGACGAGGGCATGTAATATGTCGCCTGTCAGCCTGTATATCTGTCTGTCTGGCTTACCTATATTTATAAGGCTGTGTCTTTTGAACCTTAAAATGTAGTCAGTTCCAATTTTCACAGAGTGTGTTATTATACCACACATCCAGACATGAATAAAAAACAACTTAATCTTGTTTAGGTAAAAAACAAACAGTAAAAATGGCCAAATGTGAATCTGCGCCTCGGACAAATACATACTATGTAGTACGGAAGTTTAAGTAACCATCGGTGTGCGAGTTCGAATTGCCCTTAATTTGATGATGACAATTCTTATAGTCAAGTGGGTCATGTTCTCAATAAAGGCATATGGGAACATTTTAAGATATGGATTGTACGTGTATCCTCTTTTTATATATAAAATATCATTGACGTGTATCAAAGTATTCTTTTTTGGTGGAGATTGAACGAAAACGACCGAAATGTTTATTTAGCATTAATGTTTTCATTCGTTCACTTATTTTATATAGGGATTTAAGTTGTTATGAATCACAACTGTATCTCCCACGGGAAACCTTCTGTGCCACCATCTAACCAGGTTAACCGCTGCCATCATCTCTTACCGATTCAAATTTTGACAGCAATATTACATTACTGCAGCGGCCAGCTAAAGATGCATTAATGAAGAAATGTGGGCCGAGGCGAAGCCCAAGCACACATACGTAAGTCAATCAATGCCTAGTTATGGTGTGGCCAAGCCTCGTATCTTCTTCTCAGCCGATTCGCTCTTGGCAGAGCGGTCGTGGCCGTCATGTAGTAGTGATAACATTTTTCCATTTCAAATTAGATTTATCCGGTTAGGTCAAGTTGTCCTCGTGTGACATAATATTGTACTATAGTATTTTCCAAACCTCTAATACTTTTAATACTAGGAATAATTATATAGGATAGCTGTACGTAGTTTTAGTTTTAGAAGTACTCGGAAACTGTAT
Organism: Selenia dentaria; assembly: GCA_917880725.1. NCBI lineage: Eukaryota > Metazoa > Arthropoda > Insecta > Lepidoptera > Geometridae > Selenia > Selenia dentaria. The sequence continues at coordinate 15,185,918 of OU862888.1, read as the reverse complement.
GCATTTTTACAATAAAATCCCAAAACACATAACTGAGCTCATAGAGGGGAAAATTCAAGTTGACTGTAAAAACGTTTTTTATTAAAAATAAACAAAACATTATATCATATTAAAGTACAACCAAAAAACATATTAAAGTCAGACATTATATAGAAGACAAAGATGCTTGGAATACGCCACTTAAGGTAGGTATACGTAAGTGGAAACATTGTAAAAATCTACATGAAAATAATGGTCCCGAGTTTCTTGCCACTTCTTAACGGTAGGCTTTACATATTTTGGAACGCGGCGGTAGAGTCTTTAAAGTACATTATAATGAATAATTGACGTTCATAATTATGTCTTGGATGAACTAATTGTCCTAAACTGAATAAATGATTTTGACTTTATATCAAGCAGTTCTCACCTGTAGGTATTTGTTCCGCCTCTGTTCTCTGTAGAGTCTTTTCATATGTTCCGCCTGTTGACGCGCCAATTCCTTCTCGGGAACCAGCGGCAGGGGGTCGTGCCGCACTGGGCATCGGTAGTGGATGTTCACATCGCTCTCCACATAACGTCGAGGGGATTCTACGAGAGAATGGACACACTATTAGTAACGCTATAGATCCAACTCTTCTGTACGGCTAGCGCGAATAACTGCGTAAGTGTAACGTAATGTGCCGTTCACGTGAAACAGTACAAACTGTAATTTATCTAGGACAACTGTGACACAGATAACACATAGTTTGTACGCCGAAGCGTGACGTATTCTTAGGATACGAATACTTTTTCGCAAATTGTCTGTGCTACGGCCTTTGTCCTGGCAGTATTTTCGTCACTGTACATAGTTGGAGCGACAATACGAAAGGACAGTAAGGACGATTTTGTAAAGCATAATAGGTACATGTTATGGATTTAATTGAGTAATGTTTGGTATTATATTGTACACGTCGATTTAAGTTACTTAATATATTTTATATTACGTTATTTTACTTTCATGGTGCGATATAACTTTTTAATCTTTCCTATACCGTGATAATTAAAACAAAAGATTATGAATGAAGCTGACGTATATTTACGTCTCTGGGACGCAAAGGGTTACAACAATTTTTAACTGACATCCCTTCTTTTATATCCGGTGCTGATGATAAATTACAATTATTCAATTTAATTATATCAAATACATCCCAGCTCTCAAATAAAAAAACGTATCATTAAAATCGTTTCACTTATAAAAAAGTAATAAGGTATCATACATAAAAAACAATTTGTATTTTGAACCTCCTTCTTTTTTGGAAGTCGGTTCAAAAATAGGCAGTCTTAGGGGACTGCCGACAGAAGTGAAAATTTCCCTAGCATAATACTTAGTGACGAGCAAGTCGGTGACGCAAACGCTTATGTTTGCCCTTACTAAAAATCACACAACGTAACTAAAGAGATAACTTCAAAAATCAAATGTTTTAAGGCACAGATTATGTATTCCGTGGCCTTAGTGCTTATATACAGTACAAATGTCGAAGGGGCAGTCTTTTTGCTATACACGGATATAGCGAGTGATTGTTTTAATTATCATAATTATTATATAACGATACACGAAAGTGATGTACTCAATGTCCTTCTAAACATTATTGAATTATAATTATCAAGGTGAATATAGTACCTATACAATTATGTAATTATTTACTGGTGAAGTTATGAAAGGTTTAATTTAAAAAAAAAAATATTTTTTATGTCACAAAACGTAAACCAAAGCAGGCTAAATTTAAAGACACTTCATTACTATTTAATTGCCTTTGCAGATCTCGTAACAGCTAACAAGGCATTACGGAAATTGCGGTTAAGCTGGCTCGCATTTAATATAATAATTGCTTAATTTTCTTTATATGTATAGGAGCGGATGCGGTAGAAATGAAATTAACAAGAAATATCATTAGTGCTTCGGTCCACTGAACATAATAACCATTATGTGTGCGCCGTTTGTAACTATTAAGCTGAGTGAGATAGATATACCTAGATAGACGAGAGATAAAACATTTATTTGCTTCTTCAATACACACGTACATTCGTTTATACATACCTAATATCTTACACTAGCTGCTCTCCGCGGTTTCACCCGCGCGGTGATGGATGATGATGATGGTGAATCTTATATAGTCTATGTTACTCAGGGTGAATGTAGCTTTCCAATGGTGAAAGAATTATTAAAATCGGTTTTAGTACTTTTTGAGCCAATTCGTTACAAACATACTTACATACAAATCTTTCCTCTTTATAATATTAGTATAGAAGTATTGATATAATGACTAGCTAATTAAGAAATAACTTATTAAATTACGTGTGTGTTGGAGCCTACACAAATAGGCCACAGCTCAGTGAATTAAATTGCTCAAGGAGCCAACACTGATTTTCAGCTCTAACCCTCGAGATGACGAGACGAAACGAGTCCATCATAACCACTCAGTGCACCCAATTTTTTTTCGAAAAATATACTTTATGTGAGTGTCAAAATGAAAATGATAAAGGAAGAAAACAATGAAGATAACCTCGTGATGAAACCCTCAGCATGTTGGTAGATAACTTTCTACGAGTATATATATCAGTAACCGCCTGGATAGCTACCACCTCCAAGATTGAAAACCTGTCGCAAAGCACTTAATGGTGTTCTGGCAGATTTCTTGCGATCCAGTTCCATATGGTCCATATCCAGTAGATTTAGTGTGATGCTACCTTCGACCGCATCAGCACTGGCCATCAAGTGAGACAGTTTTCAAAACTTTATTCTACGAAGTTAAAGAAAATATAAAAAATAACTGAAACATGCAAATATTTATACCGGTGAACTTAAACTTGATACATTTCGTAGATTTGGGACTAATTGGGACCCTTTTTTAAGTACGAAAATACCTGTGTTAGAGTGTCTCGCTCTTCTGTAGTAGGTACATGACATCATACTAATATTATAAAGAAGAAAGATTTGTGTGTAGGTTTGTAACGAATTGGCTCAAAAAGTACTAGACCGATTTCAAAAATTCTTTCACCACTGGAAAGCTACATTCACCCTGAGTAACATAGGCTATATAAGATTCATCATCATCATCCATCACCGCGCGGGTGAAACTGCGGAGAGCAGCTAGTCTAGAATAAGGAAGAACACGATTTAAAAAGTTAACCAATTAAGTAACTTAAGTTGAGTGGAACCAAGTTAAATGCATAGGTTAAGTTAGATAATAAATTTATGTTTTAGCGCAAGTATATTATGTGGAGTGTGTATGCTCCTGTCTAGCAGTATTTCAGGAGCACCCAGAAATGTAAGTGATTGTATGTATATGTGTGGAAGTGAGTTGAAGTGTGTGTGTAGTTTGTGTGTGCTTGAATGTTACGAAACTAGTTTTTAAAGTTTTTCAGATTCTTCGTAGTTAAGTGTCAATACCCAATAGGATTTATTTGACAAATTGAATAAGGTCGTATACAGAAGGGAACGACATAACATCAAAAACCAGAAGATCACAATAGATGACCACATAAACGGTACACCACCGCTTTACGACACAAAATCGCGTCAACTCCGCAGTCAATTAAACATTAAAAAGTCGTTTTCCACCGTAAAAGTGAAAGCGAGTCGTGGTCATGGCGTTCGTCCCACCATCGACAGTGCGGTAACAGCTCTCATAAGTACCTCTACCCATCAAAAATCGACACATTAAAAAGCTATCGAGAATTGGCACCACATTATGCGATGACACACGTAACACCTCGTGAGTGGGAACCGGTTTAATATTTATTGTTGTTATATCATAGAGCTTGCTGTCGCTTACGATTCCGTTCGTGTAGTATTATGGTCATAGTTCATAGAAATCGTACCTCGTGATAGCTATTCAACCGGTACGTATACCAAAATCTTTTTATTATAGCTTTAACGACGAAGAAAATATGAATATTTCCTTTTGTAAACGTTACAAGCACGAGGTCCATCTGATGTTAAGTGGTAATCTCTTCCTAGAACAGATGCATTTCCTCACAAGTGACGAACTGCACTGCGCCATTTGACATTGACAACTTTTAATGTATCACTGTAGCAGTGATAGTTGTTAAGTCTCGTGTGCCTGTCATTTCGCCGGCAACCATACCGTCTAACCAAAACACAGTATTGAGAACATTACTGATTCACGGTAGCAAAAGGTAGTAAAGCGTGTGTGAACTTTGATACGGAATATGTACTATTTTTCATACAATAAACAATTCAGAGAGGGTGTCTTCTTGTGTCAGCGTAGGTACACTTGAAAACCCCTCAAATTCTGAAGATTATGTAAGTACCTATAAGAATAAAAATGATGATTATGAAGATGTAAGTTACCTACTATAAGTGTTACCTACGTTTGAAAACAATGATGTGGGAATTTATTTTATACAAGAGGTACCCGTTCCGTACCGTAACGTAAGGCACGTGGCGCGTCATTCTATCATATCTAATGATAAGATAAAAGTATATGAGGAGTGGTTTTAGTGTGAATCAGCTACATTTATTATGGCCTGTATATTTTAGTAATAGAGTAGTAAAGCAGATGACTGCAGTCAGACTATAAAAATGTGTTTTTGTACTCGAAGCACGAACATTGAAAATGTATCTGATCTACTAGTAATCACACTATTAGGTAATTTATAAACGGAATTCGCGTATATTTTGCTTTCTGAGCATTGAGAAGAAGACACTTGAAGAATAAATGGTGATGAAAAAGCAGAGAATGTACAATTTTGAAAGTGTTCTCTTTAGAAGTTACTTGGCCAACCTGATCAAATCAATCCTCATCAAATTGCTCTAAATGTTATGGCAAACGCTATTATATACGTATACGAGTCGCGTTCATCTATCTATCGAGTTATCTGATTATATAGTTTTGGTCAATCGCTGACGTCAACAGAAAAGTAACTGCGACTATGTACTGCTTTTCAATAGCAGAAAAACATATAAAATCCATAATTCAACTGGGGTTCGAATGCAGTTGGAAAAAAAATTAGTAGTGGAATCAGCCCCCTGGTGATTATGACGAAGTCGGTTCTATTGCCCTCAACGTGGATCCGTGGTTTAAAATTGTATTTTATTAATATATCAATGTTTATTAAAGGATATAAGATCTAATTGCAAAGACGTATTGAAAGCATAATCATCTATCGGTCATCTAGTTGAAAGAGCAAGTAGTCGTTTATTTTTATTATCTATATACCTACTTATTTTTGGGTAAATCTGTGCCTTCACAACGATCACGTTATAAAAATAATTATAATTACGCCAATATGCTTAAGAAGACAAAAATTGCGTAATATGAATTTTACAGGAAGGAGAGATGATATACGCTTAAAGGAAAAGAGCCACCAAAAAAGTTCATCGTACTAAAGCATCCACAAAAGCAATCAAAAACCTTGTTGGAATACCCAAGTGGAATTATTATTGTCACCAACTTTCATAGTACGTGTAGCGATTCGAAGCACGTGCTTACGACACGGCCGGCAGCACAAAGATAAGATTACCATCCTCTATGGGCATTACCATGGGATTCCGCGCCTTATGCCTTGGTGAAACCTGCGTTATGGTACAAATATGGTGATCTACCCTTTCTGTATAGTTTGTGGTTTCTACATAGGAATGTCATTTGCTTAATTGTTTCGCTAGTTTATCGCGGTTTCCTTGCTTATAGCTTTGCATAAAGTAGCTAACAGTGCTATACGCTTCGTGTTGGCTCTTGGTAAACAACTTTCTTAGTTAGACTGCTATTATAGGGAATGATTGCGCGAAACGACATGGAAAGCTATTGCAACTGGCTTTCACTCAATGCTTTTATTTACAGGAAATACAATCTTACGAGTGCGTGTTGTGTTCTTAATTGCAAATCAATCAATAACAAGTTTACTGATATGGAAAATTTACCTAATCTACTTTGTGGGAATAATATACCTAATTTGGATTGATTATATGCAATACGCCTTAAGAGTGTATTATTACCGCACGCAGGAAATCCGGACCGGAAATTGGGAAAATATATTTGAAGACCACGAATACAGTTGTTCAGATTTCCTATTGGTTAAACAACATGCTGGTAAATAAAAAGATATCTACTCAGAAGGACAATCATAGATTTGGAATACCACGAATTGTTACATCTTTCTGGTGATGAAACTACAGACTGATATCAACAGATGAATTACCAAAAGTATGTCTAATCAGCGTATTAATTTACAAATTAGGCAATTCAAGTAGTTAGACCGCGACCTCTCTAGATGTTTCATAATCTCAACGAAGCGTAGCGTGGCAAATGATAGAAAATATCTCTAACGAGACAAACTTGAATTTTCGACAGCGGTGCAAACTCGAAAAACAGCCGATTGCGCAATCTAACCTTATATACAAACACATTACAAAACAATATTTAACTAGCAAAGTTAGCATACCAATTATATAATACATAAACAATATAAAAGGTTGTGCGTTTTAGCGAATAACTTTATTTTTCGTATACTTAAAGCTAGCTTAAAATTTCACTATAGTGTAATTAAAAGATTCAGAGACAATCAGTTTAATGAAAATAGCTCTATTGCAATGATCGTATGATAATAAAAAAAAACATGAATGTTAATTATATTACAGACTAGCTCCACCCCGCGGTTTTACACATGCAGAATAACTACAATTATGGAACAATTAACTGAGATAAACAGTAACATGTGTTATTCCAGATCATCACAATTCTATATCAACATTTTTATTCGAACATTTTTAGTAGTTTTAGCGTAAAAGATTAACAAACATCCAACCATCGATACAAACAGACATACTTTTATTTTTTTACTTGCATTTATTTTATTAATGAACATGTTCATAATTGAAATAAACGAACCATGAACGGCCATCTTCTTAAACTGCTTTAGAATCCCCATGTTCACTGCACTGCACTACACAGAAACTGCGGACTATCGTACTTCTGCGGATTGTAGCTCCGAGTGGTAAATGTGGCAATGTTTGTCTGTGGGAGCGTTGACGTCGCGTGTACTGCCGCCGGCCGCCGGTCTCGATAGATCACCCGAACACTTTTAGTGTAGACATTCGATACAACTAAGTACAACATAATCTCCCGCCCATGCCCACTGAGGTTTACTTTCGCTGCGCGTCCGTACGTGCCCATAATAATTCAAAATATGCGGTTGTCGTGAATGACGTTAAGTTAACTATACGAATTTAGCAGCTAGAATCATACGTATTATAAAGAATACTTGAATATTCTATCAACAGAAACAGATTTCATTTTCACTACACAGAATATTTTGTTTTGCCTAAATTAACTGTGGTGGCCACAAAAATAACATAACTGCATTCACATATTTCCTAAAATGTGTGAATGCAGTTCAGAATATCACAATAAGTGATGGATGGTCTCCTAGGAATGTTTTCCTGTAATTATAACGGTCTTTCTTTACTGCCCCGTCGCAAAAATCCAACCTGTATATGTGCATGTTTCAATTTCAATTCATATTTTATTTCAAATCTGCAAAGTAGGTCAGATATTATTTGAAAATTATAACAGTTCCATTCAAGACCCAATTGGGCGCAGCAAAAAAGGAGAGAGGAAGAAAATTCAATATTTTATTGTATTAAATATACTTCATTTTATAGTACTTACACATAGACTTGTAATTTTAGTATATACATACTATCCATACTTAAGGTAATATTTTACGATTAATAAATTATATATACAATACATCGCTTAATTAATGTAAGTTATGTTATTATTATATTATTGTTTTAAACAATATCTACATAAAGCAAATAATTGAATTATGTCAATATTGGTACTTGTGTAATTTTTCGATATAATTTCTATTTCCTTTACACAATACTACATATTTCATTGATTAAAGAGAAGAAGAAATGCCAAGTTAAATTCATATTTTATTTACTTACATTAAAAATTTCAATGGATGAAATTAAAACCAAACAAAAGTGGTTACAAAGTACCTAATGAACAATTTCAGTTGCATTATTTAGGCTTTAGATTCTAGATAAAAGTAACCTTCGGTCCTTCGACTATCTCATGCAAAAACTAACAAAGAACTTTGCAAATCTTTCTGTGTAAGAAGGACAATCCGATGCACTCAATTTTGCATTTATTATAGCGTGGATTTATTCATAATTACCTAAAGGATAAAATGTATATCTATATTTTTAAGGGCACAGTTGAGTATATAGCTTAATCCATCAAGAGTCAAACGCCCAGACACAATAGAAATTTCATTGTTATAATGACATCGACACATGAGGGGTTAAAGGTAACTTCAATCTGATAACCGTATTGATAAGAATATGTCTAAAGGATAAGGTTATTATGATGAATAATACGGGTCATAATTATTATTAGATATAGGGTGTTTGGTAGAGGGTCCGACAAACCAAATGAGCGTGTTCGGGGGCCCACTTGAAGAATACAAGTTGGCCAAAAAAATCCTCGACCCCAAATTTTTATAAAGATTTTTTTTTTGTGAATTTTCCCTTTTTCTCCGAAATTGTACCTATTGAGTTAAAATAAGATTCTCATTTATCATTTACTTAACAAGTTGGTAAGTTTTATACCAACTTAGTATGTCATTGTACTCGTAATAAGTGATAAATAAGGTGATAAATAATTCGGAGGAAACGGGAAAATTCACAAAAAAAGTAAAAAAAAATTGGAGGGTCGGGGATTTTTTTTGGCCAACTTGTATTCTCCAAGTGGGCCCCCGAACACGCTCATTTGGTTTGTCGGTCCCTCTACCAAACACCCTGTATAATTATTTGTTGGGTATGAAAAACATTGGACGAAAGATATTTCATGATTAACAAAGCTTCGGAACATAACAAAAACTGAACAAAAATCTAAAAGAGATCACAAGTCTTTTAGATATCTGGGAATTCAAGAGAAGATATGAATGATAACTCATAAAAGGCAACTAAACAATTAAATCAGCACTTACTATACGGTAGCGGGGCATAGACATCCGGGTATATGTCTGTTCTATTGACCCATTCAGAAACATCGTGAATCGTGTGACGATTTCCTTCCCTTTTTACATCACGCGACTTCTCTCGCAAAGCTACACTTTCTGCATAACTATCGTCTTCGTCGTCTATCGCAGTTCCATAATCATTAGACAAATCATACAAAGAAGCGGATTTGTTATCTGCACGTAAATTTGAAGCATCTTTCCGAACATCGCTGTACTCTATACGCGCTACAGACTTCTTAAGCGAATTTGCATTTGGATGATCGCGTAATTGCTTGTATTTATAGTCATCTGTTTGTTCCGTTGCAGTTAGTATTTCGTTAAGAGGATTTTTAGAGTCACTATTAAAATAGTCATTATCAAAGTGTGTTTCTGTTATTGTTGAACCGTATTCACTTAATACCGCATTCGGAGGCGCAATTATGTTTTTTTCGGCTGCGATAAATGTTTCTTTAATATTCGTTGAATCATATTCACTTATGGGCTCATTTGAAGATGTAATGACGTTTGATTCAGCTGCTATATAAGTATCTTTGATTCTTACAGATTTGATGACTTTTTTATTTTCAACGGATTGATTACTTTTTGCACTATCAGAGTCATATTTTGTCACAGATTCGTTTGGTGTACTCTCTTTAGAGAAGTACGCAGCATCGTTGTCGTATTCATTTTCTTCGTAAAGTAAATTCTTTTTCATAAACTTATTTAATGCAAGTTGGGATCTGGATAATGAGCCGGAAGTGGGCACATCACTGAAAAATCCATCATCTTCGTACACTAAATCACTTTTAGAGTATCTGTCCTCAGCCGCATTGTCACTATTTAATTTATTCACATTCATTTTGAATATAATTCAAGGTATGATTATATTACATGTTAACACTTCACACGACTACTAGGTAGGTTCAGTCAAACTGAAGTAACGATAACACAGATAAACATTTTATCGGTTAATAATATAAGATAACACTTGTTGATACAATTGAGTTAATATAATAAAGTATCGTTCCAATTCACCACAACACTTGTTTATTAGTTTATGCGAGACGAAGCATAGGTAGGTACCGTGTTCTCAAGCGAGGTTACAAGAACTATTTACAATCGAAAAACTGTACCGACAGGTTTTAGCGGTCCTATCGTAGCGAATGACGTAAATCACGGACAGTGAACAGCTAATCTTAAGACATGAATGGATTTTTTACATCACTGCTGGAATCCGCAAATTTTTCACGCACCGATGACATAACCGATATTTGATGTGATTTTAATTCACTGAATATTCTAATAACGAATTTAAATGGTGTGTAAGCCACGTATGTACACGACGGCGGTCAAAAGAATAAGTGGAAACGAGGATTGTTTGGAACAAAGGCCATTGTTTATTTTTTATTCGCACAGATAATATAGATATATATAATTGCGCGTATCGGCTCTCACGAAGCTCGGACCACGTGGTTTTCTGAAGCATTAACTACTGTAAAATGTTACCTAATGGGTAAAAGTAGGTTACTACTTTGTCTCATTTATGTTTAAGAGGTAGCTGTAATTTCATTGTTAGCGCAGTTATGGAAATTCATTAATTTATTTAAAGTAAGAATAATGATGTATATTGTTGAACTTGCCTGTGTCTGAATAGCTCCCGTGGGACGTTCTGCGTGGAGGCTCCGGGGCTGAGTCCGTCTCTATCAGTGCATAACAAAATGAGATGATGAGGCATTAACACAAAAACAAATGCAAAACTAAATAAAATGCTACTAATCCAAGAATTATTGATTTCCTCTTCTACAGCAAAGAAATATGGACTTGAAATTACTTATAACATTAAATAGTACGCTTACGAATAAATTTAAGTGAAGATAAATTGTTAAAGGTAAAATAATTGTAGCTCCATTTCATTCATACGAAAACATTAAGAATAGTAAACATGTACATACTTAAAAGTCAACAACGAGCGGAGCAATCACGCAATGCAGACACGCACAGGCCGGTGGGGTCGAACGTAACGAGAATCAATAACTCTTTATAGGAAGCATATGTACAAATATGTTACTCCAAAATTAAACTAAATTTATGAAATCGATGAAAAACATAGTATGGATTAACCTTGAAACGTGACCGTGTGTCGTGACGGTGTGATGTGGGCCGCTAGGCGGTAGGGCCAGGAAGCGGGTGGCGGGCGCGGCGGCGTACGCGGCGGCTCGTAGCGCCGCACAGGACGATGCAGCGACGGGTCAAACTCCTGCTTATCTATTGTATCACCTTTCAAGATAGAACTCAGTTTTATAGACTCCTTCGGAACTTCTTTTTTGATATCCTTTTTGACTGGGGATGTTCGTCCGCGGACCAAAGTGGAAGGATCTTTGATAGATCTATTGTTATCGGTGCGTCTTGGATAGCGATGCGCCACCCATGATCCAGCCAAGTAAGGTGCCATATCGTGGAGCTCGCTCACGTCGGGAGCAGATGCGTAAATCTGACCCAGTAGTGACATCGTTTCGAAGCGACGTCGAATGCGCTCTACTTCGCCCTGGCGACATTCTTGTGCTTCTTCCGCCGACCTAGACCTGGGAGCAGTACGTCTACGCAGAGCCGCTAGTTTAGATATGATGTCGATGTGGGGCATGTACCGGTTTGTTGGACGAAGCGGCACCCGCGCTACGGGTAGCATTGCGTGGCATCTGTCCCTCCGCGACGAAAGTTTCTCGAATGCGGACCAGTTCCTGTGGAGCACATTGCGTGCGATCTCCGGGTCGCTGCGGTGTCGTCTCAGCACCGCCCCGGCCGCAGTGGGGGAGTCGAACCGACGCGCAAGGCGGCGCACCTCTCCTGCACGAGCCAGGTTGAGGTAGGCACGCCAGTACCGCTCGGGGTCGGGCGATGGGCTACGACTGCGCCAGATAGTCTCGTCGCTTGAGCGTAGCGTGTCGGGTGTTCGAACATCAGAAATGTATACATCCGAATGGGGTGACCTTGATCTAGATCGTTTTTCCGGCTTAGATGGAAGGGAAAGAAACTTATTTTTCTCGCTCTCCCCGAAGAGTTCTTTAAAATTTGTACACGAATGTGATTGCACTATTTGATGCTTTTGTGGTTCAGGTTCTTTTATTTTAGCGGGCACAGAGTGCGCCGTCGAAGATATTGCCGATTTTTCTTGCTTGACTTTTTCGTCTGAGCTTTCTCTAGCATGATAAATCGTTTTGGCTTGATCTGTGAGTTTTTTTACTGATTCAAAGTATTTTACTTTCTTTTCAACTTCTTTACTAACAGGAGCTTTAAAAATTACTGTTTTATTTGAGTGGTCCGAGCTAGCAGTCTCTGTTTCACTAGCCGAGGATTGGCATTGTGCTTCAGTTTTCTCATTACGAAAAATTAATGGTTTGTTTAACTCCCCAGAGGCGGTGTTCTTAGAATAATTATTTTGCTCATTTGCAGTACTGGTGGCAAACTCAAGAGAATCGTTTTCGATGCTTTGTAAAGACATTTTTTCTTTTTCTTGGCTCATTTCCATTTCTTGTTTCAATGACATTGGTTCAGGGTTATCAAATTTATTGATTCTATCCAATAGTTCCTTACTTAATGTTTGAGATATTCTCCTTTTTTCGTTTTCTGTAAGAGTCATTTGTATTTTATTTACGTTGTTCTTTAGGTCTTTGACGGATGCTATCGGGCATGGTATTGCAGCAATTGAGTCAGATTTACTTAATTTTATAAAGTTATCTTTTTCATTCGTGTAATCAGACGTTATTAAAGAATTACACCTGACTTGTAAATGAGGATTTTCTATAGATGTTGTTTCGCTAACATCAATCGTGTATTTGTCATAGTCTTTGTTCGATTTAGAATCTATTTCTTTGCTGTAAATAGCATTAAGTTGTTTTTTTAACGCATTGACTTGTTCCATGGACAAGCTACTCCAAAGACGGCTACCTAGACCAATTTTTTTGCGAAGTTCGCTAAGAGACGTCTCTTGTTGTAATGCTACAGTAGGTTTCACGATTGGTCGATCACCAAGCCTGTTGTCTTTCTTTCTATTGATATGAAACGCTGTTTCTGCGACGCTGGTACCTCTCCATAAAGGTTTATAGATATCTTTTGAAACTTGTGGGTCAGATTCTAAAGAATCATAATGAGATACTTGTTGAAAATGGTCTTTGAGATCTTCTACAGATTTCTCCTTGATACGAAGGCCACGGTCTGTATCGTAATTCCACCGAAAATCTTTAACATCTCTTGGGTAAAACAAAACGTCTTTTTCTGTTTGAGCTACTTTAAGTTTACGATAAAGATTATTTAATTCCTCTTCGGCTCTTTCTATGGAACGAATTTTTTTCCAACGTTCAAAGTCTATTATTTCCTCATCTTTTCGTCTATGCCGTAAATCACACGTGGAGGTCGCCTTTTCTAATTCACCAACTCTTTCCAAATATGTGTAATATCTATTTAATTCTCTAAACCGTTCAGACCGTGCCCTATTATTTTGCATATCACGTACATACTCATCGTACTCCGGGTCATCGAAATGCAAATTTGAGTCACTTTTAGTTTTAAGGTATATATTGTTTTGCTCCTCTTTGTTTTCTGCTTCACTAGCGCTACGTGTTCGAAATACAGCTTTGGGTATGCTATCGTTTTTGCTACTCTGTAAACGGACATTGTGGATACGACGATATGATGGTGATCTGATTGACACAGGTGATGTAGATTGACTTCTGCTATGGGCTGTTAATTTTTTTGAGACTTTTGGGGAAACAGGCCTAGATGTTTGTGAAAAAAATATAGTTGATGGATAAATATCAGGGACCACTTTTATGTTTGCCTCTTCTTGACACTTGTTTCGCTTGCAAACTGTTGGTGAAATAGGTCGAACTGTTTCTGTCAATACAATTTTTGGTGGAGACAGGGATGTATTCTTTACTTGTGTTTCAATTTTGACTATTTTACGAGTTACTTTTGGTGAAACAGGTCTAGAAGTTTGAGTGAAATATAATCTTGATGGTGAAACTGAACCACGATCCGGAGATTCTTTAGAATGTTCTCTTTTATGGAATATTACAGTGGGGGATTTTGGGCGAGTAGTTTGTGAAAAGAACATTTTGTTATCCGGTGGTTCGCTCCTACTTCTGATTGTGGCTAATGACGAAGTAGAACCAAATTCGTTACATCTGGATAAGCTATCAAATTTACGAACTTCACCGTGCATTCTACCAGGCCACGAAACAGATCGAGGGCTTTGTAGAGATGAAGGACTCGGGTTCCGGTCCCAAATTTTGAAACGAGAAAGCGATACAGGCTTCCGGTGTATTAAGTATGAATTTAAAGATTTAGGCATATTATTGTCTTGAGGAACTGTCTGAAACATCTTGGCTTTTTGTAAGACTGTAGTATTTTCTTCGAACACCGGAAAGGCCACAACAGTAGGAGTATAGGATTTTCCTAAAAACAAATGTTGAAAGAAAGAATCAGAGACGACTGCGTCATGTGATTGTTTTATTTCTTTTGAGTTTATTCTTTTTCCATCCAAATTTTCATATGAACCAAAGTTAGAGGCATCATATGACGTTGTATCCCCAAACTGGCTCCCAGACTCTGAATCATTACTAGACCTTGCTGATGTGGCTTTCTTACCTGGTTTAGGTTTTATAGGTTTTTTCGGAATCTTATTATTTTCTTTAGATTTTTTACTGCAAGATTCGTGACAAGGTACACTTCGAGGTCTTATGACGATACTTTCTAATGACTTTTTCTTCTTGAGATTGGTGACAGTTGCAGTCTTGATTTGACTTTGCTTTTTTGGAAGTGATGTTATATTTGCAGTTGATTTTGAAATAATCGAAGAAGTTTGGAGGGCATTTGATTTGAGGTGTTTTTGTTCACTTTTGCTCACTAAGCAGGGATTAGATTTAGTATGTAGATTCGACACTTTCAGTCTCTGTACTTTTTCAGCAGTGCGGATCATATCTCTGCTCTTGTGAGTTACATTTGGTAAGGTAGTTTTGGCGGTAGATCCAAGAGATGATTTCGAAGCACTTCCTTTGTTTGGTATGTTTTGATTACTTTTACTCAATGATCTAGTTTTTGTCAAGTCAATCCGTTCATTTCTTTTTTCTGCACTCCATAGCTTGTCCAAAGACGTGACTTTTTCTAATATATTAGAAATAGGCGTTCTTCTGCCAGCACCGCCTTCGATTATAACAGAAGATTGACTTTCACCATATTTAGTATGTTTTGAATTAGAATATTCAGTAGGTAATAAAGTTCTTCTGGATGATCCAAAACTGCTTGTACAGGCAGTCGCTTTGTCACTTTGGGTTACCTTTGAAGTTGTCGTAGGGGTAATAGTGACGGCATTTTTTCTGTTTACAGTAGGCGGCGCTGACGTCGACATAATTCTACTTTTAACTTTCTGACTGTCCGTCAATAGCGGTGATTTTGATATGATATGTGTGTTTTGTCTTTGCAATTTGTGACTGATTTTATCTTTAAGATAATCTACATTTGATTGGGAAACTGGCGCTAGTCTCTTAGGTGATGTGGATATAGGTCTGGTAGACGTAATCAATCTCAGGGTTCTGCTATTTCTCGAAGAAATCCGTCTAGGCGGTGCAGGCGGGTATTCCGTAGATTTATTTGGATCAGGATTAAGAAAAGATGGTGCCTGTTTTCTAAATTTTACACTGTCTGTTTCTATTCTGGTCACGGGGTAGCAGATGACTTCGTGATATTGAGGCGCTTTCTTGTGAACTCTTATTTTCGTCAGTGTCGGGGAAATCGGAATGTATTCAATTTCCGATTCGTCTGTGGAATTTTAACCACATTACTTTCGTTCCTTCTTGTTTTCGTTAGATGTGAGAAAAACGTGTCATATGTGCTCCTGGAATAAATCGTGGTTCTTGAAAGCGTTGCTGGTTTACTAACTGTGAAACTACGGATGTGCCGGTCAAAACTTTTGTGTCTTATTTTACTGTGCTAGTTTAACTTTGGAGTCAACTAATGCATGCGTTACCTGTTCGTAGTCCGAACTCCCAGCACCAATGTTATGGAACAGTCAGTGGCATGCGAAGAGATAAATACTGAGTATAAATCGACTTACCTCGTGTGTAGTGGCTGTGTGTAACAGTGAACTAATGTGCACTCGATTGGAAAGCGTGGCCGCTATGGTCAGCGTCATTACAAAAGACCTTGGGATGACACATCCAACCATAGTTATGTATACCATATGATTGAGAGTATAACTGAGCTCAGTTCTCTCAATGATATATACAGCACAGACCATATTAATTAAACTTAATATGTTTTTTTAGCTTCGCATGACGAAACATTTTATTTAGTTTAATTATTAATCATGGTTTAAGTTTTTAAACTGTCATGGTCACAAACATTAGAAGTATTCAAATTATCAACGGGATATTTACCATGTATATTTTCTGTGAGTTTCCGATATTTCGGCACTGTTGCAAGCTATCGGAAACTCACAGAAAATATACATGGTAATTATCCCGTTGATAATTTGAATACTTCTAAAATTTTGGTAGTTGTTGAAAGGTTGAAAATACAGTATAGTTAGAAGTAAAAGCATTCAGATATTAGCACCGACACCAATTAAGTATTTCAAAATCATGCTTTAATTTACGGCTTTTTATTACATTCGTTCGATGTAACAAATAATAGTGTTATCAAATAAGTAACCATTATTATCTTGTGATATTGTGAAAGTTTTTGTCCTAAACTGTTAATGATGAATAATGATGGACCCTTTGACTGTTTCAGTCTTGCAATACTTTTTTTTTTCATAAACTAGTAAACGAATAACTATGTACTTTTATAATATTTTAATTTTTGAAAGAATAAATTCAAAGAAAATATGATTGGATAATAAACTTTATCCCATATTCATTAAAATATGTTTTCATTTTTGAAAGTCTTAAATTCAGAGAAATTATGATTGGATAAGCTGTACCCCATATTATCCTATATTCATTAAGGTGGTGTTTACCTTGCCTGGGTGGCGCGGGTGAGCGGAATCCCCGAAGAGGGGGTTCACCCCCCGCCTGAAGATCGCGGTAGGCGGCGCGTCGCTCAGCAGGCGATAATGGACCTTCGGTATCCTCTCGCCGACGGAATACTAGCGTCGAATCGGATTCGTAGCCGGATTCTTTTAGGGCTCTGAAATTGTCATGGCTGTTTGTGCAACTGTTTCATAAATAGAGATATTAAAACACGAATGCGGATTATGTGTGTTTGTGGCTCTATTACTTCTTTCTCTACGCTGAAACGCATTTAGATGTAAAATAGAAGGAATAGCTTAAATTTTTTTATATATGATTTTAATGCACTAACGCCCTAACTAAAGCATTAACTTTAAAATTGCAACGAATAGCTTATAAATAAGATTAATCCTGTCAGAGGACGCCTAACGCCAGTAAAACGCCACATACGCCAGGTTTGAAATTCGCGGTGTATTTTAGACTGTTTCTTTGAGTTTTATTTAATTACTCAAAACGTTTCAATCAAAATGAAAAAAATAACTAGGGACTTTTTCTGGTGGGTTTTTTTTTGTGATAAGCTCCTACCAATTTTCAAAATATTTTTTTTTGTTGTATTGTTAATCTTAACACTAAAGAGTGGCATCGAAAATACCCCTTTTGCGTTTTACTGGCGTTAGGTAACCTCTTCATACACTTTTTGTTGCCCGATGATTCCGAGAGGTACACGCTGATGAAATTTTGGACACTAGTAAATAGTTAAAATTAAAGACTTCTTAACACCCGCAAACTAAACAAATGATTGGTCATTCTGTCAATGACTCTTTAATTTAATAATTAAAAGTAAATAGTGACTATTTGATACAGACATGAAAATTTACCAATTTGGGAGCAGAGGCTCCCACGTCCTGAGGATTTCGTAATGGATCACATGGACCCCATGTGGTGTCAATGAGGTGACACACTGGTGGTAGGACATTTCTGCACATTTGCAGATGGACACTTCTACCTTGAAAGGTACCACCGCAGTTGGTAGGTATACTTCCTTGAATACGTAGCGTGAAAATGATTTGTGCTAGATTGGTAGTGTATTTTTCTAATAAATGGAATATATATTTGAGTAAGAAGGAAGCGAGTAGCCGGTCCAAGTGGCATTCTATGGGGGAGGCATATGTTCAGCAGTGGACGTCTTCCGGATGATAATTATATTTGAGTAAATAAAGTTTGAAGTAGAACTTAAGAACTTTATTTATTTTTGAATAACCTTTTTCACCACATCATTAAATGGATACCCCATTAAATAAAATGCTAAATGCCGCTTGGAGAATTAAACAATTCTCCAAAATCGTTTCTAGACACTATAAGTAAGGTTCTGCCCAAATTTCAAGTTCTTACATAAAACGGTTTAGAATGTGCGTTTTGATCTATCAGTCAAGATCATTACAGTGTTAAGTAGCATAAAGCATAATGCGAGGATGTCATAAACTTCAATAAAGGAAGTCAGTTTATTTATTATATAATAAACACTAACCTCGCCATATTAGATTTGGACAATATCGCTGAAGTTATATCTTTCTTATCCTTCGGCGACGCTTGAGGTAGAGATGTTGTACTCGATATGTTTTGCTGGAAATAAATAATAATATTGAATAGCCGCAAAAAACAAGGACCGGATCTCACTGGCGAACATGTGAGATTATTTAAAATGTATAAAAATAATAATCATGCGTACAAGCGCTACTACATATATCATCACTGGTTTTTAAAAAAAAGGAAGTAATTTGATCTAGCCAACACTGAGATGTATAGTTGTATCATGCTCTACAAAAAAAATCATGTAAAATGTAATTTTTTTTTGTATGTGCTCACAAAGTTAGTAGTTAAGTAGCGTGCGGTAAAGATAGCATTTTTTCCAGAAAGTCGAGTTATCAAATGGCTGTAGCGTAACATTCACTTTGGCCAACTGTTCCCAGTTACATCTCATCCAAGGATATTATACATACTAAGGAGTGTAAAATTTATATACTTTTATGAATGGTTAAGCCCTTACTGAGTTGTATGCACTATATACGTTCAACGAGTAGACTCTAGAACCAGATTCTTTAGAATCTCGATAATCTACATGTAGAATCTAGATAATCTAGTCGGGTAAACTCTTTGGGAAAACTATTCTATCACAATCCTATCTGATATCTGCGCGTCATAGAAAGTAGCAAATCACAATTATTCTTTTTACAGGCACTGCTCTTGTAATAATTTGAGATTGCTATTTTTATCCAAGATCCTTTGTAAATGTTAACATATTGTTTGATACCGAACAGAACTGTTACTGCAACGTTCTCATCGGAAATGATAACGTTTTTGCACTTACATATATAAATGCTTATATTTTACACTGGAATAACTAAGTTTACAAACTATGACAAGGTGTTTAAAAATTGAAATAAAATGAGTCATTAGATATATATGTAATATTATTTCATGTCATTAAATTTCATTAGATTTTTAATATGAAATATATTCAGATCTTTCCAACTATTATTTCTTAACTATACTTTAGTCAGTGCGAGGCAAGGAACAACCGCGAGCGTACTGGACTCTCCTTGAAAATACCACCTGATGTGTTTGACACTGTAATTGGAAAGATCTGGCTTATTTACGTGAGTGATTCCCGTTTATCATAATAAAAAGTGTATAAGCCCTGTAAGTTTAATAAAATATCATTAGAGTTATTCTACATGTACCTACATATATATATATAAGACAAGAAAGTAAATTTTATCGGTTAGACATAATTTAAAATATCAAAACACTTACTCAATACAAAAACATCACAAGAAAAAATAACCGGATAAAAGAACTCGAGACAGAGACGATTCTAGGCACTACAGATACGCGCAAACTCATTCCTATGAATACGAGTGTGTAAGTATACTTTTTGTGTTACAATTTACTTATTATCGGTAAATATAGCCAACCATGTAATTGTGTGATAAGCCACGTAAAATAGGCCTGTGTTAATGCAATTTTCACTATTACAAAATATTTTGTAACTTTTATGTCAAGTAAATTATTCAAATATGTCTTAGAATGAGTTAATATTATTATTAAGTAGAATTGTCTCTGCAAAGCTCAATTACGCACAGTATATAGACAGTGGTTATGCAGAAAGGTGAAAAACACGTACACACCACACACACTGCGCTTACTTTATATATGGAGGCTGTATCAAAATAATGGTAAGGCATATTTTTCCATATTTTTATCATCTTTTTTAGTAAACATAACTAAATAAATGTAGTACCTAACTACTTAATGTCAATTCTATCTACCCGTTCAGAATATGACTAAGAATAGCGAAATAATTTGACTAGTTTTAAATAAATGGTATGTGACAAAATTATTATTTAACTAATATATTGTATTGTACATTGTTGCACTCGTACAAAGCCTAGTTCTTTATTAATTGTTGTTTACTTTGTATAAAATAAAACAACGTTTAGATTTTCAAAATGAAACATTCGCGATAGTTCATCTAGTGACGTAACTTTTGTGTCGTCATAAGATAGTAGTCAATAACAGCTAAGTTAGGTACCTACCTATGTACATAACAGACCTATACGATTTGTGCGAAGAGCTTTTTTTTATTAATATATAAGTAATATATTAAACATTATAGTTAATATTACTTATAGAATTGTAATGTAATAGTTCTGCCCTCCTTACTAAAAGTACAATAACTCGCATGGGACTAGTTCCGAGAAAAACGCGTTTAAACATATTTTTTTTGTTTTGTTTGTTTCTCCCTTTCTATTGAAGGTATCGGCATGAAACTTTCACTAAGTAGTAAATAAATGTGTGTAAAATATTATGTAGTACTAGAGATTTTGATATATATATATTAAAGCTTTCAAAATCTCAGTATTGTATTTTACCTTAGGAATATAATTTGCATATTGATAATAGTTACTAGTCATTAATGCAATAACTAGCATACTTATTGCATTTATTGTTATTAAACCAACTTGTTGTACTTTTAAGTAGCAGACATTGTTAGCTTTAGAGCATATTCTAACTAATAAGTGTAATACTTATCTTACTTATTGCAGATATCAGTAGGAATACATATAAGTTCGAGACTTTTAGGATGTTAGATATTGCAAAATATCTAGTACTTACATGAAATTTTGTACGAATAATATAATTTTTTTGTCCTGAAACTTTTATTTGAATAAGAACTTAATGATAATACTATAACTACAAACAAATCAAATATAAAAATCAAAATTATTGAATACCATCACTATCAAAGTTATTTTTGTTTACATAATATCAATGTTTTATCATACAGAAGCTCAAAGCTTTAGGAACTTTCTTCTTATGTACTATTAATTAATAATCACAATTTTAAGGCAAAGTAGTTTAAATGACATCTTAATACTAACTTAATAATATTTGAGAATTAAATCAGTCTTTCAATTATTGAGATCACTGTAATATCCATTTAAAAGTTTAAAATTATGTTAAATTAGGAACTTTGGCAGAAACAGGTAAATGTATCCAAAAGTTTCTTCGAGTCAATGGCATCAAAGGCACTAAGTCTGATACAATTTTATCTTTGCGTTCTTTAGTTATTCCTCTGCAGTTACTTTTATTTGCAGTATTTGGAAAGCTTTTTGTTTTCACTACTTTAAGCTGAAGGAAATCAAGTTCCTTATAATCCTCTACGTGACTTGCTTTGTATTTTATCGTGAACGCACCTCTTTCGGCTTGGATTGCCATGATATCTTTTAAATATACTCTTGGTTCAATGTTTCTAATTTTGTGCTGAGATGAAAAATCTTCATAGCAGTAAAAGTCGGAAACACTCATGACTTTAGCAACGTTGTTTTTAGAATTGGCCAGCTATACAGCATCCACAAAGTCGTCGAAGTCGTAAATTTTTCCTTTCTTTTTGAACGACTTCTCTACTTGTGCATGTAAATTAACCGCCGACATAAAAGTATGGCCGGGCTCAAAGTATTTCACGGTAATGGATTGAGCAGCAATCAGCGGGCTATTTACGATGTTGACTAAAAAACAAATAAAAGCCCCATTTTTATTTTGGGCCGAACAATTGTCGGCCCATAGGACGATGTGATTTACGTCACGTTTCTGTATTAAAAACGAGCGATACGCAGAAATTATATCCTCCTGGCTTCGTCCAGATACCGTTTCGTTCCAGAGCACTGCATAAGGTACATTGTTCCCGATGCTTTTTCCGAGCGGAACAAAGCTTTCATTGAATGTAATAACAAGTGGACAAAAAATGCATCTTTTAAACTGGTCCATACGCGGGAGCATTATAACCTTCTGTAAATCCACGGAATAGTAAACACTTTGGTTATCGGTAGAAGCCAGGTCCTTGTCATTTTGGTATTCTGTTCTTGTTTCTGTGTATCGCAATTTGTGTTTTTTTTGTTGAATACATGATTCACATTCCTCCTGGGTACATGCATTTTCATTATGTGATTTAAATAAAGCACATTGCTCGCACTCTTCATTTCCGAGATGAGCAAAAGAAATATTCATATCTTTTACTACCTTGCGATATGTTTCCACAGATAAAACCATGTCTGGATATTTTTCTTTGAAGCATTCATACATCATCTTTATACTTAAGTCACTTGGCAGATAGCGTTTGTTGGGGGCATGTTCTCTGCGGTAATGGGAAATAGTTGGATTAAAACTTTCAATATGTATGCTCTTTGATTATATTCTTGTCGATAACATTTTTTCGTTCAAAACTTCCGCGTTTGTCTTTTTGTTGATCGATTTCTTTGTTAAGTGCCAGGTGAACATGTGTGTTGTTTTGTGAGTTGTATCCGAGTGTAGTCAAAAAGTATGTTTTACAAACTTCAATTTTTTCGTTTTTGTTAAATAAATGGTAGCGGTAGGAAACATTTCTTTTGCTGGGTTCTTCATTTTCCTTAGTCACTCTTCGCTTAACTTGATGCGGTTCAACTACGCCTTTTATAAATAAACCTCTCGACTCCCAATTTAGATTTACGTAACGATCATGTATACCTCTTCGTATTTCTTCTGTAAACTTCGTCGTACACTTTTTGCGACATTTTTCATCACACGGTGGTTTCAATGATAACTTTTCATCTTCCGTTTCCTTTTTCAGCTTTAAACGTTCAGCAAGTGGCACATCAAACTTTCGTCTTTTCCTTGGTAAGCCCGATTTAGTAATTCCTTTTTCATTTTCATGTAATGTCGAGAGGGACTCTATATTTTCTCCTCTTTCATTCTCAGTCTGAACTTGCTCAGTAATAGTTTCTATATAATTGTCATCTGGTAATATGGGCAGTGGCTCATTTTCGGCTCTTTCAGCGGTAATATTAGTCTCCAAAACTATGATATTGTTCATTTGTTCACTTTCGTTATTTGTATCGTATGTATGTTCTTCTTTTCTAGGGTTCGGTGTTTTACTGTCATATATATTTCCATGAGAGTCTTTTGATAAAACGTGGCATTCATCATGAACTTCCGCTGTATTGACACGTCTTTGTTTTTATTCGCTAGTATCTGAGTCTGAATCGGAATCCGTACAATTATCTGGACAGTAATCCTTATCCATGGCACTATCATCGGAGTCATAGGGTTGTTTAAAAGCGTCAGGTGTTTTTGTATTGTTGCAGTTATCTTCGTCGGATGATGGAAGATTTTCATAACACATCAAAGAATGTCGAGTAAAAGGCGGCGTCCTCTCACGAGCTCTGGATTTAAATGCTGAAAGGTCGTAGCTTTTAACAAGTTGTACAGAGTTGCTATATTCATTCCGGAAATCAAAAACTGGTTTGAAGTCGTTAAAATCTAGTGAACGAGACCAAATTTCATAAATTTTTGTCGAAATTTGAGTTTTTTTATTAATAGGTATTTCAATTGTTTCATGCTAAGTATTTGGTGTAGGTTGAGATGACGAAGTTTCACTTTTTGAAATCACCATAGACAAGATTTTGTCTCTTCTGGACATCTTTTTTCTGAAATAAACCAAATCAATCTATAAATATATTTTATTAAAAGCATTTTACCCGCGCGGCTTCGCCAACTTTGACTACTGTGATAAACTCTAACCAGAGCTAGAGATTTCTTCCCACAAACCTACCAACCCATTATAAACAAAAAAATATATACCTACGTATACAAATCACAAACTTTACCTCTTTAATAGATTACTTTAAACACTCTTTAACTCGTCCGCATCAGGACAAAAAATAACAATAGATTTATGAATGAAACTTGCCTCTAATGGGTCTTGCTGATTCGGACAGATTAATCGATTAAAATTTACTTCTTCAAGAATAAATAAATTATATTTCATGATAAGGTACATAAAAAGTTAAAAATAATATTATAGAAACATTTACGTACTTACCGCGCTTTTCCCGCTCGCTCTGAATCATGTAGCCGTCCGACTCGGTAGCAGCACCGCGACGCGACTGACTAAATTACAAGCCGCGTTCACCTCCCCTCTAACCTCTCACCGTCCTAGTACGTCAAAAAGTAGTAAAATTGAACTTTTTCCTAACTATAAATGCAACAACTTGTGAATATAGTGCGATTTAATTTGTGTTATCATATTAACGATGCCAATCGTTCTACAAATAAGTACAATATAATCACTTGTTTTAAAGAGAGCTTGTAAACTTGAAAGTTACTGCTAAAATTCCTTAACGTAAATGCAATAACTACACCATAAGTTGTAGTTATTGCAGTTATTACTAGTAATTATGTTACAAATGATAACATTTCCTAAACATAAATACAATAACGGTACTTATTGCGGTTATCGTAAGGAGTTTTATCAAATAGATCAACTCACTTCTCCCTAACTCAAGTTATTGCGTTTTTACTAAGGAAATCTTTAGCACAGATGTTAGATGTTGCATTTATGCCTAACAAAAACTCCTAATTGGCTATAGGTACATGAAAACTGTCTAAGAACGACATGTAGATCTCGTTTTACTGATTACGGGTATGTATATAACTCCGTTTAGCCAAAAATGCGAGTTATTGTACTTTTAGTAAGGAGGGCAGTGTTGTACACTATATAATTATTACCCAATTGCACTTTGCTTCAAATTCATTGATATAATAGCAATCTAATAAAATCGTGATTAATTTATCTCTGACTTGACTAAATGGCTTTGTTATATATTATTTATCGACAAACTAGTGCGAATTATCTATAGGACGCCGTAAAACAAATATCAATTCGAGCAGCATTATGCGATGCTGAAAAATATAAAAGAAGAACAAAAGTACAACGAGAATTTAATTATACACTTAATTACCCTTTGCGTACCAGTAAATTTACGTGAGGTTCATTCATAAATCTTTTGTTTTAATAATCACGGTATGGTAAGGGATAAGGGAGATGATAGCAGTGACGAATTGGAGAGTAGTTTTAGTAAATTTCATCATCATAATACATATACAAAAACGTTTTTATGAGCCGTCTTATAGATTCCATACACTTTTAATGATATAGTAAACTAAAATTTAGCATTAGAACTACTCGTAAGAGCGCCTTAATCTTCAGAAATTTGGTTCTACCCACTGGCCGATAACACCTAACACTTTATATGTATGTATGCTTGTCTTTTGTTTGTAACGTGTGGTAGGAAGCGATTTGCTTATTCCAATGGATAGATATAGGGTTCCGGTTTAAAAGCAATCTACTGTTTATTTACTGTGGTCCTAGACAACCAAGGAAGCGCACACATAGACACACCAAGCGCACGATGCAGACATGTTAAGGCCCTTACACTCTTTTGGATGGCGCGAGCGAGCAGTGTGGTGTAAGGGGGCAGGGGGGAGTTCTCGTCTAACCACTGTTAGCCGACACCAGCCGCACCAATGTGAACATACCGTTAGGGGATCAGTGACAAACTTACAGGTAACGGCACGTAAGCTTTGCGCTGAGCGAAGTGTGGGGGGATAGCTGCACAGGGGTATGTGACAGAGAGAGACAGAGTATTGGGCGGAGGACGGTATACGACTGGCTAGCCAACACGGGCTACGCACGCGCACCCTTCCTCCCTCTGGCCCCCTTATGGTGCCTATTTTTTGACTTCTGCACAATAACGGTCAGCGCTAGAGTTTCGTGCCGCTACCTGTATGCATGTGGAGTCAGGCCGAGGCAAGCGAAGGCCGATGCAAGGCAGCTTCAGGTGTATTAATGTAATGTAGAAGTTTACAACCTTTTTTTTCTCGGTAGTGCGATGTTAAAGCAGACTATGCAATAGTTACAACGATTAGCTGTCAATTCCTGTTCAACCGCAGTACCTACTGTGTATACTGTGGACTTAAGCCTTATTTAGAGAACTTACAAATGGCCCGAAACATATAGATATACACATATAGGTTATTTCCCGTGTGATTGAAAACATCAATGCTTAACGATTCCATCCAAACGAATATATTTCGTGAAACATTTTCTTCTTGATGTAATAATTTTGTCAGAAATAAAATTATTACTAAAATTGAATAAGTATTTTTTTTATTAATTTTAATAATATCGTATATAAAACCAATCGCCTTCATATCGCTCCGTACACTTGCCACAACCTAAAATTTATAGCTGACGCAGACGAATACTGTAGTTAGCGGTTGACATCGTCTTTTGTTTTGTGCTTAGTGCATTTAAATTGCTATTAGCCCAGCCGAAGTAGTATTACACGCGGAAAAAAATTGTAGCAATTTTCCTTCGGAGTTCGGTAGGGAAGGTCACTGGCAGTCTAAATATTAAGTTTGTTTGAAAATAAACATGATAATGCAATGAACAGATTTCACCCCCACCCCTTTTCTGGTATGTACATCAAAAAATATCGATCATACAAAAAGATTACGAACCAAAATTGTAGGAAATCTATTTTAAACACTTTTTTTATAACCACTATTCGGGTAATTAAAAATGAACTTAATAATGCAATGATTATATATAAAAAAATTTAAACTTCAACAACTTTTCTTGTATCCTATATAATATAATATAATAATAATTATTATTATTATTATTCCTTTTATTCAAAATAAATCACGGATTTCATCCGGTCCTTTACAAAGGCATAAGTGGGGCTGTAGCCAACACTTAGAGGCCTGTTTGGTATAAAAAATACAAAGTAGTATAAAAAAAACCAGAAACTTTTGGATGGATGGTGACATGATAAATCTATTATATAAATGGGTAAAATGACAAGGCTATTGAAATGATTTTATTAGTGATAAAAAGATAGTGGGCTATGGAAGAGACTACGGCACCTGCCAAATTCAGTCTCATTTTAAAATTTTTATTATTATTATTATTATATTTTCTTGTATCCATTTTTCATTTGAAATCTACACTAATCTACATTAATACTATAAAGTGGAAAAATTTGTGTTTTTGTGTGTATGTTTGTAATGAATAAACTCAAAAACTAAACTGTAGGCCGATTTCAAAAATCCTTTCGTCGGATGACGCAACACATCTATTACCACGCAAAACAAAATTTTGACTACCAGTGACCTTCCCCAACGTATTCCGATGGAAAATTGCTACTTATATGTATATACTATATTGTATTATTCATATCATAAACGACTAGTCGACCTCCACCTGACAGCTATCTGCGGTATACCAAACAAAATTTGTTTTAATATATAGTTTGCTAAGTAACGGAAAGGTACAAATAGTTGTGACTAATTTAAGAACATATTTCAAACAATCCACTTTTAATAATAAAAAAAAATTCAATATAGAAAAGTAGACTTTTTAGTTAGTGGTAGGCTCAATTCAAACTAACTCAGATTCAAAGCACATCAAATCGACAGATTGTTCGTTAATACTAACTATATAGAAAGCTGACTCTCTAAAAACACGACTCCTAGCCATTGCGAACGTACGCACTTTATTTATAACTTATGTCGAAATTGTTTTAGGATATAAAAAAGATTATTACGTTTAATAATAAAAATTAATAAAATGTTTAAGTCTCACTTTAACCCCGTGCTGTTATTAAAAACCTATACACGTCGCTTCGATTCTACGTCAGTGTGAATTGAGCCTAAGTATAATGACTTCATGATCACAAGCCACAAGAGATCGCGGCTGGCATTATTGTCTAGACTGAAATAATAGTGGACACTATGGCCCACTTGCACGATGTCTCAAGCAATAAGTCGCGTATAGTCGATAGTCAATGTTTTGACGATTAAATTTAACGAACAATGGATTTACTAATCATACTTAGTAAATGTCGTGCAAGTTGCCCCTTAGATGATTAGTATACCTGGACATCGTTAGCAAACTACATATATACAAATGCTCAAATTTCAATGTAGATAACAAAATATTGAACACGTCTATATTGTGATATCTGCACATACCAAGTGAATATAATGCTTTACTATTTTAATCGGTGTATAACCACAATTCGAATTAAATTTTATAAACATCTTAAACATGATGTCATGGCAAGAAGTAACATAAAGGTAAAATAAAGATTGACATGGAACATAAAAATCGTGAATATGTACATTGTTATCGGTTATCACAAGAACACAAAGTAAAATAGTAAAAAAGGTTGCGTACCCCGTCAAAAATGTCCATGACCTCGTCCCACCACTAGAAAAGAAAAAAAAACACATCTTGTTTTTGTTCTCTTTATGAAACGTGTAGAGTCCGTTTCACGAAAGAAGTCCCATTGACGTGGCGCTAGTAGTAGCGCCAGTGAAACATTTAGTACACATTTATTTAGTTCCCCTAATTTTCCGCGGGACTTCCTTCGTGGAAAGAAGTCTACAGGCTGTTAGAAAATGAAACGTCTATTAAATGACTTTTTGATGATGTGGATGGATTTTTTCATATCACAATATTATAATGATGATGAGTGATGAGAAGCCCAATATGTGTGACATGGTTGTGTCGGTACAAGTACCTGCTTTGCTTCTTTGTCGACTACTGAAGATCTGCCGGGCATATAGTTTTCTATTCTTCCTGGTTGGCCTTTGTATACTTCTTGACTAGCTCGCGCCGAGGCTAACGTGCTGTATCTGAAATAAGTGGAAAAAATAGTTATATAAAATATTATCTCGCAATTGAATACTTATACCTAATTAATGAATTGAATGTTTAATTGTAAAGGGCTCTAAGTGCCTAGTGTCAGTTTTTCACAGCAGTCACCTGCGCGTAGGCGTACGTCTCGCAATATTTAGAGTTTGTGTGCCGAATTCGAAACCGGTTTGTCATTTTTATACAAACTACTAGTTGCGCCACGTGGTTTCGCCCGCGTGGTGATGGATGATGAAGAAAAGTGTCCTATGTTAGGCCAGCACATCACCTACCTCTATACTAAATTTCACCAAAATTGTCCCAGCCGTTTGAGCGTGGAAGAGTAACAAACATCCATACATACAAATTTTCGCGTTTATAATATTAGTAGGATTATCTGTGTGTTATTCAAACGCGTTGGTAAAGTATCATAATCAGCCCATTTTGTTCCTACTGCTGGGACTTGAGGCTTTCTCTCAGAGAGAGGAGTTGGGCCATCACGCGGGCCCAGTGCGGATTGATGGATAGGTTAGTGGCCAACCCATGTCGAAGTTTTCAGGCCGCTCGAAGACCTTCATCATAGCCTAACGACTGTTGTCCTAAGACAAACAACCGGAACCGACGGCTTAACATGCCCTCCGAAGCACGGAAGCGCTCAGTTGAATAATGCAACTAGCGGTCACCTATCTAAGTCCTGACCGCAGCAAGTGTTGCTTAACTTGTTGATCGGTTAAGATCGCTAAGTCAAGCTCCGCTATGAGCGCTTCGGTAAATGTAAATTTATATGTAAAAATCGGTAATGGTACTTAAGATACTTTAGTATACGAACATACAACTCACTAACGGGTACATATATTTGTATATATATTTTTGTTTTTTTTACAATTTGTTTGTTTTATTCAAAAAATTGTTTAGAAAAGATCGCTTTTATCGATAAGACCGCCCATTTGTGCATATTAGATAAAGAGCTTTTGTATTGTATTGTATTGATGCATCTCAGGACGACCAGCATAATACACTGCTTTGCGGAATTTTGTCTCAAGTTCGAGTTGCCATTACTGTTATGAGTATGGCGCTTATACTCGTAAACCGCCTTATACATTATCCACCTTACTATTTAATAGATATAGGTAGATATTACATGTTTAATGGATAAAGTTTTTTATTCATGAAACAATCGAACCGCCATTAGAACACGTAGCGCCATCTAGCCAATTTGTAACGAACTAATTTGACTCATTGAAGTCATTTTTTATTTATCTTTCTCCGCAAAGCGTGTAGAGTCTTGAAGTTACCTTTTCTCTGCGTTTACAGTTAACCACTACTTCCTATTTTTACACTATTACAAAAATAGGGCCTATAATATATTATATTTCTTCTGTGTTTATAGTAAAAATCGACTTTGGGATACTTAAGTAGTAGTAGTAACATAAGCTTAAAGAATATGTTTACTAAGGAACTAATATTTTCACTTTAGGGACTCTGTCGTGTAAGTAAACTGTGGAAGGCTCTGCCGGCATGCGTATTTCCTTGCAGCTATGACCCTGGGTCTTTCATGCGGGGCGAAACAGCATCTCTCAGGTCATAGGGGTGGCTATTAGTGCAGCCGTAAGCTGTACTAAAGGTCATCGTTTCTTTATTCCATCTTCGCTTTCGTAAAGCGAGAGGGATTCACTTTGATGAACCATTATAAAAAATACTATATACTATGAAATGTTGTAAAATATGTACCAATTTATCTATCTATCTATCTATCTATCTATCTATCTATCTATCTATCTACCTACTGTACTAACACCGAAAGTTATGTGCCCATTCAAATTTTATCTAACTTTAAAAATAGAGGCGTTCACAGCTTTACCATATTTAAAGCTTAGTCAAGCTAAATCAAGCTTAGTCAAGCATAGTCAAGTCATTAGTAATCGTCGAGATGCAAAACGGCCGAACGTTGCATATTCGTACTACAAACTTTGAAGACGAGACAAATGGCGAGATGCTTATCATTGAAAAACTATTTGTTGACGATACCCATATTCTTTTTATCAACAATCATTGTGTGCTAAACACACACCACAGTGTATTAAACTTATCCTAGAAAAAAATCCAGCAGAACCACACTTACTTGTTACTAGACATATATTGCGACATCGTTTCATTCATTCTCCTATCCTCTTGCACTGAGGCCGTCCTTCTTCTGGGGCCTGTGGTGACGTCACTATCGTAAGCGTCACTCCAAGTGCTTGACGTCAGTCTGCTCAATCCACCTTCAGGCTCGCTGAGGTAACCGGAACGCGGGTCAAAGTACGCGTATTGGGATTTGTTGCTTGTCACTCTTTCCGGCGGTTGGCCTAAGGGAACAACTTAATTTTTAGTTTGACACAAAGATTGGCCCACAGATTAAGCAATAGTAACTACAGTGTGCTGTCACTTTGCCGCAGTAATTGCTGTGTAATCCGTTGGCAAATACGCCATTGAGTATAAGTTTCATGTAAAAAGTAATGATCTATGAAGATGAAGTTAATTAACGCCGCATGCAAATGTTAAGGACGTTTGTCGAGAACGTCTTTAGGTCTTGTTTCTAATTGTTGTCTTGTGTCTAATTTGTATAATGGCCACAAACACTGATTATGTTGTTATTCAAATGAAACTAAAAGTGAAAACTTTCACTTAATACAAATATTGAAAATATTACTATAAAATACCTTTGGTGGACCATTCGGCCTCTAGGGGATGCTATTTGATTGTAACAAATGTATATCTCGAATATTTACCATATTGTCAGTCAATTTTATCGCAAAATATGGATTCATTAAAGCATTCGCGTTTGGTCACTAGATCAAAAACTACCAAGATTTGCTTTAGTGGTGTTGCATAATAGGCAGTTAAAGCTATTGTAGCTTTTTTAGTGGAAACCACAAGGCAATTACGTATCTCAGTTACAACATTGAAATTTATAAATGGCTATGTCAGATATGACAACTCCAGTAAGCAAAAATGTTAGTAAGTCGATGACTAGAGCTGACAAAAGTGACATAGAGCCGCCATTTTTATACATTTCAATCAACTTTTGATTGCAACTGAGATACATTATGTAATAGCCCTGCCCGCTGTAATCGTCAGTCTTTTGTTTATAATGGCAAGGAGAAATATGTGCTTTAATATCGTATGACGTTACGAAAGCAATGCACGCTTTCGGGGTCTTTCTAATATTAAAACTTATGCATCGATTTTATTACAACTATCTGGCACATAATTGCCAATTTCAGTTCCGAGCTTATGATTTATAAATTATAAAGTTTTACAAAAGCATTAAAATATTTAATAACCACTTATTACCTTATGTGTAGGTAGATTAATATTATGCAAAAAACTTATTGCATTGGTCCTATTCTAGATTTGTTGTTATTTATCTATGTTAGTGATTTATTCAATGGTTATTTTGGGATTTCTTCTAAAATCCAACTTCAGTACGTTATTAATCGGTCCGAATCAGCAAGCCTTCGCTTAATTCATAAATCTTTTGTTATAGCGTAAACCTGATTCGGACAGATTAAAGGCGTTGGTAGCAAGTTGTTGAGTCAAAAACAGAACACATTGTTAATGCGGTTAATCTACAGTGAGTATGAAATTTAATGAATAATGGATTACAACAATACAAACTGTAGGAACAGAGACGTCACAACAAAGCAAACGTATTCTCACAACACGTAATGTAAAATTATTTTTGTGAGTATAAGCAAAGAGCGTGTTATTGAATTAAATGCAGTTCGTATGGAGTACAGCCACCGATGCTGTGAATTATTTATAAAAAAACACATATAATCACCTCGGCGACTTTTGTACCGTATGGTCACATAATCGTCTGAAAAAGAAAATTTCAAATTTGGGGTACGGAAATATAAAAATAAAATAAATACCCGTATTAATCACACAAGAATACGTGGAAGAGTAAGAGGATTCTTGTCTTACCGTCAATTTTGTTTTTGTGAATGGTGTCGTACATCTTCTTGTACCATCTGGACGGGTCTTTGACTTCCTGTAATGAGAAAAATGTACACTTAAACTGCATCCGTCGGTTCAGTAGTTCTTGAATTTGTCCATAACAACCAAACAATCACATATATATTATTTCCTCTTTATAATAATAGAAACACTCGCAGCGGAGCTTGACTTGGCGATCTTAATCGATCAACAAGTTAAGCAAAAATAGCTGCGGTCAGGACTTGGATGGGTGACCGCTAGTGGCATTATTCAACTGCGCGCTTCCGTGCTTCGGAGGGCACGTTAAGCCGTCGGTCCCGGTTGTTTGTATTAGGACAACATCGTTAGGCTATGTCGAAGGCCTTCAGGCAGCCTGTAAAATTTCGACATGGGTTGACCACTAACCTATCCACCAAGCCGCACTGGGCTCGCGTGGTGGATTATGGCCCAAGTCCTCTC
The DNA here is from genome assembly GCA_917880725.1 of Selenia dentaria. Classification (NCBI taxonomy): domain Eukaryota; kingdom Metazoa; phylum Arthropoda; class Insecta; order Lepidoptera; family Geometridae; genus Selenia; species Selenia dentaria. The sequence continues at coordinate 15,152,408 of OU862888.1, read as the reverse complement.
TGACTCGTCTGAGAGGAAGGCTCTAGTCCCAGCAGTGGGAAAAAATGGGCTGATTATGATTATGAATAATATTAGTATAGACTAGAATTCGCTCGGCCGTGGAATAAGTTAAAGGCGTTCCCTTGATTACTCCGCTTCGAATCGGGATTAATAGTACATTACTGCGGCCAGCAAAAGAGACATTGATGGACAAACGTGTGAATGTGGGCTGAGGCGAAGCCAAGGCATACATACGTAAGTCCATCAATATCTAGTTGTGGCCAAGGCTGTGTATATAACTTTTCACAAATAATGCGCGGAAATTCAAACTAAGTAACAATAACTTTTCAAAATCAATGACGAACAACGAACAACAATATTATTTACGGCGTTAAAGTGTTCATTTGTTTTGTTTTTTCAATAAACAGCTTTCTATTTGCAAGCCCGTTCAAAATTGAAATAAAACCTATAATAAGTTACCTCCTTGGTTGCCATGTTTCGAAGTAAAATATCGTTCCATTTTTAAATTACACGACAGGTATAAGTTTACTATGTAATTAATTTTCCGCGACAGATATGTTTTATTTCATACAACTTTTGCCGGCCGCTGCTCGCATGTATTTGGCCAGTACAGCAATTTCGAAGAACCTTTTCAAAATAATGCTCAAATTTTTGAGAAAAAGCATATGGTGTTATTCCCGGGTACAAACCACCACTTCAAATTGCATCGAAGTCCGTTCAACCGTTTTTACGCGAATTTTGTAATAAATATGGATACGTCCAAACTTTGCCATTTATAATATTAGTGTGATAACTTCGTGTTTACTTACAGATCTAAGGGAAACCGGCATGCCTTCTTTGGTAATGGGTCCTATTCCTTCTACTTTTTTCTGCGCATCAGCCATTTTCCGCGCGCCGCGCTCTAGCTCGCTTCGTTCTGCTTCGGTCTCGCTCGCGTACTCTCTACGAAGTGCATGAACTGAAAAAAAATTAGGATTACATTAACCAATGGGACTTGTAATATAGGTATTTATAACACACATTTACATTTTCTTAATAAAACCTTTTTGTATGTGTATTTAACCTAATTTTTACTGGCCAGCGGGTGTATTAAATTTGAAATTGTATCTATTTAACATTTGGGATTTGCATGGAAAAGTCAAGGGAAGAAAAACGAAAAAACGTGGATTCCGATTTTTGATCGAGCGGAGCGAGGAGTCCGATTTTCTACCCACTTCCAAAAAGAAGGAGGTACTCAATTCGACTGTATGTTTTTTTTGTGTGTTTGTTACCTCATAACTTTCGATTGGGTGGACCGGTTCTCAAAATTATTTTATTGTTTGAAAGCTAGTGCTTCCCGTGTAGTCCCATTTAAACTTCATCAAATTCGGTTTTTGAGTTACACTCCAATAACTGGTTTTTACCAAAGTAATAGAATGGAAGTCGGTATAAAATTTTTCAAATTGCACTTGTTTGATTTATGGATAGAATAGAGGATTTGGACCCAATAAATCGCTCACCAAACTTATCGTCTATTACATTCCTGAAGTCATAACCCAGGTATGATGTTTCCATATTCATTGATAACAAACCCAGGGTACGGGTTTGTCGAGTGCTCTTGCCCTGACGACGCAATCAAAGCGCGTAACGCATTTAATGGACTCCTTATACAGAACAAGACATTGAAGGTATCCCATACGCTCTTAACCCAGAGCAGCAGCCTCCCGCGAAGCCAGAAGTTGACTGGAACCTCTACGTGTGTAACTTGCCGAACGAACTGACCTTTCACGACTTATAATATAGTTAAATTATAAGTCCTGAAAGGTCAGGTCATATGTATTTCTAAAGTTTCTTTTATCTTTCTTTTAGTTAGCGTAGGCACTATTCTTTATAGAATATCAATGAAGTGTAAGTAAGAATAAGAACGGTGTTACACTACAGACTTGTAAAAGAGAAGATATAAGTACGCATATGCGAGGTAAAAATTATAGAATAAATGTTATTATATGCTTATACAGCACTAACGTCTTCTTACAATGACGATTAAAATAATAAATAATAATAAATCTTTATTCTTGGAACTTAAACAATGGCATAAATTGTTAAGAAAAACGATGATACCCGCGAGAGTTTTGGAGAAAAACTGTGTTGCGGATACCAACGCCCTCCTCCTTAATTTCTATAGTACAGTTAGTTCCTAAAATTCATGCAACATATTTTTAAATAAAAAAATTACAAACAATTGTTTTTTACAAGATAATAGCGAATGAGTCTGAATAGAGTAAAGTGTATGGCGCTCAAAATAAACTAGTGAGTTTTTAATCCAGTACCAGGACGCATCGGCTCCATGGCCAAACGGTCATGGCATCTGACACGGATTGTCGGAAGACGCGGGATCGAATCCAGTTCTAGGATGTAAATTTTTCTCTATACAAGTACAATTTGAAAATTTTTATACCGAATTCCATTATATTCAGTTGGATGGAGTATAACTCATAAACTACTGGACCAAATTTGATGAAATTTAAGTAGAACCACATGGTAAGCACCAGCTTTCAAACAAAAAAAATGAGAATCGGTTCACCCTATCGAAAGTTATGAGGTAACGAACATAAAAAAAACAGTTGAATTGAGTACTTCCTCCTTTTTGGAAGTCGGTAGAATATTGCGTAGTTCTAGAAGTAAGTTACAATATGAAATGTAGATTTTCCATGTTTTCTAAAGTCGCAAACTTGTTCCTTCTGAAACTTGTCGTGCTACACGAGCTGTGAGTTCGCACTATCGAAAGTGCCGAAACATTCTGAAGAAAACGTATTGTCAAAGTTTATTTTTGAAAATCTATAAGACTAGCGTTTGAATTAACACACAATTCGTTTGTGAAAAACTAGGTGCGACCCTCGTAGTTAAGGATGATGATAATGAGGTGAAAGTATCCTATGTCCTTCCCCGAGACATGACAAATGGAAAAACACAAAAGTCCCAAAAATTGGTCCAGCCGTTCTTAAGATATAAATGGTATAACTAACACGACTTTGATTCACATTTAACTAACGACCGCCCGCGACTTTAACCTCCCATCTTTTATTGGTTTTTCATAAGAACCTTCTCGTGACAATATTTAACACAACAAAAAAAGAATTAGCGAGATTGTTCCATCCGTTCTGCTCACGAGGGCGTTCGAATTGGGAATCTATGGATGAAAATGTCGTTTATGGTTCTTATTGTTCAGTGATTGAAAAGCTAAAAAAGAGTTATTTTTGCCACCAAAACTGAGCTTAACGAACGCTCTAACAAAAGAGCCAACAATAGCAACGCCACCAATGAATGCCCTTATTGCTAAACGAACGCACGATTGTTGTGCGCCGCGTTGCTATTGGTTACGCACGGCCCTCTCTACGCATTAAAGGTCATAGTTGAAGTCATAGATAATACTATATACTGGTTGAAATTAAAATATATTAATATTTTCAACTTGGTGCATGTAACTGCACCGAAATATCGGGAGCTCCAATGCAACTAAATCGTGGTCTACATCTCGTGAGTACTAATTATAACTTAGTTAACAACCGCGAAAGTCTAGAACAGTGTTTTTCATAAAATGTTCCTTCCAAAAACATTACTCTGTTCCTCTATAACTGTACAAATGTGTCCAATATGAATATTAACTATTAAATTGAATTTACTTTTAACTATATAACTGCTATTTTACAGCTCTGAGTTTTTATTGTCTCGCAGTAGGTATGAAAAGTAGAGTACGCACCTCGAGGATAAAACCTGTCTTCGTCTTGGGCGGCTTTAAGCCCTCGCTTCACTAAGGACTGTACATAACTCCCTCGCTACGCTCGGGAATTAAATTTTAATCAGCTCAGCTCAGGGATTAACCCAAGAGTCCCCGTTACACTCAGGGTTCAATATACTGCCCATGACGCAAGACACTGCTTTAGTCCCTTGGTGCATAATCTATTATTTTATGTCATAATGACAAGATGAACCCATTATAGGTAATTAGTATCCGCACGCGTCGTTGTTTGCGTGGAATAAGGTTATCCTGATACTTCTGGAACTACATTTTGAATCGGTATAATTGAGCAATAAACATCCATACATGCAAACATTGACAGTTATTATATTAGAGAAAATACTGTTGTTTAATTATACCAAGTTATAACAAGGTAATGTTAAAGGAATTACCTTAAAATCCTTATCTTGTCATAGACGCGCGTGTACCGCACAATGCATGAATGAAATGAGCAAAAAACGTACGAGTGGGAGATATCAGACCATATAAAATGAATCAATCTTAATGAGCATCATGTTTACATTTACAAGTTATAGAAGCGTATCAGGCACTATTATTTATTCTGTGGTTGTAGTCCTCATTTTCAGGTAAGTAAGTAAGGGACTCATCACTTATAAGGGGAGGATGTTTACTATACTATACGTTCACATGCCTGTGACCAGTGAGCCTAGCACGAATAACTGTGTAAGTGTAACGTAACCTGTCATTCATTTAAGCCGTACAAACTATCAATTATCTAGGGCAACTGTAACACAGATAACTCATAGTTAATATGCCGAAGTAATAGGCGTAATATTTGTAATAGTGCAAGAGTGTAGGCAAGGTGTACACAATCATGAAACGTTGATTTTGTGTTCTCGTCTTTAGCCTTACACAGTTTAGTAATGTATCCATCGCTTTACTAGAACGTGACTTAGACAGGACAGTGATATAATGACAGACTTATTTATGTGACTATGACTAGGTACTTGAACAACAATTTCAATTTAGATGCAACTATCAGTAAAGACAACAGAAATGTGACGTGACAAAATGGCAATATTTGACATTTGGGTAAAAATAAATTTCTGTGACAAGGGATTTAATATTTTTTATTATTAAGCACGTTTCTAAAATGTCTTCGATTGTTAGCCTGAGTACAATTGTAGAGCAATTAAATTGGAAATTTCTGTGTTTATGAAAGGTGAAAAAACAACAGAAGAACCTAGAGAAACCTAGGTTTCCCTTCTTGAGACATGGTTACACCCGGGAGCAAAACAATACGGCACTTTATTTATTTTTTACAACAAAATAAGCGCTTAGTTATTTAAAATGCTAAAGCCGAGATATAAGATGTAAATCCGATAAAGGTTAAAATTCGATGCTCGGACCCGAACCTCGGTGGCCTAGTTGGTCAATGGCGTCAGAAGTCGCGGGTCCGAATCCCGTCCGAGGATGTGATATTTTTCTCTCTATAAATTTCAATGTTTGTTTTTACCCAAACCGCCATTTTGTAACGTCACAGCTTCCATAGTCTACGAGTTAATTAACCCTCTGCGTACTAGAGACGTAAATTTACGTGAGTTTCATTCTTCTATCTTTTGTTTTAATTATCACGGTATAGTGAGGGTTAACGTCATTCACTTGAGGAATGGCAACTGTATAAACGGACGACTCCACTTATAAAGGAGAAAAATTACCTAATAATAGTAATAATTATCTATCTTGCCTCCATGCAGCAGCTTGGAAACTAATTGGCACTACGGTGATTCCACTAAGAACTCTCCCTTTCTGCTATTGTCCGCCAAGGTGCAGACGGACCCCCGTTTCGAGGGAAAACTCAGTTTTGCGCTGCTGCGCACTAAAACGAGGATATCTCGGGCTTAGAAGTATTTCTAGATATGAAACATATACCGATAGTATCGTACTGAAACAAGCTTACTAATGGTGGTGGAAAGATGGATGTGTGTAAGTGTGCTTAAGTGCGGGTTCAAGATGAAAATACCGGAAGTGAGTTTATCCCCGGCGAATTTTGTATTCATTTAGTTATTCTGAAGTAACTAAAGAACAAGAAGAATATTTGAAAAACGAACTGTCATATAATATAAAATTACCTGGATCTCCTCTGGGTGGTGACGGCCTGTCTCTCGGCAAACGAGTCTCTTCTTGTAGATAGTTTGAACCTCGCGGAATCTGTCCTTCTGAAAACGAAAACAATTTTATGATAATCATTTGTTTATACGAGACATATTACTAGGTGGATCGATTTTATTACATTCGAAATGAATGTCGGTGTCTGTTACCTAACCGATGCAAATTTCAGCAGACAGAATTTTGTAGATCCACTTACAACTTTAAATTACTTCAAAATGTGCGAATTCCCATTTTGAATTTTATGCTTTTACAATTCAAAAAGCATATTACTTACAAATAGTGGTCATTCCCATTTCGACCTCTATGCTTTCACAATTCAAAAAGGAGATTACATCAAACAAGTGGTCATTCCACTTTGACCTCTGTGCTTTCACAATTCAAAAAGCTGATTACTTTAAAAATGTTGTCATTCCCATTTTAACTTCTATGCTTTTAAAATTCAAAAAGCAAATTACTTACAAATAAGTGGTCATTCACATTTTCACCTCTGTGCTTTCACAATTTAAAAAAAACTGATTACTTCAAAAATGTAGTCATTCTCATTTTAACCTTTTAAAACTCAAAAAGCAAATTACTTACAAATAAGAGGTCATTCCCATTTTGACCTCTATGCTTTTACAATTCAAAAAGCAAATTACATTGAAAAAGTGGTCATTCCCATTATGACCTCTAAGTTTTGTAAAAAACATACCTGTAATGTACTACTGTCCATCCAGTCAAACACTTACAGTATTTTGACAGTATTAAAAATTAAAAGAAGCGAATATAAAAATATGTAATATATACGACAATAAAACTAGCTGTTGCTTCAACTTAGGTATTTATATTCACATTCCCTTATCACAAACAATATGCCGTTACTGTGTCAAATAGAAAGTAAGTACTTCCTATAATAGCAATATAAATTGTTTTTTTTTTCAATTTATATTGCTATTATACCATGTCACGCCAACGTGTTCTTAAATAATAACTAAAGAGTTACAATTTTCTAAGAGTGCGTTATTTACGTGAATAGCATCGCCAACCGAGTTGATATATCCGTGCTGACAAACGATGCAAATATCGCAGGAAGTTTCAATAATATAAGGATTACATTGGCCAGAACTACAAAGTGTTACTGTCATACGTCCACCCACAGAATAAATAATGCTCTAATATAATATACCTAATAAAAAATTTATGATAAAGTACCAGTATACTAGTAGTTATACTACTATTAATAAAACTCATATTATTACCTATAGAGAATGTAAAAGGTTCTAGTATACTAGTAGAATGTAGTCAATATTTTGGCATATGAATATATGTTTAAATATTTATGTGGATTAATTTTAATGAAAATGATTGAGTATTAGAACAGGACAATTTAGATCAATTTGGAGATTTGTACGATATCCTTGAGCAATACAAAGAGTTAAAATTTCGTGTCACTAACATCAGTTTCAAACTTTTCAGCTTTAATTATATATTTTTTATAATAAACTAGCGACTGCCCGCGACTTTGTTCGAGTAGTAGGCACGGCCTTCGGCCTCACTATAACATCCCATCTTTTCTCGTTTTTTTTTTTCATAAGAACCTTCTCTTGACAATAATTAACAACAAAAAAGAATTAGCAAAATTGTTCTATCCGTTCACGCGTGCCAATGTCCAATGCGATGTATAGACTAGAGACTGCCCACGAGTACGTTCGCGCAGTAGGCTCGGCCTTCGGCCTTGTCATGACCACCCATCTTTTCTATTTATCTTCTTGACAATAGTTAACACAACAAAAAAGAATTAGCGAGATTGTTTCATCCGTTCTCAAGACTAAGCGTGACCAGGAGAAATACAGGTTCATTTATATATATAAATAAATAAAGCTACCATAAAGCTGTAGTACTAAAAACATTTTTGACAGATCGACATATGGGCCTTACAATGTGGTCCTGCCTGAAATCAAGACAATAATAAACCGCAGAAAGACCTAATGAACCAACATTGCGCGAGAAAATACGTGCGTAGAAACGATACCGTATAATTAAATGCTAACAAGAGTCTTTGTTATTTTAGGTGGACAAAAGAGAAAGATAAATATATCTTCGAACTCTCGGACCTTCTCGGACTCGGACTAACCGTGTTAAACGATCGTGCATGGGAACGTGGGTTCAATCCTCGTCCGAGGATGCAATTTTGCTCTTTAAAATCAAAGCAGGCGTTATTGTTTTAAAAGATGTATAGTTAGGAGAAATAGAGTCTAAGCTCATCAGTGGATGCACCTTTCTCTCTAAAATGGCAAAGCAGACGTGAGTGCTTTAAAATTCGTATAATAAAATATCCAAGGGTCGTTTGGTACCCTCAATAAATAATTAGGACAGTCACAGTTCTCAAATTTTTTTCATTGTAACCGTAATTAAATAGCTACATTCTAAAGAAGTAACAGAATGCACGTAGTGGTTAATTGGTATTTAATGATAAAACAGCAAAAAACTATCAACCCGTAAGTATACATTATCATACGGAGCCTCGCGACATCTTAAATGTTTCTAAGCAACTCTAAAATTTTATTTCTTAGTTGGTAGAGCAATATACAAAACCAAACGCCTACTCAGTCAGTATACGATCACAAACTTAAGATCCAAAGACAGTATCGTATTTTACTTATTTAAACGGCTCCCTGTCATTGCCACTCGTAAGTATCTGCCTATACTAAAGTTTAATAACGTGCGACCCTCGTCACTGCTTGTTAAAACGTGTAACATCTTTCCATTAGAGGTGGGTATCTCTAGCTATTCAAAAGGTGAGGCCCCGCAACTTGTCCAATTTGATATATTTACATTTGAATTTGATGCGCACTATGTGACAAGAATGTTAATGTCATATTTGTACCTATTTCTAAATTATATTCGTTTTTATCTTATAGGATGTCAAGATCTATGAAAACAGCGTGCGAAAGGTCAAACATAAGAATATATAGTTGATAAACCTTATTTATAAATAATATTAGGAGTTCTCACTCCTTATTTCCTTGAGAGGAATGTCCGTCTCCTACGAGTGTAGGATAGATAGGAAAGAGGAAATGTAGACCACACGGGTCGATTGCGGGTTGGCGGAAAGACTAGTGGCTACTCCTAGTACGAGTAGTTCAGGCTACCCGCAAATCTCTGACATGGATTAACAACTATTGTCGATAACAAGTAGGATTAGCTAGTAAGTAACTTAGTAGGACTAACGATTTAGGGTGAATTTTTTACAGAAGCATTTCACGAGTAGATATGTTAAGGCGCTGTCAGCTCAGCGCTTGGCTACGTTCAATTTCCTTTACTTGAATCCAGCAAATACATAGCGTAAAAACGTACAAAATTCATAAAAAAATTATGTGCACTCTTAGAAAAATTCTAAAACTTACTACTTTATGATATGTGTTTCATAACAAATACAATAGTGAATAAAAAGAAAAACTGCTTTAAAGGTCAAATTAAGTGGTTTGTTTGAATTATTTTTTAATGAATGTATGTTAAAATATGTTTTTAATTCCGTCAATGTGTACTTAGAAGTCTTAAAAATATCATAAAAAGTAAATCAAATTTGAGTTAGACGTGTATCCACTAGGGAGTGCAATCTCGGTATTAAACCTAAGTGGATACTATCCACTTAGGTTTACCCGCGCTGGCCGGAAATGTTGGGTAGGTCCCATAACACAACCATATTTTTTTTCAAACAGTATTTTATTATTAGGTATAAAATGGTTCTGAATTGATCTGTGATTGTGTGTATTTGAGTCATTGCGATACGCTGGCCGCTGCAGCGAGCGTCCATCTGGTATTACTCGAGACATATACATTACACTTATATTAATAAATGCAAAATTACAATACGTATCTGGATGGGTGAGTGTTTGTTACTCTTTCACACTTTCTTTTTATAGGTATAGATAAATATAAAATGTTTTTTTTATATATTGTAGGTAAATTATTTGGAATAACACATACGCAACAATAAGTGCACAATTGAAGACTTATCGCTCCAATGTAAATAAGAAAATGAACATGCCTTTTATCTGTGTGTTTTCTTCACTAATAGTACATTACTGCAGAATCCAGTAAGTATGAGTTAACTGGTCCGGTTATATACGAGGCCAGGATGGCTTACTTACTGGTTAAAGCTTATATAATGCTTTTCTCAAAACTGGTATTTTCAGACCAACTGTTCGCTTGTTTTTCTGCCTTCCACTTCTAGTTTTGAACATTGTTGTATTTTTACATTACATGAATGTTTTAATTATTGTTTTTGAATCTCCATGTTAATTTTAGAATAGAAAGTTTTAATCCAACATGATTTTTAAACTGAAATTACTAAATACAAACATAAAATCCCACACTATACTTCTACAACATTACTAAGTACAAAACGCATCGTGCATATTTTTTCTGCGTCCAGCCTGTTTAATGCTCCAAATATAGGTATATCTATCTCATAAAATGTCATACCAAAAAGAGATATACGAGTATATATATATCGGCGCGAGACGGGACAAATACTACTGCAGCCCCTTCCGAACCCATTCCGTCAACCTCACGGGAAGAACCAAGGTGTGACCCACGTAATAAAGATTCACCAAACTGAAAAGCCAGCGATAATTAACAGCAGTCTGCGAGAGTTAACGAGTCAACAAGGCTGGTGCAGAGCGCCCACCGCCTGTCAGTATGGCCGTATCGGCGCGGATACAATAATTAGCCAATAATAATTAGTCTATAACAATTAGATTTGTTAAATTGATTATTTGAATTGATTTGTAAAACATAGATTCATACGTTTGAAATTGTTTACAGTAAATTATTCCAATTAAATTTAATAATTTAATTATTCTCAAATTGATTTAAGTTTATTACGATGTACAATTAATTATAAATCGCATGCCATCACTTTGTATTGCAATCTTAACGTTTAAAACGACCACGTGCAAGTACGACGTAACCTATAAAAGCGGTCGCACTGGCGACGGGATGGCAAGCGTCTTCAACGCTCGCCTTAGGCGGTGCGCCCTCTGCGCCCGCATCTGGCTGAGTGCCATCTGCGCTCGCCAACCGTCCGGTGACGCTGTAAATGCCGGTAGAGGCAAACAGCATTAGACCGTTCTAAAAAAAAAAAAAAGACTGGATGGCATTCTTGTTCGAGCCGCCGCACAGTACGGACCTCTCTGGGACGTCGTTACGCTACCGGTCGAATATGCGAAACTTATCAGTGATTCGTGGAGTTTTATTTGGAACAGAATATAACGAAGAACGTCAGCAGTGCAGACGTCACATTTTTTAAAAAAGATCATGGAGGTCTCTTCTCCGTCATCAGAAGTGGGATCAGAACAAGCTCTGGTCCCAACCACATCCTCATCGCCTTCGGTTCAACCTGGAACAGCGCAGGGCAGTACCAGGCTGATAGACCCTGCCTCATTGAACGCTTCAGGAGTACCAGCAAACAACTTTAATACCGTGCCCATCACAACGGGAATCACCACAGGCATGACGTCTACACCAATCGCTGCGGGAATACCAGCTTCCGTCGGGATACCATTCATGTCAATGGGACCCACATCTTACAAACAAGAAGTATACCTTCCAGGGGTACCCATCTCTGCTGGATCGTCCAACACAACGAATATGCATCCAACTACTCCAATAGTCGGATGCCCTCCCCAGTTTATGATGCAAAGGATGTCCGAACGGTTGTATTCTCCACCAGAACCAATACTACAATAACGATTGTATACTGATTGAATATTACAATACGAGGATTGCCTGTACTGTTAACTGGGCACGGAGTAACCACCGTCCAGTAAACCTTGCGATTCACCAACAATTTCTTTCAAAAATTTCTTGTTGATCGCACCCGTGGCCACGGCTGCGGAGGGGATAGTTTGCCCCACAAACGCCGGAGTGAGTATTATGCTTGCGTAATACTCGCTCCAGTACTCGCGCAAGGTACACCCAACCAACCGCCGCCATGATTGCGGCAACCCTAAAAAAGCCCCTTTAAAGGGCCAGCCGACAGGGGAACTAACCACTCCCCCGACGCAAAAAAGGCCCTTTTAAGGGCCACGTAACCGACGCTACACGTAACCTTAGTAGCGACACCGACTCCTCCGACAACGAGGGTGGTAACCTCCACGTATCGGACGAGAGTCTGAAGCGCACGGAGCGCGCAACCACGTCAGCATTATCGCCGAGGGGGCGATACAAGCGTGATATCATTACACTCGCTCGGCTTATCGAAGCCGAGGCTCTCTCCGAGAGAATGCTGAATTAGATGGGCATCTACGTGCGCATCGAAGAAGCCGAGTTGGAAGGCCGGGATATGTCGAACGAAGATCGCAAAGTGTTAGCACTTGCCCAACGTTCGTTAAGTACGCTAAGTAAGATTTTCGAAAAAATCATATTACATCAATTAGAAACTCATTTTAGTGCAAACAAAATTTTCCAAAAAATTTCCATAAAAATCAATTTGGGTTTACAAGGAATCGCTCTACTATAGACGCAGGTATAGAACTAATAAAAGATGTGTTTGATGCCTGGGAGAACTCTCAAGATGCCTTAGGTGTTTTTTGTGACTTATCTAAGGCATTTGACTTCGTCCGACATGATATACTTGTCAGGAAATTACAACACTTATTAGGAACATGGCTCTCAACCTTTTGACTTCATATTTAAATGGTAGAATTCACAGGGTTGACATAAATGGTAAAAAATCGCCCGGCTCTATAATCTCAATGGGCGTTCCACAAGGTTCAATACTAGGGCCGTTCTTGTTTTTAATCTATATTAATGACTTACCTTATTATGTAGAGAAGAATCACGAGATTGTATTGTTTGCAGATGACACTTCACTGTTATTTAAAATTAAAAGGCAGTTATTAAACTATGACGATGTTAACAATGCATTAGCTAAAGTTGTGAATTGGTTCAATACAAATAATCTTCTCCTCAATGAGAAGAAAACTAATTGTATAAAGTTCTCGACACCAAATGTGAGACAAGTAGAATCCAATATACAATTGAATGGAACAGGGTTGGACCTTGTGGAGTCAACGGTCTTTTTAGGAATTACTATAGACGCTAAATTGCAATGGGGTCCCCACATTAAAAAAATGCCTAGTAGGCTCAGTTCAGCAGCTTATGCTGTTAAAAAAATTTGACTATTAACTGATGTAGACACAGCTAGAATAGTTTATTTTAGTTATTTCCATAGCGTTATGACTTATGGTATACTGCTCTGGGGATGTTCTGCAGATATTAATTCTATTTTTATACTGCAAAAAAGGGCTATACGAGCGATCTACAGTTTGGCTCCCAGAGTTTCCCTTAGACAGAAATTTAGAGACATAAACATTCTAACTGTTGTCTCTCAGTTTATCTATGAAAATCTAATGTATGTAAAGAAAAACATTAGCAGTTTTGATAAAAGGAGTGATGCTCATTCCATCAACACGCGAAATAAGCACAAGCTATCCGTACATGTAACGCGTCTCCACAGAATAAGTCATTCTTTTATGGGACAATGTATACGATTCTATAATAAAGTTCCCAATGTTATCCGAGATTTGCCTATTAATAAGTTTAAAATTACTATTAAAACTAAACCCTGTCAAAAAGGTTATTACAGAATTTCGGATTACTTGGAGGATAAAACAGCTTGGGACTGATCACTCCAGGATCTATCTACTCGTGTACTAAGATGTCAAAGTGTAGCGTGTCTTGCCCTACTGATACCATTATTATGTTCTCTTTTGTAAGGCAACACACTGGAGCTAATATTTGTAATACCTAAGTAAAAACATTGTAAAAACATCTATATAAAAAGAATGGCCCCGAGTTTCTTGCCGCTTCTTCTCGGTTGGCTCTATGTATTTTGGAACGCGGCGGTAGGCTTTAAAGTACATTATAATGAAAAAATTGACGTTCATAAGTGCGTCTTTGATGCCTAAATTGAATAAATAATTTTGACTTTGACTTTGACTCGTTGATCACTTTGCCGCCTACTAAGCCGCTGGCTGTCAATGCGCGGAGGCGCTAGTTGACCAGCCCCTTGAAGCCCGTAGATGACCCTAAACGGCCGCAGATCATTAGATCGCAATCTGCGAATCCTCCTGCGAAGGAGAGAGAGGGACAGATCGATGCCGCATACTACGTCTCTTCGATTCGGACGGAAGCTGCCGTCAGAACAATACAGGAGAATTTGGACGCCCTTCCTGAATGGTTAGTGAAGTGGAGGACGAAGATGAACGTCGGCAAGACCCAGGCCCTTGTCACGGGCAGATCAAACCTCCCCACGCACCTGAAGATACAAGAAGAAGAGATCCCATGGGCCCCGGTGGTGAAATACCTCGGGGTCGAAATTGACAGGAATTTGCCTTTGCCCAACACGTCAATTCGGTCGTAGGGAAGGCGAAAGGTGTCCCAGCACGCCTTATACCGGTCCTACGATCAAGGCTACCACTCCGGGTGAAACAACTTATCTACAAGACGAACATCCGGCCGATTCTCAAGTACGCCGCCCCGGCGTGGTATGCAGAAGCAGCCACCCATCTACAATCAAGACTCCAAGCACAGGAAAACCTGACTTTACGCGCTATCGTCGAAGCTCCGCGATACGTCTGTAACTCGACGATAGCAAGAGACCTACAGCAAGTAGGCATCCGGAAATTCGTGGAACGCCTCACAACGAACATGTTCGCCAAGGCGGACATCTCGCGAATACCTCACCTCAGAGGCATAGCGCCGCTACACGCAAGGCCTCCCGATCTTCGATCGTGCTTGCTATCGCGGTCGCCGATCGGCTCGCTGGGCTTCCCATAGGGCCACTAGGGGTCTCACCCGGTGTGCTTGACTCGCCCCGACATCAGTGACCACCGGTTGGAAAAACCCGAGAAGCCTACCACCAAAGGACCCGTTCATTGTAATGGACGGAGACGAGCCAGGGGCAGAGGGCATAGCCCTGACCCTCTTTCCCCGCAGCAGTGCAGACGTCACATTTTTTAAAAAACATCAGGGAGGTCTCTTCTCCGTCATATATATATATATATATATTTGGAGCCTCCCTCCTATTAACCATGTTATAATGGCTAAACTCTAATCTGTGTCGGGTACTATGTTTTTTTTCTAAGCAGATCTAAAGAGGATGACCTACTGTCCAGTAAGTAAATTACATACTTATTTACTGGACAGTAGGAGATACCAAATTTAAAACTTCGCTTCTTACTGGACAGTTGTGAATAAGTCTCCGGTAGAGTTTACTTTCTGTATACTTTTTAGAGATGTTATGGCAACATTACGTACCTAGTTATGCATCCGCCCGAACCATCCATATTAGATTAGTAAGCAACATTCCAGCTGACTTAGCATTGTCATAGGTGGTCGCTGGTTAGTACTTAGGATATGTTACCCACGCAGATGGGATTTGTAGTTCATATTTTATTTCATTATAATTAGAGCCTCCAAATCGGCTGGACGTATTTTTAATTTGTTTAATTTTTAGTTTTTAAAAAACCTTTTATCCTAAAAGGAAGTTTGACTGGCGCAGCCGGTAGGATCGTTTTGTCAAGGCTGTGCCGTATTTCGTTTAAATTTCGAGTGTCCAAATTCACCGGGATAACGCAAGTGCGGCGCGAGTAGCTGTGAAACGATCCACGAACCACAAAAATTCGTCATCTTCCCGATGGTGCCGAGTATGGGAGTAACGGTCGGTTGGTGAGTGAAACTCTTTGCCTTCCTTACCAATACCTCTCCTATATTTTTCATAAAAGGGTGCTAGTTATAAATTTGTTATTTTCGAGATCAAAACTCTCTCATTATAACGTATCTGGTTGTTTGGTATAAAGCTCTACCAAGCGCTTATCTATTTCTAAGAACGTCTGGACGGTGTCTGGACTGATAAGGCTACGAATGTAGAGCGAATATAAAACAGAGCGAGCAATCAATTAAATAAAAGTTTTATAGTATATTCAAAAATATTTAATGTAATGTGTTAATCGATTTAAAATAAGTGAATAATTGATAATATATAAATACAACATTTTTGGAATTTATTTACACTTTATTAATTTGTTAGGATATTTGCATTTTACACTTTTTATTTAATTTTTGACTGTGTTTTATGTTATCTATTGTGTTTATTGATTTTACATGTGTTTGTTTTAAGTGTTACATTGTGTGTGTATAATTTAGATTATTATATTGGTTTGTCTAAATCGTGCGTTACTCTATCAAAATGGAACCACGTCCACACCAAGTTCCCTTACCAACGGAACCTGTAGTTTCGACGGTACAAATAGTGCCTATTCCAAATGAAATGTTACGGCTTATCCCGTTATTTGGCGGTGATAAGCGACAGTTAAGTTTATTTTTGAGAAAGTGCGAATATGTTATAACCCGATTTCGAGGGCATGAAGAACAGAACATATATGTATTGCATGCGATTACGAGCCGATTAATTGATAATGCAGCCGCGTTACTATCTGAAAGGGAGGACGTTTCGAACTGGTCCGCCCTAAGAGAACTTTTGCAACAGCACTTTGGTGATCCACGAAGTGAAGAGTGCATAAGCATAGAATTAGAGTCGTGTAAAATTAAATCAGGTGAATCATATCTGGATTTTTGCTGTAGAGTACAAACTATTCGTTCACTTCTTATTCTGAAATTATTATTTCAAAGAAATTAACTCTGGTTTCACAAATAATTGATAGTTTTATTAACACTACTGACACTATGCATAAAAATTCTATTTTGTTAGAGGCACGCATGAAAATTTTAGAATCTATGTTGCAAGAGTTAGCTTCACAAAAAAAACGCTGGGACTATTCTACATACATTGTAAGTTTTTATAACCTTTTCATAAGTAACTTTCGCACTATATTTGTGAAGTTAGGAGAAATTGAAACTGCTCTAGCTTTCAGCAAAATATCAATTTTACATCAGTCCATAGTTAATTCGACAGAGTTGTTGTATCATCTAAGGTTAATAAGTAACACAGAAAACCTGGTATATCCTGCTACTGAAAATAACTTGGTAAAACTTGAGGAAACTGTTAATATTAAATCTTATATCAAACATAACCAGATTACGTTTATAATAGAGATACCGCTTACTGATAATAATACTTATAATTATTATAAACTCTACTCATTACCAATGTTTCACGAATCTGAAAATAAAACCCTATCCATCTTTCCCCAATATCCTTACCTTTTGGCAAAGGGAATTAAATACCTTCCGATTGAGAAACCGTGCCGGCCCCTGGCTGCTGGGGACCACTACCTGTGTGCTGACGACAACAGAGCTCCTTATCCTGAGCTCACCTGCATCGAACAACTTATGCGGTTTGATGCCAACCTCACTCGCTGCGTGCAACGTCAAATCCACATCGAGGATGTGAGAGTACAACCAATAGCTGCTGCAAGTTGGATTTTGTATACACGGCTGAAAACTGTAGTAACAGCTTATTGTGCCGCTGAAGTCACTAAACATCCAGTCTTTGGGACGTATATTGCAACGCTTGAAAAGCCATGTGATTTCGAAATCCACGGCATTCGAGTTCGACATCATCGTGCATCCACCGAGAGCGACCTCGCAGAGCCGATCCCTGTCATTGACCTTCCTCGGCTATCTACAAGTGAGAGTACAAATGTGCCCTTATCCGGTGCACGCGTACTTAACATTCAAAAAATAAACTTAGACGAAGTGAAGTACATGTCTTATGCGTTAAAGCACAGTGAAATGGTAAATAGTGTTTTGAGAGAACCAGACTCTAACCTCAGTGTAGTTTTATATTTTACCTTATCTTTAGTTTTTATATGTCTTTTTATAATTTTTACATATATGTTTCGTAATAAGTTACTTTTAGTCTGTTCACGAAATTATCGGAACATTATTAAAAATGAACGCACCGATAATTTCCCTCTTGGGGAGGGAGGAGTTATGCATCCGCCCGAACCATATTAGATTAGTAAGCAACATTCCAGCTGACTTAGCATTGTCATAGGTGGTCGCTGGTTAGTACTTAGGATATGTTACCCACGCAGATGGGATTTGTAGTTCATATTTTATTTCATTATAATTAGAGCCTCCAAATCGGCTGGACGTATTTTTAATTTGTTTAATTTTTAGTTTTTAAAAAACCTTTTATCCTAAAAGGAAGTTTGACTACCTACCATCTTTGAGAAAATTGTATTTTCTGCGCAGGCCAGAGCAACCGGGGCAACATTATATCAATATAGGTAAGTATTTGAATCTTTTAGAAACATCAGTATAATTATTAAATACTTATGAGGTAGGTAGGTATGTAAGTTTGTGGTGTGAAGAAGACGATCAACCGAGACAAGAAAAAAATCTTGACATAAAAAGTACAAAAGCCATTATTAAAGTTGTCTTGCGTCTGAGTACATATACTTATAGATACTCAATCTATTCCATCAATGAAACATCTCCGCTGAAATACTGCTTGTGTATTTCTTCAGTCGTTCTCTTTCCTTAACAGGCGAAACAATGCGGGTAATTATCATACTCTCGATGATTCCTAACGAAGGGTTGTTCGAAGACCAATTAACGAAAGTTTGGCACCAATTAGCCGTCATTCAGCACGCGGATTGAATACATTATGAGCCCTTTTTGTGGGCGGAGTGAGCACTTCGCTTAGAGCCGTATTTTCTTTGGCAGGCTCGGGCAGAATAAGTAACTTGGGTTAATTCTTATGCTGTTTTGTTTTGTAACTTTTACTTACTTAATAGTTTTAACAAACGATATAATTACAGTAAGTATCTATATATTCTTTTCATTATAATTGATTGAGCGTTTGCTGTCGTAAGTATGGTATCACACTAGACTTACAGTGGCGACTGTTTCTTAAGGCGCATCCCTCAGAGTCTACGCAGAACGACCTTTAGAATATGGTTCTAGTTAGCACTGCCACGTGATCTCTTTGCACGGACCTCTGCAGAAAATCCTCATCGATTTTTGAAAAGATGGTTAACAAATAATTGATAAAATATTCCGGAAACTTCAAGAAGTCTTCTCGATAAAAATACCTCAGTGCCTCAAGACAAGAATCTTTGATCAGTGTGTGTTACCAGTGATGACATATGGCACTGAAACGTGGTCTCTTACTATGGGCCTCATAAGCAAGCTCGCAACAAAAGTCGCACAAAGAGCTATGGAGATGCATATACTCGGGGTTTCTCTACGTGATCGAATCAGAAATGAGGAGACCCGTAGACTAACTAAAGTCACCGACATAGCCCTGAAGATAAGCCAGTAGAAGTGGCAGTGAGCAGGCCATATAGGCATAGCACGCAGAACAGATTGCCGATGGGGCCGGAAGATTCTGGAGTGGAGACCACGTACAGGCAAGCGCAGCGTAGGTCGTCCACTGACAAGAAGGACTGACGACATGACAAAGGTAGCAGATCGACGTTGGATGCCTATGTTTAGAAGTGGATGTTTTACGGCTGAGATGATGAAATAAAAAAAGATCTTTTGATAAATGTAATATGTAGATTTTTAAACGGATGATCCATACGTGTAAACCAAATTTCAAAACAAGTTGTTATGTAGTTCATATGGAGATGCAGGGAATCAGTATTTTTTTGAAACTGATTCTTGCCGGAACACAATTACCTATGAGACAACTTACTACGTATACCAACCGCTTATGAGTCAACGGTGCCGAACGGAATATGAACGCTCGTCTCTCACTATAAGTTTTAATTTATCGTGGAAGCAGGTACCGATCGTAAGAGTAGGGTAATTTGTATGCTTAAAAACTTGACTTTTAAAAATGACTCTTCTGTTTACTATTTATTATTCTGTAATATTACGTAGCTAGCCAGGCAGGCACCACAAACTTATCATTAGGTACTCTGAAAATGTTCGCGATGTTACCTTTACCTAGAATATATACCGAAAACTCAAACTCACAAGGTAGGATGTGAACCTGCAAACACCATCGCTTTATAGTCTCTCTTGGGATATTGTTGTTCTTCTTCTTCTCGGGGTGCCATCTTCTAATGAAGGTCAACGATCATCAGTGCAATTTGAACCCTCGATACAGCAGCTCTGAACAATGAACGGGTGCTTTTATTATACCACTGGCGTAAGTTCTTCAGCCAGGATGTTCTTCTCCTACCAGCACTGCGTTTGCCTTGGATCTTGCCTTGAATAATTAACTGTAATAACTCGTACTTGGGATTTCTTATTATGTGTCTGAAATATTCCAACTTTCTGGTTTATACTGTCTCCAGTACCTCTACTTTCTTGCGCATTCTTTGGAGCACTACTACGTTTCTTATTTTGTCTCTCCAGGATATCCTTAACATTCTTCTGTACACCCACATCTCAAACTCTTCCCAGTTTCTTGGATATGGCACCTGTAAGTGTCCACGCTTCAACGCCGTACAGACGAATGGAGAACACATAGCAGCAAAGGATACATTCGTAAAATCCGTTTCTATCATTGACTAAATGTAAATACTTATATAGATAGCGGCATAAATATTCATGTGTATCGTACAAACTATTGAAATAGACTGATCCCATTAAATTATCAATCAATCTACCCTTGATCCAAGGTAACCATCATCATAATCGCTACGAAATTCTGTTAAACCGACACAATGATTTGAACGCGCACGATTGAAACACCAAAAGCAATTTACCTGGCGTAAGACCTGTTTATCTTACTAATGCTAACGAATGTGTAATGAAATTACACTCTAATGGAAACATCCATCGTCCTAACCACAGATAATAATGGAAGTGCGCGGGTAACCTGCGACCTTGCCAATTAATGGGCCCCAAATACGTGCTTGAATATTTACACTAAGCCTTCGTCTTGACATTAATAAGTCAGTAGCACATTTGGCGCATTATTGGAAAATATACACTAAACAACGAGCTACAACGAGCTATTGAGAGGGCTATGCTCGGGGTTTCTCTACGTGATCGAATCAGAAATGAGAAGATCCTAGAAGAACGAAAGTCACCGACATAGCCCAGAAGATTAGCCAGTTAACGTGGCAGTGGGCAGGGCACATAGCACGCAGAACAGATGGCTGATGGGGCCGGAAGGTTCTGGAATGGAGACCACGGACCGGCAAGCGTAGCGTTGGTCGTTCACCGTCACGGTGATAAAGGTAGCAGGATGACGTTGGATGCAGAAAGCTTCTAACCGGTCCTTTTGGAAAATTATGGGGGAGGCGTATGTTCAGCAGTGGACGTCTTACGGCTGAGGTGATGAGGATGATGATGATGATACACTAAAGGCCGCTGCATACGTGACGGGTTTTTATACGGACAGGAAGTTTTGGAAATATCTTTTCATACAAAATGTATATGAAAGAGTGTCACGGAGTCAAAGACCTTTAAACGGCCTTTAAACATAAATAAATATTATTAAAAAAAACACTCGTATACGATGATACTTGCATGCTTACCTGATATAATATATACTGAATGTGTTTAAAACTGTCTCTTACACACTTCACATAATTTTACGATTCAGGCATTTATTAACATCAGGCAATGAACATCCCATAATAACATTTTCCGGGATAAATGTATATATTTTATTCCAGGTCCTCATCTACCTGGGTTAAAATGAGTCAATTGGTTCATTTTAGATTGACATGAAACAGTGGGAAACATGCATCTACCCATCCAAACAGAAATCAGAATTACTATTTCAACTTATTCTTATTAATAAAAGAAATGGAACTGTTTTTGTTGAATTCTAATTTACAACTTAAATTTTCTTAGCGGAGTCGAAGGTGTGTCAAAGCTCAAAGGAATTTTAGTTCAAGTTCAATTACTGACTGTTTCTATAGGAGCTATGTTTTGTTAGTCTTCATCATACAGATCACAATAGGGATTATAAGGGCTTACGTTATTGCGTCAAGCCGTATTAGTCGATATGTCATTAAAATAACTCCTTAGACCAGAAAATTAATTGACATGTTATTTAGTTTTAGAGTTTTGATTTATTATATAATAATTTAGTGTAATGTTTCTTCCTTGCTGTAGTCTCCATTCCATATCTCAGAAGATCCATAAATCCTTAGAAGACTCAACATTAGGTCATCTAGAGGATGGGTGGCTGCTACCATGGATGGATGGCCACCTATGTGGTCAGCCTAAGTTGTTAGTGCACTATTTGTGGTTGGACAACAGCTTTGTTCGGAATCCCTAAACCCTAAAACTAGCCGGCTTACACAAGAATAAATAAGTATGATTGTATTAACTAAATAACAAAATAATGAATAAAATTATTAGAAATAATAATATATATACTCGCAACCTTACAATAAAGTACACGTTCAGAATGTAACTTATTGGTTTGCTTCATTCCTAAACGGCAATCATGCAAACCTTCAAGTTCATGGGGTAACGTTTTAACGCCACGGAAAATCCGTATCCGTGGTGTCGCTGATCTTTTTTTTATAATGATTCATCAAAGTGACTCCCTCTCGCCTGTTGGAAAGCGAATATGAAATCAAGAAACGATGAACATTAGTGCATCCATCAGCTGCACTGTCGCAACTCCTATGATAACCTAAGAGATACTTTTTTACGCCTCGCTTGAAAGAATAGCGGTCATAGCTGCAAGGAAATACGCACGCCGGCAGAGGATTCCACAATTTACTTACACGACAGAGGTAAAAACTGCCAAAGTTTTTGTTTCGTGGTAAAAAATTTTGAACAGTATATGGATGTAATGCTAGGCCGAAACGAGTAGTTCAAGATCGGAATGGCTTATGACTTAATTAACTTATTATCGAATTAGAATTACCTCTAGCTTTTTGCAGCAAAGTGACCGTCGGATTCTGCACTCTCGGCAGGCGAGTGTTAACGTTGACACCACCCAAAGTGTTCAGGCCGGTGACCGGAGCACTGTGAGACGTGCGCAGTACTCGGCCTTCGCTCTCAGAACCGCTCGTGCAACCGTTCTGTTCAGAGTTCTGGAAATGTTAGAAGTACGTCACAACATTACAATTTCAGAGATAAAAATCACATCCTAGGACGGGATTCAAACCCGCGTCTTCCGACAATCCGTGTTAGACCACTAGGCCACCGAGGCACGAGGTCCCACATCGAATTTTAACTCTCAATTTGTTTTAACCATATACTATTGCCTAACTTTTTAAACTGAAATCTCTTATCAAACGATAAGGGTTCCAACTTCAAAACAGAGAGTATAGACACGCTTTAAAGACAGATCGAAAGTCGGATCTGATAGGTAACAAGTCTTTATTTAGGAAATAAATAGGTACATTGTACCTACTTCTAATACGAGTATAAGCCCGTCTATGTATCGTATCTAATTACTGAAATGTCTATTCTATTTACTAATAACGTTCCGGGGAGTCAATATGTATTTATATTCCTGATGAGAGCAGACGTGTCTAAGCACACACATTTCTGTTGTCATATTATCTCATCATAGAAGAGTTCTCAAGTTATAGCGCGACTGGGTCTCTAATCCCATTCTATCCTCTATTCGACTTTTAGAATATCCACGTGGAAGTCATGGAATCAAGTGTTGGATACTCCTCAAGTAATACAAAATGATCTATACTAGTAGGTATATAGGTATAACTTATAGAAAAGCAAGACGAACAGTCGAAATAGGGGGAGAAACGAGATTTTGTAATTTTTTTATAAACTATTACTTTGCAAATATTTGTATCTGCATAAGTAGTTCAATAATGTTATGGTACTCGTAGATAGAATCGAATAGTGAATAGTATATTTTTTACCTAGGGAGCCACAACTATTTTTAACCACACACGGTGCAGTTCCTAGAAAAGTAGGTTGATTTCTCTGAAATCTATTGTATTATGGGCTAAATATGGCGAATGGCGAGTCTACGGGTTAAGGCGAGAGTGTTCTAGAGTAGAATCAAAGTATGTCGCGCGAGCTTAAAATAGTGTTGCTCCCGAGGTAGAAACTCTACTCAATATCATCTTCTACGAGAGAATAAGTAAGTGCAACTTATTGATATGAATAGCACGTTTATTTATTTTCATACCATCTGCTCGAAAATGTCCAATTACATATCACGCAATATCAACGTAAATCAAGGCATAACATCTCCGGGGATGTAATTTTGTATGAAACTCCCTTGGGTGTAAAGTGACTTGGATTTGGAACGTTAGTTGTAGGAAAATTCTTAGTACGGAGACAGGACACAAAAAAAAAAAATAACTTTTGCCACCAAAATTGGGCTTTACGAACGCTTTAACAAATGAGCCAACAATAGGAACGCCATCAATTCCCTCGTTGATTGTAGTACGCCGCGTTGCTATGGGTTACGCACGGCCCGCTCTGCGCATTCAAGGTCATAGTTTAAGTTACGTGCTGCGATCTGGTGTTTGGTGTTATTCAACTTTCATAAAATATTATTATTTTCAACGTGGTGCATGTAACTGTACCCATAGTAGGATAAAGCCTGTCTTCGTCTTGGGCGGCTTTAACCCCTCGCTTCACTCAGGACTCTACATAACTCCCTCGCTTCGCTTGGGAATTAAATCTTAATCCCCTCGCTGCGCTCAGGGATTAAGCCAAGTGTTGTTACACTCACGGTACAATATACCGCCCATGACGTAAGACATTGCTTTACTCCCTCTAATAATAAATATATATAATAGTAGATAATAGTAATCTAATCTACTATTACATAAAATTAGGAACAATGAGACAAAATAAAAATAATTAGAAACTAATGTTTATATTTGAACAATTAGGGCAATGCATCGTAAAATTTTATTTCATTATCTCATTACTTGAGGAAGACATACCTACAAATTGTTGTATTCATAACTAGATATAACTACATTCGAATTAGAGTAAACAGTTATTACTCGAACGAAGGCGGAATGTATTTCGCGCGTATTTTTACATTTAACATAGGTACCTTTTTTATTCAGCGCGCGGTTTCTTTACTGAATGTGTTCATACAATGTTAGTAGGTACATTACTTACAATATCTACATGCCAAATTCAAATTCTCTTTTAGTCCCTAGAGACTAAAACTAGCTTTTTCGCATAAAATAAGTTGGTTTAGTTCTAATGAACTGGATCGGAATGCCTGATTGTGTACAATATTAATAATCTGCATAAACTTTTACTCGTTTGATTCAATGAAGTTGTGATAGGTAGGTTAGGTACTTACGCCAAATTTCCGGCGTGTGGGTGGCGTATCCTCGAAGTGCACGGGTCTGTAGGCCTTCCTGCCGGCCAGCGGGGAGGTGCCAGGCGTCCACACCGGCGGGGGTGGCGGGGGAGGGGGCGCAGCGCCCGGGCTCGCTACGGGCGCGGCCGGCGCGGGCGGCGGCGTCGGCGCACCCGGCCTCCACACGGCTGGAAACATCACGTAATTATTAAAAGAAGGAAACAACTTTTTAAGAACATTGAAATTATTAAAAAATAATTATTAAAAGTTCACTAATAAAGTATGCAAGTAATCCGTCATCTTGCTACTCTACGCTATCGATCCTAACCTACGCATACAGAGTCCCTATAATGTACAGCCAATAATTCGCAACACAATAATGTCCAGTCAATTCCGTGGAATGGCTTTGAATTATCAGGCTGTGCAATACAGGTTGTGCATTATATGGCTGCGTTTTATCAACACGGACTGATATTGCTCGGGCAATAATACGCAGCCAGGAAAAGGAATCCATTCCATGTACAAGTAAATGAAATATCAGGGTGTGCATTATTGGCCGTGAAACCAGGTCTGACACTTTTTGTTCAGGACAATAATTTACCTACATCCAATAATTCATGTACATCACAGACTAAATAGAAATGGCACAGTCAAAGCCCCGTTTGCACGTTCCAGTGTCCAGTGAAGATATGTTTTGCAATAATAAAAAAATTCGGCCCACTGTTCAGTGGCATTCATTATAATTCTGGCGTTGTGTGGTCACCATTACCCCTAACGCTCCTCCTAGCTTCGCTCGTCGTCGTCGTACCTTGATATATAGTCTGTCTGATTTATCTATGGTCGCACCTACTGTGACTTTCGTTCACTCTCCTTGTCTAAAGTTGGCATCGAATTATTGGCCGTACAATATTGGCTGTGCATTACCAACACTGACCAATTTTGTACAGGCAATAAAAAGCAGCCGAGAAAACCGACCTAGTATTTCAAATCCATGTACACGATCTATTGGCCGAGCAATATTGGCTGTACTTTATTTAACCGTGCATTATTATGGCTGTACATTATTGCCTCCCCGCAAACGCACTGAGGGGTCAAGTCTCTTAGCTATTGAACCGCAGTATCGCAACCCAATTGCATTAAAATTGTTGTTTTTGACAGCTTTTGTAGTCTGCTTGTTATTTAGGTTTGATCGCAGTCCAGCGGCTATGAGTTATAAACTATTGAGTTGCGATTGCGATGCTACAGTGGCATACATCGATAGTTCTTTACGCTTGTTTTTTTGAGCAAAACAATATAGATTATTTCGTGTGTATTTAGTTTTTTAAAAGCACACTTCTGTGATATTTTGAAGGTATTTAGACATTACAATTATTAAACATTTATTGATTTATTGGGGTTTTGCTACAAAACCATTGTATTGTTGTTTGGACTGATGCTTGATGGGTAGAAGTTTTCAGTGGGAACATTTGTAAGTCGTAGCACAGCCTTGCGACAGCGATGCGATTGAGAGCTGGATGCAACATACTACCGAATTTGACATTAAAGACAGGTCAATTGCAGAAGCATCGCAGTAATGTGGCGATTACTCAATAGCTGAAGACCCTGGTCTATCGTTACCAGATATTATTACTACTACTATACTATCATTGAACTTGACGGCACCGTCTAAGTTGGAAGATGTGATGGATGATGATATATTGCTAGCTAAGTTGGAAGATGTGATGGATGATGATATATTGCTAGCTAAGTTGGAAGATGTGATGGATGATGATATATTCAGGATAATGTAGCATTCAAATGGTGAAAGAATTTTTGATATCAGTCCAGCAGGCCTAGCACTAGGCGGAGAGCAATAGTTAAATAAAAGTTGAATAATTATTATTTGTTTTTACTCTACAATAGGTCCTCTACTTCCATACGTACTATTGGTCTTACTTAGTAAACTAAATAGGATACTACGTATAGATATCACACGCATTCAGAGGCTTGGATAAATTGAAATGTTTGAAAGTGTGATGTGTGCATCACTAAAGAGATATACTACGCATTTTGATGGATTTAGATAATATTAAATATAGATGTGGCATTTTTGTTAAATTTGCTCTAGATAGAAGAAAACCACCGATACGCTACTCCCGCCGACTATCCACGTGGATAAACTATCTTTTGGCGTTGGAGTTAAAAATGACATGGTGATTTAAACAAAATGATTTGTTTCCTCTCCACGCGGGGAGAAATAGTCCACTGCCCGTGCTAGCCGTGCTGTAGTAGTTTTTAAGTGAGTTCGTTGCAAACATACACAAATACAATCTTCTTTATAATATTAGTAAGTATAGATATGAGATATTTCAAACCCTTTAAACCCGATCGGCCAACCATCCTAGTATTATTTCATTGTCCTAATTAAATACCGGACTTAACCAAATAACGTAACTATATTCTGGAGTAGATGAATAATGCTGGTTTTAATTAAAATAGTTTGTGAGTTATTATGACATATTACCATATAGTGTAGCTGTATATACCTACACATCCTTAAATCTTCGCAGTATACAGACAGTACAGTAAGTACCTAGTATAGAAGAAATAATAGACGTTATATACATATAGCCGTCCCTATTATATACGTTATATACATAAAAAGAGGCTTGTTTCGCAGTAAGAATCTATTTATTTATACTGCTACTAGCTGCGCCCCGCGGTTACACCCGCGTGGCGAAGGATGATGATGATGATGATGATGAAAAAGTATCCTTTAGGTATATTATTCCAGCGCCTCATCTATCTACATACCAAATTTCATTAAAATCCATTCCGTATTTTTTGCGATAAAGAGTACAAACATCCATACATCCATAGGTACATACAAACTTTCGCATTTATAATATTAGTAGGAAGTAGTATATGAGAATCCAACGTGCACGTTAGTTCCAGTGCAGCATAAAACTAGACGAAGACAAGATCATGATAAAAAAATATATCCACACTCATATCGCAATATACGCAAGATTTCCTGGCGCTGTAGGCATGAAAACTCACACAACTACATAAATCATTCAAGTACCCGACCACAGGGGTAGACCCTGGAACCCCATCAGGCTTCCAATGCAGCTCAACTACAAACTTAGCTTAACGGTGCCGGCAATATGAACGATACAAGTACTAACAGTTATCTGGTAGAGCAGTACATCTGCGTAGGGCAGGATCATAATCATAAATAACAACAAGAAACAACAATACTTACTCAAAATAAATGAAAGGAAGTTATGTTTACCCATAAAATAAATACGACTCATTTGCCCTCGCCGATCATTCGGGACTGGGAAGACGTCAATAAAAAGTTTAAACATCGGTCACATTATCCTTCTAAAGTTCATTTATAAAAAGCACTTTAGTGTAGATCTACGAATAACAGAGCTTTATGTAAATTTACTTCAACTCTTAATGATTATAAGTTTTTCAAACCATTGCTTGGTTTGAAAATCACTAATAAACTGTTCATATTCTCAGTCATAATAGGAAAGCTTCTGCAGCATCGTGAAAATTCCCCAGCACCGTGAAAACTCGCCAGGATCGTGAAAATTTCCCAGGATCGTGGTAAAAATGAGATATATCTTTTATCACGAGTAATACCCACTCTATTCAATTTGGGCACTTTCACGAGTTCTGCATTTTACGATGTCGCTATAAATCTCAGCGGAGCGTAGAATCGACGTGTGTTTACTGTGTCGTCGTTTTGTACAAATTGGGTTAGTGTCGCGGCGCGCCCAGCCGCCCTATACTGCTCTGCCGCCAACCTAATCGCTTAGCCTATTAGGATTGTGATGCTATCATGGCCCGAAGTGAATATTCGCTTATTTACCTTCACTCGCGCGTTGATGGATTTGCACACAGACACGTTCGTTTAAAACTGAGAGCTGAAACGTATGCTCCCGTGACCGTGCTCCACTAATCCTCAAATGGTGTACCTACCTTCAAACGTTTCATTCCCAGAGTCGATTAAACCTTTTATAATTGCCCTCTATATTCTCCGCCTATAATTAGTTTGCAATATATGTATGATTACGTTCTGAATTCCAAAGCTCATGTCGGCGTCGCAGTGGATTAAAATCGTATCGAGATAATTGGTTATTTATATTAAAAGCCCTGGGAGCGCGTGTGCCGACATCAAAGTGGGTAAGAGAACGCAAATAAATTAAAAGTGAGATCAAATCGAGTATTTGAGAAAAAATCAGGCATCAATGTTTGAAGATGTACGAGGCCTCGCTATTATGCGGGAAGGATCCTAAGAACCTATATAAGTATATATATATATATATATATATACTTATATACAGTTATTAGAAGGAAACTGGCGAACTGACTGTTGCGACTCAGAGTTGAGGAACGGATAAAGCTATACAGCAGAAGAACCAAGCCTTCGAAGCGATCCCAAGTTGAAGCAAATATTTGTGCCATGATCAGGAATGTTTGTTCTCGCGTCTTGGATATTGTGTGGACACACATAATAACACACAGGCATAGACATGCCTTTCGTGACACAGTTAGTTATGTTGCGGTCGAAAGTGGTCCTATGGCAGTAAATCTATAACATCGACCGGCTTCTAAGAACAGCTGCTGGAACCAATGAGATTTATATATAACATTATTAGCCGGAACACCCTTTTAATTATTAAAACGTCAGTTTTGTTTTTCAATCTTGAGGTATTAGCAGTTAGCCATGGGTAAAAAGTACCCTACTATACAATATGATGGTGGATGGATTTCAATACGATGTTTCCTTTAAAACTCAAGCCCGAGGTAGGAATCGATCCAGCGGCCTTCTGATTGGCGACCGCTCCTAAATACCCCCGGGAATATCATCACTTGCAATATATATTCCATTTTCATCACGTGAATGACAATATCAAGAATATCTGTAACGAATATATAGCTTCTAAAATATAATTATATATTTCACCAAAGAAGGGCTTTATTATTACATTTCAGATATAACCATAATATATCATAGCTTAAACATGGTCAGGATCGTACATGTGCCACACAAAAGTTAAATACATAAGACATTTTTTTAAATTGCGGGTAGGCTTACGTTAGACCACAATCTCACCTGATGTTTAGTGATGATGCGGTTTACGAAGTATCACGCAATGCTAGACGATGTACTCATGATTTTAGAACTCCAAGATATTATCTATCGCGGAATACCAGAAACATGCAGACAATGAACTTCACTCTTTGGCAGTGCCACAGAATAACTAATAGTAGAGTTAACGCATGTCTTACGTTACTTTATTTACATTCTCTATAGCCAATACTTTTACTAAGCTACCGATTAAAGATTCTAATCACAGTCCTGGCCGCGCACGAGTCAGCAGCTAACTTGCATCCACCTCCGATTCAATTAGAAACTCTACGCCTCAGCTCGTATTTAGGCAGTAATAATGGTACATGTTTTCTATCCAAACCACTAGGCATTTGAACATGGAGTAATTAGTAGGTAGTTAGGTCTCTCGACAGTTCTTGACGACCTTATTCGAGTTAATCGTTGTCACTAATTAGAAACAGATGGTATGAGATATATGTATACATCAGTTTAGCTCTTGTATTTCTTGCAACTGTCTGGATATTGAAACTGTACAGAAATTAAAGTAGACAAACAGTAACAAGCAGAGGTAACGTTATATTTCATTCGTACTTCCGTCCGCCAACTTTTATTGTTAGAAAGGCTGTGTTTCTTCTTCTAGATCATTCGTAGCGAACTAAGTACTTCAATGTTTACGACAAGAAAGCTACTACTATATACAACTACTACAAGAAGAAACTTATTAATTTAAACTTTGAACGGTTCAAACTGTTCATTATTCAAACCATTTATTACTGAAGTTATTTATCAGAAGTAACTTAAGCAATCTTGAATTACTTACTTTATGAGGTTTCTTCTAATGCCTTACAACCGTTAACGAACAATGCTTGCCATACCGTTTAAAACTTAAGATTTGGACTGTTCCATATCCTCCCACATAGATTTCGTGAAAGGCATAGGATGGGATTAATCTCTCTCTGTCTATTAGGTAGACGAAATGATTCTTCTCACCATCTGTGATAAAACAATAATTGACAGCCAAAATTTTGTTGTTTATACACCTCTGGCAACACATTAATTAACGTATTTAAAGCTTTCATTGTATTTAGTTTATTACTAGTCTTCAATAACATTCTTATGTACAAGTATTAATTTGCATGGCTATGACACTTTTACCAGGTTGTGGTTTGAACGGAAATTGAAGACCTGTAACTGAGTCAGTTCAATGACCTCCAAAGAGTTCTTTGCATCCGAAGGGCATGGCATTTTCTTTGTTCAAAACAAAAAGCAAAATGTCACTAGCGATGGGTATGAAGCAGTGTTATGAAATAAAGAAATATCACTTTACATGATTTACTATAACAAAATAGACTGAAAGCTTTTTCTTAAAAATTTAATAGTATCATTAACTAGTACGAAAATTTTGAGTACACCAACTTACTTGATCATATTAACAATTTTTATACTACATATAAATACTATATATAAAAGGCTCATAGAGGATTATTTAAATCGGATACGATTTAGCCTTTCTAGAGCTGAACAACATTATAATATAATTGGGGCTTATTGGAAACTAATGAATCACCTTCTCAATGCGTAATCTAGCAGACAAGAACATTACATGAGTAGTAACGTAATATGTCATTTATTGTAATTTTTGATGCTCTACCTTTAATATTTAGGCTCAGATGGTACATATACGTTTGTTCATATGTCATGATCAACGCACGCAATCCAATGTATCCTGCCTACCATGACTGATAAGACAACAGTGCACAATAGTAGCACTAAGTGCCACGGATCTTCATGCTTCATCGAGTAATGTTGAAATCCAGCGTCACCGAATTAATGACGTCGGCAAGACGATCGCGATGGTGACCAGAGACAAGCACTAGAAGTGTCGTGGTTGACGTCCATCAACAAGATGGGTGGATGCCGCAGTTTAACTCTTGGATTCGGACATTGATACAGCGCAAAACCGAGACGTCGCCTACCTACTGAAAGAGAAGTCTATTCTCAGTTGTAGGCAGATGCAGGCAGACAATGATGATGATCAAATTTAACACAATACGATACACACGGGCACCATATTGCCATCATATCAGGGAGAATACAATCATTGTCCATTAGACCAGAGGCTGTACTGTTATTACTAATATACATTAAAATTTACTTCAAAACACAATACAAAACAAGTATTATTTCATTGCGAACAAACACAATGCATCTTCGTGGCAGTAAACTGGGTCAACCTTATAAATATGGTGTTTGTCGGAAATGTTGAGGACTTGAACAATTTTGAGTAAGATGTACAAACTTTAACCAAGGGAAGAACTCCTCTTCAAAGGAAAGTTTTAAATTCTGTTGCAACTACAATGAACTGCGTTTACAAAGACGTTAAGACGACGTTGTCTTTTAATGCTCTCCAGAATTGGGGACTAGAACTAGTAAAGCTATGAGTAGATTGTACGGAAGTGAATTCATCTTATCAACACATTACAAGGTTTTTAGAACGTCTCCAATCAATCAATCCCATCTAAGTTCCAGAGAGTGCCGATAAGAGTGATCGCGATACACCAGCATCAATCTTTTTTACAAGTTCTCCAACAAGTGGCTAGTTAATGCCATAATTTTGGGTTGAAATGGTGGAATGCTTACATATTTTACGGTCAGCTCGATATCGTAATAACATTATCGGAATTTAACGATACATGATATTAAAACGGTCGGGTTCGAGCGCCAGCATGTTTTTCAGCCCTCTCATTTTACCAGCACGCGTGTATTCATACGATAGCAATCTAGTTATCGGACGGACTCGCCGCGATATTAAAATCCAATTTTGTATGCTCCATGCTATACTAGCCTTATATAATAAATTCCCTGCATATAAATAATTTTTGGTAGATAATGTGGTAATGTTTTGGTTATGAGTTTGTTACTGATTTAAATTTTATGAAATGATTTTGCAATGTTCACAACAGCAATATTAGTTATGTATACATAATTAGAAGATTCGCGGTCAGTGTTGAGTTCGTTGTGTTGTATTACGTTACATATAATCCACAGTCTACCCACAGTTGACCGATGAGGTCAGAAAGCCTCCTGTTTAGTCATATCTATGTAACGAATACAACACAACGAACGCAAAGCTGACCGCGTGAACGCGTGACCACTCTCTATCTGACAGTACCCTAGAAGTGAAAGTCTGCGGCATACATAGAGGTATTTTCGCCAAAAATAGAACCCGAGTCATAAAGTTGCAACAAACGGGGTGGATTGACAGAAATACGAAAAACAAACGCAAATGATAATTCGCGGAGCAAAGCGAAACCATCAACAAAAGCTTACAGAAAACGAAAGAATGATGTCAGCATTCGCCGACCGTTTTACCAAGAGGGCCACGGAGATATTAAATTATTGTCTTGGGAGATGCTAATAGGGCTATTAGTTAAAAGAAGGGGACCGACAAAAACTCCGCATTATCATGCAATCCGAAGCAAGCTTGTCCTTAAACAAATGGTATCTCTTTTGAAATTACTTATGATCTTGGTTTATCATCTGTAGAATGCATATATACTTAGATATGATTATTTCAAGACGTATAATTAGGTGAGCAAATACGCTGCGTGGCCTGCACAGAGTAATAAATTGTACAACACAAATCTTGGCTACACATTAATACTAAAATGCAAGAGATTACTATTAAATATGTTTTGGCAGAAACCGTTAGTTAAGTAAAATTTTATATGATGCAAGTCTCTGAGCTATAATTTATATTAAAATTAGATATTTTCTATGTAATAAATTCTTAATAGAGATACGAACTGATTTGCAAATTGAATTAAGCAGATTCTACCACGGCAAAATTAAAAGAAGCCTTATAGCAAATGTGGCGTTCATTGAGAAATTTTATTACCCAAATTCATTTATGAATCATTTGAGCCATATACTTAGTTAAAATTACATCACTCATTCAGTTCCCGCAGACGATTCCCTTCAGAAGTTTATATGCGCCGAGTGTCTTTCCGGCATGAGTTAGATTTTCTACCGACTTCCAAAAAAAAGAGGTGGTACTCAATTCGAGTATATTTTTTTTTTATGTTTGTTACCTTATAACTTTCGACTGGGTGAACCGATTATCAAAATTCTTTTTTGTTTGAAAGCTAGTCTTTCTCGTGTAGTCCTATTTAAATTTCATCAAGTTCGGTCCTGTACTTTTTGAGATACACTCCAACAACTGAATAGAATGGAAATCGGTATTAAATGTTTCAAATTGTACTTGTTTTCTTACATACATTTTTTACATATGCAATGTGCGCCCGTTCTTAGTTAGCGATCTGTAATATATCTTTATATAGTTAATAATTAATAGCTGCGCTCCGCGGTTTTACCCACGGCGCGGGGTAATAATGATGATGATGATGATAATATGATGGTAACCCCAAAGCCGAATGGGCCGGCTCGACCGAGGAAGTACCACACTCTAACATAACACCGGGGGAAGTAACATTGCTTGCTATTGCGTTTCAGTCGGTTTGTGGGAGTTTCCGTAGGCCCGATTCCCCCTTCCCCCCGTCAACCCTATCCTTCCCCTCCCCCTCCACCCTTATCCCTTCTATCTTCCTTCCTCAAAGGTCGGCAACGCATCCTCGAGACCTCTGGTATCTTGGATGTCTGTGGACGATGGTATTCCTTACGATCAGGTGAACCGCTTGCTCTTTTGGCATCCTATCCTATAAATAAAGCAGAATAAAAATGGACGTGATGCCTACTACCATTTAACGACTTCTACGGAAACGTAAAAACAACGTGTATAATAAGGTGTAATATGAAATTATGTATAGTGGGCAACTACCTGTCTCAGTAACAAAATTTAAAACAATACAATGCCTCTGCGCGGGCGGAACATTAATTTTGACAAAATTAATAACCAAACATAATTATTAGTACATATACTTAAATAAGGAAACAAAAATTATGATTAATTGTTACAAATTTTGTCACTATAGAAGACCGAACTGGCCCCGTTCTGCCCACTGACTCATTTTATTATTTCAATTGGGTATTCAAAACTCCGACGAGCTATTGTTATGACGAATTTGTGCTACTTTATTTCCCAAAAGGGTTCTCCAAGAGGAACTCGGCAACAACGTGATGGGGGGAATAATTTTAATCCGTATTGTTCACGCTACACTGCTTCTGACCTAACATAATCTTATTAAAAGGTCGTCCTTTAATCTATCTATATTAGTTACCTGCACAGCGACCATGCTGTAATAAGGTATAAGGTAGCGAAAAATATGTGTAGATTTATGAAGGGGGAACTGGAAATAAGGTAAGAAGTTCGACTCGACACGTGTAGGTTTTGCAGCTTCACTGGCGTCAAACTTAATACCACACTTCATTAAAACTGCAAGTTCTCCTAAACTCTTGAGAAAATTGTATCAACTTTCTTGGAAACTGTTTATTATACACTAGTAACGTTTTTAATGTAATATGTATTGACGTTGGCTCCGATAATTCGTGTTCAGTATGCCAAACCAGCTCTAAGTTGCAATCAGAGCCCGAGAAGGCAATGTCAGTTACAACTATAAATAAGGTGTAAAATACTTTTAAATGGTTGCAATTATTTAGAGAAAAATACACATCCTCGGACGGGATTCGGACCTACGTCTTCCGACAATCCGTGTTAGACGCCATGACCGCTAGGCTACCGAGGCATACCGTCCGAGCAACGAATGTTAACTTTGATTTTAACTGTCGTCAGGGGACGGAGCGGCCCTAGTGGCAGAGCCTAGCGACGATAGCGTCTGACACGGATAGTCGCAAGATGCGGGTTTGAATCCCGTGCGAGGATGTGTATATTTCTCTCTAACATTTCAACGTTTTGCACTCTCGCTGAGCAGGCTTTACTGCTTTAAAAATCATATAATAAATATTATAAATATTGTGTGTATTTTTGCCTTGCTTTGTTTTTAGTAAATAAAAAATGGCATTTTTTTTGTTTTAATCTATTTTTAAATTAAAAGCGTTATTAATGTATACACTATAGCTTCAAAGAAAGTTAAGAATCAAGGCCACCAAGCTTTCATGCTTTTCAATACTCAAACTTTTACAGTTTAGAAGAAATTTTATTGCTATATATACGAGTAATAACTGTCGCGGCTAGATCCATGCGAGAGACAAAATACGATGGATTATATATAAAAATCAGTTAATCGACGTGACACGTTTATCGTGATTTCATACTCGCACTGAAGGTATGCTGTGAAAGCCCCGTAGCCAGTAAAACTATCTACTGGTACGAATGGATCGAGGTGATGAACGTAGGTAGCGCTGCGCAGAACTTTGAGGCTTAAGAGGATTGCATAGCTAGTACTTGTGCATACTAAAAGAAATAACTCTTTTCTACCTCTTAATATTGTCCGATTTCAGTGTGCTTTTATGTAATCATCACATTGTTTACTATGTCCGTACGTACTTTTAACTACTGCAAAAGTCAAAACGTACTGAAAGCAAAAAAGCACTGAAATCGGACAATATTAAGAGGTAGAAAAGAGTTATTTCTTTTAGTATGCACCAGTACTAGCTATGTCACCGTTGTTGGACATGGAAGTTCAAACACTTTAGCTGAGTTAGCAGAAAAAACATTTACTTATTGGATTTTAGTCGTATGACGTATCTTTTCTATTGATAAGTTTAGGTAAGTAGGTACTTATTTTAAAAAGTGTAAAAGCATATATGCATATTATATAAAAATATCCAAACCTTAGTAAAATTATTGTTTCAAAATAGCATAATATCACCCAACGAATAAAAACTGAGGTAAAACTTTTCACATCCATATAGGTACTCACTCCGCATCGCTCTCGGGCGTCGGGTGTGATTTTTTTTACGCCGCGTTGGTATTTTTACCACAAAATTTGTACGCGGTGTATGTGTAATATGAAATGCCGAGTTCAGAAATATTTTTGAAATTTGTTACAGTACATCGAATGCAGTCATATATTACGTAGTTACACAATATAATATTATTTTGAGCTTGACACGTGAACATCTATGCATAGGATATAAATTGTAATTGTTTTAAGGAACTCTATGGTTAAATCATAATAATAATAGAAGAAACGTTTTTACTTTATGAATAGAGCCACAAGTCACAAGCCACAAGGTGTACACATTAAATAAGCTCCATATATACGTAGTTTGTTTGTATTTGAATTAATAATTAATGGTACTCAATAAAAAAATGTTGACGTAATCTACGAAGAAATAATATCAGGAAGAGTAACTGCCTTAAAGAATTGACCCAATAAAAGTCGTGCTAAATCAATAACATCGTTCACGCCGCTATGACTCAGCTGTCATAGTAGACGTTGCAGCACGTGCGTGGACCAATCCCTGCTTTCCTTCTAAAATTTAAACCAAACACCTAACATGTCTATTTGTTACCTCGGAAGTAATTCGTATTTGGAATCATACGTCGTTTTGGTTTGAAAGACCACTTTTTGTGTGGAATTTGTTGTGAGTTATGCTTCCTGACATTATTTCTTCGTAGGACGTAATGTAGAGAATGATATCTAAACTTCTTTGATTAAAATCTTGTTCCAAAAAAGAAAGAGAATCTTTTGTGAATTTGATAACTGACCAATTGTCTCTTTGACTGACCACACTTGATATTGGGCCATCCGATTTTGATGATCTTATTTGTTCTTTTTTGGTCACATTAATTATTCATCATTGTCGGTTAAATAGGTTTTGACTGATGCTTAATTAATGAAAAAAATGCATGTGTTAAAACGATATTATTATTGGAGTATATAAGTAAGCCACGGGTTTTAGGTATTTCACACTATAATACTGGAATACGATTTATAAATAATAGATTTTTTAAACAATGAACGGACCGTTACATTTTCACTGCTGGAACTTGGCCCTTCGTCTCAGAGCAAAGTTAGATGTAATCCACTACGTGGACCATGTGCGGCTTGGTGGATAAACTTAGTGTTAAGTTTTTGATCCACTAGGTCTTCAGCGTAGCCTAACGACTGTTGTCCGAAGAAGAACTTCGTTTCTTCTGTCTTCGGTCCCGCGGGACCGACGGCTTGGCAATGAAGCAGCCAGTTGAAAATACCACTAACAGTCACCCATCCAAGTGGTTATTGCGATAAGGGTTGATCAAGAAGGTTGAGAACAAATTGACAATTGAAAACAAAAAGACAAGATACACTGCGAGCGTGTACACAGCGAGAAATTAGATTTTATGTTTTAAAATAAAACGGGCGCAGAAAAAATTAATTTTGTTCAAAAACACAAACATTATTTAATTCTTTCAAAACGTAACGTACGTAACGTAAACGTTAAAATGCGATGGTTAGAATAATTAAGGTTTAAAAAAATACAGTTCACTTCTCTATACTAAACCAAATAAATAAAATATAAATAATCGAAACATAAAAAATGTGGTAATACTGAGAAATTGTTGCTTTCTCGCACTATGCGGTTGGGGTTTACGGACAGAATAAAAATACAACAACAATATCGCCTTCTGTCACCACCTTTTTTAATGTAGGTACTTACTGTTTACGGTGACAAGATTTTCTTTCTCTAAATACATCCTTGAACTCTACCTTAGCTATTTACCTCAAAATAAATTCAACCTTGAATACTTTTAAGATGATCGATGACGTCAACTTACCTGAAACAAAGACAACAATTCATTAATTCATTATATTCTTAGTTTTTGTTTAATTATACAGACGCACATTTTATTCGCCTGACGGAATGCTAACTGCAAGTCTACTTTATGTTTACTCGTGACAGTTTTAATGCCACTCAGAGTTTTAGGATGTAAACGTTATGGATGAACTCATCACATCAAGACAAGTGGCGTAATAACATAAGTGGCCCTGCAATTTCAGTAACTTTAAATAATTTCCTTTAAATTAGTGTATATTAGAGCTTCGAACCAGAATAGTCCATACCACAGTGCCTATAGACGAAAGTTTTTAATCAGTGTGTCTTACCCGTCATGACCTATAGAGCTGAAACTTGGACACTCACTGTGGGACTAGTCCACAAATTTAAGGTCGCTCAGCGAGCTATGGAAAGAGCTATGCTTGGGGTTTCTCTGAAGGATAAGTTTCTTAATGAAGTTATCTGATAGAGAACCAAAGTAGTCGACATAACTCAAAGAATAAGCAAGCTGAAGTGGTAATGAGCTGACCACATTTCAAGAAACACCCATAACCGCTGGAGTAGACGAGTTCTTGAGTGGAGACCACGTTTAGGCAAACGGAGTGTAGGACGCTTAGCGGCCAGGTGGAGAGACGACCTGCGGAAAGCGGCTGGCAGTAACGGGATGCAGAGAGCTGAAGACCTAACTCTGTGGCGTACTTTAGGAGAGACCTATGTCCAGCAGTGGACGAATGTGGGCTGATGATGATGAACCAGAA
This sequence comes from Selenia dentaria, assembly GCA_917880725.1. Classification (NCBI taxonomy): domain Eukaryota; kingdom Metazoa; phylum Arthropoda; class Insecta; order Lepidoptera; family Geometridae; genus Selenia; species Selenia dentaria. The sequence goes on along the minus strand of OU862888.1, from coordinate 15,112,767 downwards.
TATGTGTCTGCGGTGGCGCCTATCCGAAGATTATCCATGCAAACTATTGCTGAAGAGGTCTTACTATCCGATCCAACAAAATCTAATAAAGTACAACATAAAAACATATATATACATGTTAACAATTAAAACAATACAACGACAAAACGTTAACACACAAAATATTGTATTAATAAGACATACAGATGACAGTATGTACATGCACGATGGAAAGGATTATATACCTTAGTACACGCGGCGTATTATAGTGTGTAGGTAGCACAGTTTATTACTCGTAGTTTAAACGTACCTTTAACCGCCTTATGTCTCTAACACAAGCTAAGAAGTGTTTGCCATTGTCGATGCCCATTCTAATAATATATTCTACTGTAGATTATATGTTTTTATATTCATTCATACCGCGGAGTTCAGCTAGTATCAAAGATCTATCTTTGAAACTAGCTGAACTCCGCGCTCCGTTTCCATGGAAAATGAATGATGAGTCATATTATATGAAGGGATAATGAAACATTTTAACGGTGAAATCGCTCCAGTAGCGTTGAGTTACAAACACACAAAAATACAAGTCTTTTTTCTTTATATTTATATTTTATTTAATACTAGAAAATCCTATTCTGAGAAGAAAATCATACTGACAGCGCGAAATGACTATCTCAACATGAGTTTCTATTGTACGGTATGTGACTATATAGGATGTTTGGTAGAGGGACCGACAAACCAAATGAGCGTGTTCGGGGGCCCACTTGGAGAATACAAGTTGGCCAAAAAAAATCCCCGACCCCCCAATATGTTTAACTTTTTTTTGTGATTTTTCCCTTTTTCTCCGAAATTGTTCCGACACGCTCATTTGGTTTGTCGGTCCCTCTACCAAACATCCTGTATATTATGTAGTATGAATAAATTACCACCTTTATGACAAACGTGACCTTTAGTACCATAGAATACGATGTAGTTTGGCTTAAGTTTATACTTGTAGGTATGTACCAAGATGTACTACCATTAAATCTTATTTAACTTATATTACTTACTGACTTATATTAAATCAAATCCTAAGATGATAGCAGATCTATAGAATAGTGATTTGATGATAATATACGTGGAAATGTAATCGATCCCGTTAGACTAGTTAGTAGTGGTTTTGCTTTCAGAGCAATGAGTCCCAGGTTCGATACCTGGCCGGGGCAAATGTTGTGATGAGCATATACGTTTTTTAGATGTTGGCAACACAGGGGATCAAAATAATTTATTACATAAATAAGGCATAACTAACTTTAATTTAAAGTGTAGCACCGGGTTCCTAAATTAGGCTCAAGAGCTTTCATCGGAGATTAATCACTATGCCTTTATAAAAAGATACCCTATTTATTACTAAGTATCTGTATCCTAAGTAGTAGTAGTAGTAGTAGTAGAAGAGAGAGAGAGAGAGAGAGATATATATAAACAAGTACAATTTGATAAATTTAATACCGACTTCCATTCTATTCAAAAATTAAGTTGAATTGAGCACCTCCTCCTTTTTTTAGTCTTTTTTTTAATAAGTAAATACGCTTGCGTTTGACTACTATCACGCCTGATGTTAAGCGATGATGCGATCTATGTTGGAGCACGCTTGCCTAGAAGGAAAGTAGAAAAAGTAGAAAAATACAAGTAGAAAAAGTAGAAAAACGAATCAAAGGTCTGAAAAGTTTTGTTGTTATTCATGTATTACAAATTATTTAGTTAACGATTCCTATCAACAAATGAAACTGCCGTGTCCGGGGAGAGATTTGTTGTATTGTAGTTTATTATGGTTACTCAAATAGTCGCGGTTTCCTGTTTTCACGTCGGCGTCGTTGGTTATGCAATTTGACGTGGTGCCAAACTTTAGCCGCTCAGGTAAAGCATGGTATCTATTAAAAACGTCTCGTGATAACGTAAAACTGATATATCTTCGAACGCATAACGTTTTCTGAGAAGCGCGGTGATGGCCACGTACGAAACTAGGAAAATAGAAAAAAGTTATGAAAGGAGTCACGCCTTCGATTTATAAGAAAACATTAACTGCATAGTTTTTTGAAAAACCTTTTACCGACATGTAATTGCATTGCTGCATTATTCTGTTGATAAGGGTCAATCTTTGCTAAGAAATGAGTTACTAAAAGTTAGCAAACTTTTACTATTTTATTATTTTTACACTTACTATTTTACAGGAAAGCTCACCGCTTGTCATGAGTGAAACTCATTTGTTTTATTAGCGGGATACTGTGGTGATACTTTTACCCAAAAAACCAGTCTGTATAATATATACATATACAGACTATTTGAGAAGGGATGACCACGAGACGAGACTATTTAATTATCTATCTGTTATACCATCGACAATAACACCGTTTTCATATTGCACAGTAAAATCATGTTTTTGGAAATTTTAAATAATTTATGGTAGACATTGCATAATGCTACCTTAAAATATACGCAATTTTATTATTTGTTTATAGTACTTGTCTTACTATACAATTCTTTATTTACTTTATACTTTTGAACGCTTATTTTAAATCTGTTATAGTTTGATGTTTCAGTATCTATGTAGCTATAATAATATGTAGAGTTCGTATATCATGATAGTAATTTACGCGGATATCGTATCGAATGAGAGATTCAATATATTAATGAATAGAAAAAAATATACGTACCTAAACTTATACATCGTACTCGTAACTAATCAGTAACGGATGCGTAATCTGAAAACCACCAAGTAGGGGCCTTATTCGCTATGACCACTCAACAAGTAACGCGGCGTGCTACGATATCTTCAAGGAATGATCGCATAGTTGTATTGATTTCACGGTCATTCCTTGGAAATATCATAGCGCGCTGCGTTACATGTTTCAGTGGTCATAGCCAATAACGGCCAGCGCGCTGGTTATAAAAGTGTATTTCAATGAAAACTCCGATATTTGTACCGACCCACCGAACTGCCAATTTAGCACTATGCGCCTTAAACTTAATTTTGTTGACATATCGGGCATAGGATAAATGATTATGACATGTTTAGGTGCGTAGATCATTCACTAGGTACGCTGAACTAATTAACTAAACAGACCAAGATGTTTAACAACCGGGACCGATGGTTTATAGCGAAAAAATAAACTCTTTAGCTAAAGTAACCGCAACAGATTTCTGAGAGAACGTCTTAGGATACTAAGTACCTACATCATCTAGCTATAATGAACAATTTAAAAAAAATACTAAATATATCGTTATACCAAACCAAATCCAAAGTATTTCATCATCATCATCTCAGCCGTAGGACGTCCACTGCTGAACATATGCCTCCCCCATGATTTTCCAAAAGGACCGGTTGGAAGCGGCCTGCATCCAACGTCGTCCTGCGACCTTCCTCAGGTCGTCTGTCCACCGTGTCGGTGGACGATCTACGCTGCGCTTGCCGGTACGTGGTCTCCATTCCAGAACCTTTCGGCCCCATCGGCCATCTGTTCTGCGTGCTATGTGCCCTGCCCACTGCCACTTCAACTGGCTAATCTTCTGAGCTATGTCGGTGACTTTCGTTCTTCTACGGATCTCCTCATTTCTGATTCGATCACGTAGAGAAACCCCGAGCATAGCCCTCTCCATAGCTCGTTGTGCGACTTTGAGCTTATCTATGAGGCCCATAGTAAGAGACCACGTTTCAGTGCCATAAGTCATCACTGGTAACACACATTGGTCGAAGACTCTTGTCTTGAGGCACTGAGGTATTTTTGACGAGAAGACTTCGCGAAGTTTCCGGAACGCTGCCCAGCCGAGTTGGATTCGACGATTGACCTCTTTCTCGAAGTTGGACCTGCCTTGTTTGACTGTCTGTCCCAGGTAGATGTACTCGTCAACAACTTCGAGAACTGAGTTCCCAACTGATAATGGGGTAGGTACAACATGGGCATTAGACATAATTTTCGTCTTGTCCATGTTCATCTTAAGACCTACCCGTTGGGAAACTCGATGGAGGCCTTCGAGCATTGTACTGAGGTCTTCCATGGATTCTGCCATGACTACAATATCGTCGGCAAATCGAAGGTGAGTGATGTATTCGCCGTTAATATTGATGCCAAGTCCTTGCCATTCCAGAAGCTTGAAGGCGTCTTCCAATGTAGCGGTGAACAGTTTCGGAGATATAACGTCTCCCTGTCTCACGTCTCTTTGCAATGGAATTGCCTTCGAACTCTGCTCCTGTACTCGGACTGACATGTAGGCGTTTTTGTACAAACACCTTAGCACTTCAATATACCGATAGTCAATACGGCACCGCTGGAGAGACTCAAGCACTGCCCACGTCTCGATCGAACCAAAGGCTTTCTCATAGTCCACAAACGCTAGACAAAGAGGCAAGTTATATTCTTCGGTCTTCTGTCTTGTTCCGGAGGCTGGAATTCATCAAACCTGCGACTGAGACGGTTCGTTATGACCTTCGAAAACAGCTTATAAACATGGCTCAAAAGCGAGATGGGTCTGTAATTTTTAAGTAAAGTGTTGTCACCTTTCTTGAAGAACAGCACTACCACGCTTTTGTTCCATGCTTCTGGCGTTGAACCTTCGAGTAAGACGGTATTAAAGAGCTTCTGAAGGACTTTCAGTACCGGTGTTCCACCCGCTTTCAGAAGCTCAGATGTGATACCGTCGTCACCAGGCGCCTTGTTGTTCTCAAGGCCATTCTAATCTCGTACAGGCTGATGTCCGGGATATCTTCGGTATAATGTCGGGTCAGCTTGGCTCTTGGGTCTTTGACCGAGCTGCTAATAGGTTTAGCGACCGAGGTGTATAACTGTCCGTAGAAACTCTCGACCTCTCCTAACACTTCCGCTTTGGTCGACGCTACACTGCCGTCTCCTCTCTTCAACTGGCTTTGCCCAATAGACATGTCTCTTGCAAACACTTTGGAGCCTTTTTTCCGCTCTATCGTCTCTTTAATACGGTTTGTATTAAAGATCCGGATGTCGTGTCGCAAGGACTTCCATATTCGTCTATTGAGCAGCCTATATGCTTCAGCATCATTCGAAGACTGCAGTTTCAATGAGCGTCGTTCAGCCATGAGGTCGAGGGTATCGTTGGAGAGTTTCTGTGGCCTATCTGTACGGTGGGGTTTAAAGTACTTGGAACCCACTGTATGGACAGTTTCTACTAACCTGTTATTGATCTCGTCCACTGAAGCGATGTTCTCAAGGCAATCGAAGCGATTGGATAGCTCAAGTTGAAAGCTCTCGGGGTCTTGAATACGGGCACGAGTGGGTCGGAGCGTAGACTTCATCAGACGAGACCTATCCAGTTTGACATTAATATTCACCGTGCCTCTTACCATTCGGTGATCACTACCGGTTTTAACCCTGTTGATCACGGAGACATCAGTGAATATTTGCCTTTTGGTGGTCATAATGAAGTCAATCTCATTTCTCGTGGAACCATCGGGACTCAGCCAGGTCCATTTCCTGTGAGGTGGCTTCTGAAAGAAAGAGTTCATCATAAAGAGTCCCTTCTCCAGGAAGTCGGCCAACCTCTGTCCCCTACGGTTCCGTTGTCCACAGCCAAATTGCCCCACTTTCGACTCATCCTCGCTTCTCTTACCTAACTTCGCGTTGAAGTCCCCCATAACAACTAGAAAATGCGTTTCAGAGGTATGTATGGCCCGACTAATGTCCTCATACATATCCTCCACCTCATCATCCGGGTGCGACTTCGTCGGTGCGTATACCTGAATGACCTTCAGCGAATATCGTTTGGATACTCTGAGTATTAGGTATACGAAATACCCTATTGGAAACGCTATCGATCTTGACTATGTTGTTAGTAAGGGACTTGTGGACGAGAAACCCGACACCACCTAGGGACTGTTGGTCGCCCTCCCGGTGGTAGAGTAGGTTACCTGATTTTAGGGTTATCGTGTCGTCACCCGCTCTACGGACTTCAGATAACCCCACAATGTCCCAGTGTAGCTTACTCATTTCTTCTTCCAGCTCATATATCTTCTCGTCTGTCCTCATCGTGCGTATGTTGTGTGTTACCAGGGCCAGTCGTCGTCGTTGGGGGTGGTAGCCGGGCGTCTGCCGGGGATTCTTAGCACCCCCTGCCCCACCGTTACCGTGACCGCTACCGTAGCCAGGAATAGCGGGGCTGCCGGGGACTGGGGGCCTGGTTCTTTTTGTCCAATCCATTAAGGGGGTTTTTGCCAATACTCGCCACGCTTGGCAGGCGGGTTGGCGAGCGCAGTTTGTGTGTGTTTGACTGGGAAGGTGCTGCTGCCCACCTTCTGATTTGTTATCCCTTAGCCGCCTTCTACGGCACCCACGGGTAGAGTTGGGGGGGTGCTATTCTAAGCCGGCACCGCCACGGCGACCAAAGTATTTATCTGCGTAAAAATGTGTGATCACATTAATGTGGTGCTGTGTTACAATAGCTCTCCATATTTTTTAGTTTAGTTCCATAGTCTTTTGGGGCATAAAAATTAAGCCAAATCAAATACACACATCAACATGGTCTACGGATATTTAAATTAAACCTAAATAACTAAAATTCCATTAACTTTTTGTTAAGACACCTACACATCAAAATAAACCTTGTTTAATAGCCTATCTAATCTGATAATAAACTTTTAGATAAAGTTAAATTTAAAAAAAAAAAACTTAGAAGAAGAGGAAAAACTCAAGACAAAATTTCAATCTTAACTTTATTTTTGAAACATCAAAACCTAAACAAAAGAACTATTTTTTTTATAAAAATTGTTGAAAACTTAAAATTAATAATGCGTGGATCCACCTAAGACTCTCCTGACACATCTGCAGCGGTTTTGCATACTCAAAACAAGGGTGTCAATATCCTGTTGTGGAATACTGTCCCAAGTCCTGCTAAGATGCAAGAAAAGCTGGTTTTTATGCACAATATCTTCAGGAAAATTCCTAAGAGCTCTTCTCTGAAGAAGGTGGAACGGCACAGAGGACCTCAACGCATTACAACACGTGTACAGGACCAATTCATAGTTAATGCTGCACGAAGTCAACAAAATGTAACGGCGATGCAATCTAAAAGTTGATTATCAGATTTGATAGGCTATTAAACAAGGTTTATTTTAATGTGTAGGTGTCTTAACAAAAAGTTAATAGAATTTTAGTTATTTAGGTTTAATTGAAATATCCCTAAACCATGCTGATGTGTGAAGATACATAATTAAGAAACATAATATAAATTATGAATGTCAGAAGTGAGTCTCGTATTTTTAAAAGGCCTTTGTTTGTCGGTATATTTGTCGATAGCTCTTCTAAGAACATAAACAGACGCTATTCGGAGGATTTCGAGCGATTCGGAAACTTCGGCACTAACACGGCCTACTAGGTTATAGCCCAAGCCGCAATGAATCCGTGTTGCAAACTCTTCTATAGGAACTCTCGTGTCCCAGAAAGTATTTACATCCTATACAAATTACAATTGCAAAGTTGAGGTCACAAAGTACGCTGACTATAATATAGCTAACCCATGCTATAGTGGTTTGCTATACACTAAGTATTTGGTATATCGTACAAGGTGTACGGAATGCTTTGCCATCCAATGTGATTCCACGGTAATACGGATTCAGATTAACATTCAGCAAATTTGGGCCCGTATTTACCAAGCCAGATGTGGTAAAGACTCGAGTTAGGCAACATTGAATACATCGGACAACATTTGGTAAATATATTGGCAGACACTACCCGAACGCATCGAAATATTGGATGAAAATAAAAGCACCCAGACCCACTCACCAAATTGGGAATATACAGGAGATGTACATATTTTATTCGTTTGTATTCTAGTTGAGGCGAACATTGCCCGCCAAACAGGGTGAAGCGGATCGTCGCAAATGTGGCAGGAGCCTTAATTATTATAGTAACGGGCAATCAGATGCGCTATTGGTACTAAGTTGTAATAACAATAATAAAGTCATTTATTTCAGGTAACAAACTAATTAAAAACAAAATTTAAAAAGTGTACATCCTTACTAATATACAGTACGTCCCCAGTCTATGCGCCATGAAGTGAATGTCCCTTTAATATTAAAGATATGATATTTAGATGAAATACGACTTTTTTTTAAAATAATAATACTGCATAAGAAATCATGTTATACGTGAGAAATTATTATTTGTTGTCAATTCTTTCGATCGACATCATAAAATGCGGGGTGTATTATTTTCACATTTGAGTCTGTTTGATTCCCATACGAAGCAAGTATTTTTTAGAAAATCTTTGAATGCAGTTTACTAACTTTTAAAAATAAAATAGTCTCCTTTCAGTTAAATATCCTAAACCTACAATTTTTAAGGTACTTTCCCTTCATTTTGCATAGTCTTAGGACGTCCTTTATATATTAAACTAACATACAGCTGGAAGACGTCCATTGCTGATATGCCTCCCCAAGTCCCCATAGAACGCCTCTTGGACCGGCTACTCGCTTCCTGAATCTGGTGATTCCCCGCGGTTTTGTGAAGTCGTCGGTCAACCTAGCGGGAGGCCAGCCTACAATTCGTCTTCCGGTGCGTGGTCGCCACTCAAGAACCTTTGTTCCTCATCGGTTATCAGTTCTTCGAGCGATGTGGCCTGCCAATTGCCACTTCGACTTGCTAATTTTGAGAGCTATGTCGGTAACCTTAGTTCTCCTACGGGTCTTCTCATTTCTGATCTTATCATGCAGGGAAACCCGAAGCATAGGCCTCTCGATTGCTCGTTGAGCGACTTTAAGCTTGTTAATGGGGCTCACAGTAAAGGTCCCACGTCTCAGTGCCATAAGTCATCACTGGCAACACACACTGGTTGAAAATCTTGGTTTTCAGGCTCTGAGGTATTGTGGACGAAAAGATGGATCGAAGCTTCTTGAACGCTGCCCATTCATACCGGATTCTTCGTGCGACCTCCTTGTCGAAGTTGGACCTAACTAATTGGACAGTCTGTCCCAGGTAGACGTACTCTTCTACAACTTCGAACATATCGTTTCCAACAATTACCGGTATAGGTGGAACATGGGCATTGGACATGATTTTCATCTTATCCATGTTCATCTTAAGACCAACCTGTTGGGAAACTCTACTGAGGTCGTTGAGCATGATGCCGATATCCTGGTGTGACACCGCCATTATGACTATATCATCGGCAAAAAGAAGGTTAGATACTCGTATACCTCATTAATTATAATATCAGGCAGAAACAACCTGCACAGTAGTATATATTACTGTGCAGGTTGTTTCTGCCTTCTGTTCCATCCCAAAACTTAAAATACCATAACTTACACTTATTTAAAAAATAATAATATGTAGTGTTGTCCTTAATATGCAAATTTACCCTCGTCTTTATGCTGAAATCAAAGAAGTAGTTTATATGGGAGATTTCTCAATTTCATTTGTAAACGAGAGATTTAAATAATAATAAATTTCACTGGGTTGAGGTGCCACTTTACGTTCATATGTTAATTTATTAAATCAAACTGCAACCTTTTATTTCAACTAAGAAAGTTTTAATGAACTCTAACTCGCAATGTGTTGATACCAAAGATAGATATAATTATAGATGGTAGAGTTTCGGGACAATCCCCTTATGGGAACGTAAGAATGAATTAAAATACATGTGCTTATAAAGCTCCAAAAGGCGAAGATCCCTATGGAAAAAGGACTAAAACCTAGGCTGCTATTTTAAATATGTCAGTCTACTAAGGCAGAGCCTGCCTGATCTTTATAGGAACAAACGCAATAGCTATAACTCCAATATAAATCTTTGTGTTACTATCAAACACATCTTTTTGTTAGAGTAGGAAATATTTTATATATTTTACTGTGCAGTTATTTCATGTAACAAACTCAATAACCAGTGGCTTCGTTTGCTTTGTCTATGTGGTACGAAGCTATAGAAATAAATTTAATTCTTCCCCTTGGTGGTGTTAATTCCAAAAAAAACTTTCTATTCGATGCTTACTTGCAACATAAGTCATAAACTGCAAAACAATTAAATTCCAGCGGTTTAGGCCCTGCATTGATGAATCAGAATCTGTCAGTCAGGACATGTAATTATAAATGGTAAAATTTTTACAAAAAAATTTAACCCACATCAACATTTCGTTTGTACCTCTATTTATTCAAATCTTTTCTACTTTGCTCTCTGTGCTTTACAGACGGCCTCTTTTTCAAATTCACCGTGATCAGGGATCAGGCCTCCGAGATATACAACCTTATAAACTGCATCTAGGTCTTTAAGTTCATGAGCTCGTTGCATCGTACCCGCCCAGTCTATGTGGCTTTATCAGTATCAGCTATTTTTGGATTACTGATGTGAAGTCCATACTCCTTACTCCCACTTTCCACCTCTTGGGGCAGTTTGCTAAAATCTGATTTAGGTGCGCCAATAATTGGGGTGTCATCAGCAAACCTTAAGTTGTTCAAGAGCTCACCTATTTAATGCCCCATTCCACCCATCCAGTGATGTCAACATATGATTTTAAAATACGAAAACTTTATCAGTTATGATAAGTAACCATCAAAAAACGTAATAATGAGTGAAAAGAGATTATTTTACTCCAATGAGCCGACGGTTTTCTAGACCTTAAGAAGAAATGTTTACATTCTTCAGCTCCAGCTATTAATAGTAGAACCAGGTTTTGGGAACCTACAAAAAACACGAAACCCTTCATTTTGTATCGAATATTATGGGTAGTTAAAATGAATTCGGCGTCGGTTGACACACATCTGGGCCGCTCAAATAGAACCCGCTATTTCTGTCTGTCGGTCCGCTTAATGACTCGAGACGTTATTCATAGAAAAATTAAATATAGCATATTATTGCGTAATTTGAAAGCAATTTAAAACAACATTGGTTTTGTATGCTCATTATGACGTGCTGCTGTTTTTGTCGATGACATTTTATTGAATGGGAAAATTTACTAAGCTGTTATCGCCACATAAGTATCAGATTATTCTATATGATATACACATGAAGTCGTAAAAGCCGACTAAGAGATAAAATGACAACAGGCTCACCAAGCTATTAAACAAGATAGTATGTTTCGTGTTATGTGACCATGTAATAACATGAGTGTAGAATCTTCATAACTCTTAGCCAACCCCTTCAAGGAAATAAGGCATGGTAAGTAATATCCATGTATTCTATAATAAAGGAACCTATAATCAATGTAAGTATCACTAAGCTCTAATAATAATCACATTTTGTTATACTTATTCTCTTTGAATCATAGTAGTCCTACATATATAATGTAAACAAAACACCCCTAACGAACTGATTTAATATCAGCCCATTGGGCATAAATATATAGACGTGATATAAAACAAATTATTTTATAAATCAATTTTTATACAAATCGTATGTAAATTACATTTGTGGGGAAATGAATTTTATTGTTGGAACAGGAAATGTGAAAATTGCTCGGAGCCGAGAAGATGTAAACACATCCTCACCGGAGTCGGATGGGATGAAAAATGTGATGAATGAACGTATAAATAATCGCGGCGTCTGATGCCAAGATTTTAATCTTAGAGATAACGTTGGTTCAACCTTAATGCTTGCTTTCTCACACATACATTATCTTGACAAAATGTATGCAAATGCATATAGACATAAACGCAATGTATACGGCTTTAAAAAATAACATTCGTTTTCACACACTAATATAACATCCTAATCCTGATAGCAAACACTTCTTCTCATCATACAGATATTTTGCCCAGGCATCGAACCTGTGACACGGGACCACGAAAGTACCATCCACTACCAACTGAGATAATGGAACCATCAACATTACAGTAGTTTACAACTTAACACGTTCGATATACTTAGTTTAGTAAACTAAGATTGATGTCTAATGTTAAGAATAGAATCACGATAACAATTTTAAGGAAATAATATAAGCGAGCCGATTGATAACCAATGTTTGGTGTGTTTTGCTTTATCAAAGATAAGGGTTGACTACAAACCCTACAATCCTAGAGAACACTGAATACAGAACCAGTACCGAAGTAGTTAGTAACATTGGACGTCTAACTGCGATGAACTTAGGCGAATATCTAATGGTTGCAAGCAACACAAGGTAGGCTTCATGTGTGCCGTACCTGATATAAACTAAAAAAAAATCACGAACCGAATATATTTTAGAAATGAAATGGATCGCAATTTGAGCTTTGCTTATAGTCATCTCTAGGAAGACATCGCTGAATGGAGACATACTATACAGAATCAGTATCGAAGTGGAACATTGGACGATTAACTGCGATTGAGTTAAGCAAATATACAATTAAGACTGCGAAATAAAATAACACAAATCAACATGACAAATCACAATCCGTTTAATTTTTCAAAGATACTAGGCATAATTGCCTAGTATCTTTACAATACATTATATAATTACATTCCTCTCTTCGGAGTCCCAGCAGTGGAAACGTAATAATAATCCGATACTTTACTTTTTAACTACGCAATTATAGGTACTATGATACGTTTCAGCTGCCAGTCGGCACTGCCACATTGATCACTATGTTTGACAGCCGGGAGTGTATAATTTCATTTTTTATTTTATATAGCCAGCATCAAGTATATTTTGTTCAAGGTTGACAGTTTGTCTGCGGTCAATAAGCGTTAAGTGATATATACTTTTGATATGAATTTTTGATGTAGATAGTAAATGTTTACGATGAGTACCTTAAAATATATAATCAGATGACTACGGACAAGTAATGCGCAAGTTCAGCAGTTGCAGTAACCACGTTTTGCCCAGTAGTTTCATTAGTTACAGTGCCCTTCAAACCTCAACACACTGTACACTTAGCATCTGGCACTTAAAATATCACCTACCGAGATTTGCAGAAGACGCGTTCCTTAATGCGAGTATATAGTTTTAAAAGTGTTCCTATTTGAAGATGATATTGAAAAGGTCGCTGAACAAACCTTGGCATGGTTAACGTGACAAATAAAGCGAGTACAAGGAGAGCCTTGTCTAGCAATAGGAAGAGTTGCTAAAGATGATTTCACACGGGCAGAATATAGCGATCTGACGACACCCCAAGGACGCAGTTCGTCTGGGGAACCGCACAATGAACGCTTTGTTTTGCGATAAACGCTAACGTGGTGTGAACTGCGGCAACGCACCGATGTTTATAGCCAATGGCGGTTGTTCATAAAAAGTGTAATGTTATAAAACGAATAGAGCGTAAGGTCGCAGGGCATCTGGCGGTGAACACACATGTGTTTGCTATTTTTATCGCAGCCATTCAAAGTACTGATATCGCTAAATAAATTGTGTGCGCCGCTACAGCGAAAAAATAATGGATTGGAAACGCACAGTCATTAACTCCTATTGTTCTTACGCCTATCAATATGAAACCAATGGGAACGATAAACTTGTTTCTGGACTTGCTTATATTCAATGAAACTCTGTTAGGCGTAGCTTTGTTTTGTATGGACAAAAGCTCAAAAATTACAGTCATCAAATTGTATTTAACTTAAATCCATTAGCAGTAGTGTAAAATGTAACTGATCGCTGTCTGTACATGAAAGATATAAGAGAAAAGGGCTTTATCAACGAAAATGGAATGAATAAAAATTATTGTTAGAATTTTTGTCTCTAATTGCATTTGTGCACGCTAATCTCAGAAACGGCTTATCCGATTTAGATGTGGTTTTCACTAATAACTAATATATTGTTGTAAGCTTCACTGAACATTTAGTATTTGTTTTATGTCAATCGGTACGTAAATAAATAAGTTAATGAAATTTAAAGAATAACTCTTTCGCCACTACACCACGACAAAGCGACCGAAGCCGCTGGCGCGTCAACTAGTTTTTTTTTATAAATTTGTAGGTACCATTTTTAACAAAATTATTTCGTAGAGATAGGTTCTCTACGAAATAATTAATTGAGTTTGAAAATAAAAAATAAAAGGGTTCATTGGAAATAATATTATTTTTTATATTGCCGACATTTCGAGCACTGTCAGTGGTCACCTTGGTCTCGGGTCTCAGGTATCTATTTATCTACAATAATTATAATCGCACAGAGCATGAAGAAAGATCACGATTAATTAGCTCGATTGAATAAAGTAACTAATTACCTCGCCCACTTCGTTTACTAGCCTGGTATATAAAAAAAACATATTTGCAAAGTAGATACAGCTCAATAGAAAAAAAAAAAAACAATTTAGCTAACTCGAACTAAAACGCAATTACTGTAAAATTATCTCTCTCGTAATTTTATAATCATACGTGATGACCCATAAATAATTACCAAATTTTTTTTTATTCTTTTTATGTTGTGTTTTAGTACAAAATTACATACACTTACGTTCAAAACTTATTTATTTACCTATAGCTATATAACTGAAATCTATGAAATGTAAATTTGGCGTATATTTTTATTAAACAAATTTAAAAGAAAAATTTAGTACGTAGAGACGCATGAACGGATGATAGAACAGTCGTATAGCGGTTTTTAGTGTCACATGAACATTTTGAGAGAGAAGACCGCTTGTTCAATTTCCGTACAAGACTACGGGTAACTTAGCCAACGCTGTTCGAATATCAGTCTGTCTGTTCGTCTGTCCTACCCTGAAAGGGCTATCTTTCCCTCCGCAAGAAGTAGCCAGTTGAATTGTTTATAGAATTTATAGCAGAATTCCAGACGGATCTTAAGAAAAAGCAGTAAGAGAAAATTTTATGTATTAGTGTGTAAAAACGTTTATTTTTAAAGTAAGATTACTCTCAAAGACTGTATAAATACCGCCATAGTTTTGTATATATATTCTTGTATACATAATGTGATAAGACTAAGTCATCTGAATTAACTAGCAGATACATCGCACCGCTCGAGAATGCATCTTGTAGGTATGTGGCTTGCCAATGAGGCTATTATGCAATGTACGCGGTAACTGAATCGTGATCGTATTGAGTATAGGTACGAAACGGATATAGATACCTTCTAGATAATTGGGCTCATATATAGTAACAATGCTGCTGAGACAATGCCCGTAAAGCCGCGGTATCCAAGATCACACTTACTAAGCAATATCTCATAAATTAAGACAAATGTGATTCTTGGAATTGGAGGCTAAAGGATTATGACGAGGCTTGTAAGGTTAAAGGGTATTGATTATCGAATGTCTTTGATAGCTCAAATGCAAAAAATAAGTTAAAATAGTTAACTAAGTACACAGTACAGCTCCACTCAGACATAATACTAACAGGATGTTTTTTCTTAGGTTCAAAGTAGACGTATGTAGTAGTAGTATGCATATATAATAATTATTATGTATGTATTACACTATAATATGTATGTATTAATTTATAATTTATATATTATGTGTGTTTCTTTAAAAAAAATGCTATATTGTGTGACTTAGAAATCCATCAGCTAATGCAAGAATTTACGTTAGAAACGGAATATTTACCATGTATTGTGAGCTCTCGATATTTCGATACAGTTGCATGCGCCATGTTCACGAGTAAACTGAAGTATCTGCGGGTAGGTATTGTTATGAGCAGACGAAACGGTCTACCCTCTTCCTTTCACGTTTCTTGCGTTCCGGCTTATAACCAAAGACACAACAGTCACTTGCAATTTCATCTGGGTCTCGACACACGTAACTCACGGTATCTGCTCGCGAGCTTTTTTTGGAACTTCTTCGGTTTTTGCAAAGATGAACATGGTAAATATCTATTATTATATAAATATATATTATAATTCTTGTATTAGTGATCATGTCAGTTTAAAAACTTATATCTATCAGCTAATGTGAAAACTTACGAACATACCAATTGAGTGATTTTTAATGGATACAAGAGTTAAAAGCCACAATTAAAAGATTGTGAACCATTAGCTATTAGAGTATAATTCAGCTGTATTGTTTTTATATTCCAAATAAATGGCAGTGAAAACGCTAAAGCTTTCGATTGCCTCGCTTTTAGTGAACTTGAAGCAAACAATAATAGTGGGTACAATGGAGCTTTTAGGTAGGCTGGAGCCTTTGTCTGCGTGGGGGAAAGGACGCCTTTCTTTAAGTGCATTATTGACTACACCAAAATCGGAAACTTTACTGTCTGCCTACGCGTCCAATTTAATTGATTACGGCTGAATTTACATTTAGATATATTTCCGAAATAAAAATATACACTCAACCACAGATTATTATTTATTTATACATACTTGTAGTTTCAAATTATATTTAATAATAGCGATACAGCATACTTTTTATGCTATTAAATAAGTTTTTAAATATTTCGGCCAGACCTTGTGTCTATATGGCGCATCCACCGTGTCTCAAACAAACGAATTCTTTAGAAAATATTCAGTCAGCAATAAATCCCAGACGAACATGATAACGCCGCAATAAGAATCCAATGTACAAGAGAGACAGGCCATGAGGACTGTAGTAATTCGAGTCGCATTCACATCGCAGTGAACTTCCAACGAGTCTCGTACGTCTATCTACGTCAAAGACATTTTTCCCGGTGTGAATCTGAGCAGCGTAATGGGAAAAGTTGTAACAAGTATTCCGAACGTATTATGTGTCATTAATATTCTGACGAGTCGCCGACGTCGGCTGCTCTATAAAAGTTCAATGAATGTTGCCCACGCTCTGGGCGTAGCTGACAATTTTGACATCTTTACATCGTTATACATCTATGGTACGGCGGCGTGTTTGTGGCAAAAGTTTGTTTTCATCATCATAAAAACCGTAACTTTATGTCTGAATATGCGGCGCGAATTCCTTATCAGTTTAGTTGAGCCAGTGTTCATTTTATTTTTATGGTACTTGATTTACCCGCGACTTTATTTATATTACGCTTACTCGGGAACTGTATGTCACTCTTTGGCCCTTTTACTAAATCATATAGTTTACACTAGCTGGTGCCCGCGACGTCGTCTGCGCAAGATTGGTACTTAATTCGAGTTTATCTTCTCCAAACCCATATCTATCTTTATATGGTTATATGAGTGAATTTAAGTAATTACTAAATCAATCAGTAAACTCTAATAATAAAATACAGCGTATACCTACGTACCTACATACATACAAATATAAAATTAATCACCTTGGAAAAAAAACTGTCATTGAATTTCATCACCCATGAAGCTCGCCGAGCACATCTAGTGTATAGAGCTGCCAAAACCATAGCGTGCTTTTGGCTAAGCTATCAGAAACTGACACAAACTTTAACAGAACTATCATCATTACTTACTATCTTAACGTAGGCCGAGATCTTGTTATTTTGTCTAAGCTGTTCCCAAGAATATTACGCTTTTTCACCCGCATGGCGATGGATGATGATGATGATCATGATAAGTAACGTATCTTATATGGCCAGCGTCTCATCTACCTCCTTACCATATTTTATCAAAATTGGCCCCGCCGTTTGAGCGTGAAAGAGTAACAAACATCCGCACATCCATACATCCATACTCACAAACTCACGCATTTATAATATTAGTAGGATATATAGCAGCTACAAAAAAACAAACACACAAGTTGGACAATTTATGTTGATTATAATCATTACGAGAGTTATATCCTAACAATGTTTTCCTAGAGTCACTATATTGTACAGTCAGGTTTGCGCAACCAAATAATGTACGACCCGTATTGTACGCCCCGTATTGCATCTCCCCGTACATTTCTGGCTTTACATTGTCACCCCGTTTTTGCTCAGACTGGATTGTACGATCCGTATTGCACAGCCAAATATTCCGAGGCCATGTACACGGAATACGGGCTGTACAATACGGGTTGTGCCTTGGCTGTGCATTCCAGTGGTCGTACATTACTACCTTCCTTTTCCTATGTGGTGAAATTCCATCGATACTTGAAATTAGTAAACCTACTTCATAGGCCGTAGCACAATCAATTTGTGAAAAAGTATTCTGACCGTAAGCGTCGACGCGTCACGTTTCGATGTACAAACTATGATCTATCTGTGTCACAGTTGCCCTAGGTAGGCAGTTTGTAAACTTTTCACGTAAACGATACGTAACGTTACACTTACGCAGTTATTCGTTATAGGCCCACAGCATAACAAAAAGACAAAACTGAAAACGAAATTGATCTACACTAAACAAATAGCGATCATAACGTTTATGCAAGTAAATATAAACATGTTTTTGTATAGGCTTTTTAAAACGAGGTAAATAAAAATTGTACAAATGGAAAGATTTTTTCTTTTGCAAACCTTCTATTGTTTGTTTTAGAGGTGCTGGTGAAATGTTTTTTCGGCGAAACTGAGCGCTCTTTTCACTGACTCTTTTTAGATACTTTTGTAAATATAATATTAACTCCAAAACTTGAAAAATATTACTGTCGATGACTATTTTAACTTCAGTATGTCTAAAGGATTCCAATGTAATTTTTTTTTTTTTTGTGTAAGTATAAAGTTTTAAAATAAACATAAAAGTATACTCATGTCTTAATAAAATTACCATACCCATGTCTTATTAAAATTTTATACACGGATTCGGATGATGCCATAAAATTATCAAAATAGCGCAAAACTGGCTTACGTATGTGTTAACTATTAGGATTGATATTCTAATGATGTTATGTTGAAAATATTTAGCGGCGACACACGACTCATAGTTCACGTGGAACAGTACAAGCTATCATTTATCTAGGGCCTAGGGCAATTGTGACACAGATAACTCATAGTATGTACATAGAAGCCTCATGCGTTGACGCTAGCGATATGAATACTTTTTCGAAAAAGTTTTTTGCTACGGTCTCTGGTATAGAATATCAATATTTCAGAGCCTAATCATATCTTGTTTGGACTCTGTCAGAGATTATATAAAGTAAATATGTTCTAATAGGTACTAAAACCAACAAAAGTAAAATAGGGGTTCGAATTAGATTTTGCATGTTCTTTTAAAGTTTAGACGTATTTTACCAGTTTTATTTTTACCGCGTTTCGAGTATACGCCACTAACCTCCATGATTTTACAAAAAACTGTTTTTACGAGGTCATCAGTTGGCGTCATTAACGAGACTTTGACTGCATTTAAGCAATTTTATGGTGAGACCTTGGAGAAGAGCCGTGGGTTACTCTAATTCTGGGTTTACGACACATCTCATACACCGCGACGACAAACTATATGTATATCGTCTCGACAAATTACATCATACGGAATACATAATTTTTATGAATACTTAGGTACAATCAAATCTCGTGTTTTATTTTTACAATGAAAACAGATCTACGTGGTACTGCTTATTTTTCTCAATCAACTGCTTATTTGCCTCGAAAGGACTTTTCCACATGTAGGTACTATGACTTGGCAACATAAATGTCATCTATACTCGATACTCGATCTCGCCTACCTATTAAGCTGGTGATTGGCGTACTCGCTGTCAATTTTAGTTCTACAATGGACCGCGAGGTGGCACTGTAAATTTTTTCATACATTTTTCGCGGCAGTCGATATCGAGCCTCGATTGGTGTCAACGTTGTAAACTCATGGTAGACCTACTGGTGTGTAACAAAAGGTGTAATGTACCTAGTTAGGATGCACATGGCAAACTATCAACATTTTAATCGCTTGTAATTTTTTTCAAAGTTAACTTCGGAATGTAATTCAATACAAACAAAAAAAGGAATTCGTTGGAGTCAATGCGCTCTGCAATCCCCACGCCACCTATTCGTTCACTTCGGTTCCCTTACCTTGCATGCGCCCTCGTCACGCTGCATCCAGCCCAGGCCCCGGGCCAACTAACCGGGCGACACCGGATTATTCCTCAAATAGGGGCGCTGACGCACCACACCTCGTGTATTCACAATTGCTTATTATTCCTCAATAGCTTCATTGCTTCAACATTAGGTACCACGATAGTTCAAAAGTTCCTATTATCCCAGTATTATGTGCATGGTACCAACTGCGACACAGTTCGAGATTAGTTATTTTAGCAGTTATTTCGCACTATTTGGTGTTGAAGTCGGTTGCATTTTTTGGATAAATTGTTTTCACCATTTTTAGTGGCTTGCTACTTACGGGATTGATTGTCATTCACCGTCAATAATGATATCATCAAGATAGGCGTAATACTTTTTATTTATTTGAGTGTAACTCAAAAACTACTTGACCGGATTTGATGAAATTTAAATAGGACCACCTAGGAAGTACCTATTATTTACCAAATAAAAAAATTTTTTTTGAGTAATGGTCCACTAATGGGGAAGAAACGTCTAACATACACAATAAAAGACAATACATACAATCGAACATATAACCTCCTCCTTTTTTGAAGTTGGTTAAATGGTAACAGCATCTGCTACACAGACACACTCGTGACGTCAATTTAAACGACTAAGAGTTGTCATTAAAAACATAATTACAACATCCACGGACATTTCTTTAACAAGAACTACTTCTATCCTCTTAATAAATTCATACTACATACATACAAAAAAATACGTCAAATTAGAGAAAAAACCCCTTAAATTCCCAACCCATATCGCACATGAGATATAAAATTCTGGTATATTTGAAATATGTAACAGGAAGTGCACGGGTTTATCGTTATCAGATGACGTAATGTTTACGTGCATACCCATGTGGTCCCGAGGTGGGCCCACACACACACGACTTACATCATGTAAGGATTTAACATGTGCTCATAAGAAAATCAAGGTGCGCCCTGTGGCACCGTATGCGTAGAAATTGGCTTTTCCATACATTTTCTGAGCTGTACGAGTACGTATTTTATGTTCCATGTTGTCTATGTTACATTTTTCTATCTTTTCGGTTCTATAGTATCGGTGTAAAAGCGAAAACAAAACACCATCTATCCATCCAAACAGATTATAGACTATACTACTTTCGTATTTATAATACTATGGCAATATTAGTTTTTGAACTGACATGATCACTAATGCAAGAATTTACATTCGGATATTTACCATGTTATGTATTTAGTTTGAGCTCTCGATATTTCGGTACAGTTGCATGCGCCATGTTCACGAGTAAACTGAGTTTTACAGAACTAAGAACTGTTTACTCGTGAACATGGCGCATGCAACTGTGCCGAAATATCGAGACCTCAAAAGAAACATAATACAATTTGGTAAATATCCCGTTTATAAAGTTATTTCTTGTACTGTGTTATTGTAGATATTTTTTATTGTTTGGTTTATCAGTGTCAATTCAGTCACCATCACACATTTCTAACTATCCTTATTCCTTTGTTTATTTATTGTGTTTTGTGTTAATTATGTGTGTAGGTACAAACAAGTTACGACGTCGCTATCAAGTCCGTGAATAAAGAGCGTGACAATTATTTCCCAAATAAAATTAAGACTGCGGTTAACCGCCTGAATAATGTAACAATATATGCTGGAATGCCTGTTCATATCGTGTATTTGCCGATATAGACCGTATTACATTACCCAAAAGGGACATTGTACCTTTTACTATTCGAGCTTGTATTACGAAGAAATTCCGCCGTGTCAGCAGAAACATGAAGGGACTAATGCTCGTTTTATGACTTTGCCCTTTTTATGGATATTTCGGATATGATTGTCGACACTCGTAAAAGGAGTTGTCTTATAAACGTTGCCGTATAACTCAGCAGTTATGGTATTCCGGAATTTGTCTCATGAATTTTGTTTTACGATGTTACGGTATATCATGACATTAAATGAAGGCTTAATGAATACAACACCTACATTAGAATTTAAATTGTAAGTAACACATTGTTGATTTAGTTTCAGAAAACCGCAAACATTTTCACAATAAGTAAATTAGTAAATAACGGTTAGTGGGAACTCAATGCAGGCTCAAACCAAACTGAAATAAACAAACGAAAAGATTCACAACGTTAATTCAATTCATTCCATACAACACTGAACAGTACAGGCATTTAAATTAAATATTTCAGGTGTTTTTTCTAATTAGCATAAACACGGTAGGCGACATACCTGTAATGGCTGACTCATACCATTCTTATGTTAATAACAAATTATGTATTATTTATCGCACAAGCTATTTGCGCAATATTGCACGGTTAATTTATTGCATATTCTTATGTTTTATACCTAGAATTATAGATACAACCTTCAATTCAAATACAAGTAATCCAGATTTTATAGACAATATCATTTAACTGTGTAAGAAGTTGTGAAGTTAGCTAGATAGGCGTTTATGCATTTATCTGTAGCTTAACTGGTCGAATTAGTTGAGTAGAAAAGGTATTGTAAAATGGGCAAATTTACTTTGTCTTTATACAACTGAAACGTGTACATACTGATTTCTAAATTTGTACCCACATATACCATTATATATAAGGCAACACATCTATAACAGAAGAAAGAGCTAAATACATTGAATGAGTGAATCAATCTTATCCAGTCAATTCAAACAACAAGTACAATTTGAAAAATGTGATACCGACTTCCATTCTCTTCAGTTATTGGAGTGTATCTCAAAAACTACTGGACTGATTTTGATGAAATTTAAATGGGACCACACGGGAAGCATCAGCTTTCAAACATATAAATATACATATAATTTTGAGAATCGGTTCACCCAGTCGAAAGTTATGAGGTAACAAACATTTAAAAAAAACACAGTCGAATTGAGTACCTCCTCCTTTTTTTGGAAGTCGGTAGAAAAATAACGAAGCCCGTTTACTGTACGCATGCTTCCACACTGGTATTCGTATTTATTCAAGAGAGAATAAACTTTAATCATATTTTACTGATTTTGTTCTGTAACTCATACACAGAGGTTGTATCTCGTATAATTGAAGGTATAAGAATATTTTACATTGTTTCACAGGATCAAAACCGATATAGGGATACGGCAGGGGCTGTCAGGGACACACAGATACCTGGTGAGGTTGAGCGCGCCTTGAACGTCGGCGTGATCATGACCGTCTCTGGAAACCACAATTATATTGAAATACCCTGTTTAATTATAACTTAAAACTAACAAAATTAGGTCTAATAAGAATAGAAAACTAAGAAGAGAAATCATAAAATAGAGACCTAAGAAAAATATTAAAAAAGCCTATTCACTTAACATAATTTATTTCTATATCAAAGTTGACACGAGTTTATCACATAAAACAATGAGAAAACACGTCACGAAAAATGGTTTTTACATATATTTTGGTTAAAACTCACAGCTTGCTTTGTAGACGTATCATAGACTTGTGAATCTGAACTATAAATATTTATGATGAGTTAAATGGGAGAAAAGACGGATGTTACAACACGTTACGAACTAAAATTACGTTCGGTTCTTTCGGCAGCCGCCAATTGGCAACGTAAACAAAGAGTTACTCACAGAGCTAATTATACTGCGATAATTAAATAAAATAGAACTAGAGAAACACACAGTGCGAGTAATCTATTTACCACTTCGCGCACACACTTTTACTTTAGGGTTTTTAACCTATTTAATCAAAGGAGGACGTTATAATTATGCTTGACTGTATGTATCTTTTTGTGTATGTTCACCGATTTATCCCCCATTTGTGGAGCGATTCTCAAAATGCTCTCAGTTCGGTAGAGTATACTTCCGAAGTAAATGGGATAATTTAACTAGTAATTAACTATTTTCACAATATTGTGCACATGGTGAAAAAGTCGGTACTTCATCAAGTTACATCACACTTTTTGGTGTTGAAGTCGGTTCGATTTTAGGTAAAAAACAATTTTACCCTTTTTAGTAACCCTTGCTAATTACTGGATCGATAGACAGTCACCGTCAATGATGATACCTCAAAATAGGCGAAACACTTTTCAACTATTGCATCGTAACTCAAAAAGCGCTTGACCGAATTTGATGAAATTTGTCCCATTAAAATTTCACCTTAATTTTCTATTATTATATTATACCTATATTATAATATCCCATTTAAATTTAGCATACTCTACAAAAAAAAACAAACGGACTACGCTGTAAAAGGGTATGCGTGATCATACATTAAAAAAAATATAGGTCTACTTGAGAACCTCCTCCTTGTTTTTGGACGTCGATTGAAAAACTGTGTTTTATTGCAAAATATCTTACAAATACATAAATAAAACAAATGAGTTTGTGTTTTTTTAACAAAGAACAAGCGAAAACTTAAAAACATACAAATCTATAAATAAGATAAATTCCAGACCAGAATTTCAATGTCGAGCGTTATCGAGCAATTTTAATTAGTGCTATCGCCGCGATAATTCGAACAAGTGGCGCTTATCTGCGACGTATAACAATAACTCAAGAAACGTTTGTGGGCGAAAACGATAACGTAACGTTCAACTATCGGGGTTAAGGTGAAGGATGTGGGTCACTCCAGCGCGGGCGTCGTGCAAACCGTGCTAAGCCAATATTGAATTAACGCGAACAGAATAATTGGGGAGAAAGCTTTGTGCTAGACGTGTGCTACTGCTATTTATTACACGTTACCGTATTTCAACCGATATTCTACTGGGTCACTGGTCAATATTTAAACAAAGACATATCTTCGATAAAGCGGCCTCGAAAGTTCTCATTGTTAAAAATATACCCACATTTCCTCTTGTACGAATACATTCATGTTTACCTCCTCTACTAAATGAAACATATATACTACGCATATTTAAAAACAAGTAACAACAATATTATGATAATCAAAGGAAATTTAATGGAAACCACCTGGTATAATAACATGGACGAGTTAAGAAATATCGTTCATCATTTTTCTAAATGAGTTACGGCCTCAAAACGGTCCGTTAAGCTCAACCTGAAAAAGTTTCGCACTAAAGTCGACGACCTTTCACATTTATTGTAGGCAGTAAAGCCTCCATCCGTTTCAAGAGACACGTAAAGGACGTAAAGGACACTTCGTTGTAAACAAATTAAAATACCTCTAGTCGATATAATGCTGCATCTTGTTGGAAACTCGCTTCATGACACACGCGTCTTTTGCTGAGAATGCATCGAGCCTATACCCTATAACCTATACCTTTCTACAGCCTATTAAATATTTATTCTTTTAATATGAGTGACGAACCAACGTTTAGTTTCTTTAAATTTGGATTTAAATACATACAGCTTACATGAAAACAATATTGGCATTGTTTTCATGTAAGCGGCAGCTTCTTTAGCTGAATTTGAACAGAATTATTTAATTTGTTACTTGAATATATTGCATGAAAATAATACAGTCCCTCATACCTTTATTTTAACATAAATTATAGAAGATGAAACATTCACTAACAAGAAAAAAAAAATTTTTTTTGTTTATATTTTACTGCGTTTGTATGTAATATTAATACATCATTCGTCGAAGTGGGAATCAATGCGTACTCCAGATATATTTTTCTTCTGGCACCTGTACTTTGTTCAGCCTTGCTGTTAAAACGTGTAAAGTATTCTTAGAACTTGACATTTAGCCGCTGAAACGTTTGCAATCAAACCATGTCACCATGTTGAGAAAAATATGAGATACGGAGCAAAATATTTACCGTTACAAAAACTGCACGCACCGGCCACTTTTAATCCTTTGCACTAACAACCCTAGATCAGTACTAGCATAGACGGTACTAGAGTGATATGAAAGGTAAAGCTTTCGAGTGCTGCCATTGGCAGCGGTTGGTCCGTGAAATCGAATTGGCTCTCAGTCAGAGACGAAAATAAGTAGTTATCCGAGTAACATCGTGTTCAGTGAAATGGGAGCCCAAGGCTTCAATGCAGGTGAGCCAATGAGTCACATATGAATATTTTTTTGGAGAATCGGAACACACAAGTTGTACAGACATCTTGCCTACGTTAAACTGCAACGAATACCGTCACGTTGCTCGCAGTTGCTATCTCCCACAGATCGTGAATATAATTAAAGTTCATGTATTACTCATTGTGGAGTTAATACAAATCAGACTTATTTGTGATGTAAATATTTCACTGTTGATTTTGGGATTTTCCATAAAACTGTGGTGACATCGTTATGAAATGTTACAGCAGTATAACACGACTAAGAACTGCATTAATAATATCTACCTACATTACGTTTTATTACTTCATGTTCATCTGAATTCAAAAGCACATTGTCAAGTTTTTAAGTCTCAGCCGAGTGCGACATTACGGTTTACAATACTTAAAGTTAAATTTCTTATCTCGTCATCAAAGTCTATTGTCGCAGTTTAATAGAGTCGTATATCAGTGTTGGGCGGGACCTCACTCGCCACACATGACTGGCGCGGGCGCAAATAGAGCCCAGATCCTGTGTGCTGTGTGATGTGAACCGGCCGCGCCCGATATCGTACAATCAAACTATCCGACTGTCTGCTGCCTTTATGCTTCTCAATTGCCCTTTAATAGAAGACTATCGCTCCACTTCTACACACCGTGTGAAAACAAAGTCATTGACTCTATGATCTATTTTACATATATCTGCCAATTCATGTTTTCCGTGTTTGAATCATTGGTTGTTTTACCAATCGAAGAAGCATTGTTAATTGGTTTATAAGTGGTATTCCATAATGAGAATTCTTTGGTAGTTGTGTCTATAGATTCTTGATGATCACATTAAATCAACTAATCAAAAAAGCATTCCTATTCAATATAATATTTTTAGTCTACTGTGCGAGTGAATGGCAAATACCATCGAAGACGTCTATACAAATAGTCAGACGGCATTAATACATATTTAAAGATCCACTAACTCTAAGCACACACACACACACAAGAGAAAATCTAACGCATTAGAGAGACTTCGTACTCGTACCTCATACACCTTCAGTTTGATATAGAATTGGCTTCTTTGATATTTCGCAAACAAAGTCCTTTGGCGTAATACAAAGGGAAAAAGGATAAACTGGAGTATGAGCGGACTTTTCGAAATCCGAGGAAAGCAATTTTGTCAGCACTAACGTACCAGAGAACGTTTCGAACAATGCTAGTAGCAGCGCTTTAGATCCGTGCACGTAAAAAAGACACAAATCAGTGGGAGCAATTCACCGTAATCCATACAAGAGAGCTGAATCTCTTTTAAATCCTGCAAAGATACATTACAGATTTTATGACATTTATCTATCACAACTATCTTATCCATTTCAAATATGACTACAAGATAGTGAGGAGAAAAAACATCAAACTGTTTATAAGTTTACAAGTTTGTAGAGTACCTGGTGTCTCAATCTATATATGACTAGCTAATATTATTTTTGGTTATGTTAGTGTATGTAAGGATAGTTATTTCATGTGTTTATTATTCGTATATACGTAGTTAATCAACTAATGACGTCAATACTTTATAGAACGCTTGGTTTATCATTAGACTTTAAAGCTACTGAATAAGGCGTGAAAGCACACTTCCAACATCTCTGTACCTATATTACTTATATATATATATATATATATATATATATATATATATAAAAATTAACCCCTATTTTTTCTGGTCACACTATAACTTGATGAACAGCTTTACCGATTTCATTCATCTTCTTTAATATGTTTTCTAATACTTCGTAGAAGGTTCTTACATTAAAAAAATAAGTGAGGATATAGGAGGTTATGGCGAGGCCGAAGGCCTGGAGGCTTGTAGGTTATAATTTAAGTATTTTCAATTATACAGTAAATAGGCATCTAACTCTTGGCTGAGCCACAACTCAAGCTGCATCTTCACTTGCCATCAGGTGAGATGTAGTATAATTCAGGCTGATTTTAGCTAACTCAGTTAAGTTTAATCAACAGATGTCGTAAAAGGCGACTAAAGGATATAATATGCTCGCCTACAATTTACATGCTGCCACTCTTCGGTGATAGGCACAATAACATGGCTGGCATGGCGTTACCTCTACCAGGCCCATCGAGGATAAAGGTTCATAAGTGGATCTTGCATACCTAAATATACTAAATAAAACGAGGCGAGACGCAACCACGAGCGTTCTACACTCTCTTTGAAAAAAACCACCGGATGTGGTTGAAACTGTAGTTGAAAATCTGAATTATTTACGTGAGGGATTCCTTTTTCTCATATTAAAAATGTTTTTTTAACTACGTTAGTTTTCATAATAAAAGATTAAATAAATTTGGATATGAAAGCAGTGATGGCAATATAACCGAAAGAGATGTCATGTTAGAGAGCTGTGGTTTTATAGGCTATATAAGATTCATCATCATCATCATCATCATCCATCACCACGCGAGTGAAACCGCGGAGTGCAGCTAGTAAATAAAAAAATGATTACATCCAAAACATAAAGTAGGAGTATTTTAACATAGTGTAAAACTAACCTTGTAAATAATAAATAAAATAAAATAAAATAAAATAAAATAAAATAAAATAAAATAAAATAAAATAAAATAAAATAAAATAAAATAAAATAAAATAAAATAAAATAAAATAAAATAAAATAAAATAAAATAAAATATAAAGCCATCGAATGAAATAGAATGACAGCTATTCCGTACACTGTTATCAACTTCGATAATTGAAAAAAACTTAGGGGACGATTCAAAAAGAGCGTTAAATATGCTCGAGTGTAAGAGCTCACCACAAAGAGGAGTTCAAAGCTCATTTCAGGTTTTTCCAACGCCCTTCACAGCGAAATGTGAAATTAAATTAGTGCGTGATGTCTCGAAGTTAGACATTACACCCCGTTAGAGCCGGAGCCATTTCGAGACTGTATTCCAAAGCACATAGACTTATAGTGAAGTAACTGAGAAATGACCTGAGTTTTATGATTGAAAGATATGCTATGGTCGATTAGTTTCTTTATTATTATCCTCGTACTTTTCGGAGATAATTCAATTTACATTGGATAATTTTATTATCCCGCAAGCTCTTTATTGGATTTATCTAACCGGAAACTTAACAGAAATTCATGGTACGAGTTAATACCTAGCTTGAAATCATTTAATACGCGTACTAACAGAATACCTTCGTTCTAAGAAATTATTATAGTGATGCCCGGTACAGCCTTATGTCGTTATGAGGAAAATAACTATACTATAGTATCTCTATAGAGAACATAAGAACGAATGTTTCTATTACATACAGTATATATCATTCTGGGTATAATTCATGTTCATACCAAATTTCATCCACAACCGTTCAGCAGCTGTATATGATGACAATATACTCACTTGCTTATGCACAAGCTTTTATGGTGCTAGTGTGGTTTGAGTAATGTATGAGCTATTTCATCAAATCTTTATGCATAAATACCTCTACATATACAAAGCTATCGCTCGAGTTGCATGTTAATGTCTTGCAACCCAGTGGATTATTTTGTAGGTACATCATTGGTTTTCTGCAATAAACAAGTACTAATAATCTTGATCGTATTTAGTATGTAGATCTATGTAGTAAGCCCGTAGACGGTGTAGAATTCACTCAGCTTTTACTTACTCGCGAATTAAAGTACTCATTTAGTCTCGCAACAAATAAAGGCAGTTACATTACAACCCTTCAGGCGCCGAGCACAATCTGACATGATTAAAGTTGATCCTTAACTTTTGAATCGAAAGTTAATTTTCAAACAAGGCTTAAAACCATTTGCGAAAGTTACTGATGCCCCTCCAACGTATTTTGTATTTATAATTCATCAAATGAATTATTTTGTCAGTCTAAAGCCGCATTTTAATATTTAATTGGTTTTCTCGAGTGACAGTTGTTATTTCTGATTTGGGGAAATATTCAAGGTACCTTACTTGAAAAGAAATGCTATCAAGGGACAATACGGGCAAGTCCTTCAACTTATAGGAAGCACAACCTACGCTTACCCAGTGCAGTTCCAGTGCCACCTATAGAGACATCGGAGGGAATATTATTTAGCTCTTTCTACTACGGAGTGTACCTAAATTGTACTGAGTATGTTTTTAGTCTGTATCGTATTACATATTCTGTATAACTTATTCAAGAATACACGTAGATACACCTTGGTAGAGTCCGTCATAGCGCAGACACTAAGTTACAGAGATGCCATAAATAGCGTCTCAAAGGACCGAGTGCGTCGATTTATGACTGCAAAGTAAGCGTGAAAATTGATTTCGAGATTTCACGGTGTCGGTCGCATTGACCTCACTGCGGGCGTTTGTAGGGTTAATAGAATTTATTGGCGTGAAAAGAAAGGTTGTAAAAGCTTTAACATTTTTATGACCCTTAACATTGTGTTTGCCCTTATACCATCACGGACATCAAAGGAACAAATACGCTGAAGCAGAATTGTTTTCTTGAAATATAACGTGATATATTTCGACTACCAATCAAATTGATCATTTTAATGTGGCGGTTGATGTACCTCATTTATTAAATGTACATTTAATAAATGAGGTTTATTACATGAAGGTACTGCTAATGAAAACCATAAATAGCTTACACCTAAGAGATTACTTTTGTAACATGTAGGTACTCGTATACGAGTATTTCAAATCGATACTTGTTGATGACATCATACACAATGATAAAATTATTATAATAATGTTACCATGTGATTATTTTCATTGACACCGTATAAATAAATTCGCAATAATAATATGGGAATCTGCCTGAATATAGATATACATATATAATATACCTAACTGTATTAATTTTTATTAGAAATTTTTAGTCATAGTTTTTGCCAATGACTTTGTTTTTGCTATTAGTTTTTATTGCTTATTTTAACCGAGTTTTCTAGCGATTTTCTCATTTCATGTGTCACACAGGACGAATGACTTCGTCCATATTATTTACATTTTACCTGGCTATAAACACATTTCGTGTTAAATTAATTCACTATTGGCAATGTATTTATTTAGATTAATATCGGGACTAGTCAAAATCCTATTAATCACGGAACATAATACTGTACTCAGTACTGATTAAGTGTATCGAGGGATTATAGTCTGATATAATAGCCCATCGCAGGGCGTAGTCCGAGACTTAGTCCCTGACCTGAATAGGGCTCGTCGTCAGTTTATGTCTTTGGTTAAAGTAAAAATGATAATCGGAAACAAATAAGAAATGGACGTAAGTTAACTGTTAACGACAAGCTAAAAACTTTTTTTTTATTTAATACTAAGTAAAGAGTACAAACCTTAAAGATATAACTTAAACAAATTCTAAAAACCCGTTAAATGTATAAATCAAAAACAGAGTCCCCTTTTAAAAAGTAGATAATTAATTCAGTAAAGTTTAAACTAGATCTTGAAAATGCCGTTGGTAAACTCTCAGAATTAAGAGTAGGAACCTGAAAAGAAGCGAGAGATAGCATCTAGCTAAACTTTAATTAGATTAGTCTCCAGAGAAAACTAACTACTATATAGTAAAAACAATGCTACAAATATTAAAGTAGACGAAATTAAACTATTTGATATTCCGAGCGTTGCTCTGTAAGTAAATTAAAATGAAATATAAATTGTATTCTCCAATTAACTTTGAAAGGATTTTTCTAATCTAATTTGATTACTTAACAAGAATGGGTATGATGGCGAGAACTCCCCTAATTTGTCGGCAGTAACGCTCTGTGTATCTAATTTAAATATTCGCCTTTGGCCCTCCAATGAAAACACGGTTGTTGCTGTGCCTGCTAATGAACATTAATTTCCCAAATGGAAACAGTCGAACAACAAACTAGTATAGCTATTATTTGTCCGATAGGTCGATTGTACTAATTAACCAATATTTGACCATCATGCATTTGCTGTTCTGATTGAAAATTTTGCCTATAATAAAGCATTTATGCAAATGCATAGGAAATTACCACCGTAACCAACGTACATTAATTAAGTAAAGTAGGCAGATCACAAAAATAACAACAATATCCTATCTAGTTATTCATATACACCTTTTAAGATAAATATTGTAGTATTGACAATTATAAAAAAACAAAGGATAGGTCACGTATTGTGCTGGATTAAAGAAGCTGAGATAATATTAGCGGTCTCGCTTATTGTTCAAACAGATCGTGCAGATATAGGCACAAACTATATAGGGATACTACGTATGTATGATCTATAAGCGGTTGAACCTTGGCCTGAGCTTGACTTTATTACTGCATATGATCATGACGCCCACAAAGCTAGAAAATTGTAAACGACCACGTAATAATGATCATCGGAGAAGTGAAATTGCTCGACAAAGATTTACTTTGAAGCACTTACAGAAGTAATACAGAAGTTTAAAAGTGGCCCAAATTCTTTATTTAACAGTGATTCCTAAATTTTTACCGTGCACGTGGGACGAATTTACAAAGATTTTACTGTTATTCCTGATACTGTTCCTTGTCCTATGTTCGCTCTATTAATTCTAGTTATGGTTTATAATTGCGATATTTTTTTATGAGTAACTAAAAATTTTATTTCCTTTTCCGTCGTCTTTGTCACAAATATTTAATGCAAACCACACCTAGCTAAAATAACAGAACAAGCCAAACAAGATGATCTGTTCATCATTTAGATTTTTACCGTTTCCCAATAAATATAAATGAAAAAGTAAGTTGGTCCGGTATTTCATGGTTTTTGTATACTTTACTATTAAAGTCAGACAAATATGACATGTACGAGTACATTAAAATTATTGAATGCACCAGTTTTTAGGGTACCCATTATTTATTAGTTTACTAATCTCTACGCGCGACATCGCGATTTTATATATACTATAGTATATATAAAAATCATAGCCTATGTGTTAATCCTAGGTATAAGCTGTTTCAATTCCAAATTTTATCCAAATTCGGTAGCTTTTAGCATGAAGAAGTACCTAACAAATATACACCGCTCACACACAAACATAACAACTAATTTGTAAATATCTCAAACATTAACTACCATTCATTGCATATGACTTCAATCTATATACAAAAATGAATCCCTATTTCTCTTGGTCACGGCATCATTTGAGAACGACTTTACCGACTTCGATTAGGTTTGGCAAGGAGATACGAGTAGATTATATTCCGGAGAAGGACATATGATACCTTTCATCATCATCCATCACCACGCGGGTAAAACCGCGGGGCGCAGCCAGTTTACTAATAATTACTATCATACATATTATTATACCAAATGAAAAATATTTTAAGTCATCTATTACATATAATTAACTCTTTGATGCCGTGATAGGCTATTATATGATAAACTATTTGTATAGACGTGCGCGTACCTGTGTATACAAATATATATGTCATAATAATAAGTACTTATATTATTTGAATACTTATTTCATACTTAGATGTATAATGACAAGATGTGTTGCATTATGTAATTATATTAATTTCAAATGTGATTGAAACATGTGATGTCATACAACTATAGAATGTAGTGCTCATATGCGACAATTTCAACTATGTTACGAAATTAGTATGTCAGCTAGTGTTTCGTCGCATTCAAAGTTATAATTACGTTTCTAAACCATTGCCCCACACAGTTCGTGTGCATACTGGATACATACACGTTTAGTACCTTTATATATTACAATTATAGTCTGTCGTACTCTGTGTACTTGCGTTGTTTGTTTGACAATTATCATTTAGAAGCTTAGAACTACGGTCTAGCCTACTAGTCTATCGCTAAGAGTTCTTTTTTTTCCCTTTAGAATATAGTGAACAAATTAAAAGTATATATTGAGCAATATTAAATTTATTATACTTCACTATAGATTACTTTTTAAAATTGAAAAGTTACATTTGTAATGTACATATTTTATAAAACTTCATTTCCATTCAAAGAAGAAAAAAACGTGACGACAAAACTAGAATGGTTTACAAGGAAAATACTGTATTTATACAGATGTCAATTCCACCTTGAAATGGTAAACCAAATTATCAATGGCTTTTGTAAAGTGGGTGAATGTCTTATTGTTGGTTTTCTGTTAAATTGAGTATTATTTTTAACACTTGAAATGTTGATGGTATCGGGTTCTACTATTATAATACTCGATAAGCTATTTAAAATATGTTTCCTTATTTCCGTACAACCTTAAGCAATTATATCTAATCAAACGATAAAAAAAAAAATAGTTAGGTTGGTACCTAACATAAAAACAGAAAACGTGTTATGAAATATAAGTATATCCAAATACGTATATTTGGGTCATGGGGTTGAAAAGGGGTGGAAGATAGTACCACGAGACGTATAGATAATATGCAGGGGAGGCGAGAACATAAACATGATTTGAATGTTCACGCAACACAAAAATGTTCAATATCGTTTTATGATTATGTATGCGCCCTTCATGGCCGCTGATGGCATGTCGTTCAAAAGTGATAAACGCAATCCGATGTTCTAACAAGATGAAAATCTCGCAACATCGGCGTTGAATGTTCAAAACTAATACGTTGTTTATAAAATTATGCAATGGAATATTGTTACCTCCACGTCAAGCTGTAATAGGATCAACATGGTTAATTGATGTTAGATAACTAGCCATACAAATACATAATAGATTCATAACGACATCTTGCGGTAATACAATCAAATGCCAACTCAAAGTAGGTATTATACGTATTGTAATAAACTATTAATAAACAGTAAGAAAATCTGCAAACCTAACAAGAAAGATAACAACAGTCCAAACAGAAATGATAAAAAAGATAAACGTTACAATCAGTGCGACCTTCGACACACCACGTCCTTTATCACTGTTAATCTCTCCGTCCGAAATCGGACAGCGGCTCTCTCACCTGATTCATTAACACCCTAATATTACCTACTTACCTACGTCAGAGAAAACAATACTACCCCTTAGATTTGCAATCCGATCATGCGGCACACACTGACGTGCCTACACATTAAGTTATCGGTAAAGGTGGAAACACTGCTATGTATTATGTGTACACACCGTGTTGTGGTGGATCAGCGTGACATTTCCCGGCGCGGTACGTAGCGGGTAGCGGCGAGAGTGACGGACGCGAGAGCGGGAAACTGTTGTGGAAACGTGCGGAAAAGGAAACGCGGCGACGAAGCGCGGGCGTGCGTCGAGCGGGGCGACCGACGTCGGACTGGCTGCCGGTGATAACGCCGTCGCCACACCGATACCGCCCAGAGGAAAATGGAAAACAATGGAAACGCGACGTGTTATGGTTATTTTCAAGAGATAACAGTAATGAGATGATAGAGGTTTGATTTAAAGGTAATTGAAGGAGGCGTTGCTGCGGCAAGCCTTTTTTATATTACGTTGGCAGATAGGTACGATTTATTTGTTTGAAGCTAAGGAAAATTAATACATAATGCCCTATCTGTATAATAGTAATTGTAAAGTAGCAATTCGAAAAAAATTGGACATCATGAAGGAGTCCGTTCAATTGAGATATATATTATCGTTTAATGACGATTCTTGACACATTTCAAGGAAAAACAACAATGTAGAGTTATGTCAGCAATAATTCATGTTCAATCAATGCTACCATTATTTACCTTTATGTACTTATTAAACTACCTACACTAACTCCTACACAAAACCTCTAGAGAACTTTGAGCCAATATTAGAACAAAACTACTATTTGCTCAAATTATTTGTGTACTTGTTTCGTATATTAACCAATTTCCCTTGACATTCGGCGGACGAGGGTGAACCAAACTAAAGGAATGGTGAGCAGGGCGATTATATAGTAACATATTAGTCTTATTTTGAGAACCCCCTCAAGGGGCTTCATCTAAAAACTATCGCCTTCTATTGCATTTACTCATTAAGTATTTATGTGAATTAAGAATTTAATAGACATATACATAATATACATTTTACTTTATAGTCTAGCATACTGTAAAAGAAAAATACGATGGTAAAATGTCTTATTAAAAAGATATCTAAGTATTTTTTTGGTTATTAAAAAATATCAGGTTATATCACTATATATACGATATAGATTTATTTCTTTTCATTATAATACTTATAGATATTTTTCCTTAAATGCTGAAATAATCAATAAATCAAATAAAAATAATACCTCTATTTCACACAGAACAAAAAAGTGATTTCGTGTGAGTGATTGAGTTTCCGTGTGCGCTATAACTTTTTTGACAATAGAGACCATTCTATATCTCCTTCAATTGGATGCGGCAGTATAAGCGTTATCCTTGTCTATAAGGGCCCCTTAAATTCGCGCATCTCTTGTCGAGACGGGAAGATCCTAAAATAAACCAGAACAAAATATCTGTAAACAAAGCGTGCCGGATCCAGTCAAAGTTACTTACCCTCAACTTTGGACAGACATATTGATACTGGGAGTTCTATTATTCGTTGTACAAATATACATTTTTTTATTAGCGAAGTTGCTATCTGATTCAACAAACAATATTGAAATAAAATACGCAATTGAGTTTGCTATACATGTTGGTAAATTAAAAACCCTTATTGGCTCGCGGTTCTTTAGATTCTTTCATTACGTTGCCTACTCGGCCCATTAACACAAAGAGTAATTTTTAGAAACTGTCTCTAAGGAATTAAGATACATTATTAAGCTTTTCGTTTGTTTTGTTAGGGAAAGAAAAGTTGACTTGTGTTTTAGGGAGCATACTATGTATTCAACAAAATTTTATATCACTGTAGTTTAGTCATAGAGATCATTGAATCCCTCATCACTCATTAGTCACGTTAATTGGCCAATCTGTCAGATAATGAAGCCTAACCATATTATAGCAACTAGAATTGTTATAATTGATCCTTTAGGCTTGACCGTACGCCGGCAAAGTGCTACGCGTCAATGCAGCTACACAGCACAATTTTATACACTTTCACATCAAATGTTATGTATCTTTTTTGGCTTATTTATGCTAAAAAAGTCATGCAGATGAGGAAAAAAACCCAACAAAGGCTTTTTTTTATAATGGTTCATCAAAGTGACTCCCTCTCGCCTGATGGAAAGCGAAGATGGAATCAAGAAGCAATGACCATTAGTGCTGCCGTAAGCTGCACTAATCACCACCCATAGGACCTGAGAGATGCTTTTACACGTCCCGCTTAAAAGACCCAAGGTCATAGCTGGAATACGTCTATAATTGATTTTGATTAATTTTCCTAGATTTGTGTTTCTTTAAGTTTTGACGTGTAATAACGGTTGATTATTAACAGTGTTCGTAACTGTGCGAGTGTAAGTAAAGAGTACGAAATCATGAAACATTGTTTTTGTGATTTCTTTGTCAACCGCCTCCAAAAGTTTTAGTAATGTATACCTACACATGTTTACTAGTATGTGACATAGACAGCTGTGCGATTCTCTAAGAGCAAACATCGTTGCATCCTTGACAACATCCGTGAAACAAATGACGAGATGACAAGAAACGTTGGAAAAACAACCTTATGTACAAGAGTGATATCTCAAAGTATTTGACATCGATGAGCTCGTCAACGAGCGCAAAACAGCAAAACAGCGCAAAAAATAATCTCATGAGCAGCGATTTACTTAAAAAATACAAAAAATAATATGACATTTTAAGTACACATTGACGGAATTAAAAAGAATATGTATCATTTTAGAGTACATTAAAAAAATTCAAACATACATACCATTTATTTTCCCCTTTAAAACAGTTTTTTTTCTTTATTTATAATTAATTGTATTTGCCATGAAACACATATCATAAAATAGAAAATTTAATACACATTGACGGTATATTTTTAATTAATATTGTACATTTTTTTTAATGAATTTTGTACGTTCTTACGAGATGCGCTTACTTGATTTCAAGTGAAAGAAATCGAAAGTTTCAACTTAGGTACTGACGGCGCCTTAACTTTGACTGGTTAAATACTTGATGCAACTTTTCATATTTTCATAAATAACCTGAGACATTTAATATCAAAACCGACTATACTCTAGTTAGCTGACGTTATAGACCTAGGTTTCAGGCATGTCCGATGGCCATCCTCAGGGAGTTTATTTCAGTGGTCGCCATGATTTTGCAGCGTATACTCCCTGGGGATGTGCATCTTGCATGCCCGATGTTCGTCACTTGCAAGGAAATCCATCTGTTCTAGGCAGAGGTTACCACTAACACCTGGTGGGCCTCGTGCTTGTACCATCTCTTAATAACATAAAAAAATGCTTTCATTTGCATATGCGTACGTTTGGAAGTTATACTTCTTTTCATAAGAAACGTCAACATTTACGGCCGTACTTTTGTACCGTACCGTAAACACTGTTTAAAGTTATATAACGTCATTTAGTACGGCGCAAAACAGTTTTGTTGTGCGCAGTACTAAGTAACGTCATTTAAAGTTAAGCAGAGTTTATAAGTAAGGTCATTGCATTGAGATTACTACTAACTAACTTCATATACTTAATAGTGGAATGATCAGAACAGAGTTTATCCGTGCAGTAGC
Organism: Selenia dentaria; assembly: GCA_917880725.1. Taxonomy (NCBI): domain Eukaryota; kingdom Metazoa; phylum Arthropoda; class Insecta; order Lepidoptera; family Geometridae; genus Selenia; species Selenia dentaria. Next base: position 15,074,518 of record OU862888.1, on the reverse strand, counting down.
AAAAGTTTGGATGCGATACATCGGAACGTCGACGTCGAATAGTCCGCTTTCCGGTTCGAATTTGTAACCGAACCGTGTTCATCAACGCTGTATACAAGCAATCTGCTGTCTATCTACAACTATCTACCGGGAATCTATCTATTTGCGGATTGTAGGTTAAATTGCTTTCCTGAACAAACATAGAGCCTCTAGTCTCTACCGTGTGCGGTAGGTATATTAATGAGATCTAGCATTAGGTTTCCTTCGGAAAAAAAAATATCGGTAATATATTTTAACACAAATAATTTTAACGATGTATTAAAGGTCTGCGATTACGTATTTATTCATTTACAGGTTTTAAGGTATAGATTTACTTGCGTATCGTAAATAGAAATCAGCAAAGCAATAAGATATACGATTATTAATATAATGCAAGCTATAAATAAATAAGTGAATAAACGGGAAAAAAGTATTTTAACATGTTTTGTTTTTTAACACACTCATAGCTGCACTAGGATTTCCTGTGTCGCTGGAGGCATGGCATCACACAATGACACATCACAACATCTAAGACTCGACCACAAAGGGAATACTTAGAATATATTAGTAGTTGGTACCTGCAACTTAGTCCACGTGGAATTCAGTATGTGATGTTTTGCGTGGAACCCATATTATTTTTCTAAAATGAACGCCAAAGTTACCCTTATAACATTAGCTATCTGCCAGTGAAAGTCACGTCAAAATCGGATACTACGAGTATATAGCCGGAACATATGGAATAAAATTATCAAGTGTTCTGTTTCATTAATACCGTATATACTTATATAAAAAGCTGCTGTTATTTTGAGAAAACTTCAATTTTCTACCGACTTCCAAAAAAAGTAGGAGGTACTCAATTCGACGGTTTTTTTTGTTTGTTTCCTCATAACTTTCGACTGGGTGAACCGATTCTCAAAATTCTTTTTTTTTTTGAAAACTGGTGGTTCCTTTGTGTTCCCATTTAATAGATACCTACACTCCAACAAAATAGAAGTCGGTATTAAATTTTTCAAATTGTACTTGTATTAACCCCCGACGGCAAAAACGGCAGGGTGCTATACACGGTGTATATCTATACTATAATCTATACTTAACATTATAAAGAGGAAAGATGCGTATGTAAGTATGTTTGTAACGAATTGGCTCAAAAAGATTTCAAAAACCGATTTCAAAAATTCTTTCACCATTGGAAAGCTACATTTAACCTAAGTAACATAGGCTATATAAGATTTATCATCATCATCATCATCAACCACCACCGCGCGGTGGTGAAAGATGATGATGATGAATGATGATGGGTGAAACCGCGGAGAGCAGCTAGTACTTACATAAAAAGCTGCTGTTATTTTGAGATTACAAACACTTTAATTTTATTAACCCCCGACGCCAAAAACGGCAGGGTGCTATAAGTTTGACGTGTCCTGTGTGTGTTTGTCTGTGGTATCGTAGCTCCCGAACTGATGAACCGATTTTGATTTTGTTTTGTTATTGTTTGAAAGATGAATTAGTGTAGTTTTCTTAGCAATCGTCCCAAGATGGCCACCACCACAAAATGGAGATAATTTTTTCCCAACTCCCTCTATATGGGTATTTTATACTATTTTCATATTGTATGGGGATTGTTTTTTAATTTTCAATTTAATTTTACATGGCCACCACCACAAAATGGAGAATATTTTTTCCCAACTCCCTCTATATGGGTATTTGATACTATTTTTATATTGTGTGGGGATTGTTTTTTAATTTTCAAAATAATTTTACATGGCCACCACCACAAAATGGAGAATATTTTTTCCCAACTCCCTCTATATGGGTATTTTATACTATTTTTATATTGTGTGGGGATTGTTTTTTAATTTTCAATTTAATTTTACATGGCCACCACCACAAAATGGAGAATATTTTTTCCCAACTCCCTCTATATGGGTATTTTATACTATTTTTATATTGTGTGGGGATTGTTTTTTAATTTCAATTCAATTTTACTTGTGTATTTAAGTATATAGATTCAGATGTACATATTTTAACCAACAGTCAAACTGATGTGAATACAAAGTAGAACAAAATATTCACAACAGCGTCTACATTAGGAAGGCTACCGGGCTCAAACAAATTGGCCCATTATAATATCGGGGTCGGTAAATTAGCTTATCCAATATCAATGTCCCCTGACATCTGGTATTGCATTTCCATGGAACGGCAAAATGAGCTGCATTATTCATTCAGGCGTTTGGATTTCAGACGCGAATCATTCTGTATAAATGTGGTCACTAACCGATAATTATATTATAATTGGGTTATAGTACTTCATAATTACATGGGTATTACTGACAAAATTGCCATTTTCAAAAAAAAAAACTTACAAGCCACACATAAAGATCAGCTAATTTTTAAGACCTGTCAAAATCCATATAAAAATATATCCATAATATAATATATGTCCATAGACAAAATATACCTGTTTGCATGTTCTGTAGCAGATTTTAAAGTTAAAAAAGGGTAAAAGGGCACTATTATTCTATTTATGTTATTTGAACTAATATAACATTATAGGTAAATCATTGACATTTTAACTAAATTACGGCCACATTATGTAATTTTATATTCATTCATATTATTAAATTAAATTGTATCATGTCACAATTTAATTTAATAATATAAAATTACATAATGACTTAATTATATGTAATAGAAGAAAAATAATTGAATTTGATTAACCATTATTTGTGGCCGTAATTTAGTTGCTAGATACTACACTATTGCATTAGGGTTATCTCTGTCAAAATAGTTGTAAGTTTCTTGTAATAAATAAAATAAAGTTAAGTATTTAATTGTTATTAAAACATGCACGGTTACATTTGTTCAAAGTTGTAATCGCGAAAATCATGTTCCCGCTGAATGTTGCTTAAAAAAGCAACATTCAGGGTTCCGTACCCAAAGAGTAAAACGGGAACCTATTACTAAGACACCACTGCCGTCCGTCTGTCCGTCTGTCACCGGCTGCATCTCATGAACCGTGATAGTTATACAGATAACATTTTCACAGATGATGTATCTCTGTTTCCGTTAAAACAAATACTAAAAAACAGTAAAATAATTATTTAAGGGGGCTCCCATACAACAAACGTGATTTTTTTGCTCGATATTGATAACGAGAACAGGTAGACGCTTGAAATATTCACAGAATATGTAGTTATATATAGAATATTCAGTTTAATACTAAATATTTTAATAATGGTAAGGAATCATTCGTGCGCGAGTACGACTCGCACTTAGCCGGTTTTTATTCATTTAACTATGATACCGATCGTGATAGCCTTGGATCACCAACAGTTGTCGGTATGAACTCATTCGTAACGTTAGATTATACACCCGATGTAATTTGCATCCCAATGCGTTGTGTCAGCATAGGTCACCCTGATTTTATTATCACTAGACTACAAATAGACGTCAACTATTACTATTATCATAACAAGTTCGTAGAATAAACGTTATTATATACTGAAGTCTACGAAGAAATAATAGGTATCTTTTGATGGAAGGACGTCTCTACATTTTCTTATTCTAGCTTTCCATTATTTTCTCAGCTCTACTTCCAAATTAACGATTGTTTTGATGTAAAGGTGGTATACTACAAGTACAATTCGAAAAGTATAATACCGACTTCCATTCTATTCAGTTATTGGAGTATATCTCAAAATTATCTCGGCCGACTTTGATGAAATTTAAATGGGACCACACGGGAAGCACCAACTTTCAAGCAAAAAAAGAATTTTGAGAATCGGTTCACTCAGTCGAAAGCTTATGAGGTAACAAACATAAAAAAAAAATACAGCCGAATTGAGTACCTCCTCCTTTATTTAGAAGTCGGCAGAAAACCAAATATTGCAGACGACGATTGAGTGTTTGAACTACAGACAATAATTGAATAATTTATTTTAGCAAACCTTAAATTTAAGATGTAGATTGAGTGGTGGCCCAGACAACCACTCAGATTTCTAGATCAAAAGGATTTTGAACTCAAGTCGCTCCAAATAAAAGCGGTTCGCTAAATGTAGCCAAAACTCAACTTGATTAATCAAATTAAGAGATATAATCATAACATTCTCAGTTATCGAATTCGTCCAAAACTACAACTAGTTGGTGAGAGTGCTCGATACTTAAACGTGCGACAACAGAGATTGGACAATCTACGAAAACAGTGGAGCTAATCCTATGAGCGCATTCAAAGCGTTAATACGATTTGATTATCTCGAGGTATTGTTTTGTTTGGGCTGCCGCCGTAAGCCTCGAGGCGGACGACCAGGGGTGCGTGCTACCCGTTATTAATTTAACCACAACACTAATTAATCTTGCCCGATGCGGACTTTCCCACGGTGATGGCTGGGATCCTTGCGGATGTGGCGTTTGAGACCAATTCAGTTTTGACTTACGCGATGCCGACTGTTGAAATGCTAAATTACATAATTGAAGACATTCAACATGATTCATAGCCCCGAGTTATGACAAGATGTGATTTATAATTAATGGAACTAATGGATAGGCTCTAGTCTCATTCCCAACATTTGAGTATGCCGCAGAAAGTCAATTACCAATATAGGTATTAATACTTTAAGCTATTTAGAAGCACAAACGCATCCTGGCAACCTGTAGAGCCATGGTGGCACAGCGGTGTACCCAGGAACTTTCATGCGATTCTTCAGAAGGGCGCCTCCTTTTTCTCCTGCGGATTTTGGTATACAGGCGTCGGGCACGCAGACACGTTTCGCAAAGGCGTACTATCTACTCCGTTCACCAATACACGGCCTGCGTTTGGCTGAGCTTGGATTTGTAATTAATGGAAAGAATAGATATGCTCTAGACATATGCCCAACAGTTATGTTTGCCAGAAAGTCAACTTCCAACATAGGTATTTATACTTTAAGACGCGCTCCAACCCCAATTTTAAAATAATTTACGATGCTTTACGTCAATCGCTTGTTAGATTGGACGATGTAATGCGAAAATGCGTTAATTTTGTACGTTTTCTTTATATTTTTCGATATATACTAACACAATTGAAAAACTGCTGGTTACTACTTTAGCACTATATGTTGGCTATGTATTACCTAAAAAGTAATATAGTGTTATCGCTGAAAATTTTGAGAGTTTGGACGTGAAAGTTAATTTTTATGGACCTATTTAGGATTTTTTTCTGCAGAGAGCGAGTAATACTTATGAATTCTGTTTGGTTATTACTCTTTGCCGCTTCCTTTTCTAACCTAAGTATTTTTTTCATAGATTATTATCGATCTGTTTCGTTACACTAGATGTTTAAAGATTCTGCTTTTTACTATTATCAGGGTACGACCGCGCCTTAAGAGCTATTTGAAGGCATTAAAACATGCAAAATCGTATTCTAAGGCAATCGATGCATTCCGCTTTTTCTTTTATCAAGTAACGAGAAAGTCGGTCCCAGACGCGTGCGTGCTTAAAGGTAGAGACAAACTGAGCCCACTTATGCAACGTGTGCAATGCATTATGACATCTTTTTTAGACTTTGATGATAAGTATATTTCTGATTCAACTGTTTTCATATAAAATCAAGAGTCTAGATGTCATAATGCGTTGCATACGTGGGCTCAGTTTATGTGTAATTTAATAGTTTACGCAACCTGGATCTTTAAGCTATCAACATTCCCTTTAAAACATAGCACTATAAGCTTAGCCACATGCTTAGTAACCGAATATACTATGCAATGTCTACGTACTGGTAGGATTTTTACGAATCAAAACGAACCGGGCGGCCCCTAAAATAATACACTTCTCTATAATAATAGGTTGGTTTATATAAAAATAACTTTTTCTATTGTTCATAAGAGTAGTGTATAAAGTTACTAGAGGTACTCGTATCATGTCAAATGTTGAATTCAGATAAAATAGAAACGAGACAAGTAAAATGAGGCTAAAAGCGAAAAAAAAACTTGGCCATTTTGCCCCGATGAAGCACTCTAAAGTGTACCAAATATACTACGAGTATATATAGCCATACCAGTATATTAAATAGATACGTATTTATTGGTATTAAGTAGGTATTAAGTAGCTGATCCGTGCATGGTTATAAGTAGTATAATATAGACCTGTTTGGCATTAGGACTATTATCTGTACACACTTACTAAATCACATTATCTAAAAATATGAGTTTAATGATGTAAAAGTGAGTGAGGATGTGATTGAGTTGATGTGTATGTTTATTAGTTCTTCATACTGAAATGGCTGAACAGATTTGGATGTCATTTGAAATGGAAATTACTTTCTCCGTTCCAACAGCTGTACGAATTTGGATTGGAGATAGATTAAGGATTTAAAAAAAGGCTAGACTTTCTCGGATAGCTAGAAGCGATAATCTTATCCCACGCCACGCTTAAGTCGCGGACAGAAACTAGTAACGAATATGTCTCTCGCGACAGACTTTTCGGTCATCTCAGTCCAGCATCCTTGTGCCTATCTTCATGTGGAATAGTGCACCATCACGGTACAAAGGGGAGTCTCACCGCGGTCCCCTTTCGCGAGGTCAAAATTTTTTAAATATATAAAGCTGAATAAAGTACCTATCCGTTGTAGTTATGAGTCAAGGCAAAAAATATCTTCAAGCCTCAATCAATGCCTTTAATTATTTATTTAAGTAAATACCTTAACATATTAAAAACATAAATTGCCTCATCTTTTTCCATACTTTCTTTTACCCTGGCGATTGTTAATCGAATATTATTTAATTGTAATTGTTAATACCAGTTATTTTAATTTTTTAAGCTATAAACCCAAGTCCAGATTTTTCAGATTCTAAATTTTATACCTTATACAGGACTTTCGTTCTCATTTACTCACTTTATGTCCCTGTCTAAAACGATTTTCAATGTATTTATTTATTTGAAAATAGCTGCGCCCGGCGGTTACACCCACACGCCACGTGGTCATGTATGATGATGTAAAATATCATATGTTTTAATCCAGCGCCTCATCTACCTCCATACCAATTTTTTTCAAAATTAGTCCAGCCGTTTCAGCGTGAATAGGTAACAAACATACTAATACACTTACCTACTCATAAACTTTCACCTTTATAATAATAGTGTGATAATAAACGCATTTCAGTTTTTATAGAGAAAATAAAAAAAAAAATCATAACATATACTAGTAACCTGGCGCAGCGGTGTACTGTTCAAAATTTAAAATTCAAAAATTATTTATTCAGTTTAGGCATCATAGACACTCTTATGAACGTCAAAATTTTTAAATGATTCTACCGCTGTCTTCGGAAAAGAACCACCGCCGAGAAGAAGCAGCAAGAAACTCGTGGGCCATTATTTTTTCAAGTCTTTGTACATTGAGGTTACATATGAGTAGTATTAAAATAACAAATTTATTCAATAGTTGGCTACTAGGCAGAAGTGGAAAGCTTCCAGGCATCTTTGTCTTCTAAGTAGTGACTCAATTTAAAATAGGCTTTTTTCATTAGTATATTTTTGACACGTAACTTGAATTTCCCTTCAGTGAGCTCAGTAATGTCTTTCGGGATTTTATTATAGAAACGTACACAATTGCCTAAGAAGGACTTATTTTTAGTTTTCGTGAGTCTAAATTTAGATACAGCTATCCTATCCTTATTTCTAGTATTAATATTATGCATATCACTATTTATTCTAAACTTCTTTATATTTTTACGAACGTACATTATATTTTCTAGGATATACAAAGATGGAAGAGTTAATATGTTAATTTCTTTGAACATTTGTCTCAAGGATTCGCGGGGACCCATTTCGTAGATGGCTCGAACTGCCCGCTTTTGCAATATAAAAACTGTCTCTATGTCCGCCGCTGACCCCCACAGCAGGATACCATATGACATTATGCTGTGGAAGTAAGCAAAGTAGACCAGTCGAGCAGTAGCTATATCTGTCAATTGCCTAATTTTATGAACCGCATATGCAGCTGAGCTCAGTCTTCCAGATAGTGCATCAATATGAGGACCCCATTGTAATTTAGAGTCTATGCTAATACCTAGAAAGACTATTGCCTTGTCAATTTTCAATTTATTTCCGTCGAGTAATACGTTTGGCTCTATATGTCTTACATTAGGCATGGAAAATTTTAAACATTTCGTTTTCTTTGCGTTGAGAAGCAGGTTGTTTGCGGCGAACCAATTTGAAACAATAGTTAACGCGTTGTTGACTTGAACTAGTTCTCTATCTTTCCTATCTACTTTAAAAATCAGAGAAGTATCATCCGCAAAAAGAACTATGTCAGCAAGGCCCTCAACCATATGTGGTAAGTCATTGATATATGCTAAGAATAAGAACGGACCCAAGATCGACCCCTGTGGAACCCCCATTCTGACCAAAGATCCAGAAGATGTCACGCCATTAATGCCAACTTTTTGCTGCCTATCAGATAAGTATGATTCTACAAGATTCAGGGCAGCTCCACGAATTCCATAGTGGTGTAGCTTATAAATTAGAGTGCGGTGCTCTACACAGTCGAAAGCTTTGGAGAGATCACAAAATACGCCAATGGCATCCTGTGAGCTCTCCCAAGCCTCCAGCACATGCTTGACTAACTGGACTCCTGCATCTGTTGTTGATCTGCTTTTCGTGAAACCGAACTGATTTTCGTGTAAAATCCTATGTTCATTAAAATGAGACAAGAGTTGTTGAAGCATTATCTTTTCGAATATTTTGCTCAAAGCCGGAAGCACAGAGACCGGTCTATAATTTGAGGGGTCGGCCTTACTACCTGATTTAAAAATAGGGGTGATTTTACTCATTTTCATTAGGTCAAGAAATGTACCTCTATCAATACATAAATTAAATATGATCATCAAATGTGGCGCTATAACTTCTATTATTGACTCTAGCATTTTTACGGATAATCCCCATAAATCCTCTGTTGCTTTAACGTTTAAACTTTTAAATGTTTTTATTATTTCAAAAGTAGATATATGTCTACTGTTATCAATTGTTCTGTTTATAGTATGGATCAATCCGATATTCATTTGTCGTGAAACAATAACGGGCAGCGCGTCTGGCGAATTGTAAAGGAGATTATATCCCACAACGGTATCATGTAACTTGCGACGCGATCATTTTGCAGTCAAAAATGAGACTTTATAGTAACCGCTGATCTAAGTGTCGTAGGTGCACAGAATTACCTCTACTGGACGAATTTTGGAACTATTAATGCGACAGATTTTTTTATACGTGGTGTGCCGTTTGTACTTTTACCATTCGTCAAATTACGTTAAGTAAATAGTTGCATCGAGTGAGTTTAGTAGAGTGATATTCAAGTTAGTCACAGTCAATCCACACTCTAATAGAAGTCGGTCGATAAGTTCGTTTCGTGTCTAACGGCCGATGCCAATAATCTATCGCCGGTTTACCTTACTAGATAGTTGACACTATTTGTATGGACGTTATGTCAAATTTATATCATAGTAAGGAAAACTGTGGATAGATTGATTATTGGGATCCCCCATAAGTCACGTTCTAGTAAAGGTTTCATTATCATTTCATTACTAAAACTTTCATAGACGATTGTTTCCCACACTTTGGCTTCATTGCTATACGTAAAAAGTCTAGAACAAACATAAATCTTAGAAAATTATACAAAATAAATTTCAGCCATTTTTGAAATAGATCACGCTCAATTAAAATAGTTATAATTGGTTTTGTGCCTCCGATGCCATGATCGCCTCATGAAGCGATCACAAAGTGTTTTGCTAGAAATAGCTATAACTATTATCTTGCTGCTATTGAATCACTGATTCGCCATTGAATTCATTACATTATTTTCAGTGTCAGTGATCGCCACTTAGAAAGCTTGCGTCAAAGAATAGTATTTACAAAAATAAATCTTTATTGTTATTATTTTTACTAAGCAATTTCAGAGTTGATGGACTAATTAGCCCAGTCGAATTAGCTCAAAAAAGGGCACACCTGGAAAAATATATAAGTTTGTAGTAATGTATGATAACATTTTAGCCCTCCAACTATTCGCGGGTATAAATCGAAAAAAAAATTCTATGAAAAAAATATTAACACCGAAATTGATGAAAATTAAATTGTAAACAACTTTGTTGACAACAATTTTTCATGTTAAACGAGTTTTTTATCAAACGAAAATTTACCCACTCTTGTGGGTATAAATCGGAAATTAGCGATCCTAGGAAAAAAATATTACAACCAAAACTGTAGAAAATTTAATTCTCGACCTAGTTTGTTATAACTATTTTTGTGCGAAATTGAAAATAAACGAGATAAAACAAAAGAACGCGCTTTACATGTAATAATGACGATTGGCGAAAACTGTGAACGCTGAGAGCTTGCACAGCTTGCACTTAAGACGACGTCGACTACTGGCCCTAGTCATTATTGGATATTAGAATAAAAAGAAACAAAGTTCAAGGAGATGCAATATAAACAAGCGTGAGTTCACAAACAAAAGCGTTGGGTTTATTCCTTATGTTACTCAGAAACAGTTTACCACTTTTTTTCTTCATTGCTTACAGGATTTGTCATCGAAAAGTGAACAAAAATGCTCATAGGCTATTAAGTTTTTTTTTAATATCGGTTATTATAATCTGTATTCGTATAAAGTTAGATTTGTATTGCAATAGTCATTTCAGAATAAAGTCCAAGTCACATTAGAGCGCTGCCAAAAGCCACTGTCCTACCGCAGGTAAGTTTGAGTAAAACAGTGAATGCAGTATTGAAACTTACAGGGGTTGTGTTTTAGCACAAGGAAAACAATCCCGATTATTGCTATGTGAAACTTTGCCTAGATTTGTGCACCGTTACGTATACGTAAATCATTCACCATCATTCCATGTTAAACACAGAAGAAATACAGAACTTGGATCAAATATACATGACCGACGATCGCAATTTTCAATGTTTTCCTACCCAACATTTTAAAGATTTTGAGGTTTCGAATGGACACGTCGATTAGTAAATAATAAGAACCCAATTTTCAATCGTCAGGTACAACCGACCGTAGTCACAAGTCGCAGTCGCTTTTTTAGATAATACCACTGCCTGCCAAACGATCTCGACACACTATACAGAATCAATCAATTCCATGATTGATCCAGCGTAGTGTCGTTGATCAATTTGGAAGGGCCATCAGTAAAAGTAAACTATAGTCTATTCTGTGCAGATGTCCAATACAAATATGAACTATGATTATGTTTTACAACTGAAGAACTTACACGGTTTTAGGCACCATTCGTTTCTTACAGTTTAGTAAATCTATACTTATATTGTTTATTTATTCATATACATTATATATTATTTAAAAATACAAAACCGACTTGGTTCGATATTGAAGTACGAAATCCCTACAATTTCTTGACTCTATAATGATGTTATGAGCAAAAATTAAACAAATATATATTAGAGCTGGAAAGTATAAACTTATCCAACAAAAAAAAATCGAAATACATATATCATTAAAATGGGTTCACAGTAGGCGAAGCACAGACCATATAACCACTTGACTGCTCATACGGCTTCCCCTCAGCTGCCAAGACTATGACAATAAAAGGCTAACGTATCGAACCCACACGTCAGTACCAGTTTGACTTCGCGTGGAGAACAAGCGGATGAAAAATAATTAAAACAAATCAAATTATGCCTTATTGTTTAGTAAAGTGGTACCGAAAAAACAGGCAGACATCCAGGTATGCAAAGGATGGAATTACATTTCACAGATAATTTTAGTTTATTAATTATTGGAAGAAAACAAAATACACAAATGAAGTAATTAAACAGCCACTCAAGTATAAAAAAAAGAAAATGGGAACTATCTAATAATAATGGTATTAACATATAATAACTTCATTTTTTTTAAATATAATCACTATACCTAGCACCTACTCTGTGTGTGCCTCTGTAAGTGACTATTTAGTTTGACTAATTGGATGATTCTACTACTTCTTCTCTGATCAGCTGGCATCTTCTTTATATGATTTAGACATACACACATAGTTTTTTTAACAATAACATGGAACCGGCTTCTAAAAGTAAAAAGTGTGAGTCAGTCAAAAAAATATATAATTTGTAGGTGTCGTCCATACATTGACAAATTTTACGGACGTACAAATCCAGTATTGTATAGAATGAGGTGTTGTATCCTGGTATCCTAATGTATAATATACAGTGCCCAAAAAGTATATAAATATAATCTAATTGTTTGTTTACAATAATTATTAAATCACATTTTGTGTAAAGGCTTTGGATAATTTGTACAATTAAAAGTATTTTAAAATTATAACGATGTTGTTTTACTATGGTGAAAAATATATAATTATTTTATGGTGGTATTAAATAATGATTACTGAATACATTATTTAATCACATGTTGTGTAAAGGCTTTAGATATTTGGTACAATTACAACTATTTTAAAATTATAACGATGTTGTTTTACTATGGTGAACAATATATAATTATTTTATAGTGGTAAGTAATTAAGTACTAATACTAAATAATCAATAAGCATACAATAAACAGATAGTGATAACTATTTTTAAAACGCAAAATAAACATACTCAGATTAATGTGTTCTGTTTCACCGTGAAACATCGAATGAATTATTAAGATAATTTCATTAATAGAAGTTTTTTTACACATAACCTTATTTGCTTAATACTTACTTACATATTTCAGATCTTTGTACAGTTAAGGTAAATGATAATTTGTAGTGAACTTTATCGACAACTAAGGTGATTACATAATGCTTTACCACAACACTATTTAGATACTATGAGTAGAGCTACATTTTGAGCCGGCCAATCAAAATCCTTTTTTGTACGTAGCCCCCCGACCCGCAGTGGTGACTTGTGTTCTTAGAAGAAATTGACCTACACGCAGTCAAGTGGTTATATGGTCTGTGAGGCGAAGGGATCAGTTGAATAATAGGTCGTCCTATTTTAGCAAAAATATAGCAGTTGCGATTAAATGTGTTATAATCACGACATAAGCGCTCGTGACTTGGCGATCTTTGTCGATCAACAAGTTAAGCAACACTTGCTGCGGTCAGGAACTGGATGGGTGACCGCTAGTGGCATTATTCAACTAAGCTCTTCAGTACTTCGGAGGGCACGTTAAGCCGTCGGTCCCGTTTGTTTGTCTTAGGACAACAGTCGTTAGGCTATGTCGAAGGCTTTTGGGCGGCCTAAAAGCTTCGGCACAGGTTGGACACAAGCGTATCCACCAAGCCGCACTGGGCCCGCGTGGTGATTAAGGCCATCTCCTCTCTCTGAGAGGAAGGCTCAGGCCCCAGCAGTGGGAATATGGGAATATAATGGGCTGCTTATGAATAACGACATAATAACACAATTAATAATATAATAACAAAGAACGGACTGAAACGGTGAGAAATAGAGTTAGTCAATAGTGATATTAATCTGTCCGCATCAGGACAAAAAATAACAATAGATTTATGAATGAAACTTGCCTCGGATGAGGCTTGCTGATTCGGACAGATTAAAGTGAATAGATTTAAGAATGCCCAGTTTTTTTTTTTTGAAGTGCCGGTTATGAAACGTTGCTAGTCAGAAGCACTAATTTTACACAATAAAATCTAGGCTATATACTTTGTAGTACGTTTAATTTATTTCCAAATTATTGTATTCACCAATCATATTCCGTGTTATATTATTGTATAATACTGTGTGCCTAGCACGAATAACTGCATCAGTGTAACGTAACGTATCATATTCGTGAAACAGTACAAAATGTTATATATAGGGCAACTGTGACACAGATAACTCATACTTTGTACACCGAAGCGTGACGCGTTGACGCTTACGATACGACTACTCATTCGCAAATTGTTTGTCGACGGCCTCAGATTAATTCCCTTAATAAATTACATACATAAAAATACTGCCGTTTGTTTACAATGCCCTGAGACTATAGTAATATAATATGCCTTCCAATCGCAAGTCTTACATTTTGGTTAGATGTAGGTACAGTCAGGTAACAATAAAATAAATAGACTTCTTTCCTTCCCATTGCCTCCAGAGATCGGAAGGCCACGAGTGAGGTTACGGCCACATGTACATATTATATCACTTGACCTAGGACAGAGACGAACCAATTGTCCTTATGACAAGAACTAATCTCACTAATATTATAAATATATTTGTATGGAGACTTTGTTACTCAATCACGCCACGCCAGAACGGCTGAATGGATAGGACGAAATTTGGTATGTCGATCTAATGAGGCACTGGAAATAACACATTGGGTGCTTTACATCATCATCCATCACCAAGTAGGTGAAACCGCAGGGCGCAGCTAATGAAAGATAAAATTTAGCCTTTGGTTCTTGATATAAGGAACTCGTCAACTTCTGTGTTACTTACTATACACTTACTACATACTATGTTTATATACCAGAATTAGTACCAAAATTTATCTAAATCGGCTCAATCGTAGCCACGGGCGGTCACGTAAAAAACATGCCTTCAGCATTCAGGGTTAGCTTCCTATGAATATATTTTTTTTCAGAATCGGACCGATTGGCACGTTTTGATCTTGCTAATCGTAGTTGTTTAAGGTTATATATAGTACCTACTAGTTGACCCGCCAGCGGCTTCGCTCGCTTGGTCTTTTTCTTTATTCTTTAAATTAAAATGTTTTTTTTAAATTATGAACCGATTGACATGAAAAAACAATGTTAAGTGAAGCTTACCACAATATATTACTGAAAACCACGTCTAAATCGAATAAGTCGTTTCTGAGATTAGCGTGCACCATCGCACGGGTTCGACTGTTGTTCGAAATTCATTGTACAGATTTTTATTTTACTCGTAATACCCATCACTGTATATAAAAGACTTTTGCCATTACGGACAGTCGATATAATTTTATTTGATATACGTTATAGTTGTTATATAATTTAAAATCTATACCAGCAGTTGACAGATATATAAATTTTATACACTGCTAATATTACAAACTGTTCAAGTATCATATTTTTTTTCGATATAACGATGATTTGGCATACATACATTTTGGTATAATTCCGTTAACAAAATGATGTAAGTATGTTTAATGGTATTCAGTTTTCATGACTAGTCTAAGGCGAAGTCACGATAGGTGCAACGACGAGCTAAGCGAGGAGGAGCGTTAGGTTGAATGGCAATCACACGACGCGCGAGCCGAGCGAGCGCAGCGAGCGAGCCGCGGCAGCGGCCGGCGAAGCGCCAGAATTAGAGTAACCTACACTTCGATAAAGATATATCGCAGTACTTTTGGGATAACATTCTTGTCGAACATAATAATATGTCCTGTCGAAGCAATGACTTGTCTTAGTATGCTTTTTCGAAGTAAGCGACTTGTCGAATTATTGATCTTGTCGAAATTCAGAAGGTAAACCCAGCAGTCTTATATATGTGCGACGACTAGCGAAGCGAGGATTGTAGATAAGTTATACTGATTTAGGTTAGTATTTATGAATAAAACCTCAGGACTTTATGTTTATGCTAACCGTCTTTGTTCCACCATATTAAATAATAGCCCCTACCTTCTATAGTAAGAACGACAAAATACTGATCAGCGTATTGCAATAATTGGTGTATGAGAGTATTGCTCTTTTGTATTAATCAGGCATTTTTGTTTACTTTTGAAATATATTAATAGGTTTTGGCGTTTCATTATAAATGTTTATTAAAATTCGACTAAAACGTAAGTAGGTATATGTAATGATTATATTTTTATAATCTTATATGTTATTTCATTTGCAAAGTATATCACATGGATGTATAGGTTATGATTTGTTGAATGGTTTTCATTTAAAGTTATTTGTTTTGAATTTTGATCAATGGTTTATTATATTGTATGTATTCTATAAGAAATGTATGTTATTTCATGTCTATATATAATCGAACTTATATTACTTACGCCCATCGCACAGACAAACAGACAAAAATTCTAGCAATATTTTTTTTATTCTATTTTCGTTTACAAAAGTTCCAATAGTATTAATCTTCTATTTACAGGCAGCGATCCGTTACATTATTTTTACATTGTGTAGATTATATTTTAAATGTCATACACGTTTCTCAAAAAGGCTTTGTACGAATACTTTATAAGCTAGATATTTCAAATACAATATGTACGCATACTCAAACAAAACTGTTCAAACTGCGCTTGCTTTTAACGGTATAAAAGAGTTCCGTATATAGAGGAGACTGAAATTTCGTCGAGTAAACAAAGTTTCATTAGCCGTGTGTGCGGAGGTCCATAAACACAGCTTTGGAGGATGTGTGCCGTGCACTGAGCCGTAATTTACATTGAGCTCAGTTTACCTAGTGCTCAAAACAACTATGCAACAAGGATAAGTAATATTTCGTAGGTATATATCTCTTCGCTTCTTCGCTCAAGAGGTCTTCAAGGGTCTTCGACCAATGTGTGTTACCAGTTAGCCCTTATTACGGGCCTCTAAGTAAGCTCAAAGTCGCACAACGAGCGAATGAAAGTCACCAACATAGCCCAGAAGATTAGCCAGTTAAAGAAGCAGTGGGCAGGGCACATAGCACGCAGAACAGATGGCCGAATGGGCGGGAAGATTCTGGAGTGGAAACCACGGACCGGCAAGCACAGCGTAGGTCGTCCACCGACACGGTGGACTGACGACCTCATAAAGGTAGAAGGACGACGTTGGATGCAAGCCGCTTCCAACCGGTCGTTTTGGAAAATTATGAGGGAGGCATATGTTCAGCAGTGGACGTCCTACGACAGAGATGATATCTCTTCGCTACTATTAAAATACTATAAGTTGGAATTAGAACGTATTTTGAACTTGATGTACCGACTATAGGTCACTAAACTTAAATCCGCCTCTAATTATTCCTAAGCTCCAGCTTAGGCCAATGTTTTCACATATTCTAACATTTTTATCCATAATATTGCGTCTACTTTTCTAATTCTATAATGTTCAGCTATTTGTAATTAGATATGTTGTCAACTAGTTTTCATTATGACATCCGTGACTTTTAAAAATTAATTTGTGTTTTCTCAAGCTTTGAAGCGTAAAAATGTTGGGATTATGCGAAATCATATACGATGTTTATGTGTTCTTCTCGTGAATCGCTCTAAAGTTTTGATAGGTAATGCGTCTAAGGATTTACTAGCTACGAATAAATAATAAGTCTATTTAGTCGTAGTTTACTAGACCTTTATTTACCGTTTTACTAGACCTGTAGATATTATAAATTTCTTCTTAAGGAGAAGGGAGAGAAATTATTAAAATAAATAATATATAAATATATATATAAACTGACGATAGTAGAGTACCAAGATGCAATCACTGGTGAAAAAACAATTAGTTAGGGTTTCAACAATTTTACAGCAGTTAACAATGAGAGAAGTTATATATCATATTTAATATATATATATAAATATTATTATATATTTTATATATTATATTCAATGAGAGAATACAATATTTTTTTGCATATATTTCATTACGCAAATTATAGTTATATGGAGCAATGTGTCAACTTTTAACGAGAAGCACAATTAATAATGAATATAAATCAATCAATTATGAAGCGTCAAAGAAGAAATATTAATAATGGTGAAAGTTACTGCAAAACTTCAGCAAGCCCCAGAGAAAATAGTATAGAGTATGTGCAGAAAGAGTAGAAGACTCCTATGAATTGAGGTCACTCGTGTGATAATTTGCTATTTTATTTTTTAATCCTTGCTATACCGTGATAATTAAAGCAAAAAAAATATGAATTAAACTGACGTATATTTACGTCTCTAGGACGCAGAGGGTTAATGGCGTCGAAGTTCACACTTGACAGTTGCGTAACGGACATATAATAAATGGATTGGGCTATCATATAAAAATTTTAAGTTAGTTCTGACGGAGACGGTTCTCTTTTTTTCAGAGACTCTAACCACGAGATAGAACGTAATGTAGCCTGCCGCCTCCTCTATCTTATGCAATATTTAACCCGGTATATATCCCGGTGAGATTTACATCGGAGCCATCCGCACTATGGCGTACCTATATCTTATTTGCTATAGCATACTGAAATCAACTGTTGTGACTATAATTGGTACATACGTTGCAAAATGATGCGTGATACTAAAGCAAGCTTAAGCAATACCTTTATATTCTATGGCAATACAGTATCAGTCGGCCGAGCACAAAAAAATACCTAATAATATACATTACAAACTGTCTACACTAACTGCCTTACTTATACACGTTGCTTAAATTTAAATAACGTCACTTAGTACGGCGCAGAATATTTTTCCTTTGCGCAGTACTAAATAACGTTATTTAAAGTTAAGCAGCGTTTATAAGTAAGGCTCTAATATTATAAAGAGGAAAGATTTGTATTTTTGTATGTAACGAACAAACTTTTAAACTGTATGGACTGAAAACAAAACATTATTTTGTCATTAGAAAGCTACATTATCAATTTATCAGTGAATAATATAGGCTATATAATATTTTCAAAAAAGTTAGGGATCCGTATGAAAACTTCGATAATATAATCCAAAGAGTGAAAAAAATAGCAAAAATTTTAGTATACCGCGTAAACTGCGGAAACTATTGAAAATAGACCAAAGTGATGTACTGCAGTTTTATAGAAAACACCAATATCTATACTAATATTATACAGAGGAAAGATTTGTATGTAAGTATGTTTGTAACGAATTGGCTCAAAAAGTACTGGACCTATTTCAAAAATTCTTCACCATTGGATAGCTACATTCACCCTGAGTAACATAGGCTATATAAGAGTCATCATCGTCATCATCATCATCCATCACCGCGCGGGTGAAACCGCGGAGAGCAGCTAGTCTACAATAAAGGCAACGATACCATATGTTTTTCTATACAGTTATGTCAAAATAACTACTTTTTAATTTTAAAATATACAATAGTAACGCCGAAAATCCTTATATCGCTTACAGTGATGTAAGTACTATTTGATGTTTTATAGAGGACATCAATGTCTATAAAAGCGTATGCGACACCATATGTCTAACTATTACAATTATGTCACAATAACTACTTTTCCGTCTGAAAATATGTAATATTAACGCCGGTACAAACTAGGCCACATTATTCGTACCTTGGTGTTATCCTTATCTACTCTAATAATAAAGAGGAAAGATTTGATAGTTTATTTGTAACGGATAAACGCAAAAACGACATAACCGGTTCAATTATCCATGTGTAACATACGCTATAAGTATTTGATTTATCATCATCATCATTCATCACTGCGCGGGTGTAACCGCAGAGCGCAGCTATGTCATTTATATAGTACAGCTGTGGCACAGATAACTCATAGTTTGTACTGTATACGTCAACGATACGATTACGTTAATAGATATTTTTTTTGTGCTAGGCCCATAGTACAAACCGTTTTACTTTAGATTGTATGTTGCATTGGTGTTCAATAAAGTGTATTTGATTTTATTTTGTTTACTTTTTGCGCGTACGAAACTATTTCATAGATTAAAAACTTTACCTAAAGAATTTCGGGTAGAGTTTAATAAGGCTTATCAACATGAAATATAAAAAAATCACTAACATAGTAAATGTCACTACATTGCGTTAGGAAATGGCAGGGGGAGAGGAGAAGCAATCCACTTTGTCGGGGCATATTTCCCAAACGATATATGTAAGTACCTAGTTAGTTAGTATATAATTATGAAATATTACCTACTGTTTAATATATCCCAGTAACCCAATCATCCATAATTGAGATGGTTACATAAAATACTTTAGTTCAAAAATTCACGTTTTTACGTTTATAACTGCAGAAGTATTTAAGCTATTAGGTTAGACACGAACGGACATAAAAAAGTCCTAAAAATTAAAGATACTTCAGTATATATTACACAATACGTTCAAACAACATGACAATATTTTATATGGATGAACCGTTATGGATATATGTTATGTGGAAATTTATTTATTGTAACCAATAAGGTACTTGACCGATATATACTTCTATAAATGTTCAAGTACTCGTGTCTAATTTTACATTCAACTCAATGCAACGAAAACAAATCAAAATTTCGGACGAATAATTTCAATTATAGACGTTACGTACATAAATCGTAACTGAGATCATTTGTAAAATTAGTAAAGTGAAGGCGTTTCATTCTTAAATCTGCTCATTCTATGTTTTATTTTAGCACACAATAGTGTGACAATGTAGGCTCATTTTAATGAGTTGTCGTGCCATAAGAAACTCTCATGTTGGGATATATTTTTAGCTTTTCGATGAGCAATGAAATATCTCTCAAGATAAATCTAGCGCTTGGTGCCATCTAGCGAGGATCTAAGAAACTTATGCAGTTACTTTCACATTAGATAGATGGCGCTATCAGTTCTAACAGCAAGATTTTAATATTGTTGATCAATCTTTATTATCTAAGTCTAATATTGAGTAGAACTTTTGACCAAGAGTCTTGTTAGGTACCAGCACAAAGGCAAATATTCTGACTCGAAGCAATAATATGCCCACACATTATAGATGCAATGGCTTTGGAACGACGGAAGGCAAAATTTTACATTCCTAGGTAAACATTTATCTCGCTTCTATTTTCACTGTACTTTTTGATGTGAATAAGAATATACTAAAGCCGAAAATTGATTAGTGAGATACTATACGATAAGGTGACGTAAGTATATACAGTATTGTGAATCAATATTATGAAACGACGTAACAATTACTGTGTAGCGCATACGAGTATGAAAGTCGTTTCAGTTATGTTTCCTTCGATAATTGCATCAGCTTACGCAAAGCTTTTATTCCATGAGAATAGGGTTTCGTTTTTCCCGATATATTTTCATTTCCGGGAGCCGGGAATGATTTTTTTAATTTCCCGGGAATTCCCGGGACCCGGGATTAATTTAATGTTGGCCGTTCTACTTAACAGAGGTACATATAAATACATTATTTAGTTATTATTGCCATTTATTTGTATTAAAGGTCACTTAAAAATCTAAAAAACGTAAAATATGTCTTTTCAACGTGCAAAATTGTATTATTATTAAGTAACTTCTAATTTATAATTTATTTTCTACCGACTTCCAAAAAAGGAGGAGTTACTCTATTCGACTTTTTATTTTATGTTTGTTACCTCATAACTTGCGACTAGGTAAACCGATTCTCTAAATTCTTTTTTTTTTATTTTGAAATTTGGTGTTTCCCGTGGGTCCCATTTAAATTTCATCAAATTCGGTCTAGTAGTTTTTGAGATATACTCCAATATTTTAAAAATGTAATACCGACTTTTATTCTATTCAGTTAATATTCACACGGAAAGCACCAGCTTTCAAACAAAAAAAATTTTGAGAATTGGTCGAATCGAGTACCTCCTCCTTATTTTGGAAGTCGGTAGAAAATACGTTCACTTAGGTAGATGTGTTCATTATAGTTTTCAAGGTATTGAAACGCAATTCCAAGTTAGGTGTCCGTTCTGTTTACAACATTATGTGTAGAGATCAAAAGTAGTGCCCTTAAAAACTTTTTGAATAGCAACTTGAAGCTCTTCGGAGTAACTAGCAATATCGTGTAGAGCTTCATCTTGGCTTGATTCTGATTCAGACTGTTCTGGAAATAAGCAGCGAAAAAGCTTCAGCTTAGCGTATAATTTTGTCTTTTGTAACTTTTGTTTTAACACTGTGATATATTCATTGCGCCTGATAGTTGGGCGGGATAACCTATTAGAGCCTTTTTTATACAATTTTTAATTTCTATGAAACGACTTATTATTGTTTCGAAGCGTGGGTGCGCGGGGGACGAGTGAGGGGTACAAAAACAGTTACTCCTTAGTGTAAACAAAGGGATGCAGATAAACCTTTTGGTTTACCGTTTCGTTATTTTGAATCAAAATTGAAATAGTTAACATGGTTTGAAAGCGATAACAATATTCAGACAAATCCATTAAAATAAAACTCGGGAATCCCGGAAAATCGAAAATATTTTCCCGATTTCGGGAACGACGAAATTCGCGGGAATTACCGTTTCCCGGGAACCGGGAACATAACCCTACATGAGACGGAGGAAAAGAATTATCCCATCCAGCTTCAAGCCGTAAATCGTAAGTGGCGTGACCCACATACTAGGTAGAATTATTATTCAGATGCAACTAATCTAGGGCCAGCGTTGATCATCAGGTCAACGACTCTCACGCTGAGATATTACTTACCTCGTCTCTTAAAACTTAAAGTATTTCTAAATAAATAATTTTTAATAATTTCTAATGAAACATTTAACATTATTTCTTTCTTTTTAGATATTGTGTTACTAAATATAGGTTTTTTTTTCAATTCTTTGGAAAGGCATCATAAAAATACTTTTTTCCCATTAGAATCGGTCTGATTCCCAGACGAAGCAAGTAATTTTATGACAATCTTTTAATGCAGTATTACTAACTTGAGATATTATGTTACTTAATAGGAATAATTATTTATTGTAAATTCTTTTGATTGGCAACTTAAAAATACGGGGTTTTTTTCACATTAGAGTCGGTTCAGACCCAGACGAAGCAAGTATTTTTTAGAAAATCATTGAATGCAGTATTACTAACTTATAAAAATAAAATAAAAATTCCTTTCAGCTAAATATCTTATCTACAATATTAAAGGCACTTTCCCTTCATGTCGCATGGTCTTGGGACGTTCTGTATATAAAGTGTAGGTCAAAGGCTACCACGTAAGATTTTTACAAATTAGTAAATGAAAATATAAATGTTGTTTCCATTTGTAAATATACTGAGGTAGATGATTATAAGTACGTTTCTTGAAACGATATAAATAAAGATCATATCTATCAATACGATCATAGATTAGTGGTATACGTATCTATCGTTGCCGCATCATTATCGTATCATTGCCGCAATGCCGCAACACTGGTGCGGCACTATAACGCATCAATTAACACTATACGTAATATGATATATTATGTCATCAGCGTCCCCCATGTCGCTACTTCCGGTGTCGATCACTTCCGGCGCGCCCGTGTTCTCTGGCGATACTCTTTGTTCGGGACCCTGATGCGTCAGTTTCCCTGGATGCTGGTGACCGGCCAGTCGGAAAATATTGTTACTGAGTGTATGTCCCAATTTGAAGTTAGTAATTTTACGAAGCCCTGCTCGATCAGACTAAACAAGATTTTAAGAGTAGCGTATAGTTAGGCCGTTCCCCCTGCCAGTTTAGTCGTCAAGAAGCAAAAGTATAATCAACGCATTAGGTTCCCACTGTTGGGACTCGGGCCGTCTCAGAGAGGGGAGTATGGTCCATAATCCACCATGTGAACCTAGTGCGGCTTATGCTGGGTTCCTATATACAGAAACGGATCGTTTTGCTTAAAACTCGTTACTATTTGACAGTTTTTTTCATACATGAAGTGTCAAAAACTTGAACGCGGATTTAGTAGATGTGCCAGTCCGATTGTTCTTGTTTTCGGGCCGCCCAAATGCCTCTGACTCCTAACGACTGTCGTCCTAAGACAAAAACGAATCCTAACCGGTTGACTTGCCTTCAGAAGCATGGAGACGCACTGTAAAAAAAATGCCACTTTCGGTCACCCATCCAATTCACGACTGCAACAACATTTAATAAATCTTGTTGATAAGTAGATGCAATAAGGTAAGAGCCACTGCGAGCGCTTCGAACTAATGCCAATTAGTCTTCATAATTAATACAATAAGCAAACATCTTTATCTCGACGGATAGACATTTACATGCCATCTTTAAATATGTGTCAGTTACTAGACTAGTTGTCTAGATCAAAGCGAAGAGCGGAGAGCAGAAGCATTGTGATGAAACGTATGCCTATTTCGAATAAAAATATATAATATAATTTTACTAACAATAACGTCCTTTCACTTCTTTATTACTATAGTATTTGCTGTATTTGTCAAAAACACAAAATACCTAAATAGAAACCTACACTAACATGTAATGTCAGTCACAAAATAATGTATTCGCAGATATTTTGTTTTATTTTCTCGCATCTTCAATTTGAAAGTGTAAGAAAAGTAACATCAACCGATATTTCCGTCGATGCACGCCTCGCCAATACATTTACGAAAGCCGATTCAAGATTAATAACAAATTAAAAACTCTGCATAAATGTACGTGCAAACTTGGTGCACCAAGTAAGCACAATTTAAATTATTTAATTACAAGGTTAAGAGAATGAAGACAATTACTTATTTGATCATACATGATATTATAGATAAATGCTTGTTAATTGAAATGCCCCTGCGTCACCGCCGCCGCCCTGGGTTGAGATTGGACAATTTAATAGACGGTGATTGATAATTTAGATAGAGGTTATTACCGACCCCTCTCGGCTTTCGACACGTCACCCGTAATTCAATTATTTTTGTATATTACGCCGACGAGAGTTCTCGTGAAAAAAATTAGGCAGCCATACCTGTGTTCACTACGTAAATTGTATTTATTTTTAACAGTGATCTCTTCTAGACTAGATGATGCTTGATGCGATTGTGTGATTTATCTATTAGCAGTTTTTGTATATCGCGACTTGATTATATCGTTTACATTCGTACTGCAAAGTAACAAGGTATGCGTTTGCGACTTTGAGTCACCAAAGGCCATTTAGGACAGATTTAGACGATCCAAATATTTTCACGGACGTCGCACTTGCTTCTCGCGGCAGGCAAATAATCATTGTGATTTGTGAATTATTGAGGAAACTAAAGGACTTTACTGATTGAATTGCTTACTGCAGTGTTATCGCATAAAATGTGTGCGTTATCAGCAAACATATTTGCACACTTCGATGTTTGGCGTAACTCCTAATCATCTTGTTTGTTTGTGAATTTGTGACGGCGATGATAATGATACCTCACTGTTCCAGTAACGATGCAGGCTAAACAACTAAACTATTTATGTGTAAATCGTACGATCGCCGTATTCATGAAGTAAACATGACGTAGCGAGACTCTCGTTATGCCAATGTCATGGACGCAGTTTACTTGTTCAGAAATAATTTTGCTCTTATAACTTATTATTCCTAGAGGTATGCCGTAGAAAACACCTTCACTACTATTAAAGTCGAATATCGAAAAAGTACCTTCCTAACTTTTTGTATTTGTGAATAAGAATAGCTTTCTGAACTTGTTTTAAATTATACATCTACGAGTAAGAGCTCAAACGGAAAATTGCTACGTAATCAAGGTTACTTAGAATGGTATCCGTGGTAATAGACGCATAGATAATGATACTCTGCTGTGTGAAATGGCAAGTAGGTATGTAATATCTGATAGTATTATCAATTCTCTAACTACATACATAATAACAAATTTATAGTTATATTTATATAAGCATATGTTTCCGTAATGATGCTGGTTTATTCTCAAATTATCCATTGATAGGAAAACACATTTCAGTCAGTAATAGATAAAACTAGGTCAAAATTTACTTACCCTTTGAAATGTACCTTATTATGTTGCCAATTTTGAGTCAATTCAGTGGTGATGTTTCGGAAACCTGTTCAGGCTAGGATACAATAATGACATAGACATAACTGCTATTATTTTTATAAACTAACTAACTTTACAATCATGCAGCGGCACACACTATACTTTACATACAAACAGGCAAATAAATGAATGATTAACTGTCTTAATTCACACAATGTTAGTCTGATTTATTTCGAAACAAACGTAAGAAATATTTTCCAACAGCTAGCACTATTATAATCACAGCACACCAAATCATAACGTGCGGGGAAGCCGGTCCACTCTTGGACTCACCAGTCTTTTCGTTTTCCTTGTCTTTCACGGTGAAACGAACAAACTCTTGCAAATGGCTCGGCAAATTCCTCACATCTCTTTCTTGGCCACCTTCAATCACTTTAATTTTATGTTCTATCACTTTTGGTTCCCTGTACACGTTACCTAAATCTTTTTCATCTTCAGTTTCAGGATCTTTAATCCCTAGTTTATCCCAACGTTCACGAGCCTTAGAAATAAATTCTTTTTCTATTCGATTATTTCCTTTTGAATCAAGCATATCTATTGCCGGCATACTTTTTGATATTTTACTGTTGGTTGAGGACTGAGTATTTGTAATTTTGATTACTTTATGTTGTTTCCTCTGTTCACGTTGAGCCATTTGAGTCACGTATTCTGAATACATTTTTTCACGCAGTAATTCTTCTTCGCTTCTCGAAAACAATTTAGATAGTTTGCCTTTCTCATTTGTGTGATTAATGTTTAAATCATATTTTTCTCTTTTTTCAGGACTACTCAAACTAGAAAAAAAATCTCTTCGCTTTGATATAAAATAGTTATTTGAATCTTTGATTCTTTCATCAGTGACTTCCTTTTCAGAAATCAAAGGAGCTCTATGACCTATCCTCTGCGATGAAGAAGGCGTAGTGTTTCGCATAGATTCAAGACGTCGAATTTCAGCTTCTACTTCTTTTTCCTTTTGCCGTATGTATTCCATTTGCTGATCACATAAATCTTTGGGTAAAGAAGGTCTTCGTGGGGAATCGCTTATACTGTCCCTAGTATTTGTGTAGTATCGGTGCATGTTTTGTATGGATGATATGTCATCCTCAATTTCTTTGTTTAAATTTCCTGTAGAAAAGTGAAAGAACTTACGTTCACTTTTCATTGATCGCATTGAACTGTCCGTAAAATCGGAGCTTTCATCGCTTTCATAAAAAGATGATGCCATTTTCTTAGGTCTTGGGGGTGGTATAGGCTTAAATGTGCTCGTATTATATACGTTTTCAACTTTATCGTGAAGCTTTTTTGACGTAGTTTGTGTTATCGTATAATTCTTTTCAGATTGATCTGATTTACTATGTTGGTTATACGTATTGATATTGTTTGTAACAGTAGGATTCTGTATAAGTGCTAACAAACGGCTTCCAGTCTGAGATTTAAAAGACATAGCTGGAGTGACATTATTTTCTGTTTGGTCTTTTTGTTTTTCTTTGGTGTATTGTTCTGTATAGCTCTTGCGGTCAGCAAAATGTTTATTAGCAAGCTCACTTCCATCTTCTTTAGTAATAATAGTCTGGGTTTTCTCCATCAGCATTTTTTGTGAAGGAGATAAACAAACATACCTAGGTTCATTTTTTGTAGGTTCTCTTGTGCAACCTTCCTCTTCTCTAGATTTTCTCATTAATGAAGAGTGACGGGGTTGAACTGGCGGTGGTGCGGATTCTTTGGCTTTTGCAGTTGAAATTGTTTTTTCAAAAGGTGACACATTGAGCAATGGATAATGCATGTTACTTTTTGTAGACCGTTCTTTTTTGGTAAAGTTTGTGTCTTGTGTATCTTTTGTGTAGGCACCGGTTATACTTTGTAAGCGTTCGGAAACAGATGCAAGTTCCTCCAGAATTTTGTCACCAAAAGGAAACGAAGCTATTCTTTTTACACATAGATCTCGCAAATGCGAAGGTGCATTTGTATTTATATCTAATTTATGCTCAATTTCAGCTGTGGGTTCTGCAACATGATCAAACACATCTTTAACATGACTAACAGAAGCTGTAACACTATTTTCTGCATTAGATTTTTTGTTTTCAGATGAATCATCGTGTATAATATTAGATACATCATTTAAGGACGAAGAAGTAGGATTATACTTTGCAGTACATTGAGAAGAACAAACGCTACTGGAGGAATCTTGACGGACAAACGTATCGTTACTATTATCATTCAATTCTGAATCTGAAACTTCTTTTATAAGATTATTTATTGCGTCATTTAATTCGCATTTCAGTACTTTCATATCCAAATCATATTTATCATCATTATTCAGAAAATTTTCTTGACTGCTTATAGTTTTAAACAAAATGTCTTTGTTAGATGTTAGAAAATCTTCACTATTTAATTGTGATGTTTCAACATCTTTAACGTATAAATTTGTTTTTATATTATCCGTCGAAACAACAACAATCTCATGCGAGTTTTGAGTAGAATCTGTCTGTTTTAAATCTTTTTTATCTTTTTCATTAACAATTTCAATTATATGTTCATTATTTTCATTTTTGGAAACGGTTTGCATTTTTTCACCGCTAACATTGGAAATAAAAGTATTTTTTAATAGATTTTCTGTGTCTGTAACTTCTATGGTAGGTGTCACCATTCGTATTGATACATCCGTTTCCATGCCATCATCCATTTCATCGCCATAGTCATGTAGGGAGCTAGTGCTACTAGAAGAATCAGTTAAATACACGACTTCAGCACCTTTCATTTGTTCAACTGTTTGGACCGTCCAATGACCTCTTGCTTCAGTAACTTCAGGGTCTTTAATTTTTGCTCCTACTAGCATACACTGTTGTGGAACAAAATGGCTAAATGTTTTTTTATGTAAAGTGGTTTCAGTTCTTCTTGCCATTTTTTCTTGGGTCTTACTTTTGTCTTCAAACACATCATCTTCCAAATCTTCATTGTCACTCTTTTTATCACTTAGATATGATTGACGACGAGACGACTTTGATGATTCACCACTCCCTTCTTCATCGATAACATCTAAAGTTCGAGGAGGACCCAGTCGTTGTAATCCGAAATCATCAGCCAAACCCTTCTTCCGTAATCTATGTCTGATTTCACGATTAATTAATTGTTCGATTTCTGCTTTTAGCTCAATAGAATTGACATTTTCTGGGTGAGTTGATAAATCTAAAGTTTTTAAATAATTACGTAGAGAAGTTTCAACATCCGGTGTTAAAGAAATATTTATTTGTTGACATTGAGCTACATTAAGAGGGGCTGTTGTAACTGAGCAAATTCCAATTGCGACGTCATTCAAGGGAGGTATTACTACATCTTGTAGGTCATCTGTTTTTTCCCATTCCACGTCAGATTCAACATCGGATACTAAAACATTACTTGTGTCCACTATAGCTACAGTACTTTCATCTTCAGATTGAGAACAAGCATCTTCTGTAATGTCAATAATTTTCGGAGCATCATCATCGTCTAAGCTTTTGCTTTTAACTGTAGTGTTTAATTTAGGTTTACTTTTTAAGGACTGTTCAGGAGATTCGACAGTGTATGTTTCACATTGCACTTCAAAAGCTTCGTCTTCAACGTTGGTAAAATTTGTTATAGGAACTTGTAAAGTTTCAATAGCACGTGTACTGCTATTATTATTAACATCTTCATTTACGCATACAATATCATTACACACAACCTCTGGGACACAATCATTTTCTGTAATAACATGTTGTTCTACAGAATTATCCAATGCAAGAGTTTGTTGGTTCTGTTCACGTCCAAGCAATATTTCATGATTATCATTTTGTACGCTGCAGGATTCTTCACTTTCTTTTTCAATCACTTCACTATTATTTTTGCTTATCTCGGCCCTACCATTTTTATTTTTACGTTTATTTTTATTCTTACGGCGCTTTGGCCTTTCAGGCATATTTAAATAAAAATAAACACAACACTGTTATCACAAGCACAACGTAATCTTTATCACAAACACACGTCCATTGAAAAGCGTCTCACGGCACCGGTATCTATTGCGTAGGAGTGACGGCCCGGGCTCGTTGCGTCCTAGCGTGCGTCGGCGCTATGATTTTCGTGTCGTTCGTGTTTAAGGGCTCGCGGTACGGGCACGTCAGATGTCGGTTTCGAGGTTACCGATTGTGAATTGTTATTTTTTGCGAGCGGACACCGGCCGCGGCAGTCGTGCACTAGCGCGGCGATTTACTGATAATTATAAATGGGTTAAAGTACGCGAGCGAGCGCTGTGGACTTTATTTTTACGCGGAGACGTGTATGCGAATGGTGCGCGCGCGTTGCCGGCACTCACGGAGGGAGCGTGCGCGCCGCCGCCGATCGCCGCTTCACGCCGAGCCCGGCCGATTTATCATTGCTCACTATGTAAATCGCTAATTAATATTGCACACACGCTCTTTCACCTTTTTAGGGTGGAATAACGGGGAGGAGGTCGAAAATACAATAGCTTCTAGGACATATTAGGCTTTCAATGAACGCAAACAAAATTAGTTATTCCTTGTACGAAGTTCTAAACAACAAAGCATGCACATAAAATGTGACCAAGTGTATATGTATGTATACTGTATCCGTACTGAACGCGTGCTCGAATTAAGGCAACGATGCATTTTGTGTACTACGCCAATAAAATAAAACTCTTGCAACATAACTAAAAAGCGAAACCAAACACGCAAAAGGATCTGCTTGAAAGTAATATTAATTTAGATATGTTTTCTGTAAAATGTACTTTTTATAGATATCTTTCCAAAATAAATGAATTGTAATTAACAATGGTCATTCAGAAAAACGAGCATAAACACAAACGAATATCGCCAATGTTAAGTGATAAGCTGATAAGGATAACGTCGATATATCTTTTGATTACCTTGAGGCAATGTAAGAGTATGTTAGTTTATTTCAATATTTAATATTCAGTTAGGTTACCTTCTACAAGTGGCTTAAAAGTAAAACAATGCAAATAATGTCAATGTCGTTGGAGGACACATAAAATTATCTTTGTTGTGTATAATAGATACTTATAAGACAACAAAAAATGTTATGTAGTTATGTTAGTTCTGCAGCCAAACCAATTAGCCACCCAACAGTTTTTACGTTACGCCATAATGAAATGACCTATGAAGTAATGTTAATTTTCAAGGTGTCTTCAGTTTGTTGGTTAAGTATTTCATTGTTCTGTTTTTTAGTAGTTTAGATTCTTGTAATACCTGTGGTAAATATTTCTGAATATTCATGTTTGTTCCATATCCTCACACAGATATCGTTAACGACTAAGGAACAGGGAGCCGACCCCTCTAACTAAATTGGTCCAACTGCAAACGAATCATATCTATGGCGCATCGATGGCTTTTATACGTTTTCTTATTACTGCTATTGAAAAACAGTCCAGCTGCATTTCTGTTTCTATTGACGTCAGCGATCGATCAAAACTTTATATTCCGCTAACTCGATAGATCATGAACACGGCGCTAAGTCATATTCGTAAATAGTAGCGTATTATATCGTAGCGTGACGTGACGCGTGATGATGACGTCACGTTCTAATTTGTCTATAGAAATAGTAGAAAGGCTTTTTGGGTAATAATCCAACGATAACGGGAGTAAAACTGCAGTTGCAGCAGAACAGATAGTTGAACGTTGTGAAAAAGTAGAGTTGGTGGCCTTCAGGATGATAATAAAGTCGCTCAAAATTTCATAAGTTTTTTCTAAACTAAACCTAACTAACTAAGTAACAGAAAACATGCATTATTGGACAGCTCCCGGTTTAAAATCTAAATATTCTAAAACTACATTCCGCACATGGACGGTTTTAAATATGTGCTTAGTGATAACACGGCAATATGCTCGACCCTATTACACGAGACAGCTATTTTGCTAAGAACAATATTGATGAGTAGTGCTGCACCGACCGATTTATACGGTTAACAATTTAAAGGCTTAAGAATGTGTAGGTACAAGGTTCTGTCAAATCGTGGTTATCTACACGTGAACGTAATCACGGACAGTAACTAGTAAAAGAAACAATACAGAATCATATAATTCAGCCATGAAAAACTTCCATCGGAGGCAGTGCAGAATTACGTCAACAGAAACATTAATAGACTCGACTAGTTTAGAAAACCGGGATATGTTAGGTAATAGGGTGGGTGTACTAAAAGTGGACTAACTAGACCAGTGTGCCCAGTATCTAGACTTGCAGGCCATCTAGGCTGATTGACCACTTCCACTGGAACAACGCACTTACGTTCAATCAAAAGTTAGTGTTTTGCAATTGTACCTATGTATGCTGCAGTACAGGGTCAGATGCAAATAGCAAATAGTGATGAACACGCATAATCTTATTTCATTCATACAAATATTCTTGGACAAGTACCAAGAATCAAGTGGACGCGTACTTAAGTTTGTATAGTAAAATACATCAGATATAATTTATTGTAGTCGATACATATAATATACTACTATAAACTATCTAGTAACTAGATGCCTTTCAAATAATCTTGATTCAAATGGAATGTATCACAGAAAAATACGTACCATTTCTGATTTGTAAAACAATAATATCACACCAATTTTAAATTAATTTGATTGCTTTTACATAGTACCACATAGTCAAAAGTAAAATTATATTAATTGGGTGACGCAAGCAACTACATTTTTTATGACCAGACTGGCCAGTCGTGTGCCCAGTTATATCAACTTAACACTATGCCTACAGTGGAGGCAGAATATCTGGCACTTATCAACCAGGACCGACTCTTGCACAAAGTACATTCCACGTATGTTGAGTTTCGTCGCCTCTTACATTTCGCATTCTTCGGAGAGGATGTTTAATTCTTATGTCATGGAGTAGCATCAGAGTAATCTGACATGAAGACAGTACAAGACTTATTAAGACAGATAAGATTACAGATATAAGAGAATTAGTAATATAACTTCTTAAGCCTACAGTAAAATATACATACTTATAACTATGTTTAAAAAACATGACGTACATTTAGATGCCATTCGATAAGAATGAAGAAAAAATTATTTTAGTTATTAATTAAATTCATGCCGCTTTTTCTCTGTCATGACTCTATCCTTTGCAAACATTAAATTTAGAAATAATTTCGGAATGTGACGGGTGGTGCTCTTTAAAAATTTCCCTTATCAATTGTATTTTCATTTCAGAAGATCCCTGAAACCTTAATTCAATTAGTAAATATGTAGTAATATATAAAATAAATAAGACAAACTCGAATATCTCCCCACAAGCACCAGTAACTTTCCAAAAACATAAACTTCTTGGTGATCGGTTCTTTTGATGCAAATTCGTAACGGTCTAGAATTTGTTCCGGCTATTTTTGCTAAAGTCATTTTATGTTAGGAATTACGTGGCTGCATGAAATCGATCTCGGCGTTACCAACATAATATTATGTAGTTTTCCCAAAATAAAGAGTTGCGTGTGCCAGCGATCCTCGTTCTTATTGACGAATGTTGCAATACGATGATGAGATAATGCGCCTTAATTGTATTAAGACGCAGACAGCAGTTAAAGTGAGAAAAGGATAGCATCATTTGTATCTTGGCGTCACAGAAGAAAAAAAACGAGCACACGATTCTAAGCCGGAATAAAAAATCACAGGCTCTTCGAATTACACGCAAAGTTATTCGAATTAACCTCACACAAATGACTTGTAATTGTATCTCTATATTGGTATAAATGCATGCCACATTTTTGGCTTTTGAATTAAATTTTTGGTAATTTTTAATTATCGAACCATACTTATAAACGCTGCTTAAATGTGCTACTATTCTGTCTAAATAACGTTTTTTTTAATATAACGTACATCGTGTTCTTTAAAACGTTATGAAATATATAAATATATTTTTCAGTACGTTTTTGCAACAGTACTGGTCTGAAAATTCAAAAATCCTTGATAAAGTGGTGTCAGCATCTTAATGGATGGTTGATGTGCGTAGAGCCGTAATAAAATGTATAAAAACGTCTTTTTCGTGCCAGAGAAGTCAAACTTTAGTCTAACAAGACTAAAGTTTGACTTCTAACTTACTTCATGATGCAGTTGAAGGTGGTATCACACTAGTTCTAGAAAGACGACCCGTTCTCAAGAACAGCTGCCGGAACTCACCCTATTTTATTACTTGACGACCGTGAATTACTTATATCGCTCTATTAAAAATATTCGATAATTAATAAACCATTTATAAATTATTTTTAAACGACTTCCAAAAAGAGGAGGTTCTCAATTCGTCTGTATTTATTGTTTTGTACACAACTTTTTACCTGGAGTACCGATTTAGATGATTCTATTTTTACTTAAAAGTTGGTGCTTTTCATGTGGTCCTATTTAAATGAAAGTTCTGACCAGTAGTTTTATTTAAATAACTTTATCATCAATTTTGGGTTTCTTAGAATGTAAGTCGGTTTCAATTTTTTGTTAAAAAGAGTAGTTATTGTTAATGTTGAAACTTTTTTGAAAGTTACCCATAGAGTAACCATGTTAACCACAAAAAAATCTTGAGAAAGGACTTTCAGAATAAAAAAGTAGCTACGGGATTCGATATTACGGATCCCTAAGAGATAATTTATTATTATTGCAGTATTGTACCAGATGATTATGTTGAGATTATGAGTTATGATGATATAGAAGATCAGGAGAGTAGGCATAGGTACAATAAATGTAAAATACAGAATTGTTTGTTATATATGTGGTGACAAAATGGTACATCTAATAATGATCATTAGATATCTATACAAATGAGCCCTTAAAAACCTAAACTAGATTTTAACCTGGCTTGACTTCATTACCAATTTTGGCGTAGAAGAATGGAATATGCTAGGTACTTTGTAAAAACCCGAAGGTTATCTTTACTCGATCATATTTGGTTCCTTTTTTAATTGCGCCGTGAGGTCACCACGTCTCACATTATAAAAATTATATGCATTATGCGTCAATCCTGCGACTATGGACTGAGTTTTATTATTAGTTTATAGTGTGACGTAACGTGTCGTTCACATGAAACAGTACAAACTGTCATTTATCTAGAACAAATGTGACACAGATAAGTCATAGGTTGTACGCTGAAGTGTGACGTGTTTACGCTTACGATACGAATACTTTTTCGCAAATTGCTTGTGCTACGGCCTCTGTTCTTTTTTATAGTTATACGTCGATTCGTAAGCCTGGTGGTAAGCATCACGCCTGCGCATGCAGTTTCATTGCCACCTATAGCTTGGAACTGTTATTCGGGAAAAGTTGTGCGTGGATGTGCACTGTCTTCCCTTTCCCATTTTTAAATCTCTTTCGCCCAATATTTACCCGCTACAGCGCCCTTCACACCATAACACAATAATGTGCACACACTATGCTTCACGTAGAATATATGTGTCTACACTGTAGACCCATATATTAAAGGACAGCCTTGGTTGCTATACTGTAGAGTCTACAGTATAGCAACCAAGGCGGTCCCTTGCACAAGAGGCTTACCTCCTAGTAAGCTGGATTTCTTAGTATGTTACGTTTCCTTAATTCTTCGACTTTGTCCCCTCACATAGTATAAGTTCAAAGAAGATCATAACAAATATCCATTTTCCATTGAACTCCTTAAATTAGCCCGTGAAAATATATCAGACTCATAAAAATACGTTAAGAAACAAATAGGTCAAGTCTTTTTATCTTGTGATTAACCCGTTTAAATCTGGCTCATTCAGACGCCCAGTTTATTTTGGATTTGTAATGTACTCGTACTAAAGGAGATGTTATTTTAATCAATGTACTAATTTCATATTGGTATGCACTTAATTGTCCTTGTAGATACTGAACCAGCTATGCTTCAAAGCTCTGTCCACTTAAAATCATTTTCTTCGAATAAATAATAGATATTAAGATATTTCTACGTTTAACTCTGTGTCTTGAATGTATATCTATATATATACAAAAACTCACTCAGCCGTTTCAGCGATGAAAGGCCAAATTAATGGTTTTTTTTTTTTTCTGTTAATTGAGTTAACGTGAACTTATACGTATCATCGATACGAAACCGACTATACACCGTTATTGACAATTCCTTACTAATTACAATTGAATTTTTCGCCCATTATGTTTGATGACAAATCATTTAAAATTAAATCTCTTGTTTATTTATACGAGTTAACAAGTTTTACGAACAAGCATCTTGTTAATGTTTCATGATATATATTTATGGCACCTTACATACCAGAATGTTTCGCAAAGCGACACATCGTCGTATTGCACGCGTGACCTTCCAGAAATATCCTGCACCCTCACTCCGTCTCGCTTTCTTCATGACAACAAAACGGCACGCCGTTTTGATTTTTGTTTGCGAAGAAGCGTGGAATAACAAACGAATTGGAAATCTCTATGCATGACATAATCGCTGGATAGATCCGGGCCACTGTGCCAAAAGCGCCGCCCCGGTCCGGCGCGACCGCAGTGAGACGCCGATTTTTGGCACGCCGTCAGAGGGTTATAAGGTGAATGTGTCGACTGCATGCGTGAACTGATAAATCGTATTGTTTAAAATACGCATACGTATTTATAAGTTGCAATGAGGGCGCTAACAAAGGGCGTTCAGGGTTAAACTCACGGGCAAATTAAAACCAGAATACTGGTCTACTATAAATGTTCATACTATTTACCTATCCTTGACCGCCTGACGACTGGCGATCCTTTACTACTAGTAGGGTAGTGAGAGTCTAGCTTAGGAGCTATCAAGGTTTCAATTCACGCTACATACACTATGGTTTGTACCATTTTCACCGTCCTATGAATTAATTACAAGAGCATACATTTGAATGGAGATTTCGTTCTCCAAACATCACAATTTTACATAACAAAAATGAATACTTTAGATATTGGTGGAATTTGCTTTTGACTTATTCTAGTACATTGCTTATTCTTGTTATAATATTTTCCTTATTAATATTGCACATTGATATTAGCTAGAGCATCCAGCCACAGACTCCTGCCTTTGCCCTAATTGTCCGAAGCACGGCCTCCACGACCTCTTAAGCATAACTCTCTTTAACTTCTTATTCCCACAAAACCTATTAAGCATAATTGTCTTGGATGCAAAACATCTGGCACCTAGACACAAAAGGGTTTTTTCTGACTCTAATTCGTAAGTATATGAGTATTTTTATAGCATACATAGGTACATAATGTTCCGATTCAGGTCTTCGTATTACAATCAGCCACTTTACTTGCAAATGCAGAGTGACCGATTGCATAATGTATTGTTATCTCGGTCTTTGTGTCACGTGGCACGTACGGATAGAAAATCTAATTCGTGTATTAACAGAGATATAATGCACATTTCAGGTTATAGTCACGTACAATATCTATATAATAATGGATGGTGCAATATAAGTTCAGCATGAAAAATAGTATATTATGCAACTAGTGAATAAAGGACGGATTTAATGCGAGGACCATAGATGAATCACGAGTAAGTGTAGGATTCTAATATGATTGAATCACGAGCGTAGCGAGTTGTTCAAGTGTTCAGGATTCTCCTGAGCGAAGCGAGTAATTCATGGCCCTCGATATAAATCCGTTTTATTCAAGAGTTGCATACTATACTTTATACCTTGACTACGAGAAAAAGAAATAATTTAAGCGAAAATAGACATTTAATGAAGAAAAAAGGAAGGTTAAATTAATTAAAATGCACATTAAAATTAGAACAATTACTAAACATAAGAGTAATTTTTTTTTTTTTTTCTTAAATCGCAGCAAAGAACACAATACAGTTTTTATTCTAATGCTAAACTCTTTGTCTCAAATATCGACCAATCAAATCTCGAGGAGTTACTTGCACAAAGAGTTTGTATGTCGACTATTATTTGCGTAAGGAAGATGTATAAGCACTGAGATGGAGATCTAATATATTGGTGTGTTCGAAGTTCAAACACCAAAACAGTGATTAAAAGGGCTTTTTATTCACTTTTTTCAGTGAATGAAATAAGCTTTTTAAAGTAGGAATGGTATAAATAATATTTCTCTTATTAGTACCAGTTTAGGTATTTGTTTCTTTCACTATTGCCTGAGATATGCCAGTTTCAGAAGAGCGTCCATGCGCTAAAACGCTCCATACAAACTGTTCATTCTTTGTGACGTCACAATCCTTGAATCGCTTCGCGAATTGTATAGAGCGCAAGGTAACACAATTATTATCGCTACAAATATGTTCTGGTGGGATATTTTACAAACATTAACAACATTCTAATATTAACAGTTTTGTGTTGAATAATGAGCGTTTTAAAAATAAATCATAACGAACCCTTATTATGAAAAAAAGTTATGCAATTTACTGTGATTACATTTTTATTATATTTAATAGCTAAGAAGAAATATTTCAAATAATGGTAATACTTTCATTAGCATCATTGATTCTTATACATTTGAAATTATAATATTTATATCCTAGATTTAAGTATACTATTTTTCACTACTGTATTTTACTTGTTCGTTGAAGTCTGCTGCCTTTTCTTTCCCAATAATATATTTACTCATAATGTATGATTTTAATGTTAAAATCAAACATTCTTACTACACTAAGCTCTATTGGCTGCAAATTGAGTTCATTGGGTACGAAACATAATTTATAGAGGCGACTTAGTACATTTTTTGAACGTTTTAAAATGCAAAAAGATAAATGCAATTCTAAAATGACCTTTGTGTAACGTGCCAGGAATGTAAGACATTTATTACCAAACCCACTGCTATTTATTTTCACTTTTGACATAGTTTGAACTAGATGCAATATCTATACATACGTAGTAAATGTCATATATATAAAGCAAGAGTATACATGGAGTTGAGGTCAAATGGTCATGAATTCAAAACAATTGAAATGTAAAGTTTGAGTTGGTAAGTAAGTGTATATTCCACATATAACGTGTAAGCTAAGCTCAGAACAAGTCAAGGTATCGAGTTTCTCAAAAAACAAAGGGAGTTTCATTCAATACCAGAACAAAGGATTCATTTTGGTGAACGGCACAAAACAAAATGCCACAAAAATGTATATCAGAGTATATATATACATACACATACTACAAGTGTATATATACATATACATACTAATGCATGGTATACTTACAGTGGTATCAAATAACACAGAAAACAAGGATAAATGTATTTTATTATAATACCTACTTAAAACCTATGAGCAAGTTTTATGACCCTGACGTTGCCAGTCGTTTCTATTTGATAAGTATGAAAATGCCAGTGAAGTATAATTAAATAGAGCTGGCTCTCTTGAACCACATATATTCAACTACATCGATACTTTTCGATCATTCCTTAAAGATAACGTAGCGCGCTGCGCTAAGTGTTTGAATTTTCATAGCGAACTAGGCCCCTGTTTGTGTTTAGTTAGACAGCTTTGCCAACCTCTTCGTCATTTAAACGAGTGAGGATATGCACGCAGAGTAAAAAGCTATTATATATATATATAAATGAAATGAAATTAAGTTTATTTTGGCAAAACAACATGAACAAATACATATCTAAACATTAATGACTAAATAGAATAAACACTACTGGTTCTGTGAGAACAGTATACCTTGCGAGCCCTATATAATACAGTAACACAGACGCAATAACCGACACTTTCCCCTTCCCCTGGTTTGGCACAGCCATTTAAAATCGAATTATAGGTGCTTGAATGTTCCAATAGGCTTACCTATGTATACTTTGAGCAAACTAGAGGCATACGTTTTGGCGATAACTCACGTTCTTGGACCTAAAAGTGTCAAATATTGAAATCCATCCATTTATAACACTACATCAAACTTCCCTCTATTATCCCCTATTTCCTCCCAATCAAGCCATTGACTAAAAAAAAATTAAATTAATCAAGACAACTTGTGTGCCAATTTTCATGAAAATGCTGCCTGTAGGCGAGTGAGAAAAGACAGATAGACTGATAGACGGACAAAAGCATTTTTGGCCTATCTCGAAACCGAGACGAGTCGCTCGCTCGGTCAAAAACTGAGACGCTTCGCTCGCTCGGTCTTAAACTGAGACGCGTCGCTCGCTCGGTCAAAAACTGAGACGCTTCGCTCGCTCGGTCATAAAACAGGTTCTATGTTAGTATTTACTCACGTCTTTGTGTAGGACTCTGGGCAACAGACGTGGGAGTGCTCGGAGATTTCAATGGCGGCTTGACTGTCACCACCTCGCTCGACGTATCCGCTGCAGAAAAAAAGAATTTTATCTATCAAAATACAGCCTCAGTTTCAACACAATATAACAAGAAAATATTTACAAAATAGCAAAATTTTATCACAACACTTGTTCTTCATCTTTTAAACTCATAAAGACACAATCACACACAAACCGAGGAACAAATACATTGACCACCAAATTTAGTAAACTACCACTAACTGACTAATCCTCTAAATTAGCGTACTATCATTGTCACCTAAACAAACTTTTTCCCGGAGTATCTGTCAAAGCAAAAACATTTATGGATGCAAAGCGTTAAGTTACTAGTGACTACAACATGCGAGCTTAGCGAGGAGATAATTATCGCCAAAAATACAACAATTTAATTATCCTCCTTAGGCTCACGTGTTGTACTCACGTAATGCTTCGCACCTGTATAGCCCCTTAAGAGCCTATGTCATTATAACAATGAAATTTCTATTGTGTCTGGCCGTGTGACCTTTTATGGAATAAGTCTTTGCTTTGTCAGATACTTCGGGAAAATGTTTGTTTAGTTGGCAATGATAGTACGCTAATTTAGCTGCTAGGATTAAGTGCACAATATATTTGTTCCTTTATTTTAGGTTTGTGTGTGATTGTGCCTTTATGGTATTTGTTTGACGTTATGTTTATTTAATGTTCAGTTAAACATAAGCCAAGATACACCATTCAAATCCTTTGAACGTAATGCAATGCAAACGTAGCAAAGGCATCGTAGGACAAAGCAATCTAGTCTTGCAAACTGTTTGTGTAAATTTCGCCGTCTCACAAAGAGCTTACGTTCGCTCTAATAAGGCGAGCAACGAAGGTAAAAGAAGGAGCGAAAACAAATATGAAATCACTTCTTCACAAACAACGAATTACTAGGAGCTTGAGGCTGAAGTATGCTCCAACTGTGTCGCATGCTTTGTTTATATTTGTCTGACATCACGGCCTTGTCGAGGAGTCACAAAATTACCGCTGCGCTGTTTACTTTCAACAGCATTACTTCGAGAAAATTGATATTCCAAGTGCAAAGAACACAACTACTCTAAACCCCTGTACAGACTGCTAGGATGAAACGAGCTTTAGGACTTAAGGAATCTTCACACATTCGACTAGTCCTGGACTCAAAGTTAACAAATCATCTTATTTTAAGAAAACCAAGAATGAGCTTATATGCCCCGACATGTTCGTAATTCGAGATCAATGAACATAAATAAACCACCCACGTTTACTGCGAACAGAGAGTTACTTACCATAATTACAGGTGGAGTAAAATGATACGATTGCGGAATAGCATTGGTGTGGACAGTTTATTCGCTAGATTCCGCAGAATTTCAGCTAATGCAGTTGTTATCGGCACAGCTGCGGAATAGAGCCAAAATGGCGTTTTCCGATAGGTTTAAAATTAGTCGGTTCCACTGAACGCGTTTAATAAGGGGGTTTGTTATTGTAATCAGACTAGTGCACTTCCCGGAGGGCATTCGGTTCGCGGACCGCTGACGACACCGGCTCGTACTAAATGCGAACTCTGGCTGCATCTGGTACACACCAGGAAACGAGTTGATTGGACTTGGCACAGCTTTGTCTTTCTATTGACCTGCTCTATCCGTCGCTAAATAAAACTACTGAGTCAACCCGCTCCACTTACTACATACAATTTAAGTCTACACTCACCTACATTTCTGCTCGGGTGATTGATTATTGTAGAAAATATAAAAAAGAAGCCTGATTTTTTTTCTTATATAATCAAGCTGTTCCGTACTACCATATTAATATGTATTATATCTTTAGTGCAAGCTACACTAGCACTTGGCCGGTGGAGTACTTTTTTAATATTATTTGTTAGGAAATAACAGCTCTGTGAAAATTTCAACCCGGTACCTGTACGGTTCGAAAGAAGCCTTTTCGATCTTTTGACTTATAGGCCCCGTAGTTTCAGACGGAACACTAGAAAAGGTAACTCTAAAAGTAGCTATAAAAGGTACATTATATACATATGTAAGTGTCTTAGTTATTGTCATACAGCTGATGATTTAAAAGAAAATATATTAAGTTATAAACAAAACTGCAACGAATGGGCTATTGAGCTAAGAACTTCACCAGTTATGATTTAAGAAGAGTTAAAAGTCTAAGTCGTACGTTATATATAAACAACTATCTGCAACCAGCCGTTTCATACGCGTGGTGATGGATAATAATGATGATGAAAAGTCATATGTCCTTTCTTTATAATCTATCTTCTTGCTAAATTTCATTACGATCCGTTCAGGCGTGATGAGACAACAAAGAGACAGAGTTACAAACGACTCTAGATATTAAGTATGGATATACTCTGTTACTTCTACAGGACAGTAACGTCAACAAATGTCCAGGCTTAACGGAACAAAAAAGTTTCATTTTTATTGAAATGGTAATCCAAAACACCTTCGATTCAGTCCACCATCACCGTGCAACAACTTGCTTTTACATCTCTCATATTCGATAAGTAGGTCCTTATTACCCCCAAATGGGGCTTGTAGGTGACCAATTAGCGCTCTAGGGTAATAATGTAGCTAGAAAAGCCTTAGGGCGGTAAGTAATAAAAAAAACACTTCACTTTTTCAAAAACTTCGCGTACATCTAACCATCATACTGGGAATAGACATCATGCATTCAGCCCAATGACAAAAGAGGTCGCTTCGCTATTCAGCCTTGTCTTCGTATGAGTATAATAGTCATCAATTTTATTTTTGTAATGCCGGTTTTTTTCAACTTACCTCACAATCGAGATGTAAAGCAGAGTAGTTAGCTCGGGTGTAAGCATCAATTGCACCCTCGAACTATAAATATATATAAATATCTCGGGCTGCAATTGATGCCTTACAGCCCTTGGCTACTAATCTACTATTATTTATTTATTCGATCGCTGATTGAGCTGAACGACTCCTCTGTGCAAATCATAAACAAATCCAATAAGCATTCGAAGGAAATCTTAATAACATTCAATAACTCGATGACCCTCGACAAAGCTTTGAATATTTTTTCGAGTGCTACGATTGACTGAGTGGGGATTGTCGTTATTCGGTTCTCTAACTTCGTTAGCCATGAAACCAAGCTAACACAAGTCCCGCTTCAGACGTCGAGAAAATTTATAAACAAAGCTGTTTAGGTCGAACTGGTAACACTTTGTTCCCATAAACAGATCATCTACTGATGTTTACGGCTGTAATTTGTTTCGGGATGTATTGAGGAAAATCTCCTTCAATTAACATCTAATGAGCTCGATGTCAGTGAATTCTCGTTAGGGCAGTCAGCCAGTAAATATTTCATTTGCGATCGTAGGCTAAATAATGTTGCTAATTACTGACTTTTGAAATCATGCAAAAGTTTCTGTAGAGTAACGGTCCAATAGCTTTAGATTTAATAGCAATCGCCAATAGAATTAGAAAATCAAGATAGCGTTGGTAAATACTTCGTTGTTAGAAAGTTTCACTTACACAGATTTTGAAATGCAATTAGGTACTAGGTGTGAAGAGGGATCTGGTGTCAAGTGGCGATGGTGTTAAGTTCACTTCACTAATAGATTAACTTTATAAACGCGACGCAGGTCAAGTGGACCGGCAGCGGCGCTGGCCGGCGGAGGCCGGAGGGCAACTGTGACATGGCGAGTGCCCACAATGGACACTTTCTGTATGTAAATCACAATAAAATACCCGCTTTGTAGCTCATTGCGACACGCTGAACTAAACACCGAACGGGCCATCCTGGCTGCATCACATTTTTATATGGATGAGCGATTGTTAACTTTATGCGTCACATGTGTGGTTTTAATTTCGAAGTTGCGGATCAATTCACATTTTATCAATCTAAATACTGCAATACATAATAAAAAAAAGTACGGTGCATATGACAGTATATTTTGATAGTATATTCCTGCAGTTGAATATATTGACAGCTGACACTCGGCTGAACAAGGTCTTACAAAAAAGTTACAGTTATTAAATTGAGCAACACTTTTCTATATATTTACACAAAAAAACCCGAAAAAATATCATATCAACATATTTTTTTCTGTCAAAACTGCACCCGAGACCCGACCAAGTTCAACAAACAACTACCCACACAAAGCAAAGTAGCCGATGTACAGTTCTATTTTGCTACGGATTCTCTAAGAAAAGCTCGCAAATTTGGTCTCACTAAAATGACATGCTATATAGAGTACGCCCTGGTTATTTATCGAGTTATAGATAATAGGTATTATATAGACACAATATACCACACTGGTACCTATAGATTATAGTGGATAGTTTACTATAAGGTGTATTCAACTAACTTTAATGTATAGTTCCGTGCGTGTGACCAATGATTGACACACAATATATTGTCCGAAGGGAAGGTGTGGTGGCAGAACGTCAGGTTAATTGTGCGAGACCTCGACCAAATAAGTTCAGTTGGAACCATCCATCACCCCGATACGTGTCACACTCTATACAAAACTGTTCCACTAACCGCTACAAATGTGGAACACGGATAATTTGTCATTTTAACGTTATATTGATTGCTTATTGTTCTCTTCAGACAATCAAGAAATGTATTGTGCGCTAGTAGATATTCCATAATTGGTATTTTGATCCATATATTTCTGTTATTATACCTTCCAAAGCAAACAGCTCGCGATTAAGTTAACATAATACTTCACATTCTTCACAACAACAAACCAATTTACGACAGAAGGCGCGTCCGGTGCGTCCTTTAGTTCCACTCGGCTTTCGATTAGCTCCAGCATTTGCTGATCCCTGTTGCACAGTTTCACATAACGGACTCTTAGAAATACATGGATCTGTTTAGATTGGTGATGGTTATTTGCGCGGGAAAAATCATCAATGGTTGATTATGCAAGAGCGTAATACGCCAACACACGTGTTTGTTGGAGCGTGACGTGAGCCGAACCAATCAAATCGGCGGAACTGTGCCTGTCGGAATAACGCAATGCGTAGGCGCACCCTTTTGGATAGTGGAAAAGCCATCATTGTGCTACATCCGGCGATGTTTTACCATGGCGTAAGGTTATCTAGAGGTATTTATGAATGAATTAAGCCTATTAAACTCATTCAAGTGATTTTTCTAGTTGACAATGACTAGTGTGATCGTATCCAGTATTCTTTACAACGCTGCCAAGCCCAAATATTTCAGTTAAGTAGTTTAAGTTTTTGGGTCAAGTA
The DNA here is from genome assembly GCA_917880725.1 of Selenia dentaria. Lineage (NCBI taxonomy): Eukaryota > Metazoa > Arthropoda > Insecta > Lepidoptera > Geometridae > Selenia > Selenia dentaria. The sequence goes on along the minus strand of OU862888.1, from coordinate 15,029,531 downwards.
TCAGTGTGTGAAAATATATGTAAATTCAACCATTGAGGTGCGCAAACAAACCGCAGTATAATCTTTGGGCGTCTGTTTTGGGTTCCGAGTGGTCTCACTACTCACACTATTCCAATAACGGAAGACAGTGCACACCTGCTAGCCTTATAAGTTTCTACAGACTGCAGAGTTGTATTTGCAAGCAAGTTATTAATTAGCGGTCGGTAGCTTGCAATGCTAATACTACCTATTTGTGTAACTTCTGACCCTGGGGTGGAAGTCTCTACATAGTTAGTATTCGCTTTACAGCCTGCATCGATCGGCCTCAGACTCGCCACAGACTAGAAATTTAGTTAGCTGCGGCCATCCTCGCAACGAGCGCGCTGACGTAAACCCTTAGTCTGCAGACTAAAATTTGTAGCGACCAACGACAAACATCACGGTCGCTAACTTGTGCTGACATGTAGAGACTAAGGCACTGGTGTGGTATTGTCTGAACTGTCATCGTACATTATGTGCTGCCATCCTAAGCCGCTCAGGTAAAGAAGTTCTCCTAACTTGGTTGTCTTGAAGTTTTATTGACCCTGATAAGTTTGCTCAATTTAACGTACAAACTTACTACACATTAGTATTGTTAACAAGATTATTATTGCCCTCACGCCTTTGTACAAGTATAGGCTGCCCTCTCCGTGAAGGGCCGAAGAAACAATTTACATTTTGCGCTGTTGGGATACTAATCGGGCAGGACCATCTCGTTCAATACCACAGTAACAAGTTTACCAATACTGTTTCGAAGAGCTAGCATGTGAAAGTATATCGATACAGTGAAATTGTATGGTATTTGAAAGGCACTATAGATTAAGTGATGTACCTACAAATAAGTATCCCTGGGGCGAGTACGAAAATCTGTGTATAAGTGTAACGTTATCGCATCGTTGACGTATACCTACAGAGGCCATAACACAAACAATTTGCGTAAATTATTCGTAACGTAAGCGTCAACACGTCACGCTTCGGCGTACAAACTATGACTTATCTGTGTCAGAGTTGTGCTAGATAAATAATAGTTTGTACTGTTTCACGTGAACGACACGTTACGTTACACTTTCGCAGTTATTCGTGCTAGGCCCACTGGTCATACCGAGGCCGTAGTACATATAGTGGGTCGAGCACGAAAATCTGCTTAAGTGTAACGTTATCGCATCGTTCACGTATTCAGTACAAACTATGAGTTATCTGTGTCACAGTTGTACTAGATAAATGACAGTTTGTACTAAACACGTTAACGATGCGATTACGTTATACTTAAACATACGTACATAATCGTGCTCGGCTCACAGTTTGCGAAAAAGTGTTCGTCTCGTACGTAAGTGTCACCGCGTCACGCTTTGGCGTACAAACTATGTGTTATCTATGGCAGAGTTTCCCTAGATAAATGACAGTTTGTATTGTGCATAACATAACATGAACGATGCATTACGTTACACTTACGCAGTTATTCGTGATAGGCGCACTGGGCGAAAAATACATCGCAGCAAGTGTAGTAAATATAATCAGAATATGTGTTGGAATTAGTGGCACCTACTGTATTAAATAAAAAATCCCATCATTATACAGATGTATTAATTACTCAATGATGCAGCAAGGTTATATACCAAAATACAATCCCCAGTGCCATAAAAGCAGTGAGGAATACTTACGCCCGCATTCAGTAGTAAGTACCAAAGTGAATTTACGTTCCTTAATTAAGTTTGCGTCGCCATTAAATTGCGTTCACAATGTTGCGCGTATTTTAAGCGATACCAGCGAATGCTCTATGGCAATGGATTCCACATATGGGCAGTATCGGGAACTGCAACAGGTCAAATGAGCCGGAGTGCTTTGCCGCAGCGTTCTGAGTGCGTTGAACCAATACAAATAAATAGACAGAATGTACCGAGCGCATGCATGGTTTCGATCGTTCACGGAAGCGTTACATTGTGCCAGACTTCATATGAATGGTAACGCTATTGGCTCCATTTACTTAGATAGTTATTGCAATAAGATTCAACAAAATAGAACAGCGAATATCGTAACATTGGCCATATAGTCTTTATTATTATATATCGCATTTGATCGTAATTGAGTTTGCTTCTACAGAGCATCTCATAGCTTTTTCTAGCTTTTAACAACACTCAACCCTTCGAGCACATCACACATTTGCCTACATGTTAACTGTCCCCCAAACGAGGGTTATTTTTTCCCCTCTAGTCCACTCGTATTTTTATAATAAGTACTGTTTTGTTTAGGTCATATAATGAAACAAAATCTAATTAAAAATAAAGTAATTTATATTTTTTTTTTTAAAACAGAAAAATCAATGTGACTCCTAATGGAGTCGTGGACTTCTCACCCTGTAAAAACATGACTCCTGAACGTTTTACTGGATATACTTAGTCTGATTTATCTGAGTTTGGCGCTAAATTAAAACTCATGGGAAAGGTTGCTTGCTACATTATTTGTCTATGGTAATATAAATTTCAAGCAAAAAAGGTAATCCTTGTCAATGGATTTGACGGTTATGTATTTATTTCGATTTTTTAAATTTTTTTATATACCTGCAATAAGGTGGCTAAAAAGTTCTAAATACTACAAACAAAGAATTTATTATGTATATGCTTTGTTTTTTGTAATAAAGTTACAAACTTTAGGTCATTAGAGAAGTTCGTATCTTTACTAACTGTCGAGGTATAAACATTGCAAAGATTACAGACATACTTATTCAAAACATAACAACTCACAAGTCAAACCAAAATCCAAACTCAACTGACAAGTTCTGTCCAATTTTTAATCATTTAAAATGTACGCATCTTGCGGCTCCATATGGGGGCAGGGAACGTAAGGAATAATACAGGCAAAAACTTCAACTAATTCAGCTTGCTCGTTTGCCAACCTATCGCATAAATAGATAAAAAATAACTTTCATGTCAGAACAGCGAATAGCCATGGCTGCAACTAATGTGTAGCAACACCCTAATACACATCGACATGGGCAGAGGCATACTGCTCATTTATTTGCATGTCACGCATAAAAACTGACCAAATAGAAGTCGGACTCACGAATAGAGCTTCCGTCCTTATAGGTACTACCATCATCATCAATATATATGTATATATAATAATCAAAGTCCTGATTGACTGACAGACAAAGCACATAGTTATATTATATTAACGGGGCTTAATCGCGTTAGTTATAGTATTTATTTACCTCGACATTTCGATCAAGTTGCATTGATCGTGGTCACGAGCGGACTGAAGAGTTAATATAATATTACCCCGTTAATATAATATAACTATGTGTTCAAATCGCGAAAGACAAAGCACAGCCTAAACCGCTGGTCATAGAAACTTGAATCTTGGAGGGTGCTTTTGTCTTGGTGGGTAGAGGTGTACTAAGAGAGGCTTTTTCGAAATTCAACCCCTATGGGGCTAAAATTGGGTAAAAACGTTTGTATCAAAATCCTTTGTTTTTGATTTATAAGTGTGAAAATTTGTATGTAGATAGATAGTTCATTTACAATAAAAAATGTTGTCCTTTATTTTTTTATGGATAATGGTGAAATGGAGGATGAAACTTTGTATGGAAAAATCTTAACATAATGGCGTAAAAATATATTTAAGTATATAAAAATGAACCCCTATTTCTTCTGGTCACGCTATAACTTGAAAACGGATGGAATAATCACGCTGTTTTTTGTTGTGCTAATTATTGTCAGAAGATTCTTATGAAAGAGAAACCAAGAAAAGATGGGAGGTCACGGCGAGGCCGAAGGCCGAGCTTGCTACGCAAACGAAGTCGCGGGCAGTCGCTAGTACTCAATAAAAAAAGACAAAATCGTGAGCAAAAGCTAGTACAATACATTATTTGTCACAAGTATTTATCCTTAGGGCTAACCTGTATAGCTAGTACCTAGTAGTAGTATAACCACATAGCCAGTATTTACTATTTGTTGCGGAAACAATTCTCAAACGCCCTTCGTATGATGAAATAAAGAAAAATAAACATGGAAAAGTTAAGTATTATTTCAATGAATTCGTCACATGAAAGCGGCACCTGCTAATGTCTGGAAGGGGAAGAATACATTTATATGTATCAAGTATACAAAGCGCGAGTTTACGACGAACCCTACGAATCCTCTTCTCATTATCCAACTGAACACTATTGTTTCGAAGTAAACTTGCGGGGTGAGTGTGTTTTACGATAATGTAAAGCGAGGAGTTGCCATATTCCATTCTAGCAACACAGAATAGGTTTGTCAAGGGTCGTAATCGACATAACTTTCTAGGACACGATCGTGTTTGCAGTCCTATCGGCTGATGCATAATTACAGGTGGTATTTTATTTTATAATCATTAACGGAATGTATTTTCTGTTCAGAATTATGCATCGATAAATATTATCTAAAAAATAACGCACTTTTTAGTATGGTGTGAAACATATGAGTTGGCAAAATGCAAACTCTTTGTGAGATTGCATGAAAGAAACTGCACAAGGTTGGGTTTTTTTAAAGTTACAAATTGGTCAAAAACGTAAAATGTGTGAATTTTTCAAGAGATCGCAGCGTAGCTTGTCTTGGAGATCTTAACCCATCAACAAGATGCAACGCTTGCTGCGGTCAGGAGTTGGATGGGTGAACCCTAGTGGCATTATTCAACTGAGCGCTTCCGTGCTTCGGAGGCACGCTAAGCCGTCGGTCCAGTTGTGTCTTAGGACAACAGTCTTTAGTCTATGACAAACGCCTTCGGCGACCTGAAAACTTCGACATGGGTTGGCCTTTAGCATATACACCAAGCAGCGCTAAGCTTAACTACTCGTATGTATCAAAAACCTGGCCTAAGGGGTTCTACTTAGATTTTTTTGTATTAATGTACAAACCGTATATGTTACTGGTCTCTTTTGTACTAAGTAATTTAAATGCCTTCATAATTTAGTATTTATTGTGTATTTCTAAGTATGTAGGCACCTTACGCAATGAACAAATCAAGATTTCAATCAAGAAGAAGAAGAAAAATTACTATTAAGTTTTATAATTTTAGAGTAACTTCGGACGAAAATTATTATAACATAGGTTTTGATTGCGCAATATGGAATACACCTGCGTGAATAACATTGTAGAGAATTACGTTTCTTTTTTTTCTTATTTTTATAATGATTCATCAAAGTGACTCATTCTCGTTTAATGGAAAACTAAGATGGAATCAAGAAGCAATGTCCATTAGTGCAGCTCACGGCTGCACTAATGGACGCTTGAAAGACCCAGGGTCATAGCTGCAAGGAAATACGTACGCCGGCAAAGCAATCCACAATTTACTTACACGACAGAGGTAGGAACTGCCAAACTTTTATTATTTGATTAGTACTTATAGAGCGAAAATAGTATAGAAATTTAAAATTGCAGCATCTCCATGTAGAAGTCAGCTAGCATCGGTCTGTTTAACTCGAATTACGCTGTCATAAATGTAAAATGTGTATCAAAAAAACGCTATCTGCGTTTATGACGCTCTCGTCAACACACGTCTATTTCAATAGCGAAGCTGCGTTGATGATAACAAAACGCACACTAGCACCTCGCTCCATTTCAGCAATTTAAACCCCGAAATACCAATATAGATTTCAATCAGATTGTTTCGAAGAACTGGAAGCCCAGTTTCAAATATCCGCAGCTAATGAAGAAATACACTTGAATGTAAAACGAGAAGGGAAACTGAGAAAGAAACTTTGCGATACTTTTAGCCCCACGTAAAATGGAGTAAATGTTTCCAACGTTGTATTGTTTCGTTACTGTACAATACATAGTCGCATTTTACTAGTTTGTAATATGTAAGCCGTCAGTGTTGTTTTCCGAAAGACTTGAACTTGTTGTACCTACCTATACGAGTAGAGTAGGTATATACAGCGTATAGCTTATGACTGACTAAGGCAAATAAAGGAGTTCTTAAGATATTGTCAAACATGTTTGCAATTCACTTACAAGTAATTTATTTGAGGTTTACACTAAATAACAAAAAAAATAAACCGGATTTTCCGCCAGGCTTTGCACATTATCGAAATAAACAAACCTTCCGAAATTATTTTTATATCTGTGGATTCGTTCACGTGGCATACGGGTATACTTATGCTTCAGTACCTACTACATTCAGTTAAAATAGTTATAAGCTATTATCGCTTCTGATCATCAGTACATTCTCAATAATTTAGATTTAGAAGTACCTAAGATATGAAAACATTAATTTAAATAGTGCAATTTTAAAGAGAAAAATTAGACATCCTTGGACAGTATTCGAACCCGCGTCTTGCACACGACAGAAAAAAACAACTAGAGTTAAATACGAATTAATCTAAAAAATGATATGTTCGGATCGCAGCGGCTATATTCAGTGGCTATAATTATTATAGATAGGGAGTATAATAACTCTATGATCGTATCATAGCGGTCATAGCGTCTGACACGGATTGTAGGAAAACGCAAGTTCGAATCCCGTCCAAGGATGTGTAATTTTCCTCTGTAACATTGTAATGTTAAGTCTCGCTAAGCAGGCGTTAGTACTTTAAAAAACATATGATATAATTTAATTTAATTATATGAAAAAAAAATCTTTTAATAATTCCTTGTTCATCAGCGTTACCTAGAATGCATGTTCAAAAACGCCACATAAGCTCATTTTCGCCTTCTCCATCGTTCAGAAAATTGTTTTGTCTAGTTCCCATAACCAGACCATAAGGGTTCGAATCTTATAATTTGAATCACAATACCATAAAGTCAACTCGATGTTTTGGCTATTTCCATCATTAAGATCTAGCTTAAATCTAGAAGTTTCACATTTGTGCCTTATCTAGTTGTCAGATATAATGATATCCCCGAGGTTATAGATTTTATCACCGTCCTTCAAACGCCCCAAGCGTTTGGTACTCGGACGTTAGACTCATTTTTTAAGGTGACGCATTGATAAACTATGGTTTCAAAAATCGAAGACCGCGCCCCTTCACTCGGACAAATTTTACGCGGTCGCACTCGACAGGAATACGCGAGAGGCGGCGGGCGGCAGCGCTGGTCTAGCGTACTGGCGCTGCTATGCTAATTTGCCTAGAGCATAGATAATCATGGAGTCGCCTTGTCCTTATTCAACCATTTAAAAAAATGGCAAAAATTCTCTTGATTTATTTAATGTTTTTTTTTCATACAATACAGGGTTATTTCTAATCAATAAGCATCCTTTTAGGGGCTTATTCTGTGATGTGATATGTGATGATGATTTATTTTTAGTTTTGACAAAAGTTGCAGAACAAAAGTTGTTGGTTTTGATGTACGGAATAAACCCCTAAAAATGCTAATTATAATAATAATATGGGACAACATCCACACAAACGTCTTCAGTTCCCAAACTAGACAGAGCCTGTACTATGGTAACCTGATGACTGATATACATATTTATATACATATACACACCCAGACACAGATCAAACAGACATATTCATGCACATAAATGTTTGATCTGTCCGGGAATCGTACCCGGGACCAGCGGCTCAAAAGGCAGGGGTGCTACCAACTGCGCCAACCGACCTGTCTATTTATGTATAATTGATTACAAATAACCCTGTTTACATCTTTATCTTAATCAATGAACTGATTTTTATCGTGCTTCACATATTTCTTTCTATTATTATCTTCACAGGCTTATAGAAACTTTCTTTTAGTAATAAACATTTCGAAAATTGACGCGCTTGCAGGATTTGAACCAGCATCTCTCTGGGATTCCGGCCCAGATGCTTTGTCCAATTAAGCTAGAACGCTGTCTGCGAAGCCGCCAAATTAGTGAAGTGTTTATCATTTTTTCCCAATACTACAGTGTTGGAAAGTGTAGGTATCTTAATGTTAAAACTAATGCTTTTTGTGAAGAAAAAAACATACTCAATATCAATATTCTGAAAATGGCATCACATAATCTATGGTATCCCCGACCGAACAATCGTCAACGTCACAAGTATTTTTTTCTATTGAAATGGTAGCTGTATCATTTTCTTTCCCTTTTGCAGTCACGTATTCTGGGTCACGAATTGGCCTATTCCTTATGTGTCTAGGATCATTCAACTCAGGAAGAAGACAATCATAGTAAAATTTAAGCAGTTTTGGTTCCATTATATCTGACCAAAATGTATCGTCTCTTTCTATGATTTCTATTTTCATTTTTTTGTCTCCATACCATATACCAAGTAAGGCCTCCTGTTTTCTGCAAATATGTAACTGGCCTTGGACTTGAAAATACCAGTCTGATTTTTTATTGACTACTATTTCGCCGTCTTTATTTTTTTTATAAAAATGCATCTTGTTCTGTTCAATCGCTTCGTCTATACCCATTTTAAATGGTGCTATGGGACATTTTATTTCGACTATTTTGTTGTCATCGGTAATCCCATCAGGCGTTGCCCCCAAAAATGGATATTGCTCATCTATAAATAAACCGCATTTTTCGATTTTTAAGTCTTCCATAACCGACAATTGTTCGATTGCAATTTTTTCGTGCTTTTTTCCGTGAGTTATTGATGACACGTTGTCAATATTAGGCTTGTATAGTAAATTTTTTACTACGTTTCGGCATGTATTTGTCTCTTTTCTTTTTACAATTTTACCGAAGTTTGACCAGTTAGCATGCTTCGCCTTAATTCCAACCATTCTCCAGATTCGCTTTGTAGTATGGTTATTTTTTCTACGTCTTTTCGCTGTTCTTCGGTTTTCATCAAATTCTGGATGAAGGTGTCTTTGGCCTTTTTTAAAGTGGCGTCATCTAAGTCTGGCTTATCCACAATTTCCCCATAATCTAAGTTTAATGTACGTGGCATCAAAGTACGATTTTTTTTCCTTTTGCAGTTTTGTTTTGTTTTATTCTTTTTTTCATTTACTGCTCTTTCGTATTTTGTAATACTTTTTTTTGGGCTATTTCCATAAACATTACGGTGGACAGTCGACAGCAAGTTGCCAGTGTTAAAAGATATTACTGCACCGGAGCATCTTGCTTGGTAAGCTCTTCTTTGAGAATAATTTACTCTTTTTCCACCAACAAGTTTGGCGATGACTCCATTAACTCGTCCGCATCAGGACAAAAAATAACAATAGATTTATGAATGAAACTTGCCTGGAATGAGAGTTGCTGATTCGGACGGGTTAAATCTTTCCACTGCATTACTGTCGACATATTCAATCAAACTATGAGCTTTTTCAGCCAATCGTGCGACATACGTTTTTATTTTTTGCCAAAGCAAACTCCCAAAATACGGATTAGGAGCGTCTACTTGCATATGATTTTTGCATAATAACTCGTTACAACTTTCATGAGAGTTAAACGCATGGCCAATAGATGCGTTTATATCTTTATATAAACCATCTGTATTTTGGCTCTCCTTGTGAAGTTTTATAGCGTCGCAAATATATTTCCTGGAGCGCATTATTTTCTCTTGTGTCAAATATTTCCTGTCTGTTACGTTGAAGTGTGTGTCTGAAGTAAATTGTTGTAACTTATTGCAATAATTTCTCAGTAAATGATTCCGACAGAATTTTTGACACTGTTAATCCTGGGTATGGCCGGGCATTTATTATTTTGGCATAGGTGCTACTGTCGCCATCAGCAATAAGTCGCGCGTATGATATACCGTGCATTTCAATGGATCGTTTGAACCCCTCAGTTATTATTTGTGATTCCATAGCAATAGAAGCCCCATCAAAGTTTTTGTAACAGACATGATCTTTGGGACTTTCTTTTTTATTTTGAGCTCGGGCACAAATACAACAATACTTATTTTTGACACACATGTACAAAACTTGGCCAAAACGTCTGCCAATTATGGCTGCAGCACCCGATAGTGCAGCATAGTTGGTTCTGTATGAACGCTTGCTCCAACACCCATCTACAATGACATCAATCATGGGAATGCCATCTTTTGTAATTCTGCCTTCAATAATAGCTGCTTCTTTCTCTTTTTCTCCGGCTATTTTCATTTCCTCCCAGGCAGTTTCTTCCCAATCGTCACAAACATCGTCCTGCATTTTATTGTAAGTGTGTTCTGACATAATGGGTAATCCTACTGCTGCGGAAAACTGCTTCAGTTGCGCGTGACCACAACCTGCTGCCATTATTCCTGCAACAGCATCTTTGTTTACATCAGCCAAAGATGATTTTATTTTGTTTTTATAATTACACATAGAGCAGACAAATGTGAATTCCGATTCTAATCCTATTCGATGTTCAGAAACTAATTTCATTGAGGCTAATCCGCAGTCAAACAGAGATTCATGTTGAGAGAGCTGTATTAGTTGTGATGTAAAATGATTAACATCTATTACTCGATGCCCCAAGTCGGGTGTTTCTGTTTGAATCTGAAATTTAAGCACATATTTTAGTATTTATTAAGTTTGATTTCTTATTATGTAAATATTACTTAGCTATTACAAAATGCTTACTGTAGTTTCAGGGGTACTTTCGAATATGTATGAAAGCTCTTCATTTTCAGGATTTGGTTCCTTTAACTGAAACGAAATTACTTACTTACATTACTATTAAGTAAATTAGAAAACTAGATATAATAGATAACTGGAGTACAGTGGCGGAGGGATGGGTACTAAATACTCACAAAATACCTGGAAAATCTTTGTGATAAAGCAGTGAGAGTAATTTTAATTTCGTTTATTTAAGAGAGGTAAAAATAATAACCCAATCGACAACTTCCCCTTTTTTGAAGTCGGTAAAAGATAAGACAATAATCGCGATAGTTTAAAAAGGTACTTAAGTTTACCGTTTCCTCCGAATCCTCTGATGTGGGCAACACATTTTGTAACTCTTCGTTTTCAGGCCTTGGTTCTATTAACTGAAACAAAATTACTTACATAACTATTAAAGGAATTAGACATCTACCAAATGACTGGAGTACAGTGGCGGAGGGATGCTAAATACTCACAAAATACCTGGAAAATCTTTGTGATAAAGCAGTGAGAGTAATTTTAATTTCGTTTATTTAAAAGAGGAAAAAATAATAACCCAATCGACAACTTCCTCTTTTTTGAAGTCGGTAAAAAGACAATACTATAACCGTGATAATTTAAAAAAGTATTTAAGTTTACCGTTTCCTCTGAATCCTCAGATGTCGGCAACACATTGTGTAACTCTGCGTAAGTTGGTGATATTTCTGGATGGCTACAAAATAAAATTATGTAATTATATAATTATTAAAAAGTTAAAGCTAACACAAATACCGTCGGATTCGAATGATATTTATTAGGTGATAGAACATCACCTAATAAATATTATTATTTTAGATAGGTTTCTAAAATATCAAGAGACGACTCCATAGCTTTTTGTTCTGATATTTGTTTCCTACAGTATGGTTACGTCTTTATACAGACAAATCTTAGTACACTCTTGAAAATAAAAAATAGACGGAGTATTATTATTAGGTACTCTAAATTGATTGCTGACATGATTGATAGGTAGGTACTCAGTACTCACTCTCTATCTACTGGCTCTGTTGAGGCTGTGGGTTGACCATCGTAACTTTGCAGTTTCTGTTTTTTGACCTAAAAAAAATTGAAAATATGTGTAAATGCAATTGAGCTAAATGTACTACGTTACATTTAGCTCAATGGTAAATGCAGAAAATTGGCCGAAAAATTTAACCATGTGATAATCCATCATCTGTAGACGAATGTGTGTTTGCCGGATATAGACTTTATTCTTAGGGCATTAGAGTGCAGCTATTTATGGCAAGTTTATTATATTATATGTAATACAACTTACCCAAACATTCCGTCATTTCTTTTAGGTTTTCTTTTTCGTTTTTTTTTTAATAATTCTTTCCGCTTATCTTTCCTCCCCATTTTCTATGAACACTAAACTTGTTAAACTACCTATACTATTTACACACTACCAAATTAAAATAATTATAATTACCTAACTTACTACCTACTACAATTAATGTTCTGAAGCTACAATATAATATAGTACATTAAACTCTAACTTATAATTTTGAAAATAATTTCGAAGTAAATCACTCGGTTGTCGTCGCACAGAGTACCTGCCCAACTACAAGACAATAACCAAAAACAACCAGCACGCGTCTCGCGCCGTCCATACATTGCGGCGTTGCCAGCCCGACGCTGAGCGAACAGTCAATCGTGCGCTCGTCGGAGTCGCAACGTCGCATCGGTGCAGCGGCGGCTGCCCAGATAGTGCCTGATCAAATTTTCTGAGCAAACACGTTAGGGTAAAAGCTAAACTAGAGTAGGCGCGAATGGATTTGATTGAGTTTTTAATTAATTACTCATAATATACACAATAAAAATAAAAAAAACTCGGTCTATGAAATAGAAAAGTGATCTGGCTATTTTATTCGTAAAAAATAATGGGGTGTTGTCGCTGATAATTCTGAGCATTCGAATTATTAAACTTATTTTTTTGGTGAGAAATTTGTATTTTTTTTTAATAAACCCGGTTAATTTTCAAAATTTTGTCCGGTTCCTTAAATTTTTCAAAGTTTTCCCTTATTTATGACATTTTTTAAATTTGAATCAATATCTTTCATCCTCTCACATCGCGCATTAAAAAGGACTCGTTTTCGCCGTTTTCGTGTTTCTCGGCCCGATGCGTCATCTTAACCAGATTTTTAAAGGGGGTATGTACACTATATTATTATTATAAAAACGTTTTAAGTAAAAACTACCACTCTAACAGCCAGTTGCAGATAGCTCTGCATTAGCAGTCCATTAGTTAATCCAGCTTTAGTGCTAATGAAACCATTATTTTAATGGCGTTGCACAAAAGACAATGTTGAGATCTTATAATGATCCTTTAGCTAAAGTCGGCTATAAACTATGTTGCCAAATTTTTTTTTAAAAAGATATGAACACAGCTACAACCTTCTTAGGAGTGAACATTAGCGTTTTGATTTAGCAATGTTACAAAATTTGTAAAATATCTTTACCAAGACATGTTTTACTATATTATTTCATAATTGTATTCGAAAATTCTACTAAATTCGGTATAATGGATGATTAATACACGATAAATGATAATTTGAAGTTTCTTTAGATAAATTTAAAGGAACTTTAAAACTTAACTGTATTTTCGTTTGTGGAACGATTTAATGAATGATTAAGATTGTTTCTGCAACTGGCTGTAACTCTGTCTGTTTGTCGTCTGCTCACGCCTAAACGGCTGAACTGTACGTAATTAAATTTGACAAAGAAATAAATGATATCGTTGGGAAGAGCATAGGATACTTTTCATCATCATCATCCATTGCCACGCGGGATAATCCCGGGGCGCAAATAGTATAATATATATTTTATTAACCGAGCACATTTTCCGTCACACACTTACGTGTTTTAATGACCTACAGTACTATTTAGGTTTGGTCGGCAATGATATTCACCTTAACAAATGTTTGCCAAGTGATGATGGCACTTGCAAACAAAGGTGCACTTATTTAGCTTTTCCAGATTAGTTAAATAAAAAGTGACCCACCTGTGCGCATAGAGTATATCTCATATGAACATTTTTCAACGATATATCTGAGTATACGAGTATCTGAGTCTATAATATCATCAAAATCTGTCCAGGGTCAAACCGCTAGAAAATGTACAAACAAACCAACAAACGCACTTTTGTATCTATAATATTGTTAACAGATTACGGACGCTTAGTTTTACGATTAAATACACAGCCATTTCAATCTTTCAAACTCGTACGCCTTTGAAGCTATACTCATAATAGCCATAATAATAGCAGTTATCCCAGTTATTATACACTTACTCCACACTACTGCACATACGGATATCATTTCCCGCTCGATGCTCGCACAAACCTATACAAATACACATTTAACAATATCACTCCATGTAATGGACTATAAATAGGTCACCTGAACTATATGTATTCTCGAGAGACACACGAGTTTCCACACAGGTTTGCATAATCAATAGTCAAGACGAAGACATCTACGGATGCTGCGTTTCGTCGTTACATGCATTACTGACCCATTTGTGTAGAATTTTCTAAAACTGTTACTGCTATCTCATAAACAAGCTATATTTTAAGAAATAAAATGTAAATATTTGTTTCAACACTACTAAGTGACAGGCGATCTTGCTAATGAAAGGAATAGTTTCTACAGTCGCTAGTATCGTAAATCTTCTTTTTTATAGATGAGACAAACCATTATTGGATGAGCTGAAGCTTATGTGGAACTGCACTGCACTCTTTTCCCTGAGACATTGACCTTTACTGAAGTACAGCTGCTAGTAGTATTTTCTACTTCAACTGTGCTCTACCGTGCTTTGGTGGACAAGTTAAGTCGTTGGTCCGGATAACAGGTTATATAAGTCATACAAGAGACTTTCGGTTTGTCTGAAATCTCCCGACTTTTGGGCTAGCCACTAACCTATCTGCCAACCCACTCTGGGCTTGCATAGTGGATTATGGCTCATATTCTCAACGATATGAGTTATAATGAGCAAGAAGGCCCATTGCCTAGCAGTGGGAACGATTAGCTGATCATGCTATATGAAACGTAGGTGCCTGTAACTTTAATAAATAAACAAAAAAACTACAAATTATACAAACAAGACTAACCCTTTCCGACCTCAGCCTCTACGACATTCTTCACTTTCTTACTCGCACTCCTCTTGATGTTACATGTTAGTCTCTCAATCGCTCTCAGTATCTTCTTGCTGACTTTGTTAATGGTTCTCGATTTCGGATCGGAGTACTTTTTCGTTCGGCTACCGTCGCCGTCGTCGCCAACAGTCTTTTCTCGGCCCGAGTCGGCGCTATCGTCCGATTCCGTCGCCGAAGTGTCCGATACCGGGTGAAATATGTACGGACTGGTCGCGAAACAGGGAGAATTCATCTTGGTCCACAAGAACACTTAAACGCAGCACTTTCTTATCCCGTATAGATCATATATCACGCAATAAACATTTTTTTTCACGTTTTCTTTGTAGGATTGTTGATTATAAACGTCTGTTCTCGGTAAAGTCTAGGACAATGTCGGGATGTCAGCGCCGGTACTGACTAAGATCAGAGATGATGTATCCAGGAAGGCAGTGGAGCGTGGAGCCGCTCCCCGGAACAAGCCCCAGGGACCTTGGCTGTCATAAGATTTGTTGCCGTAATTAACCGGAATTAGACTATGTAGACTGCTCAATGGCAAAATAATCTAGATCAGTGGTTATGTATGATCGAACTAAGTGGGATGGTGTGGTGAGCTGTCTAGATAATGACGATTTAGGTATTAGAGCGAGATAAGATTTGTATATCACAATTTTATAGGTAACTAGTTATTTATCACACTAATATTATGAAGGCGAAAGTTTGCGAGTGTGTTTTTATGTTTGTTACATCTTCACGCCCGACATTTGGTGAGGAGGTAAATGAGTCGCTGGATTAATACATATGATACTTTTCATCATCATTTCATCATTGACCACCACGCGGCTGAAACCGCGGGGCGTAGCTAGGTACACTATGAGCAAAAATCGTCATCAATTTGAGAATAGCCGCTTTTTCGAAAGTAGGTTACAAATAGGTAATTGGTCTTTGATTAGATTCTAATGATCTATGTTTTCTTTTATAAATAGAGAAAACTTAATTCTTACTTTCGCATGAATTCACTCCCAATTACATGGGGAAAGATAATTTTCTGCTCGGACGCGTATACGATGAATTCGGACAAGCTCATTTATATAATTTTCAGGGTCTTCTATGCGCAACTCCCAAGGGAAATAAACATAAACCCTGTGTCAAAAGGTATACCATCAATCATAGACTAAGAAACATATTATATTAGTAGGCACTTAGGTATGCATGAACATTAAAATAATGTAAAGTCTACTTACCTAAGTATTATGCTTCAAAGTTTGCATAAAATATTCTTGTCTCTATTTTTACGAAGAATATAAATTATTATTAAACACTAATCAAACCTATATTACAAAGAACACATAATATAATAATAATGTAGGTATGTATAATTCAACAATACTTTTTTAAAGTTCCGCAACAAACTACTACAACTCATGAGCGCCTACAAAATCAACATAGCAAGTCACTTGGAGCGTGCATACTTTAATTTATTATCAGAAGGAACCAAATTATATGCGTTTATTCTGATCTTTATAAAGAATTACCTGTAACTGTGGGCAATGGGAACTATGAAGTGTACGGTTTCAAAATATCCTAGACTTTGAATGAACTCTGGCGATTGCTACAACACGTACAAATGCTACAATGCCGCAGTAGGGGGTCGAATATACAGTGGAATGTCCAACTCAGACATCGTAGACATTGAATTAATTGGACTGAATGACTAGTATTCTTTTAAATAATTTTTCTAATTCATCAAATTATTACCAAATTCCGCTACTTACAGAAAATTAAATCATCATGCTCTCCAAGTCCTCACAGGCAATTCACACAAAAGCGAGTAGCAAGAACCTTGTAATCTGCATTCAGGACCTTGATACTTATACAGTACTTACACACTTCTCAACCGACTCAATAGCTCTTTAAATAAGTCTGAGACTCGTGAGTACCTACTTACCCCGCATTCCGCGCTAGGGCTTAGTCATTCGAGTTTTAAAACTTAACTTGGGTGAAGTTTGCGGGAGTTTCCGTAATGACGGAAGTCACTAACTAAAGCTCCGTGGATTTCCCTATCGGTAGGTAAATGACTAAGTTCGTCATGAAGTTTCAAACTCTCGGCTAACGACTTCAAACAGGTGTTCTAGAGGCGGCTTGAGATCAAATCTATTGATTTGCAACACACTCTAAAAATATTAAGGGTTCCCTTGTGTTATTGAACATTAATATATATGAATATATATATGAATTGAACATTAATACAGATATCATAGAAAAAATACGTACGAGCTTAGGTTTCTAAAATACTTCTTTCGGTTGGATAGTGCTGTCAAAGCTGTTCAATAGATGTCGCTCCGTCCTCGTAAAACGGTTAAACAGATAGAGAGTTAAAATTCGATGCTCGGACCTTGACCCTCGGTAGCCTAGATGGGCATGGCGTCTGACACTTATAGTCAGAAGACGCGCGTTCCAATCCCGTCCGAGGATGTGAATTTTTCTCTCTATAAATTTCCATGTTTGAGATCGCTAAGCAGGCGTTAGTGCTTTAAAAAAGTAATAATGCGTATGTAGGTGTTAATGTCGAGTAATAGATATTACTTACAAGAAATTGAATTCAGGCAGAATTGACCGGGCCCTACATAGATGAGAACGCAGGTTAGCTAGTTTCATTAGTTTATTTTTTCATGTTGTATTCGTGTATGTAAAGCCTTCTTCTGGAAGCTTTTCTCTTTAGACGGAAGAAGGCTTTATATGTCACTAGCGACTGCCCACGACTTCGTTCGCGTAGTAGACTCGGCCTTCGCCCTCGCCATAACCTCGCATCTTTTCTTAGTATCCCTTCTGACAATAATTAACAAAACAAAACAAAAATTATCGAGATTGTTCCACCCGTTCTCAAGTTAGAGCGTGACCAGGAGAAATAGGGATTCATTTTATATATATACAGTTAAATAACATAATTAATATAAATTGTAAATTATTCAAAAATATATTGTAATTTTGTGAGTGGAATTGATATTATAGCTTAAAGTGGAAGTAAAAGTTAGGGATGCACCGCCTTTTTGCCGGTACAATACCGACACCGATACCCTTTTAAAAATATCGGCAATAACGAGATGCTTATTGAATTCAAAAAATAAAATTAAAATAAATAGAACACAATTTTAGTTATTTTTAAAGATTAATATTAAAAAATATAGACATGATCCACAAGTTTTAATTGTTATGTCTATTAGAACTGATGCCACGGAACACGTTTTCTTTACAATAACAACATATTATTGTTTAGGAATTATCAATTGCCGAAATTTCAAAATAATGAGGCACTTTTGTGTTTTGAAGTTAACATAACTATGTACATACTTTATTTAAACATATAGATCTGTGCGCTAAAAAGTCCCGATATTCTCTTATATATCATGAATTCAATTCGCGAAAGTTTAAACAGTTTTATAGATATAAATGATAAACACCTACAAACAGTTTTAAGTCAAGCTAGCGAAATGGGGTAGATGTGCGATGCCATAGCCATATCGGGCGAAATAAGATACTAAATAACTCGCGTGGTTTCGAAGAGCATAGTCCGTGCCTTGTTTGCAACTAGGTAAATAGACAACATACGCGTTACATTACCATATTTTGTCGAACGGACTAATGCTGTTTGCCTCTACCGGCATTTACAGCGTCACCGGACGGGTGGCGAGCGCAGATGGCACTCAGCCAGATGCGGGCGCAGAAGGCGCACCGCCTAAGGCGAGCGTTGAAGTTGTCGGTCATGAAGACGCTTCGCTGCAAGGAGAGGAGTATGCGACTTGCTCAAGGGTACCACTAAGGTACGGACCTCGGCTTGGGCCGTCGCCAGGAGAGAAGATAGTCGGCGAGAATCGCCACGGTACATGAGTGTACCGTAGCAAGTAGGTCCTATGAATTTTCACTATATGACTATTTGGAAAGAATCTCAAGGCGATATAATTCATTGCGTCGATGTCTGATTGAGTTACATTAGGTACCTACTTTTTAGAAAAGTATCGTTGAATCGGACATAATAAAATGCCAATATATCGGCCAACTCTATATATCGATATCGGTATCGATTGCATCCCTAGTAAAATACAAAATTAGTTTTTATGCAATTAAGTGACGAGACGGGCAAGTCGTGCGCCCGATGGTAGGCGTTACGCTTGCCCATGCCCATTTTGACTTGCTATACAGTGCCCTTCACAGCATTCCAGAGTAACTATATGCTTGCATACTATAGCTTCGCAGTAGCATATCTGGTACTGCGGTGGTACCAACTATAGACGGCCCCTAGTACGACTATGTAGGTACCATTAGGTTTTAAAGCTCGCCTTTTCGGCTTTTAGAATCATCTATACCTATCCAACATCGCAATTACGCTTTTAATTAATAAATTGATGGTTGTTGAGTAACATTATTAAAATGATTTGTTTCTCAGAAACGTGCTTTTATGATCTCGTGTTAATTGTGAATATAAGAGTATTCTCTTTGGAAATAAATGTGCAAGTTGGTAGCCGGCTACACGTTGCGCAGCAGACGACGTCACGTCGCTTCATGTCGCTGCAGTCATGATTTCGAACCCGACTGCAGATGGCATCAACCATTTGAAAAGCGATACGAAATGTTTAGTTTAAAAGCTTGTCAGTTGTTTTACTAGGTAGATTGGTACCCGCGAGCGGCACTACTGATCTGCGGTCGAGCGACAGTGACGTCTGCCGGTCGACGACGCGTCGCTAGCTTTGTGTCGCTAACTACGAATGGTATTTTATAGAAATACATAGAAACCAGTAGTGTCGCTGCGACACGTCAGGTGCGAGTTGGTAGCCAGCTACATGAAGCTGCAGCAAACGACGTGTCGACACTACTGGTTTCTATGTATTTCTATGAAATACTATTAGTAGTTGGCGACACGCTGACACGATAACGTTAAGTTCCAATTTGCCTCTAAAAATAGTAGAATGGCTTTTTGGGTAATGGTCAAACGACAATAGGAGTGGAGCGAGTCGAGCTGCAGTTGCAGCGGGTTAGATTGTTGAACGTTGTGAAACAAACCCGTGACGTAAGATACAGCTTTATCCCGTTAACTGTACCGTAGTACATGCGTATTATACGTATATAATTACTCATTCTGAGTAACCGATTTTTGACGCAGAGCCTTTACCACTGGAGATATAAACTAAATATTTTGACAGTTGATGGCTTTTAAGTTTTTAAGAACCCACTAACGGGTGGAATTTTCGAAAAGATTTTCGAAAACTCCACCCGTAAAATAGTAAATTATATGTATCTCTCTGGATTCATATGCGATAGACCAAGCTAGCAAAATCTTTGTTGGGACAGCTAGTTTCTTATACTTATTCCCGAATCATGAGCCTCCGGTTTCAGTCATTCTTATATCTAGACAGCAGCATATCTGGCCAAACGCGAGCATGCACGGTATTTAATAACACAGACAAAACACATGTATATTGCAAGGACGCGTTTATAAAACGTTCTTATAGAAAAGGTTACTATACCAATTGATTTAAGCTAGATCTCTTAAATAAACAGATGACTCAACCCCTGACAATCACGGTAAAAACCTAACTGCCAATTAACATCAACCAATAAAGGCTAATAGCGCACAAATGTCTATATTAGAACAAAGGGATATAACATATAATCTGTTTATATTCAATGAATACACTTATTTAGGATGCTATTAAACGAACCCACTTCATGTGTACATATTTGTTGAGGCGGCCACATCCTTGTAGATATACTTGGGAAGCCTTCAAGTTTACGAGGTCCTTACGAAGGCAGTGTATGATGGCGAACGACGGTTTCGTCATACAAATTAAGCTTGCCTCTTTCAATATAAAAGATATGGGTTAAACTTCTACGAGCTCGGCGTATAAACACGAAAACAATTTTCTTGTGGAGTGGTGATAAAATAGATCAGCGCCTATTCGAGTGAATGTTTATTTTGTAAATCCGAGATCCTTTTAATGCGTGTAGAATTTGTATGGGCGTAATCGAGTTAGCTGGTGCTGGTGAAAATGACTTCTGGGCCGAGACAGAAAATATTCATACATCATGTATTATATTATAAAGTTCCATAAATACTATACTACACAACTCACAAGAAGTCGGATATATACCGTATGTTTTTTTATATCAGGAAACTAGGTGTTAAATGGTCTCACCTCTGCCTGAAACACATGCACTTCGTCACGAATGACGAACAGCACTGCGCCCATCACCCTGTGATATTAAGTTATAGTCTCATGTGCCTGTAACATTTTCGGCCCGAGCAGAGTAATATGAACATTACTGCTTGGCCGTAGAAATAGGTACGGTGGCAGAACTTCCCTGGACGAACTCGTTCACAAAGAGTTCTAATTTTACAGTAACAGCTCACGGCTTATCGATTCCAAAAACTCTTAAACTCTGTCTAGACGTCCCGAATATGTCGCCGAACGCGAGCTTTTTTGACACGTGAACATTTTGAATATTTTTGACTCTTCTATTTCCGCCCACATGTCATTAAAGCCAGCCAAGGTATGATAATATAGCAATAGAATCCACTGTGAAGTGGTTTGAAAACGCCGGAGCATTGAGAGTCTGACTAGCACAGCTAGGGTTCAATACAATCAACTAAAGGATAAGATCGAAAAACAAACTTAACTTAGTGCCAAGTTGGAAAAAATATGTCCGATGTACAATTAAAGATTATGGATTTTTTTCCTTTGCATGTGCTTTTGCTTGGCAAATTTTATGACTCTAGGTTAACGGGAAGTACCCTAATATAGATTTTGATTTATTAGTGAGAGTCAAAGTATGCCGCATAAATGGCCGTATTTTTAATGGTGTTGACTTAGTAACTGGATTTCTTTACAACTCCAAGGGACCGTAGACGTATATACTAGACATTAATTTGAAATTCATTCCTCCACAAGTTCTTTAGAAAGAGGCAAGGTCTTGACAGAACAGGCATACACTTTTTCTTTTGCCACAGACGGTAGACGGTTCCGTTTTCCTCTTTAGAAACGGAACGCTAAAAATAAACTATCTAAGTGTGGGTGTATATAAACTTCTGCCGATTCATTCAGGGACACATGAGCATCATACTACTAGATACTACCTAATAGGTAGTATACAACATATACTAATGCTGTGGACCTATACGTCTATCAAACGAAGATATTCCAAGAACTGTAAATATTTAATATCAAACCCGCCTTTACTCACGTAGTTAGCCGACGTTATCAACGGTAGTGCTCGCCACGATCTTGCAGCGCAAACTCCCTGAGGATGAGCATCGGACGTGTCCGAAACCTAGGTCGATAACGGCGGTTAATCACGTCAGTAAAGTCGGTTTTGATATTAAATCATCATGTGTCACTCTCACGATAATTTAAAAAAGAAACTATAAATATGTCAATGGATTGTCTCCGTTGTACTCCGTTGCTTAAAAATACCTGTGCGCATAGTGTGTGTTTGTTTTAGGTACGTCCGAACTCTACTAGCTCGTAAACACAAAGAATACATAACAGTTGACAATGACAACGTTAGTCATACGATGTC
The DNA here is from genome assembly GCA_917880725.1 of Selenia dentaria. Classification (NCBI taxonomy): domain Eukaryota; kingdom Metazoa; phylum Arthropoda; class Insecta; order Lepidoptera; family Geometridae; genus Selenia; species Selenia dentaria. The sequence continues at coordinate 15,007,304 of OU862888.1, read as the reverse complement.
AATATCTGGTTTTGATATTTTCTTAAATACTATTTTCTATTCTGCGCAAATACGCAAACACGGTGGTTGCGATGGATGTGGAAAAACTCACACATAAAGCCACACTGCACTGCCCTGAAGCCAATAAGCTAGCTAAACCTACTTTGATTCCTTATCCTCCGTAACACCCGACGAAACATTCACGTGCGCCTATACCCACACAATTAATCTAAGATCTAATTACACATACGTTTTATGAAGTTTACTCACGGGATACGTGACGTAGAAAGTCATCGGCATAAATCGTGTCGTATCGGAACTAAGTCCGCCCTGTAACGATCTCTCTTGTTTGACTACAACCACCTTCACAGTATACGCCTAAATATACTTTAAGCAACTATAATAAGGACTAATATTGAAAAGCGTATGAAATAACTAGAGTACATTGACGTTCCTGTGTGAATTAACCGAGCATTACCTTCACTTTGTTCTCATATACGCTATGCCTAGGTATGTTTGTGACAAGTATCGTCTCACTTTATTGGAAAACTCTATACACGTGCTGGAAAGCGATAGCAATATACAGGTTTCGTTAAATCGTCAGTAGCTTAGTTTTGTTTACTTCTTTGTTAGTAAAAAGAAAAACGTACCTGAATACTGGCCGATGTATCCCTTTTGTGTCGATTGACGCGGAGTACTCGAAGAGGTGAAATTCCTTTCGTCCTTTTCTTTTTGATCGAATGACGTACTAAAAGGTTCATTCCGTCGTTGGCTCGGGTTTATAGGAGTACGGTCCCGCCGTGGCGATTGTTGATCCGAATAAAATTTACTCTCGTGCGAAGTCAGATCATTCACTTTTACATTTCTTTCAGGCAATTTAAAAAATGCATCGTTCGACCCTTCGCTGGAGCCTTCCCGCCCGTTAAAGATTAATTTCTTAATCGTCTTCACCTCCTCGACTTCGCTTATCTTATGCTCTGTAATAGTCGAACATTTAGTCGTTTCCTCTTTACTGCGGAAGTTACTATCGCTCATAGAACTTGGCATAGTTTTAATGTCGTGATCAAAAGTGCCGTTCATTTTGCTCTCTGACCGTAAATACTTTTCGAAAGGATCGCTGTTTCGTTTCGTATCAAAAGGATTTTTAATCTTATCATCGTTTGGAAGACTCTGATTGTTAAATTGGTCGAATTTTCTATAGGGGTAATCGTTTTTATCACTAGATTTCGTAGCCTCGTAGCCATTCGTATTGTCAGTCCCGTTATAAGAGCATGGAAGACTCGTGGGGCCGAAGTCCAACGTCTGAGTGAGAAATGAAGGCGATTTCAAGTCGGCGCTGTAATCACTGAACGAGTCCTTAGGTTTATTTCTATCTAAAGTGGAAAAGGTCGGTCTACCGTTCGGCACTGGCAGTTTGGAAGCACTAGAGTAATTCGACGGCAGAGTTGTATAAAAGGGGTTTGTGGGATGAAATCTGGGTGGTTCTTCCGAGTTGGCCACGGATTTGACAAGCGTCGTGGAATTTAGTGCGGCGGGCAGAGAGTTTAGGGAAGATCTGATTGATGTCGAGAGCCGGTTGTGCGGAGAATGCGAAGGCCTTATCGTTGCGTAAACAGGGGCTTGAGGGGTCGCCCGACCGCTCTGCGATTCAGCGATGAGTTGTGACGGTCCTGAAACCAAATGAGGCGCTATTACAATTTGTTGTTATTATTTCAACAACTATTGAAACTTAAATGAAAATCTGCATTAATCAACTGTTTATTATTATGTATGTCTTATTGTGGACCTCACAACTGTCTGATTTATTCAATTTGAATCCAAAATAAAAAACATTTGGACACAATATTTGATTGTAGTAGGTATTATAAACCTACGACCCTTGTGAGGTTTAATAGACAAGCTCTAAGTTTTACTTAGAGTGAGATTTGAGAGAAAATTATCTACCGTATATCAAAAGGAAACGCTGAGATCAAGGATCTAAATAAAGATACGTTAAACTGGTAACATACGAAAGGAAATACAATAAAGAATAAAATATTCGAATATACACAGATTCAAATCCGTTTCAATACATAACTTCGGCAGCATGAATACAGAGACGGGACTTTTAAGGCTCTGAAACCAGTTGCTTTTGAACATTCGTGCGCAAACGGGATGATAAAGTCGCTCCGTCTGGCGATGCCTGCTTGCACATGCAGACGTGCGATAAACTAGCACTGTGCTGTTTGCGTACTATGTTGTTATACTATACAATTGTAAATGCGTAAAGGAAATGTACGGAGGTGAACATTGTTGGATGAACACGTATAAACTTGGCTGCAGAATCTCTATTTTAATGTATATTTTTGTGTAAAGTGGAAGGCACTGACGATTTACTAGATATATGCTTGGGAGTGCTCACAGTGGAGATCGCGTTGACATTCTTTGATAAGAAACTGATCAATAAGATTAAGGCGCATACCAGAGCAAATGGCCTTTAGAATCTAATGCTGGACAGTGGACAGACGACAGTCGACTCTCGAACCCCCGTTCGAGATACGACTGCCGCGTCAGTCGCGTGACCTCTGGAAAATTCTCATCGATTTTTTAATAATTGGTTAAAACATATAAAATTAGGTCTTTTGAAAATGTTTGAATACAAAATATATCAATGTTTAATGGTCAATCCATTAATCAAGGTGTGGAGATGCGAGGAATCAGTGATTTTCCCTAATTCCTGTCGTTTTTTATAAATGAATTTCTCTGATAATCATTACTGTAACAACTATGTAATAACTTAAACGTAACTTATAGACAGAAAATGTTGGAAATTGTCATTATATTATGTGTATTAGGTGCATTGACCGACAGGATTTTGGGGGGTAATGCGCTAGTTTTCCCCGATAGATCCTATGTCCTAAGTGTCACGGTAGTTTAGATATGTTATTTTTTTAGGAATCTTGCCTCTAAACCGTCATAACTTTTTTGTTTGTGGTGTAATACCACAAAATAACTTATGCTTGTATTCTGCTATGTATCCTTATTTTAAATAAATTGTTGCTTGATACAATTAATATTAAAAAAAACTTCTGAGCTTTCAAAGTTGGAAATCTGTGTTAATGTTATGAAAAGTGACAACTTTTAAATTGAAAAATGACAACATTACAAACAAAAACGAAAAGCCATTTTGAATTTAGCTTTCTTTTAAATAGTTCTTTAGTTACCTTTTCCTTAACATCCATCGGAGAAAACTAGCGCATTACCCCCCAATCCCCCAAAAAATCCTGTTCGTCCATGCACCAAACCCAGTATTTTAATGTTTATTGTCCTTGAAATAATGCGAAGATAGCTTCTAAAAATCAGGTTCAGACGGGTGACAAGACTTCGATGGGTAACCGCTAGTGATAACTAAACGCTTTATTACTCCAGAGGGAATAATTTTTTATTGAAAAATGTAATATTCGTAATATATACAAAAATTTAAGGCAGGGTTGAATTGATCAATTGATTGATATATTATTGATTGATTTATCAAATTGTTAATATGTAGTAGCAAAATATTATATATATTAGGGAACACGAATAGAAAACCTTTTAGAAACTGGGTGCGTGCTAACAATAAAATTGGAAAATGCATAATGTGTTATGCATTTTTGAATGCATAACACTTTATGCAGGAAAAAACCTAGCAGGGTTGAAAAAGTTTCTTCCAAGGTGTAACATTTAATCAGTACAGTTTAAAACCCCTATTTAAATAGCCACCGACGTTCCTGCCGCCGCTTCTCGGTATTAGTTATTTAACTATTTTTTAATCAGAAGTTTTTTTATTAGTGTTTTGTTTTTAACTGAAAAGAACTTTAAAGTACATTATTTAACAACTAACTTCTTTACTTCGTTCGTATTGCCTTAAATGAATAGAAGAATTTAACTATATACATATTTCATTGACTTAATACAAGAATACAGCTACCTTTTGTTACCTATTATTATTGATCTTATCTTATGTCGTTTTCATTGTTAAACTTTAAACGAACTTCATGGAAGAGACTGCCTTTTGTAACACAGGTTTTACTAACACAAATGGCAGAGATACGAGAACCTCTGTATACTATGTACAGTTTTTCCATAAAGATTATTATTATCATTTTATTCAAAAAAAAACACGGATTTGATCCGGTCCTTTACAAAGACATAAGTGGGGCTGTAGAGGCCACTTAGAGGCCTGTTTGGTATAAAAAATATAAAGTAGTATAAAAAGAGAAACTTTTGGGTGGATGTTGACATGGTATATCTATTATAAAAATGGGTAAAATGACAAGGCTATTGAAATGATTTTATTAGTGTTATCACTAAAGTTAGTGTTTATCTTCTTATGAAGATAGTGGGCTATGCAAGAGACTACGGCACCTGCCAATTACAGTCTCATTATAAAATTTTTGGGGCAGATGCTGACTTGCCACCCACTAAACGGGCCCCCGAAAGGCCACCATGAATGGTGACAGAAGGGGCAACGTTGGTGTGAATGGCTAAAGGGTGTCGACAGGTGTGCTGCGGTTTCACTAAAGCGCTACTACCGGCGTTATGCCCTTTAACACTTCCACCCTTGGAGCTTTTTGTTACTTGCTCTTGCGTTTCCACCCCCAGACATTATTATTATTATTATTATTGAGCGTTCCTTTCGAGCAAATGCAGACAAGTCATAGCATAACCAGATAAAGCACGAGGCAAAAACCTTGTATAAAGGTAGGACTTACCAAGGCTTGAATACCCATATATAATTCAACAACACAGAGAACGTTACACAAAACAATACAATCCAGTTTCTACCGTAGCTACTAATTAAATTAAATGGAATCTCTTTATCGGCTCCAGTGCCTTTGCAATGAAGATTATCATAGACGCGTTTTGCTCTCTTCACGCTGATAAATGCAAACGGCTTTAAAGGGGGATATCAAGCACACCAGATTAGTGCCTAAGTAGTTAATACAGCTTCAGCGTATCTTCCATACAAACGTATACCCCTATTTCATCTCTGGATTTCCACACTAGTGCTTTTTTTTTTAAATAACAGGTACTGGTAGCAATTCGCTTGTTTGGAACACTAAACTAGCGAAATGGAATCTATTTTTAGTAAATTATGATAGTATTTGTCTGTGCCTCAGACAAAATAAAAATACTTTTTTACTTAGAATAACTACTTATAGAAGGTAGGTTTCCAAACGTCTTCTCAAAACGTGCGCTACAAATTCGCTGTGTGCTGTAATTACTTGCCTCGTCACGGACACAGACGCATATGTGTTTCGTACATTGATTTAAATGCACACATAAATAAAAAATACGTAAAAGTAAAGAGAACTACCAAATTTATCAAATATAAATAAAAAAATTAAGTTAAATAAATATGTATTTATATTTTATTTATATATTTTTTATTTATATATATTATTAGTATAAAATTACGTAGCTATAGGTACCTAAGTTTTATTTAATTTATCCTTATTTTTAAGCTATGTTATGAGCACTAGCTCCCACACTAGGATTCCCTGTGTTGTGGGAGTCTAGTCTCTTCCCGAGGGTTCAGTTAGTTTTATTCGCAACAGTAAAATTAGGAACCACATTGGGTACATAAACCTGATGACAGACAACACAATATTTCAATAATTATGAGATAAGTTAACAGTCTTGTCAATTACCTACCTACACAAAAAAATTAACTCAAGTACCTACTGTAATTTACATTACATTTATTACAAATGTCACCCATCCACGTTAGACACAATATTGTATACTGAACAGAAAATACAGGTAAGAGTAAAAGCCCAGTTTACAAAGCAAGTTATCTATACAAAACTTACTTTTCAACTCGCTGCCTTTTCCAATAGATCTTCTTCGAGGTGACATCTCCCGGTCTCTGGCGACAAGAAAACTTAGATTAGACAACGAGCCAAACAAACAACTTGCAAAATTACATTGTAAACTTGAAAATAAAACTAGTAGCCGGCCTTTTTTATTATATTATATTAGAATTTTTATTACATTAGAAATTATACACTATGCACTGAGAAAAATAACTCATGATTCATGCAAAATTTAAGAGCACTTGAAATAAATATTTATCTTTATCTCTGCGTAAATTAAATCAAAATCATTTATTTAATTAAGCCATCAAAGATGCTCTTATTATTATGAACGTTAATTATTAGTGAAAATACTATAAAAAACTCTATACTCCAGCGTTCAAATTCAAATGAAATAGAGCCTCAACTGAGAATAACCCGTAAGAAACTCGGGACCATTATCTGTTTATTTTTTGTTTTATCTATATATTACTTTTTTACAAATGACGTATCGTGATTAAATTTGTCAAGGAAATAGTGTGCATGATGAGAACAGATTTTTTAAAAGACATGCGTTGTTAATAACGCGGTTAATAACACAGCCAATTATTTGAATAGATTGTGCTACTACCAACAACTTATTATACAAAATTGGTCTCCAAAATTACTACTTTTTTTACTTTAACCCAATTTTCATTCTATGATATTGATATTGATGATTAACTATTATCAAAAAAACTACCGGTCCCACATGAGAAGAACCAGCTTTTCAATCAAAATGATTCATGAAAACAAGTCACAATTTATGAGGTAAATCACATAAAAAACATACAGTCGAATTGAGAACCTCCTTTTTTTGGAAGGCGGTTGAAAATTAAAGCACGACTCAGATCTCTCTGATCTCAGTTTCGATTGTTTATTGTAATGTGTAAAATGAAAAGGTCAACGGGAGAAACTAGTCCTTATAACACAGGGAATGCTAGTATTAGGACTAGATAATAAAATAAAAAAAATAAAAAATTCCACAACTATCACACAACGCCATCTAGTCCCAAGCTAAGCAGAGCTTGTGTTATGGGTACTAGACAACTGATAAACATACTTATATATTTCTAAATACATAAATATTATAGATAAATTACACCCAGACACAGAACAAATGATCGTGCTCATTACACAAACATTTGTCCTGGGTGGGAATCGAACTCACGACCTCCGGTATAGCAGTCAGGATCACTAACCACTAGACCAACAGGCCTGTCGATAATGTTCTTTGGAAAGTTTGTTAAATAAATTCAAACTTACTAGTATCTATCAAACGCGTTCACAACACAAGCCTACAGCCCAGTGTGGATACACTATTAGGTACTATCACTCAATTTTTTTTTGCGTGAAATAACCATTCACTAACCCCGTCTATTCTCTGCTTATTAGTGTGTTGTTATAAGAACTACTATTTATTATAATAATAAAATACAATAATCCAATTCAAGGTAACACTAAAAATACTAAGTGGATTTAGATTTAATTTAGCTATATAATTACGGTTATAAGTAAAAATCTTAGTACTGTGAACACGTATAAAAGAACTACTACTTTTTATTATAATAAAATGTGTGCTAGTCGCAACTGACCTGACAAAATCATAAAATTTCTAAAATATGTAGGAACAAAAGATTTTTACAACGGAAATGCTTATTATGGCTGTCATTGGGCATGTGCAAAGCAAAACCTTTTTGAACGGGTTAGGCATAAAATTAGGCGATAGTACATGGTTAAGTATATTATATTAATTAGAATCCCGTCCGAGGATGTGAATTTTTCTCTCTATAAATTTCAATATTAATTAGAGTTAAGCATGTGTACCAACTGTATATTTTTGAACAATTAAAAAACATTTTCATTTCACTTCACAATGTGTTTGCAATGCCACTTGACCGAGCGAGTGCCAAGCGTCTCAGCAATAGTTTGGGCAAAAATGCTTTCGTACGTCCGGATGTCCGGCTGTTCTCCTCTACAGGTCGCAACTGGCGTGTAATGGTACGGGTATAGGCCAGCAGTATGCACTGTAAACCACACTCTCCATTGCGAAAGTCCCAGATTATGGGCAACAATATTAGCGGAAGTAGTCCATAAAGTGGTAGTAGTCTCGTGAAAACTTCTTCAGGCGCGTTGAGCACTTTTTAGGTGAACAAAAATCATGGAACTCGCGTCATCGTCACTAAAAGCTTCAAGTTTCTTAGTTTTCACTCCTGTCGACAGTCCCCAAAGACTGGCTAATCTTTTTGTCGATTTAGTATTGGGTTTTTTTTTATTTTAAGTTCTACACTTCTACGTAAGTCCTACTTCTAGTTCAAAGAGTCTATTTATTGGTACTTATTTAGAACTAGTATTTACAGCTTTATCCACAACTTAGGACATGGTTAAATAAAAAATCGAAACACTGAAAAAGTTGCCCAGCTGTACCTATGTGATACAGCAAGTATCTGACATATGATGTGCAGGTCTGATGGTTTGACGTAGATGCGATATCTAACATCAATCATCTAGCTTGCTGCGAAGCAAAAGCTTCGTTCACTTATCCTGTCCCCTCAGGCTTAAAACGAATGCTTTCTTCAGGTCTAGCGAATAACATACGCGCCCAGTAACAATAACTACTTTTTCATGTTTAAATATGCAATAGTAACGCCGGTACAAACTAAGTCACATTATTCGTACCTTGGTATTTAATCCTAATAATAAAAAAATAAAAGATTTCATTGTTACTTTGTTTGTAATGGAAACACAAAAACTATTAAAAACGATTCAAAAAATTCTTTCAGCAGTAGAAAGCTACATTATGCTTGAGTAACATACGCTATATCTGATTCATCATCATCAGCATCCATCACCACACGGGTGAAATCGGGGAGCGCAGCTAGTACATTATATTTGCAAATACATTTAAGGAAGGCAAAGTTAACATATTAATTTCTTTAAATAAATCTTTTAAAGATTCAGGGACCCATTTCGTATATATGTAGCTCGAATAACACGTTTTTCTAGTATTAATATGGTATCTGTATCAGCCGCTGAACCCCATAGCAATATTCCATATGACATCACGCTGTGGAAATATGCAAAATATACTAACCGCGCCGTAGAAACGTCAGTCAGTTCTCTTATTTACGTACCGCATATGCAGCAGAACTGAGTCTCCCAGACAGTGCATTTATATGAGGACCCCACTGAATCTTTTCGTCAATTATAGATCCCGAATATGTTACACCATTTATGCCAACCTTTTTCATTCTGTCAGATAAATATGACTCGATGACATCAAGCGCAGCTCCACGAATACCATAATGGAAAAGCTTTCGAACAAGTATACAGTGTTCCAGAGAATCAAATAATGATTTAGATAGATCACAAAAAAACACCAATAGCATCATGTGAGCTGTCCCAAGCCTTTCATCATCATCATCATCTCAGCCGTAGGACGTCCACTGCTGAACATAGGCCTCCCCCATGATTTTCCAAAAGGACCGGTTGGAAGCTGCCTGCATCCAACGTCGTCCTGCGACCTTCATCAGGTCGTCTGTCCACCGTGTCGGTGGACGACCTACGCTGCGCTTGCCGGTCCGTAGTCTCCACTCCAGAACCTTTCGGCCACATCGGCCATCTGTTCTGTGTGCTATGTGCCCTGCCCACTGCCACTTCAACTGGCTAATCTTCTGATCTATGTCGGTGACTTTCGTTCTTCTACGGATCTCCTCATTTCTGATTCGATCACGTAGAGAAACCCCGAGCATAGCCCTCTCCATAGCTCGTTGTGCGACTTTGAGCTTATCTATGAGGCCCATAGTAAGAGACCACGTTTCAGTGCCATAAGTCATCACTGGTAACACACATTGGTCGAAGACTCTTGTCTTGAGGCACTAAGCTATTTTTGACGAAAAGACTTCGCGAAGTTTCCGGAACGCTGCCCAGCCGAGTTGGATTCGACGATTGACCTCTTTCTCGAAGTTGGACTTGCCTAGTTTGACTGTCTGTCCCAGGTAGATGTACTCGTCAACAACTTCGAGAACTGAGTTCCCAACTGATATTGGGGTAGGTACAACATGGGCATTAGACATAATTTTCGTCTTATCCATGTTCATCTTGCCGTGGTGGTACCGGCTTCGAATTGTACCCCCCCTAACTTTTCCCGTGGGTGCCGTAAGAGGCGGCTAAGGGAATATCCGGGAAATGGGCAGCCGCATTTCCCGTAGTCTGCATCAACATCCACTGCGATCACCAAGACGCCTGCCAAGCGTGGTGCATTAAGGCAAATCCCCCCCATGACAATTAACATTAAACCACGGCCCCCAGTTCCCGGCAGCTCTGCTATCCGTGGCTACGGTAGCGGCCATTGTAACGGTGGAGTAGGAGGTGCGAAGAATCTCCGGCAGAGATCCGGCTACCAATCCCAAAAACGACCCCTGGCCCTGGCAACATACAATACACGCACGCTCAGGACTGACGAAAAGATGGTCGAATTGGAGGAAGAGACGCTCAAGTTACGCTGGGATGTCATGGGATTATCGGAAGTCCGAAGACAGGGACAGGACACGATGATTCTAAATTCCGGCAACTTTTCTTCCACCGGGAGGGAGACCAACAATCCCAGGGTGGTGTCGGGTTTCTCGTCCACAAGTCTCTCGTTACCAACGTAGTGAAAGTCGATAGTGTGTCGGCTAGGGTAGCGTTCCTTATACTCAGAATAACCAAACGGTATTCGCTGAAGGTTATACAGGTATACGCAACGACCTCGGCACACTCGGACAATGAAGTAGAAAGTATGTACGAGGATATATCCAGGGCCATGCATACTTCTGAAACCTACTTCCCTGTTGTAATGGGAGACTTCAACGCAAAGCTAGGCACAAGGAAACGAGATGAGTTGAGAGTAGGGCCATTTGGATACGGGCAGCGGAACTCGAGGGGACAGAGGCTGGCTGACTTCATGGAGAAGGAGGGACTCTTTATGATGAACTCCTTCTACATGAAGCGGCCATCCAGGAAGTGGACGTGGATGAGTCCCGACGGTTCCACTACGAACGAGATAGACTTCATCATGACGACCAATAAGCGCATATTCAATGACGTCTCTGTGATCAGCAAGGTTAAAACCGGCAGCGATCACCGCATCGTAAGAGGCGCATTGAATATCAATGTCAAGCTTGAGAGGTCACGTCTGGTGAAGTCTACGCTCCGTACTGTCCCAGGTAGACGTACTCGTCTACAACTTCGAGTGTATCGTTTCCAACAATTACCGGTATAGGTGGAACATGGACATTGGACATTATTTTCGTCTTATCCATGTTCATCTTAAGACCAACCTGTTGGGAAACTCTACTGAGGTCGTTGAGCATGGTGCCGATATCCTCGAGCGACTCCGCCATTATAACTATATCATCGGCAAAACGAAGGTTAGTGATGTATTCGCCATTAATGTTGATGCCACATCCTTTCCAGTCCAAAAGTTTGAAAACATCCTCCAATGCGTTAGTGAACAGTTTCGGAGAGATGACATCTCCCGGTCTCACACCTCTCTGCAATGGAATTGCCTTCGAACTCTGCTCCTGTACTCGGACTGACATGTAGGCGTTTTTGTACAAACACTGAACATGGACATTGGACATGATTTTCGTCTTATCCATATTCATCTTAAGACCAACCTGTAGGGAAACTCTACTGAGGACGTTGAGCATGGTGCCGATATCCTCGAGCGACTCCGCCATTATAACTATATCATCGGCAAAACGAAGGTTAGTGATGTATTCGCCATTAATGTTGATGCCACATCCTTTCCAGTCCAAAAGTTTGAAAACATCCTCCAATGCGTTAGTGAACAGTTTCGGAGAGATGACATCTCCCGGTCTCACACCTCTCTGCAATGGAATTGCCTTCGAACTCTGCTCCTGTACTCGGACTGACATGTAGGCGTTTTTGTACAAACACTGAACATGGACATTGGACATGATTTTCGTCTTATCCATATTCATCTTAAGACCAATCTGTTGGGAAACTCTACTGAGGTCGTTGAGCATGGTGCCGATATCCTCGAGCGACTCCGCCATTATAACTATATCATCGGCAAAACGAAGGTTAGTGATGTATTCGCCATTAATGTTGATGCCACATCCTTTCCAGTCCAAAAGTTTGAAAACATCCTCCAATGCGTTAGTGAACAGTTTCGGAGAGATGACGTCTCCCTGTCTCACAGCTCTCTGCAATGGAATTGCCTTCGAACTCTGCTCCTGTACTCGGACTGACATGTAGGCGTTTTTTTACAAACACTTCAGCACTTCAATATACCGATAGCCAATACGGCACCGCTGGAGAGACTCAAGCACTGCCCACGTCTCGATCGAATCAAAGGCTTTCTCATAGTCCACAAACGCTAAACAAAGAGGCAAGTTATACTCTTCGGTCTTCTGTATAACTTGCCGTAGCGTGTGGATGTGGTCTATGGTACTATAGCCTTTTCGGAAACCGGCTTGTTCCGGAGGCTGGAATTCATCAAACCTGCGACTGAGACTGTTCGTTATGACCTTCGAAAACAGCTTATAAACATGGCTCAAAAGCGAGATGGGTCCGTAATTTTTAAGTAAAGTGCTGTCACCTTTCTTGAAGAACAGCACCACCACGCTTTTATTCCATGCTTCTGGCGTTGAACCTTGGAGTAAGACGGTATTAAAGAGCTTCTGAAGGACTTTAAGTACCGGTGTTCCACCCGTTTTCAGAAGCTCAGATGTGATACCGTCGTCACCAGGCGCCTTGTTGTTTTTAAGCTGTTTCAAGGCCATTCTAATCTCGTACAGGCTGATGTCCGGGATATCTTCGGTATAATGTCGGGTCAGCTTGGCTTTTGGGTCTTTGACCGAGCTGCTAACAGGTTTAGCGACCGAGGTGTATAGCTGTCCGTAGAAACTCTCTACCTCTCCTAATACTTCTGCTTTGGTCGACGCTACACTGCCGTCTTCTCTCTTCAGCTTCGTCAACTGGCTTTGCCCAATAGACATGTCTCTCGCAAACACTTTGGGCCTTTTTTCCGCTCTATCGTCTCTTTAATACGGTTTGTATTAAAGATCCGGATGGCGTGTCGCAAGGACTTCCATATTCGGCTATTGAGCAGGCTATATGCTTCAGCATCATCCGAAGACTGCAGTTTCAGTGAGCGTCGTTCAGCCTTGAGGTTGAGGGTATCGTTGGAGAGTTTATGTGGCCTATATGTACGGTGGGGTTTAAAGTATTTGGAACCCACTGTATGGACAGTTTCTACTAACCTGTTATTGATTTCGTCCACTGAAGCGATGTTCTCAAGGCAATCGAAGCGATTGGATAGCTCAAGTTGAAAGCTCTCGGGGTCTTGAATACGGGCACGAGTGGGTCGGAGCGTAGACTGAAGTCTACGTAGTCTGATGAATCAGACGAGACCTCTCCAGTTTGACATTAATATTCACCGTGCCTCTTACCATTTGGTGATCACTACCGGTTTTAACCCTGTTGATCACGGAGACATCAGTGAATATTTGCCTTTTGGTGGTCAAAATGAGGTCAATCTCATTTCTCGTGGAACCATCGGGACTCAACCAGGTCCATTTCCTGTGAAGTGGCTTCTGAAAGAAAGAGTTCATCATAAAAAGTCCCTCTTTCTACAGGAAATCGGCCAACTTCTGTCCCCTACGGTTCCGTTGTCCATAGCCAAATTGCCCCACTTTCAACTCCTCCTTTTTTTTTTTTTTTTTTTTTTTTTTCCGCTGGGAAAAATGCATTACGCATCCCCCCCCGTTGGGGATGAGGGGGGTATGTGGGACTCCCCGGCAAGTGCCAGTATACCCACTAAACGACCCAGCGGCACTCCGGCTTCGTATGTGTGGAGGAGAACTGGGGAGTCGGCCGAGCCTTTACGTCCAGTCCCCCACCGACGACCGCCCGCTTTTACAGCGGGGCCTGCACGCCCCTCCCACCAGGAGGAGCCCGGGAATGGCCAGGAGTGCTTGGCCATTCCCGCCCGACGGGGGTGGTGAATGAGTGCAATGCGAGAGAAGGCACCCCCGCGCCTATCCCTCGCTATTCACCACCGGGGAGAAGGCGACTATCATTCAATCGCCTTCTTCCACCCCTTCTTCGTCTACGCAGTGGTGCCGCAAGGGGGTCATCCTCCCTTGCGCGCTCTGCCGCCTCCTTTTGGGACATCACGTCTTCACAAAAGGAGGAGACCGCTGCCCAGTTCCCCTCGCCCTCCAGCATGGCAGTGACAACGCTGGGGAGCGAGAGGTCCGGCCCGACTATGGCAACCAAATTGTGGCGCAGCTCGGACCACGACGGACACACCTCGAGGGTGTGCTGCGCCGTGTCTTCCGCCGCGCCACAATCATGGCATGCCGGTGTTTCCTCCCTTCCGATCCGGTGCAGGTATGATCCGAAGCATCCATGCCCGGATAACACCTGCACCAGACGGAATGATAGGAAACCGTGGGACCGCCCGAGCCAGTCTTGTAGGACTGGCCCGAGAGCGTCCAACGTACGGCGGCCAAAAGTGGCGGTGGCAAGATCCTCCGTCCAATGATGGACGACTGCGTCCCTCGCCTCACGCCGGACGGCCATCCGCTCCTCCAAGGAGGGGCACTCCCCGATGGCCTTACGCCTCGCCGTCCACTCGTACACTTTGGCGAGCACCTCTGCCTGGAGCTCCCAAGGAGGGGTGCCAGCCAAAGCGCACGCCGCCGCAAACCCCACCGACCGGTAGGCCCTCGCCACCCGCAGTGCAATAGCCCTTTGGGGTCTGCGGATTGCAGTGGCGTTCTCCCTCCTTTGGAGGGAGTCAGCCCAGATAGGGGCCCCGTAGAGGGCCATACTCCTCAAGATGCCGGCGTATAAGAGCCGGCACCGCGCTTTGGGCCCCCCCAAATTCGGAAGGAGCCACGAGAGGGCGCCCGCAACCTTTAGCAGGCGCGTCGACAGCCCGCTGAAGTGCGGGCCGAAGCGCCACCTGCTGTCGAGCACTAGGCCCAGATATTTCATCTGGGCCTTTACCTCAATCCTGACCCCCTCCACGATAATGTGGGCGTCAGGGGGAATGCGCTGCCAAGGCCCGTGGAAAAACACGGCCTCGGTCTTATGCAGTGCCACCTTCAAGCCAAGACGGCGGATCCTTCCCGCGATCAGGGATCCGCCGGCCGAGGCCAGACTCGCCGCCTCCAACTCCTCCTCGCTTCTCTTATCCAACTTCGCGTTGAAGTCCCCCATAACAACTAGAAAGTGCGTTTCAGAGGTATGTATGGCCCGACTAATGTCCTCATACATATCCTCCACCTCATCATCCGGGTGCGACTTCGTCGGTGCGTATACCTGAATGACCTTCAGCGAATATCGTTTGGATACTCTGAGTATTAAGTATACGACCCTATTGGAAACGCTATCGATCGTAACTATGTTGTTAATAAGGGACTTGTGGACGAGAAAACCGACACCACCTTGGAACTGTTGGTCGCCCTCCCGGTAGTAGAGTAGGTTACCTGATTTTAGGGTTATCGTGTCCTCACCCGCTCTACGGACTTCAGATAACCCCACAATGTCCCAGTGTAACCTACTCATTTCTTCTTCCAGGTCATATATCTTCTCGTCTGTCCTCATCGTGCGTATGTTGTGCGTCACCAGGGCCAGTCGTCGTCGTTGGGGGTGGTAGCCGGGCGTCTGCTGGGGATTCTTAGCACCCCCTGTCCCACCGTTACCGTGGCCGCTACCGTAGCCAGGAATAGCGGGGCTGCCGGGGACTGGGGGTCTAGTTCTTTTTATCAAATACATAGGGGGGATTTTGCCAATACTCGCCACGCTCGGCAGGCGGGTTGGCAAGCGCAGTTTTGGGGTTTTAATACTGGGAAGGTGCTGCTGCCCACCTTCCGATTGTTATCCCTTAGCAGATTTCTACGCACCCACTGGTAGAGTTGAGGGGTACTATTCTAAGCCGGTACCCCACGGCATGCTTTACCAACTACCTGCTGCTTTGCTACCCAAGCCTTTAAGACATACGTAATTAACTGCACACCGGCATCCGTAATTTATCTTGCTTTCATGAAGCCAAACTGATTTTCGTGAAGTATTGAATGCTCGTTGAAGTGCGCCATAAGTTGTTTTAGCATATTTTTTTCTAACATCTTACTCAAAATTGGTAGTATAGATACTGGTTTATAATTCGACGGGTCTGTTTTCTCTCCAGCCTTAAAAATTGTAGTGATTCTACTATATTTTATTAAATTACGAAAGGTACCTTTATTTATACAAAGATTAAAAATACGCGAGCCAAACTAGGACCCATAAAACTTATAATTGGCACTACATTTTTTACCAACATTCCCCCCAAGTCTTCAGTATTCTTTATAATTAAGCTTTTTTATATTTAAAAAATAAACTTACTACTAGCTTCTGCTGCATTGGGACAAGAATTCAGTGACTTGGTGACTTCTAGAGGTAAATTACAGAAGAAATTATCAAAAGTATTTGCTACATTTATTGGTTATAAGACTGTCTGATTGTTAATCGCAAGGACATGCAGTGTCTTTTGGTTTATTTTTGCCGGTCTCAGTATTTATAGTCTTCCAAACTGTTTTTATTGTGTTATTCGATTTCCGTATTTTATCTCTAATAAACAAAGCTTTAGCACGCATACAAACAGTCTTAAACAATTTTGAAAACAATGGAAAACTTTATCGGATGTCATAGTTTTTTATGATAACTCATACATAGTATCTCTACTTTTTCGAATACCTCGAGTAGCCCAGTCACCAAAAACTAACTTCCCACTTGTACACATTTTAACCTTTGGACAAACTTCATTGATCTCGATACTAACTAAAGATCTATGATAACAATCGTTACCACTTCCGAAAAATTCGCGATGCAAAGTTTTACTTCAATATTTTGCTGAAGCTTTCCGAACCTACTATATGTTAAAGGCCTTTGTTCGTATTGGGAGAATAATCATATTTTTAGATTTGTCATTCTAAGCTAAGTGTTATACGAATATGAATTTTAGTTTGAACGGTATAAAACTACCATAGTTTAACCCGTAGACTCGCCAGTTGCCATATTTGGGCAATAATACAATAGTTTTCACAGAAATCAAACTACTTTTCTAGGAATCGCGACATGTGTGGTTAAAGAATTTAGATTTTAGTTCGCTAGTTTAGTTTATGTTCTGCAGAAGCGAACTGCTACCATTGTACAAACTTTAAATATGTTAACTAAGTATTAAAGGTTATTCTACGATTTAATATTCTGTATTCGTCTGCAACGCAAGGTAGCCCCAGTCAGCACATGTTGCCGGTTATTGCCGTTTAAAGCGAGCTCCGATTCAGCTCAGCTGCAGATCAAGGGGTCGATTCCACTAACTAAAGTGCAATCGAACCGTAGCTGAACAGGGGACCACGTCTCTTAGCTATTGAACCGCGTTATCGCAACCCAATCGTATGAAAATTGACGTTTTTGAAAGTTTTCGTAGTCTGATCGCTATTTTGGTTAGATCGCGGGCCAGCGACTTGTTATCGATTTTTTTTTAATTGATATTCCGTAAACTATTGTGTTGCGGTCGCGTTGCTACAGTGAATACTTGGCCGTCGTTGATGTTTTGACTGACGCAAGGTTCACAGCCATATAACAGTAATGCGATTGCTATACAACTGCTATTGAGAACTAGATATAACAGACTACCGAATTTGACAATAAAGACAGTTCAATCGCAGAAGCATCGCTGTAGCGTGACGTTTGTCAATAGCTAAGAGACTTGGGGCCCCAGTGACGTTTATACGTTTAATCATTCCGCTATTGAAAAACACGCCAGCTGCAGTTACGTTTCTGTTGACACCAGCGAGCGATCAAAACTTTATATTCTGTTAACTCGATAGATCATGAATGTGACGGTAACTCATATTCGTATAAAATAGCGTTTATTGTTAATTTAATGTGTTGTAGTGTTTAAGATGACGTCACGTTCCAATTTTATCTAGAAATAGTAGATAGAATGGCGTTTTAGATAAAAATCGAACGACGGAGTTGAACTGCAGTTCCAGCGGGCTAGGTTGTTGAACGTTGTGGAATGATATAGTAGAATCGGCCTCCTGTACAACGTCGGCCGACGTTAATCCGATCACTCTTCGCCGTTTCACGCGGGCTCCGGATCCTCACGGACGTCTGCAGATTATCCCGACGCGGATTGTACCACTTAGCTAAACGTGCGCTTGTCATGCACTCTAAGTGGTTGAATGGATTTTATCAGACAGCCCTTGTGGAAAATGTTCGGATACTGTACTATCTATTACCAGTTATGGTTTTTTTATCAAGGTGGGTACATTTAAGTAATACATTTAAGATGAAGTTTTTGTTCTGATAAGTGTTAAACTGGTAATAGTCATAGGTAATTATAAAAAACGCTGCATTTGGTGATGGAAGCAAGCCCTTATGCGCAGTGATAGTAGAGGCCAAAAGAAACTATTTTACCCGAGGATATAATATACATCATTCAATTCTTAGGAACAGAGATAGCGCCGCATGAACGTTTGCTTGTTCAAAAATTTTAAACTCTATAATCTGGACGGAGGTTCCGATTTAATGATTAAGATGAAAATTGATTATAAATTAATTGAGATTATTATTAAATTGTTAATTTATTTATAATAATTGGAAATTTATAAATTCAAGAAAATAGTAACTTTAAAAATCCTTCGTTTTTGAAAAAAATACAGTTTTAAATATAATTACATAAATAAAATGCATGAATATGGTACTTAAAATTTCTTAACTATTGATGTTGGTGATAGTTTTTTTATTAAACGTGCAATCAATTGTGTAACAATATAAATAACCAAGAATGTACAATATTCATACATTTTTTAATGAAATTACAAAAAATTCTGAAAAAAGTCTCTTTAATAATAAAGGCGTTTTGATATTTATATTTATTTTTTCCACCGATTTATTCCTTTTATAAATAAACTGATAAATTTTCTGTCGATTGACATCTAAATAATCAAAATCTGAGCATCCATTTAGGTTTTAGAAATAGCAATTTAATTCCACAAAAAATATGTAAAGAAATGCTATACATAACCTAGTTGTACGAAGCTATGATGGCTTAAGGGTAGTGAAGGGTCGGTCACCAATCAGATGTTCACCAGGTCGATCCATACCTCAGACTAGACTCTAACAATTAGCAATTATCTGATTTGATGCATAATGACTGATCTTCAATCCTGAGGGTCGTAGTTAGTCAGTAACCGACATTAGTAAGTGCTTTACCACCGTACCCAGGTGTTCTTATATACAACTTCACAGACAGCTCTAGTCGCTAAAGCTTCACAGAAATAGAGCTATATAACTTTACAGAAAGCTCTAGTGACTAGAGCTTTCTGTGAAGTAGTATATAAGAACATCTGGGCATGGTGATAAAGCACTTACTAAAGTCCGTTACTGAATAGCTACGACCCTCATAATTAAAGATTATGTTCGTTATCCATCAGCTTCGGATAATTGCTAAAAAGTTAGCCTATCAATTATTATAAAAAAAAACTATAACTATACTTACTCATTCAATCCGAGCCTGAGCACCGGCCCAGCCGATCTGAGCATTGCATGTGCGTCGGAATTGCTCATACTCCTTGTAGTGCGCCCGTTGATGGAAGATATCACGTCTCCTTCACGAATCCCGCATAGCGACGCCTTACGACCGGGGTTCACCTAAAAGAAATATATTAATGATTCAAATATAGTATAAAAATATGATAATGCAACATTAAATGGATTAAATCGTGCACTTTATAATTTTTACTCGGACGGTCACGGGTAGACTATATTCAATTTAAGCCTCTGGTATTAGTCTTTGAGTACTATATAGTTTACATAGTATACTCAAAGAGATTTGCTTTGAAATAATAAAATCCTAGATAATATTTTTTACTGTAAGCGAAAGTGATTGACACGTATACACATCACAAGCATCCGAGTTTCGAGAATAATCATTTCGGTTAACACCAGGGTTCGATCCTAGGTTCGAGACTTGACGGAGGCATGACCAACGAAGCTAACGAGACTATGTTGTGATATAAGAAGGTTGTGATCAAAGATATGCCCATGATTTTCTTAAAGAAGTCGATTCTGTAAGCATTCTCTTAACTAAAAACATCTAATTTATGGCAGTTCTTATTCTGTTTAGGCTCAAATCCAAATTAGTATAACTCTTCCGAATGCCAGCGCTAAAATTAGACATTTCTCTTCAATTGTGGGCATATTTTAGACAGTTTAGTCGTAATGTAACTTGGTGCACGCTGGTCGCTAAACTAACCTAAAATAATCAAAATTTAATAGAATAACCTATTTTCAGAAGTGTCATTCTAAGTGTTGACCACCATAATACATTTTTAGTTCAGTAGTTAAGTTTATTTTTTTGAACAAGTGAACAAATGCCTGCTTTAAACTTGAGTCTGAAAGTCATTTGTTCATAGAAAATAGTAACTAAGACATGCGCTTAAATAACTGCTTAAGGACTATATGTTTGTGATATTAGTCTAACTAAGAATTATATAGGCACTAAAAACGCGGATTTATTTTCGGTTCATAAGGCTCAACTATGACAGTGACAATACCATCCTGGAGTCCAATTCTGTTATTTCACAACGTTCAACAATCTATACCGCTGCAACTGCAGTTCAACTCCGGTTGCCGTTCGATACTTTGGCAAAAAACCATTCTATTATTTCTATAGACAAATTGGATTGTAGGGCCACATAAACATAACGTCAACGCTACTTTATAATAAATATATAATTGACATTACTATACACGAATATGAGTTAACAACGCGTTCATGATCTATCGAGTTAGAACATAAAGTTTTGATTGATCGCTGGCGTCAATAGAAACGTAATTGCAGCTGGACTGTTATTCATTAGCAGAATAAGAAAACGCATAAAAGTCGCCGTTCAGCTACGGTTCGATTGCAATTTAATTAGTGGAATTGGCCCCCAGGACGCCTACTACCAAAAACGAACTACGAAGTTTCGTTTGCCGGATTTCACGATTTCTACTGTGAAAGTGATCAAGCAAAAATACAGTTAAGGGTGATGAAATGCAATGACAGATGAAGTGACTACTGTTTTATGTTAAATTGATGATGATTTGTAAAATCTAAACATCATAACATAATGTGTAATTTGATGAAGTTTAATTCTGTGTAAGTGTTTAAACCGACTTTAATATACTTTAAAAAAATTGAGTGGTGCTCATGTCAATACATAGTACTTATATAGAACTTAAAATAACAAATAACAAGTGAATATTTGCATGCTTGAATTATGACAATTGCTACACAGTAATACGAGTGAATACTTTGTTCATAGTAGATCAAAAGGTCAATCAGCAACTGCCTTTAATAAAACACACTGACTGAATACAAATATAGGGTAGAGGGTAGAGGGTTAGTTGGTACAGGGACCGACAAACCAAATGAGCGTGTTCGGGGGACAACTTGGAGAATACAAGTTGGCCAAAAAAAATCCCCGACCCCCCAATATGTTTAACTTTTTTTTGTGATTTTTCCCTTTTTCTCCGAAATTGTACCTATTTACCACCATAACATTTGTAAAATCTGTTTTAGACCGGATGTTTTTAGTTGAATTTGGTCTCTAATACACCTTCAGGCCACGCAAAGCAAAATTGGATACAAAACAGAGCTAACTAACTGATTTAGTTAAAAAAAATTGGGGTGTCGGGGATTTTTTTTGGCCAACTTGTATTCTCCAAGTGGGCCCCCGAACACGTTCATTTGGTTTGTCGGTGCCTCTACCAAACACCCTGTATAATTAACCATTACAAAAAAACCAGTTATTACATTTCATCACCCTTGACTATATATGTGCTTTTTCACTTTCACAGTAGAAATTGTGAAATCCGTCAACCGAAACATCGTAGTTAGTTTTTGGTAGTATAGGCCCAGCTTTGTAAATGTCTGCTAAGCAATATACTATATAACAATCAGTCATCAACTCACCACAAGACATTAGTTCTAAGCAGTTGTATTATATTCTTACATTATTATATTATAGTCTCGTTTACTCAGGTATACAATATGCTTGCATACTATAATTTAAAAGCAACATATTATATGTCAACACGCTGGCACCCAAAAAGATGAGTCTTGTTCAAGCCTACAACACAGTAAAATAAAATTCTCTTATAGTGTAAGCAAGGATGATTAACTCTTATATAATCGCTTATGATGTTGGTATGCAAATACAGTCAAAACATAAACATGCACAGTGTTAATCTATCATTGATCGATTATTTATACTCGTATTAAGTTACGAAGTCCATACATCATAGATAGATTTTATGGTAAGTTGTGAAATTCAGGCTATATCTTTAACTTCTTTAACTGCACTGGTTGTTTCCAGGGAATAAGGTAGAAACAGTCCTGATTGCTTACATCTACTATTCGTATGTAAGTTTTTTTTCATTAATAATTTTACTTAACAGATCTTATCAATAATATCTTGACAGATTTGTACCTTCAGGTTTGCTGGAACAAATCTGTTAAGACACATCTCTTAATTTTATTACATATTAACTCTACAGGAACCAGTCAGTGCCACTAATCAATCAGTTACTATATACCTACTCTGAGATTTTTTGCCACTGGAAATCACCTACTTGATGTGTTGTATCTTGTGATGTGTTTTTGTGTTTGATCATACCTCTAGAATTCTATCGCGGGGGTATGTGTGGGTAAACTTTTTTTTATATAAACGAAAGGTTATTTTTTCCTTAGTACAGTTAAGTTTATGGTGGGGAGACCTATGTTCAGCAGTGGACGTCCTACGGCTGTGATGATGAAGATGATGAGTTCGAAGGTATAAAATCATACTTACATAAGAGATGTATGATTTTATCTTAATACATTAAATGTGTTTTTATGTTCAAGGAATAGTAATAGACCAAATTTAATTAAGAAATGTTATTACTAACGTTTCGTTTCGGTCTAGGAAAAAGTAACTTAAGTGTACAAGTACCTACAGAAAAGAATCAAATTATATTAACCCGACATTAGCGGCACGGCGCGTATGTACAACAAGTGAGCAACTTAAGTTACAAACCGCATTCGGTTCCCGACGCCTTGCCGCCGGTGAACAGAACTTCAACATGTTTCCTTCCTGAATCGCACCCCCTACGGGTGGCGGCAGGGGTACCCGACACCCCTGTCCTGACACGCACACGCAAAACCTATAAATATTCACCCTACGAGTACACACACAACATTGAGAAAGGTCATTGCTATCAAACACTGATTATAATGTCATTTCAGAAAACAAGAACTTGAGTATGATTACACATATTATAGAGTTAATCGTATACAATTATACGAAACAGACACAAATGGCACAATTAAGACACGCGCGGGAATATCGTTTGGCCAAATACGCCGACGGGCCGCGGTCATGGTTGCCTCAAGAAAGCCATGGGCGAGACTGAACCACAAAAGGTAGGCATGCGACGTAACAGCCAATTTCATGGAAACATTATATGGGCATTATTCGAAAATGCATGCGCCGCCGTGAGGGAGGACACACGCCTATTGTTACGTCGGAACGATCGCCCGTCAAGAATATTAATCTTGTCGAAGGTGAGCCGAGTATCGACTTGTCGTGGCTCTTGAGGTATACGACTACGTATACTTAATAGGACAGTGAACCTCCACATTAGAATATTTTATTAGCAGGAATAGTTTCCTGCAAATATTTTTAAGTGTTAAACTATTCCACGTAGGCTTCTCATGCCCTTAAAAATAATTTATCAAGCTCAAAACCCCAAAATTTGGAGCATCTTAACGATCTTGAAGCGAGTCAAGTGGTGACACGATAATAATACTAATTAATGTTGCCCTCGTGTATAATCAGGAGAATTCCTTATCACCCAAAGGAAATAATGTTAACTTGAGAGCGGTTAAGATACTCTTTATACTGGAGATATGGAAGACATTAAAGATCCTTTTTACTTTTATACTATTAAGATGTATGTACTCACTCGTATGTGGTTTTCTGTGGACCTATGTACAGGACTCTAAGCTATTTACAATAGGTCACTTTTCAAGAGCATGTCAGCCCATGTTTAGAATAGGGCCTCCTCCCCCCTTAGTAAGGAGAGGACTAGTAGAGGCCAGTCTGATAACCAACTGACTGACTGCACTTCAACGACTGAGTCGGCTGACTGTGTGGTTATAACTTAATTGTTTTTCTGGGGTCGGCACCAGGTTAACTGGAAGAAGCTCGTCCCAATCATGCCCCTATCTGTCTACGCCAATTGCTACGTATCTTTTATTCCAAACGAAAACTAGGAGCTCTGCGAATACGGAATATTATATACACACGGTTTTACGAATGGCATTGATCTTACCCAAATAAGATAGGACACTTTATTCCGAGCTAAAAAGATGTGTGTTATTCCAGGATGCCATCTACCTATGTCACTAGTTTTGTTTGCGACCAAACTTTTGGAAACAAAATATTACATAAACATTTGAATAACACGGTGTGTGTGCGGAAGCAGCACAAGTATAGTATTTTCCAAAAGCACTTACGATAAGCGGCCAAGTCTATGCTAGTCGTACAGGGAATGAAAGGCGGTGTTCCAATCCGATGAATATGGAAAAGAAAAGTCGTTCGCTGCAGGGGAAATTCAAATTGCAAACTCCATTGTTCCATGACCATGTGCAGCGTCGGAAAGAGCTTAAACGTGTAGGAAACGCCGAGCTTAGTTACAGATTAATGCGGGTTTTGCGACAGCCAATGAAGAATGAATACGCGCGCTTTACCGGTAAGTGATCGCTATGTAAAATAGCACTCTAATGTAAATGCTCTCTTCATTTCTAACCATCGAATGGTGAGATTAAAGAGAATTTGGTTTAATGCGAAAAATTTTAAACGTGCTTTTTTGATTTATCACCGAAAGTGTTTAAGCCGTAGATATTATTGTTTAGTTGATTATCATGCATGTTCGAGTGTATTTGTTTTTTTTTCCTGCTGCTTCTAAAGATATCCGAAGAGGTGGTACCTCACAGCAAAATACCTTACATAATCATCCCCTTATATTCCTCTCGGAGAGAAAAGGGCATTAACATAATCCACTACTCGGGCGCATTGCATGATTTACAGATGACTAATAAAGCACGGTGTTGGATTTAAAAAAACTACTAATTGCCTCCAATAGGGCCTAATAACTGTAATTCTTAGGCAACAACGGGAGTGAAGGCTTAAAACGTCTCCCCCGAAACATCGGGTGCTTATAGTGCTACTAAACTAAATGCAACTATCAGACATAGAACCGTTACTAGTATTTACACATTATTCTTTCTGTGCTAGCAAAAACCAATCCAAATAGTGACCGCAGCAATATTTGCTTAACATAACAGAAACGAACAACTAGGTGGAATTTTGCCAGAGAGCTGGTTACAAAAAACTCTAATAGTATACCATACACTAGAAAGTAGTGTGTTTGAATACACATTGTGCAAACTATCCTTATATTAGGAGAAGATCTCGAGTATGTGATACCGCAGTTTCTCACAAGTATTCCGCCGTCTACAGTGTTATAATTAAATGCACAACTTGCCAACAGCGTCTTGTTAGTGCAATTAAATCAAGTGTAGAGACACGCTTTACGCTGACAACTTTATTCGTTTAAAACTTCAACTTTGAATGTGAATTAGATCTGAATAATGGCGAGTGTCGGAGAAAATTTGAGTGTGTACGCGAGTGTTTTAAGGAACCAAAGATGATATCGTGGAGAAACTTACTAACTTTATAAATGTTCCCAAAGAAAAGCAAAATGACACATAAAATTAAAAACAAATCACCACGATCTCACACCTAAAAAGGCGCTAATAAAATTAAGCGACGTGTGATAGAATGCCAAGATAGAGGATGCTCTTCAAACCACCAACATAATCAGGTCTGCTTTTCTTCTATAATACTCAAAGTGTAGAGAAAGGAAGCTTCAGGAGTTAGATATGTGTATACGGATCCACGTTAACTGGGCACGCGTTGTAAGTTCCGTACGCGGGACACGTAAGCCGCGTGACTCCTAAACGCACGTGTGTAGGTTCCCCAATCAGAGTCGCATATCTACTCGAATCCTATGCCCAATTTATCCAACTTATTTCGGGACATTTTGTACAGTTTTATCACTCTATACTCTGTATTCGGTGTCAAAAGCGAAAGGGATGAGCCAAACACAGGGTAATGGATTCGGAGAAATATACCTTCCGGTACAAAATCGGTAAATAACAGGATAAGGTTACGGCGTTGAAATTGGACGTAGAGTAGATAATCCTGGTATCGGGTAACGTTAATACGATACCATAAAGGAACAAAAATGTTAAAAAAGGATAAAGCCTACCCAAAAACATTACATAATTATTTCCTTTGCGCATAGTACCCCTACGTTTGTAGAGGTGTATAATAACCAAAAACAATTTTAACTACTTACTAAAATATATGTATGTGTTATGTGTTATACATTTTTATTTCTAATTAATTTAAGTAAACAAGGCAAACATTTAAGGTTCGTTCACTCATACCCATGTAGGCATTCTGCACAACCCCGTACTAAGTGAGAATATCTATACGAAATAGTCGGTCTAAGATTGGAGAGCGCTCAGGTGACAGATTTTCAGTAAAATAACTGGAGAACCACAGCACTCACTAGCTTTGTCTAGATTAATGTCTAGATTGCGCAGGCTACCTAAACTGACCTAAATAGCTGACAGCAGTTCTAGCTTTCAGCCGGATTCGAAGGTGTTGCTCTACCAGTACCTAACTTCGAGGAAGCGAACATTTTTCGGACTAAAATTTAGGTATCCGTTTCCAAGATGTACTTAGTATAAAATCTTACTAAATTCTAGCATCTAAAATATAACCGTACTAGCATATTTTACGATCACGTCAAAAAATTAATTTTTAATATAATAAAAATGTGTTACTTACTTCTACATAATTAAATAAACTTTAATTTAGTTTTTATTCTAAAACTAGCTGACCCCCCAGCGGCTTCGCTCGCATGGCCTTGCTCGCGGGATACGGTTAATTACAGTTTTTTAACTATCCCACAGGAAGTATTTCATTTACCGGGATCAAAAGTATCTTATATGTCGACCAGGGATATAAGCTACGAGTACCACCATACAAAATTTCATTTAAATCGGTCCAGTCGTTTCGGATATTAGCCCGCAAAAACAGACAGACAAACAGAAAAACAGAAAATTAAAAGAAAAAAATCGGTTTCACTCCTTACACTTACTCTGACTCGGTTTTTAGCATTTTTTTTTATTATACAGAAATTCGATCTCTACAGTTTTATTATATGTAGTGATGATATTGCTTTCTTTGCAGCCCAGAGTATAAAGATACCTACGTATCATCTGTTATAGATATAGGTACGATGATACACATTTCAAATTCAATTAAATCCGATCACCAACCCTTTCGTCGTTGATTCGAAACACATTTTATCGCGCCAAATCTATACTCATACATATTAAAAACAAGTACATTTTGAAAAATTTTATACCGACTTCCATTCGATTCAGTTATTGGAGTCTATCTCAAAAACTACTGGACCGAATTTGATGAAATAAATGGGATCACACGGAAAGCACCAGCTTTCAAACAAGAAAATAATTTAGAGAATCGGTTCACCCTATCGAAAGTTATGAGGTAACAAACATTAAAAAAAATACAGTCGAATTGAGTACCTCCTCCTTTTTGGAAGTCGGTAGAAAATGTGACGGACCGCTGTCTGTACATGGAATATTTATAAGAAAAAATATTATTGGGACTTTTATAAACGTAAATAGAATGAAAAAATATTATTGTTAGAGTCTTTGTCTGTTTATCTTTTAGCGTTTTCGCACGCTAAATCTCATAAGCGTATTTTCCAATATAGATGTGGGTTTCACTAACATATTAACAAATATAATAACTAATAACATATTGTGGTAAGCTTCACTTAATAGCTAGTGTTTGTTTCATGTCAATCGGTTGATTCATTATAAAAAGTTATTAAAATTTAAAGAATAACTCTCTCGCCAATACACTAAGACCAACCAAGCGAAGCTGTTAGCGGGTCTACTATATACTAGTTGGCCCGCTAGCAGCTTCGCTTTTAAGCGTAAGTTGCTACAAATAATTCAATATTTATTAAAATATAAGCTATGTTTACTGTTATTTACTACCCCAACAAATCAGGCGTTATTATCAATTACAAACCGGACAATAAAATATAGTAAATGCTTTATTCCGTTGTAGAACACAGAATTTAAATGTACCCGCAAACGAACATTAACCGCAGCACACGCGGCGTAATCATGCTGTTACACACATGACGATTTTCTAAACGAGCGCTTCTACGTAATTGTTGAACGCGAGGTACAATTTACGCGTGGCCAAATGGCAAAGCGTCAACATCGGCAACCCGTGCAATCTACATACCAGGTACCTACATAATGATGCCTGATGACTGTCAGTTGTCACCCCTGACTTTCAACTTTGCAGAATGGAATTAAACAAGGCTTTGATCACGCATCGTCTGGATTATCGGCGTTTAAAGATATTTGAAAGCAAAGGACTTTATAAAGCTTTCATTTTACTCGCATAAATTTGGATTCATTAAAGTTTATACTGATGACCAAAATTGTCCATAGAGCAGGTAAACAGAAACAGCAGTTGAATGCAAAAGACATTAAAAAAATTTATGAACGTTATTAGTACAGAGGTAATGTCAGATAAATATATTTGCTTTACGAGTAAAAAGTAAAAAATCTAGATTTTAGATTGCATTAACATACATTGTTTTATAATAATTGCCCTTTTTAAAAGAATAAGATTTCTATCGCCACAGAAAAATCCAAACAAGTGCTAATTTGACGAGCTACTAAATTCATAATCCTATTTGTTTGCATTGTTTAAATATACATCACCAAGGGACTACAAGGCTTAAGAGGATTGCATAGCTAGTACTTTCCATACTAAAAGAGAAAACTCTTTTCTACCTCTTAACATTGTCAGATTTCACTGAATTTTTTTTTTCATGGAGTCATCACACTGTTTACTATGCCCGTACGTTTTCTTTCAGTTTTTTAAGTTCTTTAAAAGGAAATGTATAGTACTTTGCTATACTGAAAAAATCAAAACGTACGGGCATAGCAAACAATGTAATGATACCATGAAAAAAATCACTGAAATCGGACAATGTTAAGAGGTAGAAAAGAGTTTTCTCTTTTAGTATGGAAAGTACTAGCTATGCAATCCTCTTACGCATTGACAATCAACGGCTTGATAACTATACCTATATATCTATAGAAAAAGCTATGCTATTTTCGTAAATTTTCGCTAAGCACTCGTTAGTGCTTTAAAAATCGTACATTAAAAATATATAGGTAAATAAAAGTTCTTTATCGATGAAATGTACTGCAACAGCAAACAGTCTTGAGAAGAATTTAGTGTTTTTTTGCATTAAGCAAAGAGGATCCATATTCTCTCTTCTCTTGAAGACATCTATCGACCAAATTGTTCGAAAATACAAAAGAAGTCTTACAATAAGGCATCTTTTCATCTTTAAATTAATGTTAGTGAGCTCTCAATAGCAAGTATTTTAGAAAGAAAAGCCTAATGATTAACGTAGGCTCAAAACTGTCAGATAATTAATAGTCTTTCAGACGATTACACCGGATTAGTAATTGTTACAGGAACCTTATCTGAATATTAAATTAAGTATTATAAAAGTTTAGCATTGATAGAGGTCACGAAAAGTGCTATATGTACACAAAGTTATTGACTATTCCCGAGCAGACTGGAATTGATACAAGCCTTATATCTTTACATGCATACATATTTCACTCTCCCGTCATCCCTAGAAGTAGGTATAGGCAACCCCAAAACTACACGTCGCAAATTCTACTTAGTACAGTAAGCGGTCTGCCAAAGGTGCGTTCGATTAGCAATGAGGGCATTGGTGGCGTTGCCATTGTTGGCTCTTTTGTTAAAGCGTTCGTAAAGCTCAAAAACGTTATTTTTGCCACTTTTGCCCACACCATACTCGAACCGAGTATAAAACCTAAAATTGCATGATTAATGCTGTCAAATAGATAGTTGTCAAAAACGATCACAAACAACCATGCTCCGGACGTGGGTCAAAAGTTGCAATTTTTGGTGCATAAATAACTCTTTTTTAGCATTGCGATCGGGAAAAAAAAGAGCCTTAAACGACATTCTCACCCACAGATTCCCAATTCGAATGCCCTTGTGAGCGTTTTTAGCGTTATTATCGCCAACTTGGGGCTATACGAACGCACTATAAGTAATTTCTGGGTAAACAGACCTGGCGTTTTTTTATGCAGTTTCCCTAAGTCTTGCAAAAATAAAATGAATACGTTGAGCATGCTTCGTTAACAAATAAGACTTGTTCCAATGCAAAATGATGTGCAAAGTAGCGGTGTGGATAGAACGCACCAACTTAAGTAGATGATCCGTACCTACGATATTGTTACCACCGCCCTATATACGGAGACTGCAAGGCGTTTAGTTCATGCATACAGATCCCTTTATAAATATAATAATGCCATCTCTTCTGAAGAGGTTTTGTTAGTGTACGCGAGCAGCAGGCATTACTGGTTAATAATAAGTAAACTGGTTAGTGAAAATTATTGATTATTGTTTAGTTAGCAAATACAATATGCAAACAATCTTACTCACATCAAATGTGCGGTACGGTGTATCGCTCAGACTCTGGAAATAACAAATTGGGAAAATTAGACAGACTTCATTTTGGCAAAGAACTGTTTTTGGCTTGACAATATATGTACTTTGAAGTTTCAACCGAACTAGAACTTGCCAAAATCTATTTTTTATTATATCAAGTGATGATACGGGCAAGTAGCGCACGTGATGGGAAGCACTACGCCTGCTCTAGACAGTTGCAGTGCCACTCAGAACATAGAACATACGCAATTATGGGCCTAGTACGAATAACAGCGAAGTGTAACTTAACGAGTCGTTCACGTGAAACAGTAAACTGTCATGTATCTAGGGCAACTGTGACACAGATAACTCGTAGTTAGTTCGCCGAAGCGTGACGTTGACGTTTGCGTACTTTTCGAAGTTTTGCATGACACTGCACTGCGCATCGAAATATTGGTTTTGCATCCGTTCAGCACCTTAACTAGCTACAGAAACGGAACCAGTTGAGTTCGTAACACAAAAATGCTTGCGCCTTCTCTACCTGTTTCGTTAGCGACCCTAATTGAAGTCAATTTACATAGAGGAATTTAATTCTACCAATTTGCACTGATTATTGTTTGAACTGACCCCACCAGTCGTATCGCTCATAAATCTCAAGCAAAAGGCACTGTAGAACGTGTGTCGCCACTCAAGGACAAAATCTCCAGACATTTATGAGCTTTCTCAAAATTTTGTTCTCCGAACTTCGTTTTAGCATTCGTCATCGTTTTAATAATTTTTAATAAAGACTGCAAACAGTCAAACAACGTTTATTGTGTATAAGTTGATTATAAAGGTACCATGTCGACGGAAGAAGTTTGGTTATTCGGTAATTGAACGTTAGATCGAAGGAAACTTCTAACCTACTTTTTCTAAGGCTTCACTAAACGAGAAGCACCTCATGTTTTTCTAATAAGAGGAGAGGATGTTCCTTTCAATTGTTATGAAATACTTAGGCTTATACAGATGACGAATATATATTGAAACTTCACGCTTTCAAAATATAAGAAGGCGAAAATGGTATTATACTAGAGAATCACACTAATATCAAAAAGGCGAAAGTGAGTGTGTAAGTGTATTTGTATGTTTGTTACTTCTTCACGCTCTAACGACTACACCAATTATGTTGAAATTTGGTATGGAAGTAGATGAGGCGCTGGATTAACACATAGAATCACCCCTTTTCATCATCATTATCATACATCTCCACGCGAGAATAACTGCTTCGTGACGGGTAAGTGCCTACGTATCTACCTACTAAGACTACAGAATATCGTAACTTATGTACAATATACATCTATCTAATGTAATACCTTTATATATTTATATTTTCTTTCTTGTATATATATATATAGGTATATATATAATATAAACTGACTCGGAAACGGCTCCAACGAAATTTCATGAAATTTAGTATGACGTTTGGGGGCAATAAATCGATCGAATCGAAAACATCGATTTACGCGTGTTTTCAGGCAATTAAGAACTGCTCAATCAACTATTTTACTGCCACAGCAACATTAAAGCTACTTGACAATAGATAGCGTTGATAAGCAACACTAAGCCAAAAAGAGGTAAAAAACTATTAAAAAAAACTATCCAGATATTGTAGTGTTATATGACCATTTTCCATCTAGCACTGTAGCTAGCGGCTTATTACAACGCTAGATAGAAGCCTCTACTAACCACCGGTTTCTATAACCTACCTATCGATCGATTTTACACTAGAGATAGATATTTCACATAAGTTCCATACAAATTGTAACAAGTGTTTTATCTCCCGAAAGGCAAACCGACGATAGGTAGATGAAAATGTTTGTTATCCATATTAATTATCTCAGCTATCACTTACATTTAACCGTTATATTTTAGAATAATTTCTCCAAAAAACTAGCCAAGTGCGAGTTGGACTCGTGCAAGAAGGTTCCGTACCATTTACATTATCTATAATTACCGTAATATTATCATTTTATAGATAATGGTACGGAACCTTTCGTGCGCCAGTCCGACACGCACTTGGCCGTTTTTTTTGTAATTTTTGTTATAGTGGCAACAGAAATACATCATCTGTGAAAATTTCAACTGTCTAACTATCACGGTTCATGAGATACAGCCTGGTGACAGACGAACAGCGGAGTCTTAGTAATTGGGTTCTGTTTAACCCTTTGGGTACGGAACCCTAAAAATCATTTGTAGTTTGGCATTTTATTATGAGAGTACTTTTTTATTAGATTAGGCAACGGTTAGGTACCTAAAAAGAAAAAATAAATGTAAAATGACAATTTTTAAGTAAGCTTATACAGAATAAATGATTTTGATTTTCATTTTTGATCTTACTATACGTATTCAGTCTATCTACAAAACACATTCTCTCGACAAATCGCCGAGAGCTGTCAGCGTAACAATGTGCTTCTTACAAGAGACGTTTCACGGTTTGCAGAGATCTTTAATTGCGTAATCTGATACTGGACCGTTGTTGAGTTCAAGAGGGAGAAACTAATTTTGTTTTTCTTGATAGGTAAATAAATTGATTATGTTTCGATGGGGATAAGCCAACTCAGATATTCTTCCACAAATATTGAAGGATACTGTTGAGAGCTAATAGGACTAAACATCTATGTTTCGCCGGACGAGTATAGTCCAGCGCAGTGCATGCAGAATTTTAATACACATTACAGGATGTATAGGGTCGGTAAGCGAGGCGTCAGTGCAGACCTTATCACCCTCAACTGGAATAAGCATAAGAAGGTAGCTACGAAATAGAAAATGATATTGATATTTATTCGTAAACTTGAAAAGCGTACGTGCAATATGCGGATGAAAAATTAATTTAATTAGCCGTGCACGCACATCTGGTAAATAAAAGCGTAGTGGAAGATAATGTTGTCTATATAAAATTAATAAACACATACCCTCGATATTCTGAGCGGCTGGTTCAGATCGGCGCCACCGTGCATGCGGAAGCCCCACGGCGCGCCGCCACTCAGCTCCACCTCGCGCGCCGTCATCTCCCCCTCTTCACTCCATCACCTCTCTCGTCCACAATTCAATATCCCAACCCAATATAAACTCACAATGCACCCCCAATATTAAAGCGAAAACTGGAAGCCCGTCATTTCGAATATCACAATATCAGTCGCGCCGGACGCCGCGGTTTCTGTAACAAACAATAATTACTTTTGAATGACTGGCTATAAAGCGGCCGTAATAAACCAGAAGGTTCGTTTGATGACAAGTAATTAGTACTATGAACGTCTGTAACTAGATTGCTGCTGTGTTTGTAGGACTAAATTGTAACAGAGACGTTAAATGGCTGCGGTAGTTACTCGCACGTAGGATGTTGTCTCACTGCTTAATCAGTTAATTAAGTTGATATTGCGCTTCGGATCGTTGGTCTACGTCTAATGCTCGAATTCAAATAGGATATCTCAATCCCACGATCGTCTGCCTGGGTGGTTAACTCTATTACGTTATGTATATTTAGTTTTATTGACGGTCCCTGATCGTTTATATGCCTCATAAAGTTGCGAAGAAGTATAAATAAACACGGCGTAACAGATGTAGCATTTGAAGGGACCGTAATCGTGAATAAAGGTTGACCTGCTTTACTTTTGGGTATAGATAACTATCTATACCAAATAGTAAAGCAGGTTTGGGCCACACAAAACAATCTCGAAATAGGTAGAGCATTAATATGGTAATTCATACACATATTAATACATGTCATATGTATACCTCTCAAGGGTAGATGTCATTATAACAATGAAATTTCTGTTGTTACTGGCCGTGTGACCTTTGATGCATTATATTTGGTTTCTCTGTCTATTCGTCGCTGTTCAGTGTTTTTAAGACCTGGCGTTTTTCAGAAGGAACCACACTCAGCGTAAACACAGATCTCAGGAAATTTTGTATGGCTTTAACCACACACGTTCCAGTTCCTGGAAAAGTAGTTTGAGTTCTGCGAAATCTATTGTATTATTAGCCGAATATGGCGAATCGCTAGTCAACGGGTTAACCCTTTGCGTACCAGAGACGTAAATTTACGTGAGTTTCATTCAAAAATCGTTTGTTTTAATTATCACGGTATAGTGAGAGTTAATATTCAAATATGCACTCAAATCAAGTATCACTACTGAGCGAGTTTCTGGAAAACCTGCCTTAGGCATGTCTTTCCGTTCCTGTAGTCCCGACATGAAGGCGCTTTTACAGGAACACTGCATTCGGTTGTGTTTATCCTACAGCTTATTCGATATGTAGCAGAGCTACCTACTATCTAATTCTACTAAACTAACTAAAAATAATACTAAACCAGCTCACAGTCTTTTTTACCAAAACCAGTGATGTATACTTTTCCTGGTTTTGACTGGCCGGTTGGCGCATGTGGTAGCAACCCTGCCTTCTAAGCCTCTGGTCCTGGTTTTGATCCCCAGATCGGTTAAATATTGTCTGAACAGACATGTTCATGACATGTCTGTTTGACCAATGTCGGGGCGTGCATATGTAGGTATGTATTATTGTAGGTATCAGTCATTAGGTTACCATTAGATTGACTATTTAAAAATGACAAATACACTACCTACGCAACATATCATTTAGAAAACCACAAACCATTCTAAACTTTATCACATTGAAACAAGTTAGTTTGTAAACAGCAAACAACAATACGAAGTTGTAACAAATTACTGCAATATTTTAAGCGCAACTAGGTAAAGAACAGTATCGTAAACTAAAAGTAATATCTCGAGCGAGGCCAGTGGGCAGCAGCGAATTATTTTCAGGCCATGATGCACTGTTACATCAGTACTGAAGGTCGGTGAGTAAGTAGAGTATGAATCACTTTTTTAATTTGCAATGACCTGGAGCGGCCACCTGGGACTATTTCCTTGCTTGATGATTATGCTTGATTTTATTGTCAAGTACCTATGTACTTGACAATAAAATCAAGCAGCGCACTATTATACAGGATTACTGGTTACTGATAATAGAAACAGCTTTTTTTATCTTTTATGTTAAAGAAATTTGCAAAAGTCATCAAACTTGCGCAGTCGTAGACTCCCGAATAAAAAATGTTTACAGATAATTCTTATTTTCACAATTATTGGCAACTCTGTTCGCAAAACTTTGTTTTTATTCAATGGTTTTTATTAAGTAGGTACCTACTAGATGACCCGCCAGCGGCATCGTTCGCTTTGTCTTGGTGTAGTGGTGGGAGCGCCGCTTTATGATTTCGAGGTCCTAGGTTCAAAACCCGGGTCTGATCGTTATTAGGTTTTTCTGACAGATATTCTCAATAGGAGTCTGGAACAGTGTCCTGTAGATCGCAATAGCCTCGCCTTCTATTACATGGGACCAAAACAAAAATTATCCCTCTGAAGAAACTTAGGTGTTTCAAACACCGCTGCCTACCCCTTCGAGGATGTAGGCGTGGCGTTTTGTTATGTTGGATTTAAAAATATCATGTATTTCATTACGTATAGTATAGAGTAGGTACTCTAGGGGTTGTATTGCAAAAATTAAAATACGTGTTACATTCTTAGTTATAATTATTAATACACCTCTATTTTTTTATTGTTGTTATGCGAATGCATACAGACAGATAAATAAACAGACAGACAGATAGACAGACATACAGCAGACAGATTATTCGATATTAGTACCAAGATATCATGTTCAGCATGTGACACTAAAAAAGAAACTAGCTAAAATCTCAGTGATGGGCGCAGTGCAGTTCGAATGCATCTGTTATTCACAGAGGTTACCACTAAACACCAGGCTGACCTCGTGCTTGTTTCGTAACCTAATCACACATAAAAAAGGCAATAACTAAAATCGGCAATTAAAAAAAGGTAAATGGAATAGTCACTTAGTGTGGTTTTCGGATATATAAAGAATGTTATTTTTTTTCAAAAAATGGAACCAACTTCAACACCAAAAACTGTGAATTAGTTTGTTAAAGTCGGTGCCATGCGCACAATATTGTGATAATAGGTACTATTTTTTTTTACTCTTTTTAGATTTTTTCACTTATTTTACAGTATCTTGCTAATTACGGGTACGATTGTCATTCACTATCAAAGATGATATCATCAAAATTAGCGAAACACCTTTCAGTTACTGGAGTGTAGTGTAACTCAAAAACTGCTGTACCGAGTTTGATGAAATTTAAATAGACCACCTCGGAAGTATAGGTACTCTACCAAACAAAATAATTTTGCGAATCAGTCCACAAATAGGACTTCAATCTTCAAAAGAAATCGGATAACATACACATACAAAAAAACATACAGTCGAGTACATAGCCTCCTCCTTTTTTGTAGTCGGTTAAAAATAGAGTGAGTTCTCAATAGACTGTAAAATCATGTAGCGCTGCTGGCGAGATCCACGCTTTAGACGTGGAATGTCTGTTCACTTCGGTTTTCATGTCGAAGTAAAACCTAACTTCCCGCTTTCATCGCAGGATTTACTCGAATGTGATTTCGAATGAGAATCACGAATAGCCATTGCTAGAATACAATCTAACTATACAGAACAATATTTTTTACCGACTTCCAAAAAAAGGAGGAGGTACTCTATTCGACTGTATGTTTTTATGTTTGTTACCTCATAACTTTCGATAGGGTGAACCGATACTCAAAATTCTTATTTGTTTGAAAGCTGGTGCTTCCCGTGTGGTCCCGTTTAAATTTCATCAACTCAAAAAATAATAGATAGGTATATGAAATTATAATTCGGCATTAGTACACAACACAGTTTAATGATAAGCCAGTTAAAATGGCAGTGAGCAGGGCACATAGCACGCAGAACAGATGGCCGATGGGGCCGGAATGTTCTGGAATGGAGACCACGAACCGGTAAGCGCAGCGTAGGTACCTACTCCACCGACACGATGGACAGACGACCTGATAAAGGACGACGTTGGATGCAGGCCGCTTCTAAGCGATCCTTTTGGAAAATTATGGGGGAGGCGTAAGTTCATCAGTGGACGACTTACGGCGGAGATGATGATGACACAACACATGTAATTGAAACTTTTATAACTCTTAATGTACTGTAATATCATAATTACGCTTTAAAACCGGCTAAGACTCGCGTAATATTTACCGAAAATATAATATAGTGTAATATCATATATAAAGTGCCAGAGTTGCTCAGTCACAATGACCCATATATATTAAATAACTCACTGTTCCATCTTATCAGTGATGAATTTGGCAAATTGTTTGTACCAAAAACAATATCTGTTGGTAATCGTGCTAGGTTTAGAGAATGGGCAACTCTAGGAATTTATAAAAGTAGGCAAAAGTTATATGAATTGTACCATGAAAAATCGCATAATCATAATCCTGTATTTTTGGAATATGTCAAACGTTATTCTAAGTTATTTAAAGGAGCCTGTTCCTCAGCTAAATCTATTTATTTAAGAAAAGAGATCAAAAATTATGTTAATAAAATAAAAATGACGTGGAACATTATAAACATTGAAACTGGTAAAAATACAGTGCGTAATCGAGACTTTCATTTTTACTTTCAAAATTATTAATAAAGATGTATGAGCGGATTTGGAGGTAGCGGCCGAGTTTGAAAATTTCTGCACTAGTATTCCTTCTTTAACAACCAAAACTCTAAAATCTTCCTCCATTGCTGCTGAGATCTTTCTTAAACAATGTGTAACCGAATGTGACACAACTTTTAAATTTTCAGTAGTTAATTGCAAAGATATTGTAAGCAGTTTTAAAAGTCTTGATGTAAAAAAAACGGCAGACCTATGGGTCTTTCTGTGAAGACCGTTTCTTCAATTATAGATATCATTGCACCCAATCTAGCAGCTGTGTTTAATAGTTGTGTTGCAAGTGGCGTATATTCTGACCTAATGAAGCATAGTAAAGTGGTTCCTTTATTCAAATCTGGTAGTACCACTGATCCAAAAAAAATTCGGCCTATTTCTGTACTATCTACGCTAAGTAAGATTTTCGAAAAATTTATATTACATCAATTAGAAACTCATTTTAGTGCTAACAAAATTTTCCATAAAATCAATTTGGATTTACAAGGAATCCCTCTACTATAGACGCAGGTATAGAACTTATAAAAGATGTGTTTGATGCCTGGGAGAACTCTCAGGATGCCTTAGGTGTTTTTGTGACTTATCTAAGGCATTGGACTGCGTCCTACATGATATACTTGTCAGGAAATTACAACACTACGGTATTAGGAACATGGCTCTCAACCTTTTGACTTCATATTTAAAAGATAGAATTCAAAGGGTTGACATAAATGGCAAAAAATCGCCCGGCTTTATAATCTCAATGGGCGTTCCACGAGGTTTAATACTAGGGCCGTTCTTGTTTTTAATCTATATTAATCTGTCCGAATCAGCAAGACTCATTCGAGTTAAGTTTCATTCATAAATCTATTGTTATTTTTTGCGCTGATGCGGACGGGTTAATGACTCACCTATTATATAGAGACCTATTATGACCTCACAATATTATATAGAGAAAAATCACGAGATTGTATTGTTTGCAGATGACACTTCACTGTTGTTTAAAATTAAAAGGCAGTTATTAAACTATGACGATGTTACCAATGCATTAGCTAAAGTTGTGAATTGGTTCAATACAAATAATCTTCTCCTCAATGAGAAGAAAACTAATTGTATAAAGTTCTCGACACCAAATGTGAGACAAGTAGAATCCAATATACAATTGAATGGAACAGGGTTGGACCTTGTGGAGTCAACGGTTTTTTTGCAGATATTCATTCTATTTTTATACTGCAAACAAGGGCTATACGAGCAATCTACAGTTAGCTCCCTGAGTTTCCCTTAGTTTAAAGTTTAAAGACATAAACATTCTAACTGTTGTCTCTCAGTTTATCTATGAAAATCTAATGTATGTAAAGAAAAACATCAGCAGTTTTGATAAAAGGATTACAATTAAAAAATTTCGGATTACTTGGAGGATAAAACAGCTTGGGACTGATCACTCCAGGATCTATCTACTCGGGGTGGTATGCAGAGAACCTCCACGTGGTGCACCCTGGAAACTGTTTGGACCCGGTAACGCAGGTGTCCAACAGGCCAATCTTCTGCCGTCGCTGTTTACGCGCCGTTGCTGCGACTAAGTCGGAATGCCTAAGCAACCAAAAGACCCGTCTGAGAAACTAATAAAAGGCCCTTATCAGGGCCACCCTACTGCAGGAAGAGATTCTTCTGTAGACCTCTCAGAGGCTCATACAGATGAAGAAGTAGTGCCGGATGCTGGATCCATCTCTAGGATGGTGTTGCGCAGTAGTTCGGAGACTGCCGATGGAGAGCTCAGCCGTCGAAAGCGGCCGGCTTCTTCACCTCTCGTGCCCGGGCATTTAGACTCGGACACGGAAAATGAAGGGACGGCGTCCGCTAAGGTGGCGACATCCAGAAGGGGGAGGGGTAGGACCACCAAAGTGGGTCCGTCAAGAGAAGCATTTCTTAAGCCTGCGCCGGTGGCTTCACCTGCGGCGTCGGACGGAGAGCTTAGCGAAGTCCTAAAAAGCAGGCGCTTTAAAAAGGCACCGGTTGCTGCTGCCGACTTCGGGATAGAGACTGGGAGTGAGTCCGACGCTGTTCTGATGGTCGACGATCTCAGCACGTATCACTCAAGGCGGATACCAGGAAAACGGTGAAAGAGACTGCGGCACCCAGGCCAGTTTCTGAGCCAGCTCAAAAACTTACCCGCGAAGCCGGTAACAGGGCATGCCAGGCCCCGAAGTCTATCGCTTCTAACTTAGCGGCCACGGGCCCCTCCACCTCCAAGGTGGATCGATGTGGCAGAGAGGCTGCCTCCACCACTCAGGCGGAAACTTGGGTCACGGTGGTGGGGAAGGGCAAGAGGAAGGGGAAGGGAAAAGGAAAGGGGAAGTCATCCCCTCCCTCGGCCATACCCGCAAGTGTTCCTGCGACTCGTTCCCGGGCCGGAAAGCGCAATAAAACCAAACCGCAGGCTACCGCTGCCCGTAAGATTGTGTCGGCTCTGATATCCCCAAAATCTGCAGCTGTGGTGTTTTCACTACAGCCTGAAGCCGTGGAGAAAGGGGTAACCTACAGTGACATCGTAAAGATGGCACAGGAGAAGGTGGATCTCCAGGAGCTGGGAATAAACCAGCTCCGCTTTCGGCAGACGGCCACAGGAGCCAGAATGTTGGAGATCCCTGGCTCACAAAATAGCGAGAAGGCAGACAGACTCGCGGAGAAACTCCGTGGGGTTCTGTCTGAGGTGGCTAGCGTCACCAGGCCCGTAAAATCCACCGACGTAAAGATAACGGGTCTAGATGATGCTGCCACAAAAGAGAAGGTGGCACTGGCAGTCGCCGAGGCGGGTCGGTGCGACGTGCGCCTCGTAAAAGCCGGGGAGATACGTCCCGCTTTTGGCGGCACCAGGTCCATAATTGTCTCCTGCCCAATTCAAGCAGCCAAGATGCTGCTGGAGAAGGGCAGACTCTTGATAGGTTGGAGCTCAGTACGAGTGGTGTCACTGGGGGTGCGCCCCATGCGCTGCTTTAGGTGTATGGGGCTGGGGCACACGCGCCCCCAGTGTCCCGCATCGGCTGACCGAGGGAATCTGTGTTTCCGATGCGGAGACGCGGATCATTGGGCCGCCAGCTGCAAGAAGTCTGACCCGCGCTGTGCAATATGCGCGGAGTCGGGTAGGCCTTCTGGCCATATAATGGGGGGACGCAACTGCGCCCCTCCGAAGACGAAGGGGACGGCCAACAGGACCCAAGCCTCCCCTTTAGCCTTAAATAAGGCCACACATGACGCCATGCCCCATCCGGCGTGCGAGGAGGTTGTAATGTCTGACTGATGGATCAGGTCCGACATCACAACCTTCTCCAGACGAATTTGAACCACTGTGCC
Organism: Selenia dentaria; assembly: GCA_917880725.1. Classification (NCBI taxonomy): domain Eukaryota; kingdom Metazoa; phylum Arthropoda; class Insecta; order Lepidoptera; family Geometridae; genus Selenia; species Selenia dentaria. The sequence continues at coordinate 14,965,773 of OU862888.1, read as the reverse complement.
GGGGCTCAAGATCTGTTTATGCAGAGCTTGGTGCAGTGGAAAATAGACGTGGCGGTTGCCGCGGAGCCATACTATATTCCCCCTAATCCCTACTGGGCTGGGGACTTGGATGACTCCGTGGCTATTGTGGGACGGAGGGGCGGGCCCCCCTTCTCAGTAGAAGAGAGGGGCTCGGGTTACGTAGTGGCCAAATGGGGAGAGAATGTGGTCGTTGGTGTATACTTCTCCCCAAACAGACCCGTTGCAGAGCTCGAGGTCTTTGTAGACCTTTTGGCCGCAGCGACAAGGAGACAGGCGCCTCGTCAGGTCTTCCTACTGGGAGACCTGAATGCCAAGGCGCGAGAATGGGGCAACCCCTACACTGACTCTCGCGGGGAGATTGTCAGGGAGTGGGCGGTTGCCACAGGATTGATCCTGCTGAACAAAGGGTCAGCCCACACGTGCGTGCGGCACAATGGGGGGTCCGTGGTGGATATATCTTTCGCCACCCCAGGTGTCGCAGCACGTATCTTGGACTGGAGGGTGTTGTCTGAGGTGGAGACACTCTCGGACCATAAATATATAAGGCTCGAGATCTCTGCCTCCCACAGCCATGGAGGGCTTCAGCGCGTGGAGCGAGCTGATTTCCCTCGCTGGGCGATTAGTCGCCTCGACGCCAATCTTGCTGAAGAGGCGGCAATCGTTCAATCTTGGTTGGCTGGCCCCATAGTGAACGCTGAAGCGGAAGTGGACGCTGCAGCAGGCCACTTCCGAGAGGCGTTGACGGCCGTGTGTGATACGGCCATGCCGAGGTCCCAGCGCCGCCCCGACCGCCGAGAGGTGTATTGGTGGAATGCGAAGATTGCAGATCTCCGAACTGCCTGTTCCAGGGCGCGTCGGCCGTACAGCCGCTGCAGAAGACGCCGCAAGGGCCGTGGCGACGCCCAGCTGTCAGCTGAGGAACTGGCAACCGAGAGCCAGCTGTATAGCTTGTACCGTGACGCCAAGCGGGAGCTTCAGCTGGCCATCAAGCAGGCAAAATCACGGGCCTGGGGCGAGGTGCTGGTGGATCTGGATAGGGATCCCTGGGGACGTCCGTACAGAGCCGCCCGGAATAAATTCCGAGGCCAGGCGTCCCCAGTAGCGGGAGGCCTAGAGCCACTGCTTCTAGATAGGGTGTTAGAGGGACTCTTTCCTGCCATGAACCCTTCCTACATCCCTCCGACAATGGCCCCCATATCCCTCGAAGAAGTTCTAGACCCGGCCTCTATCCCACTTGTGTCGGAGGTAGAGATAGAGCTTGCAGTCGGCCGTCTACGAGGAAAAAAGACGGCACCCGGTCCAGATGGGATTCCAGGTCGGATTCTCAGGATCGCCCTGAAGGAAATGGGAGACCGGCTTCGAGTCCTGTTTGACGCGTGCCTCACGTCAGGGCGGTTCCCGAAGCTGTGGAAGGATGGTAGATTGTGCCTTTTACGGAAGGAGGGCCGAGCCGTTGATTTGCCATCCGGGTACAGGCCCATCGTACTGCTGGATGACACAGGAAAGCTGTTAGAGAGGGTGGTAGCCTCACGTGTCATCCGGCACCTAAAAGATCCTGGGCCTGGGCTGTCGGAGGCCCAGTTCGGGTTCAGAACAGGGCGGTCTACAATAGACGCCCTGCTCTGGCTCAAGGAGTGGACGCAGGAAGCGGTCAGCAAAGGAGATAAGGCGCTGGCAGTTTCGCTAGATATAGCCAACGCCTTCAACAGCCTCCCTCATGGAACAATTCAAGAGGCGCTCCGCTATCACGGAGTGCCCTTGTATCTGCGGAGGCTGTTGCGTGACTATCTCCAAGACCGTGAGATCCTGGTCGAAGGACGCGACGGTCTAAGGCGTCATCGTGTCTGCTGCGGTGTTCCACAGGGGTCGGTACTGGGACCGCTTTTGTGGAACGTAGGCTACGACTGGGTGCTCCGTGGAACGTTGCCTGCAAACATACGGGTTGCGTGCTACGCGGATGATACCCTAGTCGTAGCCAGGGGTAGGGATCTTAGGGAGGCAGTGCGGTTGGCCACGGTGGGCACAACCCTGGTTACTGACCGCATTCGCACTCTGGGTCTGGAAGTTGCCCTCTCCAAAACCGAGGCCCTACTGTTTCATGGGCCTCGGGGGGGAGCCCGCCCAGGTACGCAGGTGAATCTGGGTGATGTCCAGATACCGGTTGGGGCCCAAATGAAATATCTGGGCCTTGTCCTGGACGGGAGGTGGGCTTTTAGGGCCCACTTCGCCCAACTGGCCCCAAGAGTCGTGGGGGCCGCAGCTGCCTTGGGAAGGCTACTGCCCAACGTGGGTGGCCCGAGTGCTAATTGCCGCCGGCTATACTCCGGAGTGGTCCGGAGTATGGCTCTTTACGGGGCACCGGTCTGGGTGGACGCTCTCAGTCGTGACAATAAGACTCTGCTGCGTCGTCCGCAGCGGGTCATCGCGACGAGAGCGATACGCGGGTACCGGACGGTGTCCTGGACGGCAGCGTGCGTGCTGGCCGGTGATCCCCCCTGGGAGCTCCAAGCGGAGATCCTCGCCGAAGTGTATCACTTCGTGGCGGCGAGGAGATCCCGTGGAGACGCTCCAGCGTGGGAGGAGGTCACACGTATACGGTGGCAGGCGCGAGACGCCTTGTTGCGGCGGTGGACGGAGGACCTGGCTCCACCAGTCCCTGGGCAGTGGACGGTGGAGGCCATCCGCCCAGTCCTCCAGAGGTGGGTGAGGCGGCGATACGGCTCGCTGACCTTCCGATTGGTGCAGGTGCTTTCCGGACACGGATGTTTCGGAAAGTACGTGCACCAAATCGCGAGACGGGAGGCGACCCCAGCCTGCCACGAGTGTGGGGCGCCGGAAGATACAGCGCAACACACGCTGGAAGTGTGTGCTGCATGGGGCCCGCAGCGGCACACGCTTTCAGCGGAAATAGGCGGAGATCTCTCCCTGCCGAGCGTGGTAATTTCCATGCTCGGCAGCGAGAGATCGTGGCAGGCGGTGGCCACCTTCTGCGAAGCGGTGATGGCGCAGAAGGAGGCTGCGGAGCGGATCAGGGAGAACGATGTCCGAGCTGATCCACTCCGGCGCAGACGACCGGGAGAACGGAGGAGACGGTTCGCACGTCTCCTCCCTCCACCGTAGTGGGGTCACTGGCGAAGAGTCGGGGGACTCTTCGTCGGCTTGCACGGCTCTACACGTCTAGGGGGTGACCTTGGTGAGCAAGGTCATCCCTTCACAGGCGCTGAGGCCCGGTTAAGATCAATCCGGGCCTACCGCTGGGGCGAGATGGTGATTGCCAGCGCGACCCTGTCTCGCCCCACCTTGGCGGAGGACTGCTCACGGGGGGGTTTTAGTGGGTCTGAGCCCCACACGCCCCCTTCCGTCACCCCCGTGGCGGAAGGGAAGTGCACAGCATTTCCCCCCTCAAAAAAAAAAAAAAAAAAAAAAGGATCTATCTACTCGTGTACTAAGATGTCAAAGTGTAGCGTGTCTTGCCCTACTGATACCATTATTATGTTCTCTTTTGTAAGGCAACACACACAATATTTGTAGTACCTAAGTAAAACATTGTAAAAACATCTATATAAAAAGAATGGCCCCGAGTTTCTTGCCGCTTCTTCTCGGTAGGCTCTATATATTTTGGAACGCGGCGGTAGTCTAGTACATTATAATGAAAAATTGACGTTCATAAGTGCGTCTTTGATGCCTAAATTGAACAAATGATTTTGACTTTGACTTTGACTTATCTTGATAAAACTTGGCACAGAGGTAGCCTGTAACATGAAGAAGGACGTATGCTATAATTCAATTCCGTGGGATAGTGCCATTTCAAGCGCGCGGGTAGCGTCGCAGTGTGGGTCACAATAAAATATAAGTATATAAATGAACATAGGTACGTCTTCCCTTATTTCAGTAACTAGTTAAAAGCTATAGATATTAGTGGTTATTAAAACTAGGTTTTGATTTTAATAACCACTAACTTTAAGTACTTAATATGACCAATATTAAGTACTTAAAAACATATTCTTAAGTCTAAATACGAGTATGTTATCGTTTAAACGCCAAAAGGTCCTGGAAGAGAAAATATTTTTCCTAGATTCATTAATTGTCACCATTATACAAAATCCGTCATTCTTTAGAACCCGACCGTTCTCCAGAAATTAGCTTAAATTGCTTAAAAGTTTCATAGCTTACTGCGGGAGATCAAAATTGTCGCCCCCATTTATTTGGACATGGAACACCCAAATTACATAATCGCTGTTTTAATTAAAATGTGATAGCAGGGGAATTAATTCAACTCGCGCTCTGTAGCCCGCATTGTGTCAATGATGACGTCTAACTGAAATCACAACATACATTATTGCGCTGAAATGTGGTTTGTTGGCGACCGACCGCACTATACCGCCACCGGTCGCGCATTTGAGAACAGCTGTTGTGACACATGTGTAAACATGTTCCGTTGTGTGACTGGACGAACGGGGCAGGGTGTAGGTTTGATGCTAAGTCATAACTAATAATGTAAGCATAATATAATCAGCCCGTGATATCGCTCTATATCGCCAAAACGCGGGTCACATTGCGGGTCGGCGGATTGACTAACGACCAGTCTAAGTGACCGAAGTTTCAGATCGCTAGACAGTCACAAATATATCCTAGTGACTGTTTGCCCGATACAACGACCGATTCACTGCTTAACTTACCCTGAAGCACAAGAGGCGCTTAGTTAAATAATAAATCATAATAATAAATTGATTTATTATTATTATTATTTCTTTTATTTAATTTTTATCACGGATTGCACCCGGTCCTTTACAAAGGCATAAGTGGGGCTGTACCAACACTTACGAGGCCTGTTTGGTATAAAAATACAATGTATTACATAAACAGCATTTGATATGAATGTGAAATGGTATAGCTATTGCAGAAATTGGTAACATAGTAGGGCTATTGACATGAACTCTTCATTGATAAAGGAAATGGTTATTGACGAGACTACGGCACCTGCCAATTTTAGTCTCATATTAAAATATTTAGGCAGGTGGTGACTTGCCACCCACTAAACCTTAAAAAAAAATTTACTCACGTTAGTTTTTAAGCAATTTCCACCATAGCTTAGGAATGTTAATTGTGATGTTTGGAGAACGAATCTCCATGAAAATGTAATATTTAAAAAAAAAAAAAAACTAGTCAAAAAATGGTACGGACCAAAGAGTCTGTAGTGTGGAAGACTAATTAGAAAAAAAAAAAATACTTTAAACTAACCATAACTAACATAATATAAATTATATTAGCCATAACGGCTACCATCTATGGTGACAAAACAACGTTGGTGTGGATGGCTGAAGGGTGTTGAGAGGTGTGCTGCGGTTTCACTAGAGCGCTACTACTGGCGTTATGCCCTTTAACACTTCCACCCTTGGAGCTTTTTGTTACATGCTCTTGCTTCTCCACCCCCAGACGGCCAATTAAGGCAAGCCGGGGGTCAGGGGTCTCATTTAGCCCCAGGGAGAATCAGGGTCCACGGTGTCGCCACTCACCGACGGCTCGCCACAAGGCCGCCCCTGCGGGTCTATTATTATTATTCCTTTTATTCACCAAAGTTCACGGATTTCATCCGGTCCTTTACAAGGACATAAGTGGGGCTGTTGCCAACACTTAGAGGCCTGTTTGGTATAAAAATACAAAGGAGTATAAAAAACAGCAAAAAATGTTAGTTGAAGGGTAACATGGTACTTATAACTATTATACAAAAATGGGTAAAATGGCCAGGCTATTGATATGAACTTATTAGTGATAAGGAAGATAGTGGGCTATGGAAGAGACTACGGCACCTGCCAATTTCAGTCCCATTTTAATTTTTTTTGGGCAGGTGGTGACATGCCATCCACTAAACGGGCCCCCCATAACGGCTACTATCTATGGTGACAAAAGGGGCAACGTTGGTGTGGATAGCGAAAGGGTGTCGAAAGGTGTGCTGCGGTTTCCCTAGAGCGCTACTACCGGGGTTATGCCCTTTAACACTTCCACCCTTGGAGCTTTTTGTTTCTTGCTCCTGCGTCTCCACCCCCAGGCGGCCAATTAAAGCAAGCCGGGGGTCAGGGGTATCATTTAGCCCCAGGGAGAATCAGCGTCCACGGTGTCGCCACTCACCGACGGCTCGCCACAAAGCCGCCCCTGCGGTATTATTATTATTATTTAGTTTAAAATGTCATTAGTAAGCTACTAGATCATGCAAAATACATATGTTTAGTTACGACCAAGTAGTGTAGCTTACTCTAATTAGTGACGTTAGCTAAGTTTATCCAAATTTCCTAATTAAAAGAGATCGTAAAAAAAATTCAATCTTGGTTAACGATACATTTTATTCTTTGGAAGACAATCTGCAATTACAATGACAAAATTATTTATTTTGACCGTCAATGTCGGGTTGAATGCAATTAAATGTACCTAATGTGCAGCCTCCCTAAAAAATAATAAGAACAACGAGATATTTTATTTAAACTGTGATGTAATTATTGACAAACAAACCACATATTATTGACATTAATTTAATGACATTTTACCAATCCAATTTATTCTTCACAATTTATACAATGTTTTAAATTTACTAATGTATATAACTATTTACACCTAGGCTAGTTTACTTAACATTTGTACGCTTAAAGCAGACCACAGCGTGTACAATAATCTATTTTAAAATCCTGTCTTACCTGTCACAAATAAATAATTTGAATTTTAATTTAGCCATCACAATCATCTCAGCCAATAGGACGTCCACTATCGCACATAGTTTCCCAAATGTATTTCCAAAAGGGCCATCCACCATGCAAGCAAGCTGCCTGTAGATCTACCATGAATTAGCAACATAAATGTAATCTATAGTCGATACTCGATCTCGTCTATCTATTAAGCTTTTGATTGGCGTACTCGCTATCAATTTTAGTTATACAATTGACCGCAAGGTGGGACTGTTCTTTTTTCATACATTTTTTCGCGGCAGTCGATAGTGAGAATCGATTGGTGTCAATGTTGTAAACTCATGGTAGACCTACTAGATACATAATAATAATAATAATAATGTTTATTTACCAATCTCAATACATCTTCTTAAGGTATATACAGTATAACTTAAATACTAGCTTAAATACTTAATATGAGACCTAACTGACTTTCCCTGAGGGCCCCAAACTAGGCTAAGCCTGTATCTTGGGAGCCCGACACAAGAACCAATTGTACAAGGATAAGTATGTGGCGCGCGAGTTCGTGCATGACAAGCATATTTATACGAGTACATGTGTGCGTTAATTACCTATCGAATGGATTAATTATTATAACGTTATTATAAAGTCAATGTGTGTGACATATCTAATTAATACTGAGAAATGGTTAAATAATGGCTAATTGTAGTACAAATTAGTATTTTGATAGTATTAGTAGTTATTTAATATATGTTAGCACTAAGTTCCAATATCTAGGCTGTGCTGTGCTGCTGTGTAATCTAATACATTTTATTCTTAAGTGCTTAATTCAAAATAGTTAGGGTTAGACTCATGAGTTTGTGCGGGGGTAAGTGTGAGTGTGTGTTTGTGTGGATGTGTTTGTGTATTTGTGTGTGAGTGCATGTGTGGACTCGTAAGTACGTATGAGTGAAGTTATGCATAAATCTTTTATAGGTATGTAGGGAAGGTATGTGATGAGGCGGTGAGAAGTTTGTAGCTTAGTCAAGACAAACAGATCAATGCTTGATTACTCGTATTATATAATAACGTGTGTCCTGAAATACTGTAACTGCTATTAGGAGTTTACGTTTGATATTAATGACGGACCGTGTTTTATTGTCAACTCTTGTTAAAAGCTGTTTCATTACATCAATCTAAATCCGTGATTTCCACATACGGTTTTATAAATAATAATAATAAAAATAAATCTTTATTCATTATCTTAGAGCTAAGGTGGACATCATGGACCTAATTCTAATACAACTAATGATAAATTACACTATGCCTGAACTAGGTGAACCTGTGTCTCAGGCGAAAAATGCTTACACATGTATTGAACTAATAAACACATTAACACAATAATATACAAGTAAACGATTAGTTAACAAATTACAACTTATAATATAAACAAATGTAATACTAATTTAAAATAAATTATGCCTACGTAGTATTTTTAACACAAGAGTCATTTACCTAGGTCACTAAACACACAGCTTATAACTATTACATAGGTACCATTAATAACTCCTCGGTTTCCTCGTAAGTCATGTTGGCTAGGGCACTCAAGATGGTTTTCTTACAATTTGAGATTCATTTCATATATATATAAACTACGATTAAGTTTATTGTATAGATATGGCCCTAAAAACATAAAAAACCTAGTGGCGAAAGCATGCTTATTATTTCACAATATAATAAACTAGCTGTATTCTTTCGAAAAAAGTTACTCTAAAGTTATACGAACATCAAACTGTTAGACTTGGTTAGATTATGCATGTCCGTCCTTCCGAACCTGAGCAAGAACTTATCTGTCCATACATATAATAAGTATCTTTATTTACTCTGGCCGCATTTTCTCGCACTATTTCCACAGTATGTGAATGGGTATTTCTATTCGGGTGGGTGCGATAAATAAGCACCGTGCGAGCATCCCCGCTCCGGCGGAAGCGTGCGAGTGACATCTGAATCGAACCCTGCGAGGCAACGTTGCTGATACGTAACGTGTCTACATTGACCTTGTTTCATATGCCGATGGACCCGATAATGTCAATTAGATGTTTGTAGGTAAGATCACAGTGCAATTTTCCATTCAATAAGAAATTGTTGATAGAGCGCATTCACGAGAAGTATTGGCATACTCGTATCGTAGGTAGTTCGCCTATGCTTATACACACATCAAAATATTTTGTGATCATTAGCATAAGCTGATATATTTTTTTTAAATTAACTTAATGAACAATTAATAATAAAAGGTTTGTATTCAATATAATAAATAACTCGTCCCCTGGATCGGACAGCATGCGGTGATCCTCCTGGGCATGCTGACACTCAAGTTATCCAGCATTTTTTGGGGTAACCTATGCCCCATTCTTGAATAGCGGCTTTCCTGAGCTCTGGCACTATCTGGGGACGTGCCTGACGGTTCCAAACATCTCGCTTAAGAGCATCCCACGCGTGCTCTTTTGGGTTTAAGTCAGGCGAGTCGGCAGGCAAGTCTAACCTTGTGATGGTATATTGTCGGAGAGCAGCATGGACTCGTTGAGCTCGATGGGCCGGCACATTATCATTGTCCAGTACAAATTGGTGCCCATAGTTTACTCGGAATGGTCTGACAATTCCATAAATAGCAACTAAAAAGTCGAAGAAATATAATCAACCATAACAAAAAGAGTTCGATTTTTCAAAGTGATCGCAAACTTTTTTGATGTGTGTACACCCAAGTAAATGATGACAAGTCAGCAAATTTGAAAAAGGGACAAGGCTCCTTTACTCAATACTCAATACTAATAAACAATAGTACCCAAATTGATTTTATTTTTAATACTCACTAGACAGGACGACGCACGCAAGAAAAAAGAAAATGGTTGAATACAAAATATGATGAATGATGTGATTATTACGGATTTTTTTTACTTGGTTAATTAAGTATATAGATTTTTCTCAACTTTTCCTTTTTTCTTTAAACTCGGAAATAGGTAAGTGACAAACACACATGAAGTAAATGCAAATATATCAATTCTAATTGCTCACATGTAACACTACTGTTAAAGGGTTAATCGCTGCTAGTAAAGGGTTTTTCTCAAAAATGGTATGAAATGTTGCCATAACATCTCTAAAAAGTATCCAGAAAGTGAAACTCTACCGGAGACTTATTCACAACTGTCCAGTAAGAAGCGAGATTTTAAATTTGGAAACTTCTACTGTCCAGTATGTATGTATGTAATTTACTTATTGGACTGTAGGTCATCCTCTTTAGATCTGCTTAGAAAAAAACATAGTACCAGACACAGATTAGAGTTTAGCCATTATAACATGGTTAATAGGAAGGAGGCTCCAAATATATGTCTATCTCTCTATATTTTTGGAGCCTTAAACAGTCTGTGACACTTAACGCGACGCAGAAAAAGTATGCACGATGCGTTTTGTACTTAGTAATGTTGTAGAAGTATAGTGTGAGATTTTATGTTTGTATTTAGTAATTTCAGTTTATAAATCATGTTGTATCATCATTCTAAAATTAACATGGAGATTCAAAAACAATAATTAACATTTTTTATTAAAACATTCATGCAATGTAAAAATCGAACAATGTTCAAAATTAAACGCAAACTTTTTAGTAAAAAAGCGACTGGCGGGATTTCACATATAATTGTGACAATTGTGTTTTAATTTACCGTGTGAATAATCCTTTAAAACTGAGTTCAAGCGAATCTGATTCGGAAATAGATGTCACTCCTCCTGATTTAAAAGCTGAGGTCGAAATAGCAAAAACATAATTTACTTCCTCCAAAATCCAAGGAGCTCTTCTCCAAAACTTATGAAAAGTTTAGTTGGTCTGAAAATACAATTTTTTAAAAAAGCATTATACAAGCCCCAATCAGTAAGTAAGCCATCCTGGCCCCGTATATAACCGGATATAACCGGTTATATAACGATTAACTCATACTTGGTCTGGAAGGCTTACTTACTGGATTCTGCAGTAATGTACTATTAATTAGGTACAATGTTTGTGGCAGATCTTTATTTATTAGGAACGGCAGAATTTTGAGAAAGGAATCACTATCATCGATACAATCATTAGTAATTCAGATAAGCATTTATAAAATTTCTAGCGTTAAAAAATAAAATCTGGACTCGTGGAAATTAATTCTATAAATGACATAAAGGTAGGTGTATAATAAAACCTCCTTTGCATAATTACTATAAATCGATACACGATAATAAAATGTTTCTATAATATATTTATTTTGGTAGCTTACATCATAATCATAATCAGCCTATTTTGTTCCCACTGCTGGGACTCGAGCCTTCCTCTCAGAGAGAGGAGTTGGGCCATAATCCACCAAGCGGGCCCAGTGCGGCTTGGATAGGTTAGTGGCCAACCCATGTCAAAGTTTTCAGGCCTCCCGAAGGCCTTCGACATAACCTAACGACCTTAAGACAAACAATTAGTTTTGCTGAATTTTACAAAACCTAAAATAAACTGTACTCGTACCTAAAGATAGTTACAATTTATGTAACTATCTTCGTGGTATATTATGTCAGCCTAGCAAAAATCCTGAGTTAGATAGACGATCGATACATTTCAGTATATTTTTATGAGACCTTAAAACTCAGGGAGCCATTAGATAGAGGGTTCAATTTTGAAGTATCAATATAACTTGAACAAAGTACGCAATAAACTACAGAATTCGGTGAAAATTAAGGGTTATACGGTCATACCATATTTTAGAGTAAAAGTCCGACGCCACTGAAAGTGTCGAGAGATAGCGCAAGGGTCAGTAGATTTCGTTACTCTCTTATGAACAAAACCACATCTCTTGACTTTCTGTACCTGTTCTATTAAAAGGAATACGACTTGTTTTGTCCTAACCCGCTGCGGCGAAGTCCAAAAGGAGAGTTATGTGTTTGACCTGTATATGTATGTCCAATCGTAACTCCTACTCAACGGCATAACCGATTTTCATAAATGGTACTTCGTTAGTTTCGTCATGATGGAGCGAGTATCACTGGATTGGGTACATACATTTTTTATACCAAGAAATGAAACCGGCTTCAAAAAACTATCTTCGCCGGAAAAAAATACTGTCAATTACGATATCATCCAGATAGGCAAAACACTTTTCAGTTCTTGGATAGTAACTCAAAAACCACTTGACTAAATTTGATAAAATATAAATGGGACACCTCGGAAGTATATACTCAAACAAAGAAATAGTTATCAAAATCGGACTACTCTATAAAGAGTTATGCGTAATCATAATATAAAAAATATATACGCGTCGACTTAAGAACCTTCTCATTTTTATGGATGTCGGTTGAAAATACTCCACAAATAGCAGATTTAATGCGTGCTTTAACGTGCGAGCTTATTCATTTCCGATGTCAGGTTATTTACAGTTTTAGTTTATTTTCTTGTAATCAAGTAAAGTAATAAAACAATAAAGAAAGAAAAAATGTACAGTAGGCATTATGCGTACATTTTTTTGATCCGTAATCATACTTGATATAAAAGTACTCAAACTCAATCAATCATACCATATTTAAATTACGAGTTTATACGACTTCCATGTTCTTTAATATTTCAAGTTTAGGGCAACACAGCTCCTTTGTGCTATCAGGTAACCGCAGGGATAAAATTGAAAATAGGATATATGACGCAAATAGATCAGCACGAACCGAGTGTCAGTAACAAGACGTTGTAGTCTTTTATTAGCCCAGACTGTGGCTGACTCATCCTGCATTTGGTTAATCGAAGGTTAAATTTAATAGTAACTCGTGAACTACATGTTACACTACAAAAAACTCTCATAATTCACAGCTAATAATAAATATAATCCTACTAATATTATAATCGCGAAAGTTTGTATGTATGGAAGTATTGGATGTTTGTTACACTTTCACGCAAAATCTGCTGAATGAAATTTGGTACGTAGATAGATGGGGCGCTGGAATAACATATAGGATTATTTCCAAAAGTAGGTAGAAAAGCAGGCGGCCCACCTGATGGAATGTGGTCACCGTCGCCTATAGACGTTTGCAACAAGTGCGTTGCTGACCTCTAAGAAATTGAATTTAATGACGCCCTTTTTAAACAACCCACATTTTCATTATCATCATCCACATCATCCATCACCACGCGATTGTAACCGCGGGGCGCAGCTATTATGAAACATAGAATACTAGCTGCGCTACGCGGTTTCACCCACGTGGTGATGTATGATGATGATAAGTATCACATGTGTTATTTGAGCGTCTCATCGGTCTACACACCAAATGACATCCAAATGGGTTTAGCCGTTCTGGCGTGATTGAGTAACAAACCTCCATCTAACCAAACATTCATATTTCATTAGTAACTAAGATTTTCGTTGTTAATAACGTCAATCTAACATTATATTACATTTTACTCCGTGAGGGGATGGGATTAAAGAATCCCCTCCGCCATCGGGATGCCAAGGAACTAACGTAAGATGCGAGGAAACCCGGCTCACTAAGTGGTATAGGTCTCATGTGCAAAAGGCCGGCTGGTTGGCACCACCCCAGTGCCAGATATTCTGCCGCAAAGTGTGTTACAGTGTATGATATTATTATTTTTCAGGGTTCCGTACCCTGAAAACGGGACCCTATTACTAAGACTTCGCTGTCCGTCCGTCTGTCACCAGGCTGTATCTGTACATGAACCGTGATTAAGACAATTGAAATTTTCTCAGTTGATGTATTTCTGCTGCCGCTATAATAACAAATACTAAAAAACTGGTCAAGTGCGACTCGGACTCGCACAAGGTTTCCGTAAAAAGGACAAAAATCATGTCTGTTGTATGGAAGTTTATAGAACCCTTCGTGCGCGAGTCCGACTCGCACTTGGCCGGTTTTTTTTAACATTACTGTGTTAATAAGAGAATTTACTGGACGATAGAGACTCAAAAACCAATGTCTCTGGGTGATGAGCGCAGTACAGTGCCACGCAAAACTAACAGTTCTGATCTGTCTGACAGTGAAAGTCCCTCAAGTCGGTCCAGCCGTTTGGAAGATTAACCCGGACAAACAGGCAGACAGAGGCGACATGTGTTTTATTACATACCTGTACATACCATTATATGTAGTTTATTTTTATTTATTTCCATTTATTTTCGGGTTTTTACTCATTTTATTATGCCAACCCCAAAGTACGCTAATCGAATTATGTACACAATAGTAGTTTATGAACTGTCATATAATAGAGGGCATTAAAACATGAGTGTAGTTTTTTTAAACGAGCCGCAGGCGAGTTTCAAAATAAGATTACACGAGTGTTTTAATACCTAATTATATGCAGTTGCATACACTACTTTATTTAATCTCATGACAATTTTGCTACTAAAGTTTTATCCAACAAAATATTACTCAAATTCGTATGTACGAAATAGCGCCAAAATGGAAAGTCTTCTTCTTGTTTGTATGGCTTGTGCGGTGTAACCACAATTTTGCCAATATCAGTGGAAAAAGTCTGTTATTGGTCTATTGGCTTGGAACCAGCGCGTTGCGCGCGCAGCGCGCTCACCACAGATACGTAATGTGTTCTTAAATTGAATTGAAACCTCCTTGGTCGGGACACATTGTACTTTAATAATTAAAAAATTGTTTTGTTAGAAGAATAGTGCTTTAATTACATTTTTTAATTTTCTTAAAGAAGTATGTAAATAAAATATTCCAATAAAAGTCTGTATTTCATTTCATAATTAGAATATTACCGAATGAGATTATATAAATATAATAGTAAACTGGTATCTAATGACTCAGTGATGCAATAACAACATTGCAGCTCCAACAATTGAAGCTGCAATGTTGTAATTTTAGTTTCTGCTAATTATGGTCATGCGTGTTCCCATGTTAGTAAAAAGTAGGCATTTTGTTTGACATAAGTACCAAACTTTTAAATTGTATTAATATTTTTAGACGAGATGCTCTTGTTTGAAGAGCAATTTTGATCGTCTTATGATCTACTCGTAGTAGGTATTACTAGAAGCAGCCTGCATCCAACGTCGTTCTATGACCTTTATCAGGTCGTCTGTCCACCTTGTCGGTGGACAACCTACGCTTCGCTTGCCGGTCCGTGGTCTCCACTCCAGAACCTTTCGGCTACATCCGTCATCTGTTCTGCCCACTGCCACTTTAACTTGCTAATTTGCTAGGGTATTTCGGCGACTTTCGTTCTACAACGGATCTCCTCATTTCCGATTCGATCGCTTAGAGAAACCCCGAGTATACCTCTCGACAGCTCGTTGTGCGACTTTGAGTTTACTTATGAGGCCCATAATTGATTTCCTGCAGAATTTCTGGCACTACAATGGTAATTTTTTTTTTATTACCATAGGTAAGTAGACAGACAGGCAGGCGGCCCACCTGATGGAAAGCGGCCACCGTCGCAGGTAGATATATATCCGCCGGATAGACGTTTGCAACAACCGAGGGCATTGCCAAGGCGCTGCCGACTTCTAAAAGGAATAGAAGGGGAGGGGGGAGGGGGAGAGGAAGGAAGAGGGGTTGGGTCAGAGGAGGGAAGAGGACGGGAGAGAGGGAGGGTCAGAGGAAGGGAGATGGAAAGGAGGGCAGGAGAGAAGGAGGTTTGGGCCTCCGGACTACTAATCAAAAGGCCTTCCATGCACCTAGTAAATCGGGTTACTAAGCCTCCAACGATTCGCACACCGACTCACCACACAAAGTAAATGTTTAGCGATTAAGTATATCCTCAGAATTTATGGACATCGTAAAATCATTAATAACAATAAATTCTCACATATAGGCCGTAGAAAATAAAATAATACCACGTAACAAAGGTTTAATAGGGTGCATGTCGTGGTTTCTGTAATTAATTAAATTGACCCCTACATACCCTTAGACCGCAAAGAGCACCCGAAATAACTCCGCAAGAGAATGTAATTTCAACTCTAAATGGAGATGGGAAAAGTCACTTTTGGGTGTGAGTTGACAAGTATTACTATTGTCCAAGAATTTTATTGGTTCGAACGGCTCACCTAGTGATTTGCTAAAGGGTATGCTATTAAGAAGAGTGGGTTTATTCCTCCCCTCGTCTTTCGTAACAAGTTTATTTTAGGGTTATGAAAACGCTTGCATTCATTTTACGAGTTAACTAAGCATCTCGATATTATTTGGGATCCCAATTTCGTAAAAAACGTTATATATGCAAAACAGGTAAATAAACGCATTTGTTAGCAACGTAACCTTTAAGCCTTTTTGAGGTCCACTCATCATTATTCATAAAATAAGGAACTATTTACCAGTTGAATCGGGATGAATAAAACCCATGTCATAAAGTACAATATAAGCAGGCTGGAGCTAGGTTCAGCCGGTCAAAAGTGGTTAAACTTAGATCTATCCTACTTATCTACGGTTAGAACTAGGTTCAGTATACTTCATTCAAGCCTAATCACCATGCGGGTGAAACCGCGGGCAGCTTTATAGGTACATATTCATTACAAACTCCAAAAAAATTAATAGCTAACCGGGCTGAAATTGACATCATAGCAGTATAGACGTTTTATGTTAGTATGGAAATTATTTGATTGGGTGTGCTGTAGATACAGTTTTACCTGGGAGAGCCAAATAAAACAGTAAAACAAAATCTTTAGACAAACTAACAACCCGTTACACTTTTTTAGGAGTAGATAAAAAATGATTCTATATTATTCAATATTTTAGTAATAAAAACAGTGGTCTATAGGTAATCATAGTTTTTTAATGAATCTTTAATTTTAAACAATCTTTTGACACCATTTTCACCTCCATAGAGGTTTAAGTATCCTAAAATCCGTTTTAGCGGTTGCTTACATTCAATACAAATCGACTGTTTATATTTCACGTTTTTATATCTTACGGGGTTTAGTCTGTACACTGATCTATATGTTAGGACAAAGCACTTTGTATAATATATTGACGATATTATGTCGACCATGCGACAGTTTATGCGTGATATAATAATAGCGTGATGTAAAAGAACGTCGTAGAAGGAAAGAAATAAAGTATTAAAGCAGGTACCAGCAGGGCAATTATGTATCTCAGTTGCTAGCAAAATTATGATTTAAATCTTGAAAAATGGCCGCTTTATGCCAGTTTTGGCAACTCCAGTAAGCAAAAATGTTAGTAAGTTGATGACTGGAGCTGACAAAAGTGGCATAGAGCCATTTTTTTCGATTTCAATCAACATTTGTAAGCAACAGAGATACATAATAGCCTTACAGAAGATACACACGCCATAAAAAATATGACTTGCGTTTTTTAATCATTTTAAGATAATGTTATTTATATTAATATAATCTTAAAATTGCAAGGTATTTAATGTAATTCCGGGCGGCGGCCACCTTCCTCAGCTTTAAGGTATTGCTCTCACGTCAATCCTTATGGTGCTGTCATATCACGATGTCGATAAAAATGAGGGTTATTAAAGCAGTTTATCTCATAAGCAGCGATTAATTTAAAACTAAAAAAAATTATGTGACATTTATAGGACTTCTAAGTCCACATTGACGGAATTAAAAACATATTTTAACATACTCGAGTGCATTAAAAAAAATCAAACATTCCACTTCATTTCACATTTAAAATATTACGGATTATTTTTATATTTAAGAGTGCACATTTTTTACGTTTTTACGAGATGCGCTTGCTTGATTTCAAAAGTAAAGTAAAATGAAGCGCTGAGCTGACAGCGTCTTAAATTTGGATCCCACATTGAATTCAAGACCAGACTCGCTGCTAAACAACTTGGCATGTCAAAGATAATATTATAATAATGATTATATAATTAATTCCTAGTTTATACATCTACTGCGCGGGTTTCCCTTTCTTGCACATTGACATATACGAAGCAGTATTTAATATACATTAAAACTTGTAACCGAGAAAGCGGGTGTAAAGTAGAATTTCGAGTGAGTCTGTGCCGGCAACTTGATGTATTCGAGGCGGTTTATTCGATCCCGCGTTATTGCTGTGCGATATTCAGCAGGTTACCCGGAGACCTATTCCAGCGGAGTTACGCACTTGATGGGAATTAAAGCGGATCCACTTGGGAACGCTGCTGCTGCTTTGTGTTGCTATACGTGGAAAACAATTGAGAAACTAAAGCTTCGTGGAGCTTGCGCTGAAGCAAATAGCGTTCTGAGGCCGTAGTACAAACAATTTGCGTAATAGTATTCGTATCGTAGAAGAACGAAAGTCACCGACATAGCTCAGAAGATTAGCCAGTTGAAGTGGCAGTGGGCAGGGCACATAGCACGCAGAACAGATGCCCGATGGGGCCGAACGGTTCTGGAGTGGAGACCACGGACCGGCAAGCGCAACGTAGGTCGTCCACCGACACGGTGGACAGACGACCTGATGAAGGTCGCAGGACGACGTTGGATGCAGGCCGCTTCCAACCGGTCCTTTAGGAAAATCATGGGGGAGGCCTATGTTCAGCAGTGGACGTCCTACGGCTGAGATGATGATTATGATGATTCGTATCGCAATTATTCGTGCTAGGCCCACTGGCCGGGCTGTTCCATCAATTTTAGAGAGGTTCTAAAAAATATAATTTCATCTGTAAAACGCATCCCGGTGGATGTGTTTTACTGTATCGAGTTATTTAAGCAGTGAAATGCGAAACAAACGTCTAGCTATAATTAACTATTAAAATAAACTAACCAGTAAGGGAAGTTCAGAGTACCTACCTATCGTTAATAATTCGTAATTTCCCAATATGCCTACATTTTTCATATACTGTATTTTAGCTAATTCTAATGTTGTAAATTATTTATTTCATTATATATCCGATTTTTTAAATCTTTGTTACGCGTTCAAAATCGTTATTTGTTTAATCAAGAGTTATATTTTATTGAATGTTTAGAAGTACCAATGTCATGATACATATTAATATCTAAATATACTCAACTTAGGAAAAGCTTATTTTTTTAGTGTAAATGTTTACTTGTACTTCTTTAACCTATAACTATACTAATTGACCGGTATTTAGCTTTTAAAAACATTAGTTATTGAACTCCAGCCAGTTGTCAAGTAAATATTGAACAGGCCGTAGGTACACGCATTCCCGAAAAAACTCATGTCGTAATCAACGGAAACAGAAGGATTGATTCGAGCTATGTTTACACCGGCGGTATTTGCGTACGATGGTTTACATGTGCGATCACATTGACCCAAATCTCGGCCACCCATTACCCTGTAGACAAGCTGACTTTTAAGGCGCTGGCTGCCCAAATCATAAGATCCGTAAAACGCACTGAGGGAGCAGTAATGGTACCTCAGTGGTAAAACGCTGTTTTTCGTCGCACAATTCAGACATACTAATTATACAAACTTGAAAAAATACAGTGCATAATTAAGAGTTTTAAAGACTTTATAGTAACGTTCCACAATATCTATGTATTCGCAAATAAAACGTCAGAAAAAATCTTTTGTATCGCATTTCTCAATATTTTGATCGACAACTATTATATTTTTTGTAATCAGATAAAAGGCAATTTATAAAATTAAAGAACTATTTATAATTTGCTTACCATTGTTCCTTTTATTTTTAAACTAATTAAAACTGCGAAAATGTCATCTTATATATCGTGTTTACAGACGCACACTTGTTTCTGTCACGGCCATTGCTTTACCACCTCAAATACCTAAAAGTTTGCTCTTGCAGCGCCTTAAGTAATTCAGGATATCCGTGAATGTTTATAAATTGTGTTTGTAATTCGATTGAGTGCATCAATGGATAATCAAAGCCCGTTTTCATTCAGATATTAAAATATTTTACAGTTGTTTTCCTTGTGATTACAATTTTATTTTTATGTTATATTATGTTGTATGCTCAATAAGGAGATTTTCAGGAGTTCAGGGCAAAATTTTTTTTTCTGGTTGAATTTATTTAATTATATATTTAAACATTTATAAACTATACATATATATATATAAATAAATCCCCATCTCCCTTTGCCCTTGTCCATATTTCAATATGAGTTCTATAAATACCAAGCAATTACAGTCTGACTGTAACTTTATTACATAATATAGGAAGTTTTAAAACGAGGGAATGTGTATGGTATCGCGGACTTTATTATAGATATTAATGTTTTGTATAAAGCTGCAGTAGGTACATGACTTTGCTCTATTGTCAATAGTTTCCGCAGCGTACGCGATATAAGGATGTTTTTTGGTATTTTTTTCACACCATTATCGAAGTTTTCATACGGATCCGTAGCTTTTTGAAAATATTATATAGCCCATGTTACTCAGCTTTCCAAGGACAAAATAATTTTTGAAATCGACCCCGTAGTTTTTAAGTTTATTCGTTACATACAAAAACATAAATCTCCCCTATTTATTATATTAGTATAACAATATTAATGCAAGTACAATTTGAAAAATTTAATACAGACTTCCATTCTATTCAATTATTGGAGTGTATCTCAAAAACTACTTGACCGAATTTGATGAAATTTAAATGGGACCACACTGGGAGAAGCACCAGCTTTCAAACAAGAATTTTGAGAATCGGTTTACCCAGTCGAAAGCTATGAGGAAACAAAAAATACGTATAAACGAATTGAGTACTACATTTCTCCTACATTTTTGGAAGTCGGTAGATAAAAATGGATTGACGATTTACTGTTTTATGTAAATGCTTACACTCAATCTTCAATCATGAGGCTATAGTTTCTTACTTGATCGTATCTTGTAATCGATACAATACAAGAAACATCTCTCTTAGACTCCCAATAAATAACGTAAGGAGAAAGTTGTTACACCAAACTTCACACCGTTTGTGGTACATTTTGATTCATTGTACGAGTAGGAAGCCTCTGCCCTAAAGCCCCTGAGGTTATTTGTGTCCGGAAGTTCAAGTGATAAATTAAGAACAAAATGATCGGGCCAAGTTTTGCTTAATAAGATATCATGTACATCGAGTTTTTAGGCCTTTGCGGCTAAAATCTTTAGTAATAACGATACGGGACAATGTTTAAATGAAATTGAATCAATATGATGTGCATTTATAATAAAAAGAAAAATTTCAATATTTTGATCAAACCTTCTTTTCTAGCTTTATTATTGAAAATATCAAACAACGTAAACGTTATTACTATTATTATTATTTCAAAATATCATATTAGTATTCAAATATAATCAGAGAATAAATAAATTATATGACATCCAAGAATTTTTAACAGTTTTAGACACGTCCATAATAGTTATCGTAAAATAAGTTGATTTTCTAACCGATGTTGTTTATACATCGATATGTTTTATTTAAATAAAATACATTTTTTAATAGTTTCACGCAGATCTTATAATATAGTCTCAAAATATACCTACCAGGTGTATGACCGCTTTCTGTAAAAAAATTTTTAGATTTTAAACCCTTTTTAGGCCTTTGCAAATTATTCACCTGTGTAACAGTACATGGAAACCAGACGGATCCACTATATACATTTTAAATCCACCTTGTACTACTATTTTCAAATTGTTGATTATATGCTCGAAAATAATATTGCTTCATAGCCACCCATCACAGCACTCGTATTTTATTTATAAAAAAATTGGATAGCAATAACGAATTCATATTTTCAACAGACCGACATTTCCCCGGTGTTTTTACTCCACGTTTCAGTCCGTATCTCATCCGTTTCCAGCGAAAGCCCACAAAACGTACCGTTAACGGATGCTCGTTCATTTGCTGCCAGAGAATTTATCGCTGTCATGCCACTAAATGCATATTCTACTCAAATTGCTAACATACTTTATAGCACAGCTTTCCGCAAACCCCGGTTATTTGCGAGGCTTCTACTCAAATAACTTAAGCACATCAACTTCACACTTTATTAAAGTGAATTTGCATGTTTAAGGAAGCCAGCGGGGAAATTAAAAGTAAGCAAAAGAAGTGAATTCAGAAAATCCTGTGGTGTAGCGATATCGATCGAGAGAGAGGGTAGACACGGCAGAATTTCACGTTAACCAAAGTTGACATTGTCTACATTCCAATCAGAACTGCAAATAACAGATCCAAACGTTTCCCACGCTGTTCTTTACATACAGCATTCATTTTAATAGTTGGATCAAAACAACGAACTCATGAAACATAATCGAAAAAAATCATAAATAAGTTATTGTAAGTTAACAAGACCCGATTAATCCTTTGAGTGCCATTGACGTACATTTACGTGCGTTTCATTCATAAATCTTTTGTTCTAATTATCACGCTATATGAAGGGTTAAACGCTAAATGATTTCTCATAAACGTTTGAAACAGGAGACCGTCTCAAATAAAAACCAAAAGTACAAAAGCTTAATGCTGTAAGCCAGTTGACTGGAAGCTTAAAAATAATACAACCAATATGAAACTCGGAAACATTCTTACAAGGAATGATACGTATATAAGTAGAACGCAGTAGGGTATACTAAATGGAATGCAAAGTATGCCCATTGCAATTATAAAATAGCAAGCAATAATTACCAACAGTGGATCAGTCAGTATGCGAGCTAACAGTGCTAACGAAGCGTCCCTTCGATGCACACTGTCAAAGGGCACTTTGTTATACGAAGATAATATCGGGTAATGACCCCTCATACTTCATACATTTGTGACTGTGCCACGGTAAACCAATGCACCACTTGAAATTCGAGATAGTGCAGTGGATTCGTTTCATAGTAGTAATCTTTGTAAGCTTCTTTTATATTCATAATATGCAAATGGAGATCCTAATATATCCGCGTTAAAGGTTATTTTTGCTTTTTATATTTTAGCGGCATTATCTAATCAGTTAGTTAAACTTCTCGCGTTTGACGAGTAATACTAAATTCAAATTTTTAACTCTTCGTCAAATCGGGTTAACATATGATTCTCGTTATTTAAAAAATATTATTAACGTTGTCATGTAGTCAATTCTGTCACAGAAGTAGGTAATGGTTAAAACTGGTCCCTAATATAAGAAATGACGTATCTCCGACGATTAGTTACCATAGTAGATTGCCAGAGAATACATTCTTTAAATTTCGCAAATAACATTAATTAGTCGAATAATTACTCAGACCAGCTAAATAGGACTCTATAAATCGATGACTCTAGCACTAATTACCAACTTCGAAAAGCTACACTGTCTAAAAGTGAAATAGGCTAGGGTACCATTTATTACTTACCTTTTATTGAAATCACAATGATTGCAAATCGAGTAGAAAGATGTAACGAAAATAAGATCGATTCGTGGCTTTATTGTCTTGCGCTGACCAAACTTGTTATCTCAATTTAAAAATTAATGTATTACACAAGTACTTGTATGTGTTTGTAGTGTATTATGTATGTGACAGAGCAATATTTTTTTATCCGTCTCTCCTTATCTTATATAAAAAATGTTTAAAACTAAATAATTAATAGAATAATATTAATAACAATTTTCTCCCAAACCAATAAACTATTTGGTAGAGTCTCATGAAAGTATCTAATCAACGCTGTAAGTAAACAATAGTGATTGTTTGTTTTTAGCTTCTTTCATTTTTCTTTTAAGTCCATGATTAGAGTAGATTTTGTTTTTAAAGTATGAAACTATACGCTTACTGACCTGATATAAGACTATGGATTATTTAATGTTTAGGTAGAATGAAGTCACGGACACTAATATTATGGATGAAAAGTGTATCCGCAGGGCTATTATGTATCTCAGTTGCTAACAAATGTGGATTTAAATCTTGAAAAATGGCCGCTCTATGTCAGTTTTGACAACTCCAGTAAGAAAAATGTTAGTAAGTTGACGACTGGAGCTGACAAAAGTGACATAGAGCCGCCATTTTTTTTCAATTTCAATCAAAATTTGTTCGCAACTGAGATACATAATAGCCCTACTGATTGAATCTTTATAAACGGTTCTTTATTAATCTTTCACCTAAAACTATCATTCAAAACTTATATCCCTTCAAGGGTCGATGTCATTAAAGCAATGAAATTTCTATTGTGTCTGGCCTTTGATGCAATATTTGGTCTACACAAATATGAAAGTTTCCAACTTTCGTCATATACGCAAGTGACCTATAATGCCTTCGACGCGATACTCGTATCATATGCTACCCATGCGCTTCCCTGCTGTACAGTATATTGGTCAATGCATGTACTTGCCCTTTGGTCTCTCAAAGAACCGTTTTGAGTTTATTTACTTAGAAAAATCCCTGTCTATGAGATCATCAGAAACATTAGCGCAAAACAGCATCGCAATCTTCGCCGTTCTACAATGCGCCATTTACCGTACAGGCTGTTCGCCTTTGGTTTTATGTTTAATAGTTTACCAGTTCTGCTACGTCATTCTTCTTCATTACAAGTTCTGAAGAAGGAATAAAAATATATATCTATCGCAATTTGGTGTAAGCTTAAATTCAAATTTCATTTTGCTGTTGTTTTATTATTATATGAGTATTTATATTTTCTACCGACTTCCAAAAAAAAGGAGGAGGTACTCAATCGACCGTATTTTTTTATGTTTGTTACCTCATAACTTTCGACTGGGTGAACCGATTCTCAAATTTATGTTTGAAAGCTGGTACTTCCCGTATGGCCCCATTTAAAATTCATCAAATTTGGTCGCGTGGTTTTTGAGATACACTCCAATAACTGAATAGAATGGAAGTCGGTATTAAGTTTTTCAAATTGTACATGTTATATATCAATTGTGTGTATTGTTTTTTAACTACCTATGCAATATTTATCATCAGTTATGTATAATATCTGTGTAGTATACCTACATTTAAGTAATAGTCATTGTTTTGTATATTCATGCGAATATCAATTACCAAAACGTGATTGAAAAATAATGAATTCGTTCCACGTAGGTACTGGTTGTCTGAAAGAGATCACTTTAAGCGATAGGACCGCGTAAATTTAACCTTTACATTTTTCTGTAGTAATAAAACAGCTTCCATCTATATTAATTAATATCATATTAGTTGCTCCTCGCAGTTTCACCCGCTTGGTGATGGATGATTATTAAAA
This sequence comes from Selenia dentaria, assembly GCA_917880725.1. Classification (NCBI taxonomy): domain Eukaryota; kingdom Metazoa; phylum Arthropoda; class Insecta; order Lepidoptera; family Geometridae; genus Selenia; species Selenia dentaria. Next base: position 14,941,041 of record OU862888.1, on the reverse strand, counting down.
GTATCATTGTGTCAAATCCAACGCCTTATCTATCTCCATATCATAAAAATTGGCCAAGCCGTTAGAGCGTGAAAGAGTACCTAACAAACATTCATAAATCCATATATTCAAACATTCGCGTTTATAACATTTATTAGGATTTATTGACATGACGTCGATGATAAATAAAGAGACGAAAGATCAACTGAATAAATTTATAAACTGTTCAAAATTAAGTAAAACCATGTGAGATTTTTGTTCCAACCATAAATAAATAGACCGTAAATAAAAGAGGACCGTAACAAAACACGGAGGTCTCTGATAACGAAAAGGTCTCCTTTGTAAAAGCGAGCAATGGAATCGTAAGAAGAGATGACAATCAAAAGGGATCACGGTATCGTATGGATACGAAAACGTTTCTATACAGATAGATAGATACCTACCTACTTGGATTGAAACTACTAAGAGTGCCTATCGACTACGAACAAAACTGTTCAAGTAAATATTGCACCCACAATGAGATACGCTACAACTCGTCTTTTGGAACAAATTAACAATTATAGAAGTTTTTTAATATTATTTTGCCGGCTTGACTAACGTATACGTTCCTGTAAAAATGTCTAATATTATTTTGATTTAATTATTTGTAAATACATATAATATAACAACGTTGTGCGTCACAAAGGTTGAGGCTGAAAATCAGCGCTGTTCTTGCAGCATCATGCTGAGCTTAGACCGCTTTAAGCAAGATTGTGTATCTCTGTGTGTGATGATGTGTTCTATTTATTTTTGATGTTGATTCTGTTTATAATACTTTTATTAATCATATTATGTGTGTATTAGATCTTTTTATAACTTTTAAATTGTAATATTAATTTTCAGTTTAGCTGTTGTGACCAGCAGGGCTATTATATATCTCAGTTGCTAAGAAATGTTGATTGAAATCTTGAAAATTGGCGGCTCTATGTCAGTTTTGACAACTCCAGTAAGCAAAAATGTTAGTAAGTTGATGACTGGAGCTGACAAAATGACATAGAGCAGCCATTTTTTCGATTTCAATCAACATTTGTTAGCAACTGAGATACATAATAGCCCTGCAGTGTGTATATATATAAATGATTCATTCATTTATAGGTTTTTTTGAAGATGTTGACGGATTTCGGGCATTCACCGTGTACTAAGGTTAGTAAACATTCAGACGGCCCCGTTAGCTGAGTTGGTAAGTGAGTCTGCCTTCAAAGCGCGGAGTCCAAGGTTCGATCGCTGGTCAAGGTAAATATTTGTGTGATTAAGATAAATGTATTTTATAGCTCTTGGCTGGTGTGATGTTAATGTGTGTGCACATGTTTCCACGACACTACGAATCCTAGTGTGTCTGTAAACGTAATAATATTTAGATATACTATATAGTATTTTAAAGAGGAAATACTTGTTTGATTGTTTGTTTGAATAGAATAGGCTTCGAAACTACAGGACCAATTAAAAACAACTTTTCATCATTAAAATCCTTTTTTTTTGAGGGGGGGAAATGCTGTCCACTTCCCTTCCGCTACGGGGGTAGACGGAAGGGCGTATGTGGGGCTCAAATCCTACATTATCTTTGATGAACATAGGCTATATATTTTATACTTATATATTGATTCATCATAATCATTCACCACCACACGGGTGGAACCGCGGAGCGCAGCTTTTTATTTATGTTATTAAAAGTAGATAACTGTACTAAATGTTTGTGCATACAAGCTTTTATGAGACTTATTTTTTTCAGAATCGCAAAAACGCTCAGTCATAATTCGGGCAACAATCAGTTGCCCGAATTATCCTCTATGTGCTATAATAAAACTGTTGACACAAGAGTTTATATATTCGAAATACTTAGAAAACCTATCAGAGTTTTAAAAATAAGCTACAAATCAAGAATAATACATTTTAAATACAGAATCAGACCAATAATCACCTGTCTGTCTGTGTGTTTGTTATCTTGAAACTACTACATTGAATTTATTCGCGTATTCTCTGTTATATTGCTACGTGGTATAGAATATTCATAGCAATTTGACGCCAAGTAACCGAATTTGTAAGAATACAAAATATAGTAAAAATGTCAACTCTTCCAGTACTGAATAAAATTTGAAGTAGTTTTCACAGTTAGTTTTGACAGTTAGTTTTCACAGACTTTTCAACTTCAAGTTTGACGCCGTTTCGTAACTTTTCAGCGCCATCCACGTCACAGATCATCAAGACGTAGACTTCAGTCATGCACCGAGTGATCGGTAACAACAGATATTTATATTTCCCAATCATCAAAAGAGTAGAAAAACCAGTACCAATTTAAAAATCCCAGGTAAACAATATGTAGGTACCTATATTATTTCAATAACAATGCGGGGCTGAACCAGAAAGGCGCTTAGTTGCGAGGGTTGGCCGGTCAGCTGCCGATAACTAAAGGCGCATCTGACAACGGATTTATAGAGGGACGTGAGATCCACAATTTCTAGTATAACTACTGTTTTAGACGCTAATATCTCACTGTCGAAAACTATACCAGTTCAGTCTGGAAAATTAAACGAGTTTCAATTTGAACGGTACTAGCTGTATTTGCTCGAAGCATGCCCTAGCAAGACCGGTTAAGTCTGTGAACCTATTTTCGAACCGACTTCAAAAAAGGAGGAAGTTCTGTGTTCGACTATATGTATTTTTTTATGAAGGTTCACGGATTTATGGACCGATTCTCAAAATATTTATTTGAAAGAGTATGCCTGCTGAGGTGGTCCAATTTAAATTGCATCAAACTCGGTCGAGCGGTTTTTGAGTTATACTCCAATAACTAAAAAAGAGTTTCGTCTAACTTGACGATATCCTCATTGACGGTGAATGACAATCGAAACGTGTTGAAGTCGGTTCCATTTTTGGGTAACTGTTTTGTAATAAAGTTCATCATAATCAGGTTATTATTTTTCATGCAGAGTTCTGACTCTTGGTCGGACTAATTCTGAAAGATGGCTCTTGGTGTAGAAGCAATAATGAGCAAACATAAATTGGGCATCAAAAATAATTTGTAACTTCTGAAGTGCGCCATGAACTCATGATTACGTAATCGTCATAAAACAGTTATAGCCAATTAAATTGAACAGAATTAGGTGATGGACTGAAATATAGAACACGTATTCGTTACAGAAACATTTTTATTGGATAACAAGAGGTTGGGGAAATGTTTCAAGGCTATATTTTGTACCTTTTTACAAACATTTGACTCGAGCAGTAAAAGCAGAATTTCTTGGCAGATAAGAATCGGGAATAAATACAACTGTAAGCATTTTCTCCGGAAAGAAGACAGCTGATCGATTCAAGGAATGTGCTTAGAAAGGTTAACAGAAATGTTTCTGGCAAGTGACGGGAATACTGATGAATGAAACGATCTTGATAACTCTCTCTCTACGTAGTTGTGATTCGAGATGCGAATACTAAAACGAGTTGTTCCGCGTAAAATAGATATTTCCCACAAAACTCTGCGTAAAAATCAAGAAAGCCTTTTCAATGATGTCAAAGTCAAGGCAGAAAATATGTTAGGAAATGTTTCCACTTTCCTGTCAACATGTCATATGATCAAACGAAGCAAATGTTTTTTTTGATGGAGCAACAAACCAAGGTTGCTAAGTGGTTCTTAATAATCGCCACATGACTTCATGAGGGCATCTGCGTAACTAGGGATGTATAATAGGCCTTTGAAACTGGCAGTGAAAAGGGTTGGGTCAGCTAGATAAGGCCGGACAGTTGCCAACGTCATTGCCAGATCGTAATACCGTCCTACGGGGAACCCGTTTTATCAAGATTTCTTTCTAAATTTCAATTTGAAAAGCGATTTCCCTTAGATGTTGGTTGCCATTGATGATTTTTTTTCGAAGATTATTTTGTCGTTTAATTTATTTACTGACAGGTCTTGATAGACACTTAAGAAAAGAGAATTATAACTCAAGAGGACTTTTCAACATGAGTTTATCTAAAATAATTCTGAAGGAGCAAGCACAGGTTTTTTGGGCACAAAAGAAAAGAAACACAATAGAAGGACTGTTACAATGCCTGAGAAAGGGAAATGTACCTATTTGTACCAGTGTTTTGTTCAAGGCGTACCCATAAGTACCTTTACAATGGAGAAAGTAGCTAAATGGGATAATGATATATAATAATGACACAATGCTAGCAACAGCTACAGTATAGAATAACAGAAATAATAGTCTGTAAACAATTTTGAATTACTATACCACCACACATTAATTCGGTTACGAAATCTTTAAAACGTTTCGCGAACGTATGCCTGCGGAAACTGTAGTAGACGTAAATACAGACATTTTGTGTCAGATTTAACCTTATCCCAATTTTTATAACGTAAATTGTTTATATCGGTCGATGAGAATGGTGGAAGGCATCCGTATTATTGGTTATATTTAAGTTTGTTTATATTCGTATATTAAAACAAGATAGATATCATAAACATTGCTCAAAATACTTAGGAGTTAGCAGAGATGCGTATGCTTATCGACCGCTTGGTAAGTGCCAGAATGATTATCTGGATTGTAATGTTTTTAAACCAAGTAATACATTTTATGTTCTATTTATTATATAAATATTTAACATGGCAAGAAAAGGAGTCTTTGCAAGATGTGTATTTACTTATTAAATATATCTACTAATCAAAATAACTAAAAGACTGTTTCAAAGTAGCAACAAACGCATGACGTGTTATTTGATACGTTTTTGTATCGTTTGTGTAGAATTAATTGTGTACTCAAAATATTATCATGGGACCAGAATGTATATCTACTAAAACAACGCAATTTTATATTTAATAGTAAATCATCAAAGGATCATCAAAGCTCACAACCACTCAAGGGTGTAATTTTTAATAATTAATAGTTTAATTCATTTTAATAGTTTTATTTATCTAAAATCATGAAGTCCAGTCCCGGGAGAAAAGCTTGCAGAAATCAAGTTTAAATTGAAATGTTTACTTGAACATCCTCTTCAGTTAGAAAGTTTTACTACGTTTCTGTTAAAGCAATAACCAACAATATATCTATAAACGAATGTATGTGCATGCGTCTCACAGAACCCTCTTTTCTGGAAAATTCTTGTAATTAAAATCAATTACAGATAGAATACTCCTTCTCTTGAGTATCTATTGTTTGTTACTTTGACTTATAAGTTGATGGTTCCTGAATCCAGACATTTATAGGTATAATACATAATCGTTTTGAATGTATGATTATAATCTAGTATATAGTATTGACATTAATTCTATGTAGATATTAAAATTATTATTTAATTGCATTGAGAATTGTTTACAAGTGTCATACGCAAGATCCACATTTCTGTGCACCTACTTTATACCAAATGGAAGAAAAATATCAGAAATGTAACTCTGACATGCCTAATATAACGAACACATTTATGAGGCCAATAAATAATCTAATTTATTCTATGTGTATAAAACGAGAGGTTAGGAGCATTAAAAAAATATCTTGTTAAAGAAGAATGGAGAGTACCATAACCTGGACAGAAATATACTTACCAAAATAAACACCAGATATGTTGCGGTCGAGGGTGGTATCACACTAGACCTAGAATCGCGAATGGCTCTCAAGGACATCTACCTGAATACACTGTTAGTACTTCGTGGCAGGTTTTAAGTTAACTTGAGAGTGGTAGCTAGCCGGGCGGGCATGACAAAGTGATCAACAATCATGATATGATGACTAGATCTCATGACGACGTTACTTTTACACTATAACCGTGCGGCCGCTCGTTTAAAAATGTGATCAAATCGGATAAAATCCACTTCGAAAAGTTTATTGCGGCCTGTAAATTTTCTTAAATAGTAGACCAGCTACACGTCCGAGGTGAACACAAAAACATACGCATAAAAGTTCTGACAAAACTCACCTGATGCTGCTAGAATAGTCTTCGAACTATTATGTATATCACATTTTGTTGTTTGCCAATGTTGGAAAACTAGCAAGCGTTGTTAAAAAAATCGAAAATTACTCATCAAAACCATCATAATATTTTTATCCCATTAAATGAAAGTTCTTACAGATTAGGGGATGAAAGGTAATATTTTGTAGTAAGAATATTAACTACTTGTCGGATTTTTATGCGATTTTCTGTTTGGTAGCTGAAAAGTAAACTTATAAAATATGTTACACCTCTTTGTGATATCGGAATGCTAAAACCTATCGTGTTTTTGATTAGTATAACATCGTCAAACACTCTGTAATAGTTTATATCAACGTTGTGCTTACATTTTTGTATGACAATATAGGTAATAAATATATATACATAATAATATAGGAACGCACTGTCCGGTGTCGCTGAATGTCGCGTTTCTTCTCGGACGTTGAGTATCTTTGCTGAGGTTCGTGAGGTCATAACTATGGGTGCCTAAGGAGTCCTTAGTCGTATGCTGAGTCGGGACCCATATTCGTGACACGCACAGCATCACGCTGTATTCCATACGGGTTTTGTTTTTATAATGTATGTGTAAGTATTCTGTTTTTTATTTTTATAATTTCATATGTCTGTAATGTGATGTTATGTGTGTCTTGAATAAATACGTTTTCTTTTGTTTTCGATTTCGCTGATAACTTCCTAGTTCCTAGTTCTGGCTGTGAGTGTTTGCACCAGACGCTAACGGTCCATGGTTAGAGTCCCAACCAGTTCATTATCTATTTGGGTTTTAAAACTTTTCGTTTGTTTTTGTTTTCTAATATGAGTCAGTTAAACTTTTTTAGACCCATATATATTTATATTGTGATTAAAGTAGCCTGTCACAACTGCATTTTCAATATTCCCCTTAAGATAACCTTATTCGGACAATTATGAACATTTAAAAAAAAACAAATCGGATTTTTTGCAGCATATAATTTTAAGTAAGGAAATGTAAACACTTAGAGCTATTGTTTTGAAAACAAAAGAGAGACCCACTAACTCTGTAAAATTAACAAACCATTAACACTAATGAAAATTAATTGGATGCAATAGAGCGCGGGAATATTTATTCAAAACTGCCACCGGTTGCTGACATCATTGCTCTCTGGAAGACTTTTGGAACTATATAGTATTATATTAGAATAGTAAGTATGTAATAGTACATTGTTCACCGAGAGGAGAAAGTGACCGATTACCGTCGAGGTACGGCTCGGGCTTTAAAACACCCGAGATCGGGAATCGCACTTTCTCTCGAGTGATACATAGTGCTTTATACTACACCTACGAGGAAAATAAAAAACTAAATCTTTACTAATTGAAATTTATATTGAAATTGTTGCAGTTAGTGAAGCTTAATGTAACACTTTTTCCATTAATGTTTGTTTGAGATGTTTGCGATAATGTAGGAGGAATAACTGGCTGTGCTGTTGGTACTGCGCTCGTAGAAGGCTGTGGTGCCAAAGGGGCAACTGGCTGCTGAGGGGCATCTGGCATCGCCGCGCTCGTTGATGGTTGAGGAGATGAGTCTTGATGCACATTAATCGATCCCGATATTTGGTTATTTATTCGTGTTTTGTTTTCTACGGAATTCTCTATGTAGCTTTCTGCAACAGCGGACGATTTCCAACCACCGTGACGTTTTATTGTGGTTAAATCAGCACCAGTATTGGCAAGAATAGTCGCTGAAGTTCTGCGAAAGCAGTGGCCAGTGTATTCTAGTGGATTGAGTAAATTAAGGTACGAAGCTATTTCTCTTGGCACAGTACTTATTTTGTTTTTCCCAATTACTTGTTTCGTACATTTTTTGTTTTTATATTGTAGTAAAAACCGATTGGTTTTGGGGTCACTGGGGCGAATTTCGTTATATTTCTTCACAATCTCATAAAATAAGCCCGATATAACAAATGATCGCTGAATTTTGGTTTTTGTGTTAGGAATATTGACGATTATTCCATTTTCGAGGATTTCGATATCGTCTGTTGTCATATCCACAAGTTCTTGCGAACGACAGGCCCCATTTACTCCTAAAATCAAAATAACCTGTAAACAAAAATATCAAACATGAAAACCTAGTAGATTTCTACTCATAAATAGGTACGTAATAAATTTTAAACCAGTGCATTTTGTTCATAAACTTACCTTCATCAACAAATATTTGTCATCTGGAGCATTCTGCAAAAAGGAATAAACATCCTTTGTTTGTAGTAAGCACTTTTGATTTCTTACTACGGAATCCTTCCGACTTTCTTTTCAGAAATGCTGTAAGTTTTTTGTATTCTTGAATATTTATGTCGTTTCTTGTCAATATAGTACTTTTCAACATTGAGTACATAGACCATAACGTACTTGGTTTGTATTTTTGCGCTTTTTCACTGAAATAAGCTAGCAAAACAGTTTCAGAAAAAGATGCCGCATTTTTTTCACTTTTCCATTGCAAAAAATCGTCATAAGTTTTATTATATTTTTTAATTGATTTCTGTGGTAAAAGGTTATCAATCAGTATTTTTGCTGTTTCCTTCAACTGCGGCGGAGTTAAAAAATCTTCATCATCACTATCACTACTTATCATTTTGATAGTTTTATTTTACTTTTCTACGAAAACTGAATCCTCAAACAACACACAAATTGAAAATGGCGCCAATGGCGTCTGCAATTTTCACATGTTCTTTTTTCAAATTGTTTGACACCATCCAACACACAGCTAGTGGCCAGTGTCATTTTGCGAACTTGGAGATAAAAACTTACTGTAAATTTAACTTTTTGGCTTTTGATATTTAGGTTACCAGCGCATACCAGCTTACCCAAAATTAAAAAAGAAAAACCACGTAAGAAATGGATTTTCATACACTTTTCTCTCCGGCTTAGATGCGTTTTCTCGCCGCATATTTGTTTGATATGCAATGACGTACTTTCTACCGTAAATTTGATAAAGTATCAAGGTACTTTCCGAGCAGGTGTAGTATAAATGTCATTTTCAATGTTGACGAGCCTAGATCTAGAAGATTCTATTTAATTCTGTGGAAAAGTAAAGGGATATCCATATTATCAAGTTGCACCCTTACCACCGCCACATCACCACTATTAAATAGGCGCAATAATGAGAAATGGTTCATTGACCAGTGTGTGTTGAACTTATGATACAAAATATCATCTAGCAATGTGATCATGACGAAAAAAACTAAGTTTTTTCTTTCCTCCGTAATAGGTCAAGGTGTGAATTTGTGCAATGCGTTATATAAAGGCAAGTTTGCGGCAAATCTTTCCGCACGATCTCTTACATTGTAATAAAATACAGTGAGCATAATAAGGAACGCGACAATTATAATAATATACTTATCTACTAAAAAAAATTGCAAAAAATGGAACCGACTTTAACACTAGTAAAGTGTGAAATAACTTGTTGAACTCGGTACCATGATAGTTAAAAAGTAGTTACCTAGTCACAATACAATATTATAATAATAATAAAACCGCAGGGGCGGCTTTGTGGCGAGCCGTCGGTGAGTGGCGACACCGTGGACTCTGATTCTCCCTGGGGCTAAATGAGACCCCTGACCCCCGGCTTGCCTTAATTGGCCGTCTGGGGGTGGAGACGCAAGAGCAAGTAACAAAAAGCTCCAAGGGTGGAAGTGTTAAAGGGCATAACGCCGGTAGTAGCGCTTCAGTGAAACCGCAGCACACCTCTCGACACCCTTTAGCCAGCCACACCAACGTTGCCCTTTCTGTCACCATTCATGGTGGCCTTTATGGGGGGCCCGTTTAGTGGGTGGCAAGTCACCACCTGCCCAAAATATTTAATTTGAGACTGAATTTGGCAGGTGCCGTAGTCTCTTCCATAGCCCACTATCTTTTTATCACTAATAAAATCATTTCAATAGCCTTGTCATTTTACCCATTTTTATAATAGATATACCATGTCACCATCCATCCATAAGTTTCTGTTTTTTTATACTACTTTGTATTTTTATACCAAACAGGCCTCTAAGTGTTGGCTACAGCCCCACTTATGCCTTTGTAAAGGACCGGATGAAATCCGTGATTTATTTTGAATAAAAGGAATAATAATAATATTGTTTTGTGATAAACTAGTTTTTTACCGATATAAATAGGTAATTTATTAGTTTTATTGTGCGCATGGTACCAACACGGTAATGTTATCCATCTTATTACCGTGGTACCAACTTAATTCACACTTTTTTGGTGTTGAAGTTGGTTCCGTCTTTTGATTAAAAAAATGAACCTTTTTAGTAACCCTTGCTACTACAGGATTCATTCACCGTCAATAAGTATATCAGCAAGATAGGCGAAACACTTTCCAGTTACTGGAGTGTTACTCAAAAACCGCTTGACAGAATTTGATAAAGTTTAAATGGGACCACCTCGGAAGTAAACTATTTCATATAAAAAAGAGAATTTTGAGAATCGTTCCACAAATCGGGGAGAAATCGGTAAAAATACATTAAAAAAAAACAAAAAGCCGAACTAGTATATAAGTACTTCCCAGAGATAGTTATGAATATAACTTTACTAATACCACTAATATTATAAATGTAAAAGTTTATGGATGATGGATGCATTAATGTTTGTTGCTCTTTCATGCTCAAACGGCTGAGCCAATTTTGATAAAAGTTGGTATCGAGATAGGTGAGGCTTTGGATTGACACAGGATACTTTCATCATCATTATCATCCATCACCACGCGGGTAAAACCGCGGATTGCAACTAGTGAATTATATTTCTATAGAATATGTTTTAACCTTTATTATTAGTATTTACAACCAGCAAGGCTATTATGTATCTCAGTTGCTAACAAATGTTGATGGAAATCTGGAAAAATGGCGGCCCTATGTCAGCTTGGACAACTCCAGTAAGCAAAAATGTTAGTAAGTTGATCACTGAAGCTGACAAAAGTGACATAGAGCGGCCATTTTTTCAGATTTCAATCCAAACTTGTTAGCAACTGAGATACATAATAGCCCAGCTGGTGTAATTTAGGTAAAAAGTGGTGTAACAGTGTAGTTAGCATAAACTTGATTAGGTTTTTTAGGATTAGAATGATGAAAACCGCATAAAAATCTGCTGCGTAGAAGAAGCGAATATACAGACAGACAAGTGCGGAAAGCGACTTTGTAATAAACTACGTAAGGCTGTAATCGGGGAAAATCTGAATAGAGGAAGTGTGTACGCTCCACTGTCTTAAATGTCTGCTTTATTCTGTAGGACGATAGTTAAAGAGGATAAATGAACGAATAGAAGGAAAATTATTGTATTATAAATACCAATATGATAAGAATCAAAATTATACACGTGTTCCTACAAACTTCAGACCGTTTTTAAAATTATAATCTTCACTTAAGTTTTTTGAATATAATATTAGTAGATATTGATTATTGAGATAATCTATAGATAATAAGACATTTAAAAAAAACGAAATATGCAGATATTGTTTTCTTATAAATCGAGGGCATGTTTCCTTTCACGATTTTTCTCCAACTCTCGTGGTTCTGGACTTGGCCATGAACGTCCTTCATAAAAAAACAGCCTGTATATAGAATAGGGGCTGGCCCTCATGTACAGCTGCCAAAACACACTGTTAAGTGCCGAAATTGAGGGTGGTAGCTAGCCAGGCGGACACCAGAAGTGCTCTATCACCATGATGTGGGTTTCATTACGATATACCTATACCTACCTATATTATGACTTAAATTAAACATAAGTACCTATATGTTACTGTGTGTTTAAATATGTTTCTTATTTTTAATAATTGTTTGCGCTTATTATTGTACATTGATGTAAAAGTGTTATGTCATGTCATGTTATTGTTGATGAATTTCGCCTGCACTGTAGGTTACCCGCGGTATTATGTAAAACATAAACTGTTAGGTTGTGTTAAGCAAAGATTAGTTGTTTTACTCAGAACAAATACTATTTTCCTACAGAACAAACACACACAACACGACACTTACACTACACGACACTTACACTACACGACACTTACACTACACATACACTACACTTGCGCTGTATTTTATTGTATATTCATTTGACACCTATGTATTTTGTTCACAAACTATTTCTGTGAAATTATCATGTGATACATTAACTATGCTATATCCCTTGCAATATTTTTTTTTTATATAATTTAGCTTACAAAGTGAGAGTTCTCCTTGGCTCAATTACAGACTGTATTACTAATTATAAGAAACAATAACAAAAGCTGTGAACTTTTGTTAAATAAATAAATAAATAAAATAAATACATACTACATTCACATAAAGCTCGAACCCGAGATGGGGATCGATCCCGTGCCCATCTAATCGACATTCGACCTTGGCTATCATCGCTTTAAAAACAAACGTATAACATATAACGTTCCAACATATTTTAATTCAGTTAGAATTTACACGTGACGTGACTTATGGCCTAATTTCGCTTAAATCCAGCGTTGTTTACGCGACCAGCATTTCGGATTGGCTGCTGAAAATGTAGATCGTTTGTGTTTTCATTACTAGCTTCTACTCACGACTTTGTCCGTGTGTAATAAGGTATCATGGTCTCTCAAAAACTACCCATTGAATCGGGATAAAAAGTAGACTGTGTGAAGCCTAGGTATAGATTAAACAGAAAAAAAGAAAAATTGTATTGTTAATAGAGGTAGCTTACTCTATTTACAATAAACAATTTCCTTTTTCTTTTTAATCTATAATTACTAATTAATCTTAGAACTATACATAATAGAAGTTACACTATTTATAAGTCAAGAACGGCTGTACCTACTTTTATGATTTTTGTACATAGGATACTTTCATCATCTTCATCATCACCCATCACTAAGCGGTCGAAATCGTGGAGTGTAGCTAGTATATAAATAAATCTTTAGTTAATAGTACTTTATATAATAAACTAAGTACCTCTTTTTGGTTACCTTCTATATACCTATTACATTATTTTACAGTACTTAACTATAAATTAAGTTGGTACCTACTTAACGAAATTAAAGTAAAAAACTGAATTAAGTTAATATACCTACGAATAACAAAATAGACGTGCCATTCTTTTGCTATTTATAATTATATTTATTACAGAAAACATTTTCAAAATTGCACAGGTCCGGAAATATGGATATATGAGGAAATTATCTGAACAAAACGGAAAGCTATATAGAAAATTTTAAATTATATCTAATTTTACAAATTGTTGTTTACAAGAGAGTTAACATTTTATCGTTTACACACTATCTGTGGAATCCAGTGATGCTTTGCATATATAACTTACGACATTTTTTTTGTTATCAATGTTATAAAAAGCCCCCCCTTATGTGAAAAAAAATTGCAGTTAAATCCATATTTAGAGGGAAATAAAACTGTATGAGTAAAACATTTAAACAGGATAATTAAAATTAACATCAAAGTTCAAAGCTACACCTAAGAAAAAAATGCCCAAATTCATTCTCCCTCTTTAAAATGCATTAAACAATGACATAAACTTACCGTGAACGTCCACGAACACAGCCAAAGTGTACAATTATTTAATCGTCCGCTAATCGCCGATCAACTGTTCTTTAACGTCAACACTGCACTGTTAACCACGCGGATTAGTTATTGGCACTGTTCCGTTTTTACCCGCGTGTATTTTACACTACGCTAGAAACGCACTGAGAAACCGGGCGCATAGTTTAGCCGTCTCATTCATGACTTGGGTCTTACTGAAATTACTCCGCCGCGTTTCACGCGCGCGGGAGCCGGCTTGCACCCAATCTGTTGTCTTTTCAATATATAAACAAACCGTACGAGATGAAGCTAGCCGCGATTGAAAGGCAGCATCCACTCTACAACCGTCGTAACTCTCGATTTTATTACTATCATTAACGGCAATGATCATGAAAAAATATACTAAATATATCAAGTTGTACAATCTAGATTTAAAACGTTAGTCTTCTTGAAAGGACATGAGTCAAAAAAGAGTACAAAAACAATATAGGGAAGACCAAGATTAGCGCTAGTGTGACGTATTCTTCCGCGACTGCGCTCTGGGACTCAGTACACAATGTAGAGCCAATTTGGACACTCGGTCCTTACTACAGAGTCTAGAGGGCATTATCACCCTTCAATGCAGCTTATCAAGTAGCCGCAAGCCGTTTTTTACCTTTTAACTTGAGACAATACGGTTCAGATTACAACGGATGTAAATGGATAATACCGCAGGCGCGCGCATCACGTGCGTAGGGGGCCAGATGATTGCAGTTTGGGAGAACGGACGAGTTCACGACCCCTCACGAAAGTGTGGGGTTTCAACACAAATAAAACTCAGTTAATTTGTTTTCGTAGGAGCTATGGCCTATATGAGCATATCATTCGTATAAGTAAATACGTAATAAAGTAGGTATTTCTTAAAATAATGTCTAAATGTTAACTTGGATATATCATAATTTCATGCACCATTTATGAAATGAGTACATTTTTTTCAATAGTCATCTTCATTGAAAAAATGGTTCAACATATTTATCCCTACATACCCTCACTAATTACGATATTTAATCTACCTGTATGTATACAATACAATACAATACTAGCTACTACCAATTTTAGTTGACATAAAACCTTATATATGTGATCGAAGACATAAAAGGTATAAATATTAAATATATAAATACGAACTAGGGTGCACTTCAGAAAGAAACCTTTCATAACCAAACCTTTTTTGTCAATATTACACATTATGCAACACTTGTTAACTTTCAGTTAACCCAAGTATTAAATACGGGCCTAAATTTTCTCCTGTTATAGTGTTAGACGAAATATTTTTATTTTGTCTGAGTTTATAGCTACCACCAATGAGATTGACTAATAGAGGTGTTTTACTCCTTAAATATGAAGTATAAACATGGCAAATTTTATGCTATACCTACCTATAGCTAAAGTACACAACTCGCACAACGACATTAACTACATTGACAAGATTAAAAGAGCACGAAGATATATGAATCCTAGTTGTTAGAAAGGGATCACTATATTATTAACAACGTTCGCCTGTGTGACCGACCATTCGACCGCCAATGACAGACTCGTTCTCTGTCGCTCGCTACTTGTCTCGTTCTCGTGGGTGGCGTAGCGGCAACGTCGCAAGTTATTTTAAAATAAAATACAATTTTTGATTAATAACATAGAAAAACAATACTTACAAATGAAAAGATACATCATTCTTGTTTTTTACACTTGTTCCAGTATATGTTCTGCAGTTTATAACACATAAGAAGGCATTTTTTCCTAAATGTAGTACATGTGCTGGGTCGTTGCCAGACTTCCCGTTCTCTGTCGCTCGCTACTTGTCTCGTTCTCGTGGGTGGCGTAGCGGCAACGTCGCAAGTTATTTTAAAATAAAATACAATTTTTGATAAATAACATAGAAAAACAATACTTACAAATGAAAAGATACATCATTCTTGTTTTTTACACTTGTTCCAGTATATGTTCTGCAGTTTATAACACATAAGAAGGCATTTTTTCCTAAATGTAGTACATGTGCTGCGTCGTTGCCAGACTACCCGTTCTCTGTCGCTCGCTACTTGTCTCGTTCTCGTGGGTGGCGTAGCGGCAACGTCGCAAGTTATTTTAAAATAAAATACAATTTTTGATAAATAACATAGAAAAACAATACTTACAAATGAAAAGATACATCATTCATGTTTTTTACACTTGTTCCAGTATATGTTCTGCAGTTTATAACACATAAGAAGGCATTTTTTCCTAAATGTAGTACATGTGCTGCGTCGTTGCCAGACATGCTGGAACTAAGTTGACTCAAGACAACTAGCTTGTGTTGATGTCGCCAAGCCGAGCGCAGTAAGGCGGTATCTACCTCAGTTTATATTAACATCATTGGCTACCACCCCATATACATATTTGTAATGCCTTTAAGTCCAAGTAATTAAACTTCTGTGATTCCCAAGCTAGTGTGAACAGTGTTTCAGGATCCAGTAGTTCCTCCAATAAATATTTTACTGGTAATTATGCCATATCTAGGATATTTAGAAATGTATAAAAAGAGTTGAAATTAACATGGAGTATATGACATCTTAATAAAAGAGAAAAAGAAGAGTTGAAATATCTATTCAAGATTACGAATAATGAAATAAAGAGATGCTACGACACTTACCGAATCAACACTATACAAAGGCATCTAGAAAGCTCCAGATTTACAAAAAAAGCCTATAAAGAACTGGATCGATCAAAGAAATGGATCCCATCACTTTGTCCAAACTCTACAAAAAGCAAATCCCGCAAGGAAATCATAGATACTGCTACGAATTTTGTATGTAGAGCTATATAAACAATCAAACTCAATACAAGGAACGGATGTGAACTGTCAAAGCAAAAATAATCTCCCAATTCAAGAATTCACAGAGTCGGAAATCCTGTAACAAATGATGAAGCTTAAACCTGAAAAAAGCCCAGGACCTGATGGAATTACAAATGAATGTCTTAAACATGCAAGAACTCTACTACTAACTCCGATCACCCTACTATCGAACAAAATATTAGAAGATGAAGTCGTGCCACACATATGGACTGAATCTGAAATCATCCTATTGTATAAGAAAGGCAACCCAGCTGATATAGGAAACTATCGTCGTATAAGTCTCATGTCCTCATTATATAAACTGTTCTCTTCTTGTCTACTTGCAAGAATATCCTCAGTGATCGACATGCACCAGCCAATGGAACAAGCCGGATTCAGGAGTGGTTTCAGCACCATAGATCATATTCAAATAGTAGATCAGGTAATAGAGAAATACTTAGAATTCCGTCAACCACTATATGCTGCTTTCATAGACTACAAAAAAGAATTTGATACAATTTCACACGAAAGCACATGGGAAGCGCTCAATGAGATAAATATACACCAAAAGTATATAAACATTCTAAGATATATATATATATATATATATACGAACTGCTTAAGTAGAGTCAAGCTGGATAGATCGGGAGCAAAAATAAACATACAAAGAGGCGTAAGACAAGGTGATCCAATCTCTCCTAAGCTGTTCATAGCAGTCCTGCAGTATGTGATGAAAAATCTACCATGGTCTAAACAAGGAATTAACGTAAACGGCAAGTTCCTAAGTCACCTACGGTTCGCTGACGATATCATCCTGTTTTCAGAAAGCTCACAGCAATTGAACTGCATGATAAATAACCTACATAGAGCCAGCATAAAAGTAGGATTGGAGATGAATTTAGATAAAACTACAGTCATGACCAATCACCGCGAGGTACCTATCATGGTAAATAACACCCCCCTCGAATTTACACAGAAATTTGTCTACTTAGGTAAGCAGATCTCTTTTAATAACGATAGAAATGCGGAAGAAGTAGATAGAAGAATAGCGATCAGCTGGAAGAAGTATTGGGCTCATAAAGAAATATTCAAATCGCAGCTCCCACTACCGGAAAAAAAATTTGTTATGGATAAAGAAATACTTCCATGTCTCACCTACGGTTGCCAAAATTGGACGTTCGACCTCAAAACCAGGAACAAAATCCAGATCACTCAAAGAAAAATGGAAAGAAGCTACTTAGGCATAAAATGTAGAGACAGGGTTAGAAATGTCGAGATACGAAAGAAAACAAAAGTAACCGATGCCTTAATTTTCTCGCTATAAAGAAAATGGAAGTGGGCGTGGCCAGGCACAACGATGACAGGTGGACTATAAGAACTGTAAGGTGGGACCAGGTCGAGAGGCCGGCCATGTACCAGGTGGGCCGACGACATCGTACACATGGTGGGCAGAGGATGGTTGAGCGTCGCAAATGATAGATACCCGAAGGGGGTCCACACAAGCATAATACATTTATTAAATTATGCTAGTTAAAGTTAGTTTTATTTATTTTTTATCTATTTGTAACTAGTATATTAACTTCTTTAGTTTCCCTTTTTATCAATTTGATTTAATGCTTGTATGGAATGAAATAAAGCTTTATTATTATTATTATTATTATATGACATTAGTTGCCGAATGCAACTGCTTTTGTCATCAAAAGGTCGTTTCGCTTATGAGGGCATTGGTAGCGTTTTCATTGATGGCTCTTTTGTTAAAGCGTTCGTAAAGCTCAAAAACTTTATTTTTGCCACTTTTGCCCACACCCTATTCGAACGCTCAACTGAGCATAAGACTTAGAATCGCATGATTATGCTGTCAAATACATAGCTGTCAAAAAACGATCACAAACAACCATGCTCCGGACGTGGGTCAAAATTGCATTTTTTGGTAGCAACAATTCCTCTTTTTTAGCTTTCTGAACGCCTCTATTAATTATAGATAGATAACACTTTATATTGCCACACCACATTAATCATTTAGGGCCTTACTTATGAACGCTGCTTATCTGTAAATGACGTTCCTTAGAAGAGCGCACAGGAAAAATGTTCTGCGCTGTACTAAATAACGTTATTTAAATTTAAGCAGCGTTTATTTTTGATTTTTTTGGAGTAAAGCCGTTAATATTAAAAAATCAATTTTAAAAAGTAGGTGTACCAATGGATCTGATCTCTTTCAGACAACCCTATTATTATTATACATATGTATCTGGTTATTTCATAATTTAATTTTTTATATGGTGCGCAGACGTAGAAAAACATTCAAGTATGTAGACTTACCATCTTTCGTTGTGGTTTCGAACGAACTTTCATTTTTCTTGAAGCTGTAAAAGAAAGAAAGGGAAACAATATAGAAATTCTTATAGCTGTATACTTACGCACTCTGTATAAAAATGCTAGCATGTGTGGACTCGCCTGTCTTTATTTAAAAAAGGATAAAGCTATTAATCTAATTTAATTAATGTCGTCATTAAGAAAAATAGAATATTATTTGATTTATCACTACATATCCTCACACGTTTTTATTGTGCCCAGCAGGGCTATTATGTATCTCAGCTAACAAATGTTGATTGAAATCTTAATAAGTGGCGGCTCTATGACAGTTTTGATTCAAGTAAGCAAAAATGTTAGTAACTTAATGACTGAAGTTGACAAAATTGACAAAGAGCCGCCATAATTTTCGGTTTTAATCAACGTTTATCAGCAACTGAGATACATAAACGCCCTACAGGCCTCACTTATTACAACATACTATAAGTGCACAGCATGTATTGCATTGACTTTTTTTATTTAACTTTTTAATTAATCTGTAATACTAGTTACTGCACGCAACTTCATTCACCTGGAATAAAGTTACGATACTTCAGGAAGCACTCGTTAAAACGGAATAAAATGTAATGTTGATGGCCATCGGCTAATAACGTGAGTATAGTCGGTTTTGATATTAAATAAATATACTATTTGTGTTATATATTAATAGTAGACCAGGTATTTTTCATATATTATGTTTAAAGAATTAACAACTACTTAGCAAAACCAAACATCGATTTTTAGAGTTATATTTTGTTATATGAGTTATGAGTTACCTAGGTACTGTTTTAGAGAAAAAATATATCCTGGGACGTGATGTAATTTATCTATTCAAAATGTCAATACTTAATTTTTTCCGCTACCATAAACTTTCGAAAACAATACAAGTAACAACTTATCGCGTTCCCACTTCTGAGTCCTGGGCCTGCTTCTCAGAGAAGAGTATGGACCATAATCAACTACCCGGCCCCAGTGCGGCTAGGTGGATAGGCTAGTGGCCTTGATTTTTTTCTGGCCGCACGAATGTATTACTCTTCTACGACTGGTATCTTATTACAAACAATTCAGGCTCAACAGCTTAGCCCCCCCCCCCCCCCCCTGCGAAGCACGAAAGTGTATATGCTACTATCGATCACCCATCCAAGTCGTGGCAACAACAGGCGTTGCTTAACCTTGTTGATCTGTTGAGACAAAGTCAGCTACTAATTACTATTAAAACTAAACTCTGTCAAAAAGGTTATTACAAAATTTCGGATTACTTGGCGGATAAAACAGCTTGGGACTGATCACTCCAGGATCTATCTACTCGTGTACTAAGATGTCAAAGTGTAGCGTGTCTTGCCCTACTGATACCATTATTATGTTCTCTTTTGTAAGGCAACACACTGGAGCTAATGGCAGCGATTCACTTGTTCAAAAACTAAACTAAACTACCGAACTAAAAATGTATTATGGTGGTCCTTATTCTGTTAACAAGAAAATCTTCAATCATTTAACACTTAGAATGACACTTCTAAAAATAGGATTATTCTATTCAATTTTGGGTTATTTTAGGTTAGTTTAGCGAGCACCAAGTTATGTGACAACTAAACTGTCTAAAATATACTCACAATTGAAGAGAAATGTCTAATTTTAGTGCTGTCATTCGATAGTGTTATACTAATTTGGATTTTAGCCTGAACAGAATAAGTACTGCCATAATTTAGAGATTTTTAGTTCAGAGAGTGTTAACAGAATCGACACCAATATCTGTAAGTACCTAAGTAAAAATATAGTAAAAACATCTATGTAAAAAGAATGGCCCCGAGTTTCTTGCCGCTTCTTCTCGGTATGCTCTATATATTTTGGAACGCGGCGGTAGTCTTTAAAGTACATTATAATGAAAAATTGACGTTCATAAGTGCGTCTTTGATGCCTAAATTGAATAAATGATTTTGACTTTGACTTTGACTACGCTGCACGCACTTCTAAAATAAGGTACAGTTTTTAGGTAAAAAAGAAGGACTTGGCTAAAATGGTCGAGTTTATTTTTTTCTAAGTAGATAAGATTTGAGGGTGTTTACTTATGCATTTATAGTTTATATGAAACTCCTGGCATGCGTTGCTTTAGGAATAGCGGCTGTGCTAGCGAAATCATTTTATGTTTATATTTGGGTACTTACATGAAAATAATTTAATTACTTATGTCCCTTCATTAATTATTTGTATACTTAACTCATAAGTTTAAAAAAAAATAAACTTAAAAAGGTGTCCGAACAATGACGCAACGTTCATTTATCATCTTTTATTTTTAAATCACATAAAACATCAAATCTTCATTAATTGTTCACAAATTGACACACACTCTACATCATATGGCAGTTTGGTCATGGGTTAATAATATATTTATATAATAATACGAGTAATATAATAATTGAATATGTATATATAATTAATTAATTTATAGTAAAACACCAACAAGCCAAATGATCACAATTTGATAGAAATTCATCCTTAAATATAGCAATATAATATGTTTTTTAATTAATTATGTCCTGTAGAACTCCGGACAATTATTAATAACTATATATTAGTAACATAGTACCGAAGATCCAAATATGTATAATAATTATAATATACGAGATCAAACATTTGTAGTTCTTATAAATTAAATGAATTAAGTTTATATTGTGCAAAATATAACCACACTTGTGCGAAATCGAATGGTAAAATGCATAAACAATAATAAATATAGGATACTAACCCTTATCTACGCGTATTAGGTCATTTATCCTTGTGACTAGAAATACCCTGCACTTAGTAAGGATTTTAAAAGCATTTAAGCTAATATTAAATCTTATTATCTTATTTTGAGAGCTTTGGACTTCTTTGGATTACGATATAGATCAGGCTACTTCATTGCAGTGTATCCGGGGTACCTACTAATGAAAAGAAAGATGATATTGTATGTGATGATATTGACAGTCAAGTAATGTCCTAAATCAAGACGACTGCTGGAAGTCAACGGCACTTGTTCGTCGTATATCCCGCTGAAGTAATGGTAAGTTAAATGCCTAACACATCGGTGTAAACGTAGCGACCAATCTAATATTTCCCTCTATCGCGCTCTCTCTCTATCTCCTTTCATCTCTGTCTCCCCATTCTCTCCCTAATTCTCACTATATCTCTTCATCCCTTTATATCGTTCTCTATATCTTTCCCAATCTCCCTCTCTCTTTCCCTCACCCTTTCCATCTATCTCACTATATCTCTCCATCTCTAACTATTTCGCACCATCTTTTTTTCTCTATAGATTAGTATAGATATTTCTCTATCTATGTCTTTATCACTTGTAGAGTCTGTGTCAAGAATATTAGTGTAGTATTCTTGATTTGTGTTTATCGGATGGTGTGAATGACATCTGCCAAATTTGTCACTTAAATGGCGCGGTTAAATCTGTTGGTTAATTTGATATTTTAGTAAAGTATAAAATAAATATTATCTTAAAGGTCTAGTGAATAATTTGCTAAAATAACCCTACAATTATTGGCGACGAATCGAGAAACATCTAATCTACGAAAGAGTGCACTACACGGCATATAATGATGGCTCAATTCGAGTACACGGGCGAGGGAGTAGGCCCTCATTTTGACGCATTTGGAGACCCGGCAACTAGCCTCACTCGTTGGAAGACGTGGATGCGCAATTTTCAGTATTACATTGAAGGTCAAGTTGGCCTAGGAGATAAACAGAAGAGCTCGGGTATAGTTTGGGGTGGGGCCCTTACTATCTCATCAACGAGCTCGAATCATCATGTGGCAATTGACACCATGCCATCTTTAGAAGAAGGAGATGCGAAATGCTCTCAGAGTAGAGCCAAAGGGCAATATGTCTTGATGGTCTCAGTGCGTTCCTATGGAGATCCTGGGGTCATCAATAAGACATCGAAGAAGGCCACCGAGGGGTTTTAGTGGAAAGTCAACATAACCCGGACGCTCCCCATAGTGTCCGGGTATCTAGTAATATTTCCCCCTCGTAAACAAAAAATACAGAGGTTCAGGAACTTTATGAAACGCTGAAGGAAAATACTGTTGATGGCAGCAATGAGTACGAATAGTGACGAGTACGAAAAACAACGATTGAACACATATTTTGAACCAGTAATAAATGTGGCGTATGAGCGGCAAAAGTTTCGAAATATGGATATGAAAACTGGTGAAACTTATGCGCAGTATGTGATACGATTGCGCTCCCAGGGCCTTTATTGTGGCTTTTCAAATATCGAAGAGGCAATCAGAGAAAAATGGAAAAGAGAATCAGAGAAAAGTGGAAAAATGTTCTAACACAGAATCAAAAAGAAAATTTCTCAAGAAAGGGGCAGAGCTGACATTGAGGAATGTGTTAGAAATAACTAAACTATTTGAAATGGAGAGGGAAATGTTGACAGAGAAAACAGTGTGAACTGAGGAAAATGAACAGGCAGATGGAGCTATAAATAGGGTGCAGCGGGAGACTATATGTTACAGATGTGGCCGAAGAGGTCATCTGGCTAAGGATAAAGAGTGCCCAGCTATGGGTGCAAAATGTGACAAATGTGGTATAAAGGGACATTTTGCAAAATGTTTCAAAACAAAACAATACAAAAATATGATCAGTGATAAACAAAAAAAGAAAAAGAGATATGTAAAATATGTAATAGAAGAAGACTCAAGCTCGAGTGAAAGTGAAGACAGTGACTCTGATTGTGATCAGGACGGACAAAACTCAAAACAAGTGAACTCTGTGTTTGAGGAGAGTGGACCTTACAGTGACAGCAAATGTAATATTCTTGTTGACGATAAAATAATGTGCAAGTTCATCATAGACTCAGGCGCTTCAATCAATATAATTGATAAATATCTGTATAAAAAAAGGTTAAAAAGTGGAGTTGCTTTTAAAAAAGACCTGGTGTGCAAAATCAAAGTTTGCATTCATATGGTGGTAAAGAAATAGCACAGTTAGAAATATTTGAAGTAAAGTTATAGTGGTGCAAAAGTTAAATTTAAAGTTCTAATCTATGATGGACTGGGCCAGCTCTACTCAGCCGAAAGGGACTCAGTTCAGCTTGGATTGTTAAGACTTGGTCCTAGTATTTCAAATGTTAATTTGGCTAGAGAGAGAGCTCTACTAAAAAAATGTACCGGAGGAGAGTTTGAATGCATTGGTAAACTATAAAAAAAAATTAAAATTCCTATTGACCCTAGTGTACGTGCAATAGAAGAAAAAGTAATAAAAGAATTACTCGATAATGACATAATTGAACCTGTGACTGGACCGACTCCCTGTGTTTCACCATCACAGAGGGGTACAAAAGCAAAGGCACCAATGTCCATTTTTTATCAAAATGTAAGTAATGATGCCATCTATTAGATTTTTTTGAAAGCTTTAATATAGTAATGATGGTTTCAAAGCAATGTTACCACTGTCCCATAGAAAAAAACGTTTTAAAACCATGTTAAGGTGCAAAAACGCTACTGTCCTTAAACATTAAATTACAAGAGCGCCATTGTCCACATCAGCCAATCACAGGGCGTTAATGTTTCGATAATCAATATGGCCGCCGATGAGTTTCGCATGGCAAATCGCTGCTGTATTGTAATTAATTTAGTGCAAAATTAATTAAATAAATAATAAATAAATATTCCACAACTATCACACAACGCCATCTAGTCCCAAGCTAAGCAGAGCTTGTGTTATGGGTACTAGACAACTGATAAACATACTTATATATTTCTAAATACATACGTATTATAGATAAATTACACCCAGACACAGAACAAATGATCGTTATTACACAAACATTTGTCCTGGGTGGGAATCGAACCCACGACCTCCGGCATAGCAGTCAGGGTCACTAACCACTAGACCAACAGGCCTGTCGAAATTGAAACATCCTTTACAAAATGGAGGAAAATGTTCGGGAATGTTTACCGGAAAAGGCGAGAAAACGGAGAAGAGCACCGGGAACCTGGAAACGTGCGAAAGCTAAGGAAGAAAGGTGAGCATGTTTGTACCGTCAGATCAAAAATTGTATTTGACATTTTATTTGTTGTTCTAATTCGTTACTATTTACATCAATTTAGTGTACTTTAGATACAAAATAGTAGTTTCAGTAGTCGTATTTTACTGTTTTATTTAAATTTTTTTACGTGGTAATATCTCCGTCAATAGGTATGAACTTATTAACCGACTTCAAAAAAAGATAACGTTCTATGTTCGACGTTCGATGTTCAGTGATTTCTCCGCCAATTGTGGGCCGATTTTCAAAATTGTTTTTTTACTTGAAAGCCTATTTTTGGTTTTTGAAGTCAGTTTAATTTTTTTTAAAGGATTTTAATTTGATATTTTTTGATATTTTTTTCAATATCCACCTGAAGATCATGATCATCGTTTTACTGTGATTATTTTGTTATCATTCATCAGCATTTTACTTTAGATATTTATTTAACCAAAATCGTTTTCTTAATAGGTACTCGGCCAAAATGCCTCCTGGTGTACCTACCTGCAATCACAAGACAAACGACAAAACATTTCATTGTAAAAAATTAAGTCTGATAGATATTTCTCATTTTCACGATCAATTTTACAAAACGAAAAATAAAAAAGACCAGGATGCCTTCATTCTTAAACACTGTAAAGTAAAAAAAGCTGTCAGACGCCGCCCGAGAGTTGGACTACGAAAACCAACGCAATATACTACAAAACTATTTGTACGCAAAAGGAACAGCGTCGCATTGTTACGTGTTTGCCAGAAAACATTTGTTCACATCTTGAATATTACTGTTCAGAGAGTAAGAACTGTTTCTCGAACTTTCGCAACGACAGGATCAGTTGTAAAGGAAAACAGAGGCGGCGATCATACTTCTGCAAAAAATTTGCATAAATTAAGAGCTGTCAAGCAGTTTATTGGATCGTTTCAATGCTTAGAGTCCCATTACTGCCGCTCCTCAGTCATAAGGAAATATTTACCGTCTACTTTAAATATTAGGAAGATGTGGAAAATGTATATCAATCAGTGCAGCGACGACAATAAAGTTCGTGAATGTTATTTCAGGGCGATATTCAATAGGTGTTATAATCTGGGTTTTGGGAGCCCCCGAACAGATACCTGCTCAAAATGCACAGAATTACAGGAAAAAATTAAGACGTCTACAGACACAGCTCAAAAAGCAACCCTCATGGCTGAAAAAAGGTTGCATATTTTAAAGTCAAAAGCATTTTATCGTTTACTAAAGGAAGTAAGAGAAGACATGGTTGTCTTCTCGTTTGACTGCCAGAAAAACCATGTTTTGCCAAAAATACCTGATCAGGCAGCTTACTATAGCCGCCAACTGTACATATACAATTTTGCTATCGTGAAATCAGTCCTTGAAAATACTTTAGGCAAAGACAATGTCACATTATACTCCTGGACAGAAGACGAGCACCGTAAAGGAGCAAACAAGATTGCATCCGCGGTGTACCACAGACTACAGACTACAATTTTTAGTCAAAATATTAATACCATTAGATTGGTAGCTGACGGGTGTGGTGCCCAGAATAAAAATTCAATTATGGTTGGTATGTGTGGCCACCTGGCTAAGTCAAGCACCGCCCCATATTAAAAAAGTTGAATTGATTTTTCCTATACCAGGACATTCATTCATTCCACCCGACAGAGTATTCGGCCTAATAGAAAAAGAAATAAAGCAGATGGAGAACATAATAAAACCAGAGGAATATATTGAAGTTTATAAAAATTATGGGACTGTTATTCATTTTGACAATGTTTTGGACTGGAAATCAGCTTTAAATGGTGTGATACGTCCTCCAGGAAATTGTCATTTTCAATTCGCTCAAATGAAAAAAAAATTCTTGAGGAGAAATAGCAGCAATAATGTTTTTGTACAAGGAGAACCTAATTATACTGTTGAATCAGGCTGTTAGAAGTCAATTTTAAAAAGAGGAAAGTCATTTTTAGGAGTCAGACCCAATCAAATAAATAAACATAATGTATTAGTCAAACAAGCAAAACTGCATGATGTAGATAATCTATTGACGAAACATTATGGCTCAGAATGGAAAAATAGAAGTGAATTATTAGGCTATTATAAACAGGTGATGACAAGATCAGTTCAAATGAGAACAGAAGGAATTGAAGAGTGTGAGGAAGAAATGTGCGAAATTGCGACCCCGGAGTCAGAAATGAGTATTTAAATAAGCAGATTTACTTAACATTCCATTTTTTTTTTAATAAAAACTATTATATTTTCGACACTTTTTTTAAAATCTCAATTATGGCAAACAGGAGCTCCTACATCACGCCACGAGTTGCTGCCAAAAAATCTTCACAAAAAGTCGACGCATTAATAGCGTTTTTGCTGATCTTACCTTCTTAATGACGTCAGACTAGTCAAGTGCAAAACTGACACTGTCCAACCCTTTAGATGCATACTTACCATAGTCCATTACTGTGATGCAAAGTCGCCACTGTCCTAATTGTTTTGTTTGGTTTGCTATGTAATGGTGTGTCTATGTGTAGATTACATTGCAGGATAAGATAGAAAGAACATGTAACAAAGCAAAACAAGTATAGATATATAGATAATTTGCAAACCCGAAGCACAACCAAAAATTATTTATTTGACCCACTCCTACTCCATGGACAGTGGTGCCTTTGCTTTTATACCCCTCTGTGGTACAGAAAAAGGAGAAAGGCCAATATCGACTAGTTGTGGACATGAAAGGCTAATGAAGCAGTTTTTAGAGAGAGAGTTCAGCTGCCAACATTCGAAGAACTCTTAGCAGACCTCAATGGATGTAAGTACTTCTCATCACTTTTGTTTGTTTGTTGTCAACACATTGTGAAAGTGTGTGTTCATTGCTCCAGCTTTAAACTATTATGACAAGAATGCAGAGACTACATTAGTGACGGGTAAGCACTGCCGCAATCCCACTGGACTTGCCAGTGGGATTGCAGCAGTGCTTATACAACATCAATCAGTAGATGGCCGAGTTCAGCCAGTTGCAATAACATATATCAGCAAAGCTTTGTCTGCAACAGAACAATGATACTGCCAGACCGAAAAGGAGGTCTTTGCCATTGTGTGCGCATGCGAGAATTTATATATGTACCTTATTGGTAAACAGTTTAACATTATCTCTGACCATATGCGTCTTGAGATAATTTATTCAACAAATTCTAAACCAAGCGCAAGGATCCAACGATGGGTACTCAGGCTTATCATCATAATCAGGTATGCTTGTATACTTTTAAAGTAATATACAAACCTGGCAAGAGTAATCTAGCAGACCCAATATCTAGACTGTTAGATACAAGCAATAAACATGCAATGACTGAAGATAATGAAGATAACCTTTTGATAGCAATGATTAAGGCAAGCATTGAAGCGGTCACAGTAGAAGAAATAACAGAAGCCACTTTAAAATGGCTTTGAATTAAAGGATCTGATGCAAGCAATACAAAAAGACACTTGGAGTTGAAGCAAGGACTTGAGAAAGTATGAGTTGATAAAAATGAAACTATGTATAGTCAATAGTATCATACTAAGGGGAAAAATAATAATAATTCCAAACAAAATAATACCTAAAATACTAGAACTAGGGCACGAAGGACATCTTTCGGTTAACTCAATGAAAGGTAAAAACTCAAACTAAATTACGGTCAAAGGTATGGTGGAAAGAAATAGATAAGGATATAGAGTACTGAGTAGATACCTGTGAAGGATGCAGATTGATTTGTGTTAACAATGTTTCCTAGTAAATTATGGGAGCTGGTGGCAACTGACTATTTGGGCCTTCTACCATCAGGTGTTTGTGGTGGATTACTATAGTAGGTATTATGAAGTGGAAGTGATAAGAAACCAGACAGCAGAAAGTACAATCCAAACTCTGGAGAAAATAATAGCAAGAGAAGGAACAATGGACGAGATTGTATGTGACAATAGTCCGGCATTTAGACATGAGAAATTTAACAAGTTTTTAAAGTCACAAGGAATACGACTAAGACATTCAACACCCTTATGGCCTCAAGCTAATGGAGAAGTGGAAAGACAGAATAGAAATGTTCTGGGAAGACTAAGGATTGCTCAAGGGATGAATTTAGATTGGAAAAGAGAACAGCTGACATACTTATCAGCATATCGTACCTCACCACACAAGTACAGGAGTAGCAACAAGTAATGTTTTCAGAGGAAGAGTAATAAAGACAAAAATACCAGAAATATCTATGGTTTGTGATGATGAACAAATACGTGATATGGACAGGTACAAGAAAGATTGTTATAAGTAATATGCAGATAAAAGAAGGAATGCTAAGATTTCAGATATCATTCCTGGGGATAAGGTTCTAGTAAAGCATAGAAAAGAGAATAAGCTTATCACTCCATTATCTCCGGTTGAGCACACGGTCATATGGAAGTCAGGCAACGCCATTACCGCTCAAGCACGTGATGGTGAAATTGTGAAAAAAAACTCTTCTTACTTTCAACCCATCAAACAAAGAGACATGGAAAGATTTAGGACGGAAGAACATGAGATATTGAATAAAAAGCTTAAGAGTGACCGAAACAAAAAGGACAGTAAAGAACAGTCAACAAGAATTGGGAATAAAGAATAATGAACAAGAGGGAGAAACGATGAAAATGACTTTAAGCAAAGACAACCCTGAAATGATATTTATATATATATCTGATGATAACCTGACTAGACCCGTAAGAAAAACGCATATGCTTGGAAAGTATAAGGATATGATTTCTTTTAAGGTTAATTTTAGATACCTTACAGCCTTAAGATTTGTATTGTTTGAAATTTAACTTTTATTTTGCATTTGAACATTATATTTGATGGTAACATCTGTATAGTTAAGATTAATATTTGTTTATAAAGAAAGGAAGAGATTTTAGAGTCTTTTTCAAGAATATAAGTGTAGTATTCTTGATCTGTGTTTATCGGATGGTGTGAATGACATCTGTCAAATTTGTCACTTAAACGGCGCGGTTAAATCTGTTGGTTAATTTGATATTTTAGTAAAGTATAAAATAAATATAGTCTTAAAGGTCTAGTGGATTATATGTTAAAATAACCCTACATCACTCTCTCTCTCTTTCTGTCTGTGCTCTATGTGCAAAGATGAATGGATTAATATCAATAATTTCATCTAAATCCACCATCTAATGATCTACTCGTATTTAAAGTGCGATTGGATAAACTCTAGTTTGTCAAAATACCCGCGAATAATGCACACGGAAAAGTTTCACAATGGCGTTGGAGGATGATAAAACATATAAACTTTGGGGCAATCAATTACGCACGCGGGAGGCACTTCTAATAATAGCCGCCGGTTTACATGACCCTACACTTCTAGAGTGTGGCCTTATTGAGCAAAGGCCTGGTTAAAATCGATCCGGGCCTACCTCCGTTGCGAGATGGGCTAATACGCCGCCTTCTCACCCCATCCTGGCGGAGGACTGCTCACGGGGGTTTTAATGGCTCAGTGGGCTTAGCACGAAAAACTGCGTAAGTGTAACGTATCGTGTCGTTCACGGGAAACAGTACAAACTGTCATTTACATAGGGCAACTGTGACACAGACATCTCATAGTATGTACGCCGAAGTGTGACGCGTTGACGTCTACCATACGAATGCTTTTTCACAACTTGTTTGTGCTACAGACTCTGATCCCTACATATATGTACGTCCTTTCATCACGGTGGAAAAAAGTACACTTCATATTCTCGCCTCAACACTCAATAACTAAATAACATCAGCGACGTGGATTATGAATAACGATGGCGTTACATGGCCATTTCAAATCGATTTTGTTGAGTGCCCGAGATGTGACTGACGTAGATCTTAGGGTTCTCATCGGTCAAGTCACATTGGTTTTTGTGTTTACATGAGTATTGCTTAGGGGGTATACAACAATATGTTACGTCACATTGGTCCCTGAACAAGCACAGCTTTAAAGTGCGACAAGATTACAGTGGCTGTGTTGAAATCGGAATGTTACGAAAGTGAAAAAACTCGCATATCTTGTGCGTTTTTGTGTGTGTTGCAATGGAAGTATTTACTGCATGCTAGTTCATATTAACTAAGTAAATAATGTTTGAATGTAAGTAAATTGCGTACACATTTTCCAAAATAAAAATCAGTCTCATTAAGACGGAGACCCACGTTGGGCGACAGTTTTGGTTCCGAAACTTCTCAATATGATATTTTTTTTAAAGATATTATATTAAATATCTTACTAATTCAAATATTTGTATATATAATATAGGAATAATTTTAAAAATATGGAAGTAAGATCGGTAAGTATGTAAAGGAATGTATAAATATAAAATCACAGATGATTCTAACATGAACAGAGGTCCCTTTCCTTTTTCGCTTGCAGTTTCTGCAGGGAATGCCGCCGACGGCCTGAAGCGCAGAGCATGGCGTATTCTACAGAAGACTCCATTCTGGAATGTAAACACATAATCAGTTACAACTTTACCAGTGTGGTAAACATAAAATATTTGCCTATGCTATCCGTAGGCGAACCGTAAAAGAGGCAAAATTCAGACCATTTAGCTAGTAGAATTTATGCAAAAGTGTCTTAAAGAGCCTCTGCCATTTGCAGGTGCATCGTAAGAGGTCACAATCAGACTATATAGAAAATGTATTGATTCAGGCGTTACTTTGCGGAAATCCATTATCAAAAAAAAAAGGTAGGTATTAAAAAATATTTAGTGACACTTCCGCTGAAAAGAAAACAATGAATTTGGCTTATTTGAGGGCGTGCACCACCCTCCCTCCCGCATAAAATGCTAATAGGAAGAATACAAAATAAAAAGCACAAGAAACCCCAAATCAACCAAAACCGATTCGACACGTGTTTCGCGTCTACACGAGGCATCCTCAGGAGATGATTGACCAACTGATGAGACCGACTATGTCGGTGTAGCGCTCGACGAGTCAACATTTCCTGAGGATGCCTCGTGTAGAGACGAAACACGTGTCGAATCGGTTTTGGTTGATTTGGGGTTTCATGTGCTTTTTATTTTGTATTCTGTATCGTTTTTTTTTACTATATAGAAACTTTTTCAAAACCTATCTTGCTGAGTGTTAGTACCGGAAATCCTACATCCAAGCATTACTGTGACTAAATAAAAAAGGCACTGTTTAACAGTGATTTAATGGCAGACTCGCTTATGTGACTGTGACAAGACTAAGTTACGAGTCATTTCACAGTCACATATACACTTGAATAAAAATCTTACTGATTAACCATAAATATTTAAATAATGTACGAACGTACAAGCCGTTTTCAAAGAAAAACTCTTCGGACTGGACACTATAGATATTAAAGTGTGTGACGTAGTTAAAACACATAAAAGGTGCGTTCGATTAACAGTGACGGCATTGGTAGTGTTATCATTGTTGGCATTCTAGTTGAAGCGTTTGCACAGCTCAGAAACGTTAATTTTGGCACTTTTGCTCACATTCTATTCAAATGCTAAAATAACTATTTCTCTGAAACAGTCCACAGACAAAGAGGGTATAATCACTTCAGGTTCCAGTTTTATGCAGAGAAGTTGAATATTTGATCTATAGTGATAGTAAACGAACTGGGAACTGATTCCACTAACTAAATTGCAATCGAACCGTAGCTGAACGGTGACTAGTATACGTATTCTTATTTTGCTATTGAACAACTGTCCAGCTGCAGTTACGTTACTGTTGAAGTCAGCAATCGATCAAAACTTTATTGTCTGTTAACTCGATAGATAATGAAATTGACGCTAGCTCATATTCGTATATAGTAGCGTTTAATGTATATTATTATATAGCAGCGTTAAAGTTGACGTAACGTTACAATTGTATCTAGAAATAGTAGAATGCCTTTTGTGTACTGATCGAACGCCAACCGGAGTTGAACGAGTCGAACTGCAGTTGCAGCGGGATAGATTGTTGAATGTTGTGAAATAGTAGAATCGGCCTCCAGCTCCATATGTGCAAATATATTGGACTGTATTGGACAAGGAACACCTTATATTCAGTTATGTAGGTGTTTCTTGTAGTATCCATCACTCAAAATCTTTTTATTTTATTTTGTACACATAACACATACACTTTTAAAACGAAGTGATTCTATTCTTTAACTTTTAATTCAACAAAAATAGAATGATCTGTGCTGTCACATTTATAGCTGTTATTTCCGCCAACTAGGGGCTATTCGAACGCACATACAATAACACTTCATTTATCCAAATCTATCATACCTTTCCGCGTATAGAACCTGTGTACTAAACGTAGATAATAAAGCATACCTGAACATAACTCTGTCCAATAAAATCTCAATAGCGCGATCGATGTTCTGCCCATTCTTGGCACTAGTTTCTAGATATGGCAGGTTGTAGTTCTTGGCAAACTCTCTCGCACGATTCTGGTTGACCAATCTTTTTTCTTGCAGGTCACATTTGTGACCGCACAGCACGATGTCCGGGTCTTCGTTGAGACTGTGAGTCTGAAATTGGTTCAATGCTTATGTTTAGGAAGATGTGAAATGTAAAAACGTAAGGGTCTATACGGTCGAACGTGGGTGCGGATAACACCATTATCTGGATATCTTGTCTACCCTCTAGGTTGAAAATCTATCTCTATATCGCCATTTTCGTTCTAATACCTTCGACATAATATCATCATAGCACCATAACTCAACATAAAGCGAGATGAAACTCAAGGTTAGCCCTATCATAGAAAAAAACTCATTCTGTGCAGGGGAAAATAATATGAGTGAGTGTGAGGTGAACCCTTGCTATACAAATTTGCAAATATTGCTATAAAGCTTAAGGTAGCACTGCAACTATCATTAAGAGACGTAAAATGCTTACCATCCGACTTACGCTTTGCCTTCATAAAGCGAACAAAACTATGTGATTTTAACCTATTTTAACCGAATTTTAACGAATAGTAACCGATTTTAACTTACGCAATTGCGTATGTTAAAATCGGTTACTAATCGCTTTAAAATGTGTTCAACTTACGAAAGTTTTTAATCAAATATAAAAAGAGAAGATTAATCTGATTCTGATCTGATGAAATTAAGATTTCATCTGACGGGTGAATCTTGAGACTAAACAAAAAAGGGGCATATCTTGTATAGGTACAAATCTTGATCTTATTGTGTAATTTAAAATTTATTAGATTAATTTTATATATTTATACAAAACAGGCAACACTTGTTTAAAAAGTAAAGCCAACCATTTAATTTACAAGTGTTACATGTTTTCCAGTACATAACAAATAAAAGGCTTGTAGCTTTATAAAAATGTATAACTTTATGTGGTTAGACTCCAACTTGTACACGTCAATGATACCAGTTTATTTTATCAAAATAAGACTTTCACTTCAATATAACAAAATACGTATACATTGATATTGATCTGTGTCGATAGTGGTAGCAATTCGCTTGTGTAGACCACAATACTAAACTAGTGAACTAAACTCTAATATTTAGTAAACTAATGACCCAACTAATTATCCGTATTTACGAAATTAAAATCACCGTACTTATGTATAAAGTTTATATTGTCCAAAATTGATATAATGACAATTTTAGTGTGCAGTGTAACTGTGCTAAGATGTGGGTGACGACTGACGGCGGAGGGGAAAGCTCGGCAATCCCTCTACAAAAATGCATAATTGCAATTAATTGTGTCAATACAGTACTTAATTCTTATTCTGTTCGTACTAAAACCTCAATTCTGATAAAGCTTTTAAATACTGGGTTAAATTTGATATTTATGTTCAAATATTGTGTTACGCAGTTGTATATAATTGGTATATAGTTGTATATAATTTTTACGCAGACTTAGTCGTCACGTAACTGTGCACTCTAAAGTAGACTAAACTGATCTAAAACTACCCACAATTGAATAGCATAATCATGTTATTAGAATAGATTCTAAGTGTTATATACGAATGTGTCTTTTAGTTTGAACATTATAAGAAGTTTCATAGTATAGAGAATTTACATTTGGATTTGCTAGTATAGTTTGGTGTTTATCGTCGCAGTTTAATGCAAATGTCATGGAACTTGCCTTTAACTGTTCAATCCAATTCCTCACTTCAAGGAATGAAGCCTCGTTGGTCAAATCAAAGAGCAGAAGGAAACCCATCGCATCTCGGTAGAAAGCTGTTGTTAAACTTCTGAATCTGTAATAAAATGAATACCTACTTATTAAACTCCTTCTGTGGCAGAAATATATGATATCAGAATAAAGATCAAATGAAATTACGTGTACGCGTGTTACCAGGGGGGCAATTTCACTAACTAAATGTTGCTCCAACTGCAATCGAATCGTAGCTAAACGATGGTTTTGTACGTTTCTTTATTCTGCTATTTAAAATCCAGCTACTTTTATCTTTGTATTGACGTCAGCGATCGATCTTTATATTCCGCTAACTCGATCGATCATGGACACGGCGCTAACTCGTATTCGTATATAGTAAATAGCGTTTAAGATGACGTTACGTTCCAATTTGTCTAAAAAAATAGTAGAATTCATTTCGACAACCGGAGTCGAACTGCAGTTACAGCAGTTTAAATTGTGGAACGTTGTGAAATAATAGAATTGTCCTACAGGTAAGCCGTGAGCAGTAAGCGACATACATGTACAGGGTTAGATAGAATATTTTTTTCTTGTGTACGATTTGTACTCTCATTTAAATAATTCGGGCATAGATAACGCACGTTTTCATCCCACAAATAATAATAACAATATATCAAGAAACTAATATATCTCTCTAATATCTAATGAATCTCAAAACATCATGAGTCTCTTTCAACCAGTAATTTCACATGCTGTAGTCACTATAGCATGTGAAGTTACTGGGTAGTAGAGACTATAGTATAGTGTCTACAAATATTTTTTTTTTATTATAAGTGGTTTTTACTTTCGTATTCATTAAAAAACTATTGATTCGGAATTAAAAACCATTTACAGACACTTTAATTTTCGTGTAAGTGATAAAATATCATGAATACTAAGGTTAAAGCAATCATATCCCGAAATATTATTCACTGTGTAGCGTGAGGCACAGACACATATAACATATGAAAACATCTAAGTCTTGTCTTAGATGTTGTCATATGTCATATGTAGAGCAAACATGTCCAGGCACATGACCAGGAATCGAATCTGGGACCCCGCGCTTTCAAGGTAGGGTCAAAACCAACTCGGCTAACGAAGCCGTCACATCATTCTAATTAAATTATTTGCATTTTTTTCGCATTGTCCATAAATTAATTCACATTGGTCAAGGTAATCTGCAGTCGCAATATCCCTATAGAATCGTATCACTAGATAAAATATAAGTGTGCGTCATTGATAAAAAGCTTAATTTCATTGATGATCAATAAATGAACTGTGAAGGTCAAACGTTTTTGTATCCATTAAGGCTCTCGCAGCGGATCTTGTCTATTAATCGTAACATAAACAGTTTTTTAGGGTTCCGTACCTACATGATAAAACGGGACCCTATTGCTAAGACTCCGCTGTCCATCTGTCTGTATGTCTGTTACCAGGCTGTATCTCATGAACCGCGATAGTTGATATTTTCTCAGGTGATGTACACACATCGACATGGTCTAGGGATATTTCAATTAAACCTAAAAAACTAAAATTCTATTAACTTTTTGTTAAAGACACCTACACATTAAAATAAACCTTGTTTAATAGCCTATCTAATCTGATAATAAACTTTTAGATAAAGTTAAATTTAAAAAAAAAACTTAGAAGAGGAAAAACTCAGACAAAATTTCAATCTTAACTTTTTGAAACATCAAAACTTAAACAAAACAATAATTTTTTTAATAAAAATTGTTGTAAACTTAAAATTAATAATTCGTGGATCCACCTAAAACTCTCTTGACACATCTGCAACGGTTCTGCATACCCAAAATAAGGGTGTCAATATCCTGTTGTGGAATACTGTCCCAAGTCCTGCTAAGATGCAAGAAAAGCTGGTTTTCATGCACAATATCTTCAGGGAAATTCCTAAGAGCTCTTCTCTGAAGCATATCCCAGGCATGCTCAATAGGATTTAAATCAGGGGATTGTGCAGGCCAGTGTAAAGCTTGGATATCATGCTGTTGTAACCAACTTGTAACGATACGCGCTGTATGTGGACGGGCATTGTCGTGCATTAGCTGGAAATTTTGTCCCATTTGCTGTCTGTGGGGCAAGATTACAGGCTCTAGCACCTCGTCTCGGTATTTTAGAGCAGTCATATTGCCTTGTATCCAAACGAGGTCCGTTCTACCGCCGAGACTATCCGTGGGTATCATTCACAATATCCTTCATGACCATCTGAATTGGTCAAAGGTCAGTGCAAGATGGGTGCCGCGAATGCTCACAGCGCTTCAGAAACAAGTGCGAGTTGATTGTTGCAAGGAGTTTTTGGAGCTCTGTGGTGAAAATCCGCAAACTATTTATGATCGGATTGTTACTGCATAGTGATGAAACGTGGGTTCATCACTGTGATCTTGAGAGCAAGCAGGAGTCTATGCAGTGGCATAAAAAAGGAACAGCCCCACCGAAGAAGTTCAAAGTCAGCCCATCCGCCGGAAAGCTCATGGCCACAGTGTTTTGGGATTCCAAGGTAATCTTATTAATTGAGTACACAAAAAAAGGTGAGATTATTACTGGCGCAACTTACGCTAATACCCTGCGGAATTTAAAGGAGGCAAAAAAGAAAAAAGACGGGGAAAATTGACCGCAGGTGATTGCTTCTGCACGACAATGCGCCTGTTCACAAGGCGCGCATTGCAATGCTGCTGTGCGGGATTGCGGATTTGAAGAAATCAATCATCCACCCTACAGCCCGGACCTAGCCCCTAGTGATTACTTTCTGTTTCCAAATCTCAAAAAAGAACTTCGAGGCAAGCATTTTTCCGACGATGAAGAGTTAAAGGCAGTAATTAACGATAATTTTTCAGACCAGGAAGAAAAATATTTTATGGAGGGAATTGAAAAGTTATTTTCCAGGACAAATAAGTGTGTTCAGATCCTAGGGAACTACATTGAAAAATAAATTTTATTCAGAATTTTCTGCTTATTCTTTCATGCCTCTACCGAGAATACATTGAACTCCCCTCGTATGCCGAAAAACTCAGACAGGGACCGAACCGCCGACCGCCTCACCGGTGCTCGACTTTGAG
The DNA here is from genome assembly GCA_917880725.1 of Selenia dentaria. Lineage (NCBI taxonomy): Eukaryota > Metazoa > Arthropoda > Insecta > Lepidoptera > Geometridae > Selenia > Selenia dentaria. Next base: position 14,903,168 of record OU862888.1, on the reverse strand, counting down.
TATAATGATTCAGAAACCTAGTAGTAATTCTTGCTCACTGGCCTCACTGGGGTCACTACTTTGATGGGTGACCTCTAGTGGGTGGGACATTAGCATATTTTTGTAAGAGTTTGGGCATACTGAAAACTTAGATTGGTCGCCCATACTCCTCTCCTATGGAGGGGGGCAGGGTGGACCACGTTCCAGTCTATAAAAAATAACTCTTATCTGAGCGGTAGGCGACATAAAAGTTAGCTTGCAGTTAGCTAGCTTGGTAGTTGCTTAATCCCCAAATTTTATATATCTTTCACAGAAAAATCCTTCAGCAGACTCTAATTTGTCTAAGTAAAGAGAGCTGTGAGCCTACCACTAATAACTGCGTAAGTGTAACGTAACGTGTCGTTCACGTGAAGCAGCACAAACTGTCATTTATCTAGGGGCAACTGTGACACAAATAGGTTATTGTTTGTACGCCGAAGCGCGATACGAATTCTTTTTCGCAAATTGTGTGTGCTACAGCATTTGATGGATATTAATAATTAGAAGTACAGAGTATGATATGGATCTCAACACGTAACTACCGATCATTTTCCGTTGCTTCCCAACCCTTTCACTTGTGTTCCTCTCCATAGCTTCGGTTCAACTCAAAATTGGCGAAATTGTACCAACAATTCACACGAGCCACAAATAAAAGTTTGATATTAAATTTCACTGATCTGTTTATTATTTTCATTCCAAAAGAATGCTTAAGTAACAGTTACTAGCATAGTAAATGATTTTTTTTACTTACCTTTCCTGGCCGGCAGTATCCCATAGTTGTAAATGTATCCGATGTTGCCTGCCATTTTGTTGGTATATCTGAAATAATAGGACAATAATGCTTGTAACAATACCGAAACAGTTTATTATTTCACTAGCTGACCCGCCGGCGTCTTCGCTCGTTTGGTCTTGGTGTAGTACTGGGAATGCTGCTTTGAGATTATGAGGTCCTGGGTTCAATTCCCAGGTTGGACCGTTATTAGGATTGTCTAACAAAGAAACTCTCAATAGCAATCTGGAGTCTGGAACAGTGCCCCATAGATGGCAATAGGCCACTTATGGCATATGCTGCCTCTTATGCTACATGGGCTCAAAAAATATGATCCTTCTGGCAAAATGTAAACTGCCTACCCCTTCGAGGATGTAGGTGTGGCGATTTGTTATGTTAAAAAGTTGCATTTAAAAATAATGTGTATTTCATTATGTATACCTAGTATAAAGTACTTTAGAGGTAATATTGACAAAAATAAAAATTCCTGTTACATTCTTAATTACAATTATTTATACACCTCTATCTAATCCCATATCAGGACTGAATATAAATGTTGACTCTACAAATATAAAATACATCTCAACTTATAGGATGTCTTTTTATGCTAAGGCAGCCAACATTCGAAAAAGGTAATGCGGGACTTTTAGATCGATAGGGTTTGGGACTAACATCATAACACCTAGTAAGATTACATAAAAACACAAAACTTATAAAAGTCACTTATTTTTAAGATCATATTTCTTACTAGAGTGATACTTTTTATCCAGTTCAGGGTTTTTATTGCGTATCTCATGATAATCTTCACAACTGCCCATATTAAATGAAAGTACAAGCAGGGCTTGTTTATAGTGTATCTTCTTTTTTGTCAATTTTTCGGACATCCACAAAGGATTCATCAATGAAAAAAACTCTTTCAGTAGGCATGTTATCCCTGGTAAGCAATTTCATTTTTTAACACATTACAAGGATTTTATAGAAGTTAATAATCAGGTAAAGTGTATAATCAGGTCTTTTTTCAAATTGCCTTAGCAAAAATTTTGAGAACATTTTATTATACAGTAGAATCCGGTTATAACGACGGCCAAGGGACCGGTGCTATTACGTCGTACTAACCGGAAGTCGTACTAAACGAAGTTACATTTTAATTAAAATAATTACATACATATAGATACATTATATTTAGGCACATACCTATTAATATTTATTTATGTGACTATCAGAGAAAAAACATTTAAATGAAAATCTTATATGCAAAATGTGCACATACATAATGTACCTGTCTATATATAGAAATATCTAGTGCAAAAAGACTGTAATTTTGGATTATTTTTGGTTTTTATTCCTATAGTAAGAACTCCAATATGTAAACGAGAGATAATACTTTTCATAGAGTAGTGTCATTGTCAAAGTGAGAATGCACAAGCATATTCAGCACTTTTGCAGCTTGAGAGACCACTCTTAGTGGTACAATTTTCTTCCGGGCCGTCATTATTATCGTCGCGTCTTGGCTGTTGACGATTTTTTCATAGAATAGTATTATATATTTGGTACCTATTACATTTTCGTTTTGTCAAATGATTGCAAATGACTGCCGTAAACTAACCAGTTGCATTCCAATCAGCGGTGTTCCGGCAAGGCGGGGGGGCGTGGGGTGGAGATAGCTTCTTACCTACGACCTTATTTGTAAACACGTCAACGCTTGTCGTTGTTGTTACCGGCCACTTTTTGTAAAATTCCGTCGTTAAAAGCGGTCGGTCGTTGTAAGCGGAGTCGTAATAAACGGATGTACTTTCATACTGGATTATATTAAAACCAAACATATGCCTATACTTACGTCGCTAAAAACGGTTAGTTGTTATATGCGAAGTCGTACTAAACGGACTACACTGTACATACCTATAGATATACTAAAATGTGTGCCAGAATGTAAAATGAATATGCCATGGTAGTGCTTTTCATTAGATTATTTAAAAATACTTTAAGTAGTTAAATTGTAGATGTAAATCTACAATTTAACATTCAGTTTAAGTCACAACTTATTAAATAAAAAAATAATAAAAGTAAATATTTAAAGTATAATGATTATTTTCAACAAAAAATATATACTATGGTAGTTGTTAAATACTGATAAATGCTGATAAATGTTTTGTTTATATAATATTATGCTCCTGTGCCTGTCCTACCACAATAAGTAAACATTTTCCATGCTTCTTATAAGCTTTTTCTCTGTTTCGTTTAGGCATTTACTGAAACCAGCAGCTCAGAAGGCAGGTGACTAGCAACCGTGCCAAACAACCACTCAACCAGTCCTGCAATGTCTAAAATAATCCAGTAATTAGTCCAAAAATTTTGGGTTGTAGAGAATTATAACAAAGCCACAATTAGCTATCACTATTCTAAACTTACAAGCTCCTACATGCAATGAAAAGACTGGCTGGATTGTTTAGAAATATTGAAAAGATTTAAAGGTCAGCTCTCTTGATCAATAAGTACTTAGATAGGTATTCAATAAAGTGGTGGCTTGTGTGGCTTTTTGACAAAAGTAGAAAATATACATACATATTATAGTTACCTATATATCATTCACATTGAGCGAATACATTTTGAAGATTATTAGTTTAAATTTAACTTAAAACCTTATCTATAAAAAAAATATTGTTCTGAAAATAATTCCTGTGACCGAAAAAATTGAAAAAAAATTAATAATTGAAAATAAATTGTTTTTAAAATTAATTTTAAATCATACAAGTATGTAGGAGTAATACATATTATAATGAAACTCACCAAATTCTTTTCCCTAAAATCGATGCCAACGGTGGAAATGAACTGAGTATGAAATACTCCATCAGTATACTTGTAGAGGAAACTGGTCTTTCCGACTCCCGAATCTCCGACGCAAAGCAGTTTTATCAGATAATCGTAGTCCATTTTTTAGGTATGTACAGATTTGTAGAGGTGGGTTTTGTTTTCCAAATGTAGGCATTAGCGGTCTAAATTATAATACGTTACATTCATTTCATATATAAACACAAAAACTTTTCGTTGATTTCGGATAAATCGTATATACAATATTGGTCTATGCTATGGCATAGACTAAAATATATACTAGGAAATGCTATAAAACAAACAAAACAAATCCTCCCTCGGTCGCACGCAGCACGCAGCGCAGCGCAGGCGCAGTGTTGCCACATTTTTTCACCGTCCCCTCAACAAGGTCAAAGTCAAAGTCAAAAATCATTTATTCAATTTAGGCATCAAAGACGCACTTATGAACGTCAATTTTTCATTATAATGTACTTTAAAGAATACCGCCGCGTTCCAAAATATATAGAGCCTACCGAGAAGAAGCGGCAAGAAACTCGGGGCCATTCTTTCTATATAGATGTTTTTACAATGTTTTTACTGTTACTACGAATATTACCTCCAGTGTGTTGCCTTACAAAAGAGAACATAATAATGGTATCAGTAGGGCAAGACACGCTACACTTTGACATCTTAGTACACGAATAGATGCATTTAAAAACCCCTAGTTTCTCATGCACGATTGATAAAATCCTCTGTCATTTTTGATGTCGCGTGTGAATTATACTTATGTAATGGTTTGGTTTATTTTATGGTTTGGTTTATTTATTTAGAACAGAAATGCAGGTACACAAACATACATCGAGAATCGATGACACCTGCAGAAGTGTGAAACTGTGTCGCAGATATCAACGCCCTCCTCCGGAAAAGTTACATGAGGTTCCAAAGTTCAAAAACAAAGTACAATTAATTAGCTAACAAATAGCTTGTAGCTTAAATATATCAATAGGTGAAATTAAAACATGATAAATTGTGTGGTATGTGTGTGTGTGTGTGTTTGTGTGTCTGTATGTGTATCTGTGCGTGTGGAAGTCTGTGTGTATGTGTGTGGGGGAGGAAGAGTGCGGATGAGTAATGTTAATTATATGCAACTAGGAGGTTTTCAGTGTCAGCATATGATAATGTTTTTAACCATTCGACACATTTTAATTTGCATTTATGCAAAGGTAAGGAATAGATATAAATATAGGGTGTTTGGTAGAGGGACCGACATACCAAATGAGCGTATTCGGGGAATACTTGGAGCATACAAGTTGGCCAAAAAAAATCCCAGAACCCCCAATTATTTTTAACTTTCTTTTGTGAATTTTCCCTTTTTCTCCGAAATCGTTCCTATTTACCACAATAACATTTGTAAAATCTGTTCAATCTGGCTAAATCCAATTTAAATTTCAGGTATCCAATTTTGCTTTGCTTGGCCTGAAGGTGTATAGAGACCAAATTCAACTAAAAACATCCTGTCTAAAACAGATTTTACAAATGTAATGGTGATAAATAGGTACGATTTCGGAGAAAAAGGGAAAATTCACAAAAAAGTTAAAGAAAATTGGGGGGTCTGGGATTTTTTTTGGCCAACTTGTATTCTCCAAGTGGGCCCCGAACACGCTCATTTGGTATGTCGGTCCCTCTACCAAACACCCTGTATAATAAGAATAACCACATACATACAAGCTACATAAAATTGTCAGTTAAATACTAAATTAATGTAACGTTTTATTAGATCCTCTTTCGTCCGGGCAGTCAATCAAGACAGACGTGTATTAAATTTTCTATGCGTTCGTGAGATAGCGTAACACAATTACATTCCTGGAGTGAAAAGGATGTCAGTAAGAAAGTGCTCTAGGTGACCGCGTGCACCCCCACACCCGCGTGATTAAAAAGACGGTGTGATATTTTTGGTCCCGCTTTTACACTTAGGTACCGTGCCTGCGCATGTATTACATCATCTGTTTACGTTGTTGCTGGAACTACCTTTTGCACTTGGAATCGCCATACTGCTATAATTGCATAATAGAATGCAACGTAGGTACACCACCAAAAAGTACAGACGATTCGCCGGCCGTTCCGATAAAACGAAAAGCAAAGGATCCACGAAACAAAATGCGAAATGAAATCAATGATGACGTCATTGAATAAAAGACTTGACACACTGGAAACAGATATAGGTGACATAAAGAAACAGACAAATAATGTAAAAAGCGTAAACCAAAGAGATTATAATAGAGAGTAAACATAGATATAAAGAAATCAATTGATCACGTCTCGACTCAAATCAAGACGTGCAAAATAAAATAGAAGCACTAGACTCGGAGAGAAAAAATATGATGGTTGAAATAAATTCTATAAAACAACGTATTGAAGGTTTTGATAAGTATCAGAAGAAAACCTGCGTTGAAATAAAACAGGTGATTAAGAAAACGAGAGAAAGTAAGAAAGATTTATTCAACATAATCGCTAAACTTACAAGAACAACTTTCAGAGTCAAGTTAAAAAATATACAAGAAATAAATCGGAACAACTAAGCGCAAAACATCTTGGTAGGGTGGACGAGAAAACACCGATGTATATAGGTATCAGAACAATTAAGTTCAAATTAAAAGAAAACCTTTTACCTTGCTCGTGAATTCGCGAAAGCTGAAGGCAACAGATATTGTTGGACCAACGGTGGCCATATTTTCTTACGCAATAAAGACAATTTGCTGGTAAAAGACGAAGACACCCTCATATCGCTAAGTATTCTAAAATATGACTAATAATGTTTGAATTCCACAATAAGGGTAAGATATTCTTCTTCTAAAATACTATTATACAATTAACCTCACCTCAGGCATAAATATACAATATACATCACATTCACTGTTAAGGAAACTCACGCTCACACTAAAACATCTACTACGCTTGTTGCTACAAAACACAATGCTTTTACATATTTACAAAGGATTATAAACATATTATGTGATAGTTCATAGTACCTACAGGAGACTATATATTTCGCTACATACATCTGCTTTTTATTTATCGATAGTACGACTCTTATAGACAATATCGACAGTACATCTTTAATCGATAGCGCCAGAATAAGTGTGGTTGATATTTTCTTACAGGAACAGGGATATTTTCCAAATCAGTTCACTGAATTAAATCTAAACATGCGAAATATTCGTAAAAATTTAGAACAATTTCTAGTGTTCCTTATGCGTCTGCTATTCCTTCCTGATGTAATAATGTTAACAGAATGTTGGACAGATACTTCATTTAAGCCTATTAGCTTACCTTACTATAATTGCTATTTTACTAAAATATCTCGGAATCAAAATGATGGTATTGTTGTGTTTTCAAAAGCATGCTATATCGGGGTTAGGAACCAAAATTTGATGATGCTAACTTCCTGATAATTGAAGTTGGATTAGGATTGTCCGTCATCCCCCCCGAAGGGCGGGGGGGCTCAGTAGCCGTGGCTTGGATCACCACGGTGATGCCAAGAGGAACCCAGGGGCCGCGCCGGCGTTGGGGTGCGCTGGCCGGCTCAGGCGGGGCCGCTCCTATGGGCTTTGGCCGCCAAGTCCACATAGGAGTGGCGGGGTCCGGGCGCTTTGGCGCAGACTCGAGGAGGTGGGGTCCGGGCACTTAGCGCAAACTCAAGGAGGCGGGGTCGCGGGAGGGGTTATCCCCTGCGGCTGACGTAGCAGGCGGTGGGGCTACGTATCCGACCCACCGCAGGGAGATCACGGGCGTCCAGACACGGGGAAGTCTGGCAACCATTGTTGGCGGGTTTGGTCTCCAAGGCAGTTGCGGCGCGCCATGTGTTCTGGCGTGCCGCGAAGAGAAGGGTCCGGCAACGGACAGCCGCAGCGGGATCGCGGTCGTGTGCAAAATATGTCCCGCGTTCCCGCCAAAAGCGGCAGTGACGAAACACCCCGGGGTTTTGGTGGGTATTTGGACTCCCACATAACCACCTACCTCCCCGTGGTAGGTGGTATCCATAAGGGATTTCCCCGGGACAAAAAAAAACAAAAAAAGGATTGTCCGTCATCGCTATTTATAGATCCCCATCTGTTAGTGACATAACACGTTTTTTACAATCCTTGGAGAAAATTATATCTGTACCAAAATGTGAATCATCAATCATAGTTGGTGACATAAATATTAATATTAAGCCACGATAGATTCAAAATGCCATGAATATTTAAATCTAACTTCACATTACAGATAGGTTCATACGAGGCCATTATATGCCAACAAGAGCTAATAACTGCTTAGATCGTGCACTGATCAAAACAAAAAAATACAGCCGAGTTATTGTGCGTGATTCTAGTGTGACAGATCATAAAGTAGTAATTATTGGGTTAGACCATGGTTCTTTTAAAAATGCACCAATGCGTATTTGATAAAGTTAATTTTGCTGAAGTAGTAGCTTACTTGGAAAAAATAGACTGGTTTTTATCTATTTTATTTTGAAACTAAACGTAGATGGCAGAAGGGATGGTCAATCAGTAGTCTAGTTGTAGTAGTAGTAGTACTAATAGTGGGCTCAATTTTTTCAAAATACCAACCTGATATTGAAGCTAAACCCTAGTTTTCTAAATTTAAGTGCAATAGGAAAATTTGTTCTATTATATCTAGGTTGAGATTTGGTCATTGTTGTTCTGCTGTTCATCTTAAGAAGCTTAGAATTAAGAATTCATCCATCTGTGAGTGTGGTTTAGATGATGAAAACCTTAACCATATTTTCCTTTCTTGTCCTCGGTTTAATCATGATGTTATGTATACTACGCTTATTCATTATAAATTTCCATTACCTGTTCATATAGACAATATCCTGGGTTATATAAACCCTATCACTATCAATGTATTATCATCCTTCATCTCTCAAAATGATATTAAACTTTAGTGGGTATATTCTGTTGTCGCTAGGATTTTCTTTTACTAGTTTCATTCATTCAGTCCATTGTACCTAGATCTCATTTTAGATATGTAGTTAATAAGATACTTTCTTTTGTTCCAGATTATTAATTCTACATTTTGCCGTTTATTTTTCTACTTATATCTCATCTGACGTGTCGTTGGCAAAAGTGTTCTCAAACAGTTTGCCATTAAATAAATAAATAAAATATATTTTGGTCTATGGATGAGCGGCAGGGTTGGATTTCGTAGCATAATTATACTATTTGTACCATTATTTCATATAGCGTAGTATGTAGTATCGTAATGCCTCAATACTACGCTAAAGTACCATAATTTTATCTTCAAGTACATCCATAATATATATGTTACTGGCAGGTCCATTTAGTTTTAATATTTTAACTTACAATATCTAGTACAAAAACATTATGTACGTATGGCAGCACCAAATCTGGCTACGTTATGCCAGGTAAGGAAATTAAAAAAAAACATTGCGTATCCTTCGTAATGTTTTTTTTCCGTCATTATATGTCGTTCTATCTGACACAGCAGGATAGATGTATTGTATGAACTAGTGTGAGAATAATTAAGATGAATGAGAAGATGAGATCATATCAAATTAATTTTATTGTTATAACATTATACTATAAGCCGAGATTGAAGTGGATGTGGTATACCCGATAACTATCTGTTCCTAAATTTGACATATTTGCTATTGTAAATGATCCAATTTAGACATAAAATGAAACTTAGTATAAATTTAGACAAGTAGTAGAATTTTAATGTCCATAGACAATAATTTTCTGAGGGTCTGAATCCAACCCTGATGAGAGGTGATTTTTATTTATTGTTGGATTTGTTGGTTTTTTTTTTATTTATAGACAAAATGTCCGTGTGAGTGGGTAGATATGCCATGAAATTAAAATGTCTTATGAACATACTAAGAGCGAAAATAATACCATTGTCAATGTTGAATACTGGTAAGTAAAGCAGTGGTTTTTGATTTGTATTTGAGTACCTACCGAAAGACGCTAACATAACAACTCTGGTAAGGTCCTGACTCAGGGCAGGGTGATAGTTTTACATAATGTCTGACTCTTATTACATTACATCACTGAGCTAAACAAACATATAAACATATAAATCAATGCATTACATGGTATAAACCAGTGGTTCTTAATTTTAACCTTTTAGTGATGAGGGACCAATTCAGAAATTTCTTGAAAAGGTTTGTTAAGGATCAACTGTTTGGTGGTAATATACTTACAGTAAATGTAACCGAATTAAGGATTGTTGTATCTAAGTATACATAAACATTCAAAAGACATAAAATTGTTACACTAACCATATTTAAATATATGATTAAAATGTCACACTAGAGATATGTATATTTAAACAATTAAACATACTACCTCTTCCTTGTCTCTATATAGAAGAAAAAGCCTTTTTGTGAAACAAAACCCATATTTTTCGATGTAAAAAGTGATGTAATCTGATCAAATCGCTATCGGAAAAACCTAGTAATGACTATGTCTAGTTTAGGATTATTTAAAAACAATTCATATTGTATGGAGATAAAAATATATTATAACTAAATCCCAATTGACTTATGAAACTTGCCCTTTAATATATTTAAATTGCATAATTGGCTATTGCAGAATTCCTTCTATTCCCGTGATGATTTTTTAACTGTAAAACTAACGTAATTAGTACTGTACATTCTGACATCTAATGACATACTTACTAATGTAATATAGTTTATTGTAATATAATATTTTTTGCCATTGTATTAAGTTTTATCAATCTATTATCATATTTTCAACAAAATCCTTACTTTAAAAAAAATTAAGACTGACTTTTATATTATGTACTTTGTTAATTCTTTAAAAATATTGTGTAATTTTAAAACAATTGTGGTATATCTTCAATTTATATATTTCACAATTTGTATGCCCCAAGGCAGAACATGCTGGTATATTTAAACCTCTTTATAACATCTTATATATTGTTTACCCATGTTTTTGACAATTAAATTATCGTTTCATTTATGTATATAAATAAGTATATTATTTTAATGCAATTTTTTTACTGCATTTGCTTTTATACTTCTGAATCCTTGGTTCAGTTCTCAGTATCAATATTTCTCGAATCTTTATCAAAGTTTTGAATGTATTCTTTCAACTTGGATGGCTTTACGGTTGGTTGCACTTTAGGTGCTTCCAGGGAAGAACCACTGGTTTAACCCTTTGCGTCCCAGAGACATATATATATGTCAGTTTCATTCACATAATCTTTTGTTTTAATTATCACGGTATAGGAAGGATTACACAGTAATAGGAAATCAGATTCTTTCTTACTATTGTCTCTGTGACTTGTGGTATGGTACTATTCTGTCTAAAATCTATAACACAAACAGAACAACATAACATATTGATAATAAGTCCAGTACTAAGTCCAGTTTGATCTAATAGGTATGTATTGATATAATATACCTATATGACATGAACACAAATAACTAGCTGGGTGAAATCAGAATTCTAAAATCTTTTGTTAATGCATTTATATTTATTTGGTGTATTTTGGAAGTTAAGAGAATGAATTAATGTGAAGAGAATGAGGGATGTCTTTTGGAAGTATTTCATACAGAGAGCAACAAAGTGTCAAAGAGCAAAAAAACATATAAGGTCAGATCTGCCCTAATTAAGTACGTACCTACACATGTGTAGATAGGAGTGGTCACGGATTCTAACTTTGGCTAGAAATATGGAATTACAATGGATGCAGCCATAAGCGGCATATAGTTGATGTACACATTTTAATAATTTCTAGACAAGCTCTCCCCATTCTATATCCTTAAAATGTATTTTAACATATCGTTTTTCTTCTCTAGTAAGTTCTAGGTGTATTAACCCATCAATGTTAGTGTCTGATTCATTCATAAAACTGGTTTTATTAATTACGACCAAAGACAGGTTAATACTATGATTAAAAATAAAATGAAAGATTATTTAATTTCATATAAGTATATATTTTTTTTGGCTATTGCAGAATTCCTTCTATTCCCGTGATGATTTTTTAACTGTAAAACTAACGTAATTAGTACTGTACATTCTGACATCTAATGACATACTTACTAATGTAATATAGTTTATTGTAATATAATATTTTTTGCCATTGTATTAAGTTTTATCAATCTATTATCATATTTTCAACAAAATCCTTACTTTAAAAAAAATTAAGACTGACTTTTATATTATGTACTTTGTTAATTCTTTAAAAATATTGTGTAATTTTAAAACAATTGTGGTATATCTTCAATTTATATATTTCACAATTTGTATGCCCCAAGGCAGAACATGCTGGTATATTTAAACCTCTTTATAACATCTTATATATTGTTTACCCATGTTTTTGACAATTAAATTATCGTTTCATTTATGTATATAAATAAGTATATTATTTTAATGCAATTTTTTACTGCATTTGCTTTTATACTTCTGAATCCTTGGTTCAGTTCTCAGTATCAATATTTCTCGAATCTTTATCAAAGTTTTGAATGTATTCTTTCAACTTGGATGGCTTTACGGTTGGTTGCACTTTAGGTGCTTCCAGGGAAGAACCACTGGTTTAACCCTTTGCGTCCCAGAGACATATATATATGTCAGTTTCATTCACATAATCTTTTGTTTTAATTATCACGGTATAGGAAGGATTACACAGTAATAGGAAATCAGATTCTTTCTTACTATTGTCTCTGTGACTTGTGGTATGGTACTATTCTGTCTAAAATCTATAACACAAACAGAACAACATAACATATTGATAATAAGTCCAGTACTAAGTCCAGTTTGATCTAATAGGTATGTATTGATATAATATACCTATATGATAAATACTTTAGAGATATATTAAAAAAATATATACTTATATGAAATTAAATAATCTTTCATTTTATTTTTAATCATAGTATTAACCTGTCTTTGGTCGTAATTAATAAAACCAGTTTTATGAATGAATCAGACACTAACATTGATGGGTTAATACACCTAGAACTTACTAGAGAAGAAAAACGATATGTTAAAATACATTTTAAGGATATAGAATGGGGAGAGCTTGTCTAGAAATTATTAAAATGTGTACATCAACTATATGCCGCTTATGGCTGCATCCATTGTAATTCCATATTTCTAGCCAAAGTTAGAATCCGTGACCACTCCTATCTACACATGTGTAGGTACGTACTTAATTAGGGCAGATCTGACCTTATATGTTTTTTTGCTCTTTGACACTTTGTTGCTCTCTGTATGAAATACTTCCAAAAGACATCCCTCATTCTCTTCACATTAATTCATTCTCTTAACTTCCAAAATACACCAAATAAATATAAATGCATTAACAAAAGATTTTAGAATTCTGATTTCACCCAGCTAGTTATTTGTGTTCATGTGTTTTATCTTGTGTAAGTTCTGTGTTTGCCATCTTTAGGTTTGTATGTTCAGATGCAAAAATGATCGTCGCGCTTCGTATCGCCTAGCGAGCGCACGAATCGCGATAATTCTGTTATCGTCGGGTGTATTTTTTTATTCTACCACCTTTCATGAATTAACAATGGATGAAGAGATTATGGGCTTGACACCTAGTGCTCGAAGCGATATAAGTGAGGATGAGATAGAGGGAACCAATATTCTGTGCGAGCGATAGGTACTTAATCATGAGGAGGTGCTTGAGATTATCGGCGGCAATATACGGCCGTCAAAGAGAATTCGAGATGACGAGATGAGAATGAGAGAGACAGTGAGGAACAACTATTGAATGAAAAAAGTGTTGGAGGGGATGATGTTGGGTTAACCTTAGTGCAAAGAAAGGCAAAACGTATTGCAAGAAGCAACTCTAACTGTGACTACATAGTGAAGGAAAAACCTGTAAATAGTGAAAATGTAAATATGTTTGAGGTATGTGTGACATCCAAGCAATTGCTGCCTAAACAGATTGGTTTTGCAAAGTTACTGAAAGCAGAAAATATTAAAATTGTTACTCAAATTAAATATAAGAGCCCTTATAAAATATTAATGAACTTCGACAAGAAAGAAGATGCAGATAATATAATGAATTGTCAAAAATTCTTGGAAATGGGCTACCAATGTCACTTGACTAATGAGGTGGATGTTACTTACGGAGTTGTAAAATACTTAGAATTGGAAGTAGAGGAAAAGGAATTAATGGAATCGTTTCATAGTGATTAGTAGTAGTATAGTAGAAATGACCAACACTTCCAGGATCAAATTCGTGAAAAATTATGTAAAGATGTCTTAGTAGCAACATCACAGATAACTCAAGAAAACATCAACAATTTGGAGTGTGACATTGGAGAAAGTTAGCAGGATAGTGAAGAAGAAATCAGGGATTATCGAGAAGAAGACAGTTGCAGTGGGAATTTTCTATCAAAGATAAGTCAACAAAAAATTAAAGCTAAGCCAAAGAAGATGAAGAAAGGGAAAACACCAGTCAGCCATAACAACAAACAAGTAACACAGAGTTTGGAAAATACAGAAGAAAACACCACTAACAGCTCAACCACTTCCACATCCACCTATGATAAAGGTGCAAGAAAGTCAAACACTTTTAAGGAGTTCTTACTTAAGTCAAAAAATATAATGTTTAATTCAGGAAAAAACTTACAAGAAAATATTATTATGTTAATACACTTTTGTATTGAAGAGATTATGTCTCTAATAATTACGTCTGTTAGCAGTGAGGGGTTAATGAAAAACTTAATTGACCTCTTCCATTATGGATAGTACAACCATTAAAAAGTCAGCTATATGCATCGCACAGTGGAACTCACAAAGCCTAATGCCAAAGCGACTTGAATTTGAACTTTTACATAACCAAGAAAAAATAAGTATCTGTCTAGTTAGCGAAACTTGATTAGATACTAGTATAAATTTAAGAATTAGCAACTCATCATATGGTCTTATAAAACAAATGCTCGAGGTTTACAGGTGCTAGACGCTTCTCTAGACAGTAACTATGTATATTTAAACAGTGGTGAATATACTAGAATTAAACTTGTCAATGGTAATCTTCAACAGTCATCACCAGATGTAACCTTTGTCACGTCAGACATAGCAGTATAGTTTAAATGGTGGGTAACAAATGAGACCCTTGGTAGCAACCATTTGTTTATTAAATATTCATTTCAGTTCGACGATATTTATACTTTCGCACACAGGCTTAACTATAAATTAGCTGACTGGTCCCTCTATCGCTCCATTCTGCTAGATAGAGGTTTAAGTCTAACTAATCTGAATCATCATCATCATCATCATCATCATCATCTCAACTGTAGGACGTCCACTGCTGAACATATGCCTCCCCCATGATTTTCCAAAAGGACCGGTTGGAAGCGGCCTGCATCCAACGTCGTCCTGCGACCTTCATCAGGTCGTCTGTCCACCGTGTCGGTGGACGACCTACGCTGCGCTTGCCGGTCCGTGGTCTCCATTCCAGAACCTACCAGGCCCCATCGGCCATCTGTTCCACGTGTCTAACCCTTCCTATACTTACCGTGATAATTAAAACAAAAGATTTAAATATGAAACTGACGTATATATACGTCTCTGGGACGCCAAGGGTTAAGGATAACACACTATATCCATTTTATAACTTAAAAAAATGGGAAATTAAGGATGTTTGTTACTCTTTCACGCAATATGGTATGTAGATACCTAGATGAGGCGCTGGAGTAACATAATAGAATACTTTTTCATCAGTCGCGAACAACCACGCAACCATGAAACCGCAGAGCGCAGCTAGTGTCCTAAGTTTGTATCTATCTGATTAGTTTTATCAATTTATTATGATCTATTATGTTCCACATTAAGTAGTTTTTATTGCTACCGTTCAGTCGGAATACCAACTTTTACCAACTCCAGAACCTTTCGGCCCCATCGGCCGTCTGCGGCATCTGTTCTGCGTGCTATGTGCCCTGCCCACTGCCACTTCAACTGGCTAATCTTCTGGGCTATGTATGTCGGTGACTTTCGTTCTTCTACGGATCTCCTCATTTCTGATTCGATCACGTAGAGAAACCCCGAGCATAGCCCTCTCCATATTGTTGGCAACACCGAGTAAAGTTGTTGCGGGCGGTAGACAGATGGCGTTGCTGAACGAAGGCATGGACCGAGTTTCCCATCTGTCATGACGGATCATTAGGGCCACCGCCGCGCCATGCCGCCACTTTTTTTCGAGCGACGGAACGCGCCACACCTTTGTGCTTACTCTTTTCGGGTTTTCATTAAACTATTACTTGTAGCCCTAACTTTAAAGTAAAATATATTTGATTAAATGTAATACACGTTCTTGTGAAATATAAAGTATACATTATCGAATAGTCGTTTTAAGTAACCTCACTTTACTAAGGTTGTTAACATCAGAAGTGAGCATAGCCTTTCTCACGCCCCAAAAGTATTTAAATTAAAGGCCAATTATGGGAAAAAGACGCAATGGTAAGCGTAGGCACAAGGCAAAGCGCACTCGATCATCATCAAGCAGCAGTACGAGTTCCAGCAACAGTAGTGGTTCGAGGACACCCCCGCTGGCACCCCGAAAAAGGATAAAGGTATCTAAGGCAAACGATACCGGAACTGTGAGTACAAACAGTACAGTTTTGCATAATATGATCCCTGATTTCGACCCGCTTACTGATAATGTAATTTCGTGGTTAAACGTGATAGAATCATACGCATCTACTTTTTCATGGAGCGATAGCGTGATACGTTATCAAGCTTTAAATAAGCTCAAAGGTTCAGCTAAAATATGGTACGAGTCTTTACTGCGCAATGATCACATGTGGACAACTTGGTTATGGAAAGATTGGAAAGAAAAACTATCTCATACGTTTACAGTAAAGAGGAATGTGTTTGATCTGCTGAGGGAGATTGTTGAACGAAAACCTGTCGACAATTCACTGTACGATTTCTTTTTTGAACAAAAGTCAAAAATTGATAGTTTGTGCTTAAATTTTACGGAGAGTGATATAATATCGATAATATTAGGGAATATCGGTGATAGCAACATTACAGCGTCAGTAGAAGCTAGCAATTTCAAATCGTGTGACAGTTTAGCTGGATTTTTGCACAGCCGCGTTTACAAAGCAAATATTAGCAAACAAACAGTTAATCTCAACAATACTCGTGACAATGTTAAGATTTCGTCTATTGTTCAAAGTTCAGCTCCACAAACTTCCACAGCAACGACGACAACCGGGTCTGTAGCTAGTCAATCAAATACAATCCAACGCAAACCGATAGAATGTTTTAATTGCGGTGGTAATCACAAACGATTTTAATGTACTGTAAAATGTGAGTTTTGTGGTAAAAGGGGCCATTCGGAAGGTGTATGCTATCAGAAAAAGAATTCAAAAATCGATAAACCAGAACAGAAGGGCAGTCAGGAAACCAAACTAGTACATCTTCCTAATGCAAAAGATAAGTTTTGCAAGAAGATAGAGATAAACGGTTTTGTTCGTGAAGCATTTATAGACGCGGGTAGTAGCTGTTCTATAATAACATCCCATATGGTAGAACAATGTAATCTCCAAAGGATTCCCTTAAGTTCTCCAATTACAATACATGGATTTTCCAAAGGTAACTCAAAGATCGTTACAGAGCTAGTACGAGTAGGCATAAAATTAGACTCTGTAAATATAAACGATGTTGAAATGTACATTTTTAATGAACTGTCGGGGTGTGATATTTTAATAGGACGTAACGTAACTGAACGATCCGATTTAATGTATTCGCGAATTGGTGAAACGCTTACTTTTTACACATTTTGAAGATTTCTGCAATATACTTGTTGATCATAATTTTGAGTTTGATACGGATTCTCACCGCGACATGCTGATCAATCTTTTTAGCAACTATCAGCAATGCATAGCTACAAACATAAAACAACTAGGAAAGGTAGAGGGTCATGAAATGGTAATAAATTTGCATGACAACAAACCTGTGCAGTGTAGGCCGTATAGGAACGTCACATTCTAATAGGAAAATTGTAAGAAGTATGGTTAACGAACTCTTGGAGAATGGTATTGTTCGTGAAAGTATATCCGAATATGCGAGCCCAGCTCTGCTTGTAGATAAAAAGAACGGAGAAAAACGATTGTGCATAGATTACCGCGCGTTAAACAAAGCTACTACAAAGGACAAATACCCGATGCCACGCATCGAAGATTTGATAGACAGACTCCAGGGCTGTAAGTTTTTTACGAGTTTAGATTTAAAAAGTGGGTACTATCAAATTAAAATGGCCGAGGAGTCCATTCATAAAACTGCTTTTATAACTGAGGACGGGCATTATGAATTTTTACGGGTTCCGTTTGGTTTAGCTAACGCCCCTTCATGCTTTCAAAAAATGATGGATAAGGTTATGGGAAACTTGAGATTTGGTCAGGTAATACTTTATCTAGATGATATACTGATAATTAGTAAAACAGCCGAAGAAAACCTTCACCTTCTCGAAAAGGTGCTGGAAATCTTTAAGAAAAATGGTCTTACACTTAACCTAAAAAAGTGCCATTTCTTAAAAACTGAAATAGAGTTCCTGGGTTATAGAGTAAATTCTGAGGGCTTAAAGCCTTGTGAAAACAAAGTCAAAGCAGTTAAGGAATTTCCGGTTCCCAAAACAGTCCATCAACTCCGTCAATTTCTTGGCCTCATCAGTTATTTTCGCTTACTAAATTACTGAAAAAAGACAGTCCTTGGGTTTGGGGCCCAGCTGAAGAACATGCCTTCGCTGTTTTAAGAGGCACACTAACCTCAGACGATGTTTTGACATTATTCGATCCTACCCGAGAAAGCGTACTATACATCGATGCAAGCAGAGATGGGATTGCCGGTATTTTGATGCAGGTTACGGATAATGGTGAAAAACCAACTCACTATTATAGTCGCCAGACTACCGACGATGAAAAGAAATACCATTCTTTTGAGCTCGAACTGTTAGCAATCGTGCAATCTTTAGAAAAATTTAGACACTACTTGTTGGGGGCAAATTTTCGCATAGTAACAGATTGTAGTGCGGTGCGTTACGCGTTAACAAAAAGGGACATAATACCCAGAATTTCGCGGTGGGTGTTATACACACAAGAATTTTCCTATGACATCGTTCACAGAGAAGGTACTCGTATGCAACACGTGGACGCATTGAGTAGGAATCCTTTAGGTTCTGGTAAAAAGTCTGAAGCAGAAATTATTATGTCTATTACGGAGGCAGATTGGTTGCTCTCAGTTCAGCATCAAGATCCGAAAATAGTAACGATTTGACAAGCTTTGGAATCGGGTGAAGAAAGTGAACACAAAGACATATTTCACAAATACGAACTTCTGGGTAATAAAGTGTACCGACGTACAAGCCAAGGTCGTCGATGGGTAGTGCCTAAAAGGTGCATATGGGAAATACTCAAATATAACCACGACGACCTCGGCTATTTTTCCATTGATAAAACAGTAGAACGAATTGCTAGTCGATATTGGTTCCCTCGAATGAGACACATAGTTAAAAAGTATATCAAAAACTGTCTTAACTGTGTTTATTACAAAAACAAAGGTGGCCCACGGGAAGGTGAACTATATCCACTGCCCAAATACGCACAGCCATTCCACACGGTTCATTTGGATCACCTGGGTCCTTTTGTAGAAACCCAAAACCAAAATAAGTACCTGTTAGTTGCCGTAGATGCATTCACTAAATTTGTTTTTATATCAGCGGTAGCAAATACGGACAGCAGTAACGTAATTAACGAACTTGAAGGTATAGCTAAGATATTCGGTAACCCTCGTAGACTTGTCACGGATGCCGGTTCTGCCTTTACTTCAAAAAGATTTAAAGAGTTTTGCAGTAGTAAGAATATTCGCCTGCACACGGTGGCCACAGGTATGCCACGATCTAACGGCCAAGTCGAAAGATTCAACCGAACTATTTTAGATGCGATGAAAACTATGGGTGCAGATTTGGATGAAGATAGTTGGGATAATTGTATTACGCCATTACAACAGGCAATTAATAGTACATATCACAAAACTATTAAAGCAGTCCCATGTGAGATTATGTTCGGATATAGACTACGTACGGATAAGGATAGCTTTGGACCAGATATTGAATACGATATTGAGCACAGCACGGATGTGACCAAGTTGCGTAAAAGTGCTATCGAAAATATAGAAAAAAGTGCGAAGATTCAAAAAGAAAAATACGATCAATGTCACGCTAAAGCAAAGCTTTATAAAGAGGGAGATTTAGTGCTTATTAAGATACAAAGCCAAACAAATGACGGACGAAGTAAGAAGTTATTGCCTAAGTTCAAGGGTCCCTTTCAAATAACAAAATGCCTTGGGAAAGATAGATACCAAGTCAAAGACATGCGGGGTAGTGAAAGAAGTAGTAGAACCTATAATGGGGTAGCTGCTGCAGAAAATATTAAACCGTGGATAAATATTGATGACTGGAAGATTGATTGATGCACCACTTTAACAATTATAAAGAAAACTCGTGTTGGCAAGGTAATTAAATTTATTGTAGTAAAGGTAACATTATTAATGTGTAGAAGTATCAGCCTAAGGTTCTATTCATCCGACTTATACTGGATAACCCAAAAAGATTGTATTGTTCCTCGCCAGAATCGTGGTGGTGAGCTGACGCAGTCCTTTCCTAAGACTAAAGGAAAGTGAACTGGACCAGGCACTACCTCGGATTAAGGGAGTGACATTAAACAACAATTACAGTGTTTTTCTAAGTGTAAAGAAAAAAAAACGCTAATTTTGGGTGATCCAGTACATAAATCAAGATTGCAGAATAGTTTACAAAGGCTCCGAAGTCTAAAGGGCCCTTGTTAAGTGATCTGTAATGTTTTTTTTATTAGTAGTATGATTCGGATTCGGTAAAGTCATGGATGGGAATTCGGGTTGCGGATAAGTGAAAATTCCTATGTCAAAAGGAATAAGAAGGAAAACCCGCAACTCGAGCCCCTGTTTGCGAAGCTTGTGATCATGATAGACCGAGCTATACTTTGTTATTTGTTTGACAAACCATTAAAACGGGGCATGTGTTTTCAGATGTTCGTGCTTCTTAGTTGAGAGTGATGATGACACCTGTCTTCATGGCGTGCCTGAGGACATGCACGACGCAGGAGGGCCGTGTTGGCAACACCGAGTAAAGTTGTTGCGGGCGGTAGACAGATGGCGTTGCTGAACGAAGGCATGGACCGAGTTTCCTATCTGTCATGACGGATCATCAGGGCCACCGCCGCGCCATGCCGCCACTTTTTTTCGAGCGACGGAACGCGCCACACCTTTGTGCTTACTCTTTTCGGGTTTTCATTAAACTATTACTTGTAGCCCTAACTTTAAAGTAAAATATATTTGATTAAATGTTATACACGTTCTTGTGAAATATAAAGTATACATTATCGAATAGTCGTTTTAAGTAACCTCACTTTACTAAGGTTGTTAACAATATCTCGTTGTGCGACTTTGAGCTTATCTATGAGGCCCATAGTAAGAGACCACGTTTCAGTGCCATAAGTCATCACTATGGTAACACACATTGGTCGAAGACTCTTGTCTTGAGGCACTGAGGTATTTTTGACGAAAAGACTTCGCGAAGTTTCCGGAACGCTGCCCAGCCGAGTTGGATTCGACGATTGACCTCTTTCTCGAAGTTGGACCTGCCTAGTTTGACTGTCTGTCCCAGGTAGATGTACTCGTCAACAACTTCGAGAACTGAATTCCCAACTGATATTGGGGTAGGTACAACATGGGCATTAGACATAATTTTCGTCTTTTCCATATTCATCTTAAGACCTATCCGTTGGGAAACTCGATGGAGGCCTTCGAGCATTGTACTGAGGTCTTTCATGGATGACAAATCGAAGGTGAGTGATGTATTCGCCGATAATATTGATGCCAAGTTCTTGCCATTCCAGAAGCTTGAAGGCGTCTTCCAATGTAGCGGTGAACAGTTTCGGAGATATAACGTCTCCCTGTCTCACGCCTTTTTGCAATGAAATTGCCTTCGAACTCTGCTCCTGTACTCGGACTAACATGTGGGCATTTTTGTACAAACACACAAACACTTCAGCACTTCAATATATCGATAGTCAATACGGCACCGCTGGAGAGACTCAAGCACTGCCCACGTCTCGATCCAATCAAAGGCTTTCTCATAGTCCACAAACGCGAAACAAAGAGGCAAGTTATACTCTTCGGTCTTCTGTATAACTTGCCTTAGCGAGTGGATGTGGTCTATGGTACTATAGCCTTTTCGGAAACTGGCATGTTCCGGAGGCTGGAATTCATCAATCCTGCGACTGAGACGGTTCGTTATGATCTTCGAAAACAGCTTATAAACATGGCTCAAAAGCGAGATGGGTCTGTAATTTTTGTGTGTAAGTGTCTTGTTGAGAAATAAACTCTTTAAACCGAAAGTGTTGTCACCTTTCTTGAAGAACAGCATCACCACGCTTTTGTTCCATGCTTCTGGCGTTGAACCTTCGAGTAAGACGGTATTAAAGAGCTTCTGAAGGACTTTAAATACCGGTGTTCCACCCGCTTTCAGAAGCTCAGATGTGATACCGTCGTCACCAGGCGCCTTGTTGTTCTTAAGCTGTTTCAAGGCCATTCTAATCGCGTACAGAGTAATCTGAATGAAGGTATACAAACTATGTACTTACAATCTTTTTGTTAAAAACATAAATAGTGCTGCTGAGGAATGTATGCCTATCACTCGAATTTGTACAAATCCCAATCGATAATTTCGGCCCAAACGTTATTGGAGCCCACCTCTATCAAAAAACGTAGCCCAGCGTCGCTTAGCCCTCAAAAATTTAAGACGTTATCCAATTCCGACAATTTAGATGAACTGAAGACTAAAATAAAACTTGCAAAGCGTGCTGTGGCAAAAGCCCGGTCAAAAGGTTAGCACAGATTTTGTGGTGGAGTGAACGACGCGACGAGTACCTCGAATATGTGGCGTAAAATGCGTTGGGTTAAAGGTTTATGAGGAGGAAATGTTCAGGCCTCTGATGACCTAAAAAAGAACCTTTTGTGTTCATTGGCTCCGTAGGTACTCGATGGAATCACCAGCACCAATATTTAACTCTGTAAATCCTATTCTTGAATAAAGTTTTTCACTACAAGAGTTTTTGCTTAAAAAGAAAAGATACCGCACCAGGAGACGATGAAATAACTTACTCCATGATATATCACCTGCCCAGATATTATAAATTAATATTGATCAAAATATACAATTTGATTTACCAACATGCAATTGTTCCGGAACAATGGCGCAGCATTAAGATTATTCCTATACCAAAGCCTAACACTAATCCGAACACTACATATAAATTCAGACCAATTTCTTTGATGTCATGCCTATGTAATATCTTTCATGCAATGTTAACCAAGAGGTTGGAATGGTTCGTTGAACATAACAGTATGCTTGCACCTGTAGTGTCAGGCTTCCGTAAAAGTCATTCATGTGTAGACTGTCTAGTCAGGTTAACTGCACAAATCCAAATTGGTTTTTCAAAGAATATTCCTACTGTAGCCTGTTTCCTTGATATCGATAGTGCCTATAATAAAGTCGTGATAGAACAACTAGTCGCTGCTCTCGATCAGTTAAGCGTGCGTACTAAGTTGTGTAAATATTTGTGGATGTTCCTAAGGAAACGATACTTAAAAATATAAAAAAAGGGGGCAATTAAAATGCCCATTTTGTTAGATGGACTAACAAAGGCTTGGCCCAAGGGGTTCCAACGTCTCCTCTACTTTTTAACATAGTGACTACTAACATATGCACTACATTAAATAATATTCAAACTCGACAATATGCGGATGATTTTGTATTATACTGTCAAGATAAAAATATAATTATATGTATTCATATATTACAATTTGGTTTAGATACCGCTGAACACATGCTTATGCAGATTGGATTAGAAATTTCATCAGAAAAGACTAAATTTTGCATTTTAGTAGGGGAAGAAAAAGAACACAAGTCACATTAAGAGTAAAGGGCAAAAATATAACATCAACTATAGAGTATGTTAAATATTTAGGTTTTTGATTAGACAAATCATTAAGTAATCAATCGACATATTAAGGAGACACAGGGCAAAGCATTGAATAGTATTATTTTAGTAAAAGTTTTGTCAGGTTCAAATTGGGGCATACACCCTAAGCATCTCCGAACCTTGATTCGGATGATGATTGATGAACATCTTGATTCGAAGTAAAATGGATTTCGCATGCTTTCTATATGATAATGCAGCAAAGACAAATGTAGCTAAATTAGATATAATTCAAAATATAGCTCTTCGTATTATATGAGGGTTCATAAAATCTATAGGGGTCCCCTATCCATGTAATGGAGAGCAAAATTGTGCATTCCTCCTCTGTATTTAAGACGTCGATATTTAGCTACTCGTACTAAATATTAACTGAAAGCCTTATCATGTTCAAATAATCTTACAATCATGTGCCTCAGAGAACTTGGAAACCTTTGTGATCTGAATTATTGGCAAACGAAAAAGAAACCACTGTTGGTTTCTGTGTTGCAGCATGTACAATTGGAATACATAAACATTAGTAATCCACTTAAAATGTTTAACCTATCAACATGGATAATTTAACATAATAAATAATTTTATTGAATTGGACATAGATGAACTGAGATACAATACATTGCATATTATGTTACATAATAAATATAAAGGCTGCCTTAAAGTGTACACAGATGGATCCAAATGTATTGATGGTATTGGAGCGGCCTATTATGATCCCAATTCCCATCCACAAAGTAAAAGAAGGCTATAAAATAGTCTCAGATGTGCAGTCCATCATGATGGTGGAATTATTTGCAATCTCAGAGGCTGTGTCTTATATTGAAGCAATGATGATCCAGATGCCAATCAGCCTTCCCTCCCCCAACCAGTCTTGTTTATCTTCTAATATATTGGGGCAATCCAGCAGAGGCTATAATCTTAGAAGTTGAAACTAAATAATACCATGTGAAGTATTCTGTGTGGCTTCCACAAAAGAAATGCTGTCGAGCGCCTTACAATTTGTCTTTGGGTTATCTTGCTGTTGGCAAAGTGATGCCCAGAGCAGTAAGACAGGGTGTATAATTTTTTAAGTCATTACAGCTATTGCACAGTATACAGTTGTTGGTACAATGGAAACATGTAGGTTTTGACTTGCATTGTACAATAATATGACCAAATTTGCAGCAAGAACAGCACAAAATAAATAAAAAAAATTAAAAGTATAGAAATGACCTATACAATAAGAAGTGTGAAATAACTTGTTGAAGTGGGTACCATGATCATTCAAAAGTACCTACTATCGCAATATTGTAAGCATTAAATAAAAAAAAAAAAAACATTATTTTTAGTGACCTTGCTACTTACGGGATACACTGTCAATGATGATATCATTAAGATGGCGAAACACTTTTTATTTATTGAAGTATAACATAAGAACTACTCAACCGAATTTAATAAAATTATATATATATGGGGCCACCACGGAAGTACCTATACGCTATCAAACAAAAAAAAAACATCAAAATCGGTTCATAAACGAAGTTATCCGCGAACACACATAAAAAATATACGATCGAATTGAGAAACCTCCTCCTTTTTTTGAAATCGGTTAAAAATAGTAGGTATAATCGGTAAAGGCTGGTTGTTAGAATTTGTCTTTACTATGTAACTACAACCGTTTGACTAAGGATCTATGTTGTTTCAACATTTTAATTTTTTTTTAATTGAGAATCTATTTAGAACATTGTCAAACAGGAATGACCAGGAATTCTACAAATTATAATTATTACAGTCATAGAAATATCAGTACTTACTTACCTAGTAACTTGCTAAATCAAATCCATCCTAGAGATGTTGAAAATTAGGATAGACGCAGAGTAGGTATTTTCTCATGCCTAAGGTTGGGATTTTGGAAGATAAATTTATCTATCCTCAGCGGAAGATAATTCTATAGGAATTTAATTATGTCTGATCCAACTCTCTAAACCTCATTGTTGAGGATGTTTCATAATTTTAAAGAACTGGGAAACTATAAATTAATCTACACACATTTGTATAAGGTCTTATTTACAGATTTTGCAATTTTAGAGATAAAAATTACATCATTGGAATTGGAACGAGTGTTTTCTAACTATCCAGTTGACTTTTGCGTGTATTTCTGAGCACTTACTCTAAGCAGGTGTTAGTGATTTCAATACCTTAGGGGCACGGATGCGGTTATGACGTAAGAGGTCGCCATCCGTCATGTATTAGCACACAGATGTCAGAGGTCAACAATCAAATTAAAGGATAACTAGTAGATCACCCTATACCTATAATTTTATTATAGTCCTCGCGATTTCATGATTTTACCACATACCTATTGGGTTATTTAAAACTAGCTGACGTGCCAGCGGCTTCGCTCGCTTGGTCTTGGTGTAGTGGTGGAAGCGCCACTTTGAAATCTCTAGGTCCTGGGTACGATCCCCTAATCAGAAAGTTATTGGATTTTCTGACAAAGATATTCTCAAATATAAATTCAAAAGTAATTAATTTACTATAAATGTATTATTATACCTTTAATCCCCTATTCCGGAAGAACCCTTTCGTTTTATTCACAATAATTCAATCATAATATTATTATTATCATTGTGACAAATGTCATCAGAATCTGTCTCGTAGTTTCAGATTGATGCGCGTAAAAATTGAAAATTATACCTACACCACTATTTAATTACCAGATATAAAAACAGACAGGTGTATCTACGGCTTGTACTCAATAGTCCATGATGAAAAAAAATATTTACCTACAAAACGATGTCTAGAAATTATCCTACAAAATATATAATAATTGGGCAATGTACTCTCCATTTCATTAAAAATACCTACTACATACGCGCCATACCTACAGATAAATAAAATTGAAGTGTCTGTAGGTAATTCTAAATTAACAGCTTGCAGCAGCTTCCGAAATGCGTATTATTATGAAAGTATACGGTACTTACTTACAATAAACAATTTTTAATTATTTTTTCGGTCAGTTTGTTCCGGCTACTCTGAGTAACGGCTGCTTATTTTAACGGTGCTTTCACTGGCAGATATCTAATGTTATAAGAAGTAACTTAGGCTAGGTAACCAGCAAGTATCTAAGCATTACAACACATTTATCCCAAACAGAGTAGGTGCACCTTGCACAGAGGTGGTAGTGCCACCAAAAAGATATAATTTTTTTGCCTAATAATTATATCACGTAGGTACCTACCTAGTTATTTTAAATCAGCATAAATAGCAAATAAGCAGTGGATAAGTGTACACCTGACGCAGCGGCGGAACACCTACCCACAGTTCTCTTTTCGCCTATCAACAAGTGATAGTGCTCTTTATTAAGATAAATACACATATATAACAATAATTATTATGCCTGTCCAACTAGTGTAGATAATAATTATACTGGTGGCCCTAGCATGAAAATCTGCATACCTAAGTGTAACATAATTGTATCGTTGAAGTACCTATACAGTACAAACTATCATTTATCTAAAAAACGATATTAAAAAAATATTTAGTGACACTTCCGCTGAAAAGAAAACAATGATTTTGGCCTATTTGGGGGCGTGCACCACCCTCCCTCCCGCATAAAATGCTAATAGGAAGAATACAAAATAACAAACACAAGAAACCCCAAATCAACCAAAACCGATTCGACACGTGTTTCGCCTCTACACGAGGCATCCTCAGGAGATGTTGACTCGTCGAGCGCTACACCGACAGACTATCATATATCATTTATCTACTACAACTGTGGCACGGATAACTCGTAGTTTGTATTGTCAACGATACGATTCCGTTACACTTACGCAAATGTTCGTGCTAGGCGCAATTGTAATATTCTAAGGCCCGTGTTCCAGACCGAAGCGCTCTGTATGAATCTCGAATTGAGCAGGTAATTTGACAGTAAATGCCATACAAAATTTACTCAAGAGGGCTTAGCACAAACAATTTGCGTAAAAGTATTCGTATTGTAAGCGTCAACGTGTCACGCTTCAGCGTACAAACTATGAGTTATCAGTGTCACAGTTGCCCTAGATAAATGACAGTTTGTACTGTTTTACGTGAACGACACTTTACGTTACACTTACGCAGTTATTCGTGCTAGGCCCAAAGATCTGTAATCGAGTCGAGATTCACAACTGAGCGTGTTTCTAGGGAACCTACTGTCTTTTTAGTACCATCATTGTCACAGAATAAATAATAGTATTCAATACTAAAGTACGTAGTAGATACTTATTATTTATTCTGTCATGTGTACCCAGAACACTTATGTATTTTTACAGCGGTGCCTGCGATTATGGAGGTCATTGTATAGCACTTGCACAAACCATTCAAGCCAGCACACCCAATACAACTGTAAATTGTAAGCGAGGGAGGCAAGGTATGCGATTACATGCTATAGTCTGATTTAGAAATTACTATTTGCTATCATTTTCTCTTGAGAGAGAAAAACTAATAAGGCTTCATCCTAGCCTGGATGTTCAGCAGTGGAAGTCCTACGGTCAGATGATGAGATTTTCTGGTCGATTGTGTAATATTACGCATTAAGCCTGCGATATAGCTATCGCAGCTAGATCCATACTAGAGATAGCTGAAGCTTTGTGAAAGTCAGTTTATCGACTCGTCAAATTTATCGTGAGATCCATACAAGCACGGCTGATCAGTAGAAATTGTAGGGAAATTTGCTTACGCCAAAGATTACAACTTTGTAATCTGTGAATTACGCACTACTGATTGGTGACATATCTATATCTGGCACTAGAGTGAGGTACCCAATAAAACTTGTTTGTGTGTTTGTATGTTTAAGTGGCAGAGGTAATGACAGTAAGGCATCATTATACGATAAAAAGAAATGTTTAAAATATTTTGATTTGGCCTGGGTTGATTTTGCATGTGTTTAAAATAATATGGCTAGTGGTCATATAGATAATAAAACTTGCTACATAACCGAAGTGGTCAACATAAATCTAGAAACACATTTTTCTAGTCATATTCTTGTTCTCAAGTATTAGGGGGTGAGGTAGGTCTCACCCCCTAATACTTATAGTGGTAGTGTGGGGAGATATAGTGGCAATAGGTTGCCACTATATCTCCATTCTTAGTAGGCTTTTACGACATCCATGTAACAAACAGTAAAGAAATATCTTACACATCTATAGCTGGAGTAGAGGCATCACCAATATAGGTAAAGTAAGTATGTAAAATAAACTTATAATTTATGTAGGTATTCAGTTTTTTTATATTTTTTTCAGGTTCCTTCGAGATAGTGGTGAATGATAAGTTGATCTACTCAAAACTTCAAACGATGGCTTTGCCAGACTACGAAGAAGTAGCCCAAGTTGTAAATGGCGTTTCTAAAGGAAACGAGCCTACTGAAATAAAAGGACAACAACCAATAAACTGTGCAGTATCATAACATTTATTTCGTGTTACATTTAAGGTAGTAGTGCAGTAGCTACAGTTGATTTAATATCTTAGTTTATATATGGTTAGGATGTTGGGTCATGCGTACTTTCAACTCCATACTAAGTATAGATAACAATGAATATGATCTCACAACTGACAGACAATCCAATTACGAACCCATTGGTAACGCATATCTCAAAATTGACTATGGTGGTAAGAATTCAACTATATGGCAGTCAATTATTACTATAACAATATGACTTGTATTCATTCAGAAAATTGGAGATAGACCAAGGCAGCAATTATATAGAACTTGGTCAACATTATTGTTGATATGTGTATAGTATAGACAGCCATACATACAGTAGTAGTAGTTGTAGTCGCTGAACTTTTCAATGCGTCTAACCAAAACGGTGCTATGGGCTGTATGTATATTGGTAACATGATTTTATAGTCCCAAACCAATATACCATGTTAATATAAATATAAGTACACAGTATGTAAATAGAAAAAAAACCTGTTAACTATTTTTACAAATATAGTGGTTTACAGTACTCAAATGAATTTCTTTCAAAATGTATTAAGTGTCACAATAAGGCATATTGCCAGCACAAAAATGTTATTAAAATTTGTTTACTGAGATAAATGTCTGAAAGTTACATACTCTTTTTGTAGGCCTAAGGTCGCCGTTCTTAATCTATTCTCTTATCTTAAATGCGTTTCTGTGTGCCGAAACCCAGTACGTTAATAAAACCAAAAAATACTTGGTAAATGAGACCAACATAATCCTCCTCTGGCAGTCGGGTAACAATTTACCAAATTCTCTTACAGTACATTCGTAAAATCATTATTATATGTTCAGTTGGTATATAAGAAACATTACATTAGATGTATCAATATGGAATCAGTGAAATTAGGCAAGATATAAAATTTGGGCAACACTTTAAAAGAGATATAACAACTTAAAACGGTGCAAACACATATACTAACAGCTATCATTAAAATTACCATTAGCTATAAAATTAATTGTAAAACTTATAAATAAATAAGCTTTAATCACAGAAAATAGTGGTAAGATATAGGCATCTCGGAATATTCTGGAAATATTCGGTAGGTATATAATTCACAAAATCAAAATAAGTAAAACAACACCATTATCTAACTAAAGTAACTATAAGTAAATATCATTTATTCTAAAAAAAAGTATAATTCTCTATATTAATATTCTTCTATGTATACTTTTATTTATTGTGGTATTAGTTACCTTCTAAATTTAAACCATTCTGTTCTAGTTTACAACTCCTCTGTAGCTGCAAGCTCACAGATAAAAACTACCTACACATCACAAAGTTACTTTCACAGCCAAAATACTCTACCCCGTATACGGTCAAACACAATGTTACCTTATCGTGTCACAATACATAACACACATCTTTAGTATTGGACATTTGGGTCGCCTGCTTACTTAATTTACGCTAAGGGTGTGTTCCATTCACTGTAATTTTCATAATTTTCGTTTATTTTATCCAAGTTTGCTGTTCCACACACGCTAAGATTGAACACTTTTCGCCTGTTCCACACACGATAATTTTGCTAAGAATACTCCAACAACTTGCTAAGAATGACTATATCGAATCCGGGATTAAAATTATTCAAATGTATTCTTGTCATATAAGACAGTTCTCTGAGTAAAGTTTTAGGTTCAGATTTATCATTCATTATTGATTTTCTAGATGCTTTGCTCATAAATATAATTTGATTAAATTCTATATTATTTATAAATTAGTTAATACATCAAAGTTTTTAGTTTGGCTAAAGTTTAAACACTTGTAGGAATTTCATTACTGTTATCAATTTATTATTGATGTAAAAATAAATTTATTTTATACTTATTTTTAGCATAAAATGGCACCGGAAAATTTAATTGATGTCAATCGAAAATTTAACAAGTGCAAGACAGATATATGTACTTATTTCTACTACTAAAATTGGGTATCAAAATAAGCCTTTATATTTGTACAACTTATTTCTTTTCAAAACAAACCTCGCAAAACTTAGCTCCCTGACAAACGAATACAATGACGTTTGAATTTTGATCCATATTTTGGACGCAAAAATAGTTCCAATCACCCATAGAAGATACAAAATTATGTTTTTTATCTAAAACCCCCAGCTTATTTCAGTGTGACCGTTATTAACGTTCTCGGCAAAAATATCATGCAAATGGAACACACCCTAAGTATCTAAATGACTCACTTCTTGATGTGACATGTTTAAATGGTACACACTACCATTTCAAAATATATATAACTTATGACTTAATTATTAATGACCCATTTACTAATCTTATTGAACTAATATTCCTATCAATAATTAATCTAAAAAAAGGATATTCGATATTTGAAAGCTTTGCCTGCAAATGTTTCTTACACACATAAGGTTGAAGTCTTAAGTAAAATTTGCTAGTAACACAAAGTTCACCTGCTTATATCATCATCATTGATGACAGGTTTGACTGAAGCGCTAGTTTTTAAAGTGCGGTCTTTCGATCCGTCCACAGTGCCAACATAGCTTAAGTAAATGCCAAAACGCAGCTTGCCTGCAAACTGCTCTGAAATAGTTCTCAGAGGTTCAACAGTTTTTTCACCGTTTTGTTGATCAATGCACACCATCTGACATCGAGGACATTGTCCTTCCACCTAAAAATACAAACAATAATCAGGTAAATTAAATATATACGCTCAAATTTAAAACCGAAATTGGTATTTAATGGATCTTTATCAATTTTCAAACTATATTACTTTATCAATACTCAAATTATATTACTTTATCAATATTAAAATTATATCATAACCAGCCCATTTTGTTCCCATTGCTGGGACTCCAGACTTCCTCTCAGGGAGGAGTTGGGCTATAATCCACTACGCGGGTCCTGTGCGGTTTGGTGGATAGGTTAGTAGCCAACCCATGTCGAGGCCGCCCGAAGGCCTTCGACACTTAACAACTGTTATCCTAAGACAAACAACCGGCACCGACGGCTTAACGTGTCCTGCGAAGCACGGAAGCGCTCAATTGAATAATGCCACTAGCGGTCTCCCATCCAACTTCTGACCGCAGCAAGTGTTGCTTAACTTGTTGATCGGTTAAGATAGCCAAGTCAAGCTCCGCTACGAGCACTTCAAATTCAATAACTTTATCAAAATATTGAAATTTTATAGAGTAAATACCATCCTCGGACGGGATTCGAACCCGCGTCTTCTGACTCTCCGTGTCAGACGCCATTGACCAACTAGGCCACCGAGGTTCTGGTCCGAGCATCGAATTTTTAACTCTCTATTTGACTAACCGTCTTGCGGGGACGGAGCGACATCTATTGGACAGTTAAACAGTACCATCCAACCGAAAGAAGCATTATTTAGAAATACTTAAAGTTTCGTATTGACATCGCAGCCCTATTTTTTTTAGTATTACTTTTCAAAGCACTAACGCCTGCTTAAGCGATCTCAAACATTGAAATTTTATAGAGAAAAAATTTTATCAAAATACCTTAAATTCATGCTTCCCAATTACAATCTTGTGCCAATCAAGCTCTGCCAGTTCCGTTTCCATGTCAATCATGATATTTCCTCTAAATCGGTCAGTCAATTTATCAATATCATCCATAAACTGTGGATCAGTGATTTTATCTTTCAACCATCGAACTGTAGCTTTGTTTATGAGCAAGTACTGAGCTTGATTGCTTAGTGAAAGCAGTTTCTGTACATCATTCTTCTTCTTTTGAGCTCTGCCATCGTCGTTTGACTGTCTGATGAGTCGTAGGAATGACACTTCACAAGCTTCTGATATCCAGTCAGCTATGTCATCTCCACAGTCATAGCCCTTTACCATGTCAGTGCAGACTTTGCTTTGACACATTGTTGTGTTTTTAAGAATGCTTTGCGTTGGTTGATCCAGAGGTACTGCTATCGGTGCTTTCCCTGAGAATTATAAGGTGTATTTATAGTTAAAAAAAATATATACATAAAGTAGGTATTGCATGTACCCTAATTACAGAGAAATATAGTTTGTCAAAAAGCTTCTACTCAAAGTCAAAGTCAAAATCATTTATTCAATTTAGGCAACAAAGACGCACTTATGAACGTCAACATTTCATTATAATGTACTTTAAAGACTCTACGGCCGCGTTCCAAAATATATAAGCCCACCGAGAAGAAGCGGCAGGAAACTCGGGGCCATTCCTTTATATAGATGTTTACAATGTTTCTACTTAAGTACTACAAATATTACATTTTATGGGTGGCAGAGTGACAGCTAGCCAGAAGTGGAGTATTCCAAGCATCTTTATCTTCTATATAATATAATGTCGAACTTTATAATAAGCTTTTTTTATTAAAACGTTTTTTACAGTCAACTTGAATTTGCCCTCTGTGAGCTCAGTTATGTGTTTTGGGATAATATTGTAAAAACGCACACAATTTCCTAGGAATGACTAATTGGTCTTCGCAAGTCTAAAACTAGGTACAGCTATCCTATTTGTATTTCTAGTATTAAAAGTGTGGTGATCACTATTTAACTTATATTTATGTAATTTTTTACGAACATACGAGTACATTATATTTTCAAATAAATATAAGGAAGGCAACGTTAATATATTGATTTCTTTAAATAAATATCTCATAGATTCACGCGGACCCATTTCGGATATAGCTCGAATAGCACGTTTCTGTAGGATAAATATGGTCTCTATATCAGTCGCTGAACCCCATAGCAATATCTCATATGACATTACGCTGTAGAAATATGCAAAATACACTAACCGCGCCGTAGAAGCGTCTGTTAGCTCTCTTATTTTACGTACCGCATATGAGTCTCCCAGACAGGGCATTTATATGAGGACCCCATTGTAATTTTGCGTCAATTTTAATGCTTTGGAAGACTGTTGCCTTGTCCATTACGAGTTTAACTCTATCAAGCGTAACGTTGGACTGCAAATATAGAACAGAACAGGCAAAGAAAACCAAACATTTTGTCTTTTTTTAATTCAGAAGTAAATTATTAGTTGAGAACCATTTAGAGAAACTAGATAGAGCGTTGTTTACTTGAATTAGTGTGCTATCTTTCCTATCTACTTTGAAAATCAGAGATGTGTCATCCGCAAATGAAACAATATCATAAAGATCCTTGGCCATGAGTGGCAAGTCGTTAATGTATACTAAGAACAAAAAAGGCCCTATAATGGACCCTTGTGGAACACCCATGTTAATTATAGATCCCGAAGATGTTACACCATTTATGCCAACCTTTTGCATCCTGCCAGATAAATATGACTCTATGACATCAAGCGAAGCTCCACGAATTTTTAAAAGCTTTCGAATCAGTATATGGTGTTCCACACAATCAAATGCTTTAGAGAGATCACAAAAAACACCAATAGCATCATGTGAGCTCTCCCAAGCCTTTAAGACATACGTCATTAACTTCACACCGGCATCTGTAGTTGATCTTGCTTTCATGAAGCCGAACTGATTTTCGTGCAGTATTGAATGCTCGTTAATAAAAAATAAAAAAAAAGAAGTGCGCCAAAAGTTGTTTGAGCATAATTTTTTCAAAGATCTTACTCAAAATTGGTAGTATAGATACTGGTCTATAATTTGAGGGGTCTGTTTTCTCTCCAGCCTTAAAAACTGAAGTGATTCTACTATATTTCATTAAATCAGGAAAGGTACCTCTATATATACAAAGATTAAATAAGCGGGCCAAAATAGGACCCATAAAACTAATAATTGGCTCTACAATTTTTACTGACATTCCCCATAAGTCATCAGTATTCTTTATATTTAAGCTTTTGAATGTTTTTATAATTTCGACAGTTGAAGTATACTCAAAAGAAAATCTGGGTACTTTGTTCGTGAAATTAGCTTTAAGAAAAGCTTCTGCTGCATTGGGGCAAGAATTCAGTGACTTGGTGACTAGTGATTGGTAACCTTTAAAAAAATGAAATAGGCTAGGCATTATTAGACTTTGGTTTCTATAACAAGTGAACATCAGGCACACAAAAAAGACGTGTACAGCTGCTAGGTACATATATTGCAGCTTTGTTATAGCTTAATAATGAGCTAACATAGCTATCAAATATTTTAAATTAATACCTGCATTTGGAAGTTCGAGCCCTAGTCGGGTCAAATTTATATATTATATATAATTTATATTATACATAATATATATATATTTGACCCGGTATAGCGTGTGACCGATACCTACTTCCCGCGACAAGGAACCTTAGTGCGGAGTTATGAGTGTGTGTTATTAACTTTTCTCAAACTACTATTATTTTTACCTTCTAAATCGTAATTACTGTACCTACTGCAGGTCTATTATGCATCTCAGTTGCTAACAAATGCTGATTGAAATCTTGAAAAATGGCCGCTCTATGTCAGTTTTGACAACTCTAGTAAGCAAAAATGTTAGTAAGCTGGCGACTGGAGTTGACAAAACTGACATAGAGCCGCCATTTTTTTTCGATTTCATCAATTGTTAGCACCTGGGATACATAAGAACCCTACTGATCAAATACATGCGAGCAGCGGCCGGCAAAAGTTGTTTGAAAATTCATATCTGTCGTGGTTTAGCTCCAGCATTGTACTATTGTTGTATTTCTCAGTTTGAAGCTATATCCGCGTTTTTAATGTTTCGATTTAAATGGAATCAATGTCTATTGACAAATAACAAAATGCACCAACCTTTAAAATGTAAAATCAGCAGCTTCCGTTTCAAATCTACTTGGGGTTTTATCATACACATTCTAGTATTTTGTTTTTGAGTTAAACAAACTCCATTGTCTTTGATAATCATCCACTCTCTATCATAGTCGAATCCTTTCGGTCCTATTTTCCATGCAGATTTGATTTTGAAGGCACCACAAGATTTTATCGGGAAAATCGCTATTTCCTTTAATTGGATTGCACCATCAAAATTTGTGTGGTCTGCAATATCACTTGCAAAGTACTCGTGTTCATTTAATATATTAAAATGTTTGTCGCTGGTAACTGTTTTGTATGACGGCAATGTTTCTATAAGTTTGTGATTAATCATTTGACGCTTTGGTATTTTGAGCTGAGCTTTGACGAAGCATCGACAAATCATAAACATCAGTTTATCAACATCAGTGAATGTGTTAAAGTATCCGAATGAAACTCTAACTGCCCCAGTGGGCTTTCCACTGACCAAGTCAAGTTCATCTCCACATTTGTGGCCAGCTTTGTACATGTCTTTCATCTCCTTGTTCGTTACCACTAGATGGCGCTGACAAGACCCGGAGTTACAAAAACATCCCGTTCTTACGCTGATGTTGAACAGATCTGCCATGTGTTGAAACTGGAAATAATAAAAAAAAAACTAAAATAATAGGCATCCTACCATGCAAGTATTTTTTTTATTTATGATAATAATTTAGCTTGCTCAAAGAACAAAATATTTAGATTCTTTTGTTGTTCAAAAAGAGTAAGAAGTCAAGTAGGTAGACGATAGGACTAGTGTGGTTACTAGCTACAGGCTACAGCGAACCTTAGTGATAATTTTGGTGATGTGTATGGTTGTTATACATAGTGATCCAAGTTGTTCTATTCATGTCACAAAGTCCTAAATAGTAAAATAGGAGGATATTGAAAATATATAAAAAACGTTAACACATAGATTGATCCCTATCAGCAACAGAATCCATTGGTTCAATAATGTCTTCTTTTTTAACATCATTGTGGTTTTCGATTTCCGTCAAAAGTAAAAGATGTCGATTATTAAAGAGAATCGAGGGCACCACTCCCTTCACGACTTTTCTCTAACTCTCGTGGTTTTGGACTTGGCCATCACCTGGGAATAAATTTCTGTAAAAGCACTTTTAACCTTTGGATAGATAAGAAGT
The DNA here is from genome assembly GCA_917880725.1 of Selenia dentaria. NCBI lineage: Eukaryota > Metazoa > Arthropoda > Insecta > Lepidoptera > Geometridae > Selenia > Selenia dentaria. Next base: position 14,866,157 of record OU862888.1, on the reverse strand, counting down.
AAGAAAATACTAAACAGTGGGACTACTGTACTCTACTGGTACTGTATTTGCAGACATATTTATATAATAACTACGCAAAAACTAATGCAGTGCAGTTACTATTCTGGTAATAGTTGCACAAACAAAATGATTATAGCAGGATATTATCAAACTAAAGTAAGAAAAGCAACGCGAACACTGAGACTATTTCTGCTCTGCATTATAGATTGATGTTTGCTATTAGCCTAGAGGATTCTGGAGTGGATTCATGAACTGATAGTACCAAATCATCCACTGATGTGAGCCACATAGTAGGTTTTACTGTACAATTCGAGTCACTAACATCGTATTAAGATGAAACACCTTATCCTGTAAGTTACGCGTTATAATTCCGAAAATCAAATAAAATTCTTTCGAGTTGTGATTAATAAATGTATAAGTGAATGGCAAACATTACAAAATCAAACAATTAGTCTGCAACATATTTCCTTCAAAGGTGTTACTTTTACTAGGACTGAATTTATGGTCCAATTAAAGGTTCATTTCACAGTTTGGACCAAATGCTATTGTTTGTTGTAAGAAACTTCTTTGTATAAATTGTGTTATAAGAAAAGTTACATTACCATGTTACCTCTGCATACCCAATATAAGATCCATCTTGTCGCAGCAAATTAAAGGTCACATAAGCACCTTGCTGCTGTACATTGCTGAAGTTTGAGTCCATATACAACACAGCTGCCTTACTGCCATTTGTGTGTCTTAAGTCAGAGAGCTGTTTGTAAAGATCTCTCGCTAAACAGAATGTGTGGAGAGAAATTGTTTCCATCATATCATTATTAACCACTTTGGGTATAAGGCTGTGCATTACATCAAAACAATGCTTCAGGGCAATTATTGATATGTAAGACACTGTTCCATCTTCAAATCTAGAAAAAAGACAAAGACATTTCATGTAAGCAAAAAATTTCTATATGAATTTAAGGATATCTTTTTCGCCGCCGGGATGAACCGTAAGGCAAGTAAACCCAACTTTTGGCATGGAAGGCCTTTTGCTACTGCCTTGATTGGCACCATTACACAACCAGATATTCTGACTTGACGTAGATTAAAAAAGACTATGCGCTCTCACCCTAGCACTAGGATTCCCTGTGATGCGAGAGGGAGTATATATATGTAAAGCTTGAAGAACACTGCAGGTAAAATTACTTGGAAATGAGAGTAACCATCAGGCACACAAAAGGTCTATCTTAGACAAATAAACTCTCACACCTCAGTACAAAAATGTTACAAAGAAATACAATAATCTTGTGAACAATAAAGTTTATTCAACAATAAAAAGCTTAAAATTAAGGGGTCACAATGGGCTGTCTTATTGCTCAGAGCGACCTTTTCCAGACTTGACAGCATAAAAAACTTACATTTACCCTGAAATCAGCTGCTTAGCTGATAAGATCACGTTGGTTAATTTTAATAGACATGAAGGTACATACCGTTCCTGCAAATTGCTTCTTTTGACGTGAAAATTTTCACTACTCAAAACAACATCAACTGTCCCCCCTCCAAAGTATCTCTTTTGGCTCAGAATGGCTTCAGCACTGTTTCTTACAAGAATCGCTCCCAAACCAGTGGGAAATCCAAATATTTTATAAAATGACAGAGATATAAAATCTGGCTGAACCTTTGACAAATCTAATTTACTTGTGGAGACATATGTTGCCGCATCAAGTAATATGTACCAGTTGCAATTAATTTTGCAGAGATGTTTCTTTATATAATTATTAAGACACCCGTCTCTTATACTATCCATACAGTCAATAGGATACTTAAAGCCATTAAAATTACTTTGCGCTGGGTATACTAGCAATGTGTTGCCATCATTCTTGTACTTATCCTTCCATGGGGTGACATGTTTTTCTCCGAGTGCTGTTAGAAAGCTTTCATGTGATATGTGAATAACATCTGTAGTCTTTTGTATTGCGATTTCTCTTAGACCAAGGACAGATGTGTGGTTATCTTGTAGGTACACAAATGATCCACAGTTTGTAACATCGTCTTCACAGTTGGCAAATTGAAAAGATTCAACAACTAATTTGAGGGACTGTGTACATCCAGAAGTGAAAATTACTGTGTAGTTGGAGGAGTCAGTATTAAAATGCTTCAGAATAAGGCATCTAATCTGCTCAATGCAATCTCTTGTGTATTTGTCTGAATGTGGGTTCATGTAGAAATTGTTAATCAAATCTGCATTAACTGCTGATATCAAGCACTGCGGATATAACGATGCTCCTGCATTTTCTAAGTAACATCTGTCTGTAAAAAAACAAATTTTTAACAATAATTATCAACAAATAAGTACATAACTACATTACATAACATAGTCAACTATACTTTTAATATTAATGAGTCACTATGAAAATAGAACTATGTTATAGCATTAATTAGTTTTTGTTGAGCTGTTCAAAATCATTTCATATTAAAATAAAAAAGACAAAACCTTCAATTAATGTGTAGTTGTTAGTCTTCCCTAAATAACCAGAAAACCCCGACAGGTGGGAGCCTGACTAATACACCGACAGTTCCACACAAACAACAAAAAACTAAATATTATGTAGTAGTTGTTTTCTTATAAATCGAGGGAATGACTCCTTTAAGACTTTTCTTGAACTCTTGTGGTTCAAAATCAAATCATTTATTTTGTAAAGGCCTACAAGGGCACTTACAAACTGTCATATTACATTTATTATTTCTTATATCTACAACCGGATTGGAATGCGACCACAACTGAGAAGATCTGTGCATGCGTATTATACTGGGTGCAATGAAATCATCTCCAATTAATGCCATGCAGGTTGAGTGTGTGGAACCCCCACTTCATCTCCGCAGACAATATCTTGCAGATAGGTTTTTCTTTAAGCTTATTCAAAATTCTTCACATCCTCTTTTATGTAAAATTAAGCAACTCTTTGACCTTTTTAACTCCCAAGGATTCTCATCAGAGGATAGCCTCCCCTGTATAATTCGTAGCTTCATCAGATATTCTAATCTCTCATATCCCATTGCCCAGTTTCCGGTTAATCCTCTATTTTCAACTAAATATGAATCTTTAATTTACCAACCCTCCATTATATTGGATTTTGGCATTGACAAATTCTCAGTAGAACCTTGTAAAATTTTCTCTGAAAAAATTTACTCCCAATGGAGAGATTGGGTGGCAATATATACAGATGCCTCTAAGTTAACGCAAGACAACGACGTAGGTACTGCTGTTTGGATACCCAGGTATAGAATCATCCTTAACCATAAATGCCCTCCTTTAGCTTCAGTGTTCACTGGAGAAGCTATTGCCATCCTTGAAGCTGTTCAATATGCCACTTCTTACAAAATAGCTAAGGCAATTATTTTCACTGACTCAAAGAGCTGTCTACAAGCTATCCTTGCCAACCAATTTAAATCAAAGCATAAGTTTCCAATTATCCTAAAAATAAAAGAATCCCTTTATGAAAATCATCGACTTGGACTTAAGGTAGTTCTTGCATGGATACCTGGCCACGTAGGCATTCCAGGGAATGAAACTGCAGACATGTGTGCCAAAGAAGCTCCACTACATGGCAACAGGAACTACTATAAAATTTACTCTCATGACTTAGTCTCTATGTGCCAACCAGAAATGCGGATTGCTTGGGACAAACTATGGCAGATATCAAAATTATCCAAGGGGAAATTCTATGGTCAGCTACAAGAAAGCATTCCTATAAAACCTTGGTTCTTTAAATATAAGAAAATTTGTAAAACATCTACTACAACTATATGTCGCTTACGGCTGGGTCACACTTGTACCCCCGTATTTTTAGCCAAAATTAGAATTCGTGACCACTCCATCTGCGAATGTGGACTTGATGAGGGCACAGCTGACCATATTTTTTTTAGTTGTACGTCACTTCGCTGCTCTTTGCATGACATGCTTCCAGTAGAAATCCCTTGCCCTGCTAACCTCAATTCCCTCCTATCTCTTGTTTTCACCCCCTTTGTAAATATACTAAACAAATGTATTTGTGCTAACAAAATTAAACTTTAGATATATTTAGACTAATACCATTCTAACTGCTCCCCGTAACCAGTTATTTATGTTTGCATGTTACATCCTGTGTACTTATGTTTTGTGTTTGTCTTCCTTAGGTTTGTATGCTCAGATGCAAAATTTATGATCCAGAAGCTGATCAATCTTCCCTCCACCGACCAGTCTCCTTCGTTTGTTTTCTACCCTATCCACGTGACATTGGCGGAATTGCGGCAATACCGCAGAGGCCATAATCTAAGAAATAGAATAGAATAGAATAGAGAAGATCTGGCAAGAAACTCAGCGGGCTTGTCTTTTTACATATATTTTTTTTATATTGGTTTCAAACTTCTATCTCACCCTTCTCAAACACCACCCTGTATAAACACAATATCTCAGAAGTAACAATTTAATTATATCTATCACTGATTCCAAACAGATATTTAAGGCTCCGAAGCTCAGCAGTAAATCTGGGATTCAGTACAGATCTGTGTATATTTTGTATGGCATTTACCATCAAACCTCCACTCATGATGACTGACTCAAATCAAAATTCACAACATAGCAACTTCTGGGATACCAAAGGCCTAAGACACATTAAATCAATTCAAAATGGCAAAGTGTATTTTTTAATGTTTTATTACACATTAAGAGCTACTGATATATACTACTAGTTAATATACACATAATTAACATATACATAGTCTTGAATTTTCAGACAAAGAGCTGGGCATAACAGAGATATGAACCTGAATATAAGTTTTACTTCACTAAAACGTCAAGTGTTTGCTTATGTGTGTTTGTCACAATCTTCCAGTGTCACATAAGTAGAGCTGACAACGAACTATAAAAAAATGATCAGTGACTTTAACTCATCCCCATCCATCGATGTTCATTGACATTGAAATGTTTTGTTCTAGGCAAAAACAGAATACTGTACAGTCCACATATACGATGCACAGGATGGAGTGTAAATTGGTCTACGCCAATGGTCCACCTACATAGTTCACTCAAGAAAACTGGGTGTACCAGATGCATTTCTGTTTTCCCGTGGTCCACCCATGTTCACCTGGCTGTACCAGGGGTAATTATTTCTATTAATCTCTAATTATAAGTATTTATTCAGGTGACTTACGGGAAGAAATAATTGCCCTTGGTACACCCAGGTGAACTGTGTAGGTAGACCATGGGCGTAGACCGAGTATAAATATGTGTACATATTTTTTTCGAGTAAACTATGGGACTGATATAGTTGATGCAGGACTCAGAGTCCCCAAATAAAAAATAATAATATAGAGTCATTAATGACAATAGTCATCATCAATAAAACTTCCTTAGATATTTGCATTGGCTTCAAAGATCTGATTAAAAAATAAAAAAAATAAAAAAAAAATTAATGCAATGCCATTATTAACTACCAAGTTAATATTTACTATTAGATGTAGCGCAATAATTTGGTAAGTAGACAACAAAATACCTTTACTATCAAGTTGAATACCTACTCTTTTTTTGATACCTATGTAGATAAACTATGAATCGAGCATCAAGTATTAATTATTTCAAAACACATACCGCTAATGACATCAATTTGAGTGAAAGTAAAATTTATAGTTAAGTAATTAAAGTACAACATACCTCCCAACCGTGTAAATTCCGTTGTGATCCTTTGCATGTGCTCATTATCAATTATTTGGCTTAATGTGGTCATCTCGAAGATAACTTATTGCGGTCCTGTAGTAAACAAGCGATACCATATGATATATAGAGCGTAAACACTTCGTATCAATATAGAATACTGACTCGACTAACTTGACTACAATAGATTACTGCTTGTCGGTATGACCTTGTGTACAGTACCGTGTAATGTAATGGCAAATAATTATTACTTGCAAGCAAAAACATCCCGTTATCAGCTCAGTTTCTCTTCCAATCCGAAACAAAAATTTTATTTTATATGTACCTATGTGGAAAATAAGCCACGGCCACTTCATAGGGATGTGTCATGTGATTGTCACTGATCACTGAGTTCTGACTGAGATCGATTAATCGAAAATCGACAAAGTAGATTGATCTCGTAGTACTAGTACATAATTATTATATTGGTCTGTCTGAGTCCCTATAATGTACAACCAATAATTCCCGACCAAATAGTGTCCAGGGTCCAGGCAATAATACGCAGTCAATAATCCGTGGTTCCAGTGTCCAGTGTAGATACTACAATTTTCAGTACCTACGCTGTTCAAAGTTATTCTTCATAATTCTGGCGTTGTATGCTCACCATTAAACTTTTATTTGATTTCCGTATTTTATCACTACATTATATAATAAAACTGTAAGATTGAATTTCTGTACAATGAAAAAAAAGCTAAAACCGAGTCAGGGGGATGTAAGGAGTGAAATCAAACTAATTTAATGTTTTTTTTAAATTTGTTGTTACTCTGTTTGTCTGTTTTTTGCCTGTTTGTACGGGCTAATCTCCGAAACGACTTGACCCATTTAAATGAAATTTTGTATGGCGGAAGCTTACATCCCTGGTCAACATAGTGGATCAACATACTTTTGATCCCGGTAAATCAAAGAATTCCCGTGGGATAGTTAAAAAACTGTAATTAACCGTATCCTGCGAGGCCACTTGAAACAGAATAATCTATTGATGAAGGGGTAATTAATGCGGGATCATGATAACGTTATTCACGTAGACTAAGTCGTGGGTAGATACTAGTATAGTGTATCTTAATAATGAACACATTAAATTGATATAATGCAATTAAATTGCACCGACCTACGATATAAATAAAAGGCCATTGGCTGCCAACTTGGTGAATTTGTCCCAAAATAAACCAGAACCATCATATTTTTTTCGGAATTTATTAAGCTATTGCATAGCTTCTATCGCGGGCCTTGAGCGTGGAGACCGAATCCAGAAGTTCCATAACGAAAATAACCTAACACTCCCCACTCCGACTCCATCTATCGATGAATAGCAGAACTTTTAATGACTTTTTGAAATATCACGCTTGTCTCTTTAGTTCAGCAAACTCGCCTCTAGATGGCATTGGTTCATCATCATCATCATCATCTCAGCCGTAGCACGTCCACTGCTGAACATATGCCTCCCCATGATTTTCAAAAAGGACCGGTTGGAAGCGGCCTGCATCCATCGTCGTCCTGCGACCTTCATCAGGTCGACTGTCCACCGTGTCGGTGGACGACCTACGCTGCGCTTGCCGGTCCGTGGTCTCCACTCCAGAACCTTTCAGCCCCATCGGCCATCTGTTCTGCGTGCTATGTGCCCTGCCCACTGCCACTTCAACTGGCTAATCTTCTGGGCTATGTCGGTGACTTTCGTTCTTCTACGGATCTCCTCATTTCTGATTCGATCACGTAGAGAAACCCCGAGCATAGCCCATTGGTGAAATAATTATAATTTCATAAGTTGATTTGGCATCTATCGATGAATAGCAGAACTTTTAATGCCTTTTTGAAATATCACGCTTGTCTCTTTAGTTCATCAACTCGCCTCTAGATGGCATTGGTTAAATAATTATAATTGCTTAAGTTGATAAAAACAGCTATGCAATATTTTTACCGCGGCAGTATCCGAGAGTCACACGTCTTTTTTTCTTTCACGCGTAACGTAAACCAAGGAACCAGTGCTGAAGTCAACGAAATATGGGACGAAATAACTTAATTGCTTTATTTAAAAACTGAACATGAGTACTAAAAAGATTGGGTAGGTTTTAAAGTCCAATAATACGAGTAAAAAGAATATCTTTCAGAGGTCGACTAAATAAGGAATCGATCATCTTGCTTTCGATTCGAAATGATTTTGAAATCGATATTTAGAATGTACATCCCTAGTACAAAGAGACAGCTGCACAGACTTACTAGGGATGTGGCAGTTGTGGTAGCAGTGTGAACAGTCAAAATAGTTACAAAGAAAAAAAAAACATTGGATGGCGGGAAAAAAAATTGATTTTGTTTTTGTTTCGTGTAATAGTGGTGTATTATTATATTAACCGCTTTGTATTCGTATCTACGAATAATAATAAGTCAAGAACAGTAACTGCGTTAAAAAAATGACCCAACAAAAGTCGTGTTCAGTACGTCATCAGTCGGACATTTTTCTTGCAAGCGAGCACACGTGAAATCTTCGCATACATTTTAATTTTTATCATTGTGAACTACAGCTGTGAATCATCATGCCAGCATGTGTTGTGAAGTGGTGCAGGATCCATACAAGATTAAAATGTCCAGGAATCACTTTTATTAGTACGTAGTAGCAAAATTATATTTATATTCAAAGATGTTCAAATGCGTATACAAACCGAGATGGTCAATACTATGCAAAATAAAGTCAGTCAATTTTTATTAATGTATATTTTTTTACAGAACTGAATATTGAAATGTAACAGCAATGTATTTTGCTTATTTTGTTTTATTTTCATTTCCTTGCCGATCCAATGCAGTAAAATAAATGCCTCTCTGCACTTAAGCTAGAAATACAAGAGTATGACTACATGCCTGTGAAAACCAGCATTATATACTTACTCCGTTCATTTTGAAGATAAAAAATAAAAAAGTAAATTGAAAGATATTGTATATGTACCATGTTACACAAAACTGCAGATTCTCTCAGTTTGTACAATAAGTACTACTGTTTTTTAGTTATATTATTATGTTTATCAAATCTTATATTAAGCATTTTAACGCTGATGATTAGCCCCGAAAAAAAATCAACATCTCTAAAAAATACTACAGAAAATGAACAATTAACAGTAATAACCGATTACCTACAGTTGCATAATATAGCATTAAAAAATAGTTCATTGTTTGGTTGAATTACGTAAGTACGTTTAATTTTTCAAGCTAATGAAAATTCACCCTCTGCAAATTTTGAAGTGGTTTACTTGAGTTGCTCATAAATCTGTCAGTAATATCAACACAATGCTTTTCTAAAATAATTGATAATGAAGGTATTCTGCGACCACTGAAAAACGTCCACCAGGCAAATAACGAATATCCTATCCTACTTCCTATTTATATCCCAATAATACTCGTATCATAAATGTGAAAGTGTGGATGGATGGATGGATGAATGGATGATTTTAATGAATGTTTGTTACTCAATCACGGCAGAACGGCGAAACGGATCTGATTGACATTTGTCACAGAGATAGATTTTAGTCTGGAATAGCACATAGGCTAATTTTCATCATCATTATCATCACCCACGCGGGTGAAACGGCCTAATATTCTTGGGTACAGCATTGACAAAATAACAAGATCTCCACCGACGCCAAGATCGTAATGATGACTTACTTTCTGTCAATAGAGTTCTGTCAAAGTTGTGTCAGTTTCTGATAGATTATATAGTGTGTTCGAATAGCCCCAAGTTGACGAAAATAACGCTAAAACGCTCACAATGGCGTTCGAATTGGAAATTTGTGGGTGAAAATGTCGTTTAGGGCTCTTTTTGTCCAACGTACGCAAAGCTAAAAAAGGGTTATTTATGCCACCGAAAAGTACAATTAATAACCCACGTTCGGAGCTGCGGTTGTTTTTGATCATTTTTTGACAGAACTATCTATTTGACAGCACAATCGTGCGATTTTAGGTCTTATGCACGGCTTAGCGTTCGAGTAGAGTGTGGGAATAGCGGCAATAATAACGATTATGAGCTTTACGAACGCTTTAAAAAAAAACCAACAATTGCAACGTCACCAATGCCCTCATTGCTAAACGAACGCACCTCGAGTCAAAAGCACGCAATGATTTTGCTAGCTCGATACACAAGACTTGCTTGGCGATAGAGTTGGCATGTCATCCGTCTTTGTTGTTCAGCCGACTGTAGTCGAGGGATTCCGGCATCACGATTAGGTGAAATATCAATTTTGCGGTCTTGAGTGAATCGCCCGCAATACTTACATGTTATTTTTAAACACAACATAACGAATGGTTTCGCCTATATATCCCCGAAGGGGTAAGCAGCGGTGTTCCAACGCCTACATTTAAGTTAAGTTTGTTTTTTTTGTTTGTGCCTTAAGTTTGTGTCGCTCGTATTTTGACAGCTCGATACACTAGACTCAAGGGGGATGAAATGTAACACAAATACCGTCAAGGGTGATTAAATGTAATGACAGTTTTTTTAATGGTGATTAATTTTATGTTTGTATGTACTCGTAATTCCTGTCTTTTATTATTAGTGTTTACTGATTGATACACTTAGTATTTATTTTTTCTCTTGGATTTCTATTATAACAATGGCGTTTGACCATGTACATATTTTATGATATTTTGGTATTTTTAGATGGATGTCTGGTCAGGATGAGGCCTTGGAGAAGATAATAAGCTACTCGAAGTACTAACCCTGCGCAGACGTAGTCGCGGGCACTAGCTAGTTAAATATATTTTTGGTTATTTAATCTCACTTTACTACATTGCGGAAAAAGAGTCTCTTCTAATTACTTCAAGACGAAAACTTAATATTTTGCGGGACATAAAGTTCACTGTATTTTAAAAAAGTATCCGATATATAAAAACAAATAAAAAACATTGTGTATATTATTGACTTGGTCCAATCCACTTAATGCATTACATCGTCCACGCCGCTACGACTCAGTTGTCATAGTAGACGTTGCAGCACGCGCGTGAGCCAATCCCTGCTTTCCTTCTGAATTTAAACCAATCACCGAACATGTCTATTTGTAACCTCGGAAGTAATTCGTATTTAGAATCATACGTCATTTTGGTTTGAACTTCAAACTTTGAAGGACTACTTTTTGTGTGGAATTTGTTCTGAGTTATGCTTCCTGACATTATTTCTTCGTAGATTCGTATATTCGTAATGGTGCATGAGTGTTGGCACAATGAACAACAAAATCATAAATGTCATTCTTTTATTTGTCCTCGTCATTCGCCTTAGCCACACTGAGAAAAATCTAATTCTGAGCTAAGGTGAATTTGTTCGTACACGGCTGAATTGTAATTACGTGAGGTGAGTTTGTAAGGCTTACGTTTATTTTTGGTTTCTTAAGCGAAAACGTACAAACGGTTTATTAGATTTAACCGATACAAACTGTTGAATGTAACGTACCGTAAGGCACTTTCCGAATAGACCCTACTCCGGTTAAATAAGCAGTATATACTGTTAAAATCACCGTACGTTTACGACGTTTAATATGCGGCGAAAATCCACGTAATTATGGCAATATTCGCTTTATGAAAAGGTGGATTATTTATTAAGTAAGATGTAATACGCTCGCAATAAAAACTAAACAAACGTAAACCTAAGTTAGGAAGCGACGTTCATATGCGGCATTTACTAACGGCGGAAGATGATTTTCATGTTATGGCAAGGTAAAGTCTGCCTATCGAAAGTAGATACTGGATTTTTTTGCAAACTTTTTATATGACAACACTAAAGTGTTCCTACCATCGGATATTTACCCTACAAATTGGGGTATTTTAAGCAGAAAGTACTAAGGAACAATTAATTACAAAAAGGCATTTTTAAAACAAACTTATTTCAAACATTATTATATTATATTATAAAATGAGTTTTAAAAATTCGTACGTGTGCTAAAATTGTATTCATCGAAAATAAGTATCGTATATGTACGTGTTGGATCATTTCAAGAGCAACACTAAGCCTTAAGTTGGTCTAATAAAATAGTTTAATTAATTAGGTACACTATTTACTAGAGAAAATCTTGGCAATTTTATTTTAAAGAAATTAATTTTCGGCTGTTTTCCGAAAAATTTGGTAAAATCAGAATCAGTGTATGGAATCCCTATCTCTGACGCAACAAGATGGCGTGTTGTAGATGTTTCGTTGTGGTTGACTTGCGTATAGTTTTGTTGTGATATATCCGTGTTAATGCTATAAAAATGAATAAAACTATAAAGAGTGAAGTGCGAAAACTATTGTTTTGTATGATTTCGAAATATGAAAAGAAAAAGCTTGTGAAACAAGCCGTATTGCGAGAAAAACAGGATTGTTTACGTAGGTACTGTGACTGATTTTTTAGGTTAGTACGGTCAAAATGTCTTGATATTTTTTTATTTTCAATATGTACATATTAGTTTTAGTTACTTTAGATAATGTTATTGTTCTTTTACAGATAGTCTTGAGGATAATGCACGAACTGCTGAAGTAAAACAAGCAATTGAAAAGGTCACAGATTTAGATCAAAAAGATATGATGAAATCGCAGAACCAGTACTTATAAGAACTGTCTTCATTCACCGGTAAGTTTACACTCAACGTTAATCTTAGACTAGTTTTGTAATACTTGTGTATTTTCTATTATTTCTTAGTTATGAGACTCACGATAATTGACATTTTATTTTATTCTTTTTACAGATGTAAGTGTTATTACATTGAAGAGAATTACAAAAGAAGGTGCGGTGAACGAAGGGGTCTGGAGGACTCCAGGTAAAAAACGACCTCACCCTTCAAAAGTGTCGAACTTAGATAGGTTCGATATGGATGTTATTCGTAATAAAGTAAACGAATTTTACTGTGTGAGGAAATAAGTACCAACATTAAGATCTTTGTTGGTAGAGTTAAAAGAAACTCTAGAATTTGGTGGATGTCGTGCAACTCTCCGTCGCATATTATTAGCCAACGGTTAAGAATTTAAGAAAAACAAAAATGAACGTTCATTATTAATTGAACGATATGATATAGCTGCATGGAGACATCGCTTTTTGCGTACCATTGCATCAAAACGTGCAGAAGGCAAGCCAATAATCTACTTAGATGAAACTTATGTCCACAAAACCTAAAAAATGTTGGCAAGGTCCATCAACAAGTGGAATAATTGAAAATATATCGTCAGGAAAACGATGTATTATTGTGCATGCAGGATCAGAGAAAGGCCCTATTCCAAACTCATTGTTAGTATTTAGCACCAAATCGAAAATGGCCGACTACCACCATGACATGAATTCCACAAACTTCAACAAATGGCTTCAAGAAAAGCTTATTCCCAATTTGGGTAAACATTTAGAATCGTGGCGCCTGAATTTTGGGGGTTCGGGTAGTGCCCCCCCGCAAACCCCACCCGCCGGAGACCATTAGTTTTAGAGTTATGTTTGTTTAAGTATTTTGAGGTTAAGTACTGCATTTCGATCTACTACCACCCCCGCGTCGGCTCTGCAATCCGACAAGACTGCTTGAAATCGGGGTGCTATGAGTCGGTTCTGTCACTGACTTCGACCTATTCTAACTAACTATAACTAACCTATAGGTATGTCACAGACAAGTGACTTTGCCAATTCATTAGATAGCTACTGATATACTATTGTGCACAAATTTGAAACAAAAGTAGTTTGATGAAGCGCTCGCCGGCCGCTGCCGCGGCACGCTCCCTACGCTCGCTCGGCTCGCGCCTGGTGGGTCACAGTTCAAACCTAACCTAACCTATAGGTTTGTCACAGACAAGTGAAGTCCGCCCTTGATGAAGGTCCAGGCACAGGAGACGCCATCGCGATGACTAATGAGCACGTCGAGCTGGTACCAGTTATCAAATCTTCCAAAGGCAATCGCAGTGTCCAGTGAGCAAGCAGGTGTCGTACAGTAAAGCAGCAAAATCGGAGTCCAAAATCGTAGCAAAGTCGTTGAGATATCAAAAGAAAGCGCAGAAAAACAGGTGAAAACATTCACGTACACTCGGAAGTAACGGAATGACGCGAGTATTCCGACAGTGACATTACGCTATCTTCGATGTTTGCGTTCCGTTTCAAGAACTTACATACAACGTACATGTCAAAAAAGGCTAAAAGTTACCTAGAAACGTTTCGTTTTACGCATTAATGTCATTTATGTCACCTGTCACTATCAAAATTACGGTGTTTTATTGAAACTTTAAAAAACTATTTAGACTATTTTGGCGTGTCTCCGGCAGCTAAAATGTTGTAAATACGCTTTATACAAACCCCTTCAACCCACCCACAGTTTTTGTTTCACCAAATTCAGGGGTCACGATTCTAAAGCCAACCCCCAATTTGAATGAACCAAGTGTAATTGTAATGGACAATGCATCATACCATTCTGTCATAATAAATAAAGCGCCCACACCTCAAAATCGAAAGTTAGAGATACAGAATTGGCTTACATTGAATGGTATTTCATTTGAAACATACAATTCAAAAGCAGAGTTGCTCTGCTTAGTAAAACAGAACACACCAGAACCTATTTATGAAGCTGATGAACTTTTAAGCCAAAACGGACATGAAGTGCTAAGACTTCCTCCATATCATTGTGACCTAAATGCTATAGAATTCATATGGAGTCCAGCAAAAAGAAATGTGGGAAGCAAAAATGTAAGCCGAACTCCAAAAGAGTTTGAGGATCTCATAAAACAATCTTTTGAGTGTATTACAGCAAATGATTGGAAAAAAATGACAGACCATGTCATTCATGTGGAAGACAAGTACAAAAGAAAAGACCATATAACTGAAAATAATTTAGAAAGCTTCATTATCAATTTAAGAGACAGCAGCGACTGCAGTGATTCTGACGATTCACTCCATGTTGAATTTTTAGATTCAGAATTTGATTATAGTGATTAATAAACAGTATTAAAATATATGGTGTTGTTTTTTTGATATATACTCACATAGATTTACAAAAATTTAAACTCATGATAATATTGATACTCATGATAGTTTTGATAGCCTGTTTGTTCCTTTAATACGCCACAATGGAGTATCGTATCCGTGTGATGTTTGGTATTTTCCCCGTAAGTATTTAAATTAAATGTAAAACATTATAAATATATCTATTCTCAGCGTGTCGTCTAGCCAATATGTCACTACTATAGAACACGCTAGATGGCGCTGTTGGTCTCTAACACACGCAAGTGTTTGTATCCGAGAAAGAGTGGACTTAGCGCCAAATTCAAATTTAGAATAAGGTTCCAAAACAAGAAATACATTAGGAATTAGGATACATTATTTCTATGTACAAGACAGTATTTGTTACGAATACAAGAGTGCAGGCACTGGAAGTGGTTTCATTGAAATCCTTAAGGTGGTAGTCTTTAGAAGTCAACTGAACCGCTACGGTCGCGGGTGCTGTGTTGGTCTACAATAGTACTTTTGAATAGGGTATTTAATAGGGTATAGGTAGGTATGGTACACAGTTACTAACGATAAATAGCGCCTATACTATAGAACTGCTTTAATAATAACATACGGCGTATTGAACAGTAAATAAGGGTATAAAACGCCTGTCGAAAGTGAAATATAACCTTATATGCAGTAAATGTTGCTGTAAGAAAGTTTCACTTTAACTTATGTACGGTTAAAATCGCCTCACAACGGTTTAAAATCATCGTCAGCTCTTCGATTTTAGCCTGACTTACCATGTTTACTGATTTTTCATTACGGCTAATCTGTTCGATAGTACGTCGAAACAAATAGTATATCAAGTCAGATTAATCGTATTCTACTTGTTGAAATCGCCGTAAACTAAGGCGTTTATCGCTTTCTGCATAGAAGGCAATTTTGTTCGTATTACGTTTGGTCGGTTTTTTGCCGTCTACCAACTATATCGGCCGTTGTTACGACGCTTTCAGCTTTAGATTTTTCTCAGTGCAGACTGCTTGAGTGGAAATTTAACTTGAGCCAGCTATATATCCTAAGTAGGTATGTAATATTAAAAATGCGAAAATGAATGTTTGTTACGCTTACAGGACTAAACGGCTCAACGAATCTCGCAAATAAGGCAATAAGATAGGTATTATACCGGGGAAGCACATATGGATAGTACTTTTCATCATCATCGTCAATCACCACGCGAGTCAAACTAGTATTTCCCAAAAATATCTACGATAAATATCTTTCTAATAAACGACATCCTTGTTTTCGTGGGCTAACTCTAGATTTTCAGTGCTACTTTTACTAAATTCTTAATTTTTTCGGAACCTCTTTTCGCCTCTATTTTTTTCAAAAGGGAGTTAATTTGGGTATGATCATTATATCATACCCAAATTAACTCCCTTTTGAAAAAATACGCCGTTAAGTAGACGCAACGGTTTGTAATGCAAGCGAAGAAAATATTAGGTACGCAGGTACCACGGAGCTGATACATGTATTTATTATTTATATATTGTATCAGCTCCGTGGCAGGTACCTACTAATGTCACTGTTGAATGTTGCGTCTGGTATCCGTTGTAGGTACTCTATCAGACGAAACGTGGTAATGAGTACAGATTGGACTTTACAAAATGCACCAACAGCCAATTCAAAAACAAACAATGTCGGAAGGATTTAAGTTTATTCGTGTTCTACAAATTTTGGCTATCAGCTATCCATCGTTAATATCCAAATATTGACCTTATGCACCGTTTTTGTGCTTTGAAAGCAAGATCTTTCAGTGGTGGATTTGCCCAGAAAAGTATGCCGTATACTTGCCGATGCCATCAGACATGGTACTGCTGTTATGAATGTGTTACTATACATTAAACTTATTACGTAGGTACTTACGATTATCGTTGGGTCATTTATATAACCATCCAGACAAAAGTTGGTATTCCGACTGAACGGTAGCAATAAAAACTACTTAATGTGGAACATGGTAGATCATAATAAATTGATAAAACTAATCAGATAGGTACAAACTTAGGACACTAGCTGCGCTCCGCGGTTTCATGGTTGCGTGGTTGTTCGCGGTGATGGATGGTGATGAAAAAGTATTCTATGTATCGGTGCGGATACAATAATTAGCCAATAATAATTAGTCTATAACAATTAGATTTGTTAAATTGATTATTTGAATTGATTAGTAAAATATAGATTCATACTTTTGAAATTGTTTACAGTAAATTATTCCAATTAAAATTATCTTAATAATTTAATTATTGTCAAAATGATTTAAGTTTATTACGATGTACAATTAATTATAAATCGCATGCCATCACTTTGTATTTCAATCTTAACGTTTAAATTTAAATTTATTGCAATGTCTATACGTAAGGCCGGTAATCAAGGCGTCATTATAATGGTTCCTTGGACATATTATAATATCAAATATGTGCTACTGGTTATGTGGAGTCAATTCACTGCGTGATTTGAATATGACACAAAATTTAATCATGTCTAATTTATGTTTTAGGAAAACATATACATATTATTCATTTACCTCAAGACAAGAGTCTTCGACCAACGTGTGTTACCAGTGATGACTTATGGCACTGAAACGTGGTCTCTTACTATGGGCCTCATTGATAAGCTCAAAGTCGCACAACGAGCTATGGAGAGGGCTATGCTCGGGGTTTCTCTACGTGATCGAATCAGAAATGAGGAGATCCGTAGAAGAACGAAAGTCACCGACATAGCTCAGAAGATTAGCCAGTTGAAGTGGCAGTGGGCAGGGCACATAGCACGCAGAACAGATGGCCGATGGGGCCGAAAGGTTCTGGAGTGGAGACCACGTACCGGCAAGCGCAGCGTAGGTCGTCCACCGACACGGTGGACAGACGACCTGAGAAAGGTCGCAGGACGACGTTGGATGCAGGCCGCTTCCAACCGGTCCTTTTGGAAAATCATGGGGGAGGCCTATGTTCAGCAGTGGAC
Source organism: Selenia dentaria (assembly GCA_917880725.1). Lineage (NCBI taxonomy): Eukaryota > Metazoa > Arthropoda > Insecta > Lepidoptera > Geometridae > Selenia > Selenia dentaria. The sequence continues at coordinate 14,848,538 of OU862888.1, read as the reverse complement.
GTCCTACGGCTGAGATGATGATGATGATGATACATATTATAATTATTGTATTTATATTTATTATTATAGTAAGTATATCCAATATTTATTAAAACATACGAGTAGATACCTCGCACCTACCTACTGGTTGCGATAAGGTCATACGCAGGCACCTCAAGTCACAGTTTAGGAATAAACGAGTGAGATTGTTTACCTAATATTTTAGGGGTTCAGAAATTATGAAATGTTAGTAAGTACCTAATTTTTTAATTATCTACTAGGTTGTAGGACCCTTCTGCTAGTGTCCGTCTTGGTAGGACCACCGCAGTGCCAGATGTTCTTACACGTTTTTACGTTCACACTTTCATAAAAAGGTAGGTAAATAAATAGATAGGTACAAATCGCAGCACGTAAGTTGAACCAAAATCGTAGTCTTCTGCGCAGGTACAGTTATGGATAAATGTGTTAGATGAATACACTCTGCGGTGGTTAAAAATGAGACACAGTTAAACCGAATATCAAATTTAATAAAAATAATCTCAGATTTCCTTTCAAATCATTGTATTTCTCGAACAAAGTGTTGTGGGAAGTAATCGTTAGGTATTATTAAATAGAGCAATTTTATTATAGGAATACTAATCTTAATCAATATTATTCATGGGAGTAACACTTCTACATAATTTGTAAGTGATATTCTAGAACTTGGACACAGAGTGGCGATTTCATCTTCTGTGTCAGTTGAAGAATCCAATTCAGAATCACTGCTATAAGAATCTCCGACTGGGTTATATTTTTCCGCCATATTATCGATGACGTGGCTTCTTTTGACGTAAGCTTCTTCGATTGTATTGACGCTATAGCATAACTAGTGTAATCATTTATGTTGTTTTCTCTTGAAAATAATTATATACTTATGTATAAAACAATTCCTGTCTCCTCAAAGTAGGTTGCGGTCTCGTCATTTTCTTGATATTAAATTAAATATGATCACACATTTGACAGATATATAAGTCGAAGAACTGAAATCTTTTTGCACGATAGTACTCCAGGGTTCTTAGGTCCAGATAGACTTAAGTGGCGTGCAATTAGAGAGGCCTATGTCCAGCAGTGGACTGCTACAGGCTGATGATGATGACTCCAGGGTCACGCGGAGCGTGCGCGGGCAGCGAGGGGCGGAGTGTGATTGTTTGTCGCCGGCGTCTCTGCGTTGTTATGGTCACGCACGGCCCCTCGCCCCGCACTTCTATTGAAACTCGAAATTTTCTAACTACCGGCCATATTTTCTAATTGAAATTTCTTTAAAAACTATACCTTTTTTAACTTTTATGTACTCAGGTATACATTGATTATTATATATTACTAGCAACTGCCCGCGACTTAGTACGTACACTTGAACGTAGTAGGCTCTGCCTTCGGCCTAGCCATATCCTCCAGTCTTCTTTTCTTTCATAAGAACTTTCTCCTGACAATAATTTTATTATCACAACAAAAAAAGAATTAGTGAGATTGTTCCTTCCATTCTCAAGTTATAGCGTGATCAGTAGAAACACATACATACATTTTTATATAAGTATACAGATAGATTATTTTGTTTACTTTGTATATATTTAATTTTGTTGTACATTATTACCGGTACTAAAAACAGCGCTTTAGTCCAACAACAACCTACCATCAAAATTAAAATTCGGAAAACTATCGCATACACACGCGGAAAAGTACTGAACGGATAACCACACTATTTAGCTAAAGAGAGTAAGTATAAGTAACCCTTACATTAACAATTTCCCGCGGGATAGAAAATGAAAGTTATAAAATCACTCATGTACCGCGCATCACTACTACCGGAAGTGACCCCTATGTAAATTATCGCATTCCCTTACCCGACTTCCGCCCAACTCGTCGATAGGGCGATACTCGCACCATATGTCGCATGTTATTGTAGTATAACCACAGAATAAATAATAGTTTATAACATATCATCATCATCTCAGCCGTAGGACGTCCACTGCTGAACATACGCCTCCCCCATGATTTTCCAAAAGGACCAGTTTGACGCGGCCTGCATCGAACGTCGTCCTGCGACCTTCATCAGGTCGTCTGTCCACCGTGCCGGTGGACGACCTACGCTACGCTTGCCGATCCGTGGTCTCCACTCCAGAACCTTTTGGCCCCATCGACCATCTGTTCTGCGTGCTATGTGCCCTGCCCACTGCCACTTCAACTGGCTAATCTTCTGGGCCATGTCGGTGACTTTCGTTCTTCTAAGGATTTCCTCATTTCTGATTCGATCACGTAGAGAAACCCCGAGCATAGCCCTCTCCATAGCTCGTTGTGCGACTTTGAGCTTATCTATGAGGCCCATAGTAAGAGACCACATTTCAGTGCCACAAGTCATCACTGGTAACACACATTGGTCGAAGACTCTTGTCTTGAGGCACTGAGGTATTTTTGACGAGAAGACTTCTCGAAGTTTCTGGAACGCTGCCTAGCCGAGTTGGATTCGACGATTGACCTCTTTCTCGAAGTTGGACCTGCCTAGTTTGACTGTCTGTCTCGTACTCGTCGACAACTTCGAGAACTGAGTTCCCAACTGATATTGGGGTAGGTACAACATGGGCATTAGACATAATTTTCGTCTTATCCATGTTCATCTTAAGACCTACCCGATGGGAAACACGATGGAGGCCTTCGAGCATTGTACTGAGGTCTTCCATGGATTCTGCCATGACTACAATATCGTCGGCAAATCGAAGGTGAGTGATGTATTCGCCGATAATATTGATGCCAAGTGCTTGCCATTCCAGAAGCTTGAAGGAATCTTCCAATGTAGCGGTGAACAGTTTCGGAGATATAACGTCTCCCTGTCTCACGTCTCTGCAATGGAATTGCCTTCGAACTTTGCTCCTGTAGGTACTCGGACTGACATGTAGGCGTTTTTTTACAAATACTTCAGCACTTCAATATATCGATAGTCAATACGGCACCGCTGGAGAGACTCAAGCACTGCCCACGTCTCGATCGAATCAAAGGCTTTCTCATAGTCCACAAACGCTAAGCAAAGAGGCAAGTTATACTCTTAGGTCTTCTGTATAACTTGCCGTAACGTGTGGATGTGGTCTATGGTACTATAGCCTTTTCGGAAACCGGCTTGTTCCGGAGGCTCGAATTCATCAAACCTGCGACTGAGACGGTTCGTTATGACCTTCGAAAACCGCTTATAAACATGGCTCAAAAACGAGATGGGTCTGTAATTTTTAAGTAAAGTGTGTCACCTTTCTTGAAAAACAGCACCACAACGCTTTTGTTCCATGCTTCTGGCGTTGAACCTTCGAGTAAGACGGCATTAAAGAGCTTCTGAAGGACTTTAAGTATCGGTGTTCTACCCGCTTTCAGCTCAGATGTGATACCGTCGTCACCAGGTGCCTTGTAACACAACCTCCAATAAATTCAGTAGGTTATACGATTCTTTATGATCTAATTACCTTATAAGCACGATACATGAAAAATGAAATAGGTAAGTACCTAAAACAAGAGGTTTGAACTTATTGCCAGCCGAAGAACCATTATGTCTAAAATGCTAAATTGACTAACGTCCGGCGCCAATAATCTATCTATCATAAAACATAACATAAACATAAAAATTCATTTATTGACATAAAAGAGTGTACAATTTAAATTTGAAGCCTCTGGTCCTCGATGTAGCGTTACACTGTGATTCGAAGACCAGCGCCTTCTCCTATTTTTGATTACACTTAACTAAAATTATGTCAAAACAGATTTCGCCGGTTTACCTTACTAGAGATAGATATTTGGCAATATTTGTATGGACGTTATGTCAAATTTCTATAGATAGTAAGGACAACTGTGGGTAGATAGATTATTGGGATCCCTATAGTGTTCGTCACGCATGTTTTTTTTGCGATATCCAGGATCCAGTATTATAAAAAATGCAACTTTTCTTCTCTCCGTGTTTTGTTAGTTTAATTAATTTCCTTTTCTTTAATGTTATAGAGTGTGTGTAAATCAGGGAGGTTGTGGTTTAGTCGGGGTTTGCTTACATTTATAATTATATTGTTAGTATATATCGGTGAAGACCTATAATTGGTGGGTTTATGTATCTACTTGGTTAAGTTAGTATTTGTACTATGTTGGTTTTCCATATACATAAATAAATATATTTTATTTATATGAATATATAAAACAATCCTAATTTTGTAATTGAAATAAAGTACCTACTTAACAGTAAAAAAGTGACATGGATCATTTTTTCTACCTTGAGTTTTGATGGACTTTGAAATTTAACTTTAAGCGTCTTACAGATTCTTGAGTACTAATAAAGAAAATTTATTTCCCTTAATTTTATGCGAATAAATAGACTTAACTATTGTGTATTCGGAGCCTTAGTGTTTTTATCGATGCGCCAAATATGCACATTATTTACCGGACAGTTTGAGGCTCGTAGGCAAATCTGTTTTTATCTGAAATGTTAACTAACCTAGATTAGATTCATAAGAAAAATGTAAGTTTTCGACTTGGAAATAAATATTTAAATTTATTATTATTTCTTTATTTATTTTCTTCTCTTAAATTTACATTTTTATAATATTTAAATAAAACAATATAAAATTATTATAAAAACCTAAATTATTATTATTCCCTTTATTTGACATATTTCACGGGTTTCACCCGGTCCTTTACATAGGCATAAGTGGGGCTGTAGCCAACACTTAGAGGCCCGTTTGGTATAAAAAAACAATGTAGTATTAAAATACAAAATAGTAAAAACAGAAACAGTTTGGATGGATGGTTACATAGTATATCTATTACAAAAATGGGTAAAATGGCATGACTATTGATATGTACTTATTTAGTGGTATGGGAGATAGTGGGCTATGGACGAGACTACGGCACCTGCCAATTTCAGTCTCATCTTAAAATATTTAGACAGGTGGTGACTTGCCACCCACTAAACGGGCCCCCCATAAGAGCCACCATCAATGGTGACAAAAGGGGCAACGTTGGTGTGGATGGCTGAAGGGTGTTGAGAGGTGTGCTGCGGTTTCACTAGAGCGCTACTACCGGCGTTATGCTTTTTGTTTCTTGCTCTTGCGTCTCCCCCCCAGACGGCCAATTAAGGCAAGCCGGGGGTCAGGGGTCTTATTTAGCCCCAGGGAGAATCAGGGTACGCGGTGTCGTCACTCACCGACGGCTCGCCACAAAGCCGCCTCTGCGGGTTTATTATTTTTTTATTTTTTATTCAACCAATTTCACGGGTTTCACCCGGTTCTTTGCAAAGGCATAAGTGGGGCTGTGGCCAACACTTACTCGTAGAGGCCTGTTTGGTATAAAATAAACAAAATGTATTATAAAAACATTTTGGATTAAGGGTCACATGGTACCTAACATACTTAAGTATATCCTTTACAAAAATGTGTTAAATGGTAAGGCTATATAAATGAATTTTTAGTGATAAGAAGAAAGTGGGCTATGGAAGAGACTACGGCACCTGCCAATTTCAGTCTCATTTTAATTTTTTTTGGGCAGGTGGTGACTTGCCACCCAGTAAACGGGCCCCCCATTAAGGTCACCATGGTGACAGAAGGGGCAGCGTTGGTGTGGATGGCTAAAGGGTTTCGAGAGGTGTGTGTGTTTCACTAGAGCGCTACACTATTACTATTATTATTATTATAGTTATCATGTAGCTAAGTATAATATATATTTAACACCTGTATTATTATATTATAATAATTTGTTTTATATAATGTAGTTATGTTTTATGTAATGTGTTTATATAACATAATCATGGCAAGCGTCATGATTACGTTAGGTATCTAAGTCGACTTATCCTGGCTCAGTTTGTAAAACAAAAATTCCAGTGAATATGTTAACAACTATCTAATTCTAATCTGTAGTTTAATAATATTAAACAATTTCACCATAGTTTAGTTGCGGGATATTTACTATGTAAATATTGTATTAAAAAAGCTCGGGTAGCAGATTTGTGTGTCGAGACTTTTGTGTCATAAACGCAAAACCTGTACTGTTTATTTACTTTAAACAAATTGGCCAAGTGCGTGTTGGACTCGCGCAACGAGGGTTCCGTATATTAAGGAAGCATTTTAACATTATTGCTCTAACTAAAATAGTCAATATAACAGGTTAAAGTACTTACATCAAACTTAACTTTGCCGTTGGATTCCTATTGCACCAACCGCAAATAAAGTTTGTAATAGTAAATTAGTTTTGTTAATAAACAACATACTTATGGTTTTAATTTTTTTTTCTTTACATGTGTTTACATAATAAAAACTCAGAGCTTTAAGCTCTGAGTTTTATCTCGCAGTTATATATATTTTTTGGCGCATATGTATTTTGATCTAGTACCTAAAAATACCCTCGCCCATATAATCAAACACCCGTACTAAGTATCGTTAAAATTCACCATTCGAAAACATTCACTATTTTGACAATTATATTGAATCAAAACAAATCAATGCACCAGATATAGTGCATTGATAAAAAAGAAAAAAAAATATATAGTTATAATATCTTTTGAAATTAATTTGTTTACCAAAAATATCTAGGATTGAAAAGTCTAATCATAATATATATAAGAATCAATGTCCTGATTGACTGACAGACAAAGCACAGCCTAAACCGCTGGTCATAGAAACTTGAAATTTGGAGGGTGCTTTTGTCTTGGTGGGTACAGGTGTACTAAGAAAAGTTGTTTCGAAATTCAACCCCAAGGGGGTAAAAATGGGTGGACACGTTTGTATAAAAATACCTTTTTTTAAACTTTTAGATGTGAAAATTTGTATTTGGATAGTTTGTTTAAAATAAAAAATTGTGTTTCTTAATGTTTTTTGATAGGGATGACTTAGAGAATGAACTGGGGGATGAAACTTACTATAGGGAAAAATCTTTGTTTTTGAATTTATACCTATGAAAATGATTATTTAGATAGTAAATTCAAATTATAAATGGTGTTCTTTAATATTTTTTGATACGGATGCCTTAGGGGGTGAAATTATGTATCCCCACAGGCTCAATAAAGAATTTGAATTTGACCCTTTTTACGGAGAATTCTGTGTTATTGAACTTTCGATTGTGATGTTTTTAGATATTTCTTTATTGAGGCCAATGTATTAAGTGAGGTCAAATAAAAAAAACAATATTCGTTCCGCGTGTACAATTGATCTGAAATTACCTTCCGTTTGAATTTAAGATAGCCCAATAAAAAAAAGCTCCAATTAAGGTTTTCTTCGCGATGACTACACACGGCTAAACTCTGAAATTTGCTGGAGTTGATTTGAAACTCTTGACTTTCATAAAATATCACTAGTAGTGGAGGGCAATTGCCATAAACTTACCTCTATATCGTTACAATAATTAATATATAGAAAAAATACCCTTCGCGGACGAAGTCGTGGCCAAACTCTAGTACTTATATAGTCAGTAGCATAATTATTCGTAAGTATAATAAAATAGTCAGTACCATTTTAAATGATCCAACTGCATCACACACTGTGGTCGTACTAAATTGCGTTACAATTTAATTATTGCTTTTATGGAGGGCTTTTAGTAGCTTTTAGCTGAAAGCGGCGAGAGAAGCGTGATCGACTCCCCTTAAGTGAATTGACGTCCACGAAAGGACTTCGCTTTACTTCCACCTTTCACATTCGATGTGTCTTGTGAGTAGAGTACCTTGTGAGGAAGGCCAAAGGAATTTTATTAAAAGACAAGTTGCCTTCCTTCTATGAACATCTTAACCTATTTCATACTGTTATTAAGTGACTAAATAATTTCCCGGCTTCATTATGTACCAAAGTCATAAGATCTACCTAACAGTAGCAGGTTATTAGTTTTATTACTTAGTTAATAAAATTACTCTGCGTGTATTTTTTTACGTTATTTATGAAAATATCTAGGTTTCCGTGGTGACACTTGTAAACTTATTCCATCAATTTTTCTGCCCCATATTCTAAACATTAACAGCTTAATAACTTCCACAGGTATAACGAGATATAAGCGTTAGTGTATACGAAAGTTTGCCAAAATAGTTTATAGCGGTATCAAAAGAACGATACATCATAATTGTATGTTTTGGTGGTGGCTTCCATTCATACGAAATGGGGATGAAAATGTTGTTTTCACTACAACCGCTTATGCGGGGAAACATTAAACAGATCAAGGTAATAAAATAAAAGTGATGCTTCATGCATTATTTTTTATCGCATTTATGAAATATAGCACGCTGAAGAAGCTTGTGGCCCTCTGCAACAATTTATAAACTACTAGCTGCGCCCCGCGGTTTCACTTGCGCGGTGATGGATGATGAGGATGTTGATGACAATGATGATTCAAACACATAGCGTATGTTACTCAGGCATAATATAGCATACTGGTGAAATATTTTTTTGGACAGGTTATGTAGTTTTTGCGTTTACCCGTCCCCGACCCCCCAATATGTTTAACTTTTTGTTGTGATTTTTCCCTTTTTCTCCGAAATTGTACCTATTTACCACCATAACATTTGTAAAATCTGTTTTAGACCGGATGTTTTTAGTTGAATTTGGTCTCTAATACACCTTCAGGCCACGCAAAGCAAAATTGGATACAAAACAGAGCTAACTAACTGATTTAGTTAAAATATTGGGGTGTCGGGGATTTTTTTGGCCAACTTGTATTCTCCAAGTGGGCCCCCGAACACGCTCATTTGGTTTGTCGGTCCCTCTACCAAACACCCTGTATATAGAAAAGAAGATGTCCTGACTGACTGACTGACAGCAACGCACAGCCTAAACCACTGATCGTAGAGACTTGGAATTTGGAGGGTGTATCGTCCTTGATGCGGAGAAGTGTACTAAGAAATGGGTTTTTCGAAATTCTATCCCTAAGGGGGTCAAAAGGGGTGAAAACGTTTGTATGAAACTCCTTTGTTTTTAAACTTATAGTTGTGAAATATTTGTATTTGGATAGATCATTCAAAATAAAAAATGTTGGACTAACTTTTTTTGGATAGTGGTGGTTTAAGACGGTGACATGGAGGGGTGAATGTTTGTATGGATTTTTTTTTGTTTTCGAACATACAGTGGTGTAAATTTGCATGTGGACAGTGAAAAGCTAATTTTCAAAATAAAGTGATGATTTCAATATTTATTGACAAGGATGACTAAGGGGGTGAAAGGGGGATATTCTTTTTTCACACGTTCTTTGTTGTTGGAGCTACAGTGATGAAATTGATAACTGGATAGGTAATTTAAAATAAATAGTGATGCTTTCAATATTTTTGTCAAAAATGACTTACGGGGTAAAACAAGGGATGTAAAAACTACTACATATTATAAACTGTAGAGGTCAAATTTCTATACAGTGAAAAATCTGCTAAAAACCGAGTCAGGGAATGTACGAGTAATGAGTGAAAAATAAGTTCAAATCGTTTGTTTCTCTGTATGTTTGTCTGTCTGTTTGTACGGGCTACTCTCCGAAACGACTGGACCGATTTAAATGAAATTTCGTATGGTGGTAGCTTATATCCCTGATCAACATAAAGGATACTTTTGATGCCGGTAAACTAAAAAGTTCCCGTGGGATAATTAAAAATCTGTAATTACCGTCTCTCGCGAGACCACGCGAGCAAAGCCGCTGGCGGGTCAGCTAGTTACGCTATATAAAGATTTTTCGGCGTTACTACAGCATATTTTAAAATGAAAAAGTGGTTATTGTCACATAACTGTAATAGTAAGACATATAGTATCTCGGATTTTATTGTAGACTAGCGACTGCCCGCGACTTCGTTCGCGAAGTAGACTCGGCCTTCGGCCTCGCCATAACTTCCCGTCTTTTCTTGGTTTTTCTTTCATAAAAACCTTCTCCATAAAAAAGAATTAGCGAGTTTATTCCATTCGTTCTCTAGTTACAGCGTGACCAGAAGAAATAGGGCTTCATTAGAATTAGAAGACATTTTTTTTTTTTTATAAAACTGCAGTACATCACTTTGCTCTATTCTAAATAGTTACCGCAGCGTACGCGATGTAAGGAATTTTTTTAGTATTTTTTTCACTTCTTGGGTTACATTATCGAAGTTTTCTTACGGATCCCTAACTTTTTGGAAATATACTGTCTGTAAGTATTACTCAGTGATAATGTAGCTTTCTAACGGCAAGAGTTTTAGAAATCGGTCCAGTAGTAGTATTCGTTACATACAACATACAGAAATACAAATCTTTCATCATTATAATATTAGTATAAATATAGATGGGCAGGTACAACGTCAACTTTTGTTTCAACCTCAGTGAACTCTTTGATATCTAAACGTAGTATTATTATAATGTTCTATAATATTTTATTTACAGCAATATAAATAATTTATATTCTTTTTATTTATAGTAACCTACTACTTATTGCAGAATTTGTATCAGCCTGGACGTCACTATATAGTAGGCTTCATGTAAATGCGAAAGTATGCCTGATCGTATAGTATGGATAGACGAATGTACGTAACGAGAAGAGTGAACCACTGAACTGATTTTTTTCAGTGGGATGTCATAATTTGATTTTAACAAAGCGTCGCGGCGAAGTTAGTATAGTCAAATAAAATGTTACATCCGCGGAAATGTAACGCGCGTGGACGACATAGTGCCTAGTATAGAGTTATATATAGAGATAGATATTATAGTATAGAGTTTAGTACAAAACTGTTAAATGCAAAATATTTTGAGTTTAATATATGCTGTTTGAACATAAATACATATTTCACAAAAATCTTTTAATTTGTTTTTATTTCGATCAAAATATACTTTCAGAAATGTCGCCTTGCATTTGACTCTGTCTAAACAATAATATTATTTTTGATAGACATCGTTTTTTAGCTTTAGTCAAGCTTGATTTGACTCAGGGTGTAACAATTTCTACGAATTTAGTTTCATATGCATACGCTTTTTCAAACCTCTAAAATAGGTATGGTGCTTGCGCGTGCGTCTCCTCTACATTTGCAAAAATACACTGCCGAACTCATCATTCCAACCACTGGTGCATAACGATTATTGTTATCTTGATCTAGTTTATCTAATTACGAATATAAAGTTCATTTTATTGTGTCTCACTATGCACTGCTCATAGTATCTACCTTGTCCAAATTATACGCACAGGTAAAAAAATATTTGGCCAAGGTGCTACGCCGCAAATTCGTGAGGCCTGAAACCACTAATTACAAATACGAGACTGATTTCAAAGCCATCGAACGTAATAATATATTTCTTTTGTGTCAACCACAAGAAGTAAAAAATGTTTTTTAAGAAATCGTCAACATTGGTTAGGTCGGAGACACAAATATTCATTAACGCGATCGGATGTGAATCGTAAGTAGATGGTCTCTTACGATTCACATCACAATCTTGCAAACGAGTCTGCCTTGAGGTGCGCGATAGAAAGATGTTTTGCCGGAAAGTGCTTCCGCAGCCTCCGAAAACAAAACAGGTGGGGCGGAGGAAGGTGTAAATGTAGCAAAGACATAACCACATAACCAAGCACCCACATGTTAAGATTCAATACCATTTATTCAGTTTAGGTGTCAAAAGATGCGCTCATGAAGGTAAATTATCAATTGATGTATTTAGTTTAAAAGACACTAACCTCGTTCTAACTACCGAAAAAATTGGTAAATCTCGAAGGCCTTTCAATAGAAATCGTTTTTAAAGATGTTTAGTTTTAAACAATATTTAATTACGTGGATGGCAGATGACAACTTAGCAGAAAAAGAGTTCTCTTCGTAAAGAAACACTTATTTGTCTTCATTGCTATAAAACACAGGCACAACTATTTTATTCTTATTTCAAGTGTTATACATGAGATGCTCACTGTTGAATAATTTATGTAAATTTTCACGAACATACATTAAATTTACATATATACGGGGAAGGCCATGTCAGTGTATTTATTTCTTAAAATTCATCTCTAGATTCGTGGGAACCCATTTCGCATATAGGTAGTTAGAATAACACATTTTTGCAGAATGAAGATGATCTGTATAATATCAGCAATTGAAGTCCATAGCAATAACCTGTTAAGCTGCAGAAATACGCAAATCAGACTAACCGAGCCATATACGTACCTATACAAATTTCAAAATATAGCTTACCGATTGGATCTAACTGTAGTAAAGCCGAGTTCGTGTATTAGGCTTTTTCAAAATGTGGAAGTAACGTATTAGCCGATAATCATTTAGTGATACTAGACAAAGCGTTGTTTACTTGCAATAATTCAGTACCGTTCGTTTGAAAATCCAAGATTTGTAAAAGGAGCAAATTGCACGTCACAAAGAACTTTGACCGCGTAAGATCCATGTATTAAGTGTATATTATATATGTTAGGATCAAAAAAGGCCCTAAAATAGATCCCTGTGGTGCGCCAATATTAATGAAGGACCCAGAAAATTGTCGATAAATGAATGATGTAAAAATAAATGTTTCAGGGGAGAATCATTTATTTTACATATATAGCAATTACAATTTTACAAAACAATACTGTTATTGTACATTTGATATAAAAATCATTATAAATTAATCATTTATAAACATCAGAAATTATAATTAGAGGTAACTAATTCAAAATCTGTTTTGCAGTGAATTTGTACTAAATATACACCCATACCTATACATAAATATATATTTTGAATAAATATTGAAAAAAAAAACTGATTCCCGCACTCATAAGTACGAAATTTTTGGGCTTTACTAACAATATAAACGCCAATTTTTTAACCCTTACCTTTACCCTTACCGTTTTGGATGTCATATAAAAACATCTGGTTTAATACTTACTTACCCTACACAGCGAAGTACGGCTAAATCAGCACCTTGATGCGGGCGCTCTGTTTCGTCGCTGTTGTCCGTGAACTTATGGCCACTATTTTGTCAGGAAAGGGTGGTCGTTATTAGCTTATGATTATTTCTGAAATGAAATTGTAAGAAGTAGGTAAGTACATTTTTATTAATGTATTAAAAACTGGAAACTTTTGGTAAATCCGGATACGTTTTAAGCAGTTTATGAATTCAAAAAAATATAAGGAAAATAACAACTTATAGGTAAGTTCCATTTATTGAAATTTACAGAGAGAAAAATTCACATCCTCGGACGGAAATTTCAATGTTTGAGATCGCTAAAGCAGGCGTTAGTGCTTTGAAAAGTAATACTATAAAAATGTTCCATTTAGGTGCGAAAGAAAACTAGGAAGAAGCAAAAAGATGTCCGAGAAATATTTCATAAAAATAAAACTAACCTTTCAACTTTGACTTGGTGTTGACATCCTTTTAAGTCCAGGGCAAATGAACTGAAATCATTCGATTCACTCGTTTTTATACCTTTTCTGGAACCTATTGTGTTAAGATATTCAAGCTAGGGATACTGTAACAATAGCTTGTCTCAATGGACCTTTCTCTTGCCAACTCTATCTTTAATGAACGATTATCTCATGCGTACCGATCACCAAAATGTTTACAAACACATATTTTATTACGAAATTATTCGTCATTGTTTGAATAACGCAGGTCGTGTCTTGAAGCGTGAACACAAATATTGGTAGCGGTCTTTTTACAATAAACAAGTCGAATATAAAAATAAATATTGTAGTTGATGGACATAACAATAATTATATAATTTAGCGTGTTTTTAGTAGTTCTTATGTATACACAATACAATACACAAAACTGTTAAACTATAATATTAATAAATACGATCAGAGTGAGGAATGCCAACAATTATCATAAATACCTAATAAAAGACCTGTAAACCTAAGGAGGTATGAAAAGCTTAATTTAAAGGGCATTAATCATTTTAAACGCCTCGTTATTATTTTTTTATTATATTTATTTGTATTTTAATGCTTTTAGTAAAATGTATTGCTTGTAACAGCATAGTAAGAAAACCTAACCTGAAACATTTATACAGATTGTCATTTGTAAGTTTTCACTCATAGATAAATATAAGAGAGATAAGAAAGATAAGATACATAAAACAAAAATAACTTTAGAAATACGCTAAAGAAAACTAAATACATAACAAAAATAAATTGTAATTAATAACAAGTAAATCATCCTTTATGACCAGTTTATCAGATTTTTAATTCAACAGATTTGCAACTCATCAGATTCTCGACTCAGTAGATTCGCACTAACCAGAAGTACAATGAAAATTAAATAAAAAACTGTAATTTCAACCAACAATAGAAGGAAAGGAAATGAATTTTTGTGACAAAAATAAGTATTAGATTATTCGCATTTGTACTGTAATTCAAAGATGCTAGATACTCAAATTCAATTTCACACAATTTTTTGTCATGTAAGCAATCGGAAATAATTACATTTACTTTTTTATCTAAGTTTTAACTATTTTATAAAAAACTTGCAAGCATGTTATTTAGCTACGTACGTGACATATTATGTATTAAATATATCGATATCTTCTCGCTCTTATGAAATAGGTTTTTTTTGTAATACACATTTGAAAAACAATCTGCTTCAGATGATAGCGGTAGTAAAATTCATCTTTGTCCACATAGTATGTTGAGTTGTTCCTTCCGATTGGTTCATTGAAATCTAGAAGGCTATGCCTTCTACCTTCTGATCGATCTTAGAAATTTAGAAGGTTATACATACCTACGGGTGTATGGGTAATGCCCATTTGCAGACCTCTACGGCCTTCTTTTTGCATTTATTTTTACAATCATTCACGAATTGTCAAAATGTATCCAATATAAACATTATCGGGTTTTACACTACGAAGTAATAATATCAGGAAGAGTAACTGCCTTAAAAAACCCAATATGACCCAATAAAAGTCGTGCTAAATCAATAACATCGTTGACGCCGCTTTGACTCAGCTGTCATAGTAGACGTTGCATGACGCGCGTGGACCAATCCCTGCTTTCCTTCTGAATTTAAACCAATCACCGAATATGTATGTCTATTTGTAAGCTCGGAAGTAATTCGTATTTGGAATCGTACATCGTTTTGGTTTGAAGGACCACTTTTTATGTGGAAATTGTTCTGAATTATGCTTCCTGACATTATTTCTTCGTAGGATTTACGCTGCTTAAATTTAAATGACTTTATTTAGTAGTACAAAAAGCAATTGTTCTGCGCCGTACTAAATTATTCTTTTTATAATTATTGACTGTCAATCCAATTTTGTATACATTTCCTAGGAGTTTCGAAACGTATATAGCTCTTTATTTTTCTCATAGGTGCGTGCATCCTTCGCTTCGCTCTGAATTCATAATAACGCCTTTACCACAATAATAATTGCTTTGCCCCCTTGTAACTTAACACATCACTTTTTCAGTGTTTTGTTTTTACCCTGGTTTTACTGCAAACTGTAAAATAGGAATTTGAGGCTCATCACTTCTTATAATCAGGATGATCAGTACGGGTTTGAAATTGCAGATAATTCCGAAAACGTTTGTAACTCCTTTCAATACATTCAATATACATAGATAGATTGTAGATACCATAGCAAGGGTTCCATATTTGCGAAGCATATAGGTAGTATACCACCACGTAAAATAAATTAAAGTATCCACGTAATATAAATCCTGTATTATATAAATACTTAGATTACTTTGTTAGTCATGTTCTTAAAATGTTCTTTATACAATGATTTGGTACCAAAAGTGACAAGGTTATGAATATAATTTACTCTACTAAACTCAAGGTTTTTTTAACGTATAAGGCAAAATTAACAGAAGTGGTTTACCTATAGGAACAAACATAGTATTTAGATACATTCAAATCTAATTAAATTAGTATCGTTTTTCCTTACCGTCGTACCGTAATTTTATACCGTTCAATTTTATTGAGGTCATCCTGAAGTCAAGGCGTGATATCTAATGCATTTTTGGACTCTTCTTATCATCAAAAAACGATATTAAAAAATAATTAGTGACACTTTCGCTGAAAATAAAACAATGATTTTTCAGCGGAAGTGTCACTAAATATTTTTTAATATCGTTTTTTGATAATGGATTTCCGCAAAGTAACGCCTGAATCAATAAACTATCTTCTTATCATTTACATATAAAATGATTTTTTATAGGGCATTGTTCCTATTAAACAAGAGCGTAAGTGGTATTGCAAGGCTTCGGGCACATGCGATGATAAAGACTGCAGGTATATTGTCGTGTCTTGCTGATTTACTAAACCAACAGATCCAAGAGTCTACAAACACCTGTCTCACAACCTCGATGTCACATAATTATATCATCACCCCCCACACACACACACACACACACACATTCACACTGATTATTCAGTTTGTGAGTTGCCTTATAAAATATAATGAAAATATTCGCTGAACATATCACAGATGCCCCTCCACTATCCGAAATTCACTGACCGTACTGTAAATATCAGAATTAGTGTTGTTCTGATATTTCAGTTTAAGAGCACTGTGCTTGTCATCCTGACACATATATTTAGAATTTAAGTCTAAGTTTCATTTGCCAAATAATGTCTTTTACAGTTCCTGGCACTAAATAGTGCTAAGCGCTATAATTTATATAATAATACTAATATATTTAATATTTTTGACCACAGATCAACTAGTATGACCTTTATTAGTAAGGTTGGAATAACTGAATGCGGATGCTCTTGCAGTGTGAATGTCACATACATATGGCTAAGTAGATCTGTTGGCATTTTGTATGAAACGAATCAAAAACCCACCAATCAGGCAAAGGGTTAATGATCTGTGGGGCGCTGCACGGTGTTCGCTTCTCTTCGCTTCCACCATTCGCCCAGTACTTATATTTTACCACAATGACGATTCGAAAGGAGAGTGACCTTCAGTGAATGTCCTCGTGATGACAATGGCTGGCTAGGGCTCCTCTGAAAGGGCTCTCCTTTGTATGGGTACTTACCCTCGTAGTGCCAGGTATTCTGTAACATTAGTAGAATGCCAGAATCATTGTGCTTACGACTTAGGTTTTCGTTTAATTGTAATACGCATTTTGGCACTTAAATGTCACTGTCACACACAATAAAATTGAAGCTAGCCAAATGATTTAAAATAGTAGATTTTAAATAGTCGTTTGCTCCCTACGCAAAAAGTTGAGTGTGTTTTTTTGAATCCAGAACCAAGTGACGGATTCTAGAGTAGAAACCGGAGCATAGCGAGCCTTCTTTCTTAATCCTTCCTATACCGTGATAATTAAAACAAAAGATTTCTGAACGATTTTCGGTGGCAGTGCCACGCTGTAACCCCCACAGTCGAATGGGCCGGCACGACCGGGTAAGTACTACACTCCCACATAACACCGACGTGAAGTAACATAACTTGCTATTGCGTTTCGTCGGTTCCGGAGACCCAATTCCTTCCCTATTCTCCCTCTCCTTCCGCGTCCCCCTCCACCCTGACCCCTTTTATCTCTTCCTTCCTATCATCCTTCCTCAAAGGTCGGCAACGCATCCTCGAGACATCGCGGTATGGCAGATGTCCGTGCGCGACGGTATCACTTACCACCGGGTGAGCCGCTTGTTCGTTTGCTGACCTATCCCATAAAAAAAATGAAACGCACGTAAATTTACGTCTCTGGTACGAAAAGGGTTAATAAAGGCTGACACGGATTGTCGGAAGACGCGGATTTGAATCCTGTCCGAGCATGTGAGTTTTTCTCTCTAAAATTGTAATGTTTGTTCTCAATAAGAAGGCATTAGTGTTTTAAACATCATATTAAAAAAAGGTTCATCTACCAGGAAAAACATTTTCGTACATAAATTTATCTATGCTTTAGGTTTACTGTTAACTTAATAGTCTTTAAAGTAACTTTGTATATATCGAAAGTATCATGTAATGTCAAAGACCGTACCTACCAGACGAACCCTTACCAACGGCAACTCTATGCACTGCAACTGCAACGACTTGCTTTTATTTATACCATTAATCTAAACAACCTGTTAAATCCAAAGATTAAATGTAAACTTAAGGCTTATAAACTTCTAGACTCAACGAAGGTCAATCTTTGCCGCAAAGTGGCGCTCCGGTGGCGTATACTTAGACCGACAAGTGCTTTGTTATAAACCCAATATTAGTATAGTTCGGTTATTTTCGTAGCTACTAGTTTAGTTTCGTATTAGCTAGTTAGCTACCTTCATTATTACATAATAAGTTCGATATTCTTCCGCGACAGTGACCGTGGCTGGGTTCGGTCTACGCGCATGGAGACCTTGGCAATCTTGTTTCTGCTTATCGTCTCATTCGACTCGTCGAATATGCGTGTGTTCAGTGGGTATGCGAATTTTTATTAATAAAAGATCTTGCGATTGTAGTTTGAGAGCTACCAATCACTTTTGTTTTATCGGTATTTTGTAGTTTCTACTTTGCTACAAAAGCACATAACACTTATAAATATGGGTATTTTATAGCTTGATAACTATCAGAAACAGAATCCAAAATGGAATTTTATTTGCGGCTACTATGTATTAGTTAAAAGTAATAGTTGATTTAGTGATAAATGATAAACGATTTTTATTCACGAAAAATAGAGTAATACACAGGTCTTAGTAGCTATTTTCGTTCAGTCTATTTTGTCGATAACCGACATGTGAAATTGTTAATGTGGTGATTATAAATTTATTACACTTTTCCATTTAGTTATAAGAAGGAAGAAAAAGTTATATAACTTAAAGTGTATAAAATAATAAAAAAGTTAAAAATGTCAAATGAATTAAAATTACAAGGTAGTCTCATTACAATTAATTTAAAATAATAAAATGGTTAAGTATGTCAAATTAACTTAAATTAGTAGTCTCAAAACAATTTAAAAAGTCTGTCAAACAGTAGAATCGTTTTTCTATCAGCCACATCTTAAGTTTTCTACGAAATATTCTATAGGGAAGGTCTTTCAGATATCCTGGTATTTTGTTGTACACCGTGATGCACATGGCATAACAGTTCTTTTGAAAGAGAGTTAATCTCGGAGGATGTTCGAGAACAAACAAGTCTTTGACCATTTCTCGTATTTCGTGGATATAAATCTTTTGCCGCAGTGAAAAGGTCAGCATGATTACGAACAAATAATGCTATTTCATAAATGTACATGCAAGTCAGAGTTAAAATTTCAAGCATTTTAAAGAATGGCTTACAGGATTCATGCGGACGAATACCTACCATTGCACGTATACACCTTTTTTGCGACAAGAAAGCTTTTTTATGTGTGTCGAATTACCCCAAAGGAGCAAGCCATACCGTAGTACTGAGCTTACATAACCGTGGTATGCCAGTAGCACTGTTTGACGTGATGCGGTTTTCCGAAGTTTATTAAGAACATATACAAATCTATTTACATTTTCTACATGACTTTTCCAATCTACATATTGATCTACAGTGATACCTAAAAATCGTACATTTTTTATCTCCGTTATATTTGTATTATTATATAACAATTCTCTTGAAATCGATTTAGAACCGTGTGTCTGAAATTGTACATAATTAGTCTAAGTCAAATTAACTGTAAGATTATTATAGTTGTATATACCATTCAGTAATTGACTTGATAGTATTATTAATTTCAATGTCAAAATTTGTATTTTTTTTGTCACTTGGTCACTTTGTCAATAATAGAAATATCGTCTGCAAATAATGTACATTTATAATTTGTTATGTCAGGTATATCATTTATATACAACAAAAATAGTAACGGCCCTAAAACACTCCCTTGCGGGACTCCGTACCTATTGATTTGATACGCTGTTCGATTGTGACATACTTCAGCATTTTTGGCTATATTCAAAACTTTTGGTGGTTTGCAAATTTCCAAAATCTGAGAAGGTGATATATAGTTTTCATTCCATCTATTCGAAAAGGTCGACTTGGTTCACCTTTAAGTGCACCCAAAGGTGGTGTTTTCTATAATAAACTTTTAGCGGGCGGTAATGAGTTTTTAATCCTCTTTATGCGCGCCGCAATTATCTTTGCCGCGCACTTTTTGAATTTGGAACATCTTAGTGTTTAGCGCCAAAGAAATCGAACGCAAATATTGTTTGAATAAAGACTGGCTGGTACGACCTAAGGTTTTTACTCTCTGGGTACGACGGCCTATAGTCACGCCGCCGGTTGAATAAAAAACAAGTACAATTTGAAAAATGTAATACCGACTTACATTCTATTCAGTTATCATTCAGGAGTGTAACACAAAAACTCCTGGACAGAATTTAATGAAATAGGACCACACAGGAAGCACCAGCTTTCAAACAAAAAAATAATTTTGAGAATCGGTTCACCCGTCGAAAGTTATGAGGTAACAAACATAAAAAAAATATACAGTGGGATTCAGTACCTCCTCATTTTTTTGGAAGTCGGTAGAAAAGACATCAAATTAAAAACGCGCGAACTCCAGCCCGCGTTTTCGTCAATTTTCACTACAAATTCATGGCTTTGTTTTGAAAAATTAGTTCTTCAAGTGACAGTGAAAGTATAGAATTGACTCTTGAAAGTACTCTTATTAGAACTGACGCAAAAAATGTGATGGATAATCAATTATCTGCAAAATCTCGAGAGAAATATATGAAAGCCTATGGTAATTGTATTGAATGGAAAAATGCAAGAGGCGCCAAGAATTTTTCAGAATCTGTGTTTTTGGCCTACCTACTTCTAGTACTTAGCCAAAACTAAACAACCTTCCACTTTTTGGAGTACCTACTCAATGCTAAAATCAACAGTCAGTTCCAGTGGCAATGAACTTTTAAAAATAACTGTTGATTTACTGTTAGTAAAGCTGACAGACACAAAAACAAAATTTAACCGATCCTTCGTAATCCAACGAGAATACAAAACTATTGTACAGAAATACCTGGACCTGCGTCCTGCTGATATGAAGACCAATCGGTTTGTCATCCATTATCAAAATGGCAAACAAGTTATGGGAAAAAATAAAATTTCTAACATGCCACGAGAAATCGCTACTTATTTGAAGTTACCAGATATCCAGCTGTATACAGGACATGGTTTTCGTCGTACTTCTGCTACCCTTTTGGCAGATTCTGGAGCAGACTTAACTGTTCTCAAGCGACATGTTGGATGGAAGTCGAGTGCTATAGCAGAGAGGTATATAGAAGATTCCATTGTAAACAAGGCGAAAACATGTGAACGCATCGTGGAAAACACTAAATTGCAACCTTCAAGTAATCTATCCATGCCATGCCGACAAATTTTCCTCAAAATGAGCCAGATTCGGACATTATTTCAAATAATAAAACTTAACTTCCATAAAAAAGAACATGGTGCATGTAACTGTTCCGAAATATCGGGAGCTCCAAAAGCAACTAACCTCGTGGTCTACATCCCGTGAGTACTAATTATAACTTAGTTAACAACCGCGAAAGTCTAAAGCAGTATTTTCCATAAAATGTTCCTTCCAAAATATTCCTCTATCCCTCAATATACGACCATATACGATACCAATACGTCCAATTTGAATATTAACTATTAATTTATTTTACTTCTAATTAAATAACTTCTTTTTTACATAGCTCTGAGTTTTTATTGTCTAGCAGTAGGTATGAAAAGTAGAGTATGCACCTCTGCACCCCTCGCTGCGCTCAGGGATTAACTCTAGGCTCCCCGTTACACACAGGGTTCAAAATGCCGCCCGTGAAGTGAGACACTGCTATACTTCCACGGTGCATAATCTACTATTACCTAAAATAATATAACTTATAGTGATAACCGCATCATATTCCGTTGCGTAGTTTAGGATAAGTAAATAGATATAAGTACAAACAGACACGGAAAGCGACTTAATTTTCTACTATCTATTCATCTTGTTAAATGAATGGAAACTTACATTTGACTTTTAAAATACCAATTCTGTAGTTAACACTCCTTGTTCTTAGCCTACATTCTTGGTTTAGTGTTTCAAGTTTAATAATAAAAAAATAACAACAGTACCTAGTACCTACATACAGAAGTCGACACAATCACATCCTTTCTGTATTCTTCGTATTTACTAGTACCTACCTACCTACGTAGCTGGCAGTATGTGTTTATAGGTCAACTATACTCTCCCATTCTTTGGTTATCTGTTTCGAAGGTTACCGACTTTTCACCA
This sequence comes from Selenia dentaria, assembly GCA_917880725.1. Lineage (NCBI taxonomy): Eukaryota > Metazoa > Arthropoda > Insecta > Lepidoptera > Geometridae > Selenia > Selenia dentaria. The sequence continues at coordinate 14,826,457 of OU862888.1, read as the reverse complement.
AACTAAAGATACTTATATAGACATATCAGAATATTTGCATGTTCAAGGACATATTTTTTACAAATGCCAGTTAGTTTCAGTGTTTTGGGGCAGTTGTAGAACATGTTTATCATTTGATCTATCTCTGAATGATTACATCGGAAGGTTAATCATTATTGGCAAAATGATATTAAGGAGTGATAGCATTTTAGGGTTCCGTATCCAAAGGTTTAAACGGGACCCTATTACTAAGCCTCTGCTGTCCTTCTGTCTCTCTGCCTGTCACCAGGCTGTATCTCTTGAACCGTGATAGGTAAGACAGTGAAATATTTACAGATTATGTGTTTTTGTTGCCGCTATAACAACAAATACTAAAATGTAATAAAATAAATATTTAAGAGGCTCCCATATAGCAAACGTGATTTTTAAATGTTTTTTCGATTTTAATAACGATAACAGGTAGAAACTTTAATATTTACTATAGATAATGGTACGAAACCTTTCGTACCATCGAGTCCGACTCGTACTTGGCCGGTGTTTTTTTCAATGTGGCCATGACGTGACTAGCGTATTGTGAAAGCGATGGTTAGAATCTTCGAATCGTCTTTTAAAGTTCTTTCTTGTAAGACTTTATTTCATTATTTTTTATGTTTATAATATGGCTACTGTCGGAAATCTTTTATTTATATATCTCACGCCTCTTTGAAATGGAATTGCTTTCGAACTCTGCTTCTGTAATTGGACTGACAGGTTGGCGTTATAAAAATGTTAAACACATTAAATTACTTACTTAACTTTTAAGATAATGTGGGGTTAGGTGGAAGATGTTTGTTCAAAGGTTTAAGGTTAGGTTTAACCTACCTGTTTAACTAGATTCCAAATGTTCCTTTTTTAGTTTTTCATGAATAATTCGTAAACGGTGGCCCATAAAAAGAAATATGCTAATATTTAAGTCATTTCCATAAAATTTTCTACCATAAGATTTCATACACATTTTTCTGGGATCAACACTTAACGAGATATGGAGGGAAGAAGATGGACAGTAAAAGATGAACTTATATATCTGTATGACACGTATTCCACATATAAAATTCCTAAATATTCTAAATCTGAAAAATCATCATCATCATTGCCGGTGTCTTATAGTTCATAGGTCAAAAGCTCTGCAAGATCTTCTTCGTTAATTTTTGCTATGAATTATTGTCTCGCCATTGATTTTAATGTTACTACTCTTGCTGGTTATATATTGACAAAACCACATTCTTCTTAGACTACTTCATGTCACCGAATTTACTGCCGATGAAACTTTGCATCGTTTTGATTCCAACGTAGCAGGCCATCCATATTCTAGGGCTTGGTGGCTGTCTACTTTGGAATTTCCCAGGATGCCCGTTAACAGCTACATGAGCAAATTTAAATTTGGAAATGGGGCATGGTCATTCAACCATTCTGGAATCTAAGCTCAATCTCGTGAATTTCTATGTTGCAGTGATAGCCCGAAAGAAACGTATTGTTCTCCACTTGCAAAACCACTGTGGTGAAGTCTTCTAGTGACGTGCAGATGGCGGTGCTTCCTGGTAAGCCGTGAACCCATTTGGCGAGTACAAAATCAATAATTCCTCTCCATCGCGTCAGGCTACCTGAACTTATCATGGAGCGCATGAGAGTTTGCTCTATGACGATATCCATCCAAACTCAACCCAAGGTGTACCAACGCGATGAATGATGAAGTACTTATCCTTTTTCTGCAAACTCCTCCTACACTTGGAGATGGCTATTTTTCAGTTGCATCATGTCTTACACGTAGAGATGGGCACATTTAGAGTATTGAAATTGTCCACTTGCATGGAAGAATGATTCCATCTTTTTGATTGAATTGATTATCATTCACAAACAGTGTTAAATAAAATCTTTTTAGTTGAGAATTTTATGGAGATTACTTAAGTACTTATAAGACCATTTTGACCATCTGTGGGCCACCGTTTACGAGCTATTACTGAAAAACTAAAATAAGGGTTCTTTAAACCTCTACATAGAACTAATACTATAAAAGATTAAATGAAACTATGTATTCAATTTGAAAGATGACAATGAGAAAACGACGTGACTTCCTAATTAGATGGAGAAACAATAAACTGTATTGTCATTTCAAGTTTGATCTGTTACGTCATAATAAAGTACTATGATGTGACATCAAAATCAATAAAACTATAATTAAAACTCTAAATTCGTCATACTTTTACTAATTTCAGCATATGTTTAGTTATTTTGATACCACGTGAGAGCAGCTACATAATAAGTATAAATAAGATTATGTAACAAGATATTATTGATATGATAGGAATAAAGAGACACAAATAAATTCGTTATCCATTACACTTCAAATTAAAATAATTGAACTATACACTAGTTATAAAAAAAGTCGCAGTACGATACTTTTGAGACGTAAAATTAACAAACAAAGAATAATATGACTTTAAATTAACTAGATAAGACTCGGTGCGAAAAATCGCAATTAAAAAATTGCTGTAATTTTTACAATCGATTATCCATTGAATAAAATTCGGATGAAATTCTGTGATATTACGATATTTAACTAAAATTCAACCAAAATTATCTTTTGAAGTTTATCGAATGGTTCCTCCTTATTCGTGGCTTTAATGACAACGAACTTGCTCGTAGGTCACTATTATTTAAGGTCATTGCTGCCACCTAACCGACGAGTTCTCGTGTCATGGCATTGACGGATACTCAGAGCCTAAAATATCGTAAACTCGTTCATAAACCTGCAGATTATTCTTTGTATTCGCGGTAACGAGACGTATTGACCGTAACAATGAACTTCAAAAACGCGAATGTGCTACGAAGTATCATACTTGTTTTCTGCTTCGGTTATGTGCAGAATAAAAGAAAAATTAAAAGTGAAGACATTGACAACCCAGACTCTGACATCAACTTAGATTCTCTTCAATTGATTGCCAAATATGCGAATACACCGCAAAGACATTCAGTGATCACAGACGATGGATACATAGTGAATTTGTTTAGAATCCCAAATAGAGGACCAGCGGTGCTGTTAGTACACGGGATCGGTGATAGCTCCGACTCCTGGCTAGTCACGAGTCCATCATCATCTCTAGCATACCAGTTATCAGCGCATGGATATGATATTTGGCTCTACAATGCTAGAGGCAACAAATATAGCAGAGGCCATATTAAAAATCTACCTGACAAACAGTACTGGGACTTCAGTTACGAAGAGATGGGTTCGCTGGATATCCCAGCATCGATCGACTATATACTTTCAATAACAAATCAGTCTAAGCTGTATTACGTTGGATTTTCTCAGGGCACCACCTTGTTTTTTATCATGGGTAGTCAGAGACCAGAATACAATGACAAAATCAAGCAGGCTATTCTTTTAGCACCCGTGGCTTGGCTAGACAACGTAAAATATCCGTTCATGGAGTTTTTTGCCAGAAATACGGTAATTATGAAAGAGTTTTTCGACGGCATTGGCGTTTATGACTTGTTCCAAAATAATGAACTTTTAAAAAGGATTCACGCTAAAGTCTGTCGTGACGGAGTACCTGAAAGGATTTTTTGTGAGTTAGAATATGGCCTTTCTTACGGTATAAAGAATTTTAGAAATTTGAATTTAAAACAATTGCCTGTGATTTCCACTCATATACCTTCTGGAGTGTCAACAAAAACATTTCAGCACTTTTTTCAAATCTATTTAAGTAATCGATTTCAGAGGTTTGACTATGGCCTTCAGAAAAATATGGTGATATATTCATCTCCTAAGCCCCCCGAATTCAACGTATCATTAGTGACTGCACCAATAAACTTGTTTATAAGTGATACAGACTGGTTTAGCACAGTGAAAGATGTAACAAGGTTAAGGACAATATTGCCAAACATAGTAAGCTATGTTGTGTTTAACAAATCGTTAGATTTTACACATTTAGAGTTCGTTTACGGTGAAAGAACGAACAGCTTAGTGAACGGACCTGTTGCGAATATTTTGTTAAATGATCTGTACATATGACAAACAATTAGTGCTGTGAGTTCTACTAGTTGTGGTCGTGATAATTACAATGTTGTAGCGTTTAGTTAGATTTATTTTAAAAATATTATAATTATTAAATGTTAAATGTATAGTATTAATAAGTGTGTGTGTAACGTTTATCTTACTTTTATTTGAACTAAATGCTCTACATGCATAGTAGAACTGTCAAGTGGCAGTATTTTAATTTATTTGATAGGTTTATGTAAAAGTCTTATGTTAACTAGTCATTTCTGATATTGTACATTAAAAGATATTTAGAACATTAAAGTGAAGTTGCTGAAGTAAAAGTATATATTAAACTATTTTTTTATTAAAATTTTCGCCTTTTTAAACTGTAGTGTCGATACAACTCTGTTATACACCCCGTAGTTTTTAGAGTTCTGTAGTGCTAGAAGAAGTCATTACTTCTACTCTCTTAGTTTTAAACGTAACTAATACAATTTTGCACATAAATAGTTCAAATAGAGATAACAATTAAAACAAACAGTCGTGTTATGTATTTTAGGGGTTTTAGTTATTTTGCCGACCATACATTTAAAATGAGCATGTAAATGTTTTTTTTTACTGCACCTTCATGCTTCATGTCATGACTTAAAGCTAACGATTTGAAGGTCTTAAAATAAGTATTAATATAATCTTATTTAAATAGCACTTTTTCTAAAGTGTATCGTTTGGCATGGCATACTTGGCATAACATGGGCAATCAAAGAGGCCTGCAATGTGTTCTCAACTGACGCTCAATACCCAAAATCTAAACCACGTGATAGATTTCATATTATATATTCATTTCCCATATTGATCGACCTTAGTAAAACTCACAATTATTTCGAGTATTTTGTAAATATAACGAAATCGAGTGATAGGAAAAAAAGTCCATAATACGTATAAGAATAATATAAGAAAATAATAATTAATAATATAAGTACATTTATAAATTAATATAATATAAGACTTCCTAGATCATAACGAGCGTCTGGTTAATTTCAATAAACTTCGTAAAGCCATCCGTAGGGGCTCTACAAATGTTGAGCATTTATACAAATCTATACAAATGTATAGATGTACTTTTTGTTTATTATTTATGATATACAAATTCTCGTATGCTAAAACATAACATTGTTTAGTTTAACGTTGTGTACTGTTATCAAAGTGCAATATTATTTTTGACAGTTTCAAGAATGTCTTTTAACTTTACCAACTGTTATTTTCTTGCATGCCGAACATAGCTGAGCATTTGAACTGTATACGTAACAACTTCGCAACCTATATTCGCAATAAACGATTTGACTTGATTTGATTTGAAATGTATTAATTTTTTTGCGGAGCAAATGCAATTTTAATGTGGATGAACTAGATACCCTTAGATATGTATTTCGGTTGCATAACAATTTTGTAAAATAATAGATACATATTTTGCAATTTTATAAATGTTTCAACAACATTTTCTTACGATAGCTCAATTTACATTTGAATTTGTCAATAAGCTACAAGTTCGGCGGAATGTATCTACTAGCATACGAGATCCGACACTTTTTCTTAAGCCTCAAAAGTTAGCCTATCCAAAATCAATGTCAACCATTAGTAAGGGTGCGTCCACACGTGTGACATGACAACGGACCGGACTACGTGACGTCGTACAAGATATGTTACGGTAAGTGTGGACGGTCTAGATTGTGCTGACACAGTCATAAACCATGTATGATAAAATGTTACATGTGTAGACGCATGGTGTCGAACTAGACTGCGTGGCATGGCATCGCTACAGGAGCGAAGCGCCGTGGCGAGAAGCGGGCGAGGTGCGGGTGGGAGACGTACCGGGAACGTCACGACGTGATTAGCTCTTACTCCGTGTCATCTGGCGTACTTCGACGCGTGTCATAAACGCAAGTTTGGACGTCTCCTGGTCACGCGGACAATAGCGAACATCCTTTGAAAAACCGACTTTTGATAGATCGGCTCGTAACACGTAACTTAGATGCGTGTCAGTACACAGACCAGCGTCCACACTGGACCCGGCTAGCTAGATCGTAACTCCGTACATTGTCCTGCCGTACATTCTGTGCTTTCAGTGTTCGGAATTGAATCGTAACTGCAGCTTGTAACACTAAAATTGTTCGCGTAACAAAAGACATCTACACTATCAGCCGATTCTGTAATGATTCGTCGCTGAATACTATATGAGATATCGCCCTTGTACATAAGGTTGTTTTTCCAACGTTTCTTGTCATGACTTCATTTGTTTCACGGATGTTGTCAAAGATGCAACGATGTTTGCTGTTAGAGAATCGCACGGCTGTACTGACACGCGTGTCTGATACGGTCACGGTATAATGTTCGGTAAAATGTTATAAATGTGGACGCAGCTTAACGTGATACATTCGCTTTACTTGTGTCAATGACATTTAAGGTAGATTGGTATTTTATAAATATATCCATATATGCGTGTCAATCACATAGTTGACCTTACAACTTAATTATTGTTACTCGTAGCTACTTTGAATCGGAAATATTTAGTAGATAATTTTTAAAATCAAGAAAAGAAGAATTAGGCATGGCCCTTGTCTCTCTTGTGTCCTGTCTTCTCTTTAGAAGCAAGTGTATTTCATTGTAGGCAAATCTCATACTGCAGAAATAGTTGCTAGTACAATTGTAATTATTATTTTATACGGTGTTTGTATTAACGAATGTATGTACATGTGTTTTCATGAAATAATTAAATGATTTATGTCTCTTTCTATCAGTACTATGTGATATTGAACATATTATACCTTCTTTTGACACTACTACTTACTATTATTTAACTAACATTGATGATATTAATTTATTGATACGACTTTTAGTCAAAAGTATAGTTTTGACTGAACAGGTTGGACAAAAGTAGTTTTCACTGCGAAGATCGTGTTACGTTCAAAAGCGGAAGAGTGGTTACATATAGTTTGAACCGGCTGGAGCTACTTAACTTGGTTAGAACTAGGTTTAGCCGTCATTATACCGGCTGGAAATACGGTTCACGATTCACGTGGAGTATCAAGTCAGAGAAAAGTCACGATAGGTGCGAGCGAAAAGAGGATGGGCGTTATTAGGTGTAATGGTGACCACATAATGCGCGAGCCGAGCGAGCGAAGCGGGCTTGCCATAGTTAAGCTAAACTTAGTTCTAAACGTAATTTCAGCCTCTGCTTATCAAGCTCTACTGCTTGACTTTTACCGTAATGTTCAAATAAAATTCATATCAAATTGTCATCATTGACAGGCCGGTTGGCGCAGTTGGTAGCACCCCTGGCTTCTGAGCCGCTGGTCCCGGGTTCGATCCCCGGACAGGTCAAACATTGTTGTGCATGAACATGTCTGTTTGATCTGTGTCTGGGTGTTTATATGTATTAAAGTATGTATATCAGTCATCGGGTTACCATAGTACAGGCTCTGCCTAGTTTAAGACTTAAAGACCTTTGTGTGGATGTAAAAAAATGGAAGCGCTCGCAGCGGAGCTTGACTTGGCGATCTTAACCGATCAACAAGTTAAGCAACGCTTGCTGCTGTCGAGGAGTTGGATGGATGACCGTAAAATTTACTTTACTTTTACTCGACTGCAATGAAGCCCAAAATAAAGTGTACTATATACAATGACGGTTTCAAAAGGAGGTAAGGTTTTTTTTACCCCTTTTGAAAGCGTCATTGACTATATACCTTATTATACCTATATACTTTTACTGCTACGCTTCACGTCGCATTAGAACCTAGGGTTTATCTTTAAATTCTATAGAATGAGACTAAACATGTTACTACTTCGAAACTAATAATATAAACAAATATAATTAAATGATTAGATGTTGTTGTTTGAGTCCATAAGTTTACGATTAGCTGTTGTCCACATGTCAAACTAGTTATATGATTATAAAAAATTAAGGACTTCCCAGAATTATTTATATATGTAAATCTACGAATAATAATAAGTCAGGAACAGTAACTGCTTTAAAAAAATTACCCAACAAAAGTCGTGTTCAAGTAGGCGGGGCTTAAAAGTCGTGTTCAGTACGTCATCAGTCGGACATTTTTCTTGCAAGCGAGCACACGTGAAATCTTCGCATACATTTTAATTTTTATCATTGTGAACTACAGCTGTGAATCATCATGCCAGCATGTGTTGTGAAGTGGTGCAGGATCCATACAAGATTAAAATGTCCAGGAATCACTATTATTAGTAAGTAGTAGCAAAATTATAATTATATTCAAAGATGTACAAATACGTATACAAACCGAGATGGTCAATACTATGCAAAATAAAGTCAGTCTATTTTTGATTAATGTATATTTTTTTACAGAACTGAATATTGAAATGTAACAGCAATGTATTTTGCTTATTTAGTTTTAGCTTAGTTTTATTTTCATTTCCTTGCCAATACAATGCAGTAAAATAAATGCCTCTCTGCACTTAAGCTAGAAAGACAAGAGTATGACTAGACGCCTGTGAAAACCAGCATTATATACTTATTCCGTTCATTTTGAAGAAATAAATAAAAAAACAAATTAAAAGAAATTGTATATGTACCATGTTACACAAATCTGCAGTACCTCCCAGTCTGTACAGTTAGTACCTACTGTTTTTTTGTTTATGTTATTATGTATATCTAATCTTATATTAAGTAAACTTATCATTTTTACGCTGATGATTCGTCCCAAAAAAAACCAACATCTCTAAAAAATACTACAGAAAATGAACAATTAACAGTAATAACCGATTACCTACAGTTGCATAGTATAGCATTAAAAAAATAGTTCATTGCTTGGTTGAATTACGTAAGTACGTTTAATTTTTCAAGCTAATGAAAATTCACCCTTTGCAAATTTTGAAGTGGTTTACTTGAGTTGCTCATAAATCTGTCAGTAATATCAACACAATGCTTTTCTAAAATAATTGATAATGAAGGTATTCTGCGACCACTGAAAAACGTCCACCAGGCAAATAACGAATATCCTATCCTACTTCCTACTTATATCCCACTAATATCATTAATGATGTGAAAGTTTGGATGGATGGATGGATGATTTTAATGAATGTTTGTTACTCAATAACGGCAGAACGGCTAAACAGATCTGATTGAAATTTGTCACAGAAATAGATTATAGTCTGGAATAGCACTTAGGCAAATTTTCATCATCATTATCATCTATCACCACGCCACCACCACCATCTAACACCACGGGGTGAAACGGCCTAATATTTTTGGGTACAGCATAGACAAAATAAGAAGTTCGCCGCCGATGCCAAGATCATAATGATGACTTTCTTTCTGACAATAGAGTTGTGTCAAAGTTGTGTCGGTTTCTCATAGATTATATAGTGCGTTCGAATAGCCCCAAGTTGGCGAAAAATAACGCTAAAACGCTCACAATGGCGAATGGGAATTTGTGGGTGAAAATGTCGTTTACGGCTCTTTTTGTTCACCGTTCGCAAAGCTAAAAAAGAGTTATTTATGCCACCGAAAAGTACAATTATTAACCCACGTCCGGAGCTGCGGTTGTTTTTGATCGTTTTTTGACAACTATCTATTTGACAGCACAATCGTGCGATTTTAGGTCTTATGCACGGCTTAGCGTTCGAGTAGAGTGTGGGAATAGCGGCAATAATAACGATTTTGAGCTTTACGAACGCTTTAACAAAAGAGCCAACAATTGCAACGTCACCAATGCCCTCATTGCTAAACGAACGTACCTCAAGTCAAAAGCACGCAATGATTTTGCCAGCTCGATACACTAGACGTGCTCGGCGATAGAGTTGGCATGTCATCCGTCTTTGTTGTTCAGCCGACTCTAGTCGAGCGATTCCGCCATCACGACGGAGGTGAAACATCAATCTAGCGGTCTTGAGTGAATCACCCGCAATACTTACATTTTATTTTTTAACACAACATAACAAACGGTTTCGCCTATATATCCTCGAAGGGGTAAGCAGCGGTGTATTCAACGCCTACATTTAAGTTTGTTTTTTTTTGTTTGTGCCTTAAGTTTGTGTCGCTCGCTATTATTTTGACAGCTCGATACACTAGACTCAAGGGGGATCAAATGTAACACAAATACCGTCAAGGGTGATGAAATGAAATGATAGTTTTTTTAATGGTGATATATGTGTATGTACTCGTAAGTCCTGTCTTTTATTATTAGTGTTTACTGATTGATACACTAAGTATTTACATTTTCTCTTAGACTTCTATTATAACAATTGCGTTTGACCATGTATATATTTAATGTCATTTTGGTATAATGATAAATGGAGGTCTGGTCAGGGTGAGGCCTTGAAGAAGATAATAAGCTACTCGAAGTACTAACCCTGCGCAGACGTAGTCGCGGGCTTATTATTTATTAATATGATTTTGGTAAAATGAATATGCGATTTTTTTTTAATCTTTCTACGTTACATTGCGAAGAAAGAGTCTCTTCTAATTACTTCTAGACGAAAACTTAATAAATTAATCATATTTGGCGGGACATAACGTTCACTGAATTTTAAAAAGTAACCGACATAAAAACAAACAAAAAACATTGTTTATATTATTAACTTGGTCCAATTCACTTGTTGCATTACATCGTCCACGCCGCTACGACTTAGTTGTCATAGTAGACGTTGCAGTTCGCGCGTGAACCAATTACTGCTTTCCTTCTGAATTTAAACCAATCACCGAACATGTCTATTTGTAGCCTCGGAAGTAATTCGTATTTGGAATCATACGTCGCTTTTGTTTGTAGGACCACTTTTTGTGTGGAATTTGTTCTGAATTATGCTTCCTGACTTATTATTATTCGTAGATGTAAATAGGAAATGCCGGTGGATTTGGTAACAAGATAAGCTCAAGGAAAGGTAGCGTAGTAGTATTATGTTTTGTATATTAAATAACATAACTAATTTAGAATTTACATGCAAATATGTTCATAACTGTAACATAATCTTTATGTTTTGGTTTTTAGTTAATTATGCATATTTAGTATCTACAGTAATAGTAGGTATATATAGCTAGGTACTAATGAGTCATACTAATTGATACCACGAATATACGTAAGCATCTATTGCGTCAAAATGTTGTTTTCATCTTGAAACTCGAACCGTTAGTTTTAAAAAAAAATACAACAATTAATGTAGTTAAATTGCACAAGTTTTAGACGCATTTTCCTATTGTACTAGCTGCATACTGTAGTTCTGCCACAATGAAAATGAATATTCGAAAGAAATAGCAAAACTATTTCAGTTGGTTTGGCGAAATAAACGAAAAGTAACAAACAAACTTTAACGTTTGTGACCAATATGGATGATTAAATCTAGGAATATCACCTGGTCTTCAAAATCACTTATATATTATAACTTGGTATGGGTTGTCTGGAAGAGATCGCTCTGAGCTATACCACTCATTCTTACACCTAGTTTTTAGAATAGTTATTTTTAATATATATGAATTATGTCTCAAGAAAGTGTTATCTATCTATATATCTATAACTTTACAAATATGTAAGCAAACCAAAACACCTATGTAGATATAGGCATTCGGCTCAAAGTAACTCGGTGAAAATATCAAAACATTTTATAAATATCAGCGAGCGAAACGGGCCAACATAATTGAAAACCACGCTCACAACTCACACATTGGGAACTAAAAGTAAAACAAATAATAGGTAGGAACCAGTACATGTGCGTATGTGTGTGTAAGCCCGGGAGCGGAGGGCCAAAAATTAAAAAACTCGGACTACCGTCGTCGGTGTCGCGCACAGACGCCGCCGCCGGTCGAATTGCCTCTCTACACTCAATTTAACGTGGAAAACACTCTGCTTTGTCCAGGTAATGAACGCACTGGTCTAGCCGGGTATGCGGTCAACAGCTCTTCATTTCCGAATGGACGATTATCGCCAGGGTTGAATCAACCATACCCCACGCCACACCAAATTGCAGCTTTTGTTAATCCTGTTTATCCTTTACGTATCTCCATACAATGCTAGAATTCTAGATACAATCCCTAAGCTGTATTTGATGACTATATAAACAAAAGTTTACAATAAATGCCTAGACGCAAGAAAATATAATTACACGTTAATAGCACAAGGCGATCTCGTTTATAAGTTTTAAGTTATCATTGTCAACTGAACCTTGGTAACTAGGAATCATCACAAAATATAAGTAAGTAAACCGAATAATTACCTTATTATTCATTTTGTAGAGCTTTAAAAACAAAATTAGGAATGAGAGCTTACTATCTATATAAATACAAGAAGAATTTTTGACTGACTGACTGACTGGCTGACTGACAGACAACGCACAGCCTAACCACTGATCGTAGAGACTTGAAATTTGGAGGTTGTATTGCCCTTGATGCGTAGAGGTGTACTAAGAATGGGTTTTTCGAAATTCTACACCTAAGGGGTAAAAACGTTTATATGAAACTCCATTGTTTTTGAACTTAAAGTTGTGAAAATTTGTATTTGGATAGGTCATTCAAAATAAAAAATGTTCTCATATATTTTTTTTGGATAGTGGTGGTTTAAGAGAGTGAAATGGAGGGGTGAAAGTTTGTATGGAAAGTTTTTTGTTTTCGAACATAAAGTTTGTTTGGAAAGTTTAATGGTAGGATGACTAAGGATGACTAAGGGGGTGAAACGGGGGATATTTTTTTTCCACAATATCTTTGTTGTTGGAGCTACAGTGATGAAAATTGATAACTGGATAGGTAGTTTAAAATTAATAGTGATGCTTTCATTATTTTTGTCAGGGATATTTAAGGGGGTAAAACGAAGGATGTAAAAACTACTACATATTATAAAATGTAGAGATCAAATTTCTGTACAATGAAAAATATGCTAAAAACCGAGTCAGGGGATGTAAGGAGTGAAAAATAAGTTTAAATTGTTTGTTTCTCTGTATGTTTGTCTGTCTGTTTGTACGGGCTAATCTCCGAAACGACTAGACCGATTTAAATGAAATTTCTTATGGTGGTAGCTTATTTCCCTGATCAACATATAGGATACTTTTGATTCCGGTAAATTAAAGAGTTCCCGTGGGATAATTAAAAATGTGTAATTACCGTATCTCGCGAAGACACGCAAGCAAAGCCGCTGGCGGGTCAGCTAGTTAAAATATAAAATAAGCTTGTGTGTAATATTATTGAACATGAATAGCTTGGAGTAAGTAGGTACCTACAGAAGTACCATCCTACCACCTACCTACCTAAGGCCTACTACTGGGGCCAAGATCGTGAATGCTAGCGCGACCGCTTCTCGCCCTAATTTGTCGAAGGACTAGTCACATGGAGGGGTGTCACCCCACGTTGGAAGAGATATTCACAGCATTTCCCATCTTCAAAAAAGGGGGCACAATTTTTTTTTAAAAACACCTCACGTAACTTATGGACGCCCCCTAAGTACCGTATATACTTTCATATGCTTTTAGTGTGCACACAAGTGCAATTTGAAAAATTTAATACTGACTTCCATTCTATTACTTTGGTATTATTGGAGTGTAACTCAAAAAGTACTGGACCGAATTTGATGAAATTTAGCAAACATAAAAAATTAAAATAAAACAGTCGAATTGAAAACCTGTTAATTTGGAATTGGAACACGTACTTAAATTTTATTTATAGATATAGATATATTACATAGAAGTTCTGGAAATGTTATTAACTGTAATAAGAATTTTAATACCTTCATACTATTATAGCAATATCTTATAAAGTAATCTTTTGTACATAAATCACGTAACCAGCATTACCAAGCGAACAATACGTTTGAAAAACCGAAATAGCGCGCTCATATACAGGTATCTAGATACATGATTATATATATATATACATGAACCCCTATTATTCCTGGTCACGCTATAACTTGAGAACGGCTCTACCGATTTCATTCATCTATTATTTTAAATGTTTTCTAATACCTACTTCGTAGAAGGTTCTTACATTAAAAAATAGCAAGAAAAGATGGGAGGTTATGGCGAGGCCGAAGGCCGAGCTTACTACCCGAACGAAGTCGCGGGCAGTCTCTAGTTATATTATAAATTAGAAAAAGTAAAATATACATAAGTATATTTTACTTCTAAGACTTTTCGTTTTCTTTTGTTAATATACCTCTAGATATAAAGTGAAAATTATGTTAAATTATTTCATATCTCAAATTTCTATGTTTTTATGTAAGTATAGTACTAACATAATATGTTTAAGACGATTTTAAGTACCTAACCATTATTCATTCTAGCTTTAATGTGCTCAGAAACCTACTGGTCGTCTAAAAGTTTATTTTATAAGGTTTTGCTGGAAGATAGCTGGAAGAATCTTTTGACATTTAAGTTCATTTTTGTACTTACATCAATTTTATTATTACGAGTATACTTGATAATGATGATATGATAATTTATTATGCAGTATTGAGTTGTGTAGCACACGCAATACCTTTTTTCCATCGTGTGTCCAAAGTATAACAGTTTTTTTTATAATAAAACATAAATTATTATTGAATATGATACAACAAAAGCACTTAATTTGTTTGAATTGCACATGTATGGCTTTGAAGAGTAAAACTTTAGGATAGCAGCAGATAAGCCCGAGAAAATTTCGTTTGGTCGGTCAGGTAAATAAATCAGTGGCTTATGTTAGAAACAGATATATAAACCCTTTTTAACGGAGCAAGTCTTTGTAGGACTGGTCGGCAGTGGCTCGAAGTTAAAAATAATAAATAACGAAATAATATAACTGACATAAAACTCACCTTAAAGGATGCCAAAATCATGTTAAGTGGAGAAAACTACATATGAGACCGGATGCTGAACCCATTGGCGTTAGCATGAAGTAGAAGTAATCACTTTAGTTTTGACATACATTCGTTACTATATAGAGTGTATGCCAAACCTTAAAAATACTACCTTATTGTAGAAACACTTTTGAACTGACAAATTGATTGTAGATCGTAGAATCTATCGAATCAGTAGTATTAAGACGCGGTCCAACCCCAATTTTAAAATAATTTACGATGCTTTACGTAAGGTTGAAAATCGCTTGTTAGATTGGACGATGTAATGCAAAAATGCGTTAATTTTGTACGTTTTCTTTATATTTTTCGATATATACTAACACAATTGAAAAAACTGCTGGTTACTACTTTAGTACTATATGTTTGCTATGTATTACCTAAAAAATAATATAGTGTTATCGCTCAAAACTCTGAGAGTTTGGACGTGAAAGTTTATTTTTATGGACCTATTTAGGATTTTTGTCTGCAGAGAGCGAGTAATATTTATAAATTCTGTTCGGTTATTACTCTTTGCCTGTTCCTTTTCTAACCTAAGTATTTTTTTCATAGATTATTATCGAACTGTTTCGTTACACTAGATGTTTAAAGATTCTGCTTTTTACTATTAATAGGATACGACCGCGCCTTAAGTTTTTGTAAGTTCCTCTATAGAAATAACATGAAATGTATAATATATTAGAACTTAAAAAACTATTTAGGTAAACATAGTAACAAAAATAACTAGTAAATGGGTTGTAACAAATAAGGCTGTATAAAGTAGAGTATTATCCCCAAAAGTCAACTTTCGGTGATATCTAGAACAGGCAGAAATCGCTTACTCTGAATGTGCAACTCTCTCCAGTGTACAACAACTGTAAAAACCTATCCATATGCGCAACTTTATGCTGCCTGGATAAGGCACACAAAGCTAATTAAAAACGTGCATCGTTATTTTACCGATACATATTAAGCAGCCTCATAAATTAACTGCCTAAAATGTTATTCCTTTAACAATCGAACCGCAACCTACATGTTTGTATGTTTTAATGTTGATATCATAAAATACAAAGACGGTATGTCAGAGTTTCGTACTTGAAACGGAAAAAGAAACCCTTATAGGCTTTGTTGTCCGTCTGTCCGTTTGCCAAGACCGTTTTTCTCAGGAACGCGTATAGGTATCAAGTTGAAATTCATATCAAACACTAACATTGTCAAACGGATCTAAAGCAGCCTCATAAATTAACTGCCTAAAATATTACTCCTTTAACAATCGAACCGCAACCTACATGTTTGTATGTTTTAATGTTGATAATATCAACAACTGTAAAAACCTATCCATATGCGCAACTTTATGCTGTCTGAATAAGGCACACAAAGCTAATTAAAAACGTGCATCGTTATTTTACCGATACATATTAAGCAGCCTCATAAATTTACTGCCTAAAATGTTATTCCTTTAACAATCTAACCGCAACCTACATGTTTGTATGTTTTGATGCTGATATCATAAAATACAAAGACGGTATATCAGAGTTTCGTACTTGAAACGGAAAAAGAAACCCTTATAGGCTTTGTTGTCCGTCTGTCAGTTTGCCAAGACCGTTTTTCTCAGGAACGCGTATAGGTGTCAAGTTGAAATCTATATCAAATACTAAGATCGTCAAACGGATCTACGGTCTGAAAATGAAAATGTAATCGTTTATTCTGTATAGGCACATATAGGTTCTACGGGGGCACTTACAAATTGTCATATTACATTTAAACTCGGTCTAAAAGAAATGTTAAAATCGGTCCAGCATTTCAGAGATTAACCGGAACAAACAGACAGTC
Organism: Selenia dentaria; assembly: GCA_917880725.1. Classification (NCBI taxonomy): domain Eukaryota; kingdom Metazoa; phylum Arthropoda; class Insecta; order Lepidoptera; family Geometridae; genus Selenia; species Selenia dentaria. The sequence goes on along the minus strand of OU862888.1, from coordinate 14,809,813 downwards.
AGATAGAAAAAAATTAAATTGTTTTGTTTACATAAGTACCGTACTATTATAACGCATTTAGTGAAAAGCTGGTAATTTGGAATTACAAACGAAATTTTAATTTTATTTATCTGTATAGATGTAGGTAGGTACATACATATTCCACACTTTTCGTTATAGTAGATTAGTAGCCAAGGGCTGTAAGGCATTACAGTCCGAGATATTTACCCTCGAACTATAGCAATTGAATTATAGCAAGTGCAATTGATGCTTACACCCGAGCTAACTACTCTGCTTTACATCTCAATTGTGAGATAAGCCAGTATGATGGTTAGATGTACGCGAACTTTTTGTGTGTGTGTTTTTTTGTTAATTACTTACCGCCCTAGGGTTTTTCTAGCTGCATTATTACCCTAGAGCGCTAATTGGTAACCTACAAGCCCCATTTGGGGGTAATAAGGACTTACTTACCGAATATGAGAGATGTATACCGCCCTAGGGCTTTTCTAGCTACATTATTACCCTAGAGCGCTAATTGGTCACCTACAAGCCCTATTTGGGGGTAATAAGGACCTACTTACCGAATATGAGAGATGTATAATATATTATAAAATATTTAATCATTCTAACTTAAGCTTCTATGCTTTCATGTTCTAACAACCTCGTTTCATTATAGCTAGGTAGAGATGGTTTAAAAGACACAATCAATTGTAATAGGTAATTCAGACAACTTATATGCAAGGTTAAGTTACTGACACTGATTAAATTAGTGTTGTGAACGTGTGAAATAAACGTGTGAAATCTTGCCTTAAAGTGTAACATGAGCTATTTGTGTGAAAAACATCATCATGTTGGAGGCCATCATACCATATCCGTTTAGTTGAATATAATTATTGACCGAGCTAGCGACGCGAGCAAAGCTTTGCTTGAACTCGCCCAATTGACTTTCATCTGTCCGTATGTTTGTTAGGTTGTATGTTGGTTTTTCTGTACAGGTCGCATTTTTCAACCGATCTTGACTATTTTTGAGAGGGTGTACTTTTCCTAAAAACGGAGAAATTTGTTGTGCCGTTATTAACCGTTGATTTTGATAAAATTTGATATCGACTACATATAAATTTTGAGCAAAATTTGTCCACGTCTCGTCGACATTATTTTTTGTTAAGTTTATATATATTTTTTACTAGTTGAGCCGCCCGCAGCTACGCACGCGTGGCCTTGCGGGATACGGCGGCTTTAAATAAAACTAATATTTATTCAATAACTTTATTGTTTATGAACCGATTGACATGAAACAAACACTAAGGCCTTTATTAATAAACGTTGCGTAAACCTATATTAGGCGTAACATGCTTTGTCTTGCTTTCACGCGTGACATTTACTGCAAGCGAAAAATTGACAGATGGATGTTTTAACTACTCCGGGTGTAAGCCAAGTTAATAATAAGGCCGTAAATGTTAGGTGAAGCTTATCACAATATATAAATGAAAACCACATCTAAATAGATTAAGCCGTTTCTGATATTAGCGTGCACAAACGAACAGACAAACAGATTTAATAAAAAGACAAAAATCTAACAAATATTTTTGTTGTAAATGTTTCAATGATATTTATTCTCATACCTATATCTTCCATGTACAGGCAGCGATCCGTTATATTTTTATAATATGTAGGTATATATAGATAACAGTACTAGTCATCTATTACTATCTATAGAAAGCTGCAAAGTATTTGGAGGTAGCGGCCGAGTTTGAGAATTTCTTCGCTAATATTCCTTCTTTAACAACCAAAACTCTAAAATCTTCCTCCATCTCTGCTGAGATCTTACTTAAACAAAGTGTAACTGAATGTGACACAACTTTTAAATTTTCAATAGTTAATTGCAAAGATATTGTAAGCAGTTTCAAAAGTCTAGATGCAAAAAAAACGGCAGACCTATGGAGTCTTTCTGTGAAGACCGTTTCTTCAATTATAGATGTCATTGCACCCAATCTAGCAGCTGTGTTTAATAGTTGTGTTGCAAGTGGTGTATTTTCTGACCTAATGAAGCACAGTAAAGTGGTTCCTTTATTCAAATCTGGTAGTACTACTGATCCAACAAATTTTCGGCCTATTTCTGTACTACCTACGCTAAGTAAGATTTTCGAAAAAATTATATTACATCAATTAGAAACTCATTTTAGTGCAAACAAAATTTTCCATAAGAATCAATTTGGGTTCACAAGGAATCGCTCTACTATAGACGCAGGTATAGAACTTATAAAAGATGTGTTTGATGCCTGGGAGAACTCTCAAGATGCCTTAGGTGTTTTTTGTGACTTATCTAAGGCATTTGACTGCGTCCGACATGATATACTTGTCAGGAAATTACAACACTACGGTATTAGGAACATGGCTCTCAACCTTTTGACTTCATATTTAAATGATAGAATTCAAAGGGTTGACATTAATGGTAAAAAATCGCCCGGCTCTATAATCTCAATGGGCGTTCCACAAGGTTCAATACTAGGGCCGTTCTTGTTTTTAATCTATATTAATGACTTACCTTATTATGTAGAGAAGAATCACGAGATTGTATTGTTTGCAGATGACACTTCACTGTTATTTAAAATTAAAAGGCAGTTATTAAACTATGACGATGTTAACAATGCATTAGCTAAAGTTGTGAATTGGTTCAATACAAATAATCTTCTCCTCAATGAGAAGAAAACTAATTGTATAAAGTTCTCGACGCCAAATGTGAGACAAGTAAAATCCAATATACAATTGAATGGAACAGGGTTGGACCTTGTGGAGTCAACCGTCTTTTTAGGAATTACTATAGACGCTAAATTGCAATGGGGTCCCCACATAAAAAAATTGTCTAGTAGGCTCAGTTCAGCGGCTTATGCTGTTAAAAAAATTAGACTATTAACTGATGTAGACACAGCTAGAATAGTTTATTTTAGTTATTTCCATAGCGTTATGACTTATGGCATACTGCTCTGGGGATGTTCTGCAGATATTAATTCCATTTTTATACTGCAAAAAAGGGCTATACGAGCGATCTACAGTTTAGCTCCCAGAGTTTCCCTTAGACAGAAGTTTAAAGACATAAACATTCTAACTGTTGTCTCTCAGTTTATCTATGAAAATCTAATGTATGTAAAGAAAAACATTAGCAGTTTTGATAAAAGGAGTGATGCTCATTCCATCAACACGCGAAATAAGCACAAGCTATCCGTACATGTAACGCGTCTCCACAGAATAAGTCTTTCTTTTATGGGACAATGTATACGATTCTATAATAAAGTTCCCAATGTTATCCGAGATTTGCCTATTAATAAGTTTAAAATTACTATTAAAACTAAACTCTGTCAAAAAGGTTATTACAAAATTTCGGATTACTTGGAGGATAAAACAGCTTGGGACTGATCACTCCAGGATCTATCTACTCGTGTACTAAGATGTCAAAGTGTAGCGTGTCTTGCCCTACTGATACCATTATTATGTTCTCTTTTGTAAGGCAACACACTGGAGCTAATATCTGTAGTACCTAAGTAAAAATATTGTAAAAGCATCTATGTAAAAAGAATGGCCCCGAGTTTCTTGCCGCTTCTTCTCGGTAGGCTCTATATATTTTGGAACGCGGCGGTAGTCTTTAAAGTACATTATAATGAAAAATTGACGTTCATAAGTGCGTCTTTGATGCCTAAATTGAATAAATGATTTTGACTTTGACTTTGAGTAGGTACTAAAATTATCTTAGTTCCAAATAACATTGATAAAGAAAGAAAACTTACTAAAGAAAAAAACTACAACTAAAACTAACTAAATCTACTACATATTACTTTTATTGTAATAGGTAGATTTATTTTATATCAGTAACTTTGTACTTTGATTAAATTTATTTATTGTAATTAATATCGATAGGAAAATTTAATAATACTAAACAATAATATTTTGCGCACCCTTCTATTTGATTACAACATTAGGTAAACGTTAATAACACTAGATCGGCTGAGACGATTACACAAAGTTAAACATTTATATATTCATTTGTATTTATTTATATTATTGTATTATCTTATTTATTGCTACGAAGACCTATGCTAAGCAAGAACCGACATGTTCTTGGCAAATTTGTTTCAATGTACGGATGATGAAAACATCCATTCAGGGACAAAGAGCTGCTTACCTCGGACTTATAAAATATGGACCATATAACAAGCTTTCAGGTACATAAATAATAGTTACAGTAAAATATTGCCTTATTATTATTATTATAAGCATAGCCCTCTACATTGCTCGTTGACCGAATTTGAGACTTATTAATGAGGCCAACAGAAGGAAACACGTCTCAGTGCCATAAGTCATCACCTGTCAACACACTCTGGTTGAAAACATTAGGTATTGTGGACGATAAGATGAAACTATAATAAAATTCCCAATGTTATCCGAGATTTACCTATTAATAAGTTTAAAATTACTATTAAAACTAAACTCTGTCAAAAAGGTTATTACAAAATTTCGGATTACTTGGAGGATAAAACAGCTTGGGACTGATCACTCCAGGATCTATCTACTCGTGTACTAAGATGTCAAAGTGTAGCGTGTCTTGCCCTACTGATACCATTATTATGTTCTCTTTTGTAAGGCAACACACTAGAGCTAAAAATAAGCGAACATTAGTTATACTCGTATCTTTAAAAAATTGGCGATACAAAAAATGCAAAAAGACAAGCCCGCTGAGTTTCTTGCCGGATCTTCCTAGTCGTGGTCGCGTTCCGATCCGGTTGAAGATTTAAGAAAAAATAAATGTAAATGACAATTTGTAAGTGCCTCTGTAGGCCTATAGAGAACAAATGTTTTGAGTTTGAGTTTGAGTTTGATGGAAGCTTACCGAACGCTGCCCATCCGAGCTGATTCTTCGTCTTTGTCGAAGTTGAACCTAGCTAGTTGGACAGTCTGTTCTAGGTAGGCCAGACGTACTCGTACACAACTTCGAGCGTATCAATTCCAACAATTAGCGGTTTAAATGGAACGTGCACTTTGGACATGATTTTCGTCTTATCCATGTTTTTACTTAAGAGCAACCTGTTGGGAAACATTACTGAGGTCGTTGAGCATCATAGTGCCGATATCCTGGGGCGACTCCGCCATTATAACTATATCATCGGCAAAACGATGGTTAGTGTACTCGCTATTAATATTGATGCCAGATCCTTTCCAGCTCCTTGAGTGTTTGATTTGAAGTTAGATTTTCTTTAAAGATGAAGTTGAGAAGGGCTTCAGTTGGCCTAATTTTATAACTTCTAGCAATATTCTCATGTAATTACGTGTGTGTTTAATCATCCATAATTGAAGTAGGTACTTCATTATTCCCGCAAATATGGTTAGCTCTATTCTCGTGCAGCAGTTTTATGGCTGCCAAACTTTTGGACCGACAGGGATTAGGTGAATTAATCTTATAGGTACTTATATATAAATGATCCCTTAGGTATTTCTCCTGTCGTGCGATTCTTTAACCCTAGATAGATAACCTACGTCGAATCGACGTAATCAATTTTGAAAAATCGATATAACTCGTTCGTTTTTCGCATCACTAAGCTGGCCGTCCCTGCCATCTCAGTCGGCCTACGGCGCATGCAGGAGACGCCCGTGTCGCTTAGGTAAGTGCAATACTTTTGTCAATATTTACCTACCGTACGTCAAAGTGACGTATGGTTATCTTTAGTGTAAGTTTTTCGACTTCTGTAAGAATGCGTTTTTGTGACTACTGTGAGAATAAATGTACATTTATTTATTAGTTTTTTATTTGTTTATAGGCTACGACTAAACAACATAATGACGTCACGAATTCGTGCATGCGATGCGGAAATCATTCAGTTGCTGTATGAAACGAGCGATGAAGAGGTTCAGGGGTCGGATAGTGAAACAGAAGACAATTTAGTAGAAGATGAAGTACAGAGTGATGTAGAGGATTATGAGGTGAGTGCTCCACCAGTAGAAAACCCATTGGATACTGAAAATGTAGCTGAAAATGATCCTGAACCCCTTGAAAGTCCTCCGTCCAGCGTACCGAATCATATTGTCATGCCGCAGCGTCAAAATCTCAGAGGTAAAAACAATCATCGTTGGACGGCTACTAAAGGCAGAACAAGTGGCAGGGTATCCTCTTCTAATATTATACGGACATCTAGGGGACCCACTCGGATGAATAAATGCCTATATGAGCCTTTAGAATGCTTCAGTATATTTATTACTGACGACATAGTGGTAGAAATAACAAAATGGACCAATGCTGAAATCCAGCTGAAGATTCAAAGGCCTGATGTAAAAGCAACCTTCAAAACTACAACTTGCGAAGAAATTCGTGCTCTTTTTGGCATACTGACACTAACAGCTGCTATGAAGGCCAATCATTTGACCACGGATGAGCTATTTGATTGTTCGTATTCAGGAAACAGATATGTTGCCGCCATGAGTAGAGATAGGTTCGACTTCCTGATAAGGTGTTTGCGAATGGACGACAAATCTTTGCGACCAGAACTAAGAGCTACAGATACATTTTTACCGATAAGAAAAATATGAGAAATTTTCATAAATCACTGCCGATCCAATTACATCCCCGGACCGTATGTAACAATTGACGAACAGCTTTTGGGTTTCCGGGGTCGATGCCCGTTTCGAATGTACATTCCCAACAAACCCAATAAATACGGACTAAAAATTGTAATGACATGTGACAGTGCTACACGGTACATGATTGATGCAACGCCATATCTAGGAAAATGTACTCAGACCAATGGCTTGCCACTTGGTGAATTTTACGTAAAAGAACTCACGAAAACAATTCATGGCAGTAATAGAAATGTTACCTGTGATAATTGGTTCACATCAGTTTGCACAAAACTTGCTAAAGCAGCCATACAACTTGACCTTGGTTGGCACTATTAGGTCGAACAAACGGGAAATACCTGAAGAGCTAAAAAAGATGCATTCCAGGCCTGTAGGATCATCCATGTTCTGTTATGATGGGCCGTTGACGTTAGTGTCGTACAAACCGAAACCGAGCAAAATGGTGTTTGTTTTATCATCGTGCGATGAAGAGGGCACGGTTAATTTTACGACAGGCAAGCCAAATATGATTCATTTTTATAATGAAACAAAAGGTGGAGTCGACACATTCGACCAAATGTGCTCGCTGATGTCGTGCAGCCGCAAAACAAACAGATGGCCCATGGCTATGTTTTATGGCATCTTAAACATGACATTTATAAACGCATACATTATTTACTGTGATAATGTCTTATCCAAAAAAGAAAAACCACTAGGACGAAGAGAGTTCATGAAAAAACTCAGCAATAGCTTGATGACCCCATGGATGGCAGCAAATGCCAACTTTGCCGACGAATATAAAAGAAAAAATTTATGATATATTGCCAAAAAGACAAGCAGAACTTCCTACACAACGTGAAGGTGTAACAGAGTCAAAAAAAAGAAAGTATTGTGCCTTTTGTCCATCAAAAATTAGAAGGATGACAAAGACAATGTGCGACAATTGTAAAAATCCGATTTGTGGAGAGCACAAGTCTAGCGCATGTCCTAAGTGCTTTTGATGCCAAAATGAATGAAAATGTATATTTACTAAGATATTTAGTATTAAGGAGATTCCAAAAAGTTGATTTTTAAAGTATAAATTAGTAAATTTTAAGACTGACAGAGATATTTTTAAATGTTTAAGTTTGTTAGAGTAAGAAGTACAGTGTTTTGTTTTTTATTTTTTTTCAAATAAAAATATTAATAATCCCTAAAGTTTTTCCATTTTCCAGAACACAATTACATATATTAAGACATATTACCACATTCATAAACCTTGTATATACATAATCCTAAATATTCTCACTCAAACATGCGCACGTCGAATCGACGTATGGTTATCTTTAGAGTACAGTGAAATGTGGTTATCTATCTAGGGTTAAGAGCAAACATCGTTGCATGTTTGACAACATCCGTGAAACAAATGACGAGATGACAAGAAACGTTGGAAAAACAACCTTATTTACAAGGGCGATATCTCATAAAGTATTTGACATCGGTGAGCTCGTCGACGAATCATTACAGAATCGCACGGCTGGTCACGCTATAATAGTTCGTTGATGTGTGCGTGATGCGCTAGCTATCATCTATCTGTGTGTAGGTACGTGTATTCTATGCCGTGAGCAACGTGAGCGTGGTTTTAACCCATTTCTAATGGCTGATAGATCTTATATGTCATAAGCGCGATATTGAATCGAAATGGAAAATAGTGATAATATCACCAAAATCAGTTTTGACGCCACTCGGAAAGCACCACATATATGTCTGACTTTTAAAGTTATGTCAAAATAAATACTTTTTTATGTTACATACTCAATTGTATCGCCGAAAAGGCCTTATATCGCGTACGCTGGAAACTAACGACTACAGAGAAAGTCATGTAGGCACTACAGTTTTATAGAGGACATTAATATCTACAAAAAATCTGCAGTGCCATATGTCTAACTATTACAGTTATGTCACAATAACTACTTTTTTACGCTAAAATGTGCAATTCGTTTTTAATCCTAATAATAAAGAAAAAAGATTTCTTTCAACATCATGTTTGTTTGTAATGGAAACGCAAAAATTACTTAACCGAATCAAACAATTCCTTTAGCAGTAGAAATACTTTTTGTCCTTTAGCGGTGAAACCGCGGAGCGCAGCTAGTAAGTAATAATAACATTATTTACCGGATAGTTACTATATATGTACGTATATAATACGTTTGAGTTTGCGAAAACATTCATGTACCCGCAATCCCTCAGTTCATCCATGATCACGGTGCTTGCAACAGTGCTGACATAACGAAAACTCAATCAAAATATACATGGTAACTATTCCACAAAGAACGTAAATATTTCACATGTTTGTGGCCAGATAGTTTAAAAATTATACTATGGCTATACCAGCTCTATTTACAACGTGTATTTAGGCAGAGCGCAGAGATACGTCATAGCATCAGAGGGAACTCGAGCAGCCCGCTGTCGGCAGACGGGCTCTATTTCCGCCTGTCGCGTGGATATCCGATAGCCGCTATATTTTATTTACAATATTTCAGTACCTGAACGAAATAGCAATATGGAATAACGTATCGTTAGGAAATCATCGTCTTCCCAGGAGCGACGGCGAACTGCAATTATTTCTCCTAGGATTTACGTACTAAGTTTTTATCCGACTTCCTAAGAGGGGGTTATATGCTAAGGACATACTTATGGTGTAAGTGTTGTATGTAAGGTACATTTATTAATATGACTATTATTGGCATTATCGTTAGCCTCATTTATTTATATAATGGTTGTTAATGTAATTATTATTTATATAGGGTGTTTGGTAGAAGGACCGACAAACCAAATGAGCGTGTTCGGGGGCCCACTTGGAGAATACAAGATGGCCAAAAAAAATCCCAGACCCCCCAATTTTTTTTTGTGAACGTGTATAGAGACCAAATTCAACTAAAAACATCCTGTCTAAAACAGATTTTACAAATGTTATGGTCGTAAATAGGTACGATTTCGGAGAAAAAGGGAAAATTCACAAAAAAAAGTTAAAAAAAATTGGGGGTCTGGGATTTTTTTTGGCCAACTTGTATTCTCCAAGTGGGCCCCCGAACACGCTCATTTGGTATGTCGGTCCCTCTACCAAACACCCTGTATAATTGTTATTAATAGCATTAATTGTTAACTAAAAGGAACTTAAATGGCAGAATATTATTTATACAGTCATGAGTACAACCCTTTGCTTGAGTTCCTACTTGTTTCCACCAATAGCAAAGCGACAGCTACCATTCCACTAATTTCAACAGCCGATTAGAGTGAGGGGCTTGGTAGGAGCCGTAGGAGGACAGACAGGCAGGCCAGTCTGTTCGTAGCGGTCGACCAGTAAAGTAGTAAATACTCAAAAGTGTCAGTGTAAATCTTCGACTAAACCTACATAAATAACTAAAAGTTCGTCTTACTTCTGGAACCCTTATATGTATAAGCATTTACTTATATTATAGGAATACAAAGAATACTTGGTTAATACATAAAAAAATGTTATATCTGCTCAAAAATTACACTGTCAAATAATAATTATTTGAAACAATTTCAAATTATATAAAACAAAAAGTTCAAACTATTAAAAAACACACACATGCATATGTGGAACATTGGGGCCTATCACGAAAATTTGCGTAAGTGTAACGTAATCGTATTGTTGACGTATACTGTCACACATAAACTTTTAGTATATATATAATATAGAAGCTAACTAAAGTTAAGCTAGGTTGTCTGTAAGAGATTGCATTAGCGATAAGACCGCCAATTGTATTACCAGCATAGATCTAAGATCCTTACTTGTTAGTAGATTAATTAGTTAATTTACCTACTATTTCTGTTTGTGTGGTAAGCGATAAAGAGTTATTGTATTGTATTGTAAAGCTTATAGCACACTAACTTTATAGTTAGTACCGCAGTTGTACTAGATAAATGATAGTTTGTACTGTATACGCCGCCGATTACGTTACACTAAAGCAAATTTTCGTGCTAGGCTTGTGCAGTTGTATAGAGGCGCTGACTAGCAGTTTCTTACTAGTATTATAAATGCGAATGTTTGGAGGTTCGTTACTCAATCACGCCAGAACGGCTAAACGGATTTGCATGAAATTTGGTATGTATGTAGATGAGGCACAGCAATAACACATAGGATACGTGTCATCATAATCATTACCTTCCATCACCATGCGGATGAAACCGTAGGGCGCAATTAGTTCATAATAAAGTAATATGAAGGTAAACTTTGTCAAATAATACTAAATAAGTAGTTTGTGATACATTTCAAAGCAATGGCATCTTTATCGATTATGTAGTCACTAGCTAACCCACCAGCGGCTACGCTCGCGTGGCCTCGCAGGATACTACAGATTTAATACATATAATAGGGGTAATTACAGATTTTTAATTATCCCAGGGGAACTCTTTAATTTACCGGGATCAAAAGTATCCTATATGTTGATCAAGAATATAAGCTACCACCATAAGAAATTTTATTTAAATCGGTCAAGTCGTTTCGGAGATTAGCCCGTTCAAACAGACAGACAAACATACAGAGGAACAAACAATTAAACTTGGTTTTCACGCCATACATCCCCTGACTCGGTTTTTAGCATATTTTTCATTGTACAGAAATTTGTCCTCTACATTTTATATTATTTAGTATTTTTTACATCCCTCGATTTACCACATTATGTCATCCCTGGCAAAAATATTGAAAGCATCACTATTTATTTTAAATTACCTATCCAGTTATCAATTTTCATCACTACAGTGATGTTAGGAGCTACAGCTCCAAAAACAAAGAACTTTTGCTGTGCGTTGTCAGTCAGGACATCTTCTTTTATATACATAGATTGTGACATTAATATGCCTTTTACTACAATTCTAATAATAATAATATAATAAATAATAATGTCCCTTGGAGCTTTATTGTACAAGTGAACTGGTATACTTCTTACTATAAGAAAATCTTACTAAAGCTTGGGCCTTAAGCATTTCTTTTAATAATTATTTTTTGTTATTTGTTCGCTCTCTCTTGCTCATATTCATATTCATATACACTCATATATACACTCCATACAAACTCACTTAACACATACACTAACACACACACTTACTCACACACACACTCACACCGACTCGCGCGCTTGATTGATTGTATATTAGATAAATGTTAGTTGTCAAAGCTTACGTAAACTAACTGCCGTGCGATTCTCTAATGATTCGTCGTTGCGTTCGTCGACGAGCTCACCGATGTAATATACTTTATGAGATATAGCCCTTGTACATAAGGTTGTTTTTCCAATGTTTCATGTCATCTCGTCATTTGTTTCACGGATGTTGTCAAAGATGCAACGATGTTTGCTCTTAGAGAATCGCACGGCTGTTCTTACACCTACTTAATGCTTGAGTGACTTTTAGAAACGGAGGGCGTTGTTGCCTGTGATACAGTTTTATTACTACAACAGGCACCAACTATCTCACCAATTGGAAACAGTGCATATTTATATGTAAGTCCAATGTTTTGTAAGTACCTACTGTCTAAGAAATAAGTCAAATAAAACATTATTATTATTATAATAATGTTTTATTTATAAATATTAAATAAATAATATAAATAATAATAATATAATAAATAATAATAAATAAATTACTTATAAATGACTCTTGACTGGTACACTTCTGCAACCGAAAATATGGGAACATAAACTGGTATTTATTGCTAGTGTTAAAATTGTTAAGGTCACTCCGTTTTATTTAAGAAGACAAATTTCGAATATACATATAATTTTTATATTTAAATAGAGAGTGAAGCTTAAGTAGTATATATTTACTTCATTTAATAAATCTCTAAAAGATTGCAATAAATTTGTAAATGCATGGAATTTTTCTATCTTAAAAGATATAAAAATTCCATCCTCGAACGAGATTCGAACCCGCGTCTCCCGCCACAACTGTGAGCTCAGTTTCCGGAGTATCACGAGTATCTCGACTATAATTCACTTACTCCATTGTTCAACACAAGGAATCATGCAACCAAAGGAAATAAGACAATTTGAACATTTAATACCGACTTCCATTCTGTGTAGTTATTGGAGTGTAACTCAAAAACTACTAAACCGAATTTGATGAAATTTAAATGGGACCTTTTTTAATTTTAATGGGAACCACACGAGAAGTACCAGCTTTCAAACAAAAAAATAATTTTAAGAATCGGTTCACCCTATCGAAAGTTATGAGGTAAAAAGCATAAAACAGTCAAATTGAGTACCTCCTCCTTTTTGGAAGTCGGTAGAAAAATCAATACATTCACTGACTAACGAGTTAACTAAGAGTTCACTACCTTTTCAGTCCGCCACTTGATAAAAGCGTCAAATGGTATTAAAAGGCTTTCTTTTGAAATTGACAGAATTTTTATAACTAGTTTTACGACTCAGGGTTAAATAATATTTCCAGTAAAATTAACCTCGCTCTATTTAAAATTTTCTCACATCCATAATATTGCAATTTGTAAGGTAAATACAATTCATTTTTATAAGGACAGATTACAGAAACAAGGGAGATACGAAAAGGGGCGGGGCCGGTATCGCAGCAATATGCCCAAAAACAGAATACATTGCTCGCGGCGGTTCGCAACTTTTGTATTATAGTTTTGTGTAAACAGTTTACAATGCTTGCTCTGTGCTCACGAATATTCAAACGGTAAGTTTTAATTCCGCAGTGCATAATGAAGTTATTGAAGCTAACAGTACTTTGAATCGCGGAATACGGCCGCTGCTTGCGACACTAGGTTTTACTTAGCGCACGGATTGTCATCTCTCTAGATGGTTAGACCTATTTTCCTTTCCTAAGAACGACTAACGGACGGTCCCAAAAATCTATCCATCGCCGGTTTACCTTACTAGAGATACTTTACACTTTTTGTATGGACGTTATGTAATTTCTATCGGTAGTAAAGTAAACTGTGGATAGATAGATTATTGGGATCCCCTATAACGGCCGGTCCCAATAATCTATCTATCGCCAGTTTACCTTACTAGAGTTAGATATTTGACACTATTTGTATGGACGTTATGTCAAATTTCTATCGGTAGTAAGGAAAACCGTGGATAGATCTACGATTATTATTCGTACGGATAGATAGATTATTGGGATCCTCCATAAGTCAACGTGATCACCCAAAATTTTTTTATCCGTTATTTAGACAATTATATTATGATTTTAAATAAGATAGGTACTTATATATATATAATTAATGATAAGTCTTGGTAATCAAGTTATAACCAATTGGTATTTTTAATACTTGTCTGATTTTCGAAACCCCTTTCACCAATCAATCAGTTTAAACAGTGCCGGCCTTACTTTTATAAACGCGCTTAATGTTAACTTCATTTAGTACCGCGCACAGCATAATTGTTGTGCGCAATGCTAATGCCCGTTTTCAAACTTTAGGTAGCACCTAAGCCAAGTTAGGTGACATTTTTGTACTACTAAGTGTTACATAACTGGCTTAGGTGTTACCTAAAATGTTGGTGAAACGGGCATAAGTGCGTTATAATTTAAGTAGCGTTTATAATTAAGGCCGTATATCTACATGCTTGATGAATTAAGCTGGTATCTAAAAATTTACATAAAATGCATAATGACACAATAACTGTCGAAACAAAAAAAAAACTTTACATTACCGAATTTCGGTATGTAAAGTTTTTTTTTGGTATTTTTTTTATATTTTTATTTCGTAGATTAGGTCATTATAAGAAACTAATTTCAATATTTTTGTTTTATATTCAGTAGTTATTTTATAATATTTTTTTGAAAATTTGAATCCTATGACGTCACTTTTTTGCACAAATATGTAGTTGCGTTGAGGAGCCAAGAAAAGCACGCGAGTAAAAAAAAAGAAACTAGAACTTACTTTGACACTTGACAGTGACACCTACTAATTCGTAAGTCTCTATTCAATCAAAACAAAAGTCCGCTCGTGTTGTGAATCGATAATAAAATGCAAAAAAGTGACGTCATTTAGAGGTCAATGAAAGTCGAATTATTTCATCGTTTTTTGTTAAAATAAATGGCATCTTATCGTTTTAAAAGGTCAGAGTAGAAAAATAAGGGTTTGTAACATAAAATCTCGAAATGGTTTCGGAATTGGCATAGGTTAATTTTTTTTAGCATACCGAATTAGGACAATAAGGTGAATGATAAGTTCGAGACAGCTATACCTATCTAACTAACCATTTAATTGCTACATTTGATGTTAAATAACGATGCGTGTGCGTCGACGGTGTAGCTCACTTGTCTAGAAAGTACTCAAGGAGATCCCAATAATAAAACACAGACATATGCAAAGAGTGCTACCCTTTGAATGTTAAAAAAAATACAATGAAGATGTTTCGGTTTGATAATGTCTATCTGATGTAATTGCCTAGCTATTCAATAGATGTCGCTCCGTCCCCATACGCTAGTACGGCGTTTATGCATCGGTGGTTTACTGGACATGGCGTCTGACACGGATTGTCGGAGGACGCGGGTTCAAATCCTGTTCGAGGATGTGTATTTTTCTCTTTAAAATTGCTAAGCTTGGTAACCAAGCAGGCGTTAGTGCCTTAATGCATACAATAAATATTTTAAAAATATGTTTTTAGTTGTTTTTAAAATCTTGATTTCCTTTTCTATTTCAGCGTAGTAAGCCTCAGAGATACAAAAATTTAATTAAAAAAATATTGTATGAATTTGAAGTCATACAACAGTGTCGGCTTTTCAGGCAAGATAAGATAATTTTTAAAGTGATTCATAGCTTAGGGGTAGAACAGTTGATGCTGATGAGGTAGATGATATGTAGATATAATATACCTCAGGTATATGAGCTTTCTTTGAAGGCAACCAATGAAATCCACAGCAATGTATATGACACTTTTTAGTGCCTGTCTGGCTAGCTACCACCCTCATGTTGTTACGTTTTACGAAGTATCTAACTGAGTCACAGAATAAATAATAGTACTAAGGTGATCCTGCAGCTGTCCTTGAGTGCCACACACCGTTCATGTGTGATAACCACCTTCGATTGCACCATCATATTAGATAGCAGTCAAACACTAGAAAAACAGTGTATGATAACACCAATTTTATCAGAACAGTCTAGAGATTTCTTATATGTAATTGACTGATTTTCTAATAATGACAACTTACCTATAATCTCGGAAAACGTGTGGAATTACACGTATGCCTGCAATAAGATACATTTTTACAAGTGCCTCAAATTACATTTTTTTTTTATAAATTAACATATTAAGTTATTCTAAAGTGAAGAATTTTTTATTATTTTTTACATTATTATAACATTAAGTATTGTATCATAGTTATTAAAATTATGGAATGTATACATTTTAGTGCAGGTGACTGTACATATACATTGTGCACGCGGCTGAAGTCGTGAAACGCAGCTTCTTTTACGACCACTTCCTTCAACTAAGTACCTTAACTAGGTAAATTAGGACTCTTGTGCAAAGAGGCCTTCTTGGTTGGAAGTTAGCTGTCCCAAATCGCTTTAAGTGTAAAAGTATATAGCACCAACGGCTAGTAACAAATTTTTTTATAGTAGTACTTTTTTAAAGCACTAAAGCCTAGTTCGGGCTAGGCTAGTAATTTAGTAGGGTAGCGAGTAATTTAGTGGCTAAAAGTGTGCGAACCACAACAATCTAGTAGTTTAGTGACCAATTTAGTCGAGTCGATCCAATTTATTCTATTTTTTTCGGGCGAGTAGCACCTCTACCTGCCTGTGCCTACTGGTTCGTGACTGGTTCACCGGCTAAGCAAGTCCGAACCTGTAGATTAGTCGAGTTGTCAAGTAGGCCGCTAAAATGCAGATCGTTCATTTTGCAAAACACCACTCACTTGTGTACTGTACTCGACCGTAATGCGAACGATTCCTGGGCAGTAGCGAATAGTTTAGCTACTAAATTGCTAAAGTAGTCTGAATAGCGATACCAAACTTTGCAATTTTAAGCCGGAAAAATTTGCATCCTATGTCCCCATAAGACGGTTAAAATCAGATAGAGAGTAAAAATTAGATGCTTCGAGCATCAAGCTCGAGCTCGAGAACCTCGAGCCTCGGTGGGCTAGTTGGTCATGGCGTCTGACATGGATTATCGGAAGATGCGGGTTCGATTCCCGTCCGAGCATGTGAATTTTTCTCTCTAAAAATGTTAACCTTTTTTGTTAATTTTCATTTTTTTTCCTTCATTTGTGCTAGATTTATATTATGTTATTAGGAGACGGTCATCATCATCATCTCAGCCGTAGGACGTTGCACTGCTGAACATAGGCCTCTCCCAGGAGACGGTACAAGCACGAGATTTTTTTTAATGTTTGTTACCTCATAACTTTCGATAGGGTGAACCAACTCTCAAAATTATTTTTTTGTTTGCTAAAGCTAGTACTTATCGTGTGGTCCCATTTAAATTTCATCTAATTCGGTCCAGTAGTTTTTGAGTCACATTCCAATAACTGAATTTCCAAATAGTAGGTAATACAATTTTCAAATAGTACTTGTTTTTCATTTTGAGGTACGGAAACCAAAAATACTAATACGAGTAAATAAAAAAATATGTCTAGGACGTTTATAAGGCACTTTAATCAATTTTTCAACACAAATTGCTTCTTAAATAGATTATGTAACTGTTATTGAAATTCAAAGTTCGACATTAAGTAAAATATCCTTTCTTTGTTAAAATTATTTAAAACTTTATCATTATGATTAAATTTAAAATATTATTTCATTATAGAGGTAAATCAAAATCCCATCAGAATTTTATTATTGCAAAAATTGTAGATTTTGTTATTACGAAATAAATTTCTGCATCAAGCATCGTCATGTTTCCTCGGGAATCTGCCACACGTGTTGTATATGTTGTATATTACTAACTAGCTGCGTCCCGCGGGTGAAAACCCGCGTGGTGATAGATGATGACGAGGATGAATCAAATATAGCGTATGTTACTCCGGCTTAATGTAGCAATATACTCGTGATTGCATGCATGTGGGTAGCTTGACTCTTGACTTTTTTATACTGACGTAGGTTGACTGGACTTATGAACTATGTATTATACTGACTTCTTTGGGGATATGCAATACGATATATACGCCAGTGCGTTCCGGTGACCTGCGAATGGGTCATGCGATGATGATACTACGCCAGTGCGGTCCGGTGACCTGCGAATGAGTCATGCGATGATGATACTACGCCAGTGCGGTCCGGTGACCTTCGAATGGGTCATGCGATGATGATACTACGCCAGTGCGTTCCGGTGACCTGCGAATGGTTCATGCGATGATGATACTACGCCAGTGCGTTCCGGTGACCTGCGAATGGGTCATGCGATGATGATACTACGCCAGTGCGTTCCGGTGACCTGCGAATAGGTCATGCGATGATGATACTACGCCAGTGCGTTCCGGTGACCTGCGAATGGTTCATGCGATGATGATACTACGCCAGTGCGTTCCGGTGACCTGCGAATGGTTCATGCGATGATGATACTACGCCAGTGCGTTCCGGTGACCTGCGAATGGGTCATGCGATGATGATACTACGCCAGTGCGTTCCGGTGACCTGCGAATGGGTCATGCGATGATGATACTACGCCAGTGCGTTCCGGTGACCTGCGAATGGGTCATGCGATGATGATACTACGCCAGTGCGGTCCGGTGACCTTCGAATGGGTCATGCGATGATGATTATTTATGTTATGATATGTATATACGATGATGTCAACGACAGTGGGTTTAATGACACGATATCTTCAGTCTCTATTCCTACCCTCTCAACATGTTTTTTATTGCACACTTGTAGCCTTGGTACTTGGAACGTTGCGCGCGATGGCCTAGGTTGTTCCATTCCACAAATCTTTTCTACAGATGGCACAGCGGTACCTGGTCCCTCAGATGCAAGGCTAGGCAGAATTTGGAGATCTTAGGAAAACTAAGAACGCGAAGGTGCTTGCAAAGGAGATTGAGCTCTAGGAGTTTGGTATGTAAGAGACACACCCAACTATTTGTTGTTTATTTTATTAGTTTCCCCAACTATGATAAGTTAGTTACACGTACTAGAATCGTGTCGCGGCCGTGTGGGTGCGGCTTGCTAATATAGATATGTTTCTTCTAAACTTAAATATATCAGCATGCGAAGCACTTTAATATGGCAAGCAAGTGGCGCTCTCATGCGAGTCGCGACAATAATAATATTATATTCCGCAGCGTACGCGATATAAGGTCATTTTTTGGTATGTTTTCTACACCTTGGGTTACATTATCGAAGTTTTCATTATTCACCTTTTTTGAATATACTATATGGCCGATGTTCACCAGGGAAAATGTAGGATTCTAATGGTGAAATAATTTTTCAAATCGGTCCAGTAGTTTCGGAGCCTATTACATTCAAACAAACAAATCTTTCGTCTTTATAATATTATAAGTGTTGAAGTGTAGATAGATGTAGATTTAGTTTTTACGATAATTTGTACCTCTCTCTAAAATTGAACTGTCAAACTGCAAAAGGTCCAAAAGAGCGTGGCCGGAGAAAACAGAGAACAGCATGAAGAAAAAAATTGAACATATGTCCGGGGCACACACCTCACTGTAAATTGAGTTTCATTCAAAACCGTTATGAGGAACGCCGTTTAGACAGGTTATTAATTTTTGACCTGGGAACAATTGTTTTATATGGGCATGTTACAGGCTTGGATACAGATCAATTATAAAACTAAATAATTATACGTCTACTTATTTGAAGTGAACGCTGCAATCCAATATCATATAGGTAAAACTAATAAACGAATGAGGTGAGAGAATATTTAGTATTTTTAGTAATTTAGAAATGTTATATAACTTTCCTTTCATTAGCCTTACCCAGACGTGTGGTGCTTGTTTCTAATGCAATTAAATAGAAAAGACGACTTTTATACGATTTAAGTGAACCATTTCAAATGTTTCTTCATTGGCTTACCTGTCAAAGTAAAAGGTTCAAAGCTTGAAAGCGGAGCTCGTAAATACGAGCTGCATTTTTCTGACTTTTATAAAAAAGAAAGGCCCGCCGCAAACATAATTGTACTATACTAAGATTTTCTTCTCAGAGTTGCTTGTAAATTGGTGAAATATTTAAATAAATACCGTTGATCGGGTCAATTCAGTACTTTGTAGTGATACCAATATATCCCTATAAACAATACAATACCAAACCAACTCCGACCATAGAAAATTTGAGGTGAGACGAAAACGTTACGTAATTATTTAAAAAATCAAGTAATATCAATAAATTTAAGCAAGACTAGATCCCTAGATTATGATCAGCAGCAAATGCAAAGCAAGCGATGGGGGTCTGTCGAGTTTCGAAGTATTAAATATCGGTCAAATATCTATGTAAAATTAGCCAACATTATCTAAATACTGTTGGCCTTGAAAAATTTAAATGATAGTGGGAACAACCCTTTATTCGTTTACATTTACTGTATATTACTTCCGAACAGTTGGTGGTCCATTTTTTGTTGTTGGCTGGACAGAAACTACATAAAATGGGCTTTCACCGTTAAAAGGTTAAGAATCACTGTTCTAGATAAATAAGTCGATCAGGACCACGCCTGCCAAACACAGTTGTAGTATAACCCAATGCTTTAAGCTGTATAAATATTGCGTGATATTGCACTTCACCCCCAAGCTGTTTTCTGGTTCACTCAGTAATTTTACTTGCTGCAATATCAAATAATCAAAAATGCTAGAACTTTGTTGAAAGGTAGATTTCTCTTCAAAGGAGTATACGTGCAAAGCGAGATTATTGTCCATCTGATTGAATAATTACGACAGTTATTGCTATCCAGCTGTCTGCAATATGATAAAGAAGACATGGACGACAAGTCTCCAACACGTTAATTATGATGCTCCAGTGGACACTGGAAATAGATACGGAGGAAAGAGGCGAGCTTTATCCAATAATAATTCTCACTTGGATCGCTCTATTTGCTCGGCCGTTGCACGATCTGATATTGAATACGGATTAAGTGAATTATATTCAAAGTGGCTGGTAGCGCCGACTCGCAGAGTTCCAGATAAGAGGATTACTTACA
Organism: Selenia dentaria; assembly: GCA_917880725.1. Lineage (NCBI taxonomy): Eukaryota > Metazoa > Arthropoda > Insecta > Lepidoptera > Geometridae > Selenia > Selenia dentaria. The sequence continues at coordinate 14,789,120 of OU862888.1, read as the reverse complement.
AGTTATAATTGGTTCTCGCTATTCGAGTGAGAAAACCCCAGTGTCTCCGAGCACCTCTTAACTTTTTAGATAAAAGTAGCAATTTTATTTTTGTGAGACTTAGAATTCGTTAACAGCTGAGCTTTTATTTCATTCGTAATTGTTTGATGTGTCTTTAATGTTCCGTACCTAATTTGGCACAGACAAGTCGATCTTGTCCCTCTCAATCTTCAGAGGTTTAACCGAGTGGTAATTTGGTAACCTATTAATTCCTGCAAGAACATGGCAACCTTACCGTGATGCTGCTGCATTAGGTGTAATCTGCACGCTACGCAACTCCTCATGAACTTATGGCATATGTATTTGGGCTCATTTCGTTGCCCCCAGTTATTTGTTTTTTTTCTTTTTTGCGTTGTATATAATATTCATAATAATACCGCAGGGGAAACTTTGTGGCGAGCATTCGGTCAGGAGCGGCACCGTAGTTCTCCCTGGGTCTAAATGAGAATCTTGACTCATAGCTTGCCTTAATTGGCCGTTTGGTGGAAGGCAAGAGCAAGAACCAAAAAGCTCCAAGGGAAGTGTTGAAGTAAATAACGCCAGAAAATGCGCTCTTGTGATACCGTTGCACACCCTTTAGCCATCTTTTTTTTTAAACCCCGCTTTTTCTGCTAAACCCGGTATCATTGGGTATTGTCACTGGGTTGTAGACAGCACAGTTGTAGAGATGTATACATCCGATGCACGGGCCACCGACTTACAAATCCAGTCACATAGAGAGGCAATGGTTGAGAGAATTAATTTGACCCTACAGGCAGTTTCCGAGTGGGGAGATGCCAATCTGGTCAAATTCAATGCTTCGAAAACGCAGTCGTGTCTATTTAGTGCCAAGAAGAGGCCTTTTCAATTCACTCCTATCTTCCGAGGTGTGCCTGTTCCGATAACCGACCAACTCGAGCTGCTTGGTGTAACACTTACACCGAAACATAATTTTGGGTTATACATCGAGTTCAGGGCTGAAGTAGCCGCGAAAAAGCTGGGAGTCCTTCGGAAAGTGCGCCGGTATTTCACACCGGGACAGCTTCTAAACTTGTATCAAGCTCAAGTCCGTTCTTGTATGGAATATTGCAGCCATCTCTGGGATGGTTCGGCTAAATACCAACTCGAAGCCTTGGACTCCATAGATAACCGAGCAAGGAAACTCATTGGTGACGATGCTTTAGTGGAGGCTAGACTTCAAAGCCTTGAACATAGACGCAAAATTGCCAGCTTATCGGTGTTTTACAGGATTCACTTCGGAGAGTGTGCGATCGATCTTCACAATCTTATTCCCTCATCTCCTTTCTTTCATCGAACAACAAGACGCACAGGAACACGTCATCCGTACATGGTCAAAATTTCAAAAATACGCACGAAGCACTTCAAATCTAGCTTCATAATGCGTATGGCTGAAGTATGGAACAACCTACCAGCGTCTATATTTCCTGACATATACAATCTCGGAGTCTTCAAATACAGAGTGATTAGGTACCTTTTAGGCAAGCATGTACCACCGTAGACCGCGTCATCACTTTCCATCAGGTGAGACTGTGTTCAAATGCTTGTTTATAAAATGTAAAAAAAAAAACTTTAGCCATCCACATCAAAGTTGCCTTTTTTGTCACCTATGATCGTAATTTTTAGTGGGTTGGAAGTCACTACCTGCCTAAGTATTTTAATATGAGACTAAAATTGGCAGATACCGTAGTCTCGTCCATAGCTTTGCCTTATCATTTAGAGTTCTTGGTCAATAGCCCTACTATGTTACCAATATATTCTAATAGATCATTCCAAATGCTGTTTTTATACACATTGTATATTTTATACCAAACAGGCCTCGAGGTGTTGGATATATAAGACCGTATATTGAACCCGTGAAATAAATTAAATAATAATAATAATACGTATTTAACAAAGAATACACAACATATATTTTACAATACAAAAAACAAAAGGGAGTTCTATTTCTACGTTCTTATTATCGAAAGATCTAATGTAGGATATACTTGTAGTAAGAAACAAGAAGTATACATTACACTAGCTGCGCTCCGCGGTTTCACCCAAGTGATGATGGAAAATTATGTATCAAATATAGCGGATGTTACTCAGGCATAATGTAACTTTCTATTGGTGAAAGAGTTTTTTAATCAGTTTAGTAAACTTTGCGTTTATCCATTACAAACAAACAAACAATCAAATCTTTCCTGTTTATTATTAGAGTAGATAAAGATTCATACTTACCAAACGACGAATAATGTGGCCTTGTTTGTACCGGCGTTAATATTGCATATTTTAACATGGAAAAGTAGTAATTGTGGCATAACTGTAATAGTTAGACATATGGTATTGACTTTTATGTATATATTGATGTATTCTATAAAACTCTAGCACATTACTATGGTATATTGTCAACAGTTTCCGCAGCGTGCACAATATAAGGATTTTTGGTATATTTTTTCACAGCTTGGGTTACATTTTTAAAGATTTCATACGGATCCCTAACTTACTTTGGAAATGTTTTATAGCCTATGTTTATAAGGGATAATGTAGGATTCTAATGGTGAAAGATTTTTTCTTATCGGTATAGTAGTTCCGGAGTTGATTCAATTCAAACAAACAATTCTTTCCTCTTTATAATATTATATTATATAATTGTAGATTATTTCAGACACTGTAATTGGTTTAATCTGTTAATGAGCAGAAAGGCAGCAGAGTAAAATAATTCAGGTTAGTTTAAATACTTGGTAGTCCCATAATAATGTCTAATAAACTGTTCACCGATAGAAATGGGCATAACAATGAAATGTCATTCATTAAAATCATCCCAATTTATTTGGAGTTAGCGCAGAATATTTCTTTTCATTTCTCATACTCGAAAAGTATTGTCATTTTGATCTGATTATTGGGTGAAAAATGCTACTTCCCTTCATAGAGAGGGAAAAACTCATACAAATTACTTCCCATGCCGGAATGAACTTTAAACCGCAGATGGTTTTGCCAACTAAGGTACTGAGGAAATCTGAGGTAGCTTCGTTTACTTAAGATTGCTTTTTTTTAAAAATTGATTGCTGGTTAGTAAGCGAAATCTGAACTAATCGTATACTGATTTAAAAATCTTTCTAACTAAGATGTAACTTTTAATTTCACGAATTGTACTAATTTGACAATTAATTTTAAATAGGTACTACTAATATTATTATATATTATCACTAAATACCTAGTATAGATAAACAACTAGTTTTATTTTTCTCATATTCGAAATGAAAAGTAGAGTGTTTAACACGGGTAAAAGAATAAATTGCTACTCGGACTATAGTCTAACGGCCCGTCCCAATAATCTATCTATCGCCGGTTTACCTTACTAGAGTTAGATATTTGACACTATTTGTATGTACGTTATGTCAAATTTCTATCGGTAGTAAGGAAAACTGTGGATATATAGATTATTGGGATCCCCCTTAAATACCTCGGGAATAGATTCTTTCGTCCCTCGGTTAACAATCTACTATTCCTCAACTCTCTTCTGTCAGCCGTCATCACATCAATTGCACCCTCTTTGTTCACGTCGTCGTTCAAAATCCTTCCATCTTTACTCTGGTCTATCTCTTTGTTGCCGTATACTGACTTACTTTTCTACCGACTTCCAAAAAAAGGAGGAGGTACTCAATTCGACTGTTTTTTATGTTTGTTACCTCATAACTTTTGATAGGGTGAACCCATTCTCAAAATTCTATTTTTGCTTCCCATTTAAATTTCATCAAATTCGGTCCAGCAATTTTTGAGATACACTCCAATAACTAAATTGAATGGAAGTTGGTATTAAATTTTTCATATTGTACTATCACTCACTACATGTGTTGTATATTTCGTCACAGTACGCCCATACCAAGCCAAACGATTCTGTAACTTTTCTGTAGCATAATTGACACAGAGCTAAGCGTCTCAGTTCCGAGATTGGCCAAAATTTACTTTTGTCCGTCTGTCTGTTCTCTCCTCTGTGAATATGAGCATGTTCATGAGCATGAATAAATGTGAACTGATGTTCACATTTTCAATCGATCATCGAAAATCAATCGATTTTGGCGAAAAGGGTATGTCTGTTAAAGCATTATTTATCAACAGATTTCAATCAAATTCCAAATTTGAGAGCGACACTAAGGAATTAATTTTACACAAACTGTTGCGAAAAAAAAAATCAATATGGTAGTGGAGGGAGAAGTATAGCGTTATTTAAAGACGGATTTCTTTTTCTACCGACTTCCAAAAAGGAGGAGGTACTCAATCCGACTGAAAACAAAAACTGAAACTGAAAAAAAGAACTGAAAAAAAGATAGATAGTTGTTTTTCATTGTGAAGGAAATTGAAACGTTCCTTAAGATAGCGCGGGGTCAAAGGATTGAACAAAATGTTGTAAAGGAGAGAGAGTATGTGAGCATTCCGGCGAAGACGTATAGGGAGCCACTTGAGCTTTGATCGATATTGAGATATGTGATCATACTTGCGCAAACCAAATATAAATCTTATGCAGAAGTTTTGAAGACGCTCAAGCTTATCTAGTTGATTCTCAGTGAGATCTGGATAGCAGACATCAGCGTAATCTAGAATTGGGAGTAGAAGAGATTGAACTAGAGCAATTTTAGTGATGACAGGAAGAAAGTTGCGCAGCCTTTTTAAAGCGCCAGCGGTGGCGTACAATTTGCGACTAGTAACTTGTAGCTGAGGAGCCCAGCTTAAGCAATGATCGATTGTCAACCCTAGATTTTTTAAAGATGTACTATAGGGAATAGGGACTCCATCAAAATGAATGGATGGAATCGTTGACAAGTCCACCTTTGAGATTAACTGCGAACTTCCCACAATCATTACCTGCGTCTTGCTATGATTTATTTTCAGACCAAATTGTCTGCACCATGTTGTGATGCAATTTAAATCAGCATTTATTAGGTCTACGGCTCCAGAAAGCTGGTAAAGAGGGGCTTTAGAGTAGATTTGTAGATCGTCTGCGTATAAGTGGTAGGAGGAAGAAAAATTATTTGAGATTGAATTAATAAATATTGCGAAAAGGAGAGGAGATAAAACGCCGCCTTGGGGAACACCTGCAATTGCATCACACCAGGAAGAGAACTTCTCTTCTAGACGGATCCGTTGCCGGCGCCCAAATAAATAACTGTGAAACCAATCGAGTACCGTTGGAGATATGTTAATTGAGCGTAGTATGGCTAGAAGTATGTCAAAGTCAACTGTGTTAAAAGCATTACTAAAATCTAGTAATGTAAGTATAGTTAAGTTTCTGTTGTCCATGGATAAGCGAATGTCATCAGTGATCTTCACGATATGAGAACTTGAGAGTTACATTTTAAATAAAGATGGAATAATGCACTAAAACTTTTATTATTCGACACACACAATTGTAACCATTGCTGTTCTATTCACACAAAGAGGAAGTAGTATACACCGGAAAACTAGTAATTTGGCCATAGACAACAAATATCTTAACACTCCCTCTCAATTTGAAGTAATTAAATTACATTACTATTTTACTAAAAATATACTTAAAATTGTTACATATAGATTTTTAAACTTTAGTATTTACAACCTGGCAATACTAAACTGACAGATTTGACATTTCAAGTTTGAACTCTAGTTTTGACTTTGACAATAAAATCTAAACATAACCTCTAAAGAAAATGAATATAAAAAGGATTGACACAAAATCTCTTATTTAAACAAATTAGCACGAAAATAACTATGTTTAACACTACACAGTGGTTTAGTCATAATGTCTGAAGTATTGTCACTGGTGCTCACATATTTCACGGTAATAATGTTTCTAGCAATAATATCTTTAACAAAATGAAACTTTATATCTATATGTTTTGAATACTTGGTATTTTCACTATTCAACAACATCTTTATTGCACTTTGATTGTCCACTCTCAGTTCAACAATGCACTGATTACCAAAGTCCTTTGCTAGTCCTTGAACAAACAGCAGTTCAGATCCACACATTGCTGCGGCTACATATTCTGCCTCACATGTTGATAATGAGACAGACTGTTGCTTCTTTGAAGACCATGCGATCAGATTGCCTTGGTGATATGTGACCATACCACTGACACTCTTTCGGTCCCTCTTATCACCCGCCCAATCTGCATCTGAAAAGGCTGTAATTAAAGAGAGGTTATTATTATCTTCTTCCTTCTTATGATATGTCAATTCCATGTTTTGAGTTGCTTTCAAATAGCGCAATATCCTCTTAGCTGCATTCCACAAGCTTCTTGTTGGCTTATCCAAATATCTACTAAGAAAAGAAGTAGCAAAGGTTATATCTGGTCTACTGATTGTGGCCAGATAGTTAAGGCATCCCAGGAGTTCTCGGTATGGTATGTTATTAATCACTTTTTCATTTTCAGGTACTTGGAAGTTTTTCTCCATTGGTGTCTTCGCTTCGCTACAGTTTTTCATGTTAAACTTCTCCATGATATTTTTAATAAACTGTTTTTGTGATAATTTTATAGTGTTTTCATTTTTCTGTATTTCAATACCTAAAAAGTTTTTTATGGTTCCCAAGTTTTTAGCTTTAAATTTTTCTTGCAAAAGTTTGACTATTTTATTTACTTCTTTTTCACTTCCCATCAGCATTATATCATCGACAAACAGTATTAACCATATATTATTTCCTGTATATAGGCAAATATCATTTTTTGATCTTGTCATATTTATTTTTTTGCAAAATGTGTCAAATGTATTATTCCAGCATTTAGGTGATTCTTTCAAACCATATAATGCTTTATTGAGTTTTAATACAGTACTTCCTTCATTTTTAATGTTGACTCCCTCTGGAATTTTAATATATACCTCCGTCTCTAGGTTTCCATTTAAAAATGCAGTAGGTATATCTAATTGCTGTATGTACCAGTTATTATTCACTGTTTGTGATAATCCCATTCTTATGGTGGTCATCTTTGCTACTGGAGCATACACATAATTGACAGTTTCTTGTTGGAAACCACGGGCAACTAGCCTCGCTTTTCTTGTTCCATCTGATTTTGTCTTGAAAATCCACTTGGCGTCAATTGCCTTATGGCCCATTGGCAGCTCTGCTTCTACCCAAGTGTTTTGTTGTTCTAATGATTTAATCTCATTCTCTACTGCTGTTTTCCATTTTACACTCTGCTCTACAGCTTCTTTGTATGTTACCGGGTCGTTTTCACTAGACAATAGACAATATGCTTCATAAGTTTCATATTCATTTAAATATTCAGGTGTTTTCACTTCTCTACCAGACCTTGTATATTTTTGCTGTCTTTTATTGTCACTTTGGTCTTCATCTTGCCATTCGACTTCATGATGTGTTGCATCATCTAATGTTTGCTCTATTTCTTGTTCATTTGTTAAGTCGTCGACTGTTTCCTGAATTATGAACTTATCTGGTTCTGAGTTTTAATTCTTTTCACAAAACTTAATATCAGCTTCATTAAATCTTACATCTCTTGATACTATTACTTTGTCTGTGTCAGGGTCCCATAGTTTATAGCCATTGATGGCATACCCTACCATTCTAGCCGGGGTTGCTCTGCTGGACAACTTGTCTTGTTTAGGCATTATGTGTACCCAAGCTTTACTTCCAAAAGTATTTATCTTTTTTAGATCCATTTCTTTATTCATGACTTTGTCTTGTATGGAGGAACAAGGCGATCTATTTATAAGGAATGTGGCTGTCACTACTGCATGTCCCCACAGATGCCGTGGCAGATTAGACTCATCTAACATTGTTCGGGCTTTGTCATAAATGGTTCTATTCATTCTTTCAGCTTTACCGTTTTGTTGGGGACTATATTTTTGAGTATACTCGATTTGCACTCCATTTTTTGAGCAGAAATCTTTTAATGATTTTGCTGTAAATTCACCACCGTTATCACACCGGATTCTTTTGATTTTTATTTCCATTTGTCTTTACATTTCTTTATATATAGTATTAACTTTTCTGTTGCTTCCCATTTATTCCTTAATAAATATGTTTGGGTGAAGTGACTGTAGTCGTCGATTATTGTTTGAAAATATCTATACCCTTCAGCAGTCGGCACTCTAGCTGGACCTGCTATGTCTGTATGTATTAAGTCACCAATTTTACTGGACCTTGGTCTTTGTATTCGTTTGAATGGCAATCTTGTGGCTTTATTTTTCATGCATGTCTCACACAGTTTTTTGCTAAATGGTAACCCTAATATAGCCAATTTCTTTCTGCACATATGTCCAAATCTTTGATGCCACAAGTTTTCATTGGCTGGTTGACATAAATTAGCACTTTCTATTTTAGCATTTATGGTCACCTTAAATGTGTACAGCTTTCCCTGTTTTACACCATGAAAGTTTTCCATTTTATTCTTTATAAGCAATGTACTTTTTCTAAAAATCACTTGCATGCCTCTTTCAACTAATTTCCCTACTGAAATTAAGTTTGTGGTCAGTCCAGGTAATATTACAGCCTCAATCTTCAACTTCTTTCCTTTATTAGTGCAATCTAAAATTCCCTTTTTAGTGGCCGTGAGTGTTTGGCCATTTGCTATTTTTATAACCAGTTCATGTTCTAATTCTGTTATCTCAGTCATGAATTCTTCATAACACTCTTGAATGAAGTGTTGTGTTGCACCTGAGTCTACCACAAATGATATTGTGTTATTTACATTCTTGGCTGTTAAAGCTTGTTCCGAAGCAATGAATAGTTTAACATATCCTCTTCTGCAGAATGAGCTGCTCCCGAGGTGGAACCTCTGTAACCTCTGGATCCTCTGAAACTTCTAGGTCCTCTATAACCTCTTCTTCGGCTAGACATTTGGCACTCATAAGATTTATGTCCTTTTCCTTTACATCTGTAGCAAATAACCGTTTGGGTGCCTATAAATGAAGTTTGGTTTTCTGGGTTGGAAGTTTCTTCTTGTTTCACTTGCCTCACTTCATGGTCCAATAGTTTGGTTTTTACAAATTCCAATCTTAATTCAGTGTTAAAAGTTTCAATTGCTGTAATTATATGATTATATTCTTCCCCCAATCCCGTGAGGAGGTAACAAACTTTATCAGTGTCTTCTATTTTTTCTCCTGTTACTTCCAGTTCCCTTATAATATCATCAAATTTTTCAAAATATTGTTCCGACTTTGAACCACTTTTGTGCTTTAAAGTTAAAAGCTTTCTTCTTAGAGCTATTTTAGATATAACACTTTTCCTCTGAAATGTGCTCTTTAATACGTCGAGCATACTTTTTGCTGTAGTGCAGTCCTTTATTAAATTCAAATGACGATCAGTTAGACATTGCACAATTAAGCTTCTTGCCTTTGCATCAGTGACCTTTTCACTTCGACTTTTCCTGTCAAAGTTATTTCTTTCAGATTTCTCTCTTCAAGTAGGCATTGTACTCTAAAGAGCCAATTATCGAAATTTTCACCTTTTAATTGAGGAAAATTTGCCGGCGTGGTCGCCATTTTGTTGCTGACAACGCGCTCGGTATATTTTTTTTTATTTTTCTAAAAATACAATATTACGTCTACGTCTGACTGCCCTACTACCTATTATCCTAAAAGGCGTCAAAAGGCCCATAACCTATGAGAACTTGTGAGTTACTTTTTAAATAAAGATGGAATAAGGCACTAAAACTTTTATTATTCGACACACACAATTGTAACCATTGCTGTTCTATTCACACAAAGAGGAATATATATATACACCGGAAAACTAGTAATTTGGCCATAGACAACAAATATCTAAACACACGAGAGTGCTTACTGTGCTGCGGCCAAGACGAAAACCGGATTGGAAAGGATTTAGTAGGTCATGAGAGGATAAATATTTGCTTATTTGGCTGTGGACTAGGCGCTCAAGAACTTTTGATAGAAATGGGAGAATGGATATAGGACGATATTCAGTAAAAGATTTGGGATTGGGATTTTTGGGTAAGGGAATAAGTTGTGCATCTTTCCAGATAGTGGGATAAATGCCGTTTGTCATGGAGTTATTAAATATAAGGCAGAGAACAGGAAGGATGATGTCAAGGATGGGCACTATCATATTGCGACTAATTCCATCACCGCCTACAGCATTGGACGTGATCGATAATAAGCTCTTCTTAACATCACAAGCGGACACTCGATTAAAAACAAAAGGAGAGTAGTCAGGAATCGGTAACGTTGAAAGATAATTAATAGTATTAGATTTTTCAGATACATCAATAGGAAGCACTGAAGAGAAATAGAGATTGAGAGAATCTATGTTTATGTTGTTAGGGATACTATCTTGAAGAGATTTACCAATTCCAAAAGACCTTAGAAACTGCCAGACTTTTGCTGGATCATCATTATCGACTGATTTATGAATATGGCGACGCAGGGCATCCCTACACACCATATTGCAACGATTTCTGGACTTCACATATTTTTCTTTGTTAGAGTCATTAGGGCGGCATTTATATTTATGTCTAGCACTACATTTTTTGCTCATTAATAATTTAATGTGATCTGTAAGCCAAGCAGCTGGACGATGCTTTAGCTTGATGGCACGTAATGGAGCGTGCTTATCGTACAATTGAGTAATCATTGAATTGAAAATTGCAACTTGGTCATCGACTGTTACAGCGTTGGTCACAGGGGACCAGTCTATGTTGCTAGCATCTTGTAACATTTTTTCTTTATTCATACCACTAAAATTGCGCTGAAGAATTACTTTGGGTTTAATTTTTGGAGGTTGAATTTTATACGAGAGAAATATTAGGTCATGATATGAGAAATTGTCAGCAGAACATTGACCATGCTTAGCAACATGCTGTGGAGAAGACACTATACACAAATCAAGGAGGGAGGGGCTATAATTGGGTGCATGATGAGTGGCACTAAATGGGAGGATATGCATGTTGCAAGATTTAATGATCGATTCAAAGGAATGAGTGCGGTGGTCTTGCTTGAGGAGACAGGTATTAAAGTCTCCTAAAATAATGTTATGGCTATATAATGGAATAAGATCTTCTAAGATTTTCTCAAAAGATGAAAAGTAATTGACACTTGAGGAGTGGCTGTAGTAGGCTCCAAGCAGTATTTTGTTATTAGATAAAATTACCTCCACAAACAGATGCTCGCCGGCGTTGGAGGGTGGTGGTTGAGGCGATGTGCTGATCACAGAAAAGGAATATTTGACCTTAAGTAAATAGCCACACCACCACCTCTACTACTCGTGCGGTCGTTGCGTATGAGGTGAAAACCGGGTAGTGAGTACAAGGTAGTAGGAAGGCAAGGTTTGAGCCACGTCTCAGAGACTACTATAGCTTGAATATTTTTGTTAAGGACGGATGCCTGCATATCAGGATAATGAGCCGGAATGCTTTGCACGTTAATGTGGACTACGTTAAAGTTTTTAGGTACATCAGAAAACTGAGCCTCAAGAGGGTCGGCAAGGGATGGTAAGCTTACAAAACTGCCATCGTCTGTGCTACCATCGGAAAGTAAAGATAAGAATGATTGGTCGCTATCACTACTTGCATTATCATTGAATAAATTAAGCATAATATAAATATAAAATAATATATATAAATATTGTAATAAATACTAACTATATAAAATATTTAAATATGTAAAAAATACAATTACTTATAACCAAAACTATCAAAAACTCCACCTACCGGGAATCGCAATAATTAATTAAACAAAACAGAATAAATACTAAGAAAAAAAAAGGGACAACAGTATGTACATACATTAATTTAAACACAATCACATAAATACAAATGCTTCACCGCCGCGGTTTCCATCCATTGACATACTTGCCATACGTTTGAAACTCTGAATATTTAAAAAATACAAAGTGTGGTAAGCCAAAACATAAAAAAAAAATATATATTTATGTCAGTGTCATATGACATTGACGTGACAATGACAAGACAAGCATTAAATACGTATGAAAACTAACCTACCGTACCGCTAATTCTTTGTAAATAAAATTATCAAGTAACATTTGTGGGTGGATAAATGATATAGTTAAGAACAGAAAAAAAGGGTACATACCGAGGAATCGGTACCTCGGCGGGCCGCAAATACAAAATAGAACTAAAAGTGAAAAAACAACAAAACGGTGCTACTTCTTGCTGGCTGAAGGGGCTCGTCGACTTTTCGATGGCGGTGCCGTGTCCCTGGCTCTGGTGGTGACAGCAGCTGTACCTGCAGTCCTAGGCGCACTCGACGCAGCAATCTTATCGAGCTCTTTGAGATTGCTAATCCGATGCCGCACACCATCGGTGCCAAGTACAAAAACAAAGCCATCCCTTGTCCAACACTTTTGAATGCCAAATTTCTGGCGGGCAGCCATGAAAAAATAGATTTTTTTATGTTTTTTACCTCATAACTTTCGATAGGGTGAACCGATTCTCAAAATTCTATTTTTGTTTGTAAGCTGGAGCTTCTTGTGTGGTCCCATTTGAATTTCATCAACTTCGGTTTAGTAGTTTTTGAGTTACACTCCAATAATACCTGAATAGAATGGAAGTCAGTTTTAAATTTTTCAAATTGTACTTGTTTGTTTTTTATTCGTTCACGAGACGACTCTGTACGCGAGCGTACGCGAGATATCGCTAAAACTGATACATATGCCCCTATATTGCTCAAAAGTCTACATAGGTGAAGCCCATTGGAAAATTCAAGCACCTCAAACTTAATTAAAATTTGCCTTTCTTCATTTATAAGGGTTATAAGCTTACAGTTCTTACAGAACCACTAGTATACTTTACATAAATGATTACCACCTATCATATTCCTAAATAACCAACAAATCGTCCCACCGGCATTCTACTGTCCGTACCTAGATATGGCGCAGCTATGGACAATAGGTGAAGTTAAAAGCCGATGTTAATTGAATCGGGCTCAGATTGCAGCACCGGGGCGCTCAGTAATTGTGTTAGTAGCAAACATGTCCGCCGATTTCTAGTGGATGCTCGATTCGCGACTTTTTACAATCCCAGCTTGTTACATACGGATGGCTGACTGCCCGGATGACAACGGCTTTTTTACCTCCGTGAATGGATTGAAGTAACTCAATTATACGTGGCTATATGCGCATTATGTAACTACGTGTCTAACACGAGCAGAGTATATCCTTTTAAAAACAATTGAAGCGTGGTTTAGCGATAAAAATAGATTTGTCGCGAACCATGCATTCCCGATTACCAAAAAACTTAGAAGAATCCTAAAACATGTTTTTTTTTTATTTTGGGGCGAGATGAAGACATTTTATAAAACAACGATTGAGTGTGCGCGATATATGTAGCATAGCTTTAGAGACTTTGACCAACAGCACATATAAATAGCATACTTGCATATAAATAGCATAATAATGATTGTTTATTACATACTCGTAATAAACAATCATTATTTATCGAGAGTTAGTTTATGTCAACCCATGAGAAACTAAATATAATCGAGCGAATTATAATAAAAAAATATTATGATGATTAATTATAAAATATTATGACCAAACAGAAAATGATACAACTTTTGGGGGTATTGTAAAGGTATTAAGTAAGTAGATCAAATAAAAAGTTTTTATTGGTTAGATTTCTACTGAGGCATGACTTGAAGTTATCGTAAAACAGTCTTAATAATTAACATTTAAAAATACAATTTAGTAGTTGTGGCATGCTCCGCTACCGGTGGCAATCTAAGATAAAAAAAAAACCCTAGTTTTCATAAAGTTTTATTGTTTTATATAGAATTAGGTATAAATACCTAAATATTTATATATAACAATATATAATAATTTAAACGAGCAATTCTTGTATCGGAAACGGCTCCAGCGATATTCATGAAATTAAAGTAGTAGTATCGATCTAGCTAAGTTTATTTTTTGAAAACGTCCTTTTATAAGTTCTTTCAGGCATTGAATAGCAACAGTTTGTTCAATGGTAAAACCGGCAAACACTCACATAACGTGAGTGTTTGCCGGTTTTACCATATACCATAACTATGAGTTCTCACGGAAGTTTTTATGACAACAGTTTGTTCGTTGCGTTTAAACTAGATGGCGTAACAGTCGCATTGAAAAATAATAATTGGCGAAAATACTGAATCGCGGTGACAAGATTCTCACGAAACATGAGTTGCTATTTTCTATCCGTATCTATAGCGAACAAAACTCGGTCACCCAGGTACATATATATTACGTGTTATATACTAAGGATAAAAACTAATAAAGACACAATAAATAAAGATTTTACAATTGAGGAGCTATATGTTAACATGTGTGGAAAAATACATTTAATTTGTATGTTCTAAATATTGAAATTATAGCGTTTACTTATATATAACAAGATAACTCATAATACTTGGGTAGTATGATCTGCTCTTCGCAGTAAGTTAATTAAAAACGCCTAAAACTTTTATAATCTTTAATTTTACTGTTATACCACGTAGCACTGTTACAGTTACCATCATAATCGAAAATCGCTGAATACCTCACCAATTGTTACCGAAATAAAAATATCGAACATAGTCTGCGGAGTATTTTAAAAATATTGAAAAGTCTGAATGGAATCCTAGTGAAAATTGGTTCTGCATAGATGCTTGATAGCTAGCCACTGCACGCTGACGAAACATGATAACCTTTGTTTGGAGTCTGCTATGGGAAAGCTGAGCTTTGGATTTGTCGATATTGGAATTTTAAACAAAAAAAATGCAGATTTATTCGTATTTTGTTGTTTCATTTTATAAACTAATTTACTAGTTTTACCTTTGCCTGCGGGAATTACGGTATTTATATTATGGTGTTGACCTTAAACAATCCTAAACATAATTTCATCAAAACCCTTTCACACGGACACTTACACTCACACACACTTTCTAATTGATAATATTATCAGGCATACAAACACTAAGTTTAGGAGATTATCAACAAATCATCATTTATCTGATGGAAAAGCATCAATACCACGTCTGGTCTTAACCGTTGCTATGTCACAGAGCTTTAAGAGCCTATACTACCTCCAATATTTTCGGATGGTCAAAAATTATACAGATTGTAATAAGTGTAAGTATGATAAAGATGTATTTATACTATCCGATTTTAAAACACTCACGCCTATCACACTTTAACGTTGAAACCACCTGCCCGTAAGGATTTATATAAAAGGAATGTGTTCAATATGTGCATAACTCTATATAATTATTTACCCGATGAAATTAAGGCCTTGGATGGAAAACTGTTTAAAAGTAAACTATCAGATTGGCTACTTTCGACTTTTTTTAGGGAACAGAACAGAATACATTGTGACATATATTTTATAAGATCTCGACTTTGTACATGTGTTCTAGCAAATACATTATTTGAGTTGATTTGATTTGACATTTTAGAGCGGGAAAATTCGTCTGAGGTTATAGTTGTGTATCTAAAATTTCAAAACAAGGATGTTGTCTTAGTAGGAACTATTATTCTACATAAACGCAATTCCATTTTATATATACTATGTATCATAATATATATATATATATATATATATATATATACCGTCATCGAAAAATAAACAGAAATAAATTTAAAATTAATCATTTTTTCCAATATGCAACGCATACTCTAAAGAAAGTTTACAGCAACATTACTATAACATAATACAAATCTTTTAGATTTTGCAAAGTTATGAGCCAAAAAATGAACAGCCATTTATTTGTAATTACTTAACATCAATGGCCGACCAATGATTATTTTACTTTAGTCAAACAAAATATTACAAATGAGTTGAAAATAAAAATAAAAGTTAAGTAGGTATTTGTGTCTATTTTGTGACATTTAAGGAAAAAATCGAGTAATTTTAAAAAATCTTGAAAAATAGAATATCACGATTTTCATGAGACTTTTCTTCAGCCATTTTTTGTGGAATAGACCTTGCCTACTACCAGTGTCGCTGTGGCATGTTCTTTTTGGGACAATCTGTATATTATATTGCCGCGATTCGGAGGGCATTCAATGTTATATACAAAACGCCTTTTTCTAAAAATTTACAATACTATATCTGTCGTCTGCTGGAGGAAGGATATCAAATCTGAAATCCATAAAAAGTACCTACAATAGTACAACGCAGAGCTCCCAAAATGGTTATTTCACTCAGGATCAATACGGCTTTCAGAACTTCAGACGACATCACTGCAAAAACGTAAGAAAGAGGAGATCTGACTGAAACGTACATTTAAAAAAATATATACTAAAAACTACTATGTTGGGAAATTGGAAGAATTATACACTATGAATAAAAATACCAAGTTAAGGGGACAATCATTGAAACTAACCAAGCCTCAATGTGCGAGCACCCCTGGAAAACACTTTCTGCTCTATCGCGTAGTGAAACAGTGGAATGAGCTACCAGATAAAGTGATCAGTGCGCAGTCGTTGAAAAGTTGAAAAAATAGACTGGATGAAGACTTAAAAACTAAACTTTAAATCAAGTGCAGTGATATATATGCACGATTCAGCTCAATGCGCTGCTATATACAAAAAGAAACAAATTTAAAATGGAATCGGCTTCAAGACTCAAAAGTCTGAAACAACTGAAGTCGGTACTGTGGCAGTTCAAAAGTACCTATTATCACAATATTGTGCCGACTTCGACAAGTTATTTCAAACTTTTTAGTGCTGAAGTAGTTGAAAAAAATGTTTTAACCTTTTTAGTGACTCTTGCTACGTAAGGGATCGACTGCCATTCGCCGTCAATTACGATATCATCAATCTATGCGAAACGGAACATTTTTTCAGTTATAGTATTGTAATTCAAAAATTCCTGGACCGACGGTGATGAAATTTTGATGGAACCATCTCGGAAGTCTCTACCAAACGAAAAATGAATTATCAAAATCGGACTACTCAGTAAAAAGTTATGCGTGATCATACATAAAAAATACACGTTCATGTGAGACCCTCCTCCTTTTTCTACCGACTTCCAAAAAGGAGGAGGTACTCAATTTGACTGTTTTTTTTGTTTGTAACCTCATAACTTTCGATAGGGTGAACCGATTCTGAAAATTCTTTTTTTGTTTGAAAGCTGGTGGCTTTCCGTGTGGTCCCATTTAAATTTCATCAAATTCGGTCCAATAGTTTTTGAGTTACACTCCAATAACTGACTAGAATCGAAGTCGGTATTCAAATTTTTCAAATTGTACTTGTTTGGAAGTCGGTTGATAAATAATAATAATATAAGATAAGCATTGTTTTAGACACATATATAGGTTGTTTGGTAAAGGGACCGACAAACCAAATGAGCGTGTTCGGGGGCCCACTTGGAGAGTACAAGTTGGCCAAAAAAAATCCCCGACACACCAATTTTTTTTAACTAAATCAGTTAGTTAGCTCTGTTTTGTATCCAATTTGGCTTTGCGTGGCCTGAAGGTATATTAGAGACCAAATTCAACTAAAAACATCAGGTCTAAAACAGATTTTACAAATTTTATGGTGGTAAATAGGTACAATTTCGGAGAAAAAGGGACAAATCACAAAAAAAAGTTAAACATATTGGGGGGTCGGGGATTTTTTTTGGCCAAATTGTATTACTCCAAGTGGTCCCCGAACACGCTTATTTGGTTTGTCGGTCCCTCTACCAAACACCCTGTATATAATCTAAACAAAATTTTGTTCTTTGCCTATGGTAACAATTTGCCGCGGTAATAGTACCACGGTATCTTTACTTCACCCTTATAATTCAAGTGACACTATCTCTATCTTTACATGCCCGGTTTCGGAACGGAGTGAAAAGGTCGGATATCTGTTCACTGCTTTGTACCCCTCATGATATGATATTTGAAATATCTGCATCCTCAAATCTGAAACATCAGACGCGTGGTCAAGCGAATGCTATTTGCGGTCCGACATTATCGGTCGGGAAATTTTCTACAATCTCAAGCCCTTTTGTGGCCGCAACTGCTCATGACATGTCAATTACGATATCCTGGAAACTCTCACTGATGACATGTTGTAGCTGTAGTACGTGTGTACATTGTGTTTGTGGATGTGGACAGTAAGACACCTTGCGTCCATTTTAGATTCAGAATATATTATAAGTACCCTAGGTATTTGGTCCTTACGCTTAGTCTATCTGGTGACAAACATGACTAGTTTATTGATAACACAATTTTTTTAAAAACTAACGGGTATTTTCAGCTTAATTATGAGTTTTAAATGGAATAATGTTAAAATAACCTTTTAGAGGGTTAGTAACTGGATTGAATTTAATAATTGATATATAGATAAAACAGGTTATACATACATTATGTACATATACAGGTTGATACATTTTACATGAATCAAACGATGTGGGGGGCAGGAGGTTTCAAAGTGCATCAAATGCACCACATGTATGTTCTACCGCTTAGGAGATTTAATTTTCTTGCATTTTTTTCCGAAATACCGATTGGTTCACTAAAATTTAAATTTTGTCTTAACCTTTCGTGCTAAAGTGCTGGTAGGAAATGTAGCTGGTTAGCAAACCAGGCGTGGAAGCATGGATCTCAGGATAACTTGTCGAGTCGGTAAACTGACTTTTATCAGCTTTCTGGTATGGATCTAGCTGCTAATTTTATCCTATCGACAATCAATACACCGCAGCTACGTTCGTTAAAAAATGAGACGTGTGAGCAGGACAGAAATACATAGTTACTTTTGTCTCTTTTTATCTCAAAGTCTTATTGGTACCTGGTGCCAGCTATATAAAGTGACGAAAAAACTCAACTTTCCAGAAATATTATTAATTAATAGTTATTAAATTAATACATTAGGCAGTTCTTTTTCTTTATTTTTTATACAGGGTTTTAATAACATGCCACCCTTATACCTAAACATGTACATAATATCTTAAACTGCTGACGATCTACATTTGAGAGTTGTATGGTACACATCGAACAACGCTCTGGCACCCTGTGACTCAGGGTCCGACAACACACTGTTGCAGCCCCCCACATGCCACAGGGCACGCTCACTGTTGAATAGCATTAGGTAGTTTAAAAAATATTTTAGCTTATTTTAACTATGTCAAGCAATTTCAATGTGAACCCCATGCCCTAGACAAATATATATTGTATTATATATATATATATATATATATATATATACAGGTTAATTCTCAAAGTTTAAGGAGCTATTTAAAAGAAAAATGTACCCTTGGTAATTATTTTAAAAACTTATCAGTGACCTAGCTAGTAAGTAATCCTCCAAATTGTATTTGTCTATATTTCTTATTTCTATAAAGTTGAGTCTCTTCGTCACATAGCTTGCAGCTATATGTATCATATATATATTAAAGCTGTTTTTAGCTCGTGTGGTCTGCTTAAAGCCTTGTGAAGTAAAAGGCTCACTTATTAAAAACGTATCATAATAAGTATAAATAGCAATTTCGAGTGTTACTATGGTATTAGTAGAGATGCAGTGTTTTATATACATTCTGTTTCGCATGAATCATTAGGAAAAATACCTTCGTTCTGCTTATAACGTTTGCTTATTCTTTTAAGGATGCGGCTATAGGGTACTTTATTATAAGGTACACTTACACTTCCACTAACTTTATTAAGGTACACCTACATAAAAGCTACACCTTTGACGCCTTAATCAAATAAAGGATTTTAGGATAGGGTATCAAGGCTACGATTAGATATTATTATCGGCATATTTTAACATTATTTAAATAAGTTATATTTCAAATAAAATGTTTGAATTAAAAGTGAACTATAAGGGCAACTACCTATTGTAAAATTATTCAGCATAAATAAAACAATTCAAGCAAACTAAGCGCTATCAGTGCTGACAGGACACGGGACACGTGACACGTCCGTTGGTCTCCATTGCAGAGCGTTGAGTGACATCTTATTTCCTTGAGCGACACAACAACCAGCGCGCTTGCTACTTCTCATCATACAACAACAGTAAGGGAGGTGGAAAAACGTTTGAAAATGTAACACACTCGCTGTTCCATTTAAAAAAAGGACTCTTGGTCCCCGGTATCTATATGATTTGTTAGATCGAAGTAGTGATCTAAAACTAGAAACTACTAAGAAAATGTTTAATAAGAACATAGCTGCGCAATAGCAACTATGATGAATAGACGTCGATTTTACAACGAACCGTGCATACATTTAACATTTTTTATATTAGATAGATAGATAGATAATACTTTATTGTTCACAAAAACATAACAATATGAAAACTTAAATGTAATAATTACAAAAATTGTGTCACAATGGGCGGCCTTATTTCTAAAAGCAATCTCTTCCAGGCAATATTACTTAGTCGCTGCGCCCCGCGGTTTCACCCGCGTGGTAAAAACTAAAAAACGTACCTTAGCATTTACAAATATTAGTTAGGATTAGAATTATAACACTTGCAAGGCGACATTCGCCTATGCTGTTTTTTTTTTCAGAACAACCTAGTCTGTCGATGTATCCGTTATGAAATCTATAAAAGGCTATATTATTTAGCTGTTCAGAGACGCCACTTACCTCGTGAGAGTATCATCATCATCATCATCATCATTATCATCATTATCGCCAAGTTCATCATTACTGAAACTCATCAATGAATTCAGTTCTACATTTTGTTCTACTTACTGAAACATGTTTCACTAGATGGATGGTCCCTTCTACAAGTGTCAGTATCGGTAAGTTAATGTCTACACTAGTACAATGCTAAATATTCATCCTAGCACCTTAAGTGTAAAAGCCCTACTGTTTTATACTTCAAGGGCACTGTAGCAAGTAACAATACTGAGAGAATGAGCTCGCCACGTCTCGGTGAGATGAGGACACTGCAATGTTTCGCAGAACTTAGCCAAACATGGTTAGGCGTGACGCTTTTATCAGGCGAAAGGTTTTCCCGTTCGTAACGCTAGTAACTAATAATGGTATAAAACTATATTCATCAAAAGACCTAATAATCTCGTTTATTCCACTGACATGTATCACTAATTTTTAAATACAAATTGCTTTATTACACTAAAAATATGGTACTTTAAATACAAAGTTGAAGCCCTGTCTGCTGCTTTAGTATTCACTATGTTGCAGAAGGCAGTGTCTGCCCGATGAAAGGCGCGATAACAATTTATACATTTATGGAAAAGGTACTAAAGCAAAATACAGTGAGATGACTTATTACTAAGTATAGAGTATGTCTGTGAATATGTGTTCACAGTGATTAATGATTATTGGGTTCTTGTTTTGTTCTTTGAATTCCCCTATACCGTCCTTACTGTCAGTACTGTGCTTGCATGGTAGAAATGCCATTGGACGTCACAGGAAATCACATGAGTGTCCCACTTTACATCGTGGCCGATATTGCTTTGCTACGAGCTTTTCATGAGGGTAAATAGGGTTTGTCATATGTGCTATGTGTCAGGAACTTTGTACTAGGAGATTCTGTAACTCAATTCAAAAGTTATAGTTAGCTGCTATTCCCTTTTTCCCTTATGATTTAGGGCATGTGTTGGTCGTAACTAAAAGTAAACAGTAAGTACTAACACTAATCAAGTCATATTAGCCACAACTGCTTGTGCTTTGTGGCGTGAAATTACATGAAAATCAACCAAAAATATTGGCTTTTCTGTAAGTTAATAATCAAAGCCAAAACATCATACAAAAAGGAGTGAGCTAATAAAATGATTTTTCCAAGTCATTCTAATGCATCCTTTAAAAGGTCCCTCTACCGAGAGAGAAAGAAGAGAGATATTATTTATATCGCGAACTCTCAGAATATTTTGAAAACGTTAGCGAAAAGTAACTTTCTATCTTTGGACCGCGTGTTCTAACTCATCGTATCGACACACCTGCCCTCAAAGCCAAAAAGACCTCACCGAAGAAATAAATTGATACACAGTTTTCCATTTTCCCTCTTAATTATATAACTTAATTTAAAAAGGGTATAGCAATTTAGTTACACGCTAATTTAATAATTAGAATATGTTTTTTAATTACACATCAATATTAATAACACATATGTTATGTCTCCATAAAAATAAGTACTATAGGTAATTATTACTTAATTACAAATAAACAAATTTCTATTAAATATACTACACACATTGTTTTATGCGGATTATCTGGTTCGTGGTCGTGGTATTATTGAGGTCATATGTACTCGTAGGTCGCACCTAGGTATATAACATGACGATCGTAGCGAGGAGGAACGTAGGGTTATTGATGACTATAATACAATATCATATTTTTTACAGAATAATCTGTGATATTGTCTACCAAACGCGACATCCATGAACTCCATTTGCCCCCTAAGCAACTAAGTTAAGCTGCCTAATGCACTATTTTTAAAGGGAATCTGGTATAATATAAAAATGAACCCCAATTTCTCCTGACACGCTTTAACTTGAAAACGGATGGAACAATTCTTTTTTGTTGTGTTAATTTTTGCCAGGAGAAGGTTCTTATAAAAGAAAAACCAAGAAAAGAAGGGAGGTTGTGGCAAGGCCGAAGGCCGAGCCTACTACGCGAACTACGAGTAGTAACATAATACAAATGTAACCCTTATTTTCCTGGTCACGCTATAACTTGAGAACGGCTTTTTCGTTTTCTTACATATTTTTAATACTTCTTGGAAAGTTCTTACATTAAAAAAAGAAAAGAAAAGTGGGGAGGTTAAGGCCAGGCCGAATGCCGAGGCTACTACGAGAGGGAAATCTTGGGAAGTCGCTAGTAGGAAATAACAATATATAAGCCACAAGATATAAGACAAAAATATGATACTATTCATGGGAAACCAAATAAATAAACAAAAGTTCTGGTTTATGTAATTTGTTCCAAGTTGCATTTCTTTTGATCTTGGGAGTTAGAAAACAATTTATTCTTTTTAGAAATAATAAACATAAGTATTTTGATACAATACCCATTTAAATATAGCACAATTTTTAATTAATAATATCAGTAAATATTATTACTTATTATCAAAAAAACTGCATTAATAAGTAGCGTAAGAAGTGGTGCAATTACTCGCAGATGTGTAACGAGAGCTCCTAGAGTCGGGATAAGGAACTGTTATTGCGGGAGGTTAACGTTTGTAGAGAACGGCTTCACAGGCTGTTGGCACCGAGACATGATGCCATTCATGAACTTTACGTACGTAGAGTATGCTCTATCAGAGTAATTTATCTACGAGTATATATAAGGTAAGAGTGAGTTTTTGGTCATGACCCAGTATACTTATTTGAGTACATTTTATATGTTTTGTAGCTGGTAGGTATATCTTCACACATATATAAAAATGAATCCCTATTTCTTCTGGTCACGCTATAACTTGAGAATGGGTTTACCGATTTCATTAATCTTTTTTTAAAATGTTTTCTAATACTTAATGGGAGGTTATGGCGAGGCCGAAGTCCGAGTCTACTACGCGAACGACGTCGCGGACAGTCGCTAGTATACAATAATAATAACGCTTAAACACACACATAGCCACGCTCTCGGATTCTCAATGTCGCGGTAGGCATGGACGCACACATAAAAACATCACCAACATCCAAAACCCGAAAATAAAATCATTCATTCCTACTCATCACACATTTGCCCTGACCAGGGATCAAACCTGGAACTCCACGATTCAAAGACAGAGTTACTAGCCACTGAGCTAACGGGGCCGTTAATAATAATTAGAATTATGGTTCAAACTAATCCGATTAGTAAAGTTGTTATGTGTTTTATGTTCTGTCAACTGTGTGTGTGGGTGAGAAAGAGGGTGAGGGTGTCCAAGAGTAAGGGTGTTCATGAAAGTGCGTATGTGTGTTTTTGCTTTGAGAGGATTTGTATTTGTGAAATGTAACAGTTAGGCAAAAAGAGGTTATATTTTTGATATGTTGAGTTTACTATAGTTTAAAAAAAATCTTTACTTGTGCTACGTGACCTGGTTTCTGCCACATTTCATGATTCTAGGTCAACGGGAAGTACTTAAAAAGCTAAGTTTAATGGCGAGTGTATTATTTATACGGCGTAGTTGGCCGTATGCCATTGAGCTCAATTAGGAACTTAATTTTTACAACTACAGGTCTATAAACATAACCGAATACGGTAAAAAATTTAAATTAGAACCTCCACGTGTTCCTAAAAAAAGAGGTCTTGACAGATATACCTACAGGCAGACGGACAACGAAGTGATCCTATATAGAGTCCATTTTTGTTGACTTGACCTAAAACATTTCAACTCAAACTCTTGACTTCCGACAAGAGTTTTTCCTTGAAACATCAATCGCAACAAAAGAACCATGTAACTCACAGATCAACATTTTGCAACACTTACATTTTCCGATGTATTTCTGCGACTGTGACAAAAAGGAAAATTTCAACCGCACTTGAAGGGCTCAAAGCGATCTCATAATAAAGGCGCGGGACTCATCGGCCTGCCTCCGTTAATAATTCATGAACATGCTCAGTGTACCGGGCTCTCACCATACAGCGCTTAACCTAGCGATCCACAAGCCTTTTATGTTCCCTAGCATACAATTCTTTTTAGCTGAATCCTCAGTGACAGCAAAGCGCTTCAACGTGCCCTTTTACTATCTTCACGTACGTGCTTTAAACTTTGATAATGGTTTGAGCACAATATGCAATAAAATCATATTTTCATATCGTCCATTTCTAGGGCAATTATACAAACAATTATTATAATGTGAGCTGCCCATTTGTTCGTGTCAAAGCAGTGCAATATATTTTACATGTGTTTTCTCCTGACCAATAGCGATTAGGGCTATTCTTTTTCCATTTGGGAATGTATATTTTGGCCTTGAAAGATTCAGGGCCATCCATAAAAATTGTTAATAATAGAAATTTAAGTTAGTCTAAATGCATTTAAAGGCCAACATCAAGAGCATGAAAATATCTATAATACATATTGTGTATTAAGTATAATTATGTGTATGTTTTAGATATTTTTTACGTGAGAATCAACACTCGCACTTCACTCGTGAACATGGCGCATGCAACTGTGCAGAAATATCGAGAGCTCACAATAAAAACAATACGCGGTAAATATCCTGTTTCTAGAGTTAATTGTTGCATTAGTGACCATGTCAGTTTAAAAACTTATATTTTTTTCGTTGTTTGTTTTATATAGGTAATTTTTTTATCTATTGTAATTGACGTTATAATGCCAAAATTATTTTAAATCTTTAACAATTCGCATAGTCGCAGGACGTTAAGTCTATTCGAAAGGGTATTTTAATATAAGATCTGACGTTCACCTGACCGTCTGAACTGTAGGGACTCAAGAAATACGGCCGATTCTATTATAATCTTTTGATTAATTTTATTCGTCAGTGTGGGTATGTTTCTACGTGAGCCCCCTCTAACCCCGCGTTCGTATATACAGCCGTGCGATTCTCTAAGAGCAAACATCGTTGCATCTTTGACAATATTCATGAAACAAATGACGTGATGACAAGAAACGTTGGAAAAACAACCTTATGTACAAGGGCGATATCTCATAAAATATTTGACATCGGTGAGCTCGTCATTCTTTGACAATTTTATCATCAAAAAATGTCAATAACTTACGAGCCGTAAGCTAAACGTTCCGTTTATTTGTATAGAAACTCAGCATTAGTTGTCGGTCAGCTGGGTATAGATAGGTAAGTACATAGATGTCGGTTTTTGCCATTGGTTAAGTTTTATCAGATTCAAATACCTATTATTCTTTCTGTGCCAATACGCCACTCCAGATTTCTTGAATCGGTATCATACCTCGATCCTGGTGGTGTTCACAAAGTAAATATTATACTCGTATATACCTTCATTTAAAGCTAGATGAAATTGGATATCATTTTGTCATAAAGCTCAATAAAAAACAACGGCACTGCCATGACAAGCGCGGTGTTACGCAGAAAACTATAAAAGCTTTCATTTACTTAAAAGTGAGTAGATAAATTTTATCGCATCAAGCGTCATCCGACATGACTGGGAAAGCTTTTAAAACAATTAGTTCTGTTGTCCAATAATGGGTGGAGGGCACTTAAATTGATTTACGTAAACATTTAAATGAGCGTTTATATAGTAGAATAAACAGTTTATCGATACAGCTTTGTGCTAGGTATATAAGGAATGATATTGTAAATCTAAAAACGTATGATATCGATGGGAATTTCAATTCTTGTTAATTATTGAGAGCCAAGAGATGGAATGCAGATAAATAAGTCCACTAACGGGATAACCAAATTATTAACAAAAAACTACCCAAAAAATGTGTTAATTATTATAAATTACCATTAAGGGGGCATTCATAAAATACGTGAGATGTTTAAGGGGGGGGAGGGGGTCGAGTAAAATCTCATCTAATCTTACGTTGGAGAGAGGGGGGTCTCGGCAAATATCACGCAATTTTTCATCTGATTGAAACAAAAAAAATAAAACTATTTTGGTCCATTTAATCCAGATTGTACATTACACAACAGAAAATTTTAAAAAACACCTCACGTAATTTATGGACGCCCCCTAAAAAGAAACTACAGGAGCTACCATAACTATAGAAAAAATGCAGGTATGACAAAAACAGATATTTATCTACAAATAAGTTATAATATAAAACTGTTAAAACAAACACAAACAACAAGACATGTTAACCGGAACCATTGTCTTAAACATACTCGTATATATAATACTTATTTTCAGAAAGGAGACAGTATTTCATGCAGGGACAGTTGCTCAAACCTGGGTCGTGCAGACATAGTTGACTCAGCCAAATACCGGGTGGAAAGTTTATGTTAAGTGTAATATACATTGTTAAGATAAGTGAGTATATGCCGATAAATCATCATCATCTTAGCCGTAGGACGTCCACTGATGTAGGCCTCCCCCATAATTTTCCAAAAGTACCGGTTTAAAGCAACCAGGACCGCTCAATACGCTCCCACGTCTCATGCTCTCAATTTGCTGAACTCTCTGATTGCTCAGGAACCTGATGTTGATTTGTTTTTTACAAGACTAAGTACGTTTGTAAGCTTATGCATAATTTTTTTAAGCAATTATGTGTCAATGTAGCTTAACTAAATTTAAGGTAAATATGTAAAACGGGCTTGCTGCATGCTTTGGTTTCATACTGTAAATGCAGCAAGCAACGAATTAAGAATAAATAAATAAATAAATAAATCACTGGTAAGTGGTAAGACATGCTGATCAAAAACTTTTGTCTTGACGCACTGAGGTATTATTTGACGTGAAGACTTCACGTAGTTTCTGAAACGCGATTCAAGGATTACTGCCGATAAATAGAATCCTTTAAATAGCAAGTGAACAGTTATCCACTATACTTAGCTGCTACTTCATCACCTAGATAGTAGTCAAACGCAAGTTGGATTAAAATATAATATCCTCCAATGCAATGGAGATTCTGGCTAACCTGCAGATTTATACATTTATAGTCTGATCGTTCTTTGTACATGTACCTTTATTTCTAACACTAGAGGTGATGCTCTAGGTAACTATAGAGGCACATAACAATTCACTCATGATTTAATAGGTAAGTTTTAAAACATGTTAACCTAAATGGTTTACTCCACTAAACATACCGGTTCAACAAGCTTTTATTTATATGTGACACTTTGAAGTGGCTCACTCCTGTGAAAGGGTTAATTAAGTGAAAGATTCCCGAGCCCGCTGGGCCGAGTGATCGCATTACACAAATTAGAACGTGTTATTGAGCAAAGAGCCCGTTTATAAAGTCTGCAAATAGAAATACTGAAACATTTTTTATCTATCGTCTCTCATGTCTATGCCACACATGCCAATTTCCCGTAAAATGTTACGAGCTTTATTGCGTTGTAAACTTGTGGGCGCTATATTATGATTGATACAAGCATATAAGTGGACAGGTGAATTGTTGTATGCATGAGAATTACTGAGAACGCAGCACGTGTGGATATGTTAAGAGACTAGTGCTGCCGATATGGCTCGCAGTGGTTCCGTTACTTTCGGATGCAGTTACTGCCTATGAAACTGCCTAAGAGCGCAACATAACAGTTTTTTCTAATAGATGTAGGGTATAAAATACGTATTCATTTTATACGGCTGCTAGAATGAAAATAAGAAAGCCTTTTAATACATATTTAATCAAAAATATAATTTACTAGCTGTCGGTGCTGTAGGTCTGCGGTTTCACCTGAACAGCGAAGCACCGGTCAAACCTGATGATGATGGATCAAACATAGCGTAGCGTAACATAACTTCCGATGAAATAATTTTGGTACCGGTTTTATAGTTCTTGTGTGTATTCTATTCTAGTTTATGCGGTTATCCGTTACAAACTATCAAATCTTTATTATTACAATAGATAAGGATCAACGCCAAGGTACGAAATGAATAGTGTGGCCTATATCGTTTATACCAGATTTAATATTAGAAATTTTGATGTTTTCTCTATAACTGTTGTACATCACTTTGCTCTATTGTCATTAGTTTCCGCAGCGTACGCGATATAAGGATATTTTTTAGATTTTTTTTCAATCCTTGGATAACACTATCGAAGTTCTCGTACGTCTCTAAAACATTTTTGAATGTACTTGTATTACATAGCCTATGTTACTCAGTGATAATGTAGCTTTCTAACAGCATAATAATATTTTTGGAATCTGTCCAGTAGTTTTAAGTTTATTCGTTAAAATACGAAACGTTATGTTTTTTAATAATACGAAAATTCAATGATGATTCCTCTTTATAATATTAGTGTAGATGACATTTAATATTATTAAAGGTAATATTATAAATATTTCGTTTATGATTGAAGGAAAATTTGTAAATATTTATAAGCCTTCCTGGCCAAGTATGAGTTAACCGGTTATATACGAGGCCAGGATGCCTTTCTTACTGGTTGAGGTTTGTATAATGTTTTTCTCAAAATTGAAAGAAAGTTTTTTGCTAATTCTGCCTCAGCCTTTAAATCAGGAGTGCCATCAATTTTTCTGAATCAGATTCGCTTGATCTCATTTTTGGAATTATCTATGACCACGCGGTAAATTAAACACAATAATTGTCGCAATTTAATGTGAAATCCTGCCAGTCGTTGTTTTTTTTACTAAGTCTTCGTTTAGTTTTGAACATTGTTCTATTTTTACAATACATGAATGTTTTAGAATGTTTTGTAAAAAAATTTAAAGTTATTGTTTTTGAATATCCATGTTAATTTTAGAATGTCTAATCCAACATGATTTATAAACTGATATTATTAAATACAAACATAAAATTCCACACTATACTTTTACAACATTACTATATAAGTACTAAACACATAGTGCATACTGTTTCTGCGTCGCGTTATGTGTCACAGACTATAAAAGGCTGGTTACGCCTCCGATCAAATATAAATATTTCCATCTCATAATGAGATGTATATATTTTTGTCTTAATTTATATTTAATATTGATTTTATTAATATATTTATCTTATGAGAATAAATATCTATTTGGAGCCTTTTCCTATAACAATGTTATAATGACTAAGCTCTAATATGTGTCTGATACTATGTTTTTTTTCTAAACAGATCTTAAGAGGATGACCTACTGTCCAGTACCTAAGTACCTACTTACTCACTGGACAGTAGGAGATTCTAAATTTAAAATTTCGCTTCTTACTGGACAGTTGTGAATAAGTCTCCGGTAGAGTTCACTTTCTGGATACTTTTTAGAGATGTTATGGCAACATTACATACCATTTTTGAGAAAAATAATATTATCATATTATATGAGACCAAGTATTTATTATATAGGATATATTATTTCAAAATACTTATAAAAGTCTTATACTTATTTAACCTTGCAAAAAAACTAGTTTCATCTATGCCTATCTAATTTATTGTAAATGTTTTCTGTCAGGCCAGAATAATCAATTACCAATTTGAACAAATTTTTGTTTTGTAGTCACTTTATATGGTCCTCTCACTTACCACACTGACAGAGAGACTATAAAAGATCCCAGGACTATGTAATCCCTAAAATGGTAAATAGGTACTCCAACATATTAGGCTGTTTCCATCAGTCCATCACTTGGATGCAGTTCACGTAGGTATCATCTCTTCTCATCAGCCACCTCTCAAGCATTGTAGCGTTTCATTAAGTCATTTACAAAGTAAACGTATTTTACAGTTTCTTTCAAATTTAATTTATAATAATAGTCCGTAATATCTATCCAATGCGAGATCACTCATAATTTATCAGATACCCACATACTTTATTAAAAAAAACAAAGGTACCTTTGTAAATAAATAACTACTTTTAGTATGTTGTACTTAGGTGTTATTTTCAATAAAAACATCAGTCATCACTGTTATAGCTATATATATATATATGTATATATATATGCTCGAAACACGGGTCGACGTTTTCGATCCTTAACGTAAGTGTTTTGCCGGTTAATAATAATAGTTAAATATGTGTCAAACTCACGAGAAACTATTCCTGTATAACCGAATTACTATTTTTAACACAGAGCCTTTATGCCTACCATGAGTTTACAACTTTGACACGAACCGATCCTCGTTATCGACTGCCGCTAAAAATGTATGGAAAAATGAACAGTGCCACATTGCGGTCAATTGTAGAACTAAAATTGACAGCGAGTACGCCAATCACATGCTTAATAGGTAGGCGAGATCGAGGATCGATTATAGATGACATTTATGTTGCCAACTCATGGTAGAGCCACTTGTCTGACTTCATGAATCATGATATACTCGTAGCTAAAAAACAGTTATTATAAAATACAGTTACTTTGGGTTCGTATCTATTAAATGCTGAATATGAGACTAGGTTGAAAATGCTGCACTTGTAAATGCCGCGCCACCAAATGGATCACAATCCATTTGAGAAAAACAAGTCATAAATTAAAAAAAAACTTTAAATACTTCGTGCAACGGGAAGGCAGTGGCAGTCATTTAATATTGATGTTATGTTATTTTTTACGTTGATTTTAATAAGATAAGGTTACTTATGTCGAAATTATTGTTGTTTTATTTTATAACGAAATATTATAACCATAAAATATTTTATGCACAGCATTGCATTATTTTAAAACTTTGACATCGGTTGAGAATACGCATAGGATGAATTAAGATAATAGTAGGTTATGCACCGAGGGAGTAAAACAGTGTATTATGTCACGGGCGGCATATTGAACCTTAAGTATAACATTGACTTGATCGTGCACCGTGAACATGGCGCATATAAATATATATTGTATGTTTACGCGTACATACAACACGCGTACCACGGAACGTACGCACGCGTAACACGGAAATGTGTTAAGCTGTGAGCTACATCCCGTGAGCACTAATTTTAATTTAGTTAACAACTGCAAAAGTCTAAAACAGCATATTTGTGTTTTGTTAATTTTGATGAAATTTAGTTTGTACCTAATGCATGCACGATTCTTTTTGAATGGATTAGTTTTGGTATACAAATTATTATCACGGGTGGAGCCACGGAGGTAGCTAGTTAATTGTTGTAAATGCAGCCTACATGTAAACAGATACATATTTAAGCCTTCACATGTATCAGGAATCAGACGCAATAGTCATTCTATTGCTATCTCGGTTAGCGACAGCTGAGGGCGCCTGAAAACATCTAGAAGCAAAGACGCATTATACACATTATATCAGATAAAATAGTGACTAAACAGTGTGATCCCAAAGTGCGGGTTATTTGTAGTGTGTTAACACATAACTGAACTCATTTCAATAAAACATTTCACCGGAACTATCCACAAACAGTGCAAAACACGTCCATGAAAACACTTGGGCGAGTCCATTTTCACACTTACGCCGCGTGCCTAACAAATAGGAACGCAGGAGTGCGCGAAAGAGAGTGAGCGCTGAGTGAGTACATTGTGCACGCGTAGATAAACACGCGACACAGTACACCTACGCTTACCTACCGCACTCAAGTCGTAGAGTAGGTACTTACTTTTACCTTCGTCGAGCTACCCATCGATTCTCGATAGTCAAGTGGACCCATCCATTCTCACTTACATACCTACCATCGTCCGTGCGTGTGACCGAGCGTGAGACAGCGCGCGCAATAACGTACACATCCTGTTACCATGCCGCCGAAAACACGCACCGCTGGAAAGAGTAATGAATCTGAATCGGACACCGACAACGAGTCAGAGAATACGATAGTGGCATCACCGAGTATCGCCATGACCGAGAATATGCTACAAACCCTTGTTCTCAACATCACCCAGAGTCAAGCGGAGGCGAACCGAGTTCTTATAGAGAGTCTACTAGCAAATTCGAATAGAGAGCAAGCACAGTGCACACCATCACCGAGCTCACAGATGATGATGAATCATTCTTCGTGTTCTGGAAATTTCGCCAAGTGCACGTCGCGCTTTGACGGGTCTACGAAGACCGCAGATGAACTCGAGGCATTCATAGACGCTATTGAGGTCTATCGAGATTGCACCAACGTTAGCGAGGAACATGCTCTTCGAGGACTACCTATGTTGCTGGTCGGCGAGGCTGCCGTCTGGTGGCAAGGCGTGAAGTCGTCTATCAAATCTTGGCCGGACGCCCTACATCGACTACGAGCAATGTACGGAGTGCCGCGACCCGCGTATAAGATCTTTCGTGATATTTTTTCGTCCGAGCAAAGTAGTGAGCGGGCCGACGTGTTTATATGTAAAGTGCGCGCTCTGTTATCTAAATTGCCCTACGAAGTGTCGGAAGTGATGAAATTAGATATAGTGTACGGGTTATTGGATCGTAGAATAAGAAAGCGAGTGTCTCGCGACACGGTGGACGAGTTGGAACAGCTGATCACTAAGGTCAGGTTAGTCGAGGAGGCGTTGGCGGAGGTGAGTTCTTCTCAATCTTCTAATAATGTGAGCTCCACTAAATCTCTCACTGTGCGGGATCGTTCGAACACAAGCGTTAACTCTGCAAATGCCGTAGGTGATTCCCACTTAGCAACGAAAATTGTTGGAAAGTCAACGACCGCGAATCGTAGTGATAGTGAAGGAATAAAGCGCGTTCGACCAAAGTGCACGAATTGCAAGCTTTTCGGTCACACTATCGACACGTGTCGCCGTATCGAAAAAAAAGAATCGTCTAGGGTAGATGACGGTGTTTTGAACAAACTCAATAATAATAGCACACAGCTACGATGTTACGGCTGCGGGCAATTAGGTGTAGTTCGTTCAAAATGCGACAATTGTAAGAGTGTGTCTAAAACGAGTGCTCCTAGCACAAGTAAATCGGAATTTTGCACCGCCAATGTGGAAGACACTGCCGATTTACGTCCTCTAGTAGAGATTGAAGTAGAGCGCCATAAAGGAGTCGCTATCTTGGACACGGGGGCGACTCATTCGATTGCAGGCCCTTTGCTGTACAAATTATTGTTAGATGCAGGTATCGATTTTAAACAGACCTCACGTACAATAGGTTTAGCCGATGGCTCTCAACAAGTTTGTACCGCACTTGAGTGCGACGTTAATGTTAGCTTAGTAGGTCGTGTTATACCTACCACGTTTTTGATTCTACCTAATGCACAGACGCGAACTTTATTAGGGAGAGATTTTATTTTGAACGCGTGCGTATTGTTAGACTTGCCTCAAAGTAGTTGGTGTTTTAACAATGAGCCAGGCCGTTGGTACCCATTTATTAGCCGGTTTGACTTAATCGTTACTGACGAGATGGAGCTGATGAAGGTAGACGCATCCAACCTCATGCTGAGAAATGATGAGGGTACCAAACTGACAGCTGATCAGAGAGCTCAGCTGAACGCTCTACTGGTGAAAAGAGCCGACCGCTTTGCGAAGGAAGGCCCGCCGACCGAGTACGCTACGCACCGTCTGAAGATAGACCCAAATCAGGAACCGATTGCTAGCCCACCCTACCGAATGTCCCCGGGCAAGAAGGCAGTCCTGGAACAAGAAGTGCAGAAGCTTCTGGATGCCGACGTGATCGAGGAATGCGACTCACCCTGGGCAGCTAACGTGGTCCTCGTTACGAAGAAGGATGGTGGACTCCGGCTCTGTGTTGATTACCGGAAGTTAAACGCCGTAACCGAGCCAGACCGCTACCCGCTCCCGCGTATAGAAGATGTCCTACATGCAGCCAAAAATACCAGCTACATGACGACCTGTGACCTCCGATCAGGCTACTTTCAGATTAGCGTCGAGCCCGACGACAGGGATATAACAGCGTTCGTCAGCCCCTTGGGATGCCATAGGTTTAAACGGATGCCCATGGGATTAAGGAACTCTGGTGCCACCTTCCAAAGGCTGATGGACCGGTTTAAGTCTGGTAAGGAACTAGCCAACGTATCCATACTGTGCTATCTTGATGATGTCATCACGATGTCAGAAAGTTTCTCTAAGCACCTGGAAGACCTGGATGCCGTATTTGACAGGCTCGAGATGTATAATCTCCGGATAAACCGAGAGAAGAGTTGTTTTGCGCGTGAATCAGTAAAGTTTTTAGGCCATGCGATAGTCCCAGGTGGAATTAAAACGGACCCCGAGAAGACTATTGCCATCGCAAATATGTCCCCTCCTAAGAATATTAAGCACATGAAAACCTTTTTACAAACGTCAACCTGGTTCCGGCGGTTCATACCTAATTACGCCGAAGTTGCCAGACCACTGACGGATCTCCTCAAAAAAGACAGCACCTGGACTTGGACTTCGAAGCAACAGGAAGCCTTCGACCGCATCAAACATCTGCTGGTTTCCGCCCCAATATTACGACAGGCAGACGAGTCAAAGCCGTTTACTTTGAGGACGGATAGCAGCGGGTATTGCCTTGGTGCAGTTTTGATGCAGGGGGAGGGTCCCGACGAACGACCGGTCGAATACGCAAGCAGGATGTTGAACAGCGCCGAGAGGAACTATAACACGACGGAGAGGGAAGCACTGGCAGTGGTATGGGCCGTTACAAAGTTTCGCGGTTACATTGAAGGATCAGAGGTTGTGATAAAGAGTGACCACCAACCTCTGCGGTGGCTCATGACCGTGAAATCGCCCAGTGGCCGCCTAGCGAGGTGGGCCCTAACACTCCAGGAATACAACCTACGCATCGACTATATTCCGGGAAGGTCAAACGCCATCGCCGATACACTTTCACGCCCGCCCTGCGCCGATGGATCCAACTGTGATCTTTGCTTCGCTGAAGTTGACTTACCTTCACGAAGCCCTGCGGATGTCCGCGAACACCAACTCAAAGATCCTGAAGTATGCAAGATTATCGAGGATTTTGAGACAACCGACAATCCGTTCAGGGGGAGAAATTGGTCAGACAAGGGGTACGTAGTGTCAGACGGCGTACTATACAGATATGGACCAGAAGAGTGCGAGGAGGAAACCGCATGCCTTGTAGTACCGGAGCATGAGCGCGAGAGCGTTCTAAAGGAATACCACGATGCACCGACGGCTGGACATTTAGGAGTGGAGCGCACACTAGACCGTGTGAAGGCGAAATACTACTGGCCTGGGATGAGACAGAGTGTCAGCGCCTACTTGAAAAAGTGCGTCGAATGTCAGAGGTATAAAGCCGAAAACAGGAAACCAGCCGGATTATTACAAACGCCTGCTACTAACCGCCGATTTGAAGTCGTAGCTATAGACCTCTTTGGCCCACTACCGGAGACAGCCGATAAGAACAAATGGATCCTGATCGTAGAAGACACTTGTTCACGGTGGGTAGAACTGTTTGCCCTACGGAATGCTACCAGCTCAGACTGCGCTAAGGCACTTATCAGTGAAGTGTTCTTAAGATATGGAGTTCCAAGGCGAGTCGTGAGTGACAATGGCGTTCAATTTATCAGCGAGGTAATGCAACAAGTGTGTCATTCATTTGGCATTACCCAGTCACTTTCACCGGTGTATCACCCGCAAGCAAATCCGGTCGAAAGGAAAAACAGAGACTTGAAACCCCAGCTTGCCATACTTGTTGGAAGAGATCACGACACCTGGGACATTCATTTACCAGCGGTACGTTTCGCAATGAACTCAGCTGTGACGAGCAGCACCGGATATTCACCGGCGTATCTTACGTTCGGTCGCGAAATCCGTGCACCGGCTGACGTAATTGCGGACATGCGCACTATCGTTGAGAGTGACAACGTAATAACTAGCCTTACTCCCTACCTTCGGCGTATCTCCAATGTGCTGTTCGAAGCAAGAGAAATACATGAGAAGGCTCAAACGAATCAAAAGCGTTTCGCCGATGAAGGGCGTCGCCCCGCTCCAGACTACTCCGCCGGCGATCTTGTCCTACTAAAAACCCAGGGTAGCAACGATACATCCAGCGGCCAAACAGCAAAATTTATACCACGTAGAGACGGGCCTTATCAAGTTAAAGAGGCTGTAAGCCCGACAACTTATATACTAGGGAGAATAAGTAATGGGGAAACTTTAGGTAGGTATCACGTGTCTCAGCTTACGCCATTCATCGGCGATGTTCAACCGCCGATCAACGAAAAGCGGAAGCGCGGTAGACCTAAACGTTACCTGAACTGACCTAGACGCGGGGTCGCTATGTCTCGGTCAGAGGGGGAGGATGTAACATGATTGAACGTAGTTTTAGCCTATGTGTTCGAACGCACCCGAAAGCTTACCAATTGATACCGAGATATCCTGACGAACCCCCGCCAACCTTCCGAAGCTCGGCTTACGGCCGAGCGCATCGCGGAAACAGACGAAGCTCGACTACCGGCTGCGATACACGCGCCGTGACTTTGTATTGTACCTAACCTTAATTTTTTGTCTAATAACTATAACTAAGTTTGCTTCTATTTTGTGAAACGCTAGAGTAAAGTCATATCTATTCTTATCGTGCATCGAACTTAATATTAACTCAAAAGGTCAACCCTGAGAACCTAACAAGTCCCATCCTTACATATATACAGTGGTGGACATATAATTAAGAACGATTTAAAGTTCATGTTTTTTAAAATATAAATCATGTCACGTATATTTATGTGTTCCTTCTTAGAAATAACTAGGTATGTTATGAAATAGCCACATGGATAGAGCAAAGGGGAATACAAATATAAAATAAAATTGCTAACATTTTTTATTTAATTATACTCTATAATAACAAATTCATATAGTAATGAAGCTGGACAAATAATTAAGAACGAATTATTAAACTGTTCAAGAGTTGTTTTATATGAAACTTAGATTAAATAAATCACATTAATATGAAGTGCGTAAAGGAAAAAAAGAACAATTTATTACATTTAAACTAAAATTAATAGTTAGTAGCATGTCCACGGCTTTTAATTACTGCTTTACACCGGCGAGGCATTGACTCTATCAATTTTTGACATTTCGCAAGAGATATAGAGTTCCATTCTTCTAAGAAAACGTCGTACAGTTCTCTTAAATTGCCACACTGTCGATCTGAAACCTTTTTCTTGACTTCGCACCAAAGATGCTCTATTGGATTTAAATCTGGGCTGTTAGCTGGCCAATCTAAGACAGAAACTGATTGCGATGTGAGAAATTCCTTAACTGTGCGTGCAGTATGCTTTGGATCATTGTCATGCTGGAATGTCCAGATAACCGGAAGCACGTCTTCAGCATAAGGTAACATTGTTTCTTCCAGTATATTTTTGTATTGGAATTGATCCATGTTTCCTTCTATCAACTTAACAGGTCCAACACCATACCCAGAAAAGCACCCCCAAATTTTCACATTTCCCCCACCATGCTTTAATGTCACTTTTGTGTATTTTGGGTCAAATGCTTTATTCGGAGGGCGTCGTACATATCGTTTTCCGTCAGAACATACCCTATTTATTTTTGTTTCGTCAGAAAAAAGAACATTTTTCCACTGACTAACTGTCCAGTTTTCATACCTTCTTGAAAATGCAAGCCGGGCTTGCCTATGGCACCGTTTCAACATGGGCACCTTCCTTGCTATCCTTCCGTGCAACTTTTCTTCTACCAAACGCCTTCGAATAGTGCGTGCCGAGATTGCTGAAGGGTTGTTTTCACCAAAATATTCTTTTCTCAGCTCATTAGACCCTTTAAAAGGATTTTGTTTTGCCAAACGAACGATATTGCGATCATCTCGACGAGATGACTTTCTCTGTTTAGGTACACGGGGAACTGTTGAAGTAGTTTGATACATGGCAAAATGCTTCACAGCGTGGAAAACCATAGTTTTTGAGCATTGCAGATGGTCGGCTATCTTTTTATATGACCAATTCTTGTCGCGAAGTTTTATTATTACTTCCCTTTTAGATTTATCACAACTTTTATTTTTCCCCATTGTTTTTATATGAAGCAATCACCTTTAAGACGTTTACAGCACTAAATGGCGCCAAAATTATACGAATAGTGCCCAAGAACCACAGAGCAACAGAGTGTTCTCTATTTAAATTTGAATAAAAAAATAAACTATTCAGCGTTCTTAATTATGTGACCAGCCAGTAAGTAGTAATACTAGGCTCAGATCTAATGTATAAAGTTTATATATGAATTTTTTAGCCAATCATGTGTATCAATGAATGTACCGCTAGTATGGAAAAGTTTTGCGATACCAAGAGAAATACAAAAAAATACATGCAATTGGTTATACTTGTTAGTTTGAAAAAATCTTCCCTTTAAATTAGCGTTCTTAATTATATGACCACCACTGTATATATACGTACCTGTACCGTATATATATATATATATATATAGCCGTCAGTTATCAAAATAACTAATTGCGTCTGGGGCTGGTAGACCAAAAGATGTCTTGGAAAGGGCTTGTTATGCAGTAATTATTGACAAAAAACATAACTTGCTACCTACATCAAAACAGTTTAACATAAGGAAAGTTAAACTCTTAAAAACATGACACCGTTACGTGGCCAATTAAAAAAAAATAGAACGCAATCCAAACTTGACCAGAGCAGAATTAACCCTAGACAGAGTGGGATATGTAAAAAATAGGCAAATTTTTGCAAATGTAGAAGAGGAAACTTTGCCAATTATTTAAAGAAAGCAGCTTATATTATATATATTATTATGGATTGACGCTATACGAGACAAGAAAACTAGCTTATGAGTTCGCTAAAAAATTACAAAGCTATGTTTGTCCTAAGCCTGAAATCCTGATTCTTGGAGGACAAAATTATTATCTGGTAAAGTTTGGTTAGGCTCTTGTCTCAAACGTCATCCTTCTCTATCAATCTGATCAGCTCAAGCAATACGCCTATCAAAAGCTACATCATTTAATAAAAACAACGTAAGTTTAATCTTCGTTAACTTGACTGCTGTTTACCAGCCTTTGAATCTGAGGCCTGGTGATATCTGGAACGTTGACGAGACGGGTCCAACAACCGTGCATGTGACTAATGGAGTATTAGCTCGTCTTGGTATAAAAAATCTGGTAAAATGGCATCTGCTGAGAGGAGTACACCGGTGACGGTTGCTGTAGCCATCTCAGAATAAGTGTTTAATTAAGAATAAAAGTTGACAATTTAGTTATATGAAGATGTTCTAAAAAATGTCGTACTTGATTTAAATTGGTTTGTTTTAAATAAAGGGCAGAATTATTGTAATTTTTTTTTTAATATTTACCTCTTCTCATGATTTGACTCTCATTGGCGCATAAGCCAACATACCCCTGGCATATGATCTACCTACCCTGGACCAGGGGTTACTTAGGGGGGACTTAGAGTTAGGATTTTGTAAAATGCATTAAATGATCGCCATTATACTAAACTAAGAGCAAGATACTATAAATTTTTATTAGATTAATAGTTTTACTACCAATTAATATATAAATATGTACTATAAAGAGAAAAACTAGTCAACCATCCCCGTCTCCCCTATATGAGGTATATGCTTACAAAAATCAAATAAGTTCAATTGTTAAGGGCAAAATTTCTATAAAAACCTTTTATTAGTGGATGCTTATGCCTTACAGCATGTAAGGCAATAACTGCCAAAATTTCAAGTTTGTACTCCCTGTTTAGGCTCTGCCTTCATGAACCAGTTAGAACAAGTAATTACTATGTATATAGAAACATATACTACCCTTAGCGGACAAACTTGTACCTTCCCGTATATGCAATGCAAAAATGTTTTCCTACTCTCTAGATTGATACGTCGTAGTTATTTTAACATTATTTTAGGGTTGTTTTCTTAGGACTAAAACGTAGCTTTATTGAACCACGATCCTTTATGGGATACATTTCGGGTGCTCTGGAGTAAAATAATTTGATTCATACATCCCCATTATGTTTACACGTGTATTTGTATTAGGAATGCGTATACCTTGAGCATTCACGCTCACTAAAAGGCTTCTTCTAGCGGCGGCGTCATGTGGCGGGTCGTTCTCTTCCCTCAAATATGGTTGAGGAGGGCGATGGGCTGGCACACGTTTCAAGCTCGTGAACGGGCGCTGCTTGCGGGAGCCGGTCTGCTCTCGGTATGTACGATATTTAGAAATAAGTTAAAAGTCTGTTTGCGTACAAAAAATTGCCTACTGGCCTCTTTTTAAAAATACTATTGTATGTGGACACAAACAATAATATTAGGCTCAGTCAAGGAAATAAAAAAAATGTTTTGTGCCCTTCAGGCCCTTATATATATCGTATGTGTGCCCCTCAGGCTCAGTAAAAAGTGCCCTTCAGGCCTTCACCGATGTATTATGTATGGTGTCTAAGACTAGTTAAGTAAAAAAACTGTCCTTCTGTATTCCTTTAGTAATTATAAAAAAAATGCTAACAACTTTAAAATATAAATGCAAACAATGTCACGGACCCAGTTGTTGACTGTGAAAAAAAGCATAAATAAAAAAATATTATGGTGGAGAAAACCTTACAGAGGTTTACCCAACAATTTTAGAGAGAAAAGTACACATCGACGGGATCCAAACCCGCGTCTTCTGACAATCCATGTCAGACGCCACGCCACGACCACTAAGCCACCGAGCATCGCCGTGCGAGCATCGAATTTCAAATCTCTATTTAATTTTAATCGTCGTATGGGGACGATGGGCGAATCCCGTTCGAGGATGTGTATCTCTCTGAAATTGCAAATTGTTTGGTATCGCCAAGCAGGCGTTTAATGATTAAAAAATCATATACTTACTTATTAAAAATTTATTGATATTTTTAATATAGGAACCTACATGCAATAAACATTAAGGCCCTTACTAATAAACGCTGCTTAACTTCAAATGACGTTATTTAGTTGTACGCACTACTAAATTGTGCTGCGCCGTACCTACTAAGTGAGGTTATTTAAATTTAAGCAGCGTTTATAAGTAAGATCGTTAGGCTTCATTTTAATATTTATAAATGACGTTATTTAGTTGTGCGCACAACTAAATTGTGCTGCGCCGTACTAAGTAAGGTTATTTAAATTTAAGGAGCGTTTATATGTAAGACCGTTAGGCTTTATTTTAATCTTTATAAATGACGTTACTTAGTTGTGCGCACTACTAAATTGTGCTGCGCCGTACTAAGTGAGGTAATTTAAATTTAAGCAACGTTTATAAGTAAGATCGTTAGGCTTCTTTTTAATATTTATAAATGACGTTACTTAGTTGTGCGCACTACTAAATTGTGCTGCGCCGTACTAAGTGAGGTTATTTAAATTTAAGCAATGTTTATAAGTAAGATCGTTAGGCTTCATTTTAATATTTATAAATGACGTTATTTAGTTGTGCGCACAACTAAATTGTGGTGCGCCGTACTAAGTGAGGTTATTTAAATTTAAGGAGCGTTTATATGTAAGACCGTTAGGCTTCATTTTAATCTTTATAAATGACGTTATTTAGTTGTGCGCACTTCTAAATTGTGCTGCGCCGTACTAAGTGAGGTTATATAAATTTAAGCAGCGTTTATAAGTAAAACCGTTAGGCTTCATTTTAGTCTTTATATGTAGATAAATTCACAACGCAGGCGGAGCTGCGCGGATGCAGACTTAATTAATTAATTAATAATTTAATTAATATTATGAATATTATTACTTCTTTTTATAAAACCGCTATATGTTGTCTCCCTTCAAAAATCGCTTACATTTCTAAGGTTCTATTGTATAACCATTATTTAGAAGTGTGATTGTTACATTATCCTTACATTTCATGACTTTTTTATTTATAGATAAACATCATTTATTTCTCTACATTTGTTATCTAGCGTTTTAATGTAATGCCACCCCAATAATTGTATAAGTAGGTACATAGATCTTAAACTTGTGACGTTCTTTGTTTGTGTGCTGTATGGTATACATCGAACAACGCTCTGGCATCCTGTTACTCAGGGTCCGACAACACTCTGTTGCAGCCCCCCACTTGCCACAGAACATGGTCACTATTGAATAGTTGACGGCCCAATGCTTCGTTCCAGGCACAGTCCATTAAAATGTGGTACACATCTTCGTGCCGTGGTGGTACCGGCTACGAATTGTACCCCCCCTAACTTTCCCGTGGGTGCCGTAAGAGGCGGCTAAGGGAA
Source organism: Selenia dentaria (assembly GCA_917880725.1). Lineage (NCBI taxonomy): Eukaryota > Metazoa > Arthropoda > Insecta > Lepidoptera > Geometridae > Selenia > Selenia dentaria. Next base: position 14,746,674 of record OU862888.1, on the reverse strand, counting down.
TATCCGGTAAATGGGCAGCAGCATTTCCCGCAGTCTGCGTCAACATCCACTGCGATCACCAAGACGCCTGCCAAGCGTGGTGCATTAAGGCAAATCCCCCCCCATGACAATTAACATTAAACCACGGCCCCCAGTTCCCGGCAGCTCTGCTATCCGTGGCTACGGTAGCGGCCATTGTAACGGTGGAGCAGGGGGTGCGAAGAATCTCCGGCAGAGATCCGGCTACCAATCCCAAAAACGACCCCTGGCCCTGGCAACATACAATACACGCACGCTCAGGACCGACGAAAAGATGGTCGAATTGGAGGAAGAGACGCTCAAGTTACGCTGGGATGTCATGGGATTATCTGAAGTCCGAAGACAGGGACAGGACACGATAATTCTAAATTCCGGCAACTTGTTCTTCCACCGGGAGGGAGACCAACAATCCCAGGGTGGTGTCGGGTTCCTCGTCCGCAAGTCTCTCGTTAACAACGTAGTGAAAGTCGATAGTGTGTCGGCTAGGGTAGCGTTCCTTATACTCAGAATAACCAAACGGTATTCGCTGAAGGTTATACAGGTATACGCACCGACCTCGGCACACTCGGACAATGAAGTAGAAAGTATGTACGAGGATATATCCAGGGCCATGCATACTTCTAAAACCTACTTCACTGTTGTAATGGGAGACTTCAACGCAAAGCTAGGCACAAGGAAACGTGATGAGTTGAGAGTAGGGCGGGCCATTTGGATACGGGCAGCGGAACTCGAGGGGACAGAGGCTGGCTGACTTCATGGAGAAGGAGGGACTCTTTATGATGAACTCCTTCTACATGAAGCGGCCATCCAGGAAGTGGACGTGGATGAGTCCCGACGGTTCCACTACGAACGAGATAGACTTCATCATGACGACCAATAAGCGCATATTCAATGACGTCTCTGTGATCAGCAAGGTAAAAACCGGCAGCGATCACCGCATCGTAAGAGGCGCATTGAATATCAATGTCAAGCTTGAGAGGTCACGTCTGGTGAAGTCTACGCTCCGACCTAATCGTGCCCAAATCCAAAACCCCGAAAAGTTTCAACTTGAACTTCAAAACCGTTTTCAGTGCTTAGCTGAATGCGACACAGTGGATGAGTTGAACAACGGGTTGGTGGAAACTGTCCAAGCGGTTGGGTCCGAATTCTGTGAGACCAAACGCCGCAGGAAAGCTCAAAAACTCTCAAAAGAAACTCTGAAACTAATGGCAGAACGGAGCGAAATGAGACTGCAGTCCGCAGTTGATATGTCGGATTACGGTAAACTCACTAGACGAATTTGGAAGTCCATACGACACGACTTGCGTGCTTATAATACTGCGCGTATTACGGCAGCAATTGAGCGGAACCAGGGCTCTAAAGTGTTTGCAAAAGATTCGTCTATTGGGCAAAGCCAAATGACAAAACTGAAGACCGAAAATGGCAGTATCGTTTCATCCAAGCCTGAGATTCTGAGAGAGATTGAGAGCTTCTATCGACAGTTATATACCTCGACGCGCGAACCCGTTACTGAAGCAGCTCAGGACACCAGAGCAAAGTTAGTCCGACACTATACCGAAGACATCCCGGACATCAGCCTGTACGAGATTAGAATGGCTCTCAAACAGCTTAAGAACAACAAGGCGCCAGGAGAGGACGGAATTACGACTGAACTTCTGAGAGCGGGTGGTAGACCGATACTTTTAGTCCTCCAGAAGTTATTCAATTCTGTCATCTTCGAAGGCAAAACACCGGAAACGTGGCACAAGAGCGTGGTGGTGCTGTTCTTCAAAAAAGGTGATAAAACCTTATTGAAGAATTATAGGCCCATATCGCTCTTGAGCCACGTGTACAAGCTGTTTTCGAGAGTCATCACGAACCGTCTCGCACGCAGGTTTGATGAGTTCCAGCCTCCTGAACAAGCCGGTTTCCGAAGAGGCTTTAGCACCGTAGACCACATTCATACACTACGGCAGATTATACAGAAGACCGAAGAGTATAATCAGCCACTGTGTCTAGCGTTTGTGGATTACGAGAAAGCCTTTGATTCTATCGAGAAGTGGGCCATACTGCAGTCCTTGCAGCGATGCCAAATTGACTATAGGTATATCGAAGCGTTGAAGTGTTTATACAGCAAGGCCACTATGTCAGTCCGATTACAGGACCAGAGTACGGAACAAATTCCATTGCAGAGAGGTGTGAGACAGGGAGACGTCATCTCTCCGAAACTGTTCACTAACGCATTGGAGGATGTTTTCAAACTTTTGGACTGGAAAGGATGTGGCATCAACATTAATGGCGAATACATCACTAACCTTCGTTTTGCCGATGATATAGTTATAATGGCGGAGTCGCTCGAGGATATCGGCACCATGCTCAACGACCTCAGTAGAGTTTCCCAACAGGTTGGTCTTAAGATGAACATGGATAAGACGAAAATCATGTCCAATGTCCATGTTCCACCTATACCGGTAATTGTTGGAAACGATACACTCGAAGTTGTAGACGAGTACGTCTACCTGGGACAGACTGTCCAATTAGGTAGGTCCAACTTCGACAAGGAGGTCGCACGAAGAATCCAGCTCGGATGGGCAGCGTTCGGGAAGCTTCGATCCATCTTTTCGTCCCCAATACCTCAGAGCCTGAAAACCAAGGTTTTCAACCAGTGTGTGTTGCCAGTGATGACTTATGGCACTGAGACGTGGTCCCTTACTGTGGGCCTCATTAACAAGCTTCAAGTCGCTCAACGAGCAATGGAGAGGGCTATGCTTGGGGTTTCCCTGCGTGATAAGATCCGAAATGAGGAGATCCGTAGGAGAACTAAGGTCACCGACATAGCTCTCAAAATTAGCAAGTTGAAGTGGCAATGGGCAGGCCACATCGCTCGCAGAACTGATAACCGATGGGGAAGAAAGGTTCTCGAGTGGCGACCACGCACCGGAAGGCGTAGTGTAGGCCGGCCCCCCGCTAGGTGGACCGACGACCTCATAAAAACCGCGGGGAATCGCTGGATGCAGGAAGCGAGTAGCCGGTCCAAGTGGCGTTCTATGGGGGAGGCCTATGTTCAGCAGTGGACGTCTTGCGGCTGATAATGATGATGATGATGATGACACATCTTCAATCCCTCTATTGGTATACAAATGTATACATATAAACTAACAGGTATTTCTCCTCAAGGTGTTAATTGTATTAAGGCCCTATCAGTTTATAAACACAGCTTTTAATCAAATTTGGAACTCCATCGGAACAATCAATTATTCCTCCAGTCTAACAATCTAACACAAAGTTGGTAACAAAACGATTAGAACAAACTGTCGTCAGTCTCGTAACGCTTGTTCTTTAAGTGCAGGTTTACCGGTTTACAGCCAGGACAGACTGCAGTTAAACCAAGCCTTTATGTCAGTGGTGCTTCTATAAAACGTCATTATTTCCTACGGCCACTAGGTTCGCAGTTTAATCTCGAACAGTAGAGACAGGAGATAAGTGAATTATTTCTTTAGATTGTAAACTAGAGTGCCGAGTTCTAGTAACTACTACTTAGATAAAATTGATAGCTACCATTTAAAGAATTGTTACAATATGGTAAAAAGTAGTTAAGTATTCATAAATTAGTCAAAAGTCAAAAATCATTTATTCAATTTAGTCATCAAAGACGCATTTTGTGAATGACCTTTAGAATGTCAATTATTTATTATCATGTACTTTAAAGACTCTACCGCTATGTTCCAAAATATATAGAGCCTATCGATTAGAAGCAGCAAGAAAGTCGGGGCTATTCTTTTCATATAGATGTTTACAATGTTTCTACTTAGGTACTAATACGAGTACTATATACAATGTAATACGTAATAACTTATTACATTTTATGGCTGGCAGATGACAACTTGCCAGAAGTGGAGTATTCCAAGCATCTTTGTCTTTTATATAATATCGGACATTATAATATGCTTTTTTATTGAAGTTCTTTTACAGTACAACTTGAATTTTCCATCTGTGAGCTGAGTTTTGTGTTTTGGATTTTATTGTAAATACGCACACAATTTCCTAGGAACGACTTATTAGTCTTCACAAGTCTAAAACTAGGTACAGCTATCCTGTCTGCATTCCTAGTATTACAAGGGTGGTGATCACTATTTAACTTATATTTATCTAAATTGTTTCGAACTTACATTACATTTGCAAATATATATAAGGAAGGCAAAGTTAATATATACAAATTTCGCAAAGATTCGCGGGGAACCAATTTCGTATATAGTACGAATACCACGTTTTTATAGGATAAAATTGGCATCTATATCAGCCGCTGAATCCCATAGCAATAGCCCGTATAACATTACGCTGTGGAAATATGCAAAATATACTAACCGCACCGTAGAAAAGTTTGTTAGTTCTCTTATTTTACGTACCGCATATGCAGCAGAACTGAGTCTCCCAGACAGTGCATTTATATGGGGAACCCGTTGTAATTTTGGGTTATTTTTAATGCCTAGGAAGACTGTTGCCTTGTCCATTTCAAGTTTAGCTCCATCAAGCTTATGTAAGACTCCAAATATGGAACAGTAAACAAAGAAAACTTCTAACATTATGTCTTTTTTGAATACAGAATTAAATAATTCGTTTAGAACCACTTCGAGATACTGATAGAGCGTTGAATAATTAGTGTGCTGTATTTCCTATATCTACTTTCAAAATCAGAGATGTGTGCGTAATGCGCAAATAAAACAATATTACAAAGATACTTGGCCATAAGTTGCAAGTCGTTAATTTAAACTAAGAACTAAAAGAAATGAACCCTTGTGGTACTCCCATTCTAATTATATATCTTAGATGTTAGACCATTTATGCCAACCTTTTGCATCCTATCAGATAAATATGATTCGAAGACATCAAGCACAGCTCCACGAATACTATAATGGAAAAGTTTCCAAATCAGTGTAAGGTGTTCCACACAATCAAATGCTTTAGAGAGGTCACAAAAGGCCCAATAGATTCATGTGAGCTCTTCCAAGCCTTTAAATATGTACGTTATTAACTGTACACTGCCGTCCGTAGTTGATCTTGCTTTGTGAAGCCGAACTGATTTGAGGTATTGAATGCTCGTTGAAGTACGCCAAAAGTTGTTTGAGCATATTTTTTTCAAGATCTTACTCAATTTTGTTATAAAACCGAATGTGGTCGAAACTATAGTCAAACCTATCCGATAAATATTACGTGAGTAATCCCGTTTTTTAAATTAATAATCTTACTCAATGTTGGTAGGTATCTCTAGCCTTAAAAGTTGGAGTGATTCTGCTATATTTCATTAAATCAGGGAAGGTAACTTATTCTAAACAAAGATTAAATACTCGGGCCAGATAAGGAGCCATATAACTTCTAACTGGCTCTTAAATGTTTACCGACATTGCCCATAAGTCTTCAGTATTCTTTATATATAAGTTTTTAAATGTTTTTATAATATCGTAAGTTGAAGATTATTTAATGAAAAACGGGGTACTTGGTACTTTAAATACGAGTAGCTTCTGCTGCATTGGGACAATAATTTGGTGACTTGAAAAATATTTGCTACATTTATTGGTTCTGAGACTGTCTGATTGTTAATTACAAGCGTCTTTTGGTTTATTTTTGCCGGTCTCAGTAATTATAGTCTTCCTAACTGTTTTTTATTTTGTTATAGGATTTCCGTGTTTTATCTCTAATAAACAAAGCTGTAGCACGCATACAAACACAAACAATTTTGAATTGATTTTGACACAGTTATGGAAAATTTACATAGTCAGTGTTCAGCACATAATTTAACAAATGTGTTTAAATGCATACTGCACTATTGTACTATACAATTGTAGTAAACGAATGATTTGGCAAGTGTGACTTCAAAGCATAACTTTTTACAATTTTACAAGGCGATTAACTTTGGAGGTGAGCTCCTCTTCACTAGATCTTTATTTGACAGTTTTTTTTATTTTGTAAGTTTCAGACTATTCTCAATAGTTATTTATGGTACATAGGGCGGAAACTAGATGTTTTCTTAAAAGTGTAAACACGACACGAGTCAGAAAACACGTTTGCCCACGTGTTTTATACAACGTCATTGTAAGTAATTCAGTATTTTCCCTTTGATTTAGCTAATAAGAGGCTGAGATACGAGATATGTTGGCATTTTGTGCGTCTTGAATAATTTTCTATCGTCAAATTAATTGATACGTCACTCGAACTCGACGTTTTCAACAGATAAATCATAGGTCGAATCCACAAAACTAAACAAAAAATAGCTAAATGGGGGTCTTTTTTATTTTAAATCATGTGCGCTGAACATATCTGGCAAATAGCCGCTATGTCGTACCGCAAAATGGCAGATACAAAATATACATTCAGCCTAACATATCTAGTGAATATTTAAAATGTATTTATTACTTGATCAAAATTAATATCATTAATAACGCATTTAAATAAGTAGATAGGTATTAGTTTTTATGCACATTATGAAAACGAATCTGTGAAAATCTGACTAATTTGAAAACTTTTCTGAAATAATAAAAAAGCTCTTTGGTTCGGGCTGACGCCGAAGTAAAAATGAAACACAACAAAAAGTTAATAGCATGTGCCGATAAGTGGCAATTTTCGTACTATTTATCTGCTCGGAAAACACTATTTTCGAGTACTTACGGGCAAAGTGAAATTAATAAACATCATTAGCAGGATCGCCATGTACATCATTATTTTTTGATTTCTAATTTAGCTTGAAATATTTTTTTTTTTTTTTTATTTTTTTTTCATAACATTTTTTCAAATAAATTAATAAATAATTAATTTAATTCAGTTTCCAGTACAATTTTAGTTTTTCAACCATAAAATAAATTATACCTCGGACAACACATATAGAAACCTTTTCTAATAGCTCATTATCAAGATTTTCCACGGCGCATGTACAAATCAAAGACTGAAATGAATTTACTTTATGGAAGGACGAAGGACGACTGTCAATGTTGACAGTACAGCTGCTGCTCTATTTACTATGTTTTTTAGAAAGAAACATATATGCATGCTGCAGCGTCGTCGTCTCCTTATGACGACATTTTCCATACTCGGCAAGAAGACGCCAGGCTTCTGTCGCCTCCGCCACTTCAACAAGAGCGGCGTTGTAGGCGACAGCTACATGGTGATGAAGAAGTGCCGCATATTTTTATATCTCTTTTAGATGTACCTTATACATCTACAGATTACTCGCTACGGGTTACGGCTACTCAGACAGATACCCAAAATTCAAAAAGTGATGCCAATGTGTCTTCGGAAAACCTAGTGAAGTGCGACCAGTGCTCCCACCCTCTCTTTTTTAAAGGCAACCGTGGGCTCAAAATTCATATGAGTAAAACACACCGTTCGGCTCCAAATTTAACCAAAGAAGTGCCTATACAAAACAATAACTGCATTAGTTTTTGTGAACATTTAGCCAATTTAAAAACGAATTTGCCAGTTTTAAAAAGAATTCCTCGTAGTGCACGTATTAGCGTCGCTAAATGTCTGATTGATGATATCAGAAATGTTATTTCATGTAATTCTCCTCAGGCCTGGGAGCACTTGTTGACTTTCCCGTATAGAATTCTTCATGTTTCGAAAAACCCATCTGATCAAAATTCTCTTACTAGTAAAATAAAACAAAATTGTAAAGACAACTCAAAGCGCTGTCCTGTTTACTGCTTCACTTCGCCAAATTTAGCTCGACCCGTATATTCTTCTGCGTCCTACCGTTTCGTAGAAGACAAGCTAAGTGAAGGAGACATCAGAGGTTTGGCTAGACTTTTATTTTCCAACGATACATTGGCACCAAACTCTCCGGAAACTTTGTTGGCTTTAATAGAAAAACATCCACCTTCCGCAGCTCAAGCTCTTCCTTTACCTGCTAACGTTACTGGGGAGGATGTTCTTGTCGCCACTGTCGACGACCTAATGTATGCGTTAGCATCCTTCCCAAGTGGTTCAGCGGGATGCCTCGACTCTTTTACGCCACAAAACCTAAAAGACCTGACCAGTGCAAGCTGCGGTGAGATTGGGGACTCTCTGCTTAAAGAGATCACTTCACTAGTAAATGTGATGTTAACAGGTAAAGTGAATGACGCAATAACAAATGTTTTATACGGAGCTAATTTATGCGCTCTTCTTAAAAAGATGGTAGCATAAGGCCCATAGCTGTTGGAACAGTGTACCGTCGCCTAACTGCTAAAATTTGTGTTAAACACATCAAACAATCTCTCTGCAAGGAATTTCAACCCTTGCAGTTGGGATTTGGTTCACAGGGTGGCTGTGAGGCGGCGGTACATGCTTTAAGAACATTTTTAACAAATGAAGGATGTGAAGTGTTGCTGAAGGTTGATATTAAGAATGCCTTCAATTCTCTTGATAGAAACACTCTTTTGACACAAGTTAAAAATAAAATCCCTTTTATATATAATTTCATATGGCAATGTTATGGTAAACCTTCAAAATTAATATACAAAAACAATTTGTTATCTTCAGAAGTAGGATGCCAACAAGGTGATCCGCTTGGACCAGCTATTTTTAGCCTAGCAATCCACTCTATCATCAAAAAATTAGAATCGAAATTTAATGTCTGGTACCTGGATGATGGGTCCGTAGGAGGAGATGTTGATACTGTTCTTAAAGACCTACAAAATTTAATTTCAGAATTTAGTTCAATAGGTCTTGCTCTCAACTTTTCAAAATGCGAACTTTTCATTCCAAATTCTACAACACTACTAAGAAATAAGATAGTAAAAATGTTTGAACGAATTGCTCCCAATATCAAAATATTAGATAATCGATCACTTCGCCTCTTAGGGTCTCCAATCCTAGACGAGTCAATTGAAGATTTTGTTGATGACAAAATTCAAAACTTAACTCAGTTTCGGACCGCCTACAAAAAATAAATTGTCACATGGCCAATTTTATTATTCGATATTGCCTTTTTGTCCCTAAATTTATGTATTTTCTTAGATGTTGTCAGTTTTGGAATCATCCTTTACTTTTACAAAAACTTGACAACATCCAGGTAGTGAGCGTATCCCCTCACTACCATACTTAACACACATTTTAACGATCGCACTTGGCGCCAGGCCTCAATACCTGTTAGGTGTGGAGGTCTCGGTATTCGCAAAATTTCTAGTGTAGCATTACCCGCTTTCCTTTCATCAATTTTCAGTACTCAAAAGTTAGTAAAGGCAATTTTATCGCCTTCTATTCAAATAAGTTATATGACTGAAGCTTTAGGAAACTGGAAAATAGCTTGTCCAAGTCAGTCCCTGCCCAAAGCTCCTGCTTCTCAGAGGCAGTGGGACGGGCCGCTCTGTGAGTTAGAACTTGAAAACCTGATCAATTCAACTAGTTCTTCCGCAGAGCGTGCTCGCCTGTTAGCTGTTACTCGATGGGAGTCGGGGCTTTGGCTACATGCTTTGCCATCTAAAAATGTAGGAAATCTTTTGGACAACAATACTTTCCGAATAGCCGTATCCCTACGAGTAGGTGCCCCTTGCCAGGTCCCTCACCGTTGTGTCTGCGGTGAAATGGTGGATCGGTTCGGCCACCACGCACTCTCATGCGTAAAGAGCGCGGGGCGCATACCGCGGCACGCCAGCTTGAATGATATCATCCGTCGGGAATTTGTCAGTGCTGGAGTCCCGTCAGTTTTGGAACCAAACGGATTGATGTGGGATGACGGCAAGAGACCAGATGGGATGACTATCGTCCCGTGGAAGATGGGACAGCCCCTGGTTTGGGATGCTACATGTGTAGACACACTGGCGCCGTCTCATCTCCCTGGGACGATTGATCGGGCTGGCGCTGCCGCGTCTAAAGCGGAAGACCTCAAACGTCATAAATATGTGTATTTAGACAGAATGTACATGTTTATGCCGTTTGGGGTCGAAACTTTAGACCCATGGACGTCCGCTCTCAACTTGTTTAGGGATCTGGCGAAACGTTTGGTTGAGGCGTCGGGTGACCGAAATGCTGGCGCCTATTTTGGGCAAAAACTTAGCATTGCCATCCAGCGTGGCAATGCCGCCAGCGTTTTGGCCACTTTTCCCCCCACCATGGGGCTTATAGATTAGATAGTTATTATTATTATTTTTTTATTTAATTTTTAATTACTAACAATGTAATGTTTAAATGAAATTACTTATATGAAATAAAAAAATTTAGCTTGATAATTTTAGAGTACAGAACTATTTACGTTTTGACCTGCTTTAATACATTATTATATACCTATGAAAGTTCACTTTAGTAATAAACTATTCTTCGTTAATTTAATAATATATATACTTCTGAAATCGTTTAACATCGGTTACGTAGCTTATATTAAATAGGTATGTGTTGCAAACATAATTTCTTCGTTTGAATGTTTTGTATTTGTCTCTTATTTTAGTCTCACTATTATTTGAGTTTGTTCAAAATTAACGCCGTTTCTACTACTTGTCAACTTAGCTGTGGTATTTTTTTATCCGTAAAATATGTTTTTTATGCTTGAGATGTTCGTTGTTATCGATGAATTTTGGGTATTGTTGGTTCTAGCAACGTGCGAAAGACTTTGGCGAATAATTAAATTTAAACAAAGTAATGATTTCAAAACCCTTGTTGCATTTTTTTTCTGTATTACCTTTCATGTAGTTTGCATTTTTAAAGACATCTTTCATAAGAGACCGAAATTTAAGCGATATAAAGTAGAATACGTAGTACTGGTATGTTCTTTCTATCGGTAGAAATATTAAATTATGCAATAAAATACTTAAAAGGTCTCCTTAAGGTTAAAACATTTCAATTCCAAAAAAATCACTCAAAATCAGTTTACGTTCACATTAATACATCGACACTGGTTTTATAATGGCTTGATGGATATTGATAGTACCAAAATGTATACTGCCTTCTGTATGTGTCCCTTGATCCATCCGTTATCGAGAGCCTTTTAAGATGTTGGTCGAAGCTTTTTTCTATAAGCCCGTATGTTGAAACCACTATCGGGACAATTATTGTTGAATCAACATCCCACATGGAGGTCGCCTCATGAGCCAAGTCAAGGTACTTGCTAAGCTTGTCCTTCTCGGTCGTCACGAGGTTCTCATCATGAGAAACGGTGACGTCAACAAGAATTAGCTGAAATCGATCGATCACCACGACGTCAGGCTTATTGGCAACAATAGTACTGTCAGTGATTATAGATCGATCCTAGTAGAACGTAGCACGAACGTTTTTAAGAACAGGCGTAGGTACGGCACCTCAGAGTCAATAAGGCAGTATTGAAGAGCAAGTTGCTGGTGAATAATTCTGGCCACTTGGTTATGTCTGTGCAAGTACTATCCATTACCAAGATGAGAACAACCGGAAATAATATGTCTGAGGGACTCTCCGGGACTGCGGCAAGCTCGGAAAATGTCGATCGTACCGTCTTTCAGAAGATATTTCCGGTAGTTATTAGTCTTGATTACTTCATTTTTGAGACAAAATATAACACTAGCCAGGTGCAATTAACAAACAATTTATAACATACGTAAGCTAAGTAGGTAATGGGAAAAATAGCCGGCCAAGTGCGAGTTGGACTTGCTCACCAAGGGTTCCGTATATTAAGAAAACATCTTACAATAATGCTCTAAGTAAAAGACAAGCTTAACTTTGACATTCGATCTCTAGGAATGATTATTTCACCAAACGCAAATAATAAGTTAGTAGCAGAAAAAAAGTAAATTTTAATATTAAACTACGTACATACGGTTTTCTTGTTTTTTTTATTTGTATGTGCTGTAAGACTTTGCTTTTGGTCAAAGTTCATGACTTTAGGTCAACGGGAAATATAGTAGGGTAATACCCTACCTATAAGTTTTAGTTCCCATGTGAAATCGCAAACCCGAAAAATGCGACTTAAACAGTCATATCTTTTGATCGCGTTGACTTACCACTATGTTTTTTTCACAGCTGAAAGAGACCCGACTGTTCGATATAAATTGCAACTTTATACCTTGCGCATCGCTGAGAAAAAGGTTCTTGACAGATGGACAACAAAATTATCCTAGAAGGGTTCCATCATTTTGAGGTACGGAACCTTAAAAATATTATGTCGACGTAAGGTCCATTAATATAAACATCTCGAGTAGAAACCTAAACAATCGGCCGGAAACTAGTAGAACGACATATATTATGAAACCTAGTTGGACTTCAAGAAACCTGCGAGAACGTACCCTATTACGTCTTATTACGAGTGTTGTATAAGTCGACAGGTAAACGATCACATAAAACAACAAGAAGTATTAATTCCCTTAACGATTGATTAGTCCCGTAATTCTGTAAGAGGTTATTGGCACTAATCCGGGAGCACACTAGCATCCCCGGTTGATTTGGCTCGTTAAGCCTAAGTACTAGTTATTGTCTGTTCGAAGGACTAGTGCGGCTTTGTTCTAAGTACCGGACTTGGAGTGGCTTATTCACTGCCCTCCAATTTATGTGAACACTTTTTGTACGGGGTACTTAGCTGCTTAGTGGAAGCTTTGTGGATTATTGTTCTTAATCAACTTAACTTTTTCTTCATAAATATTTTCTGCCAAAACTCTACCGACGACTGGTTAATTTTTAGAGCGAACGTTGATGAGAAATTACACATAGTTGAAGACGTAAGTTTAACTTTAACAATTTTACATTCACCAGAAAATCATAATTCTATAGTGTTAGTACAACGACAAATGAAATAGTTGCTCAGATTCCAAATTAGTATGTATAAAACCATACTGGTTAGATTGACTTTCATCTGTCCGTTTGTTTGTTAGGTTGTATGTTGGTCTTCCTGTACAGGCCTTATTTTTAAACCTATATCTTGACGAAGCTAGGTATGCATGTTCTACTATTTTTTTTACTGTCAGTGATTTTGAAAGGGGATGGGAGGTTTCTTTTCCTAAAAAGGGGGAAGTTTGCTGTGGCACTATTAACCTATTTATATTTTAATATTTGGCAAGAACAGATAGCTCAGACTGCGGAAAATTGGCACTGATAACATTGCTCGCGAGGTCTACACCCGTGCGATTCTCTCTGTGATTCGTCGATGCGCTCGTCGACGAGCTCACCGATGTCAAATACTTTATGAGATATCGCCCTTGTACATAAGGTTGTTTTTCAATCGTTCTTGTCATCTCGTTATTTGTTTCACGGATGTTGTCAAAGATGCAACGATGTTTACTCTTAGAGAATCGCACGGCTGTTCGCAGAACACTTTTTTTCACCTAACTCTCATTGCACTTATTTCGCGTCTGTCAAAAAACTTAATTTAAAACTTTTGGTCTGTTCTGTGGTTTGTACTGGCATGTTTGTACACAACGTATAAATGTATAAATTATACAACCAGAACCGCGGTAAGTTGCTAGTCGCGAAATAATTTTAAGAATATATCATAAAGTGAACCGCCCAGGTAATGGGGGTTCACACGGTCGTTGTGGGGATAAATTACAGTTTTAATTAAATTTTGTGGAAACGCCAGTAGCGTAGAATACCGTAGGTGAGTGTGCGGAAACCTTTATATAAAATCTCGATGATTAATTATTAATTTTAGGAAACATTAATTATCTTTACTATATTCATTATGTTGCAAATTATTTCTACTTTATTTAAAGCTTATGTTTACCAATATTTTGGGAAATCAATCTATCAAATCAGTTATTTCTAGTTCTTTGATTGATGACATGATTCCTGAGGTATACTTCTTACCCAAGATTAAGAATTAGAGATATTACAATTGTAATTGTTTAGTTTTTGCCATTATGAGAAAACGATTATCGATTAACGATTCCGATTGTATTTGAAGTATAGCTATATATTATTTAATCTATTGGGGGACGGGGTTATATAATTGTCCGTCCACAGGTGTAATACGAATCGTAAGAGGCGAGAAAACTCTAGTTGGTCTTTTGTGCAAGAGGTCGTCTTAGTCGGTACTAAAGTTTCAGAAAGAAGGGCACTCTAGCAAGTGATATTACTGGGCGAATGGGACTCAATATACAATGGCCTGGGGTAACGAGCGCAATGCCACGCCACACAAAACTACATATCTAAGCACTGGTGGGTAACACTGCAACTGTCTCGGACTGGTGCAGTGCTTACCATCAATCTCATGACTGGCCCAAATTGTTAGTATTTATAAAAAAAAAAAAATATTTTATGTACTTATATGTATTCACATTATTTCAAAAACATTTTCTTTCAGGATCAGAGGCCCTAGCACAAATAACTGCGTAGGTGTAACGTAACGTTCACGTGAAACAGCACAAACTGTCATTTATCTAGGGCAACTGTGCCACACGTAACTCATAGTTTGTACGTCGAAGCGTAACATCTTGTCGCTTACTTATAGACGTTTGCTTAGCATTAGAATATTAGACGAGTCGAATGGGTATCCATCAAAGAAATTTGAACAAATTTTGAACATAGAAATTGGACCAAGAAATGACGAGTGGAATACCACCCTAACATAGTTCATAATGGTTCTTATAATGTTTCTCATTCTGGTCATGTGCTCAATAGTACCAATTGCGAAACGTCGGGAACCACAGGTTTTTCGCACTTGCGTCTAAACGTATACATGCATGATCAGTCCATTATGTCCCCACTGCGGGGACTCGAGCCTTTCTCTCAGAGAGATGAGCTGGGCCATAATCCACCACGAGAGTCCAGTGCGGCATGGTGAAAAGGCCAACACATGCCGAAGTTTTCGGGCCGCCCGAAGCCCTTTCTACATAGCCTAACGACTGCTGTCTATGACAAACAACCGGGACCGACGGCCTTACGTACCCTCCGAATTAAGCTACTAGCGGTCACCCATCCAACTACTGACCGTAGCAAGTGTTGCCTAACCTTGTTGATCGGTTAATATCGCCAAGCTCCGCTACTAGCGCTACAGCCCGGTTGCGAGCGCTTTCTGTATTTTCAAAATGTGCTACCTATTTATTATTTACATGAGCGAACTGTATTTTCGTTATTTTAAAGTAACTTTTTATTTCGACTAAAACCAAAACCATGTTTCATCCCAGGCACAATTAGACCAATTAAGCTACATTTTACTTCAGTAAAGCCTCTACCGTGTTGAGTTTTTTTTTTGTTTTTATGTTTTATATTTAATCAGTGACAAGACGAGCAACTTGCTCGCATGACGTTAAGAGTCAATCTTGCCCATAAGAGTTCAGAGCCATTTAAATTATTAACTACAAGTTCTCTCACATAGATTCTCAGGGTGATGAGCGCAGAGCAACCTATCCAACGATGTATCACACTTATAGCTATTGGAAAGTGGAACCACGATTTGCATCCTCCTCTGAAGTACATATATCTATGTTTTTATAATAATAAAATATGTAATATATTTTTTATAATATCCTTTCATTATAAATTAGTTTATGTAATAATTAATGCATTCAAAGAATAATGCATTTTTAAAATATTACGTATTTTAGAATATATGTATTAGGATGCTTTTCCACCAGATATGTGCTATGCAGCTATGCTGCGAGGATGTGAAAGCTATGCTATGAAACTATGTGACCGTTTTCACTAATGCTAAGCTATGTAGCGGAGTGAGTAAGATGTGCTATGAAGAAGCACTTCCGCGGGCCTACTATAGGTACTCTGCTCTTGATATAGCTTCACCACTCGCGACCATCCATAGCACGCATCGCTAGCACGCACCCTTCTATATAAAAAATATAGCTTAGTTAAATCCGTTTCCACCAGTGCTATGCTATATGGACCAATGACTATGATTGGTTGATATCAAACGCATTCATAGAAACGCAGCATAGCACATCTCTGGTGGAAAAGCACCCTTACGATTGTTGAATAGCATATATATGCTATTAAACAATCGTAATGCATATTGAAGACCAGCATTAACTTTACGTTGAATAATATCGCAGTGCACGTTTTCGCACTTGTCACGCCACCCTTATTTCAGAATTAACATGTAAAATGCCCTAAAGCTCAGCTCGAGGTGGAAACGCTCAATTATGTCGGCGACCGGATGTGAAAAATTAATGTGTGCCGTAATGGCCGGCCATGTCCGGTGGCAGAGAGTGATCGGTCGAATAGCTGCTAGGCCAGAGGTTACATTCAAAACTACGCCGGTATTGATACCTAGTCACACTCTATGACTACGACCTACTGAATTTTTTTCTGTGGCCATGGTAACGGCATTCTCATGCTTAGTTTGAAAATACCTATAATATGATAATCATCTATCAATGTTGTCACAGTTTTATTAGTATTATGCAAACAACTATGGCAACTCTCGGCAAACGTAGTGTAGGACGTCCTGAGGCACGGTGGAGTGACGATCTGCGCAAGACGGCTGGCAAAAACTGGATGCGAGAAGCCCAAGATAGACCTAAGTGGCGTGCAATTGGAGAGGCCTATGTCCAGCAGTGGACTGCTACAGGCTGATGATGATGATGATGAAACAACTATGAACACAATATTTAATATGTGAAAGTTTTCAATAGGGTGGATGGATGTTGATTTCTCCTTCACGCCAAAACCACTAAACTGATTTGGCCTCAATTTCAACAAAGGTAAATTATGACCTACGAGTACAATAATACATGGGTTATCCATTAAGCACATCGCTGTCATGCATATTCAGGCCTAAGGCAGCCTAGCCTCAGCAAGGTGTCGCAGGAAGACCTGCAGTAGTGCTCATTTTCAGCCATAGACTTATTGAAGCTTTGGGTTAGGTGTTAAAAATTAAATTTCAATCATAAAACAAAAACGTTATGGTTAAAGCTATATATATATAAATCTGTATAGATATACCTTAGAGTTTATGATAAATACGAGAATATCATGGTATTGATTTCTGTAAACTAAATAAATGAGGCAATTCTAAATAACTATTACGCATTTTTATGTAAACAATTGAGCTTATGTAAATGTGGGGAAGCGAATTTTAGTATTTTGTTTGCTTGAACTGATATTTTAAAATTCGGTTACACGTTTTACATTATACTAGTTGACCCGCCCGCGGCTACGCTCGCGTGGCCTCGCGGGATACGGTGGCTTTAAAATAAAAGTAACCTTTATTATTCATTAACTTTTTTATTTCTGACATGTTAAGTTAAGCTTACCTCAATATATTAGTGAAAACCACATCTAAATCCGATAAGCGTTTTCTGAGATTAGCGTGCGCAAACTCACAGACAAACAGATAAATATACAGACAAAAATTATAACAATTTTTTTAAATTCTATTTTCGTTTATAAAAGACCAATAATATTTTTTACTTATATATCTTCCATGTACATACAGCGACCCGTTACATTTTTTAAAATAGTATAGTGATATTCGTGTGAAATATTCTTGTTCTTTATCTACAAGAGTAGCTAGTATTTTTCAACATTGTACCAGTGAACAATTAAAGGTACTACTAAATTACTGCCTATTTACTTCTTTAAGCGGAAATACCTAATAACTTTTGTTTGTCTTAGGACAGCAGTCGTTACGTTAGGCTATGTCGAATATCTTCGGGGCGCCTGAAAACTTCGACATGGGTTGGCCACTAGCCTATCCACCAAGCCGCACTGGGCTTGCATGGTGGATTATGGCCCAAGTCTTCTCTGTCTGAGAGGAAAGCTCGAGTCCCAGCAGTGAGAACATAATGGGGTGATTATATACCTAGTAACTCAATATCTGAGTTTATCAGACTATAAAGTGAAGAGATCGACTATTCAATTTTAAAGTTCAATATGTTTCGACAGGTATAGTTAATAAAGGAAATTTACGCATATATCCATATTTACCGTAGTGATGTAAATACCTTATAGAGTCTGACTATTCGGCCACCGCTCACACTATTGTTTACTACTCTATTTGGACGGGGTTCGCTATGCGATAAAATCTCACATCATCATAACACAGAGCTTTGGTAATTAAATCCAGTGAACGATGTTACGTGTACCTATTCGATTACTCTGTGGCCTGTGATATGTGTGTAAATCTATAGAGTATTCATTTAAATGGTAGTCAGTAATGTAGTCGGTAGTGCGAGCATGGACCGTCGGTTCAAAAATATGTCACGTCGATAACTTGATTATATCTCCTATCACTATCGTTCCTCGTGTCTAGCCCGGGGTTAAGTTTTATTATTATTATTTTACCGATTTGGTTCATATATATCCATATTGTGGGTTGCTAACATCAAAGCATGCCGCTCATACCATGATAGTTTGATACGGATCGGCTTCCACCATCTCCTTTAATTCATCTTATTAACCTTAGTGGCTGGTCTTCCTCGTGGTTCATTCTTATAGTCGTAGAGATAAGATATAAGTTTCCGCTATGAAAGTAATTAAACCAACAACGCACGGTGCTTTCCTAAGCCGTATCCTCTCCAAACACAACATGACATTTCGAGCAGTTTCTGCTGCATTAATGCCACGTCGGAATTAGCATACGAATAACTCTGATTTTCGCAGATTTTGTACGGTTTAACATTAAAAACTTCATGCAAAACAATTGAAAGCCAATAAATTAAATGCACCCATTTCTTGAATTTAGAATATCAGTCGGTAAATAGCACCGTAGCAGACTTCCCCCTTTTTTAGGATTTGTAGCCAACAATCATAATGTGATATTAAGATGCCACCGTGATCGTAAAGATATATTTACAGGTTCAGCAAATTGTGATAAAACATGCGTGTGGGATCTACGCTTTCTTCACATTTGTCACAAACATTCTTTAATAAAGGCTAAAAATAAATAAATGGCCGTCTCACTTCTGCCACTTGTTATTTACATCAAGTACTTTCGTGTCAATGTCTAAAAGATCAAAAGGGCAAATAAAACGGTTCCGACGAGCGAAACATGAATTTGCTCAGCAGGAAGTTCTAGTGAATAAAAGAAAAGTTCTTCGATGCTCTTTTGAACAAAAGTTTCGTTAAGTTGTAAACGAGATATGTTATAAACTTGCTAAGTGATTTTGTGCATACAAGAACCGCTTTGAAGCATAAGTTTGGCCATAACTTAACTCAGTGCTATGGCTTACGAAATGAAACTACTGCACCTGTATAGGTACTGGAATCAGGTAACTTGTGCATTTATGAGACAATGTATGGTTGATTAACATCATTATGTGTATGTAATGCGCATAGCATTATGGTTAATATCTGGCCTGTAGGTAAAGACTTTATATTTTGTAATTATTCGAATCATAGCAACGATAGCTTAGGGCCACAGACACAGTGATTGGAAGGCGATCGCAATACTTCTCCTCTCTAATCCTCGCTGTTTCTGAAAACACAGACTTATTCCTTATTAAGTCTAGTTTCGGAAACTACAGTTTCCAATGTATATACTACATATACCTATAGCTTAGTATTAGTCTCTGTATGTGCAAATTAGATAAGAACAAATGTATATGTATGGTTTGATAAATAAAGATTATTATTATTATTATTTATTCAAAAAGTTTCACGGATTTCATCCGGTCCTTTACAAAGGCATAAGTGGGGCTGTAGCCAACACTTAGAGGCCTGTTTGGTATAAAAATGCAGAGTATCAAAAACAGAAAGAATGTTGGATGAAGGGTAACATGGTACTTATAACTATTACAAAAATGGGTAAAATGGCCAGGCTATTGATATGAACTTATTAGTGATAAGGAAGATAGTGGGCTATGGAAGAGACTACGGCACCTGCCAATTTTAGTCTCATGTTAATTATTATTAATTTAATTATTATTATTATTATTACTTACCTCAGATATCTCAGAATACAAATATTTGCAGTTACAAACTAATAAATAAGTACAAGCAAGTAAGTATTTACTCAAACATCAGTAGCATCAAAAGCACAAACAGTCTGCACAAACAAAACCAAGCACGAAAAGGCGAGCTTCTAAATCCTAATCGAATCTCAAACCGTTCACCTCCCGAGGTGAAAGAGTTTGTTTGTAGAGGAGTATCTGAAAAATATCAATTTGTTAGGTAACACCGGGACGGTTAGGAGCGCGACGTGACCGTACTACCAACTAACATGGAACAGATTTTGAAGAAGCTCTTGGATGTGACATGGATAGGGTAAAGGCCGATAATATACTTCGTACATTACGGCACGGTTGGTTGTCTGAGGTTAGTGAAATATAAAATGCTGCACAAGCAATCGTGATCTCGAAACAAATATATACTTTCGATCAGGTAAGAATCGTTGTTAAGTGGTTTAAAATACTTCTGATGATGAAGCTAATATATATTAATATTAACTGATATATATAAAGGCACATTGGGCCCGTATCAGGATCTTTATAGGATGGCATGCTCCAATTTCATGGCTGGGCGTGGATTAAGCGGGCGAGGAGAATAAGATATCACATGTAAAATGAGTCTGCTTTTATTACGTCACACTGAGATTTATTGTTACAGCACATAGTTATTAGAAATCAACTTGAGTTAACTTGAGGACGAGGTATTCCACTGAGTAGCGAACGCTGGCACGGCCAAACGCAAAGTGCTCCTCCGAGCCTCCGAACGCATCCGCACGCTCCCTCCAACCCTCTGTCGGCTGATGACTAAATACTCAACGGTGATTGGCTCCCAACGACCGACCGACTAACCAATCAGCGAACAGCGCACGCTACCAGAGTTATACTAGAGATGGCGCCACTTTGCATCTCTAGTCCACCAAAACTAAACTAGGTGGCGCTTGACTTTAGTCAATTTAGTAATAACATCGGTTAAACATGCGCGAACATATAGAATAAAAATAATATTAGCTAATATATAGAATTATTAATGAAGCTAAATAGTTTTAAAACAATTGTGCTTTACTTTTAAGTGAGGTTGAATAAAACCGCAAGAAAAGCAGCTTTATGCTGCTCGATACGAGTATAATACCGAAGGATATTTAATTGAAGTACATACATTCGCATGCACTTATAATAAGGTTAACAAATAAATAAATAATAGGTTTTGTTAGAAAAACTAACGTGGTTTTCACTCATTTTTAATTAGAAATACGGGATTACTCACGTAATATTTATAGGATAGGCCCGACTATAGTTTAGACCACATTCGGTAGTCTTTTTCAAGGAGTCTAGACTGAAACAATAGTCGGACCTATCCGATAAATATTACGTGAGTAATCCCGTATTTCTAATTAAAAATGATAGGTTAATACATTTATAATAGGTAAATAATAGGTTAATAGGTAAATAGAGGCAAAAATTTTTTTTGTAAAGTAGTGATTTAGATATCGTGTAGATTTTAAGTATTGCAAAATATAATACAAGAGATGTAGCTTATAATGCTTTACGGATCCTATTTGTTTCATGTTATTTTGATAAATATTGATAGAATAAAGGATATTTATAAAATTTAAACGTTAAATTGTATAAATATCCGGTGATGTATTTTAAAGTTAACAAAATTCGTCATGATTACAAGCGGTTCTAGTTCACGAAAACATTATTCTTGTCTAACCGTAGTGGTAACTTTTAAAGTATTGTGCTCTATAATAAAGTGCTAAATGCCTGAGTACATTTTCTAGTTCAACTTAACGTGCTTTTAAAGAATCTTGTCCTTTTTAATAGAGCGCCGGGAGCTCTCGACTGTATCGAGCACTTAACGGATGGCTTATATCGATAAACGATATTCTATTGACAGGAGTTAGAATCAGATTATCACAATTTCATTAATCACAACGTTCTGCATTAAGTAATTAATTGAATATCAGACTGGTATTAAAAGGTCGCAATATTATCTTAGTAAAATAAACATTGTTATAGCCATCTGCTTTATGCTGGAGAGAATTGTAAAATTGTTTAATTAAAATTCAAATTCAAATTTAAATCAAATATATTTATTTCAGGCAAATAAACGCATAAAGCATGCAAATTATAAAACAATAAAATATGTCATGGGTAAAGTCTACAAAATACAATAATGTCCAATAATTTTTGTGCAATTTTCAAAAGTTACAATAATCTAATACTTATAAAAATAAAAAATAAATTGAATATGTACTTTTGTTTAATATAATAAAACGAGTGCCTCATAGATCGTCTCATTCCTGCAACTGACTAAAATGTCATACAAGTATGAACAATAATGTGAATTAACTCGCATCATTTGTTGCGCGAACAGACTAGTTTGCGTGCCTTGACATTTCTGTAAATGTAACTGAAATAAAAAAAGGACTTTGAAAAATGACATTATTATTCCTTGTCAATTAACATTTTAGACCTTAGTAGCCATTCTCTATAAAACAAGTGCTAATTTAAACTCGCCGTCCACCATTATTACAATCGCAACACAACGAACAATCGTTTTATTTATTCAGGACGAGTTCATGAAATAATACCTACAGCTAGTTAATTTATTATTCCATTTTCAATAAAGCACGCTTATTTATCTAGCTTGAGATACTTCTGGGGCAACGTTGATCCCTCGAACACAAATAATCACCTAATTAAAGTCTACCCTCGAGTGGTTTTATGGTTTAGCCCATTGATGGAAGATACGAGGCGGGAAATGTTAAAAAAGGGTGGATTTAATGTCGGATAATTATTTTATTAAACGCTTTTATTTTGTTTTACGCTAATCATCGCGTAATGCGTTTTTGTGGACTCAAGAACAACCAACGTATTTTGACAATTTAATAGATACGAGTCAAAACCTAAGAAGTAACGTTTTTATTATAAACTAGCGACTGCCCGCGACTTAGTTCGCGTAGTAGGTTCGGCCTTCGGCCTCGCCACAGCCTCGCATATTTTCTTGGTTTTTCATTCATAAAAATCTTCTCCTGACAATATTTAACACAACCAAAAAAGAATTAAAAAGATATTTCTATCTGTTCTCAAGTTATAGCGTGACCAGGAAAATAGGGGTTCGTTTTTATATATATATAGAGATTTTATATTTGTGCACACTACATTTTACAATGTTTACATGTGTTATTCTTTGTTCACTTGTGTTACCGTCCGTCACCAATTCATTATTGTTATTTTAAATAAAAATAAATATATTAATTTACATATAAAGATACAAAAAATCATTTCGGGAATAAAGCAAATCGCTTACGTAAAACGTATGACAAAACTTGTGCAAATAGTAATAGTAAATTCTATCTACTTTAACTTAACTATAATATTATGTCTTAAATTTCGTTGAGTTATTGTATAACAGAAAGGGGCTACATAAAGCCAGAGGTTCCTGTAACCCCTATCAGTATCTACCTCTGGAAACTGGAACTATGATGACTATTTCATTTTTCAAGTGATGTTCACCGTTGTGTCTGACGTCTTAATCATCGTTAAGTGTTCAAGACACAGCTTACAAGTTCACAGCTTGATGATATCATATCATGACATTCAATTTTATGGAATATGAATTACATTTTAATCTACGCTAGTTCACACGGTCAGTCCTGCAATCTATCACCACGTGTGGTCGTACATCCACAGCGAGCACCGAAGTTAGTGTAATGAAAACGTGACTTATCTGCGCATAGCAGGCTGGATGGCTGGAATAGCCCCACCGCACGTTTCCAACCAATCAACTTATAGGTATACTAGTCTAGAAGGGCTATAGTCTGTCATGCACGTTGACGTAAGTAGGTACATAATGGTTAATAACTACATATGGTTGGTGTGTTATTCTCTGCGGTGACTACGTGCTATATTGCATTTCAATATAGTTGCCAGAGAAATGTCTTCTCTACGACTACGATCAGGTAATACCTGCACCCTCGGTGGACAAGTTGATGATACTACAAAAGGCGATAACAGACTGTCGTAACCACAAACGTGAAGCATATTTGAAGTAAATGGTAGAAAGCTGGTGAATTGGGTACTACATGCTCTTATGAGCAGCCAATATATGTCTTAAATCACAAGTTTAAACTTAAAAAGTGGCAAAATAGAGTGAAGTTTACCGTCAGCCATTGCGTTTGTTAAACACGTCTACTACCTTATAACTACGACTATTTAAAAAATATTTTTTACAACTATTCTTAAGGCAAGAGCTTGGTACGTTCAGGATTCTGCTCTACTTCTCTTCACTCTGGATTCAAAGATACACTCTCGCTGCAAATACTTAGTTGTTTGCTCCCTAGAAAAAAATCTACTGTGTTGCGTTTGTAAAACACACGTAACAGTTTATAACCATGAAATTAATAGTAGATCTTTAACAGTATATTTTTGTCTAGGGAGCAACCAACAATTTTTAAGGCGATAGTGTTTCTTTGAATCCAGAGCGAAGAGAAGGACTCTAGAGTAAACCCCTGAACGTATCGAGGGATTGAGAATCGTCACTCGACCTTAAAATAGTGTTGCTCCCGAGGTGGAGTCTCTACTTTTTATCACTCTATTTGAAAAAATAAGTAAGTTTAACTTATTAATAAGGATAACAAGTTCATTTATTAACATAAAAATAGAAATAATTAGACATAAAAAAGAAATTATTACAGATTAAAGTTTATATTAGAACAATTATGGAAATGCGTCTTAACAGTTTTATTTCATTCTCATTACTTGAGGAAGACTAACCCATTTTTTATAAAACTACATTTAACTAATATTCGAATTTGAGTAAGCAACTATTATACTAACGAAGGCGTAATGTATTATTTTGTTTCCTGGTTACGGGAAACGAACTAGCTAGGCCCATTTCCAAACTATGTGATAAAAAAAATTTCGTAAATTCTAACTACTCTCTACTTTCAACAACAAAAAAGTCTCTTTTATCTGCACTAGATCTTCTTGATCCATTAACATTATTGTGAACCTGTACCGGTAAACGGGATTAAAGTGAGACTTACACGTTAATCCCGTTTTATTATTACAAAATTATAATGAACGTGAGTTTCAATATCATTATGTGTTTCATTCTTATTTTTACATTATTATCTCACTATATATGCCTAGGTGACTCGAATCATGCCTATGGCCTATCGTATTGCGCATAAATTCGAATACTATTACAATATAGGCAATTTTTATCTAAATGTAAATAATATATGCTTGATCTAGAAGTTTTACAGATTCGTATTAGAAATCAAAAACAACCGTAAAGACAAAAAATAAATTGGCTGAGACTTGAATCATAGACAGACTCGGCCAACGAAACTTGTAATTTTGATAGTGAAATAAGCTTATCCTTGATATAGACCATTACAGCGTGTTTTATGTTGTTTTTCTATTAAAAACCTTCAACATGTTTTTACCACCCTGATATCAAGAGAACATGGCTTAGAATTTAATTCAACTAATTCAGCTACGAAAAGGAGAATTTCATAAAAATCTATCAAATACAGTTGACCTAAGTGACGCGTATACAATAGACAGACAGATAAATAGACAGACATAAATTGTAAAATATATTTTTTTGGCCTCTATATCGATAACAAACTACAACTTAATAAAAGCATTACAAACAATGAAATCTTTCTTCTTTATAATTGGGATTATTTACCAAGGTATGAATAGTAGGGCTAAGTTTGCACCGTCGTTATTCTTGCACATCTTAAAGTGAAAAAGTAGTTATTGTAACAAAACTTTATTAGGTAGACATATGGCGCTGCAGACTTTTCTGTAGATATTAATGTCTTCTATAAAAAGGTTTGTAAATCACTTTGCTCTATTGTGTAGTTGCGATAAAAGGATATTTTTAGGTATTTTTTCCCATCTTGGTTACATTATCAAAGTTTTCATACATATCCCTAAATTTTTGAAATTATCCTATAGCCTATGTTCATCAGGAATAATGTAGGATTCTAATAGTGGAAGAATTTTTCAAAATGGTCCAGTAGTTTTGGATCCTATTCAATACGAAAAAACAAACAGTCAAATTTTACCTCTTTATAATATAAGTGTAGACGTATATAGTGTAGATGATGCAAGGTGCGTATTTATGCACTGTAATTAGATAAGTAGGTATAATAGTTGCTCTAAGATTCAAAAGCAACAGATGGTTGGTAAACAGATACAACACAATTAGTTTATATTCATTAGACATAAGCCCGTTCGAATCTTAGTAATCAGAAACAAAGATGAACCGTCGAAATATATCCAAGTCTAGACGCCACCGGAGTGTATTCACCAGACGAACACCTCTGTGAGCCACGTCAAATTGGTCACGTATCACTTTCCCCTTACGCGCACGTGGGGAATTTAATTTAATCTATAATGTTTCAGCTCAAGCGGCTCAACTGCCATGAATCTTATCATCAGTTCTAAAGAACGAGGATGTGTATGCTCTTTGCTCATGCGTTGCCTCATTTGAATTTAGATGCGTATGGGTTAGGTAAGGTTCTATTCATTTTATGGATGTGCAAAAAAGTATAAATAAAAAGTACTTTGCATTAAAGATTAGACTTTAAAATACATACGTTCTTAAATCCTAAATGTGAAAGTAAAATGTATTGAAAGAATTTAATGTATTTATAGACCGAATGTTAGCCCTTAGTTTGGGCAAAAAATTGCAGTGCCATCAAGCGTGTTAATGCTGTCAGCATACTGGCCAATTTTCCGCCCACCATTCAGCATTTTTTAAAATTTTGTATATTAAAGTTATGTTTAGCGTAAAAACATATTGATGTTAATGACACTGGATACTTGAGGCTACTTTGGAAGATAGAATGAGAAAACATAGTGGAGCCAAGTACGACAATAAGAAAATATGTTGATATAGTTTCGGCATCTAGAAAGGATACATGAAAAGAGAGGGACAAAAAGAGTATAGTTAAGGCTAACGTAAGACCGTTTTAGTTTTTTCTACCGACTTCCAAAAAAAAGAAGGGCACTCAATTCGACTGTATTTTTTTTATATTTGTTACCAAATAACTTTCGATAGGATGAACCGGTATTCAAAATTCTTTTTTTGTTTGAAAGCTGGTGCTTCTTGTGTGGTCCCATTTAAAATTTAAAATTTCAACATTTTCGGTCCAGTAGTTTTTGAGAAACACTTCAATAACTGAATAGAATGGAAGTCGGTATTTAATTTTTTAAATTGTACTTGTTTTTGAACAAATTGACTAGATTCGGGAGTGTGGTAGCTCAAGAGTGAGTAAGACGACAGGCCTTTATGGTGAATGATTTGAACAAAAGATGTATGTCAGGGTTGCTTCTGCCTATTTTTCGGGAAAAAAGCGTATCTTAATGTGTGTTGTGTAACAGTATGTTAAAGGTTCAAGAAAATTACACATCTTAATATTGTAGCTCTTACCGTCGAAACTGTTCGAGAAAACAATTTTAACAGTGTCTCTTGTAATAACAAAAGTTACAGATATGTAATTGGTTTCGAACTTTTGAAAGTTAACCAAGTTTGTTGTGTGACAACCCACAAGTGCTTCTTCCAACTTACTCTATTTCATAACTTTATAATTGATATTTGTCTTTCTGAAAATACGGACTTCGAAAATTATGAAAGACAACTCACTCATTCTGTAGGACTGACGGAATCGTAAAAATTTTCGTACTGCCTAAGAGTACCCACTATTCAGTTATAATCATAAATACAATTATGCATCAGATATTAATAGTTTTATTATAAACTGATATGTTCAAATGTAAACATTGTGCTGACGTAAAATAAAAACATCAAATCTTATATTGAAAAGTTTAGGGAAATCCTATGGAGAGTACATCAAGCTATATACTAGGTGTACGAAGGAAAGATCACGTAGCAAACTTTTAATAAAGTTGCATGGAGTACGTTTACTCGGGAGATATCGTTATGACTCTAAGGTAACGGGACGAAGAATTGAAAACTTGAAACTCGACTGAATTAGTTTTTTTCCAACTTGTAACTTACAAAGCTTCCTGGATGGAATTGCAAAGTTATGTAGCACCAACTTGGTCATATGTGATATAGAGGGTATGTTTTTTATTTTTATTATATAAAATATTGAAACTATTATTGTTTAAAGCACATACACCAGTACCTATTTATTGATGTTACCTAAATAAAATTATTATTTTTATAATATTTCTATACTAAAGATCTGTTCCTAAATTACAGCCGAGAGCAAAGCAAGCTCCAAACTACTGGAGAACCACTGGATCCAAAATACTCAGGTCTGCTGACTGAGGAACCTCCTGACGATACGCGGCGTAAGGTGCTGGTCGAGGCTGCCCACTACCTGTGCCTTTCTACTTATAAAACGATTAAATTTTCAACATCCCGAGAGGAAATCGGAGAACAGGGAAGACAAATAGGAACATTAAATATTTTCTAACCTGATTTAATTTGGTCCCATGCAGTATTGGGGTCCGCGGTATCGTCACGCACCGACGGCCCGCCATAAAGCCGATTGTAAATAATATATAAAATTATAAACAGCCTAGCAAACTAAAAACGTTCAATATTATGATCTTAAGATAATATTATTATGACCGCGTCATAAAGTTTTCAAGAAAATCAAAAGAATAATCGAGAAGTTTGTTTTTTCCAAAGCATCATTTATACAATTTTGCCATCCAACATATGAACGTCTTATTTAAATCTAAATCTTATCTCTAGCTTTTCGCACGTTATGCAGCAACTGTGAAACATTCAGGCTGTCAGATGCGTCTTTGTATGCCACTCAGCGTTCAGGCTCCGACGCGTGTGCTCCACAGATAACGCACAAAGGGATGCCAACTCGCATACACACACTATAAGCACAAACAAAACACGCCCCAATTTCAACCTTTTCACTTTAAGATAAGGATATTATTAGTTCTATTTCATTACAGCGTCCTTCTTTTGTAATGTGGCAGTAGGATGCTTTCTGTCACAATAACTAGCTTCTGAAATTTAAGCTGTCATCGCGTTGTTGGGAATTAATTTTCTCACCTCTCGGCTTTTATTCTGACATCTAGTTGGAAACGGCGGGCATATTTCGCTGAATGAATTTCGACTAAAGTGAAAACTGGTGTAAAATGAAAAAATATTTATTTATAGAAATTTTTATAAAGGTCCAGGCGTTTCACCCTCTCTGAAACATTATTAATAGTGAAGGTTTAGTATATTCCAGTAGGAGAGTTTAGTATATTCCAGAGCAGAATTATTTACGATGTAGTTTCATCCTTTGATATGGGTACGATGGATATAACATTGCAAATTGATCGGTCGTACCATACGCTGCACCTCGGCTCTGCATAAAATTATGACGTCAATGTAGCCTGGTACCAAATAAAGTTTGAACTTGGCATAAACTTGCAATCTAAATTCATAGGACGTAAGATCGGACTCTGTCGGACCGTGGTCGGTTTTACTTATTCGTACATTTACACTACGTGTGTTTACTATTTGTGAACGAGATATAGCAGCTGGTTCTCTACGTGACTTCTTTTGAAGAACAAATTAAAATTTGAACTCTGAAAGACTGGAGTGAAACTTTATTGCTAAGTTACAGTTTGATGAAAACAAGTCGAGTAGAACCTATTTCGAAGGTCCATTTGTAGCAAGAGCCAGCTTTAGTTAACAAGTTCGCTGCGGCAGCGTTCGAACTAAACTTACTGCCAGTGCGGTGTGAGACAAATACTGCACGTATCTATATATCCTGCTATGCGTTACGACCTCTATTTTGCCGTACCCGAATCTGACTTTCAAGGTCCATACAAACATGGAAACTCACCATATAACGTTTTTTTAACTAATCGATTGGCACATCCTCGTGTATACCTAGCTGAGCTATACTATCTTTCAAAATACCTGACAGAACCCGGGGCTAGGTTCTGTTAGGTGTTTTGAAAGATACAGGGTTTTTTTTAAATCAGCCATTTACGGCAATATATATTTTGCCGTATATCATAGAAGTAATAAAATTATAGGGCCCATCCCTATAATTTGTTTACTTGTAAAACGATGATCAATATTTTTAACGCTATTACTATTGGCTCAACATTACAATTTACTCAAGCTTGTGAAAATGCTTTGGGGTAATGCACAAAACACACCAAGGAACGTCAGTGCAGGCCTCATCGCCCCCAGAACCAATAAGAATAAGAATAAGAAAAACATTACAATTTATCAGTGTATGAATTAATATAATTGTTATTATTATATTGATAAAATTTATTCTACAAGTAACTTCAGTTTTAAAAATAATTAAATAATAAAAGGCAGCAATTTTTACCTAGTACAAATAAACTGACCAACACAAATAGGAGCAGGTTTTTTTCTCTTTTTGATACATATTAATTCCTATACAATGTAATTAATTTCTAGTATTTATAAATAAAGAGTTCGTCGGTGTATGATATTAATAGCATAGCAAGATAGTAGCCGTACCGCACTGGAACAAAATATTTTCCTTACTGTACGTTATGTTCTCGTTACTCACTACTTATTGTATTTGTCATGAAACATTTATAATAAATTTGATAATATGTATATAACAGCAATTTTTAATACACACACATTAACGGATATTTTTTTTATTTAAGAGTGCACATTATTTTTTATGAATATTGTATGTTTTTACGATATGCGCTGGCTATCGAGTAAAGAAAATTTCGCGTAGACAAGCGCTGAGCTGACAGCGCCTTAAGTTTAAAGGTTTTGCCCTATTTTGTCACATGTTATTGAAACATTTGTATAAAGCTAATATAAAGATACCGGCTTCACTCACTTAGTATTATGTCGTTTTAAGTCCGATGAGTTTCGAACGTGTAAGACGTTCTTCTTCAGGAAGTGTTCACGCTTGAAAATCGCGTCGCGCACTGCGCGCCTCGTCCCTCAGCTGCCGCTCGCTCAACAGCGCAGACGATCTCCGCCGAAATCACCCGAACCACGCGCACGCGCTGCAGCTGAGGCTGAGGGCTGAGGCGCGCAGTGCATCTTTATATTAGTATAATGTCAAAGTCAAAGTCAAAAATCATTTATTCAATTTAGGCATCAAAGACGCACTTATGAACGTCAACTTTTCATTATAATGTACTTTAAAGACTCTACCGCTGTGTTCCAAAATATATAGAGTCCACCGAGAAGAAGCGGCAAGAAACTCGGGGGTGTATAATGTGTGATACTCAGGATAGTTTTCAAACTCCATTTGTATAATGTCAATATCCACTCATCTATTTGTAATAATTATAGTTTTACCAGAATATTCGAAACTTTCGTGACCATATGAATAGTACCAGATAACAGTTCAGAATAATAGACACATCAAGATGAACAAAATACGTTGACAATGGCTTTGCTATCATATTGTGGCATGACGGAGCTTGTCACGCGTGATTGGGCTGCGGTGAAATGTGAACAGGATACCTACTAAGATTTGAATTGTTACAACTTAACTCATAGATTCCATAAAATAATTGGTACACAATATATCGTTCAAATACAGAGTGGAGAAGAGGTACGGAGGTCTACCTAATCTATTAACACTCGAAGGGTTTGATAACCGGAAGTGGTGCTGTACCTATATTTGTGCATGGGTCGACAAAGCAGCATTCATCGCAAAACATATGATAAGGATATTTTTCAAAACGCGCAAATCACATGAACAAGTCCAACCTGTCTAGTTAATACAACGAATAAAAACTTTTAGATTATTTTTCTAAGTTTCTGCGCAATTTTCTTATTTTTTTAATGTAAAAATCTTCTACGAATTAGAAAATTTAAAAAAATTAATGCCGACTTCCATTCTATTCAGTTATTGGAGTGTATCTCAAAAACTACTGAAACAAAATTGATGAAATGGGACCACACAGGAAGCACCAGCTTTCAAACAAAAAAAACAAATTTTGAGAATTCGTTCACCCAGTCGAAAGTTATAATAAGGTTACAAACATTAAAAAAAATACAGTCGAATTTAGTACCTCCTCCTTTTTTTGGAAGTCGGTATAAAAGTAATAACTCTTTTCGTTCGGGCTAGTTATTCATCGACATTTATTAATTATACATAATTAGCTGCGCTCCGCGATTTCACCCGCGTTGTGATGAGTAATGATGATGATGAATGAGATATAGCATATGTTACTCAGACACAATTTACCTACTTAGCTTTCTACTGGTGATATATTTTTTGAATTGGGCTAGTAGTGTTTGCGAGTATCCTTTAAAAACAAACAAACAATCACATTTCCTCTTTAATAATAGAGTAGATAATGATTTATACCAAGGTACGAATAATGTGGTCTAGTATGTACCGGCGTTACTATTGAATATTTTAATATGAATAAGTAGTATAACTGTAATAGTAATGATTGCAGATTTTTTTGTAGATATTGATGTCATCTATAAAACTGTATCATCATCTATCACCACGCGTGTGAAAAAGCGTGTGCTTGGGCACAGCATAGACAAAATAATAAGATCTCCGCCCACGTCAAGATCTTAATGATGACAGTTCTGTCAAAGTTTGTGTCTGTTTCTGATAGCTTAGTCAAAATCCAAGTCAATTTGACAACTTGATACACTAGACGTGCTCGACGACCGTCAAAGGTGATGAAATGTAATAATAGTTTTTTTTTGCATGGTGATTAATGTTATATTTGTATGTACGTAAGTCCGGTATTTTATTATTAATATTTACTGATTGTTATACTAAGTATTTAAATTTACTCATATAATACTATTTTAGCAATTGCGTTTGACCATATACATATTTTTTGACATTTTGGTATAAAGGGAAATATGGCCTTGGAGAAGATAATATAAGCTACTCGAAATACTAATCCTGCGCAGACGTAGTCGCGGGCACCAGCTAGTTTATAATATTACTGGGGTTACATACCTACTATAAACGTAAGAGTTCAATAACACGTGTGGGTAATGTTATTAGTACCAATGGGTGAAATAAATGACGAATAACAAAACATAATAAATATAACGAATATAATTTATATAATATGATTAGCCAGTTGAAGTGGCAGTGGGCAGGGCACATAGCACGCAGAACAGATGGCCGATGGGGCCGAAAGGTTCTGGAGTGGAGACCACGGACCGGCAAGCGCAGCGTAGGTCGTCCACCGACACGGTGGACAGACGACCTGATGAAGGTCGCAGGACGACGTTGGATGCAGGCCGCTTCCAACCGGTCCTTTTGGAAAATCATGGGGGAGGCATATGTTCAGCAGTGGACGTCCTACGGCTGAGATGATGATGATGATGATGAATATGATTATAATGCTCTAACGCATGCTTAGTCAAACATTGCAATTTTAGAGACAGAGCGAAATCAATACGAAGGTTAGAAATCTTTCTAAAAGAATCAATAGGGTTGTTGACTTTTTTATGTATGTTAAATCATTCAGGACACCGAAATACACACCTAGCATTTTTAATTTTTAAATAAGTATATACAAAAAACACTATGTTTTACCAGTCCGCTCGTGACCACGATCACTGCAACTTGATCGAAACGTCGAGGTAAATAAATACTATTACTAACGCGATTAAGCCCCGTTAATATAATATAACTATGTGTTCAAATCGCGAAAGTTTAAAAATTACTATGTTTTTATTTCAACTTTTAAAATTAGCGCTCTTATTATTCAATGGCAGCCTATACATAATATGACGTCACTAGGGAAAAAAAACAAATAGTGTTGTGATTATAATTCGTTTTGCTTGTTTAGAGGTTGCTTGCTTGAACATGCAGATGGCGGGAAAACCAACAATACTACTCTAATTTATTTTCTTTTGTGTTTATTCTCAAGTTTTGACGTATAATAGTGGTGGATTATTAACCGTTGATGTTAGATCTATACTTCCAGACCATATGGTGTAACAGTGTGTGTAAAGTGTATAAAACCATGAAACATTATTTTTGGTTTTTTTTTTTGATTTGGAAGTTTTAGTAATGCATCCACGCGACTTATACAAAAAAGTAATTAAATGACTGACAACAACTGAAACAAAAGTTTATAACTCTGCAGTTACAAAAATAAATCCTTATTTAATAATAGTCTTCCACTTTAAAAGGGAAAATTAACCCTTATCGGATCACTTTGTAGTCGGTCTGTTCGTCTGTCTGACTGTCAAGACCGTTTTTTATTCATAAAAAAGAAAATATCGGAAATCCATATACGTGTAACAACAATGATAACAAGAAAAATGAATTTAATATTGAATATTATTATAAACTTAGATGTTTAACCCTTCAAGAGTCGTTATATTATAACAATGAAATTTCTATTGTGTCTGGCCGCATGATGCCCAATGGAACCTTTGATGGATTAATTGATATAAAAAATGTTTAAAAATTTATTATTCGCGGTTGTGGCAACAACCGTGTTTATGGATCGACAGTTGGTCCTTTGACCTAGTATGTATTAAGTTTTAAAGCAAAATATTAAATGCTTTCTTCAATTGTTTGATTGATAACCAACTATTAAGTTAACATTACTTTGTATTTTTTTTACTGTGCCAACTACCCTATTCTTTAATTTGAAAGATTTTGGTTATCTATACAAGGCATGGACGCTATGTCTAAAGTATTGTTATTTAATTATACCTTGAAACAGTAGGTACATCAAAGGTAAAGTTGAATAGCAACAGCCTGTGAAAAGCATGTATGGTATTTACTGAATGGATGTCGGCGAACAAGGCACTAAGCAGGTGTGGCTTCTTAGAACTTGTACTGTTTCTTCGCTCTATTAGTCCATAGGTAGTTAGTTTCTTCCCACACGATTTAATGCCTTAGCATAGTTCTCTTTTGAAATGTATTTCTCTCACGTTGAATAATTCCAGACCACAGAATAGTTTTTGGGGGAAAAGGGTATCTAGTAATCAGCTTTATTCTAATAGTTAGTGTAGGTATCTAATTCATTCTTACTCATGAAGCAGTTCCGCATAGAGTAATCAGTGGTACCAAAAATACCAGTACCACTCCCATACCAACATAGGTACCTTTAATGCAAACACTTAAACAGACAATTACGAATTTTTAAATAGATAATTCATGCTCCCAGTGCTGTTATTCAAGGCAGTCAAATATGTACCTACTTAGTATTATACTAGTAATGCTGCGAACCGTAGACCACGCGAGCACATAGTCTTATTAGTGGTCATTTTTCGCAGTACTTCACAACCTATTAACTCGGAAACCACTTGACCAACTATTCTCATATTTGAAATTCCTTAACTTTATGGTACATTTACATTAAGGGTATGTTAGTTTCAATGAGCTTTCCCTTAACTTTATATTTGTATACTTCAAATTGTCCTACAACTTAGTGATTTTTAAAATGTTGTCTGTTTTAGTCAGATCTCATTTTTCTCTACATTTTTGCAGTGAAGTCAGCTGAACTTCAGAAAATTCATTGTTCCTGAGTGAAATAACTATTTTTGTAGCTCGGCGTTGTACTCTCTCTCTCTAGCATATCTATTGTCCTTTTAAAAATATGGATTCTAGATTTGATTTCTATATTTCAGCAGGTAACACATAATAATAAATAGTAATTCTGCGACCTCGTGAGCACATAGTCTTATAGCGGCAACTTTTCGCAGTACTTCACATCCTATTATCTCGGAAACAACTTGACCAATTATGCTCATAATCGAAATTCCTCTTAAGATACGTAATGTCTGTACCAAATTTTATCAAAATAGTAGTAAATAGTAGAACATGCATACTAACTTTCGGCAAGTTTGGTTGAAAAATTTGACCTATACAGGAAGACACACGTACAACGTAACAAATCTACGAGTATATATATAAAATAAACCCCTATATAATAATTAGTGTACAGTAATTCTACTGGTCATGCTATAACTTCCGATTGGATGGAACCATCTCGCTAATTCTTTTTTGTTATGTTAATTATTGTCAGGAGAGGGTTCTTATGAAAGAAAAAGCAAGAAAAGTTGGGAGGTTCTGGCGAGGCTGAAGGCTGAGCCTACTACGCAAACGAAGTCGCGGGCAGTCGCTAGTATACAATAATTATTAATCAAACATAAAGCGGTATATTAAGGTAACTCTAGCTAGATGTGGTATAGTAAGTATACCATACTACATTTATTTAACAATGGTTTCATATATAACATAAATATGGTAGGGCCTCAGAACGCTCAGGTGTAACGTGATGAATTCCGTCAAATTTCTCGCGAAGCTTTGTATTTTTACTTTTTATTCTCTTTACTTTTGTGGAAATATTCCTAAAATGTTTCTCCTTTCTGATCGCTCGTAGGTATAATGTTGTGTATTAAAATGTTATTATTTTTGTACAACATAATTTAATAAACCCGTATTACTTTCACAGAATAAAGAAGATGATTCTATGTTGTTGTGTACAAATACAGATGCAGAGCTAACTTGTTTTGCATTATACAATGACTTGGTAACTTTTCAGCTACCTATGGCCAGGAGCATAGCGGAAATACGATTACAGAGGAAGCGGAAGTTAGTTTAACTTCGGGCGGACGGCGTCCGTGAAACACCTCATCCCGTCGGCGTACGAACATTATTATACGCGTTACCCTTGTTGCGTTGCATTAGTTTGGATGGTGTAGTTTCGTTACTTCGAACCATCATTCAAACTACGAGTATGTTCATATCACATTAACACTTAATTTTGCTTTGCTTACTAGGAGCCACGGATTACAATAGAGTTACATCTTTGGCGAATGATCCATACACATAATCCCCAATTTTCTATATAAATCATGGCCAATGTTTTTAAAGTGATTTAGATGTGGATTAGTGACTTTTCTCTATATTTATATAGTAAAAATAAATAGACGTCAAATCAGTAGTGTGGAGAAGATGTCAATGAATACCTAAATACTAATGTAGTTTCTAGTGTTTCCTTTAACGAGCGCTAAAGCTACGTAGTTGCATTGAAGTGAAAATTGATACATGATTGTAATTCGTTTGGCTATTATGTAACTCAGTTTTTAAAAATAAAAAAAAAATGGTGGCTTTACGTCACTTTTGTCAGCTCCAGTCATCAACTTACTAACATTTTTATTTACTGCCGTGCGATTCTGCCATGCTATTCTCTAAGAGCAAACATCGTTGAATCTTTGACAACTGCGTAAATGTAACATAACGACGTAACGTGTCGTTCACGAGAAACAGCCGTGCGATTCTCTAGAGTAAACATCGTTGCATCTTTGACAACATCCGTGAAACAAATGACGGGATGACAAGCAACGTTGGAAAAGTAACCTTATGTACAATCATAAAGCATTCATAAAGAATCTCATGTATCTCATAAAGTATTTGACATCGGTGAGCTCGTCGACTAATCATAGAGAATATCACTGGAATAATCGCTGGAGTTGTAAGAAATGACACAGACTTCAATTTTCAAAATTCTATTTACGTAATTGCCCTGCAGGTATATCTTTTCCACAAATAATTTGCAGTGATTTGAATAATATTACAGTGTGTGAATTTCGAACATACACAAAGGGGGTGATTTATTATGTCAATATTTATAGGATTCATTCTGCAATGATCTTTTCTTTAATACCCATATTTTAGTAGGTACAGTCGCGTGCAATAATGTGCATAGGTACAATGCATAATTGAAAAAACATGTAATATATTTGACCGAATGAGCGAAGTGTCTCTGTTTTGACTTTTTTTTTCGTTGGTTAATTTGAGTGGGGGAGGGGATACTTTTCCTAAAAAAGGGGGAAGTTTGCTGCGGCGCTATTTACCAACCGATATCGATAAAATTTGGTACACACGTTAGGTGACTTTAAAGAGGAATTTCGAATATGGGCATAATTGGTCAAGTGATTTCCGAGATAATAGGTTGTGAATTATTGCGAAAAATTGCCGTTAAAAAGACTATGTGCTTGCGAGGTCTACTGTTCGCAAATCTACTAGTTAATAAACAAATACACCACAATCGACCCGAAATTTTGTTATAGTATTGCTGTAAGCACTTAATATGTATAAAAGTTTTTTTTACATTCGATAGGCTAGTGTTTGATCATTTTCTCACTTGATGGTCAGCGATGATGCGGTCGAAGGAGGTATCCCACTAAACCTAGAATAGCGAGTGGTCTCAAGGACAGCTGCCGGAACACACTTTTAGGTTCTTAGCGATAGGTTATTAAACATAAGGGTGGTGGCTAGCCAGGCAGACACCAGATGTGCAGAAAATTTGTAGAATTTTTAAAAATAAATTAACTGTCATGTCTTATTGTTTTAAGAGACACAATTATAGGTATCTTTTCCAGTCGTTTACAGTTAGGTAGTGATTTAAAGCCTAGGCCTAGATTTAAATGAAATGATTTAGGCCTAGATTTAAATTAATTTTCACGTAAGTGCCTGTCGGGAGCTGGTAGATGCTGCTGTAAGGATGTTCTGATATGCTCGAAATCCGAGTCAACGTATTCGACACCTAACGTGAGTGTTTTTGGCGGTAAATAACACTTAATAGTTGAAGGAACACGCTCACTATTTAGAAGCAAATTTTATGTACAAAACATTTGTTAACAACATTTACCCGTTTCTCTAAACGGGAAATTGTTTTGACGTTTCTCCAACCGAAACCTAATCGAGTGTTTATGTTAAAGGGGTTTAGTAGGTATACGATATGTGTTGGAGCAATTGGGTAAATGAAACAGCAATCCATCCATCAGGGGTGTCAAATGTGCGGATCGATGGCGGGTAGACATATTGGAGTGTGGCATGCGGAGTCACGCGTTCCGTCATCGAACATTTGCGGTGACATATTGCGATATAATTTATTTTAATTATATTAAAACGATTTGCTCCCAATTTGCATAGGTCAGCCTCATCTACTCTTTGTTCTGCGGTAGCATTAAGTACATGTAGTTGGACAAGTTGTCTAACTATCATATAAGATAGTTAGCTAAGTTTCATTTTTTTATTTATGTCCATTAGTCACGAGACGAGTAAATCACTCGTCTGATTTTAAGGGTCACTCTTGTCCATGTCAGTTCAGTGCCATTAAGAGTTTTAAGTTAAAGTTTAAGGTATACGTGTTCAATACTCTGCACGGCAATGCACTACGCTTATCTCCCTGATATATAAGATGTTAAACCTCTTGTCCTGTAATTTCACTGGAAACATTGCAATTTAACACACTATTGCTTCACGGCTGAATAACTGGCAAAGAATAGAATAGAATATACTTTATTTGCTTGAATTTGAGTACAATAGGAGATTATATTAGATTAGGTGCTGACGAATATACACAATCATGCAACATGCAACACTCAAATATATATACAGGGTGTTTGGTAGAGGCACCGACAAACCAAATGAGCGTGGTTTAAATGAAAACATATTGGGGGGTCGGGGATTTTTTTGGCCAACTTGTATTCTCCAAGTGGTCCCCCGAACACACTCATTTGGTTTGTCGGTCCCTCTACCAAACACCCTATATATGATAAATTACAAAATTACACAGTATTAAAGTAGTCATTCAATGAGTAGAAACTGTGATGTAGCAGCCGGGATTTTAGATCCTTTTTAAATTTCGCAAAAGGCATTTCCTTAATATGATTAATTTATTGTATATTTTTATAGACATTGAGAAACCGGTCTCAAAGTCAAAGATGAGATACATCCCCAGACGGACCCTGAAAAAGTCCTGGCACTACAAGCATTTCCATCGGTAGGTATAACATACCTAATATAATATCTATCTGTGGTCATCGATGCTGGTACACTGTTTTTGTACCGACTTCCAGAAAAAGGAGGACGTACTCAATTCGTCTGTATTTTTTAATGTTTGTTACGTCATAACTTTTGACTTGAATTTCAATATTATTTATTTTGTTTGAACTTCTACCGACTTCCAAAAAAAGGAGGACGTACTCAATTTGTCTGTATTTTTTTCAATGTTTGTTACCTCATAACTTTCGATTGGGTAGACCTATTCTCAAAATTCTTTTTCGTTTGAAAACTGGTGCTTCCCGTGTGGTCTTATTTAAATTTCATTGAATTCGGTTCAGTAGGTTTTTGAGATACACTACAATAACTGAATGGAATAGAAGTCGGTATTAAACTTTTCAAATTGTACTTGTTATCTATAATGCTTTAATCCTGTACGTCTGCTGTGTACTGTTTGTTGATTCTTAAAATAAAAAGTATAAACATATAACCTATTGTATTATCTTATATAGATTGGTAGGTGTTATGTCACTAACTTTTCAAAACTATTTCAAAACTTATCAAAATAATTCTACATATATCCATATGATTTTTTAATAAGAATAATTTTTCTTTTCTTTTTTACATAATAATAAATCTCCATTCTGTAATAATACTTTTCACTCCTATAAAGTCTATTTTATTCTTGAAATCATGATAAGTATAATAATAAAAGAACGCTAGCCGCGTAGCTCATAATGTGAGAAATCGAAATTCAATTACATGTATTGCCATGTTTGTGTTTCCCTGTGGGCTATTTATTAAGGGTGTTTATGACGCTTCCTATATGTTCGCCTCAAAAAATTATCCAAATTGTAAATCCGGAATAAAGTATCAAATAACATTTCCCAGTTCAGTATTCCAGAAGGATGTAATATAATTTCATGATCATATTTCATTGCATTAAATCCTTATTTTGTGTATTTAAAAACTATTTCTTGATTAACCTAAAATGTGACAAACTTTAAAAAAGGAGAACCATGATAGAATGACAAAATAGAGACATGAGGAATTTGATTTGGATTTTGAGAGAGAAAGGATTGGATCACGGATTACGTCCGATTAAAAAAAGATTATAGGAAGATTCCAATTTGGTGTGTCGAGACACGAAATAATTATATTCCCTGGAAACCTTAGTTGACGGTGAGGTGTTGAAGTTGGTGAAATAGTGATTTGCACCCGACGAGTCACTCTCGATATCGTCAATTACATTCCTGAAGTCAAGACTTGGAAAGATATTTTCATATGTATTAATTAATAACAAATCGAGGGTGTTGGTTTGATAAATGCTCTCGCCCTGATGTATAAAACAAGCTATTGGGGGTATCCCGTGTGAGCTCAGAACTGAAGCCTTCGATAAAGCAAGAAGCTAACTGGAACTTTTGATGGAACGTGTGTGTGTGGACTTGTGGTGAAGTGTTATCCGCCAGGTCATGTAATACTTATTATTATAACTTTATTTATATTTCTGATGTTCCTTTTTATTTTTTAGTTAGCTAGCTAGGCCTTCAGCTAGGTATTCTACCAATGTGAGTAACCATTACATAACAAGGAGATTAGTAAATTAAGACTTGAGTCCAGATCAGCAGTGCGAATCTCTAAGAGCAAACACCGTTGCATCTCTGACAACGAAAAGTGAAGAGGTGACAAGAAACGTTGGAAAATCAATTTTATGTACAAGGGCGATATCTCAAAGTATTTGACATCGGTGAGCTCGTCGAGGAGTTTGTCGACGAATCATTAGAGAATCGCACTGAGTAAATTTTGTAAGGAGTTTACTGTCAAATCTCCATTCTAGTCAAGATTAGCAACTGCATCATCCTTCTAGAACACGGGCTTTATACTCTACTATTAGTTATTCTGCGCTTACACTCCTCGCTAGAGTAAGTAAACTTGATCTGCTGTAATATAGACGAATGGTATGAACTCTACTTAGCAGCTGTAGTCAAAGAGAATGAATACGATAAAAATATGTTAAGTGTAGTAAGTATACCCACGAATGCGGTGCCGTGCCTTAGGTGCGATAAATGCT
Organism: Selenia dentaria; assembly: GCA_917880725.1. Taxonomy (NCBI): domain Eukaryota; kingdom Metazoa; phylum Arthropoda; class Insecta; order Lepidoptera; family Geometridae; genus Selenia; species Selenia dentaria. Next base: position 14,705,077 of record OU862888.1, on the reverse strand, counting down.
TGGAGAGGAAAAGAGATACATACACGACTACAGCCGTAGTAGCTCTGGTGTAATCTGTGGAGCAAGGTAGCAGGCACGGGAATCAAACGCAGTGCAGAACGATGATGATGAGGACGTTGGTTAAATGTTAATCTTGGCAGTTCTCAATAAGTATTTACTTGTATGGTATCGTATCCCGTTAGACCACTCGAAGACAGCTGCAGGCGGATCAGTTAGTACTTACATTAAATCATACTTCCTCGCATTTAGGTATTCAATACCAACACCCAGACTAACAAAAACACAATCAAAAATATCGTTTAAAAGTTTCCAAATTTAAAATAAAGCGGGCCAACGCACGAAAAACATTATTAGCAAACCAACGATTGGGTCTATATCGAACAAAACAAACATCACCGGACGGCCGCCGCCTGAATAGAATTAAAAAGAGTAAAAAAGTGAAAAAGTTGGAAATGTTTCGGCGAGCGGCGTTGCGGGGTGTTTACACTCGTCCGATGCCGTTCGCGCCGCTTCCGCTCCCAAATATTGCCTTTTCAAGCGTTTGTGTGGAAGGAACATAAGTTTGCTATCAAATCAGTAACCGTTTTCGGCAGTGCAAATTTGGAAAGAAAGCTCAGCATCAGTTTGAAATTTTGCCAATTACCTTCTGCTTACGTGAATGCGTTCAATTAAAATCTAAACCTTAATCCTGCTTTACTTTTTACAAGCCAATACCCGTATCGTTTGCACGAACATGAAATGTATACTTAGATTTTTTTATATTTGGCTGGGGATGGCCAAACCTGAAACTATACAACCTAGAATAGTATAAGAAATACTTAAATGTTAACATTAATTGAAATCTGCACAATCGCATTTTCATTAATCTAGGAAATAAACATAGTTTGACATAAAAAAATACATGGTTTGACATTGTACCTACTATGCGAATGTAGTTTATAACCAGCCCATTTACATTCCAAAGCTGGGGCCATCTTATCAGACAGACAGTGTATGGGCCATAATCTACTACCGAACCTACCTTAGAAGCCCACGGTCAGGTTGGTTGCTAGTCGGGGCTAATTTCTTGGCCGTTTTCATGTGTCATTATAATATGTGTGTTCATGTTTTCTGCTACACCCTAGTGAGGGATGGGAGTGCATGAGTTTGTAAACGTTACATATATATTTTTAATTAAGAGTATCAAATTCTGAAATGTTATATGACGTGTACATAAGCATTGTCTATTGTATATATACATATATAATATGTCTATTACTGCATGCAACATGGACTCAGTGATTTCAAGATAGATTTAACTAATCATGAACGATTTCTGCTGGATGCATAATGTCAATGAGAGGAGTGCTCTCCGCACTGTAAATATGGAAACAAACAGCACAACGTGATTTTGTCACTGTTTCTCTACAGGTTTCAACAGTGACCACAACAACGTGGTCTCAACATGTCTCCAATGGTTGGCGAGTTGAAATAATCTAATACATCATAACACAAGGTCTTCAGGTCCCAAATTAGGCAGAACCTGTACAATGGTAACCTGATGACTGACATTGACAGGGAGACGTTATATCTCTGAAACTGTTCACCGCTACATACTTATATATGATATTAAATACTTATATACATAAATATAATAAACACCCAGACACAGATCAAACAGACATGTTCATGCACACAAATGTTTGACCTGTCCGGGGATCAAAACCAGCGGCTCAGAATGCAGGGGTGCTACCAACTGCGCCAACCGGCCTGTCGATATATCAAAATAAGGACGCAGGTATATCAACACTAAACGAATAGTGCTATGAGCTCGTAGTAAACATTTAAACATGTTTATTTTGAAGTATTTTCCACTTCCATCCGTATCACAGGTACCAACCTTAACCCGTTAACCAAAACTAAATGTAAATCATGGCGCTTGTAACAGTTTCGAAGATTATGTAACTCAAAAATAAGTACAGGTATATTATATTTAATATTAACTATTTTATTTCTTTCTTTATATAAATAAAACAATTAACACCAATTACATCATCATCTCAGCCGTAAGACGTCCACTGCTGAACATATGCCTCCCCTACAGATTTCCAAAGGAACCGGTTGGAAGCGGCCTGCATCCGACGTCGTCCTGCTACCTTTATCAGGTCGTCAGTGCACCTTGTCGGTGGACGACCTACGCTGCGCTTGCTGGTCCGTGGTCTCTACCCTAGAATCTTTCGGCCCCATCGGCCATCTGTTCTGCGTACTGCGTAGGCCTGCCCACTGCCACTTCGACTGGCTTATCGTCTGGGCTATGTCGGTGGCTTCGTCGTCTACGAATCTCCTCATTTCTGATTCGATCACGGATAGAGAAACCCCGAGCATAGCCCTCTCCATAGCTCGTAGTGCGACTTTGAGCTTGCTTATGAGGCCCATAGTGAGAGACCACTTTTCAGTACCATATGTCATGACTGGTAACACACATTGGTCAAAGACTTGTCTTGCCAATTATATCAATTATTGTCAATTATAATAGCTACACATTCAGATATATTATGCCAGACAACACACACAACACTAAGAATTATACAGTCAAAATAAAATTATATTGAAAAAGAGTACATTAGAAATAGAAAACATTAAAATATAAATAATACCATAAATCTTACAAAAACAATTTGACTAATTAGAATACATACAATAACAAAAACAAACATTCATTCACTCCTCTCACAAAAAATTATAAATGTCCGTGATAGTTTAAAAACATAAAGTCTAGGACTGTGAAGAACCTCGCTGGTTATAAAATAAATAAATAAAATAAAATCATTTATTTCAGGCACTCCAATGACCCATAAAATAAAATACAAACTAACACTACAAATAAAATAAAATGATATCACGCTGTAAAGAGGCGATAAAAAAAAAATATAAAAAAAAACATAAAAAAAAATTAAAAAATTATATAAAACATTATAAAAAAAATTCGGGTAATTACAGAGCTATAATCAATTTAAGAAACGTTACGATAATACAAAAATGAACTAAGTACTATGATCCCTATTAAGAGCAGACGCTAGAACTTTTTTTGTCCCTATAGTACAAGAATCAATTGCTTTTAATATAATATTCGTTATTCAGTACCTAATTTTAATAGATTATTATTTAATATAATTATGTAACGATTGATTGAAAGTATATTATAATTATTATAATTATTTTACAGCATCGCATTGGTTACTGTAATATTGTTTGTGTTTTTCTGATAATAAATAAATAATCAACTTAGTTACATAAGTTGAGAACGTGTATATGACCATAGAAAATTAGAATAACCTTAGCCAAGCACTTTTTTAATTTCAATCGTGATGATGTTTTTAGATTGTCAAGCATATGGACCCCGTGTTAAACTTGATAAAGGACAATAAACGGCCTAATATGGACTCGGAAAAACGTACTGACACAGTGAGCGTGTTCTGTCGTGAATTACGATCGAGTTCCAAAAGTGCGCGTAGCAAAAGACAGAGAAAGAAAGAGGGTAGACAGATATGTCTGCTCTTAATGTTATTTCATCCACCCACCTGGATTCTCCAGTCGTGCCGCGATCATGGCGCTTGCAACAGTGTCGAAATATCGGGAGCTCATTAAAATAATTACCACGGTTTTCATCCCGTAAGTAGCAATAAATCTTAGCCAACTTTTAAAGAAGGAGGACATACTAAATGCGACATGTAACCTTTTTTAATTAAATAACCATGCGAAAACTTAACTGAATCATTAGTTTTCAATGCCCTTTGTTTCGTTGCATACTTACCAAGTTAGTATTATTAAAAAAATCGCCGGTTGTAAAGTATTGAGTCACACCGACAACAGTAAAAAAATTGTATTTGCATGTACTCGTACTAAGATCATCAACAAGCAATGAGTAGAAAAAAATATTTGCATGTAGGTACTCGTACTAAAATGATTAACAAGCAGCAGAAGCGTGTGAAGTAGCAAGTAGTGTAGGGATTTAATAAATCGGCTTATTGTTTTTAAAGTTATTTATTCGTTTATACTGTGATGTTGTACATAAATTGACGAACAAAAGTAAATCTTAAGTTTATTAAAACATATTTTTGCGTAAAAGAAAAGTTATCAGATAAGTTTTCCGTGTAATGACTGAAAAGATATTTTTCTCCAAGTTGGCATTCGAAGGGCGAAGCCAAAGCATCCATCAATCAATTAGGAATGGTTAGCAGTCTTTATTTATTGAACATGAGCACCTTCTGCTGCGATGGGGGATTTATTATTCTCCTAATGTATTTCAATGACACCTTTCCCAGTTACAAATAAGTAAGAAAAGCTTAGTTCTCCACTCTTTTTCTTTTGTCATTTTGGTAAAACATCATAAAAACACAGTGTGGTGTATAATCAATCTATCCGTAGTTTTCTCTACTACAGATAGATAGAATTTATATATGAATTGTATATATAACTTCCTATACATATAAGCATTGTTCAGTGTTAACCGTCAGGGTCACTGACCTGCCGTGCGATTCTCTAATGATTCGTCATTGCGTTCGTCGACGATCTCATCGATGCCAAATACTTTATGAGATATCGCCCTTGTACGGATGTTGTTTTACGGATGTTGTCAAAGATGCAACGATGTTTGCCCTTAGAGAATCGCACGGCTGTACAAGAACATGACTCCCGATTGGGAATCCGAGGATAACATCACAGATCTCTACAATAATGAAACCAAGCCTAGTAAGCAAATTTCAATACCTTTTAAAACGATGATAGCTAAAATTTAGAAACTTGACACGACCACTAGAGAAAATAGAGGGTGCGGTTCAAAAACGAAGCTAAAATTTTATATTCAGATTTCCTGAAGGATTCCACTTCAATGTTTAAACATTGAAGTGGAAAAATATAGGACCTCTTTATATTATTTATGATATTATTCTCTTATAATAATCCCGTTTTTTCTGTATAGAACTACTAGCTATTCTGCCAGTGGCTTCGCTCGCTTTAGCCCCTTTGATAGAAATTTCAAAAAACTATTCCTTTAAAGTAAAAGTAACGTACTCGTAAAAGGCTGCAACTGCCAATATTTCAAGTATATATTCTCCAGTTGTTTAGGTTCTGATTTAATGAATCAGATGTCCCAAAATCATAAGCTTGTGAAGTGTATTGCAAATTGTATCTCGATTGGTATAAGTGGTGAGTAATTTTTTAAATTCGAAGACAAACTTAGGTGTGTAATGTGTTATTATTGCATTTATTACGATTATCTACAAACGGGATTAATTCGAAGATCGAATGGGTGCCTTGCTGGCGGATAAGGTGCCCGACACGGATTGTCAGAAGTCGAAATCCCGACGAGAGTATGTAAAGTTCCTTTCTAAAATTACTTAGTTCATTTATTTTTTGAATTAAATTCTGCAACACTGAAAGGGGAACGTCATCATGTCTTTTTGAGGCAATTAGTCAATTTATAAGTTGTCTAATCGATATACAAGACGGATAAGCCTTAAGAGCGCTACGCCCCTCAATTTTATGCATACGGACACATGAGCAAAGTTCTACAACTAGTACGAGGCCTTGTACTAAAAATACAAGGCATAGTACTGATTTTTTCAATTCACCTTATTCAGATCATTCAATATTAGGCTTTTTTGTGAAAACTTTGATTTATTTTTAAAGTAACCAAATAAATAAATACTTATTTATTTGGTTTGCCAACAATTGTTAAATCAATACATGCACAACAAAGACAAATTAAACTTACTTGCTAAATGCACAATCTATTACAGACAAACACTTCAAACACTTAATTATATAATAACAGTAGCTGCGCCCTGTGGTTATACCCGCGTGGTGATGAATGATGATGATGATGACAAAAGTACCCTATGTGTTAATTAAGTGCCTCATCTGCCTGCATACCAAATTTCATCAAAATTGGTCCAGCCGTTTGAGCGTGAAAGAGTAACAAATATATATTCATCCATATATCCAAACTTTCACATTTATAATATTAGTGGGATGATGTATAGCATAGTAATAAATACAGTAGTACCAAAGCTCAAAATACCGGCAAGTATTATTAGTACCGGTAATTAAAATTTTGAAAATACCGATACTGTTACTATGCAATCGCTGTTTCTGCTTAGTCTAGAAAGGGTGCCGGATAACTGGCAGAAATATCCAAAGGTGTATAATACAAAGTAAAACACAACATAACCGTCCACACACAGCAATACTCAAGTTTTCTTAATTATCATTTTATTCTAATTTAACTACAATTATTACTTAAATTAGCTGTCTGCAATTTACACAGATTAACGGTAAATATAGATCACCGTCCGGGGTCGGACGGTGATCTAATTTCAACATCAATAATGTTTTTCCAAACATGAGTAAACTTACTACATATCCGCAAACCTAGGAGGTCAAAAGTATTATATTTAGTAAAGTAAATGCAGTTCTAAACGCAAAATAGTAAATACATAATTTAGTTAGTAATTAGTAAGTGCATTTCACTATCCCTACGCGGTACGGAGTCGCACCGGAAGTCAACCAGTTCTCGAGTTAAATACAAAGTTGTACATGTTTGAGTTAGGGTTGGAGAACGAGGGGAATGCATCCCCTCAAACCAGTGTTCTAAATTTTGTTATAAAATTTAGAACTCGCTTGCTTTAACTCTATAGAGTTTAAAGCAAGCGTTATAATCAATAAACATCAAGACACAATAGTTGTAATACAGTGGGCCGAACACGAATAACTGCGTAAGTGTAACGTAGCGTGTTCACGTGAAACAGTTTATCTAGGACAACTGTGACACAGATAACGCATAATTTGTAAGTTGAAGCGTGACGCGTTGACGATCATGATATGAATACTTTTTCGCAAGTTGTTTGTGCTACGGTCCCTGTTCTCAATATAATAGTTATACTATTATTAAAGTCAAAACGGTAACTAGAAATTTAAATTCTACCACGGGCTTGAGGTTTTGGTGAAGTTATAATCGTGAAGAAAACTACAGTATGATGGTAGGCGAAGGGTACTTTCTAATGCACGACTGGGTAGCAATTCTAAACCACCATCCTTCGCTAAACACCTAACACTGTGTTCCGGCAGCTGTCCATGCGAAAGCCAGAAAATTTTGTACGTTTGGCCACTGACCATCAAGTAAGATAAGTAAGGTTGCTTGGTGGCTGACATTATAAAAAAACGATTAAACTGAAATCGAAGTATGTGAAGAAGCCATTTTTTTGCATTGTTACATATCCCCTCCATTTGAAACCTCAATGTTTAGTGTGTTATAATTAACGAAACAATTGTTACAACAAATCCGCACACGACACAGCATATAGCGTATAAAAAATCGCTAACGCGTTAAACTAAACCCTCTTCATATAAACTCCTCCTAAGGAAACAAAACAATTGATAATCAACGTTATCTTGAAAATAAAATTATATGATCTTTATTTGAAAGCTGTCAGTTCAGGACTAGAATATTTGTTAGAAAACGATACAAGCTGTAACGTTGCATAATATGGCTCGTGTTCAGCCAAAGTATTCGTTATGGCATTTGATACACCTAGCCAACGAGGGCATACGTTTTTCGATATGATGCCGAACGTCAGGTGTTCATCTCACGACCCAAATGTCAAAATCTATTTTAAAATAATAGCATTAAGTTCTAAACGGGATCGCGTCGGTGGCGGTTATTTGCGTCGTTTCGATGTCGGGGGCGTGGAAGCCCTCCCTCTCGCCGAGATCGTCGGTGGCGGTAGAGGGCACTTGAGACTCTGGCTCGCAGATCCGAACGGCGATATTCGCGGGTTCAGGTACGAGTTCGCTGCATCCCTTTTGCTCGAAGCGCGCGGCGGACGCGCGCGTTAGGCGGGCGGGAGGCATCCGCACCGACAACGGCGGCGGCAGCGTCACTCACGTCGTCTCGGTCTCCTCGATCGTGTGTCCGAACCTCTCCTCTCCGCGACGTACGATCTCTCCAAACCCCACCGGTACTAACCATAGCGTGCAGCGTCTCACGCGATAATCGTCAACAACACATCCCATCGTATCACGACACGATCCTCTCACAAGATACAAACTTTTAAAATTTAAGAAATATTCGTAGTTTTTGTGTCGTTTAGAGTAGCGCAAATACTTTTCCGTAGTGAGGCCTGTTAGAACTTTGAAGGTCTGTGTGTAAAGGATTGTTTGGATTGTAAAAGCTAGTGCGAGCGGAGCGCGTCTTCACGCCGCGCCGGCCGGTCTCATTTGCATCTGTCAAGCACTAGGTGAGTACTTGCTGCGTCTGCTTTTTTAAAATATTCTCTTCGGATTTTTAAGAGGTCTCAGAGAGATCTTTCTTAGATAGCTTTAATCTCGACGGAGCGTGATTACTTTATAAACAGAGGGAGACCAGATTATGTTCCTGTTTTAATTTTAATTGCTTTGCTTTACAAAGTCAACTTATGCTTTTTAAAGGAAAATTAATTAAGATTAGCATATTTTTTAAATATGACGACGTTGTATAAAAGAAGACAAAATTTAATTTATGAAAATATCCTCATTGCTCACATATTTTTTTTATTTAATGTAAATGATTCGTGATAATAATAAAGTCTACGTGTCATATAATACTTTTAGTTGGGAGATCTAGAAGCATGAAAAGATTCCTGGTCTACTTAACTTTTCAGATTGGTTATACGTAACTTGGCAACAAGAAAATTGAATTACGAAAAGTTCAGCTGATATCTTAAATTTTTGATAAGGTCGTCCGCCCAAGTCGAACAAATCTATTGTGTATGCTGAAAGTTTTTTCTTTGTCTTTTCTTGGTATTTTAGGTGAAAGCGGAGATTGAATAAAACAGATCAAGAATAATTAATGGGCGGAACAACCAACCGAAAACCTTAAGTTGTACGTTAATTACCTTTTAGAGAAACGGAATGGGATTATAGGGGAGTACAACTTCTTCACTTCCTGTTTGGGTCACTAATTACGACGTTATGTTCCTGGGAAATCACATCAACGTTACTTATAGCGAGTATTTAAAATGACAAGTACAATTTGTAAAAATTAATACCGACTTCCATTCTATTCAGTTATTAGAGTGTAAGTCAAAAACTATTAGACTGAATATGATGAAACTTAAATGGGACCACACGGGAACCACCAGCTTTCAAATGAAAACGCTTTCAAAAGAATTTTGGTCGGTTTACCTTACCGAAAGTTATGAGGTAACAAACCTAAAAAACATACAGTCGGATTGAGTACCTCCTCCTTGTTAGAAGTCGGTGGATTAGTACAACCAAAATGCCTCTGGATCCCGTTGTTAAACTGTTTGCTGCAAGTTAAGGTTATAGTAATAACACGGATAACTTATCCTTTTACGAAATTAAATTACCGTGAATGAGAACACATTTTGTTAGTCTTATGATGGATTCACCTGACTACGATCTTTAAGAACATATTAAAGTATAATAGATGAAATAGCGAAAGAAATAACGCAATAAAGAAAATATATAATTAAAAGAAACGTATTGAATATATTATAATTACACATTAGATATTATAGATGGCAAATAGTATTAAGGAAAGTGTTTCGTGTTTGTGTGTATAATTTGTTTCTTACTCTTTTTTATTCTGAAACGATTCATCAGAAAATTCCCGAGGAATCGCGATGGTTACATTTATTTCGTGAGAAAAGTCGCGGACCGAAATAGTATATGAATAGTTATTAGTAAAGCCATAACTCGATTTACAAAAAAAAAAAATCCATTGGATGTCACAAAAATCAAAGTTTAGAAACTAATCTAATAGGACTAAAATGAACTCATAACTCAAATACATTTTCCTGTCGTCACAGTACCTAATGAAGTCCATTTTACAAAACATATTTGCAACAAAGCTTATAAAGTACGTTACAAAGTGTATATAAAATAAGCAGGAGTAGTAAAATATAAATAGGTCAAAAAGTTTCCCCTTTAGGTTCTTTATGAGTAAAATATTTGCGACGAGGGCAGCGTAATGGAGACATACGTTACTATTGGGACTTCTGAGTTGTTATACCTTACATGACCATTGCGAGAGTTCCTATTCATACTTTATATTCTGTAAGTTATACCCTCAAGGGCTTTTCTATAGATAGCATGGTTAGAAATGTGCGAATGCATTAGTTACTGGTAAAGTATTTGCACAAAATGTTTTTATGTCACTATTTTAAAAACTTTATGAGATGGTCTGACCTATTTATATATATAGCTAGAGGCGCGGCACCTCTTGTGGGAAACATTATAACTAACTCAAATGAACATCTTTTCCGCTCAAATCCGTTGGCCCGTTTCAGCGTGAAGAGGGAACAAACTTCTTCATGCTGAAATAGCTTAACAGATTTAATTTAAATATTAATGGATAATTGCTTATAATTATCTAGGATTGAAACATGATTCTATCCCGATTTGCGGGAAATTTCTCGAGGAATCAAATTTAAGCAGATACTAGATAGACATATAGATCAACTCATTATTGAAACACCACAATACAATGGTAACAAATAAAGAAATAAGAATAAAATAAAAATACAATCTAAAATATGTCACAATAAAAATACTTAAAATTAAAAGTATCACAATGGCCGGTCTTGTCGCTCAGAGCGATCTCTTCCAGACAACCATGCACGGAAAGAAATACGCATATAAAGGCGGTGGTGTATAAAGCAAATGTACTAAACACTACATATAGCAAAACTCAAGAATATAGCTAGAAAAAAATACTTATAATATATACGGACTATACTTATATATATAAAACGTAGTGTAGGACGTTTTGAGGCACGGTGGAGTGACGATCTGCGCAAGACGGCTGGCAAAAACTGGATGCGAGTAGCCCAAGATAGACCTAAGTGGCGTGCAATTGGAGAGGCCTATGTCCAGCAGTGGACTACAGGCTGATGATGATGATGATACTTATATAATTATACTATACATATATACTACAAAATATATAGGTACATAACTATACATACTATACATATACCATTTAATTATTATAACAAAGATACGAGTAGTAAGTGGGTTTGCAGTTAGTTATTTCGCGAAATTAAATGCTTTGACACGTTGTTTGAAAATGTCCAGAGAAGGCGCGCATCTAATCTCGTAGGGTAAAGTGTTCCATAGACGAGCACAAAAAGGGTTCAAAAACAGTGGTACGGTATATCGGGGTACTTAACATTAAGTTCTCTGATGATCGTAGAGAAAAAGAACTTCCAACATGTAAAAATTCAACATTTTCCTGAAGATAGCGTGGGAATGAGGGATTGAACACTAGTTTAAATATAATTCCCTAAAAAGTACATCTGAAATGCGGGCTTGTTTATAACACCGTCTTTGTAGAACTCGACGCTTTATTCAATGTTTTATGAGTATTCAATGGGGAAATACTGTGACCGCCATTTCTCTTGAAACACCTCTCGATACAATCTATTAGGGTTCCGAAGAAAAATTACTAGTTCATGACATTGGTTTCCTCGGCGGCGCGCGGCGATGGAGCGGGCTTGTGAAGTACATTGGGAGCAATGCGGTGGTATTTTTATGAAACAGGTAGTCAGATGCCGAAACCTTTAACAGTCGGTTTTTCTATCATGTCTATCGGTGTTTTATGTTACTATTACGGCCGTTTTCAATAACCTATCTATCGCCGGTTTACCTTACTAGAGATAGATATTTGACACTATTTGTATGGACGTTATGTCAAATTTCTATCGGTAGTAAGGAAAACTATCGATAGATAGAATATTGAAAACGGCCGTTAGAGATAGAAAATTGACACTATTTGTATAGAAATTATACGTCACAGTTTTACACGTCACTTCACCTGCCGTGCGATTCTGTAATGATTCGTCGTCGAGCTCACCGATGTTAAATACTTTATGAGATATCGCCCTTGTACTTAAGGTTGGTTTTCCAACGTTTCTTGTCATCTTGTCATTTGTTTAACGGATGTTGTCAAACATGCAACGATGTTTGCTCTTAGAGAATCGCACGGCTGATAATAAAATATAGGAAACAGTAATTGTAATGCCTTTAAGAGTTAGACTAGACGGCTCCGTTAGTTCAGTTGGTAGTGACCCTGCATTCTAAGCGCGGGGTCCCAGGTTCGATTCTGACTGGGGAAAATATTTGTAAGCAGAAATATTTGTTCTTTGGTCTTAGATGTTGTCATGTGTTGTTTGTACGACATACTGAATTCTATTGCAGGGTATGAGAGTGGAGAAATCATATCTGTTGTACACTTTGCCCGCCTCTTTACTTTGACGATTGATAGTAAAAAAACTTAGATTTTATGTGGTGAATTGCTGGCCCTGCATGTGTGATATTTTACAGTTTCTTTTTTACTAACGAACAATAATTATATATTGTATATCCTTGTATCATATATATATATAAGTCAAAGGAAAAGTTCTTAAATATGTAACTATGTTACAAGGACTTGTTTTACAATTCGATCCCGAATTCTACCCTTAAAGCAATTTGTTCATATTTCCACGTTACCTACATTAAAACTAAGTAGCCCGTTAGCGCTTGGCTTAATGTCTTCCATAAAGCTTTCAGACTAGACAAGGTTTACATTTTTAGCCCTCACGGGGATACAAGGTAAATGGAAATGCTTTTAAAACATTAAACTTATTTGTTTAATTTACGTACGAGTTAATTAAACTATTGCTTTCGCTACACAAAATATATAATTTATTTTGCATAAAAACGAAAAAAGATATACGCAACATAGACTAGTGATACATATACTATTGATTTTTAATAACACTAAATTAATGGAAAGGTTGTAATGTCACTTTATTAAATAAAGCTGCCAGTACAAATGCTTTATTTTTTTATCATCAAAATGTAACAACGTAACTTTATAGTCTTGGGTCTTTTGATGGGTACAAGTGGAGCTGCAGCTAATGGACCCGAAAAATATTTTTAATGAAATAATAACTATAGAGGGAAGGGAAAGATCACATTGTATACCGAATTATATTGATGTTGAATATCTTCATGTATATTACTATTGTAAAATTGAGCGCTACTTCCGGCGTTATGCCCTTTAAGGATGGAAGTTCTTTGTAGCTATTGGTTCATGAGTCTCCTCTCCCGGAGGGTCAACTAAGGTTGGGAGTCCGTGATCTCATTTAGGCACAGGGACAGTCAGTCTTCAGTATCGCTACTTGCTAGAAATTTGACCACACGACAAAAAACAAGCAATAGGTGTTATTACCATGCGTCGCTTTTGTAATATGGGTCCAAAAAAACACAGGTAGATTATGTAATATTATTTTGACTTCGAGACATAGACAAAGGATAGGAACAGTGTTAAAAGAGAGCGGTGTGGGGTAAATGAAGATGTACTCGTACCTAGCGACAAGAGTTGAGAAAGGATGCCTAAGGTTTGGGTATGTAGAAAGAATGGATGAGAAAAGACTGACAGAACTAGTTTACAAGGCGAGTGTGGATGCAGATAATGAAAGAGAACCTCGGCGAATGCATTCTGTTCAAATAGAAGATGTTCTCAAGAGTACCCTGATTCGACGACTGTGATGAAGAATGTGATGCGACTGGATGAAGTAAAAGAGTTTCCAGGATCGTGGCAAGTAGAAATCTCTGGTCTCTGCCTACTACTCCTCCAAGAAAAGGGCGTGACGTTATGAATGTCATCATCATCATCATCATTATCAGCCGGAAGACGTCCACTGCTGAACATAGGCCTCCCCCATAGAACGCCACTTGGACCGGCTACTCGCTTCCTGCATCCATCGATTCCCCGCGGTTTTTATGAGGTCGTCGGTCCACCTAGCGGGGGGCCGGCCTACACTACGCCTTCCGGTGCGTGGTCGCCACTCGAGAACCTTTCTTCCCCATCGGTTATCAGTTCTGCAAGCGATGTGGCCTGCCCATTGCCACTTCAACTTGCTAATTTTGAGAGCTATGTCGGTGACCTTAGTTCTCCTACGGATCTCCTCATTTCGGATCTTATCACGCAGGGAAACCCCAAGCATAGCCCTCTCCATTGCTCGTTGAGCGACTTCAAGCTTGTTAATGAGGCCCACAGTAAGGGACCACGTCTCAGTGCCATAAGTCATCACTGGCAACACACACTGGTTGAAAACCTTGGTTTTCAGGCTCTGAGGTATTGGGGACGAAAAGATGGACCGAAGCTTCCCGAACGCTGCCCATCCGAGCTGGATTCTTCGTGCGACCTCCTTGTCGAAGTTGGACCTACCTAATTGGACAGTCTGTCCCAGGTAGACGTACTCGTCTACTACTTCGAGTGTATCGTTTCCAACAATTACCGGTATAGGTGGAACATGGACTTTGGACATGATTTTCGTCTTATCCATGTTCATCTTAAGACCAACCTGTTGGGAAACTCTACTGAGGTCGTTGAGCATGGTGCCGATATCCTCGAGCGACTCGAGCGTTATGAATGTATGTAATATTATATCTTCCATATTCCGAAATAATAATCACACAAGTTTATTTTTAGTTTTAGTTTATACATTACCAGAGTATGAAAGTTGGTAAAGAACTAATGGTATATTTGTGTTGCATCACCAACCCATTTGATGTGTTGGCTGTTATGTATTAAATGAAATCATAATTTTAGACTACTCAATACTTTTGTATTGTTTATGAATCGCGTAACTAATATTTACAGAATGTTAGAAGAAAAAATAAAAACTAATCTATAAGCCTCATTAAGGGATAAGTAGGTAGCTAAAACCCTGGCAGCATTTTGCCCAAAGTAGGCAACAGCATTTCGGTCTCCCTTCGCCTCGACCAAACGATTGTCCAGATCCCTATACAAGTTAGAAGCGGACGGCCTCCACGGGCCTAAAGTTTCGACCCCAAACGGCACAAACATGTACATTTTGTAGACTTTTAATTGATATCCCTTAACTTATAACTCATAACATGACTAAGCATGCTGTCAATAGATGTTAAAACTGTAACTCTACTACACACTACTACTTACTCAAGGCAGGCATTTATAGTGGCAATTGGCGATGAAAAGTACCTAGCTCAGATTGACAGATGTTATTTCTCGAAGCTGTAGTGTAGTATGTACTATGTTGTAATGTGATGATTACTTACATTGAGAATATCTAGAAGAAGGCTTAGCTAGCTATAAGAAATAAAAAAGAACATCAGAAATAAATAAAGTTATAATGATAAATAATACATGACCTGGCGGATAACGCTTCACCATAAGTCCATAAACACACGTTCACCAAATAATCCAGTTACATTCTGTCTTATCGGAGGCTTCAGTTCTGGCTCAGGAGAACACGGGGTACCCCCAATAGTTTATTTATATAACAGGGCGAGAGTACTCATTAAACCAACACCTCACCCCCAACTATAGGTTTCCAGGGAATAAATATAAATACTTATGTGTCTCGACACACCAAATTAGAATTTTCTTAAAATGTTTTATCCATTGGACGAAATCGGTGATCCAATCCTCTCTCTCTCCCAAATGAAAATAAAAATTCTTGACGTCTCCTCTGTGTAAATTCAAAATTGAAAAATTCAATCATTGTTCTCTCATTTTAAAATTTGTCACGTTGCAGGTCAGTATAGAAATAGTTTTTAAATATATAGCACAAATAAGGTTTTATGCAATGAAATGAGGTATGATGTGATTTGAAATTATATTACAATGTGATAATATTTAAAGTATTGCAGCAAGTGAAAAGTGGTCGAATGGAACTAAACAATTAGTGTGGTGCCGCGCGTGGTGTGTACTACAATACAACTTCTCTACCGGTAGAGAAGTATGACTCTTAAGGCGAAATGGTAGAGTAGATGTATGGCTGTATTTAATGCTAAGCGTATGAGCGCTTTAAACTATTTTCAATATGTGTTTTATTTTGTTCTCTAAAAATCTTACAATTTACATAACAACTGATTTCACTGATGTATTTCTATGTTAGTTATATTACACTTTTTTTTTAATATATTCCATAGAAATTAAATGAAGCTGATTCATTCCATCGACATGAACGTCATCGAGGGTGTTTTTGAGAAAGTTGTCGATTTATTCTACACATATAGAAAATTTTAATATTATTAAATATAAAATAGCCCATTTTTTAAACCGTATATTGATGAACATATCCGAATATGATTTTGTGAACATTTATTACACATGAAAAATAATGTCAATAAACCGTTTTCAAAGATCTACTTTGACATATTCATCACGAATGGTCAAATTTGAAGCATGTTTTTTCTTAAGGTATGGGTCGCACTGCAACTGGTTTTAGGCGGCAAAAATAGTGATTATCATAAGGCGAACAACTTGATTTTCTCATTTGGTAAAAATCGCATTAATTTTTGACATTTATGATGACTGGCCCTTAATGTGAGGATAAAAATAAAACAATCTAATTTAAATCAGACTTTAATTCTGATAACGCAGCATACACATCAATAAACATGTACAATTCTGTATGTAAATCAATTTTAACGTACTGCAATATCAATGTACATATCTTATATGCTGAAACTAGAACGTGCACAGCATGAAATTTTATAAACTGCACTTAATAAGCCCTATCGTTTCCCCACAAGCCAGCTATATAGTCTGTGTAAAGTGCTGACGGTGCGACAGTTGTACATCTCTAAAGTAGTGATGTCACAACACAAAGAAGCTATCACTGGAAATGTCAAATTTAACAAAAGGCGTAAAGACAAAGTTTTCGATATACCCAAGTATAATACAAAACTAGCACAGATACACAAAATGTTGCTCAAAAAAAATTCTTTACTGCCATATCGGTTTTACATATAATACGAGTAAAACCAATATGACAGTTAAGAAATTTGTTCATTTAACATACTCTGACGCTAGGCTGGCAGTGATGAAATGGTTAAATAACTTAGATTACTATCAGACAGAACAGTTACACACACATACACACAAACACACACACACACACACACACACACTTTTAAATAAATATACAGTAATTTTTTAACTATAAATAAATATACATATCAATGAAATCAGATATTAATTGGAATAATTTGTGTACCACGACGGATCCTACAGATACTTAGAACACAAATTATTTTGTAACTTAGTGTAGGTTCTGTGAAAAATTGTATGTAAATAACAAGCCAATATAACGGCAATTAAATTGTAATACTCTAGATAACTATTTTTGTATTTGAACATTGTGATATTTGTTGCTGAATAAAATGAATTGAAATCCACGAGGGTTTTTATGCCAATATAAGTATGTTATAAATTATCTAATTGAACAGTAACATGTTGGATACCGTGTTACGAAAATAATCCTAATATACTTGCTTTGTATTTTCCTTACAAAACGGTTCAGATTGCCATTTTGTTTTTTAACTTAATTAAATTCTACTTCCTAAAATAAAAGCGTGGTTACGGTAAACCGCTTTGAAAGGATAATGGCTCTGGATGTTTGGTTCTAAATAAAATACTGAAACCAGATTACAGTGTTTATTTTTACAAATTAAAGTTGAACTGTTAGCAAAGTACGGCGCGCTGGACACAAAGAAGTATTCTAAAAAGCAATTTGCTGGGAAAATAGTCTACAGCAATCGTGTATTTATTACAAATTTTATTAAAAAAACTTTTCTAAGCTTTTTAGGATTCCGTAGGAAAAGTATTTATTCATTTATTTCTTTATTCGAAATGCAAAAAAAAAACTCGGAAAAAGAAAAATGAAAAAGGAAAGAAACCTTATTAAAAGAAGAACTTATAAGAAAATTCCTTAACTTCCTTAGTTTCTGATTGTATGTCTCAGCAATTTCTTGATATAATAGCTTAATCTGTCCGCATCAGGTTTACGCTATGACAAAAGATTTATGAATGGACTGGAGGCTTGCTAATTCGGACGGGATAATAGGCAAATTATGTACTACTTCTACTACTACTACTACCTACACTTACTTGTACTTTTTTGCACTAGTACCTAAGTGACCAAATGAGAAAGTAGTTGCCTGATGGTAAGTGTCAAGGTGTCCCATGACTATTGCAGTGTCAACTAGAACTTTGAGTTTAAAATTTTTGATTTGAACTACATTGTGCTCGTAACCCCTATATACTCGTATTCAGGCTTACCTTGCCCAATCCACATTAATATGATACAATTCTACTGTACTAATGCTTATGGCAGAATTGCAGTGTGCACCCTCCTTCCCGCCTAAAATGCGAGCAACTCACTCAACCAAAAACTCTTCGACACGTATTTCGCCTCTACACGAGGCATCCTCAGGAGACGTTGACGCGCTTGTATTTTTTAAATATTATAGATCATCTCGGAATTTCATTTGCTATATAGATTACAAACCAGTACGGCTTACATAATCAGTCACTCTGTAAACAACTTCAGGGCTTGATATAAACGTATATAACATTGTATAATAAAGAAATGAATAATTTAATCATTTGTCAAAAGCTAAATGCCAAATGTTATTTCTTTACGCAAAGATTTGATTGATTGGACATTTGATACTTACCTATCTATCATAGTATCGGATATTAAGGCTCTGCAAGAGCAAACTTTTAGGTATTTGAGCGGGTGAAGCACTGGCCCTGACAGGACCAAGCGTGCGTCTGTAAACACGATAACATTTTCGCAGTTCTAATTTGTTTGAAATTAAAAGAAGCCACAAGGCTAAAAATCTAGATATTTCTTACAAAAAATATAGTAGTTGTCACTCAAAATTTTGAGAAATTCGAAACGAAAGCTTTTTTTCCGTGTTTTATTTGCGATTTTTTTTTCAAGGTGACAGATATATATTGTGCAATATTATTATATAAGTCTTTTTTTTACTTTCAACTATGCGCTGTACTTTTTCCAAGTTTGTATCAATGACTGTGCGTCTAAACTGTGTGACGAAAAACATAGCGTTTTACGAATATTTGGCTTTAGGCAGCGCCTTAATTTCAAAATACAATGACGCAACATCTTTAGCAACGTTATTGATAATACAATAATGTACAAGAATGTGCTATTATGTTTTATTTTTAATTATTTCAATAGAGCTTTAAACTAATTAGAACAACAATCCAGGAATCCAGACATATCAAACACTCCTACGTTAATAACTGAACTGGTAGCCAAACCTGCATAGGTAGAGCATACATTTTTACCAGGTGGTAGATCGCTTGCAGAAGATACCGTCTTTGTTGGTATCACCGCAGTACCAGATACTCTGCCGTAAAGCAATAACGTCGTAATTTACTGGGATCTGCGAAAGTTTCAACAAATGGTACATTATCACACTAAAATGTGCGAAATAACTTATAGAAGTCGGTACCACGATAGTTTGAAAGTTCCTATTATCACAATGTTGTGCGCGTAGTGCTAAACATCAGGCACAGGAACTGTCCGTCTTGTCCCTTAACCCGTAGACTCGTCATTCGGTATATTTGACCAGTAATACAATAGAATTCGCAAAAATCCTACTTTTACAGGAACTGCAACATGTGTGGTTATTAGCATAAAAACCACTAGGAAAACAAACAAAACAACAACATTAACATTTTATCATCAATTTTATCCAATATCAACACTAAAGTATTGAATAAATGAAGCTAATATAACAGGAAATTATTGTCGCATTCTCACCTAGGTCTCTAACTCTGCAATGTCAGGGCTGGTATAACTGGTGTGGCAGGTTGCTACATACGTAAATACCTGGAGAGAGAAACCTGGTCCGTAAGTGGAATTGAAAGCAGCATTGGCAAGTACTATTTATAACGGTAATGAACACTCATACGCTATAGCTTATTATGGATGAATCTTGGTTTTTAGAGTTTGAAAATATCAAAAATCGTACATCAATTATAGAAGAAGACCGACAATATTGTCGAAGCAGCAAGAAATTGTAAAAATGATCCAAAATAAAACTTGAGTAATCCGACTACGTAAATAATAAGGCCGCACGTTAAATTGCATATAAAATCCAAAATTGTATAATGACAGCATTTTAACCATGTGGCATTCGCGCCATCAAGACAAATCTTAACGTATCATTTATTGAAATCGGTTGAGCCGTTGTAGTACCTTCACAATAGCCGGGTAAAAAATGAAATGTTATTAGACTATTTTGCGACCTAGGTGCTCAACTTGTACTTGTACGACTTCATAACTTGTGACGCTTTTAGACAGCCTACGCGTTGCACCAGTTGTTTTAGGTCACCAAAAAAATAATTATGTATGCATTTTTTTAAAGTTTCATTTTTATTTATATATTGTGTAATAACTGCCTGCAGATGAATTCCGTCTTCTGACGTCCCGACAGAGCATGATGTTCCACTCATTTCATGTGGAAGTGTGGCAGTCCACTCAGTTTTATCTTGCAATGCCAGTTTACGGAACCATCTGATGCATTCCCGAAGTTGTATAACTTCGGAATCTTCAAGTAATAAATATATTCCCTTCTCAAAGGCCGGCAACACATCCTCGAGACCTCTGGGGGACGGTCTTTGGACGACGGTGATCACTTAACACCAGCTATGAACTGACTGCTCGTTTGCCTTCGGATCTAACAAAAAAAGATTAACATAACATCAAAAATAATAAACCACACGAGCAAGACGTCAGGCATGTCTTATATTAATGCAAACCCAAAGTTTCGAACAACTCAGCGATAGTGGTTTCATGTAAACTAGGTATGGACACACACAATAACACATAGCAACATCGAAGAGCTGAGAGATTTTAAGTAAGCATTGTGTTATTTTGTACACCAGTAGTGAGTCAGATAATTAATTGATTCAGGCGTTACTTTGCGGAAATCCATTATCAAAAACGAAATTAAAAATATTTAGTGACACTTCCGCTGAAAAAAACAATGATTTTGGCCTATTTGGGGGTGACCGACAGATAATGTCGGTCTGACTGTCGGTCTAGCGCTCGACGCGTCATCATCTCCTGAGGATGCCTCGCGTAGAGGCGAAACGCGTGTCGAATAGTTTTTGGTTTATTTGGGTTTTCTTGTGTGTTTTATTTTGTATTCTTCCTATTAGCAGTTTGTGCGGGAGGGAGGGTGGTGCACACCCCCAAATAGGCCAAAATCATTGTTTTTTTCAGCGGAAGTGTCACTAAATATTTTTTTATATCGTTTTTAATAGTAAGTCAGCTAGAACATGGTCAGCGATAAGTGTTCTAAGAGCTTGCATCTACGCTAATTCAGATAATAATTGTTAGTCAGTTAATAATAACTACAATATTCAGTCAGTCTTGGAGATAGAATTGTTCTATCTCCAAGACCGACTCAATATTGTCGTCCACTCCATATTAATAGTTCAAGTATCTAAGTCCCAGAGTCGCGACAACCGCAAGGTTTGTTGCAGGATTATGTCGCCATATCGTCGTATCCGGAAACGTCTGGGAGCATCCTAAGCCCTGTCAGGTTGTTGACACTATAATGTAGTAAGCTCCTCACATTTATGTAGCTTGTAGAACGTCAAATATAAATGTCCCAGTACGGTAGGTTTGCGAGCTTGTTAAGCAGCAGTTTAAAGGAAATAAAGAAATAAATTACTTAGTACTTATTCAGTTCTCTCGTTACTCTTTGCATTTTATTGTAAGATAAAACATAATTTTGTTGCTGATTCTATGATCATTGATATATTTTTGTTTATTATGCTTTTATTCTAGATAAATTATACAACCTCGTCAAGGCCGAAGTTTCTGCAAAATTCTGCAGAACAAAACGAACAAAAATTTTAATTGATAGGGTATTTTTATTTGTATTCTTGACATGTTTTTGTTAATTCTGGTTTTGTTCCTGAACATTCATGCAATATATAATAAACAATCATACAACCTCCTCCAAATCCACTTTCATTATACAATTTATGCAGTTGAAACTATTATATTTTTTTCAAAATTCATCAGAACAATATGTAATATATGTTTTTAACCAAAATGAAATGACAGAGTATTTTTATTTTGATACTGATATTCATACAATTATACTTTGGTACCTATTATTATAATAATGACTATCTCATAATACATTTACTGTTATCTTTAATCAACTTTGGTGCGTGTAGTGCGTAATAACTTACTATCTTACTTACGTACCTTGTTAGTAATTTCTTGCTATAAATAGACCACCACCCTGATGTCGTGGTATAGTGAATTTAGTTTCGTTTGATAAGGCTTGATCGTCGCTACAAAACAAATAGGTGTTCATTGGAACACGTGTAGGTAATTTATTTAAGGTTTAGGTGTTTTATTATTTTCAACCGACTTCCAAAATAGAGAAGATTCCCACATCGACTGTTTTTATGTGTAGCTTTTTTAGCTTTTTTCTAGGTAAACCTTTTTTTTTTAAATGAAAGTTGGTGTTTCTCATGTGTCCCGTTTAAATTTGATCAATATCTGATCAGTAGTTTTTTGGATAATAATATATTATCAACATTGGGTTTAAAATTTTGAGTATCTTCAATAACGGGAGTCGAAATATATTTTTTTATATTATATATTAGATCTATTAACAAATTAAGTAATTGAATGTGGAACTTATCGGAATAATTAGTTAATAGTTGCGTTGTGATGTAGGTACTCATAATATCTGAAGCTATGTTTATATGTATAATTAAAAACGTAATAACAAGAAAGGTTTATTCGTGAGCCTGATTGTCAGCACTACACCTGTAATAGTTGCAATTCCAGCCAGAACTTTACGCTGCAGTTTTGCGTGCCAGTGTTCTGAGCTCGTCACCCACTGAGGTCGGTTTTATGTTATTATTGCCTATTATATAAGCCTATAATTTGACTTGCTTCACTGTTAACTTCAAACCTTAACACTATTGTTCTTGCACATAATTGTTTCGAGGACGGATATCTGACACAGATACTAGGTAAATCGAGATGATTTACCTTTTATGATTTGTACACCGACTTCGAAGGGAAAATGTGTAGGTTCACGTACAAGCTACACGTATAGAGCAATCTACTCGTAATAAAGATACTATGGAATCATTTCTGTTCTAATATAAAGATACCGGCTGCACTCACTTGGTATTATGTCGGTCCGATGACGTTTTGAACGTATAAGACGTTCTTTTTCAGGGTGTGTTCACGCTTGGAAATCGCGTCGCGCATGTGAATCCTCTTTGGTCTCTACGAGTGTGTAAGCATTAGTATTTACCACGGCTCGTCTACTACGATTATTTACTATTAATTATAATATTAATAAATAAATAATAATACAATAATTAGTTTTAATTTATTAATAATTAATGGGGCATAAAAATTGTTTTTATTTATACTTTTAATACTTTGTAAATAATATTGGAAATTATCTTTTATTAGTAAGATAAGTTTGATTAATCATTTTTTTTAATAATAGATTAATCGTTTCATCTATTTATTGCGTTTCCAAAAGTACACAAGATTAATAGATGAAAGCTCTTACTATTTTGTGTGTATTGTTATAACCTAACCTGAATATTCCACGATATAATTTATCGGTACTGGCATGAATCGAACGTTAACCGTTTCATTACCCGCAAAAAATCAATTACAGACCATAGACTAGTCAAGGATTGGTAGGAGACGAAACTTTCCAGCAGTTAGTCGCACGCAAGTTTTAGTAGACAAAGCTGTCTGCAAAGTTCATAGTCAGTGTCACTGCTTTGGAATGAAATATTGTGATACCTCTTAGGTTATTGTGATATTCACGACAAACTTCTTAGTTTGGTTAAATTGTATCAATATACCTAACAGTTAAGAGAGTTAGGTGTATTTGATACTTTATGAATATGTAGGTAAATAAACTTTTAATTGCTCGTACCTTACAAAATAGTTCTGCTTAAATTGGAATAAACAACGTCATGTAGTTAGGTATATAGGAGGAGGTCTTTGAATTTTAAGAACAGTTCGTATAGTTAGTTACTTAGTTTAAAAGCTTTTTCATTATAAATAATAATAGTATGACTATTTAAACGTAGCTGTATACTATGTTAACAAATAGCATACAATATTGATAATATTTATGGCATTGTACCGAAAACAATTTACAGGACTATTTTAAAGTAAGTTTTACCTTAAACTGCAAAATAACCTTCATATGCTATTCATAGTCAATATTCCTTTAATATACGTACACTCACTCAAATTATCTCTTAATCCGTATAATGGTTAGACGTCAAACCGCTGTTAACATAACCATTACGTTTAATATAAAGACGGCGGCGGTTAAAACCCGTTTAGCTTTTATTGAACACAAATCGTCGCATACAACCACGATCATGGAATAGCGTGCGATAAAGGAAGAAATAAAACACTTGGACCGGAAAGGACAGCCTCAATGAGGTCTCTCGCATAAAACTGACGTATATTTTCCCTATTTGAAGTGCCTTTGTGAAACGATACGACTAATAGATAAAAGGAGATACACGAGATGGCTGTTGTTCCTCGGATAAATACAGACTTTGTGAGACTGCACTTTAAAAGTACTATTTTTAACAAATAAACAGTCGAGGAACTATATAATTCTTTAACGAACCGAATCTTATGTTTTAAGTAAAAAATTTAAACAATTTTTAAGCGTTCTAAACTCTAATAGGACAGGACTTACTTTGGAACATGGAGTAGTACCTATTAGGGTAGTGATTGTCAGCCACCGTTATCAGGCGATTGCTGGTTCGAATCCTATATTGGGTTTTCAGTTACACCTTAGGTCATATTGTTATCACATATCATGGTGGTAGGACATTATTTAGCGCCTCAGTCGCTTTTTAACATCTGTGTGAAGGAGCATATTGAACAGCTTTTATATCATTATCTTGATGCGAACTGATTCATAGCGTACCTGATACTTTACATTCTAGGTAAACTACTTATAAGCCTTAAAGTCTATACAAATATTTATTGACCGGCGTATACCTTTTTTGTATCAAAATGGTATTTAATTTATGCTATGGCAGTTATACACAGTAATACTAATTAGGTACTAATACTAATTGTTCTAACTGCGTGTAAATGGTAAAAGTAATAAAATACAAATAGATAGGATTTAGACATACAAGTAATTTATATAAAAAACAAAGCAAAAATAATACTTAGCGATTATGAACTAAATCTCGTGCCGATGAATGCATTTGCTACATTAAAAAAATAAGTAGCACTGCAACTGTTATGGGGAGGTCTGCATCTTAAACTGAGGGGGAAAACTTTAGCTCATAATAGATGTGCTTACGCAGGTTTTTTGGTTATACAAAAAAAAAAATGCGTCTATTGCAGCAAATGGTCAATAGGCTTTTAATGAACCTCTTAAAAGAGCAATATTTCGGCCGTAATTGCCGCAATGGTATACTTAGCCATAAAATATGGCGACACCGATGGATACTATTGCGTTATAATCAACATAACTACATGCACCGACAATAATTTCAACTATACAACCGACAGGCCGGTTGACGCAGTTGGTAGCACCCCTGCCTTCTGAACGGCTGGTCCCGGGTTCGATCCCCGGACAGGTCAAACATCTGTGTGCATGAATATATGTCTGTTTGATCTGTGTCTTGGTGTATACATATAAGTATAAGTATGTAATATCAGTCATCAGGGTAGTACAGGTCGTGCCTAGGGGACCTGAAGACCTTTGTGTGGGTGTTGTCCTACATTATATTATTAAAAAATATTTCTAAAAAAATTGTGGTTATAATTACCAAATTAATTGCTTGTGTAAGTGCCCCTTTGCTAAGGTCTAATCTTTTCTATCGCATGACAAGTGTGCAGACTGTATCAGATGCGAGTTTTTTACATGTTGTTTTTTTTACTATATTTAGTCCTGTACTTTTGTACATTTGTCATTCCTCCAGTTATTTATGTAAATTATTTATAGTTGCATCGAGTTAGATTTCAATTCAAGCAGTTAAAGTCAAGTCACACTCACATACAATCTGTCAGTATGTCAATGTCCTATATAAATCATATTCTAGTAAAGCGTTGTATACATTAATAAAGCTTGCAGAGAGAATGACGAGGAAAACGCACGAATGGCGTTTCATGATTTTGTGCACTTCGCCTACATTCCTGCATCATTACGAACATTTAATGGTTAATAATCCACCACTTTTACACGTCAAACTTGAAAAAACATAAATCTAGGAATATTAAACTGACAATAACCAACGATAGCCATTAACAAGCATTTTTCCATAATCATTCACACTTCTCTCACATTACACGGCGTAAAAATTAAATCCCTCAAATGTCATGGATGAGTACATGACGTGTGCAAAGGAATCTTGACAGCCACGTCGTTATTTATAAAGCTCACAGGATGACAACGAGTCGACGTATCCGCCAGGTTGACGGCTCGCGCCGGAAAATATGTTTATTACCATTTGTAAATGTGGGATTGCGGTTTAACTTTTCATATAATATATGAAGAACACATTATGTAGAATACAACATGTGTGTATCTAGAAAACCATTTATTTTCATGTACACATGTTTTAAATGATTTTGATACGTATACGCTTTGAGTAAGAAACAGACTTTCATTATAAAGTACTTGAGAGTAGCTAGTCAGAGTATTTAGTATAGCAAGTATAAAATATATATATTTTTATCCAGGTACAGCATTTAACACTAGAAAGGTGTTAATCACCTTTCAAGACCTTTCAAGAGCTTTTTACCTTTAAGAGCTTTCTAAGTTAAATACTTATAGAAAGCTAGCTACTGTCTGAAATTTCGTCTGTGGGGTTCCCGGTTATAGAGCGATCCTTCGAGAACTACTCTTTGAACAAGATAAAAAGCAACCTATGTGTGCATTCTAAATACATGAAATACTTTCACAGTTATAATATCAGTGTGACAATGAAAAGAATAATCCAAAATTAACCTGAAATTTAATCATGGACAATAATTACCCTGATAACAAAACATCTAAAATAAGTGTTGAAATTTGATTAAGTCACTCAAAGTGAAATATTTCAACGTAAACGTTAAAAAACAAGACAACCGTTTAGATTTAACACAGTCCATATCTTACCAAATTCTTGTTTTTGGTCAATCTTCAAAAAAAACAAAACAAAAAAAAACAAATCAAACAAAACACACATTTTTTATTTGTCTGGCTAAATCTCATTTCATAAGTATCATTTTATATGTAGATATGATTAAAGATTAAATCTGATGGGAGTAAAACGCGGAAAATCCATTGGAGCTCGCTTTTCTCGGGGTGTTCCCCGCTCTCAACTCCAGAGGATTTTCCGCGTCATTCAATGGGTGTCATTGGTACCTATGATGTACTACAGCTATAGTTTATATACAAACACGTCATAACCCGTCTGCAAACAAGGCGTGTGGAAGCTGGGATTACGTGGTGTTACGTCTCTCCAGCTGACACACATTGATGACTTAACATCGAAGTCCCTTAGGCATTTAAGTTGAGAGCTTGCACCATGGTTTTACTGAATATGCTCGAAAGAATGACTGTGTGAATGAAGCTAGAGGAATAACAAGTGCAATTTGAAAAATTTAATACCGACTTCCATTCTATTACTATGGTAAAAATCAGTTATCTGAGTGTAACTCAAAAACTACTGGACCGATTTTGATGAAATTTAAATGGGACCACACGGGAAGCACCAGCTTTCAAACAAAAAAGAGTTTTGAGAATCGGTCAACCCAATCGAAAGTTATGAGGTAACAAATATAAAAAGAAAACAAATTGAGTGCCTCCTCCTTTTTGGAAGATGGTAGAAAAATCTGGACAAGTGCAAGTTGAACTCGTGCACCGAGAGTCCCATTACACCACCTCACAAAATATTTGTGTTAAGTATTTATCCTAAGCGCAAACTCAACATGCACTTGACAAGTTTTTAAATTTGTTGTTTTACTTCAAAGCTATACAAGAACTATAATTTGATGTTTGCCTGTGTTACTTTTTTTAGACTAGAAAAAATAATAAAAAACTAATATCAGATTTTCCCTTAAAATGTGTTTTGAGATGTAGAAAGTTGTTGAAAAAAGAGTGTTGTATTTGAAGCCTAATCATAAAAAATAGGTAAAAATAAATGGACATTAAATTAAAATACAATGGAAACAATCAAATGTATTCATTGAATATACCAAACCGAATTATTGAAAGGAGAACCATCGGAGTCATTGCCGTGAATATTCCAATAAAAAACCCGATTGAATATAACCGCATTTCCGCATGGGAAAGGCGAATATTGCATTTTCACTGTGGATGAAGTGTCAACTGCATTTTAAATAACTTAGCCATCCGCTGCCGCTCGTATTGATTTGAGGTATTTCCGGAGAGCGGAACTTTTGGACTTCTCTCCTGTCATCTGATTAATTTAGCGACCACTCCGATCTAGATTAGCTGCCTAATGGTTTGCTATTTCTAAATCAGGCTACCTCTGCCTGCTCAAAGTTTAAGCATCTCTCTAGGCAAGAATTGTAGATAGAATTCAACTAAGGCAACGGTTTTAGTTGAATTTTCGTTCTTTATTTTCTGTCTTAATGTAGCTGTTTCGGTTGAACGTTTTATTTTGAGATTTCATTTATAATTTATTATGAAAGATAGTAAATTGAATAAAGTTAATTTGATTTTGCTTTTTGCTTTGGCTGCCTTTTATAGTTTGCTATTTCTAAATCGGACTACCTCTGCCTGCTTAAAGTTGAAGCATCTCTGTAGGCAAGAATTGTCTGGCTAATAGATAGAATTCAACTAAGGCAATGGTTTTAGTTGAATTCTCATTCTTTATTTTCTGTCTTAATGTAGCTGTTTTGGTTGAACGTTTTATTTTGAGATTTCATTACTAATTTATTATGAAAGATAGTAAATGAAATTAAGTTAATTTGATATTGGAATATCAAAATAAAAGCTTTGTACTAAATGTATATGACAATGTATACGGTAGGTACTTATTAAACAAATTGTCTGTCTGTTTGTTTCGGCTAACCTACGAAACAGCTGGACTGAATTTCACTTTCTTTGGCGGACAGCTGACGTTTAAGGAGTAACTACAGCTACTTATATTATAATAGAATTAGGATTCTGCGCGTAAAAACCATTATCCCGCGAGTCCACGCGAGCGAAGCCGCAGACGAGTCAGTTACTGTTAAACCAATAAAAATATATATCAATATAATAGATAAAACACTTTAAAAATGTCAAGATGAATATTGAGATACAAAATTAAATACCGAGACAAAGTGAACTTATAAACGCATGAAACAATATTGTTTTAAATATTGAAGATACAGTACTGACTATTATATTGTTTTCTCAAAAGCAATTTAAAGTGAGTAAAGTCGGTGCTTCAGCGCGGATTCACCTCTTTGATATGATTTAATTTGTGCTCTGTAAACATTGAATGCTTTGTTTCTTAAAAACAACAAGTACAATAGAAAAGACTTTATGAAAAGAAAGAATTCAATATGGATAATCTCGGTATGCAGACTTTAATTATTGTATTGAAAAGATGATGTACATCTCTTTATTTAGTAAGCGCTGTCATTGACGGAACAGCCGTGCGATTGTTTAATGATTCGTCGTTGCGTTCGTCGACGAGCTCACCGATTTCAAATACTTTGAGATATCGCCCTTGTACACAAGGTTGTTTTCCCAACGTTTCTTGTCATCTCGTCATTTGTTTCACGAATGTCGTCAAACATGCAACAATGTTTGCTCTTTGAGAATAGCACTGCAGGAAGCAGGTACCTAACCTGCTTCCTGTTCCGTCAGCGACATCGCTATCATGGTCTTTACTTCTATGGATACAAAGCCTCAAAAATGACTGTTGGTGTAATGGTGGAAGCACCGCTATGGAATCTCGAAGTCTCGGGTTCGATCCCCGGGCCAGAAGTTTATCTGACAATCTGACAAACATAATAATATTCTTAATAGCAGTGTGGACTCGGGAACAGTGCCCCGTAGAGGAAGAGGGCAATAGGCTCGCCCCTATTACTTAGTACCTAAACATATATGCGAAACGTTCGTGTTTAAAAACACATCTGCCTTCTTTGACTATGTAGGTAAATATAAGCGTGACGAAAAATATAAATATAATATAAGTCAATCTTGAATGCTATACTGATCACGTGATTTTAGTGGATCAGCACCCACTCGGCCTGAAGAATAATATTAAATACTCCACTACCGATTAAGTACAATGTGTACAAGAAACACATTATGGTTAAGTATCATAGCTGACAGATTTCAAAAGTTGCATGAACTGAATAGGTAATTTTTTTTTCTCGGACGCAATGATTAGTGCAGCAGAACTCTTTGTGAATGACATTGTCCGGGGAAGTACTGCCATACCTAATATCCATTTCTACCACGACGCAGTAATGTTCGTAGTACTTTGTTTGGATGTGCTCGTACTCGTACCGTCTCCTAATAACATAAAACACGTGACGATCGATGTGTAACCACAGATACTGTTTTAGAAGAGACATACCTATATCGTAATATAAATAAATTGCTGTTTTTACACGGATTGAACATTATTTTCAATACGGTATTGAGTAAGCTATTTCTTACGTGACTCTGAAAGGTACACATAGGTACAGTTCATAAAAAAAATACAGTAGGCATTAAAACGCATGACAAGATCGCTCAAGGAAAAGTTTATCTTACTTGTTTGAACTGTTCGAGTACTCTTTGTACAATCGTGATTTTCTTCCTATGATTTTCCGTTCCGCGCTCTGTTTGGTAGTCGGCAGTTGTCAATCGGACACGCGTGACTGGCCACAGGAACGAGGGCCCAAATCTCGATTGAATTTGCCCCAAAACGAATACGATGCGATTACTGAAAACAGAGAAGATATTTAAAAATATGGCATCAAACATGCATTTATTCCAAATTTCACGTTTGATGGAACACGCGTGAAAAATACAGTTAAAAAGATACATTTTATCTATACTAATATTATAAAGAGGAAAGATCGGTTTGTTTGAATTGAATAGGCTCCGAAATGATTGGACTAACTTTATTTCACCATTAGAACTTTCCCACGTTATCCCTGATGAACATAGGCTATATATACACACATCAACATGGTCTAGGAATATTTCAATTAAACCTAAATAACTAAAATTCTATTAACTTTTTGTTAAGACACCTATGTAAATATTAAAATAAACCTTGTTTAATAGCCTATCTAATCTGATAATAAACGTTTAGATAAAAATAAATTAAAAAAGAAACTTAGAAGAAGAGGAAAAACTCGGACAAAATTTCAATCTCAACTTTATTTTTGACACATCAAAACCTAAACAAAACAACTATTTTTTTTATAAAAATTGTTGAAAACTTCAAATTAATAATCCGTAGATCCACCTAAGACTCTCCTGACACATCTGCAGCAGTTCTGCATACTAAAACAAGGGTGTCAATATCCTGTTGTGGAATACTGTCCCAAGTCCTGCTAAGATGCAAGAAAAGCTGGTGCAACGCAACACGTGTACCTCAACCATTACAGCACGTGTACAGGACCGATTCATAGTAAATGCTGCACGAAGTCAACCAAATGTAACGGCGATTCAATTGGTTCAAAGGCTACAGAGAGAGTATGGTTTGCTGGTAAGCAGTCAAACTTTGCGAAGACGACTGCGTGAAGACAACTTACATGCTCGTAGGCCACTTTGGGTACCAGCGCTAAGGAGAGGCAATCGAGGAAGAAGATTACAATGAGCTATTGCACACGAAAACTGGAACCATTCTCAATGGTCACTTGTGCTTTTCACTGATGAATCCAGGTTTGGATTTCATCCTGATTCGCGAAGAGTACGCGTTTGGAGAGAACCTGGACGTTGGAATTGACTGCAGCACCCACAACAAGTTCATGCATATCAAGGTGGCACGATTATGGTTTGGCAGGAATTCGTCTCGGCGGTAGAACGGACCTCGTTTGGATACAAGGCAATATGACTGCTCTAAAATACCGAGATGAGGTGCTTAGGCCTGTAATCTTACCCCACAGACAGCAAATGGGACAAAATTTCCAGCTAATGCACGACAATGCCCGTCCACATACAGCGCGTATCGTTATAAGTTGGTTACAACAGCATGATATACAAGCTTTACATACAAGATATTGTGCATGAAAACCAGCTTTTCTTGCATCTTAGCAGGACTTGGGACAGTATTCCACAACAGGATATTGACACCCTTGTTTTGAGTATGCAGAACCGCTGCAGATGTGTCAGAAGAGACTTAAGTGGATCCACGGATTATTAGTTTTAAGTTTTCAACAATTTTTATTAAAAAAATAGTTGTTTTGTTTAGGTTTTGATGTTTAAAAATAAAGCTAAGATTGAAATTTTGTCTGAGTTTTTCCTCTTCTTCTAAGTTTTTTTTAAATTTAACTTTATCTAAAAGTTCATTATCAGATTAGATAGGCTATTAAACAAGGTTTATTTTAATGTATAGGTGTCATAACAAAACGTTAATAGAATTTTAGTTGTTTAGGTTTAATTGAAATATCCCTAGACCATGTTGATGTGTGTATATTGATTCATCATCACCATCCATCACTATAACGAATAAACTCAAAAACTACTAGACCGATTTCAAAAACTCGCCGTTAGAATGCTACATTATCCCTGAGTAGCATAGGTACGAGTAGTAGCATAGCATATTTTGATACATCATCATCATAACCATCAGCTTAACGAATAAACTCAAAAACTATTGGACCGATTTCAAAAACTCTTTCTACCGTTAGAATGCTACATTATCACTAAGTTACATAGGTTATATATTTTTTACTATCATCATCATCATCCCCACGCGGGTGAAACCGTGGAGCGCAGCTAGACGAGAATAACTAAACGAAAAATTCACCAAATACCCATTCATTTTGTACAGTTGATTGACTAGTTCATTATAATGTTCAGAGACCCGTGTATCAAATGTTTGCAGTCGCATTTTATTGCCATTTAACAAACTGTAGATTTCAGGAAGAGATTACAGCACTCACAATAAATATTTTTCCGAACAAAACGAATTCTGAACCGATTGGATATTTTTGATGTTCTGAACGGGAGCGCTTTTACCATGATTAATGCTTTCATATAAAATTGAAGGTAGGCTATAGTTGCTTTTTATTTTACACACAATAGGTCATATTTAATAATAGTTAGTCACAAAATGAATGAAATATTGGATATAACTTATTACTGATAAATTGGCATAAGGAACTACCACTAGAAACAATAGAGAGTATAAGCGTGTCAATCCTGGGTTTAAGATATCTCCATTCCAAATTTCGTCCAAATCCGTCGAGTATATACTCACATTCATTTGCAGGAGGCGCTAGCGATGCGATTCGCAGGATAGTACTGAAAGTAAACACTTGTGCTACGAGTATCTGTAGAGAAATCTACAAAACACATATACATATAATACTATCTGCAAAATAAATTTCGGTTTTAAACTAATTATTATTTATTTTATTCGGTAAGCAAGCACAACTACAGAACTAAGTACTTATTCATAAAATAACTAAAACTAAATAGAACCAATTGTATGTTTACGCCAAACACTTTAAGTATAACTTAACACTAAACAATTACTTTAAAACATAAATTTTAAGAACATAACTTTCCAAGGGTTGTGTTTATTGTATAGGTATAAAATATATTAGATATAAAGTACGAGTAGGTAGATATGCTAGTGAGACAGAAAGTCGTATCAAAATTTTAAACATTCAAAATGTACTTACTGATATTTCGTTATTAACAAAACACGGGATCCATGTGCTCTTGATTCGCATAAAAGTAAAAGAAATTTGAATAAAAATGAGGCGGCTAAAATGTAACTCACCTTTGGCGTAGCACCTCAGTAGAGATTACTTTATGATTCAAGGGGCAAGATTAAAGTCCTTGTAAAATGTACGATGTAATGTATTCACACACATTACCATTGATAGAAACATGTTTCGCGAAATGTTAAACTTTTTTCGAAAGCAATTTGCCATGTTTGTTATGGAAATATTCAGTATTAAACGGGAATAAAAATGACTGCGATTGTGAAATCGTTCAATGTTTGGAAAAGCAGAATCTGTAACAAGAACAATACTTACATAGATCTAACTTTTCTGTGACTTCTCGCTAGAACTTTTCAATTCTTTTTGTAGGACGTAAACATGTTTAATTAGATGATATATTCAGCATGCAGCATGTAACGGAACAAAAAGTTTTCCTTTCGAATTCGCATTGTAGATACTTTACATGCTTGCAGGCTTGCCAGACTCCAGTCGATACCTGTTCCTAATGAACAAACTTCATTTATGAAACTGGAATTTCCAATTAAAACATGCAGCGGGCACTTTGCAATGGGATTAACTCTGTTTATTTTGACAATGCAAGATAGCTGGCTAAATATCGGCTAGCATCCGTGTATGCTCAATAAATTTTAACCTGCAATTGATGTTTCATTTATTTTTCTACGTACTAGTAACGCAATCCAACTGAAAGAAACGATTTTAAGTAAACTGTGAAAGAAGTAAAATGATTACAAGGACTTTTATGTAAATAAAATCGCCGTTATAATAATTATTATTAATATTATTATTATTATAGCTATTGTTATTTACTATTTTAAAATTTATGTTTTTGGCTTTTAACTACCTCTATCTATTTTTCTAATACCTTTCAACTAGCAATTCTTGTTTATAGGTATTTGTATATATGGAATCTGAATCTTGGAAACCGCTCCTACAATTTTCATTAAATTTAGTATGCAGTGGATTTCAGGGGCGATAAATTAAAATAGCTAGGTTAAAGTTTTAGAAAAAGTCTATTTATCCATGTTTTTAGGGAATGAAAAAAAAACAACAGTTTGTTCGTTGCGTTAAAACTAGATGGCGTAACAATTGCATTCCAAAATCCTTAAACGCGGTGGCAAGATTCTTCACTTCACGGAACATGTGTTGCTATTTTGTATTCGAATCTAAATCGTGTTCTTTCGTAATGGAAATCTTTCAATAAATTACCTACGCAGGAAAGTAATGGTACTTGAGTTGCAAGATCTTTATGGTTTCAAATTTACATATTGTTATTAACTAATTATTAATATTTCTTCACAAATTAACTAGTGGCAAAGTAGGCTACTTCAAAAAGCAGAATTTTTTTTCAATAAATATTATTATTATTGTGATTGTAAATTAACTCAGTGCATTGTACGGCTTTTCTTGCAGCTATAGGTACAGCTATGTCATTATACACACCCGGCTAAAATAATTGTCAGAATTCTCTAGCTCTATATTTACTTAGCACAGTCGGTTATTAGTTTCTTCATTAGGCGGCTTTGTTTGCTTGCGTGTCATGTCATCGTGCATATTAAACGACACGGCTACGACTGATGCTGTGATGTGATGGATTGCCTAGGGTTATGCATTAACCATGAGCTTGTCTTGTACGATATGCTATCTGAGATAGATTCTATCGTAGGTATATATCTATACTCTATACTTTTAATAAAGGAGTAGAGGCCAAAAACTCTGTACCTACTTGTGAGAACAATAAAAAAAATGTGGGACGGAAGGCTTAAAATTACCTATTGAACAAGAATATGACGTTGAAAAATGTCTTTCTGTCTGTATGTTCACGCATAATTTAAAAACTTCCCCACAGATTTCAATGAAGATTGGTATCTGGATAGAATAGAGCCCGGAGCTCTTAACTATAAAGTTTTTATCTTGATTTGTCACATAAATCCAAGATGACAGTTTGATCTCTCTATGCTATACGGTCTCACATAAAACTGGGGTCTCAAAGACCGGTCGGCATGAACTTCTATGGTACTTACAGGTAAAAATCTACGCTAGACTCCGGACTACTTTTGAAATTTATTTTTCAGAAAAATCCACTAACTGTGCGACCCAGGTATTGAACCCAGGACCTGGAGATTCTAAAGCAGCGATTTCCCCAATATACCAAGACCAAGCGAGCAATGCCGCTGACAGGTCAGCTAGTTGGAAATAATATAATGTAGAGGAAATGCATAATATACGTTTAAATACAATACAATACAATACACAACAAACCACAAAACGGTAAAATAAAATAAATTTGAATTTATAATGGAATACAAAATACAGCCAGTAAAAACACAAACATAGGACCGATGATGAAAAGTATGTCCGCTAATATTTATAATTTGGAGTTTATTATTGATCAGATATACGCATTCTTGATTCGTGACATGGGAGTGAATTCATGCGTATATACTTACTTGGAATCAATCAGATTTTATGATCAAATAGCTGCGCTATGGTGGTAATGTTTAGTTTAGTTATCTTTTAAGTCTTTTAAGTTTTTTAACTATTTATTTTTCTACGCAACTTCCTTAATTTTTTTTGTGAGTAATTTCAGCAAAGTATTAGAAGACTTTAAAAAAATCATGAAAACGGTAAAGTCGTTTTCAAGTTATGAAGTGACCA
Organism: Selenia dentaria; assembly: GCA_917880725.1. Taxonomy (NCBI): domain Eukaryota; kingdom Metazoa; phylum Arthropoda; class Insecta; order Lepidoptera; family Geometridae; genus Selenia; species Selenia dentaria. Next base: position 14,668,616 of record OU862888.1, on the reverse strand, counting down.
AGGGAAATAGGGATTAATGTATATAACGACATGTAGATCGATACGGTCTATCGATTAGAGAGATATAAAAAATGTAAGACTATGAAGTAGTTAAAATCCTTTCTGAATTTATAATATACAAAACTAAATGAAGTAAAAGTTATGTTGAAACTGCCGGGTATTCACAATGTTCAGTTCCCTGATTCGACAATACTCGCACATTGTTAATTAATAACCACAGGAATTTGGCGTGTCTCGGCATGTTACAATCTCCTATACTCGGCTATAGCATCTATATTGTACATGTTTACCAAAACAGGGCAACATTATACATATTGAGTTCTTAGTAGGTAGGTATATGGTTATTTTTACCTTCAATTACGTCAATTTAAATTAACTAACTGTGCCTCATGCCCTCAAGCCCATGTGGACAATTAACTTACAGAAACCGAACAACGTATAAAAGTATCATATGGGTTTTCTCAGGAAGTGAACGATTATCTATACACAATGAGATTCAGAAAGGAGGTATCATGACAAATCATTTGCATCCAGCTGAATGAATATAACAAAAAAACATTATGCCTGTGATGACTATCTCAAAGTTAATTTGGAATGTCGATATATTGATTTTACAACTCTAATCGCGAATTGAAGCATAGTTCTTACAGTTGTATGGGAACTCGATCGAGTTTGAAAATAGTTTTTATTTAAAGTATTTTACTGGTTTCAGTCTTAGTAAATCGTATTCAAGGCCATCAATTAAAGCTTTTAGATTTTGAAAAGAACATCAAATAAAATTGTGTAGTATTTAATTATTATATAAGTTAAGTATGAAGGGTTGATTTACGATGAGTAACATTATTGTCATTATAATATGTTAACCTAACAGTGAGTCAATTTGATTTGCGGCATTTTCATTGGCGTTGGAGTAGCATTATTATTATTTAGACCATTTGTCATTTTTCTGTAGTTTCGTGGCTTTGTGTATACGATTTATTTCTTAAAGCAGCTCACAAGTTTGGAATAATCCATTCTGATCCTTAAATATATAGTTAGACTAGAATAATAACTGTGATGAACGCATTAAAAGAACATGCAGGTAAGCTTTGGAACCGAAGGATTTATATCAATAGAAAAATTACTCTATTTGCAATCCATATATAATTTACAAAAAGCATTTAAATATTATATACGACCATAACCAGTGCATTGGTAAGTTTAGTGTTAGTTTGTGCTGTGGTATGTTATGTTACTTTTAACGCTGACGGACCAACAATTTCACTTGTGCTTTGTCAGTTGATAGCCGACAATATAATCTTGAAACAGATACTGCCATCTTAATCGAGCGTCCATTGAAATTGATATCACTACAATGTAAGATGTCAGCTTCCAAGCAGAAGTACACACAATTTGCTATCTCCGAGAGCTAATGGGTATACGTTTAGACAACTCAGTAATATTTTCGGTATAGTGCCCCTGCAGAAAGTGGCATTCAGTTTGAGACTGAATGCCATGTTTGTTGGCACTGCTATTAGCAAAAATTGAACCTTCAAATAAATCATAAAAAATATTCATACATAATAAATGTCCTTTTGCCTACAAATACAGTTTACTGCCTTTCGATTTATAATTTTACTAGCTGCGCTCCTTGGATTCACCCGCGTGGTGATGGATGATAATGATGATGAACAAAATTATAGGGATACTCAGGGATAATGTAGCATTCTAATGGTGAAAGATTTATTTTGAAATCGGTCCCGTAGTTAGTTTATGAGTTTACTGGTTATTGGTGATAGATGATGATAATGATGAAGAAAAATATATAGTCTATTAGGGATAATGTCGGATTCTAATGGTGAAATATTTTTTCAAATTGTTACCTATACCTAATACCAGTAGTTCCAATCATCATCATCATCAATCGTTATCATTTAATTCAAATAACCAAACAAATCTTTTCTCTTTATAATATTAGTAAAAATATGGTTCAAGGTAAAGAAAACGTAGCATTCGTTATTTAACCGAGTTTGATGCACAGATGCAGAATCATTCCACAATCAATAAAATGTTTTATAATTACTGTTTAAAATTAAACATCCCACTGTCATAGACTGTCAAAAGTCTACTTATTATAGAGATTAAGTGCTTCCCACATTTGAGCAGAATTCGAACCAAAAAGAATGCACCATCTTTTCAAGTGAATCGCATCGCATCTTTACCATTTTCATTCCCATTTTATTGAGAGGAATTCCCTAGATCGCATTATTATAGCAGTGGTTTCCCGAGGAATATATTCAGCAGGAGTCGTACCAATATTCCAAAGTGAGCGACGTAAGAGGTGCTACTCTAAAGTTATTTTCATAGTAAGCTAGTGAAAGCTTGCTATGAAAAGTATAACACAAACAAAACAAACATTGGATTTTATGACAACATTTTTCAAAATGGCGTAAATAAAGTATTATTTATGCTCAAATTCCCATCTACCATTTGAAATACAAACAGGATTATTTATGACAAGATATTTTATTATGTAAAATATTTTCCTTTTGTGATAAATGATAAATGAAACCGTTCCAATAATTTCGCTTATAAACAGGACAATAAAATATTCTTCAATAATTTTTAACACGCATTGAACAATCCAACTTATACATTTTAAATAGTAGGTATACGTATTAGTGAATCAAACGTAGGCCTGATGTATTACTTTCCTTACAACATTTTGATAACTAATTTGACTGTACAGGAGATAACAAAAAAGTCAAAGATCTTAAGTTAAGTACATTGTAGCAGTAGAACTCTTTGTGGAATGAATTCGTCCGGGGAAGTAGTACGAAGCAGTTATATTTCCCAATACTGCTTTCAGGTTGGAAGGGTGCCGGCTAAATTACAGGCACATGGGACTTTTAACAACTTAATGTATCAGGGTTACAGGCGCAGTGCAGTTTCTCACTTGTGACTTAATACCAGGTGGGCCTCGCTTCTACCTACCGTCTCTTTATATCATAAAAAAGTGCCTTCAAAATACCAAACTTAACAAGTACAATTCGAACAATTTATTACCGACTTCCATTCTATTCAGATATTGGAATGTAACTCAAAATTTCCCACACATGCACTCACACACTACTTGCTCTTGCGTCTCCACCCCCGGACGGCCAATTAGCCCCAGGGAGAATCACACCGACGGCTCGCCACAAAGCCGCCCCTGCGGTTTTATTATTATTATAATTAATTATAATTATTGTTATATTATATTATATATAATATACCGAATTTGACGAAATTTAAATAGAACCACAAGCAATAGCTTTCAAACAAAAAAAGAATTAGGCAATTGGTTCACCCGTGAACCGAATCTCAAAATTATTTTTTTGTTTGAAAGCTGGTGCTCCCGTGCACTCCCATTTAAAGTGTATTCCCATTTTCGGTCCAGTACTCTTTGAGTTACACTGCAATATATACTGAATAGAATGGAAGTCGGTATTAAATTTTTCAAATTGTACTTGTTTTTTATGTATTTTTAAATGAAATGGAATGTTGAGGCACTTCATAAAACTTGTGAAATGTATAACATCTTATTACAGGGGACTGTACATTAGCATCTTCGATCTTTTAAACAATAAAACAACCTAAAACTGTCATAATAATAGTTTAATAAGAAGTTTAATATTTCTTAGCATGCACATTGAAGCCCAACATCCGCCATTTTGATTTTTTAAGCACATTATGTACCTAGATAAAAATCCGATGAGCCGTTGAGTAGTTATGAGCAGAAAGAGGATCGGACATACAAGTCAAACACATATCCATCCTTTGGGGCTTTGACCCAGTCGGGTAAAACGGTCAACGGGAGTAACTGCAACGCCATTGATACGTTATGTTCTTGCCAAGTACGCACCTTTACTTCAGTTACGTACCGAAGTACCGAAAGTCCGAAACGCTACGTCAGATGGCTCGAGTCGATTCGATTGAAAATACTGGTTCTCTCCTGAATGTGGATCAAATTCATTACAATTGATAAAATATTCATTTCAAATTTTCGCAATATTTTTAGTTGGACTGGTTGGTTGGCGCAGTTAGTAGCACCCTGCCTTTTGAGCCGCTGATCCCGGGTTTGATCGCCGGACAGACCAAACATTTGTGCGCAACGACATTTCTAATTTACCTGTGACTGGTTATGTATATATATTCATCATCAGGTTACCATACAGGCTCTGCCTAGTTTGAGGCCTGAAGACCTCGTGTGGTTAATATTGCAAGTTAGAATTTTACAAGCAGGCCAAAAACATAATGATTTTTAATAAAATACGTTTATCCGCTACTGAGTAAATAGAAATAGTTTCAGAGTAAGTACTCATATGACTCCATACTTATTTGAGTTTTTTAATGACACTATGACTACATCTATCTTCTATATGCCCGCAACTTCGTTCGCGTAGCAGGCTCGGTCTACGGCCTCGCCGTATCTCTTCTTGGTTTTTCTTTCATAAGGACCTTCTTCTGTTAATAATGTACACAAAAAAAAAGAATTAAAGAGATTGTTCCATGCGTTCTCAAGTTACAGTAAGACCAAAGTCAAAGTCAAAGTCAAAATCATTTATTCAATTTAGGCATCAAAGACGCACTTATGAACGTCAACTTTTCATTATAATGTACTTTAAAGACTCTACCGCCGCGTTCAAAAATATATAGAACCCACCGAGAAGAAGCGGCAAGAAACTCGAGGCCATTCTTTTTATATGGATGTTTACAATGTTTCTACGTACTACAAATATTACATTTTATGGGTGGCAGAGAGACAGCTTGCCAGAAGTGGAGTATTCCAAGCATCTTTATCTTCTATATAATGTCGAACTTTGTAGTAAGCTTTTTTATTAAAACGCCTTTTACAGTCAGCTTGAATTTTCCCTCTGAGAGCTCAGTTATGTGCTTTGGGATTTTATTGTAAAAACGCACACAATTTCCTAGGAATGACTTATTAGTCTTCGCAAGTCTAAAACTAGATACAGCTATCCTATTTGTATTTCTGGTATTAAAAGTGTGGTGATCACTATTTAACTTATAATTGTATTTTTTTACGAACATACATTATATTTTCAAATACATATAAGGAAGGCAACGTTAATATATTGATTTCTTTAAATAAATATCTCAAAGATTCACGGGGACCCATTTCGTATATAGCTCTAATAGCACGTTTCTGAAGGATAAATATGGTCTCTATATCAGCCGCTGAACCCCATAGCAATATCCCATATGACATTACGCTGTGGAAATATGCAAAATACACTAACCGCGCCGTAGACCAGGAAAAATAAAGGTTAATTTTAACAGATAAGATAAATATAGATACCTAGATAAAAGAATCCCAATTTTCCATGGTGAACCCATAACTTCAGAACGTCTTTACCGATTTCGAATAAATTTGGCAAAATAGATTGTAATCCGGGGACGGACATAGTATACTTTTCATTATAATCATCATGCATCACCACGCCGGTTAATTCGCAGGCGCAGTTATATTGAAATAAAATGAATTTATAGTAAAATTTTGCGAATGTGCCGGTTATTTTACAAACTAGTTCAAAATATTCAAAGTACATTTATTTACCCGCCACTGAGTAAATAGAGTCAAAGTGACAGTTTCGGAGTGGGATCACAGACGTGTCGCAGCGTTCGTCCCGCGACACCACGCCCGCCAGCTCGAGTGGTTTTCATTGTTTTCTAATGGCACACTTTCTAAATGTGGAATCATATTTTATATTCAGGAGCTTAGTAATTTTACAATTTCAATCTAAATGCATGATGTAGTTGTTACGTTCATATGTACATTAAAGTAATGTATGTACAATATTATGATATTACTCAGTACTTTTTTTATGTACAGAACATATTTTCCACATTTGATTAATTATTTCAAAAAAAGTATTAGTATTTTTACATAATATTTACTTACCTGTATTTTAAATCTGTAATTAAATGTCATGTAATTTCGCTGGAATCATTGCCATTCAACAAAACACAGTATAATATTATATTCCTAACGAAGGAATCGTTAGGAAGGCGATGGTTGTAAGACCAGAGACCATACGTGAATATAATCTGAAAATGGCCATCCGAGATAGAAATAGCGTGATGATGGAGGCCCTGCTGAAATGGGATGTGGGTAAGCAGTCCTCTACGTCTTAAGAGGATTGCATATAGTACTTTCGATGCTAAAAGAGAAAACTCTTTTCTACCTCTTAACATTGTCCGATTTCAGTGATTTTTTTTAACTAGTACTTTCCATGCTAAAAGAGAAAACTCTTTTCTACCTCTTAACATTGTCCGATTTCAGTGATTTTTTTTTCATGGAATCGTAGCATTGTTTACTATGCCCGTACGTTTTGATTTTTTGAGTATTTCAAAGTACTATACATTTCCTTTTTTAGAACTTAAAAATACTGAAAAAATCAAAACGCACGGGCATAGTAAACAGCGTCATGATTCCATAAAAAAAATCACTGAAATCGGACAATGTTAAGAGGTAGAAAAGAGTTTTCTCTTTTAGCACGGAAACTAGTTATGCAATCCTCTTAATGACGTCAAACAAAAAAAAACCCGTAATATCTGTAATGGGTAAACATTGGCATTCCGACCAGTCATGCTCACGAAGAAGTGTTGGCAAGTGGCGGCGTCGTGTGTCGGGTTGCCATCTTCCCTCAAATATGGTTGAGGAAGGCGATGGCTGGCACATGCGTTACTCGTGAACGGGTGCTGCTTACGGAGACCGATCTGCTCGGAATTGCAATGGATACCTAATTTTGTTTTTGTTTTTCTGTTATTTTACTTTTTATATAATGTTAGGTTTAGTATACGTTCCCTCATTGTATGCAAAGATGTATATATTTAAATAGTTGATTAATTAGTTAAGTTTAGTAAATGTAAAAAAATGGCACGGACCCTGGAGTCTGTGGGTAGAAATGTTAAAGTAACAATAAAAAAAACTCTTTGATTAGGACCATGGAGTTTTGAATCAGCTAGCCTAGAGTGCTTGGTCTAGACGTCCATAACTGATTAATTAGGTTAAACACCTTGTTGTATTGTAGTCACTTTATATGGGTGACCGCTAGTACACGATATTTTTATCAGAGGGCACGTGAAGCCGTAGTTTCCAGACAATAGTCGTTACACCATGTCGAAGGCTACCAAAAAGGCTGGCCCCGACAATCCACCAACTCAAGTGGTGGATAATGACCCATACCACTTCCCTGACATTTAGACCCATATCCCAGCAACGTAATGGATTATGTTACTTATCTCGCAGATTATATCTTTACGTTAGCACTGGTCAGTATCATGGTCACCGAAGGTTCTGAATGTTCCCTTTCTAAAAGGTCCCTTACTTATTGAAATTTGTTAATTTACTTTAAAAAAACTTCCAGTAGGTGAACAATTGCAGCTCGAAATCACCAACTATAAATGAAATCTCACAAAAATGGGAAGTTTTCATTTCTACAGAGCTTCCTCCAATTAGCTTCTGGCTACGCTTTCAGGAATAATACCGCGCGCTAGAACCACTCGGGAAACTGGAGCGGGCCATGAATGGCGGACGATACCTAACGCAAACTCATCCTAGACTAGAGCTGCCAGAGTGCCAGACAAACTACCTCGTCAATTTTTTTACGATACCGTATGTGCTTGTTACGGTAACGAGTGGGAAATACAAGTTTGTAACAAATAACAGTCGCAAAGCCGTTCCTTGCCGCGTACACTTCTTACTTATACACATAGATCTTTCATTCTGTGTGTTGTTATTATTATACGTTTAAATATAAAGTTTATGCTCACCGCTTCGAGTTAGTGTCCCATGCATATTTCTTACATATTCGACGGTTAATAACAGACATTTAAATATAAACGTAGATTAGAAATGTTTATCTTAAACTGTCTCACAGTATGTATGTTTAAACTAAGTATTACCAAAACTAAAGCAAGTTAATGTGCTCTCCACATTGGTGACCACTAATTATGAAACTTTGGTATACTTGTTTATGCACGACTTCTTTCAATAATCCCTTTGAATCGAAATAAAAGGATGTCTTTGTATTAGTCCCCGATGCAAACGTCTTTTAATAAACTCTAAATTGCATTCGAATCCGTTCAGTCATTTTTGCATGATTGAGTAACAACATTCAAACATACACATTTTCACGTTATTAATATTAGTGTGATTATATAGAAGAAAAATCTATAATTATCTACTAAAAGTATCAATTTATAAGTAAATTTAAATTTTACAGTTCTTTTGTTTCTAAATTATTAACATTAAAATTATGGAGTAGCATGCTGCCGTGCGATTCTCTAAGAGCAAACATCGTTGCATATTTGACAACATCCGTGAAACAAATGACTAGATGACAAGGAACGTTGGAAAAGCAACCTTATGTACAAGGGCGATATCTCATAAAGTATTTGACATCTGTGAGCTCGTCGACGAGCACATCGACGAATCATTAGAGAATCGCACGGCCGATAAAAGGTATCACGTTACGTGCGAGTGGTTTTCCAATCATAATAATTTAACTTTTAAACAAAACATCAATGCCTGCATATTGTTTGGAAGTAGAATATCTAACACTGAGATGGAATCCGCGAAGACGGACTCTTTAAGAATAATCTTGGCAACCAGTGCGTCAACTGATTTGAATCGCCCACAGAGACCACTCATAGAAAATAAGGGTAACTTGACCACGTCTCTCATAAAGAAAAACTCACTTTGCGTGGATCAAAACCATAAATCCACACGAATTTCTACTACTGTAGATATGATATTGTAGACAAACTGAGCGGTCGAATGTCAGTCATGTTCCATTCATGCCAACAGATGAATATGCTGACCCGACACTTATTTACAGAGTGGGCTGAACCCTTAATAAACAAATAGCCCCAAAAGTATGGAGCGCAAAGCCATACAGATAAGCTATATTATGTATAGCTTGTCTGTGTATATATATTTATATATAGCGTAGGTTAAATTCAAAACGTTCATGATATCTGGAAACCCATCGAATAGCTCGATTGACTCTTACCACTGACAGCAAAGCACCACTTCTCTTGTAGGGTTTGCTATGTTCGAACCAATAATATTGCTGGACACAGTAAAATTTATTATTACGAAATTTGTTATTAGTTTGGCGATGACAATGAATATGAATAATGGAGTTCCAGAGGATATATGGCATCCTTGTGTACAATTGGAACCAGTCTCAGAGAACGCTCTGAATGAGCCAAATTTTCTTGAGGTAGCAGAAATTAAAATTTTCTTATCCGGCCCATCAACCACATATGGCGCAATTCCTGGTAGTATGTTGTCTAGGGAAACTATTGTATTATTGGCCAAATATGACGACCGGTGAGTCTACAAGTTAAGTGCAGCGGCCAGGACACTTTTTATATAATGATGTTTAAAATTAAAAAAGTAGGATCATGAATGTACACATTGTAGCTGACATAGTCGCACTGCAACTCAAAGCTCATTAAAACTTAAATACAAAAAAAACAGAAGGTTTCAAAACAATTGTTTCATATGTAAAATATTTTTTATGATAATTGTATAAGTACATAATATGTGTTAATGGACATAAATACGTCGGCGCGAAGATATTACTAAATTCCAACAACAACTTAAATTTAACTATAAACTAAATACTGTCTACATAAAACCTTCACTGTTACTATCGTTAAAAACCATAATTTCTTAACCAAGTCTCACAAAATGAATCAATAAGTAAGGGGGTTAATGTCTAACTGTTGACTTAAATTCAAAAGCATCGCATAATCTTTCGTTGCCCTGTTTTGGTAAACATGTACAATATATAGATGCTATAGCCGAGTATAGGAGATTGTAACATGCCGAGACACGCCAAATTCCTGTGGTTATTAATTAACAATGTGCGAGTATTGTCGACTCAGGGAACTGAACATTGTGAATATGCCTAAAATAATAACCCGGCAGTTTCAACATAACTTTTGTCCATTTTGTTTTGTACGTTATATATTTAGAAACGAATTTAACTACTTCACAGTCTTACATATCTCTAATCGATAGATCGTATCGATCTATGTATATGTGTCATTATATACATTAATCCCTATTTCTCTTGGTCACGTCATAACTTGAAAACGACTTTAATGATTTTATGATTTTTTTAGTCTTCTAATACTTTGTAGAAAGTACTTACGAAAAAAAATTGAGGAAGTTGCGTAGAAATTTAAATAGTTTAAAAAAAACTTAAAAGACTAAAAAGATAACAAAACAAACATTACCACCTCGGGGCGCAGCTAGTTGATTATAAAATCTGATGGACTCCAAGTAAGTATATGCATGAATTTACTCCCATGTCACGAATCAATCATGCGTATTTCTGATCAATAATGTTTATTTCAAATTATAAATATGAGCGGACATACTTTTCATCATCAGTCTTATTTTTGTGTGTACTAATTTACTGGCTGTATTTTGTATTCCGTTGTAAATTCAAAATTATATTTATACACAGTATTTTTATGAGATAGGTTGGAAAACGAGCAGGCGGCTCACCTGAATAATTGTTTAACAAAGTCTCACTAATCAATAAGTAAGGGAGTTAATGTTTAACTGTTGACTTAAATTTTAAAGCATCGTATAATCTTTCGTTTAGCTTGTTTAGCCATGTTATCAATACTCGTGATGATAAGTAATACATATGTTCTATTCTACCACGTTCAAAATGTATTTTATATACAGATACTCGTACAACTATTTCCAATGTATTTATGTTATCGACTTCGTGTCGACGACTGTACATTGATCACATCATTGATTCGTGTATGTAATCTGATTACTTGGGTGCACTTATACAGGCAATTATTTCAGCAATACTTGCCACAATTGTATAGTCAGTGCAATAAGTCATGTAGAGTGTATGTCACTGTGTAGCTCTATGTCTCACTCAACTTTTTGGCTATGCATACAATTACAAGCCGCTTCCAACCGGTCCTTTTGGATATTTATGTCCGCCATAAATTTCCAATAGGAGTGGTTGGAACTGGGCTATGTTAAGTAGTGGACGTCCTACGGCTGAGATGTTGATGATACAATTGCTGAAAGGATTGTCCGTCTAAACTTCTATTCCGACAGTTTGAGTGCAGAAACATAAACCATGCATACATTAGTTTATCCATAAGTTTCATTCGATACAAAAAAATAAACCCTTGCCTCAGTTATTTCGATGCGTTTATGTGTTTTGCAATGAAAAATAAAATGTCTGACTTCGACTTTGTGATTATTATTGTACCACAGAACCTTTCGTTTTCTAATCTCAACACTAAAATAATATTTGTTTCTTTGATGCCTTTGTTTCTTTCGATTTAGGCTATTCTAAACATAAAAGCAAAAAAGATAAATATAAAAGTGTATTTCGATTGAAATATACCTTGTTGGATGCTTCTATAAAAGTAATACAATTTCCAGAATAGTTCAATTTCTTTGGTTTCACGCTTTATTTCACATTGGGTCTCCTTGATTCTCAATTTGTTAGACGTATCTGTGTTTCATAACGTTTAGTGTTATACCTTCTTTTCCATTACATTTTTATTGGATCGACAAAGAGAAAGATTATTATTAAGCCTATTGTCGTACGTAATATAATATAGATACGGAGTCGGCAAACCAAGAAACCATACATAAGGTAGTAGGTACCTACTTATATTAGTTGGTATTGATTGTCTAAAAATGACAAGGTCATGAAACGCAATATGTTTTTCATATATACTTATTATATAATACTTATTATAGAATACTTTATATTCTAGATTTTTTTCTTTTGTGCATTAATAATTGCTTCCCGGGCGAAACCGCAACACATCGTTAGTTTCACATCTAAATTCATTTTTTCATATAAATTTCAATCAATATACGAAAATATTTTTAATTTATGATCTGCATGCACTCGCATGCAGATCATACTATCTATGAATAACTAAGATATAATATAAATAGTGTAAATAAGACTATAATATAGTATATACGATATCAAGACCCGGCTAAAACCTAAAATTGGCTTTATGGCAGACCCTGAAGCGTTCAAGTCCTAAAAGCGTCGCTCTAGCACGCTACTACAAAATCAATACTTTTTGACCATTTCACACTAGATATCTACGTCTACACTTCGGTTTCTATAAGCTGTAATGTATTAATTTCTGTATGTACTTCTCGTTACACTCACTCAGCAGATACCCTCAGAACCCAGTTCACTACTACTCGCGCAATACTTCCTACTATTAAAGTCAAGATTTGGTGCCTGTGGCCCTGTCCATCCAGAGGTAAAGCGTTATTTTCTTGACACTCAAAGCTTAATACAGGCTGTTGGTGCAGTTGGTAGCACCCCTGCCTTCTGAGCCGCTGGTCCCGGGTTCGATCCCCGGACAGGTCAAACATTTGTGTGCATAAACATGTCTGTTTGATTTGTGTCTGGGTGTGTAAATGTATTTAAGTATGTATATCAGTCATCAGGTTACTATAGTATAGGCTTTACCTAGTTTGGGACCTGAAGACCTTGTGTGGATGTTGTCCCTTATTACATAAATACTAAAAAATTTAAATGTAGGTAAATAACCATTATTTCGTTAATGTAACATCCATTCCTATCGCTGTCGAGTAAAAAAAAGTTTAGCTTTTTTAACAAAAAAATTGTATATAGGAGTACATCTATTATCTAATCTATGCCGATACTACGTCTAGCTAAATCAACCCTTGCCTTATCTGTGTCTGCAAATATTATAAAGTAACTATTCTGTTATCTGCGTCTATTACTTTGTGTGTGTGTGTCCTACAAGCCTGTGCCTACAACATAAAGTATTTATTCTCTTGGTAATTTATTATAAGCATTATATGCTTAAAACTTCTCTTCGGAAGTCAATGTTCGACTGATGTCCGATTCGAAGAAAAACATAATATTGTTCCACAGGATTCTAATATGTCGGTATGGTTCTGTAAGCTGTATCAAAACCTATTCAGTAACTTTGTACGTGATCCAAGAACAGACAGAGGTCGTACCACGAACAATTTGCGAAAAAGTATTCATATCGTAAGCGGCAACTCGTCACACTTCGGTATTCAAACTATGAGGTATCTGTGTAAATTTTGCCCCAGATACATGACAGTTTGAACTGCTTCACGTGAACGATACGTAACGTTACATTTACGCAGCTATTTGGGCTAGGCCCACAGGCATCACAGAAAGAACTACAGACAAAAGAAACTTAATAATTATAATATTTTCAGATGCTAATAAATTCTAATTCTTAATAGCACAATTCTTCACAAGCACCAATTAAAATTAGTTTTCCTAATTATCTTAAAAGACAGACGCGAACTTGGTTACAGTTTATTATATATGTAAATTATGAAGGTTGGTTGCTATAGGACATCAATTCGCTAAAATGTTTACGAATATAATTTTATTAATACCTCATTCGGTTGCGTTCAAATGAATGATCATTTGAACGCAACCAGAGGAGTCAATAATAATAATAATATTGGCCTATACATTCGGTACATATTGGATTACGGAAGTCTGTAAAGTTCCTTATAGAAATGACAAACGGTAATAGGCCTTCTATAATTAGGTAAGCATTCACGTTAATAATGTCAAACCCATTTGTTTTCAGTGGACCGAGCATGAATAACTGCGTAAATAACGTAACGTTTCGTTTACATGAAACAGTATGAACTGTCATGTGTCTAGGGCAACTGTGACACAGATAACTCACAGTTTGTTCGCCGAAGCGTGACGCGTTGACGCTTACGATACGAATACTTTTTCGCAAACGGTTTGTGCTACGGCCTTAGATGAGGGGTGTGTTGTAGTACAATGTTTGCTTTTGCGTGTCGTATGATTACAAATAAGACTGTACAAGTAGGTTAGTAAAAAGATAAGTATGTTATTACTAGCTGCCGCTCCCCGGTTTCACCCGCGCCGTGATGGATTATGATGATGATGAATTAAATATAGCGTAATGTTACTCAGGCATAATATAGCGTTTAATTGGTGCATGAATTTTTTAACTGGTTATGTAAGTGGTTTTTGTGATTATCCTTTACAAACAAACTATCAAATCTTTCATCTCAGTATTATTAGAGTAGATAAGGATTAACACCAAAGTACGATTAATCTTGCCTAGTTACCGGTGTTAATATTGCACTTTTATTTACAGTCCTTATTAGTAATTTCCGTTTATTTGGAATCATTGTATTGTATTGTATTTTAACACGAAAAAGTAGTTATTGCGACATAACTGTAATAGTTAGACATACTTTTTGAAGACATTGATGTCCTCTATAAAATTATAGTAGGTCCATCACTTTGGTCTAGTCAATAGTTTCCGCAGTGTACCTACGCAATATAAGGATTTTTCCGGCACAACTTATGCATATTCTAAAATGTAATCTATTTAAATACTTTTTATTACGATGGGTAACATTTCAGTATAAATTTATATAAGTGACAGATTACAACTTGGTAGAAGTTAATGTTTGGGTGAAAATGGCCAGATAACCTCATGTGGCTTTGGTCGGTCCCAGAACAGATATTTTATGCTCATCGTATATTTAATGTTTGTATAGCCAGGTTTCCAGAATGACTGAAGGTCACCTAGTTATTAAATTATTAAAATATTTTTACCATGTACGGTCAATTCAAGAGTCAATATGTGTAAGTAAAAGTAGTTATTGTGACACAACTGTAATTTTAAAATTTATAGAGAGAAAAATTCCATCCTCGGACGGGATTCGAACCCGCGTCTTCTGACTTAAGCAGGCGTTAGTGCTATAAAAAAGTAATACTATAAAAACAACTGTAATAGTAAGCCAAATAGTATCGCAGACTTTATTATATATATTGATGTTTTCTATGAAACTGGATTATATCACTTGCTCTATTGGCAATAGTTTCCGCAGCGTACGCGATATAAGGATAGTTTTTTTGGTATATTTTTCACACCTACATTATAGAAGTATTCATACGGATCCCTAACTTTTCTGAAAATATTATAGATATAGTCTATGTTACTCAGTAATAATGTAGCTTTCTAACAGCAAAATAGTTTTTGAAATCGGTCTAGTAGTTTTTAATCTTTTGTGTGTTATTCTTTACATACAAAAATACAAACCTTTCCTCTGTATAGAATTAGTGTAGATTATGTTATAGTTTATCTTATCTGTTTGGGTTGCGTTCGTAAAGTTAAAACCGCATCATCGTAACATCTGGCAAGATTTTAATAATGTTTTTATTTACAAGAATTTAAATATTAATGTAATATAAATATCTTTTCGTTAGTCGATACGGTCATAACATGTAAACGTAATACTGGCCGGTTGGCGCATTTCGTAGCAACCCTGCCTTCTAAGCCGCTGGTCCTTTCGGCCGGATTCGGGTATGCATATCAGTCATCGGCAGGGCTATTATGTATCTCAGTTGCTAACAAAAGTTGATTGAAATCATGAAAAATGGCCGCTCTAAATCAGTTTTGACAACTCCCATAAGCAAAAATGTTAGTAAGTTGATGACTGGAGCTGACAAAACTGACATAGAGCCGCCATATTTTTAGATTTCAATCATCATTTGTTAGCAACTGAGATACATAATAGCCGTACAGGTTACCATAGTACAAGGTTCTGCCTAGTTTAGGACCTGAGGAGGTTGCGTAAAAAAAAATTTACAGTCCATTATTACAAATGGTACCTTTACTGTGTACACAGCTTTAACAATAATAAATACATTCTTCCTCGCATCCTGCAGTAACCGATAATGGACTCGAGTATTTAATTTTCTAATGCGCATTGCTTTTATGTTCTCTGTCCATAGAAACGTATAACGGTACTATAAAGAATGCACGGTAAAAACTCTTGATGGAGTATTAAAACAAGTATCGATACCGGTATCCAGTTACTGCGACGACTAACGACGAGCTATAGGCGTCCTGTCTAGGAGTCCTGGACTGAGAGACATGCAATACTGTCATAAAGGTGTTCTACAAGTTTTGGTACAAAGGACTTAAAATACAGTATATAGAGGAGTACGGTATTTTCAATCAATGGTAGGTTCTACTTTAAGCGGGGCGCCGTATGGTCCGGTACCGATGGACTCTACTTACTATACTTTACTGTACCAAGTAGTAACTGTTAATCCCCCATTTTTTTCTCCCCATTTGTTGCAAAACTACGATTGTATTGTATTGTTGACTCCCTATCAAATATGTTTGTTGTAAAACTAAAATGTTGAAATAAAACGGAATGACAAATGTGAAGTAGGGAGATAGATGGGTACTATATACATATGTCGGAAACAGTCAAACACGATTGCTGATTTGACTCAACAACGACGGTGAACGGTGCGCCCACTCTGAATAGTCGCAAATCATGGCTGACGGCGGTGACTCAAGTATAACTCAGACGTTATATATATCTTTATAAAGAGTAGTATTTAGAATTTCAAGGCATTCAAAAATATTAACCCTTCATATGCCGTGATAATTAAAACCAAAGATTTATTAATGAAACGCACGTAAATGTACGTCAATGGTACTCAAAGGATTAATTAATATAATGTTTAATTTGTAGTTATAATTACTTCAGACAAAACATTTGCACGTCTGCTTGCTGACTGAATACAGACAGCACATTTGTACAACAATTAAACATGTCATATTTAATGGTTGCTTGCATTCTGGCAAATAAATTATTTGAATTTGAATTTGATTAAATAAAGCAGAAAACGTGTTTAGGTCTAGTTAACATTTTGACACCAATGTGAAAAAAGCACTATACTAGTTTCGGCATGAAGTTGTATGAATGAGTAGATATAAGGAATGAAGCAGTTGTTTGAGATCTTCGGAATAGACCGCGACGTCGACGGTAAGATAACGGAGCGGCCGGCAATGTGGTACACGATAGCAAAGGAAGCCTCTTGTATCGGTGTCTATTTGAGAGTAACGGATAGACTTGCAAGAGGCGACACAATCTCTGAGTACCGTCACTAGAGCACGAATTTTATCGATTAACCCGTCCGCATCAGCGCAAAAAATAACAATAGATTTATGAATGAAACTTAACTCGAATGAGTCTTGCTGATTCGGACAGATTAAACATCCACTTTTGTGCAAAATACCCTCAGAGCTGTAGATAATATGCATGTTCAAAAACCGAATACCTACTTAGTGCAACCAGTTAGCTTTAAGATCAATACGTTCTAAAAACAGTAGTTTTGGCACCTTCAACGTGCGTTTAACTTACACTAGGGTAACAATGGCTAGCATCCTTGCAACTTCAGTAATGCACTTATTATTAATCACCTACTTCTTAGATATAAGAGTTTTTTAGTTAACTTTGTTAGACTTTGAACGAATACGGCATGTACCTATGCATTAAACAAACTAAAATCATACACTAGCTCCCCGGCTACGCGCACTTCCTACGTGCAACCTCTCCACATACACACGGCTTTTTATCAAAAACCGAATACCTACTTAGTGCAACCAGTTAGCTTTAAGATCAATACGTTCTAAAAATAGTAGTTTTAGGCACCTTCAACGTGCGTTTAACTTACACTAGAGTAACAATGGCTAGCATGCTTGCAACTTCAGTAATGCACTTATTATTAATCACCTACTTCTTAGATATAAGATTTTTCAGTTAACTTTGTTAGACTTTGAACGAATACGGCATGTACCTATGCATTAAACAAACTAAAACCATACACTAGCTCCCCGGCTACGCGCACTTCCTACGTGCAACCGCTCCACATACACACGGCTTTTTATCGGTCGTCAACCTGTCAACGCAGACTCTGAAGACGTGTCCGCTTACTGGAAGAGTATATTATGCAGTCGAACGGTGAAGAGTACAGTTCAATACCTTTCTTCACCTTGATCTTCTTGGAACTAAAAGTTATAAGATCAGACGTAAGTAAGGATGTCGCCCCATTACAACTCATCTTTGCGATACGGGACTTCTCCGAGAGCGAGAGGTATGGACCATCTGGCACAAGGACCAATTAATGCGGGTTGGTTGATAAGGTATAGTTGCCAGCCGTGTAGTGTCGGAGCTTTCAGACCACTCCGTGAGGGGAGCGAGATAATGGATATTCCTTCCGCCGTCCTGACGCGAATTGTAGGAGGCAAGGAAACCACAAATTAATATATGAGACCTTTTGTCTAAGATGCTATCTTGGTTGGTACCACTGCAAGGCCAGATATTCAATCGCGGAGCAATAGCGCGCAAGCAATACTATGTTAGGGTGTGAAGGGCACACGTGAAATGACTGGATGAAAGATATTAAAAAAACAGTTTTGTCAGTGGTAGTGCCACGCTGTAACGATACAGCTGAATGGGCCGGCACGACCGGGGAAGTAACACACTCCCACATATCACCGACGTGAAGTAACATAGCATGCAATTGCGTTTCAGTCGGCTTGTGGGAGGTTCCGGAAGTCCGATTCCCCCCCGCTCCCGTTCTCCCTCTCCTTCCCCCTCCTGCTCCCCCTACACGCTCATCCCCTCTAACTCTTTCTTCCAATCTTCCTTCCTCAAAGGTCAGCAACGCATCCTCGAGACCTCAGGTATTGCGAATGTCTATTGGCGACGGTGTCACGTACCATCAGGTGAGCCGCTTGCTCGTTTGCCAACCTATCCCATAAACAAGTACAATTTGAAAAATGTAATACCGACTTCCATTCTATTCATAAACTACTGGCACGAATTTGATGAAATTTAAATGGGACACGGGAAGCACCAGCTTTCAAATAAAAAATAGTTTTGAGAATTGGTTCACCCAGCCGAAAGTTATAACTATAAGGTAGGTAACACATATAAAAGAAATACAGTCGAATTGAGTACCTCCTCCTTTTTTGGAAGTCGGTAGGTAGAAAAGGCTCTAGGTGGCGTGGCACTGCAACTGTTATGGCTAATTGTAATGCTTACCAAGAGGCGCACGACTTGCCCGTCTTGGCATTTTGAATGCTTTTGATAATTTAGGTATGTAACACTGAATGCGACATTTAATTTAACAAGAGCAGACACAGCTAAAATATGAGAAGTCAATCTATATATCGAATGCGACAAAAGCGTACCTGATATATTGTCCAAAATGATCACTGTTCTATCAAATTGTACCCTTGACAGGCATGACATATCTAGTGAATGGGGCATCCCTTGCGTCGCGACGTGGTATTAAAGCCGTGCGATAGAAAGCGTGAATGCCAACGGGTAACTCATAATATGGGGTTTCTCGGTGAAACCTATTGTATAACTAAGTGTAGGTAAGTTGTAGGATTTACTAGAAACAATGTTTGTTTTTTGCCCTACCAGCATTATTCTGACGTAAACGTGAATGTACAAGTGAATACTGCCTCGTTACTGGTAATATTGGCATGTCTTTGTAGAGATAAACTTATACTAGGTACCTTAATTTGATACCTACTACATTTATTAATGTTATTTGATTATAGGCGTTTTAAATAGTGTACCTATACATAATAACAAGTTAATAATAACCATATAAAAGAGTACTTAATACAAACATTAAAACATACCTACATAAAAAGACCAGGATTTAAACCACTATAGCACTATAGACTAGGTAGACTCTGTAGGTAGTTTAAAAGATCCTGCATGCTTCGTTCCATCACAAAAAAACGTTTTTTGCCCCAAATACTAGCCGGTTTGGCCATCTAGATTGCAAGGCTGGTTTTGAGCAACAATAAGTCAGCATTTTGGCCTCTACTTGACCAAACCTCTACAATTTCTCCTAGACTACTATTATAATTTAAATAACTTTGATAATAAACTAATTTCACGATTTTTACGAATAATTAACGTTTTACTGCCTTACTAATACACACTGCTTAGAGTTAAATAACGTCACTTAGTACGGCGCAGAACAATTTTGTAGTGTGCACCACTAAATAATGTCATTTAAAGTTAAGATTAAAGCCCTACATCATTTTGACAATTAAACAATGATTTTATAAATAATAAGAATGCCCTTTGATGCAGGCTTAGTCGCAAAAAACTCTTCCTTCGTGCATCTTATGCTTTCTAAATAAACAATAGTAAAACAAAAAAATATTTACTAGTTTAGTGCAAAAGTTGTTTTCCTGCGGCACGCGATGAGTGACTTATTTTTTACTTCATTCTGACGTCATTCGGCAATGCGGTAACGTCTCACTTCTAAATACACCTCGCTCTCCCCTAACTGCTAACAACATTTGCAATATTAATTATGCGAGCCGCCGGCCCGATGTACCGGGGTAATAACCCACGTGCGGGATAGCATCGGGATTAAACAATATACGTTACCTAACTATTTGATGAGGCCTTTACGCGTCACCGAAATCATTTCATATCTTCTTTATATCCCTTTTATGACTGTTATGTCGTTACGGGCATGCCGGCACAGAACAGCTATGACACTGGCGAGCCAATTTTGATATTAGAATCCAGATTAAGGTTATGGAAAAAACCACGATAACAAAAATCAAAGCTCGCGCACAGCCTATCAATTTGAGTGTTGATGCGGGGTAAATTACGTACTTTGTGCGGAGACACATTAATCAATAGAGGATGATTAATGAAAGCCGGCACACGATCCCGATCGTTTGATGGATTAGCGCCCATATGGCTCTGCATAATTTGCTGAGTGCCGCCACCTGTGCCCTTGTTTGTTAACTCTTAATAAACAACGGTAGTTAGGCTTAGTTTTCCATAACTGCATTAAAACATCCGACGGACGCTGGTCTGCGCACGTAGCATGCAAAGTTGCTAAACGAATTAAAACCAAGCACTCCCATTGTATACGCGGATGAGTGCGGAGCTTCGCCTCACCTGTCACTTCTCCATTGTTCGAACATTGATAACAAAAGGGAATGGAAAACAATTTTTGTTCCTTTAGAAAATCTGTTAACAAGAAGTAAGTAGGACCTTTTTATCCGGTCGAAGTATTCGGTCGCCTGGGGCGGTTACGGCGGTACAGATTGGCAACCTCTAAATCCGTACAAATCCCAGAAAGCAAAGCCTTTTTCCGAAACGAAAAAACACAATTGTATTAAAACACAGGATAACTGGGATATTACTCATCACGTTGTTTTATAATATGCACGGTATTATAGTAGCTTTCGTAATAAAGTTGTAAAAAATTAATATTGTTGTACATTTGTTATTTATTTGAAATCCCAAATAGGATTACATAATACTTTCGTTTCATAAAATTACTATTGCAATGTCATATCAATGACATAATTGGCAGATAGGAGATAATTAATGAACGCATTAGTTATCTCAATGAATACATTATATTTGTTCGATATTAAACCAACCCTGGTTCAGTCGGCATCGCAATAAAAATGTTTTATGCAAAATTATTACTTCGATATTGGAGCTTACCAATTTAAAAGCACTTACAATGAGTAGAAGTACCCAGATATTCAAATTAAATTCAATCGGCGTATCGAAAACAGATTATGGATGTACGTTTGGCCGTGATTTTGGAATGAATATAAGCGGTTAATTTTTCAGGGTTTGGTGTAATAATGTAGGTACACTCGTATATAGGTATTAGGATTACTCGACTAGGTGACTCCATGATTTCCAAAGAATAGTGTTCTACATAAACTCATTTTAAAACTATTGCTACTACCTAGATTAGACCTAGTAGATATTAACTAAAAATTACCATAAACTAGTAACAACAATAAACCTGGGAAAATACTTGGCAAACATAAACAATCTTTGCGAATGATACTAAAACTAATGCTATGCAGTGCCCGGTAAAATGCCACAGTTAAAAATTTTGAATACTTTGAATACTTTTACTTTTTTATGCTTATTTAAAAGCAGTATTGAGAATATTTAGGTTTAGGAAATATACTAAGTTGTCTTTTTTTTTTTTTCATTTTATTTCTTTACAGGTGCAACCGACTTGTGGAAATTAATAAAATACGCACGCTTAATGTACCTCTTTTTGAACAGTCTTAGGTTACGTATTATAATACCACTTACCTGAAGTTTTTTAAGGAAGCGCGTGACATTGCCGGTATTTTTCTCAAACCGGTTGTTTATGGTACTTACTGTATAATTTATTTTTGGCTAGCCGCGACAAGAAATTCAAATTGTCAAGAATTATATAGCTTGTAGCTGGAGACGACGGAACAAGCATCCATCCTGTCGTCAGCCATCGGAAAACAATAGAATGCACTCCTCGTCACTCGCGAATGGCATGAAAGCGTAAAACATAAAATTCTTCCGATTTTATGACGTTCACGGCAACATTGTCACGGTTTTGTGCATGTTTTCCGAATCCTGATGGGAATTCCAAGGTTGATTGGGAACGATGTTATAGACTTTAAAGTATTTTCGGTAGATATTTCTATTTACAGCCTCGTATGTGCAGTTGGTAATATACAGTTGACTAGTATCAGCCCGTGATTTCATACGTGTTGAATTATTTAATAAATAATAAAAAAATCACTCACTCATATAAAATGTAACACGGTAAGATCTCGTTGAATCGGAATGAAAAGTTGACAAGCTATAAAAATATGTTAAACCTGGGCTAAAATAAAATTTAAGCTATTTTCAAATTTCATCCAAGTTGAGGTGTTTCAGTGTGAAGATACTTATTAAAAATACTAACTACCCTTTCTAATAATATTATCCACATATACCTAGTGTCCGAGCCAGGTGAAGAGTTACATTTCTATTGAATATAAACTTTATATTAATAAATTGTTGATTAAATTCAATTAAAAAAATTATATCAGCTTTTGCTGGTGATCACAAACTTTTTTTATTGTGTGTATGTATCACATACATTTATTAGAATAATTATATATTCTAATAAAATCATTCTAATAAATGTATGTGATGAAGTGACATAATGTGAATATTTGGATTTCACATTACCTTGACTAAAATGAGCAGCAAATTATTTAGTTTTTTTTTCTAGTGATGTATAATGAATCAGTATACAGTTAGATATTATACCATAAGATTTTAAGCCTCATTCAGTGAAATAATAATAAAATAACTTTCAATTGGACACACGAAGAATACTCGTATTATGCATAATCCTCAGTCATCGCAATCGTCTCGGAATTATCTGATTGTATTGCTTAGTTGCAATGGGCAATCACCCTATTATTATATCGATTTAACTTGGCCGTATAAGTATCCAAGTTTAACTTATATTGCAGCGTTTTCCTTGTACAGGATAAGAAAAGTACAGCTACACCATTACCCCATGTATGGTGACTGATGTGAACTAACAAGTTTTCTAACTGTTCTTCGGAATGCTTTAAGGTATTGAACCATATATTTTATATTTTCCGTTAGAGTAGGGTATTGCAACCAAGGATACTCTAGTAAATTTATTTCAAAATAATTAATTAGTGCAGTGCTGGTGCAAAAACCGAAAAGCGGTTTGAAACAAATAGAGTAAGGGAATCGCCCAGCATAACTAAGTAGGATATACAAGATTCTGCATAATAACGACAAAATACACTGTGTATTTACTAACACTACATTATTAACGAGCAACAAGAAATGGAGAGCTATGCTTGGGGCTCACCTGCGTAATAAGATGAGGAGATCCGTAGTCGAACAATATCATCGGCTTAAAATTAGCAACTTGAAGTGGCAATAGGCAGGCCACATCGCTCGCAGATCCGACAACCGATGGGGAAGAAAGGCTGTCGAGTGGTGACCTCGCACGGGAAGACGTAGTTTACGCCGACCCCCGCCACAATAATAAATAGTAGATCCCCTGTTAGGTAGACCGCCGACCTCATCAAAACATCAAGGAACCGCTGAATGCAGGAGGCAAGTAGCCGTTCCAAATGATGCTCTATGGAGGAGGCATATGTTCAGCAGTGGATGTCTTCGGCTGATAATGACTATGATGATAACATTATTAACTATTTATCTTGTTCGTTGAATAAAAATAGCAACATGTTTGCATTTATCATCAAGCAGTTACATACATAGAGTGAATTGCATTGCTGTTATGATCGTGGTGCAAACATACCTTATAGGTGAAGGTTGCAGAATTAATTAACTGAGACCTTTCTTACCTTTAAATGCTTTTGGGGCCTGTTTCAGCATGAAGTTTAAAGAGCTGAGACACCTCTGCTTGAACAGTTTTACCGACCTGACATTTAACTCGTGTTATTAAAAAAAACTGTTTAGTCTAATTTGATTTAAGATTTTCTGTGACCGCGAGGCGTTTCCCTGGGCCATTTGTATTAGTATTTTTTTCTTGCGTATAATATAACGTTTTCAGTTGATCTCTTTTGTAATTGGATTCAACTCTTTTTTTACCAATAAATATTCACATGGCGTTGTTCAAACAATTTGATATGAATGCACTTTCTATAAATGAATGTCGTATTTTCTAGCAAGTTACTTTAGCGGTCCTTTGAAAAAGTTGGCATAAAACACTTGAAGAAAAAGAGTGTAGTAACGAGCAGCGGCGAGCTTTGACAGTGACTTGACTACGCAGTACCAGCGTTTGTCTTTGTACTGGCTACATCTTCTGCCCATTATTTTTCTACTGTCCGCTCATCTTTTGTATTTTTAGTTTTGCATGGGAAATATTGAGATTCACGATCATATTATATTCTTGGAATAATACTATTACTACATACTCTAAGAATAATCAATAGGTATGTAAGTATATAAAACACCTAGTGTGACGAGAGTTGCAGATGGGAGCGTCATATCATTTGCTCTTCTTCAAGAATAATAGCACCTTATTTTGAAGTACTAATACTGATATAAATACCACCAAACATTGTTTCAACTTAGTTAGAACTAATTGTTAAACGATTATAACAAATATAGTAAAGTATCATGCAAATATTAATCAAGAAACTCATCCCGACCTCACCCACTGGAGCTCGGTTTGCAACAAAATAAAGCCGCAAACAAATGACAGTCAATCTCGAGAAAATACAAAAAAGTTATACGAAAAGTCTTCAAAGATGCTAAAAAATTACAATATCGACACAGAATTAAAAGTTCTAAAAACAAAATTAAACAAACTTGGAATATCATTAACGAGCAAATAAGATGTAATAGAAAAATAAAGAAGAAAAAGGATATACAGGCAACCATAAATGAAGATGGGAACGAAGTAGTGGATTGTAAAATAATAGCAGATTCATTTAATAATTTCTTTACGAATATTGCTCATAAACTGAGAGCAGACTCAAATTCATACTGACAATTATATGAAACACATAGATTTAAGCAGTAAACTTTCCAGCATTATTAAATTTGACGCAGTAGATTACAAAGAATTACGGACGATTGTGAATGCCATGAAACAAAAATCAACATCAGACATATACGATATGAACACAAAGACATTAAGAAGTTTAATTTTAAATAATGAATACCTATTTGAATTGTGATTAATGATTGTTTAGATAAAGGAATATTCCCAGAGTGTCTTAAACCTAGGAGAGTCATACCTCTGCATAAAAAAGAGAACCATCTGAGCTTGGAAACTACAGACCAGTTTTCATATTACCCACAATTTCAAAATACTCGAGTCATACCTACCATTAAAATAATTATCCTTAAATCCAAGAAACCTACCTCTGCGTTAATAATTTGTAGTATATACATTCACTTTTTTTCTGAATTTAACTGTTCTCCACACCCGTGCGTGTATTAAAACACACATTACATCATGTAAACCAAATAGTTGTTTTAATAAAATTTCGTTATTATTTTCAGTTTCCTATAAATATAAAGTGATTCATCATAAACAAATGAGATAATGTAGCAAGAAGGAAGTATAAAAATTAAAAGAAAGTGAAATAACAATGACAGCGTATAAAATTCTGAAATGAATAGCACTAAATCTATTATACTAGACTGTTAATTCGCTGATGCTAAATAGCATTTAAATCCTCAGAATTTCAAAGATTAATCTTCTGGATTCATCAAAGTACCTCTAAAGCGAGGGTAAGCGTGCCCAAATAGGGTACGAGTGCTTACAGACATGCTAATAAGTCAGCTAGTTAGTGATGCCAGACTGAAGTTTATAGTAGGTGCGAAATTAAAGTCTGTTCGGAGCACGACAAACACGACTTGAACTCGATCTTGAACCAACTTGAAGCATGTCGGGCTTCGATAACTTAGGGATTAGTTTCGGAACAATCCTCTATTGTGAGCTTTCACTACAATTCCTCAATTGAAATACTCGAGTGGAATGCCAGATTAGTTGCACTACTGATCTGTTTACATATATCGTTTTACACCTAAAATATAGCATTAACAACTTCATCCGCGTGTTATATGCGGTTATCCCGATCCCTCTGGATAGCCTACCTATTGGAGCTGGGTGCCGATTCTACTAATTAAATTGCAATCGAACCGTAGCTGAACGGCGACTTTTAGGCGTTTTCTTATTCTGCTATTGAAAAACAGTCCAGTTGTAGTTACGTTTCTATTGACGCCAGCGATCGATCAATACTTTATGTTGTGCTAACTCGATAGATCATGAACGCGTTGTTAACTCATATTCGTATATAGTAGCGTCAATTATATATTTCTTATAAAGTAGCGTTTACGTTATGCTTATGTGCCGCTACAATCCAATTTGTCTATAGAAATAGTAGGATGGCTTTTTGCCAAAGTATCGAACGACAACCGAAGTCGAACTGCAGTTGCAGCGGGATAGAGTGTTGAACGTTGTGAAATAGTAGAATTGGCCTCCAGGATAAAAAATGTGCACGTGTGTTAATTCTACTCAGGTGAATCTTAAATCTGACACATAAGCTTTGTTCTAGATTAGGCAGGTTTGAACCATTTCAGTCTAATGAAGTAAAAACCTAAACTGTACCCTTGAAATTTTTAATTTTTGTGATGCTATTATGAAATTCTTGCCAGCTCAAATTAGTTTATAATGCAAATTTTTACTCTGTTTTGATTAAGTATTAGTTCTTTTAAAAACAAAATGCTTCTTTGTTTCAATTTCAGACAAAGATCGTCGATATCGATATAGTATGAATGAATTCATAGAAAAGGGATGGAACTTTCAATGTTGGGGCAGGTATTGGATCACTCGGCTTCGAGACGCTCGGTCAATATTTAACCGACACCGTCCTAAAGTTTATGTTACAAACCAATTCAATAACTTTTCCTTCTTCAATAAAACAACAATGTTTTGCTCTGCCTGCATTCGGCTTCTTTGTGCGAAAACTTATGATTGGTTTTCATGCTAACTTATTGCAGTTTGTCTCAATTTAATGCTCAGTCTCATTTTCTTACAAGAATTTTCGTCCTTAGAATCCATATTAATTCAACAGGTTTGAAATATACATGAGTAAAAGGGAATTAATTTTAATTCCACGCTTATATTACATACTAGCGACTGCCCGCTACTTCATTCGCGTAGTAGGCTTGGCCTTTGGCCTCGCCATAACCTCTCGTCTTTTTTAAATTTTTTTAATATATATATATACATCCTGTTAACATATCGGGCTTTTTCATCTAATGTGGCATCCACCTTTTTCCGCCGTCCTATATACGGACGCGAAATGGGAGACAGCGCTAATCGCCGTTCTCATCTCCAACCGAAAACAGAAAAGTCAAAATAAAATTTTTAAATAGGATGCCATTTTGGTTTCAGTCTGACTGTAATGTATATTTTCATAGTTCTGCTTGATTTCGTAGTTAAAAGATACTTAGACATAGAAGAATGTAGATATAAAACAGAAGATGCTCACCATTCTCATTCGTTTATCATTCTGGGATTATAAATATTTTAAGTACGAGTAATTAGACTAAATATTTTAATATAGAATATGTTTCAAACTAATTTAATGTTTAATCTATTTAAGATTATGCTTAACATGACTCATATAAATCTCTAAATGCGTAACAATAATATTACAAATGCGAGAGTTTGGATGTATGGATATTTTTTACCCATCCACGCAAAAACATCTGCAAGAATTTGGATACAGTTATATTTGGATGCGGTTTCTACCCGGCATTAATACAGGCTATATTTTATCCCTATTCAACGGGTAGTACATCGCGATAACCTTATTCCATGCAGACAAAGTCGTGCTCATAAATTAGACAAACATAAATAAGCGTAAGAGGTGATATATACGGACTACTCGAGATGTTAGCCAGTGATCAACATACACGGACCGCTCTTGCAGTCATAGTCAACAGCTTGAAGCTGCCATTGATAACTGCTCGTGCAGTTGGTATTAACTGCTCAACAAGTAATAAATTTAATTCAGGGGCGGGAAGCGCGCGCGATGTGGAGCACGGGAGGAGGTAACTGCGCGAGAGGCAGTCGACAGCTCGAGCAGTCAGTGTATGCCTGGCGACAGCTTGACCGCTAACCGCCCGAAGCATTTGCAATTGATCGAGCGGTTACGTGTATGTGTGAACGTAGAATAATGTATATAGGTCACTGTGCAGTCGCTTGAAGCAGTCCATGCTGACTGCTTTAAGCTGCTCGTGTACCTGGGGCCTAAGAGATACTGTCCATATAAACGTTTAGGTAACATAATTGTCACTGTCAAAAAATAAGTAGTTACTGGTACGAATAATATGGTTATTCTGTATCTAATAAATATGACATGATCTCGTTACAGTGCCGTGTAACTGGGGATTTAAACGACATCCAGTAATATATAAATCCTATTACCGGCCACGCAAATGCTAGTGACTATACAAAGGAATATTTTAACTTCATACAATTGATTTAAAGTGACGTTGGTCGTGCGTCACGGCAAGAACTTAAATTTCAAAAATAATTTGTACCATGTACACTACCAGGCGTGCAAGCCAACGACGAATCATTAGGGAATCGCATGGCTGAAACCTCCCGTCGTCGATGCGCTTGTCGACGAGCTCACCGATGTCTTATACTTTATGAGATATCGCCCTTGTACACAAGGTTGTTTTTCCAATGTTTCTTGACATCTCGTCAGTTTCACGGATGTTGTCAAAGATGCAGCGATGTTTGCTTTTAGAGAATTGACCGGCAGTACTCGACAATTTACTCGTGAGCATGGTGCATGCGACTATGGCGAGATATCGAGTGATTAAATAATATTTGTAACTTAATTATAAAGAATACCTATAAATAATCAAAATATATTATTCTACTTAATATAGAAGTATTGATAATACTTCAATATTGTGGCTAAAATTTTATGTTTATTATAATACTATAGCGACTGCCCACGATTTCGTTCACGTAGTAGGCTCGGCCTTCGGCCTCGCCATAACCTCCTATCTTTTCTTGGTTTTTCTTTCCTAGGAACCTTCTTCTGCAATAATTAACACAAAATTGTTCCATTCGTTCACGCGTGATGCGATGAGATTCATTTTTATATATATAGATATAATTAGAATTAGATTTATTTTAGCTTTTATACATATGATTTCGGTTCGATAAATAGATTTTGTTGTTGATTTACTTACTGCAAATATTTCAGAATAAAATAATATTAAAGCTGTTTAGTAACCAGGGTGAAACTAGATGGCGTTGGCAATTTAAGGTGTGCAGTGAATATTTATTCAATTAAGGCTATGCAAAGACATACTCGCGAGTTAGATTTATGTCGATTTATAAGTTCATACTTCTGTGTAATATGGTAACATCCTTGTTATATATCTATAATATTAGATTGTGAATCCCGTTGCAATGGCTCTTTATTCAAATTCCTAAACATATTACGTTATGCATCATTCATTAGGGTGCATCTGCACCGGAGTAATATTTAGAAATGCGTAATTTGTATGCGTACTCTAAAATATCTTAAAGCTATTAATACACTGCTGTGACTAGCGCAGTCTGACTAGATGTGTTACTGCGAATCAGAAAACTTTACTAAGAGATACCATTCCAGTTTTGCGAGTTACAAGGGATCGGCTTTATTATCTGCGGGATGACAAAGTAAATAAGAGTATTTGTTAGTGAGTACCGCCGCCGTGCATAGTAAGTATACTGTTTAAAAAAACATACATTTAAAGATAACTTAAGGTTGTAAATTATCATATGAAATAGAATAAACTATTACCTACTGGGATATGTTTTTACAAAACAATCCTCAGACATTTCACATATTACAAATCCATTGAGCCGTTTTAATCTTACTTATAAACTTTCGCATACTTTTAAATAAACCGCACTATGTGTGTACATGTGAAAATTTGGTGACACATCAAATCATACTATTATGCTGATACTTTCATCATCATCATCATCATCCATCACCAAGCGGATGAATCCGCGGGACATCGCTTGTGATTCATTTGGTCAAAAATTTGCTGATATAATATAGATATAGATAGGTGACCACACTTTGCTGTCGGTCTTTTCTTCATACAATCCTCCTTTCATAAGCATATTCCTATGGAGTTCGTTCGTTAGCTTATCCACCAAGCTTGACCTGCGTGTTGGTTCACGGTTCAGTATTCCTCTCTCTGAGAGGAAGGCTGCTGTCTCATCTGTAGGAACCTCTGCTCTCTAGTTTATCGTACCGATTTCTACTTTGACTGCAACGTGATATTTTAAGCGTGTACCTACTCAATTTCCTGTCATTGAACTGTAGCTTTGCACTATATAATTTTCCGAGTTAAATTTGATTGCATGAGCAATAAATGATACAAAAGCATGATTCGTTGTAGGTAATTATTAAAGATCACCAATATGTGGCCTCAGCACGAAAATTTCGTTTCAAGTCTAACGTAATCGTATCGTTGATGTATACAGTACAAACCGTCATTTAAAATAATTATACGATATTTGCAAATAAGTTTAATGTCTGTTTTTGTACAATAAATCGTCTGGCTTCTTCTTCTTAAAAATATGAATGTGCCCCTCAGGCCCTTAAAATATATTGTATGTGCTCCTCAGGCTAAGAAATGAAAATTGTTTTGTACCCTCCAGGTCCTCAGAATATGTCGTATGTGTGCCCCCCAGTCCGAAAAACCTCAGGCTAATAACTAATAATTGTTTAAGTTTAAAGTTTTCAAAGTGCCCTTCAGGCTTTCACTAATGTAAAGTGTCTATGACTAGTTAGGTAAAAAGTATAAAAAAGACATACAAAAAAATCAGCCCTCATTCCTGTCATATATTTTTATGTCACGGGCCCATTTGTGGTCTGTGAACAAAAGCATAAAAAAATATTAAAAGAACTTAATATATGTAGTACAGCTGTGGCACATATATTTCCTAGTTTCTACTGTAAACTTCACCAATACGGCTACGTTAGACTTACGCAAATGTTCGTGCTTGGCCCGCAGTAGGTACCTACATGGCGAAGAAAAAACTTTACGATGTAGAAGTATTATGCTAGATTTTGCTATATATATATTTATATATAGTGCTATATATTTTGTACTATAAAAACTATGGTTTTATATATGATTTCATACACATAAGGTATACAATACAGTTCATCTTAGTCAGAAGAATTTCACGACATATTTACTAATGTAGTAATGATTTCCACTTAGATCGCTTTAATCCTTCTTGACGTGTTAAAGTCATCTAGTGATTTGATTACCATAATTACTAGAGCGGCTTATTTTAAGCACTTTTTATAGACTTCAAAAAAGGTCATTATGTTCGTGTGTATGTATTTTTATGTGTATGTTAGCCGATTTCTTCCCCATTTGTGGGCCGATTCTCAAAGTTCTATTTTTTTTCGTAGAGTATACTTCCGAGGTGGTTCCATTTAAATTTCATCAAATTCAGTCAGCAGTTTTTGAGTTACACTCCAAAAACTTAAAAGTATAACGCCTGTCTTGATGCATCTTTAACGGTGAATCACAATCGATCCTGTAAGTAGCAAGGGTCACTAAAAATAGTGGACAAACTATTTTACCAAAAAATGGAACCGACTTCAATACAAAAAAGTGTAAAATAACTTGTCGATGTCGGTCATCATCATCATCATCTCAGCCGTAGGACGTCCACTGCTGAACATAGGCCTCCCCCATGATTTTCCAAAAGGACCGGTTGGAAGCGGCCTGCATCCAACGTCGTCCTGCGACCTTTCTCAGGTCGTCTGTCCACCGTGTCGGTGGACGACCTACGCTGCGCTTGCCGGTACGTGGTCTCCACTCCAGAACCTTTCGGCCCCATCGGCCATCTGTTCTGCGTGCTATGTGCCCTGCCCACTGCCACTTCAACTGGCTAATCTTCTGAGCTATGTCGGTGACTTTCGTTCTTCTACGGATCTCCTCATTTCTGATTCGATCACGTAGAGAAACCCCGAGCATAGCCCTCTCCATAGCTCGTTGTGCGACTTTGAGCTTATCTATGAGGCCCATAGTAAGAGACCACGTTTCAGTGCCATAAGTCATCACTGGTAACACACATTGGTCGAAGACTCTTGTCTTGAGGCACTGAGGTATTTTTGACGAGAAGACTTCGCGAAGTTTCCGGAACGCTGCCCAGCCGAGTTGGATTCGACGATTGACCTCTTTCTCGAAGTTGGACCTGCCTATTTTGACTGTCTGTCCCAGGTAGATATATTCGTCAACAACTTCGAGAACTGAGTTCCCAACTGATATTGGGGTAGGTACAACATGGGCATTAGACATAATTTTCGTCTTGTCCATGTTCATCTTAAGACCTACCCGTTGGGAAACTCGATGGAGGCCTTCGAGCATTGTACTGAGGTCTTCCATGGATTCTGCCATGACTACAATATCGTCGGCAAATCGAAGGTGAGTGATGTATTCGCCGTTAATATTGATGCCAAGTCCTTGCCATTCCAGAAGCTTGAAGGCGTCTTCCAATGTAGCGGTGAACAGTTTCGGAGATATAACGTCTCCCTGTCTCACGCCTCTTTGCAATGGAATTGCCTTCGAACTCTGCTCCTGTACTCGGACTGACATGTAGGCGTTTTTGTACAAACACTTCAGCACTTCAATATACCGATAGTCAATACGGCACCGCTGGAGAGACTCAAGCACTGCCCACGTCTCGATCGAATCAAAGGCTTTCTCATAGTCCACAAACGCTAGACAAAGAGGCAAGTTATACTCTTCGGTCTTCTGTATAACTTGCCGTAGCGTGTGGATGTGGTCTATGGTACTATAGCCTTTTCGGAAACCGGCCTTTTCCGGAGGCTGGAATTCATCAAACCTGCGACTGAGACGGTTCGTTATGACCTTCGAAAACAGCTTATAAACATGGCTCAAAAGCGAGATGGGTCTGTAATTTTTAAGTAAAGTGTTGTCACCTTTCTTGAAGAACAGCACCACCACGCTTTTGTTCCATTCTTCTGGCGTTGAGCCTTCGAGTAAGACGGTATTAAAGAGCTTCTGAAGGACTTTAAGTACTGGTGTTCCACCCGCTTTCAGAAGCTCAGATGTGATACCGTCGTCACCAGGCGCCTTGTTGTTCTTAAGCTGTTTCAAGGCCATTCTAATCTCGTACAGGCTGATGTCCGGGATATCTTCGGTATAATGTCGGGTCAGCTTGGCTCTTGGGTCTTTGGCCGAGCTGCTAACAGGTTTAGCGACCGAGGTGTATAACTGTCCGTAGAAACTCTCGACCTCTCCTAACACTTCCGCTTTGGTCGACGCTACACTGCCGTCTTCTCTCTTCAGCTTCGTCAACTGGCTTTGCCCAATAGACATGTCTCTTGCAAACACTTTGGAGCCTTTTTTCCGCTCTATCGTCTCTTTAATACGGTTTGTATTAAAGATCCGAATGTCGTGTCGCAAGGACTTCCATATTCGTCTATTGAGCAGCCTATATGCTTCAGCATCATCCGAAGACTGCAGTTTCAATGAGCGTCGTTCAGCCATGAGGTTGAGGGTACCACGATGTCGGTACCATGCCCATAATATTGTGATAATATGTACCTACTTTTGAACTATCATGGTACCGATTTCATCAAGTTATTTCACACATATATTTCAACTTTGATGTGTCATTAATTTGTTTATGCAAACCAAAGCAATTATATGTTATATTAGCACTTTTTACTATATTATATTTTGACTTTGCTTTATCATATATTTTAACAATACAGCAGTGCAAGTACCGAACTTATCGATCGATAAATTAGAGTCCCGAATTCGTCATACTTCGAAAAAACTGCCTATATCGATCTAGTGTCGATCATTGCAAGTAAGTAACAAAGTTAAGCGATCGGTAGACAAATTCGATAAGCTTTTACGATTATAACGATAACCCTAGCATGGAAATGTTAAAATTACGTTTGAGATCGTCTATTTAAACGATTTTAACGATTGTTTTGTCAGCTTTGAAAATTACCTCGATATAGCTTATCGACAGGCGACGGGAATGGGATATTGTTTAGTTGCGTTTGGTCCTACTATCATATTACGTATAAACGTGAACGTTTGTATTTATGGATGAATGGATGTTTGTCTCTTGCGCTCAAACGGCTGGCCCAATTTTGATGAAATTTGGCACGGAGGTAGATGGGGCGCTGAATTAACAAATAGGATAATTTCCATCAACATCGTCATCATCCATCATCATGCGGGTGTAACCGCGGGGCGCAGCTAGTATTCAATAAAAAAATAGACTTCGGCCTTATTTTGATCGTAGAAGAGCGAAATGCTCGTAGAAATCTTCAAATGAAGAAGAAGAACGCATTGTGGAATGCAAACAATTCGTAATATTCGATATACTGTCGAAAATATGACGAACGTATAAGTCGAAATTATTTAGCGACTCGACAAATTAACGACTATTACGGTACTTGCGCTGCTGAATTGTGAATATTTAACGTAAAAACCAAATGAATATTGTGCATATAAAACCGTGGTTATAGTGTTTGTTTAGTAAAACCGCGGCAGTGATTTATTATTTTATCAGTGGATTTTATTATTCAGCTTTACCAGTGACTGCACCGATGATATTGCAAATGTACAATTTTGTTTGCATATGTAATTGAATGGAAAATATTACTGTGAATAACCATTTTCTGGTTCAAATCAACGCTTATATTCGTGCATCGGGACGGAATGAATTTACCTCAAATTTTATGATGATTATTTATTCCAATTTTAACATTGTAGGTTTAGATAATTATGTACCTAGTTAGCTGTAAAAAAGGGCTCGTAACATTTTAATACCCTTTGTTGCGGGTCGCATAGTCATAGGACAAATATATCTGCTTGTCATACAAATATTTGCTTTGGTCAGGGGTCGAATCTGTGACCCCGAAGCCAGTGTCATTACTAAGACAACGAAGCAGTCAAAATGCTACTAATATTGTTAATGCTTCTGCCTGCCTTTTTGTTACTGCTTCACGCTTAAACTGAAACGATTATGATGAAATTTGGCAGATTTCACATGAAATTCTCAAACAATCTTTCAAAAATCACTAACACGAAGTCACTGGCACTAGTTAGAGAAACAGCAGCATAAAAGAAAGTTATTTTTAATGAAAATAATAAAGTGATAGGTTATAAAAAAACAAACGTAATCTTTTAAGTAAGTTCAATAGTAACATCGACGAGTTATTTGACCCCTGAGATAGATGACCCTAACATGAGTTAATCTATAATGATACGTTTTATTAACGTTTTGTATCTACACTTAGTAAAATTACGTAAAGAGAGTACGTAACCAAAATCTTTAAAACTTTGATGAGACCTTCCAGAAGGTAGGCAATATGATGTAGTAAGCTAAGTCATAAAAGTTATGACAGCTCAGAACCAGTGTTTATCTGCTCTTGACATTCTGATGGGGCTTGCTGTCAAACTTATTTACTTGAGAGTTGTATAATTGTACACAATTTTGTCTTTGTCAATAAAATTTTATGTTTTAGGTTAGGTTGCGAACCACCGCGAACAACGTGTTCTGTTTTTGGGCATATTGCTGCGACAGTGTCCCCATTTTCATATATCCCTTGTTTCTGCAATCGTGGGTAGAACTATATAAAATATTTACAATTATGTGTGAATTGAGACTGTAATTTTCATAATTATTTATTATTAGGCGAAAATACTTCTAATTGTAAGTCACTATTAGAACGATCCTGGGCCTTTTGTACTTGACTACTAAAGGCTACATATTGGAATATCGTCACACATAATTTATTGACAGTTCGATTGGCACAGTTAGTAGATCTCTGCTTTCTGAGCCACTGGCCCAGGGTTTGATCCCCGTACTGGTCAAACATTCGTGTGCATGAATATTTCTATTTGACCTGTGTCTGGGTATGTATGTGTATATCAGTCTTTAGGTTACCATTATAGGCTTTGCCTAGTTTGATGATGATCATGATGAACCAAATATAGCGTAGGTTACTCAGGCATGATATAGCTTTATACTGGGGAATAGTACGAGTAGATTTCATTACAGTGACAGGCCGGTTGGCGCAGTTGGTGGCGCGCCCCTGCCTTCTGAGCCACTGGTCCCGGGTTCGATCCCCGGACAGGTTACACATTTGTGTGCATGAACATGTCTGTTTGATCTGTGTCTGGGTGTGTTTATGTATTTAAGTATGTATATCAGTCATCAGGTTACCATAGTACAGACTTTGCTTAGTTTGGGACCTGAAGACCTTAGTGTGGATGTTGTCCCATATTATTATATTGTTATTATTACAAGTGGGGAAAGGTTGACAGTCGGAACAAGTTGCAATGACGGTTCCACACGTGTACTGAACGACTAGTTTTAATACAGTTGCGAAAAAATGAAATAAGTTAATAAAATAAACTCGCAAAGAAAATTTCGGGAAAATGGCGCCAACCGTAGAATATAAGCAGTTATATTTTTTTCTTCACCCAATCTGGTAGGCAAAGGGAACTATGCCCATACAGCCAAGTCTTCAGTAGATTTTTTTTATGATATGAAATGAAAATGAAATTTCATGAGATGAATAGAAATGAAACCTAACTCATTCAATCAAATCATGAAATCTGATTTTGAAACAAATTAGTAGCTTCTTTTTAGAAATATACGTATTTGCATGAATCATAAAAACTTCTATGAATTTTTGTTAGTAAAAACTTCATGGTTGGTTTTTCTTTTTAATAGACATTATTTTGACAGTTGGGAAACAGAACGCACGAGTTCAGGAAAGGTAAAAAAATACACGAGTATGCAATAGCCCACATCCCGAACGCTATACGTCCCTGCAATACGCCACTTTTTGAGCAACTGTATTACGAGTAAAAAGAATTTTTAAAACCGGTTATGTAGTTTTTTGCATTTATCCGTTATATATAAACAACGAAATCCTTTATTATTAAAGTAGAGTAAGGTAAGGTAAAGTAGTTTCCCCCTTTATTTTTAAAGTAGATTAAGGTGGAACGCCAAGGTACGAATTATGTGGCCTAGTCTGTATCGGCGTTAATATTACATATTTTAACACGGGAAAGTAGTTATAGTGACATAACTGTAATAGTTAGATGCATTATAGTATTGCGTACTTTTTGTAGACATTGATGTCCTCTATAACTCACTTTGCTCTATTGTCAATAGTTTCCACAGCATACGCGACATAAAAATATTTATTGGTATTTTCTTTTCACACTTTGAGTTACATTATCGAAGTTTTCATATGGATCCCTAACTTTTTTAAACATATTATAGTACTTTTGTTGATTATTAGGTCTGATTTCACCGTTGATCGAGTTCAATAAAACAGAAAGCAGCGTAAACGAGATCAAGTTCCCTTCTAACGCGAGTTATGATTGGTGTGCAATATCAAGGAGCTTTTATGTCATTGGCTAAAGTTTTATGCCGACCTATACCTTGAATGACCTCTTTAACTGCGTTTAGGTTGAATTAATCGCGTTCGGTTACAATGGTGCAATCCGACTTTGTCTCCCATAGGTCAAACCCGAGATTAGTTCGCGATTTTTCGTAACATCGTTTTTTTTTTATTTTGTCAATAATATTCACAAATTTCCCGTTTTCCATGACACACACATCTATCGCTTTCCGTGACACACAAATCTCCCGCTTTTCGTGAAACCATATAAAAATTGGCACTTCTCTAACACACTAGACACAGAATACCGTGGAAAGAAAATCAGATTAGACAACAAGTGCATAAATATTAGCGCAAATTATAGATTAGCCCGTTGCCACTTCAGCTGTTTTACCTTTTAGGCCATAGGTATCAAATTATTTTGTTTCTCAGATCACTTCATTTCAGATTAGATGCATTATATAAACTTTCCATTGCTCGATAAGGTAGCATACGTTTGAATACTAGCTCTACCATATCTATTACTACTTGCTCTACTATACTATTATATATGCGTTTACGCGTGTACTGTAGTCTTTAAAAGTAATTTGTTAAATATAGGTATTTTGATACGAGAAAATGGCTATTGAAACAAAATTTAATACACATTTCTCTTTCGTAATTTTCCGTTCCGCTTAAAGACTTTTCACAAATATATAAGTAAACACTTATTGTACAATACACATATATGCATAAAATTATTCCGCTACGTCATCCTATTTCAATAAATCGCGTTATGAGAAGTAGTTTACAGATAAAATAAAATCTCATAAGACATACGAAACCGGCTCTATCAGTGCGTTAGGTTTGCCCCAAACAAATATGGAAATAGCGGATTATGATCATATTTTCCTTTACAACCTTTCTATCGCTTTATTCCTAGCATAAGGATATAAGGCGAGGGCGGAAAGGGGGTTTCTTTCACATTCATTTTTAACGAACGGGGGCAACATAATATAGTGACCGAGGATTATAGAAGGGCACTATAACGTACAGAAGCAGCTTTCCAATGACATGCGAGTTAATATTTATTTGTTTTGTATGTAATGTTTTTACTGCTTATATCATTATTATTTTTACGTTAGGATTAATACACGTGCATAATCAAAAAACGATATTAAAAAATATTTAGTGACACTTCCGCTGAAAAGAAAACAATGATTTTGGCCTATTTGGGGGCGTGCACCACCCCTATTAGCATTTTATGCGGGGGGTAGGGTGGTGCACGCCCCCAAATAGGCCAAAATCATTGTTTTCTTTTCAGCAGAAGTGTTACTAAATATTTTTTAATATCGTTTTTTGATAATGGATTTCCGCAAAGTATCGCCTGAATCAATAAATTACACGTGCATATTTTTGAAGTGGGACAATATATGTATAACATATTAATATTTTTGCTAAAAAGCTGCACATAATATTTCGAAATATTCATCACAATGTTAGTAACCAGCAGCATGAGTAAACAAGTTTTGTCAAGCTATAATAAAACTTAATAGATGCCAAATATTTATTCTGCCACCGACCTACACTAGGTGGCAGATCTGTTGTGCAAGATATCATCTTGGTTTACACCACAAGTCGGATCAAATACCGCGAAGCACAAGTGTATTTATTGCACAAGTGTATTTTGTTAGGGTGAGAAGGGCACTGTACAAATTTGAATTACTTGACGAATGCGGTCAAAAACTAGAAATGATAAGCGCAGTGCAAAACTTTATTTTAAGCTCTGGGTGGCACTGCAACTATCGATAGGCAAGCTTGGTGCTTACCATCAGCCGCAAAGTTTATCCGTTTTGTCTGAACGTAAAAAAATCTAAGTGAGAATTAGGTAATTACTTTCTAACATACTCATACCTTCATCGTATCATGTAGTTTCACTACTTTACAACAGGAGTCCGTCTTGACTCGAAAAGTCAAAGTCAAAGTCGAAGTCAAAATCATTTATTCAAGAACGTCAAAGACGCACCTATGAACGTCAATTTTTCATTATAATGTACTTTAAAGACTACCTCCGCGTTCCAAAATATATAGAGCCTACCGAGAAGAAGCGGTAAGAAACTCGGGGCCATTCTTTTTATATAGATGTTTTTACAATGTTTTTACTTAGGTAGGTACTACAAATATTAGCTCCAGTGTGTTGCCTTACAAAAGAGAACATAATAATGGTATCAGTAGGGCAAGACACGCTACACTTTAACATCTTAGTACACGAGTATATAGATCCTGGAGTGATCAGTCCCAAGCTGTTTTATCCTCCAAGTAATCCGAAATTTTGTAATAACCTTTTTGACAGAGTTTAGTTTTAATAGTAATTTTAAACTTATTAATAGGCAAATCTCGGATAACATTGAGAACTTTATTATAGAATCGTATACATTGTCACATAAAAGAATTACTTATTCTGTGGAGACGAAACAAGTGTGGTGTACAAGCTTGCCTTTGTAGGATACTGAACCGAATTTAATCGCGGATGAAATAATATCCTGGAAATAAAGGCCGTAAAATAAGGTCACAAGGTGACTAATGACACTTCACATACAAAATATTGCGCAAGTTTTAATAGCATTACACTGATGAGTCGAATATACTGATGAAAATTAATTAACTTTTATATGAAAAGGGGAAAAAGTTCAACAAAGATAGTGATTTGTATTTTGGAATTCAATCCACTTTTACTTATTACTTTTCAATGTAGAATAAGGCTATTGATATTTTTTTCACACATAATACATGTTTCCTGGCCCTCTGCATCAATGAGCAAAATGTGCTACTATTATGCTATTTGACACACCAGGGTATTTACACAGTTCTCCCGTATTAGTCAACTAAATTCATTAAACGAACATATCATGAAAGGGGTCCGTAGGCACATGAGTCACCCCTATAATTTCATAATGCCCTAGTCATTTTAGGTATGAAACTAATAATTAATATATAATACTAGCGACTGTCCGTGAGTTCGTTCGCGTAGTATGCTCGGCTTTCGGCCTCGCCATAACCTCCAATTTTTTCGTATTTTTTTAATGTAAGAACATTTATATTAATAAGCCTACAACTTAAAGGTTCCGTTAATAAGAAAAAAAAACAACCACACACCTATTAAGAGAAAATTAATTATTGCAGTAAACCATGTTAGCCGTGTAAATTTAATCAGGTCGCAAACAAATGATGAAGGTGGGACCCTCACATTATCACGGGAGCCACGGACTACGGTTAATATGAAAATGCGGGTAACCAGCACGAAAATATGATGACATTAATATAAATTGCACTTAGTCCGGCGCTGGGGAAAAACAACTATTAGGGGCGCTAACAGTAGCCCTGAACTCTGAACAATAAGCGAAGTATAATGTATGCTCGTCGCCGTTAATGTACTTGTTTATAATTGCAAAGCATATTTAAACTAGCCTGCAAACAACGATTTCATTACAAAATAGAATTGTTACTTTCGACCTTTCAACTACATAATGCGATTTGCTTGGCAGCTTTTAATTAGCTATTGAATGTGATGCTTTGTTCTTGTTATGATAACTAGCAGCACTTTGCAGATCCATCCACGTGTATCTTTAATAACTTCTTAGACAAAGGCATGGGTATAAGCTACCTAGTAACTAAGTTCAATGAGACTTACACCGCCTTACTTATAAACACTGCTTAAATTTAAATAACGTCATAATACAGAACAGTAATGTAGTGACCGATAACGTTATTTAAGTTTATACAGCATTTATAAATAACGTCATGCTCATCTCTCACGGGTACTTTTGTTTCAAACTTTATAAACATGTTTTCATCTACTTTTTCCGTCCATGATCTTTTTAACGCAGATACAAAAACTTCGATACGCAATACAAAAGAAAATACGAAATGCCTTAAACTAGGTATAAACAAAACAGGTATAATCTTACCCTTCTCTTTCGTGGATCAAACCTACCTACCCGCATCCACCCAGTAAACGAATCGGCAAAGCGTGTTTTCTTTGAAAACTGATCCACCGAAATGCCGTTCTCACATGGGTTGAGGTTCGTGTCATTTTTTATAAAAACAGACCCTGGACTTACCTCCAACGTATTTACATAAGATGAAGGTTTAAATTTGCAAATAATAATGTATCTTCTTTTTTCTCGTTTTTAGATAGCTGTGATCTTTATTGAAACGCTTTGAGCTGTAAAAGTTACTTTAGCGCCCGGACCACCCTATTAAATGGAGTGTTTTCGAGTTCCTCTAAACATAAAATCTGATTCGGAATTCACGATTTGTTTCCAAGAATTCAATAATAAAGGCTCGCTTAATGACGAAACTCTAATTTGTTTTGGAATCGAATTTATATCAAGTTTGATAGATATTATCTTTGCGTCCAGGCAGTATTTGTACAGCTAGAGTTATGAGCTACCTTGCAGCGAGAATAAAAAAAACATGTGAAGCACTCTGAATCCGTACAGTCAAAGGGATTGCATAATAAGTCCCTTTATATCAGGTTACTGCCTAAGGTAGGTTTACAATAGCGTCGCGATCCGTAGGCGTCGTATTGCTCCGATATTCTGCGGTCGGTGGCGGCCGCAAACCGCAAGTGACAACTATGGCTATTGGATTTCTAAGCGGAGTAGGTACCCGTCTAACAAAAAGTAAGAAAATATTTTCTATCTTACACACCGTCTATTTTGGTAGTAATCAATAAGGTAATCATATATACGTACGTATATATATATATATACGTACGTATATATATATATATACGTACGTATATATATATATAAATAAGCTAAATTGTAAATGCGGAAGTATAATTGTATATGTGCTACCAATCAGCGCTGCAACGGGTGAGTGGCTTTTGATAAAATTCGGAATAGAGGTAGCTTTATTAACCCTTCCTATACCGTGATAATTAAAACAAAAGATTTATGAATGAAACGGACGTAAATTTACGTCTCTGGTAGGCAAAGAGTCAAGAATTAACACATTTTTATTCGATGGGCATAGTTCATATACTCGCATGATCGCGATAACCTTATTCCATGTAGACAAAGTCGCTCACTCACTCTACCATACTCGAGCTCGAGCAGTCACACAAAGTTTTCTATTAGTCTGACAAATTAATATGACAATGTAAGCAAATTTAATTTTTAATGACATACAAAGCCTCTTGTTACAAGTTGTACTCTAAATTGTTCTCGAGTCCAACTTAAAATATCAGCAAGTTCAAATAATGACGAATTACTACTTGAAGCAATTTTGTTACATAAGCAAAGGTTTAAGCAAACCTTTGCTTATGTAACAAAATTCATACCTATACGTTATAAATCCTGCATCCAGACAAATCTTCACAAACAAAAC
Source organism: Selenia dentaria (assembly GCA_917880725.1). Lineage (NCBI taxonomy): Eukaryota > Metazoa > Arthropoda > Insecta > Lepidoptera > Geometridae > Selenia > Selenia dentaria. The sequence goes on along the minus strand of OU862888.1, from coordinate 14,625,485 downwards.
ACCCACGTCGGTATTTGATATTGTAAATGCCGGTCCACAAACACGTTGATCGTTTTTCCATTTCGTATTATCAAAGCTTTTCATTCCACCCTCTACATGTAATATTTGATTTAATATCTGCACAGCTTTGTCTGTTACTGGTCGTCGCTAGCTAGTTTATTCCAAATAGGGAGAGAGATTTGAATTGTTTGATTACATCAATTTCATTTGAACAGAATACTTTTGTTTCAATCAGCAGTGTTGTAGATTGTTTGAAAAAAGAAATAATGACAAAAATGTGGAAAAAAATTATGAAAATGATTTCCACATTTTCCAAACAAAAATGAAATGAAAAATAGTAAAAAAATGTATGATTTCACATATACAATGGGGTCGATAGACTTGTAACAGCCTTATTACATATCTTTGTCTCCTTACAGGAAAAATATGTCGTGTAAAAAGGTGGCAAGCATTTCCATATATAGGTAAGAAGTGCTTAAAGTGGAGCTTGCTTTGTTTGTCTGCGTGCAACTAGCTTCCTAACATTTTTGAACTGACACTGATCGCTTAAATACACGCGGAAGGCACGTCAAGATGTCGATCCAGCCGTCCAACTCTGCCGTGCGATTCTCTAAGAGCAAACATCGTTGCATCTGTGACAACATCCGTGAAACAAATGACGAGCTGACAAGAAACGTTGGAAAAATAACCTTGTGTACAAGGGCGATATCTCAAAGTATTTGACATTGGTGAGTTCGTCGTCGAGCGCATCGACGAATCATTAGAGAATCGCACGGCTGTGATAATTCGTTGACGAGCTCGCCGATGTCAAATACTTTATAGGATATCGCCATTGTACATAAGGTTGTTTTCCAACGTTTCTTGTCATCTCGTCATATGTTTCACGGATATGTCAAAGATGCCACGATGTTTGCTGTTAGAGAATCGCACGGCTGCACAGATTTGGTAATTATATTTGAAAACGTAAAGAAACATTTAAAAATTACTTGCCTTCAATTCTAATGTATTTTATACTCACTGGTGCCCGCGACTTCTTCTGCGCAGAATTAATACTTCGGTAGCTTATTATCTTCTCCAAGCCCATATCTATCTTTATACCAAAATGTCATATAATATTTTCATGATCAAACGCAATTGCTATAATAGTAATAAATGAGTAAAATTAAATATAAGTATTTATAGTAGAGTAATAGTAAATCAATCAGTAAACACTAATAATAAAACACAATACGTAGGTATTGTATTTTATTATTAGTGCATGCAAATAATCACAATGGAAGAAACTGTCAGTGCATTTCAATAATTATTTAGTATTTGTGTTGCATTTCATCACCCTTGACGGTTGAAGATCACGTCTAGTGTATCGAGCTGTCAAAATGATAGCCTGTTTTTGACTTAGCTATCAGAAACTGACACAAACTTTGACAGAACTGTCATCATAAGATCTTGACGTCGGTGGAGATCTTGTTATTTTGTCTATGCTGTGCCCAAGAATCGCTGTGTCACCCGCGTGGTCATGGATGATAATGATGATGATGATGATGATGGTGAAAAGTATCCTATGTGTTAACCCTTTGCGTCCCAGAGACGTAAATATACGTCAGTTTCATTCATGGATCTGTTGTTTTAATTATTACGGTATAGGAAGGTTATTCCAGCGCCTCATCTACCTCCATAGCAAATTTCATTAAAACTGGCCTCGCCGTTTGAGCGTGAAAGAGTGACAAACATCCATACCCACAAACTTTCGCGTTTATATTATTAGTAGGATATCTTTTAAGCAGTTTTGCAAGATATTCTCTAGTTACGGTTGTAACCTTAAACGTATATAGATCTTCTTACTCTCATGTGTCTCAATCAGTATCCAAAGCAAAGGCAAAAATAAAACGATATTTTAATTTTGCTCTGCGCAAAACTTATTTAGTAATAGGTACTTACTGGAATTGGCTCCCAGTCTTGAAGGCATCATTGATCTCTTCAAATTAAGGAATTGAACAGTTTATCTCAAATCGTTTCTCAAAGTTTCCGTTTGTTCATTCTTTCGGTCTATCAGATATCTTTCATTTGGACTCGGTGACGTGCGAATCGTGGAGGTTATTAATTTCAAATGGAAAATCAGTTTCGCGACGGGTATTCATTGGGCGTTTATTAAAAAGCTAAGCGCAGAAAGCATTTCAAAAGGCTTCCCTGAACCCCTGAATGCAAACGTGAGATGGCCTGGTACAATGGATAAATAAGAGTATTGTAGTATACCTCCTATTGAGTATAATGTATTTTACTCGAGACAGTGACAATATCCTGAAATTATAATTATAAGCATGATTTTAGTCAACAAAACATTCTGGATTCTTTTGCTTCATAAGTTTCACAAGTTAACCCGTAATAACCATTTCGTCGTTTATTAATTTCCATTTTTAAATTACAATCAACTTTAACGTCCAGTAACTGAACAATAAATATCTGCAAATAAGTGAAAAAAAAAATACAGTTCGGAGAGGTTTTTTGTCATAGTGTGAAAAGTGTGCGCTTTATACAAATTATTTTCATGCCTCGAGTTTGCCAATACTTTGATACAAGATAGAAAAATATTTTAATTTAAGGGCGGTGTCGGGACAAAACCAAACAATGTAATGTTCGTTTTATTGTATCAATAAATAAGTGGGTTTATTTGAATTCTTAAAGCTGATATCGCATTCTATAATATTTTATGGATACTTCGCTATTTTAAGTTCAATCAGACAAAACGAACCATATTATTTTTAATTTCGTGATTTTATTTAGGAAAGTAGGTTTCGCCAGTCTTGTTGATTTTTCCTTATAAAAAAATATTGGTTTATTTTAGCAAGCCGTTCAACAGATTGTAAGTGCACTACGGCTGCCTATAAGAGACACAGTGGAACAAGATCACTTCACCTCAATACCCTCGTTTTATGAACTCTTTAACAATGTTAAGGAGATGTTTAATATTATTATATAAGCGTAAGTAAGCCGTCATTTTTAAACTGTTAATGAGTTCATGCGATTAATTTCACTTGCTACAAACCTGACTACTTAGCAATGCTTGCACGCTACGCCAATCTGATTTTGCATCTCCTGCTCTCCGCTGTTCCAATCACATTTCGTCACTATTACTGAACTTTTAACGCTTACCACCTCATGTTGTTTGTTTTGGTACCATTTAGGTACCAAAACTACATTATCACGATCCCTCGGAACTACCGTTGAACGGTAAATAAAGGTTAATAGTAGCCTGTATGCATCAATCACGGATACAAGCCAATTTCACTTCAATTTTCATCCAAACCCGTTCCGCCGTCGCTGTGTGGCATCCGTGTCGCCATGATGAAGTAACAAACGACCATTAGTGTATATTATGTTATGAATAATAAACTATATAAACATATATATACACACACAAGTGCTCAGCCCCTAGTACAGTGTTAACAACTTATCAGAGTTATGTATCCTCAGTCCTTAAATACGGTTTGTTGGTGTGGGGCAATTCAACTGCGATTAACAAAGTGTTTATAGCCCAAAAAAATTGATTGGTGCAATGAGTGGTGAACTTCCTTTTTAATCGTGTAAGCCTTTATTTAAAAAACTTAATATACTACCACTTCCATGTATGTATTTATTCGAACTTGCTAGCTTTGCAAAGGCTAACCCTGAATTCTTCAAAATAGCTTCTGATATTTATCTGTATAGACTGATCGATGATATAATTCCTAGGAATACACTTTACCAAAAGTAATGCCATGCAATGAGTATTAAAGTTTTTAATGCTCTCCCAAAGAGCATTATAGAGCTTAGTTTTTAACTTTTCAGAAAGGAATTGTTATAATAAAAACTATTACTCCGTACGTGATTTGTTAAATAAAATGTTACTCTAATTACTCGTTTTTATGACTTAAATTGTATTTGTTTTTTTTTATACATTAAAACTGTATTTTGGTTATAAGTAAGTGGTAGGTAATAATTTTGACTCAATGACTAAGACTATTTGTATTGTATGCATGCTCAACATACCATTTAATCAATGTTACACACCCTTGATAGGGTAGATTGTACAAGAAACGATGTAAATATTTTTGTAACACCCTGATAACCTACAATCTGTGACAATAAACATTTCAATTTCAAAATCCCAAGTTTCTAGCCGTTAGCATCACCAGTACTGAAATCGATCTGTTTTTGATAACTTTCCATAGAGAAAAAACTATAAATATCACAAAGAGCCTTCGTAATTCTACCACCTTCAACCAACTCATCACTGACCTTCAAGCAAGAGAGTTGTCAAACACTAGCATATCACTTTATTTTAAAAGTTTCAGTCAACAAGTATAAAGTCCAACATTATAAAGATTGCCTGTGTTTACAGAGTCCGTAAATTTTCTAAGAAGGAAGCACCCGAATAATCGTTTATAGGCCATTACAACCCTCTTACACGCAATGCTGTACAATGTTAATGCGCGAACCCTTAACTCAAAATTGGCTAATTTTGTGCCAGGAATTCATTAGCGTACCTCAGAAGTGATTTTGAGGGGCACGTATAGGATTTTGTGTCGTGTCATAGAAAAGTAAGCTCCTTTCAGCGACATCGAGGCAATGTTCTACAATTACTAATCATTGCGATAAATATTTATATTTGTATTAAAGAATGATATTGTTTTATATTTGTACAGCTTATGTTTCTGTATATTATATATTGTACAATTCAATTATTACTGGAGTGATGTAGAAGTGATATTTTTTTATAGTTTACGTAAATATTATATATATATGTATATTAATTGGATGGTTGGCGCAGTTGGTGCCTTCTAAGCCGTCGGTCCCTGACAGGTGTGCTAAATTGCACACATATGTTTGACCTGTCTTGTTGTGTTGTGTTTTTTTAAATACTGTTGTTACAAGTTTAAAACATGTCTGTTTGACCTGTGTTTGTGGGTATGTACATATATATAATTATGTATAACAGTCATCAGGTTACCATAGATTGCCCTAAATCCTGAACTGTCACCAGCAGTAGGGCATGACCCAAACTGCGGGTGGTTAAGGTTGCAGACTGAGAAACCTCCTATTACGTTACGTGCGGTGTCAAAGAGCATACTACCTTCTGTATCTGCCCAACCGTTTAGCGAGAGCCTTATTATTAGTGTAACAACTGTGTAGCTATATGTCACAATTTGGCTCGGTATACAATTGGGTAAATTACTTGAAGAAATAATGACCCGTGTTACTATACTTTTAAACAGACTTCAAAAAAAGAGGTGTTATATGTTCGATTGTAGATATTTTTTGTGTATGTTATCCGATTTCTCCCTCTTTTCTAGACTGATTCTCAAAATTATTTTTTTTGTTTGGTAGAGTATACTTGCAAGCTATTCCCATTTAAATTTCATCAAAGTCGGTTTATCAGTTTTTGAGTAACACTCAAAAAATGTAAAGTGTTACAATCTAAGCCTAAAAAGCTTATCTTGATGGTGTTATCATTGACGGTAAATGACAATCGATCCCGTAAGTAGCAAGGGTTAGGAAAACAATTTTTTACCGAAAAATGGAAACGACTTCAACACCAAAAATTGTGAAATAACTTGTCGAAGTCGGTACCATGCGCATAATATTGTAATAATACAAGTAGGTACTTACTTTTGAACTTTCATGGTACCGACATACCATGGACCGACTTTAACTCATATGGAATCGATTCATCAAAAACAAAAGCGCCAATCCGTCATACCTTTACATTATAGATATGACGACGATGGCGGGAAAAAGCATAAGAATGGCTGTCGTTAATTTGGTTTTTCCTAGATTTGTGTTTTTTCGAGTTTTGATTGAGAAATTGATACTGATGATTGCACGAGTATAGGCAAAGTAAACAAAATCATGAAGTGATGTTTTGTGTTTTCGTCATCGCCTTAGAAGACTTAGTAATGCTTCCACCCCACTACTAGAGTGTGACTTACTGCCGTATCTACCTATATAAACAAGTAATAATAAATGACTTAAGTAAAAGTAATTGCCTACTTAAGCAACGGTTATAATACTAGAGACTAGTATTTGCTTGAAGTTAGAACTATAGAATTAGAGGCTAGACTCTTAGCCGAGTAATAGTCACCATTTCCTTTACTTAAGCAATGAGAACACGTCAATTTATCGTTTTTATTGCACAAGTGAATTTGAATTAAAATGACTGAACTGTGAAGGATCTATTATGCTATGAAAATTAAAATCCCATGAGAAAAACCTAATAGGTACAAGTGTAAAAAGATTTATCCAATTTTGATAGGGTTATGTTATTACTTATCTTTTTACTTAATAAAAAAAGCTTACTATAAAGTTTGAGATTATATAGATGATTAAGATGCTTGGAATACTCCACTTCTGGCAAGCTGTCTCTCTGCCACCCATAAAATGTAATATTTGTAGTACCTAAGTAGAAACATTGTAAACATCTATATAAAAAGAATGGCCCCGAGTTTCTTGCCGCTTCATCTCGGTGGGCTCTATACATTTTGGAACGCGGCGGTAGAGTCTTTAAAGTACATTATAATGAAAAATTGACGTTCATAAGTGCGTCTTTGATGCCTGAATTGAATAAATGATTTTGACTTTGACTTTGACTTACTCAAACATTTAGTTCAGTAATTAACGTCCATTGCGCGACTATAGAATAAGATTTAATTTTGAAGTATTCTATCGTCAAGTAATTACTTCATTGGGAAATTAATTAGCAACAAGTAATTACTTGTTTATAAATACGAGTGTTAGACAGGACAGTCACCTAGACTAATTTATGTGACTGTAACTACTTAAATAAATATGTAACTTGATGTAGGTGATTGAATATTTACTTAAATAACTTGAAGAACTAATATTAAAACCACAATATTCATTATTGCAAATTGAAAATTATTGCAAAATGCTCGGACCTCGTGCCTCGGTGGCCTAGCGGTCAGGGCGTCTGACACGGATTGTCAGAAGACGCGGGTTCGAATTCCATCCGATGTTGTGATTTTGCCCCTAAAATTGCAATGTTTGGTATCGCTTAGGAGACGTTAGTGCTTTCAAAATCACATTACAAAATTATGAAGGGTTAAGACATCAATACAAAAGTTAAGTATTTGATAACATTCTTCTTTTGCTTAACCTTGTTGATGTGTTATGAATGTGAGGTGAGCTCCGCCACTGCGAATACTTCATAAACTGTATTATGTAACATTATTATGTTCAATTAAATGAAAAGGTTCAATGTCAGTTTTATCAAAATTAATAAATAAATTACTGATATAAAATAAATATAATATAAATTAAATGAAGAAAACATATATATATATATATGTGAGAGAATATGAAATAATAACTGTTCTCAGCGCCATCTATTGAGCTTGTTCAATAACCGGTAATAGATTAATAGCCTTTATACTCTGTGTAAGTTTGAATCTTGTCGGGTATGTGGAGTTGCTGTCACCTGAACGAAGTATATTATCTGTGGCTGTCACTGAGTCAGTAGTTCGGATCGATCTGTCTTCACTTTGAAACAGACGACCGACCGTGCCAGACGTGCACACTGATTCTTTTCCTTTGTCAATATGGCCGATCATGGCTGCCCCGATTTCGAAGAAAATCCGTTTCAATCTCCGAAATATATATATGTTCACTGTTACACTAGTTACAATATTCCATAAATATAGTAGCACTAGTTCAACAGTTTTCTTCTCGCAATTTCATAACAGACTGGCAGTTCATGTGGGTGTCAACTACTACTGTAAATAGTAAAACGAAATAACGACCAAAATAGACAAGGATCCGACAGCCTATACAAATGTTCTGATGATATTAATACTCATTTCACGTTACACTACTCGTGGGTGAGAGTGGAGGAAATTAGTGTAAAATGTATATCGGGGTATCAGATGATTGAAATGGTACGGTAAACGAGTAAGCATGTTCAAACTGTAATGATGATTGGACTTGCGTAAAACGTGATTAAAGTTAAGTGTAATTTAGTTGCCTTGAGAGGGTATGTGTGCTTATCTATTATTGGGATACCAATAAATAATAGTAGATCAATGTATAGTTGAGATTGAAGAAAAAAAACAATTAATCGTGCTTATTAGCCAAATAACGACCGTAAGAGTACCTTACCCTACAATATTGAAAAGTGTGCAGCGGCGTCTGCGAGCCCTCGTCGGGTACTCTTCGGCACACTCACCCTGAAGAGGAGCATCGGACATGCTCGAAACCTGGTCGACGTATTCGATCCCTAACGTTTTGCCAGTAAATAGTAATAGTTTAATATGTGTCCAACTCACGAGAATTTCAATACAAAATGTATATACTTTTTTTAATTAATACATAAAAGTATTTTTTATTAATGGAATGTGTATTACGAATATCAGCATACTGGTTGAATCATTATGGTAACGAAATAATGCAGTTGCTAAATCTTCGGGTTTTACGATGATCGAGTTAACCACACACGTTGCAGTTCTTGGAAAAGTAGGTAGATTTCTGCGAAATCTATTGTATTATTGGCCAAATATGGCGAATCGTGAGTCAAGGGGCATAGTGCCTTATGGAGTAAAATACTACCTGCAACGTATACTTCAAACCTCAACAGAGTAATGCTTCATACTAAGGCAAATGGGGTATCAAGCCAAGACGGATTATTGTGAAAGAGTCCTTCCACTAAAGGATGTATACATATGTCAGCCGCCGTCAGTATTTGTCGGTGAAGGTTTATTCAAAGCTGAGATCAGGGAGCTGACTGTGGATTAGATTAGATTTTGTGCTTATACTCATCCCTCCGCCACTCACGCGAGTACATTAAGTATTTAACAGTAATCTGTTAATTATTTAGATACAGAGCTTTCAAGCCGGAAGAAGTGTTCTTGTGCATTCAAAAACGTGCATACATAATGATAAATTCTGATAACATAAATATAGTTAATGTATATATATATATAACCTATAAGCAAATTTTATAACGAGAATATGAAATTTGATAGTATCAAAAAGATGTTATTGTCAATGATTTTATAGTTTATGGTGATAATTAAACATTCAAATTTAACAGCATGACCATGGATAGTTTACCCGCGGTCACGTTCTTGGAAATGTTTAGTATTCGTAGTATTAAATAATATAAAATATACGCGATCCCTGTAACTGTTTGCTTAACTGCTAATAATGTCAGTACAAAAATATTAATTTCGAATGCTACGTTTGTTACTTTTACTGTTACTTTGTTAGGCCTTTATTAATAAACGTTGCGTAAACCTATAGTAGGCGTAACATGCTTTGTCTTGCTTTCACGCGTGACATTTACTGCAAGCGAAAAATTGACAGATAGATGTTTTAACTACTCCGGGTGTAAGCGAAGTTTATTAATAAGGCCGTTACTGTTTAGCTTAAACCGGTGCAGTTTCCAATTTTGGAGGTTCCTACTAATTGCCAAACGAGCATTGCTCTCGAAAGGAGGAGTTTATGGACAGCATAATCCAACACGCGCTCCAGTGCGTGTCGGCGGATAGACTATAGTGGCCAGCTCTAGTACCCAGGATTTTCATAGACCTGACAAATATAAATATAAGAACAACAGTTGATATCGACTGTTGTTCTAATACAACAACCGGGGCTAACAGCCCACAAGCTTTCATCCATCCAAGGAATACTGCACTCAGATTTGCATAACCTAGTTGAAGCTACAAACAACTGGAGTTATAAATTAATTATTGAATTACCCTTAAAATCAAGATGGCGGATGACGCACTGGATCGATTACCACGCAAAACAATTTTATTTTTATTTTTGTTAGACTGCCTAGCCTAGATAGACCTTACTCAACAATTATTTTGTATTTTTTCCGGGTTTGCCCCTTGTTTGAGCTGATTCGACTGGGCTATTAAGAGCGCCTTGTTTCTTGTCGTTGACGCCTGTACAAAGAATATTTTAATCTAATTAAGTACCTATAGTAACATTTTTTTTACATCTACATCTTATTTCCCGAGTTTTTTCTTTAGCACTACACACAAACCGCAGTTTGCCGCTAATGCCGGCCGTACGTGACTCAACCTCAGTTTGAGAGAATGTTTCCTCAACACGAAATTGGAGAAGATTTTTAAAAGTGGCAACTATTTTCACACATTTTGGTCGGATAATTGTACGAGCATCTTTTTTAAAAGGGAAAAAGTTGTGTCAGAAGTCAAAATCTATACTGCCTTGTGATTCCCTAACGATTCGTTGATGCGCTCGTCGACGAGCTCACCGATGTCAAATACTTTATGAGATATCACCCTTGTACTTAAGTTGCTGTCATATCACGATGTCGATAAAAATGAAGCAGTTTATCTCTTAAGCAGCGATTTATTTAAAACTACAAAAAAACATATGACATTTTTAAGACTTCTTTTAACATACTAGAGTACATTAAACATTTTTTAAACAAACCACTTAATTTGACCTTTAAAGCAGATTTCTCTTTATTCACTATTGTATTTGTAAACACATATCATAAAATAGTAATTTTTAATACACATACATTGACGGATTATTTTTTATTTAAGTATACACATAATTTTTTTATGAATTTTGTACGCCTTTAGTACGTTTTTACGCCATGCATTTGCTTGATTTCAAGTACAGGAAATTGAACGTAGCCAAGCGCTGAGCAGACAGCGCTTTAAGGTTGTTTTTCCAACATTTTTTGTCATCTCATCATTTGTTTCAAAGGTGCAAACTCTGAATCGCTGCATGGCTGTTATTTGTGTTGTCTACTTGTACTCTAATGTCATCAATGAAATAATTGTTATTGTAAAAGTTTTTAATAGTGCTTACGTATTAAACACATATTTAATTCAAATAAACTTAAGAGCTTTTCTATAGCAACACATCAAGTAAATAAAAATAACAATAAGTGTCATCACACTAAATTCAACACGATTTAACCACACACGTTGCAGTTCCTGGAAAAGTAGGTTGACATCTGCGAAATCTATTGTATTATTGGCCAAATATGGCGAATGGCGAGTCAACAATAATTTTGCGATGTCTTATTTTGTAACGTGTTAATTTTTTTACTCGCAACTGCAATAATACAGCCGATTGAACCACGTGCGTTGACGACTAATCATTTATGGACCGTGGTACCCCTAACCACAGATATGCAACACAAAACCAAAAACATAGGGATAGTCAGAGTGTTGGTTTATGTGTATCTATTATTCGTCTGACATTTGAGAACATCCTTTGAACAGTATTCTCTGAATACTGATCAAAGGACTGGATATCGTTAGGTGTTAATAATTAACAAATCGAATTAATTGTCGTTTTCATAGGTATTATTAATTTTAATGGATATTACGTACGCTATTATACGCATATGTTTAGTGACTTTCAGAGTTCGTTAGTATACGGCTATTATATTACCATTATAAAATGATCACCGTGTTTGATTAGAAATATTATAATTATAATAAAAAATAACTGTTTTATTCTCGAGAATCATAATAATAAAGTAATAATAATAAGTATAAAATGGCATAACGCCGGTAGTACCGCTCTAGTGAAACCACAGCACACCTCTTGACACCCTTTAGCCATCCACAGCAACATTGCCCCTTATGTCACCATTGCTGGTGGCCCTTATGGAGTCCCGTTTAGTGGGTGGCAAGTCATCACCTAATTAATTTTAAAGATGAGACTAAAACTGGGAAGTGCCGTAGTCTCGTCAATAGCCATTTCCATTATCATTAAGAGTGTCAATAGCCTTACTATGTTTCCAATTTTTGTAATAGCAATACCATGGCACCTTCATCCCAATTGCTGGTTTTATAAGCACTTACATTGGACATTTAATACCAAACAGGCCTCTAAGTATTGGCTACAGCCCCCATATGCCTTTGTAAAGAACCGGATAAAATACGTGAAATAAAATGCGATGATAAAAATCATTTAATCATAGTCATCTCTTTTAATTTGCCGAAAATAAAGGTCAGGCTCCCCTCTCAATATTTCTGTTATGTTATTTAGACTGTTACAATGTAACATATCATCTTCTTATCACCAATGAACATATTGTCTGACAACAAGAATAACTATGGCAGTCCACTTTCAAGGACATATCCACGGACGGATCCGTTAACCTAGTAGTAGGTAGCGACTCTGCCTGCAAAGGGTCCCAGGTTCGATCCCAGGCCGGGGCAAATAGTTGTGTGGTGAGCAGAAATGTTTTTTCTCAGGTTTTCGATGTTGTGATATGCTACTGTATTGTTTCCAAACCTCCCGCGACACCGAAAACCCTAGTACAAATTGTAAATTGTAAAATAATTGTAAAGTAATTTATAAATATACATTGTAAAGTAAATGTTATATTATTATATTTTATTTTAACCAATGACTACTTCCACTCACCAGCAATGATCATAAACGTTCTCTACTTCGTTAATCTACACTGGACAGAACGTTAACGCATACATACAGTTCATAACGCAACGTATAATGGGCCATGAATATACGTGACACTAAATTTATAATATTTATATGAGTGTAGCGTTTGTTATTACAAAATACGAGCTCATATATGGACGAGTACAGAAATGGAATATTAAATAAGACGTCAGTAAGCTTGAAACTGTGTATGTACCTTCACTCGGAATTGGATCAGATTATTGAATGAGTGCGCTGCGACGTACGACGTCGCCGGTTCCTTGTACGGAGTAGGGTACTAAGAACTCTAGAAGTGACTGCTAAGTACCAGGTTTTTAATACTTATAATTCATTGTCTATCCTTTGACAACTATATATCACTTTAACGCCAGATTCTATGATCGAAAGTACAACAAAGAAACTAGAGTCCCTTTACGAAAGAAGTCCAGACTTGGCGCTAGTAGTCGTACATTAGTGAAACATTTAGTACATATTTATTTAGTATCTTTAATTTTCCGTGGGACTTATTTCGTCAAATGGATTCTACCCTATATATACCCTAGAACGGGGATTTTATAAACAGCTGTCTCCGTCTCTCCGTCAGGTGTGAGAGATTTTTAATCCTAGATCCTCTAGAGTCTTAGAGTCCTCGAGACCTTTGGTTTTGCGGATGTCCGTGGGCGACGTTGATCACTTGCCATCAAGTGAGGCGCTTGCTCGTTTGCCAACCTATCCCATAAAATAATACTACTACACCACTAGAACACTAAATTTCTTTTTAAGTATATAACGCGAAATTCATCATGTGCATAACTTATTTACTAATATTTTTTTATTGATTTAATATTCATTTCCGCTCACGAATTCATCCACATGGAAGTTTATCGCCATCCCTCAGGACCTTACAGTTGAATCGGAATAAAAATAATCTACGTTCTTAGTTAGTTATGGGTATAAACTATCACCATTCGAAATTAGATCCAAATTTGTTGAACCACTTCAGCGTGAAGTAACAAACTATGTCACAAACTTTCGCCATTATTATAATAAGTGTGAAATCTGATACAAGTAATGTCACTCGATTTATTTCCAATATCTCAACCTTTGAATTTTGAAGTCCGTGTTTGTAATAATACATGAACAACAAAGAAATGGAGGATTATTGGGGTATAATAAACCTACTAGTTGTTTATTTTAATGTGTTCAGGTTCTTGTAGTATAACGTAGGTAAGTGTAAAGCTTCTTATCAAAACTCAGATGTGTACGCTAGGCTTAATTTGCGTAATAGCAAAGAAGATATACCTACTATTACTATGTGCACTACTTTACTTACTACTAATGCTACTTTTTAAGCGCAGTAGATTTCTTTGTCAGTGAGTTCGTACGAATAGTTACATGCCACCATACCTACCTATTTCTACATCGAAGTAGTAATGTTCACAATACTGTTTTGGTTTGCAGGTATGGTTGCCGGCAAAATTGCAGGCGCATGTGCAACGAAATGCGTCTGTTCTAGCCAGAGGTTACCACCTAACACAAGGTGGAACTCGTGCTTGTACCATCTCATAAAAACATATAACAAAACTAAGAAGGTATCGTCTGGGCTGCTATATGTTGAGCTAACCATTACGACGTAAGAACTACATACTATATACATTATTTGGGAAATTAATGTTTTAACTCGTCGTCTCTTAAAGTTAAACAAAATATAGAAAACTTTTATACGTGTACAAATTTAAAACATCATAACTACGTTCAAACAGACTTACGCCACAAGTTATATCGTAATTATGTTTTTGCAGTAAGTTCAAAAAAGTAAAAAGGCTTTTCCAGCATATTCTACAGCAGTGTGACCTAGCGAGGTAATCCAGTTAGGAGGCAGGTCGGTTTGCAGGACACAGGGGTTCATGCCATACACCAGCGGCCTCGGGACGTTCATATTCCATTTGGATGTAAAGAAGCCAGCATACATTCTCACAATTTGTTGTATCTCCCAACTGGACGAAACTTCAAACGAGAGTAATAGAGTATTAAAGTAGAATCAAAAGGAAAGGGAACCGGGACTATTTATAACTCAATGTTCTTACATATTAATGCACATCATTATTCGTTAGCTTGATAGATAGATACTTAAAGGTATACTAAGGAAGTTAGGTTAGGTACCTGTATTAATGTTCATTTCATTGAATTCCATGTGTATAATTCAACATTGAGCTTTTTTATAAATATTATTCGTAGTCTGGTCTAAAAAAGGTTGACAAGAAGCGAAATGTAAATTAATTTTCTCACATGTAGGTTATGAAATTCCCTATTAATTAAATCTCTCTTACGAGGAGGCTTAATCCATTTTGCTGCTAACTCAGAGAGACGTGTGGAGCGACCTACGTCATGCGTCCTAGTCTGATGTAGGCACATTTTACGGTATACTCGTAACTTATTTACATATCTGAATAAGTCAGTCTTTACGAAGCCTGAACTTCGTAATATTTTTGAAACATATTTATTTACTAAAATAAATTTCACAGCTTTTCAATTTCTGACGTTGTCAAAAGTTACATAGCTTACTATTTTTCAAGGTGTAATAAAATTGATGTTTATATTTGCAAAGGTAATTTTAGCACTTGGCATTTTATCGACTAAAATACCTCCATTTTTTACCTACGTGTTAATTCTAGACATGTTTCATTTTTAAAAGTTTGTAATGAACAAACAACGGTGTAACACAATGCGCTAAAGTTATGTAAAGGCTACCTATTTAAAACTCGCTGAGCAATCAAAACATGTCAAACAAACTTTGGGATACATGACGGCTACACGACTCAACTTATCAGTTGAAAGGGCTGGGGTAACTATATTAAATATCGTTGTATATTTTTGGACTCGTTTCTGTATCAAAAATGTTTAAATGTGTGTTATTCTATTTTTTGGAGCACCGTATATTAGTGGTCATGGTAAGTACTGTACGGAAGACGGGGCAGTGACTTATTATCTACTATCTCTATTCAATATCACTTAAGGTGCTGTCAACTCATGACGTCGATAAGTTTATCTCTTAAACAGCGTCTTACTTAAAATGCCAAAAAAATAATACGACACTTCTAAGACTTTTAAGTACACATTGAGGGACTTAAAACATATTTTTAAATACAAGAGTACATTAAAAAAAACCAAACATACCACTTAATTTCAGCTTTAAAACTGCAGTTTTGCTCTTTATTCACATTTGTATTTGTAATGAAACACATATCATAAAAGTACATACAATTAAAAAAAATTAATACTGACTTCCATTCTATTCAGTTATTGGAGTGTACTCGTAACTCAAAAACTACGGGACCGAATTTGATGAAATTTAAATGGGATCACACGGAATATAAGTAAGCATTAAGAATATGAATTTTGAGTATCGGTTCACCCTATCGAAAGTTAAGAGGTAACAGACAGAATAAAAACATACAGTCGATTGAGTACCTCCTCCTTTTTGGAAGTCGGTAGAAAATAGTAATTTTAATACACACACACTGACGGATACTATTTTTATTGAAATAGTGAACATTATTTATTTGTCATGAACTTTTGTACGTTTTTACGAGATGCGCTTGCTTGATTTCAAGTGAAAGAATTCAAGCTCAACTGACAGCGTGCGATTCTCTAATGATTCGTCGACGAGCTCGTCGCCGAGCTCACGGATGTCAAATCCTTTATGAGATATCGTTCTTGTACACAAGGTTGTTTTTCCAACGTTTCTTGTTGTCTCGTCATTTGTTTCACGGATGTTATCAAAGATGCATCGTTGTTTGCTCTTAGAGAATCGCACGTAGCCGATAAAATGAGGGGCGACTCAACGGGTCGTTTGGTAAATTAAATCACATAATAAAACTTTTTGAAATATAACTAATCTGTTGAATCGCAAACATAAATTTATCATCAAGCAGTTACATACATGCGTACATTACATAGTGAATGGCAGTGACTTTGACTTTGACTTTAAAGTATTATACAAACCTACATCATCTTAACAGCCGATACTAAGTATAGTTTTTTTAGCGTTTGTACGTTTGTATTCCCTAAGTTAATTATGTTAATACTTCGAGTTGTTTCAAGTTAGATTTTCATTTTAAAGTAGTCAAAGTCAAGTCTCAGTCACAATAATATGCCGTAACTGTCCTGTTTAAGTCACGTTCTAGTAAGACGGTGGATTAATAAAAGTTACTTAGGTTGACTGCACAAAAACAACGTTTCATGATTTAACACACTTTGCCTACACTTGTGCTCCATTACGATTGATAATCTACCACGATTACACGTCAAACTCTAAGAAACACAATCTATGTAATTTCAACAGAACCAAACAATAGTAATTTAGGTTATTTCCTGCCATCGCCACTACGCGCCATCATGTTTTTAATACTTTTACAATTTAAACTTTTCTCAGTGACGTAAATCCTACTGCCGAATATATTGCTATCCCAAAATAAGGTCAAATACCTTTAGTTAGCATACGTTCGAACTTGCACTGTAATACCAATTTACGAGTTATTGCTGTGGGGAATTGAACATTGTCATCCGAACGAAGTGTTGCCCCCACGCCTCACTGCGTACCTACATGTAGGTAGCGTGCGCAGTACACGTAAAGTTGAGAGGTCGAGTACATTTCAATTAGCTTACGTATAAGTTCAGACCGCTGGACTTGGAATCCGCCAATGGAGTGTATTTGTGAAAGCGAAGTTTCGTGTGATAGTTGTATACTGTGCCACCTCTAGAGACCTAAATCAAATAAAGTTTAAAATTTACACGACTTTGTTTATTAGTGCATAATATAGAACGGGGTGGGTTGAAATCGATAACTGGTCATGAAAGTAAATAAAATAATGACATGTATTTTTTTAAAATTGCGGATCTATTAGCCATTTGTTCTGCTTACTATATGCCCTACCCACTAACAGTTTAACTGCCTCATTTTCTGAGCTATGGGCTGGTTAATTTCTGATTTGTACACGGAGTACACCCCTTCGTTTTCCTCCTCATAGATATTTGTGTGAGCTTAGCATAGTAACTTTGAGCTTACTCATAAAGCTTAAGCGAGAGATCACGTTACAGTGCCATAAGTCATCATTAACTTAAATAATTGATCAAAGACTTTTGTATTGAGGCACTGAGGTATTATGGACGAAAGCCTTCGTAAAACGATGAACGCTGTCCAGCTGAGTTGAATTCGACGATTGACCCTTTCCTCAAAATTTGATCTGTTGGACTGTTTGTCCTAGATGTATTCGTTGACTACTTCTAAAACTGAGTTACTAATTGATAGACCTAATGAGGTAGGCACAACGTGGATATTTGAAATAATCACTCATTCATTCAAATTCATCTCAAGCCTACCATTTGGGTAACTCAATTGAGTACTCAATATACGTATATTGAGTACTTACGTATCAGCTGTTTTTTAAATAAAAGTTTCGATAACATTATTTTGCTTTATTTACTTCTAATTTTCATGTGGCAATTTTTTGATATGTTCTTTTCCCAGATTTGGTAAACCCACGTGTGAAATAGCTCCATAATCATTTGGGATACGACTACGATTATTGTGGCGATTACATTCAAGGGTAGAATAACGAGACTGCCTTTAAAAATGGAAAAAGTGTGTCCATTCGAACGCTACGCTCGTCGCTGTGCGGCTCATATAATATTGATGATACGGCGGCGGTGACTCCGCGCCGAGGGAACATGTGTCGCCTCTTGACCGAAATGTACCTGCAGGTCAACACTCCAATACGGGCTCCCCTCTAAATCCTGCTACTTTCCCCTTTGTCATCTATTTATTGTACCTACCCATTTTCATTAAATACTCTGACAGTTTAAGCGCATCGTTTGTTGTGCGGCTTTTAATAATATTGATGGTATAGCGCTGCCACTGAATATTTTACGTGGTCCACAGGATGTTGAATTATTGATAGAGAAATATTTTTCAGAGTAAATAGTGTTCTGTCGTATTGATCTATGGACGTGGTCCACTGAAAACTGACGTAAATATTTTAATTATCTATACATGGAAGATGCTCGATGATTGAAGATATCATATTTTCTCTGTATAAAAGTGAATGCGTATATTCATATAATTATTTGCCGCATTATTTGAGTTCTTCTTCTAGTGCCTCTCCAACTAGTGAAAGCTGGCTGTCAACTCCGCATATTTCACCCAGTCCCCCATTATTTGAGTTATATAATGTTATTAAAACTCACGTTTATTATAATTTTAGTAATATTAAATCGAGATTATCGTAAGACTTACGCGTTGTCGATATCACGATCGACACTCGTTTCGGGTTCGACCGGAAGCCTTCTTCAGGATCTTTGAGTGCGGTGCGCTCGTCGTTGCGTCCCGCCTCGCACATGAATATTCATAATTGCATAAAGAGACTTTTATATTCAAGTAGTCAGAGTCAACTTCCAGCAAAATAAATAAGTAATGTCTTTAAGTAACCGTCCTGCCGTGAGATTCTCTAATGATTAGTCGACGAGCTTACCGATGTCAAATACTTTATGAGCCCTTGTACACAAAGTTGTTTTTCCAACGTTTCTTGTGATCTCGTCATTTGTTTCACGGATGTTGTCAAAGATACAACGATGTTTGCTCTTAGAGAATCGTACGGCTGGGGGCTGATACCACTAACTAAATTTGTTCCAACTGCAATCGAACCGTATCTGAATTATATGTTTTTTATTCTGCTATTTAGAAACAGTCCAGCTGCAGCTACGTTTATATTGAGGTTTCGATTAAATCTTTATATTCTGATAACTCGATAGATTATAAACTAACTAACAAAGGTTGTCTGGAAGAGATCGCTTTAGCGATAAGACCGCCCATTTGTGCCTATTATTTAAGTGTTTTCATTTTTTTGTGACTTCTTTGGTGCCAATAAAGAGTTTTTGTATTGAATTGTATTGTAACTCATGTTTGTATACAGTGTGTTCAATAGATATTTATTCTATTGTTGCATTTATTTATTTGTACGTTAAGCTTACGTTAAGTTCCGTTCCAATATATTTATAGAAATAATAGAATGGCTTTTTGGGTAATTATCGAACGACAACCAGGGTCGAACTGCAGTTGCAACGGGATAGATTAGTTGAACATTGTGAAATAGTACAGTTGACCCCAGTTCTGTGACGTTATAGTAAATCAATGGAGACATTACTAGAACTCTCTGACAAGTGACAAGTAAATCACTTAAATCACGTTTCATGACTTTGTACACTTTGCCTACACTCTTGCACTGTTACGGTTAACATTTAAAAATAATCCACCTCTATTACCACAACTAAACTATTATAATTCAAAACTCTAAGAAATAAAATCAAGGAATCAGGATATCAAGGAAACCTTAACAAAATTAATTATTATGCCATGTTGGGTTCTTGTCCTGCCAATCAGCCATGCGATTCTGTAATGATTCGTCGATGCGCTCGTTGACGAGCTCACCGATGTCAGAAACTTTATGAGATATCGCCCTTGTAAATAAGGTTGTTTTTCCAACGTTTCTTGTCATCTCGTCATTTGTTTCACGGATGTTGTCAAAGGTGCAACGATGTTTGCTCTTTCAGAATCGCACTGCTGATATCAAATTATCGCTAGTCTGTCTCGTAGTTGTGTCATAGTAGTGAGATAAAAATAATGTTGTTTGTTGCTTACTTACTAATTGTTTCAGGAATAGGTACGACTAATCTACTCTGCGGAAGAGAAAATAGTTTAATTAAGACTAAGTTACCTAATTAAGTACTAGTATTGAAGGTGTTTTAATGCAGTAGTTTACGGTAATGCCGTCTTTTGAATTTATAAGTAATTTTATGCAGTATATAAATAAATAATTTAACTAAGAAAAATTACTCAACCTCGGACAGAGTTCGAACCCGGGGATTCAACGGATTGTTGGTAGACGCAGGTTTGATTCTGATCAGAGAATTTTTAATTTATCTCTTTAAAAATTGCATAGTTTAGTGTCGCTAAGCAGGCGTTACTTCATATTTAATAATAAAGTTAATTTTATTCGTTCATCATCATCATCATCTCAGCCGTAGGACGTCCACTGCTGAACATAGGCCTCCCCCATGATTTTCCAAAAGGACCGGTTGGAAGCGGCCTGCATCCAACTTTATTCGTTAAATCATAATAATCAAAACTTATGTACATAAAATCATAAAATATAAATAAATAAAAATATAAGACATTATGGTAAAAAAATAATCAGATCGGCTGAAGCTATTTGATTATTATAGACACTCGACCTTGATCACAAACGTGGTTTTAACCGACTTCTAAAAAGAAGGCTCTTGATCAATACTCTTTTTGTCTTCTTAATTATTAATACATAATTTAGACCAATAGCAATTGAAATACAGTATTTTTTCTTTTGAACAAATTTATTCTGCAAAGTCCCTCTTAATTATATTTTTTTTATGTAAGCATTCATATTACACTTACCTTGTTTATTTATGCTAAGTGTATAAAATATGTAAGTTGTTAACATATATGTTTAAAAGAGAAATTATGTTATGTAAATTTTAAAACCCTAACGCTTTCTTAGCGAGATCAAACATCGCAAGTTTAGAGAGAAAAGTTACACATCCTCGAATGGGAATCCAACCCGCGTGTTCCAACAAGGGCCGAGGCAGAGGCCATGACCGGTAGACCACCGAGACGATCTCCGAATTTAACTCACTAGTTCCTTTTGACCGTCGTATGGGGTCGGATGAATGGAGATGCTAGCAAACGTTAAGAATAAGTATGCACTA
The DNA here is from genome assembly GCA_917880725.1 of Selenia dentaria. NCBI lineage: Eukaryota > Metazoa > Arthropoda > Insecta > Lepidoptera > Geometridae > Selenia > Selenia dentaria. Next base: position 14,604,260 of record OU862888.1, on the reverse strand, counting down.
AAACATGTCCAACAAGCCAGATTGCAGTTACGAAGTGGGACGGGATACTGCTAAATTATTGTTCTGCTGCGATCGGAGGCACGCAACGGGAAATCTACGTGATATGTGTAACGTCACATATCGGAACGGAAATGTGTTATCTCTGACGTAGCTTTTAGTGCTGAGATAGAATATTCGAGTGTAAAGCACTACTGCGTATATGTTAAGGCACTGTGAAGTGAAATTACTATGTGAATGACGCTGAACAGCTATATCTCAGAGTGACAAGCGAAGTACAGTGCTGTGCAGAACTATCAAAGCTCAAAATTTCGCTTATCATCAGGTGTACGACTCTTGTCTTGTCATTTAATCTTAAAAAATCTTTTTTAGTTTAAAGTCGGTATATACAATTATGAAGTACAGCTATTTCTGATCGCTAAAAACGTGCTATTCTAGGAAATCTTCGCAAATCTTTGAGATATAGAAAGAATAAAGGATTTAATATATGTACTAACTTTGCCTTCCCTATATATGTAAATATGAATCATCATACTTGAGGACTAGGAAAAGGATAGTGTAATCAATTAGTTAAGTTCAATTTAATTAAGCACATTTTTCATTCACAGTTATTTTCAATAAACTTATTGTTACTTAATTTCGACACTGTTGTTGCCGAAATATTGGAAGCTCATTACAAATAAATACCACGGTTTTCATATAATCCCGAAGAAATATCTTGATCTTAATTAATAGATTATAAAAGACAGCCAGTATTCATGTATATTTGTTTAAAATTTTAAAGACACCAAGGTTTAGTCTCCTTAAAGCGAAATAATACAAATAAAAGTTAGAAGAAAACTTGTACGAACTAACCATAAAACAAGTACTTACTATATATATATAATGATGCATTAGTTTAGATTGTGCTAAAGGCTGCATCGGCAAAAAACGGGAATGTGTGCAGGGCGGAATTTCCCTGTCCATATTTCTTCAGATTTGCTCTTACTTGGTCTACAAACTAGTGCTGAGACGATTTATGTATGGTGTTAAAGGTTTAAGAAATGAATGAAGTTTGAGAAATTTCCACAAAAAACAGGGTTTGAAACTGAAAACGAAACCAATGTTTTTGAAGATCATTTTATAATCCTTAGCTAGTACATTCAAAGTCAAAGTCAAAGTCAAAGTCAAAGTCAAAGTCAAAATCATTTATTCAATTTAGGCATCAAAGACGCACTTATGAACGTCAACTTTTCATTATAATGTACTTTAAAGACTACCGCCGCGTTCCAAAATATATAGAACCCACCGAGAAGAAGCGGCAAGAAACTCGGGGCCATTCTTTTTATATGGATGTTTACAATGTTTCTATACTTAGGTACTACAAATATTACATTTTATGGGTGGCAGCGAGACAGCTTGCCAAAAGTGGAGTATTCCAAGCATCTTTATCTTCTATATAATGTCGAACTTTATAGTAAGCGTTTTTTATTAAAACGTTTTTTACAGTCAACTTGAATTTGCCCTCTGTGAGCTCAGTTATGTGCTTTGGGATTTTATTGTAAAAACGCACACAATTTCCTAGGATTCCTACAATTTCCTACAATTTCCTACATTATACAGATACATCTCTACTTATACAATTTATAAACAACATAGTATAAACCCGTTTGAACTTTGCAATATCAAACATAACTTGTATCAACTATTGCGTTATCTGTGCGACGGCAAACGTGCAATAAACTTGGCCAAGTAAATATAACGGCAATATCTCGAAGGAACAACATAGAAAGCAAACAAGCTCACTTTACCAACAACATTAAAGAAGGACAATGTCTTTTTACTGCTCTAAATGTTAAACCGGGAAACACTCACGTCTATCATCTAGTCGTTATTACTCATACCAGTGTACGGGCACTTCGGACAGCCGTGCGATTCTCTAATGAATCGTCGATGCGCTCGTCGACGAGCTCACCGATGTCAAATACTTTGAGATATCGCCCTTGTACTTAAGGTTGTTTTTCCGTTTCTTGTCATCTCGTCATTTGTTTCACGGATGTTGTCAAAGATGCAACGATGTTTGCTCTAGAGAATCGCACGGCAGCTGCCGTGGGATTCTGACTAATAACTAAAAAAACAAAACTAACTAAAATAAACAAATGACGAAATGACAAGAAACGTTGGAAAAACAACCTTGTGTACAAAGGCGATATCTCATAAAGAATTTGACATCGGTGAGCTCGCCGACGAGCTCGTCGACGAATCATTAGAGAATCGCACGGCTGACGCCCATCATCAAGGAGAGCGTGGTCTAGCAGCGAGGGCCGTGCTGACTGCACACTATAGATGTGAGTTTTGGCCAGTCTACCATTTTTTTATGAGTGCTCACGGAAGTTTTTATGAAAATATGCACTAAATGTGGCAATAAGCCAGAGTAAATAGTTTTAACTAACAACTCAATTCGTAGACCCGACTCACAGGCTTACCTACTACCAAGTTAAACTCCTTTCAAAAGCAGCAGAGATTCATTTAGGAAACCTTCGATACGTTATCTTCGATGCAAGGAAATTTTAAGTTGTAGTTGTTCTATTTTTCAACCGACTTCCAAAACAGGAGAAGGTTCTTAATCGACGTGTATATTTTTTATTTTTACGCATAACTTTTTACAGAGTAGTCATATTTTGATAATTCTTGTTTGATAGAGTTCACTTCCGAGGAGGTCCCATTTAAATTTCTTCAAAATCGGTTAAGCGGTTATTGAGTTACAATCCAATAACTGAAAAGTGTTTCGCCTATCTTGATGATATCTTAATTGACGGTGAATGACAATCGATCTATAAGTAGCAAGGTTCACTAAAAAGGGTGTAAGACTTTTTGTTTACCGAAAAATGGAACCGTCTTCAACACTCATAATGTGAAATAATTTGTCGATGTCGGTACCGCATGCGCACAATATTGTGATAATAGGTGCTTTTGAACTATGAACTTTTGAATTTTGAACTAACATGGTACCGACTTCAAAAAGTTGGTTCACACTTTTAAGTATTGAAGTCGGTTCCATTTTTTGGTAATAAACAATATATTTAGACCATCCGCTGTATGATAAAAAAGGCCTCTAAGGTAATGGAAAAAAACTGTCAGCGTAATTGAAAGAGATGCCGTCCACTAACTTATTCCATAAACAAAAATTAACCGGTCATTATTATGCGGGCAGGACAATATCAAATTATTAAAGTTTGTTAAAACACCATCAAAAATATTAAAGCTACGTTGCCATAACAACGATTCATACTAATTAACTTTGTTTCCTCTAATTATCTTTTTGAATATTCCCTGAACAGAATCACTTCACCTCAAAATTGTTTGAGATATTGTTTATTTACTCTCTAGGGGGTGAGTGGGGAACAATGGAACAGTTTTTCTCTGTGGCAGGTAATGAATATGCTGAAACAAAGCGCCCAATACAGAACCTCATTAGCCATTCAGTCCTCGTGCCTCCCTTAAAAATCATTTACAAAGTCTTGATGAATGTTACTCGTGTTTATTACAGCCATCTAGTTCAGTTTCTACTCTTATTTGAGAGATTGCTAAACTTTTTATTGTTATAGCTTTTCTTTTAAACAGATATTTTTGTTATATTAGTACATAATTGTTGTATAATGAAAAAAACAGATTTTTTTAAATCTTTTCTACCGACTTCCAAAAAGGAGGAGGTATTCAATTAGACTGTTTTTTTGTTATGTTTGTTACCTCATAACTTTCGATAGGGTGAACCGATTCTCAAAATTATTATTTTTTGAAAGCTGGTGCTTCCCGTGTGGTTCCATGTAAATTTCATCAAATTCGGCCCAGTAGTTTTTGAGATACACTCCAATCACTGAATAGAATGGAAGTCGGTATTAAATTTTTCAAATTGTACTTGTTTAAGGGACTTTTAGTCTTCACGACCATGCCAGATCCATTGTTACAGATTTTTATTTCATTTGATGTCACATTCTGTAAATGATACAAGAGAAGTTCAACAGCTAACGTTTCTAGCCTATTATAATAATAGATAATACTCGTATATTACCTACGTGACGAGGCCAGAAAGTCATGCGCATAGTATTTCAGCGCGGTCACATTTGCCTAAGACAGTTTATTGCCACCCAGAGCTTTGTGTTAAAGTTGAATTAGCACTGCACAACATTCGTTTTTTGAGTGTAATTTTTCACTCGTTATAGCGACAAAAGAAACGTAGTACTGCTTGTCTGCACTGTAGTGCTCACATAGAGGAATATATACAGAATATCAAGCGCTGCAGTGGTACTAGCCAAAACGTTATCTTGTACATAATAAATGTATATACAGGTCTACCAAGAAAAGTTTTTTTGTCAGCAGCAAAAGGAATATTCTTTAACTCCATTCCACTTGAGTTACTTATAATTACTTGTCATTTCGTGTAATTTGCTGAAATAAAACGATAACATGTCAAGTTATTAGGAATCCATCTACTGTCTGTAGTTGACCCACAAATATGTGTGATCTAACAAAACTGATAGGATTTTTTTCTGTTTTGGTCTTACCATGTATGTATACTACCAAGTGAGGAGACGGCTCAGTCATACCTGGCGATAAGAACCACTTTTGTACAAACAATTGCAGTTTCCAGGAGCTGAAGTTTTGCGTTGAATTCCATTGAGTTATATATATAGATCTCCCTGATACACTGACTTCTGAGCCTCAGAGCTAGCACTTGTTCACTACTGCTTCGAAGCTCTACTCATTGAGGATTTTTTTAAATGTATACTTGTTACATAATTAGGAACTTTCTGACATTTGTTATTTATTTTATTCTTAAACTGATAACATAATTAAATTGTATCGTATTGTAAATTTTTAAGACTGTTATCATTAATCTCAACCTGACATTTGTAATTTTATTATAAGTGAAATAGTTATATTTACCATTTCCAATGACTGCAGGAGAAAAATAATTTACTTTAACATATAATTTACATAGATTATAAATTACTGTAATTATTTACATTAATTACATACGAGTAGATTGAATAATACGTTACAATAAATAAATACATTTCTTTTTACATTAGATGTTTTTATAAATATTTGTACGCCGTAAGGCAAAACATGCAGGACACTTAATTTACTATTTATTTTTAGGATCTATTTATGCTACCCATGTTTTTAGAAATAAATATTCGTTTATTCAATCATTCATATCGTACGTGGCAATGCGGTTAATAATCAAGGTCTAGTACAAGAGGTTTTCACTTACTAAGTCTAATTTTATCGCCTCGTATAACCCAGAGGAAATTCTTAAATCCTGTCCCTCAATAGAATGTCTAACATGATAAAAAATCTCCACCTAGTTTTAAAAGTAGCGATATTTTAAATTAGCATGTTATTCAAAATTCCGAATTCACTTCCTCTGTGCCAACTTCTGTAAATAAATTACAAGTCCAACTTGTAGATGCAATCAACTGCATTTCTGCATTCTAAAGACGCCACTTCACCGGTTCACTAAATGGATGCAATATTTTACAGCACTTTAACTTAATCCGAGCTTAAATATGAAGTATTTACTTGTTCATTACGTTTATAGTTCTAGTAATATAAAATATCGGAAGTATCTACGAGTAAGATTACCTTTGATTCTTATTCAAATCAAGATATCAAGCCCGTGTATTTGTAAAAATTCTTCCCAAAAATCTTTCTTATGTTTATTTCGTTATACTTCGTGGAATATTAATTTAAAACAAGGTAATTAGCATTCAAACGTAGATTATTGTTCGGGTGGAGCGAAAATTGAATTGCTTAAATATAAAATTCAAACAATTCAGAGCCTTTATTAAGTTAGTGAAGTTTTACTTCTTTGTCTCTTTGTTTAGCCAGTCTTAATAAAAGAGAAGTGATTACAGCTTATATCCATAGCATTCATTTGGATTTGAAAGGCTGTAAATTGAGGAATAGATTTTGCTTTTACCAAATGTCTATTCTTTGTCGCTCATGAGTATCTGTTCGTTGATCGGTACATAAATACGGAATAAATACATAAACAAACTGGCCCATAAAGAAAACGGGTTGGTATATAAAACATGCGATAGCTTTAAAAACATATGAGTAATCATTTAAAAATAATAAATATACTTTTTTATTTTAGATATAGGAAGCAGTAATCAAGTAAGTAAGTAAGTATGTAAGTAAGTAGGTGCAGTAAGTACTGAGTATTATTAAGCACGTAAGTACCTTTATATTACTTTTTAAAATAACAATTTTACACTAGATTTCAAAAAAATTACTATAGTATCGAATATGAAATTTTTACACATTTTAGTATTTTGCATTGCCACTGAGCTGTTAATGCTGCTGTTATAAAGTCTGGCCTGTTTAAAAGCTACTAGTGAGATATAACTAAAATGTAAGTGAATCTATATGTAAAAAATAAGCCCTATTTTTCCATGTCACGCTATAACTTGAGAACGACTTTCCCAATTTCATTAATCTTTTTTTAAATGTTTTTTAATATTTCGTAGGAGGTTCTTAAATTAAAAGTAAATAAGAAACGATGTGAGGATAATGTGAGGCCGAAGGCCGAGCCTACTTCGCGAATGAAGTCTCGGGCAGTTGCTAGTAGGAAATAGATAATTTTATTATAAATGTGAAAGTTTATAAGTCTGTGAATATTTGAGCGAGGATTTGAGTCAGCTTGTATATTTGTGTGTTCTTTGCGCTGATGCGACTCTACGAATTTGGATGAAACTTGTAACGTATATATAGTTTCTACCCATGATTACATACATGATTACTTTTGACACATTTATGTTACTTTTTGTTCCGTTTCATCGGGTAATTCCGATAGATCGTTACATTGTTATTGCGGGCAGAAAAAGTTACTACATACTATTATTATACAGCCCAAAGCGACTAGAGCCAGCATTGAAGCATAGGTACATTTGAACATCTAGATATTGCCTGCGACTTCATCCGCGTGGAATAAGATTATCGTTATCCTTCGGGTACTAATGTGGTAATCTTGCCTGAGTATGAGCTATCTCCATTCCAAATTTCATCTGAACCTGTTTAGCCATTTCAGCGTGAAGAAACAACAAACATACATACTCACACAATCACTCCCTTTCGTATTTTACATGTTAGTGTGATTTAGAACTACTCGTTAAGTTTTATTACTACCGCTTCCATATATAGGGCATGGTATTTACCTGTTTATATATAGATATGTACATAACGCTATAAAAAAGACAAATGAATTATATTATAATAATCTAATACCAATAACTAATAATTGTACAGCGTACTAATACGTCGTAGACAGCTGGCGTATTTTATGATGTTATTGATTCTAAATGGAATTCTTAGTACTTAAGTGGAAAAATATGTTACTTTATGAAAGCAGGATATACCTAGTCTGTAGGAACATCCTGCTCATAAAAACGAAGGGTTAGTGCAGGGAGGTCGCGTGTGTTCGCAGCCTTATGCAAATGTAACGATAACACGCCTTTAGGGTCAATAAACTGTTGCCTACTCAGCTTTACGACATGATAAGTATATTGCCGTTTTATATCTTTGTACGAGTATATCCTTAGTTTTGGGTCATGTGGGCATTTGACTAATATTTATTCTGTTTTGTTTCAGATTACCACACTTCTTGGTGTTAAAGGTAAATACTTTTTTCTGACATAGGTAGTAAATCTTGATCGTAAGTACATAAATAAGTAAGTAGGTATTACACGCAGTGGGTGTACATCGTTTTCACGGATATGATATTGAAAATTTTTAAGCATTAAGGGACGTAAAACATATAAATAACTTGAGTCCATACTGAATACATAACGGAGTTAATGGAGACTTGGGGTGTGCGCGGTGCGTTCCGTCTATGGGCCCGTACTTGTTGTATTAGGTACATCGAAGTCGACCCTGTAAGGCCGGGTTTTTTAAAGAATATGGCTACGGTTACCTCTGCCTATCGTAAGAGCCGACTCATCAACGAGCTCAAGGATGACGGCGCCATGATGTGGAAATTGACACAGCCATCTTTAGAAGAAGACTTTTTAAAGATGGAGATGCGAAATGCTTTCAGAGTCGACCCAAAGGGTCTTGATGATCCCAATGCGTTCCTATGGAGATCCTGGGCTCATCTATAAGACATCGAAGAAGGCCACCGAGGGGGTTTTAGTGGAAAGTTCCACATAACCCGGGCGCTCCCCATAGTGTCCGGGTATCTAATAAAATCCCTCTAAAACCCCTAGTAAACAAAAAAAAACAAAAAAAAAGGTACATCGAAGTGTACTTATATCAAACAAGGCGACATCGGCGGGTTCACGCTTGTGCTTGTCCGTCGCTTGCAGTGTGCTGAAGCCTTAAGCGTTAATAACTTGCCAAGGCACGTCGAGCCATATTTCGTATATAGTTCCATATTATGTTGCAGTATATTGCTATTTAGATTAAATTGGAAATAAGTTATAAGAAAGATCATTATCGGAAGGTTTATCAATGTGAACGATTCTTAGTTCATCTTTCGCATAGTTTAGGAATTCTGAGGGGCACATAAGAAGGTACTTTAGCGGGTCAGAAAAATGAAGGTGATGTTTTTCAACTGCCTTAAAAAATGACCAAATAAAAGTCGTGCTAAATCAATAACAACGTTCACGTCGCTATAACTCAGCTGTGATAGAAGACGTTGCAGCACGCGCGTGGACCAATCCCTGCTTTCCTTCTGAAATTTAAACCAATCACCGAACATGTCTATTTGTAACCTCGGAAGTAATTCGTATTTGGAATCATACGTCGTTTTGGTTTGAAGGACCACTTTTTGTGTGGAATTTGTTCTGAGTTATGCTTCCTGACATTATTTCTTCGTAGCTCTAAACCACATAATATATTTTTTATACTTATACAATTTTATTTAGATTCAAATTTTTTATTGGCCTTATAACATTGTCAGTTACACTGTGCAAGTCAAATTTGCAAAATAATGTATAAGTATGAAGTAATAAGTCAAATTTAAGGATGTACATTATACAGTAATAGTAAGATTATTAATAATGTCAAACAGATTAATGACATCAATGACACTGAAACAATAAAATAAACATTTTCGATACAACATACTATTGATGAGATCATTTAAAAGATTGACATTTTATTTTACAATATTTAATGTGTTTATAACTGTTATTATTAGCTTGTTATGAATTTGGAAGGACGCACCGATGAAGAAACGGATGAACTATCATAAAAAGATTCCTTATCTTGGATAGGACAGAATGCCAAAATAAAATTTACTAGTTATTCTTTATTTCTCTATACAGCACTTAATTTGACATCACTTATAAAGTAGTAAAAGCTATAATCGAATATACGAGTCAAATTTTATTATAGTTAGGGAGCTGAAGAGGATAATATTGATGTAACTTGCTCTTGTAGGCAGTCTGCAGTTGTACCATTTGAAACATTACAGACTGCATTCTGTGTGTTAACATTTTAACAACAACATTTAACGTATGTGAGATCAAATACTCCCATTATTTTTCAATAGTTTAAACTACAATCTAAAAACACACGGTCCGTACCTTCTGTTGATTAAATGTATTGAAGATCACTATTTACTTTACAATTAGTTTCTCCAAAATATCACGTGTGAAAGCAATCTTAAGCTAAAGTCGTTATGTAAAGTTGTTGTTAGGTAAAGTTGTTGTGAAGTAAAGTTGTTGTTCAGTAAAATTGTTGAGATCGTAGTGAACCTCGTGTGATCGTAGTGGGTTCAGAAGGATGCAGATTTTTCTCTCTAAAAATTGCAATGTTAGATACAAAGTATATGATTCTAAGAGCAGCACTCAACAACCCATTATTGTTACAATCACAGGGCTTACGTCCAATCATTGGCATCTACCACGAAATCCCTACAGAGCACCACGAAATCTACCATATGCGGTTAACCTTAACCTTTGCAACATTTCTTATCTTGGTCCTATTTCTACTACGCTAGGGTTCAAATCCGCTTGGAAACGTGCGATTAATGCCTCTCTGAACATAGCAGTGGACACGAGTAAGATCTCTACGGCTGCCATTCACATACAGGTCAATTAGTTCTAGTGATTCTGCGACAACGTGACTGAAAGTCAAGTCTACTAATTATTATAATTGTTTAAAACTTTTCCTTCACTAGTTAGATACAATAATTTCCCTTCCCTCCCCCGCTTAATGATAGGAACTACCAAAATCCGGTTATTTTTCTTAAAATAAAAATTACTTTTTGTAAAATAAGCAAAGCCACCGTACTTAATAATCTTAATATTAAACATATAACAATATCCCAAAAGTATACATTCTTGTTCCCGCCTAAAAAATTTAGTTTGTCTTATGCACAGAATTTGGCGTACATTTACTTGTACAGGCTATAGGATACTACATATGTTACCATATACCTATTTATGATCGATCACAGCAGTAGAGTCACTATCATAGTCATTGGCGTAGTAGGTACGTCTTTGATGATGCACGATGCTTATACCGAATAATTTTGATTATGATTTAAAAAAGTATCCTAAAATTATTTGGCAGTATTTCTAGTAGTTCGGGTCAATGTATAAAACATAGTATTACTTTTTAAAACACTAACGCCTGCTTTAGCGATCTCAAATATTGAAATTTATAAAGAGAAAAATTCACATCCTCGGACGAGATTCGAACCCGCGTCTTCTGACTCTCCGTGTCAGACGCCATTGACCAACTAGGCCACCGAGGTTCTGGTCCGAGCATCGAAAGTTCTCTCTATAAATTTCAATATTTGAGATTGCTAAAGCAGGCGTTAGTGCTTTAAAAAGTAATACTATAAAAAAATTACAAGGGTTGCGATGTCAATACGAAAGTTTAAGTATTTCTAAATAATGCTTCTTTCGGTTGGATAGTACTGTCGAAGCTGCCCAATAGATATCGCTCCGTCCCCGCAAGACGGTTAGTCAAATAGAGAGTTAAAATTCGATGCTCGGACCAGAACCTCGGTGGTTTAGTTGGTCAATGGCGTCTGACACGGAGAGTCAAAAGATGCGGGTTCGAATCCCGTTCGAGGATGTGAATTTTCTTTCTATAAATTTCAATATAAAACATAGTTATTCGATTAGTTTACTAACCGTCATCGTTTTATCAGGTTTATTATATGTATATAAATGAATGTTCTTGTTTGCTTCAGAGTTCAATGTTCCAAATAAGGGCGCCTATATTACTTGTATTGTAAGTAAACAACAATCGATCTATAATGGATTATTGCGTAGCAGGTCCATACGAGATAATTAGTTCTGTTTAGATACGAAATGAGTGACTAATATGTATCTATTGATATATTTTGTAAACATGCTACATATATTATTACGAGTATCTTAGAAGGGAGTTTCCTTTTCGACATCCTGGTATCACTAACACATAATAAGTGTAAAATAATAAGCAGTAGTTGAAGTAGATATGTTTTGAACTCTACTTAAAAAATAAGGAGGTTCTATGTTCGACGGAATGTTATTTTTTTATGTATGATAACCGTTTTCTCCCGCATTTGTGTACTGATTCTGAAAACTATTTTTTGAAGGAGTATATTTCCGAGTCGGTCCCATTTAAATTTCATCAAATTCGGTCAAACGGTTATTGAGTTCCACTCCAACTGAAAAGTGTTTTAATCTACCTTGATGATATACTTATTAAGGGTGAATTATAATCGATCCCGTAAGTAGCAAGGGTCGCTAAGACGGGTAAATAAAATGTTTACCAAAAAATTAACCGCCTTCAACACTAAACAGTGTGAAATAAAGTTTCGAAGTCGGCACCATGCGCACAATATTGTAATAATAGGTAGTTTTGAACTATCACGAACTATCATGAACTACGATGAATACCACCGATTTGCTGGTCTAAACATTAAGCTAAAGCTTTTGTGGTACTGCACTGGGCTCAATATTCTAAGACATTGGTTCTTGAGTCTTATTCTCTAGTATCCTTATTAATCATGCAGCTTATAAACTTTAAATAGGCCGTATCGTATATCGTAACATATTTTCCATCGTCACTTGTTTACAAATAAAAAATAAGAGCATCAATAACAAACAGCCAATACCTGACGCTCAAGTCAGAACGTGAAGTTTTCCGCAGTAATTATTCCAGCTCCTTTCCCCTTCAAATAGGGTGATCTATCTTAACGAAATCCATAGAGTTAGAGTGGAGACAAACGATCCGATATTGCGAATTACGCCTGACTGAAGTCTTTTAATTAAGAAACGGTGCGTTCCCCATCAATTTGCGCATCCTTGACTTGTGATTGTTTGTAACCGGCTCGTTAATCAAATACGCTATACTGTACTGTGGTACACAGGGTGTACACCGCAGAGGTGTAACCAAAAGGTGGATGGTAAACAGCAGCCCAATCATGCCTGCAATTGAGACGTGTTCGAGCTCTCCTTTGCCCCAACTCTATTTGATTTTGGGCTCATGCATATTAGTGAATATACTATTAGGTTGGCAACGGCTATGTATGTTATGTTATGTCAGGTATGTGGTACATTATATAGGATATTCGTGGAATTATTGTCGCAAATTGAAAATTCGGTGGAATGTCGTGTAACATCTGTCTTAACAGTATGTGGTTATATAACCATTATTATTCACATATATGAATAATAATAAACAATATGCTATAATCTCTACACTAATATTATAAAGTGGAAAGATTTGTTTGTTTGAATTGAATAGGGTCCGTAACTACTTGACCGATTTGAAAAGTTCTTTCAACATTAGAATCCTTCATTATTCCTGATGAACATAGGCTATATAATAGTGGTACAGTGGTCGCCGGGATCTTGCAGCGTAATCTCCCTGAGGATGGGCATCGGACATGCCCGAAACCTAGGTCGATAATGTCGGCTAATTACTTAGGTAAAGTCAGTCAATTTTGATATTAAATATAATATTACAGTTATGCTAAAATAAATACTTTTTCATGTTAAAATATGCAATATAAACGACGGTACAAACTAGGACACATTATTCGTACCTTGGTATTAATCCTTATCCACTCTAATAATAAAAAGGAATGATTTGGTAGTTTGTTGGTAAAGAATAAACGCAAAACTATTAAACCGATTCAAAATATTCTTTCACCAGTAGAAAGCCATACCTATTTATTATATGCCTAAGTAACATACGCTATATTTGATTCATCATCATCCACGCGGGCGAAATCGGGGAGCACATATAGTGAATAATATAAAGTAGTGTTTGCATTGGCTGTAACAAAGATACTATGTAAATTTGCAGTTAAATTTGTAAAGTTAGTCTTTAATTGTATGTTCTGTGTAAGCTATATAACTGAAGTAAGTACATTAAATTATTCAGATGTATAAAAGCTAGCAGAGGCCCAACGATTGTTCAATTATTATTTTATCTTAGTGGATGTTATATTAACTTAAAGCGTTATTTTTCAATTCATAAAGGTAAACTATACTAGTACATACCATAGAAAAATATTCACCATTTTTTTAAGAAATATAATTACAGTTCCATAATTTTGTCACTGTTCCATTTTGAGTTAAGTGCATCATAAGGTTTCAGGCTCGGTTATCGGGTCAAACAAATGTAACAAGAAACTTTTGAAATAAATCTTTAGATTGAATCTTTAGACCCACAGTAGTCAATAGATGGCATGCATTAGTATTTCCTCTACAAGAAACCTAACCTAAAACATAACTGGCTACTATAAAAAAATCTCTATGCTGGCCACAAGTGGATGTAGCAACTCTACAAAAGTGTAAGGTTATGTTCTTTCGAAGTAAATAAATAACAAATGTTACCAACAGCTTCTATGTGATATTACAGTATTCTTTATATAAAACCACTTTAAGAATTTTACATCGTAAACCAAGATCATAAAAATATTTTATTGTTTTCACATACAAAGTCTATGGGTACTTATATGATTTTATAGTTATTACTTAACATTACATTGAACATCGAAGTTTGTGGGCTTTAATTCCAAAATGCTATTGAAATGACGAATGAAATTTGACGGATGAATTAGGGTTATCAGAAGAATCTATTGCTTGGTATAGTTTTAGGTAAACATATAAATGAACAGTAAATTTGAAAGCTTAACAAAAGTAGGCTTACATCCAAAACAAAGAAAACGAACCACACAACAAGGGCCCTAAACTCACAATGGAACGGCAAACGTACCAAAATACACGATTAAAGATTAAATGTTTGTTTATCATCTCCGTCTTATTTTCGTATAAAAGGTGTTTCGAAATTTAAGGGTTACTCGATCACTGAATATTTTATTAACCTGCTGTGATAAGAATACCTGAGTGAGATTCCGAACCTTGCGAACACCCTTTCATGCTTAAAAAGCTGCGTACTTTTCCACATTTTTAAGGAGCTTACCATTATACTAAACATTTTTGATCTTGTCACGAGACGTGGAATCTCGGAATTATTCGAGTTCACATCTGAACGTTACACCACTCTAACGCGTTTTATGAAATGATTCGGTTTTTTCGTATCCGAGTTTTTATTCTTCTTTTGTCCAATTACGGAAATTGTTTCACGGTACATAGGTAGAGAGGGCACATCTGTATTGCGTATGAGTAACGCGGTGTTTTATGTTCCTGAAATTGAATTATGGTTGGAACTTATAACAGAAACTGTGGTTTTTCTTTTAGATATATATATTTTCTTCCGTGGCCTGGTTACTTTTTTGCATTTGCTATAATGTTAATTGAAGTTTACAAATCTATTTTGTAAATATTTTTTTACTACAAAAAACTTTAAGTTTGTTCCTGCTACTATCAAGTATTTATTACACCCTATTGTAACGCCTAATCTCAACTACATTGGGGGTAGTTGTTAATTCGTACCACAGTCACGTCTCACCGGGTCAGAGGGTCAGAGGGCTTTGCTACAGTAAATTGTGTGCGAATGTCGGATCCCCATTATGCATACGGAGCCCTGCCTTTATTATCTTGTTACTTTCTTTATTGTTTACCTGAATTATGTTGCAGGATTTTAAATAGTTATCAACTTCTCAATTTTATTACACTCGGTTAGTTAGTTTTACACTCTGTCACTCCCATATCGGATTGGTTCACCAATTCAAGGTTAGTGAGTGTTTCACCAAACGCTAATAAGTACCTGTTTATTTATAAATCAGGTGTTTATTTTATATTCTGTTTCTGTACTAGGGTCTGTTAAATCGCTAACAGGTCACTGCCATTTTCATCTAGATATTGAAGTAACGACTTTAATATCTAGATGGAAATAGCGGTGACTTTATTTTACAGAACAGTCATATTAATCTCTAAAACAAGAGAATATTATATATTTGTTATATTTGATATGCTACATTTACATTAGATTATACAATACAATACAATAAAATAATTCTTTATTGATAACCAATCATAAAAGAAAAACATAATACAATCAAAAAGCGCTACAGCAGATTGGACAATTGGCGGCCTTATCGCTATAGCAATCTCTTACAGGCAACCTTGCATGATTATCTGGATAATACTGTACAAAATGCTGAAAGCAATTTAGACGGTTATATTTCGTTTCGCCGTCGTTCGTAGCTGCGTATACTGAAATCAGCTCTTTGGCTCTCCACAGCATATTTATAATATATATAGGTTTATCAGATAATTCTTATAATTTGACCAAAAATCGAGTCACCTCTTTAACTAAAATTAGATGTGAACGTTTGTAGAAATCAACGAATGTAAATAAAAAGTAAATATGAAAAATATTATTTTAAGAGAATTGGTGAAAACGAAGAGTTCATCGTCTCATAGTTGGTGATGAGATATGGTTATAGAACTACAAAGAATTTATAAACTTGAACATAGTAGGTACGTAGATTACACACATATCTACGAAACAGTTTACAATTATTTTATGTTTCATTTTATATTATAATTTTCATAACTTTATTCGGCCTTGATATTTCAGTTTTAATATGCTGGTATAATACCAGAAAATTTGATATAAAAATAAGATTCAAACAGTTAATAAAAAGGTATTCCATCAGGAGAAGCAAACAGAAAGATATCCATCTCCGTTTATTAAGCATCAAGCACGATCATAAATCTTCCAGTCCCAAAGTAGTGACAGAGATTTGACGTCGAGGAGGTAAATACGATCAAATTAGAATGATCTGTCGCCCGCGAATTGATTTCATGGCCTTTATCCCACCCTCGCCCGGATCTCCCAGCATTGCGCTCCTATCATATTTCAAAACGCTGGATAAACGTTGCCGTTTTGATTTGTTAGGGTTATGTTTTTAGTGAAATTGATTTGCGTCTTTCATGCTCAATAAAAACAAGTAGTAGTTGTAATCATCCAAAGTACTGTTATACAACACCTAGACACACTATATTTGTGTAGTACATGAAAGTATACTACTTTTTGACCGCATTCAAAAAAGGAGGAGGATTCTCAATTTGACCGTATATTTTTTTATGTGTGTTCGCGGATAAGTTCGACATTTATGAAACGATTTTGACGATTGTTTTTTTGTTTGGTAGGGTATACTTTGAGGTCATTTAAATTTCATCAAATTCGGTCTAGCAGTTCAGTTGATTTACACTGCATTAACTGAAAAGTGTTTCGCCTTTATTGATGATTTGACGATATCATCATTGACGGTGAATTACATCGATCCCGTTATTAACAAGGGTCACCAACAATGCTGAAAAAAATGTTTACAATAAAAGAATGGAATTCAACATCAAAAAGTGTGAAATAACTTGTCTAAGTCGGTACCATGCGCACAATATTGTGATAATAGGTATACTTTTAAACTATCATGGTATACTTTTTAAGCGTTGAAGTCGATTCCGTTTTTTTTTGTTATTTGCTTTTATTTTGATGGTTGTGTACTGTGTAGGAGCATCACTAATAAAAAAGGAAGCACTAAGTACTTGCAGCGCAGCTTGCCTAGTTTGTTCTAAGATTACCAATATAAACACAACTCAGCACTCTAATAAGCGGTTTTTTATTTAGCGCAACTAAATTTGTTGGTGTTGCAGGTCAACTTTGTTAAATATGTATCAGCCAAATGGATACAGTAGTGTTGGTTTCTTTACACCAAACTATTTAAAATAACAAATTTGAACGTATTAAATCGAGTTCCTTTTTTCTGTCTACCCGCGATCATGTTCACTGAAACGTGTTTGAAACGTAGGGATAAAAATTAAATAAAATTAACGTGATTTAATCCGTTTACAAAGGTTGTTTTATTTCGATACAAAAGTTAATTTGTTTGCATAGATATTTGTATTTCACGGAAAATTACTGAAGCGTAGCGATTTGATTGTGATATTGAGAAAAGCTGCTGTGCTATTTTCTAAGAGCAAACATCGTTGCATCTTTGATAACATCAACAAACGACGAGTTGAAAAGAAACGTTGGAAAAACAACCTTGTGTACAAGGACGATACCTCATGTTTGCTCTTAGAGAATCGCACGGCAGAAAGAATAATTATATGTTATGCTCTTTTTCGTACCGGAAGCTGTACATATTGAATACTTAGTCATCTTCCGCGCAAAAGCAGACGAAGAGCTCAGCTTGTAAATAAATAAGTATTATATGACGATCACACACATGCTTATATGGGCATGCATTCCTTGCGTTTAGGGAATCATGTAGAAACTTCGAGGTACATAGTCACTCACCATCCCACCTGTATCCGCAACTCAGAAGATTGCGTGCTATCTTTAATAGTACTGAAAAATAAATTAAGGGTAATATAATCTCATAATCATGAGAATCATCATGAAATAATAAGTCTGTTCTTTCATACCTCTCGAAGGTACGAAACCAAAATCAAATACTGATATTCTCTAAGAATGTATGTATAGATTAAGTGAGTACTCGTATATAAAAAAAATTACCTCTATTACTTGCGTTTCAACTATATACCTATCTAGTACATACAACTCTGGTGTCACAGTGTTTGTAACAAAGCTCCTTTGAAACTCCTTCACCGGTTCTTATGAAATTTTGGTTAATATTCAGTAGGTCTGAGAATACGCTACATCATGCGTTTGGTGATAGATGGCTATGATGTTGCAGCATATCATCTATCACCATGCGAGTGAAACTGCGGGACGCAGCTAGTATTTTATAACATTTATCAAAACAAATACTCTTTTCACTCAGTACCTACCTACCCTACCAGTACGCAAAACTCGCAACATTATACTTGCGTGCTACTTTTAAATGTGCTGAAAAATACAATTACACTTTAAATATTTTTCACTTCTAAAACAAACAGTCTGCAAATGAAATAATATGTCAATTATTTTTTATTTCATATGTACAAAAGTAAAATTACTAATTACTTATTTATTACAATTTCACATAAACTATACTCACAACAACGAAAAAAAAAATCTTGCTCGACATTTAGTGCATGCTTGTTTTATAACATTTTATCGAATATTGCCATATCATCAACAGCTGAGCATTCAACAAATAACGTCGACATAACTAAAAGAAAAGTGAGCGTAAAGACAAGGTAAGTAAGTTCCCCGAAATTTTGGAAAACGTATACAAAACGGCTGCTGTTTATGACAAATTTTTAATAACCTAATTTAACAGTGTGATAAATATTAGCTGCAGGTGCACATATGTGCAACATGCTCTTATAGAGTTACAAATAAGTAACAGTCTCAATTATAGAGGTCCACGCACAGATATCTGAGGGTCCATGACTCTCTTATAGAGGCTTTTATTTCTCTTATTTTAGAGGTTTAAAATCAGGAGACAATGACTCTTATTTATAGAGTTTTTTAGCCTCCCAGTTCTCACTTTCTCAGGTTTGACTGTATTTTCAGCAAAACAATAACACATTTCAGGCGTATGTAGTTGTCTCTAGAATGCTAAGTAAATTTGTTGATAAGTTTGATTCAGTCATTGAAAAACAGAAAACTAAACGTAAATCTTTATTTCTATGAAGTATTTTTTAGAGACAACCCTAAAAGACTAATCAATAATAATTAAACGGCTGTTGTCTATGGGAAGTTTGCGGCTTTATAGCGAAGTGTACAAAAAATCTATTGAAATTTGGACTATCTAAGACTAGACTAAGTAATTTTTCATTTGATATAATATCGCCGTATTGATTGGTAGGTACTTACTAAACAGTCATTATATATATAATATTATATATTCATTTTTATATATAACCAGCGACTGCCTGTGGCTTTGTTCCCATAGTAGGCTCGGCCTTCGGCCTCGTCATAACCTCTCGACTTTTCTTAGTTTCTCTTTCATAAGAACCTTCTCTTGACAATTATTAACACAACAAAAAAGGAATCAGCTAGATTGTCCATTCGGGTTCATTTTTATTTATATAGAAGATATATATACTAGCTGCGCCCCGTGGTTTCAACCGCGTGGTGATGGAAGATGATGATGCTGAAAAGTCTATCTCCTTGCCAAATTTCATCGAAATCGTTATCAAGTTGCGTGACAAAGGGAAATGAGGAATATTTTTTATATATTAGCTGACCCGCCAACGACATCACTCGGTGGTCTTGGTGTAGTTGTAGAAGCGTTGCTTTGGAATCTTGTGTCGAAGGTTCGATTCTTAGGTCGGACAGTTATCGGATTTATCTGAGGGCCCCATAGATGGACCAAAAACATATCTGGCGAAACGTAGGTACCTACTGGGTGTTTAAAACAGCACTGCCTACCCTACTGTTTTATTATTTGTATAGATGATACACAGAATATACGTTATGCGTACATAAAATGTGTAGTATACAGAGAAGTTGATTACTAAATCGTAGTCATACCATATAATGTAAGGTTTCAATAAAAAGTAACAAATAAAACGGAAAGTGTGGCCATGCCAGCCAAATTTCCAATGAGTTCCGAACCATTAAGACACTGTCGTTAGCACTACACAAAGATCATATCCATTTGAATGCTGGTCTCAGGTTTGTTCATAGCGACGATCACGGTGTTTTGTAGCAGTACTTCCGGTTTTCTGATGAATTTAATAGGTACTGTGAGAAAATTTTTAGTCACGTATATATGACGGCGGTAAATCTAAAACAGGATAAAAGAACAAAATCATAGGGATATTTTTTGTGCCATTATGTGATAAGATGGACGATGAGCCGGATGTTAACTACTACGCTTGCCCATGACAGTTGCAGTGCTACCCAGTTATCAGAACTGTAATTCTGCGTAGCACTGTACTGTGCTCGTAAAAAACCCCTAAATATTCATTTTTGAGTCCCGCTCGCCCAGTAATGTATTTTTCTACAGTGCCTTTTAACCCTATCACAGTATTGCTTTGCGCCAGAATATCTGGCATTGCGGTGGTAACCACCAAGACGGACTCTTGCACAAGAGGCCTACCATGTAGTAAATATATTTTATATGCTAGTAAATTTTATATTTTATATGGTACTGTCCTCGACCCCAGTTGTCTTCGCATTGCGGTGGGTCTGCGTCTAGGTACGAAGTTGTGTGAGCCTCATCGCTGCCAATGTGGACGAGCCGTGGACCAATTTGGACGCCACGGGTTATCGTGTGTGAAGAGTGCCGGCCGACTATATCGTCATTGGGCTATTAATGATTTAGTCAGGCGGGCACTCTCCACTGCTTCCGTGCCCTCGACACTGGAACCGAACGGTATGACTAGAGACGATGGCAAGAGACCAGACGGAGCCAGTCTGGTACCTTGGTGTCTTGGCAGAGCCTTGGTTTGGGATGCCACCTGCGTGGACACCCTGGCTCCTTCTCATGTCGCCAGTTCTGCTCGCAGTGTCGGGGCTGCGGCCGAACAGGCCCAACTGAACAAACACAGGAAGTACTCACAGCTAAGCGCACATTATGAGTTTGTGGCGCTAGCTGTAGAGACACTGGGCCCGTGGTCGTCCGACACAAAAAAATTCTGCAAAGATATTTCGACTAGGCTGGTCCTCGCCTCGGGGGATCCTAGAGCTGGCACATACTTTTCTCAAAAGTTAAGTATTGCTATACAGCGGGGCAACTCTGCCAGTGTTCTGGGAACCCTGCCACACGGTGGTGATCTCGACGGCGTTTTTGTTTTGTAGTAGATACATGTTTGTATATTTTATACATTGTTAAAACATGTATAATAATATTTAAATATTGTATATATTATTTCATACTTAAGTAATACGTACGTTATTATTTACTTGCTTACAAATTAAAATATTAAATTGTATATTTAAGTTATATTAATTACATATTATTATTTTATCATTATACGCCACATTAGTTATAAAAACATGTGTAATTCCACATACTATTAATAATGTGTAGTACTTAAATTATTTCAATTGCTAATATCAATTATTATTACAATGCTAGTAAATGTATAATGCATTTACCAAGAACCTTCCTTTTTAGTTAAAATCTAAAATAGATTACACATATAAAGATGTACTCATAATGTAAGTAGTTCTTACGTTACGTAAACAATGTATAACCTCTTACAAGTACCTCCACCAAAGTGCCAGACAAAATAAAATAATCGGCTCAGCGCTAATGGGTGTTCCCCATTGCATTCTCTTTCACAATCCATTATTCGTTTTCTTTTTGAAACAAATTAATCCACTTTGTTTTATTAGGTACTACAATTTAAAAAAAGGTATTACCAAATTTGTTAATCTAATATTGCATTATTTTAATATAATACTTATTATATTTATTATAATATAGACTTAACATATTAATCGTGTTTTTACATTTTCATAAGTGAGGATGTAGGCAACACTTAGTGCCCTGTTTGTAAAAAAAAAAATTGCATGAGAATGATTTATAAAAACCGAAACATTTAGGATAAAAACTACGCGACAGAGCGATTGCAAAATGGGTAAACATAGAGTTATCAAAGAAATTAATTATTGGTTATAAAGGATATGGTTGTGCAGACGGCGCCTACCTATTTTAGTGTCATCTTACAATATTTAGGCAGCTGGTGGTGGACTTGCCACACACTAGACGGGCTCGCCATAAGAGCTGCAATCATTGGCAACTAAAAGGGGTAATATATATAGGTCTGTGCATGGCTAAAGCGTATCGGGGAGGTCTGCTGTGGTTTCACTAAGTTGCGTCTCCACCCCCAGACGGTCAATTTAAGCAACCTAAGTTCAGAGATCTCATTTGGCCCTATTTGTTTTTTTTATCATTACTGGTATACCTTGGCCTCTCGCCCGATACTAGGTTATCGTTGAGTTTCGAGACGCCCGATATACAGGCTTAAAGTAAGAATAACACTTTAATCAAATTAATTTCAAATTCCTGTAAAGTTATTCTATAACTACTTACGTAAATGTTTGTTACTTACGGTTGGCATATGCAAGTAAAAGTATGTCAGTACCAAATGTGAAGCGTAATTAAATGTTTAATTGTTTCCTTAAGCCTATTGGAAGCGAAATGTTACCCTACAAAAGAATGTCAACGTCAGGTAATTCTGAAGTAACGTAATTTGTTTCGTAATTCCAAAACAAAAAGTGGGATGGTATAGGAGGAATATGAATTAAATTAATGGTTGGAAAATGTTGGTATACATCAAGTCGGGCCATTTGTGGCATGGAGCGTTTTCGCTTTCATTTAGATAATGGCTGGACGATTCAGAAACTTGCCACGAGTAATTAAGATTGATAGAGTCCTGCTATTGATATTTCGTAGTCAAACAGTCGTGGTTTGGTGATTCTTGGCTATTACCGCACAATTTTGGAACATCAAGCTCCCGCATATTAGCTATTATATTTGTGGCATTTTTAAACAAAAATTATTTCAATTATGTTAATTGATTTAGCCACACGCGGTGCAGTTCCTAGAAAAGTAGGTTGATTTCTGCAAAATCTATTGTATTATTGGCCAATTATGGCGAATCGCGAGTCAACGGGTTCAAATCTGTATTTTATTTTAGACAGATTGAAATGATTACGTAGAATAGGTCGTTATCAAATTGGCTTAGTTAATGTATGGATAGGCAGTCATTGTCCCAATATCATAGAATTGTAGTCAGATGTTTAATCAGTGTTTCACTTTTATCCATGGCTAGTTAGGTAGGTTAGGTTTAGGTTTAATGATTTATTACTCATAAAGAACGTAGTTCACTTACAATGAGCTTTTTTTTTTTTTTTTATTAATAAAACTACGCTCCACAGACTCCAGGGTCCGTGCCTTTTTTTAAACTTACAAATTTTGACAACTTACTTATAAATTTATAACATACAACAAAATACATACATGAAGAACATATCCTATTTTTTTTTTTTTAAATTACTCATTCAACATTAATATAACATAATACACTTAAAGTTATTGATACATTTTATTCTGAGTTGGTGCAAGCATTCACAGCAGACCAGTGCCCGCAAACAGCACCCGTTCACGAGTTGACGCATGTGCCAGCCATCGCCTTCCTCAACCATTTCTGAGGGAAGATGGCGACCCGCCACACACGCCACCGCTTGCCAACACATTTCCGTGAGCATGTCCGCTCTGGATGCCCGCACCATCTCTTTGTCAGTTATAATTTCTTAACGCTAGCTTACATACAATTCGAAAAACTACATAGTACATTTATTGTGAGCCCACGTTGCCCACTTTGCGCTGAAGCAGGGCCTCCATCACCACGCTGTTTCGATCCCTGATTGCCATCTTCAGGTTATAGCCGTAGATGGTTTGCTCGCTCGCAACCGTCGCTTGCCTCACAAACCGTCCGATGGCATCATCCTCGTCGTCGGCGTAGTAGACAAAGGTCCTAGTGTGCCGGGAAACCGCAACGACTGCGTGCGGGACGCTCTCGTGCAGCTTCATTTTGCCTTTAGTTTTAATCACCGCGACTGACTCGTACGTCAGTCCCTGCGCCTCGTGAATGGTGAGGGTGCGTGATCCTTCGCCCTTACCATAGCCCTGGATGGTCAGGGTCTCCTTTTCCTCTTGAGTGTGGACCAGGAAGAGGGTGTTTGGAAGGGATTTGGGGATTTTCGCTCCCGTGTAGCTCTCGAGGCGCAGGGACCTTATACTGGGAGCCGAGGAATATATACCGGAGTATATTTCCCTCAGCGCATACGCAACATCCATTGGGTTCCGGTGCGTGCACAACAACTCCTGGCTGATGTTCGTAACCAGGTTAGGGCGGTTATACCTTAGATCGAACAGGTTCTCCCTGTCTATGTAAGGTAATTGGTTGACGTCTCCGATGAGGACAAGTTCGCTAGCTCCAGACAGCCTAGAAGCCATTACTATGGCCCCGAAATGGTTCATGAGAGCCTCGTCCACCATCAGGCGGACGTAGCTCTCATTCTTTTTAAAACCATTTACTAAAACCGAGGCCATAGTGCGCACCTTGGTTTTCACCAGGTCTCCGATTCGGTGCGCCAACTTCTCTCTCAGGTCTTTTGCTGCCTCTGTAGTTGTTGTTGCGATAACGTCTTTGTCAACATCGAAGTGTCTTACCACCCAAGTTGTTTTTCCGCATCCGGGAACTCCATTGACCCACTGTATTTTGGGTACCTCCCAGTGTTTCCAGAATGTCTCGATCTCAGAGTCTCTCGAAATGGCTTTCGCCATTTGCAAGACTCTGTCATCCAACATTATCTTGGTGCACCGGGCGGTGACAACAATAGGGTCGTGTGGTGGTGTTGCGTATTTTGGCCTACCAGTCCGTTCGGTATCTTCCTCATCCAGAAACACAAAGCCACTTGTCGCGTTGAAGGCAGCCATATACTGACCAGACATTGCCCCCATGATGATCGAGGATGTGTCGTTGTTGTATATGGCTGCTTCAGCCTCTTCGAGTCTCTTCTGCAGCAGCCGAGATTCGATGATGCTGCCCTCGTTTGCTCGCCTGTAGGACTGCAGGATGTTCTTGCAGTTCCTGAGATTGACATCTCTTGTCGCTCTCGTTATAGCGAGAAACTCGAAGAAGGCGTTCGCTGCGTGGCTCACTGGTTCCTGTGCTGGTACATACTTTGGCGGACTGACTTGTCCCATGTCAGCTCTGGTCCGAGGTCGTTTTTGGCGTATGGAAATGGGAGCAGTCTTTTTTGCGCGCATGGGCAATTTTGGCTCGCACGGTTGCAGGAATAGGCTTTGTGCTGCTGCTTTGAAGGATGCCAGGAACGTTGTGACTTGGCCCTTGCTCTTGGTAGGGCTGCGCTCCTGGTTTCTTTCTGCTTCTGCTTTTTCCTGGAGACGTTCCGAACCGCTTTTGGTGGTTGAAGCGGGGATTGGGTGCCCCCTACAGTCGGTTGAATTGTTGTGTATCGGCTTTCTGAGGTAACTGAGGTTTTCGCCTCTGTCTTC
This sequence comes from Selenia dentaria, assembly GCA_917880725.1. Taxonomy (NCBI): domain Eukaryota; kingdom Metazoa; phylum Arthropoda; class Insecta; order Lepidoptera; family Geometridae; genus Selenia; species Selenia dentaria. The sequence continues at coordinate 14,578,921 of OU862888.1, read as the reverse complement.
GTACACAACTACCTCATGATGTTCCGAGGCTCTAATACAACCTAGTTGGTCCGCTACCTCACCCTTGGAGTCTTCGATCACCATAGCGTCCACGCTTATCACTCGGGCTTGTTCCGCATTTTCTGCCAGTTTCGAAAGTAGCATGCTCGCTTTAGCGAAAGGAGTCTCGTCCGCCCACTCGATTAGTGCAACTGTTTTGTTTTTCAGTCGCACCAGCCGACAGGGGCAGTCCATGACGTCCAAAACTGGCATCGCGTCAAATGCTTTTCGCTTCATGGTGGTTTTGAAGTTACTTCCGTTTAGCAGGCATGCTAGCCCGGGTGATAACCGTACTCGGCTTTTGTCTCCAGATATGCAAAAACTTATTCCTAGCCTCTCCCTGCTGTTGTCCATGAAGAGAGCGACGCCTCGAATATGAATTCCAGGCTCCCCTAGCTCTCCATATGACAACAGCTGGGAAAGTTCCGTGTTTTTGGCTTGCTGTTTGTGCGGTTGTTGGGGTTGTGGGGTTTGTAGTGGGAATGGGTTGCTTGGGGGGGGAAGATTTGAGTTCCTAGCTATTGCCGTCCGGAATGATCTCTCCACAAAGGATAGGAAATGTACTCTGTTTTCCGTATCTGCCATGATGGTCGGCAGTTCAGGTTCCAGTAATTTCCTGCACACTTTTGTTTCGAGATCATGCCGTGCGGCAATGAAGCGGGGGCAATCTAGGATTATGTGTTTGACTGTTTCGGGAATTTCGGGGTCACACTCACAACCTGGGCTGTCCTTGAGCTTGAACCTGTGGAGATATTCGGAGATTCCACCGTGTCCTGTCATTGCTTGCACGAGTATTGGCGACAGTTTTGCGGTTCTCGCTAGCCGGAATGCCAATTTGACATCCGGTAGGAACTTTCGCGTGACTGCGCCTGTGCTAGAGGTCTCATACCTGTCTTACCAAATTTGTTTGTATGGTGTCTCTTATTCTTCTTCTGACGTAGGACAGGGGAATTTTGTCGTAGTCTTGAGTCGTGCACCTGAGTGCCGCTGACTTCGCGAGCTCATCGGCTCTTTCGTTTCCAGCGGTTCCCACGTGCGCTCTCAACCATAACATCCGAACATCTCTGCCTTCAGACTTGATCTTACCAATGTTTTCCTTTATGCTCCTCGCAAGGGGGTGACTGGTTAGTGGTCTTTTGAGTAAATCGAGTGAAGATCTTGAGTCACTCAGGATTGTTACTATTTGATCCTTACTCATTTTTACCAATTCAGTCGCCTTGTGGAGAGCATAAAGTTCCGATTGGAAGACTGTGCATTCAGGATGCAGCTTGAAGGTTGCGAACCTAATCTCTCTTCCTTCCTCCCACCAGGTCAATGCAGCACCTACTTTGCCCTCTATCTTGCTGCCATCTGTGTAGATTTGGGGTCCGGAGATGTGACTGGTGTCTGATTCGAGGAGCTCGTATTCTACAAACGATCTCGTGGACGGATGGTGTTGGTCCGCGATACGTTCGTTTTCTTCGAGCTCCTTTCCCGGGGGGAGGTAGTCTATAGAGAGATTGTTTTTGGCTCTATACAGGCTCATTGCTTCTTGGATTCTCAGGTCTATAGAGAGCAACCCCGACAGAGCGAGAGCTGAGGTTAGAGAGACAGTACGATATGACCTACAGATCTTTTGGGCAAAGCCTCTTTGTAGGGCGAAAAGCTGTGATCTATTCATTTCGAGATCCACTGCTTTCCCCCACACATTTGCCGCGTAGGTCAATATAGGTTCCACCACTGAAACATAGATCGTCCTCGTTATCTCACTGTTCAGACCCCAAGACACCTTTGCTGCACGCGCTAGCTGTTTGTAAATGTCCGCTGCCTTTTTACATTGTGCGGATACGTGTGTTTTGTAGGTGAGCTTGCGGTCGATTACTAGGCCCAGCAGTTTCACTTCGTCCACGAGGTCAAGTCTTACGCTGGACATGAATAGGTTTGGAGTGTCGTACTTCAACTTTTTTGTCAATAGCATCGCATTGGTTTTGTGCGGCGCAAAGTTGAGTTTGTTTACGACTCCCCATTCCACAACCATGTCTAGCGTTGTGTTAACCTCCTGCTCTAAGGTGTCGGATTGGCCTGTGAATACGAGAACGACGTCATCAGCAAAAGCTTGACAGTATGCTCCCTCGATTTCCAGTTTACGCAGCAGCGAGTCTAGGATTACGTTCCAGAAGATTGGTCCACCGATGGATCCTTGGACACAACCTTTTGTGGTTTCCTTCTCGCATTCTGCCCTGGCGTAATTGACGTTGATTTTTCTGTCTTGGAGGTATGAGCATACTGTCTCGAAGAGGTTTGATGGGCACCTCTTTTTTGCTAATTGATGTTTCAGGGCTGGCCACCACGCGTTATCAAAGGCGCCCTCTATGTCTAGGGAGACAAGGAGTACAATTTGCTTATTGTTCACTCCATTCTTAACATGCTCCAGCAGGTCATAGAGGGCGTCCTCGGTTCCGCGTTGCGGCATGAACCCGTACTGCTTTCGACTGAGTGTGGGGAGGAGGTGCCATTGGAGTCGGCCGATCAAAAGCTTTTCGACGATTTTTCCTAGTACAGACAGGAGCCCTATTGGCCGGTATGACTTTGGATGTGCGTAGTCTGCCTTGCCAGGTTTCCTTAAGATGATGACGTGTGCCTTTTTCCATTGCTTAGGAAAGTATTTTAGCGACAAACATTTGTTTGCTATTGCAATAAATACTTCCCTATCGCTTTGGATTGCTGCGGCACATATGTCGGCAGTTAGCCCGTCCGGTCCCGGGGCTTTCTTCGGATTCAGTGCTTGAAGCACTGATTCCAGTTCTACCGAGGTGAACGGTGGGTCATCATCTGGCAGGGCGGATGGTAAGTCTCCTGTCTGTTCTCGGATTTCCGTATGGCACGGTTGGTCTGTGCTTTCGGTATCGTCTGGGTAGAAAGTACTGGCTAGGAGCTCTGCAGATGCTTGTGGAGACAAGGTATTGCCGTCGGTGTCCCTTAGTAGAATGTCCTCCTTCTTTCTTGAGGTTTTCCTGATGACCCGGTATATCTTGTCCCACATACTCTCTTTCTCCTGAGTTGTGCAGAAGTCCTTCCAGCTTTCTGTCTGGGCTTTTTCGGCGTTTTCTTTGTAGTCACTGCGAGCTTTTTGATATTCCTCAATGACTAATTTGACTCGTTCCGGGGCTGCGTTTCTTATCCGTCTTTTCTTCCTGAGTACATCTCGTTTCCTTTCATCAAGCTGTCTCGTGTACCAGGGGGGAACTGGGTCCCCTTTCCGTGGGCCTAGCGTTGGGATGGTGTCTGCGCTGGCTTTGTGGATGGTGTTGGTGTATCTTGTGATGAAATTTTCGAGACTCTCAGTGCTTTCAGATTCTCTCACGGAGGCTGGCGATATATTTTCCTCTTGTAGACACTTTTTCATAATGGAAGTGAATTTGGACCATTTAGCCTTCTTAGTGTTATATTTGCGCGTCGTTTTGGTTTCCAGTTGATCTAATTCCCTTCCGAGGCGCAAAGTGAAGGTTATGCTGTTATGGTCTGATGTCGTAAGAGTACTGTCTATTTGCCAGTCTTTGATCCTTCCAATGAGTGGTATGCTGCAAGCCGTGACATCTACTCTGCTTGTGTACGCTTTACCTCTCCGGTAAGTTTCAAAGGTTGGTTCATCTCCCGTGTTGAGAACCTGAAAGCCCATTTCGTCAAGAAACGCGCCGTAAGCCTCTCCTCTCTCGTTCTCCTCTTCGCTTCCCCACCAATGGCTCCAAGCATTTATATCGCCCGCGACTATGATGTTGTTAGTCGCTAGTTTCCCGCAGAATGCCTTGGTTCTTTGGATGTTATGCTCGATGTCTTGATCTCCCTCGTAATACACAGAAATCACTCCAAGTCGCAGATCTTTATTCACCAGTAGGACTGCTGCCTCCGTCTCTGTTACAAGCTGAGGGTCGTGAATTACCTCCAGCTTGTCACCGAATACGATTACAGCCGCCTTTACTGGTTTCTTTCTGTCTTTTGTGCATTGGATAACATGCGTTCCCGGGTATTGTTTCATAACGCCTGTATTCCCCACATAGGGTTCCTGTACTAAGGCGATTGAAACACCCTTGTCCTTTGCAGCACTCAGGAGTTCCGCTGTAGCTTGTTTAGAGCGTTGAAGGTTCGCTTGGATGAAGTGCAAACCTGTTCTGACATTACGGGGGGGAGTTGAGCCTTGAGTCTCGTGGCAGCCCTTAGCAGTAGGAGATTCTCGACCGCGCTATGCCATCCCATTTCAGCCTTTCTGGGCACACTGCGCTGAATGCGTTATGTGCCAAGTCCGCTGTTGGGTTTGCTTTCTGGGCGGCCGAGCAGTTCCTACACCTCGGCTGTAATCCCTCTTTACGGGCCTTGCACTGGTCCCAGGAGTGAGCCCTGCCGCAGTGGCTGCAGCTGCTGTCCGACTCCCGGCAGACCGCTTTTGTGTGGCCAAAGCCGAGGCATTTGGTGCACTGTACCAGGGGTGAGTGGTCCAGCACTGGTCTTCGCTGGATCCCCAAGTACACTTTCCCTGCCTCTATGAGCTTTTTGTGCAAATCCGGCGAAACTTCTAGTACCGGGTGGCATTCCAGGGGGTTCCGAGCCTTCTTCCGGTACCTCACCCTGATCGTGCTCTCCTTGAGCTCTATCTCTTGTAGTAGATGTTTGTTTTGGATTAACAAGTTATCTACTATTTCGGCGTCTTTATGGTAGGACAGGACGTCCTTAATGATGACAAGTGGATTGCCGGCCTTTGCGACCTCCACCTTCAAGGTTTTGTCCTGCTGGACACGGCTTTGGACCAGGCTTAGGTCGTCTTTCGTGCCGCAGCTCAGTATAACCTTGCGGTTCCGAGCTTTGCGCACTCTGTCGACCCTTGCTCCAGTCTTTCTTGTGTCCAGCGCATCCCTTATCCTGTCTATTACGTTATCGGCCGTGATTTCGGGGTTCGTCGTTGATATTATAAGGGTGTGGTTCGGTCTTCGCTCGGGGGGAGGCTTGGCTGCGACCTTGGCATAGGTGGGTTTCCCCTCGGCCTGGGTCAGTTCCGCCTCAATGCTCGGGGCAGGGGGGAGGAAGTTCAGTTTCTCCTGCCGCATCGTCCGAAGTTCGGACGATACGGCTTCCATACGCTCTGTCAGTGGCTGTATATGTTCGTCTATATTGAGTGTGGGGGGGGAGGGTGCGGGGGGTCTCTTTTTCTCTAGGGTTTGCACGCTAGTGTTTATAATGTGTAATTTCTCGAGGATTTCCTTGTTGTCTGGGGGAGGGGGTGGGGGTGCGCTGGCGCTCACCTTGGCTAAGGTAGCCTCGCTCTTGCATAAGACTTCTGAAAGTCCAATGAGCTTAAAATATTAAAACTAATAACTAATTAAAGAACTAGTCAATATTAAAACATATAAAATATTTAGTTTTCTAGTGGTATGGACTTAAAAAACATGTTCATATTTATACTTTTTCAGTTTAGTTTTGAACTTATGTATATTCTTACAGTTTTTAACATCGTTAGGTAACTTATTAAATAATTGTGCACCTTCAAACAAAATGTTTCTTTTACCGTAGTTAGTTCTTGCAGTATTTAATTCTATTTTATTTGTATTTCTTAAACTGTAATTATATGACCTTTTTGTAAATGTTATTTTAGTGTGTTGTTTTTTCCAGATTGTAATTTTTTGACCAAGACACATGTTGTGTATGTATATAGCTGGTTTAAATTAAATATCTTGGTTTCCTTGTAAATAATGCGTGTATTAGTTAGGTAGTCATAGTTAAAAATTGTTTTTGTTAGTTTATTTTGCGAAATTTGTAGGTTTTTCAAGTTAGTTTTTGCAGCACATCACCATATCTAAATGAGATATTCGAGATGTGGTTATACAAGGGTGTTATAAATTGTCATTTGGACTTTGCGAGGTATGCATCCCACGGCACTTCTTAGTGCTCCTTAATATCCCACATTATGAAGTTGTTACTAAGGCCGTCATTTATGTTTTGCACTTCGTACAATCGTATTAACACGAAAGTTTATCTTTTTATTAATTATGAATAGAGTTGGAGAATACTCTTTTGTAGCAAAATAGAAGTTAGAAAGAAATATAGAAGATGAAGTATAAATAATATATTAATCATCATCATCATCATCTCAGCCGTAGGACGTCCACTGCTGAACATAGGCCTCCCCCATGATTTTCCAAAAAATATATTAATAAATACTAATATTTGTGTAAATGCTTGTATGAGTGTATACGTCTATTAGATCTTTACGGTGAAATGGAAAAGGATTAAATGGAATGACGTTAAATTATTACTTATATCCAGGTAAAATATGTCCTATTTTCGTCTATATTAAACGGCTAGTTGCTGAGGGATGACGATATCCTTATAATATATGGAACTATTAAAAACAACTATTACTAATACTTAGATAATGTTCATTTATCTTTAGGTACTATTATTATTATTTTATTTTTTTTAATAAAGGAGGAGAGGCCAAAAAGTCTGCTTTTAAAAGAAAATCAAGAAAAATGTGGGTCAGTAGACGTAAAATTACCTAATGAACAAGAATACGACATGTATACGATGTCTGTCTGTCTGTTTGCCTGTATGTTCACACATAACATAAAAAGGGAGGAAGCGGAGGACGCTTGCCAGCAATTATTACGTGAGTGCCGGCAGAGCGGTCGGGGTTGGCAGTTTTTAAACTTCATTGATTTCTGTCGCGTATGTATGCTATGATGCGATGTGCACTTGTTTTCTGGCGATGTTGACGTCCCTACACGGGTCTCGCGCCAAAAGTGCGTGAATCAACGCTAGTAGCGAAGACGTTCTACTTATAGATATTTACTTACTTTGTTATAACTATCTAAATCATCTGTGGCTGAAACTTGGACGCTTTAGGAAACGACTAAAAAGGCGTAGATGCCTTTTAAAATGTGGTGTTGGAGGAAAATGTTGCGCATTCCCTGGACAGCCAGAAGAACGAACGCGTCGATACTCGAGGAACTAAGTATTACCACTAGGTTGTCATCTATATGCCTCCAACAAGTACTCGAGTACTTCGGCCATATAGCACGCAAAAAGGCGACAACCTAGAGAAACTTGTCATCACAAGCAAGTTGGAAGGCAAAAGACCAAGGGGAAGAAGTCCAATGCGCTGGTCGGACCAAATCCGTACCGCACTTTACAGTAAAGTCCATAATGCGATACACGCTACTGAAGATAGGTCAAGGTGGAAAGACTTTCATTAATGAAGAAAACCACGCTAGGAGGAGGATCTAAACATCATCCCAAGACGTGTTGGCGGTTGGTACAAATAGATAACAGTTAATGTATCAAGTTGGAAGCGATTCCACAAATGCGCCAGGCCACGGTACATTTACACTCACTTACCTTTACTCCCCCGCTCTGACTCAGATTAATGATCTTCCCTGTGTCGGTCCATTGTTTCATAATCTGCTATAAATTGATAATGATGATGATAACAATTAACATAACAACATAAGTACTTGTCGTACGTTTCGTGTGATTAATTAATGGTCGATGACTGCGACAATAATTTAGTGTTAAAAATTATTACAAAATGTAACCATAAGAATAAGTTGTATTATCTATTCACAGCTTTGTTAAAAATATGTTTTGACATACGTTTATATAATATTATGTTTTTTGTTGTGCGTTTAACCTAGTATTATAATAAACATTATGACAAATATCTTTTACAATATATGTTTGTGCTATTTTATTTTTTACCAGCGACTGCCCGCGACTTCATTCGCGTGATGTAGGTGACTTACGTCTTATAACCTACATATAGGCTCGGTCTTCGGCCTCGGCAATATTTTCTTGGTTTTTCTTTCATAAAAACCTTCTCCTGACAATAGTTAACACAACAAAAAAGATTTATTTAGATTATATATAGATTTGTTAGCGATATTATTCCATCTGTTCTCAAGTTATAGCGTGACCAGGAAAAATAGGGGTACATAGGTACATTTTTAAATATATAAGATGTTAACTGTATTCCTGTGGTACAGAAATTTTGGGCGACAATTTTGCGCGTTCGGGTTTTATTCGTCCCTGATCAACTAAACATATTATTTACCCGATACCTACCTGCACATAGATGTGTTTTTTTTAAATTAACTACAATGCTCATTACTTTTACTGGTTATATAATGACATGTTTAATGTGGACGGATTGGAATCAACGACATGTGACACTCAACAGTTATTAATTTTTTTATGAATTTCTCCAAAATAGTAAAACTGTAGTATATGCATGATTGACTTACCTACCTTTAATTCCTTTTATATTCAATTAGAGTCTTTATTGCTTCATAAAGCGTGATATTCACTGACTGCATGGTGACATATCCAAATTGATCTGATTGATTCAACGACACGCGACACTCGACTCGTCACCTGATTGAAATCCTGATTCCAAACTCAATTTTGCGCTCCGTCCGATCTATAAATTAAACTAATAACTAAAATGTACCCAACATTTTAGTTTTCCCAGTGTCGATGTGTAAAAACCGTTAATCTTTTAAATAATATCACTTACAGCACTATTTCGAAACTATTCGATTTGGAAACCTTAGACCATAGTTTTACAGTCAACATTATGTTTCTTTTAATATATAAAATTATCTCAGAACTTCAAACAGGCTGCGATAGACAATCAAAAGTAAATTTTACAATATAATATAATTATAATTCCGGTTAAAATTCCAAGGTCTGATTACAACGTTTAAGCTTGTCACGCATTGTAACAAATGTCATTACTGGAACTAAGACGAAATTACTACACATACGCGTAATGTGGAGGCGAGCGCATAGCAATGCCTTATAAGGTCTGGTTGATACTGCAACTATTATAAGCCCGCGCGGTGATTTGCATATCTGGGCGTGTTGTTCTCTCATCACTGTTAAACAAAATATATGCTTTTTTATTTATTTAGTATAGTTAAATATTGCACGATTCAGATTAGCTCACACATCCGCTTTCATAAAGTTTGCAAGAAAGTATAAGGAAACCAAGTACCTATGTAGGTACTCGTACCACAGATATATATGCATAATAGATAACGCAAATGCGTGTACTTTCCATTAACCCCGACCAAGCGTCAAGGTTGGCCGTCGCTACTTACAGTCCGTGCGCGTCTATTGCAGCCGGACGGCCGCGAAAACTAAATTGCGTGATAATTGATTTCAATATCCCAAAAGTTCAAGCCCCCAAAGACAAGAACATATTTCCTATCACAGATACCTTAGTTTAAAATTATATTATGCGTAAATTTACGTAATTCAATTTCATTAAAGGTCGGCACGCTTGATTTCAATACAAATCGTGAGACCTAGCGTTATCTATTGTATATATATCTTGAGTAGGTACCTATCTCCTATTTCTCCAATACTTACCCCATCAAATTAATTTCAAGGATGCTCGACCTCGTCTCCTGTATCACGAACGAGTATTTGCCAATACTTGTTTGGCTGAAGGTATCATTAGGGTGTATAAATCGGATTCTTCCCTCCGTACTCGAAATGTAGGTGCAGGTAACGCGCTCCTTCCACCCGGAGGCTGCCGTGCCCCTTTATAACAAGATTTCTGCAAACAAGTCTTAAATCAGTATGTTTGATGCTCTCCGTTTATACTTGTACTATATTTGTACGTAACACTCTTAAGAATACTGTTACATATAGGTAAGTATACTTACGTTGAGTCCTAAAGCGTATAATAATAATATTTTAACCGACTTACATTCTATCATTCGAATCTCCTTTCGAATAAAAATAATCGTCAAAATCGGTTCACTTATAAATAAGTTTAGTAGAAATTACACACTAAAAAATATATAATACATTTAATTCAATACAATAATTTACCTTCTTCTTTATAGGAAGTCAACACACAAGAATCCCAGATAAGATTCAGATCATACTTAATACAGACACAGTAATCACAAATAAAGAGCAGGTTCAGTAAGATTAAAGAAAGTTTACAATATTATTATATGTGTATTATGCGTACAAGGTACTTGTACTTGTTTATAAAAAGTAAATCCATAATTGGATGTAAGGTATACAGGTATATCATGAATCAGATTTTTCAATCAGATATTTTTATGTATGCGATTATTTCATATCCTAAATCATTGAATACGATTACTTAGGTACGTTTATTATTATAGAAAAGCTTATTGCGTTCACAGTATTCCCTGACGCGTAACATTTAGGTACGTACTAAGTTAGGTGAAATAATAAATACAATAATAAAATAATGATACCTAATAATATCGAATCGTTTCGAATCACGTAGATATGTATTACATACATACGATACCAATCAAATACTCTGAATATTTAATTACATTATTTACTATACATCAATAAAAAACTTATTTTTGTTTCCTATTTTAGTGTTGAAGCTTTTCGCCTGTGGAAAGCTTTACTTATAGAAATTAGATTAGCGCCTTCCTTAGACACTTTCAAACAAACGTGTCAAAGCGTTTTACCTCTCGCATTAGCTACGGACTGCATACCTATATTTTAAACTTTTCTTATTGTGTAACTAAATAATATTATTCTATTTCTTTGTGTGTCATATTTTGTACTATTGTGTTGCAATATAGAGTTTATCTATCTACCTATATCACCTTATACATACGCATATATGACATACTAGCTGGTGCCAGCGACTACGTCTGCGCAGGATTAGTACCTCAAGTAGATTATTATTTCCTCCAAAGGCATATCTATTTTTATACCAAAATGTCAAAAATATGGACATGATTAAACGCAATTGCTGTAATAGTATTATTTGAGTAAATTAAAATACTTAGTATATCAATCAGTAAACAATAGTAATAAAGTTAAATTAGTCACCATGGACAAAACTGTCATTACATTTCGTCACCCTTGACGATCGCCGAACACATCTAGTATATCGAGCTGTCAAATTGACTTGGCTTTTGACTAAGCTGTCAGAAACCGACACAAACTATGACAGAACTGTTATCATTACAATCTTGACGTAGGCGGATATCTTTTTATATTGTCTATGCTGTGTCCAAGCTTATTACTCTTTTTCACCCGCTTGCTGATGGATGATGATGATGATGAAAAGTATCCTATGTGTTAGACCAGTGCCTCATCTACCTCCATACCAAATTTCATCAAAATTGCCCAAGCCGTTTGTGCGTTAATGAGTAACATACATCCATACATCCATACATCCATACATCCATACATCCATACATCCATACATCCATACATCCATACATCCATACATCCATACATCCATACATCCATACATCCATACATCCATACATCCATACATCCATACATCCATACATCCATACATCCATACATCCATACATCCATACATCCATACATCCATACATCCATACATCCATACATCCATACATCCATACATCCATACATCCATACATCCATACATCCATACATCCATACATCCATACATCCATACATCCATACATCCATACATCCATACATCCATACATCCATACATCCATACATCCATACATCCATACATCCATACATCCATACATCCATACATCCATACATCCATACATCCATACATCCATACATCCATACATCCATACATCCATACATCCATACATCCATACATCCATACATCCATACATCCATACATCCATACATCCATACATCCATATATCCATACTCACAAACTTTCGCGTTTATAATATTATATATAGTAGGAAGTAGGACATGCAGTTCCTGTAAGACCGTCAGAGTTCGCATCCTCACAGGACTCGTTGAAGAATAAACATCCATTCAATTTTAAAGAAAACACAAACAATAAATACTTCCGCTTTTCCCAAAGCCCGTGCATATTTTCATCTGAAATTACAGTCTTAAATGTGTCGAGTCGTTTCTGTTCAGTAAATTGAATAAAAAGTATTTGTGTACAAAGTGAGCCGATAATCGATGCTGTTGAATATTTCAAACAGATGGGACGTGATCAAAATAAAATACCTTATTTATAGGTAGAGTGAAGATAGAGTAGAGATGACGACGGTCTTTCCTACCTCTAGTGTCGTGCATTTTAAAATCTGCCCAAGTTTGTTTAAGCGACCTCTAAACAATGCTAATGGCTTTTTTAATAGTTTCTTTTCTGCAGAAAATGTTCTTGCTCTTTGATGTCTAGATAATACATTTTGCTTAGGAAAATACTAAAAATACCAATAGAGTTTTTTTTAATCTACGGAGTGATGAGATAGGCAAGTTGGTCACCTGACAGTAAGACGTCACGCGTGGCTACATATAATTTTCTTAGAATTGAGAGAACTAAAATTGAGAAACAGATAGGTAGTAGTAGATTAACAAGAACACTTTGAAGAAATATATAAAAAATAATATAATATTAAAATAAAAAACATAAACAACACTGCATTTCTTGAATAGGTCAGAAAATAGGTTTTTGGTAGTTTCGGGTGAAATGTATAAACAACATCTAAGACAATGATGTTTTTAGAAATAATCTTGCAAGTATGACATATATTCAAACTTCTATCTTTATTGGTATATGTGTATTGAGAGTTTATTACCAACCCGAAATGTTTCAAACATATTTCGATAACGACAAAGTTTCTAAACTTAATAAAATATGTTTTTTTTTCAGTACTGTGCACTAATACTTTTAAGGACCTACTTTGATAAGGTAATATAAGCGTTATCCCGCTTATACTATCTTATTTGACTTGTAGTGTTCAGTAGAGTACTGCATGATTTTTCTAAGACAATATAAAAAAAGTTTTATTGGCCCTCTTAAAATGTTTGCAATAAATTTCCAATCCTGTTGTGAGAGTTGAGTAAATGACTTACCCTATTTCTACTTTCGAATCAACTTGACAAAGCATTCGCATCGTTGATATGGCCTAAAATATCTAAACAGGCGAGGTCCGTCGATTGCCGCAAATCAAAAGTGGGTAAATGGAATCTGTCAGGATTGAGCGGGGCTCAGGACAAGGGACGCCTATTCACGTTAAACCATTCGCCTGTTTATTGACGCTAAATTGGATATTCACGTCGGCATAATAACGGGCCCTATATTTATGGTTATACACTTGACTTTCGGCAAACCAAGTAGTCTACACAATAATCTTTATAGTATGGCTTACGAAAATTCAGGGACTTACCTTAATTTTCCGTAAGACAAATAGACTCTATAGAAAGTGTAGAGAACAATGCTCGTAGCAATTAGTGTAGCTACCTAAATTTTTTTACGAGCATATCGTGCCATACTAAGTTATGAGGCTTCGTATAGTTTGATATTGCACGGTTGAAACGAATCTTTATTTCTCTATTACTCAAGAAGCTTAAATCATATTGTTGCCGACCGACCTTTTTTGATACTGGCTGTTTTTCTATTTTTATTTAATATTCAAATAATTTTACAGAAGAGGAGTAGTATTTTTGTTTGGACAGTATGTCAATGTCTGTTTTTGAGTAATAGTGTAAAAAGTGCGTTTTCATGGAAATATATTTTATTTTACAGTTTTAGCGTTCAGTTTTCTTTAAAAATAGTGTTTTAGATCGGTTTTATTGGGAAACGGGCGAAAGAAGGTGAGTTATAATCTTCCTTCTTATGATGGACGTGTCTCTGACTGGCTCTCTTTTAAGAAAGCTTATATGCGATCAGAGACTACTTTTACCCCGGAGGAGAATCTCGCCAGGCTTAGCACTGCCTTACAGGGCATCGCCCATGAAACTGTCTCGGCGCTGTTGATGTCTGCTTTGGATCCAGCGCAAGTAATGCGCTCTCTGGAGAATCGATTCGGACAACCGGAATTTATCATCCTCCACCAACTGTCTTCCATAAAGTCTCTTCCTAGGTTACCAATTCATGAATCTGCACGAGATCTCAACATTTTCGCTTGCCGACTGCGAAACAGCGTTGAGGTGATTCGAGAGCTACGTCAACCGGACTATCTAGCTTCTCCTGAACTCGCCAACGCCGTAATGGGTAAGCTAACTCCTCTTTTACGGTATAGGTGGGCGGACTTTGCGTCGGAACACTCCGACTCCAGTAAACATAAGTTAGAACTTTTGGCAGATTTTTTGGATGACCAGTCAAATCGTCAAATCAAATTCGGATTATTTTATGACACGAACGTGTCGAATGTCAAATATGTCGCTACTAACCCTAGCAACCAACTACATGTCAAACCTACTGTCACTAAACAACCGGCAAGAGTCTATGCTACTCAACATACGACCTCTTTGACAACTGAAAAGACTTCAAAATGTATTTATTGTAAGGTCGGAACTCACGATGTAGACAAATGTGAAAAGTTCGCTTTATTGTCTATTGATGATCGCTGGTTATGGGTAACAGAAAATAAGGTTTGCTATCGGTGTTTACATAAAGGTTCACACAAGTATGTTAATTGTAAGAAGCATTGTGAAATAACTAGTTGCAAGTACAGCCGACGTCATAATACCTTATTACATAGATCGACAGTAGAAAATGCAGCACATGTAGATGTACACAGCGATGAACTGTCTGAGACCCAGGAACAGAGTGTAAATGAAGAAATACCAACTATTGTTTCTCATAGTGCTTCTCCTAATAAAATAAAGCACCAGAAAACATTATTAAAGGTAATACCTGTCACTATCAGTGGTCCTCAAAACAGTATTGATACATTCGCAATGCTTGATGATGGGTCTTCCGCCTCTTTTATTGACCAATCAGTGGCTGACTTCATAGGCGCATCTGGGCCTCAGAAGTCTCTTCGAATTGATTGCATAGGTGGTCTTAGTAAAAATGTTGACGTCAGTTTTGTTAACATTCAGGTAAAAGGGCATCATAGCATGGATGTGCATAATATTGAAGTACGATCTATTCCAAATTTAACTATTGCAAAGCAATCTATTTATTCAGAACAAATTAAATGCTATGATTATTTGTATGATTTAGTCGATGTTTTATGTTATGACGACGCGAAACCTACTCTCTTACTGGGGATTGACAATTGGCATCTTACTTTCTCAAAAACCATCCGCCGTGGAACCCCATCGCAACCCGCTGCCTCTCTGACTCCTTTAGGTTGGGTCTTGTACGGTCTTCCCTCGAACATGTCTAAGCCCATTGATTTTGTAAATCATGCGATTGTTGAGAACGAAAAAGATAGTCTCGAAGAAAGTCGTATTTTAGACGCCCGGATTAAGGAGTATTACAGGTTAGACTCTTTAGGTATCCAGGTTAAGGACTGCCGTTCTATGAACGATCAAAGAGCTATAGATTTGTTAGAAGAGACCACCCGACGATTACCGTCAGGTCGTTTTGAAACGGGTTTATTGTGGCGTGATAACATTGAACGTGTTCCTGACAGTCGTCAACTCGCTTTATCGCGTTTCAAAACTCTTGAAAATAAAATGGTTCGAAATCCAGATTATGCCAAACAATATCAGCAAAATATTCAGCTCATGTTTGATAGGGGCTATGCAGAATTATGCACAGAAGTTTCTCCATCACCTGGAATTTTGTGGTATCTACCACACTTTGGGGTCATACATCCACAGAAAAAGAAGCTTCGAATAGTGCATGATGCTGCGGCTAAATGTGAAGGAGTTAGCTTAAATTCTTTATTGTTACCTGGTCCAGACCTTCTCCAATCACTGCTGGCTATATTAATGCGGTTTAGGGAAGGGCGAATAGCTCTTTCTGCTGATATTCGGGAAATGTTCCCTCAGGTTAAAATTAGGCCAAATGATCGAGATGCTCAGCGTTTCTTTTGGCGTGAAAACCCTACACAACCATTGCAGGAGTATAGAATGTCGTCAATGATGTTCGGTGCCGTATGTAGTCCGTTTACAGCTTTATATCTTAAAAATAAAAACGCCACCGAACATCTTCAATCTCATCCTAAAGCTGCAACTGCAATCATTCGTGACACGTATATGGATGACTATTTGGGTAGTTGTGATAATGAATTAGATGCTGCACAGTTGGCAGCTGATATCGTAACTGTTCATGCTGCAGCTGGATTTGAGATGAGGTCTTGGATATCTAATTCTGGTCAAGCTTTATCTAAGTTGCCTCCTGAACTTTGTTCTGTTGGAGTGACACAAGTAAACGTGGGACCAGACTTGCGATCTCAAATACGCGTTTTAGGAGTTTCTTGGAATGTTTCTAATGACACTTTGTCTTTTCCGAGTTTAGATTTTGAGAATATACCAGAAAAAGTAAGTAAACGCTTTGTTCTTTCAAACTTGATGAAAGTTTATGATCCTCTGGGTCTCCTCACACCCATAATAATAAAAGGTCGCGTGCTATTTCAAAAAACTTGGAAGCTAGCTATAAATTGGGATGAAGCGTTACCAAAACTATTCGTAGACAAATGGATTGGATGGTTTAAAAATTTATCAAAAATTTTACACGAATCAGTTCCACGTTGTTATGATCAATTAACTGAGCCCATAATTTCAAACCAATTACACATTTTTGCAGACGCAAGTGAGATATCATTTGCTTGTGTTGCCTATTGGCGCTTCTCATCTTCAACAACAAATGTGCAACTCGCTCTAATTGGTGGCAAAGCCCGTGTTGCTCCTTTAAAGCCCACCACTGTACCAAGGTTAGAGCTACAAGCAGCATTAATCGCTGCTCGGTTTGCAAATTTTATAATAGACTCTCACAAACGAAAACCAGATAAAGTTTTTCTCTGGTCAGACTCTCAAACAGTTCTTAGATGGTTACGGTCCGATCCAAGCACTTTTAAATCTTTTGTCGCGCACAGAGTATGTGAAATTTGTGAGATTACCAACGTGTCTGACTGGAGGTATGTACCTTCATCCTTGAACGTTGCAGATGATGCAACCAGATTCAACGATGAATTAACAATTTCGTCGCGGTGGTTTACCGGGCCATCATTCTTGTTTCAACCTACTACAGATTGGCCTTGTGAACCAACTGCTGATGTCAAGCCATCCTTTGAAGAAGTTAAATCCAACAGAGATCTTGTAGGATTCACAGTGTTACAATCATCTGAATTACCATCACCTATCATAGCAGATCATTCGCGATTTAGTAAGTGGTTACGATTTATTCGTGCTACTGCACGTGCTCATCAATGTGCCATGATATTTCGCCATTCACTTCCAAATCTTAAATTTTCACAACGTGGTCTAGCCATTTTGGACGTTGCTTTCATTTCATCAGCGGAACGCCATGCCTTTTTGTGCGTACAATTAGATTCTTTCAGTAATGAATATAAATTAATTGACGCTGCACGCCCCGTTGGTAAGGAAAGTAGACTTAAAAATGTAACTCTAGTGCTAGGAAACGATAAACTTATACGATTATCAGGCCGCACTGAAGCTTCAACTGAAATCAACTCGAAACCAATCGTGCTTGATGGGAAACATCCAATAGTCCGCTTATTGATTCATTCATATCACGTCAAATTTGCCCATGGAAACAACGAACTCGTGGTGAATGAACTACGTCAGCGTTTCTTCGTCGTTGGTTTGAGATCTTCTGTGAGAAGTGTAGCGAAGCGATGTCAACTTTGTCGGAATTTGAAAGCAAAACCACTCCTACCACCCATTGGAAACTTGCCAGAAGCTAGAATGGCTCATCATAATCGCCCATTTACTTTCACGGGTGTTGATTATTTTGGCCCTTTAAATGTCACAGTGGGGCGAAGGACAATGAAGATTTGGATCGCGCTATTTACATGCTTAACCATAAGAGCAATTCACATAGAAATCGTCGAATCACTGTCTTCAGATTCTGCATTGATGGCTCTTCGTCGATTCATAGCCAGACGCGGTTGTCCTACATGTATCTATTCGGACAACGGAACGGCTTTCGTGGGTGCTTCAAATATATTGCCCGATATGTATGATTTCTCTATAAACAAAGGTATTGCCTGGAAATTTATCCCACCTTTATCACCTTTCATGGGCGGTTGTTGGGAGCGCTTAATACGCAGTGTCAAAACAGCACTAAAAATAACACTGAAAGATCGGTCCCCACGAGTGGAAGTACTAAGCACGCTACTATTAGAAGTCGAAGCGATTGTGAACTCAAGACCTCTTACCCATGTTCCAGTTGACACAGATAGTGAGAGAGCGATCACACCTTTTAACTTCATCATTGGAACGTCAAGCAATGATCAGACTCTAAGAGAATTTAGTGACGCTGACTTATCACGACGAGTGGATTGGAGGAAGTCTCAACGCCTAGCGGACCATTTTTGGCAGAGGTGGATTAAGGAATATTTGCCACAGTTGATCCCTCGAAAGACAGTTACGCCACATCAAGCAATAAAAATTGGAGATTTGGTACTGATAGCTGATGGAAACCTACCACGTAATTGCTGGCCTATGGGACGCGTTAAAGAGATGTTTTTAGGGAAGGACAATATCTGTCGTGTAGTTAGTGTTGAAACTAAAGGGGGTGTGCTGCGTCGGCCGGTCCGCAAACTGGTTCACCTACTGCAATAATTGGTGTTCCACACCGCTCGGGGCCATGTTGCCGACCGACCTTTTTTGATACTGGCTGTTTTTCTATTTTTATTTAATATTCAAATAATTTTACAGAAGAGGAGTAGTATTTTTGTTTGGACAGTATGTCAATGTCTGTTTTTGAGTAATAGTGTAAAAAGTGCGTTTTCATGGAAATATATTTTATTTTACAGTTTTAGCGTTCAGTTTTCTTTAAAAATAGTGTTTTAGATCGGTTTTACATATTATGCTCTATAATTTTAAGAAAGAGTATTTATTAATTTTTAACAAGTGGAGGGTTAAACGTTTCATAATGTTGCATTGTTTAAAACTATCTGTCTGACCGGTTCTGATGAACCAGTGCCAATGCAGAGCCTGCTGGACCTACAAATTTGAAATTTGGGCAGTTGATGCCTTAAATGTTTTAGGTATTAATATAATATTCAGAGATTTTTTTTAGCCCTTGGTGGGTGAAGCGAGCAAAGCGGGTCAGCTAAGGGAATAAAAAGACGTATGGTACATTGCCTTCATTTATATATAACTATTTATAAATATGAAGACATACTACTATGAAAGAACACCAAAACAAATTATGTCCTTGTTTCACATGTGTATTTTCACAAACCACTAAAATACATACTTAATGATATATTATCATCATTATAAATTGTATAAAGAGGAGTATAATATAAAAAGGAGGATGTTTTAAAATTTTTGATTGTTTGTAACGAACAAACTCAAAAACTACTTGAGCGATTTCAAAAATTCTTAGACCATCTTCTTAGAATGATACATTATCTTTGAGTAACTTAGACTATATTTTTTAATAATCATTATCATCATCATTTATCACCACGCGGCTGAAAACGTGGAGCGTAGTATTTTATAACTGATAGTTGCATTATTGCGAAAAACTAACGTAATCACTTACTTTTATGACTGTAGAAGATATTATAAGCTTGTCAAGGATTAGGACGAAAGGACACAACGAAAGATAGTTTTGTTTGTCAGTCCCACAGAAATTAGCTCTGTGGTTTGATTCACATTACATTTGTAAGTATTGATTCACTTGTGCTTACACTAAATTTTAACTAAATTTTTCTAAACTATGGTAGTTCCTATTATTATGTTAATAAAATCCACATTCGTGTAAAACTTAGAATAATAATTCTAAACCAATGACTATTATATTTATTTAAGGGTAGTTTTACATCAGCTTAGACTAGTTTAGAGAGCACGAACTTACATGACGATTAAATTTGCACTAAACATACCCACAGTTACACAGAAAGGGCAAATTTAAGAATTGTCACTTGCAAGCATTATACGAGACTTATATATTTCGACTAGACTATAATTCGGACTTAAGCATGAACAAGAACTACCATAATTTACTAAAAATAGGATTTAGTTTTGGTGTTCTGAACAAGTAATTTACTACCTACTTAGTACTATCATTTACCAATCCTTAAACAACTTTAATTTCAAAATTATATAATTAATAGCGTGTACTGAAATGTTCTTCAAATTCCAATAAACTGTGGCTTCATAAAAGGTTTGTACATTTGCAGTACTATTTTTAAAACGAGACAAAGCCGATTATTACAGCGTCGGAAATACTGAAAAAAGAGTCCATTATTAGATCATCCGTTTTAATCCCACTTTTATGCTCTAGCCAGTTATTCAGTTCTCTTTTTTGTGAGTTAATTTGAATTTTATTAAAAGTATGAAGACTGGGCTTGTTGATCTTGAATAGTTAACAAAGAATCAATTATTAAATCAGAATTTATGTTTAGAAGTTTGTAAAGTTCAATTAAATATTTTATATTTAAAAACTTTTATTTTTTTTACTTGTAGGTTGCGAGATGGGCAAATCTTTCGCCCAATGGTAAGCTTCACAGTTTTAAAGTCTAAGCTAGTTATTTCATTTTCAATGTCGAAGGAAAACTTACAGCTGATACAAATTATATGTTAATAGTATGTATGCTACTAAAAGTTACACATACATGAAGGCCAATTCCAAGTTTCCATAGAAAATATATTTAAATATAGTAGTCACAGTTAACGAATATAGTATAAAAGCGATATAAATAGATCAAAAATGAATAAAAATCGGCTCCGGTAGACATTTGTCGGAACTCTTTGCAATGACAGCCTTTCCCCACTTGTAATAAAATATACTATTTTGATGTGTTAATTATTGTCAGCAGAAGGTTCCTAAAGAAAAAAATCCAGAAAAGATGTTATGGCGAGGCCGAAGGCCGAGCCTTCTACGCGAACAAAGTCGCGGGCAGTCGCTAGTAGAATCAATAAATTAAAATATTATCCACAAATTAATAATTTTATTAAAACTCACGTTCATTATAACTTTTGTAATAATAAAACGGAATTAACGTGAGACTTGCGCGTTGTCGAGATCACGATCGAAAATGTTTCGGCTTCGTCCAGAAGCCTTCTTCAGGATCTTGAAACAATTGCCGATCGTGACATCGACAACGCGTAAGTCTCACGTTAATCCCGTTTTATTATTACAAAATCTAAAACATCAATTTAAATTTTGAAACGTGATTGCGACGTTCGTTCATCCGTCGCCGTTCGTCGATCACCGCGCCGCCGCCGCCGCCTCGACCCTCAAGCGGCGTATAATTTCTAAACAGCGAGTCAGCCTCCCGTCAAAATATGACAATGGAATACAGTGTTCTAACTACATACACAAGTCTACGGTAGATACTAGGTAGAAAAACTGTTCTGTTGTGATATTTTGCAATTGTAACACTTAAGTAACGGTGGTATTTACCAACGTTATTTACGTCAACATCAAGGGTATTCTGCCATGTCAGCAATCCAGATAAGACTGGTGTAAAAGTAGTTTACAAGTAATATTATGAATTTACAGTTGGTGATACATATATAAACTAGCTGTGCCCCGCAGTTTCTCCCGAGTGGCGATGGAAGATGATGATGATGAAAAGTATCCTATGTCCTTCCCCGAGATGAGACGAACAACACAAAAATAATAAAAGTTGGTCCAGCCGGTCTTGAGTTATAAAAGGTGTAACTAACACGGCTTTGTTATATAATATATAGATAGATATAGGTATGAATATGTGATGAATCTATAAAATTTAGTATTTAGTAGTCTATAAAATTAGTACTTTCGACTAACCTAATAGAAATAAATTTTCCTTTTGGGCAGACCAACTCAGGTACAAAAATATTAAGTTGAGTACAAAACATGTTATATAAAGATAGTAGTGAAACGCAAGACTACTTGAAATGAAAAAACATCGCTAAATGTCTCAAATATTTTCTCCCGATATTACAACATCTTACAGAAACATTCATCTATCGGAGAGGTTTTTAAACACATAATTGCACCCCTCGTCACTGTCAATGTACTGGTAAATACTGTATACAGCATTGCTTGTGTGATGTAAACACACAAACACGTAAGTGTGGGTGCACCGAGCTATTGATTCATGATTCATGCCGGAATTTATGCCCGCTCCCTTGCTCTTAATCAGAAGTACGTCAGCGCAAAAAGGACGGAGGCTCACCTGCTGTACTCTAGGAGTAGACGGCCATTATGGTTAAGGGTGAGTGCGTTTTATCTGTTATGGTTATGTTTAATAAAAAAGTTAACATGCGAGGTGATTGTAAGGACACACAGATAAAAAAAGTATGTTGATAGGCCATGGTATTTGCTCATCATGTTCTAAGGATGTTAAAGAGTAATAAATACTATTCTGAAAAATATAAAAAAAAAACTAAACCATGGAACCAACTTCAACACTAAAAAGTGTGAAAAAACATGTTGAAGTCGGTAACATGATAGTATAAAGTACCTATTATGTATTACAATATTGTGCACATGGTTCCGACTTCGACAAGTTTATTTCACACTTTTTAGTAAAACCCTTGCTATACTTACGGGATCGATCGTCATTCACCGTCAATTACCATATCATCAACACTCTACTGCTAAGGTTGTAATAAGATTAAATTTAAAACTGTTTTAAAACTTTTGTCTCAATGCATTAGAAAGCAATTTTATTGTAGATATTGTTTTAAGTGACCCGTCACTTACACAATTTTTTTGTGTATTAGTATTTTTGTATTGACGTTCTCGTGAGTTTGACACATATTTAACTATTATTTATTAACCGGTAAAACACTCACGTTAAGGATCGAATATGTCGATCCGGGTTTCGAGCATGTCCGATGTTCCTCATCAGGGCGAGTCGACCCGAAACCCGGGTCGACGTATTTGATCCTTAACATGAGTGTTTTGCCGGTTAATAATAATAGTTAAATATGTATTAGTATCATTATATTTTCTTGGTATTATTTATTCTATCTTTAAACCCTAATCAAATTGAAAGCGACTCTTAGCCTAAAACTATCCGCGTGGCTGAAATGCCACCACAGCCGGAACTTATCCTGTTATGCTGGCGTCAAGCACTCATTAATAATGAGACCCGATGTTTTCCGCAAATATGGTATGGTATATAAACTCATATAATTTACGGAACCGTTATGAGTACTTAGAGACAAAGAATTCTAACTGCTGATATAGATTATTTTGTCAAACAAATAGGTGTGGTACTAAAATTCATCTGAAGAAACAGGGAAAGCTGCGTTGAATATTTTTATGGATGCTAGTGTGGTTACAGGAACTTTCTAACGACCTCAACCTTGCTTTGAAGGGTTGATAATATTATACCATCAGTCTCGTTTCTTCTTTCATGATAACAATGATTAGATCTTTGGGTTGTTTTAGATCTTGGAGCTCATTGGTGATGCAAAAATAGTGATGCCTGAATGACAGCTGACGAATGGAAGAGAGTGAGTAAAGTTATAATAGTTTCTGCATTATCTCTCAAACTCTTCATCTGAGATTAATTTTGAAAACCAGTATCAGTTTATATTTTTTGACATAAAAGACATAAAAGAAATATTATTTATATCTTCAGATTTTATGAATAATTTTATGTCAATGTATTCAGCCTGCAAGTAGGCGTACAAATATTTAATTTACTTCTAAATTATATATTTCAATTGAATTATAATTATGTCATAATATACTATAAATGCAAACATATTAACGCTGTTAAAACAACTGTTAATAAACCACATATTTTGTCTGTAAGTTATTGTAAAGCTTTTACCGGTTAACGTTTTGTGGTAAGGTAATTTGTTTTAACTGTAATGCCCATTATATAAAAATGTCTTTGATAAATAACTTTTTGACACAGAGGGCGATATATTAAGTAAAGAGAAAAACTTCGAATACATATCAAATTTAAAAAAAACATTATTTATACCTCCATAATAGCATAATAGCATAATAGTGTAGAAACATGTACTCATATTCAAACTTCTATATTTTACTGCTTTCTACCTAATAAACGTAGATAGATAGGTAGAATAATTAGTCAGTAATTGTCAACACAAACGTCTGAATTACGGATGTTTGTTAAAGCTACGACTGCTCTGAATACCCAAACTGATGAGCATCGCTGTGCTAAACACACAATCTAAACGCTTTATTAGTTTGTTCTGCGATCGAGAGTCTCGTTTCACCACAGTATTATTACTTAATATTTAACAATTCGAAATTCGAAACAGCCATAAGATTTAATGATCTGCATTGAATAGAAAAGACAGAATATACTATTACGTAGTA
This sequence comes from Selenia dentaria, assembly GCA_917880725.1. Classification (NCBI taxonomy): domain Eukaryota; kingdom Metazoa; phylum Arthropoda; class Insecta; order Lepidoptera; family Geometridae; genus Selenia; species Selenia dentaria. The sequence continues at coordinate 14,554,719 of OU862888.1, read as the reverse complement.
AATGATATCGTTCCGAATTGATTTGATATACATATTAAAAAATATAAAAAACAGGACTAGGTACTTTCAAAACCAATCTCACGACTTAAAGAACATTGAAAGGGGGAAGCGTGTACCTATCAACTTTCTTTTCTCAGAAAACTCTTAGTTTTTAACTTTAGTGAATTTTTAAAGTACTTAGCACTTTTCCATCTTGACTTACTTTAAGAGTGTAAATTTCTTCTGTTCCAATGCTGTACAAAAAAACTTTAAAAATAAAGGTGGTATTATTAAAACACTTATTCGTAGGACAGATATATACCGCGTCAAGTTGGTATAGTCAAATCTGATTCGGTTCTAAGAACTAATTCAAACTAACTGTATCTGAGTATCCAAATTAAATATATCTGTCCTACGAGTTAGGGAGGACACCGTAATACTTAATACTTACTTTCTAAAATAACCTATCAGGCGATAATAAAATATTTGTATTAGGTACGTAATAAAATATGACTTCCTCCTTTAAAGATGTAACTTATTTTCAGAATGAGGAGCCAAACTTACATCTTACATCTAATTCAAACCTCAACAACCTCGAATTCAAGAAGTTGGAAAATAAATCCAACCCAAAAGTACAATAGGTATTTCTTTTGTAATCAACAAATAATAAATGCGAGAGTTACTCACAGTTACTTACTTACATAGTAGTCGCTCTGTACGAATATCCATAATAAGGTAAGTTTAGGGCTTACGGCGCGCTCGTACCCTGATAAAAGAAAAAGCAGAATTTTTAAACACCTAGTGTAACGAAAAAGATCGATAGTATATTATGCAAAAAATACAAAGGTTAGAAAAGGAATAGGAAAAGAGTTATAACCGAATAGAATTCATAAATATAACTCTCTTTCAGCAGAAAAAAATCCTGAATAGGTCCACAAAAATAAACTTTCACGTTCAAACTCTCACAATTTTCAGCGATAACGCTATATTTTTTTAAGTAATACTTAGCCAACGTATAGTACTAAAGTAATAACCAGCAGTTTTTCAATTATGTTAGTATATATCGAAAAATATAAAGAAAACGTACAAAATTTACGCATTTTCGCATTGCATCGTCCAATCTAACAAGCGATTTTCAACCTTACGTAAAGCACCGTAAATTATTTTAAAATTGGGGTTGGACCGCGTCTTAAGTCCTCGAATAGAACATAGGATTCATTTCAACATCACAATCACATTGCATCACACTGGGCCTAGCTAATATTTATATACAGGTACCTATATATAGGTAAAGCTACTGTTTAAACCTTGGTTTCTTGCAAAGTGATATGTATATTTTTGATGGAAACCGTATTATGCAGAAAGTGCATGTTTTTATAACGATTTATTTCTTTGGTTGGTAACCTACTTATCATTAATGTATAAATGTAGAATAAATAATAAAGTTGTTATCGAATTAGACACCTATCTCAGTATCAGTAAATAATTCATTATATTAATATAAACAATATGGTATTTACAATGGGTAGTTTCTAACTAGCAAATCAACAAAATGATGCTCTGACTCACAGTACTATTACATATTTTAATCTTGCTACATTTTACTAATTAGCACGTCATTACTATTTTCATTATTTGTAATATTGAAACAAGGTACAAACGTACACAATTTAGTAGCGAGATATACTTGTCCTTTGATGTCTTTGACAAAACATTAACATTTAATTTCAGCTCTATACAGAAATGCCTTTCGAAGATTGTCGTCACGAGCAGACCTCGGCGGACTTGGTGGACCTCATAAAAAATTCGTAACAAATTAGGTATGCTCAGTGTTGGCTTCATTTCTGAAATTCCTCATTCTCGTAAGTTCTGAGAGACATTAAATTTTCACGAAATTGCTTTCAAACTTTTCCTCCCTCAATAAGCTCCGACTCAATTTCGAAGGCATAGTTTTGATCACATTGTAGTTATATTGTTTACAGATACCTTCATAAAACAAACATGACAACTACGTGTGGTGGCGGCGTCAGTGTACCCACAAATGTAATGGAATCGATGTTTTGCCAACCGAAGGCGGAGCTCGATTCATAACGGTTAAAAGGTTCCAATTGTCGAAGTGTTTTTTGTTTTCATATTGCCTACTGCGGTTTATATTCATTCGCCGACTACTTTATCCAGGTGTCAGAATTGAAAATGAGCGGGCTCCGTAAGCGAAGTGTACAGTCAGCTACTCTATTTATAAAAGCGAGAAAACGTTAGCAAAATTTAACTATGAAAACCAAACATGAATCTTAAAAATATTCGCTACTTTAAAATATTGCTAGTTTGAAATTAATAGCATATAACTTAATTTTACCCGAAGCAAATGTACCTTATATATTTAAAGCTCGAAGAGAAATTGATAGTAACGACAACAGGAACCCATTTTTCCACACGTCATGTTATTTGCACTATGAAATTTCCGGCTGACTGTACTTGTGTATAGGTTCAGACATGGAGCAGAACTCGACGGCGACGGTTCGAGTACGAATATAGCGCCAGCCGGAGTTCCCTTAATAATTCAACAGTGCAATGCTTTTACAAACCCTGTCGACGTCAATCCTAATTTAGAACCACCGATCGAGTCGCTATTCTAAAGTGTCGCTAGACAAATGGCACTCTCCTTTCCTGTTTTAGCACGACACCTCATTTTGTGAAACGGAAGGTGTGATGGTCAAAAATAGGTTTATTTTCAATTTTAACGCGTTTTATTAATATTTGTGAGGGCATCTACATCAATAATTATGTCTGTTAGTCTGGATACTCATTTGTAGGTTTACAGATTGTATGTAAAGGTTGGCGTTTCAGATGTAGCTCTCAGTATTTCTCGTATTTTCGTAAATGATGTAAAGTGTAGTTTGTATTTTGGAACGTTCGTCATCATCATCATCTCAGCCGTAGGACGTCCACTGCTGAACATAGGCCTCCCCCATTATTTTCCAAAAGGACCGGTTGGAAGCGGCCTGCATCCAACGTCGTCCTGCGACCTTCATCAGGTCGTCTGTCCACCGTGTCGGTGGACGACCTACGCTGCGCTTGCCGGTCCGTGGTCTCCACTCCAGAACCTTTAGGCCCCATCGGCCATCTGTTCTGCGTGCTATGTGCCCTGCCCACTGCCACTTCAACTGGCTAATCTTCTGGGCTATGTCGGTGACTTTCGTTCTTCTACGGATCTCCTCATTTCTGATTCGATCACGTAGAGAAACCCCGAGCATAGCCCTCTCCATAGCTCGTTGTGCGACTTGAGCTTGTCTATGAGGCCCATAGTAATAGACCACGTTTCAGTGCCATAAGTCATCACTGGTAACACACATTGGTCGAAGACTCTTGTCTTGAGGCACTGAGGTATTTTTGACGAGAAGACTTCGCAAAGTTTCCGGAACGCTGCCCAGCCGAGTTGGATTCGACGATTGACCTCTTTCTCGAAGTTGGACCTGCCTAGTTTGACTGTCTGTCCCAGGTAGATGTACTCGTCAACAACTTCGAGAACTGAGTTCCCAACTGATATTGGGGTAGGTACAACATGGGCATTAGACATAATTTTTCGTCTTATCCATGTTCATCTTAAGACCTACCCGTTGGGAAACTCGATGGAGGCCTTCGAGCATTGTACTGAGGTCTTCCATGGATTCTGCCATGACTACAATATCGTCGGCAAATCGAAGGTGAGTGATGTATTCGCCGTTAATATTGATGCCAAGTCCTTGCCATTCCAGAAGCTTGAAGGCGTCTTCCAATGTAGCGGTGAACAGTTTCGGAGATATAACGTCTCCCTGTCTCACGCCTCTTTGCAATGGAATTGCCTTCGAACTCTGCTCCTGTACTCGGACTGACATGTAGGCGTTTTTGTACAAACACTTCAGCACTTCAATATACCGATAGTCAATACGGCACCGCTGGAGAGACTCAAGCACTGCCCACGTCTCGATCGAATCAAAGGCTTTCTCATAGTCCACAAACGCTAGACAAAGAGGCAAGTTATACTCTTCGGTCTTCTGTATAACTTGCCGTAGCGTGTGGATGTGGTCTATGGTACTATAGCCTTTTCGGAAACCGGCTTGTTCCGGAGGCTGGAATTCATCAAACCTGCGACTGAGACGGTTCGTTATGACCTTCGAAAACAGCTTATAAACATGGCTCAAAAGCGAGATGGGTCTGTAATTTTTAAGTAAAGTGTTGTCACCTTTCTTAAAGAACAGCACCACCACGCTTTTGTTCCATGCTTCTGGCGTTGAGCCTTCGAGTAAGACGGTATTAAAGAGCTTCTGAAGGACTTTAAGTACCACCCGCTTTCAGAAGCTCAGATGTGATACCGTCGTCACCAGGCGCCTTGTTGTTCTTAAGCTGTTTCAAGGCCATTCTAATCTCGTACAGGCTGATGTCCGGGATATCTTCGGTATAATGTCGGGTCAGCTTGGCTCTTGAGTCTTTGGCCGAGCTGCTAACAGGTTTAGCGACCGAGGTGTATAGCTGTCCGTAGAAACTCTCTACCTCTCCTAATACTTCTGCTTTGGTCGATGCTACACTGTCGTCTTCTCTCTTCAGCTTCGTCAACTGGCTTTGCCCAATAGACATGTCTCTTGCAAACACTTTGGAGCCTTTTTTCCGCTCTATCGTCTCTTTAATACGGTTTGTATTGAAGATCCGGATGTCGTGTCGCAAGAACTTCCATATTCGTTATTATTAAGTTTGATATTAATATTCACCGTGCCTCTTACCATTCGGTGATCACTACCGGTTTTAACCCTGTTGATCACGGAGACATCAGTGAATATACAGGGTGACTGGTTGAACACTTTACATATTGATATATAGTGCTCAGTACTCGATTCTCGTTCTAATTAAGAAAAAAAAATAGGTGCCTAATATTTACCTAATTTAACTTTAATTGTCTACTCAAAACAATAAACATGGTCACTCGCGGCGCGCGTGTAGTAATAAAAGCGCGGCGCGGCCGGGCGGGCGGCCGACGATCGCGGCATTCGCGGCATCCTTTGGCGGCGCGGGCGGCGCGGCCCTTTGGGTCATTAACCCCGTTCGGACGCAGCTTGATTCCTTTGAACGCGGCGCGGCGCTTTGGGTCATTAACCCCGTTCGGACGGTGTCCATAATTTTCGAGTTATAGCACATTCATAGAATGAAGGTTTCCTCTGTAGTTTAACGGTATTTTTTTAATTTTATTTTTTTAAACGTTTCATGTGACCATGAATTATCATGTCCTTGTTTATGTAAAGTGTTCAACCAGTCAGTCTGTATATTTGAACGTTCGTGAATAATGATAATCGCACTCAGCGCTACTGTGTCACTGCTGTACAATTTAGTGACAATGAACGCTCTTCACAAATTGCACGTCGCATCTCACAAGTTAATATAAATTAAGTCAAGCGGTGGCAGCTTGCAGGTGTAAACGAAACTTTAGTTTAAGCAATTTGCAGCAATTCTGTGAGACTGGGACCTTGTACCTGTACAACTAGACTTGCGTCTCGACTCGAGTCTTGAACTTACTTGCTGTATGTCTGTTAACTCTTACCGCTTTATTGTAAAACGTGTAAAGTCCCAAGTTTAAACCTTGGTTTGAGTAAATTTCTCATAGGAAATTCCCTTAAACTATGGTATAAACTCGGGACTATCTTTAGTCCACCTTTTATAAAATAAGACGGTTAGTGAATTTTAACGAGTGTTTGGTTTACCAACTGCAACTTTATTAATTTTAATTTGGGGTGTTGTACAGTACCTATGTTTGTTCACTAAATTTGTAATTGTGTTATCAATATTTTAAACTGTATATTACAGTTTTAGTAAAAAAAAGCATATTATAAAGTCCGACATAGAAGACTAATTTGCTTGGAATACTCCACTCCTGGCAAGTTAGTTAATATTATTATTAGTTATTATTTCAACTTCTTTCATTACAATCTGCCACCCATAAATGTAATAATAGTAGTACCTAAGTAGAAACATTTCAAAAATCTATATGAAAAGAGTGGCCCCAAATTTTTTGCCGCTTCTTCTCGGTAGGCTCTACATATTTTGGGACGCGACGGTAGGGACTTTAAATTTGTAAGCATAACAGTTGGCGCTCACAAGTGCGTCTTTGATGCCTAAATTGAACAAATGATTTTGACTTTTAAAAAGAGTTTACATAATTAGTCGTATTTTAACAAGACAAACCCAAACACGACTTTAAATCAAAAACTTCAATACATTCTAGACCGGTACTTTATATAGCCACCGATCAAAACTTTTCTATTTAAACTTTGCAATATCAAAATTTGATTTCGTCTGTAATAACCGTGATTTCGTTGAAGAAACGTTTAGCTTAAAATCAATACTTTATTCAAGAAAGTTAAAGTAATAATTTGAAAGAGAACTAAATTCGAGGGTTTTGTAAGAGTTATGATAGAACGCAATAATAAAGTTCACAATCTTTGAGACGGAAGTCTGACGATTCAGATGATGATTTTGCACTGGATAGAATAATTACTAGGTGGTTATTCCACAGTTTTTCAAGATTTATTCAGGGCTAAAAATCATACTGGAAGTCTCAGCCATTCGATTACTTGGTAATGAGACTTTGATAAAGTTATTGTGTTCTCTTCCTCATCATAGAACAACAATATACCTCACAAAGACCGAGCTATATCTTAAGGAGATTAACATCCCCAGCAACCTGCTAATTGCTGCCATTGTTTGTGAACGACTTAATAACAGAGAACAAGATAATTATAGCCATTTGTAACAGCACAGAAGCTATAAGGAATTATAGGAAAACTGCCTGTTTCGAAACTTTTAATTTAAACGATGATAAATAGCGTCAAAGATAAGAGCTAAATGAGGGTGCGAACTCCTAAATGTAAACATTAAGTTCGTCTAAAGGGACAATCAAAGGGCCGACCCGTGACGGGAGAGTCTAATTAATTGAAATGTTTATGACATCAGCCTTGGGCTAGGGCCGTGGCCCCGAACGTGTATCAGCTCCAATTTCAATTTTGGAAGCTGTTAAAATTAAATAACATCAATTAACGTCGTATTAAAGTCGTAGTTTAGAGTCCTGTTTTATTTTAATTGCTGGAATTGAGTTGGTAAAGTTTCAACTCTCATATTTGCAAATGAACCTTACACTTATTAAAACAGATGTGTAAGGCAATTATGTCAAAAATATTAAAAGTAAACACACTCTCTAAACAAATGCATTTACTCTATCAGCTTCACTTACTTTTTAAGTTAGACTAGACTAAGTAAAATAAATACCGAACAAGCACCGAGAGTCGTAAAGATCTGATGGATCCAAATGCAAAAATAGCAGTTATTATGACGTTCAATGGGAGTGAAAATAATATAATTTAGTCCAACATTTAGTACATCTTCCAGCTGATGATGTTGATGATGATCATTTTGAAATGTCACGACGGGAGAGTCGCAATGAGAATCACCACGTCCGCTGACGTTATTTACAGCTTAGTACGAGTATATTATTACTGCATTCAGCGCTCTGAGACATTTTCTAGTCTAGTTTGTACAGTAGTTGAATTTGCTTCAGTGCTCTTCAAACACAAACAGTTCCGCATAACGGCGGTAATTACCGAACAAGATGATCTCTCGCATTAGAAACAATATACGTAGTCAGGTGGTGTATTTACCTGTCTCCTGACAGTTAAATTGTATAACTCCGTCTACCTTTTGAATAAATCTAAACGAGTACTGAACGGTCTATCTATGGCATCGGCTTAAAACACTGTGTAATTGTATTGTAATCATATTTGTAATAAACGTTAGTGCATAAAACATCTAAATTATTTATATTATAATATACCAATTTGTACCTCTACGTAGTTCGTCTAAACTTTGACGAAATGAAAATACTCTTACATAAAACTTGTATAATGTATTCTGCCTGCAGACGTTCTAATAAAATTATGAAATGATTTTTCTAAGTTTTCGAACTCTCTGAAACAACGATATAATTTCAAAATTTTGTCATATTGGTTCACCTATATCTAAGTTATTCTCAAGCGAGTAGATAAAATGCTGCCACGCTATCGTGTATTTTAATAATAAAAATGTTGCAAAATTCAGAGTTATGATGTTTTATGATACTTTAAAGCAATTTAATCAAAGGGAAGTTACCCGAACATAAAGTTGAATCCCCTGGCTGAAACATAAGGGTCCTGTTTATAAATTCTCCGTTGTAATAGTTTGAGATTTACTTATTTCGCGAAAGTCCTCTGTTGGCTGGGACTTAATCGTAATTGCTTGGACAAAATATGTTCAACGCTCGGACTGCAGTTAATTTTAATTAGATCTGCGTTGATATAAACCTTCCGACACCAGTTATATACAATATGTGTTTTGTTTTGGTACAATGTGTGTTATGTTTCAGGCTTTAGGCTTATAATATATTTGATCGCATTACTACACGTGTTTATTAGGTACGTAGGATTTTAATTTCAATATTTGTAGTGTATTTATTAATTCAAAGTAATTTGTAGAGTAGTTTGTGATTTTATGAACCGCATAAAAATCAACGCTACTCCTAAAACATCAATTACCAAGTAGTAAAATACCTGCAAATTGTCATATGACAGGACATCTCTCAGAAAATACGATTTGACTTCGTTATTTCTTTCTGTCCATAGGTACACACCGGCCAAAACAACTTTAGATTCCAGAAATAAAATACATATATTTAATATAATTTAATTTCACTATAGAGTTATGTACTCACATTATACCTATATTTATGGTGGCATGTATTAATTTTTTATGTTATTAGTTATTTATAGATATATAAGTTTTTAAGCTGTCATGGTCACACACATTAGAAATATTAAAATATTATATTTTATTTTGTGTGAGTTCCTGATATTTCGGCACCGTTGCAAGCGCCATGCTCACTAATGAACTGAGGAATTATGGGTGGGTGAATTTTTACGAGCACACGAAGCAGTCTCTTCCGTACTCGTTTGTTGAGCGAGGAACCACTATACTTTTGTTCGCACTGTACAATTTTGTATTATCATGACACACAGCACTAACCGTATCAGCTCGAATTTTGGGACTATTACTGTTTTTGCTTTTACACAACCGTACCACTGCGGATTCCAGATATACGACTGTTGAAAACCATCCTCACGATTAATGTTTTTGAACTTCGTGATTTCAATCGATTTTCTAACGAGTCTTGGTATGTAGTGGCGTGATCATGGCACTTTTACGTGCGTTACTATAACGATATTATAAAATTATAAAAAACGATATTAAAAAATACATTGCCACGTATTTTTTAATATCGTTTTTAAAATTTTTTTTTATTTCGTGGTTTGCGATCTATGTATACGACATAAATTTAATTTATTCTAAGAACGTATTTCTGTTATATTATGTATCTGTTATCACGCAATCAAATCCCGAAATGGGAAAATAGTGTATAAACAGCCACATTCCCAATATTTCCAATATGTTTGAGGTTACATGTGATAAGAGGCGAGTCTATTTTAGACTTTAGTGGTATCAACCGATCCTCGTTGAAGAATAATAGATAGGTACTTAGGCCCAATTGTTAACCTGTATCTACAATATTATATTCACTTCTAACTCCTAATTATATCGCTATATTTTTCACTATCACTGCAACTCGCAAGTCCATGAGATCTTAGAATCTGATTTCTATAAAGCAATCATCAAATTCCATTTTAATGAGTAGAGACTCGTACACAATCTGCCTTTTTTTTTCAAAGCGGCTACCTTCACCATAGATTAAATTATAGTTGGTGTCACTTTTGCTTACCCTCGTCAACCCATTCCGAAACTGAACATACTAGTAAAAGGCATTCGTTCTACATCTTTTTCACATAAAACTGTCAAAGTACCTATACTATTACCGTATTCTTATGTATCGCAGGTAAGCTATCAATATATTTGACATATTCCTATATATTGTTTATAAGTAGGCAGGTATAGTACACTCTACCGGAAAGTGTAGCGTTCGCTTTTGGGGTAGTTATATTAATGTAGTCCCGGTCGAACTGCCGACCTTTCTACTATTAATAATATTACCTTGCAATCTCGATTTGACCGTCTGTATTGCAAATCAATATCCAATATTAGCTCAATATTTTTGGTTTGGTTTACATTAACATTATTTTAACACTCTTAAAATTTGTTGTGTATCAAGTTGTAACCAATAAAATTTATTTTACACTGAAAAAAATCTGCTCAATTAAGTGAACATGCATCTTGGTTGATTATAGACACTGATTTAACCCGTCCGCATCAGCGCAAAAAATAACAATAGATTTATGAATGAAACTTAACTCGAATGAGTCTTGCTGATTCGGACAGATTAAGCAATAACTGTTTAAATAGAATCTTTTATATGCTTTAAATTATTAATAAAGGATTGGCAGCGAATACGAGTAATGAATTGAAATGTCAGCGGGCTTGTCTTTTTAATTTTTTTTATCTATTTTTATATATTTAGTATCTTCATAAATAGTTTCACAAATAATGTATATACCAAATATTCGTTTATTTTTAGCTCCAGTGTGTTGCCTAACAAAAGAGACCATAATAATGGTATCAGTAGGGTAAGACACACGTAATGCACGAGTAGGTAGATCCTGGAGCGATCAGTCCCAAGCTGTTTTATCCTCCAAGTAACCCGATTTTTTTAATAACCTTTTTGACAGAGTTTAGTTTTAATAGTAATTTTAAGGCAAATCTCGGATAATAGCACTTATATATTTTTAATACAATTCTTTGGAAATCCCTGTTGTTAATAATACATATACATGCAGGTTTCAAGATAATTATAGATAAATAAATAAATCAAACGTTTTATTTAGCTGCCGTGACTAATTCACAATATTGAACCAATCAAGTACAATCAAAACACAACTGACTACTGTCAACTTATAACTCTATTTGTTTAGCAAATGCAAACATTTGTTTACCAAAAAGTGTACATTAAGGCTTTCTGTTCGAACCAGTTAGATATTTTTCCTTTGTTTTGGCATGCATCAAAACAATTTTTCTCCTTTGAAAAGCAAAATAAAATATCGAGTAAACAATAACAAACCCGAGTTCAGGCATTCGGAAACAGATTTGATTGTTTTATCTATAAACTACAAGGGACACATAAATCTTGGTTCCACAAACTTATATCAAAGTTGAAAATAGATTTTTTGCCCTCTCTCGACTCTCAGACAAGTTACAAACAAGGTAAGACACCGAGATATGTTACCGGGAATAGAAAGCTGTTCCATCGATAAACAAACACTTTAGACAACATAATGTACACTAGACTAGCTAGAATTTTCGAAACTTTATTGTTTTCTGTTTTCTGTCTGTCATTTAGTTCATATTATTATCCAATCTATATATACACATTTATTTTGGTTATTCTGAAAAAATGGATGCAAATCTGGTCAATAAACAATTTCATTTCATTTCATTTATTTGCAGATCAGTATGACCATTAGTAACTGGGACGAAGCAGATAGACAGCCTTATTTTATTATGGCTACTTACATTTTACCGCTACTTAAATTATTTTTGTGTTTGGTGTAAAAAATATATAATTTATCCTAATAAATTAATTTTTATAGTATTACTTTTTAAAGCACGAACGCCTGCTTTAGCGATCTCCAACATTGAAATTTATAGAGAGAAAAAATCCATCCTCGGACGAGATACGAACCCGCGTCTTCTGACTCTCCGTGTCAGACGCCATTGACCAACTAGGCCACCGAGGTTCTGGTCCGAGCATCGATTTTTAACTCTCTATTTGACTAACCGTCTTGCGGGGACGGAGCGACATCTATTGGATAAAGATAATAATTTTTATCTATTGAATAAATTAATTATTTAATAAATAACAATAAATAAATGTATAAGTAATAAATTATAATATTAATTACTATTATTATTAACTATACTATTACTTAATTTATGTTAATAATAACTAATATATAAATAATATTAATTGTAATATTTATAAAAATGATGAATTACCATAAGTCTAGTATAACTAATATGTGTAGTATAACATAATACATTATACCACGTAAACGAGCAGAAACTCTAATAAAGACAAATTCTCATAAGCAAAAACATTTAAATAAAATACTTTTCGTTGCCATGATTACGGAAGCCTTACCTTAAGCCCAAAATTAAAAATAACGGTAGTCGTATTAAGCACAGCCACTTAAAAAGCACTCATTAGAATTAAATATGCAAACAATATGATTAATGAACTAACTGCAGATGAAGAAGAGCTGATGGACGTAAGAAGTCGTGGCTGCGCAATATCCGAGAATGGACCGGAATCGCAAGTGTTCAACCTTGCCAAAGACCGGGTGAATAGCCTTCACTAGTTGAAGAGGCACTGGAAGAAGAAAAACTAACTGTATTATCTAACTCTAAGGTAACTTAAGGTAACTTACTTTCTTCATAACAATATGCGGAAAATATGGTAACACTCATCTAACTTGTCATCCGATTAAGCCACATGGAACGCGCTCGAACAGTTTGCATGCATAATAAGCGTCTCAACTGCGTTTTAATCTTGTATCATATTTCCTGAACACGGCTAACTGTGAATAGATTAGCTGAAATTGAATTTGTATTCCACATAGAAGTTTTTTCCCTTTAATGCAGCATCACGATTCAACTCTCTGAATTTAGTGCACGTGTGGGAACAAATATACTTTAATTAATTCACCTGAACAATTGAATTATTTCTAAATATCGTACCTACATTACTTATCGTTACCATAAGATCAACTGTTACGCCAGTTTTGGCGTAACTATTTATTTGAGTCGTCATCAATTTCATCATCATCAATATAATCAACTTTAACATTCAGGTTTAATGGCGCAACTCACCCTTATTTAAACCAAAAACAACTGTTCGTGATCTTCCAATAAAAATATCTTAAAATACTGGGGATAGGTTGCTAAAGCATATAGCAATAGCAAACTATAATTAACTAATAAGCATAATATAATTCTAAATAGTCCCCGCATCCGATACCGACTGTTGTTCTAAGACATACCTACAACTGGGACCGACGTTTGAACGTTCGCTTAACTTTCGCTTTGTTAACGTGGCCTCCGAAGTCATAATCAGCCCATTTTGTTCCCACTGCTGGGACTCAAGCCTTCCTCTCAGAGAGAGGAGTTCGGCCACAATACACCACGCGGGCCCGCCCATTGCGGATTGGTGGATAGGTTAGTGGCCAACCCATGTCGAAGTTTTCAGACCGCCTGAAGGCCTTTGACATAGCCTAACGAATGTTGCCCTAAGACGAACAACCGGGACCGACGGCTTAACGTGCCCTCCGAAGCACGGAAGCGCTCAGTTGAATAATGCCACTAGCGGTCACCCATCTAAGTCCTGACCGCCGCTAGTGTTGCTTAACTTGTTAATTGGTTAAGATCGCCAAGTCGAGCTCCGCTACGAGCGCTTCTACTCCGAAGTACAAGGGCGTTATTCTTTATGACCATTCAAACAAGTAACGCGCTGCGTTACGATATTTTCAGGGCATGACCGTGAATTCCATGCAATTTTACTAAGGCTCCTTGAGATATGGAAGCGTGCCGTGTTACGTGCAATAATGGTCATAGCGAATAGGGCCCCAGAAGTGGCTCAGAAGCTAAATAGTTGAACTGGAACTTAAGTTAAATATGAGCCAACCATTCAAGTAGGAACCCCTACATTGTGAGCAGTCCTTCGACAAGGTGGGGCGAGATGGGGTCGCGTTAGCATTCAGCATCTCGCCCCAGCGTAGGCTCTGATTGTAGTGACCGCAGCAAGGTTTACTTAACCTAATTGAACGGTTTCGAACTACAGGCTTGTAAGGAAGCGCTCGTTGTGAACACACATGCACGATGTGTAAGCGTGTGACAACTTTCAGCGATAATAATTAGTACTTGAAGTCCCGTAATAACTAGCGACCGGGCGAGAGGTTAAGCTATACCAGTTCTAGAAAACTTAGAAAAAAAATCCATGTCATGGTTTACAATACATTACATTGAAATCTTGACAATAATGGCCATTTTTTGATACAACTTTCCAAGGGTAGTGTGTTACTTTTTTTTCCCAACATGATGCATCAAGTTTATGTGACAATATCTCAGTAAATAAAGTCTCATGAAACTTAATTTCTTTTACTAAATTAACGATATTTCAGCCGTGCGATTCTATAAGAGCAAACATCGTTGCATCTTTGACAACATCCGTGAAACAAATGACGAGATGACAAGAAACGTTGGAAAAACAACCTTGTGTACAAGGGCGATATCTCTGACACCGGTGAGCTCGTCGACGAGCGCATCGGCGAATCATTAGAGAATCACTCGGCAGATTACGACGTTAAAAAATAATAATCGCATAATTGTGAAATATGTGATTAGAGAATTTAAATTTACGACTTCGAAAATCTATTATAGCTTAGATGTTTTTTTTCTTATTTTCCCAGAACTGGTATAACTTGGCCTCTCACCCGGTACCAGGTTATCGTTGAGTTTTGGGACAGCCTGACTACATTTATGTTATTATATTATACCTTATGGAACTAGCACGGTGCATAAGCGGTAACCTCAGCCTATCAAATGCATTTCGTCACAAGTGAGAAATTGCACTGCGCCCTTAGATATTAAGTTGTTAAGTGCCATGTGCCTAAATTTTCGCTGGCACCTTTCAAATCATAACACAGTAATGTTCGCATTACTAAAGTATTAGAAAACATCCACACTTTTAACAAACTGATCATTCTCCGCAGTATCCAACAAGATCTTAGTACGAGTATAAGTTAGATTAAGTAATATTAAAACTAAAAATGCACAGCTCAGGCCTCAATGGTTTAACTTATAACCGATATTTGATATAATAAAATATTTGAGACCAACCTTCGTAGTATCAGTATCAACAAGATCTCAATATAAGTCAGGTAGTAACATCAAACCTAAAAATGCACAGCTCTGACCCAAATATTATGTTAAAAAAGATATTTAATAAAACACCAAATTACTGAATGGATGAAGAAAGGAATGATATTTTTAAAAGCTAATAAAATACTAACTACTAACACATTCTTCCATAACTTGAATGTATTCATGAATGACATTTAACGTAAATTTTACAATTAAATATTTTAATAAATATTGATTTAGAGTAACATTAATGAATCGGCCCGTTCATAGTATTGTACCTATTATTGCTACACCCAAATAGGTCAACTGTTTCGTACCATAACTTCTCACCTCGTACTATAAGATCTAATACAATTATTATACATGATTGCAATACCCAAATAATTTTATTGAGTATGAGAACTGCCTTACAGTAGAAATAGGTATATTAATCACATGGACGCAGCCAACGGGTGCGACTAGTAAAACATTTTATTAATAGGCACGTCTAAGGTTATGTACAAGACAATTATTACCTTGCTACGTAAAGTGGCACGACGAGTACAAAGGGTGGGTAGTCAAGTAAGATGTAGGCACAAATTGCTTTTAGCAGTGGTGATGTACTCGTAAACGCATTACCTTCCTGATGGAGCAATCAGGCAGACACTCTAACTTTAATGGGCTAGATTAAAAATCGATGCGATAAATGACGTGCTTTTAGAACGAGGTATATGCATAGGAAATATGTCTTAAAATTGCATTAATAATTTGGATATGTTTTAAGAGTGCATATGTCTTGTATTAAGCGAATAGATGCGCCCCTCGGTGTTCAGTCTGAGCTGAAAAATACTATTCGACAGATAACTCTTATATACTCTAAAATGTGTAAATAGACTTAGTTCTCCAAGATACAGATCGAGCCTAGTGGGTGATGGTTAGATCAATAATTGTAAATCCTTTTGAATGAATACAATGAAAAAAAATATGTGTAATATTTGGTTAGTTATTATTATTATTTTATTAAGTTCATTGTGTTTTCTTTTTAAAGCTCAAGACAATATTATTATTTAGGTGGTGTATACCATATAACATGGAAAGTAGCACATGTCAGCGTTTTACACACATAACAAATATGAAGATCTTGTTATCTTTTCTGTGGTTGTAAGCATTTGCAAAGACCATAATAGAGTATTACAGCCATTAACGTAAATCTCACTTAATATTTTAAATGCGAATTGTCTAGATTTGTTACTTTTTCATGGTGAAACAGCCCACGTATTTGGAATGAAAACAGTTATAAATACTCAAGACTAACATATATATAAGCTGCTTTGAATCCCAAGTCAAGGGATCATTATAACCTTATTCTAGCATGAGCTCGCTTGTGTTGAAAACACTCTCTAAGAAACCCATCCAAGTCTTCAGAAGGATTTACCTTACCTTGTCGAACCAGCTGATTATGACAAAGCCTTATACAGGGTGTTTGGTAGAGGGACCGACAAACCAAATGAGCGTGTTCGGGGGCCCACTTGGAGAATACAAGTTGGCCAAAAAAAATCCTCGACCCCCCAATTTTTTAAAACTTTTTTTTGTGAATTTTCCCGTTAAAAAAATGGGGGGGTCGGGGATTTTTTTTGGGCAACTTGTATTCTCCCCGAACACGCTCATTTAGTTTGTCGGTCCCTTTACCAAACACCCTATATAATCAGCTAGCGAGCGTTTCCGAGAGTTTAGCGACAATTATTTAGAATATCGAAATGTAGTACCTGTAAAATATTTGTACACACAAGCCAAGGGAGAACTAACGTAATACTAACGGTACAAAAAATAAATGAATTGATATGTATGGACGTTTTTTGTCCTTTTTGACGCTCAAACGGACGGGCCAAATTTGATAAAATTTGATATGGAGGTAGATAAGGCGATGGATGAACACATGGGTTACTTTTCATCATTATTATCATCATCCATTACCACATGGGTACCGCGAGGTGCAAGTAGTAAATAACATTTTTAGGTATTCTATGAAAACTAGCAACTGCTACAGCTTTGAGAATTGTATAACACATATATATTTTTCCATCGACACAAATATCAAAGGTCCAGATATATTTTAAAAGCGAGGAAGTCAAGCACTCTCGCAAGTTTGACGGAAATGAGACCACTTAACTTCCCTTCGTGGAAACGTTTGAAAACTTAGTGCGACTGCATTTATTCATACGTGACTGTTGTCAATATTTGCTAGGAAAATTCAATATCATTTTATAATGTAACAGCATGATTCATTTTATACAATTCACTGACCTGGAGGGAGTCTGACACATGCAATGTACTAAAATACGAGGTTACTTTACCCAAGCTACAAAATAATTAACTTAGAGCGAGACTAGAAGTCATTCAAATTATTGTGTATCACGCTTACCCATAGTAGTTGCGTTGTCGTCCAAAAAGTAGTCATCCCGACTCGTAGTTATTTTATTTGAATAGAATAGAATAGAATAGGCTTTATTTATGGCAAAGCACATACAAAAACATTTCGTAGTAACGCATAAATCCAAACAATAATCACAAAACACAATAAAATAAATGATTTTTGCAGCCTTCTGCCACAAATCGGCTCCAACTCAACATGGTGCTGATCGTAAACAACCAGCGTTGGTCTTCCGTTGAGGCCGGTAGGTGACGTCACGCACGGTTACACATAGTACTTACTATAATATATACAAGAAACAATTTGCAAAACACACCTAGTAGAAGAAGTGTTGTTGTATTAGATATTCGTTATACTTACTCAGTTTGACTGGTACTGAGATATTACCCGCCAAGATGGATCACAAAGGTCTCCTGTCTGGGGCCTTAATATCAGCTTTGAAAAATCCATGAAAGTTCCGTGCAGTTCTCAAATCTGGCTTAAACAGTTTTGAATGAAATCATACCATGACGCTCATTTAGGCGAACTGTTAGAACATTGTTTTCCTGAAAAGTGAACGGATAATATTGTCTCTGGCATTCTAACAATTTACTTTATCCAACATTGCAGCCGCCTAGACGTCTATAAGCTGATAAACTGAGCGGGTTTAGATCGTCACGTTAACGTGAGTCCATACAAATAAACAGGTGAACGGTTTTTGTGCGGTAGGTACTTGAATAGTTGCCCTGGCAGGCCTGCTATAACGTTGTCATGGTACGAGTAAGCTGGGCAGTTTTCTAGAAGTCCTGCTTTAAGAGCATATAGTAAGGCCCCTGGTATGTCGTAATCAACATGTTGTACTGTTTTATAACCACTTGCTTATGTTTAAATTCCTCTCACTTTGCTTCGCTGTTTGTGTTTTCTCGCAGGATCTGCAGTATATTATTAGTAGTTCTGTGTCCGCAGTAACTATAGTATTACAAAACCCCAACTTACCATTAAAGTGGTTCGCATGTAGAGTGGACAAACATACTATTTTTTTCCCACTCGTTACATACCTACACACTTCCTCACTTGATAGTAGGTACAAATTTAAATGGATAGCCATAATACTGTTCCTTTACGATAGTACAATTCATGAATATTTTATTCTCTACAGCTTGGAGCTGTGATCTTCATGACGAGTAATTCCAACCACCAGAATTGCTCCTTTTCACCATTGATTATTTTTCTGGCAATCAAATCTTTTCATTGATTATCAAATTTAACAAATCGGCTGGCCAATTCCAAGATTAGGTTTAATACGCAAATATATATTAAAACAGGTTTAAATGGACGACGAATGAAAATGCGTGATCCATGAATATATTACATATGTATGAACCGTGATTAAGTGACTTAGGCTGATAGACCTTGTATAGTCCGAACGATCGGAAAAAAGGATCTTTACTACATATTTTTATATAGAACATCATACCATAGTCATCTCTAAGTGAGGTTTATTTCCGAACCTGAAACCTTATTGAAAACTTCACTATCTCTTAATTCGTACATAATTAAATTAAAACGTACGTATAAATATCATCATGTGCAATTTGTCATAAAACTTTCATCACGACTTATTGGGAGCAGATATATAGCCATTCAGCGGTCATTTAACAATATAAGAGTCCTTTTATTTGAAAGGGAACAACAGCTTTTACATTATCAAGAATAATACGTTTTCGTTCCCCGCATACATAATGTTACAGAGAACAATGACAATGTGAATTATCAAAATAAATGTTAGGCAAATGTATAAAGTAATGACGGAGCAACATAACGATATGCGTTGTTCCCCATGTTCACGTAGAGACGAGACAAGAGCTCTCCAGCAGTGGCCGGAAGCAACAGAGCGTTTGTATACCGAGATCTCTCAACACCTACACTGCTAGCATCGACTCTGCACTTGACACCGTGTCAGATGTCGGTGTGTTGTGTTTCCGTGTCAATGCGATGACGCTAGCAGGAAGATTTGAGTTGAAATGTAAAGAAAAGTGTGAATACAACTTTGTAAATCTAAACAGCAATAATATATCCTTGAACGAGATTTATCCTCGCTAAATTAAAAATAAATTGATTTGTTATGAAGGCGTCTAAAGCATTTAGATGTCATGTTTAGTAAACAGGTTTTGAATAATTTACATACAATATTTCTACAATAAGTGATGACAGCAAAGTATTGATTCCTCTGAAGTGAATTACTACCCTTGCCCATGATAAACGCAACACAACCCCGAGTTTTAAGTTGACGTTTTGAATCGTACTGCGCTGCGCTCATCATGATAACGCATTGCAGTTTGAATTATTTGCCAATTTCCTTTCAAACTCTGATAGACATTTATGAGCAAAGTATGCGCTTGCACATTACTACTTGTAGCCAAAATACCTAACACTGCGATGGTGAAAAAAAATATAGATGACTTGCACACGAGCCCTATATTATAGATATTGTTGAACTAACTACACCCACGTTTAAATAAGTGACAAACAAAAACTCATCCAAAAAACTAGAAACATTTGCCACAACTTTTTACTCGTAGTAAATTAACAAAACGATCACTGTTAGATAGATAACGCTTTATTGTACATTAAACAAACGTGGATACATTTGATATACAATTATCAATACTATTGTACAATGGGCGGTCTTATCGCTTATAAGCGATCTCTTCCAGACAACCTTTGGATGGAGAGAAATTATGATACACGAATAGACGGCAATGTATTTGAAAAACAACGTCAAAGTAAACCTTAAAAATATTAAAATTACATAAACTACACAAACATAACTTAATATAAATAAATAAATATTTATAACAAATAAATAAATAAATATATAAATACATATATATTACATATATAAATACATACACATCATATACACATTCCAAAACATATTTATAAGAAAGGTATTCATATAATATTATATAAATTATAAATTATACTGTTATACGCATGGCAACTTACTGTGTCAATAACTATGAATAATAATATAAATAATGATTACAAATCCCTAACATTTGCTTAGACTTACCAAACCTTTTAATGTTAGAAAGATTATGAACTAAGTTTGTCGAAATGTTTTTTTCGGTCAGTAAAAGCTTTTAAGAATTTGGATAGATTTTGTTCCGGTACGATGGTTAAAAGAAGAGCTAGAGTGGTAAATTAACCCCCGGAAGTGCCGCTGTGGCCTAGCGGTCACAGAGTTGGTCACGGCTAGATATTATTTATAATTACATTACATTGCTTCTGCTAGCATTTTTAATGTGTATGTTGTGTTATTTTCATTAGAAAATATATCGATGGTTCATATGCATGCAATTGGATGCATCAGTGGCTCTGGATGCATACTGCTATACTAAGGTTATATATTTCCGTTTCTTCCTCTTAACACATGACTGACACTGCTTTAAACTTTCAACATACATCAACTGCCATTTTCCTGTCCCATCCGAAAGAAATACGAGTACAATGAAAACAACAAACAAGATAGAGTGATAAATATAGATAGAATGATAGCAACCTTAAAACCCGCGGCCGATTCTAAAAGCTTTTCCTGTGTCAAAAAATCAAAAACGAATAAAAGAAACAAGGAAAAGAACGTCGAAATAAATTAAAAGCAAATGAGGGAACGGATAAAAACAAAATATAATTACATTGGTTACCCATTTGTCGTCGCAGATATTTTAGTAGACTGGGGTATCATCATAATAAATGAAATAATATCATGAACGACGGTTTCATTTTAAGAGTTCCGTATTTCAAAAGGAAAATAATGTGAGGTAGTATGGCGATAAAGAGCGCTAAGCGAGCCCGGTTTGCACTTGACCATGTTTTTTTTAAAATTATACACGGATATAATGGTTATGTAGGTACCTTTTTACTCGTATTAGGTATGTATTTATATATTTTATATATTTCTCCCTCTTGCTTAAATATTTTTATCAGTTCTTACGACAATGTAATAGGTAATAGGAAGGTTTTTAAACGACTTCAAAAAAGTAGGAGGACCGACATTAACACTAATCAGTGTCATATAAATTGTGATCGGCCATGCGATTCTCTAAGAGCAAACATCGTTGCATCTTTGACTACATCCGTGAAACAAGTGAAACAAATGACGAGATGAGAAGAAACGTTGGAAAAACAACCTTATGTACAAGGGCGATATCTCATAAAGTATTTGACATCGGTGAGCTCGTCGACGAGCGCATAGACGAATCATTACAGAATCGCATCGCTGTATCCCACGATAGTTCAAAAGTAGGTTCCATTTTTTGGTAAAACAATTTTATGTCATTATTGGGCGACAGTTAATGGCATCGTAACAAAAGTTTGGTTTTACTTATGTCTTCAACGATTTATTTTGTTTCCAAACATTGGAGACAGCTTAGGAAGTTTAGTAACTAGAAGAGTATAAGAAAGCATATGTTGTATTATTGGTGTCCAAGTCGTCTAATTCCAAAAACCAAAATAGTGAATAAAATACCTTTATATAATAAAAATTTTGTCCGAGTTTTTCCTCTTCTTCTAAGTTTTTTTTCATTTTAACTTTATCTAAAAGTTTATTATTAGATTAGATAGGCTAATAAACAAGGTTTTTTTTTATGTGTAGGTGTCTTAACAAAAAGTTAATAGAATTTTAGTTATTTAGGTTTAATTGAAATATCCCTAGACCATGTTGATGTGTGTATTTTTCTGCAATGAATGGCAGCAAAGAACACAATACAGTTTCTAATGTAATGATAAAGTCCTAGTCACAAATATCGACAAATCAAAACTCGAGGAGTTATTTACACAAAGAGTTTGTATGTCGAGTATTATTTTTGCAAGGAAGTTGTATAAGCATTGCGATGGAGATCGAATATATTGGTGTGTTCTAAATTTCAAACACCAAAATAGTGATTAAAAGGCCTTTTTATTCACTGTTTTCAGTGAATAAAATAAGCTTTAGAGTGGGAATGGTATAAAATTAATATTAGCACAACAATTATGGCTTAGAAATGGCGCTCAAGAACATGTTTTTCGCATGATTTTATTGCCTTATTCTATTTTAAGTAATGAAGATATCAATAACAACAGTTATTTGATTTGTGCGAGTTGGGCTTCATTTTGATATCGTAGAGTCATTGCAAAAAGAGAGCGTCTTAGGAGTTGAGGTCGCGCGTGTGCTAATTTACTGTTATTATGCTAGTAAATGAAGAAGGTCAATAAAATTGCTGCTAACTTACGAGTACTATTTTACAAGTTTATCGAGGGGAAGTTCACACTTTACAGTTGCGTGACAGACAGATAGAAGCTGGATTAGGCTGCCGTTTAAAATCCGAATGTTAGTTCGGTCTTAGTAACGCTGCGACGGTTATCTTTTTCCAAAGACTCTAATGTATGTGACGAGATAACTCTGACCTAATATTTGCTTTCCGGTCTTCACCACGTACTACTTTCTATATCTTAATGGCATTTCCTCCATGAGGTGAAGTAGTACGATATTTCTCCAGCAGTCGATACAAATCCCAAGAGGCAAGGAAACCCGACCTACTAGGTGGTAGGCATCTTGTGCAAGAGGCTGGCTTACTACTGCAGCACATAGCAAGATATTCGGCAGCAAACCAATATTGCACATACTGTGCAAGAGAAATAACCGGGCAAAAAACTCAAAGACCAATGTCTCGGGTGTCGAAGTTCAGTGCCACGCACAACTACAGTTCTAAAAACTAGGTAGCACTGCAACTGTCCTGGGCAAACTTTGTGTTTATTATCAAGCGCGACTTGCCACTTTAATTCTAAAAAAACAATTCATGTTTGCTATTATACACTAGTTTTTTCGGATTTACTTTATCAATATGATTCGTCTGTAGGTACACGTCCGGAGTTTGAGTGAATCACTATAATTATATTGACACTCTCTTTAAAACATGGAAAAGGACTTAAAATATGCCATCGATTTATGATTTATTCTCTGCACGTTACTCAATTAGATTTAATTGGATATTAAGCGCCAACGCCATCTACCGGATTAACAATTACAGTTAAGACAAGATTTTCGTCGCATTACTGTTTACTACAACAAGATGTATATATGATCATTATCTTCATCATAACTTTATGACTGTGCAAGGCCAAAACATAAAGATGACTTACTGTCTTACTTTGTTTATTTTAAGTCTTCTGTAGTCTACAGAAACACCATCATAATGACATGATGAAATTTGACGGCGATTAGGTTTCGTTCAAGGGTTTCGTTCCAGGAAGTATTGTAAACTGTCTGAAACTGCCAACTCCAGTTTCGTCATTCTTGCGTTGAAAGTTGAAAAGCTCTCAAAAAGGTTGCCCCCAAAGAGGTTTCATAATAAAATTCTTTGGTGTTTGGGAAAGCAGCCTCATTTAAAATTCCAAAGTTTCAGATGATATTTTGTTGCCAGGGTAACGACCTCGCGTCATCTTTGTAATGTAATCCTCAAACCGTCATTGTCTATATGTTTGTAGCTATTTATAGTCACATTAAAACAATTGACAGCACATTTTCTGAGTTTGTCACTGTCTATAAAACTCGAGGTTCCAGGATTATTAGACATATAGTAGACATTTGAGTAGAGAGTTGTGTGATATTCTTCATGTCTGTGATGTGAATGTGTTAGTCATATATAATATAATTTCTTCTTACTAGATTATTGTAATTAAGAAGTTGTTTTTTGAATTAAACACATCTTTAGACGCGATAATGGTTTCTTTGACTACCTATTGTCTTAAAAATAATTCGAATACTTTTAACTTCTATCAGCAGTCCCCAAAGTCTGCCGCATGATTTTTATTTATAGTGAGAAGTTGAGCTGAGTAGATTTCAGTAATTTGTTTGATGTAAAACATTTTACTAATGTAAAAACATTTTAAGACCAATAACCAAACCGAGAGACCAACCAACCAATTCAGGAACAAATATTAACGAGGCAAAGCTATACGACGACTTTCAATAGCTTAATTGCCTGCCTTTTTCAAGCTTCTCTCATCAAAGGATAAATCCAAAAACATTTACAAACAAAGCAATAACGGATATTAGAAATGTCAAACTTCAAACCCGCCTGTACCCGTCACTAACACTGGCATGCTTTCTTTTGAGTTGTTAATTCAATATTTTCGAGATTGTCTAGGAAATATGGAAACCATTTTTATGATATTTCTAGGATTAAAAATGTTTTATACTAGCAACTGCCCGCGACTCCGTTCACGTAGTAGGCTCGGCCTCGCCATAACCTCCCATATTTTCTTACTTTTTAGTTTTTTTAAGTATATTTTAGTACATAATATACAATAACCTATTGAAAATATCAAAGTAACTATAGTCGTTTTACTTAGTGGTAGGTGCCACGCCGTAAAATTCACTGAACTGCGGTCAAAATCCGTTGAATCAATAATGTTTACTTGTTACAGTGCCCGTCGGCCATAAGCACATGTTTTAGTCAAAGTCAAAGTCAAATAAAATTCAATTTTTTTTATTCAATTTAGGCATCAAAGACGCACTTATGAACGTCAATTATTCATTATAATGTACTTTAAAGACTCTACCGCCGCGTTCCAAAATATATAGAGCCTACCGAGAAGACGCGGCAAGAAACTCAGGAACATTATTTTTATATAGATTTTTACAATGTTTCTACATATGTACTACTAATATTACATTTTATCGGTGGTAGAATGACAGCTTGCCAGAAATGGAGTATTCCAAGCATTTTTGTCTTCTATATAATGTCGGACTTTATAATATGTTTTTTTACAGTCAACTTGAATTTTCCCTCTGTGAGCTCAGTTATGTGTTTTGGGATTTTATTGTAAAAACGAACACACTTTCCTAGGAATTACTTCACTAAGAGTCTTTGCAGGTCTAAATCTAGGTACAGCTATCCTATTTGTATTCCTAGTGTTAAAAGGGTGGTGATCACTATTTAACTTATATTAATGTATTTTTTACGAACATACATTATATTTGCAAATACATATAAGGAAGGCAAAGTTAATATATTGATTTCTTTAAATATACAGTATCACCAGGTGACATTGTCACCAGTGACAAAACGTCTATAAATAATAAAATTAAAAAAGCACAGCACATGTTTAAAACTGTTTAGAGGTAGGTAGAGTATCTGGCATTACGGTGGTTACGTTCAAGATGTACCCTTAATGGCATGAAGCCTATTCGGTGTGGTGAGACTATCCTTGAAGGTCTAAACGTCTGAAAGCATTATATTTGTATCATATTTACTAGTATTTTAATTTTTATACCTATAAATATGATATTTTACTGTAACCAGTAATATAATGTACTTGTAACTCGTGTAGTGGACACCGTGAAGGAATCGAAATGCCTAAAATGGAATTTATAAACTCTCTTTATAGTCTTACATTCATTTGATCGATCAATCGTCCCAATAGGATTTTATAGACCGGATTTTCGTCCAAATTGTGCAGCTATATAGAAAACTTCTAATATTACATTCACGCAGTGAATACAGTGATTAGTAATCTGATTGGTAACAAAAACAATACAAAACTCATTGGGTGATTTATCATCGTGCAATTCGCATGATCGGTACCCAAAAACAACAAATTGCACGGCATGTGACGAATCACCTCGTAAGCGCTACAACAGTTTTTATAATTCTAAACTAGGAGAGTTTCTAGAATAGTTCTTTTTCATCTAGCTCAGACGGCCGCATTTCAATCTAATATCGTAGTTTAAACCAAAGTTAAGGGCAATAAATAGATTGCGCGAGGTTGGCTGCAATGGGGACATGTCACAAACACCTGCCCTGCGATTAAACTCACCGGACGGAATAGATGACGTTTAATTTAAAAGGCGATCTTTAGGGCTGTCATTACGAGTATATCACACTAATATTATAAATGCGAAAGTTTGTAAGTGAGAAGGAAGTACGGAGTGTGTCTGTTTGTTACTTCTTCACGCTAAAACTGCACGATGGATTGAGATGTCAATTTCACAGAGATAGTGGCGTCGATTCTGTAAGCATTCTCTAACTAAACTAACATCTCTAAATTATTGCAGTTCTTATTCTGTTAAGGCTAAACTCCAAATTAGTATAACATTTCCGAATGACGCCACTAAAATTAGATATTTCTCTTCAATTGTGAGTATATTTTATAGACAGATTAGTCGTCACGTAACTTGGTGCTCGCTAAACTAACGTGAAATACCTAAAATTGAATAGAATAATCCTATTTTTTGAAATGTCATTCTAAGTGTGACATGAATTTGGATTTTAATGTTAACAGAATAAGGATTAGCATAATTAAATTACCTATAGTTTGCTAGTTTAGTTTGATTTTATGGAAAAGTGAATCGCTACCAGTTTGTATACAGAATTAAGACAACGGCTACATTTATGCGGAACTAGCTGCGCTCTGCGATTTCACCCGCGTGGTGATGGATGATGATGATGAATCACATATAGGGTGTGTTATTCAGGCATAATGTAGCTTTATTTTTGTTGAATTGTTTGAATTGGTTAAGTAATTTTTAAGTGTATCCATTACAAAGAAACAAACAATCATATATTTTTCCTCTCTATTATTAGAGTAGGTAAGGATTAATCCCAAGGTACGAATAATGTTGCCTGGTTTGTACCGTTACGATTGCTTATTACAAAATGAAAAAGTATTTGTTGTGACGTAACTAAAATAGTTAGACATAATATGTTAATGTGGACTTCTTTGTAGATATTGACGATTTCTAATAAACTGAAGTACGTCACTTTGCTCTATTTGTCAATAGTTTCCACAGCGTACGCGATATAAGGACTATTTTGGTATCTTATCCACACCTTGGGTTACATTATCGAAGATTTCATACGGATCTCTAACTTTTTTTAAATATTATATATCCTATTTTCATCATGGATAATTTAGAATTTTAATGGAGAAAGCGTTTTTCTAATCGGTCTAGTAGTTTAGGTGCCTATTCAATTCAAACAAACAAACAAATCTTTGCTCTTTACGATATATAAGTGTAGATAGGCGGGTAGTTCCCAAAAGGATTGCGATAACCCTTTTTCACGCGGATGGTAGCTCGTCTTAAACTTATAAAAATACAAGAGACATAACATTACAACATAATAAATAATCTGCTGAATTATTTGTTCCAGTTTGTTGCACACCCCTAAAGTGTTCATGATCCAAACTCGCGCATGTATTGGTAACACTAATAAGCGAAGCGGGGCTCTACTCTTATGTTATTATTTTCGCAATACCTAATATCATATTATGCTTTCAGACGGTACATGTCTCCCCTTATCTACCCCTCTGCCCCTCTACTCCTCCCTCCCCTCCTCGCTGGCATAACGTCGAGCTACAGAAATAGTAGTATACATATTAGAAATTCATGGTCTATTATTGAACGACTTTCGTATTTCGGATGGTTAGGTTGTGTTGTTTGTGGCAAAAAGAGATACATATTACTTGCTACGCTCCGCGGTTTCAACCACATCTTACTATTCCATATTCATAAATGAAAAAGTATTTATTGTGACATAAACTGTAATAGTTAGATATTATGGTAATATGGACTTCTTTGTAGATATTGTATCGACGTCTTCTATAAAACTGTATACGTAACTTTGCTTACATATGAATAGCATAGACTAAATGGTCAATAGTTTCCGCAGCGTACGCGATAAAAATATATATTTTTTTGAATATTTTCTTACCTTGGGTTACAGTATCGAAGTTTTCATACGGATCCCTAATTTTTTTGAAAATATACAGCCTGTGTGCATCAGGGAAAATGTAGGATTCTAATAGTGAAAATAAATAAAATTAAGATTTTTTCTAATCGGTCCAGTAGTTTTGGAGCCTATTCAATACAAACAAACAAATCTTTCCTCTTTATAATATTAGTGTAGATATAGATTGTAGCTTTAACCCTAGTTAAACCCCACGTAACCACGGCGTCATATTAGGTTCTTAGTTAACAGCTAAATAAATGTAACAAACAGAAAGTAAAAATGACGATTATAATGTGTGAGCGGACCAAAAATGAGACGTCTATAATTTATAAGCATTTGTTTTCGCGCCAATTTAAGTAACAATTTCGCCGCCAACTTCTTTGTCAGTTTGACATTTATTAAATTAGGAAGTTATAGGCACTCAAGTTTTAGAAGTTATCATCTCTCTGATCAATTATGACAGAGTACATTAAACCTATAGACACATTAGTAGATACTCAGTTATAATAGAAAAAATAAATATTTAAATTGATTAATCTTCTTCTATATAAGAGGTTGAATTTCTGTACCATGAAAAAAAATGCTAACAAGTGCAATTTAAAAATTTAATACCGACTTCCATTCTATTACTTTGTTAAAACTCAGTTATTGGAGTGTAACTCAAAAACTACTGGACCGAATTTAATGAAATGTATATGGGACCACACGGAAAGAATTTTGAGAATCGGTTCACCCTATCGAAAGTTATGATGTAACAAACATAAAAAACAGTCGAATTGGGTACCTCCTCCTTTTTTTGGCAGTCGGTAGAAAACCGAGTCAGGGGGATGCAAGGAGTGAGATCGAACTAATTTAATAATTTTTTTTAATTTTTTGTTTCTTTGTTTGTCTGTTTGTTTGTACGGGCTACTCTCTGAAATGACTGGGCCGATTTAAATAACATTTTGTGTGGTGGTATCTTATATCCCTGGTCAACATATAGGATACTTTTATCCCGGTAAATTAAAGAGTTCCCGTAGGGTAGTAAAAAAACTGTAATTAACCGTATCCCGCGAGATCAAGCGAGCGAAGCCGCTGGCGGGTTAGCTAGTTTAAAATAAAAGTGATATTCGGAAGGCGTATTGATTCCTTTACGCACTGCCGTATAAGTTGTGTTAGAATTCGTTCCCAGGAATATTTCAGGATACAATGTTCCTGTGAACATTGCATGACAGATAAGAGCGGAACGACGAGCGACCAGACAATAAGCTTCCGCCTCCAGCGCAAACTCAGGGTGGTGCGGTTTAATGCTGCTGAGGATGCGGTGGTGAAATTAAAACGGTTTACAAGTACGAAAATTATGGTAATAATTTATCCTACAATAACTTAAATGCTTGCTTATGGATATAATCATGTCTAAGCATCAAATCTTTTGTACAAGCTATTGCAATGAGTATATAACACTAATATTACGAATGCGAAAGAATGTCTGATTGGATATATTTTTTTTCGCTTTAGATCTCGTTTTTTTGTATATTACTATCTCAGTTCACTATACAGTTTCAGTAAAGATT
Organism: Selenia dentaria; assembly: GCA_917880725.1. NCBI lineage: Eukaryota > Metazoa > Arthropoda > Insecta > Lepidoptera > Geometridae > Selenia > Selenia dentaria. The sequence goes on along the minus strand of OU862888.1, from coordinate 14,525,050 downwards.
TACAGTTGCATCAGGTGAGTCTTTTCTTCAAGTAGTCAACTATGTAAGTTTATAAGTTAAGTTTATAAGTAATTCTGTTATTAAATGACTGTCCTGTCTAAGTCCTATCTAATTCTTCAGTAAAAGTTTCTTAGGCGATTTACGAGAAAAACACAAAAACAACGTTTACTGATTTTGTAAACATTGCCTTACACTCCTACACCGTCACGAATACTTTACGGTTCATAATCCACCGCCATTACACGTCAAAACTCGAAGAAAAACAAATTAAAAAATAAACAAAATTAATGATTGCCATTGTTGATTTTTTTCCGCGTACTTTGATACTTACTTTTTTCTTTCACGCTTAAACAACTGAACATGAGACATTTAATTGAAACTTTCAATATAGGTATACTGTTAGCGACGCGCTCATGTACATGTTAGTTAAATTATTAAGTTTTAAAATAACACTTATTTTTGTGATTATACGGGTGCGGTTTACACCGCCACCGTCTAAACACAAACAGTTCAAATCCGTACAGAGATGCGAGCGGGCGCGCTCTGCGCTGCGCCAATATTATATCTATACCTAATACTGTCTAAATCTGTACCTTTACGCAAATTATATATCTAAAAATTCAGTGACTTTATTATTCGTCACCTCTACATCACCTTTGTCTTGAAAAACTGTTCCTGTGTAATTTATTTAATTTTCTGTGAGGATAAAGAGTTTTGGTTATTTGGAAAATAATTTTAGATAAACAACAAGCCCTTGTAGGAAATAAACAATCAATCTATGATCCTTAAAAGTAAATAAAAACTTGGTGATATATAAATGAAGATGATGAAGATTGTAAATCTATAAACATAATATATATTGGTTTTATTGGTTGGTAATTATTGGTTGTTTTGTAAACATTGAAGTTTTTTTCAGAGAGACAGGACTACATCTGTCCAACAGTCAGATAATAAATGCAATTATAAGGTGAACGAAATCCCTTAAGAAAATGTGAAAGAACCCTCTCCGATTTTATATAGGTGCCACCAGGTTATACCGGGTTACTGCTAATCAATTAGCATCCTGTTAAGGGCATATTCTGTACATCAAAACTAACAACTTTTGTTCTAGAACTTTTCCCAAAACTAAACAAACTCCCAAGTATTTTTTTTAATTTTTGTGATTCTCTCTTACACTTCATAACACTACATCGCATCCACTTCATTCATCTACGTGTAGCCATGCATGTAATTAACAGCGCGTCGTAGCGTAGCACAGCTACGACGACCTTGACTTGCCGCGTCTTAGCCCCTTTCTTACGCTGCCGCCGCCGACCTCCCGCCACCGCTCGGGGCTTGTCGGCATAGTGTTAGTTATGTTTAGACCGGCCAAATAGATTTTTTATTAAGTTTTGTATGGAAGAAAAATAATGCGAATTTTTGAAAGTCGTAGAACAAAAGGTGATTGTTTTGATGTACAGAATATGCTCTTATAAGGATCCTAATTGATTACCAGTACCTTGTATAATAGGTAGTAATGCCACCTCCGTAGTCCTGAATGCTCGTGAAAGTCGTGAAAAATACGAATATACAATTTAATTATTAAATCGTTGCCAGCCGCAGCCGTGGGAGGTACCTGCTAAAAATCATTAGCGTTCAAACGTAAACTGGATGTGATATATGTGACAAAACAATTTGTCAACTTTACCTGAAGTAATTTTCAATCATAAATTGTCAGTAATTAATCATTTGCCTACAGCTTCTAGGAATTATTTTTCTTGAATGTGTTTTTGTTTGGATGTAGCGCCCTAAATAAAATAATTCCTAGAAACTCGAACATGCTTAACTTGTAATATAAATATTGAAACTTGACAACAAACAACCATTTATCGAAAGGATTTAAGTTTTTACTTTGTTATACAAAAATAAAGAGCTTTTAAATTATTGTGATAAATAACATTGTTATTAGGAAAGTACTTAAGTTCATTGTAGAGAAATATACTCGTAAGTCAAGAACATTATTTTTTTATATTTTGTGGCAGGTAATTATGTTTTTAATAAGAAAGCTGTAGATGTTATTGTAGTCTGAGAAAAACAAGCTGCCTGGCTGCTTTATCGACGCGCGCTGTAATAGTCTATAGTCATTTTTTTTAATATAGAGCAACGGTCTTGGCTTTTTATTTTACACAAACAATATGTTTGCTGGAGCTGTTAAAAAGTCATCTGCATCTGAAAAAGGTACAGATGGCGCTGTCTTAAACAGACATCATTTACAAATTAAATCCTCAATAACAATTATTATGTTAACATTTATTGAAATATTTTAAGGATACAAATATATTGGGAAAATATTGACAAGAAAATTTTAAAGCCCATAATGTTTGCTCGTTAATTAGTTGAAGGGATAATGTGAAATGATGAAAATAACTAAACAGAAATAAATAAATCCATGGAAATGAGCCGCCGCGCCGGCGCTGCTATTTGCTGCTCACACAGTGCGATAGATTAATGATTCTCTTATATAATTATACGATACAATATTACAAGATCTAATAATATAATGCAAAAGTGTAAAAATAAGCATGTGTGTGAGTTTGTACTTCTTCACTGTGTAATGTATTTTAGTATGGAGTGGTATGTGTGTGTTATTTCGGATAGAGTGTGTGCCCTGGACTAACGTATAGGCTCATTTTTTACCCGATTTTATTTTTTGGGGTTTTGTACGAATAATGTTAATTGTATAAAAAAGAATCCACTAATCTATCTACAAACCATTTTATTCCCTTTTTTTTAATTAGAAATACGGGATTACTCACGTAATATTTATAAGTATGTAAACTACCATTTTGAAACTATAAAAGCCGTATGTTTGAAGTACTGTTTTTCTTGTGAGAAAAGTTTATTTAAATAAAGAGTGCTTTCTAATTCCTTAACGCGATAAGTAACACGTCGCAATTCAAGTTTTTACAGTCGACGTCAGAATAGATTTGACTCGCCTCATTCCTCGCCTTGCCGCTTGTCAGACACAAAATGGAGCGGAGACTGAGCCTTTTGTACTAGTAGGCTTTGTGTGCAAAGTAAGCTTCCTACCGAAGCATCTGTGCGATGATGAAACTTGCCAGACAACGCTTTATGTCTCGAATTAAAACTTTACAGGAGGAAATTAAACGTCGGAAAAATTCCGAGTGTAACATTCTCTGTGCTGTGTGTGTGCAGTCTATTTGTGTGATTGCTCCGTTTGCCGGCGCACTGTGTACACAGCGTCGAGCAGACTGCTTGCTCCCGAAATGGTCTTCTAATGAACTTACAATGAGTTTTAGAACTAGAGTTTTCAACACAAATAGTTCTTGATTTGAAATGTAAACTTAAATTGGAAATAGTGTTTTGTTTTGTCTTCATTTCGCTACACTTGCTAGACATTAACCAGCTCTATTATTGAAATCGTTTTCAAATTAATTCATGATAAACGTTCAATCAACGTAAATTAAAAACAATAACTCAATTTTACATTTGTTTATACAGAAAACGCCTCAATGAGCTTGTTTATCGAATACAGTCTGAATGTATATCAACATTTTTAGTAGCTGTTAATATTAAATACCAATCCTTACCGGCAACTTTACGGTTAAGAATTTATAATAGAAGTTGTGCGGGAACGCGTTTCTCGAGCGGCAAAATTATCATTGTAGAGTATATTTCCACCCTCTCGTGGAAAACAAATTCCACTTGTCAAAATGTTCACGCCATGTTCACGGGAATCACAAAGCGAGACGTTTACAAAGAACGGCCCTAACAAATTGTTCTGTCAAGCGGCATGTTTGCGTAATACGCGGTTGGCCGACATCCACTATCAACTGTGATATTATGTGTTTATTTTCACCACAGTTGGATCGTAGGCCGTCTAAACTACGTGTTTGTCGGGCTCGACCCCTATGCAAATTAAACAAAGTGCCATTTCGTACAGGCAATCGAGAATAGTCGTTTCGCAGAGACTAACAGTTTTTAATTGTTTAAAACTATCAAAGTTTCCCCATTAGTATTATCATCTAACGTTCTCATACTGCAGAGCATCAACAAATTCTCTATTAAATTTAGCATTTTTCTCTTTCAATTTTCACGAAACAAAAGACAATATAGTCAGTAAATAAAAACTCTTTTCTAGGGATCATGGACGAAGTTGCAAACTTTATTAAGCTACTAAATCCACTGAAGCAGAAACTATTTTAATTCGCTTTGCAAACGAAAAAGTTCTCTTATTGTCCGCTTTCTGTTCCGGCATCACATTTTCTTCTACGTGAAGATTAAACCCATTGTTACGTCAGTCAAGGAATCAAGTTCCTGACAAATTTTTGTTCACGTTACGCGTAGCCGTAACCTGAGTTTTGTGAGTCCTTTCTCCTATTTATAACATTACTGAGCCGATTTCGAGTGACGGTAATCGGAGAATGATTTAACTGATGGGTCATTGAGACATGCGACACCTCGGCTATCGGGACAGATGATTGGAGATTTAGACAAGCGACGCCAGAGCTGTTGGGTCACTTTATCTGTTTCGATTCGTCTTATTATTGTAGGTATTCAAGTCTCATTTATCATTCAAATGTAGAACATTATTGGAGGAAAATTCTCTTAGCTATTATTTTTGGAACTTGATTTCAGTATACAATAACAACCTTTTCAATTTTCTCAAAGCAACAGACAGGAAAGGTACGCTAAAAATGTGTTTCAAACATTTTCCCTCAAAGATTCCTGGCGCGATTGAGCGGGGCACCGTCTTCAAAATGCCAGACTGAAGATATTTATAAGTTATCTATTGCGGGGCTGCTAGGGCCACAGTGGCTAACAGATATTGGCAAATTATGACGGATGGACTTCGCATCATAATATATTGACATGGCGGCACTCGGATCTTGTTTTTCGAAGTTTCGAAGCTTCACAAAGTTACCTGTAATTTATGAGCTTGGGGAATTAGCTATTAAGGTGAGTTTTATAAGGAAATAAATTATTTTATTGATCTTTGAATTTGTCTTTTAATAATTACATGATGCAATATGGGTAAAAACACAAAAAAACAGAAACAAATGGTATTGTGATGGCTTATTTTAATAATTAGGTACGTATTGTATACATTTATTATTAACACTAGTTACAAGAGCCAATTTATATTAATAAAATGCTGTTTATTTATAGCTCGCCTACAGGAATATTATACCAGTATGAAAATGATAGAAGTATCTTACTATGTTATTTGATGACCTAAAGTATCAACGATGCCGCAACTTCTTTCATAATTGTTAGATTAATGTTTTACTACGTCATGATTGTCAGTAACGATGCGGTCGAAGGTAGACACCAGACACTGGCGTAACCAGGCAGGGGCATGTGTGGGCCCAGCCTCCCCCAGTGAACCTAGTGCCCATCCCATAAACACAATCTTAAATTATTAAATCGAGCCAATTTCCATCGCATCGATATTTAAGTTTCAACCTCATATTCAGGCGACTCAGTTGTAGAATTGGACTTTTTTATCAGGCTGGCATCTACTAGCCCCCATAATAGAACCAATGACAATAGACCTAGGATGGTGACTGAGTCACACCCCCAGCTGCCAGAATACACCGGTTAGGTATTTTGTGGCAGGTTTTTAACATAAATTCGGTAGCTAGCCAGGCGTGGACTGGAATCTGCTCTACCACCATGATGGTTCATAGATTGGTTTTAGTGAATGTAACATTCACGACGTTAGGTACTTTACCGAAAGCTCAAGCCCAAGGTAGGGATTGATCTGCCTGATTGGGGCCGTCACTTACTACCATAGGCTATCATTGCTTCATTTTAAATTTTATTATCAAACCAAAAACTTTTTAATTCGTACCTAGCGAAAACTATTTTGGTGTGTTTCCACTGTTTGATATGAATAATTTACTTGTACGATTGTTGAGTCTCTAGCTTAAAAATATTAACTTTCAAACAAAGTTTCAGTCTTTATTTTACCCCCTTAAATCTCTTAAGTATATTTTTTATTTAGCCTACGTTTAGTTTCTAGATACTATTTTTCTTCCTAATTCAGATGATTGAATAAGTGAAATCGTTTTGAGATATCGTGTTTTAGTGAATCAATAGATGGTAAGTATTTAACTTCAAATCTAATTAAAATTGATTATCCAGTTTTAATGTATCAACTTTTATCACATTTATACCATTAAGTAAGTAACATATTTTTTCACATGTTTCAAATTTTTTTGCAAACATAGATATTACATACTCGTATGCAAAATAAAAATGGCGCACGCGAATAAGGGATTGTTATATTCTTTATCATATCAAATGGTCTTTTGCGAAGAGAGTGAATGGTTTCCGTGTAGGTCGTATTATCATGTTATGTTAATAAATAAACCATGTTAATTTTGTTAATTAAATAATTGCACATCTTAAAATAACCATCCCGCAGGAAATTATACCATTATAATAAACAGCCTATTTGGTATAACCTATGTGTACACAGAATGGGTATTAGCTATCTCCATTTAAAATTTCATCCAAATCTGTCAGTCATTTTTTGGGTAAAGAAGTAATAATACTTACTTTCGAGCTTTCGCATTAATAATTTGCGATAAAATACGCACCAATATTATTAATGCATAGTGTGTTATCAGTTGGTGTTGTTTGTCCTTCTATCACGCTTATACTACTGATACGGAATCTGTTTTGTTTTATCAGAGCTCCGGACTAACCTGTAGGCCGGAAAAAGACATAGAAATCAGTTTATCTCAAAAATATTTCTTCAGACGCGGGAGTGGATGGAAGTTATACATTGAAATAAAACATGAAAGTTTAATTAACCTCAAACACTGATATGAAACCGATCAAGTCATTTCTCGAACTTTAATGTCAAAAGTTATTTAAATATATAATAAAATTAAATATGCTTAGGCATCTTAGCTCTACATCTACAGATGCATATAGCACGTGATATGTAAGTATACTATTAATATAAATAAATTATACATTATAGTAAGCCCCTAGAGAGGTCCAGCCACTAAGATATTCATGCTTGGCCTAAGGGCGACTTGCCAAAACTTCCCAAAACCTTATGGCCTCCGACATATTTTTGGCAAAGTATCAGGATCGTGAGCTGTTATTATATTATTAGGTTTTCTTGTGACTCTTTAATATAAAACTGTAAGTATAGTTTATATAGGGACGTAACTTTTCTTATTGTAAAACGGTGAATCCTATTTCCTGTAAGCTTATAATGTTTATTTTGTGTTGTACTATTTAATCTAAGTATAATATAATTTTTACACTTCATCCTACTCGCATTAAGTTTTAAGTCTCTGTAAAATAATTTCGTATTAAATACCAACCTATGGAGATTTAAATTTTTTTTTAAATTTATAAGTGGCTGGTGACTCCTAAAAGTGAACTAAGAAGTTTTCTTTGACAGATTTCACTTTTACTACTATTTAATTTAAAAACTACAAATACAGTCAAGGGTGATGAAATGTAATGAAAGGTTTAAAATAAATGATAATATGATATTCAAAATGAATGAATAAAAACATATATATTTGTGCTAAAGTGATGATGATATATGAAATCTTAATGCGATAATATGTGTAATTTGTAATAGTTTGTTTTTATTTTATGTAAGTGGGTGCGTCAATCGTCTAGAAATTTAATAGTACTCATGTTAAAACATTATATAGAACGTATACAAAATAACATTAAAAAAAATTGATAAATTATTTTCATGCTCAAACTATAATAATAATAATAATAAATAGTTTCTGGTTTTTTATACTACTTTGTAATTTTTATACCAAACAGGCCTCTAAGTGTTGGCTACAGCCCCACTTATGCCTTTGTAAAAGACCGGATGAAATCCGTGATTTATTTTGAATAAAAAGAATAATAATAATAATATGGGACAACATCCACACAAAGGCCTTCAGATCCCAAACTAGGCATAGACTATGGTAACCTGATGACTGATATAAATACTTAATAACTTAATACATAATATATATACATATACACACCCAGACACAGATCAAACAGACATGTTCATGCACACAAATGTTTGACCTGGCCGGTGATCGAACCCGGGACCAGCGGCTCAGAAGGCAGGGGCGCTACCAACTGCGCCAACCGGCCTGTCCACTTGACAACTATATACGAGTAGCTTGCTACGCAGGTTTATACGAGTAAATACTCTGTTCCTATAGATAATTAACCAGTTAATACTAATAATAAAACACATTCCTAAATACTAATATACAATTCCGAATGAAATAAACCTGTCATTACATTTAAACACCCTTGACTATATTTGTGCTTTATCACTTTCACAGTACGAAACGCGAAATCCGCTGCGAAATTTCGTAGTTCGTTTTTGGGCGTAGACTTCCAGCAATTTGATTAACTTATTATGTCAAATGCATTGTATACAATGAGAATAAAATTTGTGAGTTGATGAATAAGCCATGCCCTTTTGAACAAGATGATTATTTATTTCATATTAAAACCGATTTTACTCACGTAATTAGCCGCAAAAGCGGCGACCACTGATCTTGCAGCATAAACTCCCTGAGGATGGGCATCGGACATGCCCGAAACCTAGGTCGATAACGTCGGCTAATTACGTGAAAATAGTCGGTTTCAATATGAAATAAACATGTGTCAAACCTACGAGAATTAGAAACTACGATTAATAAAGATGATTATTGTCATGATACATTGGGTAAAGTTCTGTAAAAAGTGAACAGAAGAGTCACTTTCCCCGATAATAAATATGATATTCAGTATTGTATCATTTCTGTTGCACTTTCAATTCGTTATTTTATGTTTAAACTAAGTATATAAGTATTTAGTACAAAGATAACAAATATAATTTTATAACACATAATTAATTAAGGTTTAAAAAATCTTTTATTATTTATTAATTCATTCAATTACTTATTCATTCATTCATAGAAATTCACAGCTTAATAATTATACTGCCATGAATAAAGCTATTTTTTCTGTTATCAAATAATAAATGACAATTTATAGTTGGATATATCAAGCCTTCATTCAAACCCTGAATTTTATTTAGGTTATACATATGTTCTCAAATTATTAGTAATAATAATAAAAAATAACCCAACGTCAAACTTCTGAATATCGGATCTCAAAAGGTATAAATTACGTTAATTGCAGATATGGTAAGTACGTATAAAATGTCCAACAACTCCATAAACTTTGAACATTTCAGTCAGACACAAGGCATTACATCTCTACACATTTGAAAATCATAAATAGTGATGTTCGCGGACGGAAAATATCGATAAAATAAAAAAAAAAACACCTCAAGTTTTACACATAAAAACTTTCGATTGCATAGTATTTTTTACTTTCTTTCGAATCTAGTGTGTTGCACATATATTATCCAATGCAAGCGATATAAACATTTTTGTGTGTCTTTGGGTTTGAAGAGTACTTACTGAAGAACGTAAATATAAAGGTATCATATAGGGGAAGGGCGGGCAGGATGGATATGATAAGAACAAACTGCTATTAATATCGTTAATCTTTGTATTAAACTAAAAAACTTAACTTAGAGCAATCGTTTACTTATTAATCTATTATTGGCAACAAAGAGAACAGTTAAAATTACAATATTAATTATTAAATTCTTCGAATTATAAAGAAGTAGAAATTATCCATCTTACCCTAATAGGGTAGGTAAGATGGATCGCGAAGTCGGGTAAGATGGATCATAATTATAATGTTCCTTTCAGTCATTGCACTCTTCGTAAAAGTACAAGCCATAACCTAGATAGGACGACCAGAGAGCATGTGTCCACTTCTAACATCCTGAACACTATCAAGGCTTCAGCTATGGAAGTTTGATACGGTATTTTGCAGATTGTGCATAAGTAAGTAGGCTGGTCAGAGTATTCCTCGAGTAGAGTTTTCTGGTTCAGATTATAGTCTTCCTCTTCGTATTGTTCTTCTGGGACGTCGAGAGGTCGTTTGATATTTGACCGGGCGAAGGCTTTTTATGGGTTTGAGGTTGCTGAATAGACAATATGCATGCCAAAGTAAATAAAACAACAACAATAGTATTTTTAATTAAATATCGTTCCCTTATTTTTGACTTTTGAAAACTTTCATTCTAGCTGTATAGATTATGGATTCTACCCTCGTCAAACCATATAAAAGTCAATGTACTATCTGAACGTATTCCACTAGTAACTTCTTGTGCTTTTAGAATGTAATCTATGAAATATGCTTATAGCTTATTATATATTAGAAGGTTAACGCATAGATTAAGTTATTGCTTCTGTCATAGCTTGGTCGAGGGTTTCTGAAGATCACAATCCATGTTGAGGTAGTCATGTAAACCATCTGAAAGACATTACAATATATTAATTTTTTTTTTAGTAATCGGCTGGCAAGATTAATATAGCTAAAATAACATGATCCATTTGGCCCGCACGGGTTTCGGTGAAGTAAAAAATGATTACCTCAAAAACTAATAACAATGAACGACAATCCATTCCAAGCAAGCATGTTCAATACGTATCAAACGGTTAAATTAACATGACATCCAAATCAAAACGAAAATATTCTAAATATTATCATTATCATACTTATTATTATTATCATACTTACCTTGAAAACATGGAATGGTGGCTCGCGAATATTGAGCGAGGGAGGTGGCTGTCATCGAGGCAACGCTGTTACTACCTCTGCATCATAACATTCTGCCGCGTTCTCATAATATACCGAGTATCCGTCTTGCCTGCCCTATCCATCTTCCCCGCCCTTCCCCTAACATTGTAAAGAAATAGCCGTAGTAGGCGATAACCGTATTGCAGTGTTATGGCGAACTCTAGAGCTCCCAAGACTTTGTAAATGTATAGGTAGCTGTAGCACTTAACACCCGTGGGCGAAGAAAAGTGTAAGCGTAACGTAATCGTATCGTCGACGTATATAGCACAAACTATGAGTTATCTATGCCGCAGTTTTTCTAGATAATAATAGTGTGAACTGTATCCAAACATTTTTAAACTAGGAATGTGAAATCCTCGATACACATATAGTACCATCCCTACTCCGGGTTTCACTTCCTACCCGTACCGTGTGCTCATTACCCACACCGAAACGTAATAAAGTAAATGGACCCGAAAATTATTATCTTCCGCTTGGCCTCTCAAACGCCATTACGTAACCGGAAAATTTCGTATATTTTTCATTGTTATAACAATTTACATTGTAACAGCAATGAATTAGGTAACAACTTACATGACCAAATACTTACATGAACCATCTTTTTATTGGAGATGTATTTTATGTATGTAAGTAAAATAAAAGAATACAAAATATACAGTAGTCTTGTAAAATAAAAGAATAGTGAAAACGTTGCTGTAGGCTACTACTACTATTCTGAAACTTTATGAAATAAATAATTCTAATTGATCCACATTTTTTACACTATAAAATATTTAGTTATCATTTTATTTAACTACAATTTATTTTTATGACCGCAGTCCATAAAGCAAATACATAATTTTAGACCATGTATAGTTTACACAAATAAATGTTTGTCTATTATTGCATATAAGCACCTTTATAAAATATAACAGAACCATCAAAAGTGCTTTCGACAAACTTCAGAGAAAAAAAAGACTTGACTAAAAGTAGTAGGAGAGCGAAGCTAAGTGATTTGCTATGTCGTGGTCAATCGCAGTTAGTGCAAGTTCTTCTAGTTTTAAACATTGAAGTGACTTTCTAACTTCTCTGCCGTTTTATTAGAGACAAGAGTACCGCGATGGTTTTTTTTTACTAAAAGGGAATACTGTCGTTAGAAATTCTAGGTTTCAACATCTTTATGTGGGAAGTACCTCAGTAACTTTTTTTTTAACTCAAAATCATATTAATAAACTTGATATTAAGTATGAGCATCAAAGTCTAATTTAAAAATATATAAACTTACACTTACATTTACACTACGTTAGAGAGGCGTTGCGTCGTAGTTGCTTTCCTTTCAATAAGACAGAACTAAAAAGTATTAGAGAGTAATACACAATCTTTTCATTTTGAAAAATAATTAGGTCGAAAAACTAACGTTATTTGTTGTGATATACTGGACTGTCCCTTAAGAGGTTGTTAGCATTTTTTCAATAACCCTGTATACTATTTGCGTTTAGTAAAAAGCTGTAAACAACCGACTACCTAAAAAAAGTAGGAGGTTCTCAAGTCGACGCGTATATTTTTTTGTGTATTATATATATAACCTTATGCAGAGTAGTATGATATTGATAATTATTTTTCGTTTGGTAGAGTATACTTCCGAGGCTTTAATGAATTAGATGAAATTTAAATGGGATCGCATTTAAATTCCATCAAATTCAGTCAAGCGGTTTTTGAGTTACAATCATTAGATTGTAACTCTAGTCTCTAACTAGTTATTAAACTGAAAAGTGTTTCGCACATATTGATGATATCCTAATTGACGGTGAATGACAATCGAAGGGTGAAAAGTTTTTTAACAAACAATGGAACCGACTTCATCACTAAAAAGTGTGAAATAACTTGTCGAAGTTGGTTCCATGCCCACAATATTATGATACAGACACTTCAGTTGTACTCGTATTTACTTATATAGTTTTCAATTATGTATTAATCCTTCCTATACCGTGATAGTTAAAACAAAATATTTGTGAACGAAACTGACATATATATGCGTCTCTGGGACGCAAAGGGCTAATAGTTTTGTCTGTATATCAGATATGATGTTAGATGTGATGTTTCTGTGTATAAATATATATTAACAACACAAAAAGAACTTGTAACACTGTTTTAACGTTTTATTTTACTAAAAAAACAGACTAATCACATACTTTAGGTCAATAATTGGTTGTTATTGAACGGAGGTTGGATTACGAAAGAGAACCCCCTAAATTAGGTATAATAATTAAGTTCATAATTGAAAATTCCACCTATATTTCCTTCTATCATATCATAACGTACTTTATAGCAATGGTTTTAATTTTACGTCAAAATAATTAAAAGTCAAAGTCAAAGTCAAAATCATTTATTCAATTTAGGCATCAAAGACGCACTTATGAACGTCAATTTTTCATTATAATGTACTTTAAAGCCTACCGCCGCGTTCCAAAATACATAGAGCCAGCCGAGAAGAAGCGGCAAGAAACTCGGGGCCATTCTTTTTATATAGATGTTTTTACAATGTTTTTACTTAGGTACTACAAATATTAGCTCCAGTGTGTTGCCTTACAAAAGAGAACATAATAATGGTATCAGTAGGGCAAGACACGCTACACTTTGACATCTTAGTACACGAGTAGATAGATCCTGGAGTGATCAGTCCCAAGCTGTTTTATCCTCCAAGTAATCCGAAATTTTGTAATAACCTTTTTGACAGAGTTTAGTTTTAATAGTAATTTTAAACTTATTAATAGGCAAATCTTGGATAACATTGGGAACTTTATTATAAAATCGTATACATTGTCCCATAAAAGAATGACTTATTCTGTGGAGACGCGTTACATGTACGGATAGTTTGTGCTTATTTCGCGTGTTGATGGAATGAGCATCACTCCTTTTATCAAAACTGCTAATGTTTTCCTTTACATACATTAGATTTTCATAGATAAACTGAGAGACAACAGTTAGAATGTTTATGTCTTTAAATTTCTGTCTAAGGGAAACTCTGGGAGCCAAACTGTAGATTGCTCGTATAGCCCTATTTTGCAGTATAAAAATAGAATTAATATCTGCAGAACGTCCCCAGAGCAGTATGCCATAAGTCATAACGCTATGGAAAAACAAAGATCATAGGACATAATGCAATGAACTATTTGCTAGCAGTCAGTGTACAAACAGAAGCCCGACGCCATTGAACAAAGAAAACGGATAATTAAAGTCAAGCAACGTGAAAAAGAGATTTTTAATGAACCTCGACGTTTGCCACGTAATAAGACTTTATTATAACAGTAAAAAAAAAACATAATTAAATAATAAAGAAGAGAAAAGTAACTTCCTTTTACGTAAATTTATCACATAAACTTTATGTTGGTGTTAAATTTCATTATTATCATTTTAACGACGAAAAAGGCACACTTTGGCTATCAAGTCATTTTCGGACACTTTTATTATGTTAATGATGAATTTACAAATTTGAAAAATTACTGACTCACTCGAGGCTACACTAATCGGATAACGAACTACTTAAGTAGAAACGTTTGAATTCATGACTCGTTTCTTTGATATTATAATCCTGAAAATAAACTAATAAAATTGTGAGAACGTCATCTAATATAGGTTGGGCAGACAGAGAAAACTAAAAACATAATTTATTTTTAACGCAACGTTTTTAAAGAAACTATATTTTACGTCGTTTAAGGGATTTTACGGTCATTGTCTGCTTATGTGACGCTAAAAATTTACGACGTTATCGGAGTGTAACTCAAAAACTACTAGACCAAATTTGATTAAATTAAAATAGGACCAGCAGATCTTAAGCAAAAAAATAATTTTGAGAATCGGTTCACCCTATCGAAAGTTATGAGGTAACAAACATAAAAAAAAATACAGTCGAATTGAGTACCTTTCTTTTTGGAAGTCGGTAGAAAATAAACATTGGACTAAAAAATATTTATCTATATAGGTGTAGTAGAGTAGAATTTCATCCCTAAGGGGGTGAATTTAATTTATTTCTTTGGTTTCGTATCCCATAGATCAAGCGAGTGAAGCCGTTGGCGGATCAGGTAGTTTCGTACGAAACGAGGGGCTGATTTCTACAATAGGTAAATCACGATTCAACATCTGCAAGGATATTTTATGGAAATTAAAACGGAAATGAGTACAGTGACTATCCGCTGTACGGGTACACCTACATCCTACGAGCAGCAGACTCGTTTGCACTATTTCATGAGAAGTTTATAAGAGGATTCGGGCTACTTTGCTTGAAAACTGTGCTGTTTGTAGGTACCCAATCATTAGTTGACCTCTAACTAGAACAGTTCTTAATGTGTGTACATAAATGCCGTTGGAAAAAGTACCATAAATTTCACAGAAAATTTTATAGTGATAAAACCTTATGAGGGGAATTACCACACCTTTGACAGTTATTCAACCGTGAAGCAGAAGTGTTCAAACTGTGTTCCGTATAAGGGCAATGTTTTCAGCAAAATTACGGTGCAAGATATTGAATTTTTTATATTTCAGTGTGACGAGTGCAGATGCAATGCCATGCAGGGTTCTGAACTCTTGTAGTTATAAATTCTGAATGGAACTGAAATGTTTTGGGCAAGCGTGACGCGTAACATCAGGCTACCGTCTCGTTACCGAATGTCATAAAAAAACCTTAGCTGAGACCTCCTATCAGTGGGGCTAGCACGAATAACTGCGTAAGTGTACCGTAACGTGTCGTTCACGTGAAACAGTACAAAAAGTCATTTATCTAGGGCATTTTTGACAGAGACAACTTATAGTTCGTATGCCGACGAACCGTTCGCAAATTGTTTGTGCTACGGCCTCTGTTTTGTGATAATTTTACTGAGCTAGAGAGTGTGTTACCAATCCTGTTGTGTAGATTTATACACACATCAACAAAGTTAAGGGATACGTACCATTTCGAAATCAAATATTGTTTTATTATTTAAAACCTATTTAGTTTTATTAAAAAGTTTATATACAGATTGTTTATTCTTCTTTCTAAATTTGAAAATTTAAATGAGAAACTAAATGAATACATTAAAATTGTATAACTATATTCTTTTTAAGCTATATTCTATATTCTTCTTTCATGTTACATAACAACATTTATTTAAGTAATATTAACTGCTGACCTAATTTCTAATTCTAGTGTGAGAACACTAATAGAATTTTAGGTAGGTACCGAAGGCGTGATCGTTCCTCAAAGGCAGCGAGTTTCGCATATAAATTGACGAATTTGCCTCCATTTACACCTAGCTGTCAAGCACGCTGGTAAACGTGCAGTTTAAAACAGTATTTGATCTATAAAATTTTGAAAGCAAATAATAAAAAATATGATCGTGAGAAAGTTAGTGTCCAAGAGAATATTTTAAAAGTTCAAATTTCTGGTCGTGACTTCGTCCGTGTTGAATAAACTTAACATTAATCCTGGCCTTTGGCATCATATAGTTATCTACACTACAGTCCAAAATTTAATCACATTCGTTAACCGTTTCAGCGTGAAGAAGTTCCAAACATAATACATACTTACTCTTCCACCAACTTTCAAGTTTATATTAGTGGGATAGGTAGTCAACACATTAAAATCGTTCCCTCTACCAATTTAAGGTTTAAAATGTATCTTTACTAAGATACATTACAGGTTGTATATCGATCTAATAAGTTTTCCTCAGCAACAGCAGTTTGTCAAAACATACTGACTTATAACAACTCATATGGATACGTAAAAAACTAACTGTTCCCTTGAGAGGCCATGTTATTGCAGCATCCTAGTAACTATGGTGTACAGAGGCGTTTAAAATGTATCTTTACTAAGATACATTACAGGTTGTATATCCTTCTGATAAGTTTTCCTCAGCAACAGCAGTTTGTCAAAACATACTGACTTATAACAACTCATATGGATACGTAAAAAACTAATTGTTCCCTTGAGAGGCCATGTTATTGCAGCATCCTAGTAACTATGGTGTACAGAGGCGTTTAAAATGTATCTTTACTAAGATACATTACAGGTTGTATATCTCTCTGATAAGTTTTCCTCAGCAACAGCAGTTTATTAAAACATACTGACTTATCACAACTCATATGGATACGTATAAAAACCAATGAATTGTTTCATTGAGTGGCCACGTTATTGCATCATCCTAGTAACTATGGTGTACAGAGGCATTTAAAATGTATCTTTGCTAAGATACATTACAGGTTGTATATCGATCTGATAAGGAAAACCTCGGCAAAAGCAGTTTGTCATCACAATTCATATGGATACGTAAAAAACTAATTGTTCCATTGAGTGGCCACGTTATTGCAGCATCCTACTAGGTAACTATGGTGTATCATCTATCCATGTAAATAAAGTTTAAATGTTGTCCATTGGTAAGCTATGCTTAAGAACGGCTGGACTGATTTGGGTGTTGATTGTTGAATAATCATAATAATAAATAAGAACATTATTTTATTATATATTTCCTTTTTTGACGTTGTCCAGAAAAGTGGAAAAGATGGAAAAAACTTATAGAGCTTTGTTCTTCTGTGCAGTGGTAATACTGGTAAAGCACGACAGTTATTCGCGAACCGCTACTATTGTGGAAATAAGAGCCATATTATTATAATTATGTTAAAATTTAGGTTTAAAATTAAGTTTAGGTTTTACAATTATATCTAGATTTTTCTTACTCCTGGCTAAGGAGTTGTAGTGCCATATATCCTCAAACAAGGTTTCCTAAGAACCGACATAAGGGCAAGATAGCACTGCCCATAGGCCATAGAACTACAAACATATAAACACTGGCACGTTGGTATTTATGGGGTTATATGTGTATTGGTTTGTATCTCTATGTTTTCTTGTCCAAAGAAATTATCTCTATAAGAACTACTTGACGACGCCACTTTAGGACCCTATTATAGTACTGCATCGTAATTTCTGTAGCAGCTGTGGTAGAGCGTATTAAATAATCTCAACTACGTCAAATATTGTTCTCCATGTACATTACTATTATTATTGTAGAGTTTAAGTACTGATCAACATTTCACTAGGGCTGAAGTTCGTTAGTAATTTATAATCGCTTATAAGCGTGAACGGTCTCGTCTAATTTCGTGATTGGATACCTGTGTTAGTTTGAGTATGTATTATGTAGTCAGATTGGAGAAGATAGTTCATTTGTTGATTTGAATAAGGAGATGTAGAGCTATATTTTTCTATTAAAGGACGAAGCACAACGCCAATGCAATTCTCTAATGATGAGCTCACCGATGTCAAATACTTCGCCCTTGTATATAAGGTTGCTTTTCCAACGTTTCTTGTCATCTCTTCATATTTTGTTTCACGGATGTCGATAAAGATGCAACGATGTTTGCTCTAAGATAATCGCACGGCTGTCCACGATAGTTGCAGTGCGATCCAGCCGTGCGATTCTCTAATGATACGTCGATGAGCTTGTCGACGAGGTCACCGATGTCAGATACTTTATGAGATATTGCCCTTGTACACAAGGTTGTTTTTCTAACGTTTCTTGTCATCTCGTCATTTGTTTCAAAGATGTTGTCAAAGATGCAACGATATTTGCTTTTAGAGAATCGCACGGCAGATCTTACAGCTGCAAAGTTATGTACGGTACTGCACTGAGCCTCGACATAGCTGTGTAGTCTTGTTCGCTCAGTAGTTTCGCTATCTACAGCTCCCTTTAAACCTTTACACAAATAGTGCTTGCACACTCCAGTTTCGTATCAAAATAGGTGAAACTACGGTGGTAACTAACTAGAAAGCTACTTGCAGATGAGTCCGATCATAATTTTGACCTGATTTTCATACTTAGAACCACGTGTTTTAAGGGGGGGTTACCTATATGCACTTACGGATTTAGGTGAAACAGCACACATTTTCCATACAACACATATTTAAATTATTATAATACATATTAGCGTGGTGTGAAGCTTATTATTCACTAAATCTTATTGTAACATTAACATTTAAATATTTTTTTATCTGTGTCAGTTTGTAAAGTGACTGCTCACACTATCTAATTTCAGCAACATCCCTGTAATCAGTGTTTACTAGAAATCTCATTAAATTATACAGTCATACACAGAATTGTAGATGTTCTGAAGACATGATCAAGAGTAAGTACATCAAGCCCATGAGCACATGTATAGAATATTATAAGAGTGAACAAAGGAGGCATGGGAGAGGAAGAGAAAATCCTGCCTAGTAAGTCTGTTTGGATGGATATATGGATTGGTTGATGGATGTTTGTTACTCTTTTTTGTCAAAACTAAAAAACCGTTAAACTATTTTTTATAAAAGTAGGTAAATGATTATCTCCAACAACACCTACGACAATTTTACCCGGCAAAATGTTTCTGTCGGGCAGTCACTTTCTACACGAACGGAGCTTGCGAACAGTTACCTTAATATAAAGGCGAGTACATACAAATATAAAGAATCCAGCGTTGGCTCTATAATGAGCTCTTCTTGTCATCTGACCCGAGACGTATGCTTAGCGAAAAAAAGCGAAATTAAACGAATGGCGAAATAAAGGATCTCTCAAGATTGTGGCAAGCAAACGTGTTCAAGTATCAAGTCGTGCAAACTCATAATAAGAGGGTTCCAGGGTTTCATTAGAATAGGAAATACGCCCACGACACTTGTCCCTTATCTTCTAATCGGGATCTTCACCTTTACCTACTGAGTCTGTTTTCACTTCACGCTTTAGTGAAGTTAACTCAATCTGCAGGTTTGTTTGGTATATAACAATGTTTTTTATAGTGAAAGAGTTCTATTATAATATAGATAAAAGTTTCATTGAAATAACGGTTATATATGTGTGGGCTACAGCGCGCTATTACACCAATCATCGATAGATCGAAAATGCATTGGAGTGCGTGTGCCTGCTTGTTTCTTCTTTCATTGAACTGATTTAGAAAACATTTAGGAGAATAAGAAGAAGAACGATGAAACTTATACAGGGTTATTGGCAAGTCGACCTATTCCCGTTAATGGCGTGTAGTTTACTTAAATATCAAATAAATAAACAGCTTAACTAAGTCATTTGTCTGACGTTACGCCTCCTCCTATGACAGTTGCAACAACCAGAGCTTATAGCTGGAGAGTTCTGTGAGCCCTCACCTTTACTACGCTCGTCAGCTCAAGGGTCAATTCATGCTATACTGCGGCGGGTTAACAACGTCCGATTTAATCAAAGCTAGAATATATATAGATAAAGTTTTTATTAAAGCTATGAATACGTCATATATCAAACTGTCATGTCAAAAATATCAATTAAAATTCAGTTATTAGAAAAAAACCTCCGTTTAATATTTCGATTAACCGATAGAGATTTCAATTTCCTTTAGTCACGTGCGCCGGGATATCGGATCCCGCGGTTGGCTCACTCAGTAATGAGCGAACGGATGGCAATTTCGCTAGATGGGCTTTTGGTTACAGCGGGAGCGGTTTTTATGTCAATGTGCTTTTAATACGTCTACCTCGGTTGTGTCATGGGACTTAGATAGGTACTGCATTTTATTGACATTCGCAAGTGTGCACTGGAGTTTACGCTTCGCAGGGTCGTTTAGCCAATACACTTATTCTGCTAATGGTATTTTTACTTCGTTTTTTTTGAATAGGCACTTGCTGCCTTCTGCTATACAGAATATTTTGGTCAGGATCATCTTTTATGGTCCTTACTTAATGGTCATCCTATTATATCTTGCTTTCCAATCTGACCTTCCCCTCGGTAACTACTCGTGTATGAATAGGATTCATCCGGCTTAATAATTTCAGAAATGAATATAATAAAATTGTAGGGTTGAATAACCGTGGATTCATTATATATACAAAATCTCGAAGAATACTTACCAGTAGAAACAGATGAAACCGACCCAAAAATGGCATGAAGGTAGTTATTAAATTGGAGTAGCTATAAAAAATTCAAAGGGTTTTGAGCAAAGAGCATTTTTGTTTCAGTCAAACGAGTTGGGTATGACTCGGAGAAAAGTATCTTGGGAAATCTTGTTTAAAGATTTTTCTACGGTGCCTATTCCAAAATATTTTATATAAAGGAATGAATGAATGAAACAAGCTTTTCAAGATCGCATTAAAATGCTTACATACTATAATACTATGAGATACTTACATAACATAATATTATAGTGTGAGGTTAATTATTTTGATTAACAAATTTGTTTAACCTAGTGAGTTCCCGACTATCATCAAATTTGCAAACCAGAGTTGCAAAAACCCCGCAAAAAAACAAGTGACTGTCGCTTTTTCGTTGATATTACCGATCTTTTAAATATCTTTATATCTTTTAGGTATCTTTCAAATGATAATATGTTATGTAAAAACAAATTCCAGGTCCTTTACAGCATCAAAAAAACAAAACATTAGCTGAAATCTATTGTATATTTGAATAATAACATTTTTTATTGGATCCTTATTTGATATAGTGAGTATGCCAAGGCGGCTTTACGGAATGTTTTTTGGCATACAGATTATGCCAAGGCAGCTTTACGGGTTAAACTGTGTGTGTGTATAACTAACAAATAGTTATTAGATAATTACTACTAAAGTTTAGAAAGATATGTGTTTAAGCATTATTTTATGACAAATTACATAATATTTCTGCATCTACTGACTGGCACGGAAAGTAATGGATTTAGCCAAGGCACAGACCACAGAAGCAAGGGAGATATGAAAAGAGAACGAGGCCGGTGTCGCAGCAATATGCCCAAAAACAGAACACATTGCTCGTGGCGGTTCGTAACTTTTGTATTATGTGACTGAACGCCAGTCACGTATTGAATGTAAACTGTTTACATTTCTTGCTCTGTACTTACGAATTTTAAAACGTTGTTGTATAGAGCAGTGCACAAACAAACTACCTTCTTACTTGTTGTGAGAGTGACACTTTGTAAAATGACGTTTTTTGCAAACGTAAATGTTGTAAAATGTATATACTCATATGTGCTTGTAATGTGATTGATTGTGAAATAAAACATTTATGAAATAAGAAGTTTTGTAAACGAGCTGTATTCGAAACGTTATTTGTAAAATTGATCATTTTTAAAATAACATGTTATAAAAATTAATTGTATACGAAACGTTGGTTTTAAATTCGGTTAATCATTAAGGAACCAGATAATGTACTTATTGAAGTGAACAGAACACTTTGAATCGCGGAATACGGCCGCTGCGTGCAACACCAGGTTTTGTACTTAGCGCATGGGTTGGCATTTCTCTAAATCTCCATAAAAGAGGCGAGGCAAATACTGTTATAACTAATATTGTTGTGTATTCAGTTGATCTACAAAACCTAATCAACACCTACCAACACAGCATCGAACGGCATCACGTGTCGATGCAATTTCAATGATCACAGAGCCTAATGAAATTGACATTTCAAATGCGATTTGATTCGTTTACAATAATTATACCGTTTTTGTTACGATTAGCTATTGGTATTCTGCAGTTACAAGGTATCTCTTGTTTTGTATTTGTTTTAAGGAAGAAGTGCCTGCACAAATTATATCTATCTTAAAAGAGCGCTAGTTTTATATTTAAATTTGTGTTGTAATGTAATTTAATGTGACATTTTTATAGTACCTATTACGTTTTAAAGCAATAACGCCTGCTTGCTTAGCGATACCAAACATTGCAATTTTAGAGATGAAAAGTCACATCATCGCTCCGTCCCCATACGACGGTTAAAATCAGATAGAGAGTTAACATTTAATGTTCGGACCTCGAGCCTCGGTGGCCTAGTTGGTCGTAGCATTATATCATAGTTTCATAGTCTGCCACGGATTGTCGGAAGACGCGGGTTGGAATCCCGTCCGAGGTTGTGAATTTTAGTCTCTAAAGTTGCAATGTTTAGTATATTTAAGCAGGTTTTAGTGTTTTAAAATCATTTTGTAAAAAAAACGTTAAAGTTTAATTTAATAATATAAAATATATAAAATTACAGAATGACATGTAATTTACGAGTAAATATGATTTAATTAACGATTAGTTGTAACGGTAATTAGTTTAGTTTGGTCCTACACTATTATGAATCAGGGTTCTCAATGAAAAAATAGTTGTTTTTTTTGAGTAAATAAATAAATCAGTTTATCTATATCTAAAGATGATTGAATTTGAAATAAAGAACTCTAAAACCCGACAGTAAGTAAAACTTATATGGATTTATTTTACTTCAGTTTCTTGATTTAGCGATTTCAAATTTTGTGTGGTATTTCATTTTAAATGAAGAAATGTTACAAAGAGACTTAAAATACTTGTAGTTTTTTTAATTCTTTTTAGTCGGGATTTTTTCTATAATGTATTAATTTATTGATTCAGTGTTTACTTTACGGAAATGTAGGTATATTAATATGACATTAAAAGTAAATATTTAGTGACACTTTTGCTGATGAAATGTGTATGACGGAGACGCAGTATTCTCCCTCACTCTTAAAATGCACGAAGGAAGCATACAGTATAGGCAACACACTGTATGCAACTCACTCAGCCAACTTCATTTTGCCAGTGGAAGTGTCACTAAATATTTTCTTTAAATATCACTTTAATGTATTCTAATGTATATTATTTTATTATTGAGATGTTTTATAAGATACATAGTAAATGTCGTATTTCACCTATATATCAAATGTTTTCACTTAGAAAACCTATAGCACCTATTTCATAACGTCTATCAACATATCTTTAGATTTTTAGAATATTTAACCTTATAAATTAGATTTCAATAAACAAAACAGAGAGTTCGCATTCAAATTAGGCGCTTATGTTACCTGGAACCGTTGAAGGCTACCCAAGTACATACATATACAAAACGGGAGTAGAAAACAAAACTAATTATTTCCCACAAACTTAACCTGCAAGCCAGAAATGAGAAATTAAGGTTACTCGGAGGAAATACGAATCCTTATTTGTACACTCATATTTCTCAACAATTATTATCCCCCAAATAAGTTTGCGTAAACTCATTTTACGGTAAATTGCCTCAGTGCCTCCCTACGCTGCCCATTAAAATTAATAAGACAAGTTTGTGGGAAAAATCTGACCCACAAATGGGCAAAATTCATTTTTGTGTTATAAAGAGGCCGCAAAAATAAATGCACAATATACGAAAGGTTGTAAAATTCGGAAATGGACTGAACGAATTAACGTAAAATTTCTAGTAAACCGACTTCCTTGAATTATACCCTACTAGGGTATAATTCAAGAAATACATGTCGTACAGTATGTAATCTTCTTTGCCTTCCTAATGAAATGTTTACTTATCTGATACCTTAAACCGAGCTATTACTGTAACTACGATTATACGGTACTAACCGACGGTAAAAGGACGAAGGCCTTACCTTTGATAGTATTTCTCTTAATAGATTCGCCGTAATGAAGCTGTCTCCCCAGAACCTCATTCCAGCAAACTGTTATAACGGAAACTCATTATCGGCCAAACCGAGCAAGAAATCTTATAATCTCTTTCCCTCTAAAATAAAATCTTGAATAATTGAATATTGAAATTTATGGATATTTAACGGCTAAATCCCGGAAAACGTTTTCTTAACACCAGGATACTTATTCATAAAATATTTGTTATCACGAACCAAAGCTCCAGTGACACACATTTATAAATTATCTAGGGACCAAAGGAAAGCAATGATCATAAAGGATATATGACTGAATCAGTGAAATATTTACACATACTACTTAGTAACGGTCAGTCTTCCCTTGTCTTGAGTAATTAATTTAGCTGTGACTGTTTCTGGCCATTTTCATTATGTACCTTTAACTTAAATAAAATGTATGTAAGACAGCCCTTTTTAACCGACTTCAAAAAAGGAGGCGGTTATATGTTTGTGTTTATGTTAATCGATTTGTCTCCCCTTTTGTGACCGATTCTTAGAATTATTTTTTGTTTGGTAGAGTATACTTCCGAGGTCCCATTTAAATTTCATCAATTTCAGTCATACAGTTTTTAAATTACACTCCAAAAACTGAAAATAGTTACGCCTGTCTTGATGATTGACGGCGAATGACAATCGATTCCGTAAGTAGCAAGGGTCACTAAAAATGGTGACATTTTACCAACCGACTTCAATACCAAAAAGTGTGAAATAAGTTGTCAAAGTCGGTACAATGCGCACACTATTCTGATAAACGATTTACGGTTACGATACTTTCGGAATATCATCAACAACTTATTTCACACTTTTTGGTATTGAACTCGGTTCCATTTAATGGTATTTTTTTTATAACGAACAACTTCCGCACTTCTCTAGCTTTGCGCTCATGAAGTTGTAAGTTTATGCCATAGTAAGTGAGTTAATTTGAAATAAATAGATAATTTCAACATTTTTTGTGATCAGACACAGACTGAGCACGTCGTTCGCCTGTAACCATCACGCTTTAATTTAACAGTTTAGCAGTTCAGACCCATTCATAATTTTAAACAGACGTGTAAATACCCTGCATTTAATCGACTGCGTTCGTCACCCTGGGGTATAAGATGTAAAATCTCATGCCTTGTCTCGCTGGAAACGTTGCCTTTCAACGAAACACAGTAATGTTTGCACACTACTGCTTAGCGTTTGAACAACTGGGAAATGTAAGGTGCTTCCCCAGCGGTCTTTGTTAAAGTCTTACCACTGCAAAAATAAATTAAATACTTACAGAATTTAAATTTTTGTCGTAATAAGTAATATATATATTTAAAATGGGCGCATTAATACATATTTATCCTGATTCACTGGATATTTATTCGCTAGTGTAGCAATAATGATATAGTTTTTGAGTTATGAGGGGTCAGAAGTGGCTCCAAATGGCTCGTGTATTGCACACGGTACTGCTCGCCAGTTCGGTTAGCTTGAACTTGGCTTAACACGCCGCGTGTCTAGATTTTAGTCCGATCGGATAAAGTCGCGGACAAAAAATATTAAGGCCTAATGTCTAAGCAAAGGTTTTTCATACCCGCAATTGTCTCTAGAATAAAATATGCTTAAACCGAGGGCAGAGAGTTTTAAAATGAGACCCGAAACTTGCGCTCCGTAGTAAGTTGGAAACCTGTTTGAAGGTACAAAACAAACATTCGGGGTTTCCGACCAGCTAATGTCAAAACTTCCACGAGGTGCTGATACTGTTTAGTTTGAATTCAAAACATCAATAAAGTCAGCAAGTATGTACTTTGTCGCCTTCTGTACACCGGAAGGTTAAAAGATACAATATATTTAAAAAATGTGAGCGTCCTGAATTGAAATAAAGCCTATTTTTCTATTGATTGAGAATTACTGTATAGAAAGTTAACGAGACGTACTTTTCAACCGACTCCCAAAAAGGAGGAGGTGACATGTTCGATTGTATGTATTTTTTCGTGTATGCTCACCGATTTCTCACCCATTTGTGGACCAATTCTCAAAATTCTTTTTTGTTTGGTAGAGTATACTTCCGAGGTAGTCCCATTTAATTTCATCAAATTCGGTCAAGGAGTTTTTGAGTTACACTTCACTTTAGTAACGAGTGTTACGCCTATCTTGATGACATCATCTTTGACGGTGAATAACAATCGATCCCGTAAGTACGAATAGCAAGGGTCGCTAAAATAGTGAAAAAAAAAGTTTACCAAAAAATTTTACGAACTTCAATATTAAAAAGTGTGAAAAACCTTGTCGAAGTCGATACCATGTTGAAGTTTAAGGACCGTGTAAATAAACTCTTATTTTAAAATTTCTTATATATAATGTTTCTAACTAAAACTTATTGCCTTATAAAAATTTGCATACGTTATCTTATAAAAAAGTATTTGCAAGGCAAAAGGGCTATACTCGGCATTGTGCAGCGTTGAAGTGTAGCTTATAAGAGTAGCTCGTCTTACAATTAGCCAATTTTCATGAAAGGTCGCTATTTCTCGAGCTAGTCGGTATATAAAATGGCATATATTCTTACAATAAAGCTCACATTAATCGCTCTACCGGCAGGTCATTATTCCACGCATTTAGCTAACAAGAGATAGCGTACGCCAGGGCTCCACTGCACTGTAAGTATTTATTCCTTTAAAATGAGTACACAAGAAGGTAGATGGTAGGTATTGTCTTTTGGAGAGCGGCCAACGTTCCTCTACTCGGTAATATTTTTTAAATTCAATTTCGGTGAAGCCACACTGCTGTATCCAGTCGGCTTAATGTACACCTGGTGAACATTTAAATGAGATACTACGGGACTATTTGCTTATTTATGTGAGATTTTATTACTCGGAGGTATTCGTATGCACCAAGGTGGCTTGTTTACCGGCTCAAAGAAATCGCATAAAATAGTCAGTGAAGAGAAAAAGCTTTTGTCTACAAATATATTATTATTGTACTCGTACGTAGGTACCCGTATGAACAGCATCATCGTATGCAAATCTATACATCTATACAGATAAATAAAATTGAAGCGTCTGATTGTAGAACCAAATTCACAGCTTTTCACTAAATGCATAATATGAACGTATATACGGTAATGTGGTACACAAATCAATTTTAAAATCTGTCTGTCTGTTTGTTCCGGCTAATCTCTAACGGCCGTTTTCAATATTCTATCTACTCACAGTTTTCCTTACTACGAATAGAAATTTGACATAACGTCCATAAAAATAGTGTCAAATATCTATCTCTAGTAAGGTAAACCGGCGATAGATAGATTATTGAAAACCACCGTAAAACGGCTGCACCAATTTTAACAGGACGTTCACTGGCAGATAGCTGATTTTAGAAGGAGTAGCTAAGGCTAAAATAGCCTATATATATATTTTATCATCATAATCATCATTCATCACCACACGGGTAAAACCGCGGGGCACAGCTAGTTACAAACACGAAAGCTTGTGAGCGTGTAAAGTGTTCTACTAACGAATGTATGTTAATTTCTAAAATAGCTAGATATTCGCTCGACAGATTTGTATAAATTTTGGAATGGAGATATTTTTATATTAGGTACTATATATTTTTGGGATGAACACATTGGGTATTAGGTTACTTTTGTCTTTTTAATTCGTATAGTCTCTGAGGTATCGCGATAAGTACGTTTTGTTTACTTTCTCATCACATAGAAATGTAACTTGATGTTGTTCATCGTTCTTGATATATATTATACAACTAGTAAGTAGCTAGTCGTATATTATACAGCGTTAAGCAACCAGGAGCTAGGCCCCATAATCGCCGATTAGGCGTCCCACGTAACATATAGTTAGCAAAGCGAGCATTAAAATGAAGTTAATAAAACATAGTATTCATGCCGTATAAAGGCGAGGCATAATCCCTTAATAACGTGCGGTGCATCCGTGGCTTCATTAGAGCGGTAAAGCTTCCACCTGCAGGCATCCTGTTTTACTTCATGAACAATATATTTAAAGTCTAGGACTTGCCTGTTACATTTATTCGAAAAGTTTTTTCAGTTTTAAATTTAAACATTGTTTTAATTGTATCTTCATATTATATTAAAACAATCGTTAACAAATCAATTAGTACCAAATTAATATTCAACATCGTTAATATTTTTGTATTCGGAGTAAATTGATTTTATAATCACTCCTCAATATCGTAAGCTGATAAAATTTAACAGTGCGATTCTCTAAGAGCAAACATCGTTGAATCTTTCACTACATTCGTGAAACAAATGATGAGATGTAGATTTCCTATTTGCTATCATGGTAATTGACAACTTATACTGCAATTCGTGCCATGGACGGACCTAAAGTTTGACAGAACTCAGTGAGGTCATCGACGACCGCAATGATGAAGAATTCCTTCTAAGGAATTCTTCATCTCTACATCTCTACATCGATTCTCTAGAATCGCACAGCAAAACAGTAAAGAATCATTGATGATATGGCATTTTAAAATTCAGAACCTGCTTATAACGTTAGGCCAACACCAACTCGAACCCTGATAAGCTTGTTTGCGAATCCTCCGGCGCGCAGTAAACTATATCCACACAAAACACTCCCTATTTTTATTCGAGGAACAATACTCGAGTAGTTTGTGTTCGTCACAACAATCCCATAAGAGGAGCTTCTCGCAGCTCGCAGCGGTCGCGGTGAAAGCCACGTTAATTACGACTTTTCACTCCGCACCGGTCTCTACTCGGAAAAATAACCTATCCACAACTACGTAAACCTCTATCGCGTAGTGTAATTTTGGAACTCCGCATCAAATGAAAGTTTGATTCAAGCTCACTGGTTTTAATATTTAATAGTCAGTTCACTCTCCTACAAATTTAACTGGCCGGTTGGTAGCAACCCTGCCTTCTAAGCAGCTGGTTACGGGTTCAATCCCCGAGCAGGTCAAATATTTGTGTGCATGTATGTTTGATCTGTATCTGGGTGTGTATTTGTATATAAGTATAGGTATATCAGTTATAAGATCACCATAGTACACCATAGACTATGCCTAGTTTCCTGGAGGGAACTGGGCCTGGGCTGTCGGAGGCTCAGTTTGGGACTCAGAGCGGTGCGGTCTGCTATTGACGCATGGCTCTGGTTCAAAGGGTGGAAGGATGTAGTTAGCGAGGGAGAAAAGGCGTTGGCAGTCTCGCTTTATATAGCCAATGCCTTCTACAGCCTCCTGCTAGAAAAAGCAGCTACTGTTAGCTGATTACCTCCAGGACCACGCCGTCATGCGGTGTTCTATGTATGCTATATATGCCAGCGCGCCCCCATCTTGGCGGAAAACTGGTGGTTTTTGTGGGTTTGAGGCCTACACGCTCCCTTCTGTTACCCCCGTAACGGTAGGTAAGAGCACACGATTTCCTCCCCTTAAAAAAAGGTTCTGCCTGGTTTGGTACCCGAAGACGACGTGTATCATACACATGTATCCTGTCACTGACACGTGTCCTGTATTTTAAAAAAACAGCACTAACTTAAGCTCAAATGTAATTAATCAAAAAAATATGGATTTGCCACTAACAGACGTGGTCCTACTCATTATAACTCAAAATTCTAATGTTTGGCTGTGACAGCTTTTTGCGATATATTTCACTAACGAATTTATATCTAAAGCGAAAATGTTCATTAATCACCTCCACTAATTTCTTCAGTCATTCAAGGCTCATATAATTATCCAATTTTAATTAAGTGCTTGCTCATACAAAATTCTCTCTTTTCTTTTTAATGGCTAAAGTTCTTTAGCACGGCATCCCCTAAGTCCATACGCCATTTTATTCGCAAGTTTCTGTTTATGTTTCTCTCTCGAGCTATTTGAGTCGTTTAGTCTAGGGAAGTTTTTTACCATTTCACGATAAAAATCGCAGTCAGGGACGTAATAAATACCTATCTCGGGTTATCGTATTTATGGTAAAACTCAGCTAGAGTTTATAACCGCGAATAATTTGCCTAAAGAAAACAATTCCAAACTTGCAATTTTATAATAATGTACCTTACAAGAAGTTGTATTAAAACATATAAATTCAATTACAGGTGCAAAAAGCTTGTTTGAAATATATGATGACGTTGTACTTACGAGGTTTGATGTCATCTACCCTATACAACCTGACTATATCTTTATTTATTTCCGTATTCGCTGATGTTTAGGTAGTAGGTACTTCAATGTACGAGAGTAATATAATAACAGAATACGATGTGATATTGTGCCTGATATTTATTCTGTGGTCCACCACTATACATAATTAGGTGCTTTTGATAACGCATTGACAAAAATATTTGTCATTCTAAATAGACAGTACCTACCGAGTTATGTTTTGCAAGATACCACCTTGGTTGGTACCACCGCATTATATATAGTATCTGCAATAAGTAATATATCCTATAGCAAATAACGGTGCGTAAGCGTTACTGCACTGCCGTGCGATTCTCTAAGAGCAAACATCGTTGCATCTTTGACAACATCCGCGAAACAAATGACGAGATGACAAGGAACGTTGGGAAAACAACCTTATGTACAAAGGCGATATATATTATGTATACCCCTATTTATCCTGGTCACGCTATAACTAGAGAACGGCTCTACCGATTTAATTCATCTTTTTTTAAATGTTTTCTAATTCTTCGTAGATGGTCCTTATATTAAAAAACATAAGAAAAGATGGGAGGTCATGGCGAGGGTCAAATCTATATATATAAAAACGAACCCCTATTTATCCTGGTCACGCTATAACTGGAGAACGGCTTTGCTGATTTCATTCAACTTTTTGATTTTTATTAAAAAAACTAAGTAAAGATGGGAAGTTATGGCAAGACCGAACCTACATATAGTTGGCTTATAAAAGGTCTACAGATTAAATAGATTATCACTTCACGCGTTTAAACATTTTCCTAACATCACTCCGGGCGACAATAAAAGAGCTTAGCAAGTTAGGTGTTAATACGATTTACTTTTATTAAAGTTGTGTTGTTTGCTTGCCACGAGTCGGGACGACGAGATATTAGTGTCGGACTCCAATGTAATAATGGGAATTATACTTTGCCGGCAACTTTGTCAGGCGGATATTATTTAATATTTTGATTATATCCGGCTTTTTGTGGTCCAAAGAAGATTTGGTAAGCTGCTGAAGTAAACATTCTGGTATGATATATTAAATGTAAGATTCCTATATACCTACGATTTGTGAGATTGTATAGAGCGAGTAACAAAAAGGTGAAGTAATAGTAAAAGCTGTAGGTACGTAGGCAGTATTCACTTGGCAAAGTATCAAAATTTAATCAATTAAAAATTTAATATGTTTTTGAAAACTTTGGCTATTAGTCACGCCCATTCTTGGAGCTCGTTGGAGTTAATTCGCTCTGCAATCCCCATGCCACCTATCACCCCCGTCCCCCTACCCTGCATGCGCCCTCTCCCCGCGTCACTTCACCCCATCCCTGGCCCTGCTCCTTTGTTTACCTAGTCTACGTTCTGGAGGTCATTGCCATCATTGACCTAGTTTTTTCAGGGATGAACCTGCTTGAGTATTAGAAAAACTTTGGTCCCAATTCTATGCAAGTTTACTGCGTGTGTAAATAAAGTCTAATCTAAAGTATTACTACTTACATATTTTTGTTGCACTCTGTGTTTGTGCCTCACACACAACTTGATGACAAATCACACTGTACAAATTGGAATGATTGTGAACATTTTTGATAAGCTACCGAGAGTTTTTGGTATAAAATATAAAAAGTAAGGATTTGTAGACACTAGTATTTGTGCTGTCAACTTAACAAATGATAAGTGTTTGCGGATGTGTGATTTGTAACCACGTTGTGGGTAAGAATGGGTGAGACCCACATTTAAACTCACACATACTTGGTTAGAAATCACACTAATAAAACTAGTACTAAGACTATACAAATTACATAGACAGATATACTCATTATTGAAACACCATATTACAAATAAACAATTACGAAACAATTGTAAACAAACATATTTTACCACAATTAAATGCTTAAAACTAATAGTGTCACAATGGGCGGTCTTATCGTTCAAGTGATCTCTTCCAGATAACCATGCATGTAAAGAAATAGGCATAAACTTATAGAGGTGGTCAATAAAAAAATAATCACATAGCAAGATTCCAAAAGTAGCTATAAATACATAATTATATTAACACACTATATATATATATATATAGTGTGTGTTAATATAAAAATAAACGAACTAAATTCTACAAGTTAATAATTAATACGTTTAATAGTTAATTAATACTTAATTCTCGTATATTTAGTATTATAATTATTTTATAGTATCTATATATATATTACATAATATAATTATGTAACATACACTATAAATATATTTAAAAAATTAAATTATTTAAAATTAGGCAAAGCAATCATAGGCGAACAGATTCAACACTTAAAGAGGAACCAAAAAAAGGAGTATAGTATGCCGGGGTTTTTAACATTAGTTCTCCGATGACCGTAGAGAAAATGAACTACCACCATGTAAAAATTCAATACTTTACTGAAGATAGCGCGGCGATGAGGGATTGAACAGTATACTATAAAGTAAGGACAATATATGAGCATTCCGGCGACCACGTATGGAAAGCCACTTGAGTTTAGTGCTAAATTCAGAGACATGGTCATATTTGCGCAGGCCAAATTCAAACCGTATGCAGAAATTTTAAAGACGCTCAAGTTTATTTAGCTGGTATTCTCTAAGGTCAAGATAGCAGACGTCAGCGTAATCTCAGAATAGGGAGTAAAAGAGACCGTGCTAATGCAATCTTAGTGGTAGTCGGTAGGAAATTGCGCAACCTGCGTAGTGATCCGGCAGATGCAAACATTTTTGGGCTAGTTACAGCTAGTTGTGGGTCCCAACGCAAGTTCTTATCGAGTGGAGTAAAATAGATACATTTTCAGAGAGTCAGGAAGTCATCTGAGTCACAAAGTAAGTGTGCGAGTATGTGTGTGTGTGTGTATGTTACTCCTTCACGCTAAAAGGATTGAACGAATTGACATGAAATTTGGAATAGAGATGGGAATTGCTTATCCTATATTATCGTAATTCACACGTGTGAAATTGAGCGCAGTGTCTAATAAAGATAGATAAAAGTACATTACGACTTCTCCGATAGATTCACTACACATAAGAATGTGTAGTGAATCTATCGGAGAAAAGTAGATTCACTCAGGTACTGAATATTAAATAAACTATAAAAGATCAATATTTTCTCGGCGGTTCTACAGCTTCGTTTTGTATACTACACAATGGCTCTAGTTTGGATACTGCCAAAGTTTGCTTAGGACGTGGGCTCATTCACTTCCATCAATCCCTTTCTCCCATTATTTGTTTACGGAGCAGAATTCAAAACGACACAACTACAGCGTTCCGTGATACATTTTAAACCTAAATATAATGTAGTTAAAACTTATATTTCAATTAGATAACATTAACAATGCTCAGTACAGATTTCGGGTATTCAAACTGAGAGTCCTATAAATCCGTGGAAAGATATCCAATTTTCACAAAGATTTAGGCCTGTAGAATACCTATTACATTTGTTTTCTACAGGCTGTACAAGTTTCTGTACGTCAGGTAAGTCAAGCGGTTGTAATTATTCGGGAAGATGTTTAATGTATTTAGGCATACTTATTAAGGATAATTTTCCTTCTTTTAGTTAGCATATAGATCGTAAAAAGATCTTCGTAGTTTTTACATGGATAATATAAATCAGACTAGACTAGTTATTTTTTGTATTGGACATGTTTTCCACCTGGACACTAAAGTTAGCCGTATTTAGTGATTAAAAGAGTTTTCTTAATATTTTGATCAGTGGGTTTTTATTGGTTTATCTATCAGTCTATTACGTCTCCGCTGTAGGGACTCACGCCTTCCAGATAGTGAAGTAAGGGCCATAATCCACCATGAGCATGAGCTCAGTGCGGCTTGGCATAATGCTCTTATAGTTTATTGGTTCTCTGAAAAATCTTTGTCGTTTTTTATGTGAGTCGTCAATTTTACTGCATTCTATTTTACCTATTGAAAAACCTAAAAGTGGTGTGAAACGCAGGAAGGTTAAATCACTCCGGAACCGTGGTCCCACTTCGATGTCCACTGGTGGGACTTTTTCGTGGTCCCACTAAACACACACATGACCGTTTTGTTACAATGTGGTATATAAAAAAGCAAGCATAATTTATTATAAACGCTATCAACCTCTAATCGTCCAAATATTTATGGAAACCCTGAGGCTTAAAATACCACTGTAAGCTTATTAACGTAATCTAAGTCTAGCTTTAGTTACTATTAATTTAGACTTAAAATAAGTTTGCTAAATACTAAATCAGGATAATTAACGTTTTTACCATATTCTTATTTTATTGTACTAAATACTTGAACGAATTTTTTTTATATTTTTTTTGACATTAACTAAGGCGTTATAAACGCTGCGTAGTACAGCGCAGAACATTTTTAAAGAGCACAGCCGTGCGATTCTCTAAGAGCAAACATCGTTGCATCTTTGACAACATCCATGAAACAAATGACGACATGACAAGAGATGACGTTGGAAAAGCAACCTTGTATACAGGGGCGATATCTCATAAAGTATTTGACATCAGTGAACCCGTCGACGACCGCATCGACAAATTATTACAGAATCGCACGTTTATGATTTAAGTAACCATTATCGTAAAAAATACAGCCTTACTTATAAAACTCAGGCTTTATTTTTTACGATTATTTATAATTACATTCAGCCGTGCGATTCTCCGAGGAAAGATTCGTCGTTGCGATCATCGATGAGCTCACCGATGTCAAATATGAGATGTCGCTTTTGTTCATAAGGTTGTTTTTCTAACTTTTGGTTGAAACTATAGTCGGAAAGATCTGACTTTTTTACGTGAGTGAATCCTGTTTTTCATATCAAAAATGTGTTTGTACACATGCATGTAAAGAAATAGGCATAAACTTATAGAGGTGGTCAATAAAAAAATAATCACATAGCAAGATTCCAAAAGTAGCTATAAATACATAATTATATTAACACACTATATATATATATATATATAGTGTGTGTTAATATAAAAATAAACGAACTAAATTCTACAAGTTAATAATTAATACGTTTAATAGTTAATTAATACTTAATTCTCGTATATTTAGTATTATAATTATTTTATAGTATCTATATATATATTACATAATATAATTATGTAACATACACTATAAATATATTTAAAAAATTAAATTATTTAAAATTAGGCAAAGCAATCATAGGCGAACAGATTCAACACTTAAAGAGGAACCAAAAAAAGTAGTATAGTATGCCGGGGTTTTTAACATTAGTTCTCCGATGACCGTAGAGAAAATGAACTACCACCATGTAAAAATTCAATACTTTACTGAAGATAGCGCGGCGATGAGGGATTGAACAGTATACTATAAAGTAAGGACAATATATGAGCATTCCGGCGACCACGTATGGAAAGCCACTTGAGTTTAGTGCTAAATTCAGAGACATGGTCATATTTGCGCAGGCCAAATTCAAACCGTATGCAGAAATTTTAAAGACGCTCAAGTTTATTTAGCTGGTATTCTCTAAGGTCAAGATAGCAGACGTCAGCGTAATCTCAGAATAGGGAGTAAAAGAGACCGTGCTAATGCAATCTTAGTGGTAGTCGGTAGGAAATTGCGCAACCTGCGTAGTGATCCGGCAGATGCAAACATTTTTGGGCTAGTTACAGCTAGTTGTGGGTCCCAACGCAAGTTCTTATCGAGTGGAGTAAAATAGATACATTTTCAGAGAGTCAGGAAGTCATCTGAGTCAC
Source organism: Selenia dentaria (assembly GCA_917880725.1). Taxonomy (NCBI): domain Eukaryota; kingdom Metazoa; phylum Arthropoda; class Insecta; order Lepidoptera; family Geometridae; genus Selenia; species Selenia dentaria. The sequence continues at coordinate 14,489,099 of OU862888.1, read as the reverse complement.
AAAGTAAGTGTGCGAGTATGTGTGTGTGTGTGTATGTTACTCCTTCACGCTAAAAGGATTGAACGAATTGACATGAAATTTGGAATAGAGATGGGAATTGCTTATCCTATATTATCGTAATTCACACGTGTGAAATTGAGCGCAGTGTCTAATAAAGATAGATAAAAGTACATTACGACTTCTCCGATAGATTCACTACACATAAGAATGTGTAGTGAATCTATCGGAGAAAAGTAGATTCACTCAGGTACTGAATATTAAATAAACTATAAAAGATCAATATTTTCTCGGCGGTTCTACAGCTTCGTTTTGTATACTACACAATGGCTCTAGTTCGGATACTGCCAAAGTTTGCTTAGGACGTGGGCTCATTCACTTCCATCAATCCCTTTCTCCCATTATTTGTTTACGGAGCAGAATTCAAAACGACACAACTACAGCGTTCCGTGATACATTTTAAACCTAAATATAATGTAGTTAAAACTTATATTTCAATTAGATAACATTAACAATGCTCAGTACAGATTTCGGGTATTCAAACTGAGAGTCCTATAAATCCGTGGAAAGATATCCAATTTTCACAAATATTTAGGCCTGTAGAATACCTATTACATTTGTTTTCTACAGGCTGTACAAGTTTCTGTACGTCAGGTAAGTCAAGCGGTTGTAATTATTCGGGAAGATGTTTAATGTATTTAGGCATACTTATTAAGGATAATTTTCCTTCTTTTAGTTAGCATATAGATCGTAAAAAGATCTTCGTAGTTTTTACATGGATAATATAAATCAGACTAGACTAGTTATTTTTTGTATTGGACATGTTTTCCACCTGGACACTAAAGTTAGCCGTATTTAGTGATTAAAAGAGTTTTCTTAATATTTTGATCAGTGGGTTTTTATTGGTTTATCTATCAGTCTATTACGTCTCCGCTGTAGGGACTCACGCCTTCCAGATAGTGAAGTAAGGGCCATAATCCACCATGAGCATGAGCTCAGTGCGGCTTGGCATAATGCTCTTATAGTTTATTGGTTCTCTGAAAAATCTTTGTCGTTTTTTATGTGAGTCGTCAATTTTACTGCATTCTATTTTACCTATTGAAAAACCTAAAAGTGGTGTGAAACGCAGGAAGGTTAAATCACTCCGGAACCGTGGTCCCACTTCGATGTCCACTGGTGGGACTTTTTCGTGGTCCCACTAAACACACACATGACCGTTTTGTTACAATGTGGTATATAAAAAAGCAAGCATAATTTATTATAAACGCTATCAACCTCTAATCGTCCAAATATTTATGGAAACCCTGAGGCTTAAAATACCACTGTAAGCTTATTAACGTAATCTAAGTCTAGCTTTAGTTACTATTAATTTAGACTTAAAATAAGTTTGCTAAATACTAAATCAGGATAATTAACGTTTTTACCATATTCTTATTTTATTGTACTAAATACTTGAACGAATTTTTTTTATATTTTTTTTGACATTAACTAAGGCGTTATAAACGCTGCGTAGTACAGCGCAGAACATTTTTAAAGAGCACAGCCGTGCGATTCTCTAAGAGCAAACATCGTTGCATCTTTGACAACATCCATGAAACAAATGACGACATGACAAGAGATGACGTTGGAAAAGCAACCTTGTATACAGGGGCGATATCTCATAAAGTATTTGACATCAGTGAACCCGTCGACGACCGCATCGACAAATTATTACAGAATCGCACGTTTATGATTTAAGTAACCATTATCGTAAAAAATACAGCCTTACTTATAAAACTCAGGCTTTATTTTTTACGATTATTTATAATTACATTCAGCCGTGCGATTCTCCGAGGAAAGATTCGTCGTTGCGATCATCGATGAGCTCACCGATGTCAAATATGAGATGTCGCTTTTGTTCATAAGGTTGTTTTTCTAACTTTTGGTTGAAACTATAGTCGGAAAGATCTGACTTTTTTACGTGAGTGAATCCTGTTTTTCATATCAAAAATGTGTACAAACCACGTTAGTTTTCATAAAAAAATTTCAGAATATATTTCAGAGCATAGTGAAAGCAACAGTCTCGTGGCTAGGGTTGTTTTCGTAAATCTCATACGATATACCTATCCTTGAGAGTCTGGCATGTGCGATAGTGCTGAATCAAAAACTTCAATTAATTTTCCATAATACCTTTCGTTGTGCGCTCTCACACGCGAGAGCCCACAAATTAATACCTTCCGGGCAGAACATAATTTCAATGTATCATCGCCTGATGAATTTCCGGTTACATTAAATAATTTAATATGTTTACGTCATTCATGGATCGACGTTCAAAGAGAGGGTCGTTATCGCAATAAAACATTTTCACGATTTTCATCCTTTCGAGTGGTAATGGAATATTGTTTAATGCCTGTAGGTAGGCAGATTTACGAGTACCCACCTAAGAACTGTCTAACTGCCGCGCGATTCTCTAAGAGCAAAACATCGTTGCATCTTTGACAACATCCGTGAAACAAATGACGACATGAGAAGAAACTTTGGAAAAACAACCTTATGTACAAATGCGGTATCTCATAAAGGATTTAACTTTGAATCATTAGAGAATCGCACGGCTAATAACTAAGAGATGGTTTTGAATAACATTGTGAAAAGATAGAAGTTTACGCTGAAATAACTATTTTTTGTATACCTACTTATAAAAGAAGTTTTTTTAACCCGTACTATAATTGTGATGCTTATTTGTTAAATGCCGTGATTTCGTTTCCCTGACTTATATTTTAACTTCAATAAATTATTGTATTATACCTATTTAATAATAGCTATGCCCATATTATAAAACTTGTCCATTAACGGTCTACTTTTGTGTAATAAACTTCAAAATTATAACATTCTAAATTGTTATAATTTGAAGTTGATTTTGAAAATAAAATAAAAAATAAAAATATGGGAAATATGTCTGTTTGTACGAACGTACAGATAAACCAACCCACAACTACTAAACAAATTTGACAGAAATTTTTAGTATAGGTATGGTGACCAGAAATAACTCAACGTTTCTAAAAATAATGCTCCTATGTATAATCCATATTTTCGTTACGGGTGAATCCGCGGGGTGGTAAAACCAAAAATAAATAGAAGAGAATTATTTATAATCTTAACTTAACTTAAAATAAATTTATAAATAATTAAAATATGGTCATGAAAATTCACAAATAGTTGTATTATACTTTCTAATGACTGTTAAAAAAATCATGAATCAAAATTAAGATCTTTACTATCAATCTTTTAAAAACCATTTCGTTCAGGCTTTCAGTCTATTTTATTGGTATAAATGATCATGGCAGAGAAGTTTGTTAATTCTAATAAACGGCTGGTAAAGGCGCCAACTCTTCGCGGCTCAGGTCATTTGTCTCCCGGGTAACGAGCAACTCGGGTTGCCATTCCTCTTCACTGCCCTGGACTATTCCGAGGTCGTTCTGACCTTGTCGAAGGAAAATTCGAATCTCAAGGGTAACCTGACTGGAAGCTTCTGGAATATAAAAGAGGTGTTTATAATTTTATAAATACCTGTTATTTACCACAATTTAACTCTTTACATAATAACGGGTACTGGATGACTGAGCTTTGCTCGATTTAGATAAGAATATAAAATAGCAACACATGCTCCGTGAGAATCTTGTCACTGTGATTCAGGATTTTGAAATGCGGCTTTTACGCCATCTAGTTTGAAACGCATTGAACTGTTGTTTTTCGTTGCTTGAAAACACGAAGAAAACGACGTTTTCTAAACATGAAACCTTGTTAGATCGATTTTTCGCCCCCGAAACCCCCTGCATACTAAATTTCATGAAAATCGCTGAGCCGTTTATGAGATCCAAATTATAAATATATATAATAAGAAAATATATATACAAGATTTGCTCATTTAGTAGAATGATAACTGAGGTATTGTTATTATATCGCAATGCACTCGCATTTAAAATTTCTAATAGATTAATAGTTTTAAAAACAATTAAAAAATAAAACAGGTAGATGGAAAATGTTTCGTCGCTTTGAAGCCCATATATTTACCACCGGTTTGGTTATTGTAGTATACTATATATGTATAATTTATTCTGTGCGACAAATTTCCACGTTCCGTCTTTAAGGTTGGCTACCCTGCAAAGTACGATACTAATGGAGTCCCGCCCAAAACTAGACAATTTATAAAAACGATTGCAAAGATATATATGACTTCACGTTTTATGTACCTTTAGAACCCTATATTTATACCTATTTCTTATAGGTACCAACTGAAGTCTGAACCGTAACTATTGGTACTGCAGGCCTACCATAAACTTTCAGATTACTTGTCAAGTTCGGAGCAGTTCAATAAAAGGATCTCAAATTGACCTGCCAATAATCGTACCATGAACTTCATTTGACTGACATGCGTTTGAACTGCTAGGGCTAAGAAGGGCCTAAATTATTGTCTCTGACAGTTTGCGTGAAAGAGATGACGCTCTACCACTTTGTATAACGCTCTTACTCTTTCATTTATGTTGGCTTATATTATGTTCTGAAACTAAGATTAGCCTTATATTGAAACCTAATGATCTGATTTATATATTAGTTCAATTTATAAAATATTGGATTATTTATATTCCAATATTATTCACAGGCATTGTAAAATACGTTATTATAATAGTATTGAGGGGTCCAGCAGAGTTTGTGACATTGATTTAGTGAATTAATTTCAAGTTACATTAGTTACACAATGTACAAATATTTTGTATTGATATTAGAACACATCCAATCTAGTGAACAACAGTGAACAGTTTGAAGTGGATTCTCAGAGAAACGACCAATGATTATTATCTACCTACAATATCAAGACGGTGTTCCAAGTGTGAATTCTTATTTATTCAACTTGGAATTATGGCCGCGTCTACACCTCGTCGTCGTGTTAGTTATGCTCACTTAGAAGTACTATGGGAGTTCTAAATACCCGTAGCGGCATAGCTGTAGGGTAAAATAAAACAATTCGAGCACGTGAAAATATGAGATGACTTTTTTTATATACTTCTTCTAATAACTCAAATAATTATTCGTATGCGTTCCACATTCTTCTACGATAGTGACAGAAACTATTTTTTCGCAAATTGATAGAAATTCACGGTTTTTACGTTTAATAGGTCATAAAAAGTTGCTTTAGCTCGCCTGCTTTATGTGATATGCAGGTTACTTTGTTGGACATCTAAAGTCAAAAAACACGTCATGGTACGCTTACAGCAGGTCAATTGCAGGCCGCCCTTTGCTGGCCGGCTAGATCACGTAGGCAATAGTTGGCTGGCCTGCTAGAGTCCGCCATACTACGAATTTGCAGGACAGCTCAATAAAATACTTAACTGTCCTGCTATAAGGGGCTTACGGTAGACCCACTGGTACCACAATAAAAATGCTAGTCTATTAATATTGTTAATATTGCCAATTAATTATTACCTAATACAGTTTTTTGGATACCATCGCAATTGTATAAAGGTAATTTAGCATTTATTTATATCAATCAGGAATCATATTAGACCTAGAATTACAATTGGCACTAAAGACAGCTGCTCGTACACAAGTTAGGCGCGTAATGAGTAAGCATTAAAAGATCTTTGCCACAAAAATTTTTTACACACGTGTTTAGATTTCGTGATGTACTTACTTCTAAATCGAAATCTCCACGTTTATTGGCGAGAGCACAAACACACTTCAAACGAGTGGTTTGCTCAGGACCCTCCATTCTCGATACAAGCAGACAGCTAGATTAACCACTTTGCTATCGTTTTGCGAACGAGAACGATTCGATCCTATCGTGTCGTCTACTTATCGGTTAGTAATGAGGAGACGCTTTTATTATGTTTTATTTTGTTTGGTCCTCATAGTGGATATGGGTTATTTTATATCATTCGGAAAACTAATTGTTTTCTCATATTTAAACTATTTTTACTTATTTGTTTTATACATACAAAACGAGAGAAAAACCAATAAACATTTCTACAAAATAAAGAGAAAGCAACACACTTAGCCTACCTGTTGGGCTGTCACATTAAACCAATGTTTGGAAATGTGAGCGTGGATTTTGTTTGGAGATGAGTTTTGATGACAAAAAATTAGTTTTGTCTGTAGTTAGTAGACTGCTGTGAGAACCTTGTAAATAAGAAGGAATCCGGATGAATATTCTAGGTACCCTCAGTCCTATCCTGGACAGGATATACGGGCAGTCAATTTGGCGTTAAGCAATTTTTATCAACATATCTACTCGTATGTCTGCTGTTTATATTTATTTTTTACTATGTGATTACCTTACCACTTGTGTTTAGAATATATATAGTTATTAATAACGTTTTAAATATAAAGAAAACAAAAACTAAAAAGAACTAACTAGTAAATAATTTTATACGTAGGTATGTAGGTATACGCAAAAACATATCATTCAAAATAAGTTTATGCATCTATAGTATAATTTCACATTGTTTTCATGAACTACTAGGACTAATAGAAGTTGTTACGAATGTGAAGTGTTGGTTTCTATATGTTTTATTTCTTTAGTAGCTTTATTTCTTTAATAGCTGAAGTAAATTAAATTTGATTTTCTTTTCGTTTCAGATAGATCTACCAAGTTTTGAGGTTTCCAGCTTTTGAATCCGTTTCAAAGGTAAGTCCATCTTAACTTAGCTACCATGTTTTATAATATTATACACTTCTTGAATTATTATTGTTCTAGAAGATATATACAAGATCATGCACCTCGTGGTTACATAGCTTAAAATCAGCCAATCAAATCAAACGTTTATCATTTGTATTCCTGCTCCTTTTCTATTCCTGTCATCAATCATGAAGATCGATTGATGATTCATTTTTTTTACTAGTCAAAATAACTTTTGACTGTATACGAGTCATATATAATTGTGTATCTTAAAATAAACTATATATATATATACAATAATAACAGATACAAATAAATAATCCTATGCATTTCTACATCGGTTTATATTTTTATTATTTTTATTATCAACTCTCTTATCTTATAATAATAACAAAAGTTTCTGCCCAGCTCATTCTATCATAATACCATGCGTCATGCTCCAAATGATGATTCCGGAAAACCTGCCAATCAAACTAGACAATAGGCATATCCATTATCCATGGGAGTACCGTTCAAATGTCGTTTTATGATTAACGTTCACAGATGAGATTAATTACTACCCGAGCGCGAATTGTCCTCGTGATGATCGTGTGAATAGGATAATAATTAACATGGAATCATATTCTAATAATTATAAACTGTTTATTTTAATATTTATGATGTTTGCCTTTTTATTATATAAAAGATGCCCTGCCCCCCGATTCGAAACTATTCAATTACTTTAAGATAATCGATTCGGTTGCGGAATCCTGTATTCCGTTTTTATACGGAATATATTCATTTAATTTTAGCTTATAAATTTATAAACATTAATTATTTCGTCTTAAGCTTGATGGAATTTAATGTTGCTGATTTCCAGAGTTCAACATTGTTGAACCGTGGTTCTGCTTGTAGCGTTTTCTTATTAGCGTGGGTTTGAGCATTGAAGGTCATATCGCACAAACTGGCTGATCTTTCAATTAAGCTCCCTATTTTTTTGTTTTCGTCGTGCGTTCGTTTCACGATACCCAGTTGAGTTGAAAACTGGAGTTGGATTTCAGCAAATGGGATTTTTCAAGCTTGTAATTTCGCTTCCGTGCTTAACCTGCTGATTACAGAGGAAACCGATGAGAAACTTACAAAACAAATCGATGTTACCGCCAGTTTTATATAAACGTACAAAAATCTGGCTATACCTACTAATAGGCGAGGTTCTACGAAGACTATGAACGGGCCATTGGTAAATAAGAAATCAATAATATAATATTGTCGCCCTAAACTTTGTGGTACCTATCATAACTTATTAACACATGTGTACACGTGTACCAGATCATCAATAGGATTCCCTATGTCATGTAATACTATCATCCTTTAAAAAACCGAAACGAAATCAAATCAAATTAGATTATTGTCCAACAGTTTGTCTTAAGCACGATAAACATATCGTATAACAACCCGATATCGAGCATTTATTGAGTTAGCAGATTAATTTGTCTACGTAACCACATGGAACGTGTTGTAGCGTTCATAAGTTTACTAACAGGGTTACAAAACAATAGTTAATAACAAACTCGTGTTACTTGCATAAATCCTAATTCCTAACTTGTCGGTATGCTTTCATTAAACAAACTAATATTTAAGCGAATATTTTAGATGTTTATTTAACTAGTTTATAGGTTTTATTTAGTTACTAGTTTATTACCTATATATATATATATATATATATATATCATTAGCTACATTAAAAGCGTTAAAAAAGTAGTATTAATAGAAGAGACAGAATGAGTTTTATATATATTATAGGCTAAACATATTAAGTAAGACTAGTAAGATGTTTATTTAGCAAGCAACATGTGGTAGCTGACAGAGTACCTTGCAAACACATAGTTAAGGCAAATAAGATAATGATACTGTATGAAAAAAGCTTTTATAGGTTCGCACTTACGCACAAGCGAAATGTTAAAAGCTTAGTTTAATAATGGCATCAAAATAAGACATCTAAAATCACAATTTGTCTTTTTTCTATTTGTCATCTTTACAGCAAAATTGTATTTTGTTTTCTATACCTGTTAGTAAGCAAATATGTATAGTATGTGCTTATAAGTGTTCTAACTATCATGCCTGCCTATGCATGATCGTCGCAGTCTGACATTTAGTTTTTATTTGTTTTATCACCCTAAAAACGGCGTTAAAAGTTAAAAAAACTACTGAGTAGATGGGGTTACCCTCAAAAAGCCCCTAATACTTACACGCTTCACCTTCGAAGCAAAACATCTGCCTCCGCATTAGTAACTCACCAATACAGAAACTTGGAAAAGATATCACCCGATTTAGTTGTTACTATTATTTTTACATTTATTTTAACAGGGGTTTATTCTACAAGAATATGCCACCCTTGTAACGAAATTAACTAAAACCTTGAATAAGCATAAAATCACTTAAATTTATTTCTTTGGTATTCATAGCTTTTCTTTAAATAATATTAATTATGTAGTCAGTCATTTAGACATAATAGATTTATAGTCATGTGCTATTTAAGTTTAAACTAGTAATAGTAAGTAGTACTAATTAGAGTAAAATATTAAAATACATTACAATATACTTGGCTACTACTAACTTATATAATTAGCTTAAAAAAGAGACTAGGGATTGGTAACTAGATCTCATAGGTGATGAAATCATGAGTTTTTGTCCGTAATAATCCACCTTGTTGTCCAATATTGTCTAATATTAACTATTGTGTCTACAGATTGTTAACCTATTGTATTTGCACTGAGTGACGGATGAAATTGTCTACGATAACAATCGGAACATAGACGCGACGTGCAAACGGCTGGCGGAAGGCCTTTGATTTGAAGCAAATAGGATTGTAATTACAGTCGATAGTTAGGTGAAAAGGTTATGACAGTATATACATTTTATTATCACCCATATAAAACTAGTAGTTCTGCAAACAGTAGTCTTCGCGAGCACATAGTCTTATTAGTGGCAATTTTTCGCTGTAATTCACAACCTATTATCTCAAAAACAAATGGACCAATGATGCTCATATTTGATATTTCTCTTTTAAGTCAGTTACCTAATGTATGCACCAAAGCTATTCAATATCAGCGCCGCAGAAACTTCCCCCTTTTAGGAAATGTTAGTTAGGAAAACCCACTTAAAAATATTATTGCTGACAAGAAACAAAATATATTGAATAGTAGAACATGCATACTAAGTTTCGTCAAGATTAGTTGAAAAACGCGACCTGCCGTGCGATTCTCTAAGAGCAAACATCATTGCATCTTTGACAACATCCGTGAAACAAATGACGAGTTGAAAAAGCAACCTTGTGTATAAGAGTGATATCTCATAAATTATTTAACATCGGTGAGCTCGTCGACGAGCGCATCGACGAATCATTAGAGAATTGCATGGCTGTACAACGAGACTAACGAACAACCTAACAAATATATGGACAGATGAAAGTCAATTTAGCCTGTTAAAGCAGAGACGCTTCGCTCGTTCAGTCAATAAAAGAATAACTCAAGATCAGGTAATAATGAATCCAGACTGCGATAAGTATTCAATACAAAAAGACACATAAAACAAAAATAACAATTTATATGATTTTTATTAGATGATTTTTAAAGCGCTGACGCCTGCCAGCGAGACTGAAATTTAGAGAGAAAAATACACAACCTTGGACGGGATTCAAATACGCGTCTTTCGACAATCCGTGTCAGACGCCATGACCACTAGGTCACCGAGCCATACCGTCCGATTATCGAATTTTAACGCTTTATAATTTTTTACCGTCGTATGGGGACGGAGCAGCATCTCTTTAACAGAATTCATAAGAATTATCCAACCGAAAGAAGAGTTTTTCAAAAGCTTTTCGTATTCATGCTGCAACCCTTCATTATTTATATTATATAATTTTATAGCACTAATACTTGCTTAGCGATACCAAATTTAACAACTTCAGAAGGAAAAAATACACATCCTCGGACGGGATTCGGTCCCGCGTTTTCTGACGGTACGTGGGTGAAACCACGGGTTGCCACTAATATATTATATACAATACCTTTTGATAAATAATACAGTGATCGCACAACTGAAGTAAACTGACTACGATATCTTATTAAATTATTTATACAGAATTAATTTTTGAGAAAGGTGGTGATAACCAAGACCGAACCCATGAGAGTTAGAGAAAAGTCGTGAGTCATGCCCTCGATTTACAAAAATATATGTAACTGCATATTTGTTTTTTTTAACGTTTACATAGACGGAAATCGGACCGAATGGTTTTTTCAAAAAAAGACATTCTGTGTTATTGAACGATCGACACGAAATCTACGAATTGTCAACGATGATTTATAAGTTTCATATATTGACGTTTTTCGAAACATATCCGAGAGCTTTAACTTTGAAGCAAAAACTAACCTTCAAGTTTCCCAGAGTACAATGTTTGCAGTTCTTCAAATCAATCTTATTCTATACTTTCATCCAGGTGATAATGAAAGGCGTCTGGAGTTTTGCCACCGGCATAAAGAAGAAATGGATAGGGGTCGAAAATTTTTGTGTAACAACTTATTTTCCGACGGAACAAACATCTGAAATAACGGAAGTCTGAAGTAATGTTAATTTTACAATCGGAAAAATTAACATTACTGGTCTCAAGACTTTAGAAAATCCATTGCAAACACGTGAAGTAGGTACATCCCCAGATTAAATTTTCGTTTAATTGTTGGTGAGCAATCTTAAGCAGCTTTTTGTTTAATTTCAATTATCAACGGCACTAAATGCTACAAAAAAAACGAAACTTGAAACGACTTGTTAGAAAAATAAATGAGAATTTGCCACTATCCAGAATACGGGAGCAGTGTTTCTAGCAAGACGGCCCCAGGTCATAACAGCTGTGTGGTTAGAGATATGCTAAAAGAACATGGCGATAGATGGGTTAGCACTCATGGTCCGGCAAGATCACCCGATTTTACACCACTTGATTATTTTCTGTGTTACAAAACGGTTCAGAGCTTACTAAACTCATTGCTTGATATTAAAAACAGCATAAATCTACTCATACATTGAAGTCAATGGAAATTATTTTGAATAACTTATTAATTGTTTGGGTTGATTTTTGGCAAAAGTCAAATGTTAAAAAAACGGCCAAAGATGCAGTTATTGTTTTCTTTTACATAGGGGAACATGACTCTTTTAACATTTTTTCTCTCGTGGTTTTGGACTTGGCGATCGCCTCCCTTTTCAAAACAAACCTGTATATAAGTATACAACATAATGGTTCTACAATTCAATATGTTATGGTTTGAACTGGCTGTATTACAGATCATGTAGGTAGGTTGATGGGTACGAGTATATATCTTAGCAAACATCGACATGTGCAAACATGAATAGTGTTCAATTAGTCATAAATAAATACGGTTACAAACAATGATGTGTTATACATATACAAGGCGACATGACATTTAAAAGGAGGTCTCATTGGTGCCAAATTGATGTCTTCTCTATGTAAGTAAACAGGCGTTTTTTAAATAGATGTATTATTTGCAAACAAATTTGCATTATAAAGAACAATGCGATAAAGGTTATATAATATTTGTATGGTCGTTCGGTTAAATTCGGTCTAGTAGTTTTTGAGTTACGTTTCAATAACTGAATAGAATGGAAGTCGGTATACAATTTTTCTTATTGTACTTGTTAGAGACTATTTTTTTAAAAAATGTGTAAGTTCTGAAGCAATGTAAATAATAGGAAAATGAAGCTCTTAAACTTTAAGAGAAGTCACAAATACAAATACTATGAAAACTAGCGTCACTGAGTTGGTGCTAAGTAATAGATAGAATACTCTAGAGAGGTGACCTCATACTGAGAGATAGGTATTAAATACATTTAATTTAAGTAACTGTACATGTCGCATAAAGCACCGAGTACAAAGTTTGTGATGGTCAAACTTATTCACAAGGATTCACACGGCGACACTAAGCCCCACTCCACTTCCATGTAACTTTGCCGCTAAAACAACTTAGCCAGCCCCGAGGCAAACATTTATTATTTCACTTAATAATAGAGTACATGGCGCTGGCTGGCCACATGCAAACATTTGCGGTTGTTCATGTGGAGTAAATACGTGCCGCGCAGCCGTCAACTAGTCAATGTCAAGTTCTCTTTGTATTGTTTTCTATTTCATGATTAAATTTCATGTACGCTTTGGACCTGCCGTGCGATTCTCTAATGATTTGTCGATGCGCTCGTCGACGAGCTCACCAATGTCAAATACTTTGAGATGTCACCCTTGTACACAAGGTTGTTTTTCCAACGTTTCATGTAATCTCGTCATTTGTTTCACGAATGTTGTCAAAGATGCAACGATGTCTGCTCTTAGCGAATCGCATGTCAGGATGCCTGCCGTGCGATTCTCTAATGGTTCGTCGATGCGCTCGTCGACGAACTCACCGATGCAAAATACTTTTTGAGATATCGCCCTAGTATATAAAGTTGATTTTCCAACGTTTCTTGTCATCTCTTCATTTGTTTCACGGATTTTGTCAAGATGCAACGATGTTTACTCGAGAATCGCACTGCTGGATGCCTATTCCTAAAACGAACTGCAAAGTTCCGTTTGACGGGTTTTGCGTTTTCTACTGTGAAAGGGAAAGCGCAAATACAGTCAAGTGTGATGAAATGATGTGTTTTAATATATTAGGATGTTTAAAGCACTAACGCCTGCTTAGCAAGACCAAACATTGCAAGTTTAGAGAGAAAAATATACATCCTCGGACGGGATTCGAACCCGCGGTTTGAAGGTATGGTTACTGACGAAATTACAGACAAATGAGAACTAACTTACGGTGCAGTGCAGTTCGTCATTTGTGAGGAAATGCATCTGTTATAGGCAGGGGTTGCCATTTAACACCAGTTGAGCCTCGTACCTGTACCGTTTCCTGATAACATTTACAAAAATCGAATGATACCTGTAAAAAGCATGTTGTTCACGTGATGACAAGCCTCACTTGTGCTCGTGGGTTTCAGTGCTTCCAAGAACTTCAAGCTGAAGTTTTGCTGATATGATATTAGGTGTCTAATATAAAAAACGTAAAAGACATTTTTTTTTATTGGATAGGTTGGTAAACGAGCAGGCGGCTCACCTGAAGGTAAGTGAGCACCTTCGCCCACGGACATCCGCAATACTGAGGTCTCGATGATGCGTTGCCGGCCTTTGAGGAAGGAATAGGCTCTTTGCTTGAACTTTGCACTAACATTAATTAAACCTTGTCTAAGATATTTTCAGATTACACAATCAATTTTCAGATTAACTTTTTCATTGAAAAGAACTATCTTCAGGTGCCTCTCTATTACTGAAGGTTGGCAGCCAGCTTCTTAAATTGTTCCTTGTCAAACGCCAATCTGAACAATTGCTCGAATGAGCTGAAAAATGTAAGTACTCGAAAAATGTCAACCCAACGGTAAACATCAACACTTTGAGGTTCGATATAATTAATTATATAAAATACCGCGTGGAATTCCATGCGGTACAAATTATCCACAAGCGGTTTAATTGGCGTAAAAATAACGATGTAATTGAAACTCGTGTATTGTTGAAATTAATACTCGTATAACCAGCTGTGTGATTTCATGTTGATACGCGAAAGATCTCACCCGGAGCGTTCATTTTGTGACTTAATTTATATTTAATTAATGAGTTCAAGTATATTTCTTGTAGTTGTTCAAAATGTTATAAAACGGTTTCAAGATCCTTTATTTTACCAAAATATATACCTACCAGACGATTTCTTGTTAATATATGTTAAAAATAGCCATTTGTCTTAGGCACTACGAATTCCCTTTTAAAAATAATATGTGTGATATTTATAACTAAACTAAAAACACATGATATTTTTGATTGCATTATTGAGTCCAAAATATTGTATATGTATTTGATTAGATATAACTAAACAGGAGGTGTTCTGACCGCGTCGGTCAACTGTGGGCAGACTGTGGGTATATCTATGTAACGTAATACAACACAACGAACGCAAAACTGAGCGCATGAACGCGTGACCGCACTCTGTCTGATAGCACCTTTAACTATAGTTCTTATTTGCGTAGGTATATATGGCATAGAATTCATTTGGCAAAAACTTATAAGCATAACTTAGCCAAACACGCCATAACCGTAAACCGTATTATCAATTTAAATAAACACAAGCAAATTGCGATGATAAAATTCCCCATAACATTTATGTGCACATTTCACAGAACGTGAAGTAAGAATCCCATAAAGCTGTTACCAGTCATCACACGATATTGAATAGTATAATATCCCAAGCGTTCATATAAATGAGAATATTAGTAGGAATATTTTATGTTGGCATTGTTGGTCGGAACTTAAGCAAGATTTCCCTCGAGGCTACAATTTATAATCAACACCATGTTTCATTAATCATTGCTGTTGTTCCGATAACCGCTTACTTCACAACACAGGGAAAGTTATTTTTCGTGTCGTGTCGTGTGTGTCCTGCAATATAATCTATTTCCTACTTGACAGTTGAAATTGGAAACCAAAATATGTGTAAAAAATCAAAGGTATATTTGAACTTTAACAACCGAGGAATACCGAAACTTAACTGATAACAATCGTATACTCGTATTACCACCTGTGTTTATCATAAAAATAAATAATAATAAAAACTAAAATGGGATTTCGTCTGGTATTATATTTTAACTAATACCAGATATATATGTAGGCATATTTTGTCAGATTCACATCACACAAGTAGTTAAACTACCAGTGCAGTTATAAAAATTTAAAACTGACTTCCATTCTATTCAGTTATTGTGGTGTAACTCAAAAACTACTACATCGGATTTGATGAAATTTAAATGATACAACACGGGAAGCACTAGCTTTCAAACAAATGAAAGAAATATTTTGAATTGGTTTACCCAGTCGAACATACTTAAAAAAATACAGTGGAATTGAGTACCACCTCCTTTTTGGAAGTCAGTTTTTTTATTCTGTATGCTGTCTCCGTACTTAGAGTTTTTGTTTGATAGCTGGTGCTTCCCGTGTGCTCCCATTTTAATTTTATGAAATTCGGTCCAGTAGTTTATGAGTTACACTCTAATAACTGAATAGAATGGAAGTCGGTTTCAAATTTTTATAATTGTACTTTTTGTTAAATTGTTCCTTCCATCAATATTACTCAGTCGCTCTATAACGGGACAAATGTGCCCAATTTAAATATTATCTGTTAATTTATTTTACTTTTAACTAAATAACTGTTTTTAATATAGCTCTGAGTTTTTATTGTCTCGCAGTAGGTATGAAAAGTAGAGTATGCACCTCGAGGATAAAGCCTGTCTTCGTCTTGGGCGGCTTGAACCACTCGCTTCACTCAGGACTCTACATAACTCCCTCGTTTCGCTCGGGAATCAAAGTTTGGGATTAACTCAAAAGTCCCCGTTACACTCAGGGTATAATATACCACCCGTGACTTAAGACACTGCTTTACTCCCTCGTTGCATAATCTACTATTATCTCCTCTGCCTATAACAGATGATTTGTGTCACTAGTCACGAACTGCACGACGTCCATCACCCTGTGATAATAAGTTGTCATGTATCATGTGCCTGTTATTTTACCGGCACCCATACCCTTCAAAACAAAACAGAGTAATACGAACATCACTTCTATGCGGTAGAAATAGGTGGCACTACGTCCCAGGAAGAACTCGTTCACGAAGAGTTCTACTGCTACACTGTATAAACTTGTATAATATAATATTAATGAATTCGCACATAACTTTTCAAATTGATATAATTATGTATCTGTATCTTATTAAAATTCTTCATATAGCATATATATACCAAACGTATATTTCGCTTTCTTGGTGCAGATGCAAATAGCGATTGTGTGTTTTAAAAATACAGCAGTTATTCTAGATAAAACTTGGAAAAGAGCGGTTTTAACTTTATTCAATCTGAATACTCAACATAAAGGATCTTCTTCACATTATTCTCATTACTTTAAACATGTTTTGTGATTATAGCATAGGTAAATACGAAGGAAAGAAAGAGTAGACCAGAAAAAAGGAGCAATAACCTTAATAATACAAGAAAGGATATAGTCAAAGTAAGTAAATATCTATCTAATATATAATACCATGTAATAATATAATAAGTAGCTCCAAGTACTTTGTCACAAGTAAAGACAACTATGTCATTATAGTCCACAGTGACATTTAAGTTGCTGCACGCCAGCTGTGCGATTCTCTAAAGCTGCGTACGGATAACGCGTTCCTGTGTTACGCGTAGTTGGGAAACACTGTCCACGCGTACATTGGATACGCGTACAGCTCCTGAACGGACCGCCGCGAACCTGTACGCGAGGTCAATCGATCCTGGGCGCTCTGCGAGCGCGTGTTTATTCATTTTGCCGTCCAAATATAGCGTAGCCGGCCGTATGCGTCCACTTTGACGAGCGACCAAAAAATTGACTGACGTTGGCTCGCGCTGCGAGTTGGCTCGCGCGGTACGCGTACCCCAAGAGTGAACGCGTAGCTGCAGGTATGGACTAGGCGTTCCGGATACGCGTAAACTGAGTACGCGTACCAGGGTACGCGCAATCCGTACGCACCTTAATGATTCGTCGATGTGCTCATCGACGAACTCACCGATGTCAAATACTTTGAGATATCGCCCTTGTACATAAGGTTGCTTTTCCAACGTTTCTTGTCATCTCTTCATTTGTTTCACGGATGTTGTCAAAGATGCAACGATGTTTGCTCTTAGAGAATCGCACGGCTGATAGAAATGGCCATGACAGGTGTTATAGTCAAACCATTTATTCAGTTTAGGCTTTTAGGCATCAAATCCCACTCTAGATAATTTAATGCAGTTGTTTTACTCCGTGAGAGAATGGAGTTAAATCATATACCCTCTGGGGTCGGGATACGAAAGTAAGAGGTGTATCACATACTATAGGATAGGTGGCCTTATGGGCTAATATCACGTAAAACCTTACAACTAAAAGTGTTTATGTGTTTGTACTATCAAGCTTGAACTAATGTGTTATTCGTTCAAGCTATCAAGTGACGAGATGGACAATTCGTGCGCCTAACGGAAAGCTTAAACCTGACTACCACACGTACCTATGGCAGTTGTAGTTTCACCTAGAGCTTATATGATTATAACAGCGCCCTTCACAGCTTGTAATTCACTTATACATTACGGCGCGATACCTACCAAGACGGTGTCTTGCACAAAAACCTAAGTTATCTCGACACATGAGCCATTAGTTATTGTTCCCTTGTTAGCAGTAATAAGTACATCTAAATACCTGATGGTCCTACCAATATTATATGATCTACTTACCCAAGAAGTAATTGTACTAGCTTTTAAGTCTAGAAAAAATTTAAAGCTTTTCACCCACAGGAACTTTTATTATATATGTAATTGGTAGGTAAGAGCTATATCTATCCCAAATTTCACACATATCCGTCGAGCTCTCTCAGTGCAATACACAAATATCCGCATGCATTCATCCACTCTTCACATATATAATAGAAGTTTCAAAATGTTTTAAGTGCTAATCAAAACCATCAAAAAGTTTATTTAAGCAATTAAATTCCATGAAAAAAGTATTAAATCCACAAACTCGAATGTCCATCTCTTGAGCGACAATCTATGGGAGTTGTTAATTTTTTTATGAAGAGACCATTTTCCTCGTGGTTTTTATACCCGTATAATGTGAGAAATTTACAACTTGATCCTAAAATGGAATTGAATGTTTAAAATCGATAAGATTCCACTAAACATTTATGTACGGCCGTTTAAGGGTTATTTTGTAATGTTACTGTTTAATATTCTGTTAAAAAAAGTATATTTTATTATAAATGTATATACATGTTTGAAATATATATTTCAAAATATAATATTTTTAAATATATATATATATATATATATATTTAAATCAAAAAGTATCAAAATCATTATGTCTTCCACATACCTATAACTAGCGCTTAGCAGCAATGCTTGATGTGTTCTAGCTTAACTCATTCAAGGTATTCAAAAAACAACTTGCTAAACATCGAATCGCAAATAACAGCCCCAGCAAATAAATACGTTGGATCGCTTACTAGATACGACGCGACTTTGCTATAATTTTGTAAATGTTTAAAAATTTTCTCAAGTAAGTGATATTTAACGTCTTTTTTGAGAAAACCTTAAAGGGTCTAAGTGCTGATTATACCCCAAGCACATAAGATTTGTTACCTTAATTTTTCATAGTTATGAACACAATGCAATTCCTTACAGGTCACGTCCTGCGTACACGTATGTCTTGTGAAATAATTGGAGCCTTTTGGTGGCATCTCAAATAAAAACACACAAAGGTCATGTTTTAGGCTTATATTTTTCTACACCTATCTTAATACGTTTTCTATAATCAGACAGAATGGATTAATGATGTGTATTCCGATACAGTATATGTTGCCACTTATGCAAACTGACCACATCTCGTCATTGTTTCTTTCATTTATTATTGCAAGTGTCAAACCTACCATACACAATAGAAATTTCATTGTTATGTCACGAGTTGAAACATGAGGGGTGAAATGAAATGCAAACTAATACAGTCTCTAGCAATAATATATATTCTATAATTTTCGAAATTGTCTCAGTATCTAATTTCATAAAAATTTCATTTCATTTCATAAAATGTACGACAATAATACTCAACTGGCTGATTAACATAATTCTTATGTATTTCTTAAGAAATGAGTTATGTATCGTAGTTTGAAACGTTGTGGAATGTATACATATTATTGAAGGCAACTGAAACTATCTGGTGTTATATATATATATTATTAGTTAAGATTCTTCTGCAAGAGTATCACTGGTATGCCTTATTACTGCCTCCAAGCAACCTACTTCCAAACTACTCAATTGACGAGGAGCACACAAACACCACGTTTGTTGATATCATACACATGACCATCACTTGTGCACAATTATGGTTAATAATCCACTATTATTACGCAGGTTGACAGATTGGGTATTGGCCAACTCTAGTGTCGACGATCTCAGAATGCACGAAGCCTCAAACGTGTCGTAACGTATAACGAATGTTGACCTAATACAACAACCGGGACAGCCGGCGTCATTAACCTAACGAAGCATGGGAGTTTGACCAACTCCCAATCATCTCTTACGCTATTGTAAGCTCCAATTAGCAGATCGTAAGCTTATAGGTTGTATTTAAAATCTATTTAACAAAATTTAGTCACACTTACCTTCCAATATCTGAAAACTTCGTCAATTCAAATAAATATACGAAGATACGAGCTATTTTAAATTACCGTACAGCTAATCCCCAGATGAAACGAAAGCAGATTTAAATAAACTTCCCTCCGTAGTACGAACGTAGTAGCGATGAGCGAAGCGGAAAATTCGAAAGGCGGAGTTACATATACATCCTAACTAGGTAGTTGGCAGGATTAATACCTGCACAGCAACGTAGTAAACCGCCAGTGACCAGCTACCGTGGCCAAACTACCGCTAATTAGTTCGGTATTTCGCGCGAAAACTTCAATTAATTCCGTCAAAGCCACCACCGTACTTGCCAGCCTTTTCGCCGGGATGGAAATTCAAAGGAGCTGTGAAATCAGAATGAAGTAATGAAATTTCAATCGGCGACTCTTGGAAAACCGTGGCTTCTTTTTCGCGCTTCACTGATCTCGAGTCTTAACTTTAAGATCGTTTCTTTATCTTAATTATATTACGGATTTGTAGAAATATCAGCATACTACGAAATACAGAGACACTCAAACGATATTATTTTAAGCAATACCTATTACAGTACGTAGTCTTTGGATTAGTTATTAATATCAAATTATAATAAAAAAGGCTATATGAACTCGTAACACATAGCTATTACTAACTAATAGCGTAAGTAGGTTTTATTCCATACATTATTTCTTTATTACATTAGTAGTTTTCTGTTCGTCTATTTTACGTTAAATACACTTCAAGTTATTTCATTTCTGAATATCATTACTGCTTGAGTCTAATATGGGAACAATCGATTGTATCTTATTTATAGTAGATTAGTAGCCAAGGGCTGTAAGGCATCAATTGCAGCCCGTGATATTTAGGCGCACGAGCACAGCGTGGGCGCCTAAATATCTCTCTCAAATGATTCTTATACCCGAGCTAACTACTCTGCTTTAAATCTCGATTGTGAGGTAAGTAGAAAAAAAACCGCCATTACAAAAATAAAATTGATGACTATTATACTCATACGAAGACAAGGCTGAATAGCGAAGCGACCTCTTTTGTCATTGGGCTGAATGCATGATGTCTATTGCCAGATGTTGGTTAGATGTACGCGAACTTTTTGAAAGAGCGAAGTGTTTTTTTAATTACTTACCGCCCTAGGGCTTTTCTAGCTACATTATTACCCTAGAGCGCTAATTGGTCACCTACAAGCCCCATTTGGGGGTAATAAGGACCATGAGAGAATATGAGAGATGTAAAGGATATTTAAGGATATTATATTATAATTACTCAAAGTAGCTTCCAAAAATACTTATCTTATTATGAGTAATTGACAGCGTCTCTGCTTTAGTTAAAGCATTTTAAAATTAGCATTTTAAAAATTTAAAGCCAAATTGACTTTCATCTGTCCATGCGTTTGTTAGGTTGTTTGTCTTCCAGCCGTATGATTTTCTAAGAACAAACATCGTTGCATCTTTGACAACATCCGTGAAACAAATGACGAGATGACAAGAAACGTTGGAAAAACAACATTATGTACAAGGGTGATATCTCAATAAGTATTTGACATCGGTAAGCTCGTCGACGATAATCGCACGGCAGGTCGCATTTTTCAACCAATCTTGGCGAAACTTTGTATGTATGTTATACAATTTAATGTAATTTCTTGTCGTCGGCGATTTTGAGTGGGCTGTGTAGTGACTTTTCCTAAAAAAGAGGGAAGTTTGTTGCGACGATATTTTTACCAGATTTCAAAGAGGAATTTTGAATATGAGCATAATTGGTCAAGTGGTTTTCGAGATAATATTTTATGAAGTACTACAAATAATTGCCGCTAATAAGACTATGTGCTCGCTAGGTCTAGTGTTCGCAGAACTACTTGTTATTTGCGCGCGTTTGAAAAACACACATCGCAATAACAAGTAGTTCTGCGAACACTAGACCTAGCGAGCACATAGTCTTATTCATTCACATCTTCATTATTATCTCTTATAAAATTTATGTAATATACCTACCTATATCTAATTGCATTTTTGCAGAAATTTAAACCACACCAGCAATACTTGATCAATGTAAATTTACTTGTTAAAGACCTCGACGCATGCATGTTTACTGAATAAATAATAATAAAACTTACTTTGCCTGATTTAATTATGACACTGCTGAAATATTTGAGAATGAAACTACGGGACGAGAATCGTGGTGAAGCTGTGATTACTCCTGGAGTTTATTAAAGTAGAATTTAATTGCGTCTTTAAATGATCAGAGTGGATATCGAGTAAATTGATATAAGAAATCAAGTCGCCGTCGACGGGCCGAAGCGCCAAGCGATCGGGCGACCGAGTGCGCGGACGTTGGGATAATCTCATTGAAAGATTTGATTTTCGGCTAAATTTGATAAAAGTAATGAAATACTCTCCCGGGATTTCACTAAACCCCGGAAGACATTAAAAGAACTTTACGAGGACACTGATCTGGCAAAACTATGGTATTTTGCAACTTAAACTTTATTTAGACAAGGATCGTTGCGTCCCGATCGTGAAGAGTTGGAAATGTTTGTATTGTCTTTTTAGAAATAGGTAATTTACATCTATTTTTCACTGTTTTTATAGCATTTTTTATTGCAATGATTAAACTTGAGTTTATAACTATTTGAGTCGCTTATTTTATATCCAGTTTTGGAGTAAAAATAAAATGCAAAAGTGCCAAAAATGCATACCTACTTTCAAATTTTACCAGCTGAAATAATCTAAGTTCGCTATTCACACAAATACGAGTACAGGTACTGTTAAGAACACAAATATTATTTTAACGTTTTATTAAATTTGTATTGTGATGTTACTGTGTGAATGTAGAATAAGTATTTTTTCTTTCTCTCTTTCTTTCTTTCAAATTCATATAGTCAATACAATTTCATAGCGTGTATACATACGAATTTAGACTGCACGTTAGGTTAGTAATTTGGCAGTGTCTCTGCCTTTGAAGCGGCTGGGTTTTAGGTTCAATTTCTAGTCAATAAATCTTATTGCTTATAAATTTAATTTAATTGGGTACATCATCTTATCAAACGATGTGTCACCAAACTTACTCGTAAGCTTGAATGGAGTTGGTCCCCGAGTGTTGCCAGACTATCAAACAACGTGTGGCCAAACTTTAACATTTCATTAGTACCTACACAGCAATAGGTTATGAGCGAGTGTTTCACAGTTTAAGCGGTTGTGAGATCCATGCCCCCGAGTCTCCGAGCACCCACTCGGGCGATATTCCCTGCCTCTTATTCAATTTGTGAGCGAATCAGTTCTGCCAACCCGATTATCTTTCACGTCGAGATTTATATTCTCACAAGAGAGCATTTTCAGAAGTTTACTCCACGAACGTTTCATAATATTGAATATTGGGATACATATTTACGCAGACGGTTTTCCTATATTTTCTTGTACATTTTTCCTCTTCATTTTATTATTTGACTCAATGCGGCACATAAAATCTTAATGTTGCTCGTAAAGATAAAATAATAATAGATAATAGGTATAATGGGATAAAATAATTCTCTAAGTTTTATAGACACATTCCGACGTAGTAGTCACGTAGACATTCGAAAGGGATCGTAAAAGAATCCTTTTTAACAACTGGCACGTAAATGCAGTCAGTATTAGCTATTAGTCTCTATTTATTGGCTCATTGTGCAGAGCAGCGAGTTCGTGAGAAAGCAACTAGTACTTCCTATAATGGTGCACTTGGCACATGTTCACAGCGAGAGCAGAAGGCCACTCGGCTCGGTAAACATTTGCCCAATAATTGCAAGTCCTCAGTTACGCTACAAGAATAAATATTCGCTCTTCCCCGTGGGGAGCGGCGAACATTCCTTTAATTCAAAGCATTTCTTTATTGGACAAAAGTCATGGGCATATTGTTTTATTAACGAATAACTCGGGGTGCTCGTAGCTTTTCTTTATATAAATTGTGTTTGCCTCTTCGTAAGCTTTATAGAGATCTAATGAGATATTACCAAAAAGCTCTATCTAGTGTGTTAATCTTAGTAGACAGGAGATCGGTTTAAATAACTGTGCAGGTAAAAACGTTGATCATTTTTGATCATGATAGTCTGACAGGCCCGAAAAAAACTCTTATAAGGGGGGTTTTGTCACAACGTGAACCCTATTGGTTCATTTTCATCATATATCTATCATTAAAATACAATATAATATGTACATAGCCTTCCCAATTCAAAGTTTACGAGTAGGTACACAGGTAGGTAGGTTGCAATTGACTCTTGAACGATGATATTAAAAATGTATTGAACGCGCACAATGCCTTAGACGGTAAGTCATGAATTAATTGTTTTGTTAATTAGAGTGTGCATTGAGTTCCCGTGTAGTGAATATAGTGCAGTGAAGACTTCAAATGAATACCAAACAATGGCTGTCTACAGTTTGTAAGTACAATTTTGATAGCTGCAGCTTAGAAATACGAAATAATTTCAGTTTTCGAGCATACGCGCCCGAGAAGGCGTGAATATAACGGTCCTTTCTGTCAACTTCTAACAGCTCACATAAATATATCACTGCAGCTTTACTGTGTTTTCCACTTGTAACTACACTTCTATAAAAACGTTTGCAATGTCATCCAAGACTGCAATAGCTGAGACTGTTATTACTTTATTGGCTGTTTGCTTGACTGCATTATTGACGCGTTTTTTTAGGTCCAACTAATAGTAGTTTCACAGTGTAAATTATATATAAATGTGTAAATTCTAGGTTACAATAAATGTGAGACCAACTTCGTTGACCACAAATTTCGTTTTAGTTAGAGGTTTAAGTAGCAGACGTGTAAACAGTGTTAATTATTCAAGAAGCTAGAATATAATATGGTAAGAAAAGAAAGATAAGTATGATAATATACAAAAATATAGTATGCGGTAATATTATAAGCTTATATTACCGTGGAATATATGATAATATATCATATAATATATCATATATTCATAAAAATAAGCTTATAATATTACTGCATACTATCACATTTACACGTCTACAACTTAAACATCATAATTTCTTTACGAAATTTCTATATATATAGGAAGTAATAAGTATAAATTAAAGTAAAGTAAATGTCAAGAATAAACTTTATTTATTAATAAACGTTGCGTAAACCTATATTAGGCGTAACATGCTTTGTCTTGCTTTCACGCGTGACATTTACTGCAAGCGAAAAATTGACAGATAGATGTTTTAACTACTCCGGGTGTAAGCCAAGTTTATTAATAAGGCCGAAAAACTACGGGAACGATTTAAAAAAATGTTAGAATGTTATATTTTGATATATGATATATACATATGATATTGATTATCATCATCATACGAGTACTTTACCACGCGATGAAAACGCGGAGCGGAGCTAGTTGTAATATATAAGTTTAAGCTATCACAAAATATAAAATGCAAATTTATTGTTAGTTGATATTGGACGAAAACACTCTATTCAATAATACTTATTCACATAATTATGGTTTAAATTACTTCTACTATACATTTTTATAATTACTTACTTAAACGTTTTCAATCCTTACTTAATGCCAGAAGCTCTACTAATGTGAAGAGTTCTGAATTGATATTGACATCGCTTGAAGAGATGAAAGGGAGAATCGGGTGTTTCGTTTAGTCAATACGTATTCAAAATTAAATTAGCATTTAGTAGGTATCAGATCAAATTGGTTCCCCATCGGCCCGGTTCATGTTTATTTATCAGACCCTTGAAAGGATGCGGCTAATAATATGCCGCGCTTAAAGAATTTGCATCCCTAATTCGGCGCTTAGCTAATGACAATGGGTATTAGCTAGTTGTTTTGAAAATTGAAATGTTGTGGGGAATTCGCATAAGATTATAGAAGGATTTCATAACAATGAATATTAGTTAACATAAATAATTCAAATCGCTTAGAAACAGTCCAAAGGGCGATGTTATTGCCGTATAAATAAAGGAGGATGGCAAACTCCTATACATTTGCAGCCTAGAAGAAAATGAAGCCGCATTAATGAATGAAACTTGTACTTATCGCTAGAGTAATAAATACATTTTCTACAAACTTCTAAAAAGGAGGAGGTACTCAATTCGACTGTATATTTTTTTTATGTTCGTTACCTTATAACTTTCGACTGAGTGAACCGATTCTCAAAATTCTTTTTTGTTTGAAAGCTGGTGCTTCCCGTTTAAATTTCATAAAATTAGGTCAAGTAGTTTTTGAGTTACACTCCAATAACTGAATAGAATGGAAGTCAATTTCAAATTTTTCAAATTATACTTGTATATTGTAAATAGAATTATTTTCCTAGAAGTTGGGAGAAAATTTTTATCACGGATATCATTTGTGAGTTATTCTTATCTCAAGGGCATAGAACACAGTTTTGTTTGCAACCAGGCGCCTATTTATGATGAATTTACCGTAGAATTTGAGATACGGAACACGCACTACGGCGTAGCATTCATGTGTCATCTCAGTTATTGCAGGATGTTAATATTAAGTAAAATTGGTATATTGATAACTACACAAAGCATTTATTTAAAAAGTAT
Organism: Selenia dentaria; assembly: GCA_917880725.1. Taxonomy (NCBI): domain Eukaryota; kingdom Metazoa; phylum Arthropoda; class Insecta; order Lepidoptera; family Geometridae; genus Selenia; species Selenia dentaria. Next base: position 14,462,617 of record OU862888.1, on the reverse strand, counting down.
TTTACTTTGTACAACGAAATTGTCCAAAAATGAGGCTGGACAGATAATTGACTAACATTGACATTGAATTTCAGAGTGAAGTAGCCTTATTGTCTAACAAGGTGTATCAAATTGTAATTTAGATGAACTTAATTTAGACATTGTATTGTTCGAATTAGGCAATAAGGCCCCAGGTATTCGAACGTAGCAAACATATGAGAACCATAGTGTGCGTTCGGAATACATTTATCACATCTAATTATTACAATCAAATGATTGTAATAATTAGATGTCTCGGAAATCACAAAAATTTAACCACTTATTTTATATATCTTGTATGTTGTATGTATTTCATACACATATATATGAAAAATAAGTGGTTTTATATATATATGAAAAACAAGTGGTTTTATTATATATATATATTATATATTAAACGGCTTGTCATTTCGTTTTTCGGGATTAAGCCTGGTTCTGCCATCCTTCTTTATAAAAACAACTAGCTGACCCGCCAGCGGCTTTGCTCGCGTGGCCTCGGCCTCGCGAGATACGTTAGTTACAGATTTTTAATTATCCCACGGGAACTTATTAATATACCGGGGTCAAAAGTATGCTATATCCTATATGTTGATCAGGGATATAAGCTACCACCATACGAAATTTAATTTAAATCGGTTCCGTCGTTTCGGAGATTAGCCTGTACAAATAGACAGACAACCATACAGAGAAACAAACAATTTGAACTTATTTTTCACGCCTCATCAGTTTAAAATCATCATTTTAAACTGTCCAAATGCTAATTTTCACCACTGTATGTTCGAAAAGTAAATTTTCCATACAAACTTTCACCCATTCATTGCACCCTCTTAAACCACTTATATAAAAAAAAAATATGTCCTACATTTTTTATTTGTAATGACCTATCCAAATACAAATTTTCCCAACTATAAGTTCTATACAAAAGAGTTTCATACAAACGTTTTCACCCCTTTGACCCCCTTAGGGGTAGAATTTCGAGAAACCCATTCTTAGTACACCTCTACGCATCAAGGACAATACACCCTCTAAATTTCAAGTCTCTACGATCAGTAGTTTAAGCTGTGCGTTGTCTGTCAGTCAGTCAGGACATCTCTTTTTATATATATATATAGATAGAAAACATAGAGAGTAATGTTGAGTAGGTAATACGAGACTAAAATAATTAATGAACCCAGACCAGATCAAATACTAGATGTCTAATTAGTGAAGTTTATAACAGGTCGCTCCGAACTAAGATATACGATTTACAATACACGTAGTTTTCATGCTCTTCTCGTAGCGAATGCGCCAACGTCACATTGTCATTATGTAATAGTATAATAGTACCTAATCGTCATCATCATCCTCATCTCAGCCGTAGGACGTCGACTGCTGAACATATGCCTCCCCCATAATAGTAATGTTGACAGTCTTATCAACCAACTACCAAAAATAGGAGAAAGTTCTCAAGTTGATACGAATATTTGATTGAAAGAGAAGAATTTATTGCAATTATTTGTTAAGTAGAAAAGGACAAAATTTAAATAATTTTCCACTTGAAGTACGTAAATAAATGAAAACATCGAATGTACTCGTATAATATATAGTGCAATGAAATTGTACCAATTTTATCTCAAATTATATTATGTTAACAATAAATCTTTGGTTGCTTAAGTATACTTACATCCTAAAAGTTATTCGTTTAAAACCAACTTAAAAATTTTTTTTGCACTTTATTAAAGTCAAATTATATAAATCACTTAGATGAAATACTAGAGTTGGACCTATTTAACTAATCTCAAAATAAAATTCGCACTCTTATTTCCAAAAATTGGTTTGATGGGACATCCCAACAGGTAGGTTAAGTGTGTTGCTTTCTCTTTATTTTGTAGAAGACTTATTAAGACATTATATTAAACTTTAAAAATGCTTAATTGTACTCCAAAAAATCAAATTTTACTGCGGGACTCATGGAGTTAAAGAAGATTCCCACTACCGTCAGGAAGCAAATCGTAAGAGGCGAGGAAAACCACCACACTAGATAGTATGCCTCTTGTGCAAGAGGTCATCTTGATTGGTACTACCGCAGTGACAGATATATACCAATAGTGCTTAAGGCGCTGTCAGCTCAGAGCATGAATTCATTAAATTTCTTTCCGCTCTTCTCGCCAGACTCACCCGCAGTTTTCAGTCAGCTCGTGACCACGGCCATTGTAACATGGTCGAAACGTCGAGCGAAGTACATATTTTTACCTATATTAAATAATACGTGTTAAGTCCCGATAAACATTTAAAACAAATTTCTTTTACTTATTTATTTTATTATTATTATACATCATTATTATACTCATCAGTCTTAAAATCTAAGTAAGGTTTAACTAGACAGTAGTAGCTTAAAATCAAGCAAGCGCATCTCGTAAAAACGTACAAAAACTCATAAAAATAACGTTCAATAAAAACAGTATCCGTCAGTGTATGTGTATTAAAAATATTTATTTTATAATATGTGCTTCATTACAAATACAATTGTGAATAAAGAGCAAAACTGTTTAAAGGCGAAATGAAGTGATGTGTTTGAATTTTTTTAAATTACTTTAAATATGTTTTTAAGTTCGTCAATGTCTACTTAAGTCTTAGAAATGTCATATTATATTTTGTAATTTTAAGTAAATCGCTGTTTATGAAATAAACTGCTTCAAAAAACCTAATTTTTATCGTCGTCATGAACTGACAGCACCTTAAGCATAATTGTGTAAAGCCATTGCAGCAAGTGAAATAATTGTGCGAAAGAGCCTCCAAAATATGTCTCGGCAAACTTTAGTACGAAGCTGAAAATGTCTTATATCATAGCGTGGGTAGCACTGCACTCTGGCATATGCAAGAGTAGTATTCACCAACGGGCACACAACTTGCACGTTTCTTCACTTGATAGTATACTTATTAACATGTGTACATTCAATTTAATAACATAACCCTTAATCATTAGTAAAATAAGCAAACTTTTCCTGTAAATCTTTACATTGTTCGTTTCATCTTTTGTAAAGAAAACACTACAAACAAAGCGATCTTAAACGATCAACAAGTTAAGCAACGCTTGCTGCGGTCAGGACTTAGATGGGTGATCGCTAGTGCCATTACTCAACTGAGCGCTTCCTTGCTTCGGAGGGTACGTTAAGCCGTCGATCTCGGTTGTTTGTCTTAGGAAAATAGTCGTTGGGCTATGTCGAAGCCCTTCGGGCGTCCTGAACACTTCAACATGGGTTGGCCAATAACCTATTTACCAAGCCGCACTGGGCCCGCGTAGTGGATTATGGCCCAACTCATCTCTCTGAGAGGAAGGTGCGAGTCCCAACCGTTGGAACAAAATGGGCTGATTATGATTTGTGATGAACATATGCTTTAACGAAAGAAACGAAAGATTTTTTGTCGTTTCATTTGCGATTTTTTTCTTCAAGGTGCCAGATAAATATGGTGAAATATTATCATATAAGTTTTTTTTTTTACTTTTTCTATGCGCTGTATTTTTTCCAAGTTTATATTAATAACTGTGCGTCTAAAATATGAGACTAAAAACATAGTGTTTTACGGAACTTTTACAGCACCTTAAACTCAGAAAACACTTCCATAGAGTGACTGTCCATTTTACGGTAAAATATGATTTTAACAGGCGCTATAGGTGACAACAGGCCGTCATACCCTGCAATGGCGAACACAACAACATTTATCTGAAGTCGTCCTCACTGTGACAGTGACAAGTGTTTCCGTGAGTGTCGGCGGTTATGCTTAACAATGGGCACCCTACATCTGCCCACTATCGCATTACCAACTGGAATGACAGAGTTAAAGTTTTATATTATAAATTCTTGTAGTCTTTACAGATTTTTAGACGTGGGGATCTTAAATTACGGAAATAAGTTACACAACTTAGGAACTCCGAAATTTTAATATGGCAATGTTTAGCATTTTCATCTATGTCCGTATCTAATTATCATTGGCAGAATTGCAATAAGCAGTAGCGCCACAAACAAAGAAGTGAAGTCAAGTTCATTATTATGATTATATTAGGATTCCTATATAGTCATTTCTAACTAATTGTTTTGAGTTAAAATTGTATGACTGTTGGTTACTAGTCAGATAATATAGTTGCCAAGGTTCAATTCAAATCAAATGAAGGTTAACAGTTCGTAACTGCTTGAGCAAGCAGAGCAGTTGCTGGTAACAAGCTGCAGTCTTTTTGGTAAATCGTATAACCGAAAGAATCGTACACTAAGCTTAATGCTCGCTAAACGTGTATATTTTGCAAGCACTAAGTTTATTCACCCGGGCGAGCTATAGTATCGCTTACATTAACATTACGATTGTGTTACAAAACAATACGTACTGTATTTCTATGCGGTTTGTAAAGGTTTCCTCTCGCCCTACTTATACATTATCACGTTGACGTTGTCAATCAGACGGCAGTCGCGCGGGCGGGGGGCGGTCGGTATCGGTTCCTATCTGGTGGCTTTGTGGTAGATCTGGTCGTGTCCCATGTCAAGAAATGTAGGACGTATCAACTACACTCTGTATATCAGTAGTGGACAGAATCGTCTTATTTGTTTAGGCCGTATGGAAGTTGTGGGTAATGTTAACCAAACATTATATTTTAGAGACTCTTGGATTTGGTTCGATATTGTACAATGCGGGAATAATAGTAAATTGTGGCACCAAGCGGAAAGTAAGTTATTATTGCACCGAGTCATCATCATCATCATCTCAGCCGTAGGACAGCCACTGCAGAACCTATGTTCAGGCATATGCTATGTTGAGGCAACGTCGTCCTGCGACCTTTATCAGGTCTTCTGTCCACCTTATTGGTGGATGACCTATGTTGCTCTTGCTGGTCCGTGGTCTCCACTCCAGAACCTTCCGGCATCATTGGCCATATGTGGCCGGCCCACTGCCACTTCAATTGGCTTTTTTTTGTGAGCTATGTCGGTGATTTTATTTTGTCTACGGATCTCCTGATTTCTAAGCGGAATTGCACATTTAAATTATAACTTGGGGTGTTAGATGACACCCATATAAGTAGACACATAGAATAATGTAGATATAAGTAGTGACCGGCTTTACCTGTACATTTTAAATTTACATTTTATTCATGTATTTTTATAATACATGTATTTGCACAGAGTACTTTGTCTCGTTTATGGCCTCGTTTTATTGTTAGAAAGAGACGAAATTCTGTTGTGTGTCATTGATATTTTAGGTGTAAGCACGGGTGTAAACTGGTATAATAAAATGCAACGAATAATTTTGGAAGTTGAAAGAGACAAAGTTTTCTCATCATACCAAACGAACAAGTTCATAATTATTTGTTAGCCTCGACGACGTGAAATTCTAGTTTCAATTTAAACCACCAAATAACCGTAATATGTAGTACGCTTGAACTGTCACTGAATTAATACTCGTATAGGTACAATTTAATAAGATATAAACCTTCCATGTTATAATTAAGTACAACTCAAATAATTTGAGTTGGTATTGATAAAATATTGAAAATATTGGTTGTGAACTTACTTTAATGGTTTTGTTGAATAGGTTTTAAGTACCTTCTAGTTCGTCTGATTAAATTATTAACATTAATTTAGCTTTAAGTCAAGCCAGACATTTAGTGGAAGTGACCAAATAGTTGATACGTATCTCGGTTAACGTATAAGGCTATTTTTTGTATTGTATTTGGCTATTCAATGAGCCAATGTTGCCAGCTTCTTGGGTACCTTTAGGTGACGTACTTCTGGACAGCAACATGAGCTATTTTTTTAACTGTAATTTTTGTCATTGTACACATCTTTCTTTTTGAGTTATTATTATTATTATTATTTTACAACATCCACACAAAGGTCCAAACTAGGCAGAGCCTGTACTATGGTAACCTGATGACTGATATACATACTTAAACACACCCAGACATAGATCAAACAGACATGTTCATGCACACAAATGTTTGTTCTGTCCGGGGATCGAACCCGGGACCAGCGGCTCAGAAGGCAAGGGGTGCTAGCAACTGCGCCAACCGGCCTTTCAAATATTATTTGAAAGGCCGGTTGGCTTGGTGCCTTTATTATTTATTTAATTAATGTATTAAATATTTTGAGTTAAGTTAGTCATCATCATCATCTCAGCCGTAGGACGTCCACTGCTGAACATAAGCCTCCCCCATGATTTTCCAAAAGGACCGGTTGGAAGCGGCCTGCATCCAACGTCATCCTGCGACCTTCATCAGGTCGTCTGTCCACCGTGCCGGTGGACAACCTACGCTGCGCTTGCCGGTCCGTGGTCTCCACTCCAGAACCTTTCGGCCCCATCGGCCATCTGTTCTGCGTGCTATGTGCTCTGCCCACTGTCACTTCAACTGGCTAATCTTCTGGACTACGTCGGTGACTTTCGTTCTTCTACGGATCTCCTCATTTCTAATTCGATCACGTAGAGAACCCGAGCATAGCCCTCTCCATAGCTCGTTGTGTGACTTTGAGCTTATCTATGCGGCCCATAGTAAGAGACCACGTTTCAGTGCCAAAGTCATCACTGGTAACACACATTGGTCGAGTCTTGAGACACTGAGGTATTTTTGACGCGAAGAGTTCCCGAAGTTTCTGGAACGCTGCCCAGCCGAGTTGGATTCGACGATTGATGTCTTTCTCGAAATTGAACCTCCTGGTTTGACTGTCTGTCCCAGGTAGATGTACTCGTCAACAAATTCGAGAACTGAATTCCCAACTGATATTGGGGTAGGTACAACATGGGCATTTACACGACATCAATTTATTATACTCCAAACTCAATACAGCTATAAAAGAAAAAGTTTTTAAAGCTTAATAGTGAAGGGGGGTTTTAACGCACGAATGGGACAGAAAAAAACAGGTGAAAACTAAATATTGGGGCCCTATTGTTACGGGAAACGAACACGAAATGGTGAAAAATTGCTTGAACTAGCGTATGCTAGTTCAAGCAATTTTTATATATTTTTTTTGTATAATCCTCCTGGGGATATCCATGTCCATCTATTATGTTTGCGAGCTTTAGATCAGGTTTTCAGAATTTTCAAGTTATTTTCGTTTTCAGAATTTTCAAGTTATTTTCGTATGAAAATAACTTGAAAATTGCTTGAACTAGCATACGCTAGTTCAAGCAATTTTTCACCATTTCGTGTTTGTTTCCCGTAACAATAGGGCCCCAATATTTAGTTTTCACCTGTTTTTTTCTGTCCCATTCGTGCGTTAAAACCCCCCTTCACTATTAAGCTTTAAAAACTTTTTCTTTTATAGCTGTATTGAGTTTGGAGTATAATAAATTGATGTCTGTTTGACTTGCTTGTTCTGTAGGAGAGTAGATTTGTATTATTGACCAATTTTCATTGGCAAGCCTTAGATTTAATACTGCAATACGCTCAGATATACCAATTATTTCTTCTATGTGTTGTTTAATATATTTTCTAACTAAGAACCCCACTCCGAAGTTCCCGGGTGTTTCTCCCATGTGATAGAAAATAAACTCGTCATGTTCTTCAACCTTTTCACCTAGTCTTCTCACTTCACCGAGGCCGATGACATCCTATTTCAAATGTTGTAGTGCCAGAATTAGCTTAGTTAAAATTTCATTTGTTCTTAATGAGAGTACATTGTAAGTCGCAACATATATAGAGTGATGTAACAATTTTTTTAGTGGTGGTTGACTATTCGTTTTTCTCATAGTTGGAAGGTAGTAGTCTTCTTCCCCCACGGTAACTAGCCGGCTTGGGGTGCTTTCTTTCTTTTAACCCTTTTGTTTTTCTGTTTTTTGTTAAGTTTCCAGCAGCCGGCATCTATTAGTTTTTTGACACTGAAAGGGTGGTGATCTTGTAACATAAGTCAGTAAATCAGTTTTGTTTATTTTCTTTGTAATTGATGATGGTTTACTTCCTGAGTTGTTAGGAGATTCGGTCTGATCCCTCTTTCTCTTTGTTTTGTTTGCTTCGGTTGATTCTTTTACAATGAGCTTGTCTTTCTTCAAATAAGCGATTTTGCCCTTTCGTCTTTATTCCAATAACTTAGGAATCAGTTCTTTTCTTCTTTCTAGCACTTCTTTAGAAAAATCTTCGTAAATGCGGATGCCCGAGTTACTTTTCTTTTTATTTTTTAGTATTGAGTTTCTTTTCCATGTCATAGTAAAACTTACTAGTAGGGGACGCTTGCTTTTGCCTTTTGCTCCCAATCTCTAAGCATTATTTATTTCATATGGTTGAACGGTGATATTTGTTTCCTTTTCTATCAATACCCTGATAAATTCGGTCAAAGATTCGTTCACTTCTGTTTCCTTAACACCAAAAAATACCAAAATATTTTTTTTCTTTTCTCTGCATCTAGGAACTCAATCTTATTTTGCAAATATTCCACTTTTGTTCGTAAGTTTTATTAGTTTAATTAGTATTGTCCTCCAAAACTATTGCCATCTTCTCATCTATGTTAGCCATGACAACCGACATATACTGACAACAAAGTTGCCATTCTACAAAAGGGTTACCATTTAGGGAATTTCCCCAAATAAATATAGAAAAAATGACATGGAAATACTTTAAACAGAATTAAAGAACAAATGTCTATACAAGCTGTAACGTATGAAACATATTATCCGATTTTTATTTGAGATATTTATATTTATTTGCTTATTACAAAAATATATCCGTAATAACAAATGGGTAAATAGTTTTGTTGTAGTGATAGAAAATATTTTAATTAGCATTCAAATAAAACGTAAACACTAACTAAACTACCGAAACCGAAGAGTATAACTTGCCTCTTTGTTTAGCGTTTGTGGACTATGAGAAAGCCTTTAATTCGATCGAGACGTGGGCAGTGCTAGAGTCTCTCCAGCGGTGCCGTATTGACTATCGGTATATTGAAGTGCTGAAGTGTTTGTACCAAAACGCCTACATGTCAGTCCGAGTACAGAAGCAGAGTTTGAAGGCAATTCCATTGCAAAGAGGCGTGATACAGGGAGACGTTATATCTCCGAAACTGTTCACCGCTACATTGGACTTCGCCATTGGACGCCTTCAAGCTTCTGGAATGGCATGAACTTGGCATCGATTCGATTCGATTTGCCGACGATATTGTAGTCATGGTAGAATCCATGGAAGACCTCAGTACAATGCTCGAAGGCCTCCATCGAGTTTCCCAACGGGTAGGTCTTAAGATGAACATGGACAAGACGAAAATTATGTCAAATGCCCATGTTGTACCTACCCCAATATCAGTTGGGAATTCAGTTCTCGAATTTGTTGACGAGTACATCTACCTGGGACAGACAGTCAAACCAGGAGGTTCAATTTCGAGAAAGACGTCAATCGTCGAATCCAACTCGGCTGGGCAGCGTTCCAGAAACTTCGGGAACTCTTCGCGTCAAAAATACCTCAGTGTCTCAAGACTCGACCAATGTGTGTTACCAGTGATGACTTTGGCACTGAAACGTGGTCTCTTACTATGGGCCGCATAGATAAGCTCAAAGTCACACAACGAGCTATGGAGAGGGCTATGCTCGGGTTCTCTACGTGATCGAATTAGAAATGAGGAGATCCGTAGAAGAACGAAAGTCACCGACGTAGTCCAGAAGATTAGCCAGTTGAAGTGACAGTGGGCAGAGCACATAGCACGCAGAACAGATGGCCGATGGGGCCGAAAGGTTCTGGAGTGGAGACCACGGACCGGCAAGCGCAGCGTAGGTTGTCCACCGGCACGGTGGACAGACGACCTGATGAAGGTCGCAGGATGACGTTGGATGCAGGCCGCTTCCAACCGGTCCTTTTGGAAAATCATGGGGGAGGCTTATGTTCAGCAGTGGACGTCCTACGGCTGAGATGATGATGATGACTAACTTAACTCAAAATATTTAATACATTAATTAAATAAATAATAAAGGCACCAAGCCAACCGGCCTTTCAAATATTATTTGACAGGACGGTTGGCGCAGTTGCTAGCACCCCTTGCCTTCTGAGCCGCTGGTCCCGGGTTCGATCCCCGGACAGAACAAACATTTGTGTGCATGAACATGTCTGTTTGATCTATGTCTGGGTGTGTTTAAGTATGTATATCAGTCATCAGGTTACCATAGTACAGGCTCTGCCTAGTTTGGACCTTTGTGTGGATGTTGTAAAATAATAATAATAATAATAACTCAAAAAGAAAGATGTGTACAATGACAAAAATTACAGTTAAAAAAATAGCTCATGTTGCTGTCCAGAAGTACGTCACCTAAAGGTACCCAAGAAGCTGGCAACATTGGTTCATTGAATAGCCAAATACAATACAAAAAATAGCCTTATACGTTAACCGAGATACGTATCAACTATTTGGTCACTTCCACTAAATGTCTGGCTTGACTTAAAGCTAAATAAATGTTAATAATTTAATCAGACGAACTATCAAAGTAAGTTCACAACCAATATTTTCAATATTTTATCAATACCAACTCAAATTATTTGAGTTGTACTTAATTATAACATGGAAGGTTTATATCTTATTAAATTGTACCTATACGAGTATTAATTCAGTGACAGTTCAAGCGTACTACATATTACGGTTATATGGTGGTTTAAATTGAAACTAGAATTTCACGTCGTCGAGGCTAACAAATAATTATGAACTTGTTCGTTTGGTATGATGAGAAAACTTTGTCTCTTTCAACTTCCAAAATTATTCGTTGCATTTTATTATACCACTTTACACCCGTGCTTACACCTAAAATATCAATGACACACAACAGAATTTCGTCTCTTTCTAACAATAAAACGAGGCCATAAACAAGACAAAGTACTCTGTGCAAATACATGTATTATAAAAATACATAAATAAAATGTAAATTTAAAATGTACAGGTAAAGCCGGTCACTACTTATATCTACATTATTATATGTGTCTACTTAGATGGGTGTCATCTAACACCCCAAGTGATAATTTAAATGTGCAATTCCGCTTAGAAATCAGGAGATCCGTAGACAAAATAAAATCACCGACATAGCTCACAAAAAAAAAGCCAATTGAAGTGGCAGTGGGGTGAAAAATTGCTTGAACTAGCATATGCTAGTTCAAGCAATTTTTATATAATTTTTTTGTATAATCCTCCTGGGGATATCCATGTCCATCTATTATGTTTGCGAGCTTTAGATCAGGTTTTCAGAATTTTCAAGTTATTTTCGTTTTCAGAATTTTCAAGTTATTTTCATACGAAAATAACTTGAAAATTCTGAAAACCTGATCTAAAGCTCGCAAACATAATAGATGGACATGGATATCCCCAGGAGGATTATACAAGAATGAGATAGACTATATTTTAACAAACAGGAGTACACTATTCTAAGATTGCAAAGTACTGAAAAACATCAATTTCAATAGTAACCACAGAATGGTCCGGGCCAGCTTAGTAAATATAAAAACGAAATCTAGGCCTTTTAAAGTTAAGGCCCCATTAACAAAAACACTTATACAAACTGACGAGCTATAAAACACTTCTTCAGAATTTTACAGAGTCTGTCAAAGATTGCAACACACAAAAGAAATATGATAAACTTGCTGAAATAATAAACGCAGCAGCTAAAAATAATACAACGAAGATCAGCAATGCAGACAAACATTCGGATCAAACAAAAGAACTTTTGCTTCAGAGGACGGAACTACTAGAAGTCACAAATAAGTCACGACAAACGAGATCCGACATAGCAAAAATAAGCAAGCAAATAAAGACAAGCACGCGAAAAGATAGACTCGCTCACAGACTGAAAACATTTAAAACTTACATAGCGAAGACTGGAGGTATTAAAAAAGTATTGAGAGAACTGGCCTTCTCAAAAGAGTGGATGACAAAGGTACGGAGTAAGTCTGGAAAGCACTTGACTAAACGCTCAGATATTCTAACGAAAGCAACAGAGTTTTATCGTGACCTGTATGCAAACAAAAATAACGTAGAAGTTACAGATTTATCAGGAGGTGAAAAACCCATTGAAAGCAAGAAAAGAGACAAAGTGCCTGTACCGGACTATAAGCAATGAGCTTTTACTATTGTGCAAAGATTTATTAGTCCCGGTACTCACGCACTTATTCAATGAGGTTATAACCTACGAGGATATTCCACAGCAATGGTTTAAATCAACTATAACTTTAATGCATAAAAAGGGATAAGACCGATATAAGTAATTACAGACCAATCAGTCTAATGTCTAACATCTATAAGATTTTTGCTAAAATTTTACTTAGCCGCATCACGATAAAACTCGATGAAAACCAACCAATAGAAGAAGCGGGATTCAGAAAAGGCTTCTCTACGTTAGATCACATTCACGTAATCAAACAAATTATAGAAAAAAGCAAATAGTATTAAATGCCCTTCTACTGCTGCTTCGTAGACTATAAAAAAGCGTTTGATTCACTCGACCATGACAAATCTGGCAAGCAATGAAAGATCAAGGAATAGAAATGAAATATATACGCATTATAAGGACCATCTACAAAAATAGCTTCGCTAACACAAAACTAGAAAGAGAAGGAAAAGCCGTTCAAATAGAAAGAGGCGTGCGCCAATGCAATCCTTTATCACTCAAACTTTTTTCATCAGTAATTGAGCAGATTTTTCGCTCAGTAGAATGTGAGAACTATGGTCTGAACATTAACGGAGTAAAATTAACACACCTGAGGTTTGCGGATGATTTAATAATCTTCTCTAGCAATGCAATAAAATTGACCTGACAAAAATGCTGAACGACTTAGACATACAAAGCCGAAAAGTGGGCCTAATAATGAATATAACCAAAACAAAGGTAATGACTAATAACATAAAATAACCAATAACAATATCGAACAACTCAATTTCTTACGTTCAGGAATACATATATCTTAACCAAGTAATATCCCCAATATACCAAACAATAAAAGAAGTGGAAACTAGAATAGGTAATGCGTGTAAGATATATTGGAGTTTTAAAGAAATAATGAAGAGTAAAGAATCAAACATACAAACAAAACGAAAACTCTTCAACACCTGTATTCTTACCGTCCTAACGTATGGTTGCCAAACTTGGGCCTTAGAAGATACGAAAAAATCCAAAATACAACTATCAGACAAAAAACAAAAATGGAAAATGTTGCTTATACGAGGGTGAATCAAAAAATTCTTGGAATCAATATTAAAAAATGCAAAGATTTAAATAATAATATTTTATTTTTCTACATAATCTCCCTCCAATGCAATGCATTTAGAATAACGCGTTTCTAACTTCCTTAATCCTTGTGAAAAAAAAATATTTTCTTGACTCTCGAAAAAGTCCTCTACGGCAGCTATAACCGCGTCATTATCGTGAAATTTTGTTCCACGAATTTCCTCTTTTAATTTTGGAAATAAGTGAAAATCACTTGGGGCTAAGTCCGGAGAATATGGTGGGTGGTCAAGGAGATTGAAGCCAGCACAGCGGATTGCGTTGAGCGCAACTTCCGATCGATGAGCAGGAGCGTTATCTTGAAGGAACAACACGCCCAACGACAGTTTTCCACGACGTTTTTCTTTAATCGCTTCACGCACTTTCGGGATTAAATTTGCATAATAGGGTCCAGTAATTGTCTGGCCTTTTGGCATGTAATCAATAAAAAGGATTCCTTCACTATCCCAGAACACAGAGGCCATAACTTTGCCAGCGGTAGGAGCAACTCGAAATTTCTTAATGGATGGAGAGGATGGTCGTTTCCAAGACATGCTTTGTCTTTTAGTTTCAGGATCAAAATGGTGGACCCACGTTTCATCCATGGTGACAAGACGACGGCAAAAATTATCCGAATCACGCTGGAACATTTCGAGATTACGCTTGGAAATTTCCAAACGTGGCTTTTTGTTTTCGTCGGTTAACATTCGTGGCACCCATCTTGCAGACACTTTTTTGAACCCCAGTGAATCAATTAAAATGGATTGAACGCTACCAAAAGATATCTTTAGGATCTCAGCTATATGTTTTATAGTCATTCTTCTGTCTTCCAAAACCAGATTCTCAACCTTTTTGACATTTTCTTCTGTAACGGAGGTTGAAGGCCGCCCAGAACGCGGGTCATCTTTACAGCTTGATCTACCTCTTTTAAATTCAGCCACCCAGTACGCAACCGTAGAATAGGGTACAGCATCACCCCCTAATGTCTGCTGAATGTCCAAAAAAATTTCCTTCGTAGACATTTTTTTCAAACTGAGATATTTTATCACCGCACGTAACTCACTTTTATCCATAATTTTGACTTTTTAGCAACTCGTTGCACAAAAAAATTTATTACATGCGAACGAACTGACAAAAACAAGTGACAGTCTGCATAAATATAGTGTGATAGACACTCTTTAATTTGAATATCGAACTTGATCCAAAAAGGTTTCATATATATGCACTTCTAAGAACTTTTTGATTCACCCTCGTATAATTCGGAAACACAAATTGAGGTGGGCTGGTCACACTTTACGCAGATCCGACAAGTGGAGCAAAACTATTATAAATTGGTTTCCCAGAGATCGAAAAAGAAAACGAGGAAGACCATTCAGAAGGTGGAAAGATGATATTAAGATTGCAGCGGGATAGCTATGGTCCAGGATAGCACGAACCCGAGAAGACTGGAAAAAGTTGGAAGAGGCCTTTGTCCAAATGGGGCAAACGGATAATAGAAAATAATTATATGACAAAATTTATGATTTAAGTAGTTTTATCCGAATAAAGGGCTATTATTATTATTATTACGTTACAGCTTTCCCTTTAAAAAACATTTCTCAGAAGCGAATAATGTTGCTATAATATATACGTAATGTTAAAACTCGATTAAAGTTTGTTATTAAATTACTTGTTCGTTGGTTCGGTAAGTGTCTCAATTAAAAAGCGTCGATTAATTATTCCTCGAACAATTTAGCTTGCGACCATATCGCCAACTTGTGTCACCTGCCGTAGCGGTCGAGCTGACTCTGTCAAACTACCGAAAATTAGTTTCCCAATTCTGACGAAAACTTTAATTGGTTCCAAAAGCCAATATGTGGCTGGTTCTGTTGGCTCAATTGAAAAGTCTCAGCTACTTCGACAAGGGCCGTCTGGAAGTTTTCGAATGAGATGTGACAAATTTGTTTGACATGTAAGTTGTTGACTTAGTTGAGTCTTCGATGAGCCTTGTCGCTGGAATAACAGAACATAAATTTTAAATCAAGTTTTTGTATACCTACGGACTCAAAAAACGTAACCTTGTCTTTGCTACTATTATTTTTCCATTCATTCTTTTTAGTTTCTTACGTGGCAGATAATAATACCGTTTACAAACACTACGATATTCTATACGTTTGCACAATCTGTTCCCGTGTTCATCACCTTTGGTATTTTGCTTTCGTATCATTTAACTAATTAGATATTTTACTTTATAGTCTTTTAACCGCATAAGGCATTTTGCTTTGTAGGCATCCATTTTAGGCAAATCGCTTCTTAGTCAATTTAACATATCAGGCGTAGAGCCTTCTCGGCATATTTCATTTAAGGCAAACAGTTTCTTAGTCAACTTCTTGTTTTAGGTATAATGCTGTCATTGGCATCTTGCTTTCAGGTAATTCAATCATAAAGGATTTTGAAAATCATTTCTCCAGTAGAAAGTTACATTTCCACTTCTGCTTAATTATTCCTGAGTGACATAGGCTATATTTGATTCATCATCATCATTGTCCATCACAACGCGAGTAAAACCGCGGAGCGCAGCTAGTTAATTATATTTATGTAAAACCATTACAAATCAATTTATAGATATGTTATTTTTGTTTCGATCTGTCACAAAACTCGCGCTAAAATTTTGCATATTCACCAAAACCTCGTTGACTGCGCGTTACCATGCCCACAGCGTCAGGTGCAAACATTTGTAATTCCACGTAAAGTATCATCCAAATAGATACAAATATGCCGTACCATTTGCGAGGTAGAGGTCGGGGCTATTGTTTGGTGTGCCATTCTTCTTGCCCTCTAGGAATCTGATTAATAGCAGCAATATTCGGGCACGCTATATAGTAGCTTGTGCTCCGTGGAAACCGCAAGAATTGTGCGACCACAGCCAGGGACGAAAGCAGGATGGTCGTCTCTCGTAGGCATTACACTTTTATGTGCTCGGAATGCAAAGATTCACCAACACAGTTAATTTATAACCGTGGGAAAGTCACCTGTAATATTTTCCTACCCAGTTTCCCGCAAATATTTGTTACGCAATCAGATTCTTTTCATATTTTCGTAAAGGTACATGTAAACATTATTAAGTAATAAAAAAATAAATATGCCTTAAAATTTAGTTTAAGTTTATATAGCAATTTTGAAAAAGTCTCGTTGGCTTGATCTCTTTAACATATTTGCAGCAATAAACCAGGCACATGTAATTTCATTTGTTAAAAGATTTCTAATACATACTTATCCTACTAAAGAAAATCTAATCATAAACAAAAAAACAATATAACCTATTCTTCTAATATGCCTCAACAATTCTTTGCCAAATGCGCATCACAATCCGGCATTGAAATATCATTATGAGTTGTTAAAATTAGGTATAAGCAAATTGTATAATAAAACAGTGCTAGTTTAACTGGGCTTTGAGCAGTGTCATAATGAAAAATAAACAAATTGTCTAGATAACTACAGTTACCGTTATTAAAATAAAATATAACTTCACCCGTGGGCCTAACACGTTAACTTCGTAAGTGTAACGTAATCGTTCACGTGAAACAATACAAACTAACATTCATACAGGGTTACTGATAATCAATTAGCATCCTGTTAAGGTCATATTCTGTACATCAAAACAAACAACTTTTGTTCTAGAACTTTTCCCAAAACTAAAAAAAATTCCCAAAAAAATTTTTTTTACGTTTTGCGATTCTCTCTTACACTTCATAACTCTACATCGCATCCACTTCATTCATCTACGTGTAGCCATGCATGTAGTTGACAGCGCGTCGTAGCGTAGCACAGCTACGACGACCTTGTCGTGCCGCGTCTCAACCCCTTTCTTACGCTGCCGCCGACGTCCGCCCGCCGCCGGCCGGGGCTTGTTGGCATTGCTTTGGCATTGTTAATTATGTTTAGACCGGTCAAATATTTTTTTAAGTTTTGTATGGAAGAAAAAAATACGAATTTTTTGAAGTCGTAGAACAAAATATGTTTGTTTTGATGTACAGAATATGCTCTTAAAAAGGTGCTAATTGATTAACAGTACCCCTGTATAGGGCAACTGTGAAACAGATAACTCATAGTTTGTACACGGAAGCGTGACGCGTTAACGCTTAATATACGATTTCGCAAATTGTTTGACCTTTGAAGTAGGAAAACTGATCCCTGCCTGAGTTCGTGACAGTGCGCCCAGCTGAAGTGTACGTTACTCGTTACTCAATGCCCTGCTGTCTCGTACCTTTACTATTTATTTTATTGCGCACATTTGGCGACTAGTAATAATAAGTATAGTAAGTAAATTGTATAAAGGTGATTTTCTCTCTGTTTTACCGGAGAGCGTATACGTTCGCAACATAACAAATATAAGATTTTTGTATTTTGTGTTTGGGCCGTTAGTTAATTAGTCTTAATTTTATGATTCACAAGATTTAAAGAATATTACGTTACATTGTCTTATATTTGAATTATATCTAAGTTGCAGTTACAACAAATCTTGAATTATTGCAAACTAGCTGCGCTCCGCGGCTTTGCCCGCGTGGTGGTGAACGATGATAATGATGAATAAAATGTATAAGGCCTATGTTGCTCAGGGTTGATGTAGCCTTCTATATTGAAAGAATTTTTGAAATCGTATGAGTAGGTACTTTTTACTCGTTACAAACATACAAAAATAAACGTCTTTCCTTTAAAATATTGTTAAAAATTGTTACTTCCTTTAAAATATATATAAAACAAGTGTATGTAATAAAATCAAACAAGTACGATTCTGACTCGTGCGCTGGGGGTTCCGTACTAAATGAACATATTATATGAATCGGATAGAAAGACAAACTTTTTTCAAGGCTCTTCTTCCATATGGTCATTCCTCCAAATCGATATCGATATATATATATATCATATCATAGTTTCTTCCCGCGACCTCGTTCGCATGAATTAAGATAACTACAATCACTCGGGAACAAACTCATTTGCTCACTCACAAACTTTCAGAAATGTATCTTATTCATGTGATATCTAGGAATTTCTAATATAGCATTTTTCTTCTTCGGTCCTTTTGGAAAATTATGGGGGAGGCATATGTTCAGCAGTGGACGTCCTACGGCTGAGATGATGATGATGATTGTTCTTCTTTACATGTGCTATTAGATTTTGATTCTAGCCAAATTTCATGTTTCTAGGTTTTAATATATTGGAAAGTCCCAAAGTATGCGACATGCATGGTTGCATTTTTTGATGTCGTAGATTTGACTGTTAGTAAATCTCCAAGGGATCTAGACGTAAGTATTTGATATAATTTCGAATTAATATTTCAACGCGTTTCTGAAAAAAAAGTCCCAGATAGACAAAAAAAGTTTCTGAGTTCCTTTTTTATCTTGAAGTTCGCAACCCTAAAAATAGCGTTATAAAATAAAATCGAACATAACCGCCTTGAACCGGTTAAACAATCAATACGCGCTCACAAAAATTTGCATACCATTTATATTTGTTTATTTTGTGGCTGAACCCTGGTTACGGCAAGCAATTATACCTTAATCGTCAATTTGCATTGATAATGCCCGGTTTGTTTCGTCGGTATTATGAACATTTGTGAAGGGATACCAAAAGCTTAATTTTAGATAACCGGTATTTGGCACGATTTAATTGGTGAGACAAACTTTAGGTAGTATATATATTTGGTGAGAACAAATAGTTTACCTGCAATATAATAATTAATTAAAGAGAGCCCCAAAAACCAAGCCTGTTGTTTATTCATGGTGTGCCATTTTTTGTATTTACCTATGTGATGGTTTATATTGAATTGTGTTTGCGAGCGAATATTTATTTCATATTTCGTCCGAATAATAATAACATTTTATTTCATTACTAGTTCAGAAATAGCTGTGTACGTATCTAATATTAAAAATACCTTTAAATATATTTTTTTACTGAAGTAAAAAATAATCACGATTAATTAAATATTAACTAGAGATAATTATTTTGAAAATAGGCTCTGAATATACAAACTTTAGTTTTTGAAATGTGAATAATTTGTATGGTTTTCTTAATAAGAGTGCATTTTGTCGCAACATTGGTGTCATAAAAATCCCTTGTTGATCTAGTAATTGTATTGTATGTCATGTAACGCGCATGACAATGCCAACTCCCGTGCGAGTCTCTAACGGCCGGTCCCAATAATCTATCTATCGCCAGTTTACCTTTCTAGAGTTAGATATTTGACACTATTTGTATGGACGTTATGTCAAATTTCTATCGGTAGTAAGGAAAACTGTGGATAGATAGATTATAGGGATCCCCCATAAGAGAAAACATCGTTGTATCTTTGATAATATCGGTGAAACAAATGACGACATGACAAGAAACGAAACAAAAAACAAATCCCTTGCACATAAGGTTGATCCTCATAAAGTATTTGACATCGGTGAACTCGTCGACGAATCATTAGAGAATAGCACGGCTGAAAATTTTCATTTGAGTTCACTGAAGGAAGTGTGAAGCGAATTGGGAACAAAACTGCAAAATTAAGTCAGATTTATTATAATACTTATATGATGGGGCTGGAATGTAATAGTGTACAAAAGTCGCGAAACAAAAAACATAATATTTTACAAAAAAATGTACGTCATACCATTTGCTATGCATAAATAAAGAGTTGAAAAACCTCTTGTCTTGGATGCAGTTTCAAATTGTACTATTTGTACAATTTAAAACTGCATCCAAGACTATATATCACTACATGTAATAAAACTGTAGCGGTTGAATTTCTGTACAATGAAAAAAAATATGCTAAAAGCCGAGTCAGGGGGATTTAAAGAGTGAAATCGAAATGATTTATATTTTTTTAAATTTTTTGTGTCTCTGTTTTTTTGTTTGTCTGTCTGTTTGTACGGGCTAATCTCCGAAATGACTGGACCGATTTAAATGAAATTTTGTATGATGGTAGCTTATATCCCTGGTCAACATATAGGATGTTTTTGATGCCGGTAAATTAAAGAGTTCCCGTGGGATAGTTACTAGTTTCGCAGTTTCCTGCTAGCTATACGCTCGTTGATAGGGCAGGGGTTAAGTGTGGTTGAGCAGTTTCCTGCAACCAGAGAATAGGTAAGGGATAATTGATGGTAAATACCTTTGTCGAGGAGCTCGTGGTCTGGTGAGTGCTGGTGACCGTAAGTCCTCGTTGGAGGCGTGCTGCCTTGCTGCCTTGGTCGACGTGCTGATGGAGCTGAAGGCGATTGTTCACTTGGTTATAATGTTTGTATTGTCCCTTTGGGTTGTGCACTGGTTTACGCGGCGGGCTGATTGCGTGTGTACACACGTGCTGATTTAGGAGTAGTGTCTGGTCGGGCCGAACACACCCTGAAGGTCACTCGCGGCGAAGTCATTCGCGGTGACTCGTGCTGATATAAAATGGCGGTGCCATGCGGTTGCTGCGCGGAACGCAGCGGTACACGTCCGCCGGTCGCGAGTACAAAAAGGTGACTGTTTCCGCTTCCTTCCGCAGCCGCTTTCTTCTAGTTATGACAGCTGCAGGCGAAGCGGCGGTAGGGCACGCGGGCGCGGTGCGCCTTAAGGTGACGTCACGCTTTGGCGTGAACATATTCCCCACTCGGCAAAGCTGTGGTGTGGTGGTCAATCGACAGTCAGGTGGTCGTTCTTGATTTCCACCACTCGGGTGACGCCATCCCTTCATGGGTTCGTCTTGTGGCTCATGCGCCAGTGTAGAGGCGGCACCTGGTCGTCCACCATCAGTACCAGTTCCCCGACTTGAGGTGGGCTGGATCGGGGAGTCCGTTTGGAGCGTGTTTGGATGGTGTGCAGGTAGGGTTTGGACCAGGATTGCCAAAGGTGTTGGGATAAGGGTAGGACGAGCTTGAACCCTTTTGTGTGCAGAAATGGCTCGTCCTCCTACCGAATACTCAGGTAGGGCATTGAGCTGACGGTTTAAAAGGACATGACCCGCGGCGAGTAATTCAAATTCCGCGTGGTCAAAAGAGAGTGGGCTGAGAGGGCGTGCATTGAGCTTGGCTGCAATGCGCGTTAAAAGAGCTGAAAGTGTAGGTGCAATATTGTTATTGTTGGTTGCAAGAAAGTCTTGTATTTCCCTAAGTTCATTTCTAGCGCCTACATAAATTGTACCGCAATTATATCTAATTAACGCCGGTACACCGCGCCTAGAAACAAAACGCTGTAATGCCGCAAGGAACGCTTCCGTGGATAACTCAGATACCGGTTCGAGATGGACCGCCTTCGTGGCTAGGCATGTCACAACACAGAAGTAGCCTTTTAATAGCTTGGCGTTTCTCAGTGTACTGGATTTTATCAAAAATGGTCCAGTAAAGTCCGTCGTGACTTTGCTAAATACGGGCTGAACGTTTACGCGGTCGGCGGGTGAGTCGGCCATGTACGGAGCCTTAGTTTGGACGCGGAAACGTAAACATTGTATACATTTGTATACTGATAACGTCCAGAATTGCTGGCGCAAGGGTGAGTGCAGAATGTCAGCACCTAACTGACTTAAGGTGTTTGCGATGACACTTTGTCGTCGTGTTGTGTGTGTGTGCTGATTCTTTGTGGGCTGAGTCGGTATTTGTTGGATGTGCCGTCCTAGTCATTGCCTAGGCGGCGGCGAAGGACGCGAGGTAGTGCGCGGTGGAGTACGACGGGAGTACACCATCTGGCCCGTATCAGGTGTGGGACGGCGCCGTGGTACCTCGCGCTGTTGTACCGGCAATAAGCGCACTGGTAGTGCGTAGTATCGGGTACATACCCGAGGCTTGTGACCCTTTACATTACTACATGGGTAGCAATGGTTGTCACCATAGTGAGGTTGCGGGTTCGATACCTGTTTGGGTCTTGGCGCGGAGCTGAACGGTCGTGGGTTTGAACCCTGCGCATAGCGCGGAGCTTGTGGTTTCGAAACCTGCTGAAGTGGGGACGAGAAGCGCGCGGGTATAGTCGCGGAGCCGATAGGTTGCAGGTTCGAATCCTGCTGAGCAGATGGCGAGAAGCGCGCGGGTATAGGCGCGGAGCTGAGAGGTTGCAGGTTCGAATCCTGCGCATAGCACTGAGGCTGCAGGTTCGATACCTGCTGAGCAGATGACGAGAAGCGCGCGGGTATAGGCGCGGAGCTGATTGGGTGCAGGTTCGAAACCTGCGTATAGCACAGAGGCTGCAGGTTCGATACCTGCTGAGCTGATGGCGATAAGCGCGCTGGTATAGGCGCGGAGCTGAGAGGGTGCAGGTTCGAATCCTGCGTATAGCACTGTGGCTGCAGGTTCGATACCTGCTGAGCTGATGATGAGAAGCGCGCGGGTATAGGCGCGGAGCTGATTGGGTGCAGGTTCGAAACCTGCGTATAGCACAGAGGCTGCAGGTTCGATACCTGCTGAGCAGATATTGAGAAGCGCGCGGGTATAGGCGCTGAGCTGAGAGTGTGCGGGTTCGAATCCTGCGTACAGCACTGAGGCTGCAGGTTCGATACCTGCTGAGCTGATATTGAAAAGCGCTCGGGTATAGGCGCTGAGCTGAGAGGGTGCAGGTTCGAATCCTGCGTATAGCACTGTGGCTGCAGGTTCGATACCTGCGGAGCTGATGATGAGGAGCGCGCGGGTATAGGCGCGGAGCTGAGAGGGTGCGGGTTCGAATCCTGCGCACAGCACTGAGGCTGCAGGTTCGATACCTGCTGAGCTGATGATGAGGAGCGCGCGGGTATAGGCGCGGAGCTGAGAGGGTGCAGGTTCGATACCTGCTGAGCTGGTGACGGAGGGGGCGCTAATGACCATGTTTTTTGTTCCAATTCTACAACGAGAATCTCGTAGTAGGCGTCTATTGTCCTTTCATACTGCTCGTTGTAGAATTCCTCCTCGGAATCTGATAAGCCTACGGTGTCTAATATTATATAATACGCCGCGTCAAATCTATCGCGGGTCAATCTTACGCCCGATGCTCTGGCATCGAACTCGGGGCTATAGCGCCTTGGTTTGCTAGACCTCAATGATAACGCTTCCAAATTAAGTTTAATAATAGCGATTTGTTCCTGTCTAAATCTGGCTACCTGTGATTCAGAAGGCATCGTTAATCGTCGTAGGCGAAGTCAGGCACAAGGACGCAAGCAAAATTAAAAGGAAATAAAAATATTAAAGTATTTAATCGTAGGTGAAATTCCGCACCTCTTTTTTTGGAAGTCGGTTAAAATAACGCCTAAATTAATAACGTTTGTACCAAACCTTATATGAGCTGATGGTTTAATTACTTAATTAATTATATTCCGTAAATTTCGTTATGTTATTTACGTAAATTCTGTACGGGACCCTAAGACGTTTTGTGCTGATCTCTTATATGTAAACAATTAACCTACATTAATTATTTCATGATAATCACGAACACAAGTAAATCTTTTAACAGTACTAAGTATTATTTTATAATTAAAATCAACAAAGTACCTGGCCTTTAGTTCTTAATTACAAGACTTTCTTGCAAGCACCATTAATAACAATCGTAAATAAATACACAGCGTGACTGAGTCAGGAATGTGAGACAACTCTCATTTATTCTGGGGCGCGCTTGTGTCAAACGAACACGATAAGTAAATAGGTAGTTGCCTTGTTGTCAGGTCATTATTCTAGAAGCTTCTAATCGCTAGTCGGGTTTTGTTTGATAAGCAAATACCTGAGTTAATTAGGTGATTTGTATGACGGAAGGGATTTAAATTAAATCAATATCTATAAGAAGTAGTTTGTAAATTAAATAGGGCTGATTTGGGGGGTGGACTGTATTAAAGGGAATTATTATTTTTGACAAGAGGGGATAGCACTGGTTCTTTTATCCGGCAGCGAAAGAAAATATGTTGCCGGATATCCGCGCTCGAAGGAAATGTGGTTTATCCGGGTACCCGGTTATATCCGGATAACCGGATAAATCCGGCTCGGAGGAAATTATAGTTTCGCAGTTTCCTGCTAGCTATACGCTCGTTGATAGGGCAGGGGTTAAGTGTGGTTGAGCAGTTTCCTGCAACCAGAGAATAGGTAAGGGATAATTGATGGTAAATACCTTTGTCGAGGAGCTCGTGGTCTGGTGAGTGCTGGTGACCGTAAGTCCTCGTTGGAGGCGTGCTGCCTTGCTGCCTTGGTCGACGTGCTGATGGAGCTGAAGGCGATTGTTCACTTGGTTATAATGTTTGTATTGTCCCTTTGGGTTGTGCACTGGTTTACGCGGCGGGCTGATTGCGTGTGTACACACGTGCTGATTTAGGAGTAGTGTCTGGTCGGGCCGAACACACCCTGAAGGTCACTCGCGGCGAAGTCATTCGCGGTGACTCGTGCTGATATAAAATGGCGGTGCCATGCGGTTGCTGCGCGGAACGCAGCGGTACACGTCCGCCGGTCGCGAGTACAAAAAGGTGACTGTTTCCGCTTCCTTCCGCAGCCGCTTTCTTCTAGTTATGACAGCTGCAGGCGAAGCGGCGGTAGGGCACGCGGGCGCGGTGCGCCTTAAGGTGACGTCACGCTTTGGCGTGAACAGTTACAAAACTGTAATTAACCGTATCCCGAGAGGCCACGCGAGCGAAGCCGCTGGCGGGTCAGCTAATCATACTATATACTACGAGTATCATATGTTATAAAGAGGAAAGATTTGTATGTATGTTTGTAACGAATTGACTCAAAAAGTACTGGACCGATTTCAAAAATTATTTCACCATTGGAAAGCTACATTCACCCTGAGTAACATAGGCTATATAAGATTCATCATCATCATCATCCATCATCGCGCGGGTGAAACTACGGGGAGCATCTAGTTTGAAATAAATTGCGAAAAACAGCGAACAACTGCGAAAAGTGGTAACATTAAAATTTTGGTTTCTATTGATCTTACAAACTCTATGCCAATAATCTACCTATCGTCGGTTTACATTACTATACTAAAGATAGATATTTGACGCTATTTGTATGGAAGTTATGTCAAATTTGATAGAAAGGAAAACTGTGGATAGATAGATTATTGGGATTCCCCCAAAAATAAATGACGCGCTTACTTGGTATCTCTTTTGTTCACGTGCAGGAATAATTAGCATCATTAGGTACGTTTATCATTGTACTGTGTTATTATTAGCGGGCTTCTGACAGCGATAGATATATATTTAGTGTGGGAAAACAATGGTGCCCAAGATAATTTTTACAAATTAATTTCAACTTGCTTTTTAAGCGACTTAAAAAAAGAAGAGGTTATATATGTACGATTATATATTTTTTTTGTGTATGTTCAGTGATTTCTCTCCCATGTGTGGACCGATTCTCAAAGTTCTTTTTTGTTTGGAAGATACTTCCGACGTTTACATTTAATCAAATTCGGTCAAGCAGTTTTTTAGTTACACTCCAAAACTGAAAAGTGTTAGCTTGACGATATCATATCATCATTGACGGTGAATGATAATCGATCCCGTAAGTAGTCAAAAAAAACGTGCACAATATTGTGTTTATAGGTAAATACTTGTGAACTATCATAGTACCGATTTTAACAAATTATTTTTCCCATTTTAGTGTGGAAGTCGATTCCATTTTTGGTAATAAAACATGACAATCAATTGTTTTTGCCTTGTTTGAGAGTTCGAACAATTTGCGACATAATTGAAACCTATTATATATATAAAAATGTACCCCTATTTCTCCTGGACACACTATAACTTGATAACGGATGGAACAATCTCACTAATTTTTTTTTGTTGTGTTAATTATTGTCAGGAAAAGGTTCTTATGAAATAAAAATCAAGAAAATATGGGAGGTTATACAAGATTAGGAGTAGGTTACTACGCGAACGAAGTCGCGGGCGAAGCTAGTATAATATATGTTTACTGTAATAAGTAAATCCTACCTGCTTACTAATATTATCTTCTAGATATTAAAAATGCATAAATTAAGTTACACCTTATATTTAATCGTATTAATAATTTAAGATTGGATTACTGTCCAGCTTATTCATGATCTTTTTCAAATTAAGCTTATTATGCAAAAATGTTATATTTTACTATTACAATATATTTATTCAAATTTAAATAATTTATTAAGCTACTTACTGCTCCTCGTAAATATATGTATGATGTCCCTAACTTTTCTATAAAAATAAAGTATTATATAATGTTTATGACTTTTAACATATTATCATAACCTAAGTATGGTTTTACTGAACTGTTTAACTTTTTATGCTATTTAACCCGTCCCATGTCTAGTGTTTTTGTTTATTTCCGAACCACGCATAAAAGTTCAAATAAAAAATACTACTCTTGACTAGTTCGACCAACTAAAAGCAAGTTTATGCCGGTATTTGATCTGATAAAATTAGTTACAAACTCGAGGTCTAAAAATGTGTATACACCTTGTGTATGCGCGACATGGCTTAGCACTTGTTTAAACGTACACATGGTGTACGCGTGACACGCGATGGGTTAAGCGTATTTTTGCGGTTCCCACCAATTTCTATAATCTATGAGAACCGCAAACCTTTCAGAAACCACTAGCCGCAGAATATGAGTGTCAGTATTAATATAACGATTGAAATATTTGCATCAAAATTTAAGGCTAACAAAATTTTATCGCGGTATTTACATAATTAATCTATTATTTTGTAGCATTAATGATGCAAATAAGCTATCGTTGGCCACAACCCTGGTTTACCCTGTGGAGCCGCTAAATAAATAGGAATACGCCGTCAACGTCATGAACGTTTTCAATAGCTCGGTATCATAAATATGTTTAATATTTAGGCCAGGAGGTATATAGGATAAGACACATAATTAAATATTACAGTCACTAAATATTAGATACTCAAATATCTATTTGTCTTTGAGTAAGCAGTAACACACTTAACATGGCAATGGGCTGTAGGCCGAGCACGAAAATCTGCTTAAGTGTAACGTTATCGTATCTTTTATGTATTCAGTACAAACTATGAGTTATCTGTTAATACTGCAAATTATTGTACTAGATGAATGACAGTTTGTACTAAATACGTTAACGATGCGATTACGTTACACTTAATTAGTTTTTCGTGCTCGGCCCACTGGTGTCATCAAGTATAAGCTGAACGACTTACGAATTTCATCCGATCTCATATTAAACATATTTATGGAAAATTATATTGTGTGGGTATAATATATCAAAAAAGATTATTGTTGAAATATTTTATATCTAATTAATTTAATACATATAAATCATCATAATCATAATCAGCTCAATATGTTCCCACTGCTGGGACTCGAGCCTCCCTCTCAGAAAGAGTAGTTGGGTCCTAATCCACCACGCGGGCCCAGTGCGGATTGGTCGATTGGCTAGTGGCTAACCCATGTCGGAGTTTTCAGGCCACCTGAAGGCCTTCGACATAGCCAAACGACTGTGGTCCTAAGACAAACAACCGGGACGGACGGTTTAAAGTGCCTTCCGCACACACTTAATTAATCTGTGTTTAATATATTATTTCTATGCACAAATAACTTAGACAAAGACCGCGAAATCGTGAATGCTAGCCCGACTCTATCTCAACCCACGTTGGCGGAGGACTCCTCGAGCTTTAGTGGCTTTGAGACCCAGACAGTTCCATACGCTAGATACGTTAAAAGCAGTGCGACAGCAGTTATCCCTATCAAAAATATCGTGAACTTAGAACCGTCTGCAACTCCCACACTAGAGCTCGCCACTAGCGTATTCTCCAGCCCACACTGAGCCTGTCCTGTGGCCTGTGGATTAAGGTCCATAATCCTAGTACGAGAGGAAAGCTGGCAGAAAATCTCTTTTCCCCGTGGGAACGTAATGCGCAAGTACTTACATGCTAATATTCAGACTACTGACCAATGATCATAGAAATTGAAATGATTCATTTTCTTTGTCTACAATGATGCGGCTCCGTTTGAACAATGCATCGGTACATGCGTAATATCTAATCATATTCAATATAATATATAATACCCATATCGGCTAATAAACAAACCACATACGTCTGCTTAAAGGCGGTTGAATAGCAATGTTTGAAAAAAGGATAATGAAAATAAAATATGATTTATTTCTGTGGCCAAAATTTAAGTTAACTTAAGGCAAGATGGGACATCTAGTACGTATAAAAATACCTGTGTCAGAAGAGCCCGCTCTTCCATATATTCATATTCATATCTACTTATTACGTTTTATGGTTACAGGTAGGTACGTAACAAGTATACATATTTTAAGGCTTATCATCATCATCATCATCATCACCTCAGCCGTAGGACGTCCACTGCTGAACATATGCCTCCCCCATGATTTTCCAAAAGGACCTTAACTTACCTTAGGCTTATATTATGTCGAAAATACACTAATTTCCATATACGCCTAGGTGCGAGAGAGAGGATGTGTGTGTGTGTGTCAAAGTGT
Source organism: Selenia dentaria (assembly GCA_917880725.1). NCBI lineage: Eukaryota > Metazoa > Arthropoda > Insecta > Lepidoptera > Geometridae > Selenia > Selenia dentaria. The sequence goes on along the minus strand of OU862888.1, from coordinate 14,434,018 downwards.
GTGGTGGATGTAGATTTTTTTTGTGTATCACATATGAAAATGTATATGATGCCCAGAATGTTTAAGTAAAAGTATATTTTAATATTGCATAGAACAAGTTGTTCAGTAGTCAGTTTGAAGTAGTGCTTCATCATAGTTTTTAGTATCCAACTGGTTACTCGCTTTTTACAATCAATCATAATAATACTGTCAATCACAGTATTTCCATATGTTCACGGGGAAGATAAGATTCTAAATTTATAAATTTAACGCTTTAGTAAGCTAGTAGTAGTGTAGTCTATACATGACTTAGCTTTATCATACAGTTCACATTTTGAATGTATTACTATATGAGGTTCGTTAGTTAGTTAGCAGAATATACTAAGTAATAGCAGATTAAACCTGCACAGCACATAAAACCTGCCTTACTAAAATTGCAAAGAGACACAATGTGTCAGCTCAAAGAGACAATAGTCTAATAACATTATCATCAAAGAAATTTTGGCAAATTTTCAAGCATCTTATCTCAGTTATTATTCCACGTTTCGTTAATTGAAATTTATGATTCACAAACACGCGTACAAAGTACTGGATGATTGAATATCGAGGGAATAGGAAATTGAATTGCGATGTTGTGAGCCCAAAGATAAAATCTGTTCGAAAAACCTTCGCGCATTTTATCATATTATTTATTTTGTCACCTTTGTTCGTTTTATGTATAGAATACCTAGGTACCAGAACCAGAGAAGGCTTGGGGTTTTTGCAATCGAATAAAAACATTTATCGAACTACAAAATACTGCAATTGTAACCATGACATAAATAATTGTTATTACAATCAAAATCAAAAATCAAATCAAAAATCATTTATTTGTTCAAGGCAATGTAACAAAAATTATATAAATGAAATACCTGGTTCCTAAACTAGGCTCAAGATTTTAGTTTAGGTATTATTGATTTATAATTATACTGTTTTGTAGTTTACTGAACAACTTTTGTCTGTAAAAACACCTACTTGGAAGGGCTCAGTTGTAAATGCCATTAGCGGTTACTCATCCAAATGGCCCCAGTGCATGAACTACCTATATTCCATAAATTCAGACAATAAATGCTAATTAAGCATCTATGTTTGGAAGAAAATGTAAAAACCTCTGCACAAACCGAGCGGTAAGCTCTCAAGAGAATGCAGGGAAGTCTCAGGCTTATAGTTTGATTTTAGCATAGTTCCAACTTCACTTTAATGCTGTTCGCACACCCTTTAGTTTTGATCCACGATAAGACATCAGATTGTGGATTAAAAGGAGGAAAACTACGATCGATAGTTGTGTTTGTACAGAAAATTTCATAGTTGAAGCGCTCGCTGTGGGGTTTTAGATTGGATTACTGTCCAGCTTATTCATGATCTTTTTCAAATTAAGCTTATTATGCAAAAATGTTATATTTTACTATTACAATATATTTATTCAAATTTAAATAATTTATTAAGCTACTTACTGCTCCTCGTAAATATATGTATGATGTCCCTAACTTTTCTATAAAAATAAAGTATTATATAATTTTTATGACTTTTAACGTATTATCATAACCTAAGTACAGTTTTACTGAACTGTTTAACTTTTATGCTATTGAACCCGTCCCGTGTCTAGTGTTTTGTTTATATCCGAACCACGCATAAAAGTTCAAATAAAAAATACTACTCTTGACTAGTTTGACCAACTAAAAGCAAGTTTGTGCCGGTATTTGATCTGATAAAATTAGTTACAAACTCGAGGTCTAAAAATGTGTATACACCTTGTGTATGCGCGACATGGCTTAGCACTTGTTTAAACGTACACATGGTGTACGCGTGACACGCGATGGGTTAAGCGTATTTTTGCGGTTCCCACCAATTTCTATAATCTATGAGAACCGCAAACCTTTCAGAAACCACTAGCCGCAGAATATGAGTGTCAGTATTAATATAACGATTGAAATATTTGCATCAAAATTTAAGGCTAACAAAATTTTATCGCGGTATTTACATAATTAATCTATTATTTTGTAGCATTAATGATGCAAATAAGCTATCGTTGGCCACAACCCTGGTTTACCCTGTGGAGCCGCTAAATAAATAGGAATACGCCGTCAACGTCATGAACGTTTTCAAAAGCTCGTTATCATAAATATGTTTAATATTTAGGCCAGGAGGTTTAAAGGATAAGACACATAATTAAATATTACAGTCACAAAATATTAGATACTCAAATATCTATTTGTCTTTGAGTAAGCAGTAACACACTTAACATGGCAATGGGCTGTAGGCCGAGCACGAAAATCTGCTTAAGTGTAACGTTATCGTATCTTTTATGTATTCAGTACAAACTATGAGTTATCTGTTAATACTGCAAATTATTGTACTAGATGAATGACAGTTTGTACTAAATACGTTAACGATGCGATTACGTTACACTTAATTAGTTTTTCGTGCTCGGCCCACTGGTGTCATCAAGTATAAGCTGAACGACTTACAAATTTCATCCGATCTCATATTAAACATATTTATGGAAAATTATATCGTGAGGGTATAATATATAAAAAAAGATTATTATTGAAATATTTTATATCTAATTAATTTAATACATATAAATCATCAAAATCATAATCAGCCCAATATGTTCCCACTGCTGGGACCCGAGCCTTCCTCTCAGAGAGAGTAGTTGGGTCATAATCCACCACGCGGGCCCAGTGCGGATTGGTCGATTGGCTAGTGGCCAACCCATGTCGAAGTTTTCAGGCCGCCTGAAGGCCTTCGACATAGCCAAACGACTGTGGTCCTAAGACAAACAACCGGGACGGACGGTTTAAAGTGCCTTCCGCACACACTTAATTAATCTGTGTTTAATATATTATTTCTATGCACAAATAACTTAGACAAAGACCGCGAAATCGTGAATGCTAGCCCGAATCTATCTCAACCCACGTTGGCGGAGGACTCCTCAAGCTTTAGTGGCTTTGAGACCCAGACAGTTCCATACGCTAGATACGTTAAAAGCAGTGCGACAGCAGTTATCCCTATCAAAAATATCGTGAACTTAGAACCGTCTGCAACTCCCACACTAGAGCTCGCCACTAGCGTATTCTCCAGCCCACACTGAGCCTGTCCTGTGGATTAAGGTCCATAATCCTAGTACGAGAGGAAAGCTGGCAGAAAATCTCTTTTCCCCGTGGGAACGTAATGCGCAAGTACTTACATGCTAATATTCAGACTACTGACCAATGATCATAGAAATTAAAATGATTCATTTTCTTTGTCTACAATGATGCGGCTCCGTTTGAACAATGCATCGGTACATGCGTAATATCTAATCATATTCAATATAATATATAATACCCATATCGGCTAATAAACAAACCACATACGTCTGCTTAAAGGCGGTTGAATAGCAATGTTTGAAAAAAGGATAATGAAAATAAAATATAATTTATTTCTGTGGCCAAAATTTAAGTTAACTTAAGGCAGGATGGGACATCTAGTACGTATAAAAATACCTGTGTCAGAAGAGCCCGCTCTTCCATATATTCATATTCATATCTATTACGTTTTATGGTTACAGGTAGGTACGTAACAAGTATACATATTTTAAGGCTCATCATCATCATCATCATCATCATCATCACCTCAGCAGTAGGACGTCCACTGCTGAACATATGCCTCCCCCATGATTTTCCAAAAGGACCTTAACTTACCTTCCTTAAGGCTTATATTATGTCGAAAATACACTAATTTCCATATACGCCTAGGTGCGAGAGAGAGGATGTGTGTGTGTGTGTGTGTGTCAAAGTGTGTGGTGGATGTAGATTTTTTTTGTGTATCACATATGAAAATGTATATGATGCCCAGAATGTTTAAGTAAAAGTATATTTTAATATTGCATCGAACAAGTTGTTCAGTAGTCAGTTTGAAGTAGTGCTTCATCATAGTTTTTAGTATCCAACTGGTCACTCGTTTTTTACAATCAATCATAATAATACTGTCAATCACAGTATTTCCATATGTTCACGGGGAAACTAAATAACTAAATTTAACGCTTTAGTAAGCTAGTAGTTGTGTAGTCTATACATGACTTAGCTTTATCATACAGTTCACATTTTGAATGTATTACTATATGAGGTTCGTTAGTTAGTTAGCAGAATATACTAAGTAATAGCAGATTAAACCTGCACAGCACATAAAACCTGCCTTACTAAAATTGCAAAGAGACACAATGTGTCAGCTCAAAGAGACAAGAGTCTAATAACATTATCATCAAAGAAATTTTGGCAAATTTTCAAGCATCTTATCTCAGTTATTATTCCACGTTTCGTTAATTGAAATTTATGATTCACAAACACGCGTACAAAGTACTGGATGATTGAATATCGAGGGAATAGGAAATTGAATTGCGATGTTGTGAGCCCAAAGATAAAATCTGTTCGAAAAACCTTCGCGCATTTTATCATATTATTTATTTTGTCACCTTTGTTCGTTTTATGTATAGAATACCTAGGTACCAGAACCAGAGAAGGCTTGGGGTTTTTGCAATCGAATAAAAACATTTATCGAACTCCCGGCTTACAAAATACTGCAATTGTAACCATGACATAAATAATTGTTATTACAAGATATTAGTTTAGGTATTATTGATTTATAATTATACTGTTTTGTAGTTTACTGAACGACTTTTGTCTGTAAAAACACCTACTGGGAAGGGCTCAGTTGTAAATGCCATTAGCGGTTACTCATCCAAATGACCCCAGTGCATGAACTACCTATATTCCATAAATTCAGACAATAAATGCTAATTAAGCACCTATGTTTGGAAGAAAATGTAAAAACCGCTGCACAAACCGAGCGGTAAGCTCTCAAGAGAATGCAGGGAAGTCTCAGGCTTATAGTTTGATTTTAGCATAGTTCCAACTTCACTTTAATGCTGTTCGCACACCCTTTAGTTTTGATCCACGATAAGACATCAGATTGTGGATTAAAAGGAGGAAAACTACGATCGATAGTTGTGTTTGTACAGAAAATTTCATAGTTGAAGCGCTCGCTGTGGGGTTTACCTCCAGAAGTGAGGTTTTATAATAATATAAGTAATTAATGGTGTAGTATAGGACTAGGAAGGGATGGTTATTGACATATATGCACCTATAGTAGTGATATTTATAAAAATAACGAGGTGTAGATTTTGTCATATCACACTTGCAAAAGATCCGGACTATATACATATATCCACGCTTAAATCAATATCTGAAAAAAAGGCAAGTGTGAAATTGTGTGTATCTGTTCGTCTTAACAACTTCTTCTTAAGGAAAATGCTTTGACAGTTTGGAGTCGACACATAAAATTATATAAGTACCTACTTATATTACGTTGCATTACCATATTATCCGGTGATTATTCATCTAAGCACTGACCACAGCGAGGTTTTCTTAACTTGATTGAATAATTACATATGAATAGGCCAGCTTCACACTATCTCAAGTTGAGCAGCACTTTGCAGGTCGATATCTTTTTTTTATGAATTTAATTAATATAACAATTTCTGTTAATATAATTTAAATACTTATTCCTATTTGAAATATCCTGCATTATTGTGCAAACCTATAGTTAAATAAACATTGCAAGCCTTCGTAACACAGTTTCACATTTTAACTTACAATATACTACATATTTATTACGAAAATCTCAAAATGAAATATGAAAGGCGCTGCTCGGTTTTGTAAATATTTTTTCTATTTGATATACATCTGCTCTTTCACAAACCCTTGTCTCATCGTTTACCACATATCCGCGTCACATTATGTTGAGACTCATTCTGATTTCATTTAATAACGGGTAAACAATAAAAGATGTGACATTTCTTAGGATACCATGGTTAATGTCAGGTGTTTATTTTCAATTCGATGGGTATAAGTGTTCTTTTATTTATACAATTAACTAACTCCGGTCGGAAGTACAGAGGAGAGGATAGGTTGTGGTAACCCTAAAAATAACCATAACAAAATGTAAATAGCATTGCAACGTTAACAGTCGTATATACTGGAGCTTTTGAGTCAATCGCTTACTTCCGAAGTTTTCTGTCCCAATGTTTTATTATACGGACATCTGTCAAGTTCCGGACCCTTTTCTACCCTTGTCGGATCCCTTACACTATATCTTGTCGATGTCTTCATAGGTTTGTAGCAATGTATAAACTAGATTTTAGGCCTCCCTGTGCAAGAGTTCATGTTGGTTCATCATCGCAATCGCAGAGTTAGATAATTACTGTTTTAAGATTTCATAGGCATGTGTTTGAACAAAGTGCAGTAGGAGTCTTAATGAAATTGTTCGCCTTGGGAAGTACTGCCACCACACTTATTTCTCCGTGAAGGAGTAATATTCGCATTACTGTGTTCTGGTTTCATGGGGATGGGTGCCAACGAAGTTACAGTCACATGAAACTTAGCAACTTAATGTGTCAGGCTTTTGGGCGCAGTACGGAAGGGCTGTTATGCATCTCAGTTGCAAACAAATTCTAATTGAAATCTGGAAAAATGGCGGCTCTATGTCAGTTTTGACAACTCCAGTAAGCAAAAATGTTAGTAAGTTGACGACTAGAACTGAAAAAGTGATATAGAGCCGGCATTTTTTTCGATTTCAATCAACATGTGTTAGCAACTGCTATACATAATAGCTTTACATGTCGTTACTTGTGAGGAAATGCATTTGTTTAGGCAGAGGTTACCATTTAACATCAGGTGGGCCTTGCGCTTGTACTTACTCCTAATAAAATAAAGTAAAGTGAAGTGAAAAATACTAGGCGAATAAAAATTAAAACCTAATGTCTCAGCGTGACAAACATAATGAAGCGATGTTCAGTGCAACTATCACAATAGGAATAGGAACTCACTAGTAAAAAATAAGTAAGCATTCAATTAAATATCTATTTAATAGAATAGTAATTTCATAGTTTAGTGGAATGATTGATGAAGGAATGATTTATATCACGAAACCGCATAATCAAAATATCATAGCTTAATTTTACTGCATTGAAAGTACGGTCACGCGTAGGTATAACTGGTTACAAGCGAAAATACAAAACCGACGTCCGTATACGCAATTCTTAAATATAAACTCATCTCTTTATGTTGTGGCATAAAATCTTAACTCAAAACTGTTCGCTATCGTCCCACATATAGTGCCACAGTACACATATAGTACTAATCGTACGTCATAACAGCCGTTTTTAATCATGTTTGTATATAATAAATTCGGATTTAAAAAATGGCACTGACAACAGTCTGTGGAACGTAGTTATATGATATAACAAAAAAAAACTGCATCTTGGCTAAACCAATGCAGACTCGTCTATGTGCCGAATTTATTAAGCAAATTCAACAGAATACGGTCGTTGGATATAAAACGTTCTCTTCAAAAAAAATCTAGTTAACTACGTACTCTTCTTAATACACCAGATTACAATAGAATAAAATAAAAACAAAATAATATACTATTATATATAATAGTATATAATTAAAATTTTTGGGGAGCATATAGATGTTTATTGTTAGGGTAGTTAGGGCCGCTTTATGGAAAAAATCAACCTCCAAATACAAAAGACGTTTTATTCCGGGAACCTTCTTAAAAATGTGGGGCCTTCAAGTGTCTATGAGTGCCTACTTTAGGTTGGACCATCACTCAAAAATCTCGTTTCAAGCGTATTTTTCCATCAAATATGTAATTTTGTTCTTATTACATATTCATTTATTCTTATACACACTGTAAGCAATTAGGTAAAATATTGTCTTGTACCTAAATCGTAAGTCTCATATTTACATAACACATAACATAATCAGCCCATTTTATTCCCACTCGAGCCTTCCTCTCAGAGAGAGGAGTTGGACCATGGCCATAACCCACCACGCGAGCCCAGTGCGTCTTGGTAGATAGGTTAGTGGCCAACCCATGTCGAAGTTTTCAGGCCGCCCGAAGGCCTTCGACATAGCCTAACGACTGTTGTCCTAAGACCAACAACCGGGACCGCTTAACTGCTTAACGGAAGCGCTCAGTTGATTAACGCCACTAGCGGTCACCCATCCAAGTCCTGACCGCAGCAAGTGTTGCTTAACTTGTTGATCGGTTAAGGTCAGCAAGTCAAGCGCCGCTACGAGCGCTTCGCATATATATATATATATATATATATATATATATATATATATATACTACCAAAGGTAAGGGCGTAGCCAGGATTCTGTTAAGAGTGCCTCACCTCTCGCACAGCGTACATAAATAGCAGTAGTAGTGTACAGGAAGCAAATAATTTATTACATACAATGTTACTTTACTTTTTCTTACGGGGCATAAGAAATACTGATTAGAATATGTATAATGTTGTTATTGTTGTTGTCTTTTAAAGTTCTATTCAATTCTCTTATCGGATGTTGTTTGGAATTAATGCATCTTCCCATATGATTATATATAATACGTTTGAACGTGTATTAATGTGGTTACTAAATGTTATAGTTTACTTTATTTTTATGTTATGGTATATAATATGGTATATAATATACACCATATAATATGGTGTAATAATAACAAATGTATGTAATATGTAATGATGTAACACGAACATTATATTTATATTCTCATTCAGCATTAGAAAGTTTGGTTACACTATGTCCTTTAAATATATAAATAATTCCTTCGTAATGTAAAAAATACCCGCTTGTATATTTAAATTATAATGTAGATTTGTCGTTGTGATTGCTGGAATTCATCCTACGAATTGATAAACTTGGTAAAGTTTACCAAACTTTGACCATACATAATTAATTTGAGGTAGCTATTGATTTGTACGCCCTCTCCCTAAGTTTTAACAAGAGGCATGTACGGTAAATGCCGCCGGCTTTCTGGGAAATTACAAAGACTACATCGCTGTCTGTTTAGCTATTAGACCAATAATTCCGTGTTTATATAAAATCTGGATTTGTTTTCGTCTTCATTTCATCAAAATTTTCTTCTTGTGAAGCTACTTGTATTGTCATCATTATAGGCAAACTTTTGTTGACGTCTTTTATATTATCTATTCTATAAAAAAATCTACACTTGTTTGTTTCTGTAAATAATACAAAATCAAAGTCAAAGGTAAATCAAAATAATTTATTCAATCTAGGCATCAAAGACGCACTTATATAACGTCAATTATTATGTACTCTAAGGACTCTACCTCCGCATTCCAAAATATATAGAGCCTTTAGGTAACTTTGCAAAAACCATTAGGTCAATTGCATAGGGCAATTTTGTCCCTTTCTTTCCTTATTTGAGCTTTCACTCACTCTCTACTTAGTGCGAATGTCATTGCCATAAATAGCTAAGATAAAACAAAATACAACTGGAAATTTAGATGGATTTGGAGGAAGTTTCATGATCCTTAATATGTATACGAGGATATCGGCACCATGCTCAACGACCTCAGTTGAGTTTCCCAACAGGTTGGTCTTAAGATGAACATGGATAAGACGAAAATCATGTCCAATGTCCATGTTCCACCTATACCGGTAATTGTTAGAAACGATACACTCGAAGTTGTAGACGAGTACGTCTACCTGGGACAGACTGTCCAATTAGGTAGGTCCAACTTCGACAAGGAGGTCGCACGAAGAATCCAGCTCGGATGGGCAGCGTTCGGGAAGCTTCGATCCATCTTTTCGTCCCCAATACCTCAGAGCCTGAAAACCAAGGTTTTCAACCAGTGTGTGTTGCCAGTGATGACTTATGGCACTGAGACGTGGTCCCTTACTGTGGGCCTCATTAACAAGCTTGAAGTCGCTCAACGAGCAATGGAGAGGGCTATGCTGTTATGGGGTTTCCCTGCGTGATAAGATCCGAAATGAGGAGATCCGTAGGAGAACTAAGGTCACCGACATAGCTCTCAAAATTAGCAAGTTGAAGTGGCAATGGGCAGGCAACATCGCTCGCAGAACTGATAACCGATGGGGAAGAAAGGTTCTCGAGTGGCGACCACGCACCGGAAGGCGTAGTGTAGGCCGGCCCCCCGCTAGGTGGACCGACGACCTCATAAAAACTGCGGGGAATCGCTGGATGCAGGAAGCGAGTAGCCGGTCCAAGTGGCGTTCTATCGGGGAGGCCTATGTTCAGCAGTGGACGTCTTCCGGCTGATAATGATGATGATGATGATGAATATGTATACTATATAATAATACTCTTGAGCATTTTTTTTAAGCATTTTGTACAGAAAATCTTTCGTAATTGGTGCCGCGTAAGCCACTTTACTTCAATATAGCAAATAAAGAAAGTTTATCTATTAATAAACTTCTTATTTCTAAGTAACCTATTCATGTCACAAAAATTTAAGTGTTGTACTATTACTAATTGCCTCACATGGACGTCGTATAAAAGGCTACTAAGAGATAAGATGGCAATTATATTACCACCCATTTTCTAAAACCAAAACTATATCAGATGAATGTGGGTGTTCATAGACCACAGTTTACCCCACCTGAAATTCATCCGCTTGATACCATCTATGTGTTAAGTACGTTTATATTATGTAGGTAAAATGAATGAATACACACGTATGTAGTCAACATATTTTAAGAAAACTTATAATGCAACACCCTTAAGGTGGTAAATGATTCCTTGTAATACTCACGTTATAAGAATATATAGACCACGGCGTCAAAAGACAGTTTACCTCATAATATTTACGATATGCTTATATTATATTAAGGTACGCTTTTCTTTCTCACAAGAGTTAAACTCTTGTGAGAAAGAAAAGCGTACCTTTAGAACTCATTTCTACTATAAAGCATGCAACTTGATAGCACTAGTTAACACCTCTTCCTGGACGTTTTAATTAAATTTCTGTCTACATTGTTACAATTTAACACCCTCCGTGTTATAAAAAGTAATGTTAATAAGATCCGGCCGCCAGTTTTACGCAGGCGATAAATCAGGTCTCTTTTCATTTTGGCAGAGGTGTCTGTTCATTTCTTTTCCGCTTAGAGAGGAATTAAACTTGTCTATGGCCAATTGTGCTTCCGCCGCGCCTGAATTAATATGAGTTTTATCAGGTTTCCCTGTAGAGAATTTATATTGAGCCGGTGATAAAAGTTTACACGATGAAAAGAAGTTTGGAAACTTTTAGAAGGATGTCATAAGATCAACTTGATGATATCTTGACTTTTATTGGTTTTTATTGAATATCTGGAGACCTATGTCGTCAACACAGAACAATTGATTGCAAAATATGTATATTGCTTTTCGTTTTCGTAGGAATATATTGGGTGAGGCATATGTTCTGCAGTGGACTTCCTACGGCTGACATGATGAGGATTATCTATTATTGTTATATATCTATTATATAATTAGTTATGTGAAATAACCTGGCGCTATCCACGCCAGAACATTCAGTGTATATTTAAATTAATCTCATTGTAAGTGATAATACAATTACAATTTGAAAAAATTTATACCGACTTCCATTCTATTCAGTTATTGGAGTGTATCTCAAAAACTACTGGACCTAATTTGATGAAATTTAAGCAACAGCATTCAAACAAAGAAATAATTTTGAGAATCGCTCCACCCAGTCAAAAGTTATGAGGTAACAAACAAATACAAAAAAGAAAAATACGGTCGAATTTAGTACCTCCTCCTTTTTTTGGAAGTCGGTAGAAAATAGTGCTTTATTTCACATGAGAATATGAGAAATAAAGCACTTTAAACGTAAACCTAAGTAATTTATCTTGGTATCTCCAAAACACTGTGTATAAAAACAATACAAAGGACAAACTAAATATATATCATTAATAGTAAAAAGTAAATCTCATAACCACGAAATTTCTAGGTTCTTGTTGTTTGCTGAGTTTTGGCGTCGGCCCTCTGGCTGCACTTCCATCTCACCTTCGCCTAACTTAGGGTCACAATTCAATTTTATAGTGGCAATCGTTTATCGGCTCCCTTGAGCTTCAAGTCTAAAGAAAATCAATAGACTTGAAACGGAATAGCCGTTAGTTTAACGTCAAAGTAAGTGAAGTTGAAAGGGTCAAATTGAAATAAAATGTCTAAAACATACATTTATTTTTTCTTTCATCTCACAAATAATTTCAACAAAGTCACACTCTTTTTTATTTTGTTATAAAAACTAACGTGGTTTTCAATCATTATTAATTAAAAATACGGGATTACTCACGTAATATTTATCGGATAGGTCCGACTCAGTGCTAAGCGAGACGTCATCGACGCGGGCGTCCCGAACACTCCTTGAAAAAGACCACCGAATGTGGTCGAAACTATAGTCGGACCTATCCGATAAATATTACGTGAGTAATCCCGTATTTTTAATTAATAACTCTTTTTTATGGTATGGTTGCTAAACCACTTATATAAGCCTTTTCCTTGTTAACACAAAAATTTAAGCACCGTAAGAATCTCTTATTTCAGTTTATTTGATACAACAAGCGTACGGTGAAATGTGAAGACTGACAACATTATTCTTATTAGGGACAGGTGGAGTCGAGAAAATTATACACATTAAACAAATCTGACACTCAACGTTCCAACGTCTTAATCACGTGTAAACGAAAACAGCTTCTTGAGCGAACCCACTCCTCTTTTTATCTTCACCGTTTTATATATTCTCATATATTATGCAATCTCGCAAACTGTAAATACTGAAAAATCTAATAACAGCACAGTTTATCATAAATCGTGGTACCCCTGCGTCGTTCGAGCCATATATCAGAGACCGCGCCGTGTACGTAAATATTTTCATGCATGTCAGATAAATTAAAATTCCTTAATTTCATAAGTTACGTGTGCTAATACTCGTAGGATTACTTCATAGACGCGGTCTTGATGTTAGTTAGGCTGAAACCAGTGAAGTTTCAAGAGTGGTTGTGAGTAAACGACTCGACGAAAACTTGTCAAAGGCCAAGTTTCTACGATTTTAAGTTATGAACAGGGTATGGAATTCCATTTCGAAGGCTTTTATTTAAATGTAAAAAATACCACACATCCGATGTGATATATGGTATTTATTACAATGAAATCCTCGTAGTTTAAGACCTGCCAGTGTGACTGATGTAGGTATAGTGATATCAGAAGCCGTATGCCTTGAGTCTTACATCCGGTTTAAGAATATGGTACTTATGACAAGCTTCATACAGACGCAATCTGACCCCATTTGGAATATTAACACGATCTAGAGACTAATGTTAAACTGGTAACTAATGACCAACTTTTTACTATGTGCAGCTCATAATACTAGTACGTACATTTACAAGTTCAATTTGAAAATTTCGAATTCGATGAAATTTAAATGGGACCACACGAGAAGCACCAGCATTTAAACAAAAAAAGAATATTCGAATCGGTTCACCCTATCGAAAGTTATGAGGTAAAAAACATAAAAAAATACAGTCCAATTGAATACCTCCTCCTTTTTGGAAGTCGGTAGAAAATAAGACAGGCTCGCATCACATAAGCAACGTTTCTTTACTTATGTGATCAAATGTAGCAATTTTTGTGCACTTTTATTAAGTGAGAGAGATCGAGATTTAGAAAAAAATACAGTCCCCTTTAAGTTAATTTAATTGTATACATTAAAAATTATAAATGATAATTAATTTTCAAGAAATATGATACAATTCAGCTCTTAGTGTTAATAAAGTCGTCCTAGCATATTTCAAAAGTAAGATGACTTAACTTTTAAACTATATCACTTATTTTATTATATTTGACTTTGGAAAATACTGTGAGAATCATACCCTCTAGGAATACGCGTGCAAGGATTTCCACCAGTTAGAAGAGTACAAATATAACATTTAATCAGCTATTGAGCAATTATTTTAATATTATAACTAAATTTAGAATTATTTCATTAAAATATACGAAGAAGTAAAACCTTCTTATTTATTATTAAACTGTTGTTTTTAACTAGATTTCAAAAAATCGATACCTTAACACTAATGCTCCGATTAACTGACTCGCTTTCCTTGCTGCCCAGTGTATTTGCGGACGAAAGAGAGTATATCTTAAATAATAGAAACTAATGTTTCGACTACTTTTTAAACGACTTCCTAAAAAACAAGGTTCTCATTCGAAGCGTATATTTTATATGTACTTATTTTTATACGTCTGCCCATGCATAACGTTTTACAAAGTAGTTAGATTTTGATAATTCTTCTATTATTTTTGTTTGGTAGAATGTACTTCCATTTCAATTTTATCAAATTCTATTAAACTGTTTTTAGTTACACTTCAATAACTGAAAAGTGTTTCGCCTTTATTGATGATATCCTTATTGACGTTGAATGACAATCGATCCCGTAAGTACAAGTAACAAGGGCGACTAAAAAGGGTGAAAAAATAAATGGTACAAAAATATAGGTTATATTTTTTTTGTTGACCGTGGTCTCACCGAATATTTCTGAAAATTTCCGAGACCACAATAACTGAAAGGACAAAAATTCATTGTGAAATGTATACCTAGGAATATATAGGAAAGTTTTTCCAAGGGCGTGTGATCCTATAATGTATATTTTATTACCTAGTATCTCAAAATTTAGTTCCTAGGAACATAGCTCCACTATTTCTTATTTATTTACTAGTTTGTATAATAGTATTGCATCAATATATATAATAGTATGCAATAGATATATTATCACCCATCAAATTTAAATCGCCACAGAGGAGTTCTAGCGTCAAACCCTACACTAATGGAAGGTAGATGTAGAAACTTATTAAAGTTGGTTTTATAAGTTAAACACCACGTCAAGAACCACTCCCAAACATATAAGCTGCATAGCCGTCAAAACACAGAACTTCACCGACGTGCGTAAGCTAAATCCCGACTCCTTAGGTAGCACCTAATCCGATTACCCACTCCGTGATATTAAGGAGCCTCCACATGGGAAATATATCTGCTCGGTGCAATAGATGCCTGTACTTTTCCATCTCTATGACAAGTATGAACTGGGTATTATTATTATTAAGCTGTATATTCAGCTGTGTTGTGCATTATTCTTTAAGAACCGTGTAGAGCTCGCAAGTTAACCCGTAGCGTGTCGAGCGTACACCATGTGTACATGCAAAAAAGCTAAGTCATGTCTCGCATAACTACAATCTACATCAAGTAAAGATATTGTGTGCTGTTGTTTGTAACTAATTTTATATTATATCAATTGCAATCCACCCGTATAAATTTTGCTTTTAGTTTCAAAATATTCAAAAGTAGTATTTTTTATCTGTGCTTTTATGCGTATTTGGGAAGAAACATTGGACGGATTAACTATCGTTTATTTTCTTAAAGAACAATTATGGAAACTCGTGATAGTTTTGTAGCACAAAATGTAAGGTTCTAATATTAGTTCGTATTTGTATGTCGTAGACGAGCTTGGCGATCTCAACCGAGCAACCCTTGCTGCGGTCAGGAGTTGGAGGGGTAACCTCTTGTGGTGTTGTTCTTCCGTGCTTCGGAGGACTCGTTTAGCCGTCGGTCTCGGTTGTTTGTCAACCAGCAGTCGTTAGGCTATGTCAAGGCTTCGGGCGGCCTGAAAACTTCGATATGGTTTAGCCACTACCCTATCCACCTAGCTAGAAGGCTCCGGTCCCAGCAGTGGGTACTTAAATAATGATTTTTTAATATTTTTTTGCTTTTTTTTATTTTGTTAGCTTATGGGCCAACGAAGAATGCTGCAACTCGAGACGTTATAGGAGCTGGGCAATATTCAAACGTTAACCTAACCGGCATACACAGTATTATAAGTAATTTTTTCTAGCTATACTTTTGAGTTTTGCTATATGTAGTGTTCAGTAAACTTGTTTTATACACCACCGCTTTTATAAGTTTCTTCCTATTTATTTCCGTGCATGGTTGTCTGGAAGAAATCGCTCTGAGCGATAAGACCGCCCATTGTGACACTTTTAATTTTTCGTATTTCATTGTGGAATATTTTTGGTTGTATTTTTATTTTATACTTATTTATTTGTAACTTATTTATTTTCAACATATATTTGTATTGTGGTGTTTCCATAAAGAGTTAATCTATCTAATCTATGCCACCAAATAAAATTTTATATATTTTTATTTATATATTATTATATATAATTTATATATTTTATTTATCAAATTCGAAATTTAGTTACTATACGTTACTTATGAAGACTTATATGTAGTTTTATAAAAAAATATTTTTATTTTTTTTATATAAATGAAACAAAGAACTCGTTATAATTTGAAAAAATATCTATTTTGTAGTTATATAAATTATCCAGGCCCATATCGGTCAGGTTTTGCAATTTTTTCAAAATCATTTTAGAGTAAAATATTCCAAAGTGTCTTAAATTAAACATCTTAAACTCCCTGCGTCTTACCAACACCGTTGTTAAATAACTGCTTGCCCATACAATAAGGCTACCTTTATAATCCTTCACAACAATGGTACAGTTAATTACAACCACCGTGATAAGATAGGATTATTCTGTTAGTTAGCTAAATAATAGTGGTCATATATGATCTAAATAAGTTAAGCTAGTAGGTAGTGCGTGATTAAATTAAATCATGCTCATCGCTCAATGAATAAACACACATTTTAGCCTATAATATATATATATATTTTTATGTTGAGGTTATTGATTAACACTTCATCTTTCGTTGTAGTTTAAATGGGTATGTAACTTTATTACATTCACATATGTTTCGATAACAAAATCAAAAAAATCTTAATTCCTAATTCCTAAAATCTTGTATAAGCAAACACTTCACGTAATATCCTATGAAACTTATCTCTTGCTGTCACGATCGCTTTAAATGTATAATTAGCAACAGCAATCGCAAACCAGCTGTGGAAAACCAAGTATAGGTAATATTTGATTTCCCACTTAAGGCGCTGTCAGCTCAACGCTTGGCTACGTTCAATTTTTTTCCTTGAAATCAAGCAAAAGCGCATCTCATAAAAACGTACAAAATTTATAAAAAATAATGTGCACTTTAAAATAAAAAAATAATCCGTCAATGAGTGTGTATTAAAAATTGCTATTTTATGTTCCATGACAAATACAATAGGGAATATAGAGAAAAACTGTTTTAAAGATGAAATGAAGTAGTATATTTAATTTTTTTTAATGTACTCTAGTACGTTAAAATATGTTTTTAATTCCGCAATGTGCACTAAGAAGTCTTTGAAATGTCATATTATTTTTTGTAACTGTAATTAAACCGCTGCTAAGAGTTAAACTGTTTTAAAAATCCTCATTTTTATCGACATCATGCATTGACAGCACCTTAAACAATAGCCAAATTTGAAAGATTATGTCAATAATTATGCACATCATAATACCGTATCTCGAGAATTCCAACATAAAAATTGTATATGCTACGAACGCAGCAGGATCATTATACTAAAATATTCCATTTAAAGTCTCCTACGCCAAGTCATTCAGATTGAAAAGCGTCGCGCACGTGGATGCGATTTTTTCCACGGGACACGGAGTTGGCGTTGCATCTCTTTACAAGAATAAGTTTCTTTTATGAGACTCTACGGTGCTACGGCGTAGCGACGTGAATGGAGCGTGGTAGAGTCAAGACACACGAAGCAATTAAAACTTGCCACAGATAACAGTTTACCAGTGTTGCCATAATATATACTATGTATGATAAAACCACGAAATACAGTTAGAAAACTGGGTTTATTATTTTATTATGATTGATGATATAGAAAAGTAGCGTAGCGAAAATTAGTAGAGTTTGAAAAGTTTTGCGAAGTAATCAAATTTATATTTCATCGTTAATGGATGATGAAATAATACAGTAAACTATAGAAGAACGTACTTTCAGACTTTTGTTTCAAGTTATAAAATAAACTAATCATAGATTTTCAGTTATAACGAGCTCACCGACATAGATTAATCAGACTATATCTAAAGACTCACCGATGTCAAATACTTCGCGCTTGTACATAAGGTTGTTTTTCCAACGTTTCTTGTCAAATCTTCATTTGTTTTACCGATGTTGTCAAAGATGCAACGATGTTTTATCTTAGAGAATCACAGGGCTGACTGTAGAAATACTACGTTATATGAATGCAAATATCAAGTACCTGTGGATAACAAGGCTTTGACTCATGTCAATCGCTCACGTCTGTTAAAAGAGGTAAAGCAGCTAATCTTTCCATACCTACACTATAAATAGGTATGAAAAGCTTAGCTGCTTTACCTCTATTAACACAATAGTCACACCTGTTTTAAGGAAGGGTGGGCAAATATACCTTATAATGTAACACATACGACATACTATTAGACATGTACGTTATATGCGCTCATATCATGCTCTTTAATTAAATATGTGTGTTTCACATTTCTTTTCTACCGACTTCCAAAAAGGAAGAGTTACGCAATTCGACTGTTTTTTTAATGTTTGTTACCTCTTAACTTTCGACTGGGTGAACCGATTCAAAATTCTTCTTTTCTTTGAAAGCTGGTGCTTCCTGAGTGGTCCCATTATATCTATAATATAAATTTCCCATTATATAAATTTCATCAAATTCGGTCCAGTAGTTTTTGAGTTACACTCCAATAACTGAATATAAATGGAAGTCGGTATTAATTTTTTCAAATTGTTAATTTCGCTATGAAAATCATAAGGCGTCGAGAGACAATAATAATAAAAGAAACTTGACCCACAAGTGTAAGGTGGAATCGTAAAATTTTGGGGAGCAATCCCAAACTTAAGAGAATTGTTTCTTAATCTTTTAGTATAGAGACATCCAACTGATATTATAAATGTGAAAGTTTGTATGTATGGATGTATGGATGGATATTTCTCTACGCTCAAACGGCTTGGCCAATTTTGATGAAATATGGTTTGGAGGTAAATGAGGCGCTACATTAGCACATAGGATACTTTTCATAAGCATCATCCATCACCACGGAGGTAAGCATCAACACCGAGGTTCCAAAACAGCATTTCCACCAAGACAAAGCGAGCGACGCTGCCGGCGGGTCAGCTAGTATAAAATAATTTACCTTTATTAAAACGATTCTCTTTAACAATGAAATATGTAAATAGCTTAATAGTAATCTTTTTATAATTAGGTATTCTAATATCAAATGAGGAGACATGCAAGTCGTGCGTCTGATGGTAAACATGTCTACGCCTGTCCATAACAGTTGCAATGCCGTCCCGAAAAATGTAGTTTTGCGTGGCACTGCACTACAGTAACACCAACAAATTGGTTTTAGAATTTCCTTCGCCCAGTAAATCACGTGCTACATTGATATTTACACCCTTGCAGCCAAGTGATTCTAATGATTCAAATGATTCGTCGACGAGCTCACCGATGTCAAATTCTAATTTATGAGATATCGCTCTTGCACATTAGGTTCGTTTCTTGTCATCCCGTCATTTGTTTCACGGATGTTGTCAAAGATGAAACGATGTTTGCTCTTTAGAGAATCGCACGGCAGTAATGCTTGCATACTGTTGCTACGCAACAGAATATTTGGTACTGCGGTGGTATCAACCAAGAGGGCATCTTGCACACAGGGCCTATCACCTAATAAGTCGGGTTTCCTCATCATTGCTATTAGAAGGGAATAAATCCTGCCTACGATTCTAGTTCTGCGTGATACAGCAGTGTGTTAATCACTTCAAAAGAACACAGTGGTTAATTATTTTGCTTTCAAGACTTTGCGTCTTAAATACTTGGTATATACCATATTTCACTGGCTAAAGTGTCATTTCAACCGTAAATTATACCTCAACACAGCACGGTTCCTAAATTAACTTATAGGTACCAGCAAAATATTGGACACTACGGTTCCTATCAAGACGGTAATGTAGGTACAGAAGAAACCTGCCATGGTGCAACAGTTTAATTTCAAAATCGTAAGGTTAATATGCTGTGCTACGTACTATATCCACTGTAAACGCTACAGGGTTTTTGAGAGGTAAACAAACAAACTATTCCAATATTGTTGAGCGGTGTACTCCGGCTTTGCGAGTCATGGGCCAGTGGGTTTTCAATAAATAACATATGGTATAGGTGCTTCCTCCATGGCGTAATTGCTTTCAACGCCGATGGCCTCAGGCGCGAATTACAGATTGCTGAAACTGAAATGAGTTTCGTGTATTTTGTTTATTTATTTCGAAGCTTGTTACGTACACTTCCCTCTTTTATCGCCTATTTATAGACGTTCTACTCAGGGCCGCGTGATCTAATACTTTGCAAATAGTGTCAAATATCTACCTTTAATAGAGTAAACCGACGATAGATAGATTATTGAAACCGGCCGTAAGATGCTCGTATTTAAATTTAATTATTGTCGTTGTCAAGTTTTTGAGCTTTGCACAATAATAGTGTAATTGTAATCAATATTTTTGTATGCCATCTTGTGACGAGACGTGCAAACCATGCGCATAATGATAAGCACTACACTTAACCTTGCCAGTTGCAGTGCTACCCAGAGTTAACAGTAGCTTTTCGTAGCAGTGCACTGATATTCTTAGACTTTGCTTTTTAAGTCTTTTTCGCCTAGTAATTTCACTTATTACAGTGCCTTTCACACCCTAACGGCCGATGCCAATAATCTATCTATCGCCGGTATACCCTACTGGAGACAGATATTTGACACTATTTGCATAGTATAAAGATGCAAGAGTATGGAAACTAAGCCTACTTAAGTGAAAATTAACTTACAAGTGCCCACTCGTCTTGACGGCACCGCGACAACCGCTTAGAGCTGTCCTCGATGGGCATGTTTGTGTGAGTGAGCCGTTTCCAACGTTTGTAGGTAGTTTCCGTACTGTTTCTCTATATTTATACTGTGCTATTTGAATGGACGTTATGTCAAATTTCTATCCGTAGTAAAGAAAACTGGCTGAAACTATTGGCACCGGCCGTAAGACTGTTCCACGCCTCCTACGATTCGCGTCTGGAATGAGGAGAGAATATTATTTAACTCTATCCTATTATTATCGTTGTATCCAGTGTACGAGCATATTAGGAGTAATCCACCATTCATGGTTACCCTTTTCAACCGACTTCCAAAAAGGTGGACGTTTTCAATTCGATTGTTTTTATATGTTTGTTACTGTGACTACGTTCTCTTATCACCAAAATCTTATATCAATTTCGCATAAAATCGCAATGATAACAATTTTATGAGAAAACTCTACATGATCAAAAAACGGATACAGAACGGATTGGATACTAACTTCAACTGCAGCGGTCAGTAGACATGTACTTAATATGATCTAGTGACAATGAGAATCCTAAGTACTAGTACCTATACCTACTCCTACAAGATATCGCCCCCATTGCGTTAGATAGCGCTGGAATGCCAGATATCATACACTCAAGAGCGGCATGTAGCTGCTCACATGGATTCCAGGGCCCAAAACAATGGCGTACAATTGTATTATGTGCAATGCGATATCACATTCATAGCGTGCCAATACGCTGAGGACACAATATTGCGAGCACTGAACCACTCGTGTGTAGCTCATGGTCTCTGACGTGTACATTGCAATATTTTTGTGAATAGTACTTTTATTGTAAGAGACTGAATATTGGTCTACTTTCGTAACTGTTAACCAATAAGGAGACTTGAAATAGATATAATACCCAGATAAAGTTACCTACTCTTCTAAATATTACTTTTATTTAAAGTGTATACTTAACAGTAAAAATTAAAATTAAATAAAATTACTTAATAATTATTTATATAAATTACATCCCCTACGCAAATACACATGTGTATATAATTTATACCAAAAAACAAAATGAATGCTTTGAAATAACTGCATTCATTTTGTTTTTTGGTAATTATGACATATACCTATCCAGTACACTTGTATTACAACCCGTAGGTCTACCAGAATGTTACAACATTGACACCGATCGATGCTATATCATCGACTGCCGTGAAAAAATGTATGACGAAAAGAACAGTGCCACGTTGCGGTCAATTTTAGAACTAAAACTGGTAGCGAGTACACAAACTATATTAAATCACAAGCTTAATAGGTAGGCGAGATCGGCTCTATTTATTTATTTATTTATTGGGATACGCCAACAGCGCACATATTAAACATTTACACTAGATACATATTACACTAGGTATAATCATACCTCATATTCTGATATGTGCACCAATTACAGGCATATACAGCATTCACAGTAACAATGTTAAGACAGTATGAGTAAGCAATTATAATATTAAAACATAAAATTACATTTAATTTGTCAGGTTGAGGTCTGAGAATGCTCGACGTCTACTCGAAACAGTTTTTTTCTAAATACATTATATGTGTTGTGGAATATGTGGCTCTACCATGAGTTTGCAATATACATATATATATTTATGATGCAAACTCATGGTAGAGCCAAAGACCGCAGTACAGCAATGAGCTCGTCATCAGCAGACATCATCAGACATCTTGTGCCTCGTTCACTTAATATTGTCACTCTTTATATTATTTTTACGTTCTGTACTGAATGAAGGCAGAACATTTAATGGAACTGCAACTGAAAAATAGTATTTTGAAGCATACGTGTTTAAACTGAATAATTTTATTTAAAAACGTAACAAAGATATTTCCTCAGTCAGAATTTGAACCCTCGGCTTCAGGGTTCACCAACATACCACATTTTAATTCGCACTTGTAATAGCTAACTGTTGAATTAACGAGCACCAGATGTTTTTTAATTTCAATTTTGCGACCAAATTATTAGTATTTTCCGACAATCAGTTTTTTTTTATTTCAATTGAATGGATACGTTTATGTTCAAAATTAAAAAAAAACACGAAATAATTGTATTGTGTAATTGTAATTTTTTGGTGACCTTTAAGTCTATCTTCAATTTTTATTTCAGTTTTTTTTAAATTTAGTTTAGTTCTTTTAATCTGAGCGTCCATCTATCAGATAATTTGAAAATGTTTATCCGACTAAATTACCTAAAATTTATTTCAGCTAATTAACTTTCGTATTGATGCCGTAACCGTTATTTATTGGCATTTACAAGTATTGTAACACCTATGTTTTCTTTTTGCTTATCTCTTTTACAAAACAACCAGCTTCAAAGCAATGTAGTTTTCCGGGTAAGGAATGAGTCGTTAGAATAATTTGAACTATTTTTAGTCTAGGTAAATATAGATTAAAAAGAAAACTTTTGAAAACTTTGCGTTAATTAAAATACTCTGGATAGACTTATGAGAACGCAAACAGTTTGAAAAAGAAGGGTTACAATGGACATCGCTCCACAGCAGGTCGACGAACCAATTAAAGTTAATAATCCCCTACAATAAGGCGGTCGCGTTTAAATTAAGCTTTCAGATTCCCTTGGTATAACTTTCCGACAATGCCCTTCTGGCATTTTTTTGTGATGAACTAGATCTTTTCATTTATTAACAAGAACTTAAAAAATTTCTTGAACGGTTACACCAAATAGAATAATTGTTTTCTTTTCTTCAGATATCTTAGTTATAAAAAGAAGGTAAGTAGGTACCTATAATCGAATTTCAGTAATAGGCAGGAGCTCACTACCAGACGTAAAGCAATAAAGACATAAAACCACCAGATGAGGGTAATTCGATATAATGAATCCTAAAGGATATTTTTTTTACAAAAAAATAATTCCGATTTCAGTACCAAAAAGTGTGATATAATTTGTTGGAGTCGGTACAATGCTAGTTCAAAAGTAGGTACCTACTTAACACAATATTGTGCACATCTTCGACTAAGTACTTACCCACTAGGGTATGGGAGCCTAGGAAGCAAACAAATAGCTATTTTTAATTAAGGTGAGAGTGTTTCTTTGAATCCAGAGAAAGCGAAATATTCTAGAGTAGGGCGTCTAAAGTAGAATCCTGAGCGTAGCGAGGGATTCAAAGTACGTCACTCGAGTTTAAAGCAGTGTTGCTCCCGAGGTGGAAACTCTACGTTTTATCACCATCTACGTGAAAATAAGTAAATGCAACGAAATAAGTAAGTAAAATAGATACGATGCATTTCCATAGTTGTTCATATAAAAACATTGGAAAGTCTTTAATCTTATTATTGTTAATATGTATAACATTTGTTTACATACATTGAGGAACAATGAGACATAAAATACAAATAATTAAAGACTTCCTAATGTTTTTATATGAACAACTATGGAAATGCATCGTATCTATTTTACTTACTTATTTCGTTCTCATTACTTGAGGGAGACACATTTTTTTATAAAACGACATATAAGTACTACCTAACTATTAATCGAATGTGAGTAAGCTATTACTATTCGAACATTTCAAACAAAGGCAGAATTTCGCGCGTATTTTTTCTTCTTTTAATTTTTTTTCTTGCCGCGATTTCTTAACTGCCTGTTTCCTACTTTGCGTTCATACATAATGTTAGTAATTGATTGATTTGGTGATTGTAACATTTTTACTCACAATATCGACATTCCACATTCAAATTCCTTTTATTTCCTAAGGATTAAGAAGCTATTTTGTTCCCTGTTTACGAGGAACAAACTAGCCTTTTTCGAGTCATCATCATCATCATCAAAATCTCACCCGTAGGACGTCTACTGCTGAAAATAGGCCTCCCCATAATTTCAAAAGGACCGGTTGGAAGCGGCCTGCATCCAACGTCGTCCTGCGACCTTTATCAGGTCGTTTGTCCACCGTGTCGATGGACGACCTACGCTGCGCTTGCCGGTTCGTGGTCTCCATTCCAGAACCTTCCGGCCCCATCGGCCATCTGTTCTGCGTGCTGTGTGCTCTGCCCACTGCCACTTTAACTGGCTAATCTTCTGGGCTTTTTCGAGTAGATGTGATAAAAACAATATTTTAGGCAATCGGTGACTATCGGTCATTTGGTAAAATTTATGGACTTTATGCCATTAAAAATTTGTCCCATGATCATTGAAAAATCATATGACACACTACGTGGTAAATAAAAACTATTTTTTTGTTTCAGATACACAATTGTAGCTGCTTACGGACTCTACAGAATTGCTTATTGACATGTAAGTACACAAGGACATGGCAGATTTAGAATACTCAAAAACATCTAGAATTTACAATGATAACCTCATAGAGATTACCGCTTATTAGCAAACGGCAAAGCGTAACGAGTAGAGTAGTAGATAGGTTAGGCACCATAAGTAAATGAGGCGGCAAACGAGGCTTGAAGCAACAATTTTATTTTCATAACAAAACTTTTTTATAACCTGGTAACCTCTGCCTATAATTTCCATTACCTCACAAGTTAAGAACCGCTCTATACGCCATGAGACATAAAGTTTAAGTCTCATATAGGTACCTACTTATCAGCTGTAAATTAGAAAAGCGACATTCGTCTCCTTTTTTCAATTTCATGTGCGAAAAAGAAACAGATAATATGTGGTCAGATTTGGTGACCTGATTGTGATTCACAATCATGTCAGTACATTGTTTTTCTTTTCTTTTATTATGACATTGGATAAAACATCATCAGCCTATTGACCTATCAGGGTTGTGGGCATGCCCACGTTGGATCCGCGCCTTGCCCATACCATAGCTAAATTGAACAATGCGTGTTTTTTACATTTTATGTATTTTTTTTTAATTTAACCTTTTTGTAATATGGGGCCATGGGGGCTTTGACGAGAGTACCCTGGCCTTCGAAGCGAGGGGTCCCGGGAGCGATCCCTGGCTGGGCGAATATTTGTGTGATGAATATTTGATTTGTACAAGAACGAAATGTTTGTTCTTGGGTCTTAAATGTTTGTGATGCGTAAATGTATGTATACATGCCCCCACGACGGGAATCCTTGTAGTGATCATTATAACATCGCTTTTAAAGCCATAAACCGAGCTATAACACACACGTCCATAATATAATTATAATCTAGTGTACCTATGGTAATAGAATTATCCCTACAAAGTTAAATTAGTACCTTAACCACACATATTGCAGTTGCTGGAAAAGTAGGTTGATTTCTGCGAAATCTATTGTATTATTGGCCAAATATGGCAAGTTAGAGGCGAATAAACAGAGTATTTTTTTTAATTTAACCGGATTACACACTTATTTGTTTAAGTAACAACAATGAGATATTTGCCGCTGAAAATCCATACACATTTCTTAGATAATTCAGAAACGGATCAGCCAAGCACTACATTCTACATTATCATTCTCATTCATTTCTACATTCAGTACTTTTTAAATTATTTTTGCCACTTTTCGCGGGAGGTGAGGTAAACAGCTACAGCACACATTCACATCATCTTGCACACGAATGCAGAAAACTGCAGCGTCTTTATAAACGCACACATAAATGAAAGCCGTACTCAAACACAAAACACACAGAGAAGAATTAATTAATTAATTACTGTTGTTACATGCATTTTTATTCGCATACTAACATAAACGATAGTGATGAGGTATAATAAATCGATAGTATGAATGAATTTAAATGAATTTTTGGATTGTATCTACTGTTATCATTATTATATTTTATACTGGTTAATAATGCATTTTTATAAAGATTTCAAGGACAGAAAGAGATTAGCTGCTGCGAGAACGGGTAATATACGAATAAAATATTTATTAACTCAGGTTTTGTTTTTTTTATGTTTATTTTTGGCTCAACACATCGTGTGTAAACAAGTATCACCATGGTAGGTTTGATGCTAAGATGGGAGCTCGGCTGCGCTTTGCTCTCGCATTACCGTTCATGGTTACTTTATCTACCAACTTCCAAAAAAGTAAGAGGTATTCAATTCGACTAATATATTATTTTTGTTGGGTGGACCGATTCTTTTTTTTTTGTTTCAAAGCTGGTGCTTCCCGTGTGGTTCCATCTAAATTTCATCAAATTCGGTCCAGGAGTTTTGAGTTACACTCCAATAACTGATTTTTACCAAAGTAATGGAATGGAAGTCGGTATTAAATTTTTCAATTTGCACTTGTTATTACAACTAAAAGTATGTGTTTATCTAAAAAAAAACCAACTTCCAAGACCTAATTTGTTTAAATATTAAGCCTTAAAGCTTTATATTTTATGCAATGAAACTACCACTTGCGACAATAGTGAGCCCGGTTCTAAGATAGTTTTCACTAAACTAAACTACAACCACAGATTAAATAAAGTGGTTTTTGTGATACTCGTAATACAACTAATAATGATTTGCATAAATTAGTTTTATACATACTAACTAATCCACAGACAAAAAAAATTACTGTGTAAGTATATAATATAAAAATTACCTGAGTTCGTCTTAACTCTCAAAGAATTCTAACAGAAGACATACAGGATTCGCACTGTTTATTTATCCGTCTGCATCAGTGACATCGTACAAACTTATCATGACTTTATGCTTGGAAGTTATTAAAATATGCCTAGACGTGTGGTAAATAAAGTGACTTCATGATTACCGTGGCAAATAACATTTGAAATACGAACAGGTAAACATGATTAAATAGCAATTGTTTCAGGAAAATGCGAACTAAAATGTAAGTTTAACTATATGAATAAAACTTAAGTTCCCCCCCGGAGAACGCATTGATTTTGATACATTTAGGATTTGGTCTAACGGTCTCGCAACATAATCTAATTCGTTTACATCAGTGACATCTAACTATGTAATTATTTTATATTTTGAAGACATCGGCGCAAGTTTTAAAGTGCAGGAAGTTATTTCTTAAATTCTTTCTTAAGTTAAGTATAGTGATACTATCCCAGGATCATCGGCCTTAGAATAATTATTTTTATTAAACAGCCGTTGTCGCCGACTATACGCTTCCATTTAAAAAAGTATAAACATTGACCTAATTAAACTGAAATCATGCGTACACTGATTCGTTCCTTTTTGTCAAATCACTAGTCCCCGCGTACCATTAAATTACGTATCTTATTTTCATACTATTACAAAATGTATTTTAGAATTAAAATAATAACATATTCGTGTCAACAATTACTATGTGTGACAAGAAACTCCGTCTTCACGTAAATTTGATGTTGCCGATCATTGCATTCTACATGAAATCACGGCCCAAGAATATTTAGTAGGTAAGCTCCGTATTGCGACAGTTATGCAGGTAAAATGGCGAACAATCGCGGCAAACAAGTTTTTATAAACAAACATGAACCGATCGTTCATGTACCTAACTCGGCAGAGGGGACCGACCCCTCTGCCGAGGTAGCCGTTGTTTGGCAGTTCCAGTTCTTGATGTTCTTAGACATTTTTGGAGTAAATAAACGTCGCACGTCCTTAAAAGTCACAAACTTTTTTTATTCTGAAACTATTCATAATACTTTTTTATAAAATACCTATTAAAATAAAATTTATAGCGCGTGACAAAAAAAAACAACTTGCGTGCCATTTCCATTTCTCATAATTTTCATTAATTTTTATTGAATCTGTCGCTGTGTAGTGAAAGCAATATAAGTTTTATTTTTCCTCGCAAATTAGCTGCATTCCACAACGTCGTGTGTGTTCCAACTTAGCTACAAGTAACTTGTAACTTGTATCATAATAATATACTATGTATTGTGAACGTAAAAGAATATATGATATCATAATAAGTTTTATACTTAACATCCTAGAATATTTTAATTTAAAGCAAAACGTACGGTCGATGTCATTGATTTATATGTTACATGTTTGTTTAGCTCAGTGTTCGATGTAATGTTATCAGATCAACGATATTTTCAAATGAGTTAAAACAAACAAAGACGATGCCGTAATTTACTCGTGTAGGTAGGTAGGTACACTGAGCCGAAAAGAAAGCGGGTTGGTCATACAGAACATAAAAATGCGATAAGTACCTATTTTTAAAAATATTTGAGTAGGTAGATAAAATTACATAGGCATACATTGTAATTAAGTTGTAAATTATTCTCATGTAAACAAAATTTTCTCTATGTATTATATATTATCTATATTATCTCTATTTTCCTTTGACAGATTCCTCAAATTTAAGATGGTGCATTTACTGCGGCCGAACTGCTTTACCGACTTGCTTTTTCTTCTTTATAAATGAGCTCGTTTTTTGTACATTTGCCACTCCATAATTATGTTAATTTTTTTTATAGTTGCATCATCTTACATTTGTATTCAAATAGTCAGTCAAATCACAGTCACATAATATAAGTCCCTTCGTTGCTTAATTTGGGATGCCACATGCGTTGGTTAGTACGTTCGCCACTTGCCATCTTGTCGCTTCTCAGCAAGTGGCCGGTGCAGGAGCTGAAGCGGCCGCCAAGGTTAAGCGTCCCAAATACGCGTGTTTGAAGTCTGCGTAGGAGTCGTCCCGTTTGCCATCGAGACTGCGGGTTCTTGGGGATGCGGTACTAAACATTTGTCGCTTGAGGGAGAGAGATCCGCGTTCGTGGTATTACTTGGCCCAACGCAGCTCGCTAGCGATCCAGCGAGCGAGGCAATGCCGCCAATTTGATGGGTACTTGTGGCATCGGAGCGGTGGACTGGTTAAAAGACACATTGTTAGCAATTTTGGGGGTTTTCCCGCCATCCAACAGTGATGGCTTGTTTTTTCAGAGTATAATGTCACTGGAAAAGTTTTCTTTTCTCTGAAAAAGGAAACCTTTGGAAATGTTACTAAAACATATAGATACTTAGTTATGACGTCAGACGTGTGCCTTGTCCGCCATTTTTTTAAGGTTAAAAAAGCAATGACATTAACTATAGAGACGTTTTACTCCTTGCATATGAAGTTTAACATGGCAAATTTTATGCTATACCTACCTACTAGCTAGTACACAATTCGCACAACGACGTTAACTAGTGCGAGTTGTGTACTAGCTAGTACACAACACGCACAACGACATTAACTACACTGACAAGATTAAAAGAACACGAAGATATATTAATCCCAGTTGTCAGAAAGAGATCAACATATTATTATCGACGTACGCCTGTGGCCGACCATTCGACCGCCAATGACAGCCTAGTTCTCTCTGTCGCTCGCTACTTGTCTCGAATCGTAGGTGGCGAAGCCGCAACGTCGCCGAAGTTAATTTAGATTAAAATATAATTTTTGATTTTCCATTTTTGATAGATAAAATAGAAAAACAATACTACTAACATTTTTTCCTAAGGCCGTTTTCAGCGCTCGACTGATAGTCGGTCCGTACGTCGGTCGCGCTTGTCATTTGTATGAAAACTCACAAGTGGTTACAGTGCTCGACCGACCGTACGCACGCGTAGGTGTATTGCTGTTGTACGCAATGCGTACGAGGACCGTCGGTCAAGCCCGTCCGCATGCGTACCGTCGGTCGACCGACGCGCTATAGAAACATATTAACGCTTCCAGTGCTACACCGATCGGTGGACTGACCGTACGGATATCATCGTCAATAAAAATCGAATCCTGCTAGTACAAAGCTACAATAAATTTATTTGATTTTATATGTATCAAATATGGCATACGTATAAGTTTAGATAATTCATCAAAACTTTTAATCGATCATCATCATCATCTCAGCCGTAGGACGTCCACTGCTGAACATAGACCTCCCCCATGATTTTCCAAAAGGACCGGTTGGAAGCGGCCTGCATCCAACGTCGTCCTGCGATCTTCCTCAGGTCGTCTGTCCACCGTGTCGGTGGACGACCTACGCTGCGCTTGCCGGTACGTGGTCTCCACTCCAGAACCTTTCGGCCCCACCGGCCATCTGTTCTGCGTGCTATGTGCCCTGCCCACTGATTTAATCGATATTCTTATGTAATTCAATAAATTTCTTTACTTTCGCGCAATAATGACTATTCAGTAGTAAATTTCCCTTGAAGTGCTATTTTGGCGACAATTGGGTACGTGATATCTACGTATTCTGTTCCTAATACGTTTACGAAGATAGTAAACAGTAATTAATCAATTTGTAAATGCGTTGATTTCGTGTACGTTTTTGTGACTGTACCTGTCCGGCCAGTTTGTTTGATCAGGAGAGCACTAAACGGTACAAACTGACGATCGATTATGCGTACCTATCGTCAGGACCGATGGTACCGTTGCCAGACCGGATGGAACTAAGTTGACTAAAGACAACTAGCTTGTGTTTATGTCGCCAAGCCGAGCGCAGTAAAACGTATCTACCTCCGTTTATATATAACATCATTGGTTTTGTTATAATTTGAATTTTATTTGTTTATATAATAGTGATGTTCTTGTCATATTTATTTATCAATATTTTCTGCGTCAAACCCCAATATTGTAGGTTTCAAATCTTTTGATTCTATATCGGAAATTCACGGAACTGCTTCTTTACTTTGATATATTTAGATTTAATTCAGACACTCTGCTAATCAATGATCGCTTAGAGTCACAAGTGCACTTGCAGGGGATGCCTTTAAAGGTTTAAATATGGAACCAACATCTTAGAAATATATAACTGATCATATTAGTTAAAAAAAAATTTTTGTTTTTTGACGTCCTCAAAGTTACCATAGCAAAAAAAATTGGTTAGAGAGGGAAAGGAAAATTTAAGTTCATATTTTAAGAACATTTACATAAAATTATGTTCATTGCATTTTGATGAAGATTCCTTCAGCTGTCGTTGAACCAGACACAATAGATAGACCATTGTTTTCCTGGTTAACGACAGCTTAGGGGCAGAACAGCCAGTGTTCTGCACCTAAGCTGTCGTTAACCATAAGTTATTAGATGATAAGTTATTAGATGATCAGATTAAAGTGCATCGATACTTTAATGGCTTTATTTTTTTGGAGTTGTACATATAAACATGTAAAGCGGGGGTGCAGTTATTCGTGTTAAAAGGAAATAGTATATTAAACGAAACTGCGCATGACGTCATTGGCGTCATCATCGCCCTTACACTGTATCCGCTTTTGAATTTTAACATTGGCCATGCCCATATTGCCTATAAAAATGTGGATAGGTGAAAGGTAGGTCGAAAGGTGGAACTGTTAACAAAAAATATTAAAATAGTTCTTTTCAGAAATAAATAGTGCAAAAGCCAATTAACATAAATAAACAAATACGAATATGTACGAATATTGTTTTATGTTAGCAGTTCCCCAAATGATCATGGTTATTCATTTTAGGACTAACATAACAATCATCATATCATCATCAGCATTTTGAATCAGGCGTGGATCCAGATCCAGGATCCTCAAATAAGGTTATGGGCACGACCACGTTTAATTCGGCCAGATGCCAGATGAACCAAACCTTAGCAATAATTTGTATTATAATAGTTAGATATTAGTAGAGTTAGACAGGATAAGATATTAAAGAGAACCGTTACACTGAATCCTCCAACAAAAATTGACCTGTTCTAAATGTCCTCGTTGCATTGGTGCGCGTAGTAGGGTACTTATAAGGGAGTATCCCCGCTGTGACGCAATGCATGTCGAAGACATAAGTACCCTTAGATCGATGATATCAATTAAGTAGGTTGTAGCAATTTATTCATGTGTTAGTGGCGAAAGGAGTAGGGATTTGCACAGCAAGTGCTTTGTGCAGGTTATAAACTTCAAAGACGCTATTAAGTTTGACTCGGCCTATATTGGTTTTGTGTCGACAGTTTTATCGATAGGTACGGTGCAATCGATAGTGTGCTGTGATAGTAACAACACTAAGCCGCCATTATTAGCTGCGTAGGTATGCACGTTTTTTTCGTAGTTATGGCCGTTCCATTGGTTTCCTTTTTCAGAGTTTCTTTTAAATTTTAATAATAGAAAGTCAGTTTGGATATTCTGTGCATATAACGTGTGTCAAGTAGGTAGGTATATGGGTATGTGTTGAAGTGTAATTTACATTGAATCAGAAAGAGCACCAGGCAATAAGACATAAGCATACAGCAACGCCTGCAACTCTTATGAAATTTTCTCTCCTTTGATATGAGTAAAGTGGTACATAAACATTTTACTAAATTTTACTGTCAAGAAAGAAATAAAAAACAAAAACTTCGTAGTATGTACCTACATTTTAATTTCTAATCTACTGGTGCACACTCACGGACATGAAATGTTTCTAATCCACAATCATTTCTTTTCCTTTAATCAATTTCATGGTAATATAGAAAATGTAGGTATGTAATAAATACTATCGTAAACAACACAATTTCGTCGTTTTGAATTTAGACTAAAAAGTCGAACTAATGTTTTATAAGATATTCTTTCATACATATTATCCCTTATATTATATGCTCTCAACCGAGTGTAATGCCACAACTATGCTGTTGAATTATATATGAAGTTACAAAGTAATATGAGAAAGCTTGGTATCTTGAAAGAGGAATATTAATGTCGGTACACTAACCGCAAAGGGAACGGACTATACCCGTAACTTACTCGCGTAGATGAACAGAGTATAGGAGAGATTATTAGTATCTGGTTTGAAGTTTTTCAATGGCAAGCACCCATAGAGTTAGTTGGTGAAATAGGTACCTATACGTGAAAGGGAATATTGAAATATGGACAAGGACTATCCGTATTGTTATTCTAATTTAGAGAAATCAAACCACGGGCTAAAAAAGTTATTAACATATCAAAAAAGGTATTCACGTCATTAATTTTAAATTTATTATATCTATATCGATATAGCTATATCGTATTTAGTAATGTAAGTAAGTACATTAGTAGCCGTCGCTAGGTATTAAAGGATAATCACTAAACAAATGTCAGTTGAGCTCACTAAGCTGAACCTTCGGCTAGAATTATCCATTGAGGGTGTCTTGTGTGCTCCTTCCTTAACGACAAAGATCAGACACGACAGTTTTGTCTGTATTGTTATTACACCAACAAATTATTGTTACAACATATTACATGAAATGAAAATCACTTACTTATGCTTATTATGCCAATCAAAATCAAACAAGCTTAGTACTTCAGATCTCCAGGCTATGTAGAGGTCTTGTAATAGTTATAGTACTACGGTACAAAGTAAAATAAAATATGATTACGATTACGCGTGCATTTGTCATTATAATTTACCTCACTTACTTTGAGTAATTAAGCATGTATTTAATCAGCGATCTATATCATTCTAACATAATCGTAAAATAAAACTACATAATATAAACCTGTTAAGCTTCTGAAAAGTAGTATTTCATACCGTCAATTAAATTACCTACCGTCAAATAAAGTAATATTTTAACCAACTTTAAAAAAACCCGGCCAAATACGAGTCAGACTGTTTTAGTATTTGTTGTTAGAGCGGCAACAGGTCAGAAATATATCATATGTGATTTTATTGGATACAGCCTGGAGACATACGGACAGACAGACAGACGAATAGCGGAGTCTTAGTACAAGGGGTTTTACCCTTTGGGTACGGAACCCTAAAAGGGAGGAGGTAATAATTATGTTCGTCTGTATGTATTTATTTTTTGTATGTTCACCGATTTCTCCCTCATTTGTGGACCGATTCTCAATTTTTATTTTATTAAAAAAGAGTAAGTTAGGTATGCCACTCTACCTTCTTTTTACTTAAGTCCAAATGCCTTTCGATTTGCTGCAAGCATCGATATATAGTTTCCAGATGCCTAATACGTCAAAACTAATGAAGCAAAGAATTTATATCTAGCCTATAGCTATACTTGGTTTCTACTTGTCAAATTCAAAACCAGTCGCCAAATTTCACTCGTTGTGGATACTGAGTATAATGAAAAATCTAAAATACCGTTTCGAGCGACTACATTGCGTAAAAATTACAGGATATGTAAATTATAGGAGCCAACGGTTTCACTCCACGCAAAAGTAGCCAATATTTCTTTTTAAGTGTTTTACAAGAGATTTTTCTAATAGTATGCAAAACTGAATTAATGTTACCACTGGCTCCTTTACTTTTGATGTAATTTAGGTTTCCAAAAGCTCCAGTTATAGATACGCGATGGATCATATCAATAGACTTATTTTAACTTATAAAATACTTTTCCTATTACTTACTTTACAAAAAACAACAAGTTTTTTTAGGAACAAGCTATAATGTAGATTGGTTACTCTTACATACAATTTATTGT
This sequence comes from Selenia dentaria, assembly GCA_917880725.1. Lineage (NCBI taxonomy): Eukaryota > Metazoa > Arthropoda > Insecta > Lepidoptera > Geometridae > Selenia > Selenia dentaria. Next base: position 14,399,042 of record OU862888.1, on the reverse strand, counting down.
ACATTAATAATATCTTAGAATGCCGTCTTTATATTTTACTTTGGCCAATCTATTATTTGGCACGACTTGTTTTTTGTTTTCACGTAGGAAACAAATATTTTTTCGTAACATTATCTAAAACGACTTAAGTTTTGATAAAACATAGTTTCCACTAACATTTTTTCTACGTGATAAAAAAACAATATCAGCACTGTCATATTGTATTGTCTGTTGTATATCATATCCGTTTTCTTTTTTGATCGATAAGTCTTAAACCATCTAGCGCAATATTTTTTTATTTTTGATTACGACTCTAAATTGGATTTTATTAGACTTTTGTTTGATTTGGTTAAGAGACCAAAACTGGGATAAAAGTTTGTTTGCAGATGATTGTAAAGCAAACTATATCCACTCAGTTCCATCAATGAGTTGACAAGATCAAATCAAATAAAAAATTAAGGACAAAACAGGACTAAGATTGAACCTTGTGGTACTCCGCATGAAATTTGGTATGGCCGCTGGATTAACACATAGGATAATTTTCATCATCATCATTAGGCGGAGAACTGGTCGTTGCCCCTATTCTAACTTCATGTTTTATCCATAGTAATTTAATTGTGACCCAGATCCTTTCGGAACAGCACCACGCGTGATAGTTTTGTACCTTATTTTGCTGTACAGCTCTTAGCTCTTATATATAGGTACCTACCAACACCGATATACCACCCTGCAAAAGCCAATTTAGCTATTTAGGTGTGAAGTGAAACAGAACGGTGAGTAAAGTACCTCTACGGGCTGTGTCTGCAAACATAATAGAAACAGCTTTACCCGCTTGACGTTTACCTGGTGCACAGTTGAGAGTTCGGTCGATTGGAGCGAGGCAATAAAATCAAACGAATTTGCATGGGACAGAGCGACCAACTTTAATATTGCCGCGTTGTGACACAGCGGCTCTTTGCAGGAAGGAAGCTTTGGATACTAGGTTTGAAAAACAATCGTGCCTATAGTTACTACTTATAAACGGAGTACCTTAATACTCAGTACACGGTATGAATGGATCGTTTTGGATTACGACGCATAACTCTCAGACAGTTTTCCTCGTATAAAATCTACAAATAGTTGTAGTAGTTGAGTGCTAAAAGAATTGCTGAAATCTATTAACTTAAAACAAGCATAATTAGGCTGAGTAATCAGGGACTGGCTTTTCTCTTGACTGATTGACGGGGTACATATTCGAGAAAAACGACTACAGCAAATATAGTAACGAAAAGCAATAAGGTAGGTATGGTCACGGTTATGTACCGTGGTATGGTGGAGTTCAGTGTTGTCAACTCACATTTTGGAAAATTGGTAGATTAAGTCCTAAAAATCGGTAGAAGTTGGTAGAATGTCATATGAAAAACGGTAGATCTACCTCTCAAGTTTAATTTATACGCCATTATCATGTAATTCGCCTCTATTTAGTTATTACTGTTTAGTTTATTCAAATTAAAGCTCTAAATCTATATTTTTATTGAAAGTCACAACACAACAAAGAAAAATAAAATCACACGTTAAAATAGAGATTAAGTAGATTCAACTTTAATTTTCAAATATGGCCTCTGTGGGATTGCCGCAATGCCGACAGTACCACGTATATAGATTAGAAAATAAGCTAAGATTGGTCGGTTATGAAACAATGATCAGCGTCACTAGCAACGAATGACAAACACAGAATCAAGTAAACCAACGAAATTGTAGTCAAATTTCCATGCACATACCATGAGCAGTTGACAATGTTGACAGTGACACCTTCGTTTCATAAGATTTACCTGTGGGTCTAGCACGAAAATCTGCATAAGTGTAACGTAATTGTACTGTCAACATTATCAACTGTCACGCGCTGTTAATGTTCTTTACTTTTAGTGAATGCTCACGTCCACGTCTTTGGTTTTTACTTTGCTCGCATCCTGCGCAGAAAGTAGAAACCAAAGACGTGGACGTTACTGGTTCTGTTACACGCATAACTCAAGTTTAATGTCAACATTATTTTCAATAAGACGTGATATCGAAACTAGGTAGATTTAGGGCTTAGGGTGGTAGATAGGTAGACTCAAGCTAAAAGAGGTAGATCTACCTATAAGTAGATAGATATGACAACTCTGGTGGAGTTTTCAAAAGCTATATAGGTAGGTACTTACCCACTCTTTATTTGGTCTCGTATGGTTTGTACATTTGCCATTGGCCAAGTACATGGCAGATGTGTATTAAAAGAGTAGGTACTTAATAATTAAATTCAGTCGCATAAAAGTCGGTCAGTAAACCATTTTCCTGTGTACTGTCTAAGCCACGTTCTATCAAATCAAACAGCTGGATGCATTAGGTACTAAAACATTCACAGACGATTGATGAGAACGTAATAACCTTGTAATTTTCTTTTTTAAACTTGATTACACTCTTGCACCATAAATATCACTAAACCGCTAGCAATTCACTTACACGTTAAAAGTCAAGGCATTAAATAAATAATTTTAAGTATACAAAATGAATGACAAGCGTTTTTTGACTCTAACCCGCCAATCCTGTCACATGGAAGTCCAATTAGTAAAAGCTACGTCTAAATCACTGTTTATAAATCGATGGGGATACCGTAGCGTAGGAGAATAGAAACCTACATTCCTATTAGGAGCGTTTGAAGATAAAATACCGAAATACAGATACATACCGAAACTGTATACACATATTATATCTGCTGCCGAAACATTACGCTTTCTGGCGCTTTATCTACTGAGCCTACACTCGAGTACCATTACGTTACGGGCAATCTATCATTACTTACTCGAGAACACAAAACTTTGAAAACTTGGAATAGAAAAGTAAACGGTACACCATCAATCAATGAGTGTAAATTATTTTTCCCGCCAATCTAATTTGAGGGTCTGTTTTACCGACGCAGACTTACAGTCAGTTCGGCGCAGTCGTAGTAGTGTCTGTCAGAATAGTTTTTCCATGGCTTTGTTTGACTTTGACAGCGTAACAATTTTGACATTACAATACAATACGAGCTTTGCTCAGCTCCGACGCGTCACCATCTGAAGATTTTTATTTTTTTAATAATAAGCGTCAAATAAATTGTGATAAGTGTAATTTTTATACAAATCTTGGTGATATTTAGTGTTAAGATTTGTTATGTCATTGTTGCAAAGGAAGGAAAATCAATCGAGGTAGGAATTGTAGTAAGTACCAATAGACCCCGCGTTATTGTTTGGGATCACCGGGATCGATAACCTGGGTCGGCTAGCCATGAGGCGCGTCGCTGAGGTTATGTTGCGAGCCGTGAACAGGTATCGGAGTTCAAGTAACGGTCCCGCGGCCGGGGCCGTTCGACTCGCGTTACACACAATCCGGTCGTACCTGAGACCAGTTAGTTTATAATAGCGTCTAGATCCTCATTTGCCGCCCTCATTTCGTTACGCTTGCCACCGGCGCTCTCTGTAAATAAATATTCGGTAATCGGCTTCGCTTTATACAAGGACGAGTGCCCATATCCCACACCTTTAGTTGGCTCGAGACCTCTGGACGTTCCTTTTGAGATGTGCGCCTGTTTTCCAGCTTACCCTGCCTGCAGTGCGTGCCACGAGCCCCAGAAACCCAGCCATTAGATTGCGTGGAGTGTCCCTTGTGTCCGCCCACACATAGCCCTGTACGAAGCCAAAATTCCGCGCGACACTTCGGACACCTCCTCCAGCATGGAACTGGAGAAAGCCCCCACTCTCCACGAGGAAGACTCCAAAGTCACCCTCACTATCAGACTGATTATGCAGGGGAAGGTAAGACATTACACTTAATTTTCTACAAATTGGCAGTCACTTTAATTTGTTTTTCTTATGCAAGTGTATACTTTACCTTCTTCTAGTGAAAATAATCCTCAGAATTAATATAGTGAAATCCTTGCATAAAATACTACACCCCATAAACCTTATTGTACCTAATATATTTAGTGCAGTTAACCTACCTAGAGAAAAAAAATATTAAATTTATGTTTATTGTCTTTTGAAAATAGCTAGTGATATTCTTTGGCCTTTTCACTACAGGATTTTTATCAGGCATAGTTAAAGTAGGTAAGTATTATATTTTATGTTACTATTTTAACTACCAATATATGTTGAAAATTACTTATAAATTGTATGCCACTAAACTGAACATAATAACTGGCCCGCTTACAGAAGGGCAGACCTGCCAAGTCTTTATTCTTTTTATTGTCATTTTGCTTAAATATAAAACCACATGTGGCACTTGATGTTAGCATAGTAATGTAAAATTTCAACTGCAGCAACTTATTCAATATTAAATTAACAAAGCATATCGCAAAAAATAAATGTAGGATGATTAATGAAAATCCTAAAATAAATGTGGGCTGGACTGAAAGATTGTTAAATACTCATCACTAAGAAAAATACTCCGAAAAGAGAACCTTCCTATATTCCTTTCCCCTATATTATCTTAATTACTAATAATAAATAAATAATGTACTCTTGTCAAAAAACTATGCATCGCATGAATTTTTCATGCGATGCATTGATTTGATATATTATTTATTTATCATCTATCTAATTAATATATTATGTATCTAATCTGTTGTTAGCCTAGGATCTAAAGTTTTGTTATCCTTGTCTGACCACTGATTACTACCCTGTTTTATTTGTTTTGTTTCCATACATGCCTAATAGGCAATTTAAAGTTTTATTTTCTTAAAAGGTAGGCTCAACAATATTTTGGTTCACAGATTCTCATTTTTATATTTGTTATTCTGACCATGGGCTACATTTATTTGTGTATACTTGACACAAGAACTCAAAAGACAAAGAAAGTTATTACAGAAGGCCTTCATTAGCTTTGTTCATTACCATGAAAAAAAATTAACAAACAAGTATTTTTATATTTCTTGTGGCAATCGTACAGCCAGAGTATGCCCTAATAAATGCGACAGTTATTGCCATAATGCTAAACTGTTTACAAGCCCATTTACAATTTTTTCTGCCCACAGCTAAAGGGAAAATCATTCCGTTCCTGCATATATAACAAACAAAGTTTAAATGTTCTGTCATCTCTTGCCATCTACTCTATAGTATTAAAAAGAGGAAAAATTTGTTTGTTTGAATTGAATAGGCTCTGAAACTACTGGAGCGACTTGAAAAATTCTTTCACTATTAGAATCCTACATTATCCCTGATGAACATAGACAAAAACTATAGGATTTAAAAAAATATAGGGATCTGTATGAAAAATTCATTATGACCCAAGGTGTGAAAATAATACACAAAAAATCCTTATGTTGTGCAAGCAACAGAAACTATTGACAATAAAGGAAGGTAATGTACAATCTTTTTATATAGAAGATGTCAATGTCTATAATAATGTCTGCAATACCACCCATATCTCAAACTTATGAAGTTATACTTTTTATAATACTTTTTCATGTTAAAATATGCAATTGAATCGCTGAAAAATCCTTATAATGCGTACACTGCGGAAACTATTGACAATAGAGCAAAGACATTAATATCTACAAAAAAAGTCTAAGGCGCCATATGTCTACCTATTACAGGTTGTTGCAATAGTTACTTTTTCACATTAAAGTATGCAATAGTAACGCCAGTGCCAATGCTAAGCCACATTATTCATACCTTGGTATTTTTTGATATATTTGTTTGTAATGGAAAATTGATTTAAAAAAAGATTTCAGCAGTAGAAAGCTACATCATGTCTTAGTAACATACCACAATATTTGATTTATCATCAGCATCCATCACCATGGGGGTAAAACTGCAGAGCGCAGCTAGTATTAGAAAAAAACAATATGTTGAAACAATACATAAAATTATAATAGTATGTATTATGTTATATTGTATTAATTACTGCATTGGTTGCTTAGCAATAGGTGAATATTTACGCAAATTTAAAACTTAGCCCACAGATAAAACCAAAAATGTAACAGAATAACAAAGTTACTACAAGCTACTTCTTCACAAATATTACATTAGAAAGGAAAATATAAGAACCGAATACTGAATGTTATATTCAAAACCATATATTTCAACAATGATAGCATGCTGTATATGGGTATCACACTACATCAATATATTTATGTATGTGTAATATGCCTGTTTCTATAAATAACTAGCGACTGTCCCGTGACAACAAAAAAAGAATTAGAGAGGTTGTTCCATCCATTCTTGAGTTAAAGTGTAACCAGTAGAGATAGGGGTTCATTTTTATATATAAACTAGCGACTGCTCGAGACTTCGTTCGCGTAGTAGGCACGGCCTTCGGCCTTACCATAACCTATCTTTTCTTGATTTTTCTTTCATGCAATGCCAAAGAAAATGGAGATTCGTTTTCATATATATATATATATATATATATAGATTACATTTTTTAAGTTTCTACACAATTTTCTTAATTTCTTTTAATGTAAGAAAACATTTAAAAAAAGATGAATGAATTCTGTTAAGAGGTTCTCAAGTTATAGCGTGATCAGGAAGATTTATAAAGTAAAGCCTTGTTTATTTGTTTTACATAATTAGCCATATCATTTTAAGTATTAAATGTAGAAAGAGTTGTATTACATAACCATGAACACAATATGGTAATCTAATATGACTTTGGTATTTAAATCTTGTTAAGGGTAAACACACCGTATAAGGCTTCGTCACACAATATCCTCTTTGTTACTGATGTATTGTTTGCTTTGTGACTAGGCTTTTATGAAGTATTTACAATTATTAAATTTATCACAGTATTGTACCAAGTTTGGCTCCTTAAGGTGAGTCCAAAAACAGTGTAAAGGAGACCACTTTACTATGTACTCATCAATGCTGTATTCCTGGACGATGCATTTATTGGTGATGTGCATTATGGAACAGATGCACATCTTAAAATGAGCATATTGAAAATGTGCACATTTTGTAATTGCTTAAAAAGTGCCAAAAACTACCAAAATGTTCATAAAGAAATAATATTGTATCAGTAGGTATATTAAAATTACACATCTTCTTGATTTGCACAGGTTACATATGTAGTTCCTGTTATTTTTGTCTAAATTAATCTGTCCGCATCAGGACAAAAAATAACAATAGATTTATGAATGAAATTTGCCTTGAATGAGGCTTGCTGATTCAGACAGATTAAAATATAAAAAGTATCAAATTATCCACAAGCAATTACAGTATGTGCACATTTGCTAAGATCTTATTTTGGGAAGTGCATTTAATGTGTATCACACATTTTACATTTACTGGACATTCTGTGAAGTGTACATTCAATGCATAAACCATGTTTATGTTGAAAATAATTAAACCTGGGCCTCAAGGCATGATGCTACTCTTGGGTTGCATGTTCTAGGCCACTGGAGTTTCCTCCTCTGGTAAATGATAGATCTGATATATCTGCCTAAATTTACTACTACATCACTATATAATTCTAATCAAAATATTTTTCAGATAGGGTATAGGGTAAAATACTGAGGAAATTAATTTGTTAAAATCCTAATTTAAATCTAATTATCTCAGCGCATTATTGTATCAACAGGTTTATTTTGATTTATGTTACTCAATTGTGTATCTAATTTAGCACAACTAGATGTGGCTAGATAGTTCTGACATGTGAAATGTATTGATGCTAGCGTCCACTAACTCTTATGTGTAGGTACTTTTAATTGGCTGTAATCCAATACAAAGTACATCTGGCATCTTGCCAACTATTGGCACTCGCCCTGTTCATCAAACATGTCGATTTGTATCTTTTTCCAAATTGAAATAATGTTAGGCTTATGTTGATTGTCTGCTTTTAAACACTTCCTTAATCGTGTCTAGACATTTTGTATGTTTTTAGGGTTCTTTGCCCTTAAAGTAGAATGGAACTTATGATAAAACATAAGTGTTCAACATCATTGTTACCAACTGTCAGAATTACAATAATTTTGGTTTTTTTACATTCTTTCAAACACCTCCTTTTAATTAACAAAGCATGACAGCTTTGATAATGTTAAGACTTCAAGTCAAAATAATTATTTAGGTCGATTAAGTACAACATTAATAATTGTAATCGGTTCATAATCGACGAAGGAATCGCGAATATGCTTAATAGAAAGTATGATAGAATGTAAAATTCATACTAAAATAATATAATAAATTGGGAATTTCTTCCTTTTCGAAAAGCCAGTTGTAAATTACAGATTTCCGATATATATTACAAATATTGCTCGCATTCTTTCAAGATGAATACTGAGTTTTTATTTGCAATGTAAGTTAACCCAGTGCCTATCATTGTTCCTTTGCTACCGCGGAACCCTATCTCGCATTACCCGCGACATGCTCTAAGCTGGATCAAATTGGATTAGAGAGAGCTCACAACTGCTTAAAATCCAATACGTTGATATAGAATAAAATAGTCATATACAAATATTAGTTCGTTACCAATTAAATTGTCTGGTGTGAAATTCCAATTGAATTTTTGATTAAAGTTAAAATATTGTTAATTTTTTGATCATTGTTCTTTTGTTTTGCCGCCGTTAGATTTTTTCTTTATTATCGCTGTTTGTGTGACCATGCAAAAATTTTAATTGCACGTTATTTTCAAATATGAATTCCGTTGTGTCACCAACCCAGCACAGACTACACGCAATATCAATGACGTGTACGGACCAAGAGGCCTTCTCCCAAAAACTAACTAGGTATGAAGTTTAGTGTGAGAAATTTCGCGTTTTCTACTGTGAAAGTTTTACAGCGTAAATACAGTCAAGGGTTATGAAAATGCAACCACAACTTACAATAAGATGCTCAAGGATAAAGTGTAAAAATGTGTACAAAAAACAATTTTTGAGTAAACTATGGGACTGACAGAGTCGTTGCACGACTCAAAGTTCCTTAAAATTAAAAAAATATTTAAAATAAAATAACTTTTTTGCAAATGTATTATTAGTAAAAAAAAGTTTTGTTCAAACCCTCCTTTTCATATATATGTTTTATGTTAAAGAGATGATATGAAAACTTAACATCAAAAATTGTAATTTCTTAAAGTTAAATTTTGTATAGGTATCAATATATGTACCTTTCATTACTCCTGAACTGTTTTGGGCATTTTCACTTTCACAGCCGAAAAAGCGACACCCGTCAAACGAAACAAAGAAGTTAGTTTTTGGGAGTAGGCCTTCTTGTACCGTAGTACTCAATACTCAATACTCAATTATTGAAATTTGAAAATTGCAACATATGTAGCGAGCGACATGCAGGTGTTGAATTGTACAACATAATGACCCTATATTCAATTTATCGTCGAAAAATTCGTCTAAGGTATAATAACATTTCGATTCAAGTAATGATTTTATGTTTTTATTAAAAGTTAACGCAAGGTGCGTTTTTGTTCTGTTTCCAATACTTTCGCAATGCTATTTTCTTTGCATGTCATTTATAATTCATTCCTCGTGTTTCACGCAATTCGAATGTGTGGAAGGAGTTACAAATTAAGTTAAGACACCAGTCCTGAGATAGGTAATGCAGTTTTAATGGTGCAAGGTAGCCGCGTGTAGTAAAAAATATCTAAATATTTAATTATTATTAATTGTTAACTATAACATTATTTGTCTTTATAAAGAAGTTTGAACTTACCTTTCACTACAAATTTCATTGAATCACCAGTTATCAATTACATAATTGAAATTTAAATAAAAATATTGAAATTGTGGTAAAAACTGTGGAAAAAACACCATATTGTACAACTCTTCAGTCATACCCTTATAGGTATCACCTACCAAATCCCTAATACCCCTATCTCGTGTTTTTTAACTTGTTCTTTTGATCATTTCGTTGACTGTGATTATTCTTAATTTGTACTATTCATCTAAATATTGTAATTAAAATAAATATTTTAAATGTTAAAAAAACTACACTGTAATTATTATGTTTCGGATTGTACCGGTTATGTATGGCATTAAAGTTAATTGCTCGATTATATCCTCGGCTAGGCCAATCAAGAATGTGAAATCGATATAAGTAACATGAATCGATATTTACGATTGAGAAAATCAAAGTAAATAAAAATATGTGCTTCCATTTTCTTAATCATAAATTAATTAAAACATATGACCGTCAACACACTACTGTTGCGGCGAAAGTTCTTTGAACTACACTTTCAACATCAATCAATTTGCTATTTGTGTCGTACTAAGATGAACTGCGTGTTGCAAGAGCATTGTTCACATACTGTAGGAGTCAACATGTCCCGTTGGCAGAAACTGTTTCGGCCACTCTAAAACTGTCGCGTTGCAACCCCGATGCGGCGGAGCCGTCGTCGTAGCGCAGCAAAGAATCGCTCGATGTGACATCTATTATTGGCGTCCAGACGGGAAATCTTTTGTACCTACTATAAATCTAAACGCGTTGCTTTAATTATGCCTGCGCCTCGTTGCACAATACGTGCCAATGTGTAATCCAGTGTGCTATTTTAGTTCTGCAAGTATGAGAGAGAATAACATTACATATTTGTTGTTTACAGGAAGTTGGCAGTATCATTGGCAAAAAGGGAGAAATTGTTAAAAGATTTAGAGAAGAAGTGAGTTCTACAAACATTTAACATACGTTTTGAATAATTAGAAGTCAAGTTATAAGTTACTGATTTGTATTATTATTGTTTCAGTCTGGAGCCAAAATCAACATATCCGATGGATCATGCCCAGAGCGTATTGTCACTGTCACGGGCAATACAAGCGCGATATTCAAAGCGTTCACACTCATATGCAAGAAGTTCGAAGAGGTATGTGCATAGTTATTTCAATTACCTATGATAACAGTCTCCTTGTCTGTAGACAAGGATAGCGATATAGACTTCCTCGTGCCGTTTGAGAGAGATATATAGCGCGCGCTAGTTATAAAATTACAATAATGCTTATTCCATTAACCACATGATAAACCGAAACTCTATATACTAGGCGATTAAATAAATTATGACTACCTAACTGGGTATCTATGTAACAGTTCCTTACATATGCAAAAGGGTTTCAGAGATCATACGAAAAATGTGTTTAAACTGGTTTTATCGGAGATTTTTTCAATGCTTACTAATGATTTGATTGTTTTATTTCGGCATGATACGTTGAATATAAACATACACATTCGACATAAATACATGCAATAAGAAAACTAATACAAGTATACGAAATGCATTCTCTTTATTTGAAAGTTTAAACTATAAATATTTATGACCTTTTACATTATCGAATAGGTGTCGACATTGATGCTTCGTACTTAACATGTGTCTATGTAAACATGTAAATAAATTCCAAGTGCCTGTTTATAAGGTTAAAAGAACGGTTTTCTCTAAATGTATATTAAAGTACATACGGCACTTAACTAATTTATATTTTTGTTATATTTTTTAGTTTTGTGTGCATCTGTTCCGAGGACTTTCACTAGCAGTTAGCTGATGTTATAACGAGTAACTTAAGCTATTTTTTTATATTATAAAAATATTTAATACGAATGCATAGCTAGTACTTGTACTTGTACAAAAAGAAATAACTCTTTTCTGCCTCTTAATATTGTCAGATTACAGTGATTTTGTTTTCATGTAATGTAAAATCAACACATTGTTTACTATGCCCATTCCTTTTTTTATTTTTTTTAGTCGAGTACTGTAAATTACCTTTCTAGTACTTTAAAAAAAACTGATTAAATCAAACGTACGGGCATAGTAAACAATGTGTTGATTGCATGAAAAAAAACCACTGAAATCGGACAATATTAAGACGTAGAAAAGAGTTATTTCTTTTAGTGTGGGCAAGTCCTACAAAGCCATGCTTTCTTCTTTCTCTAATGCACCGTGCTAAGAAAAACTAATTTGACCACGAGGACACGTCAGTGAAGCCGTGAAAGGGTGGCTAGTGTTGTGACATAAAAACATAAATAACGTTGAGTGATAGCACGATATAACCGAAAGTCGTTCCGTTTATTAGTCGTATAACAATCAACCGTCACACTTTGCTAGTCATTACCAAAACACATCGTAAATTCGCGCTATACAATCAACAATGTACTTGTTTGTGAGAACTTGTTAACTGACAATAATAATTAAATACACATAAACACAATATATAACTTTTGAACAATCACTGTCAAGAGATGATGTTTTTAGTTTGTATAGGCACACACTTTAGTTTACTCGTGCCTTAACGCGCTTGCCATGATTGCCGAAATATCGGGAAAAAATGAATGCACGGTAAACACAAAATTAAGTACTATATATAACTACTCGTATTTCGTCCAACAAACGAGTCGTGTTTATCATAGCCTCAAAACGACCGGTCTGATTTAATGTAGATTTTTTATTTTTTAATACTTGCTTTTGAAGATTGTCACTGTGTTCGAGAAATGGTAAATTAAATAATTGAATAATTGTAAAAGTATTCAAGGTATGATGACAGAAAGCTGAATAAAAATAAAAAAGGAAAGTTTTTATTTTTTGTACACATGAAGTAGGTATTTGGTTTAGAGTTTTAACATAAATATTATATATTCTAGAATTCTTTACAAGTGAAAACAAGACTTAATTAATATTTCTTGATTATACAAGTAAAATCGCCGAAAAAGCCCTTGCTCTTCACAAATTATGCGTTTCAACTTTAGAGCTGATTTGCGTAAATTTTAATATATATATTTAATCACATAAAACAAAAATTTTGTGGTTTCCATGTTTTTTTTACTTTTTTTTCTACTATCGCCCGCTATCGCCATCTCTTTTCTACTATGCGTGGAGGTGTATATCACTATCGTTGTCTGTGGCTCTTGTTGCTTTGTTGTTCTAATTATACCTATATGTATACATAGGTAGGATCCTTAAAAAAACTAAAGTTGCTAAGTGTAGATCTAAGAGTAGAAAATATGGGATTGACATAGTCGTTGGACGACTAAAAGACCCTAAATAACACCAGAAAAAATATAACTATATAAATAATACGAAAACATTCTTAGCAATAAACTTTCCTTTGGTAACTTAAAGCTATTAATTACCAGTCACGGAACCCTAAAAAATGGCCGGACAGACACTTGGCAAATAATTTAAGGAATTCGTAAGATTCACGAGGTGCTTGGTTCCAGTTTCACAGTAATTCAGGAACGTATACATGACTAAAATCTCATCTATGTTTTTTGTTTAACCTTATTCGATAATTAACTTTAGAAACGGGATAATTGCCATGTATTGAATTTATTTTGAGCTGTCGATATTTCGACACAGTTGCATGCGCCATGTTCACGAGTAAACTGAAGTAGAGACCTCTCCGTTTCACGTTTACTGTGCTGTACTGTTCCGAAATATCGTGAGCTCAAAATAAATACAATACATGGTTAATATCGCGTTTCTAAGGTTAGTTCTTGCATTATGCTCGATTTACACTTCAATAAGTACAGTAGCGAGTCAAGAAACTATTCAGTTCAGTAACAAGTAGTAAGTCAAGAAACCAGTCAGTTAAGTAACAAGTAGTAAGTCGTAAGTAGCGTCGAAACCTAAGCGAGTAAGTAGTCATAAGTTACCGTTTCGAGAAGAAGACTAGTCGCGCCGGTTGTTTTGTTTACTATTTACTACTTGTCTACAAATGTATGGACTGTAATAAACTCGCCCGTCTACATGCCGGCCAGTAAAGTTAGCGGGGTGCGGGAGACGCGAGCTTACGAACTTACAACATGACTCGCTTTTGCGGTTCAAACGGCAATAATAACTTTACTCGCTGATGTCGCTAGTTGACTCGCTACTGTACTTATTGAAGTGTTAATCTGGCTTTAGTGATCGTATCATTTTAAAACTCATAACCATATCCGGTTGTTACTTCCAGTGGTGTTCGCAGTTCAATGAAAGTGGTGGTGGCGGGTCCCGCGCGCCGATCACTCTGCGGCTCATCGTACCCGCTTCTCAATGCGGATCCCTCATTGGCAAGGGAGGTTCTAAAATCAAGGAAATCCGCGATGTTACTGGCGCTAACATTCAGGTAAATACCACATCCTATTGACTTTCTGCCCGTGGAGCACCAGTGTGGGAAAGAGATTACTAACGTGAGCGTTCCTAAAGACAGAGCACTATATAGGCATCTCTTTCCCACACCTTTATTTCTCCGCGGGCAACGAAGATTTGACACGAGTATAGTGACGGGAACATAGGGATTATTCCCATTGGAGCCATGTCCATGACATTTTATTTTGTAGGATACGTAAAAATATGGGTAATACAGTACTCTCTCGCTAATCCACCGCTCGATTATCCGACAAGTACTATGATCCGCCGTTTTTTGGACTGGAGATCGGTCTAGATTAAACTCTGTAATCAACCGGACAACTCATCAGACGAAGTAGTCATGTTTCATGCTGTTAGCACTGTTAAATCTGAAGATGCCTGAAGAGAATGTAAGAAGATGAATAGCGTAGATATTTGTATTAAATGGGCCCAAGAAAATAGAAAGGCACTAGTCATTCGATATGGTTGCAAATGTAAAATGCGCGATGAAGTTATCAAGAAGATATATTGTGTTAAAAACGAGCAAAAATAGACCCATTTTCTTCGAAATATGATCATACATTTTTTTTTTTCAATTTATTGTTACTGAACATTATAATCCGCCGATGGTTAGGATTTTATGGTGGCGGATTAGCGAGTATATATTATGCATACAGTATACTCTATACTGTATATACGATTTTAGAGGTCCCTCTGATAGTATAATAATAATAACTACCCTATGTTTTATATCTATATTTATCTAGCAATAATGAGATAAAGAAATAGAGTTGGATCTTTTTTAGGAATATAGCTAGTTTCTTGTTCTTCATAGTCCTGGGATAAGAGAATTCATTGACTGATTTTGTATATCCCTATTAGATTAAACCCGGTTGTCTATTACACATCAGTGGTAAAACGGCGACTAAGTATAATCAAATATTTCGGGTGTCCCGAAACTCAACGATAGCCTGGTACCGGGCGAGAGGAAACGTATATCAGATATGACAAAAAAAGGAAAAATAAACCATGTCACTTAGCCAAGCGATAATAGACATTTTTCGAAAAAGTTGATAATTTTATACCACTTTTTTTTAAATGTAATCTCTAAAAACAGTGCTATTCGCAACCACAAATCAAAGTAATAAACATTCATAACTAAGTAAAATAACTTAAGTTTTTACAAGCTATGGTTTACAAAATTACTGTCCACTCACCATCACTTTGACACTCCATGTTGAAAAAAAAACGGATTTATTTCTTATTTTTTTCATAACTAGTATACTTTGGCCTCTCGCCCGGTTCCAGGTTATCGTTGAGTTTCGGGACAACCTGTTTATTAGTGTTTAAATGTCTTACTCGTTTAACAATATAAATAAATTTGTCGCTGTGTATTTACAAACCTAAACACGCTATTGATAGCAAAATATAGAATAATATTTAATTAAAGGCTTTCAACTAATAATAATAGTAATTATTCGAAACCTATAATATAATATGTAATTGTTTCATAGACTTAAACAAGTTTAAAAAAATCATGACAGCATTTGCAGATAGTTATGCAATGAAGATAACTACATTACTAACTGCGCCCCGCGGTTTCACCCGCATGGGGATGAATCCTATGTGTTATTCCAGCGCCTCATTTACTTACTCTCATACATCACTCACTAAATTTTATCTGAATCCGTTCAGCCGTTTATCCCTATCCGTCCGTTCATCCCTATTCAACCTCTATATATCCGTCCAAACATTCGCATTTATAGTATATTAGTATAGTATAGTGTATTAGTATAGTATTGTATTATAGTAAGGTCGTCTTGCACAACATTCACTAAATCAAATTAACGATAATATTGTTATATATGTTATAATATTGATAACTGTCTCTATCACCTTCCAGACAAAAGACAGAAATAGAAGGATTTAATTTTGTTTAGTGCTAAACTTATTTATTGAGACGTCGTGCAAGTGAGCCTTAGATAATGACATTTGTTGTGTAGATAAAGTACATTTTAGTTTCTATAACCCTGGGAAACATATCATGTGCCTGTTGCAGTCCATTACTAAGATTACTACACATATGCCTCCCAATTAGCTTGGTTTTTCGCATCCAGCTTCTACCATCCACCTTTCGAAGATTGATACACCTGGTCTGAGGGTGTCTTCCACTACATTTGCTGAACTCCAGAACTAGTATGAGTGTATATCCCTACGTCTAGCCGTTCAGCTACTAATATTGACCTGCCTATTGCCACATCAGCTTGCTAATCCTTTGGGTTTTGTCGATAACTTTGGTTTTTTGTCCGAGCACCTCATTCTTGACACTAGAAACTCGCATTGGGTAACCAGCTTGTCAAATTGCTCATCAAATTATATCAGTAATATATAACAATCGAAGCGCTCGCAGCGGAGCTTGACTTGGCGATCTTAACCGATCAACAAGTTAAGCAACACTTGCTGCGGTCACGAGTTAGATGGGTGACTGCTAGTGGCATTATTCAACTGAGCGCTTCCGTGCTTTGGAGAGCACGTTAAGCCGTCAGTCCCGCTTGTTTGTTTTAGGACAACGGTCGTTAGGCTATGTAAAAGGCCTTCGGGCGGCAGAAAACTTTGACAAGGGTTGGCCACTAGCCTATCCAATCCACCAAGCCGCACTGGGCAAGCGTGGTGGATTTTGGCCCAACTCTTCCCTGAGAGGAAGACCCGAGTCCCAGCAGTGGGAACGATGAACTAGCTGATTATGATGTAACAATAATTATTGATTGAATTACTTGCAGGTAGCGAGCGAGATGCTGCCGAACTCGACTGAGAGAGCTGTCACCATCAGTGGCACTTGCGATGCGATCACACAGTGCATTTATCATATTTGCTGTGTCATGCTTGAGGTGAGTATTACAATGTTACTATGAATAAATTTATGTCATGGATGTGACATATTAATCTATACATATAATAAAAATGTAACGGATCACTGTCTGTATACATGGAATATATATGACAAAAAATATTATTAGGACATTTCTAAACGAAAATAGAATGAATAAATTATTGTTACATTTTTTAACTGTTTATGCACGCTAATATCAGAAACGGCTTATCCGATTTAGATGTGGTTTTCTCTAATATAAGTTAAATAATCTTCACTTAACATTTAGTGTCTGTTCCTGTCAATCGGTTCATAAAAAAAGTTTATAGAATAACTCTCTCGCCACTACACCAAGGCCAAGCGAGTGAAGCCGCTGGCGGGTCAACTAGTATTAAATAATTACGTGTCATTTAACAAGCGCACAAGGTCACAGAATTAATATAGTATATTGTACAGAGTGGCAACTCTCCGCTAGCGCTGCCTGGTGGGCTAAGCTATTTTTAAGGTGTAGCTACAATATGGGATGTCGATGACATCAATAGCGATGATTTTTGAAAATTCTCGTAAGTGACACGTATTTAATTAATACCAAAACCGACTAATTCACGTAATTATGTAACGTTATCGACTTAGGTTTCGGGTCCAATGGTCCAATGTCCAATGGCCATACTGAAGGAGCTTACGCTGCAAGATGACCATCACCGTCGATAACGTCGTCTAATTACTTAAGTTAAGTCGGTTTTGATATTAAATAAATAGTGACGATGTTGAAATATGCACAATATTGTGGTAGTTCCACCAGTATAACTACTGTTTTAGCGAGGCCCCGGTAGCTTTGGTAATAGAATACAGTTATTATTAGTGCAAGTGCTTCAGCTGCGTTAGCAGTATTTCAAGGGAATATTACCCCAGTGGTGTAAACCACACGATTCTTAAAATCTAGGTTACAAGGTACTAGCGACTTTACCTATAAACGCGGCTTAATTTTAAATGACGTCATTTAGTACTGCGCACAGCAAAATTATTGTGCATTATGTTAAATGACATTATTTAACTTTAAACAACGTTTATAAATAAGGCCGTTATTATTTTTGTGAAAATGAAAACATTTCTACGAAAGTTTACTCTCGCGCGTAACATACGGTTATGTTATGCTAATGCGACGTTTCGAACGTGTAAGAAGTTTTTCTTCAGGGAGTGTTCACGCTTGGAGATCGCGTCGCGCACTGCGCGCCTTGGCCCTCAGCTGAAGAACCTCTTACACGTTCGAAACGTCGTCGGACTTAAACCGACAATACCAAGTGAGTGAAGCCGGTATCTATTAGTATAATTATATTAGTATAATGTGTTATACTCAAGATAGTTTCTATACGGTTATATTGTTTCCAGTTGTTGTTCCAATGCAAATCTTCATTTTACAAACAATTTGCATGTCTTTTCATTTTTATTCATAAGTTTGACATTCAAGTTGAACACCAGACAGATATTCCGACAATCGTACCAATCGTTCTACGAATTTCGGTCGTATGCGACTATTATAATGAATGATGGTTTTTACGACAATCATAAGTTTTAATCCTTAATCCGCTATTATTGTCCTCTAATATTCGGTTTTGTAATACTTGCTTATTATATTATTGCAGAGCCCACCTAAAGGAGCCACAATCCCATACAGACCAAAGCCAAATGTGGCCGGCCCAGTGATCTTAGCCGGTGGCCAGGCTTACACCATCCAAGGAAACTATGCAGTACCCGCTGCAGATGTAAGTACTTACTTAACTGTTAATTTTGCTAATATTTTTTTTTATCTGTTTTTATTAAGATATTTTCTTGAGTTTTTTGTACAACATTCATGACTAGACATCGGATTTCTTGGGTCATAATGAATGACACAATTGTTATTTATGCTACTCTTGTGTTATGAGAACTACGAGCATCGATTGTCGATAGGACAAGATAGGATCAAATTTGACAGTAATTATCGCTAAATGACATCGCGGCTATTCATGCGATAGAAAAAAGTACGATAGCAGATAAAAATCAGTTTATCGATGTAACAAGTTTATCGTGAGATCCATGCTAGCACTGCAGGAGTGTTAAAATACGAGTGTAGTTCCAATTGTTATCACACTAGTGTTTTAATACCTAGTTTTGTGCAGATGCATACAAATCTTTTTCTACAATCAATAAAGTGAATTCTATATCATCTGTGTTTAGTAATGGTAATGGCTAAATGGTGTTGTATGCAGAAAGTGAACCAGTGTTCATAGTAATTACTATGAACATTGGTTCACTTTCTGCATGCTTAGAAATTTTACAAAATAAGTTTGCAGTCAGTTAGTGTCAAAGTTGTCAGTTAGTGAGAAATTTGCCGCCATTGCTTTACAACTTATTTATTAACTTCGACTATTCAGAAAACATACATTGTTAAACACATATGTAATAAATATGAATGGATACAGCAATAAGATACAATTTAGTATGGCACTGGTTGATGCCGGTGATTATCTACAGTTTTTAAAAACAGGATTGTAGACAATTTAAGTTAAGTAGTATAAATATGTTGAATTACAGTTAGTTAAACAACTATATAAATATATGATGACAACAATATGCGGCACTACTAGGTCCAAGACATATTACTGCTTAATATAAAATGAGAAAAATACATTTGAGACTATTCATATTTTTCCCAGTTTCTTTAAAAATCTACAGAACTAACCACTATCTCAATCAAAGTCAAGTGAATCGTTTTTTCACGATAGCACCCACGACGGATATAAAGGTAGCATTTTTAAATCAATCGTGACAGTAATAATTTTTAAAATTAGCTCATAAATTGATGAATGATGAATTTAATTCTGATATAGCGAGGGAAACATTCCATAGTCAGAGATTTGTTTTATTATGTCAGAAATATATTATTATGGAGACCACGGACCGGCAAGCGCAGCGTAGGTCGTCCACCGACAAGGTGTACTGACGCAGGCCGCTTCTAACCGGTCCTTTTGGAAATTTGTAGGGGAGCCATATGTTCAGCAGTGGACGTCCTACGGCTGAGATGATGAGTCGATGATGGTATTATGATGTTTATTACTTTAGAACTCTAATGTGAAATTGTTGACTAAGTTTATGCGCCGACCATACTTCATAAGCACCAATCAATCTCCAAGCAATGTTCATGACTGGCCAATTCCACCCAGCCCACTGGAAGAAAAGTTGGGATTAGCATTTTTTTTTTAAATCTTTATTGGAACAAATATGTAAAGCTAAAAACGTTAAATAAATAAGTCATAGTTTCATTGGCTCCTTGAAATTGTTTTCATTCTAGGGTCAGTGTCAATTCTAGGTGCAATTGCTTATCCTTCTAGGGTCAGATCGGCCATCTACTAGAATTACATTTCTAAGTACTATTATAATGTATAATGTTTGATTTATGTTATCAAACATCTTCCCTAAGTGAAATAAACAAATCTTAGGTTTGCCTTTAAACAATATTCTGATCAAAAAATAGCAAGGTCATTTTCATGCTCTGTGAAATTCGATGTCTGTTCATGATAATGATAACTGAACTATTCAGCCGATCTTGTACTTGAAAATACAGCCGTTTTTCATTCATTATAATTTTGCTTAAGTCACGCTGATTTAGAAATGTATAAACATTTTAACATCTCTAAAGAAAATATTGATTTCTTCACATACAATTCACAACAATAAGCTCACTGGAGTTATTTTTGCGATTCAGTTATTCATCTTACTCTTGATATTTATTTATGATATCAGGGTCCAGATTAAATTTTACTGGTTATAATGATGAAACAATGAAAATTGCAGTTCTATTTACATTGCTAGAACAAAACCGAACCTAAATAAATGTTTAAATAATTATGCGGAGTCGAAAGCGAATTTCATACACATGTGACACAATACATAGTTTACGCGGCTATATAGCGTTCCGACGGGTACGTAATAAGTGGGGGGCGTTGGCAGGCGGTGTGCGCGCCAGTGTTCCCCCTGCTGGAGGTGAAGCCGCCTCTAGTGGGCGCACTGCCGCCCCATCACTTGCTGCATCCGTCGCTCCACGAACACCACATTGTGAGTCGAGTTGCTCCGCCACACACCTCATAGAGACCCCCTGCCCCCCGCCTTGATGCGGCCCTTTTCTTGGAGTAAAAGTTACAGATAATACTCAAATCATGATTTTTTGTTAGATTGAAATTAATTTTTAATTTACTGTTATGTTTAAAAAACCTATATTTATATAAATGTTTTTTATTCTTATATAATATTGAGAGACAAAAACTAATTTAAAATGACATGGTTTTGTTCACTTGTAGGTAGCGCGTGAAATCACAGCAATTCTAAAAACTGTTATACAATGTGTCACAGTCACAGATGTCGGATGCTCTAACCCTTCGCGTCCCAGAGACGTAAATATACGCCAGTTTCATATTAATTGTTACTGATAAACTTTAAATAAAACATTAATTAATTTAAATTAATTCGCGTGTGTGGTATATGAAACTTTGAAATCCATTTCAAATGCATTCAGAAGTTAAGACCGTTCTACACGACATTTACTTAATATACTTAATGTTAGCTTAAACTATTTTAGTTAGACGCCCTCCATGTGGCCTTAACTGATTATTTAAATTCAATATAACTTTATATTATAACAGTGATATGATAAGGTCGCTACGGTCGTTAGAAATATTTAATTAATGTTAAATAAACACTTTCATTTTAGTAATAATATTCTGATTTCTTTTATTTCGAGAAAAAATACAATAGAAGGAACCATATCATAATTCTGGAATTTCACCAGTCTTTTATCCGTCCCATGTACACTACAAGTATTTTAGTAATCGTCACTTACTTTGAATGATCTTCTTATTCTTAGAACTACTTATTCTATCCAAACTACCTTAGAGAGCCTGCAACATTTTCCAAAACTCACCTATTATACATTATTGTTGAACCTTAGAAAATATATTTTATACCACAGTGTTCCACATACGAAATGAAATATACAACATATAACACACAACAGATACACAAGTATATAACAGTATGCATTATAAACCTGGCAAAGCATTATGTCTTTTTACTATTAGACCTACTCGTATTACACCTATTAGACAAAATCTACTAGTTTCCACAGTATCCTAAGTCACTCAGTATGAGTATGGTCTTCTCTATGAGGTTGTGTGGTATTCGGAGTGATATGTGAATGGTGCTGCCCCAGGTTCCCCCGATTGGTTTGGATGTGTGGTGTCGACCCCGTAGACGCATTTGATTAACATTGTATACCTATTATGCGTTAATAGACCCCGGTGATTATTTCAGGAATGTATTTCACCTTATTTTACGCCCTACTGTTTACCCCTGCGCCTGTACCTCATTGTTCTTTCTTATTTGCACGTTACCCCTTATATTTAGTAGCATACTCCCAGTAGTAATCCAATGTAAATAAAATGATTGGAGTCGTAGTATTAATTATACAATTTTATTTGTAGTTAGCACCATACGTAATCTTTAATAGATGGTACATATAAAGAAAAAACAGTCACAGTTGAAGCTTTATCTGTTTGTTTTTTTCTGGCATCGCCGAGATAAGAGCGTTTTGTACTTCAAAAGCTCTCTTCACACATTTCAGCGATCTAAAGTACAAGATAACCCCGTACATGCACCTTTCCTTAATTTGTCTTTGAAATGCCTTTTTCCAACATATCTCGTTTTTGTTTCACTTTTATGCCACCAAAAATAATATTGATGATTAACCATGTTAGCGCATGGCTTAAAGATAATGCGATTTGTTTTTTAGACGTCAGTAAAAGTTATGCCTATTTTGTATTTAATGCGGTGCATTCATGGGCAGCACCAATCAAGAACTCACAATATGGATCTTTGTTTTATTTCTGACTTATCCTAAGGAAATCCGCAAAACTTCTTTATTTTATTTATTGCCAGTGTGTTTAATTTAGACGTCGGAAGTTTTACGTACAGCTGAATCTGAATTAATCATACTGCGACATTGCGGATTTCCTTAGCGTTCTATTGTTTAGTATATTAAATGTAGTTTTTTACCCAGGTAACCCTATCCAGCGATCCCATCCCGGCCATGTCAGAGAAGATGAAAACAAGCAGCTGGAGCTCTATTATCTTATTTCTAAGTGTTTCTTGGTACTTGTAATTGTGAAGGCTTCATGAAAATCAACTTAAGATAATACAATTCAACAAAATTTCTATTATACAATGCTAAAATACAACTAGCTTAGGACATATTTACATACAGCTGTACACATTTTAATATGAAAAACGGGAATCACTCACCTAAAGAAGTCAGATCTCTCCAATTATAATTTCAACCACATCCGGTGGTGTTTTTAAGAAGAGTGCAGAACGCTCGCGGTTAAGTATCGTTTTGCACACTACGCAAAATACCACCGGTTGGTTTTCAACCACATCCGTGGTATTTTGTAATGGTGATGTAAATATGGTAAATCTAGTTGGAAAGATCTGACTTATTTACGTGAGTGATTCCCGTTTTTCATATTAAAAACTTGGCTGTCTTTAAATTTACGAAATTAAAATAATAATCTTAGTTTCCAAGGGAAAGCTATTTGTATTCGCTAGATATATATGCTGTTTTTCGGAATGAATGAATGAATCAGTGCCTTCACAATTAACTAACACTTTTTTAAATAAAATCTGTATGTGTTTGTATATTTTGTATGAATCACCTAACCTTTGGTTTCGTGTTCAAGATGGGCGGAATAGCGAAATCGCCTCTGGCTGGTCTGGCAGCGCTCGGCCTCGGTGGACTCGGAGGACCGGCCAATAACACCGGCATCAACCCCGCAGGTAACAATGATCAAGATTGTACAATTCTGTACCACAAGCAGTCTGTTTTTTTTTTGCTACAAGGTTCGAACACTTCAGTGGACAGCCTCAGTCGACTGGATGGTATAGTCTTTTAATGTAAATTAGTGTTAATCTAGAGGCCTTGCAATATTATGCTAACTTGCGTCGTATGGGGACGGAGCGACATCTATACAGCGTGACAGCATTATCCACTAAAGGATGTCTATAGTTGTTAAATTTCAATAAAATTTTAGTAATCGTGAAAGCTTAAGAAATCAAAATCTCCTTTAAGCCCTTTTCTGATTTGTCGTCGCAGCAGCGGCGCGACATCAGTTTGCTCGGTATACACGGTTTTGAAAGCTTACCGAGCACCTATATTTCAATGGAGCGTTCCTGATTGACTTGACTGCACCGACAAATCAGAAAAGAGCCTTAGATTTTCCGTTATTTGAAACAGGAACGTTACTAAACATTTAGTTATTGTATATTGACATATCAAAATGTTAATCACATCCGTCATAATACACAATTCTGCATTAAATACAGACCTTCCTGAAAAGTTTGTTTTTTTATATTACTGTATACTAATATACTTTAATTGTGCACAATTGCAGCAGCCCTGGCGGCTCTAGCCGGCTCACAGCTCCGCTCGACCACTCAGTCGCGCAACCAACCTGCCACCAACCAGCAGTCGCACGAGATGACAGTGCCAAACGAACTGATTGGATGCATCATTGGCAAGGTAACTTCTTGCATACTGCATCAAACATCACACAGGTTCTAAACATTCCCAGGTTCGGCCCGAAGCAGCGAGACCAACGAGAAATCTAATTTTAATATTACTTAGCTGAATAGCCCGTGCTCGACCGTCTGAGCCACAGACGTGCGAGCGTAGGCGTCAATATGGTCTTATGTTCCGTTCTCTATACTTAAAAGTATAAGGTTTAATTCATGTTGAACTCACTGCTTAGCTTAGGGTCGAGCCAGGTACGGTGTAGTGTGAATCGTCCTCATTTAAATCAATCTTAGGAGCGCCACATAATATGAAAGAATACATATGTGCTGAGGCCGGAAATAAAGCAATTGACGGCCAAATAGTATTGCAAGGGGAAGCAGAGTACTTCGGAAGTGCTTTTTTTGTAACTTTAGCTTCTAGGATAAATAAAAAATCCGTCGAGGAATTTATTATTTCCAACCTAACATATTATGCGTAATACTCGTAGAATGGATTGCATCCAATATCTGTATAACCTATACTCTTGGAGTCACCGAGATCCAGAGTTACTGTTCACTCCGGTGATAGGGTCCCGCCATGCAACGATAATTGGGCTGATACCGTACCGTAAAATGCCGATTGTCTTTAGTTTTTATAGTATGAGGTTTATAAGAATTGAGAGAATATAATTGCACCCTAAGAGGGTGAAGCTAGCTAGCGTTGGCGGATCAGCTAGTTAATAAATGTAACTGCACTTTTTCCAGGGAGGCACTAAGATCGCTGAGATTCGCCAGATCTCGGGCGCCATGATACGGATATCTAACTGCGAGGAACGCGAAGGCGGCAGTACTGATCGCACTATCACCATCTCTGGCAACCCTGACTCGGTCGCATTGGCGCAATATCTTATCAATATGAGGTAAGCTAATCCAACTTAGTGTATTTGATAAGATGCGACGCGTGACAGTGCATTCCACTGGGACATTATTATGGTGATATGTTATATCACATATTAGTGATATGTTATATTACATATTAGTGATATGTGCTCTGTTTAGATGGATTTCAATGTTATTCACTAGTTATTTTACTTATAGAGAACAATACGTTGTACCTTCGGTGTCTCACAGTCTCGCGTCGACTGATTAATTTAGTTTGGTATATCACAATGACACTAGACCATATACCCTCCCGAACCTTTGCCTACGAAAATCACAGATTAACCTTACCCCCCTGTTCAATTTACCTTGCAAAATCTCTGTTTTATGTCCCTGGATATTCCTTATATATCGGACTCACGGACCGTTTCCACGATGGCGGTTGAAATGTGACATGACGCCTGACCTGACGATTCGGTGACATCGCTAAGGAAACTAAAACAATATGAGACTTATTACAATTCAATAAATCTATCGATCGCGTCTATAAATTATTATGGAAAATGTTACGATGGAAATTTGTCACACATAGTCGTTTCAGCAATGAAGATTATTGTGCTATCATTTATACAGATGTATCATCGAGACAGGTGAGTAGGGAAACTCATAAACTGTACGGGTCTGATCAGACAGAGAGTGTACAACGCGTTCACGCGGCCAGTTTTTTGTTGGTTGCGTTGTATTACTAAAACTTGTCTCAAGTTATTATATTACAATACTTGGCGTGTCCTTACAGTTAACATAAATAGCTGTGTAAAATTGTTTTGTATATTTAACCTACATGATATTCCATGTGCTTAAATTTCTCGCTAATATTTTTTAAACTTCATTTTAATTCTGCCTTGTAAACTAAATATCCTATTTTCAAAACTTTGAACATTCTGGCACCTACACATCAGTCGTAATTCCTTTTGCAAATAGATGTTAATGCAAATTTAATGCATTTTTGGTTATAGAACTCATGGTTCCTTATAACAAATTCTGTATCGTTTATCTTTTCTGACTACTCACTTCTGTCATGGAACAATCTGTATAAGAATGGTGTCTATGAACTCCTTGATACAATTTTGCTAAAAAAAACTAACGTGGTTTTCACTCATTTTTACTGAAAAATACAGGATTACTCACGTACTTGCTGGTTCGATCTGACTATAGTTTGGACGCCCTCGTCGATGACGTCTCGCTTAGCACTGCGGGCGGCAGGCATTTGATACAAATCACGGTGAGACTAGGACAAAACAAAAACAAAGGTCCTCTGTCTGAAAATAGCCGATCGGAGACTAGATTTATAGCGATGGTCAGGTCAGCGCGTGTCGTATCCGCTCGGAAGCGGTCCGTGGGCCGGCCCTTGACTCCGCTCCCGGTCCCGCAGTGTGGAGCTGCAGAAGGCGAACCTGGAGGGCGGAGGGGGTGGTACGGGAGGGACCGCCGCGGGTGGAAGCAGCCCGCTCGCATCCGCCATCCCTCTCGCACAGCTCCTGAGCAAATCAGGCGCTCTTGGACCTCTCGGATCCCTCTCCGCTCTCAGCGGCCTCTCTGACCTCCTCGGCGGATCCAACAACTCCAACTCGCCGGTCCAAACCACCGGCGTCCACAGAAACCACAAATCCTTCAACCAACGTCGCCAGGATGACGACACGCCTACCAAATCCTCCAAGGAGCGAAACAAGTACAATCCGTACTAGGCGTCCTCTTCCTCGCTCGGACTGACTTCCCAAAGATCCGGTCCTAGCCCACCCCCTCACGTGCAAGCGGACCGTTTGTCTATGAAACTCTATGTTGGTAGTTAATTTATACACACTACTTTTTTCATCTTGTTTTATGGAATTGGGACTGTTAGATCATATCTTACCAATAATAAGAAGCATGTTTGACATAACTTTCATACAAATAGTGTCTAGTTCTATCTGTTTAAGGAAAACCGTCAATAGATAGATTATAGAAACTAGCCGCTAATCGTTTGTTACTATTCAACCAAGATAAGCAAACCTTGCTGCAATCGGTATTTGGGTGGAGGGTGACCGCTATTGACATTTTCATCTGAGTGCTCCCGTGTTGTGGGAGCCAGATTGAGCCATGGTCTTAGGTACTGTTTTGACTGCACTGGGCCTAGGTAATGTGTTATGCCTCTGTGTATACATATGCCTCTGTGAGAGGCAGGTCCTTAACCCAAGGGTAGGATCGTAACAGGCTGATTATGCAAACTTATAGTTTTTTGTAACTGAGCACATCGGCATTCAATTAAATTATCTATCTTTTTTGGGTAACACCTCATGAACACTTTGAAATTAAATACTAACTACTACTACTAGTAAACTGTAGTCTATAGTTCTATAAAAAAAATAAAAATTTGTAAAATCCATTCATTCCATAGTCCTAGTTCCATAGAACTAATGGAAGCTACTTGATTTGTTGTAGACAAGCAAACCAAATATAGTGTTACTTACGGTTCCATACTAAAAATTAGGCATGCATTTTGCGTGTAATGTTAAATTGTTTAAAATTGCCAACAGGGTGGAATTTCAACAACCGTAGTCTACAATGAGTTAATTGTGAAACTATAAAGTATTTGTATTATTATGTAACAAAATTGAATTTAGTATACACTATCATTTATCTAGTACAACTTTGGCACAGGGTAAATGATAATTTGTACAAAAAAACTTATTTAAAGGTCGACAGGCCTGAATGTCAAAAGGTAACTAAAAGGGAATGTGTCAAAATAACCCACCTTTTATTTTCCTTTGCAATGGTTCGTCTGCACGTGTGGGTGTCGGATTATACACCGTTTTATTTTATTGAAATTTCTCTTAGATTTTAAGATACACACGTCTTATAAGTATAAATCATTCGGTTTTAGACTATTTAATAAAAAAAAATATCAGACATTTTAGTTATCATCGAATCATGTATGTATAGGTTTCATAAAGTTATTGAAATGGGAGATGTAGGGGTTGTATAGAAATAATCTCGTCGCATTTAAACGTAAACTAGGCGCAGTTTCTTGTAGGATGGGAAGGGGAGGTGTTTGGTGAAATATCTGATTCCTAATCCTTTAATGAATTACTGGCTCCGATCCTCACCAAATCTCCTCGATCCTCTTGTAACCTGTTTAATGTATTCTCTGAAGTTTGCTTATAGTAGTTGTTTTTTACACATTTGCCATTCATCTATGTTGTCATACATTGCAGTCATCATTATATTTTTGAGGTGTTTAACTTGTACGTTACTTTTTGTGACTGACTTCTTATTGTTTAGTTCGCATTGTATTAGACTTGTGACAATCGAGTTACTAGTCCAATATATTAACCCGCACACGTTTATTAATTTTTAATGTATATTTATGGTTTGGGTAACTCTGAATCCACGCGAATCATATATTATATCATAATCTCAAAGTTTTGGTAAATAAACTTACATTTGTATAAATATTGAGGCTATCCTTATCCTACAACCTTGTCCTGTCTTCCTTTTATATCCTAAGTTATAATTAGTTAAATCTTAATTGATTAACCCCGGATTTTATCTAGACAAAAGTAAATATTTTATTTTAGAGACAATAGAAATAAATTCTTCCTATTTATTGTACGAGATTGGGGAAATGAACTGAATGAGAATGTCGTAAGTATGATTTATACCGCCAGCTATTTAAAATAATATTACCTATTTCATTATCGAATTACTATTTTCGTAGTATAATATCAATGAGTTGTCTTATAGAAGCTAACTTATATTCGAAGAAAATATTTTATGTTGCTCATAGTTAATATAGTGCGACGAGATCTATACTAATAAAAAATACAATTTAAAGTTGTATTTTTATTTTAAATTAGTAGGTATTCAGTATACAATAGGCATACGTAGTTGAACGCCGAATAAAATAGGTACGCAAAATGAATCTGAAAATGTGAAGAAATATAACATTTTTATCGTCACTTATATATGAGATAGAGGAAGCAATTTTAGGAAGCGACTACAAGATACGTATTTTGTTGTAACATTTACGGCGGATACATAAGTATGAAAAAGAAAAAAACCTATCGATTCGATCTCCCGCTGCATTTTAACGTCGACACTTCGTGGATTAATCGCTATTTACACTGATATACATTGTAGAAATCGACCAGAGCAAAGATTTTAAACACGGTTCAATGAGAGACTAGTGTTATTTTAAACTAGGGATCTTGACAATAGTAGAATACGAAGATGCTAAAGAGCTGTAGACAGATGCTTCGCGTACGATTATTGTAAGGTTCTAATAAAATATAGATTTATAACAGGGTGTCTACAAGAAACAACTGTCAAGGCATTTGATGACAATTTATGTGGTACACAAATCGTATTATTTCATCTTACGTCATGTAATGTATATGGTTGATCGATAACTAATCAAAAGTTTGGGAATTAGCTGCTATTAAAACTAGATACAATCAAAAATCATGACCAATATTGATAATGCGATTCGTGTGTCAACACCTTTAAGAAGCATAACAGGTAACCTATTCAGGTAAAATAGTTAAATCGTTTGTGTGTTGCGTGTATTAATAAAAACTAGTAATAGTTTTTTTTTATTTCAACAACGTTTTTTTGATCTTTGAGTTGTTGTTTTCCCTATACCAATTATAAACAATTTCCATATATTTTGTAAGATTTATAAATTTTGGTGTTAAATTACGTACTATGATCGAATGTACGTTGATTTGCTCTATTATATTGTAATTATTCGTAAATATTGTATGACTCAAACATAGCTAAAGTAGAAGGAATTCGTAAAATTTTTACTTTTAGTTATCTTAAAAACCTTTTCTATACCTGGTACTTTGCCTTTCATTAAAGCCACAATAAAAACCACTGGCATATAATGAGGGGTACTGAATTTTATTAAAAGTCTAAACTAAAATGTAAGAAGGTACTATTTAATTCAAATACAGGAAAAATCAATAGAATTGTACCTCTTTGAATGTGCACGGTATGTAATACGATATTTGCTGATATGTTTTATGTAAGTACATTAAAAGTATCTGATAATCCATTCGAGCTTAGGTTTCAGTCTTTTTAGTGCTAAATGTTAATGAATTTTCAAAGTATTGTACGAAATATGTCTCTAAACAAGAGATATTTTTATGATTTTTTAACCTATTTGGGATAATCAAATAAACCAAGAAAACTTTAATTACGATTATTATCTCAGCTTAATTAAGCTTGTTTATACATTGTCGCATCGCATAGCGGAAAGTTTTATTATTATTACGTGCGCAACTTGAACAAGTTGCAATTCTCACTATATTTGGACTGTTTATATTTAAAATAATAGTCTTTAGATTTTAGTGTGCGACATAGTCACATAGTCGATGAACGCACCTCTTATATACCTTTTTAATTAAATTAGTGCGAATTTAAAATTGAGGTCCAATTCGTATGTTTCTAAAGAATAGGTCTTAAGAGACACAGCAATGTAATTTATTGTAAAATCATGTTATTTTCTAAGAACGTAGACATTTTCGTATTGTTTGAGGAATAACATTAATCGCTAGAAGTGTTAAGCAATGTATTGTGTAAAGTACATACGTCTTAATAAATTAATAGATTGAAACGTCTTTTTTTATTTTGTCCGAATATTTTAGTTTAACGTTGTAATTTGAGTATTAAGTACAGGTATGTAACACACAATCGTCCAAAAAAAAGCTTCCTAGTCGAGCACCCACGCCACTACCCACCTACCCAGGTCAAATATCCTGTGTTACCTGTATCGATGAATTCTGCTCCATCAAGAACCTATCCACAGCTCACCGGATCATCCAATCTCCTGGTAAGACTTCCTTTACATTTACTTTTTGCCCTAGCGTTCTGACCTAATTTGATCACATCGTTAAATACACCGACATACAGTCAATCGGGAGTAGTTCTTTTGTTTTGATCCATATTTCAATCCCGTATCCATTTCCAAGCTATCCAATAACGCAAATCACAATCACAAGTTCATTATGAGTAACTATCATATAGCGACAGTGCAATCAGTCCAACGAGTTACCCCCAGTTTTTAGAACGTTTGTCAAAGCTTTGATTAGTTGACTGACTAAGTACTAAACGCTCATTGGTCAATGGTATTCTATGACGCGATATGTTACCAATCAGCGGTCAGTATTCAGTTTGTTAGCTGATCACACTTTGACAAACGTTCCAGAAACTGGAGGTTAGAGAGGAGAGTTGTGATTGTTTGCGTTTAACGTTGCAGGATCACGATGGAGACCGCCGGCCTGCCTCTGCCGGGGTACCACTACATCGCGCCAAACCACATTGTGAAGGCTCCCATCCATTGAATGGGGCTGAGCGGCCTCCGGGCGGGGTCGGCTGCCTACGAGCTGTACCCAGATTGGCGCCCCATGCCGCCGCTATACAGAGCCTTGGCTCCGATATACTTCCTCAAACATTGAGACTAATATCTCTATTGGTGAAGGGAATCAATTGGCAATTCGTTAGATTCTTGCTGAACGTATGTTTACATTTGTTACGAGTTTATAAGTATTTTAGATATTCTTATATTTATTCTCCCACTGTACGTATTTAATTGATTGGTGCGGGACGTATCGATGGTATTATAAGTCGTGTGGAACATACCTGAAAAGCTTAGGGATTTAAAAAAAAAATAATATTGTGAAAAATTGTATGACTGAGATTTTAAAATTTTGAACTCTGCGGGCGGTGAACGCCCGCCGAAAGCACTACGCACTATCGTTCGCCGCCCGCGGGAAGCGTTGTAACAAAGTATGTGACAGGAGTTAGCTAAGCTGATCGAATTTACTATGAAGATAAGCGGTTGAGTATATCAATTGACTGTCGGATTTATTTTGGAACACCATCAGTTCTGATCACAAAATAATGTTCAAAATATGTTAAAATCGAGTGTCGACGCACGGTAGGTGTAGACGCATTTTGATCGACCTCCCGCTGCGTAGCGTAGAGTTAGTTTAGCGAACAGAGTGAGAGGGTTAAAGACAATATTTTGTAAATAAATAATCGTAATGACCTGGAAATTAGGTATTACAGTAATAGATGAGTCGCGCGGACGCGGCGTGGCGAGGCGAAACCGGTGGGATCAAATCCAATAAGAAACTTACATTAAAAGCGGAGACAGAGACGAGCGTGAACAATTTCATACACAAAAGTCGTGGTAAGAACAAAAAAGACGTTAGTTATAAAATAGTGTTGCTAAATGTGATAGTCTTCTAATTTATTTTACTTTTGAACTATAAAAGATCTCTAACCAACTACACAATGTGTTACATCGGCTTCTAGGGAAAAATGAGTCGGAGAATATAAATATAAAAAGGGGAACAAACCAAAGATTGTTGAAGTTTATTTAACATTAATAATGTTGTGGATTTATGCTAAATTATTATCAGAGTAGTTAATGTTTTTTAAGTAATTTAATGTGAAACGGATTATTTTATTACCCTCTCCAGACTGCTCATTGTATTTAGACTAGATGGTCGTTTAGATAGTCCTATGGTAATCTAAATAGTCACATATTTCAAAAAATAAATAAAAAAACATAGGTTAAACGTAGTATAAGATAATTTAGGACCACTGTATTCGATGCTTTCCACTGAACATTGTTTTGCTTAGAATACAAATAGTGCCACGACTGTACGGAACCCAGTGCCAACACGGTTTCGACTGTACTCTTGTATAGCGACCTGCCGTTATTTATAAATCTTATAGTACTACGTACGTAACTAATCGTGACTAAAATCTGACAGGTCAAATTTGTCACACATCACATTTAAAAAATTATCTACTATTTACTTATTAATTTTGCACCCTAGTTGTAAGTTATTATTAGATATTATAATAGTTGAGGCATATCCCTTTACATTAAATATCTTCCAAGTCTTCCCCTTCAGTATTTCAGTAATAATTGAATGAGTGTGCCAAAGCTGTCTACTTGTATAAAAATGTATGTAAAATTTTCAAAATTAATGTTGTGTATTTACATCTTTCATAATTATGCTAGTCAAATATTCGAAAAGACAATTACTAATGAAATTATATAAATTCTAGTCAAAATTTATTTTGAATCTGAAGTCTGAGAAATCTCAATTTGAGTTTTAAGAAAATATTAAATTATTATTTTTGTTCTAAATTGTCAATTTGTTTTAATTTAATCGTGTGTGGTCTCTCTGAAAATAAAATATAACTTAGCAATAAAATTTTGATAAAATCAATTATTTTTAGTCTAAATTGCAATTAAGAAAATGTATAGAGCTTTGTAAAGTAAGTACCACACAGGTTTAGTATTGGTATTCGATAGTGTATCGACACGTTTTGAAGAATATAGTAGGTATACATTTTACTGAGGAGAGATAAATAGCTGTGATTAAAGAAGTGTGCGGTTTTGTGCAGAGAGCTATATCTGGGCGTGATGCATATAATTGGAAGGAATTATTGGATAGAGGGAGGTAGTGTAGTGCGCTTATATAGTTCTCCATGAACTATACTATTGTGCGCGAAGTAAGGAACAGGTGTACGTTGGCCTGTCGCACGGCAGCCACTGTGAAGCCATTACTTTCTAATTTTAAAGTATTTTAGATCATCGGTGTCGTCAATATTAAAACTTAGTACAATGCAATTTTAAATAAATGTAAATTAGATATTGAACTAGAAATAATGTTTGTCACGTGTATTTAAGTTCGATTATGTTTTATGATAAATCAATCTTATTGTACTTGTATTTAGAATACATAGTTTATATTCATTATTGTTACTGTTATTTTGATTTGCTCAATTTTCTGAATGTTAACGTAAGCTAGGCTTCGGAAAATATATTTAGTTTGTTATGTTGTTCAAAAAGCAATAATATTCGTTGTGTAGGTACAAAAACGTCTTCGCCGTCGAGGGCAGAACAAAGTTCGTCGTTTATTTCATAATTCTAGTTTTCATAATAGATTATGTGAAAAATATCGATCATGCCATAATTATTATATGATAATAAAATTGCTGCTACAAATAAAATAATGGATGTAAATAAAATGTAAGTATAATAATTAAAGTACTTACCAATTTAATTTTTCATCCAGTAAAGACGGATTACTTTGTGTTGCACATGTTTTATGTTATGTAACTTGGAACAATACACAGTAATAATTGTTCACTTTAAGTTTAACCGTGATGATGAGACAAAATAAACTGACCCATTTTTGTTACAATATTAACTAAAAATCGGTGCTCTTTGTTTAACTTTTTTACTATTTGAGTGGAATGTATTTTTGTATCGTTTCATATATTATTATCGTATTAGCCTTTATTGACAGGGTTGAATACGATGTTTTTCGTAGTGTAAAGAATCAATTATAGCTAATTATACACGTAGGAGATCCTTCTGTTTGATGTATTGATATAAAAAGCACTTTCATTTTGTTCTTGCACATTTTTTATTGGCCCTACCGCCATAATTCGAAAATGGTAAGATATCTATTTGACGAATATCTTGTTAATATAATGCACTAACTTTTTGATTAAAAATAAAACTGATATTCGTGTGATTGCTTGATAAAAAACTAAAGGCATTAAGATAACGTAAAAGACACGTATTAAGACGTATGGGTAAAATGTAAAGGGTTGTGTATCTTATGGGCAATATACATATTATTGACTTCATTACACATATTACATTCTAATTTCCAAGTAGTAATATCAGGGTAAACCATTAACAAGATTTTATTCTATTCTTATATAGTACAATATTATTCAAAGTATTCAATAGTAGTTATTCAAACAATAAACGTATATACTCATTAAATTTCGTTACAAGTCAATTGCGGGGAATACTAAGGCAGACTAGAGACAATCCTTCGTGTATTTTAAAGGCTTTGACAAACAGCGAGTGCGGCGGGGCGCTGTGACATCACAGAACACTCTACGCTAACGCCGAGTCTCGCTAATTCATTATGTTCTGCCGTGCTATTCTCAAAGAGCAAATATCGTTGCATCTTTGACAACATCCGTGAAACAAATGACGAGATGACGAGAACTGCTGCATTATTTAACCAATCTATCTTAGGAATAATCTTACTTATTTACTACCTTAAATCAATTTCCGTGGATCAGTCCCAAAAACAATAAATGAATAATACTGTTAATCTTCCGCGAACTACATTAATTTATATTTGACACTAGCGGGGCTATTCGTGGACAAACATCAAAATAACAGTATTGTAATATATACTAATAATAATACTACATGACTAATTAGTCAAAATTACTGTTATTATGAATAGTCCCACTAGTGTCAAATAAAAATGAATGAATAAATGTTTTATTTATTCCGGCTATATACAATATTTTTCCGAAATATACAAACACTTGCTTAAATACACTACTTAAACTTCTTATATAAACTTTATATTTACGATGACCAACTATAAATGCACGAGATTCAACTAATTTTAAGGCCCGTAAAGAGATGAAAGATTATTTAAACTGTTGTAACATTCACTCATATCTGCTTACACCCACATAGGTAATATAACTAAACACTATTAGAACAATGTCATGTTACAAGGGTCACTACCGCAGTGAGATAACATAATAATTAATGTATACGACAGTGCAACTATGAGTTATGATTTGATAATCTTGTGAAATGAATAAAAAGCATCCAAAATCCACACTGAGGTATGGATCAAGAGATAAGCCTTGATTATGCTTTTCGTCTTGTTTAGTATTAAAATTAGTAATAATTGACTGAGTATAGTTAAGAAATCAATCTTAAAAGTCAACAAATCTTTCTGATCACTTCTGCAATTTCAAAAAGCATTTATTTTTTTTATTTTCATATCGCTTATAATTAAATCTTTTTGTTTTGCTTATTCCGCATCAGAGTCGATTCACACGTTTCCTATTGTAATTACACATAGTATGTGTGGACTATTTCTGTAGTGGTTGTGTTTTTAATAATTGTACCGGAATATCGGATAGTTTTTTGGAACAGCACTGTACGGAATGTGCAAGTATGCAATACTATTTTGTTACTTATGCACTGCGTTATTCTAAAGGTGTCACTGAGGGTTACGTAACCAACAGTGTTGTCTTATTCGGATTTTACTATAAGAGCTTATTAATCTCTATTGAAATGTTATCAGAATTTCGTATTATTAAATAGGGCAAGATTTCCCCCTACATGTCTATACTCAGCTTTTACAGTTACACATCTACGTAATTATTACCGATATCTGGTTTATTTCAGTAGGGGGTTTTACAATAGTTAGCATAAAATATATGTTATTCTACAATATTCTATGTCGCGTATGTATTTTGTGTAAAGTTTATCGAAAGATATTCATAAATGTCATTTTTAGAACTTAACACGTCATATCTTGCATATATCACTGAAATGTCAACATATCTAATCTTTTGTGAATTGAATTAATTAAATGTTATTTCTTAATATGAATGTTGTATTACGATTACAGTTTAAACACTGCAATCGAAGTTCATTTACAATATATGACTAAAATGTTTGTTTTCATTACGTTAATTCAATAAAGTGTGTAAATAAACTGGAGTTTTATTTAGCTGTCTTTTTGTTTATTATCACAAGTAAGGCGATAGACGTGATGGATAGAGTTGCATTTAGTAAGTACATACGTTACTACATAGTGTTAATGCTACATTTTAAAATGTAAAGAAAAATCGTTCATGTTTGGTTAGTGGGTAATAGCACAGTGAAGAGGTAATATAGTCATAAATGTATGGTAGAATGTATCGTTTATTAAAAACTAGCTGAGTCCAGCTGTTACACCCGCGTGGTAATAGATGATGAAAAGCATCCTGTGTTAATCCAGCGCCTCATCTACCTCCATAGCATTAAAATTGGTCCTGCCATTTGAGCTTGAAGAAGTACCTAACAAACATACAAACACAAATTTACGCCCTTATGATATTCAAAACCTGTAGGGTATATATGTTTGACCCAGAATTATAAAATTAGGCAACAAGCAAGGTCTCAGTAGTGATATTACATATATAGGTATTATATAGTAGTAGTATTTGCCTGAAGTTAGAACTGTCAGCCTATAATTAATAGTCACCTTTGCGAACACGTTAATTTTTCGTTCTTATTGCAAAACTGAAGTTGTATAAAAATGACATTCGCACACAAGACTGAATTGTGAAGGAAAGGAACTATTAAATTATTTGATAAACTATAAAAATTACAAGGGTTGCGATGTCGAAAGTTTAAGTATTTCTAAATAATGCTTCTTTCGGTTGAATAGAGCTGTCAAGGCTGTTCAATAGATGTCGCTCCGTCCCCGTAAGACGGTTAAAGTCAGATAGAGATTTAAAATCCGATGCTCGGACCCGAACCTCGGTAGCCTATTTGATGGAGGCGTCTGACACGGAGAGACGGAAGATGCGAGTTCGAATCCCGTCCAAATGTTTCTCTATAAATTTCAATGTTTAAAAAGGAATTAGTTATTAAGCTGTAAAATATATTTTTTTAGCTTTGTGAGAGATACACACAAGATTACATTCTCAAGATAAATCAAAATATATTCGGACATAAAGTTAATAGAGCAAGCAAATAGCTTTTTACGTATACGATTTTTTTAGAAAAAGGAAACTGGACCAAAGTTCTATTGAATATCAACAAGACATTTTAAACGAAACCGTAGCAGAAGCTACTGGACTATTGCAAAAGACTGTATCTAAAAATTTTCAAGGGAAATTATTGAATGGCAACGAAATATTCAAATCACCGAAAAAATCAAAACAGGTTCGCAGAAAAGAGTGGAAATAGACGAGTTTACAAAAGGAGTGAATGAAAAAATACCTACTCTGAATACTTTGGATGCTGGACTTGGAGAAGAGAATAGATTACACTGTGGAAGGGAATATTTAAGGCTGTTGTTTCGTAACTTGGTTTTAAATTTAAGAAATGCGGTTCTAAAAGGAAACTCCTTTTTGAACAGCGAAGTATGAAATCGTGGAGGTAGAAATACCTAAAGACTATTAAACAATTTCGTAGAGAAGGAAGACATATAGTTATATAAGTATATCTTGACGAAACTTATGTAAATGCGTCTCATAACGTTCAAAATGCTGGCAATCCGGGGATGTACCTACATGGCTTGCTATCTCATATTGGTCAGGGGGACCGTTTGATCAACATTGTGGAGATCAAACTGGACTTGTAGACGGAGCACTTGTGATATTCAAATGCAAATGTAAAACAGGGGATTATCACGATTCTATGAATTTCGTGATTTTTTCATTAAATGGATAGGTAAATTAAAAATTGATGCCTAATATACCACCAAATTCTATCATCGCGATCGCAGCATTCGGTTCGAGAAGAAAAAACCAACTGGCTTCTACCAAGGCAGTTATGCAATCGTGGTTACGACGACATAACGTGGGTTTTGATTATGAGATTACGAGGGTGGTCCGATAAGTACTTAGCCTCACCGCCCGATAGCGACACTATATAAGAGAAATTTACTATCTTGTAAGTAATATATTCTTGTAGACAACTACCTACTTTCAAAATTTCAGCCGAATCGGACTCGTAGATTTGTTTTGATCGCGTGTGGAAGCGGGCGTGTCCGCTTTTAGAAAAATGGAAAAGGAGCAATATCGGTCAGTGTTTTAATTCTTGTTTATGGAAGGGAAATCAAAGAGCGCTCGGATGCTGTGTACGGTGACTCTTCTTCTTCAATGGCGACCGTCATAAATTGGTTTAACGAAATTTCAACGTGGTCGCACGGCTATCACGGAGCATAACATGGCAAAAAACCACGATCTCGCCAGCCCGCCGATGAAGATGCGCGAGATAGCTGAGACAATAGGTATCTCAAAAGAACGCGTGGGTCATATCCTGCATGAAATATTGGGTATGAGAAAGCTGTCAGCGCGATAGGTGCCGCGTTTCCTCATTCCGAACAAGCACAACCGCGAGACCACTTCAGAACAGTGATGGACGCTCTTTTAAGGGCAATCCGAAGGAGTTTCTGCGTCGTTATATGACCGTCGACGAAACATGGATCCACTGGTACACGCCAGAGACAAGAAGGAACAGTCGAAACAGTGGACTGAGTCGAATGAGGATGTTATCGCCGCCAGAGAGGCTTACTTTGTAGACCTCCAAAAAACATAGGTATTTTCAGACGGGTTAAAGAAGTTGGAGCATCGATGGGTCAAGTGTATCGAGCTAAAAGGATACTAAGTTGAGAAATAAATCACCACTCTTACAAAATTTTCGCGTTCCTTTCGTAGGCTAGGTACTTATCGGACCACCCTCGTAGAAAGGACGACTTATAAAAATTTATTAAAAAGACAGAAACAGAAGATATTTACAAAATTTACTAGTTATTGAAAAGAAACGGATATGAAGTGTTGCGTTTGCCTCCATACCACCCTATTGAGTTGGTTTGGGATGATATTAACCCTTTGCCTACCATTGATGTAAATGTACGTGCGTTTCATTCATAAATATTTTGTTTTAATTATCACGGTGTATGAAAGGTTAAGGGACAATTAGCACAAAAAAGTACGGCGTCTAATTTGGACCAAAAAATATATTACAGGGATTATTTTCTGAATATTTGAGATGTGGGAGCATTCCGTTAACCATGCAATTAAAACGAGGACGAGTACTGCAAACATGATAGAACTCGGGATGATGCTGTTGATGTTATTATTAACACTCAGGATGACTCTGATGATTCTGATGATGGCTGCTTCGAATGTGAAGAATCAAGTACCTAGGTACCACCGATATTGATATGGACATAAGTGGCTGATTTATAATTTCTTTAATTATTCTATGTAATAAATATTTAGTAGGTAGGTACCTACCATAGTTTATATTACCAAATATTGTATTTACTTACCCATTAGCTTATACTTAGTTCATTGAAATATTGTATCATCATCAATTAATTTTCATTTAATAAATCACTGTTTCTTCGCAGCTAACCACTATGACGTCACATATCTTAGGAACTATCTTGGCGCATTTCTTCTCGTGTCTATCACACTAAGCGCCCCGCCGCCAGCACTTCTCTCAGTCCCCTTTGTCGTCCTACTCCCGTGCCCTGTACCTACCGCTCAGGCGAGGACTAAACGGCCAACCTATAGATACCTACCTGCCTTAGGTACTTGTTTTATCTTAAGCATAGGTCTCATGTAATTAGGTACTAACATAGAATATACTTAGTTCCCTTCGATTACAATATGTTTTATTAAATAGGTAGGTATGAGTCGATAT
Organism: Selenia dentaria; assembly: GCA_917880725.1. NCBI lineage: Eukaryota > Metazoa > Arthropoda > Insecta > Lepidoptera > Geometridae > Selenia > Selenia dentaria. The sequence continues at coordinate 14,358,390 of OU862888.1, read as the reverse complement.
TAAAGAAAAAAGTAACCGTTACAATTTTGCACCAATGCGAGTAATAGGCATACTGGTAGTGTGTGTAATGCCAATACATGTATGTATGTAGCACCTTAATGCATGTACTATTTATCTAGTGCAGACTTATAGAAAAGAAACGTGATTTTTAACTCTGGCCCTTGTAAATTAGCTCACAAACACGAGTCCTGGCAAGGGCTATACATATACGGATTGACTTAATCAAATGCGCGATAGAATCAATAACAAAGCAAATGCGCCGTAAAAACTAGTCATCGACATATCATTCAACTTTTAAAAGTTGAAATGGCAACGGGCACATACCTACAATTTATTACTTAAGTGTAATGTAAATAGTCGTATCTATACTGCCTCTACTGCAAATGAATCCCAATATTGCGGCAGACTTTAATAAGTTCTCCACATGATATTTTTGTAGTGGTAAGGCTTATGAAGAGTGCACCCGCCTTTGCCAGCTATTCAACCGTGAAGCAGTAGTGTGCAAACTTTAGGTAGGAACTGTGTTTCTGTTTGAAGGGTAATCTTTCCAGCGAAATTACTGGGCAAGAGAATTAACATCTTATATCTCAGGATTTAGGATGACGAGCGCAGTGCAGGTTTTCGAACTATTTACCGTTTATGGGCAATAGCGTCGTCACGCTTACCTTAACATCAGGCGAGCGACTTGCCAGTCTAGTAACCACTTGTTTTGTTACACATTAATGCTGGTCTTTACTGAATCTACTATACCATTACTTTTTGTAATGTGTTTAGTTTCGGCACGGTAATATTATCTACATTACCGTGGTGTCGGTCTCAGAAATAGAGTTCTGAAGTCAAAGTTAACTAATGTTTATTTTTTAAATTAGAGACCTGACGTACCTAGGTACACGTAAAACCTAAACTATACACATTTGGTTATTTTAATACCTACTAATTGATATTAATTTCAAAGGCACGTTGGTGTCAGGCAGCAAATCCGGTGGGCATAAAAATCACTCTACCTACCCTCTACAGCTAGGTCAAATATAATAATTATTTATGAGTTTTAAGGATAAACATCGAATGATTTAAAACTAAAATATCACCTTTCTTATCTTATCCCTTCTCTATTATCTAACCGTTATTGCTCCTAAAGATTTCCCATAAGAATTGATATAAGCATGTACATATTATTTTTATAGATTTAACTGTTATTGGCTTGGGCTGGTACTAGCTGTGGCTTGCGCAAAATTGTAGCTACTTTTGGCGCCACAATAACTCGGTCAGCCACATTATCCTTTGTCAATAATCGTGGCTACATATACCTAAATATAAATAGCATATTTCCTAGAGGACCGTTCGATACCTATAAATACTTCAGTATGTCTGACCGGTACGTGGAACCTAGTTCGCATGACCTATGTTTAGGTTACGTCGTTGAACTCTGAAATAGACTAGTTAATTTATAAAACGGTTAGGTCCTTCGCTTCGAACATGTTATGGTAATCGAATGCCCTTTAAGCACTTTTAAATAAATGATGGTCTGGAAATACTTATTATGTTGTTACATAGCTAGTAAACACCTATAAGAATTACTATTCTTTGCTACTAACAGTTGTAGTACACGCAGATGTTATAATTTTAATATGTTACCTAATTAATAATAAGATTAAAGCACATAAACAATTATAGATATTATGTGATTGAGTTATGCGATATTTTTGCCGAGTATTTTAAATGTAAACGTATTATATGTCTTTAAATAAGAGTAGCATTATCTCAAATCTACAATTAGATACGTTTCTTAGATAAGTAGGTCAAGTAGAAGCTTCAGGTAGCCTAATAATTCTATAATTTTGATAGGTTACACTCATGAATTGAACCTTAAAAAGGTAAAGTTAAATGGACACCTAAATATGTTCTATGCAAGATCGAAGATAGGGCTCGCCTGCTAGTCCACTATTATCGCTGTTCACGCGATTTCTTGGCGCCCTGACCTCAGCCGTCGCTTTATTATTGACTTTCCTCGACGTTGTGGACATAATATTTAACGAGAGTTGAAGCGACATTGCCATTGTTTTATACGTATTCAAATAAGGTAAGTTGCGTTGTCACGGGTCCAGCTCAAATTAAGTCGTACCAATGTACGTTACTTGTCGTCCGGAGTAGGGGCAAGATAACATGTGAGAAGTAAGGAAAGATTTATGACGCTGGACGTGGTTGGCTGACGGGACGGGAGAGTGGCGTCGACGGCGCGGCGGGCGGTTCATCGGGCGCTCGCAGTGCGCATGCCCGCCACTGCGCCACTCGGGTGCGCGCTGCCCCCTGGCGGACTCGCGTCGCAGTGAATTGCGTAACAAAAGCACACTCGCCACCCGACGTCTCGCTGAAAACTTTCTCGCGGTACGCGGCCTAGCTATGGAGGGATGAAAAGCGACATAAAACTTTCCCGCGGCCGCGCTCCGCCGTTTTGACCTTAACATATTTATTTTTAAATGACGACAATTTTTTTCATAAACTTTTGGTCACTCGCTTGAGCCTTTTCTTTAGTTTTGAAGTTTGGTTCTGAGTTGACTGTGGCGACAAGTGAACGGATGCGGCTCTCGCCGGCCGCCTACGTAATAGTGTGGACACTTCAGTGTTGTGTTAATTTGCTTTGTTTTGCTTTGCTGAGCGGTTAGTGGTACGCTGCCGAGCCGGCTGAGTGCCGTGGGACCGCGCTCGTGGTGCCAATCGATACTGCGGTGGGAGCGGCGAATGTAAGTTTTTTATACTTTGATATATAAGCAAGCAAAAAGTACGTTATGTAAGACTGTACAAGAAGCCCGGAAGCCAAGTGCGAACACAGCACTGTAGTTTTATGTAACTTTTACACGACCGAGTAAATTAACTGGCATATAGTGATGTGTCAAATTTTTAAATTAACGCTTGATTTGATAGCTCAGATACTTGAGTATTTCTATCCGCATTTTAATTTTTATTTTCAATTTTCTTTTATTTTATTATATTTAAGGAAAACTTACAGCTAGGTACAAATTATGGGTTAAGATATACGTATGCTACTAAAAGTTACACATACATGAAGGCCAATTATAAGTTTCCACGGATAGATATATATATATATATATATATATATATATATATATATACATTGTAGTTACAGTTACAGTTAACGACGATAGTATAAATGTGAAATAAATATGTAGATAAAAGAGGAATATTAATACTCGTACATGCGCACAAAATAATACGTAAGTTTTCGAACGATTGTGTGCCCAATCTAAACCGAAAAGTTCATATTACTTGGTAGACGTTTCAGATTACTTGAGCTTGTATTAAATATATCTACTTCACAGTTTGCCCTTGCTAAGGAGTTGAAAGATCTAGACGCTCGAATAACAAATGTATTCTTTGTTCGATAGCTTCCTTTATATTCGTGGCTAATACTGCGTCAGCCTACTAAAGTAGGTGCACATTATTTAACTGATAATAAAAACTGAACCATATTATTGTATTGTATTATCAAAAATGTCTATGACTCGTGACATTATATAAAATTCTATAGGGCCTTGTTCCTGCGGCGACCTATGTACTACGACGTGCTACGGAATTCGTAGACAATGTAGACAGGGCGGCGTTAGCTAAAAAGTGCTACGCGCTTACGACGTAGCAGACTTTTTGAATTTGGGATTTAGCCAAACTGTGACGTAGGTAGGTATTCTTCGAGAAACTAGGTCAGATATATAGGTCTGGAGCTCCATAAAATGTTTAATGTCATAGACTATGTATCGTTATAAGTAGGTTTATAGAGATATGTTAATAATTTTGCTATATACACCATATAATGTCGTACTAACATGCTTATAATAGTTATGATTTCGTAAAGCTTTAATTTATATATACCTTACCTCATTATATCGTGAATTCTAATGCGGTGATGTGAAAGAAAAATTTACTCAGGTACGAGTTAGTATAATCTATGAATAAATTGATCTGGCATAAATACAAGAGGCAGACACGCGTCTGTGTTATTTTGGTATTTATACAAGAGCAGTTTAGAATATAGCCTTTCTTTCCGCGATTATATACAACTGTCTTCACGAAATAATGATCTACGTACGTAAAAACACTTGAATAAAGGTAGAGGATATATCTGCAAGTTCGTTACATAAAACGTTGGTTTACATACTTTTGAACTTTATATTTTGGCTGATGTTCAGATCTACGGGTCGGTTTGATTCTCATTTGTGGAAATTGGTTCAGATGTTAAAATTAGTGTACATATGCCATACCGTATCTGATGTGCCCACCAAACATATTGATTTTTTGTGGTAAAATCGTGAACTCTACGGCTGGGATTAACCCATCGTCACTTAATAGCATAAAATAACTTCTACTATATTTGCAGTACTATCCTTACCATATTTTGAACGGTCAATTGTTGTGTTATATAATATATAGATAATTATGTATTCAGGGTGGTGTTTTGAGAAGGGCGGTGATGGCGAAGTCCGAAACCACGATAGTTAAGGAAAAGCCGTGAAACGAGTCATGCCTTCGATTTATATATTTTAGTTCTTTTATCTTTTACTTATGGCGGAAATGCACCCAAATGTTTACATCTGTTAAATGTTAATTCCTGTGTTATTGAACCAATAAATATCGTTGTTGAAAAGGATCAATCTTTGAAAAGAAATCTATTATTAAAAATGAAAGTTATTAGCAAATTTTTATTATTTTAACACGGAAGAAAACGTCCTATTAAAAATATTTCGTTACGCTCGAAACTGGTTTGTATTATTAGCGGGATACTGTGTTATTACATACATAAATCTACAGAATTCGCCATATTTACATATATCTTTGCACAAATCATCAAATAAAATACAATATGTATTCCAAAATCTCTTGTATTCCAAAATCTCTTTGTTTGGAATCTTAGCAATTGCTAACAAAAAAGTTTTTTAGTATACTAAAACAATACACTTTAAAAAAATAAATAAATTTGGCAGTTTGTTTTATATTCTAATACTCATACAATATTGTTTTTATGCACAAAGACACGAGTTGAATTTGTGCGTTCTAATCGAAGTAAAGAAGGCGTTGTTTTCGAATACTGAGTGAATATTTTCAGGAATCTGAATACCTACGTTGATACAAATACAAAATACAAAAAGACAACTATAAACCACTCTTGTCCCAATTACCAGTGGTCCAAATAACATCATAAAAAGGTGAGTTTACTTTTCATTAACTGTGTGTATTGACATCGTTATACCGACGATCTCTCGTTTGGTGTAGTACATGACCCCTCGTAAAAATCTAAATGGCCCGTTGAAAGCCAACGGATCACTCTTAGTATGGACTGCTATTATAAAGTTTATGTTGATTAAAACTGCGACATAAAGAGTTTTACATAAAAAGAGGTCAGCGCAAGAATATTGATTACATTATCAGTTAGTTGCAGCAAGTCCCCGTTTTGGTGGATACCATCGCAGCATCGACTCTGCTTCTCAGCTGTGCTAGCACTCAAGCTTTGGTTTGATGGACTTGCAGTGCACACAAAAAATATGTTTAAGCATAAATGTCTGCATTGCCACTGGTATCGACTAGCATATCACTTGCTATCAGACAAAAGCTCGCCCCGTCACTTAGTAATAGGTATACAAAATACCAGTGAACAAGATAAAGTGAATTAAAAAGTAAAGGGGGTTAAAATCTACCAGAGAGTTAAATGCTCGGACGGATTCCCTCAGTAGCCTAGCTGTCATGGCGTCTTACGATTGTTGTAAGAAGCGGTTTCGAATCCCGTGCGAAGAATTTTTGTGTCTAAAATTACAAAGTAAAGGAGTTTTTAAGTCTAGGTACATGAAAACATTTGTAGTTCAATCGTTAGTGCCTTCGGAGTGCAATTACTTATGTGATGAGCATGAATATTTGTACTAGGTTCTTCTGTGGTTATGATGTCTCAATGTGAGTCCATGCCGCCTACGACGCGGGGTATCCTAATGAATGCGTAAATAAAATGAAATAAAAATTGCAATTAGAACTACAGTGAAACTAAATTCACATGACTCATGGGTCACTGCAGGGATAAACTTCATTTATCTAATTTGATGACGTACAAATTTCGATTCGCAGGCTTATAAATGTAATTAAGTTTATTTTGTGTAGGCATTAAGATTGAAAACAAACTGTCGTTTTAACACAAATACATATACACCTTAATACAGCAGAAACTCATGTTTAAAATAATACGTTTTGTGAGGCTTAAATAATAGTGATTTACATTTAACGAGCGTAGTCAATTATTTACGAAATACAATGTTGATAAGACTCTCAACTTATATTTGCACAGACAATAAATTCCTCATGAAACTCCTCAAATTGTAAGGCCTTATAATATTTATTTATTTTACTTTTAATATTAATATTCAGAAAATTATTGAACTAAATTAATTGATGATTTTTAACATCGTACCTTACTTTCTTCATCCATTTTCTAGTTCTTACCAAAAGAAGACGGTTACCTAGTCAAAAATAGGATATAAAATTTTGACCGTATATTACATTCACTTTATTGTCATCACCCTGTTTAATCCTTCCTATACCGTGATAATTGAAACAAAAGATTTATGAATGAAACTGACGTATATGTACGTCTCTGGGACGCAAATGGTTTAAATAAATGAAAAAAAAAACTTTTAAAACAGATTATACTATATATAAACCAGGTACGGTAGGCTGTTTTATCGCTTATATGGCTATATCTTCCAAGCAACGTTAGGATGGAATGGAAATTAAATATATAGCTAGCATCCTAATGATATAATTATATATTTAATTTCCATTCCATTTAATTTAAGAATGGAAGGACGTATGTTTCTATAATTAAATATTTTTTTAAACTAGTAAACCTTATATCAACCTTAAATTTCAAGATTCAAAAATAAAATTCAATATATTTCATGTCTATATATTTCAAGGTCATGTTACATGAATAAGCCGTTTCTTTCCTTATCTTAATAATATTTATATATGTACTTACCATACAACTAGCTACTTGGCCCTTCGGTGTCCTATCTTAAGATATTGTGTGCAAGGGCTCCTTAGTATTCATTCCATTCTACTTGGGACCTAGAAAAAAAATTTAAAACAAGGGAACATTGACTTTGACATAGAGATGTGAAGCAAATTAATTCATACGGTAATTTCTGTTATAATAATTTAGGTAATATTAACGACATTTTAGATTGCCCTGAGTGCATGAATAAAAAGTCCTGTACGCGTTTGTATGAACACCGTCAATTTATTAGTTCATTATACGAAGAGATTGTAAGCACTTTACAAAAAGGCGCTATTTCGAGTAGTAATTTACACTCTGGTGCATCAAAATTTCGCAATAAAAAAATTGTGGGATGGAATCATCACGTTAGATGTATACATGAAACCGCTCGTATGTACTTTTCGTGCTGGCTGCTCGCTGGGAAACCGTCTACTGGTGAGATATATCAACAAATGCGTTCTAGTAGAAGTAAATTCAAAAACAAGCTAAAATGGTGTCAGAAGAACGAAGAAAATATTAAAATGGATATATTAGCAAAACACATACAGAATAAGAACTTTGTTAAATTTTGGAATGCTACTAAGAAATTAAATCACAAAAAAGTACTACCAGTGGCAGTCGCTGGCGAGCACGAGAACTCTAAAATCGCTGAGATGTTTGCTAAAAGGTTTAAAATTGAACCGGAAAAATTGGATGTGTGCGATGCTCACGTCATGGATGTTGACGACAATTATTGTTGTATATACACGCCCAGGGATGTAATGCGGGCCGTCAAAGACATGAAGCGAGGTAAGTCACCCGGCCATGACGGCTTGAGCATCGAACATATCCAGTGGGCAAGTGAAAAAATCTATGATAAATTGTGTAATTTATTTAATTTATGTTGTAAGTTTTCTTATCTTCCTGACAATCTCATGAAGACCGTGGTAGTGCCGATAGCTAAAAACAAAACTGGCGACTTGGGTAATGCCGCGAATTATCGACCCATCTCATTAGGAACGGTAATAGGTAAACTATTTGAAAGACTGCTGCGACCTTCACTGGTGAACAGCTACAAAATTGACGATTCCCAGTTTGGTTTCCGTTCGGGTCTCTCAACAGATTCAGCTATATTTAGTTTAAAGCAGACAGTTCATTATTACATTAACAAAGAGACATCTGTGTACGCATGCTTTCTGGATCTGAGTCGGGCATTTGATTTAGTGAATTATGATATTCTCTGGAACAAATTAGCCCACTCAGAAGTACCGAAGAATCACGTTAATCTGTTGAGATACTGGTATGGAAACCAAACTAATGTTGTAAGATGGGGCGACTCGACTTCCAGTGATTATAGGCTGGACTGCGGTGTACGTCAAGGCGGGCTGACCTCTCCGGACCTGTTTAACATCTACATGAATGACTTGCTGGTGGAGCTAAGAAGCACACGGATTGGTTGCCATGTAGCAGGTATTTGCATAAATACCCTAAGCTATGCTGACGATATGGTGCTTCTTAGCCCCTCCATCAATGGTCTTAGAAAGCTATTAGCTATCTGTGAAAGATACGCTGCTGAGCATGGTCTTATTTATAATGCAGCGAAGACAGAAATGATAGTTTTTCGAGCTGGAAAGGGGCCGGACAGGATACCAAATGTGTTTTTGAGAGGTTCACCGGTGAAGGTTGTTCAGGAATTTAAATATCTAGGACACATAATGTCGGAGGATTTAAGCGACGACAAAGATATGGAACGAGAGCGCAGGAACCTGTCCATCAGATGCAATATGCTCGCGCGTCGATTTTCCAACTGCAGTTCAGAGGTTAAAACTACATTATTTAAAGCCTACTGTCTGTGCCTTTACTCGTGCCAGTTGTGGATTAAATACACCCGAAAGTCCTATCACACCATAAGGGTGCAATACAATGATGGTTTTCGCACCCTTATGAGGAAAGCGCGATGTTGCAGCGCGTCGGGCATGTTCGCGGATGCACGGGTTCCTGACTTTTTTGCAGTAATTAGATCAAGGATAGCTTCCTTCTGGGATGGGTTGCGGAATTCGCAAAATGGCATACTACAGTGTTTGGGTGAATGCCTAAATAGCGCAATATTTAAATTTTGGTTGACGGTGCACCAGAGTGCAAACAAAAAATGACTGTGATAGACCTATTGTCACTTAAGTTTTATAGTAATATTTTATATTTTGTATTCGTTCTATTTTTATCTTGTGTTTTTAAACATATTTAAATCTATGGGTTATACGCCTGAAATAAAAACTTATTATTATTATTATTATTCAAAATAAATCACGGATTTCATCCGGTCCTTTACAAAGGCATAAGTGGGGCTGTAGCCAACACTTAGAGGCCTGTTTGGTATAAAAATACAAAGTAGTATAAAAAAACAGAAACTTATGGATGGATGGTGAAATGGTATATCTATTATAAAAATGGGTAAAATGACAAGGCTATTGAAATGATTTTATTAGTGATAAAAAGATAGTGGGCTATGGAAGAGACTACGGCACCTGCCAAATTCAGTCTCATTTTAAATATTTTGGGCAGGTGGTGACTTGCCACCCACTAAACGGGCCCCCCATAAAGGCCACCATGAATGGTGACAGAAAGGGCAACGTTGGTGTGGCTGGCTAAAGGGTGTCGAGAGGTGTGCTGCGGTTTCACTGAAGCGCTACTACCGGCGTTATGCCCTTTAACACTTCCACCCTTGGAGCTTTTTGTTACTTGCTCTTGCGTCTCCACCCCCAGACGGCCAATTAAGGCAAGCCGGGGGTCAGGGGTCTCATTATTATTATTATTATTATTATTATTATTATTATTGACTGAAAGTCCGTTTATGTTAAAGCGCGATTATATTAAAGCTCTAAGATATCCAATGGAGTTTATTGAAGTTGTATAATGTAAATATATATATTTAATTTAATTTTTATTTTTATTATTTATTGTAATTTATAAAAAAAAATTCTTGTATCATGGATCTCGTGTCTGATAAATAAATGATTATTATTATTATTACTTTTACATTAAAGACACATTAGTTATGTTCTTATCCCTTCCGCGGTCCCCACGCCTTATAACAATAGAGTTTTTATTGTGTCTGGCATGATGTATGCCGTGCGATTCTCTAATGATTCGTCGATGCGCTCGTCGACGAGCTCACCGATGTCAAATACTTTATGAGATATCGTCCTTGTACACAAGGTTGTTTCTTGCAGTTTCTTGTCATCTCGTCATTTGTTTCACGGATGTTGTCAAAGATCCAAAGATGTTTGCTCTTAGAGAATCGCACGGCTGTTGGTGATTAGGATATTTTCACTTGTCAAAAAATCAAATCAAGAAAATCAAACGGCATGCCTAGTAAGGCATGCTGTTCTGGAATTTATTTTTTTAGCTTAGAGTGAGGGCCTAAAAAGACATGTAGGTAGGTATATGTTGTTCGTATAAAAAACCAGCGGGCTTAGCACGAATAAATGCGCAAGTGTAACGTAACGTGTCGTTTACGTGAAACAACAGTATAAACTGTCATGTATCTAGGGCAACTGTGACACAGATAACTCATAGTTTGTAGGCCGAAGCGTGACGCGTTTACGCTTTCGATTCGAATACTTCCTACTTTCGCAAATTGTTTGTGCATATGGCTTCTAGCCATAGATTTTTAAATAACGAATAATTCGACTGTTTTATTATCGCAGCAATCTAATAAAAACAACGTTTCATCACGAACTTTACTTTAAATAGCAGTTCATTCGTCATTTGTACTCATGTTGTACCTACCTACTAGTCCGGGTCTAGTTGCTAATGATGCCGCTGCCTCCACTTATAAAAATAAAATGGCACGTATATTTACGTTAACCTAGTTCGATATACGTTCCACGTACTTACGTACTTAGATAGTTTAATGGACTGAGGCATAAGTATCTACTGTACTACCTTACCTACACAAATGCCTAATCAGGGGATTAACTTTTAGTCAGTCTTCCGCGTCATTACCTTAAATACTTACTTATACTTAATCCATACTCACGCACCGTACTATTACCTATACGATTATACTATATCGTACTTGCACGTCACGAATTCGAAGACAGACTAATGTATTTGTGTTATATCGTATAGGTAGACATATACGTCTAGTTTCATGCTCAATTGATTTTACTTACTGTTATTTTAAATCTTAGATAATATATGAACTGACATTAATCTGTCCGAATCAGCAAGCCTCATTCGAGGCAAGTTTTATTCGTAAATCTATTGTTATTTTTTGTTCTGATGCGGACAGATTAAGTTCATACCCTAAGTACAGCTCCTTGACTTCATAATTATGTACACTTCTATTTTTAATTTTTCTATGTAAGACATCCGTGTAGGTACCTAATGTTTGCTTATGAGTTGCATTAGGAAGTTGCTAATAAGCATCGTTATATTTTGACCGCCATCCCGCTACGTTTGTTTGTACGCCTACACAGGCCAAACATGTTAAAACCTATTTAAATTTAAGACATACATGCACATCCCTGTATGACTACTCATATGTTTTACAAATCAATAAATATTTATCTTATCTTTATCTATGTAGTTGTAGGTACGTGTATTACTGAAATAAATAAAAAAATCATATATTAATAATATTATGACCACGATTCGAATCTATGACAAATATGCTTTAATCGAAGTCCTTGTAAGTTAAAATTGTACCCTTAAAAATGTATTGCAACTCAAAATATTCGCGCTTTGAAAGTCGAGGATAATAGTGATTCGAGTTGACTTATAAGCTTATATATTAGCATAATGATGTATAATCGTAATCTACTTGTATTATTTTATTGTAATTAAAAACATTAAAGCTCTTCACCACATCCGTCATCATCCGTCAACAATCGCCATATTTGGCCAATAATACAGTAGAATTCGCAGAAATCAACGCACTTGTCCAGGAAATGCAACGTGTGTGGTTAAGTTGACGTGGCATTCAATTACCTCTAGAGGCTACCCTATTCTTGTTGGGTAAAGCTAAGGGTGCTCTAATAAATCTTATATTATTGGAGAGGTGCAATATAATGATTTCAGTGCTCAAACATAAATTGTAGTAACATAAGATGGACTTATAGTATACACACTATTTAAATTTAAGTTTAACTATTCATAGTTTACATTACGAAATGTTATGATTAATAAACTCTGTGAAACTTCTGTTTAGTCCCTTCATAAATACTTTGTATGCCAATAACAAAAAAATGTCAAAGTAAATTCCATTGTTAAAAAAACTATCGTTAGCTAAATCGTTTGTTTATACAGATAGAGTTTCCACTCTTAGGTTTGTTCAAAGTTGACTTGAAATTGACACAGGATTACGTACGGATTAATCTGTTCCGGATCCGGGGATCCCAATAATCTATCTATCCACAGTTTTCCTTACTAACGATACATACAAATAGTGTCATAAATCTAACTCTAGTAAGGTAAACCGATGATAGATAGGTTATTGGCACCGGCCATTAGTCCCCTTCCTACTTACTTAGGCCGGCCAAAACTGTGGATAGATAGATTATTGGGATCGGCCCTAATAATCGACCGAGTAGGTACATAACTGGTAACCTAGTATCCTTTTCTACCGAAATCCAAAAAAAGGAGGAGGTAATCAATTTGACTGTACGTTTTTTTATGTTTGTTACGTCATAACTTTCGACTGGGTGAACCGATTCTCAAATGTTTTGTTTGAAAGCTGGTGCTTCCCGTGTGGTTCCCATTTGAATTTTATCAAATTCGGTTCAGTAGTTTTTGAGTTTCACTCCAATAACTGAATAGAATAGATGTTGGTATTAAATGTTTCAAATTGTAATTGTGACACGTGTTATTTACATTATGTATATATAACAATATCAAGTGGTTAAAGCGTTAGTTAATGTGGATACATACTCAAAGTTTTTTTAGATTTAACTCGCGTTAAAATCTGCACTCCGGTAGGGCTGTTATGGATCTCAGTTGCTAACAAATTATGATTGAAATCTTGAAAAATGGCCGCTCTATGTCACTTTTGGCAATTCCAGTAAGCAATAATGTTAGTAATTTGATGACTTGAGCTGACAAAAGTGACATAGAGCCGCCATTTTTTTCGATTTTATCAACATTTTTTAGCAACTGAGATACATAATAGCCCTGCGGAGCGGTATATTTCTATTAAATGTAAAAATATATCTAGGAATAATCTCTCAAACTAGATTAATTGATAAAACACTACTTCATAACTAAGTAGAATAATATTCGCTTCCGCTATCTCCGCTAAGTAGAATCCGCTTGTGCTATCATTCTTATTTTGTACCATAACCACATTGGTAGTGTATCGTTTTAACGCTGAAACATTTCAACGCCATTAAATTAAATTTGGAATGGATATAGTTTTTTTTTACCGACTTCCAAAAAAGGAGAAGGTAATAAATTCGATTGTATTTTTTTTATGTTTGTTACCTCATAACTTTCGATTGGGTGAACCGATTCCCAAAATTCATCTTTTGTTTTGGTGTTTCCCGTGTGGTCCCATTTAAATTTTATCAAATTCGGTCAAGTGATTTTTTGAGTTACACTCCAATAACTGAATAGAATGGAAGTCCGTGTTAAATTTTTCAAATTGTACTTGTATACTAAGGTATCGCAATAACATTAATATCCTTCGTGTTCCATGCGGATGAAGTCGTGGGCAGAGGCTGAGAGAGAGGGTGATCGCGATCCATCGACAACACTCGTCAATATATAACTGCCTCTATATGTGTTAAAGCTGGGTATAAACCATCTCTATATGTTATCCAAATTAGTCGAGCAGTTTGAGCGTGACGTTACAAACATACACACTAATTCTCGAGGATATGTTTTCTTACTAGGTACCCAACAAATATAGGACGCAGAACAGATGGTCGATGGGGCCAGAAGGTTCTGGAGTGGAGACCACGGATCAACAAGCGCAGCGTAGGTCGTCCACCGACTCGGTGAACAGACGACCTGATAAAGGTAGCAGGACACGTTGGATTCAGGCCGCTTCCAACCGGTCCTTTTGGAAAATTGGAGATGATGATGATGATGAACCAAATGTAATGATGCCGGGAACTCTTGTAACCAAGGCTTTAATAACACATAATGTGTAGGATGTTATCAGTCTGTGGTACATATGTACTACATTATCTGTCATTCGTAGAGTGTGATATCTACTCTATGGTCAACGACCTTCTAAAATTTCAACATGTAATGGCTACTGCGCAATATAAGTTTAAAAAGTAAAACTATGGAGTTTTTTGTGAAATAAAGTAAATATTGTTTAAAACATAAAGCTAATATTATTTCTCTGCTATAAGACCCAACCTCACATAAATTTACACGTGTGCAAACTTGGTCATAACTGATTTCTTAAGCTTTCGCGATTCTTATAATGAAATGAAACTTTAAACGGATTAAATCGCGTATAATTTTATATTATTTTATCCCGACGTTTAGAACGCTTTTCATTGAACATGGTCACGGTTAGGCTGGATGACAGTTGTCTGCTATATAGTTATGAAATGAAATGAAGTGAAATTAAAATTATTTTTATGTAGGCACCGCCTATCATATTTTGATCAAAACTTTCCCGATGCACGCAGTAGTCACTCACAGTGGTCATAACTATCAATGCTGGGTGACAAAGGAACTGTCGTGCGATTCTCTAATGATTCGTCGTCGAGCTCGTCGACGAGCTCACCGATGTCAAATACTGTATGAGATATCGCCCTTGTACATATAAGTTTGTTTTTCCAACGTTTCTTGTCATCTCGTCATTTATTTCACGGATGTTGTCAAAAATGTAACGATGTTTGTTCTTAGAGAATCGCACGGCTGTTTATGATCACGCATTTCCACGGCGTGAAACAAAAAAACAGTATTATCTTGAGTTTTCATAAATGTATATAGTTGTGTTACGAGCCTAAAGTAGTGCAATAAAAGCACTGGCACACAAATAAGTCTATTAACCAGACACGTTGCAGTTCCTGGTAAGTTGATTTCTGCGAAATCTTTTGTATTATTGGCCAAATATGGCGAATCGAGAGCCAACGGTTTTAAAAGTAAAGTTTTGTAAGTATTGTTACCTTAGTTCCTGTTTAGATAATACTTAGTAGAGATTAGGCAATTGACATGATATCTAAAAGGCAATCAAAAAGTTAGTGACGTAGGTTTGGGATAGCGTGTTATACCTCTTATTGTTCATGTCTCAAGACTCAAATAATCTAATATTGTAGTTGTTTGAAAGAAACAGAGTACTGAGTCACTCCACGTTTAGGCGGATGTCTACTCTAGGTATGTCAGGGTAGTCGTGCGTGCAGTTCTATTCCCTATAGAGCAGCGTTACTATTCTATTGGTATTTGTTTTGGCTATATTTAAAAATACATTTTGCCGCGCACATCTGCTGGCACGTCACTGCGCACCACGCCAATTACTCATTAATAGTCGTTACAATAAACGCAGTACAAACAATAAATCTGCCGTGCGATTCTCTAATAATTCGTCGATGCGCTCGTCGACGAGCTCACTGATGTCAAATACTTTATGAGATATCGCTCTTGTACACGAGGTCGTTTTTCAAACGTTTCTTGTCATCTCGTCATTTGTTTCACGGATGTTGTCAAAGATGCAACGATGTTTGCTCTAAGAGAATTGCACGGCAGTTTGTGTTGAAACTAAAATATTTTAAACTGATCTAACGTGTAAGTATTACACAAAATCCCTCCGTGCCAATTGTTACTTTCTTACAGAAATACTTTTCGTGGACCAAAGGGTATATATCTATATATCTGCCTATATCTGTGCCAAAATTCGTCAACATCTTTTCAGTAGTTTAACTGTTAAAAGGTGGACATAAAAACTGGCAAATACATTTTCGCATTTATTTCGGATCACTAATCTTACTATCTTGTTTAAGAAATTTTTCAAGTTTTCTGTTAAGTTTTGAAACAATATACTTTGCTCGTTGTTATTTGTGAGAGGCCATAACGCGTTCTGAGCTGTTTGATATAGTTACAAATACATATTACTAATCGAAATTAGTCAACATCTATTAATGAATGTATATGCATAGGTATTATTAGTTATTCCTAAAAATAGTTTAGAAAATAATTGTACCGACCGAAAATGTCTGAAATAACTTGTTGAAGTCTTAAATGACTTCGACAAGTTATTTTAAGCTTTTTTTGTATAAAGTCGGGTCCATATTTAAAAAAAAAATTGACCCTTGCTACGTACGAGATCCATAGACATTCACCGGCAATGATGATATCATCAAGACAGGCGTAACACTTTTTAGTTTTTGGAGGACTAAAAAACTGCTCGACCCAATTTGATGAAATTTAAATGGTAGAGTAGCCAAACAATATATTTTTTATATAATTTAAAAATAATTTTGAGAATCTGTCCACAAATGGGGTAGAAATCGGCTAACATGCACATAAAAACACGAAAATATAACCTTCTCCTTTTTTGAAGACGGTTAAAAACGGTATTATAATTTTGTTAAAATACATTTTACCTTCTTCAGTAAGTTTAATGAACATACCTACTAGTAAGGGGTTGGTTTCTCCTTGTTCAATTTTGTAGATAAATAATAATAAATAATAAAAAAGATTTATATTGCCAAAACCACAAAAATATTACAGAAGTTTTAACATTTACCAAGGTAGAATAATGTGTAGTAACTAAATTATAATTATTAATAATACATAGATCATTTATTTCTTACCAACAAAACCTTAGTAATGTACCTAGGTCTATTACAGAATAGACATCTTAACTGTTTTAGAAAGTCAGTAAAAGTATTTAAAATTTTACACTACTAACATAGAGTACTTTAGATAGAAGTCTCTATAAATAATTAACGAATAGTTTCATACATAATAGCCCTGCGGTGTAATATGAAAAATGTATTGAGGCGTGGGTAGGTAGTATTTTTTCTATGAACCCAGACGTAAATCCCCGATTATAATCAAGGAGCAACGATCGAGAGGTCAAAAGATTCGGAAAGAAATTGTTTTCGAATAGTAATAGATCTAATATCTATCGAATAGTTTTATATCTTAGTAAAGTTAATTTTATATGCGCAAATCTTGTATATGGTTCATAGATTCCTTCGCCGATTAACCAATTTTATCGATATATTTTGTCGATATCGAAGCTGATTAACAAATTTTACGAAATCTTTTTTATTAGATATGTCCCTACAGTTCTCATTATATGCAATGAGCAAGTAAAATATAAAATAACGTAAGATTGACAAATTTGGAATGAATGAATACGATTAATAATATCGTTCAAAATATTTTATAATAAAACAATAAGTCAATAATATAAATATATATATATATATATATATATATATATATATATATAAAATGCACCCCTACTTCTCCTGGTACCTACGCTATAACTTGAGAACGGATGGAACAATCTCGCACATTCTTTTTGGTGGGAGGTTATGGCGAAAGTTAGCCTACTATGCGAACGAAGTCGCGGGCAGTCGGTAGTTCAAAATAAATTATTATTTATAAAACATGGGCTAATGGCACTCCGTAATAGACGTAACTTAAACGATATGTCACTTCTGTATGCTATTTGTTCGGACACACTTGACTGCTCTTCATATATAAAGTTACCTTTAAAATCCTTACGAGCTCCAACCCTTAAAACAAGGCACACACAACTCTTTTTTGTGCCGACGCACCGTACAAATTATGCAACAAATAGTATTACTATTAGAATGCCTTAGACTTTCAATAAATTATTCGACGAAATAGACCCATTTATTCTTACGAAAGAAGTCTTCAATTTTAAAGTTTGTAACAGTCGTTTCAAATTTATTTTTCAAAGGATATTTTGCAATTAATATTATTTAACCGCCAAGTGAAGTGATTGATTAAAACACTACTGATATAGGGAGATCGCACCATGTAGACCTTTCGGTTACGGTTAGGTTAATTACTATTTTCACGATGGGATGACATTTCTGTCTCTGCAAGCTACGAAGTCAAACTGATTCCCTACTATCTTATCTTTTTAACTAATGTATACCCTTTCTGTCCTGCCTCTCATCCCACGACACACACAACACACACATACCTACCCTCGCACACACAAACACACCCTCATATGATACACATCATATACTATACATGCTATTTGTTTGTATTAATAGGTATATTAGAATTATTACCCATCATTAAGATTTATACTCCTACTCTTAGCGTCAGCTCTCTTAATTAATGTATTAGCACATTACGTAGGTACTTATTCAACAATTGGCTACTAAATTTAGGACTTTTATTAGTCACGACAACTATATAACTTAGTCAGTTGAACCAGATATTAATTTGTTTATAGTCAACTACTGATTTAAATTACACCACATACATTGTTATTTATAATGTCTTAATTTAGTGTTTTGCGCCTACCTACTTTATTGTACACAAAAGTCTGTATACTTAATGAAGTTTCAAAATGATTCAGGAGTGCTTTTATAATTATGTTGTTACGTAATATTAATTAGTATAGTCCGTGAAACTTAAAAAAAAAGTATAATAATACATACCAATCCTATGAATTAATAAAATGTATTATTATTGTCGGTCTCCTTTGCTGTACACATTCTAAAATCGGTTGATCAAGACATTTCCTAAAATTATTTTATTAATATGTAAGCGGGGTTAGTAAGGTAAGTTAGTCGAACAATTGCTTGAGCTTTCTTTTAAATTGATTTGCAGGAAAGTCTGTTCAAATATTTTAACAATATCCTATTTTTTTACTTCTACTAGTCTAACGTAAAAATATATTGTGTAAGTCGTTACGATGGCCAAATTTAAAATATAACCGTTAAGCATCCGTCGACGTTTGTTTCCATCATAAACCTTTTATTCTAAACAGGATGCCGACCCGTATTTGTGTGGGTTCGGGCTGTTAGCAATGGACATTTTGCTGAGTAAGAGCATATATTGCCCCAAAGACTATGTAGGTAACAGGCTTCCCACCTTCACTTAACCAGGTTTCCTTTGCTCTTAATATTCACAACGGAATTCAAACGGAAGTGTTATACTTTATATCAGTCCTCTCTCATTCTCTAAGGAGATTAAACAATTAATTTAAAAGCATCAAATTGAATTACCGAATAGGAATAAGTCATATTGATACTAACGTATACAAGTTCTACATGAATGAATAACTTTAGGAAGTTTATTGATTCATTCGTAGTAGGTTTACATAGGTAAGTAGTTTCTTTAAAGGTGGCTTAAATGCTCGTTTGTTGGTAGGTTATGTGGAATGGGTTTAAATAAATAATAGGAACTGTGGTACATCGCCTCTAACCTACCAACATCATAACAATATACAAATAGCTACTTCAAAAGAATGTTACATTGAATTTGTGCTGCTGTTTAAGGGACCCTTTTACCGCTTCGTCAGAGGTTTTCTACATATTTTTTAACGCATTTTACTCTGTCCTAAAAACGCCAGTTTTAGGAACACAAGCATCAAGCTTGATTTGATTATAGTGCCAAGTTTTAAGAAAAAATCCTAACTTAAAGTAAAAACTAGGCAGTAATGGGGCTACCAACAGAAGTGAAAACTATAAACTGCAGCCCAACTAGCATGTCGTCGACGCGAACTCATGAGTTGAGTCCCTACCAAAAATCACTCAACTCGACTAAAGACGTTTTCTCTTTAAAAAATTGGCCAAATGCGAAAAAGCCTCGCACTAAGTATCCCAAAAACAAAAGAAAAATTAAGTTATTTGGTAAATACATAAAATCAAAATCATTTATTCAATTTAGGCATCAAAGACGCACTTATGAACGTCAACTTTTCGTTATAATGTACTTTAAAGACTCTACCGCCGCGTTCCAAAATATATAGAGCCCACCGAGAAGAAGCGGCAAGAAACCCGGGGCCATTCTTTTTATATCGATGTTTACAAAGTTTCTACTTAGGTACTACAAATATTACATTTTATGGGTGGCAGAGTGACAGCTTGCCAGAAGTGGAGTATTCCAAGCATCTTTATCTTCTATATAATGTCGAACTTTATAATAAGCTCTTTTATTAAAACGTTTTTTACAGTCAATTGTAAAATCAAATACGTTGTAAAAACGCACACAATTTCCTAGGAATGACTTATTAGTCTTCGCAAGTCTAAAACTAGGTACAGCTATCCTATTTGTATTTCTAGTATTAAAAGTGTGGTGATCACTATTTAACTAATATTTATGTAATTTTTTACGAACTTACATTATATTTTCAAAGACATATAAGGAAGGCAACGTCAATATATTGATTTCTTTAAAGAAATCTCTCAAAGATTCACGGGGACCCATTTCGTATATAGCTCGAATAGCACGTTTCTGTAGGATAAAGATGGTCTCTATATCAGCCGCTGAACCCCATAGCAATATCCCATATGACATTACGCTGTGGAAATATGCAAAATACACTAACCGCGCCGTAGAAGCGTCTGTTAGCTCTCTTATTTTACGTACCGCATATGCAGTAGAACTGAGTCTCCCAGACAGGGCATTTATATGAGGACTCCATTGTAATTTTGCGTCAATTTTAATGCCTAGGAAGACTGTTGCCTTGTTCATTACGAGTTTAACTCCATCAAGCGTAACGTTGGACTCCAAATATGGAACAGTAGGCAAAGAAAACTTCAAACATTTTGTCTTTTTTGAATTCAGAAGTAAATTATTAGTTGAGAACCATTTAGAGATACAACGAGTAGATAGAGCTATTTACCATTTAGAGATAATAAGTAGATTCACATTATTGTGTGGCTTCTAGTCGGCATCGGAGAGCGACATGACTTCCGACTTGCACTTGACCGGTTTTATTCTCAATAGCACAAAAACCCTTAAAAATCTATTTACTTGATTTTATAATTGAGTGATTAAAGTAAGTAAATTAGATATATCAATAACATGTAGGTACTCTATAAAAACCTACAATCGTATAGGCATATTAAATCCAAATTAACAACAGTACCCATGAAATAGAAAAACTACCTGCTTCCAAAGTTTTTTTTGGAATCGGCCACTACTTTTGACTATAGGTATACCTGAAATAACTTTTAATAACTACGGCATTTTAAGTTCAACAATTTTATTTATGTTTGGATATTGTTCAGCAGTAACGGTAGCCCAATTTGTATCCAATCAGAGCTCCACTCTAACAATTTGTTAGGCGCTGGATCATCGGATCAAGAGATTCCTGTGCCACCAATTCAAATCCGTTCATTTTCAACACTGTATTATTTTATAGGCTGTGTTTTACATGATGAGTCTTATGGAATCCATCAAGGTGAACTTTTTGAGGATAATGTGTAGATATTTAAGAATGAGAGCATACTTTTGTCAATTTGAAGTTGAATAATGTGTGTGTGTGTGTGTGTATGTGTGTGTGTGTGTTGTGTGTGTGTGTGTTTGTGTTTGTGTGTGTGTGTGTGGTTTTGGTATGTTTGTTTGATCACTGAGCGATTAAACGGATATTGTAGAAATTAATTTAGATACATCTAGTTCATAGGTACATACATACGTAAATACATATTTTATCCCAAAATGTATGCAGGAATTCTATTTTAATTAGCATTTTTAAACATCTACTATACGCCGATACATACTGAGCGCAGTAATAAGTGCGTGATAGTTAGAATTACATAAGTAAATATTTAGTTATTGTTACTGTATACACATTACTTAATTCACTTAAACTTGAGTTGAAGTAATTTCTTTCTACTTAAAACAACAAAGCTCCCACAAGTTATATAAGCGAGCTACTTTCGTAATCCCTAACATTCTGCTTGCATAAAAGCAAGGGGCTTAAAAGTCGAAGTACAAGAACGGGCCATAATTTGAACCAATCGAGTCTCGCAAAAGCTCGCAGAAATGTTCCTTCAACCACTATCATGAGTACTCTTCATATGTTGATATTTCATCGCCGCAACTATACGTATTTTTCAGCATATTTATATTTTGTATTTGGATTTCCTAATGTGTCCGTCATTGGGGGGATTTTGCCAATACTCGCCACGCTTGGCAGGCGGGTTGGCGAGCGCAGTTTTGGGGTTTTAATACTGGGAAGGTGCTGCTGCCCACCTTCCGATTGTTATCCCTTAGCAGATTTTTACGCACCCACGGGTAGAGTTGGGGGAGGCATATGTTCAGCAGTGGACGTCCTACGGCTGAGATGATGATGATGATTTGGATTTACTTCATTTTTAATCTTACTGCATATAGCTTAGTACTGTTTGTTGTCAAATGTACCTACCCTAAATATATCTTTCTACTTAAGGTTTATTAATATATTTTTATATTTATTCGTCTAATTGGCTCATAATTATTTCTACGCCTTTTTCACGCAGCAACAGAGCAAAGGGTTCATTGCTCTAAATGGTCGAAAAGTCACTTTTGATGCTATTTAGTCCCAGATAGATCGAAAATATCGAGATCGAGATATAACGAAACAAATCTCACGCTGCTGCAGTCGCAGCCTTAATTGTATTTATATTTAAATAATCTTCAATAACCTTATTTGGCCAGTAAGTATTTATTACTATTATCTACAATTCAGCTTGACTTTTAAAATGATTCAATCAATAAATTATTACGGAACCTAAAGCTCAAATCCACCAACAACATAAGTGTGAGCTAAAATTTCTAGTAGGAAACAAAAAAAAAACAAGAAGAAAAGTGAATCGGAAAGGTTGGCTTCGTCGCTATTTCTTCCTCCTTGTATCTGACCGATAAATCTAGTTACTTATATATAATATACTATATCCTTTTTTCTAGACCCGCCTCGGAAATATAACTGCCAACTGTCCTAAAAGCTTTTATCTTGGCTAGAAAAGAGGGCCAAAACAATTGCAATGTACAACATGCTATATATCAGGCGCGTCGGTTCATGTGGCCTAAAAACATTTATGTTAATCGCAAGGAGAGCTGAGAATGACGAATTGACGTTGAATAATTATAATTGGTTTATTATTTACTAGCTGGAGGGTCCCACTGCTTCGCTCGTTCGCCTATGGAATAATGCAGCCAGAGAACTAAATTGGTTAAATAATAGTCATGATTGAATATACGAGTAGCTTTTTCAGATTCACTTTGAACACGACATAAAAAATACTCGTATTATAAATCCATGTGTTGCATAATAAATTTATATTGCCTAATGATAGTACGGATCCATAAAAAATCACTTACATTGCGGTCGTCAGTGTGTAACCATTTTACGGCATGGTGAGTCATCAGCATATTTCTAAAAGTAATACGTCCTACATGCATGACCGCCTATTGTTATTCTTTTTGTGAAATGGCACATGTAGTTTAAACATACATAGGTACATAAAGTCGTGTCGAGTTGAGTAGAGCCACAGACCATTACTGCCGTCCGATT
Source organism: Selenia dentaria (assembly GCA_917880725.1). NCBI lineage: Eukaryota > Metazoa > Arthropoda > Insecta > Lepidoptera > Geometridae > Selenia > Selenia dentaria. The sequence continues at coordinate 14,334,904 of OU862888.1, read as the reverse complement.
CTCTAAGAGCAAACATTGTTGCATCTTTGACAACATCCGTGAAATAAATGACGAGATGACAAGAAACTTTAGAAAAACAACCTTATGTACACGGGCGATATCTCATAAAGTATTTGACATCGGTGAGGTCGTCGACGAATCATTAGAGAATCGCACGGCTGTTTGGTTGCTCTGTGGATAGAATCGTGTGTGTATAGTCGCTTACGGTAGCTTACTAGCTACTCGATACTCCAAAATTTTTGTTTTGTATTGTAATGCCGTGGGGTACCGGCATAGAATAGTACCCCCCCAACTCTACCCGTGGGTGCGTAAAAATCTGCTAAGGGATAACAATCGGAAGGTGGGCAGCAGCACCTTCCCAGTATTAAAACCTCAAAACTGCGCTCGCCAACCCGCCTGCCAAGCGTGGCGAGTATTGGCAAAATCCCTCCTATGGATTTGATAAAAAGAACCAGGCCCCCAGTCCCCGGCAGCCCCGCTATTCCTGGCTACGGTAGCGGCCACGGTAACGGTGGGGCAGGGGGTGCTAAGAATCCCCGGCAGACGCCCGGCTACCACCCCCAACTATGACGACTGGCCCTGGTGACACACAACATACGCACGATGAGGACAGACGAGAAGATATATGAGCTGGAAGAAGAAATGAGTAAGTTACACTGGGACATTGTGGGGTTATCTGAAGTCCGTAGAGCGGGTGAGGACACGATAACCCTAAAATCAGGTAACCTACTCTACTACCGGGAGGGCGACCAACAGTCCCAAGGTGGTGTCGGTTTTCTCGTCCACAAGTCCCTTACTAACAACATAGTTAAGATCGATAGCGTTTCCAATAAGGTCGTATACCTAATATTCAGAGTATCCAAACGATATTCGCTGAAGGTCATTCAGGTATACGCACCGACGAAGTCGCACCCGGATGATGAGGTGGAGGCTATGTATGAGGACATTAGTCAGGCCATACATACCTCTGAAACGCACTTTCTAGTTGTTATGGGGGACTTCAACGCGAAGTTGGGTAAGAGAAGCGAGGATGAGTTGAAAGTGGGGAAATTTGGTTATGGACAACGGAACCGTAGGGGACAGAGGTTGGCCGACTTCCTGGATAAAGAGGGACTCTTTATGATGAACTCTTTCTTTCAGAAGCCACCTCACAGGAAATGGACCTGGCTGAGTCCCGATGGTTCCACGAGAAATGAGATTGACTTCATTATGACCACCAAAAGGCAAATATTCACTGATGTCTCCGTGATCAACAGGGTTAAAACCGGTAGTGATCACCGAATGGTAAGAGGCACGGTGAATATTAATTTCAAACTGGAGAGGTCTCGTCTGATGAAGTCTACGCTCCGACCCACTCGTGCCCATATACAAGACCCCGAGAGCTTTCAACTTGAGCTATCCAATCGCTTCGATTGCCTTGAGAACATCGCTTCAGTGGACGAGATCAATAACAGGTTAGTAGAAACTGTCCATACAGTGGGTTCCAAATACTTTAAACCCCACCGTACAGATAGGCCACAGAAACTCTCCAACGATACCCTCAACCTCATGGCTGAACGAGGCTTACTGAAAATGCAGTCTTCGCATGATGCTGAAGCATATAGGCTGCTCAATAGACGAATATGGAAGTCCTTGCGACACGACATCCGGATCTTTAATACAAACCGTATTAAAGAGACTATAGAGCGGAAAAAAGGCTCCAAAGTGTTTGCAAGAGACATGTCTATTGGGCAAAGCCAGTTGACGAAGCTGAAGAGAGAAGACGGCAGTATAGCGTCGACCAAAGCAGAAGTATTAGGAGAGGTAGAGAGTTTCTACGGACAGCTATACACCTCGGTCGCTAAACCTGTTAGCAGCTCGGCCAAAGACCCAAGAGCCAAGCTGACCCGACATTATACCGAAGATATCCCGGACATCAGCCTGTACGAGATTAGAATGGCCTTGAAACAGCTTAAGAACAACAAGGCGCCCGGTGACGACGGTATCACATCTGAGCTTCTGAAAGCGGGTGGAACAGCGGAAGTGTTAGGAGAGGTCGAGAGTTTCTACGGACAGCTATACACCTCGGTCGCTAAACCTGTTAGCAGCTCGGTCAAAGACCCAAGAGCCAAGCTGACCCGACATTATACCGAAGATATCCCGGAAATCAGCCTGTACGAGATTAGAATGGCCTTGAAACAGCTTAAGAACAACAAGGCGCCTGGTGACGACGGTATCACATCTGAGCTTCTGAGAGCGGGTGGAACACCGGTACTTAAAGTCCTTCAGAAGCTCTTTAATACCGTCTTACTCGAAGGTACAACGCCAGAAGCATGGAACAAAAGCGTTGTGGTGCTGTTCTTCAAGAAAGGTAATAACACTTTACTTAAAAATTACAGACCCATTTCGCTTTTGAGCCATGTTTATAAGCTGTTTTCGAAGGTCATAACGAACCGTCTCAGTCGCAGGTTTGATGAATTCCAGCCTCCGGAACAAGCCGGTTTCCGATAAGGCTATAGTACCATAGACCACATCCACACGCTACGGCAAGTTATACAGAAGACCGAAGAGTATAACTTGCCTCTTTGTCTAGCGTTTGTGGACTATGAGAAAGCCTTTGATTCGATCGAGACGTGGGCAGTGCTTGAGTCTCTCCAGCGGTGCCGTATTGACTATCGGTATATTGAAGTGCTGAAGTGTTTGTACAAAAACGCCTACATGTCAGTCCGAGTACAGGAGCAGAGTTCGAAGGCAATTCCATTGCAAAGAGGCGTGAGACAGGGAGACGTTATATCTCCGAAACTGTTCACCGCTACATTGGAAGACGCCTTCAAGCTTCTGGAATGGCAAGGACTTGGCATCAATATTAACGGCGAATACATCACTCACCTTCGATTTGCCGACGATATTGTAGTCATGGCAGAATCCATGGAAGACCTCAGTACAATGCTCGAAGGCCTCCATCGAGTTTCCCAACGGGTAGGTCTTAAGATGAACATGGACAAGACGAAAATTATGTCTAATGCCCATGTTATACCTACCCCAATATCAGTTGGGAACTCAGTTCTCGAAGTTGTTGACGAGTACATCTACCTGGGACAGACAGTCAAACTAGGCAGGTCCAACTTCGAGAAAGAGGTCAATCGTTGAATCCAACTCGGCTGGGCAGCGTTCCGAAAACTTCGCGAAGTCTTCTCGTCAAAAATACCTCAAGACAAGAGTCTTCGACCAATGTGTGTTACCAGTGATGACTTATGGCACTGAAACGTGATCTCTTACTATGGGCCTCATAGAAAAGCTCAAAGTCGCACAACGAGCTATGGAGAGGGCTATGCTCGGGGTTTCTCTACGTGATCGAATCAGAAATGAGGAGATCCGTAGAAGAACGAAAGTCACCGACATAGCCCAGAAGATTAGCCAGTTGAAGTGGCAGTGGGCAGGGCACATAGCACGTAGAACAGATGGCCGATGGGGCCGAAAGGTTCTGGAGTGGAGACCACGGACCGGCAAGCGCAGCGTAGGTCGTCCACCGACACGGTGGACAGACGACCTGATGAAGGTCGCAGGACGACGTTGGATGCAGGCCGCTTCCAACCGGCCCTTTTGGAATCTCATGGGGGAGGCCTATGTTCAGCAGTGGACGTCCTACGGCTGAGATGATGATGATGATTGTAATGCCTTCTTACCAATAAATTATCTACCCATATACCAATCTAATAATGACCTAATAAATTACAGTTTTACTATATGTAATTATTATAAAACTGCGCTACAAGTATCAAACCAAATATCAAAATAAAATTTAGTTAAATTTGCACGAGATAGCGTATTTACTTTATTCTAGAAATGCGCCAGCCCTGAAGTGGTATTTTATTAAAATATACATAAGACGAGGCCTGAATAAGGCATAACGAGTCTTGTCGTGATGAAAGGTTGGGTGAAGACCGACCTAATGAATAATAATTGTTGATTCCAAGAGCAATGTCACTTGAGACAATCTGGCCATTTGTAAACGATTCTCTTGAAGGGTTATCATTATGGGAAGCTCTGTGTGTTTTTATTTTACGAACCATGAAAAAACGCAAACAATATGTATGTGGAACAACTGTTAAATAAATGCCATCGATTTTATACGTGTGATTCATTGTTATTTTGTAACCATGGCGGTTTTCACCCGCGTGGTGATGGATAATAATGATGATGAATCAAAATATATAGATATATATACCTACGCAGTGATAATGTAGCTATCTAACAACAACATATAGTTTGAAAACTGTTCTGTAGTTTTTAAGTTTATTCGTTACATACAATACGAGACAAATCTTTCCTCGTTATAATATTAGTATAGATCAGCCCGTCCATTTGTGAGTCTGTATAACTAAGTATTTTTATATGTTTATAATGATAGAATCGAATCGTAGCAAATAACATTGGTTTATTCTACAGATTTGCTATCAAGCGGAGCAATCTACAAAACTACTAAAGTTTCTTTTAATTAATGGGCAATTAAATAATTAATTATAAAAACAATTATATTCTAAATATTGTTCACTTAAATAATATATATAGTAATGTTGATTAGGATACAATACAGTTATTAGGTTAAACCCGTTTTAATAAGTACGCACATACGTTTAGGAAGTTTAACGGGCTCCGGCACCAGGCAAGGCGTACCCTGAACTTTGGGAACTCATTTTCATTTAACTCCGCCCATTTTAGAGCAAATGGGACTACAATTTACCGCACATACTTGAACAAGATTGTTCGTGCTATCCAGGTGCGAACGAATGGAACCTAATAGGATAGATATTTCAAACGTTTTTCTACCCACACTTATAATAAATGAGTAGAGGCCAAAAACTCTGAACTTAATAGAAATTTTTAAAAATGTGGGTCAGAAGACGCTTAAAGCTTCATTATGTCCTACATAAATATTTCAGAGAGATAGGGATACAAAATAAACATCATATAAGTTTTGGTATAAAATAACTCAGCAAGAGTTTTATAATTTGAATAGCTAAAATATATATCTATAATTATAGGTAATACAGAGTAGAGGCCAAAAACACTGTAATTAGCAAAAAAAATTTAAAAATGTGGGTCAAAAGACGTAAAATTACTGGACAAGAATTCGACGTTTTTGAATAAATGCCTGTCTGTATGATCACGCACAACTAAAGACTACCGCAACTATTTCGATTAAATTTGGTATATGGATAGAATATACCCGGAGCTCCCAACTATATAAACTTTTTGTCTCGATCAATCACATAAATCCAAGAGCAGCTTGATCTCTCTACGTTACACGATCTCATATAAAACTAGGGTCGGTCGAACGAGGTTCTATGGTACGGCTAAAAACCTACGCTATAACAATAAAATAAAACCAGCACACCGCACCGGTGTGTGTATTACTAGGGTAGGAGTAGAGGTGCATATATAAAAATAGGTGTCTCTCAAGGAAGATTTAAAGATGTTTGGTTTTGTTTTAGATTTCAGAAAATAGTTTTTAAATAGAAACAAACGAATAGTCACGCTTTTATACCCTCGAAGGGGTAGGCAGCGGTGTTTCAAATACCAATGTTTAGCCAGAGGGATATGTTTTTGGTCCCATGTAATGGGGGGCGAGCCTATTGCCATCTAAAGGGCACTGTTCTAGACTCCGGACTGCTATTGAGAATTTATTTGTCAGAAAACCCCATAACTGTCCGACCCGAGTATCAAACCCAGCACCTCGAGAGTCCAAAGTAGCGCTTCCACCACTACGCCAAGACTGGCTGAGCGAAACCGCTGGCGAGTCAGCTAGTAATAAATAATAGTACTAACAGTAGCTCTCGAACGAAAGTCAAGTTCCAGTATAAAAATTAGCCTACTCATACGACCGTTCCTGCTTGCACGCTAAATTGAAACTTATCATGAGATACGAGTGTTTATATTTCATTGGACACGGCTGGCAGCCAAATAAAACCGGCGAAGTGCGAGTCGGACTCGCGCACGAATGGTTCCGTATCATTATAATAATCTCCCATACATCAAACATGAGTTTTGCTGTTTTTTAGGGAAACCTTCGTGCGCAAGTCCAACTCGCTCTTAGCCGGTTTGTTTTAGTATTAATTGTTATAGAGGCAACAGAAATACATCATCAGTGAAAAGTTCAACTGTTTAGCTATCACGGTTCATGATATACAGCTTGGTGAAAGACGGACAGACAAAAAACACAGACAGACGAACGAACAGCAGAGTAGTAATAGGGTCCCGTAAAGTCCCGTTTTACCGTTTGGATACGGAACCCTAAAAGCCGCCTGGGTGGTGCGCCGGTCGAACGTACCTAAACTACTACTACTGGGACTACCCTTGTTCTACGACGGATCAGTTATACCAAGGAAGATATATATGGATCCTTGGTTATACCAACCATGCGGTTTCGATTTATGACTATGTAGATAATTATATACCCTAACTTACTCTTTAAAAGAAAAGATAAAAAAATAATCACCCTATGGTCGAGTACAGGTTACTCTAGTATCGTTACAAACGTATTATGAGTTATTTTTAAATATTGAGTGTGCTTAGCAGTTTCAGCATGAATAATTAATAAGCACCACAAACTCAAAACAACTTACAAACTTTCGTATGTAATAATATTAATGAGTTGTAATATAATAACTAGTTTTTGTTGGTAAAAATACACTTATTTTTCTAAAAGCAGCATACCACAATATTTCTTTTTCCCACCTTAAGGGAAACTTCGAAACTCATATTCATCCGCCTGTTTTATTTCGCCGTTTACAGTTATTGCTTTTCTTCCATTTTTGTTCTTTTAGTGAAATTTTCTTTCTATACAACATGACTATATTTGGCATTTATTACATTATTTATCACGTATATATTTTATATACGGTTGTTACTAATTTACTCTGAAACTACTGAGTTGATTTGGTTGACATTTTAACATATTATGACCAAAGCAGATTATGACCTAAATAAACCCATATAGGCGCTCTTTTATTCTGAAATAATATTCCTATGCTGGAATAGGCATTATCCATGCGAAGCCAAGGGTTCAGCTGCCTTATATAAACATTAATTTAATAAATTAAGTACATAAACAGAAATAATATACTGACGCGGGCGGGGATCGTCGCTCTGTGGTGCCCTCTGCGCAACTCGAACTGCGCGCGAGTCGATAATAATGAATAATAATAATAATTTATTTTTCAGACTCGAGATCCGTTGTACCTACAAGAGTGATAAAAATACCTACAACAAAATAAAGTGTCATATATGTCACAAACTAATACAGCAAGTGCCTGTCGCCCGCTCAATATGGTTTTAGTTCATAGCTTTCAACAAGACGAAGCACAATGCAATGACACCTATTTTAGATTTTATTTGCTGTGACATACTTATAATATTATTCACAGTTTGAAAACAAACAAAACCAAAAATAGTCCATAAGCATAGCAAAATTGACCAGATCGATAGTAAGAGCTATTTACATCTGTCTCCAAATTGGCTCGGAATCCTGTCGCCGCTTTTAGAATTCAGACATAGTTAATCTACGAAGACTACTTTGTATTCCAGTAACACACTACAAACTCTACCCTTAAACAAAACTTAGAGTTTGCGACTTGTATGCGGATACGTGCTCTGAAAAGTCAACTTAAGTTAAATAGGTATATGACGTGTACAGAAGATATCTATCATACTCCGCTTCAGCCAAGATGCCATCACGACAATAACGTAAGTATAAGAGTTTGTGGGAATAAGTAACTGAGGAAGTGAGTGAGTGGGTGACATTTGTAATTTCTTCACGCTGAAATGGGTCTATGTATGAAATGATAAAGTTTTGAATAAAGCTATACGCCCTCGGTAGAAATGTATTAGACACCGTTGTTTTATTTATACTTAATTAGTAGCTCTGAACCTGTAGGTACTTAACTATTATTGACATCGTTAGATAAAGCATTAAAGTAGTAAATACAACGACTTAACCTAATCTCTGTTTCAAATTTCATTCAAATCCCTTCAGTAGTTTAAGCATGAGGAAGTACTGAACAAATAACGTGGGTAATAATGAATGAGAAATACACATAAACTTTCACATCTATATCTAATATTAGTGTGCTCATCTTCTGCAGCTTCACGAACATGTAAATATTTCAGACAGTATTTAAGCATGAGCATACGAGCCCGTTTGATGAATGCAGTTCATCAACTATTCATAGAGGGGAGCGATGGTAATGGCAGTCACAGACGAACTACTTGTGGGTCGTGTGCCAAAACTTAGCACTCATACGTGAAGTGACAGGTAAAGAAATGCATTATAAGGACGCTGTCAGTGCTCGACCGACCGTCAGTGAGTACGTCGGTCGCGCTTGTCATTTTTATGAAAACGCGCAAGTGGTTACAGTGCTGGACCGACCGTAAGCACGCGTATACCGTACGATCGGTTATGCGTATCGTCAGGACCGACGGTACGCGCGGACGGTCGGGTGAGCACTAAATCCGGCCTAAACTTCATACTACGAGTAGCTTGATTGACTTAAAAGTAAAGACATTGCAAAGTTACAATGATGAGAACAACAACACGTTATGTAACCACAGAATAATTTAGAGGTGTTATTTCGGTATCGGAATCCCTGATGACTTTTAGCAGATTCCCACACCTATTAAATTTGAATATGCCTAGGGGTGCTTTTCATAATTTATACAATGCTTTTTATAAATCTAGCGACTTCGTTCGCGTAGTAGGCTCGGCCTTCGGCCTTGCCATAACCTCCCATTATTTTCTTGGTTTTTCTTTCATAAGAACCTGCTCCTGACAATAAGTAACGCAACAAAAAATGAGTTATAGAAATTGTTCCAGCTGCTCTCAAGTTAAAGCGTGACCAGGAAAAAAGGGGTTCATTTCTATTTATATAGATTATTTTTTTGACTATACATAGTACGTAACATGGAACCGACTTCAATACTAAAAACTGTGAAATAACTTGTCGAAGTCGGTAACATGATACTTTAAAAGTATCTATTATCACAATATTGTGCGCTAAAACATGTTTTTACCTTGTTACGCGTGTTCATACATAAAAAGAAGAAATATATACGTGTCGACTTGAGAACCTTTTTCTTTTTTTATTGAAAGTCGGTTAAAAATAATAAATCATTGTCACGATTGGACATTTGAAATTGAATATTAATAAAGAGTTGGCTTAACTAGTCTTAGAACTAATTTGAATATACCCCGCAGTTCTTAACGCTAAATTTAACTTTAGGCCTTGAGAGCTTCTTTTTAACGTTTTACGAGGGTTTTTATCTCTTTTTAGCTAACGTAATTAACGGCGAGAGCATTAGCGTGGTGAGAGCATTAACGGGTGTCCGTAGAGAACTGAAAACCTTAGCAAAAATGTATTTAGAGCTATTTTACCGCAAGTAGATTGCTTGCCTACGTTTTCTTTGTTTTATATGCCACTTCAGGGCTTGTAAAAGCGCGCTGGGGATTAATGTCAAGGTTTTTCCTAGAAGTGTTTCTTTTTGTTTCTTTGTTTTATAAAATCTCAAAGACTTCTAGTATTGAAATTAGTAGATGTAATTAAACTAGTAGTTCTGTGTACAGTAGACTTCGCGAACACATAATCATCAGCGGCAATATTTCGCAGTACTTCACAACGTATTATCTCGGAAACTACTTAACCAATTATGCTCATATTCAAAATTCCTCTTTAAAGTCGGGTACCTAATATGGCTACTAATTTTTATTAAATCGGTCTGTAAATAGCGCCGCAGCAAACTCGGGGGGAGTGACTTTTAGGAAATGTACCCCTCCATCCTCCCAAAATCACCGACGACAATAAAATTATTTAAATAGTAGAACACGCATACCTACCGTGTTTCGTTAAGATTAGTTGAAACATGTGACCTGTACAGGAAGACCAACGAACAACCTAACAAACGTACGGACATATGAAAGTCAATTTGACCAGTTACCAGCGACACGACTCCGCCAGTCGTGTCGCTCGCTCGGTCAATAATAAAATTGTAAATGATAGCAGAACCCTAAATTTAACAAAGCAAACAACGTAATAATTACCGTGTCTGATTTAACATGACGTGTATCAAACATAATATATGTTTATAAATTACACCAATACGACTCTCGTAAAAGTTTAACGATTTGATGGCCGAACAGTTTGTGAATAACAGTTGATTATTTCTAGGAATTTCTAGGATTGCGTAGTGTAGGCCGGCCCCCCGCTAGGTGGACCGACGACCTCATAAAAACCGCGGGGAATCGCTGGATGCAGGAAGCGAGTAGCCGGTCCAAGTGGCGTTCTATGGGGGAGGCCTATGTTCAGCAGTGGACGTCTTCCGGCTGATAATGATGATGAATGATAATGATGATTTCTAGGACAATTTCATCGATTCTTTTCGACTCATCCGAATAATATGATGTTGACAAAGTACGAATAGAACTTAAAATTAAAACCGTTGTACCTATTCGACTTACGCAGATGGTTACATAAAAGTTAATTGTTGTGCTTTTTAAAAACTTGGTTTGTTCAGTTCAGACCTAACTACTTTTCTACCGACTTCCAAAAAAAGGAGGAGGTACTCAGTTCGACTTTATTTTTTTATGTGTGTTACCTCATAACGTTCGACTGGATGAACCGATTCTCAAAATTATGTTTTTTGTTTGAAAGCTGGTGCTTCCCGTGTGGTCTCATTTAAATTTCATCAAATGCGGTCCAGTAGTTTTTGAGATACACTCCAATACCTGAATAGAATTGAAGTCGGTATTAAATTGTTCAAATTGTACTTGTTACATTTGTTGTGGCTGTTGCCATTGGAATCGACATGTTACTAAAACTAAATTTTACTAAATACATATTATCAGAATGCAACAAGGAAGTTGTACTAGTACATTCAACATATCAAACACTCAAATTCAAAGTATTGTTGTCACTACGATCAGATATAAACTAAGTATATTTAAATCTCAATAGGTTACTTTATTTTAGTAATAATTTCCTGATGAATCAGTATTGCAGCAAGTTACCAATAGACGGGAACTTACTGCAATACCGATTCATTAATAAATAATCAAATGGCAATATATGTTTTACAGCGTACATTATACGGCTCCATAAAATATGTATAAAGCTAAATGGACTATCTGAAACCTCTGCCATCGTTACAACTGCCATATTAAACGCTATGGGGTGAAAATAATGATTTACCTGTATAAAGGGAAATACTGGTTACAGATGCAGTAAATTTTGCTTAATGTTTGTTGAGACATACTTAAAGACTCTTTTTGAAATTACCGAGCTCTTGTGGTCGCTAACAATTCCGACAAAATTGTCTCTAATAAAAGCCGCGCTACCTTGAATTTGTTGCAATAGGTTACTAACTTAAGCTACCAAAATGTAATTATCATTAAGTATATCTGAAAGTAGATCATTAAGATAGATAACATGCTGCTTAAATCTGTAAAAAGTTAGAAATTATAAGATAGGTTTCTTAAACATCCAGTGATGAGACATTTTTGTATCCACCAGATTTTTTACATGGTTTGGTATAATATGATGTATAGTGTTGATCTAGCTCGTATACAAGCTAAACATGTAATAAATAACCGTTAAATGAATATCAGAATGTATTTTAAGTCTCGACTTTATTAATTATCAAACATATCTTGATAAAAGACTCGTCGAAAAAAACTCTGCTCATAAAAAGTTTGTTCAGACTCAACATACCGAATAGAATCGCAATTTAAGGGTAAAAAATTAGAAATTATAAGATAGGTTTCTTAAACATCCAGTGATGAGACATTTTTGTATCCACCAGATTTTTTACATGGTTTGGTATAATATGATGTATAGTGTTGATCTAGTTCGTACACAAGCTAAACATGTAATAAATAACCGTTAAATGAATATCAGAATGTATTTTAAGTCTCGACTTTATTAATTATCAAACATATCTTGATAAAAGTCTCGTCGAAAAAAACTCTGCTCATAAAAAGTTTGTTCAGACTTAACATACCGAATAGAATCGCAATTTAAGGGTAATTGCAATTTTATAAACTTTTATTTGTGTATGTATGGTATGTTTCTTTGGTATCGACTTTTACTTTCTACGTTAGAAGAAGGTTTCTGTTACTTAAATAACCTTAATGTAAATAATACCATTATACCTTAAAAAAGGCTTATATCCAATAAACTTTATCCCACATCAAACTCCTAGTCAAATTGCCATGAAGTCTACAATAACGAGCAATAAAAAGAAGTTTTCGACAGTATACTAGTACCAAAGTCTAGGTAGGCCACGGCCACTGCTCTGGCCAACTTGGCAAGACTGCCCAGTTAATTATATCAGTCTAACAGTCGCCTCATTGTCTTTGCTCTAGGATATTTGCCACAATAAGGAAATGCATGCGGCATTTCTTGATTGTAATAACTGAATTACACGTTCTCACAAATGGTACAAGCACGGGGTAAATGAGACTAGATGGAATGAAGAGAACATGCAAATATGAAATTGAAGCTGTCTTGAGACACTATGGGGTCTTGATTATTGAAGCAGGTGAATGCCTTCACCTGTATAAGACCGTGTAATATTTGTATATATTCATGGATCTTGAATTTTTATTCGATTTACATTTTAACCTGTTATTGATAAAACTGTATGTATGTATTTTCGTATCATACATTATCTTGAAATTCGCCAGCGGATGTGGTAAATTTGAAAAGGAAAGAAGAATATTTAATTGACAGAGGCAAGTCAAGGCTAAAAAAGAACATCGTTGGTGATGCTGACAGTAAGAACAGCTCCAAGCTCTGTGTAGAGAGTAGAATTCCAGAAAATGTAAAGTCAAGTCGAATTTAATCTGAATTACATTACATTACATTCAAATGGCAATTTCATGAGTCAGTGCGTGCTAATTCTGTGATTAACAGTGATCAGAGGGATGAAGTAGTTAGTACTAATGGAACCATTAATCATGGATCATGAATGAAACAGATAACCTTATTGTGTTGTATGAACCTCGATTCCTACGAGTATATTAACTTAGATGATTCCATTCCTTGTCCACATGGGCATTTGGACATCCGTTGGAGAGAACTGAGACTTTGCCAGGTCATAATGTTGTGTCTGAAGACTTCTTTAGTTTTGGAAACCCTGTTTATTCGCTAAATATGTTTATTTTATATTACTATATTTATTTATAGAGACCTTTTTCTACCGACTTCCTAAAAAAGGAGGAGGTACTCAATTCGACTGTATTTTTTAATTTTTGTTACCTCATAACTTTCGACTGGGTGAAACGATCGTCAAAATTATTTTTTGGTTGAAAGCTGGTGCTTCCCGTGTGGTCCCATTTAAATTGAATTAAATTGATCCAGTAGTTTTGAGATACACGACAATAACTGAATAGACTGGAAGCCGGTATTACATTTTTACTTGTTATTTTTCTTATTTAGTTTAGGCAATATTCTTGACAGTATTGCAATGTTAGGTCTATACGGCTGTAACATCACAAACGTAATATGTCCTTAATAAGAGTCAGTAACAGCGAAAAACATCTTGATCTATCCAACTTTTTTCTTTGGGAAGGATCGTGTATCAGCTCATATCATATACCATATACCATAAAAACACAAAAACACCGGTAGGTGGCGGGGAAGGCGATATAATGAATAGAAATTAATTTCAACCTGCTAGAAATTTATATAATACTAGCTGCTCTCCGCGGTTTGACTGCGCGATGATGGATGATGATGATGATGACGATGAATCTTACATAGCCTCAAGGTGAATGTAGCTTTCCAATGGTGAAATAGTTTTTGAAATCGGTCCAGTACTTTTTGAGCCAATTCGTTACAAACATACATACAAATCTGTATATGTATTATAGTGTAGACGTACAAAACATGATCAGTTACGAGTACTAAAGATCAACCTTATATAAAAGTAAAGGTCGCAAACGAGCAGCAATCTGTCAGTAAATATAAAAGAGCGAAAAGAACGTATCCCGTGGGAGTAGTAACAAGCAACCAGCGACTAGTTAACTGTTCACTGTGCAAACAGCGAAGAGGAGTCGTTCAGTCTGAGTAAACGGCCCATCTGGACAGATTTATCTCCAGGAAAGGCTGTAATTGGGACTGGCAGCGCTGTAGTTCATTACATGATAATAACGTAAACGTTTACCTACTATAAGCATTAAACATTAAAGAGAGCCCAACAAGGCGGATATACTATTAGTAACGAAAAAAACGATGAACGATGCAATCGATTTATCAACTATGATACTAAAGTTAAATGGTAAAACCGGAAAACACTCACGTCTATCATCTAGTCGTTATACTCCGACCGGTGCGCGACTAGCGGCCCTCGCTGCTAGACCACGCTCTCCATGAGGATGGGCATCAGTACTGCCCGAACACCGGTCGATAGACGTGAGTGTTTGCCGGTTTTACCATTTAACTATGAGTTCTCACGGAAGTTTTTGTGACAATATGATACTAAAAATATTTTCTGAAGGTATTTCTCAATGCTAATCGACAAATCTCATGTTTGTTTATATAGAAGAAGAAGAAGAATTGATAATTATGTAGTTTTCTCCTATGTACACAAGCTTAATACAGGAAGGGGCGGGTGAAATGTATAAATACCCACATTTACTAATTATCTAGCTAGTCTATGTATTTCATTGCGTAAGAGGGTTTGCTACCCATTGCCATCTAAACCATTCGTTGAATATTGCACTATATATAAGAGATTTAATTTCAATAGCTTCAATTTTTCAATTTACGGTACTATAATACGATATTAAAGCTTTCTTCATTCCATTAAATCTTTAAAATCAAACAAATCGAAATTCTGATAAAATGGTTATCAAGACCAGTAAAACGTGTCAGTATTATTTTTATTAATCATAGATAGATAGATAGATACATAGTAACTATTTATTGGTATACTACGAAACAAAACATGAAATAAATAAAAGAACACATAAGATAACAAAAACATATTATACATGGGCGGTCTTATCGCTTAAAGCGATTTCATCCAGACAAGCTTTGGTTAGAAAGAATATTATTTTAATCTGTCCGCATCAGGTTTATGCTATAACAAAAGATTTATGAATGGACTGGAGGCCTGCTGATTCGGACGGATTAAGAGCCAATAAGTATCATAGGATAGTCTCTTGGGATTTTTAATACAGAGGTTCAAGTTTCTTTCCAAATTTTGGGGGAATATCTATCTGGTAATGAATAGGTACAGATGGTTCTGTCAGAGTTATGGTTTTCTGTAACCTATCCGATGATGTATTGATTGATGGTCGTAAGATAAGTCTACTTATGTAACCTAGCTTCAAGACGCGTCATAAACCGCGTAGGCGAAGTAAACAAAACTATAAAATAAAACATCAAACTTTCTGAGTTAGTTTATCCCGAAAAGGTTAGTATTATTATAGGTATATTATTATTATTATATAGTATTAGAATTATTATAGTTATAGTATTGAAAAATAGTACAAGATAAAAAATACATAATATTTTAGAAACAGGTCACAATTTCCGGCTCATTGCCGAACACGGACAACGTATTCTATGTTCGGTGTTGTTATCTATATAGATGCTAGGGTTAGAAGTTATTATCTCTGTTATACATATTCAATATAGAAGTCAATGTTGAAAAATGAAACAGCTCTTAGTGCTTAGTCATTTGTAACTGTTAAATTTAGTGTAAACGTTGTTGCGGTTGTTTCCATATTACTAGGTACCTACTCTTAGATGGGCGACTATACTAGTAGAATGTTCAACTGAACGCTTCCGTTCTTATACGCGTAATCCATTGCTGTTTCTCTGAAGACTAGCACTAAAAAAACTAAATTAACACTAGGGCTGCACCCTTTTGCCAAGCAATATATGGGAATCGCTCGCAGGATAGGCTCGCATATCCTTTTTTGGACACATATCGCGGCGCGGTGATGCCTCAATTGAACGACTTGTGGTTTAAGGCAAGATTGAAGGCACAAGACGCGGCAGATCACCATTACGTTGGACCGATCAAATAAAGGCAGTACTAAATGGTCCCGTGAACATGTGCGCAAGGAAATTCGTGAGGAATGGCAACGGATTGTGAGGCAAGCCACCACCCGAACTGATGACCATGACCACTCTGGAAAGAGTGTTAACGACTAAGAAGAAGAATACGGGAATCACAGGTTTAGAAAGAAATATTCGTTTGATATGGTGAATATAGTGAATTATTTAGTACCAGCTTGTAAAACAAGTCATGAACAGCTTACGGCATAGATGCGCCAGTGTAAAAAAGTGTGCAAAACGCTTCAAATGTCCATAACTGCGAGTCGTGAACGAGCCTTAGTTTAACTGATTTAGAGTTAACTATATTTATAAGTCATGAACTTCAATTCTTCAACCTGTAAGTGAAATCCCAAAGTCAAACCCAAGACTTAAAATGGTTTACACATCACACACTCGCAACTTCTTAGTTAAATCGTCAAAACATTTAAATAAAGTAAGGGAACGGAAGCTGTTTTTGCGACACGCTTTCGCTTTATTTTCATCGAGATGATGGTGATCTCGACGGTTTTACTTTTACGAGATTTAACTTGAAAAATGTGATGCCATGTTCTATTTTATGTCTTAGTAGCTTTATAGGGCTTAACTTTACCCCAGTAAACACATTCGGGTTGGCTTTAATAAAGCTCTTGTTGAAAATACAGCCGCAGAGTAGCGCGTTCGCCACGAACCTCTCGTATTCACGGTTCATTGCATCGCAGCGGTTCATTTCACAAGGTTCATTAGGTGCTTGTCATGGTGCAGAGTCTATTCGTATCTTACATACGTAATGTTTTTGTTTAGGTACCTACAACGCCTTTGCTATTTATAAGGCTCCACTCATACAAGGCTGGGCTAGAAAATCTATTACAATAATTATTCCTGGGATGGTGATAGTTTAATTTTTAACCGACGTTATTACTGACCTTTATTGGAATAGGTTAAGGAGTAGGTTCTCATGTGTACGTATAGGTATATGTTTTCTTTTTTGTGTAGGGCCACCCATTACTTTTTTTATTGTAGTTATCATCCGATTATGTTTTTTTTTTCCTTTTGTTGTATAAGTATGGACCTACCTAAGTAGTCAACATTAATAAAATCCTTAATTACAAAAAGTTTTATAATTTTGAATTATGTGGTGCCATGGAGGTCAGGATCACCTAATATATATGTTTGTCATAACTTAACTTAATAACTTCAGGCCATAATGGGCAAGTTGATGAAACACTTTAGTCAAATTGTAATTTTATAACCTTATTCACGTCTATATCAAATTAATGCAAACATAATACTTTTGCTATATTATATAGTTGTATAGAAATAATTCTTCAACTATGGTAGCAAGATTGGTAGCAATTCGCTTGGGCAGCACAACAAACTATACTAGCAAACTGAAATCTAAAAGTCTGTGATTTGTTTTAAGGCTCACTCGACTACGAGCTAAAGAAGGGTATTATTTTTCGTCTGTACGAATGTATGTATTCATAATACCTTGATATATCTAAATTATTTTATTCTGTTCATATTAAACAATTATAATAGTATAGCATATAAGATCTTAATGCGTATAAAACTTAGATCGATAATCCTAATAACTACTTTTTTTTTAATTCTTTGAAACATACTTGCTTTCTATTATAACATTTTTTTGTTATTATAAAGCTGGTGCTTCTCATGTGGTCCCATTTAAATTTGATCAAGATCTGATCAGTGGGTTTTTTAATAATAATTTTATCACCAAGATCGAGTATAATAGAAAGCAAGTATGTTTCAAATCATAGAAATCCGATCATCTAAAAATGTATAAAGCCTAGAGAGCCTCTTCCTTTTTTGGAAGTCGGTGAAAATATGAATATTCTCTTCAATAGTATGGATATGGATGTGTGGATAGTTTTAAATCAGTTTGGAGAGCACGAGCTCACATAACGATATCTGCGTAAACTTACAAAACACAAAACCCACAAACAGTTTCTCAAATTTAAAAACTGTCATTCGCAAGCGTTATTTTAGTTAATTTAAATTTTAGTTTGAATATAATAAGAACTACCATCTATATATTATATATAATAGAAATGTAACGGATCGCTGACTGTGCATGGAAGATATATGAGAAAAAATATTATTGGGACTTTTATAAAAGAAAATAGAATGAAAAAATGATAGTAAGAATTTTTGTCTGTTTTTCTGTTTGTCTGTGCGTTTGTCCACGCTAATCTTAAAAACAACATATACGATTTAAATGTGGTTTTCACTAATTTATTTTGGTAAGCTTCACTTAACATTTACGGCCTTATTAATAAACTTGGCTTACACCCAGAGTAGTTGAAACATCTATCTGTCAATTTTTCGCTTGCAGTAAATGTCCCGCGTGAAAGCAAGACAAAGCATGTTACTCCTAATATAGGTTTACGCAACGTTTATTATAATAATAAAAGCCCTGGTGTTTCATGTCAATCGTTAAATAAAAAAGTTATTTAAATTGAAAGAATAATTCTCTCGCCACTACATCAAGACTAAGCGATCGAAACCGCTGTCGGTAACTTAATAAAAATTTGTTTTCAGTTCGTTACTTTAGTTTAATTTTTCACAAGCGAATTTCTATTATTGTAATAATAGTTATTTTATGACAATGTACTTGGATTTTGAGTTTGTTAGTCTTTGTCTCTGGGTGGTGTATCGACCTCATATTGGTATAGTATTGCAGTTAAAGTACCTATACTATTTATAATGTTTATTATATTACAATACATTTAGCTCCTAACTAAACAGACGAGTTTGTCCACATGTCCAATTATCACACTTAATTGAACATACATAAATTTTCCCATGCAATTCGATTAAATTCCCCCTTGTTTAGTTTAATTACTGCTACACGGTTCCGGGCATCCGCACGAACGCCGGTATATACTAGAACAATCCGGACCGGAACGGGTGTTGGGAGGCGAGAGGTTGTGGTCGCAATTTGAATTCTTTGCATACTTCCGGGCACTGGGTGACACGTACAGATACCGCGTGCTCTGTGAAATAGTTCTAAGTATTATTTGCAATAATGATCCGGACCTATTTATCTGTAAGATATTTACTAAATTGAGTCTTATATATTTTTTTTATATACGTAATTCAGTGGAGTAAGGTTTTACCATTCATGAACGATACGATGAAAAATACGTTCCAGATCAGCCGTGCGATTCTGTAAGAGCAAACATCAATGCATCTTTGACAATATCCGTGAAACAAATGACGAGATGGCAAGAAACGTTGAAAAAACAACCTTATGTACAAGGGCAATATCTCATAAAGTATTTGACATCGGTGAGCTCGTCGACGAGCTCGTCAACGAATCATTACAAAATCGTACGGCAGAGAACTGCCCAGACAAAAAAAAAACTAAAAATGGAACAACACTTCAACACTAAAAAGTGTGAAATAACTTGTTGAAGTCGGTACAATGCGCAAAATACCTATTGTGTAAACAGGTACTTTTGAACAATCATGGTACCGACTTTAAGAAGTTATTACACATATTTTAGTGTTGAAATTGGTTCTATTTTTGGTAAAATAAATCCGAACTTATTAGTTGCCCTTGCTACTTACGGGATCGATTGACCGTCAATTACGTTATCATCAATATATGCTAAACAGTTTTCAGTTATTGGATTGTACCTAACTCAAAAACCGCTGAATTAATTTTAATTAAATTTAGATGAACCAATGAACCACCTTGAAAGTATACTCTACCGAACAAAAAGAATTATCAAAATCGAACTACTCTTTAAAATTAAGTTATGCGTATTAATGCATAAAAAATATATGCGTTGATTTGAGAACCTCCTCCTTTTTTTGGAAGTTGGTCGAAAATACGTAGGTACATAGACAGATTTGTCTCAGTTACAGTTTTATTATATATAGGATACATAATGTACGTATTGGAAACGCGTAATTGGTTCCTACACAAAGCTCCTGGGAATAAGAGCATAAGTGCATTACGTATTCTGCGGCCTGTTTGCTTTCGTAATAGAACCCTTGTAATCCCACTCATGATAAATATTGAGCCCAGAAACAATGCCAGCCAATTAGGATAGATGGTAACCAAATATTTGTACTGTATTTTATATTTTGCCATGTTGCCGTCGAAATATTATTATGGTGTCTATAAATTTTGAATACAGACGGCAAAACTTTGAACATTTTAAAGCAACTATAAAAATTTGATGCCCGTCTCCGCTGCTTTTATAGACAAGAGCATATATAAGCATAGACAGTACTAAGTCACGCTACCTCTTTTGATAAAGTATGACTTTATAAACTATTGTTTCTTGACTTTATAATCTTTAATGATATGATGTTCCAATAATCCAGACTAAATTCCAAAAATACAGTTATTTTCTAATTATTACAATACCCCGAGACCAAAAAAAGTATTTTTTCAAAACATTAATACTTCTGTTACATTGTGGTAACAATTGTTGATTAAACCATTAATTATTACAAAACTGGACATATTACAATATCAGCATTAGGTACAATAATTATGGTTTATGTAACCACGTGACGTAACGGACAATTTATTTAGTGCTATGCCTATCTCTGACAAGCGTAGACTACATAAGTACAAATTCTATCCACTCAGCAAGCTTCGCGCGACACTAAAGTATACTTATTCTAAATTCCCAATTTATCTTACTAAGGAGCATTATAAACAAAGCACAATTTATCACTTCTGATTGTACCTACGCAGAATATTTTCAGACACTGCGTTGCCACCTGGATGGACCTTTACTGAAGAGGCCTAAGTTTAGTCTTGCAAATTGATCGTAAAATCGTCATAATCTGCCGATTTCGTTCCCACTGCTGGGACATGAGCCTTCCTCTCAGAGAGAGGAGTTGGGCCATAATCCACCAAGCGGGCCCAGTGCGGCTAGTTAGTGGCAAACCCATGTCGAAGTTTTCAGGCCGCCCGAAGGCCTTCAACATAGCCTAACAACTGTTGTCTTAAGACAGAACGCTAGGACCGACTGCTTAATGTGCGTTCTGAAGCACGGAAGTGCCCAGTTGAATAATGCCACTAGCGATCACCCATCCAAGTCCTGACCGCAGCAAGTGTTGCTTAACTTGTTGAATGGTTAAGATCGCCAAGTCAAGCTTCGCTACGAGGACTTGGTTATTAGCTGTTCTGAGCTTGTTAATTCTTTCTGAGGTCTCAGTCATGAGCCGGTAATGAGGGACGCGGTTCATCGTGACCTATAAACACACACATACACGTTCCGACCGCCCAACATCCGGAGCTAGCTGGAAGTGTAACCAAGTAAATTATTCAACACGTCTGTTCGCACACAATCTCTTGGGACCCATTCCCTCGACATTCTATTTGGCCGTATAGATTTCTCCACAACATTTATAGCAGTATGAAAAATATGTAATGATAAAATGAAAAGATGTAACGGTCCGGTTTCCGAGTTTTCTAAAAGCGCCCTGACAAGAATAAAGTAATGTACAAAATTGTGATATCCCACTATTCTTATTCAGAGCTCGGACAATCGCAAAGGCTACTCGCAAAACTAGAATAAATTATTCACGACGTGTACTCTTTGTTATTTTTAGTATAATATTAATTTTGGCGAGGATAGGATTTATTCGGCCTAGTATCGGGTCATGAGTTAGCGTAGGTTTTACCGACTATCTGAAGTTCTATATATATCACTTTCAAACCATTGATCGGCTTAAACCCATTGAATGCTGGCTACGTATATAATATAGCGTAGATCTCTCGCTTCTTTTATACTGAAATTGCTGTGCGTTGGCGTCCTAAATAAGAAATATTTACAATAACTGGCGCCTTGAAAAGAAAATGCAGCATGAAAAAGTAACTTTATGATAAGGGTAGTACAAAAACAAAACTTTTCAAATAATCTTTCAGAGAAAAACGGTCATATAGCATTTATGAAAACGTGGAGCCAAATACGCAATATTACGTAGTTGAACATTTATATAGTGGCATCCATACACAGTCTGATCACAATAGTCAGCATTCAACGGGTTAAGTAGGAACAGAAAAACACGAGTACTGCCTACGTTAACTTCGCTGATGTACGGATATTGTCCATCTGATTATCTGATATAACACAAATGAGTCAAAGGTTAATTAAGCCTGTTATTTATTTTGGTTGCGTCAGATTGTCCGCATGAATCCGACTATTTTTAGACGAGCCTACACTCCTCTACGAACACATTTTATGAAGTATAATTACCTATTTATACCTACAGACAAATAAGAGCTATCTAGGCCCTGAAAATCAATATCTACTCGCGCCATACTACACATTGTCTTGTTATTAATAACTCCCTGTATTTGCATATATGCGAATACATAAACATGAAACTGAACTGGAAATGCATCGTTAGCAATAAAGGAAAAACCGAAATAAGTTTTAGTGTCTTGTTCCCAAGGACACAGACATTTCTAATGTATAATTTCAATTAAGTGGAATAAGCGTAACTAACGTAAAAGTAACGCAATTATATATGTTGGGTACTTGTTTTGCTGTCCAATCAGTTTTAGAATTGTTTTAATAGAGCTACGTATACCTAATAAAATAATAGGTACTGCCTGTATCTTAGTCGTTTAACATACGGTCATTTAAAATTTTCTCAAAATCCTTTCAACGTGAAAAAGAAACAAACTCACTCGATCACGTACTTTTCAATTATAGAGTGTGATAACGTGATCATCATTTCGACTTAAAATACTACAAAACCAGAACCATTAATCAGTTCGTGTTATAAAGACGTTTTAGAAATTAAACTCAAAACCACTTTGTATAAAGAAGTAACTTTCTACCCAAATCTTAAAACTTCACGACTCCGCGTAGCTCCTAGCCACAAAGAGCTTCCGTCTTGAGATATAATCATAAATTATAATATAAATTAGAGTGGTGCACGCTCCTGACTTCGCTTCTTGAAGTAAACGCGTGTAGGTACGGCCTTGGCATATATGTTTACCTATCATAACATTTCTGCGCCTTGACACAGTCATAATAAGAAGACTTTATTATTCACTACGCTATACGCATTCATCTTTAACTTATTAATTTAATAGTTATATATAATTACTTTGCAATGTTGACCTCAGTCGAGAACGAAGCTAAAACAGAAGGCGTTTATTAGGAACCTTCTCCTCCTTGCGTCGTATTCCTCAGTGATGACGGTCGTGACCTCCCTTTGGAACCACCTTCTGTCGTATGACCGTTCTCCATCTGTTTCTGTATCTGGCGGCGTGGAGGGCGTCATGAAACGTAGAGTCGAGCGCGGTGCGGATTTGGTCGGACTAACGTATTGGGCTGCGACCACGAGGCCTTTTCCCGTCTACTTTTATTAGGAACACAGTAAAAGCTATTTGTTTCACCTTATATGTTCTTGTTCATTTTAGAAAGTCTATAAGCGAACCTTTTTCATTATTAAACTTTTAATAAGAATTGCGACACTAGTGGTGTTTGTTTTATTATCTTACCTTTATACCTATGCAGCCTGTAAGCCCAACGAATAGTATTTTAGGGTTTTTCTATAATCTGTATCTATATTATAAAAATATGGATTCACATTAAAAAAATATGAAAACTGCGCAGAAACTTACAAAATTTAATCTGTATATTTAAAAATGAATCTTTATTTCCCTTGGTCATCGAATGAAAGAAAAATCAAGAAAAGATGGGTATGGCGAGGTCGATGGCCAACCCTACTAGTCTCGGGCAGTCGCTAGTATACATATTAAAATGAACCCCTATTTTTCCTAGTCACGCTATAACTTGAGAACGGATGAAACAATCTCGCTAATTCTTTTGTTGTTTTGTTTATTATTAACAGAAGGTTTTAATGAAGATAAAAACCGAGAAAAGACGGGAGGTTATGGCAGAAAGCCGCAGGCGGAGCCTACTACGCGAACGAAGACGCGGGCAGTCGCTATTTCTTAATAAATAACAGTAAAGTTTGCGATCCCATTACCAAAAATATATGCGATATCTTTCTCTATCAATAACTACCATATTAATAGCATATATATCTATATATCTACTTCGTTGAAGCGCTTTATTCGGAACTAGTCTAGTCGTTTCGTAAATTGCAACTCTTCAACTGCAGGAACTTTTTTAAGACAACAGCGAAGACCGAGTTCATTGGGAGCGTTGTTGTTTGAAACATTCGGATCGTCAAAAACTACGTCACGAAACTGTCGTTCTATATCGCTCTTATCGATTGGTCACTTATGGTCTATCCGCCAAACATCACTGGGCCCACGTGGTGGATTGTGACTGATAGTTCTCTACCTGAGAGGAAGTGCTGTGACCTAAAACGAGTTATGCTTTATACTTACACTAAGAACGTTAAATACTTTTTCTTCACGTATCTGCAATATTATACTCGTGTATTAAGATTTTATTACATTATTTTCCACAGTATAGAATGGATATATAGATAGGTATGTACATAATTATACGTCAAATCACGACGACATACCAGATTACCTTGGATATGCCGACGAGCTCCTTATTCATGCCGTAACTCCCACATTCCTGGTTCCTGCGAGACGCTCCGCTATCATAAAATAACGCTCTCCTCACTATCACTCACATATTTGCTAATAATTTGGTATAGTGACTGTATGATATTCAATGACATTATCTTTCTTTTGTTGTGTCAACTGAAGATATACAGTGTAACAGTGTTACCCATGCCTTTGTACATGCCCGTGTAACAGAAAACAAACAAACAAATAACACCAAGTAGAAGTCGTAGAACATCTTAATGCTTCGTGTTTTTATTGCCCGTAGCACACCTAAAATTTCTGGGTGCTACACGACCAATACTCACTGTAAACACACAACTTTGTGACATTAAAAACCTCACATCACCTCTCTGCAATCTTCATCTTGCAGAACTAGTAATAAAAGTGACCCATACCGGTCATACCATTAAATTTCCTAACTTGAGAGGTACGACTAAATTCATGTGCAATATTTTCGTGATTCATAGAAAACGAGTAGGTCATATCATATCATCATAATCAGCCCATTTTGTTCCCAGTGCTGGGACTCGAGCCTTCCTCTCAGAGAGAGGAGTTGGGCCATAATCCACCACAAGGGCCCAGTGCCGCATGGTGGATAGGTTAGTTGCCAACACATCAGGCCGCCCGAAGGCCTTCGACATAGCCTGGTGATCTGACTTCTCACATAAAACTAATAACTCTACCACATACTCGTACCATCATTGAAGTATAATAAATTTGCAAAGGGAAAACACTGTATCGCATCCTACTATGGATGTATGGATGTGTGGATCTTTGTTATTCTTTCACGCTCAAACGGCGAGGACAATTTTGATGAAATTTGGTATCGAGGTAGATGAGGCGCTGGATTAGCACATATGATACTTTTCATCATTATCATCATCCATCACCGCGCGGGTGAAAAATATGCTTGGGCACAGCATAGACAAAATAATAAGATTTCCGCCTACGTCAAGATCGTAATGATGACAGTTCTGTCAAAGTGTGTGTGTCAAAAGCCAATTTGACATGGTCGGTACACTAGACGTGCTCGGCGACCGTCAAGGGTGATGAAATGTAACACAAATACCGTCAAGGGCGATGAAATGTAATGACAGATTTTTTCCATGGTGATTAATTTTATATTTGTATGTCCGTATGTCCTGTATTTTATTATTAATGTTTACTGATAATGAGTATGGTGATAATAAGTATTTAACTTTATCCATATAGTATCACTATAGCAATTGCGTTTGACCACGTACATATTTTATGAAATTTTAGTAAAGATAGATATGCCCTTGTAGAAGATAAAGCTATACTTACTCGAAGTACTTATCCTGCGCAGACGTAGTCGCGGGCACCAGCTAATACTTTATATTGCCGACCCCGCGAGATTGCACTTTGCTGCGTCCAGCACATAAAAATTTATAGGTAGGTACTCGTATAATAACATAACACAATACTTATAATTATTAGACAACTTATAAAATATGATTCACTTCTTAACTCTAATTCGAATTGGTATACGTAATTTTATTAATAATACACTCGTTGAACTTCAGTAAATTTGACTACGTTTGTATACTTAGCTTTCTTTGTGTGTTTCGGTTCGTGTGGACGGTAAATATTTTCTTTTCCACCCTGCCTAGCTATATACCTACACAAGCATACGAGTAAGTCGTTGTACGAGTAACAAACAATTACACTGAGGGCTACCACTCTAGTTAATTTTTTCGACTTGCCTAAACTTTTATCGATAGCTTAAGAAATTATTTCTATGTACAATGTTAATAAATATTTATTCATATTCACGAAGTTCTGACTGTTCAAATTTGTCTTGTACATTATTTGAAGTATTGAAAATAGACTATATTTTAGGCTTTGCGAGGCTTGAGTACTTTAGAAACTCAGTGGTGCTGATGTAAGTTTTCTCGTTATATTATGCTTTGCAAATGTTATATTTAAAATAACCAGTTGTAGGTCAATCAATACATCTTGATAGTCAAATACGTACAAACGTTTTGATTAAGGCTATAACATCAGCACGTCTTCTCGGGTAAGAAGTACTTATATTTAGTTTTCACACTACGCCGTTTATTACTTATTTATTATTTTACTTACTTTACTATTTCTACCGATTTCCAAAAAAAGGATTAGGTTACTTAATTTGACTGTATTTTTTAATGTTTGTTACGTACATAACTTTCGACTGGGTGTACCGATTCTCAAAATTCTTTTTTGTTTGCAAGCTGGTGTTTGCCCTTGTGTACCAAATTTAAATATAGTCGTTATAATAATAACAAACATAGCTGACATACAAAGGATATTATTACATACCTGTAGGCAAAGCTCAGAATACAAATCAAAATATAGATCAAATATTGCCGATGCGACGGTTTCCATCGGTACATAAAACGTTATGCTTTCAATAAGCTTTATCTTTCCCTTATCTTTTACCATAACCCATATAGCCCCCCGGCTGTAAGGGTTTTTTATTCATGCCAAGATATTTATCCTTTCGCCCTTTACCACATCAGATAATCCCTCGCAACATCTGTGATGAAATCGATAACGTGACTATCTTTGGGTAGTATCTCCTCATATACCTCTGCCAGTCACTTCAGCATCACTTCATCCACGATAAGTTGTCACGTCAATATGCTAATGTTATCTGTCGTATCTCACAAGCATGGATATAGCCGCAATATTTATAACGCGGGCTGTCTTTTATCGATAATTACTGTCAAGTTTTATCCTAACGACAATTCATGCTCACAGTGCAATTATTTACGTATATAAATATGTATAATCGTTACAAACTGCGTTTAGTAGTTACAATAATTATGTAATGGAACTCGTACTAGAGCTAGAAGCCTTCTGGTAATTCATTTCGTCGTCACACATGGCTTCTCTACTGTTGCCGTTTGTACGAGTAGTAATGAATAGATCACAGGATAAAAAAGTGATTGATGAGTCGACCTTCTTCAATCGAGGACGAGAAAAAATGGACCCCGCTACTAAGTGCCACACAAAAAAATTGCTAGTCGTATTCCGTTCTTCTACAATAAGGGATATATTGTTTTATACAATAATACAATGATTTATTGTTCTGTGAATCTAGATGTGCAGGATGATACAGACAAATATCCAGTATATTTTAAAAGATCCCAAGTTCCGGTAAATATAAGTAAGGCACTTATATTACTCGTACATGTATTTCTAACAATATTTTGGTAATAAAGTAGATACCGCTATAAAAGCGACTTCTCTTTTATTTCTTAGGACTTATTTTTTTGGGATGTAAAAATATCCATTCCATTTCCGCGCGTTGTTATATAAGGTTTCATAATTTACCTATTTTTGGTTTTAGAGGTAGCCAAAAGGACAGATGCACATTTTGCCATGTTACCTATCTTTGTCAGTCAATCCTAATTCTTTAAAACAGAATATTACTATTATAGATGATCGATCTTTGAATGAAAACGAGCCTAATTCTAAGGCCGGATAAAGGTTAAAAGTAATATTGTAAATGGTAAAAGTAATTCGAGCTAATAACCGTGTTACGTGGAAACGGAATAACTGTTCAAGGTTACGACATTGCTTGGAATTAACATCGCTATTATTATATTATTTGTAAACAAAACCCTTTTACTCGCGCAATCTGTTACAATTTAAATACATTTAGAAACTACCTGATATACTGCATAGCAAATTGCATTATTCGAAATATGAAAGATATGTAACCTATTTGTTAGAATAGTACGCTTTAAAATTTCGTATATACTGTATTATAGACGTAGAGAAATATATACTTAGGTAAGTACCTATATCGAACTAAATTAAATGTTTAAACATATATCAAGTTTAAGTTTTTACTGATTCAATACTATAATTATAGCTCATTACAGTTTTAGAAAAGAAAATAAACATCCTCGGAAGGTCTTCCGACAAGCCGTGTCAGACGCCATGAGCGCTAGGACAAGAGGACATACCGTCGGAGTATCGAATTTTAACTCTATCTGATTTCACGTGGGCAGAGCGACATCTATTGAACAACTTGACAAGCATTATCCAACCGAAAGAAGAGCTTTTTCAATGTTACAACCCTTAACGCCTGTTTAGCGACCAAACATTGCAATTTTAGAGAGAAATATCATTATCGATTTTATATGTCAAAATGCATAATAAAGGTTCAAAATAATTATCAAATTAATTATAACGAGGAAAATTATCTTTCAACAAAATAATAACTCTGGAATATAATATTGTGCACCTGCGTGAGGCTGACATTCAACTCAATCATTTCATTTAATCAAAGATGATTATACTCGTCCTTGATTTTATGTACCTATTAGTATTATACCAAAATATGTTTATAAACAGGAAATGAGGATAGAATGAAATAAAAAAATTACCTACACTGATAAATGTGTATAACTTATAAGTGTAGTGTACCTACAACTCTTTCCAACTCAAATATTGATTACAAGAAAGACATATGTTACATCTTTGATAAGTATATATTACTTCTTTGATAACTATCGGATAATTATGTTAAAAATTATCAAGTGGTTTCATCTGGGTATTCTAAGAGTCTGCCACTTCGTTCACGTAAGTTTTTCATGATCGCATATTATATGGAAGTTTTTATATAAATATCAATATGTATAAGAATCTATTACAAATGCGTAAGCGATCGGCGCAGGGTCTCGGTAGCAAAGTTCGTTGAAGCATCTGATCTACCAACACCAGAGAATGCGGAATTTTAAAACCCATAGAATGTTGATTGATTTTCGCTTAGCATTAGGCATCAGTGCTTTAAAAAGAATTCTATTGAACTATCGTACACTATCCCCAATAAAGGTTTCTATGAGATAACGGGCGGAGCTATAGGGCAAAGGTTGTTTATAATGTGTGAGTATAACATAAGCTGGTTGGGGATATGTATATCCGACCCTTTGCATCAAAATATAGCCTTATCCCGAGATACAAAACACTTTAGAAAACGAGAAAGTTTTATTTACCTTTAATGCAAAGAGGTCAATAAGTATGTACTTCCAATGTTTGTATCAGAGTGAATGCCGTTTATATCAACCCATTTCAGCTAAAAGGCTTTGAAGCCGACGCTCCTTACAGATGGTTGAAAGCATGTCTCGTTTACGAAACTGAATTCATCTTTTTACAACATAAAACGCAAAGTTTACTATCACTGGTAAAGTTAACTTAACACTTACACTTTGGCGTAAAGTACCCATTCATAGCATACTAATATTATAAATCTGAACGTGTGTGAGGGAGTGAGGATGCGAGTGAAAGAGCGCTATATTGGTTAGTTCTTTACACTGAAACTGCAAAACTGGTTTGAACCGAATTTTAGGAGACGAAAGATTATATTCAGGATTACATTGGCTACTTTAGATAAAATATAAAAAGTAGCCTGGGAGTTCCTTTGGAACATACATAAAGCCACATTATAATTAGTACTCACGGGATGTACACCACGATTAGGCAGGTTTTGGAGTTCCCGATATTTCGGCGTAGTTACATGCACCATGTTCACGGGTAGACTGAATATGCATGTATGATATGAATGAATATGGATGTGAAAAAGTTCGAAGTTATTAAGAGCATACAAAACGGTCTACCCTCTTTCTCACTCTTTTACTACGGATACCACTACTCGAAACTTACAATCGAGTTCGAGGGCCGGTGCCGTGAAAGTCTAAAACAGTGTGATACATAAAGCCGTTAAACATACCTAAACTTTCTACGGGATATCCGGGTAAAAATAATCAATTTAACATCTACGAGTACATAAGTATATTTCCATGTAAATACACATGGAAATATACTTATGTATGCGCATCGGTGTTGCATGTGTTGTGATTCCCAAGATACGAGTTACAAATCTTCGTACCTAAGTAAGGAGACTTCACTGTACAAGGTCTTAGGAAAAAATTGCACTTTTGATAACTACGAGTAAAAATGCCCATTTTCATAAAGTAGAACACAGAAAGTCTCCTAGCGAGAATCACAGTGGTGGCATAAATAACAGGTAACTTAAAGCTCTGGATCAGATTACACCCAGCGGAAGGGAAGTCCCGCCCTTATCAGGTTACGTGGAAATAATATCCTTTTTTAGTAAGAACCGTCGTTTTAGTTACAAAGAAAGCGATGACTTTATGATTTTATACTTTAGCAGCTTGGCTCTGCGGTTTCACCAGCGTGGAGATGGATGATGATAAATCAAAATAGCCTATGTTACTCAGGGATAATGTAGCATACTAATGATGCCAAAAGAGTACCCGCATTAACGTGGCGGGGGTGTCAGCTTGGACCACCACGGTGAAGCTTAGAGGAACCCAGTTCCCGCGCCGGTGTTGGCCTGCGCTGGCTGGCACGGGAGGGGCCGCTCCGTTAGCCGCCAAATCCACATAGGAGTGGTGGGGTCCGTGCGCTTTGACGAAGAAACATCGGAGAACAAAAATTCACCACGGCGCAAACAAATCACTGTGAAAGTTACCTCAAAATTAATTGACAGTGCTGTGTTTCACTTTTCAATGAGCGTGACACAAACCATTAGCGAAAATAGTATTCGTATCGTAATCGTCAATACGTCAATACTATGAGTTAAATGTATCACAGTTGTCCTACATAAATGACAGTTGATACTGTTTCACGTGAACGATACGTTACATTACACTTACGCTGTTATTCGTGCTAGGCTACGAAATTCAAACTAATGACCTCTAAATAAATATTTCCCACTTTTGCCTCTTTTTTATTTTTTGTCTATGTGAACTATATTGTTTGTTTTTGTTTCTTCAATTTCCATGAAAGAGTCAAAGTGCCTGTTTTACAGTGCTGTTAATAAACTTCCGGAAACCCTTCACTCCTTATACATTTTTAAGTATGACCAAGAATCAATCCCGTCCGTCCTAAACCTGCCAAACCAAAGGTCGACCATTAAACCTGCGACATCTTTCGTTGTTTTATCAGACATTAAAATGGAGCGGTTCATTGAAACTTTGAAGACATAGGAAAACCTTCAATAAAAAATGTTCATTTAAGGCAGTGTTCTTTTCATATTGGTAAACATTACCTATTTATTAGCATTTTCGAACAAGTTAGAGTCCTCTTCGGTATACGGCGGTAAGAGGATTCGTTTCTCATATATAAGATTATTATATAATCCATAGAAACGTACCACAAACTAGAGATGTCAGTTGTCACAAATATTATTACAATATAGAAAACGCTGCAGTCAAAGATTGCATACTTTAAAACTGCTGTGGGATCGTTCAACTATTGGTAATTAATTTACTGAACTCAATTACCAATAATAGGAACATAGAGAAGATTAGATTCAATCAGACTTCATAATCGGAAGCATAGAATATTTCGCCCAGGTTTAGAGGCATTCCATCATTTTGCTTTGTTCTGCCGTGCGATTCTCTAAGAGAAAATATCGTTGCATCTTTGACAAAATCCGTGAAACAAATGACGAGACACGTTGTTAAAACAACCTTATGTACGAGGGCGATATCTCATAAAGTATTTGACATCGGTGAGCTCGTCGACGAGCACATCGACGAATCATTAGAGAATCGCACGACTGTTCAAGCAGCCGTACGATTCTATAATGGTCTAAACGGTAGCATTCGTGTAATGGTAGCATTTGTATTCGACGTATTGCAGATTTAAGTTTTTCCGCTAAATTTTATCGCTCGGCTCGTCTATTTTTTTGCCATTTTGTGGTAAGACCAATTCTGTTTTGGTACCATTTTCTGAAAAAAAAAAAGTTTTGTCAATGTATTTGGTTCGTTATTATCATGTACCTTGTACTAAATGTTATAACATTTTGGAATGTCCTAATTTAAAGTGACATAATAAAATTAAGAGTAAAAATTAGTTTGTTAGTTCGTAGAGTCTGGTAAATTTAAGAAAATTTACTGCTCCATCATTGTGACTAGAACATTAAGTATTCAACCACTATTATACCTTATTAAAGACTAGACATCTATTTTTTTACTTTATCACGTTACCTACGCGTAGTGACTCACTCACATACTCTATTATATTTAATAAATGTCCGAGGAGGCCTAATACCTGAGTGTATCTAGTGACCTAAGTTATCCATACATTAAACAGTGATATAAAGTTAATGTATCTATTTTTATTTATGATAGATCAAAAAGTACATATTATCACAATATTGTGCGCATGGTACCGACTTCGACAAGCAATTTCACGCTTTTTTGGTGTTGAAGTCGGTTCCATCTTTTGGTGAAAAAAATGTTTTCATTCTTTTAGTGAACCTTGCTCCTTACGGGATTGATTGTCATTCACTCTTGATGATATCATCAAGATAGGGTTAACACTTTTCAGTTATTGGAGTGTAACTCAAAAACTGCTTGACCGCATTTAATGAAGTTTAAATGGGATCACCTCGGAAGTATACTTTACTAAACAAAAAAAGAATTTTTAGAATCGGTCCACTAATGGGGGAGAAATCGGTTAACATAGGTACACAAAAATAACATACAATCGAACATATAACCTTCTCCTTTTTTGAAGTCACTTCAAATAAAGTGATAATAAGGGTATAATTATATGACAAGCACTGTTCCTGGACATTCAGCCGTGCGATTCTCAAAGAACAAACATTATTGCATCCTTGACAACATCCGTGAAACAAATGACGAGATGACAAGAAACGTTGGAAAAACAACCTTTTGTACATGGGTGATATCTCATAAAGTATTTGACATCGATGAGCTCGTCGACGAGCGCATCGACGAATCATTAGAGAATCGCACGGCTGAATTTTTATAAAATATGTAAGAAGATTTTGCGTTTTTTTTTAAATGACTCTTTATTGTTACCCGACTGCGGTGAAGCCCAAAAGAAGGGTTAATTGTTTAACTTCTATCTAAGTATATCCGTACCTATGCCCGCTCGTAAATACTGAACGGCTTAACCGATTTTAATAAATAATATACGTCTTTAGATTTGTTTTGATGGCGCGAGTGTCACTGAGTAATTATCTACTACGAAGCCTGAAAGGATATTATGCGCTTTAACGTGGGGGAAAATTATTTCCGTAATGTTTTAAATTTTTAAGCTATTCCATATCTTCTATCGTGGGCCTTGAGCGTGGAGATCGAATCCCGAAATTCCGTAACGAAAATAACCTAACACCCTCCACTCCGACTCCATCTATCGATGAATAGCAGAACTTTTAATGACTTTTTGAAATATCAGAACTTTTAATGACTTTTGAAATATCACGCTTGTCTCTTTAGTTCAGCAACTCGCCTCTAGATGGCATTGGTTAAATAATTATAATAGCATAAGTTGATAAAAACAGCTATATAAAATAACCTATATAATAAAAATAACTAATATGAACATATTAAAATATTAAAAAAAACTAAACAACTAAATACTTCAGTATACATATATATTTCTATCATATTTACCGCATATTGCTTAAACAATCTGGATTAAGCTAAGCAGGTGCGGTTGACTAATTAAATATGTGCAACACAACTCATACAGAAATATCTAATTGTACACTAATATGATGATCACGTATTATTTTATTGGACCTTTCAATCTTCATAATACCTTTTTTGTATACGTTAAACCTCGAAGCTAGTTCCATGTACATTTTATCAACGCTGATAAATATGCAAGGCATAAAAGTTAAACTATGCACGAAAAAGTACTTATTTGCTTATGTACGAATAGATCGTAACATACTTAATATCATATCGTCTTTATTGAATACAAATAATATTTGTGCCGACTAATCAAGTAAATTTATGTATGTGTATCCATTTTAAGTAAAGCATTCTGATTTCAAAACATTTATAGCCTGAATATTAATAGTCAAGCTAAAAAACGCTGCTAACATTGCAACAAAATTTTGATGATACTACTAATAAGCAAGAGTGGTTAGGAACAGTCTTTGTATTAGCAAAAGTGACAAATCCTCTACTCAAAGTGTCAAAACAAGGTCCAAGCTTTCACAAAGCGGGACAATGTTGGCAAATAACCTTCAACTAAATGCGTAGTTATTTGCTTAATGGTTGTTCCAGAAACAATGCTAACATTTCCATTCATACTGTATTTCAGCTAAGTAACCCATATATTATTTCAGCTGACATTCCGACCCGTATCCAGTCTGTGGGTAACTGTACAGCAATGTCAGGGTAGTAGTTAACAGACAAAAGTTTCCTTGTAAGAGCCTTCTATACAAAGATAAGACGTCTGTTGACGTGCGCTAAAAGTGCCTGAGTGGTTCCACAGTGACAAGTTGGCGACAAGCGGTTCTTGTCGGAAACTGAAATAGGTTCCTCGATGCGCACATCAAGCATCCTTTGTGATAAATTGTAAACAATGATCAGCTTCCTTTGGCGGCTTCAACTGGATGCTCTCGGTTTGTGTTGATTAATGTAGATTGTTAGTATTGACTGGAGTTTAATGAACTGTTTGAAATGTTTTACTATATAACGTACAGGGCTCAGTTAAATTTGTTGAAGTTATATATAATCTCCTCTGAAAGTTTCTGAACTGGTTTCTATTTAAACTGCTCACCGTGATAATCAAATTGATATTCAGTCTTAAAATATCTAGTAAAAAAGTGTTTATAGCGTAATAGAAAAAGTTTTATTTGTAGTTACTATCGTCTGAAAAAGTTCCTTTTTAGACATGAATCATAAATCTTATCATAGGTCTAAGCAAACTGTCTAGAACAGGTAAAATATAGAGTCGACAAAAGATATCCGACGTGAAAAAAATGCCCCAGTTATTCCGGAAGAGTGAACACCCTCTTTGTTTTAGCGAACGAAAAGGCCGGTAGGGTCGCCACACATATTCCTCATTTGCATTTCTATCAAATGTAAAAAAGGTCGGCAGTTCACCTCTGAAATATTGATATGTGCTGATACATATCTAGTAAGATAAAAAAACTTTTATTATATTATTTGCATTTTTTCTGTGATTGTTCTGTGATTTTGTGTGATTGGTCATAGTTTTAAATACAAATAATAATACTCTTTCCTATTTTTAACATCAAATATTATATAAAAAATCTAAAAGGAATATGTACCATTGTTGCAAATTTTCTGTGGATTCGAATAACGACTTATAATTTTGTCTGAATATCACCGATGTATTTTTACATGATACCTTACTTAGGTAAGGAATATATTCCTAGCTATATCTATGGGAGTAGGTATATGCTTACATTTCATAATTGACCAATCGGTAAACGTCGTAGTCAGGCTTTTATTATACAGCCGTGCGATTCTCTAAGAGCAAACATCGTTGCATCTTTGACAACATCTGTGAAACAAATGACGAGATGACAAGAAACGTTGGAAAAACAACCTTATTTACAAGGGCGATATCTCATTAAGTATTTGACATCGGTGAGCTCGTCGACGAATCATTAGAGAATCGCACGGCTGAACAAACGCATCTGACTTTCGAAATTAAACGTATTCGTGGTAAAATAGTAACTTAGAGCGATATAGGCATTAGTCAACTTTGATACTAAGTATTTTAAAGGAGAAGAACTATCAAAAGGGGTATAATTCTGAAATTAATAGTTACTATGAAGTACAGCACGAATATTACCACAGAATAGCTAATACAGGTATTACAACAGCTTCACGGTGCAATCTTAGAATATGTTCTGTAGGGGCAAGGAAACGTTTATGCGACAGTTGGCATTGGCACCTGGCTCGCCTTTCCTCGCCGCCTCTCCAGTCGTCTCTAGTTAGCGGTACGTCGCGCACGCGCATATATTGTTAACCGTTTACCTGTATACTGATATTATTATGTGCTAAGCGAATAAAAGACAGTTAATAGTTTTCAGTGTTTACTTTAAGTTCCCACGGTACAGGCGAATACGCATACGCGGGTATAGACGGTCAAGGTACCTAGTAGATCACTTCCCTGGCAAAAGGACCCGCGACATGTTCTAAGATTACATTCATAGTATTAGGGTATAATAAGTTGAATTTGTTACTCTTACAACGTTCAACTACATAAAACCTTTCTGTCGCGTTGCCATTTAAACTACAGTAGCACCGAAAGTAATTCCGAAATTATTTCTTCCTTTACACAATTTACGGGGATGTATAGCGCCATTTATTGAGAAAAGTTAGTCCTCTTTGAAGTCTGACAATTTGAATGACTAGTTGTCCAATATTATGCTAGGGAAACATCAAATCAAAGCGATGAGTTATTCCCAAATAGACAGTTTTTTTTTTAAATTTACTTGCAGTATGGCTCAGTTGACAAACACGCAGAAAGGTTTTCTGTAGTAGTTGGTTCAAATCCTACTGCTAGTCAAACATTTTCTCTTTTCGAAATTCGAACTGATGTTTTAGTTTTGTTTGTGTTAATACAGTACCATTAAAAACCACTCGAAACTCGAAATCGCTAGCGTAAATCTGATATATTAATATCATATTTACGCTAGCGATTTCGAGATACACTCCCTAATCCTTCATTGTTACAATATCCATATATAATAATGTATTAGAGAAGATATTACTCCTCTTAAAGAAATCCCAGAGCTCAACCCTGTCATTGATTGATGAGGGAATAAATATAACTTGACCTATATACGAGTAAGTCTTCCTAAACATATAATAGATACGTGGGGTGCACTAATAGTTTCCGGAATCAATAATAAAATAATACTATTAATAGTCAAAAATGAATTTATTGTTTCTCAAAATATTCTCCGTTTGCGTCAATTCACTTTTTCATACGATTGAACCAATTAAAAAAAAAATTGTGGCACTCCTTCATGGTGACGTCAGATACGTGTTTTTTGTACTCTTCGACAGCGTCTTCTGATGATGAAAACCGTCAATCCCGTAACTGGTTCTTGATTTTTGGGAACAGAAAAAAATCACACGGTGCTAGGCCAGGACTGTATGCTGGAGGACTCATAAGTTGTACGTTTTTCTCCTTCAAAAACTCATTTGTCTGTCTGGCCGTGAAGGAAGTTGCATTTTCGTGGTGCAAGATGATGCGGCGTTTAGCGTTATTTTCACGAAGTTTGCCAATAATTTCCGGTAAACAAATGGTCGTGTACCAGTCACTATTCACGGTACGATAATTTTCTAAAGCAACATTTTTTTTATGTTTGTTACTTCATAACTTTCGACCGGGTGAACCGATTCACAAAATTCTTATTTTGTTTGAAAGCTGGTGCTTTCCGTGTGGTCCAATTTCATCTAATTTGGTCCAGTAGTTTAGTATTAAATTTTTCAAATTGTACTTGTATTAAAAAAGACGCAATCATCCGCTTCTAAGCACTTTTCATGCGCGCCACTTTGGTTGCTATCGGCTCATCTCTATAGACCTATACGCTCGATTGCTGCTTCGTTTTAGGATCATAGCTGTAAATCCATGTTTCGTCACCTGTTACTATGTCCCACACCAAATTTGAAGCCCCTTCGTTGTATCTGGCAAACATCGCATAGCACCAAGTGATGCGGTCCGTTTTTTGAGCATCGGTCAAATTGTGTGGTATCCATCGAGAATACAGCTTTCTCACACCCAAATGTTTGTTTAGGATTAAATCTATTTGACTCATGCCCACCCATGTCCAAAGATGTCCAGATATCATGGTATCACATGTCTATCTGTTTCAATCATACGGCGCACAGCATCGATGTTCTTGTTATTCACAGCGGTGCACGGGCGACCTTCACGAACTTCATCATGGAGATTGACACGACCGCGTTTGAATTCTGCAAACCAGCTATAAATAGCCTATAAAAAGGTCGTGTTGCATGGTGCTTCTTCGCAAAAAGCACATTGAAGCCGAACGAGGCTCTGCTGAGCTGTCAAATTACAATTAAAATCGTAAAAAATCATGCTACAATGTGAAAACAATTGACAATCAGATGAAACAATTTTTTTCCACGGCTAAAGAGTTCCATTTTCAAATATAGTTATAACTTTTTAAAAATTGTTTATGTAAGTGGCCAATTCCGAAAACTTTTAGTGTGACCTATGTATAACCTTTGTGTTATTTAAATTATTACTAAACACGGATTCCATCACATTTTTATAATACTAACTGACATCGTTTTAATATGGACAAAGTTATAAGTATGGCAACCGTATTTTGTCCTTTCTTTGCTCAGAAGAAATAAAAAGTCAAGACAGAATGTGAATGTAAATTTCGGAATTTCGGAAATACATCACAACATTCTTTTACCCGGTTTTCCCGCACAGCACTCTCGTCTGGTGGCTAGAACAATAATATTACAACTGAATTCTGCGAATTAAAAACGCTTACTTAGCTAAACTTGAAATTATTCTACAAATAAAAATACTCAGAATTAATGAAGCTACTTTTATAACAAAGAAAAGTGGGTCAGTAACATTCCAGTCACACAGCTCACATTTAATCGTTTAAAAGGTTCGAGGCTTCACTGGCAAGTGTAGTAAAACCTATTCTTCCATTTCGTAACAAGACGTTACCTTTGTACTGGATCAATAGCGAAGTAGACGGTAGGTACGATATACGGTCAGTGAACCTGAGTCGGTGTGTTCTGACCTTTACATGTATGATGTTGTTTGAGAATAGCGCTCGCATACCAAAATGATTGAAGTCTATACTTTGTCGATGACCATCAGACATGGTACGATATTCAAAGAAAGAAAAAAGTGGTCAAAACTTCATGAAATCTAAAATTATTCCTTCAACTATTACATGCATACGTCCTTACATCCTCAAGAGGTTTAACAGAGTAGATAAAAGTCAGGTTAACACCAACATTTTGCTAGTGCTCTTGATTTTTGAGGCTGTAGCACAAAAAGTTTGCGTAAAAATTTACGTATGGTAAGCGTCAACGCGTTACACTTCGGCGTACACACTATGACTTATCTGTCACAATGGCTCTAGATAAACTATAGTATGTACTGTTTCACGTGAACGACACGTTACTACGCGGTTACTCGTGCTAGGCCCACAGTACTATTTCATGCCAGTAATAGTAAGCCCCAGAACCTATCTTTGTGGGATGACAAGGAACTCCATATCTAAATGTAATGCTAAAAGAAATGCTTATCCTTATCATACTGCGTTTTCTCCTGGGAAAATATTTTTGTGTATAGTCAGGAGTCATGACAAAAGCGATTGGAGACGCGGGGCGCTGCTATTTTAAAAGATAAGCCAGACCTTGCTAGCCCATTCGTCCAAGATTAGTCAGACCTTGTAACCTTGGCTTCTACCAACGGTCCTCATTAACTAAGGCCTCGGCTAATGAAGATTGACGTCGGGTTCCATCTGCAATTAAAAGGATACAGTTGATGTCTAAATACTACTAACATCTTATTTGTTCTCTCGAGATCTGATGATATCACTAACTAGTTATTTACTAATGGTCAA
Source organism: Selenia dentaria (assembly GCA_917880725.1). Lineage (NCBI taxonomy): Eukaryota > Metazoa > Arthropoda > Insecta > Lepidoptera > Geometridae > Selenia > Selenia dentaria. The sequence goes on along the minus strand of OU862888.1, from coordinate 14,294,862 downwards.
TTGGTCATTCATGAGAAGAGAACATTAAACCATTGAAAATTAAAGCGTAACTTCTAGGAATAAGGCTCAAAGTGTAAATATCTCAGAGGCAATTCTAAGACTTGTATTATTAATTGATCTATTTATATCAGGTTAATTTTTTCTATATTTAGCCCTGATTTATTGGGTTATTTACTGCGGTAACAATATCAACACGTTATTTGTTATTATCGTACAAGGTCCAATATAACAGGAAAAGTTTACGAAACAAAGTTGAAACTTCTTGAGGTGAATAAAGTTCGAGGTTCAGAATGTTCAGTCATATCAAACACGCCGTTCTATTAATAATGTATTAGTATACAGAAATAGGAATATATATACCTACAATATATACACTTATATCATATCTAGATGGTATTGATTGCGTAAATAATTTTAGAAGGTTCCTATAGTAAATATATTTTTTCACTCTTAAAAACTATTGTTTGACCATTATTTCACTTGAAGGTCAGTGATATTGCGGTCGAAGGTACATTAGACCTAGAATAGCAACTGGCTCTCAAGAACAGCTGTCAGAACTGTTAATACTGCCGTGCGATTCTGATGCGACACCCCCGATTCTATCTACCGTATTGCCCTTGTTCAACGTACTCGTAGTATGGCCAGCCGTGCGATTCTCTAAGAGCAATGAGATATCGCCCCTGTACATAAGGTTGTTTTTTCAACGTTTATTGTCATCTCGTCATTTGTTTCACGGATGTTATCAAAGATGCAACGATGTTTGCTCTTAGAGAATCGCACGGCTAGATATAAAGTGTAACGTATACTTTATTACACTCTTATGTCAATAATAGTAGATTAGTAGCCAAGGGCTGTAAGGCATCTATTGCAGCCCGAGATATTTAGGCGCACCAGCGCAGCGAGGGCGCCTATAGGCGCCCTCGCTGCGCTGTTCAATTGATTCGAGGTGTTCGAGGAGGTTCGAGGGTGCAATTGATGCTTACACCCGAGCTAACTACTCTGCTTTACATCTCGATTGTGAGTAAGTAGAAATAGAAAAAAAACCGGCATTACAAAAATAAAATTGATGACTATTATACTCATACGAAGAAGGCTGAATAGCGAAGCGACCTCTTTTGTCATTGGGCTGAATGCATGATGTCTATTGCCAGTATGATGGTTAGATGTACGCGAACTTTTTGAAAGAGTGAAGTGTTTTTTAAATTACTTACCGCCCTAGTGCTATTCTAGCTACATTATTACCCTAGAGCGCTAATTGGTCACCTACAAGCCCCATTTGGGGGTAATAAGGACCTACTTACCGAATATGAGAGATGTAAATGAATTTTTATGTTTTATTTGACATCGGTGAGCTCGTCGACGATCGCAACGAAGAATCATTAGAAAATCGCACGGCTGGCGTCGGTATCACGACGTCTAGATTGTAAACGGTCTTACTTTTAAAATTCAATGGTAGTGAAAGCCTACTTTTAATCCCAGCAGAACCCACATAGTCGTTGCATCAATAATTATTGCCAAACGCTGAATAACGAGAAACAAATTAACTGTCACAATCACTCTGCACCTATTCAAATTTCTTATTAGAATATTCAAGTCCTCTCAAAGAAATGGAAATAGAATATTAATACAAATATTAATATTCAATCTTTTTGTTCTTGTTATTAATTCGTGCATTTATTAAAGTGAGCCGCTCCTTCAAGGCTCGCTATAACGAAGGAGACCAAACATAGCCCACAAATGGTAACAGTCACGCAACGAATCACGTTTGCGAAACTCCCTACGTTAGAATTAAGTACCATGCTATGCTTAGACACATACAAACGCTTGTATTTTATACTCTTTTTCATATAATTATCACAACCTCAACATTCTTCGTGTCATGAATATGGAATCAGTGATGGACCGCATGTGAGTACATACTTTTTGGTTTCAGTAAAGGAAGAAATTTCAGTTCTTACTGCTTTCTACTTCTAGCTTCATTTCTGGTTTGGTAGTACAGTCGCCTGCAATAAGAAGTACACATTTCACAGTTTGCAAAAGTGCCTCAGCAATCCGGTTCATAAAAATGGATATCAATATTATTCTAAAATGAAGTTATTTATATTATTTTACTGTTTAAAATAATACTTATCTATATTGTTATAAAATGTGGTACTGTTTAATAGTTTTGAAAATTACGGAATGTATACATCTTATTGCAGGCGACTGTACTTAGAAGACCTCAGATTTAATAATAGACAATCCAATAGTAAATTTACAAACAGTATGTACCACTCTTTAGGCTGTAAAATGTAAATTATCATCCACTGCGGCAAATTCAACTTTTCTTTTCAGCATAGACGTCTTAGATCTTGTCAGTATTAGTAAAGTAGAAGAAATACTTTTTTAGGTTTATTGGTGTAACCCAGGACGAGTGTATCGTAATTGATCGCAGTGCTAGGTTTATGTCTTTGAACATACAGCCGCATATTTATCTGAGGTTTATGTGGATATACCTGAAATTACTTTCGAGAAGTAGGTATAGATACGGTTATACCTCGAAAGAACCTTTTGATCATTTTGAAATAGGACACATTAGAATAAAAATCAGTTTTTCGGAGACTACATTTTTAACAAAATCTGCGAATGCATTTCTGAATATCTCAAAAAAGTTATGGATAGTCTTCTAGGAGCGTATTCCTGCAACTATACCGGTGAAGGTACTCTTAGAGTCCCGTCTCAAAAATTCACCTGTAGATTAAACCATTTGAATACAATTAAACAATTCAATGCACTAAACAAAATGTAGAGCATATTCTTGATATAATAATATATAATTACAAATGACAAAGTGGAATTAACTTTTATTAACTTCACTTTATCGAGTGTTGGAATAAAATCTGGGGCGAAATTGAGGGCGTCATTTGAATTTTACATCACACCTAATTAGTGCTACGCGCTCGCCTCACTTAGTAATGTGGCACGTTTGGCCGAATATAATTATATACAAAATTGTACGTGACCAGTGTATAACTTATTACTATTCGGTATCGGTACAAGTTTATTATTAATAAAACATTAATGAAGTAAAAGAGTTAAGTAAAGTAATATAAACGTTGAATATTATATTATTTTTCCTAAGAGCTTCGTGAGATTATAATATGTGTGGTTACGAGCTTCATATAAAGTTCTTTCAAAAATGTATATATCATAATAATCGTAATCAGCCCATTTTGTTCCTACTGCTGGACTCGTTGGGCCATAATCTATCACGGGGGCCCATTGCGGCTTGGTGGAAAGGTTAGTGGCCAACCCATGTCGAAGTTTTCAGGCCGCCCAAAGGCCTTCGACATAGCCTAACGACTGTTGTCCTAAGACAAACAACCGGTACCGACGACTTAACGTGCCCTCCGAAGCACGGAAGCGCTCAGTTGAATAATGGCACTAGCGGTCCCCCATCCAACTCCTGACCGCAGCAAATGTTGCTTAACTTGTTGATCGGTTACGATCGCCAAGACAAGCTCCGCTGCGAGCGCTTCTCACGACTCTAGATGAAGTCTTTATTTGTAAGACTTGCAAAAACCGTTTCAGAATGTTTGTTTATCTGATGTAAAGATGGAGTTATTATATATCATACGTACTCGTACATAATAATTTTGTGGTTGTAATACTTTATGAACATGCACCGATAAATAACACATCATTTGAATTATAATGATTAATGCCCAGCATCTTGGGTCAAGTACGTATAGGACAGATATACCAACATTTACACTACTTAGATATAATAAAATGTTCGGTATAATCACGGCTAAATAACTGTTTGGATATTTCTTATTACTATAATAACGTTCTCTATACGTCCAATTACGGCTTAGAATAATTATAAGGCTACTGTGCGTTTTACTGATGATTCTTTTTAGGTTAATGTGAACTGTTCAAAAAAATCTATGAGTATTAAAAATGAAAGTAAAAAATGCACGAGATGCGATATACGCGACCATATTATTGAGTCTTAAACAGAAAAGCGCTTAGTAGAGTTTGATAATAAAGCAATCAAAGCTCTGAAAACAATTAGTCACGTAAATATCTCATGCATTTAATTTTGTGTAATATTTATCACGTTGTTTTTTCTCGTTTTCGCACAGTTCTAACGGAGTGACAGCTTTAATAGCTTCATCACAGTACACGATGATATGAGCTTTTTTCATTAATATTACGGTTCATATAGCAACCACATTGAACATATCGCGCTGCTTATTTATGCCATAGCTGTTAACTTTGTGAAAGAAATATCTCTTCTAGTCTATTTCAAAACATCTAGTCATTATTACAGATTGAAAGTTACATGGATTACATATATTTATAAAAATGCGAAAGGTATTAAAAATAAAAAATAATAATAATAATAACATCTAATCTATAAGGCCCACGGTGGGGGAAAAGTGGCCAAAAAATGCGAAAGTAAGTTCATATATGTTTGTTCCTTCCTCAAACTGAAATGTCTATGCGGATTTGAGTGAAAATCAAGATGAAAAAAGCTTATAACCAGAATTAAGACATTGACTAGCAGCTTTAAAAAAGTTTCAAGCGGATCATCGCGGAAGAGCCACGGGTCGAAGCTAATCGTAGGAGAAGGAACTGCATATAGCAAATAAACAGCCAACGGCTTTATAAGACAAATTTTGTTTCATTATCAGCCGGAAGACGTCCACTGCTGAACTTACGCCTCCCCCATAGAACGCTACTTGGACCGGCTACTCGCTTCCTGCATCCAGCCATTCCCCGCGGTTTTGACGAGGTCGTCGGTCTACCTAGCGATGGGTGGTATATACTTTGTCTTTCGGGTGTCATTTTGTTCAAATAGTTTAAATCGTGTACAGTACAGTATAACCTTGTAATATTCACAGCTCACAAGGGCGTTAATAATGCAGCACCATGCCCTATATCTAGTGGATCCAGTCACAAATTCAATGCTAAACCATGTCATGAGCTTACTGCAATGCGTTCTTACCTCGAAACGCCACGTCATGTCGTCGTGAGCGTATGCAGCTTTGCCGTATTTGTGCGATATTGGTAGTAATTCGCTTGTTCCGAACACCAAACTAAAACAGCGAACTAAAATCTAGTTTTTAGTAAATATGTGGTAGTTCTTATTTTGTTCATGCTTAAGTCCAAATTCGTATAATGCTTGCAAGTGACAATTCTTAAATTTGTCGTTTCTGTATAATCGTGGGTATGTTTAGTGCAAATTTAATCGTCATGTAAGTTCGTGCTCCCTAAACTAGTCTAAACTGATGTAAAACTACCCACGTTTCAATAGTATAATCATATGTTTAGAATTATCATTCGAAGTGTTACTCGAATGTAGATTTTAGTATTAACATAATAAGAACTACCATAGTTTAATCGAAACAAGCGAATCAGTACCAATACTACATTGCAGTATATAATCATATATCGTCATACCATTTACACAAATGTTAGAAATGCGAATATTTTTTATCGTGTATATCTGTTACCTCTTAACGTTGGAACAGCAGCTTTTTTTTATCAACGTGTTTGGGTAATATTTGGAATAGATATAGCTATAACACATATAGGCATTTTAACTTAAAAAATGTTCCTGTGTGGGATACTATTGTTTTATAACATGTATTGTATATTATAATACAAACCTATAGGTATGTACTATAATACATACTTATAGGTATGTATTGTATTTTAGTTTTTATGTATTATGTATTTTAGATATATAGTTTTTGATATGAATACGTTTAGTTATAACACTTATAACACTATAGCAAAGGTTGTCTGGAAGAAATTGCTTTAAGTGATAAGGCTGTCCGTTGGTCAGCCTCGGTTTTATACTACATGTTTTCCTATGTTGTACTTATTTATATTGGTGTTTAATAAAGTGTGTTTGAATTGAATTGAATTCATTTACAGCAATATATATGATGTCCAGTTGACGCTTTAAACAAACTCTAATTACTTATCTAAAATCATAATGATACCAATAGAAGTGCACGCAGGTTTGACTAAACGATGTTTAACAATTGTTTAATGGAAAACATTTAATAGAGTGTTAATAAGCAAATCATTACAGCCTGATTATTATTGCTATCTGGCTGTACTAAACGTCTGATCTGAATTAAAAACATCTAAACTACGAAATACTGAATTGAAATAGCACATGAGTTGCTCTAAGACAAGAGCGTAGTAACCTATAAGGACTCAATATCTACATAACGTTTATCGTTACCATCTAACATAACAAGTAATTGAAGAATACAAAAATAAAGCGCACAAAAAACAACATAACATTGTATGTTCCTGTGAAAATAACTTCATATTGCTCGTTTCAGTCGACCCCGGGAGCGTGTTGTGAAAACATTTTTCAATATTGGAATGGCGCGCTAAATAAACTGGAACCTCTCACCACTATAAATTGGTAGCTGAATTTAAGCTTCGTGAATTCAGTTATGGTTTGTAGTTAATTAGTTACGTTCCGTTACAAGTTAATTAGTACAAACACTAAATACGCCTATCGTTTACGTCAATAACATACAATACAGGCAATTAACTTTTAAAAAGAGGTAGTTTTATTATGTTAGAACTGATTCAGTCAATGTTGTCCCAGCTTTCGCGCGTACAACAACGTATTTTGATTCTTAGACGTCATTCTATGACAGATAGTATATATCGTACAACAACAAATGTGGCTGTATAGCACATTTGTTTTTGTCGTATTTATAAGTCAAAGTCAAAGTCAAAATCATTTATTCAATTTAGGCATCAAAGATGCACTTATGAACGTCAATTTTTCATTCTAATGTACTTTAAAGACTACCGCCGCGTTCCAAAATATATACGCGAGTAACATACATACCTCTTTTTAATATAAGGTCATCGAATTCAGGGTCAAATGTAACTTGTCAGAAAGCTCTTCAACACTAAAACTAGATAGGTACCATCGTTTGTCTAAGTTATATATTTTTTTTGTATACTGGATTGTTTCTGAAATATTAAAAGTTGAATACGGTCGCATGTTTGTTGCCCTGCATATTAGAGACTAGCGATTAGTGATGTGCCGGATATCCGTATCCGTATTCGTATCCGCGGATATCCGAGGGAGAAGAAATATCCGTATACGTACCAGTTAATTTTTGAAGGATCTTTCACGGATCTTTTAATTTTTAATTTATATATGAAACTTTATATTATATGGTCGATTCGGTATCAATGAAAAACTGTTAAATTTCATTCAGATTATTTTTTATTTTTTAAAAACGTGTTTGGCGCCTTTATTTTGCAAACAGTAAGTACCATACTAATAGTACATAAGTAACTCAAAGATACTAACTCAACTATCTTTATAATGAGATCTGAGACCTGTCACGCAAAGCTTCAAGTGGCGTCAACTATCGTTACAAGTGCTCGCGCATCGACAACGATTGATTAATAAAGTAAGAATACGGATACGGGATCCGTATTCTTTGCGGATCTTGACACCAAATATCCGTATTCAGATCCGTTTCCGATGATATACATTTTCAACGATCCCGCACATCACTATTGACGATAAATGACAATATCGCCGCACACTTAGCGACAGTACCCATAGAGCAATGTGGGTTAGAACGCGCCGGCTCGGGGTTGATGGTTGCTTTTCGTAGGTACCTTTATAGTTAAAATTGTAATAAAACATTTCAGTGGGTATTATTTTTTGACTATAGGAATACTATAGATAGACATTTTACAAACAATATAATATAAAACACTTTTTGATATTAAGTTATGTTTTATTTTATTGAAATATTTCGATAATAATCTATACAATGCACACTAATGTAAAAAGTTAAGGGGTTTCAAATTTATCCCATTTTACATGCAAAGGAAAAAAACTATTTTAAGTAACATTTAAACATAAAACAAAAACGCGTTTAATGATCCCGTCGCTCTCATTTTCAAGCTGATAAATGAAAGCGAACAAGCGTGAAAGCTTAAATTCAAGTACTCTTGGCCTGAACTAAGCCTCGTATGTTAGAGAAACTGTTGACACCTGTTTTTTACTTAAAATAAACAGTAAATGATAACTTTATCGTTAAGCTTACGGATACTTTCAATAAAGATCATTTTGTAAATAAAAAAGTGATTATGGTATATTAATGATTGGAAAAATGTTATTGGACAAATATCGCCTTACAATTAGTTAAGTATTGTTATTAAGTTTAACAGTATATAATCAATTAGTTACAGTCCAAATATTTTAGTCTTATCGCCTTAGAGATCGTAGACATACATAAAGTGTGGACGCGACCAGCAAACCGATTAGGAATCAATACTGGTTGAACCTCGAAACGTTAGAAGAAGGTGGAACTGCCACTTTAAAATCCGGCGTCACTGATTACACAACCACATTTGTATTGATTTCAAGGGGAAAAGTTAAGTAAGTTTATTGGCGAGGGAAGTAAGTTATTAGTAGCGTTTCGACTACAGTAATTTCACATTACAGACTACCTACACTTTAAATTTTAAGACTATAAGTACTCACTTCCACTTAAAAGCAAAATACCTGCGAAAAGTAACATCACCGCATGCAGTAAATAATAAAACATGAACACATACTTTTTGCTTAATATAAATGATTCCCTTATGACCAGATGACCCGATAATAATCCCATCGAGAATATTTTACGTAGATTTAGAAACGTTGGGCATTTCTAACTATTACAACTTCGGTATTCTGTGGGTTGAATCGGTATGCAGAGGATCATCCCAGGGTACAGACGTGATAAAATATCGCACCCAAAAGGGTTCCGTCAAAGTGTTAAATATATTCAAATTTCTGATCGCCAATACTTTGGTGGATTTACTGTACGTTTAAAACTATTTATTTATATGATATTTTATATACCGTTTTCAGTGCCTAGCTGAATGCGACACAGTGGATGAGTTGAACAACGGGTTGGTGGAAACTGTCCAAGCGGTTGGGTCCGAATTCTATGAGACCAAACGCCGCAGGAAAGCTCAAAAACTCTCAAAACTCTGAAACTAATGGCAGAACGGAGCGAAATGAGACTGCAGTCCGCAGTTGATATGTCGGACTACGGTAAACTCAATAGACGAATTAGGAAGTCCATGCGACACGACTTGCGTGCTTATAATACTGCGCGTATTACGGCAGCAATTGAGCGGAACCAGGGCTCTAAAGTGTTTGCAAAGGATTCGTCTATTGGGCAAAGCCAAATGACAAAACTGAAGACCGAAAATGGCAGTATCGTTTCATCCAAGCCTGAGATTCTGAGAGAGATTTAGAGCTTCTATCAACAGTTATATACCTCGACGCGCGAACCCGTTACTGAAGCAGCTCAGGACACCAGAGCAAAGTTAGTCCGACACTATACCGAAGACATCCCGGACATCAGCCTGTACGAGATTAGAATGGCTCTCAAACAGCTTAAGAACAACAAGGCGCCAGGAGAAGACGGAATTACGACTGAACTTCTGAGAGCGGGTGGTAGACCGATACTTTTAGTCCCCCAGAAGTTATTCAATTCTGTCATCTTCGAAGGCAAAACGCCGGAAACGTGGCACAAGAGCGTGGTGGTGCTGTTCTTCAAAAAAGGTGATAAAACCTTATTGAAGAATTATAGGCCCATATCGCTCTTGAGCCACGTGTACAAGCTGTTTTCGAGAGTCATCACGAACCGTCTCGCACGCAGGTTTGATGAGTTCCAGCCTCCCTAACAAGCCGGTTTCCGAAGAGGCTTTAGCACCGTAGACCATATTCATACACTACGGCAGATTATACAGAAGACCGAAGAAATGAAATGAAATGAAATGAAATGAAATATAATTTATTTATGACGGCAGCATATAACATTGATTGATAAAAGTAAGAAGGTAGAATTACAATTTACTGCTATGTCATAAAATGGTCCCCAACTCAGCATAATGCTGGTTTAAACCAGCGCTGGTCTTCCGTTGGAGCCAGTCTGTGACGTCACGGTGGATTTATACTACAACAGCTTAAATTATAGAAGAGTATAATCAGCCACTGTGTCTAGCGTTTGTGGATTACGAGAAAGCCTTCGATTCTATCGAGAAGTGGGCCATACTGCAGTCCTTGCAGCGATGCCAAATTGACTATAGGTATATCGAAGCGTTGAAGTGTTTATACAGCAAGGCCACTATGTCAGTCCGATTACAGGACCAGAGTACGGAACAAATTCCATTGCAGAGAGGTGTGATACAGGGAGACGTCATCTCTCCGAAACTATTCACTAACGCATTGGAGGATGTTTTCAAACTTTTGGACTGGAAAGGATGTGGCATCAACATTAATGGCGAATACATCACTAACCTTCGTTTTGCCGATGATATAGTTATAATGGCGGAGTCGCTCGAGGATATTGGCACCATGCTCAACGACCTCAGTAGAGTTTCCCAACAGGTTGGTCTTAAGATGAACATGGATAAGACGAAAATCATGTCCAATGTTCATGTTCCACCTATACCGGTAATTGTTGGAAACGATACACTCGAAGTTGTAGACGAGTACGTCTACCTGGGACAGACTGTCCAATTAGGTAGGTCCAACTTCGACAAGGAGGTCGCACGAAGAATCCAGCTCGGATGGGCAGCGTTCGGGAAGCTTCGATCCATCTTTTCTTCCCCAATACCTCAGAGCCTGAAAACCAAGGTTTTCAACCAGTGTGTGTTGCCAGTGATGACTTATGGCACTGAGACGTGGTCCCTTACTGTGGGCCTCATTAACAAGCTTGAAGTCGCTCAACGAGCAATGAAGAGGGCTATGCTTGGGGTTTCCCTGCGTGATAAGATCCGAAATGAGGAGATCCGTAGGAGAACTAAGGTCACCGACATAGCTCTCAAAATTAGCAAGTTGAAGTGGCAATGGGCAGGCCACATCGCTCGCAGAACTGATAACCAATGGGGAAGAAAGGTTCTCGAGTGGCGAACACGCACCGGAAGGCGTAGTGTAGGCCGGCCCCCCGTTAGGTGGACCGACGACCTCATAAAAACCGCGGGGAATCGCTGGATGCAGGAAGCGAGTAGCCGGTCCAAGTGGCGTTCTATGGGGGAGGCCTATATTCAGCAGTGGACGTCTTCCGGCTGATAATGATGATTTAGTCCATCTTTTGTTCTCCGTTCCGTCCATCTTTCATGACTGGACAGCAATATTGTACCGCATTTCTCATCTTTGTTGATAAATAACTTGAGTTCCGTCTTTTTAACCCTAGTTGGATCGTGTAGCTGTCCCTTTTGCTTGAAATTTAACTCGTATATTTAATTTAGGTTTGGCTGAAAACGAAAGCGACTTCTTGTAACCGGTCGCTCAGTCTAAATATAGAATTAGGTACAACCTCTTGTTATTGATATCGAAATTGATTTTATCGTTAAGTGGAACAAGAGCGGTTTCCTTCGGGCTTCACGGGGCCTAAAGGTTTGAAGTGAAATATTAAATTGATGCCACATATAAAGTCGGACTACGTCGCGTGTCTTATAAGACACTATAGTGTCAAATAACTTCAGTGTTTATGTGTCCGAGATATCCGATACCTGTAAGAGCCCTTTCGTTATTTATTTATTACATTTTAGGAATATATCGACGGCATAGCATAAGTTAGATAAATAAAACATCATCATCATCATCAGCCCGTAGCAGTCCACTGCTGAACATAGGCCTCTCCAATTGCACGCCACTTAGGTTTATCTTGGGCTACTCGCATCCAGTTTTTGCCAGCCGTCTTGCGCAGATCGTCACTCCACCGTGCCTCAGGACGTCCTACACTACGTTTGCCGAGAGAATAAAACATATAATATTTTACTCGTATTTAGCAAAAAAATTTGTGATGAGCATAAATATTTGCTCTCTGGTCTCAGACGTTTGTGATGTCTTTATGTGGTGTGTCCATATGCCTCGCGAAGCACAATTAATCCTAGAGCAGGTGTAGAAGCGAGTGAACGTAATTCAATTTATGTAACTTAGTAATCAGTGTTTCCGTAGGTCTCCATAGTTATATCAAAAGCATTGAGCATAATAACACATATCCAAAAACGTATATTTTTATAAACGAGATGTTAAAGTATACTGAATGAAGTGAATGAATAATAACGATGATTAGCTAATAATACCCTTACTTTACTTCCAAAGACCTAAGAACCAGGATCTATATACCAAAGTTTAAAGAATGTCCGCTCAACATTTAAATCTTAAGCAGGTAAAACCAGACTGACAGCGACAAGCAAACTGATGTTGGGTTTCTGAGATACTCGTACTTTAGCTCTAGTTCATATATTCTTTAAATCTATTATGACGTCAAATATTTTAACTTTAACAAATAGAACGTATATGAATGAAACATGGTAGTCTTGCTTCTTAGGTCCTTGGAGGAAAACTTTGGGTAGTATTCTACATCTGTCAAATAACATTATACGTTCCTTCCACCAGCCATGCGATTCAGTAATGATTCGTCGTTGCGCTCGTCGACGATCTCACCGATGTCAAATACTTTATGAGATATCGCCCTTGTACATTAAATTTGCTTTTCCAACGATTCTTGTCATCTCTTCATTTTTTTCACGGATGTTGTCAAAGATGCAACGATGTTTGCTCTTAGAGAATCGCACGGCAGTTCTTCTTGGACGTAGCACCTAGTAGACAAGCTACGCTTAGTATTTATATATATATATATATATATCATCAGACGGTGGTGGTAATGTCTTGAATAATTTAATTTACAATTTACGTTTAACGAAGCGTTCTTGATGCTTGAATAAAATATGTTGACTTGACTTGTCACAAAATCTACGATCAATCTATATAAACTCTGGCTATATTAGTATGTTTTAATATTAATACCACGTTAGCGCGGTAGGTACTTAATAAACTACGCAGGTTCATAACCTTCCGGCTCACTTCTTTATAGAGCACTCGCGTAGGTACCCAGCAATGTCATAATGGCATGACCAGCCGTAAGATTCTCTAAGAGCAAACATCTTTGGCTACATCCGTGAAACAAATGACGAGATGACAAGATACGTCGGAAAACAACCTTATGTACAAGGGCGATATCTCATAAAGTATTTGACATCGGTGAGTTCGTCGATGAACGCATGTAACTTTGGTCCAAACGTCAAAAAGTCAACAATAACATCCAAACGTAATGATAAAAGGTTGTTATATGGTAAACTTATAAATTGTCAATGTGTAAATTTTTCCAAAAGTCAGAACGGCTAAAGTACGAAGTAAAAAAGAAGCATTAATTAATAGATAACCAAACTGAACTTTATTTATATGAAAGGAACATTACAGTTACTTAAGAAATATAGATTTTATCTAAATTATACTGGGAATATGATAAATAATAATATATTATAAATTATGCTTATAGATTATTTATATTACCCTGCTCACATAACCGTTTTAGTGCAACTATTAATATACATTTCTTTTATGTAAACTATCTCGTCTAATCATCAAATTAGCATTTTGGCATCTGTAAATTTTTAGACATAAATACAAAATGGCATTATGACATAAAAGCTGTTGCGCTTTTATGCAATTTTAGATTATAACTATTGAACATTATATCCGTTTGACCAACAAACATCTAGACCTTTTGACACCGCGACATTTTGATGTCTCTATAAAAACTAAATAATTTTTTTTGTCACATGAACATTTTGGCATAAAGACTAACATCCTTATTTATAAACAAGTGTAAGTAATTACTTAAGGAAAAGTAATTACTTAAGAAAGGATTTTAATTATATTGACTTGAATTTGCCTGAAGTTAAAACTATACTACAAAGGCTAGAATTCTTAGCCGAGTAATAGTCATCATTTCCTTTACTTATGCAATGAGAATATGTAAAGTTTTCGTTCTTATTGCAAAAGTGAAGTTGTATAAAAATTACATTCGCACACAAGTCTGAACTGTGAAGGATCTATTATGCTGTCAAAATTGAAATCCCATGACAACAACCTAGTAGAAGTGTAAAAAGATACATTCAATTTTGATAGGGTTATGTCATTGCATTTACTTTAGTAAGTAACGTTCTTTGCTCGACTCGAATAAGAATGTATGTTGATGTATTCGTATCGTCAAGTGCAGTCTTCATTGAGAAACTGCTCTTGCTTTGTTTATAAATACGGCTGTTAAGTATCATTTTGCGTTTCTTCTAACCCACAAATAAATCTTTTAGTCTAATTAAGTTATAAAACCTAATTAAGCGAATTAAAAACGGTCTATAATAAAATGAGAAGATTATAACTTTTTTATTGACAATTACAGCGGGCTACTTAAAATGTTGCCCTAATTTCTGCGACAACTGAATTATACTTTCGTCGGCACCAACGTTTTTCTCAAATTCACAAGGACGCTTGGATAACTTAAGATAAAGTAGAAATAATAGCTCTTTGTCCGTGTTGTTATACAAAGTGCTATCTCAGTGTGAAGTGGGTTTATTCAGTGATTGAGTCAAATAAGAGATCTCATTATTCTCTTGCTTCTTTCCTTCTGTTCGCATCGCCTAATACTTATACACTTTTAAGTTTAAAAATATTAAATAAATAACCTTTCACCTTCAAAAATTCTGTAGCACGCTAAGGATTGTATTCTCTTGTATTTGTATGTTGAATGAAGACACACAACGGAATAATAAATATTAAAGATAATTAAACGTGAAAATTTATTGAAAAAATGCAAATATACTTAGTGCATGTAATGCGACAAAAGTATTCCGGTGTCACAATCAAACAATATAAATATATATCAATCAATGTTAACATTTTTTGTACTTACCTAACACATGCATTACAAATAATATTCAATGAATTTAGAGAACAATATTGATTTGTTATGTTTATTAATGCAATATTAGAACTATTGTACTGTTTTCCATAGACGGCATTGAAATATCCCAGTAAGATGCAGATAAAGAAAAAAAATTTTGACATTGCCTTTTTATGCCAATTGTTGTATTTTGACATAGTTTGTATAGCTATGGCAGAGCGCAAACGTAAACACTTTTGTGTCTTCTGGCGGATACAAGCTACTGATAAATATTTGATTTCTATAGAACCAGTATGAAATCACCACTCCCTGTGAATACGCTAACATTTTTTGTGTCCAGTTGCATCCTCATCGTCACTTAACACATACTTATTGACGATAGAAAAGTGTTCGGTGTCGGTAACTGGAAACTAAAAATCGTCAGTTCAAAGCAACATTAACAAATTTCCTTACAATTGTACTGAGCTGCACACACGGACGAGTTGCATCGGTGTCCGCCTCCTGTGTGCGACACAAGCCACGCACACTGAGCGGGTGGCGTAGAAGCGCGGGTGGCGCAGGGGCAGGGGTCAATCTTGTCGGCGACGACGAGATCTACGTCGACGTATAATCAACACAACCAGCAAAGGTTTCTTCATCGACGTCCATTGTGAGACTAACGGAAAACAAGCAACGAATTGTACCAGTGTAGTGTGTCTCAGAAGTAGCGACCGGTGACTGTCCGATCGACGCCACCGGACACGGCAACTACGGTTACCAGTGACCAGTAGTAGCAACGGGCGACCGTTTCCGATCACCGCTACAGGACACAGCAACTACGGTTTCCTGTAATAGTGTGCCCTGTCGGCAACAAGAAATGTCTAAGTTTGCTCAGCGCCTATAGTACCCCCGCCACTATAGCTATTAATAATTATTTATTATTTATGTATATATATGCATGTTTCTTAAATATTCACGTGTGTAAGATCATCTCGTACTAGCAGTTTAATTCAAAAACGCTGTGTGTGAAAGTGCAATAAGAACATTACTACTCTTATTTCATTGTAAAACTACTTTTGTAAGCTACTGGACGTTTATGAACGTGACTGTACTTAGATACGAGTATATATTATTTTCTTGAGGCATTGTTGCTCAGCGGGAGATCCATTCTGCTCGACCATTGTATTGTAACAGCCCGTGGTAATTGTGTCGTTTTTGTTTTGTTTATGGACAAAGGTTGCCAAGTTGCCGTTGTTAGAAAATTATATTAGAACGTTGGTTTATAAAGTTCATTTACTTCCAGAGAAAAAATGGTGGTGGTTTAAGATTATAATAATATATATAAAACACATATTTTCATAACTTAATTTATCCCTACTATCCTAAAATAATATTATTAACGCGAAAGTGAGTTTATTTGTTTTTTACGCTTTCATGCCTTAACAGCTGAACGGATCTAATACAATTTTATTTTTAGTTCAATGTCCTGTGAAGAACATGGGAGCTTCATAATCCTTCTAAAAATGCGAAAGTAATCTGTTTGTTTTGTTTTTACACCTAAACGGATCATAACAAAATTTGGCAAGGACATAGAATAGTCCCGGGAAAGGGCATAGAATACTCATTATCATCATTACGTGTACAGTGGTACAACAAGATTCATATAAATTGTAGCAATAGAACTTTTTGTGAATGGGTTCGTCTGCCACCATTCCCTATTTCTACCTCGAAGCAGTAATGTTCAACATGAACACAGATGAACTAAGGGTTTTGTACTTTTATGAGCAGAGATCAGGCTTAGTTACAGTTTTATTTTTATAATTGTCACAGTAAAAGTGAGTGTGTTTGTGTAAGTCTGACTTCTTCATGGCAAAACAACTCCCGTAAGTACAAAATGGAGGTATATAAGAATCTCGGAAGATCACATAATACGGGCTACTTTTTACTTTTCGCTCTTGAAATGTTCCTGCGGGATCTTTTATTTCCGCACGAGCGAAACCACGTGGTATAATAAGTAGTATATAGAGTAGAATGACGCCAATAAATAACTAATGAACTTGTAAACCTACTGAAATTTTAACGTATTGTTAACAACGCAGTAGAGGATTTTAAAGTCATGCCAACCCAGGTGAGTAAGGGTCACTTGGAAAATAAGAAGTAGCTTATGTATTACAGATCCAGGCTCACTGGCTTGCCTCCTACATCGGACTTGATCTTTGGATGAAGGTAACTTTGGCAGCAAATTCACAGAGTGATGGTAGAGAGCTCCTAGTAACCGCCTGTAGTAGCTACAATAATTAAGAGTAAAAACCTGCCTCTAAATACCTTATAGTCTGTTCTAGTAGCTGTTTTTAAGTGTTAGTCACAATACTAGAAAAAGTCCGTATCAGCATCAACTAATAATCAAACAAGTACAATTTGAAAAATTGAATACCGACTTCCATTCTATTCAGTTATTGGAGTGTAACTCAAAAAGTACTGGACCGAATTTGATGAAATTTAAATGGGACACACGGGAAGCACCGCTTTCCAACAAGAAAATAATTTTGAGAATCAGTTCACCCAATCGAAAGTTATGAGGTAACAAACATAAAAAAAAACAGTCGAATTGAGTACCTCCTCTTTTTTGGAAGTCGGTAGATAAGACAGTTCAATGTTAGCCTCCAAACACTAATAAAATTAACCACGTCTTTACCAAAGCAAAACAGTGAAATCGCTAAACATCACAACAATATTCCCAAGACAACATTGTCACGTTTCAACATTTAGCAGCTTGTCAAAACCATAAGCTCGGCGTTATTGCCTTTTAGCAGGAGCCTAATAATAAAGTTTTCGGGGAAATTCATGACGTGAACATTAAGGGCCCGTCCCATTCGACCTCTTAAATACACATGCCAATAAATAAAGTTGTTTAAGAACCTTTCTCTAGATCTTTTTTATCGAGCATACGCTATTCCTGTCATGAACAACATGGAAAGAACAGCGTAGTTTGAGGAGAATTATTGACTGTATGTGTGGTTATAAAACTTGATGACGGTTTAGCAATTAGGGAACTATTAAGCATATTCACTTTTGTCCCAGAGACGTACATATACGTCAGTTTTATTCATAAATCTTTTGTTTTAGTTATACCTAGGACGGTACAAGAAGGATTCATAATTGTAAGGAAAACCTTTTATGAAAAAGGCGCGAATTTTAACACTTTATTAACTTTAATTTTCTTGTATTAATATCGATTTTCCAATGATTCGTCGATGCACTCGTCGACAAGCCCACCGATGTCAAATACTTTATGAGATATCGCCCTTGTCCTACGTTTCTTGTCATCTCGTCATATGTTTCACGGATGTTGTCAAAGATGCAACGATGTTTGCTCTTAGAGAATCGCATGGCTGAACTTGATTAATAGCAACTAAACAAAACAAAAATTGAAAATTCAACGAGCATTTCATTGTGTAAGCTTTCCAATGATCGGGTCAGGATGAAAAGCGGTTTCATATCGTGACGTGGGTGGTGTGGCATTAAGTTCCCGCGAAAACCGGACGGAAACCGGAAGCAAGCCTCCGGGATTAGTTTGGGGACGTGACCGGAAAGCGGTTGATGCGCTCCGGATGGATCTGACTAATGCCATGCTTTCGCTTAACGAGACGACTGATTTGGTGCAATGTAGTAGTTGGCATAGTAGGAGCATATAACCGAGTTTATATCGTAGTCTAGTCTAGTATAATACTCGTAGTTAGTTCAAAAAGAAAATAGATTGTAGTCCTGTTGCTATTCATTATATTTTTGCTCTTTTGTGATTCCCCTATATAAAATCTGGGTTAACTTTAAAGTTATAGCTCGAAAGTTCTGCACTACGCTTGTTACCCGGAGACATAATTGTTTATTACAATTCACTTAGTAATTTCACTTGCTCTGCTGTATAGTAGCACTTTCACAGTTTTAAGAAAAAATACCTGGTACCACGGTGGTACCCAACAAGGCGTATACCGGCAAATGAGAACCTTTTAGTATGTCAACTGATTGACGCCAACCAATCTAAGGCTTTGGCTGAACGTTACTCTTCTACGAACGTGTATGACTTAGCTTCCAAACCAAATTTCAACTATAACTATGTAATCGTGTTTACGCATTTATTTTATGAATGCGTAAACAGCGTCTATTTTATATGAAATATTTTTGATATTATAATTTGTTTTACAAATTATACATGAATATTTCGCTGCCAGCAGGAATCATAGTAATTTTAGCGTATACTTTGTACTCGTAGCTGAAGACCTTGCATTAGGTATTAGGTAGTGCTAGTCAATTTTTTGGCTGTCGTCTATCCATCAAAATAATACTAACAACTAGTGGAAGAATGATAAATGACTAAACTCGTGATGAAAAAACTCGTCGTATATAGTGAATGGCGTGCTGGTAGATATTGATTGTGTAAAGGTGGACTCGTAACAATCTATTTTTAGTAGTAGCATTTATAAACTAGCGCGTATGTATTAACAGGTCTACTATTGAAAATTTGTGTCTTAATTTGACATAGAAATGGTCAAATGTATACACATTAAATAACGATAGTAAAGTAAAGATGTTTTATTCCATCCAGCCGTGCGATTCTCTAATGATTCGTCGATGCGCTCGTCGACGAGCTCACCGATGGCAAATAATTTATGAGATATCGCCCTTGTACTTAAGGTTGCTTTTCCAACGTTTCTTGTCATCTCGTCATTTGTTTCACGGATGTTGTCAATGATGCAACGATGTTTGCTCTTAGAGAATCGGCTGTAACTAAATTGGTAAGTTATCAAGCCGATAGGATATAAATGCTAATTAATTTTATTAATTAGTATTAGAATTTAACAAGTCATTCAGTTATGATGTATGACATTACTATTATTTAAAATTATTTACTTATATAGACACTAAACACAGAGTTTACATACGTAATACTCAAAACGGTACTTTTTTGAAGTCTAATATTTTCACTTTTTACTGGATAACTACTTTCAAAGAAAATGTTTGGCACTACGTACATCAGAAGCTACATCTTACTATGGTATTCCTACGACCCGCTTCAGAGAGCATCTCTCAATTACATACAAACTAAAACTAATAAATAATAGCATTAGTGCAGATATCTGTCGCAATATGCTATAAAATACAATTCCCCTAATGAGAATGCAAGATCACGGCATATTCTTGGCGAGCGCCCAAGTAACAGCTGCCGGGGCTTCTTCCCTCGTGCCAACATAAGTGATCATTGATAACAAATTCTCTGTTGCATTACTACGTGATCTCTAGAGAATACTCTAGCTAGCTAATAGTTTGTAATATTTTCTCAATTGCAATAATATTGTGGGTTTGCCAAACAGCAATATACGTAATTTGAATAAATTACAAAGACGTAATCAGTATTTAAAGACAAGGCAATATAAGTTACTCGTATGTACATGTAAAATATCTTCTGCAAATATTTTTTCCATTATAATCCAGGGTATGAACCATCTTCGTTCAAGATTTCATCGAAATCGATTTAAAGCGATGGAGTTACAAGCATACTCAGTCACACTTACTCAAATGCGCATTTATGAGTGTGAGATTTAAAAAATCAGCAATTTATGCGCTAGAAGTTCTAGGGTGAAGAAGTAAGAACATCCATCGACCCACGCATTCTAGTAGTAGTTATTCGGCTAAAATCCTGGCTTACCCCGATATATAGTATGTCTTCTTTATATTGCATAAATTTAATAAATAAACGTTTAAACATTATACCTTATTTGTTACAGTTTTCGGCTACTGAAAGCATGTGTTTCATACACACACACTCATACCTAGGTTGTTCTGAAAATTGATAGCCACAGAATAAATACAATCTCTTCTTTCATCACGCTATTTGGAATTGACGGTTAATTTCAACACAAACCTCGTTTGTGAAAATTACTGGCCACCTATGTATAGTATTTTTTTAAATTTATGTTTAATGATTATCTGTCACTATTTTTTTGTTTGCAACAATTAAGGTCATCATAGCACGAAAAGCTTCCCGTGAGGGGAAGCTTTTCATGCTTTTTGTTCGTTATGATTTTCTATGATTACAAACGAGAGTTAACCTTCCTGGAATCTCATTAAAATTTACAAGCTGCTTTTAGGGTGTCTGCTCCTGCGTTAGCAACAAATATTTATTGGTTTCGTGAATTCATACGTGGTCGAGAGAACTTAAACGATGGCCCCAGACCCGGCCGACCACCAACTGCAGTAACTCATAAAAACGTCATCAGGGTAGAGTGGCTATTTCGAGAGAAAAAACATATTACACATCGAGAGATACCAGTACAAGCTGAAATAAACATTGGATCACAGGCAGTTTCAACCATCCTGCATGAACACCTTATAGTTAGGAAGCTTGCTTCGCGATGGATACCTCATTCTCTCACCAATGAACAAAAATACCGTCGTGTTGATTGGTGCAAATTGATGTTAGAAATGTTTGAAAGAGGAACTTCGCAAAACGTATCCTACATTCTTACAACTGTAGAATCATGGATATATAACTGCGGTTCACTCACGAAGCAGCAATTTATGCAATAGGTGAAGAGGACGGTTTGCCCACAAAAGTTGTTCGCGAGCGGAGCGTTAATAATAAAACTTATAGCGGTTTTTTGGACGCAGTGGACCAGTAGCAGTAATTCCGCTAGAAGACTAGAACAGTTACTAGTGAATGGTATAGCGGAGTTTGTCTGCCTCAAGCTTTCGGGGAGTTGGATAGCGACCGCCCAAGGAGCGGCGTCCGTGGCATTCTTTTACACAAAGATAACGAGGTTGTGTATTTCTTCGTGATGTATAATGAATAAATACATAAAAAATAAAAAATAACGCGCTCGCTCACACAGCTGTTAGAACCATGGAGTATTTGACAACTTTGGGGGGTACAGATGTTACCCCATCCTCCGTACAACCCAGATTTAACTCCATGCGACTTTTTTCCCACGGTAAAAAAAATGCTTATTGGGCGAAAATTTAGCACTGCAGACGAGGTCGACACTTATTTTTCGACCTCCCGCAAAACACATTTTTTAAATGTTTTGGATGCTGGCTCACCCGAATGCACAAGTGCATGGGAATAGGTGGGGGATATTTTGAAAAGCTATAAATGAACTTTTATTATATAATTACTACAACGTTACTAAATCGATATCATAATAATAATAATAAACAAAACCCCAGGACCAGCTTTGTGGGTAGCGGTGTTTGGCGACACCGAGGACCGCGATTCTCCCTGGGACTAAAGAATCTCTGACCCCTGGCTTGCCTTAATTGGCTATCTGGTGAGTGGAAACGCAAAATCAAAAAGCTCCAAGGGTGGAAGTGTTATAGGGCATAACGCCGGTAGTAGCGCTCTAGTGAAACCGCAGCACACCTCTTGACACCCTGTAGCTATCCACACCAAAGTTGCTCCTTTTGTTACCATTAATGGTGGCCCTTATGGGGGGCCCGTTTAGTGGGTGACATGTCACCACCTGTCTAAATATTATAAGATGGGACTGAAATTTGCAGGTGCCGTAGTCTCGTTCATAGCCCACTATCTCGTTTATCACTAATAAGCTCATATCAATAGCTTTGCCATTTTACCCATTTTTGTAATACCCTTTTTTTTATACTACACTGTATATTTTATACCAAACAGACGTGCGATTCTGTAATGATTTGTTGACGAGCTCACCGATGTTAAATACTTTATGAGATATCGCCCTTGTACACAAGGTTGTTATTCCAACGTTTCTTGTCATCTCTTCATTTGTTTCACGGACGTTGTCAAAGATGCAACGATGTTTGCTCTTAGAGTATCGCACGGCTGGCCGCTACGTGTTGACTACGACCCCACTTATGTAAAGGGTCGGATGTAATCTGTTAAAAAAATGGAATAATAATAATAACATAGATTAATAAGTAGTATACAAGAAACATCATCGATAAAACCACATTTGCGTGCGTTCAATATACTCGTATCTAACATAAATATAATGCGTTGATTTAATCTGAATATTAAGATATTTATATCAGACCAAGGCACGCAATGCGTACCTTAATCAATCTGGAATAGGTTTTAACCTTGTTCTATGTTGTACCCATTTTTGTAACTAACCACTTATAAATAGAACGCTTCGTTG
This sequence comes from Selenia dentaria, assembly GCA_917880725.1. Taxonomy (NCBI): domain Eukaryota; kingdom Metazoa; phylum Arthropoda; class Insecta; order Lepidoptera; family Geometridae; genus Selenia; species Selenia dentaria. Next base: position 14,271,914 of record OU862888.1, on the reverse strand, counting down.
TAGAGATCACTACTAACTTCTATATATAACAACTTCTAGTTATTTGAATTAAGAAATAATTCTTCGTCGAATTTATTAAACAGGTTATTTTATTTACTACATAGTAAACAATGCTACATTGTACTTTAGATATATTATGATTTTTTTTGGAGCTGTACCATAATATTACGCAACAACGATATATTTTAAACTCAATTCTTAAAAGTTTGTATTGTTCAAAGCAATCTGTTCCAGACAACAGTGCACGAAAATAAATAGACAAAATGTAATAAGGATGGCGGTATATAACACATATATATACACGTTAAATAAGACATCAGGCTTTAAAAGTTCAAAACACGTTAAAACGACACTAATGGAATAAAACTTGGTAGCCATAAAGTTAACATATTACACTTCAGTATGTTTTAGTTTTAGTCAAATTCGCTATATCAGGTAAGATTGATCAAACCTAAGCAAAATAATGTCTGCACACGACTGTTTTATTGAACTTAAGTGAAGCTAATACAGAAGTGGTACCCACCAAGACAGGCTCTTGTTCAAAATACCAGTTACCGTCATCATAATCAGCTCATTATGTTCCAACTGCTGGGACTCAAAACCAATCTATCTGGCTATCGTCAAAATGAAGTACAATTATTATCAAAAACGTTAGTACAATTAATTGACCTTTATTGCTTTACATTATCACTTTATTAAATATTTAACAAACTACGGCAGCTCTCAAATTGGTCACGGCCCACACGTAATGCTTCTCAATAGAAAAGTCACGTCGAGCTCAAATTGTGAGCGTAGCAAAATTAAATTTGTAACGTTACGTAATGTACTTGGTTTCTCGCGTAGCCCATCTACGTTGCTACGGCGCTACGACGGCTTCCCTCTACATAATTGGATTAGCGGCTGTAGCTGATAAACCTCGAAACAATAGCCTTAATTTGCATCAATGGCGGACACAATTAGCCACGAGTTTAAACCAACATTGTTCTTGAAAAATCACCATATTTTTTATGCAAATAATTTATGTTAAGTTATACAGCGGCCTACTGTTTAAAATATAATAATAACAGATATTGATTAGGAAATGGCAACACTCTGATATATTTATTTTCTCTAGCCACCATCTTTTAGTAAGTCAATGCATACTTGTTATTCAGATGGTACAAACATAGAAAACATTACGTATGTACATCCTCGAATAGTTAGGCAGATTGTCATAAAAACTTCCGTGAGAACTCATAGTTAAATGTTAAAACCGGCAAATACTCACGTTTATCATCTAGTCGACTCCGACCGGTATATGATTAAATGTGTTATTAAACGGTAATTGACGGATCTGTAACGCGTCGAGTGTGTAAATGAATTGAGATGTGGTATGTGCAGTACTCGTCAAAACTGCTAAATAAATAATTAAGGATAGCAACAGTTGCTATGTCATTCGGAATTTTCGTGCGTTCTCTAAGAGCAAACATCAATGCATCTTTGACAACATACGTGAAACAAATGAAGAGATGACAAGAAACTTTGGAATAGAAACCTTGTGTAAAAAGGGCGATATCACAAAGTATTTGACATCGGTGAGCTCGTCGACGAATCATTGAAGAATCGCACGGCTTGGAAGGAAAGATTTTTGTGGCACTGCACTGCACTGCAAAGACATTGGTTTTGAAATCTCATTCGCCTAGTAATTTCAATTGCTACAGTGCCCTTCATACTCTAACATAGCAATGCTTGCGCACTTTACTCCACGGCAGGTCGGGTTTTTTCACCTCTAACGATTCGCATACGACGAGGGTATATTCTACTCAGTCTCCTCACGGCAAACAAAACGATTTATGCGATAGCACTAATATTTATGAGACGTAGTATGTTTAATTTTGTCATAATAATTTAGTTTCAAAGTTTAAAGCTCATTAATACTTACCATTGCAAACTCAAAACAGGACTTCTCATAAATGAATTAACTTTCGGAAATACCTTACCCAAAATTGAAAGTTTCAATAGCCTTCAAATTGGCTTCAAGTCCGCTGGGATGGCGAACCCACCGAGTTGTGGGTCATGGAGAAATGTAAAACAATGTTATTCAATAGTGTGTAGCTCTTATTGACATATAAACATGTCAACCACTTTGTCAATGATATATCTATATAAATACATGTCGTCTTATGAAGGCTGAGAGGAAATACAGGAATAACAAGACGGGGCGTAATTTAAAGATAAAGGTACAATCAAATCAAGACAATAATACATTACTAAATCAAATTAATAATAAATTATAAACAAGAAAAGAAAAATATCTACTAATACATAAAAATACACTAATACATATTGAAATATATATAAACATATAATTATTTCATTGGTATACTTACATAATATATATATATATATATATATATATACACTACAATACAATATACTTCCATACATATATTTATACATTAATTCTTTGATGTATTATAATCAAAACCCAAGTTCACACGGGTTAAACTAATTGGCGAGATAGGAACTTTTTACTTGGTATTCGATGACTCAGTGACGTAAAGACAATTTATAATGTTATTTTGACGGTTTAACTTACGCGGTAGGTATTGTCGAATATCTCGACCGGTTTCGTGACCTTGCGCTAGTACGAATGTACTACTTACAAAAGTTTCAATCAAGTTAAGACAATTTATACAACGACATTGCAGCTTCAGCCGTGAGATTCTGCCGTGCGATTCAAAACAAAGCAAGAGGAAACATTGTTGCATCCAAATGTGAAACAAATGAGGAGGTGACAAGAAAAAGGGCGATATCAAGTATCGCCCTTTTACATAAGGTTGTTTTTCCAACGTTCATTCGTTTCACGGATGTTGTCAAAGATGCATTGATGTTTGCTCTTAGAGAATCGCACGGAAAGAATCGCACGGCAGGGATGTCAACAACGCCACAAAACAAGTGCACATCGCTTCTTCGTTTTCGCACGAAAAATCCGAATTACATAGCAACTGTTGCTATCCTTAATTATTTATTTAGCAGTTTTGACGAGTACTGCAACATACCACATCTCAATTCATTTACACACTCAACGCGTTACAGATCCGTCAATTACCGTTTAATAACACATTTAATCATATACCATGATAATATTTTAATGAAGTGAGTAATCATAGATAATTTTCTATTACGGATAATAAAATACGAAAGTAAATTGAGTATTCTTAAAATAAAACTATTTTGTTTTTGAAAGAATCTGCTTCATTTCATCGACACTATTGTTATTCTAAGTCTGTCGTTTTCCATTACATTATGCGTCGCCGATATAGTTTGAAAGCAAATGTCTCTTGGGTGAAACTTTGGATATGGCTTATAGGTACTCCGAACCGAATTCGCTGGCGGTAAAATTTGATAGTTTACAACACGTGCACGTGTTATACTCATACCTGCCGTGCGATTCTATAATGATTCGTCGATACGAAATATATACATTTACTCAAGCACAAATTTCTATATTTATAGTAGTATTTATTATAAAAAGGTGCCATAATTATGTTACCATTGTAACGTAGTACCTTATAATATTTAAAGTGGTCGAGTCTCATTTTCAAGACATCCACCATCTGATCATCCGATTGTCCAACTTATTGCAACTAAATAATTAATACTGTTATTATATTATAACCAAATTAATTATTTTGAATTACTTTTGGATGTACTTTCGATTGAGGTTTGAATGGTATTTTGAATGCTATGACCAAAACAAACAAAAAAACGAACTGAATGTTGCTGATCACAAAAAGTAGGGCAAAGCTCAATTTGCAATAATCAGTATGTGTCTTTATAATAAATAGATACTATCTGTTTATTATAAAAACATAGAAACACACTTGTGCACTTTAATTTTAATAAACATATTATCAATCAGATCATTCTAACAGTAAGTAACAATTATTGCAGGAAGAAGGCTACAGCATTCCAAATTACCACAAAAAATATACAATATTAGACAAAGAGTACTCGTAAATACGTACTCTTTTTTTTACTTAATATTAACCCGATTACAGTAAAATGAAATGTTCGCCACAAAAGTTCATTTTATTACACTGCGCGTGATGAAAAGGGGTGAAAAAAGGTTGAAATGGTGAAACACTGCCGAGGCATCCAGTCGGCATTCTACGGGTGCGATGAATTAACATCTTAATTAAAACCATTGTTTGAAACAAAAATATTTTCATATTTATTTGAAATCGTTAAATTTCGGACTTGATTAGATGTATACAATACTTTTTCTTTCTTACATAGTTTGTTTTCTATTTTTAATTAACTTACAGTTTCTGGTTTACAAATAGTAGACTGATTTATATTCTTCCGCATAAAATTATCAAAGTTTACAGAATAGGTTTATCCCTATTACATGGAACGAAAAGCAAAATTGCCGATATGTGGATCTTTATTTTGAACATCTAGTTACGGTGAGTTGTCTACATTCTATGATCTCACGTTTTCACTCACATCGCAAACAAATAATTATCTACCGCCTTCCAAAAAAAGGAGGAGTTACTCAATTCAAATGGCTTACTCCCAGCACACACACTACCAACTTTTCAAAGTGGCTCATGCTTGGACCACGTAATGCTTAAAAGTGAAAATAAGCAGAAAAAACTTAAATATTAAGCCGTGGATCACTCCGGGACTCATTCGCTGCATGAGAAATCGCGATAAGCTTCACATGAAGGCTAAATCTTGTCCAAATAACCCTATTTTACAACTAACATACAAGAGATATCGTAACTTCTGTAACAGCCTTCTCAAAAATATTAAGATAAAGTACGACAAAAACTTATTAGAAGGTGCTGGCCATAACACCAAAAAAATATGGAAAATCATAAAAATGTTACATACTCAGCAAAACAACGTGAATCGTCCTCGATTTTGTTAAAATCACAGGCCTCACCAGAAGTAGCTGCTAATAGTTGTAACGAATTTTTTACTAACATTAGGAAAACTCTAGCAGAGCAGATTCAAAACCAATTGTTTGCGCCTACAATAGAAATCACTCAGCCTCAGCTACAATCTTTTGTTTTTTTTTGGATATTGACTGTACGGAAGTGGAAAGAATTATAATGGGGTTAAAGGACGACTGTGCTATTGGCTGGGATAATATTCCTACCAAAATACTTAAGAAGTACAAGCACATCCTTGCACGACCGTTAACTCTTGCTTTCCAAAAATGTTTGCAAGAGGGTGTTTTTCCTACATGTTTGAAAAAAGCTGTTATTGTCCCAATTCATAAGTCAGGAAGCAAGGAAAATATAACTAACTATAGGCCTATATCTCTACTTTCTCCCATTTCTAAAATTTTTGAAAAGATTATTAACAACAGATTAGTTAATTATTTAGAAAACAAAGCCCTTCTATCAAAGAACCAGTTTGGCTTCAGGCCAAAACTATCTACTGCGGACGCTGTACACGAACTTACTGATTTCGTCACACATGAACTTGATAAAGGGAACAAAACAATAGGGATATTCCTTGACCTTGCAAAAGCATTCGACACCGTACCTACCCCTATCTTACTTAAAAAATTAGAAAACATTGGTGTGCGTGATAACCAGCTTAAACTTCTTACCAGCTATCTAAGTGATCGGTGTCAATACGTAAGAATAGACAGTGTGGTCAGTTCTGACTTAAAAAATGCTTCTGTTGGAATTCCACAAGGGAGCATTCTGGGACCTACACTGTTTTTGATCTACATTAATGACTTATGCAACCTTCAACTTGCCAACGGCAAGATAATATCCTATGCAGACCAACAATATAGACAACAATGTCTGTACCAACACAGCAACTAATAAGCATGTTTTCGCAACTAGGTTTTTTATGTTCTTAGGGCCATATCTATACAATAAACTTAATCGCAATTTATATATATACGAAATGAATCTCATAAATTGTAAGAAAACCATCTTGAGTGCCCTAGCCAACATGACTTACGAGGAAACCGAGGAGTTATTAATTGTAACTACGTAATAGTTATAAGCTGTGTGTTTAGTGGCCTAGATAAATGACTCATGTAGATATATTTAAAAATACCACGTAGCCATAATTTATTTAAATTAGTATTACATTTATTTATATTATAAGTTGTAATCTGTTCACTCATTATTGTGTTAATTTGTTTATTAGTTCAAAACATGTGTAAGCATTTTTCGCCTGAGGCACAGGTTTACCTAGTTCAGGCATAGTGTAATATATAACTTGGATTAGAATTAGGAACATGATGTCCATCTTAGCTCTAAGGTAATGAATAAAGATTTATTATTATTATTATATTATTATAATTCGATCGTATTTTTTTGATACCTCATAACTTTCGATAGGGTGAACCGATTCTCAAAATTCTTTTTTTGTTTGAAAGCTGGTGCTTTCCTTGTGCACCCATAATTTGTTTTTATTTAATCAAATTCGTTTCAGTAGTTTTCGAGATACACTCCAATAACTGAATAGAATAGAATTCAGTATAAAATTTTCAAATTGTACTTGTGTTTTGACAAGTTTTGTATAAAATTACGACCTTACTTATAAACGCTGCTTAACTTTAAATGACGTTTTTTAGTACTGCGCAAAGCAAAACTGTTCGGCGACGTGCTAAATGACGTTATTTATAAATAAACAAATATATATATATAAATTTAAGTTATTTAATTTTCATTTAACTTGTTTCCTTGAACGAGGGGTAAGAATGCACGCTCTTTGTGTATATAATGTATGATAGCATAAAACATGGTTTTTTATGCGCAAATTTGAAATATGACAATGCAAATACGATTTCTAAGAGTATCAAGATGTTTGAAAACTATAAGGAGTGAGTAAAAGCTACCGAACTGTGATCCATAAAGGTACATACCACTAGAAATTCATATAGTCTATAGTTATGTAGATGCACTTGCAATTTTTTAATGATGGAGATAGCTTACCTTACGTTCATTAACTGCAAATTTTCTTAGAGCAAAAATATTCCATTGTTGGGTAGTTAAAGTAACTTAACTTGTAATGTAAGTATTTATTTACAGTTGTTGTTAGCATTTGACTTTTAAATAGGTATACGCAAAATAAATAATTTCTTGAATATTATATCAACATCCTATAAAATGAATAATTCACATAGCTACAATAGGGCACGCGATATGTATCATTTACAACCAGTTATAATTTATTCAGATGCCGTATAGCTTTCGGATTAATTACTTATGAAAACTTTCTCGGAGTGCGCCAGGAGTTAGAAAATATTTATTTAATTTACTTACAGTTAAACATTGTAATTTGACGATCGCAAGGACAGGCGAGGTTGCCGACATCACTGCATGGCACGAAATGATTTACACTAACCACAAGCCTTACAAGGTTCACGTTTTAGAATACATTATGATGTTCACTAAATGCCTAGTTGAACATAACAATTGAATTTGAAATCTGCTCAGGTTGTAAAGAAACAATAAGAGCTTCATAAAATATTAGTAACCAGATCTACCTAAAATATCTCTGTAAGAATGATTTTCCCTCTCTCTCTCTTTCTCTTCAGCCACTCGATGGTAAAAAGAGAAGTTATTTGTAGTTACAATCACTCTTGCATTTGATGATAGTCATTATTACAAATTAGGTCCTGTAGGTTGTACAGTTTTGTAATAACATTATTTACATCAAATAAAATTATTTAAATCAATATAACATTGAGATGAAAAAATCCAAATTATCAGTAGTATGTTCATTTCTAATAATGTATTTATTAAGTACTAGCGACTGACTGCGACTTCGTTCGCGTAGTAGGCTTTGCCTTCGGCCTCGGTTATCTTTTCTTAGTTTTTCTTTCATAAGAACCTTCTCCTAACAATAATGAACACCAAAAAACAAGAATTAGCGAGATTGTTGCCCAAGTTATAGCGTGACCAGGAGAAATAGAGGTTAATTTTTATATATATGGGTTCTCAGCTAAAATACAAAAAAAAGAAAATTAAATAGACATATTTTTCTAAGTAATAATATAAATATATTAAAATACAATTAAGTCGGTAAAATAAATGAAATAACTTAGTAATAATGAATGAATGAATAATTTGCAAATAAAATTGGGGTCCGTCAAGACTTTTAGTTGGACAAATTCATACGTTTAAAATGGATCGCCTATTAGGGAATATTATTCCTCGAAAACGTAGTGTGCAAGTCCTAATTTTTTAAGTTTAAAAGAAATTCAACCAGTGAAAACAATTGACGATTATGTCTGAACCGCCATGTCTGCGCCGCAGTGCCGCGTAGAACTTTAAAGCGTAAAGATTTGACTCGAACAGCAACTAATGGTCATTGCTTCTTGATTCCATCTTCGCTTTCCATCAGGCGAGAGCGAGTCACTTTGATGAACTATTATAAAAAACGTTCACCGGCGATTATTACAAGTTTGCCGCCAGAGCAATCGGGATCGGCAGTTTTCAAATTTCATTCATTGTTTTTATAGGTAGGTATATGCTACCAACAAAACTGAGAAGCGATGTGTACTTGTTTTGTGGCGATGTTGACATCCCTGCCGTGCGATTTTGCATGATGCATCTTCGACAACATCCGTGAAACAAATGACGAGATGACAAGAAATATTGGAAAACCAACCTTATGAACAAGGGCGATATCTCATAAAGTATTTGACATCGGTGAGCTCGTCGACGAGCGCAACGACGAATCATTAGAGAATCGCACGGCTGCACGCGTGCCACGCCAAACCTCATCAATCAACGCTAGTAGAGAAGACGTTCTACTTATCGATATTTTACTTACTTTGGTATATGTACCATAGGTACCCATTCGTATGACAACATGACGAAGCTAATCAAAACATTGAAAGATAAAACGCTCTTTCTCCTGACCTAGAAATAAAACGAGATAACAAAGGTGCGGTACTTAAACTTATCTATATGCGCGCTATAAGCAAGAAATATGATTCCCGAGCATTGCCAGTCCCGAATTGTAGCGCAGTCTATTTTATGATGGAGTATAACCTCGATTATGTTCATACTTTAAAGGCTTAACCTACGGCACGCAATGAGATATTAAGGGATTATGCTTTAGGTACCCATAAACACTTACGATCCCAACAATTGTTTTTAAGGACCTGTGATATGTTTTAGCATAGATATAAAATTATCCTTTGACTAGGCCTTTATTTAGTCCTTTAAGATAAAATTTGTTGTTACAGTTTACAGCTTGAAGAATTTTATACATTATGCACACAACAAACATAAGAATCCTTACCGGAGTTTATGCGTTTGACTAGAACAAAAAGTATCTTGTGTCACTTACTACATCTCCCTCTATAAGTATCTCCAAGCAAAAGTCCAGATTGATCAGTAGCTATATTACTGCGTAAAAGAAGCACAAACCAATACGCACACTTTTCCATTAATTGAAATAGTATAGAGTAAAATAGTAACAGCCATTTCCAAAACCCTATCTAGAGATAGTTTATCGTACGAGATATAGATATTTGACAATATTGAAAGAAACTTATAACGTTTACACACTAGGATCCCTTGTGTCGCACGAGGCATGGACACACACAATAACATATAACAATATCCAAGACCAAGAACAAACATTTCTGATCAGCAAACAAATATATGCCCGATCAGGGATATTCAAACAAACAGAGCCGTATGTAAAATTTCTATATCGAGAAAGGTAAAACTTTGAGAGATAGAATAGGATAACGGGCCGTATTTCACTGAATTCCTACTCAAAGAGTAGTAATCAAACTACGTATCAAATAAACTTAGGGTTATCATATCATAAGGATAAGGATCATCACTAAATATAATAAAACGGTAGAGCTCAAATTTCTGTACAATGAAAAAAAATGCTAAAAACCGAGTCAGGGGATGTAAGGAGTGAAAATGAACCAGGTAATTTAGCTTTTATAAATAAAATGTGTTCTTGTTTGTTTGTTTATCTATTTGTATGTCTGTTTGTACAGGCTAATCTCCAAAACGACAGGATCGATTTAAATGAAATTTTGTAAGGTGGGAGTTTATATTCTTAGTCAACATATAGGATACTTTTGATCAAGGTAAATTAAATTAATTAACCGTACCAGTTACCATAAAGAATAGTGGTCAAACTTTAGCCGTAGTAATAATAAAGAACTCACAGTCGCTGAGTATCGTTCAGCGTTATTAATCTATGTTTTTCATAGATGTAGCCCTGAGGAGATTGGGTTGACATGTATTTTTACGACATTGTTACAGATCTAGAGACATGTTGGGGCGAAGGTCGCAGGGAGTGCAGAGCTGAACAAAACCCTCCACATGCCGACAACACTCTGCAGTCAGCAGAAAGGTCGGTTTATTAACGATCATCTAAGGAATGACAGAAACATCTGGGTCTGGTAATGTTAATTATTTGAAACAGTTCACTAATAAGCCAAGCCCTATTTCTGTGGTTTTATGTGATGTAGTAAATTAGGTCACTTGATTTACATGTTCTTCGGTGAGACTTAGTGGCTAATACCTATATCTATATCCATATAGGTATATAAAAATGAACACCTATTTCTGCTGGTCACGCCCTAACTTGAGAACGGATGGAACAATCTCACTAATTATTTTATTGTTTGTTTATTATTGTCAGGAAATGGTTGTTATGATAGAAAAATCAAGAAATGATGGGAGATTATTTAGTTTAGCTCGGCCTTCGGCCGCGCCAACTACGTGAACGGGCAGTCGCGAGTATACAATACATAAAAATTTATTTTACATAAACATACATAATCGGCCCATTATGTTCCCACAGCTAGGACTCGAGCCTTCCTCTCAGAGAGAGAAACTGGACCATAATCCACCACGCGGGCCCAGTGCGGCTTGGTGAATAGGCTAGGGAAAAGGCCAACCCATGTCGAAGTATTCAGACTGCCCGAAGGTCTTCGACATAGCCTAACGACTTTTATCCTAAGACAAACAACCGGAACCAACGGCTTAACGTGCTCTCCGAAGTACGGAAGCGCTCAGTTGAATAAGGTCACTAGCGGTCACCCATCCAACCCCTGACCGCAGCAAGCGTCGCTTAACTTTTTATCGGTTAGGATCGCCAAGTCTAGCTCCGCTGCGACCGATTCTACAATTTGTTTTGCGTATGCTATAAATCCTATCAACAAAAAAGATACATATTATATTAGGATATGTTTTAATGTTTGTAAATAAATAACATGAATTATGTATCTAAATGTGCTAATCTTCTTCTTCTATATATATAAAAGCGAAGGAAACTACAAGTGCTTAGAGTTTCAAATTTTGCATGCGGGTTCTTTTTAGGACGTAGGTGCTCACTAAGACGGGATTTTATGAAATTCAACCACTAAGGGTTTTTTGGGGTTGATAGTTTGTATGAAACTTCCTTACTGCGAGTTCCAAAAGTTTAAGATTTTGCATGGGGTTCTTTTTTGGACCTATGTACTCATTAAGACGGGATTTTGTGAAATTCGACCCCTAATTGAAATCTGACCCATTGAAATCTGTAATTACCGTATCCCGCGAGGCCACGCGAGCGAAGCCGCTGGCGGGTCAGCTAGTAAGACATATTGGTTTGCTCCAACTCATATTGTCATTTGTGATGCTTAGTACCTAAATTGTAAGATCCTTGTTACAAATATAATGCAATAAAATATTGAATGAATACATCAATTTGGATATTCATTAAAAAGTTATGCGTTGTCATACATAAAAAGGGTTATTTAATCGATGGGTACGACTTAAAACCCCCTTTTATTGGATCAGTTCAGTCAGTTCAAATTGTACGGTCCATTCATTTTCCCTACGGGCAAATACGAATCAAGTATCAAAACCAATCAAATATTCTGAAGCATCAGTCAAATCAACTCAATTTAAATGATTTTTGAATGACGAGCTAAGGATTACGAATAACAGTTTTGTTTATTCTCCGAGTTTTGAGTTTGCCCGAGTTTATTCATTTTCACTACGGGCAAATACGAATCAAGTATCAAAACCAATCAAATATTCTGAAGCATCAGTCAAATCAACTCAATTTAAATGATTTTTGAATGAGGAGCTAAGGATTACGAATAACAGTTTTGTTTATTCTCCGAGTTATGAGTTTGCCCGAGTTTAACCTTTATCAAGCGTTGATCATTGCTTGTCTAGTATCTGTAAAGGTGCAAAAGGAGTTAAGGCGAAGTGTCGAAAACAAGAAACATAATTGTTCATGTTCTACTCATCAATCAGTCAAAAATTTGAAATAACATCCTCCGTATTACTATAGTGTGACTTGGACTGTGACTATGGCTCAATTGGACAAATAATTTCACATGACGAATGACACTTTAACCGTACAAGTCCATATAATAGTGATACCCCACTAGTAGGTAGCGCCGCGTTGCGTCACGTCGTCAACGGTTCAACGCATCGTGTGCCACATCTGCGTTGCGTCTATGCACGAGGTACGCACAACACTCACAAGGGTACGACAACGCAAGAGGGTACGCCGTCACAGTCGCAGCGAGCTTTTCAGTTCAGCCTTCGCGAGGGATCGATACAAAAGTGTTCTTTTGTTGCTTTATTACGCCACCGCCAAAACAAACAGCAGTTAGATGCATCAGTTTGCCCTTCTAGCAGTGGAACGCTGTCCGCCGTCGCACCGGAGCTCCGACAATATATATGCAAAACGTCGCAGCGTTGACGCCGCGACAACGCGACGCAACCTCACTCTAATTCGAAAAATGAAAGGGTTTTGTCAGACACATGTCATTTTAAATCGAGTAAATTCTAACAAGTATAAACGACGAGGACGCAAGATAGACCTAAGTGGCGTGCAATTGGAGAAGCTTATGTCCAGCAGTGGACTGCTACAGGCTGATGCTGAAACGACGAGGCGCAGATGACGCGCGTTAACGCACTTCAAACGAGATTCAGTCTAATCTACGGCGCCGTAAACGCGCGTTCGTGAATGCGCGTCGTCTGCGCGTATAAAATACGCCGTTTGCTTAGATTCGCTTTCCGTCAATGATTAGCGTGTCCTCCGACTCGTTGACGTCATATCCATAATAACTTTTGAAAGTAGGTCACCTATTCAATCTACAGCAGCACCCGGTAAAAGTTAGGTATGTACGGCCTTGCAGCACGCCAGGATTGCGCTTTGCATGTGTTTGGCCTGAGGATTACTCGTTTGGAAACTTATTACTCATAATTATGGTAATGGTGCACATGTATTATCGGGCTGTACGACTGAAATATGAGAAAGTCTGCAAGTTTTAGTTTTACAAAGCATAAAATTAATAGTTCGAGTTGTATCTTATGTGTGATATAGACATATAGAACAAAATGCACTACGTACCAAACACACTTGCTAAACATAGGAGTGCAATGGTTTTACTATAACCCTAGGTCCTTGCGTCGTTTTATTTGTACACATATTCGATAAATTGATTAAGCATAGATAGATTGACCCGCTGTGATTAGGGTTGTGAGTTGCTAGGATTATTTTTGCAAGACAGTGCAGAATTTTTTGCAATACAGTACAATTGCTTATAAAATATCTTTATTCGTATGATTAGAAAGAAATAATGATTAATTTCAAAATAAAAGGAATTAAAATAAAGTAAATGCGCCTTATGCCTGTTAGGGTGGATGGTGGTAGATCTTCTTTTAACTCTTGTACTCCAAAACTACTTTTATCGTGGGAATAGGCATAGATTCTAAGTACGCCAGATTCAGAATAAAGTACGAGTAGATTCGCGACACGGCTGAAGTACAATGGAAGATATTTATAATCAAGTTTTAACGTATTGTTTATTCAAATGAAATGTATAAAATAGTTTAGAAGAATTAAGTATAATTTTGTGAAATAAATTCTCCATACATAATTATTTATATATGCTCTCTCTTCGATCGTTCCCTCATGACTGAGAATCGTGATTATCATGGCAGCACTTTGGTTCTAACGAACTGTCTCCATCGGCTCCGGTCTGTGGCCATCTCCACCGCGGTGTAAAAGCGGGACGTTGGTGTTTCTTTCAATTGGTCAGACCACCTGGTCGGAGACCGGCCTCGTGAACGTTTCCCTTCCACGTTTATATATGCACTGATGTTAATAAACTGCATAGAACATTAATATTTTCTTTTAGAGGCAGTAGGATTTTAAACGTGCATACAATGCACGAATATGTCGGGAGTAATTCTCCCGTAACTGATATATCCTTTTTAGACAATGTACTATCTAAATATCCGCACGCGCTTGAAACTGCGGGGCGCAGCTAATGCAGTAATTATCAACCGTAACAATGATTCCTTTATTATACATGTATCATCCAGCTACTGCCAGTGACTAGTAATAACTGCCGTTAAATGATGTAGTCATGAGCAAACATCCTCATTGGGTATAAACTATCAAGCATTGGTCCTGGTTTGACTCATAATATCAAATATAAGTACACACATCACAACAAGTTTGTGATTACTAGCATAAGCATTTTTTTTAATTGAACTTAATCAACCATTTATTAATAAAATATTTATGTTCAATATAAAATAACTCCTCCCCTGGCTCGAACACATGCAATGATCCTCCTGGGCATGCTGAAAATCAAGTTATCCAACATTTCTTGGGGTAATTTCTTGGACTTCCCTGAGCTCTGGCACTGTCTGGGGACGTGGCTGACGGTTCCAAAAAGCTCTCTTTTAAGAGCATCCCACGCGTGCTCTATTGGGTTTAAGTCAGACGAGCCGGCAGGCCAGTGATGACGTACCTATTCTTACCTTACGTTATTACCTTGTGATGTCGTATTCTCGGAAAGCAGCATTTACTCGTTGAGCTCGATGGGCGCGCGCGTTATCATCGACCAGTACAAATTAGTGTCTATGATTTATTCGGAACGGTCTGACAATTCCATCAATAGCAACTAAAAACACGAAGAAATCATATAATCTACCGTAACAAACAAAAAACATTTCAATTTTTCAAGGTGATCGCAATTTTTTTTTGATGTGTGTATGAAAGTAGATACTTACCGCCACGTGAAACACCTACCAGTATATTACTTATGTTATGTTAGGATTGTATAAAAAATAATTGGTAAAATTGGCATTTTACTCGTACATGGAAAAAACGAAAAAAATGTAAATGTTAATTTAATCAATCGAAGTATGTACCATTATTATCTATGTACTTTCTCCATTGTATAGATAGTCAATTGATTGATTGCCTGAAGTTATTATTTTGCGATTTTTGTAAATCTCTCACACGCATACGCGATCAGCCGTGCGTTTCTCTAAGAGCAAACATCGTTGCATCTTTGACAACATCCGTGAAACAAATTCAAAGATGACAAGAAACGTTGGAAAAATAGCCTTATGTACAAGGGTGATATCTCATAAAGTATTTGACATCGGTGAGCTCGTTGACGAATCATTAGAGAATCGCACGGATGCTCTCGAGAAACACTCCTAGCGACTGAATTCCCAAGAGTCAGGCTATTGGTTTACATAACCACCGCGCTCCTCGGATCCATTGCGTTCACGCAGTAAGCTAAATATATGTATTAACTTTCTTTTGAGATACTTTGTACTTAATTGTAATAAACGTTTTGTATTCAAACCAATTATTTAATCTAGTTTTATTTTCTATTTTCAGATGTCCTAATATGGGTTGGTCATGCGTCGTGGCACGCACCCTGGCCTTCTTCCTAATGCTCAGTGAAGTATCGGCACTCACATCCGACATGTAAGACTATCATCCTACTTACTAATTATTTATAAGAGTTGCACACAAAACCTCTTCTCTAAAATCAAGGCGTAGCGTAGATATAACCAACTGTATTTACTAAGGTTGCTATCAGACAGAGAGCGTTCACGCGTTCATCCAGAACTTAGAACTGAAGTTTTGTGTAGTAATGTACTGTGTCGATCTCAACTTATTAGTTTTTTACATCTCTTTAGTAGAGATATAGAGTAAAGTTAGAATAAGTGTGGGTCAATCATAGTCCTAATGAGAATTATGAGGCACAGCCATAAGTCGGGCTCGTGTTAGAACTCAGAAAAGTGATAGAAAACCTTTATTGCTTAAGTACATATCACATTTTTTTCTATTTGATACTAGCTAGTCTATTCGCCCGCAAACATCAAAAAACTGTCATTCTGAATTTTTGATTAAACTAACTTAAATAAAATGAATTTAGTTCGCTAAAGTTTAAAAATTTGTACAAAGATATTTTATTATATTTTTATGTATTACACTGCACCTTGTGCCGACATGAACTTCGCCGAGCAAACATCGTTGCATCTTTGACAACATCCTTGAAACAAATGACGAAATGACAAGAAACGTTGGAAAAACAACCTTATATACAAGGGTGATATTTGATAAAGTATTTGACATCGGTGAGCTCGTCGACGAGCGCATCGACAAATCTATAGAGAACCGCACGGGAGAACCGAACAAAACAACTGTAGTCGTTTTGAGAGATTGTCAACTAAACTATGACACAAATTCCAAACAGCTACTCTTTACTTCACGTAAACCACGAGCGGCGAATGAAAAGCGTCGAAGCGCATATAACGTGGTAGCCGGCCGGCAGGTGTCCGGCCAACCGTGCACCAACCGTGCCATTTATAGAACCTTCCCTGGAAAATAAACCTTCTACTACCTACCTGCTCATACATAACATATCTAACACAAACTCTGTCAGCCATGGGACTTATTTCACCCTACATCCATTTATCACTTTCAGTAGTTTCAGTTAGGTTACTAACTGGCATTTTCGCATAATGTGAACCTTAATGGGTAAATTTCTTGTGATGATAGAGTTACTCCTTTTTAAATATCAGTTTTTCGATATTATCATAAATTACATTGCATTAAAGAAGAGATCAGCAGAGATGTAAAAATATCGCTTAAAATAATGAGCTCAAAGTAAATGAATATTGCAGTAATAAATTCGAGGCAAGTCTACATCAGATATGACCTATATCGTGGTAACGACTTTATTATTACATTTTGATATACCTAAATATCATATGAGGTAATGATTCGTAGTGTTAACAATAATGATAACTATACAATCAATCTAGTTGTGTTCTATATGCACATATTTCATGCATCAAAGAGATTTGTTAGCGAACTGTTTCAATGTACAATTTGCTATATCTTGTTAACCTAAGATATAATAACCAAGTTTGAACTTTACCCTGATTTAATTAGTTCTACACACACACACGGCCTATCGCGGAAACTTGGTAACATTTCACGTAATCACGTTAACCTTGTAAGCGTAGCAAGTTTAAAGTCTAGAAAGCTCATATTTATCAGACTTTTAATTTGCTACTCATTTGCGAGCTCATTCGCGTGAAGCTTTTGAATACTTGTAGAGATAATTTATTTCTGCCTGCAATGTTACTTTGAGGGCTCTCAAAACTTTATATTCTATTGTTTTTTGGCTTTGACTACGTAAGTATTCCGTTTAATTATTAACATCTTAAAGCTGACATCTATTTCCATAGATATAACAAACCTGTATCCAAGGCCAATTGTGTACTTATATATATGATAATTAAGAAAAATTGTTTTTAATTTACATTTGAAGGTAATAGAATCGAAACTGTTTTTTAATTCCTTGCCCGTCTGTCTGTCTGGATTTCTAATTGTTATGCATCACGCAAAACTACTGGATAGATTTTGACACTGTTTATTGAAATATATATAATTATATAGTATTGGAGTACTGTGTAGCTATATTTTTGTTTTATCGAAATTGGTCTAACCAAAAAGAAGTTATGAGCAATAAACTTAGAGAAAAATACTTTACAGTGGCCACAGACTCGTGGGACAGCTTTTATATGGTTATAATATAATATTATAGTTATAATACTTGTTTAAATTATAGTCAGTTCTATACAGTTCTAACAGATGGCATTGTGCTCTCTTAAAACAAGTACGAAATTCATCAAAACAGTGCACCAATGAGAAAAGCCAACGTATTAGATCAGCGAGCGAGTTCACATAGGGTTCTCCCTGCATCGTGTACCATAGTAGGATACTTTTTAGTTTATACATATTAGAGTGCATATATTTGAGTACGATATAATTTTGATCAAAACAAATTGGGACCGGGACAAATTGAGACTAGGACTAGGATAATTAAACCGTGGTAAATAAAATATGAAAATAGAAGGTAAGAAAAGATAATCTCCGTAAGCGGGAGAGCAACGCTCGATGAAACAAAGCGCGTTTCAGCCCGCTTGCATGCAACATAATGTATCTTTCGTACCAACTTTTGGATAATTTGAACGTTCGGATAAACTAAGTCATCGTTCGGATAATTGAGGGTTCGGATGATCGATATTCTGGCAACCGTCGTTCTACTCTAATGTAGTGTAAGTGTTATTCAATATTAATTTTGGCTACAGTTTAAAGAGTTAAGATAGGCATACAGTAGTCCTTCTGTCTGTCACCAGTAGCTGTATCTCATGATGAGTGAAAATTTCACAGATGATGTTTTCACGGTATTTTTACGAATAGATATTTCAGTTGCCGCTATAACAACTGTTGTACATTACTAATGTCCAGTAACTGGCCACATTATCATATAAGTATATTCTGTCATCGAGGCCTGGCAAAACCCCCTTCCATCTTACCAGCGGCTGTCATGAACACGTACTTCTTACTAATAAATATAAAACAATTCAACTACGTCTTTCAATCCACTTCGAAGACTATAATATGGTGTCAGAAGAAAAACAAAGAAGATAAAACATGTCGGAAAGTGATAAAAGTGATAATAAAAACAATTTACCACAAACAAGCACGATACCGGGCGCCGGGGCACCGACGCCATTACGCGTCAACATGGCGGGTTGCACTTCGATGCAATTCACAGGCAATTTATCCCATAATTGGAAAAAATTTAAACAGGCATTCAAAATATACCTCAGAGCTGCATCTCTAAACGACGAAGAAGACCCTAGGAAGGTGGCATTGTTTCTACACTTCATCGGAGAAAAGGGCGTCGAAGTTTTCAACTCTTTTGGCGTGGATGTCGATTCTGTACAACTAGAAAACGTAATAAAATTATTTGAAGATCATTTTGTTCCAAAAACCAACGTAACGTTCGAGTCTCACAAGTTTTTTACGTACAAACAAAATGAAGATGAGTCTATTGAAGATTTTGTCGCAACATTAAAAAACAAAAGTCAAACTTGCCAGTTCTCCACCTTACAAGACCGCCTCGTCAAGGACATTTTCATATGCAACATGCACGATAAATACAAATATATAAAGGAAAATCTGCTTCTAGAAGACAAGTTCAACTTAGATGAGTCCGTAGAATATGCGAAAACAATATTTCAAACCAGTCAACGTGCATCAAGTCTCACTATGTCGGAAACAGAACAATCATCAGTCCAATATCTCAAGAAAAAGTCAAACTACAACAATAGAACAAAATCACAGAATAGTGAATACAGTCAGCCTCAAGATCAAGCGAAGTCAAGTTTCAATCCATTCTGTGGAAGATGCGGTCAAGTACATAGGTACAAGTGTCCAGCTCAAGGTGTCGTCTGTCATTCTTGTGGTGTCAAGAACCATTTCGAGTCAATGTGTAGAAATCGCAGAAGAGCAAATGTCAGAAATATTCAAGTCTACGAAGAATCAGATGAACTTTTTGTCGGACACATAAAGTCAAACAGTAAGTTTAGTTCGGAATGGTCCTTACCATTAGTGATTAACAATGTCAATATAAATGCCGTGTTAGACACTGGCAGCGATGCAAATGTCATGTCTTACAAAACATTCAAGTCATTAAATGTCAATGTACAAGTTTCAAACTGTAAAAATAAGGTGATGTCGTACAGTGGAGACCGTATCCCTGTATGTGGTGAGTGCCAACTAATAGTTCAATACAATTTGAATAATAAAAGTGTGTCAAGTCAAGTTACATTCATAATAGCCAATGTAAACTCACCGACGGTCATTGGACATCAAACCTGTAGTGCATTAGGCCTTGTCAACCGTGTTTTTAAAATAAACAGTGAACAGTCAATAAGTAAAAGTCATAATGAGTCTAAACATGAGTTAAAACATCTGCTAAATAGCAACAAGTCAGTCTTTGAGGGGTTAGGATGTCTCCCAGGTCTCTGTCACATTTCAGTCCGTGAAGAAGTCAAGCCAATAGTCGACGCGCCGCGCAAAGTACCTTTTGCGTTGAACAAGAGCCTGAGGAAAGAGCTTCAGAATATGGAAGAAATGAATGTCATCGTGAAAGTCACCGAGCCAACAGAATGGGTGAGTTCACTTTTATTAGTTGAAAAGAAAAATGGTAAATTACGCGTATGTCTAGATCCACGAAATCTCAATGAAGCAATATGTAGGTCACATTATCCGATTCCAACGGTAGATATGATTCGTTCCAAGGTCGCAGGGTCAAAGTGGTTTTCAACTCTTGATGCCAGTAGTGGTTTTTGGATGTGCTGTCTTGATAAGGAAAGCTCATACCTCACTACATTCAATACACCTTTCGGTAGGTACCGATTCAAACGGCTTCCATACGGTATCAACTGCGCACCAGAATATTTTCATCGGGTAATGACAGAAATATTTGGAGACATACCTGGAGTCACAGTCTACAGTGATGATCTGATGGTCTCAGGGGAATCGCTGGCTCAGCATAATGAACGTCTAAGATTAGTCATAGAACGAGCTACAGAAGCTAATGTCAAGTTCAACAAGTCAAAGTGTACCTTTGCTACTCAGCAGATTAAATACCTAGGCCACATATTTTCAGGTGATGGTATCACACCAGATCCAGACAAAGTCAGAGCCATTAAAGACATGCCGTCACCAACTTGTAGTAAAGATCTACAAAGATTTCTAGGCCTTTTAAATTATCTAAGTCCTTTTATACCAAATCTTGCTTCAGAAGTCAGTCAATTAAGAGATTTATTAAAGAAAGATGCCATATTTGTGTGGAATGCTAACTACGAACAAGTTTTCAATCAACTGAAAAGTATAATATGCAGTGCACCAGTCCTAGCACACTTTGATGTCAATAAACAAATAACTCTGTCTGTCGATTCCAGTAGTACAGCAGCCGGTGCGGTATTATTGCAAAATGGTCATCCAATATACTATGCGTCTAAAACATTGACACCCACACAACAACGAATGGCACAAATAGAGAAAGAACTATATGCAATTGTCTTCGGATGTGTCAGATTTCATCAATTCATTTATGGTCAAGTAGTCACAGTCGAAACTGATCACCGTCCACTAATAACTTTATTCAAGAAGCCTCTTTTTGAAGTTCCAACCCGTCTACAGCGCATGATGATGAAAATACAGGCATATCATCTCGAGGTCTGCTATAAACGAGGAACAGAAATGTACATTGCTGATACACTGTCCCGAGCAGCCTTACCTGAATCTAGTTCCGATGAACTCGACGACGATGTCATAGTCCATGTCAATATGTTAATCAAAAATTTACCTGTTTCACCAGAAAGACTTCAGTGGCTGAAAGGAGCTACGAGCGCCGATGACAGCATGCAGATACTAAAGACCTACTGTCAAAAAGGCTGGCCTGCATGTAAAAAACAAGTACACAAGTTAGTACAAGAATATTGGAATTTCCGGAGTGAGATACATACCGAAGCTGAACTGCTATTTCGAGGTAACAGCATCATAATTCCCAAGAAAATTAGACCAGAAATTTTGAAAATAATACACAGTGGCCACCTCGGAGTTGACAGATCGAAAAGCTTTGCTAGAGGTATTGTTTTCTGGCCATTTATATCAACAGAGATTAAAAATTTAGTCGAGTCATGTCATACATGCTTAAAACATAGAAATGCAAATCCAGCTGAACCAATGCAGCCACATGAACAACCTAACTTGCCATGGGAAAAAGTAGGTGTCGATTTCTTGACTGCAAAGGCAAAAAGTATGTAATTATTGAAGATTATTATTCAAACTTCATAGAAATATCTGTAGTACCTAGCACAAGTGCTAAAGCTTTAATAATGGTCCTGAAATCGGTCTTCAGTCGACATGGTATCCCAGTATACCTCCAAAGTGATAATGGACCACCGTTCAATTCAGCCGAACTAAAAAACTACATGTTTGAGTGGGGTATTCAACATACCACTTCGAGTCCATACTTGCCGAGATCAAATGGTCTAGCTGAATCAGGTGTGAAAATAGCCAAAAGGATTCTCACAAAATGTGATGAGACGGGCACAGACCCCTACCTTGCACTCCTACAATATCGTACTACACCTAGAGGGAACATAGCTTCACCAGCTCAATTGTTAATGTCACGTTCACTCAGAACACAACTTCCTACAGTATCAAGACATCTAAAATCTAAAGTCGTTACATTTAATGAGCATGTCGAGTCAAAATATAAGAATATAGAGAAAATGAAACAGTATTATGATAAGAAAACAAAGCCATTGTCAAATTTAGAAGAAGGAGAAGAAGTATTGTACAAGAAAAATCCAGAAAGTGTATGGTCACCGGCTAAAATTAAAAAGAAATGTATAGAGCCTAGATCATACATCGTAGAATCACCAGATGGTTCAGAATGCAGAAGAAACAGACAACATCTTTTGAAAGTTCCTAGTCCTACAAAGCCGAGCCAGGTACAACTCAACGAACCTGTAAGTATTGATAACCAAACCGTTCCTGTAACTCAACAGTTGTCTCCGTCTATTCCGTCAGCTTCAGACCATGAACAGCAGCAGAGTACAGTACCTATCGCACCTCCAGTTCCAGGTAAGTCTCAACATGTGACAAGGAGCGGGAGAAATGTTAAACCTGTTCAAAGATATACAAACAAATAGGATCTTAGTTTCTAATGTCATGTTACATACTCATTATGTCTTAAATTTAGTATGTAATAAAATAGTCTTATTTTTAATCTAATCATAATTTATCCTAAGAAGTTTTGTATTCAGTTATATATCTTAGTCTTAGTTATTAATCGTACATCATTGTTTTATACTTACATAAAGTCATTCTGCCTCACTTACATAATTAATGTATTAAATAATAGCTTATTTTAAATTAAGAGAGATGTTGTACATTACTAATGTCCAGTAACTGGCCACATTATCATATAAGTATATTCTGTCATCGAGGCCTGGCAACACCCCCTTCCATCTTACCAGCGGCTGTCATGAACACGTACTTCTTACTAATAAATATAAAACAATTCAACTACGTCTTTCAATCCACTTCGAAGACTATAATAACAACAAATATTAAAAAACGGGCCAAGTGCGAGTCGGATGATAGTTGTATATAATGGCACGAAATCCTACGTGCGCGAGTCCGACTCGCACTTGGCACAATCGCACGGCTACCGTGAGATTCTTGAATGATTCGCTTGAACGAACGCATCGACGAGCTTACCGATGTCAAATACTTTATGAGATATCGCCCTTGTACATAAGGTTGCTTTTCCAACGTTCCTTGTCATCTCGTCATTTGTTTCACGGATGTTGTCAAAGATGCAACGACGTTTGCTCTTAGAGAATCGCACGGCTGATCTTAGTTGCGTATGACCGTAGTTTTAACATTATACACTAACGTATTTGCGTATTCTTCTAGCTATAGTTATATTCCTGTGGATGTGTCGATTCTTTCAGAATACAATAACCATATTCAAAAGTGATTCCTTTTAAAGATGTAGGTATACACTCACTCGTAAATGATAATTTTCTGATTTTTTATTTTAGGCCATTAATACCAAACTGTTTTAACTTTTATGAAAATTTACATAATTTTTATTGCTGCAGTTAACGTAAATTTGAAAAAGATATATCCAATGATTATTAATATTAATTCAATTTATTTCTGTGGGTTCGTATCTCGTAGACCAATCAAACAAAACGCGGTTGAGGCAGCAAGGGTCCTAATAATTGTTGTGATTGTGACCTCAATTACTTCCTTTGTATGTTAGCCAGGATGATTCTAAATGTGTCTAATATTAAATAAAAGGAAACATTACCCTAATGTACTATAATGATAAATATACTTAAACGAAGTATTATCATCCTTGCTTAAACTTACTGATTAGCGTACTTTTCGTTTGAATATTCTCGTAAGTAAGACACATAAATTTTATATCCAAACAGCGGTTTTACTCACTTAATTAATAAAAATCCAGCGTTAATTCTCCGAGGATGGGTATCGGAAAATGCCCAAACCCTAGATTAATTACGTAGTGTTTTGATTTTAAATATACATAAATGACATATTGAATGCATCGATTATTAATTACAATTATAATATTGTCGTACATACCTAGTGATAAGCAAAACAATTTCTTCTTAGAAATTGTGTGTCATTGATTTCTACTACCTCCTAAAAAAATACATACCAACCTAACGAATACAAATACATTTTCTGTAAACTATTTCATATTGTGTGAATTTATATTCCAGCAAGGCGATATAGCTAATCTAAAATCGATACCAGTAAGCCTGCGGTTTTCACACGATTAACTTGCAATGAAACAATTTCACGTCTCTAATGTTTACCGTTTCTTCAGAATACGGATCATTTATTTGAGGAAAATCAAGTACAGATATTGGTATACAGAAATCGTTTATATTAGGCAACGTTTTAAACAGTTAACTCTTAAATGTTAAATGACGATATCTGTGAGTGTCGTGCCAGGCTGAAATGTTTTTATTAAAAGTTCGCTAAAACAAAACTTGTTCTTTCTAGTTTTGCAGCGGGGAAGTCGGACAAGGAGATACTAGACAATCTTCTGAAAAATTCCCGCTATGACAAAAGACTGCTTCCACCAGTAGATGGTAAATATTATTTAAATATATACCTACCTTACTTACATTTTTGTTCATATTTTATGTGTAATTTAATTTACTGCCACTAAATATTTGGATATGTACTCTTTTTGGGCTCTCTTAGTTCTTTGCAGTAGGATGCACTGAGTAGATCGAATAAGATTGGTATAACATTGCAGATCCAGAATTCTGTTGTGGTCTTACATCGCCTAACGACTCTCTGGCTCAAAATAGGGTCGGATTCTCATCGCTTCGGCCCCGCTCGCACAACCGTGGTGCGTTGTGTTCCATGTTTATGAAAAGAGAAATTTCCTTCTTGCATTTTATGTAAATCGTAGACTCCTTCAATTTATGTTCTACTGCAACTAACTATTTGCACGCAATCTTATTTACCACCACACGCAATCGTAAGCACCTGTATCTACTCCCTTGCTTTAGACTATATAATATTCAGTTACACATAAGCCTTATTTTGTTTTTAATTTACGTTTTATTCTCAAATGCACCTTTGGATGTTTAGCTAGTAGATCATACTGCACAACTTAAAATTTGTGAATGGAACATGGTATCATAAGATATATGTACGTATTGTTCACAACGCAATTGGCTATACAAAAGATACAGAGATGGAATTTATTGTTCCGATAATTAACTTGAAACTTGATCATAAATCTACCTACAAGTAAGCAACTCATTCCGTGCTTTTTAACTTTTCTCAATACTTTTTTCTCTTTTCACAAACATCCAACACAAAGTGTTTTTTTTAAATTAATTAATTCGTTTAACTCGTTCTTATTATATTTCAACTGAAATCGGATCTGTCTTTTTCGGAGTCAAAAATAATTCTTGCAATTAATCAGTTTTTGCCATATGGTTTACTTTACTGTCGTGCCTATTTATCTTTTGTTAGGATACATAAAATATACAAACATATCTTTACGTATTACACATACATACAATTATAAATGTTATTTATATCTCTATGTTATCTTATAAATAAATAAATATATTTAGCATATTGTATACTTTTGCCCTGCTGAGCTCTCGCACTTCTGTAAAGCATGAGTGTTGTTTGCGTGTTCCTTCTATAGATGTAAGTGCATACATGTTATATCTACTATAATGCTGAAGTAACTCATACCATTACTGTATCAATTTTCAGGTGTCCTCACCGTTAATGTTAGCGTGCTACTTCTTAGCTTAGCATCTCCTGATGAATCTAGTCTTGTAAGTTTCCTTGCATTCGTTATTTGTTCAATTTATTAAGCCACTGTTCTTGGGATATATCATTGTTCTTTGATTACAGAAATACGAAGTGGAGTTTCTACTTCAGCAGCAGTGGTACGACCCGCGGTTGCGCTACTCAAACCAGTCGCACTACGACTTTCTAAACGCCATCCATCACCACGAGGACATCTGGCTCCCCGACACATACTTCATAATGCACGGGGACTTTAAGGTCAGTTTCCATCACAAAGATAAACAAACTAATTATTTTAACGGTAACATCTAATTTTATACATAATTATTTCCACCATGCTTTCGTCTGAAGGAGTTTGCCGAGCACTCATCGGTATTTATAACTACAATACAATGCTTCTTGACCTTCAAAAGACTTTGTGCAATACAAGTTTTTTTTTATTAGCTCGCACTATTCTTTTCTTGGCCTATATTTTTTGGCGGTTTTTACTTCCTAAGCGCCCACCTGTATGCTGGTCCAGAGATTGACAAGGCGATAGCAGTTGCCAAGTTATGGGTGTTTCTAGAGTTGGCACATTCATAGTATTAACAGGGATTTAGTTAGATTATGTAGATGCTTTTGTTTCTGTTATTTTTTTAAACTTATTAAATATACCAGTAAACGTAGTTATTGCATTTCAGGATCCGATAATACCAATGCATTTTGCGTTGCGTATATACCGCAACGGCACAATAAACTACTTGATGCGACGGCATCTTATCCTGTCTTGTCAGGGACGGCTCAACATATTCCCATTTGACGACCCATTGTGTTCATTTGCCTTAGAAAGTAGTAAGTAAATTCTTTAGTAGTGAACATTAGAATGTCTATTTAGCAATGTAGTTAGTTAGAATGCTTTACATATACTTTTTAAAATAAAAAATATTCTAAACTATTTCAGTATCATATGAGCAATCTGCCATTACTTATGTATGGAAAAATGATGAGGACACTCTCAGGAAGTCACCTTCGTTAACGACTCTAAACGCTTATCTGATTCAGAATCAGACGATCCCGTGTCCTATCAAGGCCAGCTGGAGAGGTAAATATCGTTTCACTGAACATTCATACCAACATGAGAAAAACATCGCTTATTGAAGCATTTGACAGAAATATTTTAAGTTCCGACAAATCGAATTATGTAGATTAGACTCCAGAAAACTTTTCTTTTATTTTCAAGCACATCCTTATACGTTGCACAGAGGGACAATGATGATTTCGTAATTGAAATTCTGATTAACTCTTTTCAGCTTGGTCTTGATTTCTATAAGATGTAATTTGTTTATATGTTGATTTCCTTTTCACCGGTCTAGATGTAGTTAGCTTCTTAGAAGTTTCGTATTGTTCTTAATATGTGTGGGTTTACTGTAGTGTACTTACTGATCGATTCGCTAGCTGTAACGCATGTTCATTAGTTTGTTGATCATATCGTGGTATTATTACTACCCTAGTGACACTCGGATCAATACAGTAAAAACTAAAAGTACCGTCTTTTCACTAGCGGCTAATCAAGAATGTTTGTGGAAGTAAATGTAGAATGTAAGAGTTTATTAACGTCTTTGCAAGCAGCTGAGGGTAATTCACTTTACGAGGAAGATGAAGAGCTGACATGTAATCTTTGCCAGAGACGCTTTGAGGAGCAAGGTACTTGTACACCGGATGAGCACCGTTCCGTCCGGTGTCGTGGTATTTCACATATTTTCCGCTTATGTGTGAGTAAATGCGTAATTGTGTTATAAGATCAGACGTTCTCGGTGTAAA
This sequence comes from Selenia dentaria, assembly GCA_917880725.1. Classification (NCBI taxonomy): domain Eukaryota; kingdom Metazoa; phylum Arthropoda; class Insecta; order Lepidoptera; family Geometridae; genus Selenia; species Selenia dentaria. Next base: position 14,244,086 of record OU862888.1, on the reverse strand, counting down.
AAGTCAGCGCTGAAAAGGTAATCCCAAGGGCCATCATTGATTCATTCCCACGAGCCACGTCCATGTTTGTGCAGATAAAACTGTCATCTTTTCATCTTTACCATGCATGAAATTATATCTATGTGGAAGCACGTGTGAATAGTACTTATGTTCTTGTTTTGGTGAACTTCATGTGCTACGATTTATGTTCATGAACACTATGACACAACACGCATTACTCATACATACTGGATTGTAGTTAGTTAATTAGAAATCCTTCTTTTTGCCGCTATAAAATATTACAAACCTTTGTGACAAGCAAGGCCTCTGAACGGAGTTATTTGGAATTTTTATCCACGCCTTCTTCACCTAAAATCCAATTTTTATTTTATTTTGAAACAAAGTTGAACATACACTAATAAAATCAAATGCGCTGTGCGGTATTTAGATCTTATCTAATAATTTACTTCGCAGGTAACTACAGCTGTCTAAAGGTCGACTTAATATTTACTAGAGACCGAGCGTTCTACTTTACCACTGTATTTATCCCTGGAATAATTCTGGTGACCTCTTCTTTCATCACGTTTTGGCTGGAGTGGAACGCAGTACCAGCCCGTTCTATGATAGGTAAAACCCGGCTGGCACTTGGTCTCGGTCTTGCCCGTACTACATATTTCTCTATTCGCTCTCTCTCTCTATTTCTTTCTTCGTAGATGTGGCTGGGGCTGTTTATACAACACGCTAATTTATTCCTTTTGCAGGTTCCGCTTTATTGCGTTATAATATTTAACAATGTAATTATTATTCGTAAACTTATTAAAGTATCTAACCGATAAGTTCCTATCACAAACGCCTTATGATTTTTATTTATTTTTAGATTTTGCTTGTAATTTTTAGGTAATTACAGCTGCCTCAGAGTGGATCTCATCTTCACGCGGGATAGATCATTTTACTTCACCACAGTTTTCATACCAGGAATTATTTTGGTGACTTCATCGTTTATTACTTTTTGGCTGGAATGGAATGCAGTGCCTGCTAGAGTTATGATAGGTTTGTTTTATTATTTGCTTTAAATGTTTCTCACAATTACAATGGGTCTTATTTAAATTTAGCTCTTATAGCGAAGTGGTAGTTGAGATAAATTGGCTTATTTATGTAAGTATTAACAAGCTGAATGTTAACCAAATGTTTATGAGCTTTATTACCAGGAAGTTAGAAGAGGTTATAAGTAATTAGACTAATAACGCATGTACGCTTCATGTTATATACCTACACTAGCGCTTATTCTTAGAAAATTACTCATCTGCATGCTTTCTTGATAGTTAAATCATCAAATATTTTTCAACATTTCCTTATCAAGCACCAGCTTGTTTTGTTTGTTTACCTAATATACTTTTCATGTGGTAACTTTATCTATTTCGGGCACAGGTGTAACAACAATGTTGAATTTTTTTACGACATCGAACGGATTCCGTTCCACGCTGCCTGTGGTGTCAAACCTGACTGCTATGAACGTGTGGGATGGGGTTTGCATGTGTTTCATCTACGCCTCGCTGCTCGAGTTCGTATGCGTCAACTACGTGGGCAGAAAGCGACCTTTACACAACGTGGTCTACCGTCCAGGCGAAAATCCTGTCACTCAGGTGAGAATCGCTTTGAATACGATCGATATCTGTGCTACGTTTATGTCTATATTTAGATGTCCGATATTATAAGGGTGGTTATAACTATTGCAGCTATTTTATGTGTTTTTATTGGATTGATGTTTTATATGTGTGTCATGTCTTAGTCCCACAATGTACCTAACGAACTGATTGTGCACCTATTTAAACTTAAATAGATCCTATAAATAAATGAAAAATACCCTAAGAGTATGTTAACGTGTACTTTCTAACTATATCTACTCTATCTACCAACTTGTAAATACACCTATATTTTGTGCTAATGAAGAATACTTTATCTTAGTTGTGGTCCTTATATATAAAGCAATATAACACAGCACTTCCATTACGGTTACTGTCCAATTTGACGAGCATTAACGAAGGAGTTCGCAATATTGTTGGTAAATTGAGATTCATATTAATTTATGTAAAAGTACCATTGGTAGCGCTTTCACGTGAAAGACACGTAATGAGTCATACAAAATGCGTTATCATTATATTGCGCGACGTATACTGGTCTAATGACGTTGCCACTTAACTACAGTGAGCTCCTTTGTTAATACTTACTTTTATCTTTTTACTCTTTGCAATGTTTTCTTTCAACTTTTAAACAACACGACATAGCATGATACTTAGTTTGCCCATATATCTATACTAATTATCTATTTATACTATATTTATCTTTATTTCATACCGGACTCAATCGGCAATGTCATGTTGTTCAATGTTCTTTTCACAGCATGTTTTAACATTCTTCAATGAACCTGCATGTACGAGTATATTTATTTATTCAGATTTATTCCAAACATTGGGTAAGTCAGAATTCATCACATTATCCGTATTGAATCACTCCACATAAATTATGAGACTATTTTGTGTGGCCATAAATCAAATATAAATCAAATTATTATCAAGAATCTCTATCATCAATTTTTCACTTGTCAAAAAGTAGAAAACATTGCAAAGATTGTCCATGGACTGTGGTATGCTGTTCATGATATATAACGTGCTACCATGTGGCCACAACAAGCTAGTCTATGTTCACTACTGCACAGTCAGACCATCAGTCACGAGTGAACAAATGTGTGTGTGATGTGTTCACAGCGACTGCCCGCTGTCCTGAGCAGAATTGGCATAATACTGGCCAGCCCTTTGGTAAGAACGTTCGCCACATTCATTGGCACCTATTCGAACATTTTCATGTATACTTCTATTTATTTCCTTTAATTTATATGTTTGAGCGGCTGTATATACACTAAAAAAACAAATAGCGATCAGTTGACCATTTTAGGATTCAGTTACTGACTCTACCGTTATTAACGTAATAACTTATTAGAAATATTCTAGTGAATGCATTTAGATAAAGTTGATGTTTAGTTTATAGTTTATTTTATTTTTGATAATTGTTTCTTCATCCAATTCATTAAATCGGAATTTAAAATCTCCGTGTTTTATTTGTCTTTTTGTATTATGTATGTATGTATGTATTTGAGAAACTGTAAACATTTAAGTGTAAATATTGTTTGGCAATCATATCAAAGATAACATTTAAATATTAACATTGGCTTATATAATAATGATAAGCATGTTATTTGACATGCATTCCTTATAAAGCTTTTTACTAATAGTTGATCCCATAACCCAAACTTTTCTTTTCAACTTTTATCCTTTGCTTTAATAACAAGGTAAGTATTTTTATGAACCACGAAGTTTTATTTTTTATAGTTGCTTGCACGTGTATTACGCTTCTCTTCCCAATAATTCAGAATTTCAGATACTGTTTAAATTGATGATGATGAAAGGAAATACCAAACGACTTGGTGGGTAAGACTAAATATGTAGGTAATGCTTTTGAGTATTCTTTTAGAATCTATATGTAGGTATTTCATTTAATTGACCAAAGGCTTCAGTACCTAAAGTAACAGTAACAGCAAAAGAGACAACGCTTCTTACTGCGCTTCGTCACATTTTAGCTACAACTTTTGACTGCCTTCATGCTTTGCTAAATCTATGTCGATATTTACATAGGAGGCGATGGCTTTCATACAGTGGGCAAAGTCAGATGTCCCGCAAGCAGAAAGTAGCGGTGCTGTAAGTGATATGACAACCATCATTTGCCCCATCATCATTGAATAAATGTGGTATCACGAAAACTAACGCATATATTTATTTTAACGCTGCCTTGGATCGTTACAGCCTGTGAGTACAAAAGGACATTATTCATTATTTTTTAATTACGATATAAATAATATTTCATCACATTTCTTTGCTTAATACCTTTCGTATGTTACTGCCTATGTTTTATTGTTCCAGTTATATGACAGCTCATTTTCTCACGATATACCATAAGAACATTATTTTAATCTCATACGTTTTAAAGTAGTTTGATTTCAGTGTGAACTGTAGACTTCCAGTTGTGTATTTGATTTCTGTAGAAGCTGAATATTTGAGTCGCTCAAAGCTGTAGCATACTTTTTGAAATGTAATTTCAGGCCGACAAAAAACGAGAATCGACAGGGGGTGCGGATCTGGTTACATGCTCTGCCTGTTCCGGCCCCCCGGGCTCGTGTACGCACACCACCAATAACGGCGGTGTTTCTGAGGTATGTATCGATTTCTATATGACGCCTGAAGATATTATGTAGAACCATAAGAATAAACAGTCATTTATTCTTATGGTAGAATGCACTAACGATGCGGAGCAGACGGAAAGAGAATGTACTTACATCACTTCAAAAATACATTACACTTGAAAGTAATATTTACAAGTAGAATTCAAAAAAATTGAATACCGACTTCCATTCTATTCAGTCTGATGTTACTGAACCGAATTTGATGAAATTTAAATGGGACCACACAGGAAGCACCGCCTTTCAAACAAAAAAGAATTTTGAGAATCGGCTCACCCAGTCATAAGTAACGAGGTAACAAACATAAAAATATACAGCCGAATTGTGTACCTCCTCCTTTTTGGAAGTCGGTAGAAAAGTAGCAATGTTCATATACATGCAGTAAGATCATTAAAACAATGTCATCAGGCAACGATTTAGCCGTTCATTTGATGCTGTGAGTGTCTGAAAATACATTCGTTCTCTTTCACATCTGTTATTATTTTATTTGTGACACAAATATATAAGTAAAGTATAGAATATATATCTTCATAGAACAAAACAAACAGCCGTGCGATTCTGTAATGATTCGTCGATGTGCTCGTCGACGAGCTCACCGTTGTCAAATACTTTATGAGATATCGCCCTTGCACATTAGGTTGCTTTTTCAACGTTTCTTGTCATCTCTTTATTGTTTCACGGATGTTGTCAAAGATGCAACGATGTTTGCTCTTAAAAATCGCGCTACAGCCGTGCGACTCTCTAATGATTCGTCGACGAGCTTGCCGATGTCAAGCTGTGCGACTCTCTAAGAGCAAACATCGTTGCATCTTTGACAACATCCGTGAAACAAATGACGAGATGCGAAGAAACGTTCGAAAATCAACCTTATGTACAAGGGCGATATCTCGTAGAATATTCTCGTTATTTGTTTCACGGATGTTGTCAAAGATGCAACAATGTTTTAATCGCATGGCTGACCCTTTTCAGTTTGTTTTCAAACACTCACAGCAACAACCTCGCAACGAAAGTAAGATCTTAAAATTATTTCACTTGCTTACATAAGTAGGCATCACGTACTACATACACGGACTTCAATATTAATAAAAAATAACGTCTCCGCAATACACTGCTTGCTTGCTACATACGAGTATATACTTACCTGCAAGTCATAGATTAGACACAGCTTTCAATTTAATACTATGAGAGTCAGATGACACCGTGAAATATACGATTTAGTATTAGTATTTTTTTCTTTATAACTTTCTTTTATTTTACAATAATTACTTTCAACGAGCAGCCATTATAAAAAGTAGCCTAACTTGTAGAGCGCATTCTTAGCTTAGAGCAACGCGGTTTCCAACCCAACGCGTATTTGGATCTACGCAAGCGCGGAAAACAATCATATTAATCATACACAAATATATCATATTACTGCTGCGCTGGGTGAATGCACCAATTCTGGTGAAACGTAGCTTCATAGTAGTGAGAACACAGTATTCGCTTACAGTATCATTATTCATTTGCCAATTAATCTCTTTCAGCCATGTTTCGTCCAGGTTCGCAAAAAAGAACCGCCGCACCCTATCCGGGTGGCGAAGACCATCGACGTCATCGCCAGGATTACATTCCCCACTGCGTACGCCGTGTTTCTCATCTTCTTCTTCATCCACTACAAGGCATTCTCTTAATACTGCCTCGACGTTTGCTGCTTCTGCAAGCCGCTTTACGTGAACGGACTATTACTCTGTGTTCTCGTTTTGATTCGTCACGTTCATATATGGCGTCACCACTCAACGGTCGTTGGCTATTGTGATTATACCCGCATAGGACCCTAAGACCCTAGTTTTAAGGAAATTGAAGCACTTTGTACGCGGAAGCTATCGTTGCAGCTTTCTATTTATATAATACGAGTATAGACAGATGAAAGAAAATTTTCTATGGGTTTTGAAATAGTTTTCAAGGAGGGTTCTTGAATATGTAATATACTGAGTAAGTTTCACAAGAAACTTTTGTGAATTCATACAAATACTTATGATAGAATAAAGAGGGATCAATAACATAAATGTATGTTCTAGTCGTGTTATGGCTTGTTTCGGAGTCATGTAGAAGGAATAAAGAGTGTTGAAATGTATAAGAAGGGACATCGTCTTTCCCTTGATGAGGAAATCTATTTCAAACCTAAAGACCAGTCCAGTTGAAATGCTTTTAAGTTTAATATAATAATGTATTGTACATTTTAAGGTAGCGAAAGGCAAAAATACTTTTTATGTAAGTAGAATAATATGAACAATAGTAAGTAGCAAGTACTTCATGTTACGTTCACCTGCGAATATAATAATTTACCGTAAGTTTTCAGAATTGAAAACTATTCACTCATTTTGTCTGTTATGTTCAGAATTGAAGTAAAAGTGTGATAGACAATTAAACGCCGACGCGTATGTATAGATAAAGCTCAAGTTGTCTGTAACTTTTAATTATTAGGGACATTTAGTTTGTGTATTATTAAAAGGCATCATTTAATTGATGAATGTTAGTTAATACGTTTTTATTCTAATACCACGTTGTGTTAATATGAAAGTACCATGAACATGCCTTCTTATCTGTTAATTTTTGCGTACCTTACAATAAATTCAAGAAGTGTTAGATTATCGATGTTTGAATAAACTAAATATACGTATACACGCGACGTACTTTCCGTACGAAACGTTCATATAAATATTTATCATTGGAAATGTGGTTTGTAATGAAGAAGACATTAATTGGTAAGGTCTATGTTTGATACAATATTGTACTTTAATGAGATTTATATCAGATTATATCTACTTACTCAAGCCATTCCACCCAAAACTAAAATGTTTGTAAGGCATTGCTATTCTCCTCGGTAGTTTCTTATCCAAAATGCGATTATTTTTCTTCGATAGTACCCAAGTATTTAATAAGTGAATATCGTGCTGTGAGGCCATACCGTCACCTACTCGTAATTTGTTGCAAATGTCTAGTAGAGATTACTTCTTACAACTATGTAGGATATATTTATATAAAACATTTTTTTAAATCACATTATTTGTAGTTTAGTGTTCAAAATCACTAGTGGCTAGCTATCCTATGCATTAGAAGTTGCCTTATTCTTGCATACAATATTTTCTGTGACTGTATATGACTCGTGCGATAGTCTTCTCAATTATTTTCACTTTGATTATGTTTATCTATTCATAAAAGAAATAATTACAACAAACAAATAGTAGTAGTTATTTATTTATTAAGTTGTATGTTAAATTTTGTGATTAAGAGTGATATGTATTTTCATTATTTAACATTAATTAATTACCATCGATACGATTGCCTTTTGCTTATTAAATGAGCGGACCAACGAGTCAACTGTTTTGAAAAATAGATTTTATAATAAATTGGTATCTTGTATAATAAGAAACGCGTTTGGCTGTGCTTTTACTCAAAATTGACAATTATAATGTATCTGTAGACATGCATGATATTGTAAAATTGTATATTATTTATACGTGATTTCGAAAGTTAAAACGTAAGATGTGAAGTAGGTACCTTCAATAGAAAGCGTAGCACCGCTACGATGTCGTAGCTTAAGCTACGAAAATACTGAATGATGTCAATTTCAGTAATATACTTAATGTGAAGAAATTGCACTTGCTAAAAATATAAATAAAATAAATTGTGTAGTTAATTTGTGCCGAAAAGTTGTAAACGCTTTTTAGTAAAAGCACAATGCGATTTCACACAAAATTAAACCTAAAGGTCTTGTTTAAATATTAAATTTGTATTGTCTATATTATTGAACTCTGTCTAAGACAGTTTACATTGTATTCTTTGTTAAAACATTTTATAGTCTATGGAAATATAAATAATCAATCCAATAATTCCCAAATAGTATACACAGTGATACTCCTATTACTACTATTCGCAAATAAAAATATACTACTATTAAAAATTACGTATACCTTAAAGGTATTAACAACATATCATTCGCTTTATGAAAATTATATCTGGCTATCTTTACTACCTGTAAGTTAAAATATATTCTACGTTGCGTATACATACGTTAAATTGTTACAACTTTTGATATTTAATTATAAATATAAACCTCTTCATTATTTTAATACGAATATATTTATAAATTAAGTTTCACTACGCTTTGGGTCAGTTTAATCACTAACCAGTTTTTGAGTATTGCTTGTTACTACTCAAAAGTAAGTTTGTACGTTAATACTCCAACTAACATTGAGATTTGAGAACATTCGAGTACATAGACATAGAATAGCTACCAATATTATTCAGAGTAAAATATTATATATTTACTTTCTCTTTTGTACTCGTGAAGTTCCTGCCTTGTAAGATGAAACATCATTACTAACTTCAAAATGAAGTATATACGAGTATGAGTGTATATTTTTCAAACACATAATGTACGTAGTTTTTAATAACGTTTATTTAGATACCTGTCTATTAAATTTATTAAAAATAATTAATACACTTTTTCCTAGATCAATATAAATGAATATCTATTTAGTCATTTAACATTTACCTACACATTTACTTACTAAAATTAGTATGCATATACCTATAGCGTATGTGAGATTAAAAATATATAAATATACATAATTTGCTAATCTGATCAAGCTTGTAACATATTTCCGTGTATTTTATTCGTTGTTTTTATTCAGATTATATTCATGTATTATGTACATCTAGATGTAGGTACACAAGATCACTGTACGACCAGCCGTGTGATTCTCTAATGATTCGTCAGCGAGCTCACCGATGTCAAATACTTTATGAGATATCGCCCTTGTACATAAGGTTGATTTTCCGTTGTGTTTGCTTTTAGAGAAACGTTGCATCTTTGACAATACCCGAGAAACAAATGAAGAGATAACGAGTAATGTTGGAAAAACAACCTTATGTTCTGCCGTGCAATTCTCTAATGATTCTCGCGAGCTCACCGATGTCAAATACATTATGAGATATCTCCCTAATAAATAAGGTTGTTTTTTCAACGTTTCTTGTCATCTCGTCATTTGTTTTACGGATGTTGTCAAAGATGCAACGATGTTTGCTCTTAGAGAATCGCACGGCAGGGGCGATATCTCTAAAATATTTGACATCGGTGAACTCGTCGACGAGCGCATCGACGAAGCTTTATAGAATCGCACGGCAGTATATTAAATATGTATCCTGATACAGTACGTCCATTTTAAAATATAGGCAGGTACCTACTTTACCCACTGAACATTTTGTTGTAGAGACATGCTTAGATAACTAAAATTGCAGAACCTATAGATATAAATATGTATATCTAGCTTAGTATAGTGTTAAGCGTAAGGCCGTCGATAAAACGATGTATGAAAAGACATTAGTGAGATAAATAATTTAAATGAGTGTTATACTCAGTGCAAGCAATCTTTTACAATAGATACTTACACCGTTATAAATACACCTGCATGTTAATTTTATGAATAAACCCCTTAGTGTAAAGTAATAACACTAAGGGCATATTTATGATCATGGGTTTTTTTTATGTGCCACGTTTGTACGTGATTAGAATTATTTCATAAAACAGATTTTTGTTTTGAATTATGGCATTGTGAGTACTTATAGATACTACTGTACTGGAAGACAGAAAATTTGTTCTAATCACAATTTTTAATAACTCTTACACGAGCAATTTTTAGCAATAATTGCCATGCAACGGAGAGCTAGCTAGCTGAGCAACAATTGGAGCAATCTGGAGCAAGTGTGTCAATTATTTTAGCTAAATTGCCACTATAACTGCTCCCTATATTCCGGGTTGTTAAATATTGCTTATACTCGTATTCATTGGCGAAAGGGTATAGAAGATTTTAGTGAACTGAATTTGTGGAGTATTAATATATTGCCCAAGTTTCTCCATGTTGCTCACTCCAATAGCAGTTGCTAGAGGTTGTCCTCGCAATTGATTTTTACTCTAATTTCTTTATTTATCGTGAGGTCATAACCCAAGATTGAGGAAACTAAATTGGGCATGTGAGCGCATCCTAGTTCATACTCAGCCTGTCCTGCCGTGCGATTCTCTAATGATTCGTCGATGTGCTCGTCGACGTGCTCGCCGATATCAAATACTTGTTGAGATATTGCCCTTGTACATAAGATTGTTTTTCCCACGTTTCTTGTCATCTCGTCATTTGTTTTACGGATGTGGTCAAAGATGCAACTATGTTTGTCTTAGAGAATGGCACGGCTGCTTATTAAAATGTCTTTTTTTTATACGTTGGCTTTCCGGTTCTCATTTAATTTACTTTAAATGAGATATATGAGGATAAATGAGGTATTTTTATGATACCTGAGTATTGCAGCTATGGCACATATTACAGAAGCGCAGTTATTTATTAAAATGTAGATATTTTCTTTAAATATTCATGCTTACATAACTGGATGAATAATGTATATGTAATAAAAATATAAATATTAGCGTACCTACTTATTGCAAATGCCTCGTTAGTAAAACGTAGTACTTATACGCTAAGTGATGGCAGGACACGTTTAGGGACACTTTCTTAGATAAAATTTTGTAATTAAAGTGCCCACCTTTTATAAAGCAATTAAATAGATAATAAATTAGGTAAGTACACTTGTGATCAATTGATATTTTGTTACTCCATATACTTGAATAGACAAACTTGCATATTTCACATGGTTGTTCAATTACAACGCTAGTAGAATGCAATGTGTGTTATCTACCGATTTGTCTGACAGATTGCGACTGATTTGGATTTATTGACTAAAATATAGACCCTGATCTAGGCTCCTTACATACCTTTTGTATTAAAGATAGGATCAAAAGCTAGTACTTGCACTGATTAGATAGGACTAAATGGTGTAGAAATGCGTCAATGAAAGTAATTTTAATATACAGGCTTGAATGTATTACATTTATTTGTTACGTTGCTTACGAATAATTGATTTATTGTTTTATTAGTTTCACGTTTTCTCAACATCACTATCTTTAGAAAGAATAATATTCACCCTATGTCGCCTTTGTAAATATAAAATGTCAGTTTGCTGACCGCCCGTTCGTGATATATAATTATTATGGCATTGTAAATAGTTTTAAATTAAATTTATTAATTACAATTTTCATCAAATAAAACACAAATTCGATCTAGGTGGTTGTTTGATTTATTCATTTTAAAGAAAGTGGGCAGGTGGTAATTTAATCTTTCGAAGTCTTTTTATATGTATAAGTATAAGGATAATTAGTACAGATAAATCAAGTTTGAGGACAAGCTCAACTTTCCTTCATAAATCCTTTGTGGTCTGCGTAAACACATGTAATGTCTTCTTTAGAAGATGTTTTTACGCAGACAATTACAAAAACGTAGAAAATCCGATTGGTTTGACAAATATAATTGCTGTGGTGGCCAGTGGGTACCTATCGAGCACGACGACAACACATCACCCGATAGGTATACTGCGTTTTTCTACCAAAACATAGTAAAGACCAGAAGTAGTAACGTAAAACAAATTTGTACAAAATTGCTAAATAAATATGCTACATGCTACATTAAATAGCCGCCAGCTCGCTGTCAGCGAGCTTGCTGCCGTCAGACTGATCAGTAGTTGACGCATCGCTTATCGTTGCAAGCATAAGCGGTCTGGGACGTGACGTGACGTGGATTGCGAGCTGGCGCCTTAGTTTAGGGTGGTGTTGGGTGGGAGTGGTGTTGGAGCAGAGTTGCGTAAGTGGGCTAAGACATGTAGCCTGAAGTGGGGAATCGGACATATGATAGTTTTTTTTTTCCTCCGCCCTGGAGGATATGGCTTTGCATGACTAATGCATCTGCCAGTGTCAAGTGGTTTTTCATGTTTCATAATCTAGTCCACCGAGTTTTGCCTTCTTCAGTGAAACGTACAGCTACAGATATATAGTCTACATGGTCCACAGATGCTTTCTTAGTTTTAGTTAGGTATTAATTTTGTACTCTAAAAAACTGGGGAAACGTAGCGCGATAAATATATAAAAAAAATTGAAATATTACTTGCAAAAACTTATAGGATCAGAAATGTCTGTTTTTAATGCAAATATTTAAAATACACTATACCTAATACTAAAATGTACACGTAACAATACGTATACGTAACAATACACTATGTATAAAAAGAGACTAAAATAAAATTATTAATTTTTTTTTCATTGTTCCAGCTCGATTCGAGATAATAATAATAATCTTTATTGGTGTTCTTACAAAACAATTTGTACATTAATAATAATATATACTTACTTATTTAACATTCTGTGGATTACCACAGTTGCTTGTAGGTACCTTGAACGTATTAACCTATAAACACGCGCCGATACACCAGTGGCCAAATCTAGACATCGTACAAAAGTACCTACCTACAAGCAACCGTATCCATTAATATAAACATATTTCACAGTTATTATAGGTACTTAAGACAATATAATTTAAGGTAAGTAAACAAATAGAAGCACATGTAGGTACTATATTTATGGTTTGATGACATTCGGACAAGAAAATCTGATTCCCGAATGTCATCGACCTCCTGCGAGTTCGAATTATAATGAATTAATAACGTATAAGTATAAAAAATAATAATTAAATTCTATTACTGCTGGAACTGATTACTTACATAACGTTGGTATAAGTAGGAAGAAATAAATTGTCCAGTGAATTAAAGGTACCTATGTATAAACGTAACACACTAATATAATAAATTCAAAGATTGTGGGTGATTAAGTGAGTGTGCATGCTTTTTATTCCTTCACGCTCAAGCGGCTGGATGGATTTCAGTGTACCTAAGGACTTTTTGTCATGTTCAAATAGTGTAATTCTCATCTTCATTATCACTACGCGGGAAAACTGCAGGCGGAGCTAATAGACAAATAAAACACAGAGGTTAGAATGCGTGCACGAATGCATGATTAAATGAGTCTTGTAGGGTTGTCATGTCACTTTTAGTCACCTAGAAATTTTACGGTTTGATGCTACAACAGGTATTACAAGGTATGCATATATATCATAATATGAATTGTAATATGTATATTTTTGAGAATAATAACAGATTTTATTTTTCTCATATTTTTGTTTTATTAATATTTCTGTAACTATGTTTTCATTTAGCAGTTATTTTTAAGGAATGATTCTGTTTGATTGAAATTTAGAGTCAGAAGCCAGGTTTTTAATTTCATTTTACATTTTATTTTGTTGAGTGGATACATATTTATCTCTCTGTTTATATTTTTGTATAAATAATATGGGGCTAGAAAACAATATAGGGTATGAATAAAACTGGTGCGATATGTCCGATTTTTTGTATTGATATCTTTATTCCGCCTCTTTTTAGTTATAGAAGGGTCGTAAGGTATTTTAGCGTGTTGTAGAAGAACAGCATTGCGAACATACAGTTGACGTACTGTTAATACTTGGCATTGCTGATATAGGTCTTCAGTAGGAAACCGGTACGGTTTAAAAGTCATTACTTTGAGAAGCGACCTTTGCGCTCTCTCAAGTGTCATAAAATGGGCAATAAAAGCGCCGCCCCATGCTGTTATGCAATAGTTTAAGATAGAGCGTAGGCATTGTATCTATCGATTTCTAAATTAAAGTGAACTGTTGGGATTTGTATTTGTGCTTCAAAACTACTGTCAAATAGGCTAAGTCTTGGAGAACGATAGGTCAGAGCGCAAATTCCTTTAAATTTAATTAGGCTTTGAACTAAACAAGGGAGAGGTTTGTGGTTCCAATAATCTGTCGACTCTATAACATTGGCGCGATGATAAGGTTTTGATATTAATAAGCTATTCAAAAATTGAAAATTGCGGTAAAACATACGATCGGATAAAAACTGTCTCCTCAATTGAAGAGGAGGTTCTTCACATTCGACTTGTAGCGCGTTTAGAGGGCTAGACTTCATTGCACCAGAGATTATTCTTAAAGATTTTGATTGGATACCATCCAGTTTCCGAAGTCCAGCTACACTATATGGCTGTAGTAAAAAGGTCCCATAATCTAGAACACTTCGTACCAGAGCGTTGTAGAGAAGCTTTAAGGAAAAATGATGTGCACCCCACCAAACACCCGAAAGACAACGCGACATATTTAAAAGCTTTTCACATTTTGCTACAACGTACTCAGTGTGTGGAATACCAGAAAGTTTTGTACTTAGATATACCCCCAAAAACCTAACTTGTGTTTTCATGGGTATTAAGTTATTATCAAAGTGTATTGATATTGGTGGAGGTTAAACCGGTGGCGCGTGAATATGACAGCAGAACTTTTATGAGCAGAGCATATTTAAGCCATTTTTGTCTAACTAGTCTTTAACAAGATTCAAAGAATTTGATAAATGAGTACTTGCTGTAATAATGGATCTATTCGAAGAGTACAACACTATGTCATCAGCATATTGTAAAATTTCAGCTGAGCCTTGAAGGGAAGATTCCAAATCGTAAGTAAATATATGTTAAACAATAAAGGACTCAATACTGAACCCTGCGGAAGCCCTTTCCAAACAAGTCTTACTGATCCCTTGCTTGATCAAATTTTATTGATCTTCCGGACATGAGGTTAAAAATGAAACATGAGAGGATTTCTGGAATATCAAGTTTATGTAGCTTTGGTTTGAGAACATTGAGAAGAACGTTATCGTACGCGGACTCTAGATCTAAAAATGTTGCAACAACTGATTCATTGCGTGAAAATGCTACTCTAATAGTAGTTACAAAAGTACCCACACTATCCAAAGTACTCGTACCCTTTCGAAAACCGAATTGTGACTCATGCAATATATTTCTATTTTCAATAATACACTCGAGTCGATTTTTAACTAAGTTTTCCGCTACTTTTACTAATACAGATGATAATGCTATCGGACGATATGACGATATTTCAGTTGGAGCTTTACCTGGTTTGAGAATGGGAATAACTAACTGTGATTTCCAAGATTTGGGTATATTTCCTGATAACATAATGATGTTTATCAAATTTAAGTAGTACAAAAGTGATGGTTCACTCAATTTGGCTAAAAATTAATAAGGAATACCGTCTTCGCCAGGAGCTGTGTCTTTTACAGTGGACAAAACTCCTAATAATTTTTGTAGTACAAAAGGAGAATACAAGATGGCCGAATTATTGTGAATTATAGGGGGAACAGAATTACAGAAGATATCCTGCTCTGGAACTGTGGGTGGTGCAAGGTTATTAAGGAATTCGTCGTACAGGTTTGACGGAAGTACTGAGTTGGTAGACTTACTAATAACGTTTATAAATCTTCTTATATTACGCCATACTACCGAAGGGTTTATAGAAGGAGTAATTGATCGGCAATAATTACTCCACCCTTCAAATTTCTTCTCTTTGAGTTATTTACGTGTCTGAGTAAGTGAATCAGATAAATTATTAAAGTTTTCGTCAGACATAATGAGATTGTATTGTAATTCAGATTCTTTTCTTTTATTTACAGCTTCAGTGCACTCTTTGTCCCACCAGGGAGGAGATGTAATTAAACAAGATGCAGAGTTTTTCAAGGGAAATATTTCATCCGCAGTTTGAGTAATATATTAGAAAAAACCTCCGTGCAATTCGTAAACATATGAGGAAAGAGTGCAATATTATTTAACTTTTCTTCTACACAAGTCTTAAACCTATCCCACAGATTATCATTCTTAAGAACATACTTCAGGCGAGGCGTACGAGTTATACCACGGGCTCTAGTAGAAGGCAAAGAGATAACAATTGAAAAATGATCACTTCCAAAGGTGGAAGATAATGTGCGCCATGTTATTGAAGAAGCTAAGTTTGGAGTACGAATCGATAAGTTTACTGCACTAGTGTTTTCATGCGGAGCTGTTCGTTGAGTTGGTGAGCCAGAGTTTAGCATACAAAGATTATGAGTATCAATTACGTCCAATAGCAGTTGACCGCATGAAATTATAGCTGAGCATCCCCAAGAAATATGGTGTGAATTAAAATCACCTAGGACTATAAAAGGTCTAGGGAGGAGATTATAGATCATTAAGTTTTTGGAAAACGAAAGAAGAAGGAGAAGGGATGTATATGGAAACAACACAAATGCTGTCGATTTGCGCTGCTACCGCGGAAAACTCATTAAAACTAGGGAGAGATAGAGGAGAGAAAGAGATGGCCTGCCTGATGAGTATAGCGACACCGCCATACCCATCAGGCCTATCGTCCCTTATACCAGTAAATCCATGGATTTTAAAAATAGAGCCTGGCTTTAGTCAGGTCTCTAAAAGTGTGAATAAACATACAATATTGTGTTTGTTAATTAAATAAATAATATCACTTTTTTTAGGAACTGCACTTCTGGAGTTCCACTGTATTACCTTCTTGAAGGCCGCCATTGTTAAAGGTTTTATTTTTAAACATACCTACAATAGGGCAACGTTGGACGGTAATGCAATATTCGACTTGGTTAATGTATCAATAAGAATTTAAATTATATCTGATGTTGACATTGTCAACGGGTTACTTGAATTATTTAAGGCGCAACCATTTTGAGGATTAGGAATACGATAATCATCAATAATTGCTTGATGTGCAGATTGATCATAGCCCTTTGTAGGCTTGGAAGCCGGTCGGCGATTAACATACACTGTTTTTTTTGTATGACGTATGTGATGATGGCTGCTGGTTAGTATATAATAATAATATAGGACAACATCCACACAAAGGTCTTCAGGTCCTAAACTAGGCAGAGCCTGTACTATGGTGACCGGATGACTGATACATACTTAAATACATATACAGACCCAGACACAGATCAACAGACATGTTCATGCACACAAATGTTTGACCTGTCCGGGGATCGAACCCGGGACCAGCGGCTCAGAAGGCAGGGGTGCTACCAACTGCGCCAACCAGCCTGTCAATATATGTAGGAGCAGAGTTGGGATGAGCTGAAACTACACTAGGGGATAGAGCTGACAACAGCCGCATACGATTTGTTTACAGAAGGACTCAATTTAGCTGCTTCGCCATAAGAAATGTTACTTTTAGCCATTGATATCTTTATTTGTTTTTGTCGCAAAAATTCAGGGCATGACTTACTAATAGCAAAATGAGCTCCCAAGCATAGACAACACGATACTATTTCTTCCTCTACGTCACAGGTATCAGCCGGATGGTCATTTCCATACTTAAAACATCTATGCTTAGCACGGCATTGAACCTTTGTATGTCCGAAACGGCACCAGTTGTAACATTGGATAGTAGGGTATGAATAAAGCTCAACGGGCAGTGCATTGTAGCACATAAATATTTTTTTTGAGGTAATACCTATCCATCAATAGTAGTTTATGCAACTGTCATATAATGAAGGGTATTAAAACACGAGTGTGAGTTTATGAAACGAGCGCAGCGAGTTTCATAATAGTAACGAGTGTTTTAATACCCGTGTTATATGCAGTTGCATACACTACTTTATCTTCGCTAATGCAATTAATCAAACAACAAGAGTAAAAGCTGACAATAGTTTATTTATAATAATTGTTCAAATTTTGGATGGTACAATTTTGAAAGTTAATGTTAATTATTGATCCAGCAGCTGTAGCGGTCGCGGGGCAAGCAGTAGAGCTCGTAGACGGAGTCGGAATATTTATAATTACTTCAATCGTCTTGTTTTCTATACTGTTCAAGATCGTATTTGAGACTTGAATTTTATTCATTAAAGACTCATCAATGTAGCTTTCAGCCACAGTAGAAGACTTCCACCCCCCGTGTCGTTTCAGTGCGGTCAAATCACCACCGCTATCTATGAGAAGGGTCGCCGAGGTGCGCCGGAAGCAATGCCCCGTGTACAACGCTGGGTTAGGCAGATTCAAAAAACTTGCGATAGTTTTTCCCAGAGCACCAAATTTATTAATACCAATTCTTTGATCGACGCACTTCCCCGATCTATAGCTCAAGAAAAAGGCAGGGTTTCGACAGGGGGTGGGTCGAAGTTCCATGTGTTTTTTACATACGGCATAGCAGTTGCCCGTCACAACGAAAGAACGATCTATTTTCGTTTTTGTTTTCGAAACTTTCACCATGATTGTACTGTCGTCTATGTTAGACTTCATCGAACTGGATGTTGTATAGCTCTTGCCTTCGGCATGCCCCCATTATGCCGAAGATTAGTGCAACCTGTAACAATAAACGATATAATAAGCTTGAGGTACATAGCCAAGGCAAAAACTATGATTTATGAAGTAGTAAAGTGTAGGTACCTACTACCAAATTTATACACAAAGCGCTTAAACGGAGTGTCTAGATAACTTGCGTGTGTAGTACGTAAGTACTAGGTAGATTAAATAACAGAACTAAAATACACTTACCTTTTCAAAAAGATACAAAATATCTGGTGAATCTTCCAGGAACATCTTTATTTGACCTGATGTAAACGTCAAGGACTTTTTTTCCTTGTGTCCTTCTGAACTGCGTTTCAGGAACGCTATGACCTTTGAATACTTCGTGATATCAATATTGTTGTAGATACTCAGTGTGGACTTGAGCATAGAATATTTAGCCCACATAGAAGATGGTTTGAATTTGTCGGAGAGGTCTTTGAGATACGCAAGAATGACATTTTCAGAAAATGATGTAGTTTTCTTTTCGGTCTTCCATGCCAAAAAGTTATTATATTCTTTTTCATATAATTTTCTAGATTTTTCTGGCAAAAGATTGTGAGTTACTTTTGTTGCCAATTCTAGAATATCCGGAGGCGTATGAGATCTCATCTGATCCTGGGGATTTACGGGGTTTCAAAGATGAAATAATTTAACTAACGTGGTAGGTTCACTGAAGCTGGTTTGGTCATTTAGTAATGATGTAGAGTGTTCAACAGCTGGAAGCTCATCGCTGTGCCAATCGTGGGTAAGTAACATATTATTAAGAAACGCATTGGCTAATAAGTTTGTTTGAGCTTGATGGCAGCTGGTTAGGGAGCCAGCTTCAGTCTTCAGAGCTGGAAAGGTAGTTGAAGTGGAGCGTAAGCTCTTCACTATTCTCCATAGGTCGTTGCCGGGATTGTCAATCTTTTTCAGTTTGTTGATCCATACTTTATCATTGTATGTCTTGATAGCATGGTCAATCATTAATTTTAAATGTTTAATATTATAGTTTAGTATTTTACGCGCCAAAAAGTTTTGTTCCCTGACAGCGAGTCTACGTAGGCGATTCTTGTGGTTTATCATTAATAATACGACGGGGTAAAAAGGAAAGACACCAAGGCTTCAAGTTTGAAATGGGCACGCTAGAATTTCTGGCTTCAATAAGCAGTTGCTGGATACCGGTAACAGCTGCATCGATTTCATTTGTAGAATCATATGTTTTAGTGGAAAGCATTGTATTAAGGTTAAGAATATTACGGTTTTTGGATTAGTCAGCCTTAGCATAGTTAAGTTTCTGAATCAGATTACGATTAGGTCTGCTATTGAATTTGACAAATACAGGAAAGTGGTTAGAAGATAGAGCTGGGATAGTAGCGATGTCATAAGGAGAATAACACGACAATACTACAACAACGATAATACTACAACATTCTCATTGCTTACACTAAGAGAGATTCCAACAGCTTCCAGGTTTTGCAAATGTGGAGTCTGGATCACGTTGTGTACTAGGTCAGACCGAACAATTAGAGCTACACCCTGGCCAAAAACATCGCTATGTTTATCTTGTCGATAACAAACATAGCCAGGGATGTTAAGTGTAAGTCGATTTGTTAGTTTAGTTTCACAGAGCGCTATAATGTCAACGTTTAATTTACTCACGGCAAGTTCTGCGAGTTCTTGTTGCTTTTTGTGGACACCATCGGCGTTCCAGTAGAATACTCGTAGCTCATGGGAACTACACATAATGTCCGAGGTGCGTTAATATAAGGATTACTTTCTCCATGAAAGTTTTACACTTGATAAAATCTTGCTTTATCAATTGAATAGACGAAAGGATATCGAGCATTTCCATTGTTGCAAGGTCTTGAGGGGTTTTCTCAGTAGTAGCTCCAGTACTCGAGGTCGGCTGTCGCTGGTTTAAAGGTGGCTTAACGGGTTGAAGATTATTATGTGACCGCTCTGCTGTAACCATACTGGGATGGGATGAGTCTTCGTTTTGAAGTTTCGAAGTTGGTCTTTTATTTGTACCAGATCTTACGATTTGGGACCAGGTATTAGGTGTAGACATTTGTACGTGCGCAGCTTCAGAAATCATGACTTTGCGTAACGCTTCTCGTCTCGTCTCTATTCGGTTGATATATTTTAACCGTTCATTGCATTGCGCATAGTTGGCAGGATGGTCTTCTTGACAATTGCAGCAACGAGCAGGTTCTTCTCTATCCTTTTTAGTGCATTCCCAGGTGGGGTGATTCAGAGTGCACTTGACGCATCGTGGTGGTCGGTTGCAGTTCCGTGCGGCATGACCGAAGCCTTGGCACCTGAAGCACTGTGTGCCAGGCTTTTTACTAGGCGAGTATCGCTGAATCTCTACAACACAATTTGAAGAGAAGGCGTGTAATAAGGTCTAGACTCGTGCTGCCCATGGCGAACATATTGCTGACGATCCCGAAGATAATCAGCTAAAAAACACAAACAAAGATAATTTGGGGCAAAACCCAGAGCACTGAGCTTTTCCAGCAAAATGTCATTATAAACCTTATCAAACGCCTTCTGGAAGTCAAAATACAACACATCCACCTGAACCTTACGATCGAGCCTAGTTGAGATGTAGTCCACAAGCGTTAAAAGATTAGTGTCGACTGACCTCTTACTTCTATGCCCGTGCTGCTCGTTACATAGAAATGGCTCCGTTTGTTTTATCATTTTTTTGTAATGTGGATGTGCGCAAACTTGTAATGTGGCGCCAAAACTCTCGGGGATTTACTTTAATGTTTCCTTCAACGCTGGTCATATACGAGTCATACGCACCAGAGACACGAGCCTTAAGTGTCGCCCTGAGGTTAGAAAACATTTCGTAAGTTCAGTTGATTTCGTGCGCTTCCACTTGCGGTGAAGCTCACGCTTGCGCTTGATGTCTTCTATAATGTCTTTCGTGAACCAAACCGGATACCGCGATCCCCTAGACTGGTTACGACTCTTCTTTGGGACACAAACATCAAATATGTAGTAAAGAGTCGAAAAAAAACTTTTTGTGCTCAGACAAATGTCGTTAGTACCATAAAACTCATCTCACGATACATTTGCTAACATATTAAATTACATAGTCCGGTCACATTTTTTTAAATTCCAATCCTTGTCTAATTCAATGTTACTAGGTTCAATACTATCGGTAACACGCGATCCAATAAATTTAACGTCAATGTTAAGAGAAGGATGGTGGGGATCTATTCTCACAATGTGCTCCGTAGCCGACACGGTTGCTTGAATATTTGAATCCCTTTGTGTGAGTACGACATCCAACATCCTGCCGTTAACATTTCTCACACCGTTATTTTCACAAAGATCGCAAAACGATGAAAAATAATTAATTGTTTGACGCAGTGTATAAGTTTAAGTCGCCGAATATTAATACACTTCCTTTTAGACTATTTATCAAACTTTCTACTTTACAAAACCACTTCATATATAAATCGTCCGTAGCATTAGATTTAATATATACAACGCAGATGTAGAACTTATGACCGCACCAGTCAAAACTAGCCCACAAGTCCTCGCCTCCGCCCACAGATTCAAACTCAGTAAGCCGGCGCAGCGAGATGGAAGCGCGCGCGGCCAATAATGCGCCTCCACATGGCGAGTTTCTATCCCGTCGTAGTACGCTCCAGTCTCCACTCACAACTTCAGAATCCGCTACAGATTGGTCCAAATTTGTCTCTGTAGCCGCAACCACGTGATTTTCTGATGCTTATTATTTCGCCAATCTCTCAGTTTTCCTTTAAGCCCACGAACATTCTGATAATACACAATTAAGTTCAACTTATTGTTTTGTTCGTTTTGCCTCACTAGAGGGCCGCTTATGAAAGGGCTGAGGGTTACTATGTGTATTATCTAAGCCAAAGTTAACATGAGCAGGCCTTCTGTAATTAATCCAGGCTTTAATACAAGACTTAAAAAGGGAGTTTCATACCAAGGACTTTGGAGAACCAAAACTGTTTTTAGGAATGGGACTAGAAAACAAGAATTGAATTGAATTGAAAAACAAAAATTACTCAGAAACGACAAATCAACAAGATGTTGGAAAAACTTGGTATGAAAGACTGTAAAGGAGCCTCTACACCAATAACAAAATGTTACCAAGTAGACCCAAAAGAAGATTAATTAAAAATGTACCATTTCGGCAAATAGTTGGTATGCTTATGTTTGTGTCTACTATGTCACGTCCAGACATAACATTATGCAACCTCATATTAAAGCCAATACTTAGACAAGCTTGCAAAGTCCTTGTGGACACAGGCAAAACGCACACTTAGATACTTAAAAAAGACAATTGTCATGGGAGTTGTTTATAAGAAAAGCAAAGTGGAACATGTGGAAACTTATTCTGATGCTGATTGGGCAGGAAATCATAAAGAAAGAAAAAGTGTTTCAGGCTCTGTAACACTGTATAGTGGCAAAGCAGTCTCCTGGTTTTCAAGAAAACAAAATTGTGTTGCGTTGTCTACGGTGGAAGCGGAATACATAGCTGCAGCTACTAGTGCATGTGATCTACTTTACATGAAGGGACTTTTTAGTGATTTTATAGGACTTGACATCAATAAGGAAGTGAAGTGTATGTTGTTAATTGATAATTGTGGAGCAATACAGCTAACTAAATCCTTTACAAACAGTATCTTCATTATTGATAGGATATAATCTGTAGTTACAGCTTCAAAGCTACCACCTATTGCTAAAGTGAACGTTTGAAGCTAAATTTTGACCATAGATCATACAAAATATTTTGGTAACCTCAGTTCGACCTCTATCGCGCAACCTAACGGATCTCTCCTTTCGAAAACTAATAATTCGGGGTTCGCTGGAGTTGCTTCGACTCCCTTTCGCATAATCTTCTCGGGCGATAACGCCAATTTATCGAAATACACAAACATTCAAAATATAGTGAACCTTCTGACTCCCGGTGCAAATTTGTGGTGTACTTCAGCAACAGCAAACCTGGATGCCTGTAAGATAACGCCGCCTAGTTGGTACCCAGGTAGACTAAGTATAAGAACAGGCCTTAGTATTATACTATCTTATATATTATATACTTATCTTAGATTTACTGCCCTAGGACAGGCGTGTCTAAAGCCAACCACAAAATAATATCAGTGACGACGACTGGCCCTGGTAACACACAACATACGCACGATGAGGACAGACGAGAAGATATATGAGCTGGAAGAAGAAATGAGTAAGTTACACTGGGACATTGTGGGGTTATCTGAAGTCCGTAGAGCGGGTGAGGACACGATAACCCTAAAATCAGGTAACCTACGCTATTACCGGGAGGGCGACCAACAGTCCCAAGGTGGTGTCGGTTTTCTCGTCCACATGACCCTTACTAACAACATAGTTAAGATCGATAGCGTTTCCAATAGGGTCGTATACCTAATACTCAGAGTATCTAAACGATATTCGCTGAAGGTCATTCAGGTATACGCACCGACGAAGTCGCACCCAGATCATGAGGTGGAGGGTTTGTATGAGAACATTAGTCGGGCCATACATACCTCTGAAACGCACTTCCTAGTTGTTATGGGGGACTTCAACGCGAAGTTGGGTAAGAGAAGCGAGGATGAGTTGAAAGTGGGGCAATTTGGCTATGGACAACGGAACCGTGGGGGACAGAGGTTGGCCGACTTCCTGGAGAAAGAGGGACTCTTTATGATACAGGAAATGGACCTGGCTGAGTCCCGATGGTTCCACGAGAAATGAGATTGACTTCATTATGACCACCAAAAGGCAAATATTCACTGATGTTTCCGTGATCAACAGGGTTAGTGAAACCAGTAGTGATCACTGAATGGTAAGAGGCACGGTGATGTAATCGACGCTCCGCCCCACTCGTGCCCATATTCAAGACCCCGAGAGCTTTCAACTTGAGCTATCCAATAGCTTCGATTGCCTTGAGAACATCGCTTCAGTGGACGAGATCAATAACAGGTTAGTAGAAACTGTCCATACAGTGGGTTCCAAATTCTTTAAACCCCACCGTACAGATCGGCCACAGAAACTCTCCACCGATACCCTCAACCTTATGGCTGAACGACGCTCACTAAAACTGCAGTCTTCGGATGATGCTGAAGCATATAGGCTGCTCAATAGACGAATATGGAAGTCCTTGCGACACGACATCCGGATCTTTAATACAAACCGTATTAAAGAGACGATAGAGCGTAAAAAAGGCTCCAAAGTGTTTGCGAGAGACATGTCTATTAGGCAAAGCCAGTTGACGAAGCTGAGGAGAGAAGACGGCAGTGTAGCGTCGACCAAAGCAGAAGTATTAGGAGAGGTAGAGAGTTTGTACGGACAGCTATACACCTCGGTCGCTAAACCTGTTAGCAGCTCGGTCAAAGACCCAAGAGCCAAGCTGACCCGACATTATACCGAAGATATCCCGGACATCAGCTTGTACGAGATTAGAATGGCCTTGAAACAGCTTAAGAACAACAAGGCGCCTGGTGACGACGGTATCACATCTGATCTTCTGAAAGCGGGTGGAACACCGGTACTTAATGTCCTTCAGAAGCTCTTTAATACCGTCTTACTTGAAGGTTCAACGCCAGAAGCATGGAACAAAAGCGTGGTGGTGCTGTTCTTCAAGAAAGGTGACAACACTTTACTTAAAAATTACAGACCCATCACGCTTTGAGCCATGTTTATAAGCTTTTTTCGAAGGTCATAACAAACCGTCTTAGTCGCAGGTTTGATGAATTCCAGCCTCCGGAACAAGCCGGTTTCCGAAAAGGCTATAGTACCATAGACCACATCCACACGCTACGGCAAGTTATACAGAGCGAAGAGTATAACTTGCCTCTTTGTTTAGCGTTTGTGGACTATGAGGAAAGCCTTTGATTCGATCGAGACGTGGGCAGTGCTTGAGTATCTGCAGTGGTGCCGTATTGACTATCGGTATATTGAAGTGCTGAAGTGTTTGTACCAAAACGCCTACATGTCAGTCCGAGTACAGGAGCAGAGTTCGAAGGCAATTCTATTGCAAAGAGGCGTGAGACAGGGAGACGTTATATCTCCGAAACTGTTCACCGCTACATTGGAAGACGCCTTCAAGCTTCTGGAATGACAAGGACTTGGCATCAATATTAACGGCGAATACATCACTCACCTTCGATTTGCCGACGATATTGTAGTCATGGCAGAATCCATGGAAGACATCAGTACAATGCTCGAAGGCCTCCATCGAGTTTCCCAACGGATAGGTCTTAAGATGAACATGGATAAGACGAAAATTATGTCTAATGCCCATGTTGTTCCTACCCCAATATCAGTTGGGAACTCAGTTCTCGAAGTTGTTGACGAGTACATCTACCTGGGACATACAGTCAAACTAGGCAGGTCCAACTTCGTGAAAGAGGTCAATCGTCGAATCCAACTCGGCTGGGCAGCGTTCCGGAAACTTCGCGAAGTCTTCTCGTCAAAAATACCTCAGTGCCTCAAGACAAGAGTCTTCGACCAATGTGTGTTACCAGTGATGATTTATAGCACTGAAACGTGGTCGTTTACTATGCCTTACGGCCCGTCCCAATAATCTACCTATCGCCGGTTTACCTTACTAAAGTTAGATATTTGACACTATTTGTATGGTCAAAAAGTTATGTCAAATTTCTATCGGTAGTAAGGAAAACTGTGGATAGAGAGATTATTGGGATCCCCTTTATAGATAAGCTCAAAGTCGCACAACGAGCTATGGAGAGGGCTATGCTCGGGGTTTCTCTACGTAATCGAATCAGAAATGAGGAGATCCGTGAAGAACGAAAGTCACCGACATAGCTCAGAAGATTAGCCAGTTGAAGTGCCAGTGGGCAGAGCACATAGCACGCAGAACAGATGGCCGATGGGGCCGAAATGTTCTAGAGTGGAGACCACGGACCGGCAAGCGCAACGTAGGTCGTCCACCGACACGGTAGACAGACGACCTGAGGAAGGTCGCAGGACGACGTTGGATGCAGGCCGCTTTCAACCGGTCCTTTTGGAAAATCATTGGGGGAGGCCTATGTTCAGCAGTGGACGTCCTACGGCTGAGATGATGATGATGATGACTGTTTATACCATCCACCTAGTACTACAAGATTGTGCAACGAACAAGGCATAAATGTGAGTTCATACATATTGGATAAAGATACGGATTATTTAACATTTGATCTGATCATACATATGACATTTTCCTTCTAAAATATTTTTTGCGTCATCAATAAATGCATCTCGGTTCATACCACTAAAATTACGCTGCAGGATAACTGTAGGTTTAGCTTTAGGAGGACGGATCTTGTATGATAAGAAAACTAAATCATGATAGGAAAAGGCATCAGCCGAACACTGGCCATGCTTAGCAACATGATCTAACGATGAAACCAAAATGAGGTCAAGTAGAGATGGAGTTGAATTTGGGAAATTGTGAGTAGCACAAAGGGGGAGAATATGCATGTTGCAAGATTTAACAAGGGTTTCGAAAGAGAGGGACCGATAATCACGTTTTATGAGACAAGTATTGAAGTCACCCATAATTATGGTGTGACTATAGGAAGGACTGAGGTCTACTATGATATTTTCAAATGAAGAGAAGTAGTTGTTGTGTGGAGAATTGCTGTAGTAGACTCCGAGTAGAATTTTAGAGTGTGAGAGAAGGACTTCAATAAAAAGGTGTTCACCAGTGTTTGGGGATGTTGGTTGGGCGGACGTGCTAATAACGGAAAAGGGAATATGTGCACGAAGATAAATAGCGACTCCTCCACCAATACTACCCGTCCGGTCATTGCGAATGAGATTAAAGCCAGGTAAAGTATAGGATATGGAGGGAAGAGACGGGTTTAGCCAAGATTCGGAGACTAGAATAGCATGTATGTTTGTGTTGTTGAGAGACGTCAGCATGTCAGAAAAATGAGCCGGAATACTTTGCGCATTAATATGCACAATATTTAAATTCTTAGGTACATCAGAGAATTTCGATGCCAATGTTTCTGAGAGTGAGGGGATACTTAAAAAACTATCTTCACTACCACTACTACTACTACTGTTACGAGAAGAAGAAACAGATAAGTAGTCATCACTGTCATTGCTTTCATTCCATAAGTTTAACATTATCTAAATAAATAATATAATAAATTGGATATAAATATGCTTAGATATAAATATATACTTAAACTAATCTTAGATTTATATATAACTATGCGCTAGTTATATTAATATATGCTTTACTTGCCGGACTTCAGTACGAAAATATAAAGGTAAAGCAACACAACACACCTTAGACAACGGATCTTTTCTACATCGAATTCATTTATTGCCCTGAGTATTACTTTATTTAAACTACAGTACAGTTTAGGACATACATAAATAAAAAATAAAAAAATAAATAAAAAAACAAAATAAATAAAAAAATATCATTTTATTAAGGACTTATTGGATAAGAAAGTAATTAATATTGATTACATACCTACAGACAAAAACTTGGCTGACTTGTTTACTAAATCTTTTTCTGATGATAAATTGTTTTTGTTTAGAAAGTATCTCAACATTCTTTAAACTCTTAAAAGAAATATATTGTTCTTTATTAATTAAGGAATACACATGTTATTGTTACCTTAACATTCCTTTAGTACATGTAAATATTTTCTTTTTGGTGAACTAAGATGCATACTGAAATCATATTATAGGTAAAGTTGTTTTGAAAATTATTACATATATAAATGCAAGGTTATAAGATGATAGGAAATTGTTCAATTTTGTTGGTAAACTATGTTTAGATCAGTCAATTATACTGTATAGTAGTAGTAGTTATATAGTAACTGATTTTATTTGCTAAAGATGTGTAAATCGAAGTGGGGTGTTAGAAATATTAATTTAAGTACGCACCCTATGCTATGTATGTATACCTTATGTTATCTGTGGTATTAGGATACTCTGTTAATTGTCAATTATGGAGCCAAAAAGTAAAGTAATTCCAATCCATAAAATCTTTCATTTCCACGGATTAAAACAAAATAATTAACAAAAAGTTTTCGTATTTTGATCAAAGTTGCTAATGTAATAGTGAATACATACATAACAAGTACAATTTGAAAATATTATGCCGACTTCCATTCTATTCAGTTATTGGAGTGTATCTCAAAAACTACTTGACCGAATTTGATGAAATTTAAATGAGCCCACACGGGAAGCACCAGCTTTCAATTAAAAAAGAATTTCGAGAATCGGTTCACCCAGTCGAAAGTTATTAGGTAACAAACATTAAAAAAAAACATACAGTCGAATTGAGTACCTCCTCCTTTTTTGGAAGTCGGCAGAAAATAACCCAGCCACGAACGAGAATTATATTCGAAATCCTCGGAGCGCGAGTTCTAGATTCAAATGGCAGTTTTATCTTCAAATAAATACAAGTAAAAAATGCCACGTGGACTGTGGTGCAAACCTCGTACGTGTCGTATGAACCAACCGGTAGAGAAAATCATAAATAAATGACGCAGCCCATTCATTGAATATTCTCTCATCTATTTCTCGTAAATGTAAATATTTACTCAGAGAAGTACAATTAACACCACCTGTGGTTACCAAGATGCCAATGAAGTACCTACAAATATTATGCAATGGGGAGACCCCTCCTATATATGCCATAATAAATAATGGATATTAGCAAGAGAGAAGCCACAATTGCATTGCAGAAAACTAGATAAACAAAGGAGGCGAGCTTTTTGACATTGTATTGTAACCTAAGCCGGAAATCATGAAAATAGTTGCAGAAGTAAATAATGCTCAGTTAGGAATAAACATATGATTGGCTATTGTAGTGAAGTAAAAAGCAAAGAAAGAAAAATATCTATGTACTTTTATGCACTTTAGGCATTGGTTAAATAATTATAATTGCATAAGTTGATTTGGCATCTTTCGATGAATAGCAGAACTTTTTGAAATATCACGCTTGTCTCTTTAGTTCAGCAACTCGCCTCTAGATGGCATTGGTTAAATAATTATAATTGCATAAGTTGATAAAAACAGCTATGCAATAGCTTTATCGCGGCAGTCTCCGAGTGCCACACGTCTTATTTTTTGCATATGGCACGTGATCCAAGGAACAATTGATTTAATTGATTCGGAGGTCAATACATTATATATCTATATGTAAATTAAATAATATAACATTATAATTAGTACTCACGAGATGTACACCACGTACCATAATGTAGTTAACAACCGCGATAGTCTAAAAAACAGTGTAAATAATATTATGCACCGATTGTTATTTGACCTACATAATGTATCTGAATACAGATTTCTGGAATATAATTATATACAAACTGAAACCATCCAAATTGAAATATACAATCGAAACAGGGACGATACTTGAAGGTTTCTGGAGCCAAAAAAAAATAGGAAAAAAATGCCTTGTGAAACAGAACAGAATGAACAGAAACTGCAGAACGAACGAGTGTAAAGAACAAGAATGATGTAATATTTTCATTCGTAAGTATTGTTTTCTATTTTATCTACCAAAAATGAAAAATGAAAATCGTAATATAATTTAAATTAACTCCTGCAACGTTGCCGCTTCGCCACCTACGCGAACGAGACAAGTAGTAGTACTACGTCTTATGAAAAAAAAGCTGCACTTTGTGATGAAAGCAAGCCGCTTTGCACAGCGATATTGGGGACCAAAATAAGCGATTTCATCCGCAGCAGCGAAAGTTTCATCACTTAGGAACAGAGATGGCGCCACTTCCTTAAAAAATAATTAAAAATTTCTACAAGCCCAACCACTGCACCGATTTTGATAAAATAGGTGTCAAATAAAAGATAATTACATAAGCTATTCTCAAAAAATCTATTTTTCAAAATCGTAAAAATGCCCAAATATATGTTTTATTTTGAAAAAATATATTATAGTTTTAGTCGCTGTTTACGTAATTTTATTTGAAAATATATCCGAGGGGTATTTTTTTGTTAATTCATATTGTTGCCAATTAAATACGGTATGTAATAAAGAAAACTGCATGTCAATATCCTTAACGACTATAGAGATATAAAATTATTAATGAGGCCAGTAATTTCTCGGGCACACCGATTTCAATGATATAGGTATCAGATGACGCTTTATTGTAATTTTAAGAAATATGTATTTAAAGAATATATTTTATAAAGCATGTAAAATATATTATTTAAATACTTATTTCTTAAAATGAAGTTAAGAGTGTTACTTTAGAAATTATGGAAGTATATAATAACAAAAAAAAAAATTTAATCAATTTTCTTCTTCATGATCTATTCGTGATCGATGATGGTATTTGAACTGAAAAGGAATAACAAAACCTTATTATTTAGTGTAATAACTAAGAATTTAATTTTAAATAAGTATATAGTGAAATGAAAAAAGGGAATTATTGTAAATCTTTTTGAATTTTTATGGAAATTATTTTCAAAGTTAAAGTCAAAGTCAAAATCATTTATTCAATTTAGGCATCAAAGACGCACTTATGAACGTCAATTTTTCATTATAATGTACTTTAAAGACTACCGCCGCGTTCCAAAATATATAGAGCCTACCGAGAAGAAGCGGCAAGAAACTCGGGGCCATTCTTTTTATATAGATGTTTTTACAATGTTTTTACTTAGGTACTACAAATATTAGCTCCAGTATGTTGCCTTACAAAAGAGAACATAATAATGGTATCAGTAGGGCAAGACACGCTACACTTTGACATCTTAGTACACGAGTAGATAGATCCTGGAGTGATCAGCCCCAAGCTGTTTTATCCTCCAAGTAATCCGAAATTTTGTAATAACCTTTTTGACAGAGTTTAGTTTTAATAGTAATTTTAAACTTATTAATAGGCAAATCTCGGATAACATTGGGAACTTTATTATAGAATCGTATACATTGTCCCATAAAAGAATGACTTATTCTGATTTTGAATGGTGAATCAATAACCATTATTTTTATTAACTTTTGATTTACACAACCGTCTTTGCAAAATTTGCACTGCAGCGTGCACGGTAGGCCGATGCGTACAACTACAGCGCATAGTGTCGTAGGAAGTTCTGCACCCGCAATGATGTAGGATGCTTAACTCTGACCAAATCAGCGTAGCAGTGGACCATTTAGGAGTCCATCCCTCTTGAGATCTTTTGTGCTATCCCCAAGAAGATGGAAATGGAATTGGGACTTCTCAATTGAAGGCGTTACCCCATATATGCCCTGCTTGGTAAGCTGCACGCAAGCCATGTTTGTTGAGTGCGGCTGATGTCGGGGGAAGGCTTGTCACTAGCTTATAACATGTCTTTGCGTACAGCATTGACACTCGCGTGTTCTGTTTGAGCATCATAGAGTTTGCAAGTAAATCTGGAAACAAAATAACTTTTGTACAGAAACAGTGTAAATTCCTTTTTTTAAGCATAATAATGAAATGAGCACACACCGTTCCAGTTGAGCCATAGCTTCTTCGGAGAGCGTTTCTACAGGATAGGACATGCTAGCAAAAGCAGTTGTTACTGCAGGGTATGACATCCATGTCTTGAAACAAGATTTTTCCCCTTTTGAATTGAAGTAAGATGTGGTGTCCTTGCTATAATCTGTTCGTCGCGCACTAAAAAAAGTAAAAGTAAAACAAATAAAAATAACACAAATAAAAGTATTCCTTGGTTAAGGTGTTTACTATTATACACCTTAAGCTAAGCATAAAATGTGTTTAAGTTTTGTAAACTGCTTAAACTGTGTTTACATAGATAGATAGCTAACACTTTATTGAGACACCACATTTATGACTTAGTATTAGACAATAAAATAAAAAATAATGCCTAAAACTAGGTGCAACAATGGGCGGTCTTATTGCTCAGAGCGATCTCTTCCAGACAACCCACTCGCAGAGGAATAGGTATACAATAAAAGATGGACGGTAACAATACAAAAACAGTAAAAATAAGTCGGGTTCGGACCGAACAGACTGTGCAATCGTTTGAACTCTCAATTAGAGATGTCGAAATTCCTACAACAAAACATTTGATAAGTTTTGTTCAAGATCAGGCCAAGATATTAAATCGATCAAACTCGTTGCATTCGTACTCGAACCCGAGAATTACGAACCAGAATAGACCCCCGCCGCAGCCCGCTTCTGGCCGCGAACCGCGTTCGCAAACTTATAAATCTTTTGTAGCGAGCGAGGTGCCCACTACGCCTGCTGCACTTACCGCTTCGCCCGCAATCGCTACTACGCGCTGCGCGCTTTGTAATGATAACGCCCATGTACACTTGTATAGCTGCGCGCAATTTAAAAACGCTTTGAATTCTAAAACTAGATTCGTCTTTATTAAATCCAAAGGTGGATGCATTAATTGTTTAAGTATGATGCACAGTTTGGGTACCTGTAACTCGTCATCGTTGTGTGAGCCACCATACGTTACTGCATTTCGATAAGAATCGAAAAAGCACGCACGCACACATTGCGGAATCAACTTTAGATCGCCATGTGACGTCGTTATCAGTGAAGCCGACGGCGCCGCCGCTCGCGCTTTCGACTGCCTCCGCACCGCCGCTACCTCCCGCGCAGTCGCCTTCTCTACTACCTGCTTCACGGCCTCAACCTTACCGTAATGCCAATAAAGATGATATTGGCAGAGTAGCCTCTTCCAATAATGTCACGTTACCGTTAGATAACGCAGCAGTGTTACTCTCAGCAGACTCGAAGTCGAAATCAATGATACTGTTGTCAACCGCACAGGTGTATGCAAAACCTAAAGGCAGTAGAAGACATAAATCAATAGTACGCTGCCTCTTGGATAGCGGGTCTCAAAATAATCTGATAACGACGGCTTGTTGTCGCAAACTAAATCTGCCTATAATACCTTTGAGTAATTCTTTTGTCAAAGGTGTTGGCTCAACTTCGCGCCCAATAATTGGTTATATTTATTTAGATATTGGATCTCGCGTATACCCGGATCAAAAATATTCCATTCACGCTTTAGTAGTAGAATGTATTACGGACCAATTGCCGACGAAATATATCGAGTGGAATAGTGATATGGATTTTCATGATCTCCCCCTCGCCGATTTAAGTTGGAATATCCCGGGGGATATAGACGTCGTTTTGGGTGCACAACTCTTTCCATATATTTATTTGGGAAGTAGAGTCAATTTGGGTTCTCAAGCTCTACCTGCGTTATTGACCACCCTCGGGTACGTTCTGATGGGAGATTTCCATTGCAATAATAATATACCCGCCGCCACCGCCTCTCCTTTTACTGCGTTAGCGCTAAATGATCTAGTACAAACATTTTGGGAATTAGAGGAGGTACCGATGAAACGCTTTTTATCACCCGATGAAACGGAATACGAAAATATTTTCATGTCATCAGTGACACGCGATGATTTAGGCCATTATAGCGTGTCCTTACCGTTCTGCAAAAATCCTACTCAACTTGGTAATTCACGCACTGCCGCCTATCGCCGTTACATCGCGCTGGAAAGAAAATTTCGTCAATCGCCTGAATTGCGTGAAAATTATAACATGGTGATACAAGAGTATCTTAGAAACGGTTACCTTAGTCAAGTTAACGAATCTGAGATTATTGATGAAGGTTATTATATACCTCATCATGCCGTAGTTCGACCAGACAAACCATTGCCGCGAATCGTACTAGACGCCAGTACCCGAACTCATACTGGATTGTCATTAAATGATGTACTGCATATCGGTCCCAATTTGCAAACTAACCTGTTTCTACTACTATTAGACTTTAGATTGTTTCCCGTCGCTATGAACGCTGATATAAAACAAATGTACTTACGCATTGGTGTACCAGTTGACCAGCGTAAATACCTACGCATCTTGTTTCGCTTCAATGAGAACGAACAATTACGCACCTTCGTTTTCAACTGCTTACCTTTCGGGCTGAAGTGTAGCCCTTACATAGCTATGCGCACTGTGCGACAGCTGGCTGCTGACAGCCCGCAATACCCTGAAGCTGCAAAAATTGCAAAAACTAGCCTTTACACGGATGATCTGGTGTATTCTGCCAATACTGAGGAAACCGCCATGCAGCTCTCAAGGGACCTTATAAAAATGTTCAAATCGGGTGATTTTGACCTGGTGAAATGGTCTAGCAATTCACCAGCACTCTTACATAGTCTTCCGGACACGCATCGCAAATCCCTCGATTTTGACGTAGGAAATAACTGTTCCAAGGTTTTAGGCCTTTCATGGGAACCTTCTGATGACAATTTCCTTTTTACTTCCGCTCAAATTACCGAAAAATGCACTAAGAGAAATATACTCTCGATAGTTTCGCGTCTCTTTGACGTGCTCGGATTGGTCGCTCCCGTGATTATCTATGCCAAATTGCTGATAAAAGAATTATGGCTAAGAAATATAGGCTGGGATGATCCCGCACCTGAAAATATTGCAACTCGCTTCTTCGCCCTAGTGCAAGAATTTCCCTTGCTGGATACCTTACGGATACCACGTCATGTAGGTGTCACCGATGACTGTACCGTGCGCCTCATCGCTTTATGCGATGCCAGCCTGAATGGTTATGGAAGTGTCCTCTACGTGCACTGTACTAAACCTTCTGGCATCCATGTCAGCTTACTCTGCGCAAAATCCAAAGTATCACCAACTAAAATTACAACACTCGCCCGCCTTGAGCTGTGCGCCGCGGTACTAATGTCTAAGTTGGTAAAGATTGTACGTGATACTTACGCTAAACGCATTCCTATTGCAGGAATATACGCATTTTCGGATTCCATGATTGCTTTATCTTGGATACATTTCTCTCCACACCGTTGGTCAATTTTTGTGAGCAACCGAGTCGCTCAGTGTCAGGAAAACTTAGCTGCACAGCATTTTTACCACGTCCCGGGAATTGCTAACAGCAGCGACTGTCTTTCAAGAGGCATGCTGCCTTCTCAGCTGATGTCCCATGAGCTCTGGTGGAACGGTCCAACACGGATTCAAGCCTTTCTCTCCTGCTAATTGTGGCGAACTTCCTGAACATGAGGCGAACGTTTTATCATCAACCTCGCAATTTGAACAATCGGTTTTGTGTGAGTTGGCTCAACGCATTTCGTCATGGGAAAAATTACTCCGCATCATCTCATACGTTCTTAAATTCGCTAGACCGAAGGATCACCATGAACCTCGGTCTATTCAGGGCTTGATAGCAGCGGAACAAGCTATGGTCCGCGCTGTTCAATTTGTCCATTTCGTTGATGACATTAAGCTCATTAAATGTAACAAATTGCCGTCAAAAAAGCTTCAACGCTTAGCTGTCTTCTTAGATGAAGAGAGAATATTACGCGTCGGAGGAAGGCTGTCTAAATCAGACCTTCCTTTTGAAGCCAAACACCCTGTCTTACTTCCCAAACATGACCACATTGTTGATCTAATCATTCAACATTATCATGTTATGAATTGTCATACAGGACCTGGACTTCTCATGTCTATTCTGCGACAGCGCTTTGAGACCAAATTCGGTAATTTCTCGCGTGCTATCACCAAACTATACCCAATTCCAACGCAATAAGTATGTAGTTACCATAATAATATTAATCATTTAGTTCATATATTCACTTATTGTTTAACAATAATCCAACTGCTATTAAGTATAGAACACATTCAATTTGTGTTTTCTAATGCCCTCTTGATTTTTGAAGTCATAAGCTTAGACAAATCTAAAACTTTCTTTTCAATACATCTAGTAAGTACTTCGCTATATTTTAGTTTTGAAAGTCCTTGCGAACTTCCAAGGCGGAGTGCATGGTGAAGCATCAATGCCTTTTTAAAATTATAATAAACATTTAATATTATTCTCTGTATTGCTTAGAGATCTATGAGTCTGTAATTATATAATTTTCGCATTCATTACATACTAGTTGTTGATAAACCCTCAAATTAAGACAGGTATATATATCGCAGTGCCCACGCATCTTGTCAGCTGTTTTAGTTTACTATCAGTCTGAAGAGATGGCGTTAGCAGTATCGCAAGGATAGAAATACGCTCTAATAACCGAGGCAGTAATTGGCCAGAGGGCTCGCCTTTTAATGTATGATATCAGATGGAGGGTGGTTTGAAATTATTTACATCCACCTCCAATATTATTAGAACACGCCGGTGAATGGAAGATTTACGCAAGACAAGTGCCACGGCTCGTTAATATTTTTCGCTATTTATGATGTATATTCTCCTGAAATAACTTTAAGTATGTCGGATAACATATAACTACGTGCAGTGTACAATATAGTGTAGCAATCATCAAGGGAGCGACGACACAAAATTATATTTCTACGGATTTTATAACGGTGTCGCCGGCCGGCCACCATCACAGGCAGAGCATACCGAAGAAAAGCGAATCTGCTGTAAATCCCGTGTTGAAGGATTTGTGGGTAAACTTGGATGGTCTACAGGTACGTGGGCATATTTATCACTGCAGTGTTTGATATATCTGTGTTTTCAGGGGGTTTATCAAACGCCACGGTCAGCCATACTTTTTAGGTATTGATCTCTTTTAAAATAATCGTACGTAAGTACACACGGTGTAGGCTATTTACACGCCTCACCAGGTTTTGTTGGTTGAATCCGTAATCGGTTTTATCCTACTAATATTATAAACGCGAAAGTTTGTGAGTATGGATGTATATAGGGATGTTTGTTACTTTTTCACGTTTAAACGGTGGCGCCAGTTTTGATGGACATTGGTATAGAGGTAGATGAGAGGCTGGATTAACACATAGGATACTTTCCATCATCATCATCATCCATCACCACGCGGGTGAAATAACGTAATATTCTTGGGTACACCATATACAACATAACAAGATCTCCACCTACGTCAAGATCGTAATGATGACAGTTCTGTCAAAGTTTGTGTCAGTTTCTGATAGCTTATCCAAATGCAGCTATCATTTTGACAGTCGATAGTCGATACACTAGCCGTCCTCGGCGAACGTCAAAGGTGATAAAATGTAGTGAAAGGTTTTTTTCCATGGTGATAAATTTTATATTTGTATGTACGTAGGTACTGTATTTTATTTTAAATGTTTACTGATTGATTTACTTAGAATCTCAATTTATTCATATAATACTATTATAGCAATTGCGTTTGACCATGTAAATATGTTATGACATTTTGGTATAAATATAGATATGGCCTTGGAGAAGATAATAAGCTACTCGAAGTACTAATCCTGAGCAGACGAAGTCGCGGGCACCAGCTAGTAAATTCATAGGATTAAGCACCGTATTGACACAATACTATTTTGACACATTTTCAATCTGCCACATTCCTACATCGACACAAGTCAAAAGGGACAGTCACGTGTTAAATAATAACACAATATAAAAAAAATAATCTAAATTTTTTGTTTCTGAAGAAGTCCATGCGGATGAATTTTCCTAGGTAAGTAGAGTAGGTAGATTATTACATCTATCATAATAAATAATCAAAGTCATAATGAAAATAATTTCTTGTTTCATATTTAGTTTGGTTTTTTTATTTATTTAGAAAGTTTTTAGTAGTTTTTAGATCAATAAGATTAACACTTTAACTATAATAAATAAAATTAACAGTTGTATAATGTCGTATGATTAATCGCACCAAAACAATGAATAGAATTTAAATTTCAATTTAGTTCAAAAATTGCAATCTCAATTCTAAGTTTATTTTCACAAATACAGGAATAAGGAGGAATTGAGGAGGACAAATTGAGGAAGTGGGGACACTACTAAAATCACACTGTTTTAGACTTTTGCGGACAATACACACTAACTGTATCACTGTCGCAGTGATATCCGTAGTAAAAGAGTGAGAAAGAGGGTAGACCGTTTTGTCTGCTCTTAATAACTTTGAACTTTTTTCACATCCACCCGCATATTCAATCTACCCGTGAACATGGTGCATGTAACTGTGCCGAAATATCGGTAACTCCGAAACCTGCCTAATCGTGGTGTACATCCCATGAGTACTAATTATAATGTACTGCTAAAATCACTAAATTATTCTAAGTTATTCGCATGGACCAGCTAAGAGAATGCGTAAAAAGATATGGACAGACAAAAATAGGAAACATAGGTAGTAGACCTTATATCTATCATCAATTAAGTGATGGAGGTTAACTTATATCTCACCTGATGATGCGGTCTACGTTAAACTATGTAGCATAGAAGATAATTATTATATACTTGTGACTTTAAGTTAAGTGAAAACTAATTTACAGGCTCTTCTCGGATATGGAGATGACGTCAGGACCCTTGCATTCCTCTGCGGAGGAGCACTCATTAGCGACAGATTTGTTCTCACCGCAGGCCATTGCATCGCTAGCAGAGACAAGTAAGCTTTTTTTATTTCTTATGGGATAGGTTGGTAAACGAGCAAGCAGCTCACCTGATGGTAAGTGATACCGTCGCCCAAAGACATGCGCAATACCAGAGGTCTCGAGCATGCGTTGCCGACCTTTGAGGAAGGATGATAGAAAGGAGGAGATATAAGGGGTGAGGGTGGAGGGGGAGGGGGAAGGAGAGGGAGAACGGGTAAGAGGGTAATCGGGCCACCGGAACCTCCCACAAACCGACGAAACGCAATAGCAAGCTCTGTTACTTGGCGTCGGTGTTATGTGGGAGTGTGAGACTTCTCCGGTCGTGCCGGCCCATTCGGCTGTGGGGTTGCAGCGTGCCACTACCACAAAAAAATATTGTAGGAATTTTCAACAAAAATCAGATGTGGGACTTGTGGGTTTCTCGCATTGGCGTGTCCAGATACCTAGAAGCATGAGTTAGCCTGGCCTTACCCAGTTAACCTCTAGGCCTAGTACGAATAACCGCGTTAATGTAACGTAACGTGTCGTTCACGTGAAACAGTACAAACTGTCATTTATCAAGGGCAACTGTGACACAGATAACTCATAGTTTTCTGTTTCGCAAATTGTTTATGCTACAGCCTCTGATGCCCACTGCAAAGACGATGTACAATTATTAAATCCATTATCATTCATAATTTGAAAAAACACTAATTGTGTACCAGGTTGACCTCTGCTAAGCCCTTTAACAAAACCCCGGCTACGCTGTTAGTTAATCAAGGATAATACTAGAGTACTTTACTACTCTAATAAAATATAAAAATATATACGTAATGTTTTAATCTATTAATCAAATATCATGTACTTTTTGATAACCACATGTATGTTTTTTCATTCACTATAATGACCAGTTATCGATTCTAAACTCCATTCAATATTGTGCACTAATTTACAAAGACAAAATTTAATATAATTATTATTCTATATTTGCGTCTGTGTGACAAGGTACACAGACCAAATTTGAAGCGCGCGTTGTTTGGAAACCTACCTTCTTTATGTAGCTATTCTAAATAGGTATGTAAATTAATATCTTTAAAACAACTAGCTTATGAGCTAAACTCGGCATCCAAGGGGCCTACCTTTTACGAACCTATCATAAATTAGGAGCGTTTTGAAATAAGCTTATAATAATCATACTTACTATCGTACTCCCACCGACACAAAACGGTCGTACATATTACTTCAATACTATTTACGGCGCGTTCCTTTTTTAGCCGATATCGAAATAATGATGCGTACCAGGATCAATACCTATAATGCGCAACCCGAATAGAACACTAACGCAGTTGCAAATTACGCGAGTTGAGTGCACTGTTTGATAATACGTCATCAAAACGTCTATCGTAATCCATTATTATTCTAAGCTTGCTATATTGACGTGGTGGTACCAAATTTAATCGTAACGTTTAAATAAGAATACTTTAAGAGGTGGGAGTAAGCCCTAGGTATTGATCCTTAAAGCACTATCGCCTGCTTAGCGAGACCATCCGTCCCCATACGACGGTTAAAATCAGATAGAGACTTAAAGTTCCATGCACGGACGGGATGCCTCTGTGGTCTAGCGGTCATGGCGTCTGACACACATTGCCGGGAGACACAAGTTCAAATCATTTATTCTGTATAGGCCTACGGGGACACTTAAAAATTGTCATATAAAATTTATTGTTTCTTAAATCTACAACCGGATCGGAACGCGACCACGGCTGTGAAGATCCGGAAAGAAACTCAGCGGGCTTGTCTTTTTACATATTTTTATCACCACTTACTTAATATATTTAACAAATGTTCATTGATTTTAGCTCCAGTGTGTTGCCTTATAAAAGAAACTATAATAATGGTATCAGAAGGGCAAGACACGATACACTTTGACATCGTAATACACGAGTAGGTAGATCCTGGAGTGATCAGTCCCAAGCTGTTTTATCCGAAATTTTGTAATAACCTTTTTGACAGAGTTTAGTGTTAATAGTAATTTTAAACTTATTAATAGGGAAATCTCGGATAACATTGGGAAGTTTATCATAGAATAGTATACATTATCGCATAAAAGAATGACTTATTCTGTGGAGACGCGTTACATGTACGGATAGCTTGTGTTTATTCTGCGTTTTGATAGAATGAGCATTCCTTTTTTTAAAACTGTGTAATATAATTTCATGATCATACTTCATTACATTAAATACTTATTTTGTATATTTAAAAACTATTTCTTGATTAACATAAAATGTGAAAAACTTTAAAAAAGGAGAACCATGATGGAATGACAGAATAGAGACGTCAGGGATTTTTGGATTAATGAATTTGATTTGGATTTTGGGAGAGAGAGTATTGTTAGATTATAGGCAGATTCCAATTTGGTGTGCCGAGACACGAAATAATTATATTCCCTGGAAACCTTAGTTGACGGTGAGGTGTTGAAGTTGGTGAAATAGTGATTTGCACCCTACGAGTCACTCTCGATATCGTCAATTACATTCCTGAAGTCAAGACTTGGAAAGATATTTTCATATTGTATTAATCAATAACAAATCGAGGGTGTTAGTTTGATAAATACTCTCGCCCTGATATATAAAACAAGCTATTTGGGGTATCCCGTGTTCTCTGAGCTCAGAACTGAAGCCTTCGATAAAGCAAGAAGCTAACTGGAACCTTTGATGGAACGTGTGTGTGTGGACTTGTGGTGAACTGTTATCCGCCAGGTCATGTAATACTTATTATTATAACTTTATTTATATTTCTGATGTTCCTTTTTATTTTTTAGATAGCTAGCTAGGCCTACATAACATTACATTTTGGCGCCTTCAACGAACCACGGATCACGACCCTGAAGATTTTTTATCCCGAAAATTATAAAATAAGACATACTCGTCTTCCTAATTTTGATTTTTAATTTGGCTAAGAGTCTCATATGTTCGTTTTTATTTCTAATATATATTAATTTGTTTAATGTCTTACAGAAACACACAAAAAAAAATAACGTACCAGAACAAATATTTTATTATGGAAAACAAATAAATAACTGGCAAGTAATTAATAGGAAAAGGTTTGTTAGCAACACATGTATGTGGTGAGTTTTTCAGAATTTGTATAACGCTTCATACACCGTAGTTTTTAGTTTCATTTAAATCCATTTTATTCAGACAAGTAAACGTTGTTCTGGATTTCTGTAAAAGAAAGAACAAAATATATTACCTATCTTTTTGATAGTAGGTTAAACTATAACATACAACCTTTCTTTTTAGTAGTCGGTCAAACTTAAAATATTCTTTGTACATTTTTTATTATTTTTATACTTTTATCAGTTATAAAGTATAATACTTACGAAATTGTGCGTTCGGGTAACTTGATGATATTAACATTGAATGATAAAGCGGCATATCATAATTATTTCGTGAACACAGGTTGAGTTTATTGTATTGTGATATTTGTGATTCTCGTGTTGTGATAATATTTATAATATTACTTTGGTCACAGTGAAGTGTTTGTTTACATAATAAATAGTGACAATGTCTTAGCAACCGTAAATTAAGTCAAACTGCAAGAATGTCAGGCGTATTGAATCAAATAGTCAACGAGGAGTCTACGACATTAAAGTTTGGTGTCACTTCAAAGAAGTTTGATATATATACAATAGTTACCTATGTTTACTCATATAAATAAAGATATTTGAAAGGAAAGCGTTTCATTTAAATAAAGTACGTAAAATTAAAATATTGTTTTAATGTACGAGAAGGTTCTACGTGTTTGGTAAGTGTTCATATATTTACTGATCATTTCATTCATGAGTATATAGTGCATTTAATTTTTATTGGAATATTTTGTGGGTGAATTGTCTTAAGATAAAGAAACATTTTTTAGAGAATATTGTTGTATGCGTGTGGTGTACCTACGTATATTTATTATTGAATTCATACTTCGACTTATATTTCAAGGGATGGTGTACCCTGAAATGATAATTTTATTACTCTATCATGTGATCGTACTATTTTTTTGTGTATAGCCACATATGCGACGGCTATATTTAGTAGTATGAACTAAGCTACTTGGTATAATAGGAATACGAGTCTATTATGCTATCTATTCGTATTATTGAGTTGCATTATTCTAAGCTTAGTCACATCGTCTGTGCTGTGACGTTATATACATTATATGGAATACGTTTTATATATGAATAAGTGCGTAGATCAGCTCTGTTAGACTGGTTATCTATATCGCATAATTATATTTCCTTGATTTAATAATATGGATTATGGAACGAATTTGGTCGTTCTATATATTGATATTTTAATGGAATGTATATCGTATGACTGTACGATAGGCGTGTTGTGGTTGATTTTTTTGTCTTAGGATATATGACGTCATTTGCCCACAAAGTAATCCTTCTGATAACTATAATAATAATTTTTTTTTTTCTTTCACCTATTTACGTCAGCTCTCTTATCTAGGTAGCTAATTTCATGTGGAAGCGTTAACACAAATTATGATAATTTAAACCAAACCTTACCATCTTGCCACGTCATGAAATTTTTTTTTAATAATATTTTGTTTATTAACAAATATTTTAATTATAGCTCATTCAAAGATTCAAAATATTATTATGGTAAATATATACTTGCCGCGTTTGCCTTAATGCTAAATGCTGGTACTTATTTTCTGTCGTGTTCTGTTCACATTAATTATTTTTTAAACTTTTCCATTAACAATATATGAATGGAGAAATAATACTCTATCTCTATTATCATGGGTCTGTCATATCTGGTGTTCAAATGAATTCTCTCTCCTTTTTCTAATTTTATTTTTTACACAATTTTGTTATTTGGCTTTAATTTATAATTTACTTATATTGTTTTGAAGGCG
Organism: Selenia dentaria; assembly: GCA_917880725.1. Classification (NCBI taxonomy): domain Eukaryota; kingdom Metazoa; phylum Arthropoda; class Insecta; order Lepidoptera; family Geometridae; genus Selenia; species Selenia dentaria. The sequence continues at coordinate 14,200,450 of OU862888.1, read as the reverse complement.
CAAATTTTTTTTTAATTTTTAAATACAACTCTTTTGTCGTTTCGTTTTAACTGTTAAAGATAATCTTTTACATGTTTAGTATGATTATTTTAGATGAATATTTCTATCGTTTTGGTTTTTATTCCAAATTGTTATTACCTTTTTTTTTCTCAATTATCTATGTTATTTGGTTTTCAATTCAAAATTTATAATGCTATTTAACAATTCTTTATGCTGCTAGTTAGGGTTTTAGACTATTTTAGTACAGGATAATATTGTATATCATTCACGTCATTCGCCTCATTTATTTCAAACTTGGGTTCTTTAGGCATTTTTTTTAAAACATATTAGCTTTTATTTTAATTTCATCTTGTTAATAGTCATTATTAGGTTAATTTCATTAGGATAGATTAGGTTTAGGTTTGACGAGAATGTCTGCCTAATATATGCCTATACTGTATAATTTGACTCATTTCTGGGGATGGTGTACCCAGAAATGCATTGCAAATAATTGATGCTTCGTCTTATGTGTCAAGTGGTGTACCTTGGCATATTCTATTTTTTTTTATGAATCAATATGGTTCAATATGCCTGAATAGGGCAAAGTTCTTAGAAAGAGAACAATTGAAATACTAATACTTATATTTCAAGGGATGGTGTACCCTGAAATAATAATTTTATTATATGAACTCATATGGTTCAGTATGCCTGAATAGGGCAAAGTTCTTTAAAATAGAACAATTAAATAAGGCCGACTCTTTCAATAAGGTTTAAGGTCATGTAAAGTTGTAAATATATTTTTTTAATTATGAAGATATGCCGACTCTTTGAAAAAGGTTTAAGGTTGTATACTTTTTAAATAGAAAAGTTACGCCGACTCTTTGAAAAGGTTTAAGGTTATATACTTTCAATTAGAGCAGTTGACCGACTCTTTAAATAAGCTCATAAGGTCATGTAAAGTTGTAAATATATATATATTTTTTTATTATGAAGATATGCCGACTCTTTGAAAAAGGTTTAAGGTTGTATACTTTTTAAATAGAAAAGTTACGCCGACTCTTTGAAAAGGTTTAAGGTTATATACTTTCAATTAGAGCAGTTGGCCGACTCTTTAAATAAGCTCATAAGGTCGTATAAAATTGTACATAATATTTTTATGAGGTTTTAATTTGTGGTGCAGTTGACCAACACCCTATAAAAATAAGCTCACAAGGTCATTCTGGAACATGATCTTATTTTGAGTTTGGACCATTGAACTATAATAGCCGTGAGTCCAAATTCATACTTTTGACTGGGGTGTGAATCTTGTGATTGGTGGTATGAATGATGATTGAGTTTGAGGGGTAAGATATGTTCCATAACCTCAAAATTTTTCACTGCGTTAAAAATTTTTCTTTGGTTAGGGGGATAATGTAATATAATTTCATGATCATACTTCATTACATTAAATACTTATTTTGTATATTTAAAAACTATTTCTTGATTAACATAAAATGTGAAAAACTTTAAAAAAGGAGAACCATGATGGAATGACAGAATAGAGACGTCAGGGATTTTTGGATTAATGAATTTGATTTGGATTTTGGGAGAGAGAGTATTGTTAGATTATAGGCAGATTCCAATTTGGTGTGCCGAGACACGAAATAATTATATTCCCTGGAAACCTTAGTTGACGGTGAGGTGTTGAAGTTGGTGAAATAGTGATTTGCACCCTACGAGTCACTCTCGATATCGTCAATTACATTCCTGAAGTCAAGACTTGGAAAGATATTTTCATATTGTATTAATCAATAACAAATCGAGGGTGTTAGTTTGATAAATACTCTCGCCCTGATATATAAAACAAGCTATTTGGGGTATCCCGTGTTCTCTGAGCTCAGAACTGAAGCCTTCGATAAAGCAAGAAGCTAACTGGAACCTTTGATGGAACGTGTGTGTGTGGACTTGTGGTGAACTGTTATCCGCCAGGTCATGTAATACTTATTATTATAACTTTATTTATATTTCTGATGTTCCTTTTTATTTTTTAGATAGCTAGCTAGGCCTTCAGCTAGGTATACTACCAATGTAAGTAACCATTACATTACAACTGTTCATGTTTTTTTTTACATACATAAGTTCGAATCCCGTCTGAGGATGTGTAATGTCTCTTTAAAATTGCAAAGTACCTATGTATATTTTCTGGCGTTATTTCTTACATCTTTTCAATCATGTTATTTCTCAAAGGTTCAGTATCGTACGTAGCCCTAAACGTATTGAACAGAACTGTAATCGAAGCGAAGAAGATACACAAAGTGAAAACAAACATCATACATCCTGAGTTCATACCCTCGAAGATATACAATGATATCGGATTGTTGGAGCTGGACAATCCGTAAGTACAACTTTGTCTAAATAATATATAAATACTATTATACTAATACAAATACTAATATATAAATATAATATAAATACCTCAAAAGCTTTATATTTGTCTATTTTTTTACTAATTATAATGAAATTCAGTATGTTGAAAGACGAGACACTGGAATAACACATAGAATACTTTTCATCATCAACATTATCGTCATTTATCACCCACGGGTTAAACCACGAGGCGCAGATATTCAATTGACCCAGCGAGCGAAGTGTCTCTGCCTTAACTGGCAAAATTGACTTTCATCTGCCCGTATGTTTGTTAGGTTGTATTGACGTCTTCCTGTACATGTCGCATTTTTCAACCAATATTTACGAAACTTGGTATGCACGTTCTACTATTTAATATAATTCTGTGTCGTCGGTGATTTTGAGAGCGCGGGTACCTTTCCTAAAAATAGCAGATGTTTGCCGACTGATTTTATTAAAATTGTAAAGTTAAGTTGTGTAAGTAGCAGGGTCACTAATGACCCTGCTACTTACGGGGTCGATTGGGGGAAATGGTGGAAATTATTTTTTAACAAAAAATGGAACCGACTTTTACATCAAAAAAGTGTGAAACAACTTGTCAAAGTCGGTACCATGCGGACAATATTGTGATAATAGAAACCTATTTTTGAACTATCATGGCACCGGCTGCAACAAGTTATTTCACACTTTTTGGTGTAGAAGTCAGTTCCATTTTTTGGTAAAAGTTTTTTCAACAGGGTCTTTGGAGCAGACCGAGATCATAGAGAGATAAAACAGCTTATATTTGAGTTTACTTTACAGCTTCCAAACGGAGAAAGTTGCATAAAATAATATTCGTATAAGTTAAATTACTGCAGACATCTCAAAACTTTTTCTAGATATTATGATCTTTTCTTTTGGAGCGAAACATACACACATATCGCTAGCATTATCATAACTATGGCCACGATTGTCTTTAATATCAAGTTCCAAAGTTCTATCGATCGATATATGTGTGTCATCACGCGGTGAGCTGCGCTGTTGCCAGGAGCTCTAACATGAGGTGGCAACATAAATATCATTTATAGTCGATCGTAGATGTCGCCTCCCTATTAAGCTTGTGATTGGCGTACTCGCTATCAATTTTAGTTCTACAACTGACTGCAAGGTGGCACTGTTCTTTATTTCATAAATTTTTTTCGGCAGTCGATACCGAGCGTGGATTTGTTGTCAATGTTGTAAACTCATGGAAGACCTACAGCTCACCCACTTACCGCTCGCTCGACCACCGACTGATTCGACTGACAAGTCAGTGTTTCATTTACGCGCGTTTTTTTTAAATTCAAAATGTATTGTTATAATCAGGGAGTCCCTAGCTTTACTTCACAGCGCATTTAGTTTTATTGTTTTGTCTCGGTCAATAGTTGATATATGTAGGGTAGATGCAATGATGCTAGATTATTAGTGCATCCGAAGTCACGGTTTCAGCGCGCCCCGATCCTCGCGCCATAGGCTGCAGCCTAACTAACCTAAGGGTCAATAAGGGTCTGGTCATTTGGGCCGAAAAATGTCAACATATTTGTAAGATTCTGATATCTTCTTCATGTGTTATCATTTGTACAAGACATGTTTTTATTAACAAACTAGCTGGTACCCGCGGCGTCGTCTGCACAGGGTTATTACTTCAAGTAGCTTATTATCTTCTTCAAAGCCATATCTACCTTTATACCAAATGTCATAAAATATTTACATGGCTATATGAGTAAATTTAAGTACTTAGTAAAATAATCAGTACACACTAAAAATAAAATACAGTACCTACGTACGTACAAATGTAAAATTAATCACCATGGACAAACTGTCATTAGGTGATGAAATGTATTCATCACCCTTGACGGTCGCTGAGCACGTCTAGTAAATCGAGCTGTCAAATTGATAGCGTGTTTTTGACTAAGGTATCAAAAACTGACACAAACTATGACAAAATTTCATCATTACGATCTTAATGTAGGCCGAGATCTTGTTATTTTGTCTATGGTGTACCCAAAAATATTATGCTTTTTTACCCACGTGGTGATGGATGATAATGATAAAAAGTATCCTATGTGTTAATGCAGCGCCTCATCTTCCTCCATACAAAACTTCATCAAAATTGGCCCCGCCGTTTGAGCTTGAAAGAGTAACAAAGATCCACACATCCACACATCCATACTCACAAACTTTCGCGTTTATAATGTTAATAAGTAGGAAGTAGCTACGAAGAAATAATATCAGGTAGAGTAACTGCCTTAAAAAATGACCTCTTAAAAATCGTGCTAAATCAATAACATCGTTCACGCCGCTATGACTCAGCTGTCATAATAGACGTTGCAGCACGCGCGTGGACCAATCCCTGCTTTCCTTCTGAAATTTAAACCAATCACCGAACATGTCTATTTGTAACCTCGGAAGTAATTCGTATTTGGAATCATACGTCGTTTTGGTTTGAAAGACCACTTTTTGTGTGGAATTTGTTATGAGTTATGCTTCCTGACATTATTTTTTCGTAGGAAAGTAGGATTAATCCTACTTTCCTACTTCGATTATTCACATCCGCATCCGCAATGATGGAAGTTTTGATTCAAGCCCATTGACAATCGCGAGTCACGTAACTAATTGAACGACTCGTTGTGCAATTAACAGATTAGGGTCATTAGCTCACTAGTCCAAAAACATAGCGGATGTGAATTTGACATCATCGTTCGTCTACCTTTTATACTGACCAGAAAGTAAATGCGACGAGCAATTGACACGTCGTATGAAGCTCCATCATTCGCACCTTCAATTGAAACGGTCAATGACGTAAAAATTTACAATTGCGAATGACCGTCTCCGGGGTACTTTACGTGCACAGTGCAGTTAGTTTCTTGTGAACGGATCTGTTGCAGCTGCAGAGGTTCCCACTTATCAGGTGGCTCTCGTGTTTGTACCGTCTCTTAAGAACAGAAAAATACGTTATAGCTTTTAGGGCATTGGTGGCATTGTCATTGATGGCTCTTTTATTAAAGCATTTGTAAAGCTCATAAACATTATTTTTGCCACTTTTGCCCACACTCTATTCGAACTCTCAGCTGAGCATAAGACCTAAAATCGTATGATTATGCTGTCAAATACATAGCTGTCAAAAAACGATCACAAACAACCATGCTCCGAACGTGGGTCAAAAATTGCACATTTTGGTGGCAAAAATACCTTTTTTTCAGCTTTCGGAAAGCTGAACAAAAAGATACATGAACAACATTTTCACACGCAGATTCCCAATTCGAAAGCGCCTTGTGAGCGTTTTTAGCGTTATTTTCGCTAAAAACGCTCAGAAGGGACCTATTTAAACGCACTAGTAATAGAGTGCTATAAAGTTAAACAGTTCAGGTTTTAGTCCTGTTTAAGAATCTCAATTTTCTCTCTAAAGCTTTGGGCTACTATATAGGTATCAACCCGTAGACTCACCAGTCGCCATATTTGGCCAATAATACAATAGATTAAGAAGAAAACAGTATTATTCCTATTGTAAATAGGGTGTTGAGCAGGCTTTCATTGATGAGAACCAGATAGTTGATATATTTAAGTCTTTAAATTTGGTTTGTAGATATTTGATTTCTAATTTACCATTGATAGATGCCTTGTGTGTTGCCTAGTTGATACCCATTCACTATTAAAAAAAAATTATTGAAATAGAACTATATTTTTTATATAATATAAATATGTTCCAGCTGTAAAGAGTGGGTACGCGCTGTTGGCAATGAGGATCTGATATATTTACCAATTGAAAAGCTCCATCGACTGCGTTATGTATGCGGTGATCATTTTGAAAAGAATGATTGGAATAAAAAAGGAAACCGGCTCAAGAGACATGCTTTTCCGAAACTGAAACTTTCTGCACCACCATTGTCAAGCAGTCAACTTGTTGACTTCCCCCTTCATGTAAAACAGAAAGAAAATGGTAAGTGTGTAGTTGTAATTGTTTAGGTTAGGTTACATTATTTTATATCATTTTATTTGGGGGGCCAAACTTAACAAATGATTAAGCAACTACATGATAAGCATACTTACATAGCCGCTTAATTACCAAATGAGAATAGGTTAGAAATCACACGGAAATGCAACATGCCAGATTTGCAAGATGTTAATTTTTAGTGTTACCTACTGTAACCAAGACCTGTAACCCGTTAAATGGCGATTCGCCATATTTGGCCAATAATACAATAGATTCCGCAGAAATCTACTTTTCCAGGAACTGCAATGTGCGTGGTTCTATTGTATGCTTTAAACATCAACTTGGCGCTTTGCACACAAGTTCTTTGGAGGCATTTGACACTGCGGTGGCAGCATCCAAGACAGGCTCTCACAAGAGACCTGCCAATAAAAAAAATTCTAAAATTCTTCATTATGGCTGAATATCTATCAGTACTAGCATTATTATAGAGATATCTATCAATTACCTACTAATGAAGAATTCCTTCCTTACAGTACCCTTACCATCAGCAGTTATGCCCTCAACCAGCAATGATCAAGCGTCCATTAACATACTACAGCTACTGCCTTCAGAGGCTGGGTCATATCGATCCCAGAGAAGTAAGTTTCAAGATCACTTTCCTATAATTAACCGACTTTAAAAAAGGAGGAGGTTATATGTTTGTGTGTAAGTATTTTTTTGTGTATGATGGCCGATTTCTCCCCCATTAGAAGACCGATTCTCAAAATTATTTTTTTGTTTGGTAGAGTACACTTTCGAAGTGGTCCCATTTAAATTTTATCAAATTCGGTCAAGCAGTTTTTGTGTAACACTCCAATAACTGACGAGTATTTCGCCTATTTTGATGATATCATCATTAACGGTGAATGACAATCGATCCATTAGCAAGGGTCACTAAAATAGTTAATTTTTTTAACCAAAAATAGAATCAACTTCAACACCAAAAAGTGTGAAACAACTTGTCGAAGTCGGTACCATGCGCGCAATATTGTGATAAAAGGTACTTTGAACTATCATGATACCGACTTCAACAAGTTATTTCACAGTTTTTGGTGTTGAAGTCTGTTCTGTTATTTGGTAGGTAATTTGTTTTATGCTAAGTACAAAGACAAGTCATTCAATTGATGGTACGCGCAATATTTGCTTATCGCAGTTGTACGTAAAACTAAAATACTAAATGTCTCGAAGGTAGAGCACTCGTATTTTTGTCCAATATGTCAACAAACAGGTTTAAAAATGTTTTTATAATAGAGAATAGCTAATGCTCAACATTAACAAACACAGTAGAAGTTTTTGATGTTAGGATTTATCAGATTAGTTTCCAAATATTTGATTTGATTATTTGACGTTTTCTATTTTAGTACCAAAACCTGCCTGCAAACCTGTCGTAGAGCTATCAACAAGTCACCAGGACATGCATATTATATCACATAGCGAACCGGACGTCTGGTCCCAATCAAAGTGATAACAACAAGATCAGAAAGAGAAAATCCGAAGAAAACTTAGGTAAATATAATTTATTTTAATTTGTTTCCGGTAGTGAAAGCATTGGTGGACAATATATTGGTCCAACAATAATGGAGCAGTCAATAACAGGTTAGTAGAAACTGTCCATACAGTGGGTTCCAAACACTTTAAACCCCACCGTACAGATAGGCCACAGAAACTCTCCAACGATACCCTCAACCTCATGGCTGAACGAGGCTTACTGAAAATGCAGTCTTCGCATGATGCTGAAGCATATAGGCTGCTCAATAGACGAATATGGAAGTCCTTGCGACACGACATCCGGATCTTTAATACAAACCGTATTAAAGAGACGATAGAGCGGAAAAAAGGCTCCAAAGTGTTTGCAAGAGACATGTCTATTGGGCAAAGCCAGTTGACGAAGCTGAAGAGAGAAGACGGCAGTGTAGCGTCGACCAAAGCAGAAGTATTAGGAGAGGTAGAAAGTTTCTACGGACAGCTAATACACCTCGGTCGCTAAACCTGTTAGCAGCTCGGCCAAAGACCCAAGAGCCAAGCTGACCCGACATTATACCGAAGATATCCCGGACATCAGCCTGTACGAGATTAGAATGGCCTTGAAACAGCTTAAGAACAACAAGGCGCCCGATGACGACGGTATCACATCTGAGCTTCTGAAAGCGGGTGGAACACCGGTACTTAAAGTCCTTCAGAAGCTCTTTAATACCGTCTTACTCGAAGGTTCAACGCCAGAAGCATGGAACAAAAGCGTGGTGGTGCTGTTCTTCAAGAAAGGTGACAACACTTTACTTAAAAATTACAGACCCATCTCGCTTTTGAGCCATGTTTATAAGCTGTTTTCGAAGGTCATAACAAACCGTCTCAGTCGTAGGTTTGATGAATTCCAGCCTCCGGAACAAGCCGGTTTCCGAAAAGGCTATAGTACCATAGATCACATCAACACGCAAGTTATACAGAAGACCGAAGAGTATAACTTGCCTCTTTGTTTAGTGTTTGTGGACTATGAGAAAGCCTTTGATTCGATCGAGACGTGGGCAGTGCTTGAGTCTCTCCAGCGGTGCCGTATTGACTATCGGTATATTGAAGTGCTGAAGTGTTTGTACAAAAACGCCTACATGTCAGTCCGAGTACAGGAGCAGAGTTCGAAGGCAATTCCATTGCAAAGAGGCATGAGACAGGGAGACGTTATATCTCCGAAACTGTTCACCGCTACATTGGAAGACGCCTTCAAGCTTCTGGAATAGCAAGGACCTGGCATTAATATTAACGGCGAATACATCACTCACCTTCGATTTTCCGACGATATTGTAGTCATGGCAGAATCCATGGAAGACCTCAGTACAATGCTCGAAGGCCTCCATCGAGTTTCCCAACGCGTAGGTCTTAAGATGAACATGGATAAGACGAAAATTATGTCTAATGCCCATGTTGTACCTAACCCAATATCAGTTGGGAACTCAGTTCTTCAAGTTATTAACGAGTACATCTACCTGGGACAGACAGTCAAACTAGGAAGGTCCAACTTCGAAAAAGAGGTCAATCGTCGAATCCAACTCGGCTGGGCAGCGTTCCGGAAACTTCGCGAAGTCTTCTCGTCAAAAATACCTCAGTGCCTCAAGACAAGAGTCTTTGACCAATGTGTGTTACCAGTGATGACTTATGGCACTGAAACGTGGTCTCTTACTATGGGCTTCATAGAAAAGCTCAAAGTCGCACAACGAGCTATGGAAAGGGCTATGCTCGGGGTTTCTCTACGTGATCGAATCAGAAATGAGGAGATCCGTAGAAGAACGAAAGTCACCGACATAGCCCAGAAGATTAGCCAGTTGAAGTGGCAGTGGGCAGGGCACATAGCACGCAGAACAGATGGCCGATGGGGCTGAAAGGTTCTGGAGTGGAGACCACGGACCGGAAGCGCAGCGTAGGTCGTCCACCAACACGGTGGACAGACGACCTGATAAAGGTCGCAGGACGACGTTGGATGCAGGCCGCTTCCAACCGGTCCTTTTGGAAAATCAGGGGGGAGGCATATGTTCAGCAGTGGACGTCCTATGGCTGAGATGATGATGACGATGAATAATGGAGCAGCAAAAATGTGATATATGCCCATGATTAACACAAAATATCCTGCACCAATTTGTTATGTTTACTTGATAGTGTAAATCTTTAAACATAAAAATGAACCCCAATTTTTTCTGGTCACACTATAACATATGAACGGATGGAACAATCTCGCTAATTCTTTTTTTGTTGCGTTAATTATTACCGGAGAAGGTCATAATGTAAGAAAAAGCAAGAGTAAAGTTCACCTAAATGAGCGTCATGGTATGATTTCATTCTAAATTGTATATGTCAAGTTGAAGAACTGCACGGAACTTGCATGGTTGCATGGATAGTAAGGCCCCTGATATGGAGCTGACCAAACTCATAGACAGCTGAAAATTTACTAGTTACTCATTATGTAGTTAATTAAGTTTATGTAATTTGATTTCAGAATTATCTCCGCGGAAGAAGAGGCTGCTGGAACAATTACAAAGAACAAAATGCACATTAGCATCTCTGAGGAAGTCCGCTAACCTAGTAAAAAAAATTATCGCCAGAACTTAAAGAAATTGTAATCGCGGCATTAAAAAATCAGAATAGAAAGCCCAGAGGAAGAGGGTGGACAACAAAGAACAAAATTTCGGCCCTCGCAATTTATAAGAGGTTGCCAAAAACCTATCGTTGTCTTCAACAGCTAATGCCTTTACCAAATAAAAGGACTCTGCAGGTATTTTAAACAAAATTCCCATAAATACAGGGATTAACAAAGCTGTTCTTGAGCATTTAAGAAAACTTTCGGATACAGAAGAACCTAACAACAAAATATGTGTGCTTGCCTTCGACGAGATCGCATTAAAACCGCGATTAATATATAACCAAGCTACAGGCTATGTAGAAGATTACACAGACTATGGCATTCCAGAAGAGAGAGGTCCTGAATTGGCTGATCATGCCCTTGTATTTTTGCTGCAAGGACTACGAAAGAAATTTAAACAGCCCTTAGCATTTTATTTTGTAAAAAGGACAGTCAGCTCTCAAAAACTTGCCTTAATCATAAAAGAGATAGTAAAATGTGTTAAAGAAGTGGGGCATCGAGTTCTCGCCACAGTTTGTGATCAAGGTCCAACAAACATGGGAGCACTGAAGATTTTAAAATCCGACCCTAAAAAGGCAGAAAACGCCATGAATACTTTTTGGGTAGGCAAACAGAAAGTGTACACTCTATATGACGTGCCACACCTCTTTAAATCTATAAGAAACCACTTTTTTAATAATGGGACGATGGTGACGGACGGGAAAAAGGCAAAATGGGAACACCTTCAACAAGTAGAAGCAAAAAACAACTCGCTGTTATATCTAAGTAAGATATCCGCTATACACATACAACCCAAATTTAAATCAAAAATGCTAGTTAAGTATGCGGCGTAAATGTTGAGCCGTACTGTTTCTGCTGTTTTAAAACTGATGGCTGTGGCGGAAAAAAATGAGGAAAAATCTAAAGAAATGATGGAATTTGGTGAAGTAGTCCTTGACCTGGACAGGCTATTTGATGCCTCAAATGGTCCATCTGGCCCACAAGACATTAAAATAAATCAGGGAAAATGTCACGTCAAAGACAAATCATCTGAAAACATGGACTGAATTTAGAAAAAAATTAAGAACAGTAAAGTTTGTAAAAGCATCCGGTGTTGTAGCAAAAAATGTTAATGCATTGAAGGTTATTGCATGACACTTAGCTGCTTACAAGACATTTGGAATGAGGTGCACAAGTTGGGATTCAAATATTTAAATTTAAGACAGTTAAACCAAGACAGTTTGGAAAACCTATTCGGAGCTATCCGCCAGCACAATCCCACAGATAGGAATCCCACTTGTGCATCTTTTGTTACAGCTTTACGTGCTTCAATTATCTCCGGAATTACAAGCTCCAACAGCCGTAACTCTAACTGCCAAAGAGACGCTAACAAGCTACTAACTGATCTTAACCATTATATAGATCTACAGAAAGATGAACTGGAAGAAATCAATGAAGCCGAAGAAAATGATACTCTTAATCAGGATCTAACTTATTTTGAACTATCGAATTTAAATATACCAGATTTTCCAGAATGTGATGATGAAAGAATTGAAAACAATTTAATCAACATCAAAGGCCAACGTTCAGTTTACCTTGTTGGTTATTTAGCATATTCGTTAAAATCCCGCCCGTGTGCTAAATGTCAATCATGCTTACAAACACATGATATAGAAAGTCAAATGTATTCTTACATCAAACTGCGGGAGTAGCGGGAGGAAAAAAAACCACTGTTTTAAACTATCACGGTTGTTCACTAAAGTTATATGATTATTAACGGGATATTTACCGTGGTAAGGTTGTGGAATGAGCTCCCGATATTTCGGCGCAGTTACATGCACCATGTTCACGGGAAGACTGTCATTCCACAACCTTACCACGGTAAATATCCCTTTAATAATCATAATACTTTTTTGGAAAAAAAATCGTTATTTTATCCATCCAGTTCACAATTAATTCCAAATTCGTAAAAGTATTAACAGATTAGCATTACTTTCTTCAGTGTGACAACTTATAAGATTCAATGATTTATGAGCATGAGCTATAAATAAAAAAGGTAGCAATGCCTATTCAAAACAAATATTTTCAGACATAAAAAACAAGAGGTAAGTAATAGTTAAAAACAAATGAATATGTTAATATCTGTCGACGTACGACGATAAAATTCTGGACTTCCATCACCCGCACCACACTATGCAATGAAAACAAAAAAAAACATTCCATGCCTTACATACATCTTACTAGCACAGTTTAGTGAAATTTTTCTTTATTAATGCATACCAAAGACAGCTTCTCGGAGAGCCTCTCCGGATAGCAGCTCGGAGAGCCGCTCAGGACAGCAGCTCGGAGAGCCACTCAGGACAGCAGATCGGAGAGCTGCACGGCGCAGCAGCTTGGGCCATCGTCAGTCAGATATTCTTCTATAACACACAAAAAGTATCACGGTAGAGTCTTAAAACATTAGCATTACTTTCTTCAGTGTAACAATTAATAAGATTCAATGATTTATGAGCATGAGCTATAAATAAAAAAGGTAGCAATGCCTATTCAAAATAAATAGTTTCAGACATAAAAACAATAGGTAAGTAATAGTTAAAAACAAATGAATGTGTTAATATCTGTCTACGTACTACGATAAAATTCTGGACTTCCATCACCCGCACCACACTATGCAATGAAAACAAAGAAAAACATTCCATGCCTTACATACATCTCACTTGCACAGTTTAGTGATATTTTTCTTTATTAATGCATACCAAAGACAGCTGTGCTTCTCTGAGAGCCTTTCCGGATAGCAGCTCGGAGAGCCGCTCAGGACAGCAGAACGGAGAGCCACTCAGGACAGCAGATCGGAGAGCTGCACGGCGCAGCAGCTTGGGCCATCGTCAGTCAGATATTCTTCTATAACACACAAAAAGTATCACGGTAGCGTCTTAAAAGTTTAGCATTACTTTCTTCAGTGTGACAACTAATAAGATTCAATGATTTATGAGCATGAGCTATAAATAAAAAAGATAGCAATGCCTATTCAAAACAAATAGTTTCAGACATAAAAAACAATAGGTAAGTATTAGTTAAAAACAAATAAATGTGTTATTATCTGTCGACGTACTACGATAAAATTCTGTACTTCCATCACCTGCACCACACTATGCAATGAAAACAAAGAAAAACATTCCATGCCTTACATACATCTCACTTGCACAGATTAGTGATATTTTTCTTTATTAATGCATACTAAAGACAGCTTCTCGGAGAGCCTCTCCAGATAGCAGCTCGGAGAGCCGCTCAGGACAGCAGCTCGGAGAGTCACTCAGGATAGCAGATCAGAGAGCTGCACGGCGCAGCAGCTTGGGCCATCGTCAGTCAGATATTCTTCTATAACACACAAAAAGTATCACGGTAGCGTCTTTAAAGTTTAGCATTACTTTCTTCAGTGTGACAACTAATAAGATTCAATGATTTATGAGCATGAGCTATAAATAAAAAAGGTAGCAATGCCTATTCAAAACAAATAGTATCAGACATAAAAAACAATAGGTAAGTAATAGTTAAAAACAAATGAATGTGTTAATATCTGTCGACGTACTACGATAAAATTCTGGACTCATCACCTGCACCACACTATGCAATGAAAACAAAGAAAAACATTCCATGCCTTACATACATCTCACTTGCACAGTTTAGTGATATTTTTCTTTATTAATGCATACCAAAGACAGCTTCTCGGAGTGTCTCTCCGGATAGCAGCTCGGAGAGCCGCTCAGGACAGCAGAACGGAGAGCCACTCAGGACAGCAGATCGGAGAGAGCTGCACGGCGCAGCAGCTTGGGCCATCGTCAGTCAGATATTCTTCTATAACACACAAAAAGTATCACGGTAGCGTCTTTAAAGTTTAGCATTACTTTCTTCAGTGTGACAACTAATAAGATTTAATGATTTATGAGCATGAGCTATAAATAAAAAAGGTAGCAATGCCTATTCAAAACAAATAGTTGCAGACATAAAAAACAATAGGTAAGTAATAGTTAAAAACAAATGAATGTGTTAATATCTGTCGACGTACTACGATATAATTCTGGACTTCCATCACCCGCACCACACTATGCAATGAAAACAAAAAAAAACATTCCATGCCTTACATACATCTTACTGGCACAGTTTAGTGATATTTTTTTTTATTAATACATACCAAAGACAGCTTCTCGGAGAGCCTCTCCAGATAGCAGTTCGGAGAGCCGCTCAGGACAGCAGCTCGGAGAGCCACTCATGACAACAGATCGGAGAGCTGCACGGCGCAGCAGCTTGGGCCATCGTCAGTCAGATATTTTTCTATAACACAAAAAGTATCACGGTAGCGTCTTAAAACATTAGCATTACTTTCTTCAGTGTGACAACTAATTAGATTCAATGATTTATGAGCATGAGCTATAAATAAAAAAGGTAGCAATGCCTATTCAAAACAAATAGCTTGAGACATAAAAAGCAAAAGGTGAGTAATAGTTAAAATTAAATGAATGTGTTAATATCTGTCGACGTACTACGATAAAATTCTGGACTTCCATCACCCGCACCACACTATGCAATGAAAACAAAGAAAAACATTCCATGCCTTACATACATCTCACTTGCACAGTTTAGTGATATTTTTCTTTATTAATGCATACCAAAGACAGCTTCTCGGAGAGCCTCTCCGGATAGCAGCTCGGAGAGCCGCTCAGGACAGCAGCTCGGAGAGCCACTCAGGACAGCAGATCGGAGAGCTGCACGGCGCAGCAGCTTGGGCCATCGTCAGTCAGATATTCTTCTATAACACACAAATAGTATCACGGTAGCGTCTTAAAACATTAGCATTACTTTTTTCAGTGTGACAACTAATTAGATTCAATGATTTATGAGCATGAGCTATCAATAAAAAAGGTAGCAATGCCTATTCAAAGTCAAAGTCAAAGTCAAAGTCAAAGTCAAAGTCAAAGTATATTTATTGCTGAATTACATGTGTAAAATGATATTATAAACTATAATTGTTTCAATGTAATCTGCCTTTTAAGGGCGTGCAATATTTATCTTAGGTACATATAATAACAAATAATTGAATTATATAATTAAAATACACAATGAAATAAGAAATAAAAATGTCAGATTAGGATTCAAATTAAATTACAGTGAAATATAAAATTCGTCATTATGAGGATATATTAAAATTACGATTACCTACCTAATTATAATCTATGACATATATAGATTGAAATTTTGCCTAAAAATATATAATAATTAATTAAATTTATTTATCAACAGAATTATCGTTCATAAATTCATTAATTTTGTAATAACTTTTGTTTAATAATATCGTTCGTAGCTTTCTCTGAAACAATGAGGTTGGCAATTCTCTCAATGAAAGAGGTATTTTATTGTAAATAAATGGAGCCATGCTGAAGATGCTCTTGCGCATCAATGTTGTCTTAGGGTTACGAACGCAAACTTTATAATGATCTCGTCTATTACGACTGACGACATCAGACAGCCGACAGAATAGATCAGGATTGTATCTGACAAACATAGCCGTTTCTAAGATATACAGCGAAGGTAGAGTTAAAATTTTATATTTATAGAATAAAGGTTTACAAGTATCGGTCATGCGGAGGTGAAACATTGCCCTGATACTTTTTTTTTGACATTTAAAAACTTTGTCGACATCGGTAGAGTTCCCCCAAAACATTACACCGTACCTGATATTTGATGCAGTTAGGCCGTGATATGCTATAAGTATAGTTTCCTCATTGACTACTGGGGCCAGCTTATATAGGACATAAACCAGGCTATTTAATTTTTTACACAGATTTTCTACATGTTGCTTCCAGTTCAATTTTTTGTCAATATTAACTCCTAAAAATTTTGTATTATCAACTTCATCAATGGCATTATTTTCGTATTTTATGTCAAGATTTGGTAAAGCAGCATTATTTCGTTGTCTAAAATGAATTATTTTTGTTTTATTTATGTTAATTTTCAGATTATTATTATTATTTAACCATTCTATAACCGATGTCAATGCTAGATTAATGTCATTTACATATGTGTTAATATTATTGCATGTTATAGTCACAGTACTGTCATCTGCAAATAATGACATAGGTTGTGTAGTAGCTTTGGGCAGGTCATTTATATAAGCTATGAAAAGCAACGGGCCCAGTACACTCCCTTGCGGGACGCCGTACTTAATTATACGTTCCTCTGATACATAAACTTCTTCTAGTTTTGTTTCATAATTTATTTTTGTGATATGCGTTACCTGTTTTCTGTTCTCTAAATACGATTTAACTAATTGTAAAGAATTTCCTCTAATGCCATAAAGTTCAAGCTTATCTAACAATATATTGTGTTGAACATAGTCGAAAGCTTGGGTCATATCGCAGAAAATCGAACATACTGGTGTTTTTTTATCTACATAACTTGTCACACGAAAAAGAAAGTCATATAGTGCCATATTTATGGATTTATTTTCCCTAAACCCTTTTTGTTCATTACAAAATATTTAATTACATTCAAAATAATTATTGAATAATTTATAGATGTACTTTTCAAAAACCTTTGATATAACAGGGATAAGTGATATTGGTCTGTAATTTTCGATACATTCTTTACTTTGTTTTTTATATTGAGGTTTTATAACTGATACCTTTAATGCATCTGGAAACACACCTGCACTAAGGCTCAAGTTGACAATATGGCTGATCGGCGAGCTTACACAATGAGCTACGGCTTTCAGTATTTTTGTTGAGATACCATCGTATCCAACGCTACTAGTATTGTTAAGGGAATCTATTATAATTAGGATGTCGGTAGGTATGCAGGGCTTAAGAAACATAGATTTTTCTTGTCTGGTAATTAATTTGGTTAAATATTTACCTGAGTTATTAATTGGAGCTATCTTATCAATAAAAAAGTTCTTAAATAAATTTGATATGTCCTGTGGATTTGTTATATGTTGACCGTTTATTTTTATCTTTTCAATTAAATCTTTAGGTAAGTTTCTTTTTGTACTATTTATTATACCCCAAGTAGTTTTACTTTTATTTTTGGATGATTTAATTTTGCAATTATTCTGAGCTTTCTGTGTAAGCCTCACAATTCTTTTAAGTAGCTTTGAGTATTTGTTATATTTAGTTACGTTTACATCTGAGGGTGTTTTCCTAAGTTCCCAAAGAAGTTTTCTTTTTTTATTACTACAGATCCTTATACCGCGTGATACCCAATTTACTGGTCTTGACGACTTTATTTTTATTAATTTGTTAAGGAAGCATAGATCGTAAAATAATTTAAACGTTTCAATAAATATATTATATGCAATATTGGGGTCCTTTTCAATGTATACTTCAGAAAAAGATATGTGTTCAAGAATCTTACTAAACTTCTTCATATTATCGGCTGAATAGTCTCGTCTCTTAATACGCCAATATTTTAGCAAAGACAAATTTGTTATTGGACATTTAATAAGCTGTAGAGTGTGGTCCGACAGTGCAAACTCTATTACTTCGGAAACACATGACTTTTTAAAATTATGCGCAAAATTTTCTATACAAGTTTGGCTTTTAAGACGTGTTGGTTGTTTCAGAGAAAGTTTGAGTCCAAAATTTATGAATGATTCAAATTCACAAGTTCTATTATTCGGTTTAAGCATATTAATGTTAAAGTCACCAGCAACTAAGGTATGATCGTAGTGTTTTTTTGATAATTCACGTAGAGCTTTTCGTAAGCAATTAATACATAAACATGTCAAAGTTGTTATACTTAGGAACGCGATATACACATAAAATAGCCATGTTATAGTTAACCAATTCCACTGCGCAGCATTCAAATATACCGCTTACTGAGAAGTCTGATATTTTCTTCAACTCTATCCATTTGTGTTCATTATGTATGAGAATGCAAGCTCCACCTCTCTTTGTAAATTGTCGACAGTAACTAGAGGCTAACGTGTAATTAGGTATATTTACATTTTGCTCGTTTCCCGCCAGGATGAAATGTTCCGTTATACATAATACGTCAACTTTTTTATTATTTCTCTCAAGTTCATCTAAGCAGACAGTAAATAAATCTGATTTGTTTAAGAGTCCTGCGATATTTTGATGAATTACATGTAGCTGGTTATTCAAGAAAAAACTGCTTTTTTATTTGGTTATGCTCAGCACTTGATAGGTCTATTGTAACAAGATCTTTGCAGGTTATGCATCTTTCAATTCCATCAATGAGGTGAGTCAGATCTTGGAATATCATACGAAGTCCAGTGTTATTTATCATTCCCGATATTTTATAAAACATACTGTAGTCATAAATTAGATGTCTATTAGTGTCAAGTAAATATGCGTAATTAAATGTGTTAATGTCTTGTTGTAATAAGTTGTTGAAATTTTGAATTCTTTGATTTATAGCTTCTTTATTGTATCCATATTGGTAGGTCGGTGTACATATAATGATATTGGTGTGCACAATTTTTTGTAGTTCTTTTCTTATATGATTAATCAGTTTTAGGTTATCGTTTATTTCTAGGAAGTCTTCCTCGCCGATGAAAATAATACAGTAATCATCCATTGTATAGTTAGTTAATTTAGTTTGTATTCCTTTTTGAGTCTGTATTGTACATCCGTTCGGAGTTAAATAATGACAGATATTAACATAACTTGGTAGTATGCCCTGCGCAATAGATAGTACCTTATTTTGTTTATTATTACTTATCAAACAAATTTTTTTTGGCTTGTACGTTAATCTGTTGTTTATTATAGTGCTCATCTGATTTTTAGCTAGGTTTGGAATGCTGTATTCAGTCTTTTGATGATCTTTTTCAAGTAAGTTATTGGTTTGTGTTTGTTTCATCATCATCAGCCTGTAGCAGTCCACTGCTGGACATAGGCCTCTCCAATTGCACGCCACTTAGGTCTATCTTGGGCTTCTCGCATCCAGTTTTTGCCAGCCGTCTTGCGCAGATCGTCACTCCACCGTGCCTCAGGACGTCCTACACTACGTTTGCCGAGACGCGGTCTCCACTCTAGAACTCGTTTACCCCAACGGTTGTCGGTTCTACGGCTAATATGGCCAGCCCACTGCCACTTCAGCTTGCTGATCCGGTGGGCTATGTCGATGACCTTGGTTCTCTGACGGATCACTTCATTTCTGATGCGATCCCTCAGAGAAACACCGAGCATAGCCCTTTCCATAGCCCGCTGAGCAACTTTGAGCTTGTGGACCATTCGAGCCGTCAGTGTCCACGTTTCGGCTCCGTATGTCATGACGGGTAGGACGCACTGATTGAAGACTTTCGTCTTCAGGCACTGTGGAATCGGCGAAGTAAGGACTCGACGTAGTTTCCCAAACGCTGCCCAGCCCAGCCGAATTCTTCTATTCACCTCGTTCTCAAAGTTGTTTTTTCCCAACTGCAATGTCTGCCCGAGGTACACATATTTTTGAACAACTTCGAGAACGGCGCCGTGTATCGCAATCGGTTCCGGTAGAACATGTTCGTTGAACATGACCTTGGTTTTGTCCAAGTTCATCCGTAGGCCGATGCGTATAGAAGAGTCAGCCAGGTCATTCAGCATCTGTTGCAGGTCCTGCAGCGTCTCTGCCACGATGACGATATCGTCAGCAAATCGCAAGTGAGAGATGTATTCGCCGTTGATATTAATGCCACGTCCTTTCCAGTTCAGCGTCTTGAACATATCCTCCATTGCATTTGAAAACAATTTCGGGGAGATAACGTCCCCTTGTCTCACTCCTCGATGCAACGGTATGGGACTTGTTTGCTGATTCTGTACTTGGACGGACATGGTGGCGGTTTCGTAAAGACATCTCATCACTTGGATGTATCGCCAATCTATCTGGCAACGCTGCAGGGACTCCAGAACAGACCAGATTTCAACCGAGTCAAAGGCCTTCTCATAGTCCACGAATGCTAGACACAGGGGCTGATTATACTCTTCGGTCTTCTGTATAATCTGCCGCACTGTGTGAATGTGGTCTATGGTGCCGTATCCGCTCCGAAACCCAGCCTGTTCCGGTGGTTGGAATTCGTCGAGTCTACGCGCAAGACGGTTCGTGATCACTCTTGAAAAAAACAGCTTATAGACGTGGCTTAGAAGGGATATGGGTCGATAGTTCTTCAGCAGGGTCTTATCTCCTTTTTTGAAGAACAGGACGACCACACTCCTACTCCACGCCTCTGGAGTTCTCCCTTCGAACAGGACTGCGTTAAAAAGCTTCTGGAGCTCCCTCAGTACGGGTTTACCTCCTGCTTTTAGAAGCTCTGTTGTAACGCCATCCTCTCCAGGGGCTTTTCCATTTTTAAGCTGTCTAAGAGCGATCTCGATTTCGCCAATACTGACTTCTGGCAAGTCTTCGGTGAAATGGCGTGTTAACGTGGCTCTAGGATCATTTTAGGGATCAGGTCGAGATGCATGCGATGCGTATAATCGGCCATAGAAGTCCTCCACTTCCGAAAGGACTGCCGGCTTCGAAGCAACGACTTCTCCACTAGCTGTGGTCAACTTCGTCAGGTGGCTTCTTCCAAGAGATTGTACGAACACCTTTGACCCTCGATTCTGCTCGATCGCTCTTTCGATCGAAAGAGTATTGAAGCACCGGAGGTCGTGTCGTACGTTCTTGTTGATCTCTCGGTTTAGAGTCCGCTTTTCTGACGAAGTGATGGGTGGGTTTTCACGTCGTTCCTTCATTAGCCCCAAAGTCTCTTCTGAAAGCTTGGACTTCTTGCCCTTACGCTGCATGTAACAAAATCTCGTACCTTCTTTCCTGAGGACCCGAGTCACATTTTCGAGGTTCTGGTTTACGTCTGTGGTGGTTTCCACGGCAGCGAATTGGTTCTCCAGGTTTAGCTGGAATGTTTCAGATCCTGCAATGGTTTGGAGCAGTGTTGGTCGGAGCCTGGACTTCATCAGACGGACACGTTGCGCCTTGAAGTTGATATTCAGAGAGCCTCGGACAAGTCGGTGATCGCTACCGGTATTGAACCTGTTGATCACGGAGACATCTCTAAATATGTGCCTTTTATTCGTCATGATGAAGTCAATCTCATTTTTAGTCCTAGTGTCGGGGCTTAGCCACGTCCACTTCCTTTGGGGCTGTTTCTTAAAGAAGGAGTTCATCAAGAAGAGCCCCTCCCGTTCGAGGAAGTTGACGAGCATTTGCCCCCTATGGTTTCTGCTTCCAAAGCCATGGCATCCTACTACCGATTCGCTGAAATTCTGTACTCCCACTTTAGCGTTAAAGTCCCCCATGACAACGGTGTACTGGGTCTTTGTAGTGAAGTGGAGGGCCCTCGATATGTCATCGAACATATCCTCCACTTCATCGTCCGAGTGTGTTGAGGTCGGTGCGTACACTTGCACCACCTTAAGGCTATACCTCTCGGTGAGCTTCACAATAAGGTACGCTACCCTGTTCGACACACTGGACACTTCCACAACGTTGTCAGAAAGGGACTTGTTTACCAGAAACCCAACGCCACCTTGGGATTGTTGGTCTCCCTCTCGGAAGTACATAAGGTGGCCCGATTCTAGGGTTAAGGTGTCCTCCCCCTCTCTTCGGACTTCACTCAACCCCAGTATATGCCACCTAATTTTCCCAAGTTCCACCTCGAGTTGCGCCAGATGCGAGTCAAGCCTTAGCGTGCGTCCGTTATACGTCGCCAGGGTCAGTTGTTTGTGGTGGCCTTCCGTAGCCCGGAGATTCTTAGCACCCCTCGCCCCGCCGTTACCATGGTCGCCACCATGACCAGGAATAGCGGGGCCGCCGGGAACTAGGGGCCGTGGCTTTTTGTTGTCCTGCATTGGAGGATATTGCCCGTAATCGCCACGCTGGGCAGGCGGGTTGGCGTAGCTTCTCGCACCAGTGACGCTGCTGCCCGTCACCGGCCTGTTGCATTTAGCGACGCCTGTTGGGATGGGTATACCGCCATCGGTCGGTTGTCAGAGCCTCGTTCGTCGATCAGCAGGATGTAGCGCGTGCAGGTGAGGTTGACTTGGGTCAAAAGATGTTGGCTCGCCCCTTACATCCCTTGTGTTTGTTTACTTATTCCATAAGGCACATTTTGGTCTAATTCAATGTTTGTTTGCGTAATTTTATGTAATTTTTCAATGATTGTCTTATTCTCTATTTCTTGTAATTGTGCATGTGTTTGTGTCTGTTTATGTTGTCTAGACTTAGGTTGCAGTCTTGGGGTTTTACGGGGTGTAGACGATGGGGAAATGAATTTAGCAGGGGATTTATTACCGATTATCTTCAATAAATCATTTTTTTTCTTCAGATCTTCATTGTTTTTTTTCAATTCGGTATTTTCCAGTGATATTAGCTCGATTTCACCATGAGCGCTGCTTAACTGTGTTTCTAAGTATTTAATTTTTTCTAATAATGTTTTTACTAGTTCGCTGTTATCGACTGATAGATCCGGTAGGCTACTAGTAGTGCCATCTAGCGCATCGATGCTCATATCGAACTCGCTTTGATTAAGGTTAAGTTGTGATTGCACTCGTCTGTGTGTCATATTCTCCTGGGATTCCATAGTTTGAATTTTTTAATTACTTGCTTTTAAATAATATTTTTAACAATATTCCTCTACAAAAAGTGACCTAATCTACAGCAGGTTTCGAACCTCGGTATGTTGTTGTATCACGGGCTCGATTCACACCCTAATACCGTTCCACCACTGTACCTTGTAACGTGTGTGCCGAAATTAACAATCTGGTACGGTACAGGTTTAATGACGTTCACTAGTTTTAAATTTGGCACAGAATAGTAAGTAGTAGTTGTACGTTTTGCAGCTATTGTGTCGGAGTCGAGTGGGTCCAAAGGTCGTTCTTGACATAAGCGAACAGGGTTTTGTTTGTTATTGTAACTGCTGATTCACGCAAGTAAATTTAAAAGTTTACTCACTTTTCTGATAGTATTACTTCTTTATTGTGTATATTTCTTCTTCTTGGGACATTGATTATTGATATTTGCACTTACATATAAAGATTTCTCTTCTGTTCGTTATTTTTGTTTCACTATTGTTTCGGGTTGATTTTCACTATGTATAACTTTATTGTTAAAGCCGCAAATAATGTGTGACGTGAATTGATGTATACATAACACAAATATTACATGAGATTTGGTTAAGTCAAAGAATTATAATTTTTAGAAATTTATTTATACGGAGCCTATGTTTACTGTGACAGCAGCGCCATCGTCCATCCAAAAGAAATAGTTTCAGACATAAAAACAATAGGTAAGTAATAGTTAAAAACAAATGAATGTGTTAATATCTGTCTACGTACTACGATAAACTTCTGGACTTCCATCACCCGCACCACACTATGCAATGAAAACAAAAAAAAACATTCCATGCCTTACATACATCTCACTTGCACAGTTTAGTGATATTTTTCTTTATTAATGCATACCAAAGACAGCTTCTCGGAGAGCCTCTCCGGATAACAGCTCGAAGAGCCGCTCAGAACAGCAGCTCGGAGAGCCACTCAGGACAGCAGATCGGAGAGCTGCACGGCGCAGCAGCTTGGGCCATCGTCAGTCAGATATTCTTCTATAACACACAAAAAGTATCACGATAGCGTCTTAAAACATTAGCATTCCTTTGTTCGGTGTGACAACTAATAAGATTCAATAATTTATGAGCATGAGCTATAAATAAAAAAGGTAGCAATGCCTATTCAAAACAAATAGCTTCAGACATAAAAAACAATAGGTGAGTAATAGTTAAAAACAAATGAATGTGTTAATATCTGTCGACTTACTACGATATAACTCTGGACTTCCATCACCCGCACCACACTATGCAATAAAAACAAAAAAAAACATTCCATGCCTTACATACATCTTACTAGCACAGTTTAGTGATATTTTTCTTTATTAATACATACCAAAGACAGCTTCTCGGAGAGCCTCTCCAGATAGCAGCTCGGAGAGCCGCTCATGACAGCAGCTCGGAGAGCCACTCAGGACAGCAGATCGGAGAGCTGCACGGCGCAGCAGCTTGGGCCATCGTCAGTCAGATATTTTTCTATAACACAAAAAGTATCACGGTAGCGTCTTAAAACATTAGCATTACTTTCTTCAGTGTGACAACTAATTAGATTCAATGATTTATGAGCATGAGCTATAAATAAAAAAGGTAGCAATGCCTATTCAAAACAAATAGCTTGAGACATAAAAAACAATAGGTAAGTAATATTTAAAAACAAATTAATGTGTTAATATCTGTCGACGTACTACGATAAAATTCTGGACTTCCATCACCTGCACCACACTATGCAATGAAAACAAAGAAAAACATTCCATGCCTTACATACATCTCACTTGCACAGTTTAGTGATATTTCTCTTTATTAATGCATACCAAAGACAGCTTCTCGGAGAGTCTCTCCGGATAGCAGCTCGGAGAGCCGCTCAGGACAGCAGAACGGAGAGCCACTCAGGACAGCAGATCGGAGAGCTGCACGGCGCAGCAGCTTGGGCCATCGTCAGTCAGATATTTTTCTATAACACACAAAAAGTATCACGGTAGAGTCTTAAAACATTAGCATTACTTTCTTCAGTGTAACAACTAATAAGATTCAATGATTTATGAGCATGAGCTATAAATAAAAAAGGTAGCAATGCCTATTCAAAACAAATAGCTTCAGACATAAAAAACAATAGGTGAGTAATAGTTAAAAACAAATGAATGTGTTAATATCTGTCGACGTACTACGATATAATTCTGGACTTCCATCTACCGCACCACTCAACGCAATGAAAACAAAAAAAAACATTCCATGCCTTACATACATCTTACTAGCACAGTTTAGTGATATTTTTTTTATTAATACATACAAAAGACAGCTTCTCGGAGAGCCTTCCCGGATAGCAGCTCTGATAGCAGCTCAGAGAGCCGCTCAGGACAGCAGCTCGGAGAGCCACTCAGGAAAGCAGATCAGAGAGCTGCACGGCGCAGCAGCTTGGGCCATCGTCAGTCAGATATTCTTCTATAACACACAAAAAGTATCACGGTAGCGTCTTAAAACATTAGCATTACTTTCTTCAGTGTAACAACTAATAAGATTCAATGATTTATGAGCATGAGCTATAAATAAAAAAGGTAGCAATGCCTATTCAAAACAAATAGCTTCAGACATAAAAAACAATAGGTGAGTAATAGTTAAAAACAAATGAATGTGTTAATATCTGTCGACGTACTACGATATAATTCTGGACTTCCATCACCCGCACCACACAATGCAATGAAAACAAAAAAAAACATTCCATGCCTTACATACATCTTACTAGCACAGTTTAGTGATTTTTTTTTTATTAATACATACCAAAGACAGCTTCTCGGAGAGTCTCTCCGGATAGCAGCTCGGAGAGCCACTCAGGACAGCAGAACGGAGAGCCACTCAGGACAGCAGATCGGAGAGCTGCACGGCGCAGCAGCTTGGGCCATCGTCAGTCAGATATTCTTCTATAACACACAAAAAGTATCACGGTAGAGTCTTAAAACATTAGCATTACTTTCTTCAGTGTAACAACTAATAAGATTCAATGAATTATGAGCATGAGCTATCAATAAAAAAGGTAGCAATACCTATTCAAAAGAAATAGTTTCAGACATAAAAACAATAGGTAATTAATAGTTAAAAACAAATGAATGTGTTAATATCTGTCTACGTACTACGATAAACTTCTGGACTTCCATCACCCGCACCACACTATGCAATGAAAACAAAAAAAAACATTCCATGCCTTACATACATCTCACTTGCACAGTTTAGTGATATTTTTCTTTATTAATGCATACCAAAGACAGCTTCTCGGAGAGCCTCTCCGGATAACAGCTCGAAGAGCCGCTCAGAACAGCAGCTCGGAGAGCCACTCAGGACAGCAGATCGGAGAGCTGCACGGCGCAGCAGCTTGGGCCATCGTCAGTCAGATATTCTTCTATAACACACAAAAAGTATCACGATAGCGTCTTAAAACATTAGCATTCCTTTGTTCGGTGTGACAACTAATAAGATTCAATAATTTATGAGCATGAGCTATAAATAAAAAAGGTAGCAATGCCTATTCAAAACAAATAGCTTCAGACATAAAAAACAATAGGTGAGTAATAGTTAAAAACAAATGAATGTGTTAATATCTGTCGACTTACTACGATATAACTCTGGACTTCCATCACCCGCACCACACTATGCAATAAAAACAAAAAAAAACATTCCATGCCTTACATACATCTTACTAGCACAGTTTAGTGATATTTTTCTTTATTAATACATACCAAAGACAGCTTCTCGGAGAGCCTCTCCAGATAGCAGCTCGGAGAGCCGCTCATGACAGCAGCTCGGAGAGCCACTCAGGACAGCAGATCGGAGAGCTGCACGGCGCAGCAGCTTGGGCCATCGTCAGTCAGATATTTTTCTATAACACAAAAAGTATCACGGTAGCGTCTTAAAACATTAGCATTACTTTCTTCAGTGTGACAACTAATTAGATTCAATGATTTATGAGCATGAGCTATAAATAAAAAAGGTAGCAATGCCTATTCAAAACAAATAGCTTGAGACATAAAAAACAATAGGTAAGTAATATTTAAAAACAAATTAATGTGTTAATATCTGTCGACGTACTACGATAAAATTCTGGACTTCCATCACCTGCACCACACTATGCAATGAAAACAAAGAAAAACATTCCATGCCTTACATACATCTCACTTGCACAGTTTAGTGATATTTCTCTTTATTAATGCATACCAAAGACAGCTTCTCGGAGAGTCTCTCCGGATAGCAGCTCGGAGAGCCGCTCAGGACAGCAGAACGGAGAGCCACTCAGGACAGCAGATCGGAGAGCTGCACGGCGCAGCAGCTTGGGCCATCGTCAGTCAGATATTTTTCTATAACACACAAAAAGTATCACGGTAGAGTCTTAAAACATTAGCATTACTTTCTTCAGTGTAACAACTAATAAGATTCAATGATTTATGAGCATGAGCTATAAATAAAAAAGGTAGCAATGCCTATTCAAAACAAATAGCTTCAGACATAAAAAACAATAGGTGAGTAATAGTTAAAAACAAATGAATGTGTTAATATCTGTCGACGTACTACGATATAATTCTGGACTTCCATCTACCGCACCACTCAACGCAATGAAAACAAAAAAAAACATTCCATGCCTTACATACATCTTACTAGCACAGTTTAGTGATATTTTTTTTATTAATACATACAAAAGACAGCTTCTCGGAGAGCCTTCCCGGATAGCAGCTCTGATAGCAGCTCAGAGAGCCGCTCAGGACAGCAGCTCGGAGAGCCACTCAGGAAAGCAGATCAGAGAGCTGCACGGCGCAGCAGCTTGGGCCATCGTCAGTCAGATATTCTTCTATAACACACAAAAAGTGTCACGGTAGCGTCTTAAAAGTTTAGCATTACTTTCTTCAGTGTAACAACTAATAAGATTCAATGATTTATGAGCATGAGCTATAAATAAAAAAGGTAGCAATGCCTATTCAAAACAAATAGCTTCAGACATAAAAAACAATAGGTGAGTAATAGTTAAAAACAAATGAATGTGTTAATATCTGTCGACGTACTACGATATAATTCTGGACTTCCATCACCCGCACCACACAATGCAATGAAAACAAAAAAAAACATTCCATGCCTTACATACATCTTACTAGCACAGTTTAGTGATTTTTTTTTTATTAATACATACCAAAGACAGCTTCTCGGAGAGTCTCTCCGGATAGCAGCTCGGAGAGCCACTCAGGACAGCAGAACGGAGAGCCACTCAGGACAGCAGATCGGAGAGCTGCACGGCGCAGCAGCTTGGGCCATCGTCAGTCAGATATTCTTCTATAACACACAAAAAGTATCACGGTAGAGTCTTAAAACATTAGCATTACTTTCTTCAGTGTAACAACTAATAAGATTCAATGAATTATGAGCATGAGCTATCAATAAAAAAGGTAGCAATACCTATTCAAAAGAAATAGTTTCAGACATAAAAACAATAGGTAATTAATAGTTAAAAACAAATGAATGTGTTAATATCTGTCTACGTACTACGATAAAATTCTGGACTTCCATCACCCGCACCACACTATGCAATGAAAACAAAAAAAAACATTCCATGCCTTACATACATCTTACTAGCACAGTTTAGTGATATTTTTTTTTATTAATACATACCAAAGACAGCTTCTCGGAGAGCCTCTCCAGATAGCAGCTCGGAGAGCCGCTCAGGACAGCAGCTCGGAGAGCCACTCAGGATAGCAGATCAGAGAGCTGCACGGCGCAGCAGCTTGGGCCATCGTCAGTCAGATATTCTTCTATAACACACAAAAAGTATCACGGTAGCGTCTTAAAACATTAGCATTACTTTCTTCAGTGTGACAACTAATTAAATTCAATGATTTATGAGCATGAGCTATCAATAAAAAAGGTAGCAATGCCTATTCAAAAGAAATAGTTTCAGACATAAAAACAATAGGTAAGTAATAGTTAAAAACAAATGAATGTGTTAATATCTGTCGACGTACTACGATAAAATTCTGGACTTCCATCACCTGCACCACACTATGCAATGAAAACAAAGAAAAACATTCCATGCCTTACATACATCTCACTTGCACAGTTTAGTGATATTTCTCTTTATTAATGCATACCAAAGGCAGCTTCTCGGAGAGTCTCTCCGGATAGCAGCTCGGAGAGCCGCTCAGGACAGCAGAACGGAGAGCCACTCAGGACAGCAGATCGGAGAGCTGCACGGCGCAGCAGCTTGGGCCATCGTCAGTCAGATATTCTTCTATAACACACAAAAAGTATCACGGTAGAGTCTTAAAACATTAGCATTACTTTCTTCAGTGTAACAATTAATAAGATTCAATGATTTATGAGCATGAGCTATAAATAAAAAAGGTAGCAATGCCTATTCAAAACAAATAGCTTCAGACATAAAAAACAATAGGTGAGTAATAGTTAAAAACAAATGAATGTGTTAATATCTGTCGACGTACTACGATATAATTCTGGACTTCCATCACCCGCACCACACAATGCAATGAAAACAAAAAAAAACATTCCATGCCTTACATACATCTTACTAGCACAGTTTAGTGATATTTTTTTTTATTAATACATACCAAAGACAGCTTCTCGGAGAGCCTCTCCAGATAGCAGCTCGGAGAGCCGCTCAGGACAGCAGCTCGGAGAGCCACTCAGGACAGCAGATCGGAGAGCTGCACGGCGCAGCAGCTTGGGCCATCGTCAGTCAGATATTTTTCTATAACACAAAAAGTATCACGGTAGCGTCTTAAAACATTAGCATTACTTTCTTCAGTGTGACAACTAATTAAATTCAATGATTTATGAGCATGAGCTATCAATAAAAAAGGTAGCAATGCCTATTCAAAAGAAATAGTTTCAGACATAAAAACAATAGGTAAGTAATAGTTAAAAACAAATGAATGTGTTAATATCTGTCGACGTACTACGATAAAATTCTGGACTTCCATCACCTGCACCACACTATGCAATGAAAACAAAGAAAAACATTCCATGCCTTACATACATCTCACTTGCACAGTTTAGTGATATTTCTCTTTATTAATGCATACCAAAGACAGCTTCTCGGAGAGTCTCTCCGGATAGCAGCTCGGAGAGCCGCTCAGGACAGCAGAACGGAGAGCCACTCAGGACAGCAGATCGGAGAGCTGCACGGCGCAGCAGCTTGGGCCATCGTCAGTCAGATATTCTTCTATAACACACAAAAAGTATCACGGTAGAGTCTTAAAACATTAGCATTACTTTCTTCAGTGTAACAACTAATAATATTCAATGATTTATGAGCATGAGCTATAAATAAAAAAGGTAGCAATGCCTATTCAAAACAAATAGCTTCAGACATAAAAAACAATAGGTGAGTAATAGTTAAAAACAAATGAATGTGTTAATATCTGTCGACGTACTACGATATAATTCTGGACTTCCATCACCCGCACCACACTATGCAATGAAAACAAAAAAAAACATTCCATGCATTACATACATCTTACTAGCACAGTTTAGTGATATTTTTTTTTATTAATACATACCAAAGACAGCTTCTCGGAGAGCCTCTCCAGATAGCAGCTCGGAGAGCCGCTCAGGACAGCAGCTCGGAGAGCCACTCAGGATAGCAGATCAGAGAGCGGCACGGCGCAGCAGCTTGGGCCATCGTCAGTCAGATATTCTTCTATAACACACAAAAAGTATCACGGTTGCGTCTTAAAACATTAGCATTACTTTCTTCAGTGTGACAACTAATTAAATTCAATGATTTATGAGCATGAGCTATCAATAAAAAAGGTAGCAATGCCTATTCAAAAGAAATAGTTTCAGACATAAAAACAATAGGTAAGTAATAGTTAAAAACAAATGAATGTGTTAATATCTGTCGACGTACTACGATAAAATTCTGGACTTCCATCACCTGCACCACACTATGCAATGAAAACAAAGAAAAACATTCCATGCCTTACATACATCTCACTTGCACAGTTTAGTGATATTTCTCTTTATTAATGCATACCAAAGACAGCTTCTCGGAGAGTCTCTCCGGATAGCAGCTCGGAGAGCCGCTCAGGACAGCAGAACGGAGAGCCACTCAGGACAGCAGATCGGAGAGCTGCACGGCGCAGCAGCTTGGGCCATCGTCAGTCAGATATTCTTCTATAACACACAAAAAGTATCACGGTAGAGACTTAAAACATTAGCATTACTTTCTTCAGTGTAACAACCAATAAGATTCAATGATTTATGAGCATGAGCTATAAATAAAAAAGGTAGCAATGCCTATTCAAAACAAATAGCTTCAGACATAAAAAACAATAGGTGAGTAATAGTTAAAAACAAATGATTGTGTTAATATCTGTCGACGTACTACGATATAATTCTGGACTTCCATCACCCGCACCACACTATGCAATGAAAACAAAAAAAAACATTCCATGCCTTACATACATCTTACTAGCACAGTTTAGTGATATTTTTTTTTATTAATACATACCAAAGACAGCTTCTCGGAGAGCCTCTCCAGATAGCAGCTCGGAGAGCCGCTCAGGACAGCAGCTCGGAGAGCCACTCAGGATAGCAGATCAGAGAGCTGCATGGCGCAGCAGCTTGGGCCATCGTCAGTCAGATATTCTTCTATAACACACAAAAAGTGTCACGGTAGCGTCTTAAAAGTTTAGCATTACTTTCTTCAGTGTGACAACTAATAAGATTCAATGATTTATGAGCATGAGCTGTAAATAAAAAAGGTAGCAATGCCTATTCAAAACAAATAGTTTCAGAAATAAAAAACAATAGGTAAGTAATAGTTAAAAACAAATGAATGTGTTAATATCTGTCGACGTACTACGATAAAATTCTGGACTTCCATCACCTGCACCACACTATGCAATGAAAACAAAGAAAAACATTCCATGCCTTACATACAACTCACTTGCACAGTTTAGTGATATTTCTCTTTATTAATGCATACCAAAGACAGCTTCTCGGAGAGTCTCTCCGGATAGCAGCTCGGAGAGCCGCTCAGGACAGCAGAACGGAGAGCCACTCAGGACAGCAGATCGGAGAGCTGCACGGCGCAGCAGCTTGGGCCATCGTCAGTCAGATATTCTTCTATAACACACAAAAAGTATCACGGTAGAGTCTTAAAACATTAGCATTACTTTCTTCAGTGTAACAACTAATAAGATTCAATGATTTATGAGCATGAGCTATAAATAAAAAAGGTAGCAATGCCTATTCAAAAAAAATAGCTTCAGACATAAAAAACAATAAGTGAGTAATAGTTAAAAACAAATGAATGTGTTAATATCTGTCGACGTACTACGATATAATTCTGGACTTCCATCACCCGCACCACACTATGCAATGAAAACAAAAAAAAAATTCCATGCCTTACATACATCTTACTAGCACAGTTTAGTGATATTTTTTTTTATTAATACATACCAAAGACAGCTTCTCGGAGAGCCTCTCCAGATAGCAGCTCGGAGAGCCGCTCAGGACAGCAGCTCGGAGAGCCACTCAGGACAGCAGATCGGAGAGCTGCACGGCGCAGCAGCTTGGGCCATCGTCAGTCAGATATTTTTCTATAACACAAAAAGTATCACGATAGCGTCTTAAAACATTAGCATTACTTTCTTCAGTGTGACAACTTATTAAATTCAATGATTTATGAGCATGAGCTATAAATAAAAAAGGTAGCAATGCCTATTCAAAACAAATAGCTTGAGACATAAAAAACAATAGGTGAGTAATAGTTAAAAACAAATGAATGTGTTAATATCTGTCGACGTACTACGATAAAATTCTGGACTTCCATCACCCGCACCACACTATGCAATAAAAACAAAGAAAAACATTCCATGCCTTACATACATCTCACTCGCACAGTTTAGTGATATTTTTCTTTATTAATACATACCAAAGACAGCTTCTCAGAGAGCCTCTCCGGATAGCAGCTCGGAAAGTTGCTCAGGACAGCAGCTCGAAGAGCCACTCAGGAGAGCAGATCGGAGAGCTGCACGGCGCAGCAGCTTGGGCCATCGTCAGTCAGATATTCTTCTATAACACACAAATAGTATCACGGTAGCGTCTTAAAACATTAGCATTACTTTCTTCAGTGTGACAACTAATTAGATTCAATGATTTATGAGCATGAGCTATCAATAAAAAAGGTAGCAATGCCTATTCAAAAGAAATAGTTTCAGACATAAAAACA
Organism: Selenia dentaria; assembly: GCA_917880725.1. Classification (NCBI taxonomy): domain Eukaryota; kingdom Metazoa; phylum Arthropoda; class Insecta; order Lepidoptera; family Geometridae; genus Selenia; species Selenia dentaria. The sequence continues at coordinate 14,167,173 of OU862888.1, read as the reverse complement.
ATAGGTAAGTAATAGTTAAAAACAAATAAATGTGTTAATATCTGTCGACGTACTACGATATAATTCTGGACTTCCATCACCCGCACCACACAATGCAATGAAAACAAAAAAAAACATTCCATGCCTTACATACATCTTACTAGCACAGTTTAGTGATATTTTTTTTATTAATACATACCAAAGACAGCTTCTCGGAGAGCCTCCCCGGATAGCAGCTCTGATAGCAGCTCAGAGAGCCGCTCAGGACAGCAGCTCGGAGAGCCACTCAGGAAAGCAGATCAGAGAGCTGCACGGCGCAGCAGCTTGGGCCATCGTCAGTCAGATATTCTTCTATAACACACAAAAAGTATCACGGTAGCGTCTTAAAACATTAGCATTACTTTCTTCAGTGTAACAACTAATAAGATTCAATGATTTATGAGCATGAGCTATAAATAAAAAAGGTAGCAATGCCTATTCAAAACAAATAGCTTCAGACATAAAAAATAATAGGTGAGTAATAGTTAAAAACAAATGAATGTGTTAATATCTGTCGACGTACTACGATATAATTCTGGACTTCCATCACCCGCACCACACAATGCAATGAAAACAAAGAAAAACAATCCATGCCTTACATACATCTCACTTGCACAGTTTAGTGATATTTTTCTTTATTAATACATACCAAAGACAGCTTTCCGGAGAGCCTCTCCAGATAGCAGCTCGGAGAGCCGCTCAGTACAGCAGCTCGGAGAGCCATTTAGGACAGCAAATCGGAGAGCTGCACGGCGCAGCAGCTTGGGCCATCGTCAGTCAGATATTCTTCTATAACACACAAAAAGTATCACGGTAGCGTCTTAAAAGATTAGCATTACTTTCTTCAGTGTGACGACTAATAAGATTCAATGATTTATGAGCATGAGCTATAAATAAAAAAGGTAGCAATGCCTATTTAAAACAAATAGCTTCAGACATAAAAAACAATAGGTGAGTAATAGTTAAAAACAAATGAATGTGTTAATATCTGTCGACGTACTACGATATAATTCTGGACTTCCATCACCCGCACCACACAATGCAATGAAAACAAAAAAAAACATTCCATGCCTTACATACATCTTACTAGCACAGTTTAGTGATTTTTTTTTTATTAATACATACCAAAGACAGCTTCTCGGAGAGACTCTCCAGATAGCAGCTCGGAGAGCCACTCAGGACAGCAGATCGGAGAGCTGCACGGCGCAGCAGCTTGGGCCATCGTCAGTCAGATATTCTTCTATAACACACAAAAAGTATCACGGTAGATTCTTAAAACATTAGCATTACTTTCTTCAGTGTAACAACTAATAAGATTCAATGATTTATGAGCATGAGCTATAAATAAAAAAGGTAGCAATGCCTATTCAAAACAAATAGCTTCAGACATAAAAAACAATAGGTGAGTAATAGTTAAAAACAAATGAATGTGTTAATATCTGTCGACGTACTACGATATAATTCTGGACTTCCATCACCCGCACCACACTATGCAATGAAAACAAAAAAAAACATTCCATGCCTTACATACATCTTACTAGCACAGTTTAGTGATATTTTTTTTTATTAATACATACCAAAGACAGCTTCTCGGAGAGCCTCTCCAGATAGCAGCTCGGAGAGCCGCTCAGGACAGCAGCTCGGAGAGCCACTCAGGATAGCAGATCAGAGAGCTGCACGGCGCAGCAGCTTGGGCCATCGTCAGTCAGATATTCTTCTATAACACACAAAAAGTGTCACGGTAGCGTCTTAAAAGTTTAGCATTACTTTCTTCAGTGTGACAACTAATAAGATTCAATGATTTATGAGCATGAGCTGTAAATAAAAAAGGTAGCAATGCCTATTCAAAACAAATAGTTTCAGAAATAAAAAACAATAGGTAAGTAATAGTTAAAAACAAATGAATGTGTTAATATCTGTCGACGTACTACGATAAAATTCTGGACTTCCATCACCTGCACCACACTATGCAATGAAAACAAAGAAAAACATTCCATGCCTTACATACAACTCACTTGCACAGTTTAGTGATATTTCTCTTTATTAATGCATACCAAAGACAGCTTCTCGGAGAGTCTCTCCGGATAGCAGCTCGGAGAGCCGCTCAGGACAGCAGAACGGAGAGCCACTCAGGACAGCAGATCGGAGAGCTGCACGGCGCAGCAGCTTGGGCCATCGTCAGTCAGATATTCTTCTATAACACACAAAAAGTATCACGGTAGAGTCTTAAAACATTAGCATTACTTTCTTCAGTGTAACAACTAATAAGATTCAATGATTTATGAGCATGAGCTATAAATAAAAAAGGTAGCAATGCCTATTCAAAACAAATAGCTTCAGACATAAAAAACAATAAGTGAGTAATAGTTAAAAACAAATGAATGTGTTAATATCTGTCGACGTACTACGATATAATTCTGGACTTCCATCACCCGCACCACACTATGCAATGAAAACAAAAAAAAACATTCCATGCCTTACATACATCTTACTAGCACAGTTTAGTGATATTTTTTTTTATTATTACATACCAAAGACAGCTTCTCGGAGAGCCTCTCCAGATAGCAGCTCGGAGAGCCGCTCAGGACAGCAGCTCGGAGAGCCACTCAGGACAGCAGATCGGAGAGCTGCACGGCGCAGCAGCTTGGGCCATCGTCAGTCAGATATTTTTCTATAACACAAAAAGTATCACGATAGCGTCTTAAAACATTAGCATTACTTTCTTCAGTGTGACAACTTATTAAATTCAATGATTTATGAGCATGAGCTATAAATAAAAAAGGTAGCAATGCCTATTCAAAACAAATAGCTTGAGACATAAAAAACAATAGGTGAGTAATAGTTAAAAACAAATGAATGTGTTAATATCTGTCGACGTACTACGATAAAATTCTGGACTTCCATCACCCGCACCACACTATGCAATAAAAACAAAGAAAAACATTCCATGCCTTACATACATCTCACTCGCACAGTTTAGTGATATTTTTCTTTATTAATACATACCAAAGACAGCTTCTCAGAGAGCCTCTCCGGATAGCAGCTCGGAAAGTTGCTCAGGACAGCAGCTCGAAGAGCCACTCAGGAGAGCAGATCGGAGAGCTGCACGGCGCAGCAGCTTGGGCCATCGTCAGTCAGATATTCTTCTATAACACACAAATAGTATCACGGTAGCGTCTTAAAACATTAGCATTACTTTCTTCAGTGTGACAACTAATTAGATTCAATGATTTATGAGCATGAGCTATCAATAAAAAAGATAGCAATGCCTATTCAAAAGAAATAGTTTCAGACATAAAAACAATAGGTAAGTAATAGTTAAAAACAAATTAATGTGTTAATATCTGTCGACGTACTACGATAAAATTCTGGACTTCCATCACCCGCACCACACTATGCAATGAAAACAAAGAAAAACATTCCATGCCTTACATACATCTCACTTGCACAGTTTAGTGATATTTTTCTTTATTAATACATACCAAAGACAGCTTTCCGGAGAGCCTCTCCAGATAGCAGCTCGGAGAGCCGCTCAGTACAGCAGCTCGGAGAGCCATTTAGGACAGCAAATCGGAGAGCTGCACGGCGCAGCAGCTTGGGCCATCGTCAGTCAGATATTCTTCTATAACACACAAAAAGTATCACGGTAGCGTCTTAAAAGATTAGCATTACTTTCTTCAGTGTGACGACTAATTAGATTCAATGATTTATGAGCATGAGCTATAAATAAAAAAGGTAGCAATGCCTATTTAAAACAAATAGCTTCAGACATAAAAAAAACAATAGGTGAGTAATAGTTAAAAACAAATGAATGTGTTAATATCTGTCGACGTACTACGATAAAATTCTGGACTTCCATCACCTGCACCACACTATGCAATGAAAACAAAGAAAAACATTCCATGCCTTACATACATCTCACTTGCACAGTTTAGTGATATTTCTCTTTATTAATGCATACCAAAGACAGCTTCTCGGAGAGTCTCTCCGGATAGCAGCTCGGAGAGCCGCTCAGGACAGCAGAACGGAGAGCCACTCAGGACAGCAGATCGGAGAGCTGCACGGCGCAGCAGCTTGGGCCATCGTCAGTCAGATATTTTTCTATAACACACAAAAAGTATCACGGTAGAGTCTTAAAACATTAGCATTACTTTCTTCAGTGTAACAACTAATAAGATTCAATGATTTATGAGCATGAGCTATAAATAAAAAAGGTAGCAATGCCTATTCAAAACAAATAGCTTCAGACATAAAAAACAATAGGTGAGTAATAGTTAAAAACAAATGAATGTGTTAATATCTGTCGACGTACTACGATATAATTCTGGACTTCCATCACCCGCACCACACAATGCAATGAAAACAAAAAAAAACATTCCATGCCTTACATACATCTTACTAGCACAGTTTAGTGATTTTTTTTTTATTAATACATACCAAAGACAGCTTCTCGGAGAGACTCTCCAGATAGCAGCTCGGAGAGCCACTCAGGACAGCAGATCGGAGAGCTGCACGGCGCAGCAGCTTGGGCCATCGTCAGTCAGATATTCTTCTATAACACACAAAAAGTATCACGGTAGCGTCTTAAAAGATTAGCATTACTTTCTTCAGTGTGACGACTAATTAGATTCAATGATTTATGAGCATGAGCTATAAATAAAAAAGGTAGCAATGCCTATTTAAAACAAATAGCTTGAGACATAAAAAACAATAGGTAAGTAATATTTAAAAACAAATTAATGTGTTAATATCTGTCGACGTACTACGATATAATTCTGGACTTCCATCACCCGCACCACACTATGCAATGAAAACAAAGAAAAACATTCCATGCCTTACATACATCTCACTTGCACAGTTTAGTGATATTTCTCTTTATTAATGCATACCAAAGACAGCTTCTCGGAGAGTCTCTCCGGATAGCAGCTCGGAGAGCCGCTCAGGACAGCAGAACGGAGAGCCACTCAGGACAGCAGATCGGAGAGCTGCACGGCGCAGCAGCTTGGGCCATCGTCAGTCAGATATTTTTCTATAACACACAAAAAGTATCACGGTAGAGTCTTAAAACATTAGCATTACTTTCTTCAGTGTAACAACTAATAAGATTCAATGATTTATGAGCATGAGCTATAAATAAAAAAGGTAGCAATGCCTATTCAAAACAAATAGCTTCAGACATAAAAAACAATAGGTGAGTAATAGTTAAAAACAAATGAATGTGTTAATATCTGTCGACGTACTACGATATAATTCTGGACTTCCATCACCCGCACCACACAATGCAATGAAAACAAAAAAAAACATTCCATGCCTTACATACATCTTACTAGCACAGTTTAGTGATATTTTTTTTATTAATACATACCAAAGACAGCTTCTCGGAGAGCCTCCCCGGATAGCAGCTCTGATAGCAGCTCAGAGAGCCGCTCAGGACAGCAGCTCGGAGAGCCACTCAGGAAAGCAGATCAGAGAGCTGCACGGCGCAGCAGCTTGGGCCATCGTCAGTCAGATATTCTTCTATAACACACAAAAAGTATCACGGTAGCGTCTTAAAACATTAGCATTACTTTCTTCAGTGTAACAACTAATAAGATTCAATGATTTATGAGCATGAGCTATAAATAAAAAAGGTAGCAATGCCTATTCAAAACAAATAGCTTCAGACATAAAAAATAATAGGTGAGTAATAGTTAAAAACAAATAAATGTGTTAATATCTGTCGACGTACTACGATATAATTCTGGACTTCCATCACCCGCACCACACAATGCAATGAAAACAAAAAAAAACATTCCATGCCTTACATACATCTTACTAGCACAGTTTAGTGTTTTTTTTTTTATTAATACATACCAAAGACAGCTTCTCGGAGAGACTCTCCAGATAGCAGCTCGGAGAGCCACTCAGGACAGCAGATCGGAGAGCTGCACGGCGCAGCAGCTTGGGCCATCGTCAGTCAGATATTCTTCTATAACACACAAAAAGTATCACGGTAGATTCTTAAAACATTAGCATTACTTTCTTCAGTGTAACAACTAATAAGATTCAATGATTTATGAGCATGAGCTATAAATAAAAAAGGTAGCAATGCCTATTCAAAACAAATAGCTTCAGACATAAAAAACAATAGGTGAGTAATAGTTAAAAACAAATGAATGTGTTAATATCTGTCGACGTACTACGATATAATTCTGGACTTCCATCACCCGCACCACACTATGCAATGAAAACAAAAAAAAACATTCCATGCCTTACATACATCTTACTAGCACAGTTTAGTGATATTTTTTTTTATTAATACATACCAAAGACAGCTTCTCGGAGAGCCTCTCCAGATAGCAGCTCGGAGAGCCGCTCAGGACAGCAGCTCGGAGAGCCACTCAGGATAGCAGATCAGAGAGCTGCACGGCGCAGCAGCTTGGGCCATCGTCAGTCAGATATTCTTTTATAACACACAAAAAGTGTCACGGTAGCGTCTTAAAAGTTTAGCATTACTTTCTTCAGTGTGACAACTAATAAGATTCAATGATTTATGAGCATGAGCTGTAAATAAAAAAGGTAGCAATGCCTATTCAAAACAAATAGTTTCAGAAATAAAAAACAATAGGTAAGTAATAGTTAAAAACAAATGAATGTGTTAATATCTGTCGACGTACTACGATAAAATTCTGGACTTCCATCACCTGCACCACACTATACAATGAAAACAAAGAAAAACATTCCATGCCTTACATACAACTCACTTGCACAGTTTAGTGATATTTCTCTTTATTAATGCATACCAAAGACAGCTTCTCGGAGAGTCTCTCCGGATAGCAGCTCGGAGAGCCGCTCAGGACAGCAGAACGGAGAGCCACTCAGGACAGCAGATCGGAGAGCTGCACGGCGCAGCAGCTTGGGCCATCGTCAGTCAGATATTCTTCTATAACACACAAAAAGTATCACGGTAGAGTCTTAAAACATTAGCATTACTTTCTTCAGTGTAACAACTAATAAGATTCAATGATTTATAAGCATGAGCTATAAATAAAAAAGGTAGCAATGCCTATTCAAAACAAATAGCTTCAGACATAAAAAACAATAAGTGAGTAATAGTTAAAAACAAATGAATGTGTTAATATCTGTCGACGTACTACGATATAATTCTGGACTTCCATCACCCGCACCACACTATGCAATGAAAACAAAAAAAAACATTCCATGCCTTACATACATCTTACTAGCACAGTTTAGTGATATTTTTTTTTATTAATACATACCAAAGACAGCTTCTCGGAGAGCCTCTCCAGATAGCAGCTCGGAGAGCCGCTCAGGACAGCAGCTCGGAGAGCCACTCAGGACAGCAGATCGGAGAGCTGCACGGCGCAGCAGCTTGGGCCATCGTCAGTCAGATATTTTTCTATAACACAAAAAGTATCACGATAGCGTCTTAAAACATTAGCATTACTTTCTTCAGTGTGACAACTTATTAAATTCAATGATTTATGAGCATGAGCTATAAATAAAAAAGGTAGCAATGCCTATTCAAAACAAATAGCTTGAGACAAAAAAAACAATAGGTGAGTAATAGTTAAAAACAAATGAATGTGTTAATATCTGTCGACGTACTACGATAAAATTCTGGACTTCCATCACCCGCACCACACTATGCAATAAAAACAAAGAAAAACATTCCATGCCTTACATACATCTCACTCGCACAGTTTAGTGATATTTTTCTTTATTAATACATACCAAAGACAGCTTCTCAGAGAGCCTCTCCGGATAGCAGCTCGGAAAGTTGCTCAGGACAGCAGCTCGAAGAGCCACTCAGGAGAGCAGATCGGAGAGCTGCACGGCGCAGCAGCTTGGGCCATCGTCAGTCAGATATTCTTCTATAACACACAAATAGTATCACGGTAGCGTCTTAAAACATTAGCATTACTTTCTTCAGTGTGACAACTAATTAGATTCAATGATTTATGAGCATGAGCTATCAATAAAAAAGGTAGCAATGCCTATTCAAAAGAAATAGTTTCAGACATAAAAACAATAGGTAAGTAATAGTTAAAAACAAATTAATGTGTTAATATCTGTCGACGTACTACGATAAAATTCTGGACTTCCATCACCCGCACCACACTATGCAATGAAAACAAAGAAAAACATTCCATGCCTTACATACATCTCACTTGCACAGTTTAGTGATATTTTTCTTTATTAATACATACCAAAGACAGCTTTCCGGAGAGCCTCTCCAGATAGCAGCTCGGAGAGCCGCTCAGTACAGCAGCTCGGAGAGCCATTTAGGACAGCAAATCGGAGAGCTGCACGGCGCAGCAGCTTGGGCCATCGTCAGTCAGATATTCTTCTATAACACACAAAAAGTATCACGGTAGCGTCTTAAAAGATTAGCATTACTTTCTTCAGTGTGACGACTAATTAGATTCAATGATTTATGAGCATGAGCTATAAATAAAAAAGGTAGCAATGCCTATTTAAAACAAATAGCTTCAGACATAAAAAAAACAATAGGTGAGTAATAGTTAAAAACAAATGAATGTGTTAATATCTGTCGACGTACTACGATAAAATTCTGGACTTCCATCACCTGCACCACACTATGCAATGAAAACAAAGAAAAACATTCCATGCCTTACATACATCTCACTTGCACAGTTTAGTGATATTTCTCTTTATTAATGCATACCAAAGACAGCTTCTCGGAGAGTCTCTCCGGATAGCAGCTCGGAGAGCCGCTCAGGACAGCAGAACGGAGAGCCACTCAGGACAGCAGATCGGAGAGCTGCACGGCGCAGCAGCTTGGGCCATCGTCAGTCAGATATTTTTCTATAACACACAAAAAGTATCACGGTAGAGTCTTAAAACATTAGCATTACTTTCTTCAGTGTAACAACTAATAAGATTCAATGATTTATGAGCATGAGCTATAAATAAAAAAGGTAGCAATGCCTATTCAAAACAAATAGCTTCAGACATAAAAAACAATAGGTGAGTAATAGTTAAAAACAAATGAATGTGTTAATATCTGTCGACGTACTACGATATAATTCTGGACTTCCATCACCCGCACCACACAATGCAATGAAAACAAAAAAAAACATTCCATGCCTTACATACATCTTACTAGCACAGTTTAGTGATTTTTTTTTTATTAATACATACCAAAGACAGCTTCTCGGAGAGACTCTCCAGATAGCAGCTCGGAGAGCCACTCAGGACAGCAGATCGGAGAGCTGCACGGCGCAGCAGCTTGGGCCATCGTCAGTCAGATATTCTTCTATAACACACAAAAAGTATCACGGTAGCGTCTTAAAAGATTAGCATTACTTTCTTCAGTGTGACGACTAATTAGATTCAATGATTTATGAGCATGAGCTATAAATAAAAAAGGTAGCAATGCCTATTTAAAACAAATAGCTTGAGACATAAAAAACAATAGGTAAGTAATATTTAAAAACAAATTAATGTGTTAATATCTGTCGACGTACTACGATAAAATTCTGGACTTCCATCACCTGCACCACACTATGCAATGAAAACAAAGAAAAACATTCCATGCCTTACATACATCTCACTTGCACAGTTTAGTGATATTTCTCTTTATTAATGCATACCAAAGACAGCTTCTCGGAGAGTCTCTCCGGATAGCAGCTCGGAGAGCCGCTCAGGACAGCAGAACGGAGAGCCACTCAGGACAGCAGATCGGAGAGCTGCACGGCGCAGCAGCTTGGGCCATCGTCAGTCAGATATTTTTCTATAACACACAAAAAGTATCACGGTAGAGTCTTAAAACATTAGCATTACTTTCTTCAGTGTAACAACTAATAAGATTCAATGATTTATGAGCATGAGCTATAAATAAAAAAGGTAGCAATGCCTATTCAAAACAAATAGCTTCAGACATAAAAAACAATAGGTGAGTAATAGTTAAAAACAAATGAATGTGTTAATATCTGTCGACGTACTACGATATAATTCTGGACTTCCATCACCCGCACCACACAATGCAATAAAAACAAAAAAAAACATTCCATGCCTTACATACATCTTACTAGCACAGTTTAGTGATATTTTTTTTATTAATACATACCAAAGACAGCTTCTCGGAGAGCCTCCCCGGATAGCAGCTCTGATAGCAGCTCAGAGAGCCGCTCAGGACAGCAGCTCGGAGAGCCACTCAGGAAAGCAGATCAGAGAGCTGCACGGCGCAGCAGCTTGGGCCATCGTCAGTCAGATATTCTTCTATAACACACAAAAAGTATCACGGTAGCGTCTTAAAACATTAGCATTACTTTCTTCAGTGTAACAACTAATAAGATTCAATGATTTATGAGCATGAGCTATAAATAAAAAAGGTAGCAATGCCTATTCAAAACAAATAGCTTCAGACATAAAAAATAATAGGTGAGTAATAGTTAAAAACAAATAAATGTGTTAATATCTGTCGACGTACTACGATATAATTCTGGACTTCCATCACCCGCACCACACAATGCAATGAAAACAAAAAAAAACATTCCATGCCTTACATACATCTTACTAGCACAGTTTAGTGTTTTTTTTTTTATTAATACATACCAAAGACAGCTTCTCGGAGAGACTCTCCAGATAGCAGCTCGGAGAGCCGCTCAGGACAGCAGCTCGGAGAGCCACTCAGGACAGCAGATCGGAGAGCTGCACGGCGCAGCAGCTTGGGCCATCGTCAGTCAGATATTCTTCTATAACACACAAAAAGTATCACGGTTGCGTCTTAAAACATTAGCATTACTTTCTTCAGTGTGACAACTAATTAAATTCAATGATTTATGAGCATGAGCTATCAATAAAAAAGGTAGCAATGCCTATTCAAAAGAAATAGTTTCAGACATAAAAACAATAGGTAAGTAATAGTTAAAAACAAATGAATGTGTTAATATCAGTCGACGTACTACGATAAAATTCTGGACTTCCATCACCTGCACCACACTATGCAATGAAAACAAAGAAAAACATTCCATGCCTTACATACATCTCACTTGCACAGTTTAGTGATATTTCTCTTTATTAATGCATACCAAAGACAGCTTCTCGGAGAGTCTCTCCGGATAGCAGCTCGGAGAGCCGCTCAGGACAGCAGAACGGAGAGCCACTCAGGACAGCAGATCGGAGAGCTGCACGGCGCAGCAGCTTGGGCCATCGTCAGTCAGATATTCTTCTATAACACACAAAAAGTATCACGGTAGAGTCTTAAAACATTAGCATTACTTTCTTCAGTGTAACAACTAATAAGATTCAATGATTTATGAGCATGAGCTATCAATAAAAAAGGTAGCAATACCTATTCAAAAGAAATAGTTTCAGACATAAAAACAATAGGTAATTAATAGTTAAAAACAAATGAATGTGTTAATATCTGTCTACGTACTACGATATAATTCTGGACTTCCATCACCCGCACCACACTATGCAATGAAAACAAAAAAAAACATTCCATGCCTTACATAAGTCTTACTAGCACAGTTTAGTGATATTTTTTTTTATTAATACATACCAAAGACAGCTTCTCGGAGAGCCTCTCCAGATAGCAGCTCGGAGAGCCGCTCAGGACAGCAGCTCGGAGAGCCACTCAGGATAGCAGATCAGAGAGCTGCACGGCGCAGCAGCTTGGGCCATCGTCAGTCAGATATTCTTCTATAACACACAAAAAGTATCACGGTAGCGTCTTTAAACATTAGCATTACTTTCTCCAGTGTGACAACTAATTAAATTCAATGATTTATGAGCATGAGCTATCAATAAAAAAGGTAGCAATGCCTATTCAAAAGAAATAGTTTCAGACATAAAAACAATAGGTAAGTAATAGTTAAAAACAAATGAATGTGTTAATATCTGTCGACGTACTACGATAAAATTCTGGACTTCCATCACCTGCACCACACTATGCAATGAAAACAAAGAAAAACATTCCATGCCTTACATACATCTCACTTGAAAAGTTTAGGTATATTTCTCTTTATTAATGCATACCAAAGACAGCTTCTCGGAGAGTCTCTCTGGATAGCAGCTCGGAGAGCCGCTCAGGACAACAGAACGGAGAGCCACTCAGGACAGCAGATCGGAGAGCTGCATGGCGCAGCAGCTTGGGCCATCGTCAGTCAGATATTCTTCTATAACACACAAAAAGTATCACGGTAGAGTCTTAAAACATTAGCATTACTTTCTTCAGTGTAACAACTAATAAGATTCAATGATTTATGAGCATGAGCTATAAATAAAAAAGGTAGGTAGCAATGCCTATTCAAAACAAATAGCTTCAGACATAAAAAACAATAGGTGAGTAATAGTTAAAAACAAATGAATGTGTTAATATCTGTCGACGTACTACGATATAATTCTGGACTTCCATCACCCGCACCACACAATGCAATGAAAACAAAAAAAAACATTCCATGCCTTACATACATCTTACTAGCACAGTTTAGTGATATTTTTTTTTATTAATACATACCAAAGACAGCTTCTCGGAGAGACTCTCCAGATAGCAGCTCGGAGAGCCGCTCAGGACAGCAGCTCGGAGAGCCACTCAGGACAGCAGATCGGAGAGCTGCACGGCGCAGCAGCTTGGGCCATCGTCAGTCAGATATTTTTCTATAACACAAAAAGTATCACGGTAGCGTCTTAAAACATTAGCATTACTTTCTTCAGTGTGACAACTAATTAAATTCAATGATTTATGAGCATGAGCTATCAATAAAAAAGGTAGCAATGCCTATTCAAAAGAAATAGTTTCAGACATAAAAACAATAGGTAAGTAATAGTTAAAAACAAATGAATGTGTTAATATCTGTCGACGTACTACGATAAAATTCTGGACTTCCATCACCTGCACCACACTATGCAATGAAAACAAAGAAAAACATTCCATGCCTTACATACATCTCACTTGCACAGTTTAGTGATATTTCTCTTTATTAATGCATACCAAAGACAGCTTCTCGGAGAGTCTCTCCGGATAGCAGCTCGGAGAGCCGTTCAGGACAGCAGAACGGAGAGCCACTCAGGACAGCAGATCGGAGAGCTGCACGGCGCAGCAGCTTGGGCCATCGTCAGTCAGATATTCTTCTATAACACACAAAAAGTATCACGGTAGAGTCTTAAAACATTAGCATTACTTTCTTCAGTGTAACAACTAATAAGATTCAATGATTTATGAGCATGAGCTATAAATAAAAAAGGTAGCAATGCCTATTCAAAACAAATAGCTTCAGACATAAAAAACAATAGGTGAGTAATAGTTAAAAACAAATGAATGTGTTAATATCTGTCGACGTACTACGATATAATTCTGGACTTCCATCACCCGCACCACACTATGCAATGAAAACAAAAAAAAACATTCCATGCCTTACATACATCTTACTAGCACAGTTTAGTGATATTTTTTTTTATTAATACATACCAAAGACAGCTTCTCGGAGAGCCTCTCCAGATAGCAGCTCGGAGAGCCGCTCAGGACAGCAGCTCCGAGAGCCGCTCAGGATAGCAGATCAGAGAGCTGCACGGCGCAGCAGCTTGGGCCATCGTCAGTCAGATATTCTTCTATAACAAACAAAAAGTATCACGGTAGCGTCTTAAAACGTTAGCATTACTTTCTTCAGTGTGACAACTTATTAAATTCAATGATTTATGAGCATGAGCTATAAATAAAAAAGGTAGCAATGCCTATTCAAAAGAAATAGTTTCAGACATAAAAACAATAGGTAAGTAATAGTTAAAAACAAATGAATGTGTTAATATCTGTCGACGTACTACGATAAAATTCTGGACTTCCATCACCCGCACCACACTATGCAATGAAAACAAAAAAAAACATTCCATGCCTTACATACATCTTACTAGCACAGTTTAGTGATATTTTTTTTTATTAATACATACCAAAGACAGCTTCTCGGAGAGCCTCTCCAGATAGCAGCTCGGAGAGCCGCTCAGGACAGCAGCTCGGAGAGCCACTCAGGATAGCAGATCAGAGAGCGGCACGGCGCAGCAGCTTGGGCCATCGTCAGTCAGATATTCTTCTATAACACACAAAAAGTATCACGGTTGCGTCTTAAAACATTAGCATTACTTTCTTCAGTGTGACAACTAATTAAATTCAATGATTTATGAGCATGAGCTATCAATAAAAAAGGTAGCAATGCCTATTCAAAACAAATAGCTTCAGACATAAAAAACAATAGGTGAGTAATAGTTAAAAACAAATGAATGTGTTAATATCTGTCGACGTACTACGATATAATTCTGGACTTCCATCACCCGCACCACACTATGCAATGAAAACAAAAAAAAACATTCCATGCCTTACATACATCTTACTAGCACAGTTTAGTGATATTTTTTTTTAATAATACATACCAAAGACAGCTTCTCGGAGAGCCTCTCCAGATAGCAGCTCGGAGAGCCGCTCAGGACAGCAGCTCGGAGAGCCACTCAGGACAGCAGATCGGAGAGCTGCACGGCGCAGCAGCTTGGGCCATCGTCAGTCAGATATTTTTCTATAACACAAAAAGTATCACGGTAGCGTCTTAAAACATTAGCATTACTTTCTTCAGTGTGACAACTTATTAAATTCAATGATTTATGAGCATGAGCTATAAATAAAAAAGGTAGCAATGCCTATTCAAAAGAAATAGTTTCAGACATAAAAACAATAGGTAAGTAATAGTTAAAAACAAATGAATGTGTTAATATCTGTCGACGTACTACGATAAAATTCTGGACTTTCATCACCCGCACCACACTATGCAATGAAAACAAAAAAAAACATTCCATGCCTTACATACATCTTACTAGCACAGTTTAGTGATATTTTTTTTTATTAATACATACCAAAGACAGCTTCTCGGAGAGCCTCTCCAGATAGCAGCTCGGAGAGCCGCTCAGGACAGCAGCTCGGAGAGCCACTCAGGACAGCAGATCGGAGAGCTGCACGGCGCAGCAGCTTGGGCCATCGTCAGTCAGATATTCTTCTATAACACACAAATAGTATCACGGTAGCGTCTTAAAACATAAGCATTACTTTCTTCAGTGTGACAACTTATTAAATTCAATGATTTATGAGCATGAGCTATAAATAAAAAAGGTAGCAATGCCTATTCAAAACAAATAGCTTGAGACATAAAAAACAATAGGTGAGTAATAGTTAAAAACAAATGAATGTGTTAATATCTGTCGACGTACTACGATAAAATTCTGGACTTCCATCACCCGCACCACACTATGCAATAAAAACAAAAAAAAACATTCCATGCCTTACATACATCTTACTAGCACAGTTTAGTGATATTTTTTTTTAATAATACATACCAAAGACAGCTTCTCGGAGAGCCTCTCCAGATAGCAGCTCGGAGAGCCGCTCAGGACAGCAGCTCGGAGAGCCACTCAGGATAGCAGATCAGAGAGCGGCACGGCGCAGCAGCTTGGGCCATCGTCAGTCAGATATTCTTCTATAACACACAAAAAGTATCACGGTTGCGTCTTAAAACATTAGCATTACTTTCTTCAGTGTGACAACTAGTTAAATTCAATGATTTATGAGCATGAGCTATCAATAAAAAAGGTAGCAATGCCTATTCAAAACAAATAGCTTCAGACATAAAAAACAATAGGTGAGTAATAGTTAAAAACAAATGAATGTGTTAATATCTGTCGACGTACTACGATATAATTCTGGACTTCCATCACCCGCACCACACTATGCAATGAAAACAAAAAAAAACATTCCATGTCTTACATACATCTTACTAGCACAGTTTAGTGATATTTTTTTTTATTAATACATACCAAAGACAGCTTCTCGGAGAGCCTCTCCAGATAGCAGCTCGGAGAGCCGCTCAGGACAGCAGCTCGGAGAGCCACTCAGGACAGCAGATCGGAGAGCTGCACGGCGCAGCAGCTTGGGCCATCGTCAGTCAGATATTCTTCTATAACACACAAATAGTATCACGGTAGCGTCTTAAAACATTAGCATTACTTTCTTCAGTGTGACAACTTATTAAATTCAATGATTTATGAGCATGAGCTATAAATAAAAAAGGTAGCAATGCCTATTCAAAACAAATAGCTTGAGACATAAAAAACAATAGGTGAGTAATAGTTAAAAACAAATGAATGTGTTAATATCTGTCGACGTACTACGATACAATTCTGGACTTCCATCACCCGCACCACACTATGCAATGAAAACAAAAAAAAACATTCCATGCCTTACATACATCTTACTAGCACAGTTTAGTGATATTTTTCTTTATTAATACATACCAAAGACAGCTTCTCGGAGAGCCTCTCCAGATAGCAGCTCGGAGAGCCGCTCAGGACAGCAGCTCGGAGAGCCATTTAGGACAGCAAATCGGAGAGCTGCACGGCGCAGCAGCTTGGGCCATCGTCAGTCAGATATTCTTCTATAACACACAAAAAGTATCACGGTAGCGTCTTAAAAGATTAGCATTACTTTCTTCAGTGTGACGACTAATTAGATTCAATGATTTATGAGCATGAGCTATAAATAAAAAAGGTAGCAATGCCTATTTAAAACAAATAGCTTCAGACATAAAAAACAATAGGTGAGTAATAGTTAAAAACAAATGAATGTGTTAATATCTGTCTACGTACTACGATACAATTCTGGACTTCCATCACCCGCACCACACTATGCAATGAAAACAAAGAAAAACATTCCATGCCTTACATACATCTTACTAGCACAGTTTAGTGATATTTTTCTTTATTAATACATACCAAAGACAGCTTCTCGGAGAGCCTCTCCAGATAGCAGCTCGGAGAGCCGCTCAGGACAGCAGATCGTAGAGCTGCACGGCGCAGCAGCTTGGGCCATCGTCAGTCAGATATTCTTCTATAACACACAAATAGTATCACGGTAGCGTCTTAAAACATTAGCATTACTTTCTTCAGTGTGACAACTAATTAGATTCAATGATTTATGAGCATGAGCTATAAATAAAAAAGGTAGCAATGCCTATTCAAAACAAATAGCTTGAGACATAAAAAACAATAGGTGAGTAATAGTTAAAAACAAATGAATGTGTTAATATCTGTCGACGTACTACGATAAAATTCTGGACTTCCATCACCCGCACCACACTATGCAATAAAAACAAAGAAAAACATTCCATGCCTTACATACATCTCACTCGCACAGTTTAGTGATATTTTTCTTTATTAATACATACCAAAGACAGCTTCTCAGAGAGCCTCTCCGGAAAGCAGCTCGGAGAGCCGCTCAGGACATCAGCTCGGAGAGCCGCTCAGAACAGCAGATCGGAGAGCTGCACGGCGCAGCAGCTTGGGCCATCGTCAGTCAGATATTCTTCTATAACACACAAATAGTATCACGGTAGCGTCTTAAAACATCAGCATTACTTTCTTCAGTGTGAAGACTAATTAGATTCAATGATTTATGAGCATGAGCTATAAATAATAAAAGGTAGCAATGCCTATTTAAAACAAATAGCTTCAGACATAAAAAAAACAATAGGTGAGTAATAGTTAAAAACAAATGAATGTGTTAATATCTGTCGACGTACTACGATAAAATTCTGGACTTCTATCACCCGCACCACACTATGCAATGAAAACAAAAAAAAACAGTCCATGCCTTACATACATCTTACTAGCACAGTTTAGTGATATTTTTCTTTATTAATACATACCAAAGACAGCTTCTCGGAGAGCCTCTCCAGATTGAAGCTCGGAGAGCCGCTCAGGACAGCAGCTCGGAGAGTCACTCAGGAGAGCAGATCGGAGAGCTGCACGGCGCAGCAGCTTGGGCCATCGTCAGTCAGATATTCTTCTATAACACACAAAAAGTATCACGGTAGCGTCTTAAAACATTAGCATTACTTTCTTCAGTGTGACAACTTATTAAATTCAATGATTTATGAGCATGAGCTATAAATAAAAAAGGTAGCAATGCCTATTCAAAAGAAATAGTTTCAGACATAAAAACAATAGGTAAGTAATAGTTAAAAACAAATGAATGTGTTAATATCTGTCGACGTACTACGATATAATTCTGGACTTCTATCACCCGCACCACACTATGCAATGAAAACAAAAAAAAACATTCCATGCCTTACATACATCTTACTAGCACAGTTTAGTGATATTTTTTTTTAATAATACATACCAAAGACAGCTTCTCGGAGAGCCTCTCCAGATAGCAGCTCGGAGAGCCGCTCAGGACAGCAGCTCGGAGAGCCACTCAGGACAGCAGATCGGAGAGCTGCACGGCGCAGCAGGTTGGGCCATCGTCAGTCAGATATTTTTCTATAACACAAAAAGTATCACGGTAGCGTCTTAAAACATTAGCATTACTTTCTTCAGTGTGACAACTTATTAAATTCAATGATTTATGAGCATGAGCTATAAATAAAAAAGGTAGCAATGCCTATTCAAAAGAAATAGTTTCAGACATAAAAACAATAGGTAAGTAATAGTTAAAAACAAATGAATGTGTTAATATCTGTCGACGTACTACGATAAAATTCTGGACTTCCATCACCCGCACCACACCATGCAATGAAAACAAAAAAAAACATTACATGCCTTACATACATCTTACTAGCACAGTTTAGTGATATTTTTTTTTATTAATACATACCAAAGACAGCTTCTCGGAGAGCCTCTCCAGATAGCAGCTCGGAGAGCCGCTCAAGACAGCAGCTCGGAGAGCCACTCAGGATAGCAGATCAGAGAGCGGCACGGCGCAGCAGCTTGGGCCATCGTCAGTCAGATATTCTTCTATAACACACAAAAAGTATCACGGTTGCGTCTTAAAACATTAGCATTACTTTCTTCAGTGTGACAACTAATTAAATTCAATGATTTATGAGCATGAGCTATCAATAAAAAAGGTAGCAATGCCTATTCAAAACAAATAGCTTCAGACATAAAAAACAATAGGTGAGTAATAGTTAAAAACAAATGAATGTGTTAATATCTGTCGACGTACTACGATATAATTCTGGACTTCTATCACCCGCACCACACTATGCAATGAAAACAAAAAAAAACATTCCATGCCTTACATACATCTTACTAGCACAGTTTAGTGATATTTTTTTTTAATAATACATACCAAAGACAGCTTCTCGGAGAGCCTCTCCAGATAGCAGTTCGGAGAGCCGCTCAGGACAGCAGCTCGGAGAGCCACTCAGGACAGCAGATCGGAGAGCTGCACGGCGCAGCAGCTTGGGCCATCGTCAGTCAGATATTTTTCTATAACACAAAAAGTATCACGGTAGCGTCTTAAAACATTAGCATTACTTTCTTCAGTGTGACAACTTATTAAATTCAATGATTTATGAGCATGAGCTATAAATAAAAAAGGTAGCAATGCCTATTCAAAAGAAATAGTTTCAGACATAAAAACAATAGGTAAGTAATAGTTAAAAACAAATGAATGTGTTAATATCTGTCGACGTACTACGATAAAATTCTGGACTTCCATCACCCGCACCACACTATGCAATGAAAACAAAAAAAAACATTACATGCCTTACATACATCTTACTAGCACAGTTTAGTGATATTTTTTTTTATTAATACATACCAAAGACAGCTTCTCGGAGAGCCTCTCCAGATAGCAGCTCGGAGAGCCGCTCAGGACAGCAGCTCGGAGAGCCACTCAGGACAGCAGATCGGAGAGCTGCACGGCGCAGCAGCTTGGGCCATCGTCAGTCAGATATTCTTCTATAACACACAAATAGTATCACGGTAGCGTCTTAAAACATAAGCATTACTTTCTTCAGTGTGACAACTTATTAAATTCAATGATTTATGAGCATGAGCTATAAATAAAAAAGGTAGCAATGCCTATTCAAAACAAATAGCTTGAGACATAAAAAACAATAGGTGAGTAATAGTTAAAAACAAATGAATGTGTTAATATCTGTCGACGTACTACGATAAAATTCTGGACTTCCATCACCCGCACCACACTATGCAATGAAAACAAAAAAAAACATTCCATGCCTTACATACATCTTACTAGCACAGTTTAGTGATATTTTTTTTTAATAATACATACCAAAGACAGCTTCTCGGAGAGTCTCTCCGGATAGCAGCTCGGAGAGCCGCTCAGGACAGCAGAACGGAGAGCCACTCAGGACAGCAGATCGGAGAGCTGCACGGCGCAGCAGCTTGGGCCATCGTCAGTCAGATATTCTTCTATAACACACAAAAAGTATCACGGTAGAGTCTTAAAACATTAGCATTACTTTCTTCAGTGTGACAACTAATTAAATTCAATGATTTATGAGCATGAGCTATCAATAAAAAAGGTAGCAATGCCTATTCAAAACAAATAGCTTCAGACATAAAAAACAATAGGTGAGTAATAGTTAAAAACAAATGAATGTGTTAATATCTGTCGACGTACTACGATATAATTCTGGACTTCCATCACCCGCACCACACTATGCAATGAAAACAAAAAAAAACATTCCATGCCTTACATACATCTTACTAGCACAGTTTAGTGATATTTTTTTTTATTAATACATACCAAAGACAGCTTCTCGGAGAGCCTCTCCAGATAGCAGCTCGGAGAGCCGCTCAGGACAGCAGCTCGGAGAGCCACTCAGGACAGCAGATCGGAGAGCTGCACGGCGCAGCAGCTTGGGCCATCGTCAGTCAGATATTCTTCTATAACACACAAATAGTATCACGGTAGCGTCTTAAAACATTAGCATTACTTTCTTCAGTGTGACAACTTATTAAATTCAATGATTTATGAGCATGAGCTATAAATAAAAAAGGTAGCAATGCCTATTCAAAACAAATAGCTTGAGACATAAAAAACAATAGGTGAGTAATAGTTAAAAACAAATGAATGTGTTAATATCTGTCGACGTACTACGATAAAATTCTGGACTTCCATCACCCGCACCACACTATGCAATAAAAACAAAGAAAAACATTCCATGCCTTACATACATCTCACTCGCACAGTTTAGTGATATTTTTCTTTATTAATACATACCAAAGACAGCTTCTCAGAGAGCCTCTCCGGATAGCAGCTCGGAAAGTTGCTCAGGACAGCAGCTCGAAGAGCCACTCAGGAGAGCAGATCGGAGAGCTGCACGGCGCAGCAGCTTGGGCCATCGTCAGTCAGATATTCTTCTATAACACACAAATAGTATCACGGTAGCGTCTTAAAACATTAGCATTACTTTCTTCAGTGTGACAACTAATTAGATTCAATGATTTATGAGCATGAGCTATCAATAAAAAAGGTAGCAATGCCTATTCAAAAGAAATAGTTTCAGACATAAAAACAATAGGTAAGTAATAGTTAAAAACAAATGAATGTGTTAATATCTGTCGACGTACTACGATAAAATTCTGGACTTCCATCACCCGCACCACACTATGCAATGAAAACAAAGAAAAACATTCCATGCCTTACATACATCTCACTTGCACAGTTTAGTGATATTTTTCTTTATTAATACATACCAAAGACAGCTTTCCGGAGAGCCTCTCCAGATAGCAGCTCGGAGAGCCGCTCAGTACAGCAGCTCGGAGAGCCATTTAGGACAGCAAATCGGAGAGCTGCACGGCGCAGCAGCTTGGGCTATCGTCAGTCAGATATTCTTCTATAACACACAAAAAGTATCACGGTAGCGTCTTAAAAGATTAGCATTACTTTCTTCAGTGTGACGACTAATTAGATTCAATGATTTATGAGCATGAGCTATAAATAAAAAAGGTAGCAATGCCTATTTAAAACAAATAGCTTCAGACATAAAAAACAATAGGTGAGTAATAGTTAAAAACAAATGAATGTGTTAATATCTGTCTACGTACTACGATACAATTCTGGACTTCCATCACCCGCACCACACTATGCAATGAAAACAAAGAAAAACATTCCATGCCTTACATACATCTTACTAGCACAGTTTAGTGATATTTTTCTTTATTAATACATACCAAAGACAGCTTCTCGGAGAGCCTCTCCAGATAGCAGCTCGGAGAGCCGCTCAGGACAGCAGATCGTAGAGCTGCACGGCGCAGCAGCTTGGGCCATCGTCAGTCAGATATTCTTCTATAACACACAAATAGTATCACGGTAGCGTCTTAAAACATTAGCATTACTTTCTTCAGTGTGACAACTAATTAGATTCAATGATTTATGAGCATGAGCTATAAATAAAAAAGGTAGCAATGCCTATTCAAAACAAATAGCTTGAGACATAAAAAACAATAGGTGAGTAATAGTTAAAAACAAATGAATGTGTTAATATCTGTCGACGTACTACGATAAAATTCTGGACTTCCATCACCCGCACCACACTATGCAATAAAAACAAAGAAAAACATTCCATGCCTTACATACATCTCACTCGCACAGTTTAGTGATATTTTTCTTTATTAATACATACCAAAGACAGCTTCTCAGAGAGCCTCTCCGGAAAGCAGCTCGGAGAGCCGCTCAGGACATCAGCTCGGAGAGCCGCTCAGAACAGCAGATCGGAGAGCTGCACGGCGCAGCAGCTTGGGCCATCGTCAGTCAGATATTCTTCTATAACACACAAATAGTATCACGGTAGCGTCTTAAAACATTAGCATTACTTTCTTCAGTGTGAAGACTAATTAGATTCAATGATTTATGAGCATGAGCTATAAATAAAAAAGGTAGCAATGCCTATTTAAAACAAATAGCTTCAGACATAAAAAAAACAATAGGTGAGTAATAGTTAAAAACAAATGAATGTGTTAATATCTGTCGACGTACTACGATAAAATTCTGGACTTCTATCACCCGCACCACACTATGCAATGAAAACAAAAAAAAACAGTCAATGCCTTACATACATCTTACTAGCACAGTTTAGTGATATTTTTCTTTATTAATACATACCAAAGACAGCTTCTCGGAGAGCCTCTCCAGATTGAAGCTCGGAGAGCCGCTCAGGACAGCAGCTCGGAGAGTCACTCAGGATAGCAGATCAGAGAGCTGCACGGCGCAGCAGCTTGGGCCATCGTCAGTCAGATATTCTTCTATAACACACAAAAAGTATCACGGTAGCGTCTTAAAACATTAGCATTACTTTCTTCAGTGTGACAACTAATTAGATTCAATGATTTATGAGCATGAGCTTTAAATAAAAAAGGTAGCAATGCCTATTCAAAACAAATAGCTTGAGACATAAAAAATAATAGGTGAGTAATAGTTAAAAACAAATGAATGTGTTAATATCTGTCGACGTACTACGATAAAATTCTGGACTTCCATCACCCGCACCTTACTATGCAATAAAAACAAAGAAAAACATTCCATGCCTTACATACATTTCACTCGCACAGTTTAGTGATATTTTTCTTTATTAATACATACCAAAGACAGCTTCTCGGAGAGTCTCTCCGGATAGCAGCTCGGAGAGTTGCTCAGGACAGCAGCTTGAAGAGCCACTCAGGAGAGCAGATCGGAGAGCTGCACGGCGCAGCAGCTTGGGCCATCGTCAGTCAGATATTCTTCTATAACACACAAATAGTATCACGGTAGCGTCTTAAAACATTAGCATTACTTTCTTCAGTGTGACGACTAATTAGATTCAATGATTTATGAGCATGAGCTATAAATAAAAAAGGTAGCAATGCCTATTTAAAACAAATAGCTTCAGACATAAAAAAAACAATAGGTGAGTAATAGTTAAAAACAAATGAATGTGTTAATATCTGTCGACGTACTACGATAAAATTCTGGACTTCTATCACCCGCACCACACTATGCAATGAAAACAAAAAAAAACAGTCCATGCCTTACATACATCTTACTAGCACAGTTTAGTGATATTTTTCTTTATTAATACATACCAAAGACAGCTTCTCGGAGAGCCTCTCCAGATTGAAGCTCGGAGAGCCGCTCAGGACAGCAGCTCGGAGAGTCACTCAGGATAGCAGATCAGAGAGCTGCACGGCGCAGCAGCTTGGGCCATCGTCAGTCAGATATTCTTCTATAACACACAAATAGTATCACGGTAGCGTCTTAAAACATTAGCATTACTTTCTTCAGTGTGAAGACTAATTAGATTCAATGATTTATGAGCATGAGCTATAAATAAAAAAGGTAGCAATGCCTATTTAAAACAAATAGCTTCAGACATAAAAAAAACAATAGGTGAGTAATAGTTAAAAACAAATGAATGTGTTAATATCTGTCGACGTACCACGATAAAATTCTGGACTTCTATCACCCGCACCACACTATGCAATGAAAACAAAAAAAAACAGTCCATGCCTTACATACATCTTACTAGCACAGTTTAGTGATATTTTTCTTTATTAATACATACCAAAGACAGCTTCTCGGAGAGCCTCTCCAGATTGAAGCTCGGAGAGCCGCTCAGGACAGCAGCTCGGAGAGTCACTCAGGATAGCAGATCAGAGAGCTGCACGGCGCAGCAGCTTGGGCCATCGTCAGTCAGATATTCTTCTATAACACACAAAAAGTATCACGGTAGCGTCTTAAAACATTAGCATTACTTTCTTCAGTGTGACAACTAATTAGATTCAATGATTTATGAGCATGAGCTATAAATAAAAAAGGTAGCAATGCCTATTTAAAACAAATAGCTTCAGACATAAAAAAAACAATAGGTGAGTAATAGTTAAAAACAAATGAATGTGTTAATATCTGTCGACGTACTACGATAAAATTCTGGACTTCTATCACCCGCACCACACTATGCAATGAAAACAAAAAAAAACATTCCATGCCTTACATACATCTCACTCGCACAGTTTAGTGATATTTTTCTTTATTAATACATACCAAAGACAGCTTCTCGGAGAGCCTCTCCAGATTGAAGCTCGGAGAGTCACTCAGGATAGCAGATCAGAGAGCTGCACGGCGCAGCAGCTTGGGCCATCGTCAGTCAGATATTCTTCTATAACACACAAAAAGTATCACGGTAGCGTCTTAAAACATTAGCATTACTTTCTTCAGTGTGACAACTAATTAGATTCAATGATTTATGAGCATGAGCTTTAAATAAAAAAGGTAGCAAAGCCTATTCAAAACAAATAGCTTGAGACATAAAAAACAATAGGTGCGTAATAGTTAAAAACAAATGAATGTGTTAATATCTGTCGACGTACTACGATAAAATTCTGGACTTCCATCACCCGCACCTTACTATGCAATAAAAACAAAGAAAAACATTCCATGCCTTACATACATTTCACTCGCACAGTTTAGTGATATTTTTCTTTATTAATACATACCAAAGACAGCTTCTCGGAGAGTCTCTCCGGATAGCAGCTCGGAGAGTTGCTCAGGACAGCAGCTTGAAGAGCCACTCAGGAGAGCAGATCGGAGAGCTGCACGGCGCAGCAGCTTGGGCCATCGTCAGTCAGATATTCTTCTATAACACACAAATAGTATCACGGTAGCGTCTTAAAACATTAGCATTACTTTCTTCTGTGTGACGACTAATTAGATTCAATGATTTATGAGCATGAGCTATAAATAAAAAAGGTAGCAATGCCTATTTAAAACAAATAGCTTCAGACATAAAAAAAACAATAGGTGAGTAATAGTTAAAAACAAATGAATGTGTTAATATCTGTCGACGTACTACGATAAAATTCTGGACTTCTATCACCCGCACCACACTATGCAATGAAAACAAAAAAAAAATTCCATGCCTTACATACATCTTACTAGCACAGTTTAGTGATATTTTTCTTTATTAATACATACCAAAGACAGCTTCTCGGAGAGCCTCTCCAGATTGAAGCTCGGAGAGCCGCTCAGGACAGCAGCTCGGAGAGTCACTCAGGATAGCAGATCAGAGAGCTGCACGGCGCAGCAGCTTGGGCCATCGTCAGTCAGATATTCTTCTATAACACACAAAAAGTATCACGGTAGCGTCTTAAAACATTAGCATTACTTTCTTCAGTGTGACAACTAATTAGATTCAATGATTTATGAGCATGAGCTTTAAATAAAAAAGGTAGCAATGCCTATTCAAAACAAATAGCTTGAGACATAAAAAACAATAGGTGCGTAATAGTTAAAAACAAATGAATGTGTTAATATCTGTCGACGTACTACGATAAAATTCTGGACTTCCATCACCCGCACCTTACTATGCAATAAAAACAAAGAAAAACATTCCATGCCTTACATACATTTCACTCGCACAGTTTAGTGATATTTTTCTTTATTAATACATACCAAAGACAGCTTCTCGGAGAGTCTCTCCGGATAGCAGCTCGGAGAGTTGCTCAGGACAGCAGCTTGAAGAGCCACTCAGGAGAGCAGATCGGAGAGCTGCACGGCGCAGCAGCTTGGGCCATCGTCAGTCAGATATTCTTCTATAACACACAAATAGTATCACGGTAGCGTCTTAAAACATTAGCATTACTTTCTTCAGTGTGACGACTAATTAGATTCAATGATTTATGAGCATGAGCTATAAATAAAAAAGGTAGCAATGCCTATTTAAAACAAATAGCTTCAGACATAAAAAAAACAATAGGTGAGTAATAGTTAAAAACAAATGAATGTGTTAATATCTGTCGACGTACTACGATAAAATTCTGGACTTCTATCACCCGCACCACACTATGCAATGAAAACAAAAAAAAAATTCCATGCCTTACATACATCTTACTAGCACAGTTTAGTGATATTTTTCTTTATTAATACATACCAAAGACAGCTTCTCGGAGAGCCTATCCAGATAGCAGCTCGGGGAGCCGCTCAGGACAGCAGCTCGGAGAGTCACTCAGGACAGCAGATCAGAGAGCTGCACGGCGCAGCAGCTTGGGCCATCGTCAGTCAGATATTCTTCTATAACACACAAAAAGTATCACGGTAGCGTCTTAAAACATTAGCATTACTTTCTTCAGTGTGACAACTAATAAGATTCAATGATTTATGAGCATGAGCTATAAATAAAACAATGCCTATTCAAAACAAATAGCTTCAGACATAAAAAACAATAGGTGAGTAATAGTTAAAAACAAATGAATGTGTTAATATCTGTCGACGTACTACGATAAAATTCTGGACTTCCATCACCCGCACCACACTATGCAATAAAAACAAAGAAAAACATTCCATGCCTTACATACATCTCACTCGCACAGTTTAGTGATATTTTTCTTTATTAATACATACCAAAGACAGCTTCTCACAGAGCCTCTCCGGATAGCAGGTCGGAGAGTTGCTCAGGACAGCAGCTCGAAGAGCCACTCAGGAGAGCAGATCGGAGAGCTGCACGGCGCAGCAGCTTGGGCCATCGTCAGTCAGATATTCTTCTATAACACACAAAAAGTATCACGGTAGCGTCTTAAAAGTTTAGCATTACTTTCTTCAGTGTGACAACTAATTAGATTCAATGATTTATGAGCATGAGCTTTAAATAAAAAAGGTAGCAATGCCTATTCAAAACAAATAGCTTGAGACATAAAAAACAATAGGTGAGTTATGGTTAAAAACAAATGAATGTGTTAATGTCTGTCGACTTAATACGATAAAATTCTGGACTTCCATCACCCGCACCACACTATGCAATGAAAACAAAAAAATATTCCATGCCTTACATACATCTTACTAGCACAGTTTAGTGATATTTTTCTTTATTAATACATACCAAAGACAGCTTCTCGGAGAGCCTCTCCAGATAGCAGCTCGGAGAGCCGCTCAGGACAGCAGCTCGGAGAGCCACTCAGGACAGCAGATCGTAGAGCTGCACGGCGCAGCAGCTTGGGCCATCGTCAGTCAGATATTCTTCTATAACACACAAATAGTATCACGGTAGCGTCTTAAAACATTAGCATTACTTTCTTCAGTGTGACAACTAATTAGATTCAATGATTTATGAGCATGAGCTATAAATAAAAAAGGTAGCAATGCCTATTCAAAACAAATAGCTTGAGACATAAAAAACAATAGGTGAGTAATAGTTAAAAACAAATGAATGTGTTAATATCTGTCGACGTACTACGATAAAATTCTGGACTTCCATCACCCGCACCACACTATGCAATAAAAACAAAGAAAAACATTCCATGCCTTACATACATCTCACTCGCACAGTTTAGTGATATTTTTCTTTATTAATACATACCAAAGACAGCTTCTCAGAGAGCCTCTCCGGAAAGCAGCTCGGAGAGCCACTCAGGAAATCAGCTCGGAGAGCCGCTCAGAACAGCAGATCGGAGAGCTGCACGGCGCAGCAGCTTGGGCCATCGTCAGTCAGATATTCTTCTATAACACACAAATAGTATCACGGTAGCGTCTTAAAACATTAGCATTACTTTCTTCAGTGTGACGACTAATTAGATTCAATGATTTATGAGCATGAGCTATAAATAAAAAAGGTAGCAATGCCTATTTAAAACAAATAGCTTTAGACATAAAAAAAACAATAGGTGAGTAATAGTTAAAAACAAATGAACGTGTTAATATCTGTCGACGTACTACGATAAAATTCTGGACTTCTATCACCCGCACCACACTATGCAATGAAAACAAAAAAAAAACATTCCATGCCTTACATACATCTTACTAGCACAGTTTAGTGATATTTTTCTTTATTAATACATACCAAAGACAGCTTCTCACATAGCCTCTCCGGATAGCAGCTCGGAGAGTTGCTCAGGACAGCAGCTCGAAGAGCCACTCAGGAGAGCAGATCGGAGAGCTGCACGGCGCAGCAGCTTGGGCCATCGTCAGTCAGATATTCTTCTATAACACACAAATAGTATCACGGTAGCGTCTTAAAAGATTAGCATTACTTTCTTCAGTGTGACAACTAATAAGATTCAATGATTTATGAGCATGAGCTATTAATAAAACAATGCCTATTCAAAACAAATAGCTTCAGACATAAAAAACAATAGGTGAGTAATAGTTAAAAACAAATGAATGTGTTAATA
Source organism: Selenia dentaria (assembly GCA_917880725.1). NCBI lineage: Eukaryota > Metazoa > Arthropoda > Insecta > Lepidoptera > Geometridae > Selenia > Selenia dentaria. Next base: position 14,138,199 of record OU862888.1, on the reverse strand, counting down.
TCTGTCGACTTACTACGATAAAATTCTGGACTTCCATCACCCGCACCACACTATGCAATGAAAACAAAAAAAAACATTCCATGCCTTACATACATCTTACTAGCACAGTTTAGTGATATTTTTCTTTATTAATACATACCAAAGACAGCTTCTCGGAGAGCCTCTCCAGATAGCAGCTCGGAGAGCCGCTCAGGACAGCAGCTCGGAGAGTCACTAAGGATAGCAGATCAGAGAGCTGCACGGCGCAGCAGCTTGGGCCATCGTCAGTCAGATATTCTTCTATAACACACAAAAAGTATCACGGTAGCGTCTTAAAAGATTAGCATTACTTTCTTCAGTGTGACGACTAATTAGATTCAATGATTTATGAGCATGAGCTATAAATAAAAAAGGTAGCAATGCCTATTTAAAACAAATAGCTTCAGACATAAAAAAAAACAATAGGTGAGTAATAGTTAAAAACAAATGAACGTGTTAATATCTGTCTACGTACTACGATAAAATTCTGGACTTCTATCACCCGCACCACACTATGCAATGAAAACAAAAAAAACATTCCATGCCTTACATACATCTTACTAGCACAGTTTAGTGATATTTTTCTTTATTAATACATACCAAAGACAGCTTCTCGGAGAGCCTCTCCAGATAGCAGCTCGGAGAGCCGCTCAGGACAGCAGCTCGGAGAGTCACTCAGGATAGCAGATCAGAGAGCTGCACGGCGCAGCAGCTTGGGCCATCGTCAGTCAGATATTCTTCTATAACACACAAAAAGTATCACGGTAGCGTCTTAAAAGTTTAGCATTACTTTCTTCAGTGTGACAACTAATAAGATTCAATGATTTATGAGTATGAGCTATAAAAAAAAAAGGTAGCAATGCCTATTCAAAACAAATAGCTTCAGACATAAAAAACAATAGGTGAGTAATAGTTAAAAACAAATGAATATGTTAATATCTGTCGACGTACTACGATATAATTCTGGACTTCCATCACCCGCACAACACTATGCAATAAAAACAAAGAAAAACATTCCATGCCTTACATACATCTTACTAGCACAGTTAAGTGATTTTTTTTTTTAATACATACCAAAGACAGCTTCTCGGAGAGCCTCTCCAGATAGCAGCTCGGAAAGCAGCTCAGCACAGCAGCTCGGAGAGCCACTCAGGACAGCAGATCGGAGAGCTGCACGGCGCAGCAGCTTGGGCCATCGTCAGTCAGATATTTTTCTATAACACAAAAAGTATCACGGTAGCGTCTTAAAACTTTAGCATTACTTTCTTCAGTGTGACAACTAATTAGATTCAATGATTTATGAGCATGAGCTATAAATAAAAAAGGTAGCAATGCCTATTCAAAACAAATAGCTTGAGACATAAAAAACAATAGGTGAGTAATAGTTAAAAACAAATGAATGTGTTAATATCTGTCTACGTACTACGATAAAATTCTGGACTTCCATCACCCGCACCACACTATGCAATAAAAACAAAGAAAAACATTCCATGCCTTACATACATCTCACTCGCACAGTTTAGTGATATTTTTCTTTATTAATACATACCAAAGACAGCTTCTCACAGAGCCTCTCCGGATAGCAGCTCGGAGAGTTGCTCAGGACAGCAGCTCGAAGAGCCACTCAGGAGAGCAGATCGGAGAGCTGCACGGCGCAGCAGCTTGGGCCATCGTCAGTCAGATATTTTTCTATAACACACAAAAAGTATCACGGTAGCGTCTTAAAACATTAGCATTACTTTCTTCAGTGTGACAACTAATAAGATTCAATGATTTATGAGCATGAGCTATAAATAAAACAATGCCTATTCAAAACAAATAGCTTCAGACATAAAAAACAATAGGTGAGTAATAGTTAAAAACAAATGAGTGTGTTAATATCTGTCGACTTACTACGATAAAATTCTGGACTTCCATCACCCGCACCACACTTTGCAATAAAAACAAAAAAACATTCCATGCCTTACATACATCTTACTAGCACAGTTTAGTGATATTTTTCTTTATTAATACATACCAAAGACAGCTTCTCGGAGAGCCTCTCCAGATAGCAGCTCGGAGAGCCGCTCAGGACAGCAGCTCGGAGAGCCACTCAGGACAGCAGATCGGAGAGCTGCACGGCGCAGCAGCTTGGGCCATCGTCAGTCAGATATTTTTCTATAACACAAAAAGTATCACGGTAGCGTCTTAAAACATTAGCATTACTTTCTTCAGTGTGACAACTAATGAGATTCAATGATTTATGAGCATGAGCTTTAAATAAAAAAGGTAGCAATGCCTATTCAAAACAAATAGCTTGAGACATAAAAACAATAGGTGAGTAATAGTTAAAAACAAATGAATGTGTTAATATCTGTCGACGTACTACGATAAAATTCTGGACTTCCATCACCCGCACCACACTATGCAATAAAAACAACGAAAAACATTCCATGCCTTACATACATCTCACTCGCACAGTTTAGTGATATTTTTCTTTACTAATACATACCAAAGACAGCTTCTCAGAGAGCCTCTCCGGAAAGCAGCTCGGAGAGCCGCTCAGGACATCAGCTCGTAGAGCCACTCAGAACAGCAGATCGGAGAGCTGCACGGCGCAGCAGCTTGGGCCATCGTCAGTCAGATATTCTTCTATAACACACAAAAAGTATCACGGTAGCGTCTTAAAAGATTAGCATCTCTTTCTTAAGTGTGACGACTAATTAGATTCAATGATTTATGAGCATGAGCTATAAATAAAAAAGGTAGCAATGCCTATATAAAACAAATAGCTTTAGACATAAAAAAACAATAGGTGAGTAATAGTTAAAAACAAATGAACGTGTTAATATCTGTCGACGTACTACGATAAAATTCTGGACTTCTATCACCCGCACCACACTATGCAATGAAAACAAAAAAAACATTCCATGCCTTACATACATCTTACTAGCACAGTTTAGTGATATTTTTCTTTATTAATACATACCAAAGACAGCTTCTCGGAGAGCCTCTCCAGATAGCAGCTCGGAGAGCCGCTCAGGACAGCAGCTCGGAGAGTCACTCAGGATAGCAGATCAGAGAGCTGCACGGCGCAGCAGCTTGGGCCATCGTCAGTCAGATATTCTTCTATAACACACAAAAAGTATCACGGTAGCGTCTTAAAAGATTAGCATTACTTTCTTCAGTATGACGACTAATTAGATTCAATGATTTATGAGCATGAGCTATAAATAAAAAAGGTAGCAATGCCTTTTTAAAACAAATAGCTTCAGACATAAAAAAAACAATAGGTGAGTAATAGTTAAAAACAAATGAATGTGTTAATATCTGTCGACGTACTACGATAAAATTCTGGACTTCCATCACCCGCACCACACTATGCAATGAAAACAAAAAAAAACATTCCATGCCTTACATACATCTTACTAGCACAGTTTAGTGATATTTTTCTTTATTAATACATACCAAAGACAGCTTCTCGGAGAGCCTCTCCAGATAGCAGCTCGGAGAGCCGCTCAGGACAGCAGCTCGGAGAGTCACTCAGGATAGCAGATCAGAGAGCTGCACGGCGCAGCAGCTTGGGCCATCGTCAGTCAGATATTCTTCTATAACACACAAAAAGTATCACGGTAGCGTCTTAAAAGATTAGCATTACTTTCTTCAGTGTGAAGACTAATTAGATTCAATGATTTATGAGCATGAGCTATAAATAAAAAAGGTAGCAATGCCTATTTAAAACAAATAGCTTCAGACATAAAAAAAACAATAGGTGAGTAATAGTTAAAAACAAATGAATGTGTTAATATCTGTCGACTTACTACGATAAAATTCTGGACTTCCATCACCCGCACCACACTTTGCAATAAAAACAAAAAAACATTCCATGCCTTACATACATCTTACTAGCACAGTTAAGTGATATTTTTCTTTATTAATACATACCAAAGACAGCTTCTCGGAGAGCCTCTCCAGATAGCAGCTCGGAGAGCCGCTCAGGACAGCAGCTCGGAGAGTCACTCAGGATAGCAGATCAGAGAGCTGCACGGCGCAGCAGCTTGGGCCATCGTCAGTCAGATATTCTTCTATAACACACAAAAAGTATCACGGTAGCGTCTTAAAAGATTAGCATTACTTTCTTCAGTGTGAAGACTAATTAGATTCAATGATTTATGAGCATGAGCTATAAATAAAAAAGGTAGCAATGCCTATTTAAAACAAATAGCTTCAGACATAAAAAAAACAATAGGTGAGTAATAGTTAAAAACAAATGAATGTGTTAATATCTGTCGACTTACTACGATAAAATTCTGGACTTCCATCACCCGCACCACACTTTGCAATAAAAACAAAAAAACATTCCATGCCTTACATACATCTTACTAGCACAGTTAAGTGATATTTTTCTTTATTAATACATACCAAAGACAGCTTCTCGGAGAGCCTCTCCAGATAGCAGCTCGGAGAGCCGCTCAGGACAGCAGCTCGGAGAGTCACTCAGGATAGCAGATCAGAGAGCTGCACGGCGCAGCAGCTTGGGCCATCGTCAGTCAGATATTCTTCTATAACACACAAAAAGTATCACGGTAGCGTCTTATGAGCATGAGCTATAAATAAAAAAGGTAGCAATGCCTACTTAAAACAAATAGCTTCAGACATAAAAAAACAATAGGTGAGTAATAGTTAAAAACAAATGAATGTGTTAATATCTGTCGACGTACTACGATAAAATTCTGGACTTCCATCACCCGCACCACACTATGCAATAAAAACAAAGAAAAACATTCCATGCCTTACATACATCTCACTCGGACAGTTTAGTGATATTTTTCTTTATTAATACATACCAAAGACAGCTTCTCAGAGAGCCTCTCCGGAAAGCAGCTTGGAGAGCCGCTCAGGACATCAGCTCGGAGAGCCGCTCAGAACAGCAGATCGGAGAGCTGCACGGCGCAGCAGCTTGGGCCATCGTCAGTCAGATATTCTTCTATAACACACAAATAGTATCACGGTAGCGTCTTAAAACATTAGCATTACTTTCTTCAGTGTGACGACTAATTAGATTCAATGATTTATGAGCATGAGCTATAAATAAAAAAGGTAGCAATGCCTATTTAAAACAAATAGCTTCAGACATAAAAAAAACAATAGGTGAGTAATAGTTAAAAACAAATGAACGTGTTAATATCTGTCGACGTACTACGATAAAATTCTGGACTTCTATCACCCGCACCACACTATGCAATGAAAACAAAAAAAAACATTCCATGCCTTACATACATCTTACTAGCACAGTTTAGTGATATTTTTCTTTATTAATACATACCAAAGACAGCTTCTCGGATAGCCTCTCCAGATAGCAGCTCGGAGAGCCGCTCAGGACAGCAGCTCGGAGAGTCACTCAGGATAGCAGATCAGAGAGCTGCATGGCGCAGCAGCTTGGGCCATCGTCAGTCAGATATTCTTCTATAACACACAAAAAGTATCACGGTAGCGTCTTAAAAGATTAGCATTACTTTCTTCAGTGTGACAACTAATAAGATTCAATGATTTATGAGCATGAGCTATAAATAAAACAATGCGTATTCAAAACAAATAGCTTCAGACATAAAAAACAATAGGTGAGTAATAGTTAAAAACAAATGAATGTGTTAATATCTGTCGACTTACTACGATAAAATTCTGGACTTCCATCACCCGCACCACACTTTGCAATAAAAACAATTAAATATTCCATGCCTTACATACATCTTACTAGCACAGTTTAGTGATATTTTTCTTTATTAATACATACCAAAGACAGCTTCTCGGAGAGCCTCTCCAGATAGCAGCTCAGAGAGCCGCTCAGGACAGCAGCTCGGAGAGCCACTCAGGACAGCAGATCGGAGAGCTGCACGGCGCAGCAGCTTGGGCCATCGTCAGTCAGATATTCTTCTATAACACACAAATAGTATCACGGTAGCGTCTTAAAACATTAGCATTACTTTCTTCAGTGTGACAACTAATTAGATTCAATGATTTATGAGCATGAGCTATAAATAAAAAAGGTAGCAATGCCTATTCAAAACAAATAGCTTGAGACATAAAAAACAATAGGTGAGTAATAGTTAAAAACAAATGAATGTGTTAATATCTGTCTACGTACTACGATAAAATTCTGGACTTCCATCACCCGCACCACACTATGCAATAAAAACAAAGAAAAACATTCCATGCCTTACATACATCTCACTCGCACAGTTTAGTGATATTTTTCTTTATTAATACATACCAAAGACAGCTTCTCAGAGAGCCTCTCCGGATAGCAGCTCGGAGAGTTGCTCAGGACAGCAGCTCGAAGAGCCACTCAGGAGAGCAGATCGGAGAGCTGCACGGCGCAGCAGCTTGGGCCATCGTCAGTCAGATATTTTTCTATAACACACAAAAAGTATCACGGTAGCGTCTTAAAACATAAGCATTACTTTCTTCAGTGTGACAACTAATAAGATTCAATGATTTATGAGCATGAGCTATAAATAAAACAATGCCTATTCAAAACAAATAGCTTCAGACATAAAAAACAATAGGTGAGTAATAGTTAAAAACAAATGAATGTGTTAATATCTGTCGACTTACTACGATAAAATTCTGGACTTCCATCACCCGCACCACACTTTGCAATAAAAACAAAAAAACATTCCATGCCTTACATACATCTTACTAGCACAGTTTAGTGATATTTTTCTTTATTAATACATACCAAAGACAGCTTCTCGGATAGCCTCTCCAGATAGCAGCTCGGAGAGCCGCTCAGGACAGCAGCTCGGAGAGTCACTCAGGATAGCAGATCAGAGAGCTGCATGGCGCAGCAGCTTGGGCCATCGTCAGTCAGATATTCTTCTATAACACACAAAAAGTATCACGGTAGCGTCTTAAAAGATTAGCATTACTTTCTTCAGTGTGACAACTAATAAGATTCAATGATTTATGAGCATGAGCTATAAATAAAACAATGCGTATTCAAAACAAATAGCTTCAGACATAAAAAACAATAGGTGAGTAATAGTTAAAAACAAATGAATGTGTTAATATCTGTCGACTTACTACGATAAAATTCTGGACTTCCATCACCCGCACCACACTTTGCAATAAAAACAAAAAAATATTCCATGCCTTACATACATCTTACTAGCACAGTTTAGTGATATTTTTCTTTATTAATACATACCAAAGACAGCTTCTCGGAGAGCCTCTCCAGATAGCAGCTCAGAGAGCCGCTCAGGACAGCAGCTCGGAGAGTCACTCAGGATAGCAGATCAGAGAGCTGCATGGCGCAGCAGCTTGGGCCATCGTCAGTCAGATATTCTTCTATAACACACAAAAAGTATCACGGTAGCGTCTTAAAAGATTAGCATTACTTTCTTCAGTGTGACAACTAATAAGATTCAATGATTTATGAGCATGAGCTATAAATAAAACAATGCGTATTCAAAACAAATAGCTTCAGACATAAAAAACAATAGGTGAGTAATAGTTAAAAACAAATGAATGTGTTAATATCTGTCGACTTACTACGATAAAATTCTGGACTTCCATCACCCGCACCACACTTTGCAATAAAAACAATTAAATATTCCATGCCTTACATACATCTTACTAGCACAGTTTAGTGATATTTTTCTTTATTAATACATACCAAAGACAGCTTCTCGGAGAGCCTCTCCAGATAGCAGCTCGGAGAGCCGCTCAGGACAGCAGCTCGGAGAGCCACTCAGGACAGCAGATCGGAGAGCTGCACGGCGCAGCAGCTTGGGCCATCGTCAGTCAGATATTCTTCTATAACACACAAATAGTATCACGGTAGCGTCTTAAAACATTAGCATTACTTTCTTCAGTGTGACAACTAATTAGATTCAATGATTTATGAGCATGAGCTATAAATAAAAAAGGTAGCAATGCCTATTCAAAACAAATAGCTTGAGACATAAAAAACAATAGGTGAGTAATAGTTAAAAACAAATGAATGTGTTAATATCTGTCTACGTACTACGATAAAATTCTGGACTTCCATCACCCGCACCACACTATGCAATAAAAACAAAGAAAAACATTCCATGCCTTACATACATCTCACTCGCACAGTTTAGTGATATTTTTCTTTATTAATACATACCAAAGACAGCTTCTCAGAGAGCCTCTCCGGATAGCAGCTCGGAGAGTTGCTCAGGACAGCAGCTCGAAGAGCCACTCAGGAGAGCAGATCGGAGAGCTGCACGGCGCAGCAGCTTGGGCCATCGTCAGTCAGATATTTTTCTATAACACACAAAAAGTATCACGGTAGCGTCTTAAAACATAAGCATTACTTTCTTCAGTGTGACGACTAATTAGATTCAATGATTTATGAGCATGAGCTATAAATAAAAAAGGTAGCAATGCCTATTTAAAACAAATAGCTTCAGACATAAAAAAACAATAGGTGAGTAATAGTTAAAAACAAATGAATGTGTTAATATCTGTCGACGTACTACGATAAAATTCTGGACTTCTATCACCCGCACCACACTATGCAATGAAAACAAAAAAAAACATTCCATGCCTTACATACATCTTACTAGCACAGTTTAGTGATATTTTTCTTTATTAATACATACCAAAGACAGCTTCTCGGATAGCCTCTCCAGATAGCAGCTCGGAGAGCCGCTCAGGACAGCAGCTCGGAGAGTTGTAACCGATCTAGATTACTAGATTATCGGTTCTCTTAAAAACTAGTTTAAATAAGCGACATCTGTAGGCAAACTCACAAACGACTACCTAAATTCCGTTTGAAGATTAAAGCAACCTTTAAATCGAGATAACTACCCTTGCTGCGCGCTGAGGTAGTTCGGCGATTCACCGATAGAGGTCGCATATATCAATCAAAAATATGGACAGTGACAGTTAAACAAATGTCAATCGAGTTTAGAGAAAATAATGCCACGAGTTGTGAGTTCCGGTGAACGGACGTTGATATTTTGAAAAAGTTCAAAATGCAGTGTAGTGATTGGACTGACGACTACGACGGGTTTGAGGCCTTTTTCATTACCATATAAGGTAGCGAAATGCGCCTCCGACTTCCGCCCCAACTTGTTGTTTTTACTGCAAGCGCAACCAACCTCACTTTGTCATCGGCTGTCGACTGTGCAACTGCTAATAAATTACTACGACTAGTGCTACAGAGTCTTATATAATTCGCACATCAATCTTCAGAACCCCCATACATTGGGGTTCCAGTACGAGGCGGAATCGTTCCAGTACGAGGCGGAATCGTTCCAGTACAAGGCAGAATCGTTCCAGTACGAGGCTGAATCCTTCCAGTACACGACGTCTGAACTCCGGCCGTCCTCTGATCTTCAGCACCGACCGCGGCCACCCTTCTCTACAGCGATTGCTGGGAATTTCTACCGGCGCGGCGGTGTGGAGCCGACCCTGCACGGCAGACCTGCTGCTGAGCATCGGCCAATACTAGCGGACCGGAGCTAAGTCCTTAAACAAGGAAGCTTGCCAAATTTCCATACCTGTCTGAGATCCACGACCCTTTTTATTTATTATACTTATATCAGCCTCTCTCTTCTTTCTCTCATGCTCCCTTCTACCCTGAGTAGGTAGGAAGGTGACATTGGCGCCCCTACAAATTAGGATCAGACAGGTTGGTTTGGCAAACTTTCTTGGGTGTGGCTCTGCCATACTTATTCTGTATACTGTGTCTTATTGTGTTCCTTTCGTGTGTGTTAGTTATAAGTTGTGATTGGCCCTGTGCAGGCCCGGGGTCTGAGAATAGGCCGGCTGCAGCTCTGCATGTCGTAAGAAGCGACTGAAAGACAACGGGTAACACCCAGGGGGTCAGTAATCCACCCATTACCGTCTTCAACGAATTTTATTTTCACCTAAAATTAAATTTTAGTTTTTTTTACAGCTTGCATAATTAATAACTTTTCTTAATAAATATCTAATATTCCATATTCACCTCTGTTCAACTTATAAATGGCACACACCTTATTTGTATTTCTACCTACGTGTTATTTTCATCTGAAAAAATTATACCCTTTTAAATATTTTTTTAATTGACCTTGTATGACACTGTTGTCATTGGGTATATAGGTCAAGTATACTTTCACAACTACAAACATGAGTCTACAACTTAACTTTTTATCTCTGCAAAAGGCTGAATTAGCATATGAAGTGGCACTGCGCGGTGGCTCGCATACTGAATCTGTTCAGGACTTAAGGAAACAGATTGTGAAACTATCCAAAGACATGCTTTCTGAGGATATATTGGAGTCACACTTGGACCCTGAGGTCGATATAAGTCAACTCAAGGAGTCAATGGCAAAAGCAAAAAGCAACATTGCTCTCCTCAAAACTAAATTTGGAAAAAATCTTTTTTTTAAGAAAAGAAGTTTTAATCAACCATATGAACCACAGGTTGATAAGGATAAGTGCATCCAATAGTGAAGATTTTAAGTCGGTGTCTTCTAAACTAAATTCTCTTAACAAGGACTTACAAATCTATTATTTTTATTCTTTTCTAAAGAAATTCTATTATTTCTAATATTAATAAACTTAATTAATAACAACAACAATTCTAAAATAAGTAAATACATATCCTAGTAATTATTTCACTTTCTTGACATTTGCAAATCTTTGTACTGAATAATTTGTTGACAACTTAAAATAAATAAATATTCTCAAATAAAACCAAATTCATGCTATGATTAAATTAATAAAGCTTTAAATATACAATCTTACAACTAAAACGCATATTCTATGTATCTTAAATATCTAAAATATAATTGATTAATGCAACCAAACTCATAGGGTGCAACTTTTTAATAATCTCTTACAATAATCTTATATATAAAGGAAAAATAAATCCTTATATACAATAAATCTTATAGGTAACAGTATCTTATATACTTCTTGAATTCTAATAACTTGTGATCCTTTCTTATATTGATCATTATTTATATCTTATATACAACGATGGCATAAGATATATTATAACTTAACTACAATACATATAATGTACTACAAACTATACATCTTAACTTATATACCTACTGAATTAATTTAACTTCCTTAAATACTCTTTGTCACTCTCCACTTTCAATGGAATAGTGTTATAACATAGCTAAAATCATTCTTTCACGTGCCAGCCATGGTAATTCTTCAAATAGAGAGCGGTGTCCAAACTCTTTAAAAACAAGCCTTATTGGTCTGAGCGGTAGATAACTCACTAAACAAGCCTTTATCTATGTTATTTCCTTTTGATTAAATTCTCTGTCTTAAAATTTAATTTAACTTAGGCAATTATGGAACTTATATTCAAAAAAATTTAAATTATCCATGAAGTCTGCAATAAGTACTTAACTTATCTATGTTCTAGTGTGTATTCATACCTATAATGTAGCTAGCTGTCTTAGAAGTTAACTTCTGCAGCCTACAATTTCCATTCCTCTCAATATTGCTGTCAATAATCGTTTCTTGGGATATCTAATCCAAACGATGGGGGGGAATTCTAGGAGATACTTGGGTATGTGTCTGCACATAGACATAGTTAATAACTTAAGATCATATACTGGAGTTTCTGTAGCTTATATAAGATACTCAAAGTTAGGTCTTAGGTTAAGTATTTTTTTTCTTTCTTAGAACTGCTCAAGGCTAGTGAATTTTTTTTTCCTAGTAAAAAAATTCTTTCTTGGGTGGGGAGATATGTAACCGATCTAGATTACTAGATTATCGGTTCTCTTAAAAACTAGTTTAAATAAGCGACATCTGTAGGCAAACTCACAAACGACTACCTAAATTCCGTTTGAAGATTAAAGCAACCTTTAAATCGAGATAACTACCCTTGCTGCGCGCTGAGGTAGTTCGGCGATTCACCGATAGAGGTCGCATATATCAATCAAAAATATGGACAGTGACAGTTAAACAAATGTCAATCGAGTTTAGAGAAAATAATGCCACGAGTTGTGAGTTCCGGTGAACGGACGTTGATATTTTGAAAAAGTTCAAAATGCAGTGTAGTGATTGGACTGACGACTACGACGGGTTTGAGGCCTTTTTCATTACCATATAAGGTAGCGAAATGCGCCTCCGACTTCCGCCCCAACTTGTTGTTTTTACTGCAAGCGCAACCAACCTCACTTTGTCATCGGCTGTCGACTGTGCAACTGCTAATAAATTACTACGACTAGTGCTACAGAGTCTTATATAATTCGCACATCAATCTTCAGAACCCCCATACATTGGGGTTCCAGTACGAGGCGGAATCGTTCCAGTACGAGGCGGAATCGTTCCAGTACAAGGCAGAATCGTTCCAGTACGAGGCTGAATCCTTCCAGTACACGACGTCTGAACTCCGGCCGTCCTCTGATCTTCAGCACCGACCGCGGCCACCCTTCTCTACAGCGATTGCTGGGAATTTCTACCGGCGCGGCGGTGTGGAGCCGACCCTGCACGGCAGACCTGCTGCTGAGCATCGGCCAATACTAGCGGACCGGAGCTAAGTCCTTAAACAAGGAAGCTTGCCAAATTTCCATACCTGTCTGAGATCCACGACCCTTTTTATTTATTATACTTATATCAGCCTCTCTCTTCTTTCTCTCATGCTCCCTTCTACCCTGAGTAGGTAGGAAGGTGACAGAGTCACTCAGGATAGCAGATCAGAGAGCTGCATGGCGCAGCAGCTTGGGCCATCGTCAGTCAGATATTCTTCTATAACACACAAAAAGTATCACGGTAGCGTCTTAAAAGATTAGCATTACTTTCTTCAGTGTGACAACTAATAAGATTCAATGATTTATGAGCATGAGCTATAAATAAAACAATGCGTATTCAAAACAAATAGCTTCAGACATAAAAAACAATAGGTGAGTAATAGTTAAAAACAAATGAATGTGTTAATATCTGTCGACTTACTACGATAAAATTCTGGACTTCCATCACCCGCACCACACTTTGCAATAAAAACAAAAAAATATTCCATGCCTTACATACATCTTACTAGCACAGTTTAGTGATATTTTTCTTTATTAATACATACCACAGACAGCTTCTCGGAGAGCCTCTCCAGATAGCAGCTCAGAGAGCCGCTCAGGACAGCAGCTCGGAGAGCCACTCAGGACAGCAGATCGGAGAGCTGCACGGCGCAGCAGCTTGGGCCATCGTCAGTCAGATATTCTTCTATAACACACAAATAGTATCACGGTAGCGTCTTAAAACATTAGCATTACTTTCTTCAGTGTGACAACTAATTAGATTCAATGATTTATGAGCATGAGCTATAAATAAAAAAGGTAGCAATGCCTATTCAAAACAAATAGCTTGAGACATAAAAAACAATAGGTGAGTAATAGTTAAAAACAAATGAATGTGTTAATATCTGTCTACGTACTACGATAAAATTCTGGACTTCCATCACCCGCACCACACTATGCAATAAAAACAAAGAAAAACATTCCATGCCTTACATACATCTCACTCGCACAGTTTAGTGATATTTTTCTTTATTAATACATACCAAAGACAGCTTCTCAGAGAGCCTCTCCGGATAGCAGCTCGGAGAGTTGCTCAGGACAGCAGCTCGAAGAGCCACTCAGGAGAGCAGATCGGAGAGCTGCACGGCGCAGCAGCTTGGGCCATCGTCAGTCAGATATTTTTCTATAACACACAAAAAGTATCACGGTAGCGTCTTAAAACATAAGCATTACTTTCTTCAGTGTGACAACTAATAAGATTCAATGATTTATGAGCATGAGCTATAAATAAAACAATGCCTATTCAAAACAAATAGCTTCAGACATAAAAAACAATAGGTGAGTAATAGTTAAAAACAAATGAATGTGTTAATATCTGTCGACTTACTACGATAAAATTCTGGACTTCCATCACCCGCACCACACTTTGCAATAAAAACAAAAAAACATTCCATGCCTTACATACATCTTACTAGCACAGTTTAGTGATATTTTTTTTTTAATACATACCAAAGACAGCTTCTCGGAGAGCCTCTCCAGATAGCAGCTCGGAGAGCAGCTCAGGACAGCAGCTCGGAGAGCCACTCAGGACAGCAGATCGGAGAGCTGCACGGCGCAGCAGCTTGGGCCATCGTCAGTCAGATATTTTTCTATAACACAAAAAGTATCACGGTAGCGTCTTAAAACATTAGCATTACTTTCTTCAGTGTGACAACTAATTAGATTCAATGATTTATGAGCATGAGCTATAAATAAAAAAGGTAGCAATGCCTATTCAAAACAAATAGCTTGAGACATAAAAAACAATAGGTGAGTAATAGTTAAAAACAAATGAATGTGTTAATATCTGTCTACGTACTACGATAAAATTCTGGACTTCCATCACCCGCACCACACTATGCAATAAAAACAAAGAAAAACATTCCATGCCTTACATACATCTCACTCGCACAGTTTAGTGATATTTTTCTTTATTAATACATACCAAAGACAGCTTCTCAGAGAGCCTCTCCGGATAGCAGCTCGGAGAGTTGCTCAGGACATCAGCTCGAAGAGCCACTCAGGAGAGCAGATCGGAGAGCTGCACGGCGCAGCAGCTTGGGCCATCGTCAGTCAGATATTTTTCTATAACACACAAAAAGTATCACGGTAGCGTCTTAAAACATAAGCATTACTTTCTTCAGTGTGACAACTAATAAGATTCAATGATTTATGAGCATGAGCTATAAATAAAACAATGCCTATTCAAAACAAATAGCTTCAGACATAAAAAACAATAGGTGAGTAATAGTTAAAAACAAATGAATGTGTTAATATCTGTCGACTTACTACGATAAAATTCTGGACTTCCATCACCCGCACCACACTTTGCAATAAAAACAAAAAAACATTCCATGCCTTACATACATCTTACTAGCACAGTTTAGTGATATTTTTCTTTATAAATACATACCAAAGACAGCTTCTCGGAGAGCCTCTCCAGATAGCAGCTCGGAGAGCCGCTCAGGACAGCAGCTCGGAGAGCCACTCAGAACAGCAGATCGGAGAGCTGCACGGCGCAGCAGCTTGTGCCATCGTCAGTCAGATATTTTTCTATAACACAAAAAGTATCACGGTAGCGTCTTAAAACATTAGCATTACTTTCTTCAGTGTGACAACTAATGAGATTCAATGATTTATGAGCATGAGCTTTAAATTAAAAAGGTAGCAATGCCTATTCAAAACAAATAGCTTGAGACATAAAAACAATAGGTGAGTAATAGTTAAAAACAAATGAACGTGTTAATATCTGTCGACGTACTTCGATAAAATTCTGGACTTCTATCACCCGCACCACACTATGCAATGAAAACAAAAAAAACATTCCATGCCTTACATACATCTTACTAGCACAGTTTAGTGATATTTTTCTTTATTAATACATACCAAAGACAGCTTCTCGGAGAGCCTCTCCAGATAGCAGCTCGGAGAGCCGCTCAGGACAGCAGCTCGGAGAGTCACTCAGGATAGCAGATCAGAGAGCTGCACGGCGCAGCAGCTTGGGCCATCGTCAGTCAGATATTCTTCTATAACACACAAAAAGTATCACGGTAGCGTCTTAAAAGTTTAGCATTACTTTCTTCAGTGTGACAACTAATAAGATTCAATGATTTATGAGTATGAGCTATAAATAAAAAAGTTAGCAATGCCTATTCAAAACAAATAGCTTCAGACATAAAAAACAATAGGTGAGTAATAGTTAAAAACAAATGAATATGTTAATATCTGTCGACGTACTACGATATAATTCTGGACTTCCATCACCCGCACCACACTATGCAATAAAAACAAAGAAAAACATTCCATGCCTTACATACATCTCACTCGCACAGTTTAGTGATATTTTTCTTAACTAATACATACCAAAGACAGCTTCTCAGAGAGCCTCTCCGGAAAGCAGCTCGGAGAGTTGCTCAGGACATCAGCTCGGAGAGCCACTCAGAACAGCAGATCGGAGAGCTGCACGGCGCAGCAGCTTGGGCCATCGTCAGTCAGATATTCTTCTATAACACACAAAAAGTATCACGGTTGCGTCTTAAAAGATTAGCATTACTTTCTTCAGTGTGACGACTAATTAGATTCAATGATTTATGAGCATGAGCTATAAATAAAAAAGGTAGCAATGCCTTTTCAAAACAAATAGCTTGAGACATAAAAAACAATAGGTGAGTAATAGTTAAAAACAAATGAATGTGTTAATATCTGTCTACGTACTACGATAAAATTCTGGACTTCCATCACCCGCACCACACTATGCAATAAAAACAAAGAAAAACATTCCATGCCTTACATACATCTCACTCGCACAGTTTAGTGATATTTTTCTTTATTAATACATACCAAAGACAGCTTCTCAGAGAGCCTCTCCGGATAGCAGCTCGGAGAGTTGCTCAGGACAGCAGCTCGAAGAGCCACTCAGGAGAGCAGATCGGAGAGCTGCACGGCGCAGCAGCTTGGGCCATCGTCAGTCAGATATTTTTCTATAACACAAAAAGTATCACGGTAGCGTCTTAAAACATTAGCATTACTTACTTCAGTGTGACAACTAATAAGATTCAATGATTTATGAGCATGAGCTATAAATAAAACAATGCGTATTCAAAACAAATAGCTTCAGACATAAAAAACAATAGGTGAGTAATAGTTAAAAACAAATGAATGTGTTAATATCTGTCGACTTACTACGATAAAATTCTGGACTTCCATCACCCGCACCACACTTTGCAATAAAAACAAAAAAATATTCCATGCCTTACATACATCTTACTAGCACAGTTTAGTGATATTTTTCTTTATTAATACATACCAAAGACAGCTTCTCGGAGAGCCTCTCCAGATAGCAGCTCAGAGAGCCGCTCAGGACAGCAGCTCGGAGAGCCACTCAGGACAGCAGATCGGAGAGCTGCACGGCGCAGCAGCTTGGGCCATCGTCAGTCAGATATTCTTCTATAACACACAAATAGTATCACGGTAGCGTCTTAAAACATTAGCATTACTTTCTTCAGTGTGACAACTAATTAGATTCAATGATTTATGAGCATGAGCTATAAATAAAAAAGGTAGCAATGCCTATTCAAAACAAATAGCTTGAGACATAAAAAACAATAGGTGAGTAATAGTTAAAAACAAATGAATGTGTTAATATCTGTCTACGTACTACGATAAAATTCTGGACTTCCATCACCCGCACCACACTATGCAATAAAAACAAAGAAAAACATTCCATGCCTTACATACATCTCACTCGCACAGTTTAGTGATATTTTTCTTTATTAATACATACCAAAGACAGCTTCTCAGAGAGCTTCTCCGGATAGCAGCTCGGAGAGTTGCTCAGGACAGCAGCTCGAAGAGCCACTCAGGAGAGCAGATCGGAGAGCTGCACGGCGCAGCAGCTTGGGCCATCGTCAGTCAGATATTTTTCTATAACACACAAAAAGTATCACGGTAGCGTCTTAAAACATAAGCATTACTTTCTTCAGTGTGACAACTAATAAGATTCAATGATTTATGAGCATGAGCTATAAATAAAACAATGCCTATTCAAAACAAATAGCTTCAGACATAAAAAACAATAGGTGAGTAATAGTTAAAAACAAATGAATGTGTTAATATCTGTCGACTTACTACGATAAAATTCTGGACTTCCATCACCCGCACCACACTTTGCAATAAAAACAAAAAAATATTCCATGCCTTACATACATCTTACTAGCACAGTTTAGTGATATTTTTCTTTATTAATACATACCAAAGACAGCTTCTCGGAGAGCCTCTCCAGATAGCAGCTCAGAGAGCCGCTCAGGACAGCAGCTCGGAGAGCCACTCAGGACAGCAGATCGGAGAGCTGCACGGCGCAGCAGCTTGGGCCATCGTCAGTCAGATATTTTTCTATAACACAAAAAGTATCACGGTAGCGTCTTAAAACATTAGCATTACTTTCTTCAGTGTGACAACTAATGAGATTCAATGATTTATGAGCATGAGCTTTAAATAAAAAAGGTAGCAATGCCTATTCAAAACAAATAGCTTGAGACATAAAAACAATAGGTGAGTAATAGTTAAAAACAAATGAATGTGTTAATATCTGTCGACGTACTACGATAAAATTCTGGACTTCCATCACCCGCACCACACTATGCAATAAAAACAAAGAAAAACATTCCATGCCTTACATACATCTCACTCGCACAGTTTAGTGATATTTTTCTTTACTAATACATACCAAAGACAGCTTCTCAGAGAGCCTCTCCGGAAAGCAGCTCGGAGAGTTGCTCAGGACATCAGCTCGGAGAGCCACTCAGAACAGCAGATCGGAGAGCTGCACGGCGCAGCAGCTTGGGCCATCGTCAGTCAGATATTTTTCTATAACACACAAAAAGTATCACGGTAGCGTCTTAAAACATTAGCATTACTTACTTCAGTGTGACAACTAATAAGATTCAATGATTTATGAGCATGAGCTATAAATAAAACAATGCGTATTCAAAACAAATAGCTTCAGACATAAAAAACAATAGGTGAGTAATAGTTAAAAACAAATGAATGTGTTAATATCTGTCGACTTACTACGATAAAATTCTGGACTTCCATCACCCGCACCACACTTTGCAATAAAAACAAAAAAATATTCCATGCCTTACATACATCTTACTAGCACAGTTTAGTGATATTTTTCTTTATTAATACATACCAAAGACAGCTTCTCGGAGAGCCTCTCCAGATAGCAGCTCAGAGAGCCGCTCAGGACAGCAGCTCGGAGAGCCACTCAGGACAGCAGATCGGAGAGCTGCACGGCGCAGCAGCTTGGGCCATCGTCAGTCAGATATTCTTCTATAACACACAAATAGTATCACGGTAGCGTCTTAAAACATTAGCATTACTTTCTTCAGTGTGACAACTAATTAGATTCAATGATTTATGAGCATGAGCTATAAATAAAAAAGGTAGCAATGCCTATTCAAAACAAATAGCTTGAGACATAAAAAACAATAGGTGAGTAATAGTTAAAAACAAATGAATGTGTTAATATCTGTCTACGTACTACGATAAAATTCTGGACTTCCATCACCCGCACCACACTATGCAATAAAAACAAAGAAAAACATTCCATGCCTTACATACATCTCACTCGCACAGTTTAGTGATATTTTTCTTTATTAATACATACCAAAGACAGCTTCTCAGAGAGCCTCTCCGGATAGCAGCTCGGAGAGTTGCTCAGGACAGCAACTCGAAGAGCCACTCAGGAGAGCAGATCGGAGAGCTGCACGGCGCAGCAGCTTGGGCCATCGTCAGTCAGATATTTTTCTATAACACACAAAAAGTATCACGGTAGCGTCTTAAAACATAAGCATTACTTTCTTCAGTGTGACAACTAATAATATTCAATGATTTATGAGCATGAGCTATAAATAAAACAATGCCTATTCAAAACAAATAGCTTCAGACATAAAAAACAATAGGTGAGTAATAGTTAAAAACAAATGAATGTGTTAATATCTGTCGACTTACTACGATAAAATTCTGGACTTCCATCACCCGCACCACACTTTGCAATAAAAACAAAAAAACATTCCATGCCTTACATACATCTCACTCGCACAGTTTAGTGATATTTTTCTTTATTAATACATACCAAAGACAGCTTCTCGGAGAGCCTCTCCAGATAGCAGCTCGGAGAGCCGCTCAGGACAGCAGCTCGGAGAGCCACTCAGGACAGCAGATCGGAGAGCTGCACGGCGCAGCAGCTTGGGCCATCGTCAGTCAGATATTTTTCTATAACACAAAAAGTATCACGGTAGCGTCTTAAAACATTAGCATTACTTTCTTCAGTGTGACAACTAATGAGATTCAATGATTTATGAGCATGAGCTTTAAATAAAAAAGGTAGCAATGCCTATTCAAAACAAATAGCTTGAGACATAAAAACAATAGGTGAGTAATAGTTAAAAACAAATGAATGTGTTAATATCTGTCGACGTACTACGATAAAATTCTGGACTTCCATCACCCGCACCACACTATGCAATAAAAACAAAGAAAAACATTCCATGCCTTACATACATCTCACTCGCACAGTTTAGTGATATTTTTCTTTACTAATACATACCAAAGACAGCTTCTCAGAGAGCCTCTCCGGAAAGCAGCTCGGAGAGTTGCTCAGGACATCAGCTCGGAGAGCCACTCAGAACAGCAGATCGGAGAGCTGCACGGCGCAGCAGCTTGGGCCATCGTCAGTCAGATATTCTTCTATAACACACAAAAAGTATCACGGTTGCGTCTTAAAAGATTAGCATTACTTTCTTCAGTGTGACGACTAATTAGATTCAATGATTTATGAGCATGAGCTATAAATAAAAAAGGTAGCAATGCCTTTTCAAAACAAATAGCTTGAGACATAAAAAACAATAGGTGAGTAATAGTTAAAAACAAATGAATGTGTTAATATCTGTCTACGTACTACGATAAAATTCTGGACTTCCATCACCCGCACCACACTATGCAATAAAAACAAAGAAAAACATTCCATGCCTTACATACATCTCACTCGCACAGTTTAGTGATATTTTTCTTTATTAATACATACCAAAGACAGCTTCTCAGAGAGCCTCTCCGGATAGCAGCTCGGAGAGTTGCTCAGGACAGCAGCTCGAAGAGCCACTCAGGAGAGCAGATCGGAGAGCTGCACGGCGCAGCAGCTTGGGCCATCGTCAGTCAGATATTTTTCTATAACACACAAAAAGTATCACGGTAGCGTCTTAAAACATTAGCATTACTTACTTCAGTGTGACAACTAATAAGATTCAATGATTTATGAGCATGAGCTATAAATAAAACAATGCGTATTCAAAACAAATAGCTTCAGACATAAAAAACAATAGGTGAGTAATAGTTAAAAACAAATGAATGTGTTAATATCTGTCGACTTACTACGATAAAATTCTGGACTTCCATCACCCGCACCACACTTTGCAATAAAAACGAAAAAATATTCCATGCCTTACATACATCTTACTAGCACAGTTTAGTGATATTTTTCTTTATTAATACATACCAAAGACAGCTTCTCGGAGAGCCTCTCCAGATAGCAGCTCGGAGAGCCGCTCAGGACAGCAGCTCGGAGAGCCACTCAGGATAGCAGATCAGAGAGCGGCACGGCGCAGCAGCTTGGGCCATCGTCAGTCAGATATTCTTCTATAACACACAAAAAGTATCACGGTTGCGTCTTAAAACATTAGCATTACTTTCTTCAGTGTGACAACTAATTAAATTCAATGATTTATGAGCATGAGCTATCAATAAAAAAGGTAGCAATGCCTATTCAAAACAAATAGCTTGAGACATAAAAAACAATAGGTGAGTAATAGTTAAAAACAAATGAATGTGTTAATATCTGTCGACGTACTACGATAAAATTCTGGACTTCCATCACCCGCACCACACTATGCAATAAAAACAAAGAAAAACATTCCATGCCTTACATACATCTCACTCGCACAGTTTAGTGATATTTTTCTTTATTAATACATACCAAAGACAGCTTCTTAGAGAGCCTCTCCGGAAAGCAGCTCGGAGAGCCGCTCAGGACATCAGCTCGGAGAGCCGCTCAGAACAGCAGATCGGAGAGCTGCACGGCGCAGCAGCTTGGGCCATCGTCAGTCAGATATTCTTCTATAACACACAAATAGTATCACGGTAGCGTCTTAAAACATTAGCATTACTTTCTTCAGTGTGACGACTAATTAGATTCAATGATTTATGAGCATGAGCTATAAATAAAAAAGGTAGCAATGCCTATTTAAAACAAATAGCTTCAGACATAAAAAAAACAATAGGTGAGTAATAGTTAAAAACAAATGAATGTGTTAATATCTGTCGACGTACTACGATAAAATTCTGGACTTCTATCACCCGCACCACACTATGCAATGAAAACAAAAAAAAACATTCCATGCCTTACATACATCTTACTAGCACAGTTTAGTGATATTTTTCTTTATTAATACATACCAGAGACAGCTTCTCGGAGAGCCTCTCCAGATAGCAGCTCGGAGAGCCGCTCAGGACAGCAGCTCGGAGAGTTACTCAGGATAGCAGATCAGAGAGCTGCACGGCGCAGCAGCTTGGGCCATCGTCAGTCAGATATTCTTCTATAACACACAAAAAGTATCACGGTAGCGTCTTAAAAGATTAGCATTACTTTCTTCAGTGTGACAACTAATAAGATTCAATGATTTATGAGCATGAGCTATAAATAAAACAATGCCTATTCAAAACAAATAGCTTCAGAAATAAAAAACAATAGGTGAGTAATAGTTAAAAACAAATGAATGTGTTAATATCTGTCGACGTACTACGATAAACTTCTGGACTTCCATCACCCGCACCACACTATGCAATAAAAACAAAGAAAAACATTCCATGCCTTACATACATCTCACTCGCACAGTTTAGTGATATTTTTCTTTATTAATACATACCAAAGACAGCTTCTCACAGAGCCTCTCCGGATAGCAGCTCGGAGAGTTGCTCAGGACAGCAGCTCGAAGAGCCACTCAGGAGAGCAGATCGGAGAGCTGCACGGCGCAGCAGCTTGGGCCATCGTCAGTCAGATATTCTTCTATAACACACAAATAGTATCACGGTAGCGTCTTAAAAGATTAGCATTACTTTCTTCAGTGTGACAACTAATAAGATTCAATGATTTATGAGCATGAGCTATTAATAAAACAATGCCTATTCAAAACAAATAGCTTCAGACATAAAAAACAATAGGTGAGTAATAGTTAAAAACAAATGAATGTGTTAATATCTGTCGACTTAATACGATAAAATTCTGGACTTCCATCACCCGCACCACACTATGCAATGAAAACAAAAAAAAACATTCCATGCCTTACATACATCTTACTAGCACAGTTTAGTGATATTTTTCTTTATTAATACATACCAAAGACAGCTTCTCGGAGAGCCTCTCCAGATAGCAGCTCGGAGAGCCGCTCAGGACAGCAGCTCGGAGAGTCACTAAGGATAGCAGATCAGAGAGCTGCACGGCGCAGCAGCTTGGGCCATCGTCAGTCAGATATTCTTCTATAACACACAAAAAGTATCACGGTAGCGTCTTAAAAGATTAGCATTACTTTCTTCAGTGTGACGACTAATTAGATTCAATGATTTATGAGCATGAGCTATAAATAAAAAAGGTAGCAATGCCTATTTAAAACAAATAGCTTCAGACATAAAAAAAACAATAGGTGAGTAATAGTTAAAAACAAATGAACGTGTTAATATCTGTCGACGTACTACGATAAAATTCTGGACTTCTATCACCCGCACCACACTATGTAATGAAAACAAAAAAAACATTCCATGCCTTACATACATCTTACTAGCACAGTTTAGTGATATTTTTCTTTATTAATACATACCAAAGACAGCTTCTCGGAGAGCCTCTCCAGATAGCAGCTCGGAGAGCAACTCAGGACAGCAGCTCGGAGAGCCACTCAGGACAGCAGATCGGAGAGCTGCACGGCGCAGCAGCTTGGGCCATCGTCAGTCAGATATTTTTCTATAACACAAAAAGTATCACGGTAGCGTCTTAAAACATTAGCATTACTTTCTTCAGTGTGACAACTAATTAGATTCAATGATTTATGAGCATGAGCTATAAATAAAAAAGGTAGCAATGCCTATTCAAAACAAATAGCTTGAGACATAAAAAACAATAGGTGAGTAATAGTTAAAAACAAATGAATGTGTTAATATCTGTCTACGTACTACGATAAAATTCTGGACTTCCATCACCCGCACCACACTATGCAATAAAAACAAAGAAAAACATTCCATGCCTTACATACATCTCACTCGCACAGTTTAGTGATATTTTTCTTTATTAATACATACCAAAGACAGCTTCTCGGAGAGCCTCTCCAGATAGCAGCTCGGAGAGCCGCTCAGGACAGCAGCTCGGAGAGTCACTCAGGATAGCAGATCAGAGAGCTGCACGGCGCAGCAGCTTGGGCCATCGTCAGTCAGATATTCTTCTATAACACACAAAAAGTATCACGGTAGCGTCCTAAAAGTTTAGCATTACTTTCTTCAGTGTGACAACTAATAAGATTCAATGATTTATGAGTATGAGCTATAAATAAAAAAGGTAGCAATGCCTATTCAAAACAAATAGCTTCAGACATAAAAAACAATAGGTGAGTAATAGTTAAAAACAAATGAATATGTTAATATCTGTCGACGTACTACGATATAATTCTGGACTTCCATCAGCCGCACCACACTATGCAATAAAAACAAAGAAAAACATTCCATGCCTTACATACATCTCACTCGCACAGTTTAGTGATATTTTTCTTTATTAATACATACCAAAGACAGCTTCTCAGAGAGCCTCTCCGGAAAGCAGCTCGGAGAGCCGCTCAGGACATCAGCTCGGAGAGCCGCTCAGAACAGCAGATTGGAGAGCTGCACGGCGCAGCAGCTTGGGCCATCGTCAGTCAGATATTCTTCTATAACACACAAATAGTATCACGGTAGCGTCTTAAAACATTAGCATTACTTTCTTCAGTGTGACGACTAATTAGATTCAATGATTTATGAGCATGAGCTATAAATAAAAAAGTTAGCAATGCCTATTTAAAACAAATAGCTTCAGACATAAAAAAAACAATAGGTGAGTAATAGTTAAAAACAAATGAATGTGTTAATATCTGTCGACGTACTACGATAAAATTCTGGACTTCTATCACCCGCACCACACTATGCAATGAAAACAAAAAAAAAACATTCCATGCCTTACATACATCTTACTAGCACAGTTTAGTGATATTTTTCTTTATTAATACATACCAGAGACAGCTTCTCGGAGAGCCTCTCCAGATAGCAGCTCGGAGAACCGCTCAGGACAGCAGCTCGGAGAGATACTCAGGATAGCAGATCAGAGAGCTGCACGGCGCAGCAGCTTGGGCCATCGTCAGTCAGATATTCTTCTGTAACACACAAAAAGTATCACGGTAGCGTCTTAAAAGATTAGCATTACTTTCTTCAGTGTGACAACTAATAAGATTCAATGATTTATGAGCATGAGCTATAAATAAAACAATGCCTATTCAAAACAAATAGCTTCAGACATAAAAAACAATAGGTGAGTAATAGTTAAAAACAAATGAATGTGTTAATATCTGTCGACGTACTACGATAAACTTCTGGACTTCCATCACCCGCACCACACTATGCAATAAAAACAAAGAAAAACATTCCATGCCTTACATACATCTCACTCGCACAGTTTAGTGATATTTTTCTTTATTAATACATACCAAAGACAGCTTCTCACAGAGCCTCTCCGGATAGCAGCTCGGAGAGTTGCTCAGGACAGCAGCTCGAAGAGCCACTCAGGAGAGCAGATCGGAGAGCTGCACGGCGCAGCAGCTTGGGCCATCGTCAGTCAGATATTCTTCTATAACACACAAATAGTATCACGGTAGCGTCTTAAAAGATTAGCATTACTTTCTTCAGTGTGACAACTAATAAGATTCAATGATTTATGAGCATGAGCTATTAATAAAACAATGCCTATTCAAAACAAATAGCTTCAGACATAAAAAACAATAGGTGAGTAATAGTTAAAAACAAATGAATGTGTTAATATCTGTCGACTTAATACGATAAAATTCTGGACTTCCATCAGCACCACACTATGCAATGAAAACAAAAAAAAACATTCCATGCCTTACATACATCTTACTAGCACAGTTTAGTGATATTTTTCTTTATTAATACATACCAAAGACAGCTTCTCGGAGAGCCTCTCCAGATAGCAGCTCGGAGAGCCGCTCAGGACAGCAGCTCGGAGAGTCACTAAGGATAGCAGATCAGAGAGCTGCACGGCGCAGCAGCTTGGGCCATCGTCAGTCAGATATTCTTCTATAACACACAAAAAGTATCACGGTAGCGTCTTAAAAGATTAGCATTACTTTCTTCAGTGTGACGACTAATTAGATTCAATGATTTATGAGCATGAGCTATAAATAAAAAAGGTAGCAATGCCTATTTAAAACAAATAGCTTCAGACATAAAAAAAACAATAGGTGAGTAATAGTTAAAAACAAATGAACGTGTTAATATCTGTCGACGTACTACGATAAAATTCTGGACTTCTATCACCCGCACCACACTATGCAATGAAAACAAAAAAAACATTCCATGCCTTACATACATCTTACTAGCACAGTTTAGTGATATTTTTCTTTATTAATACATACCAAAGACAGCTTCTCGGAGAGCCTCTCCAGATAGCAGCTCGGAGAGCAGCTCAGGACAGCAGCTCGGAGAGCCACTCAGGACAGCAGATCGGAGAGCTGCACGGCGCAGCAGCTTGGGCCATCGTCAGTCAGATATTTTTCTATAACACAAAAAGTATCACGGTAGCGTCTTTAAACATTAGCATTACTTTCTTCAGTGTGACAACTAATTAGATTCAATGATTTATGAGCATGAGCTATAAATAAAAAAGGTAGCAATGCCTATTCAAAACAAATAGCTTGAGACATAAAAAACAATAGGTGAGTAATAGTTAAAAACAAATGTATGTGTTAATATCTGTCTACGTACTACGATAAAATTCTGGACTTCCATCACCCGCACCACACTATGCAATAAAAACAAAGAAAAACATTCCATGCCTTACATACATCTCACTCGCACAGTTTAGTGATATTTTTCTTTATTAATACATACCAAAGACAGCTTCTCGGAGAGCCTCTCCAGATAGCAGCTCGGAGAGCCGCTCAGGACAGCAGCTCGGAGAGCCACTCAGGACAGCAGATCGGAGAGCTGCACGGCGCAGCAGCTTGGGCCATCGTCAGTCAGATATTTTTCTATAACACAAAAAGTATCACGGTAGCGTCTTAAAACATTAGCATTACTTTCTTCAGTGTGACAACTAATTAGATTCAATGATTTATGAGCATGAGCTATAAATAAAAAAGGTAGCAATGCCTATTTAAAACAAATAGCTTTAGACATAAAAAACAATAGGTGAGTAATAGTTAAAAACAAATGAATGTGTTAATATCTGTCTACGTACTACGATAAAATTCTGGACTTCCATCACCCGCACCACACTATGCAATAAAAACAAAGAAAAACATTCCATGCCTTACATACATCTCACTCGCACAGTTTAGTGATATTTTTCTTTATTAATACATACCAAAGACAGCTTCTCAGAGAGCCTCTCCGGATAGCAGCTCGGAGAGTTGCTCAGGACAGCAGCTCGAAGAGCCACTCAGGAGAGCAGATCGGAGAGCTGCACGGCGCAGCAGCTTGGGCCATCGTCAGTCAGATATTTTTCTATAGCACACAAAAAGTATCACGGTAGCGTCTTAAAACATTAGCATTACTTTCTTCAGTGTGACAACTAATAAGATTCAATGATTTATGAGCATGAGCTATAAATAAAACAATGCCTATTCAAAACAAATAGCTTCAGACATAAAACACAATAGGTGAGTAATAGTTAAAAACAAATGAATGTGTTAATATCTGTCGACTTACTACGATAAAATTCTGGACTTCCATCACCCGCACCACACTTTGCAATAAAAACAAAAAAACATTCCATGCCTTACATACATCTTACTAGCACAGTTTAGTGATATTTTTCTTTATTAATACATACCAAAGACAGCTTCTCGGAGAGCCTCTCCAGATAGCAGCTCGGAGAGCCGCTCAGGACAGCAGCTCGGAGAGCCACTCAGGACAGCAGATCGGAGAGCTGCACGGCGCAGCAGCTTGGGCCATCGTCAGTCAGATATTTTTCTATAACACAAAAAGTATCACGGTAGCGTCTTAAAACATTAGCATTACTTTCTTCAGTGTGACAACTAATGAGATTCAATGATTTATGAGCATGAGCTTTAAATAAAAAAGGTAGCAATGCCTATTCAAAACAAATAGCTTGAGACATTAAAAACAATAGGTGAGTAATAGTTAAAAACAAATGAATGTGTTAATATCTGTCGACGTACTACGATAAAATTCTGGACTTCCATCACCCGCACCACACTATGCAATAAAAACAAAGAAAAACATTCCATGCCTTACATACATCTCACTCGCACAGTTTAGTGATATTTTTCTTTACTAATACATACCAATGACAGCTTCTCAGAGAGCCTCTCCGGAAAACAGCTCCGAGAGCCGCTCAGGACATCAGCTCGGAGAGCCACTCAGAACAGCAGATCGGAGAGCTGCACGGCGCAGCAGCTTGGGCCATCGTCAGTCAGATATTCTTCTATAACACACAAAAAGTATCACGGTAGCGTCTTAAAAGATTAGCATTACTTTCTTAAGTGTGACGACTAATTAGATTCAATGATTTA
Source organism: Selenia dentaria (assembly GCA_917880725.1). NCBI lineage: Eukaryota > Metazoa > Arthropoda > Insecta > Lepidoptera > Geometridae > Selenia > Selenia dentaria. The sequence continues at coordinate 14,109,770 of OU862888.1, read as the reverse complement.
TGAGCATGAGCTATAAATAAAAAAGGTAGCAATGCCTATTTAAAACAAATAGCTTCAGACATAAAAAAAACAATAGGTGAGTAATAGTTAAAAACAAATGAACGTGTTAATATCTGTCGACGTACTACGATAAAACTCTGGACTTCTATCACCCGCACCACACTATGCAATAAAAACAAAGAAAAACATTCCATGCCTTACATACATCTCACTCGCACAGTTTAGTGATATTTTTCTTTACTAATACATACCAAAGACAGCTTCTCAGAGAGCCTCTCCGGAAAGCAGCTCCGAGAGCCGCTCAGGACATCAGCTCGGAGAGCCACTCAGAACAGCAGATCGGAGAGCTGCACGGCGCAGCATCTTGGGCCATCGTCAGTCAGATATTCTTCTATAACACACAAAAAGTATCACGGTAGCGTCTTAAAAGATTAGCATTACTTTCTTAAGTGTGACGACTAATTAGATTCAATGATTTATGAGCATGAGCTATAAATAAAAAAGGTAGCAATGCCTATTTAAAACAAATAGCTTCAGACATAAAAAAAACAATAGGTGAGTAATAGTTAAAAACAAATGAACGTGTTAATATCTGTCGACGTACTACGATAAAATTCTGGACTTCTATCACCCGCACCACACTATGCAATGAAAACAAAAAAAAACATTCCATGCCTTACATACATCTTACTAGCACAGTTTAGTGATATTTTTCTTTATTAATACATACCAAAGACAGCTTCTCGGAGAGCCTCTCCAGATAGCAGCTCGGAGAGCCGCTCAGGACAGCAGCTCGGAGAGTCACTCAGGATAGCAGATCAGAGAGCTGCACGGCGCAGCAGCTTGGGCCATCGTCAGTCAGATATTCTTCTATAACACACAAAAAGTATCACGGTAGCGTCTTAAAAGATTAGCATTACTTTCTTCAGTGTGAAGACTAATTAGATTCAATGATTTATGAGCATGAGCTATAAATAAAAAAGGTAGCAATGCCTATTTAAAACAAATAGCTTTAGACATAAAAAAAACAATAGGTGAGTAATAGTTAAAAACAAATGAACGTGTTAATATCTGTCGACGTACTACGATAAAATTCTGGACTTCTATCACCCGCACCACACTATGCAATGAAAACAAAAAAAAACATTCCATGCCTTACATATATCTTACTAGCACAGTTTAGTGATATTTTTCTTTATTAATACATACCAAAGACAGCTTCTCGGAGAGCCTCTCCAGATAGCAGCTCGGAGAGCCGCTCAGGACAGCAGCTCGGAGAGTCACTCAGGATAGCAGATCAGAGAGCTGCACGGCGCAGCAGCTTGGGCCATCGTCAGTCAGATATTCTTCTATAACACACAAAAAGTATCACGGTAGCGTCTTAAAAGTTTAGCATTACTTTCTTCAGTGTGACAACTAATAAGATTTAATGATTTATGAGTATGAGCTATAAATAAAAAAGGTAGCAATGCCTATTCAAAACAAATAGCTTTAGACATAAAAACAATAGGTAAGTAATAGTTAAAAACAAATGAATGTGTTAATATCTGTCGACGTACTACGATATAATTCTGGACTTCCATCACCCGCACCACACTATGCAATAAAAACAAAGAAAAACATTCCATGCCTTACATACATCTTACTAGCACAGTTTAGTGATATTTTTTTTTTTAATACATACCAAAGACAGCTTCTCGGAGAGCCTCTCCGGATAGCAGCTCGGAGAGCAGCTCAGGACAGCAGCTCGGAGAGCCACTCAGGACAGCAGATCGGAGAGCTGCACGGCGCAGCAGCTTGGGCCATCGTCAGTCAGATATTTTTCTATAACACAAAAAGTATCACGGTAGCGTCTTAAAACATTAGCATTACTTTCTTCAGTGTGACAACTAATTAGATTCAATGATTTATGAGCATGAGCTATAAATAAAAAAGGTAGCAATGCCTATTCAAAACAAATAGCTTGAGACATAAAAAACAATAGGTGAGTAATAGTTAAAAACAAATGAATGTGTTAATATCTGTCTACGTACTACGATAAAATTCTGGACTTCCATCACCCGCACCACACTATGCAATAAAAACAAAGAAAAACATTCCATGCCTTACATACATCTCACTCGCACAGTTTAGTGATATTTTTCTTTATTAATACATACCAAAGACAGCTTCTCAGAGAGCCTCTCCGGATAGCAGCTCGGAGAGTTGCTTAGGACAGCAGCTCGAAGAGCCACTCAGGAGAGCAGATCGGAGAGCTGCACGGCGCAGCAGCTTGGGCCATCGTCAGTCAGATATTTTTCTATAACACACAAAAAGTATCACGGTAGCGTCTTAAAACATTAGCATTACTTTCTTCAGTGTGACAACTAATAAGATTCAATGATTTATGAGCATGAGCTATAAATAAAACAATGCCTATTCAAAACAAATAGCTTCAGACATAAAAAACAATAGGTGAGTAATAGTTAAAAACAAATGAATGTGTTAATATCTGTCGACTTACTACGATAAAATTCTGGACTTCCATCACCCGCACCACACTTTGCAATAAAAACAAAAAACATTCCATGCCTTACATACATCTTACTTGCACAGTTTAGTGATATTTTTCTTTATTAATACATACCAAAGACAGCTTCTCGGAGAGCCTCTCCAGATAGCAGCTCGGAGAGCCGCTCAGGACAGCAGCTCGGAGAGCCACTCAGGACAGCAGATCGGAGAGCTGCACGGCGCAGCAGCTTGGGCCATCGTCAGTCAGATATTTTTCTATAACACAAAAAGTATCACGGTAGCGTCTTAAAACATTAGCATTACTTTCTTCAGTGTGACAACTAATGAGATTCAATGATTTATGAGCATGAGCTATAAATAAAAAAGGTAGCAATGCCTATTCAAAACAAATAGCTTGAGACATTAAAAACAATAGGTGAGTAATAGTTAAAAACAAATGAATGTGTTAATATCTGTCGACGTACTACGATAAAATTCTGGACTTCCATCACCCGCACCACACTATGCAATAAAAACAAAGAAAAACATTCCATGCCTTACATACATCTCACTCGCACAGTTTAGTGATATTTTTCTTTACTAATACATACCAAAGACAGCTTCTCAGAGAGCCTCTCCGGAAAGCAGCTCGGAGAGCCGCTCAGGACATCAGCTCGGAGAGCCACTCAGAACGGATACAATAATTTGCCAATAATAATTAGTCTATAACAATTGGATTTGTTAAATTGATTTATTTGAATTGATTTATAAAACAGAGATTCATACTTTTGAAATTGTTTACAGTAAATTATTCCAATTAATAATACAATTATTCTCAAAATGATTTAAGTTTATTACGATGTACAATTAATTATAAAACATGCCATCACTTTGTATTGCAATCTTAATGTTTAAAACGACCACGTGCAAGTACGCCGTAACCTATAAAAGCGGTTTCACTGGCGACGGGATGGCCAAAGAGCATATAATTCTAGTTAAAGTCCGAAATTCCATAGATTCATTTTTACAGATATTGTATACAATGTTTAGACAACTGTAGCAAACTTTCGTTTTCTTTAGCGCAATATTAACATTAGTGATGTGCATGCTGTATGGGGCATAATATCGATGCTAGTGGTGTGCCTACTATTTATACGATACTATTTATCGATATTGACCCATACCACCATAAATAATAGAATTATTAAATTCATAATTTTATTATATTTTTATTAATAAAAATGCATCTTCATGTACTCATATTATGATTTATTTAGTTTATTAGTACTGTACTTCTATTGGAGTTTAAAATACAGAAACAGTAGGGTAAATGCTCTTTACATCATTTCAGCAGTGCAAGCACGGTACTTAGTCGCTCGTTAAATTCGACACGACATTGACAGAATCTATTTTAATAATTATAAACATCATCATTTATATGTAGATCGATAAATTCGACACTTCGACGTAGTCAGAATCGGTTTTATTAATTACTAGCAACTGCCCGCAACATCGTTCGCGTATTTACGTGGCCTTCGGCCTCGCCATGACCATGACCCATCTTATCTTGATTTTTCTTTCATAAGAACCTTCTCCTGACAATTAAATAACAGAACAAAAAAAATTGCGAAATTGTTCCATTCGTTCAAGCATAATGCGATGACCAAGGAAAATATTAATTAATTTATATATAAACTAGCGACTGCTCGCAACATCGTTCGCGTAGTAGCGCGGCCTTCGGCGTCACCATAACCTAATTTTTTTCTTAATTTGTCTTTCACAGGAACCTTCTCCTGAATTACCGAAATCTTTCTATCCATTCACGCGTTATGTATATAGATAAATGTAACATTTTACAATATTTAAAAGTAAAAAGTTCTTTTATCAATCTTATATATATACATATATCGAAATTTATCAATCGAAAAAATACCGTACTCTCACTGCAGTACCGATACTACCGATTTAACAAACTATTACCAATTATTATATTACATTTCAAACCTGAAATATTACATAACTGTAATTTTAAACGTTTAGTTAAATACAACAAAATTTAGGGGTAACAGATCACTGTTTCTGTTGTGTTGTATTTGACTTGACGTTTAAAATTACAGTGGTAATAGACCATTAATTATGTTGTCTACATCGAACAAAATCAATAACACTTAAATTTAACATTAAAAAACTCTAACTAGCTTCACTCCAGTCATTTATGGTTAGTTAACAAACTAATTAAACTTAGGAATGATAAAAAATGCGAATAATTCTAATCTGATGGCTAATTTTAAAAAATTTCCACCTCGTTAACGTTTATAATTACAATTGTGTAATACTTCGTTTTTTTACGGTACGTATTGGCGTAATTTGAATATAATATTCGCTTTTTCAGAATACATTTCACTATATAAATTTCATGCACAGTGTGCCACAAACATATGTTTGACAAAGACAATAATAACCTGATCAGATCTTACAATCTGGACATATTACTAAATAGGCATACATAGTGTAACAAAATTATGGAATGATATTATTGAATTACGGTGGCTTAATGCTAAAGTAATTTAATTGTTTACATATGCAGAGAAATCAACAGGACTCTAATATTGCAGCTAAAATCGTCAGAACTTAAAGATATTGTAATCGCGGCATTAAAAAATCAGAATAGAAAGCCCAGAGGAAGACGGTGGACAACAAAGGACAAAATTTCGGCCCTCGCAATTTATAAGAGGTCGCCAAAAACCTATCGTTGTCTTCAACAGCTAATGCCTTTACCAAATGAAAGGACTCTGCAGGTATTTTTAAACAAAATTCCCATAAATACAGGGATTAACAAAGCTGTTCTTGAGCATTTAAGAAAACTTTCGGATACAGAAGAACCTAACAACAAAATATGTGTGCTTGCCTTCGACACGAGATCGCATTAAAACCGCGATTAATATATAACCAAGCTACAGGCTATGTAGAAGATTACACAGACTATGGCATTCCAGAAGAGAGAGGTCCTGAATTGGCTGATCATGCCCTTATATTTTTGCTGCAAGAACTACGAAAGAAATTTAAACAGCCCTTAGCATTTTATTTTGTAAAAAGGACAGTCAGCTCTCAAAAACTTGCCTTAATCATAAAAGAGATAGTAAAATGTGTTGAAGAAGTGGGGCATCGAGTTCTCGCCACAATTTGTGATCAAGGTCCAACAAACATGGGAGCACTGAAGATTTTAAAATCCGACACTAAAAAGGCAGAAAACGCCATGAATACTTTTTGGGTAGGCAAACAGAAAGTGTACACCCTATATGACGTGCCACACCTCTTTAAATCAATAAGAAACCACTTTTTAAATAATGGGACGATGGTGATGGACGGGAAAAAGGCAAAATGGGAACACCTTCAACAAGTAGAAGCAAAAAACAACTCGCTGTTATATCTAAGTAAGATATCCGCTATACACATATAACCCAAATTTAAATCTAAAATGCTAGTTAAGTATGCGGTGCAAATGTTGAGCCGTACTGTTTTTGCTGTTTTAAAACTGATGGCTGAGGCGGAAAAAAAAGAGAAATATCTAAAGAAATGATGGAAACTGGTGAAGTAAACCTTGACCTGGACTAGGCTATTTGATGCCTCAAATGGTCCATCTGGCCCACAAGACATTAAAAAAATCAGGGAAAATGTCACGTCAAAGACAAATCATCTGAAAACATGGACTGAATTTAGAAAAAAATTAAGAACAGTAAAGTTTGTAAAAGCATCCGGTGTTGAAGCAAAAAATGTTAAATGCATTGAAGGTTATTGCATGACACTTAGCTGCTTACAAGACATTTGGAATGAGGTGCACAAGTTGGGATTCAAATATTTAAATTTAAGACAGTTAAACCAAGACAGTTTGGAAAACCTATTCGGAGCTATCCGCCAGCACAATCCCACAGATAGGAATCCCACTTGTGCATCTTTTGTTACAGCTTTACGGACTTCAATTATCACCGGAATTACAAGCTCCAACAGCCGTAACTCTTACTGCCAAAGAGACGCCAACAAGCTACTAACTGATCTTAACCATTATATAGATCTACAGAAAGATGAACTGGAAGAAATCAATGAAGCCGAAGAAAATGATACTCTTAATCAGGATCTAACTTGTTTTGAACTATCGAATTTAAATATACCAGATTTTCCAGAATGTGATGATGAAAGAATTGAAAACAATTTAATCAACATCGAAGGCCAACGTTCAGTTTACCTTGCTGGTTATTTAGCATATACGTTAAATTCCCGCCCGTGTGCTAAATGTCAATCATGGTTACAAACACATGATATAGAAAGTCAAATGTATTCTTACATCAAACTGCGGGAGTAGTGGGAGGAAAAAAAACCACTGTTTTGAAACTATGACGGTTGTTCACTAAAGTTATATGATTATTAACGGGATATTTACCGTGATAAGGTTGTGGAATGAGCTCCCGATATTTTGGCGCAGTTACATGCACCATGTTCACGGGAAGACTGTCATTCCACAACCTTACCACGGTAAATATCCCGTTAATAATCATAATACTTTTTTTGGAAAAAAAATCGTTATGTTATCCATCCAGTTCACAATTAATTCCAAATTCGTAACATTTAGGACAGTTATTGGTTCGCAGAAAATGCAAACGAATAAATTTGTCACTTTCTTTAAAAGAACAAGATCTAGGTGACGCAAACAAAAAAGTTAAGCAACAAGGGCCTTCGAAGTAAAGAACGCACAGAAATGTATAACTAAAATGGCAGTATTGAGTTATAGGTATATATACATTTATATTTTATTGTTTGATAAAAACTAATGTACGCAATACGCGATATAATCCGTTTTTAGTTGTTTAATTTTATTGTTTATAAATCGCGAAAGCCTATGAAATTACTAAATTAGCACTAAATGTACCCAAAACTGAACAGAAAGGGCAAATTTAAGATTTGTCAGTTGCAAATGTTACGAATTTGGAATTAATTGTGAACTGGATGGATAACATAACGATTTTTTTTCCAAAAAAGTATTATGATTATTAAAGGGATATTTACCGTGGTAAGGTTGTGGAATAACAGTCTTCCCGTGAACATGGTGCATGTAACTGCGCCGAAATATCGGGAGCTCATTCCACAACCTTATCACGGTAAATATCCCGTTAATAATCATATAACTTTAGTGAACAACCGTCATAGTTTCAAAACAGTGGTTTTTTTTCCTCCCACTACTCCCGCAGTTTGATGTAAGAATACATTTGACTTTCTATATCATGTGTTTGTAACCATGATTGACATTTAGCACACGGGCGGGAATTTAACGTATATGCTAAATAACCAGCAAGGTAAGGATCATGCCCTTGTATTTTTGCTACAAGTAGCAAAAATACAAGGGCATGATCAGCCAATTCAGGACCTCGCTCTTCTGGAATGCCATAGTCTGTATAACCTTCTACATAGTCTGTAGCTTGGTTATATATTAATCGCGGTTTTAATGCGATCTCGTCGAAGGCAAGCACACATATTTTGTTGTTAGGTTCTTCTGTATCCGAAAGTTTTCTTAAATGCTCAAGAACAGCTTTGTTAATCCCTGTATTTATGGGAATTTTGTTTAAAAATACCTGCAGAGTTCTTTTATTTGGTAAAGGCATTAGCTGTTGAAGACAACGATAGGTTTTTGGCAACCTCTTATAAATTGCGAGGGCCGAAATTTTGTTCTTTGTTGTCCACTCTCTTCCTCTGGGCTTTCTATTCTGATTTTTTAATGCCGCGATTACAATTTCTTTAAGTTCTGGCGATTTTTTTTTTGTACTAGGTTAGCGGACTTCCTCAGAGATGCTAATGTGCATTTTGTTCTTTGTAATTGTTCCAGCAGCCTCTTCTTCCGCGGAGATAATTCTGAAATCAAATTACATAAACTTAATTAACTACATAATAAGTAACTAGTAAATTTTCAGCTGTCTATGAGTTTGGTCAGCTCCATACCAGGGGCCTTACTATCCATGCAACCATGCAAGTTCCGTGCAGTTCTTAAACTTGATATATACAATTTAGAATGAAATCATACCATGACGCTCATTTAGGTGAACTTTACTCTTGCTTTTTCTTACATTATAACCTTCTCCGGTAATAATTAACGCAACAAAAAAAGAATTAGCGAGATTGTTCCATCCGTTCATATGTCATAGTGTGACCAGAAAAAATTGGGGTTCATTTTAATGTTTAAAGATTTACACTATCAAGTAAACATAACAAATTGGTGCAGGATATTTTGTGTTAATCATGGGCATATATCACATTTTTGCTGCTCCATTATTCATCGTCATCATCATCTCAGCCATAGGACGTCCACTGCTGAACATATGCCTCCCCCCTGATTTTCCAAAAGTACCGGTTGGAAGCGGCCTGCATCCAACGTCGTCCTGCGACCTTTATCAGGTCGTCTGTCCACCGTGTTGGTGGACGACCTACGCTGCGCTTGCCGGTCCGTGGTCTCCACTCCAGAACCTTTCAGCCCCATCGGCCATCTGTTCTGCGTGCTATGTGCCCTGCCCACTGCCACTTCAACTGGCTAATCTTCTGGGCTATGTCGGTGACTTTCGTTCTTCTACGGATCTCCTCATTTCTGATTCGATCACGTAGAGAAACCCCGAGCATAGCCCTTTCCATAGCTCGTTGTGCGACTTTGAGCTTTTCTATGAAGCCCATAGTAAGAGACCACGTTTCAGTGCCATAAGTCATCACTAAGTAAGTAACACACATTGGTCAAAGACTCTTGTCTTGAGGCACTGAGGTATTTTTGACGAGAAGACTTCGCGAAGTTTCCGGAACGCTGCCCAGCCGAGTTGGATTCGACGATTGACCTCTTTTTCGAAGTTGGACCTTCCTAGTTTGACTGTCTGTCCCAAGTAGATGTACTCGTTAACAACTTGAAGAACTGAGTTCCCAACTGATATTGGGTTAGGTACAACATGGGCATTAGACATAATTTTCGTCTTATCCATGTTCATCTTAAGACCTACGCGTTGGGAAACTCGATGGAGGCCTTCGAGCATTGTACTGAGGTCTTCCATGGATTCTGCCATGACTACAATATCGTCGGAAAATCGAAGGTGAGTGATGTATTCGCCGTTAATATTAATGCCAGGTCCTTGCTATTCCAGAAGCTTGAAGGCGTCTTCCAATGTAGCGGTGAACAGTTTCGGAGATATAACGTCTCCCTGTCTCATGCCTCTTTGCAATGGAATTGCCTTCGAAGTCTGCTCCTGTACTCGGACAGACATGTAGGCGTTTTTGTACAAACACTTCAGCACTTCAATATACCGATAGTCAATACGGCACCGCTGGAGAGACTCAAGCACTGCCCACGTCTCGATCGAATCAAAGGCTTTCTCATAGTCCACAAACACTAAACAAAGAGGCAAGTTATACTCTTCGGTCTTCTGTATAACTTGCGTGTTGATGTGATCTATGGTACTATAGCCTTTTCGGAAACCGGCTTGTTCCGGAGGCTGGAATTCATCAAACCTACGACTGAGACGGTTTGTTATGACCTTCGAAAACAGCTTATAAACATGGCTCAAAAGCGAGATGGGTCTTTAATTTTTAAGTAAAGTGTTGTCACCTTTCTTGAAGAACAGCACCACCACGCTTTTGTTCCATGCTTCTGGCGTTGAACCTTCGAGTAAGACGGTATTAAAGAGCTTCTGAAGGACTTTAAGTACCGGTGTTCCACCCGCTTTCAGAAGCTCAGATGTGATACCGTCGTCATCGGGCGCCTTGTTGTTCTTAAGCTGTTTCAAGGCCATTCTAATCTCGTACAGGCTGATGTCCGGGATATCTTCGGTATAATGTCGGGTCAGCTTGGCTCTTGGGTCTTTGGCCGAGCTGCTAACAGGTTTAGCGACCGAGGTGTATTAGCTGTCCGTAGAAACTTTCTACCTCTCCTAATACTTCTGCTTTGGTCGACGCTACACTGCCGTCTTCTCTCTTCAGCTTCGTCAACTGGCTTTGCCCAATAGACATGTCTCTTGCAAACACTTTGGAGCCTTTTTTCCGCTCTATCGTCTCTTTAATACGGTTTGTATTAAAGATCCGGATGTCGTGTCGCAAGGACTTCCATATTCGTCTATTGAGCAGCCTATATGCTTCAGCATCATGCGAAGACTGCATTTTCAGTAAGCCTCGTTCAGCCATGAGGTTGAGGGTATCGTTGGAGAGTTTCTGTGGCCTATCAGTACGGTGGGGTTTAAAGTGTTTGGAACCCACTGTATGGACAGTTTCTACTAACCTGTTATTGACTGCTCCATTATTGTTGGACCAATATATTGTCCACCAATGCTTTCACTACCGGAAACAAATTAAAATAAATTATATTTACCTAAGTTTTCTTCGGATTTTCTCTTTCTGATCTTGTTGTTATCACTTTGATTGGGACCAGACGTCCGGTTCGCTATGTGATATAATATGCATGTCCTGGTGACTTGTTGATAGCTCTACGACAGGTTTGCAGGCAGGTTTTGGTACTAAAATAGAAAAAGTCAAATAATCAAATCAAATATTTGGAAACTAATCTGATAAATCCTAACATCAAAAACTTCTACTGTGTTTGTTAATGTTGAGCATTAGCTATTCTCTATTATAAAAACATTTTTAAACCTGTTTGTTGACATATTGGACAAAAATACGAGTGCTCTACCTTCGAGACATTTAGTATTTTAGTTTTACGTACAACTGCGATAAGCAAATATTGCGCGTACCATCAATTGAATGACTTGTCTTTGTACTTAGCATAAAACAAATTACCTACCAAATAACAGAACAGACTTTAACACCAAAAACTGTGAAATAACTTGTTGAAGTCGGTACCATGATAGTTCAAAGTACCTTTTATCACAATATTGCGCGCATGGTACCGACTTCGACAAGTTGTTTCACACTTTTTGGTGTTGAAGTTGATTCTATTTTTGGTTAAAAAAATTAACTATTTTAGTGACCCTTGCTAATGGATCGATTGTCATTCACCGTTAATGATGATATCATCAAAATAGGCGAAATACTCGTCAGTTATTGGAGTGTTACACAAAAACTGCTTGACCGAATTTGATAAAATTTAAATGGGACCACTTCGAAAGTGTACTCTACCAAACAAAAAAATAATTTTGAGAATCGGACTTCTAATGGGGGAGAAATCGGCCATCATACACAAAAAAATACTTACACACAAACATATAACCTCCTCCTTTTTTAAAGTCGGTTAATTATAGGAAAGTGATCTTGAAACTTACTTCTCTGGGATCGATATGACCCAGCCTCTGAAGGCAGTAGCTGTAGTATGTTAATGGACGCTTGATCATTGCTGGTTGAGGGCATAACTGCTGATGGTAAGGGTACTGTAAGGAAGGAATTCTTCATTAGTAGGTAATTGATAGATATTCAGCCATAATGAAGAATTTTAGAATTTTTTTTATTGGCAGGTCTCTTGTGAGAGCCTGTCTTGGATGCTGCCACCGCAGTGTCAAATGCCTCCAAAGAACTTGTGTGCAAAGCGCCAAGTTGATGTTTAAAGCATACAATAGAACCACGCACATTGCAGTTCCTGGAAAAGTAGGTAGATTTCTGAGGAATCTATTGTATTATTGGCCAAATATGGCGAATCTCCATTTAACGGGTTACAGGTCTTGGTTACAGTAGGTAACACTAAAAATTAACATCTTGCAAATCTGGCATGTTGCATTTCCGTGTGATTTCTAACCTATTCTCATTTGGTAATTAAGCGGCTATGTAAGTATGCTTATCATGTAGTTGCTTAATCATTTGTTAAGTTTGGCCCCCCAAATAAAATGATATAAAATAATGTAACCTAACCTAAACAATTACAACTACACACTTACCATTTTCTTTCTGTTTTACATGAAGGGGGAAGTCAACAAGTTGACTGCTTGACAATGGTGGTGCAGAAAGTTTCAGTTTCGGAAAAGCATGTCTCTTGAGCCGGTTTCCTTTTTTATTCTAATCATTCTTTTCAAAATGATCACCGCATACATAACGCAGTCGATGGAGCTTTTCAATTGGTAAATATATCAGATCCTCATTGCCAACAGCGCGTACCCACTCTTTACAGCTGGAACATATTTATATTATATAAAAAATATAGTTCTATTTCAATCATTTTTTTTTAATAGTGAATGGGTATCAACTAGGCAACACACAAGGCATCTATCAATGGTAAATTAGAAATCAAATATCTACAAACCAAATTTAAAGACTTAAATATATCAACTATCTGGTTCTCATCAATGAAAGCCTGCTCAACACCCTATTTACAATAGGAATAATACTGTTTTCTTCTTAATCTATTGTATTATTGGCCAAATATGGCGACTGGTGAGTCTACGGGTTGATACCTATATAGTAGCCCAAAGCTTTAGAGAGAAAATTGAGATTCTTAAACAGGACTAAAACCTGAACTGTTTTACTTTATAGCACTCTATTACTAGTGCGTTTAAATAGGTCCCTTCTGAGCGTTTTTAGCGAAAATAACGCTAAAAACGCTCACAAGGCGCGTTCGAATTGGGAATCTGCGTGTGAAAATGTTGTTCATGTATCTTTTTGTTCAGCTGAAAAAAAGGTATTTTTGCCACCAAAATGTGCAATTTTTGACCCACGTTCGGAGCATGGTTGTTTGTGATCGTTTTTTGACAGCTATGTATTTGACAGCATAATCATACGATTTTAGGTCTTATGCTCAGCTGAGAGTTCGAATAGAGTGTGGGCAAAAGTGGCAAAAATAATGTTTATGAGCTTTACAAATGCTTTAATAAAAGAGCCATCAATGACAATGCCACCAATGCCCTAAAAGCTATAACGTATTTTTCTGTTCTTAAGAGACGGTACAAACACGAGAGCCACCTGATAAGTGGGAACCTCTGCAGCTGCAACAGATCCGTTCACAAGAAACTAACTGCACTGTGCACGTAAAGTACCCCGGAGACGGTCATTCGCAATTGTAAATTTTTACGTCATTGACCGTTTCAATTGAAGGTGCGAATGATGGAGCTTCATACGACGTGTCAATTGCTCGTCGCATTTACTTTCTGGTCAGTATAAAAGGTAGACGAACGATGATGTCAAATTCACATCTGCTATGTTTTTGGACTAGTGAGCTAATGACCCTAATCTGTTAATTGCACAACGAGTCGTTCAATTGGTTACGTGATTCGCGATTGTCAATGGGCTTGAATCAAAACTTCCATCATTGCGGATGCGGATGTGAATTCGACATCATAGTTTGTCTACCTTTCATACTGGCCAAAAAGTAAATATGGGCGAGCAATTGACGCGTCGTATGAAGCTCCATCATTCGCACCTTCAATTGAAACGGTCAATGACGTAAAAATTGACAATTGCGAATGACCGTCTCCGGGGACTTAACTCAGAAACGTTAAGTTGTTACGTGTCATGTGCCTGTAATTTCGCCGGCACCCATATCTATCAACCGAAAATAACTGTTTCGCGGTAAAAATAGGCATGGTGGCAGTACTGCCCCCGATGAACTCATTCACAAAGAGCTTTACTGCTCTGAACCTGTTATTTAGTACAAATGACGTTTTTTTATTATGTGCAGCGTTTATTAAGGTCGATATTTATCCTACTTTCCTACGAAAAAATAATGTCAGGAAGCATAACTCATAACAAATTCCACACAAAAAGTGGTCCTTCAAACCAAAACGACGTATGATTCCAAATACGAATTACTTCCGAGGTTACAAATAGACATGTTCGGTTATTGGTTTAAATTTCAGAAGGAAAGCAGGGATTGGTCCACGCGCGTGCTGCAACGTCTATTATGACAGCTGAGTCATAGCGGCGTGAACGATGTTATTGATTTAGCACGATTTTTAAGAGGTCATTTTTTAAGGCAGTTACTCTACCTGATATTATTTCTTCGTAGCTACTTCCTACTTATTAACATTATAAACGCGAAAGTTTGTGAGTATGGATGTACGGATGTGTGGATGTGTGGATCTTTGTTACTCTTTCAAGCTCAAACGGCGGGGCCAATTTTGATGAAGTTTTGTATGGAGGAAGATGAGGCGCTGCATTAACACATAGGATACTTTTTATCATTATCATCCATCACCACGTGGGTAAAAAAGCATAATATTTTTGGGTACACCATAGACAAAATAACAAGATCTCGGCCTACATTAAGATCGTAATGATGAAATTTTGTCATAGTTTGTGTCAGTTTTTGATACCTTAGTCAAAAAACACGCTATCAATTTGACAGCTCGATTTACTAGACGTGCTCAGCGACCGTCAAGGGTGATGAATACATTTCATCACCTAATGACAGTTTGTCCATGGTGATTAATTTTACATTTGTACGTACGTAGGTACTGTATTTTATTTTTAGTGTGTACTGATTATTTTACTAAGTACTTAAATTTACTCATATAGCCATGTAAATATTTTATGACATTTGGTATAAAGGTAGATATGGCTTTGGAGAAGATAATAAGCTACTTGAAGTAATAACCCTGTGCAGACGACGCCGCGGGTACCAGCTAGTTTGTTAATAAAAACATGTCTTGTACAAATGATAACACATGAAGAAGATATCAGAATCTTACAAATATGTTGACATTTTTCGGCCCAAATGACCAGACCCTTATTGACCCTTAGGTTAGTTAGGCTGCAGCCTATGGCGCGAGGATCGGGGCGCGCTGAAACCGTGACTTCGCATGCACTAATAATCTAGCATCATTGCATCTACCCTACATATATCAACTATTGACCGAGACAAAACAATAAAACTAAATGCGCTGTGAAGTAAAGCTAGGGACTCCCTGATTATAACAATACATTTTGAATTTAAAAAAAACGCGCGTAAATGAAACACTGACTTGTCAGTCGAATCAGTCGGTGGTCGAGCGAGCGGTAAGTGAGTGAGCTGTAGGTCTTCCAAGAGTTTACAACATTGACACCAAATCCACGCTCGGTATCGACTGCCGAAAAAAATGTATGAAATAAAGAACAGTGCCACCTTGCAGTCAGTTGTAGAACTAAAATTGATAGCGAGTACGCCAATCACAAGCTTAATAGGGAGGCGACATCTACTATCGACTATAAATGATATTTACGTTGCCACCTCATGTTAGAGCTCCTGGCAACAGCGCAGCTCACCGCGTGATGACACACATATATCGATCGATAGAACTTTGGAACTTGATATTAAAGACAATCGTGGCCATAGTTATGATAATGCTAGCAATATGTGTGTATGTTTCGCCCCAAAAGAAAAGATCAAAATATCTAGAAAAAGTTTAGAGATGTCTGCAGTAATTTAACTTATACGTATATTATTTTATGCAACTTTCTCCGTTTGGAAGCTGTAAAGTAAACTCAAATATAAGCTGTTTTATCTCTCTATGATCTCTGTCTGCTCCAAAGACCCTGTTGAAAAAACTTTTACCAAAAAATGGAACTGACTTCTACACCAAAAAGTGTGAAATAACTTGTTGCAGCCGGTGCCATGATAGTTCTAAAATAGGTTTCTATTATCACAATATTGTCCGCATGGTACCGACTTCGACAAGTTGTTTCACACTTTTTTGATGTAGAAGTCGGTTCCATTTTTTGTTAAAAAATAATTTCCACCATTTCCCCCAATCGACCCCGTAAGTAGCAGGGTCATTAGTGACCCTGCTACTTACACAACTTAACTTTACAATTTTAATAAAATCAGTCGGCAAACATCTGCTATTTTTAGGAAAGGTACCCGCGCTCTCAAAATCACCGACGACAAAGAATTATATTAAATAGTAGAACGTGCATACCAAGTTTCGTAAATATTGGTTGAAAAATGCGACATGTACAGGAAGACGTAAATACAACCTAACAAACATACAGGCAGATGAAAGTCAATTTTGCCAGTTAAGGCAGAGACACTTCGCTCGCTGGGTCAATTGTATTATCTGCGCCTCGTGGTTTAACCCGTGGGTGATGGATGACGATAATGTTGATGATGAAAAGTATTCTATGTGTTATTCCAGTGTCTCATCTTTCAACATACTGAATTTCATTATAATTAGTAAAAAAATAGACAAATATAAAGCTTTTGAGGTATTTGCCACTCCACCATCACTATGACAAAGTTGTACTTACGGATTGTCCAGCTCCAACAATCTGATATCATTGTATATCTTCGAGGGTATGAACTCAGGATGTATGATGTTTGTTTTCACTTTGTGTATCTTCTTCGCTTCGATTACAGTTCTGTTCAATACGTTTAGGGCTACGTACGATACTGAACCTTTGGGAAATAACATGATTGAAAAGATGTAAGAAATAAACGCCAGAAAATATACATAGGTACTTTGCAATTTTAAAGAGATATTACACATCCTCAGACGGGATTCGAACTTATGTATGTAAAAAAAAAATGAACAGTTTTAAAAAAAGGAATGCTCATTCTATCAAAACGCAGAATAAACACAAGCTATCCGTACATGTAACGCGTCTCCACAGAATAAGTCATTCTTTTATGCGACAATGTATACTATTCTATGATAAACTTCCCAATGTTATCCGAGATTTCCCTATTAATAAGTTTAAAATTACTATTAACACTAAACTCTGTCAAAAAGGTTATTACAAAATTTCGGATAAAACAGCTTGGGACTGATCACTCCAGGATCTACCTACTCGTGTATTACGATGTCAAAGTGTATCGTGTCTTGCCCTTCTGATACCATTATTATAGTTTCTTTTATAAGGCAACACACTGGAGCTAAAATCAATGAACATTTGTTAAATATATTAAGTAAGTGGTGATAAAAATATGTAAAAAGACAAGCCCGCTGAGTTTCTTTCCGGATCTTCACAGCCGTGGTCGCGTTCCGATCCGGTTGTAGATTTAAGAAACAATAAATTTTATATGACAATTTGTAAGTGTCCCCGTAGGCCTATACAGAATAAATGATTTGAACTTGTGTCTCCCGGCAATGTGTGTCAGACGCCATGACCGCTAGACCACAGAGGCATCCCGTCCGTGCATGGAACTTTAAGTCTCTATCTGATTTTAACCGTCGTATGGGGACGGATGGTCTCGCTAAGCAGGCGATAGTGCTTTAAGGATCAATACCTAGGGCTTACTCCCACCTCTTAAAGTATTCTTATTTAAACGTTACGATTAAATTTGGTACCACCACGTCAATATAGCAAGCTTAGAATAATAATGGATTACGATAGACGTTTTGATGACGTATTATCAAACAATGAACTCAACTCGCGTAATTTGCAACTGCGTTAGTGTTCTATTCGGGTTGCGCATTATAGGTATTGATCCTGGTACGCATCATTATTTCGATATCGGCTAAAAAAGGAACGCGCCGTAAATAGTATTGAAGTAATATGTACGACCGTTTTGTGTCGGTGGGAGTACGATAGTAAGTATGATTATTATAAGCTTATTTCAAAACGCTCCTAATTTATGATAGGTTCGTAAAAGGTAGGCCCCTTGGATGTCGAGTTTAGCTCATAAGCTAGTTGTTTTAAAGATATTAATTTACATACCTACTTAGAATAGCTACATAAAGAAGGTAGGTTTCCAAACAACGCGCGCTTCAAATTTGGTCTGTGTACCTTGTCACACAGACGCAAATATAGAATAATAATTATATTAAATTTTGTCTTTGTAAATTAGTGCACAATATTGAATGGAGTTTAGAATCGATAACTGGTCATTATAGTGAATGAAAAAACATACATGTGGTTATCAAAAAGTACATGATATTTGATTAATAGATTAAAACATTACGTATATATTTTTATCTACACTAATGTTGTAACATTCTACTTATGTTTCCAATACTTGACTTATAATTACTACTGTTATAGAACAGACAACAAAACACTCAATTTAAGCAATTTCACATGATGGTATAATATCCACATCGATATCGTAAAATCTCATTATAACATCAATAAAACGCGACCAATTAACGTGGCGAGCCTTATGTCAAAATCCTCATACAAGTTGTATAAAATTTTGATATTAGGCTGGCTTTTGAAAACAGTTGGGTTATACGTGAAAACTTCGTCGAAACTACTAAACTTACATACACAAAACTCTTTGGTAAGATCTTGTGCCAATTAAATAAAAAAGAACAGCGCGCGCTCGCTCCTGATTGGCCCTGCGCGCGCAGCTGCATTTTAATGGCGGCAAGTTCACTGTGACAATAAATACGCGTGAATTTAATGTTTGTTTTGTTTTTAAAATACAAATTAAAAGTTAAAAATGGATAGCGACGATGATATTTGTACGCCTCCGGATATTCTAGAATTGGCAACAAAAGTAACTCACAATCTTTTGCCAGAAAAATCTAGAAAATTATATGAAAAAGGATATAATAACTTTTTGGCATGGAAGACCGAAAAGAAAACTACATCATTTTCTGAAAATGTCATTCTTGCGTATCTCAAAGACCTCTCCGACAAATTTAAACCATCTTCTATGTGGGCTAAATATTCTATGCTCAAGTCCACACTGAGTATCTACAACAATATTGATATCACGAAGTATTCAAAGGTCATAGCGTTCCTGAAACGCAGTTCAGAAGGACACAAGGAAAAAAAGTCCTTGACGTTTACATCAGGTCAAATAAAGATGTTCCTGGAAGATTCACCAGATATTTTGTATCTTTTTGAAAAGGTAAGTGTATTTTAGTTCTGTTATTTAATCTACCTAGTACTTACGTACTACACACGCAAGTTATCTAGACACTCCGTTTAAGCGCTTTGTGTATAAATTTGGTAGTAGGTACCTACACTTTACTACTTCATAAATCATAGTTTTTGCCTTGGCTATGTACCTCAAGCTTATTATATCGTTTATTGTTACAGGTTGCACTAATCTTCGGCATAATGGGGGCATGCCGAAGGCAAGAGCTATACAACATCCAGTTCGATGAAGTCTCTAACATAGACGACAGTACAATCATGGTGAAAGTTTCGAAAACAAAAACAGATCGTTCTTTCGTTGTGGCGGGCAACTGCTATGCCGTATGTAAAAAATACATGGAACTTCGACCCACCCCCTGTCGAAACCCTGCCTTTTTTTTGAGCTATAGATCGGGGAAGTGCGTCGATCAAAGAATTGGTATTAATAAATTTGGTGCTCTGGGAAAAACTATCGCAAGTTTTTTGAATCTGCCTAACCCAGCGTTGTACACGGGGCATTGCTTCCGGCGCACCTCGGCGACCCTTCTCATAGATAGCGGTGGTGATTTGACCGCACTGAAACGACACGGGGGGTGGAAGTCTTCTACTGTGGCTGAAAGCTACATTGATGAGTCTTTAATGAATAAAATTCAAGTCTCAAATACGATCTTGAACGGTATAGAAAACAAGACGAATTAAGTAATTATAAATATTCCGACTCCGTCTACGAGCTCTACTGCTTGCCCCGCGACCGCTACAGCTGCTGGATCAATAATTAACATTAACTTTCAAAATTGTACCATCCAAAATTTGAACAATTATTATAAATAAACTATTGTCAGCTTTTACTCTTGTTGTTTGATTAATTGCATTAGTGAAGATAAAGTAGTGTATGCAACTGCATATAACACGGGTATTAAAACACTCGTTACTATTATGAAACTCGCTGCGCTCGTTTCATAAACTCACACTCATGTTTTAATACCCTTCATTATATGACAGTTGCATAAACTACTATTATATTTTATTAGAGTAGTAAAGTACTCTAGTATTATCCTTGATTAACTAACAGCGTAGCCGGGGTTTTGTTTAAGGGCTTAGCAGAGGTCAACCTGGTACACAATAAGTGTTTTTTCAAATTATGAATGATAATGGATTTAATAATTGTACATCGTCTTTGGAGTGGGCATCAGAGGCTGTAGCATAAACAATTTGCTAAACACAAACTATGAGTTATCTGTGTCACAGTTGCCCTTGATAAATGACAGTTTGTACTGTTTCACGTGAACGACACGTTACGTTACATTAACGCGGTTATTCGTGCTAGGCCTAGAGGTTAACTGGATAAGGCCAGGCTAACTCATGCTTCTAGGTATCTGGACACGCCAATGCGAGAAACCCACAAGTCCCACATCTGATTTTTGTTGAAAATTCCTACAATATTTTTTTGTGGTAGTGGCACGCTGCAACCCCACAGCCGAATGGGCCGGCACGACCGGAGAAGTCTCACACTCCCACATAACACCGACGTGAAGTAACAGAGCTTGCTATTGCGTTTCGTCGGTTTGTGGGAGGTTTCGGTGGCCCGATTACCCTCTTACCCGTTCTCCCTCTCCTTCCCCCTCCCCCTCCACCCTCACCCCTTATATCTCCTCCTTTCTATCATCCTTCCTCAAAGGTCGGCAACGCATGCTCGAGACCTCTGGTATTGCGCATGTCTTTGGGCGACGGTATCACTTACCATCAGGTGAGCTGCTTGCTCGTTTACCAACCTATCCCATAAGAAATAAAAAAAGCTTACTTGTCTCTGCTAGCGATGCAATGGCCTGCGGTGAGAACAAATCTGTCGCTAATGAGTGCTCCTCCGCAGAGGAATACAAGGGTCCTGACGTCATCTCCATATCCGAGAAGAGCCTGTAAATTAGTTTTCACTTAACTTAAAGTCACAAGTATATAATAATTATCTTCTATGCTACATAGTTTATCGTAGACCGCATCATCAGGTGAGATATAAGTTAACCTCCGTCACTTAATTGATGATAGATATAAGGTCTACTACCTATGTTTCCTATTTTTGTCTGTCCATATCTTTTTACGCATTCTCTTAGCTGGTCCATGCGAATAACTTAGAATAATTTAGTGATTTTAGCAGTACATTATAATTAGTACTCATGGGATGTACACCACGATTAGGCAGGTTTCGGAGTTACCGATATTTCGGCACAGTTACATGCACCATGTTCACGGGTAGATTGAATATGCGGGTGGATGTGAAAAAAGTTCAAAGTTATTAAGAGCAGACAAAACGGTCTACCCTCTTTCTCACTCTTTTACTACGGATATCACTGCGACAGTGATACAGTTAGTGTGTATTGTCCGCAAAAGTCTAAAACAGTGTGATTTTAGTAGTGTCCCCACTTCCTCAATTTGTCCTCCTCAACTCCTCCTTATTCCTGTATTTGTGAAAATAAACTTAGAATTGAGATTGCAATTTTTGAACTAAATTGAAATTTAAATTTTATTCATTGTTTTGGTGCGATTAACCATACGACATTATACAACTGTTAATTTTATTTATTATAGTTAAAGTGTTAATCTTATTGATCTAAAAACTACTAAAAACTTTCTAAATAAATAAAAGAACCAAACTAAATATGAAACAAGAAATTATTTTCATTATGACTTTGATTATTTATTATGATAGATGTAATAATCTACCTACTCTACTTACCTAAGAAAATTCATCCGCATGCACTTCCTCAGAAAAAAAAATTTAGATTTAATTTTTTTATATTGTGTTATTATTTAACACGTGACTGTCCCTTTTGACTTGTGTCGATGTAGGAATGTGGCAGATTGAAAATGTGTCAAAATAGTATTGTGTCAATACGGTGCTTAATCCTTTGAATTTACTAGCTGGTGCCCGCGACTTCGTCTGCTCAGGATTAGTACTTCGAGTAGCTTATTATCTTCTCCAAGGCTATATCTATATTTATACCAAAATGTCATAACATATTTACATGGTCAAACGCAATTGCTATAATAGTATTATATGAATAAATTGAGATTCTAAGTAAATCAATCAGTAAACATTTAAAATAAAATACAGTACCTACGTACATACAAATATAAAATTTATCACCATGGAAAAAAACCTTTCACTACATTTTATCACCTTTGACGTTCGCCGAGGACGGCTAGTGTATCGACTATCGACTGTCAAAATGATAGCTGCATTTGGATAAGCTATCAGAAACTGACACAAACTTTGACAGAACTGTCATCATTACGATCTTGACGTAGGTGGAGATCTTGTTATGTTGTCTATGGTGTACCCAAGAATATTACGTTATTTCACCCGCATGGTGATGGATGATGATGATGATGGAAAGTATCCTATGTGTTAATCCAGCCTCTCATCTACCTCTATACCAATGTCCATCAAAACTGGCGCCACCGTTTAAACGTGAAAAAGTAACAAACATCCCTATATACATCCATACTCACAAACTTTCGCGTTTATAATATTAGTAGGATAAAACCGATTACGGATTCAACCAATAAAACCTGGTGAGGCGTGTAAATAGCCTACACCGTGTGTACTTACGTACGATTATTTTAAAAGAGATCAATACCTAAAAAGTATGGCTGACCGTGGCGTTTGATAAACCCCCTGAAAACACAGATATATCAAACACTGCAGTGATAAATATGCCCACGTACCTGTAGACCATCCAAGTTCACCCACAAATCCTTCAACACGGGATTTACAGCAGATTCGCGTTTCTTCGGTATGCTCTGCCTGTGATGGTGGCCGGCCGGCGACACCGTTATAAAATCCGTAGAAATATAATTTTGTGTCGTCGCTCCCTTGATGATTGCTACACTATATTGTACACTGCACGTAGGTATATGTTATCCGACATACTTAAAGTTATTTCAGGAGAATATACATCATAAATAGCGAAAAATATTAACGAGCCGTGGCACTTGTCTTGCGTAAATCTTCCATTCACCGGCGTGTTCTAATAATATTGGAGGTGGATGTAAATAATTTCAAACCACCCTCCATCTGATATACATTAAAAGGCGAGCCCTCTGGCCAATTAGTGCCTCGGTTATTAGAGCGTATTTCTATCCTTGCGATACTGCTAACGCCATCTCTTCAGACTGATAGTAAACTAAAACAGCTGACAAGATGCGTGGGCACTGCGATATATATACCTGTCTTAATTTGAGGGTTTATCAACAACTAGTATGTAATGAATGCGAAAATTATATAATTACAGACTCATAGATCTCTAAGCAATACAGAGAATAATATTAAATGTTTATTATAATTTTTAGAAGGCATTGATGCTTCACCATGCACTCCGCCTTGGAAGTTCGCAAGGACTTTCAAAACTAAAATATAGCGAAGTACTTACTAGATGTATTGAAAAGAAAGTTTTAGATTTGTCTAAGCTTATGACTTCAAAAATCAAGAGGGCATTAGAAAACACAAATTGAATGTGTTCTATACTTAATAGCAGTTGGATTATTGTTAAACAATAAGTGAATATATGAACTAAATGATAAATATTATTATGGTAACTACATACTTATTGCGTTGGAATTGGGTATAGTTTGGTGATAGCACGCGAGAAATTACCGAATTTGGTCTTAAAGCGCTGTCGCAGAATAGAAATGAGAAGTCCAGGTCCTGTATGACAATTCATAACATGATAATGTTGAATGATTAGATCAACAATGTGGTCATGTTTGGGAAGTAAGACAGGGTGTTTGGCTTCAAAAGGAAGGTCTGATTTAGACAGCCTTCCTCTGACGCGTAATATTCTCTCTTCATCTAAGAAGACAGCTAAGCGTTGAAGCTTTTTTGACGGCAATTTGTTACATTTAATGAGCTTAATGTCATCAACGAAATGGACAAATTGAACAGCGCGGACCATAGCTTGTTCCGCTGCTTTTTTAGGAAGTTCGCCACAATTAGCAGGAGAGAAAGGCTTGATGGGCCAATCCTCAGGCGCGCAGTGAATCCATGTTGGAACGTTCCACCAGAGCTCATGGGACATCAGCTGAGAAGGCAGCATGCCTCTTGAAAGACAGTCGCTGCTGTTAGCAATTCCCGGGACGTGGTCAAAATGCTGTGCAGCTAAGTTTTCGTGACACTGAGCGACTCGGTTGCTCACAAAAATTGACCAACGGTGTGGAGAGGAATGTATCCAAGATAAAGCAATCATGGAATCCGAAAATGCGTATATTCCTGCAATAGGAATGCGTTTAGCGTAAGTATCACGTACAATCTTTACCAACTTAGACATTAGTACCGCGGCGCACAGCTCAAGGCGGGCGAGTGTTGTAATTTTAGTTGGTGATACTTTGGATTTTGAGCAGAGTAAGCTGACATGGATGCCAGAAGGTTTAGTACAGTGCACGTAGAGGACACTTCCATAACCATTCAGGCTGGCATCGCAAAAAGCGATGAGGCGCACGGTACAGTCATCGATGACACCTACATGACGTGGTATCCGTAAGGTATCCAGCAAGGGAAATTCTTGCACTAGGGCGAAGAAGCGAGTTGCAATATTTTCAGGTGCGGGATCATCCCAGCCTATATTTCTCAGCCATAATTCTTTTATCAGCAATTTGGCATAGAGAATCACGGGAGCGACCAATCCGAGCACGTCAAAGAGACGCGCAACTATCGAGAGTATATTTCTCTTAGTGCATTTTTCGGTAATTTGAGCGGAAGTAAAAAGGAAATTGTCATCAGAAGGTTCCCATGAAAGGCCTAAAACCTTGGAACAGTTATTTCCTACGTCAAAATCGAGGGATTTGCGATGCGTGTCCGGAAGACTATGTAAGAGTGCTGGTGAATTGCTAGACCATTTCACCAAGTCAAAATCACCCGATTTGAACATTTTTATTATTATTATTATTATTATTAAATCATTTATTTCGAAACACATAGGAATCATATTACAATAATAATTAAATTCACTAAAAACTACAACACAATTACACACAACATTTACACACTAAAATTAAATAATTATATTACATTAATGATTACAAAAAAGATCAATGTCAACCAAAAACAAAACAAATTAAAATATATTGATATCATTATATTAAAATTAAAATATTAAATTATATATTAAATAAGGATATTATGATTAAAAAGCTAAAATAAGAAAATAAAATTATAAAAATTATTCATGTTATTGAAATTAAACATTATAAATAAATTAATTGGATGGTTAATGGCAGACAAACAAGTACTATATATATAAATGTATAGGGAGGGTTAACAGATCTCATTAATTATGACGAAGATGGACCATGCCACAATTCATGATGTATTCACAGTCCAGTCTATCTGTGAAAATTGACAGAATGCCATTAGAGCTGGCCCGAGTCCTGCGCCCCAGCGATGTGCACCGCTTTCTCATGGTTGTATAGAAACAATCCACTCGAGCATCGGCGAACATCCCTGACGCACTGCAGAATCGGGGCAGTCCCACCAGCACTCTGAACGCGTTATTGTATTGTACGCGTAATGCGTTGTACTGTTTTTGCGAGTAGTTCACCCACAGGCTGCTCGTGTAGAAGCTGGTACAATAGGCTCGAAAAAGACACACCTTAACTTCCCTCGAGCACCGGGCAAACCTGCGGGCAATCATGTTCGCTCTCACAGACAACGCCCTACGCTCTCTTTCAATATCGGCATCGTCCTTCAGGTCACAGGCTATCACATGTCCTAGGTACTTACACTGTTCCACTCGTTTAAGAGGTATACCATACATCTTTATGGGTGGTATAGAAGGTAGACATTGACGGCCTCTGGCCTGAAACACCATGCACTCGCTCTTTTTTAGATTATATATCAATCCATGACACCGAGCATATCTTTCACACATACCTAACAATTTCGACATTCCACAGATAGACGCACTCAGCAGCGCCATGTCGTCTGCATAGCTGATATTATTAACACAGACTCCGTCAATATGGCAGCCGACACGCGCGCTGCTGAGTTCCTCTATCAGTGCGATCACGTACAAGTTGAAAAGTTTCGGTGAGGTTAACACCCCCTGCCTCACCCCGCATTCCAACTTGTACGGCTCCGAGTAGGTTCCTGACCATTTCACAACATTGACCTGGTTCTGGTACCAAAACTTAAACATTCTAATCACTTCCCCCGACAACTTTACATCTTCTAATTTCTGCCACAAGATGTCGTAGCAAACCAGGTCAAATGCGTTGGAGAGGTCGAGGAAACAGGCAAATATGGGTGTATGTCGTTTAGTATAATATTTGACAGTCTGCTTCAAACTCAAAATAGCTGTCTCTGTCGAAAGTCCTGATCGGAAGCCAAATTGGTTATCATGTATTTTAAGGTATTTGTCTAGTTGAGTATCAAGCAAACGGTCAAATACCTTAGCTATAATGGTAGCCAGTGAAATTGGTCTATAGTTACCCTTATCTTCTACATCACTGGTTTTATTTTTCAAAATCGGCACCACGACAGTCCGCATCATCTCCGACGGCAGGTACGAATGTCCTATACATAGAGTATAGAACATCGCCAGCACCCCCGGTAGATGTACGCCGGCACATTTCAGGTGTTCGATGCTGAGTCCGTCGTGGCCTGGAGACTTACCGCGTGACATCGAATATATAACTTTTCTGACGTCTTTGGCCGAAAATCGGGTACCTATCTCCAGACCACACGGTACTTTATCGCTTCCCGATTGTGATGGTCCCAATGGAGAGGTAACCCTAAAGTGGTCTCTGAACTGGTTAACTATTCCCGTTAGGTCAATGACCCCATCCACACACACAGGAAGGCTTGGCTTGCTATTTAATTTGTTTGTTGATTTCCAGAAGTTGCGAAAGTCTTGTTTAGAGTGTTGCGTGGATATTTTATCCATTTTTAATTGCTCACTGTGGTTTTGACACCATTTCAGTCGTGACTTAAAAACTTTACGACTTTCTTGCATTTCATTATGGATATGCCCATTTTTGGGCTTTCCATAGAGAACCCACATCTTAAATTTACACCTAGCCTCTCTATGAGCTTGCCCAACATGCCTGTTCCAACCCGCAATCGGTCTCCAATTTTTATTTGTTTTTAATTCGTGACTCTCTATCGCTGCCTGGCTTAGTGAAGTAACAATATTAGCATATGTAGTGTTTGTATCTATTTAATAGATATAATTCCCTGTCTCATGTACACGAGTGGTGGGGCGATACGCGAGTGGCAGTTGTTGACTAGACGTCACGGCGGCTGGGCGTACGTCCGCACACAAACACGAGGTGCTACAGTGAGCCAGAGGAAAGGCGGTACAAGCCTATTGTGTCTATAGTGCATCGGTGTACTAGTGCACAAGAGGGCACTACAAGTGGCGACGAGGAGAAAGGTCAGTGCAAAAATGTATTGAAAAATAAAACTATGTTAGGTACGGAAAAGTGCCGAATTTTGGAAATTATTGGGGTTATTCTTAGATATTTATACAAACTTGCTTATTGATCACAATTGTAGGCGCATTAGTTACTAGCAACGGCTGATCGAATAAGTAGTACATGCATAGGAAAATAATTAAAGGCAAATTATTTTATCCATTTTGTTGAGGGTAGGAATGCAGAAATAAATACCTTGCTGTATTGTCCAATTCACTGACTTGCTGAGACTGGCTGGCTTATATAACAACATAGATAATATCACCAACGAATAATAAATAAATGTGATAGCAACTAGGAATGAACAATAGGACGCAATGAGGGAAACGGCAATATAATATAATATATACATATTAAATTGTACTAATATACAATACCATACATCTTTAATACATCAATAATCACGAAACGTAAAAGAAACGATACGTTACTTATTCAATGGACTTCAAAAGAAGAGGAGGCTATCAGTAAGAATATAAATTGTGTGTATGTTGCGCGGTATCCTTATCGACTGATTGCGAATCAAATTGCAATGATTATTTCATTATGATATGCCTGCGGGGTGGTCTTGAGTAGGTGTATCAATATTGGTTAGTATCTTTTTGCCAAAAAGAAAATGCAGCAAAGTTTTGTCGCGATTGTTGGAGGAGTTGTTCTTTTGTCGTATTGAACATCGTCGCCGAAGTGCTGAGGTTTTGTCAAGTTACACCCTTATAGGTGAGAGTATTTTCATACAGTAGATATAATAATATCCAGTGGTCATAAATACTCGTAACAGTAATAATACTCACGGCCATTCTGGAATACAACGTTATTAATTGATGCCTAATGATAATTATGTAGTGTTTCACAAAATATCAAAGGTAGTTGTGTCAAGCCATTCCAAGTCATAGCAAGTAGTGATGCGTGGCGAATAACGTAGAGTCAGCTAGAGTCATTTATATAGAGTCTTGTAGAGTAAGGTAGAGATATTCATGTAGAGTCAGGTAGAGTCATTCATATGGAGTCTGGTAGAGTCAAGTGCAGTTTTCTTATTTCCGATACTGCGATATAATATTAGTTATAAACATAAGGATTTGGGTAAAATAAAATTGATTCTTAGATTTTTATTTAATTAGGCATGTGATTTTGATTTAATTAGATTAAAAATGAAATGAACATATTCTACATCTACGGACTTCCATTAAATTGGAGGTATATTATGGACTTCCATTAAATTGGAGGTATAATTTGGACTTCCATTAAATTGGAGGTATATTTTTGGACTTCCATTAAATTGGAGGTAAAATTTGGACTTCCATTAAATTGGAGGTAAAATTTGGACTTCCATTAAATTGGAGGTATAATCTGGACTTCCATTAAATTGGAGGTATATTTTTGGACTTCCATTAAATTGGAGGTAAAATTTGGACTTCCATTAAATTGGAGGTATGATTTGGACTTCCATTAAATTGGAGGTATAAATTTGGACTTCCATTAAATTGGAGGTATATTTTTGGACTTCCATTAAATTGGAGGTAAAATTTGGACTTCCATTAAATTGGAGGTATGATTTGGACTTCCATTAAATTGGAGGTATTATTTGGACTTCCATTAAATTGGAGGTATAATTTGGAATTCCAATAAATTTGAGGTATAATTAGGACTTCCGTTAATTGGAGGTATTATCCTGGATTTTCATTCAATTGCATAAACATTTTCACGACGCCCAATTGCCAACATGCTACCAAAACCTGAGAAACTATAACTCGAAGGAGACACAGTGCTTCAGTAGATTAACGTTGGGAAAAAAGGAAAAGATCCTGACAAATTTATCTTGAGGCGACTGACATAAAATATCAGTTGAAAAAGAGAGTTTTGCTAGGTGGAGGTGGACTTCAAGAGATCTTCTACCACCTGTCAGGTGTAAGTAGGGAAGCTGTGGCAGAAATCAATGTATATAAAATTACGATCGACAAGCTCGACAACTACTTCCGTCCCAAACAAAATAAAACTTATGAAATACATATATTGCGTCTAGTTAAGCAGGACGAAGAGCAAAGTTTTGAAAATTTATTATTAATCTAAGGGATTAAGCAAGTAAATGTAAACTTGATAAACCAGATGATTACATAATTGATGAGATAATAGAACGGGGTGTGTCGTCAGAACTACGGAACAAAATTTTGATAATGAGCGAATCGGTTTCTTTAGACAAGGTAATTATGGAAGCAAATTAGAAGTGGTAAATCAGAAACTAGGAAGCTATAAACAGAAAGACAAAGAAAAACTTAAAGGTGGTAACGTGAACGCTATAACAAGCCCAAATTAAGCAAATTCGATTGGGAGAAGATACTACAAAAGTGATGACGACAACAAATAACAGAAATGTGTATGGTAACACTACGCATAACTCACAATATTCAATATGTCCAGAAAAAGAAAAAAAAATAGATGTGGCAAATTAGGACACTACCAAAGATGTTGCAAGACTAAGATCAACTATTAAGCGGAAAACAGAACTGAAACAATCAAGGAATAGAAACAGTTTTAAGTAAATGTGTACAGGAGAAACAGTCAAAATATTAGGGAATGAAGAAGAAGAAGTTCGGTATACTTTTAATGTAAATGATGACGCAATAGTGGAATGCAATTTAGGTGGTGTAAAAATTGAAATGATAATGCTAATTTATTCTAGCTGTAAACTGAACTTAATAACATACGAATTTTAGGATTATTTAAAATATAAAAAAGGAATTTGCTTAAACAAAATTAAGGCGCTTAATAAAACACTAATAGCATATGGTAGTACAGAACCAAAGGTCAAGGGATTCTTTGAAACTGTTAGAGAGGTAGGCGGACGTTGTACAGAGGCCGTAGCACAAACAAGTTTCGGAGGGGTGTTCGTGACGTGGGGGTCAGTATGTCACGTTTTGGTGTACAGACTGTGAGTTGTCTGTGTCACGGTTGCCCTGGATGAGTGACGGTTTGTGCTGTTTCGCGTGAACGACACACGTTCGCGTGTTACACTGAAGCAGTTATTCGTACTAGGCCCACTGTTTATGTAATTTAGAATAGAACAAGACACTTGTTCAGAAAAGACACGGTATTGCGTTATGTGTATTAAAACTAGGCGTCGGTATTAATCATATGGGTCAGACAAGCAAACCATTTCCAAAATTTAAAGACATTTTGGTTGAAATCCCGATTGAAAACTCAGCCAAACCCGTTATGCAACCCCACCGTAGAATACCTATATCAATAGAAGAGGAGATACGAAATAAAATAAAAGAGAATAGAATTATTCTATTCTATTCTATTCAACACGGATTTCACCGATCGTGCCGATTCTTGAAAGACATCGCAGATGGTCGCTTATGTGTGGATATGAGACGTGCGGATGAAGCAAACTTAAGGAAAATCACCCACTGCTTTGTATGAAGCTTTAATTGACAAAGTATATGAGGAGTATTTTGGAGTTCCGGGGCCTTAACACATTGAGGAACTACAGAGTTTCCTGAGGTTGGTGACTTATATAAATAAATGGATACCAAACTTGGCGACAATGACAGAACCGTTGCAACAGCTTCTGAAGCAAAAATTAGTACAGAAGGCAAGTATTACTAACTATTGAAATAGAAACCACAGGCTATTATGTTGTCAAGGATAAAACACAGGTCATAGCTGATGTTAGCCCCGTAGGTCTGGGTGCTGTTTTAGTACAAATTAACCAAAATCATTGCGTATGAGACTCGTACTCTGACAAATTGTAAACAAAAATATAGCCAGACTGAAAGAGGAGCGCTAATACTTGTTTGGGCATAAAGAAATTCAATACATTTCTCTTTTAATACAAGTATTGCAGATACATTATCAAGATTATGCAAAGAAGTCAATAACCTAACTTAAGACAGCGACTACATTTACCAGATACTACAACGAGTGAGACCTCATGCAATCGCCTTAGTGGACAATCGACTATTCCGACAAAGACAATGAGATTACCAATGTAAAAAAGGGCATTTATACAAATCAGTGGTACGGACTATGTTAAGAAACAGCGGAGAAATGGATGTCGAAGTACCTAAGAGGTTATGACATAATTCAAAAAGAAAAAGAGAACGAATATGGAGACCAGAAGAGAAGAGCTAAGGAATCAGATATAGTAGAAAGAGATAAAATATATGTAAAATAGGTGAAGAGAACAAACAAGCTGACAACAAACTTTAATCCCAACCCTTACATTGTTAAGAAGTGCGTGGGTAGAGATATAACACTTAGGAACGAAGACACAGGACAACAGCTTCGAAGGAATGTTATACAATTAAGGAAAGTGGAAGGACGGTGGGAACCCGTAAAAGATAACTCAGTGGAGCAAGACAAAAGATTAAAGAGATAATGAAAAAATGAAGTGATTCGGCTAAATAAATGCTGTTAGTTATTGATTTAAATATGAGGCCCGATTATTATAATTTCATGTGAGTTAATGATTAAGTTATTGACAAGAAAGGGATGTAGTGTTTGTATCTATTTAATAGATATAATTCCCTGTCTCATGTACACGAGTGGTGGGGCGATACGCGAGTGGCAGTTGTTGACTAGACGTCACGGCGGCTGGGCGTACGTCCGCACACAAACACGAGGTGCTACAGTGAGCCAGAGGAAAGGCGGTACAAGCCTATTGTGTCTATAGTGCATCGGTGTACTAGTGCACAAGAGGGCACTACAGCATACATTCTGTCAATAATTCGTTTGTGAAAACAGTCCTTGCATGAGTAGTCTGCACAATTTACAAATTCATTTGGAAAATTTATTTTTCGTAGTTGTTTGTGACATAATCTACTATACACCTTGACTTGTTCTGTGTTCATTTCACCCCATACAACTTTATTGACGTGAGTGTTTTGTTTACATGGTAAAATTTGTTTTATAAATTCAAGTTGGCACTCTAAAACCAAGGGATAGTGATCAGACCACAAAACATCATAATTAACATACACATTGACAATAGAACCTAAAGCCGCCTTAGTAACCACACAGTGGTCTAGCCACCGTCTAGCCCCATTTGCCTCACTAACAATGTGTATGTATTAGAATTAAGACCTAAAACCTGCACATCCGCACAAACCCACTCTTGTTCGTTATTGAAAATCGTTAACTCTTCAAAAAATTGTTCATTTGGATGGGCATTAAAGTCTCCCATTATATAGGCTGTTCCGATATCGTCACTGCTTATAATTATAAGGTCCCTTGAGAGCTGCATGGCGGTTTCCTCAGTATTGGCAGAATACACCAGATCATCCGTGTAAAGGCTAGTTTCTGCAATTTTTGCAGCTTCAGGGTATTGCGGGCTGTCAGCAGCCAGCTGTCGCACAGTGCGCATAGCTATGTAAGGGCTACACTTCAGCCCGAAAGGTAAGCAGTTGAAAACGAAGGTGCGTAATTGTTCGTTCTCATTGAAGCGAAACAAGATGCGTAGGTCAACTGGTACACCAATGCGTAAGTACATTTGTTTTATATCAGCGTTCATAGCGACGGGAAACAATCTAAAGTCTAATAGTAGTAGAAACAGGTCAGTTTGCAAATATATAATAACCTTCATCAATAATCTCAGATTCGTTAACTTGACTAAGGTAACCGTTTCTAAGATACTCTTGTATCACCATGTTATAATTTTCACGCAATTCAGGCGATTGACGAAATTTTCTTTCCAGCGCGATGTAACGGCGATAGGCGGCAGTGCGTGAATTACCAAGTTGAGTAGGATTTTTGCAGAACGGTAAGGACACGCTATAATGGCCTAAATCATCGCGTGTCACTGATGACATGAAAATGTTTTCGCATTCCGTTTCATCGGGTGATAAAAAGCGTTTCATCGGTACCTCCTCTAATTCCCAAAATGTTTGTACTAGATCATTTAGCGCTAACGCAGTAAAAGGAGAGGCGGTGGCGGCGGGTATATTATTATTGCAATGGAAATCTCCCATCAGAACGTACCCGAGGGTGGTCAATAACGCAGGTAGAGCTTGAGAACCCAAATTGACTCTAGTTCCCAAATAAATATATGGAAAGAGTTGTGCACCCAAAACGACGTCTATATCCCCCGGGATATTCCAACATAAATCGGCGAGGGGGAGATCATGAAAATCCATATCACTATTCCACTCGATATATTTCGTCGGCAATTGGTCCGTAATACATTCCACTACTAAAGCGTGAATGGAATATTTTTGATCCGGGTATACGCGAGATTCAATATCTAACTAAATATAACCAATTATTGGGCGCGAAGTTGAGGCCAACACCTTTGACAAAAGAATTACTCAAAGGTATTATAGGCAGATTTAGTTTGCGACAACAAGCCGTCGTTATCAGATTATTTTGAGACCCGCTATCCAAGAGGCAGCGTACTATTGATTTATGTCCTATACTGCCTTTAGGTTTTGCATACACCTGTGCGGTTGACAACAGTATCATTGATTTCGACTTCGAGTCTGCTGAGAGTAACACTGCTGCGTTATCTAACGGTAACGTGACATTATTGGAAGAGGCTACTCTGCCAATATCATCTTTATTGGCATTACGGTAAGGTTGAGGCCGTGAAGCAGGTAGTAGAGAAGGCGACTGCGCGGGAGGTAGCGGCGGTGCGGAGGCAGTCGAAAGCGCGAGCGGCGGCGCCGTTGGCTTCACTGATAACGACGTCACATGGCGATCTAAAGTTGATTCCGCAATGTGTGCATGCGTGCTTTTTCGATTCTTATCGAAATGCAGTAACGTATGGTGGCTCACACAACGATGACGAGTTACAGGTACCCAAACTGTGCATCATACTTAAACAATTAATGCATCCACCTTTGGATTTAATAAAGACGAATCTAGTTTTAGGATTCAAAGCGTTTTTAAATTGCGCGCAGCTATACAAGTGTACATGGGCGTTATCATTACAAAGCGCGCAGCGCGTAGTAGCGATTGCGGGCGAAGCGGTAAGTGCAGCAGGCGTAGTGGGCACCTCGCTCGCTACAAAAGATTTATAAGTTTGCGAACGCGGTTCGCGGCCAGAAGCGGGCTGCGGCGGGGGTCTATTCTGGTTCGTAATTCTCGGGTTCGAGTACGAATGCAACGAGTTTGATCGATTTAATATCTTGGCCTGATCTTGAACAAAACTTATCAAATGTTTTGTTGTAGGAATTTCGACATCTCTAATTGAGAGTTCAAACGATTGCACAGTCTGTGTATCAAGTTTGCTCATTGCACAATGAACGAGAATAAAATCCGTAAGGTCGGGTATGCCCAGCTGTTTGAGTGCGGAGATAGATGCGCTGTATTTTTCTATGAAAGAATCGAGGCTATTAGCGTTATGTGCGCACCCTTTTATATCGAAAATGTTATTGAGGTAATGGGTACCCAAATCGCGTTTGTTTTGGAATTTCTTAACTAAACTATCCCATATAATACTTATTATAGGTATCACCCGTCGGAACAATACCGGCGGTGACCTTCAATGCGTTGTGAGTAAGCTTACCTATTAAGTACTGAACCCTTTGCGAGTCGCACAGCTGATCATTGTTATGAATATTTGTCTTGAACGACTCGTAGAAAACAGGCCAATTCTCAGTCTTACCATCGAAAAATGGCAGTGAAATAGGCGGTAGTTTTATTGCTGAATCAATTTTCATTTCACTGTTACGTTCCATTGAGGAGACGGTGGAGTTGTGATTGTTTATTTTATTCCGGACGCGTTTAACACGGATAAACAAGTCCTCAAAAGACTCTAGACATGCGTAATCGGGACTTGCGTCAGGTTTCAAACATAGAGTTATTCTATTTATTTCATCCACAAAGGACTCAAACTTATCGCGAATATCGTCAATAGTTTCCGACTCCGTCAAAAAGTTATAATTTGATCTAGAATTAGACTCGAATGTCGATATATTTTTTGACAAATTATACAGTCGATTCATGCGTTTAAATAATAATTCTTTCTTTTCCTTAAGAAGAATTAATGAAGTTTCTTGTGCTGCTTGCGTCATGATTAATTAATAGTAAATTATTCTAAACACAAATATAAGAATATAATAATTGAATTAATAGAACAATATAATAGCGAAAGGCGTATTTAGGTTATATTATTATGATTGGACACACAAGACAAGGCAGCGGCGGCAGCTAGTTATACGAGCCGTATATATACCCTAAAATACCAAACTACAAAAAATGATGCGGTTACAAATATGTATAGTTATTAAATATTTCGACAGATACAAGTCAAATTACAAACGAACTTTGTTAGCTATCCCTAGGTAGATTCAGAACTATTACCAATACTTACGTAAACTGTTCCCACCGTTCAAAGTATTTGTACCAAAATATTACGCACAAATTCTACGATACGGTATATGTACCTACCCGTGTAAATGTTAACAAATAGAATTTCACCAAGATTACGTGAAATTCTGTTAATATGATATGCATTAATTTACGAATATAAAATTCACCAAAATATACGCAATTTTATGAACATAATAAAGTGGTTATAAGAACTAAATATAAGTAGGTAAATGCGTTATGAAGATTTTTACCAATTTGATAGCAAAGTTAATGTAAGTATGTAGGTACTTCACTATACATTTATTTCACCTTAACGAGCTATGTAAGTAGATATTACGTAAAAATCTATGAGATTCAATTGAACCCGGCAAATGAAGGACCATCTATGTGATGAGGCGTGTAAATAGCCTACACCGTGTGTACTTGCGTACGATTATTTTAAAAGAGATCAATACCTAAAAAGTATGGCTGACCGTGGCGTTTGATAAACCCCCTGAAAACACAGATATATCAAACACTGCAGTGATAAATATGCCAACGTACCTGTAGACCATCCAAGTTCACCCACAAATCCTTCAACACGGGATTTACAGCAGATTCGCGTTTCTTCGGTATGCTCTGCCTGTGATGGTGGCCGGCCGGCGACACCGTTATAAAATCCGTAGAAATATAATTTTGTTTCGTCGCTCCCTTGATGATTGCTACACTATATTGTACAATGCACGTAGGTATATGTTATCCGACATACTTAAAGTTATTTCAGGAGAATATACATCATAAATTGCGAAAAATATTAACGAGCCGTGGCACTTGTCTTGCGTAAATCTTCCATTCACCGGCGTGTTCTAATAATATTGGAGGTGGATGTAAATAATTTCAAACCACCCTCCATCTGATATCATACATTAAAAGGCGAGCCCTCTGGCCAATTAGTGCCTCGGT
Source organism: Selenia dentaria (assembly GCA_917880725.1). NCBI lineage: Eukaryota > Metazoa > Arthropoda > Insecta > Lepidoptera > Geometridae > Selenia > Selenia dentaria. Next base: position 14,072,840 of record OU862888.1, on the reverse strand, counting down.
TATTAGAGCGTATTTCTATCTTTGCGATACTGCTAACGCCATCTCTTCAGACTGATAGTAAACTAAAACAGCTGACAAGATGCGTGGGCACTGCGATATATATACCTGTCTTAATTTGAGTAGGGTTTATCAACAACCTGTATGTAATGAATGCGAAAATAATATAATTACAGACTCATAGATCTCTAAGCAATACAGAGAATAATATTAAATGTTTATTATAATTTTAAAAAGGCATTGATGCTTCACCAAAACCTTTTCAATTGTAAGGCATGAAATATAGAACTACCTCTCTAAATAAAAAGCCAAGTGGAGATACTACGTAACGGGCGTGGTCTAAAAACTTATTATTTCAACTCCCTAGCAAGACCCATATGGTTATAACAAATAAAATACTTAAGAATAATTTCACAAATTACGAGTATAAGTTCAGACAGAAACACAGAGATTTGTTATGAAACTGAATTACAACTGTTAGAAATATTTATGTTTCAATAATATTTTGAAGGTGTAACTTACGCAGTAAAGTCGCATATCAAAACTGTACCGAAAATACACGCACACTATACTGTAAGTTAAAGTACTACGCACTTCGCTATAAAAACATAACACTAGTTCTGCGAAGTGACCTAACGAGCACATAGTCTAAGTAGCGGCAATTTATCGCAGTACTTCACAAACACTTCACAGCTGTCTCGGAAGCCACTTGACCAATTAAGTACCTAATGTGTATATACAGTTTTATCAAAATCGTGTGGTAAATAGCGCCGCTGCAAGCTACCCCCCTTTTTAGGATAAGTGAACTCAAAATTACCGACAACAAAAAATTATATTAAATGGTAGAACATACATACAACATTTCGTCAAGTTTGGTTGAAAATTCCACCTGTACAGGAAGACGTACTATGACCAAAATTTTCGGACATCCATCTTAAGGGCGAATGTTGAGTGAAATGATCATTCACTAACCCCGCCTATTCTCTGCTTATTGGTGTGTAATAAAAGCTTATTGTAAATACAAGTGGTTTTCACATAGTTTTTATGTGGTAATCCTTCGAACAAAAGTAAACAACATGCTTAAAAGAACTAGATACTACTTTTATTTCAGTATGTTAAAATACAATAAGCAGGTTTAACGTTGTATTTAAAAAAAAACTTAGTGGGTATAGATGGTTACTTAAATAAAATACAATAAACTGATTTTAATTATAATATAAAAAACTAAGGAGGTAGACCTATAATATACAAGAAAAATCTTAGTACTATCAACACGTTTAAAAGAACTGCAACCTTAATTGTAATAAAATACAATAATCCTATTCAAGATAACATTAAAAGACTAAGTGGATATAGATTTAATGTATCTATATATAATTATGGTTAGAAGTAAAAATCTTAGTAATATCAAAACCTTTAAAGAGCTACTCATTTTTATTATAATAATAAAACTGACTGACTGACACAGAAATGTGTGCTAGTTGCAACTGACCTCACAAAATCATAAAATTTCTAAAAGATGTAGGAACAAAAGACCTATATAACAACGGAAAGCGGAGTTAGCTTGCAATGCACATGTGCAAAGCAAAACCTTTTTGAACCGGATATCCGAAAATTTACACATAACCTAATAAACATATGAACAGATGAAAGGCAAAGTTAAAGCAGAGACGCTTCGCTTACCTCGCTCGCTATGTCAAGAATGTATATGTTACAGTCATAGTGATTAAATAGTTATTATACATAATGACTGGTCATTATATATAAAAGCCAAATTCACTAGAGAATGTAATTAATTAATCACTTTATCTGGACATTATTCATAATAGCGTGTCAAAGTTAGCTAAAGTAATAATACGGTCTAGCCGACTTGTTACCCCTCCCTCCCGCGTGGCGTGATCGCCGCCATTTTGTGGCCGACGCAATAGTGTTCGTTTTCGTTTTGTAATGAGAGGTCGCGTTGTGTGTGCCGGAATTTTCGCGAGTTACTTTTGTTTCCGAGTTTGATGATGGCAGATGAAGCCAGTGATTATCTTATGTTACATATTTAAACTTTTAAATAATTAATAATTACTTTATAACAATGTTAATTGAGGCATGCTTAAGGCAAATTGAAATACAAATTTATTCTTAAACGAATATCTACTTGTTTTATTACATTATCCAAGTCTTCGAAGATATTATATAAAATAGCTAGTTAATGTGATTAATTTTGTGTTAATTATCACTTTATCTAAATTGAGTACTTAGATATTATATATAATGGCTAGACAGTATAATATATAATATCCAGATTTATTACTTTGGCTGTAACATATACACTGATTGGCACTATAACAATTTTTGCATGCTATATTGATTTACAGTCTCAACTTCAACTTTCGGTACAGCGTCAACAATCCATCAGCGGTGGTAGAGCCGGAGTTAACTAGCCAACTGCACCCTTCCGTCTTGGCTGGGGTCCCTATGACTCTGCGAGGTCACTCGGGTGACTGTAGCTGGAGTAACCTTCCCAGAATGAGGTGCGAAGAAGTAACTTTTACCATCAGGCGATCAGGTGCTAAGCAGTAAACGACTCATCGGTAGGACGAAAAAGCGAAATCTCACCATATGTGGGAACTCATTTAGTGCAGCGAACCTCCCAATAATGAGCTTGTCTGCGTGATGGTGACAGCGGTTTGACCACCTGAATCCTGCAGGAGCCGTGCTTTTTTCGCACGGAAACACCAGCTGTTCTTGGTATTCCAGGCATTCTGGAAAATGAAAAACATTCTTAAGTACACCGAGCAATCATACAAACCACAGCGATAGCACCAGACTACAGTAACAGATAAAAGAATTTCGTAATAAGTATTATATGTAATTCCTCATTTGCTGTTAAAGCCGTCCGTTTGTGGTATTCTCTTCCACTGGAAATACAGCGTGCTACGTACACTTCAAACTTTCAAAGATCACGTTAAAAAGTTATATCTTTCACTCTAACTCTTACTCACTAATTGTTATCTAACTTTCATGATTTTGTATTTCTAATCGTTTAATTATTTGTTATTTTTTATATTTCTTTTAATTTTTTATTTGTGTTTACATACAATAAACACTTCCTAGACTATTAAAATACTGTCAAGATGCTTTAGTGTTTACATACACTCGAGAGCAATGAATCCGGGTCACTTAAAGAATCCTAAAAATCTCGGAAACTAAAAATGCTAGGTTAATGCAATAAATTGTATTTAATAGACAATGTCATACTCCTTAAATGAAGGTATTAAAACTTCTTAGTTATTGTAAAGTTATATCATAAAAAAATCAAATTTGAAAAAGGGCCACTTTCGAAGATGGAACTACGAAATTACAGCATTTGGTTTTGCTTTTGTTTGTAATCTGTCATTTACGTGGGTACATAAACCATGTTGATAGTGCTCTATATTAATTATTCAAGCTGAAATTATGTCGCTTACGCCTGAAGAATGCACCAGAATACTTACAATGCTGGAAACCGGCCGGAGTCAGCGCGATACAGCCAGGACTGTCGGTGTGTCGCTGTCAACAGTACAAAGAGTTCTCCGACGTTACGAAGAAACTGTTTCTAACCTATGCAGACCAGGAACGGGCAGAACCAGGTGTACCACAGCACGAGAAGACCGATACTTGGTGAACACCATGCTTCGAAATCGCTTTCTCACAGGAACTGAACTCACAAATCAGTTTCGACGCCTCGGAGGAAGTAACCCAAGTGCATAGACAGTAAGACGTCGGCTTGCTGAATCTAACTTAAAACCCCTTAGACCTGCAAACGGCCCTAAACTGGAGCGTGGGCATCGTATTTCAAGACTAAGATATGCCCAGAGCCACGTAAATTGGAGTATTGAAGATTGGTCAAAATTTATGTTCTTCGACGAATCAAAATTTATGCTCTACAAGCACGATGGAAGACACAGAGTGTATCGAATACCAGGGGAAAGATTCAAGCAAGCATGCATCGAAGAAAAAGTAGCCTACGGTGGTGGGTCTGTACTTGTGTGGGCCGGAATTTCTTCTGAAAGTCGCACAGAGCTGGTGATCATAGAAAACGGCTCTTAACTAGCGAAAGATATGTGGAAGAAATCCTCAATGATCACGTTGGTCCATTTATGGTCAATTTAGGTGAGGATGCTATATTTATGCATGACAATGCCCGACCTCATACAGGTAGGATTGTGAATTGTGAATTTGTGAATACCTTCAAGAGATGAACATTACTCGTATGGAGTGGCCAGCGCGCAGCCCGGATATCAACCCGATCGAGCATGCTTGGGACGAGCTAGGCAGATGCGTAAAACAACGAAACCCTCCCCCAATCACGCTTCGTGAGCTCAAAATTGCTCTCACAGAGGAATGGGAGAATATTCCCCAAAATCGTATAAGGGACTTGGTGTACAGCATGCCAAACCGCGTAAACGCAGTAATGGAAGCACAAGGAGGCAATACGAAGTATTAAAATTCAAGAAAATCGTAATAAAGTTCAAAAACTTCATGTTTCCTATTTTTGTTTTAAGGAGAGATCAGCAGTTTTTTTCTTTATGTAATTTTGTGTTAATAAAATGTATGGTTACTCATATTTTTTTTACTTTCATTTAAGAAGTATTACATTGTCTATTAAATACAATTTATTGCATTAACCTATCATTTTTAGTTTCCGAGATTTTTAACATTCTTTAATAATTTAATCATTTTTGTGACCCGGATTCATTGCTCTCGAGTGTATACGTATATATATATTTAATAATTTTTATTAGTATAATTAAGTATATATTACAAAAGTATGCTGTTTATGTATTTTTATTAGTTTATTTAATATAGCATTTATGTATTTATAGTGTGTTTACTGTTTTTGTATTGTTACCGTCCATCTTTTATTGTATACCTATTCCTCTGCGAGTGGGTTGTCTGGAAGAGATCGCTCTGAGCAATAAGACCGCCCATTGTTGCACCTAGTTTTAGGCATTATTTTTTATTTTATTGTCTAATACTAAGTCATAAATGTGGTGTCTCAATAAAGTGTTATCTATCTATCTATGTAAACACAGTTTAAACAGTTTACAAAACTTAAACACATTTTATGCTTAGCTTAAGGTGTAAATAGTAAACACCTTAACCAAGGAATACTTTTATTTGTGTTATTTTTATTTGTTTTACTTTTACTTTTTTTAGTGCGCGACGAACAGATTATAGCAAGGACACCACATCTTACTTCAATTCAAAAGGGGAAAAATCTTGTTTCAAGACATGGATGTCATACCCTGCAGTAACAACTGCTTTTGCTAGCATGTCCTATCCTGTAGAAACGCTCTCCGAAGAAGCTATGGCTCAACTGGAACGGTGTGTGCTCATTTCATTATTATGCTTAAAAAAAGGAATTTACACTGTTTCTGTACAAAAGTTATTTTGTTTCCAGATTTACTTGCAAACTCTATGATGCTCAAACAGAACACGCGAGTGTCAATGCTGTACGTAAAGACATGTTATAAGCTAGTGACAAGCCTTCCCCCGACATCAGCCGCACTCAACAAACATGGCTTGCGTGCAGCTTACCAAGCAGGGCATATATGGGGTAACGCCTTCAATTGAGAAGTCCCAATTCCATTTCCATCTTCTTGGGGATGGCACAAAAGATCTCAAGAGGGATGGACTCCTAAATAGTCCACTGCTACGCTGATTTGGTCAGAGTTAAGCATCCTAGATCATTGCGGGTGCAGAACGTCTTACCACACTATGCGCTGTAGTTGTACGCATCGGCCTACCGTGCACGCTGCAGTGCAAATTTTGCAAAGACGGTTGTGTAAATCAAAAGTTAATAAAAATAATGGTTATTGATTCACCATTCAAAATCAGAATAAGTCATTCTTTTATGGGACAATGTATACGATTCTATAATAAAGTTCCCAATGTTATCCGAGATTTGCCTATAAATAAGTTTAAAATTACTATTAAAACTAAACTCTGTCAAAAAGGTTATTACAAAATTTCGGATTACTTGGAGGATAAAACAGCTTGGGACTGATCACTCCAGGATCTATCTACTCGTGTACTAAGATGTCAAAGTGTAGCGTGTCTTGCCCTACTGATACCATTATTATGTTCTCTTTTGTAAGGCAACATACTGGAGCTAATATTTGTAGTACCTAAGTAAAAACATTGTAAAAACATCTATATAAAAAGAATGGCCTCGAGTTTCTTGCCGTTTCTTCTCAGTAGGCTCTATATGTTTTGGAACAAGGCGGTAGTCTTTAAAGTACATTATAATGAAAAATTGACGTTCATAAGTGCGTCTTTGATGCCTAAATTGAATAAATGATTTTGACTTTGACTTTAACTTTGAAAATAATTTCCAAAAAAATTCAAAAAGATTTACAATAATTCCCTTTTTTCATTTCACTATATACTTATTTAAAATTAAATTCTTAAAGTTATTACACTAAATAATAAGGTTTTGTTATTCCTTTTCAGTTCAAATACCATCATCGATCACGAATAGATCATGAAGAAGAAAATTGATGATTTTTTTTTTTTTGTTATATACTTCCATAATTTCTAAAATAACACTCTTAACTTCATTTTAAGAAATAAGTATTTAAATAATATATTTTACATGCTTTATAAAATATATTCTTTAAATACATATTTCTTAAAATTACAATAAAGCGTCATCTGATACCTATATCATTGAAATCGGTGTGCCCGAGAAATTACTGGCCTCATTAATAATTTTATATCTCTATAGTCGTTAAGGATATTGACATGCAGTTTTCTTTATTACATACCGTATTTAATTGGCAACAATATGAATCAACAAAAAAATACCCCTCGGATATATTTTCAAATAAAATTACGTAAACAGCGACTAAAACTATAATATATTTTTTCAAAATAAAACATATATTTGGGCATTTTTACAAGTACGATTTTGAAAAATAGATTTTTTGAGAATAGATTGTGTAATTATCTTTTATTTGACACCTATTTTATCAAAATCGGTGCAGTGGTTGGGCTTGTAGAAATTTTTAATTATTTTTTTAAGGAAGTGGCGCCATCTCTGTTCCTAAGGGATGAAACTTTCGCTGCTGCGGATGAAATCGCTTATTTTGGTCCCCAATATCGCTGTGCAAAGCGGCTTGCTTTCATCACAAAGTGCAGCTTTTTTTTCATAAGACGTAGTACTACTACTTGTCTCGTTCGCGTGGGTGGCGAAGCGGCAACGTTGCAGGAGTTAATTTAAATTATATTACGATTTTCATTTTTCATTTTTGGTAGATAAAATAGAAAACAATACTTACGAATGAAAATATTACATCATTCTTGTTCTTTACACTCGTTCGTTCTGCAGTTTCTGTTCATTCTGTTCTGTTTCACAAGGCATTTTTTTCCTATTTTTTTTTTTGCTCCAGAAACCTTCAAGTATCGTCCCTGTTTCGATTGTATATTTCAATTTGGATGGTTTCAGTTTGTATATAATTATATTCCAGAAATCTGTATTCAGATACATTATGTAGGTCAAATAACAATCGGTGCATAATATTATTTACACTGTTTTTTAGACTACCGCGGTTGTTAACTACATTATGGTACGTAGTGTACATCTCGTGAGTACTAATTATAATGTTATATTATTTAATTTACATATAGATATATAATGTATTGACCTCCGAATCAATTAAATCAATTGTTCCTTGGATCACGTGCCATATGCAAAAAATAAGACGTGTGGCACTCGGAGACTGCCGCGATAAAGCTATTGCATAGCTGTTTTTATCAACTTATGCAATTATAATTATTTAACCAATGCCATCTAGAGGCGAGTTGCTGAACTAAAGAGACAAGCGTGATATTTCAAAAAGTTCTGCTATTCATCGAAAGATGCCAAATCAACTTATGCAATTATAATTATTTAACCAATGCCTAAAGTGCATAAAAGTACATAGATATTTTTCTATCTTTGCTTTTTACTTCACTACAATTATAGCCAATCATATGTTTATTCCTAACTGAGCATTATTTACTTCTGCAACTATTTTCATGATTTCCGGCTTAGGTTACAATACAATGTCAAAAAGCTCGCCTCCTTTGTTTATCTAGTTTTCTGCAATGCAATTGTGGCTTCTCTCTTGCTAATATCCATTATTTATTATGGCATATATAGGAGGGGTCTCCCCATTGCATTATATTTGTAGGTACTTCATTGGCATCTTGGTAACCAGAGGTGGTGTTAATTGTACTTCTCTGAGTAGATATTAACATTTACGAGAAATAGATGAGAGAATCTTCAATGAATGGGCTGCGTCATTTATTTATGATTTTCTCTACCGGTTGGTTCATACGACACGTACGAGGTTTGGACCACAGTCCACGTGGCATTTTTTCTAGTATTTATTTGAAGATAAAACTGCCATTTGAATCTAGAACTCGCGCTCCGAGGATTTCGAATATAATTCTCGTTTGTGGCTGGGTTATTTTCTGCCGACTTCCAAAAAAGGAGGAGGTACTCAATTCGACTGTATGTTTTTTTTAATGTTTGTTATCTAATAACTTTTGACTGGGTGAACCGATTCTCAAAATTCTTTTTTAATTGAAAGCTGGTGCTTCCCGTGTGGGCTCATTTAAATTTCATCAAATTCGGTCAAGTAGTTTTTGAGATACACTCCAATAACTGAATAGAATGGAAGTCGGCATAATATTTTCAAATTGTACTTGTTATGTATGTATTCACTATTACATTAGCAACTTTGATCAAAATACGAAAACTTTTTGTAAATTATTTTGTTTTAATCCGTGGAAATGAAAGATTGTATGGATTGGAATTACTTTACTTTTTGGCTCCATAATTGACAATTAACAGAGTATCCTAATACCACAGATAACATAAGGTATACATACATAGCATAGGGTGCGTACTTAAATTAATATTTCTAACACCCCACTTCGATTTACACATCTTTAGCAAATAAAATCAGTTACTATATAACTACTACTACTATACAGTAGTTGACTGATCTAAACATAGTTTACCAACAAAATTGAACAATTTCTTATCATCTTATAACCTTGCATTTATATATGTAATAATTTTCAAAACAACTGTACCTATAATATGATTTCAGTATGCATCTTAGTTCACCAAAAAGAAAATATTTACATGTACTAAAGGAATGTTAAGGTAACAATAACATGTGTATTCCTTAATTAATAAAGAACAATATATTTCTTTTAAGAGTTTAAAGAATGTTGAGATACTTTCTAAACAAAAACAATTTATCTTCAGAAAAAGATTTAGTAAACAAGTCAGCCAAGTTTTTGTCTGTAGGTATGTAATCAATATTAATTACTTTCTTATCCAATAAGTCCTTAATAAAATGATATTTTATTTCAATATGTTTCGCTTTCTTACTGTTTGTTTAGGATTTAGTAAGCTCCTTATTGATGTCAAGTCCTGTAAAATTGCTAAAAAGTCCCTTCATGTAAAGTAGATCACATGCACTAGTAGCTGCAGCTATGTATTCTGCTTCCACCGTAGACAACGCAACGCAATTTTGTTTTTTTGAAAACCAAGAGACTGCTTTGCCACTATACAGTGTTACAGAGCCTGAAACACTTTTTCTATCTTTATGATTTCCTGCCCAATCAGCATCAGAATAAGATTCCACATGTTCCACTTTGCTTTTCTTATAAACAAGTCCCATGTCAATTGTCTCTTTTAAGTATCTAAGTGTGCGTTTTGCCTGTGTCCATAAGGACTTTGTAGGCTTGTCTAAGTATTGACTTAAATATGAGGTTGCATATGTTATGTCTGGACGTGACATAGTAGACACAAACATAAGCGTACCAACTATTTGCCAAAATGGTACATTATTAATTATTTCTTCATTTGGGTCTACTTGGTAACCTTTTGTTATTGGTGTAGAGGCTCCTTTACAATCTTTCATACCAAATTTTTCCAACATCTTGTTGATTTGCCGTTTCTGAGTAATTTTTAAAATTCCATTCTTGTTTTCTAGTTCCATTCCTAAGAACAGTTTTGGTTCTCCTAAGTCCTTGGTATGAAACTCCCTTTTTAAGTCTTGTATTACTTCTTTTACATACTTGTACTCTCCCATTACAATAATATCGTCGACATAGATTACTATCCATAAGTTTCTTTCACCAAAGTATAAACAAAAATCATGTTGTGATCTCTTAAATCCTTTTTCTTGTATATAGTTGTCAAATCTTTGATTCCAACACTTAGGGCTTTCTTTTAATCCATATAATCCTCGATTTAGTTTCAACACCTTGTTTTTCATAGTCTCAACACCTTTTGGTGGCTTCATATACACTTCAGAGTCCAGCATACCATTTAAAAATGCTGTTGGGACATCAAGTTGTCTAATTGTCCATGAATTCTGTACAGCTTGTGCTAAAGCCATTCTGACTGTTGAAATTCTTGCAACTTGTGCATAGTTACTTCCAAAATCACCCTGTTGCTTAATTTGATATCTTCTTGCTACTAATCTAGCCTTTTTCATCCCATTTTCTTTACTTTTGAATACCCATTTTCTATCTATAGCTTTTTTATTTTCTGGTAAATCTGTCTCTGTCCAAGTATTCATTTTGTATTGCCTGTTCCCATCCATTTTTTATTGCATCTTCATACGTTTCTGGATCATCATCGCTACTGATCAAACAAAATTCTTCATATGTCAATGTAACATAGTCTTTCAACCCTTCTGGTTTGTTTACTTTTCTTCCACTTCTAGTAGTTATGACTTCTTGATCCTCAGTGCTAATTCCAGTATATGATTTGTCAGTTTCTTCAGTATTTTCTCTCTGATTAATATTATAATTTTCTATATTCTGTTCCTCTGTCCTTATTTCTGGTTTTTGGTTACATTCTATATTATTTTCTCCTTGCTGTCCTTGATCATCATATACATAATACTTTTGCACTTCTTTATATATTTCATATTTTGTATCTGTCTCATCAAAACGCACATCTCTTGAAACTATCTTAACTCTATCTTTAGTTGGGTCCCACAATTTGTATCCAGTTTTAGCATAGCCAACCATTCTCACGGGTGTGGCCCTTTTATCTAATTTATCTCCTGTTGGTAGGATTACTGCCCACCCCTTGCAGCCAAATACTCTCAATTTATTCATCCATAAATCTCTCCTAAATAATTTTGCAGGAACTTGATTGTTAATACTTTTTGATGGACATCTATTTATCAAAAATTTGCTGTAAGTACTGCTTCTCCCCACAAGTGTCTGGGTAGTTTAGATTCGTCCAATATAGTTCTCGCTGTGTTGTAAATTGTACGATTCATCCTCTCGCTTTTCCCATTCATTTGAGGGCTATATGGTAAACTGTATTCTAATGATATACCCTTCTCTTCACAAAACTTTTTAAAAAATTTGATGTATATTCACCTCCATTATCTGTTCTTATTTTCTTTTTCTGTCTCTATAGCTTTTATATACTTTATGATATTATTTGCTGCTTCATTTTTGTTCATCAATAGATATGTCTGTGTGAAATGTGAATAATCGTCGATTATCGTTTGAAAATATCGATGTCCTTGATTGGTTGGTACCCTTGTAGAGCCTGCTACATCTGAATGTATTAACTCTCCAATTGAATGAGACTGTCTTCTTGTTATTGTGTTAAAAGGTAGTCTTGTACTTTTGTTTTTATACAGGTGTCACAAACTTTATTGCTGTACGGTAAGTTCATTAAGGCTAAGCTTTTGCGATTAACGTGTCCTAATCTTTTATGCCAAATGTCAAGATTGTTCTCCATGCTTGTAGAATGACAATATTCACTTTTAGGTAGTTCAACTTTCAAAATATACAATTTACCACATTTCTCACCAACATAGGTTTTTGTTTTAGTGTGTATTTTCAGTTCTCCATGTCTAAATACCACCGAAATATTTCTTTCCATTAATTTATGCATTGATAATAGGTTATGTGTCAATCCGGGTACAATAAGTGCTTCTATAGTTAAGGGTTCATTTTTATGTAATACTTTCATATATCTTTTCTTCTTTGCCACTAAGGTATGTCCATTTGCTAACTTGATTTTAATTTCATTTTCTAACTCCTCAATATCTGTCATTGATCTTTCATACTTTTCTTGGACAAAATGGTGTGTGGCACCAGAGTCAACAATAAATACTAAGTTGTCAGTTTCAGTAATGCTGCCATCCATAGACAGTGCAACAAATAAATTCTCATCCCCTTGGGTCATGTGTGCTGATGACCGATTGAATCACCCTCTTGATCTACATGCACCTCTACCTCTAGACCGTCGCATCCCCCTGTCTCTACTATTGTCATTATTATTGGTTCTGCATTGATATGCCTTGTGGCCTTTCTTACCACACTTATAGCAAGCAAACATACATGTATCAACAGAGGTTTGACTTAATTCTTTACCTTTTATTTTAAGTTCAGCATCCAGTAGCCTTGATTTAACGAAGTCTAAGGTCAAAACTTTTTCATCCACCATAGTCTCGAGAGTCGTTATCACTGTTTCGTATTCATCTGGTAAAGTCAGTAGTAGATGTGAAATAATATCACTTTGATCTAATTTGCATCCTGCCCCTTCCAGATCGGCTACCAAGCTATCAAACTTCGATCTTGCATTTCCTGTGTCTTTTTAGTGTTAACAATCTTTTCTTCAGATATAGTTTATTGAATACACTTTTTCGTTGGAACATATTTTCTAACTGTTTTATCATATCTTCAGATGATTTACACTTCTTTACTGTTTCTAAGTATCGATCACTTAGGCACTGTACTATTAAGCTTTTTGCTTTGGCGTCATCTTTATCTTCTATACCTTTCAATTCGCCTTTTATTCGTTTCTCTTTCAGTAAAATTTTGATGCGAAATTTCCAGTTCGAAAAGTTCGTTTTCTCATCCAATGTGAGCAGTGCCAGCCTATTACTTACATCCATCGTTAACTCCGGTATTTACCACTATATATAACCACGCTCTGCTGTTAATTATTTTGTTTTAATCCGTGGAAATGAAAGATTTTATGGATTGGAATTACTTTACTTTTTGGCTCCATAATTGACAATGAACAGAGTATCCTAATACCACAGATAACATAAGGTATACATACTTTTACGGTTAAAGGCTTTTAACAGTAAAACTCAATTGTATATATTATTATCTTATATTCAGCTTACTTTAAGTACTTTAAAGGTCTTCTCTCGTAACTCGTAACTCTACCGGAGCTCAGACTAGAATGCCCCGCTCCCAACCAAAATGTAAATCATCGTAGCTACTCCCACCCGAGAGACAAGTGGAAGTCAGTTCAGAGACTACTAGAAAACGGAAACGGATATGGTACTAACAAATACTTCCACTTGCCTGTCGTTACAATCGCAGAGTGGCAGCCAATACAATTACTATTAACAAACGAAGTGGTACAAAATAGTAATATAATTCTTGAGTTGTTTGAACATGTTTACATGATAATAAACAGATACAGATATTAACATAAATAATGTAGACAATGGATCATACCTATTTATATAAAAGCTAACAGTCGGCCTTTCCTGCTGATTTCACGTCTCGTGAAAATTCATTCAGGATCAATGAATGGCTATCACACTATAGCATATCATAAATACGAACGTTTATCCAAAACGGATTATTTGTTACTATACCAATTGAATTGTAAACACTAGACTACTTGATAAAAGATTTCATGGGGATAGACATTTTTGTGCGTGGGTGGAGCCAGCAGTTGTAGTTACGTAATATATAAACAATATACAATATAAACATAACTTCACATAATCATAATCATCAATACAGTTTTTTTTTGCAAATTAAAACTTACTAAGCATGACATGAGAACGAAGCCCCTTCATGTCTTCTTCTCAGTAGTGAATATATCTTAGTGGTAGTGAACGTATTATTGTAGCCTCTTCATATCTACAATAATACCAATACAGAAGCCCCTTCATGTTTTCAGCATTGCTATGTTAATCCACTGAAACCTCTTCATATTTCCAGTAGTTAAACAAAATTTATCAACAATGAAGCCCCTTCATGTCTTCAGCATTGCTATGTTATTCCACTGAAACCTCTTCATATTTCCAGTAGTGAAACAAAATTTATCAACAATGAAGCCCCTTCATGTCTTCAGCATTGCTATGTTATTCCACTGAAACCTCTTCATATTTCCAGTAGTTAAACAAAATTTATCAACAATGAAGCCCCTTCATGTCTTCAGTATTGCTATGTTATTCCACTGGAACCTCTTCATATTTCCAGTGGTTTAACAAACTTTCATACATTTAAAAAAATAGTAACACATACAAAAAAGAGAATCATCTGTACATATAGTTTGTCGTAATTGTGTTCATGAGATAAATTCAATAAAAGAGATTGCATATATATACATAATATTATGTATAAATAAATTTTCGAAAAGTACTAATCGAACAAATTCCAAGATATGTTACAATGGACTTCAGTGATCATCCATAATACAGCAAGAAACAATCAGACATGTATCAACTGCGAGAATCATCCGCATCATCGTTATTACGCAGAACTTCCGGTAATTTATTTGTTTCATGATTATCATCAGATTCGTATTCAGTTTCATCACAGGTTCTATTAAATACTAGCCAAGGATGTATCTTATCAACAGAGAACACACCTTTAAAGGGTCGGTTACCTATTCTAGAAATAGGAGTATCTTCTATCATATACCTATCATTATCAAATTTTTTTATTATACGATAAGGACCACGAATTTTGGGAACCAACTTTCTACTTTGACCGCAGGAAGGTACTTCTCTTTCTACCCTTACTAAATCGCCTATAGAGTAAGTTACCTTCTTCCTATGTTTATCATACGATTCTTTTTGCTTGGCTTGATTTTTAGCAATGAGTTCAGTCACCTCACTGCGGATAGTTTCCGTAACACTTTCATTATGTGGTTGGTCAATATTAGAAGTATGAAGGCTTAACGAGGAGTCATTCGTTCCAACCAAGTCAATACCAAATAGAACCTGGGCTGGTGTTTTACCAGTGCCCTTGTTAATAGTATTATTTAAACTCCATTGAATTTCAGAAACTGATTCGTCCCACGATTTTTCGTGTTTCCCAACGTTTTTGGCACAAAGGGCAGCGAGTACAGTTCGATTGTACCTCTCTACTTGACCATTTGCTCGTGGTGTAGCGACAGCGTTTAACACGTGTTTGATGCCTAAGGAGTCAAGATATTCGTCTATTGAGCAGCCTATATGCTTCAGCATCATCCGAAGACTGCAGTTTTAGTGAGCGTCGTTCAGCCATGAGGTTGAGGGTATCGGTGGAGAGTTTCTGTGGCCGATCTGTACGGTAGGGTTTAAAGTATTTGGAACCCACTGTATGGACAGTTTCTACTAACCTGTTATTGATCTCGTCCACTGAAGCGATGTTCTCAAGGCAATCGAAGCTATTGATAAGCTCAAGTTGAAAGCTCTCGGGGTCTTGAATATGGGCACGAGTGGGGCGGAGCGTCGATTTCATCAGACGAGATCTCTCCAGTTTGACATTAATATTCACCGTGCCTCTTACCATTCGGTGATCACTATTGGTTTCACTAACCCTGTTGATCACGGAAACATCAGTGAATATTTGCCTTTTGGTGGTCATAATGAAGTCAATCTCATTTCTCGTGGAACCATCGGGACTCAGCCAGGTCCATTTCCTGTATCATAAAGAGTCCCTCTTTCCCTCCAGGAAGTCGGCCAACCTCTGTCCCCCACGGTTCCGTTGTCCATAGCCAAATTGCCCCACTTTCAACTCATCCTCGCTTCTCTTACCCAACTTCGCGTTGAAGTCCCCCATAACAACTAGGAAGTGCGTTTCAGAGGTATGTATGGCCCGACTAATGTCCTCATACAAATCCTCCACCTCATGATCTGGGTGCGACTTCGTCGGTGCGTATACCTGAATGACCTTCAGCGAATATCATTTAGATACTCTGAGTAATAGGTATACGACCCTATTGGAAACGCTATCGATCTTAACTATGTTGTTAGTAAGGGTCATGTGGACGAGAAAACCGACACCACCTTGGGACTGTTGGTCGCCCTCCCGCTAATAGCGTAGGTTACCTGATTTTAGGGTAATCGTGTCCTCACCCGCTCTACGGACTTCAGATAACCCCACAATGTCCCAGTGTAACTTACTCATTTCTTCTTCCAGCTCATATATCTTCTCGTCTGTCCTCATCGTGCGTATGTTGTGTGTTACCAGGGCCAGTCGTCGTCACTGATATTATTTTGTGGTTGGCTTTAGACACGCATGTCCTAGGGCAGTAAATCTAAGATATAGTACTAAAGCCTGTTCTTATACTTAGTCTACCTGGGTACCAACTAGGCGGCGTTATCTTACAGGCATCCAGGTTTGCTGTTGCTGAAGTACACCACAAATTTGCACCGGGAGTCAGAAGATTCACTATATTTTGAATGTTTGTGTATTTCGATAAATTGGCGTTATCGCCCGAGAAGATTATGCGAAAGGGAGTCGAAGCAACTCCAGCGAACCCCGAATTATTAGTTTTCGAAAGGAGAGATCCGTTAGGTTGCGCGATAGAGGTCGAACTGAGGTTACGAAAATATTTTGTATTATCTATGGTCAAAATTTAGCTTCAAACGTTCACTTTAGCAATAGGTGGTAACTTTGAAGGTGTAACTACAGATTATATCCTATCAATAATGAAGATACTGTTTGTAAAGGATTTAGTTAGCTGTATTGCTCCACAATTATCAATTAACAACATACACTTCACTTCCTTATTGATGTCAAATCCTATAAAATCACTAAAAAGTCCCTTCATGTAAAGTAGATCACATGCACTAGTAACTGCAGCTATGTATTCCGCTTCCACCGTAGACAACGCAACACAATTTTGTTTTCTTGAAAACCAGGAGACTGCTTTGCCACTATACAGTGTTACAGAGCCTGAAACACTTTTTCTTTCTTTATGATTTCCTGCCCAATCAGCATCATAATAAGTTTCCACATGTTCCACTTTGCTTTTCTTATAAACAAGTCCCATGACAATTGTCTTTTTTAAGTATCTAAGTGTGCGTTTTGCCTGTGTCCACAAGGACTTTGCAAGCTTGTCTAAGTATTGGCTTTAATATGAGGTTGCATATGTTATGTCTGGACGTGACATAGTAGACACAAACATAAGCATACCAACTATTTGCCGAAATGGTACATTTTTAATTAATCTTCTTTTGGGTCTACTTGGTAACCTTTTGTTATTGGTGTAGAGGCTCCTTTACAGTCTTTCATACCAAGTTTTTCCAACATCTTGTTGATTTGTCGTTTCTGAGTAATTTTTAATATTCAATTCTTGTTTTCTAGTCCCATTCCTAAAAACAGTTTTGGTTCTCTAAAGTCCTTGGTATGAAACTCCCTTTTTAAGTCTTGTATTAAAGCCTGGATTAATTACAGAAGGCCTGCTCATGTTAACTTTGGCTTAGATAATACACATAGTAACTGGTGAGGCAATATGCCACCATACGATAGGTAGGGAAGAAATTTTGGTACCTGGGTTCCGTGGGGTATGTCGGGAGACTCTGGAACTGGTGGGTGCTGGTGACCGTAAGTCCTCGTTGGAGGCGTGCTGCTGTCGACGGCGTGCTGAATGAGCTGAAGAACTATTGTCACTTGGTTCTAATGTCTGTATTGTCAGTGTCCCTTTTATTTGTGCACTCGCGTACGCGTAGGTGTCGTCGGTAAAATTATTGGGGGCGTTTCCGACTCGTGGCAAAATGGCGGCGGTGCAGAGCGGATTTCACTTAGTGTTGCGTGCGCGCGAGCAGAGTGCGTGTCGCTCAGTCGTTGCGTGCGAGAGCCGCCGCGTTTGACGTTTCCCCTTACCGGCGGGTAGCGGGGGACGCACTGTGGGTGAGGTGACGTCACGCTTTCGCGTGAACATATTCCCCACGCGGCAAAGGTGTGGTGTGGTGCTCAATCGATAGGCAGGCGGGCGATCTTGAGAACAGGTCGCGTCAGTATGCCCAAAGTCGTCTTGAGTTCCACCACTCGGGTGACGCCATCCCTCCCCGGGAGCGTCTTGGTGATGCGGCCCATGCGCCAGTGTAGAGGCGGTACCTGGTCGTCCACTATCAGTACCAGTTCCCCGACTTGAGGTGGGCTGGATCGGGAAGTCCATTTGGAGCGGGTTTGGAGGGTGTGCAGGTAGGACTTGGACCAGGATCGCCAAAAGTGTTGGGATAAGGATTGGACGAGCTTGAACCTTTTTAGTGCAGAAATGGCTCGGCCTTCTACCGAATATTCAGGTAAGGCTGTGAGCGGACGGCCAATAAGGAAATGACCTGCGGTGAGAGCTTCAAGATCCGCAGGGTCAGAAGAGAGTGGGCTGAGAGGGCGTGAATTGAGCACGGCTTCAATGCGTGCTAATAGAGTTGAAAACTCTTCAAATGTGAGGCGTTGTTCGCCGACCACACGGTACAGTAATTGTTTAGCTGACTTTACCGCTGTTTCATGAAGTGCACCGAACCAGGGTGCCTTTGGTGGATTTAGCCACCATGTTATGTGCTGTTTAGAAAGCGTATGTGCGATACTGTCATTATTGGTTGCAAGAAAGGCCTGTATTTCCCTAAGTTCATTCCTAGCGCCTACATAATTTGTACCGCAATCAGACCTAATTAACGTCGGTACACCGCGCCTAGAAACAAAACGCTGTAATGCCGCAAGGAACGCCTCCGTGGATAACTCAGATACCGGTTCGAGATGGACCGCCTTCGTGGCTAGACATGTTATAACACAGAAGTAGCCCTTTAATAGCTTGGCGTTTCTAAGTGTACTGGATTTTATCAAAAATGGTCCAGCAAAGTCCGTCGTGACTTTGCTAAATACGGGCTGAACGTTTACGCGGTCGGCGGGTAGGTCGGCCATGTACGGGGCCTTAGTTTTAGCGCGGAAACGAAAACAATGTATACATTTGTATACTCGATGGCGAATAACGCGGCGGGCTGATAATATCCAGAATTGCTGGCGTAAGAGTGAGTGCAGAGTGTCCGCCCCTGGATGACAGTAAATTTTATGATAGTAGTCTATAATGAGATCAACTAGTGGACTCGAGCTGGGTAATATCAGTGGGTGTTGAGCGTCGTAACGCAGAGCAGACTGGGTGAGTCGACCACTCACTTTCAGTAAGTCGTTCTCTAAGAATGGTGACAGGCGTTGTACACGTATCGTACATTCTTTGTTGTGTTTTAAGCGATGTATGTCTTCAGCAAAGCAATTGTGTTGTACTGAGCGCACCCAATGTAAAAGGGCTTCCTTTCGTTCGCTAACCGTAATGGGCCCAGCGACACGCGCAGAGCGGCTCTGTCTGCAATTGTGTATGAATCGTTTTATACACGCCGTTACACCTATCAGTTTATCTAGTGAGCTGAATCGTGTGAGCAGAGTCTCGTCGAGGTCAGGTACCGCTATGTGGGCGACGGCCTTCTTTGGCTTGAGGCCTGGTAGGGCGTGATGGCCCAACGCGGGCGGTAGGGCTGGCCATGTTTGTGGCGGGTCCTTAAGCCAGGACGGTGACCACCACATGTCATGCTTCAAGAGATCTTGAGCTGACATGCCCCTGCTGGCACAGTCAGCAGGATTTAGGGCGGAGGGTACATGTCTCCACGTGAGATTGCATGTATTTGCCTTGATTGAGGAGACTCTGTTGGCTTCAAATGTCTGAAGCGATTGTACAGGCGTGTTCAGCCAGGCCAGTACTATGGTACTGTCTGACCAACATATGTGCTGACGAACGGTGATGTGAGCTGATAACTGGGCCGAGACATGGGCCATGAGCTTAGCCAACAAGTGGGCGGCTGAGAGCTCCAGTTTAGGAATGGTTTGGCGGTTTTTAATAGGAGCTACCTTTGATTTGGACATGAGCAAGTGCACATGTACCTGTCCACCAGGTGTAGTTTCGTGGAGGTAAATAACCGCGGCGTAGCCGAGTTCTGAAGCATCCGCATATCCCTGAAGGGTGTGTGTGGATGCCTTGTTTGAGCAGACGTTTCTTGGAAACCTGAGCGCTGAGAGGCGTGGTAGGTCACGATAGATATTCTGACACTCAAGAGCGACATCACTGGGTACTCGTTCGTCCCAATCGAGTTTTAAGGTCCACAACCTTTGAATCAAGGTTTTAGCGCGGAAGATGACGGGGCTGATCCAACCGCATGGGTCGTACAGACGCGCTATGGTGCTGAGTATTGACCTCTTGGTGAATCCATCTACCGTAGGTACTGAGACACTGTAGGTAAATTCGTCAGTTTGTGGTATCCATTGTATGCCAAGGACTTTGATGGAGTTATCGTCTGGGCTAACGTCAAAATCTTTCGACATCTCGCACTGGTCATCTGGGAACCTTTCTAAGAGCTGGCGTGAGTTGGATGTCCACTTACGCAGTTGGAAACCCCCCAGTGCGAGTAGGCTAATCAACTCGGTTTGTAAGTTCATGGCTTCACCGACAGTATCATGTCCGGTGAGCACGTCGTCAACAAATATTGACCTAGAGAGTACCTGAGCGGCTCTGGGATAGCGTTGCCCTTCATCCGCGATCAACTGCTGGATGGTGCGGTTCGCTAAGAATGGGCTGGAGCGTAATCCGTAAGTCACGGTGGACAATGCATATGTTAATAAGGGCTGATCTGGCGATGAACGCCAGAGAATGAGCTGAAACCGTCTGTGGTCGGGCTGAATCATAATGTTTCTGAACATCTGTTGTATGTCTGTGCTGAAAACGACCTTGTGTGTTCGGAAGTTTAAAATGATATCCGTGATATCTCGCTGCAGGGCCGGTCCCGTATGTAAGGTGTCGTTGAGACTAGTGCCATTTGCGCTTTTACAACTAGCGTCAAAGACTGTACGTAGCTTGTCTGAATTGGCCTTGAAAATGCCATGGTGCGGTATGTAGCAGTGGGGCTGATCGCGGAACGTGTTTGGATGGCAGGGGTTCATGTGACCTTTATCTAGGTACTCCTGCATAAACGCTACATATTTTGAGCGGAGTTCGGGGTTTCGTTGGAGTTTCTTTTCGAGGTTGAGAAACCGCCGAAGTGCTATAGCGTGCGTAGCCCCTAGTTCGGGGGCATCCGTAACAAATGGTAGCGCGACTATATATTTACCAGACTGGTCCCTCGTGGTGGTGGACTGGTATATTTTTTCGCACTCTTCGTGCGCTGATGTACCATCGGGAATGGTATTACTGACTTCTTCTACTTCCCAGAATCTCTCTAGAGCTGACTGGATGTCTTGGCTGGACTGTAGTGCCAAGTCAGTATGGTCAATTTGAGCTGAGTTGACTTGAGGCTGAGTGCCCGTATCTTGTGATACTGGGCCTAATAACGTGAAGTTAAATATCGTGCCGAAGGCTATGGGTCTGCCGGGCCCTAGAGAAATTTTAGTACCGTCTAAGATGCTACCTAATATGTCTGACCCTAATAAGAGGTCAATCGGTGCAGGTATATTAAAAGAAAAATCTGCTAGTGGAACGTAATTGGTGCTTTCATCCAAACCAGGCAGTTTAGTGTGCGGTAAAACTCCCGTTACGTTTTTGAGCACATATGCCTTTGTCCTTATTACGGGCCTGTCCGTATGTACAGGTCGAAAAGTAATGTCGACATATGACGAAGAATTTTCTGAGTGCTGATCACCTATACCTTTTATTTTTAATTGGGTGCGCTGAGTAGGTAAACAAAGTCGCTTTACTATGTTTTCGTCTATTAGTGTTATCATAGAGCCACAGTCTAATAACGCTCGTGCTTGGTGAAAATTGCCCTTGCAGTCTGCTATCTCGAGTGAGACTGTAGGTAGTAGGACAGGTCTATTATGCATACTGTTTGGCGTTGAGATGTCAGTAGTATGACTCAAGGTGTTTGCGACGACATTTTGTCGTCGTGTTGTGTGTGTAGTTGTGGGCTGATAATCTGCGCGCTGCGATGTGTGCTGATTAACGTTGCGCTGAGATGTGTGCTGATTATCTTCGCGCTGGGATGTGTGCTGATTAGCTTCGGGCTGATGTGTGTGCTGATGATTAACCGTTAGCTGGGCTGATATGTGCTGATGGTGCCGCCCTAGTCACTGCCTAGGGGGCGGAGGCGAACGCGAGGTAGTGCGCGTTGGAGTACGTCTGAAGGACACCATCCGGTCCGTATCAGGTGAGTGACGGCGGCGTGGTATCTCGCGCTGTTGTGCGGGTAGTAAATGCGCGGAATTGTGCGTAGGTGAGGTACACCCCAACCTGTGCAGGGTCGTGTGGTGGTTTGCACTGCCGCATGTTTTGCATAGGCCCGTTGACGTGCACTCATCGTCATAATGCGGGCCTAGACATTTGGCGCAGCGGTTGCGCGCGTAGATAAAATCCCAGCGACCCTGCACTGGTTGTTTGTTATACTGTGGGCACACCCGTAGCTTGTGGCCCCGGGCATTACACCACGGGCAGTAATGATTACCTCTAGAAAATGTCTGCTGAGGTGGGGGCGAGAAGCGCGCGGGTGATGGTGTCAATGCCTGTGTATAGCGCGGCGGTTGCGGGTTCGATCCCTGCCGAGGTGGGGGCGAGAAGCGCGCGGGTCGTGCGGTTAACGCCTGTGCATAACGCTGAGGTCGCGGGTTCGAATCCTCGGAGTGTGTCGGGGATGTGTTCGCAGTATGTACCCGTCGAGCCTGCGCGTAGTCGTGGTGATACTTGCGCTCGCGTTGTGCCCCGGACGGTGACGCTCGGTTTGCGTTTGGTCCGGGCGTGGGCGGAGCTATGGCGGTCGATACGCTGACCTCGTTGCAGCGTGCGTGATGCTCGAGGAAGGTGACGAGGTCGGCTAGGGTCGGGAGTCGGTCAGATGACCCGTGTTGACGCTCAAAGAAGGACCTAAGTTCCCCCTTGAGTTTTCGTACTACGATCGACACTAAAATATATCCACTATCTCCAGTAGTAGATAAGTTTAAATTGGCAAGCGCGGATTGTGCGGATATGAGCGGAGTTAGGAACTGCCTCCTGATTTCCGAACGCGACGATATAGTGGGCAAATCGAAAATTACGTCCACGAAACGATCTATGAGTAACCGCCGATTTTCGTACCTTCGCGTCAGGATATCCAAAGCTACTACGTAATTTTCGTTTGTGATCGTTAAGTGTGCAATGAGCGACCGCGATTCCCCCGCCAGACAGGAAAGTAAATAGTGCAGTTTTACTGCACCCGTAAGGTTGGCCATGTTATCGGTCAAGCTCTTAAATACCGATATGAAGGAGGGCCAGTCCTCGAGTCGCGAGGTAAATTTGGGTAACTCGATTTGGGGCAAAACCGAGTTTACCGTAGCTGGTGCTGTGACGTTTCCCGGGTTGTGTGCTGATGGTACCTCGTCACTTTGGGCTGATGGCAATATGTTTATATCTACATGTGCAACCAGAATCGCGTCATAGGCTTCTATTGCCCGTTCGTATTGCTCCATGTAGAATTTCTCCTGGCCGTCTGACAAATCGTCGGTATCTAATATTTCGTAGTATACGGCGTCGAGTTTATCACGCATGGTTCTCACGTCCGCAACCTTCGCGTTGAAATCTGCGTTCGTATACTTCTGTTTCCCTTCTCGTAACGACGTCGCAATTTCCGAAAGGGCAATTAAAGCGCGTTGTCCCTCTCTAAAACGAGCGGCCTGCGATTTGGAAGGCATCGTAACGTCGACGGCGAAGTCAGACACAAGGAGAGAAAAAAAAGAAAAAATAATTAAAATTATTAAATTATTTAATTGTCGGTGAAATTCCGCACCTCCTTTTTCGGAAGTCGGTTAAAATAACGCCTAAATAAACCTTATAAGAGCTGAGGGTTTAATTACTATATTAATTGAAACCTGTAAATTCGTTCGGTACTAAATATTTAACCGTACTCGGTACAATCCGTATTAAACTTAATAAATAAACTTAATGTCGTAAGTTTCGCAACTGGCCTTAAGAATTCTTAATTACTAGGCTTTCTTGCAACTACCATTAACAACAATCGTAAATAAATACACAGCGTGACTAAAAACACCGTTATCAGTCGCCGTTAATCACTCAGTAATGTTAAGCCAGCCACTCAACAACAATCGCGTATCGCGCTAGCCTAATCCGTAAAGAATTTAGCAACTCTCATGTATTCTTGGCGCGTGAGTGTCAACAGTCTAATTGATTTGTATTACGGGGAGGATTTAAATTAAATTGAATCTATAATAAGTAGTTTGTAAATTAAATAGGGCTTATATGGGGGGTGGACTGTATTAAAAGGAATTATTATTTTTTACAAGGGGGGGATAGCACTGGTTCTTTTATCCGGCAGCGAAAGAAAATATGTTGCCGGATATCCGCGCTCGAAGGAAATATGGTGAGGCAATATGCCACCATACGATAGGTAGGGAAGAAATTTTGGTACCTGGGTTCCGTGGGGTATGTCGGGAGACTCTGGAACTGGTGGGTGCTGGTGACCGTAAGTCCTCGTTGGAGGCGTGCTGCTGTCGACGGCGTGCTGAATGAGCTGAAGAACTATTGTCACTTGGTTCTAATGTCTGTATTGTCAGTGTCCCTTTTATTTGTGCACTCGCGTACGCGTAGGTGTCGTCGGTAAAATTATTGGGGGCGTTTCCGACTCGTGGCAAAATGGCGGCGGTGCAGAGCGGATTTCACTTAGTGTTGCGTGCGCGCGAGCAGAGTGCGTGTCGCTCAGTCGTTGCGTGCGAGAGCCGCCGCGTTTGACGTTTCCCCTTACCGGCGGGTAGCGGGGGACGCACTGTGGGTGAGGTGACGTCACGCTTTCGCGTGACGCGGAACGTGTTTGGATGGCAGGGGTTCATGTGACCTTTATCTAGGTACTCCTGCATAAACGCTACATATTTTGAGCGGAGTTCGGGGTTTCGTTGGAGTTTCTTTTCGAGGTTGAGAAACCGCCGAAGTGCTATAGCGTGCGTAGCCCCTAGTTCGGGGGCATCCGTAACAAATGGTAGCGCGACTATATATTTACCAGACTGGTCCCTCGTGGTGGTGGACTGGTATATTTTTTCGCACTCTTCGTGCGCTGATGTACCATCGGGAATGGTATTACTGACTTCTTCTACTTCCCAGAATCTCTCTAGAGCTGACTGGATGTCTTGGCTGGACTGTAGTGCCAAGTCAGTATGGTCAATTTGAGCTGAGTTGACTTGAGGCTGAGTGCCCGTATCTTGTGATACTGGGCCTAATAACGTGAAGTTAAATATCGTGCCGAAGGCTATGGGTCTGCCGGGCCCTAGAGAAATTTTAGTACCGTCTAAGATGCTACCTAATATGTCTGACCCTAATAAGAGGTCAATCGGTGCAGGTATATTAAAAGAAAAATCTGCTAGTGGAACGTAATTGGTGCTTTCATCCAAACCAGGCAGTTTAGTGTGCGGTAAAACTCCCGTTACGTTTTTGAGCACATATGCCTTTGTCCTTATTACGGGCCTGTCCGTATGTACAGGTCGAAAAGTAATGTCGACATATGACGAAGAATTTTCTGAGTGCTGATCACCTATACCTTTTATTTTTAATTGGGTGCGCTGAGTAGGTAAACAAAGTCGCTTTACTATGTTTTCGTCTATTAGTGTTATCATAGAGCCACAGTCTAATAACGCTCGTGCTTGGTGAAAATTGCCCTTGCAGTCTGCTATCTCGAGTGAGACTGTAGGTAGTAGGACAGGTCTATTATGCATACTGTTTGGCGTTGAGATGTCAGTAGTATGACTCAAGGTGTTTGCGACGACATTTTGTCGTCGTGTTGTGTGTGTAGTTGTGGGCTGATAATCTGCGCGCTGCGATGTGTGCTGATTAACGTTGCGCTGAGATGTGTGCTGATTATCTTCGCGCTGGGATGTGTGCTGATTAGCTTCGGGCTGATGTGTGTGCTGATGATTAACCGTTAGCTGGGCTGATATGTGCTGATGGTGCCGCCCTAGTCACTGCCTAGGGGGCGGAGGCGAACGCGAGGTAGTGCGCGTTGGAGTACGTCTGAAGGACACCATCCGGTCCGTATCAGGTGAGTGACGGCGGCGTGGTATCTCGCGCTGTTGTGCGGGTAGTAAATGCGCGGAATTGTGCGTAGGTGAGGTACACCCCAACCTGTGCAGGGTCGTGTGGTGGTTTGCACTGCCGCATGTTTTGCATAGGCCCGTTGACGTGCACTCATCGTCATAATGCGGGCCTAGACATTTGGCGCAGCGGTTGCGCGCGTAGATAAAATCCCAGCGACCCTGCACTGGTTGTTTGTTATACTGTGGGCACACCCGTAGCTTGTGGCCCTGGGCATTACACCATGGGCAGTAATGATTACCTCTAGAAAATGTCTGCTGAGGTGGGGGCGAGAAGCGCGCGGGTGATGGTGTCAATGCCTGTGTATAGCGCGGCGGCTGCGGGTTCGATCCCTGCCGAGGTGGGGGCGAGAAGCGCGCGGGTCGTGCGGTTAACGCCTGTGCATAACGCTGAGGTCGCGGGTTCGAATCCTCGGAGTGTGTCGGGGATGTGTTCGCAGTATGTACCCGTCGAGCCTGCGCGTAGTCGTGGTGATACTTGCGCTCGCGTTGTGCCCCGGACGGTGACGCTCGGTTTGCGTTTGGTCCGGGCGTGGGCGGAGCTATGGCGGTCGATACGCTGACCTCGTTGCAGCGTGCGTGATGCTCGAGGAAGGTGACGAGGTCGGCTAGGGTCGGGAGTCGGTCAGATGACCCGTGTTGACGCTCAAAGAAGGACCTAAGTTCCCCCTTGAGTTTTCGTACTACGATCGACACTAAAATATATCCACTATCTCCAGTAGTAGATAAGTTTAAATTGGCAAGCGCGGATTGTGCGGATATGAGCGGAGTTAGGAACTGCCTCCTGATTTCCGAACGCGACGATATGGTGGGCAAATCGAAAATTACGTCCACGAAACGATCTATGAGTAACCGCCGATTTTCGTACCTTCGCGTCAGGATATCTAAGGCTACTACGTAATTTTCGTTCGTGATCGTTAAATGTGCAATGAGCGACCGCGATTCCCCCGCCAGACAGGAAAGTAAATAGTGCAGTTTTACTGCACCCGTAAGGTTGGCCATGTTATCGGTCAAGCTCTTAAATACCGATATGAAGGAGGGCCAGTCCTCGAGTCGCGAGGTAAATTTGGGTAACTCGATTTGGGGCAAAACCGAGTTTACCGTAGCTGGTGCTGTGACGTTTCCCGGGTTGTGTGCTGATGGTACCTCGTCACTTTGGGCTGATGGCAATATATTAATATCTACATGTGCAACCAGAATCGCGTCATAGGCTTCTATTGCCCGTTCGTATTGCTCCATGTACAATTTCTCCTGGGCGTCTGACAAATCGTCGGTATCTAATATTTCGTAGTATACGGCGTCGAGTTTATCACGCATGGTTCTCACGTCCGCAACCTTCGCGTTGAAATCTGCGTTCGTATACTTCTGTTTCCCTTCTCGTAACGACGTCGCAATTTCCGAAAGGGCAATTAAAGCGCGTTGTCCCTCTCTAAAACGAGCGGCCTGCGATTTGGAAGGCATCGTAACGTCGACGTCGAAGTCAGACACAAGGAGAGAAAAAAAAAGAAAAAGTAATTAAAATTATTAAATTATTTAATCCTCGGTGAAATTCCGCACCTCCTTTTTCGGAAGTCGGTTAAAATAACGCCTAAATAAACCTTATATGAGCTGATGGTTTAATTACTTAATTAATTATATTCCGTAAATATCGTTATGTTATTTACGTAAATTCTGTACGGGACCCTAAGACGTTTTGTGCTGGTCTCTTAAATGTAAACAATTAACTTACATTAATTATTTCATGATAATCACGAACACAAGTAAATCTTTTAACAGTACTTAGTATAATTTTATAATTAAAATCAACTAAGTACCTGGCCTTTAGTTATGTTATTTACGACTTTCTTGCAAACAATAGTTAACAATCATAAAAACAAACGCCTCATTAACGGTCAAATATGGTGAGGCAATATGCCACCATACGATAGGTAGGGAAGAATTTTTGGTACCTGGGTTCCGTGGGGTATGTCGGGAGACTCTGGAACTGGTGAGAGCTGGTGACCGTGGGTCCTCGTGGAGGCGTCCTGCTTTCGACGGCGTGCTGAATGAGCTGAAGGCGATTGTTCACTTGTTCACTTGTGTTTGTATTGTTAGTGTCCCTTTGATTTGTGCACTCGCGTACGCGTATGTGTCGTCGGTAAAATTATTGGGGGCGTTTCCGACTCGTGGCAAAATGGCGGCGGTGCAGAGCGGATTCCACTTAGTGTTGCGTGCGCGCGAGCAGAAGGCGTGTCGCTCAGTCGTGGCGTGCGGGAGCCGCCGCGTTTGACGTTTCCCCTTACCGGCGGGTAGCGGGGGACGCACTGTGGGTGAGGTGACGTCACGCTTTCGCGTGAACATATTCCCCACGCGGCAAAGGTGTGGTGTGGTGCTCAATCGATAGGCAGGCGGGCGATCTTGAGGACAGGTCGCGTCAGTATGCCCAAAGTCGTCTTGAGTTCCACCACTCGGGTGACGCCATCCCTCCCCGGGAGCGCCTCGGTGATGCGGCCCATGCGCCAGTGTAGAGGCGGCACCTGGTCGTCCACTATCAGTACCAGTTCCCCGACTTGAGGTGGGCTGGATCGGGAAGTCCATTTGGAGCGGGTTTGGAGGGTGTGCAGGTAGGACTTGGACCAGGATCGCCAAAAGTGTTGGGATAAGGATTGGACGAGCTTGAACCTTTTTAGTGCAGAAATGGCTCGGCCTTCTACCGAATATTCAGGTAAGGCTGTGAGCGGACGGCCAATAAGGAAATGACCTGCGGTGAGAGCTTCAAGATCCGCAGGGTCAGAAGAGAGTGGGCTGAGAGGGCGTGAATTGAGCACGGCTTCAATGCGTGCTAATAGAGTTGAAAACTCTTCAAATGTGAGGCGTTGTTCGCCGACCACACGGTACAGTAATTGTTTAGCTGACTTTACCGCTGTTTCATGAAGTGCACCGAACCAGGGTGCCTTTGGTGGATTTAGCCACCATGTTATGTGCTGTTTAGAAAGCGTATGTGCGATACTGTCATTATTGGTTGCAAGAAAGGCCTGTATTTCCCTAAGTTCATTCCTAGCGCCTACATAATTTGTACCGCAATCAGACCTAATTAACGTCGGTACACCGCGCCTAGAAACAAAACGCTGTAATGCCGCAAGGAACGCCTCCGTGGATAACTCAGATACCGGTTCGAGATGGACCGCCTTCGTGGCTAGACATGTTATAACACAGAAGTAGCCCTTTAATAGCTTGGCGTTTCTAAGTGTACTGGATTTTATCAAAAATGGTCCAGCAAAGTCCGTCGTGACTTTGCTAAATACGGGCTGAACGTTTACGCGGTCGGCGGGTAGGTCGGCCATGTACGGGGCCTTAGTTTTAGCGCGGAAACGAAAACAATGTATACATTTGTATACTCGATGGCGAATAACGCGGCGGGCTGATAATATCCAGAATTGCTGGCGTAAGAGTGAGTGCAGAGTGTCCGCCCCTGGATGACAGTAAATTTTATGATAGTAGTCTATAATGAGATCAACTAGTGGACTCGAGCTGGGTAATATCAGTGGGTGCTGAGCGTCGTAACGCAGAGCAGACTGGGTGAGTCGACCACTCACTTTCAGTAAGTCGTTCTCTAAGAATGGTGACAGGCGTTGTACACGTATCGTACATTCTTTGTTGTGTTTTAAGCGATGTATGTCTTCAGCAAAGCAATTGTGTTGTACTGAGCGCACCCAATGTAAAAGGGCTTCCTTTCGTTCGCTAACCGTAATGGGCCCAGCGACACGCGCAGAGCGGCTCTGTCTGCAATTGTGTATGAATCGTTTTATACACGCCGTTACACCTATCAGTTTATCTAGTGAGCTGAATCGTGTGAGCAGAGTCTCGTCGAGGTCAGGTACCGCTATGTGGGCGACGGCCTTCTTTGGCTTGAGGCCTGGTAGGGCGTGATGGCCCAACGCGGGCGGTAGGGCTGGCCATGTTTGTGGCGGGTCCTTAAGCCAGGACGGTGACCACCACATGTCATGCTTCAAGAGATCTTGAGCTGACATGCCCCTGCTGGCACAGTCAGCAGGATTTAGGGCGGAGGGTACATGTCTCCACGTGAGATTGCATGTATTTGCCTTGATTGAGGAGACTCTGTTGGCTTCAAATGTCTGAAGCGATTGTACAGGCGTGTTCAGCCAGGCCAGTACTATGGTACTGTCTGACCAACATATGTGCTGACGAACGGTGATGTGAGCTGATAACTGGGCCGAGACATGGGCCATGAGCTTAGCCAACAAGTGGGCGGCTGAGAGCTCCAGTTTAGGAATGGTTTGGCGGTTTTTAATAGGAGCTACCTTTGATTTGGACATGAGCAAGTGCACATGTACCTGTCCATCAGGTGTAGTTTCGTGGAGGTAAATAACCGCGGCGTAGCCGAGTTCTGAAGCATCCGCATATCCCTGAAGGGTGTGTGTGGATGCCTTGTTTGAGCAGACGTTTCTTGGAAACCTGAGCGCTGAGAGGCGTGGTAGGTCACGATAGATATTCTGACACTCAAGAGCGACATCACTGGGTACTCGTTCGTCCCAATCGAGTTTTAAGGTCCACAACCTTTGAATCAAGGTTTTAGCGCGGAAGATGACGGGGCTGATCCAACCGCATGGGTCGTACAGACGCGCTATGGTGCTGAGTATTGACCTCTTGGTGAATCCATCTACCGTAGGTACTGAGACACTGTAGGTAAATTCGTCAGTTTGTGGTATCCATTGTATGCCAAGGACTTTGATGGAGTTATCGTCTGGGCTAACGTCAAAATCTTTCGACATCTCGCACTGGTCATCTGGGAACCTTTCTAAGAGCTGGCGTGAGTTGGATGTCCACTTACGCAGTTGGAAACCCCCCAGTGCGAGTAGGCTAATCAACTCGGTTTGTAAGTTCATGGCTTCACCGACAGTATCATGTCCGGTGAGCACGTCGTCAACAAATATTGACCTAGAGAGCACCTGAGCGGCTCTGGGATAGCGTTGCCCTTCATCCGCGATCAACTGCTGGATGGTGCGGTTCGCTAAGAATGGGCTGGAGCGTAATCCGTAAGTCACGGTGGACAATGCATATGTTAATAAGGGCTGATCTGGCGATGAACGCCAGAGAATGAGCTGAAACCGTCTGTGGTCGGGCTGAATCATAATGTTTCTGAACATCTGTTGTATGTCTGTGCTGAAAACGACCTTGTGTGTTCGGAAGTTTAAAATGATATCCGTGATATCTCGCTGCAGGGCCGGTCCCGTATGTAAGGTGTCGTTGAGACTAGTGCCATTTGCGCTTTTACAACTAGCGTCAAAGACTGTACGTAGCTTGTCTGAATTGGCCTTGAAAATGCCATGGTGCGGTATGTAGCAGTGGGGCTTTCGCGTGAACAGTAACCCTCAGCCCTTTCGTAAGCGGCCCTCTAGTGAGGCAAAACGAACAAAACAATAAGTTGAACTTAATTGTGTATTATCAGAATGTTCGTGGGCTTAAAGGAAAACTGAGAGATTGGCGAAATAATATGCTAGCATCAGAAAATCACGTGGTTGCGGCTACAGAGACAAATTTGGACCAATCTGTAGCGGATTCTGAAGTTGTGAGTGGAGACTGGAGCGTACTACGACGGGATAGAAACTCGCCATGTGGAGGCGCATTATTGGCCGCTCGCGCTCCCATCTCGCTGCGCCGGCTTACTGAGTTTGAATCTGTGGGCGGAGGCGAGGACTTGTGGGCTAGTTTTGACTGGTGCGGTCATAAGTTCTACGTCTGCGTTGTATATATTTAATCTAATGCTACGGACGATTTATATATGAAGTGGTTTTGTAAAGTAGAAAGTTTCATAAATAGTCTAAAAGGAAGTGTATTAATATTCGGCGACTTAAACTTATACACTGCGTCAAACAATATAAATAATTATTTTTCATCGTTTTGCGATCTTTGTGAAAATAACGGTGTGAGAAATGTTAACGGCAGGATGTTGGATGTCGTACTCACACAAAGGGATTCAAATATTCAAGCAACCGTGTCGGCTACGGAGCACATTGTGAAAATAGATCCCCACCATCCTTCTCTTAACATTGACGTTAAATTTATTGGATCCCGTGTTACCGATAGTGTTGAACCTAGTAACATTGAATTAGACAAGGATTGGAATTTTAAAAAATGTAACCGGACTATGTTATTTAATATGTTAGCAAATGTATCGTGGGATGAGTTTTATGGTACTAACGACATTTGTCTGAGCACAAAAAGTTTTTTTTCGACTCTTTACTACATATTTGATGTTTGTGTCCCAAAGAAGAGTCGTAACCAGTCTAGGGGATCGCGGTATCCGGTTTGATTCACGAAAGACATTATAGAAGACATCAAGCGCAAGCGTGAGCTTCACCGCAAGTGGAAGCGCACGAAATCAACTGAACTTACGAAATGTTTTCTAACCTCAGGGCGACACTTAAGGCTCGTGTCTCTGGTGCGTATGACTCGTATATGACCAGCGTTGAAGGAAACATTAAAGTAAATCCCCGAGAGTTTTGGCGCCACATTACAAGTTTGCGGTCAAAGGGTGGATTCGAGCCTTCTGTCGTCTACAATGGAGATACTCTGAAGGGTAAACAAGCCGCTGAAGGATTCACTGAGTATTTTTCCAGCGTTTTCTTAGCCGAGATACCAAAATTAGACGCAGCGAGTACTTCATTCCGCTACTCATCAGTTTTTTCGGGTAATATGATTCTTTTGCCAGAGGTATCACCTTGGGATGTGGTTGCTGGAATTCAAAAGCTGAAACCTAGTAGCTCCATTGGACCTGACTGTGTACCTGCGTGGGTTATTAAGGAGGGGCAGACTATTTTGACATATCCACTCTGTAATCTATTTAACCTCGCACTACGACAAGGCGTTTACCCTCCAGAGTGGATGCTGTCTCGAGTAACACCAATACCGAAAACCTCCAACAAAAATTCAGTCGAGGAATATCGCCTTATAGCCATACTGCCAACGGTTGCAAAAGTATTTGAGAATATTCTTTACAAAAAAATGGTAAAACAAACGGAGCCATTTCTATGTAACGAGCAGTACGGGCATAGAAGTAAGAGGTCAGTCGACACTAATCTTTTAACGCTTGTGGACTACATCTCAACTAGGCTCGATCTTAAGGTTCAGGTGGATGTGTTGTATTTTGACTTCCAGAAGGCGTTTGATAAGGTATATAATGACATTTTGCTGGAAAAGCTCAGTGCTCTGGGTTTTGCCCCAAATTATCTTTGTTTGAGTTTTTTAGCTGATTATCTTCGGGATCGTCAGCAATATGTTCGCCATGGGCAGCACGAGTCTAGACCTTATTACACACCTTCTCTTCAAATTTTGTTGTCGAGATTCAGCGATACTCGCCTAGTAAATAGCCTGGCACACAGTGCTTCAGGTGCCAAGGCTTCGGTCATGCCGCACGGAACTGCAACCGACCACCACGATGCGTCAAGTGCACTCTGAATCACCCCACCTGGGAATGCACTAA
Organism: Selenia dentaria; assembly: GCA_917880725.1. NCBI lineage: Eukaryota > Metazoa > Arthropoda > Insecta > Lepidoptera > Geometridae > Selenia > Selenia dentaria. The sequence goes on along the minus strand of OU862888.1, from coordinate 14,039,221 downwards.
AAAGGATAGAGAAGAACCTGATCGTTGCTGCAATTGTCAAGAAGACCATCCTGCCAACTATGCGCAATGCAATGAACGGTTAAAATATATCAACCGAATAGAGACGAGACGAGAAGCGTTACGCAAAGTCATGATTTCTGAAGCTACAAATGTCTACACCTAATACCTGGTCCCAAATCGTAAGATCTGGTACAAATAAAAGACCAACTTCGAAACTTCAAAACGAAGACTCATCCCATCCCAGTATGGTTACAGCAGAGCGGTCACATAATAATCTTCAACCCGTTAAGCCACCTTTAAACCAGCGACAGCCGACCTCGAGTACTGGAGCTACTACTGAGAAAACCCCTCAAGACCTTGCAACAATGGAAATGCTCGATATCCTTTCGTCTATTCAATTGATAAAGCAAGATTTTATCAAGTGTAAAACTTTCATGGAGAAAGTAATCCTTATATTAACGCACCTCGGACATTATGTGTAGTTCCCATGAGCTACGAGTATTCTACTGGAACGCCGATGGTGTCCACAAAATGCAACAAGAACTCGCAGAACTTGCCGTGAGTAGATTAAACGTTGACATTATAGCGCTCTGTGAAACTAAACTAACAAATCGACTTACACTTAACATCCCTGGCTATGTTTGTTATCGACAAGATAAACATAGCGATGGTTTTGGCCAGGGTGTAGCTCTAATTGTTCGGTCTGACCTAGTACACAACGTGATCCAGACTCCACATTTGCAAAACCTGGAAGCTGTTGGAATCTCTCTTAGTGTAAGCAATGAGAATGTTGTAGTATTATCGTTGTTGTAGTATTGTCGTGTTATTCTCCTTATGACATCGCTACTATCCCAGCTCTATCTTCTAACCACTTTCCTGTATTTGTCAATTTCAATAGCAGACCTAATCGTAATCTGATTCAGAAACTTAACTATGCTAAGGCTGACTGATCCAAAAACCGTAATATTCTTAACCTTAATACAATGCTTTCCACTAAAACATATGATTCTACAAATGAAATCGATGCAGCTGTTACCGGTATCCAGCAACTGCTTATTGAAGCCAGAAATTCTAGCGTGCCCATTTCAAACTTGAAGCCTTGGTGTCTTTCCTTTTTACCCCGTCGTATTAAACGAATGATAAACCACAAAAATCGCCTACGTAGACTCGCTGTCAGGGAACAAAACTTTTTGGCGCGTAAAATACTAAACTATAATATTAAACATTTAAAATTAATGATTGACCATGCTATCAAGACATACAATGATAAAGTATGGATCAACAAACTGAAAAAGATTGACAATCCCGGCAACGACCTATGGAGAATAGTGAAGAGCTTACGCTCCACTTAAACTACCTTTCCAGCTCTGAAGACTGAAGCTGGCTCCCTAACCAGCTGCCATCAAGCTCAAACAAACTTATTAGCCAATGCGTTTCTTAATAATATGTTACTTACCCACGATTGGCACAGCGATGAGCTTCCAGCTGTTGAACACTCTACATCATTACTAAATGACCAAACCAGCTTCAGTGAACCTATCACGTTAGTTAAATTATTTCATCTTTGAAACCCCGTAAATTTCCAGGATCAGATGAGATCTCAAATATATTGATTAAAAATATACCAAATAAATGTATTATTTCACTGACCAAATTTTTTAATTCTTGTCTATCTTTGTGCTACTTTCCATCAGCGTGGAAGGCTGCTAAAGTAATAGCGATCCCCAAGCTGGGTAAGCCCCTCTCAGATCCGACCTCCTACCGCCCAATTAGCCTCCTATCGTCTCTTGGTAAACTTTTTGAAAAAAATATCTGTAGACGTTTGATACAAGCGACTGATCATAGTTTGATTAATGAACAATTTGGCTTTCGACAGGGCCATTCTACTGTCCAACAACTAGCCAGAGTTGCTGAAACCGTGTCAAACAATCTCAATCTAAAACAATCCACGGGAATGTTTCTATTAGATATTGAGAAGGCATTTGACACGGTTTGGCATAAAGGACTCTTGCATAAAATCATATCACTCGGCTTGCCTATTTCGTTAATTAAAATTATAAAATCCTATCTTACTAACCGTAACTTCAGGGTCCATATCAAAAACTACTCATCCTCTCCTAAACCTGTTCCTGCAGGTGTCCCACAAGGATCAATTTTGGGTCCTATCTTGTTTCTTAATTATCTAAATGATATCCCTGTACAACCTCGAACAGACATAGCCTGTTTTGCAGAAGACACAGCGTTATTCACTTCTTCTCCTGACATCGATCTTGTCATTGGTCGCCTCCAACTCTCTCTTTAGCTACTCCTGGCTTACTTTAAAAAATGGAAATTAAAAATTAATGAATCCAAAACTGAGGCAATAATATTTACGAGAAAACGTACCATACCCTCGCGTAAATTGAAGATTTCTAATAACAACATACCCTGGAGTCGCTCAGTAAAATACTTAGGAACAATTCTCGACACTAAGCTTAACTGGTCGGAAAACACTTCTACGCTTTGTATTAAAGGTACCAAGGCCCTAAACGCATTGAACCCAATTTTAAACAGACGTTCGTGTCTTAGCAGTCACACCAAACTACGAATATACCGCACCCTAGTCCGACCCTGTATAACTTACGCTTGTCCCGTGTGGAGTAGTACCTGCCAAACAAATCTCAATTAATTGTAAGTCTTACAAAACAAAGCTCTAAAGTATGCTTTTGCAACCCCATTTCGTACCAACCTTCATAAATTACATCGGAAAGTAGGTCTACCCAAAATAGACGTATACATTTACAAATTATCTGAATAATTTTATATACATAAAAATCCCGCTAGCAAAAACCCTCTAATAATTGACAATTTATGCAAAACACGCAGTAAAAATATCACTTTTATCGATAAATAAAATCGATACAAGTTACCACATCACCTATTTCTCGAGCGCGATGAATAGATAGTGTCGCACACATGAGCGTGCGCTTCCCGCTGACGGCTGGCGCGCGCGCCACTGCGACCTGTATTACCAACCGGTATCGGGTGGCAGTGGCATGCGCTTTGTGCGCCGGCGGGCCGCGTTATTCGTATGGGTTAGGCTAGTTCACGACGAGTTCTTGTTGCTAGCTGCGGACGGCCGAGCCTGTATGACTATTTGAACAACTTATTTTACTTGCCTACCCCTGTAGGCTTCAAATCCACTAACAAAAATTATGATATAAATGTAAGGCTCCTACTAAAGATTAAATACATACCTACTTATAAATATACAATTATTAAGCTTAATATAAATAATCCATCCATTTTATATGTACTTAGTTGAATTAGTTATCTTATAAGTTTTTTTTATTAGCCTAAATGACTGAAAAACATTGTATAATTATTATTTTTGTGCTGCCAGGATCTATGTACACTGGTATTTGTGCATTTTTGTATACTACCTTTACCGAATAAAGATATTATGAAGAAGAAGAAGACACGCCTTCTGGAGTGAGCCAAGGATCAGTGATGGGCCCTTTGCTCTTCAACCTCATGATCAATGATCTTCCTGCAGCTGTAAAACACTCTCTGTGTCTTCTCTATGCTGACGATTTGACATTGTTTCGCGAGATAAAAAAGGTTGAAGGCTGTTTGAAGCTGCAAGAAGATATATATTATATTCTTAGATGGAGCGCAAAAGCGACATGAAGTTCAATGTCGCAAAGTGCTATGTGATGACTTTCGGTCGAATGCAACGCCCAATCGCCCATTCTATTGATACTCGCAATGGCGGTCACGTTGTCTATTCTTAAAAGAATTTCACAATTACTGTAATTACAGGCAAATAATTTTAATGCAAAGAAGGCGGCTTTCACCTCTAATTCGTTATTATGTAAACATTGCTCATGATCCTTCCAATGTTTGATTGTTGCAGTAAGCGCCCCAACCGGATTTAGAGGCATCAGAAAATTTTAAACCGATTAAATCTGAACGGGCAAGAACCTATTTTTATGCTCTCAGTCCACCACACAAGATCCTTTTTAACTTCGTCAGTAATATAAATCCTTTGCTCATAAGAAGGATTTGCGAGTAATGACAAGTATTTCAGCCGTTCTAGTAATTTAGTGTACACCCAGGAGTATTGTACAGCTGGGCAAACCGACACAAGAAGTCCAATTAGACGAGCAAAGTCTCTTAACTTGCATTTTTGCATTTTCGAAAAAGATTCTAAGTTTTCTTTAATTTTAATTCTTTTTGAGTCGGGAAGTGTCAATATCATGCTGCGAGAGACAAATATAAATACTAAAAACTGAGTTTTCTTAGCGGGCGTCAAACAAGATTTTTCATAGTTTACTATGAAACCCAAACTTTCTAGGAAATTTTAGTGTAAATAGTATTATTATTACACGATTCATAAGAGTCGGCTACGAGAAAAAATCATCAAGGTATTGTACTAATATAATGCCATTTAAACGCAAATGTTTCACTACTGGTTTTAAAATTTTCGTAAAAACGTATGGCACAGTGCATAATCCAAAAGGAAGGCAATTACACTCATAAAGATTGCCATATTCAAAGCGTAAGTACTTGCGTTGTGCTGAATGAACCGGAATGAACAGTATTTTGTAATTAGTTGTGATGCGGTGCGGTAGTCTTCCATTTTAAAATGGTCTGGTTTTATAAATTTATTTAGATGTTTTAGATTCAGTATAAATCCTTTATCTCCATGAGCTACGAAGATATAATAGTCATGAAGTTGATATATCATTCATAGATAGAAATTGGGTACTTGGGTGTAAGCATAGACTAAAATATATACTAAGGTGAAAGCGCGGGAAACGTCGAAATAAGCGGACGTAAATTTTCAAAGAAAATATTGTTTTGGTTTCTTTTATAGGATTAGTAGTAGTATAGTGTATATATTTTCAGTATTTAGTGTATTTATCTTTATTAAGTGTATTAGTTTATATTCACCGGACTCGGTTAGTATTTTTTAGCTTATTCTACATGAATGAACCGCCCGACCCAGGCGCACCGGGGGACTCAGTCCCCCCGGCAACTTATTTTGTGACGATTTCTAGCAACAAAGTATTATCTAATGAGTCTGGCATGGACACGGATGGATCTGTAACTCAGCGCACTTCCCGTAAAAGGAGCCTATAGGAATGCGCGTGTTGCATGTATGTGTATCTCGTTGAGTTGAATTATGGAATAATTAAATGCACAGGTATCGGACTATTACTGTAATACCACAATAACTTATATGTATGTACAGTAGAACTTCAACTTGATAAATTACAAAATAATGAGAGCGTGTACGCCACGACAAGAGTTCGAACCAGAAGAGAGAGTTCTCTATTGGCAGTGTTGCCAGGCTACAAGTAAAGGCGTGTATTGACGCCTGTTGCCATACTTATAAACTAATGGCGTGCATAGACGCCATAAGCCGTTTGAGTAAAATTTTCAAAAATTGTAACATGATGAAGAGGAAGCATGCGCAGGCTATTGATGGTAAAACTGGTTGCCGCTGTTCAGATAACGAAGCTAGTGATAACATAAATAATAGTAATAACAACATTCCCTACTCAGTGTATTGAAAACCCTACTATCTTATTCCTTCTTCATCCAACACTGGCCCTAGTCCCCAAAGTTATACTTCAGTTGCAAGAACAAAGTAAGAGTCGACCAATATTGCACCCTTCATTGTTCATGTACAACGTGAAATGAAAACACCAGATGACGGTTCCATTCCGCATCCAGTAATATTTGGTAAGTTCTTAAAAAGGAATGCCTTTCAAAGTATAGTAAATGGTTCAGTGAAAAGAATAGGTAGAAACCGAATTTCACTTGAATTTTCTGACTTTAGCGATGCCAATTCATTCTTATGTAGTAAAAGCCTGGAACTAATAACTTAAGAGCGTTTATACCTACTATCAACATAACTCGAATGGGTCTGGTTCGCGGGGTACCGTCAGAGTGGTCACCAGAAGAAGTTATTGAGAATATTTCTGTTCCTGATAGATGTGCGGAATTCCAAAAGATAGAAGAATAAATTATCAAACAATCATAGATGGGTCCCCTGTGTGGAAACCTACACATTGACCCCGTAAGTAGCAGGGTCATTAGTGACCCTGCTACTTACGGGTCGATTGGGGGAAAATGGTGGAAATTATTTTTTAACAAAAAATGGAACCGACTTCTACACCAAAAAAGTGTGAAACAACTTGTCGAAGTCGGTACCATGCGGACAATATTGTGATAATAGAAACCTACTTTTGAACTATCATGGCACCGGCTGCAACAAGTTATTTCACACTTTATGGTGAAGTCAGTTCCATTTTTTGGTAAAAGATTTTTCAACAGGGTCTTTGTAGCAGACCGAGATCATAGAGAGATAAAACAGCTTATATTTGAGTTTACTTTACAGCTACCAAACGGAGAAAGTTGCATAAAATAATATATAAGTTAAATTACTGCAACTTTTTCTAGATATTTTGGTCTTTTCTTTTGGGGCGAAACATACACACATATTGCTAGCATTATCATAACTATGGCGACGATTGTCTTTAATATCAAGTTCCAAAGATTTATCGATCGATATATGTGTGTCATCACGCGGTGAGCTGCGCTGTTGCCAGGAGCTCTAACATGAGGTGGCAACATAAAATAAATATCATTTATAGTCGATAGTAGATGTCGCCTCCCTATTAAGCTTGTGATTGGCGTACTCGCTATCAATTTTAGTTCTACAACTGACTGCAAGGTGGCACTGTTCTTTATTTCATACATTTTATCGGCAGTCGATACCGAGCATGGATTCACAGCTCACTCACTTACCGCTCGCTCGACCACCGACTGATTCGACTGACAAGTCAGTGTTTGAATTACGCGCGCTTTAAAAAAATTCTAAATGTATTGTTTAATCAGGGAGTCCCTAGATTTACTTCATAGCGCATTTAGTTTTATTATTTTGTCTCGGTCAATAGTTGATATATGTAGGGTATGATGCAATGATGCTAGATTATTTTCTATTAATGCATGATGGGCTCAAGTAACAGTAACTCCTGATCTGATTAAAATAATGGTGTTAAGTAGTGGAATTTGAAATGGATTGAATGGAATAATTCCTATAGGGGGTCAAATTGATCCAATTTCAATACTAGGGGACAATCTTCTGTGAAAAAAAGCTCAAAAAAGTCACGGTTTCAGGGCCTAAGGGTAAAAAAAGCCTGGTCATTTGGCATGTCAATTTTTTTTATAAATAATTTAATTTTTTTCATGTCAAATCAAATTTCATTCATTTGTAACATTCTGATATCTTCTTCATGTCTTTTATTTAACGACAATGTTTGTACAAGATATGTTTTTATTGACAAATAAATATCGACCTTACTTAACCCTTTGCGTGCCAGATACGTACATTTACGTCCGTTTCATTCATAAATCTTTTCTTTTAATTATCACGGTGTATGATTAATAAACGCTGCATATATTTAAAATTTTGCGTTTAGTACGGCGCAAAATAGTTTTGTAGGGCACAGTACTAAATAACAGGTTCAAAGCAGTAAAGGTCTTTGAGAGTTCATGGGGGGGTAGAACTGCCACCATACCTACTTCTACCGCGAAGCAGTTATTTTCGGTTATAGATATGGGTGCCGGCAAAATTACAGGCACATGACACGTAACAACTTAACGTCTCTGAGTTAAGTGCCCCGGAGACGGTCATTCGCAATTGTCAATTTTTACGTAATTGACCGTTTCAATTGAAGGTGCGAATGATGGAGCTTCATACGACGCGTCAATTGCTCGCCCATATTTACTTTCTGGCCAGTATGAAGGGTAGACCAACGATGATGTCGAATTCACATCCGCATCCGCAATGATGGAAGTTTTGGTTCAAGCCCATTGACAATCGCGAGTCACGTAACCAATTGAACGACTTGTCGTGCAATTAACAGACAAAGAATCGTTCAAGTAAGCAAATCACAAGTTTGTGTTTTTGCCGGTAAAAACAATGAAAAATAACAGCCATTTTTCTATTGAGTTGAGTGTTGCCAGAATCATAAATCTAAATTGTACTTGTGATCTAAATAATACCATTGAATATGACGGAGAAAGAACCTCCGGAGTGTTTTTAAAAAGTGTGACGTCAGCATTGCTGACGTCACAATTGTTGTTTTCATGATGATCCCTCATTTTTGGGTCCTCGAAGTAAAACTTCACAAGTACTTTTATAAGCTTCGTATATTCAACGAGCAGCGTAACAACGTCACAAAGAGGTCCGTACTGTACGGCGACTCGAGAGCGACTGAGACGAGCGCGATCGATGTGATTCTTCAACCCCCTCGGGGCTGGTGGAGGTCTCGAGCTTCCGCTCCTTACCCCTGCTGGACCTCAGGGGGCCACTACCCCCCGGTAACTCAGTTGTCTACGTAGCATGCCTTCAGGTCAATACTACGCAGATATTGTACGCACATAAAAAAGCTGCGCTGTACAATCTGGTATGGCACGCTGTACCTCCCGGAGGTGGCTCTTGTAGCCATCAACTCACGGGGGCCCTAGCGCGCCTTTCATCGAATCGTATCTTATCCTGTGTTCGTATGTTTCTTGCTTGTTTGGCTTTACTTGCATATTTCGCGCCTGTAGGTATCTTTTGCCTATAGGTATTTTTCGCCGCGGTTGTTTCGCACATTTCGTATCGCTGTCTCGCTCATGGTGTTGGAGGCATATTTTGCCTAGTATAGGTAATCTATTTTTTTTACTGACCGAACTTGACCCGCGCTAATGTCGCTAGGCCTCTTCCGGCTGCTTCTTTTAAGTCGCCTCCTGCGGCTAGGGTCAATAGTATGTCGGTCAGGATCCCCAGGATAGCAATCCAAGGACCCCCCTCATGACCGACCTCTGGTTCGGTCTGTGGTTGCCCGCGACTCAGCACAGGTGTTGTCGCTGTCTCCACCGGGTGTGCGGGGTGACTTATAGCGTCTTGCTGTTGATGTTGTTGTTGATGTTGTCGTTGTTGTTGTTGTCGTTGATGTTGCTGTTGATGTTGCTGCTGGGCCGACTGTCTTCTTTCGACTTGTGGGGGTACGAACGCGGGCGTATGATGCCCGCGCACGCCCTCTGTCGGCCCTGTAGGTACTAGTGACGTAGGCGGTATCGGTGTTGATGCCGCGTTAGGGCCGTCTTTGCCTTGTTTCTTTGCCCGACTGCGTTGGTTACGTTTTCGGCGCCTTCGCTGCGGTAGCGGCTCGTCTCTACCCGTAGGGAGGTTGGCCGCGGGCGCTAGCGAAGGTGTTGGACGTTGAGATGTTTGGCGTAGTGGTGCGCTCTCAGTGCGGGCCGGTTCGATATCCGCACGAGGCACTACCACTCTCGGCTTTTGCTGCCGGTTTTCGTGTTGGTATGGTTGAGGTGCGCGCACCGCCTGCGCGCGCTGATGTTGATTGACGGGGCCTTGGGGGGCTACTCTAGGGTAGTGACCCTGTACCTTTAGCCCTCTCTTCCTGGCCTCCCTGAGGTAGTGCGGGCACGTGCGACTACACGCAACGTGCTTGCCCCTGCAATTGACGCACTTTGGAGGTTGGTTGGGGTCGCGGTTACAGTCTGCCGCAGAATGTTCACCCGCGCACTTAACACAACGCGGGGGGCGATGACACCCTCCCGACGCGTGCCCGAACATCTGTCACCTATGGCACTGTGGGACCGTTCCGGCACGCGGTACCCACCCTTCTAGGCGGACGTTCGGGATATTTAAAAGTTCTGTTATTGAATAAAGTTTTTGTTTCTCGTTATTGTTGAGCCTATCTAGGAGGACGTAATATGTAGGCCCTCCTTTACTGCCCCTTCTCGGCAGGATCTCTTTAACGTATTTCGTCGTGAAGCCCTTTAACTCGAGCTCCGCGACGATGATTGCTGGGTCTACACCATAGGGGAGACCCTTTATGGCGATCTTGGTGGGCAGGTCGGCGGTGACCGCGTAGCAGTGCCACGCGACCCGCTTGTCGACTGCTGCTGCTTCGGTTAGGGCGCGCTGCACCGCCCTAAACTCGTCACCTGTACTGCACGCGAAGCGGAACCCCTTGCCTATAGGTTTCACACTTAGCGGGTGTCCTAGCTTTCGCTTTAATTCGTCAAAGATGCTTACCCATTCCGGCAGCGACTCGATAATGATCGGCGGGTAGCCCTTCGGTAAAGCGGTTGTTGTTGCTGCAGGTGCCTGACTCAATACGGGGGAGACAGGCCTTGAAGTTGCCGGCGAAGCTAGCGTCGCTGCGTATGAGCGCGCTGCTTCAGCCGGTGCGGTAGGTGGTGATGGCATCGGTGCCGCATCCATTGGTACCGACTCGATCGCTGCGTACGAGGTCGAGTCGGTGTTGGCGCGTCGGAGCATGTTCGGCTCCACATCGCTGTAATCATCGGAGTCAGCCGTGATGTTGGCAGGTTCGCCCTCCGATGACGACAATGTTGAATACTTTGGGTGGTGCGCGCGGCTGGTCGAGGGCTGCGCTAATGGTGCGGGGGTGGGTGGAGTGGCAGAGGTTTTTTGCCGCAACCTCTTCTCGTCACCCCCCAAGTCCTCATCAGAGGAGTCGCGCCTCTTTTTTGAGGCGCCTCTGCCCAGAGGCATCCGTTCAGTTTCAGCCTCGTCAACACACTCAGGTGTGACGACGCTGAGACCTTGGTCGGTTGCCTTCTTTAAGCTTACACGACTGGTGTTCCTTAATCTCTCATCCTCTCTCTCTCTCTTTCTCTCCTCCTTCTCCCTCTTGTCCCTCCTATCCCTCTTCTCTCTCTTCTCCTTACTCTTTCTCACTTTCCTCTCACTCTTACTCTCATTCAGGTCGACTAAAGCAGTCGGAGGTGCGGGTTCGGTTTCGCACCGACTAGAGGGCTCAGCCTCTAGCGGTGCGAGTCCAGCTCCGTCATCATCCGATTCTATCTCGCCGGCTTCATACCAGTCGAGTAGATGCTCATGGATGAATAGTATCTCACCCGTAGCTTGGCGCTGAAAAACTACACACCCATCTGGGATAGTGTCTTCAGGCACAAGGTGATCGTACGGTCCGGCCTTTCTACACGGCGGTGGACGGTCATCGTCTGCCATCTAGGGCAGAGCTAAGTAGTAATATATTTATATAATATTATGTATAGGTACTATACCCTTTGAGTACACTTGTAATGCTTGCGCAACTAGCGAGTGCCTCAGGGAGGTGTATTTTATCGAGATATACAGTCAAGTTTGATACTGTACTGAGGTTTGTAACAAACCCCTAGACAGTATCTCTCCTTTAAGTTGAAGCGTGGGTCATACAGTATGCAGCAACGTTTCAATTTCGGGAGCGAAGTTCGCTGTGCTCGATGAAGAGGCACGTGGGAGATCACGCCGGAGCGGACCTACAACCACAATGCAACCGTGCACTAACAAACTACGAGTTCGTGGAAAATCTCCGAATTGCGGGGGAGCGGTGAGGGAAGTGTGGGGGGTGTCTCAACGCTACTGCGGAGAACGATCTCCCACCCAACCTAACACCAGCTGCGCGCACTGAACTCAGGAGATTTTCCTGAGGAACCTGAATGAAATCGTATGGTGGCGAATTCACGTCGAACTTGGTCCTCGAGACGAGCGCCTACAGTGCGGCCGTATTTATAGGACTCGGCGCACGTGCACGAGTTTACAAGTTTGTTGGTAAAGTATTGAAATTACAATCATAACATTAATTTTACATCGTAATCAACTCAAAAATAATCAACTGATGATTTATAAACTATTTTTAGGGCAATCAAATGATTAAACTTAATTATTCTCGACGAACTGTTGTAGTTGCGCCGATACGGCCATACTGACAGGCGGTGCGCGCTCTGCACCAGCCTCGTTGGTTCTCGTAGATTGTTATGGATTCTCGTAGATTATTTGGATTCTCGTAGACCTGAAAGAAATGAAATAACTTTCTCTGAGTAGTGCGTCTGTAAGCGACCTGCGTTGCTATGTTTGCTATGTCTTTTTGGGGATATCAATGCTTATAGGGTTAGTAGGTTCTCGTAGAGTTCTCGGAGGGTCTCGTAGAATTATCAAAGGGTCTCGTAGAGTTCTCGGAGAGTCTCGGAGGGTCTCGTAGAATTCTCGAAGGGTCTCGTAGAGTTCTCGGAGAGTTATTTGAAATATTTGGATTGAGTTACTTATCATTTATTCTGATGGGTCATCTTGGTTCGAGTCGTGGTTTGGCTGTACTTGCAGGCCTTCTCGTGAGGTCGACGGAATGGGCTCATTTGATTCTGTAGTGGGATCTCGTTGAATAGGTGATTCGTTTCCCGCCGATACGGTCAACTGATCCCCAGGTTGCTGAGCGCGGCGCAGCTGATCATGGGCAACCTTGCGAGGTCGTCCTCTACCGACCACTTTCTTTACCAGATATCGGTCATTATCCAGTATTCTACAAATTTCATATGGTTCGCTGTATTTAAGGTCAAGCGAGGTTTGGTTTCGAGGATTATTTTTCACCAATATGTAGTCTCCTCTTTGAAAATGATGAATTTTGGCCTTGTGTAGGTTGAAGCGTTGTCTGTCTTGTTCGCTACAACGAATCATTTTCTGTTGCACCTGTTGAGTGAGCGCTTCAATATCAACGGTTTCGTTGTCAATATCCACCAGGTTGAGAAGCTCAGGAGGTACACAGTGCTTTCGTTGTGTAATAAGTGTCAGTGGAGCAACACCGGTGACTTTGTGGGTTGTACAGTTCATTGCCAGCTGAAGTTCTCGAGTACAGTGTGCCACTGCTCTGCTTCGTAATTTTTTATCATTACCAAAGCATTTTTGAGGGTTGCAACGACTCTTTCAACTTGGCCATTCGCTCGGCTGACTCCTGGAGCGATAGCATGGATATTTATTCCGATGGCGTCACAGTAGTCCTTGAACTCGCCAAGGAACTCTCTTCCTCCATCCACTATTATTTGAACCGGCGCACCAAATAGATGCACAGTGCGTTTTAGAGCGGCCAATGTGCTGTGTGGGTTTTTGTTAGTACTGAAGTACAGTAAAACGTACTTTGAGAAAGCGTCAATGGTGACTATGACGTATTGTTGATCATCTGGAGTGCCCAGCTTCCCTGTTATGTCCATACGAATAACTTGGAAGGCGGCCGTTGGTTTTTGTATGGGGTGTAACTGGGCTTGAATCGCCCCGGATCTTCCTTTGGATGTTCGGCATACAACACAGTTATCCACAAATCTTCGGATAGTGGAACTCATTTTGTTGAACCAATAGGTTTCTCTCATCTTCTGCAGTGTCTTTTCCCAGCCAGGGTGTTTTAGTGCAGTGTGAAATGAGTTTATAATGCTCCATTGAAATGATTTGGGAACGACGGTACTGAGCTGCTGACCGAAGACAGGATCATTGACGTTCCTTTTTAAAACGTTGTCTTCCACTGGGTTATTGTCACTGAGGCTTGTCCATTATCGGACGCAGTTCTTCATCCCGTCGCTGTTCAATTTTGAGCCAGTTCAAGTCTCTTGTCATAACATTGACTGCAAGCTCAACTGGATTGCGACATCGATGAATCCTTGGCAGAAGGTCCTTTTTGTGTTTTGACGCTTTTAATGCGTTGCAATCCGTTATCACGGTGAATTTTCGCCCATATAGATACTGGCGAAAGTGTTTTATGGCTCGTACCACTGCCAGTGTCTCCCAACTCGTAGGAGTGGTACCGACTCTCGGCTTCCGTGGTTCTCATGCTCATAAAGGCAACAGCATGTTGTCGTTTTAAACGTTGACTAATTATTGTATCCGCGTCGATACGGCCATACTGACAGGCGGTGCGCGCTCTGCACCAGCCTTGTTGACTCGTTAACTCTCGCAGACTGCTGTTAATTATCGCTGGCCTGCAAATAATGAGATATTCTCTGAGTAGTGAGTCTGTAAACAACTTACGTTGCTTTTTAAGCGAATTAAAGAAAATCGTTTTTCTTTTCTTTCAAGTAGGCAACCCACGTTGCTTATTTTTATTAGGTTTATTGTTGCTACAACAGTACACAAAGACATCGTGCACTGCCTTATTAATTTATAATCTGTGGTGTATACGTGTCTACCCATAGTTCCACAAGGCGTCCCCACGGTATCTCAGGGTTCACTTGTGGATGCATCAAGGATCCGTGGTTAGCTCAAGAGTAACGCATGGTTAGCTCAGAGGTATCACTCCAGATATTTTATTTTTGTAGATTACAACAGTACACTAAGACATCTTAAGTGCACTGCCTTATTAATTTAGAATCTGGTGTATACGTGTCTACCCATAGTTCCACAAGGCGTCCCCACGGCATCTCAGGGTTCATTTGTGGATGCATCAAGGATCCGTGGTTAGCTCAAGGGTAACGCATGGTTAGCTCAGAGGTATCACTCTCCAGACATTTTATTCTTGTAGATTCTAGTTGAAAATATCGTGAAACATAATGAATTTTATACTCGCCGGTTTTAATCCGTTGATGCGTGTTCGTCGTTGTGAGTTATCCGGACTGACTGGCCAGCTTGAGATGTGGATGACACTGAATCAGGGGCGGTTGCAGCGTTGTTTTGCAGTGTATCGAGATCATCTCCCGCAGCGATTGGTGTGGACGTCATGTCTGTGGTAATTCCCGTTGTGATGGGCTGCACGGTGTTAAAGTTGTTTGCTCGTACTCCTGAAGTGTTCAATGAGGCAGGGCCTATCAGCCTGGTACTGCCCTGCGCTGTTCCAGTCGTGACAGGTTGAACCGAAGTCGATGAGGATGTGGTTGGGACCAGAGCTTGTTCTGATCCCACTTCTGATGACGGAGAAAGAACCTCCGGAGTGTTTTTAAAAAGTGTGACGTCAAAAATGCTGATGTGCTTGTTGTTTTCATGATGATCCCTCATTTTTGGGTCCTCTAAGTAAAACTTCACAAGTACTTTTATAAGCTTCGTATATTCAACGAGCAGCGTAACAACGTCACAAAGAGGTCCGTACTGTACGGCGACTCGAGAGCGACTGAGACGAGCGCCTTTTTTTTTTTTTTTAGAACGGACTAATGCTGTTTGCCTCTACCGGCATTTACAGCGTCACCGGAACGAGCGCCTACAGTGCGGCCGTATTTATAGGACTCGGCGCACGTGCACGAGTTTACAAGTTTGTTGGTAAAGTATTGAAATTACAATCATAACATTAATTTTACATCGTAATCAACTCAAAAATAATCAACTGATGATTTATAAACTATTTTTAGGGCAATCAAATGATTAAACTTAATTATTCTCGACGAACTGTTGTAGTTGCGCCGATAAATATATTATGAATTTTTGTGTTTTATCTATTTCAATGTTCGTCAAAGAATCATCGTTACGCCGATCTCATATCCCGATTGCTTTTAAAGATATCGCGTTGGCGATCGTGATCGGTATTTAAAATTGGAGTTGTCTAACGATGCTACTCAGTTGAGTCACAAATTGGGATTTTAATTATTTAGGCTAGATGCATTACCTACCCGGCCTGCATGTATGTATTCAAATCAAATTCATTTATTGATTGCTCATATGGGTACACAAGAAAACATACAGATGGAAAAGTATTAATTATAGAACACCATATTTAACCAATGAGGTGCATACCTCATTGGTTATTAATTAAAATATTATCATTTAATATATTAAAAAGGAATTGTTGCAATGTCACAAGATAATTATTATTGTTGAAATGTCTTGAAAAATTACAATACATATAAAAAAGACACAAGAGTTTTTCTGCTAGATAGTCATTTACACTGTAATATGTTTTGTCAATTAAGAAAAGTTAAATTTTATTTTGAAATTGTTTAGTTGACCAAACAACTAACTAAACTATTTCAATATATCAAAATAAAATTAAATTATAACATCCAAATGTCAAGGATATCTTTTTCTAAAGCTGCCTGGTTAACGGGATAGCAAACTTTATTACAATGTCTGTCACTTCTATAGGTATTAAATAAATGTAAGTTATTAGGAACAAAAACTGCAATTTCGTAGATATACACAGAAGGTAATGCTGGTAATGCCATGATCTTAAGGTGAGTGACATCTATTTTTAGTTTATGAACAGAGAGTACAAATTAACGCTGCTAAATTAAACATTTGTACGTTTGGACTACATCGAGAAGTATTTCTGTTCAACCAAAATTAGCACAGTTGGCAGACCTGTTTTACCCGATTTTTCTTGTAAGATTGAAGGGCCTGAGAAGGACTATATCACTAGAGTGGAACAGTTTGTTTGATTCTCTCTTCTAATCACCGACCATATTCTAAAAGTTTACTTTAATTTCTCCTACAGTTTATGAAACTATCATGTAACAGATACTGGCAAAGTTGCGACACTCAAACAAGTCGCAGGGGCCATACACAAAGAATCTAATCTAATCTAGAAGGACTATAGTTTGTTAGATTTGGGTTTTTTCTAGTTTTGACGTGTAATAGTGGTGTATTATTAACAGTTAAGTGTTCCTAATGGAGCACGAGTGTAGGCAAAGTGAAAAAGGTATGAAACATTGTTTTGTGTTTTCGTCGTCTACCGTGAAATTTTTAGCAATACATCCACCGCATTACTAGAACGAACATTGGCTTAATGAAAGACTTACTTACGTGTCTGTGATATATCAGATCCATATTGATACAAATAGTATACATAACATTTCTTTTATATATTTTTATGTTCCAGAAAACGCCAAAACGAACAAAACGAAAACAAGGGCTGTAATCTCAGACAAAATAAAAAAGTCAAGACAGAATGTTGTGAACAGAAAAGTGAAGCCGGTAAAACTACGCCTCGCCGTGTACATACACAATTACACACACACACGCACAACGAAACTACGCCTTGACTCGTCAGTCGAACTATCGCTGCGCGTGGAAGCAACACGTAAAGTAAATCAACAAATTTACCAGTCAAAATGCCGCATTGTGTCGTGAAACGGTGTATAAAACAAACATCAAAATATAAAAAGAAGGATGGAATCACATTTCACACGTAAGTAACTTGGAAACCAATATTTTAAATAAATAAAAATAAAAATAAAGGTTATTGCTTGGAACATAGAAAGTGTTGCCATGGTAAAGCCTGTAAGGTTTACCCTATTATTGGGTAATCTTAATATTTAGTATATATGTTACGTTAATACGGGTACGTTTTTATAATAGTTTATCAACGTGTTTTTACCGACTTCAAAAAAGAAGTAGGTTAAGAAAGTCTAATTGAGGACTTTTCTTTAAATATAATATTGTATGACACTCGACGCAATATCTTTATACAAACCCGGTTCCGTCGTTTGAAAGCAAATTAAAAAAAATAGGCAATTCTTTTTTTTATTTTTAGTTTATTTTCAACCGACATCTAAAAGGAGTAGGTTCGCAATTAGGTGCTATTGTTTTAAATACTTGTTACCTCATAAGTCCGTAATTTATAAACCGATTTGAACAATTATTTTTTTGTTGGAAACCTGATACCTTTAATATGGACTCGCATTAATTTCACACTGGATTTTCAATTTCGTACATATTGAAGGCGGTTATGTATTTTTGTAAAAATAAACCATATTTCTATTGAAGTCTTTTGTTTTCAGGGTTTTTGTTTTTGTTTGAATGTTGTTGTGTGTAGTTAGTATGCGGAAAGTTATACGAGATGGTCGACCAGTCCTTGTCATCACGCGATTTTATGAACCAGTCGTAGAAGAAAAATGCAAAGCAGGATTCATAGGTACATTAATAAATATTGAAAGTTTAAATGCGCTTTATACAAATTACATAGAAAATGAAAAAAGGCTGTTTTCTATCTACTTATAAATTAAGCCGGGATCATTTGGAGATTCTATTTACGTCTATTAGGATGCATGCAGGGTTAAACGATAACCCTAACGTAAGACAGTTTAAAGCAAGCTACAAAAAAATACTATGTCATTTAGAATTAAAATGTCTTACAAAAAGTAATTGTGTTTCTTTAGAACACATAGCAATGCTTAATTGCACTTCAACAACTAAAATTATAAATAGCACTTCATCGTCGTATAGACACGAAGAAGAAGAAGAAACCATTGAAAATTCTTCGTTGCAACTTCTAAATGAAATTGTTAATGAATCATTTGATTGGGCCAGTTGTTTACATGACAATTTATATTATGGTGACTACAGAAAAATGATAATTGGTTACATATCTGGAAGTACAGTGCACTATCTTGTTATAACCATAAAATGCTCTAAATGTTAAGATGCCTTGCAGACTGATGAGAAACTTTATTTTCACAAGCTCATTAGTTTAAAAAACAAAGGCGGTCTTCGCTTCCCGTCTAAAAATCTTTTTGACATTTGTGTCACTTGTGAAGCAGTTGTTCGAAAATTATTGAATGAAAATATTGCAATAACCGCAGAAAATCAACACCAAACTATAGTCTTGAACATATTAAAGAAATTCATTGGAAACAACCAGATTTTTATCAATTTAGAGTCAAAACATGAATATGTTGGGCAGGAACATAAACTTAATTTAATACGTACATACGTATACATCACATACTTAAACATTAGATTCCACCATATTGCTAAATTAGAAAGTATTTCTAAATCAGTGAAAAGTAAACGACAAGCGTACAAAAAATTAATTCAGCATAAAGGTTTTTAAATAAAACTAGCAGTTACACCAAGTAATTTTATTTCTAAAACTCTTTGTCTTTTCTCTTTCACCACCCAATGCCACTACTTTTTACCGACACCTAATGTAGGAACCCTATTATTATATTAAAACTAATAACGTTATAACTTTATTAAATTTATAACGTTAATAATTTGATAACGTTATTTTTATGGGGTAATTTAAATTATCATGGCAGCACCGATTCACGCACTACATGCATAGAAAACCGGCCTCACTGCTCTGTTCACAACATTCTGTCTTGACTTTTTTATTTTGTCTGAGGCTGTAATTAAAAAGGTTAAATTAGTCACTGCTATGGAGCGGACATTATACAATACTCTCCTTAAGTAAAAAACAAGTTGAGCAAAACCCGTAGCAAGGCTAAAAAACACATGCAGAGTCTCAAGGAAGCAAAGAAACTTGCTTCTAATATCTACTACATTTAGAACCATTATACGAGTAAATAAGATGCCCAGAATGGCAAAAATACTAACAATGTTGCAATTTAGGGAAATAAAAAAGAAACAAAAAGGTCGCCGATTTTCCATGGAAGAAAAAATAATTGCATTATCAATTTTGAAGCAGAGTCCCAAGTACTACCGATTTTTACGAAAATATTTATCCTACCAGCTGCTCAAACATTGACAAAGCTTTTGAACAAAGCTAATGTGAAACCGGGGATAAATAAAAAACTTTGTGTGCAGCTGAAAAAGGCTACTGAGACTGACTCTGTATTATGTTGTTTGATGAAATGGCTTTAAAACATAACATAACATATAATGAGCGAAAAGACAAAGTGACAGGTTTTGTTACTGATGACCATATCACAAAGCCAGAATATGCGGATCATTAGTCTCTCTAGTATTTATGCTACGAGGTTTAATGAGAAATTATTAACAACCTGTATCATATACATTTTCTGCAGGAGCAACAAGCGGGCCAGAGCTTGCAAAGCAACTTAAAGAAGTTATTGGTCAACTACAAGAAGCTGCCTTCATTGTAGCGGCAACAGTATGTGATCAAGGGGCAAATAATAGGAATGCCATAAAACGATTATTGCAAGAAACTCGAGGGGCATATCTGCGAACTGGTCAGGAGCCAAAAGAAAACGTTTTTGTCATAAATGAACAGGAAATAGTTCACATATATGATCCTCCACACTTGTTAAAGTGCATCAGAAATAATCTCTTAACAAAGAATCTTACATACATAATAAACAAGCAACCACGGATAGCAAAATGGCACCATCTAGAGATACTCCTAAAAGAAAATCCTTGATACAGGGGTAAACTGATAATCACATAATACCAAACTAAATTTCTAAAATGAAAGTAAAATATGCAACTCAAGTTTTTAGCCAAACTGTAGCATCTAACATGGGATATTTAGCAGGTATTTCACTACATATACATATTGTTAATTATGTCTTTCTTATGCCAGCTAGGAAAGAAGGGCAACAGTATTAGAGAAATAGTAATTTCTTGAATTGTGTAACATTATCAACATAGCCCGTGCAAAGAGGACAAAAAAAATCGCCCTTTTTAGTGATGCTTGCTGCTATCGGAATCGATTATGTACTACACTGTTTTAAAAATGCCAGAATTTCAATCGAGGTGATGGTTTTCAACTCGCCAGTGCGTGGAATCCAGTATTAGGTTGTTTTAAAAATAAAAGTCCGCGTTCAAAATGTGTTCAAAATACTATACGCAGTGATACAGTGAGTGTGTTTTGTCGGGACTTAGGATCGAGTTCGAGTTCTAGTGATAACCGTAGCAAAAGACTAAGAAAGAGGGTAGATCGTTATGTCTGCACCTAACTTTTAAACTTTTTGACCAACCACCCGCATTCTTCAGTCTTCCCGTGAACATGGTGCATGTAACTGCGCCGAAATATCGGGAGCTCATTCCACAACCTTACCACGGTAAATATCCCGTTAATAATCATATAACTTTCGATTATGTACTCACCTTTAATGATTTTGGTCTTCGCCATTACTTAGTATCTATACATGCAGATGAACAAAGATCTTTCAGTTGTTAACCGACTTCAAAAAAGGAGGTGGTTCTCAATTGGACTGGTTTTTTTATTTCTTACCTCAGAACTTTCGACTGGGTGAACCGATTTTGATGCTTCTTTTTCTATTTGAAAGCTGGTGCTTCCCGTGTGGTCTCGTTTTAATTCATCAAATTCGGTCCTGCAGTTTTTGAGTTACACTCCAATAACTGAAAAGTGTTTTGCTTATTTTGATCATTGACGGTGAATGACAATCGATCCTGTAATTAGCAAGGTTCACTAAAAACGGTAAAAAAATCTTTACCAAAACACGGAAGAGACTTCATTGCTAACAAGTGTGAAATAACTTGTCGACGTCTCGGCACCATGCGCACAATATTGTGATAATAGGTATTTTTGAACTATCATGGTATCGACTTCAACAAGTTCACACTTTTTACTGTTGAAGTCAATTCCGTTTTTTGGTAAACATTTTTTAATGCAATTGGTAAACTGCTAAATTTAAAATAGAACTAATTTTGGGGCCGTGCTTTGCCTAACAATAAATAATAATCAAGATCGGATGATTAAGTAAACAGTCTATATAAAGAATAGAAATGAAAAATATATATATATTATGCGACAAAGAACTAGGGGGTGCGGGTTAGTTCTTAACACTGCGTCGAAAACACTGATTTTGTGAAGAAATCTATTAATTATAACTGCGTACGTGCGGACCGTTCAAGCCCGTCACCTTTTTTTAACAAAGTACCGACATCAAAATTATAAAAAATCGACACGCACCCTCTAAATTCGACTTTATTATTAATTTCAAATATTGCAACAGATGGCGCTAAGTGTTTCATAATTACTTATCTAGTACTTATATTTTATAAATCTATAAAAAAAAAAAATATGCTACAAAACATATTGAAATATATTATAATACACGATTGTTACATGCGTCGCCTACAATCCGCCCCCATAGTGCTGAACTGAGCAGACTAAATCAAACATAAATATTCCTTTAACCACCTAGTCCAGAACATATCAGTTAATCGCTGAGCTATTCGCCATTGTTTACGTAAACATAAGTCGTCATCGTCGTACCTACCTAAACTTGGGCCGTTAGATGAAGTTCCTATCAAAAAATGATTTGGCGTTAGGGCTTCGAGATAATTAGGATCACAGGAATCATAAGTGATGGGGCGACTATTTACTAGGGCTTCAACTTCTGCCATCAAAGTATAAAGCGTCTCAGGATGTGGAGCTCGTTCTTTAAGGACGACCTTTAAGGCAGTCCTGACCGTGCGTATCATGGGTTCCCAGGACCCGGCCATTTCAGGTGCTCAGGTGGCAAGAAACCCCATGAGATACCTCTTACAGTTCCGTCTTCACGGAGTTTACTCTGATTGAGTTCTAAAATACTGCGCTTTAACTCATTGTTCGCTCCTCGCAGGTTCGTCCCGTTATCTGAATAGATAACGCTGGGCGTACCTCGACGAGCTATCATGCGTCTCAACGCCATAATAGCTGAGTCAGTAGTTAAACTTTCGGTCAATTCCAAATGAATTGCTCGTATCGTCAGGCACGTAAAAATTACACCGTACCTTTTTTGTCTTCGTCTGCCTACGGTGACCTCCATAGGTCCAAAAAAGTCAACCCCGGTATATGAAAATGGAAGACGATTGTGCTGCAAACGAGCAGCGGGCAGGTTACCCATGCGCTGCGCCTGCGGACTTGCACGGTGATGCTGGCAGAACAAACATCGCGATGCTACGGCGCGTACAGTCGGCCGCAGCTGAATAATCCAGTTGGTATAGAAGCTAACACCTGTCCACAATTACTCGACCAACCTCTTATCTCGAATCCACCCTTCTTATGAATGGACGTTATGTCGTGCACTAACTGTATAGCTTTCTCGTAATCACAAGTTGAGTGTAAACAATCATCCATATAATGATTGTTTATAATAACGTCAACAGCTTCCGAATGAATATCGGCATATTTTAGTGCATTTTTATTTATAATGTATTGCGCGATAAATGGTGATGCATTACTGCCAAATATTAAACTTTGCATTACACAAATCTTAATTTGACTATCTATAGACTCTTGCCATAAGAATCTGAAAACATGCTGATCTTCCGAACGTATCTTAATGCGTAAAAACATATCACGTATGTCGCCTATGATAGCAATCGGGTTCTCGCGAAATCTAAGCATCATTCCAAACAAAGAATTATATAAGTCAGGTCCAGTCAATAAATAATCATTTAAACTAACGCTGTAAACTCTTGACGCTGCATCGTACACGAGCCTTAACTTATCAGGCTTATTGGGGTTTTGGACACTAAAATGTGGTAAATACCAAACATGATTAGCGGAAAGTTCATTCACATTGAGTTCCCGAGCGTAACCATTCTGAAACAACTTAGTCATTTCCAGTTTGTACCTATCTGCATAGACGTTATCTCTCTGGAACTTACGTGACAACAGATGTTGACGTAAGTAAGCATTGTAGTAAGAGTCGGGCATATCAAACTCGTCCTTTTTAAAGGGCAAACCTACTTCCCACTGGACTCCTACTTGACGTGAAGTTTTATCTAGAATATCAATAGCTCTGACATGATCCTTATTCTCACGACATAAGGTAGATATTCCGACTGAATCTAAACTGAAGGAATCTTTAATTAAGTTATTAAGATCAGTAATTTCTTGCATATTTTCACTACCAGAAGAGCGAGCGAGATGGAAAATATTAAGTTCACTTACCGAAGAGTGAGTGCGACCTTTGTGGTAGCCATGGATGGTCCATCCCAACCTGCACCGTGATGCATACAGCGAGCTCTTATTTCCGTGAACAATCTCAAGCTAATAATTATCCTGGCCTAACAGTATACGGGGCACTACATTACGTGCACAAATCAAAGGTTTTATATGAGCCAAGTGTGGACAATGTACTTTGTTTACGTCTGACATGTATTGAACACTTAATTTTAACTTATCGCATTTACACAAACTTATATTATAAGATGCATTGTCTTGTCCTGATATTAGCACATTTACTTTCGGCACTTCCGATTGATACACTTCCAAATCGAACGCGTCAGTAAACTTTATAGAACACGAATTTTCAGTTTTTAAACCTAATGTTTCCGATAACTCGGAATCAATCAGAGACACTGCAGCGCCGTCATCCAGGAGGCAGTAGGTATTTACTACTCCCTTAGGTCCGCATAATTGAACGGATATCACTTTAAGCAGCGCAAACTCCTCCGTCGTCGTAGAACTCGTAGAAAGGTTCGTGACGTCACTCGTATCCCGTGCGTGTGCTATCGATGCGTTGGGCGTTAAAGCTCGTTCTGGGCCATCTTGGCTTATCAGAGGTTCATCAGCTGTTTGTGACGTAACCACAGGCTTTGTCCAGTGCAATAGGCGGTGATGCGCCATACCGCAGTTGTCTACGTCACACATAGGTGCAGGACACAACATACAATTGTGTTGTTTTGTAGAACAATAGCATAAGGTAGATGTACCATATTACGTAAGTGTACGAAATTCCGTAAGTTTTCGGTTTAGGCCTAAAAATAAGAAAACTTCTAATTGTATCAAAAAGTTCTAAAATTATCTATTAAGTATGTACAATAGAGCGTCAATTACACACGTTAAAAAGAACTGTAACCATCGTCGGCTCAGTTGTCACGTCTCCCTCGGTCAGTCTGCGCCAAACCGCCATAAAGGTAGTGTGTGTGTTGCGTACGCGTAAGCTACCGCGCGGATTTTCATAAGGATATTGCGAGTGATATGTAAGTATTTTCATAACTAAGTAATGTAATTATTTTTAAGGGTTTTAAAACTAACTGATTGATTACCGTTTCAAGTTACTTCATTTAGTTTTTAGCGAGTTAATTGAAATTTTCTGATTGCCGGAATTACCTACACCAAAAACCAACCGTGTCCATTATTACGTAACAATTACGGAATAGAGGAAAGGAAGGTGATTTTGTTTTTTGTAATTTGTCAGGAACGAGATGAGATAAGTAATCAAAAAAAGCTGTTACAGGTCTAATATATAACATAGTTTCTTGGAATCAAATTACGTATTACGATTTTATTTTAGTTAAGATATTTTTTAAGATTTTATTTAAGTTAAGATAGTTCTACCCATATTCAGAATTCCGTTACTGAATCAAATTCCCCTACTCAAGATCAAAGCGAAAATTCTCAAAATTCCAAGAAATCCGCATTTCCCACACCCTTCAAAAATGCTTTGTTGTGGCCAGAAACTTACCAGTAAAGGTAAAAAACTTATTAAAAAAAACTGGCTCCCATTATAGGAACTGCTGATGAATACATTGCATATTAAGAGAAGAAGCTAAAGAAATAAGAAAAGAAGCTTAAAGAAGAAAAAGAAGACAAGCTAAAGCAAAAAGAAAAAAGAAAACAAGACCGTGAAAATAAAGCCAAAGAAAAAATAAAGGCGAAGAACAGTAAAAAAAAACAAAAAGAAGTCATCTAAAGTTCCAGATCAAATTAATGAACCTGGTCTTTCGAGAACAACAACAAAAAATAGAGAAATTGAAACACCAGCCATAGTTTCAGATGAAAGGATTGATTCTAACTCGTTGAAAATAACTCCAGGAGATTATGTTATAATTATTTATGAAGGAGAAAATTTTCCGGGTGTAGTAATGGAAGTTATACACGATGCATCTGAAACAAAATATAAAATAAAAACTATGTCCATGAGCGGTTTCGAGCCAAGTGGGCGAGTGATTTGGCGTTGGCCTGAAAAAGATGACATTTTAATATACGACGCTAAAGAAGTTCTCAAAAAAATTAAGGCTCCTATGGCGGTAAATAAAAGAGGCGTATTTTCTATTCAATGTTTAGACTGTGATGATTAAATTATAGACTTTAACGGATTATTTCATATATCAATAAATAAACGAATATAATATAGTTCGCTAAACCCTGCTAATTTAAATCGATGTAAGTTCATTTTGATCTCATGAAAGTACAAAGTTACTATGAGTACCTGAAATATAAATATAGACTGATGATTAAAATTTAATCTTATGAACGGATTATTTCATATATAAATAAATAATAATAAATAAATGAATATAATATAGTTCACTAAACCGTGCTAGAAGTAAGTCGAAGTAAGTTCAATTTGATTCATGAAAGTTTAAAGTTACTATAAGTACCTAAAAATCTAAAAATACTGTTTTATAAAGTTACTATAAGTACCTAAAAATTTAAATGAACTGTTTTCCTACACTTATAAAATAAAGTTGTTTTATTTAGAACACGTCACATTAAATTTATGTTTCATATTTCATGTAATCCTGCAGAAAAACGGCACTTTTCTGCATATGCCGGAATTACCAGCACCCATTTACGGAATTACCTGGAGAGTCAAATTTTATACCGTAATAACGGACATTTACTAGGTCCAGAAAAATTACGATTACTTTTATAAAATAGTTTAAATATAGTAGTGTTACATAACAATCTCTTCTCTGAAAACCTCTTTTTACGACTAAACTAACTTCAATTCGCTGATTTTTCTTGCTTTACCGGAAATTGCTAGGAAAGACAAGAATGCCTTAGTACTCCGGAATTACGTACATTTACCTTAATCTCTGCTTTTTAACGAAATTCCATTTGTCTCTTCGCATTGCACGTTTGAATATGCGACAATTAGGCAAGTTGTGATCGCATTTCGTACAATATAGACATTTCTTGTCTTCGGCCATGACTGAAGTATACACAGAGCGATGTCGAAATTTATCATCAGTTCGCTTGACTCCTGTATCGATCGGCTGTATACTCTCGCGACTGATTCACTCCGACGACTGATAACATCTCAGCCTCCGTCTTTAAAAATGTAGCTAGCAATTCCAGCTTCGATTTGCCATCACATAGTCAACTGTAGGCATAATCGGTCCATTTACTCATCAGTGTGCTCGGCATTTTTGACATAATAGCTGCAGCGAGCTCAGGGCTTCGTAAATAATCATCTTGACTCTATCGGCGCGCGAATTGTTGCCACGCAGTTATTAACTTTAACGGCAAAGTGGGTCAATTCTATTTGATAACAGTTATAGGTAACGATGGTAATTTTTTCAACTGCATCGTTATGTTTTGAATAATAATATCGGCTCGGCCGAATCTCAGTTCGAGTGTTGCCTATCAGCAAATCAGTAACAGCTTCTTTAGCCTCACCTCGTAAAGAACGGCGAAGTCTCCATAAGTTCTCAGAATCACTGAAATTACACATACGAGTCGAGTCATCTTATGCAGTTTTGAAATGTAGCCACTCGACGCAGTCACCACTAAATTGAGGCAGTTCGCGCGGTGTAGCGAGCCGGCTGAGCAGACGATCTTCGTGCTGCGAGGCAGTCTGCTTCATCAGATCCTTCAATGTATGAGCTAGTTGTTGGATGCTGTCATCACGGGGCTGAGTAGGTGAACAGTTACGATCCAGCCACTTTTCTACATCATTACGTGTCTGGTCACCAGATATGGATTTTGAACAGGTTGTGCCATGGTCTTCATCAGGAGGTACATTGGTGTCGGCGAGGTTATCATCGGCATCGACCTTGGCATGGTCAGCTTCTAGCTTCTTGTCAATTAACTCCATCTGAATCTTGGCTTTAGCTTCGGCACCTTGCAACACAAGCTGTTTACGTCGTGCTACCGAAGATGCAGGAGATTTCTTCGTGCGAAAGGTAGTTTTCGATGCACATGTCGAATGCTGCACGGTGCCACGCGGTGACAATTTGCACGGCACTGGCGTTTGTTTGTACTCCGCCGTTCAAGCTCGCTCGAAATTGATTTATTACTATAAGTAATAAATCAATGTTGATGTGACATTCGGTCTGGCAACCCCGGTCCCAGCAGTAAATATTTATACGCTTCGCCACGAAAATATTATTTAAAATTACAATTACAAACCTTTTGAACACAGTACGACGAATATTTAGAGTGAACATAACCTCCAATCAGTTTATGGATATCAATCGAAAGGGGTGAGCTGTATTGTTTCCATAATCACTAACTAGTATAAAATAACACTTAACAGTCAATTTTTGAACTTCCACTCACACATACACAAATTGATATATATACAACGCACACGTATATTGAATACATACATAACTGGATGACAACTGACGATTTTGACAGATTGGAGGTAGTGCCAACGTAACAACATTGAAGTATTTTATTTTTTCTTTCTGAAACGGTGTTACTTTGAAATCACACATAAAAATGGAATGTGATGACACTTTCATCTTTTCGCCTGTATAGAAAGGCCAACTCTCTGGATGTGTCGAAATCGAGCTCGGCTTTATTTGAGGAAACTATACTGAACCTTCCTGACTATGATGACCTTAATGACACTCGGATTACAGAACAAACAAATCGAAAATTTAAAATTACAATTGTTGTCTTCATCAAATGAAATAGATAAACTGTGTTTGGAAATACAACAGCTAAAAATGGAATTAGAAAAACAAAAAACATTAGTAGATAGATTAAAAAAGCTTGGATTTTGTGATAGCCCCATTTTAGGTGGCTACAAAAAGAGAAAACGGAAGCGCGTTTCACTCATTAACATGGAAAATTCTTGCTGTATAAATAATTCCATGGAAACAAGTATGAGAAATGTAGTAGCAGACTTAAATCTTATTGAAGTACTAACTATACCAACCGATCCGACTACGGTGCAGAACTCTGACACCTTCAATAAAGTGACTGCACAGCCAGACTCGATAACAAAGGCAAAAACAACAACTGAACATACAAATAAACTATCGAATTTTGATAAACATGCACATACTAGACGAGAGTGTCCACAGAAATCCAAGAAAAAGATCCTAATATTAGCTGATCAACAAGGAAAAGGGGTCAGATCTGCGCTACAAGAATTAATAGGGGATAATTTTGAAGTCACAAGTTATTGGAAATCCAACGCTCCACTTCGTGAGATCATTCTCTCAAATGGTTATGATATATCTAAATTCACTAAAAATGATTAAGTACATACTAGTTGTTGGTGGTACAAACAATAATAATCCATTTGATATTCTGCTAAATTTAAACATTTAGCTCACACGTACAACTTACACAAATGTAATAATATCAGAAATCCCTTATAACAAATATCTCCGGGAACACAAGCTAAATTACGAACTTAGATATGTATGTGATAGATATAACCACGTCATCTTTCTAGACATGAACTATATCAGACAGATAAAATACCGTACCTTCTTCACCCTGGATCTCTGTCGCTCTCTTCACCGTGAGATATTACATTGTGACTATAAGAACAAAATGAAAAATCATGTTATGAATCAACTTAGAGCTACAAAGAACAGCCTAGTATTCAAAGAATTCACTGATAATAGCACTCAGACAAGCGAAGATGAACTGAATAGAAATATCGATACAAATGTAACTCTCCCGAGTGAAAACGGTGTATCTCCGAGCGGAAGTAATATCAGGGAATGCACGGTCATTGCCCAACCTAATGTTTCATCTGACCAAAAAAACGATAATTGTAATTTATTTCGTGTATAACTTCATCTCTATATTACATCAGAATATTGATGGTGTCTTAAACAAATCAGAAAGGTTAATGGTATGCTTGGATGAACTTGCAGGTAAAAATAAAAATATTGATGTTTTGTGCCTTACAGAACACAATATGACTAAAGATGACGTTGATAGATTACAGATTGACAACTTTAAATTAGCTTCCCATTACTGTAGAGACAATAGACACGGTGGGTCTTGCATATTAGTTAGAAATGGTCATGAATTTAAAAAACTTAATACTATTGAACGAATGTCGGCCACTGATATGGCGGAATGCTCAGCAATTGAGTTAACATCGCATAAAATTAACATTGTGTGCATTTATAGACCTTCTATTTATAGACGAGAAAACTATGACGCATTCCTTCGTATACTTAAGGGTATTTTATACAAACTTTCACTAAAATCGAATTTTAAAACTATAGTATGTGGTGATTTCAATATCAATATCTTGAAAAGAAATTGAATCATTGGTAGGGGAATATAATATGAAGTTTTATTTCAGACAAATGACCTAAAGCATAAAAAGTAAAACCTGTATTGATAATGTGATTCACAACCATATTAGAGGCTGTAAAGGTGAAATTTTAGAACATGCCTTATCGGATCATACAGCACAAGTTCTTCAAGTGCCAGTAAAAAAGAGCTGTACACTAAAGTTTTGGTACACAGAAAAACGCGATTACAATGTAGAAAATCTCAAGAAGTACAAAGAACATTTGAGTCAGCTGAGTTTTTATGATGTTTACAAATGCGAAAATCCTAATTTAACCTTCAATAATTTTTATGACTGGTTCCTTTTACTATATAATTTGTGTTTTCCTATCAATATGGTAAAAAAAATCACAAACAGACGTCCAAAATGGATATCAAAAGGTATATTGTTGTGTTCGAAAAAAAGAAGAGAAATGCTTTGGCAGTACAAACTTGCACCTAACAAGATTAATCAATCAATCAATCAATCAGTTTATTTCAGATAAATTACAATCCATAAATAAATACCTACATTATTACATTCTATCATTAATTAGTGCTTAAATTAAAATTAAAAATCATTCAGGAAAATGTTACAGATTAAATGTAAATATATGTTATCTGTATAAGTATATGTCTATTAAAGTTATGTTAAATACATGTTATATTATGGCATACCTACATAAAATGACTACTTAGTACTAATTATTAAAATTACAAATTGCAATTTAAAAAGTAAATTAAAAAGTACAGAAATATAAAATTAATAAGTCACTGTTCAAACAATACTCGCGTAGGTACAAAAAAATTATAAACCTTACCCAAAAGTCTCAGAACGATCATTATATCAGGACCTCTAAAATAAAGTCTAAAGCGACTTGGACTGTAATTAATAAATTAAAAAATAATTACCCTAAGGAACATGTTGCAAAAATTCTGGTAGATGGTGAAACCGTTAAGAGTCCTAAAGAAATTGCTCAACATTTTAATGATTATTTTATAGACACAATTAAATCCCATCATATACAAAGTCTTCCTAATAAAATTAACTATGATAAGTCCAGTTCATTATTCTTAACGCCAACAATTCCTATTGACTTAAGTAAAATAATTGATTCGTTAAATACTACTGATAGCTTCGGTTATGATGGTGTTACAACAAAGGTGGTAAAGTATGTGAACGTCGTGATAGCACCGGTAATTAGTCATATTATCATAAATCTATGTATGGAGCAAGGAGTTTTCCCTAACAAACTTAAAGTATCGGTCATAAAACCATTATTTAAAAAAGGTGATAAAGAATGTTTGGGTAACTATAGGCCTCTTGCACTTATTCCTATTTTCTCTAAAATTCTTGAAAAAGTGATTCACCAAAAATCAATATGGGTTTCGAAAGGGTAAAGATATTAACATGGCCATTTACGATTTCCTCTGTAAAGTCACTAACAACATGGACCAGGGAGATTTAACTGTAGCGCTTTTCATGGATATGACGAAAGCCTTTGATCATGTGAACCACGAAATACTCATTAACATGTTGGATTAATTTGGGGTTAGAGGAACTGCCAACCAATTGATAAGATCATATCTTAGTGATAGAGAACAGGTTACTCATATTAACAGAATTTGTTCTAAAACAAAATCTGAAAAAATCTATCCATCTGGATATTATCTATATCTGGATAGCCCATCTAAGAAGGGCTCATTCTGGTGTGCCACAAAGCAGCATTATGGGACCTCCTCTTTTTTAGTTTATATAAATGATTTACCCAAAGCTACACAACACTCTGTAACTCTTTTTGCAGATGACAGTACTATTTTATTTACAGGAGACAAGAAAAATATTACTAAACTAGAGAAAGATATTAATGATTCTTTGACATGTGTTATTGATTGGTTAGACAATAATAATTTAAAAATTAATTTAGAAAATCAAATATAATGAATTTTAGACAAAGACATAGTCGACTATAAAAACAAAATCTTGACATTAATTATCGAGGACAAAAAATTAACGAAGTTGAAACAACAAAATTTCTAGGACTACACATAGATAATAAATTGACGTGGAATCAACACATACACTTACTATCGAAACGCGTCATCCAATTTTCATATGCCTTGTACAAACTCAGCAAAATTGCGAACCAAGAAACCTTACTTACGGCATATCATGGTTATGTAGCTTCTATATTGAGGTACGGAGTAATTTTTTGGGGTAACGCCACAGATAAGTTAGTTGCTTTTAAAGCACAAAAAATATGTATTAGAGCTATGTGTGGTTTGCGGCAAAGACAATTTTGTAAGGAGTTCTTTTTAGAATTAAAATTAATGACACTTCCCTGTATTTATATAAGCGAAGTCGCCCTTTTCGTGAAAAAAAACCAAGACCTTTTCCCAAAATGTAATCTCGGTAGCAGACGAGAAAATGAAGTACGATTTCCAAAACGAACAAAAACGTCTCTAATGTTAAAAAGTGTGTTTTGTACGGCATCAATAATCTATAATAAATTACCACGATCAATTCGTGACTGGAGCGATATAAACAGCTTCAAATATAGGCTGACTTTATTCCTCCTTTCTAAAGCATACTATTCCCTAGATGACTTCTTAAATGATAAAAAACTTTGAATTTTTGCTTGTATTATTATTGGACATTATAATTATCAATTATATAATTTTAACGTAAACTGACATTTTCAATATTATTTTCATTGATGTTCTTGTAATTTGCTTGTATAATTTTAAGGTAAACTGATTTTTTATTATAATTTTAATTGATATTATTGTAATTAGTTTAAGTAACTGCTGGTATGACTGCTGCTGACAAAGCGGGACCTGGAGAACTTTAATTTTCTTACACATATAATACCAACTTTGTAACCCAGGCTCACGGGCCCAATAAATTGAATTTGAATTTGAGTTTTTACACCACTTATATGAGAACTTGATTTGAATTCCTGGCTATTGCCGTCCGGAATGATCTCTCCACGAAGGACAGGAAGTGTACTCTGTTTTCCGTATCTGCCATGATGGTCGGCAGTTCAGGTTCCAGTAATTTTCTGCACACATTCGTTTCGAGATCATGCCGTGCGGCAATGAAGCGGGGACAATCTAGGATTATGTGATTAACTGTTTCGGGAATTTCGGGGTCACACTCACAACCTGGGCTGTCCTTGAGCTTGAAGCTGTGGAGATATTCGGCGATTCCACCATGTCCTGTCATTGCTTGCACAAGTATTGGCGACAGTTTCGCGGTTCTCGTTAGCCGGAATGCCAATTTGACATCCGGTAGAAACTTTCGCGTGACTGCGCCTGTGCTGGAGGTCTCATACCTGTCTTGCCAAATTTGTATGGTTTCCTCTCTTATTCTTCTTCTGACGTAGGACAGGGGAATTTTGTCGTAGTCTTGAGTCATGGACCTGAGTGCCGCTGACTTCGCGAGCTCATCGGCTCTTTCGTTTCCAGCGGTTCCCACGTGCGCTCTCAACCATAACATCCGAACATCTCTGCCTTCAGACTTGATCTTGCCAATATTTTCCTTTATGCTCCTCGCAAGGGGTGACTGGTTAGTGGCCTTTTGAGTGAATCGAGTGAAGATCTTGAGTCACTTAGGATTGTTACTACTTGATCCTTACTAATTTTTACCAATTCAGTCGCCTTGTGGAGGGCATAAAGTTCCGATTGGAAGACTGTGCATTCAGGATGCAGCTTGAAGGTTGCGAACCTAATCTCTCTTCCTTCCTCCCACCAGGTCAATGCAACCTACTTGGCCCTCTATCTTACTACCATCTGTGTAGATTTGGGGTCCGGAGATGTGGCTGGTGTCTGATTCGAGGAGCTCGTATTCTACGAACGATCTCGTGGACGGATGGTGTTGGTCCGCGATACGTTCGTTTTCTTCGAGCTCCTTTCCCGGGGGGAGGTAGTCTGTAGAGAGTTTGTTTTTGGCTCTATACAGGTTCATTGCTTCTTGGATTCTCAGGTATATGGGGAGCAACCCCGACAGAGCAAGAGCTGAGATTAAAGAGACAGTACGATATGACCTACAGATCTTTTGAGCGAAGCCTCTTTGTAGGGCGAAAAGCTGCGATCTGTTAATTTCGAGATCCACTGCTTTTCCCCACACATTTGCCGCGTAGGTCAATATAGGTTCCACCACTGAAACATAAATCGTTCTCGTTATCTCACTGTTCAGACCCCAAGTCACCTTTACTGCACACGCTAGCTGTTTGTAAATGTCCGCTACCTTTTTACACTGTGCGGATACGTGTGTTTTGTAGGTGAGCTTGCGGTCGATCACTAGGCCCAGCAGTTTCACTTCTTCCACAAGGTCAACCTTACGCCAGACATGCATAGGTTTGGAGTGTCGTACTTCAACTTTTTCGTTAGTAGCATCGCCTTGGTCTTGTGCGGCGCAAAGTTGAGTTTGTTTTCGACTCCCCATTCCACAACCATGTCTAGCGTTGAGTTAACCTCCTGCTCTAAGGTGTCGGGTTGGCCTGTGAAGACGAAAACGACGTCATCAGCAAATGCTTGGCAGTATACTCTCTCGATTTCCAGTTTACGCAACAGCGAGTCTAGGATTACGTTCCAGAAGATTGGTCCACCAATGGATCCTTGGGACACAACCTTTTGTGGTTTCCTTCTCGCATTCTGCCCTGGCGTAGTTGACAGTGATCTTTCTGTCTTGAAGGTATGAGCATACTGTCTCGTAGAGGTTTGATGGGCACCTCTTTTTTGGTAATTGATGTTTCAGGGCTGGCCACCACGCGTTATCAAAGGCGCCTTATCGTTAGCTTTGAACAGGGAGAAAAGGAGTACAATTTGCTTATTGTTCACTCCGTTCTTAACATGCTCCAGCAGGTCATAGAGGGCGTCCTCGGTTCCGCGTTGCGGCATGAACCCGTACTGCTTTTGACTGAGTGTTGGGAGGAGGTGCCATTGGAGTCGGCCGACCAAAAGCTTTTCGACGATTTTTCCTAGTACAGACTGGAGCCTATTGGCCGGTATGACTTTGGATGTGTGTAGTCTGCCTTTCCAGGTTTCCTTAGGATGATGACGTGTGCCTTTTTCCATTGCTTCGGAAAGTATTTAAGCGACAAACATTTGTTTGCTATTGCCATGAATACTTCCCTATCGCTTTGGATTGCTGCGGCACATATGTCGGCAGTTAGCCCATCCGGTCCCGGAGCTTTTCAGTGCTTGAAGCACTGACTCCAGTTCTACCGAAGTGAACGTTGGGTCATCATCTGGCAGGGCGGATGGTAGGTCTCCTGTCTGTTCTCGGATTTCCGAATGGCACGTATGGTCTGTGCTTTTAGTATCGTCTAGGTAGAAAGTACTGGCTAGGAGCTCTACGGATGCTTGTGGAGACAAGGTATTGCCGTCGGTGTCCCTCAGTAGGATGTCCTCATTCCTTCTTGAAGTTCTCCTAATGATCCGGTATATCTTGTCCCACATACTCTCTTTTTCCTGAGTTGTGCAGAAGTCCTTCCAGCTTTCTGTCTGAGCTTTTTCGGCTTTTTCTTTGTAGTCCCTACGAGCTTGTTGATATTCCTCAATGACTAATTCAACTCGATCTGGGGCTGCGTTTCTTATCCGTCTTTTCTTCCTGAGTACATCTCGTTTTTTTTTATCAAGCTGTTTCGTGTACTAGGGGGGAACTGGGTCCCCTTTCCGTTGGCCTAGTGTTCGTATGGCGTCTGCGCAGGCCTTGTGGATGCTGTTGGTATAGCTTGTGATGAAACTTTCGAGACTCTCAGTGCTTTCAGATTCTCTCACGGAGGCTGGCGATATATTTTCCTCTTGTAGACACTTTTTCATGTTGGACGTGAATTTGGACCATTTCGCCTAGTGTTATATTTGCGCGTCGTTATGGTTTCCAGTTGTTCTAGTTCCCTTCCGAGGCGCAAAGTGAAGGTTATGCTGTTATGGTCTGATGTCGTAAGAGTACTGTCTATTTGCCAGTCTTTGATCCTTCCCATGAGTGGTGTGCTGCAAGCCGTGACATCTACTCTGCTTGTGTACGCTTTGCCTCTCCGGTAAGCTTCAAAGGTTGGTTCATCTCCCGTGTTGAGAATCTGAAAGCCCATTCCATCAAGAAACGCGCTGTAGGCCTTTCCTCTCTCATTCTCTTCTTTACTTCCCCACCAATGGCTCCAAGCATTTACGTCTCCCGCGACTATGATGTTGTTAGTCGCTAGTTTCCCGCAGAATGCTTTGGTTCTTTTGATATTTTGTTCGATGTCTTGGTCCCCCTCGTAATACACAGAAATCACTCCAAGCCGCAGATCTTTGTTCACCAGTAGGACTGCTGCCTCTGTCTCGGTTACAAGCTGAGGGTCGTGAATTACCTCCAGCTTGTCACCGAAAACGATTACAGCCGCCTTTACTGGTTTCTCCCCGCCTTTTGTGCATTGGATAACATGTGTTCCCGGGTATTGTTTCATAACGCCTGTATTCCCCACGTAGGGTTCCTGTACTAAGGCGATTGAAACACTCTTTTCCTTTGCAGCACTCAGGAGTTCCGCTGTAGCTTGTTTAGAGCATGGATGAAGTGCAAACCTGTTCTGACATTACGGGGGGGAGTTGAGCCTTGAGTCTCGTGGCAGCCCTTAGCAGTAGGAGGTTCTCGACCGCGCTATACCATCCCATTTCAGCCTTTCTGGGCATACTGCGCTGAATGTGTTATGCGCCAAGTCCGTTGTTGGGTTTGCTTTTTGGGCGGCCGAGCAGTTCCTACACTTCGGCTGTAGGGCGTCTTTCGTGCCTTGCACTGGTCCCAGGAGTGAGCCTTGCCGCAGTGACTGCAGCTACTGTCCGACTCCCGGCAGACCGCTTTTGTGTGGCCGAAACCGAGGCATTTTGTGCACTGTACCAGGAGTGAGTGTTCCAGCACTGGTCTTCGCTGGATCCCCAAGTATACTTTCCCTGCCTCTGTCAGCTTTTTGTGCAATTCCGGCGAAACTTCTAATACCGGGTGGCCTTCCAGGGGATTACGAGCCCTCTTCCGGTACCTCACCCTGATCGTGCTCTCCTTGAGCTCTATGTCTTGTAACAGATTTTTATTTTGACTTAGTAAGTTGTCCACTATTTCAGCGTCTTTGAGGTAAGACAGGACGTCCTTGATGATAACGAGTGGATTTCCGGCTTTAGCGACCTCCACCTTCAAGGTCTTGTCCTGCTGGACACGGCTTTGAACCAGGCTTAGGTCGTCTTTTGTGCCACAGCTTAGTATGACCTATCGGTTCCGAGCTTTGCGCACTCTGTCGACCCTTGCTCCAGTCGTTCTCGTGTCTAGCGCATCTCTTATCCTGTCTATTACGTTTTCCGCTGTACTCTCAGGGTTCAATGTTGATATGATCAGGGTGTGGTTCGGTCTCCGCTCGGGGGGAGGCTTGGCTGCGACTTTGGCATAGGTGGGTTTCCCCTCGGCCTGGGTCAGTTCTGCCTCAGTGCTTGGGGCGGGGGGGAGGAAGTTCATTTTATCCTGCCGCAACGTCCGAAGTTCGGATGATACGGCTTCCATACGCTCTGTCAATGGTTGGATGTGTTCGTCTATATTGAGTATGTGTTGGTCTCTTGTTTTCTAGTGTTTGCACGCTGGTGTTGATCATCTGCAATTTTTTAAGTATTTCCTTGTTGTCAGGGCGGGGAGGTGGGGGTACGCTGGCGCTAACTTTGGCTAGGGTTGCCTCGCTCTTACACAAGACTTCTGAAAGACCCACTGAGAAGCTGCTTGTTTCCCGCCTCAGTTCATCTAGTGCCTCTGGAGAGCCTCAATTCCAGCCTTTAGGCTGGCGTTGTCTTTCCTCAGAGGCCTCATGTCGATGATCGCCTGCTCGCAGTTTGCTGCTTCCAGTAGGCTCTTCAGGTTCTTTATGTCGGCCGTCATTTCCTTAATATTACAATATTAAGGAAATGTCGGCCGTCATTTCCTTAATATTACAATATTAAAGAAATGACGGCCGACATAAAGAACCAAATTTCAAATCAATTCAAACCAATTTCAAATCTTTTGATTCAATATCGGAAATTCACGGAACTGCTTCTTTACTTTGATTTATTTAGAATTAATTCACACACTCTGCTAATCAATGATCGCTTAGAGTCACAAGTGCACTTGCAGGGGATGCATATACAAGTTTTAAATATGGAACCAACATCTTAGAAAAATAAAATTGATCATATTTGTTTTTTTTTTCAGACGTCCACAAACTTACCATAGCAAAAAAAATAGGTTAGAGTGGGAAAGGAAAATTTCAGTTCATATTTAAAGAACATTTACATAAAATTATGTGCATTTGGTTAAAAATTCCTTCAGCTGTCGTTGAACCAGACACAATAGATAGACCATTGTTTTCCTGGTTAACGACAGCTTAGGGGCAGAACATCCAGTGTTCTGCCCTAAGCTGTCGTTAACCATAAGTTATGAGACTAAAAGATGATTCAGTGCCATCAACTTTTGTGCAGGTGAGAATAATATTATACAACTATTCTTATTGCTCATTAAAGGGCAATGATACATTAATGGCTCCTTAACAGAATTATACTGTTTATATTGCAGTGATTTTAACGTTATGACGTTGCAGTTCCTGGAAAAGTAGGTAGGTGAAATATATTGTATTATTGGCCAAATATGGCGATTTGCGAGTCAACGGAATTTTACTGTTATCAGCAACCGTAATCTCGACACCAACTAGCTCTTATAACCAGAGATCAAAATCTAAATGCAGCCACTCAACATAACCTGGAATTGGTAAGTAAATCCAGTTAATTCTTAAATTTTTTGAGGATTATCATTCGATTGTACATTCTCATCTCGCAGTGTTTTATTGTGCCTAGTTTGTGTTCAGCAATTAAACGGTTCTTACAGACTTTCTTATCCCAACTCAGCCAACTCTGTTTCAATTATGAATATTTATACTCTTTTACACCAAAAAATGTAAACGTGAATGCAGCAGCCCAACAGAACTTTGAATTGCTGAGTAAACCCAAACGTTTGTCAATTTTTTGGAGTTGTACATATAAACATGTAAAGCAGGGGTGCAGTTAATCGTGTTAAAAGGAAATAGTGGATTAAACGAAACTGTGCATGACGTCATTGGCGTCATGATCGCCCTACCACTGAATCCTCCAACAAAAATCTACCTGATCTAAATGTCCTCATTGCATTGGTGCGCGTAGTAGGGTACTCTAAGGGAGTATCCCCGCTGTGACGCAATGCATGTCGAAGACATAAGTACTCTTTGGTCGATGATATCAATTAAGTAGTAGCATATTAGCAATTTATTCGTGTGTTTGTGGCGAAAGGAGTAGGGATTTGCACAGCAAGCGCTTTGTGCAGGTTATAAACTTCAAAGACGTTTCGTGTCGATAGTTTTATCGATAGGTACGGTGCAATCGATAAGTGTGGTGTGGTAGTAACAACACTAAGCCGCAATGTTTAGCTGCGTAGGTATGCACGTTTTTTTCGTAGTTATGGCATTTCCATTAGTTTCCTTTTTCAGAGGTTGACGCCACTCTGAAAAAAAGGTAAACGTCATGTCGCGATGTCACGACATGACAATGACATGACTTCAACCATTTCTATCATAGAGTAAATTATATATATGATTTCTATCATGGCAACCAAAGAGAATTTAACGCTACGCTAGAATGGCAACCAATAACATGGTAGTCATAGACCCACACACTAACAGATGCTAACGCATAGACCAAAATATATAGGTACTAGGAAAATGGTAGTCAAGACAACCGATTTCTACCAAACAAAGTTTTCTAATCCTTACGGGGAAAAGAAAAGAAATTCATTATTTTCACTTATAATACCACATTTATATATTATGTATAATATCAATTCTCAATGATAGTGAGAAGAACTAGTGGCTGAAATGATAGTGTTCAATTTTTGGTCCGTACTTCAGTGGTATCTCAGACCTCTAATAAAATGGTTTCTAAGGAAAACGACGCGACTCTGCGAATTACAAAGAATATGTTATGGAGATAAACCTGGAGCAGCAAGAACATGCAACGTTGAGAAGTCTTTAATGTTATCAAGAACAAGAGATGTAAAGGAAGTAGTTTCCTTCTTAGATACCGTTGTATACGAGCGTAGGTTCGAACTATCAAATTTCCGAGATATTTTGAATCCGTCTGTGGCCATCATTCTTAGAGCGAAAAAAATCAACCCCAAGCTACATGGAGCATTCATAGTGTCCTTCAGAAAATGTCTTGAACAGATATGGAGCTACAGAAGTTTGGTTGATGAAGTAGAAGATCTTAGGAAGACTCAATATGACTCCAACAACCCAGACCATGAAGACAAATTACTAAAATTGTGGTCATTGTTAGTACCTAATGAAGAACTTGAAAATCGAGTCACTAAACAATGGCAATACATTGGATTTCAGGTAAAATTATTAATTATAATTTATCTTTGCTGTTTCATATTATATTCCCAATGTAAATTTTAATTTTTTCAGTACCTGCCTTTGATAGACCTAAGTGTTCTACAATAGTATTGTATTATTTTGTTGAATGTTAATAAAATTTTGATAATTTATTTTAACACATTTCAGGGTGATGATCCAAAAACAGACTTTCGTGGCATGGGTTTATTAGGACTAGAAAATTTACTATATTTTGCAATGGAGTATCCGCAAGCATCCAGCCATGTACTGAGTCACTCTCACCACCCAAGATATGGGTACACATATGCAATAGTTGGCATTAACCTCACTTCCATGGCCTACTACCTACTGAAGGAAGGGTCAGCAAAGACTTACATGTTCAATGCCAAACGAACCTTGCCTGATATAAAATTATTCCACAAATTCTACTGCTATCTGTTTTATGAGTTTGATAAACTTTGGATTGAGTCAAAACCGCAAGATATGATGGAATTCTCTATAATATTTAACAAGTTTGAAAATGCCATTAGGAATGAACTTTCTGACCCAGCATCGGTGTTTAGAATAAATATACAAATTGACACTGTATAGTTATATTTACCCTTTAGCATTTTTGCAGCAATCTCACTGCTATTTATGAGTGCTTCTGTTAAGGGGCTATGCTACCTTAGCTCGAATTTAGATTTTGCCCCTACTTCATCGCAATGATATTAACAATTATGGCCCATATTGACGACTAAAACTCACCGCAAGCAATACAGGTTCCCCGTCCGAAAAGCCAAAGTGAGACTGAGTCGGGGGTCG
Organism: Selenia dentaria; assembly: GCA_917880725.1. Classification (NCBI taxonomy): domain Eukaryota; kingdom Metazoa; phylum Arthropoda; class Insecta; order Lepidoptera; family Geometridae; genus Selenia; species Selenia dentaria. The sequence continues at coordinate 13,998,303 of OU862888.1, read as the reverse complement.
GGCGGCATGGCTGACTTAGAATGCTTCTAGCACTTGATATTTTAAGTATTTGCTCTTTAAAATTAATTTGAAATGAATTAAAAAAATTCATCTAACATAACACCTTCCTTTTATAAAGTTCAATTATCATGCAAAGTTTCATGATCTTATTTATAGTATTCATTGAGTTATAGACGCTTATTGTACAATTGTTTTTCTATCGAGAAATTTAATTTCTCCCAACATGGTATTTACACTATATCTTGAACTTTGCCATATGTTAATTTCATTGTGAAAGGAGCAGTATATTTGAAGATATGGAGGCTGAAAATAAGCAATGTGAGGTAGTAGTGGCTCTTAACTAGTATTTTTTTGTAAACTGATGACACAACAATGAGCTTTCTATTTTCGCCATTGCATAGTTTTAGCTGTTATGATGATTCATTTGTTGTGTATTTACAAGTTAATTATACATATACTGATATTTTTCATTATCACAACATTAAGGTTTATGATTGAAGTTATGGATGTTTGTTCTATCCTCTATAGTATTTATATGGCTTACCCTACAGAGGTACAAACATTTAACATTAATTGTATAGAACTTATATAATTACTAGAGCAAACTATTGATACATAGCATATAGAAAACAGCCATTAGTTACACGGTTAAGTCACAAGAAAAAATAATACCCAGTAGAAAATGCATTATTCTGCCACCCATAAAATGTAATATTTGTAGTACCTAAGTAGAAACATTGTAAACATCCATATAAAAAGAATGGCCCCGAGTTTCTTGCCGCTTCTTCTCGGTGGGTTCTATATATTTTGGAATGTGGCGGTAGAGTCTTTAAAGTACATTATAATGAAAATTTGACGTTCATAAGTGCGTCTTTGATGCCTAAATTGAATAAATGATTTTGACTTGACTTGACTTGAATTACTTTATTACTATAGATTATATAATATCTATACTCTTTCACAGCGCCAACTAGTGTTGTGCACAAAAATCAAAATAGGATAGTTATGTAATATAAATAAATAATTTTCATTGGGTACATACTACTACATAATATAAGTTTGTAGGTGCATAAAAATTGAGCTTTCTATTCCTGGTAGCGTAAAACCTGACTATTTTCACTTGCTACTGTGATCTTCACTCTTTAATAAAGCAATGGTAATGCACTACTCCTTTGGGACAGAATGTATGCGCTGCTGTGACACCAAGTCTTCTTGCACGAACCTACCATTTTTTAAGTTGGGATTTCTCTTCTGTTATGATTTGCAACCCGTCGGCAAACTGAAAATTCTTCAAGTCAATTCTAATAATTCTTAATATTTACATGCATATCGTTTTCCAGGTTGCAGGCTATTCTCTGTATGTGGTGTGTACACATTTCATCAAAATCTGGTTGAATGTATAATTGATAACATTAGTAGAAGATGTATAAGTACTTAACAAGGTAAATGTAATTTTTGTATTGAAATTATTGTATATTTTAATATTGATATGCCTAGATAGTCATCATAACAGTATCATCCATAACAAATAAAACTAGTGATTTGCTTTAAATTAAAGTATGTACATATATAAAGATTTGATTTGTTAACAAACCTTACCAACAGAGTTGTGTGCTTACCAATAATAAAAAAATTATAAATGACCATACATATTATTACATACATAATATAATTACCTTTCCTTGCTTATTGATGTGACCAACGCCGATTGACTATGCATATGCTGGCTATGCAGCAGAAGATGTTACCGATAATGCTCTTTGGGATAAATGAAATGTAAGATATCTAGCTCAACCTAGACAATAGACTTCCCCTAGTACATACTTTTATAGGATTAAGTTTTATGAAGTACAGTATACTTTATTGTTTTGAAGTAATGTAAAGATTTACCATATTGCAGAAAAATCAAATTTTGTAATTTGATTGTTCTGCAATCTGCTATGTTTAAATGTGATAACTGGTTTCATATGGAGTTACTTTTAATACTATAATTTTTATTCACTCTAATACTCAATACTTTATTGCAACATATATATGTTTACACTCATGACTTGACTGACCACTAACTGTTTTACAGTAATGTAAACTGCAAAATTTTTAAACACAACTTTACTTTTTCTGGTTGAATATGGAGGGTACCTCTCAATATGAGAATCAATTAAGTCATGGATATATATTATTTGTTTCATTTACACCAATTTAAACCTAACTTGACTGCCTGGTCACTCATTTACAGTGACTAGTAAACAGTGATGTATAAATAATATAAACGAGGTAAATACTCAACTAAAAAGATTGTATTGGCATTCCTAGAAATAATTGGCATTTAATTCTTGCGTTAAGTTTCTGTTATAAAGTGTGTTAATGAAGACAGTGATAAATCTCATATGGTTGCTTAGCCTTGCTTGTATTGTATTACCTCACTGTGGATTGTGTAACTTAAGGCATCACAATGCTTGTGTACCTAAGTGTGTTTTGAATTTGTGTGTGCACTGCCCAATATACCATGGAAGTGTGACATCACAAAAAGATGGGTAAAAACAAAGATGAAAATTAGATTTTAGCATTTAAAATTATCAATATGTGCTTATTTTATTGTGAAAAATAAATAAAAGACCGTATTGTTTTGCCTCCGGGTGCAACAATGTTTCAAGCATTGGCTAATATATATACCTACTAGGGTCTCAAGAAGAGAAACCAGTAGGTTCCCCTTTTTTTCGTTTTTTACCTTTCTTAAACAGAGGTTTCCTCTTTTTGTTGCTCTATCAATCGATGACATGTTTAACCGACTTCAAATAAAGGAGGTTTCTCAATTCGACCGTATATATACATATTTTTAATATGTTCGCGAATAACTTCGTCGTTTATGAACCGATTTTGATAATTCTTTTTTGTATGATTGAGTATACTTCTGTGGTGGTACCATATACATTACATTAAATTCGGTCAAACAGTTTTAGAGTTATAATTCAATAACAAAAGTGTTTCACTATCTTTATGATATCATTATTGACGGTGTATCCCGTAGTCGTAGTCACTAAAAAGAGTGATAATAATTTATTTATCAAAAATAGAACCCACTTCTACACTAAAAAGTGTGAAATAACTTATCGAAGTCGGTACCATGCACGAAATATTGTGATAATAGGATACTTTCGAAATATCGTGGCACTCACTTCAACAAGTAATTTTACACTCCTTAGTGTAGAAGTCGGTTCAATTTTTGATAAAACATTTTTTAAAAACTATACAAATCCCTTGTCACAGAAGTTTGTTTTTCCCCAAAATGTCCAATACTACCATTTTGTGACGTCACACTTCTGCTGTCTATAGCAAGACATATAGGCTACGTTCCGGGAAGGACCGAAATCTCTCGCGGCGTTCGCACACCCATTCCCTTAAAAGCCCACGGTCATCGTGAGCGAAATCGATACGTCATCGATGATGATCTATGACGTCACCGAAAACGCTCACAACGCTCGCAGATCGTAGGTGGGTTTTCGCGGTCGTTTACGAGCTGTCACTGTCAAGCATCAAATGTATAGGATTCTATCGATATTTGACAGAAAAGTTGCCGCGCTTTTCGTGACCGCGTAACCGTTCCGCTTGGGTTGAACATTGCATGCATTCATTCTAACCGGAACGCTAAACCGGGGCGCGACAGTTGTGAGCGTTGACGGTGCTTCCCGGAACGTAGCAATAGTATACTATTAGTAAAACAAATGGTACAATTTTATATGCAATAATAAAACCATAATAGTTAGCTTTGTTATTTGATTTTAATACAATTTCATAAGGACGGACACTATTGATTATTCTATCACATAAATATGAATATAATATTCAATTACAACCTCCTTTGAATGCTCTTCATATTAATGAAATAAAAATATAGTACTGAAGAAATTAAACAACTTCTATAAAAGTCAAGTAATTTATAAACTACTTCATCAGACGATAAAGCTTATTTATATTAATAATAAACTAGACTTCTAATCTAACAATATCTACAAAAATAAATGCGAGATTGATACGAAATAAATGTCATGAAAATTTATATAAAAATAGGAATTATTGTATAAAATATATTTCACTAAAAACGATAAATTCATTTTATATCTTAGAATAGTACATTTTTATTTACGTTTCTTCTCTTTCTTGGAGTCTTTAGCTGGTCTTGATCTCCCAGCTTTCACTAGAGCGATGAGTGCTGTAATAGCCACCAGTCCAAAGCCTGCCACACCTATTTGCCAAATCCAAGGATGTTGCGCTAGGATTTCCAGTCCGTAGGCAATTACTATTTTCAAGGTTGCCACACACCAGTCTACAGTTTCATCACTGTAACAAAAAAAGTAGTTATAAACATTTCTATTGAATATATTCCTCTAAAATGCAGCCTTAAGTTTTTTCTTAAGTTAAAGTACAATATTCGCGGTAAATTAAGTATAATTCATCAGCAATAACAACTACATGCATGATCAGCCTTACTTATAAACATTGCTTAAATTGTAATGTCATTTGATACAGTGCAGAACAATTTTGTTGCGAGTGAATTGTAGCAGAAATATATTTTCTAATAAATATTTCTAAAATTTATTGTACAAGGTGTACAATATTAGTATATATGCAAAAATTTAAAAAGACATGTTACATTTTTAATTTTTACGGTTATTAGCCATACCATAGAAGTTCATGCGCGACGACCAGTCAATCGAGACCCCAGTTTTATATGAGACCGTATAGCATAGAGAGATCAAGCTGCCATCTTGAATTTATGTGAGGGATCAAGATAAAAATGTATAGTTTGTAGCCTCGGGCTCTATTCTATCCCGACCATTCATATCAAATTGCATCGAAATCTGTGCAGTAGTTTTTACACATACTAACAGACATTTTTTTCAAAATGTCAATTCTTGTTTAGTAGGTAATTTTACATCTTCTAAACCACTTTTTTAAATTTTCTTCCAAGTACAGATTTTATGGCCTCTACTCCTTTATAAGTACATATTAACCAGTAGACTACTAAAAGATGAAAAGAGGCTCGCTACTTATTAGATAGTACTACAAAGTATATCGATTTCTATGTATGAATATGGGTGTTTATACAACTAAATTTACATTAGTTAGTTAATAGTACAAAATTTAATTGATAATGATGAAAAATTTGTAAAATTGCAATAAGTCAATCTCTTTTCCCACACCTACCGATTTGCACTACCTATTTTTGATTGGATATTGAATAAGATGACTAGGTAAGTTTGATCAATTTTCTTCACATCACTTACGTCACGGTACCGTGACTTGACCCCACCTTCGTACTCGGACAACAGCTGTGTTTATGTTTCGCGAGTAGGTAGGTTCTTGCTTCGTTGTACCTTTTTAGCTATGCAGGTATGATTGCATTAACACCTTCGTCTTTTAAATTTTTAGGGTATTTCCATTCAAAGATTACCTGGTAGAGATCAATGTTAATGATATGCCGCGATGTATAATGTATGCAAGATTTTTCGATAAAAACTGAAAATGATAAATTGTCTATCAGCTTCAATTTATTTAGTTTGGCGAATATACTCACAATGGTGATGCAAGCAGAGGTACAGGTTCTCCTTTGGCGTTCTTGTACCAGTCTTGTGCGAATGTTACAAAAGATTTGACATCTGTTTTAGGTAGATCATATTTGTAGACTTTCCCAAGACGAAAGCTGAAACCAGAGGAACAATACATAGTAATAACACCTTCACCCATCGCGGCTCCATGTCTTGCCGCGCCTTATTATATCTTTTTAATATCTTCCTCTAGCGATTTCAGATACTGTGACGTCACGGTAATATTATAAATATTACTGTAGCGACGTGATTCGAAGATTTAGCTCTTCGCATTGAAATTTTCTTTTAATGGTTTTATTTTCACGACTTAACAGTAGTTTGTTTATACCGGACGAATCTAGTAGCCTGTAATGAATGTCTTATTTGCTTTGAAGGTCTGCTCGATAAAATTAACGAACTTAATATAGAATGCGTAATAGTAGGAGACGTCAACGTAAACTGTTTGGGGGAAATAGGGTCAGATCTTAAAAAGTGGTCCGAACTATTGTTGTCATACGGTATGATGAATATCGTGGACTTTCCTACCCGTGTGACCGCGACCACGGCTACAAGTCTAGACCATATGTACACTAACATGCAGGTAGGGTCCGTGCGCGCCGCGCCCGTGGTTACGTTGCTGAGCGACCATTACGCCGTTCGAGGCGAGGTGTCATGCGTCCAGCGCGCACACAAACCACTTACTCGCATATGTAGGGATTTTTCTAACTCCAACCGTGCTAATTTTGTAGCATCTATAGATAGCGTGGACTGGACTGATATCACCAAACGATATAATACTGCTGATACGTTAACAACAGCGATAACGACAGTGATAGTAAATAAATTTGACATATGTTTTCCTTTAAAGAAGAAAAATATTAAAAAACCTGACTCATCGTGGGTAACTCCCGATGTAATAAATATGAAAAACTTTTTAGTTGACGTTGAAAAATTGTATCAAACATTTCCAAATGACAGTCATGTGAAATACCTGTTAGATGACTCACGATTATGACATGCTAATTAAAATCGAAAAATGTAACTATTATGTCAACATTATAAATAATAGTTCGACCGCATCAAAAGGTGTGTGGAATGTTGTGAATAAAGGAAGAGGGAAAAACAACACCCCAAGTATACAATTTACAGATGTCATAGTGGACCAGAACGGTAAAAATTTTAGCAGTCGAAAAGAGGCAGTCAATGCGATAAATTCACGATTTCTAAGTGCAGCAGTTGCATGCGGTTCACCTAAAGCCGATATTGCCAGTGTGCGGAGTACCTTAGCAGTAACGTGCCCTCCCGCCGATCGTTCGCTAAGACTGCAACCTTTCACCGCAGAGGAGGTATACCACATAGTTACTACGCGTATACCTCCGAAGCAGTCAAAAGACGTATATGGGCTCTCAATGGAACTACTGAGGATGGCTATCATGCCTCTCGCTCCTGTATTGGCGTTCTTATACAATTTGTGTTTAAAGGAGGGAACGTACCCAACAACGCTAAAAGTTAGTAAAATTACGCCAATATTTAAGAGTAAGGGAAAGAGAGAAAATTTAGATGGGTACAGACCCGTAGCAACATCAACAAACGCGTTATCGGACTATCAATACGCATACCGAAAAGGAAGATCCACTACGTCATTGACTCGTGAAGTAATCAAGCGTGTATTGGCTGCACGTGAAGTTAAGAAGCAGGTTGCAGTTCTTTGCTGTGACTTGTCGAAGGCCTTCGACGTCGCAGACCACAACGTTTTGGCATTGAAGCTTCAGCATTACGGGATAAATGGCGTATCACATGACATTTTGACGGATCTCATGCGTGGAAGACAACAGGTAGTCGATGCGGGGGACGGCAAAAACAAGTCAGATCCACTTACGTCTACTATGGGCGTGGCGCAAGGCTCGTCAGTGTCGAACATACTATTCTCACTCTTATTAAACGACCTGCCAAGGGCGGTGACAACCGCAGACATCCTTATGTATGCTGACGACGTTGCTGCGATCATCACAGCTCTCACGCTAGACCAACTGGAGTTAAGGTTAAACGAGACAGCCTCCCATCTTGCACGGTGGTTTGGTATGAATGGGCTTTAAATTTAAATAAGACAAATTATATGCACTTCAACTTGTCAGGTCGTATGGTGAGGCCACTGGTTGTCAATGTGAACGGTGACGAAATCCGGGCGGTACAGACCACTACATTCCTCGGCTTTGAAATTGACAGGTGTCTGACATGGGAGGGACACATTGACAAACTTTGCGGGAGTTTGGGAAGTGCGTGTTTCGCCTTGGGTCGGGTGTCGCGAGTGGTTTCTAAGGACGTGGCGCGAGCTTGCTACTTTGCGACAGTACACTCGTTACTGCAGTATGGTGCTGAGCTATGGGCTCGCGGTGCAGAGTGGTTAAGAGTGTTCCGAATGCAAAAACGCGCCATACGAGCTATTGTACGCGTTCCCCGGGATACACCCGCAAGGCCCATATTTAAAGATCTTGGGATTCTCACGCTGCCTTCAATAGTCATTTTCCAGGTGGCAACGTTTATGAGAGCGAATCTTCACACATTTAAAAAACACAGGCACAGCTACTTACATTCCTACCACACGCGCAACTCTAAAAAGCTCGTATCATTGCCGCATACGCTTGCCAAATCTGGTAAGTTGACACATATAATGGGCCCAGCTGTCTATAAAAGACTTCCTGATGACGTCACCACTGCCTCAAGCATATCATCTTTTAGGAATAAATTAAAACGTTGGCTAATTGAGCGGACCTTCTATAGCTTTGAGGAATTCATGGATCAATCTTTAACTTGAAATCAATCAATTATTTGTGTTATTAATTACGGAGACATTAATCAACAATCTCGAAATTTTGACATTATCTGTTTACAATTTTTCTTCATTTTCTTACATTTATTATTATTCCTTTTATTCAAAATATATCACGGATTTCATCCGGTCCTTTACAAAGGCATAAGTGGGGCTGTAGCCAACACTTAGAGGCCTGTTTGGTATAAAAATACAAAGTAGTATAAAAAAACAGAAACTTTTGGATGGATGGTGACATGGTATATCTATTATAAAAATGGGTAAAATGACAAGGCTATTGAAATGATTTTATTAGTGATAAAAAGATAGTGGGCTATGGAAGAGACTACGGCACCTGCCAAATTCAGTCTCATTTTAAAATTTTTGGGCAGGTGGTGACTTGCCACCCACTAAACGGGCCCCCCATAAAGGCCACCATGAATGGTGACAGAAGAGGCAACGTTGGTGTGGCTGGCTAAAGGGTGTCGAGAGGTGTGCTGCGGTTTCACTAAAGCGCTACTACCGGCGTTATGCCCTTTAACACTTCCACCCTTGGAGCTTTTCGTTACTTGCTCTTGCGTCTCCACCCCCAGACGGCCAATTAAGGCAAGCCGGGGGTCAGGGGTCTCATTTAGCCCCAGGGAGAATCAGAGTCCACGGTGTCGCCACTCACCGACGGCTCGCCACAAAGCCGCCCCTGCGGTTTTATTATTATTATTATTATTTTATTATTATTATTATTATTATTTTATTGACATTGAAATTGCTGAATGCAGTGTAGAATTATTTTTAATTAATATGTTTGCATGTATACTTGAGTATACATTCTACCGTTATTGACATGTAATATTTTTTACGAATAAATTACTATTGACTATTTCATTAACCGTTCACTCACATGAGCGCTTTCATAACTATTGCTTAGAGGGCAGATGAATTTCCGGATCATAAGTACGAATTACTAGTAATTATGTGTCAGAGGTCAACCCAAGCTCTGTTTAGCGATCTTCCCGGATTACTATTATAAAGCGCACCGCGCAGGCCACTTTACAAAGGATTCAAAGTAGTAAACCCTCATAAAAAGTTGTCAATTTTTTTTGTAATTTATTCTCGTATTATCTTAATCTGGCTAGCTATAGTGAACGCCCTCTCACACGCCATCTCGCTTCAACTAGGTATAATACGAGTAAACATCATTTACAAACAGTTACTATTATGCTTAATTTAGAACTTACAAAAGAAAAGCCGGGAGCTTAGTGACATGAAACCGTTTGGCGGTGTTCAATCCAGCCAAGTTTGCGTCCATACGTGCAACGTTGATCCGATTTTTCAATGTGGCTCCGACGCTCTCCCATACAGCATGCAGCCTTTGACATTCCACACAGGAAGCACCATAGCTGAAACATGTTTTATAAAACTAGTAAATACGGAAAATGGAAAGTAAATACGGCCCTGAAGACGTATTCCGGTAAAACGCTCCGTTTATTATCTCTTCTTGAGTAGAGATTTGACATTAAATGCCATACAAAATTCACTTACGGCCGTTTTCAATATTCTATCTATCCATAGTTTTCCTTACTATCGATAGAAATTTGACATAACTTCCATACAAATAGTTTCAAATATTTATTTCTAGTAAGGTAAACCGACGATAGATAGGTTATTGAAAACGGCCGTAAGATATCTGTAATTGAGCTTGGATTAATTACTGAGCGTACTTTTGGAATACGGCCATTACTTAGTCTCTGGCTTTCACGGATTGTCACTTTATTTATATACTAACAATTTTTCCTGCTAAACTTCGTGTGTTACGGGATAATGGCGGCCGCACATCGTAGGAAATGTCTGTTAGAAAATTACTAACGCGCGCCGGACGATCCTTCAGACACTCCGCACACTGTTAGTCCGGCCGTACATTGCAAGAAAGTAGTAATTATAAAAATGCCACGCACGCCGGAAAGGCATATATACATTTTGTGCCAGACCCCGCAGACAATTTCTGAAGCGAACAGTAGCTTTAGAATTTTTCTAACAGACACTTCTTACAATGTGCGCCTACTTTCGTTCGCGACTGGCCTCGCTCGACACTGATGCATATTGCGTCCGATGCTAATTTCTGATGGTGTGCGTGGTCTAGTAAAAATGTAAGGAATGCGCGTCTTCCAACATTCTGATAAGAACATTTCTGACGTGCATCTGGCGAGCGCATGAGAACCAGACGTTAGAAAATGTTTGATTGTCTGCGGGGTCGAGTAAAAAATGTATGCGCTGAGTGCCTTCCGGCCCGGCACGCGTTTAAATGTTTCTAACAGTAATTTCTTATATATGCCCGCTATAGATTGTAGCATATATCTACTCGTACTTAAAAAATTCGTCAAAAACCCTCAAACCACTACGAGTATAATGAATTTCCTAAGTCAAGGCGCACAAAGAAATTTTACCTCATTACAATATTAGTGTGTGTAAGTAGACTATACACATAGAATAACTACGATGTGACCTGTAAAGTCATTTGGTTCCCAAAATGGGGGCTGAAAAGTTTTCCGGGAGTTTTGAAAATAGGCGTGTTAAAAATTTAAATTCTTTGTATTTTAACTTTAACGCGCGTTTCATTACGCGGGGGGCGTTGGCATAATGGAACAAGACGCTTAAAAAATGTTTTTAAAAAATATCTTCTTTTAGACTTAATTTTATCTTGGGCATACGGGCATACCAAGATAAAATTAGTCTGTGAATGTAACGAAGAATAGAATCTGTAGGGCTATTATATATCTCAGTTGCTAACAAATGTTGACTGAAATCTTGAAAAATGGCTGCTCTGTCAGTTTTGGCAACTCCAGTAATCAAAAATGTTCGTAAGTTGATGACTGGGACTGACAAGTGACATAGAGCCGCCATTTTTTTCAATCAACATTTTGTTTGCAACTGAGATACGTGATAGCCCTACCGATGTAGGTACGAGTAGAATAGTTATGGAAAGTGAATGGCTAACAAAGTTTTTTGAAAATATCTTCTAATTAAACGAAGTAAATGTTACTAGAGAGTAGGTATTTCGTATAATTTGTAACCTACCTAACTATTTTGTAAAATCAATAGTTTTCGCCTACGAGAGCCGTGAAGTTACTCTAGCACGCGTTTTTGCGAAAATCTAACATATACATGTTTCAGGTAAATCATCTGGATTTTATATCTCAGCTCGCCTCAACCTCTGTACTCTGTACCACCGGCTATATTATGAGTATTTAGCATTATGAAACTAGTAAATCTCAATTTAAAATGCTAGGCCACCCATCCAAGCAGTGACCGCAGAAGGGTTTGCTTAACCAAAGAGAACAGTTTATATCGATACGACATAACATCGACGCGGTACACGACGTTAACACATGGGATATTTTTCGTCATCATCTATAACCATGCGGGTGAAACCACAGGCGGGGCACAGCTATTAATATATATATATATATATATATATATATATTATATAATCACTAGGTACATATAATAAAACTGTAGAGGTAAAATTTCTACTCAATGAAAAAAAATTCCTAAAAACTGAGTCAGGGGGATGTACGGAGTAGAAACAAACTAAATAATTTTTATTTATATTTATCTGTTTCTCTGTCTATTTGTACTGGCTAATCTCCGAAACGACTGGACCGATTTAAATGAAATTTTGTATAATGGTAGCTTATACCCCTGGTCAACATATACAATACTTTTGATGCCGGTAAATTAAAGAATTCCCGTGGGATAGTTAAAAAACTGTAACTATGCATTTCCCGCGAGCGAAGCGGCTGGCGGGTCGGCTAGTCCATAATAATATAATAACGTTTGTAACTCTGTCTTTTACCTTTTTCATGCTTCAAAGTTCAAGAATTGTACTTTTGTATGACTGTAAAAATAAACTCATTAAGGGCCGAAACACATAACGCAAACTGCTTATTTTTGCGGCGCCGCAACGCCAAAATCGGCAGTTGCGTTGCCGCGTTGCGGCGTCGCGAAACAGGGCATTATGGTAGGGCAACCATTTTCTCGTGATTTTTCGTGATTTTTGAGTGTGGATAGACGTCTCTCTGCGATGGATCGTAATAAACTTATTGCTTATTTGTTATTAAGAAGACATTATTCTATCTTAAAAATACGGCAAAGAAGATACTGGATACATCCATTAAGTAAGGGTATGAATCCAAATGGCGAGTTCTTTTCTAAAAAATACGAAGCATTAAAGATAGACGAAAAAAAATTTGTTGCCTACTTTAGAATGAGTATATCATCATTTGAAGAGCTATTAAGCGAGTTATCAAAATATATACAGAAGAAAAAAAATAAAGGAAGGAAACCAGTTACTGCTTTGGAAATGCTGGGCTTAACTTTAAGGTAAAACAAATAGGTTTCTTATTTTTTTTTATTGATGTTTATGGCACTCGGAATCAAATGTTTAGTTTTATTTGTACCCCTGGCTTTATACACCTGTGGTACTAGCGGGGTGTCGATAAAAATTTTGCATCACTAGTGTTCATGGTTTGGGGGTACCTAGTGGTACAAAGCCAGGTTCAAATGAAACAAGACAGAATCAAATTAAGCTTTTTGCATTATACAATTTTCTTACTTTAAGAATACTTTAATAGGCCTTAAAAAATGTAATGATCAATTTAAGAAAAATCAAACTCCTCATCTTGTGAAACATAGGAAGTAGCTGACGTTTCGTCCAGTAAAAATGGTGAATTTATTGGACGTTGTTGGTTTGATGATGAGGTAGTCCTCTGTTCAGTAATCGAACTTCCAGGAGTAGAAGTGTGGTAGCCACTCTGAACCGTATTATCGTATCTCATAGTTGAATATCCTTGATTGTAACCCTGATGCTGATATTCTTGATTATAGCCGTGATGTGTATTTTGATGAATTGAAGGTTGAAGAATGTCGGTTAATATTTGAAGCACCCGACTTTGAAATATCAATGTTTGATTCTCATTTAACGATTGTAGAGATGGTAAAATCCCCTTGAAAAAATGCAAATGTCTATTCTCCGGTGTTTTTAATATTGCCAATAAATCTTCTTCAATATCATCCTTATCATCTGCCTTTCGTTTTCGTGGTTGACTTTTATAACGAGGCAATGCCGTTATTTCATTCTCAATATCTCCTTCCGCTACGCATAAACTGGAATCAGTTGCATTTTGTGAAACCTTTTTCAAAAACTGTAATTGTTTATTCAAGTGATATTCTTTAATTTTTGCAGCTCCAGCTCCTGATCGATTGGCATCTTTTAGTTTTTTTTGATATTTAGCAAAATTATCTTTTATGGCCTTCCACTTCTTGACTAAATCATTACCTGCAACAAAAAACTTCACAAGTGAAAAATAGTAATAAAGACTAAAATTCCTTAGATTCCATTTATACTACATATAAAATTTGATATAACTTTCATAAGTACTTTCGGTCCATCCAATTTCATATAAATGGCTGGCCGCCGAAAAAGAATAATTTTCTGCTTTTTCTTGACTTAGGCAAGTTAAAAACTGATTGACTTTGCCTAGAACAACCATAATGTAAAATATTTATTGAGTACTTCTTTGAAAAACTACCTGTCTATCTTTGAAAATCTATTCCTTTAGCAACACTATTACCTGCGCGGTTTGAGTTTGATTATACCTACATTTGTATTATTTTATTATTTGCCTACTAATTATTATTTCATTTTAGATTTCTAGCAACCGGCAGTGACTTTAAAACCATGCATACGAATTACTTCCGAGGAGCAAGTACAATAGCAAAAATTGTAAGGACAGTTTGTCGCGCCATATGGAAACATCTATCAAGTCAAAATATACCTCCTATAACAAAACAGGTTCTAGAAGATGTCGCTATTGAGTTTGACAAGAAAGCAAATTTTCCTAACTGCATAGGAGCTCTTGATGGTAAACATGTCCGTATTACATGTCCTGCGCACAGTGGATCACTGTTTTACAATTATAAGGGCTATAATTCAATAGTTTTATTAGCTCTTGTAGATTCTAGATATAGATTCATTTTTGTCGATATAGGAGCGTATGGCAAGGAAAGTGACTCCACCGTTTTCCAGAACTCTAAACTTTATGATTTGATTATGACACGCAAATTACCTATTCCTGTACCAAAGCCTTTACCAGGTTCTCAAAATGAAACTCCATTTGTTTTTGTAGGAGATGAAGCATTCTCAATTTCGAATAACGTCATGCGCCCTTACTCAGGAAAACATTTGTCGGTACAACAAAGAGTTTACAATTATCGACTGAGTCGTGCCCGAAGATATGTCGAGTGCGCTTTTGGCATCCTAGCCAATAAATGGCGCATATTTCATCGATCTATGAATGTGCAATACGAATTTGCGACAGACATTATCAAGGCATGTTGTGTAATGCACAACTTTGTTTTGAATCGAGATGGAGTACAAGCGACCGATGACATTATCTTTGATGATTCTGATCTGCAAATGTTGCATTTGCCCACAGCAAATGAAAATAATTTAAGCCCACATCTAATACCGACTAGCTTGCCTAAGGAGCCCTGTGGCGCCCTCGTGATTGCTCCCGAGTGTTACGACCTGCGCCCGCGTCAAAAGTTTGCGCCGAGTTGGGAATAAATGGCTCGTGTGCCATACCTATAGCGAGTTAAGAGACGAAATTTTTGTCAGAGATAGTTGAATAACCAAGGAATCTGATACATAAACATTCATGTCAAATGTATTAGTAAAATGTTATGTTACACGAGGACAAACTTGACGTAGCCGAAAAAATCAGAATTGATGTGGAAAAAAATTGTAATTTAAAAATTTTACATTAATACCTATAGGTTTTTTGCGGTAATTAAAAAGTAAAACACATATCTATCTAATTACATTCAAATATTTGAATTCGTAGAAGAAATAATATCATAAAAAAAACTTGCAATCTGACCACAAAAATTAAGTTTTATCAATAAATAATGCTTCCCAAGACAGGACTTTGATTTGATATTTATAAATATTTTGAATGTCTAGAACAGTAATATTATTTTTACCTAGTAACATATGCTTAGGTTATTAATAATTACATAAAAAATAAGAGCTACTTTGAAATTTCGGCCAATAATGATTTTTTTTTCAACTTGGGGGCCCATTTTCTAGACTTATACATGGTGATTTCCAAAAATTTTTTTTTGTATGAAATATAAATTTTCTTGTTGGTTTTTTTATTTTATTGGAATTCTTATTAGAAATTCTACAAACCAAACTAGGTTTCAAAGAATAATTATATATCAGAAATATTTAAAAAAAATTACAAATTTTGAATTTTTAGTACAAGCGAATTTAACTGTCACGTGACTTCGATTTTTTATCGATCCTGACATGATATGGCGTATTTTTCATATTCTGAGTGGGTGTAATTACTTGACAACATTATTTCTGTGATATTTTACAATGTAAAAGTATAATCTATTCAAAATAAAGCAAATTATAACCGATCATAACAATGAGAAATTAGCTTACCGAGTGTTGTCGGTTCGTGACAACTTTATATCGTAAAATTTTGATGTCAGAACCTAAATCACATATTTACAGTATTCCTTACACATTCACGATCATATTCATGTTTAATTTGTATCAAAATCATGAGATTAACCCGATTAATTCACTAAAAACTATAGCACAAAACATAACCTCGCCGCCAAAACACAGATGAAAATATAAACATTGATTATATATTTTTTTCAAAGTTCACAGATAGAACATGTCCGTGTGTAGTGTTGCCATAGAAAGAAAATATATTACGCTAAAGAATTAAACTCTATGGTTAAACATTGGGATGACTTTAAAAAATAAACAAAAGAAAAACGAGCGTGACACTTACTTGCAACAATTGTTGCGCCGACACTTTGGACCTCAAAAATCCTTGCAGTTTTGTTGCGCGGGCAAACTAGTCGATAAGGAATGATTTTTGTAATTACTTTTCCAGTGATGTTGGCGCCCTAAGTTGGCAATTAAACAAAATATGAATGTTCGTATACCTACTCAGTTCAAAATACAAATAATACCTTAATACATTTGATTCAAACTATTTAACATGTTGTGAACTGCGAATAAACAATTTAAATGGCAATTTGGTTTTATTTATAGTATTTGTTTACCTTTTTGAATAAGAGCGCGAGAAAAAAATATAATTTTAACTTAGAGAAAATCTTTTGCATAGGGCATTAAAATAAATGGTGTATTTCATATGATTAAAAAAAAAAGATACATGCTACTTACATTAAACTACAATTTAAACCGCGGATCAGATTTTTACGTTTTTACTACAGTAAAAATTGTAGTTTTATTGTGAATAGTGATCGCGTAAACCTAAGACTATATGTTACTACTTACCCAGTTTTGATTTTTCGGTTGAGTTTTTTTCCTTGTAATCAACATAAACGATCTCACAAATGCTTTTCCATGCTTCTTGTTTTATAAATTTGTCTTTATAGGTTTCGTCACTAGTATCCCACAAACAACGGTGTTCCTGAACCGAAGATATAAACAGATCGACGTCAACGTCAGACATTTTAATTTTAAAACTGCTTCTCGGTTGACACGTGTTGTTTGCAAGAGTGTTAGAAACAACTGCATCCTTGTCAACAAGTATGACGTCATAACGCTGGAATTCACGTCGTGCGTTGCGGCGCCGCACCGCTATAGCGCACTGCCGATTTCAGCGGCGCGGCGCCGCAACGCGCTTATGTGTTTCGGCCCTAACTACTGGACTAACTTCAAAAAATTCTTTCACCATTAGAATACTTTATTATCCCTGAGGCTATCAACATCATCCACCATCATGCGGGCGAAACTGCTAGTTATCTATATAAATAAAACAATGTTTAATTAGTTACACCATTCATAACTCAAAAACGGCTGAATGAATTCATATGAAATTTGGTATAAACAAGGCACTGGATATACATAGGAAACTCATCATCATCACCACGCAGATGAAATGGCGGGGTGCAGGTATTATTATTATATAATATATTTCAGTATAGTGTAGTAATATATATCAGTATCTTTGTTACTTACAACATGACAAACCAGTCCCCCGTAGTAGCACCAGTTGCAGCTTGGGTTATATGTTCAAAAATCTTATCTGTCAGCTCTTTAACAGCTGGAGACTGATTCTTATCAAAGAAACTATAGATTTCATTTTCATCTGGTTCTCCTGGAACATAAATAATTCTAATTAAAGATTGTACATGGGTACACTACCTAACTAAATGTTCTTTTTACCTAATTACCTAATTACCTGACAGGATGCAAAAGGTTGGCATAAATGGTGTAACATCTTCAGGAACTATAATTAAAATGGGTGTTCCACAAGGATCCATTTCAGGACCTTTTTTGTTCTTAGTTTACATTAACGACTTGCCACTTATGGCCAAGGATCTTTGTGATATTGTTTTATTTGCAGATTTTTAAAGTAGATAGGAAAGATAGCACACTAATTCAAGTAAACAACGCTCTATCTAGTATCACTAAATGGTTCTCAACTAATAATTTACTTCTGAATTAAAAAAAGACAAAATGTTTGAAGTTTTCTTTGCCTACTGTTCCATATTTGGAGTCCAATGTTACGCTTGATGGAGTTAAACTCGTAATGGACAAGGCAACAGTCTTCCTAGGCATTAAAATTGACGCAAAATTACAATGGGGTCCTCATATAAATGCCCTGTCTGGGAGACTCAGTTCTGCTGCATATGCAGTACGTAAAATAAGAGAGCTAACAGATGCTTCTACGGCGCGGTTAGTGTATTTTGCATATTTCCACAGCGTAATGTCATATGGGATATTGCTATGGGGTTCAGCGGCTGATATAGAGACTATATTTATCCTTCAGAAAACTGCTATTAGAGCTATATACGAAATGGGTCCCCGTGAATCTTTGAGAGATTTATTTAAAGAAATCAATATATTAACGTTGCCTTCCTTAAATGTTTTTTAAAATATAATGTATGTTCGTAAAATTTACATAAATATAAGTTAAATAGTGATCACCAAACTTTTAATAACAGATATACAAATAGGATAGCTGTACCTAGTTTTAGACTTGCAAAGACTAATAAGTCATTCCTAGGAAATTGTGTGCGTTTTTACAATAAAATCCCAAAGCACTAACACTAACTGAGCTCACAGAGGGCAAATTCAAGTTGACTGTAAAAAACAATTTAATAAAAAAGCTTACTATAAAGTTCGACATTATATAGAAGATAAAGATGCTTGGAATACTCCACTTCTGGCAAGCTGTATCTCTGCCACCCATAAAATGTAATATTTGTAGTACCTAAGTAGAAACATTGTAAACATCCATATAAAAAGAATGGCCCCGAGTTTCTTGCCGCTTCTTCTCGGTGGGTTCTATATATTTTGGAATGCGGCGGTAGAGTCTTTAAAGTACATTATAATGAAAAGTTGACATTCATAATTGCGTCTTTGATGCCTAAATTGAATAAATGATTTTGACTTTGACTTTGAAATGTCTTGTAACTAACAATTAGTTTATTATTTGTAAACAAACATCAACTAATGCAAGTGTTTTTTTATAATGGTTCATCAAAGTGACTCCCTCTCGCCTGATGGAAGATGGAATCAAGAAGCAATGACCATTAGCAGCTGCACTAATCGCCACCCCTATGATGACCTGACATGCTTTTTCACACCCTGCTTTTTTTCGCACCCATTCAGTATGCCGGAACGTGTTGTTCGGGATCGGTGGCCTGCGGTGGTGAGGAAGGATTAAGATTAAAAAAGCTCTTCAGAACATGCTCTCATTATATGAAACTCTTCATTCAAAAATACAGACAATGCGACCTTTCAGTCTATCGAGAGCATCAATAAAGTACCTAGTGGATCCATCCCAGACATGGCGACAATATTCAATACATGGGCGCACCTGATTTTTATAAAGAAGGCACCACTGATCCAGAGTAAAGAAACACCTCACTCTGTTCAGGACTCCGAGTAAAGAAAGGTATTTCTTTTTAAAGATTACTTGTTAGATTAGAACTTACCACTAAACAGCAATGGTACACCATGTCTGAAGAAGACAAGCGCAGGCTCCTTTGCAGGGTTGTATAGGCGTGCCAAATGACTATTTACTGCTTTCACGCTAGTTGCTTCCATATGCTTTATAAAGTCATCATGTAAGCTTTCCACATGTTTTTCTAGAGCATTGCATGTATTACAGTTATCTTTTGCTGCAAAATAACTGAATAGGTAAATAACTACATACCTAATAATATTTATTCATTTCATTTGATACTCTAGGAGTTATAGCCAGTGGTACATAGAACATAGAAAATTGTTGAGTTGATAGAACTGAGATGTATTACAAGAAATTAATCAGTAAAACTTATTTGGTAGGCAATATAGCAATGCCTTTACTTACAAAACAATACAATAAGTTTTTCTCTATCACGTATAAGTTCAAGTAGCTCATCATCGCTAACACTTTGTAAGGATAAACTGTCGGCTTTTATTACCACCCAAAGGAAAATAATTGCACAAATAGATTTCATTTTGTTGGTAACCAAACACGATGTCAGTCGCTGTCGTAAATTTCACAGATTCCGGCTTTATCAAATTCAGCAAGCCTTAGGCAGCAAGGATATACTTTCCTTCTTACGTGTATAACTATCCTCTAATCTTTTATATAGTAAATATATAATTATAAAAAAATAGTCGGTTTTGTAAGTTTTGTTGCATTGATCCTCAGACTATAGATTAATCAGACTATCTTTATCTAACTAAAGATAGATGGAAATCACTAAAGCAAAGAACGGGACGTTAGCGGGAAGTTTATTTTTTTAAGTGTCATCCTTTTTGACGGATCATAGTCGTAAGCTCGTCTTCCATTTGTGACATTAGTGACGTGGAACGCATTAGTGACGTGGAAGACGAGCGTGCCGGTATCGATATCGATAAATAGGAATGTGCTGTTTGATATCGATATCGAGGTAGCAAGAAACATGACTAATCTATTAAAATATTGTTAAGTAAACCAGGGTTTATGAAAAATAAAATCAAGTTCAAGATAAGTTAATCCATTTATTGAAGAACACATTCTAAAATAACAAATATTGTAATTTATTAGGAGTAATACTTATTGTTTACCTTACACGTAATGTTTCTAACGCATTGAACATGGTGTTTACATTGATGATAACATTTTCAAAGAAAATCTGGGCTGATAGGTGTCCAGTAATACCTTAATACAAGAGTTTTTAATAGAAGGTTTATGTGCGATAATCAAGTGGACTGTATGACAAAAAATTCATAAATCACACTGAGTAGGTAGGTAGAATATTTGAAGCGACAAATTTTGATACTAGAATTTAACGAAATGAAGTAAGTAAAATCGACAGAGAATGAGAAGAAGAGACTAACCTGGTTTGTGTTGGGATGATCAGCCAGACAGACGGACAGGGCCCTCAGACTCTCGAGCAGATTTCCGACTTACCAAGATTCCTCAGGTTTACCTGCCGCCTGGATATGCGCGATCCTCGATTTGCCCCTTCAATCTCGCTGCACGGTTACACCTTTTATGTATAGCGAAGGAGATTTTAAATTTAATGCGAAAAAATTATGATTATTCTTGGCTCGACACGACGACAACCAAGTACAGTGCCACAAACTTATCTGGACCGGTGAGAGAGTCGCTGTTATCGCATTCGGTGTTGCCAGAAAAATAAATTTTACAATAAAGTGGTAAACAAAATATTAACCAAGATTCCGTGATTGCAGTTCTAATAATAATACATAGGTTAATTCGAATTAAATAAATAGCCTCCTTTTTTTGAGTTAGAAATGTATGATAAGGTATTTTAGCATTTTTTTAGACTGTTTTAAATCAATCCTAAGGTAGGTCATAATGAACCAGCAGAATTTTTATTTCAGTGAAAAAAAAACTTAAAATTTGATTTTATGTTTTTCATTTTCCTTGTGAAAACGGCTCGTGACGTCTCATGGCGTTACGTTCTTAGAACACTTTTTACGAAATCTGCCTTAAACATTCATTTTATATTTTTCTTGCATGGTGTAAAATACCCTATTATGCACACACTACCCATGTATCAGCTGGCAACTTAAAGGAACGTTGGTAAAATGTTAATTAGGTATCTACTTAAAACAAAACAAATATATTCTTCGAAAATATTTATATTTTAACGCAATAATTATGATCATTTACATATGTATGGCGAGTGTTCTCCAACGGGAATGCTCCAGGTATTCCTGAGCCACCAGGGTTATTTGATTCATCAGCACTCACTTCATCATCACAGTCACTACTTTCACTTTCACTGTCCAAATTAATGATGAAAGGCTCGTCTAAGTATGCATCCCCTTTGCTATAGTCGTTTTCTAGTTTTTTCACGTGATTGCAATGCTTTTGCCATTCATCTATTGTTATCTTATTGAATGCTTCTGCAATCAAGGTAGGCATTTAAGAATTGGATTTACCAATGTTCTGATTAGCTACGTTTCGTTTCATCGAGCTCCAAATCATTTCGATTGCATTTAAGTCGCAATGGTAAGGCGGTAATCTTAACACGCTATGTCCATGTGTTTTCAACAGTTCGTCTATTTCATATACAGGTTTTGGTTTATGTCTTTTAATGAGTTCGTAGAGCTGGGGTTTTGTAAACTGTTCGTTAAATTCTATATTATTTTCCGTCAGCCACTTTTGCATCTCAGCCTTTTTATGATTTCCATTAGGAGTTCTATTTATGCAAATGCTATGATAAGGGGCATTATCCATTATAATCAGTGTTGACTGATGTAAATTGGGCAGAAGTTTATCAGTCACCCATTTTTTGAAATTCTTACTATTCATTTCATCATGATAATCGCCACTTTTCGTATTCGATTGGAACACCAATAAAGCATTCTCCACAAACCCTGCTTGTCCTCCCGCATGAACAATTATCCATCTGTTTCCTTTAGAAACTGGGTTAAGCACACCATCAACATCATCACTTTGCCAACAGCGTCCAGCTGTATGAGATGCTTGAATATAGGTCTCGTCCAAAAATATAACTTGTTTTTGTTCACCTCGTTCATTCTCTTTAATTTTTTGAAGATAATTTGCTCTCCATGCTGAAATATCATTTCGTTCTATCAAAACTTTTCTGTTCGATTTTGATTTCTTGTAACGAAATCCAATTTTATGGAGTATTTTCCGAAGAGTTTCTCGACTCCCTTTGAAATCAATGTCTTCTTGGAGCACATCTAACAACTTTGGTATTGTGGGAATTTCTTTCCGCATAGTGTAAAATTCATGAATTTTTCTTCTTATGACACCGAGATCGAAATCATCCACTTCAATTTTACCTTTCGTCCTATTCCTTTTTTTACCCGGCGTGGAAACTTTTGTGCCAGCTTCATTTGCCTGTTCTTTTTCCGTTACAAGTTTCCTAACGAATCGCTCCGTAACACCTAAAACAAAAGTAACAAAAAATTAAAAATCTATTCTATTGAAATAACCGAAATAATGTTTTCGTGGAATTTATTTTCAAAAGCTGACAACACTAACCTGTGGCGGCAGCTACGCGCTCATACAGTTTTTCGAAAGGTATTACCGGTGTCTTAAGGCGCTTTTCTTCCTTCATAAAAGCTAAGACTTGTAATATGACGTTCCTGGCATCACTTTTTAAAGCTTTCGGCATTTTTCACAAGGTTTTAAACACTAAACGAATAATAAACACACGGGGCAAACAAGCAATGGCGGATATGTCAACGAATGGCAGACAGATTGACACTTCAATATGGCGTCGTTAGTTCCTCTTCTGGCCACCGGTCCAGATAAGTTTGTGGCACTGTACTACCAATTCTCAATATCGAAATTGTAATTTAATTGCCATAGTTAAAAATGTATTTTTTTTTTATATGGTTGGCGAAGCTTTTTGCATACCGAAATGGAACATTCCGCCCACAAAAATACAATGTATTTTAAATTTTTAAACAATAATATTAATAAAACAATAATATTAATAAAACGAACACAATATTTACATTAACTAAAAATACGACGATGTTAACTTAATTTACCATAGGTAAAGGGCAAAGCTTTACCACGGGTCTTTTATATTCTCCGGTTGAAGTGTGTACAGTCACGACACGACAGATTCCATCCGTGCCAGGATGAAGTTGAACTACTCTACCTAAACTCCACTTTAAAGGGCTGCAGATTTCGTTCACTATGAGAACCATGGAACCGGGAGGAATGTTTTGGTTAGTTTTGGACCATTTATTGCGCTGTTGTAGCGTATGAAGATATTCTAGATGCCACTTACGCCAGAAGTCTTGGTGCATTTTTTGTAAGAGCTTCCAACGATGAAGTGGACTAATCTTTGCGTCAATTAAGTTAGCTTCTGGTATGATAGTCAAAGGTTCCTGAGTTAAAAAATGACCCGGAGTTAACACAGAAAAGTCGTTCGGATCTGAACTCAACGGCGATAATGGACGAGAATTTAGAAGAGCTTCAATTTGAGTTAGCAATGTATAAAATTCCTCGAAAGTGAGACGTTGAGAGCCGACGACACGAGCGAGGTGAGTTTTAACTGACTTCACTCATGCTTCTACGAGTCTGAGAAATGTGGACTGCCAGTAGGATTGAACACAAATTCGATCTGTTCAGTTTGAGAGGCTTCCGACATTAAACTTTTGAGCAGATTGTTTGCCCCAATAAAGTTTCTACCTTGATCAGATACTAAGCGTGAACAACGACCTCTACGCGAAATAAAGCGTCTGAGAGCAGTTAGATAAGCTTCAGACGTGAGCTCCGACACGAGCTCCAAGTGTACTGCTTTTGTAGCAGTGCATACGAAAACACACACATAGCCTTTGAAGGTTTTACTGCCTCTAGCTCGACCGAGAGAAATGCTAAAGGGACCAGCATTATCAACAGAAGACGACGAAAAGGGCTTCAACTGATTTATGCGAAAAGACGGTAAGTCACCCATGAGGGGAGGCAAAGCCACTCGTGGACAGGCACGAAAGCACTTTATACAGGAGGATATCACAGACCTTATGGCGCGCTTGGATGATAAAATCCAGAACTCCTGTGCAAGAAGGTTTTGCAGAGTTTGCAGCCCAGGATGTAGAAATCTGCGATGATACTCTTCCATTATAAGCGAAGTAAGCCGATGATCACGAGGTAACAACAGGGGGTGCTTCTTCTCATAGTCCATATTATGACTTTGAGAGAGCCGACCGCCCACCCTCAGCAAGCCATCCTTGTCCAAGAAAGGACATAGTTTCCGAATAGCTTTCGGGAGTGAATTAACTGAATTCTTTTGGATGTTCCGTATCTCCGTCGCAAACACACGATCTTGGACGTGCGAAACGAGGAAATCAATGACGAATTTGGTTTCGGTTGACGACAACGCCTTTTCAATTAATTTTGAATTAGGGTTCTTCAAATTGTGAAGGTAACGAAAACAATAAGCCAAAACATTGACTACACGACGAAAGGATGAGAAACGAGACAAGATTTTATCAACAATATCTGAGTTTAAGGCTGTGAACAAAGTCAGAATTTTTTGTTCTTCGGCAGCTGACCCATCAAACTCAGGCATTGACAGGGGCCACTCTGATTCCGGACGCAACAGCCATGAAGGCCCCGCCCACCATGATTCACACCGCATCAAATCATCGGGGAGCATACCACGCGACCCGTGATCCGCCGGGTTATCACCAGTTGGAACATGGCGCCAACAATCAGGGGGAATTTTTTCTTGGATTGAAGAAGTCCGATTGGCCACAAAGGTTTTCCATCGAGACGGGCACGACTTGATCCAAGTCAGAACGACAGTGGAATCGGACCAAGCAAACATTTTGCCGATTCGATAAAGATCCTTCAAAGCGAAGGAGACAGAGCACTTGAGGTCAGCCAATAAAACGGCAGCCAAAAGATCTAAACGAGGGATAGAAAGTCTCCGCAAAGGAGCAACTTTCGATTTAGCGACAATTTGTAGGTTATCGACAACCACACGACAAAATATCACTGCACAAAATCCTCGCTCAGAAGCATCGCAGTAGCCATGAAACTGGATTTCGACGTAAGGTTCTATTATTCTGCGAGGAATTGCAAGTGAACTCAAGGACGGTAACTGAGCTTTAAACTTGAGCCACTCTTGGGCGACGGACGTAGGAGCATCATCATCCCAATCGACACCGGACAACCACAAAAGCTGCATTAAATACTTCGCGAAAAACACGACAGGCGACAATAATCCTAATGGATCGAAAATCCGAGCAATATCCGAAAGAATTGTACGTTTGGTACAACGACCAACAGTAGTAGTGGTTTTAAACGAGAATTCATCCGATTTTGGCAACCACAACAGTCCAAGAATTTTTAAAGACACATCACGAATGTCCTCGAAATTATGGAACTGTTCCGAATATAGGTCCGAAGCAGGCATGCTTCCGAGAAATATTGGACTGTTGGAAGTCCATTTGCGCAAGTGATGACCAGCTGATGACAAAATATCTACTAATTGCTTGCGTAGTTGAAGAGCACTTTCAACAGAATCCGACCCTGACACAATGTCATCGACATAGGTATCCTGCTCCAAAGCAGCAGCACCACGAGGACAACGAGAAGAATACTCTTGTGCTAATTGCGAAATACACCAGAGAGCTTGATAAGGAGCACAAGTCACACCATAAGTCACCGTTAGCAACCAAAAATCTCGCACGGGATCATCTGGAGACGGGCGCCACAAGATGCGCTGATAATCGCAATCTTGGAGGTCCACCAGAAATTGTCGATACATTTGTTTAATGTCTCCAGTGAACACGACTGCATGCCAACGAAATCTGATTAACAGATCAAATATATTTTTTTGCAGTTTCGGACCGGGAAGCAGTGTATCATTTAGTGACTTGCCCTGGGCGTCTTTAGCACTAGCATCGAAAACGGTGCGCAATGGAGTAGTAACAGAGTCAGGTCGCAACACTCCGTGATGTGGGATGTAATAATAGGGCTGGCTATCACTTAATGAAGGGGGTTCAACCACCTCCATGTGGCCACTCATATGGTAGTCATCCATAAAATTGACATAAGCTGTCCGAAATTGAGGATTCAATTTAAATTTCCTCTCTAAGTTATAGAGACGCTGAAGTGCGATCTCACGAGAATTTGTAAAACAGGGCTTATCCTGAGGATTCACAAAGGTTAATGGTACTACCATTCTACCTTCAGGACTACGACGATAACTAGTTTCCATTTGATTTTTACACAACAATTCTGATTTCGACAAAACGACAGATTTGGGAGGTTCGACATTTTCCAATTCCCAAAACCGCTTGATATTGTTATCTAACGACATACCCGAGACGAGAAGGCAATTCTTGGTAGCAACACAAGAACTGTTACGAAAACGACAAGTAGCAAAGTCAGTGGCATTAGTACATTCACCCATGACAATCCACCCGATAACTGTAGGGACTGCAATAGGCTGACCTGGCTCTCCTTTGATAAGGCCAGGTTGAAGCACCGAAGCGAAAAAGTTGACATTGACCAACATATCGATAGGTCCTGGTTTATAAAAATAAGGATCAGCCAGGTCTAAATCCTTAATATGCTGCCAAGACGAAACATCAATTTGACCTGATGGCATGTCAGGACAAATTTGTGGCAGAACAAAGGCTTCTAATGAAAACATCTTTGAACAGTCTCCTGTAGTAGGAACTATTTCACAAACGACAGACCCAAGAGTGTCAGTGGACACCTGACCGATACCATTGATTGATTGACTATTGGTATTTATTGTGAGCCCAAGCTTCTGTACAGATGTTGAACTGATAAAATTACAAGCACTACCACTATCAATAAGGATTCGAACTCGTATCAATTTATTAAATTTATTTTTAACAAAAATGCATGCAGTTGAAAATAACACTTGTGTGTCTGAACTTGGCACTGTTAACGTAGTCACAACTGGAGAGAGCTTTGGAGTCACAATGGTATCACATGTCACCTTTGAATTATCAAAGTGAAGGAGTGAGTTATGACGATTTTGACATCTATCACACTGAACTGATGACTTGCAATATCTGACTGAATGCGAAGGACGTAAGCATAGAATACACAATCCATTTTGTTTAATTTTATTAAATCTCTCAATAGGTGACAACTTCAGAAACTTTGAACACTTTTCCAAATTATGACCCGCAACAGAACACAGAGCACAAGAATTGACATGAGGTACGACAAATGATGACTTATTCTTTGTCACTGGTATGGTCTTAATATTACCACCACTATTCACTTTAATATTTGAGTTTTCTAAAGCTCTACTACGCCTTTCAACGAAAATGACTTAATCTTCAAAATTAGGGATATCACCATCAGAGGTAAGCTGTAGCTCAAAAGCTTCCCGCGTTGCACTATCCAACTTTGACCACAATAAATAATATAACATAAAGTTTTTATCAGCCAAATTATACTTTGATAAAATATTTAAATTTTCAGTAAAGGTTCTGTAAACTTTTTCGAATTCGACACTACTTTTTGTTTTAACGATATCACAATTTAACATTTTTTCATAATATACAACCGCTATTTGTTTCTTTCTATCATAGTACTTGCATAAAGTTTGATAAGCAATGGCATAACTATCATCAGACAATGGAAAACTTTTATCATATCATAAGCTGTGCCTTGCACAGATGACATCAAATAATGAAGCTTTTCGACATCAGGCAAACTGCGCTTATGAATCAAAGAGTCAAATAACTCCTTGAATGACACCCAATTATCGAGCTTTCCGTCAAAGGTTTTGATAGCAATTTTTGGTAGTTTAGCCAAAAGGGAATCGTTACTACCGAGGGGTACGTCTTTCTTGTTGTCTACTAATTTATGCTGCTGTAATCGAATTTTTATTGATCTAAACTTTCTTTCAAAAAGCATAGTGGCTTGCAACTCACCTTGCCGGTCTGCTGATTTTACAGTCGATAACAGCTTACGCTGAGCGCTATGAAAGTCCTTAGACAATTCTTTGAGATCGTCATCACTATATCCATTCAAAACGGAGCTTTCGACGCATTCCAACCTCATCATGGCGTAGTCTCGGGCTATACGATTGGAATCACCCTCGCTGGTACGAAAATCATCTTCTCCTTGCATTTTGTATCACAAAAATAGGTACGAAAGCACAGAAGTAAAGTCGTAATTTGTTTGTTTACACAACACACTTCAACAGGTATAATATTATTCACAAACAACGTAGGGTACACAGACTAGACTATTCAGAGATAAACTATATAATGTAACTATCGTAAAATGTTCTCAAACCACAGACTAGTTACGACACGAAAATAAAAACCAGAAATACATGTGGCAAATTTGATGAACACAAACCATAGATATTTCTGAATCGATCTAACTCTATTTTAATGTACCTTTGTATTTTGGCGAAACGAAAAATATTCGAAATACTAGAAATATATGAACTTAAATGTAATTTATGATGAAACGAAATGCTGTTTCCAGTAAATCTGGCCGACGGGCCAAAATAATGTGCGATAATCAAGTGGACTGTATGACTGTTTGTAGATTTCTTGCTTTGTATTGTTTATCCGTTAATAGTGTTGTTTCTTTGGTGTTTGTACTTGGTTCTGTACTGCACTGTATGAATTCTGAATTTGTTACAGCTTGGTCTTCACATTATATATAGTCCATATTTGAGTTTTCCATTGCAAGTCTCATTGGTTGAACATATTTCATTAAGTCTTGTAGCTTTGACAAAAGTCTGCAGCGGTTGTTTAGACCTTTTTCTTCAAAAGCTCACCTTTAAACTTACCATGACTCCTTTGCCATTTTTGCATATCTCACGTGAACCAGGCAATGTGATTATATCATCAAACATATCCTCGCTCTTGCTTTTTGGTCTCTCTTCATGCCTTATCAGAATTCAATAGTGTCGTTTGAGTGTACTCCACAGGTCGCCATTACAACTCGATGATGAACTTCCGTGTATTGTAAAATGAGTTTCCATCTAATTTCTCTATGTATGTTAAGCTCATACCCGTATCGTGTGCCGGCTGCGATCTATCCAGTCGTTCACCGCTCGAAGTTGTGCTTGCAACTTTACCTTCTGTAACCATAATACCGTTTACACCCGTTCTTCATGAAACATAGAATTTACACATAACCTGAGCGGGATTGAGTATCTTTGCTCACCGACAACGTACAATGAAGTTACACAACATTTGTGTATAAAACTATATTATAGGAATATAAACACGATAATTAAATATAATTTAGCTCATAGTAATTTTCACCATTGACATACGTGTGTCAACCAATGACAACTCTCAAACAAATGTTGATTAGACAACGATATGAGATTACGCAAACCACCAAAGCCACAAAGCCACCGATTAATAGAACATAGACAACTGTGGTGTTGTAATGCGTGGTGGCACAACCATAGACAACATCTTTCTAAGGCCCACAGGGCAGTAAGGAAGAGAACCACCCGTGGTAGGTAAGGGTAAGCCGTAAGCATAGATTAATCAGACCACAGACAGTTATATGTCCTACGTAAAGACTGGAAACTCAACAGGCAAGAGGTATAACGTTACGAGTTCAAATCCCCCTCCCGTACCCAGGGGTACGGAACGAGGAACCAATACACTAGAAGTCGGCATTTTTTTTTCTCGCCCTTTGTTTCCTATTTATTGTAGTGACAGGACAACCGAATATGAAAACTATCGATAAAAAAAGACGTGTGGCACTCGGAGACTGCCGCGGTAAAGCTATTGCATAGCTGTTTTTATCAACTTATGCAATTATAATTATTTAACCATTTTTGACGAATTTAATTTTAAATTCGTCGATAAAATTAAAGTTAAGAAATGATTATTTATTGTAACATTTACGTAAATAAACCTTCTATTAAAAACCCTTGTATGAAAATAATACTTGATACTTATCAGCCCAGATTTTCTTCAAAACTCTTTTATTATCAATGTAAACACTTTTTCCATGCGTTAAAAAAACATTACTGATATCTGTATATATAATTCATATATATAATTATGAGTAATATGTAACTATTTAATCAATATTCATTTATAGTTGGGTACTTACCTTAATAACAAAACGAAAATATTTAATTAGAAATTGTAATCATGCAAGTTTTGAATCGTCATCTCACAAAACAAGTGCTTTCAATATGCAATATGTATTACTCGTAATAAATTATAATCTTTGTTATTTTAGAATGTGTTCTTCAATAAATGGATTAAAGTATCTAAAACTTGATCTTTTTTTATAAACCCTGGAATGCTTATTGCTACCTCGATATCAAACAGCACCCATTTATCGATATCGATAGCGATACCCGCGCGCTCGTCTTCCGCGTCACTAATGCGTTCCACGTCACTAATGTCACACATGGAAGACGAGCGCGCGACTATTATCCGTCAAAGTGGATGGCACTGAAAAAATTAAACGTCCCGCTAACGTTCCGTTGTTTGCTATAGTGATTGCCATCTCTCTTTAGGTCACAGACAATTATATGGATATAGTCTGATTAATCTATGCTACCTACGTCGTTTGTGATCATCGAGTAAGGTAAACAAACAGAAATAATTGTAAATATTTTATTTCTTGAGTTCTTGAACTCTACTGCACCTTCTTCCAGTCATCTATTAGATAAAATAATAATTTTTGAAGTGGCATATTTCAAAACTTTGATTTATACCGAGTCATAGGAGACAAGGGAGCTGGTGAAGGTTATCAACAGTAGGTATTCAATGGCACGCTTCTAATATAATGCCCTGTGCTGTTCTAACACAAGATTGCCTTGCAGACATCGATCCAACAATATTATAAATATTATTTGTCCTACTAACCTATTCAATAGCGCCGTACAAGTATAGTATTGGACTTGTGCTATTGGCGTGAGTTCACAGTAAAAAAAAGATTTTAAGTTGTGATTGTGTGAGGTGGTGAGTCATAGATGACCACTGTTTCTTATTGACATAGATTTGTTCGTCATCTCAGGATCTCTTATGATGACTGACACAATGGAGGAGAAAGTAGTTATGACCCCTAAGTGCAAGACTGCTTCATCAACTACCCTGGTTGTGGAAAGAAAGGCTGTAGAACCGGAGGCAAGTGATAAGATTCATGTGGCAGGAGGTGATCACACTGGTATCATAATCAACAAAGAAAAAGTATTTGGTAAGTTTATTTTAAGTTAGTTATAACAACTTTACATGTGAAACTTCAACGCTTCCTTTATGGCTTTTGAGGAGATGCCATAACAGTTTTGCCTATGTCTTGTATGTCAGTCTGAAATACCATTAACCTGTAGACTCGCCAATCACCGAAATCATACTATTTTTCTAGGAATGGCGACATGTGTGGTTAAACTGAGGAGGATTGCTTTGTGAAAAAGGGCTGTGATATTTTTTTTATATATATAGATCTGCAAATGGGAATCTTTGAAAAAAAAACTTACACTTATTTAAATCGTAATAATGTTATTAATCTCACAGATGCATTGCGTTTTGTGATCTTTCTATGATGGACAAACATGACATCTACGCCTTACAACTGGAGCTGTTTTTTACCGGTGGGCCATCTTGGAGACCAATACGGTTGGCAATTATTTTGCGATGATCTGTAGGAAGACGAGTTTTTTCTGTCTTCTTTGTAGATGTAGTTCTATAAGCGCGAAACCCAGATAATAAATTAAACTTCTCCGATTGTTTTTGATATCAGGGCAGACTTTCAGGACGTCTTTCTCCATAGCATCCAAATCTGTTTAATGGTTTCCTTCTGTGACCTCATGAGACTCTCCGTCGCAGGAGTTGCATACAATATCATGTTTTAAATCTTTGTCATTCTCCCCAAGTAGCGAATTTGTGACATTCTTGTCACTTAGGTGGCTCCTCATTTTGAACTATAAAAGAATACGATAAAATATGTGCAATTCCAAACAAAATTAAAACCTTCATAAATAAAACCCATCAAATTCGTAAAATCTTCAATACACCAAACTAAAAACATCACAACCTAGCGTAATAATTATTAATAATGTTATTTTATATTTTATAATATCATTAATTATAAAATTGGGTTGGCAGTTAAAAAATAGTTATTTTTAACAAATAAGATACGAAATTACAAGCAGTAACAAAATTAATACTTACATAAAAATGTCTTGCCGTATGCCTGGTGGGGTCAGTGAGACCAGAGCGCGCTTTACATACATCCTATAACTACTGGAGCACACCCTGGACTGAGGTAGTGGGCCGAGGACATAAAGTCACTACGGTCAGCTACTGAGAGCGGCTACGCGCGAAATTCTAGTTTGAATGACTTGTAACAGTTTAAATGCTGCGGTGGGTGTCACAGACCCTACCAGGCATGCCGAGGGTTAAAAGGTGGTGCTTCCCGTTTGGTCCCATTTAAATTTCATCAAATTCGGTCCAGTAGTTTTTGGGTTACACTCCAATAACTGATTTTTATTAAAGTAATGGAATGGAAGTTGGTAGTAAATTTTTCAAACTGCACTTGTTACAATTTCATACACAAAGTTATAATACATTGTTTATTTATTCAAATTGTTGAATTGTTTCTTTTATTGTATACTGACTATATTTGTCATTATTATATTGAAAAATATAACACATTGTAAGACAATAATTCATTAGTTAAACAACCCCATCAATCCTGGGAACATAGGGTGTATCTACACTTATTGATAGCATGTGAAAAGTACATAAAATAATGGCAAAAGGGTGTTATTATGTTGTTCATATGAAAATCATTCAAACCAACCCAAAATCCAATTACTACTTAACAGATATATACCATATACCCTACTTAATTTATTACAGATGGGTCTACATTTTATGTACTTATAGTAAATTATTACAAATGGGTCATTTCAATCCACGTCAAATTCTGCCAAACCTTTTTTTTAAGTTATTTTATTTAACATAAGTAGTTGCTTATGTAAGTCTATAAACATCAAATCGTATGGATCGAGTTAGATTTCAAACAAAAACATTTTTTTTGGAATTTATTTTCTCCTCTTGAATTATTACAAAATAATCGCTGCAGTAGTAGAGATTTTGGAGAAAAAACAACAATACGAAAACGAATTTGATGTAAGCTGTTAACGGCTAACTTACAGATATTTTGAGCAGTTACACCTGAACTGCTTGCAGACGTGAAATTTTTCAGTAAATGGTAAGTTTTTCTTTAAAGCTGACATCACCAGACCCCTTTTTCCGTAACGGGTACCCCCGTTACGGAAAAAAGGAAAAAGTTTAATCTTTTGCTTACATATTGCATTGGCAGCTAAATGGTTTTAGGAATAATTGTGTCAATAGTCGCTGAAGCCATAATCTAAGAACTGAACTGAACTGGTTTAGGGAAAGTAAGGTTTACAAACAAATTACTCATGTCTTGTTTTTATAATATGCTTTGTATTGTGTTATGTACGCCCATTACGTAAAGGGTGTAACACAGTTTTCGTGATGCTTTGGGAGTGCAAAAAAATTTGTACCTATATTGAACTAATGTTGAGTGAGCGCACATGGGTTCGGCATTATGTTACGAAAACTGATGCGAAAACCCAATTTCCGAAAGTTGGACCTGCCTAGTTTGACTGTCTGTCCCAGGTACATGTATTCGTCAACAACTTCAAGAACTGAGTTCCCAACTGATATTGGGGTAGGTACAACATGGGGATTTGACATAATTTTCGTCTTGTCCATGTTCATCTTACCATCCTACCCATTGGGAAACTCGATGGAGGCCTTCGAGCATCTCTCGAGTCATCATCGACTCTTTGGTCGAGCTGCTAACAGGTTTAGCGACCGAGGTGTATAACTGTCCGTAGAAACTCTCTACCTCTCCTAACACTTCTGCTTTGGTCGATGCTACACCGCCATCTTCTGTCTTCAGCTTCGTCAACTGGCTTTGCCCAATAGACATGTCTCTTGCAAACACTTTGGAGCTTTTTTTCCGCCCCATCGTCTCTTTAATACGATTTCTATTAAAGATCCGGATGTTGTGTCGCAAGGACTTCCATATTTGTCTATTGAGCAGCCTATATGCTTCAGCATCATCCGAAGACTGCAGTTATAAGGAGTGTCGTTCAGCCATAAGGTTGAGGGTATCGTTGGAGAGTTTCTGTGGCCTTTCTGTACGGTGGGGTTTTAAGAACTTGGAACCCACTGTATGGACAGTTTCTACTAACCTGTTATTGATCTCGTCCATTGAAGCGATGTTTTCAAGGTAATCGAAGCGATTGGATAGCTCAAGTTGGAAGCTCTTGGGGTCTTGAATATGGGCACGAGTGGGTCGTAGCGTAGACTTAATCACACGAGACCTCTCAAGTTTGAAATTAATATTCACCGTGCCTCTTATCATTTGGTGATCACTACCGGTTTTAACCCTGTTGATCACGGAGACATCAGTGAATATTTGCCTTTTGGTGGTCATCATGAAGTCAATCTCATTTCTCGTGGAACCTTCGCGACTCAGCCAGGTCCATTCCCTGTAAGGTGACTTCTGAAAGATAGAGTTCATCATAAAGAGTCCCTCTTCTCCAGGAAGTCGGCCAAACTCTGTCCCTTACGGTTGCGTTGTCCAATAGCCAAATTGCCCCACTTTCAACTCATCCTCGCTTCTCTTACCCAACTTCGCGTTGAAGTCCCCCATTACAACTAGAAACTGCGTTTCAGAGGTATGTATGGCCCGACTAATGTCCTCATACATATCCTCCACCTCATCATCCGGGTGCGACTTCGTCGGTGCGTATACCTAAATGACCTTCAGCGAATATCGTTTGGATACTCTGAGTATTAGGTATACGACCCTATTGGAAACGCTATCGATCGTAACTATGTTGTTAGTAAGGGACTTTTGGACGAGAAAGCCGACACCACCTTGGGACTGTTGGTCGCCCTCACGGCAGTAGAGTAGGTTACCTGGGTTATCGTGTCCTCACCCGCTCTACGGACTTCAGATAACCCCACAATGTCCTAGTATAACCTACTCATTTCTACTTCCAGCTCATAGATCTTCTCGTCTGTCCCCATCGTGCGTTTGTTTGGGGGCGGTAGCCGGGCGTCTGCCGGGGATTCTTAGCACCCCCTGTCCCACCGTTAGCGTGGCCGCTACCGTAACCAGGAATAGCGGGGATGCCGGGACTGGGGGGCCTGGTTCTTTTTTTGTATGTCATTGGGGGGGTTATGCCAATACTCGCCACGCTTGGCAGGCGAGTTGGCGAGCGCAGTTTTGGGGTTTTATACTGAAAGAAAGAAAATAATTAATTTTATTCAGGACATCACACAACATAACAGGACTGGGATACTGATACTGGGAAGGTGCTGCTGCCCACCTTCCGATTGTTATCCCTTTGCCGACTTCTACCGGCACCCACGGGTAGAGTTGGGGGGCTACTATTCTAAGCGGCCCCACGGCCGATTTTCGAAATGCCGTTTTTCAATTTCAGAACCATTTTTGGCGAGTTTAAGTTGCAAATTTTTCATTTGGCTTTGAATGTTTTGCATTTTGGATTAAATTTTGATTAGGTTGACAACACGATGCCTTCAGTAAAAGAGAGGATGAAGAAGTATCGGGATAACATGAAAAATAATTCTGTAAAGTAATCCGAGCACCTGTAATAAGAGATTTTTATTTATTTTTAATTTATTTATTTGGAACCATAACATTATTAAGCTACTAACGTATGAGAATCGATGACATCTGCAGAAGTGTATAACTGTGTAGCAGATGTCAACGCATTTTTCAACAAGATGATTCTAGATCGCAATAGACGAGAACAATATTAACTTGAATAAATATCAAACGAAAAGACAAGAGATAGAATGCGAGCTTACAGAGCTGAAAGTTGTAAAAATCTTGGACTTTTGTCTCTTTGGAAATATCAGATTTTTACCTGATCCCATACTAAAAACCAAGGGTATCCATACCTATGTATATATGTCTTGTATACATGTAAAATTTTCGTAGGTATGTATATAAATACCTGCGACAATTTTGATTCCATGATTGATGTTTATGAAAAATAATATATTATATAAAAATAATATGACATTACTAGAGTATGCTATTACTAGGCGAATACATCTCACACATAAGATTTGCAGACGATACCATCGTAATGGCCGAAACGTTGCAGAACTTACGACAAATGCTGGACGGTCTTGCTGATTCTTCTCTGCGCATCGGTCTCCGGATGAACTTAGACAAAACCAAGATCATGTTCAACGAACATGTTGCTCCGGAACCTATTGCTATCAAGGGAGTTGCGCTTGAAGTTGTTCCACAATATGTTTCTCTAGGGCAGTCGCTCCAACTAGGTAAAAACAACTCTGAGAAGGAAACTGACAGAAGAGTACAGTTAGGCTGGGCAGCATTTAGAAAACTACGTCGAGTATTCTCGTCTCGAATTCCACAATGTCTGAAGACTATAAAGCATTCAATCAGTGTCTAATCAGTCATAGCCCAAAGAATTAGCAAACTGAACTGGCAGTGGGCTGGTCATATTGGCCGAAGAACCGATAACCGTTGGGGTAGACGTGTTCTTGAGTGGAGACCGCGACTTGGCAAACGTAGTGTAGGATGTCCTCCGGCTAGGTGGAGCGACGACATACGCAAAGTGGCTTGTAGCAGCTGGATGAGAAAAGCCGAAGATCGGGCTCAGTGGCGTGCATTAGCACGGAGAGGCTTATGCTCAGCAGTGGACTGATACTGGCTGATGATGAATATAGTATGTACTTAACTACGTTTAAAAAACTTCTATACAAATATTTTTCTAAAAATTCCTGTTTTTAATTCGTACGCGTTACAAATGCCTGTTGCCTTTTTTTAAATGGCGGTTCTAGATGATGGGTATTTGGCTATAGCATAAACTATTTTTTTATAAATAAGACATGGGAAGTTCGCAGATTTTTGCAACAATGTTGCGCTATCGGAAAGTGAGAGACAAAATCAGTTACGCCCGTTATGTCACTTCACGCAAAAACTTCTTGAAATATGTAACTGTATCTATAGGAAATTAAACTTCATAATAAATTAATATAGACTAAAAGGCTTCTGATTAGGTCTTAAAATGAATATGTTCTTCATCTGGAATATTGTCAAATCACCCTTTGAAAGAGTATGACCTGTTACATAGAATGACCCAAATATAAAAAAAATAACCTGAGTAATGTTTTTTGTTTCATTCGTTTTAATAAAAAAAGTATAAATTTATACACACAGGTGTTGGTAAAAGCTGTACTATATCTGTGTTAATTAACATGGGAAAGCTTTTACTTTGCAACAGTCAAGCCTATTATGCCCTACCCATTTGCTCTAGTTACTTATTTATTACCAGTTATTAATTGTGAGTTACCTACCAGGCTGGAACAAATCAATTTAGGGGAGAACCGTCATTTTAAGTTGATCAATAACGGGAAATTTCAATAATCTATCTATCGACGGTTAACCTTACTGGAGATACCAATTTGACACTATTTGTACGGAGCATATGTTATACTGGTCGTAAGAATATCCTGAGTACGTAAGCACGAATTATTTGCGAACAAGTATTTATACCATTACTTAAAGCACTAACGCCTGCTTTAGCGATCTCAAACATTGAAATTTATAGCGAGAAAAATTCCATTCTCGGACGGGATTCGAACCCGCGTCTTCTGACTATCCGTGTCAGACGCCATAAACCAACTAGGCCACCGAGGTTCTGGTCCGAGCATCGAATTTTAACTCTATTTGACTAACCGTCTTGCTGGGACAGACCGACAACTATTGGACAGTTTAACAGTACCATCCAACCGAAAGAAGCATTATTAAGAAATACTTAAACTTTCGTATTGACATCGCAGCCCTTGTAATTTTATAGTATTACTTTTTAAAGCACTAACGCCTGCTCTAGCGATCTCAAACATTGAAATTTCAGTCAAAAGACGCGGGTTCGAATCCCGTCCGAGGATGGAATTTTTCTCTCTATAAATTTCAAAGTATTTATACCGTAAACATAAACAATTGCAGAACGCGCTGCTGTTGGAAATTCAGACAATGAGTTCTCCAAGTACAATGTACAGTCAAGTGTATGTGGTGGCAAGGTATGGCGTATTTTACGTACTAGATGAGTGATGATAGTTTGTACTGAATTCGATTAATTTACGTCAATAATACGATGACGTTTTACTTAAGCAAATATTCGTGCTTGCGTGTATTGTATGTATGAAAGAGAGGATACTCAAATAGTAATAAAGATTATCATTCTTTAAATTTTCTTTTAATTACATAATAATAACCGATATCCATGTAGGATAACAATAAAATGGCCTTCAAAAGAATGTTACGAGTACATAAATATAACACCCATAACTGTAATAATTTGCCATGAGCGTGAGACCATAGGTACTTAGAGTTTAAGGGATACCTATTTGCAGTTTTCTTTAAAGTAGAAGTGTTTGTAAAAACTCTTCTTTCGGTTGGATAAGGCTGTCAAGCTATAGGTACAATAAATGTCGCCCCGTCCCCATACGACGTTAAAATCTACGAAGAAATACTTATTATTTCTTTTTAGGTTAAAATCAACGAAATTCTATTCTCGGATGGATCGTCTCGGTGACCTAGTGGTCATGGCGCTAGACATGGATTGTCGGAAGACGCGGTTCCAATTCCGTCCGAGGATGCGTAATTAAACGTATTCTCTTTAAAATATTTAAAATGACAAAATTTGGTCTTGCCAAGCAGGCGTTGGTGCTATAAACATTATATAATAAAAAATATCAATATGTCGAAAAAAATAATCTATCGAAATAAATGAGCAACATTTCGAAGCATAGACTGCATAGCATAGTGAATCTTCTGGCGTACAGATATGTGAGGAAATTTTCTATGGCATATACCGACAAACCTCCACTCAACTGGAGTTTCACAACTAAACGTCTTTCAGGAATTAGTATTACCAATGCTCGTTTTGTGCCTACCAGCAGCCCAATTTTGCTATTTCACAACTCTCAACAATATATTCCGCTGCAACTGCAGTTCATCGCTTGCTGTCCTTCGGTAATTAGGCAAAAAAACATTCTACTATTTCTATAGACAAATTGGAACGAGGCATCACCTAAACGTAACTTAAACGCTGCTTTTTAATAAATATATACCTACTGTGAGCCTAGCGCGAATAACTGCGTAAGTGCAACGTAAGGTGTCGTTCACAGATAACTAATAGTTTGTACGCCGAAGCGTGACACGTTGACGCTTACGATGCGAATACTTTTTCGCAGATTATTTGTCCTACGGCCTCTAAACACTATTTTACACTGATATTCAGAGCTAACAACGGGTTCATGATCTATCGAGTTAGTAGTAAGTATAAAGTATAAACTTTTTGATCAATCGCTGGCCTCAACAGAAACATAACTGCAGCTGGACTGTTTCTCAATAGAATAAGAAAACGCATAAAAGTCGCCGTTCATCGACGCTTAGATTTTTAGTTAGTGGAGTCGGCGCCCAGTAATTGGTCTATGTTTATCACATAACTTCTTTTAGGGTTCATGGCTGCGTTAAAACAAAATTAGTCAAAATTACTTTTAAGTAATAATATCATAATTTAATTACTTCATAAATCATAATCATGATTTTGTTATAGGTACTTTTATTTTATTTATCCAACAGGATAAAAATATTAAAGTAAAAACTAAAATATAATAAAAATAAAATGTACTAAAAATACTTAAGTAATTCATTTTTAATACGGTATTAAAATACATATAGTCCTTTGTCCGTGATCACAGTAAACAGACAGACAAGAAAATTAATAATTGTTGTACCGATTCTAAATACTTCCTAAGTATACCAATATTTTTTGTCCTATTATAATATACTTACACGCTACAGCGTCACGACCTCGGTAACATTTGTATTATGTGTATATTTCGATATCAATACCGACACTAATTATCGCTAAATTAACCTTGAACCGGCTGGGTTGAACTAATTTTAGTAATTTTCCTCATATGCCATGTAAAAAAATATACATCTGGCTTATTAATGGCATTATATATAACTATTAATAAGTAATCTTTACTTTCCTAAGCACTCTAAAATTAAGAAATCCAAACATAGCCATATAGCTTTTCTACAATACTCTTACAATACGAGATGAACATGGAGAAGACAAAAATTATGTCCAATGCCCATGTTGTGTCTACCCCAGTCCAATACCTACCAACTACTACCAATGCATATCAGTTGGGACCTCAGTTAGTAGGACAGACATCCCAACTTAGGCAGATCAAGTTTCGAGAAAGCGGTTTCGACGCAATCGTCGAATTCAACTCGGCTGGGCAGCGTTACGGAAGTTGGGCAAAGTCTTCTCTTCCAAAATACCTCAGTGCCTCAAGACTAGTCTTTGACCAGTGTGTGTTTCCAATGATGACTTATGGCACTGAAAAGTGGTCTCCTACTATGGGCCTCATAAGTAAGCTCAAAGTCGTACAACGAGCTATGGAGAGGGCTCGGGGTTTCTCTACCCTGTGATCGAATCAGAAATGAGGAGATACGTAGAAGAAACCCAGAAGATAATCCAGTTGAAGTGGCAGTGGGCAGGGCACATAGTAAGCAGAACAAATGTACCATGGGGCTGGAAAGTTCTGAAGTGGAGACCACGGACCGGAAGCGCAGCGTAGCGTCCACCGACAAGGTACACAGACGACCTGATAAAGGTCGCTGCACGACGTTGGATGCAGGCCACTTCCAACCAGTCCTTTTGGAATAAGCCTCCCCCATCATGCCATTATCTCAGCCGTAGTACTGCGGCTAAGATGATGATGATTGTAACTCCTAAACACAGCCAGTTAAAACAGAGAAGCTTGTTCGCTGGGTCAAATAGGAGTCTTAGAAGAGACCCCCTATTACTAAGCCCACGCTATCTTTATAAGTACTTATCAGGTAAAAATCTAAAGAGTATCCTATGCTAATCGTGACAATTATGAAATATATATACTCGTATAATAGGCCAATGCTTTAAAATCTATGACTAAACGCTTCACAATGCTCATTACACGAGCCAAGCAAAGAGCCTATTCGTCTGATTAACCCATTAAGAATGATTATAATCTGCCTCATACACTGTTGTTAATTCAATAGGCTAATGAGCACATTACCCTGTCATGGAAGTGTTAATAACATTACGGACTTAATGTGATTAATACTAATGTGACGTTTTTTTTGAACTGGGCTTAGTTTTATTATAATTATATTGTCACCATCTACACAACACATAACTTTGTCTGTATCTATTGAGGATTTATAAATATAGCTTTATAATAATAGTAGATATATTACTTTCTTATATATTAATGTCGGCAATTTTTCGCCTGGTATGGAAGTGGCATGATTTTGATTAGGGGGCTCCACAATTTGAACTATATTAAGTGATTCCTTAGAGTTGCCAATCAGGTGACATACTAGGTGTTAGGACCCTTTGGCTAGTCCACCTTGGTAGTTATCACCGCAGTGCTAGATATTCTGCCTCAGAGCTGTAGTGTGGAATCGGAATTGTGTTTAGGTGGAAGGGCTTTGTAGAAAGTGAAATAGTTTCATTGAAAAATAATATGTATAGATATAGAATATGTATCATTTTTTTTTAATAATATGATCTTCAAAGCACTAACGCCTGCTTTGCAAGACCAAACATTGCACTTTTAGTAAGATACTCGTAAATACACATCCTTGGACGCGATTCGAACTCGCGCCTTCCGACAATCCGTGGCAGACGCCATTACTAGTGAGACATACCGTCCGACCATCGAATTTGAACTCACTATTTGATTTTTAACCGTCGTATGGGGATGTATAAGTATATAAAAATGATGATAATATAGAAATGATTTTTGGGCATGTAACTTTCGTTTCCCTATTGATTTATTTTATGCTGGTCGGAATTATCGTGCTTATGCTTTCGCGGGAAGAGAAATGATCTCAGTATCACCACAAAACAAATAATAGTACTACCTACGTATCACGCTGAAGTCACATGGAGCTGCTCTCTTTCTACCTATTTTCAAGAATGAAATCTGATTTATTTCTTTTATTATTACAGAAAATGGAGTCACAGAGCCATGCCATGCCCAGCTGGAGTTCTGCGTATATCTGGTGTCAGCTGCGTCCGGCTTGCATACGCGAGAGGCGAGAGCACTTCGATTCTGGTTCAAACCTCAAGTGCCTCCAGATGAAAGGTTCCACGAAGCACAGGCCTTCTTCAGGGAACTTGTTAGTCCACAGGACTTTCCCAAAGGTAATTATTCCGGAAATCAATTTATGCAAGAGATCCGAAGCTTGCATGGATATAATTTTGCATCTCAGAACAATATTTAAGATCAAATATTCCAATTGCAGTGCGTTGTATATAGTCTGACAGCAACCGCTTTACCGCGCTTTACGTAAGTGCACGGTGAGACGCGGGTTTCGCCACAGCTGCCACGGATTACACCATAGTTACTTAAGCTTTTCCTCTCCGCACCGCGTCTGTCATACCTCAGGCGCGGTACAGCGGTTGCGGTCAGACTATTGATTCTGGTGTGGTGACCTATGAAGGCGTACAACTTCATAAATTCCACCACAGTCCTAAATAAAGCATACCTAGCAGTAGTACAAAACCCATGCTCTAATAACAATTGAAAATAACTTTTGGATGGCAAAAGCAAGTGAAGTTACTAGGCGAACAAAATACTAACAAAGAGAGTGAAACGCGTGCCGCCCGTGCAGACGGCTACGAGCGATTCTGATACCAGAGGCCGTAGCACAAACAATTTGCGAAAATATACTCGTATCGTAAGTGTCAACACGTCACGCTTCGGGGTACAAACTATGAGTTATCTGTGTCACAGTTGCCCTAGATAATAGCATATAACCTTTATCTACACTACTTGGTTTTAACATAGCTATTGTTAATATAGTAAACTTATTATTGCTATGCCGTTAAAAATTGCATTTATTCAATAAATGTAGACAGAGAAATTACAAGCAGCAGCACACCTTGTCATACATTTGATAGAATATTAAGAAATAATCAAGTACGCTGTTTTAACATTTCAGACTATGTGGGGTTCATCAAGAAAATAATTAAGCTGATGCAAAACAAGTATCACCAATTGAAATTATTGGAAATTGAGCTCAGACAAGAGGAATCTGGGCCTCCACCACCAGGTATTATTTTGATTTCGTTGTTTTGCATAGAATTGGATATTTTTTTTTTGTTTATATACACTGGGTCAGAGAAATAACTGGGAATTAGCAGTAAAATAAGGGTTTATTTCAGTGTGGGCTTTTAAAAATTAAAATCTAGTTAGATTTAGATGTTTTGGTCAAAGTAGATTTTTTTAAAACCACACATACCTATTTGAATAATGTTTATGATCATATTCATTACAATCTAATAAATAAAAGTGCATATACCAATTTACTACATAGTCTCCCTCTTTCGCTACACCTATCTCGGCGAACGCCAGCCCGAGCGTAGGGGTACACTGGAAAACAGCGTCGCGGAAGCATGAAAATGTCACGCGACTTATGCTGAGTGTAACCCTTTTGCCAGCAATAATCACCTTACTTACCATTGTCTGCATACTGTTTTTTTTTGTGATATTTTCTGTGGTAATAAATAAATATTTCATTTTCATTTAAATTTCATGAATAGAATTAGAGCCTCAGAAAGTATTCTAAACACATTGAAATAAACCCTTTATGATGACAAGTGTATTGCCTTTTGTCTTCCGGGTTATACTTAAGCACTCAATGAAAATAGTACCAATTATATCATAATTTTCTAATTCTTACGTATAGTAATAACGCTAATATATATAGGCT
The DNA here is from genome assembly GCA_917880725.1 of Selenia dentaria. Lineage (NCBI taxonomy): Eukaryota > Metazoa > Arthropoda > Insecta > Lepidoptera > Geometridae > Selenia > Selenia dentaria. Next base: position 13,953,976 of record OU862888.1, on the reverse strand, counting down.
GCACAAAATGTTCACTGATTCAGATACAAGTATATGAATAGACAGGTACTTAAGTGGTCAGAAGCCAGGCCCAATATACTAAAAATTCAGCCGAAAAAAAACCTCTTTAGATAGATTAGATAGATAGATAAACTCTTTATTGAAACACCACACTACTATGTTACAAAAAATAAAAATAAAACTAGCAGACTGGAGTAGACATCTTAAGGGTGGCTCCCACTCATCAAGGCTGGTGGAGTGGCACCTAGGTTATTCGAAGTTCTCAACCTCTCTTATCAAGTGACACTATGGTTTCATATAAGTAACTCCTTAAGTTTTTATGGGGCTTATTCCAAATTAACAGACGTCTCGAACTAAAGGCAAGATCTATGAGGAAAAAGAGGAACCAGTCTTTTTATCACTTCATTACTTATAGATTCATATATAATACAGCTGCACAGATGTCCCACATATTTCGGTTTAATATAAAAGGTATCTCAGCAGGAACTTGATTAAAAGAACTCAAAAATATAATTTGTATTAATTTAATGTTTTTTTTCTTGATCTGTACAGAGGTAAACATAATGGGATTTACACATGATACAAAATATTGGTGGTTTAACCATTACTGTGTAAATGTATTCTTGCCAACAGAGCAATGGTGTAAACCCACCGTTACTCGGTTGGCAAAAATACATTTACACATGAAACAAAATATTTGTTAAACCCACCATTGCTCTGTTGGCAAGAATACATTTACACATGAAACAAAATATTGGTTAAACCCACCGTTACTCTGTTGGCAAGAATACATTTACACATGAAAAAAAATATTGGTTATACCCACCGTTACTCTGTTGGCAAGAATACATTTACACATGAAACAAAATATTGGTTAAACCCACCATTGCTCTGTTGGCAATACATTTACACATGAAACAAAATATTTGTTAAACCCACCATTGCTCTGTTGGCAAGAATACATTTACACATGAAACAAAATATTGGTTAAACCCACCGTTACTCTGTTGGCAAGAATACATTTACACATGAAAAAAATATTTGTTAAACCCACCGTTACTCTGTTGGCAAGAATACATTCACACATGAAACAAAATATTGGTTAAACCCACCGTTACTCTGTTGGCAAGAATACATTTACACATGAAAAAAAATATTTGTTCAACCCACCGTTACTCTGTTGGCAAGAATACATTCACACATGAAACAAAATATTGGTTAAACCCACCGTTACTCTGTTGGCAAGAATACATTTACACATGAAAAAAAATATTGGTTATACCCACCGTTACTCTGTTGGCAAGAATACATTTACACATGAAACAAAATATTGGTTAAACCCACCATTGCTCTGTTGGCAATACATTTACACATGAAACAAAATATTGGTTAAACCCACAGTTACTCTGTTGGCAAGGATACATTTACAAATGAAACAAAATATTGGTTATACTCACCGTTACTCTGTTGGCAAGAATACATTTACACATGAAACAAAATATTGGTTAAACCCACCGTTACTCTGTTGGCAAGAATACATTTACACATGAAACAAAATATTGGTTAAACCCACAGTTACTCTGTTGGCAAGGATACATTTACACATGAAACAAAATATTGGTTAAACCCACCATTGTTCTGTTGGCAAGAATACATTTACACATGAAACAAAATATTGGTTAAAGCCACCGTTACTATGTTGGCAAGCATACATTTACACATGAAACAAATATTGGTTAAAGCCACCGTTACTCAGTTGGCAAGAATACATTTACACATGAAACAAAATATTGGTTAAACCCACCATTGCTCTATTGGCAAGAATACATTTACACATGAAACAAAATATTGGTTATACCCACCGTTACTCTGTTGGCTAGAATACATTTACACATGAAACAAAATATTGGTTAAACCCACCATTGTTCTGTTGGCAAGAATACATTTACACATGAAACAAATATTGTTTAAAGCCTCCGTTACTCTGTTGGCAAGAATACATTTACACATGAAACAAAATATTGGTTATACCCGCCTTTGTTCTGTTGGTAGGAATACTTTCTTAACGAAATATTGCAGTACATTTTGCAGTAAGGGCTGTATTTCACGGATTTGACGTTTTTGTTTCTCAGTTTTCTCAGGGTGGTGCTCAGTCATTACATTCCTAACACCCCCAGAGAAAATAATCCAAAGGAGTTATATCGCAACTTCGTTTGTCAGTGGCCAGTTTTGGTCTCCAAAACGAGGTATGATATGTCCTGGAAACTTGTTTTGCAATGACATCATTGTTTTACATGTGGTGTGATAGATGGCGCCATCCTTTTGAACGCCTAATTCGTATATTAATTTTTTCTTCCAAAACAGCAACGGTGGTCATCTTACCGATATTCTGTTTCGTTTAAAATTTCATTATACACACTGCACACAAGTAAAAAATAAATGAATTATTGTATATGTAGGTATGTATATTTTTTATTTTTGGTTAATTATATAATTCTTGCTGAGATAGTTTGAACTGAATCTTATTTTGTATCCCTATCTCTTTTAAATATTTATGTAGGTACTTATTGACGCTTTATATCCTATAAAAATATATTTTTAATTTTATCATGCAGAATCAAACGGCGTTCTTCTCAGTAAGAGCATAATATACAACTTTAGTAACGGGTGTATGTATAATACTATAAAAGTATGTAATGTATACAGTGCATGTCTCATACTGTTGTGTTGTTATATTGTTCATTTAGTCCAATGCACACTCATCGATAGTTTCCCGATAGAAGAGAACACGAAAACTGTCTATTGACTTTACAAAATATATGCATAGATCGGCGTAAAACTCTACTATTGTTTATTTTGGGTGGAAAAAGTTACGTGAAAATCTGATAACGATTTGCGTGTTGAATCTCAGCTTTCATTGTTTTTCAAAATCAGAACAAACTATACAACACGATGTAATTACACATGTTGTCTTTTTAGGTGGACTCGTTCGGTTTGTACATTTGCCAACTAATGTGTTTTAAAAATGAGAGCAAGTCTCATGTCAAGGAGTCCATGCTTCTGAGTAACAGAACCAACTGATATTCTGCACTAGGTCTGGCCACTAGCCGCTCTGGGCCCGCATGAAGGATTATGACCCATACTCCTCTAATAATAAACTAACGGGCTGTTACTTATAATTTTGTGACATATAATATCTGAGATTAAACTTCTTATCATAGGGCTCGATGCGATAAACAATAAAAACATTTTTTCTTGTTGTTGTACACTTTACACTACTGTCCCTACACTCGTGCACCGTCACCAATAATAAACACCTTTACACTTTAAAAATGGGACAAACATAAAACAAATAATTATAAAAAACCGCTGTTTTAAATTGTTTTCGCCCTTATCAAAATAAGATTTGTTATGGAATGACAGCCGCTTTTTAAAGCTGTCGCTCTAATCAAGCTAAAGTTTGTCAATGGCTAACACGGGGCAGTAACGTCTTATTTGTGATCCGATGGCTCAACCCATCCACAAATATTTATTACTCCAGAGAATGTAACACGACGCCGAATGTACATACAAGGGCATTAGCACGGGGTCAGGTTTCTGACATTGGCTTTTTCTCACACTTATTAGGAACGTAAACATCTATACTTAAATTAATCTCAAAAAAACGTCACGCGCGTCGTCGTGTAAAGTCGTTAGCGTGGACAAAAAAAATCAAGCGGGGCAGTCTTTGGGTACTGCGCCGATAGTAGTGAAAACTATTCGAATTAGGTATTTTTAAGACACACAGTATAAGTAACAACAATAGGTAGTCATGCAAACCATTATCGTGCCTAAAGAAGTTTTCACTTCACAGCTACATTATCTATGATAAAGCGTTCGGTGACGGTGACGCGAATTCCTTAATTTTTCTCCACCCAAAAAGTCGATGGCTATGACGCGAGGACCATAATTTTTGTTCACCCAAAAAATGCTCAACGCACCTAAAAAGTATTCACTTAAAAAAATAGACAAGCTGTATAACGCTGTCGACGAGTGTGTCTTGGCCCTCACCCTTTATCTGCTATTTCTGTATAATATTTCTTTTGTGGTTGTTTCTGAGCTATAATAATATTGTTCTGTTTCCTTAAAACTCTTACTTTGTTTATTTCTTATATGTTCATTTTGTTCATGTTTATTTTTTGTTGTGTAATTATAATTAGTATTGTATCCTTTCATGTACTTACCCTTTCCTAAGATCATTATGACTAAGAGTTCACGCAGCTTTTTAAGATAACTTACGTCTTTGATTATTTATTAGCGATTATTAGATTTTTATCATTTGATTAGATTATTAGAACTTATGCCTACTCACAGAGTTAAAAGTTGTTTGTAAATATATTTGTAGGGGGCAATTCAGTAAAGTAAAGTAAGTATGTTAATACCACTCATCTATGAAGCATGTGTAGAATTTCGTCTACAGATGTTTATGTCCATAGATCACTGAGCACTGGTTTGGTTGTAACTATCATAGGTAAACAATTCTGCTGTGGATAAAGTATTGGATTATTTTTAATATTAAATATAATATGGGGTAACATGCACACAAGGTCTTCAGGTCCCAAACTAGGCAGTGCCAGTACTATGGTAACCTGATGATTGATATATATACACACACACACTGTATACAGGTCAAATAGACATGTTGATGCACACAAATATTTGGCTGTCCGGGGATCGAACACGGGATCAACGGTTCAGAAGGAATCTACCAACTACGCCAACCGGCCTGTAAATTGTATGGAAATTCAGCAATTAATTACAATAAATACATCTATATTAAAATAACTACATATTTATTTATAAAAAATACACAAAGCAACTTGTTTCACGAAATGGTAGACTACATTATTTTGCTTCAATTACAAAACAACTTTACATAACTTCATAATTTTTATATATTTCTTACTATTGTTTTTATCTTATTTATTTACATAAGTGATTCCCATCTTTCATATTAAATTGTGTAAAAACCATGATAGTTTTCGTAACACATTTTTAGAATGTTGACTATACAAACACACATGCTAGAGAATGGTATGATTTATTACTTCACTTCTCTTTATTTTGTGCACACAATCTGAACTATTTCCTCCACAAGTTTCGATACAAAGTTTTAATAAAGTCACGTGGATCTTGCTGTACATACGCACATTTTACTTATTAGGTGCTAGTGCACTTGATTACAACCAGTGTCGAATCCCGCCTAATGGCTAATTGTGTTTTCAGCCTACATAGACGACAGTGTATTAAATCATACAACTGCTATATCGGAACAAAGAGTTTTGGACATGATTGAGAATGCTTACCCCAACCCGATGGCTGTCGATGATTTTGTTAGGTAAGTCTCTAACGTATGTTTTATAAAACTCTGATAAATGTTGTGGTGCCTAAAGATATTTTCAAATCTAGTAATGTCAATGTAAAGATCAGTTTATAACCGACGATAGCTCAAAGGTAGTCTAGGTCGTATACTGTTCCGATCCCTACCTTGAGTTCAAGCATTTAGGGCAATACTTTTACTAGCACTGCCTGGTCTAACTACCACCCTCAACATCTAAAGCCCGGTGTCATACTGAATTTCGACAGTTCAATATTTCGACAAGTCGCTTAGTTCGGAAAAACATAGTTTGACAGGTCATTGCTTCGACAGAACATATATTCGATCAGAATTACTCCCACAGAACGTAGCGGAGTATCTAGTCAGAGCAATGTCACGATAGGTGGGATGATGAGCGAAGCGAGGAGGACTGTTTTTTTGTTGTTAGGTTGAATGATGACCACACAACAAGCGAGCCACGCGAGCGTAGCGAGCGTGTCGCGGCAGCGGCCGGCTAAGAGCCAGAATTAAGCTAACCTACACCTCGTTAGGGATATAACGCAGCACTCTTGGGATAAAATTCTTGTTGATTATATGTCCTGTCGAAGCAATGACTGGTCGAACTATGTTATTTCGAAGTAAGCGACTTGTCGAAGTATTGAACTGTCGAAATTCAGTATGACACTATCAGAATTCAGTATACGTATGGTCCCGTTTTACCCTTTGGGTACGGAACCCTAAAAATGTGTACTCTCTCTCTCTCAGCCGTAGGACGTCCACTGCTGAACATAGGCCTTCCCCATGATTTTCCAAAAGGACCGGTTGGAAGCGGCCTGCATCCAACGTCGTCCTGCGACCTTTATCAGGTCGTATGTCCATCGTGTCGGTAGACCCAGAACCTTTCGGCCCCATCGGCCATCTGTTCTGCGTGCTATGTGCCCTGCCCACTGTCACTTCAACTGGCTAATCTTCTGAGCTATGTCGGTGACTGTCGTTCTTCTACGGATCTCCTCACTTCTGATTCGATCACGTAGAGAAACCCGGAGCATAGCCCTCTCCATAGCTCGTTGTGCGACTTTGAGCTTATCTATGAGGCCCATAGTAAGAGACCACGTTTCAGTGCCATAAGTCATCACTGGTAACACACATTGGTCGAAGACTCTTGTCTGGAGGCACTGAGGTATTTTTGACGAGAAGACTTCGCGAAGTTTCCGGAACGCTGCGCAGCCCAGATGGATTCGACGATTGACCTCTTTCTAAAAGTTGGACCTGCCTAGTTTGACTGTCTGTCCCAGGTAGATGTACTCGTCAACAACTTCGAGAACTGAGTCCCAACTGATATTGGGGTAGGTACAACATGGGCATTAGACATAATTTTCGTCTTATCCATGTTCATCTTAAGACCTCATCTTAAAAAAAATGTGTACAAGTAAAGCAAAATAAGGTTCCAGAAAACCAATCAAACCAAAAAAACCAAAGAATCAAAGTTTGATTCATTCATCATCATTTCATTTTTAATAATTTATTTCTTTGCGAAGATTGACCTTTATCAGCAACAAAATCCATTAGTTCCATAATACAGGTCTCTTTTTTTGAAAAATAATTTTGTTCGATTTCCGTCAAAAGTAAAAGATTTAAATTTTAGTGATAAATTGTTCTCACTGAAATGTTAAGTCTATAAACCTTATAAGGTAGAATCAAGAGAACTAAAAAAAAATTGTCACCTATTATGTACACCTAGATTTCATAGACAAATAAAGTCATTGTATCATTGTATCATAAAAAAAACTAAATATGCAGTTATAGTTTTCTTATAAATCGAGGGCATCTCTCCTTTCACGATTTTTCTCTCACTCTCGTGGTCCCGGACTCTGCCATGGCCGCCCTTCTCAAAAAGCCACCCTGTATAGACTGCGGGTACAGATTGTCAAGATCTATGAATATGGCAAAGTCTCATCTCATTTTGATTAAATACGTTCAATTGAATTTTTTGATTTATATCTTAATTATTTTCAGTGCCGGAAAATGGTCAAAGTCTGAAGTGAAAGATGCGTTAGAATCATTAGAAGAAAAAGGACTTACTCGCGCCATGTCCGATGGCATTTATGTCAGACAGCATAGTGTTGATACCCAGGTAAAACATGTTAATTGTTTTCTAATTTCTGGACATAAATAACCTTATCTACACCCACGACGTGAGTCCTAGTAGTGGTTAAAAATATTAAGATTTCACGTGTATTACTACATTTAATTGCCAAATAGTAACGAAAAAAAAATCTGTGACAATTTGCGATAGAAAATTTAGGTGAGGCAGAATAATCCATCCACATAATCCATTAACATTTATCGGATTCCTAATAGATGGTCCCTGCTGGATAGTGTCAATTATATAGGACAGTTAGGTAATATATGTGATGGTGTGATTCTTCTAGAAGAGTACCTTTCGGTGGACTAAAATACACAATATTCTGCTTTAATTAGGCTGTCCCAACTATAAAAAAATAAATAGGAGTGTGCAAGAATTCTTGTGTTTAGTCTTAAGTATGAAGACAAGTGTAATAACTGGGAGAATGAGATATAACCCATGCGTTAGCCGGAAAAAACAGGCAAAAAATGTAAAAAAAGATTTTTAAAAGTACCGTATATACTTTAACATGTATTACATAAAAATAAGTTATGACATTACAAGTATACACCTAAATTTTATTTATTTGTATAGAACATTAAGGCGAAATGGTAGCGAAGTTGTATGGCTTATTTAAACTCAGCCTGCGCGCTTTCAAATACTCAAATTGTTGTGTTATTTTATATTCTAAAAGTATGTAATCTTACGATTTTACAAAGACTAAGTTCACTAAAGTATTTGAATGTTTGTTGGGAATACAAACATATTTTTCCTAAAAATATTTTTAATTAAGTGGAGTAGTTTAATTCCATCGACGGGAACGTCCTTTAGAGTATTTTTTTTCTATAGAACCAAATTTCTTTATTCGTGTATCGTTGAGCAAATCCACAAAAGTATTTTGTGGACGTTTATTGCACAAAAAAAATACATTTTACGTTTGCGTAGGTCTAGTTTGAAATATTCGTCTGGACGAAATGTCAAATTTGAAGCACATTTTCGCCTTAAAGTGACAAGTTTAGATGGCACAGCAACTGTTAGGGGGAGCCGTGGCACTTTCTTTCATTACTATGAAGGTGCCACGGCTACTACTGTAGCAGCACGACCTAGATCTTCAAGATTCAAGGCTTGTGCTGCATTGCACTACGCTGGTAACTTGAGACAATAGCTGTTCAGTCACATTCACTCTTCAACCCTAACATAGTAGTAGGTACTTTCTAGTTTCGAGGCAAAATATCTGGCAGTGGAGTGATACGTTGTGTGACCTAATCGTCACCACTTTTGGTTTACTTAATTGTAATAGTTTTTGCCGAAATAAGAGTACTCTTTTCTGCAACCATATGATAACTGCATAATATATGCCAATTATTTGAAACACTCCAGTAAGTGCAGTTGACTGGAAAACCAATCAGTTGCCATCACAGTTCCCAAGGCATTGTATTGGAAAAAAAGCAAAAAAGATAAATAATTGGTTAAAAAAAATCTAACATTACTGTAGACATAAATTAGGATGGGAAACACGTGATCCCTTGGCATGACATTGCGATAGTCTTGCTTCACCTGTCTTCTAAGGTGAAACTAAGAAATGTAGCAATAGCATGGTAGTTAGGAACTTAGGTTAAGATAAATTCAGTTTGTAAAATTTAATAACTAAGGTTTATCTTATACAAAGTGTGAATGAGACCCCCCCAAAAAAAGAGAAAAATGTCACCTCCCGGATATTTCTTTTTTTTCCTGTTCAAGGTATAAAACTCCTGTAACACTCATTAAAATAATAATAAAAATTAAAAATAATACCTTTTGCAAACTTCAATGACAGGTTGTGAAACAAATGCCTACGTTGTGTTCATCGCGCCAACCGAGCATAGCTGTGATAACTGCGTTGTACTGCGAGAAGCAAGCAGTTGACGCCATGATGGACAATCAAGAGACGTACGTGCGATATACTACTGTCGGTAAGTACTTTCAACTTTTATTACAATAACTGACGCCCGTCCCGCTGTCACAAATCTGCGAAAAACCTAAACACAAGTACTCACACACTACTACTGAGTGCTCCAGGCTGCTGTTTAAACGTTATAAAATACACGTCGCCTGCAGTCATATGAAAAATACAGTAATGGCTGTATTCCATTAGGGGCACTGAGACGTGGTCTCTTACTGTTATGTTACTGTATTAACAAGCTTAAAGTCGCAACGAGCAACGGAGAGGGCTATGCTTGGAGTGTCCCTGTGTGATAAGATCCGAAATGTCGATGATCTGATCTGGACTAGAAATTAAGTCACCGACGTAGCTCTCAAAATTAGTAAGTTGAAGTGGCAATGAGCAGGCCACATCACTCGTAGAACCCATAACCGATGGGGAAGAAATGAGTGGCGAACATTGCACCGGATGACGTAGACCCCCCGCTAGGTGGACCGATGACATTTTCAGAACGGCGGGGAATCGCTGGATGCAGGAAGCGAATAGCCATTCCAAGTAGCAATCCAAGTTGGCGTTCTATGGGGAAGGCCTGTGTTCAGCCGTGGACGTCTTCCGGCTGATAATTATGATAATGATAATTCCATTAGAGAGCAGAAATCGATCGCAACAGGCGCATTCGATCGTTACGAGCACGTCAAATCCACGATGGCGTCAAGGATAACGCTCACGTCGCGACACACTAGTGGATCGGAGGTAGTTATTTACGATCGTTACGAGCTGTTTTTTTCGGGTTACAAAAAAGTAATATATGAAAATAGCATTTTCTCTGTTGAATTTAGCGCCATAGACAAATTATTGGCTCATTACAGGCTGACAGATTGACAATTGGGTGGAAATTTTCGCAATTGGTTTACCATGTCATTTGGAATCAGCGAGCACAAATATTCAGCTCAAATGAAACGATAAAATGAGAAAAGGTCATTCAGTATTGTCAAATTATTGGGCGGCATTTTCGTAATCACTTTACAGTTTCATTTGGAATCGGCGAGTACAATTTTCAGCTCAAATGGAACGATAAAACGAGAAAAGGCCGTTCAGAATTGACAAACAATTGGGCGGGATTTTCGTAATAGCTTTACCATTTCATTTGGAATTAGCGAGTACAATGTTCAACTCAAATGGAGACGAATTTTGCGAGCGTTAACGGCTTGAAATGGAACGTAGAGCATGTCACACCTGGTACACGTGTCACAAGAAAGTGATCTAAGTGTCTAAGTTAAGTGTGAAAGGACCACAATGATTGAAGCGTAAAAAAGACAAATCAATGTTTCGGTGAGGAAGGTTTGTGAAATCCGTGACTTGGAGGTGATAATCGATATTAAATTACAATTGAAACGTAACCACGAAAGAGGCAACACTGTTATTAGGCTTCATAAAGCGTAACACCAAAGTTTGATATCCTTGTACTAAAATAACGGTACAACTAATTGGTACCTACTTAGCATCTTGTGACATATTGAAAAAAAACAAGTGTGGCATAAAACTTCTTTTATACCATTCCCACTCTAAAAAGCTTATTTTATTCACTGAAAACACTGAAAAACTGAAAAAGGCCTTTTAATCACTGTTTTGGTGTTTGAATTTAGAACACACCAATATATTCGATCTCCATCTCAATGCTTATACATCTTCCTTACGCAAAGAATAGTCGACATACAAACTCTTTGTGCAAGTAACTCCTCGAGATTTGATTGGTCGATATTAGTGACAAGGAGTTTAGCATTAGAATAAAAACTGTATTGTGTTCTTGGCTGCGATTATATAAAAAAAAAAAAAAAAATTACTCCTATGTTTAGTAATTATTAAAATTTTAATTGCATTTTAATTAATTTAACCTTCCTTTTTTCTTCATTAAATGTCTATTTTCGCTCAAATTATTTCTTTTTCTCGCGGTCATGGTATAAAGTATAGTATGCAACTCTTGAATAAAACGGATTTATATCGAGGGCCATGAATCACTCGCATCGCTCAGGATTCTAACACTTGAATAACTCGCTATGCTCGTGATTCAATCATCACGAATCACTCCCTGAGGTCGTGATTCGGTCGTTAGAATCCTTCGCTTACTCGTGATTCATCTATGGCCCTCGCTTTAAATCCGTTCTTTATTCACTAGTTGCATAATATACTATAATGCTGTGCACCCTTATATCTATGTAGACTACAGTGATAGTCCTTAACGCTTTTTTAAATGCATACCATACACGACGAAAGAAAAATGCGCTACAATTATTTATCCTAGATTACCGGGCACCTCCTACTCGATTGATCGAAGTCTATATTGAATCTGCGACTAGAGTCTGTTTTTTGCCCTTGTGGAGCCTCGCATAACTACTAAGAATTGCACTGTTGACTATATGTTAAAAGAAGTAATAAATTAAAATTCTCTTTCCTTTACATTATAGTACATTACTGCAGAATCCAGTAAGTAAGTCTTCCTGGCCAAGTTAACCGGTTATATACGAGGCCAGGATGTCTTTCTTACTGGTTGAGGCTTGTATACTTAATGCTTTTCTCAAAAATGCTATTATCAGACCAACTGTTGGCTTGTTTTTTTTGCCTTCCACTTCATAAATTTTTCATAGGTTTTCATATATCGCTTCTTGGATTATGGAGGAAGTAAATTGTTTTTTGATAATTCGGCCTCAGCTTTTAAATCAGGAGGAGTGCCATCTATTTCCGAGTCAGATTCGCTTGAACTCATTTTTTGGGATTATCTATGTTCACGCGGTAAATTAAAACACAATTGCCGCAATTGAATGTGAAATCCCGCCCGTCGTTTTTTTTTACTAACAAGTTTGCGTTTAGTTTGAACATTTTTCTATTTTTACATTACATGCACGTTTTAGTAAAAAAAATAAAATTATTGTTTATTAATCCACATTTTAATTTTAGAATGGAAAGTTTTAATCCAACATGATTTATAAACTGAAATTACTAAATACAAACATAAAATCCCAAACATTACTAAGTACAGAATGCATCGTACATACTTTTTCTGCGTCGCGTTATGTGGCACTGTATAAAGCTCCAAAAATATATCTATTTCATAAAATGTCACCAAAAAGAGAGATAGATATATATTAGGAGCCTCCCTCCTATAACCATGTTATAATGGCTAAACTCTAATCTGTGTCTGGTACTATGTTTTTTTTCTAAGCAGATCTAAAGAGAATGACCTACTGTCCAGTAAGTGAATACTTACTGGACAGTAAGAGATTCCAAATTTAAAATCTCGCTTCTTACTGGACAGTTGGGAATAAGTCTCCGGTAGAGTTCACTTTCTGGATACATGTTAGAGATGTTATGGCAACATTACATAAGTACCGTTTTTGAGAAAATATAATTTACTAGTTTAATTAATTTAATTGAACAATAATCATGTCAGGTACACTCCAAATAAAAATATAGTAGATGTGCCTAGTTTTAGCTTAGCGAAGTTATTCTGTATTTTAGTATTTGTTGTTATGGCAACATAAACACATTATCTGTGAAAATGTCAACTGTCTATCAATTACGGTTCCTGAGATACAGCCTGCTCACAGACTGACAGACATACAGACGGACGGACAGCGGAGTCATAGTAATCGTTTTACCCTTTGGGTACGGAACCCAGAAAAAGAGCGTGGACAATAATACGTTTGACTAAAAAAACTATTAGGTTAGAACTAGGTTTAGCCTAATTCTGGCATTGTATGGTCATGTACCATTAAACATAACGCTCCTCCTCGCTTCGCGCGTGGGCGCACTTATACTTTGCTCTGACTTGAGAGTCCACGTGAACCGTGAACTGCTAGTTCTAGCCAGTATGATGAATGCTGAATGACCGTAGTTCTAATCGAAGGTAGTGCCTATAAACGGCTAAAACTAGGTGTAACCGCAATTCGGCTTTTAGCCATAACATTTGTAACCAAACTACCTTTGACCAACCTTTTCAATCAAAATAATTTATTTTTTCAAAATTACTTTTTACCTGTTTTCGTTTTAATTAAATGTACATTTGACTCGTTAAGAGTTTTGACTGCAATATATGCATACGACGTCATTCGATTAGCAAAACCAGTACGTGTAGAGGTAATATTATTTTTTACTGAAGGTTACCTCTTCAGCCATTTTGAACTCCTGGTTGAGGATCGTTATGGACATCGTGTCTTTGCAAATGGTGCCTGTTTTTCTCAGAACCCGTGTCTTATTTTGTGAAACAGCGGGACAGGTCAGAAACTTACTTAGACATACAAATCATCAGCTAATTGAAAAATCACACATTCTAATCAATTATAAGCGTCCGGGTCTGATGATGGTATGGATCCCACCTCAACACTTAGCCTAAATAAGTTTCTCCGTTCTATAGTTTATAGAACCTACCTCAGTCTCAGTTAATGTTCCTTGCGAGCCTTTCAGCAGTTGCAAGTCTGTCAAATTTTGAGTCGGATTTCATGTTTGATACGAGTAAGTATCTATACAGAGTGTGCCATGTGCACTGTAACACTTTTTTTAAATCTAGTAATCTCATACCATACAGGACGTTTAAAATGACATCAATTTCATTAATGAAAAATGTTCTGAACTTTTTTATGAATAATCAAAATAATGACACTACTTTATAAATTATGTACAGAACCTATTTATTAATTTAATTTGAATTAATTTTAAACCTTAGTCCAAACATCACAAAATCTCGCAAGGAAGTTCACGTTCATGATTCAAGTTCTCTCTGATATTTTACACTGAAGGTTTATTTTTAATGTTATGTGGCTAGTGCGATAAATGGACAATTTCATATTAAAATCCCTATTACTTTCTGCATACATTTTGTGCGGGAGGGAGGGCGTTGCATACAGCATCCCTTCTATATGCATTTTTCCAGCAGAAGTGTCGCTATTATGTTAAGATTATATTAATATAAAAATGTATTATCCCAAAAAATAACCCTGTGGATGTGTTATAGTCTCTAAGCCCGCGGGCTAAAGTTATTATTCAATCTTTTATGCTTTCCTGTTCCTCAACGCATAGTATGTATATATAGCTTTATAGCTCATTGACGCTCATATTGAAATATTAATAACTGAAGATGATATTAGAACTGTAGACTAAAGTATAGACAAACTGTATACATAAAGTATATAATTATAACGCGAAAGCCGGTTTTTAAATAGTTGATCTGATATTTGCCCAGTTATTAAGTTCTTACTAACTAGTGTAGTATACTGTAGCATGTTGAGCCAATTGCAATCAGTTGACGCAAATTGAATTAAACTCTTGTCTTGTGATAAAGGTTATGATAGTTTAATGAGGTTAATACGGTATGGTTTCTGGAGAATTCTTATCGCACTTATGATAAAACAAAAATGGTGTAGGTAAACTTCAAACATAATAACTTATTTAAAAGCAGCAAGAATTATTTTTGTATTATATTTACTTGGTTATATTTTATTATACTTAGTTATGGATACACCTGGCCCCTCCGTACTAGATTAAGCTGCTGAGTAAGCTTTATTGTGCTTACTCAGCATGGAAACTCTTACACCTTTACTAATAAACGTTGCGTAACTTTATACTAGGCGTAACTTTCTTTGTCTTGCTCTCACGCGTGACTATTACTGTAAACGAAAAATTGACAGATAGATACGAATAACTATTCCGGGTATAGCGAAGTTTATTAGTAAGGCCGTTAGAATATAGATTGTTATTATGCAGACACAGCTGCCTGTGTTTCGGCAGGTGTGAACTGTCCATGTATTTTAGATCATAATTAAATCAGCCTCCAAAGCGGCAACACGTATTTTATTTTATAATTTTAATTAAATTAATAATTAGTTTTTAAAAACATAATTATACGCGCCTAAATCAAGAGTACTTTAATAACAATCGCCTCTCAGTGTTATGGTTGCTATTATATGAAGCGTGAATCCATTAATTGTATTATTAATGCAGTGCCGTGACGAAACTTCAAGAGTCAATTACTTAGCCATGCAACAATTAACAAAAAATATGTGTAGTGTTTTTCAACACACGTGCTCGTAAAGTGAGCCTTATTACATCGCTTTTAGGGCCATACATACATAATCAGTCCATTATGTTCCCACTGCTGGGACTCGAGCCTTCCTCTCAGAGAGAGGAATTGGGCCATAATCCACCACGCGAGCCCAGTGCGGCTTGGTGAATAGGCTAGTGGCCAACCCATGTCAAAGTTTTCAGGCCGCCCGAACGCCTTCGACATAGCCAGACGACTGTTGTCCTAAGACAAACAACCGGGACTGACGGCTTAAGCTTAAGCGCTCAGTTAAATAATGGCGCTAGCTGTCACCCATCCAATTCCTGACCGCAGCAAGCGTTGTTTAACTTGTTGACCAGTTGAGATCGCCAAGTCAAGCTCCGCTGCGAGCGCTTCAATAGGGCCATAAACTGAGCTATAACACATACGTGTACCTATAATAAAATTTTAACCTAGTGCATAATAGAATATCTCTACTAAATCAAATTAGATACCTTACTGCAAGTTATAGACGAGTAAACAGGGCATTTTCAATTTGACCGGATAATACAGTTATTTTTTTAGTAGCAACAAAGAGGTTTTTTATCGCTGAAAATTCAAATACAATTATGCAATAAATCTTTCTGCACGTCTTTAATTAAGTCAAAAAATATTTATTATTATTACAATTAAATTATTGATATTTCACAGAAGTTTTTTTTTTAAATAGTAAAATATTTGCATTTCATCACTTAAAATTACAATATAAAGTAGGCTGTATTTTCACTCACTTGCCCTTGGCGAGGTAAAAAAAAAGTTGCTCGCCATTTCCTTTAATTTTCATACTTATTTTGTTTTTATCGTATTTGCCGCTGCGTGTTAAAAGCAATATATTATGTTTTTTCCTCGCAAATGTGTTTAAAAATGTCGTAGGTATGAAACTTGTAAGCTCTGTATATGTCTAACTCAATATAGGGTAGAGCAATATACTATTGCAACCTTGCTGGTTTCAGATACAATCTAACTAAAGGGAAAAGTTTGGTGTACAAATCACACTAATAAACTACTTCCTTAGATATTAAATTGGCTCTATCTTTTTCACTTTTCCAATTTGTTTCAAGTGACTCACCGAAGCCTGTCGTTAATTCTGACGTGGTTTGCGATGCTTCCACGATCACCTTTACCACCAATACTCGTATAATGGTAACATTTTGTGTGAGTTTGTATATTTATTACTTTTCAAACGGCTGGACTAATTTTCTTGAAATTTGGTATCGAGGTAGATGAGGCGCTGGGTTAACACACAGGACTTTTCATTATCATCATCCATCACCACGCGGGTGTAAAATTATTACTTAATTTTAATAGTTTAGCAATGCCTCTAACTAGGCTCGCCACCATAGAGTGCGAAGTGCAGACATCCCATCTGCATAAATAAGAAATAACTAGATACCTACCTTTATCATCATCATCATCATTATCTCAGCCGTAGGACGTCCACTGCTGAACATATGCCTTCCCTATAATTTTCCAAAATGACGGCCTGCATCCAACGTCGTCCTGCGATCTTTATCAGGTCGTCTGTCCACTGTGTCGGTGGACGACCTACGCTGCGCTTGCCGGTCCGTGGTCTCCACTCCAGAACCCGTCCGGCCCCATCGGCCATCTGTTCTGCGTGCTATGTGCCCTGCCCACTGCCACTTTGACTGGCTAATCTTCTGGGCTATGTCGGTGACTTTCGTTCGATCTTATATACATTCACATGTGTTCATAGATACCTTCATGTGAAATGAAATTTAAACATACCCGTATTATCATATCTCCTACAAGAACGTTTTTATAAATTTGGCGGCATTTAAGTACCGTTTTAGACTAGTACGCGTTCTTCTTTTATCGCAGTAGGTAGCCTGTCATATGAATAGGTATTAATATTTACGCCATACCTATATTTTTCACCACACGACGCGGCTGCGTCGTATAGTTGATAATTTGTATGTCACTAATGACGCGAACGAGGAAAATCCAGATTTAAAATGTGAACTAACTCATAAATCTAATGATGTAATTTATAAAACATATATATATATATATCATATCTCCTACAAGAACGTTTTTATAAATTTGGCGGCACTTAAGTACCTTTTTAGACTAGTACGCGTTCTTCTTTTATCGCAGTAGGTAGCCTGTCATGTGAATAGGTATTAATATTTACGCCATACCTATATTTTTCACCACACGACGCTCACGCTTCACGATACGACGTATGTCACTAATGACGCGAACGAGGAAAATCCAGATTCAAAATGTGAACTAACTCATAAATCTAATGATGTAATCTATAAAACCACTACAATTACGGTGAGATAACGATTGCAAACGATTCGTGAAAAATGAAGTAGGTACTTTATATGAAAACTATTTAGGTAATAAAGTTTTTCATTGGTTTCTAAATTATATAATTTAAGTAAGATGCAAAGTCTTAATTGTTTTACAATTATTTACAACAATCTGTAGGTAAATAATACGATAAGGCACTTTCTGGCAGTTCCGGGTTTGTTTGTCTGTTTTGATTGCCAGTGTGTTTAACCAGTTTTCCATTCTTGTTCTATAGTTGATGGTATAATATTAACGTACCAACTATACATTTATAAAAAAAAACATGGTAAGATGATAATAAAGACGCACCATTTGTATGCATAATACACGTTTTAAAATTATAATACCTATGAATAAGACTCCTTACTCTCTATTTCTAGACCTAGCAAAGCAGCAGGGTAAGATTTTGAAGTAATAAAATAAATTAAAGTCAAAAAATATACTTGAGAATATTCGTGTAGGTATCTAAATAAGATAGATTATAATATATGAATGTGATGCACGACACTAACTCTAAAGTTATTGTTTGACAATACTAAAATATAACAAAACAATTTGTTTCGTGTGGGACATAACTTAAATTTCAACATATGGTGGGATGCTGCTACATAACAATACATTATAATTACTAATACTACTTAAGTAAAAAATACTACATAATACTTACATTATCGTACACCATTATGTATAAATATTATCAAATCACACATACTGCTAATTTACAATTACCGATTTATGTCAGTATTATTCGTTATTATTATATTCGCTTTTATATAACACGCAAATCATTCTTGCCTATTATACTAGGAATGCTAAGGCATGTATCATCATCTCAGCCGTAGGACGTCCACTGGTGAACATAGGCCTCCCCATGATTTTTCAAAAGGACCGGTTGGAAGCGGCCTGCATCCAACGTCGTCCTGCGACCTTCCTCAGGTCGTCTGTCCACCGTGTCGGTGGACGACCTACGCTGCGCTTGCCGGTCCGTGGTCTCCACTCTAGAACCTTTCGGCCCCATCGGCTATCTGTTCTGCGTGCTATGTGCCCTGCCCACTGCCAATTCAACTGGCTAATCTTCTGAGCTATGTCGGTGACTTTCGTTCTTCTACGGATCTCCTCATTTCTGATTCGATCACGTAGAGAAACCCCGAGCATAGCCCTCTCCATAGCTCGTTGTGCGACTTTGAGCTTATCTATGAGGCCCATAGTAAGAGACCACGTTTCAGTGCCATAAGTCATCACTGGTAACACACATTGGTCGAAGACTCTTGAGGCACTGAGGTATTTTTGACGAGAAGGCATGTATACATAATTATAAATACATGGTCAAACAACTCAATACATAATATAAGTTATGGTAAAAGAACTGCTATTATATATGTACTTATATCTTACAACACGTAAATGCTTGGTATAGGATATTATATAGCTGCCATTTATAAAGACTATGTTACATGACTAAGTCTTTCAAGGAACATAAACAAAATAACCTGTCGAAATAGACATAAAATGCAAGACATTGCTTGGGGCCTACGCAGACCGGGACGGCATGGCAAGGGATTTAATTTTTTACCAATGGACATTCAAACGTATTGTTATAGAAATACGAAATAAATTGCTATGCTTTAAAATAATGCTGTGGCATCGAAAGGGATTTCATCGCACGGCATTCAAAGACGCGGTAGGCAACGGCATGTCTAAGACGCCGTCGGCACTCGTTGTGACATACTGCGTGTTGAGGCGTATATAAAATAATTAATATCATAGCCACATTCTTCGTCTGCAATAATCGATATTAGGTAATACCAAATCCCAATCTCCCATTTTAAAACTACATCAACACTCGATCAAGCGCGACTGAAGAAAATGTGTATCGGGCAGCAGGAGTTGCCGAGACAAACTTTGTCGTGTCGCGGTAAGGCTCTGGAATGCCGCGGTATCTAAGCGACTAGTGTGCGCTGACTGACGGCAAAATCATTTGCCATCCCGTCCGGCGGCCTTTTTGTCTATCTTTACGGTGAATGGGAATGGGCTTCATTTTGACTTTTGAATCCCATTCTGAGCGAAACGCTGCAAGCCTTTTGACTGGAACCATCAATGGGAATAAGAATTAAGTGACATTTCATTCTCATTCAAGTTAGACAATAAGGCGGCCGGTCTGCTTTGGCCTTTACACACACAAAACATTACACAATGTTAAAGTTTACAATCATTTATATAATCAATAGTATAAACAATCACAATGCATTAGCTATATATATTGTATGGCAAGATGCCTCAGATTATACAATTCGTATGGTGAGATGATTTACCTTGCTACGGTAACAATGTTCTGGCATCATAGTTTCAACTTTACACTGGTCAACCATTCAAGTCATATAATTTCTGATATCAATACATTTCTGAGACCTTAGTGTACCTCAAGGGTTCTGAATTGGACGCAATATATAATAATAATAAATTGAAATATAATTTTATTACAGTGTCTAGCTGCTAAATTACTCGAAATTACTGCGATTCAATTTAAATACATCACCAGTATATTGTGATGATTAACGCGGTAAATCAGTCAGTCATATTAAACACAAAACTTAACTCTGTCACTTCTCCTCTAACTGATATATACCTGATATCATCCGTGTTATGTTGAATTTGTACAGTGTCTAAGTATGATCCTGCCACTGATAGCCTTATAGCTTGGTCTAATATTGCGAATTGAACATCGAAAGTTGTATCTGTAAAGGAAAAGCAAAACCTTTTATAACTATCAAATCAATAACTTGATTGAAACTTTCGTAAGTACACATTTTAATGTAAGTTAAACCGTCAAATAATATCAAATCAATAACATAAATACAAAAGACAATATTATTCAGTCAGTAAAAATCTCACATCTCAAAATCTGTAATTGTCTTGGTGTGAACTAAGTAATTAGTGAGTTGGTGGACCATAATTTATATAGATATAATAATACATTTTCTGAGGGAGTATGTCCGGAGTCAAAAAAATGAGAGTAGAGTTATATAATAATTTAGATATAAGACTATTTGATGTGTGTCTGTTCCAGGGTATCCTGGCTGATCAAATATCTGCCACAGCTAGGGAGCTGTATTGATCCATATGTACAAACTATTAGGAGTACTTAATAAAAACGCTAAGACATTGAAAAAGATCAATGTCTTTGAAAAACAGTATATAATAAGCCTATATGGGACTGACATAGTCATTCGACAACTAAAAGTTCATAAAGTTAAAAAAATCGAAAAAAAATATTTAAAAATAATAATACTATAATAAAACATAAGACAATTCAATTTGTAAAAACTATCAAAGTAGCATTGCAAAAAAGAATTTAATATGAAATAAGCCTTCACATTTCCAGAGTATAAACCTACATATTTGCCAATTTGTTAAAATACTCACCGGGAAAGAAGTCTGTAGCTTTATTCTCTGCACTAAAAGTATTATAGTTCCCATTAAGTATATTTCTTATTTGAATTTGATCATCTGGCTGTCCATTTTCAGGGTAGACTACATGTAATTGGCAAACCATGTTGTATTGGCTACCATCTGGTCGTAATCCAATATCTAGCCTGGAATATGCAATAAAGATAATAAGAAAGAAGTAAAATAGTACTTGTATGATTGAGCAAAATCTAATGAACTAAAACATTAAGAACATATAACATTGGTACACACATACACATAGTGGGAAGAAATATTTCTATAAAGGTGAATAAGAATAACACATTATAAACTGTAATTTTGGCAGTTGGTAAAAATAAAAATCATTTCACTTGAGGGTATAACACATTGTTTGTTTGTATCATAATTGCTATAGTTAAAATTATGTGTATTTTTCATACAAACTATACTTACATTCCATCAATCATCTTGCCTTTAACAATAATAGCATTATTTTTTGTTAACCGTGTTGGTACTAGAAACATTGTTCCGTTTTGTGCATTTGATGCTTGCCACTGTGAAGCACTTGATCCTCCGTTCATATGAACACTGTATCGGTCGTCTGATTGTCTCTGTTGGTCACTGTAACATTAATATATTATTGTATAAAAATATAGCATGAAACTAAGCATTTGCATTGTTTCTATTATTGAGAAATTATTTCATTTATATGGCAGTGTAATTGTATTTACTGAAAAGGGCATAAATTGTATGCCACAGAAGTGATTTTCCAAATGGTCATTGTTAAACTTTTTACTCGTCACCTGTTATAACTTACACCTACCTGCCTACCTACCATGTGAGGTAAAAATACAGTTGTATAAAATATACTTTCATAGGGACTAGGGAATGGGCTATACTATCTGTGCCTCATTGGTCCGCCCACCTGTATAGCAACTATATCGCTGTCAAGGTATTTTTCCCTACTAGTAGCGGTCTCTGAAGTTCAATCTAAATTGGATCAGTAGAGTAAGCATTAAAGGAAAAACCAAATGACAAATATTTTTTTATTATTGTGTTTGGCACACCAATAGGTTGGTAGGTTTTGATTCCAGATGGCCCAACAATAATGATCATATGTAGACAGCACACAAAGCTAGTAATATACATTAATTTATTACAAACTACTACAATACTAAATAAATACTGAGTTACATAAATAAATTCCTACTAGGTCTTGGTTGAAACTTGAAAAATGCAAAGTTATTTTAACACCAATATGTCCAGATAAAATGATAGAGTAATGAGTCTTTACAATGTATGTAGTAAGTAGTATGTTATCAACTTTTACCTTAGGTACCTATATCAAAGAGCCTACTTATTTTCACTCATACAAAATATGAGTAACAATCAAAATATGGAATCATTTTATAATAAATCGTTTTTTTCTCTAATTTTACTAGTAAGATAATACTGCGCTCTATGGTTTCACTGTGGTTGATGATTTGATGGTGCTGAACCAAAATTATAGCCTTTGTTACTCAGGGGTAATGTACTTAGCATTCTAATTGTGAAGGAATTTTTGAAATCTGTATAGTAGTTTTTTAGTACCTATATTCACTACAAACATACAAATCTTCTCTTTTTATTATTTGTATAGATTATATTACTGTCAGCATATTATCATTATGTAGTGTAGGTACAATTTCTACAAAAATGCACAGGTATCTATGTAGGTACCTACCTATTTTTAACATTGTAAATTGTCGAACCTATCGGAATTTGTTTGTAGTCTACAACAAACTATTCTGGGTAAAATACTTAGATAAAAAAGGAACATACACGTTTACCTAGTTAGCTATGTTTAGAGTTATTATTCTAAATTACAAAATTAACACAAGACGTCACTTCACTTCCTACCTACATATTTACTTGTATTTGTCATGCAGGTATTTCTTCTACACGTAGGTACGTAAATCTTTCTGACAAGATCTCATGTTCAGACTATGATTTGTTACATAGATAACAACGAAATAATTGAATATTAACAAATGGCAAAACGCGCTACACACCCACTAAACAACCAGTACAGTAACTACTTATACACACTGAACACTGAACGTGAACAGCGTGAACTCTCTAAATTCTAATTTACACTTTCATTATTACGTTAGGTATAGTACTCGGTTGACATTGACAGCTCGGAGCGGAGTCGGACCGGCCGGCCGGACGGATGGATCAATATTGTGCTGCCAGGTCTCGTATAAAGAAAAATTACATATACTTCGATAATTCCCCGCAGGCTGAGAGACGAACTGAGTTAGTTTTTCTATGATAGGTATTATGAGTACATAGAAATGCATAAAATATATAATTAGGGTATATTGGGTAGGGAAGTATAAATTAGTAGCCATATCGTTCAAGTGCTAGGTTTCCTAAAATCCCGCTATACTGCCGAAAGCGGTAGAATGGCAACACTCTTGACTCATAGGGGCGCGTTCAGGACCTCGAGATTGCGGTTGTTAAGTTTTTTCTAACTCGCTCTTGTATTCTACCTTCAAACAGACTGACAAATTCGACATTGACAGATCACTTGATCCTTACCTAATTTTCTTTGAAAAGAGAGAAGAAGAAGAAGTTTGTTGTAGTCTGATTGGTCAAAGTTATGTCAGATGCTGGTTGCAACCGTATAATTGTAAGATAACATATTGAATTTCTTGTAATAAGTTATGTTTACGAAAAGAAGCGTTGCGTTTCATATTTGAATATCACGTCCGAGAATGAACGAAATTCTTTATAGTAGATATTGAAATTGCAAAAGTTCATATTTTATTAAGATAAAAATAAAACTTAGCTAACCTTCTTATAATTTTTCCACTTCTATTAGTTTTTATTCAATTTATGTCAAACAATTGTTTTGGCACACTGACATCTGCACACATACACTAACTCTAGAGACGTACTTTGAACATAAAATTCAAATTGTTTTTCATGTTCCAGGTTGTGATTTTGGATTTTAGAGAAATAACATATGTGTAGCTTTCTCTTTCTTATATATTTTACCGATCTAAAAAGCGAGACAACTACAATATAATGCAAAAACGAACGACAAGATTTTGGGAATAGATCTTTTCCACTAATGAGTTTACAAATAGAATTTTAATATGCGGTTAACAAGTTGCGACGCTCCGAGGTTCGGAACGCTCGAGATAGAACAACCGAGTGCTTTACCCTAAGGTTCGGAACGGGCGTTAATGCGAAAAGTTGAACTCCGAGTGCAATCTGAGTGCGCTCTCACCGAGGTTCTGTCTGAACGCGCCCGTCTTGTTGACGATCAAGGATGTCGGCGATATATAATATGAGACATTGACATTATACTATCTTTCATGCTTTTCTAGATGTGACAGTGACATTGAAACTCAACGAATCTGTGTCAGACAGACACTTGCATTGCAAGGGTCTACGAGTAGGTATGTGTGCGTACTGTTGGTTGATGTGAGATGTCTAATCTAATCTACCAAAGTTTAAGTATAGGTATGTGTATCTACTGTCGTACGTAAATCAAATTTAAGCATTTACTTACCTACTACGTACTTTGAAAATGTTTGTATAGCATCTATTATTTTTTTACTAGGAACCACGTTTTATGTGCATATTCATAATATGTATGGTATGAACCAGCTATGGCCACACATACTATGTAAGTATATTCTACAATAAATAGTATGTGTGCCCATAGGTCATAGTTTAAGATTAGTTAAATTTTTCTTGCATCATACCTACCTAGGTACCTACCATACCTACGTTACATACGATTACATCTACGTCACATTACTACATGAGTAACAGTCACTTCACTCTACGTGTTAGTAGGAAGGTAAGCAGGTATACGTAGGTAGGTACCTAGGTGTTAGTAATATAATAGATAATCGGCAGCACAGATTTTATTGTTATGAAATCTTTGGAAGATATCTGTTTCAATAATACTTAACACGTCAGATCCGCATGCCATGAATACTAAGCTATGTAGGTGGCTACATAATACGTTTTTCCATGGAAACTTCCTAAAGTAGGAACTAAATAACTCTGAATTAGAAATTCACTAACACTTACAACATCGAATCGCTTATCTGCTAATAGAATCTGACCTAATCAAATCGTACCCTGCCAAGCAATCCCAACAAGCTTTCAACATCTTCGTATTGTATATTTCGATGCACTTTTATCCGTCTACGCACGCGCAGGTCAGCGGTCGGTATCGACAGACACGTCTCGGCAAACTAAACTCTAAAGGCATTTTGTGAAAAGATGGAGGCTCAGATTGGTTGGGATGACGTAAGATGAAAACAAACACGCCTTCGCGCATTCACGGTAGTGAACTCGGTTGGCAGTGGCACACTTAACAGTTATTTATTCGTGTACATTCTATATTTTGAATAGCTTTTATGTGAAAGTAGTTTTACTTAAATTATTAACTATACCTATATCGACAGTTTACTATGGCCACATAATAAATAATATACAGTCTATTGTGTCATATAGATATTTACCTACGCTACTACCGCACTGAAACTTTTTATTAAGGTTAAAATAATGTTTGTTGTAAAATTAGTATTGGAAGGACGTTTTAAAATACAAACCAATAGTTTAAAAATAATTGCATACATAAGACTGGCGTTTTAATATAGATCTGTATCTTGGGTAAATTTGACAGGGTTAGAGCACTTTTTTTAACTTTTTTTTAATGTTGGATGTTATTTTGAGATACAACCATAAGGAATTACCTATGTGTTCGTGAGTAATGTATTACTTAAAAGGTTTCTTAAGATTTATACCTAGATTTTCAGAAAAAAAGGTAAATTTAGACAGTGTCAAAGTTACACCCATAAACTGGGTAACATTGACACCATTTGACACATATTTACCTTAATAACCCGTTTTATGTTTAGTTTTGCATTGTCTGGGTATCTTTGGCATTTGAAACCACTTAAAAATTGTACGCTCACTAGGCGCCGGTTACAATCGAGAATGACAGATCAGTAGGTTTGACATTTAACTTTTTTATAATGCGTGGCGTTTACGAAAATAGTTATCATAATTTTATAACAGTCAATGGTAGACCTGACCTGCCTACCTACTTGTCAAAGTTATCCAATGTGACTGTACTTAATTAAGAAAATAGTACCTAGGTACCTACTATGAGACTTTGTTAATAGCAAGAGCTAGTTCGTCCTTTAGGTTACCCACTATGTCATTAAGGAGGTAGGCACAGCTGATGCCCTATCGTAGTACCAAAAACCTACATATAAAAAAGGAAATAAGTAAACAAGTAGGTATCTAAGTAAATTATTCATAATACCTATACGAAACCGACGGCCACTACCGAAGTATAGAATTCCGATATTTAAGACGGAAGTACTACTCGTATATTTTTATTTTTATTATTGGTCATAACCCAATTTTTTTCAACCGATGGTGATGTAATGGTGCCAACTTGGCTCTATAACGTATTTAACAAAATAAGTATCAAAATCGGATGATCCTATAAATAGTAATTCGTGGCCATACATAAAAAATATGTACCTATATAGTTATCTATTTGAGAACCTCCTTTTCTGGAAGTCTATTAAATAATACTCGTACATGCAAACCCGTTATATGTCAGTTCCATCCGTTAAGACGCGGTCCAACCCCAATTTTAAAATAATTTACGATGCTTTACGTAAGGTTGAAAATCGCTTGTTAGATTGGACGATGTAATGCGAAAATGCGTTAATTTTGTACGTTTTCTTTATATCTTTCGATATATATTAACACAATTGAAAAAACTGCTGGTAACTACTTTAGTACTATATGCTGGCTATGTATTACCTAAAAAATAATATATTGTTATCGCTGAAAATTCTGAGAGTTTGGACGTGAAAGTTTATTTTTATGCCGGTATTTAGGTAGGTAGGTAATTTTCTGCAGAGAGCGAGTAATATTTATGAATTCTGTTCGGTTATTACTCTTTGCCTGTTCCTTTTCTAACCTAAGTTTTTTTTTCATAGATTATTATCAAACTGTTTCGTTACACTCGATGTTTAAAGATTCTGCTTTTTACTATTATCAGGGTACGACCGCGCCTTAAGCGGCCAGCCAAGCGAAATTATTATCAGATAGTAGGTACTCGATAGTCTTTAAACTACTACATCTAAATTTGTTCATGGTTAATTGTACCGTAAACATGTAGGTCGGTACCTACATAAATACAGGAATTTTGAGTGTTTAGACATTTAATCGTAATATACATTAACCTTACTTTGCTCCTAGACTAGGTTAATTGATTAAAGACTTAACGTTAGTACTCACCGAGATTTCAATTGATACTGCAAGCAACGAGTCTGATGGAAATATCACAATGTTATTGTTAACCCTAGAACCACAACATGGAGTCATGGGTGACCCCACGCACACGTATTTTAATTTTAATTTAACGAGTTTTGCACCTACAACACTGTGCGTCTAGGTACCTTCCGTAATTGGTAATCAGTGGCCCGTGACGCATGGCGGGGTGCGCACGCTCATTAGGTTTGGAGATATTGCAGTTTGGGGTCGCCCGCGACCCGTGTTGTGGTTATCGAAACTATTTTTTTGTGATTAACTGTGTTGTGATTTCACGTTTATTTCACAAATAGTCTTTCAATATGGCCTCAACGTCACGAGCGCTTGAAAGTAATGACATTGAGCAACTTTTGGAGGAATATGAAGGTGAAACCTCCAGTTCATCGGACGAAGATGGATCTGAAATTGCAGAAAATTAACATACATCCGAACACTCCGATGAAGATGATTTGTTTGATGTTGAATCTGGATCAGATGATGATGATGTTCTTCTGTCTGGTTTCTGTATGGGCAAAAATGGTTATACTTGGCGAAGAACTCCGTTCACTGTTCCTAAAACACGCACTGCAAGTAGAAACATCGTGATAAATCAACCTGGTCCTAAAGGTATCGCACGCGACGCAAAAACCGAGTTAGAAGCGTGGAAGCTATTTTTTCCAGACGAAATATTGGATATTATTGTGATGCATACCAATACACAAATTGACAGAATTTCGGAGACCATAAAAAACCAACGTTACACTTTTAAAACTGATAAAGTGGAGTTGATGGCTTTATTTGGATTAATGTATCGTAGTGGTTTATACAAAACAGCTAAAACAAACTTGTCCGAGTTATGGTCGATTGTGGATGGTCCACCTATTTTCAGGGCCACAATGTCAAAGAACAGGTTCGAATTTTTGGTAAATTACTTGCGGATTGCACAGCCCTACGTGAAACGCCGCCTTGATGAGGTCAAAAATTTGCCCCAATCTCTTAAAGTGATAATGCTTCATGTTTTGAGAGTAGATGAAGAAAACAGTGCTCAGGTAGCCCAAGCTCATTAAAATCAACTTCAAGTTCCCGCTGCTATTTATGCACTAGAGCCAAAGATAGGAAGGGCAGAGAGAAATGTGTTAAGTGCTCCAAAAATATATGTGCACAACACAGGTTACCTATTTGTCACCAATGTATCTAGATTTTCAGATTTGTACTAAATTTTTTCCCTTAAGCATTCCATTAATATCCAAAAAACATTGTAATAATTGTTAAGTTTATTAAAGTTTAATATTTTGTAAGTAATATTTTTTTTTATTTTGGGGTCACCCATGACCCATGTTGTGGTTCGTTTAATTAAATTTAGATGTTGTAGTTGTAGGGTTAAATATATTTTGGGCTGGGCATACTCATGACCTTTAGTCATGCCTAGGAATACACACTTTATATGGGTCATGACCGAAATACACACTTTTTTATATTTGATTAAAACTTACTTAACTTAACAAATTATTTTTATATTGATAACTTAGTAGCGCGCGTAGTAAGTACTAAGTCACAAGACGGGCGCGTCTTACGCCTGATGTAAGCGTCTTTCATGAAAGTTGCAGTGCTTTCAAGAGCTGAATGCTAACGTCAAGAAACGAGTATTTTTTAACATTGTGATCATTCGCATCACTAAGATGCAACGGCGACATTATTACGAATTAGTTATTAGATAATTTTTTTACTGCGTTTTTGATAGGCACTTATCTACCTAGTGACCATTTACAGTTATATTTTCTACCGACTTCCAAAAGGAGGAGGTACTCAATTTGAATGTTTTTTTGTTTTTTTTTTACCTCATAACTTTCGATTGGGTGAACCGATTCTCAAAATTCTTCTTGTTTGAAAGCTGGTGCTTCCCGTGTGGTCCCATTTAAATTTCATTAAATTCGGTCCAGTAGTTTTTGAGTTAAACTCTGATAACTGGATAGAACGGAAGTCGGTATAAAATTTTTCAAATCGTACCTACTTGTTTAATCCATGAAGTCATGCAAACGTCCAGACACAATAGAAATTTCATTGTTATGTAGGTAGGTGCAAAATTAAACTTGTTACATTTTGTTATTTTGTATGTCAGTTGGTGACGAGTTGAGTAAGTCGCTCGCCTGATGTTACACGCGTTACGCTTGCGTAATAGCTCATTACCGTTCAGAATTATGAACTTTAACTGCGTAATTATAAAACTTTATATATAAAGTCCCAAGTTTAAGTCATAGTTTAAGCTAATTTCATATAAGGAACTCCATTGCGTCCACGTTTTATAATAAGGCAAGGTTCAAGGGAAATTCGTATACTACGAACATTGCTTAAACCAATGTTTAACCACACATTTTGCAACTCCTGGAAAATTAGTTTGATTTCTGAGAAAACTATTGTAGTATTGGCCCAACATTGCGATTGGCGAGTCTTTAGGCCACGATTTATAATAGGACGGATTATGTTTAGTTCTGGAAATGCGTCTTGGATAGTAAGATATTATTATGGAAGTATATATTAGTTAAGTCGATCTATGGCTAAATTTCAATGATGCAAATCGTATAAACCCGAGGGGAGCTATAGTACCCATACTTACCAAATAGCTATTTATGATAATGGAGATAAATATCACCAAATTTTTATCTTTTTGCATTTGGGCAAGCAAATCACTTTGTGTTCATTGGTTTGGTTTATAACCGACTTCCAAAAAAGGACTAGGCTTCTCAGCTCGACCCAAATAATTGAAAAGTGTTTTGCCTATTTTGATGATTTTCTAATATTATTATTGACGGTGAATTACGATCGATTCCGTAAAGTAGCAAGGGTCTCTAAAAATGTCGAAAAAGATTCAACACTAAAAAGGGTGAAATAACATGAAGTCGGTACCATGCGCACAAAATTGTGGCACTTTTAAACTATCATGGTACCGACTTCAACAAGTTGCCTTTTTAGTGTTGAAGCCAGTTCTATTTTTTGGTAAAAAAATATTCCGAAAGATTAGAAGAGGAGAATCAAATAGCCAGTGATCGAAGAACAATAGAAAGCAGTGATCGTATAAGTGTTCCTTTTTACTTGTAGTGTCGATCCCTAAAAATATTCGTGTCTGTAGATGAATAGTTTCATGCATACATGCAGAACGTGTTATTAAAGAAATTCCATTACATGATTTTGTAGATAGGTTTTTTTAATACTCAAGATATTTTGTTTAATGAAGATTTGATGGCTTCTGCTAGGTATGCTAATTGTATTATATTTGTTTTATATACATGATAGGTTTTTAATGCGATACATAACTAAATTACTTTTAAAATCATAAAACTATTTGCTCTTATGAGGAAGACGGTCGGGAATAAAAATTACGAACGAATAATTGAGGTGCAAGCGAAACAGAGTAGGTATTGTTTTTCTAAACTAAATAATAAAGAGAAAATATTCGATTGCATGTTTGTTTGTAATGGATAAACTTAAAAACTACCGATTAACCCTTTGCACTCGCAGTCTCGGTAATGAGCATATCATCCCAGTATCTTTCCACTTTCCAGGTAAAAGTGAAATACTGACAGGAAGTTTAAGACAAAATTGCTGAGTTAAGAATAGACTGTTGTCTAAAATGTATGCTCCAGGAGGAACGAAAAACAAAACACACTTCACAAATTAAAATTGGCTGCCGACGTTGTCCACCTTTAACTGTAGGTAGCTACTTATATCTGAGCATCATAGACTATATTTGAATAATCATCATCATCATCCATCACCACGCGGGGCGCAGCTAGTAGAAGACATTTTGATTAAAGAAACACAGATGAACAACTTTGGCTATTATTATTATTATTTACTATTCATCATCATCATCATCATTATCAGCCGGAAGACGTCCACTGCTGAACATAGGCCTCCCCCATAGAACGCCACTTGGACCGGCTACTCGCTTCCTGCATCCAGCGATTCCCCGCGGTTTTTATGAGGTCGTCGGTCCACCTAGCGGGGGGCCGGCCTACACTACGCCTTCCGGTGCGTGGTCGCCACTCGAGAACCTATTACCTATTTACTATTAACTCACCGGTATTTTATTATTTTTTAAACTAGTACAGAATAGTGGAACATTATATGATTGTGATAATTTCGTATTAATAGTTAGATTTTCAGGGTTCCGTATGGAACTATACGAGACCCTATATTACTAGTTAATAGTCTATGATGTCCGCGTGCCTGTATGTCTACCCTAATATGGATCAACCTTCTGTCAGCCAATTTAAAATTTAGCCAGTTTTATTTTTCACAGTATATGTGTTATACCGGCAGGGCTATTATGTATCTCAGTTGCTAACAAATGTTGATTGAAATCGATAAAAATGGCGGCTCCATGTCATTTTTGTCAGCTCCAGTCATCAACTTACTAACATTTTTGCTTACTGGAGTCGTCAAAACTGACATAAGGTCGCCATTTTTCAAGATTTCAATAGTCATTTGTTAGCAACTGAGATAAATAATAGCGCTGCAGATATTTAAACAATAGTAACTGGTAGTTCTGAGAACGGTAGAGTTCGCGAGCACAAACTGTCATTTTAGTGAAAATATCCAATTAAAAATGCTGATCACGTAAAAAATGGCCGGGAATAGTAGAACTTGTATACAAAAACTATGCCAAGATTAGTTGAAAAATACGACCTTGTACGGTTCAAAAGTCGGACGGATACCCGGATGAAAGGAAATTTAGCAAGTAATTGCAGAGTGGACGCAATAAATCAAATGATATAATAAATTAATAAACAAAACATGTTTCTTTTATGAGGAGTAGGGATCCTAATAAAAAATACCTACATGTTTTGTTTCGAAAAAAAAACTCAGAAAGTTGAAACCACTGAGGCATATAGGTAATAGGATAATTCAGCACCATAGTGTCGAGCGTTGACAAATTTAGTTTTGTGTTCTTTAAATAGTGTTCAATTCAATTCACTTATAGATTCGTTGATTTTCATACACACTTTGCTAAATGTCAAATTGAAATTCAGATACTTATAGTTACAAAATTCAAATTCAAATTCAAATTCAAATGATGTATTTGCAGAATGTAGTTAACAATTTATCTACAGACAAAATGTGTGATGTTACAGGATATATAGGTTATATTTAAAATGTCAATACATGTCACAAGAGTCAAAAACAACGAGTTTGATTTAAAATGTCTTAGAGTAACAGTATTGTCTATATTACAGTCAAATTGTCCTACATTTAAAAAGTGATTATTAAACTCATTTGCAATGTCAAGTGGGTTTGATATTAATAGACCATTTTTGTCAATATGTGTAATGTTTTCCTTTGGGTAATTATTTTTTTGCTCATAACTCTCCATGTAGCTTTTGTTTTGTTGTATGAATTTTTGATGTAATATTCATTTAGAGATTTTTTAGTAAGCCTTATATTTTTTTTATAACGCGCAGAGAAACTTTTAAATGCAATTTTGTTTACATGACTTCGAGATCGCCGATATTTCCAGAGCAAGTCACGTTTTTTCCTACTACACACTCTTATTCCTTTCGAAATCCACTTTGGTTTTTTTTGTGAGTTTAATTTAATTATTTTGTCAGATAAACATAAACTATAAAAAATTCTATAAAGTCTTATTTTAATTGCCAAACGTAGGCAGACAAGCGGGCGGCCCACCTGATTGAAAGTGGTCACCGTCGCCTATAGACGTTTGCAACACCAAGGGCGTTACCATCGCGCTGCCGACTTCTAAGAAATTTCATGACGTCCTTTTTAAACAACCCCATATCGTAGCGCAGAGTGAAAACGTTGGCGGCAGAGGGAAAATTATATTTCTTCGGTTATATCCATCTATTCTATCTATATAATATAAGCTTATGTGAATATATATGAGTTTTCGAATGGGATATGGTGCTACACTAGGTACCTCGTAAAACCGTGTAACCATCTTTATATTCCCCTAAAATCTTTCAACTTCAAACAAAAGACAGAAATAAGATAAAGTCTATCGTATTTATGGGACATCGTATAAATGAGCGATTTATTATCACGGATATGTATTATTCAAATGGTACGATTTAATGCTCTAGGGAAATTCTAACGAAGTTTTTATTTTCATAAATGCGCCCGTATAATTCTTGTATTAGTCTAGTCTGGTTCTAAGTTTAGATACGGCAGGTTTAGTGACGAGACGGATAAGTCGATGGCGTGTTACGAGGAAATATTATTAGGGATCACAAATAAGTAATCATGTCTTCGGAGTCTTTTCCATTCAAACACATTCCTCGATTTTCTCGTTGGATCTTGACACTATTGTATATAATGTTTTATCTGACATAGATACTGACCGACTACACCATGCCTCTGTTGAGATTATTTGGTTAGTTAGTTCTTCTATGAGTATGACCCTTTGAAAATTCTTAAAACAGGTTGCTGGGCCTAACTTCTTTAAAAAGTTAAATAAAGTATTTATCAAGATCCTAAGTATGGACATATTTTCTTTGAAAATAATTACCAAAAACCAAATGCCAGCGATTTGTATTTTGTATATTTATGAGACTCAGATTACATGTTTATTCTTATTTGTTTTGTTATAAAGAGAAGAAAGAAAGAAAATATATTTATTCATGATATACACGCAACATAACATGAGAACGGGTTAATATTATTTAGTTAGGAACATGGTTCAATATTCAATAGGCTCAATTGACAATATAACAATATAAAATGAAAATTGACCTTTTGGTATTATGCTAAAAGCTATCGCGTAAGCACGGGCCCGCCTGCGTCTGCCAAACAGAGATAGCAATATTCAGACCGAATTTTTCCATGGTGCCTCCAAAGTTACGAGCGGCCTACGGCGCATTCTGTAGCATTAGCACGAAAATTTGCGTAAGCGTAACGTATTCGTAGCGTTGACATATACAGTACAAACTATTACATATTTATTTAGGGGTGTTATTTAAATGGTTAGCATAGTAGGTATTAGTATTTTTGAAAGAAGAAAAATATTATCTGTCAGCAGAAATAGCTAATTGGTCAGCAACTCATGGCCAGCAAACATTTCAAAATCAATCAGCAATTTATGTCATTGTGGATGGCTGTAATTATTTTTGTACTGCATATTAATTATATAAGCAGCCATAAGCTATTTCTGTTTTATAATATTTGGGTAAGCACTCAGTCGCCGGCCGCTGCCGCTGCACGCTCGCTTCGCTCGCTCGGCTCGCGCGTTGTAGTCACAAGTAACCTAACACTCCCCCTCGCTACGCTCGTCGTCGTACCTATATATGACTTTGCCCTAGACTAGTATAATTACATATGGAACATATAGACATGTTTTCTCTGCTGATCAATCATAAAATCTTGCTGACCAAGTAGTTACTTTGCGGATCGAATGTTTACTATGCAAACTCATGGTATTGTTATGCTGCCTATTAATGATTAAATTTTTGACCATTATCAAAGTTATCTGCGGAACAAAGATTGCTGCCTGATTTTTATTATTGCAGACAAAATCTTTGTATGCTGACTAAATCATTTCAATGCTGGTTTGGGTGGGCTCACCAAATTTTATAATTGCGTATCATTTAATTACTTCTCTTTATTTAGTGTAAATATGGCATAGATAACTCATAGTTTGTATTATATACGTTAACGATACGTATACTGTACGTCACTGAAGACATGAACTTTGTTGGGGATCGTAACAAGTAAATTATTTTAAAAGTATTCGAAGCGGATTTTGTTTAGTATATCGTTAGTGTTCCAATAAGCTAAGCAAACCTTGTTGTGATCACTCCTTGGATGGGACTGGCGGTCCGTGGAATCTTCAACATCACAAAATGATGATCTGCTGATGCCTTACTTAAAATCTGTAACGAATGTAAAAATTGTTAAGTTCTATGCGTTTACAATATTCTAGGAAAAAAACACGACTAAGCGCGAGTGCGAATAAAATCTATCGCTAAATAGTAGGCACAAGGGCACAGCTCTATTTAAACGTGGAAAAGGAAAAACTGGACAGAATACTTGAAGGTTGTATCATAAGGGAGCAAAATAATATATTTACGGCGAGGGCGCTTTTTGAATCCAGAGCGAAATGAGGGACTTTAGAGTAGAATTCCGAGCGTGGCGAGGGATTCTTTAATAGATTAGAAAATAAACATAGCGAGGGATTCAAAGTACGTCGCCCGAGCCAAAACTATATTTTGCGCCCAATGATTAGCAGTCTTTTTTTATCACCATCTATGAGAATATAAAAGGCGCCTCATATTTTATTGTAATTATAAATAATTACAATAAAATATGAGGCGCCTTTTATGCCTATAAAACATATAGTAACAACTAAATTGAAATTAAATAATATCTAATAATAAAACAACTAAAAACTTATATTTACATTTGAGACATTTTCGCAATTATGAAAATGTTTTGTTACAGTTTTATTAGGAATAGAGATTGTTGTAGATTTTATGTTCTGCGTGTTTGAAATAATGTCAGAATCTGGCAAATTTTGAGGAAAATGTGACGGTGAATTTCATTGCTTGGGTGTAGATGTGCGCGGCGACAGTGGCAAGGATGGATTAACTAAAGGTTGCAATTTAATGTTTACCACGACGCTTTCACTTATTTTCGCCTTGTTCTCTTCTCAATGGAATCTTCTATATACCCCTCTGCTAGCACTCTTACAGTTATCTTCAGTCTTATAGACTCTTATAGTTACAGACTTCGAACAGTTAGGTCCGCTCCAGAATCTGCCAAAAGGATAACAGAAGTACGACGAAAACAATGTCCTGTATACAGCTGGATATCTGGCAACTTCAAATAAGTAGCTATTTCTTACGTCAATTCTAATACTTTCAGGAGTTAATTCAATACTGTCACTGGAAGAACAATCATTTTTCAAAACAAAACCATGAATTTCTAACAATCCGTGAAAATTTACGAAAACGCCGGCTGTAGTTCGAGCGTTTTTAATTTGATTTCTTTTTTTTACGAGTATTCAGCCGCCCCGGCGAGAATATGGGCCGTCGTACCAGCCAGTCTTTAGTCAAACAATATTTGCTTTTGATTTCTTTGGCGCTGAACACTAGACGACATGTTCCAAATTCAATAAGTGCGCGGCTAAGATAATTTCGGCGCACTTATAGAGGATTAAAAACTCATTACTGTCCGCTAAACGTTTCTTATAGAAAACACCACCTCTGGGTGCACTTGAAGGCGAACCAAGTCGTCCTTTTCGAATAGATGGAATGAAAAGATGTTTGGCTGCACTAGCTAGTACGAGATAGCCATATCATCATCATCATCTCAGCTGTAGGACGTCCACTGCTGAACATATGCCTCCCCCACAAATTTCCAAAAGGACCGGAAAGAAGCGGCCTGCATCCAACGTCGTCCTGCTACCTTTATCAGGTCGTCAGTCCACCTCGTCAGTGGACGACCTGCGCTACGATAGCCATATATTGAAAAACAAATAAGGGGTGTCATTTGTGTAACATTGTTCGTCAACGAACCTGTAAATGTCCAATTTATACTTTATGATTGTAAATATTGGGATTATTTTACGTGTTATGAAGATGGACCATTAAGTTACGCAAAAGTTACTCATATTAATTATTGTGTAGTTTCTAGTCTTACATATAAAATACTTGTCTTACATAATAAGTAATTTGTTGTCTATATATCACGTGCGTTATTTGTTTTGTTTACAATAAAACGTATAACGTAAATACGTAGTATTTGATTTTGTACATAGAAATAAAGAAGCATAATAAATATTTGTGATGTCATACATGTACCTATATGTGTGTACCTACTTACGTCCTTGTTTGGTGTTTGCTTGTGCAGTTGTATCACAGAATAAATAATAGCAAGTATATATATTATATAGTATACAGGATAAGTAATTATTGAAGACTGTGTAGTGTACTGCAATAAAGGTCCTTGTTAGATTAGATCCACTCAAAGAAATCAGCTGATTTCTCAAGTGGATGGATGACCAATTGCAAGGTTAGGTGTACCTACTCGTAAACCTTGTAATGCGAATAATTGCAAGGATATTTACGTACAAATTGTATTTCAATGGTAGTAATAAGATGCTCGTGAACTCATGGGGCTGACATAGTCATTTAGTGAAAAACAAAAAGGTAAAGTTGAAGTAAATTATTAATTTTATACTTTTTTGAGAAATTAAACGTTCTCACGTACGCACTAGGTTCCCTGTGCCGCGTCAACCGTGGACAACACATCACAAACATACCATACAAACATCAAATTCAAAATTATTTATTTGCATGAGCATATTTTGGTAAGGATGACAGGAAATAACACCACACAGATCTTGAAGCAGCAGTCTAATGTACAAAACAATAGTATTATACAATCAAATAGTCTTTCTCAGTTTAATTCAAACGGATAACAAATTCACCTACAACCCTTCTCTATTTTTATATGCAAGACATCCAAAGAGAATTAACAAGATGTCCACAGACGCAGTAGTATGATACTACCAGGTGTTACTTATTTTGGTACACCCACGAATTCCTAAAATATATGGCCGATCTGAAAAACTGATACACTTCATAGACCTTACTAGACTACTTAGAGGTCTCTAAAGTTTTATGACGCAGTTTATTATAATTTTGTTGTCGTGGTATCGGTATCTGTAGTAATTTCACGGCCTTTCACAGTAGGTACATGCATTTAAACCTATAAAGTCTACCAAAAAGCCTACAGTCACCTCCGGTTTTT
Organism: Selenia dentaria; assembly: GCA_917880725.1. Classification (NCBI taxonomy): domain Eukaryota; kingdom Metazoa; phylum Arthropoda; class Insecta; order Lepidoptera; family Geometridae; genus Selenia; species Selenia dentaria. Next base: position 13,915,635 of record OU862888.1, on the reverse strand, counting down.
CATTTAATATTAATACTACTATGGGGCTGGCGTAGTCAGATTGTGGCTCCCGGATTATACCTGGCTGGTTGAGACCTTGAATTTAGTAACTAACGAACTGGTTTTCTTTATATGAGAGTCTATAAGGTTTAAAATTCACGAGTAATAGTAGGTAGTATTATGAATGCGCATCTTTAAAATAAAACAGTAGATACATCCTAAATCTTTTGCATTTTTAGTAAAAGTATGTACAAAACCATTAAACACTTCCAACAGTCGCTTTGCATCAGTGTTATTTAGATCCCCGACATCATTATCTGATATTTTAATGGCAGGAGCTTGCAAGATGGATGATCTGCACGGTGCAGGGTAATTACAATATAGTCACTGTATTCATCTGTCAACACAAGTTTCCGCCCTTGTTGTCAATTTATTCGCAGACCATTGAATATCATCATGTCCGACGTTGATAACCTTCATAAAAAATGATTGGCATTGATAACTGCTTAGAGTATCACATAATTATGATGGCTGTGTTTAGTTTTTTTTGTATTGCCTTACTCGAAATATGCAACTTAACACAAAGAGGACAATTGAACCTCATTGTTAATATTATACATACAAGCTTTGCTTTGCGTTAGCATGTTCACAAGATGTTTCAGGAAAACCGAGAATTTACAGACACGGTCAATATTTTTCAGTAATAAAACAGTAATAGTAAAAAAATATTAATGATAAGCTACAATAAATTACAGCTCTGACAGATTACAATCCGTATGTTCTACTCCTCTGTTAATCACCACATTATCGGCCTCAACTTTCATGTTCGACCTCCCTAAAAGATCGAGTACAAGTACCTCCGAACCCCTTCATAACGGCATCACATGGATTTAGTTTTCAGTTATTGGATAGTGCAAGCGTGATAATATTCAACTGACTACCTGTATCTATGTATGCAATCCCTTAGACACCATTCACACAGGCTAATTTTGGACCAGTATTGAAACACGTTATCGGTTACATAATGAATACCGTTCACCTTTTTCATCTGTTATTGCGTTTGCGTAGATGAAGATCCAACAGCTAGCTGTTGCGCGTTCCAGTCGTTGAAAGCTTTCGCATCGGAGTTGGGATCTGCAGTGGCGTAGTTGTTGACTTTCTAGAAGTTGATGTTCTAGACGATGGCAGGAGTAGGAAACTTTTGGAAGATTCGGTGGTGGTCCATGTATCCATCAGTAGACTCTCGGTGGGTGTAGCACTGCTCATGCTGGACGTGCTTCCAACATGAACGTGCCTCCAAGTTGGTTTCCTCATGGTACTGGCTGATTCATCTCTTTGGTAGTTCTCACTCTCTTGGAGATACTCGTATACAAATTAGCATCACGAATTGAAGTTGATGGTACAATCTGACAACATTACTTGTTTTCTCGACAAACGATGGTCGAAACTTCGGTATTATTTCGCAGTCCATCTGGGTAATTCATCTTCTTTATGGCATACGACGATCATCAAATAAAAAAAACAGCATTTTCAACATGTATGTCTTTGAAGATTCACCGGAATTACGCTTTCTTTTTGACCATTCATTTATGGGCCGGACATTTCTTTATCCCACTTCTGAAGTGTTATTTTGGTAAGGATGACAGGAAATAACACCACACAGATCTTGAAGCAGCAGTCTAATATACAAAACAATAGTATTATACAATCAAATAGTCTTTCTCAGTTCGATTCAAACCCTTCTCTATTTTTATATGCAAGACATCCAAAGAGAATTAACAAGATGTCCACAGACTAAGTAGTATGATACTACCAGGTGTCACCAGCTACAAAACTGAGTTGCCATTATATATATCAAAAATGCTAGCACAACCATAGACAATCTGGTACAGATATTATAATTAATGATTACGTTATGATTACAGTGTTTATGTAAATGAAATAAGTACCCGAATGTATCTCCATTTAACTAAATGCCAAATAGTAGCATATTAATATCCATTGTCATTTATGACCTATGTAACTGTGGAACACTAGGGTTGCTCGCTAACAAAATATAAGATGTTACATAAAAATAAATAGCGCTCCACATTCCATCATAAGGACATGCAAATATTAGGTTGACTTTTATTATGCGTCATATGGATTGATATTAGTTTATATACGATTATGTACAATAATTATACCTAGATTAAGAATTACTGGAGAACAAAATAATTAAATTAAATATTAATCAATTTACAATCAATTCTGTTTGTCATACATGTCAAACTGTCAATAATTCACATAATGTTATGTCAGATTGATATTACATTAATTAGACATTAGTTACCCATAATAGTATATTTTAATTTAACTTATACAAAATTGTCATTTAAATATTCTTTAATAGTATAATAACATTTCGATACCATTTATATATACAATTTGAACAATTCTCTCTTAAACATCATACATACACACACATAGTACAAACATACCATACAAACTTACACACACATAGTACAAACGTTTCTGCTTATCACAAAAATATTTGCCCCGGCGAGGGATTGAACCTGGGACCTAACGGTGACGTCAATTAAACTATATAGTCTGACATTAACCAATTATTATAGTATACAGGGTGAATTTGAATTCATGGGCATCCTTTTAAATTAAGACACTATTAACTCACTTGAGCCTGAAAACTTTTATTCGCTTAAAGATATATGATTTTGATATATATATTATTCTTTGGCACTTCCTTGTACCAGACAAATACAAAAAAAATATATGATTATTGGAAAAGCGGGGAATAGGTGTTCTTTTAAATCGAAGCTAGCTTTATATACTACTTTATATATTTTTATATGGGTAAATAATACAAAATATATGTTATAACTACAAAGAATATTATATATTATTAATAATAATAACATGTTGACGACATTACTTATCCAAAGTGTGATAACTCTAAAAGCAATATTTATGGTTTAATGTAATTTCGCACTTGACAAAAAAATCCGTTGTTGTGGCATATAGCACATCTGAGTTGACTTTCCTTGTATTTTATTATGTGACTTATATCATAATATCTGGAAATTTCCTTAAAATTATGAGAAGAACGTCCTGCTTTCCGATTTCATTTTTTATAAGTTTCAAGCGAGCATATCGCTATGATCCTTCTAAACTGTATATGATCATAGTCGCCACCATTTATTTTTTACAATTTCCTCAATTTCCTATTGCCATATCTAAGCATTGAGAAAATAGCGAAAGGTACAATTTTTTCCACGTATAGAAGTTCTGTATAGGTAATCCTATTTTTCGATCATATCTATCTACTCCACCCATGTTTTTATTAAAGATTTTATAAGAGCCGGTTGGCCACCGTAATATGAGATCATAGCTTCATCAATACTATGGTGCGTTTCTATTGGAGCATATTCTTGAAAGCTTTTATTCAACAGGTCTAACAATGGAATCCATTCAGGAAATCTATCTTTTGGGTTCAGGTTCGTGTTATCACGACAGTGTAAGTGTGTCATTATATATTTGAACCTATGCCTTATCATACCATTATAAACAATGGTCATTCCGCAATTTGATGAATTTCACCAGTACATATATCGTCTAGGCACAATTACATAGCCGCTGTATAAAAGAATTCTAAGAAAACATTTTATTTCGCTAACTCACACATTACCCTCTTTAAGGCCTATTCAAACCAGGGCGTTATTCGCTACCGCGAGCGATCGAGAAATCCGAAAGGGTATGCGTTAATTTTGCTCTTCACACTAAAGCGGATATGCCAACGAATATCTCTACCGCGCGATTCGTTGGCAACGGTTAGCGGGGCGGCGGAACTAGTTTCGCCAAACAAGAGAAAATACCACCTCACTAGGCGGTACAAGTTTGGCTGCAGTTATGGAACTTCATACTATTTACCCATCGAGTTCCGCGTGGTATTTTTCGCTACCCACAGCGGTAGCGAATAACGCTCAGGTCTGAATAGGCCTTAAATATTTTGAGCAGCAGATTGGTGTAACTCATAATTATCTCAATAACTTCATCATGAAATAAGCAGTTGAAAAAGTGCATAGGATCCTTATTCAACATTGCCCCATGTACGTCTTGCCATTGATTGGCAGCGGGCTGTATATCTCGTGCAATCCAATTGTACTGCTTATTTTTTGGCACTACTGTTGCTTGACTGCCTGAACACGACGGGAGTGGTTTACAAAGAGAGACTTTGGGATGACTCTTGATTAGGGGTGGTGACTTCGTCTCCTTGACATCGCCTTCGCTTAGCCATTTGAGCCAACGATAGTTCATCATCAGTATCATCACTATCGCTCTCACTAGATAATAAAATAGATGAATCAAAATGCACCTCCGCTGAAGCACGAAGCTGAGATCCTGGCAAGTTGTGCTTTGTAACCAGATTCACATCACCAGAATCCTCTGTCGTATCAGCAATTAATTTTTCAGGTGGTAAAATAGTGATTCCATCCGGTAGTAGCTACATTGTTATCCTTTTATAATTCCTCGATGATGTCATTGAGCGTCAGGTGCCTATAAAAATATACGTTTCTTTAAATTGCAATAGTAGTCCATTAGGCTATTGGTCGTTATAAAGAACACTAACTTTATGCAATAAAAGTCTGTATTTACATTTCGAAACAGGACCAATTGTAATTTTACTTAAAATGTAATCTAATGTTATGAAAATGTTTTTTTTTATTATTTCATTTATTTACATAAACTTACCTTGAATGACTCATAGTTGAAACAGCTAAATTCAATACGAAGAAATAACACACCAAACATACTAAATGCACTCACAATATTTTTACACGTAATGACCCCACTGCTGACTAAATCACGCCATCAAATTAATTTATTAGAATACCCTCATTCTTCTCTAAAATTATTTCATAGTATATGTGCCGTTCCTTAAAAAGGACGCTAGACTCAAGTGGGTTAATGATATTTATTGCATTAGTGCCAATATTATGCAAATAAAAAATATTATTAATGCAAGTATGTAAAACGCAATAAATAAAGTATCAAGATCAAACAGTTGCGCATCGCGATACATCTAGCGCATGCTACTGTAGGTGATGTGCTTTGACCGCGACCCTGTGACCCCGCCCGAGTGAGGTGACTAATAATTTGATAACGATTTAATTTATTTATTTCCAACTTTCTCTTCATACTTGGCTGGCTATGCCTTTGATTTGCGTAATATTAGCCCTAATGCATTTAAATTATTATTGTCTTAATTTAAAATGATGCCCATGAATTCATATTCACCCGGTATATATCAGCTTATTTATAACATATTTTTTTTTAATTATCCCTAATGTTCTAACCTGTTCTAGTATGAACAATCATACTTGACTAGAAATTGTATAACAAAATGTAATCTTTCACTTAGTAACATATTTCTAATTGCGTGTCTATCAATAACGATAACTTTGTAGGTAACACACTCTTTATAAACAGACGTGACTACGCTGGTGCGACACATACGTTTCTGTCGTAATCGCGTCTGTACTCATATCGGCCAATGCCAATTGTACTATATGACTAACTGTATAAAAATGTATAATATGCGCTTCACCTAGATACATCATGCCAGACAGAAATCAGTGAATCAGTAGGGCTATTATGTATCTCAGTTGCTAACGAAAGTTGATTGAAATCGAAAATAATGGCGGCTCTATGTCACTTTTGTCAGCTCCAGACATCAACTTATTAAAATTTTTGCTTGCTGGAGTTGTCAAAACTGACATAGGGGCGCCATTTTTCCAGATTACAATGAACTTTTGTTAGCAACTGAGATACATAATAACCCTGCTGGATAGCATAGTAAAAACAGAACATGACATTGCATATAATATTCACACACTAATTTCATAGATTCGTAAGTAACTATCAATATCTGTCTGGTGTGTCACTTTTTAACGGCTGAACGAAATACGAATATTCATACATTTTGGTTTATTGTTCTGCATTACAAAGTAGTTTTTATCATCGCAAATTTCACGCGGGTGAGTGATTTCACGGGGTGCAGTGAATTAAGGCATTGCCACATCTACAATTCACATATTTTTTTCGCACAGATAGTGCCTATGTAAAAAATGTACACATAATTAATAGGTACACACATATATGTATAGAGGTAAGTATTCAAATTAGTTTTTGATAGATCTATAAAACTTGACCAGCCGGGCTATTATGTAACAAGTTGTGATGTGATCAATTGTTGATCGAAATTTAAAAGAAATGGCGGCTTTATGTGACTTTTGTCAGCTTCTTAGTAACTAAGTAACATTTTTGGTTACTGGAATTGTATACACTATTAAGCCGCCATTTTTTAAGATTTCAATCAATATCATGATTGCAACTGAGATACGTAATAGCGGATATTTTCTTCCGACTTCCAAAAAAAGGAGGAGGTACTCAATTCGACTGTATGTTTGTTACCTCATAACTTTGGACTGGGTGAACCGATTCTCAAAAATATTTTTCTGTTTGAATGCAGATGCTTCCCGTGTGGTCCAAAAAAGTTTCATCAAATTCGGTCTAGTAGTTTTTGAGATACATTCCAATAACTGAATAGAATGGAAGTCGGTATCAAATTGTACTTGTTATCATATTCATGTAGCCTTGCGATCTTCATCAGGACGTCAAGCTTCTTTGTACACGACCTACACTGCGCTTACCGTTCCGTCACAGATTACTGAATGTTCCGTGGTCTCCACTCGAGGAGCTTTTGGAAAAGTAGAAAAAATATTTCCAGTCAGTTGACCTTCCACCTTCCTCATAAAGTGTGCCTAGTGACCTCGGACAGTAGCCCTTTGCTATGGTCTTAAAATCCTGGATTCTGGAATCCTTAGAGCCCTAGGAGGAACTTTCAAGGAGCGTTGGCCCTCAGTGGCTCTTCTTTGCATAGTCAGTACGTGTTAGTAGCCACGACGGAAGTTTTCTATTCGCAATTTAAGACTCTTGTTTTGCGAATAACAAGTACCTACAAGTAAGAAGCGCGTGCAACTACACTTTAATTAGCACAATATGCTTAATCTCGCGTGATCACGTTTGATTTACGTGCGATATTGCAATCCTAATATTTAACAGATTTTTGCAATTTATTCTTGCTAGATAACTCAAAAATTCTCGACAATTATAAGTCCGAATCGCGCATCGAAGGTTCCGTACATAAACGAAAAGATAATATAATCCATATTATCTTAAAGCAAACTTAATTTTGTACCTAGTTGAAACTATGTTTTCCTACTTGTCAGGGTTGATTCTCCAACGGCAAATTTATGTTTGTAATTGCAAAAAGTATATTTATTTTACTTGATATTACTACAAATCGTAGATCACTAATTTTGGCGCAATTTCGTGATTCTAGGTCAACGCAACGTACCTATTCCTTTAGGGTACTGCTACGGTTCTACGGTTATGACTGTTGGCGATTTTTCAAAAATGTGCGGTATTAGCTCCGATATACCGTAGACCTAAGTGTATACGTTTCTAAGTTAAAGCATTCCTAAGAAAAAAGCTACGAATAATAATAAGTCAGGAACAGTAACTGCGTTAAAAAAATGATCCAACAAAAGTCGTGTTCAAGTAGGCGGGGCTTAAAAGTCGTGTTCAGTACGTCATCAGTCGGACATTTTTCTTGCAAGCGAGCACACGTAAAATCTTCGCATACGTTTTAATTTTTATCATTGTGAACTACAGCTGTGAATCATCATGCCAGCATGTGTTGTGAAGTGGTGCAGCATCCATACAAGATTAAAATGTCTAGGAATCACTTTTATTAGTAAGTAGTAGCAAAATTATAATTATATTCAAAGATGTACAAATACGTATACAAACCGAGATGGTCAATACTATGCAAAATAAAGTCAGTCTATTTTTGTTTAATGTAATTTTTTTAAAGAACTGAATATTGTAATGTAATAGCAATGTATTTTGCTTATTTAGTTTTAGCTTAGTTTTATTTTCATTTCCTTGCCGATCGAGTGCAGTAAAATAAATGCCTCTCTGCACTTAAGCTAGAAAGACAAGAGTATGACTAAACGCCTGTGAAAACCAGCATTATATACTTACTCCGTTCATTTTGAAGAAAAAAATAAAAAAATTGAAAGAATTTGTATATGTACCATGTTATACAAACCTGCAATACCTCCCAGTCTGTACAGTTAGTACCTACTGTTTTTTTGGTTATGTTATTTATGTATATCAAATCTTATATTAAGTAAACTTATCATTTTTACGCTGATGATTCGTCCCAAAAAAACATCAACATCTCTATAAAATATTATAGATAATTAACAATTAATAGTAATAACCGATTACCTACAGTTGCATAGTATAGCATTAAAAAAATAGTTCATTACTTGATTGAATTACGTAAGTACGTTTAATTTTTCAAGCTAATGAAAATTCACCCTTTGCAAATTTTGAAGTGGTTTACTTGAGTTGCTCATAAATCTGTCAGTAATATCAACACAATGCTTATCTAAAATAATTGATAACGAAGGTATTCTGCGACCACTGAAAAACGTCCACCAGGCAAATAACGAATATCCTATTCTACTTCCTACTTATATCCCACTAATATCATAAATGATGTGAAAGTTTAGATGGATGCATGGATGGATGATTTTAATGAATGTTTGTTACTCAATAACGGCAGAACGGCTGAACGGATCTGATTGAAATTTGTCACAGAGATAGATTATAGTCTGGAATAGCACATAGGCAAATTTTCATCATCATTATCATCTATCACCACGCGGGTGAAACGGCCTAATATTTTTGGGTACAGCATAGACAAAATAACAAAATCTCCACCGACGACGCCAAGATCTTAATGATGACTTTTTTCTGTCAATAGAGTTCTGTCAAAGTTGTGTCAAAACGCTCACAGTGGCGTTCGAATTGGGAATTTGTGGCTGAAAATGTCATTTACGGCTCTTTTTGTTCACCGTTCGCAAAGCTAAAAAAAAGTTATTTATGCCACCGAAAAGTTCAATTATTGAACCACGTCCGGAGCTGCGGTTGTTTTTGATCGTTTTTTGACAACTATCTATTTGACAGCACAATCGTGCGATTTTAGGTCTTATGCACGGTTTAGCGTTCGAGTAGAGTGTGGGAATAGCGGCAATAATAACGATTTTGAGCTTTACGAACGCTTTAACAAAAGAGCCAACAATTGCAACGTCACCAATGCCCTCATTGCTAAACGAACGTACCTCAAGTCAAAAGCACGCAATGATTTTGCCAGCTCGATACACTAGACGTGTTCGGCGATAGAGTTGGCATATATGTCATCCGTCTTTGTTGTTCAGCCGACTGTAGTCGAGCGATTCCGCCATCACGGTGAAACATCAATCTAGCGGTCTTGAGTGAATCACCCGCAACACTTACATGTAATTTTTTAACACAACATAACAAATGGTTTCGCCTATATATCCTCGAAGGGGTAAGCAGCGGTGTTTTGAACGCCTACATTTAAGTTTGTTTTTTTTGTTTGTGCCTTAAGTTTGTGTCGCTCGCTAATATTTTGACAGCTCGATACACTAGACTCCAGGGGGATGAAATGTAACTATATATAGATAAAAAAAATGTTTTAATCTCACTTCACTAAATTGCGAAGAAAGAGTCTCTTCTAATTACTTCTAGACGGAAACTTAATAAATTAATCATATTTGGCGGGACATAAAGTTCACTGAATTTTAAAAAGTAACCGATATAAAAAAACCAAAAAAAAATGTTGTTTATATTATTGACTTGGTCCAATTCACTTGTTGCATTACATGCCGCTACGACTCAGTTGTCATAGTAGACGTTGCAGCACGCGCGTGAACCAATCCCTGCTTTCCTTCTGAATTTAAACCAATCACCGAACATGTCTATTTGTAACCTCGGAAGTAATTCGTATTTGGAATCATACGTCGCTTTTGTTTGAAGGACCACTTTTTGTGTGGAATTTGTTCTGAATTCTGAATCTTCCTGACTTATTATTATTCGTAGGAAAAAAGGCCTAGACAGAAAGAAGTGGAAAAAGAGCAATTATAGGGATAATGCTTTCTTTTGCGGTGCGGACCTCTAAAACCTGCGACATGTCTATGACACTGTGAAATGCATAAATGCTTAGTTACTCTATTATGGTCAAATCAGATCTGTTAGGAAACATAAGTAAATACTGTTGTAGTTTCATATGAAAATATTTATTTACAAAATTAATCAATTAATAAATAATCTTAGTATCAAACGGAACCAGCCGTTGAATATTGTAAATTAAAGAAAACATTGACTAGAAAAGTAATCTCCATTAAAATTAATTATATAGATTTTCAGATTGTATCCTCATTAAACAATTCCATATACTGGAGACTCGAACTCGATGACAATCCACGTATCCAATCCAATCCACCTGCACCCTAATCAGTAATGTAAATATTACTATATAATCTCTTATAACTACGAGTATGTTTCCTTATGTAAGTAGTAAATGAGTACCATGATACGCCAAAACCTATCTCATCAATGGAGGACCCCAAATTTAATTACAATACAACCACGTACATAATTATATAAATTCTTGGAAACTTTCTGATAAATCGAGATTTTTATAATATCACAAAGCATGCAGGCTATCAAGCACCATCATGTCATTTATCCCCATAACGAGATTTAAAGTGATACTTTTAAGGTAGTTTATGAAATCTATGCATATTCAAACAGTAAGCTGGTAATACTGTGTACGCCTTGTTTGAGAATTATGAATTCGTAATCATCAAAGCTCGCAATGGGGCAGTTATACACGCTGGAAGGACCGCCGTTGTTGGTTTCGAATGACAGCTTGAACATGTGATTATCTCCCACACTTCCCGCCGTTACTTTTATTGAAAACTTTGGATGTACTAAAAGTAAGAAAAAACACGCTTTAGTATATATGGTAAGTTATGTGCTGGAACGTATAGTTCATATTTAACTTGGCATAACAGAATCAGTAGTTGTTCAATCTGTAGGTATGTATTCTTTTAGATTCTTACCGTCTGAATTGTCCCAGTCTCCAAATGTCTCATACTCCGATATGTTGTCCTCTCCGGGAGGAACGGGTGAAATCACAAGCGTGTTATTTTTGATATTATATAAAATTTTGCAGTTTTTGTCTTCGTCTTTATTGCTGGCAGCTGACAATGCTACTTCGAATCTGAAATGGAAATGTTGACATTAGACAAATGTTATCCTTAGGCATATTCTTTCAAATTATTTTACATTGATTATAGTCGAAATAGTTAACGATTGGGATTATATTCGTATGCGATACTTGCGAAACATCGCTAATAATGAGAGTTTCACTATTTTGTCACAGTTGATTTTGAGACAATAAGAATATATTTTAATTACCAATTTTAATGTCTCAATCTATTGTGACATTAAAATTGGTGTTTGGTATTGGACTATTCTAAAGTTCGGTAGTAATTCGCTTGTTCCGAACACCAAACTAAACTAGCGAACTAAAATCTATTTTTAGTAAATATGTGGTATTTCTTATTCTGTTCCTGCTTAAGTCCAAATACGTACAGGGTGTCTGGCGGCAGATTTATGTTTTGAAATTCGAATATTTTAAAAAGTAACGAATGGTGCGGGGCGGGGGATGTATCATTCGACTCACGGATCGTGCGGATTCGTTAGTCACGATGCCACCGTGGTCGGCAGAGCATCGCGCGTTTGCTATCGAGGCATATTTCAAGAGTAATGATTCTTATGTTATCACACGTCGACAATTTTGTTCACGGTTCAATATTCGACGGTTGAGTGATGGACCGAGTGTAAATCTAATTCGCTCATGGGTGCAGAGATTCCGCACAACTGCTTCGGCTATCAACATCTCTCGGCCGGGGCCTAGTCGATCTTCAAGGACCCCCGCAAACATTCAATGTGTGGAAAGAAGTTTAACTGAAAATCCCAGACTTTCGATACGGAAAAGAGCAGCCACACTGGGTCTTCCAAGAGCAACTGTTCATGAAATTTTGAAGAAGGACTTGAAGTTTCATCCTTTTAAAATTCAAATCGTTCAAGCACTCAAGGAAAATGACTTTGGTTTACGAAAACAATTCTGTGAAACGATGTTGCTAAGATTTCGAACGATGAATTCCATATTTTGGAGTGATGAGGCTCATTTTCACTTAAACGGCAACGTTAATAAACAAAATTGTCGTTATTGGGCTCCAAGAACCCGTAACCCACGAGTCAAGCATCAAAAACCATTACATTGCCCTAGGGTGACGGTCTGGTGCGCTTTCTCCACACATGGAATTATTGGACCATTTTTTTTTGAAAATTCTCGTGGTCAAGCGATCAATGTGAATGCCGAGAATTATGGAAGCATGATTGCGGATTACTTTATGCCTAATCTGCGAGCGCATTCATCCTTCTCATCACACACGTGGTTTCAACATGATGGAGCTACCCCACACACGGCCAGGGCTTCGATGAGTTTGCTACGGGAAGCTTTCCCTGGAAAATTGATCAGTCGCTTTGGAGACATCCCATGGCCACCGAGGTCACCCGATTTGACCCCTTTGGATTTTTTTTATGGGGATATCTCAAAGGTAAAGTTTACCAAAACAATCCACTAACTATTGAAGACCTGAAGGAAAACATTCGCCGTGAAATAAATGACATCCAACCGGGTTTACTGCAGCGTGTAGCGCAAAACACGAAGCTCCGTTTTGAACAGTGCCTACAACTCGACGGAAAGCATTTAGATGACATTATATTTAAGAAATAAAATCCGCAGCATAACTTTTTGTAAAAATATATTCAATAAAACGATTAGCCAAGTAATTGCTTTTTTATTTAATTTTAAAAACATAAATCTGCCGCCAGACACCCTGTATAATGCTTGCAAGTGACAATTCTTAAATTTGTCGTTGTTGTTTCGTTGTTTCTGTTTAATTGTGGGTATGTTTAGTGCAAATTTAATCGTCATGTAAGTTCGTGCTACCTAAACTAGTCTAAACTGATGTAAAACTACCCACGTTTCAATAGAATAAGCATATGTTTAGAATTATCATTCTAAGTGTTACTCGAATGTAGATTTTAGTATTAACATAGTAAGAACTATCATAGTCTAGAGAATTTCAGTTCAGTGTACGCACAAGCGAATCAGTACCAATGTCGCTGATTGATACTCAATTAGATTTAATTAAAGCTACATTAGGAACTTACGTTTCTTGTTTTGGGTCGATGGTTCCATTTATTGTTATTGAAAATCCGTGTTTTATTTCCGTTGGGAATTTTATTGCCTTGGGATTAAATATAATAACTTCGTCGGCACCATCTACAGACCTGGAAAGAATGATAGTGTTAATATATAAAATTGTATTTATTAATGTCATATTATAATAGTCAAATCTTGCGTGTATTTTCGTATATCTGCCGGTTTTTCGGACAGCGACAAAAGTAGCATGAAATAATATTATAATGATCTGATTCAATGTGCGTTTAAATACTAATTGCATTTTTTACTATAAAACTCTAATTTAACTATAGTTTAAAGTTATTGTATATCTTAATTCATTACTAAACATTATATATTCTATAATATTTTCCTTTTAGTAGGAAATCAAGAATGCTCAGCTTCTTTTGTCGCTTAATGTAGCTACTGCTTTATGGATTTTAGATTGTATTGTCATAAAGCAAGTTAACCAACTATAATTATACTAGTTAACCATATATTTGTTTTTACTTTATTGCACATGAATGCTTTGCACCTTCCATGTTTATATTTATATTAAAATGCGAAATATTGCTACATACCTAAGATTCTCTACAACAAATTTAAATGAGTATAATCACTTTGAACAAAAAAACTTTAATATTAATGATAATTTAAGAAGTTATGTACATTGAAATTGTTAACCGATATTGCTGATAATATAGCTTTGGCCTTCTAAAAACTAATTTATAAACACAAACATCGCATTATTTTTGAAACACTAGTAAATAATATAGACGCATGTCACTCTTAAACCATACGTGGTTTCACATTGTATACTTTGTCTAAATAAATGAATAAGCAATAATAAGAAAGTGTCGTTACCTCTTTGTTTTAAAATCCATATCGGCCGGACGTGCCAACACCATGGTATGAGTTATCGCCAACACAGAAAGTATCATAATAAAATCCATTTTAAATGTATGTTGCATATAAAAAAACACTGTCTTTAGTATTGTTCCGAATGTGTAAGTGTCGTCCGAACTGTGGTTAACATGCAACTATTTTATTATTATTGGTAGTCCCAAATGTAGGACTATACCAATTTACAGTTAGTTGACACTAAGTGATGATTTCTGCGGTCTTTTATTATAAATGCTATAATCTGAGTCATTTGTATAAGGTACATTTGATACGTCACACTTAGAATTGAATGAAACATATAAAATTTATTATCCCTATATGGGAGTTTCCCTTTGATTTTACTCATACTGAAATACACGTTGGACAAAATGGATGAGTTTCATTCATAAGTTTATGGTAGGTATACTGTTAAAGTCGTACTTACGTCGACAATTTCTTACAAAAAGTGCCTGTAGCTATCTCGTAGTATCTCTCTCTCTCTCTCTATCTCGTAATCAGCTACTAGTAGCTGGAAGAGATTAATACAAATTTGAGTTAAGTGTGGTCGGAAATTGTCTTCTTTTGTTTTGATATCTATGCGTGGTAGAATGCAGCCTAATTATGAAAACATAACAAAAACGGACTCGGTAGTATATTCATAGACTTCTTATAATAGACATCATAACTACCTATTACGGCGAATAAATAAAAGATGTCGTTTACAGGTGAATCAAATGTATATACGCTGGGAACCATCGGGTCTCATCGCGTGGTCACCACCAAGTTGCCATCGGTGGGACGGACAAGAGAAGCTATGACCGCAGCGGGTAACACCACTACAAGACTCCTTGGTATATTCCAAAAGGTTAGTATTAATTACTCACTAATCACTTTACCACAGAATAGTTATAGACTTTACTCCTCTTGCTTGCTCCATTTAGTGTTGTAATGTTTGTGTTGAAGATTTTTTCTACATCAAATCCTATCTATATCAAGACTACATATACCTAATAGAAACATGTCCACTACACAGCTAAGTTAAGCAATGAGTTTTCCTGACAATAGTTAACACAACATAAAAGAATTTGCGAAATTTATACCATCTGTTCACGCTTCATGCGATGAGCAAGGGTAATAGAGATTAATTTTTATATAGTGTATACGAGTACATTCGATGGGTCGGTATAGTCCAATAAGGTAAAAGAGATTGAAATAAAAAAAAATTAAGAAAGTATTTTTTCACTTGACGATGTTTATCATCATTTCAATTTAACATATTACGGTGGCTTTTAGTTCCCACCTTGCGGATTGCTTACCTCATTGTTACTGTCATTGTGGTCATTTTTGTGTCACGGGAAATTTTTTTTTTATGAACTCTACATCGTAGCACGCGCCGTGAATCAGTATATTTCATGTAATTCCTATATCTCATGTCTAGACTCTCATTTGACGTCAATCTAGTCAAATATAGACAAGACTATAGACGCCCATCATGGACATAACCTACTCGTACTTTACTCTTCAAACAATTAACGATGCGCTCATCATTATTATTGGTATTTGAGAGAAGCCTGAAGGTTACAGGTTAATGAGTTGCTTGTGTACCTATCTATACATATAAACCAACGATTGTAGTGTCGTTGTGGTCGTGTCTGTACATACGAGTTAAAGATAATATGTACCTATATAATACTAGCACACTCACGGCTATGTCTGCTTGGAGTTTGCGCTGTAATCTGTACTTTCTTACGCACTCTCGTTTAAAAAATATATTGCCAAAAAAATATATATTACTTGTAAATTTTCCCATAAAAAAATTACACCCCCCTTTGTTTGTCCCACGATTCTTTATCTAAAAACTATTTTAGAGGATGTTTATAGGTACATTTTTGTTAGTTTGTTACTAACCGAAATCCGGAATTTGAATCAGTGATGAAAAGTAAAGTATCGGCCCACATTCCCACTGCTGGGAATCAGACTTTCCTCCCAGAGTATGGGCCATAAACCAGTACGCGGGCCCAGTGCGGTTTAGTGGATAGGCTAACAGCCTTAGTGCCCAAACCAAAATCACATTCAGACTGCACCAGATCCAGCCTCGACTGATTCTCACGCCCCGTTTTTCACACAGATTGCGAAAAGAAAAAAACATAATATCTTGCTAAAAATGTTTTTGAACTAGTGTAGTTATTCTAAAGTAAAATGCATCCGTACTATATTAACTTCATCATCAAGTTAAAATTTGTTTACTATATTTTGGACTTATAGAACTATAGCCTGCATAGCATGAGATTTAAAAATACTCATGGCACTTAGGCGCTTATTTTAAGTAAAGGGCACGCCAATTTATAAGTGGCGTTGCGAACTCGTAAAAGGTGTACATTGGTCATTTTACGAGCAAATGTGTCGAACAATTTATTCTATAACATGATATGAAACTTCTAGATTTGAACTACTGATGGTAAGGGGCTAGACAGCTGGTCTGATTGATGCAGACGGCCACAGGCTGTTTTTACATCATAGTGACGTGTTGTGGTGACATTTCTAATTTGAACTCTAGCGGGTCTGCTGATGGTTCGATTTCCGTAACATATACACCACACAAACATAAACAAGAGTCTTCGGCCAATGTGTGTTACCAGTGATGACATAAGGCGCTGAAACGTGGTCTATTTAATATGGCCCTCATAAGCAAGCTCAATGTCGCACAACGAACTATGGAGAGGGCTATGCTGGGGGTTTCTCTACATAATCGAATCTGAAATGAGGAGATCCGTAGACGAACTAAAGTCACCGACATAGCTCGAAAGATTAGCCAGTTGAAGTAGCAGTGGGCAGGCCACATAGCACGCAGAACCGATGGCAGATGTGGCTGGAAGATTTTGGAGTGGATACCACCGGGTCGTCCATATATAGCTGATAAAGGTCGCGGGATGACGTTGGATGCAGGCTGCTTACAACCGTTTCCTTTGGAAATTGGTGGGGGAGGCGTATGTTCAGCAGAGTAGACGTCCTACGGCTGAGATGATGATGAAGAAACAGCTAGAGGTTTCGAATATATATATAGTAACGTATCAAAATTTTAGCAAATTCGGTAACTATTATTTGTGAAGTAAACGAAAACAATTAAAAGACGCGCTGTACGTTATCCTAGAAGTTATCAATACCTGTGTCGCAAGTGAAATATGGATACAATTATCTATATCGAACGATTGAATTTTAGACATAAAATAAATATGTTATGTACTACATTCAATCGTTTTACGTTTTAAAGACACGATTGCTTTAGTTTTTCTCAAGCATTTTTTTACAATACTTCTGTAAAACATTTATTAGCCAGATCAATTCTTTTCACATTATGAAAAACAAACCCAATTTGTACCTACACTACAGTCAGTGCTAAATGGCTGTAACATTTCATGATACTATGATTTCACGATCTCATACCAACATTCGAAACAGGAATCGGAATTCCAATAGGTCGCTAATGTATCGACTATTTTCGTATCGGTTTCACATGGTGCCGTTAATCTGAATGATTTACGAATCTGTAAAGGCGCACTCACATTACAGCGATCGACAGACATACTTGTATGAGGTACGAGTATATACGTTCAACATTTAAATAATACTCGTACCTATAATAACTATTTAGTTTTCAGGGTTGTTCTGGTCTGTCTGTACTACACTACATATACAAGCGATCCATTTATATCCACCGATCTTAAATATTACCAAACAGCTTAAATGTTTGAAATCATTCATTTGGTCGCCAAAGGTATCGGCACCATGCTCAACGACCTCGATTCCCAACAGGTTGGTCTTAAGATGAACATGGATAGACGAAAATCATGTCGAATTTCCATGGTCCACTTATACCTGTAATTGTTGGAAACGATATGCTCGAAGTTGTAAATAACTGCCCAATTAGGTACGTAGGTCCAACTTAGACAAAGAGGTCGTACGAAGAATCCAGCGGATGTGCAGCGGTCGGGAAGCTTCGATACATATTTTCGTCCACAATACCTCAGAGCCTTAAACGAAGGTTTTCAACCGTGAGACGTGGTCCCTTACTGTTGGCCTCATTAACAAGTTCAAAGTCGCTCAACGAGCAATGGATAGGGCTATGAATTAGAATTAGAATTAGAATTATTTATTGACCTTATAACAGTGTTCGTTATACTAGGCACGTCATATAAAATTACATTTCTTAAACGATATCTTAAATCAGTATGTATGTGAATGTGAATCTCACCCATGACATTTATACCGTCCACTCTCAATAATAATTGATTTAATTGTATTGAGAATCTCAATGCAATTAAACGTCTAACGTGTTATATACTTATTAATAGAAGCTATATACAATAAATGTCAAGACTACAGAGATTAAAATTCGAAATTAAAAAATACTTAATTATGATTATGATGATTATTATGATTAAAATTAGATGGGACTATTTATATAAATGTCTCGGGATTCATCACAGTACAGTCAAAGAAGCTAAATATCTAACAATATATTAAATAAACAGTAAATTATAAAAAGTAAACAAAGAAGTTGATTCTAACTATACTATTTTACAAAAATAAGGATTCTGTAAGACGCATGCTCATAAATTCATTAACAGAATAAAGCGGATGAGATTGAAAGAAGTGTTTTACTTTCCTATTAAAACCACCTGTATGTAATTTTGTTATAGCTACTGGTAGCTTATTAAACATACATATTTTATTCAATATTCCTTGTTTTTGTACTTTTTTTAGTCTTATATTAGGTTTGAACAATTTGTTATTATTTCTCAGATTATAACTGTGTACGTCTTTGTTTTTTGGTAGGTTATCCTTTTCTTCATGTACTTCTAATAAACTACAGTATATATACAACGAAACCACTGTCATTATTTCCCATATGCTTGGGGTTTCCCTGCGTAATAAGATCCGAAATGAGGAGATTCGTAGGAGAATTAAGGTCACCGACATAGCTCTCAAAATTAGTATGTTGAAGTGGCAATGGGCAGGCCACATCGCTCGCAGAACCGATAACCGATGGGGAAGAAAGGTTCTCGAGTGGCGACCACGCACCGGAAGACATAGTGTAGGCCGGCCCTCCGCTAGGTGGACCGACGGCCTCGTCAAAACCACGGGGAATCGGTGGATACAGGAAGCAAGTATCTGTTCGAAGTGGCGTTCTATGGGGGAGGCATATGTTCAGCAGTAGATATCTCCCGGCTGATAATGATGGTGATGATGATGATGATGATTCATTAGGTAATCATGTTTACGTTCTGTCATAGTGAATAATCACTTAATAACATTTCAATCATAGGTTACGACGGACGTGCGCAGGATTGATCATCTCTTCTGTTACAACTACAGTTGAACAAGCTAGTTATTGTATTCAATTACTCATTTGAACACAATAGACAATTACCACAGTGTAGTAAGAGATGTCACTTAATACATAATTTTATAGTGGTTTAAGTTATGATTTTTAACTATTAAATGGAGCCACCCATCAGCATCAGACTACAATGGGTACATTATGGCTTACTCTTGCGATAATGTCGCTGCTATGATAAACAGTTATATTACATACTTAACTAGCTGACCCGCCAGCGGCTTCGCTCGCGTGGCCTCGCGGGATACGGTAATAACAGATTTTTAATTATCCCACGGGAACTCTTTAATTTACCGGGATCAAAAGTATCCTATATGTTGATCAGGGATATAAGCTACCACCATACGAAATTTCATTTAAATCGGTCCAGTCGTTTCGGAGATTAGCCCGTACAAACAGACAGACAAACATATAGAGAAACAAACAATTTGAACTTATTTTTCACTCCTTACATCCCCTGACTCGGTTTTTCTTACTTTAAACTGTCCAAATGCTAATGTTCACCACTGTATGTTCGAAAACAAAAAACTTTCCATACAAACTTTCACCCCTCCATTTCACCTTCTTAAACCACCACTATCCAAAAAAAAATTAGTCCAACATTTTTTATTTTGATGACCTATCCGAATACAAATTTTCACAACTATAAGTTTAAAAACAAAGGAGTTTCATACAAACGTTTTCACCCCTTATGGGTAGAATTTCGTCCACCTCTACGCATCAAGGACAATACACCCTACAAATTTCAAGTCTCTACGATCAGTGGTAGGCTATGCGTTGTCTGTCAGTCAGGACTTCTTCCTTTATGTATGTATAGATATACACTCTGTTCTGCTGTTTCGTATAAAATTATATGTTAACATAGCATAACAAAGTAGCAATGTTAGGAGCAACACTAAGAGCGTCCCTTGAACGAGCTCGTTCAAGGAGAGTATCTAATGTATACCTATATCTACTGATCGATACAAACTTCAATGTGTGCTCTCTACACACACCATAACAACCTTGAGCTCGCTCCGTTCTGTATCCATCCGTGAAATAGCCATGATTGCACGAAACCGGCATGCTTCTTATGCTTGGACGAATTTAGACTGCTTTTGATATACACATATTAAAATTATTTGCATTCCAGTTAGCAGTTCGACTGTTGTATTTTGATATGACTAGCCAGATGCTCGATTTAATTTTAGGCGTAGCTTTGTATTAGTTGCTATTGAATGGTGAATAGTCTGGCATCACTATAAATATAATAAAAACATGCCTCCCGGAGAGATACGCAGGGATGATGTATTTCCACCATCGATTTACACATAACTAAGAAAAAAATAACAATCAATAGAAACCCTTGTAGCGGAAGTTGCCTGCAGTGTCAACTCATAGTTTTTGTACCTAGATTGATCTCTAAATCCATTTCACCAGCTACATAAAATACATCTAGTTGTTAAGCTATTTTTACATATATAAGTAAAACACGTAAGTATACATAAACACAGATAATTATAAATGAAAATGAAAGGTAATTATAACTCCACTTGTTATTGCAATGGGTTACTAAGTAGAATATGCAATTAAATTAGAAAAAGT
Source organism: Selenia dentaria (assembly GCA_917880725.1). Lineage (NCBI taxonomy): Eukaryota > Metazoa > Arthropoda > Insecta > Lepidoptera > Geometridae > Selenia > Selenia dentaria. The sequence goes on along the minus strand of OU862888.1, from coordinate 13,894,537 downwards.
TATAATTCGTATTCACGGGAGGTAGATTACGATTTAATACATTTTGGAGTTTTCAGTATTTCAGCACAGTCAATTAAAGTGAATTATGACCTGAAATCTGAATCATGGTCTACACACCCAGTGAGTACTAATTATAATTTAGTGAACAATCGAAATTCTAAAACAGTAAATTAGATATCTAATGGAGTATCAAGGAGTCCTTGCTCATTAACCATTGATACCTTTAGAAAATTGCACTAACATGCTAATGCTCTAGACGGATGTATTGTAATATAGAAAATACTCGTGAAAACCAGAATGGTGATACAGAGTTTTCTGCCTTGGCAAAAAGTAAATCGAGGAACACATTGAATGAATTACATTTAAAAATCCGATGTTAATGAAGAATGGAACATGCTGGATGGATAATTTGAGTAAGGGTAGCGCATTCGTATCGTTGACGTATACAATACTAACTATATGAGCCACAGCTGTACTAGATAAATGATAGTTTGTACTGGTCCACTGAAGACTCTGACAATGGGTAGAGGCTACTCACTAGGCCTACCATAGGACTGATTGAGAGGATTTATAGCCGTTTTTCCATACTCCTTTCTCACGTGTCCCAAAAGTGCAAACATATGGATGTTAACTCACCTAATTTTAATATTCCAAATCAACTGTTCTTAAAATAGATATACGTGTCTGTGTCCCAAAACAAATAAAATAAACATGTCTGAATGTATATTAGGCAACACACTATTTCTGTTTTAACACATTTTAAAATAAAATACGATTCTGACTCCAAGGGAGCGAAATAGTATACCAAGATATAACAGATAACAGATAAGATAATATTTATTTCACAAATAGATTAGTGTTACATGTGCAACAAAATAGGTACCTAACATACACAACTTTCAATTCAATAAAAATTTTAATAATAACATTGTACTTGAAATGGGTCCTAAAGGAGGCAGTGCTTGTATCTTGGGTACCCGATAACTGATTAATCTTAACAAAATCTAATGTTTTAGCAATAACTGTTTACAAGTCACCATATTCCAGTTAGATAAATGTCAGCCTAATAATAATCTATAGAGATAAATAAAATTGAAGTTTCCAAAAGTGTGTGATTCCAAATTAACAGCCTTTCACTAAATGCATATGAAAGTATTTACGGTACTTACATAAAAAAAATCGGTCTGTCTGTCTGTTTGTTCCGGCTGATTTCTGAAACGGCTGGACCGGTTTTAACGGGACTTTCATTGACTGATAGCTGATGTTATAAGGAGTATCTTAGGCCTTTTATCTATCTATTATATATAAAAATGAGCCCCTCTTTGGAGACCAAGAGGTCACGCTATAACTTGAGAACGGATCAACCTATTTCTAATATTTCGTAGAAGGTTCTTACATTAAAAAAAAATATGTACTCGTACAAAAATCTCTATTTCCCTTGGTCATCGCATCACGCGTGAACGGATGGAACAATTTCGCTAATTCTTTTTTGTTGTGTTAATTATTGTCAGGAAACGGTTCTTATGAAAGAAAAATCAAGAAAAGATGAGAGTTAATTGAGGCTACTACGCGAACACAGTCGCGGGCAGTCGCAAGTTTTAGATAAAAATCTCTGTCTCTCTGTTTGTTTGTACTGGCTCAACGGGTCGTGATCAAAGCAAGATTATAGATTATATCCCGGGAAGCACATTATGACACTTTTCATCATTATCATAATCTATCACCACGCTGGTGAAACCGCGGGGCGCAGCTAGTATTTCATAAGATCAATAAAATAGACAAATAGAACTGAACAGGAATATATCAAACCGAAATAGTTATTTAATTAAAATATATTTTCGTTTGATTGACAGGTGGAGTACGTATTCTTAGTAGGTGTCGGCGGCGGAGTGCCACACTACACCGATTACTCGAGGCATGTGAGACTCGGAGACGTTGTCGTTTCATCGCCAGCGCCCGACTTGCCGGATAAGTAAGTTTTTACACTACTAAAACGCCTTTGGTACTAATATGTTTTTAATTTTAGAGAGAAAAATACACATCCTCGGGATTCCCTTCTAGGCCATCGTAGTTCGAGCATCGAAATAAAACTTTCTATTTGATTATAACCGTCGTGTGGGGACCGAGCGACATCTATTGAACAGCTTGACAGAAATATCAAACCGAAACACTTTTTCAAACCAACCCAAACCTTCATAATTTTTATCATATGGTTTTTTAAAGCAATAACGCCCGCTTAGCGAGACCACAATTTGCAAATTTGGTGTGAAAAATACATATCCTCGGATTCGAACCTATTGCGTCATCTGACAACCCGTGTCAAACGCCATGACCCCTAGGCCACTGAGGCTCGCCGTCCGAGCATCGAAATTAACTCTATTTGACGAAATGTTGTGAGTCATTGTGTATGTTTTGTTACATCTTCATGAAATGGCTTCAATCACCAACATTCATCAATCAATGATCACCGTTTCAATCTTCGTTGTTAACTACCCATTCTTCGTTGTTAACTAGGGTCTCCGGTCGTCCACGACGTTTGTTCTGTAGGTCAACTCAACATTGCCAGAACGAAAACGTAGGACCCAAAAACGTAACATGTTTTCTTTACCGGTTGCTTCCCCATACACTTAATTCATCCTTCGAGCTGTTTCTGCAGCGTTGGTGCTACGGTCTCAGACAAAATAAAAAAGTCAAGACAGAATGTTGTGAACATAGAAGTGAGGCCGGGTAAAACCTACAACGAAACTACGCCTTGGCTCGTCAGTCGAACTATCGCGGCGCGTGGAAGCAAATTATAACTTTAATTTAGTTTGAATTACCATGACAGTACCGAGTCACGCACATGTAGTTTAGAAAACCGGCTTCACTTCTCTGTTCACAACATTCTGTCTTGACTTTTTTATTTTGTCTGAGGCTACGGTAGAACGGTAGCGGTATTCGTAAATACAGTGATAGTTTATGTGTTTGTGATTGATGTCGAGGAAAGTTAATTAGCGTGAAAACAAATGAATCACTAAATTCGAAACAAATATACAATCTTAAATTTCACATACATTTGAATATGGAATTCCTAGCTGAACGCCAGATATTTGAGATCAAACTGGCCAGTCCGACAAAACAGGGTAAAGGACCCTTTGGATAATCACGCACGTCGAAGTCACCTGTAATAATATCTTCCTATCTATGATATAAATATTATGATCATACTTTAATTCGCGAGGGATACCTTATTCCACGCCATAGAAATCACGAGCGAATACTAATAGTCCCACTTATAATATTTAAAAGTTTGTGTAGGTTTGTTTGTTACTTCTTCACGTCGAAATGACTGAACGGAGGTAGACTGAATGTAAAATAAAGATAGCTTATAACCCCGGAATAACTTATAGATATAATATAATTCCCATTCAACGGGGAGTTCCCGAATAATCACGACAACCGTATTTCACGCAGAAGATCTTGTGGTTACAAACAAGATTTTTCAGTAAAAAATATAGTTCCATGCTTTTAAGTGCATCGGGGGCTTCTCGCTCTGTGAGTCAGAAGATACGGGCTAGAGCCTCAACCAGCAAATATTTGTTTTATTTCAGAAATGGAAATGTGTACCACAGCATTATCTCATACTTATATATAGAAAATCGAGTTTAGAAAAATAATAACATAATTTTGTGTGAAATATCATTATGTATATTCGTAGACCTATCAATTGTATGCTACTGACGTAAAGAATGGTTACCCTCGACCCCGCGGCCCCTAGCCCCATACCATCTCGAGACTCTTGGACAATTTGGGAGTTTGCTTAGGAGCTTATTTTTGTTGGCTTTTGGCAATTGGCCCGAACGCTGGGTGCTGCTATCAACAATTAAAATCACCTTCTATGGAGTGTCCGAGGTGTGTATTTTTTTTATATTCTGTTTTAATTTAGAGACTTTTAAACATCATGTACATGCCCATCATAACCTTACATACGTATATGCCTATACAAATAAGAGACTACAAACTTAAAATAAATAAACTATCTATTTAAGTCCGACGATGAGCTAAATGATTAATGAACTATGACAAGGAACACTACTTCATATATCATTCCCGCCTCACTAGACGTTGGACGACAAAATATTGCCCGACCTAATTGCGTTCTGTGTACATTGAGATCGTGAATTCTTTTGGGCCTCTCAGCCTGATTCCGGACACATTTCCTCAAGAAGTGTTGATTGAAGAATTCAATGAATAATGTTAGAAAAATCAATAAATATAATACCTATAATGCAAATTTAATCGAATATATATATATTCGATTAAATATATATATATATATATATATATATATATATATATATATATATACATTTTACGTAAACTACAATTCGTGAATTTAGTAGTAGGTATTTACCTGAGTATTGGCTGCAGGTACGAGCCTCGCTTTCAGTGACTATACTAAAAACTACATATATACGAGTATGATGACGGAGCTTATGAATGGGACTGACTATTATTCATACGTCATAATTACTTACCTCACGGAAAGACCGCAAACTACGTCCGGAATAGGATAAAATGCTATTGTTTGGTTTTTCCGTGAGAATAAATCATGTTTAGTCTCTTTCTCTACTTCTCTTTATTTCTTAATACTTAGTTGTACTCTGTGGATATAACTATGTATTCTGTGGATAGAACCAGCAGTCGTCGGCATGGCGCCCGGCCCTCACATGGCTTTAAATATAATTTATAGCTGTGGGTTTTGTGGTTCAAAGTTGACTATCGCCCTGTTTATAACATTTGAAAGCCCTATTCGAAAGACTCAAGATTAGACTGACTTATTACACTAAATCGTGGTCTCGCAGTCGCACAACGAGCTATGTAGAAGACTATATGCTTGGGTTTCTCTACGTGATCGAATAAGAAATGGAGATCCGTAGACGAACAAAGGTCACCGACATAGCCCAGAACATAAGCCAGTTGAAGTGGCAGTGGGCAGGGGCACATAGCACTCAGAACAGATAGCCGATGGGGCCGAAAAGTTCTGGAGTGGAGATCACAGACCGGCAAGCGTGGCACTGGTTAGTGTTGTGTGTGATAAGACAAAAAAATAACAGTGCGAACAATAGTAGCGGTGCCTCGCATAACAAATGAGTACGGATGAGGGTAGACCGTTTCGTCTGCTCGTAAACATTCACCCACCCGCAATTCCTCAGTTCATCCGTGATCATGTCGCTTGCAACAGTGCCGAAGTATCGGAAACTCTCAGAAAATATACATGGTAATTATCCCGTTGATAATTTGAATACTTCTAATGGAATTATATAGTTTGTTTATAATGTATACCATACGATAACACTGAACCAGTGTCATCGCGTACCTACGCAAAGATTGGATTATTTAGCAATGTAACTCAGATCCCGCACTGCATTGACTCCATGGGGTGCGCGCACCCCATGGAGTCAACAATGGTGTGACAAATAATTTGCGAAAAAGTATTCGTATCGCAAGCGTAAACGCGTCAAGCTTCGTACAAACTATGAGCTATCTATGTCACAGTTGTCCTAGGTACATGACAGTGTGTACTGTTTCACGTGAACGACACGCAACGTTACACTTACGCAGTTATTCGTGCTAGTCCCATAGGACCGAAAGTGGCTATTCTTTTACTACCTATTCGTAGTACTTTAGGGCTATGGTCCGATACGAGCAATGTAAACCCTCAAAATTCCGAAGCCACCACACAGAATCTTATTGTCAAACCACTGCGAACTTTCCTTTCATCGTAGGTACTAACTATATTAAGCCAGCACTGTTCCAACGCTATGTTCGTAGGTAAGTGCTACTTACTAACAAATCTATATCTGTGGTGACTTCAACATCGATCTATTAACAGATTCATCAGATAAAACAAACCTAATTGCACTGTTTAAATCATTCCATTTGAATTATTTATTCTTTGAGCCCACTAGAATAACTGACCATTCAGCTACCTGCATAGACAATATTTATTCAAATTGTAAGGCTAAGGATTAATTTAAATATTAAATTAACTAATTATGACCGGTGTTAGGTCTGATCACAAGGGCCTTGCGATAAAATTTAATGGCAATAAAAACATGAAAAAGATGATAATCGAACATAGACCGTTAACAACTAGTAGGCTCGGAAAGCTTCAGCAAAATATTGAAGCAAAACTTTGCATCGCGAATCTTTCGGAAGAGGACCCTAACGATTATTATTATAGATTATTATCTTTAGTTAGTACCGAGATCAATGAAGTTTGTCCAAAGGTTAAAATGTGTACAACTGGGAAGTTAGTTTTTGGTGACTGGGCTACTCGAGGTATTCGAAAAAGTAGAGATACCATGTATGAGTTATATCATAAAAAAACTATGACATCTGATAAAGTTTTCCATAGCTATGACAAAACTTATTCAAAATTATTTAAGACTGTTTGTATGCGTGCTAAAGCTTTGTTTATTAGAGATAAAATTAGGAAATCGAATAACAAAATAAAAACAGTTTGGAAGACTATAAATACTGAGACCGGCAAAAATAAACCAAAAGACACTGCATGTGTCCTTGTAATTAACAATCAGAATGTCTCAGAACCAATAACTGTAGCAAATACTTTTGATAATTTCTTCTCTAATTTACCTCTAGAAGTCACCAAGTCACTGAATTCTTGCCCCAATGCAGCAGAAGCTATTCTTAAAGCTAATTTCACGAACGAAGTACCTAGTTTTTCTTTTGAATATACTTCAACTGTCGAAATTATAAAAACATTCAAAAGCTTAAATATAAAGACTACTGATGACTTACGGGGAATGTCAGTAAAAATTGTAGAGCCAATTATTAGTTTTATAAGTCCTATTTTGGCCCACTTATTTAATCTTTGTATAGTTAGAGGTACCTTTCCTAATTTAATGAAATATAGTAAAATCACTCCAATTTTTAAGGCTGGAGAGAAAACAGACCCCTCAAATTATAGACCAGTATCTATACTACCAATTTTGAGTAAGATCTTTGAAAAAATTATGCTCATACAACTTTTGGCGCACTTCAACGAGCATTCAATACTGCACGAAAATCAGTTCGGCTTCACGAAAACAAGATCAACTAAGGATGCCGGTGTGAAGTTAATGACGTATATCTTAAAGGCTTGGGAGAGCTCACATGATGCTATTGGTGTTTTTTGTGATCTCTCTAAAGCATTTGATTGTGTGGAACACCGTATACTGATTCGAAAGCTTTTCCATTATGGTATTCGTGGAGCTGCGCTTGATGTCATCGAGTCATATTTATCTGACAGGATGCAAAAGGTTGGCATAAATGGTGTAACATCTTCAGGATCTATAATTAAATGGGTGTTCCACAAGGGTCCATTTTAGGGCCTTTTTTGTTCTTAGTTTACATTAACGACTTGCCACTTATGGCCAAGGATCTTTGTGATATTGTTTTATTTGCGGATGACACATCTCTGATTTTTAAAGTAGATAGGAAAGATAGCACACTAATTCAAGTAAACAACGCTCTATCTAGTATCTCTAAATGGTTCTCAACTAATAATTTACTTCTGAATTCAAAAAAGACAAAATGTTTGAATTTTTCTTTGCCTACTGTTCCATATTTGGAGTCCAACGTTACGCTTGATGGAGTTAAACTCGTAATGGACAAGGAAACAGTTTTCCTAGGCATTAAAATTGACGCAAAATTACAATGTGGTCCTCATATAAATGCCCTGTCTGGGAGACTCAGTTCTGCTGCATATGCAGTACGTAAAATAAGAGAGCTAACAGATGTTTTTACGGCGCGGTTAGTGTATTTTGATTAAGTCATATTTTTATTTGATAGGTAAGTAATTACACTTCAATTATAGAAAATAAGATATTATTATACATGTTTTAACAATGTATAAAATATACAAACATGTATCTACTACAAAACAAAAACGCCGTCGAGATCACCACCGTGTGGCAGGGTTCCCAGAACACTGGCAGAGTTGCCCCGCTGTATAGCAATACTTAACTTTTGAGAAAAGTATGTGCCAGCTCTAGGATCCCCCGAGGCGAGGACCAGCCTAGTCGAAATATCTTTGCAGAATTTTTTTGTGTCGGACGACCACGGGCCCAGTGTCTCTACAGCTAGTGCCACAAACTCATAATGTGCGCTTAACTGTGAGTACTTCCTGTGTTTGTTCAGTTGGGCCTGTTCGGCCGCAGCCCCGACACTGCGAGCAGAACTGGCGACATGAGAAGGAGCCAGGGTGTCCACGCAGGTGGCATCCCAAACCAAGGCTCGGCCAAGACACCAAGGTACCAGACTGGCTCCGTCTGGTCTCTTGCCATCGTCTCTAGTCATACCGTTCGGTTCCAGTGTCGAGGGCACGGAAGCAGTGGACAGTGCCCGCCTGACTAAATCATTAATAGCCCAATGACGATATAGTCGGCCGGCACTTTTCACACACGATAACCCGTGGCGTCCAAATTGGTCCACGGCTCGTCCACATTGGCAGCGATGAGGCTCACACAATTTCGTACCTAGACGCAGACCCACCGCAATGCGAAGACAACTGGGGTCGAGGACAGTACCCAAATTGTCAGAGGGGAGTACGCGCAGCCAGTGACCCGACTCCGCTACTGACACGGCCAAGAGACGCGCACGGTCCGTGTCATCCACAGCTTGATCCAGTAAGGCTGTATACGTGAGTTTGGTGAGTGGAAGATCCCATAACTTCTGCAACCCCATATCGGTGGGCGGGTTGACACCTGGGCATGATGCACACCAGGCAGCCAAGGCTTCCGTCTGGCCAGCAACCCGAACATCGGCTATTGGGCTCTGAAGGATCATGCCGATGAGGGTCTGCGAAACGTGACTGGAAGCTAAGAAAGCCGGAAGTGCTACGCTAGAAGTGCGTCGAATGCCCAGCCCACCGAAACAAATGGGAAGGGTAGCCTGTGCCCACGAGCGGTTGTCAAACTGGAGGTTTAGAATTTTGGTAACTGTGTTTTTCAATGTAGAATCGACCAAATCAGTAATCGAGTGAAAATACCACAAAGGACAACAACGTAACAAATATGTGAATTTTGGAGTAAAAAGACAGAGACGAAGTATGTAGATTGCCATGTGTGGTTTAATTTGGAAAAGGCGATGTGAATTATTAATAAAATTTTCGATTTTTGATGTCAGTAAAGGCGGGATTGCTTCCAAGAATATTGGGGCACCAAGCAAGGTTAGTGAAGTCTTAGTTTGCTGTATAATATTTGGACATAAAGAAACAAACTTTTGATACATGGAGGAACGGGTATTATTTTGAATATGGTCAGGGAAATATATTTCGCATTTATCAAAATTTAGTGTAAGACCAATGGAGTTGAAACGTTGGATGATACATTGAAGATCTTCCAAAACCTCAGATGCACCCCCGCCAATAGAGCCATCGTCAAGATACCACATATTGAATTTTGAATTTAACTCCGAAATTATAGGATGGATCCCCAAGCTGAAGATAGCAGGGCCAAGCGGATCACCTTGCTGGCATCCTACGCATGATGCAATTTCTTTTTCACCAAACAATAATTTTGAAGGGGCTCCGTAGCATTGCCACATGTAGTTATAAATTTCAGGTATTTCTTTTTGAATTTCAGATAAAAGGACACCCCTGTCTAGACTATTAAAAGCATTTTTGACGTCAATTTTTATAAAAACTTCATAGTCCGTTGACCCCAGAAAAGTACGCGCGGCATGCACAGCAGCCTCACATCCGGCTCTCACTCCAAAACCAAGTTGACGAGGTTGAAATTTTTTCGACAGACGGTTCTGTATTTTTTGGCAGCAAAGTTTAGATGTGAGGCGTCTCAGGGTACTGCCCACGGCAATCGGACGAACCCCACCGTCTTTTTTTGCTAGTGCTACTAGGTTTGCACCATATAATATTGGGACTATCTCCGTCGGGACATGACCATCCAGCATAAAATTTGCCAGGGCGGTTAAATCCCGGAGAAGACCGCTACCTGCCTCACCGACGAGAGGATCGGTAAGGTCTTTCAAATGTTGAGGCGTTATGCCATCTAAACCACCTGCAGAACCATTTGGGAAAGATCTGATAGCCTGCAGAGTGGCTTCCTCGTCGATGTGCAGAGGTGTTTCTGAGGACGGTGGGGTTGGGAGCTGGGTGGAAAGCGACACTGCTGGGTGTTTGCTGCAAAGAGCTGAAAAAGTCTCGGCGGAATCCGTGGCGAGGGAGTCATCGGAAAAAAGCAGCTTGGCTGCTCCTCTGACGTTTCCGTCTGATAATTTATTTTCAATTAATTTTATTGAATATGAACTTTTAGGCGAGTCCGGACAAATGAGGTGGGATGGGAAGGATTGGCGGGACGTATTGAATTTTATGGCTGAGGCAAGTGAGCGATGGTTCGAGTCAGGTGTGATATGAAACGTATAATAGGAAAACGTAAGTAATTCTTCCCAAGATTTAAGGGAATTCATAGCTACCACCTTCGCCACGGATTCTGACAAGCTCCGAGCAACGCTTACGCGAGCTCCTCTAGGGATGCGTTTAATGATTTTAACTGTTTTTTTAAGGTGTGCGAGCCTATCGGCCAAAGATGTGATGTCCGGTGTGCCAGTCGCTGGAGTCGACATGTGTAGATCCGGTGTTCCATCTGCTGATACTACTAGGTCAGATCTCGGCACATGTCGACGGCTGCAATGTATTTTGAGACCTCTATGGCCTTTATAAAGTTTTCGATCACCACAAATATCGCACTCGAGCAACACATCTGGGACCGACGACGACGTTATAGTTTTAGTATTCATCTTAAAAATCTAAAATACAAAAATATACAAAAACTAACCAAACAAGTCCACTGTTACACACTAAAAACATAACACAACAATAACGCTAAATTATAAAATTTTCACTAGGTATATCAATGTTTTCCAAACAATTTTGATAAAATTTTCATGTTTGACATTGTCATGATTTCGTAGACCGCAGGCGCGGGGCCGCCTCCATGGCGCAGACGCGCCCAGGAGCGCCGCTGCCGCCTCCAGCCGAACTATTTTGCTTCCTCTCAGCTAAAATGTTTCTTCAGAGTCAACTCAACACAAAACTTTCATTATTATGACTTCTTTTGGGTTCAGTGCATATTCAGGTATATTTATATATTTACATAAAATATATTTACATAAAATATTATATTATATAAACGCCAAAGTGAGTTTTTTTTGTTTGTTTTATTTTTTATTTTTTTTGATTAGTGTATTTTGCATATTTCCACAGCGTAATATCATATGGGATATTGCTATGGGGTTCAGCGGCTGATATAGAGACCATATTTATCCTTCAGAAACGTGCTATTAGAGCTATATACGAAATGGGTCCCCGTGAATCTTTGAGAGATTTATTTAAAGAAATCAATATATTAACGTTGCCTTCCTTATATGTATTTGAAATTATAATGTATGTTCGTAAAAAATTACATAAATATAAGTTAAATAGTGATCACCACACTTTTAATACCAGAAATACAAATAGGATAGCTGTACCTAGCTTTAGACTTGCGAAGACTAATAAGTCATTCCTAGGAAATTGTGTGCGTTTTTACAATAAAATCCCAAAGCACATAACTGAGCTCACAGAGGGCAAATTCAAGTTGACTGTAAAAAACGTTTTAATAAAAAAAGCTTACTATAAAGTTCGACATTATATAGCAGATAAAGATGCTTGGAATACTCCACTTCTGGCAAGCTGTCTCTCTGCCACCCATAAAATGTAATATTTGTAGTACCTAAGTAGAAACATTGTAAACATCCATATAAAAAGAATGGCCCCGAGTTTCTTGCCGCTTCTTCTCGGTGGGTTCTATATATTTTGGAACGCGGCGGTAGTCTTTAAAGTACATTATAATGAAAAGTTGACGTTCATAAGTGCGTCTTTGATGCCTAAATTGAATAAATGATTTTGACTTTGAATTTGACTTTACTGGCCGTCACTACTTAGTGACGGCCATTATTTAGCAATCAAAATAATTAATTTCATTGGCTATAAAAGTATTTGTAATAAAACAGTCCACATATAAGGTAAATTATAAATCGTATATTGTGTGGGTATTTCATTTTGTGTAGGATCTGATTAACGTAGGAAGTTAATTGTTTTATTGATATACCTGCCTATATATAAAAGTGATTATTTGCCATTTGGAAACTGCCGTAGTCGGACCATCCATGCTTATTTTACCTGCCCACGAATAAGATAATAATTAAGACTTAGTACAGTACCTATAGCTCCAGCTTTTAAATTATCAGCTAAGTAACAAGTAAATTTTATTTCTATCTGTAGTTCCCTAGGCTTGCGAGTTGCGTTTGACAGCGAGCATCATTATTATAGGGCTCTCACTTGACATATATATATATAATATGGGGTTCGTTTACATATATATATATTATGTAGAGGAACCCCTATTTCTCCTGGTCACGTTATAACTAGAACGGATGGATCAATCTCGCTAGTTCTTTTTTCGTCGTGTTTATTATTGTCAAGAGAAGGTTCTAATAAAAGTTAAACCAAGAAAACATTGGAGGTTATGGCGAGGCCGAAGACCGAGCCTACTACGCGAACGAGTCGGGCAGTCGCTAGTAATAAAATAAAGTCCGCATACCTATATCTGTAACGCTGTTATACATTTTAATTTGTAAGTTCTCGTGAGTTTGACACATATTTGTTATGAAAACAGCCTTTACCTACTCACATATAATAATAATAATAATTATTATTATTATTATTTATTGACATTACATAATGACAATATTTAAACTAAATTAATGTACTTAACTTATACATCTGATCTTATTAGTTTACATGGAACATTTGACGCCTGAGCTAGTAATTAAACTGTGTTTCGGGCGTCAAAGCCCTCCGTTTTCTGGAAAATTTGTACATTACACATTTAGAAGTATAAAACTTATCTATATCCCACGTTATGGGTTTCGGGCATGTCCAATGCCCATCCTCGGGAGTTTATGTTACAATAATATGAGTGTTCGCCGCGTTTTTACGTACCCACGCGGCTAATTACGTGAGCAAAGTCGGTTTGATATGAATAAACTATAAATGAGCAAGTTTTTGTCGGTTTGTCGTTAAATTGAACTTCCTTTCACGCTATTTGACCGAGTGAGCTAGGTGAACGAAGACATGAAACAACTCACGAACTTTGCTTTCATCCGTCAAAATGTGATTAGGTCTTCGTGTGCATGTCGTATTTTTCAACTAATCTCGACGAAACTTGGTGCAGTTCTACGATTCCGTAATATTTTTTGGTGAACGGAACGCTGTCTTAGTTGAGTGTGAAAAATTGTGTAAGTTGGCTGCGGCGCCATCTACCGGCACATTTTGATAATATCAGTTACGTTTTCATTAGTTTTTACAGTGGGCCTAGCACGAATAACTGTGTAAGTGTAACGTACCTAACGTGTCGATGACGTGAAATAGAAGACTGTGATTTTTCTAGGGCAACTGTGAAACAGATATCTCATAGTTTATGCGCCGAAGCGTGACGCGTGAACGCTTACGGCACGAATACTTTTTCGCAAATTGTTTGTGCTACGGTAAGTTTAAATGAGTGCGAAAGGTCATGGTGATTATTGTCATACTCAATTCTGTTACGGTAACATAGATCGAGCTTTGAAGGTCGAATTCTTTACAAAATATAACGGTACCTGCTCCAAGTGACATTGAAACTAAAATGTGTGAAATAATTTACAATTTGGTTTCAGTTTTCAAGGCCGTTCCGTTTTTTGTTGACTATTCTGTTATATTACTCGTATTTAGGAAAATAACTACACTTACATAATTTTTAATGCTACACGCGATAATAGATAATTTTGAACTAAGTATTTAAACCAGTTAGAAACAAAAGTAAAATTAAATAGAGACTCATTTTGTTGTGCAATATTGTTGTAAACATATTTAGGTACTTAGTTGAAGGAAATAACCATTCTTTTTAACTTTAAAATGCAAACAAATAAAAAGTAACAACATTGTTCAACACGTGTAAAATCTAGGATTAAAAAAAACATCTTTCGTAACAATTTTATAAAACTTCAATCATTTGTGCAACTTGTCACTGTAATTAAATTGTTCAAACATATATAAAAACGAATCACAAAGAAGTCAACATAGTAACTGAAAATCAAGCTTTATGGAGTTCTAATTTACTTCTTATTTGCTATCTATGAAAAGGTATTTTTTAATATATGTTTATTTAGGGTTATTTCCCCATATGGTATGCCAGCCCCATGGTCTCAAAAATAAAAGGGCGTCAATACTTTGGTCGCTCAAACATGACCGAATTTTGTTGCACAGAAAACCAGCGCTAATAACTACCCTTTCTTTTCCAATACTAGAAGGTAGAATCGAAATCATATGTCTTGAGACAAATAACGACCCCGATCTCCATTTTCAAAGAGAGCCATCTCTATTAAAACAATTGTTAATCGAAAGTGGTGCTGCAGGCCTAGCATGAGTACTGCGCAAGTGTAACGTAACGTGTCGTTCACGTGAAACAGCTCAAACTATCATTTATCTAGGGCAACTGTGACAAAGATAACTCATAGTTTGTACGCCAAACCGTGACGCGTTGACGCTTACGATACGAATACTTTTACTCAAATCGTTTGTGCTACGATGCTAAGCGTTTTGTTGACTGTTTTTGCAAGTTCCGCATATAGTTTTTCTCCTTTCCTGAGCCTACTTTTTAAACTCCGACATAATCTTCATATTTTTGCATTTTTCATTATTACGTCGCCGTTTTGCCACATTTAAATAATTTTGTTTATCAGTGAAATTAAAGATTAAAAGAGCTTTTAAATGAAAAATATAAATCAATGAGAGATACAGATATGTTTTTAATTCAATTTAAGTACTTGTTATGTTTAAATATGAACAAAAAGTGTGCAAATGATTACAGAGGTTAATAGTAATTAAGATAATTTAGAAATCATCGGGTCATCGTTTACCGTTACCACTTATGACAACAAGTATTTAATTTAAAGAATTTGATGCATATTCGTTCATTTTTGTATTATGTCTTGAATAAATTACGGTAGGTAGAGGATCGAAGTAATCCATAACCAAGTCGCGCTGTGTGTATTAAAATTATCATATCCTTGGCAGCCAGTCCCGAAAGTACCGAAAGAACTCGGAATCTATTTTCAATTCCCAGTCATTTAATAATATCAGAAGAACTGGGAATTCCCGGTACTTAATATTCCGGGATTTCCCGGTTCGGAACCGTAGTCTCTATGCGCGCGAGCTAAGCTACCAGGTGAAATGTCGTATTGTTATAATAAGATTACAGAAAGTGTGTTTTTTTGCTACATGGATTCTGCAGTTTGTACATTTGCCATTCCTCAAGTTAAGTCAATAATTGCATTAAGTGAGATTTTTATTCAAGTATTCGTCAGGGTCAAGTCACCGTTTCATAAATAAGTATTTCATTCCTGTCTAAGTCATGTTCTAATAAAGCGGTGGATGCACTACTAAAACTTTTTAAGGTGGTTGACAAGCAAAACACAAAAACCTCGTTTAATCATTTCGTTCACTTTGCATGCATACGCTCGTGCACCATTACGACCACTTAACGGTAAATAATCCACCACTGCAATAAATAACCTCTCTCACTTTTTAAGTGTCCCGATCCTGTTTTACTACCATTTGTAAATTATCCGTAAGTATTCTGGGTTATTTAATTTTGTAATTACCAAATTTTCCCGCTTTTATGTAAAAGTATAATAATATATATAAACAAGTTTACGCCATGCTTTATCAGCCTAATGTAAGTGAAACTCGAAGAACTAAAACAAAACGCTGGCCGCGTCATGGACATAGAAGAAAAAAAATCCACCACTAATACACTACACGTCAAAACTTTGGGATTTTTCCCGCCATCCATCCTCTTTAAGGTTGTTGTTGTTGGTAGTTTGTGTTGAAATTTAGCCCAGTAAAGAATATAGGACTATTACCCCGGAGGAAAAAAATCTTTGGGATAGTAGTTTTCCTACCGTTTCATAATACATTATGTATACTACGAGTACGTTATTTATTCATGGATTTATTTGTATATTTTTTCCGCGTTTTTAGTATGAAGCTATTGTCGTAACAGGCACGTGTATTCAAGCCACAATATAATAACAATATAGATAGCACGCTTGCGCAGAATATGAATTCTTAGTAAAATATATATATTACTCGGGACATGCAGCATCCACGTGATATGTTTCAATGTATAAGCGCTATGTATTGTATTGTTTACTGGCTGCGCTCGCTTGGTCTATGCCACGTAGGGTCTCCAAAATACGGACCGCGGGCCAAATCCAACACGCAAGCACCGCCTATACGGGCCGCAACCACTATAAATTCGACCCGCAAGCACCACCAATCCGGTCCCCAAGCACCAACAATCCGGCCTGCGAGCACTACCAATTCGGCCCGTTAGCACTACCAATTCGGCCCGTTAGCACTACCAATTCGGCCCGCTAGCACCACCAATTCGGCCCGTTAGCACCACCAAGCCAACCAGCCATAATTTCACTGATAATCGCGTGCAGTTGTGGATTAAATAAACCTATGTTAGGAACTGTTAATCAGAGAACTACACATACCTCACTTGCTAGCTAGTCCCGAAGTGAAATTATCCGCGAAATCCAATACTCAACATATTCAACTATTTTTTGTCACCGTAATGCTTTGATGAGGTCAATAGATTTAAAAGTTTGGAGACCCCTAGTCTATGCGCTACGAAGCCACATATATATACATATTAAAATTATTCACTTAGTGATGAAATTATAAAATGTTCCTAATTGGATGCTTACAAAATATCTGTCAAATAATCAACTACCAAAATGTCATATTTGTATAGCCCCAGCGGTGTAAGCTCTGCGTTGTTATTGTATTGTGTGGTAAAGGTTCTTTATCGTTTTCAGATCAGTATACGTTTTCTGCGAGAAGGCGGAACGCAACGCTAAGGGTGGCTGGGACTATGAGGTGAAGCCGTACAAGCCAGATAGCTACCTCCTGCAAGACATTGCCGTACGGCTGACTAAGTCGGCAAGTCAACCAATATGGAACGCTTATGTCGCTGAAGGTAATGTATCATTTCTTAGTTAACAAGCTACCCCCAACGGTTATGATGATGATGATGATGATGGCGAAAAGTATCCTATATGTGTTATTCCAGCGCCTCATGTACCTCCATACAGAATTTCATCAAAATTAGCCCAGCTGTATGAGCGTGAAAAAGTAACAAACACATGACACTCGCAAAATTTTGCATTTATAATATTACTAGTGCTGCCCGCGTCATCTTTCGCATAGTAGGCTCGTCCTTGGCCTCGTCATAACCTCCCATCTTTTCTTGGTTTTCCTTTCATAAGAACCTTTTCCTGACATAATTAATTAACACAAAAGAATTTGCGAGATTGTTCCATCCGTTCTCAAGTAAGGAGAAATAGGGGTTCATTTTTATATATAGTGTGATAATTGTTGAGTATATAATCATCTGAAGATAATATTTTTTTTACTCTATTTTTTTACTTTGTTTTATTATATACGTGGTAATATAGATTTTCGCCAACTACATAATTTATTTCAATAAACATTATTTCACTTTTGAAATGTCGACATGTCATTAGGTAATAATAAAAATATATTATTTTTATGTAAAGCATTGTATATGTTAACCTAGTAAACTTAATATTAAGATAAGTATTTATTGAAGCATGTCGTTGGTTGTAGATAACGAATGAAATATGCGTCCACATCATTAATTTTGGGCTAACCATGTGAATGGATTGAATGATAAAGCATCGTAATGATAAAAATGCCAGTTATTACGGCTACAAACTTACTTTTGGATTACCTCTCAAGGACCTTGACACTAGTATCAGTATTTAGTTAAATAACATACTTATACGTTGGGCCGCAAAAATACGGGCCGATTAATACATCAAGTATGCAAATTTTACACATTTTGGCATTTTGTATTGCCGCTACGACGTTAAATATCATGGCAAACCATATAACAGCTTGGTCTTACTAAAAATACTAAAGTGTGTAAAAAAACATATTAGATACGTAGCACATATTTAAGAAATCTAGTGAAAATTATTGCCATTTCATAAAGAAATTCAAAGGTGTTTACTTAGATTCTTAGATTTTAATTAAATAAGTTTTAATTTTGTTATAAAAGCTAACGTGGTATTCACTAATATTTACTTAGCCCCTCACCAGTCGATTGTCAATATAACAATGAAATTTCTATTGTGTCTGGGTCGTTCGACTGATGAAGTATAATGAATACTGGGTTACACATTTACACAATACTCGTCGGATAGTTCCGACTATAGTTTCGACCACATCTGGTGGTTTTTTTCAAGGAGTGTTTGGGACGACCGCGTCGAATACGTCTCGATTAGCACTGTAGCATTATAGTAGGATCTATTCGACAAGTATTACGTGAGTAATCCCGTATTTCTAGACGTAGATAAAAAATATTTATACCGTACCCCCCTCTAAAAAGCTTATTTTATTCACTGGAAATAATGAATAAAAAGACCTTTTAATCATTATTTCGGTGTTTGAATTTAGAACATACCAATACATTCGATCTCCATCTCAATGCTTATACAACTTGCTTGCTTGAATACTCGGTGAAAACTCCTTGCGCGAAGAATATTTGACATACAAACTCTTTGTGCAAATACTGAACTCTTCGAGGTTTGATTGGTCGATATTTGTGACAAGAAGTTTAGGAATAGAATAAAAACTGTATTGTGTTCTTTGCTGCCATTACAGAAAAATATATAACATTAATATTTAGAAAATACTTTTATGTTTAAATTGTTCCAATTTTAATGTGCATATTAATTAATTTAACCTTCCTTTTTCCGTTTTTAAATGTCTATATTCGTCTATTTCATTTTATCGTAGTCATGGTATAAAGTATAGTATGCAACTCTCGAATAAAACGGATTTATATCGAGGGCCATGAATCACTCGCATCGCTCAGGATTCAATCATCACGAATCACTCCCTGCGGTCGTGATTCAGTCGTTAGAATCCTTCGCTTACTCGTGATTCATCTATGGCCCTCGCTTTAAATCCGTCCTTTATTCACTAGTTGCATAATATACTATTTCTTTTAATTTGAAAGGTTTGTTCAAATATTTAATGGCCGCTTTCTTTGGGGCCTAACATTAGTAGTAATTGTTTCTCAATCTTTACTACTAGTGGGCATCACATTTAAAACCAAAACTGTATCTACTTTAGATGTGTTCCATTACTAGGTCGACTTTCGATTTCTTGGTATTGGGTGTACATTTAAGGTACACGCGTCTCATACGTGACAGTGCTATGAACGTATCAGGTACGGAAACTTATATGACACGGCCTACAATACCCACTAGAGTGTATCAAGAGCAAGTATTCAAATATTCTCATCGGAAACTCCGTGCATGGCACGCAACAGTTTTGGCCGGTAATGGAACGGTCTATAGTCATAAAAATGTAATAGGCCCGTTTTGACATTTCTCATCGCGACGTAACTAGTGATGTTACCATACGATTTGGTACTTTACTCTACTTTTTGTTTGCTTGAGTAGGTGCTTTGACTATTTGAATTGAATGGTAAGATGAATTGTCCATAATGATTTTGCACTATTTGGGGAGATTTGTTAACAAGTTAGTAAACCACTCTGTGAATTTATTCTTTGTTCGTGATATTCTTTTGTACATTTAGACTCTAATGCGAATAACACATCATTCACAAAACCTCTCCCGGCCGATCTGTAGCTCTACCATGAGTGTACAACATTATCACCATTCGATGCTCGATATCGACTGCCGCGAAAAATTGTATGAAAAAAGAACAGTGCCACCTCACGGTCAATTGTAGAACTAAAATTGACAGCGATTGCGCCAATCACAAGCTTAAGAGGATTGCATAGCTAGTACTTTCCATGCTAAAAGAGAAAACTCTTTTCTACCTCTTAGCATTGTCCGATTTCAGTGATTTTTTTTCATGGAATCATGACGTTGTTTACTATGCCCGTACGTTTTGATTTTTTCAGTTTTTTTAAGGTCTAAAAAAGAAAATTTATAGTACTTTGAAATACTGCAATAATCAAAACGTACGGGCATAGTAAACAATGTGTTGATTACATGAAAAAAAAACACTGAATCGGACAATGTTAAGAGGTAGAAAAGAGTTTTCTCTTTTAACATGGAATGTACTAGCTATGCAATCCTCTTAATAGCTAGGCGAGATCCAGTATCGACTATAGATGACATTTATGTTGCCAACTCATGGTAGAGCTACTGGCGTGGCAGATTATTAAGCGTCCACGTTTTCCCATTGGCACTTTTGAGCAAGATGCCTTGGTATCGTCCGTCCACGAATGCGGCTTGGTATGATTCAATTTCAGCCAAGTCTCATCGATAAATACGACATTGTCCCAATTTGTGATTTTGTTCATCTCCCTCAAGAATGATATTCAGTGTAAATTAAATCATATCGTTCCATCATAATTTTCCTCTTGTCGGTTTTCTTGTATTTGAATCCATAATGCTTGCTTCATAATTGTTATTAAAGACGTAGAACTGCCACTAAACAGGCCAGCCCCTCGTAGTGATATCAGCAATTTATTCACAGTTGGGAGTATAATAAATAAGTAGGTATGCGCTTTTTACACATTTCTGGTGTAGTAAGCGCATATACGTGGTTTCAATACCTGTTACTGGTTTGCTTTTCTTCGTCTTTTTAGGCGCACGTAATACATTTTCTTCAGTACCGGAAGGCCAACACTTTTCCTTCATTATGATTTCAATAATTTTTTGCCAATTAATTAAATAAAGACTGAGAACGTAAGTGTTTACGTTTCGAAATAGTTAGAAATTGCATGATACTAGTAGTAGCCGTTCCAAGTTAAGTTCTATGGCCTTTGTTAAATGTCAAAACGGGCCTTTTATATTTCGACAAGTATAGTGGTGGGGTATCTATATACTCATACTTTTCAATACACATAATATTTTTATACGTCCATAGCACGGTCATGTCGGTTTAGTGGATATACACCTTAAGGGCTCCAAATTGGCAAGGATGTATCACCTATTTAGTTATTTGTTTCTCCTTTATTGGGCTTACATGTGAGTAAATTCACAGCGTCAGCGAAATCCCTTCGAAATCATAAAATATTTTCCTGTGTAGGCTTGGAGCGGCTGAGAAGCGTGCCCGGGCGTTGGGAGGCTCCCGAGGGCTTCGCCGACAGACTTTGCATGGAAGTGGGCGACGGAGCCTATATAGAGGTCTCACATCCCGCACCGCAAGGAGATCAAATGTACGTATCATTGTTATTATATTTAGATAGATCTCACTGAATAACGAACCATGAAACATAATCTTTATATGCTTATATACATTTATATGTCATTAAGCAAGCATGAGACCCACCTGTGGGTCTACCACGAACAACTGCGTAAGTGTAACGTACCGTGTAGTTCACGTGAAATAGTACAAACTGTCATGTATCTAGGGCAAGTGTGGCACAGACAATTCATAGTTTGTACCCCGAGGCGTGACGAGTTGACGCTCACGATACGAATACATTTTCGATAATTGTTTTAGCTACAGCCAGTTAACTTCTGCCTAAACCAGACGCATTTCGTCACATGTGAAGAAATATGCCCATCACCCTGAGATATTAAGTTGTAAAATCGCGTGTGCCTGTAGTTTCATCAGCAACCATACCCATTAATCCGGAACACAGTAATGCAGACATTACTGCTTCATAGCAGAAATAGGGATGGTGGCATTACCTCCCCAGAAGAACAACAAGAACTGTTCACTAAGAGTTCTAATGCTCAAGCCATGTTATGAGAAAAAGAGTTTGGATTTGATCTTTTTTGTTTATAAAGTGGAATCGTAATTTTGCACTGCGGTCCCAATTGGCTATAATCGATATTAGCGCGATAAAAGTCGATCCCTTTCACCGTGAGCGTGATTACGATGGCCCACGCTACGTCATCGATGACGTCTTAACTGCCGCTATATTGACGATTACATGAACCATGCTCTACACCATAATCGTCGTGAGCGTTCTGTCAAAAGTGACAGCTGTTTGTTTATTTCTACAATGTATTTACTGGTGTCCCTTCTTTTTGATGTAAAAGTTGTAAAAGTCGGTCCATCCATTCCATTATTTCTTTTTAATCCACACACTACATAGTTAACCTTCACACTGCACGATATTTTTATGATTTTTGTTTTTCGCGCGCAAATGTTTCGTTATTGCTACAACTTTGGTCCGAATTAACAACACGCTTACAGTGCCACGAGCTGTCAAAATCCCGATATTTGTCTCGGACCAGCTTTGGTAGACGATAGCACTGTGAGCAAAATTATCGCAAAACGGACCACGGCATTGTACATATGCCATTCGTCAAGTAAATAATTTAAGTAAATATCTTATAGATGCATCAAGCTAGACTCATTCAAGTATATTGTCAGAGTCTAGTCACATAAACAAGTCTGTCATTACCTCACTGTTCCGTATAAGTCACGTTCCAGTAAAGCGAAGATGAAGTTAAAAAAACCAACGTTTTGACGATCCATCACTATTGAGTGGTGGATTAATAAATAATTTATTTATACTACTGTATCCAACATTACTAAAGTTTATAAACTGACATGGTCACTAATGCAATAATTAACGTTAGAAACGTTAACGCCATGTTCACGAGTAAAAGGTTTTACTCGTGAACATGGCGCATGCAACTGTGCCGAAATATCGAGAGATCACAATAAATACAATACATGGTAAATATCCCGTTACTCACGTTAATTCTAACATTATTAAAGCTTTTAAAAGTGTTTGAAGAGGAAAACACACAAACTACGTTTCATGATTTTGTACATGAACAGTTGCCGGTTAATAATCCACCACGATTACACGTCGAATCTCGACAAAACAAAAATCTAGGAACTAACATTACTAAAGCTTTTAAAAGTGTTTGAAGAGGAAAACACACAAACTACGTTTCATGATTTTGTACATGAACAGTTGCCGGTTAATAATCCACCACGATTACACGTCGAATCTCGACAAAACAAAAATCTAGGAACTAACATTATTAAAGCTTTTAAAAGTGTTTGAAGAGGAAAACACACAAACTACGTTTCATGATTTTGTACATGAACAGTTGCCGGTTAATAATCCACCACGATTACACGTCGAATCTCGACCAAACGAAAATCTAGGAACTAACATTACTAAAGCTTTTAAAAGTGTTTGAAGAGGAAAACACACAAACTACGTTTCATGATTTTGTACATGAACAGTTGCCGGTTAATAATCCACCACGATTACACGTCGAATCTCGACAAAACAAAAATCTAGGAACTAACATTATTAAAGCTTTTAAAAGTGTTTGAAGAGGAAAACACACAAACTACGTTTCATGATTTTGTACATGAACAGTTGCCGGTTAATAATCCACCACGATTACACGTCGAATCTCGACAAAACAAAAATCTAGGAACTAACATTATTAAAGCTTTTAAAAGTGTTTGAAGAGGAAAACACACAAACTACGTTTCATGATTTTGTACATGAACAGTTGACGGTTAATAATCCACCACGATTACACGTCGAATCTCGACAAAACAAAAATCTAGGAACTAACATTACTAAAGCTTTTAAAAGTGTTTGAAGAGGAAAACACACAAACTACGTTTCATGATTTTGTACATGAACAGTTGCCGGTTAATAATCCACCACGATTACACGTCGAATCTCGACAAAACAAAAATCTAGGAACTAACATTATTAAAGCTTTTAAAAGTGTTTGAAGAGGAAAACACACAAACTACGTTTCATGATTTTGTACATGAACAGTTGCCGGTTAATAATCCACCACGATTACACGTCGAATCTCGACAAAACAAAAATCTAGGAACTAACATTATTAAAGCTTTTAAAAGTGTTTGAAGAGGAAACACACAAACTACGTTTCATGATTTTGTACATGAACAGTTGACGGTTAATAATCCACCACGATTACACGTCGAATCTCGACAAAACAAAAATCTAGGAACTAACATTATTAAAGCTTTTAAAAGTGTTTGAAGAGGAAAACACACAAACTACGTTTCATGATTTTGTACATGAACAGTTGCCGGTTAATAATCCACCACGATTACACGTCGAATCTCGACCAAACGAAAATCTAGGAACTAACATTACTAAAGCTTTTAAAAGTGTTTGAAGAGGAAAACACACAAACTACGTTTCATGATTTTGTACATGAACAGTTGCCGGTTAATAATCCACCACGATTACACGTCGAATCTCGACCAAACAAAAATCTAGGAACTAACATTATTAAAGCTTTTAAAAGTGTTTGAAGAGGAAAACACACAAACTACGTTTCATGATTTTGTACATGAACAGTTGCCGGTTAATAATCCACCACGATTACACGTCGAATCTCGACCAAACAAAAATCTAGGAACTAACATTACTAAAGCTTTTAAAAGTGTTTGAAGAGGAAAACACACAAACTACGTTTCATGATTTTGTACATGAACAGTTACCGGTTAATAATCCACCACGATTACACGTCGAATCTCGACAAAACAAAAATCTAGGAACTAACATTATTAAAGCTTTTAAAAGTGTTTGAAGAGGAAAACACACAAACTACGTTTCATGATTTTGTACATGAACAGTTGACGGTTAATAATCCACCACGATTACACGTCGAATCTCGACAAAACAAAAATCTAGGAACTAACATTACTAAAGCTTTTAAAAGTGTTTGAAGAGGAAAACACACAAACTACGTTTCATGATTTTGTACATGAACAGTTGCCGGTTAATAATCCACCACGATTACACGTCGAATCTCGACCAAACAAAAATCTAGGAACTAACATTACTAAAGCTTTTAAAAGTGTTTGAAGAGGAAAACACACAAACTACGTTTCATGATTTTGTACATGAACAGTTACCGGTTAATAATCCACCACGATTACACGTCGAATATCGACAAAACAAAAATCTAGGAACTAACATTATTAAAGCTTTTAAAAGTGTTTGAAGAGGAAAACACACAAACTATGTTTCATGATTTTGTACATGAACAGTTGCCGGTTAATAATCCACCACGATTACACGTCGAATATCGACAAAACAAAAATCTAGGAACTAACATTATTAAAGCTTTTAAAAGTGTTTGAAGAGGAAAACACACAAACTATGTTTCATGATTTTGTACATGAACAGTTGCCGGTTAATAATCCACCACGATTACACGTCGAATCTCGACCAAACAAAAATCTAGGAACTAACATGATTAAAGCTTTTAAAAGTGTTTGAAGAGGAAAACACACAAACTATGTTTCATGATTTTGTACATGAACAGTTGCCGGTTAATAATCCACCACGATTAAACGTCGAATTTCGACAAAACAAAAATCTAGGAAAAATAAACAAAATATTTTTTTGTAAGGAGAAAAGTAAGACCATGTACCGAGAGTAAGACCTTGAAATTTTTCAGGACTTAACTTTGCAGGAGGGCGGGAAACAACCTAACAATAGCTATCGTTTTTTTTTGAAGTGATATCTTTTTATGGGAAGGTGAACTGATTCGTTACGTAACGCGTTACGGCGCCAGTCTGTCTGGCTTCCCTTTCTCTCACTCTAACCCACAGCGCTGGACTAGTTTAAGTTATCACTTCTGTCGGGCGTCCCGAAACGCACACCTTTTTTAATTTTTTTAGATTTCTATTGGTTTGAGGTTTGACGTGTAAAGGTGGATTATTAACCATCAATGTATTAGTGTTGGTAATGGTGCACGATTGTATGCAAAGTGTACAAAATCAAAACCGTTGATTGTGTATCCTAAGTTTTGAAACGGACATGGTCACATGTAAGAATTAACTTTTGAAACATGCTACGTATTTACCATGTATTGTATTTATTTTGAGCTCTCGATATTTAGGCACACTGCACAGGGGCCTTACTATGAGCTCTTAAAGCAGGACTTCTAGAAAACTGCCCCGCTTGTTCGTACCATGACAATGATAAAGCACGCCTGCCCAGGCCTACTATTCACGAACCGCAGAAAAACCATTCATCTGTTGTTTTGTATGGACTCTCGTTAACATGACGCTCTAAATCCGCTCAATTTATCAGCTTACAAACGTCTGCAATATTGGTTTTAGTAAATTGTTAGAATGTCAGAGCAAACATTATCCGTTCACCTGTGCGATAACGATGCTCAAACAGTTCACCTAAATGAGCGTCATGGTTATGATATCATTCAAAAATGTTTATGCCAGGTTTAAGAACTGCACGGAACTTGCTTGGTTTTTATTAAGCTGATAGTAAGGTCCCTACACAGCAGCACAGTAAACGTGAAAGGAAGAGGGTAGATCGTTTCGTCTGTTCATACAACTCCTACCCGCAAATACTTCAGTTTACTCGTGAACATGGCGCATGCAACTGTGTCGAAATATCAGGAGCTCAAAATAAATACAATACATGGCAAATATCCCGTTTTTAAAGTTAACTCTTGTAATAATCCTAGTCAATTGTAAAGTTTTAACTATGTATCGCTTTACTAGAACGCGATTAAGGACAGTGACAGACTTACGATAAGTAACTGTAACTTGAATGTGTCTTCTTGAATAAAAATATCACTTTGATGCAACTATAAGTATTAACATAAATAACTCTAGGAATAGCAAATTTACAAACGTACGAATCCACTTATAAAAAATTAGGAGAAACTACGTAATACATGTTTATGTTGTAATTACGTTATACACACATTTTTCCTCATTTCATTACTCTGTATTACAAACCTATATTTAATGTTAAGAATAATTACTTGTTGTTACATGCTATTTTATAATGCCTCATGATTTTACCTTATTTGTTTTGAAATTACGCTTTAATTATAACTATGTTTACATAATTATTACTTAAACTAATTATAAGAGGAATACGTATAATTCTATGTGAGGTTTATGAGGTTCATGAAGGTTTCTTCAATAAAGGTTTTCTTAAACTTCACTTTCCATGCGTTTTATTTCTTCAAATACAGTTTTTCTTCTTAAAATTAGACTTAGGTACAAGTGTATATGGTGGGCAAGAATTTTTCTAACTTAGCTACTATATATAGGATTTACAATGTTTGGCAACTAGCGTGCCGCTCACCTAGCGTGTATGAATTAGTGCGGGAAAGAGAGAGCGATATACTGTACACCTATCTCGCTCTGTCGTTCGCTCTATTTAAAACTTTAAACTAAAAAATGGATCATTGTCCGTAACATTCTCCCCCCGGCGCAGCACTACGAAGCCCCTCTTCAGTCGGGAGGACGATGAGCCTCCTCACCGGTCGCTTGAAGACTCCCCCTCTCGTCCGTACATCCGCACTTCTTACTATACCGTCCGGTCCCGTATAAACCTTGTTTACTTGGCCCCGTGGCCAAACGTTACGTGGTAGTAAACCGTCGACTATTAGGACTACATCGCCTATCTTTATGTTGTTAAAATCTTTACGTACGTCTCCTCGGGGAGTTAAGGTAGGTAAGTACTCGTCTATCCACCTAGCCCAGAACATATTCGCTAACGCCTGCGAGGCGCGCCATAGTCGCCTATCCGCTACGTCGCAAGTACCTACATGCGGTAACCCGACCGCGGTCCCCAGTAAAAAGTGGTTCGGCGTCAGAGCTTCCGCGTCGTCGTGACTAACGGCTACGTGCGTCAAAGGTCGCGCGTTTATAGTATGTTCGATTTCCGTAAGCGCGGTAGCTAGTACCTCCTCCTTCGGTGACCGTTCGCTCAACACGACTTTTAAGGCGCGTTTCACTGAGGAAATAAGCCTTTCCCAACACCCCCCTTCATTAGGTCCACCCGGGTTCGAGTATGACCACCGTACTCTTCGACTTAACGCGTAGTCTCGTAGCGCGGGTAACCACTCCTCGAAAGCTTTGTCTAACTCGACTTGGGCCCCCTTGAAATTCGTACCGTTATCGGAAAATATTAACTCCGGCCATCCGCGTCGGGACGCCATTCGGCGCATGGCTAACACTGCCGAATCCGTACTCAGGCTCGCGACGAGTTCGATGTGTACCGCGCGAGTGATCATGCAGGTAAATAGCATGCCCCAACGTTTTTCCTTTCGTCTGCCTATCGTCACCCACATAGGGCCGAAGCAGTCGATACCGCACCGGGAAAACGGCCTGCTGTATGCGGTCAACCTAGCCTTAGGTAAGTCGCCTTTGACCGGTACCGCCGGCGCCGCCCTACGTAGTTTACATAACGCGCATTTTCCTACTACTGACCGTACCGACGGTCGTAGGCGCAATATCCAATAACGTTGCCTCAAGTTGTTGACTATTTGTTCGCGACCTACGTGACTATTACGTATGTGTTCACGTTTTATTAGTAAACGAGTCAGCGGGTGCGCACCGTCGAGTATAGGGGGAGATTTCATCTCCTCCGGTACTGTAGCCGCGTTTATCCTCCCATGTAGACATAGTAGGCCGTCCTTGTTACACGTCGGGTCCAACCTGTATAGCCGGCTTTGTCTTTCTACGTTCCTTCCGGCCGCGACTTTCTTTATTTCCTCCGGGAAGCTTTCGCGTTGAGCTTCTTTTATTAATGTTTTTTCGGCGCGGTCGATATGTTCGAGCGCGAGAAAAGACTTTCGCTTTTGACATTTTTCGATGAACACTAAAACGTACGCCATTGCTCGTACCGCGCGTTCGTAACTCGAAAAACGTTTTATATCTAACAACGGTGTGAACTCGCTCGCGTGTGTAGTGAATACCTCGGCGTGCTCTTCGTGTGCGATTTTCTCCTGCGGCCAGTCATCCTCGTGTCCGTACAAGAACGCGGGCCCTGTGAACCACCGGTCTGTGGCGCGTAATTGATTGTTGCCGGGTCGGCTGGCGTCGTCCGCACAGTTACTCGCGGTGTCGCACCATCGCCACTGCTCGGCGCGAGTTAAGTCGGTAATCTCGCTCAACCGGTGATCGACGTATGGCGCGTATCGAGTCGTATCGTTCCGTATCCACTGTAGCACCGTTTTGGAGTCACTCCACATTATGACTTCGTCAGGCTTACGCCGATGTCCCTCGATGACGTCACGCGCTAACCGTGCACCCATAAGTGCCGCCTGTAGTTCCAACCTAGGGATACTTTGTGCTTTCATAGGAGCGACTTTGGCTTTGCCGGCCACCAACATGACGTGCACACTCCCATCTCTTCTGCTGAAGCGATAATACGCCGCCGTTACTACAGCCTGTGCGCTGGCATCGTTCATGACATGTAACTGCACGCGCATTATTTCCGTACTTACATCGTAACACCGCGGTATATGTAAGTTAGCTATAAATTTCAAGTCCTCGTACCATTCGCGAAATACGGTCGCTTCTTCGTATGGTAGCGGGTCGTCCCATTCGACCTTTTTCTTCCAGAGTCCTTGTAACATTATTTTTGCCGTGATAGTATACGGACTGAGTAGACCTAGAGGGTCGAATATTGACATCACGGCGCCTAGCGCTTCGCGCTTGGTGGGGGTTCGATTCCCGTTTTTCACGTCGTCCGGTACACGCGGCATTTTTGTATTGAATGCTAGTTCGTCCGTATTAGGCGCCCATATTATGCCGAGCGTTTTCTCGTGCGGATGTGCGCTCGCCCCCAGCTGTTTAGGCGCGCTCGCTTTGTTGACGTCGGGAATGTGAGATAGCAGATGTTCTCGATTCGAATTCCAACCTGCTAGCTCGAACGACGCCCCCGCGTGCACTTCTTGCACCTCTCGTATCGTTCGCGCGGCTATTTCCTCTGAGTCGAAACTATCAACCCAGTCGTCCATATAATGACTGTGCGTGATCGCGGTATGGGCGAGTGGGTGAGTCGTTTTATGATCGTCGGCGTTTCTATCTCTTACGCTGTGCGCGAGAAACGGCGAGCTTCGTGCTCCGAATATCATTGAAGTCATCACGTACTTCTCGGGTGGCTGACTACGCTCGTCTCCGCGCCACAAAAAGTGCTGTGCGACTCGGTCGCATTTACGAATTTTTA
The DNA here is from genome assembly GCA_917880725.1 of Selenia dentaria. NCBI lineage: Eukaryota > Metazoa > Arthropoda > Insecta > Lepidoptera > Geometridae > Selenia > Selenia dentaria. Next base: position 13,864,402 of record OU862888.1, on the reverse strand, counting down.
TTCGCATAAACATTTCCCGTATGTCGGCGGTGACTGCTATCGGTTTTTCCCTAAAACGGAATAGCACGCCGTGTAAGGATTGTAATAAGTCTGGTCCGTCGAGCAAGGCGTCGTTCAGACAAACACCCCCGCTGTGTGCGGCTGCGTCGTGTACTAGCCTGACTTTGTTAGGTTTGTGTGGGTTCGTTACGGCGAAATGCGGTAGGTACCATAATCGCTGATCGCCCTCGTGATCCTCGTCGCATCGCTCTGCGTACCCCTTCTGTATTAAACCTTCCATTTGCGCGGTGTAAGCGGCCTTAAACTGCGGTGACTTATCCATTTTTCGTTCGATACTTCGTAGTCGACTTAATGCCATGTCGTAGTTCGGTGGCATAGTAACGTCATCGGTTTTCCACGGTAGACCTACTTCGTAGTGATCGCCTACCTTCTTAGCGGTGTGTTCGAATATCTCTTTCGCACGTTCCTCTCGCTCTAACGTTCGTCTCTTCATAGACACGCCTAGGGCATCTAGCTCAAAGTGAGTTTTTACGAGGTCGTCGAGTTTTTCGTCGTATTGACTCGTCCTGATATGTAGTACCGCTTCGCTATCTAGCTTTATAAGACTCCTAGGTACCGACCCGTGTACGATCCACCCCAACTTAGTGAGCGATGCAGCCGGGTGATTCATCTTTCCCGTCAACAGCTTTCGAGTTACTATCAAGTGCCAGTTATCCGCCCCGATAAGTATCCGTGGTTTGGCTTCATCGTAGCACATAGGTTCGATATTTACGTCGCGTAAGTGCGAGTGCTGTAACCACTCGGATTTAACCGACTGCGAACCTAGGGCTATGCTATTCACGGTGCGAGCGTTTATTGGGTGGTATTCTTTCTCGCTCTGGCCTCTTATCTCGATTTTTATGCACTGACTGTCGGGCTCCCTTTGGCTGGTCGCTACCCCGTGGATGTTGAGCGCTCGTGTCGGGCCCCGTGCTCCGACCATTTCGGCGATCTCTCGGTCCAGAAGGGTGATAGTCGATCCCTCGTCTAGTAGCGCGTATGTATGTGTTTCTTTTCCGTCGGGTCCTCTGATCATGACTGGACAGACCTTCAATAACACCTTGTTATCCTTAGCTGATCGCGCCGTCGCTGCGATGACGTCATCGTCTGACGCTGCGTTGACGGACTCGCTGCTTTTCATATGTAACAGTGCGTGGTGCGGTTGACGACACTCTCCCACCCCGCAGTGTTTACTTTTACAGTGAAATCTTCTATGTTTACTATTCATGCACTTGAAACATGTGCGACTTTCCTTCGCCCACTCCCAGCGTTGGGATGTAGGCATTGCGGCGATCTTCGGGCACTTGTTCGTATCGTGTTCGGCTCCGCAGCAGAAACATACCCTTTTCTTGGTATCGTCTGTTGTAGCATACACGTTCGCGCCCTTGCTTCGCTCGTTACTTCGTCGTTGTTCCGTGTGCTTATATACGGCACCTCTCGTGGCCGTCGTAGTGGCTGTGGTCGACGAGTAGGTATATCTAATTGCTCGGTCCGCCTCGCGCATTAGGAATCGTGACAGGGTGACGATCTCGGGCTCCGATCGGTTTCCGTATTCGGACGCGTAATCACACCACCTTGACTTAATATGCGGCGTTAATTTATCCGTGACCTGTCGAGCTAGCATCGGGTTCTGTAGATAACCCCTTTCGTCGATGCACATAATAGTCGTTGTTATGTTCTGCAGTTTAATCGCGAAACCGTTTAACTCGGTCGCTGACGTACCTAAACGTGGTAGTTTCTTAATGTCGTCTAACGCTTTGTCGATTATTGCTTCCGGTCGACCGAAACATTGTTCCAATGTTTGCATTATGATAGACGGCTCGGCTGCTGTATACAACAGCGCCGATACGCATTCGCGTGCTTCGCCTCGTAGGCACGCTCTAAGCCGTGCGAGATTTTCCGCCGGTGAAAACTTGTGCATGCCGGTTGACTCTCGCATGGCCGCCTTGAAAGGTAACCATTCACCCGTGGCTCCACTGAACGCTGGTAAGTCCTGAGTCTGCCTAGATGGTATTCGCGTTCGGGCCATTCGCTCTAAGGCTTCCGCTAGATGTTCTATGTCTCTGTCTCGCGGTCTGTTGGGCGTAGGCGACCTGGGCCTCCGCGCCTCTTCGAACGTAACACGGTTGTGTGTTGATACCGTTGGCCTTCCCGTTACTCCTTCCCTCGTAGTCGGTGGAAGTGATGGGTATCTTCCTGCACTCGTTTCTTGTTCCGTGTCCTCGGGTTGCTCCCCCCGTGGCTGATTGTGATGCAACCACTCTTTGACGCGTTGTTCCGTTTCGGCTGCTTCCTCGGGACATATGCTATCTCTGTCTGTCTCTTCGCGTATGGTTGCGACGTCCAATGCAAGTCGTTTTCTTATAAGAGTCGCTTGTAATTGTAATTCTTGGCGTCTAATTTCCGCGAGTTTTTCTTCGGCTTCCAGCTCGGCTTGACGAATGCGACCCGCTGCGCTCGCTGTGGATTTATGAGACCGTACCGACGGTGCGCGCGTTGCCCTACTTGTCGCGCCTACAACGTGCTCGGTGAGACGCGGTACCGTTCGCGTCATCCCTACCTCGTTCGCGGTTGTACCGACGCGTGTAGTCGCGGTGGACTGCGGGTCCACTGGGACGCTGTTCGCGGACGGCGACGCGGGAGAGTCTTCATGCACCAGGATTGGTGCCCTTTCTTCCGCGGCTTGGCTTCTTGTCGTCGGCATCTTCGGCTCTTGACTGCCCCTATGGTCCCTAACCCCCTAGCACCCTAACAGCCCTAACAACCCTAACTGCCCTACCAAGTCTTACCCTCCACCTGTCGTCGACACGTGGCACCTTTGGGTGATCTTCTCACTCGATCACACGGCGCACCGTTCGGTGATCTTCTTTCTTCTACCTCGAAGAACCCGTTGCAGTAGCACCGTTGGGTGATCTTCACACTCGATCACACGGCGCACCGTTCGGTGATCTTCTTTCTTCTACCTCGAAGAACCCGTTGCAGTAGCACCGTTGGGTGATCTTCACAAACTCAGATGACGACCACGATCCCCCGGGTTATAATGAAAACCCGTGATCTGGTCCGCCGTACGTTGTAGTCCTCTATATGCGGGTGATATTGGCAGATCGTGGGGACGCGTTCGGTAGTCCCTCGTTCTGATCTGCCGTTTTCCGTTCCACACACGCCGCTGTAGAGATTTTCTCGTTATTTCCCGAAGTGTAGCTCAGCATGAACTTGGATTACATGAGCGTGTTCGGTATATCCTTGTTCGTTTCTCGTCTTCAAATACTGGCTGCAGACATCCGGCTCTTTCGAAGGACCATTAAAATGTGAGGTTTATGAGGTTCATGAAGGTTTCTTCAATAAAGGTTTTCTTAAACTTCACTTTCCATGCGTTTTATTTCTTCAAATACAGTTTTTCTTCTTAAAATTAGACTTAGGTACAAGTGTATATGGTGGGCAAGAATTTTTCTAACTTAGCTACTATATATAGGATTTACAATGTTTGGCAACTAGCGTGCCGCTCACCTAGCGTGTATGAATTAGTGCGGGAAAGAGAGAGCGATATACTGTACACCTATCTCGCTCTGTCGTTCGCTCTATTTAAAACTTTAAACTAAAAAATGGATCATTGTCCGTAACATTCTATTTGTATTGAGCAAGGTTATCGGGAAGTGCAATAGGATAAATGAACTATAAATGAAGCCTGGAGCATTAAAGTTAAAAATGAACATTAAATGTTCATTTAAAATTAAAATTTAAAGCTTCAACAACATCATCATCATCATCCATTACCACCGCGGGTGGCACCGACCGACCGTGACCGCGGGGCGCAGCTAGCATACTATAAAACAAAATTTGTTTAAGTATGCTAGCTGCGCCTATTATATATATATATATATATATATATATATATATATATATATAGGCTCTTTGGGGGAAAGAAACAATCTTTTAAATTGACACTGACCGTGGGACCCAAGATGTTATTAAAAAAGTAACACTGTTACGTATATGTACCTACTTTTTAGTTTCCATAAAACGGAGGGCTCTCGCGTCTGAAATACAGTTTCATTACTAGTTCAGGTGTCATCAGTTCCTAACATAAACATTACTATTTACATTAAGGTGCATACTTTATTATATCAAATAGAAGCCTGTAAATTGTTAACATGCCCCCTTTTATTTACTGTCCATAAACTTATTATAATTATAATACGACACAAAACGTAACACAATAGTGATAATATTCATCAATTTCTAACTTCTTCTATTTGGTATTTTATCTAGTCTTTTTCATCAGCCATAATCAATTTTTCACTGTCGTTGGTTTCATTGAGAGAATCTCTTAGTAAGCCTATTCAATTTCATCATCATCGGATGAAAACTTTTACCGCCTTGTTATGAAACGAGGACTAAACATAGTCCCGAGTTTAAACCATGGTTTACGAAAATTTAATTATGCAAAAAGGTTTCCTTTTATGGAGCAGATCTCTATCCGCCTTAGTATAACATGAACTAAAGATGGTCCCGACTAAACCATGGTATGCACCACGCATAATATATTTAACTAGCTGCGCTCCGCGGTTTCATCTGCGCAGTGATTGATGATGATGATGATGAATCCAATATAAGCTTACTATTCAACAATTAAAGGATAGAATAAATTTATAATTTTAGATGATGACTTTATAGTTCAAAACCTGAATATATCACGTTTTATGTACGTATAAGTATACTAAACGTCAGTGGTAGAAGTCGTTTCGTATGTTTTATAAAGTGCTTTTTTTTTTAATTTTCAGTGACAACGTGGGTAGTGGAGTGCGCGTGCATTGCGCGCCGGTAGCGGGTGGACGCGCGGTCGCGTGCGCGGGCGAGGCGCGTGCAGCGTTCGCCGCGCACGTGCGTGCCAAGGCTTACGACTGCGAGCTGGATGCTGTGCTCGACAGCGTCGTTGGAAACAGAAAGGACTGTTTCGTCTCTGTTAGAGGTTTGTTTAACGATTTTTAAGGATCGGTTGATATATTCTGGCAGGGTCACCCCTGGTTTGGTATGAGGACAGGAGCGGGACGAAAGACAAACACAAAGTAAATTTCGACTGCTAATTATCTAAAGACAATTATATATTTTAACTATGAGGAACGGGCAATCCTGGCAGGGTCACCCCTGGTTTGGTATAAAGACAGGAGCGAGACGAATGACAAACACAAAGTAAATTTGTACTGCTATTTATCTAAAGACAATTATATATTTTAACTATGAGGAACGGGCAATCCTGGCAGGGTCACCCCTGGTTTGGTATAAGGACAAGAGCGAGACGAATGACAAACACAAAGTAAAGTTCGACTGCTATTTATCTAAAGACAATTATATATTTTAACTATGAGGAACGGGCAATCCTGGCAGGATCACCCCTGGTTTGGTATAAGGATAGGAGCGAAACGAATGACAAACACAAAGTAAATTTCTACTGCTATTTATTTAAAGACAATTTTATATTTTAACTATTAGGAACGGGCCATCCTGGCAGGGTCAGCCCTGGTTTGGTATAAGGACAGGAGCGAGACGAATGACAAACACAAAGTAAATTTCTACTGCTATTTATCTAAAGACAATTATATATTTTAACTATGAGGAACGGGCAATCCTGGCAGAGTCACCCCTGGTTTAGTATAAGGACAGGAGTGAGACGAATTACAAACACAAAGTAAATTTCTACTGCTATTTATCTAAAGACAATTATATATTTTAACTATTAGGAACGGGTCATCCTGGCAGGGTCACCCCTGGTTTGGTATAAGGACAGGAGCGAGACAAATGACAAACACAAAGTAAATTTCTACTGCTATTTATCTAAATACAATTATATATTTTAACTATGAGTAACGGGCAATCCTGGCAGGGTCACCTCTGGTTTAGTATAAGGACAGGAGTGAGACGAATTACAAACACAAAGTAAATTTCTACTGCTATTTATCTAAAGACAATTATATATTTTAACTATTAGGAACGGGCCATCCTGGCAGGGTCACCCCTGGTTTGGTATAAGGACAGGAGCGAGACGAATGACAAACACAAAGTAAATTTCTACTGCTATTTATCTAAATACAATTATATATTTTAACTATGAGTAACGGGCAATCCTGGCAGGGTCACCCCTGGTTTGGTATAAGGACAGGAGCGAGACGAATTACTAACACAAAGTAAATTTCTACTGCTATTTATTTAAAGACAATTATATATTTTAACTATTAGGAACGGGCCATCCTGGCAGGGTCACCCCTGGTTTGGTATAAGGACAGGAGCGAGACGAATTACAAACACAAAGTAAATTTCTACTGCTATTTATCTAAAGACAATTATATATTTTAACTATTAGGAACGGGCCATCCTGGCAGGGTCACCCCTGGTTTGGTATAAGGACAGGATCGAGACGAATGACAAACACAAAGTAAATTTCTAGCGCTATTTATCTAAAGACAATTATATATTTTAACTATGAGTAACGGGCCATCCTGGCAGGGTCACCCCAGCCGAGATGGCCCGTTGGCCTGCCTTTCGACTGCTGATTATCTTAAGACTATTTTTAATATAATATATATATATATTTCTATATTTTAATAATTTGGACGGTTCATCCTGGCAGGGTCGCCCCTGTAAACAAATGAAAGAAACACAAGGGGTTTAAACAAACTATACCTTCCAATCCAATGTGCTAGAACTAGAATATTTAGGAAACAATCTTTTGTAATGGCAATCAGAATGTATAATAAACTACCTAATGAAATAAAGACTTTCATCTGTAATGTGAAATTAAAATGTGAAAAAATTGTGTTTACAGTGTCAATGAGTATTGACTTGTTAATGAAATTATATTTGCAAATAACAAACGAAAGACAAAAACAATGTGAATTTCGACTGCTGTTTATCTAAAACAATCCTGTATTAATGTCTAGAAGGGTTACGCGGTAGGCACAGTCAAACATAACCATATTTTAAAAAACACTCGCGCACCCGGCTGCGTCCACGCTGGCGCACGTGACACCGGTGCCAGCTATAGTGTGAACGTTTATTACATATTAAGATTTTATTTATGTTGCAGGTATCTCTGACTACCGCGACGGCACTCGCGGTAAAGAATGGCAGCCCCACGCCGCATTGGCTGCAGCCGCTGTCATGAAAGCAATCGTCGCTGCCATGGATCCGCCTACCGACTAATCCAATACAACTAATATCATACAATACCCTTGTAACATCCTGAATGACCAGGGGCCGTAGTCTCTACATAAATATCGATCGCTTAACAACGACACCGGTCGCAAGACAAGAGTGATGGACGTACGAGCTTTAACTCGCGGTTTTAAAAATACGCGGACTTGACTCGACGTCGACGACACACGAAAACTAATACTGTTCCAGGGTGTTAAACACCGAAGAGGTTTTAAGTTATTTAGAAGTAATATCAAAATTCATATATTTTAGTGGTCAGAATAAAATATTCAAAAATATACAAACGATAAAAGGTCGAGTCACAAGAACGCGTGCTTACTCGAACGTGTTACGGTCCAATTTGTGAAGATATGTATTACTATTAGATATTAGTCAACTGTCATCGCTAACTTTACGATTTTGTGACCATTTTTGACGCAAAGTATTTTGTACGATCGTTAGCAAGACCATTATATTACATGTATTGGAGTACGTACTATTAATTTTGTTAGCGTGACGAAATCGTAATGTCAAGTAAATAAAGGAATTTTGCTCGTTATCTCGACTGCAAAGAGTTGCGTTTACAAGCAAGTAATCAATTAGCGATCGAAGGTTTGTGTTGACATTGCTATTTATGTAGAGACTTCCACCCCAGTGGGCCTAGCACGAAAGCAAAGTATAACGTAATCGTATCGTTGACGCATACAGTACAAAGTTTGTACTGCATACATACGTCAACGATACGATTATGTTATACTCATGCGCTGTCATTGTGTAGTATTGCACATAGAAAATATATCACTAGGTTTTGTACGTATTGAATACGTAATGATTCCTCGGCTGACTCAAAGCTGGGGACTTGACAGCGTCAATGTACTAGCGTCATCGTCAGCGTGACAAGAATTATTGGTTCAGTTATTAGATTGACGCAACTGTCTGAACTGAGCCTTATTATGTGATTATTAAATCGTCAAATCAAGCGGTCACCACACTACACAAAAGTTATCTATTTATCAAGAAGTACATTATTATAACTTAAACATTATTCGTATCCTTAGATATACAGGGTGACTGGTTGAACACTTTACATATTGATATATAGTGCTCAGTACTCGATTCTCGTTCTAATTAAGAAAAAAAAATAGGTGCCTAATATTTACCTAATTTAACTTTAATTGTCTACTCAAAACAATAAACATGGTCACTCGCGGCGCGCGTGTAGTAATAAAAGCGCGGCGCGGCCGGGCGGGCGGCCGACGATCGCGGCATCCTTTGGCGGCGCGGGCGGCGCGGCCCTTTGGGTCATTAACCCCGTTCGGACGCAGCTTGATTCCTTTGAACGCGGCGCGGCGAAGAGTTCAACCAGTCATGCTGTATAACATATAGGTGATCTAAACAACCCTAAATAACACGTTACCTATCAATCTTTGCATGTTATAATAATAATAATAATAATAATAATGTTAATATGGGACAACATCCACACAAAGGCCTTCAGGTCCCAAACTAGGCATATGGTATGGTAACCTGATGACTGATATACATACTTATATACATATACACACCCAGACACAGATCAAAAATGTTTGACGTGTAGTTCTATGTACACTATCAATAACCAAGTTGAATTTTGCTCTTAAGGGAAATGGGGAAAATAACACGTGGTTTAGATCATATTGTTGATAGTAAAAGTAAAATGTGCTTAATATAGTCCTAAACGAATACCTATCTAACTTATAAAAGTCGACAGACTATTTGCAATTACTCGGATACTTGAATTGCAGTCATTGAGTAAATTCCGACCAGTACCTAAAGTTTCTCTACGTCGAATGAGTGTCCCAAGTCCGACTAGAGAGGTACCACACTTTTGTCAGTTATTCCACTGTGAAGCAGTTGTGTGCAAACATTACTATGTTTTGTCGAAGGCCAATGTTTCCAGCGAAATTACAAGGCAAAAGCTGTAACATCTTGTATCTTGAACTGTTGTTTAATTTTTTGTTTGTGTTGTTTTTAATTTATATATTCTGAATGGCGCTGATATGGGCAACTGTGACGCTTAACATCAAGCGAGCGACTCGCCTTGTCTTGACGTAAAAAAATGTGTGTATTATGCATCAAGTAGATATTTAGTACTAATTGTGTCCTCGTGGTAAACGACTATCCTACAAGAGAATTTTCGTCTTATGTATTATTCCAGGACCTAAGGCGTACCAAATTTCATCCATATTCAGTTAAACGCCGAGTGCTGACTATCGAATTTAAAATGAGTATCTATGTAAATAGGATTTAAATATTTCCATAAAACCCCCTTTCCCTTATCGCTTACCTGGGGACTATACCTATTTCTGTTTGACAGACTTGTTCAAGTTATAAGGGTGACAATATATTTACATTTCTGCCTTAAAACTATGGTTTTTACCTACCATAATATTAACATAATTATATTGTTGTTATATATAATAAGAATTATATTTACTTCGCTCTCGTATTTAACTACTCAATTATTTAATATTATTTTGATGGTTTAGCTTACGCGGTAGGTATAGTCGAGTATTGTTAGTTAAACCGTCAAAATAAGACTAAAATTAAATGTATAATACTTACGAAAGTTTACTCAATTTTTGTAGAGTATTTAGTAAGCAATGTACGAAAAGGAATAAAAATCCATTTATCATGACCCCTGACCAAATGTGTACTTAGTTTTACTTCTGGTTTACATACTATAGGTGCGTTCGTTTAGCAAAGAGGGCTTTGGTGGCGTGGCCATTGTTGGTTCGTTTGTTAAAGTGTTCGTAAAGCCCAAAAACGTTATTTTTGCCACTTTTGTCCCCACACCCTACTCGAACGCTAAACCGAGCATAAAAACTAAAATCGCATAATTATGCTGTCAAATAGATAGTTGTCAAAAAAACGATCACAAACAACCATGCTCCGGACCGCGGACGTGAGTGTAAAATTGCATAAATACCTCTAAAAAATTGCATAAATAGCTTTCCGAACGCTGAACAAAAAGAGCCCTAAACGACATTCACCCATAGATTTATAATTCGAGCGCCCTTGTAAGCGTTTTTAGCGTTATTTTCGCCAACTTGGGGCTCGAACGCACTATATGTATGTTGTTCATTGTTTTTATTCCGTCTACGGGTCGGTAATAAAATAAAAATTGGATACACTTATTTAGAAGACTTGCCTTAGAATCGGCTGTTATTATTATATGATAAATTTTATCACAATCATGTTAGTTGTTTACACCGGTATATAGCATTATGCATATTAGTGAGATATTATAGTTTAATTCGTAAAAAATCAATACATAATCTCATTACATTTTAATTTTCTGTATTTGTATTGTATAATGCGAGCTCACAATGTCTTCCTGCTTGCCGACCATTTTTTTATGAAACGGTAACTATGAATGTGTTTCATTTAGACATTTCATTATAATAATTTGACTTAAAGACTATTCCATTTTGAAGAATTGAAGTTGAATTCCAAAATAGTTTCGAAAATCAACGTCGTACTTTTATATCTGAGCTTAGTATGTATCTTAGCTTTTAACTTATTTATATATTAATGTTACTAACACACTGCCACAAATGGCCTATTTATATGATTAAATTATTGAAATTATACATTGTTATCATAAAATTGTTGTGAACATTTAAACCAAAGTTTAGACTTTTGGCTGTTTTTTTGAACACCTAGTCTAGTCGATTAAAATGTGAACATTATAATATACATACATTATTTACAATTAAATGATAAAAGTGGTGTTGTTTAATCACATAATTTTAATGCAAAGATAGTTCTGGTTATTTTTTGTACAAAGTACCGTATTTGTATTTGTTTTACTGTCAATTATGAGTTTTCCATTAGGTATATATCGGATTTCTCATCACTCACTAGATGGCGTGGTGTTGGCAGCTGTATGTAGTTGATTAATTTTGACTAAATGTTGTCCAAACTATTAGAGAAAAACGTGCATTCTGAAAATGCTCATATTATACGAAATGCCTAATAATATCATCTTAACATTAAGACTCTCTGATGATGCCATCAGATCTGTTACTTTTTCCCGAACCAAAAACTTTGAGCGCCATTTCTTGGCAGTTTTAAACATAACAATACCTATTAGAGAACTCTGCATTGCAACACCGTTTTGTTACTCTGCCATTACTTTCTAAGTTTTAGTATTGTTATTGTAAATTATTTCGTATTTGTGACAGTTTGTACTGTGTATACTTGTAATTGTTTTTTTATTATTAGCTTGCATATATCTGCATTACTATCACATTGTGCACAAATAAATGATTCTCAAAAAACCTATATTTTTACTAATGCTTAACCATGCATTATTATATTAAGTACCTATAGCAAGTACATATTAAGTATCCTTAGTTATGGGTCCGCGATTAGTAAATCGGTGGTTTGTGATTATGTTGATTGCCAAGCACAGGTTAGATAAAGCTACTGACTGATTTAGCTATCTATAAAGCGTAGCGATAATGTTATTGTTGATCCAACTCTTCTATAGCGCTATAGATTTATGAATCACTAGCTGGTGCCTGAGACTTAGCCTGCGTAGGATTAGTACTTCGAGCTTATTATCTCCTCCAAGGCCATATCTATCTTTAAATCAAAATGACATATAATATTTACATGGTTAAACGCAAAATTGCTATAATAGTATTATATGAGGGTATAGGGCTGTGGACCGATCTGGCATATCGATTTCACTTTCGATCGATTTCGCAGCCATTTTGATTTCTTTTCAAAATCGTAGTAGTTTTCTCGTGCTCCTATTAGTATGTAATGTACCGACCGTTAAAGAATATTAGGTACTGTTTATTGGAAGAGAGACCAATAAGCTGTAATATTCTTTTACATCTCTCATATTCGGTAAGTAGGTCCTTAGTACTCCCAAATGGGGCTTGTAGTTGACCAATTAGCGATCTAGGGTAATAATGTAGCTAGAACAGCCCTAGGGCGATAAGTAATTAAGAAAACACTTTACTCTTTAAAAAAGTTCGCGTACCTCTAACCATCATACTGGCAATAGACATCATGCATTCAGCCCAATGACAAAAGAGGTCGCTTCGCTATTCAGCCTTGTCTTCGTATGAGTAAATAATAGTCATCAATTTTATTTTTGTAATGCCGTTTTTTTTCTACTTACCTCACAATCGAGATGTAAAGCAGAGTAGTTAGCTCAGGTGTAAGTATCAATTGCAGCCCGAGATATTTATAGTTCGAGGGTGCAAGGGCTGCAATTGATGCCTTACAGCCCTTGGCTACTAATCTACTATATATTACTATTAACCGGCAAAACACTCACTTTAGGTAAGTAGGACTTCAGTAGGGTATATTGTAAATGTGAATATTATATAATTTAAATGTCGATAGCAAAGTCGATGGTAATATGAATATTGCACACCTCTAAAGGGGCAAGTTGTAAGGACCATTTGAACGTTTCATAATTGTTATATAAGCCTTTATTATATAACAATTATGAATCGTTCAAACCTCCCTACCGTACCGACAACCGTACCTACCAACAATTTTCAATAAATAATTTTGATTTTGAATAGGGATCGAATACGTAAACCGCAGAACAGTGCCCGCCGGGAGCTCGCAAACGCCGCTGCGCACTCGTCCTGTAGATTAGCAACTTACATGCTCTAATCCCGGGTCGACGTATTTGATCCCTAACGTGAGTGTCTTGCCGGTTAATAGTACCTTAAAGTTTATTATATCTCAAACTCACCGAGGTTTTCAAGACAAAAAAAGTAATAATATTTATAAGCCTGGGAACGATTATTTGGATACAATTTGACACTTATAATCACGTAATAACTCTATAATAATCTTTGCAAATTGCAGATTGTCGTTGTACTCACATGTCGATCTTTACCTCCAAATATGTGTCTTCTACTCATACATGTATACCGCTTTCAACGTACGCCACGATTTTGAAAAATAAAATGGCGGCGGGTCGATATCCCAGCTTCCATACAAAAGGTTCGAACCCTACCCCATCTAAACAGTAATAATAAAATACAGTACCTACGTACATACAAATATATAAAATTAATTAATCATCATGGAAAAAACTGTCATTACGCAGGTACTTAAGGTCATTCCATTTCATTACCTTTGACAGTCGCCGAGTTAGTCTGTCGCCGAGCACGTCTATAAGTCAAAATGATAGCGTGCTATCAGAAACCGACACAAACTTTGAAAGAACTGTATCATTACGATTTTGACGTAGGCGGAGATCTTATTTAGTCTATGCTGTGCCCAAGAATATTACGCTTTTTACCCGCGTGGTGATGGATGATGATGATGAAAATATTTCATGTGTTAATCCAGCGCCTCATCTACCTCCATACCAAATTTCACCAAAATTAGCCCCGTCGTTTGAGCGTGAAACACATCCATCCATACATCCTTGAGAGATTTTTGAACTAAGCATACCTACATCCACACCTACTCACAAACTTTCGCGTTTATAATATTAGTAGGAAATCCGAACAAATTTAATGGAGCTCATCTATACATATAAAACAACAATACTGAGCAAAATCTGTACATTAAAAACTTTTTGAAAATTATAATCGCGGTGTAGGTAAATGATTACCGATTTTCGTCCTCTTTCTTACGCGCATCACTCTGAAACTACGAGACTGATTTTCATGAAACTTGCCACAGACGCCAGAGTGATAGGTACATTATGGATTAATATACATACCTACTGACTTATTAAATTACAGACTATTTTTTCCCATAAGCGAATGAAAATTAAAATTTTGTAGGGCAGAGATCGTACCACGCGAGCGAACTCGTAGATGGGTTCTAAAGTTGTATGTGAAAATTTCTCCAGTAAACCACATATGCACTTGCATTAAGTTTAATAATTTTTTTGTAAGAATATCTCTTGCAAGTATACTCGTATCGAATTCAGAGGTACGAATATATATATACTGAATTTAACTTGGTTATGCATTGGATGGAATTATGCAGAGGAAGCTAAATGGAGGTATTTAGCTTCCTCTGCATAATTCCATCTATACTATACTATATAGGTAGATACTTAATATTATAAAGAGGAAAGATTTGTATGTATGTTTGTAACGAATTGGCTCAAAAAGTACTGGGCCGATTTCAAAAATTATTTTACCACTGAAAAGCATCCTCACCCTGAGTAATATAGGCTATATAAGATTCATCATCATCATCCATCACCGCGCGGGTGAAACCGCGGAGAGCAGCTAGTATTTCATAATTTATTTTGAGATTCTGAGGAACATAAAACCTCTAGTACATTATATAACATAATGTATACCTACTAATTATTAAAACTTTTACACATCACTCGTACCACATAATGGCTTATAGAAGAGAAGAATATAACCTAGGTCTTAAAATCAAACTCATTGTTATAAAATAAACGTTTAATTACAACTTAATACTTATTTAAAAAAAAACCTTAATCTAAATCTTCAATACATATAAATATATCAATAACAATATATTGTTTGGAAATTATTTTCGCACTTTATATGACAGTCTTGATTTATTCGAAAAATAAACTTCTTTCCTATACAAATTCATTTCGTCCCAACACATTTGTTCCAATGCTGCTTAGTCTGGTTTTATTCTGAAATCATTTTGCAATGTTACTTTCGGACAGCTTTCGAGACACATTACAATTCCAAATATCCCCTTAGCTACGTTCCGGAAAGCGCCGAAATCACTCGCGGCGTTCGCACACCTATTCCCCTATACGCCCACGATCTTCGTGAGCGAGCGCGTACGACATCGATGACGTCACCGAAAACGCTCACAACACTCGCAGATCAAATATGGGTTTACTTGGTCTTTACGAGCTGTCACTGTCAACCAAAGGGAACGGCAAACCGGGGCGCGACAATCGTGAGTGTTGACGGCGCTTTCCGGTCCTTGTAACAGATGCATAAAGAAACTTAAGCATGACAGCACTAATGTGAAATGTAAAAACATTTATTAGGTAAAGTGCAGACGAAAATCCCAACAATCCACCACCACACCAAAACCCTGTGATCTATACTAGATAGTGTATATTTTAGTTCGTTCACCTCTGCCAAATTATTAAGCACATCCACAATAACCATTTTTCAATTTGAAATGCAATAGTCTACAAAACAAGTCCAATTAGAATAAAATATACAAACTTCCATTCTATACAATTATTGGAGTGTAACTCAAAAACTACGGGACCGAATTTGATGAAATTTAAATGGGACCACACGGGAAGCACCAGCATTCAAACAAAAAAATTGAGAATCGGTTCACCAAATCAAAAGTTATGAGGTAACAAACATTAAAAAAAATACAAACCGAGTACCTCCTCCTTTTTGGAAGTCGGTAGACAATAACGTTAAGTTGTTCATTTTTGTATATGTTACATAATCTAAGAGCGTAGAAGTTAGCATTCTATATTATGTTACAAAACCATAAGAACAAGATATAACTACGTAGTACGAGTACTAAAACTTCGTGTAAAAGTCAAATTTATAGTCACAAATTAGTGAATAATTTATAGTTACAACTCAGTGCTGGCAGATGGCAAGAATATTCAGTGAATAATTATATTAATTTAGTTTACTTAGAATGTATACATTAATAATAGCTACCGTGATATAAATATATAGCGTGATTTTTAAGAAGGGCGGTGATTAATGGCCAAATTCGAAATCACGAGTCTTGTAAGTCGTGAAAGCAGTCATGCTTTCGATATATAAGAAAACAATAATTGCTTATTCGTTTTTTTTAATTTTAACTTTTGGAGAAAACAAAGTTGCTAATAAAGATCAATCTTTGCAAAGAAATGTATTACTAAAAGTTAAAATGTCTTATGAAGAAAAAGTAAAAGATTTAAAAACAAAATATGCAGTTATTGTTTTCTTAATTAAGGGTATGACTCCTTTAATCCATCAAAGGTCGTTGGTCATCATAGGGCCAGACACAATAGAAATTTCATTGTTATAATATAAAGACTCTTGAAGGGTTATAGGCTTTTCTCTATCTCTCGTGGTTTCGGACTTGGTCAGCACCACCCTTCTCAAAATACACCCTGTAGTTTTATTTTGTTTATAATTATTATATTTCTTTGCTGTTGTGATAATTATACTCATAAGCTTTAACAACTTCTCAGAGGAAAAACATTATTCGCGAGACGCAAACCAAAAGCAATTTCGATACTACGTAGTTATATAATATACACTTAAGACTAAACCAAAATATGTTATAAATGTTAGTATACAATATAATCTAAGAATAATGAAGTTGGTAGCACTTAGAAGCAATTAAAAGAATTCACGGGTTAGTACAAAGGTTTCAAATATGCATTGGAGTGCTCAAACCTGTCCTATTTGCATTGTAATTGCATCACTGCGCTCAGTCACTGAGGCACACATAGTCACTTTTGGTAGAAAATATATGAATATTGATAAGAATGTAATTTCTATTTCTACACTCTATAGCATAATTTACTGTTCATGTTTTTCACATTTTCGCGCAGATTATTATAAAAACATAATTTATACTTTCCTCTTAAAAAAATAATTTGATTCGCATAAATATAAAGGTTCTACAATTTACTGTTTCTCAGAATAATAAATAATTGAGTAACAGTGGTAAAAAAACAATTGATCCTATTGTGTTATTGTATCAGCGGTTAAGCTTTAACCAAGGTACTTATTGTAGTTGGCCAAGAAAATTCCAGAAAATGCCTATGTATTGAACCTAGTTCTCTGTTTTGCAAATAGGATAGATTACAATGTTGGATGAGATTACAATGGAATGATGGTTAATGCCTTATCACCGCATTTTTACATTAGTAGAAGGAAAGTGCGTACACAAAAGCAATGGGTCAATATTAAATGTTATTACTTGCATCAGCCATAGAAGCGTAGCGACGGTCGCTTTGCCATCGATTATTGTTGATCTTCTATAATTTCACAAAACATTATTGGTACATTCAAGACATAGGTAAGTACATAGTAAGTAGCAAATCATATCAAACATTATTTATCATTCTAAATCATTAGTTTGTCTTTTAGTAAAATAGTTAAAAGGCAGTAATTTCCAATCAGGCTCAAAGGCACGTGGTTGAATTTTATACTTTAGCCTAAGTATATTTGCAGTAAAAGTCACAATAGGTAGATGTATTGAAAATAAGAGATATAAAGAGATTTAATTCCGGTTTCCCTAGAAATCAAGTACTATCGAAGTATAGTTTGGTTAATCTCGCGTTTCCTACTATGAAATCGAAGTTTGTATAATAGCCCGTAGCACAAACAATTTGCGTAAAAGTATTAGCATCGAAAGCGTCAACATGTCACCCTTCGGCGTACAAACTATGAGTTATCTGTGTCAGAGTTGCGCTAGATAAATGACAGTTAGTACTGTTTCACGTGAACGACACGTTACGTTAGCAGTTATTCGTGCTAAACCCAAACGAAGTGTAATCATGACTATTTAAAGTACAAAGACTTAAAATGCGTATATACATTTACTAGGTGGTAGACTTTGTGCAAGAGGCTGTCTTGGTAGGTACCGTTATCACCGCAGTGCCAGATATTCTGCCGCAAAGTAATAGTGCGCAAGCATTTCTGTGTTAAGGTTTGAAGGGCACTGCAGCAAGTGCACTGGGCGAAAGAGACTTAAAAATTGACAAGCAGCAGTGCAGTGCCACGCAAAACTGCAGTTGTAATCTTTGGTTGGCACTGCAACTGTTATGGACAAACGTAGTGCTTAAAATCATGCGCACAACTTGCTTTAGAATAAACTTGCCCGCATTGTCACATTGCATATTAAAAGAAGTAAGTAACACACATACAGTTTCAAAAATGACTTAATATTTTCATAAAATACATAAATTCACACATACGAAACAACTCAAAAATTTCGTACAAATATATTTTACTTTTAAGTTTTTTTATCATAAAAATGAGCTTATCACATTGCCGGTTCCGTATTTTAGTTTTTTTAGTTTTCATAGGGGTAAACGCGAGATCCGTCAAACGAAACTTCGTGGTTTATTTGTGAGAGACGGTGTCCTGATTCCAAAGTACTTATAAACATTTTAGCTACTACCATAGTTTTACTATAAAAAATAATGCGGTAGGATCACACCTCTGGATCGGGACTAAAGACCAATTATAGGGCCTGTTAGATCCGTAGTGTGGGTATCAGGGATGGACATGTGGAAAATGGTTGTATTTTTCACATATCAATCTCTCAAGGTAGCACACAACACCATTGTTGCAAAACATAAAAACAAACATTAGGAATATTTGTGATAGAACATTATATTTTAAAATATTTTACGGTCTATCTTGTCCCAAGTTTTTAACTGTAACTATTCTGATAGTTGTATGGGAATCATTCCCTATTTTTCTAATTAACCGTTTGATTTTATTATAAAAACTTCTGTACAACTGTCTCACTGTCCACGCACGGCTTAAATACCTACCTACATAGTTGGAATACAAGGTGGGTTTTTCAACTGGGCGAGAATGGCCTGATCCAAAATTATATAGGTCCGTATACAATAAGTTCTAGTATGTAGGGATTATGCTCAAAGGAGTCTTGAGGTGACCAAATTTTTTTCTATATAGTTTATTTTCGTAATTCTCACAATTCTTTTGCATATAAAAATCTATGGGATACTTGTCTTGCTTAAATTCGGTATGCTAAAAAAAATTAACCTATGCCAATTCCGAAACCATTTCGAGATTTTATGTTACAAACCCTTATTTTTCTACTCTGACCTTTTAAAACGATAAGATGCCATTTATTTTAACAAAAAACGATGAAATAATTCGACTTTCATTGACCTCTAAATGACGTCACTTTTTTGCACTTTTGTTTTGATTGAATAGAGACTTACGAATTAGTAGGTGTCACTGTCAAGTGTTCTAGTTTCTTTTTTTTTACTCGCGTGCTTTTCTTGGCTCCTCAACGCAACTACATATTTGTGCAAAAAAGTGACGTCATAGGATTCAAATTTTCAAAAAAATATTATAAAATAACTACTGAATATAAAACAAAAATATTGAAATTAGTTTCTTATAATGACCTAATCTACGAAATAAAAATATAAAAAAAATACGAAAAAAAAACTTTACATACCGAATTAGAGAGGGCAAAATACAGGATTCAAACATATAATACAGGTGTGTTGTTTTCTTAAAATATATGGGTTTAATACAGCGGAAAATAGTTTTTTTGCCTTAGTATACCCTTTTTCATAATTGTCCCTAAAATCTTTTCAGCATTTATCGCCATTCCTGTATTTTCGCACTTTGACATCCATGATGACATTGTGTTTATTTTTTATTATTCTATTTATGAGACTTACTTATCTTTAGATCAAATTGAACATTTTACTTACCAACATATTTAACTTCATCAAAAGCTTTCCTAGCTTTCTTTAATTCCTCATTCATTGTCAGTAGATCTTTAACACGGGCATACTTTCTAGGGTCCTTACGTACTAGGAAAATAATGTCCTCTACTTGGACTCTACCCGTCCTTCCGACTTCCATAGCCCTGGAACAGCATATTATTTTCATATTTCACTAGCTGGTCTTGATTGTCTGGAAGAGATTGCTCTGAGCAATGAGATCACCCATTGTGACGCCGTTAATTTTAAGCATTTCATTGTACTGAAATATTTTTGTATGTGTACTATGGTGTATAAATAAAGAGTGTTAACCTATCTATCTATCTAGCTGTTTACTATGTGTTACCTTATCTGCAGATAATTTGTAAACAGATAATGTATAAAATCGTAACATCATTGGGAAATAAATATTAATACATATTAGTATTCAATTAATACATTAACTGAGAATTAAAATTTTTATTATTTTATGTTCATCTTCAGACTGAGCCAGGGAAGCAATATTAAAAGAATACACTAACTCATATAGATTATTTTTTGCACACATGTTTTGACCATGCACACATCAAATATTTATGTGTGCATAGTCATAACCAAACTTATGATTAGTGATTAACATTGATTGATTGATATTATTAGTGATTAGAACTTATGATTAGATATATCTCAATAAAATTATAGGGCCAATATCATTACATTATTAAAGTATTAATTTCCTTCCAAAACTGATTCAAACCAAAATCAATTATTAAATTTCTGTTGTAGTAACAGGTGTTTATTCAAAATCATGGGTAAGCTTACAGCCAGGAAATCCGATTTTTTAATGATACAATGATGCAAATGTCAGTTTAACAAATACTGGACTTGAGCATGTACCTATAGCTATTTGCTGTTATCCCTATAGTGTAGTTCTGAGAATTAGGCAGCTATCTACGTGTATTGTACACCAATCGAAAGGGCACTACTACTGGATGTTTTTAAAAATGTTTGAATGTTTTAGTGTGCAGTATTTTTTTTTAAAAGGCTTTATTTTAAAAAGTACTTTTATCTACACTAATGTTGTAACATTCTATTTATGTTTCCAATACTTGACTTATAATTACTACTGTTATAGAACAGACAACAAAACACTCAATTTAAGCAATTTCACATGATGGTATAATATCCACATCGATATCGTAAAATCTCATTATAACATCAATAAAACGCGACCAATTAACGTGGCGAGCCTTATGTCAAAATCCTCATACAAGTTGTATAAAATTTTGATATTAGGCTGGCTTTTGAAAACAGTTGGGTTATACGTGAAAACTTCGTCGAAACTACTAAACTTACATACACAAAACTCTTTGGTAAGATCTTGTGCCAATTAAATAAAAAAAGAACAGCGCGCGCTCGCTCCTGATTGGCCCTGCGCGCGCAGCTGCATTTTAATGGCGGCAAGTTCACTGTGACAATAAATACACGTGAATTTAATGTTTGTTTTGTTTTTAAAATACACATTAAAAGTTAAAAATGGATAGCGACGATGATATTTGTACGCCTCCGGATATTCTAGAATTGGCAACAAAAGTAACTTACAATCTTTTGCCAGAAAAATCTAGAAAATTATATGAAAAATAATATAATAACTTTTTGGCATGGAAGACCGAAAAGAAAACTACATCATTTTCTGAAAATGTCATTCTTGCGTATCTCAAAGACCTCTCCGACAAATTTAAACCATCTTCTATGTGGGCTAAATATTCTATGCTCAAGTCCACACTGAGTATCTACAACAATATTGATATCACGAAGTATTCAAAGGTCATAGCGTTCCTGAAACACAGTTCAGAAGGACACAAGGAAAAAAAGTCCTTGACGTTTACATCAGGTCAAATAAAGATGTTCCTGGAAGATTCACCAGATATTTTGTATCTTTTTGAAAAGGTAAGTGTATTTTAGTTCTGTTATTTAATCTACCTAGTACTTACGTACTACACACGCAAGTTATCTAGACACTCCGTTTAAGCGCTTTGTGTATAAATTTGGTAGTAGGTACCTACACTTTACTACTTCATAAATCATAGTTTTTGCCTTGGCTATGTACCTCAAGCTTATTATATCGTTTATTGTTACAGGTTGCACTAATCTTCGGCATAATAGGGGCATGCCGAAGGCAAGAGCTATACAACATCCAGTTCGATGAAGTCTCTAACATAGACGACAGTACAATCATGGTGAAAGTTTCGAAAACAAAAACGAAAATAGATCGTTCTTTCGTTGTGACGGGCAACTGCTATGCCGTATGTAAAAAATACATGGAACTTCGACCCACCCCTGTCGAAACCCTGCTTTTTTCTTGAGCTATAGATCGGGGAAGTGGGTCGATCAAAGAATTGGTATTAATAAATTTGGTGCTCTGGGAAAAACTATCGCAAGTTTTTTGAATCTGCCTAACCCAGCGTTGTACACGGGGCATTGCTTCCGGCGCACCTCGGCGACCCTTCTCATAGATATCGGTGGTGATTTGACCGCACTGAAACGACACGGGGGGTGGAAGTCTTCTACTGTGGCTGAAAGCTACATTGATGAGTCTTTAATGAATAAAATTCAAGTCTCAAATACGATCTTGAACAGTATAGAAAACAAGACGAATGAAGTAATTATAAATATTCCGACTCCGTCTACGAGCTCTACTGCTTGCCCCGCGACCGCTACAGCTGCTGGATCAATAATTAACATTAACTTTCAAAATTTGAACAATTATTATAAATAAACTATTGTCAGCTTTTACTCTTGTTGTTTGATTAATTGCATTAGTGAAGATAAAGTAGTGTATGCAATTGCATATAACACGGGTATTAAAACACTCGTTACTATTATGAAACTCGCTGCGCTCGTTTCATAAACTCACACTCGTGTTTTAATACCCTTCATTATATGACAGTTGCATAAACTACTATTATTTTTGATTAATGTTTAATTATTAAACACCTCCCATTCAGCCAGTTTTGTGGATAAAGATGATTAGATTGGTGTTTATCAATTGAATACACATTAAGCTAGGATGCAAATAAATTTTACTTACTAGTAACTGGGTATCGCCATAAAAAATTGTACTTATTTTTTGTGTTGAGTGTCGCCGATTGATATCTTTATTTATTTTCATGATATTTTATTATTTAATGCATAATACAAGTTAATAAAGTGAACTGCTTTAGAAAAGCTATCGAAATACAAGAAATTACTACACACAAACAAAAAATATGATAAACTAACATCATATTTTTTTCATTGTCTAATAAATTTTATGTGTCGCTTTGGCGACGCTACCCGTTTTATAACAAAATGTGGTCAAAATAGTCAATCTTTGTAAAATTGAGTTTATCTGCTTATATACCTTAATAACGTATTATTGGTTTTCTTTATTAATCATATGAATATTTACATTATTTGCACAACATTTTTGTTGCTAATGGAATGTCTCCTTTTTTGTTTCCTGAATGTTACTCTTGGTGCGTTACTAATTTAATTGAAACCTGACGAAAAACTGGCATTCCTAAGTATTTTTCGCACATGGCAACTCTTAAATGTAGTATTGACAACACGATAAACGAATCCGCCATCTTTTTTTTTGGTTGTGAGCGCGTCGAAGTCTCGGTCGTGAATTTGTCGTGAGTGTTTTGAGTGGGATTTAGCTTGAATTATCAAGGTAAATATTTGAGTATTTTATGTAATGTTTATTTTGTACTTACATCTATTAATTCTAGTTACGATTATGTGTCTTTATCATCGCTAGCATTATTTATCTTCAAATGAAATTGTTTTAAGGTTATGTCGAGCGTGTTTTTTATTCCCGAATGTTACTGTATGTTACCATATGTTACTGATGTGTTACGTAACATTCGTGAAGTAAGGAACTATTCATATTGATGCCTGGTGTCAGTGAAATGAATACATACCTATGCTACGGTAAATGGGTCCTGTGCGAAGGTCACGCAAACGAAACTAAGTAGCTTATTTAAATAGGTATAGGCATGGTACCTTTCTAAAATAAATTAAAATTTTAGAAAAGTATTGTACCTGCTTATTGTACTTACCTGTCTGTACGTTACTGAAACCAAATTCGCTTGACCAAAATGTTCTAGGTAATCAGTATTTGAATATTTTTATCTGAAACGTTCAATCATCGTTCTAGTAGAACTATATGGAACAAGCCTTAAAGTAGAGCCAATATAATGTCATTATTTATACTTATATTTTATAGAGGTGTGGTGCGTTAGCGCCCGAACAAACTTAAAAACTACTGGACCGCTTTTTTATTTTGTCGTCAGAAAGCTATATTATCACTGAGGAACATGGTTATATAATATTTTCAAAAAAGTACAACAAAAATGCGCCCAACGCCCGCACCTCTCTCAGTCCCCTTTGTAGTCATACCCCCATGCTCCTGTACGACGTAGGCGAGGACTAAGATGAACGGCCAACCTATAGTATATAATAATATATTGCTACCACCGATGTACAAACTATATATTATTATTATAGATTGCTTTGAGGAGATAAACACTTGTATTTTTGTTCTCAGATGCCCCTAACTAATGCTGAAAAGCAAAAGCAGTACAGGGAAAGAATGCGGTTACAGAATCCAGAAAAGTATGAAATAGCCAAGAAAAAAAATGCAGAACGTAACCAAAAACGAAAGAAGATTAAGGACTTTGATGAAACAGGTAAAGCAGAAGAAAGAGAAAAATGGAGATATAGGAAGAAAAAACAGCATGATAAAGGTCTTATAAAGGTAATCAATGAAGAAATCGTACAAAATTACGAACAAACAAATTCTGGATCTGAAAATTTAGCAACTGTTGTGTGCGATACAAGATTAGCTGAAAAAAACATGCAAAATAACGAAGAAACGAAAACTGGATCGGAAAATTTGGAGAATTTAGTGCGTAAAGCAAGATTAGCTGAGCGGCGTAAAATGCAACGTCAATGGGCTGATAGGAGTGCGAATTATATAGATAAAATAAAGATACAGACGAAGAAAATTAAGACTCTACAGAAAAAGGTTAATAGGTACCGGAAACAAAATAAACGATTAACGGAAACAATAGATCAGATAACGTATAAATACGAAATATTGTCCCAGGAAAATAACACATTAAATATTAATACACAAACACCAGAAAATTTTACTCCAGCTTCAAAGACAAACAACTTTATAGAAAAGAACTTACCCGACATATCAGACGAAATGAAGGAGAAAGTGAAAAAACAATTGTTAACTCACAATGTTTTAGTGACATCATTACAATCGTCGTATAAAAGTGCAACAACTGATACAGAAAGAAATATTCTTAAAAGAACCGTCAATAATGACATCACTCGGAAGTACAAATCAAACAGTCGAATGGCTCGAGTTATAGGTTTGAAAGGTAAAATTCGAAGAACTATAGACCGCAGAACCAAAGAAAAAAAGAATACAGCTACCATCACTCAGATCAAAAGATTTTATGAAAGAGATGACGTCAGCAAAGCAACAGCAGGAAAAAAAGAATGCAAAACTTTTAAGAAAAACAAACGACAAATCAGGTACTTAAATAACACTTTGACTGAGCTTTACAAAAAATATAGGAATGAAGGAGGAACCGCAAAATTAACGACTTTTAAGAAATATCGGCCATTCTACGTCATACGTCCAAATATAACTAATCGCAACACGTGTGCATGTGTGAGACACGAAAATATATGGCTGAAATGTAGTAAGCTAAAGTCAATGGGTATGATTGAAGCAAAGTATTGTGCTACCAATGATCCAAACAAAATAATTGATGCAATAACTTCAGAATTTGCTTGCGACATGAAAAACAAAGGTTGTGCGTATGGAGATTGTGATATTTGCAAAAATAAGAAAATAAATTTACGATGGGAGGGAATTGATGCTGCTCGAAACATTTAATGGGACGAGTGGCAAAATGAAAAACATGAATATAAAGACAAAAGTGACAAAATAAAAGTGACAAAGAAAATAGTGAAGAGTGAGAAGAATGGAACTGTGCAAGAATTGACAGACAGATTTCACGAAGAAATGAGAAAAGTTAAAAAACACATTTTTAATATCAAGCATCAATACATACAATCTTCGAATTGTTTAAAAACATTATCGGATACAGAGGTAGCTATGATTATAGATTTTTCAGAAAATTGGATATGTAAGTTAACGACAGAAGTACAGTCAATGCACTTTGGTGCTTCAAAGACCCAAATTACTATCCACACTGGTGTGCTTTATACAAAAGACCAAGACCCAAAAGCATTTGCGACACTGTCATCTAGCAATGAACACGGACCTGAGGCTATATGGGCTCACCTGGGGCCAGTACTAAAATATATAAAAAACGAGTACCCTAATGTCACCACTATACACTTCTTTTCTGATGGCCCGTGTACGCAGTATAGACAGAAGAAAAATTTCTATTTATTTACGAAAACAACAAAAGAACTAGGCTTCCCTCATTCCACGTGGAACTTTTCGGAATCTTCACATGGAAAGGGCGCAGCTGATGGTGTGGGTGCCGCAATAAAAAGAAAACTCGATAACTATGTGTCACATGGGATTGACATACCTAACGGATTAGTAGCTTTTAATACGCTGCAAGAATCCGACACATCTGTAATGATACATTATATTTCAGAAAATGAGATCGGTACAACTAAATTGCCAGCTGATCTAAAGCCCATTCCACAGACCATGGAGGTACATCAAGTGACTAATACGAACATAGAAAATGTTGTCGGATATAGGTGTTTGAGTTGTTTCTGCACTAGACCGGTCAATTGTGAATGTTTTGACTTAAAACCTCATCTTCTATTGCCGTTACCAGACTTTCTAGAAACTGGTTCTACAGTAACGAATGATCTACAGAGCTTCTCTTACTCTATGGAAATACCACCCACCAGCAAAGTCGAGGCTGATGTTATATGCGGAAACTTAAAAAGAAAAAGGCAATCAAAAAAAGAAGTTAAAATCCGAAAAAAAGTTAAAAGGAGGAAAACGGAAAGTTCGGACAGTGACGAAGAAGTAATAGATTACATTGAAACAGATGATGATATGGATGACTTGTTATCTGATAACTCTGATTCGATTCCTCTTACGAATTCAAAAGAATTCGAACCTTTTATCTTGGATGAAAATACCGGATTTTTTGTGAAAGAAACACCATCCAACTTGGGAACCAAAGAACGAAATACAGATTATATACAGCATCAAGAAAATATAAACCCAAGTATTCCAGGTTCATCTCGAATAAAAATTTTAGAAGACCGGCCTATTGTTGAAGGGAAATACGTCTTAGTTAAGTTTCAGACTTATAAGACTTTAAAATATTACGTCGGGCAAATCCTCGCAGTTGATGGAAAACTAAATGTAAAGATTAAATTCATGCGTTTTAAGAAATCTAATGGTGTTTTTTACTGGCCTCAAGTAGAAGACATCTCAGACATGTGCTCGTTTGATATCACTAAAGTTCTAAGCGATCCCATCAACTATCGCCGCGGAATGTTACAATTCCACGATGACTTGAATAAATTTAACATTAACTAAAACGAATAAAAATAATTATTACTAAAAAGCCACCATTTCGACTTTCATTATAAACACACCTTTATAAACTCACGATTGTTACGTTATCTTGAATGTTACTGATAGCCAAGGTGTGTTACTGATTCACGAATGTTATGGTACAAGATTTTACGGCGATACCCAACTGTCTGTTTGAACACTATGAACGAATAACCATATGATTTTGGTAAATTTTCAATAATCATCGATATTATGATAACTAAGAACTCGACGACATTAGACTAAGGTAATATAGCCTAGATAGATGCCTAACGAGGTGGGCTACCCCCCCCCCCCTCACGAATTTGCATCGACCTTCCTAACACCCAGTATATGTTAAAGTTGTTTATCTACCTCCAAATTGTGTTTAAAAAAAGCAAACTTATTTTCCGTTGTATAGTCTGTTACTTTGGTGCCTAATTGTTACATATACAAATAGTTTTATAATCAAGTCCTATCCGTGGAGTGGGGCCTGGTGACCTGTGATACAGGCTGTGTAAGCCTACTTCAGGCACCGGTCCTTGCAACGCAGGCATTGAGGTATCAAAATATTATTATTGTAATTGTATTCTTTTACTTTTTACACACTATTGCAAGGATAAATAAATGCTATTATTATACCACATTTTGAGTGTTACACACAAGTTACTTGTAAGCTAAGCCTTCTTTGTTTTTTTATTTGGAACCTTCCAACTTACTTATGTGTAGTTTCTGTAATAAATTCAATGACCAGATCTTCTAAGAAGTCAACACTTTCAGTGTAAGGATTCTGATCATCTCCAAATCCATACATCATACACCTCAACTCTTTGCTGAACAGTCGCTTGCGTCCACTTGCTGTTGCACCAAGTTGTTGTTCTCCTTCATCATCCTCATACTACAAAGAGAAGTGGGGCTTTGATAAGATATTTAAGGACAACTTATTGAACACCAAATATTTTTTTGCGCCACTAGAATTTGTGAGAACTTAAATGACAGTACTTTACAATGTAAGAGAGAAAATCTCACATCCTTGGACAGATACAAACCCACATCTTCCAACTATCAGTGTCAAACGCCATGACTTCTAGGCCACTGTGGCTATCCATCCAAGCATTGAATTTTACCCTATGATTCATTTTCACCATTGTTGTCCCCATAACTGGGGACTGTCACATGAGTTTAATTTTAAAATTAATAAATTGGTGTATGTGCAAAGTAACTAAAAGAGGGTTCTTGTGTAAAGTTTTTCTATGCAGGTACTAATGAATTCAAAGGTAATTTTATATAAAAAATTGTTAACAAAGGTGGCAATATAGGCTTGAAGGTACAATAATGGATTTAATTCCAGGAGATATGTAATAATCATCATACAAGTGTACATGAATCCATAATTTGAAACTGCAAATATTGACTCAATTAGATTTGAACATTTAAACTTGCATGTAAAACATTAGCCTCATAATTCATAATAATTACTGAAAAAGTACCGACAACTAGAGTATACAAGAGTATTTACTCTGTACAGTACTGTATTTGATAAAGATATCAATGAACGGGGAGTTAAAGTAGCATAAAATTGTTTTGAATTACCTAGTATCTAGGAATTTTGTTTTCCATGTATCTATATTCCTATTAGATTAAGTCAACTGGAGCGATTGACCACATAGTGAGAGTATAAAATCGCACCTGTGTGATAATTTCCTTCTCGTTGAGACCAGCCTTGTGCTGGCTCTCAGAAGCGGCACGAATGGGCTGATGAAAAATAAATCAACTATACCAAACGAAATGCCTACTTCTACAACACAAGCACTAAACCATTATATTTTAATATGTTATTCTGATATTTAAAGGAGTACAATAAATGATAGTACGTATGTAAAGCCCAAATAATGTTGATATTCAAAAATGTACCTAGGTAGTAGGTAAAACTTTCGTACCTGCTCATAGTTTTCGGGGTTGTCTGGAGTAGGAGTAGGAGTAGTCATTGTTTCTAATTCTTCAATGCTAAAATAACTGGACGTTTATTTATAGTTATTAGCGGTTGGTCGCAATCTAATCGAGTATAATTATTATAGTGATTTTTTATCCAACACAATACACAACTTATAGATATTTACGTATTATAAATCATAGATTAATTAACCAGACAGACAGATCCATAGATAATTACTTTGGACAGATCAGACTATATATAAAGATAGATGGAAATCACTAAAGCGGAGAACCGCAAAGGCATAAAGAGAGACCCAAAGCAAGAGCGAGGATATGTTTGATGATGTAATCACATTGTCTGGTTGACGTGCGATATGCAAAAATGGCAAAAAAGTCATGGTAAGTTTTAAGGTCAGCTTTTAAAGATAAAAGTCTAAACAACCACTGCAGACTGTTGTCAAAGCTACAAGGCTTAACGAAATATATTCAATAAATGAGACTTGCAATGGAAAACTCTAATATGGAGTTGACTATAGGCTATGTGAAGACCTAGCTGTGTTACAAATTCACGTTTCATACAGTGCAGTGCAGACCCAAGTGCAAACACTAAAGATACTGCACCATTAACGGATAAAAAATACAAGGCAAGTAATCTACAGAAAAATGCTCAAGTTATTGAATATTTTAATTTAATAAAATTATAATAGTGATAAAATTAAAGTTAAGAAATTATATTTTATTGCAACATTTACGTAAATAAACCTTCTATTAGAAACCCTTGTATTAAGTTATTACTTGATACCTATCAGCCCAGAATTACTTCAAAAATCTTTTATTATCAATGTAAACACTTGTTCCATGCGTTAAAAACATTACTGATATGTCTGACTGTTTCACATAATTATGACTAATACAGGGTGTCCCAAAACTCAACGATAACCTGGTACCGGGCGAGAGGCCAAGGTATACCAGTTATGAAAATATAAGAAAAAAAATCTATGTCACTTAGTCAAGCGACGATAGACATTTTTCGAAAAAGTTAAAAAAATTACACCCTTGGTCGCATTTTTAGGTACTGTGATCGCAATTTTCACAATTTTACAGTGATTTTTTTTAATAATGTTATCTCAAATAACAGTGCTTTTAATCGTAACCACAAATGAAAGTAATAATCATTGTTAACTAAGTAAAATAAATTAAATTTTGACGAGTTATGGTTTATAAAATTTATGTCAGTCAACTTTGACACTACGCTGGAAAACAAATGTACTACACTACCTATGGTAATGTTTTTTAAAAGATGCCCCATTTAGTCTAGATTTCAAAATAGTACAACACTTGCCACTTTTCTTGCCAATAAAACTGCTATTTCTTATTTTTTGCGAAAGGAACTCATGGAAAATTTAATCAAAATAAAACGGTAAATTATCGTAACACTTTATTATTCTCCTAAAACTAAAGCAGATGCTCAAATTGTTTCCCTCCAGCACGAATACAAGCTCTGCATCGCCTCAGAAATGACCTGTTCACCAGTCTTGCAAATCTCCTCGCATTGATTTCTTCTGATGCTGCATCAATTTTTTGGCGCAATTCTGTTACATTTTGAATTGGTTTTGAGTAGACCTTTTCTTTTATGCATCCCCAGTAAAAAAAATCCACTGGATTCAGGTCTGGGGAAAGAGAGGGCCATGAAATTGGTCCATGGTCTATCATCGCTTGACTAAGTGACATAGATTTTTTTTCATATTTTTTTCATAACTGGTATACCTTGGCCTTTCGCCCGGTACCAGGTTATCGTTGAGTTTTGGGCCACCCTGTATGTACGTATTTACAGTTATTTATGCATATTAATTTATAGTTAGGTACTTACCCAAATAACAAAACGAAAATGTTTAATTAGAAATCGTAATGCATGATTACATGAAAAAATAAATTGTAATGATGATTGTTTAATTTACAAAATATAATATGTAAGTATTACTCTTTATAAATTAAAATCTTTGTAATTTTAGAATGTGTTCTTCAATAAATGAATTAAATTATCTTAAACCTGATTTTTTATTTCATAAACTCTGGTTTACATAACAATATTTTAATAGATTAGATAGGAACACTTCTTGCTACCTCGATATCAAACAGCACATCCCTATTCATCGATATCGATATCGATATCCGCGCGCTCGTTTTCCACGTCCCTAATGCGTTCCACGTCACTAATGTCACACATGGAATGGAATACGAGCATGCGACTATGAACCGTCAAAGTGGATGGCACATAAAAAATAAACTTCCCGCTAACGTCCCGTTCTTTGTTTTAGTGATTTCCATCCTTCATTAGATATAGTGTGATTAATCCAGATTAATCTATGATAACAACATAACCAATAACCATAGAGAAAATGAACATAACAATAATAATACTCTAATCTATAATAAAATGATAACAAATCACACATGTAAATAGGGTGAATTCTGTGATATTACATTAATTAACTGTTTGCTTAACCAGCAGCATTAATAAATAAGCAGCACAATCTAAAGTGCGATGCTGCAGCAACCAGAGTCACTCTTACAATAATCCAACTGAAGGTGAAAAATGAATCCCATGACGTGAGTTAACTTTTCTCTTATTAGTTTAAAACATTGGCAGAATGGTTGTAAGCCACGAACTAAGAACTGAACCGAAGTCCCGCTGAGGCCATAATCTAAGAAGTTGAAGTTGAAGATCTAAACTGAATAGTGAATTAACTTTTACCAAATGTAACAATTTTTGAGTACAAAAGTTAATTTGTTTATATACATACTTACTAGTACTGCTTAGTATGTTTAACATATTTTATTTTCCAGAAATGTGAAAAATGTGCTGAAACTAAGTGAACGAGAGCTCGCCAATAACTCAAAAAGCTCCTGGCATGATCAATACAAAGATAGCGCTTGGGTGTTTGTTGGGGGGTTACCCTATGACCTCACTGAAGGAGATATTATTTGTGTTTTTTCTCAGTAAGCTTAAAAACTTATATATGTAATATTGCAACTTACACTCATTTATGTTAGTTACCTACCATATCAAGTCCATTAACCCTTTCCCTACCAAGGATGTAGATGTTCGTCATTTTATGAATTAACGATTATGATACGGGAAGGGTTAAACCATAGTAGTGTAAGCAATTTATGTCTATTTTCTGGAATTATTTTCAGCTTGTCCATACTTCTCAAAAGCCTCAATTAAGAATTGAGTTACTGTTTAGAAGTGTCTTTGTAGAAACATAAACCCTGAGATTTATAGTTCACTGCATATTGTTACATTATGTGTCTATGTTAGCACCCTGTTATTTGGTGTTGTCCTAAACTCCTAGAGACTAGAAATGACTGTGATTGATCTGAAGTGGGATCACTGGCTTGGCTGCCTTTTTGGTTAGTGGCTGAATTTTCACTTGCTTTCAACTTTGGGAATAATAACGTGTCTAAAAGCAGTTACAGGACATCTTGCAAAAGTGGTAATAATGGCACAAGTTTTTTGAACTATATATGGAATGCTATTGGGGTTGCTAGACTAGTTCACTAGAGCCTTGTGTAGGTAGTGTCCAAATATGAAGATTCATAATCTGATGCTAAGTGTTATTTCCTTCTGGCAGTAATAATGTTGTTGAATCATGTACATTGTACCCTTAGTACATTGATTTAAGTGCTTCCATGTATGCTCTGATAATAAAGATCAAATGGTGATGTATGCCCATGATATGCCTATATGACACAACATTTTTATTTATTTGAAATCATATGACTATAGAGATGTGATGAATATAAAATAAGCTAAAATAGGTGAACATATAGGTGCTTAACTATAATATATATAGATATAAAATGCCATTAAAAAATTTGCCCTTTAATATATTTTATTTTATTTCATTGATATAGGAACAATAAACAACTAAATTATATATATTATTTACATCTTTGTACAAAATAAAATTATTAATAATGTAGTCCACAATGTCGTCCACATATTGAAAAAATAAGTGTAAGGCGGTTCAAATGAACAGCAAATAAAAATAAAAATGAAAACAATTCTATTCGTTTTTGGAAAAACAGTATAACAGACAAGCTACACTTATTATAATATTGACGAGTACAATGCAAGGTCAGCTTTTAGAAGTGATGCAAAGAGCAGCTTTTTGAAATTATATAAGGAACAAACAAGGTCTATACTTTGAAATGATATACTGTAAGACTCAAACATACGCCGTATAGGTACAAGAAGTCCTGAGTTAGTGCAACAGGCATCCAGTGCAAAAAGTGTATATGTATGTATATACACTCCTGCTTGATACACTTGACGATTATAACCCTCACCACAATACATACTTCTAAAGTCTTGTTTGCCCAGTTACATAGTGCACTTGCTTCAGTTCATTGCCTAGTTCGGTATGTAAAGTTTTTTTTTGGTATTTTTTTTATATTTTTATTTCGTAGATTAGGTCATTATAAGAAACTAATTTCAATATTTTTGTTTTATATTCAGTAGTTATTTTATAATATTTTTTTGAAAATTTGAATCCTATGACGTCACTTTTTTGCACAAATATGTAGTTGCGTTGAGGAGCCAAGAAAAGCACGCGAGTAAAAAAAAAGAAACTAGAACACTTGACAGTGACACCTACTAATTCGTAAGTCTCTATTCAATCAAAACAAAAGTGCAAAAAAGTGACGTCATTTAGAGGTCAATGAAAGTCGAATTATTTCATCGTTTTTTGTTAAAATAAATGGCATCTTATCGTTTTAAAAGGTCAGAGTAGAAAAATAAGGGTTTGTAACATAAAATCTCGAAATGGTTTCGGAATTGGCATAGGTTAATTTTTTTTAGCATACCGAATTGTTCCTATGCTTATAGACATTGAGGCTTTCCACACAGTTAGCATTGCCAGATTTCCGGATAAAGCCGGATATAGGTAGGCTTTTTGGATGCCAGTCAGGCATATTATACCTGGCATATATATCTGGCAACCGTACACCCGGTGCAACAGTATAACAACAATGTGTTGATTTCTATAAAAAAGTGCCAACAAATGTATGTTGTCTAGATATTTTTTATTGTAATTGCTATACTTAGAAATTGCATATACTTTTAGGTATGGTGAAATAGTCAACATCAACTTGGTTAGAGACAAAGCTACTGGCAAGTCAAGGGGCTTCTCATTCATATGCTATGAAGATCAGCGCTCTACAATACTTGCAGTTGACAATTTAAATGGAATTAAGGTATGAATAACTCTACCAAATTATTATAATTAAATTGCAAATCTTTTGTTCCCTAATCTTTGTCCCTGTCCAAATCCTGTAAAAATAATTGTAATAACTAGTCTCTAGAACTTAGTATTAGTTGGGGCAGAATCTTACAAAAAAGAGAGGTTGTGAGTAATATCGTAGAAGAATTGTTTTTTTGATTTGGTGTGCTTGGGGATGATAAATTTTGCACTTTGGATAGTCAAATATATTTTAACTAGCTGGTGCCCGCAACTTCGTCTGCGCAGGATTAGTACTTCGTGTAGCTTATCTTCTCCAAGGCCATAACTATCTTTATACCAAAATGTCATAAAATATTTACATGGCCAAACGCAATTGCTATAATAGTATTAGTAAATTTGAATACTTAGTAAATCAATCCGTAAACACTTATAATAAAATACAGTAAGTACCTACATACATACAAATATAAAATTGATCACAATGAAAAAAAAATGTCCTTACATTTCATCACCCTTGACGGTCATCAAGCACGTCTAGTGTATCGAGCTTTCAAAATAATAGCGTGCTTTTGACTAAACTATCAGAAATTGACACAAACTTTGACAGAACTGTCGTAGGCGGAGAACTTGTTATTTTGTCTATGTGCCCAAGAATATTACGCTTTTTCACCCGCGTGGTGATAGATAATGATGATGAAAAGTAGCCTATGTGCTATTCCAGACTATAATCTATCTCTGTACCAAATTTCATCCAGATCTGTGCAGCCGTTCTGCCGTTTTTGAGTAACAAGCATCGTTTTATCCATCCATCCAAACTTTCACATTTATACCTAATACACTCGAGAGCAATGAATCCGGGTCACTTAAAGAATGTTAAAAATCTCGGAAACTAAAAATGATAGGTTAATGCAATAAATTGTATTTAATAGACAATGTAATACTCCTTAAATGAAAGTAAAAAAAATATGAGTCACCATACATTTTATTAACACAAAATTACATAAAGAAAAAAACTGCTGATCTCTCCTTAAAACAAAAATAGGAAACATGAAATTTTTGAACTTTATTACGATTTTCTTGAATTTTAATACTTCGTATTGCCTCCTCGTGCTTCCATTACTGCGTTTACGCGGTTTGGCATGCTGTACACCAAGTTCCTTATACGATTTTGGGGAATATTCTCCCATTCCTCTGTGAGAGCAATTTTGAGCTCACGAAGCGTGATTGGGGGAGGGTTTCGTTGTTTTACGCATCTGCCTAGCTCGTCCCAAGCATGCTCGATCGGGTTGATATCCGGGCTGCGCGCTGGCCACTCCATACGAGTAATGTTCATCTCTTGAAGGTAGTCATTCACAATCCTACCTGTATGAGGTCGGGCATTGTCATGCATAAATATAGCATCCTCACCTAAATTGACCATAAATGGACCAACGTGATCATTGAGGATTTCTTCCACATATCTTTCGCTAGTTAAAGGGCCGTTTTCTATGATCACCAGCTCTGTGCGACTTTCAGAAGAAATTCCGGCCCACACAAGTACAGACCCACCACCGTAGGCTACTTTTTCTTCGATGCATGCTTGCTTGAATCTTTCCCCTGGTCTTCGATACACTCTGTGTCTTCCATCGTGCTTGTAGAGCATAAATTTTGATTCGTCGGAGAACATAACTTTTGACCAATCTACAATACACCAATTTACGTGGCTCTGGGCATATCTTAGTCTTGAAATACGATGCCCACGCTCCAGTTCAGGGCCGTTTGCAGGTCTAAGGGGTTTTAAGTTAGATTCAGCAAGCCGACGTCTTACTGTCCATGCACTTGGGTTACTTCCTCCGAGGCGTCGAAACTGATTTGTGAGTTCAGTTCCTGTGAGAAAGCGATTTCGAAGCATGGTGTTCACCAAGTATCGGTCTTCTCGTGCTGTGGTACACCTGGTTCTGCCCGTTCCTGGTCTGCGTAGGTTAGAACCAGTTTTTTCGTAACGTCGGAGAACTCTTTGTACTGTTGACAGCGACACACCGACAGTCCTGGCTGTATCGCGCTGACTCCGGCCGGTTTCCAGCATTGTAAGTATTCTGGTGCATTCTTCAGGCGTAAGCGACATAATTTCAGCTTGAATAATGAATATAGAGCACTATCAACATGGTTTATGTACCCACATAAATGACAGATTACAAACAAAAGCAAAACCAAATGCTGTAATTTCGTAGTTCCATCTTCGAAAGTGGCCCTTTTTCAAATTTGTTTTTTTTTGATATAACTTTACAATAACTAAGAAGTTTTAATACCTTCATTTAAGGAGTATTACATTGTCTATTAAATACAATTTATTGCATTAACCTAGCATTTTTAGTTTCCGAGATTTTTAGGATTCTTTAAGTGACCCGGCCCGGATTCATTGCTCTCGAGTGTATAAGTGGGATTAGTAGGATGAGTAGGAATTTGCGATTTATCTGAATTATACAATTAGCAGAATAAAAAAAAACTATATACAAAATTTTGCATCTCTTTTCAACCCTTTAAAAGTTGATTTAAATAAAAAGGTGAAACATGTGTGCACATGTCAAATATAACTAAAAGTTCCCCAGCATAGTATGAAAAACCCTCATTAAATTACGATTAATAAAACTGTAACTGTGCCAAATCTGTACATTAAGCAAATGTTTTTTGAAAATTATTATTATTGAGGTGTACTTTGTTATCTATACATATAGAAGCCAAACATAAATGATTTGTTGTCTGTCTGTCTATTGTATGCGCATTACTCTGAAACTACATACTTTGATGAAACTGCACACAGTGATATTATGGTTAAACATATTTATATCACATAAAACAAAAGAGTTATTCCGGAATAAGGGATGAAGGTTTTTATACAGTTTTATCTATTGGGTAGCTAAAAGGAAAACTTAAATTATAAGCTGTCTTTCTATGTCAAATCACTATGATATTGTAGTGCTTAAGAATAGGTTTTTCGAGTAGAATAACAATGTCGAATACTCTGTAATTTATATTAATGATAGAGAAAAAAAATATAGAGGAAAAGATTTGTTTGTATTGAATAGGCTCCGAAACTACTGGACCGATTTGAAAGTTTCTTTTACCGTTAGAATCCTTTATAATCCTTGATGAAAATAGGCTGTACTTATATGATTCATCATCATCATCACGCGGATGAAACCGCAGAGCGCAACTAGTGGTTTATAATTTTATGGCAACAATACATATTTCCCTGACAACTTTTGAGTAACTCAACAAAGGCCAAAGTTCACAAGCTCAGGCTGCGCTGCGAGTGTGCGCGTCAGATGCTAACGGTTCATGGTTCGAGTCCCATCTAGTTCATTTTCATTTTGGAACTTTTATGGATAT
Source organism: Selenia dentaria (assembly GCA_917880725.1). Lineage (NCBI taxonomy): Eukaryota > Metazoa > Arthropoda > Insecta > Lepidoptera > Geometridae > Selenia > Selenia dentaria. The sequence goes on along the minus strand of OU862888.1, from coordinate 13,826,595 downwards.
ATGGGATAATTATTTCGAAATTCCGAAATTCCAAAGCTATAAATACACCAAGACCAAGCGAGCGAAAGCGCGGGCGGGTCAGCCAGTATTAGATATTTCTGTCTATGTCAGAACTAGCCTTGTAATATAGAGCGCAAGTTGACCCGCCGGCGCGGCGGCTTCGTTTGCGTGACGTACGTAATACGAAACTAAGTCATAATAAAGTTATCTTTCCAAGATTTACGTTGGTCACGCAAGTAAAAAAACCTCTTTCCTTTAATGTCTTGAATACCTCAATATCTATGGACTCAAATTTTAATACCTAAGCCGAATTAAAGAAAACATCACTTTTAAATATATGGGCACGAGATCCCCTTAGAACTGTTTTTATGATTGATACTATGTCAAAAATACGACTGTTCGTATCACTAAGATGCACTTGACAATTCTATTCATTCTTTGTATATCAACAACACGTAGAGCCGCATGCCTACCTCGACACGCGCCTCTAGCGGTTTCCATCTAAGTATGCCATAGGATGATCCATCTATGATCTCTAAATCTGAAAACACACAGACACCGGAGGCGGAGGCGTGCCGGAGACGGTTTGTTGTATTGTTCGAATAAGTACGAAAGACTGCACACACAATTACTTCAATCCGCTCCGAATTCCAACAATACAGAAAAACCGTCTCCGGCACGCCTCCGCCTCCCCTCCCCTGTAAGTGGAGAGGAAATAAATCTATTCCATCATGTAATTTTTATCTCCCTTGCGAGCACGGCAACGCCAGAGGATAATTTATCCACGTGGATAGACGGCGGGAGTAGCGTTTCCTATGGTTTGTACTTCGTAGGTGCCATTTAAAGCAAATGTACTCGTAACAAAAGTCTCGTGTGCTATCCATACGTAGTATCCTATTTCGTTTACTAAGACTCATTATGCGTATGGAAGTGTGGACATATTGTAGAGTAAAAACAAATAATAATTATTTAACTTAGGTATTTCACAGAATGTAGATAGGAAAGTAATACAAGAATAACCTTGATATGCACCGGCAAACCATTAGTATAGTTTCGAGGCTGCAATGCATTACAACGCCATTTCTTAAAATTAAGAAATTAAGAATGCGTATTATAAACTAAAGATTTTGTACTCCATAAGAAAGCATATCTCAGTAGAGGTAAGATGTATGCTCTGTGACCTTATAGTGCTATCGCCATTTAATTATTGTAGTGCGGTATATGGTCCAAGACTGTGGGCAAAAACAGAAAAAGCCATCCAGCGCGTGCAAAATGTGTGCGCTCGCTTCTGTTTTTGTATTCGTAGGAGAGAGCATATTATTCCCTATTTAGTTCAAAATAGAACGCTTAACAGGAAGGCCAGAAGAGAACTCCACCTGGCATGTATTACTCAAAGGGTGTTATACAGTACGAAACCAGAATATCTTTTTGAAAAAATTACGTGGGCTAAAGATATTCATCAGCTTAATACCCGCTCTAAACATGGAAATACTTTAGCGATTCCTAAACATTCTACAAAAGGTTTTAAAGGCTGCTTCAAGTACAGAGCGTCTAAAGTCTGAAACGATATCCCACCCTAATAATAAAAACAAATTAATTAAAAACATATGTAAAACTCGCATAAATGATTTGACTTATATCGATTATCTTGTTCCTCGACCGTAATGAACCGGTCTTGTCGGACCGCGCACATGCATCGCTCCTCTAGCCGATGCCACAGAGCATCGTAAGTGTTGCTGCCGTGCGCGCTATTACCGCCCGTATTATCTATGCGATATGAAGAGCGTAATGGCGCGCGCGACCGTAACCTTTGCGTGATTGTGCGGGAGACACAAGTTGCTTCTGTTGCTAACTGCGAACTGCTATGATCTTTTTCGTTTAACTATTATACTCACCTCCTAGGTTACTTTTATTTGTGTAAAAATTAGTTTGTAAATGTAATGCTGTTACTAAAGCTTACATAATTTTAAATTGTAATGATGCTTGTTATGTCACTCTCACTTACATGTATATGGAATACAACATACACATTTTAAAAGTTTTATAAAAGCGTTGTAGCTTGACAAACATACCCTAATTTATAAGTTGTTTGGCATTCTAGGATTAAACCTACACTAGAAATGTACAATTACTTAATGCTTATGTTGAATAAAGATATTTTGAAATTGAAATTGATATCCCACCACCGTTGAGAAAAAAACTTTGCAACCAGACTTTCAAAATTCATTTCAAGCTAAATTTACTACTTCGACAAAAACACAACCTCGAAGCAATCTTTAAAATCCAGGGAACTAAACAAATGATTTAAGAAACCAAGTCAATACACGTGTAATATTTGATGAATGCACATGACACACACTCACACACACGCACCTACACACACCCACACACAACACACTCTTGCCCACTACTCCTCTCTCTCTCTCTTACACACACACACACACTCATACACCACACAACTCAGTCATTTAAGAAATAAGTAGGGGCTAGTACGGTGGCTGTTCTGTTTGTACGAGAAATAAAAGTAATTATTTTAAAGTAATCGATGTAATATAGTGTGTTTCACCTGTGTTTTTTTTGTTACTTAGGTATCTCGCCCAAAACCTTAGCCCGAGCTCAGGGGTAGACTGAAAAACAGCGTTATGCTCACATCGCAGTGTGAACATAACATATGCTGAGTTTACCCCTATTGCCCTAAGATATTAATTATTTCAATAATATTAGTACGTATGTTAAATTTTAGTTTATATTTTCATCATAACTTTTAAGTTAATTTGATAGTGTGAAATGTTTTTTCTTTAGTGGCAATAAATTATTTTTTTATTTATTATTATTTTATTATTCTTTATTGCCCCGAAATATGTGCCTGAATTAATTATTTGGGTAATCGAAGAGGTTGTGACATTTCGGATATACCTTCGGTGTAATTTTCTTTCCATTGTTTCCATTTCCCGCTACAAAATGTTATTATAATAGTTATAAGCGAGACATTTTTGGATGAAATTAAAGTTTTATCCACCACCTTCTAAGAAGGTGATACTTAACCTTTCTCCGTGTTATGTCAATCGGAGAGAATTATATCCACCTTTCGACGAGTCCGTGCTCTATAGCGGGAGTAGCGGGACATACTGTCTACGAGATACGTCAAAAGGAACATTTATCTCTTTCCCCGGTTGCCGTGATCTGTAAGGTGAAGAAGACAATTATTTCTACTGACAGGTGGATAAAAACGGTGGAAAGACTATTACTCTCCGCTGCGTGCTAGGGGTGCTGGTGAAAGAATTTTCAAAATCGGTCGTGTAGTTTTTGAGTTTATCCATTATAAACAAACTATCAAATTTTTCCTCTTTATTATTGGTAGGTAGATGTGACAATTGACCGAGCGAACGATGTGAGCGAAGCGTCTCTGCTTAAACTGGCCAAATTGACTTTCATCTGTCCGTATGTTTGTTAGGTTGTTTTGTGTTGGGCTTCCTTTACAGGTCGTATCAACCAATCTTGCAATCTTGACGTAACTTTGTATGCATGTTCTACTAAAGAGAGAAGTTTGCTGCTGCGCTATTAACCTACCGATTTTGATAATATTTTGTAATATTAGGTACCTTACTGTTTTAGACTTTCGCGGTTGTTAACTACATTATAATTAGTACTCACGGGATGTACACCACGATTAGGCGGGTTTTTGAGTTCCCGATTTTTGGGCGCAGTTACATGCACCATGTTCACGGGTAGACTGAATATGCGGGTGGATGTGAGCCAGTGGTATCCGTAGTAAAAGAGTGAGAAAGAGGGTAGACCGATTTGTCTGCTCTTAATAACTTCGAACTTCACATCCACTTTTCACTCCAAAACCTGCCTAATCGTGGTGTACATCCCGTCAGTACTAATTATAATGTATATTAGGTACCTGACCTTAAAGAGGATATGAGCATAATTGGTCAAGTGGTTCCCGAGATAATGGGTTGTGAAGTTTGAAAACTAGATGGTTTTGGTAATATTCAGCAAGAACATTTGGTACCGTCTGCAGATAGCTCAGACTGCAAAAACATGCCGCTGATAAGACTGCTCGCGAAGTCTACTGTTTGCAGAACTACTAATATATGTAAGTATATTGTTTCATTTCAGATCTTAGGCAGAACCATCAGAGTGGACCACTGTGAACAATACAAAGTACCAAACGCTGATGTTAGCAAAGTAGATGAATTGACTGCAGCAATCAGAATGGAAGGATGTGCTCCTACAATCCCAACCAACACACTGCCTGCGATTACCATAAAAAATGAAGTAACACAACTGGTAATAACATCTAAGATTTATTTTTACTATTCGTGTATAACCACGGTTTGGTTTTAAACTTAATTGCTGCTGGCAGCAACAGTAGTAAATATTGGGCTCCTGGTGTCACAGAATTAATTATAGTAGCTAGTAGTAGTACTAGCCCGAGCTGCAATTTGTTTTCCATACATCTGGTGGCTAGAAGTTAGAGCTAGCGAGTCGAATACAGCCAAATAACGCATGATAACATCATCAATTTATCAAACTATTCTATAACGATTTTGTACACATCAGAAAATAGCCAGGGGTTCTCGCGGTATACATGACGTTCGAAAAATAGAGCAAGAACTTTCAAAGTGTCTATTGAATAAATAGTCCCTCGTGATGAGTGTCGAGAAGTCTATAGATAAGTATCGATCGAAAACTGTCCGATATGTATGGAGTGATGCGAAAGACTCGATATTGCAATATCTTATAAGTTATGGAACACGACGCCTTCCTAAAAAAAGTTATTAAGGTGCCTCACTTCGAGTATACACCTGTAATGTAACGTTACCGAGTCGAGCATTACATCAGTGAGGGAGGAGAACCGAGCATTACAGTATACAAACTGTATTGCTACCGATTTGAGCATTACGTTGGTGAGGGAAAAGCACCGAGCATTACAGTGCGCATCTTGATACAATGTGATGATATGATACAATGTGTAATATTATGATACAACTTGTAACACAACATAATAACTGAATGCTCGTCAAGTCAGGGAGGCAGTATTGTAATGCAATGCTCAACATCAAATTTAAAATGTTACTTTAAAAGTGAATGCTCCAGGTGAGGGAGCACCTTTATGTACAACCATATATCGGGGGTTTAATTTAATATTGTTTATAATGCGGCAATGCTCATAATAAATTGTTAAAGTGGCAGCAAACTTCCATCCACAGAGTTCTGCGTCAGCATCCAAAGGCTACACACAAGATTCTACTTCTACGTTATTCTACTAGTGGTTCATTTATATACATTTAGATACCCCTATTATATATCCCACTAATATTATAAATGTGACAGTTTAGATGGATGGATAAATTATATAGTATGGTTGTTACTCTTTCACGCAAAAACTACTGAATGGATTTTAATGAAATTTGGTATGTAGATAGAGGAGACGGTGAAATAACATATAGGATACTTTTTCATCATCATCATCATCCATCACCACGCGGGTGAAATTGCGTGGCGCAGCTAGTAGATAATACGTCTCTGAAAAGGCAATAATACAACATATACATAATAATACTCATAGGCATGAGTTATATTGCTAGCAAAATCAGCATTTGAACGCACCGCCCGCCGTTTATTTTCCATCGCCATGCAATTTCAAAAGGGGTGTTAGAAATTTGAATCACCGCCTCACGCTCGCTTATTGCTGCGAGATTTTACTAACCAAAAGTGCCGGAGTCTCTTGCTGGAGAGGTGAAAAGGCATTTATTCATTCATGACATACACAAAATATGTACGAGTATAACTCAATATCTGAGATACCACTATTACTCACGGAGTTGTATGTACTTTCATAATGTGCTCTGTTAAGGAATAGAATTAATTTCCTAAGTTCCTATCTCGTGTTCTACACCTTGGCTTATATGCTACATCGTAGACTGTATCATCGCTTAACATCAGGTGGTATAGGTGTCAAATACAAGCTTATATGGAGTAAAGCAAAAGTATTAGGTACAGTGGAAACTGTTAGAGGCCTTTACCAACAGGCACATTGAACTAAGAGACATTCTATAAAGTAACAACACCACTAAAACGAAAACAGTTCAGGATTAAGATGCTATTTGGATTTGGATTAGGTACATAATATGTACCTACATTTTTTTAGACTTAATTCTTTACTATCTACTCCCCGTGGTTACATCTGCGTGGTAATGGATGATGATGATTAAAAGTTCTATCTGTTATGTAATCCAACGCCTCAGTTACCTCTATACCAAATTTTATCAAAATTGGTCCAGCCGTTTGAGCGTGAAGAAGTTACAAACACACAAACTTTCGCTTTTATATTATTAACTAGCGACTGCCTGCGACTTCGTATAGTAGGCTCGGCCATCAGCCTCGCCATAACCTTCCTTCTTTTCTTGGTTTTTCTTTCATAAGAACCTTCTCCTGACAATAATTAACACAACAAAAAAGAATTAGCGAGATTGTTCCATCAGTAGGGCTATTGTGTATCTCAGTTGCTAACAAAATATGTTGATTGAATTTTTTTTAAATGGCGGCTCTATATGACTTTTGTCAGCTCCAGTCATCAACTTACTAACATTTTAGCTTACTGGAGTTGTCAAAAATGACATAGAGCGGCCATTTTTTAAGATTTCTAACAACATTTGTTAGCAACTGAGATACATAATAGCCCGGACCACAGATTACTGCCCGGACGTTCTCAAGTTGCGTGACCAGGAGAAATAGGGGTTCATTTATATATATATATACCTACATATATAGATGTGATATCACCACCTTTATAACTCGTAAAGTAAAGCATCATTAATAATAATTGTTACAGGAAGGAGAACCCAAACAGAAAAAGAGGAAAAAAGAAAAAAAGAGTAAGAAAAAGAAGAAAAAGAAAAGTAAAAGTTCTGGTTCAGATGTTTCAAATGATGATTAATACAATGATGCACAAAATAAAACACATAAGCTATCATGTTACTTTAATTTATATACTTTTGTTACATTGATAATACATACGCATGAGACACTGAGTGTCAATAAATTTAAGAAAACACAACCACAATTTTATTATTAATGTACACAATAAATGATTTACTGAGATTATTAGAAGAATGAGATCATTATAAATAGCACAATACTAAATAATACTTCCAGTGGCAGATCCAATAAAATACTCCAAAAAGCATAATATTAATAGACAATAAAACCACTACTGAGAAAGAAAACACTAGATGGCACAACACAGCCAGCGCTAGCTCACTTACACAATATAGACTGCCTTTCTACCAGATATGTGCAAGGATATTTGATCTATGTATTGTGAACGAAACAATTCTAAATGCTGGTTCGGACTAGGGTAATAATTTAGTGACAAAAAATGTGCGAACCACAATTAGTCAAGTAGTTTAGTGAATGATTAATTCCTTCAAAATACAATTAGTAGCTCCTAGTTTATCTCTTCTATCTCTTTTCGTACCCATAACTTCTTATTATTAATCACACAAATTTCGTCATCCACCTCTTCTAAAATAGCCGTTACGACCTACGAAGAAATAATGTCAGGTACGCTTCCTGACATTATTTCTTCGTAGGTCGTCAGAACAAATTCCATACAAAAAGTGGTCTTTCAAACCAAAATGACGTATGATTCTAAATACGAATTACTTCCGAGGTTACAAATAGACATGTTCGGTGATTGGTTTAAATTTCAGAAGGAAAGCAGGGATTGGTACACTAGCGTGCTATATATAAAACATCTACTATGACAGCTGAGTCATAGCGGCGTGAACGATGTTATTGATTTAGCACGACTTTTATTGGGTATTTTTTTAGGAAGACGCTTCCTGATATTATTTCTTCGTAGGTTACGACTAGTTTAATATGTTTGTGTTGCAGCCTGTTCATTTTGTAAAACACCACTCACTTTGTACCTACTGTACTCGACCGTAATGCGAACGGTTTCTGGGCAGTAGCGAGTAGTTAAGCTACTAAACTACTCGTCACTATACATTACTAAAGTAGTCCGAACTAGGCTTAATGGCAAATTTTTTATAGCTCGTCGTTTAGTTGCCTCGCACATCTCCGGTGGAAGGGCCGTAACTTTAACCTTGTTTACTTATATATAGAGACCTGTATTAGTTTAAATACATAATTGGACCAATGTGTGTGACCGTAAAACAAATGAATACACTATAGACAGGCTACGTTCCGGAAAGCGCCGAAATCACTTGCAACGTTCGCACACCCATTCCCTTACAAGCCCACGATCATCGTGAGCGACTGAGCAAACTCGATACGTCATCGATGACGTCACCGAAACCGCTCGCACCGTGACCACACGCTCGCGGATCGAAGATGGGTTTACGTGGTCTTTGCGAGTGTCACTGTCGACCAAAGGGAACGGCAAACCGGGGCGCGACAGTTGTGAGCGTTGGCGGCGCTTACCGGAACGTACCCCTAGTAGTATAGTTGTAGACCTAGCTACAGCTTTACGAAAACCGAAACATACACCTCTATACAACAACCCACCTAACCGCGAAAATATACTTTTATCAATTTTAATTAGGTTAATTTAAATTAGGTAAGGTTTTTGAAAGAAGAAGAATTTATTTATTTATGTAATGGCGGCTGTACACGCTCGTCGAGACATTACAAGACAGGCTGAGTACGAGCGTGTAGATGGTTCCCTCGTCGGCTCTCGGAAGCATGTCGGATTTTTGCGCCCGAGTCAGTCTCGTTCGGTCTCGTGAGCAAAACGAGAGTGCACCTCTACACGCTCGTTGGTTTAATTGCCCGTCAACAGCGTTCGCGTAAAGACGTGATGCAGCACACATGACCTGCCATGGTACTTCTAGATATAAACATTCAAATAAATATAATACGTATTTTAGTTCGAAAAACAATTATGAACATTCTACTACTGGCTGTTATTACGAGTACTAATCATTAATTAATAGTCTTTAAGTAAGTACCTAATTGGTAATTATTATATAGATCAAAAACGTAATATTGTTAAAATATATAGGTGCTGTTACGGTGAATAGAAATCATACATCGCGTTCTTTTTCGCCATGGCTTCGTAATTTTCTTATTATGGTAAATGTGCTTTCATATAAATACGGACAAAGTCGAGCGTAACTGCTAGTTTCTCATATAGGTACGTTAAGTTTGCATACAGGGTACTCTTTATTTTGTACAATATTGCAGAATTCTCGGTTAAGAGGATTGCATAGCGAGTACTTTCCATACTAAAAGAGAAAACTCTTTCCTACCTCTTAAGATTGTCCGAATTCAGTGATTTTTTTCAAGGAATCAATTCATTTTGACTATGCCCGTACGTTTTGATTATATCAGGTTTTTTTAGTTCTAAAAAAGGAAATTTATAGTACTTTAAAATACTGAAAAAATCAAAACGTACGGGCATAGTAAACAATGTGATGATTCCATGAAAAAAAAATCACTGAAATCGGACAATGTTTAGAGGTAGAAAAGAATTTTCTCTTTTAGTACAGAAAGTACTAGCTATGCAATCCTCTTAAATCTAATCATTCCGTCATTATCTCTTCCTATATGAGCGCTCCATACGGCGTCCGGAGTTCAATTGACACGAGCGTGTACATGTATGCTCTCGTTTACTCAACGCGACGCGACGAGACACCACGAGACGAGCGTGTAGAGGTTCATTAACCAATTAAAATGATGATTTAAGTATTGTTTTTTGCACAGAAACTTAAGAATATAATATAGTTTTGACATCAGATGATACATACAATTCATTTAATGTAAACAATGGTGAACCAAGAAACCATTATTTTGTAATACAAGTTATGTACCCATCTCTTACTTTTTATAGCCTTTGGTGTGTGATACTTTGGTTTATTGTTTATTTTCGCAATAAGGACGCAGGTGTTTGAGAATATATCTATGTACTTGTGTATATCAGTTGTGTAAACAAGGCATTTAATGAGTCATTGAATTAAATTCGTTATTTTGGGCCATGAATACGCATGACATACAAAGATAGGACAATTATAAGTATATTTATCTTATAGCCGTCAGTTGAAAATGCTTTCCATTTTCTCATAAACATCTTTGTCAGCATAAGCAATTACTCCTCCGGAGTTGCAATATTCTTTGGTATTGGCGTCTTCAGGGTCGTTGTAAGTGATTGGAGCCTTAGTTGTGTAGTTGAGAAGATCTCCGCCTTTGGCACGCAGGATGGAATGAGGAGCGCACGTGTCCCAACGGTATGTGGTGCCTTTGGTGACTATGTAGGCTGCTGCCTCACCTATAGCAAAAATAATTATATGCTTTAAAAATGAAAATTATTTATTGCAATGCTGCAAGTCTCTCAGTTTTATCAGCTCCATTTTGGGGAGTTTATATTTTTTTTATGTCAATCGATGATGAGACGTGTGCGTCCCTCGCCTGATGTTAACCTTCACGCTTGCTCATAACAGTTCAGAGCCATTCAAATAAACTACAAGAGTTCAAAACACTGCATGGGAATGCATGCGCTAGTCACCCTGATATATAAGGTGTTAAATTCATTTCCATGTAATTGAAAGAAACACAGTAATGTTTGCACACTACTGCTTCACGGTTGATTAACAGGCAAACAGTTTCTCCGGCGAGAAAAGAGAACGCTATCACATTCTGAGCCCGTAGCACAAACAATTTGCGAAAATGTATTCGTATAGTAGCCGTCAATATGTCACGCTTTGGTGTAAAAATTATGAGTTACTATTATAGAGTTATGCGTTACAGTAGCACTAGATAAATGACATTTTGTACTGTTTCACGTGAACGACACGTTAGGTACTTTACACTTACGCTGTTATTCAGTGCCGCTGGTTATATAATTAAATTCCGTTCTCCCTATTTTTCCATAAATCTAGAATTACTACCATGCGTCATCGTTATACTATAGTAGATATTCCACACAAACGATAGAAATTAAGTGAGTTTCGCAGCGGTATACGTTTTCAGCGATAAAAAGCGGAGATCTCTACGTGGTAAACTAGCCTCTGAAGCGAAAGATCGTGCCAAGTCGGTCACCTTCTACTAAAGGATTTGCCACACCGGATGCTGTCTGCGGTCAGGTCAAATTGAACGCAGCCCACAAATAACATTGTCGGTTAGGCAATCGGTCAGCGGTCAGGGTGTCGATCAGGTTGGTGGGCAGGGCAAACAGCAAAATTTTGTTATATTTGGTTGCGTGAATCAGTGGTGATCAGTTCTTTTGTTTTTGTTTTTTTTTCGTGGGATAGGTAGGCAAACGAGCAAGCGCCTCACCTGATGATAAGTGATACCGTCGCCCACGACCGCAATACCAAAAATGTTGAGGATGCGTTGCCGACCTTTGGGGAAGGACGATAGGAAGGAAGAGATAGAAGGTTGGCCGGGGAGGGGGAAGGAGAGGGAGAATGGGGAAGGGGTGAATCGGGCCCAGGAACCTGCAACAAACCGACGAAACGCAATAGCAAGCTATGTTAATTCGCGTCGGTGTTATGTGGGAGTGTGGTACTTCCCCGGTCGTGCCGGCCCATTCGGCTGTGGGGTTACAGCGGGGCACTACCAACGAAAAAATGTGTAAATTGATCGAAGAAAATGATCACTGAGGAAGAAGAAAATATTGTGTTATTAATGTTATTATGGTAGCTGTTGCCCTGCCCACCCGCCTACCCCGCGCATGTTGTCCGCCGCCAACTACCCGTACGCGTCCTTGCGTTCCTTCCGCATGCCCGCACGGTCAGAACGCATATCTATACCAAATACCTATATAGAGACCGACAATTTTGTTCATATATTCTGCGGGCTGCGTTCAATTTGACCTGACTGCAGATCGCATCCAGTGTGGCATAGCCTTAACTCCCCTGTGGCGTCCCCCTTGCGTGAATAAAACATTACACTTCTAACTATTGATATAAAGGCGAAAATTGTGTGCGTGTGTTTGTATGTTTGTTACTTCTTCACGCTCAAGCGGCCGTTACAATTTTGATGAAATAACGAGGTAGATGACGCGCTGCAGGAACGCATAGGATATTTTTATCATCATTATCCATAGCGTGACCGCGGGCCGCAGCTACTCGTAGTATTCTATTAAACTTTTGAAATAGAACCTACTTCTTGCCATAATTAAAACAACCAGTGTCATAATAATCTTCCAAACGGGTGTTTCATTGTAGGTAATTTTTGTACCTATTGAAATTCTCGTGAGTTTGACACATATTAAACTATTACTATTTACCGGCAAAACACTCACGTTAGGGATAAAAATTAAAAATATCTACGTCGACCTGGGTTTCGAGCATGTCCGATGTTCTTCATTTTCGATTGACCTTCAGGGCGAGTGCGCAGCCGCGTCTGCGAGCATTCGAGCCGGAAGCTCGAGCTCGGGTCGATGTATTCGATCCCTAACGTGATTGCTTTGCCGGTAAATAGTAATAGTTTAATAGGTAATTTCATTATGCAACTTCGCTTTTCGATCCATTCCGCGCATAAAGGGTTTAGGTACTCATCAGATGGCCACATTCTCACTACTTAATTAGTGGTATATTTATTAATTTAAAAAATAACATTGTCACAGCGCCTTAATAAAAGTTATAGGTTTCGAATTCACGTCATATCTCGCTATTTTGTTTGATATTAGTATTGCAAAAATTTAAAATTTTATAGAATGTAAAAATAATGTAGTAGTGATTATATTTATACCGGTTTCGTAGTCGGAATATTTATACCGACTACGAAACAGGTCTAGATACTAGACTATACCTACCGTGTAAGTTAAACCATAGAATCGTTTTGTGGTTAAACCGTCAAAATAATATTAAAACTAGCAGAAGTGACATGTCTATATAGTCTAAACCACGCAGGGGTTCCAAATATAAGGACATCTGCTCGTGACTATCATCATCATCAAAAAATCAAAAAATCATCATCATCATCATCTCAGCCGTAGGACGTCCACTGCTGAACATAGGCCTCCCCCATGCTTTTCCAAATGGAACGGTTGGAAGCGGCCTGCATCCAACGTCGTCCTGCGACCTTCATCAGGTCGTCTGTCCACCGTGTCGGTGGACGACCTACGCAGCGCTTGCCGGTCCGTGGTCTCCACTCCAGAACCTTCCGGCCCCATCGGCCATCTGTTCTGCGTGCTATGTGCCCTGCCCACTGCCACTTCAACTGGCTAATCTTGTGAGCTATGTCGGTGACTTTTGTTCTTCTACGGATCTCCTCATTTCTGATTCGATCACGTAGAGAAACCCCGAGCATAGCCCTCTTCATAGCTCGTTGTGCGACTTTGAGCTTATCAATGAGGCCCATAGTAAGAGACCACGTTTCAGTGCCATAAGTCATCACTGGTAACACACATTGGTCGAAGACTCTTGTCTTGAGGCACTGAGGTATTTTTGACGAGAAGACTTCGCGAAGTTTCCGGAACGCTGCCCAGCCGAGTTGGATTCGACGATTTACCTCTTTCTCGAAGTTGGACCTGCCTAGTTTGACTGTCTGTCCCAGGTAGATGTACTCGTCAACAACTTCGAGAACCGAGTTCCCAACTGATATTGGGGTAGGTACAACATGGGCATTAGACATAATTTTAGTCTTATCCATGTTCATCTTAAGACCTACCCGTTGGGAAACTCGATGGAGGCCTTCGAGCATTGTACTGAGGTCTTCCATGGATTCTGCCATGACTACAATATCGTCGGCAAATCGAAGGTGAGTGATGTATTCGCCGTTAATATTGATGCCAAGTCCTTGCCATTCCAGAAGCTTAAAGGCGTCTTCCAATGTAGCGGTGAACAGTTTCGGAGATATAACGTCTCCCTGTCTCACGCCTCTTTGCAATGGAATTGCCTTCGAACTCTGCTCCTGTACTCGGACTGACATGTAGGCGTTTTTGTACAAACACTTCAGCACTTCAATATACCGATAGTCAATACGGCACCGCTGGAGAGACTCAAGCACTGCCCATGTCTCGATCGAATCAAAGGCTTTCTCATAGTCCACAAACGCTAAACATCTCGTTCTCTGCTCGTGACTATAGAACAAAGTAAAAAAACAAAGGCACCTCAAGAGGGAGGTGTTTTATAAAAATTGCAGTAACAAATAAACGCCGGCGGCCGCTTTTCATTATATAGAAGCAATCTTCAGTGAGGTGAGGAGAGCTAACCCTTGTGTGATGGAAACTAGTTTTCACTCTTTGTGAGATCAATCCAATAAGCCCATATTCAGTCCAATGCAATATATAAACAGTGTCCTAACAGTGTTGTAGGAGATATTTTATATCTCTGGGATGGAAAAGGTCAATAGCATACAGTTTTGAATTTAATGTAATGTGTTAAAATGAGACTTTTCAACGTGAACTCTAAGATACACTGATGAGCAGGCATATTAACCCTTTGCGTCCCAGAGACGTACATATACGTCAGTTTCATTCAGAAATCTTTAGTTTTAATTATCACGGTATAGGAAGGATTAAGTCATCTAGATTCAAGGAATATAAACTGACAGGGATGTAGACTCCTTGAGAGTGAGCTGAGAAGTATGAATAGATATGTCAATAGAAACTAAGAGAGGGTCAGAGCCATAAACACTGATTCAAATTAGATCAAATTCTAACTTAATGTAATGTTACTATTTTTAGAACCAAATGACCTCAGTTTGACTTTTAAATTAATGTTTTAGCATTACTGTTTCTGATCTAAACTTTGAACTCTTAAGGATATGGCTTGAAAAAGGTCATGTATAATTAACATTCAACATAATGACCATGCAAGCGATACAACAGATGGTTCTTCAAGAATATAATGATATATGTGGCCTTTATGATAAATGCCTAGATTTGTAGTCACTTACCCAATGCGACTTGTAGCAACTTATGTCCAGCTCCAGGTATAGATTTCACATCCCATCCCAAGTTTTGAATTTTCTCAGCAACTTCAGGTTTCTCTGCAGCACTCATTAGGATGATATTGCTTTTTGTCTCAGGATCAATAGTGGTTCCCCCGCATTCACGAATGTCTTTATAACAGACACCCCAAACTATCCGGCCTTTACCACTAGAACAGCAATGTTGTATTATTAACTCTTTGCATACCAGAGATGTAAATTTGCGTTTATTCATAAATCTTTTTAATTTTCACGGTCTAGTAAGAGTTAAGCAAGTTTTATTGTATATTATTCTTTTGAATTAGTCTGATGAGAGTTTGCATTGCAAGTGTAATTAGTTGTACAATTCCAACAAAATACTTTATGCATGGTCTAAGCACTCTAAGACATGTGTTAGAGTGTGTAACAGATCACCTACAGTTTTAATATTGTAATACCTTTCACCAAATGCAGAATTATTTTGCCTTTGTGGCTATATAGGTAAATTAGTATTTTTATTCTGTAAATGATTATTTGCATTTAAGAAACGCTTATTATGACATTATGTACTTCCAGAGTACTTCTACATTAGATATAGGAATTTATATATTGTAGGGTTGGGTTAATTTGAAATTTATATTGTATTATCACTATTGTGGACACATACCATGTGACATTACCAATACTTATACTATATATTTACTTGCAGGAACTGCAGGAAAAGTTTGATCTTTTTTATCTTCTCGGCCTATAATCCATGGTTTCATTCATAAATAAATCTTTTGTCTTGGCATATTGTCAACATACCCTCAAAGAGTAATGACTTGTACCTGCACCCATTTTCAGTAAATAAAAGTGCTAATCAGAATGTGATCAATAAAAATCCTTTAAATCTGGGCTGTGTAACACTCACATGGGTGTCTAGAACAATTGAAAGGTCAATCATATATAGTGAGATTAATCAATCAATTAAGTAAATATGTACATGATTACAGTTGAATCACATAATACATAAATTATTATTATTAATTTCAATGGATTGCCATATCTTGAATTGTCATTTCATTTAAATACAAAATAATTTGACATAATCTGGCCTACAACAAATCAGTTATCTAGTAAGTACTGACATGTAAAGGATTTATTTTAGGTACTTAATGAAATGAGTATGATAAATATAAGATCTTACTCATCATAGAAGGGTTGGTTTATAACTCCCATAATGGGCTCTCCAGTAGATCTTAGATAAGCACCAATGAGTACAGTGACACATGGAAGACCTCGACCATCACTGACCTCACCTTGGGCCCCGGCTATAAACTCAGCAGTGGCATCTGAAAAGTTCCAAATATTGACAAAGGTACATAATTATATGGTTACAATTTATAGAACTTTCTAAAAGTTTTCTTCACATAATATATTTTTCTTAGTTCTTACCAATTGGATCAATCCACACTCCTACATCTGAGAGGTTTATATCTGGAATATTTTTCGGCAGGTTTTCCACATTTAACTCTATTTTACAGTGAGCCGCTTCAGCCATACGCTCTGCAGCATTTGGTGGTACAAGGTAGTTGAGGAGTTCAATAGTTCTTTCCAAGCTCTCCTGCACAGCTATGTTTACTCCACCTATTTCAGAACACTCTTCACCTCTCACTTTATCAGCCAGTTCTGGAAAATGGGTAGCTATCTCAGTTTTAGCTGATTCCTGTGCTAAAACATCAGCAATGGTTTTAAAGTCTTTATCGAACCGAGCGTTAGCTTCGCCATCGATTTTTTCCGCGACGAACAATGCTTCATGAGTGGGATCCGAGCAACAAGCTCGTGCAATACAAGCAGCTCTTTCTGATGCTGTAATAAGAGTTTCTAATACGTTTGCCATAATTGTAAACGAAAATCAAAACATTCAAAATTAAAAATTCAACCCCACCCAAAAATATCTCTTCTTCTTCTTCTTATGTGGCTTTTTAACGTGGGGAGACGTTACTCTGCCAGTGTCATGTTCTTGCACTCCAAAAGTTTTTGGCAGATATTTTGCCCTTGTACTCCCCCTACCCTGAAGGAGTGACCATTGTACGGTACGGAATCAAATGAAAGTACATAATATGAATATCAAAAGTATTAAAAACTGGTTTCGCATTTACAAACGTATATTATTGGTTTTAATAAAATTACATAACATATAAATAAATGGTGTGAAAACAAGCGATAAAAGAGAGTTAATATCAGTAGGTCTAGCGATATCAGAATTAAGTTTATCATACAAAGAACTTAACTTAGGACATGAAAAGAATCAGGGGTGTTTTGGAAAGTACCTCTGCCGCATAGCCGGGAGGGAACCGACGTCCGAGTGCCACCACTGCGACTGTGTCGAGGACACAGCGCAGCATACGCTGGAGCTATGCCCAGCATGGGCAGGCGAGCGACGGGCCCTCATCGCTGCAGTGGGAAACGACCTCTCTCTCCCAGCATTAATATCATCAATGCTGAGATCTAAGAGGTCATGGGAGGAGGCACTCTCCTTCTGCGAGGAGGTGATGGGGCAGAAGGAGGTGGCGGAAAGGGAGCGGGAATTACTATCCGAGCTCCCGATCCGCAGAAAGAGACCAGGGCGTCGGAGGTTAATCTTTCACGCCCTTCTCCGACCTCCATGATTGGGGACTGAGACGGCGTACGCGGGGGCGTCCGTCGTCGTAACATCAGTGCCCCCGAGGCGGCGCGCGCGGTGTTTCCGTGCGCCCCTTAAGAAGACGGGGCTAGAGCTTAGTCAACTCTAATCCCATCGCGTTGTGATCCTCTGCTGGGGGATTAGCGTCGTCGTGACCGCTGACGATTGCCAAAACGTTCCTGTAGTCTCGACATAAAGGCGCTTGGAGGAACACCCCGGGTTTTTAGTGGGTATACGGACTCCCACATAACCACCGTGCTCCCCCCGGGGGCGGTGGTATCTATAAAAGATTTCCCCGGGAAAAAAAAAAAAAAAAAAAAAGGACATGAAAAGAAAGTGTGATTTAAAGTACCGTCATCTAGGCCACACTCACAAAGCGAATGATCCCTGACCCTGATTCAAAGTCAAAGTCAAAGTCAAAATCATTTATTCAATTTAGGCATCAATGACGCACTTATGAACGTCAATTTTTCATTATAATGTACTTTAAAGACTACCGCCGCGTTCCAAAATATATACTTTGACATCTTAGTACACGAGTAGATAGATCCTTTTTTTTTTTGTCCCGAGGAAATCCTTTATGGATACCACCCACCACGGGGAGGGAGGTGGTTATGTGGGAGTCCGTATACCCACCATAACCCCGGGGTGTTCCGTCACTGCCGCCCTCAGCGGGAACGCGGGACAGATTTTCCACACGACCGCGAACCCGCCGTGGCTGTCCGTTGCCGGACCCTTCTCATCGCGGCACGCCAGAACACATGGCGCGCCGCAACTGCCTCGGAGACCAAACTCGCCAACAATGGGCGCCAGACTTCCCCGTGTCTGGTCACCCGTGGTCTCCCTGCGGTGGGTCGGATACGTAGCCCCACCGCCTGCTACGTCAGCCACAAGGGATAGCCCCCCCGCGACCCCACCTCCTCGAGTCTGCGCCGAGCGCCCGGACCCCACCTCCTCGAGCCTGCACCAAAGTGCCCGGGCCCCCCTCCTCTAGCCTGCGCCAAAGCGCCCGGGCCCCACCTCCTCTGTTTTAATAGTAATTTTAAACTTATTAATAGGCAAATCTCGGATAACATTGGGAACCTTATTATAGAATCGTATACATTGTCCCATAAAAGAATGACTTATTCTGTGGAGACGCGTTACATGTTAGATAAGATAAGATAAAGATACGATAAGATAAATTTATTTACCCAGAGTAAAAGATACACAATATTAACAGCTTACTGTAAAAAACTTAACTAACATAGAACACATTGTACTAAATCAAAAAAGTATATCAGTGAGCCCCAAACTAAGCACAAGGCTTGTATCTTGGGACTCTGGTGCGAAGTTACCAGGAGACAGTACAGTTAATTATACAATAGAAGGTCAAGAAAACAAAATTGAATCGATTCATTAACACACAGCATTTAGTCTTAGTTATTAATTTAATTAATATGGTGTGATGTGTAAGAAAATCAAATAGTAATTGTTAATATTTTATAAGGTATTTAATTTTAGGTGTTTCTTAATGACTTTATGCTATACACTATACAGACTGCAAATAAGCTCCTCGGTCTCATTGTAGGATAAGTTTAAGAGCCAATCCCTTAATTTTTCTTGAAGGCGTATCTGGTGAGGTAATTGCATTTTCCTAACAGCATATATATTTTGTTGTACGTACACGGAATTGAGTATGCAGGGCTACGTTTGGCCATTAAGGATTGAATACGAGGGAGTGGTATCATATAGGCTCTTTTTGGTCGTTTGGATATTAAACAGGCGTAGTCATGTCGATTTTTTAAACTGAAATGGTATTTTAGGACTGCGTTATAAACGAAAAGCTGCCGAACTCTCAGAACTTTAAACTCATTATAAAGTAAATCGGTAGGAAAAATAATTTGCTTCCTTAGCAAAACCTTGATCAAAGCTCGCTGAGCTCTTTCTATGGTTTTAAAAATTGTTTTGCCTGCACTACCCCAGATTGTAATACAATACTGAAGTATTGGCTGGCACAGCGCAATATAGATTTGCTTCAGGAGTGCTGTAGGTGCACAATCACGGAGTTCTTTCATTAAGTGAATCAGTTTACGGGTGCGGGAGGAAACTTCAATTATGTGCTGCTTGAAAGAGAGATTTTCATCAATGCTTACACCAAGATATCTAAAGCTTTTGGTGCTGTCAATAGAGCTGCAGGAGCAGAGAGAGGATCCAAGTCGGGGATCGGAAGAGCAATAGTCTATTTTGAGCTGTAATTGGGCAGGTGGCCGGGAAACACTGGTTTTAGTAAAAGCTTTGTACTTAGTCTTTTTGGTATTTAAAGTAAGCAAATTTTTATCTAAAGCTTTAGCCAGCACAGAGAGTCCGTTTTCAGCAAGATTAAAAACCTGGTGCCACGTTTCTCCATAAAAAATAATTGCGGTGTCATCAGCATAAGTTATTATTTCAGCGTTTAAAAGTTTACTATCTACTATTTCATTGATGTACAATAAAAACAGGATCAGCCCCAGTATACTGCCTTGTAAGACACCGTAGTTGATAGGGAGATGATCACTGGAGTGGCTAGAGACTTTAACGTATTGCTTACGACTGGATAGGTAACTTTTGAACCACTCGAAGGCCACACCCCTTATACCGGACACATCCAGCTTCTTCAGAAGCAAACCAATCGAGATCGAATCGAAAGCTTTAGCCAAGTCAAGAAAAGCACCAATGCACTTTTCTCCTTTGTCGACGTGTGATGATATAAGATTTTCCAACAATGTTGCGCAATCTCCGGTTGACTTGCCTCGCCGGAAACCGAACTGCCTGTCAGAAATCAGTCCATGCTTTTCAAGATAGTTGACCAGTCTAATGTTCACAAGTTTTTCCAGAATTTTGGAGATCACACTGAGCAACGCAATTGGCCGGTAGCTTTCCGGAGAACTTTTTGGACCATTTTTGTAAATAGGTGAAATAGCAGCAATCTTCCAACACTCTGGGAAGATACCAGTTTCTAAGCTTAGATTAAATATTGAAGTTAGAGGGGTAAGAAGAGCGTGAAGCGACTTTTTAATGATTTTAACGGAGATAGCATCAGAGCCAGGAGCACTATCGTTCTTTAGCGACTAGCTTGCCCGCGCCACAAAACTACAAGGATTTTTGAGGTCCAAAGTGTCGGCGCAACAATTGTTGCAAGTAGGTGTCACGCGCGTTTTTCTTTTGTTTATTTTTTAAAGTCATCCCAATGTTTAACCATAGAGTTTAATTCTTTAGCGTAATATATTTTCTTTCTATGGCAACACTACAGACGGACATGTTCTATCTGTGAATTTAAAAAAAATATATAATCAATGTTTATATTTTCATCTGTGTTTGGCGTTGAGGTTATGTTTTGTGCTATAGTTTTAAGTGAATTAATCGGGTTAAACTCATGATTTTGATACAAATTAAACATGAATATGATCGTGAATATGTAAGGAATACTGTAAATAGTGATTTAAGTTCTGACATCAAAATTTACACGATATAAATTTGTCACGAATCGACAACACTCGGTAAGCTAATTTCTCATTGTTATGATTGGTTATAATTTGCTTTATTTTAAATAGATTATACTTTTACATTGTAAAATATCACAGAAATAATGTTGTTAAGTAATTACACCCACTCAGAATATGATAAATACGCCATATCATGTCAGGATCGATAAAAAATCAAAGTCACGTGACAGTTAAATTCGCTTGTACTAAAAATTCAAAATTTGTAATTTTTTTAAAATATTTCTGATATATAATTATTCTTTGAAACCTAGTTTGGTTTGTAGAATTTCTAATAAGAATTCCAATAAAATAAAAAAACCAACAAGAAAATTAATATTTCATACAAAAAAAAATTTTTGGAAATCACCATGTCTAAGTCTAGAAAATGGGCCCCCAAGTTGAAAAAAAAAACATTATTGGCCGAAATTTCAAAGTAGCTCTTATTTTTTATGTAATTATTAATAACCTAAGCATATGTTACTAGGTAAAAATAATATTTCTGTTCTAGACATTCAAAATATTTATAAATATCAAATCAAAATCCTGTCTTGGTAAGCATTATTTATTGATAAAACTTAATTTTTGTGGTCAGATTGCAAGTTGATTTATGATATTATTTCTTCTACGAATTCAAATATTTGAATGTAATTAGATAGATATGTGTTTTTACTATTTAATTACCGCAAAAAACCTATAGGTATTAATGTAAAACTTTTAAATTACAATTTTTTTCCACATCAATTCTGATTTTTTCGGCTACGTCAAGTTTGTCCTCGTGTAACATAACATTTTACTAATACATTTGACATTAATGTTTATGTATCAGATTTCTTGGTTATTTAACTATCTCTGACAAAAATTTCGTCTCTTAACTCGCTATAGGTATGATACAAGAGCCATTTATTCCCAACTCGGCGCAAACTTTTGACGCGGGCGCAGGTCGTAACACTTGGGAGCAATCACGAGGGCGCCACAGAGCTCCTTAGGCAAGCTAGTCGTTAGGCCAGCAACTACTTTCGCAACTTCATGTGGGTCTGTTGGGTATAAAAACAAGGAATGAGGGCTTGAAGCATTACTTCTATGAGTTTCAATCAGAGAGTTTTCTGTTAAATGAAGTTTACTTAAGATTGCATCTGCGAGTCTCTTCCCCACTGAAGCAAAGTATTCATTACAGTGATTAAGCGGATTAGTATTACTGTTTTGTAACAGTTCTGTAGGTACGTTACTTTGTTTTGAGGTATAGCAAATGCTTTTAATTGTCTTCCATAGTTTTTTGGGGTCATCTTTATTTAGTTCCAATAACTGGCTTTTATATTGGGCTTTAACATCGTGCAGCAGCTTGTTACTGACGTTCCTGTACCTACTGTAAGTTAATTTACGTTGAGTGTCATTTGGATATTTTCTACAATCAAGGTGAAGCTGGTCTCGATGCCTCATACACCTGATTAGACCTGGAGTGATCCAAGGCTTCAAGGGTGCCATTTTTCTACCTGCTGAAACACTCTTAGTATGCTTTGCCAAGAGAGTTACTATTATATTATTAAAAGCACTAGCAGCAGAATTGACACAATGGCAATTTGTAACCCGAGACCAATCCGTATCATTCAGCTCGGATGCCACATTATAGAAATCAGTTTTTAGGTATTGCCTAGGAGCATCGTTTAGGTTTTTAAACCGCTTTGAAATACCTGCTATGACTATGGAGTGATCGGTAACAGAAGAGTTACAGATCAGACCGATTGCATTGGAAACGGATTTTATGAAAATATGGTCTAAACAGTTATGGATTCTTGTCGGATGAGTAATTGCGGGAAGAAGCCCATGCGATGCCATTAAACAAAGATAATTTGATACTTGTTTATCAGTGGGATAGCATATGTTTATGTTAGCGTCGCCTGCATAGATAAGATCACCTGATCCACCATTGAGATTGCTTAGAACAGTTTCCAGAGAAACTAAGAATGGCTCTATATTGATAACCGAAGGCGAACGGTAGATTCCCAAAATAGTTATTTTACTTTCTATCTTTACCATTAGAGAGTCAGCGTCTACGATATTTGGCTCAAAAGCTTCTGCATGATATGTATCTTTTAAATAGATGACCACTCCCCCGTTTTTATTCAGCTGCTTGTGAGAGCGGAAATGGTTGTAGCCTGGAAGAGGGTGAAGTAGCGTTTTTTCAGTTAACCAGCACGCGGTCAGGATAATAGCGTCAAAATCCGATTTGAACCGCCTCAGTGAGACAACGAAGTCATTGAAATTGCAGTTGTAGCTTCGTATATTTAAGCAAATAACTTTAAAATTATAATGAGGGTTTTCTATAAAAAATGACGCACAGGATTCCGGCGACACATGTGTATGACAGTCGATCGAGATTGTTTCGTCAATATCATCAGTAACATTAACTAAAACCATCATTATTGTAAAAAATTGAAGGAGACTTAAAGGCAATGCCCAGCGTGTCATATTTGTTGAAGTATTGATTGAAAACAGGTAAATATTTATTAAAGTAGAATTTTGAACAGCAATTTCAAAGTAAGGTTTGTTCAGTGTTATGCACGGTAGTATTTTGTGACTAATGTGTGACATTATATACATAGAAGCGTGGAATAAAGGTGACATAATATGTAACAATATAAGAATATTATAAATCATGACAAACATAAATCTATTACAGCTATGAATACAAAATAAAGTAGAACTCTACAGGTAATTTTCTGAATTACAAAGGTGGGTTGGTGGCAGAGGACGAACCCAGGTGGCGCTCCAGATCTGCTGGTGATTTAATGGCGATAGCTGGACTGCCCTCCTGCCTGTGGGCATAGATGGTCCCATTCCTGGTCCAGCAGTATTTAAATCCGACGTCGTTTGAACGCTGTCGCGCTGATCGAAATAAGTTCCTATTTTCTTGGGTGAGGCGTTCGTTAAAATATAGCTTTATGTTTGGACCTTCAACTCCAATATCGGCGCTGAATAAATTCCGGCGAATTTTTGACGCTTTTAGAAACTCTTCGCGCTTTTGGCGTCTAACGAAGCGGATAACTACAGGGCGGGGAAGTTTCGAGGTGGCATCGCCATCCAATCGCCACGGGCCCACACGCATAACGTAGTCTACATCGTTGTTTTCGAAATCAACTCCAATTTTTTTAGCAATCACTCGAGCAACGTGTGTTAAATTTTCGTCCTTGTATTCGGAAACTCCAGATATTTCCATTTCATTTTTCAGACCGGCTTGCGCCCTAGAATTCAGTTGTTCCAGTAGGTCCGTCACAGTCGATCGCAAAGTGCAAAGTTCAGACTCACGCGCGGCGTCTTTCTCCTCAAGTTCGTGGCATTTAGTGCTGAACTCATCTAGTTTAGAAGATAAGTGCTCAGAAAAAAGTTTTAACTCGGTCTTCATGTCTCCTTTTTTTTTTTTTTTTTTGGCCCGGGGAAATCCTTTATGGATACCACCCACCACGGGGAGGGAGGTGGTTATGTGGGAGTCCGTATACCCACCAAAACCCCGGGGTGTTCCGTCACTGCCGCCCTCGGCGGGAACGCGGGACAGATTTTCCACACGACCGCGAACCCGCCGTGGCTGTCCGTTGCCGGACCCTTCTCTTCGCGGCACGCCAGAACACATGGCGCGCCGCAACTGCCTCGGAGACCAAACTCGCCAACAATGGGCGCCAGACTTCCCCGTGTCTGGTCGCCCGTGGTCTCCCTGCGGTGGGTCGGATACGTAGCTCCACCGCCTGCTACGTCAGCCACAAGGGATAGCCCCCCCCGCGACCCCACCTCCTCGAGTCTGCGCCGAGCGCCCGGACCCCTCCTCCTCGAGCCTGCACCAAAGTGCCCGGGCCCCCCTCCTCGAGCCTGCGCCAAAGCACCCGGGCCCCACCTCCTCGAGCCTGCGCCAAAGCGCCCGGGCCCCACCTCCTCGAGCCTGCGCCAAAGCGCCCGGGCCCCACCTCCTCGAGTCTGCGCCAAAGCGCCCGGACCCCGCCACTCCTATGTGGACTTGGCGGCCAAAGCCCATAGGAGCGGCCCGCCTGAGCCGGCCAGCGCACCCCAACGCCGGCGCGGCCCCTGGGTTCCTCTTGGCTTCACCGTGGTGTACCTAGCCACGGTTACTGAGCCCCCCCGCCACGTCAATGCGAGAACCCTTCGGGGGGGAGAACCCTTCGGGGGGGGGTCTTCATGTCTCCTACTTCAACCCGCAATAGGCACATTTCGGTTGCTAAAGACTCCAAAGGGTCGGGGTCGGGAGTCGCTAACGGAGAACAACCCGGCGTGTTTAATTATCTGCTGGCCGTACTTGTACGCATAGCTTGTGCTTATTTCGCGTGTTGATGGAATGAGCATCACTCCTTTTATCAAAACTGCTAATGTTTTTCTTTACATACATTAGATTTTCATAGATAAACTGAGAGACAACAGTTAGAATGTTTATGTCTTTAAACTTCTGTCTAAGGGAAACTCTGGGAGCTAAACTATAGATCGCTCGTATAGCCCTTATTTGCAGTATAAAAATGGAATTAATATCTGCAGAACATCCCCAGAGCAGTATGCCATAAGTCATAACGCTATGGAAATAACTAAAATAAACTATTCTAGCTGTGTCTACATCAGTTAATAGTCTAATTTTTTTAACAGCATAAGCCGCTGAACTGAGCCTACTAGACAATTTTTTTATGTGGGGACCCCATTGCAATTTAGCGTCTATAGTAATTCCTAAAAAGACTGTTGACTCCACAAGGTCCAACCCTGTTCCATTCAATTGTATATTGGATTCTACTTGTCTCACATTTGGTGTCGAGAACTTTATACAATTAGTTTTCTTCTCATTGAGGAGAAGATTATTCGTATTGAACCAATTCACAACTTTAGCTAATGCATTGTTAACATCGTCATAGTTTAATAACTGCCTTTTAATTTTATATAACAGAGAAGTGTCATCTGCAAACAATACAATCTCGTAATTCTTCTCTACATAATAAGGTAAGTCATCAATATAGATTAAAAACAGGAACGGCCCAAGTATTGAACCTTGTGGAACGCCCATTGAGATTATGGAGCCGGGCGATTTTTTACCATTTATGTCAACCCTTTGAATTCTATCATTTAAATATGAAGTCAGAAGGTTGAGAGCCATGTTCCTAATACCGTAGTGTTGTAATTTCCTGACAAGTATATCATGTCGGACACAGTCAAATGCCTTAGATAAGTCACAAAAAACACCTAACGCATCTTGAGAGTTCTCCCAGGCATCACACACATCTTTTATAAGTTCTATACCTGCGTCTATAGTAGAGCGATTCCTTGTGAACCTAAATTGATTCTTATGGAAAATTTTGTTTGCACTAAAATGAGTTTCTAATTGATGTACTTAATATATTTTTTTCGAAAATCTTACTTAGCGTAGGTAGTACAGAAATAGGCCGAAAATTTGTTGGATCAGTAGTACTACCAGATTTGAATAAAGGAACCACTTTACTGTGCTTCATTAGGTCAGGAAATACACCACTTGCAACACAACTATTAAACACTGCTGCTAGATTGGGTGCAATGACATCTATAATTGAAGAAACGGTCTTCACAGAAAGACCCCATAGGTCTGCCGTTTTTTTGCATCTAGACTTTTGAAACTGCTTACAATATCTTTGCAATTAACTATTGAGAATTTAAAAGTTGTGTCACATTCAGTTACACTTTGTTTAAGTAAGATTTTAGCAAGAAACACGGGAGAACAAACGTGACCTAGGCGCAAACGAATTACGGTGGAAGTGACCCATTACTCAGCATTTTTAAACTTAAAAAACCAAGGTTTTGAAGGTATGGTAGGCTGAATTAAGCCAAAATGCCTACCTTTGATCATTCTTGTTCGATTCCAAATATTCGACCATTTATCACCTAACTGCACTTTTGCAGAGTTACGTAAATCGCGAGAAAAACAGTTGCAGTATGATTCCAGCCCCAAATCAGTAGCCTGCTTAGCAAAATTATCTGCAATTTTATTACCTTTAACGCCGCTATGGCCTGGTATCCAAGCTAAAACTACTTCGATACCAGCTAAATAACATCTATAAAGAATTTCTCTAATTTTCAAATTAGAGTGTAACATATCCTTCGCACGAAATGAAAATTTATAAATGTCCTGTAAACAACTAAGAGAATCCGAAAATATGATGCATTTATTTAATTTATAAGATTCGGTCAACCCCAATATCAGTTGGGAACTCAGTTCTCGAAGTTGTTGACGAGTACATCTACCTGGGACAGACAGTCAAACTAGGCAGGTCCAACTTCGAGAAAGAGGTCAATCGTCGAATCCAACTCGGCTGGGCAGCGTTCCGGAAACTTCGCGAAGTCTTCTCGTCAAAAATACCTCAGTGCCTCAAGACAAGAGTCTTCGACCAATGTGTGTTACCAGTGATGACTTATGGCACTGAAACGTGGTCTCTTACTATGGGCCTCATAGAAAAGCTCAAAGTCGCACAACGAGCTATGGAGAGGGCTATGCTCGGGGTTTCTCTACGTGATCGAATCAGAAATGAGGAGATCCGTAGAAGAACGAAAGTCACCGACATAGCCCAGAAGATTAGCCAGTTGAAGTGGCAGTGGGCAGGGCACATAGCACGCAGAACAGATGGCCGATGGGGCCGAAAGGTTCTGGAGTGGAGACCACGGACCGGCAAGCGCAGCGTAGGTCGTCCACCGACACGGTGGACAGACGACCTGATGAAGGTCGCAGGACGACGTTGGATGCAGGCCGCTTCCAACCGGTCCTTTTGGAAAATCATGGGGGAGGCCTATGTTCAGCAGTGGACGTCCTACGGCTGAGATGATGATGATGATGATAAGATTCGACATATTTAACAGCTTCTAAAATTGCCACTGATTCACCTGAATAAACAGATAAACTAGACGAAAATTTAAAGTTAAGTATAATACGATACCTAGGTATCCAAACAGCAGCTCCGACATAACCATTACTCGTTAACCTAGACGCGTCCGTAAAAACCTAAAGCCAACCTGCCCAAGAACGATCTAAAATATCAAGAAACTTTTTATCCGCACCAGGAGAGCTCTTATCAACGCCAAAATTTAAAATAATATTAGGTCTGAAAACTAAGCACTCATAGGGAACAGTGAAAATGGATTGTATAGTAAATTGATAAATAGTGTGAGACAAATTAAATAATTTGTGTGTGAATTCAAAATACATGGAGGATCCTTGTGACGCCAGTAACGAGAGGATGAAACTAAATTACTAAGACAAATTAACTTCTGTAAAATTGGAAGATTAGAAAATTGAGCAGCATGAAAAAAAAAAACGATCAGAAAGATACTGACGACGAAGATAAAGAGGGGGCTCTACGCATTCAACTTGAAGAGCATTGATAGGAGAAGATTTCATGGCCCTAGATATATTCCGAAGACATTTGTATTGCAATAAATCAAATAATCTCAAAGAAAGTTTACTGCAAGGTTCTAACAGAAAAGTAGCGTAATCAAAATGACTTCTTATAATTGCATTGTATAGTATTTTTTGACAAAAAGGATGAGCACCTCACCAAACCCCTGAGAGTGCTTGGAGAATATTCACATTTTTTTCACATTTATTTTTTATATACTCTATGTGAGGAGAACCAGTTAGTCTTGAGTCTAATATAAGACCTAAGATATAAGAGAAATTTCGCTTGATTCTTAACCATAAGGCAATGATCATTAACGAAAATTTGAAGGGATAGACCGCTTTCTAGAGAATACTACAACATTACCTTTCTTTGAAGCTAAAGAAAGCCCATGATCTACTAGCCAGATATTTAGATAATTGAGAGCAGAATTTAGTCGAGAAACTGACTCCGAAAAAGTGTTAGAAGAATAATAAAGGGCTATGTCATCAGCATACTCAAGGATTTCACAAAATGAGTCAACACTGTGATGAAGGTCATATGTATATAAACTATAAAGTAGTAGACTCAGCACTGATCCTTGAGGAAGGCCTTTCCATACCATTTTTGGGGATAACAGAGAATTTTGATATCTTACCGATATTAGTCTACCTAACAAGAGATTAAAAATGACATAAGTCATCCGTTGAGGAAGATTTAACTGAAGCATTTTTTGTTTTAGGATAGGGAGTTGCACATTGTCGTAAGCACCCGTAATATCTAAAAAGACGCCAATCAAATGATCATCCTTAGAAAAAGCAATGCGAATATCAGTGGTAAAAACACCTAAACTATGAATAGTGCCAAATCCTTTTCTAAAGCCAAATTAAGACTTCGATATAATTTGACGATGTTCTAACAACCACTCTAACCTGTTTTTTTAAAGATTTTTACCATAACAGATGATAGAGCAATAGGTCTATACGAAGACGGGTTTGAAGGATTTTTGCCAAGTTTAAAAATTGGGATGATTATTTGATGTTTCATCAGGAAAGTTACAATTTGCATATGTTATAAATAATATTCAACAAATATTTTTTGGTATTCAAAGATGACCGACAAATGAATGAATATGGAATTCCATCCAATCCTGGAGAAGAGTCTTTAAGGTGATCTAAGGCAGCTGAAAGATCATCAAATGAAAACAAGTCATCCAAAGAGAATATAACGCTACGCAAGTCATCCATAGAAACACTAGAGATCCCAGAACTTGAAAAACAAGTATAATATTATTTAGGAGGAACGAAAGGAGGAGCTAACTGATCAGAAAAAGCTTCTAGCCATGATATGTCATTAGATGACAAATCACGACAGTCGTTTTTGGAATTTCGAAACGATTTGATTTTTTTCCATATAAGGTAGGAAGGAGAGCGAGGAGAAAGACTTTCGCAATATTTTGACCAGCCATTTTTTTTTTCTTAGAAAGAAGTCTTCTAGACCTTGCCAAACCTTTTTTAAATAGAATAAAGTTTTCATTAGTAATATTTTCAGAAAAGTATGTTTCTGCCTCTTTTTGCTCTTTGGTAACACTAGTACATTCAGAATCCCACCAAGGAGGTAGAGGGATATTAGATCGAGGCTTCTTTATGGGAATAGTAGAGTCTGCAGATGCAATAACTGCATTTACTAATTCTGTATATAAATTTAAGTAATTAAACTCATTAATAGGAGGTAAAGAAGATACCTTAGAATCAAGAGTGGAAGAAAATGTATCCCAATCAGCACTATTAAGTCTATATTTTAAAAGAGGAGGTAAACTAAAAGGAGCTGGACATTGTGAGGAAGAGGAGAATAGGGAAATGATCGCTTCCATGAGAGTTAGGAAGAACAGACCAAAACAATTTGGAGGATAGAGAAGCAGAAGTTAAAGATAAATCTACAGCACTAGGATTTTGAAGGGGGGAAACCTGTCGAGTGGGAGAACCATCGTTTAAAATGCATAAATTGAAATCTTCAATGAGATCAAGTAGGTAAGGTGAAAATGAGTCAGAAGCACGAGAACCCCACATTGGGTGATGACAATTGAAATCACCAAGAACGATGAGCGGAGGAGGAAGAGAGGAAAAAATGAGTGAGAGTTCAGAAATTATAGAAGCATTAGGATGAGGAATATAAATTGATAAAATAGATGTATCAAAAGATCTCACAGCAACAGCATTAAATCTACTACTGTGAGGAGGAAGTGAGAGTAAAGAGTAGGGCATAGTTTTTTTAACCAAGATGGCGCTACCTCCCCACCCATCGTCACGATCATCCCGAAAACAGGCGTAGCCAGGTAACCTAAAATTAGAACCTGGCTTCAGCCATGTCTCCGAGATAGCCGCAACAACGGGTTTATATTTATTAATCAAGTAAATAAGCTCACATTTCTTTGATATGGCGCTCCTCACATTCCATTGTAGAATCTGATCCATGTTGAGAATTTACGACATAAGAGATTTTTTGAAATATCTGCAGAATATTGTTCGGTAGTGGCATTTCATCAAATTTTGAAATCATAGTTAACAAAGTACAACATATTAATTCCAAAAGGTTTTCATTTTGAGAAGATCTTTCAGAATTTAATGCACAACCATTAGCCATAGTTGATGAAGGAGATGCAATAATTGCATTATGAGCTACTTTATCGTAAGATTTGCAAACTGACGCAGGACAGCTTCGAGGCACAGACACAGTTTTTTTTATAGGAGACAGGAGCAGATTGCGTTTGTGTCTTTTCAATAATAGGAGACGGAGGACTTGGCGTAAATTTGACTATATCCGCATACAGACGACGATTGATGGATGGAACCCGCGCGGATGCCTCCATATATGATATGCTTTACTCCGAAACAATGTTTTTAATTATCTTTTGTCTATTATGCTCAGGGCAAACCTTGTCTGTAGCAAAATGATTGCCTGAACAGAATAGGCAAGAAGAATCAATTACCTGACAGGTAGAGCCCGAATGAGGTTGTACACATTTAAAACAACGCGGTTTAGATCGAAAAAAATTTTGAGTATGACCAAATCTACAGCAGGACAAACATTGAATTGAAGGCAATTGATATTTATCCACATTAATGGCAGCATTAAAACAGAAAATTTTCTTTGGTAGAAAAGTACTTTTGAACGTAACTGCAACCGTTTGAGTCGGAATCCATACTGGCTTGTTTTCAATAAATGTTTTTCTAGTTAATCTCCTTGCCTTTAAAACCGGCCCACAGCCAGAAGGGTATTCAAGTGCATTAACCAACTCCTCCATGGACCAATCCACTGGAATGCCCTTAATAATACCCGTGCGTGTTACGTTATAAGTCGGAATTTGAGCACGAAAATCATAAGCAGACAGAAATTCTCATTCCAAAAATTTGATAGCCTCATCCCACGTTATGAATTGAAGCGCAACTTTATTTCGCCCTATCAATTTTATTCCATCCGAACAACGACCTGTAACTTTATTTTTGAAAAGAAGTTGAGCTACCTTTAAGACTCTTAAAGTATAACCAGAAGCAGGGTCAGCGATATTCTTTGTTAAGTGGACCACATAGGGGCCCAAATCCGTCTGATCATAATGAAGATCTTTTACGTCAAACTGGGGGACAATATAGAAATGTTGGGTCGAAGTTGAAGGGCTGATATTTTTTTTATTAGGAAATAAGTCATTCTGAGCACTAGGAGCACGTTGACGCTTCCTAGCTCCTGTAGAAAGACTAACCAACGTGCTATCTGTATTATCTGATTCCGAACCAAGATCAGGAGGATCACTCCACTGATTCTGAACTGAAGAAAAATGAGTGATCTTAATCGCTTTTACCAATAATAAAAATACTATTTACAAGCAACAAGAAAAAAATTACTTAAAATTAATTAGAAACGAAACCAAGTTTTTTATCACGATTAATTAATAAGAAATCTACGCATTAAACTTCCGTATAATAGCCAACTCACTTACAAATAATCCCAGATAAGGCTCAGAAAAACAAAAATATTCTTTCAGACTCCCAATTATTTTAAATAATTTTATTGTGCTCATTTTTCAACAGAAGCCACCATCCTCCACAGACCACGATTCCATCATAGACTAAAATATATACTAGGAAATTCTTAAAATAATTGGATTCCATTCTCCCAAAAATAAAGTAGATTACCCAAGAGTAAAGATAGAGTAATATAGGAAGTGGACTGTGGAGTCTGTGGAGTCCACAGTGTGGACTAGTGCGTTTGTACATTTGCCATTGCTCAAGTTACAAGTAAGACTAAGTGTCGATTGTACATTTGCCGTTCCTCAAGTTACAGCCCGCGGCACGTAACTCTAGCGCTGACCGTTATTGCGCAGAAGTCAAAAATTGGGTATCACAGGGGGGCTAGAGGGACGAAGGACTCTTGTCTCTCTCTGGCATATCGAAGATGAGGGACTCTTGTCTCTCTCTGTCACATGTGCGCGACTGTACCCATGCGCAGATATCCCCTCCACATTTCGCTCAGCGCTAGAGTTACGTGCCGCGGGTTATACAAGTAAGTAAGTGTTCGTGTTCGTGTGCATGTAAAGTGTACAAAATCATGCAGCTCTGTTTTTTATTTTCATCATAAATCGCCCTAGAAGTTTTAGTATAGGCATTCACCGCTTCATATACAAATACATATATTATAGTTATTATAATATTGAAGTTAGCTAGGTAAGTACTCAAATTATTATAATATGATTATATTATTATCAAAAATATACTGTGGCCTCACTATCAGCTTTATAAAAATCATGCATGTTCCGTGCAGTTCTTAAACCTGGCATAAACTGTTTTGAATAAAATCATACCTTAACGCTCATTTAGGTGAACTGTTTGAACATTGTTTTCTCAAAGGTGAACGGATAATGTTGGCATTCTAACAATTTACTTAAACCAACATTGCGGACGCCTAGATGTTTCTAAGCTGATAAACTGAGCGGATTTAGAGCGACATGTTAACGAGAGTCCATACAAAAAAAACAGGTGAACGGTTTTTCTGCGATTCTTGAATAGTAGGCCTGGGCAGGCCTGCTATAACGTTGTCATGGTACGATTAAGCCGGGCAGTTTTCTAGAAGACCTTCTTTAAGAGCTCATGGTTAGGCCCATGTAGTAGCATGATCTTAGGTACCTAACGTCCACGGTTGTTTTCTAACCTCAAACAGACTTTGACAAATCGATATTGACAGATCACTTGATCCTTACATAATTTTATTTGAGATGAAGAAGAAGTTTGTTGTGGTCTGATTGGTCAAAATTATGTCAGATGGAGCTGCAACAGTTTACCGATCGATTTTTTTGGTTAAAAAGTTGCAACGCTCAGAGGTTCTGAACGCTCGAGTTGAGAACAACCGAGTGCTTTACCATGAGGTTTTGAACGGCGCGGCCTTAGTGCGAAAAGTTGCACTCCAAGTGCACTTTAGAGTGCGTTCAGAACCTCGGTTAGCCGAGGTTCTGAACGCGCCCCTATACCAAAATAGTCGTGAGCGTTCTGTCAAAAGTGACAGATTTTTGTTTGTTTTTATCAGAGACATTCATCATCATCATCATCATCATCATCATCATGTTTCGTAGCCGATTTCGGCCACGGCGACCCAAGTTTCTGCTGTAAGTTTGTCATGTTAAGTCCAGGCGCCGCTCATGCGCTTTAATATGACTGTGATATCCAATTTTGTTCCATTATCAGATGTTTTTGTAGCTTTTTTAACGAACATAGAGAAGTACAGCGCGAACAGTGTCGGAGCTAAAACGCATCCCTGCTCGAAACCACAACTTACGGGGAAAACTAGACTGGCAACCATTGGTCGTACGTAACACAACAGTCTATATACCATCATGTAACAGCCTCAGAATTCTGACAAACTTTTCCGTACCTACATCCTAGTTTAAGCAAAACCACCCATAAAGCCTCTCGTGGAACGCTATCAAAAGCTATTTCCAAATCGACAAAGCAAAGATATAGCGGCTGCAACTGCTTTTTGCTTTTCTCTTGCAAGTGTCGGACGGAAAATATGGCTTCACAAGTTCCCCTACCGGGGCGAAACCCAAACTGTCTCAGTTAGTTGTCCTTGGAAAATTGTCTGAAGCAAGAAGGCGGTTGACTAGTCTTGAAAATATTTTTCCAGGGACTAAAAGGAGTGATAATGCCCCTGTACGAATTACTACCGGCACGGTCTCCTTTGTTTTTATACAGGGCACATATATTTGACTCGATAAAAGACTTCGGCACACTTTTTTCACGCCACATTCTCCGAAAGAACTTCCACCAAGACCTCATGCAATTCACCTCCTCCGTACTTTAAAAGTTCACCAGCGACATTATCCTTTCAAGAGTCGTTATATTATAACAATGAAATTTCTATTGTGTCTGGCCACATGATGACCAACGAATGACCTTTGATGGATTATCTAAGCCTACAGCTTTCTTATTCCGTTGCTGCCGTATGGCACAAACTACTTCTGAGAGTGTAGGCTCATCATCGAACTGAAGGTCTCGCGGGTACTCAGGCAGTGAATCAATGAAAGAAAGATCCGCTGCACATCAACGTTCAGTAAACATTGGAAATGATCTGCCCACAGCCCACCGCTGTAATGCTTCTTCTCTTTGCCATATTAATAGTCCATCAGTAGTTCTTAATGGCACTATAACCCTGTATTGAGGGCTAGTTAGCTTCCGCACCTCACCAAAGAAAAGGCCAAACCGATTTGTATTCGAAAGCATCTTCATATAACGAACCTTCTCAAACCACCACTTATCCTTGATAGTTCGCGTAAAACTCCTCCCTATAGAAAGTTGGTTGAAAAATTAACCCTACTAATATAGTATAATATATAGGTAAATTCGGGTTAATTGCACCATTTTTTTATAACTCAAGAACAGCTGAACGGATTTGGATGAAATTTGGTTCATAAATAGAGGCAATGGATACTTTTCATTATCGTCATCATCATCCATCACCACGCGGGTTAAGTTGCGGGACTCAGCTAATCTATACTGTCTATATCGATACTAATACTAATATATACCTAATATTTTAAAGAGGAAAGATTTGTATGTATGTTTGTAACGAATTGGCTCAAAAAGAACTGGAACGATTTCATAAATTCTGTCACCATTGGAAAGCTACATTCACCTTGAGTAACATAGGCTATATAAGATTCATCATCATCATCCATCACCACGCAGGTGAAACCGCGGAGAGCAGCTAGTGCGTGATAAAATCTGCAACGAATTATAGGTACGTACCTAAGTACACTCATACCGAAATACGCCGAATAACTAAAGCCACCGATATATTTTTCAGATATTGCAAGTTGAAGTGACAACGGACATCCCACATCGTATAGGTAAGTATAGTCCTTCAAAACTAATAGATACCGTTTGACAGTTTAGACAGAATGTAAAATTGGGTTTTTTTGACCCCATGGTCAAAAAAATCAGTTACTACAATATCCGATTCTTAAGAGATATCGATAGGTTTGAACCTTTTTGTATGGAAGCTGGCATATCGACCGGCCGCAATTTTGATTTTTTTTCGATATCGCGGTGAACGATGAATATGGTATGTGTGGATACAGGCCACATAGTCAAACAAACAACAATCATAATAAATATAGTTATTACGTGTCTGTAATTACTATTTAAACGTGTTATTACTATTTACTGAAAGAAAAATGGTAGGTACATTACATACTACTACAAAACTAGCTATTACTAAAAATAATTATTTCATCGTATGAAGATTTACAAATTATAATTTTACCCAATCAGCATTATAGCTACATATCCTTGACTTGCAAGAGCTAAAATACATTCGCGACATCAAATGACCCGCATTATTTATTAAACCACCACCACATATATACACTTATATTCACCTCAAATTCACGAGCTTTTAGCTCATTAAGTGAACAGATCTGTTCTCGAGGACTTGTGGTTCGTTTTTGCATTATATTGTTGTTGTCTTGCTTTTTCGATCGGTAAAATGTATGAGACGAAGAGAGCTAGATGTATATGTTCTTCCTATAAAATCCAAAATCACAAATCGGACCATGAAAAAAAAAATGTGTTCCAAGTCGGCCTATAGAGTACCTAAGTAAGTACGTGCAGCTTGTCAGTGTGCGAAGATAATTGTTTGAGATAAATTGAATAAAAAATAATGGAATTGGAAAAGTAATGAAGAGGTTAGCTAATTGTTATTTTTATCATTATAAAATATGTTTTTTTACAATTTCAATATCTTTTATAAATAATTTCATTTATTCTCAGACATTATATTCAAATATGAAACGTAACGGTTTTGTTCGTAAACATAACTTAGTGCTAGAAATTCAATATGTTATCTTATAAAACATACAAATAGTGCAGGATAATAATGTAAAACATAGTTTATTCTGTTTATCTCTTTTTATTTCACGTATAAGTAATGAACCTTTTTGAAACAATCGGTATTTCTGTAGTGGTTGCGAAAAAAAAGCGAAATCCGCCATTTTGATTTTGAGTGAAATGATGAGTTGAAGTTGATGAGGATAAGAGTGGGTAATTAACATCACCTTACTTTAAAATGATACTCGTAAATAAAAAATAAATTTAAATAGTTAATTACTCTCATACTTTACATTTCAATCGATATTTTGAAATGAATAGCCTCCAAAACTACTAGACTGATTTGATAAATTCTTACACCATTAGAATCCTACCTCATCGTTGCTGAACATAGGCTTTAGAATATTTTCAAAAAGTTAGAGATCCGTATCCTAATAGAGCAAAGTGATGTCCAGTTTTATAGAAGACTTTAAAATCTACAAAAAAGTTAGTTATCCCATATGTATAACCATTACAGTTATGTTACAATAAGTATTTTTTGTATGTTAAAATATGCTGGTACAAATTAGGCCACATTACTCGTACCTCCTTGATATTATTTCTTATCTACTCGAATAATAACGAGGAAAGATTCGATTGTTTGTATGTTTGTACTCTCTATGTATAAACGCATAAATTACTCAACCGATTCATCCTTTTTTTTTCACGAATAGAAAGCTCCATTACGTCTGAGTAACGTACGCTATAATATTTGATTCATCATCATCATCCGTGACCACGCGGGTGAAACCGCGGAGCGCACATAGTTATCACGAATGATTTCTTAGGCTTCACAATAGTTATCAATAAGTTCGATTATTCGTAAATTTTTACCGATTTTTATTCCTATTACAAGTGAATTTATAGAGTCGCAACACAACGTAAAAAACAAAAAAGCACCAGACTACGTAAATTTCAAACGTGGTCATAATTCCATGGTTTTACGGCGAAGGTTATTGAAATTGTGTCAGTTACGCCTGTACAAAATCATTTCGTCTTGAAGAGTATGAAACGTCAAACGGTATCTATTAGAATTGAAGGAAGGGACTTATCACGCAGATAACTGTATATATTTTTTTTCCTATCCTCCGTTCTGGAGGATTTGGCTCTGCATGACTAATGCATCTGCCAGTGTCAAGTGGTTTTTCCTTCTGTTATCATCTTATCTTGTCCAGCGAGTCTTGTTTTGTTAGTTTTAGTTATTCATTTTGTACTATAAAAACTGGGGAAACGTGGCGCGATATATATAAAAAAATTTAGAATATTACTTGTAAAAAATTATAGGATCAGATGTCAGATTTTTATGCAAATATTTATATTACAATATACATTATGTACACACATACCATACGTGAAATACACTATGAATAAAAATATAGTTAATTAAAATTAATAATTATATGTGTATCTAGTAACTTTAAATCACTATCTACAGTTTAATACTATTACTAGAGATAAAATCAGATAAAGCGTTATAAATAGGAGGGTTGGCATTGAAAAGCAAAGTATTTATATTAGTGGGGAAAGGGACATGGATGGATATTAAAGTATTATAAAAGGAAGCACGCTCATACGTAGGGCATGAGAAGAAAATATGGTCCAGATCCCCAAAGTCACCACAGTCGCATAGCGGGCTGCTGATTATCCCAAACCTTGCCAAATGGGCTGGACAAGTAGTATGACCTAGGCGCATTCTTATTAAAATTGAAGTAACAATTTTGCTAAGTTTTATATTAGAAAACCATGGTTTAGTGCGAATCTGTGGTTGTATGCAAAAATAATGTTTTCCTTTGATACGGCCACTTCTCTCCCAGAGTCTATTCCAGATATCTCGGAGATAAGATCTAGGAAGAGAAGCTAAGTCATGTGTGTAGTTTATGAATGGAACGAGATCTCCACACGCCACAGCCTGATTAGCAAGTCTATCAGCTTTTTCATTGCCTGTGATACCACAATGACTAGGTACCCAAACAAAAGTAACGGAAAGACCGTTCAAAGTACATAAATGTAGTTTACTTCTAGCTTCAGATACAAGTGGGAATTGTAGTTTTGACTTAAAAGGATACCTCAGTAATGCTTGTAAGCTGCTCATGGAGTCACTTATTATTAAACTTCTTTTAAGTTTAAATAGCAAAATGTAATCAATAGCCTTAACAAGTCCAAGACATTCTCCTGAAAATACTGATGTTTCGGATGGACATTTTATTTTTTGTACAATATTGTATTGAACATGATAAACACCTACACCTACCAAACCATCTGACGTGTGTTTATACGCATCCGTATACAAGTGATGCCAATCAGGCCAGTTTTCTTGTACAATTGATTTGAAGTGTATATTAGCGTAGTCATTGTATCTATCGAGTTCTAAATTAAAGTGAACTGTTGGGATTTGTATTTGTGCTTCAAAACTACTGTCAAACAGGCTAAGTCTTGGAGAACGATAGGTTGGAGCGCATATTCCTTTAAATTTAATTAGGCTTTGAACTAAACAAGGGAGAGGTTTGTGCTTCCAATAATCTGACGACTCTATAACATTGGCTAGATGGTAAAGTTTTGATATTAATAAACTATTCAAAAATTGAAAATTGCGGTAAAACATACGATCGGATAAAAACTGTCTCCTCAATTGTAGAGGAGGTTCTTCACATTCGACTTGTAGCGCGTTTAGAGGGCTAGACTTCATTGCACCAGAGATTATTCTTAAAGATTTTGATTGGATACCATCCAGTTTCCGAAGTCCAGCCACACTACATGGCTCTAGTAAAAAGGTCCCATAATCTAGAACACTTCGTACAAGAGCGTTGTAGAGAAGCTTTAAGGAAAAAGGATGTGCACCCCACCAAACACCCGAAAGACAACGCAACATATTTAAAAGCTTTTCACATTTTGCTACAACGTACTCAGTGTGTGGAATACCAGAAAGTTTTGAATCTAGATATACCCCCAAAAACCTAACTTGTGTTTTCATGGGTATTAAGTTATTATCAAAGTGTATTGATATTGGTGGAGGTAACCGTTGGCGCGTGAATACGACAGCAGAACTTTTATGAGCAGAGATATTCAAGCCATATTTGTCTAACCAGTCTTTAACAAGATTCAAGGAATTTGATAAATGAGTACTTGCTGTAATAATGGATCTGTTTGAGGAGTACAACACTATGTCATCAGCATATTGTAAAATTTCAGCTGAGCCTTGAAGGGAAGATTCCAAATCGTGAGTATATATGTTAAACAGTAAAGGACTCAATACTGAACCCTGCGGAAGCCCTTTCCACACAAGTCTGCACTGATCCCTTGCTTGGTCTAATTTTATTGATCTTCCGGACATGAGATTAAAAATGAAACATGAGAGGATTTCTGGAATATCAAGTTTATGTAGCTTTGATTTGAGAACATTGAGAAGAACGTTATCGTATGCGGACTCTAGATCTAAAAATGTTGCAACAACTGATTCATAGCGTGAAAATGCTACTCTAATAGTAGTTACAAAAGTACCCACACTATCCAAAGTACTCCTACCCTTTCGAAAACCGAATTGCGACTCAGGCAATATATTTCTATTTTCAATAATCCACTCGAGTCGATTTTTAACTAAGTTTTCCGCCACTTTTACTAATACAGATGATAATGCTATCGGACGATATGACGATATTTCAGTTGGAGCTTTACCTGGTTTGAGAATGGGAATAACTAACTGTGATTTCCAAGATTTGGGTATATTTCCTGATAACATAGTGGTGTTTATCAAATTTAAGTAATACAAAAGAGATGGTTCACTCAATTTGGCTAAAAATGTATAAGGAATACCGTCTTCGCCAGGAGCTGTGTCTTTCACTGTGGACAACACTCCTAATAATTCCTGTAGTACAAAGGGAGAATGCAAGATGGCCGAATTATTAGGAATTATAGGAGGAACCGAATTATAGAAGAAATCCTGCTCTGGAACTGTGGGTGGTGCAAGGTTATTAAGGAATTCGTCGTACAGGTTTGGCGGAAGTACTGAGTTGGTAGACTCACTAATACCGTTTCTAAATCTTCTTATATTGCGCCATACTACCGAAGGGTTTATAGAAGGAGAAATTGACCGGCAATAATTTCTCCATCCTTCAAATTTCTTCTCTTTGAGTAATTTACGCGTCTGCGTAAGTGAATCAGATAAGTTATTAAAGTTTTCGTCAGACATATTGAGATTGTATTGTAATTCAGATTCTTTTCTTTTATTTACAGCATCAGTGCACTCTTTGTCCCACCAGGGAGGAGAAGGAATTAAACCAGATGCAGAGTTTTTCAAGGGAAATATTTCATCCGCAGTTTGAGTTAATATATTAGAAAAAAAGCTCTGTGCAATTCGTAAACATATGAGGAAAATTTGCAATATTATTTAGCTTTTCTTCTACACAAGTCTTAAACCTACCCCAAAGATTATCATTATTAAGAACATACTTCAAGCGAGGCGTACGAGTTATACCACGGGCTCTAATAGTAGGCAAAGAGATAACAATTGGAAAATGATCACTTCCAAAGGTGGAAGATAATGTGCGCCATGTTATTAAAGAAGCTAAGTTTGGAGTACAAATCGATAAGTCTACTGCACTAGTGTTTTCATGCGGAGCTGTTCGTCGAGTTGGTGAGCCAGAGTTTATTATACAAAGATTATGAGTATCAGTTACGTCCAATAGCAGTTGACCGCAAGATTTTGTAACTGAGCATCCCCAAGAAATATGGTGTGAATTAAAATCACCTAGGACTATAAAAGGTCTAGGGAGGAGATTAAATAGATCATTAAGTTTTTGGAAAACGAAAGAAGAAGGAGAAGGGATGTATATGGAAACAACATAAATGCTGCCAATTTGCGCTGCTACCACGGAAAACTCATTAAAACTAGGGAGAGATAGAGGAGAGAAAGAGATGGCCTGCCTGATGAGTATAGCGACACCGCCATACCCATCAGGCCTATCATCCCTTATACAGGAAAATCCATGGATTTTGAAAATAGAGCCTGGCTTTAGCCAGGTCTCTGAAAGTGTGAATAAACATACATTATGTTTGTTTATTAAATAAATAATATCACTTTTTTTAGGAACTGCACTTCTGCAGTTCCACTGTATTACCTTCTTGAAGGCCGCCATTGTTAAAGGTTTTATTTTTAAACATACTTACTATAGGGGCGACGTTGGACGGTAATGCAATATTCGACTTGGTTAATGTATCAATAAGAATTTGAATTATATCTGATGTTGACATTATCAACGAGTTACTTGAATTATTTAAGGCGCAACCATTTTGAGGATTAGGAATACGATAATCATCAATAATTGCTTGATGTGCAGATTGATCATAACCCTTTGTAGGCTTGGAAGCTGGTCGGCGATTAATATACAATGTTTTTTTGTATGACGTATGAGATGATGGCTGCTGGTTAGTATATGTAGGAGCAGAATTGGGATGAGCTGAAACTACACTAGGGACGGAGCTGGCAATTGCCGCATACGATTTGTTTACAGGAGGAAACAATTTAGCTGCTTCGCCATAAGAAATATTACTTTTAGCCATTGATATCTTTATTTGTTTTTGTCGCGAAAATTCAGGGCATGATTTACTAATTGCAAAACGAGCTCCCAAGCATAGACAACACGATACTGTTTCTTCCTCTACGTCACAGGTATCACCCGAATGGTCATTTCCACACTTAAAACATCTAGGCTTAGCACGGCATTGAACCTTTGTATGTCCGAAACGGCAACAGTTGTAACATTGGATAGTAGGGTAAGAATAAAGCTCAACGGGCAGTGCATTATAGCACATAAATATTCTTTTAGGTAATACCTGTCCATCAAAAGTGATTACTATACTCTGTGTAGGTTTCCACACAGGGGATCCGTCTATGATTGTTTTATAATTTATTCTCCTAACCTTTAGAATTCCGCCACATCCATCAGGAACAGAAATATTCTCAATTACTTCTTCTGGTGACCACTCTGACGGTACCCCGCGAACCAGACCCATTCGAGTTATGTTGAAAGTAGGTATAAACGCTCTTAAGTTATTAGTTTCCAGGCTTTTACTACATAAGAATGAATTGGCATCGCTAAAGTCAGAAAATTCAAGTGAAATTCGGTTTCTACCTATTCTTTTCACTGAACCATTTACTATACTTTGAAAGGCATTCCTTTTTAAGAACTTACCAAATGTAACTGGATGCAGAATGGAACCGTCATCTGGTGTTTTCATTTCACGTTGTACATGAACAATGAAGGGTGCAATATCGGTCGACTCGTACTTTGTTCTTGCAACTGAAGTATAACTTTGGGGACTAGGGCCAGTGTTGGATGAAGAAGGAATAAGAACAGTAGGGTTTTCAATACATTGTGTAGGGATGTTGTTATTACTATTACTTATGTTGTCACTAGCTTCGCTATCTGAACAGCGGCAGCCAGTTTTACCATCAATAGCCTGCGCATGCTTCCTCTTTTTCATGTTACAGTTTTTGCAAATTTTACTCAAACGGCTCCTTTTACGGGCAGCGCGCTGAGTTACCGATCCATCCGTGTCCATGCCAGACTCATTAGATAATACTTTGTTGGTAGAAATCGTCACAAAATTAGCTGCCGGGGGGACTGAGCCCCCCGGTGCGCCCGGGTCGGGCGGTTCATTCATGTGGAATAAGCTAAAAACTTACCGAGTCCGGTGAATATAAACTAATACACTTAATAAAGATAAATAAACTAAATACTGAAAATATATACACTATTATTACTACTAATCCTATAAAAGAAACCAAAAAAATATTTTCTTTGAAAAATTACGTCCGCTTATTTCGACGTTTCCCGCGCTTTTTCAACTGTATATATTATTAAATCATAGATAGACCTATGTAAATAAGGCGAATTCTGTGCATTTAACTGTGAGAGACATAGGCCCCAGAGTAAGA
The DNA here is from genome assembly GCA_917880725.1 of Selenia dentaria. Classification (NCBI taxonomy): domain Eukaryota; kingdom Metazoa; phylum Arthropoda; class Insecta; order Lepidoptera; family Geometridae; genus Selenia; species Selenia dentaria. The sequence goes on along the minus strand of OU862888.1, from coordinate 13,782,811 downwards.
GTTTTACATCAAGATTAAAATAATAATGGTGATTAGAGGCAGACGCGTGATCCTTGTCGTGGGTCTGTGCGTGCAAACTGCTGACCTTTTCAAGGCGTGTCGATTGTTTTATTTTGATTAAAAATAGACCAAATGCGAGTCTTACTCGCGCAACTACGGTTCTTTATCAGCATACCATACCTCACACAATATTTCAAATGAAATCAATCAAATCTAAATCATTTATTTAGTTCAGACGTCAAAGATGCACTCATGAACGTCAATCTATATAGGTAGGTACCTATATAATAATGATGCCTATTTTCCTTGGTTATCGCATCACGCGTAAACAGTTGGAACCAAAGATTACGAAAGATACGTTTTATACGTATTAAAACCACGTTTGTAAACGACGCCCGTGCCGTCAATTGATGTATATACTTGTATAGATAGATTATGCTTCGACGATGCGCCGGAGTGCGACATAAAATCGGTCATTCTATGAGAGCAACAAGGATAGCGCGCAACGATGTCGAACATAGATTAGTATTTCTCTAGATGCGACAGGACAAAGTGATTCGGAGGATTAATGCATACTTATAATATTTTATAAATGTAATTAAAATTCTCTATTTTAGTAAAAACAAAACACAACTTTCAGTTATAATCATTATTTATATGTATACATCATGTGTAAACTTATTGATAAAAGAAAAATAATAAGGATAGAAACATAAGACTAAAACACATATTTAGAGCTACAATCAGTTATTTACATGTTTATAAATCATTTTACTTTTAATTTACGATTAGGACAAAACATATTGTGTGATAACATTAGACTCAGTCATATCAACTCAGCCGTAGTAAAATATTATTGAAATCAAAGTGAGTGCCGAGTTTTGTAGTTAAGTTTGCAATAAAAGAACAAAATTACTACCTAAAAAGAACTTTACACACCTTATTCCAGCCAGGGGTAGTTTAGCACATACGGTTGACTAACTTTATATATAATACATAGAACATTTAAATTCAAAAGAAAGTACCAATTAATTTGTTTTCAAAGAATATTCTTACAGAATATTAATTTAGTAAAGTAGGTACTAAATCACAGATGCAATGTCACATCTACTCTATTCATCTATGACACAGAACATATTACGTCTGATAACCGCGCTCTCCATCCTTGTCCTGCGCACTACTGCATACGTTTCACTATCCTTTTCTATGATTTCAAGCACTTCTTTTCAAGCAATTAAAAAAATAAAAATTATAAAAGAAAATGACAGTTTATGCAGACTTACAGGTGATACGTAATTCCTTTTGTTTTGTTTACTGTCCTATAATCTCAGACAAAATAAAAAAGTCAAGACAGACTGTTGTGAACAGAGAAGTGAGGCCGGTTTTCTAAACTACATGAGCGTGACTCGGTAGGTACTGTCATGGTAGTTAAAATTATAATCAAGTTATTGAAAATTTATCAATAATTAACAAATTTAAATTAAATGATAATTTAAACTTTACGTGTTGCTTCCACGCGCCGCGTTAGTTCGACTAACGAGCCAAGGCGTAGTTTCGTTGTAGGTTTTGTATGTAAATATGTATGGACACGCCGAGGCGTAGTTTCACCCGGCCTCACTTCTCTGTTCGTAACATTCTGTCTTGACTTTTTTATTTTGTCTGAGCCTATAATTGTTACTACAGCTCTTGTACGCGCAACATGGCATTTTTAAAACATTAATTGCGTCTCAATGTAACGCGCGCACGTCGGACAGTCTCTCGCCGAATGAGTGCGGTCAGATACGAGACTGTCCCGGGGGTCGTTTAGACGGGGCCATTTGAGTGCGCGATATAACATATCTCCCTCTTTTTTATTTTGTTCAGCGTTCGGAAAGCTAAAAAAGAGGAATTATTGCCACCAAAATGTGTAATTTTTGACCCACGTCCGGAGTGTGGTTGTTTATGATCGTTTTTTGACAGCTATGTATTTGACTGACAGCAATTATGCTGTCAGTAATCATGAGATTTTAGATCTTATGCTCAGTTGAGCGTTCGAATATGGTGTGGGCAAAGTGGCAAAAATTACGTTTTTGAGCTTTACGAACGCTATAACAAAAGATCCATCAATGACAACGCCACCAATGCCCTCATAAGCTAAACGAACGCGCCTCTAATAGTTACATGGGTTCCAAGTATCTTATAGTATTTTAAATTATAAAAGTACTTAATTATCTTTTTAATACAAAAAATTACAGCCAAATTGATCTTGGTTACGTTATGATGAGCTCTCTTATGTATTTTGGGATTTCACTGTAAAAACGCACACAGATCCAATAAGAAAGGGAGAATTACTCTTCTTTGCTAGTCTATATTCTTATTATTATAAATACCTACTTTTAAATACACGTGATATATGATCATCACTGTTAAATATAAATAAATTTTACCAGCATCTTTGTTGACGTCAATTCGAAAACGGCCGGGCGAAGTAACGAGCTAACAAGGGAGATAGAATTTGCGGATTGCGAGAGCGATGATCGTCGAAGTGGCGACATATCTTTTCAACAGTGATCAGACTTCGCCATACGCCTATAAGTTTTCCAAAAGAAAAAGAAAATGTATGTAGCTGCTATTGCTTTCTCGACGGATATTTTTAAACCTATGAATGACCTGAACCTTTTTGAGAGAAAGCTTGCATGGGAGCTCATGTCAGAAGTAGAGTTTTTCGCAAAAACTCGATCTCATAGTAATTTTAATTTTAACTTTGTTCTCATTTTCGACGATACTGCCGTTCCATATTGCGGTTTCTATTCAAGTAAAAGTTGCCTGTATGAAATTGATTTTAGCGATAAGACCGCGCAGTGATCAAATTCAATTTTATACTACTACTACATACATGTTTTCTTATGTTGAACTTAAATTTGTGTTCAATAAAGTGTGTTTGAATTTGAATTGAATTGAATTGAAAAGTATCCCGGGTTAGGATATAGATCCTATCCCGGTATATACTTATTATATCTCCTTGCCAAATGTCATTCAGCCGATTAAGCGTGAGAAGGTAACAAACTGACCGAGAGACAAAGGGACAGTGTTACAAATCTTTGTATATTATTAGTATGGGTAGCGTATTGTATATTTGTTACATTAGTCAAATGCAAATTATTTAGCTTCACCTACCTACTTCATGACAATCTAATTTTCTACCGACTTCCAAAAAAAGGCGGAGGTACTCAATTCAAGTGTATTTTTTTAATTATAATTTTTTTTGTTACCTCATAACTTTCGACTGTGTAAACCGGTTCTCAAAATTCTTTGATTATGTCTTATTTCTTCTTTTTGTTTGAAAGCTGGTGCTTCCCATGTGGTCCCATTTAAATTTCATTAAATTCGGTCCACTAGTTTTTGAGATACACTCCAATAAATGAATAGAATGGAAGTCGATATTAATTTTTTCAAATTGTAGGTACTTGTAAAATAAAATAAGACATTCAATATATAAATGCTAAAAAACTCTAGCTATATCTGTCTAAGTAGGTAAAGGTCCCAGTTCCGGTATAGACACAGACATTTTAAACGGCAAAAACCTTAGGTATGCGACAATCGTCACGAGTAGGTACACGGGTAACCTTGACGTTTCATTAAACCCAATTAAGAAGTATTTGCAAGTAGGCTGGTCTGTATAGATAAAGGTATATTCTTTCTGGGGCTTTCCTTTCCACTGGAATATGTCGCAATAATTTTCTACACGTCTGTAACCTTGCACCTAAATAAATGTGGACAATTTACGTAAGTCTGTAGGCTGCACATGATACGAAAGTTGTTCGAAGTGTGTTGTTAAATACCTACCTAAAACAAAAAAAAACTTAATTAGAGCACGTTTCACGAAAGAAGTCCCGCGGAAAATTAGGGGAACTAAATAAATATGTACTAAATGTTTCATTAATGTACGACCACTAGCGCCACGGCTATGGGACTTCTTTCGTGAAACGGACTCTAAGAAACATCACATTGAAATCATTAATTATTGACCTACCTACTTAGGTATAGTGTGCTCACACAAAGCCTACTTTTAAACATAGGTACCTACTAATGGACCAGAAGGCCTACCACGAGTTTATAACATTGACACCAACCGATGCTCGCTATCGACTGCCGCTCAAAATGTATGAAAAAAGAACAGTGCCATCTTGTGGTCCATTGTAGAACTAAAATTGATAGCGAGTACGCCAATCACAAGCTTAAGGTAGGCGAGATCGAGTATCGACTATAAATGACATTTATGTTGCCGACACACGGTAGAGCAGAGCGGTGCGAGCATGGATTGTCGATAGGATAAAATGTTCTGTAAAAGATAGCCGCGATATAACTATCGCAGCTAGATCTATACAGACAAGGTAAGATAGCATAAAGGTCACATTATCTACTCGACAAGTTTATCATGAAATTTACGCTTTCACGGCTGGCCTGGATAATCATCTCTAAACTTTATCCTATGTAAGATTTGTAGTATCTTTCAAGAGCTAATGATTATTCTTTACTTAAATTCGGACTTAATCAGATAAGTCTGTTTATATAATCAATTACTAATGTGTATCTGATTGATTTCAGAGCATTACTACCTTAACTAAATAACATAGGTATCTAATAAGAACCTTATCCACCTTAAAAATAATTATCCAATTGTAGGTTTTTGTCTGGCAATAATGTTACAAATTCCCACATAAGGAAAAACTTTGGTGAACATGTGATTCAGCTTAAACCAGGTTTTAATTGATATGAACTTCAAAAAGACCTTCATTTGAACATGAGATGCTAATGTTCACTAGTTTGTAAGATTACGTCAACGTCATTATTATGACCTGCATGCAAACTGCGGTAGGGCTGTCTAATGACTACTTTTGTATCTTTCAATATCACCTCTTATTGTTTATTGATTACAAATACTAGAAACACTTGTTATAACATGCATGACAAATTGTTTTAACATAAAACTTATCTTAAATACAGTTGCATGTTTAAACAATGGGTTCCAAAATAGGCGCGGTCTGTATCTTGGATACCCTTAAATTTTGGATTAAAATTATAATTTCTCATTTAAGGCGCGGTCCAATCCTAATTTTAAAACAATTTTCGATGCTTTACATAAGGTTGAGAATTGCTTACCAGAATGGATGATGTAATGCGAAAATTCAATTGAATACTTTTTATATTTATTTCGTACAATCAAATGATTAAATGTTAATGATAAAGGAGTCCATAGTTCACTAGTAAATTTCATTGGGAATTCGAATATGATACATTCATTGAAATATATTTGCGCATAATTGAATAAAAATGCTTTTTCCCACGAAGCACGTAAGAAAAATTGCAAAATTTAGGGAATGTTGCCGATTTTTTTCTATCGAGCCAAGTTTGGTCAATCGTGTATTGGTTCCCATACTTCATAAGGACGTATATTCAATTTACACTACGTTTTTTTTCGAACTCCGGTTATTAGGTTTAAGCGTCGAAAAACTAAGTTTTCGCGAAGTCGAATCATGAAATTTGGAACTCATTTCGCCTTAAAATCATTGCACTTATTAGAAATCAGAATACGTGCTTTACATGTGTATGATGTAAAGAGAAAGTGTATGAGTATAGAGTGAGTGTGTGTATGAGTTGTGGTTGTGTGAATGTTATGCAAACAGAAGTAACATGTTATAATACTGGAGTTAATGAACTCTCAGACTCTTCATATGAGTGTAAGTGTAATAGCCAGGTACAAAGTTTTATCTTAGCTTCACTTGGTGAGCATGGAGTAATGTCACAGTGATCAAGAACTCTATTGTAAGTATAAAGAAATGACACCAATGACATTCTGCGAGCAAGTCCAGTCCAGTATTGGTCCTAGGAATCTAGGAATTGTTCCTAGGAAGAAATAGTTTGACAGGTCGTTTAGGTTTACTGGTGGAATATGCTTTCGGTTTATGTGCCTTTAAGCATGCGTGTAGAATGAATACTTAGTTGACGAACACTGAGGACTGACGTTTCTTTGTTGAGGAGATCCGTAGAGTAACACCTGGGTTTTCCCGTCATTACTTTAAGGATTTCCCTTTGAGCTCTTTCTACTCCAATCAAATCAAACCTTAGAATGGCTATATGACTAAAAAGTGTTGTGTTTACGAATGTTGATATACTTAATCCTCAGTTACTATTAAACGATGATGACATCAGCATTTCCTAAGTACAGTAGAAGCTACTGCCACCATACCTTTTTCTACCGTGAATATATAGTAATGACAGACTTAACAAGTTAATGTCTCAGAGTTACAGACACAGTAAAGTGCGTCTCTTGTGACGAAATGCATTCTGTTCGAGGCAGATGTTACCACTAAAAACACCAGGTGGGCCTCGTGCTTGTACCGTCCCATAAAAGTAATAATGCATTTAGCTTAGCAGTTTAGTGGACATCATCGACTTATCGAAACTGGCCATATTAACAACCTTGCTCAGATTCAAGATCCTCTCAGAAATAAATTATCAATAAGTTTTTAGTACGTAAATGAACACCTATTGTAATTAATTCCGTAACCGTAGAACGTAGGTACCTACATATCGTGCTAAGCACGCGACGGTTCAACATCGTGCTCATTATATTATTATGCACATACATTTCATAACATAGGTATTTAGATCGTACTTTAGATTTGATTGTTACCAACACATAATTAAATGTACTTATTACTAGCTGCACCTCTAGTTAAGGAAGATGTCTATCATCCTGTATTAGGTATTACATTAAAGCTTAAAACAGTTAGGCTCCCAAAAACCAATAAACAAATAACTTTAAATTATTTCAAAGCTAATTACAATAAGATAAAAGAAGAGTTGGCTATGATAGATTGGAATAGTCATTTCAAAACAGGCGACACTATTGATGAAACAGTAAATGTTTTTTAAGATCATGCCAATTATTTCCAAACAAACACCTACAAAATGTAGAGGTGATACTGATTATCCATTCGGCTTAAGTCACTCGTTACTAAAAAAGGAGTGACAGAAGAGGTACCTATATGTTCGACTGTATGTTTTTTTTGTATGTTCACTGATTTCTTCCCCATTTGTGGACCGATTCTCAAAACTCTTTTGTTTCGTGGAGTCCGAGGTTAAATTTCATCAAATTCAGTCTAGCAGTGTTTGAGTTACACATCATCAACTGAATAGTGTTTTGTCTATTTTGATGACATCATCATTGACGGCTAATGACAATCAATCTCGTAATTATCAAAGGTCATTAAAGGGTAAATAAATAGTTTTTGCAAATTTTTTGAAGTTTTTTACCAATGGAACCGATTTCAACGCTAAAAATTGTGAAACAACTTGCCGAAGTCGGTACTTTGCGCACAATATTGTGATAATACTTCTACTTACGTAATTATGAACTATCATGGTAACGACTTCAACAAGTTATTTCTGTTAGATTTAGGGTGACCAATGAAAGACGTAATTAACGATTTATAAAGATTAATTTATTTGTATCGTCAAGAGAGGTGTGTGCGCGCCCTCTACTGGCGAGTTCTATCCAGACGGAACGCAGAGTTGTAACTCTGTGCTGCCCTTCATTATTAAATATTTTAAGAAACAATAAGGACTGTTATTGTGTAAAATCTGTAAAGACGTAAGAAAGAGAAATACTCTCATACTACTTACTAGAGTGCGACGGATTGATTTTGTAATAGATATTCCCACAATTTCACAGGTGTTGAAGTCGGTTCCATATTTAGGTAATTTTTATAATATTTTTTTTTAATTTTTGTTGTATTGAAATTTTCGTGAGTTTGACACATATTCAACTAAACCGACAAAACACTCACGTTATGGATCGAAGACTAGATCCGGGTTTCCCCGGTCCCGCCGGGAGCTCGCAGACGCCACTTCGCACTCGCCCTGAAGATGAGCATCGGACATGCTCGAAACCCGGAACGACGTAATCGATCCCTAACGTGAGTGTTTTGCCGGTTAATAATAATAGTTGATTATTTTTCATGTTGTAAAGATAAAAATAAAGATAAAGATCCATTTATTTGCCAAAAACATGAGTAGATAGTATAGGTACATACATGGTTGGTAACACGATTGTTTTCTGTAGTCCTACATGTCTTTACCTGAAAGGCGTGCAAACATTGCAAATGAGATAGGAATGCATGTCATAATGTTACATGATAATTAATAAAACAATATTTATCTAATTCCTTGCTAAGGTGAACAGGTACATTTTATATTCGTCATTCATATCAACAATGTAATTAATTAATTCGTCACTAATCAAAATACAGAAAAAACAAATTAAATTAAATGTCAATGAAAAAGTCAATAAATAAGTCAACTAAACTCATGGAAATAGTATTCAGTTTATCCCTACATAATAATTAAATGTTTAAACTATAATCAGAATAGCAGCAAAAACGAAATGAAGGGTACCCCTAACCTAAGGTATATAAACAGGTGTTGTTAAGTTGCATGACTGGTGGTGGTGCGACACAACATGATAACAATGGCAAGACTATTTACTTGGATCTATTGTACTTAATTACATATAGGTACCTATATAAAGAATTACAGGGGACATTTCAAGGTCCATAAAGGTATACCGTGACGGATTATTTTATAAATAACTTATCTATGTACTTACATAGGTACTGGACATGTTTTTATCAGAAGTGACAAATAATAGGTGAGTACCTGTGTTTATGAATAAACTAGCTGCGCTCCGCGGATTCACCCGCGTGGTGGTGGATGGGGATGAGATTGAACCAAATACTTATAGCGTAACTCAGGCATAATGTATCTTTATACTCGTGATAGAATTGTTTGAGTTTTTTTACGTGTATCCATTACAAACAAATAAACACTTATATATTTCCCTCATTATTATTAGAATAGATAAGGATTAATCCTTCCTATACAGTGATAATTAGAACAATAGATTTATGAATGAAACTGACGTAAATATGATTAGTCTCTGGGATGCAAAGGGTTAATACCAAGGTATGAATAATGTGGCCAAGACGCCTTACCCATATTTTTTACTATTCTGTATCTAAACGGTGTAAATAAGTGCTGGTTTGTACCGGCATTACCTCAGCATAAATTACATAGACTGTGGCATTACTATTGCATATTTCAAAATTAAAAAGGGTTTATTGCGACATAACTGTCATAGTTAGACATATGGCATGGTAATGTGGACTTCTTTTAAATATTGACGTCTTCTATAAAACTGTAGGAGGTACCTACGTCACTTTGCTTGTCAATTGTATCATTGTCAATAGCATAGACTAATATTATATGGTCAATAGTTTCTGCAGCGTAAGCGATTTACGGACTGTTTTAGGATTTTTTTCAACCCTTGGGTTACATTATCGAAGTTTTCATACGGATCCCTAATTTTTTTGAAAATATTAGGTACATAGCCTACGTTCTTAAGGGAAAACGTAGGATTCTAATGGTGAAAGAACTTTTCTAATCGGTCCAGTAGATTCGGATGGTTTCAGACAAACAAACAAACAACCAAACAAATGTTTCCTCTGTATAATATTAGTATAAATGTAGATGTATTAAGAAATTAATCGTCTATAGGTTCTTCCCATGTAGTCGGTTTGCTCATTTCACATATTAAATTATTTTATAGTTTTATACTCAATAATTTTTTTCAGCTTTTATCTCAATATTTTTTCACTCTTAAGTATTTTAAATACCTCCATTACCTCTAAATTTCTTGTACTTTTTATTAGTAACTATTCGTACCAACCACCAAATTATTATTTACCAGCTATATTTTTTGTTCCTAGTGAAAAAGGTTTGTAAGGTGAAATCTTAGATTAATCATTGGTCTCTCTCTCGGTCGAAGCGCGCGCGCGGAGACTAATCATTAATCTAAGGGTGAAATTAATAAAAAGCCGTCAGTACTCATACCTAGAGAATGAAATCAAACTGACAATGGTACTGATTCGCTTGACACTAAATTAAAATTCTCTTAACTATTGGTAGTTCTTATTATGTTAACACTAAAATCCACATTCGTGTAACACTTAGAATTCTAAACATATGATTATTCTATTCAAATGTGGGTAGTTTTACATCAGTTTAGACTAGTTTAGAGAGCACGAACTTACATGACGATTAAATTTGCACTAAACATACCCACAATTAGACAGAAACGGCAAATTTAGGATTGTGATTTGCAATTATTATACGAATTTAGGCTTAAGCATGCACAGAATAAGAACTAACGTAATTTATTAAAAAAGATTTTAGTTGGCTAGTTTAGTTTGGTGTTCTGAACAACCGAATTACTACCAATAACTGATACATTAGGTACTTTGATATGCCTTTTCCACTTGATATCCTTTGATATTCATTTTCCTTTGCGACACATATAACACGGACATACAGTACCAAAATCATAGCTGTAACGTTGCAAAGTTTTCTCCTAGTATATACCGTTGACGAAGCTGAAGAGAGAAGACGGCAGTGTAGCGTCGACCAAAGCAGAAGTATTAGGAGAGGTAGAGAGTTTCTACGGACAGCTATACACCTCGGTCGCTAAACCTGTTAGCAGCTCGGCCAAAGACCCAAGAGCCAAGCTGACCCGACATTATACCGAAGATATCCCGGACATAAGCCTGTACGAGATTAGAATGGCCTTGAAACAGCTTAAGAACAACAAGGCGCCTGGTGACGACGGTATCACATCTGAGCTTCTGAAAGCGGGTGGAACACCGGTACTTAAAGTCCTTCAGAAGCTCTTTAATACCGTCTTACTCGAAGGTTCAACGCCAGAAGCATGGAACAAACGCGTGGTGGTGCTGTTCTTCAAGAAAGGTGACAACACTTTACTTAAAAATTACAGACCCATCTCGCTTTTGAGCCATGTTTATAAGCTGTTTTCGAAGGTCATAACGAACCGTCTCAGTCGCAGGTTTGATGAATTCCAGCCTCCGGAACAAGCCGGTTTCCGAAAAGGCTATAGTACCATAGACCACATCCACACGCTACGGCAAGTTATACAGAAAACCGAAGAGTATAACTTGCCTCTTTGTTTAGCGTTTGTGGACTATGAGAAAGCCTTTGATTCGATCGAGACGTGGGCAGTGCTTGAGTCTCTCCAGCGGTGCCGTATTGACTATCGGTATATTGAAGTGCTGAAGTGTTTGTACAAAAACGCCTACATGTCAGTCCGAGTACAGGAGCAGAGTTCGAAGGCAATTCCATTGCAAAGAGGCGTAAGACAGGGAGACGTTATATCTCCGAAACTGTTCACCGCTACATTGGAAGACGCCTTCAAGCTTCTGGAATGGCAAGGACTTGGCATTAATATTAACGGCGAATACATCACTCACCTTCGATTTGCCGACGATATTGTAGTCATGGCAGAATCCATGGAAGACCTCAGTACAATGCTCGAAGGCCTCCATCGAGTTTCCCAACGGGTAGGTCTTAAGATGAACATGGATAAGGCAAAAAAAGTGAGTAAAGAAGTCAATTGTCGAATCCAACTCGGCTGGGCAGCGTTCTGGAAACTTCGCAAAGTCTTCTAGTCAAAAATACCTCAGTGCCTCAAGACAAGAGTCTTCGACCAATGTGTGTTACCAGTGATGACTTATGGCACTGAAACGTGGTCTCTTACTATGGGCCTCATAGACAAGCTCAAAGTCGCACAACGAGCTATGGAGAGGGCTATGCTCGGGGTTTCTCTACGTGATCGAATCAGAAATGAGGAGATCCGTAGAAGAACGAAAGTCACTGACATAGCCCAGAAGATTAGCCAGTTGAAGTGGCAGTGGGCAGGGCACATAGCACGCAGAACAGATGGCCGATGGGGCCGAAAGGTTCTGGAGTGGAGACCACGGACCGGCAAGCGCAGCGTAGGTCGTCCACCGACACGGCGGACAGACGACCTGATGAAGGTCGCAGGATGACGTTGGATGCAGGCCGCTTCCAACCGGTCCTTTTGGAAAATCATGGGGGAGGCCTATGTTCAGCAGTGGACGTCCTACGGCTGAGATGATGATGATGATATACCTACTAATACAATCAATTATTGTATATTAAAAAATACAATATAATTATTAAAAAAACCCTAACTTCGAACAAACCACAAAAGAAACAGGTAAACGAACTTTACATTCTAGATTGATTGAAATTTAAACTAATGAGAAAATGAATTAGGTGCTTACCTTATATTTTAGAGTTTGATATGATCAAACCAAGTTCGGCACTTCTTCTATTATCATTTTTGCGACAGCTAGTGCACACACAAAGAAATTAAAATATTTAATATAATTAATTAGTCAGTATTGAAATAACTACTTAAGTAATCTGTTATCCTATACTGACATTTGCAGATTTGTTCCTTTGTTCCTTTGTTAGTGCTGTCAGCCGTGCGGTTCTCTAAGAGCAAACATCGTTGCATCTTTGACAACATCCGTGAAACAAATGACGAGATGACAAGAAACGTTGGAAAAACAACCTTGTGTACAAGGGCGATATATCAGAAAGTATTTGACATCGGTGACAACGACGAATCAGTACAGAATAGCACGACAGTCAGGTCGTCGACGAACGCAACGACGAATCATTAGAGAATCGCACGGCTGGATCTGCGTCAATGGTAGGTACCTACTTACCCTACAGTATTTGATTTAGGTATTGGCGCGAAACAGGATGACGCGTAAATTGCCGTATTATTTGATTGCCCTTTACTTAGCAGCATGACTTTTTTACAGTTCTGAAAGACCGTAGACCTAAGTACGTATATGATAATAATTTTAACTTGATACTTCCACTTATTATAAGGGCAGACAGATTGACAGACATACACACGTAAGAACAGAGCAGAGAAGTGATCCCATAAGGGTTTCTATTTACTCTCGAGTTAGGGAACCCTAAAAAACAAACTTTTTGTAACGATGACTATTTTATTATGTTCAGGTAGGTATACCGCTTTAGTAAATACTTTACTACTATACTAAAAATAGCAAGGTCCGGTCCGGCGCGGTTTCCTCACGACATTTAAAACAGACTAAAATATAAAATGATATTTTTGCAGCATTGATAACTTCCTTATTAATTGACGCTGGCATTATACCAATGAAACACAGTTAATGCAGAACATTCCCGATATGTAATATTCCGCCACCATTAAGGCACGCTGGTATCCTGATAGCCTGATATTTAAAAGCAGAATCTTGAAATATCTAGTGTAAAACAGATCATTATCATTCTATGAAAACAAGAAGGTACGATTTGAAAAATTTAATACGCACTTCCATTATATTCAGTTATTGGAGTGTAACTCATAAACTACTGGACCGAGTTTGATAAAATTTGAATGGGACCACACGGGAAGCACCAGCTTTTTTTTTGAGAAGAGAATGAAATAGAATTTTGAGAATCGGTTCACCCTATCGAAAGTTACGAGGTAACATACATAAAAAAAAGAAATATAGTCGAGTTGAGTACCTCCTCCTTTTTGGAAGTCGGTAGAAAATACTTTTAGTACCCAATAGAATTCATAAGTTTTCGCAAAATATGTATTTTTCTACCGACTTTCAAAAAGGAGGAGGTACTCACTCGACTGTATGTTTTTTATTTGTTACCTCATAACTTTTGACTGAAATTTCATCAAATTTGGTTCAGTAATTTTTGAGATACACTCCAATAACTGAATAGAATGGAAGTCGGAATATTTTTTTTCAAATTGTACTTGTTTTCATAATGGTTCATCAAAGTGACTCCTTCTCGCCTGATGAAAAGCGAACATAGAAACAAGAAGCGATAACCGTTAGTGCATCTGTAAGTTGCACTAATCGCCACCCCTATGATGACCAGGAGATATGTTTTTTCAACCCCCCACTTGAAAGACCCAGGATCAAATCTGCAAGGAAATACGTACGCCGGCAGAGCATTCCACAATTACTTATACGACAGAGGTAGGAACTACCAAATTTATTGGTTCGGTAAGATGTTTTGAATACTTAGTACATAATATGGATGTAATGCTAGGCCGGAACGAGTAGTTTGGGATCAGAGTGGTGAGGAAGGAATAATATTAAAGGTTTATTAGTAGTATTAGTATGATTATTATATATATATTATATTAAATAACAGTAGTATCGAAAAGTATAAATAGAAAACGTACTAAATGCATCTTCGCATCTTTTTCAAATCTGATGTATTTCAAAGTAAGTTATTAAAATTTTGGAGTGGACCGCGCCTTTAGTAACAAAACTTTATAACGACACAATCGCAGCCTCCCGACACAGAATGATTAATTCGAGAGCTCCCGTGCTCTCACGCACGTGACTCCACGTAACGAGTCTGTGCAATATTTTATTTCACTTTAGCCACGCGGTATTGCATTTATGTAGGTATAAGTAGTTACTGTACAAATTGTTACATTTTCGGCGATTTACAAATAAATGTGAACCCGTAGATGTAAAGTAAGTCTATGTGTTAACCAAAATTGTTTACAAGTAGACTGGCGGCGCTCGCAGTTTCACCCGCGTGGTCATGGATGATGGTGATGTTGATGGTAATGAAGAAAAGTATAGATACTTAATATGTGCTTCCCTGGGATATAACCTATAACCGTGCCAAATTTGATAACGATCCGTTCAGCCGTTTAGGCGTGATAATAGGTAAAAAACAGAGACGGAGTTTAACATAAATTTATTATTTTCTAAAATTTTAATAAAAAAGTAGCTTAAGTTACTCCATATCAGCTATCTGCCAGTGAAAGCTCCATTAAAATTAGTTCAGCCGTTTCAGAGATTAGCTGGAATAAACAAACAGCAAGACAGACAGACAAGAAAATAGATTTTTTCTTTAAGTACCGTATGTACTTTCATTACATTTAGTAAAAAGCTGTTAATTTGAAATTACAAACTTACACTAAGGGTAAAACCTTAAGGACCCTATTACCACAGCATAAAAATCGTAACTGTGCTATTACTAAGACTTCGCCGTATGCCTGTCTGTCTGTCTGTCCGTCTGTCACCAGGCTGTATCTCATGAACCGTGATAGTAAGACAGTTGACATTTTCACAGATGATGTATATCTGTTACTGCTATAACAACACATTATAAAAAAAACATGTCTGTTTTGTTTAGGAGATTTGTAGATAATGGTACGTAGCCCTTCGTGCGTGAGTCCGACTCGCACTTGCCAGTTTTTTTATGATTAAACGGCGTAGGCGGGACCGTATAATTAATGCCATGGGACCTTATGGTATATTTCGAAGTTATCACATTAATTATACAAGGTGGTAGGTTAGGTCTCTTGTGCAAGGGACCGTCTTGCAGACCACCGCAGTGCCAGATATTCTGCCGCTAAATAATAGTGCGCAATTATTACTGTGTTAGGGCGTGGTAAATAACTGGGTAATAAAGAGGCTCAATTACTAATGTCTCAGAATGACGAGTGCAGTATAGTGCCACGCAAAACTCCAGCGGCACCAGTGGGTGACAGTGCAATTGTCATAGGCAGTCTAGGTGCTTACCCAAGACGATTATCTGGTTTGTTATTTCGCTTCGACAAAGTTTCTTCTAGGGCTGTTCGGATACATATCATTGGAGGTGAGGAAGTTGCTGTCTACTTGCTGCAAAGTGCTTAGAGGGTCAGTCAACTCCCTACTGCATAACTTTTTATGCACGCTGAACGTACCAGACAAACGCTGGGTTCCTACGATACGAATAGACGCGGTCGGACCCATGACCTTTTTCGTACACCATCAAAGTCGTACTGTTGCGCGATCTATGTCTCCTTTAGGCACTGCGCAAACGTAGAAACTTTTAGTTGCCGACACGGCACACTATCACAGGGAACCGTAGTTGCTGTGTCCTGTAGCGGTGACCGGACACAGGCGCCGGTCGCTACTTCTTACCACTAGCACAATTCATTGCTTGTTTTCCGTCAGTCTCACCATCGACGTCGATGAAGAAAAATTATCTTTGCTCGTTGTGTTGATTATACGTCGACTTAGACGTCGTCGTCACTAACAATATACCTATACAGACAAATCAACCCGTGCCGCTGCGTCACCCGCTCAGTGTGCGTGGCTTGTGTCGCATCAGGAGACGGACACCGTATGTGCAACTCGTCCGTTTGCGCTTGCGCACCTCAATACAATGGTAAGGAAATTTGTAAATGTTGCTTGTGTCTTCCACTGATGACTTTTAGTTTCCAATTACCGACACCGAACACTTTTCGATCGTCAATGAGTATGTGTTAAGTGGACGCAACTGGACACAAAAAATGGTTATGTATACGCAGGGTGGTCCAACTTATCGATAGCATGTATCTGACACAAGACTCAAAAGTGTCCACGTTTGCGCTCTGCCTTAGTTCGTGCCCGCTGTCATTTCAATCAAAGTGCTCCTTTCGCTAACACTGATTTAGATTTATTTTTTGACAATTGTAGAACTCTTTTAGTACACTTTTTGACTTACTGTGTAAATTTGACTGATCAGTGGGATAGATCCCAAAAACGTGACAGCTCAATTGGCTTTGACGATGTTTTAACTGATTTGTGACCATTCCGTACCCAAGATACCCCTGGGGGTGCCACGGGAACTTGGATTAGGACCCGTGGCACCCCCTGGTCAATTAGTGCAGTGCGTTTGAATGTTTACAATACACATGGTATTAAAAGTATATATTCCTTCTTACTAATATATGATTTCGTTTTTATTTCTAACTAAATGCGCTCCCCGGTTTCACCCGCGTGTGAATGATGAATCAAAATGTATAGCCTATTTTCATCAGGGATAGAATCGGTCCCCACCTCGCGCATGGGCGCTGCCGCGGCACGCTCGCTGTGCTCGTTTGGCTCGCGCATTGTATGGTCACTATTTAACCTAACGCTCCTCATCGCTTCGCTCGTCGTCGCACCTATCGTGACTTTGCTCTGACTAGATACTCCGCGTACGTTCTGTGGGAGTAATTTTTGTCGAATGTTTGTTCTGTCGAAGCAATGACTTGTCGATATTATTTATATATAATACCTGTTGTTGACACTGACAGGTTAGCTGTCAATGTCAACAAAATAGCGGCCCAAGCGTTTCATTATACGCATTTTGACACATGCAACTTAGAAAACGTAGAATTTAGTTGAATTTACCTTCCGTTTTACGCATTGGGTAGTTATATGTTACTCGTAATTATTAGGTAATTGATTTTTGCGATATTTTAGAAAATAATTTTAATATAATTCGGCGCAGCTCCGGCAGCTAAAATTGCATAGGAGCGCATGGGAGCGCATGAGATGAACACCCTTGACCCTCCCACAGTGGCAGACTCCTCAAATTCAGGCGACTGGTTTTAAGATCCAACCCGACTTCTGTACTAAAAAGGGTGAATTAACTTGTCGAAGTCGGTACCATGATAGTTCAAAAGTGCCACAATATTAAGCACATGGTATCGAATTCGACAAGCTCTTTTACCACTTTTAGTGTTGAAGTCGGTTCCATTTACTAGTAAAAACATTTTTTTACCATTATAGAGACCCTTGCTGTTTACAGAATCGACCACCGTCAATGATAATATTATCAAATCATCAAAATAGGCGAACACTTTTCAGTTATTGGAGTGTAATTAAAAACTGCTGGACCGAGTTTGATGAAATTTACACGGGACCTCGGAAATATACTCTACCAAACAAAAAAGAATCATCAAAACTATTTCATAAACAACGAAGCTATCTGCGAACACGGTATACACAAAATATATACGGTCGAATTAACCCTTCAAGGGTCGATGTCATTATAACAATGATATTTCTATTGTGTCTGGCCGTGCGACCTTTAATACATTATGAAACCTCCTTCTTTTTTTGAAGTCGGTTAAATAAGACTCCAAATTAAATAAATTGATTAATTAAAATACGGTGTCGGTGTGTGTATGTTTAATAGTGCACATTCAACTGCAATTTCTAATAAGAGAAATAACATTAGGCAATGCATTGGAATGAAATGATTGAAATTGCGTTAAATTCATATTAAATTTAGATTATTGAAACTATTTTGTACTGGTATACTGTCTGTCCTATCACTATTTGATTGGTGGATTCACAGGAACGAGTAAATAGGACCCATGATACCACTGGTACACAGATGTACTCGTATGAATATTAGGATCTGGGGGTGCCACGGGTACTAATCCTAGTTCCCATGACACCCCCAGAGGTATATTCCAGGGGTATATTGGGTACAGAATGTTTGTGACGTTATTATTTTAATTTATGGACTTTTGGAGAAGGAGGGACTCTTTATGATGAACTCCTTCTACATGAAGCGGCCATCCAGGAAGTGGACGTGGATGAGTCCCGACGGTTCCACTACGAACGAGATAGACTTCATCATGACGACCAATAAGCGCATATTCAATGACGTCTCTGTGATCAGCAAGGTAAAAACCGGCAGCGATCACCGCATCGTAAGAGGCGCATTGAATATCAATGTCAAGCTTGAGAGGTCACGTCTGGTGAAGTCTACGCTCCGTCCTAATCGTGCCCAAATCCAAAACCCCGAAAAGTTTCAACTTGAACTTCAAAACCGTTTTCAGTGCTTAGCTGAATGCGACACAGTGGATGAGTTGAACAACGGGTTGGTGGAAACTGTCCAAGCGGTTGGGTCCGAATTCTGTGAGACCAAACGCCGCAGGAAAGCTCAAAAACTCTCAAAAGAAACTCTGAAACTAATGGCAGAACGGAGCGAAATGAGACTGCAGTCCGCAGTTGATATGTCGGATTACGGTAAACTCAATAGACGAATTTGGAAGTCCATGCGACACGACTTGCGTGCTTATAATACTGCGCGTATTACGGCAGCAATTGAGCGGAACCAGGGCTCTAAAGTGTTTGCAAAGGATTCGTCTATTGGGCAAAGCCAAATGACAAAACTGAAGACCGAAAATGGCAGTATCGTTTCATCCAAGCCTGAGATTCTGAGAGAGATTGAGAGCTTCTATCGACAGTTATATACCTCGACGCGCGAACCCGTCACTGAAGCAGCTCAGGACACCAGAGCAAAGTTAGTCCGACACTATACCGAAGACATCCCGGACATCAGCCTGTACGAGATTAGAATGGCTCTCAAACAGCTTGAGAATAACAAGGCGCCAGGAGAAGACGGAATTACGACTGAACTTCTGAGAGCGGGTGGTAGACCGATACTTTTAGTCCTCCAGAAGTTATTCAATTCTGTCATCTTCGAAGGCAAAACACCGGAAACGTGGCACAAGAGCGTGGTGGTGCTGTTCTTCAAAAAAGGTGATAAAACCTTATTGAAGAATTATAGGCCCATATCGCTCTTGAGCCACGTGTACAAGCTGTTTTCGAGAGTCATCACGAACCGTCTCGCACGCAGGTTTGATGAGTTCCAGCCTCCTGAACAAGCCGGTTTCCGAAGAGGCTTTAGCACCGTAGACCACATTCATACACTACGGCAGATTATACAGAAGACCGAAGAGTATAATCAGCCACTGTGTCTAGCGTTTGTGGATTACGAGAAAGCCTTTGATTCTATCGAGAAGTGGGCCATACTGCAGTCCTTGCAGCGATGCCAAATTGACTATAGGTATATCGAAGCGTTGAAGTGTTTATACAGCAAGGCCACTATGTCAGTCCGATTACAGGACCAGAGTACGGAACAAATTCCATTGCAGAGAGGTGTGAGACAGGGAGACGTCATCTCTCCGAAACTGTTCACTAACGCATTGGAGGATGTTTTCAAACTTTTGGACTGGAAAGGATGTGGCATCAACATTAATGGCGAATACATCACTAACCTTCGTTTTGCCGATGATATAGTTATAATGGCGGAGTCGCTCGAGGATATCGGCACCATGCTCAACGACCTCAGTAGAGTTTCCCAACAGGTTGGTCTTAAGATGAACATGGATAAGACGAAAATCATGTCCAATGTCCATGTTCCACCTATACCGGTAATTGTTGGAAACGATACACTCGAAGTTGTAGACGAGTACGTCTACCTGGGACAGACTGTCCAATTAGGTAGGTCCAACTTCGACAAGGAGGTCGCACGAAGAATCCAGCTCGGATGGGCAGCGTTCGGGAAGCTTCGATCCATATTTTCGTCCCCAATACCTCAGAGCCTGAAAACCAAGGTTTTCAACCAGTGTGTGTTGCCAGTGATGACTTATGGCACTGAGACGTGGTCCCTTACTGTGGGCCTCATTAACAAGCTTGAAGTCGCTCAACGAACAATGGAGAGGGCTATGCTTGGGGTTTCTCTACATAATCGAATCTGAAATGAGGAGATCCGTAGACGAACTAAAGTCACCGACATAGCTCGAAAGATTAGCCAGTTGAAGTGGCAATGGGCAGGTCACATCGCTCGCAGAACTGATAACCGATGGGGAAGAAAGGTTCTCGAGTGGCGACCACGCACCGGAAGGCGTAGTGTAGGCCGGCCCCCCGCTAGGTGGACCGACGACCTCATAAAAACCGCGGGGAATCGCTGGATGCAGGAAGCGAGTAGCCGGTCCAAGTGGCGTTCTATGGGGGAGGCCTATGTTCAGCAGTGGACGTCTTCCGGCTGATAATGATGATGATGATGATGATGGACTTTTGTTTTTGACATTGATTTATGTATTTTTATTTATCACACAAACAGTGTTAAAAATTTGAAATTAAATTGTGTTTGAAGATTTTGTGACATAAATATAAATGTGTAATTTGTTTTTATTATGTCAATCAATAAATTGAATTTGAATTGCCATATAGAGAACAATCTAAGATCGAAGGAAAAAGAGACATTATTTTTCTGTTGCTTACAACATACTTGGTAATATTTTTTTCTATTATCAGGCATTTTATTAAAATACATACCTACATATAATATATAAGCTGCGCTCTGCGGTTTCATCCGGGTGGTGATGGATGATGATGATGAAGAATCATAATATATATCGCCTATGTTACTCAGGGATAATGTAGCATTAAATGGTAAAATTTTTGTAATCGGTCCAGTTTCTTTTGAGTTTATTGGTTATGGTGATGGACGATGATGATGATGAATAAAAATATATAGCCTATGTTCATCAATGATAATTTGAGATACTAATGGTGATAAAAAATTCAATATTAGTATTATTGTATTAGTATAGATATATATTATGAGACAGCATCCACAACAGCTGGAACCTGGTTTAGACAGGACAGTGAGGTCACACAATATATAGTGTGTCACTAAGTAATGTAGTAAAACACTTATATTACCTATATGTAACTATGTTGTCCCTCAGAGTCCCATAGCAAATGCTGCACAATGTTTAGAAACTATCATTGCGTTGTTTCAAAGATGTTAAACAAAATAAAAATTATATCATGACAATTTTCGAACGTTTTATCCAGATCATATTACACGTGTACAACGTGTAATATGTATCTATATTATAGAGTATTATTTATAGTAACTATATCAAAAAAATCAGTTTCTAAAAAAATACTGAAATTGGGGAAAAAACACTGATTCCTTGCATCTCCACATGAACTACATACAAGTTGTTTTTATATTTGGTTTACACTAATGGAACTGTTAAAAATGAATTAATGAAACGTTTAACATTTTTCAAACGACCAATTTTTTATTTTTTTAACGTACTATTAAAAATGTATATATATATCGGCGCAACTACAACAGTTCGTCGAGAATAATTAAGTTTAATCATTTGATTGCCCTAAAAATAGTTTATAAATCATCAGTTCATTATTTTTGAGATGATTACGATGTAAAATTAATGTTATGATTGTAATTTCAATACTTTACCAACAAACTTGTAAACTCGTGCACGTGCGCCGAGTCCTATAAATACGGCCGCACTGTAGGCGCTCGTCTCAGTCGCTCTCGAGTCGCCGTACAGTACGGACCTCTTTGTGACGTTGTTACGCTGCTCGTTGAATATAAGAAGCTTATAAAAGTACTTGTGAAGTTTTACTTCGAGGACCCAAAAATGAGTGATCATCATGAAAACAACAATTGTGACGTCAGCAATGCTGACGTCACACTTTTTAAAAACACTCCGGAGGTGCTTTCTCCGTCATCAGAAGTGGGATCAGAACAAGCTCTGGTCCCAACCACATCCTCATCGACTTCGGTCCAACCTGTCACGACTGGAACAGCGCAGGGCAGTACCAGGCTGATAGGCCCTGCCTCATTGAACACTTCAGGAGTACCAGCAAACAACTTTAATACCATGCAGCCCATCACAACGGGAATTACCACAGACATGACGTCCACACCAATCGCTGCGGGAGATGATCTCGATACACTGCAAAACAACGCTGCAATCGCCCCTGATTCAGTGTCATCCACATCTTAAGCTGGCCAGTCAGTCCGGATAACTCACAACGACGAACACGCATCAACGGATTAAAACCGGCGAGTATAACATTCATTATGTTTCACGATATTTGCAACTAGAATCTAAAAGAATAAAATGTCTGGAGAGTGATACCTCTGAGCTAACCATGTGTTACCCTTGAGCTAACCACGGATCCTTGATGCATCCACAAGTGAACCATGAGATACCGTGGGGACGCCTTGTGGAACTATGGGTAGACACGTATACACCACAGATTCTAAATTAATAAGGCAGTGCACTTAAGATGTCTTAGTGTACTGTTGTAATCTACAAAAATGTCTGGAGAGTGATACCTCTGAGCTGACCATGTGTTACCCTTGAGCTAGCCACGGATCCTTGATGCATCCACAGTGAACCATGAGATACCGTGGGGACGCCTTGTGGAACTATGGGTAGACACGTATACACCACAGATTCTAAATTAATAAGGCAGTGCACTTAAGATGTCTTAGTGTACTGTTGTAATCTACAAAAATAAAATGTCGCCACGAGTACCCACGAGTATCCACGAGTACCCACGAGTATCCACGAGTACCCACGAGTATCCACGAGTACCCACGAGTATCCACGAGTATCCACGAGTACCCACAACTATCCACGAGTATCCACGAGTATCCACGAGTACCCACAACTATCCTAAAAACACTTCTAAATATTTTTACAACACTCATTAACACTAAGCAACACAAGTTGCTTACAGATACCAAACTCAGAAGAAAACCATTTCGTTGTTTCAGATACACAATCAGGCTGGTGCAGAGCACGCACCGCCTGTCAGAATGGCCGTATCGGCGCAACTACAACAGTTCGTCGAGAATAATTAAGTTTAATCATTTGATTGCCCTAAAAATAGTTTATAAATCATCAGTTCATTATTTTTGAGATGATTACGATGTAAAATTAATGTTATGATTGTAATTTCAATACTTTACCAACAAACTTGTAAACTCGTGCACGTGCGCCGAGTCCTATAAATACGGCCGCACTGTAGGCGCTCGTCTCAGTCGCTCTCGAGTCGCCGTACAGTACGGACCTCTTTGTGACGTTGTTACGCTGCTCGTTGAATATAAGAAGCTTATAAAAGTACTTGTGAAGTTTTACTTCGAGGACCCAAAAATGAGTGATCATCATGAAAACAACAATTGTGACGTCAGCAATGCTGACGTCACACTTTTTAAAAACACTCCGGAGGTGCTTTCTCCGTCATATATATTATAATATGCCGTGGTGGTACCGGCTACGAATTGTACCCCCCCTAACTTTTCCCGTGGGTGCCGTAAGAGGCGGCTAAGGGAATATCCGGGAAATGGGCAGCAGCATTTCCCGCAGTCTGCGTCAACATCCACTGCGATCACCAAGACGCCTGCCAAGCGTGGTGCATTAAGGCAAATCCCCCCCCATGACAATTAACATTAAACCACGGCCCCCAGTTCCCGGCAGCTCTGCTATCCGTGGCTACGGTAGCGGCCATTGTAACGGTGGAGCAGGGGGTGCGAAGAATCTCCGGCAGAGATCCGGCTACCAATCCCAAAAACGACCCCTGGCCCTGGCAATATACAATACACGCACGCTCAGGACCGACGAAAAGATGGTCGAATTGGAGGAAGAGACGCTCAAGTTACGCTGGGATGTCATGGGATTATCTGAAGTCCGAAGACAGGGACAGGACACGATAATTCTAAATTCCGGCAACTTGTTCTTCCACCGGGAGGGAGACCAACAATCCCAGGGTGGTGTCGGGTTCCTCGTCCGCAAGTCTCTCGTTAACAACGTAGTGAAAGTCGATAGTGTGTCGGCTAGGGTAGCGTCCCTTATACTCAGAATAACCAAACGGTATTCGCTGAAGGTTATACAGGTATACGCACCGACCTCGGCACACTCGGACAATGAAGTAGAAAGTATGTACGAGAAAATATCCAGGGCCATGCATACTTCTAAAACCTACTTCACTGTTGTAATGGGAGACTTCAACGCAAAGCTAGGCACAAGGAAACGTGATGAGTTGAGAGTAGGGCCATTTGGATACGGGCAGCGGAACTCGAGAGGACAGAGGCTGGCTGACTTCATGGAGAAGGAGGGACTCTTTATGATGAACTCCTTCTACATGAAGCGGCCATCCAGGAAGTGGACGTGGATGAGTCCCGACGGTTCCACTACGAACGAGATAGACTTCATCATGACGACCAATAAGCGCATATTCAATGACGTCTCTGTGATCAGCAAGGTAAAAACCGGCAGCGATCACCGCATCGTAAGAGGCGCATTGAATATCAATGTCAAGCTTGACCTAATCGTGCCCAAATCCAAAACCCCGAAAAGTTTCAACTTGAACTTCAAAACCGTTTTCAGTGCTTAGCTGAATGCGACACAGTGGATGAGTTGAACAACGGGTTGGTGGAAACTGTCCAAGCGGTTGGGTCCGAATTCTGTGAGACCAAACGCCGCAGGAAAGCTCAAAAACTCTCAAAAGAAACTCTGAAACTAATGGCAGAACGGAGCGAAATGAGACTGCAGTCCGCAGTTGATATGTCGGATTACGGTAAACTCCAAGTGGCGTTCTATGGGGAAGGCCTATGTTCAGCAGTGGACGTCTTCCGGCTGATAATGATGATGATGATGATGATTAAAAATTTAAGAGATTTTTCGGCAGAGGTCCGTGCGCACATGCGCAGTGGTTACTCGGAGGACTGAGTTCGAGGTGCGAATGCCGCCCAGGACGATTCTAAAGGTAGTTCGCCCAGGTTTTTCAGGCAATGTCGTGCTGTCCGTATTATTGCAGACACAGAAGTCACTTAACACCTAGAACCTACAAATGCATAGAACTATAGCTTATCTAAGCGTCTTCTATACAGTTTGTTGCATGGTGAATGTTGAAACTCTTTAATCTTATTCCTCTTTACCATTCAGATCCCTACTCGTTCCGGCCTAGCATGCCATTCATACACTGTTCAAATTTCTTACCAAATGTTTGGCAGTCCTACATCTATCGTGTAAGTAAATTGTGGAATGCTCTGCTGGCGTACGTTTTTCCTTGCTGCCATGACCGTGTCTTTCAAGCGAGGCGTGAAAAATCTCTCAGGTCATCATAGGGGCGATTAACGCAGCTTACGGCTGTATTAATAGTCATCTTGATTCCATCTCCGCTTTCCATCAGATGAGAGGGGGTCACTTTGATGTACTATTATAAAATAAATAGTACTATAGAAGTGCGCACACTCTCTATTGCATAGAGGCTGATATCATGTGTCGGTATATCCACCAAGATAGTACCTTGGACAAGAGAGCTACCCCCTGTCAAGGAATAGTATCATCCTGACTCCTATTAAGGCTTACTGAGTATCAGTACAAGTAATTACGTAGGTACATAACGGCTTACGTAGGAACCATTAACCAGGCTCTAGTTTACCTATCATTAAATTCTTGATCTGTTCATTAAAACGATTTGAACACAAATGTGAATAGTTAACTACGCAAGTCCAATTATGAAATGAGGAAAGATGTTGCAAGCAAAAAAACTATTGGCATGGATTGATAATTCCTACAAAGGCATTTGATCTTTAATTAAAATAAATATCTACATAGGTATAAAACTGTAAGAAAACTGAATTAAATTGGGTTGTTTCAGAGATGAAATGTGAAAAACAGATGCGGATACGTACTTAGATGGCGACAAAAATACTGTTGCTTTGGTAAAGCAAATGGATATGCATGATGCAGGAAATTTATCTTTTTTACGTTGATATATCTCATGTGTCTATAATTTCGTCGCCACCCATAGCCATCAAAACAAAACATAGTGATGCGAACAGTATTGCTTCGCAGTAGAAATGGGTATGGAGGCAGTACTACTCCGGGTGGCAGTCCACGAACATATCCAAATTTACCTTAGATTTAACTCGAGGAAAGGCTATAAGGAAACTGTGCGAGCTCGCCCATAAGGAAAATAAACATACCTTAAGACTTTGGCGGGAATTTGTCTTGATTTTTGTTAATTTTATAAAGAATATAATTTTGATGATTGGTATAAGAATATTTTCCAAAATGCGTGTTTCGTGTGGCAATGCACTAGACACACTAGTACACTTTTAATTAAGTAACAAATTAGTATTTTCTCCACTCAATCGTTCCGTAATTACTGAGAATCGTGACCCCTTCGTCACGGTAATATTATAATACTTATTACCGTGCTTTCATTGCAGATTGTCGACTGTTTATATTCATCGAGTTCTGTTGCGAGCCTGATGAAGAGCTCTTGAGCTATTCATATCAGAGACAAAACCGCCTTCGTCTTGGGCGAGTGCGAATGCCCAGCTGCACTTCAGGATTCTACTCTAAAATTCTAATCTAAAATCCCTCTTCCGTTCAAACTTCCTTGCTCCACTCGAGAGTTGACTCCAAACTCCTCCCTTTCGCTCGGAATTTATAAATAAGACGCTACTCCTATCCCTTTATGCTTATGTAGGTATCAATGTCCAAAAACTACTCACTCTATAATTACTTACATTTTCAATGATTTACTAATTATTATATCTGCCATTCCGAAATTTATTCCTGTCAGATTGCTATTAGATAACTAGCCGTGACCTACCAGAGGCATTACCTATGTCTATGTATAATTGCTAACTACAGATAACAAAACTAATTCTATTGTATTGTTCGAAAAATGCTGACCAATCTAAGTTAGATTGAAACTAGTGCTGAGAAATGTTCCAATTCAATGTTGCATAGAAATAAGTACCTACCGAATTATTTTAGAATGTTCTTGTGTAAGTTCAATTAAAATATACATATACTAGTAGCGCTTCGCGGTTTCACCCGCGTGGTGATGGCGTGGTATAATGTAGATGGATGGTGATGAGATGAATCAAATACTGATAGCGTATGTTACTCAGGCATAATGTAGCTTTATACTCGTGAAAGAAATGTTTGAATCGGTTTAGTACATCTACGTGTATCCATTACAAAAAACAAACAATCATATATCTGTCCTCTTTATTATTAGAGTTGATAAGAATGAATACCAAGGTACGAATAATGTGGCCTAGTTTGTACCAGCGTTACTATAGTATATTTAGAAAATGAAAAAATATTTATTGTGACATAACTGTAATGTAGACTTCTTTGTACATATTGACGTCTTCTATAAAACAGCCGTGTGATTCTCTAAGAGCAAACATCGTTGCATCTTAGACAACATCCGTGAAAAAATAACGAGATGACAAGAAACGTTGGAAAAGCAACCTTATGTACAAGAGCAATATCTCAAAAAGTGTTTGACATCGGTGAGCTCATCGACGAGCGCATCGACGAATCGTTAGAGAATCGCACGGCTGTAGTACATCACTTTGCTCTATTGTCAATAGCTTAGACTAATAATAATGGTCAATAGTTCCCGCAGCGTACGCGATATAATTACTTTTTTGGTTTTTCACACCTTGGGTTACATTATCAAAGTTTTCATACGAATCCCTAACTTTTTGATAATATTTGTTCATCAGGGAAAATGTAGGATTCTAATGGTGAAATATTTTTTCTAATCGGTCCAGTAGTTTTGGAGCCTATCCAATTCAAACAAACAAGCAAATCTTTGCTCTTTATAATATTATATTATATAATGTAGATACCTGTAATTTGACTAGATGTTTCTCTACAATATTTAATCAGTTGTAGGTACATTTGCCATTTCTCAAGTTAATTATTTTGATAAAGTGATATTTTTATCCAGTAGTCAGGGTCGAGTCACAGTCACATAAATAAGTTTGTCATTAGTCACTGTCCTAAGTCACGTTTTAGTAATGCGGTTGATGCATTACCAAAACTTTCTAAGGCGATTGACGTGGAAAACATAGGTATATAATCCACCACTATTAAGGGTCAAAACTAGCATGAACAAAGATTAAGGTAAATTAAACAAAATCGACGATAGGCATTGTTAGGTTTATGACCTGCCATCAACACATCACTTAGGTACTTAAAAACGACAGGACATAATTATTGTTAGCTACAGTATTTATTGTATGCGTGTATTTCAGTTCGGCCGTTATCAGCATTATCATCATTTCAGCCGTAGAACTTCATAGGCCTCCCTCTTATATTATTTCCAAACGGACCGGTTGGAAGCGGCCTGTATCCGTCGTCATGCCATCCTCACGCGTACCGAACGAGTTTAAGTAAAAATAAAATTCAATCATTTTGATATGATAATCGTCATTGTGTAAGAAGTCGTTAGGTTACCAAAAAGGTTTTTCCGTATGCAATACTTTTTAAGAAACTGTTTTCTGTTGGTTATCAGGAAAAGCACAAGCAGTAAAGTAATATACACATTACACACCAACGGTATGACAGTCCACAAACTCAAAGTTGGTTAGTAAGCGATGGAAAGCTTTACGCTTGGTTTTTCTCTAAGGGTTCGGATTCGGGACGTAAGTACTTGCCAAAGAACGAAGGACACTGATATAGCTCAGTGTATTAGCAGGCTAACCGATAACGAATGGGGTAGACTAGTTCATGCGTGGAGACAACGAACCGGCAAACCAAGTATGGGGCCACATAAATAGCACAGAGTTCCCAACTGATATTGGGGTAGGCACAACATGAGTATTAGACATAATTTTCGTCTTGTCTATGTTCATCTTAAGGCCTACCCGTTGTAATACGTGATGGAGGCCTTCGAGCATTGTAGTATGTCTTCCATGGATTCTGCCATGACTACATTATCGTAGGCAAATCGAAGATGAGTTATATGTTGTTACTTGCCGTTGACGTTGATGCCGAGTCCTTGCCATTCCAAAAGCTCTTAGTTTTCTAATGCAGTGGTGAACAGTTTGGGAGATATACATCTCCCTGTCTCACGCCTCTGTACAATGCAATTGCCTTCGAACTCTGCTACTGTACTTGGACTGCACTGTTGGCTTTATTGTACAAACACTTCAACCTTCGATTTACCGATAGTCACTACGGCATCGCTGGAGAGACTCAAGCACTCCCCACGTCTCGATCGAATCAAAGGCCTTCTCATACTCCACAAACGCTAAACAAAGAGGCAAGTTATACTCTTCGGTCTTCTGTATAACTAAGCGTGTGGATGTGGTCTAATGTATACTGTAGCGTTTTCGGAAACCGGCTTTTTCCGGAGGCTGGAATTCATCAAACTTGCGACTGAGACGGTTCATGGTGACCTTTGAACTGCTTATAAAACATGGCTCAAAAGCGAGATGAGTCTATAATTCTTAAATAAAGTGCTGTCATCTTTCTTAAAGAATAGCACCACAATGCTTTTGTTCCATGCTTCTGGCGTTAAACCTTTGAATAAGACGATAAGAACTTCTGAAGGACTTTAAGTACCGGTGTTCTAACCGCTTTCAGAAGCTCAGATGTGATACCGTCGTCACCCGGCGCCTTGTTGTTCTTAAGCTGTTTCAAGGCCATTCTAATCTCGTACAGGCTGATGTCCGGGATATCTTCGGTATAATGTCGGGTCAGCTTGGCTATTGGGTATTTGGCCGAGCTGATAACAGGTTTAGCGACTGAGAAATATAATAATAAAAATTAAATGTAGGAAAAATAATCAAGAAGAAAGAATAAACAACAATAGAGGCGACTGGAGGAGAAGATCCGAAGTTCGTTCGCTGATGCCATACTTATATCTAATGCAAACGAATGCATAAATCTAACAGCTAGTGCACTGATGTAGTAGGTACCTACGGATGATGATGATGATGAAGACGGCAATAATAAGCGGTAATACAAAAAATAATGAGACAAATCAGCAACACCACGTCAAACTGCGCACGTTGAAGATGTGTTTCTGATGATACATTCTATAGGTAGGTAGTACGAGTATGATCATTGGGGCGTTGAAATGCGTAGTGAGTTTACTAAATTTCATACAAAAGGGCCGATTGCATAAATACTCACTTGTTCACAAGTTATAAGTGTTGTAAATAGGCAGATATACCTATTTATGTTAGAGCTCGGTTTGGAAATCTTTGTTGAAATCTGTGCTCAGCAATTGTATACGTTTCTTACGATGTGGAGTAATGCATAGACCAAATTGGCGTAAGTTTATAGTAGTAGGTCACGGTTTTTTCCTATTTATTTCATAGTACCTGGATGACCTGGATTTTGTTTTGAGAAACCTGACCTGTTTTTGGCTTAGAGTTGCTTAACACTCCATCTATTTGTCAAGTAGATTACTGTTGTTGAGTCAGTAAATCAGTTTTTTGTAGCAATTTTTATTGCCTGAAAACACGGATAAAACGATATTTTCAAAATATGAAACCCAGCTAGATCGATTTATCGCCCCCGAAATTTTTGGAGCCGTTTTCGAGATTATAATCAATATATATATATATATATATATATATATATATATATATATATATATATATATATATACATATATATATATATATATATACATATACATAAAAAATTGCTCGTTTGAAGGTATTAGATAGATAGATTCACTGCAGTTTATGAGCTTTATGAATCTCACAATGGAACAACACGGCAACAACAAACGCCACTTACGGACGGACGAACGGATAGATGGGTGAACAGACGGAATGATCGAGAATAATGTTTTTCCGTGACGAGGGAGTAAGAAAGACTAATAAAATTAAATATCCAGCATTTTTGATAATGCATACATCATGCTCATAGGAGCAGTATAACAAAAATGCGTTAATTAACTTAATTTTAATACAACGTACTAGAATATTATGGGCACAGACATAAAGCCGCTCACTCGGCAATACTAAGTCCCTTAACACCCTTTTATCGCAAGTGTCGCAAGTCGATAAAAGCATAATTATGGCTAACAATGACTTTATTTTCGTAAATTAACGTTTCCGACACTTCGAAAATGTACCAAATATCACGCGAATATTAGTAAAAGTTTAGTAGAACAAGGTCTGCTTCAATGCTTTGTTATCAAACTGTTGTCACTCAGCTGTTTACGTAACATAATCGTACTGGTTGTAGTCACGCAATACATTCAACAGAATTTTAATATACCTATGTGACTGATAATGTAATCATCCATATTGACGTAAATGTTTTTTTTTAAATTTGATTTTAATAATATGTTCCTACCGCTGCGTGGTGTATAGACTGTAAACTCAAATACCTATTAAGGCGCGGTCGTATCCTGATGATAGTAAAAAGCAGAATCTTTAAACATCGAGTGTAACGAAACAGTTCAATAATAATCTATAAAAAAAAAACCTAGGTTAGAAAAGGAACAGCAAAGAGTAATAACCGAACAGAATTCATAAATATTACTCGCTCTCTGCAGAAAAAATTCCTAAATAGGTGCATAAAAATAAACTTTCACGTCCAAACTCTCAGAATTTTCAGCGATAGCACTATATTATTTTTTAGGTAATACATAGCCAACATATAGTACTAAAGTAGTAACCAGCAGTTTTTTCAATTGTGTTAGTATATATCGAAAGATATAAAGAAAACGTACAAAATTAACGCATTTTCGCATTACATCGTTCAATCTAACAAGCGATTTTCAACCTTACGTAAAGCATCGTACATTCTTTTAAAATTGAGGTTGGACCGCGTTTTAAATATACAATTTAGCGCTCTAATTATCTACCATCTGTAGTTTTTTTGCTATTTCAAATTCTATTTCTATTAAATACTAGTTTGTCTGCAGCTGGTTAGTCAAACTGTTTAAACGATAAGGTAATAAAAGACGAAAGCTAATTCCTACATTGAAAGCCTTTACCTAAAATAAGTACCGTTTTTTCTATTACTCATTGATTTAAGTTTTTTAAATGATGTTAATTTTAATGTATGCAAAATACATTTTCAAATAAACTTCATGATAAAACTCAATGTCATTATAATTATGTAATAAGCAAACTTGAACTTATGCGTTGTCAATATCATGATCAAGCAAGATCAGCTTTGTACACACAGATTAGAAATACGATGTCGTTCAACTTAAGACTATTCAATATCTGAGGATTTAGGTAAAAATTCGGTTTCCTACCCTCATTATTATATATCCTATCCTACTAATATTATAAACGCGAAAGTTTGTGAGTATGGATGTGTGAATCTTTGTTACTCTTTCACGCCCATATCGCGGATGATGTAATTTGGTATGAAGGTAGATGAGGCGCTGGATTCACCCCTTTTTCTACCGACTTCCAAAAAAAGGAGGAGGTATTCAATTCGACTATTTAAAAAAAATATATATATATATGTTACCTCATAACTTTCGACTGGGTGAACCGTTTTCATTGAAAGCTGGTGCTTCCCGTGTGGTCCCATTTAAATTTCATCAAATTCGGTCCAGTAGTTTTTGAGATATACTCCAATAACTGAATAGAATGGAAGTCGGTATTGAATTTTTCAAATTGTACTTGTCCTTCTTCTTTCCATGCACAAGTCCGATTGCGGACCCATACTGCGTGGCGGACCGCGACAACGAGCTTGCGCACTCACGTCTGAAGAACTCCGGACAAAGCTGAAACATTTGCCAATACGTTTAATCTTGTTTGATTATTAAAGAAGATTATACCATAATATATTATGAACAATATATTACCTTTCCGATAAAGATAGAAGCCAAAAATAAGTGTTCCCATCAAAAAGTACTTAACTATAGAAACATAATATCTTCATAATCAAAGTACCTACATTAGTTACAACCAGGTTCGAAGCCTCAATCCTGAATATGTGTACTTATAAATAATTACGTCGACATACTCACACATTTGTTTTCTAATATAATTATCTAGTCTTCATGACGATGGCTAGTGGCAACCAGGGCTTGATTAAAACCCTGACAGGGGTTCTAGCCGTCCTGCAGGCCTAGAAAAAAGATGTTTCTGTTAACGTTAACGCCAAACTACTACTCCATAATGTATGGCGTTGACATTACCTGTGGAAAAGTCACGTGACGTCACGCTAAGTTCGTAGACGGGACCCGGGAACGTTCTGTCTTGTAGCATGTGCAGAAAAACACCTGCTTTAATTTTGTCTAGGCCTGCTGGGCGTCACAATGACTGAGCACGCCCTAATTAATTATTGTAAAATATTATTTACACATTACTATTTCAGATGCAGTAAATAATAAGATTCTGAGAAGGAAGTAATTGTAACAATATAAGTACTTCTTTCTTTTACAGTTTCAAACTTAAAGTATTTTTAACCGACTTCAAAAAAGGAGGAGGATATATTATGTTCGTCTGTATGTATTTTTGTGTATGTTCACCGATTTCTCATTAATTTGTAAACCGATTCTCAATTTTTGTTTTGTTTGGTAGAGTACACTTCTGAGGTGGTTCCATTTAAATTTCACTAAATTCGGTTCAGCAGTTTCTGTGTTACTCTCTAATAACTAAATAGTGTTTCACCTATGTTGATGATATCATCATTGACGGTGAATGAAAATCGAGCAAAGGATGAAATTTTTTTTTGTACATACAATGGAACCGACTTCAACACCAAAAAGTGTGAAATAACTTGTTGAAGCCGGTATCCTGCACACAATATTGTTATAATAGGTTGGAGAAGTCGGTTCCAGTTTTTGGTATACATTTTTTTTCACACTTTTTAGTGACCTTTGCTAATTACGGGATCATTCAAGATTTGTAAAATAAGACAAGTATTTTCATAACTGGATTGAATATTAAATTCAATATTGAAACTTTCAAATTAATTTTCATCATGAACAGTATTAAGACGCGAGTTTAAAGACTCGTACCGAGTAATTTTATGCAAATCAATATGTTACGCTACTAATTGAAGCTGTAAACATACAATGTACATAATTATGCTCAGAATGTTATTCCAACAACTCATTATGTTTGCCATTTCCATGGTATACAATTTTGCTCGAAGCTTTGAATAAATTCATTGACTGGGGTATCATCTCTTACTAATAATCGTATAATTTTCCTCCAGTAGCACTGTATGCTCAGCTCAGTCGATACTCCACATCAGCCTTACCCAGGCTATAACCTAATTAGCCTGTATCGTAGATCAGGCCGTGGCAATGAAGATTAAACCATCGGATCTTGTCGGATGCTGATATTTGTGATAAAAGACAAACATAATAAGTAGACATAAAAATAAACCTTAAATAGGACAAGTACAATTTAAAACAAGTATAATTTGAAAAATTAAATACCGACTTCCATTCTATTCTGTTATTGGAATGTAACTCAAAAACTACTAGACCGAATTTGATGAAATTTAAATGGGACCACACGGGAAGCACCAGCTTTCAAACAAAAAATAATTTCGAGAATCGTTCACCCAGTCAAAAGTTGTGAGGTAACAAACATAAAAAAAATACAGTCGAATTGAGTACCTCCTCCTTTTTGGAAGTCTTTAGAAAAGTAGGATACAGGCACTTATCAGTTGTATTAACAAACAAGCAAAATGTTGATCAAACACGCCGATGAGCATTGTGCAGGGGCATGGGCAAAGGAGAACATTGAAATTTTAAAACAGCCATAGGACATTGATATTGTAACAGCTATATGGAGGCTCCTCAGGGATTATCATGGGATAACCAAACAAACGCCATGTGTGTTCGTCTTCGCACATGACCCACATATTTAAAACGCTGGGCTCGGTTGCTGATCCCTGTACTCTCAGGATAGGATACCAAGACCTGTGCCAGTCGGTTCTCAACTATTGCATCGGGATCCGCAACCAAACAAAGTACTATTTCTTAATATTGAAAGGGATCAAATACTCCTCGGTAAAGTGGCTTACAAAACCTCTATATATACTCCCCATATCTATTATAAGAAGACACTCAAGATCGAGTACGGCAGTTGTATATTTTAGCTGTCACATAGCGCTACCATAAAATAGCTCCATAACTTCTACTTGGCCTTTTAAAAAAACAAGGACTTGAGTAGGCTAACGTGCTTTTTCACATAAGGGGACATGGTTGTTGACACAGCGGCTTGACAGGCTCCTTGAGATTTTTAAATGATCGCTCTATGTTTGTAAAAAGAAAATCGGGTCATGAATGTCCAGTCTCGATATGAAAAAAAATACAAACTTTTAAAAAGAATTTTCTGACGATATGGTGCTTGCCCCACCATCCGTCGGCAATTTCTATAGGACAGCTAATAGTAAAAAACAATTATCCTTCAACTGCTGTGCGATTCTCTGAGCAAACATCGTTGCATCTTTGACAACATCCGTGAAACAAATGACGAGATGACAAGAAACGTTGGAAAAACAATCTTATGTACAAGGCCGATATCGCATAAAGTATCTGACATCGGTAAGCTCGTCGACGAACGCAACGACGAATCATTAGTTCCTAAAACTCAGTTACTTACATCTTGTATGTCATATTGTTGACTGAATACTATAATTAAATAGATGGTTGCTAGAAAAACAAACCGTTGGTTTTCAAAAAGTCACTATATGTACTCCCTCCACATACATACGTACACCCTAACAGACACACACATATTATACACGTACGTGCTTGCGAATTGGATTTTGACCTTCACATTGGCCATCATAGTATTAAGTATTTATTTTTGCTTATTTTATATTCTACCTACCTTTATTATATCTTATAATAAAGCTTAATCAAACAAAAAGGAAGAAGAACCTGAATTCCACAATACAGGCCAACCTAGTGTGGGATTTAGAGATCATAAAAACTCTTAATTTATTAAAACCTGTTCTACACTTTATATGTGTTGTACCTGCTAAGTTTTTCTTTATCTAAACAAGTACTCATAAACAAAAATCAGCAAAAACAGCTTTATTTTTTTTCAATGTTGACAGATGTTAATTGATCGGTCTACGGTGGATCACGCCTGCCTTGAAAACTCCTGTTTAGTCGTAATTTGAAGACACCCAGATTTTTTCTACGGGGAAGCACTGACTCGAACAATGATTAGATGCAATCATTTGGGGTACCCATTATAAACTTATATACTCGTACAATCGAAACGCTTCGTGCACATTAGAGGAATTTGGACCGATGTCGCATCTCCGTCTGGCTGGTTTTAGATGTTATGGCGATACAGGAATCAAGCTATGTAACTCCAGAACACACTAGCTCTTCTAAAATTCATTACTTAGTTCCAACTAATGTAGACTTAAACAATCTATACATAAGGTCTGAATATCCTGGCAGTTATATTAATATCACGCGTCATTCTATTTCCAAACTTATCTTTAGGACATACATATCTTATTGGGAGGTCGTGACACATATTTCACTTATGTGACTCTATCCCGAGTAAGCGTGACTAAAATTGTGTCAAAGTATAAATATGCCAAATTCAAATAAAATCGTATAAATGTAACCTGCTGCACGTTTATCCTCGAGTGCATCTCGAGTGTCTGTCTAAACTAGCAGCTAACTCGTCGACTTACGAGTCGTATGGTGGATGCTCCCGGGACCACGAAGAGAATTTATTCTTCAAAGAAGGTCGGGCTTAGCAGAAAAAGGATGAAACCACAATACAACAGTTTAATTTTTCTACCGATTTCCAAAAAGGAGGAGGTACTAAATTCGACTGTATTTTTTAATGTTTTTTAACTCATAACTTTCTAAAAGCTGGTGCTTCTCGTGTAGTCCCATTTTAATTTCATCAATTTAGGTTTAGTAGTTTTTGAGTTACAGCCCAATAACTGAATAGAATGGAAGTCGGTATTAAATTTTTCAAATTGTACTTGTATCTTACTAATACTGTAAAGGCGGATGTTTGGATAGGTAGATGGAGGTTTGTTACTCAATCACGCCATGTAGATAGATGATGAGGTGCTGGAACAACACATAAGATACCTTTTATCATCATCATCGTCATTCATAACCACGCGGGTGAAACCGCGGGGTGCAGCTAATTATAAAACTGGACATCATGGCGATTTAAAAAAATACGTTCGTTTTGATAATTATGCGTGGGTAAGGAGTAATAGGGTACTATTATTCTTACTCTGTGGTAAAAGCACAGAATAAATAACAGTGCTATGTAGTATAATTGTAAGCAGGTAAGGTACATAAACCTCCCATGTAGAACAAGGCAAATGAACAGCCGACGGTTTTGTAAAAACCCGGAAAAATACTGATTAGACAGAAGTTACTACCTAAGCCTTAAGGACCTTGACATTATGAAGATAAGGCTTATTCTAACATAATAAAATTATAAAGAAAGCAAGCTGCACGCACGAGCCTCGCTCTTGTCCCGTATGTCATTGACTGATTTTTCATGACTACGACCTTCATTTGTTAACAAGACGTTACGTTACCAGCTGTTTCGTTACAATGTTGTACCCCTCGATTTCAGTTTGTGTCGGTTTGCCGCGCGGTCAGAGCAGACCTCTTGTAGACAATACAGTGCCTTGACTTTTATATTAAAAAAAATACATAATAAGTGCATGTTGGTGACGGCTTCTATTGTGACAAAATGTTTGGGAAAGTGGACTGGTGAGTTTGTTAATTGTCCAAAAAGAAAGAAGCGCCTTTAAAAATATTTAATTATAAAATATTTTTGTGCCGATACTAAAACTAATAATACTATAACTGCACCTGCTAAAACGAAACTTGATAATAATTAGTTGAAGTTGTGCCACCCGTGTATACAGGAGGACTTCCTCAAGTGAAGACTAGGGTTGTCTTGTGTGGTCATACATAAGCCTATCACAACATCCAAGTTCCGAGAACATACGTTAATGTTCATCACACGAATATTTCATCCGGAGTATGTCCAATGTCTTACCACCCGGAGACCACGTGTAAGAGGTTGCAAGTGCCCGTTCTGGTGGCTACCACCACAGGTCCAAATATCCTGAACACAGCTCCGTGGTGATTATCTCAGTGCAGTGCCATATAGAACTTTGAGCTTTAGTTTCGCACTCTAATTATCATGGGCAGGCGAGGAGCTCACTGTCAGGCGAGTAACTTAGCGGTCCCGTCACTTAGTCTAACGGACGTATTCGTATAGAACCCGCGCCACAAAATAAGTTCTATAGACGCGGCGCTAGTAATGTAATGTACATGATACATTACATACGAATTTAGTTAGTTCCCCTAATTTCCCGCGGGACATAATCTGTGGCGCGAACTCTACGTACTAGAGTACGTAAAAGAATTGTAAACAGATTAGAGATTGATTTGATAGAGATGTAGAGATTAAAATATTTTTTTTATTTTGTCCGAACTATTTAGGTTCAATTATTTCCAGGTGTGATTGATCAAACATTTACTTTTTGCGTGAATAATTATTTACGTAGTAGTGAATCGTGGTTGGCCTTTTAAGGCTTGCAGTTACTGAACGTAGAGTAAAACAGAACGAAAAAAGAAGTAAAAGTAAGAAACAAACAAATGTTGATTGTTCATAGACAGAAGTATCTTTTGTCACGGTAACATTATATTACCGTGGTTTTGTGCTCTTTGGTGCTAATTAGACTTAGTAGAGAGCTAAGTATGTACGTATCCTATCATATAAGGGCTTTGAATCGTAAATATGATCAACGCTCTAACTAGAGTTAGTAGGGCGATATATAGAGTGTTTGGTAGAGGGACCGACAAACTAAATGAGCGTGTTCGGGGGACCACTTGGAGAATACAAGTTGGCCAAAAAAAATCCCCGACCACCCAATATGTTTAACTTTTTTTCTGTGATTTTTCCTTTTTTCTCCGAAATTGTACCTATTTACCACCATAACTCTCACTTAGCTCTCTACTGCCGCATAACGGACTGCATAGCTTGCCGGCCCAGCACACGGGTTCTGCAGTAGTAGCTTGCTCCTGCAAGCTATTGCAACGTACCCAGGCGGTTCTCCTTTCGCAGGTTAGGTACGTTTGGCCGGCGCACCGCTCGGGCGGTCTATGGATGGCATATGGCAGTAGGTTGCCGCTTGGATTTATTCGTACGTAGTACAGAATAATTAATAATAATAACCGTGTAGCTCGTAATTTGCCACGAACAATGCTACATGGCTTGGCTACACCAACGTTCAACGTTATTTCCCATCATCGCCTTAAACTACGCGCTAATTATTCCAATAGTTATCGCGATAAATTAAGCGGCCATAATGGAACCGTCAACGTCAACGCCCATTTCATTAGCAATAATGTAACAGAATAAATAACAATACTACGTTTCCATATATAACGAGTTTATAGTAAAGCATAGATTTTTATTATATGTTTTACTCGTTGCTCAGTTTCACCCACGTGGAGATGGATGATGAAGATAATGGAAACTATTCCATGTGTAAGCTAGTGCCTCATCACCTACCACAATTCATCCAAATTTGTTAAGCTGTTTTGCGTAATTCAGTAACTGACATACATCCCACATTTCACATTTACAAGTAGGAACGACAAACAATAAAATAGAGGTCTACAATATTTCCTGGAAATCGATGACTTTATCATTCATCCACTCCATAAAAGGCTTTGTACAAACACGTGCGACCCCTTCGGGATCACGGTGCACAATGTAAAACTTTGCTGTAGCCTCTTCGAAATCATAATTCTCGCGTTATTAACTCTCTTTGATGTGAAAATAATACCGCCATCCAATTTATCGCCCAACGTCAGCAGTGATAGCGATAAGTGGTGGCTTCTTGTATCTATAGATACAAGAAGTCACCTCTTAACGTTCATCATCGTGATAATCATCGGCGTTTCTTGTTGATGTGGTCGAGCCATAACACAATATTAATCACTACAAGAAATTCAATTACCTACCTACATTGCCATGTGCGTGTTTCCCTGTGTGATAGTAATTAAGGTTTTGTGAGGTTTCTTAAATTTAGGCCCTCAAATTCAAAAATTAGAATTCAATTATCGATATTTTAAATCCGAAATATATAAATAACAATACATGAAAGTAAAAAAAATAAATTGTAAGATTATTTGGTATTAAAAATCACACATTCCATTACTTTACTTATCTGTTTGTTACGTCATTCAATATACTTAGGTACTAACTACCCTTGTGTACCTAGAATAAACTGACTTGGAGAACTAATATAAGATGCCGCCGCATCAAAGCGCGTGCGACGGCAGCGGCGGCAGGCAATGTTAAGAGCAGACAGGCATGTTTTGCAATTTTTTTCAGTAGATAAACAAGTAGGGTATCATGTATTAGACCGGGGACAATGAAATAGGTCATGATTTTAACAACTTCAATTTCTCGTAAACTATGTTGCCTAGGCGTATAAACGCGTCTTTCGTGGTTTCGTCGGTGATGTTCGGTTTTATGGTCAGTGTCACCATCGAGCGACGCAGTCGTGCACAGGACACCTCAAAAATGCCTAAATAAAATCTTGTTGTTTGTCTTGTTTTGTTATTTCAGAGTTTTACTTAGCTATAAAAGAGAATTTGTTACTATTAAATTAATGTTCACGTATATACAGAACAAGATATTGAGTATTGAAGTAAAAGATGTGTAGGTTAAGCCGGGTCCGCTGCGCGGTGTTTTCGTGTTTGCAAACAGTATAAAGCCGGGTCTGCTGCGCGGTGTTTTCGTGTTTGCAAACAGTATAAAGCCGGGTCCGCTGCGCCGTGTTTTCGTGTTTGCAAACAGTATAAAGCCGGGTCCGCTGTGACGTGTTTTCGTGTTTGCAAACAGTATAAAGCCGGGTCCGCTGCGCCGTGTTTTCGTGTTTGCAAACAGTATAATATTCTACTATAACTCTATTTGCCAGCCAAATAGTTAGGCCACGCCCCAACAGTTTTGTTAGCAAAAACACAATAACATGAATTAAGTGCTCCAGCCCAGAGGGATGCTTTTAAAAAAATATAATTTTATTTGCTAAAGATTTAATTACAGAAAAATACTAGAATTAATTACAATAAATGAAGCTTGCTCGAAGTATGAACAAAGAATGACTTAAAACTAGTTAAATATTCCCATGCGGTGTGGCGATTGACGTCAATGGTCAAATGCTGACACCGCTCCTCGTGTCCGCTGGGCTGTTGTTTTGGGTCACTGCTAACTCATCGGTTTCCGTATGTTACCCTTGCGTAACACCTCCCCCCGAAGAACAGCGACTAATTGAAGCTTGTCGTAAATTGAGCTGGGGGTTGATTAGCGTCAACCCTTCGTGTAGCTGTTGGTAGTGCGTATACGGTCGTCAGTTCAGCTTGATTTTCTTTGGGAGAGTTGAGCATAGTTTCGTGCGATCTTGATCGGTATTTCTTGTAGAGCAGTCCACTGCTGAGTGCACATACACTGGCTATTACCACGTACAAGGGGATTGTTGTATGGTATATGCTGTAGTTAACGGCGTGTTCGAGTCTCAGCGGTGATTGCAAAGTAATTTTCTTATTAATTGTATGTAGGTGCTGCAAGTCTATTGAATTCAGTTTGAATGCTGAGGCCGAAGATAGAGTTGAATTGTCGTTCGTAGGTACCTCCATTAATTTCAGTGCTTGACCTTTTAGTCGATCTTTGCTGTTATAGATCTTAAACTCTTGCGTTTCCAGGTAGCAATCCTTTGGTATTATAGCAAGGTAACTGCCTTGAAGCGTGCTGTAAAGTTCTTGACTGCAGGAAAGGTGAGTCTTCGTGGGATTGGGAAAGATGATCGTGTAGTGCTTCTCGTCGAGCTCTTCGTATGCAGGTGTCTCAAGTGCGACTGTTGTAGGGTTGCATTTTTCGTTCCGTTGTTGAGTGGAGATGAGATGTTGGATACAGTCATCTAGTGGGTGATTTTGTAGACCCAAGTGTTCTTCGCAGAGGTGCCATTTGCTCGTCCTCGGGCATTCGCCTTCGATGTACTTGAAGTCTTTCTTGTCAATTGCAAGGAAGGGATATGGGGGTATGAGGATTTCGTGGTGTTTGTTAGGGATGATAGATAATTTATATAAATCGTAAGTGGATGGGAACACGATGGGAAATTTGTATACTATAACTACTTTGTTGCCTACATAATAAGAACCTAATTTAATTATATCAAAGTACTCCCTATAGTCTAAATCTACTACTTTATCGCTGCCATATAGCGTGTTCAATTTGCGAACTATGTCGCGAATGGCAAACACAGTTAAAGCCGAATGATGAGTCGTGGAGGCTTTAACAAATGCTAGGACATTTTGTAATTTATTAAGCTCTTGAGAGATAGAGTCGATGT
Source organism: Selenia dentaria (assembly GCA_917880725.1). NCBI lineage: Eukaryota > Metazoa > Arthropoda > Insecta > Lepidoptera > Geometridae > Selenia > Selenia dentaria. The sequence continues at coordinate 13,740,303 of OU862888.1, read as the reverse complement.
TATCCGTTAGAATAATAAGTACTTGAGCTAAGTGCACGTACTTTAGCAAGTCATAGTCTCTAGTAGCTTCTACTTGATATATTCTATCCGCTAGAGTATTCATCTTATTCTGGTTATCCGCGATGTTGTCTAAAATTACCGTAAATTGATTAGTCCAGTTTTGTGTTAAGGTAATATGGTTATTTAATTCCGTAACTAATTTGTTTTCATTTTGTTCTAAACTTTTTATAACTTGATTATAATGTAACGCGTCGGTATAGTCCAAGTTTCCGGTTATACTTTTTACTATTGATCCGAGACCATCCACGAGTCCGCGTTTAACGCGGTTTGTTTCAAAGGTTTCCAATTGTTCTAGTACGCCAGCAATCTTACTTTTCAGATAGATTAAATGGGGCTCAAATAAAGAATTAGTTTTGTTGTTAAGTTGAGAACTAAAACTATCTAATTGATTATTGACGGAATTGACCTTAGCCTGCAATTCCTGAAGATCGACGTATTGTAGGAAGGAGTGGTGGTGAGAGACGATTTTAGCTGAACCTAGTTTAAAGGGTAGAATACCGGGTCCATCGTTGAGGCTTTCAAGTTTTATCTCCTGCATGAGAGCTGATCTCAGGAGAAGATGAAGTACTAGCAGAAGGATCCTGTAACAATTGAGCGGTTTTGGGTACTCTTTTTAATCGGGACTTAGCGACAGGCCCTCGTTTTTTCTTTGTATATATATGAATCGGTAAGTCAGCCATAACTGTATCGTGTGTGTATCGTGGAGCAAGTTTCTGTCTTGAAGCAAACGGATTTTTGATGAAAATCTGCTGTTCGGGGGAATACTCTACTTCGGGTTCACGGTTAGTGTTACGGTTGTCTGTCAAATTTTGACGGAGGGTAGTACACGAGTCGTGAATAAGGTGGTAGGCTTTACACATTCTATTTTTATGGTCCACAATATACTGCTGCAATAAATGAGATGTTAGGTCAATATCGAATGGATCGCGAGGGTCAAAATGGCCTGTTATTACTTCGATAGGTTTACACTTTGTGAAACTGTGAATTGAATTGTTATATGCCAGGAGGGCGTACGGCATGAGGTTGATAGTCGCTTCACCCTTTTGTTCGAGTTTGAGAATACGCAAGTGCTCTAGTATGGTCGAATGAAACCTTTCTACGATGCCGTTTTCATTTGGCGTGTGAGGTGCTACTCTATGATGTTGTATTTTATGTAGCTTGAGGAATTCGGTCATCAGTTGGTTAATAAACTCAGTTCCGTTATCAGTTACGATAGTAGCAGGCATTCCGTGATGCGTGCAAAATTTAAGTAACGCCTGAACGACACTTACTGCAGTTCCATCGCGTAAGTAATATGCCTGAGCATACTTTGAGAATGCATCGACAATAGTCAAGAACTTCTCGCCCTGTATAGTCAGTAAATCCATGTTCACTAACTCGAAAGGCTTACTAGGAGGCGGCACGACTCGAAGCTGCTGCTTGATCGGGTTTCGATCGTACTTAGCTTGACCACAAATCGTACATTCACTTATTAACTTAGTAATATGCTCTCTCATTTTAGGCCAATAGTACTTACGAGATAGTGCCAGGAAACATTCGTTAATACCGCGGTGGTTAGTTTTACCGTCGTGGTATTTACTAATGATTTCTTGTTGCTGTAAATATTCCCTAACATTCTCTAATTCCGTTTTTACTAACATGAGGTTCATAGCGGAACTTTTAAAAGTACTTTGTATAATAGGTATTATTTTATACATAGCTGTAAAAGGGTTAATAAGCAGGCCAGTTTTAATCTTTGGATGTACATACTCTCTAATAGCGTTAATTACATCATGCTCGAGATTCGATTCTGACAGTTGGACCACGGTGCGGGTGTGAGTTTCGAATGGCTTGGTAACGTGAGGTTTGCCTTTAATATCACCAACTATCGTAAGAACTAACTGTTTCGTGAATTTGTTTAAGGGCTCGTCTGTTATAGGAATCTCCAAGATGGGATTTTCAACGCTTGTGTGAACAGTGATAGTCCTGGAATCGTCAGCGCCTTCTGAAGCTGTAATAGTTCTCGAATCATCTAAAGCATCTATGGATGGATTAACTACAATAGAGCTAATCTCTTCATTATTTATCTCTATCCTGGAAAGTGCATCGGCGTTAGTATTATACTTTCCTTGTTTATAAATGACTGTAAAGTCGTACTCGCTTAACTTCAACCGCCATCTCGTAAGTCGCGAGTTCGGCTCCTTTAAATTCATTACCCATTGCAGAGGCTTATGGTCCGTTAAGATCTTAAATTTTCGACCGAATAAATAAGGTCGAAAGTACTTGGTAGCCCATACAATGGCAAGTAACTCTTTTTCTATTGTGCTATAGTTAAGCTCGCTAGAATTAAGAGTTCTTGAGGCGTAAGCGATAGGCTTATCGGAAGCCACCGTGCCCTGAGATAGCACGGCTCCTATGGCTACATTGGATGCGTCAGTCGTTAATATAAAATCCTTCGTAAAATCCGGGTACTGTAGTATTGGGTCATTTGTTAATAGGGTCTTACAGTGTTCGAAGCAGTTAATGTAGCGTTGATCAAGTGATATTTTAGATCCCTCTTTTAAGCATTGTGTTAACGGTTTCGTTATTCGAGCGAAGTCGGGTATGAACTTCCTGTAGTACCCGAGAAGTCCGAGAAAACGTTTGATTTCGGTGGTAGTCTTTGGTATCGGGTACTTCTCGATGGCCTTGATTTTATCTGGATTTGGTTTAACACCGTCTCTACATATAACATGTCCCAAGAAATCGGTTTCTAACTTCAAGAATTCGGACTTATCCATCTGAATCTTGAAGTTAGATTCACGTAACCTCATAAAGACTTTCTCCAGGTTAACCATCATTTCTTGCAGCGATGTACTATAAACTATAATATCATCGAGATAGACTAGACATATGTTATTTTGTAGCCCTTGGAGAACATTATCCATCACCCTTTGAAAGGTTGATGGAGAATTTTTGAGTCCCATGGGCATTCTTAGGTACTCATAATGCCCGTTCTCCACAGTGAAAGCCGTTTTGTGTACATCATCGGGGTCCATCTCGACCTGGTAGAACCCACTTGCCAAATCCAAGGTCGTGAAGTACTGACATTTCCCTAACTTGTCTAATACATCAGAAATGTTAGGGATAGGGTACTTGTCGTCAATCGTCTTCTCGTTAACTTTCCGAAAGTCCACGACAAGGCGCCATTTGGGTTTGCCAGACGCATCTGCTTTTTTGGGAACCACCCAAATCGGTGAGCTCCAGGCAGAATCAGACGGCCTGATGATATTTTGATCAAGCATTTTGGTTATCTGATCCTTTACTTCTTGTCGGTGGACGTACGGGTATCTATAGCTTTTTGTGTATACAGGAACTTCATCCGTTGTTTTAATTCTATGTTTAATTTTATTTGTGAACGTCAAAGCTTCACTGTCGATGTAGAAGACATCTGCGTACCGTGAACACAGGGCTTGTAGATTAGCAAGCTCTTCGGGATTTAAATGGTCGGTTCTAAGTCGTGATAGTACCTCAGTGGCGCGATCCGACACGTGTTCAGTGCGTTCGCACTCTAAATTGAACACGTCGGCCGATACCGGTCGATCCATTGAAAAAATAACGTCGTTAGGTGAATCGTTTGTAACCTCGACCCAACCGCGACTATTTTTAACCTCTGTTAAGCAGTCGGTTATCGTACAGTTGCACATTGTCTGACTTGTTACGAAAACGTCACCATCCGGGCTGTTGATAGGCAAGCGAATTAACTTAGAGGTGTGTGCCGGTAATATGTCTTCGTATAGGTTAACATTGCGCGAGTTATACAGTTGTAACGGGATTTTAGCGTTCCTCGTCGTCAGTACTTTGTTCTTGAGATCTATATTAGATTCCCAAGCGGTTAGCAAGTCCAATCCTAATAAGCCATCGAAATATTGGTGGAAATCATACACGTACAGAGTCATATCGCCTTTTTCACGGTATTCTGAGAAACAGGGCAAAGTAATGGAATGCTGATGTGTACTAGTAATATTAGAATTCGTGACTTCGAAAGGTTCATAGTTTAAGGGCACGTGATGGAAATAAGTTTGAACAGCTCGAGGGCTCAAGAAAGATTGATTCGCACCGGTGTCTATTAATATTTTTAACGGTGGGTCACAAATCTGAACGTACATAAGCTGCCTTTGAGTTTGCAAATTTATTTCTATTTTTGCTTGTTTGGGTTCGAATCCTTCTGAAAATTTTCTTGTTCAGGGATCGGGTTCGGTATTTCTTCTACCACTGCATCCTCGGGATAAGAGTATGCATAACCGCTATTATCGTAATAATCGGGACACTGATCATACGTATAATAATTATACTCGTCACAATCCAAATAGCTATTATCACGGTCATACTGTATATTGTAATCGTAACCTGACTCGTTGAAATTTAATTCTCGCGTTTTAAAATAGTTGCTTGGAGGCGGGTTACCGTGCTTCCTCCAATCATGACCCGTGGGTGGCAATTGCCGGGGTACAAAATGACTAACACCGCTCATGGGGCGCGGGGTGCTGAAAGTTTGATTTTGAGGTCTGCTGGGCATTCTAAAACCGTTTCCTTGAGGATTATAATTCGGTGGGGGTGCGCGGAACATTTGTTGGGTCCGCGTGGGTCCACGGAACGTTTGCATTTGGTTAGGGCTAGGTCTCCACCCTTGCGCGGGTTGAGAAGGCATGAGCTGCTGGTGTGATGCACCATGTGATTGATTGTAGATTGGTTGCACCGACGCGGACGGGCCAGGTAAGTTATAAATAGGAGCCCTCATCATAGGGATGGTACCAAACGGCATTTTAAAATTACTAGCGGAACTTGGCGGTTGCGAATCTCTTTTATTCGAACCACCTTCATTACGGTTTTGTATATAAAGGGTGTTAAGCTCCTCCTGCACGAACTGCAAGGCTTTTTCCATGCTTTCGGGGCGCATGCACCGAATTCTAGAACCCAGTGGGTCTCTAAGGCCCCGTAAGTAAGATTGCAGTGTTAATTTTTGGTAGAGAGTGCGTTTGGCCTCTATCGTAGTACTTACAGTCTCGTGAAGCGAGACATACGTCATTATGGTACTGAATAAATTTTGACAACGTTCATAGTACTCCTGTGGGGTACCTGACCCTTGAGATAATAGGGAAAGGTCATTGTATAGGGCGGTCTCGTCACGATGGTCTGCGAAATTATTTATTAGTGCGTTACGAATTCCTTCCCAGTTATTAGGGATCCCATTCGTATTGATAAGTCTAGCCGCGGGTCCTGTGACTTTATTTAAGATGCCGTTGAACAGCGCTAAGTTCGCTAGCTCATTGTCGGTCCCAGGTTTAAAATAGGTTAGTACTAGTTGGTCACATAAATTTATAAAACGCGTCAGAACATGAGGGTTTCCATCAAATTCGGGCAAAAGTCTGAGGGACTTAAAAATCGTGTCTACCGCGTCAGACATGTCGGAAAGCTCTTTCAATGGGCTTAGCTCTCTTCGTTCGTCAATTACGCTATGTCTATTACCTACTCTATTGCTATCGCTACACCTACTACGTCTACTCGATTCGCGTGGGTGAAAAATGTTGAAATACTAAGCTAAAACACGCTGAAATTCAATCAAGTACACAATACACGTGAAATATACGAAAAGACTAAAGCTAACACACAATAAATTTAAAAAAATAAAATGAAATTATAGAGGTTAATTTATATATAAGGATATATCGATAAGGAAAGCAAGGACTTGAAAGATTCAAGGACTTACAGTAGCATCGTCGAATCGATTTCTGGATTCTTCCTCCGAGTGGCACTTGTCTTTTAACACTTTTAAGGTTCTTTTTCTTGATAGATTTGAGATAAATCTTCTTACAAGATCCTACCGACTGCGCCAATTAAGTGCTCCAGCCCAGAGGGATGCTTTTAAAAAAATATAATTTTATTTGCTAAAGATTTAATTACAGAAAAATACTAGAATTAATTACAATAAATGAAGCTTGCTCGAAGTATGAACAAAGAATGACTTAAAACTAGTTAAATATTCCCATGCGGTGTGGCGATTGACGTCAATGGTCAAATGCTGACACCGCTCCTCGTGTCCGCTGGGCTGTTGTTTTGGGTCACTGCTAACTCATCGGTTTCCGTATGTTACCCTTGCGTAACACATGTTTGCCGAGACGAATGGATAACATCCCCCGCGTTCGCCTGCGGGGAGGGGAAATGACGCATTTTGTGTTCGCGCTCAGTAGAGCAAGACGTCATTACCGTTCGAAGATTGTAAATAATTGTATGTGACAATTCTCTTTGGTTTGTGATGGAGTAGAATAAAGAACATAGTCAGTTCTTGTTTTCTATCATATATATATATTGAACGAACGAGGTTGCAGGTAGAGTCGGACCAGGAATCTATTTCTGTTTCTTATTTAGAGAACAAAATCTACTACTGCTATAACAGCTTCCACGTCTTCTTCGTCGGAACTCATTTTAGAAATGAAACAAAAACAATAACAACAATAGGCGCAGCGGACTAGCAGTTTAGGTATACGTTTGGAACAATTTGTTGACGTTTGAAATGTTTTAATTGTCCCGCTCTTTCAACTGACTGCACAGACGGTTTATGTTCTTAGAGACGTAACATTGTTACATTTGTGAAAGTAAATATATGTTTGTACGATTTTATGGGCATGTTTCGTTGTCTCTCTTCATAACTATGTTGAGTTATTGAATTTGGCGTACATCTACTGCCCGCCATATTGAAAAAAAATCGAATTTTAGCTGCAGGGGCCGCAAATGACTAGGTACACATTAAAGTATAAACTGACAAATTGTCTGGACAATAAAAATAACAACTGGAAAATAAAAATAAAATCATTGTTTTTCGTTTATGATTTCAAATATCTTATTTTGTAGTCACATAGGCCCCTGATACACAAGCAGCTTGAAGCAGTCAGCATGGACTGCTTCAAGCTGTGGCTGCACAGTGAACTACAGTTTTCTACGTACAGTACAGTATACACAAAACCGCGCCAGCAAATGCTTCGGTCGGAATTATCGAGATTATTTTGTAAAATTATCTATCTGCCTGTTTTTAATTACTATTTAGGCTCCTTATTTATTGAAACTATTCCTTAATATTAGGAACTTTTTTCTTTTGAGTTTTATGTCCCAATTGTCCCATATATTAGCTTATCAGTAGATTAATCCTCTCTGAACTTGTATCTCACAATAATAGTTATGATTGAAACTAGCTGTTTTGTATGAGACTGGATTTATTCTTTTTCTTTCACATGTAGTGCTGCTAAATAAGACATCAGATCCGTTACTAATGTAAAACGGTATGTAAAAGTATTTGTACATTAAAGCCACAGAATTCGCCCTATTTACATAGGTCTATATCTATGATTGAAGCATTAAAAATTACCTAAATGTAAAGTGTTTTTTTGTTTATGTTATGTATAATTTAACATTATTATTTTTCATTATTTTACTTTATGTTTCGATTACTTTTCTCAATTGGAATAAATATTTTAGCTGTAAGGAAAATTTGTTAACACTGATTTTAAACTATTAGTGGTACCTATACATACTGTTTCAACTGTCCTTGGGGTGAGGTAATAGAATTGCACGGCCGTCTTTAATATACGATTGTAGATTATTGCAGATAGATAGATTGAGTATTTTCTATTTAGGAACTAGATGACGACCCTTTCAATGATATAAATATGAGACTTTAAATGCCATAACTGCATACGTTTTAAGTGAATTTTGTTTTAAATAATTGCTTCAATTTTCCCCGGTCTACCTAATTATAACTAAACGTAGTTTATCGAATTAATACACACTATTACCTTTATTGTTTTATATTAACATTTATCTATATACCTATATCGGTGAGTAGGAACCCAGGCCTAACCGGTTAGAGTAACCGGAGTCCAACGGAATATGAACGTTCGTATCTCATGATAAGCTTAAATTTTCAACTTTTGTTTGAGATTGATGCTTCTGTCTATAGTGTTAGAGTTCCCTAGAGTAGGTATATAGTTTTCTGTGTTTGTACGTTGTAGAGTAAACAAGTTTCGTGAGCTAATTAGCATAGTATGATTAGTTAATTCAATCTTTTATATTTTGAAGTCATATATTCGCATTTTTTTAAAATAGCGTCAAGGAAACTGGTGTCATCTGGTAACCATTTACTTTACAGTTATTAACTCCTAATTAGTTTTGAAGAGAAGAACAGACGACACCACTGAAAAAACATGTGAATATAGTGGAAAATAAAATATTATGATTTAAAGTTTTTTTTTTATCTCAAGTAGTTAATAACAACAGCGGATCACGTGATAGGACATACCTATAGAAAATGGAGTATGTCAGACTCAGCTTTTCTGTGAGTTAACCCAATATAAAATTTTTAAAAGCCCCTGTTTATGGTAAACCTTACTTGTGCCTTGCTTTTAATATTTTTATAATACTTTTTAATATTTAATAGGCAAATTAAAAAAAAATCAGTATAGATTATAAAAGTTTTTCTTGCTCCATTGTATGAATGAAAGTTTTATTTGCTTGATTACAGTACATTCTTACAAGGTCTTAGGCTATTATGTCTTGAATCACTGTACTCGACCAATTTGTCGTGCAAATGTTTATTTTGGCTATCTAATTGATTAATTATGTCTTACGTAGTATTATCATATCCTTTAGGATTCTAAACTCATTGGGTAATTTATTGTAAATCTTTATTGCCATTTTATAACAGTTTTTGTCACTCATTTTAGTCTATATCTTGGCACTACTAACGGTTTTTGCACAATCCCTCGAAAGTATGGAAATATGCAAATTTCCTAAGATGTTAATTATTTCTATAAATCTGTTTACCTACAAGAACTTTTTGCCCATTATTACTTACCTCTCTATTTTTATAAATACCAACGAACATGAACTCGTGTAAATGTTATCAGGTATTAATTTTATCGTCGCTATGCTGGCAGTTCTATGAATTAGATTTGGCTCTTTAGCGTCGTCGTGCCATTATTATACTCGTATGAACAATTCTAATTCCATCTCCCGTTCCAATACCCGAACTCCACAGTTAAATGCGTGTAACCTCCCGTGTCCGAAGCCCTACCAAGACATATGTCCTATAACAAGTAAGTTATTTTAAAATTATATTATTGTCGTCATACAAACGAACTACATAAATTTTGTCACGTTACGTGCCAAACGTGCCCCAAGTTGCAGCGTATACTCGGGCCATATTCGTTATGGCGGTTCATGGGCGTAACGCGGCGCGATACGATATCTTCCAGGAACGATGGTAAAATTGTATTGACTCTACGGTAATTTTTTGAGGATAAATATAACGCAGCTTGTCACGTGTTTAAATGATATGCATACGCTATATTGATTGTTATATTGTATTACACGAAACGAGTTTGAATGTTCATAGAAAATGCCCCTGTATTTGCACTGGTTTGCCTCGAGCTACTATAACATAAAAAAGGACGCTCATATATCGTAAAATATTGTTATCTTACTCGACTATTGCTGCGTAACACAGAGTTCGATGTTTGGAGCTTTTTGTTATGGATAAGATCATCAGGATCGCTTAGTAGACTATTACTCAAGTCTTTGGCTAGACCAATAATACTCCATTTATGTTCAAAGCTTTGCATTTATGGGGCATTATCGGCACTTAACACACTGAACGCGGAGTGTTACGATATATTAAAAAAATTATAACGAAATAGTGAAATGAAAAGTGTATTGATTTCACGATCATTCCTTGATGATATCTATATATTGGTTAAGTGTTTCAATGGTTATAGCGAATAAGGCCTCTGACTTGTACAAGTTTAAAATCTTGAGATTTCATTGTGTTATATCCGCAGAGAGTCAATCTATTGTCCAGACAAGTTCATGTGCCCATAGCCATGAGTACCTTTTACTATAGCAAAGTATAGTACAGCAGTAGAACCTGAGGTAGCGTCCAGGGAGTAAAGCCACTATACCTTATTTCTACCGTGAAGCAGTAATGTTAGCATCGCAACACTGCATTCTGGTTGGAAAGGTGGTGTCGGTGTTATTACAGGTACAGACTTAACATAAAGGATTTCGGGTGCAGTGTAGTTCGTCACTTGTGACGAAATGCATTTGTTAATAGCCGAGGCTAACACGCTTGTAGCGTCTCCTTATATCATCTATCTATCTATCTATATCAAAGTGGCCCATAAGTCCTTTGAAAAGTAATATTTTAATAAAACGAAAACGTCGCACCCGAGCTGTGCACGGGAAGCGGGGGTAGTAACTTCGGTTTCTGCCCGGGAATTTGGCACGATGGAGCGTTTCACCGGAGCGGACGAAGCGTGCGTTTTGTGTGCGCGATTTTTATCAAAACAACAATTCGGCAACCGTTGCGCGGCGTAACTTTCGAGAACACAAAGGTTTACACAACTTTGACGACATTTCAACTCTTCAAACGGTTAAGAACTGGGTTATTAAGTTAGAGGAGACCGGTTCGACGTTAGATAAACCGCAATCGGGTCGCCCAAGGACATCACGTACGGAACAAAACATCGACACAGAGGCACAGTCTATTCGTGAAAATCCTACACAGTCAACTCGTAAGCTTTCCAGTGCATTAAACGTACCCAACACATCGTTACAACGGATTTTGAAGAAAGAGTTACTTATGCAACCTTACAAAATTCAGTTGGTGCAATTATAAGATACTGACGCTATTCAGAAAGAAAATTATGCGAATGAAATGTTGATTCGGTTTATTTCGTTCAATAACATAATGTTCTCTGCTGAGGCTCACTTCCATCTTAACGGGCATGTTAGTAAACAATATTGCCGTTATTGGAGCCGCATCAATCCAAAACTTAACCATCAGAAGCCCTTACATAGTCCTAAACTGATAGTTTGTGCCGCTATGTTAGCCCATGGCATCGAAGGGCCTTACTTCTTTGCGGACGGCAGAGGGCGTTTGGTTACTAGTTACTTCGGAGCGATATGTGGCTATGATCGAGGAGTTTTTCACACCAGAATTGCAAAATTTTCCAGGCTTTAATGGTTTCAACAAGACGGAGCAACTTCCCATACCTCTAACACTGCTATGCCCGTTATCCGTAAATTTTTCCCTAGCAAAGTGATCTCTAAGAGAGGAGCCATTTCCTGGCCACCACGTAGTCTGGATCTGACTCCGATGGATTTTTTTTGTGAGGCTACCTTAAAGATAAAGTGCACGACATTGACCCCTAAAAGAAAACAACCGCAGAGAAATGGCAAGCATTTTAGTTGTGACGTGCCGCGCAGTCATCGACAATTTTAGACGCCGTTTGCAAGAGTGCCGTGATGGTGACGGATTACATTTAGAAAACATTATTTTCAAAAAATAATTCCCGTTCTTCGAGCTTTATTTGTAGATAAAAATATAATTCGTGTTCGTTAGTCGCGCTAAAACTCGAGAACGGCTGGACCGGTTTAACTAATTTTGGTATTGAAATAAGTGTGGCAGTCCAGGGAAGGTTTAAACGGTGAGAAATCATGGAAAATCAAAAAGCAAAAATTTTATTTTCCAATACAAACTGTTTCAACATGTCAAAAAGATATTTCAAGTAATGCACGTGATACGAAGTTCACCGGGTCATCTAGTATGAAATAAAAATGTACTTATATCATGAATCCGGAAGTATCGCTTTGAACTTCGTATCATGTGCATTTCTTGAACTTTTATATCTTTTTGACACAACACCAGTAGCAAGTGTGTTTATAATAATTACGATGAAACCATTGAAACACGTGCAGTATGTCACGGGTTATCACTTAATATTTGGCACTCTAAAGTCACTACGGATACAGATAACCAAAGAACAACAACACGGCAAAAACAAAAAGACATAACGAGAGATTTCTTATATAATAAGATTTCTTATATCTACTGTTCCTGGGCCCTTATTCGCTATGACCATTCAAACACGTAACATGCTGCGTTACGATATCTTCAAGGAATTATCGTGGAGTTAATACTACTTTACTGTCATTCCTTGATTATATCTTAGCTTAGCGCACCGTTACGTGCATGAATAGTCATAGGGAATAGGGTTTTTGAAAGGTTTTTATGAAAATCTTTTTATTGTTGATTTAGTGTTTGCGAACTTTACTGCGTGAATAGGACTGCCGCTATCATGGGTCAGCGTTGCGCTTGCAATCAAGCGAATAACTGATTCGCTTTCTTACTTTGGGATTAACAAAAACTTTGCTTGTATATTTCAGGGTACAATGGTGGACGATACTAAGCGTGGGCATACTGTCTGTGACGGCGTACCCTGGGCAACCTTCCAACGTTGTCTTCATTATGGTTGATGACATGGTGCGTATATTTCTTTACTAGTCTGTAAGACTCTTTTGCAACTATAAGTAGGTACTCATTAATTATTCGGTGGCAGGGGTTCGTCTTTGTAGTTAGGTACCTATACCACCGTACGAAGCGCTCGCAGTGAAGTTGTCTTGGTAATCTTAACAATTTTAAGCAACGCTTGCTGCGGCCAGGAGTTGGATGGGTGACCGCTAGTGGCATTATTCAACTGAGTGCTTCCGTGCCCTCCAAGGGCACGTAAAGCCGTCGTTCCCGGTTGTTTGTCTTAAGACAACAGTTATTACTATGTCGAAGGCCTTCGCGTGGCCTGAAAACTTTAACATGGGTGGGCCTATCAACGAAGCCGTACTAGACCCGCGTGGTGGATTATGGTCCAACTCCTCTCTCTAAGAGGAAGGCTCGAGTTCCAGCAGTGGAAACATAATGGACTGATTATGTAATACGTAAGTACAATAAGCGTAGTGCCACATATACTTCCTATAGGAAGCTGAAGTTTAAAAATACGGCTGTGTTAAGGTTAGTTTAAGGAAACAACAAACAGCCGCCTCATTGGGGAGACAAGTAAAGTGCAGTGTTGCACTGAATGATAAATGTGAAAGATCTGCAGAGCAAGTACAGAACTTCGTCGATCGATAAACTTGATATATAACATCGATACAAGCACAATTTGAAAAATTTAATACCGACTTCCATTCTATTCAGTTATAAGAGTGTATCTCAAACTACTGGACTGAATTTGATAAATGGGACTACACAGGAAGCACCACCTTTCAAACAAGAACAGAATTTTGAGAATCGGTCCACCCAGTCCAAAGTTATGAAGTAAGAAACATAAAAAAAACGTTTTTACGGTAATATCGTCAAATAGACCAATATATAATTAATAAAACCGATTCTGTCGACGTCGAATTTATGGATCGAAAAAATACCGTACTAGCACTGCTGGGTTGTACCGTAACTTTCATGATAGTACAGGTTTGACGATCAATGGCTCTTCGCCGGCTTGCACGACCCCACACGTATGAGCAGTGCCCTTGATGCCTGGCGGAGGACAGCTCACGGGTGGGTTTTAGTAGGTCTGAGCCCCACATACCCCCTTCTGTCAACCCCCGTAACGGAAGGGAAGTGAACAGTATTTCCCCTCCTCAAAAAAAGGCGTGACGAGTAACATCAGGCGTAAGACTAGACGTCTCGTCACCTACTAGTACAAAATATATTATCATCAGTCCACTTACAGAAACCTTCAAGAAACATTCCATTAAAGGACATCCTTTAATGAATGTTTCTTGAACATCTTCACATGGGCCGAATAACCACTCCAGCTTTCATAAAGAAGATCGCGGATAAGGTATTTAGTTTGTAAGGTTCCGAACCTGTAGAGGAAAAAGGGACACTTATAGGAACACTTCGTTGTCCGTCTGTCTATCTGTATGTCACGATCCTTTTTCTTAGGAACACGAGGTATCAGGTCGAAATTAATGTTAAATACCTAGACCTAAAATCCGTTGGAGTTGTAAATGAACGAAGTTCTCAAGACACTGAAAATGATCGGTCCTTTAAGCATATTTTGACACTCCCTAGTTCAGCGGTTCTTAAACGGTTGTCCGCGGATTATTGAAGGGTAAGTACTTGGAGCGCGCGGCCCCGTGTAAGTAGGATGTTTTGGCGATAATTATGCGATGAAAGTGGGAAGATATGGTGCGGTGGGGGCGGAGGACGGCAGAGCGGTCGGGTTGGCAGCTTGTTAAATGTCATTGTTTTTTGTTGTGTAAGTAGTCTACGAATAAAAAAGATCGATCGAAGATTTGTTCGTATTATCTTAAATGCGATGTTGACATCCCTACACGCGTCTCGCGCTAAACCCGAGTTAATCAACGCTATTTAGGGAAGATATTCCACTTATAGATATTTACTTACTTTGTTGATGGTCCCTGGAAGCAATTGAAGTGGTTCGCGGAGCTCGATGAAGATTTTTGAGCTTTGTGACAAGATAGGCTGACACAAGATAGCATTAAAATAAATTAATATAAAATTCTACAGTCAACTTGAGTCTTCTATGGCTGACATACCTAAAAGAGAGCTATTGCTCATCATTGGAGATTTTAACGCCAAAGTGGGGGCAACTACAATGGATGTTGGCATCCGAGACATCGTTGGAAACTATGGCCTTGGCATTAGAAATAAAAGAGGAGAACGCCTGATAGAATTTGCGGCTAATAACAACCTGACCATCATGAATACTACATTCAAACATCACCCGAGGCGCTTATATACCTGGACATCCCCTGGCGACAGATGTCGTAACCAGATTGATTACATCTTAGTCAGATCGAGATGGAGAAGTTCGGTTACCAATACACTTACCTTACCTGGTGCCGACTGTGAATCCGATCATCAACTACTGATCGGTAATTTAAGGCTAAAACTTCAAAAAGCGAGGGTAACAAAAACACCCAGACGAATGCAAGTAATGGATCAGAACTCTCTCACCACATCAATAGAGAGTAAACATTCTATCTGGCGGGCAGAAATCGGGAACAAAGATCCCAACTCTTTATGGATTTCTGCAAAGAAATGCATAGTGGATGCAGTAACAGAGTCGCAACCAAGAAAAATCACAGCTAAAAGGCAGCACTGGATGACACCAGACACATGGCAATTAATTGAAGAACGCAGAACGCTGAAAGCGAGTGGTGTCAGTGCTGTTGAAATAAATGCCAAAAAAACTGCAATACAAGCTGCCTGTAGACGGGACCGCAACAGCGCCTTGGCAAAGGTATGTGAAGAATTGGAACAACATTCTGAAAAACTGCAAACCAAAGACCTCCACGATAAGGTGCGACTCATAACACGTCAATTCAAACCTAAGACATGGGCAATAGAAAACACCGCTGGCGTAACGGTCACTGAGATAAAAGACATAGTATGTATTTGGAAGGAATATTGCAAATCACTCTTCTCAAATAACTCCACAGTAAGTAACACATGTACATTAGATCAAATCAGTGACAAGGAACCTAATATCTTACGGGACGAAGTACGTGCGGCAATTCGACATCTAAAAAGCAATAAAGCCATAGGAGGAGACGAGATCCCTATAGAGATTTTTAAGGCTATGGGAGAGACTGGGGTGGATTTCTTGTACAATATCTGCTGCAAGACATGGGAAACCGGAATATGGCCAGATGACTGGTCTCAATCAATATTCATACCCTTGCACAAGAAAGGTTCCACAAAAAAATGCAACAACTACAGGTTAATCTCACTTATATCACATGCAAGTAAAGTGTTGCTTTACATACTAAACACCAGACTGCAGGCCTATCTCGCTCGGCATATTGCACCTGAACAAGCCGGATTTGTGAAAGGAAGAGGAACACGCGAACAGATACTCATACTGCGGCAAATCATCGAGAAGGCCAGAGAATTCAACACGCCTATTTTCATTTGCTTTGTTGACTTCCGTAAGGCATTTGATACTGTTATCTGGGAACGTCTTTGGAAAGTCCTGTTGGAAATGGGGGTACCACATCATCTAGTATTCCTTCTCAAACGACTTTACGAGGATGGCACAGCAGCGGTACGAGTAGATGATGTTTTCTCAGACAAATTTAAAACTGAGTCCGGTGTTCGACAGGGATGTATACTGTCGCCACAGCTCTTCAACACCTACACAGAATACATAATGCGGATTGTCCTGGATGGGTGGAATAAGGGTATCTCGATGGGGGGACGCGTGATTAATAACTTGCGATACGCTGATGATACCACACTTCTTGCACAAACAAAAGAAGACTTGGAGGAGCTTCTGACTCGTCTGGAAACAACTAGTCTCCAATTCGGACTTGCCCTTAATAGAGACAAGACAAAAGTAATGGTAGTAGATCGAGCAGGACACAACACTACAAGAGTACTGAGTGTAGCAAACTGCGAAGTGGTGCAAAGCTACATCTACCTCGGCACTACCATTTCCAACTCTGGAGGATGCGAAGACGAGATCAGGCGACGTTGTGCTATCACGAGGTCAGCAGTAGAACGACTGGGAAAGATTTGGAAGGACAGGCGTATAACCAAGAAAACAAAGGTTCGTCTAATGAAGTGTCTCGTCTTTCCAATCTTTCTCTACGGAGCCGAAACATGGTCTCTGAAACTGCAAGATCACCGGAAAATCGATGCGCTGGAGATGTGGTGTTGGAGGCGGCTGTTGAAAATACCGTGGACAGCGTTCCGCACCAATAACTCTATCCTCAAAGAGCTTCATATACGAGATAGACTATCGTCGATTGTGCAGTTGCGAATACTGAAGTTCTTTGGGCATATCTCCAGAAACATGAACTCGATAGAGAGGCTTGTGGTACAGGGCCCAGTAAAAGGCAAGCGTAGCCCTGGTCGGTCACCAACTCGCTGGACTGACTCCATCAAAAATGCCACGCAGTCTACCATGGTGCAGTGTACTCGCAATGCAACCAGCCGCCAGAAATGGAGAAACATTGCGAGACAAGCGGCAGCCCTGGGAAGAGACGAAGACGACAGCGAGGAGCCTTGATGTGCCATCACCGCAATCACGACCACTCTGCCAAGAGTGCACGACTAAGAAGAAGAATATAATATATTAAGTGTAGTATGCGCATGTGTATAATACCTATTACATTTTCGTCAAATATTTAAACAGGTGCTGTTGGCTTGAAGCAGTTTTAAGCATGTTTTATTTATTGATAGAACAACTCTTTATTAATTTAAATTTACTGTATCTACATTACCTCCAAGCAGTTGGTGGTCATGGCAAAACCGATATTTTGTGAATTGCTCCCTCAATTAAAAAAAATCACTGTTCTGGTAAATCAAAACTTTTAGTGTACTACCAGTTGACATAGTTTCTTCTAATTTCATGGGCGACCTATACTCATATCATATCTAAATCTAGAGCTGTCAGGCATATTTTTTGCACTGCGCTCGCTACCCTCAGCAGACACTGAATAATTAAATCTCGTTTGTCTAGTAATTTCACTTGCTTATACAGCGTGTAACAAAAAGGTAATACTAAAATCACACGCAGAAGCTTGCATACAGTGAGGACCTAACTACTGCGTACCAGGAAGTAGTGAAACTTCCGATTTATGAGTAACAACAGTTTTTCTAATACTCAAGCAGGTTTATTCCTGAAAAGCTAGGCCAAAGACGGCTATGACTTCCAGAACGCAGACTACTTAGATAAACAAGGAGCCTAAGTGAGGCCTGGGCTGGGAAGCGGCACGGGGAGGGGAGAGGGCGCGCAGGGTATGGGGCAGAGGTAAATGAATAGGTGGCGTAAGGATTGCAGATCCAAACATTTTCAGTGTATAAACAAGCTCTATATATTTTGGAACGCGGCGGTAGTCTTTAAAGTACATTATAATGAAAATTTGACGTTCATATGTGCGTCTTTGATGTCTAAATTGAATAAATGATTTAGACTTTGACTTTGATTTTGAGTGCAATTTGAAAATTTTGATACCGACTTCCATTCTATTACTTTGGTAAAAATCAGTTATTGGAGTGTATCTCAAAAATAACTAGACTGAATTTGATGAAATTTTAATGAGACCACACGGAAAGCACCAGCTTTAAAAGAAAAAGGAATTTTGAGAATCGGTTCACCCAGTCGAAAGTTATCAGGTAACAATCATAAAAAAATACAGTCGAATTGAGTAACTCCTTCTTTTTTTGGAAGTCGGTAGAAAATTATAAGAGATTTTTATGATACTTAGCCATGTGAAACCTGACTAGGTACATATGTGCATATGTACCTAGTCAGGTTTCACATGGCTAAGCTCACCTTTCAGTATTACTGCACCAATGTAATGCTGGTACTCGTACATTACTGCAATGATTGCATCCTCCACACTATCAGTAGTCATTCTTAAACTTACGGAAAAACAAAATTATTACGCTATTTCACCCGCGTGGTGATGGATGATGATGATGAAGAAAAGTATCCTATGTGTTAATCCAGTGCCTCATCTACCTCCAATCCAAATTTCATCATAATTGCCCCCGCCGTTTGAGCGTGAAAGAGTAACAAAGATCCAAACATCCATACATCCATACTCACAAACTTTCGCGTTTATAATATTAGTAGGAGTAGGATATACATCTCTTTGCATGAGCACGGAGTAAAAACATTTATAGGTAAGTATTGACTTTATTTGAATGTGACTACCAAAATTGACAACACAAAAATTTCGTCTCATAATAATCTGTTTTAATTGATTACTTTGAATTGTATAGGTTTGCTGTCAAGCTAATCAGAGCATTCGATGTGACATGTGACTTCCTTTAGGGTGATGCCACTCACAATTAGAACGTTCCTTTACATTTAGTTATTAACTTTATTTCAAAAGCATTCACAAAACATGAAGCGTATAATATTAAAACGGACACAGAATAGTAATGGCGAACTTGACACAATAGCAGTTACAATTACGTAACTGTTATTCTGTGTTATTATCTAGTTACGTGAATATCTTGGTAGAGTTTGCGTGCACAAACTCATAAAATCAATTACTTATTGTGATAACTATCTATTAATAGTTTTAGGAGTCACGCAATGTCAAGGCTACACTCTAAAAAAATTGTTCGCTTGAAATCAAATGGTGGAAAAAAAAGCAAAATTGCTTGTCAGATACGACGATGTCACGGGAAGATGTACATTAATTTTGTACGTTTTCTTTACATTTTCGATACATAATAATACAATTATTTGTTATATGAGTCGCAAACGAAATAGGATACTACGTATTAGCACACGCTACTCAGAGACTTTTGTTACATTTGTTTTAAATGGCACCTACCAAGTACAAACCATAGGAAACGCTACTCCCGCCGTCTATCCACGTAGATAAACTATCCTCTAACGTTGCCGTGCTCGCAAGGGAGATAAAATGACATGGTGGAAAAGATTTCTTTCCACTCCACGGGGATAAATAGTCCACTGCCCGTGCTAGCCGTGCTGATCCATGATAATAATGGATCTAGAAGCGTCATTTCTACTTTTAGTATGTTATATAAACGAACTCTAACTATTCCTTTAACTGAGATCAAGTTGTGCTTAAATTATTTGCTTGGTTACGCTTATCGTGCTCTACCAAATTTGTATATTGACATTCGAGAACCCTGGTCCACAGGCCTCAATCGGTAACTCCATCAAGGTACGTTTATTTATCTGTATTATTTTGAAATAAAGTACTACACAAAATTAATCCCTCGTTAACATAGAGTTACTGTTATATTGTACTCGTTATATTACAACAAAGTTTATGACATATTGTGAAACTATTCTGAAATTGTAATAAGTGTTGTCCTTTGTAATCGAGTGCGTTTTCCTTTCTATTAATTATAATCAATGACGATTTCAATTAAAACGCATTACGTACAAGCACTGAAGTGTTGTGAAATAAATAATAGGTACTTTATACTAACTAAACCGTGCTACGCCCGCATGGCCTACGCATTGTTATACAGTTAACCTGAATTAATTTAGATATATGTGTCTATTATTATACAGATAACCTGAATATATAATTGTGTCTATCGTTGTAGTTACTTATGGTATCCATGGCGATTTTGCTTTCATTGACAGGAATCACTTTTCATAGTACAGCCCGTTTTCTTTTTGAGTTCTTATTAATAATAATAATAGCTTATATTTGGAACGTGCCAAAATGACTAATATGAGATATCCATGATACCTGTAGATGTAGAAGACTGTGTCACAGATGTCAATGCCCTTCTCTGAAAAGAATATACAGTAAGCTCCGTAATAGAAACCATGAACCAATTATTGTATCAATTAATTTACAGACAAGAAACAACATCAATGATGATTCTGCTAAGTCTGTCCGAAACTTTGTGCTTTGTCTTGGTAAGACTGCAATGGAGAGTTATCTCTATCCTCCGGCCTGGCAGATATAATATTGAACAAAATATCATTTTCGTAAACGAAAATAATGGTAATACTTAAAACATTAAGCGGTCCGTCGCTCGTCACACGTCAATTACTCAAAGGGGGTAAAAAGTCAACTGCGGCGGGTTTGTGGTCGTCTGCGAAGTCATTTCAGCGTTCCCACCAAAGGCAGCAACAGAGGGACATCATGTAGCGGAATTATTAACACTGAATAAAAAGGCCTCTTTTGCAGAACCTATATTTATTTGGTACTACTCATATATATCTTGCCTCTTGACAACAATAAAAGCGCTAAGAGCTTTTATTGTGGTCAAGAGGCAAGATATAGACTTTTATTAGAATTTCTACTTTTCACGTAATAAAAAAGACCCTTCTCATTTCTAGTCATGTTATAGCCATTGATTACGTTGACATCACTACCAGTTATCAAAAAAATATCATTAACGTCATCTCAGTCGTAGCTTAGGACTTCTACTGCTGAACATATGCCCCCACAAATTTCCAAAAGGACCGGTTGGAAGCGGCCTGCATAAAACGTCGTCTTGCTACCTTTAGCAGGTCGTCAGTCCACCTTGTCGGTGGACGGCCTACGCTGCGCTTGCCGGTCCGTGGTCTCCACTTCAGAACCTTCCGGTCCCATCGGCCTTCTGTTCTGCGTGCTATGTGGCCTGCCCACTGTTACTTCAACTGGCGTATCTTCTGGGCTATCTCGGTGACTTTAGGTCGTCCAAGGATCTCCTCATTTCGGATTCGATCATGTAGAGAAATCCCGAGCATAGCCCTCTCCTTAGCTCGTGCGAGTTTGAGCATGCTTATGAGGACCATTGTAAGAGAGCACGTTTCAGTGCCATATGTCATCACTGGTAACACACATTCAAAGACTCTTGTCTTGAGGCACTGAGCTATTTTTGACGAGAAGACTTCGCGAAGTTTCCGGAACGCTACCCAGCCGAGTTGAATTCGACGATTGACCTCTTTCTCGAAGTCGAAGTTGTTCGATGTCTGTCCTAGGAAGATGTATTCAATATCAGTTGAGAACTTGGGGTAGGAACAGCATGTGCATTAGACATAATTTATTATTTATTAATTTATTATGTCTAATAATTTATCTTAAGGCTTACTCGTTGGGAACCACGATGGAGGCCTTCAAGCAGTGTACTGAGGTCTTCCATGTATGTGTGTTTGTAAATGTTTACATAATAAAAATAAAGATTTTAATCTTAGGCGTTTCTATAACATTAGTAAAGGTGCTGAAGCATTTTTCATAGAAAGCCGTGGAGCTTGTTTCATCGCTGTAAACAACTGTTCATAGCAAAGTACGTTTCGGTCACTGCTTGGATGGTGCCTTTTTAGAGCATTTGCTTAATATTTCCGTGCGTTGGAGGGCACGTAAGTTTTCGGTCCTAGTTTTGTCACTGTGTGTGTAATGGATAATGGCCCATATTTATGTTTCATTAAGGAAGGCTCGTATCCCAGCAGTGGGCACCAAGTCAGTTCGATTTAAATTCTTTTACATTATTTAACTCGCGTACTGAGGGTTCCGTACCTTAAGAAAGCATCTAACAATATTGCTCGAACTCAAAGACAAATTAGGTTAAAGGGCTAACTCAACTTTGCCGTTCGACCCCTAGGCCCAGATAAATGGTCGTTACTTTACTCTAGCTAAGCCAAAGTCTTACTTTCGAACCGTACTTAGCACACATTTTGTTTGTATAGACAGTACTTTCAAGCAATGCTTTAGACGGAAGTCAACTTAAAACTTAGTAAAGGCAGAATCATGAATATCGTGTACTTAGAACTTGCTTTCGAACAATTTGACATATCACGATTACCTTCCCGTCAAAAAATCACATGAAAAAGTTTCTCAATCAATTGGATCGTAGTTTGGAAAATTTAAATAATGTATTTAAAGAAATTGACAGCTTTACGCGCGATTTCGAAGATCCCGATGCCGTATAATATGTGCCCAGAGTTTTGAAGTGCTATGATTAACGTTTATATAACGTCTTCAAAATGGGTCCACGCGTTTGGTCTATAGAATGCCACAGAGGCACAGACATACATACATATTGTGCTTATAAACTCCTCGTTTGTGTCGCGCCGTAGTGTAAAAAATAACCATACTCGTAGAGTAGGTAGCCTAATTCCCAAAAAAGGATTTGCGTTGGCAATACTGATGAAATTTGCTTATTAAAACGAGCTGTCAACGTAAAATGAGCAAAATGCCTTCATAATTAAAAAAACTCCTTTCGATAACAAGTTATTCTAAAATATATGAATACACTACTCTGTATATTAATCATACTCAACATTATTTCATCATAACTTCAATTTATTGGGTTTAATCTCCTCAACAAGAAGTTTAATATTCTACCATTTACGTTTTTTTTTTATTATAATTATTTTTTATATTTATATATATTTTTATTTATTTTTTATTATTATTTTTTATTACAGCTATTTTTTAATCATAGACAAAAATTTCAAAGGTGAAGTCAAAGCAGTACTTTGCTAAGTGTAGTTGAAAATAACATTTATTTTAGACTTTCAGCGATAGGTTACTTAAAGAAGTCAAAGTCGTACTTTCCAAAGTAATATTTTCGACTATTGCTAAGCATGGACTATTTATCTGGGCTATAGACATTAATATTACACCAACCGCAAATAATAAGTTTGTAATAGTATTTTTTTTACGGAAACGCCTTTCGCAAGTAGGTTTTGATTCCCATTTAAAATCGCAAAAAATGCGACATTAAATTCAATTTTTTTGATTGCTTTGACTTCTTACAAGTATTAATTTTTCACAGCAGAAAGAAACCTTAGACTCGAGTGTTGATATAAATTGCCACTTGATGGCTCTACGTGTTCCTGATAAAAAGGGTCTTGACATACAGACAGATAACAAAGTAATCTTCTGAGAGTTCCTTTCGAGGTGCGGAACTCTAAAAATAAGAATCAAGAAGAAACTCGAATACTTAAAATATTGCACGTCAATCAGGAATATCAAAATATGTTTCTTTTTTTCTTTCAGGGCTGGAACGACGTCTCTTTCCACGGCTCTGACCAGATCCTGACGCCTAACATTGATGCCCTGGCGTACCAGGGGGTAATTCTCCAGCAGTATTACAGTGAAGCAATCTGCACACCTGCTCGTACCGCTCTTCTCACCGGGAAATACCCCATGAGACTAGGTGCGTAAACAGCATTTTACCTATCATCATACACTTAAAATATATTACCTGGTTAGACTAGACTAACCCAATTAAAATTTAGCGTCCTTCAACCCATGGTATAAGACCCGCTCCGATTTTATCCTCTTTCCAGATTAACATACCTGGAAAAACGATAAAATCTTAGCAAGCTTGGTATCTATACAAACTTTAAAAATATGAATTTAAAACCTTGGGATTGCTTTGTTATAAAAATTAACGTGGCTTTCACTCATTTTCAATTAGAAATTACGGGATTACTCACGTAATATTTATCGGATAGGTCCGACTATAGTTTCGACCACATTCAGTGGTCTTTTTCAAGGAGTGTTCGGGACGCCCGCGCTTATGACGTCGCTTAGCACCTTGGGATTGAATGAAAGAAAATTTAGTCGAAGTCTATATTATATAAAACAGTAATAATTATACTTATTTTATCTGCTAGAAACTTGCGTAGTTGTACCTTACCTAGTGAGTGTGTAACAATGAAATGCATTGTATAAGACATGATATCAGATTTTCTACGGCTTAATCCATAGATAACAAATAGTAATAATAATGACTAAACAATATAATAAAATATAGTAAAGTAGGTTTATTTAATTGAAACGTTCATTAATTACAATGCGCCAGTTAACAAAACAACTCTACACCAGTTTCCCCAATTAAATTTCTCAGATTACAATCATACATACGTTTGTTTCTTGATATTCCTGCACCTGGATAAATAAAACATTAACCACACTAATATTAATGCACACTCTTGCGAGTGTTTAAGTATATAAATATTTGTTACTTCACGCTAAAATGGCTGAACATATTTTAAATTTTGGGTTGGAGACAGAATATACCTAAAAAGATCCTAATTCAACGTGTAGTTGCCGAGAGTTTGCGGTTTACTACGATACTGTTTTCTGTTTTAGAAGTCTTTTATAATTCGCTTGAAGGTGGCATTTGTAGTGCCTATATTATTTATGGATATAACTCTAATTAATTTTATTATTTAGGAACCGTAGGACTGACTGGCTTGACATTTACCGGAAATTCTCTCTGACCACTTTCCTTGTATTGTTGACTACCGCACTTTATGCAAAATAACAAAAATAATTATTTATTTAGGCATAAAAGGAAAAGTCACATTTAACGTAAAATTACAGTTAGTATTGGTCTGCAATCGCAACCAGAAAATCGTCGTCCATATTCGCTGGCAGAATGTCTGAACTAAAAGGGTAGCGTCAACTTACAAGCCTTGTTAAAAAAACGAAAAAATAAACGTATTTACGTTTACGTTACCTATGTGTGTAATATTTGGAATCGAAATTTGTTGTAAAAAAAGTATTTCCTAATGTATGTGGCCGCCCTTGTGCGTTCGATTTGCTCAGGAACTCCTTGTGACTGTCTGACTACGCGTTTTATAAATACACCTAAAGACAAAAAGGAATTCTTTGTCTTTGTCATGTTCCTGACGTTTTTGACCCGTGCGGCTAATAAAACAATTTCTGGAAATGTGAGTGCTGAGTATAAGTTAATTTATTTTAAATATTATTTTGACAGTTTAACTTACGCGGTATTTCTACTACATTCGAGTTATATGGAAGAAATTTCAAAATAATGGTAAATTTATTTTTCTACTCATTTTTCCGAGGTTATAATGAATTATTGACTAATAATCTTAAGAAAAAGTTTAAGCTTCATAATTTTAAAATTACGCATAAAATATTATGAGGTATAAAATTGCTGAAAGATATAAATAAATATAATAGAGACAAACGATACCACAACAAAGTGTCTTTACGGGTAAACAAAATTGTAAATGAAAAGTTTCATCAACTTAACTTTTCAGTC
This sequence comes from Selenia dentaria, assembly GCA_917880725.1. Taxonomy (NCBI): domain Eukaryota; kingdom Metazoa; phylum Arthropoda; class Insecta; order Lepidoptera; family Geometridae; genus Selenia; species Selenia dentaria. Next base: position 13,714,910 of record OU862888.1, on the reverse strand, counting down.
TTTTTACTTTATACTGAAATAAAAAAAAAACTTGATACCATAGGTATCACAACTCAATTCAATGTATTGAAATAAAGATATACCTACCTACTTCATCAATACATTTTGAAATCATTCAATATATATATATATAATATATACTTCGGTATAATTTAAAGTAACCGTGAAGTATGAATAATTTAGACTCTTTGTTTTATAAACCGTACTAGGTAGGTAACTACGTAATACTTTTACGTTCTTTGTATGAAAAACTTTTAGATATTTATTTGACCCATAAAATGAATGGTTTTCCAGTGACGTTAAATTTTAACCGCTGCCTGTTTGTAAAATAGGTTGTATGCTATTTGGTTGTAACAAATACAATCTAATAGTTATGTGCCTTTTAATTTCGCTTATTTTGATGTTTATAGCATTGTGACAAATCATCGCTTCCTGTTTGACTGTCGGTCTAGCGCTTCACGCTTGACGAGTCAACAGCTCCTCGCCTCGTGTAGAGGCGAAACACATCACGTCGAATCTTTTTTGGTTGTTTTGTGTGTTGTTTATTCTGTATTCTTCTTATTTACATTTTATGCGGGAGGGATGGTGGTGCACACTGCATCTCTGCCTTTAGCATTTTACCAGCGGAAGTTTCACTAAATATTTCTTTTAATATTGTTTAAACTTTTTTTATTTTTTGTGATAATGTTAAATACACAATGTTTAAGGCCCTGCTTCAGCGCAAAGTGGGCAACGTGGGCTCACAATAATTCGAATTGTATGTAAGCTAGCGTTAAGAAATTATAACTGACAAAGAGATGGTGCTCACATGCTCACGGAAATGTGTTGGCAAGCGGTGGCGTGTGTGGCGGGTCTTCCCTCAGAAATGGTTGAGGAAGGCGATGGCTGGCACATGCGTCAACTCGTGAACGGGTGCTGTTTGCGGGCACTGGTCTGCTGTGAATGCTTGCACCAACTCAGAATAAAATGTATCAATAACTTTGTATTATGTTATATGTATGTTGTATGAGTTAAATAAAAAAAAAAAGATATGTTCCTCATGTATGTATTTTGTTGTAGGCCGTTAGTCATCCCTTTCAATAAATATTGGAATCATCACTTTAAACTGTCCAAATGCTAATTTTCACCACTAAGTATATGTTCGAAAACAATATGTTATAAATTTATAAGTAAGTTGTCAAAAATCTGCAAGATAAAAAAAAGGCACGGACCCTGGAGTCTGTGGAGCGTAGTTTTATTAATAAAAAAAAATACACAATGTTAATGGTACCCGCTATGGTCTACATCCCGTGAGTACTAATAATAATTATAACTTAGTTAACAACCACGTAATGCTAAAACAGCGTAAGTTCATATTTTCACATTGTTAATAACGCTATCCTGTTTGAATGGTACTGTAGCAAGTAAAACTGGGGCCTTATTCGCTATGCACATCAAACACGGAACGCGGCGCTTTACGATATCATCATGGAATGATGGTATGATTGTATGTACTTCACGATCATTCCCCGTAGATACCGTAGCGTACCGCGTTACGTATTTGAATGTTCATAGCGAATAAGGCCCTGGGTGACCATCGCAGAGCAGTGCCGAAAAACTTGGTGCTCACCATGAAGTACACAACTGGCATGTGTCATAACTTGATAGTTAGAAAGACCGGTCAATTGCGAATCGGGCTCGCGCACTGAGGTTCCATACCGCCATACCAATAAGAACATTTGTGTCATGTATTTTAGTCCCTCATGCTTTTGGTCGGTTTTTTATATTTGTTGCTTTACTAAATCGTCATATTTGGTGATAAATAAATATGACACTTTTAAGTGATGTCGTTTTTGCGGTAGAGCAAAAAACACTTAAATTATGTGATATAATTACAAATTATCAATTTTCCTGTTTCTCTTGCAATGTGCTTCTTGCTATTATTTCATGATTTTAGGACTTAGAAAAGAAGACATTTGTTACAGGGAGTAGCATATTAGTACCATAACCATAGATAAATATTAAAACTATACAATCTTAATTACAATAAATATTAATATGTAATATTAATAATACAATCAGTATTGATTATTTGACAACTTCTAGGGGCTATAGAGCTAAGTTCTTGATATTTATCTCAACTTGGTATCACCTCGCGTTCCTGGGATTAAGGGACTTGACAGACAGACACACGTGACAACGAAGCGATCCCGTATTAGTTCCTTTTTCATTTTAGGTACGGTACCCTAAAAATTCTCATCTTCAACATTTGTAGCACGTTACGTGTGAACAACATTTTCAGCGATTAACCTTACGTAGTTGTCAAGGCCTTGAATGTTTGGACTTTCATTTTTACTGATTCTTGGGCCTAAGTTTAAACTGTTCGCGTGACTGTTCTAGATAAGTTACTAGTTCAATATAACGTTAAAAATCCACGATCAAGGTTAGTTGATATTCACTGCTATTTAATTTCACGCACGACTAAAGTTACGTGCGACATACTCGTTTCAGCATATACCCCCTTTTACCAGTAGACAGGCGCCTTCAGCAAAAATTCGACTTGGGTACATCCGCAGTACCGAGATGCCGCAATATCAGGCGCGGATCCAGCCCACAAAAAAGGTTGTAGTCACAGCCACCCGAAAATCAGCAAAGTGCGAGTCGGAGCATGAACTCTCTCATGATCGATACAGTATCAAGTCGCTCACCTGATGTTAACCATCACAGTCTAGTGTCATTCAGAATTTTGAACCAGGTACAACACTTCAAACCGTGCATGGCAAAACACTGCGCTTTTTACTCGGATATATAAGATGTTCTTGCTCTGTAACTTTGCTGGAAACAACTACAAAGGATATCAAATGATGAATTATATATAAAAGAAGCTTACGTTTCTTTTTCGCGAAAACGTTAATAATTTCATCGGTATCCAGGTTTTGTATATTTTATAAAACGTCATATCATCGGCCTGTCCAATATGAAAGTGTGACGTCTGATGGCACAAGTCTTCTAGGGTTGTGGGCATGCCCATCGTGCCCACAACGGTGAATCATATGATATAGTGTAACAAGTGAAATTACTGAGTGAACAATACTAATGTCACTCGAAGACAAAATAAACACAGCTCTACGCTTGTGCTTGTCACCTGAGAAAATTTAATACATATACTAACCAGCAGTGCGATTCTGTAAAGAATTTTTCATCGTTGCGATCGTCGACGAGCTTATGGGTGTAACATCTTAGACATCGCTCTTGTTGAAAAGGATGATTCTTTCGGTATTCATTAAGCGAAATGTCATCGCCGATGTTTCATGGATGGTACGAGTGTTGGGAAACCGAACTTCATTATAAACCGGTAAATTATTATAGACTGGTGTTTTCAGCTTTGGTTTGTCCCTTATAAGGCAAAATAATACATTATTACTCGTAAGTAATAGCGAGTAATAAACATATGATTCTACTTTTAATTTTAAAATTTATCAATCAAAAATATTTTTTTTTGGCCGAACAACACGAGTTTGCCTTTGTTTTATTAAAAAGTAACCTTAATAATCACTTATCTAATTGAGTCAAATGCAAAAAAGAAAATAAACGTAAAACTATGTTGAATATAATTTGATCAAAGTCTGGCAAATAGATTTTAATAAAAAATACATGCAAGTTATACTTACTTGTACTGAATAACAATTTATTTGAATGTCAAACAATTTCTATCGTGTTATTAAAAAAAACTTCCGGTGCCACATAACGTAGCACCTTTTGCTGCTTTACTAAATAGAACGGCTGGTAGTACTTATGGAAGCTAGAACTTGACTAGCCAATGTACATGCTCGGCCTGGATGAAATCGAAAATCTACTCATTAGTGATAAGAGTGCAATGAAATAAAATATATTTATTCGGACAGAGTGCATATATCAAGCAATGGCAAAAACGAAACCAGGTTATATGACGTATATTTATTTACATTTTGTAGTAAAAAATAATGCACTTGTCCACCACGTCAAATTAGAAAGTTTCAAAGAAATAATATTTTACAATTTTAATATTTACAATTTATTTTACAATCTTGTACTCTGCAGGCCTATTATGTATCTCAGTTGTTAACAAATATTGATTGAAATTGAAGTAAATGGCGGCTCTATGTCACTTTTGTCAGCTTCAGTAATCAACTTACTAACATAGCCGCCATTTTTCAAGATATCAATTAACATTTGTTAGCAATTGAAATACATAATAGTCTTGTAGAAAAAATAAATGAAGTCAAAACAATGAGGTGTCCTTAAGACAATAACTTATACTCCATTCTTATCTGCTTTCTAGTATTGGAAAGATAAAAAGGTGCCATCAGAAGACAAATTCCAGTGTAATTAGGCTAGGCGGCAAACTGGTGGTTTGAAAGCCTTCTATGACACCACTGGATTTCCGAGCTTAGAGAAATAGAAAAGATAATCCTAAACATCATGTTGCAGTTTGCAATTGTAGACAGGCATTTGGAAATAAATTTTCATTCCGCAAAGCCGAGCTGTACGAACTATTTATACATAATGGTGTTTCACAAACCTAAACCAGATTTACAGGAATGGTTTAATAGATATCGTTATTTAATTTTTTTATAAGCTTTTAAAGTTTTTATAAGTTTTAATTTAAAAACTTATTATTAACTAGTGAATACGACTTAGTTTTTAAAAAACTGTGTGCCCTTACTACTAAACCTATAGTAGAGTTCACTGAAACAAAATTAGCTTTAAAACTTGTTTTATTGCAGCTGGAAGCAAAAAGAATGTAGGTAAGACATTACTAATCTATCATATTATAGATCATAAAGATGCGCGACATTCTCGTGGTCCCACTATCAATACTTAGAGTACTGCTAGAACTAATTTTCTACGGTATGAGACACATGAATTATATTATTAATATATAATATGTTTTCCAATATTCTCTGCTGTTTATAGAAACTGGTAAGTGCAACACTATTTTACAGTTTTGGAAATATCGATTTTGGTATCTCACCACTAGGAGTAAAAAGTATGCATACAACAAACAAACTAGCATGCTGTCGGAACTACTCGGAAGTATTCGTACTTGGAAAATTGTAAATTGACAATTTCCACATCAACGATGTTGAGCGCCAAGGTCGAGCGTAAATTTTGACATTTGTTGTATTAAATTCGCAGCTTTGAAATGATGATAGGTACTCGTATCTTAAAGACACCTCCAGGTTTTTTATTTATTTAAAGGGTAATTAAGCGTTAACATCCTGCTGGCTGGCATCCTGCCAGTAAGACTGAGCTGGTTGAATTTAATGGTGGTAGATAACTTTCTAAGTATCCGCCTGGCTTCCAAGATTGAAAACCTGCCATGAAGCATCAAAGATGTGTTTCGGCAGCAGTCCTTAAGAGCCAGGCCTCAGACCTGTTATTCTAGGTTTATATTGTAATACTGTACATTATCACTGATTATATCAACATGAGATGGTAACTTTGATATCAGCTATCATGACGGGGCTTGACGGGAGCGAAACTCATCCTCAGTGGAATGACTTGTCAGCTCCTCCGTGCGTTGCTGGACGGTCTCATAAGTATTATTAATAAACTATTTCAGAAACAATGTTTAGGAATTATTTTATTCGAGTCTATCATATAAATAACCGATACGATAAAAAATTCAAAACAAAATATAGTAATAAATGATTTCAAATCTTCTTTTTCAGGAATGCATGGAATGCCACTCTTTAACTCAGAAGATCGAGGTATACCGCTTACGGAACGCCTTCTACCTTCATACCTTAAGGAGCTAGGGTACTCCACTCACCTGGTCGGCAAGTGGCACGTGGGAATGTCCAGGCAAGAGTACCTGCCTACTTCTAGGGGATATGACACGCATTACGGCATGAGAGGGGGCTTTATCGACTACTACACCTATAATAAAGTTGAATCGGTGAGTTATTTATTTTTCATTTACCATATACTTAAACATACAAATATTAACAGAATAATAAAAGTAAAAAGAAAAACTAATCTACTTATAAGCCGCATATGTGAAAAGTGGCCAAAATGCTGGCAGCATGCCACGCTGGAAGCTTTTTGCCCAAAATAGACACCAGCATTTCGGTCACTCAACCAAACGTTTGGCCAGATCCCTATATAGTTTATTCACAGCGAGTTAATAAACCTACAAATTATTATTCATGATTTTGTAAAACATGGCAGATCGCCTCAGCGATTACGTTTAAAGTTTCTCCGAACTTAACCTCTTAGCTTAATTTGTTCATCGAAATGTCATCAGGAATTCAAAATCCAGCCGTTTGAGCGTGAAAAAGTTACAAACATACAAATACACACTCACAAACTTTCGTCTTTATAATATTAATGTGATTCTCAATAACCACGTGTAAACTCTGTCGTGTCTAGATTCAATTAGTAGATTCCTAAGATAGTTAATGTTAATTTTATGTTATGTAATTAAAATTGACAAATAGCTAGCGTTTACTTTTTGATATTTCCAGTGGCCGAACGGTCGACTACTGTTTGGGCTGGATCTCTACGATGGCGATATCCCTCAGGAAGAAGAACAGAGGTACATTGTCGACGCTCTTACCGATAGAGCTGTAAAAGGTAAGTAAAATATCATCAACATCCTAAAGTTTTTGGTTCATTATCTATTTAATGTGCTGTGCTAATCATTATTCCAATTCCTCGCTTCAGTTGGCTATTTTTTCTAAATTTGTCACGGGTATAATCAATTTTATGCTCCTAATGGAGTTTCCGATCCAAACATAAAAACAAACTTTAACATTCAAATTTACCTTTGTAAGGAAGTGTTGTCACACTTAATTAAAGTGACAATGGTTTCATGTAGATATTTCTGATTTCCGTTCTCCATGAAATGATTCAAATGTCAAATTTCATACAAAAGTAATCTTTGAATGTACAAAACAGTTTTTCTATATACTTAGTTAATGTGTTTAAATAAAATTGACCATCCGTCGTCCGTATAGTCGTTGTTAGAAATTAAAAAGCACTGTTCTATAAAGTATCTACTCATGCCGAGTTTATTACAGTGATCCAGCACCACAACACTAGTAGACCACTATTTCTACACATAACCCACAACGGACCTCACGCCGGCAACGACGGCGCTCCGCTGCAGCCTCCGCTCTACTCAGGGGTCAATCACCAACATATCGCTAACTCCAACCGGAGACTGTATGCGGGTAAGGCTGTTTGATATTATTTACGCGCACTGCGCGGGTCACTCGCCCAATAATTTCACTTGCTTCAATGCCCTACACAGCCTACACAGTAATGCTTGAACACTATTGGGTTGGAGCAGAATAACTGGCATTGCGGTTCCAATCAAGAAGGCCTCTTGCACAAGAGGCCTACCAACTAGTATGTTGGATTTCCTTTCCTCTTAAGCAATGCGTGGATGAGACAGGAATCAAAACGCTTAGTGTGTATATTTGGATATTATGAGTATGGTAACGCATGGTAATAAGCCTGGTCGTTCGATGGTAAAATAGGGATGGCGGAATTAGCTTGTGCAATTCCGCGTCGCACTCTCCACAATACATTTAATACACTGCCAGGCTTGTGCTCGTTATCAACGTCAACAATATTTCTGGCTCGTTTTTAAATTAGTAACATACCTACGATAAATCGTAAGCAAATCTCGTAAAATAATATTTTTTGAGCATAACGGTCAATTACATTGAATTCAATATTTAATCAAAGGGAACGTTTTGCCTAAGTTTAATTTGAGTGAAACGACACTAAAGTTGCACCTTGCAATCGAAATCTATTGTCCATTATGGCAAGCAAGTCTTTCCTAACCAGTACCAGTACAATAACAAGTTTTTGAAGGTTGGGAGAAAGGATATGAAATAAGAGCTACTACTTTACTTAAATTACTTTACTAAAGTTAATTGTGAAATATTACCAGTCGCTCGTATTATTCATGTTTATGAAATTGAGCAATATAATTAAGCTCAACCATTCAAGTTAAAACGTGTCTTTGCAGACGTGGTGGCTCATGTCGACCGCAGCGTTGGCGCAATCGTACGAACACTCGCAGACAGAAATCTTCTAGACGATACTATCATTATCTTCGCGTCTGATAATGGTTCACCAAGTGTTGGAAGTTTCAGAAATTGGGGAGTAAATTTACCTTTAAGAGGAATAAAGAATACACCTTGGGAAGGGGCTGTGAGAGTACCCGCATTTATTTGGCACTCTTCTTTCAGACCTAGAATTTGGAATGGTCTCATGCACATAACTGACTGGCTTCCCACGATATTAGCTGCTGCTGGGGGAAACATTTCCCGGAAAATAGATGGTGTAAACCAATGGGATTCTATAGTAAAAGACGACATTTCAAAGAGAAAAGAAGTCCTCCTCACTGTCGAAGACAGCAGTAGAAATATGTACGCGTCTTACAGAGCCGGTGACTACAAAATAGTTGTAGGCAATGTGACAGGTTTGAGTAACGGTTATTATGGGGCAGAACTCATGATCAACAGAAGACCTACCGAAGAGTACTACCCTACACTAAGAAACTGTGACGTGGCTAGAACATTTGAAGAGATGGGCCTATATCTGGGTTCGGAAGAAGTCAATGCTATGAGAAGCGCTGCTACTTTGAGACAAGAAGACACCGTCAGGGATACGATTCCATGTGAACCAACTCTTGGTGAGTATAATATAATTAGCCCATTATGTTCCCATTCCCGGATCTCGAGCCGATCTCTCAGAGAGAGAGAGGGCCATAATCCACCACGCGTGCCCAGTGCGGCTTGGTGGATAGACTAGTGGCCACCCCATGTCGAAGTTTTTAGGCTGCCCGAAGGCAAACAACCGGAACCAACGGCTTAACGTGCCCTTTGAAGCACGGAAGCGCTTAGTTAAATAATGCCACTAGCGGTCACGCATCCAAGTCCTGACCGCAGCAAGCGTTGCTTAACTTGTTGATCGGTTAAGATCGCCAAGTCAAGCTCCGCTGCGAGCGTTTCGTGAGTGGTTGGTGAGTATTACATACTAGTTCAAGAGTACTTACGGTAAAATACTTAATATTTACTCTAAGAAAACGTGACGAATAAATTCATTGACAATAAAGTAATATTACGTACTTACGCATACAATAATAAGTAGGTACTTCCATACAATTTTAGAGTAACACAATATTACAATTACATTACATACAATGTTATTTTATTTAAATTTCAGCTCGTGGTTGTCTTTTCAATGTTCGTCGGGATCCGTCGGAAAGCCATGATCTCTGGAACCGAGCGACAAAGATATCAGAGCTGCTAACAAGCAGACTGCGAGGATTATGGGCTCAACAGCTAAGGCGGGGACCGCCCAACTTGAGAAATGAATCTGATCCTGCCAATTTTGGATACAATTGGCAGCCTTGGATCAACAAAGTTAGCAACAACGTCATCCCTATTGAAAGTCTCAACTTGTCAATCAAAGTTAGCACCAACAGAACTACCAGCAGGGAGCCAACTCATGCTGCCGCTATTAATTGCAACGGTACCTCAGGGATAAGGAACTTTTTGTGTATATTGAAGAGTGTCTTCTGAGTGACTTAGCTGTAATTTGACCGAGCGGTTCGTTAGTGGCTCTAAATCTGCTTGAGTTGAGAACAAGTTGAAATTTATATAGAAACCTTCCTACCTAACTTCCTTTGTGAAATAATCTTGGACTCAAACGGCAACTACGTCAAGTCGCCAAGTTTCCTAACTTTGTAAAGGATCGTTAAAAGACGTTTTCGAAAAATCACGTTTCGTAAACGTGCTCTTAATTTTTTTGCTGTAGATAAATACAACCAATTCATGAATACGGGTCTTCGAGCCTTTTTTAGTTGTATTTTATAATTTACCGGTTTATTACAAAAAAAGCTGTGTTGTAATAAAACCAAAATAGTGTTAGTCATTATGTTAAAACGAAGCATAAGGAGGTACTTACCCATCTATTTATATAGACATATTTAGGAATAGGTGTGATGTATTTAATTAAGATACTGTGATAATAATTAAAAATACGTACTACTTTCGAAAACTAATATCGATTTTATATTAAAGTTATATAAAAAAACGTCGTATTATTTTATAAGCAAAAGGTGATTTATGTTATAAACAGATATATTAAATTACATAAAAACTATGTCTATAACTAAATTCATTACTGCATTACTCTAAGACTTAAGGCTGGTTTACACTTTGATTAGTGCGAGTGCAGGTGATTAGTGCGAGTACAGGTGTGTAGTGCGAGTAGTGTCCAATTCACTGCGAGTGCAGGTGATTAGTGCGAGTGCAGGTGTGTAGTGCGAGTAGTGTCCAATTCTTGTGGCTCTGTTTAGTAAAATCAGTTGGTCGTTGACCAGCAAGTATGGACGAACATCGAGAAGCGCGCTTGCAATTAGAAGAAGTACTGAAAGAAGTATTAAACGCGGTGGTGTCTGAAACAGAAGAACTTTTGGAAGCTGAACTTGCAAGACCAAGAAGAGTATGGGTTCGAAAATGGATTAATAGAAGACCCATTCATGGCGCAAGCTACCAACTCTTTACGGAATTGGCTGTTGAAGATACGACGGAATATTACTGTGCTCTCAGGATGACCGAAGAGTCGTTTAATATACTATTAAACCTTGTTGCACCCGTCATACAGAAAAGCGATACATTTATGAGACCTGCTTTGCCGGCGAAAGTGAAATTGCACGCTATTTTATACTTATTGGCTAACGGAATTAGTTTACGCGTCTTGCAACACCTATTCAGGGTACCAAAATCGACAACTTGTAACATCATATCCGAAGTATGCGATGCTATTTACAACGCACTGAGAGATTACATAAAGGTAGGTAACATTAAAAACATATTTTTTTTGTATTAAAGTATGTTTATTTTCAAATTCAACATACATATTTGCAATCAACTTATTGGTAAATGGTGGTAGGTAACATCAAACATTTTTTTTTCTATTATTAGTAAATACCCGAAATTGCCCGAGCCAATATGTCATCCTGGTCTGCAATTGACATTTGAGATGCATTGTTTTCAGATTGTATAGTTATTGCATTATCGTTGAGAGAGTGGTCAGCATCAGAAATGTTATGAATGTCATTAGTGGCATCTGGTGTAGAAGATTGTGGTGGTTGTGTGTAAGGAGAGTCTCGTGGTGGTAGTGATGGTTAAGACTGGTATATAGAATTTGGAGAAGGGCTATATGCGTAGTTAGATGTTCCGTGGCCCATTTGTTGGAGACGTAAATTACTCAGATAATTTTGAATAAACATCTGTCCTTCTACTGCTTTGTGGATTGGCAAACTTTTAAGCTGGGCAGCAACACTTTTCCCGAATATATCGAACTCTGTTTCTGTTTCTGTTGGCATGCGTGTGTTAATTGAGTCTGCCACGTTCTTCACTTTATTGACCAAACGACTGAGGTCCCGTACTGTCCTTTTACGAGGAATCGGCGATTTTTTTTGTTCTCCTTCATCTTGATTAGGTTGAGATTCAGGTGTTGCGTCAGGGTTATTTATTTCAGCAGATTGATTGCGTTGGGATGTGGAAGGTTCCTCTCCATCAAGTTCTTCATGTTTAGAATCCAGCTGCTGTAAAACAATAAATTTAGATAAACAAAAACCCAAAGCAAAAAGAAAAACATATAGTAAACCAACTCTTTAAGTCAGAAATAATATTCCAATTTCACTACTATCAAACTTTTTTTTGTTTTAGGTACCTAACGGCGACGAATGGAAAAGGATTGAAAAAGGCTTCAGAAATTCCTGGAATTTCCCTGGTTGCTCAGGTGCTATAGATGGGAAACACGTTACCGTCAAAGCTCCACCAAACGCAGGAAGTTATTACTTCAACTATAAAAAAAATAACAGCATTGTTCTCATGGCAGTGGCAGATGATGACTACTGTTTTTCATATATTGATGTTGGATGTAACGGGCGTGTATCGGATGGTGGAGTTTTCAGTCATTGTGATCTTAGTCATGCCTTGGAAAATAATTTACTGCCCGAAGGTCATGTTCTAGTGGCCGATAATGCGTTTCCTCTAAAACCATATATGATGAAACCATATGGTGGAAACCAATTGACATTTGAACAAAAAATTTTTAATTATAGATTATCACGGGCAAGACGAATCATCGAAAATGCTTTTGGCATCTTAGTAAGTCGATACAGAATTTTCGAAAGGCCCCTACCCTTTTTTCCCAACAAGGTGGAAAAAATCGTAAAAGCCTGTTGCGCCATGCATAACTGGGCGAGAAAAACCAAAGTACCCGTACAGGTCGCCACGGTTGATATAGAAGACACAGAGAATGGAAATTTGATTGAAGGATCCTGGAGAGAAGTGACATCAGATGGACTTGTTCCATTGACTATGAGCATGCAGAATAGATCATCTCAAATTGCACAGAACAAACGCAACAATTATGCAAATTATTTTGTAGGAGAAGGTGCAGTCTCTTGGCAGACTCGAATGATAAATTAAAGTAAAACGTGACTCAATGTCATGTGGTTATGTGTTAATATGTAGTCATGTAATTAAGAATATAAAATAAAGTTTTTTTTTAACTTACCAAATTACTCCCTGAGTCGCTGCATTGTATATTTACAGCTTTTAAAGCGTCATCTAATAGTTTGAACCACTTTATTTGTGGAATATATACGTCATCTGTTCCAGCTCCAGATTTTGTACTCTGTTTAATTTTCTTAGCCTCTTGCGCATATGTAGACTTCAAGTTTCTTATTTTAGTATAAACTTCTTTACTTCCAAACCCTGGTATGTTCATAGCTTCACTTATACGTACAAGGGCCGTATCTCGGGCTCCCTTAATTTTGTACCTAGGGGCTTTACAGTTGTAAAGGCATTCATGTTTTATATACTCCTGCACAAATTTATAAGTTGTGTCTTCGGTCCACTTTACCATTTTGTACAACAACAAGCGTCCGACGCTACACACTAAACGTTAAACACTCCTGTCCAGACGTGTTTAGTGGCAGGCACGCTGCGAGTGAGGGGGAAGGGAGGGCGCGCGGGACGTGGCTACTCGCAGTCCACTTGCAAAAAAATAGAACACGCTTCTATTCACTTTACTACACAGTCAACTAATCACTTGCACTAATCAGTCGCTGTCCACACCTAGTCACTAAGCACCTGCACTAATCACCTGCACTCGCACTAATCAAAGTGTAAACCAGGCTGTACTTATATGTTACAAAATACCATATATAACGTTCTACTTTAACTATTCAGGGAGAACCCTGTGTGGACTCACTCGCTGCCCTAGTACTAAACGTGTAGAAATTTGTATTGGAGGTATTTCTCATATTGCTATCACTTGTATGGTATTGCGGTGAATTTTGCTGTAGGAACTTTATGAAACTAACTATAACTGATCTGAACTCAATTCAACAAACAGTTACTATTACATTATTAGTTTCTGTACATATTATCTCGACAGTAACCATCGCCTTATCTGGCCCGCAAGTGCCCACTGCCAAGATTTTTTCTCGTGTTTTATTGCCCACTAGCTGCGCTACGCGGTTTCACCCGCGTGGTGATGGGCGGTGGGTGATGATGAATCAAATATAGCCTATGTCACTCAGGAATAATGTTCAATTAGTAATTACTAGTTATATATACACACTAAACACTATTATTTAGATATTGCTATATACATTTTATAACTAGTCCTGTACGCGAAGTCCTTTATTTTAACGCTATTTTGAAGAGATATACGTTTACGGGTCACACGTGTTTCAAATCAAAATAAACAATGTATTAGCATAACTGTTGGTAACACCTACTGATATCTTTTTGTAAGACGCGCTCGTATCCTGATAATAGTAAAAAGCAGAAGGCCCTAGTGTAACGAAACAGATCGATAACATGCTATGAAAAAATATACTCAGGTTAGAAAAAGAACAGGCAAAGAGTAATAACCGAACAGAATTCCTAAATATTACTCGCTCTCTGCAGAAAAAAAACCTGAATAACTTCATAAAAATAAATTTTCACGTCCAAACTCTCAGAAATTTCAGCGATAACGCTATATTTTTTTTGGGTAATACATAGCCAACATATAGTACTAAAGTAGTAACCAGTAGTTTTTTCAATTGTGTTAGTATATATCGAAATATATTAAGAAAACGTACAAAATTAATGCATTTTCGCTTCACATCGTCTAATATAACAAGCGATTTTCAACCTTACGTAGAACATCGTAAATTATTTTAAAATTGGGGTTTAACCGCGTCTGGCGCTAAGTAACGCATCGTAGCACATTGCCGACTATCGCCTTTTGTTGACTTTTCAATATTTTCATGTGCGCAATGCCAACATTTTAATACCATACATTAAATCGCATGAAACCTTTACTTGCACATAGACAAATATCATCGCTCATTATCATTAACACCACTAGCACTAAAATTGCACTAGCATAATCTATCTTACTCTCTATCCTTGATTACGCTGACGTCTGATACTTAGACCTTAGAGAGGACCAGCTGAATAAACTTGAGCGTGTTCAAAATTTCTGTCCACTCTCAATTCATCATCTTTCCTTATTTTTCCCAGCTTTGCGTTGAGGTCTCCCATGACATCGGTGAAGTAAGTTTCAGAAGTATGCATGGCCTCGGATATATCCTCATACGTACTTTCTACAAGGTCGGTGCGTATACCTGTATGACCTTCAGCGAATAACATTTGGTTATTCTGAGTATAATAAACGCTACCCTTAGCCAACACACTATCGACTTTGACTAATTTGTTCACGAGAGACTTGCGGACAAGGAACTCGACACGTGCCGACACCCTGGGATTTTTGGTTTCCCTCCCGGTGGAAGAAGAAATTTCCGGAATTGAGATTTATCGTGTCCTGTTCTTGACTTCGGACTTCAGATAGCCCCATAACATTCCAGCGTAACTTAAGCATCTCTTCCTCCAATTCTACCAACTTTTCATCAGTCTTGAGCGTCCGAGTATTATATGTAGCCAGGGGTCGTTTTGGGATTGCTAGCCGGATCTCTACCGAAGATTATTTGCACCCTTTTCTGCACCGTTACAATGGCCGCTACCGTAGGCCACGGATAGCAGAGCTACCGGGGACTGTGGGCAGTGGTTTTATATTGCTTGTCATAGGGAGGATTACCTGTACTATGCAACGCTTGGCAGGCGTCTAGGTGACCACAGTAGATGTTAATGCAGACCATGGGAAATGCTGATGCCCATTTCCTGCATATTCCCTTAACCGCTTCTTACGGCACCCACGGGAAAAGATGGGGTGGTCCTATTCTTACACCGGGACCACACGGCCAATATATATTAACCTAAACAATAGACAAATATATAGGTTTAATATGAAACAAATGTATATGTATAGATGTAGTATAGACAAACATGTATTAACCTAAATAATTAACTCGTTACATATTGGTACCACCATCGAACAAAACATCATTAAAATAAACCATAATCTGCATTTAATTAATAAATTGCAATCTGCAATGTGACTGTTACGTTATTCTCGTCATAAACATACGAAATACAACGATAAAAGATAAAACGGAACTGTGAGTTGCGGTACGAGAAGCACGTTGTAAATGTGGTTACAATTGGATTTATTATTTGAAAGTGATATACAACACTTTCAAGAAATAAAACAATAATTATATATATTCATTACCACTATAATGATGTTATATTTATGTTTATTTGAAAAATTATCCTGGGTGTCGAGTCAGAGAAAGCTTCGGTATCGGCAGTGCGCGAGACATATTTTGATACGATGGCATAGCTCAGCCGCTTATACAGTAGCCGAGCCGAATGAACTCAATAAAACGGGCAAATCCCTACCTCTTCTCGTTACGTCGTCGTCGTACGTCGAATAATTACTTGTAGAAAATGTAATTTAAATTTTGTTTCTAACATTTTTTCATATAAATTTGAAAATAAAACAGTTTCTCATCAAAAAAATTACACCATCTTTTGGAGTATAAATCGGAAATATCGAAAAAAAATATATGAAATAAAACTGTGGGAAATTTAATTCTAAACAACTTTCGTAGTAACCATTTTTCGTCTAAATTTAAAAACAAAATAGTTATTCAATAAACATAAAAATACCCTTAAATTCAAGACGACGGATGACACAACGGACCGAGTGCCACGCAAAACAGAATTTAGACTGCCAGTGCCCAACGAATTTGGAAGGAAAATTGCTACTCAATTTTTTTCCGGGTCAAATCGGTCTCCGCTACGCAGCGTCCAAATATTTTAATAATATTCAATCAACAAAAAAATACATTTATAGAACACTTGTGTGTATAATTTGTTAAGTGTATGTGTATATATATTATATATAATTTGTTAAGTTTTAAGTCGTACCGTAATGAAGTCAGTTATTATGGCTAAGTACGACATTATATCGTAATGCGCATATTAGTCTCCGCATAATGCATAGGTGCCTACAAAACCAAAGGTTGATTTTAGTTTTAGTCTGAATATATACAATCTTTACTTTAGGTACGGACTCTGCGCCTCTTTACAGATTTAGGAGTGTAGATTAGATCAATGAACTCGTCATACTTGTGAGTTGAGATGTGTGACTTTGAGATATGCTAAACATACCTACTGCGAGTGTACCATCTTGTAAAGGAATGATTAGACGTCTTTATGTTGTGTATGTAACTGTCAATAATAAATAGGAGTGAAATCAATGTTGTTAAACATTGAGTTCAGTCATTTTCTCGAAGTGTAACTTGGTTCAGAAAATTGTGTTTAAAAACTGGTGTTAATAACTTAAAATAAAATGGTTTTTATGTCGTATTTATTGTTTTTTCTGTATATATTAGTGGTTTACGGAAATTCGTCGCCAAACATAGTGCTCATCGTCGCTGATGACTTGGTAAGTCTGTGTATTTATATTTTATTTTTATTTCATCTGTTTAGATTATATAATCTTCGTACGTAATTACTTTAACTATGCTAATGGCTTGCTAACCTAATTAAGATATATTTTATATTTACTAAGGCATTTTATGATTTGACTTCCAAATTATTAATATCTGCTTAGTGACACTAAAATTTGTACATTTAGACATTACTAGACACCGTGCCAGACGATTTTTGATATTTATGTACTCAAAGTATATATAATAGATAGATTGTAGATAACGCATTTATCGATATGATCGCTCAGTGTTTCGAGTTGTAAGATTATGTTTAGTTGTTTCATGAAAAGTAAATATATATAATCTTCGTACGTAATTACTTTAACTATGCTAATGGCTTGCTAACCTAATTAAGATATATTTTATATTTACTAAGGCATTTTATGATTTGACTTCCAAATTATTAATATCTGCTTAGCGACACTAAAATTTGTACATTTAGACAATACTAGACACCGTGCCAGACGATTTTTGATATTTATGTACTCAAAGTATATATAATAGATAGATTGTAGATAACGCATTTATCGATATGATCGCTCAGTGTTCCGAGTTGTAAGATTATGTTTAGTTGTTTCATGAAAAGTAAATATATATAATCTTCGTACGTAATTACTTTAACTATGCTAATGGCTTGCTAACCTAATTAAGATATATTTTATATTTACTAAGGCATTTTATGATTTGACTTCCAAATTATTAATATCTGCTTAGCGACACTAAAATTTGCACATTTAGACAATACTAGACACCGTGCCAGACGATTTTTGATATTTATGTACTCAAAGTATATATAATAGATAGATTGTAGATAACGCATTTATCGATAATGATCGCTCAGTGTTTCGAGTTGTTAGATTATGTTTAGTTGTTTCATGAAAAGTATTCTATTTAGATCCTAGAAAGGAAAGATGAATAAAATGATGAAAATCTAGAAAATCAATACTGCTTTTCGTATTTATTAACTCCGTCAGGAAAATACAGTAATGTATAATAAAAATAAAAGACAGTTAACGTCTTTTTGTTCTATCAAAACATTAAAATAATAGACAGAAAAATAACGATGTTATAGGCCGCCGCGAGTTTATTAAAATATATACGTATTTATGACGTCATTGTATCTTCATCAGATACAAACAATAGTAAACAAAATAAATAGGACGATGGTTTAAATTATTATAGCGTATTTTTTTTAGTGTAGCTTCGTGCAATTGAGCTATACTTTTTCTTATGTCTTTTTTTATTTAATTTAAATAGAGCCCTATGTTCTTATAACTAATCTTTGACTGGACAGGTACTTACCTATCCCATTTGTTGGAAGTAATTAATCAAAAATGTTTATAATATAGGTATAGGTAGGAAGGATACAGACTTCTGAAGGTCAGCTTCGGAATGAGACAATCCTTAAAGGAATAATATTTCAATACATAAAATAATTATATGATTAGTAACATATGTAATTTTTAGGGATGGGACGATGTGAGTTTCCATGGCTCCGACCAGATATTGACTCCGAACATAGATCTGCTGGCTTACACAGGAGTCGCTCTGAGCAAATACTACAGTCACTGCGTCTGTACCCCATCCAGGTCTGCCCTACTAACTGGAAAATATGGATACACATTGGGTAAGTCATCGGTCATGCACCATCACCCTTTCTAGTGACCCTTGCTACTTGCTACTTACGGGATCGATTGTCATTCTCCGTCAATTACGATATCATCAAGATAGGCGAAGCACTTTTCAGTTATTGGATTATAACTCAAAAACAGCTTGACCGAAACCGCCAGAGATGTAAAGTCAACAATACTGTCCAATTTTACATTGTACTAGTAAGCTCATAAGGTGAACAGATCTGTTCTCGAGGACTTGTGGTTTGTTTTTGCATTATATTGTTGTTGTCTTGCTTTTTCGATGGGTAAAATGTATGAGACGAAGAGAGATATATGTTCTTCCTATAAAATCCAAAATCACAAACCAGACTATGAAAAAAAAATATATATTTTGTGTTCCAAGTTGGCCTATAGAGTACCTAAGTACGTGCAGCTTGTCAGTGTGCGAAGATAATTGTTTGACATAAATTGAATAAAAAATAATGGAAGTGGAAAAGTAATGAGGAGGTTAGCTAATTGTTATTTTTATCATTATAAAATATGAACTTTTACAATTTCAATATCTTTTATAAAGAATTTCGTTTATTCTCAGACATTATATTCAAATATGAAACGTAACGGTTTTGTTCGTAAACATAACTTAGTGCTAGAAATTCAATATGTTATCTTATAAAACATACAAATAGTGCAGGATAATAATGTTAAACATAGTTTATTCTGTTTATCTCTTTTTATATCACATATAAGTAATGAACCGTTTTGAAACAATCGGTATTTCTGTAGTGGTTGCGAAAAACAAGCGAAATCCGCCATTTTGATTTTGAGTATAATGATGAGTTGAAGTTGATGAGGATAAGAGTTTTAAATGGGACCACCTCGGAAGTATACTCTATACAAAACAAAAAAAAAAAGAATTATCAAAATCGGACTACTCTGTAAAAGTTATGCGTGTTCAAATCGCGCATAACTTTTTATTGCATAGGTATAACGTATAACAAACATAAAAAAAATAATAAACGTCGCCTTGAGAACCTCCTTCCTTTGGAAGTAGTTTGAGAAGTAAAGCTGATTTAATAAATTCTCTTCCTTATATTGTCAGGTATGCAAGGCTACCCACTGACTTACGGGGAAGATAGAGGGCTGCCAGTAACTGAAAAAATATTACCACAATATCTGAAAGAGCGTGGATACGCGACACATTTGGTCGGGAAATGGCATCTCGGACTCTCTAGAACGGAGTATTTACCTACCATGAGAGGATTCGACACTCATTTCGGACATAGAGGAGGATACATGGATTACTATGAATATATTACGCAAGAAGTGGTAATTACTCTACTATCTCTAGACTACACTTATACATATATTGCTCAGTTACAATACTAGATATCCTACTAACATTATAAACGCGAAAGTTTGTGAGTATGGATGTATGGATGTGTGGATCTTTGTTACTCTCGATCTGATCTTTGTCAACCTCGAACGGCGAGAGCAATTTTGATGTCAAAGTCAAAGTCAAAGTCAAAATCATTTATTCAATTTAGGCATCAAAGACGCACTTATGAACGTCAATTTTTCATTATAATGTACTTTAAAGCCTACCGCCGCGTTCCAAAACACATAGAGCCAACCGAGAAGAAGCGGCAAGAAACTCGGGGCCATTCTTTTTATATAGATGTTTTTACAATGTTTTTACTTAGGTACTACAAATATTAGCTCCAGTGTGTTGCCTTACAAAAGAGAACATAATAATGGTATCAGTAGGGCAAGACACGCTACACTTTGACATCTTAGTACACGAGTAGATAGATCCTGGAGTGATCAGTCCCAAGCTGTTTTATCCTCCAAGTAATCCGAAATTTTGTAATAACCTTTTTGACAGAGTTTAGTTTTAATAGTAATTTTAAACTTATTAATAGGCAAATCTCGGATAACATTGGGAACTTTATTATAAAATCGTATACATTGTCCCATAAAAGAATGACTTATTCTGTGGAGACGCGTTACATGTACGGATAGCTTGTGCTTATTTCGCGTGTTGATGGAATGAGCATCACTCCTTTTATCAAAACTGCTAATGTTTTTCTTTACATACATTAGATTTTCATAGATAAACTGAGAGACAACAGTTAGAATGTTTATGTCTTTAAATTTCTGTCTAAGGGAAACTCTGGGAGCCAAAATGTAGATTGCTCGTATAGCCCTTTTTTGCAGTATAAAAATAGAATTAATATCTGCAGAACATCCCCAGAGCAGTATGCCATAAGTCATAACGCTATGGAAATAACTAAAATAATCTATTCTAGCTGTGTCTACATCAGTTAATAGTCTAATTTTTTTAACAGCATAAGCTGCTGAACTGAGCCTACTAGACAATTTTTTAATGTGGGGACCCCATTGCAATTTAGCGTCTATAGTAATTCCTAAAAAGACTGTTGACTCCACAAGGTCCAACCCTGTTCCATTCAATTGTATATTGGATTCTACTTGTCTCACATTTGGTGTCGAGAATTTTATACAATTAGTTTTCTTCTCATTGAGAAGAAGATTATTTGTATTGAACCAATTCACAACTTTAGCTAATGCATTGTTAACATCGTCATAGTTTAGTAACTGCCTTTTAATTTTAAATAACAGTGAAGTGTCATCTGCAAACAATACAATCTCGTGATTCTTCTCTACATAATAAGGTAAGTCATTAATATAGATTAAAAACAAGAACGGCCCTAGTATTGAACCTTGTGGAACGCCCATTGAGATTATAGAGCCGGGCGATTTTTTACCATTTATGTCAACCCTTTGAATTCTACCATTTAAATATGAAGTCAAAAGGTTGAGAGCCATGTTCCTAATACCGTAGTGTTGTAATTTCCTGACAAGTATATCATGTCGGACGCAGTCAAATGCCTTAGATAAGTCACAAAAAACACCTAAGGCATCCTGAGAGTTCTCCCAGGCATCAAACACATCTTTTATTAGTTCTATACCTGCGTCTATAGTAGAGCGATTCCTTGTAAACCCAAATTGATTTTTATAGAAAATTTTGTTTGCACTAAAATGAGTTTCTAATTGATGTAATATGATTTTTTCGAAAATCTTACTTAGCGTAGGTAGTACAGAAATAGGCCGAAAATTTGTTGGATCAGTAGTACTACCAGATTTGAATAAAGGAACCACTTTACTGTGCTTCATTAGGTCAGGAAATACACCACTTGCAACACAACTATTAAACACAGCTGCTAGATTGGGTGCAATGACATCTATAATTGAAGAAACGGTCTTCACAGAAAGACCCCATAGGTCTGCCGTTTTTTTTGCATCTAGACTTTTGAAACTGCTTACAATATCTTTGCAATTAACTACTGAAAATTTAAAAGTTGTGTCACATTCAGTTACACTTTGTTTAAGTAAGATCTCAGCAGAAATGGAGGAAGATTTTAGAGTTTTGGTTGTTAAAGAAGGAATATTAGTGAAAAATTTCTCAAACTCGGCCGCTACCTCCAAATCTGCTCTTACATCTTTATTATTAATTTTTAAATTAAAGTCTCGATTACGCACTGTATTTCTACCAGTTTCACTGTTTATAATGTTCCACGTCATTTTTATTTTATTAACAGAATTTTTAATCTTATTTCTTAAATAAATAGATTTTGCTGAGGAACAGGCTCGTTTAAATAACTTAGAATAACGTTTGACATATTCCAAAAATACAGGATTATGATTATGCGATTTTTCATGGTACAATTCATATAACTTTTGCCTACTTTTATAAATTCCTGGAGTTGAAGAAATGATGAAATTTGGTATAGAGGTAGCGACGAGAAGTAAGCGACTTGACGAAATGTTGATCTTGTCGAAATTCAGAAGGTACACCCAGCAGTCTTATATATTATGTGCGACGACTAGCGAAGCGAGGATTGAAGATAAGTTACACTGAACTAACTGCCTTTGTACCATATTAAATAATATTCCCTACCTTCAATAGTAAGAACGACAAAATACTGATCAGCGTACTGCAAATCGTGTATAATCGTGTAGTAATTGTTCTTTTGTCTTAGGTATTTTTGTTTACTTTCGAACATTATAGGTTATTAAAAGGTTTCGATGTTTCATTATATATGTTTATTAAAATGCGACTAAAAAGTAAGTATATGTATGTAGTGATTATATTTATAATTGTTATTTCATTTGCTAAGTATATCATAGGGATTTATAGTTTATGAATGGTTTTCATTTAAAGTTATACATAACCTGTAAATCCCGTGATATACTTAATTTGAACTACTTATTTGGAATTTGATGAAAGGTTTATTATATTATGTTCGAAATGAGTTGTATATCATAAGTAATTTATTGTTTTATGTCTATATATAAGTACATATTTTAACAATCAATTGTGTCTAGAAAAGTTGGGCCACTTTGGCACTGACGGCCTCATATATATAACTTACCCGCTGGAGTCGTTCTTCGTTGGTACTACAGTGCCTGATTTTTTTTCTAAAGTAGTCGTGTACAAGCAGTACGTGTTAAGGATTGAAAAGCCGTATATCAAGTTTTTCTTAAAAAATGACACAAATACCAAATTATTGGGATGGTGAGTGTGTACTGCACTTGTCATACCAAGGAGATATAAATCTGCAAATGCCACAACTACACTCGTCATACCAAGGAGATATAAATCTGCAAATGCCACAACTGCACTCGTCATACCAAGGAGATATAAATCTGCAAATGCCACAACTGCACTCGTCACACCAAGGAGATATAAATCTGCAAATGCCACAACTGCACTCGTCATACCAAGGAGATATAAATCTGCAAATGCCACAACTGCACTCGTCATACCAAGGAGATATAAATCTGCAAATGCCTTAACTGCACTCGTCATACCAAGGAGATATAAATCTGCAAATATCATAATAATCGAAAATCTGGATGGCACTGCAACTTCATTACACCTATGCCGGATGTTTACCATCAGGCGTTCGACACCTTTGTTCATCTCATCAGACTACATTTTTTTTACGAGAAGCTCTGCTTATCTTTTTTGATAAGGATTTTTATGCCACTTAGCACGGTATGTATAAATATAAATCAATTTTTGTTTGAATATACAGTATCTTTCTTTCACATTTTATTGATTTGAAGTATACTAAAGTATTTTAAAAAGAAGATACAGACAAGATTAACTTTTTTGATGTTCAGGCCAACATCGAGTTTTGTGACCTATTTATGTTATTATGCAAGTTCCCAATCACCGCCAATTTTTTTCTGTTTACTGAATAAATCGATGTGTCTTAGTACTTGGCAATTACCTACGTGACAACGAAAACTCGTCCACCTGGAGTATTTCAGGCGTACAGCATAGTAAAAGAGATTATCCCTCACCATATATAAAACTAAAACTTGGGTCTGAAATCTCAAATAAATCTCACGCTTCAGATCTAGCTGAGGATAGCTTGACAGCCCGGCCTATACATCTATGGTTGAAGCTACTACTCCCTTGTCTTTTCTAACTAAGTTAGAAAAGACAAGGTCTAACAGCTTTCGCATAGGTACATTTTTTAACATTGAAACTATCTCATCTATTTTCTCAAATATATTGAAACATGTTACCATGCAACATTTATCTTAAATAAAAAATATAACAGGCAAATAATATCGAGCACAGTATTTGACCATACAACGTACCATACATCACCGTGGTGAAATCCTCAGCATGGTGGTGACACTGGGGAGTGCAGGTGGTCTTCAGAAGTGCCTTACTTCTGAAGTCCACCTGCACTTCTTAGTGTATTCCAGTAGATGTCTTTAAGAGTCGCTATTTTAGGGCTAATGTGATACCACTTTCGACCGCATCATCGCTGACCATCAAGTGATATCACGGTCAAACATTGGCCTATCAAGTGCAAAAAAAATACTCTTCCCACATGTACGTCTACAAATTGATGACAATAGTTTCACTCTATATTAACGAAGCTAAACGAGTGTAAAAAGGCGACTAATACACAGGTAAGTCGTACTAATAATCAAACAATTTTGAACGTTTTTTCAGTGGACATCTGGCAGGGTCGCTGGCTTGGACTTATACAGAAACATGACTCCAGATTGGGAATCCGAGGGCTACATCACTGATCTCTACAATAATGAAGCCAAGGCTAGTAGGTATTTTTCAAATCTTTTTATACTACCACAGCAGCTATAGGGGCATCAGCATTTGAGTCTTGACATACGCCAAAAGGAAAGGGTATTAAAAGCGTGCGATCATAAACATACACAAAAAATAGTTTTATCCGTTCTATAATCTGTAATTTACACTAGTGATTTGTAGATTGTACCTCAATTGGTATTTAAACCTTTTGTAAACCTTTATTATAATAAACATAATATATATTTAAAAAACCTTAGACTATAAAATACGAATCATTTTAGATACAAAAATTGTGTTTTAATTTTTTTTAAATATCCATGACACATGTTACGGAAACAACTGAATCCTTGGATAAATTTATAAAACTATTAAGCATATTTTAAGTGATACATGTATAATAATCACGTATATATACTTGTATTATATTTATATATATATTTTATATGTATTACTTTACATATTTATAATATGTACACGTAAGGAAATATTTTTTTAAAGAACCTTGACTAGGTGGGACCAAATGACTACCTATATCTTGATGTGGCCACAGAATAACGTATAGATGTAAGTCAGTAGATAAGATGTATCAAAGTTAATCTAAAATCAGAAATACGCTTAGTTGGGAAACTTGACTAGAGTGGAGATTTGACAGTAAATGCCATACAACATTGATTCAGATCTGTACCTATTTAAGCCTGGATTCACTGCTAATCGTACTTCTGTATTATGCCATATAGAGCATTGTACCTACGAGTATATAGCGCTCAAAAAGACAATGGATACGACAAATAGAAACATTATCTAAATATATTTGAGATAAGTACCTATCTGTAATTTGTACTATTAAGTATTCATACTTTTATAATAATAATAATTTTATTCGTTCAACACGTTCAATGTATAAATTTACATAAGCACTTGATTTAATTTATAGCACTAGATATTGCGGTCAGATACCCTGTGTTTACAATATCTAGGTCTCCTCCGGGATACAAAAACATTACAATTATTGTGAGTATTAAAAAATTATAATTTGAAACACTTCGGAGTATGCTCTTCTATAAAAATAATCAATTCATTATAATAACATTATACATAAATTAAAATGTTTCCTGACTTTAGAAGTTATCAAATATTTATTTAGCAATCTCTAAAGGCGTAATAAATTAAATTGCTCTTCTATATGAACAACACAGTTGGAAACAACTTACTGCCTTCAAACTTTATAGAAGCCGAGCCACCCACGACCTTAGAAGTTAATTCCTACACATAGTCTCTGTGGGGCGTCGCGGGACTAAAGAACTTTGTCTGGGGGTCACGTGTGCGCTATTTAATCTATGGTAACAAACTGTCATGGACAGACGTGACGCTTGCCATCAGAATAAAGATTGTATTGTCTCGTTTCTTGCTATAGTATTTCAAACAAAAATATCATGGTACTTTACGGGGCGGGATATATACATAGATACATACCTACATAGCGCTTTTGGGGGCAACACAGTAGTGCCTTCACACACCTTTATCAATATAAACAGCCGTGCGATTCTGTAATGATTCTTCAACGAGCTCGTCGACGAGCTCACCGATGTCAAATACTTTATGAGATATGGCCCTTGCACATAAGGTTGCTTTTCTAGCGTTTCTTGTCATCTCGTCATTTGTTTCACGGATGTTGTCAAAGTTGCAACGATGTTTGCTTTTAGAGAATCGCACGGCTGATGCAGATAAGTCCCGCTACTAGTAAAAAGTATTCAATCAATACGTAGGTAGGTACTGAAATTAATTCTGTTCGATTCCAAAGTGCATTACTGCAGTTCTATACGTAGTAGATTGATTCTATCCAATCTAGATAAAAGCCTGCCACGGCAACGACAGCACATTGTCTGAACTCTATAGTCCTTACTTTACTTACTTGTATCTACTTAATAGTCTTGCTACTTCATATAATAAAGAACAAAAGTAAGTGTGGAGAACGTATATATTATTGTTAACTGTTTCTACAGGGGGATTACGACCTGTGTGTAATTTCTGACAGAAAGAGCAATAACGAGAAATACTCAAATAAAGTTTCAAGCCCGATTATGATAAGCAGAAAAATAAATTATGGGCGGTATTTCCAAAAACTTTTAGCGGCCTTTTTTGGCTTTTTAGCGGGTGCTGTAACATAAAAGGCATTAACTGCCAAAGTTTCAAGTTTGTTGCCCTACTTTAATATATATATTATTTAAAATTTACTTACATTCGCACACGTGAGGTCCCAGGTTCAACTCCTGACCATGGCAATTTTTTTTTTGTGATAAGAAGAAATGTTTGTGATGTGTAGTTTGTGTGTCAATGTTCCCATTATACTGCTTCTTAGGGGCTATGAATATGTAAATGTAGACCTGATGGATGAATTTCGTCACGTCAAATATATCATATCATCTGATTCCATATATTTTATGTCATATTTACGTAAGTGAACAATTTTCTTATGAGAAACAAAGATATTAAACTAAAATTTTTGTAAGTATACCTACATTTTCCCTTACAGTTATCAAGAAACACGATACGTCAACACCCCTATTCCTGATGCTGGCTCACAATGCACCTCACTCAGGGAACGACAATGCTCTACTGCAGGCGCCGCCTGAAGAAGTCAGGGCTCAGAGGCACGTAGACTTGCCGGAAAGACGAATGTATGCATGTCGGTATTCATACTTTAGTTAGTAGCATATATGAATTTCATTTCATTTCACCAAGCCGCACTTGACCTGCGACGTGGATTATAATACTTTTGTATAGTTCCATTGACCATAGTCTAGACATAATAAACTAAGAGAGACTGACCTTTTCCTCCAAATACTAAAATAGGTCGGACTTTGTTTATTTCAATATTAAAATAATCCACAACCATTCATGAAATATATTTTATTTCTGAATTACTTTTATTTCAATCAGCTCATTTTGTAGGTGATACGCCCATGCACTCACCACAAGCACGGTGCACAGTCAACGCGTTTCAGTTATAAATTAGCATACCACAAATCCAATGTGTTCAGCTTCATTTGGAGATATTTCAAATCACAAATGCCACATATTTGCATATGATTGTAGCTATCTAGATGTAATATGAATGTGTTTGAATGCTTCCAGCTATGGTGAAAAAACTCGATGACAGCGTAGGTGACGTCGTTGATACGTTATCAGAAAAAGGAATGCTACAAAATACTATCATAGTCTTTATATCAGACAACGGTGGTATGACATCAGGAAATTCTTTAAATTATGCTTCTAACTGGCCTATGAGAGGACTCAAGATGTCACCATTCGAAGGTGGAATTAGAGTAGCTGGACTTGTGTGGTTTGCAAATCTTAATAGTTCTAACCATTTGTGGAGTGGACACATGCATGTATCAGATTGGGTTCCGACTTTGCTCAACGCTGCAGGTTTAGAAACACCATTGGAAGTCGATGGAAAGAATCAATGGGATAACCTAAATCAAAATACAAACTCCGATAGAAACGAAATCTTCGAAATTGATGATTACACTGGCTTTGCGGCAGTTATTATCGGAGATTATAAATTGATTACTGGTAATATAATAAAAGAATACAGTGATTATCAAGGTGATGATTTAAGAGGCATTATTGGAAAAGCACCGGCATACGAAGATGCTTTAAGAAAGAGTAAAACATATTCTGCTCTCGAAAGTATGGGAAAACCTTTTGATTATTCTCTTGTTAACCTAAGAAATGAGATAAGAGTAACCTGTAATATAGAGAACTCCGAGTTTTGTCAACCTGATAATGGTAAAAATTTGCTTTTTATATAGTTATAGTTAGGCTAATCCCGGATAATTTTCTTTATTACTATGTATTTTTAACCATCGTTCAAAAAAGGAGGTGGTATCAACTCCTAATTTTTTTTTGTCACCATGATGATTTTTTTTGCCAGATAGGCTAAAAGTCTTTTGGAAGCATGCTTAATAAGAAATATATTTGCATAACTGGATTGTATCGTTATAATCTCAAGGTATTAGCATGTACTGCGGGCTTTTATTCAAGCTGTAGGTAGTCAGGAATTCGTATTTTAAAAATATTATTTGTCATATTAAAGTACTCGCAGCGGAATCTACCAGTTTGGTGACGATAGTGACAAATAAAAAAAAAAGAAATCTATTTCTGTATGTACGCAAAAAAACTGAGCGCTTCCGGGCTCCAAAGGCACATTAATCCGTCGGACCTGGTTATAGTCTTTGAACCAGCGTGGTGGTTGACGGTTCATACTTCTGTCTGTTTCATAGCCCAGAAGATTAGCTACTTAGTTAAATTGGCAGTGGGCAGGGCACAAAGCACGCAGAACAGATGGCCGATGGGGCCGAAAGGTTCTGTAGTGGAGACCACGGACCGGCAAGCGCAGCGCAGGTCGTCCACCGACACGTTGGATTAACGACTTGATGAACGATGTTTTTGGAACATTATGGGGTATAGGCATATGTTCAGCAGTGGACGTTCTACGGCTGAGCGATGATGATGATGACTTCTGTCTGAAAGGTAGACTCGAGTCCTTACAGAGGGAATAGGCTGGTAGTTTACGTTACTATAAGTACCTACTTGTTATATAATTATACATTTTTGCACGTAGTGCGACGCGAGATGCAACCGCGAGCGTTCTGTATTCTACTTGAAAAATACCACCGGATGTGGTTGAAACTATAATTGGATAGATCTGACTTGTGATTTCCGATTTTCATATTAAAAAATAACTATTTAATAATGTTGATTTGTTTTCAGGTAAATCTTGCCTTTTCAACCTTAAAGAAGATCCATGCGAGTCTAAAGACGTATCTGCAGAGAACCCGGATATTGTGAGAAGACTACAATTACGTCTAGCATCTGAGATAAAGAGAGTAATACCTAGGGTTGTGCCGCTGTTTAGAGACCCTAGATCAAGGCCTGATTTGCATAATTATACTTGGACGACTTGGGCTGAGAGTATAACGTCTAAGCAGGAATTCCTTTGATATAAAGCTGTCGTCATGAAAATTACACATACATTAAGGGATTGCCGTAGCCTAATATAATAAATACTTGTATTATATACCTTCATTAAGGAAATACAGTACCCATCTCTATGTTATCGAGATTTTTCAATGGATTAAATACAGTTTTTATTAACAACCAGACAGTTTCTGCAAATTAAACCAATAAAAATCCATAATAGAGCAAAAAACATTTATGGCGAAATCGACATACTTTTTCGGTGATAAAAACTAGAGATAATAAGTAGGTAATATAATCTATATAATATGTTTATAAAATGAACACCTATATAATAATTTAATAAATATTTATCATTCTCTGTTATTATATAATCATACGTGTCATAGACAGCATTACAATTTGAGAAGATATAATGTTATCGTTGTGAATCAGTACATAGTATCCTTTTCAAAATCTTTTTGATGTATATACCAGTATAAATAACAGTAGGTACTTTGTATCACTCGAGATTCAAAAACAATGTTTTTGTAACATATTTATTAACTAGCTGCTCTCCGCGGTTTCACCCGCGCTGTGATGGATGATGATGAATCTTATATAGCCTATGTTACTCAGGGTGAATGTAGCTTTCCAATGGTGAAAGAATTTTTGAAATAGAATCAGTACTTTTTGAGTAAATTTGAGGAAATTTTAGAAGCAGCATTTTCAAACAAATATCATTTCAAAAAATTGTACTTTATGCCTGCAAAATCAATAAACTAGATCACACACAAATTCAGCGCGTGATCACAGTGGGATGTAGGTTACATCCCACTGTGATCACTAGCACTATATGACTTAGTTCAAAATTCATTGATGAAAAATTCTTCGACCGAATTTCTTCTTTAAAAGATATTTTTAATTGAGTCCCAGATAAATTAATTACAAAACCAAGCACGACAGGTTACATCAGGTCACATCGTTTTCAGTAAATAGCACTAGTATAGTATTATAATGATGTACCAGCCCCAATAACACAGGGTTAGCTGCTGAATGTATGACAATATTATAGATGAATACTTGTATATTTCGAAATGCTGTAATAAAGTTGAAGGCTCCGACGTATTGTAATGAATAATTCTTGTAGTTTAGGTAGTGAGTTCCCTCGGCCGTGATTGTTTAAATATTTATGCCAGAACCAGCGTAACCCTGCTTGAATTTACTCTATTTGGCCTTTGTTAGAACGTTTTCTAACCCACCACATACTCAGCAGAATACAATGTAGGTATAGATAATAGACATACGTATGTTCTAATTCTATGATTTTAAAGCACTAACGCCTGCTTAGCGCGACCAAACTGAGGATGTGTGTTATTCCTTCTTAAATTGCAAAGAAATAAATTTATTGCTTTAGACTACAAGTGAAGCGCCCGCAGCGGAGCTTGACTTGGCGATCTTAACCGATCAACAAGCAACACTTGCTGCGGTCAGGACTTGGATGGGTGACCGCTAGTGGCATTGTTCAACTGAGCGCTTCCGTGCTTCGGAGTGCACGTTAAGCCGTCGGTCCCGGTTGTTTGTCTTAGGACAACAGTCGTTATGCTATGTCGAGGGCCTTCGGGCGGCCTGAAAACTTCGACATGGGTTGGCCACTAACCTATTCACTAAGCCGCACTTGGCCCTCGTGGTGGATTATGGCCGAACTCCTCTCTCTGAGAGGAAGACTCGAGTCCCAGCAGTGGGAACAAAATGGGCTGAATATGAGACTACAAGTTTAGGTGGGTGTCCATCTACTATGTTTACAAAAGCTTGGCCGTTACAGGCGTTATGCTTGTGTCAAATTTGTGTATATGTAAGGCTCTCTACACACCATGCAATTTCGAATGCAACATGCTGTAGCAATCTGCTGTGATCCAGAAAATTGTTACGTATGTAGGCGTGTTGTGACTCCCTTCCAACATGTTGGACGTCGTATTGTACGTCCTAGCACCCAGCAGATTATTACACCAAATTGTAAGCCGCGTTGTAACGTGAGTAGTGCGGTTGCTTGCATGCAATCTGGGCTCTGTCGCGATCGTGCCGCCGCCCGTGGCTAGCGTCGCTGTGAATTTTATTAAATGAAATATGTAAATGGATGCAAACATTTATACTACAGAAAAAACTATATTGATAAGAATTTCAGAAATCTATTAATGACTTACCACATTTGTGGAATAATAAAATAGTTATGGCGTATTTTTACTTTTCTTAGCAGCTGATGTTTTTTTCTTTGTGAAAATAATTGTCACGCCATTGTTCCTTCCTATCCAAATTTCTCTAGGCTAGAAATAATGATTTTAATTATTAAATAACATAATAATAGGTATTAAATATTGTAGTATTGCTGTGCATCTATTAATGTTCAAAGTAAAAATTCATGTTTATTGTCTCTCAGTTTCAGTAGTAGTTCAGCGAACTCAATTTCAAGACCCGTTTTTTAATATTTGGACAGCATTTGAGCCATTTTTATACACGTGTGCACGCTGTGGCGATCCAACGCGGAATGAAATTGTAATCGCCGCTGCAACGTGTATAGAGTACGTACAACCGCGACTACAGCAGATTGCTACAACGTGATGCGTTCGGGGTTGCATCGTATGTAGACACCTTACGGTTAATACCAGAAGATCGAGAAAACCTTACTGTATACCTAAATATCCATAACAATATATAGGTAAAGTATGTAGGTAATATAATTTGGTGTTTTGGAGAACAACACCCTTGATGTCCTGTGTCGCGGGAGGCATGGACACAACTATATACTCATCACAACATCTAAGACGCACGTACATTTCTATATAGAGTTAACATTGAAAATGTTTAACCGCGTATTGTTCGACAACTCTAACAAAAAACTATATACGGGAAGTATATATTCCGTTTTTAAACAGTTTTATTTTTAATGTTAACTATTGCAAAGTAAGTAAACATCGAGGCTGCGTGCTCCCAGTACTTTACAATAGTTAGTGACCGTGATAGCAACTTATAAACAAATATTTTTGCTCATCACACAAATGTTTGCTCCCGCCCGAGGTACTATCACCACTAGGCTAACTAGGTCACCAAATAAATATTAAATATAATAGATACCTTTCTCATAGAAAGTTTAGATGTCATGAAGATTAGGTTTCTACTCTGCAATGTTGGAAGTCACGTTCGTTTGCTTTAATAGCATTTTTTTGTTTACGGGATAGGTTGGTAAACGAACAGGTGGGTCATCTGATGGTAAGCGGTTACCGTCGCCCACGGACATCCACAATACCAGAGGTCTCGAGGATGCTTTGCTGGTCTTTTAGAAAGGAATAGGCTCTTTTCTTAAAGGCTCCCAAGTCGTATCTGTTCGAAAATACCTCAAGTGGCAGTTACAAGCAAATGTTAATTGTTTTTTTAAATTGGGGCTTAATGTCAGTTTTGACAACTCCAATACCAAAAATGTTAGTAAGTTGATGACTTTAGCTTGTAAAGTGAAAAAGTAATAGAGCAGCCATTTCTTTGATTTCAATAAACATTTAATTGCAACTGAGATACATAGTAGCCACGCTTGTCTTACTTAATTTATATGAATCCTGGATATTATAAATGTTAGTTTGATTTGCATTTGGGTTAATTTTGGTATGTTGATACTCGTAGATGAGGCGCTGGAATAACACAGGATACTTTTCATGATCATCCTTCACCACGTGGGTGAAACCGCGGGGTACAGCTAGTTCATAATAAAAACAAAACACTCATTTAAGTGCCAGGATTTAATATTGTAATGCGTTGCCTTGTGATTCTGAAAGTATTTGCATTCACGCCCTCGTGTGTCTCTCCCATTTAGGAATCAAGAAGCTTATCACAAACGCCTTGTTTGCAAATAAAGCTGCTTGTTTAGTAGAATTATTAACATTCTTTAGCGTTAAAGATTTTGCTGGTAAGAATGTCGATTCTTCATTCGAAGCAACATTCATTTTATAAAGAGAAGTCGGTATAAAAACAATATTGGTAAATTGCACTAAATCTGACTAAATAATTTGATCGTAAAACACATGTTTGGGCCGTCGGTCCCGGTTGTTTGTCTTAGGACAACAGTCGTTAGGCTATGTCGAGGGGCTTCGGGCGGCCTAAAATCTTCGACATGGGTTCGCCACTAACCTATGCACCAAGCCGTACTGGGCCCGTGTGGTGGATTATGACCGAACTCCTCTCTCTGAGAGGAAGGTTCGAGTCCCAGCAGTGGCAACAAAATGTACTGATTATGAGAATACAAGTTTAGGTGGATGTCCATTAGGGTGAGTCGATTTAAAAAAATGTCGAAAACTAAGTACGGGTTGGTCTCAAAATTTGCAATGGTAGATATTAATTAAAAAATAATTAAGAAAAAAATAATTGCATCTAATTTAATTAGCCCTCTACCGGTACCTAAACAATACGAAAAAATCGAATTTTCGAAACCACTTCCCATTTGATTTGATTGTACGTTTTTACCACGTTCACTTCCTAAATCTTTTGTGTAACATGGTATATTAAGTGATATGCGAGGTTGCCGCTTCGTAAAACAATTAGGGAGCGGGATAGATACACTTGCATATCACCAAAATTTAACTAGATTTTTTTTTTTGTCCCGGGGAAATCCTTTATGGATACCACCTACCACGGGGAGGTAGGTGGTTATGTGGGAGTCCGTATACCCACCAAAACCCCGGGGTGCTCCGTCACTGCCGCTTTTGGCGGGAACTCGGGACAGATTTTCCACACGACCGCGAACCCGCCGCGGCTGTCCCTTGCCGGACCCTTCTCTTCGCGGCACGCCAGAACACATGGCGCGCCGCAACTACCTCGGAGACTAAACCCGCCAACAATGAGCGCCAGACTTCCCCGTGTCTGGACGCCCGTGGTCTCCTTGCGGTGGGTCGGATACGTAGCCCCACCGCCTGCTACGTCAGCCACAGGGGAAAATCCCCAGCGACCCCACCTCCTCGAGTCTGCGCCGAGCGCCCGGACCCCACCTCCTCGAGCCTGCACCAAAGTGCCCGGGCCCCCCTCCTCGAGCCTGCGCCAAAGCGCCCGGGCCCCACCTCCTCGAGTCTGCGCCAAAGCGCCCGGACCCCGCCACTCCTATGTGGACTTGGCGGCCCAAGCCCATAGGAGCGGCCCCGCCTGAGCCGGCCAGCGCACCCCAACGCCGGCGCGGCCCCTGGGTTCCTCTTGGCTTCACCGTGGTGGTTGACACGGATCCTGATACAACACCCATCAACTCTAAACTCATAGGGATTCTTGTTCACTACTACTTGAAGTCCACCAAACTGCACTCAGCCCGCGTGGTGAATTATTATTATTAAATATCCGCCCATTCCCAGGGCCTCTTAGTTTTTTTATTACAACCTTTTTATTTTAATCATAGGGCCTTCCATAATCGTGGCAAGTTATTTGTTTTTTTTTACTTTATGTAAGTTCCGTTTTAGTTAGGTTGCGAACTGAACTTTAAGGAAATAGCCCCAATTATCTGAAGATCCACTTTAGGATATGAAAGCTTTCATTTTGCTTATCTTAATAAGACTTTAATGATCTGTGGAAGTATTTCAGCCCCATAGCCTGAGGTTTCATCGCCTTCAGTGTCGAAAAGCTCCCATTCGAGACTATTTACTTACATTACATTTAACTAAATCCCTAAAGTAAGTGTGATTATGTTATAACAGTTTCAGGAACAGACTGATACAGTAAGTACATAATGCTTGAGAAGCTCTGTTAAATAACGCCATACAAATTGTAGACGATTTAAATAGTATTATTTAATTGTACTTATCTAAGTAGGTATTGTAATACAAATAATACATACTAAAAAAGTGATTGGAAAATATTTGTGTCGGCGGTGGTAGAGTTTTTACACTAGGTACAACAACTAACAATAATGTTTTTTAATCATTAATCGAAAGCGTCCATGTGCACGAATTGATTGAATAAAATAGTTCCAATTTATAGTGGCTTCATCATTTCATTTATAATAATAATTTATGTTATAATTTAAAGCTGCATGCAAAACCCTTTGCGTCCCAGAGACGTATATATACGTCAGTTTCATTCATAAACTTTTGTTTTAATTATGACGGTAAGTATATGAAGGATTAAGTAATCATGATTCTAGAACAGGACAAAGAATACATCCCGCCAAATTTTCTTGTTGTTATGTACGAGTATCGTACTATAAATAATAATCAAAACAATATGGAACAGGCACATTATGATAACAACGGAAGTTAAGAAGTCAAGTGCTTAAGTTTTCGTCACCAATAGAAATGTTAGTTTTTAGCAAAAAACATAAATCGACTTCTAGACTAGGTAGGTATATGTACAAACTTTTAAATTGTATTGTCTTTGGCACACAAAACGGCATTTGTGTTACAGAGTTCGCCCTATTAAGACTCAATATAAAGATATGATATGTGTATATGTATATATTTTGTATATTGTTGACTTTGTCAAACAGCGCTAAATCAATTTCGATATAATTTATTATAATACATTTATTTCTTATGGTATAAGACCTAACAAACAGAAAAATAATCAGCAAAATAGATTAATTATTGGAAGAATAATCGCGTAACAAACACTCTACAAAACATACCGCCGAATTAAGAACCTCCTTCTTTTTGTTAGGTTCGGTGTCCTATTTGTTAGGAAGTCGGTTTAAAATACGAGTAAATAACTTGGCATGAGTAGGTCATAAGCCGTAAATGGTTCACTGGCTGTAATTATATCCGCTTTATGAGTATCTAGCAGCTTTTGCATCCAAAAGTAGAGAATTACATGTTTTTCTATAGTTGTGAATTTCACCATAGTACTTTTATTAGTTAATTAGCTGACCCGCCAGTGGCTTCGCTCGCTTGGTCTTGGTGTAGTGGTGAAAACGCCACATTGGAATCACCAGGTCCTGGATTCAATACCCGGGTCGGACAGTTATTGGGGTTTTCTAACAAATACACTTTCAATAGCAGCCTGGACTCTAGAATATTGCCCCGGAGATAGCAATAGGTTTGATAATATATGTTTTTTTTTATTAATACGTATATATTGCTAAACGTAAGTGTTTAACACACTTTACTTAAGAATTACAGACCAATCTCGCTTTTGAGCCATATTTATAAGCTGTTTTCGAAGGTCATAACGAACCGTCTCAGTCGCAGGTTTGATGAATTCCAGCCTCCGGAACAAGCCGGTTTCCGAAAAGGCTATAGTACCATAGACTATCGGTATATCAAAGTGTTGAAGTGCTTGTACAATAACGCGAACATGTCATTCCGAGTACAGGAGCAGAGTTCGAAGGCAATTCCATTGCAAAGAGGCGTGAGACAGGTAGACGTTATATCTCCGAAACTGTTCACCGCTGCAGTGGAAGACGCCTTCAAGCTCTTGGAATGGCAAGGACTTGGTATCAATATCAACGGCGAGTACATCACTCACCTTCGATTGGCGACGATATTGTAGTTATGGCAGAATCCATGGAAGACTTCAGTACAATGCTCGAAGGCCTCCATCGAGTTTCCCAACGGGTAGGCTTTAAGATGAACATGGACAAGAAGAAAATTATGTCTAATGCCATGTTGTGCCTACCCCAATATTAGTTGGAAACTCAGTTCTCGAAGTTGTTGACGAATATATCCACCTGGGACAGACAGTCAAACTAGGCAGGTCCAACTTCGAGAAAGAGGTCAATCGTCGAATCCAACTCGGCAGGGCAGCGTTCCGGAAATTTCGCAAAGTCTTCTCGTCAAAAATACCTCAGTGCCTCAAGACAAGAGTCTTCGACCAATGTGTGTTACCAGTGATGACTTATGGCACTGAAACGTGGTCTCTTCTATGGGCCTCATTAGTTAGCTCAAAATAGCACAACGAGCTATGGAGAGGGCTATTGCTCGGGGTTTCTCTACATCTACGTGATCGAATCAAAAATGAGGAGATCCGTAGAAGAACAAAATTCACCGTCATAGCCAAGAAGATTAGCCAGTTAAAGTGGTAGTGGGTAGGGCACATAGCACGCAGAACAGATGGCCGATGGGGCCGGAAGGTTCTGGAATGGAGACCACGGAACGGCAAGCGCAGCGTAGGTCGTCCGTCACCGGTATCACCGACACGGTGGACAGACGTCGACCTGCGACCTTCATCAGGTGATAAAGGTCGCAGGTCGACGTTGGATGCAGGCTTCTTCCATCCGGTCCTTTTGGAGAATTATGGGGGGGGGGGGGGGAGGGTCTATGTTCAGCAGTGGACATCCTACGGTTGAGATGATGATGATAATGAAGTGTTTAAAATACTGCAGCCTATCCTTTCGAGGATATATTTCTTAACTTTACTGCACACCCTCTAGGCGTAATGTTGCAGAAAATAATAAGTATTATGTTATTGAATGAATGAATGAATGAAATATAATTTATTTATGACGGCAGCATATAACATTGATTGATAAAAGTAAGAAGGTAGAATTACAATTTACTGCTATGTCATAAAATGGTCCCCAACTCAGCATAATGCTGGTTTTAACCAGCGCTGGTCTTCCGTTGGAGCCAGTCTGTGACGTCACGGTGGATTTATACTACAACAGCTTAAATTATTATTAAACAAATGAACACTACAACTGCATACTTAGTTCTACAATAGCTATCTGTATCGATCTACTGGTTCAATAATAGTAACAGAATCGACACCAATAACTAGCATACAATTTTTGTTTTTATATAAATCTTAAATTATGACTAAACATACAGATATAAACGAGAAAGTTATTATCGGGTAAGTACATACCTACTCATAAGTCATATTAGATACATTACTATGTGGCACTGGTGTCATGTCTTTGATTTTCCTGGCATTTTTGATGTGTGAAGATAAATTCTCTTAGTTTTATTTTAAATATACTAATGTTTTGAAGGTTCCTAATCGGTGGTGGAATATTATTCCAACACTTGGACGCAGCGTAGCGGAAACTCCCCCTAAAAGCAGCAGAGATTATTGAAACTCACGTTCATTATAATTTTGTGATAATAAAAACAGGATTAATGTGAGATTTACGCGTTGTCGATATACCACGATCGACAATTGTTAAGAGGTTGGAGAGCTTGGTTAAGATACATTAATTTATCACCCTAATATTATAAAGGCGAATGTTTGTGAGTGTGTATGTTGTAACTTCTTTACGCTCAAACAGCTGGACTAATTTTGATGAAATTTGGCATGGAGGTAGGTGGAGGAGGTAGGCGCTGGATTAACACATTGGATACTTTTCATCATCTTATCCACGCAACCGCGGGGCGCAGCTTGTACATGATAATAGCGACTCAACTGGCACCTCAGGATTTTTTTAAATGTTATAGATAGACTTGGCAGCAGCATCCTGCTCTAATGATCGCCTGAAAAGTTGGCACAGAATCCTGGCTTAGCTAATATATTGAAAGCTATGCGATATAAGCAGCCGTACCTTCTTACCACCTGCTCGAAAATATCCAATTACATATCAAGCAAAACCTACGTAAAGCAAGGCATTAAATCCCGGTCTGGGTTTATTTTTGTATAAAAACTCACATGGGCGTAAAGTGATTTGGATTTGGAACGTTGTAGGAAAACTTAAAAGTTAGTACAGAGATAGCATACAGAAAAAAAAGAAAAACAGGGCGCGATTGTGCGTTAGTATGAGTTACGCACGGCCACATATTTTAACATAGTACAAGTTACGTGCCGTGATCTGGTGTTTGGTGTTATTTTAACAACTTCCATAAAATATTATAATTTTGGACGTGGTGCATGTAACTGTACAGAAATATCGGAAACTCCAAAGGCTATACTAAATTGTAATCTAAATATCGTGAGTATTATTATAACTTAGTTAACAACCGTGAAAGTCAGAAACAGTGTTTTCCATAATATATATTATTCCTTACAACAATATTACTCTGTCCCTCTATAACGGGACAAATGTGTCCAATTTGAATATTAACTATTAATTTTACTTTTAACTAAACTGCGTTTTTTAAAGCTCTGAGTTTTTATTGTCTCGCAGTAGTTATGAAAAGTAGAGTATGCACCTCGAGGATAAAAAGCCTTTCTTTGTCTTGGGCGGCTTGAAACCCTCGCTTCATTTAGGACTCTATATAACTACACTCAGGGTTCAATATATCGCCCGTGGCGTATGACACTGCTTTACTCCCTCAGTGCATAATCTACTATAATTATGTAAGCCCATACGGCCTTATTATTAAACTTGGCTTACACCCGGCGTAGTAAAAACATCTATCTGTCAATTTTTCGCTTGCAGTAAATGTCACGCGTGAAAGCAAGAGAAAGCATGTTACGCCTAATATAGGTTTACGCAACGTTTATTAATAAAGGCCTTAGTGTAATTCTCAAAGTCTAAGTCAAAATCATTTATTTAAATTTGGCATCAAAGACGCACTTACGAACGTCATTCATTATAATGTACTTTAAAGACTACCGCTGCATTCCTAAATACAAGCCTACCGAGAAGAAGCGGTAAGAAACTCGGGGCCAATCTTTTCATATAGAATTTTTCAATGTGTTTACTTAGGTACTTATATAATATTATTACATTTTATGTGTGGCAGATGACAACTTGCCAATATAATTATATAGAGTTACAATCATGATTATAGTGGACATGATTGTAGCTTTAGTAAACGATACCGTTTTTTAGATCCTTTCTGATCTGCAGGCCTAGACAAAATTCAAACAGGCGTTTTTCTGCACATGCTACAAGACAGAACGTTCCCGGGTCCCGTCTACGAACTAAGCGCGACGTCACGTGACTTTTCCACAGGTCATGTCAACGCCATACATTTTGGAGTTGTCGTTTGGCGTTAACGTTAACAGAATTGTCTAGGCCAGCTAGCTAGGTCTTATACCTACTATATTTCCTGAAATGAGCAAGTTATCAATACCAAAAAGTATGTCACCATGTCCCCTTTAGAAAGTTCCCGGGCTAGGGGTCGGAGGGTTCTCCACTAACAGAATTTCATTAAGCAGTTATTATCCTGCAGTACTTTGGAACACAATTACAAAACACTGGCCGCCAGCCCGCCAGCTCGCTAATGAAAAAAACGCCCAGAAATATAATTTGGCCAATTTCATTTTTGGAGACGAAGTTTCATTTTGTCGGTCTACCTCTTCGTGGACAAAAATATAGTTTGTTCAATAGAAGCTTTGTAAACTCTACCATATTTATATTATTTAAATCTTTTATATTTGTATGTGCTTATATACTTATGATATAATATTGTAATTTAAGAGAATCTTAGAATCAATGTTTAACTCGAGTAGCTTAACGACTATGTACAAGCCAAAACATACTTGGTGTGGTTGGGAGGAGTATACCACTAGTTCGAATCTTCTAAGATCTTTTCCTAACTTTTCCTTCATATAATCTAATTGTATATAGTGATTCAAATAGTAAGAGGCAAGGAAACCCGACCTACTAAGGTGGCAGGCTTCTTGTGCAAGACGCCGTCTTGGTAGGTCCCACTACAAGGCCAGATATTCTACCACAGAGCAATATTGCGCGAACATTACTGTAACAGGGTGTAGAGGGCACTGTAAGAAGTGAAAATACTGGACGAGAGAGACTTAACCACACACGTTGCAGTTCCTGGAAAAGTACGTTGATTTCTGCGAAATCTATTGTATTATTGGCTAAATATGGCGAATCGCGAGTCAACGGGTTCAAAACCAAATAATGGCATAAAAAAACTATATGAGGCCCTTCTTTTCAGATGGTCAACCTTCAAACGCCAGACTTTCTAGTTTTAGAATACCCGTTGACCTTTCTGGTGTTGGATTTTTTGCAAATCGCGTCCTCAAT
Source organism: Selenia dentaria (assembly GCA_917880725.1). NCBI lineage: Eukaryota > Metazoa > Arthropoda > Insecta > Lepidoptera > Geometridae > Selenia > Selenia dentaria. The sequence continues at coordinate 13,673,346 of OU862888.1, read as the reverse complement.
TTGATTGCTGGATTCTGTTCCCCGACATTCAAATAATGCGAGAGGGTTTTAAAGTTCATACCATTTTGCTATTAGTTTGCAAATACATGAAAAGGTCAGTAATTAGCATTTGTTCAAGCAGAATTCAGGAATGTCAACAATCACTTGAGCTTTGTAGGGTTGGCAACGCAAGGAGATACTGATAGCAAGTCATACACTAATATTATATAAGTGAAAGTTTGTAAGTGTCTCAGTGCGTTTGTATGTTTATTACTTCTTCACGCTCAAACGGCTGGACCAATTTAGATGAGGCGCTGGATTAACACATAGAATACTTTTCATTATTATCACCACGCGGGTGTATCCGGGGCGCAGCTAGTATATATAATATATGTAGTATTAATGCTTGTATAGTGTGTAAAAATGTACAAGACACAGAATAACTTTGCCGCCGAGCGAAAGACATAACTTTTTACTGCAATACTGCATAATGAGCTTATAACTTTGCGAGAGAACAATAAAATACTTAAGACGTAGTAGTACCTTAATCATTGATCTTATAGTATAATCACTCGTAAAATACATTGGTCACTAGTCTTCTCTTTAATTCTAACGTAAAAGTATGTGATCTGTTGGTTTGGCACACTTCTGAAATTTGGATTTTACTGAGTTTTATAAAACCAGCTGTAGTATCCGTCCCCCAATTTTCGTTTGGTACCTACCGCTATGTCACTTAAATGCTATGTTACTAAATACACTTACTTTCTGACACATAAATAGATTTTCAATAATATATAATATACAAGTTCAAAAAATTTAAACAGACTTCCATTCTAATATTACAGATACCTCAAAGTTTTAATACCTGATGTTGATGATAGATTATTACCCACAATAACTCCTTCCATTCTAATATTAAAGATACCTACCTCAAAATTGAAATACCTAATGTTGATGAGAAATTATTACCCACAATATAACTCCTTCCATTCGAATATTAAAGATACCTCAAAATGTTAATACATGATGTTGATGATAAATTATTACCCACAATAACTCCTACCATTCTAATATTAAAGATACCTCAAAATGTTAATACATGATGTTGATGATAAATTATTACCCACAATAACTCCTTCCATTTTAATAATACAGATACCTCAAAATTTTAATACCTGATGTTGATGATAGATTATTACCCACAATAACTCCTTCCATTTTAATATTACAGATACCTCAAAATTTTAATACCTGATGTTGATGATAGATTATTACCCACAATAACTCCTTCCATTCTAATATTAGAGATACCTCAAAATTGAAATACCTAATGTTGATGATAGATTATTACCCACAATAACTCCTTCCATTCTAATATTAAAGATACCTCAAAATTGAAATACCTAATGTTGATGATAAATTATTACCCACAATAACTCCTTCCATTTTAATATTGAAGATACCTCAAAATTGAAATACCTAATGTTGATGAGAAATTATTACCCACAATATAACTCCTTCCATTCTAATATTGAAGATACCTCAAAATTGTAATACCTGATGTTGATGATAAATTATTACCCACAATAACTCCTTCCATTCTAATATTGAAGATACCTCAAAATTGTAATACCTAATGTTGATGATAAATTATTACCCACAATATAACTCCTTCCATTCTAATATTAAAGATACCTCAAAATGTTAATACATGATGTTGATGATAAATTATTAGCCACAATAACTCCTGGTCAGATCTTGGTATAATTTAAATGTTATCCGCGATCTTGCAGCGTAAACTCTCTGAGGATGGGCATCGGACATATCCCAAAAAAAGGTCGATAACGTAACTAATTACGTGATTAATTTCGGTTTTTATATGAAATAAATATGGTCTCATTATCACGGGAATTATCATACAAAAATTTTTATATTTAATTAATAATATTTAATAATTTATTTGTTTGATCTAAATGAGATCGCAAGAGAAGCACCAACTTTTAAATAAATAAGTATCTTCTGAATCAGTTAACTTATAAAAAGATACTGAGGTAACACACCAAAAAATAACCTCTTCCTTTTTGGAAGCCGGTTGAAAATTCGGAGCTTTATAACAAATGTAGATATTCAAATACTTCTGCAGTGTTTTCTAATCAAATATTGAAACAGGTTTAAATCCGTACCCTTTTTATAATTACGAAGAAAAATAGCACATTTTTTGTTCAATACATTTTCAACACATGTTGGCAAAATAATACCAAAAAGGTAACGTTAACTTAGCATAAATTTGCCACATTTTCAGTCCGCAAAAACTTGCTGTTTTTATATTTAAGTTCTCATTTGCCTTATGCATGTTTTGTGTGTGCTTTGGGACAATGGCGCCATAACTCTTTTTTCATTCGTATTATCTTTTTAAGTAGAGTCACATATGTACATATTTATAAATTTATCTCTATTTCTCTTGATCATCGCTTCACACTAGAACGGATTGAACAGATTCGATAATTTTGTTATTTGTTGTGTTTTGGTCAGAAGGTTCTTATAAAAGAAAAATTAAGAAAAGATGGGAGGTTATGGTGACGCCGAAGGCCGAGCCTACTACGCGATCGAAGTCGCGGGCAGTCGTTAGTATGTTATAAATATGAAAACTTGTAAGTAAGTAAGAGAAAGATACTGTTATGATGTAAGTACACTTACTTCATACGTAATGATAATAAGTAATTAATAATTACTAATTCACACTGACACGAGTCAGCAGATTTAGATGAAATTTGGAATGACGACATCTTCCAAGATTCACTGATGGGTTACTTTCTACCACGGTTCAACGGGCATTTCTTCAGGATTCATGATAATTCGAAAGTTAAGTCTTTTTTTGGTTGGATAAAGCTTATCAAGTTATTCAATAGATGTCGCTCGAAGCACCTAGCGGTCATGGCGTCTGATACGGATTGTCGGGTAACAGTCTTCACATTCTGTATCTTCACTTTACAAACTACACCATAGAATGACGCATACTGATTTCGTTTATCTACATATACAACGTGTCCCAAAATTCAACGATAAGCCAACACCGGAGGATAGACCTGCCCCAGACTAATCGGGGAAAAAATGAAAAAAAATATATATCCCAATTAAATTTTATGTTATAATAAAAAAATGAAATTCTTCAGAATTTGAGACCGTTTATGAAATTTTTACTACCATGACCACAATTTTTTTACGATAACATTCACCGTGGTGGTGGTATGCCCGTCCGAGCATCGAACTTCAACTCTCGATATGATTTTAGTCGACGTATAGAGATGGAGCGACCATGTAACCGAACGAAGACTTTTTCAAATACCATTCGTATTGATGTCGCAATCCTTCATATTATATTATAGGATTTTAAAGCACTTCGTCTGCTCAGCGAAACGTATTTTTACGTTATTTTATTAATTATTTACTCATTAAATCGAAAATAGATTATTCTGGGGTAAGTATCTAGCCCAGATTGTAGGTGCGGTAACCCTAGCATGCCCCTATTTCCGTTTACGATCTCCCGTAAATTTTGTGACTTTTTGGGGTTGAATACATTTCAGTTCATCCCTTATTTTGTTGCTCATCTTGTTTATTTAGGCTGGATCCGAACAATGGAATAGAACGGCTATAAAGCTGTGTGCAAACAACATCAACCATTACAACGAATATTATTAAAATCGCTGTTTTAGTACTGCAGTCCCACGCAAGCCTTTGTAAAGAACCGAATCAATTTGTCGAGTCCGGGAAATAAATGACATAATTATTTATTCACTTCAAGATATCACACGTAAGCATAAACAGCACACATATTATATGTTATATATACACCTATTATGTTTTATATAATATGAACTACGAAGAAATAATGTCAGGAAGCATAACTCTGAACAAATTCCACACAAAAAGTGGTCCTTCAAACCAAAACGACGTATGATTCCAAATACGAATTACTTCCGAGGTTACAAATAGACATGTTCGGTGATTAGTTTAAATTTCAGAAGGAAAGCAGGAATTGGTCCACGCGCATGCTGTAACGTCTACTATGACAGCTGAGTCATAGCGGCGTGAACGATGTTATTTATTTAGCACGACTTTTATTGGGTCATTTTTTAAGGCAGTTACGCTTCCTGATATTTATAGTATAACTTATTAAAACACTAACGCCTGCTTTAGCGATCTCAAACATTTAGAGAGAAAAATTCACATCCTCGGACGGGATTCGAACCCGCGTCTTCTGACTCTCCGTGTCAGACGCCATTGATATTATTTCTTCGTAGAATATGACAAAAAATCCAAAATGCGGTAGCAATAATTAAAGTTACTAGTGTTCAACTAAATTCTACAGTGCTGTATTTAATTGTGAATTATTAAACACATAATAACTGCTCTTTGTGCTCTTAGACCGAATAAATTTGATCTAATGCTAGTTCTCTTTAATAATTAATTAGTAAAACTTTCTCCATGGTTTATGTCCAAGCTGCACTCATTAAGTTGAAGATTGCGTAAGATTGGCGGCACATCTAAAAATAATATACATTTGTTATTAATAAAAATGACCTTTAGTATTCGAATTTAAAATAATTACACATAATACAAACACTATAATATGTTATATCGTTATGATATAGGAAGAACCCACACACGAGTGCACGACATTAAATGTTCAACATTGTTGTGTTAAACAAATAAGCATATTTTGCACACGAGTAATAAAGAGCTACTTTTGGTCTTCCAACTCCCTTATATTAAGCTGAATAGTATAAGAAACATCCTAAGTAAGCTCAATCTAGCACAACCAGATATATGGAGATATGGAGAGGGCTATGCTCTGGGTCGAACCAGGAATGAGGAGATCCATACACGAACTAAAGCCATTGACGTAGCCCAGAGGCCATTTTGCAATAGGCAGGGCGCAGTGTTGGTCGTGCACCGACAAGGTGAACAATCGGATAAAGGTCGTAGGACGACACTGGATGAAGGCGGTCCAATCAATTTTGGTAGTTTATGGGGTAGGCATATGTTCAACAGTGGACGTATTACAGCTGAGGTGATGGCGATGAATTGGATTTCATACAGTTAATACATAATTATTGCTATTATCATTAATGTTATTATTATAAATATGTAGGTAGATATATATATATATTTTTATATAAAAAGTCCTTTCGATTTGAAACATGAAGGCCTTCATCAATTAGAGACTGTAGCTAGCACAGTTTTTTAAACTGCATACACATTTAATAAATATACATTTAACAAAATAGAATAAACTCACAGTGGAATACGTGTCCAGGCATACAAAGTAAAAGATCGTGCTGATACTGAAGGGTTTGCTGGCTCTCGTTATCATCAGAAATACCGTTTTCCGGACGCTGATATAGCGGCAGTTCTCCCATCCGCACGAATAAATGGCTTGACGGAATTTTTCACTCTAAAAATTTTGAAAATTATTAATTGTATAAAAAACACGAAAACCCACATAAAAGTGAAACGCTTATTACTATAATATAACTTTTTGTATATACTTTCTACTACTTTATAGCCTTGCATTTGATCCCTACCAATCTCACTTGACGTCAGTGGTGGTGCTCTTGATGATGTAGCATACTTGCCTAGAAGTTACCTAACTCTCTGCTTGAAGACTTCCAAATTGGACCTCTCGGGTAACACAGCCTCAGACAAGAAGTTCCATTGCATGGCGGTACGTATGATTTGTTTGCATTTGTAATAATGTAAATAGTAACGATGCAGCACGGAAGTAATTGTAATGGTTTGATGGCAAAATGTCATGAATAGAAAAAAAATTATAAAAAAAATTATATGTAAATTATAAATATAAAATACTTTAAACATTATCGTAGACTGGACCAAAGATTAATATAATACCTAGTGGGACTGGACTTTACCTACTTTTTGGAGGTCAGATTTGAAAAGAGCAGGACAAGTGATTCGGATTATGTGGATTGCACACATATACGAATAAGGTACAGATCATTATCCTTACCGATTCCATAAGAATATCACTAAAATAACACGGAGTAAGGAAATGTATATTAGCAGCAAGAAGAAGGGCTATAAACTCTATATTAATGACACCAGCCGTTCGGAAATCCTGAAAATAAACCGCGTCATGAATACAATTAAATAACAAATCGATGACACACAAAGTTAATTTCATAAATCAAAATTATAAAAAGTATTGTGTATTTACCTCGGCGATTTGAAATGCGTTACATGGCACTATAAAAGTAGTAGTTTTCATGTTAAACTCCATCAGTACCATGAAATTGTTTTGAACTTGTTTCATAAATCTGAAAAGTCAACATACAGAGATAAACACCCGCTTATTTTTTACCCAATTACGGTGAAGCAAATAGAGGTGGTATGTTTTTGACTACTATGTGTGTATAACTCAAATGAGGTCGTTGGAATCATCAATTTTGTCCGCTGGCCATAGCCTATGAGACGTCACAGTAAATTGCAGATGGCGTCCTCCAGGGGGTACGAAGTCAAGAATAATTTTTTTTTCAGCCCTATCATGTGTGGTATCACTGAAGACGGATTTTACAAGTACAAATTGAAAAATTTAATACCGACTTCCATTCTATTCAGTTATTGGAGTGTACCTCAAAAACTACTGAACCGAATTTAATGAAATTATAATTAAATGGAACCACACGAGAAGCACCAGCTTTCAAACAAAAAAAGAATTTTGAGATGCGGTTCACCCTATCGCAAGTTATGAGGTAACAAACATTAAAAAAAAACGAGTCGAATTGAGTACCTCTTCTTTTTTGGAAGTCGGTAGAAAATGAAGGTAGGGTTTGGTACATTTGTTTGTCAAGCGCACCGCTTGCGAGGTATATCCCGTCAAAGTCATTAATATCATATGCTTTATTTAAATACATGTAAAACCTTATATTTAATATTATTTTTTAATAAAAAATAAGTTAATAAACTAAAACTCAACTATTGAAAAATGATGCTCTAAAAAGTATGAAACAAGAAAATGTTTACATCTGAAACTTTTATGTTCACAGAATGTATTGTTTTGTTACAATAAGTATGCCACTGACCATAACAAAACAATGCATTCTGTATTTTTCTGTCTGGTTGTTTATGAAATTATTTTTATATTACTTTGGTTACTTACTATTATAAAAATCAACTTACTACTTATAAAAATCAAATGGTAGATCTGACTCAAAGGTGACTTACATGTGCAGTTCTTGTAGCCTTATGTTGATCTTTTTAAGTTTTTCTTTAATTTCTTGCTCATTCTTTGACTCTGATATTACCTTACTTATTCTCAACATTAGCAGTTTCAGTTGGCCGCATGTATGTAGAGTAAATATAGGAATTAAAGGCTCGAAGCCAAGATATACGAAAAAGGCAAAGGCGTCAAAAAATAAACATAAACTGAAAATTCCGCAGAATGCCCATGTTGTTTCTTTATGCCTCTCTATGAAGTCGGGGAACGTAAAATCAAACATAGGGACAAGACGGCTTTCACCCTTCATATAGTAATACGCCATCAAATAAAAAGCTTTTACCGGAAATATGCAACTCGTTAAAAGTGCAACAACGATCCAAAACTTGCACACTTTACTTCCTTTTTGAGAATATTCTAATATTATGTTTTTCTCTTCTTCATTGAAATGTTTGGCCTCCTCATAATCACGATCCATAGTTTGAATTAGATTTGTTATTGACTTTCGGCAATAGAGCATGTTGTAGTATTTTATATTTGAATTGAAGCATATGATGAGCATGGCGAAGTTTTTGCTGGCGTCCGCATAGTTTCCGGTTTTGGCGTCATGTAGGAAAATTGAGTTGCAAAGGAGAAATAAACACACTACGTTCACTGCAGTCATTGAGAGAAATTGAAACAGCCAAAATTTATTCCGTACAATGAATGGATGGGTGCGTATTATGTACATTGCAGTTGAGGGAATTTTAAATTCGTTTTCAAATCGCCAGTTGGATAAATCTTTATCAGGCATGATTGCGTTATCTTCTGCGGTAGACTGCCCGGGCTCGTATGCGATGTTCACCAATAAAAACAGTACCGAACAGCTATACATTGGCATAATTTATTAAATAACTACTCTCATGGGAATGAGTGAATGCATTTGACGCATTTGACATGAAAATATATGTTCTAATCATATCATGTACCTAATTTAGGGCTGACAGCTTAACCCGTTAGTTAGACTACATGTATTATGGCTAGAACGGAAAGAATGCATATTGGACAATTTTAAACTGTTGTAGAAGAAGCGCTGGTTTTAAAGCAAGATTATGCTTAGTTGGGTGTCAATTGATGACATTGCTAGTAAGTAGTAAGTAAGTTGTCATTATTATTTCTTTCTTTTATTAATCATTTTTTTACCAAGAAATGGAACCGACTTCAAAACCAAAATGTATGAAATAACTTGTTAAAGTCGGTACCATGATAGTTCAAAAGTAGGCACCTTTTATCACAATATTGTGCGCATGGTACCGATTTCAACAAGTTATTTCACACTTCTTGGTATTGAAGTCGGTTCCTTTTTTTTATAATTTTTTTTCACCATTTGTGACTCTTGCTATTTACGGAATCGATTGTCATTCACCGTCATTAATGATATTATCAAGATAGACGTGACAATTTTCAGTTTTTGGAGTGTAACTAAAAAACTGCTTGACCGAATTTGATAAAATTTAAATGGAAACAATTACCACCATTAGAATAAAAGAAAAATTTTTAAGAATCGGTTCACAAATGGGGAGAAATACAAAATAAAAATATAGACACACGAACAGCCGCCTCTTTTTTTGAAGTCGTCGTATTGAAATATAAATCATACCTACATTATATACTTTTAATTCATTTCAACATTTATAGCCAAAACGAAATATTTTTTGTAGCGGTGAAAATGAAGCGATCTATCCAACTATGGCGTAATCTTCTAATGTCAACAGAAGTGGGCATGGAATTGACTTATTATGGATATTAGATATATTAGGCACTTATATGAATTATAGAAAACGCATCCTGCGTTTTAAATTCCAACACCATTCTACTTACAGAATGGGGTAGGACTTTGCTTGGGGAAATACCACATTTTTGCCAGTTATTCAACCATGAAGCAGTCCTGAGCAAACGTTGCTGTGTATCGTTAAAAGGCAATGTTTCCAGCGAAATTGTAAAGTAAGAGATTTAATTTTAGACTTTATCTCAGGATGGCGAGCGTAGTGTATTGCCATGCAGGGATTTGAACTGTTGAAATAAAAAAATAATTAATGACACTCTAGTGTAATGGGCAAGCGTGACGCTTAACATCAGGTAAACGACTTTCTCCTAACGTCGCCGATTGACAAAAAACATAAGAAATATTTACCGTCAATTCTAAAGGCAAACTTCTCCATGACACCAGCCCTAACACCAATCGCTGTAACAGACCTATCCGCAATCAATGAACATTAGTATTACCCGTCATCAATCAGGGAGGCACGCCCGCAGAGTTCCTCATTTTGTTGTCAAACTAACCACTACCCACGTCTAACAAGTAACAAGTACAATCGTCACAAATTACCGGCTCGAGTTCCAATAATAGGAGCATATGATGTAATTCTATATTGATCACAACATTATGAAAGTTGAAAGAAATTGAATTCAAAACGATATTAGAAGAAATATTTAGTGCACTTCCGCTAAAAACAATGCTTATGGCCGAGTTGCGGTGTGAAAAACAAACCGCAAACAGGAAGTATAAAGAATAAACCACACACAAAACAACCCAATCAACCAAAAACGATTTGACACATGTTTCGCGACACGAGGCATCCTCAGGAGATGTTGACACGTCGAGCGCTAGACCGACAAAGAGCAAAAAATTGAATTTACCAATTCAATTGTGATTTTTTTTTGATAAAATGTGATGGTACAAACATACAGACAGAGGAACTTTTTTATGGTATAAGTACCGTACATAATTTACTATGAATTTTAAAATTTTGTTTATTTTAGAAACGACAAAAACGAATGTGGTATTCTGCATTTTCCCTATTTTAATGAAATCGTACCTGCGCAGAAAGTCGTTTCTCCGTCCTTATTTTGACAAGGACACTGAGCGCAAATCTTGTTTTAAAAGTACAGGTAATTTATGTAATATTCTGTCATTTAAACCAAATCGTACGGTGTTCCCGTTAACACTGTCACGGATAGCTGTTTATGTTTTGGGTTGTTGTTTTGAGTTGTTAATTGGCTTTAGTCAGTCGATAGTGTTAATGAAAGATCATTATAACACAGATTCGCATATAAATATTTTTTTCCTTCATTTTAGAAAAAGGTAGTTATGGAGGCAGTACTTCCCGGACGAACTCATTCACAAAAAGTTCTACTGCTCACGATATTATAATAGCTATTTCTGAACTATATATAGCTACTGAAGGCTTTTAGTTACTTACAATTTACTATGATAACTTTTTCTAGTGTCTAAAAGAAAAGCAATCTAACCTAATTGGTTTCATAACTATATTTTACTTGTAAAAGAGAACTTCAGTCTTTAATGGAACACATTTAATTTCCTTTGCTTATAATGAGTGTTAAATAAAGACCAAAAGAGTTGTTTTCATAAACGTTAGACATCAGACACCACGTACCTTAGGCACTCTGGCATATATGATAATACCGATGGCGTTACAATTGATCACCGGCATTCAGTGTCAATCACAAACTATAACATTGAAATGGGTTTCAGGAAAAATTGTGAGAGCGAGAATTAGGTAGTAGCTTCATTTACAAAAATCGTATTAAATGTAGCTATTTAAATAATTATACGGGAGCGGGGCGGGACGCAACGACGAGCGCACCGCACTCAAGATCCTGAAGAATGCTTCCGGACAAAGCTGAAACAATTGTCGGTCGTGATATCGACAACGCGTAAGTCTCACGTTAATCCTGTTTTCTACCAACTTCCAAAAAGGATGAGGTACTCAATTCGACTGTATGTTTTTTTAAGGTTTGCTACCTCATAACTTTTGATAGGATGAACCGATTCTCAATTTTTTTTTGTTTGAAAGCTGATGTTTCCCGTGTTGTCCCATTTAAATTTCATCAAATTCGTTCAAATAGTTCATGAGTTACACTCCAATAACTGAATAGAATGGAAGTCGGTATTAAATTTTTCAAATTGTACTTGTATTATTACAAAATCATTACATGTTTTTAACTCTAATGAAATATATTTGGACCAAACGTAGTAATAGCACTATTATGATTCGCAATCTTCCGAAAAATCCGTCCGATTATTTAAATACAATCAACAACAAACGATCCCATTTCCCAATTTTTGAAAGCCCATACAAAATTCAATTCGTTAGTTATCAATTTTTGTCATAATTTCGCTATTAATAACATTTGTTAGCAACTGAGATGCATAATAATGTATCTCAGTTGCTAACAAATGTTGATTGAAATCTAGAAAAATGGCGGCTCTAAGTCAGTTTTGACAACTCCAGTAAGCAAAAATGTTAGTTAGTTGATGACTGGAGATGACAAAAGTGACATAGGGCCGCCATTTTCTTCGATTTCAATCAACATTTGTTAGCAACTGAGATACATAACAGCCCTACAGTTTACAATAAAAAAACATGATTCGAGCATGCTTTGTTTTTTATGTAGGTACCTCGAAATAATCTTCACATGAGTTTCTATATTGATTTCTACGGTGAAAGGAAGCCTTTGTTTTTAGCTAACAATAAATTCAATCTCCTTGGAAAGTTGGAACCCTCATTACGAATTCCAGTGTGAAGACCGACCCCTTTCACTTTTCAGTTGGAATGGATTAAAAAAAGCTTTCGCACATACCAAATGCTTAATTTTAAAGAAAAATGCTGAATTGTATGCTATATTTCTAACGTAATGTTTTAAATATGATTTATATGTGAATGTAATGAGTCTTGAAAGATTAAAGACATTTCCCAAAAAAGTAGTAGGTACACACCTCCCGTAATTTAAGGGGGTATCCATCAATTATGTGAGCTCAAAATGGGGCAACCCACTTTAGATATAAAAATAAATAAATAACTAAATTCACTGTTTTAAACTATCACGGTTGTTCTCTAAAGTTATACGATTATTAACGGACTTAGATTAACCCGCATTCTTCAGTCTTCCCGTGAACATGGTGCATGTAACTGCGCCGAAATATCGGGAGCTCATTCCACAACCTTACCACGGTAAATATCCCGTTAATAATCATATAACTTTAGATAACTAAATTCATTTAAAGAATACATATTGTTTGATTATACAGTTAATAATCATACAAAGTTGTTACTGTTTAGAGTGTCCCTAATTCTATCTGATAAAACACGCGAAATATTTATTCTTCGAGATTAGTCCATGGGAAAACTTTGCTTTTATAGTTAACAAATAAGTACTCGTAAGTATTTTTTTAAATTTTTCCTTCTTATAATTGTATTGTTACCACAGAATATTATGTGGCAAATTTGATTAAAAATTATATTCCAAAATGCTATTACAACTGGCAACTGTCATAAAATGTTCGTTTAATAATCAAACAGTGAGTTGATCCACGCTACAATCACGACTTCTGCCGCTCAGAATAATATCATCCCGTTCGATTGGAAATTAGTCCCTAATAAGAAAACCCCTGCACTAGGTCCACCCTGTGCCACAGGAGGCATGGACACACACAATAACACTTCACAACATCCAAGATTCGAGAACAAACATCTCTGATCATCACCCAAATATTTTCCCCTGCCAGGATTCGACCATCTGAGCTAACGGAGACATTGCAGTAAGTAGTTGATGGATCAGAGAAGTAGGTAGACTCTCAACCACTCTCAACAGCTTAAAAATAGCAAGGCACCAGGTGTGGACAGAACTACGACTGAACTTGTGAGAGCGTGTGGTAAACCGATACTTTTAGTCCTCCAGAAGATAATTCAGTCATCTTTGAAGGCACAACGCCGAGAAACAAGAGCGTAGTCGTCATTTCTTCAAAAAAGGTGATAAAACCATATTGAAGAGTTATAGGCCCATATCGCTCATATGCTACGTGTACATGCTGTTTTTATAGACTCATTGCGAACCATCTCGCACGCAGGTTTGATAAATTTAAGCACCCTGAACAAGCCGGTTTCCGAAGAAGTTTTAGCACCGTACATACGCTACGGCAGATTATAAAGAAGGTCGAAAAGTATAATCAGCCGCTGTGTCTAGCGTTTGTGGGCTACGATATAGTCATCGATTCTATCGAGACTTGGGCGGTGTTGCAATCCTTGCAGTGATACCAAATTGACGACAGTTGAATGAAAGTATTGGCATCTTTCAGGTGGCTGTATTTATGAGAAATAATGCCAAAAAGTATATAGTCACATGAACTCTTATAGCAAGCGCAAGGCACACAAGCTCGTAACTATACCCCGCACTCTTGCGAAGTCCAGTCCAGCAAGCTAACCCACGTGATGGGACCTGCGACGTGCAACTAGTTTTCTTTTCACATCAATACTGAATCGAGTCAAGCCTGTTTTAAATTAAAATTAAAACGCTCGGCTGGCTATAGAGCAATCGTTCTTTATACTTTTGACTAATTTATGAAAATCAAATAATTGCTCATTGTAATAATTTATTAAATTTAGATTATTATTTTATATAATATACATTAAATATTCAACTTTATTATTCTAGTTTAATATAATTTTGTTTTTATATTATTGATTTTTGTTCTTTGATTGATTATTGATATTGATATACAAATTTATTTATTATACAAAACTTAGACTATCACTACAGTGAGATACTAATGCGATAGTTAAAAATTATATTTTAATAAATAAAATTTTAACTTAACTTACTTAAATTTTAATGATTTTTAAATTTATTAATTTAATTTTAATAATTACATTTTAATAACTATAATCAAATTTTATAATTTAATTTTAACGTTTAATAATTTTTAACTGTATATAGGACACATTATAGGTAAGTGCATAAATGATTGTTTTTTACTATGCACATACCTATTTTATTTGAGGACATTGTATATTTTTTGTATACAGTTTCGCTATGTATTAGATTTACTCAACCTGAACCAAAATGAATTTGACGTGCAAACAAGCAAACAAGACGTGCAAACAACACAATGAATAAATTAGTATTTTAGTATATGAGTTGTGGATGAGTCTTCCTAAGACATACTGTTCACCTAGGTAGGTCCAATTTCGATAAAGTGGTCGCACGAAGAATCTAGCTTGGATGGGCAGCGATCAGGAAGCTTCGATCCATCTATTCGTCTCCAATACCTAAGAGCCTAAAAACTAAAGTTTACAACCAGTGTGTTTTGCCAGTGATTACTTATGGCACTCAAATGTGGTTTCTTACTGTTGGCCTCAAGTTGCTCAACGAGCAATGGAGAGAGCTGATTGTAGTTTCCCTGTGTGTTAAGATTCGAAATGAGGAAATCCGTAAGAGAACTAAGGTAACCGATATACCTCTCAAAATTAGCAAGTTGAAGTGGCAATGGGCATGCCACATAGCTTGCAGAACCAACAACCAATGGGAAAGAACGGCACACTCGAGGAGTGTCGACCTCGCACCAGTACGTAGTGTAGGCCGGCCTCCCACTAGGTGGACCGATGGTCTTGTCAAAACCGCGGGGAACCGTGGGATTCAAGGGCAAGTAGCCGATCCAAGTGGTGCTATGGTAACTATGGATGGAGGAGGCATATGTTCAGCAGAGGACGATCTGATTCTTTGTTTTTTGACCTATAGTTGTAAAAAATTGTATTTAGATTTCATATTATGGAAGCCAATATGACTGATAAACTGAGGATAACGGTGGAACATTCTTCGTACCACGTGAACAATTGATCCAAAATGACCTTTCATTAGGATTTAGGATTGCAGGTCCCAATTAAGGTTTCTTTCGCGCTGATTATGTCACAGGGATAAACTCTGTAATTTGATGGAGTTAATTAGCGGCTGCACTGTTTCTCCTACGGCCAGTTTTACGTCGCATGCTCACGTGTCAATTATCCAACTAGCCGAAGTAGTAAGCAACATTGTATAATATACTGTAAAGGACGGTATCTATCTGAACTTTTGTCAAACATCACACGTAGTGGCGGACAATAGCCATGAACAAAGCTGTATATCGTTACAATAATTCTTATCTAGAAAAAAATATACTCTACACGAACGCAGATGTGAGAAAAAGCTAGTGAATTCATAAAAAGTAGTCAGAGTATGAATGTTAAAATGATTCAATTTCAATTGATTACAATCTTAAAAACAACAGATCCTATTCTACTAGGGTAGATACCTATTAATTCAAGATTAAAAGTAGTCTATGTGAAATATATAATGTAAACTGTTACACTGTATATTATACAAATAGATTATAGGTATTACCTACCCCTTTTTAAACAACGTTTAAATTAAATTGGGAGGATATGTTAGGATCGTGGTGTTTGTGGTTAAATCCCAGATTAATGGTCTAGGTTTGCTAGTTACATTGCGAAAGCGTTTTAAACTATAATGATTATTTTACAATAACTTGAGTATTATTCCAGGGATGACATCACAAGAAACAGCTACAATCGCATGGGCTTTTGTAGTTACAATATTCAGGAGCTAAGAGAATTGTGACATCATTTTTGTGTCCATTTTAAGACAATCTCGGAGTACCGCATATATTTTGTTCATCTGTATTCACGACTATGGCCGAGAGGGTGCTGTGTTGAATATATTATTTGGGGGTCTTTTACAGTTCCACACTATTATACAACTCGAAAATACATTCATATCTTGAGATACTTACCACATGTATTTTACATACACATTCATTTTATATTTCTTGCTACTCAACAACATATGACTATAAAAGTTATCTACAATACTACTAGATACCAGGTTACAAACTTTCTACAGGCATGATTTTTTCATTTAAGCACTTGCTTGGATGATGCCGACTCTTCCGCCAAGGGATGGAGTTAAATAATATTCTCTCCGCCGTCGTGATACGAATCGTAAGAGGCAAGCAGATCCGATTTCTAGGTGGTAGAACTCTTATGCAAGATGCCGTCCTGGTGCGTACCAGTGCCAGATATTTGATGTGAAGCAATAGAGCGCAAGCACTCCGTAAAGGGCATTGCAGCCAGTGAATTTACTGAGTGAACGAGACTCATAAATTAATTCTTTGGGGTGACTAGCGCACTTTCTTTGGGTGCCACTGAAGCTATTGTGAGCAACTGTTAAGCGCACGACTGACACTTCTCTTCACTTAGTAGCGTGAAAACCGCTGATATAACTTAAATTTGGGCAGTTATTGGGATAGAGTTATACCTACTCATGCAGCTATCGAGAGCTTTTATAGTAAGTAACTGACTATCATATTGATTAAGTTTCAAACTCTCATCTTGATTGTTCTAGTTTTAAATATGGACACGTACTTAGGTACACATGCTGTCTACATAATGAGGTTAATGTAGAACCGATTAGCCCAAATTTTGCAAAGCGTATTCAACATTTGCATAACTGTTAATGCCTTTAGAGCGAGCACTTCGTTTCGTTAACAAAGTTGGGAAAAATGTTTATGTTGCTTACATCCACACGATGTTTTAGCTCTCGCCAAGTTTTTATGACTCGCTAACGCCTCGTAATGTTTGGGGTATTTTTTAATAAGCGCCTACTCCGAGAACGTCAAAATAAGGGGAAATGTTATACAGCTCGTTTACGCTTGATAATTAACAAAAACAAAGGTCATCTACATCTGTACTATACGACAAAATCCTACACTATGTAAGTAAACAGATCTCAATACTGGAAAAAGGCCCCTGACAACGTCAGTATTGGTAGCGACCACTACAGTGCCACGATAAATTATTTGAAGCAGGATAACAAGTAATATTACTGGACACTGGACGACGCTTTTTAGGTGTTGCGAACAATATGCAAAGTCTTGAAGAATCCCATAATATGAAATGAAATAATTATACGAGTATCTATACGTATCTGGAAGAGATCGTTCTGAGCGATAAGACCGCCCAGTTTTACATCTAGGTTTAAGAATTGTTCTTTTTAATATAAAGTGATTAATGTGGTCTTTCAATAAAGTGTTTTCTATCTATCTATCTTGTTGTAAAAACTAACGTGGTTTTCAATCATTATTAATTAAAAATACGGTATTACTCACGTAATATTTATCGGATAGGTCCGACTATAGTTTCGACCACATTCGGGACGCCCGCGTCGATGAGCCCAGTGCTAAGCGAGACGTCATCGACGCGGGCGTCCCGAACACTCCTTGAAAAAGGCCACCGAATGTGGTTGAAACTATAGTCGGACCTATCCGATAAATATTACGTGAGTAATCCCGTATTTTTAATTAATAATCTATCTATCTATATATAAAGCTTTTTTGAAATGAGCGGTTGTAATAATCATCTTCAATCTTGAAAACCACTCTGGGTAATGGACAGATAATAATAAGGGGTTAGTACAGGGCCGTTCACAGAACATCTTCGAATTAAAATCAGGCAGAATTCATAAACATCTTCTAAAGGAAAATAGCCTTTCGTCGCTTTAATTATTCATGCGGTTTATCCATAAAACAACCTTCTCCGACCATAGCTAAATATTTTAACGAATATTTGTTCACGTGGAAACATAAATAAACAGAGTTAAAAAACCCTGGGATGGAAATTAAATTCTCTGTGGCTGGGTGGTAGGTGAGGTGCCGAGCCCAAACCATACCAGCGCATCGAATAGACAGCTTGATTGATTGCTTGGTACTGGGTAGCTAAGGGCGTACCGAGCAGATCGTACTATTTCAGAGTATTACATCGCACGCCTTTAGTTCCATGAAAAATAAAGGTCTGTAGGTCGCTGTAAATGTTTGTAGGACACTGAATACTAATGTTATCTTTCTGGTTTACCAGTGGGCCTAGCACGATTGCGTTAGTACGACGTAACCGTATCGTTTAGTGTACACACTACGAGTTATCTGTGCCACAGGTGTACTAGGTACATTATATTAGTGCTGTATACTATACGTCAACGATACGATTACGTTAAACTTACGCCAAATTCCTTACAAGGCACACAGTTTGTAAGATGCTTCAGCAGCAGTCAAAAATAATATAATTGTAGCCAATTGATTTTGAACAATAATTACCTATCTTGACGCATAATTGGTTGTATTTGTGGCCTTCAAACCAAAGTCGATCGGTATTTGATTTATTATGAATATTGTGTCGGCAAACGAATCAAGTAAGTACGTACGAGTATATGTCATGCACCTTTATATATTATTTTTATAGTATGTATGTTTTGTTACGATTCCTTTAACCATGATATTAAAACTACTTAAATGTATTTATTATCTATACTATCTGACCCGCCAGCGGCTTCGCTCGCTTGGTATTGGTGTAGTGGTGGAAGTGCCGTTTTGGAACCTCAAGGTCATGGGTCGATCCCCGGGTTGGACAGTTATTGGGTTTATCTGAGAAAGAAAGATTTTTCTCAATAACAGTCCGGAGACTGGAACAGTGCCCCGTAGATGGCAATAGGCTCGCCCCCCTGATACATGATCACATGAGCAAAAACATATATGTCGAAACGCAGGCGTTGAAAACACCGCTGCTTACCCTTCGAGGATTATACAGGCAAAAATATCGATTCACTCAAGACCGCTAGACTGATTTTACCGCCCCGCGGTTTCACCTCCGTGGTGAAGAATGGTGAAAAGTATCCTATTAAAATACCGCTGCTTACCCCTAAGGATATATAGGGGAAACTATGTGTTATATTGTGTTTACAAATAACATGTAAATATGTGCGTGCGATTCACTCAAGACCGTTAGACTGATGTTTCACCTCCGTGGTGATGGCGGAATCGCTCGATTTCAGTCAGCTGAACAAGAAAGATGGATGACATGTCTTCTCTATCGCCGAGCACGTCTTGTCTATCGAGCTGTCAAAATTATTGCTTGCTTTTGACTACGTTATCAGAAACTGACACATCTTTGACATAACTCTATCGACAGAAAATTAGTCATCATTACGATCTAGACGTAGGCGGAGATCTTGTTATTTAATATTTTGTCTATGCTGTGCCCAAGAATATTAGGCTATTTCACCCGCGTGGTGATAGATGTTGATGATGATGAAAAAAAGGCTATGTGCTATTCCAGACTATAATTTATCATTGTGCCAAATTTCAACCAGATCCGATTAGCCGTTCTGCCGTGATTGAGTCTAACATCCAGATATTCATCCATCCGTATATCCATCATATATTTCGTCAGGGACATACCTATCTACAGTTGCCTGTCCGGTGATTGTGATGGTATGCGGGTATGCGACCCCGTCGTCCTAGCTGCTACTACCTCTACCAATACCCTTCCAAGGTAGTAGTATCCTACATACCAATTTCCTACCCAAACTCATAGACATCCTTTCCTCGTCACTAATCCTTTCCATTTCCCCTTTTCCTTCCCTCTCCGCCAATCCGGGGTCTGCCGTGCCTTTGGATGCGTGGCTAGGGGCGTGCCTAGTTTCAAGCGTGCCAAATTGCCCTGGGACCTGGTGAACCCAGAAATCGGCTAGCCTTATCCTGGCATGCGGGGCTCTTTCAGGATGGACCTATTTTTTCCCTTGCTGCTCGTGGGAACCGCATGGATTTCTATTTTCACAACAAAATCCCAAATGGCGGCGATGAGGTTCGCCACCCATCACGTCTCGTTCCTCGCGGGGGCGGAAAGCGGCCCACGGAGAGCCGCCTTGCTACGATGAATCTAAGAGGTGGAATGAATAGCAAAGGATGAAGTATACCAGATGATGCATAAGAGACATATAGATGTTTTGTGTGTGAATGAGACGAAACGGAAAGGATGTAACACCACCAAACATAGTTCCTATACAGCACTGTGGTCGGGAGTACCTGTGACCAACAGAGCCTGTCAGGGCGTTGGTGTGATCCTTTCTGCACGAATGAATGAATGTATGATCGAGTATGAATGCGTGAGCTCAAGACTTCTCTGGGTGAGGCTAAAAGTTGGACTTACTCGACTTTTTGTGGTCGGTGTCTATGCACCGACGGACATGGGTTCGAGGGGGTCCCCAAAAGCCCAAAAAGAAAGAGAGGAGTTTTGGGACAGTATGCACGATATTTTAAAAATATGTAAAGATAATGAAAGGATTGTATTGTTAGGAGATTTTAATGGATGGGTAGGAATAAAGCGAGATGGATATGAAAGGGTTCTTGGTGCTTTTGGGGATGAACGAGTGAATGAGAATGGAATAAGTTTGCTAGATTTGTGTCTGGAATGGAATCTCTGCGTGACAAACACAATGTTTGACCACAAAAAGATCCATTTGTATACAAGGGAAGAAGGTGATTCAAGAAGTATGATTGAATTTGTGATTGTGGATGAAAGGCTGAGGACGAAAATATTAGACACTTGGGCGTACCGCGGAGTCGGCATCGATTCAGACCACTACTTGGTGGTAACACGTGTAAATGGCCTTTTTAATCGATGGCGACACCGAGTGCATGCACCAACAAGTGTGAATTGTTTGGAACGAGTAAAAGTTGAAAATTTGCAAGAGAAGGATGTTGCAAATCAATATGTTATTAAGCTGCAAGAAAGGCTTGATGGTTTGGAAGAGATAAGTGAAATTGAAGAATTGTGGATGAAATTTAAGGAAGGAGCGGTAGACGTTGTCATCAATGTGTGTGGAATTTCTAAAAGGCGAAAAGGAAAAATGCAAAGGAACGTGTGGATGGATCAATGTGCAGAAAGAAAGATGAACGAAAGGATATGTTTGACAAAAGGCTTTCTGATGATTTCCAGTCAAATGTTAAATTTTTCTGGAAATCCATAAGAACAGCTCGAGGCAAAAACACAAACTCAGAGCTTAATCAAATCAGGGGTCATGATGGAAGCATGATAAAAGGAGAAGAATGTGTGTTGAAAAGATGGAAAGAATATTTTGAAAATTTATTTGAAAGAGAGGGAACACTGGACCAGGTTCCGGAAACCTATATGAATGATGATGAAAATGAAATAGGTATGGATGAAATTTTGAAAGCGTTAAAGGGTATGAAATTAGGAAAGGCTGCAGGATATGATAGAGTGTCAGTCGAGATGCTGAGATCTGGGCGAGGCATAGTAGCTAGTCTGTTGCACCGCCTTTTTAATATGTGTTGGAGGAGCGGCCGTGTACCAGGTGACTGGTGCAAGGCTGTGATTGTGCCGCTTTATAAAGGAAAAGGGTCGCAACAAGACTGCAAGAATTATCTCGGAATCAGCCTCCTCAGCGTTGTCGGTAAACTATATGCGAAAGTATTGATTGAACGAGTGATAAAAGAGATAGATGAGAAAGTGTGGGATGCACAAGCAGGGTTTAGAAAGGGAATGGGATGTACGGATCAGGTCTTTTCTTTACGATGTATAGCCGAAAAATGCTTGGCGAAAGCCAGGAGGTCTATTGCGCTTTCCTAGATTTAGAAAAGGCTTATGATAGGGTGAGTAGGCATGAATGTAGGTCAGCGTTGTCTATGCATGGGCTGAATAGTAACCTGATCCAAGCGCTGAAATCCCTCTATAAGGATTCCAGTGCTTGCGTTAGGATAAACTGGTTAGGACATACACTGATTGGTTTAACATCGAAAAAGGTGTTAGACAAGGATGTGTAGCGTCACCGTGGCTGTTCAATTTATTCATGGATAATTGTTTGACAAACCTGAAAGACAGTGAATGTGGATTAAGAATGAACGAGTTACTCATCAAATGTCTTCTCTACGCTGATGACCAAGTGATACTTGCGTCGTCGGTAAAAGAGTTGCAGGAGATGGTAAATGTTATGCAAGAGGCTTTAGAAAGAAAGGGAATGAAAATAAATGTAAGTAAGACGAAAGTGATGGTGTTTGAACGAGATAATAGAGTGACCGATTGCAATATTGTGATTGGGGGTGAAAAAGTGGAACAAGTGAAAGAGTTTGTATACTTGGGATCCATGTTTACAAAAGATGGTGAGTGTGAAAGTGATATAGAAAGGAGAGTGAACGCTGGAAACATGGTAAACGGAGCATTGCACGCTTTTATGAACAGTCAGAAGGTGTCTAAAAAGGCTCGTCTGGCTGTTCATGGGGGAGTGTTGGTTCCGACACTGATGTATGGTAGTGAAAGTTGGGTGTGGCAGAAAAGCATGAAAGTAGAATATATGCTGTGGAGATGAGAGCATTGAAGAGCATGATTGGAGTGAAACGGAGTGACAGGATAAGGAATAGTGTGATAAGGGAACGATGTAGTGTGAATGAGGGTGTAGTGACAAAAATCGAGAAAGGTATGTTAAGATGGTTTGGACATGTGGAGAGAATAAATGAAATGAGAATGACTAAACAGGTATACATGGGACAAGTAAACGGAAGTGTTGGAAGGGGAAGACCTAGGCGAACGTTCCGAAATCAGATTGAAGACGTTCTGAAAAAAGGCCAGGTCAAAAGTACCCTAAACCGACGCTTATGTATGAAAGGATTGATGAGTATAGATGAAGCGAAAGAGATATGTCAGGATCGTAGTAAGTGGAAATCCGTGGTCTCTGCCTACCCCTACGGGAAAGAGGCGTGATTTTATGTATGTATGTATGTATGTATGTATGTATGTATATCCATCTAAACTGTCACATTTATAATATTACTAGCTGCAATCCGCGGTTTCACCTGCGTGGTGTTGGATGATGATGATGGTGAAAAATATCCTATGTGTCAATCCAAAGCCTCATATACCTCCATACCAACTTTTATCAAAATTGACCTAGCTGTTTGAGCGTGCAAGAGCAACAAACATCCACGCATCCATCCATCCATCCATCTAAACTTTCACATTTATAATATTAGTAGGATTTGTGGGATATATCTTTCAAAGATGTAATGTTTGGAAGTGACAATTGTGTCGTTTGATAAATTTTTGCTCGTAAGACTCTGGTTTGGTCTGGGATAAAAAGTCAAATAATAAGGTGACATTGAGCTGACATTTATCCGCACATGGCATATTGATCTCGGGTTGCCGACCTTAACCTTTATTAGGTTTCCAATCTTTTGGGTATTCCCCGCCTTTTAGGCGCTAGGTATGGTATTGATAACAATCATAATGCGTGATATGTAACTCGAAAATGGAAAGTGGCCTTTCAATTTGTTATTGAATTATCTTGTACTGCCAGGATGTTTTTATCGATAAAAGTTATATCACCACTTCTGCTCCCCATAGAATCGTCACAATAAAATCAAGAGTGAGAGACGTAATTACATATGTGTGCATGTGTGTACTCGTGAAAAAGTTATTAGCTAACTAGAAGATGACTTAGACAGGACGTGACTTCATCAGAGTTATTTATGTGACTGCGACTTGACTCTGACTACTACAATTTCACTTGATGCAACTCAATGTACATAGTTAACTTGAGGAATGGCGAATGTACAAATCTGGGAGTCCACTAATAAAGATAAAAATTGTTTTGATGGAACCTAAACTTAAACTTCCCCAAATGGTACCATGGTATGTACTTTCGTTATTTTAAAGCAAGTCTGTTTTTTAAATCTTTATTGCTTTTATTAAAAGAGTTGATTATGTCATGATCAAAAAAAATGTAAGGCGTAGAGTAACCTGAATAAATACAACAAGGTGCCCCCTGTCAGGCCTCCGTCACTCCATGTACTTGCGCGCTATAACTGCCTACCGCCCAGCCGAGCGGTCTCGGTCCGCCGGCGGTTCAAACTCAGTGCGGTTTTCACAAGCGAAGCGCGCGCACGCCGTTCAATTTTAATAGTGCTGTTCGTTCGTACGCGTATTACGATGCCGTGTGGTGCCTTATGTGCTGTAGATGGGTGTAAATCAAGCAAAAGAAGGGATAAACACCTAACATTTTTCCATTTACCTGTCAATGAAGAATGGTAAGTGATAAATTATTACTAGTTTTTGTCGTTTAAATTTTTTTTCCATTCACATACCGTCATTAGAGACATAATTAAAAGACAGTAGGTATGCGGACACCGGTATCCACTTAGAATTTGACACTTTAATAGGTATATACTAAGCATTAGCTTGCCTTTCAGACACAGATTTACATAATTTTGTTGCATAGAAACGTTATACCACATAATAATTAATAGTACAAGGTACAGAAGATGCACTCTTCGAAAGAAAACATTCGAATATAAACTGCTAAACTAACAACTGCAATAATGTTCATAAAACATTGCAAAGCACGGACGTGACCTTCAAAAAATGTGCCTTCAAGTCCTTGACGCGCTCGTAACGAATCAAAATGCGCTTTAAGTCTGTGTAGCGAGAGTTCTTTTTCTTACGCCCGATGAAAACCTTTGAACAAGCCGCGTCTGTTGTAAGGTGACTTGTTGCGAGAAAACGAATCAAATTAATTAATCTTAATAAATTTGATTCGTGATAATTGGTAGTAGTACAATACACCTAGATATGTACAACTAGGAACTAGATATATTTTTTTATTTTGAAGGCCATCGACTTTTCGTGTGAAAACTTTCGAAAACTGCAGTGTTTATGTATTTTTGTGAGAGTGTTACACTCGTTAATAAAATAACTTACGGCTTAGTGCTTTATTTGAAGTCGGTTCTCTTTTTTTAAGGCTTTTTTTTCATTTCTAGTGAACATCTCCGAAGATCATCATCAAACTAAGAAGTATTATACTTATTTTAAAACGTTCTCCTAAATGTAACAAATCCTTTTCTGAAAACCGCATCGATATCGGTTTAGCCAAACGCGAGATTATCGCGCACAAACATACATACCTACAAACCATACAAGTCAAACATCTCAGTTAGGCCTGTATGTCTGATCACCTCCTTTTTTTTAAGTTGGTTAAATATTTTATAAATGATAAAATTTTTAACTGCCACATAAAAGTCAGAACATATTCACAGTTCTCAATAACATAGATAAAAAGTTATGTTAATTTAATTTTATCGCAGAGGCAGCCCTGCGATTACTGTGGAATCGCGCGGTGCGAAGCAATCACTGCTGTACGCTTGAGCATTTAGGCGCATTTTAGCATACAGTGGTTGTTGACGCGAGGGAGTAGGCTATTATCGTAATAGGTATTGGAAATTTTCTACTGAGTGAAGTATCTGTTCTTATTCAGTAATCTGTGCCCCTGTGTACAGTCGCCTGCAATAAGATGTATACATTCCGTAATTTTCAAAACTGTGATATAGTACTACATTTTATAACAATGTAGATAAGGATTAATTTAAGCAGTCAAATAATATATATAGTTTCATTTTATATTATTTTAGATGTAATTTTTTATGAAACTGAAGGCTGACACACTTCTGATAAATGTGAAATGTATACATCTTATGGCAGACGACTGTACCTACCTTAGGCATTATTATAACTAATTACACCAGATAGACATTTACTTATCTGATCACATTCTATTTACTCTTATTATTAAGTGTGTTTGCATTATCTCGGATAAATTAAGTAGCAGGTAAAACCGCGGGTTACAGTTTGTTGAAAGTTTTTTTTTCATCAAACACTTTATAATACATATAACATACCTATTGAACATATTGCATCCAATAAATTCAACTACAACATGTTTGTACCAAAAATAAATGTTTTGCTAACGTTACTATACAACACGGTTAGGCGTGGTTCGGTCACGTTCCGTTTGCTACACAATCAGGAACAAATGAATTTTGGAGCAACAGATAAACACATGTGTTCCTTTTTTCACGCGTAATTATCGATATTTGCTACTTATCTCTTTTACACTACCTACAATGAAGTGTTGAAGTAAACATCCGATAATTTTAGCTCGTTATTTTTGAGAATGAAGGCCCGTCTAATACATTTTATATTGGTCAAAGAATATACCTACCTTTAAGAACAAAAAAAGTTATTAGCCAAAATGTTTTTAATATTTTGTCGTTTTGTTGCTTCTGCTATAAACCTTACTTTACTGGACTGTAAAGTAGGGTTTATGCCTTTTACTACTTTTATACCCCAAGGTAGCCCCCAAGTAATATATATTATACCTGTTTGCCCCAGCCAAGAATCAAACCAAGGACCCATGCAGTGTTGCTACCAATTGAGCTAACAGAGCCGTCATTCATATTAGTGAATGTATTATATTAGTGAAGAATCTTGTTTTTTTATATTTCTTAATTACAAGACTGACGCAAAGTTCACCTGATTCATCATTCATTAATCAGTGGCACGCAGATCTTTTAAAAGCAAAGTTCTAATTACATTTATTTATCAAACTGCACTGTGCTCGCCACACTGAGACATGTTTAAGACTTGTGCTGTCTAGTTCCATACACCTAATAATTAAAGTTGCTACAGTGTCTTTCAAACCAAAAACACATTAAACCTTGCACAGTGCTGCTCAGTGGATTTAACTAGAACTCACTAGAACTCGTTGTATACTAACAATAATTTAAACTTATCACTAACTAAGTAGTAAAAATATTTAGTAAATTTGTATCATATTCTTCTTCACATATCATCATTATCATTCTAGCAATTTTCCGGTTGCATCTTTAATTTCCGCTATGAAGACCGGGGTCCGCTTCCCTGCTTTTTTCCCTCCACTTCGAACGGTCTTCGGCTTCCCTAATGGTGACACGTCTTTAATTATATAACACAATTATTAATAGTGAAGTGCCATAGAACGCTATATCATTTAAACAAAACTTCAAATTGAAAAGCCGCTATTCCGGCTTAGAAAAAGGAAGTATATGAAATTTAAAATTGCAATAAGCCTTGTGGCACAGGCTATACCGTTCTCATATTAACGAGTATCAAACGTAGCACAGATAGAAGCATGTCGACGTGAACTAATTGAACTAGCAGGAGTGGAAGAGGAAAAAACCACAACGAAGCAAAACAAACAGGAGGAAATGGGTTTTTGTAGCCATGGCCCGTCTGACGGAACCGCAATGAACGCCATGAATCGACTGTTTTGTTTCCGCGCAAGCTTTTTGATTGAGGCTTCGTCGGCATCTTCGTAACTTTAATTAGTTACAGGGCATAATGACATTATACACATTATAACAATAGTTGAAATATGTATAACTAAATAAGAAAAACTGTATAACTAAGAACGAATGTCACCGACATAGCCCAGAAGATTAGCCAGTTAACCCTCGGCATGCCTGGTGGAAAAAAGTTACATGGCATGCCATGGCATCCGGATTTTTACTTAACCTTTTCGCTACAAATTGGTATCAAACATTAAAATTTATAGTATTTTATTAATATTCAATATGCTTTTTAGGGCTTTAAGCAAAATATGTATTCGTATCAAAAATATTTATTAATAAAATATGTAATTAAACTCAGTATACGTTTATTAACATAAAATTAATCATTTTATGTTTATGAACATGCGAAATCAACTAAAACAAAAGAGATCTCAATCAAACTTTGGGAAATAATAGGCACATATATTATCTTATATTCTAAGCTAACATAATTAGACATCTTCATTTCCAACATCACTTCACCTGAGCGATCTTTACACACGTCCTATTACTACTGGAGCGCATCCCGAAATAAGGTAGCGAGCGGAAGACGTTAGGTGGTTCACTAATCACTACGGTCAGCTAGTGAGAGCGGTTGCGCGCGAAATTCTAATTTGAATGAATTGTAACGGTTTCAATGCTGCGGTGGGTCTCACAGACCCTACCAGGCATGCCGAGTGTTAAAGTGGCAGTGGGCAGGGCACATAGCACGCAAAACAGATGGCCGATGGGTCCGGAAGGTTCTGGAATGGAGACCATGGACCAGCAAGCGCCGCGTAGGTCGTCCACCGACCTTTATCAGGTCGTCTGTCCACCGTGTCGCAGGACGACGTTGGAGGAGGGAGAGGGACGTGGGAGACCTATGTTCAGCAGTGGACGTCCTACGGCTGAGATGATGAACTATTGTATTATTTAAATATTTTCCTTGCAAAACCGCTATGAAATAGACTGATAAAACGTTTAGAGAACTGCTAAAGTTAGCGCCTGATGGCTTGACCACAGAGTAATTAATCAAAACATTGCCGCAAGCTTAAATTGATGAAGATCGCACAGCTGTGACGCTGAGCATTGGGAAATTGGATTTTATAATTACCCTCGTCTCAGGTTGGATGTTACCAGATTAGTATCTAGACACATACCTACAGGATGTAACAAAAAGGTGTAGTAATACTAAAAGGTGACCATAATGTACTTATCTACCATCCCTGAAAAATTAGGCCAAAGACGGTAATGATGTCCAGAACGTAGGCTCGGTCAACAACGGGCTAACACGGACCTTGGGCTGGGGTGTGGTGCTGGAAGAGGGCGCATGCAGGGTAGGGGGACGGAGATGAATGAGTAGGTGACGTGGGGGACTTCAACGAACTCCAAGAATAGGCATGTCAAAAACATTTTAGACAATATTTTGAAATGTGTATGAAAAAAATTATAAGCTATTAAAATGTTGATACTTTGCCATGTGAATCCTGACTAGGTACATACGCACACTAGGTAGACTGAGAGATTCATCAACGCAGATCCTAAGCCGCTGGAGCTACTCCCTTGATACACAGTTGATAGATACCTTTTAAGTTGTAGGCATCCACTAGGAAATATTTATGTAATTTCACCTCTGTGGGGGTAAATTCAATTTACTTCTGTGTCGGCGTCGTATTCCATAGTCTTTATTGTACGCATGAAGTTATTGTGTAATAAAGTACCTACATAGATATCATAAACCAAATGAAATCAAAATCAAATTAATTTATTTCTTAAAACATGGATAGTAATGTCGTATTTCATCGGTTCTCCACATTTCATTAATATTGACAGCTATGTAAAATTTTAATACATATTACACTATCATGATTGTACAATATTTATGGGTGACAATATTTTCTTCGAAAACGGGACTCTAGGACATAATGTTCAGATGTATGTCCAACTGTGCAAGCTAATCAATATTTTGTATTTTGATTCGAATCTTTCCAAGGTCTTTGACAGCGTAACGCAAATATAACAATATGTACACCGTAATTTTTGTGACAATGCCTACTTCAAACTGAACACTTGAGTCTTGCCAAATAGGATGACGATTTCATTTGCATAAGTTTTTTCATAATCTTTTCAGACATGCTTCATAGCGTAATATAAGTTCAAACCACTTTGTTATATTCTCGAGTACATCGGCATAGCCAGATTTCCTAATAATTCCACCATGTTCCCACTGCTGGGACTCGGGTCTTTGTCTCAGAGAGAGGAGTTGGGCCTTAATCCACCACGCGGACCCAGTGCGACTTGGTGGATAGGCTGGTGGCCATCCCATGTCGAATGCCCTTCTTTTAAAACTTTCTACAAACAACCGGGACCGACGGCTTAAAGTTACCCTCCGAAGCACGGAAGCGCTCAGTTAAGTAATGCCACTAGCGGTCACCCATCCAGCTCCTGATCGCAGCAAGCGTTGCTTAACATTGTTGATCGATTAAGATCACCTAGTCAAGATACGCTGCGAGCGCTTCACTCGCGTAAATTGGCATAGCCAGGATTAGCTAGTGGTTATTATTAAATTCATCTCTATCCACTTCTACAACTGAATCGGCTGGCTGTGAGGTAGTAACTGAAATACCTATATGATGTAATTATAATGATCGATTAACTGGATTTAATCTTTTTCAATTATGTTTTCTGGTTAACTAAGGGAGGCTGGGCCCACTCCTGCCCTATCTCGTTACGCCAATGCTCGAGGATGAAACTTATTGGACACATAATCACTTCGTGGATTGCCATTGATGCATTGATATTTCAGCCACAAAGGAAAATACCCCTTATTGACGGTATACATCTTAGTGTGCCGTCAAGATTACTGTGAATTTCATTACATATCAGGTTGAAACGGTAAGTACATAATTTCAATGCATTAAAAATTTAGAAATTTTGAATTTAAAAAATTGATAAATATGCCAAAACAATTATAAAAATTATTGTTTTGGCTTATTTTGTTTTTTTTTCTAAAACTAAACTCTTAATGCTACTGATGCTTTAAAGGGACCATGTGCTGAAAATGTTTTGGTAAATGTAGTTCTGAGACAACGTATCCAGTAATCCACGCAAGTGTACCCTAGGGACGGGTTAGCCAGAAATTACTACATAATTTCAATTATAAATATATTACGTGACTATACCTACACAAGTTACAAGTTAATCTAGTCAAAACATGAGATAAAAGTACTCGCATGTCAAAAATCAAAGTAATGAACTAAATATAAGCCCGAAAAATTACGCAACAATGCTATACAATTCACAGTCAATGTGAAATTCCTCGGGTGCCATATCCACAATGTGGACAGACAACCTTTTAGACGGGGCAGCCTACCAGTTGCATAGAATCTCAATGAATTCAAATAATGTTCGCGTAATTTAAGAAGAAAATATTTTATTGTTCTTAATTTTAAAACTAGTTTTGATCATGGAATAATTTCATGTGCCACGCAGCCCACGGAATATTCATTTCTCTAAATATTATCATAAAACATCTCGTAAATCTTATTGGACCATGTCACTCACGTTAGTAGGAGAATCCCTTATGAGTAAACGTGACCCCTGGGGATTAACAAGTAGGTAACATATGCTAGTGCATATGTTACCTAATTGTTAATCCCACTAATAATGGTGGACCCAAAATTAGGTAACCTCAAATTTGACAATATTAAGGCTAGCGTGTGTTCGTAATATGATTTTGCATTTCTGAGGTATATTGTGTCACTGACTCATTTACTAACACAGAACTGAATTTAACTGAATGAGTCACTGAATTATTTGTTCATTGATATCATTCACCGAATGTCTGTATGACTTTTTTCTCAGATGGCGTCTTGGGGGTGTGAGAGTGATGTAAGCAGGTGTTCCGGGGAATATTATTTATTATTAAATATTTGCAGAATGTGAAAATCCTATGGATGTTGGATACAAGGAAGTGGATGTGTTAAGCAACGACCCACCATGGAAACCGATGACGCAGATTCACATTACCAACTCACATGAGGACGGTACTGCAGTTTCGCAATCAAGCCACCGGCGTTCGACCTACCAAGTGCTACACGGAATCAGACCACCGCGCATCGTGGAACCATCGTGTCAGCATTACGAAATTGTTAACTTGCGGACCATTGTATCAATGAACACTAACTTTTTATTCTCACATCGAATGGATTGTCGTGTCTTATAATTATAAAATAAATGTATTATTTTAATTAATTAAATAACTTTAAAATAACTTCGGTTTTTTTTGCATCCTCGACTTCAGCGGTACGTATTTGGCGCAGTCGGTAGGATACTCGCGGTCGGTTTCGCGTACGCGTATTCGCCTAGAAGATATCCGCAAAACGCAAAAGCCGCCCGTGCTGGCTGTCAAGCCGTGCCAGGGAGTATCCGAATCTACGTCGTGCTGCTGCAGAGGTATCCAGCCATCGATAGCGCAAAGAGACTGAAAATCAATGACACCGAAAATACTGTTCGTACTGGCGCTGACCCGAGCTCTGAACCTGGCCCTAGCGGAAGAAATATCACTTGAAACCCTTAGGGATGGACCAGGCATTCTTCCGTTCAACATGGGACCAACCAGGGTTATTTCTCATTACCATTCCTTTATCCAAACTATTAATTTAGAAGCTGTGCGTAGCAGATTAGAATCTGTTAGAACCCAAGTACGAGATTTGAGAAAACGTTTTCATTATACTCGCCACATATTAATTATTTGGACACAAAGTTAGCTGAAATATCTGAACAATTAGAAGCGTTTGAGATCAAATGCGTAAAGAGAGGTCTCATAGATGGTCTAGGCTCGGTCATCAAATCTATTTCTGGTAACCTAGACTATACAGATGCTGTAAAGTATGACAATGCCATTTCAGTCTTAAAACAAAACGAAAACAGCTTGGCTGTTGAGATAAACCATCAAATGATTTTAAGCAAGTAGTGGGTCTCACGTAGTTCTAATGTCACATATCAAATAATTGACAATCAAGCGAAATTAGAAAAAGTTATAAATTCTATTCTAGCCAGTGACGTAAGACATGAAACGAACATGATTAAGTATGCACATCTAGCTCAGCTACTTCTTATACTAGGAGACAACATAGATAGCTTATCTAGCGAGTTTTCTAAAATTGAAAATTTACTAGCTTTCATAGGAGCTAAAAGTATTCACCATTCCTTACATAACTATGATTCTAATATTAGTATTATGGGAAGACTTAAGGTTTTATATAATAAGAAAGAAATATTAGATCTTACTTTTAGGGATTACTTTGATATACTTAAAATAGGTTATTATTATAAGGGTAACGATATAATCTTGGTTATCAAGTTTCCAATTGTCTATCCCACTAACTACATCCTTTACTATCCTTAGCCCCTAACCGCGATGATAAAATACTCACCCCAGCCTGTCCTTATGTAGCAATCCACGAGAAAGGTCTATTGTACATAGAGACAGAATGTCCGAAGTACAATCATGGTCACCTTTGCGAGGACGACACTAGCCGCCACCACGGGGACCAGTCAACCTGCCTCCGATACCTCATACTCCAGCAGCGTGTCCACGAGTCCTGTCATTTTACCTCGGTTATCCTGTCATCTGAGCCATGGAGCAGCTAGACGACCACCACTACGTGCTGAGCTTTCCTAATTCAACAAAAGTTCAATTAACCTGTTCTGAAGACCGATATAGAATGCTGCAAGAAAGCTACCTAGCCGTCATACCAAAAGGATGCACACTCCGTACTCCAGCTTTGACTGCAAGTAACCATCACGATCAACTTAAAGGGCAGATGTTGAAAATTATGGATATAGCAATCAGTAACAAGGAGCCGTATAACGTACCGGTAAAGAGGATCTTGAAGCTGAACACCATAGACTTGGGTCACCTGCATTCGAGTAATACTAAAATCGCCTTACAAGAGCCAGTAACTTTAAAACCCTTAAACATAGATTCTGTATACCATACTACAATACCGGTATACATCCTTCTATTAGGCGCAACTATGCTTATCATTATCGTCATACTTTGTCGTCACAGAACGAATAAGTCGCAAGATGAGCACAATATAGAAAATAAAGATGTAGAAGTATCTAAAGAAGCCAGCGATCCAATATCTCTATCTGCACTATTTTCGAAGAAAGTCTGCAAATAGTTGCAGATCTTGCGGAGGGAGATGTTAAGCAACGACCCACCATGGAAACCGATGACGCAGATTCACATTACCAACTCACATGAGGACGGTACTGCAGTTTCGCAATCAAGCCACCGGCGTTCGACCTACCAAGTGCTACACGGAATCAGACCACCGCGCATCGTGGAACCATCGTGTCAGCATTACGAAATTGTTAACTTGCGGACCATTGTATCAATGAACACTCACTTTTTATTCTCACATCGAATGGATTGTCGTGTCTTATAATTATAAAATAAATGTATTATTTTAATTAATTAAATAACTTTAAAATAACTTCGGTTTTTTTTGCATCCTCAACTTCAGCCGTACGTATTTGGTGCCAAAACAATAATACTGCCACTACCATTTAACGCTCTTAGCAAATACCCGACGCAGTTTTCCGTTTGTGCAACAGTCCTAAAATAAAAGGTCGTATACAGAGCAATTTATTAATAGATGATGGGGAACTTTGAGTAAAATAGATACAATTCGACAACTCCATTATATACTACAAAGTAATTCGATAGCTTGAGTTTTATTACAAAGAAGAGGTAATGTCATTCTAGGATAAAATATTGCGAATTTCATCTAGTTACACGATTTTAAAAATTGCGTTTACAACACTATCAAAAAACGTTTTGAAAAGGAGTGTCGATAGAAGCCTTTCTTGAAAATGCAAGCAAACTTCTCAAAGAATATTCGCGTAGTTTCTCGGGATAAATGCTTGTTACACAAGTCAGCCAAAGTCTTCGACTTCTGCAAATGGATATCTGAAGTTGTGACTTTGACCAATGTTTTGTCGAGACTTTGAATTTTATACTAAGCGTGCTAAACTATTTGTTTTAGGTTTTTTTTGTAGCTGGCATAATGATTAAATGCATTATAATTACGTGAAAAGCATACCTATCCCTAGTTAATATGACAGTTGCCTACTTGCCAGTTCTTATTCTACGCTGTTTCCTTATGGCTGAGAGTTGTGGTCATCACAAGTGGTTCTTCCCACTAAGATCAGAAGATCTGTTTTGAAAAAGTTTGATGGATGCCTGAATGGTTGATTTATACGTTTCCTTCCACGCAAGTTCCTTTTTATTATCACCTATAATGGTGGTGTCATCTGCTAATCGTAGGTTGTTCATAAGATGTCCGCCCACGTGGATTCAGCGCCCTTCCAGTCATCCAAAACTCTACGCATTATGTGTTCCTCGATTAGGTTTAACAGTTGTGGTGATAGTATACATTCTTACGCCTCGTTCTGTCCTAAATGGCTGGGATTCGGCCTTATCTACCAGAACCTACGAATGACTTTTTACATAAAGATTCTGAACGAGAAAGGTTAAATGATCAGGTGTGGCCATCTCTTTCATGACTTCAAACATCTTCTTCCAATTGATGCATCCAAAACCTTTGGCATAATCTATGAAGCAACGAGCCATCGGTACATTCAAATCTCTACTATTTTCGATAAGTTATCTCATGTTCAATATCTGTTCCCGTGTTTTTCTTTGTATTGTTATCTACCTATGACGAATCCTGGATGATGAATGTTCCTTCGCAATCAGTCCGGAAATATGATATTCGAGTCTCCTGTTAATTATATGCAAAAGTATCTTGCTTGCATGTGATGTTAGGGAGATGGTGCGATAATTTTCACTTTTACGTGTTGATATTTTCTTATGCCCCTTGCATATAACAATCGATTCCATCCAATCAGTCGGCCACTGTCCTTTTCTCCAAACCTTCTGGCATATTGAATGGATGATCCCAACACCCTACGTTTCTCTTATCATGTAGGAAGTTATTCCGTCTCCACCACTAGCTATCGATTTAAAGCGTGTGTGAGATTTGTCAAGATAGATGGCGTTGACCACTACTACATTAAAAGGTTTCATAATATAACACACATGGTAACAAGCAGATGTGTCATATTATATCCTATGAAAGAGATCGATGATCGATGAATTTAACTACCTGTCTAGCTACGTATTCTACTTAGAAATGAAGGAAAATACAGAAGAAACATTAACAGCATTATAATAGAACATATATTTTACCCTAGAAACACAGTGTTCATTTTAATATTATATAACAGGATACAGATGTCCTAGTACTAGGAAAGTATTTTATAGGCACACTATTTCAGGAAACAAAGCAAATATAGACACATTTAAGAGATACCATACACAGACACAATACATAGACATACAGACGTATTTATAACAAGAAATTTACACTTAACTTTCGGCAAGCAGGAGGTCTTGATGCAACAGTCACTTGTGAAGTAAAGAAGGCTCGGCAATTTTTTTTTTTTTAGAATGGACTGTCCCACTACTATTACACCTCCCGCCAAACCTCATAACCAATCAGAAACAAGATACTACCCGCCAAACCAAAATAGCCTATCAGAAATGAAGAGGATCCTACGTCACTCGCTACAAATTAAACGAGGTAGTATTTCGGTGTGGCATTTGCTAAAAAATATACTAATTACAGTTCCGTTAACATTTAGATATAATAATATTAATAATTCAGCTAATTTAAACACAGTTACGAACACAGTTTACGAATTTTTAATAAATATCTGATGTATACAATTCTAACACATGCAATAGCGTTTTCGACTTCTCAAAGAAGGATATCGAAAAAAGGATAGAGAAAAAAATCACCTCTAAGTAACTTGAGGACGATTTATTTTTTCTTTCTATTTTTTCATGTCTTCGTCCATGTAGAATACGTTCATCACGACCTCTTGGTTGAATTGTAATAAAAAGTATCTATGTAAAATGATATTAAAAGAAATAAATATTGACACTTCCACTGGTTCCACAAAATGTTTATGAGTGCACACTAATACTTCGATTCAAAGTAACTGCCATTGCGGTGGTACCCAAAAAGACGACTTACTCGTACTATTCGGAAATATCTTAACTTAAGACAATGCCTTCAAGCCTAAACACGATATACGTGCACACTGCCCACTACTACTTTGATTCAAAGTAACCGGCATTAAGGTGGTACCCAACAAGACGGGTTACTATGGGGAAATGATTTAATTAGTTGCAATCCCTTCAATCTTTAACACAATATACTTACACAGTGCACACTACTACTTCGATTCAAAGTAACTGGCAATGCGGCGGTACCGAACAAGACGGGTTACTAATGGGAAATGATCAAATCAGTTGCAATGTCTGCGAGCCTAAACACAATATACGTGCACAGTGCACACTACTACTTCGTGGCAAAACAACTGTGACTGGTGGTAACTATAAAGACAAGTTCTGTATTCGCCCAATAATTCAAAATATGCCTTCAAACCGCAATTGTATTATGCGTGCGCACTACTACTACCAACAGAATTTCTGGCTAAGTTGAATGCAATCTTTTCTCAAGAGTGGTCTGGAAGTCACCTTATCAAATAATGAACAGACTACGTAAGCCTAAAGCCACTAGCATAAGAATAGCACCACAATTTGCTAACAGCATACCATATAATGTCAAAAACTCCGCTGGACCGCTATATAACTAAAATAACGAGTAGATTACGAAAACTGTTAAAAACGTCAATTTTCACGCAGTTGAGTTGCGATAACGCAGTTCAGTAGCTAAGAGATTTGGGGCCCAGGATTTCACAGCTTGATTTAATCCAAAGTCGTGCAGTCTCAATAAGTAGAGTAAGTAAAGTGCAAATTCAGATGAAGCAGCCGCCGTATCCGATTTTGTATATTGGATTCCAATGTTGCAGTGGAGTTCTGCTTCTGACGCAGACTTTTGTAACTACCTTAACGACGGTACAGGTACTATACGTATAGTAATAGAGTATTATTTGCGTTTCGCGTACACGGGCTCACTGTGGTCGTCCGTGTTTCTGGAAACTTCTAAGTGCTTGAAATTCCGCGTACAGAATAAGCAGCTTAAAAATAAACCGTATACTTTTATGATTTTTAAAGCAGTATATTTAACACTAATTGGTAAGCTCATTCACTCCATAATAAATGTTATGCGGCGTACTTTGGTCGAGTATGATGACGGCTCCGTTAGTTCAGTTGGTAGTTACCGTGCCTTCGAAGCGCGGAGTTCAGGTTCGATATCTGGCTGAGGCAAATATTTGTGTGATGAGTAGAAATGTTTGTTTTCGGGTTTTGGGTGTTGTGATGTGTTATTGTGTGTCCATGCCTTTCAATACACAGCGAATCCTAGGGGATATGAGTTATTGTAATGATATCAGATAAATAGTAGCGTTGTCGAAAGCAAACGCCCCTCAATTTCGGCTGACTAATATTGTTCCTAAATAGGGGATTGCTGATAATAGACTTATAATTACTGCGGCCCTTCAAAATTATATTTGTCCTCAAGGTAAGACATAGCCTGTAAATGCAGTTGCTATTAGTATAAATAAAACAATAACTCCAACTATTGAAGTATATTTTTAATGAAACCGCTACCTGCTCCTTAGACAAATATATCAGATAAATGCTGCTAATTTATCGCACCTATGATTCATGCATACATACTTTGTCACTGTGTAGACAATCAAAGCTATGCCTTCGTCCTCCAGTCCGCAGTAATGAATCGTGTTTTATGAGCAGACTAAATGCTCTCCACTAGTTGGATGCTCCATGATATTAGACTGGAGTTTTATAGATTAGAATATAAAATATCTTATTAGAAATAATCTGTTATTACTATGATTATCTAGCTGAACCGTCAGCGGCTTTGCTAGCTAGGTTTATGGGATTATGAAGCCACATAAGTAAATTAAATTCTCCCGCTTCAAGGTGAAGGTGAAAGTGTCGAAATATATTTTGGTAAATTAAAATAAGTTGGTGGAATCTATACTCTAGCTAGATAGATTCTATGCTCTAGATGTTGGAGTAGAATCTTTTCTTCTGGATTCAACGAAACACTCTCGCCTTAAAAACAGTTGTTTGCTCTCTAGGAATAAAATCCACTATTTTTGAATTCCAGCTGTCGGAATATAGCTGACTAGTTTTATATGCATTACGCCTACTTATCAACTACATATAATCACACATTTTGTGTTATTTGTACATACTCGTAATATACGACTCGTACTTAAGTAATGGTAATTCTTAGTAGGTAAGTATATTGTTACCCGAGATATTCAAACGTTAAACCCATTACGAGGGATAAAATTCTATTTATATTGGCTTCATCTCACATTGTGGGTAATATCCATTCGTCTGTCACATGAT
The DNA here is from genome assembly GCA_917880725.1 of Selenia dentaria. Classification (NCBI taxonomy): domain Eukaryota; kingdom Metazoa; phylum Arthropoda; class Insecta; order Lepidoptera; family Geometridae; genus Selenia; species Selenia dentaria. Next base: position 13,634,853 of record OU862888.1, on the reverse strand, counting down.
ACACGTGACAGTTTAAGCAGATGTGGTAGCAGAAATAATGTTACAAATTATAGTCCCATCTCAACACTATGCATATTCGCCAAATTACTGGAACGGTTAGTTTTTAATCAAGTGTAATTCTTGCCGGAACAACATTATTTCCTCAAATATCGATCAACAACATCTAATTTACTATCATTAATTGAGTACACAACCTCAAACCCATGTTTAATGCCTACCTGGATCCATATGCCAGTGGGTAAATTGACTCTGTATTTACCGATTATAGCAAATGTTTTGATCGTATTGACCACGCCTTACTCTTACGTAAACTCTCCTATGCCGCAATTCATCGCGATTTGTAGTTCATTAGTATTTCAGAGATTTAGTAGATTAGTAGTTTAGAGAACAGATCCCAAGCTGTTGTGTTTTAATTTTTAATGGCTAGTCCTCGACATGAAATCTCGTACTATCCGGAGTACCACATGGCTCTTTGTTAGGCCCATTGTTATTTAATGTATTTATCAATGATGTTTCGTTGTTTCGAGCATTCCAACTTTCTCCTGTATGCAGATGACATAAAAATTTTCAAACAATACGTTTGTTGAGTTCAGTCTACTTATATGTTACCTATTAATGAACAGTTTTCTAAGTGGTATGGTAATGGTAGACTATTATACAGGTCGTCATCCTGATTAATAGGCTCATGCAGTAATTTTACTTTATTACAATGCCATTCAAATTTTAACACAGTAATTTACGCACATTTATTTTCGTTAGATAACGGTGTTAGGTGGTAGACTCTGCCTATAAAGTGCATTTTGTCACAAGTGACGAACTACATTGCGTCCCAGGTTGATGGACGATAAGTTGTAAGGTCTCACGTGCCTGTAATTTCACCAGCACCATCCATACTCTTCAAACCAGAAAGCAGTCATGAAAATACTACTTATTGTATAAATATGTATGATGCGAGTATTTTCCTGTAACTCGTTACTCAATACTGCAACTCGTTTACAAAGAATTCTACTGCAACTAAATCTATTACTGCTTAGAAGGCGTAAGTTTATTTATCACCTTTCTGCAGGTCACGCTTACTATTAACGACTGTTGACAAGGCTTAGTTTTAAGACATATTTAGCCTGTGCGATTATCTAATAATTCGTCGATGTGCTCGTCGACGAGCTCACCGATGTCAAATACTTTATGAGATATCGCCCTTGTACATAAGGTTGTTTTTCCAACGTTTCTTGTCATCTCGTCCTTTGTTTCACGGATGTTGTCAAAGATTGTTTACTCTTAGATAATCGAGTGGCTGCTGTAATTATGTACCTATGTGAAGTAGGTATTGATACTTAGACCTTACATAATGTAGGTCAGACACAAAAATATATGTGTACAAGTGATCACGGAATTATCACGATATGTATTGAAACCAAGCATGCCGACTTTTTAATGAATTGAATATTTACGCATACCTTATATAATTTTCAAATAACTTACCTTTGATGTTTATATGTCCTTGCCTTTGGGGGCTCGAAATTTTTGAGCTATTGAAAGAAATACGTTTGTGGACTGTAAGTAGCAGTGGCCAACCTAGACGCTTGGTCGGGTTTCGGACAAGGTAAATTCACGCATTTGCGTTATATATTGTACATATAGGTACATCTGTGGTCAAACAACTATTAGCAAAAACTATTTCTAAACATGAAACGCTCGCAGATGAGCTTGACTTGGTGATATTAACCGATCAACTATGATATATTACAACGCTTGCTGCGGTCACGAGGGACCACCAGTGGTAATTGTTTAACTGAGCGCTTCCGAGCTTCGGAGGGCACGTTAAGCCGTGGGTACCAGTTGTTTGTATTAGTACAACATCGTTAGAATATTTCGAAGGCCTTAAACCTTAGACATGTGTTCGCCACTAGCCTATCCACCAAACTGCACAGGATCTGCGTGGTGGATTATGATTCAACTCCACTCTCTTAACGGTAGGCTCAAGTCCCAGCTGTGGGAACATAATAGGCTTATTATGTTTTACTAAATTTGCATAGCAACTAACTATCTAAGTAGTTCGGGCACCAAAGTTTACTTGACTGGGAGAACAACTTAAACAATCTAGACAGGCTCCACTACGTTCTCAGAAATACCTAAATCTGACCAATTGAATCTTCTATAAACAGCAAAAGCCAAAACAAAAATCTTACAGTAAACACGAAGTCAAGCAATAGCAAAATCAAAGTCGAATATTCACTAAACTAATTTAGCAGGTAGTGAGGCGAACACGCAATCGAGGCCGCGAGTACCTACGAGTGTTAAACTTTTAATTAGTTCGACAACTCGAGAAGAAGGAGCATTTAAGGTTTCCTGCCGGCTCGGTCAAACTGTTTGTTCTTACTTTGCGATCAATGACGTTTTGTCCAGTAATTAGGTTGCTAATGTTTCCGCTCTACACATGTATTTACTGAGTGAGTGAGTGACGTCACGTTGTCATGAAGCAAACTAAACATTAATTACGTATCATGCAATATTGCAAAGACGAAAGGATGTGACTCTTAGTTCTTAAATGAGGTTTAAGAGGACTCGTGTGATTCCATGTTTGTTTCGTCTGGGTACCGGAATCACCAAATAATCTAGTAATTATTGTAAAGTATCTTTAAATTAAAGCCATTTAGAATCTGAAATTCAATTTTTTGATACGAGTATATCGCTCGCCTGCTGTTAAGCGTCACGTTTGCCCATAATAGTTCAGGGCCAGTTGAATTTTAAACTACAAGAATTTCAACCCTGCATGGCAATGCACTGTGCTCGTCACTCTGAGATATAAGATGTTAAATCTCTTGCTCTGTCATTTCACTAGAAACATTGTCCCTTGCACACTACTGCTTCACGGTTGAATAATTGGCAAAGGTGCTGCACTTCCCCAGATGAAAAAAAAAACAGAAAAACACTTTATTAACTTCTAGTGCTAGAGGGATCCTGCTTTATGCGTCCAACATATTGTTAGTGTAAAGTAGGCATATAAATATATATATATATATATATATATATATATATATATATATATAAATATATATAAAGATGGAGAAACAGGGGTCAAATGACCTACTGGCTACTTTAAATAAGTAACTAACTGATGTCAAATGAATCAAACGTTACACGTTGATGTTGATTTGAAATTGGCTTACCAATTAAAGTTGTTACTCCAGTAGAGTTAAAGAAGTTACGGAAGCAATTTTGCGATATACACCAAAATCTGCAATAACGTCGCGGAAGCTAGAATTTTCGCTACAAAATGAAAACAAAATTGGATAAATTCATATGTGAACAGTGTTGGTAAGTGAATACAGAAAATGAGTCCTGAAAAATGCGGAGGACATAGGAGAATTTTGGAAAATAGATATTCCGTCGACAGCTGTTGCGCGTCAGCCAGAATATAAAATTTAAATTTTGTAGGTGTGCATCGTAAACTCGAAATTTATAAAAAAAAACTACGGTCCAACACAAAAAGTAAGCTTGACAAAAAGTTGACTAATGATTACGTCACCAATTAAGTAGATACCCCTTTTTTAACCTTACTTATTATAGATAGGTAAGAATGAGCAGGTTTTATTTAATGCTCAAAATGGCTCCCTTGTTGCCTCCTTCCTTGTCCAGTAGTTTTTCTATTTAATGCTTCCTATACCGTGATAATTAAAATCAAAGATTTATGAATGAAACTGACGTTACTCATTTTGTTTGAAGAAGCAGTTTAGGTAGAAAAATAAGGTCAACATATTCCATTTTTTATTTCCAGTATTGAATATGTGAGACTCGTTTATATTTAATTTTTTAAACAACTTCTTTATCTTTGCTTTCAAAAAATATTATGTACGCTGCATACGAATTATATAGAAATACTAGCTGCATTCCGCGGTTTTACCCGCGTGGTGATGGATAATGATGAGAATGAATCAAATATAGCGTATGTTACTCAGGCATAATGTAGCTTTATACTCGTAAAAGAATTCTTTGAATCAGTTAGGTAGTTTTACATGTTTCCATTACTAGCTGACCCGCCAGCGGCTTCGCTCGCTTAGTCTTGGTATAGTGGTGGAAGTACCGTTTTGAACCTCACGGTTCGATCCCAGGGTTGGACAGTTATTGGATTTTTCTGAGCAAGAAAGATATTCTCAATAACAGTCCGGAGACTGGAACAGCGCCAGATTCCCAATTAGAACGCCCTGTTGAGCGTTTTAACATTATTTTTGCCATCTTGGGGCTATTCGAATGCACCAAAGAGGATATAATAGAGAGAATGCACTATAAGCTATCAGAAACTGACACATCTTTGACAGAACTCTATTGACAGAAAGTAAGTCTTCATTACGATCTTGGCGTTGGCGGAGATCTTGTTATTTTATCTATGCTGTACCCAAGAATATTAGGCTGTTTCACCCGCGTGGTGATAGATGATAATGATGATGATGAAAAGTAGCCTATGTGCTATTCCAGACTATAATATATCTCTGTGCCAAATTTCAACCAGATCCGTGCAGCCGTTCTGCCGTAATTGAGTAACAAACATCTACTAAAATCATCCATCTATCCAAACTTTCACATTTATAATATTAGTGGGATAGTAGGGTAGTGGGTTAATCGAAACATGCAATCATATATCTATCCCCTTTATTATTAGAGTCGATAAGGATCAATACCAAGGTACGAATAATGTGGCCTGGTTTCGTCAATATTGCATATTTGGAAATGAAAAAGTATTTATTGTGAGATAACTAAAATAGTTAGACATATTATGGTAATGTGAACTTCCTTGTAGATATTGACGTCTTCTATAAAACTGGGGGCAATTCTACTGTTTCACAACTTTCAACAATCCACCCCGTTTCAACTGCAGTTCGACTCTGATTGCCGTTCGATAATTACCCAAAAAGCCATTCTACTATTTCTGTAGACAAATTGAAACGTGACGTCACGTAAACGTAACGTATCTGGTATCGTAAACGCTACCATGTAATATTTAAATATTAAACACAAGTATGAGTTAGCGTCGTGTTCATGATCTATCTAGTTACCAAAGTATAAAATGATCGCTGGCGTCAATAGAATCGTAACTGCAGCTCCATTGTTTTTCAATAGCAGTATAAGAATATGGGTTTACATCAGCTACGGTTCGATTGAAGTTGGAACAAATTTGAAAAAACAAAAACAAAGTGGAATCGGCCCCCTGTTGTACCTACATCACTTTGCTCTAATGTCAAAAGCATAGGTAAATATTATATGGTCAATAGTTTGAGCAGCGTTATAAGGGCTTTTATTAATATTTTTTTCACACCTTGGGTTACATTTTTTACGAAGTTTTCATACGGATCCCTAATTTTTATGAAAATTTTATATATCCTATGTTCATCAAGGAAAATGTAGGATTCTAATTGTGAAAGAATTTTACTAATCGGTCCAGTAGTTTAGGAGCCTATTCATTACAAACAAACAAACAAACAAAAAAATCTTTCCTCTTTGTAATATTAGTGTAGATAGAAGCGTAGAAGTGTAGATAATTTCCTAGCAAATTTCAACATTACAAATGAAGAACATAAATATTAAATTTATAATTAAAAAAAGAATGACGGATTTAAACTAAACTTCAAATTATACTTACTTATTAAAGAAATACGTGAAAGATTAAGCGAAATTGGGCGGTGTTTACACATAGGTACAGATTTTAGACGGAACAACAAAGTGTTCTGCACCTTATTTATCAAAATAAGAGGAAAAAATATTATCTGCAACTGAAATTGCCCCTTTTGAGATTTATGGCCATAATATACAGGACGAGAGTGATAATGTCCTTTGGCTTCTGGCAAATAGTATTTTTATACGGGAAGATAGGAGGTGCAATAAGTATAAAGTTTGTTCTCTTATAATATTTGGTTCCTGTGTGCCGCAATATTTTTTAAGAACTTTGATAAGTATGTATAAAATATTGTATAATAAGAGTAAGGCGATCTAAGTTTAATACACCAACAAAAAAAAAAACAAAAAGGACAAATTTCAAAATTCCCATATAAAAAAATTCAGCGGATGTGTGTCACTAAATATTTTTTTAAATATCGTTTTTTGATAATGGATTTCCGCAAAGTAACGCCTGAATCAATAAATTAATACTTTTACTGTTGTTTTTTACAGGTTTCAAGTTATTCTAAAAGCATGAAAATATAATTTTTACAGAGTCAATTATAAATTGTGCACAATACTGCAAGTTTTAGAATCATTCATCAAACATAATTCGCATATGTTTTTATTGTGGTCGTTGTTCCTTTTTGTTTTTTTTGGTTGGTGTATTAAACTTAGAGAATCGCACGGCAGAGCTTAGTAGACTTTTTGCGTACACTGTGCTTGTCACTCCCAGACATTGGCTGAGGCACTTTCGCCCTGTACACACCCTTCACTTTCTACAGTGCTCTTTACACCCTAATACAGTAATGATTGCGCACTATTGTTTCACGGCACATTATCTGGTTGGTACTAATCAAGATCACCTTCACAAGAGACGTACTACATGGTTGTCTGGAAGAGATTGCTCTGAGCGATAAGACCGCCCATTGTTCACTTAATTTTAAGTTTTTAATTGTTGAGGAATGTTTTTCTATTATATTGTCATATTTGTTTGTTGGTTCTATTTTATGATGTGGTGTTGCAATAAAGAGTTTATCTATCTATCTATCTACTTACTACCAAGTACTTTTACTTTTTATGTGTACATCGGGTTTCCTCTTAAGATTTGAGAGAACATTAGAGGGAATATTAAAAGGCGAAGACATACGAGTATATACGAGTATATATATACTAAACTCATATATAGTCAGTAGTAGTATTAGTATAGTCAGTATAATCAGTAGTTAGTGTCAGTATATAATCACTCAGTATATAATTATATTAGGCTTATATTTATTTAACATAGGATATTATCACAAGTAAGTTGTTACCGTTGATTGTAAAATTTGAAAATGTATTCCAAGCTAACAAAGACAAACATCAGATATTTATTATATCAATATTGGTAAACTTTGTGTTTTCAGATGTATGAATTTTTATGTATCTGCCTTTAGGAGTTTCTTTTAGGAGTTTATAACTAATTAAGGTTTTTATCCTGAACACAAGTTCGCGTCTTTCGGAGCAGATGTTCTCATTCTTCATGCAAATTGTTGTTTTATAGCAAAAAGTTAAAACAACTCTGGTGTTGTTTTCATACAAGAAATTATATGTCATTAGATGTGGTTCATCGAACATTTTGGTTCAGGAATGACTAAATTAAAGAGTTTAATATTCTCATTTATTGTGACAATATACCTAGTATGTTTTCTGAAAAATCTATTGTATTATTGGCCAAATATGGCGTCTGACGAGTCTACGGGTAACACTGCCATACGTGAAAATGGATATATTGGAATGGGAAGTGGCAGTAACTGTACAGTTTCTTAATATGAGTATAATAAAATTGTATAGAAATACACACCACGAAGTAACTTTGTGAGAATATAAACAAAACTTTGAAACTCGACCTATTATGTCACTATTGAATTATTAAACATGCACATATCCTTTATGTTGTGCCATAAGTTGAGATTAAGTTTAACATGAATTAATATAACGCATTTAATTATAATTAATATCTGAAATGTACCAAAACATCAACAATTTCCAGGAAGGCTTTCCATTTATTATTATTGCCTAGTACGTCACATTTACGAAATACATCAGTGTTATGTTCAGCTGATATATTTATCTCAATATAATGATTAAACAGGTGCTTATCTTAGACTGGCGACAGGGTGATAAGAGAGAGCGGATATTTTTTTATAGACCGATTGCATTTTAGCACTGTGCGGTTGTTGAAATACTTATCGAAAATGCATTACTTTTTTAGAGCTCTAGTGCAGTTGTGGCATCACATGTCACACTATTTATTATATGTAAAAGTTCGTGAGCTAGTGCGTGATGGTGTACTGTTATATACTAGAACGTCTGAATGGATTTCGTTAAAATTTTAATGCGTGGCTTGTATCCAGGATTACATAAGCTAATTTTCGTCTCAACTCAACGGGCTTTTGAGGGATAGTTAATTTATTTCTGAAACTTGTAACTAAATTTAAAATTTTAATTTGAATCGGTTTTTTTTATTAATTTATAAATACTTGGGATGGCACAACATATTTTGCATATCGGTTGGATCATGAGGAACACCTCAAATGTACCTCGCCTGCTTAATATTAATTGTAATATAATGTGCTGTCCACACAAAACCACACGTATTAAGGTCCCAAACTAGACAGAGCCTGTACTAAGGTAACCATATCCACGCCCATACACAAGGCAAACAGATAACGTTCATGCACACAAATGTTTGACCCAGGACCAGCAGCTAAGAAGACAGAGTTGCTACCAACTGCGCCAACCGGCCAGTCGATTTTGACAAAATTGTAAAATAAGCAACAGGAAGAAGTGATTACTAGAATTGAAGACTTTATATAATTTCATTCATTTTGGCGCAGGGACCCAAGCCCAGTCTTGGCCTCCGATAATAAAATCTGCCATTTTAAACTTTCTTGTACCATCAACTGCCAATCATTGGCTTGGAGTTTACATAGGTTTTTCCCAACTTCATCACTCCAGTGGTATCTTAGCATACTTAGGACGGCCAACTGGTCTAAGTATGCTCGTTTCACTGCATAATTCTCTTCCTTTCTTTCTATATATGGCCAAACCAACGAAGCCTTTGAGTTTTATCATACCTATTTTATTTGGCTCAGCCACCATTTCTTCTATCTCTTTATTCTTCCTTCTTCTCCAGATTCCGTCCTCGGTTTGTGTTGGACCTAATATCTTCCTGCGCACCTTTTACGAAGACTTTATAACTATGTTTTAATGTTACAGGTCGTGACCTTTTCCGCTCTGTCCATAGGCGAAAACACATATATTGTTATGAGTACACGAGAACACGTAAATTTTTATATCGAATAATATCAATACATTGTTATGTTAATTTTATACTTACAGGTAACTACATAATTCTTAAAAATTTTGACACTGTCTTCAAGTGTTCAAACATGAAGGTGGTGGTCTATTGTTAACAATATAACTTTAAATAAGGCAAAAATGGCAGCCATAATACTTTAGTGAGTACAATTAAAATTTTAATTATTATTTTATTCGAAGAATATGATAGTTAGTTTTCTTAATTTACGGATACAGTGATATATGCATACTTATATCGGGTGATTTATTTGGAGGTACTTTTTTTTAATAAAAACAAATTTATCGGGTAATATTAATTATTACACAAAATAATTATTTTCTTACATTTATTTTTTAAAGATTATTGATTTTAATTTTAACTCTAACATAGTCAATTCTGCTGTTCCAATTTTCGATGACGCGTCCAAACATTTCGATTGGTATATTTTAGCGAATATCGCGAGTAAGGTTGGCTTCCAGTTGCTCAAGATGTGGTCTTTTTAGTCGTGTGTTATCTAATAATGTAATTTGGCTTTAAAACTTTTCGATTTTGGTATAGCGAATCGTACGTTCGGTAGGCCGATTATTTGGACCATAAGTGTCTCTAAGTGCACGAAACACATTCCTAGCAGAACGATGATTTTCGTAATACAGCTGAATAATTTGTAGACGCTGTGCGGCTAAGCATTTCCATAATGAAATGTCAAATTATACTGAACAAAAATACCGTAAAGGGTTACCAGGACGCACGCTTCATCTGTCAAAAAATCCATAGACAAAAACTACCTCTAAATGAATCACCCGACATTATTATTACAAATATTATTAAGCAAAACATAATATATTTTTTACTTCATGTGTAAAAAAAGTAGATATCTAAGATTTAATTATTATATTAGACCTGCCGAGACACATTTTCGTGCTTTGAGATACTTCCCGTCCTTTTTTTCTCTACATGTATGAATTATAACCAAAACGAATAAAACCAAATGCGTTGCACAAAGACTTATCTTCTTAACCCTGTGATACCGCACAAATCTGTATTAGTGTGTACCTACCGCCGTCTTGGAAATTGCGGTTCTAAATATTTATTTTCATAAATGTTTGTGTTTGTAGGGTACTGAGTTTTATTTTATGTTCTTACTCATTTTCTATTACAGCTTAGTAACATTGTATGCTGCTCATATCTCGTGTGAAGAAATAAACAGGCCTCATATAGTGATCGTTGTTGGAGATGATATAGTAAGTTATCTCTTTTTTTAGAATCATCAAAGTGTATTTTTTTAATTGATAAACTGGTGTTGATCTCGTTTAATGGTCATGCTTTCGATGGTGGTAACACACTAGACCTAAATCTCAAGGAAAGCTGCCAAAGCACACCGCTAGGGGCTTCGTGTCAGATCTTCATTCTTGAGTGTGGTAGCTAGCCGTGCACGCACCAGATATTGACAGACCTCATATAGTGATCATTGTTGGAGATGATATAGTAAGTTAAACCCCTTTTTTTTTTAAAAGCATCGTAGTGTATTTTTTTAAATGCTGAACTGGTGTTATCCACTGCCTTGCTTGATGATCAGTGATGGTACATTCAATGGTGGTATCACACTAGACCTATGGCGACTGGGTCTCAAGGAAAGCTGCCGGAGCGCAGTAAGATGATTCGTGGGAGATCTTCAATCTTGAGAGTGGTAGCTAGCAAGGCGCGCACCAGAAATTACCCTACAAACATCTGCTCACGATCGAGGTACTGCTCGATCCAGGGTCCGTCTAAAAGTCGCCTGAACCTTATTACCCTCGACTATCATTGCTTCATCAACCGCATTTCTATTATCGTTGAAATGATTGATTTTCAACCGACTTCAAAAACGAGGAGGTTCTCAAGTCGATGCTTTATATATTGACGAGTAAGTTGTCCGAATTGTCCGTATTGATAATTATTTAAAATTGGGCAAGCGGTTTTTGAGTTACACTCTAATAAGTGAAAAGTGTTTCGCCTGTCTTCATGATATCTTTATTGACGATGAATGACAATCGATCCCGTAAGAAGCAAAGAGTCAACAATAAAAAGGGAGATATTTTTTTTACCAAAGTGTGGGAGTTGGTTCCATTTTTTGGTAAAATGTTTGTTAAATTTTTACTGTCACATAAGAAACGATCGCATGAGTATTGTGCACGAAGAACGTGCACAATACTCATGTAATTGTGAAAATTAACCTGTTATCCTAAATGGTCTACAAAACTTGATTTTAAATATTTTTTTAAACAAACACCTATAGTTACCCTTGAACTGTGTTAAATTAATTCTACAAATACCTATACTGAATTCAAATTTTAAATTTAAACATTTTACAAGTCACAATTTGTTCGGAATTCGGTTGTACCATACATGTTATATACGAGTATGTATACATATTATTATATCCAAATCATCAAATACCTACCCAAATATTCCCAATTATATTGCCCAAGCGAAGCAGAGAGCGAACACAGAAAACATTGCACCTTTAAGATAGTCTTTTATTTCATTCCACCACAGACTTTTTAAGGAATATTTCTGTTATTTGGAAATTTTCAATAACTTTCGTATTGCCGCCCATATAGCGCTTTTCGTCAAATCGTTAAATTATGGTGTGAAATCCATTTAGCAGATTATTCATTCACCATTTGAAGAGAAAACCAACGATATTCACGAAAATCAATTATTATGATTATTTCCTAATCCAATTTAACACATTAGAAGAAATCAACAACTTAAGTGGAATCCTTAAAAATGATGTCTATGAAATATTTTATAGGGTTGGGACGATATAAGCCTCCACGGCTCCGACCAAATCCTGACGCCTAACATCGACATGCTGGGATACCAAGGCGTTATCATAAATAACTACTATACTGACTGCCAAGGAACGCCTTCAGCAAGTGCAATGTTTACTGGAAAATATCCTATGAAAATGGGTAATTACTATTTAACCTCTTAAATGGTGTAACGTAAATTAAAATCGCACTAATAATATAAATGCGAAAGAGTGCTTACGAGTGAGTGAGTATGATGTAAGTGTGCATGTTTGTTACGCTGAAGTAGCTTTTAAGGAGATAACTTACACCCAAAATTAATTACAGAGGCTAATTGTTTCTCTTATTTCTGGTTCAACGGGTAGTTGCCAAGGGATTGTGATAACATTGTTCTACGCGGTCGAAGCCACGGGCAGATACTAGTGATTTATATATTATTTAAGCATTTGTAGAATTTGGGTTAAGATATTGACATTTTTGGAACACCTGTGATAATAATGAAATACATTGTTAGTTTAATTTATATCATGAATATAAGGAGTGAGGCAAGGTGACTGTACAATACTGATAACGAATTTAAATAACTGTCACAAAACATAAAGTAATTAGTATTATACTATATCTGTGATACGAAATATAACTTAGCGACACTATTTTTAGAGGTTCTGTCTCCGAAGCATTTGAGCTTCAGAAACCAAAATTTACTAAACATTGATGTAACTGACCTACACTGATTTATTTGCAGCAACCCAAGGCCCATCAATCGGAGCAAGTGAAGATCGAGGTGTTCCGATATCTGAACAGCTATTGCCCTCTTATTTAAAAGATTTGGGTTATAAAACACATTTGGTAGGAAAATGGCAGCTTGGCAAATCGAGGGAATCCTACCTCCCAATGAACAGAGGATTTGATACTTACTACGGCTTCACAGGCGGAAGTGTGGATTACTTTACTTATTTTCAAATGGAGGTTAGTCACGCACTAATACGGATATCTAAAAATAACGAGTGAAGTGGAAAAGGTGTTAAGCTAGAAGTCAACATGGTTAATATTATTATATTATTATTATATCACTCAAATAATAGTATTCTTTTTGAAATAATTACCACTATATTCATTTGTTTTTCAAAATATAAAAATGATAATCATTTTGCCTGAACACTCATAGATATATGGCGATCCGTTATGTTCTCGTTTGCCAGGCTTAACAACAACGAAAGCGGACACCGACAAAATTCTAAATTATAAAAAGAACACTTGCCTAAACTGTTTTATTTTAATGGAATGATGAGATGTATTTTCTAAAGGAAAACGTGCTCAGATAACAAGCTTTGAATACCAGCAAGTTTTTTCTTGATGGGTCCAATTGCTGTGAACTGCCTTTCTTTTGGGGTGTGTTTTTTCTCAGAGCCACCAAATTTACTAAAACCTTGTGTCGTGAGCAGTCCTTCGTCAGGGGCCAGCGAGCACACATGCTGCCGTCCGTGACACCGTCTGGTAATGCGTATCTATCTCACCCGGTTCGAACATCGCTCAGTCACGGGCCAGACCGGCAAGTCGGATATAGTGGATCCTAAAAAGCCCGTCAGGATGAGGCCTAGATAACTCATTTGGGCTCCAGCAGGAATCTAAACGCCAATTTACATGTAATCTTGGACAATCACTGCGCCTTGCTATGCATAAACAGATCTCAGCAACACTGATGCAGTGGTTCAGATTCTTCTGAAGGAAGTTGTGATGTCAGACTTGTTTATATTATATTAACGGGGTTTAATCGCGTTAGTAATAATACTCATATGTCAGACTTGATCCGTCAATCAGACGTTACAACCTCCTCGCTTGCCGGCAGGTCAAATGGCCTGCTGTAATGTAACATTCTATAAGACTAGCGACCCATATAACGGTTCTAGAGTAGAGAGTAATATTTCCTTTTTACACCCTACGCACGCAATCACGTCTATAATAAAAAAAAACGTTATTTACAGCATTGTAACGGAACGGATCAATATGGATTTAATCTTTTCCATAATTTGAACCCTGTGAGAGACGCACATGGACACCTTACTGATATTTTGACTGAGCAAGCCGTAAAAGGTACGTTAGTAATTTTTTGTCTTTGCTGGCCATCAGAGTTAATGAGGGTTGGATAACTTTTATTTATGATTCGCAAATTCAGCGCAAGCGCAGCGTAGGTATCCACCGACAAGGTGGACTGATAACCTGATAAAGGTAGCATGACGACGTTGGATGCAGGCCGTTTCCAACCGGTCTTTTTAAAATTTGTGGAGGAGGCATATGTTCAGCAGTGGACGCCGTCTTACGGCTGAAATGATGATGTTGTTGAACATAAAAAACACTTGTCTAATAACCACATTTACATTTATAGGTAGATCTTTAAAGACGTTTGACAGTTTATTGAAAAACTAAAAACTTGAAGACTAAACCTACATTTCAAATTTTAGCAATATAAGAATCCGTTGAGCTATTTTAGTATGTAGGATTAAAAACTCACACACTAACCAGCATCCTCATTTACAAATTTTATTGCATTTATATAACGAGTATTAGTCTGATATGATTTAGTTTTCGTTTATATAAGTCTAATTTCAAAGCAGAATATCATTTAAAAATAACCGATTTCTTACATATTTTATATAACAATCTTTCTCTTGTGGGAGAATGAATAAATTTAGCAGGTGAGAAGAATGTTCAGTGTCGTAGAAGAACATAAACTAATAATAATACATTTTATAAATCCCTGATTGATATTATGGTGTACTAAACTATCAGGAATGATCTTCATGATCAAGAAGATCTTGATTTTTAAAAGTTAATCACTGTGATCAAACACAAAATCAGATGCTTCATCACTGTCTTTCTTCATAGAACAAAAAAAACTTCATCATCTATTGTAACTGCTTCTGCTCCCTGGTTCTAATTATGTATTTCTTAGTTTTGTTTTGCAGTTATAGATTCTAGGTACTGAAAATGGCATTTTATATGCAGTATACTAACTAAAGCAGTAAAACGTTTCGTATCTTCGTGTGAAAGTTTTGAAAATACGTGTATCTAAACCATAAGCACAGTGATAATTCATATTCCACCGATTCCAGGAAATCCTTTATTCCATACGCCACGCTACAAAGCTATTCTGACACTTTGCGGCCAATAGGTTTATATGTACTTAGTTTGAAAATATATTGCGAGAGAATATAACAAGTATTTTGAATATTATATACCTATCTACATAACTTTAATTTACGTTACGTTATTCACTAAACAAAAGCACAGATTACTGAATTAACAGATACTTCACTCAGTAGAAAATTTCCAATACCTATTACGATAATTGCCTACTCCCTCGCGTCAACAACCACTGTATGCTAAAATGCGCCTAAATGCTCAAGCGTACAGCAGTGATTGCTTCGCACCGCGCGATTCCACAGTAATCGCAGGGCTGCCTATTCGATAAAATTAAATTAACATAACTTTTTATCTATGTTATTGAGAACTGTGAATATGTTCTGACTTTTATGTGGCAGTTAAAAATTTTATCATTTATAAAATATTTAACCAACTTAAAAAAAGGAGGTGATCAGACATACAGGCCAAATTGAGATGTTTGACTTGTATGGTTTGTAGGTATGTATGTTTGTGCGCGATAATCTCGCGTTTGGCTAAACCGATATCGATGCGGTTTTCAGAAAAGGATTTGTTACATTTAGGAGAACGTTTTAAAATAAGTATAATACTTCTTAGTTTGATGATGATCTTCGGAGATGTTCACTAGAAATGAAAAAATAAAGCCTTAAAAAAAGAGAACCGACTTCAAATAAAGCACTAAGCCGTAAGAAATAATTGGTTTTTTTTTTATGTTAGTGCTAACAGCTGGTAATTACGAATCGAAAAAGCACCGACATCAAAGAAGAAATTATTTCTTAAGGTTTAGTGTTTTGAAGTCGGTTCTCTTTTTTAAAGTTTGTTTTATTATATTTGTAAGTTTGTTTTGTTTTATATATTGGTGCTGACTGTAGAAGAAACCTAGATAAAACATAATTATAGACATCAGTGTGTAGGTAAAATAAAAAAATCTTTAAAGTTACACGTGTTTTATTTTTATATAATTTTTTATAAATTTCTTACCTTTTCTAAATTCTCGATTATTAAATTTTAGTGTAGAAAAAATCCTGAATCTAATAAAAAGTTTTATGAGATATTGTTTTGGAAAACAAGGGCAGGGAGAATTAAAAATGTATGTCATTTAAAATTTCATAAAGAGTACTACCCGGTCTTTGTTTCATATTTTTTTCAAAATTTTTAATGAACATAGTCTCAAGTTCTTTTACATAATTATGAAAATCATCTGTTGGCACTTTTAACTTTCCGTAAAAAGACGATGTTTTGTTGAATGCTTTAAAATGAATAAACAATCTATTCATAGATTCATTTAAATCGGGAATGTTCTGTAATTCAGCAACAAAGTCAGGACAGGTATGCTTTTTGCTACATTTAAAAAGTAAATAACCCGATATATATTATGTTAAGGCGTTTTCTGTTGGCAAGTCTAAGCGGTAATTAATTTCACCATACGCGTAATACGCGTACGAACGAACAGCACTATTAAAATTGAACGGCGTGCGCGCACTTCGCTTGCGAAAACCGCACTGAATTTGATCCGCCGGCGGACCGAGACCGCTCGGCTGGGCGGTAAGCACTTATAGCGCGCAAGTACATGGAGTGACGGAGGCCTGACAAAAGCTACTAAAGTATTTATTTTGAAGATGGCTTAACTTTATTTCAGTAATAGAGACTCATGATGCATCAGAGCCTTTATACCTACATTTGGCGCACGCCGCTGCTCACACCGGAGGAGGAATGGTTAATCTGCAAGCTTCTGATGAAGATGTCACTGCAAACTGGTACATCGCGCACTCTGCTCGGAGATATTACGCAGGTGGGTAAAATTTACCACCCACATTTTTTTATGTTCTCTAAGAGTCTGGCAAGTCATTCGCTCGATTCTTGAAAACGATAAAAACATATTTCGCATACTTATGGTAGAATAATACTTAGATGTAATTGTTTGTTAATAGTAAAGTAATCAGTGTTTCCTGCTAACTACGCTATGAACGTGGATGGAAACTTACATGAACAAGGTTATCTATACTTACTGTAGGTACATATTGTTGAAGTTGTAACCAGAGTAGAGTAAATTAGTGGCTATCACTTGACGCATGGTTACTGATCCAGTGAGACAGTACGAGTACTAGCCTATCAATTGTAAAAAAAAACCCAACAACGTCGTTACCCATATAACATAAATTCATAGCGCGACACGACAGGAAATAACATGATATGATTATATTACGCGAAACAAAAATACTGACTGTGAGTTTATAAAACTAGTTTTGGGATATTTGGCAAAACTCTGGAACTAGTTAACACATGAAAGAAAGTTTATATAACCAACCATTAGAGAAATTATTGTTCATGAAAATATCTCAAATTTTTTACGACTTTATTATTTGTGACAATGGTATAAAAATCTCTCATAGTAATAAATTTTTATGTGCAGCCTTTCCAACGCTTCCTAAGTTTATTACATGAAAAAATGTGCTAAATTTAAGAAAATATAAGAAGCCAATGCCCTACCCTAAATATATTAATAAAGCTGAAACAACTATCAAATACATAACATTTTTTTTATTTTTATTTTCAGCTCTCGTGACAGGTCTCGATAAAAGCATTGGAAAAATAGTTGCTGCTTTAGATAGCAACGGTATGCTCAGTAATACTCTCATCATTTTTACGGCTGACAATGGAGCCCAATCAAAAGGGGAGTCCCGAAACTTTGGTTCTAACCTACCTCTAAGGGGCACCAAGGGCACTCCATGGGAAGGAGCTGTTCGATCTACAGCAGTCATGTGGCACGCAGCAATCAATCCAAAACTGTGGACAGGACTTTTCCATGTTACAGACTGGTTACCAACTTTGGTAGCTGCAGCTGGTGGTAATATAAATGAAGAACTTGATGGCGTAAATAACTGGCCCTCCGTATTACATGACGTGAACCCAAATAGAACGCAAATCATTATAGCAGTGGACGACCTGCAAGGCTGGGGGGCCTTTAGAGATGGTGACTTCAAACTTATTGTTGGCAATGTCTCCGACGCATGTGGATACTACGGCCAAGAGCTTAATAAAGTAATGTATGGAGCTCCAGGCTACGAAGAAACATTGTTGGCGTCTCAGACCTCAAAAGTATTTACGGAAAGTTTACAAATGGGTTTGGATATTGCATATGCATTGGAAAAACGTGATGCATGTAATTTAAACATCCGAAAAGCTAAAGTAAATGATACAGCAAAACACATTAAAGGATTCTGTGTACCAAATAAAAGTAAGTGTTAGTTAATCTTTTGAGTCTTCCAAATGTCTTGAATCTGCCGCACTAGGTGTAATGCAACTTGAGTAATAGGCTGACTTGGTGGGTAGCGCCACATATTATTATGCAACATTTTTCCTGTAAGCAGTAGTCACGAAGCCATGATGGTTGCGGCTGGAATTACTGAATAAATGATACTTGGAATCATAAATCTCTCGGTGACGATCACATTACAGATCCACGCAAAATTGTACAGCTTGAAGTTCTTTTTTTATTGCCATTGACTAAGGCAAACGTGACGTTGAGAACTGAATGAGCAGCTTGCCCGCCTGGTCATTTGGTAGCGTTAACTAAGTATTATACTTGTTTGTGTTCTACGGCTTGCTACTTCTTTTCGTAGTGTTATACATAGCTCTACGCTTTTCAATGTAAAATTGGGTGTCATCAAAAGTGGAGAAAGTTATGTAAAGTGGGTAAATTGAGCATTAGGTTACGTGTGATGTAACAATAGGATGTTGCTGCGCATTAGGCACAAAAAGGCGCTTATACCACAATCGGCAGACCGGTGGCTACCATTGGCCATTAGATAGGATACAAAGTCGTCAGACAGATGACAGCCAATAAAGTTAAAGATTTAAAATTTAGCTTTAATAAAACAAATTTTAATCTAATAATAACATGGAGAAGAGATCTCCGATTCTGCATAGCTGCAATAAGACAGGATAACAGTCAAGATTAATCGTTTTTATTTTCAGTGAAAGGATGTCTATATAACATCAGCGCGGATCCGGAAGAATCTCAAGATCTATGGGACAAATTTCCTGAAATTGTTCAACATATGAGCGTTCGATTTCGAATGTATTGGTCCAATTTAGTCCGTAGAAGTCCGCCTATGTGCGACCCGAATGCAAACCCTGGTCTCCGTGACTACATCGCGTCCTCATGGCTTAATAATGATGATGCTCTGCCAAAACCAGTAACAGATAGTTTGCGTTACCCCCTGGGTTTAACAGACGGTGAAATTGATTACTACGTTAAAGTGAATACGAAAGTTCTTAAAGAGAAAATGGAAGCAACCATGGACTCCATGCTTAATACTTTAACAAGAACTTTTGAATACTTATTCACACTTTAAATCTTATGGAAGTACTCACATAAATATATGAAATTCATTCTTAGACCCACAATAAATTTATAAATATTTTTCATTTATTTCGGTCAGCTAACTAGCCCATTTACCCGTTTCCCAATCTTCAGATTTATAACAGTACAAAGTTTTCGGTATGTGAGCATGACAATAGTTACGAGATAGTTATTTTGTACTCGTACCTTGCATTTTCAAACCTGATACAGTTGAAAATGCGTCCGACTGTCAAACTGTTAGTGAGAAACATCAAGAGGTATCAAGATGGAATTAAATAATTATAAGTAAGTACATTTGCGTGTGTGTGTTGCACTCGACAGGTCGTCACTTGGATGGATGGAAGGAAAGACGGAGATGGAAAGTATGATTTCATGTCATACTGTAATAGTAATGAGCATTTCCTGAAGCGTGGTATAATGGAACGGACTGTACCCAAGTGTCTCTCGAATTGCATACGATTATCTTATGTAATAAATAGGTGCAGAGCAGCACTGTACATAAAACATGTGTCAGAGTTTATCAGCCACTCAGTAATATAATATAATATAATATAATATAATATAATATAATATAATATAATATAATATAATATAATATAATATAATATAATATAATATAATATAATATAATATAATATAATATAATATAATATAATATAATATAATATAATATAATATAATATAATATAATATAATATAATATAATATAATATAATCAGCTTATAAATTATTGGAAACAGATAGTAGAGTATTTAAAAAACAACAATTAATAACTAATGTTCATAAGAGCATCCTTGATGCCTAAAAATCAAATAGAAGATTTAGACTTTGACAATTGTACTTGATTTATTGGAGGAACTATGACTCCCCCATAACTTCATAATAATTCACCTTCTATCAGAAATTGCAAAGTGAATATTTTTATTGCTTTCCAAGAATGATGAATTGAAGGTAGTACAACTATTGCATGAAACAAGCCGTTGTGTCCGACTGGCTTGGGCTGATATAAGTATACACTTAGCTTTAAATTTTAAATACGAGAAAATGTAAATACTTATATGATAAGTAATTTAATTGTTTAATGTATTTTAAGTTACAAGTGCATAACCTAATTTAAAAACACTTGTAACTTAAAATACATTAAACAATTAAATTACTTATCATATAAGTATTTACATTTTCTCGTATTTAAAATTTAAAGCTAAGTGTATACTTATATTATTAATGACCCAGTCAAACTTCCTACATGAAATATTCTACAAAACGACACTCTTCGAACCTCAGAGTAAGTATTACTCTTTGAACAAATTTTAAACAAAATTAATTCCGTATGCATTTGTGCTTAAAAAGCAGACTTTTACGCAGTAGAGCACATAAAGCCGTTTTAGTCCCTTTATATAGGGCATACATTATGTTAATCATGAGTCTAAAAGTTATTTAGTGACATTCCTGTTAGAGGCCTAAACAATAGGTTAAAGTCAACATAATGCATTTTGATACTAAACAGGCAAGGACTGGTTTAGCTCGAATAATAACATTAATAAATATAATAATTTTAATATTAGTTATTTTTACAATAAACCGTGCTGTTTTTGAGATATTAAAATTATATCTGTCCTTGTCTGGTTTCTAATAAAATATTCTAAGAACAAGATTTTTATAATGTTACAGCTCTTATCGCTTTCCAGCGACATAATCCATTCAGGTTTAGGGTAATAAAGAAAATATTATGTAGTTTGCGAAACGAAGCGGGCCCGCGGCCTAGCGTAACGAATTTTATGGACCGACGAGACATCGGTCGGCCGCCGGTCGCCTTTGATCAGGGGCGGGCGGAGGTAGAGAGTGCGTTAAAAAGGAAAATTGGTCAACATTAGAACTCACATGACTGAAAGCACACCCAAAATAATTAGAAGGTGAGACCAATATAAATATGTAAATACATTATATTGTACCTAACTTGTTGAATATGTTCTAAAATGCTCACGTGATACTTATATTCCTGTATTCATAATATACAATATTTATATCAGTACCTAAGGAATAAGTTTTGAAAATATGCATAGCCACGTTTTTATCAGATATGCGGTCAAAAATAAAACTGCCACAATACAACGTTTTTTATGTCACTTAATTTCATGACCATGGGATGCAGGTATTCGTTTTGCGTATAACACGAATATCATGTTATTATGTAAAGTATTTTATCATTTTATTATTAAGTATGTATATTAGGTTCCCGACAAATACGAATTGTGATTTTTCGTGACAAATAAAATGCATTGCCATGAATGGCTTCTTGATCTCTACTCCATCTGAAAATTTAACTAACTGATAGCAAGGTCTTAACGGAGTAATAAAAAAAAAAGAATAGTTGTTTGTATGGGGGTAGATTCTTCTTCAGAGTCCCTATTCGCAATTACCAATCATGCACGTAACGCAATGCGTTACGATATGTTCAAGGAACGATAGTAAAGTTGTATTGACTTCACGTTCATTCCTTGAAGATATCGTAACGCAGCTCTTTACATGTTTGCATGGGTATAGCGAATAAGGCCACAGGGCTATTACGTATCCCAGTTGCAATCGAATGTACTCGTAGAATCTAAAAACATAGTGTGTGACAAAATGACATAAAGCCGCCGCGGCTTTATGTCATTTTGTCACACACTTTTGTCAGCATCTTTCTGTTTACTGCTGTTGTCAGAACTGACATAAAGTTGACATTTTTAAAGATGCTAAAGGGGTGATAGACGTGCGAGTAAGTTCGCGAACTTGTGGCTCGACGACATTTTTCACTGGTGTGTTACCTTTAAGTACGCGTATTTTAAAACGGCCGAGTAAGTTCGTTGGCGATCCGACAAGTTTGAAATTTTGCTCGTAACCCGCATCCGCTCGTACGTGTGACAGCACTGCGAGCCACGAGCCGCCATTCTGTTCGCCAGTTTGTGGTTGCGCCACGCGTGTAGTATTTGAGGTTCTTGTAATTTTTGTTTATTATGATTCACAAATTTCTCAAATTGAGCTATTTCCGAACTTATTCGCAGGAACTGCTACCGAATTTATAGAAGCTTTTCGAAATAACGGAGACAAAAATATTAAGTTATAATCATACAATAATTCATTTGAAATTATGCGTAAGGTGGAGAGAGTTGCTATTAATGATAAAGTCAAGGAAAAAAAAGTTTTTAAAATTGAATACAATATAATTCCTAAATAACACAAAGCTTCTTATGTCGACGACATCGCAATAGTGAGTAAGGTTCACGTGTGTCACCGACGTCAAGCCGACTAAGTTCACGATTTTTGAAACCGCGTACTTTAAGTTTGTACGTGTATCACCCACTTTAGTGTCCGCCTGGCTAGCTACCATCTTCATGAAGTTAAGCACCTACTAGCATGTTATTTTCCAAGAAAATGAATCAATCGTGATCATACTGTTTGTTAATACGTTATACCATTTGACTACCGGTGGCAAAGTTTGTGAGTGAGTCCTAAGCGGAAATGTCCATCTAAATATTTCCAGGAGGTTGCTTTTCTACCGACTTCCAAAAAAAGGAAGAGGTACTCAATTTTTTTTTTTTATGTTTGTTACCTCATATCTTTCGATTGGGTAGACCGATTCTCAAAATTCTTTTTTGTTTGAAAGGTGGTGCTTCCCGTGTGGTCCCATTTAAATTTCATCAAATTCAGTCCAGTAGTTTTGAGTTACACTCCAATAACAGATTTTTACCAAAGTAATGGAATGGAAGTCGGTAGGTATTCAATTTTTCAAATTGCAATTTTTCTAAATAATAATAATCAGTCAAGTCAGAACTGAGTTTGAAACTATCTAAAGGCTTCGTATCGAATCAGTATTGCCTTCATAAATCTTGTGAACCGTACCAGCACTTTAATCTAACTATTCAAGTTGACATGAAATATACGCCTTCTGGCGATTTGTGCAGCATTCTTGTCCGGCTGAGTTTCGAGAAATGTGATTCAAACAGTTTTAAAAGTAATAGTATCTGTAACTGTCCGCTTGAACTTATAACGATGTAAGTTGGTAATATTTTTTTTCTTGTTGATTTTATGTGGTCTGCCACAGACCTACATCTACTCTCTTATCTGTCTCTGTACTCAGATTTTAAATGAGTTCTGTTAATATGTTGTTTTAGTAAAGAAACTTATTTGTTAATTAATGGGTTTATCACCATTATTACCTCAGCCTTAGGACATCCACCGCTGAACATAAGCTTCTTCCATAAATTTCCAACCAAACGATTTGAAGCGGCCTGCAATATAGTTCTGCGATCAGGCGACCTATACGCTGCGCTTGCCGGTCCGTGTTCTCCATCTGATCTTCGTGTTCTGTGCCCTGCCCAGTGCCACTTTAACTGTCTCGGTGACGTGCTTTCTTCTATGGATTCATTTCTTTTCCGTCACGTAGAGAAACTCCGGGCACAGCCTTCTCCATAATCCGTTGCGGGACTTTGAGTTTACATAATAATATAAGGCACAAAGTGAGACACTTTTCAGTGCCATATAATCGCAACCACAAATCAATGTGATAAATATAGTTAACTAAGTAAAATAAATTAACTTTTTACGAGTTATGGTTCATAAAATATACATCTGTATACCTTAATACATCCTGTATACGTTAATAGTAACACACACTGATCAAAGATTTTTGTATTGAGGCACTGCGGTGTTTATACGATAAAGACTTCACGCAGTATCCGGAATGCTGCCCAGCCAAATAAGGGTTATTAAATATAAATTAAATACTATATAAAAATACTTATTTGAAAATTTCATAGATCCCACACATGTACGACGTACGTGTTTTGTCTAAAAGAAGTGTTTATCATCGAACAGTTATCGCATCACGAACAGTTGGCTGGAAGCCAGGCGCTGGTGCGCTTACTAACAACTTTATTATGCATTATTCGGTGTCGTGTGGACCTAAATAAGCAACTGTGCACTTGCCAAGTTTTGGCTTTACATTTTCATTAGCTGGTCTGTCATCGCGACGAGGCAATTAACACTTGATGGGCCGCGGCTATTTACGAGCTACGTGTGCTCTCGTGCAGATACCGTGTGTAAATATGTATATCGTGTGCATTTTTACCAATAAATTCTGGGACTGGAATGTACAGATAAAAATTCTATGGCTATTTTATTTATTATGAGTTTTCAATAGCATACATCATATTAATATGGTAGGCAAATTTTCTATCTTATTTGGAATGTTGTTACATTAATTGAGTCGCGCATATGCATATAATGCAAAACAAAGCGCCCGTTGCGGAGCTTGACTTGGTGATTTTACCGATCAACAAAGTTAAGCAATGGTTGCTGTGGTCAAAAGTTGGATGGGTGACCGCTAGTAGCATTATTTAATTGAGCGCTTCCGTGCTTCGAAGGGCAGAGTAAACCGTCGGTGCCGGTTGTTTGTCTTTGTTTTTTTTTTTTTGGGGGGGGGGAAATGCTGTGCACTTCCCTTCCGCCACGGGGGTGACGGAAGGGGGCGTGTGGGGCTCAGACCCACTAAAACCCCCCCGTGAGCAGTCCTCCGCCAAGGTGGAACGAGACAGGGTCGCGCTGGCGGTCACCATCTCGCCCCAGCGGTAGGCCCGGATTGATCTTAACCGGGCCTCAGCGCCTGTGAAGGGATGACCTTGCTCACCAAGGTCACCACCTAGACGTGTAGGGCCGTGCAAACCGGCGAAGAGTCCCCCGACTATTCGCCAGTGATCCCACTACGGAGGAGGGAGGAGACGAGCAAACCATCTCCTCCATTCCCCCGGTCGTCTGCGCCGGAGCGTGTCAGCTCGAACATCATTCTCCCTGATCCGCTTCGCGGCCTCCTTCTGCGTCATCACCGCTTCGTAGAAGGTGGCCACCGCCTGCCACGCTCTCTCGCTGCTGAGCATGGAGATCACCACGCTCGGCAGGGAGAGATCTCCGCCTATTTCCGCCGAAAGCGTGTGCCGCTGCGGGCCCCATGCAGCACACACTTCCAGCGTGTCTTGCGCCGTATCCTCCGGCGCCCCCGGGGTCGCCTCCCGTCTCGCGATTTGGTGCACGTTCTTTCCGAAACATCCATGTCCGGAAAGCACCTGCACCAATCGGAAGGTCAGCGAACCGAATCGCCGCCTCACCCATCTCTGGAGGACTGGGCGGATGGCCTCCACCGTCCACTGCCCAGGGACTGGTGGAGCCAGGTCCTTCGTCCACCGCCGCAACAAGGCAGCCCGCGCCTGCAACCGTATACGTGTAACCTCCCCCCACACAGGAGCGTCTCCACGGGATCTCCGGATCACTCCGGAGTAAAGCCGACGGCAGTTGGCATTCGGGCCACCTACATTGGGCAGCAGCCTACCCAAAGCAGCTGCAGCTCCTACAACTCTTGTCCGTCCGTCCAGGTTGAGGCCCAGATATTTCATCTGGGCTCCAACCGGGACCAGGACCCCATCCAAAATAACCCGCGTTCCCGGAGGGGGTCCTCCTCGAGGCCCGTGGAACAACAGGGCCTCGGTTTTGGAGAGGGCAACCTCCAGCCCCAGGGTGTGAATGCGATCAATTACGAGGGTTGTACCCACCGTGGCCAACCGCACCGCCTCTCTTAGGTCCCTCCCCCTGACTACGACTAGAGTATCGTCGGCGTAGCACGCGACCCGCATGCTTGCAGGTACGTTATATAGGTAATTCATATTTCCATGCAGATTTTTGTGTAGACAAACGATAATGATAACACAAATATCTATTAATTTAATAACGACCTTATGATGCCATGACTTTATTCAATAGTACTGTGTGAAATCGACTTACAAATATGTAATAAACAAAATAGTTATTCAATCACAGTTTATGTAAAGCATTAAACACACATGTACCACTAAATTAATGTACACAAATAGAACGTACTCGAATAACATCCCCAAACGTAGATAGGTATTCGCTGTTTAAGCCGAACGCAGATTTATCCGAACTGATTCTATATAATTGGAATCTGTGTTTGTGCGTCGCCAAATACAGACCTACAACGGGTTATCGCTTTTGAGTCTTTGCTAACACTGTCGTGTTACCTAGCGAGGGATTCACAGACAATAAATAAAGTTATTTTGATTAGTACCTAAGGTAATAGAAAGTTAAAATGTATCTATTATAAATTGTTTTATTTATAAAGATATAGAGTTACACCTTTGTTACCTTTATTTACACAAAAGAAATAATATAAATTAAATAATGGCACACAGTATAAATATAAAGTCACAGGGACTGTTACAGATTGTAGTGGAGAACTGGTGAACTTCTTTATGGATAGGTAAAAAGTTATTCAGGTAGTTATGTGTAAGAAGCGGTTTATAGGTCACGCACACAAGATATAAAGGGCAGTTTATAGTATAAACACATGACATACGGAGAGGACAATGAAAACCAATATGTATCTTTAGATTCCGATGATGGAGTACATGTCTTCTTCACTATGTATGGAGCATCAATCAGACACTCTCAGCACATAAAGATATCAGATGAGGAAATAGCTTCCTCGATACCTGAAGAGGGACGTCACGTATTCATCATCACAGAAGATTGATATGGCAGTTCATAACGGCTTCGGATGAGGATTACAAAACTTCATCAAATCTTCTTCTTAGAGTAGTTTAACTTAGAAAACAGAGAACATTAGGAAACAAATTGACTTAAAAACGTAGAGCCTTTTTAGACGGAGAGCACTTTTGCCAAGGTCTGGTCTAAATTAGACAGACCAGATTAAGAATTGGAGACAACAGTAAAAGTACCTATACTTTATTATTAATATTTTCCTTTCAAATCTGAATTCTATTTCGGAATTCGAAAGATGAAATTCAAAATTATTTCGAAACGCTTTAGAAGAGCAAAAATAACAAGATTTGAAAGATTAACAACTTCAATCTTGAATGATGGTCAAACAATTTTATTAAATATTAACTGTAAATTCTTGGTATGTTTTGGAAAACAAAACACACCACTAGATGAAAAACTAGTTATTTAAACGGAATCTACTATATATTTTCCGTTTAGTAAGCATATAATAATTATACCTCAACATAAAAGTAAGTACTACATTTCGTAGAAAAATATGGCGAGAAATGGGAAGAAAGTAAAAACACCAGCTTTGCCACAAGATGAAAGCCGAATCTAAAACGCACACTAAACAAAACACTAATTTTCTGGCAACATGAATACCAAATATAGGGCATCTGCCCTTTCACGCTGATCCTGCAATATGACTGAATCTGCCTGTATATATGCGGCGGTTGTGAAAAAGAACACAAGTCGTAAGTACACTGCAACGTACATACCAATTTGTGCTTATAATAACTGGACATGAATTTAAATAGAGGCCGTGGGGTACCGGCTTAGAATAGTACCCCCCAACTCTACCCATGGGTGCGTATAAATCTGCTAAGGGATAACAATCGGAAGGTGGGCAGCAGCACCTTTCCAATATTAAAACCCCAAAACTGCGCTCGCCAACCCACCTGCCAAGCGTGGCGAGTATTGGCAAAATCCCCCCAAATGACGGACACAATAGGAACCAGGCCCCCAGTCCCCGGCAGCCCCGCTATTCCTGGCTACGGTAGCGGCCACGGTAACAGTGGGGCAGGGGGTGCTAAGAATCCCCGGCAGACGCCCGGCTACCAGCCCAACGACGACGACTGGCCTTTTTTTTTCTTTTCGGAGAAGAAGATTTTATACCCTGATCACCAGCTCTGGGGAGAGCTGGTGCGCGTGTGTCTCCGCCAGAAGGGCGACCTACCCACCAAACCTCTGCGGTGTTCCTCCGTCGTCGACAGGTGGCAGGGGGCGTGGGCCCGCTCGTGCATTCAGCCACAGCCCCCACCGACGTCGCTGCCCGCCTACGCAGGCCTAGCCTCTGGGGTGGGTGTAAAGAGCCCACCCCATTTCCGCCTCGTGAGATGCCCTGGAACACAGGGTACATCTACACCTCGTGAGGACCTAACCCTGATGGGGGCACCGGCCGTCCCCGCAGCCGATGCCCCAGGTCCTCGGAGCGGAGACGGAGTGCGAGCTCGATTGACTCGCCTCCGTGTCCGCGCCCTCTGGAGCGGATGAGAGAGAGGGTTTCTCTCCCTTTCCCGCTCCTTAGCCTCCCTCTGCGAAACAATAATTTCGAAGAATGAGGCCACTGCTTCCCACGACCTCTCGTCACCGACCATCTTCGTAATAATGGCACGACGACTGGCCCTGGTAACGCACAACATACGCACGATGAGGACAGACGAGAAGCTTTATGAGCTGGAAGAAAAAATTTGTAAGTTACACCGGGAGGGCGACCAACAGTCCCAAGGTGGTGTCGGTTTTCTCGTCCACAAGTCCCTTACTAACAACATAGTTAAGATCGATAGCGTTTCCAATAGGGTCGTATTCCTAATACTCAGAGTATCCAAACGATATTCCCTGAAGGTCATTCAGGTATACGCACCGACGAAGTCGCACCCGGATGATGAGGTGGAGGATATGTATGAGGACATTAGTAGGGCCATACATACCTCTGAAACGCACTTTCTAGTTGTTATGGGGGACTTCAACGCGAAGTTGGGTAAGAGAAGCGAGTATGAGTTGAAAGTGGGGCA
Organism: Selenia dentaria; assembly: GCA_917880725.1. NCBI lineage: Eukaryota > Metazoa > Arthropoda > Insecta > Lepidoptera > Geometridae > Selenia > Selenia dentaria. Next base: position 13,605,912 of record OU862888.1, on the reverse strand, counting down.
ATTTGGCTATGGACAACGGAACCGTAGGGGACAGAGGTTGGCCGACTTCCTGGAGAAAGAGGGACTCTTTATGATGAATTCTTTCTTTCAGAAGCCACCTCACAGGAAATGGACCTGGCTGAGTCCCGATGGTTCCACGAGAAATGAGATTGACTGCATTATGACCACCAAAAGGCAAATATTCACTGATGTGATCAACAGGGTTAAAACCGGTAGTGATCACCGAATGGTAAGAGGCACGGTGAATATTAATGTCAAACTGGAGAGATCTCGTCTGATGAAGTCGACGCTTCGACCCACTCGTGCCCATATCCAAGACCCCGAGAGCTTTCAACATGAGCTATCCAATCGCTTCGATTGCCTTGAGAACATCGCTTCAGTGGACGAGATCAATAACAGGTTAGTAGAAACTGTCCATACAGTGGGTTCCAAATACTTTTAGCCCCACCGTACAGATAGGCCACAGAAACTCTCCAACGATACCCTCAACCTCATAACTGAACGACGCTCACTAAAACTGCAGTCTTCAGATGATGCTGAAGCATATAGGCTGCTCAATAGACGAATATGGAAGTCCTTGCGACACGACATCCGGATCTTTAATACAAACCGTATTAAAGAGACGATAGAGCGGAAAAAAGGCTCCAAAGTATTTGCGAGAGACATGTCTATTGAGCAAAGCCAGTTGACGAAGCTAAAGAGAGAAGACGGCAGTGTAGCGTCGACCAAAGCAGAAGTATTAGGAGAGGTAGAGAGTTTCTACGGACAGCTATACACCTCGGTCGCTAAACCTGTTAGCAGCTCGGTCAAAGATCCAAGAGCCAAGCTGACCCGACATTATACTGAAGATATCCCGGACATCAGCCTGTACGAGATTAGAATGGCCTTGAAATAGCTTAAGAACAACAAGGCGCCTGGTGACGACGGTATCACATCTGAGCTTCTGAAAGCGGGTGGAACACCGGTACTTAAAGTCCTTCAGAAGCTCTTTAATACCATCTTACTTGAAGGTTCAACGCCAGAAGCATGGAACAAAAGCGTGGTGGTGCTGTTCTTCAAGAAAGGTGACAACACTTTACTTAAAAATTACAGACCCATCTCGCTTTTGAGCCATGTTTATTAGCTGTTTTCGAAGGTCATAACGAAACGTCTCAGTCGCAGGTTTGATAAATTCCAGCCTCCAGAACCGGAATAGTACCATAGACCACATCCACACGCTACGGCAAGTTATACAGAAGACCGAAGACCGAAGAGTATAACTTGCCTCTTTGTTTAGCGTTTGTGGACTATGAGAAAGCCTTTGATTCGATCGAGACGTGGGCAGTGCTTGAGTCCTCCAGCGGTGCCGTATTGACTATCGGTATATTGAAGTGCTGAAGTGTTTGTACCAAAACGCCTACATGTCAGTCCGAGTACAGGAGCAGAGTTCGATGGCAATTCCATTGCAAAGAGGCTTGAGACAGGGAGACGTTATATCTCCGAAACTGTTCACCGCTACATTGGAAGACGCCTTCAAGCTTCTGGAATGGGAAGGACTGGGCATCAATATTAACGGCGAATACATCACTCACCTTCGATTTGCAGACGATATTGTAGTCATGGCAGAATCCTTGGAAGACCTCAGTACAATGCTCGAAGGCCTCCATCGAGTTTCCCAACGGGTAGGTCTTAAGATGAACATGGATAAGACGAAAATTATGTCTAATGCCCATGTTGTACCTACCCCAATATCAGTTGGGAACTCAGTTCTCGAAGTTATTGACGAGTACATCTACCTGGGACAGACAGTCATGAAAGAGGTCAATCGTCGAATCCAACTCGGCTGGGCAGCGTTCCGGAAACTTCGCGAAGTCTTCTCGTCAAAAATACCTCAGTGCCTAAAGACAAGAGTCTTCGACCAATGTGTGTTACCAGTGATGACTTATGGCACTGAAACGTGGTCTCTTACTATGGGCCTTTTAGATAAGCTCAAAGTCGCACAACGAGCTATGGAGATGGCTATGCTCGGGGTTTCTCTACGTGATTAAATCAGAAATGAAGAGATCCGTAGAAGAACGAAAGTCACTGACATAGCTCAGAAGATTAGCCAGTTGAAGTGGCAGTAGGCAGGGCACATAGCACGTAGAACAGATGGCCGATGGGGCCGAAAGGTTCTAGAGTGGAGACCACGGACCGGCAAGCGCAGCGTAGGTCGTCCACCGACACGGTGGACAGACGACCTGAGGAAGGTCGCAGGACGACATTGGATGCAGGCCGCTTCTAACCGGTCCTTTTGGAAAATCATGGGGGAGGCATATGTTCAGCAGTTGACGTCCTACGGCATAGATGATGATGACGATGAATTTAAATAACGCATTTTTGTAATAACAGAACCGAATTAACGTGAGACTTACGCAATGTCGATATCACGAACGACAATTCTTTTGACCTCGTCCGGAATCCTAAAGGCCTATTCAGACCTGGGCGTTATTCGCTACCGCGAGCGATAGAGAAATCCGAAAGGGCGTTAATTTCCCTGTTCACACCAAAGCGGATATCGCTACCGCGCGCGGTAGAGATATCCGTTGGCTACGGTTAGCGGGGCGAAGGCAGGAAGCATGTCGCTGCTACCAGCTCCCGCGTCGCCCGGCGGTACTAGTTTCGCCAAAGAAGAAAAAATACCGCCTCACTAGGCGGTACAAGTTTCGCTGCAGTTATGGAACTTCATACTATTTACCCATCGAGTTCCGCGTGGTATTTTTCGCTACCCACAGCGGTAGCGAATAACACCTTATCCGTGCGATTCTCTAATGATTCATCGATGCGCTCGTCGACGAGCTCACCGATGGCAAATATTTTATGAGATATTTCCCTTGTACATAAGGTTGTTTTTCCAACGTTTCTTGTCCTCTTGTCATTGGTTTCACGGATGTTGTCAAAGATGCAACGATGTTTGCTCTTAGAGAATCGCACGTCTGGTCTGACTAGGCCTTAATTCAGGATATTGAGTGCGGTGCGCGCGTCGTTGCGTCCCGCATGGCACATAGTGCGAAACAATTGTCGATCGTGATGTCGACAACACCTAAGTATCACGTTATTTCTGTTTTATTATTACAAAATTATAATGAACGTGAGTTTCAATAACATTAAACGCAGGTAGGTAATGCCTCTAACATAAAAAGAACCTACTAATGACATTGTGTCATTAGGTAGTATGGGTACACACATGGTCATAATCCTACTCGTACTATTATAATAAACGCGAATTTTTGTGAGTATGGATGTTTAGATGTATGGATGTGTGGATGCTTGTTACTCTTTCACGCTCAAATGGCGGGGCCAATTTTGATGAAATATGGTATGGAGGTAGATGAGGAGCTGGATTAATACGGATACTTTTCATCATCATCATCCATCAACACGCAGCTGAAAAAGCATAATATTTTTGGACACAGCATAGACAAAATATAATAAGATCTCCGCCTACTTCAAGATCGTAATGATGACAGTTCTGTCAAACTCTACTATAGCCATTCCCTAAGAGTCAACTACTTTGCATCATCTGAAAAGATTTTAGAAGATCTAATCCCATCTTATACTCATAATATAATTGTGGGAGACTTTAACACGTGCCTTATCAAAAAAGACTTCCGTTCTACCATGTTGGAAACTATAGTTAGCTCTTGCAACATGCACATTTTGCCACTCAACCCCACCCATAATTTTCCAAATTGTAATCCCTCCATTTTGGATCTCATGTTTGTATCATCCCGACACCATGTTGTTAAATTCGGACAATATTCTGCTGATGCATTCTCTTATCACGACCTCATCTATTTATCGTATAAGGTACGCCCTCCTAAACCTAGGCCTAAAATACTTCTGCAGCGCAGCTTTGGTACAATTAACATGGAGAAACTTCGTAACGATGCTAGTGAAATAGATTGGACACAAGTTCATAACCAATGATATGGATGACAAACTATCTATATTTAATTCTACTCTTACGCAGCTTTATGACACTCTTGCTTCTTTGCGGGCCATAAAAATAAAGCACCTTCCTGCACCCTGGTTGACTGAAGACATAAAAAAACTTATACATAAAAAAGTAGTAGCAAAGTCTAAGTTGAAGCATTGTTCTAATGACGTGAATAAGGAAAAATATACAAAATCTCGAAATCGCTGCAATAGAATGTGTAGGGATGCTCTACGTCGCCACATCCCTGATTCAGAAGATAATGAAGATCCAGCTAAAGTCTGGAAGTTCTTGCGATCATTGGGAGTAGGGAAATCACGTCATGATTCTATTCCACAAGATCTAGATATCAACTCCCTCAACCAACATTTTTCTTCGTCACCCAATGTAAATTCAAATGACAAAATAGCTACTCTGACTTACCTTTCTTCTCTCCCTACTCTTGATCACTCACCTTTTATCTTGAGTCAACTCACTTCGTGTGACGTTAAAAATAGCATACTATCGATATCCTCCAATGCAGCAGGTGGTGACGGCATCAGTCGAAATATGATTGTTCTGATATTGAATGAAATCCTCCCTATCCTATGCCATATACTGAACAGTTCCATTTTGAAGGGCACTGTACCATCCTCCTGGAAAGAAGCCCAAATTATCCCGTTTCCTAAGAAATCCAATCCCAAGTCCTTCTCTGAGTATCGACCTATTTCTATACACCCTTTCCTATTAAAACTCTTGGAGCGATAACCAACTCAGTTCCTTCCTCAACCAAAATATGCTTCTTAATCCTCTCCAGTCGGGGTTTCGAACCGGCCATAGTACTGTCTCGCCACTTGTCAAAGTGACTGATGACATCAGACTAGGTATGGATAACATACAGCTTACCATCCTTACCTTGGTGGACTTTAGCAATGCTTTTAATTCCGTAGATTTTGACATTCTCCTAGCATTGCTTCGCTCTGTAAACGTATCTCCATCGGTAATTGACTGGTTTCGAAGCTATCTGTTTGGGCGACGCCAACGTATTCGCATTCAGAATACTTTCTCTTCTTGGTCTGAAACGAATGTTGGCGTTCCCCAAGGCGGCGTACTCTCACCTCTTCTTTTTGTTGAGTTTTTATAAACTCTATATCTTTCTTTCTTACTTCTTCCTACCATCTCTATGCAGACGATCTTCAAATATATTCTCAGGCTTCACTAGATCACTTAGCTGATGCTGTTGACGTGGTTAACGCCGATTTACTTCGTATATCTAAGTGGAGTAGATCTCACGGGCTTACAATCAATCCAATAAAAACTCAAGCTATAATTGTTGAAAGCTCCAGATTAATATCGAAGATTGATTTCACAACTCTCCCGGTAATCGTATTTGGTGGTGTATGTGTGCCCTATAATACCCAAGTTAAAAACCAGGGAATTATCATGGATAACTGTATGTCATGGCAACCACAACTCCAATCTGTAGGACGAAAAATGTTTGCATCAGCAGCCTCTATTAACAGACTGCGTAACTTTTTACCCACTGCTACCAAAGCTGCACTTGCAAAATCTATCCTTTTTCCCATTCTTGACTATGCTGATGCCAGTTACATAGATCTCACAGAGGACCAGCTTAACAAGCTTGAACGTCTTCAGAATCTCTGTATTCAGTTTGTTTTCGGTTTGCGAAAATACGATCACGTTTCTCAATTTCGCCGTAAACTTAAGTGGCTCCCTATACGCCATCGCCGGAATTCTTATATACTTTCTATTCTGTACAAAATTCTGTTTAATCCTTCTACTCCCCTCTACCTAAAAGAACGATTTAGATTTGTCCCGACCTCTTCTTACTCTCTCAGGTCATCAGAGAACTTACTTCTAATGACTCCTGAACATTGTACTACATTCTACAACTCTTCCTTCACAGTCCAGGCAGTTCACCTCTGGAATGCACTCCCTGCTAGTATCAAGCGCGCGCAATCGCTGAATAGCTTCAAAGCTCAAGTGAAAGACTATTACTCGTATCTCTCTTTATTAAATACTGAATCCTGACATCATTGATTGATTGATATTATTTATATTATGGATAGTTATATATTAATTTTGCGTATTTAAGTTTATGTAAATTTATAATTATGTATTATATTCTTATTGCATGTAAGTATATGTTATATTTAAGTGAATTTTATTTAAATTCTAACCTTTTAATTAGTAATAAAATATTTCTTTATAATGTTGCACCACCGTCCATATCAGTCTTGTATTCCCTATCCATCCAAAGGTTGTCTAAAAGAGATCGCTTTAGGCGATAAGACCGCCCATTTATGGCTATTATTTAAGTGTTTTATTATTTTGTGATTTCTTTAGTGCCAATAAAGAGTTTTTGTATTGTATTGTATTGTATTGTAGGACGACGTTGGATGCAGGCCGCTTCCAACCGATCCTTTTAGAAAATTATGGGGGAGGCATATGTTCAGCACGTTAGTTAGTGGACGTCCTACGGCTGAGATGATGATGATGATGAAAATATACATTAATAGCTGATCGGTTTAGTGAATATTATATCAAAAGTACCAAAGCTACTACTCGTATTAAGATGCCATTATAATAATGTTACGACTCTATTCATATTACAGAAATGTATCTCTGATTATGCGGATAGCGATAGCTTGACATAAAATATTTTTTTCCGTTGGTGGAATGACGTATAAATGCACTTTGCTTGCTTGAATACATGGTTCCGACGTCCATGAACATTTTTTATTCATCAGCCAATGTTATTGCTGGATTCTGAAATTTAATTGAAAACATACAATGGAAATCCAATTTTATAAGTATTACATTATTTTAACGGTGTATCGTTCATGTATTTATGGCTTTATTAAAATTCATATAATCATATGTCTTCACCTACCTTGTGTTTCACGAGTTATTATAAGTTGTAGGCAATAGACGTATAAAGTGAATCCGTGAATATAATAAATGAGTTACCGTCATCTCAGCCGTAGAACGTCCACTGCTGAACATAAGCCTCCACCATAATTTTCCAAAAGGACCGGTTGGAAGCAGTCTGCATCTAACGTCATCCTGTGGCCTTTATCAGGTCATCTGTCCACCGTGTCGGTGGACGACCTACGCTGCGCTTGCCAGTCCGTGGTCTCCACTCCAGACCCGTCCCTATTGCTATGTGCCCTGCCCACTGCCACTTTAACTGGCTAATCTTTTGGGCTATGTCGCTGACTTTAGTTCTTCTACGGATCTCCTCATTTCTAATTCGATCTTATAATATGTACAATATTTTCTTGGAACCAACTAGGATAACAGCCACAAGTTCCACCTGCATAGACAATATATTTACTAATCTAAAACCTATTAAAAATTTCATTATAAATAATCTAGAATCAGACCACTGTGGTCAACTAGCAGTGTTTCCAAGAAAAACAAACAAACCCCAAAGCAAATATGTTAGCTTTGTTCCAATAAATGCAAGCCGCCTAGAATTGTTAAGAAGTAATATATCCCAGAAAGTGCCAGAGTTGACCAGTCACAATGACCCAAATATATTATATAACTCACTGTTCCATCTTATCAGCGATGAATTTGGCAAAGTGTTTGTACCAAAAACAATATCTGTTGGTAATCGTGCTAAGTTTAGTGAATGGGCAACTCCAGGAATTTATAAAAGTAGGCAAAAGTTATATGAATTGTACCATGAAAAATCGCATAATCATAATCCTGTATTTTTGGAATATGTCAAACGTTATTCTAAGTTATTTAAACGAGCCTGTTCCTCAGCAAAATCTATTTATTTAAGAAATAAGATCAAAAATTCTGTTAATAAAATAAAAATGACGTGGAACATTATAAACAGTGAAACTGGTAGAAATACAGTGCGTAATCGAGACTTTAATTTAAAAATTAATAATAAAGATGTAAGAGCAGATTTGGAGGTAGCGGCCGAGTTTGAGAAATTTTTCACTAATATTCCTTCTTTAACAACCAAAACTCTAAAATCTTCCTCCATTTCTGCTGAGATCTTACTTAAACAAAGTGTAACTGAATGTGACACAACTTTTAAATTTTCAGTAGTTAATTGCAAAGATATTGTAAGCAGTTTCAAAAGTCTAGATGCAAAAAAAACGGCAGACCTATGGGGTCTTTCTGTGAAGACCGTTTCTTCAATTATAGATGTCATTGCACCCAATCTAGCAGCTGTGTTTAATAGTTGTGTTGCAAGTGGTGTATCTCCTGACCTAATGAAGCACAGTAAAGTGGTTCCTTTATTCAAATCTGGTAGTACTACTGATCCAACAAATTTTCGGCCTATTTCTGTACTACCTACGCTAAGTAAGATTTTCGAAAAAATCATATTACATCAATTAGAAACTCATTTTAGTGCAAACAAAATTTTCCATAAAAATCAATTTGGGTTTACAAGGAATCGCTCTACTATAGACGCAGGTATAGAACTAATAAAAGATGTGTTTGATGCCTGGGAGAACTCTCAAGATGCCTTAGGTGTTTTTTGTGACTTATCTAAGGCATTTGACTGCGTCCGACATGATATACTTGTCAGGAAATTACAACACTACGGTATTAGGAACATGGCTCTCAACCTTTTGACTTCATATTTAAATGGTAGAATTCAAAGGGTTGACATAAATGGTAAAAAATCGCCCGGCTCTATAATCTCAATGGGCGTTCCACAAGGTTCAATACTAGGGCCGTTCTTGTTTTTAATCTATATTAATGACTTACCTTATTATGTAGAGAAGAATAACGAGATTGTATTGTTTGCAGATGACACTTCACTGTTATTTAAAATTAAAAGGCAGTTACTAAACTATGACGATGTTAACAATGCATTAGCTAAAGTTGTGAATTGGTTCAATACAAATAATCTTCTCCTCAATGAGAAGAAAACTAATTGTATAAAATTCTCGACACCAAATGTGAGACAAGTAGAATCCAATATACAATTGAATGGAACAGGGTTGGACCTTGTGGAGTCAACAGTCTTTTTAGGAATTACTATAGACGCTAAATTGCAATGGGGTCCCCACATAAAAAAATTGTCTAGTAGGCTCAGTTCAGCAGCTTATGCTGTTAAAAAAATTAGACTATTAACTGATGTAGACACAGCTAGAATAGTTTATTTTAGTTATTCCATAGCGTTATGACTTATGGCATACTGCTCTGGGGATGTTCTGCAGATATTCATTCTATTTTTATACTGCAAAAAAGGGCTATACGAGCAATCTACAGTTTGGCTCCCAGAGTTTCCCTTAGACAGAAATTTAAAGACATAAACATTCTAACTGTTGTCTCTCAGTTTATCTATGAAAATCTAATGTATGTAAAGAAAAACATTAGCAGTTTTGATAAAAGGAGTGATGCTCATTCCATCAACACGCGAAATAAGCACAAGCTATCCGTACATGTAACGCGTCTCCACAGAATAAGTCATTCTTTTATGGGACAATGTATACGATTTTATAATAAAGTTCCCAATGTTATCCGAGATTTGCCTATTAATAAGTTTAAAATTACTATTAAAACTAAACTCTGTCAAAAAGGTTATTACAAAATTTCGGATTACTTGGAGGATAAAACAGCTTGGGACTGATCACTCCAGGATCTATCTACTCGTGTACTAAGATGTCAAAGTGTAGCGTGTCTTGCCCTACTGATACCATTATTATGTTCTCTTTTGTAAGGCAACACACTGGAGCTAATATTTGTAGTACCTAAGTAAAAACATTGTAAAAACATCTATATAAAAAGAATGGCCCCGAGTTTCTTGCCGCTTCTTCTCGGTTGGCTCTATGTATTTTGGAACGCGGCGGTAGGCTTTAAAGTACATTATAATGAAAAATTGACGTTCATAAGTGCGTCTTTGATGCCTAAATTGAATAAATGATTTTGACTTTGACTTTGACTTTGACTTTGATCACGTGGAGAAACCTCCAGTATAGCCCTCTACATAGCTCGTTGTGCGACTTTGAGCTTACTTATGAGGCTCATAATAAAAGACCACGTTTCAGTGCCATAAGTCATCACTGGTAACACATATTGGTCGAAGACCCTTGTCTTGAGGCTCTACCTAATAAATGAGTACAATATAACGAATAAACTGTTCTGGTATGATATATTTTTATCATACAATTAAGTGACTACACGGGCAAGATGCTTGATCAGCTTGATGATATTTGCCCATGGCAGTGCAAGCAATGCCAGAATCCAGAGCTTAACTAGAACTGTAGTAATGCGTAGTACTGTACTCTCCTTGTCAACCCGAGACATTGGTTTTGAGTCCCTTTCGCCCAGTTATTTCACTTGTGCCCTTCACACCCTAACATAGTTATACTTGCGCACCATTGCTTCGCGGTAGTACATCCGTCCCATCGAGTGACGCTGTAAATGCCGGTTAAGGCAAACAGCATTTAGCCCATTCGAATAAAACGGTAGAACTTCTGACACTGCGTTGGTAACAACCAAGACGGGCTCCAGCACAAGAGCTCTGACGATTCACGTTAGGGTAATTTTCTGTTACTCTGTCCTCACGGAATTACTGAATATAACATGAAATAACAGAGGCAGCTTAAAAATGGTGATAGAATTTAGAAAAAAAATAGATAGATACAAATATTATAGCTTATAGCTTTATAGATATAAATATATACGTATTGACTTTTGCCAGGTAAACTCTCCTTAATCGCACCGTGATGAAATTTGTCTATGTATAAGTTTTGGTTTGGGTATATTTTTATATAAAATTAAATTGATTAGGTCTACGAATAATAATAAGTCTATTATTCGTAGGATTAGGTATTGTACAATAATATGAACAAAATGACGGCATTATCTATCAGACGTTCAGTAGCGAAAGAAGGCAATGGCTTTGTATCTAAAAGTGGTCATATGAATTCATATTATATGTTTTATACTTATATAATATATGCACAGATGAAATAAGTACTTAAATAGACAAGTTACAGCTTAACAACTGTGCAAGGTAGAACTTGGGGACTAATAGGAGGCTCTTTCAGTATTATACCTAACGGACAGGTTTCATTATCTCACGGAAGGAGTTATATCAACAAACTACATTTTGTCCGTATTTGCAAGTAAGAGGGGTTCAGCCGATCTAAGATTGAAGTTATTTGTGTATATATAACAAGGGTATTTTAGAATGATAATAAAAGAAATAATTTGTGACACTTACGCTTGAAACATGCTTCTGACAGAGATGCAGTGTGCACCACCCTCCGTCCTATATAAAATGAAAATAAGTAGTAGGTATACAGAATAAGCAACACGCAAAACAACCCAATCAACCAAAACTGATTTTCCTCTACACGAGACATTCTCAGAAGATGACTCTTCAAGTGAAGACCGACAGTTTTTCCAGCGGAAGTGTCACTAAACATTTCTTTTTTTTTATCGTTTTAATTTATGACCACTTTATGACAGATTTCCATAAAGTAACGCCTAAATCAATACATTATATTTTAGTCACACGCCTAAAATCTTACGATTCCTTTTTTCTCATGGAAGCCAATTAGGTTTAGATCTATATTGAGATACGTGATCATTTTTCTAAGAACAAAGATTAACCGGGGTCAATCTCAGTAGATCCATTATCCAGATCCATAATGGATCTAGTAAGATATTATTTTCTCTGTAGATCTGTTTTCTAACATTACGGATGTGATGAGATTTTTTAATACTAATGGATCTATTTTTAAAAGAACGTTAGAATTTGTTGGATCTAGTGATTATTTACTGTCTCGCGAAATAAAATGTTAAAATAATAAAATTAATTCATGAATTATTTTAAAAAGACATTATATGTTATTGAAATAAATTAACTTAATATAACCTAACGCATTCTTTCAAAAAGTGGCCAATATTAATTTACGAGCTGCCTGATGTAATCATTATTTAAAACGCTTTTTTTGCGACGTTTGGGTGATGACCTTTTCTTATATCTTTTCTAACGGTCACAATTGAGTGAAGCCAGTGATGATTCTTGATGTTAAATGTGCAGCGTCTGTAAAAACTGCACTTCATTTTTGTTAATATTTGTATTGACGTTGTGGTTCCAACCTTCTACACTGTTATTAATGCGATGGTGTAGCCCATACACATACCAAGTTTGTTTTGCGAAATTTATCTTTTAATGTAATCCCAGACATCTTCAATATTATTTTCAGGGAGTAAAGCAAACTTGCTGCATAGAGAAATTATCCTCCTAATGTCTTTGTTTTTTTTAAAACTTTATGTTTAAGCTTTAGCTTGACAACACAAGGCATTTGAAAATTTATAGTGACAATCATGAATCTCTGCACCAATTTTATACAGTGCAAGCATACTGCTTGAACTGCTTTTTCGATATCAATGGTAACTTTTTGAGCTGCCGGTCCCGAATCTCGGCTTTAATTAGGCTAAATAAGACCATATAGGCTATTGTTGTTTGATGCGTCTTGAAAACAAACACTAATGACACTATGTTGGCACTATTCGTAACACTGCCTATATCTGCTTAAATGACGTAGATCTGACGAAAAGTTGTTGGGCAAGATTGATACTTACTATCCAAAAAGTAATTAGTTAATTGCTTAGGCGCAATCGAGCGTCTTTTGAACTAAATACAACAACTCTCATACCATTATGCAAATAGTCTGCAAGTAAAAAGTCTTCGTACTGCTTAGGTATTTCTACCTCTTCTGGACTACTTGCTTTGGTTTTTTAACATAAGCCAGTTTGTTTCTTTGACGGTATTATTACTTCATCAGTCGAACGACCCAGACATAATAGAAGTTTTATTGTTATATTGACAATCGACTGGTGAGGGGTTATAACTGATTTATTTTGTTCCCAAGTTTATGTGGTTTATTAGATGCCAAATTTTTCATTAAAATTCAAATAACAGATGTCGGTGTTATCCACAGTAGCACACAGGATACTTTTACATCCGGGCAATCTTACTGCGCGAGAGTCAGCAAAGTCGTGGGTAGCAACAATTTTTTTATATAGATAATTTGCAATGTACAAGACGGGAAAATAATTCGCCGTATGTTAAGTTACGCTGTCCTTAACAAATTCAATATCGCCGGATCTAAAATAAATAAAAAAACATCAAATGAAAGCACAATGAGCTTTAATTTCAGTTCTAAACGTACACATTCACACCCCGCACTAGGACTATCTGCATCGCAAGGGGCATGGACACAAAAATACATCATAACATCAATGACTCGTGACCAAATATTTCTGCCAATACAAAAATATTTGCCCTGGCCAGAGATCGAAGAGAACCCGCGCTTTGAAGGCAAAATCTAACTGAGCTAACGGTCACTATCAATGTTGCTGCTGTCAGTAGATGCGAGCATTTCTAAACTGTTGTAAACAACTAACACTACAAGTACAGCGGTATCATCAGCACGGACTCTTGCCAAAAGCTCTATATTAATATTATTAATTTGTCTAGGAACAGAATATTCATTATTGTACATATTGGAAAACTGCGACATGCGAATCAGTAGAAGAAATGCCTTTCCCCTGCCTTCCTTAATCCGTGGTAGATACCATCCACGGGAGGCAGTAATGTATCACTACTGAAATGCACAGCCAAGTATTGCACGACCCGTATTGCACAGCCAGATATTCCGAGGCCATATCTAGATCATTACGTTATAGCATCTGTCATTATTATATTCATTATACACGTAGACTCCTGCATTTCATATTTTAATTTGAACCATCGTTAATGACGAAAAACACATCATCATCATCAGTCAACATTCGTCCACTACTCGACCTCTATATATGCCTCTCCTAAAGTACGCCACAGACCTAGGTCTTCAGCTCTCTGCATCTCCAACTGGCCACGGGGCGTACATAGCTTTTTATTGGCAGTTGGGTTTATAAAGTATTGTTTATATAACGGCATTGTTTATAAAGTAGTATGATATTAAAAAGAAAATATTTAGTGACACTTCCACTGGTCAACTGCTACCTTCCGCATAAAAAGCAAGCAGGAAATATACAGAATGAGCAACACATAGTGTAACTCACTGAACTAAAATCTCTTCGATACGCATTTTGCCTCTACACGAGGCATCCTCCAGAGTTAGTGACTCTCCGAGCGCTAGAACGAGAGTGAGATTTTATTTTAACACTGACCCGCCAGTGGCTTCGCTCACGTGGTGTTTGTGTAGTGGTGGAAGCGCTGTTTTAGAATCTCGTGGTTCTGGGTTCGATTCCCGGGTAAGACAGTTATGAGATATTCTGACAAATAAATTCTTAATAGCAGTCCGGAGTCTGGAGCAGTGTCCCGTAGATGGCAATAGGCTCGCGCGTGCAATATACAGACAGACAGATAGACATTATTATTCAATTCACACGTCACATCCTTGTACAATTTTATTTTTACAAGTGCAGACTTTGGTCTCTACTCCTTTATTATGGATGTCTGCAGAGTAACGCCTGAATCAAATTACTGATAAAGTAGTTTCAAAATTAATCCGCCGCGAACAATAAAATAGACAATCGGATGTTTTCTCGCATAAAATACAATCTTCCAAATAACAACAAACACAGAAAGATCTTATCGAATATACTTCTGAGATCAAATTGACATCCACAACATCATTGAGACAGCCCATACAATGCGCGGTAGTAACAAAACGGAGAAAGTAGATGGTATCATAAAAAGTTCATGCTTAGCGAAGGAAACAATGGCTCATAATCGGTTCCCGTCACGTCTTCTCGAAACGACGGTATAATCTAACCGTGTGTAAGTAAAAACCTCGCTAACGCTAGGCAAAGTATTTTCATAAGCCTTTTAAAAGAACATACAAACGGTATTGTAACCCGCTGACGCTGTTTGTGGTAATCTAAAATAGATTATCCGTATATTTTTCGACACTACAATAGCGATAATGGATATTCAAAACTTGTTTATTTTTGGTATTGTGGTGACGCGCAACTATGACGGCAAACGATGTATTAATACCATCCTATACTTATTCAAGCTACGAATAGGTACGAGATAAGAGCACGAGCATTTTAAATAAAAAAACAGGAGGAGGTACTCAATTCGACTGTATATATTTTTGTTTATGTCTGTTACCTCATAACTTTCGACTGGGTGAACCGATTCTCAAAATCCTTTTTTTTTGAAAGCTGGTGCTTCCCGTTTTTGATATACAATTGAATTTTAATTGAACTGAATTAAATGGAATGATGTATTAAATTTTTCTAATTGTACTTGTAGATGTACGAACTCTACATTTTTACTTTGCTCTGGGTACTTATTTCAACCTGTCAATAAATCAATCAATCATTTATTAACACCGCCAAGTTACAAGTCAACAGGCATCCTAATGTATGTTTTGATTATTACAATAATAGAAATCAATACAATTCGTAACTTCATAATTAATTAGAATTTATCATTATTCATTATTAATTGAATCATGTCATATATAAATATAATAAAATAAATTAGATAAGAACAAAATACAATTAATTAACAATATTACATGGGTAGATATTTGTCAAAATAATATTAAGTACTTACAATAATTATGTAATTGGTAAATTGTAAAATTCGTTTACAGAGTAGAACGTGTGTTCTAAAAGCCATTTTCTGTTTTAATTTAATGACCATGGTGGAAGTTTCATCCCTTTTTATCGCACCTGGAAGACGGTTGTACACAGAATGTAAAAATATAGAGTAAAAGTAATGTAGGTATAGTCTGTAACTATGTAAATACAACTGGTATGTGTATGCAAGCAGTCGAAGCGTGTTGGCTGACAGATGTTAATCAATGAGACTTACGTTGAATCATCGCTTAAGTCAATGACCCTAAATCTAAACGTTAATCTCCCATTGATTACTACAGGTCGTTGGTATTATGACTAATAATTGAATTAATTGAGGAGCAGGAAGGAGGATAAAGTAGCTTTCGTAATTTAAAACATATAAGTATTTAACAAGTACAGTTTACCTGGAACATTTGATTGTCACTAAGCACAAATTTTAACCAATAAATAATCATTTATTCGAAGCAATAGCTTTTTTCTTCCTGTTTATTTACATATAAGAAACAAGTTACAAACTCTAAAAATATTTTAGATAACAAAAAGTATCTTAATAAAATATTTAAAAAATAAATGATTAGATACGTACACAGTAAAGGTTTTTCTTAATTTGATCACAATAAAAATCTAATAATTTTGTACTACGAAATTTTAAATTATATTTTACATACATACGAGTATATACATACTATATACAGGAAATGGAAAAGTAGCGCAATTACAAATTTACTGTTTATATTTGTAGGCTTTGACATCACACAAAATGCCAAAGGCTTTTCCGTAACCTTGGACAGAATAAAATTTGACCGTTAACGCGTACACAAATCAGCCAAGCCTCCGGAACACCTTTCAAAGTTCGAGACAATTTCGAAACCCAACGGGCGTTGATGAGTAGAATGACCACTGCTTTTGGTTAGAGGGGCCGCACGCTCAAGCGCGAGCGGGATGGAAGAGCAGGCTTGCGTCAAGGCGGCTCTGAATTGCCGGTTTTGCCGTACCGGCATTTACTGCGACGCATTCTTGTCCTCCGCGCGTAACCCCTATTCTCCGTGTTCTATGTTACTCGCGAGTGTTCAGTGACTTTGTTTTGGATGTTTTTTAGTGGTCTGTGACGATGGGTGGACCACTAGTGTTATTAGTGATGTGCTTAGGCCTCGCAGCCGCAGACAGAAAGTTGACGGTTGCAGAGAAACTTCAGAGCGATGCAGATCTTTCTCAGGTAAAAAACTTTCGTATAACTTTTACTGTTAGGGCTTGTTTTGCAGTAAAATTAAATAAATAATTATTTGTAGTATATCTAAGCTTTCTCATGACAAAATAAGAACTCAAAACACATGATCGGAACCGTATGTAAGTATTTTACAATCTTAACATGGATAATTCCACCAAGCTCTGCCGGCTACCTGCACTGCTACTACTATTTTGAGCTGGTAGGGCACTTATCTTATTATCCGGAGACTAACCTATTCATGACTACATATCCTAAATAATATTACATATAGCCTGATTGCAGAGAGTAATATAAAAATAAATATCCACATAAATATTATTTAGTAAATTTTGAGATGCAGATAAAAACAGGTTTTATACTCGTAACTTTTGTTCTATAACTAAGTGTCATTAGCCAAATGTCAGTTTTAATAAATTTGAAAATTTAAGTTCCTTCCTCATTTTAACGATGACGGCTTAATAACTAATCAGAAAAAGCTCAGATATTTCTTACATTTCCTTTATCACAAAGATGGAATTATCATTGATTAATTATTTATTTGATTTACAGTTTACAAATCATTTTATCAAGTACTAGCTGCTCTCCGCGGTTTCACCCGCGCGGTGATGGATGATGATTATGATGATGGATCTTTTATAGCCTATGTTACTCAGGGTGAGTTTAGCTTTCCAAAGGTGGAAGAATTTTTGAAATAGGTCCAGTACTTTTTGAGCCAATTCGTTACAAACATACATACAAATCTTTCCTCGTTATAATACGAGTATTATATATAGTATATGTATATAAGTATGATTGGAAAAAATGATGATAAGCGTTCTAAATACAATGCTAAAGAGTTACTCGTATGTATCTCGGCTACACCATTTCACGCCGATCCCGTTACTCTGAATGTATTAAACAAATCTGTTTGTTTATCGGGAACGAGTACAATTCTCATCTCTGGGATGGCTGTGCCAAATGGCATCTGACGCTAGATCGTCAAAGAAAGATGTGCTAAGAGGATTGGAATTGACAGCGTCGCACTGGTTGAAGCTAGACTTCAGCCGTGCGATTCTGTAATGATTCCTCGACGAGCTCGTCGACGAATAGAATAAGGTTGCTTTTCCAACGTTTCTTGTCATCTCTTCATTTGTTTCAATGAAGTTGTCAATGATGCAACGATGTTTGCTCTTAGAAAATCGCACGGCAGAGCCTTGAACTTCGCTAGTCTTAGCGAGCATAATATAGGTATGTGATTATTAGGATAATAATCGAATTTTATCATACCCATTTTATCATCGTATAGCCGACAAAACTATGTGATATTTACACATTACTTCTACTTCTATAATGCTAAGTAGTCTAATTTATCACTTGCTTACATAGCAAAAAAAATACAATAATACACTTTTTATAGGTACCTATATAATAGTATTTTAACACCATTTTAGTAACCCTTGCTACTTACGGGATCGATAGTCATTCACGGTCAATGATATCACCAAATCATCAAAATAGGCGAAACACTTTTCAGTTATATTAAGTGCAACTCAAAAACTGCTTGACCTAATTTGATGAAATTTAATCTGTCCGAATCAGCAAGACCCATTAGAGGCAAGTTTCATTCATAAATCTATTGTTATTTTTTGTCCTGATGCGGACGGGTTAAAAGGGACAACCTCGGAAGTATACTATACCAATAAAAAAAATTGAAAATCCGTCCACGAATGGGGGAAAATTCAGTGAAAATACACAAAAAAATTAAACATAAAATCGAACATTAAAACCTCCTTTTTTAATCCTATTAGTATAAGTAAAAAAAACACTTTCCGCGATGTCTGTCTGTATATCTACTAACCTATATCTACTAAAATCACGCTCTGCGTTGTGATGCGGTATTCACTATTTTTTTATGTTATTAGGAAACGGTACAAGCAGAAGGCCCACCTGATGTTAAGTGGTAACCTCTGCCTAGAACAGTTGCATTTCCTCACAAGTGAAGAACTGCACGACGATAAGATATATATAGTTTTTCATGGAAGGATTATGTATTAATCCTAATTCAGTATTTATTTACGTAGAAAAAAAGTAACTTCACATTTTTCGTCTCTTTCATTTCTAAATATACCCTTGTAGAGCCGAGGCGGGTCGCTATTTGAATATAAGTGTATTTTCATCAATAATTCTTAAAGTTGTCAAATGAAAATAACAGGTAAGTACTTACCTTCCAGCCATGCGATTCTCTAAGACCAAACATCGTTGCATCTTTGAAAACATCCGTGAAACAAATGACGAGATGACAAGAAACATTGGAAAAATAACCCTTTGTACAAGGGGATATATCATAAAGTATTTGACATCGGTGAGCTCGTCGAGGAGCGCATCGACGAATCATTAGAGTATCGCACGGCTGGTTAGCGTGTCTTAGACTAAGATCCCATCATCGCTTAGATCTGGTCGGTTAGTAGTCACAACACAAGCTTATTGGGACTAATCGATTAGATTAACAGGACTCTCATTAAAACCATGGAACGTGTTTGACCACCACAATAGCATACTACCTACAGCCTCAATTAAACGGCATAATAGTTACATATGCTTGAGTCATTGTTTCCTTACATAATTCCATAACAGCTGTGTTGAATTATTGCAAAATTATCGCAGCGAGCTGTGACTAGCCATCTGGTTTAACTGTGACTCACACGAGTAACCCTTAACTTGCAAGCTTCCGTTTTATATGGTTTTACGGTCACGCAGTGGCGCTTAATTAAGTATTGATTTAGGTTCGAATTATATTAAGTGATATGTGTTATAAGTTCAGTTATTACCTACAACACAGTTCTTTATCTGAAACCTCAGATCTATAAGATTAACGTTGACCTTTCGTTTTACTTGATCTGTCGTTTTTATCTTCCTCGGAATTGGTCTAAATTGAAACAATCACGTTAAACAACTGAATCAGTGCGGGCGTCAATTGTATTTGGTACAGTTACGATGCCGGATTGAACATGAATCATTATAATACACTTAGCCGCAAAGAAAAGATTCAGTTAGTTATCTAATAAATTCGATAAATTTTTAATATAAGAGCAAATCTTCTTTTAAAATTATAAATAAATTAATGTTTTCGAAAAAGATAATCGCGTAATTTTTATTTTTTGGGCACCTTTTTTTTTGAAAGTCTTCTGACTATACTATATCTATTTTATTCACAGTTTACATAAAAAGTTAACAACAGGGGCGAAGCGTCCACTACCTTATTAAGTAGGTATATTTTATATCTATACGAAAAGAAGGGGGCGAACATAAGACACATTACAATGTACTGTTACTTATTGACGCGTAAACATTTAAACGGTTTTGGAATGGAAAAGGTAATTTTAGTAAGGTAAGGATAAACATCATTAAAATCATTAAAGGTATCTACTACTTTTCATTTTAATTAAATGGATACTTCCACAGGAATTTCGATATCTTATTCCAAGCGCACCAAGTTGTGGACCAGCATGTAATCTTGAAATAATCCAATACTTCAGTCTAAAAGCACTTATGACTGCGTAGGTGTTTATTATACTGCTACATTAATATGTAGCAGTATAATATGTAGTATGTAGTAGTAATCTACTGGGTGGATATTTGTAAAGTACGGAAGCTATTACCTAGCTTATTCCGCAAAACGAATGAAACTTAAGAGCAAAGAGTTATGGCGTGATGAGCACAGTGCAACGCCCCACAAACGGAGCCTGTAACAGTTAAGTAAAGTTTATTAAGTACAGGTTGAACTCTCATCAACAATCACTTGATACCTAGCATAAAATATATTTTTTTTACTATAACGGAACCGTCTTCAACACTAAACTAAACTGACTTCGAATCAAAATCACGTTTTTGTAAAAAAAAAAATTACCTTTTTTAGTGACCTTTGCTAAATATGGGATCGATTGTAATGCCCCGTCAATGATGATATCACCAAATCATCAAAATAGGCGAATCACTTTTCAGTTACTAGAGTTTAACTCATGCAAGACCAAAGTTGATTAAACTTTAATAAGACCACTTCGAAGTTATATTCCACCAAACAGAAAAAGAATCTTCGAAATCGGTTTATAAACGACGACGTTATCCGTGAAAACACATGTTATACGGTTGAATAGAGAAACCTGGTTTTTGTAGTCGGTTAAAACAACACTATTACATAATCATTACCACGTCTTTAGCAGTTGAACAAAGACGAAAACACCGCATTTGATTACAAAACACACCTCTATGTATGTTTAGAGTTTAGATGTACTCTTCACCTTTTCTATCTACGCGTAATTTTTCTTGATTATAAAATGTATATATCTATGTCTTTGTATGTTTAGATTGAATGAACTCTTCACCTTACTATAACAGATTTTATTTAACAATGATGATAGTTACTCGTATTAGCATCATTGTCTACATTACAGACTATACTCATTCACTGCTGATTTATAACACTTTTTTAAGTCATAGGTTACGGTACACGCAGGAAGAGGCCGTGACACAAACAATTTGCGGAAAAATAATCGTATCGAAAGCATCAACGCGTCACGCTTCGGCATACAAACTATAAGTTATCTGTGCCACAATTGCCCTAGATAGATGACAGTTTGTTATGTTTCACGTAAACGATACGTTACGTGACACTTATGCAATTATTCGTAATAGGCTCACTGTTGTCAAGCGGTAACCTCTCTTAATAGATACATTTCGTCACATGTGACGTATAGCACTGTGCCCATCATCCCATCCTGAGACATTAATCTCATGTACCGGAGATTTCACTGGCTCCCTTCAAACCGGAACACAGCAATGCGAATATTGCTTCAAGGTAGAAATAGATATGGTGGCAATACTTCCCCAGGGAAGTTTCATCGAATTCGTTCACAAAGAGATCTACTGCTGCACTTCGTGAAGCATTCTGCTTTAAGTATTATTTCGTTTACTGCATCCTGTTACAAGTACCATGGAATTAGTGTTCAGTGTACTGATACGTGATCACTTATTTTACTTTACTTTGCCAGACACATCCTCAACTAGTAGTGGCATGTTCATGGCTGAGCATAAACCTTCACGCAAATTGCTTTATCTTGGTCATGACATTTTAGTTTTGCCCATACTCACATGGTCAAGACCATAATATCGTCTATCAGGACCTAATTAATCAGTGACAACATTATATATTCGAAACTGTGTCGGTTTACCATTTGTAAGTTGGCTTATCCTTCTTTCACCCTTAAACTCTGTAATATAATTTCAATCACATCACATCTCATTTCATTGAATCCTTATTGTTAAGTTTACCTATATTAAGAACTATTTCTATACTGAGCAACAAAATGGGAAATTTAAAAATAAAATGAGGTGATAACAGAGAGGATTTTGGAAGCAAATTTTGGACAGAATTCGAAGGAATATTGAATAATTATCCAGAAATCTAAAAAGAGTTAATAAAGAGATTTTGGAGCTGAGGGACAGATCCCGACCCAAAAGAATATACGATACTACGTGGCTAATCAATATAGGAAGATGGAAGACGATTACCTGATATATATTTTATTACGTCTCAAAAGAAGACTAGCGACAATACATTGAAACGGTCGTGTTGAGTTCGGCTTGTCTGGTGTTGCAAAAGTCGTTTTGAAGAAATTAAGCAGTTCTATAAAGAGTGGATAGTAGAAGACTGATTTGGACCTACAAGTGCAGTGAATTCCCAGGTCTCGTTATTTAAACATTATATTCATATCATCATCTATCGTTCCTTTTTATTTCCAATTAACTAGCTAGACCTACTAGGGATATTTGCTATTCTTGTTAGTGTAAGTAATTCTAGTGTAGTGTAGATTTTATTAAACATAAAAATTAAAATCAAATAGTTAAGTTGTAGCCTGGAAAAGGACATTATAATACTTTTTATTCTGGAATTTGTACCTTTGTAATAGTCACTATGCACATGGGGACAGCTGCGCGAAAGCTATCGTATTTGTCGCATTTTCTTTAATTTTATTTATTTTACGATATCCTTATAAACAGTTCGTGTCCAAGTTTATGGTTTACGTTTAGTTTTGGTATCAAAATGGACAATAATATTGAGATGTATCTTATTGTTCCCTTCACTGTTAAAAATGAGTCAAGGTTAGCACATTTCTTAAAATTTTATTTATTGAGTCTTGTGACAAAATCATTTGTACACGAGGGTATTAATTCAGACAACAAATTAATTAAATGTGGTGGGTATTACAAAAACGGATATAAGAGATAAGAACAACGACATACTCGTACTTTAAGAAATAACACACCTATATACCTGATAAGTTACCAATGAATGTCATCCAATAACTTTTTAACGTTCCGCTGATATCATTTAACCTCTTTTAAAGGTTAGTCTTTTTCAAGGAGTGTTCGGGACACCGGCGTCGATGACGTCTCGTTTAGTGACACAGACACAGTGCTAAGCGAGATACGAGTATCATCGACGCGGGCGTCCCAAACACTCCTTGAAAAAGACCACCGTATGTGGTCGAAACTATAGTCGGAGTGATCCCGTATTTCTAATTCAAAATGAGTGAAAACCGCGTTAGTTTTTATAGCAATAAATTAAAAAAATAATCTATTTGACGTAATGTTATGAATACTTTACTATGTAAATAGCTCTAAGTCTAAAGTGTTAGTATTGTAAGCTGTGTTATAGAGTACTTTCTAGAACGCACTGCCGTAACCCTTGTCAATTGTTTGCTAGTTCTCGCTGCCGCACTAACGCTGGTAAACGCTCTCCACTTCATAGACTGGTGGATTCATATAATAAAAACTTTAATTCTATAGATATTGCGGCAACGCGTCCTAGTATATTTAAAGATAAGATTCGTAAATTGCTTTCATAATAGAATAGTACTACCTACTTTTCAACTGCCACATATATAATGCGTATATACATAACCTGTGGTAAACGGTGTTGGTGTCACATTTATTACTGTACTTTTAGTTATTTATAATTAACTTATTATTAATAAACTTATTTATTAATAAACTTGTGTAACTGTTTGTTTACCCAATAAATGAAAAAAAGAAAAAGAAAAAAAATTGTGTGAATACTCAAAAATTTTGAAAACTTGTATGTGTGCTAAAGGTTCATTTTATAATTTATATTTTAGTAAATATTGGTTATATGTATCCAATATAGCACACTCCATTGTAAAGTCCAAGTTAGAAAAAAAATATGAATATGCCGACACCACAGGAACAAAAATAGAAGAGAATCTATATATTTCTAAAAGAATAAAGATTAAGCTACGCTATGATATTGAGCTATGCCAAACATTTATTCGTCGTTGCTTTTACTTTTTATATACATTTTTTCTTTAGTTACTATCAAAATCTAGATAAGTATTTATTTTTACCTAGACTAGTCTGCAGGGTCTAGGCAAGGATAGCGTTATATTAGACAATATTTTGATAAACTCGTAACGTAGAAGAGATTGTGGCCCAACCAAACATAATTGGAGAGACTAAAGCTCACAGACTCCGTTGGCTTGGCCACTTAGAGAGAATGGAAGAGGATCGTGGGGTAAAAAGGGCATATCTAAGTCAACCAATAAGTCGAAGACGGGTTGGTCGCTCCAGGTACAGAATGAGGTGATGTGGTAAACGCAGATCTGAACGAGCTTTGTGCACGTGACTGGCGAGAAACTGCAATAGACCCGAACGGAACCAGCGTGTTCTCATATAGGAGGCCAAGGCTTACTTTGGGTCGCTGAGCCAGCAGAGTAGTAGTAGTTGATATACTAGCATATTGTGCATATTCTGGATGGAACTGGACGTCCTAGGGCCGACTAAGGCAAGTAATGCGCTGAAAAAGCATGACACTACTCACATTGATGTGAGTAAGCTGCTGCATTACATCCACATCAAAGCTCTTTGACATCAATAGTTGAGTAGTTACTTAAACACTGCTTAACGTGTTTCAGTATTCACTTGTAAAGTACTTAACTTATTTTGGATTGATATTATTGTAGTGTAGCAATTAGTAAAGCTAAAAAAGTCTGTACATCATGAGTCAAATCCGGCCAAACCCCGAGGCTCAATAGTGATTGGTTCACTGTTTGTAGGTACTACGCCTAGTTGTGAATGATAAAAGTTCTTTGTTGTACAATGGAGTGAACCCTCGAACGGTTGCATCCGTTGATCTCGTTTTTCATTTATATGACAGTTACTAGTCTTTATTTATATAGCAAAAGAAGATTGTCAAATTATCATGCTTCCTAAATCTATATATATAAAAATGAATCTCTATTTTCCTTGGTCATCGCATCACACGTGAACGGATGGAACAATTTCGTTAATTTTATTTTGTTGTAAATTATTGTCAGGTTTTTATGAAAGAAAAATCGGGAGGAATGAAGTCGCGGGCAGTCGCTAGTAATATTTATAAATGAATCTGTATATTTCCCTTGGTCTCCCCATAACTTGAGAACGACTTTACTGATTACATATATTTTTTTTATTTAATGTGTTTTAATACTTTGTAGAAGGTTCTTAAGGTAAAAAATTGAGGCCGTTGGGCAGAAAATTGGAAAATGTAAGAAAACTTAACGACTAAATAAACATTACCACGTGGGTAAAACCGCAGTACGCAGTTAGTCTCTTCATAAAAATAGAATACTACCAAAACATTCCCAAATGGTATACTATTTTGAGCAGTAAAAAATAGAAGCTCAAAAAACTAGTCATTGCCATCTTTGGCCTAGTTTTTCAGGGATGGATGTACTTGAGTATTAGAAAAACTTTGGTTACTCATAGCTCGGAATGTTTACTACTTGCTGGGATGCAGTAGTTAGATTAGATTGTATGCACACTCCTACGTGTGTGGTTTTACTATCACTACACCTTTTTGTTAGACGCTTTATTTTAACTACACATGCACTGTGACGTTCAAAACCAATGTAATAATAACTGGTATCATGTCTGTACCCGTACCCGTACCAGGTTATCAAGTACTACTTTATTGTACCCTTTGGGTAACGACACGATGGGAGTAAATCGACTCCATCAAATCAAATCAAATCAAATCAAATCATTTATTCGCCAGAATACAGTCATAAAGGTCTTAAATAATATAAATGTGGCAAATTGTACTCAATCTGCAAGCAGACGTGCGAATTCTTGAACTTAAAAAAATTAAGATTGTATATAATATTAAAGTAAATATCAAGTTAGAAAAAGAAATATGGTATTGTAATTAAAATAGATAAATGTCAAAATAAAGAAATAAATAGCATTAAAATCAAATTATTAACAAATCATTACAATTTTGAGTCTCTAAACTCCTTAACACTATAAAAACTCTTGTCCAGCAAATAACTAGTTAATTTTCGTCTAAAGTTATTGCCATTTAATATTTTAATGTCATTTGGTATTTTATTATATATTACTATGCACATATTATAAACATTCCTTCTGTACAAATCCTTCCGTGCTGGGGGTTGGTACAGAAGGTTGTCAAACCTTGCTCGCGCTTGCCGGGTAAGAGCTTCACAGCGTTTTTTGAAATACTCTGGATGATTTTTCACAAAAATACAAATTTCCAGGATGTACATACATGGTAGAGGAAGTATTTTACATGCTTTGAATAGCGGTCTGCAGCTGTCCAAGAACCAAGCTTTATTTATAATTCTAATACATCTCTTTTGAATTTTGAACACCTTGTCTACGTCGACCGAGTCACCCCACATTATCAGGCCGTATCTGAGCAATGACGATACGTAGCCATGATATGCAGTCAACGCAGCCTCCACAGACACAGTGTTTCTAATTTTTTTTAAAGCAAATATAAAGCGATTTAGCTTCTTACACAATAAATCAACATGTTTTTTCCAATTAAGATGTTTGTCAAGCGTCAGTCCTAAAAATGTATAAATGTCCACAATGTCAACTATTTCATTATTATAATTAATGTCAAGTTTAAATGGATTAGAATTATATGATTGAAATTGTATTATATTAGTTTTGTTTATATTAATATTCAACTTGTTTGATTTCATCCAAAGTATAACGTCTGCTAGAGCATTATCAACCGTGTGCTGAGCCAGTTCCTTATTGGTACATTTAATTATTATTGTAGTATCATCGGCAAAAAGTATACTTTTATGAGTAGTGGCATCTGGAAGATCGTTTATATAAATTAGGAAGAGCAATGGGCCAAGTATACTGCCTTGAGGGACCCCAGTATTATTAATCAATGGCTCCGATCTATACTTTACTTTAACTAGATTATTATGTTTCATTGCAATCATTTTTGTTATTTCCGTACACTGTTCCCTATTTTTTAAATAACTCTCTATCCATTTATAAGCCGGACCTCGTATGCCATAACGTTCTAATTTATATAATAGTAAAGAGTGATCAACAAAGTCAAAGGCTTTGGACATATCTAAAAATAGCGATATTATTGGTGTACCTTCATTAATATTTTCAGTAATAAATCTTATCAAGTTGAAACATGCAAGTGTAGTTGACCTCCCTTTACGAAAACCAAATTGTTCCTCCCGCAAAATCTTGAATTTTGTAAGAAAACCACTTAGTCTTACAAGCATAGCCTTTTCTAATATTTTTGATAAGATCGGTACTATAGTTATGGGGCGATAATTACTTGGATCACATTTATTACCCTTCTTGAGCAAAGGTTTAACTATTGACAATTTTAATTGTGAAGGAAAAACACCTTCCAGAAAAGATAAATTAACAATATGAGCAAGAGGATGACATATCCAAGAGGCACTATTTTTGAGCATTTTAGTGGTAATATCGTCATAACCGCTTGTCTTACTGTTGTTTAAACTCATAATCAAGTTGTAAATTTCTTTAGAATCTACAGGGTTGATAAAAATTGTATTTGTGTTATTATTTATATTATATTGGTATGTATCATTTTCATTAATTTCATTATTAGATGTCAGATTTATAAAATAATTATTAAAAATATTGGAAATGTCTAGCGGATAAATATATGTCACATTATTATAATTTATAGTTTCAATGTCATTTTTTATTATATTGTTGTTAGTTGATGATGATATAGCATCCCATATGGCTTTACCTTTGTTTTTATTACTTTTAATACGATTTGCGTTTACAACCCTTTGAGATTTCATTATAATTTTTTTAAATATTTTATTGTATGTATTAAATTTATTTTTATTTATTTCCTTATTAATATTACTTTTGCTATATATTAGGTATAATTTACGTTTCGTTTTGCTAGATTTTTTTATACCTTTGGTAAGCCAATTCAGTTTCCTCGGTTTATTATTCATTTTAACTGTTATTGTAGGGAAACATAGATTATAAAATAAACAAAATATGTCATAAAATACATCAAAAGCTGCTGTCGCTGTGTTTGATTCATAAACGTCTACAAAAGAGAGTGAAGATATGCTTTCGCAAAATTTTTTTACGTTGTCAGCACAGTAGTCACGCCTTTGCTCAGTCCAGGTAGTAAATATTTTTTGTTTATTAGCTTTAATAGTTACTGTTTGCGCTGTTTCATGATCTGATAGCCCCAATACATGAATATTTGAGCAAACGTTTTTAATATTACTTGCAATTTGATCAAGACAAGATTTTAAACGCGTGGGGCTTGTAATATGAGCTTGAAAATTGTAACTCTGCAATAAACTCATTAGATATTTGGCATCTGTACTATCCTTTAAAATATCTATGTTCCAATCGCCACAAATTACAATTTTCTTACGCTTAAAATTATCAGTAGCATAGTTGAGTAGGCTGTCTAGCTTATGAAGAAATATGCCAGTATGTGATTTATTTTGCTCTGGTGTTCTATAAATGCAAAAAATGACAAGATTAAGTCCAGTTACTTCAATTCCACAACTCTCAAAGTAAAAATTTACAGCTAGTTTGGATGGAATTGATATTGATTTAGCATTTAGTGACTTATTAATTAGGATGCACGTACCTCCTCTACATTTGTCTCGACAAAAACTGGCAGCCATTTTAAATTTATTTAGTTTTACATTTGTTTCCGTTCCCTGTTTAACATAGGTTTCACTAAAACACAGCACATCAACCGTACTACCCTTTTCTGATAGTTCATCTAAAGCTAATTCTAACATATCGAGTTTGTTACATAATCCCGCAATATTTTGATGCAATATTGTTACATCACCTAAAATATTTACATTATCTTTTGCCTTGATAGCTTTATTAAAATGATTGTCATGATGATCGAAAAAACTGATTTTCTGATTCTAAATCATTAGAAACGTTACAATCGACATTAGTTGGATTCTCAATATATTTATACTCATTTTTGTTGTACACTGAGTCATATTCAATTTGTTCAATTTCAAAATTCAACCTCGCTGTTGTTAGATCATTACGGGTCATTTTCCATCCAATATTAGCAAATAAATCCTTAATTTTTACAAATTTACAATTGGTATATTCATTAGCTAACATTTTAAATTCGTAGTTTAGTTCATTTACATTCAAAAGTTGATTTTTATAAACATTTACTAGTAGTACTTTACATTCTTTTAGTTTAGTTAACGCGTTACAAACATTCAACAACAACTTAAATGGATCCCTATCATGATTCCCTACAGACAAAATGACAATATCTTCTTCAGACGCCCTGCTGACAACATTATTGATCTCGGTCAAAATTTCCCCAGATGGAGCATTTGTTTTAATTATTCCCTGGTAGTTATATTTGTTTTTCAAATTTCCTGATTTAGTCTTGGACATTTTCGCTGCTAATCCCTTTACTTGCTCGTCTCCAATTATAAACACGTTCTTTTTCTTTTCGAACTTTTCTAAATTTTGTTTTGTAGTTTCACTGTTTACTTTCTTAATATTAGATAGATTTATTTCCGTTGCAGATGATGTGCTCTTCTTCTTTTTACTAATATCTGTATTTTTGGTTAAATTTCTTACTATTTGTTTACTAAGCGTTTTCGGAGTACGCTGCTCCATTGAAAAATCTAATCTCGTTCTATTCATGCTGGTTCTGTTCATGTTTAGTAATTGTTTTTTTGGGGTGGATTTACAAATGTCCTTTAACTGGCTCACTTGAGTATCACAGGTAGCTATTTGTTTTTTAAGACCACTATTTTCTGAAAGGAGATCATCAAGATGATCAGCATCATTAGTGCTACCTGTGTAAACTTTAACTGTACTGTAACTGTACGGTATACTGTGTTAAAACTCGTCGGCTTTTGCTATTGTGGACCAACTTCATCAAAGAAGTCCCTTGAGCTGTTAGCTTTACTAACGTTAATAGGCACTCTTACAATGGGGACGCTAACATTTAAGATGTCATTCTCGATTATCTCAGCCAGGAACGTATTCACGAGGATTCTCCTTTGAAAATTTTAACTCTAACAGTCTTTTTACAAGTGCAAATTGGTCTATCAGTCTGGCTACTATCTAGTCTGGAGCTATCAATGTTGTTTAGATTAAAGTCTGACAGCCTGGCTACCTGCTGGCTACATTTGAACTATCACCGTTTTTTAGTTCAAACTCTAACATTATAGCTATCTGATAGCTACATTTGAACTATCAATGTTGTTTAGTTCAAATCTAACAGTCTAACAGTCAGTCTGGCTTTCTGCTGGCTACATTTGAAATATCACGTTGTTTAGTTTAAAGTTGTGTAATATGTTTGATGTTCGCTACTGCTGTATAATTGCTTTCGAAGCACAAAGACAGCCCTTGTGTATTGTGACACTATTTTTATAGTCGTATAGACAAATTAGTAACGACATACACGTGTATAAAAACAACAAAATCTTTATGTCACAATCACGTGACTAACATAATCACTGAGCAGGAACGTCAGTAACTGCTCATCTTACCAGCTTCCTGTCCAAGATAATTATTGTGGACAACGGGGCCCTTGGTCAATCAACGGCCAGTTAAATTTCATTTGAGCTTCCTTTGTGAAGGTTAACGGGGTGTAAGGTTACTGGAAGAACGAAATAATGTGGGTTTTATTAATTTAATGAGTAAATATACTCTAGCTTATTAGAAAATTGAATAAAATTTTGATTTTGTGTCGTAATAACGAGATAAGAGTAACTAGTAATTCTAAGAAAAAGAAATGTCGTTTATGTAATTTTTCTATAATAGGTTAAAGTAATTGAATACGAAGATTTAAACGAACATTACATGGAATAAAACAGCAGTCCCAATAAACAAATTATGTAAAAAATATTAAACTGACTTCATTATCTGACGGGTTACATCTACGTCTGAAACTATAAGATCATTCACATAAAACCATTAACCAAAAAAAAATAGCAGATGTTAATGTTATTTAAATGCAACCAATTTGGAGCCATTAGTCTAATAATTGATTACTAAAATGATAGCAAATTTGACTACCCTCAATTCTATTGGATTTGGCAAACATCCAAAGAATCTTTAGTATTTTTAATATTATTGTGAAGTGGGGTTAGAGCATGCTGTCATATTATGTTACGGATTATTAATCTCCATCTCCATCTCCAAGTTGATAGGATTTGCTAATAAAATAAACAATGCTGCTGATTGAGTAATTGAAGACGGTCGTTTGTTTAGTTTATCTGCAGTAGTTTTTTTGTATTACTACCTTTAAAAAGCCGGTTGTTTTTAAATGTTCAGTACCCTGAAGAAAGTTTGGTGTAACGTACTGTTCGCATAAAAACCAACTGTCAAAATATTTCAGCGTATAATTGAATAAAAAATGTTTTAATGAAAATTGTTACGTGTGTTGTGAATGGCATTTGAGGCTTCCAACGGAATCCTGTTACAGCTGGCTTCCACGGGTGGAGCAAATCTAAAGTATTTTAATAATCTTCTTGCCTGCCGAACTCCGAGCAAGTATGCCTTTTATCTTCAAATTTAATTCTCAAGAATGTATTTTGTGTCATACCAGAAGATGAATTTGCGGTGTGTTAAGATCTGTTTGAGTATGCAATTAAATTTACGTGGTGTATGTGAATATTCCAGGATTTAAATCACATACATATAATAAAAGGGAATTATAATTATCTTGGGTTAGTGTGCCTACATATTGTGTTATAGTAGTGATACTACGGCGTAGAATACTTCAGACTACTGTACAAGGGTTTAACCCTTTGCGTCCAAGAGACGTATATATACGTGAGTTTCATTCATAAATATTTTGCTTTAATTATCACGGTATAGGAAGTATTAATAAAGAAGAGTATTACACAGTGTTTAAACGCAAAAGAACATAGTGACGGATTCATACATAACATTAACAACAAGTGACATATAAATATGACATACGAACTTCTGTTCGTATGATAACATATTTTAATACTCTGTGAATTTCAGAACTGGTAATGTTTAAAAAACAGTGATAACTATAGGTATAAGTTGTAAACAAGTATGGGGTGAGCGGTACTTATGAGTTCATGTGATATATGCCGTTCGGCGAACTACTTATTCATCTTGTTACTTCTTGACTTACAAAAAACCGTGATGTGTTACATCTAAAGAAAACAAAATAGGCTGGCAGAGCTGGAAGCTAGAACAACTCTGGTACTTTTATGGTTCAAAAAACATTACTAGATTTGCATTCCAAAAGTAAGGTGTTTAACATCAGCATTAGCAGATTGATTCATCAAAGCCTTCTAGTAAGACAGAATATTCAATGGACTTAAATTATTCTGCATTGGAATGGAGTGAGCCAGTCCGATTCAAAAGAGGGTTGTATTCCTACCCGTGGTGGTTTCAAGGTGCGGTCTAGGTAATTGGAATCGGGCGAATATAGCAGGAAATTACTTACGAGCTCGATGTTAAAGGTTCCCAGTTGTTTATGATGCAGTAAGTAATAAAAGCAAATCGCTAAACTTAAACGATTCTATTGCACTATAATTTTAGAAAGCTTTTTACAATTTTTTTTATTACGAGTACCACTAGTATTGCAAAGAACTCTTCTTTTCGTTATTTACATCTTATGTGGCCTTATTTAGAAAGATATCAAGCTATGTTTTTGGAGATCTGAACGTTGGAAGGATATTTTGATCACTCTTTTAATTGTTTTTTTTAATAACAATACATTATGGGACAACATCCACACAAGGTCTTCTGGGGGCCAATTCTGTTATTTCAGAACGTTCAACTATCTATCCCGCTGCAACTGCAGTTCAACTCCGGTTGTCAATCGATACTTTGACAAAAAGCTAAGATTATCAAGATATATATAAACACACTACAGCTCTCAACGGGAATTTTCTTATTGTGTATTCTGGCTAAATAATATTTACAAAAGTTTTCGTTACTGAAGTCTAGAGAAGAAGGTAAATAGTTAGAACAAACTGTCAACAACTACACTCGAGAGCAATGAATCCGGGTCACTTAAAGAATCCTAAAAATCTCGGAAACTAAAAATGCTAGGTTAATGCAATAAATTGTATTTAATAGACAATGTAATACTCCTTAAATGAAGGTATTAAAACTTCTTAGTTATTGTAAAGTTATATCATAAAAGAATCAAATTTGAAAAAGGGCCACTTTCGAAGATGGAACTACGAAATTACAGCATTTGGTTTTGCTTTTGTTTGTAATCTGTCATTTATGTGGGTACATAAACCATGTTGATAGTGCTCTATATTCATTATTCAAGCTGAAATTATGTCGCTTACGCCTGAAGAATGCACCAGAATACTTACAATGCTGGAAACCGGCCGGAGTCAGCGCGATACAGCCAGGACTGTCGGTGTGTCGCTGTCAACAGTACAAAGAGTTCTCCGACGTTACGAAGAAACTGGTTCTAACCTACGCAGACCAGGAACGGGCAGAACCAGGTGTACCACAGCACGAGAAGACCGATACTTGGTGAACACCATGCTTCGAAATCGCTTTCTCACAGGAACTGAACTCACAAATCAGTTTCGACGCCTCGGAGGAAGTAACCCAAGTGCATGGACAGTAAGACGTCGGCTTGCTGAATCTAACTTAAAACCCCTTAGACCTGCAAACGGCCCTGAACTGGAGCGTGGGCATCGTATTTCAAGACTAAGATATGCCCAGAGCCACGTAAATTGGAGTATTGAAGATTGGTCAAAAGTTATGTTCTCCGACGAATCAAAATTTATGCTCTACAAGCACGATGGAAGACACAGAGTGTATCGAAGACCAGGGGAAAGATTCAAGCAAGCATGCATCGAAGAAAAAGTAGCCTACGGTGGTGGGTCTGTACTTGTGTGGGCCGGAATTTCTTCTGAAAGTCGCACAGAGCTGGTGATCATAGAAAACGGCTCTTTAACTAGCGAAAGATATGTGGAAGAAATCCTCAATGATCACGTTGGTCCATTTATGGTCAATTTAGGTGAGGATGCTATATTTATGCATGACAATGCCCGACCTCATACAGGTAGGATTGTGAATGACTACCTTCAAGAGATGAACATTACTCGTATGGAGTGGCCAGCGCGCAGCCCCGATATCAACCCGATCGAGCATGCTTGGGACGAGCTAGGCAGATGCGTAAAACAACGAAACCCTCCCCCAATCACGCTTCGTGAGCTCAAAATTGCTCTCACAGAGGAATGGGAGAATATTCCCCAAAATCGTATAAGGAACTTGGTGTACAGCATGCCAAACCGCGTAAACGCAGTAATGGAAGCACGAGGAGGCAATACGAAGTATTAAAATTCAAGAAAATCGTAATAAAGTTCAAAAATTTCATGTTTCCTATTTTTGTTTTAAGGAGAGATCAGCAGTTTTTTTCTTTATGTAATTTTGTGTTAATAAAATGTATGGTGACTCATATTTTTTTTACTTTCATTTAAGGAGTATTACATTGTCTATTAAATACAATTTATTGCATTAACCTATCATTTTTAGTTTCCGAGATTTTTAACATTCTTTAAGTGACCCGGATTCATTGCTCTCGAGTGTATTATACAAAACAAAATGACATCTAGCTGCACGAATACATGATTTTTTCATGCTTCGAAAACGTGATATCGTTTGTAAAACATCCAACTCGTATCACTTAAATTCAATTACACATTCCCGGGCGTCTCTCAATATTCTGTTTTTGCAAAGATATCGCTACAATACGACGTATGAAGAGTTGCCATATTGCGTGAATAATAGAGGCAATATGGTAATACTTCATACATCCTGGCGTCGCTTCCTGTGTTTCTGGAGGTATAGAGGTGGCGAAGTGTCAATTTGTGAAGAATTCAATATAGTGTTGTTAATGCGGGCGCGTGGCGTGCGTGACGCACCTACGAGACAATTTTTGGCTATAGGTTGGGTAGATTTTACTACGTACGAGTATAATAAAAATCTTGATGTTAACAGTAAGAATGTACTTTACCTGTATCTATAAGGACGCTTAAGTTTCATCTACTAACCATGTATCATGGTAGAGTTGAACGAACGTGTGCCGCCAAAGTAAGAGTAAACAACAGTGGGACGAGAGAAAATCTGTTTAAATGTAACGTAATCGCATCGTTAACGTATTTAGTACAAACTATCATTTATCTAGTACAATATTGGTACAGATAACTCATTGTTTGTTCTGAACACGTAAACGATACGATAACGTTACACTTGGACAGATTTTCATGCTCGGCCAACTGGAATGAGCAGAGTTTTAAGCCCTCGTTGCTAGTGATTCCATTCTCAAAACATCAAGCTACCTGTAAACACTGACCAGACTTAACAGCTCAGTGAATTAGGAACATGTCAGCCAAACCCATAAATAAATTAGAGATACCTTTCTGTATTCTTTAAGTTATAGCTGTAGGTACTTCAAAGTGTTGAACTCCACTAAATCTACCTTTCCGATTGACGGCCCCTGAAGCCTTTGTATTCTGTCCCTGTCACCTACACACCTGAGATGTATCCCTAATGTATTCCTCGCCCAAACTTATTCCAACGTATTTTCGACTGTCGGTTAAACTCGAGACCACAATTGCCTATAAATCGAACCGTGAAACTGAGTCACTCGTGACCAAGAATTCAAATAAGTTATATGAATTTATGAATCATTTCCTGTATCTGTCGGTGGAATATTTAACTGCTCATAAGACGCTTAGAAAATTAATGATCATTGGGGCTACCACAACGATAATTTGAACGCCTGTGGAAGATGCAATGCCACCGTAAAATTATTTAAATAGATAATTACACTTAAACACACTCAATAGTCTCTTCGGCGGGAAATTAATGAAGCTATCGTAGTCCAATTGCCTTCTACTACATATTTTATGATTTCCTCGGGAAGTGCTGGAAGTGTATACATTTCTAATGAAAGTATGAAACTATTAAATTGTGCTATTAGTTTAACGATCATGCCGTTTAAGACCACTTTTGCTTATCACTGAGTTGCGAGTGTTAATCAAGCCTCATTCATAACATAATGATAACGTGGTTATAAAAATATGTTTTTAAGAATTGAGTACATATTATAATACCATATTTAAACCTCTGCAGTGGTACTAACCAAGACGGTCTCATGGACATACCTAATAGAGTTTCCTAAACTTTACATTTCCTGTCCCAACGGCATTGGAAAAGTTCTTTAATTCTGTCCCCTCTCTGATTATTATAACAAATAACTAAAGCCTTAAGGCGCGGTCTAATCCAAATTTTAAACCAATTTACGATGCTTTACATAATAGTTGAGAATTGCTTATCATATTGGACGATGTAATGCGAATATGCAATTGAATACGTGCTAATACTTTTTATATTTATTTCGTATAATCAAATGATTGAATTTTAATGGTAAAGGAGTCCATAGTTTACTAGTAAATTTCATTGGGAATTCGAATATGATAAATTAATTGACATATATTTGCCCATAATTGAATAAAAATGCTTTTTCCCAAGAAGAAAAATTGCAAAATTTAGGGAATATTGCCGATTTTTTTCTATAAAGTCATGTTTGCTCAATCGTGTATTGGCTCCCATACTTCATAAGAACGTATATTCAATTTACACTACGTTTTTTTTTCGAACTTAAGTTATTAGGTTTAAGCATCGAAAAACTAAGTTTTCGCGAAGTCTAATCATAAAATTGGTCGTAATCTACACTCATTTTGCCTTAAGGTCTAGCAGCCTAGGTTTCGTTCAATAATTGTTTGTTTCCAGTTGTCTATTTAACACATACTTTACTTTTTCTCTTTATCATTTAGAAGTCATATTTATTGTAACCAAATATTGTTTGGAAACAACCACTACCATTGAATGTCTTGTAGTTGGAGCATTACACAAGTCACCGTACAACTCGTCAGATACTCATATCAATCACGAATAGAACAGTTGACCCATGCGTCGGCAAGGGAACTTAAAAATTGGAAACTGTAAACTACTACTGTATTACTGGTTTTACGTAACCAGGAAGGCAAAGTGACGTCATTCGTGGTGATTCAAAACGTTTTAATATAGCGGGGGTGGGATGCAAATAATGCTCGGGTCCGTGACAGGCGTGACAGTGATGCGGGTGACATCCACTTATGTGATACCTCTTGTACAGATTTATGTGTGCTGTACTCGAATTTACTTTGTGGAAAATATAGTCTGAAGAAAATTGTATGAATATCTTTATATTCAGAAAATCTGAGCTAAAAGTATATAAACGTACTTTTAGTTTAGATTTTATGAATTCTACTAAAATAAGATTTACTTGCGTCTACTATCACTAAAATAGTACAAAATGTGTGTCACTTACACGTCACACGAATTTGGATGAAATGTAGGCTATGTATATGTATGTATATGAAATGTAGTATGACTGAACGAGACCCAATGAAACTAAATCTCACAGCACAATAATTATTTTGACTTTAACGATGGAGTTCCCCAAACATTCCGGCTCAGAATTTGTGATGTTTTCACTGTCAAAACTATTCCAGTCATAACTAGAACTTTGTTTTTGTTGGCTGAGTTAATTTCGTGGTTCAAACAATTGATTTTGTTTAATAACTCTGTTGCGATTCACTTCTCTTATCATATTGGTACAAAACTGTATTAACTTTATTGATGAAAATTAGGTATGTGTTTGACGAAATGCGGAGATGCCTCGCCAGTATGGACTGGAAACTAACTAGGTTGTCTGTGCTGTGTAACTCGTATGTGCCTGCGTACACACGGATGAGGCTGATCTGTTTGTAAGGGCAATGAAAATAGGTTTCATTGAAACTGTTTTATAGAGTTAAAACATTAGTACAAACGCTGATTAGTTCCAGTAATTAAGAAGCCTCACTTCGTTTACTGACCAATTTGTAAGAAAATTAATTCGAGTTAGATTTTTAAGTGATGATATTTATATTTATTCTTCTGGTTTTTTTTTCTATTGATATTGAAATTATGAATGACATTACTTTTTATATTAATTTTGCATTTGCCCATTTGAAGCCCTACGCAACGTCCAAGGCGTACGATAGGGGACTCGTGGGGTGTGACGCGCTGCAGGTAATAAATTTGGTGTACTTACAGCGGGCGAACTTCAAAGAAGTTTCCACACTACGAACTTATTTTCTTAAGTTATGCAACTGCAATGATATTCCAACAAACGCTCCTGTTTAATCAATGAAAGGGCATAATGAAACTGGAATGTGTTGTTAAATTAATGCAATTTCTAAGTAATAAAGTTCACAATTGCTTTAATGATTTTCAACTTGATTTCGAGAGCTAGGAAGCAGGTGCTTCTAACTGTGTAGCCATCAAACTGTTTGCGTACCCGTAACGATTGAATACACATTGCACTGCCCCACAGATTAGGGTATAGCTACAACATTGCACGATTTGATTCTATTAATATCCATGAGTTCGTCCTGTACCTACCTAGGTATTATTTGGAGCTATCGCGAATTTCAATCAGATAGATCATAGAAGTCAAGACAAAGTCATGAAATTTAATAGTTGAGGGAAAGAAAAGTCCCTATTCTTCTATCAATTTAAAGGTATCCTTGACGTTGTATTCAAAAATTTACAGAATATACTGAACAGCTTGTAATAATAAAATATTTAATATGTATTTTTCTATAATGTCATATCTATTCCTTACATTTTTTTTTAAATTAAATATTTACTCGCCCCGTTTCAAAAAATAAGCTAGCTAGTTAACATGCACCGACAATGGATTATTCGTGCAAGTTTCATTATAGCATTATCACTATTATAAATTGAAAAGCACCATATGAATATGTATCTATCTATATCTATACTAATGCTAATATTATAAAGAGGAAAGATTTGTATGTATGTTTGTAACGAAATGGCTCAAAAAGCACTGGACCGATTAGATATAGAAGATTCATTATCATCAGCCATCACCGCGCGGTTGAAATCGCGGAGAGCGATACATAGATGCTCTGACAACCCAATTATTTTTGATTCAACCTTACTACTAGAATAACAAATTCGTATTATATCAAACTTGAGCAGTACGGCTATTATGTATCTCAGTTGCTAACAAATGTTGATTTAAATCGAAAAAAATGGCCGCTCTATGTCACTTTTGTTAGCTCCAGTCATCAACTTACTAACATTTATGCTTACAGGAGTTGTCCAAACTGACATAGAGCCGCCAATTATCAAGATTTCAATCAACC
The DNA here is from genome assembly GCA_917880725.1 of Selenia dentaria. Taxonomy (NCBI): domain Eukaryota; kingdom Metazoa; phylum Arthropoda; class Insecta; order Lepidoptera; family Geometridae; genus Selenia; species Selenia dentaria. Next base: position 13,566,536 of record OU862888.1, on the reverse strand, counting down.
TTTGTTAGCAACCGAGATACATAATGGCCCTGCAGGTCTCATTTGCTATATGCGAAGCGATTGCCAAAAGTGACAACGGAAAACCAAACATGAAACGATATCTAAATGGCTACAAACATCAGATGACATACGAATGAACCCAATAATGGTCCCGACCATTCGTGTCATGTCTGATGCAGGCTTCAGAGATAGTGGCCTCTTTTATATTCACTGCGGGCCACGAGTAATGCTCCACACCAGAATTTGTGAAGTCACAGACATTTTCTTATTTGTCTTGGAAAAAATATTGTGTTCGGTGGCGTAAGTATTTATTTCCGTTTCTGGAGTATGTTGTTGTATATTTTGTAGTCCCTGCTTTTTAAGGTTTTATTAGCAAATATTACGCTGAGAAACGTTTTTCTCACAGAGGTTTAAATTAAATGACGATATATACGACTAAGTATTTTACTAAGAACTGATTTAAGTATTATTATTGTTTTTTTTGCAATTCTCTTTATTCTGTTGAACTAGAGAGCAATAATTCAAAGCATGAATAACAATATGTATTCAAATATTCTTAAAAAAATAATTTCAATGACACAAAGTACCAAAAATGTTATCGCCGTTCATATAAATTCATAAAATTATAATTTATCTATAAAAAGTAATACAAATCGAATTAAAATGTACCTACTATAGTGACTACGAATAAGATAAAACGTGATAGTATTATGGATATATTTTAATTTAAAAACAGCATCTAAATCACTGTCTGCGAATATAGTGCTTAAAAATCTAGCAACGTTACCTCGCTGTATAACTAGGCTGATAATAATATATATAATAATAAATAATTAATAATAAATTAATTAATTAAGACGTTGGCCGAGGTAAGCACCAGCTCTTTTGTCACTCATAGTTTTTTTTTTTTACAACATCCACACAAAGGTCTTCAGGTCCCAAACTAAGCATAGCCTGTACTATGGTGACCTGATGACTGATATACATACTTAAATACATATACACACCCAGACACAGATCAAACAGACATGTTCATGCACACAAATGTTTGACCTGTCCGGGGATCGCACCCGGGACCCGGAGAGGACCCGGGAGTTATAAATATCAGGAATGTTTTCATAAGGTATCTGTATAAAAAATGAAGATATACCTAATTTAAAAATCCTGACATTCACCCTGGACGAGATAAGCATCGCACGACGTATAAAGCCGACATTCGAATACCACTTGATGTGCAAGGTGCGAAGTGGCTCGCTGCGCGAAACGTGACATCACGAGGGAATTGAAATGACGATATGTAGTTGCATCCATCCGTATATACCACTAAATATTTACCGCAATTCTCTACCCTATTCCTTTCTCATAAGGGTGCCTTGAAATTCTTTCTACAAGTTTTGTGACTATACCATAAAACAAACGTTAAGGACATATTTTCTTTATTGCCTTACCTTGCGTCCTTGTATGGCTGCATTCCTTTCATCGGATGCAATATGAGGCTACTTGTTAACGAACCTATATAAATGTTACTGACTTTAAAAATCGGGAAGGTTTTCAAGTCTATGGGTAGATTTAACTCTAACCGACTTCCAAAATGGGGAACGTTTTCAAGTCTACGGATAGTTTTAAAATATTGTATATGACCAAGCCTAATTATTTCATCTCATCATCTCAGCCGTAGGACGTCCACTGCTGAACATAGGCCTCCCCCATGATTTTCCAAAAGGACCGGTTGGAAGCGGCCTGCATCCAACGTCGTCCTGCGACCTTCATCAGGTCGTCTGTCTACCGTGTTGGTGGACGACCTACTCTGCGCTTTCCGGTCCGTTGTCTCCACTCCAGAACATTTCGGCCCCATCGGCCATCTGTTCTGCGTGCTATGTGCCCTGTCCACTGCCACTTCAACTGGCTAATCTTCTGCGCTATGTCGGTGACTTTCGTTCTTCTACGGATCTCCTCATTTCTGATTCGATCACGTAGAGAGGAGACCATTTTTAGAAGATTCTTTTTAGGTAAAATTTATGGTCAATAATAATTTAAACGTGTTGTTTTCTGTGATGATATTATAGTCTTAAGCCAAGGTATGAAGTATCGCAACATATTTTAAGATTTTCTGCAGTAGTAGAAATCAGTTTCATATCTCACTATTTATTAAAAACCAGGTTGAATAGAATAATAGTATTCAAGTCAATTCTTGAGTGAACTATGGATGAGAGTCTTTCAAGCGTTCGGTGACGATGACGCGAGTTCCATGATTCTTACTCACCCAAAAAGTGCTAAACGCGCACGGTTTCGGCTTTTAGGGTAATTTGAACTTTAGTATGACATGTACTGTATGATTTCAATACAATTAATACGTGGTAATAAAAAATACGTGGTTTCAACTACAACGATAAAATCGTATTTGTAAACCTTGGTTTTGGAATGACGACCCACACATGCCAACGACAATTAATTAATTAAATGAAATAATTGCAATGTATTGGTGCCATAAATTATCGCATGATTATCTTATCCTAGTACTCGAATAGCCCTTCAACATGAAATAGCAAAACGGAAAGGGATGGGTAGAACCCATGTCCCCACTCCCGACTATCTTCTCACTGATTTTAAAAACGTGTATGGCCCATTAAGTCCGTCATCGAGTTCGATTTATGGTCGGCTGACGATGTCCCCCACCAATAAAAGTCGATGAGCCGTGATCTGTATGCCAAAACTTCCACAATGGAGCAATAAGCTGGTATTTCTGTGTACCGAAGCTTCCTGGTGCATGTATTGGAGAACATAAAACAGTCTGTATAATAATTAAGCTGATGATTTATTGATATTAAAAATTTAAATGGCTTTGGGCAATTTCTTTTCCGATGTGTGCAGTGTTTCAAGTACTTATAGTATAGAAGAACTGGATTCCTCTGTGGCTTATGGATACCAAACAACTGCAAAATGGCTAGGTAATAAAATAACTAGGTAGAAATTGAGCGGATTTTAAAGCAAAATATTTTTAGAACTATGTATGCATTTAAACCTATTAGATTACGCAATCCAAATAAATAAAATTAAATATCTTAAAGTAATTATAATGTATTTTACTATATAATCCATCAAAGGTCACACGGCCAGACACAATAGAAATTTTATTGTTATAATGACATCGACTCTTGAAGGGATAATTGATACCAACTAGTTATCTGTTCCTGTGGATGAATTTAATATTGAATGATTTAAAATCAAAGAAGAATGAAATTCTATTTTATCATATGGTTTACATAAAATAATACCAAATATTAAAAGGTAAGCGGAAGGATTACAAAGACAAAAGACAAATTCACGGCACTACATCTAAAGGAATTTCCATGATTTGTTGTTTTCTGTTAATATATTTGATTTGCGTACTCTGTGTACGCGAATTAATTTAATAACGCCTCAGCTTTGTTCTCAGAATCTTTGTTACCAAGTTTATTTATTCTCCCATTTAAGGGCCTTTCGGATGTGTTGTGTGGGTATTTTCCTCTTTCGAAACAGTCTCAACACAACATATTCAGTCGTCTGAAATAAACTCTTCCTTTATCGCTCCATTTACGTGACATGAATTGTAAGCTTATTCTCTTCTAAGAACAGGTTTTTAAATAATGATAATACGTATAATATATTACTTTTAAATATTTATGTAATGAGCAGATTTTTGTGTTCTTGCCTTCCGAGATCAAAAAAGATACCAAGGGCAGTCATGAACTTTGATTTTACGAAGGTAGGATATACTCATATACAATCCAAGACAGCTTGCCTCCTTGATTCTTTCCTATTTTTTCCTGATACCGAATCGCGTCACCTGATGTAACACGGAAATGTAGTTTCTAATGTCATATTCCATGAGAGTTATATCAGAGCGTTAATTTCGTACATGAGTAATAAATGTTTTACCTAATACGTGTACGTATTAAAATTGTTAATATAAAAACATAACTCTGAAGCACTTAGTAAAATTAGCATTTTATGGTAATCAGTTTGCGTATCACAGATTCTCTTTGACAAAATACTGTATATATTTTGTCTCTCTTTTATATTCAATGTCGTAAATAGTTCGGGCGATTAGAGGTATTTGCAATTGAAATGAACTGCCTGCCAGTAGTTGGAGTTACCCTCGTGCTTTCGAATCGATCGTATGCCGAATGGTTTCGTTACGCTTCTTTTTGATTTTAACGCTTTCCAACTGTGAATTGCACCAAATGACATAATTGGGAAAAGTGATTTAATTATCTGACCCGTCATCAAAGCGGGTGGGAGAAAAAGAGTGTATTATTTTCATTAATAAGAAATTATTTATCGTAAAGTTCCACGAAATATCAGCATTCAGACCTAATTGAGCGTGGAATTATGTCAATTATTAATTTACTTATTAACTCTAGGGAAGGAACAGTTAGAACAGGAAAGAATCGTGTTAACTTAACACAGTCATAATTTCGCTTCCTAAAGCATACTTCAAACCTTTTAACAGTGTTTAGGGTTGGTTAAAGCTTTGGGTAGTATTGCGACTTTCAAGGGCTACCATGTTGTTTAATATAGAGATAGATACCCTACACAAAAACATAAAATACTTACTAATATTTATATTAACTAATACCAAAAAGAACGTGACTATTATCATTAAGTAGGCACTCACTACACCTAAATTTATCAAACTTTTCAGTGTCAATTACAAGAGAGATCTCTGTAAGTTATTTTTCTAAGTTCCTAACTTTGCCCCTTAGAACTTTAAAGGTCACAGCGAAATGTGTAGTAAGACTGAGACAGTTTCGTTTCCAAATTAATGAGGTTCCGAGTGAATAAACTTGTAAAGGGTGACTTGTGGCGGAGAAACAGCATAAAACGATAAAGTATTGGACATACCTCGGCAACGCTGTGCGGATGCGAATCTAATGTCTTGGAGTAAATTTGTACTCGCACAAGGCGGCGCGGCGGTTCGCTTGAGCATCAATTTTGAATCGACACAGAGTCACCTTTAGCGAATCTATGAATATGGCTCCTGGGTGCCAATAAGGTGACCTACTAGGTGGTACTACGGCACTTTTGCGAACGTCAGTCTTGGTAGGTAAATAGGTACCACCGCAGTGGCAGATATTCTTGCTTTTTATGCATTTAGGTGATAATATGAGCAAGTTGTGTGCCAGATGTTTAGCACTACGATCGCTTAAAACAGTTGCAGTGCCACCCAGTGCTTAGAACTGTAGTTTTACGTGGCACTGTACTGCGCTCGTCAACCCGAGATATTGGTTGTTGAGTTTTCGCCCAGTACTTTCATTTCCTACAGACCCTTCACACCCTAACACAGTAATGCTTACGCACTATTGATTTGCATCAGAATATCTGGCACTGTGGTGGTACTACGAACGTTAGCCTTTTGCACAAGAGGCCTACCACTCAGTAGGATGGGTTTCTTCGCGTCTTACGATTCACATCCTGACGGCGGAGGGAATATTCTATCTCCTCCCCTTACGGTAAAAAGCTGAAGTGTGAAAGATCTACAATGTAAAGTTGAAGCTGTACTCAGTGCAATTAAGGTTCGAATGAGAGTGAACAGATATGTATCGGGGTAACGATCGCTGTGCCGTATCACCTAGGACTTGGCATCATAATGGTCTGGGTGGAACTGCAACTATCATGACGCGTAACGCTTACCGTCTCTTTTTACTTAAAAGTATAGTTATAAGTAGTATAAGTTGGCACTGGTTTATTCTTTGGTTCGCAATCGCTCATGTTTGACCAGAGCTAACGAGAAAATTACCATTGTTACGATACTTCGTGGAGTTAGCGAAGGTGTGGTTGTGGTTTAGCTCAAACCACAAAACACAGAAGTACTTTTAACTTCCAAAGGCATTGATGAGAATAACTTACATAATTATACAAATTTCTGAACTTGTTCAAACTAGTAAAAGACGTGATATATTTGCTATTACTAAACATTTGAAACAATTTTCTTTTATTCACTTGATTTAACATTTGTTATAATAATTATGCTGTTTTATATTGTTGTTGGTACTTGACGTGTTTGATTGATTTTGATTATTATTGACGTGGTTTTTGTTCTTTTACTGTATATCGACGTTCATTTATTATTATTTTTACTGATATTATGATCGTATTGGCATGACTCTTTCATTAATTTACTAGAAAAAAACTTGCAAACAATCACTCGAGTTTGTACGCCTTCCCAGACAAAACATCTGAATTCTGATACAAAAAAAACATTCCATTTCAAAAATGTATTTCAATCATGATTCTGGCAAATAAACTTATCCTTCATATATTTTTAGTTCGTTGTTTTTAGTTTCTTCGACATACCTATAAAGCATGTAACAATTCAATCTGATGACCCAAGCATTTGAAAATAAAGCAATATATATTATATACACATAACATATTAAATGTAATGCACTTACATTACACTGTTTGAAAATAATTTAGAAGCAGATGTGTCCAACATTAAACTTGTTAAGATTACCAAAATTACTGTCTGTAAAGGCCATTTAACATAACGGAAAGTACAATATAGGACGGGACGTTGTATGCTTAATCCGCTATATTATTTGTCATAGCTTTTTGTTGGTAGTCTAAATTTTTTGTCACATGTTAGGGTAGAAAAAGTACACGTCGCTTGTTGTATAACACGCCATTGTTAATCTCTCGGTAGCGATACATCTAAACAGTTGTCTATTGTGATGGATAATCGAATATGCGGGTATAATCGATGCTATAAAATAACACCATTCAATAAAAATGGTTATTGTTCGGGCACGTTGCATTGAAACTTTTACTTTCACTTTGAGTGCACAGCTATCGCGGTAGTCAAGCCACTCTAGCTGGATATTCCCACAATTATGCCTTTAACTTTCTTCTCTACGATTACGTTAATAAACTAAGGTTTCTAAAACAGCTACTATACAACTGTAATTTTAATACGAATGAACAACTGTACCTACACGTATGTTCAACTATTATAATAGGGTTCGAGGTACTAAAGGTAAACTTCGAGGCTTAAAGAAGCTAAGACAGGGTTCTTGTTAATAGATAAATCTGTCACTAAATCAAGTGTTTAACATTGCACCAAAACTTATTCTAACTACCTACTTGTTCGACAGCAAAGAAAGTTCTATAAAGTAAACACTTGCATCACCAACTCCAAACACTTATTACTTAGACGTGTAGTGTATTACAGTGGAAACTAGGTAAATTGAAGGAAGCCAGACAAGAGGGTGTTCCGGTTTCGAGCGAAATGCCAGGTCGGCATAGGTGGGGCTTCCGACGCCGACCGCACCGTCCGCTTATTTACCCGTGTATTAACTAACCTGACTTGCCAGCCACAACCTCCTGCATGAACACATTTACACCTTGTCATAATGTACTTCTAAGAATGTAATCGTTTTACCATTCTTTTCTATCCAACAAATATAAACTTAGGCTCGACAATAGGTATATTATTAAATAACATTTTGAATATTCTTAATTAGAAAATCAGTTTTTCAAACAATACGAAATTTTGAAACAAATGTTGATATAAGAATATTTCCAGTGTTTTTACAGCAAATGTTGAAAGAGGATTAAATCCCAGCCCTTTTTATAATCGCAATGGATAAGAAGAAAGGGACCACAAATACTGCGCAAAAAATTGTAAAGTTTCAACGCAATGTGTTGGCGAAATATTACCAAAAAAGGTAGCCGTTAACATTGCATACATTTAAAATTGTACTTACACCATTTTTTTTTTATTTTTTTTATTATCTTTTTTTTTTGAAGGGGGTTTTGTCATAAATTGAATATGTCACCCCCATAGGTTCACAATTATCTTATTACTATCAACAATACTTAATTATACACAATACTTAATTATACACAATACTTAAATAAAGTTGTAATAGCATTTTGGCCTCCTCTGATAGAGGAAACGCCAAAATGCTGTTACAAATACCTACATTATTATTAAACATAAAACTCATATTCTGTCGTCGGGCTTCGCTCCGAACACACTCCATCAACATGTGATGGACGTCCTCAACTATTCCACACTCCGGGCAATTAGGTGAATTCACCATACCCATTAAATATTTGAACTTGTTTGATGGAATGTGTCCAGAGCGAAGTCTTAACAGCGATACTATATATCTTCTGCTCATTTTACAGTGGTCAAACCATGGATAGCGGGGAGGCTGGCATTGTATTGTCTGATACCAAATACCTTTGGTTCTTGATCGTTCATCAAAGTATTCATGCCACATTTGTCTACAATTTGATTTAACGTTTCTTAGTATCTCACTATGCAGTGGTAAACAGTTGTAAGTAATGCCGTTTCTTATCGCCTGTCGCGCCGCGCGGTCTACCTCCTCATTACCTATAATACCTACATGTGAAGGGATCCACTGGATTATCACCTCTCTATTTAGTTCGCGAAGCTTACAGATGGATACAAGGATACTGTAGGCTATCGGATGCCCTCGAAAGCTCGAGGGTAACCGAGCCAAATGCAAAATTGCACTTTTTGAGTCAGATAAAATAATAACATTTTTGTTATCTAACGATTCCAAATACGACAATGCTTCGGATATCGCGATCAATTCACAGTGCATTATAGATAAATCGGCACTTATCTTGAATTTTGCGCGCATATCTACCTGCGGGTCAAAGAAAGCAGCTCCACATCCACTTTCATCCTTCGATCCATCTGTATAGATTTCGTAAAATGAGTTATAATTACAAGCTAGGTATTCAGAGCACGCGTTGCGCAAGCCGGTTACAGTAATATGTCTTTTTGATCTTTCTATTCCATCTACGTTTACTCTAATGTTCTTACTTAGTACGTAGTTACTTATCCAAGTGTCAAGGGAATATATTGGTAGTTTTGTATCTGTATGGATGGACGTATTGTAATATTTCCTATGTGTTTCAATTAGCAAAGGTATTTTTTTCCGTCTCCAGTACTCATTAAGACATAGAGTATTAAGTTCTTCTAAAACTTTAATAGTTACGTTATCGCCAAATGATCGGGATCGGAGCCAAAACTTGTCTGCCAGGTATTTTCTGCGAATATGTAATGGTTGGATGCATAGCTCGCTTTCCATTACGTGGATAGGTGAGCTTTTTATAAACCCCCCTACCACTCTCATGGCTTGATTCTGTGTTTTATCCAGCTTATATAAATGACTTTTAACACTGTTGTCGTATAAAAAGCTGCCATAATCCAATCTGCTTCTAATGACTGCCAGATACAGTCGCCTTAGGTGCTTGGGATGAATCCCCCATTGTGAACCAGCAAGAACTTTAAAAACATTGAGAAATTTTAAAATTTTATATCGCGTTTCATTTATGTGTCTACCCCAGTTCAGGCTTCTATCAAACCACATACCTAAGTATTTGACACTGTCTACTTGCTGTATGCTATTATTGTTAATATATAAGGTTACACTGTATCTATTCAAGTTCCTAGTATAAGGTCGGGTAAATACACATAACTTGGTTTTCCTGCACGAGATACTCATACCTAAGTCTCCTACCATAATATTTAGCGCATTGAGAGCATTCTGTATAGCAGTACCTGCATCAAATAAGTTCTTGCAACTGGCATACATCACAAAATCGTCAGCATACTGGGATACATGGACATACCTACTTAGTTGTTTACATATATTTATAGTGGCCACGTTAAATAACAGTGGAGATATGGGGTCTCCCTGAGCTATACCAGTTCCCGATGATCTAACAATATATTCATTCTGACTTAACTCAATAGATAGACGTCTTAGATGTAAAATTCCCACAAGTACCTACAGATACCCGCACCCACTCCAAGGTTGTCCAACGTTCGCAATAGGCTGATTACATTCACGTTGTTATATGCGTTGTCTATGTCAACAAAGCACCCTACTGTTACGTAACCTTTTGTAAAACCACTTTGTATTCTTGATACCAGCCTCGTCAAGTTATCCATGCAAGACCGAGATCTTCTAAATCCCACTGTTTCTTCCGAAAAACAGTTATTTTTTTCACAGTACCATTCTAATCTATGGGTAATGATTGTATGGAATATCTTGCATGGACATGACAGTAATGCTATGGGCCTAAAGCTCGACGCCAAACTAGCTGCAACTTCCGGCTTCGGTACAGGAACTATTCTGACTTCTCTCCATTGGCTTGGTACGAAACTAAAGGATAGGAATTTGTTATACAAGGAAACTAATATGTCCTTGGCTAAATCTGGGAGATTTTCAATCATAGAGTATGATATTCCGTCTATACCTGGTGCTGTGTCAGACTGCTTAATAGAGTTTTTGAGTTCCTGTATCGAAACAGGGGCCGACAAACGATAGTTATCTCTTACAAATGTAGGGGCGTCTGGAGATGCATAGTCCGGCGCTAAGATACGCAAAAGTGATTCTGCTTTCTCAAGTGTTATGCTACCCCTTGGTGAATTGTAGCCCTTAATCCATCGCATTTTAGTCCACATTTCAGTTGAAGATGTTACACTGTCTATGCTATTACAAAAACCGTGCCATGACTCAGACCTTCCACCACGAATTACCCTCTGTGCTATACTGAGTTTATCCTTTAGGAGACTCAAATTATCTGGCGTAGGGTTCCTCCTAAACTCTGCAAGTGATCTGCGTCTTTTTGCTACTGCCTCTGCTAAATTCTGATTCCAGTATGGTTTGGGTCTAAACTTTTGTTGATGAATAGGGTTTTCACAAATTTTTATAAATGGAATATGTGCATTAGCTGCCTTATTTAAAACATTTATAAAATAATCGTATGCATCCTGTAGGTTTTCTGGCAGTACATTGTTCAAAAACTCTCGTTCTATGCTTGATCTATATTTAGTCCAGTCTGCCTGTTTAAAATTACGTTTCGATTTATTTATGTTACATGCCATTATATTAATTTTCATTTTAATTATTAAGTGATCGCTTCCTAGGTTTTCGTTCAAGACCTTCCAATCAAATTTTAACGCTATATCTGGAGAAGCCAAAGAAATATCTGGAGATGTTTTTTGTATAGTGCTGTTCACCAACTTCACACGAGTGTGTCCACCATCGTTGAGAGATATAAAATCATTGTCTAATATTGAATCAAAGATTTGACTGCCTCTTGTATCTATCTTAGTCGACCAGTTTGTATGATGAGCGTTTAGATCTCCAGCTATTAAAGTTTTTTGATTACCTAGGGTAAAAATCTGTTCCCAGTCACGTGAAGTAGTGCTGACGTTTGATGGACAGTATAAAGATATAATTTTTTCTAGCTGATCGCAGTTGAGTAGTTTGACATATACTATCTGAATCAGTGCATTTGACAATTCAACATGACATTGTTGCGCTTTTATTGATCGATGAGTAATAACAGCGACCCCTCCATAGCCATCAGCTCTGTCTGATCTATAAATGTTGTAATCACTTACACGATATTCACTGTCCGGGTCTAACCACGTTTCGCTTATTATCGCAATATGTATACGTTCTTGGTATAAAAGCGCTTCCAATTCTACACTTTTCGGACGAATGCTTTGAGCATTCCATTGGATCATATTTACTGTGATTTGTTGGTTGTTGTAATCCATAACTGTTTTATTAGGTTACAACAAGGCCAATCTGCAAAAAATTCTAAGACAAAGGATACCAACCCCTCAAAAATTATACCCACACATTTCTTGATCTTATCTTCCCACGAACTATTATCACCTTCCGTTATTGTCTTCTTTAGTTTTTTAAGTAGTATTTGCCACGATTTTTTTTGTTTATTAATTGTGATATTTTCTAGATGCGGTTGGTTTTCGGTTCTACTATCGCTTTCACTTGTTCTGGACATGCGCTCAAAAGTATTATATTCTTTTTCTTCACGCATCTTCGATCTCAATTTTCGTTTTTCCATTTCCTTACTCTTTTTGGGTTTTTTTTGAGCTTCCTTTGTAACATTCGCATACGTTGGAGTCAAATCAGGTACCGGTGTTACTAGTTCCGGCCTGTTATTCAAATGGTCACTTATATGTACAGATGACAGCAACGGAGGTTCTTCAAAGTTGTTTATCTGGTGGGGCGACGGCGGAATATATAACGTAAGGGCTCTTCTGTAGGAACAATTAAATTCTGCCATCAAGTCTCTTATTTTTTTTTCTTTAATAAATATCGGGCAAATTTTAGCCATTGCCATATGCTGACCAGTACAATTATTGCATTTAAATTCTGTTGTCTCACAGTTAGCGTGAGACTTTGAACATTTAGGACATATTATTTTTAGTGAAGGACACAGTCGTATTGAATGGCCGTAGCGCCAACATCGTGAACATTGCGTCACAGGGTATGTATATGGACTAACTTTCACTCTAGTATCATATATGTACACATATGCGGGCAAAGATGACCCTTTGAAGCATATTCTCACCGATTCACTAAGTTCCCAGTGTCCATCGTTAGTATTTTTGCGTTTCAACCTTTTGACTGCCAAAATTGCAGTCTCACTGCTAAGTTCTTGTAATATATCTTCCTCGCTCAGATCTATATCAATATCTTTAATTACTCCGTATGACTGGTCAATTTCTAATGTTTTTTGGCTTTTGAACCCATTTTCGTTGAAACTTTTACTCTGTATTAATTTATCGGCACTTTCTTCGTCATTAAATTGGATTAAGACCTTATATGCGTTTATATATTTCACTCTTATCACATTCGGTATACATTCAGTTTTTAACATCTTAGCCAAACCAAATTGTTTAGGCAATCTTTCGGTGCAAGTCAGGCTCACATCAACTTTATCCTCCGGAACCCTCGTTGATTCGTTAATATTCCCTGCCCGTCCAAACCTTTTTGCTTTTCGCACCACTGTCGTCCATATCTCTTCTTGATTCATATCTCTGTTTCACTTAGGAGCTCTTTCCAAATCCATATCATTAGGTTTTTCTATGCTGCATGCATGAACAATATTTTCCATACTTCTTGTCATCTCACTCTCGCTATATTCCGTAATTATATTATTTCCTATGTCGTCCTCAATTTGCACAGAAACGACGTTTTCGTTGCTAGTCATTGTTAGGTAGCAAACGATCAATACATCGTAAACAAAGCGCACGTACGTGCGGTGAGCGCTGCTCGAACCGGTTCGAGATCGAACGATACGTCGACGCGTCCTACGTAATCCGGCGCCCGCGCGCGACTGACTTACACCATTCTGCAAAAACTTGCTGTTTTTATTGCCTTGGTCCCATTTGCTCTATGCATATATTTTGTGTGTTTTAGTTTAGGACAGTGTCTACTCATGTACTCATTTTTCATTCATATTCTGTTTTTATTAAGAACAAGCTTATATAGTTTATTATTAGTTATAAAATAGATTATTTTATTAAGTACGATAATATATATTATTTTAAATATATTATTTACTACTATATTATTCACTATATACATACTCTTACTACGATGCCACAACTCGTCTATAGTGCGTTTAAAAACAGATGCTGTGCTGGACGATAACTTTTGCTCCGATTGGTAGCATATTGGTCGTTGTAATGCATGAGAACCCCATGGATCTAGATAAAGATGCGTATGCAATGGTACATGTATAAATGTATTAAAACTTGTTTAAAATCTACCGTTATACTTACCTTCAGCTTTTCCCGAATTTGTTTAATCCATCACGTATTTAAGTAAAATGTTATGAATAACATTACAATAGGTAGAAGGTATTCTTTAAAATTTCAATAAATTAAAAAATAGTAAATAAAACATACCTACTAATAAAGGTATTTATAAGATGATTAGTTCTAAATTATATGCCGAATATAAATTGATCAACAAAAAATATTTGAAAGAAAATTGTAAAGTGCAAGATCAATTACGCTAAATTGCAAACACGCTCAACAGGGTTCCGTACCATTATCACGTTTGTTGCATGGAAAATTTTATATTAAATATTATTTTATATTAAATTTATTATTTATTTTTAAAGTGATCAATACAACTCAATAGTCTCTGAATGTTTCAAGCGTCAACCTGTTGCCGTTATGAATATCCAGCATAAACGAGCAATAAAATCACGTTTGTTCTTACCCTTTGATATTTATCCTATTCTGTTTTATAGTATTTGTTGTTATAGCGGCAACAGAAAAATTACAGTCAAATTATCACGTTTCATGAGATACAGCCTGGTGACAGACAGACAGCGGAGTCTTAGTAATAGGATCTCGTTTTATACTCTTTGGGTACAGAGCCCTAAAAACAAGTTATTTTTAAAAATCTTTTTATATAATATAATTTTCATTTTTCAAACTCCAATAACTTACCAATTTAATTTCCTAATTTCTTAATCATACAACAATTGATTTAGTAGAATCAATGAAATAGAACAATTGTTAGTTTAGTCAACACAAAGCTGTTACAAATTTCTTAGCGTCCAAACATTAATTCTGATTTACAGAAATATTTACAACAAATGGTTTAGGGAAGATGAATGATTACACTTTTCACAACTCTGCTGGGAGATTTATTCGGGTCCAGCTGTAAATAAATGGACGTGTTGCCGTCAAACCATCAATAAAATGTTCGTGAACATATCACTCAACAACTTTTGGACAAAGCGAAGATGTGGGTAACGCACAAAGAAATGTGTTTTAGTTTCTGAACGAACCTCAAAAGCCTCTGTACAATATTTTGTTTATGTTGATTGATATCAGTTATTATTGTTGGTTTTCACTCGAGTGAAACGAAACAAATATTTAAACTTTCTTCTTCTTGCTGGAACAGCTCAACAGATTTGAGTGAAACTCTGAAGGGCGATGGATAAACCTGGATGTGTTCTTGTGTTCCTTTCCTGTCGGATAAAGACAAGACGGGCTAGTCCTGCGTAAGAACTCCCAATGGCAGTAGTAAAACGCACAGAGTTTAAAGCATACAATATTGTGTTATCGTATTTTTGTAGTTGCCAAGTAACTTCACTTGCTATAGAGTTTATTTTAGTACTCAGATTTGGCAGTGCTTGAAGAGTCCTGCTTGGAGGCAAAGTATCTGATGATAGATTTTTGCAGAGTCAGATTTACCTGTCTGTTCATTTCACACCTCATTTTTTAGTTTGTCCTCCCACTGAGTAAAGCCACGGTACGGTAAAACATGAACTCTGACAACTGACTACTGACATTCCTTTCCCTTACCATACAACTTTACTTTCACTCGTATCCTATGGTTTCTAACAGTACATACAGTAAAAAGTAAGTATTAATCTGGCAAAATGGTTTGATTTTGTAGGACTGTATCTTGATAAATTCAATTTATAAGTAACCCGTGGTTTGATAAGATGCCAATTAAGCGCAAATACATTATGTAGCACTTGTGACTTCGCTCCGGACACATTCCGTTAAAAAAGTTTAAATGTTTAAATGCCCTATCAGAAAACCAAACTGCATGTCCTGTGGTGTATTGAAAGTTGTTCAACATGTTTTAATGGAGTATGTTAGAAACAAAGAGAAACGCCAAATTTATAAAAAATGTCTTGGACGAAAATCTGTAATCGTCTCCTTGCATTTCCTTGTTCAGATGAGGTCTGGGCTCTACTTAAATGGTTGAATCGTAGTAAGTAACGTTTCCTACAGCAGCGTGATTAATTAACCAATTAAATGATAAGATATACTCGTCAGTATATTGTATCTTATATGATAATTATACTGAACTCAGAACGTACGCGCGTTAAGTATAATACAGCGAGGGTAAGCAATTCTGTTTTCCATTAACATACTCGTTTTATTTAGTGAAGACAGTTTAACTTCCTAAATGGTGCTCACATCCGCAAACATAAAACCGTGCGAAGGACTGATGCATATTTTTGGAGAACGATACGATATATACAGGAATGTCTGTATTAAGTCATGGAATGAAGCCACTGCTTGGATTAGTTCATGCATATCAACGGAGCTAACAATGGCTCCGTTGTCCTCAAGCAGTTCATATTGAATGCAACTGAGCGCGCCACTCGACGCAGCCAGCGGCAAATCAAAAGGGTACGATTACGCTGAAGCTCTCAGCTGGTGGTCTGACATCCATACCGGAGCCTTTTATTATTACTCAATTGTAATCTGATTTACTATTTTTATTATATCTCTAACGTCTGCTTAGCGTAGACCATACTTTGCAAGTTTTGAGTGAATAATGCTCTTAGAGACTCTAGAAAGTTAAATTTGATGTCAGACACGGATTGTCGGAAGACGCGGGTACGAAATATATCCGAGGATGTGTAATGTATCTCTCTTAATTTTCAAAGTCAGATTTATTGTGTTTAATCTTTAATATACATATAACTCTATCTTCACTTGTCGAGAGATATATTTTTTTCTTCTTACTTCTCCTAACTTTAACATTGACGTTGTTAAACAATTGCAATTACTATGAGATGACCGTCCAAGCAATGCCACTTTGAGTCACAAAAGTCACAGTCAAAAAAATAGGTTTTTTGCTCGAATATGTACTTGTACTTGCTGCGAAGACGGGACAAAAACCCAGCATTGATTTACTTCTTTTTCCTAGATTTGTGTATTTATAATTTTTAACGCGTAATAGTGGCAGATTATTAACCGTTAAATGTTGAAATACATTAAATAACAGTTAAGTGTTGCAAAGTGCACGAGTGTATGCAAGTGTTCAAAAATCATAAAACGTGGTTTTTGTGTATTCCTCGTCGATCGCCTTAGAAAGTTTTAGTAATGTAACCGTTTTACTAGAACGTAACTTAAACAAGACAATGACAGACTTATTTAAGTGACTGTTACTTGAATGCAACTGTGAAAAATCTCACTTGAAAATATATTTATATATATAAAGGGTTTTTCAACAAGTACTTTGTTTTCTAAAAGAAAATAAAACAAAGAATTTAGATTAAGGGTGATTAAATTTTTATTGTATTACGAAGAGAAAAGTTCGGTAATTATGAATAAAAAATGCTATCTGGCAAATGTACACCACGACCACGCTGAAGGATGTCGATTCTTTCATCAAAGTTTTTAATCACTTTTTGGCAAAATGGCGTGTTTATTTCGTAAATCACATCACTGATTTTGAGTTTTAAGGCTGCAATCGATTCGATTGGCTCCGTATAGACTCTGTCCTTAACATAGTCCCACAGAAAATAATGCAGTGGTTTTAATAAATCACACAATTTTAGCCAGATTGCCACTTAACAGCTGAACTTCGTGAAATTTGAATGCGATCGGGAAATTTGGTTTGCAATAAATTGATCGTTTGGAAATTGGATGTGTGACATGTGGCATACATGTCAGTGATATCCACGTCATCAATAATAGGCCACAATAGCGGTCTCAGAAGGACGATTATGTTGTCCGAAAATATCACGAATTTTACGAAATGTAACTTTAACAGAACCGCCATTTTCATAGTGGATATTAATGATTTTAATGCAATTTTCGAGCAAAATTGAATTCATTGTAACAATTGCCAAAGCATCTACTACGAATACGTCAAAAAATTAAATGTCAAAACTGTCATATTGTTGGTGTGCCCCAATTGAAAAACGAAATACTTGTTGAAAAACCCCTTTATTTAATTTGAGGAATGGGCACGAGCCCACATATTAAGGATGCATGAATGTAATGTACAAGCATCGTCGTCAGATTCATATTTTATCTCTCTCTAAGTTAAGTCCAGAAGCTGGACGCCTTAATCTATTCGGGCTTCCAGTTTTGTAAGCACCTAATCAACGAATCCAACTACGATGCCTTTGAACTTGGCGGTGGCTCAGCTCATAAATATATAAATACCGAGTATAAACTCCCATTGAGCAAGCTCTTGAGGTAGACTACCTAAGTATCTATAAATAATAATGGACAGCTGTACGTTGACTTGAGTTATACAACATGAAAAGTAAACGTAGCTTTCAAAACGAAAGCTGATCGTAAATTCAAATCCAATACACATGATTCTAAAAGGAGCACTGAAAAGCGTCCTGAAATACTATGTAGTCACGCTATATTTTATGGAATAGATACAACACTAACAAGTTCTTAAAACACTTCCTTCTATGTCTATTATATTATATAGCACAATACACGTATCGATACCATTCAAAGCAGGATTATATTCAACACAATCGGCAGCGTTCGGGAAGCTTCGATTCATCTTTTCGTCCCCAATACCTCAGAGCCTGAAAACCAAGGTTTTCAACCAGTGTGTCTGTTGCCAGTGATGACTTATGGCACTGAGACGTGGTCCCTTACTGTATGCCTCATTAACAAGCCTTAAGTCGCTCAACGAGCAATGGAGAGGCTATGCTTGGGGTTTCCCTGCGTGATAAGATCCGAAATGAGGAGATCCGTAGGAGAACTAAGGTCACGTCGGTGACCTTAGTTCTCCTACGGATCTCCTATAGCTCTCGAAATTAGCAAGTTGAAGTGGCAATGGGCAGGCCACATCGCTCGCAGAACTGATAACCGATGAGGAAGAAAGGTTCTCTAGTGGCGACCACGCACTGGAAGACGATGTGTAGGCCGGCCCTCGCTAGGTGGACCGACTACCTCGTCAAAAACGCCGTAAGAAATGTAGTGTGTGTATGTGTTGTCTGTAAAGTCGGTTTACGGATGTTAATTTTACGTGATAACGTCATAAGACAAGCCGAACGCTTAGGCCGACCGTGCCTCTCAATTACTTGTTCGACAACGTAACGTGACAATGAGTCATGATTTTCGTGGGTGTAGCGGGCGTCCATCGATTTATAAGACGTTATCACGTCAGAAAATGCATAAAGCACTTTAATAACTAACATACTTTATTACTATGAAGTACCTACTTTGGATTTTTTTTGATAAGTATATAAAAAGTGCATTTCTAAAATTATTTTCTATTTTGAATGGAGTTGAGTTGCCATTCGTTCAGTTTATATACTGACTAGTGAAACCACTGGCAAATAGTAAATGTACTTTACGGTCATAACGTTTTTGGATTATTTTACGAAAACTACATATTCTAAACTACGATTTGCAATTATGATAGAACAGCTTGATTTCAAGCCGCATTGCATAACGAAATGTAACAATTGAAGTAAGTACATATTTAATGTAGCCAAAACGAAATGTCTGTTAAAGTGCGGGCCGCTATTGTTCATGCGTTTACTTGTCTAACATTTGGGCACTTGACATTTAACCTCCTTTGTATTTCTCCCCGGCGAGTTTGGAGTGCTAGAAATATTACCTTTATATATAATTTATTTGCGTCTAGCTACCGTTAAAGTAAGTACTTTTGTACCAAAGTGTTACATTTGAATAAAACGTCTCAAAGAAAATACTCGTTATTTTTCGAATTTGATATGAAAAAGAATTTGGCACGTTGCTTATTTGATATGAAAAAGATTATATTGAGAATACAACAGCAATATGTAATGTTGCATAGCATGTAGCTGGAACCCGTGGTTTCACCTGCATTAGGACTGGAAACCTGATGTTACTCGTAAGTTAGTCTAAGTTACTCCATACCATCAGTCATCAGATCAGTCATCTAACAGTCAATGTCCCGTCAAATGCTGTCCGTATACGTCCGTTTTTTTAGATAGTATCCGAAACGGATACTATCTAAAAAAAACAGACACAAAATCGGTTCTTACCCACCGTCCACCTCCTGTGTCCAGCTGGGTGAACCGTGGAAAGTATTTTTTAACAACGGCTCACCTCTCCGATAAAAAATTAAACGTCCCTTATTTCATATTGCTGACGGTACACCTCAGAATTTCGATGCTGGCAATTATAGTATCTATGAATGTTTATATAGCACCTATGTTGTATTTGCGCAAATAAATTGATGTGTGTTTATAAGTACTTATTGTATATATTTTCATATACATTTAGTAAGGCTGTTATTTTGATATTATATATATATATATATATTTGTTTGGATTGGTGTAGGTATACGCATTATGGTATAAAAATGGATTTCGTAAGTATATAACATAAATATACGTAACGAAATGTTCATTTTGAGCACGTGTATTCATAGCACATAATAATTAATAGTGCTACGTACCCACAGATGCGACATACGCGAGCTAAGCATCGAGAAGCAAAACTCATGAATGGTAGCAAAAGTAAATGTTTCATTCATAACGAATGCGGGGTCTGCTACCGACTCACAATGCCGGGCAATTGTTCATACAAAATTAATCAGTTACATAATAACTTCGCAAGGGTGCACAAATCATACTGGGGAATTAGCTCAAATACCCAGTACAGATTGGGACGTGATTCCATTATTATTCGGTGCATTGTCTGATGCATACGGCAAATATTTTTCGAATGTGACAGGATGATCCCGGATTACTTTTCATTAGCAGTCGCGTATGTCGATGATTTAACGCAGCACACGAAATCACATTGAAATCGATTACCTTTTGTGAGTGCTGATAATGTACCCTACCTACGGCACCTATACCTACGTACGTTTTCGATGTGATTTTCTACATATCTACAAATAACGAGATACGTAATATTTACGTACTCACCTATATTTAAGGCAATATTATGTAATGAATATACAATAAGCAAAAAAGAAGGAAGAAGAAAAAAGGAACTATCACTAGCGATAATTAAAATTACTAAGTAATGTTAGTAACATTGTAATGGACTTAATATTGGTTATAGAGATACAAATATTTATAGAAATATAAAAATAATATATAAGAGTCATGGTGGGGGGAAAGTGGCCAAAATGCTGGCAGCATTGCCACGCTGGATGGCAATGCTGACTTTTTGCCCAAATTATCCCCGTAGGTCATCGCTTCAACCTAATGTTGTGACCTTATTAATAAACAGCATAGTTTTACTATTTCAATATTTTCAATAGGTAAGTTGAAGTCTTTTGTGCTGACACTGACTGGATGGAACCACCGCAGGGCTAGATATTTTGACTTGAAGCTGTATTATACAAGTACGACTGTGATAAGATTTGAGGCTATATTGATATATTGATGGAATCTAAAACGTTCCAATAAATTTGTAACCATTTTTCTAAATATCTTTGCATTTCGTTACAAAGTAAAATATGATTTGATAGCTGCATCCATGATTAGTGTTTTTTTGTTTATAATTTTTTTTATATTTTTCAAGAACTTTTAGAATAAACACTTTATTTTATTAACTTGGGTCCCAATTACTAGAGACAGAGATGTTTGTTATTGGGTCTTTGGTGCTTGTGATGAGTAATGTGTCCATGTCTCCTGCGACACAGAGATATACATCATTAGCCCATTATTTTCCCACTGCTAGGACTCGTGCATTCCTTTCAGAGAGAAGAGTTAGGCCATAATCCACCACGCGAAGTGAGGCTTGATGGATAGGACCGACATAGCCTAATGACTCTTTTTCTAAGACAAACAACCGGAACCGACGGTGTGCCAAAGTACGGAAGCGCTCAGTTGAATAACACCACTAGCGGTCACCCATCCAACTCCTGACCGCAGCAAGCGATCGCCAAGCTCCGCCGGGCGCGCTTCATAGGGAGTTACAAGAGTACCTATGTACGAGTATAAACATTCTCAAAATAGTATGTAGCAGTAATTTATGCGTAAACAAAATAAGATCACATGTTTTTTTATTAATTTTATGGTCTAATACTCAATAGTAATAAATATTATAGTTTAATAAATTTTAAAAGTTTATTAATAATGTGCTATTGCAGTCTAGGCCGAGTTGCTGGGCGTAATCATAGGGTGTAAAAAGCATTCTGTAGCGCGTGCTAGTATGAACGTTATTTCAACGTATTTGTGTTTCAGCATTTGTATTGGTCCGCATAAAGTAGCTCGATTGCTGAAGTACGGCCTACGCCTTAAAATATAATGTAGCAAGTCAAATTACCGGGTTGACTCAAAAACCAGCACCTCTGATTGACTCGCGCAGTCGAATACTATGCAAGTCTACATTACAAAACCATGGGTGGTCCTAATGCACATCTCCACAGTTTTAATAAATCTAGTAAAACCTCACCACGCCGAAATACAGATACATGTGAATATAAAATGTTCTTACGTAGCTTATAGTTCCATTACGTAATTTCTTCTTGTGATTTGAGTTGGGGGTTGGGGCAACTGAGGTCGGTGACCTGATGTTGTCTTGTCGCTGGCTACAGCTGTTTAATCCGCAGTCTCAGCCAGCGGTGGCGCCTGCAAGACTGCCATGGCGCGACACAGTGGCGCCAGCCTCCCTACAATCCGTAAACTAGATAATTGCTCTTGTTTATTCGAGGAGGCTGGATGGCTGATATCATTTTTGGCCATCCGATATCATAACGTATTGGTGTAACTACCTATTACGGTCAGTGTACTCTTCGCTTATGGTTTTAGAAATATAGGAACATCAGAATACGGGATAGAACATGGCATAAAAGTACCATTTTATGAAATAAAGTGACATATTTTGCAAATGAAAAAATTGGTTGCATCCCGTATGTCAGGAGCATGACTCCGCAGGAACATATTAAGAAAGTAACAGTTTATGTCATAAATTTTGTTTCGGAGCAGAAAGTTGAATTCTCATAATGTTGAAAAACAAAAATCTATGCCCCAGATTTATTTCTGTTAAGTACGCACAATGTATGCCTTAATTTGGTAAAGTAGTGTTGACATCAAATAGTTAAAATTAGACATCTTTTCGTATTAATACACAGTACATTAGTACGATATAAGGCGTCATGTGTCTCTAAGGTATAGAGATACTAAAATACAGAACATAAAATAAACAGCTTGTAGCCCGTAAGCACATTTTTATCGTTGCTTTATTCCATTTTATACACCATTGGACACCTATCTACGCGGATGCGCCAATCGTAAAGCGCCCATCGATCGTTTGCACTTTCTCAGGTTTGGATTCCAACTCACTATCCACGGAATAATCTCGTTTGAAGCAAGTTATTCTAAACTTTCGTTGAGGTTTCTAAGCCGTGTTTGTAGTTCCACATTAAAGGGTAATCTAGATCTCTAGGCACTTACGTGGTGAATGGCCTGGTTGGCGACAGCACTTGAGTATAATTGAAATCTTGGGATGCTAAAACAACATAAGGGTCTAAATCAACAGCCGTCGGCAAGAACAGTAAAAGTGAAGCATCTGATATCAATTGTGGAAATAACTTTATTCAGTATTTTCTAGTGTATATTGAATTATTCAACACTTAAGTACAGCAAGAAAATGGAAAGTAAAACCCTGTAGATGTTGTACCTATGTCTACCCATTCCGCTCGGGGCTAGAGTCAACATAGTAAATTTGAATTCTCCGCTTGAAGAGTCAACTAATATAAAATAAGCTTGGTACTTAATTCTGAAAACGATTGAAAAGATGTAGATAAGTTCTGTTTTTAACGCTAGGATAAGAGCTGTTTGATCAAAAATGTTAATAGAATAGGGATGAGCTAAGTGATTTATTGTGAGACGTTATCGATAATCTATCTTTGAGTATGGCCTTTTTACTTGTTTATACAGGAAGATTTTTCTATTTGCGTAGCGCGAAAAGCCCAATTTATAGTTGCAGACGTGTAATAAAATAAAACGAAACGGTAGGCCTCCTTGATCCGTCGGCTGTTTGAAGGATTCGAAGGGATTCGTTTCTCCGTGCTCGTGTTTTATGGGCTGATTCAGCGCAACTTGAACGATTGGCACGTACTTGTAATAGCCCCATCGATATCTTTATATCTTCAATCTAAAGGCCTCCTCATCGTGCGGACGAGTACAAGAAGCTAAGTGATATTTAAGTAACTCGTGTTGCGGCGTTCAGAATCAATGTGCTTGAAATTGTGTTCAATTTAAATTTCAGATAAGTTAGATTTGTATTAGTTGTGCTCACGCTAAATGATTGTCTTATAACTTGGCTATGGCCAAGTATGGCTATCTTTAAAACTAATACGGTTTCAGTGCTTAGAATATTGGATTAACTGGGCCCGAATATTAGTAAGAAGGTATAAGATTTGATCTAGGATGGCGTGACCTCAGGAGATGTTACTGATAACGATTTTCTGGTCGTGGAAGAAATTCTAGTTGTAAAATTATGGTATTATAGTAAGTAATACAATAAGATTTCCCTATAATGAAAGTAAAAAAAGAGTTTAATTTTATGTGCTTCTTATGTAAAATGTTGTGATATGGATGTATTTGGTAGTTATTTTGATAAAAGCAAGCATCTTTTTATCTTTGTCTAAAAGTTTTATCAGCCGCAAAGACCTAGAGAAACTTCTAAGATGTAATCTTTTACTCTTTATCCCATTGAGATTGCTTTATCCGATTCACGTTTCTGTCCAGCCGACATACCTATATCTCAACCTGCTCCCACTCCAGTACGGTCTTGTTTCTCAATTGTGCCAAATGCCAATATTCCGACTCGCTAAAATACAGGGTATCCTCTGTGATTTGTTTAACGGCTACAATGACATGCGAGAGGGGACTTTCTGTTCTGCTTTATTTACTTTTTACGTATTTTTACTGCTTTTAAGTAAACATTGAAGTTAAATTCTCTTAACTAAAATATAGGTATCTATTAACTCAATTTTATTACTTTCTGTCATAGATCTGAATAGGTTTTCGTAAGACGGTTATTGAACAATCTTTTGTGTTTAGTTAGTTTCAGCCGCATTGGCATAGTTGGTGACCCTTATTCGAAGCGCGGGGTTGCAGGTTTGATGCCTGGCTGAGGCAAATATTTATGTGATGAGCAGACATATTTGTTCTTGGGTATTGGATGTTGTGATGTGTTAATGTGTGTGTCCATGCCTCCCGCGGCACAGTGTATCTTAGTGCGGGTTAATCATAGTAGTAGTAATTATTCTATGTATATACTCTATGTATGACACATAAGCAATAAATGATTTGAGTTTGAGTTCCCGAGGGTTTACTACAAAAAAAATTCTATGGGAACGAAGTCGTGTGCAGTGGGTAGGTATATATATATATATATATAATTATTTTTGATTTTAGAATGTAATACGCACGACGCTGTGACGTTATAAATATTAAGTATTTTGTATCTGGCTAGCTGAGCACTGGGAGCATATTATTATGTATTGTCGATAGAATAAAAGACAGCCCGCAAAGTAGCTATCTCGGCTAGACTCATGCTAGAGATAAGGTACGATAGATAAAATCAGTTTATCGCCGTGACAAGTTTATCGAACCGACGATCCATGCTTGCATTACAGCTATGATAATAAGTAAAAAGCGGAAAGCCTAGATATAACTATATACCTATAACCATATCCAAAGTAAGAAATCAGTGCGTCTTGTTATATAACTTTAGATTTCTGAATTATCGTCCGGGCTCAGTTTGATAGCTTGCCATAGTTTGCTTAGGATTGATTGAAACTGCTGTTAGAGGATTCAACATTTCGTCTTTAGAAATTATTATATTAGTACTGGCTGCGGCCCGCGATTTCACCCATGTGGTGATGGATAATGATGATGAAAAAAGTATCGTATGTTCTACCACGGGTTACTCTACTCTCTTTATCTATCTCCTTGCTTAATTTCATTGCGAACCGTTCAGCCGTTTCCGTGATAAGATAACAAACAGACAGAGACAGAGTTAAAAACAGTTTTATAATACTAAATGTGGATTGAAGGGTTGAAGCGTTTATATTTGATCTGGATTTTCAATGTTCTTCTTCATTTCTAATGAGATTTTTTAAAAAGTAACATTATAATATGTTGTAAATATGTAAAACATGAAAAAACTAATATATATATTAGTTTTTTCATGTTTTACATACTTACGTTACGCTTTTATCCCTGAACTGCTAAATGCGAGTCGAACTCACTCGGCAAGTTACTTAGTCTCGTTCAAATGTGATACTGTTTGTAAAATGTTCGTAATACGTTCTTGTTATAATTATTATATGTAGTATACTCATTATCTCGGCTGGGCCAAAAACATTCTTTAATTTTTCTATATTATGTTTCGCGGTCTAGTGATGTTCTTTGCCAGCTTCTGTCGAAGGTGTTTATTTATTCGTCAAGCCATTAATTCTTGTGAAGATTGTGCAGTTCTATTTAATTATATTTTCCCCCACATAAATTTTTAAATATGTTATCAACATCAAAATCGTGAAAAGAGCCAAGTACATGGCAACAATCGAAATAAAATAATGATGCCATTTAAAGTTTAACGAGTTTTTTTTTTCTTTTGATTGTAAAATAATATTTTAGGTAAGTTTCATTGAAACAGATTTTTTAGAATTAAATACCTATAAAACGAAAGAAAAAAATGTATGTGTCAGATGTGTCGTGTAGTGAATTCCTCACTTGCTTTTGAATAAAAAATTTTCAAAATATTGAAGCGATATTAGCTCAGTTCAGAAGGTCTTCGCTTTCATTGGTATTTTAGGCATAAGCTTCAAGTAAAATTTAAATCGCTCTTGTGCCTGGGCGATATAACTTTACTTTCAAAATCGACAGTTGCCATGTTAGTTCTAGTGTGCTACCAAATTCAATCTCACAACATCTGATCATCGAGTGAGAGCGTGGTTAGTTATTATAGCCAATAACTTATATGAAAAAACTAGATAAGTGATGGCTTTATAAGGCTTAGCTCAGATATTTTAACAAACAGCCAGAAAACGCTGTGGTGGTCATGTTGTCGTATGTTCAGCAGTATGTTGCTGTCAAAGATTATTATGTGATTCCAAATCACGCCACAAAATGAGGTTATGAAAAAACAATGACCAAATCACTATAGGAAGTGGCGCATTTGTTTTCCATGGCCATCGTTGAAACTTTCGGGTGAGTTGTGAAAAGTGAACACGAAAATTAATGTACGAACGATTTTTTAAAATATGCAGTCTGAAATGAGATAACCTAAGCCTCATAACCTTCTCAGGCGCAGTTGTAAACAATCCTAGGCCTGTGATTGGCCGGACTCGCTGAGAGGGTTTATCCTTCTGTTTCGGATTCAAAGCCATCACGGCGGCGATGCGAAAGGGATAGACATTATAATCATACAAAAAATTGGGTTGTAAATGCTAGTTACAAAAAAAAACGGTTTTTTTTTTTCAGATCTGTATTTCTCAGTTCAGACTGATGTTAGGTTATAAAATCACATAGTAACTTTTGCTTATTATATTATTTTACACCCAATAACCTAGGTTTGGTTAATGGCCGCGGTAAAAAATAGTTGCCAATTTTGGTCATTGGCCTAATCAATGAATGAATGAAATGAATGAAAATATGAAATGAAAATGAACACGATCTTCACACTTCTAGGAAATAACAAAATGATCGACTAAATTCTTAATATAATAAGTGTTATCAGACTACGCTAATAAGAAAAGGTGCTCGTAATTAAGGTGGCACCCAATTAATCATCCGAATTGGGTCTCTCATTTACACGGAGCCAGAAAGTATCCGTTAAAATTAGGAAAGCCTTCAGTTTCTCTGCGGCTATAATATAATGTAAATCACGTATTTAATTAAAGTATTATATTAAATTAAATGACGTGTGTTAATCTGCGAGATCCTGTAATCCGTGCGATTCTGTAATGATTCGTCGACGAGCTCACCGATGTCAAACAAATACTTTGAGATATCGCCCTTGTAGATAAGGTTGCTTTTCCAATGTTTCTGTCATCTCTTCATTTGTTTCACGGATATTGTCAAAGATGCAACAATGTTTGCTCTTACAGAATTGCACGGCTGTTTGAATGACTCCAACCGCAGCTTACGTACACGTAGCTATAGAATATGTTAACAACTGAGAGCATTTTCACAGTAAATAAAGGCTCGTATTTCATTCTGAAAGCAGCTTGTCTTTTCGCGACAAATTTTAAATATTGACACATGTTTACCGTTGAATCTACCGGCGAAAGAGCTTTAAGTGAGGGGAACGTTTGCTCAATTTACATAACTGGTTTTAAAATAAACTCCGTCTAAAATATACTCGCAATTATTAATATAGAGTAAAAATGCAAATTTAATAGCTGTGGAGTTATTAAATGCTGGAGAACTGGAGAGTAATAACGCGAATTATATGTGTATACGTGTATATCTTACATTGTGAATTTTCGCAAGCGTTACTGTGTTATAATGATTATGAAAATTCTGAAACACCCCTGCTCCCGAACTCAAGTAGGTACATTAATAATTTTGCTCCCACATCTCCTAATCGTCTAAAAGCCCACCATCCATCAGTAGAACATTCATAATTATTATAAAGTATCTGAGATATAAGACTACCTACTACTGACAGGGGATATTATGGAGCTAATTATAACAGGCTCCAGGTCCATTCACGCTTAAGCATACAAACTACGAGTTATCTGTGCCACAGTAAAGTAAGATACATGTCAGTATGTGCTGTTGCACGTAAAAGACACGTTAGCCACTGTAGCTGATCAATCCAAAAAGCTCTGACGACAAACTGGTGGCGGTATAATTATCACATAAAACCAAGCTTCGTTACATGACGTTGGATTGCAATACCGTCACTTTTCGCGTGTCTGTACTTTGCTTTGTGCTCCTCTGGCAGTTCGCCCCGCGCGGCAGAGCTATTTCCCAGCAGCGTAAGGATCTCATTTATTCTTATCCCATATTATTATTTTACATTACACCACCCCACACATATTTCACCAGATAATAATAATAATTCTCTGGAAACTCTCGTTACACAGTTGGATCAAGGCCCACATACAAAAGGCTATATATATATATATATATATATATATATATATATATATATATATATATATATATAGCCTTTTATTTAATATATATATATGTATATATATACTAGACTACTTTCTGCCGTACGTATTTTTCAATAAGTTCCTTATGCAGTCTGCAGCCTTTAATCACCGGTAGCTTGGGTCACAACTTGCTAACGGCGGTACTTTAGTATTAGGTTTTAAGAATATTTTAATTTCTTCTAGAGAAATCTCTTTAAAAATTATGGAATGTAAGAATCTTTTTTTAATTAGAAATACGGGAACCACGTCGATGACCATCGTCGACGCGGGCGTCCCGAACACTCCTTGAAAAAGACCCCCGTATGTGGTCGAAACTATAGTCGCACCTATCCGATAAATATAACGTGAGTAATATTTCTAATTAAAAATGAGTGAAAACCACGTTAGTTTTTATAACAAAGCAACCCCAAGGTTTTTAAATTCATATTTTTAAAGTTTGTATAGATACCTAGCTTGCTAAGATTTTATCGTTTTTCCAGGTATGTAAATCTAAAATTAAGAATCATCATAATAAAACAATACACTTGATATATCAGAAAAACCCTTACCGAACTGCATATAGCTATAAAAATAATTAGTACATAAATAACAGGAACATACGCTACGTTCTTTTATATACCTTTATTGGGCGATTATATTACCATCTTATCCTTTAGTAGTCTGCTTTTAAGATATTCATTGGAAAGGCACAGACTAATTCTTGAGCGAGTCACACTGATATCTACTTAACATAAGTAAATTTTATAGTAATCAAAAGTTATGTAAGTTATGAAAGCGTGTAAAACTGGGAGTATAATTAAATATTACTAATTATTATATTTACTATGATGATGATGAAAAGTATACTATGAGTTAATCCAGCGCATCATCTACCTTCGTACCAAATTTCATCAAAATTGACCCTGCTGTTTAAGCGTGAAAGAGTAACAAACATCCATACATCCATACTCATAAACTTTCGCGTTTATAATAGTAGTAGGAAGTAAAAGGGGTTTAGTGATTCGAGTGTGTAAGTGTGTGACTTCTGCGGATTGAAACAGCTCAAGGGTTTTGGTTGAAAGGTGTAGTGGAATTAGCTTATACCCATGATTAATACTTAGGCTTTATCCCAGTCCAACAGGCATCTCCTGAGGGATCCCGACAACCTTATTATACGTAGACTTAGTCGTGGACACATGCTAGATAATTATAATAGCACATCATGCTTAGATTTCATTTCATTTCATAATGAACCTCTATTCTCCTGGTCACGCTATAACTTGAGAATGGATGGAACAATCTCGCTACTTCTTTTTTTGTTGTGTTAATTATGGTCAGGAAAAAGTTCTTATAGAAGAAGAAAAACCAACGAAAGACGGGAGGGTAAGACGAGGCCGAAGGCCGAGCCTACTACGAAAATGAAGTAGCGGGCAGTCGCTAGTAAACAATAACTTTAACAACTTTACAATTAAATCGAT
The DNA here is from genome assembly GCA_917880725.1 of Selenia dentaria. Classification (NCBI taxonomy): domain Eukaryota; kingdom Metazoa; phylum Arthropoda; class Insecta; order Lepidoptera; family Geometridae; genus Selenia; species Selenia dentaria. Next base: position 13,536,361 of record OU862888.1, on the reverse strand, counting down.
TAATTTGACTATACCTTAATTCTAAAACACGTTTTACAAGGTTTTACGAGTTTTGTTAATTAATTATGTTGACAATAATAAATTGGTTTGACATACATCGTACATACAATAATTAAACTGGCAGACTTGTGTATCAGCACAGTAAATAATGGCATGGTACATTATATTTAAATATGTTTAATTATTTGTACCTGCTCAACTGTTACATCTACAGTTATAAAGTTATTTTTGTAAGCCGGAGAAAATTTAATAATGGAGAAATTCTGTGTCAGAATCTTAAAGCAAATTAGGTTAACAAGCCAGAAAATCGTAGACCGTTTCTCTTTTTTAATTGAGCGTAATAATTTATTGCCATCTTTCTTAGTATTTATAAAGCAATAGAAGTTTACATACATATATTTATGGGTTGTTTATGTTTAAGAAAAGGTGATAATTTAAATACGATCGTAAGGCATTTAATTTTCTTTTTGTAATATCTATTTTGTCATATCTTGCAGTTATGGTTTTATAATAATTTGCGAGACAGACTTATTGTCAACTCTGCGAGCTTATCAAGAATCGTCTAAGTAGTGCTATCCATAGTACTATGTTTATATACTTTTTATGTTTTGGGCAGCACTACGCTCATTACTCCGAGGCAATTTGTGAGTCGCTGTATATATAATAAATAATAATAAAAATAATATGAAAATCGCTATATATACGCCCGGTAGTAGTAATTGCCGCTACAGAGCCCTAGGTTTAACCTAAACACTTTAACCCTTTCACACTTCCTCTTTAAAGACAGAAATTCGGCTATAGTACTCACCAAGATCGCCTTCTCAGCTACTACTGTAGAGATTCGATGTAGTGTATTATCTTACGGGTATGGTAGATTTGGTCCCCAAAAGTTCAGAATTAGGTAATACTAAGTAGAGTCAGTTAAGATCGATTTGATTATTTTGTAGCTAACATTTTACATCGCAATGGCTTTTAAACAATATTTAAATGGAAAGACATAATTTCTATAACAAGACATAGTACCTTTACGCATTTCTGGAAATTTATGTAAATATTCCATTTGCGCCGTCAATCATTCGCCTACAGAATTTGGAATTGTAAATTCGGAAATTGAATTACAACTGATAAATTGCTTATTTGCAAATGACAATAATTTACTTCCGGTAGGTCCTATTTGTCCTATGAAACATGACGTCATAGAACAATTTGAGAAAATATTGTCCCTATTTGTACTATAGAACAGTTTGTAATTTTTCTCTCAAATTGTCCCATAGAACAAACTAAGTATATAAATATTTTTTTGATAGTGAACTGTACCTGGTATTAACGTCAGTGATTGATGTCATTCACGTCTTATACATCTCATAATTGAAGAATTTGAGAAAAGCGATTCCGATTTAGTTCTGTGCATTCACTGACAAATAAAAACAGGAGCAAAAGCTAGTATGTAATTCTATAGCACAAATAGCGACAATATTTTCACATGTCTTCTGGTATAGAATGAAATCAATACTTCTTTCGTTGTAAATAAAGACGTAAGAATTTAAGGACAGTATTTTCTTCGCTTATTTAAAAAAAAGTCTGCAACCACACGATGTACGTATATCTAAAGCAGGATTAGCAAGGCGGACAAAGAAACCAGGGCACAAGCTACACACAAAGGAACAATCCTCGTGCATGAAATAATAAATGCTTATAGATTCATAAATATGCTAAGAGGAGGAGTAAAGTTGTGCGAAAAATCGACTCGTCCTTAACCTTCCTCTGTTGTAGGGAGAACGAAGACGGTTGAATGGAAGGAATGAATAAATAAGGTAGAGGTATGTGTTTTGGCAGAAAAATATAGACTGAAAAACGAGCAAAAAGCGACGCAAATAATTACGAAACCAGTCACGAGCGCCGAAAGCGTGCGTTGCCCCATGAATGTGATTTTTATGTGGAACATTTTTCCAACGGTGGCGGCTATACTTTGAGTGACAAGTGGTTTCATATTACCGGAACCTTTTACGTAAAAGTCAGAATAATAATAATTAGGGTTCTATTTTATTTATGTAGGTGTGCTTGAATACTTTACTTGTCTTTTATACTGAGTATTAATACAAATGACGGCCCCGTTACCTCAGTTGGTAGTGAACCTGCCCTCGGAGCGTGGGGTCCGAGGTTCGACTCCTAGCCGGGGTAAATATTTGTGAGTTAAACAAAAATATTTTTTCTTGGGTCTTGAGTGTTGTGATGTGTTAATGTGTATCCATGCCTCCCGCCACACAGGGAATCCTAGTGCGAGGGTATTAGAATGTATTTGTTAATTTAAAAAAAAATCGTATAACTGCTCGGATGTAAGTAAAAACTACCTATCTGACTATTAACATAATTTTAGTAAACATGAAACATTATTTTACTAAAAATATCTAATTATATTAAAGATGAATCGTATATTTCTTACTCTGTGACTAATTATGTACCCAAGTGCTTTCAAGAGCCATGTCTAATTAATCCTGTTTAGATATTCATGCGGTTAGCCTTCTGTCCAGACTTGGTGCGCAAACATAAAGCGCCTTCGCTTCAGCTTATCTCGTAAAACAGAACATTTTTGTAAGGTACTCATAAATATTTTAATGAGAGCCCCTGAAAAGCTAATCCCCAGTCATTTGAACAGACACTCGTTCATAATAATTTGACTTTCAGATTGCTGAATTCATGGCAATTTGTTGTTGGCTTGTCTACTCTCAGCCTTGTCGACCTCAATCACAATATTTACTTTATGACGACAATGTTAATCGCATACTCGTAACTATGTTCCTCGCTAAGAGAAATAAAAACAGCTATAAATTTATAAACTAGATTACCCCGTGAAATGAATTGCTTGGCAATTCGTATCTATTATAAATTCAAAAAATTTGTAGTTGGAGAAAATACATAATAACATGCCATTCTCTTGGCTCTTGTCAGGCCATGCTCAAAACAGACTTCTGTAGATGTTGCTGTGAACAAAACTACGAGTGCTACGAGCGGTTTAACAATCAAACTATACAATAGTACAAATTTCATAAGAATGTCACACAGGAATCAAATAGAAGGGTACACACTAAACGAGAAATGGTTTAGACATATTGTTTTCCGAAGGTGACCTTTGAACAAGTATGATTTAAGTATTTTGCAGTTTTATCTCTATTACTCGAAAATATATCAAAATAATCTCGTAATTATCATAAGAAGGTTCTATTGATAGATATTATTATTAGACTTAGGCTTATTGTAATGTAGTTTTTTTACAAAACATTTTTCATAAAGAGCGGGGTGTTGTCAAACCAGGTCAGGTGCAAACCAAACAATTTTGGTGGTCCATATTTAATGTTTCACAAACATTAGATATTAAACTTTTATCTTCATTTAATAAACCTAAATGATACACATGGATGCAGTGAAAATATATTCCTTGTCTCAACAAATTTCATTATTTATATACTAATTAGATATAGACTTTTTAACTGGTAATCACCGAGGTATCTCGACAACATTATTTTACGCAAACGAAGTCACGAAAAGAAACAAGTATTAATAACAGTAAAAAACAAGTATAATTTGAAAATTGTAATACCGACTTCCATTTTATTCAATTATTGGATACACTCAAAAACTACTGGACCGAATTTGATAAAATTTAAATGGGACCACACGGAAAGCATCAGCTTTCAAACAAAAAAATTTGAGAATCGGTTTACCCTATCGAAAGTTATGAGGTAACAAACATAAAAAATAAATTTTAAAAAAAACAGTCGAATTGAGTACCTCCTTCTTTTTGAAAGTCGGTAGAAAAGGTAAATTAGTTACTTACCATAGGTAACTTAAGAAAGTCATAATTTTTTGTTAGTTAGAAGAAAAATTATATACTATTACTCCTGACGCCATTATGTACCCTCCATTTAGTACCTACTATGTGAAAAGGTAATAAAACAAGTCCCAATGTAATATTGTAGCTATAGATTTGTAAAATCGATTAACAACAGGCGCAACATTGTCGCAACACATTTAAAACTAACAATAACTACATTTTTCAATGCGTCGAGGGTTTCAATTATAGAGAGAAGCAACCCTACGAAAAAATGTCATACGTCTCTCCTGCTGTGTAAACACATTGAATTAAATCAGATTAACACTTAGTGTAGTCGGGCTTTTGTAAACGCTTTCTAATCAAGATTAGGGGTGTCAAACTGTAATTCTTTACATTTGAATTTCGCTAACAACAAAAGGGAGCTAAATCCCAGTTGGAATAAACAATTTCACACGTTGTTATTAGGGTGCCTGCCGAGATTTTATCGAGAGCTGAATGAGCTGACCTTTAAGTGAACGAGGTTCGTCCGTTTGTACTGGTATTATTCTTCCTCTAACAATTGGCAGATGTAAGCATTGACTTATGTACGAGTCTCAGTACCTTTAGTTATGTTGATATAGCACATTAGAACGTCATTTTGCATGCAGGGTTGCTTCACTACGTAAGGTTCGCGTAGTTGAAAAATATTTGAAGTTTCTTATGTTGTATTCGTTTTCGATTATTTAGTAAATATGATTATTTTTATAACACGTTTATGAAGAATTGTTCTTTTAAAGTGCATAATCTTTGCAATTTCTATGTAGAGAGCCGAGCCCATATCGTTCAGAATTGGTCCTTTTATGCACTGTAAAATAAACGTACCCATTGTTATTTAATTTTTTTTTATACAATAGTAACTCTTTTCTTACAAATTCTCTATATTGGAAAGCATGTAACGAGTTTCTATGCTATACTCAAAAATCTTCGCCTTAGTTTTTAATTAATATATGATTAGGTTTAAATGCCTAATCTACGAGTATATCATTTTTGTTTTCACACCATTTTCTAATTGTATGATTTTATCTTTGTTATTTCTTAGTTTATTTCCATATATTTTTCGTACATGTACATATGTTTCAAGAAATCTATTGATTTATGTATTTCTTCATTGATATGAGCATACACGTACTAAGGTATGGATTTTGTTACTCAAAGCTATAAGCGAAGGTTTACATAATCAGGCGTAAACTTTCAACACTTTCATCAAAATGTACGGTTAACATTTTGGAAAACAATCAGCTACTATGGTACTTGAACCTACAACTCTAACTGCCTGTCTGTTACGATGCTTGAATAGAATCGCTGATATATTCCTACTCTTGTAACAAACACATCTTACAGGAACATTGAAGCACTCAAAATTTGAATTATGTTCACGCTCCGAACGTTATAATGTGTTTGAAAAAATAAACATAAATACAGGCTCAAATGAATGCTTATAATAGTTGGACATTTCTTACTTCATTTCAAACCTAACTAATAACGTGTTAGAGTTAAAATAAAGAGGTTAGTAAATAAATCCCGCTAGTATATACAATTTCCTTTTCAATAAACGCAATATACGAGTAAACATGTTTTAAAGCAGACAGCAGAGGCGGCGCCCGCGGTATTTACTGTCATTTACCCGCCTCACCTGCCTGTTAATGTTAGTGACTTTACCAGGAAAGTCTAGCCGTATGTAGTCGTCTTTATGAAAACATTGTTCTTGGCTTGCCACATTTGTAGCATGTTTTATTTGTAGCGATCAAGCAATAATACTCGTAGTTTGTATCGAATTTGAGCTTTTAACGCGCCGCTATGAAATGGTCTTTATTTAGGATTTATTTACTACCTTTACTATACCTGTTTGGTAAAATATGTAACACGTATCTAAGATCGTTTTAAATATATATATATTTATATAAAAATGTTGCCATATTTATAACAAAATCATCTTAATAAATATGGCAACCATGATTATACGTTTAAAAAATAGTCTCTATTAATAAAGGGTGTGACTGTTGTTCGAAGTACAGGCATGTAAATTGAAATAAAATAAATTAAAATTAAAAAGACTACTAATCAACTGTCAAATTGACAGTCTGTAGAAACACTATTGCCAGTTCACAACCAAACCTCTATAAAAACAGCCTATATAATTAAAATAAGACATACTCAATAACATATACGTAAGTATAGGTACTTTCTCATGGTGCAATCATATCCATTTGACTGTTTTTTATTCATTATTAAAAATTTATATATATATTATATAGTTCTATATTTCCTTGTTCCAACTTATTGATTAATTCATCAATAGAAAGGGTAAGCCACTGGAGTTACAAACTTGAAATTTTTCTATATGATGCTTTTTACGTTGTATACATCTAAGAAGGAAGGCACTTTGAAAATTTCACCCTTAATGCAATTTACGAGGTCAATGCAATTTATTTCGGTGGCTTCGTATTCCATATACGTATATATATACCAAACGAGTAAAACCGCTGTTGGGTCGACTATAGTAGACATAAGAAACTAGGAAAACATGTTGCCCATTTAAAATAATATTTTACTTACTGATTTCTTAACTTGATAATATACTATATTTAAATAAAATTATATTTCATACTGGAAATGGCCGACAAGATATAGTGGGGAGGGAGTTGCCAATAATGTACCTATAAAATAATGTGTATGTTTTGTGCATAGAATTCACCCTATTGACTATGGTTTTGCAGTTTTTACACAGTAAACATGGCCTCTTTAACCGATTAGAACCGCTATAAAATTTAAATTTGGTTCCAGCGAATTATTCTGTAGACTCAGTTACCAGCCACCATTATCATTACAATTTGCATGTATTGTACCTTTTGGAATTAACCAGAAATGTTGTGTACCTTGTTGTGACTATCTCGCATTTATGTTATAGATAATGTTCTAGATGACAAATAACTTTGAAGCAGTTATTTATATACATGGCTTAACCTTATGCATCAAATAGATGCATATATTTTATTATTATTTTAGTAGTATATGCATCAAATAGATATACTACTAAAAAAACAATATCAAAAAGATACATTACACTATCGCATTGAAATAGAAATTTTTAACTATAAATAATTAAAAATTTCTATTTCAATGTGAATTTCAGAAAAAAAATTCAGAGTATAATTTAAAAATTATATTCTGAATCTTATTATAAAATCTTACGTGGTTATCACTAATGATTACTGATATATACGGGTTTACTTACGTAATACTTATCTTTATTTTTACTGTAACGTTACCTACTGTTGTTCCTTTGACTAAAAGTCAAAAAATAAATATAAAAATCCATCCCTTCTATGACGGTCAGTCTTTAATTAAATAAAAAAATTATTAAAAAATACCATACGCAGTGATTTATACATACAAGTATTTTTTTATGTTTCTAAAATATTTTTCCTTATATGCCTTTCAGACTTATTTGTTTATAATATATTCTTTATGTTTGATATTACATAAATGTTTGATTACCTATACTCTTATGGTGAATATGTACTGTACAATTTATGAACTTAAGTTTAAATTGTGTAAGATTTAGATTGTGTACTTACACAATCTAAATCTATCACACTAAACTAACTTTTTAGCAATTTTCATCTTAAGGTTGACAAAAACAGACAGATTTTAGCCATAAGTTTACTACTGTACAAGTTAATAAAGAGTTAATATAAGGTAAGGTATATATTTCGGGAACAATAAAGCAATTGTGTGTTACAACACCTAGCCCTTATTCAAATGGTAAATAGTTCAAACGTATTAAAGAAAAGAATAACATAGATAAAGTTAGTGGGCTCATTCTTTTTTAGGCTTTGGAAACACTTGATCTAAAAAAAAATACTATAAATCTATGAAATGAATCAGATAAAAAGTATACACTTACATTAACAATATATATACTAATTTATAAGCCTACTGCGCGTATGTTATGGTGCCATTGTGTATGTACAGAATATTTTCTGACCAAAACGTCCTCACCTTACCATTACCACATCTATTTATATTTACCGATAGATGGTAACATTTATTTGTATTTTACAAGTCGCTCAAGTTTACAAAATATGGAATAAAATATTGGTTCAACTTCAAAAATAAAGTAAAATCAAAATAATTGAAGAAGACAATACACAAGCTTATTCACCTTTTTCTACTTCTAAGAGATTATATTTTAGGAGAATAAACTGATTATTTCTTCATATACCCATCTACAACAGACAATTTATTTATATATATATATATATATATATATGTATGTATAATTCAAAAATCAGATACTAATAAATGTATAAGAAATACACTGAATATGTATAAGTATTTTTAATAACAAAATTTTGAAGGTCTAGAATATAAATCATCTTGCACTAAAATATTACTATTGACAATTATTTGTACCAAGTTACGGATACAATAAATGACTGTGGACACTTAGAACAATACGTAAGAATTATCTGTAACATAATAATATGTAAGCAAGAATACATTATTAATAAATATTTTCTGTTGATTGAATGAAGCTGATCTTATTATGTATTAATAGCACGTTAAACTTAGAGGTTTAATGTATTTAATTGTACAAAATATACTTAATTTACATATTTTGAGATTCCGCAGCTCGCTAATGGAATTTAAAGTTAATTGCGCCATCTTTATGACAGTAATAAAATGAAAAGAGTTGGCATCATCCCTAAATTATATTCTACGAGGCTTGCTCTTCGTAAATGGAAACGAATTTGCTTTGCCTGACATCTTGAAAAACCGACGCGACGTTGAGGTACTCAGTATTAAATCGTGTCGATTTCCGAGGTTGATATTTAAATAAACAAGAGGAATGTGAAGTATAAATAAATGTAGCAAACACTAAAATTTATAGAGAAAAATTCACATCCTCAGACGGGATTCGAACCCGGGTCTTCTGACTATCCGTGTCAGACGTCATGACCATCTAGGCCACCGAGGTTCGAGGTACGAGCATCGGATTTTTAACTCTCTATCTGATTTAACCGTCTTACGAGAACGGAGCGACATCTATTGAACAGCTTTGACAGCACTATCCAACCGATAAAAGTATTTTTAGAAATACTTAAACTTTCGTATTGACGTCGCAAATGTAGCTAAATAACTATTACTAGTAGGAAATAATTCATCAAAGGTCGTTGGTTATCATAGGGCCAGACACAATAGAAATTCCATTGTTATAATATAACGACTGTTAATAATTAATACATATTTCCTTCTTGTTCAATTCAATTCTTACCCACTGACGTGGCAACAACGTGGTCGGTGGTAGACGTTGTTATCAGAATTAAATCAGACTATCGTTGTTATAGTTTGTTTGTCAGTGTGACAGCACACGACACTAATAATTATTGTCAATAAGCGACCTTATATACTAAATAGTGGTGTCGAGTCCGACCGGTGGCTAAACTCGCCAATACATAGTATATGTTTACGTTTTTGGTTTTTTTTTTAAATACATTTTGTATAGCAATATACCAAGGTACATATATAGGAACGAACTGTGCGGTATCGCCGAATATCGCGTTTCTTCTGGGACGTTGAGTATCTTTGCTGAGGTTCGTGAGGTCATGACAATGGGTTGCGACTGAAAATCAGTGCCTAAGGAGTCCTTAGTCGTATGCTAAGTCGGGACCTATATTCATGACACGCACAGCATTACGCTGCAGTCCATTCGGGTTTTGTTTTTATAATGTATGTGTAAGTATTCTGTTTTTTAGTTTTAATATGTCATTGTCTGTAATGTTGTGTGTGTCTTGAATAAATGCTTTTTCTTTCTTTCTTTCTTTCTTTTAGTATGTCAACAACGACCATGGATATAACTAATAATTGCATGCTGTTCAGCACATACCAATAATATATTTGGTCTGTGTTGATCACCGATGAGTATAAAACACGACATAGGGTAAGCCCTAGTTTTGAGTTTCACTATCTAAGAGAATTTTAAAGAACTCCTTAATCCATTAGTTGACATATTATCAAATGCAATAGTAACCAGATACACTAGATTTGACGTTATTAAAAATGTAAGTAAGTAAGTATAAAGTTGTGAGATATATATATTATTAGCTGAAATAGCAACATCTGATTTTAATAATAATATAAAACTTACTATTTTTAAAATCAGGTAGTGACATTAATCTATATCTACACTAATATTATAAAAAGGAACAATTTGTTTGTTTGTATTAAATAAGCTCCGAAACTACTGGACTGATTTGAAAAATTATTTCACCATTAGAATCCTAAATAAATCTAATCCTAATAAATATATCCTAAATCCTGAGGATATAGGATATTTTCAAAAATTTGGGATCTGCATGAAATATTTGATAATGTAACCCAAGGTGTGAAAATAATACCCAAATATCCTTATATCGCTACTAGACAATACAGCAAAGTGATGTATAAACCTTTCTATAGAAGACGTCAATGTCTGCAATACTATGGGTGCCTTCTGATTGAAGTCAAAGTCGATTTTAGCGCTGTGATCGCCATTCCAAATCAACAAAGCGCGACAACGTGGTCTCCGTCATGTGACTTCATGGATAACGTCATCAAAGACGCCATTTTGTAATTTCAACGACCACGCTGCAAACTAAAATCACCGTGAGCAGTCCGTTAAAAATTACAGTTTGTTGATGTGCGCGTGATGCGCTGGCTATCATCTGTCTGTGTGTACGTGTATACGGCAAAAAGGAATTGCCGTGGGCAACGTGAGAGTGGTTTCAACTTATTCCTAAAAGCTGATATATCTTACCTGTCAAAAGCGCGATATTGAAACGGAACGGAAAATAGTGATAATATCGCCAAAATCCATGCCAAAATATTGACGCCACTCGGAAAGCACTACATTATGTCTGAATTTTAAAGTTATGTCAAAATAAATACTTTTACATGTTAAAATACGCAATTGTATTGCCAAAAAAGCCTTATATCGCGTACGCTGCGGAAACTAACGACAATAGAGCAAGTCATGTAGGTACTACAGTTTTATAGAGGACATTAATATCTACAAAAAAGTTTGCAATGCCATATGACTAACTATTACAGTTATGTCACTTTAACTACTTTTTCACATTAAAATATGCAATTGGTTTAGAATAAATAATAAAGCAGAAAGATTTCACTGTTTGTTTATTTGTAATGGAAACCCAATAAATTACTTAACCGATTCAAACAATTCTTTCAGCAGTAGAAAGCTAAATTATGCCTGAGTAATAGACTCTATATTTGATTCATTATCATCATCATCCATCACCACGCGGGTGAAACCGTGGAGCGCAGCTAGTACCTATATAAAAATGAACCCCTATTTCTCCTGGTCACGCTATAACTTGAGAACGGATGGAACAAAATCGCTAATTCTTTTTTGATGTGTTAATTATTGTCAGGAGAAGGTTCTTATGAAAGAAATGCCAAGAACAGACGGAAGATTACGGCGAGGCCGAAGGCCGAACTTACTACGCGAGCGAAGTCGCGGGTAGTCGCTAGTAATATATAAAATTACGTATACATAGTCATTAGTAATTTTTTTCTACAGTAACATTAAAAAATTGTTATTTAGGAATATGTGACTATCAGCCATTTGATTATTTTAATAACTCGGTGATATTAGATAAACATTTCATAGCAACTAAAATCTCATAAATGTATCTTTATGTACTAATGTATTAATAGTCTAATAATAACGCAAAAGTATGTAATATGCGATCAATGTACTTATAACCACATGAAATGTCCTGACCTCTGAGATCTGAGATCTTCGCATAACACATACATAGGTACACTTGGAATAATAATAACACACACAAAAGACTTTTAGCTCTTAATTGATTCCGTGAAATACATGTAGCTTCATCCAAATTCGACGATTGCAATAAAACTAGAGAATCTAAATAAAAAAAATGCATGGATGGGAAGGAATCAAAGCCACAAAGTATTCCGTTACAATAATTAGCAATATCCAAGAAAACACTTTTCTGTACGAACAATATCCGGAACGGCAGCAGGTATTTTATTACGGTCTATTGTTCCGCTTATGTTGCCGACGTGTGTAGCCACAATTTGTGGCTCACCTTTGTGATCACATGTTGCGGAGCCATTTAGCTCCTTAATTAGAAGGGCTCGCCAAGTTTCACTTAGTACTAGAAACTATCGCTCGTGCAATCGCCAAAGCCTATTTGGAGGAACAAAGCCATTGTCATGCATTGTGCAAATTAAGGTGGTGATAAATAATCTGCAGCACCTGCAGTACCACGGCTTAAGTGGACATAAAGGAAATGACAACCTTAAAGCTTTGAACAAACCAGTGTACCAAAATCAAGTGCTCGTTATATTTTCCTTAATGCCGATTTGCGAGTGCTTCACCGAAATGTCGAAAAAAATTTGAAATTCCAATCGTCCATCAATTTTCCTTATATCTATACAGTAGAAGATATATTTTATACTCTTTTAAAAAGCTCGCTCATCTTTATGAGTTTTGCTGCGTTAAAACCGTCGTGTCTACATTAAAAGGCGGCTAGAGCCCTAAAGTAATTACACGAGAAACGTCTCTCTGAGGACTCTGAGGGTCGTTGACATTTCTGACAAAGAACTCTTTTATACTCGTATGCAGGCAAATGACAAAGGTTCCACATCGGTAACTCACGCCAAGATTGTGTGCGCGGTAACATGTTTTGAACCAAATACATATTTCAGCAACCCGAGTTTAGAAAGTTCAAAGGTTCTTTCACCAGAAACGGTGCTAAGTCGATCCAATCTTGGTACGGTCCAATTTGTAACAAAGTTCCTAACTATGGCGTCATTAAACGTCCCGCAAATAGGGCATTAGTTCACTCCCTTACTTTGCCAAATCTGTCCGTATAGTTGGCCCCGCCGCCGCCGCGACGGCGCCATCCGATGAACTTAGCCTATTTTGGAAACCAATGTAGTCGTATTTGTAACCTATTACTTACAGTCATAGGAGGCACTGTAATAATATGTGCTTTTTAGTTTTTTGTAAATATCTACGGAATAATCCTTTAAAATTGAAAGTTATTCGAAAGACATTCTAGTGCAAGATTTATTTCCATGTGGATTACAAATTCAGAGCACCTAGTACAAATTCAGTCAGGAGGTTAATGTCAAATTGGTTATAATTTACATACGTCACTTATTTTTACGTAGTAGCAGCCTAAGATTTTTTTACCTGGTAGCAGCAGCTTGGTCCACAGACATAAGGTCCGTGCCCTTGTTAATACAGTTTTGAATAATGTTTTCAACGAGTAAATTTTCATTTAAAACGTCCTAACAATATGTAATTGTTTTTTAGTTCCACTATGTAACAAAATTGAAGTTAAAACAATTGTTTTCGTATGTACACGACTCCTTATACTTTTCCTATAAAAATTACTAAACCAACAGCTTGAAGTTAACAGATAATAAGGAATTGGGTTTTTACCGTTTTTTATTATTCTCTTTATTTTCTCATTTTATTTTTCACATGTTTTTTCTTTTTCAATTTTTTTTACTATATTGTCTTAGTCTCATTAAAATAAATTTACAAACTAAATCTAATAAGGAGCCATCCTGCAGCTTTCCTATCTTAGCACAATCAACCTTACTTGTTCCTCGCCGCGGTTCTGACAGCCTTGCTCGCGATACGTCACTTATTTAGATGTAACTATGTAGTTTAAAATGGCTCTTACAGGTTAGATTGCCAGTAGGTTGTAGTCTGCAAATTGAATTAAATTGTACATTCATATAGTTTAGCAACGTAGTCGTATCGTTGACGTATACCGTACAAACTATATCATTTATTTAGTACAACTATTGCAAACTATACGAGTAAAAGCAAACGAGATAACCCAAAGTTTGCATTATCTGTACATCAACATTATGATAAGGCACGCTACAAATACGCAAATTTCGTTCTAGGTCCTCTGAAATAAAAAAACACGCTACCACCGTTGAATAACAACCTACGTGAATTCCCGTTTTTCCCAGAACAGATTTAATTTGATCACCAAATACCGATGTGTGTGAAATATCGAACGGCAAGCCCCAAAACACGCCCCATGAAATATAGACAAAGAGAATTTGTAGTCAATATTTACACGCATAACGTATATTTATTGTGGATATATATAAAATGGAAATATATAAATTGGACTTCCGTGCGATATTTACAAATGCTTACATCAAAGCTTTGAGTTCGTTGCGACTCTTACCAGAGCACTTATTTCCGTTCTTGACTAAATGAAAAAATCTTCTGGCGGTCTCTGGACAGGTCAAGTGATCTCGATACTCGCTTTGTTGATTTGACTACCGTATTAGCAATAATACATGTCTTGATCATGTAATTCTACAAACATCTTTATAATAATACATGATGAATATGTAAGTTTCCTTCATAACGTAATATTAGTCTCTAGCATAATCTATTTTACGTAACATGACACGTTACTCGTAAGTCACTTGTTAATAGAATTAACAGCTTTAACTCAGTTTGTAAGTATAACTAATATGAGAATTATAGTAATGAAAATTAATTTAGTAAGCGAATTGTATCTTTAATTACAACTTACGTTCATCTTCCTTTCTTTAGTAACAAAGTTATTGTTTATTCTGCTAAATAAGTCATGTGAAAGTATTTAGTTTTATGAATCCGGCTCATAAGGATTCTAAGACTTAATGTATCTACGTTATGTAGGTATATATTTTTAAGCTAGTTTGTGAAGTGTTTGCAGTAAAGCTAGCCCTATCATGTAACTGTTTAATTATGTTAAATAAGCCCTGCTGTGGTCTCACATGGTTAGAGCAAAATAAATACGTTAATAATTAACCCTTCCTATGGCATGATAATTAAAACAAAAGATTTATGAATGAAACCGACGTATATTTACGTCTCTGGGACGCAAAGGGTTAAACTTTATACATATATATTCATTAAATTCCATCCATATCTAACACCACGTTTGCAATTACGAACTGTTTTTGTGTGTTTGACAGAATATCTTGGCAACCAGACCTTTTTTTGCCATGGCACCATTTTCAACCGCATATAACCATTGTTCATCAAGTGAGGTATTGAACGAATGCTAGATTGTCACTTAAAGAATTTGAAAAATCTTTTTACCCCAAAATTTTGATCGCAGGTTGTGGTCTGCAAACCAAGCTGGTGTTGCAGATTAGTAACTGAAAACAAACTAAACTTGAATTATGCATTTAACCCCTCTGCTGTCACCGCGTCGTAATACGGCTCCGTGCTTTTTTCGCGCAAAGGTCCACGAGCCGTATTACGACTCTTTTTGTACTGGTTTAAATTTTGAGAACCGTTTTAAAAAATACATGTGTTATTGGTCTATTTTGCATTGTATCGTTTGTGTTTGATATTTTGCAACTTTTAGAAGCAAATCAAAGGCTACTGTTAAAGAAAAAATAACTTTTATAACATTTCTACTCTAAAAAGCTTATTTTATTCACTGAAAACAGTGAATAAAAAGGCCTTTTAATCACTGTTTTGGTGTTTGAATTTCAAACACACCAATATATTCGATCTCCATCTCAGTGCTTGTACATCTTCCTTACGCAAATAATAGTCGACATACAAACTCTTTGTGGATATTTGAGACAAGGAGTTTAGCATTAGAATAAAAACTGTATTGTGTTCTTTGCTACGACTATAGAAAAAAATATTTAATAATAAATAAATTACTCTTATGTTTAGTAATTGTTCTAATTTGAATATGCATTTTAATTAATGTAACCTTCCACTTTTCTTCATTAAATGTCTATTTTCGTTTAAATTATTTCTTTTTCTCGTAGTCAAGGTATAAAGTATAGTATGCAACTCTTGAATAAAACGGATTTATATCGAGGGCCATGAATCACTCGCATCGCTCAGGATTCTAACACTTGAATAATTCGCTACGCTCGTGATTACCACGAATAACTCCCTGCGGTTGTGATTCAGTCGCTAGAATCCTTCACATACTCATCGTTCATCTATGGCCCTCGCATTAAATCCGTCCTTTATTCATTAGTTGTATAATATACTATTTAGTCTATTGTATCTCTATTATTGTATCATATTACACTCTTATGGGTATCTTTTGAATTGTTACACAATATAGCATATTATTACGGATGCCAATAATCATGACTAAAATGAGGTATCAGTGAAAATAAGGTACTTATTCCCGAGCCATTTTCAAATCCCTTAATTCCTGGATAATATAAGTTGTCCCTTAAGAAAACGAAGAGGATAATCATGGACGGGGTTTCATTTTGGCTAACTTCTTTTGGAATAGGTAATTCAAAAGCTTATTAAGGCTGGCTAAGTGAATTCGCGTGGCTTTGTAAGGGAAACAAATACAATTTTCGCTACATTTTCGTGATACAGATAAGATATTTGAATGAGATTGCTTAAACATCATTAGTGGTTTATGAGTTTGGAAGGAAACACGCAGGCCCCTTTCGCACACGGCGTCGTATCGTAAGCGTACCTATTGTATACGCGCGTAGGACAAGAGCAATACGATAGCGTTATAGTTCAAACAGTTCTGCACACGAAGCGGTGCTGCAGCGAATTGTAGGAGATATTTATTGTCATTACGATAGCCGTAGCATACTGGCGTAAAAAAGCAAGCGTAGAAATACAGCTGTTTAATAATATCCTAAAAATTTAAATGAATTTTAATTTTTGTATCTTCTTACGACTTTTAATTTCAATATGACTGAAAAAGTGATCGAATTCGTGAAACCGGTTCCCTTGTATATAATATAACCATTCATCAAATTAATATTCAAGACGGATAAAGCTTTGGCAGAAATATTGTCAAAAATAAACTGTACAGTTAATGTAGGTAATAAAATAACTTTTATTGAAAAAAATTACACACAATGCTGCCACTGCCACGGAACAGAACTACTAGGCCTGGTCTGGTCTACTCGATGATTCGTTTGTAGAACACTGCAGTAGGTCTACCAAGAGTTTAAAACATTGACACCAAGCGATGCTCACTATCGACTGCCGCAAGAAATGTATGAAAAAATGAACCTTGCGGACAATTGTAGAACTAAAAAAGAAAAAAAAACTAAAATTTAGGTTAGCTGAGTAAGTGTAAAAATTACTAGGTATATTCAATGAAAAGAATAATTTTAAATCTCAAGACTACAAAATTAAATTGAATAATTAAATAATTAGGCAATATGACGCGTCGTCAAAATAACATTATCCCACATTAGTTTGGCACTGTCATTTTCCTTGACCTGCGGTTGCGTTAGGTGTTCTTGCCACCACAGGTTGGAAACAGGGAATTTATGTTTTTTGGCTAGGGTCCAGAATATGTATTGTACAATATTGTTATGTCTTTTGGTGTAGTAAGTGCCGGCCAGTTTTTCACACCCTGAGACAATGTGTTGTGTGGTCTCATCTTTTACTGAACATAGACGACATTTGCCGTCTACTGCTCTTTTTAAGATGTCCCTTTCATGCTGTTTGGTGACTACTGCTTGATCCTGAATTGCAAATATGCATGATTCTAATGTAGGCGATACCGGTTGTTTTTTAAGCCACTGGAATGACTGCTTATATTATATTATATTATATTATATTATATTATATTATATTATATTATATTATATTATATTATATTATATTATATTATATTATATTATATTATATTATATTATATTATATTATATTATATTATATTATATTATATTATATTATATTATATTATATTTTATTATATTATATTATATTATATTATATTATATTATATTATATTATATTATATTATATTAAACAGTTGTTTGACTGCACAATACAGTTAATATTAAAACAATTCTCTCGGGAGTATCATGGCATATTAGAGCTATAGAGTTTGCGTACGTAGGTAAGTTGCATGTTTTGTTTAATTCTTAACTAATTTTAATTTTGCTGGTAATACTATGCATATAATTTTAATTATCTCTTGATGCTGGTTTTTACTTTTATGAAATCAGAAAATGTGCCATAAGTCAACCATTTGATATTATATATGAAACTTTATATTATGCGCCCAAAATAGATAATGCATTGTATATGTAGCATATTATGTAAATTATAGTGCTGGTATTATAAATAGGAAAATGTTTATGTATGTAAACGTATGTCTGTGTTACGGTTTGTTTCCACCCACCATTAAACGGATGAAGAGATTTTGTTGAAGGTAAGAATTTAAGTATATTTTATGTCTATTGTGAAAAAAGTGACTGTGAAAGGGCAACGGCGTAATACTATTGTTATTTCATTGGCAGCGGGGTGTAGCTCTTAAAACATTTTATGATATAAACTGGTGTATAAAGATATATAAGATATATAATCGCGTTGTAAGTTTTAATTAATTTTTATACGAACTTGACTAAATTGTTGCTATCGTTTTGGTGAAAATAGCACTCTCTATCGACACGCTTTCATATGACACTGGTTCCATTAATTCTAGTAGTTTATGTTTGAACACCTGCTCATGTAGTTTGCATTTTGTAGGCTTTGCTAATGATAGTCTCGTTGCAATATATGCGTGTTTGTGCACAAGTAGTCCTTTAAATTAACAAATGATACCTGTGTTAATAATGGCAAAATAAAGCCTTTAAATAGGTATATGAGTGATAATGGTGTAAATAGGTTTCTAATTAACTTCCAAAAGTCTGATATAAGTAAATTTATAAAATACGCATCTACTTTCTTTTTGTAGATAGTCGTATTTTTTTCCTTTTCACTACCTACTACCTACTTTTCTACTTCTTGAATACCAACAAAGGATTTTCTTAAAGCCCACTCTTTGTCTTATGAGGTTTTCTTATATTTGTAGGTAGTCTTCTTTTTTTTTAACTGAAGTCACTGCTGCACTCAAAGGTATTTTATATGAATGAATTACTTAACCTATTGTTTTCTACAGAATTGGATTTATACAAAGATTACTTACTTACATTTTTTCGCAAGGTTATAACAGTATAACCTTACGAAAAAAGGCAATTGTTATAGTCCTGAGCTGGTAGATATTATTAAAAAACAAAATAAGATTTTTCGTTCTACTACTAAATAAAGAGATAATGATGTAATTAGATTTAGATTAGATAGTAGATTAAATTACGAAACATTGATATTACATTCTCCCTCTACACGTGACCTTGGTCGCTGAACTGAACTGTTCGTGGAAAAGAATCTTCAGTATCACAAAGTTCTCTGTACATATGTTCTGTAAATAGTGGTAATTTAGGAACTAAATACTTCAGTCAGAAATAACACTTTATATAACCTTCTAGTTAATAAATTTTAAAGAAGTTACTGAAAAGCAAATAAAATGTGCCAATTATCTAAATCGATCTCACAGCTTTAATCTCTACGCTTGCCAGATTTGGTCACATTTTATCCGACCAGGGCAGCGTCCATTAGGGATCTCATATGGTTCTCTCTGTCCGGTATTACGGCGCACCCTCATGTCACTTATATCCGGACACTTCCATTTACTTTACGTAGCCACTTCACGCTACAATTATTTTAACGATTCCGTGATATATGACAGATGAAAGCATTTTCCACATCGTTGTAGAAATATATCGATTGAATTGAACACTAATAGAAGCGAGCCTAGCTCAAAATAGCAAAAATGTATTCGCTTCACTAACATAAAGTATTATTAAGTTAGTATTAATTAAAGTAAATAAATAAGTATTAAGTAAGAATAACTCGTCGTGCTTCAATGTAACTATCAGCTATCGTTCATTTTAATTTGTATCGTAATGTTGCTGTAATTGCGCACTTTTAATAAAATGAACATTTTTTTTTGTAGCGTATCTAATGTAATTGAAAATTTATGTAACATTAATTATATCTTCAATATGATTTTTAAAGCACTGACGCTGGCTTAGCAAAATCTAATGTTCCAATTCCAGAGATTAAAAATACATAGTATTAAAAATTAAATTAATAATTAAATTATTAATATTAATAATTAAATAATTAAATTAATTAATATTAAAAATACATACATAATTAATAAATTAATCCAATTCTAGGATATGTAATTATTTTTGTCTCTAACCCTAAAAACAAGTACAATTTGAAAAATTTCATACCGACTTCCATTCTATTCAGTTGTTGGAGTGTCTCTCAAAAACTACTAAACTAAATTTGATCAAATTTGGGTCTTACGAGAAGCACCAACTTTCAAACAAAAAAAATATTTAAGAATCGGTTCACCCAGTCGAAAGTTATGAGGTAACAAACATAAAAAAATACAGTCGATTTGAGTACCTCCTCCTTTTTTTCAAAGTCAGTAGAAAATATAAAACATTTAATATTTACGTCAACATATAATAAAGCAATTTTAGTGTAAAATCATGTTTTGTAAGATGATCAACGATCTCAGAAGCGATTGATGAGAAGATTATGTGCAATGCAAATGTTGCACTAATATCCGTGATTGTTGGAAAAGATCTCTTGTGTACGATTATGTCTAACTTGGACAGACTGTTCAGTTCGACAATGAGGTCAAGACTAACTTTGAAAAGGAGGTCGCTTGAGGAATTCAACCCAGATGGGCTCAACATACCGTAGAGTTGGAAGATAAAAGACAATCAACAAACGTGTAAGTTAGAGAATATCTTATTATGAATCTACTCGTAATACGTGATCTTTAACAGTGTCCCTTTCTAAAAAAGCTTCTAAGCACACAAGGAAAGTGGATGCCATGAAAAGTGATATGCTTGGAATTCTTAGGGCGATAACACAACGAGAAAATATTCCAAAGAGATGTCTCTTTGGAATATTTTCTCGTTGTGTTATCGTTCAGTTCAAATAATTTAAAAACAAAGAAGTTGAAGTGGCAATGAGTAGACCACATTGCTGGATGAAGTGAGGACCGACAATGGGGAAGTAGGGAATTGTAAAGTCGTTGGAAGCAATTGGCAAATACCCGTTCGTTGTGGTATTAAGTCCTTTGTTCAGTACATAAAGTCAAATCAAATTATAAATACTTATATGTATTGCCTGTTCACAAAAGGTTGGTAAAATCAATCAATTTAACCTAATGTGTTGAACAATGGAGGTATCAGCCTCCTCACTATGTGAGGAGTTTTATAAACAGAAACCTATGTCATTGGTCTCCTGCCGCGGGTTACACACATTAAGCCGATGCTGATTATAGCCACAAAATAGGAAGCTTGAATATAGCATTGAAAAACACACGCTTTAATAATATATTCTACTCTTTCATAGTGATCACTAAATAGGTACCTACACCAGACCGTACTGCAATTACAATTAAAAAGCAGCTCAAAACTATATGAAACGAAGTTACTTGTAATTTTGAGACAGATTAGCACTGCATATAAAAATGTCTGCTACGATACTAAACTCCAACTGGCCGTACATACATAATTATAAACATTTAAGATTTTAGTAGTTTATGCAACTGTCATAATAATAGAGGGTGTTTTAATACCTAATTATATGCAGTTGCATACACTACTTTATTTAATCTCATGACATTTTTGCTACTAAAGTTTTATCCAACAAAATATTACTCAAATTCGTATGTACTAAATAGCGCCAAAATGGAAAAAGTCTTCTTCTTCTTCTTGCCTGTATGGCTTGTGCGGCGTAACCACAATTTTGACAATATCAGTGGAAAAAGTCTGTTATTGGTCTATTGGCTCGGAAAAAGCGCGTTGCGCGTGCAGCGCGCTCACCACATACTGTACTTAAATTGAATTGAAATCTCCTTGGGCGGGACACATTGTACTTTAATAATTAAAAAAAATGTTTTAAAGCATTGTTTTGTTAGGAGAATACTGCTTTAATTTAATTTTATAATTTTCTTAAAGAAGTATGTAAATAAAATATGCCAATAAAAGTCTGTATTTCATTTCATAATTAGAATATTACCGAATGCGATTATATAAACTAATTTAATCAATACCTAATAGGTTTATAATTTTTTATTTACCCAAATTTTTTTTTTTTTTTTTTATTGTCCAAAATTATTACAAAAAAACAAATTGTACTTAACATTAAAGACTGCGGAAGCCTATATATATACATCGACATATTAAAATAAGAAAAACAACAATATCTACTCAAAAGTAACTAGAAAATGTAAGGAAAACATTTGCAAAATATAAGAGGATCCACTACGTGCAAAACGTGCCAAGTTTCGTTTATATACTTATGTCAAAAATTATTACACGTCCTTCGTTTTTTCTCAAAAAAACGTTCGGGAAAAAACGGTCAAAGAAAGAAGTTATAACAAGATTTTACAGTACACAAATAACTTGCTCTTTAAGTAGTTTCGTTTCTGTTTTCGATACGATCGTTATCACGTTTTATGACCAAATAAAACTACGGAGGGGAACAGTTTACTTTATTGAATCAATCGAATCTGAATGATACTTTTTATTTTTTGTTCATTCACCGTTAGAAAGAAGAAGAAGACGTCGTTGTGTCAGACTACGGACTTATAAATGCAGACTAAATAGATTCACGACCTATTTTTCCACCTTAGGTATACCTGCAAGCAACAAATATACAAAGATTACTCAGACTTTAAGCTAATATTATAAACGTGAAAGTTTTTGATAATTATCAAGTTTTGAATTCAATCACAAATAAGCATACAGTTTGATTAAAGGTCAAGGGCCAAGTCAAGACGAATGAATGCAGACGTAAACTCACAATGACTGACTTCCGGACGAATTACAGCAATTGTCTCGTAAGAAACAGTAGGTACCTGCCTACTTGTGTCGTACAAAAATAGAATATGCTCACATCCTTTTCTCCAAGGCACGATAAGAGTATAAACCAGAATATTCTTAAACCCTTTTTGGGAAACTAGTTGCGAACTTTTACTGTCATCTAGGGTTGTTTTAGGAGTTTCTGATATAACTTTGGAAATATTGCTTAAATCTTTTGTGTTTTGGCACGAAAATTGCGGGTTTCGTTTTAATATAGGTACCTAAATATGTAAGTAGTAAGTAACTGTAGAACAACATTTTGTGGATCCAAGTTAATGTTGTAAGTTTAAAGTTTTGCTCTCACAAAAATATAAGTACGTTCGCACAAAATGTCAAGAGAAACTAAAAGTTGCTTTATTTGCTTACTAGCTGACCCGCCCGCGGCTTCGCTCTCATAGTCTACGGGAGACGAAACCACAGAAATTTTTGGACACTTTTGAACGTCAATTATAGTATTCAAAATGTTCAAATTGCTAACGGGATAATTACCATGTGTATTTTCTTTGAGTTTCCGATATTTCGGCACTGTTGCAAGCGCCATGATCACGGATGAACTGACGAAATTGCGGGTGGGTGAATATTTACGAGCAAACGAAATGGTCTACCCTCTTCCGTACTCGTTTGTTATGCGAGGCACCACTACTATTGTTCGCATTGTAATTTTTTTGTCTTATCACGACAATACTAACCGTATTAGCTCGAACTTTGGAAGTAGTACTGTTTTTGGTTTTACACAAACGTACCACTAGATTCCAGATTTTTTTTTATTTTAAATTTTACATGAGGATTTGGTCAGATGTTGACAATGTCATCCCCGTAAGACAAATCAACGCGTTAAATGTCAACCGTAAAGAAACATTTAAATTTTAATTAGCCTCCTGGCCTCATCAGAACAAGGAAAGGCAAGGACACTATTACAGATTCCCATAACGTGCACATAATTATTAAAAAAACCTTGCCCTTGCGCATCGTTTCGGACACATTCCATCAAAACATGTTGGACATCTTCAACTACACCACAGGCCATACAGTTTGGTGTGTCTACAGGGGACAGGCCAATTAAAAATTAAACTTGTTTGACGGAACGTGTCCGGAGCGAAGTCTCAGCAGCGCTACTATGTCTGCGCTTAGTTGACATCATATCAAACCACGGGTAACGAGGGAGCTCACACTGGATTGTTCTGTACCATATCCCTTTGGCGCGTGATCGCTCATCAAAATACTTTTGACATTGACCTCTACACATTTCTTTAAATTGTAACAGCAACTCACTGTGTAAGGAAAGAATGTGAGTTAGTATTCCGTCAGTCGTGGCCTCGTTCGTCGCTCTGTCTGCTTCCTCGTTACCTGTGATTCCAACATGAGACGGTATCCACTGCAGTACCACTGTCTTGTCTAAACCACGAAGCCTGTACATATCACTGAGAATTGTATAAGCTATAGGGTGACTTCGAACGGTCGAAGTTAACCTAGCTAAATGTAATAGTGCACTCTTCGAATCCGTCAGAATTACAAATTTGTCTCCACCTGTAGAAAAGGCATAAGATAGTGACTCAGAAATTGCAATAAGTTCACTATGCATGATAGGGATGTCTGAGTCTATTCTAATAATTATAATTTTAATAATTTAGCATGTAAACCCAACTGAGGGTCAAAGAAGGCCGCACCGGATTTTTTCCCCTGCTTGGATGCTTCTGTGGAGATTTTGTACTCTGACCTATATATATTCGCTAAAGAGTTATAACAAGACAGTTTAAGGTCCAATGTTCTCATCTGTCTTTTAGAGGTATGTAACCCTTCAACGATTCCAGATATTCGACAGTTGAAAACCATCCTTACGATTGAAGTTTTTGAGGACGACCCCATCACGACAGCTCTGGCGTCGATCAGTCAGCCTCCTGGTAATATTGGTATTTCAGGGTCTACTGGCCGAGCCACGAGAGGTAATATGTCTGATTTTGGATTTCCAGTCTTCACAGTTAGACATCGAGGTCGTCGTAAGCGACTTCGAAATAATCCTAAATCAGACACAAGGTAATCTGTATTATATTTTGGTAATGTGTATTAAGGTAAAGGAAACGTATCAATTTTCGATTGAAAGTTTATAAGTACCATCAATATTAACCTGTGTTTTATTTCGTTAACCTGTGTTTTGTTTTCTTTCAGACAGTGCTGGCGGCTAACGGCATCTCTATTCCCTATTAGGCAAGGGTTCGCCCTTGTCGTTGTCTAGCGCTTTGTGCGCCCTTGTTGTCCCTCGGTTGAGTGCTGCGTGCACTCACTAACAGTCATGTGTCGCTTTTAATGCCCGTAATGGAAAAAAGCTGATTGAAAAAAAAGATTTTTTTCAATCAAAATCTCAAGTTATTTCGATGGCCCTTGCTGATATAAACATATATGAAAATTATCGTATACAGATCTTTAAAAGAGAATTAACTAAGGAATTTAGATATAAAATAATACCTACCTACGTTGTACACGTGAATTTTCAGTTTATCAGCAGACTCTCAAAATCTCGAGTTGAAAAATAAAAATATCACCCGAAAACGTACCTAACTAATATGGACTATGTCAGATGAATAAACGAATTGAATCGTTACTAAGAATCGGACTATGGCCATTTCATTCACGGAGGTCTGTTTGATTTTTAATAAAACAGTCGTGCGATTATATAATGATTGGTCGATGTGCTCGTCGAATAGGTCACCGATGTCAAATACTTTAGGAGTACATAAGGTTGTTTTTCCAACGTTTCTTGTCATCTCGTCATTTGTTTCACGGATGTTGTCAAAGATGCAACGATGTTTGCTCTTAGAGAATAGCACAGCAGTTGAACTTCGCATACTGTCCATTACTAAGTTCTAGTGAATCACTGAAAAGTTCTGGCCTAGAACCTAAAAACACGTACTAAAAAAATCAAAACTTGACGGACGTTTCCATCACTGAGATCCAGTCAACATTCTCTGCTCAGCAGCAGACAGACAGCAGACTCTCACCAGCGCATGTCTAGATCCTAAACGTTCCCATACGTTGAAAATGTTTTACGAGTATTATTTGATATAAGACAAAAGTTAGCTCAATTTTTTACGTTTCACTTATTCTCGTATTAATTGTAGTAAAATAAAATATAAGTTGTATATAATAAGACAAAAACGTAATATCCTTGTATTAGCACATTGTATATCAGTATTGCAAAATCGGGAATTTTGCGAATCTTTAATGCACTAACTATTATTGTATGCCTACACACTAATTCTATCATCGACATCCATCACAACTCTTAATAATCTTTAATCTCGTAAGTACTTTTCCAAATTAAAGTCAGTTCCATAATAATTACAACAGACAGCGATGTGAAAACTTCATCTGAAACTTTTTCTTTATAAGTGGAATCATACCTTTTGTACATTTGCCATAACTTAAATTATTTAGAATTATCATCTTTTTAGTTGCATCCAGTGAGAAGTATGAAAATTTCCTACACGTTTACCACTAGATCAGCGAATGAGTTCACACAGGGCTCTCCTTAAGTACTATATCAACAAAAAAAATTAGTAATATCTTCTCGGGTAGGCCGATTTCGATAAAACAAGAACCTATAGCTCCGTAGGACTCCAGTAAGTATATTTCAATAAACTGCACCAACATTTATTCAGTCGTTAACATGATGCCAGTAACTTTTGCCTAAACTGAACCAAAAAAACGATAAATGAACGAAAAAAGTAATAAATGTTATTTGCAATAGAATTCTTTATTCTTTGTTTTAGTATTTTTGGCAAGACTAGGTATATTCAAATTAGATTTTCAAAGAAATATATTCGACCTGTATTCTCTGGGTTGACGGCCCAGATGCTCTGGCTAACTAAGCCACTTAGAACCTAATAAGAGTGTTGAAATTCTGTTTTAAATTAGGCATTTTTCATATAACAGTTTTTAGTGATGGTTCATCTATCGGCTCATCTTTAGACAACCATAGACGACCGAGAGAACAGAATCTTCATCTCCCGTATTGCTTGTGTTCGATTCCTGTGGGAGTCTGTTGATGTATTCTGTCGAATCTAAAGTCGTAGTGTTTTCACTAAAATTTTCATAAAGTTTTATAAATTTAGTTTAACGTTAAAAGTATTCAGTCCAAAAACGACTTTTATAAACACGGACATTTTGGCCTTTATTAATAAACGTTGCGTAAACATAGATTAGGCGTAACATGCTTTGTCTTGCTTTCACGCGTGACATTTACTGCAAGCGAAAAATTGACAGATAGATGTTTTAACTACTCCAGGCTTACTACAAGTTTATTAATAAGGCCGTTTGAGAATATGACAAAATGACGAGGACCTAGGAACTTTATGGAAAATGAACAATCACATAAATCCCACTTTAATTTATTCACGAGCCTCACGTCGAAAAAGAAAATAAAAATTCCCGCAGTCATGTTTCAGGTTCAGATGAGTTTTGCCGTAGCACAGAAAAACGAATAAAATTGTATCACACTCCCTCATTCAACTATTCATTACGAAAATACTCTGACCATAATCTTTTTGGCACGGAATCATTAATACTGAACTCATTCGTATATCGTATCGAGATTTATTCGTCCTTTTATGTTATTAATTGCTGTTCATTTTATTAAATAGCGTTCGGAATGATTTAAACTCTGCGCCTACGAGTTGAGGGAATTGTGAAATGGTTCAGTAGTGATGTTGGAAGTTTGTGTTTCAACTGTGCATGCTAGAAAATATTCACGTAGGCATTTTATTTATGTTTATTGAATCAGAAATTGTTTTATGTATAACCTCGCGTCATTGCATATAACATAGGTACATACTTATTATTATATTGGCATACCTGATCTATTGAAGATCCTGCATGCCAAACATGAACAATGATCGCACATTCAATAAAGACCAGGTACCAGGAGTACATACATGTATAGGAGGTAAACAGCCGCCATTCTGAGGTCTATTGTTCACAACAACAGTACAATATAGAACGTGATTTCTATTCATTTGAGTGAGAGTTTTCTTCCGCAAACTTTGCAAGCTATGTGAAAATGAAACATGTATTTCACCTATAAGGCTTGCAATTTGCTCACAGAGAGTCGATATTTCATTTATAACCACAGTTTGTTACAGAGGCAATTCCTATTGATTTGGTTTCCTTTAGGTTCCTTCGCAATAAAACTTGTACGATATTACGTGATCGTCTTTGATCTTCCTTTATACTCAGGGATTGAAAGTTCAAAATTATTTGTAATTTATTGGCAAATCTGTCTTTGATTTCACAGATATTCATCAGTCCTCAACATTTTGAGATTTCACGAGTACTTGCAATGTCAAAAATTGAATGAGAAATATGAAACATAACATGATTTCCTTATAGTGTAAACCAGGTGATTTAGTATGTGATAGGGAGTCTTCTAGAGGGTCCATCTTGGTGGTTACCACCACAGTTCCAAATATTTAGCCTTGAAGAGTATTTGTGTAAATATAATGCTGTGTTAGAATGTGAAGGACACTGTGATAAGTGAAATTATTGAATGTTTTCAGGCTAAAGAGCTTCAAAGAGTGCAGTGCTGTGCAACATAAGTTTACTGCGACCGTGATATACTTTTCCATATCGTTACTTACAATAAGCACAGAAATCACATTTTTTCTAATAATAAAAAGGCCAATTAGAGAAAGATACTGAAATTAAGTTTTCTTTCTCAGGTGATTGCGAATTTGATGTCTACCACAGATTAAAAACCTCGAATGTTTGGACTTTTTGTGCATCTAGCGTCTTGAGCAAATATATACAAAGGGAAGAACTTAAATATGGTACATTTATTTAAGTTCTTCCCTATAAACCTTTCCTTAACCTTACTTTACCTTACTGAAAACCTTAAATATGTACTTTATTAACGAAAAAAGTGAATTATCTATTAGAAACTTATTATTTGAGCTTGATGTAATAATCAATAGCATATACAGCAAAGTTAAGTTTATCGTTTAACCCTTACGCATCCGTCGGTTTATACGTCACAAGTATTTTGTTCTAAGCGTAAGCAGGATGCTGTTGAACTATAACCTAATTTGTCGTTTAATTAGAGCCCTCAGTGCACGAGTCCAACTCGCGCTTGGCTGCTTATATTTTTCTTTCAACGACAGTTTCGTTGAGTGATTTTAAAACAATAGGATATAATATTATGAAATAGATCTCTTGTAAATTTTACTTTTATGAATCATTGTTTTCTTGCTTTGCGCAACGCACATTGCAAAAATATTGTGCAAATATGTACTTCCGTACCGTACGCCGTGGATTTGCTTTCATGGTCTACCATGAAAGCAAATCCACAGACGAGATAACTATTCAATTATTCGATGCTCGGACCAGAACCTCGGTGGCCTAGTTGGTCAATGGCGTCTGACACGGAGAGTCAGAAGACGCGGGTTCGAATCCCGTCCGAGGACGTGAATTTTTTTCTCTATAAATTTCAATGTTTGAGATCGCTAAAGCAGGCGTTAGTGCTTTGAAAAGTAATACTATAAAAATATTCAATTATTGTATAAAAAAAGTATGGTACAGAGAAAAAACTACCGTAATTCATATATTTCTTCAAGTCAGAGGAGTGGGTAACTGACAATATGCTTCATTTGGATCAAACAAGGTTCGGCGGTTCTTCGAACTTTTACCCAGTTCGATAAAGATTCCTCCCATCAATATACGTACCCAAATTTCAAACGAGTTCATCTTTACTCTCTACAAGCGTCAGCGTAGGAAACTCTCCCAAACAATTCTCGATCTCCCCCATAGTTTCTTTGTTCACTATGTCAACTATTATCTAATCTGTGTTAACCAATTATTATCTTTTGTCCTCAGTTCCTGGCGTTACTAGAGCGGAACGTAGTTGCCAACACGAGTCTCCATTATCGTCAGATGACGTTGTTTGCGCCCACCAACCAAGCGTTCCAGAGGTACAATGGAGAAATGGATGACAACCTAGTACTCTATCATATTGGTAAGGTCATCATCTTCTTCCTTAGGTTACCCCGTCTGTGCGGGAGGAGAGCTCTCTGAAACTAATCCTTTTTGATACTTTATTTAGGGACATAACCTTTACAGCCTTTTTTATAGTAAGTAGTTATAAATCCAAAGATAAAATAAACACTTCAATGGATACTTAGATCAATGACATTTAATTAATATTGACATTTTCTTCTTCTATTTTCTATCTGATCCTAAATAAGCTCAAATATATCTCAAATACATTCACCATCTGTCATAGTTCCACATACCATACAAAGTTTAACTTACAATTTATTGATTCAGGCGTTACTTTGCGGAAATCCATTATCAAAAAAACGATATTAAAAAATATTTAGTGACACTTCCGCTGAAAAGAAAACAATTAATTTGGCCTATTTGGGGGCGTGCACCACCCTCCCTCCCGCATAAAATGCTAATAGGAAGAATACAAAATAAAAAGCACAAAAAACCCCAAATCAACCAAAAACCGATTCGACACGTGTTTCGCCTCTACACGAGGCATCCTCAGGAGATCCTCCAAATTAATTGTTTTATTTTCAGCGGAAGTGTCACTAAATATTTGTTAATATCGTTTTTTTTAACTTACAAGTTATATACTAACATATACTCGTACATTCCTAGACACGATTTTGGTGTTCGATAATGGTCAGTAAATTACAACTAGATCTGCGAACAGTAGACCTCGCAAGCACATAATTATCACATCCTATTATCTCGGAAACCACTTGATTAATCTTGCTCATATTCTAAAGTCAGATACTTTATGAGTGTACCAAATTTTATCAAAATCGGTCGGTAAATATCGCCGCAGCAAACTTCCTCTCTTTTTAAGAAAAGTACCACCCACTCAAAAACCCCGACGACTATTAGAACATGCATACCAAGCTACGTAAGGATTGGTTTAAAAACGCGACCTGTACAGGAAGACGTACATACAACCTAACAAACATACGGACAGATGAAAGTCAATTGGGCGAGTTCAAGCAAAGACGCATCGCTCGCTTCGCTCGCTGGTCAATTATGTTTGATTTCAAACATTATTTGCTTCTTTAACCAGTCGCGTGTCGAGCGTACACCAAATGTTTGTAACCAATTTTATCAGATCCAATGCACTCCATCGGTATAAACTTGCTTTTAGTTGGTCAAACTATTCAAGTGTAGTATTTTTTATCTGAACTTTTATACGTAGTTCGGAAAGACACCGAAAGACACTGGACGGATTAATTCGCATTACGATTAATGCTTCCAACTAAGGTTCAAACTGAGGAGTGAGGTCTGGTGACCTGAAATACCTACATGCTTTCATCCTACAAGCGTATATTATGTGCGTCACCGTTGACGTGGAAGACTTCAAAAATACCCTTGACACTAATCTATAGGATGTTCCCAATTTGCTAGCATACGAACCTACTACAGCTGCTAGACTAGAGCGCCGAGGATTAGTAAATCGTAACCATACATCGAGCTAAGAAGAGTCAGTTTTGGCAGAATCAGTTCATCTATGTATACCTACTTATATACAGAGATTAGTTTATTTAAATGATCGATCTTTGTTGAACGAATTTGTCTACCTACCCTACCTATATTTAAAAAAAACTTAGGTTAAAAAAATATTAAGTGTATGTAAAAATTAGCCAAATTGGTTTAGATTCGACCTGTAAAGGTAATATACTTTAATATAATTATGTAATATAATATGTGTGTGTGACTACGCGAGGGTGTACCTATAGAAAGTGAAATTACTGGGCGATTATGATTTAAAAGAATGTCTCGGGGAGCAGTGCCATACCAAAGTTCAGTTCTACACCCCGGAAGGCACTGAAACTATCCTGCCGTGCGATTCTCTAAGACCAAACATCGTTGCATCTTTGACAACATCCGTGAAACAAATGACGAGATGACAAGATACGTTGGAAAAACTACCATATGTACATGGGCGATATCTCATAAAGTATTGACATCGGTGAGCTCGTCGACGAATCATTAGAGACTCGCACGGCTGGGCAAGCGTAGTGCTTACCATCAGGGGCACGACTTGCCCGTCTCGTCATTCTATAAATATAAATACTATAAAACAATTTATCCTATCATAAAAAAAAGAGTATCTAGAATGTTTACACTCGTACTTATAAACAAGTAATCACTTGTTGCTAAATAATTTCTCAATTAAGTAATTACTTGACGATATAATACTTCAAAATAAAATCTCGTTCTATAGTCGAGCAATTCACGTTACTTACTAAAGTAAATGCTTAAGTAAGTTTGTGTTGGGATTTTAATTTTTACAGCATAATAGATCCTTCACAGTTCAGACTTGTGTCGAATAACATTTTTATAAAACTTCACTTTAATTATAAAAACGAAAAATGTACGTGTCCTCCTTGCTTAAGTAAAGGAAATGGTGACTAAGAATTCAAGCCTTTGATAGTTGTAACTTCGGTCAAATACTAGTCTATAGAATTAAAATTGTTGATTAAGTAATAACTTTTACTTAAGTAATTACTTTTACTAAGTTAATTACTTTTACTTGTTTATAAATATGGCAGTAGACATATTTTTGAATTTCATTTTGAGTGATTAACGATCAATTCCTCGTATTCGTTTTTGTGGCGCCAAAGAAGCTTTGTGCAGGGTCATAGACATTGGCATTGGTTTGAGATCGGAATCATCATATCTCAACTACGATGCTAATTAAAAACAACTTCTAATAACAAAGAATGTCAATAATTGGTACAAATTTATTTATATTAATTTATTCATAAGTTATTAGTTTACACGTCAAACTCATGTATTACAACTTCTCAATAAAAATATATAAATTATGACGACGTCACATTTAATGTTGATCTTTATAAACTTGTAACGAGCATATCATTTATTGAAAATAAAATTATATACGTAGAAAAAATATTACATAAACAAACAACAGTGCCTAAGCAATCAAATAAACAAATAAATGTCTGTGAACATCAAAATTATTGTTAAATATCAAACAAACTACAGACTACACAAACAATTGAATACTGCAGCAATTACCAATTCAAAATTAATTAGTTCATCAAAGATATAGAATGTCTGCTCGATGAGAGCTTTTGAAATTAGCGTGTTAGGCGGTGCTGTGATATTCTCTGCAAGCTAATTTTACACTATTCTGAAGACTACTATTTATATGAAGTTTTCGTTAAATATCTATTTATTCCCTAGTTTGTCCCTGTTTCCAGTGCTGTACTAGTGTAGACTTTAGTGTAGCATAGGAGTGTTTGTCAACGAAATTGCTACACCAGTCAAAGTAGGTACTGTGTCATCGATGTCACCTCGATGAGGGATAAACACTGGGAGCAAGTTGCAGTTTGTTTGCTGCCGTGTACCATCACATTACCTCACATAAGCTCTAATGCTTATCATAAATGTATGTAGTTATAATGAACACTTATTAGTTGATATATTTATATTGTATATTATTACAAAAAAACATATAGGTAAAGCCATTTAAAAATGCCCTTGTAGCAGAGCTCATCGATCTAAGCCATTTAATTGGATAAACTAAGTTATATGCGATCAACACATACAGATATACCTACACAAGTAATTCTAATTAAGTACTTCGGAAGGGCGCCATAAGACCCCGAGAACAGCTAACATCAAGAAAGGAATAGCAGTATTATGTAGAACGTACTTAGCTTAACATATGCCTCCTCCACAAGCATCCACATCAGCTAGTCTAAAGGCTGGAATTCGTCAAACCTGCGACTGAGACGGCTCGGGATGATCCTCGAAAACAGCTTATAAACATGGTTCAAAAGCGAGATAGAGCTGCAATTTTCAACAATGTATTGTCACCAATTTTTGAAGAATAGCACCACCACACGCTTGTTCCATGCTTCTGCGTTGATCCTTCGAGTTGATCCTTACTAGAAGTATTTTAGGTCTACCTGTTTTCAGTTGCATACATATAAATATTATGCTTAACTATAACTAAGCGTATATGTGTTGAGCTATTATTAATTAGCTGGTGGGTACCAGCGGCTTCGCTCGGTTGATCTTGGTATATTTGAGGAGGCGCAGTTTTAGAATATCGGGGTACTGGGTTGGACAGCTATTGGGATTTTCTGACAAAGAAATTCTTAATAGCAGTCCGGAGTCTGGAACAGTGCCCCTTAGATGGCAATAGGCTCGCCCCCTATTACATGGGGCTAAAAGTATACCTATCCGGAGCCGCGCATGCTTACCCCTTCCAGGATACACAGGTGTGATTTGTTATCTTTTATTTAAATACTCGTATAACATGTAGGTATTGCATTATTTTCGTTAAAGTTTATTTCTTCCAAGTTTTGAGTGAATTGCAATAGAAATATTTTTTTCATACCTGTAATAATGTCTGGACCTTATTGGGGTATATTTGCAAAAATTAAAAAAGACGTATTACATTCATAATTGTTACGGTTTTCAGCCGTACTTTGGAAGTCTGAGTTAGAATGGGCGCCGACCAGTCAATTGAGACCCCAGATTTATATGAGACCGTGTAACATAGAGATATCAAACTGCTATTTTAGATTTATGTGACGGATAAAGATAAAAAGTTTATAGTTGAATGCTCGGGCTCTATTCCATCCATATATCAAATTTCATCGAAATCTGTGCGGTAGTTCAGTTAGGCGTGAGCATACAGACAGACATACATTTTTTTCAAAAACATCATAATCTTGTTCAGTGGGTAATTTTAACAAGTACAGACTTTTTGGCTTTGGGGTTATTATAAGTATAGATTTACAGGCTAAACATTCACGTTAGGGATCGAATACGTCCGCTCGGGCTTCTAGCATGTCATATGCCTATCATTAGGGTGAGTACGCATAAGTGTGATCCTAAAACAATGGAAAGATTGGAGAAAACTTTTTCTTCTTAGTTTATGGAAATTTAAGTAAAGTTACAACCTAAGACTCAATTTTTATTTAATTTTACTGTACAGTAAAATAATATTTTATAAATAACTATAAATAAAAATAATAGCACTATGTTCTGTAAAGATTCATTAAAGAGCTAAAAGTGAAACTAAAACTTTTCGCCGTGTTATTAAAATGTTGCCATGATTAATAGTTACTTTATAATTAATCCGATTTTCGCGTAAATGTATGGTTAATAATACTCTCTCCCTGTGAGCTGTCCTCGCGAGCTGTCTTGCATAGCTTAAACTGAATAAATATTTACCGCGCACCTAAAACAAAATTCATTAAACAATCTTGACTTGTTTGGTCTGCAAGTTTTTAGTCTGTTTAAGGATTGCTAACGCCATCTAGTTTCGTTTTTGAATACTAAAAACCTATGAAATTAAAGTTATTTTAAATCTGATTTGAAAAAGAAAAATAAACAATTATCGAACCATCTTACACAGTTTTACGAGAATCGGTTTAGAAATGCGACCCTGATAGAATACCTGAAGACATATTCAAGTTAAAGATCATAAAATATTTTTTTGTTCACTTTATCACTCATTATTATAAATTGAATAAGGCTGTAGGTATGTTCAATCAACTTGCAGTTGGCGGGTGAAAAATAAAATTTGCGCGCCATTTTCTGTTATTTGCAAATTTTGCTTTTAACGTCTTTGTCGCTGTGTGGTAAAATCCATATTTGTTTGTTTTTGCCTGTCAAATGTGTTGAGAAACTCGTCAGTTCTGTTAATTTCTATTGATCATAATAATACTAAGTCGTTTACGGGAGTTATTAATAATTCCCTTGTGAAATCACAAATTATGCAGAAATATGCGACGCAACGACCATACATAGGTACTCACACATATTCGGAAGTATTTGATATTAAATTCAACTTAATAAATCTACGCGTTTCTGAGAAAGAAGTCATGACAGCCAGAGAGACAGACATACGGACTACAAAGTAAAAAACTAAAAGGGTTCCTTTTTCTTTTAAGGGTACGGAACCCTTAAAATAATCAAGGCATTATCAGAATGCAGAAGCAGTACCTACCCACTGGAAATTAATTGCCATGCACTAGTACCTATTCAGTACCTACGCATTAGCATCGCTGTGTTCTACTAATTATTCGATATATTATTCTAATAATTAATCGATATAAACCAAACGGTTATATCGATTAATCAAGCTCCGCTTTGGGGGCACATTATCTGCTGCGATCACATACTCGTAAAAACGCTCCTAATATTTAAGATTTTCAACGAATTTCATTTCTTATATATTTTAACTTTTAAGGGAAATGAAACCTTACAAAACAGAAATTACCTTACGCGAAAGTGAAACCGATAAAGTTTTAATTGCCTATTGAATTTGTCCTCATTGGCAAGATCTTCAAAAAACTTTTCAAAGCAATCTTTATAAGTATGTTTACGATTTGCCAACGCGATTTGGATAAACAAAAAATCTGGGTGAAATTGGGCAACGATTCCTTCAACTTACATATTAACTATTGTCTATTCTGCGACTCAAGTTGCCATGAGTCACCGCATCAAAGCTATTGAACTCAGCAGAAGTTCATGTAAACAGCGCGAAATCACTCTGTGTACAAGTACGAGTAAGTATATTTGGTCGGGAGAATTTTCTAATACTTAACGAAAAGTTTTGGTAATGAGGAAAGTTTCTCTGCTAACGATTTGAACCTTATGTCGTGAACATAAGGTTAAAATCATATCTTTTAATGTATAATAAGACGTAGAAGTACTTAGTATATTAATTTTATAAGTTTATTGAACTTTAAATGTACAAACAAATATAAGGAGCAGGTCTATGTTCAACAGTGGACGTCCTAGATGGCTGAGATGATGATAACGAACCAAATATGACATGTACTATCACCAAAATTTTCGCTTACCCAGTTCAAAAAGACTTTGCTTTGCACATGTGCATTGTAAGCTAACTCCGCCTTTTATTGTATTGCCCAATGACAGCCATAATAAGCATTTCCATTGTTATAGATAGGTTTTTTGTTCCTACATCTTTTAAAAATTTTATGATTTTGTGAGGTCACTTGCAACTAGCACAGGGTTAATGTATTTTATTATAATAAAAATTAGTAGTTCTTTTAAACGTTTTGATAGTACGAAGATTTTTACTTCTAACCGTAATTATATATAGATAAATTAAATTTATATCCACTTAGTATTTTTAATGTTACCTTGAATCTATATGAATATATAATCTAGTTCTTTTAAGCATGTTGTTTACTTCTGTTCGAAAGATTACTACATAAAAACTATATGAAAAGAACTTGTACGTACAATAAGTTTTTATTACACACCAATAAGTGTAATGTATGTAATTACACTTATTAGTGTGTAATTAACAGAATGCTGTTATAAATTATTAACACAACACAATAATCCGAGATACAGGCTTTGCCTAATTCGGAGATCGCAGTAAATAATTTTGTAAGTTAAATAATGTTGTCCTTGAGCGCTACACTGTTACTTATAATTATATACATAATTTTGATATTTATATTTGGTGGTGTTTGTGGACTTGATAATTGTTTTTTTTCATTTTTCATTTGAAAAAAATTCTAGGCATAATAAATGCCTCAGACATCACATCAGAGGGAGTAAAATGTACCGCAAAGAGAGAATAAAACCTCCCCGTCACTTGATGCTAGTATAGTTTCCATATTAAACCATATTCTCTACATACTAACTAAACTTTATTATACGTAAAAGGGGAGATCCATTCTAGATTTGCCGTTTAAACATTACCGGCCGAGTTCGTCGGATGAAGTATTGCCATCATACCTATTTGTGTCATGAGTTTCGGTTTGATGGGTATGGTTCCCCGTGAAATTACAGGCACATGAGATTTAACAACTTAACCCTTCCTATACCGTGATAATTAAAACAAAAGATTTATGAATGAAACTCACGTAAATTTACGTCTCTGGTACGCAAAGGGTTAATTAATATATCAGCGTGATGAATAGAACATTCTTTCTTTGTTTGCTTGAAATGTGAGTAGTTACATACAAATTTTAGGTGATAAATAACAAAATAGACCTTACAAATTTCACCAATCTAATAGCATGCAAAAACTTAATTAAAACTAAAAACCTTACGCCACTATGCTAAAAAAATCTTATAAAGAGTAAAAACTATGCTGTAACAACCACGCTTGTACTCTTAACTTTTTCTTAAATTTGGCAAAAATAACCTTTAGGAACTGAGGTAATTTATTGAAATTTTTTTTGACATCGTATAACTGCTTTTTTGATAATGTGCTGTTCTCGGAAGGTAACCGTTTACTAGCCTGTCTCTATTCCTAGTGTTTCGGGGGAACATTTCTCTCGCTTTTGTGAACATATAGCTGTGCTGCCTTACAAAACATGATATTTCGTAAATGTATTGGCATGGTAGGGGTAATATTTTCAGTATCTGAAAGAGCGGTCTGCACGACTCATACGGTACTGCGCCACAAATAGCACGAATACTTTTTTTTTGGGCAGTAAATGCCTTTATAAAATTTGTACCGCGCAGTCCAATTCATTACTTGTGAGAAAAGAAACGCATTTGTTTTATCGATATAGGCAGAGGTTATACCGCTAAACACCAGGAGGGCCTAGTCCTTGTTCCAAAACTTAATGACATTATAATTAAAGGAACATTTTTGTTGCAGCTAATCTAGCCACGACGTTAACAAATCTGGACTACGCTATATCTTCAGAGCTGGACGGGAATCCTCCTCTCTGGGTCACGAGACGGCGGGACACGATGCATGATGATATCTACGTTAACAATGCTAAAGTCTACATCTCCAGGTCATACCAGGCATCTAATAGGAATAATAAGCGGCAGGTGCGTGAATGATTGAAATGCTTTTAAATTAAGGATTCATTTGTTTCATTCCAATTTAAACCTTACATTAGCTTGTGTACAAAGACTACTTACTACACTATAATTTTGTCACTTCTGTGGTTATATTGAAAATCAATACATTAAATGTATGTAAAAGGCATAATAGTTACATTATTACGTAAGTGATAGTAGGCAAATTACTGTAAAAGCTAGCGTGTATAAGTGTAAAAGTAATTTCAAATGTATTTTAGCATCGCATTTCCTAGAATCATAGTATGTTTCTGAGAAAACTATTGTACGGTATACGGGTATGCAAATCAATATCAAATTTTAATTTTCCTGTTCCTTGGTTTCACTTTCGAACATAATTGAGACAGTTTTTTTGTGGAACTTGTTTATAAAGCACCACATGGTTAAATTGTGATGCGTTGTCGATTGTCCAAATAAGATTCAAGTGTAACAACTACGAAACTATAAAAATGAATTATGTTTTTATGACAAACTTCAACTTATGCTGTGTGAGCAAACTGCGAACCAGAAGCTCAAAGGAAAGCCTATAATTAAATAAGTTCCACAAATTGTCAGCTGTAACAAGCAGGAAAATATATGCGAGTCAGAAGAATATTACCGACAAATTGACAAATTGAAAAAAGATCTTCATATTTATTTTTATTTTTTATTCTTACTTGTGTACACAGAAAATTATAATTTTGTAATTTCACCGATTCAACTTCCGCGTCTTTGAAATGGCGTCATTGACACCGTCGCGTCAACATAATAATCTTTTATAATGTTGCTTTAACTTTACTAGATTGCCTACTTTGAACATAGCATTTTGATAACACCACATCAATGTACCAAACCCAATCCCTCTTTTTTTTAACGTGCACCGAAGAAAGTTTAACCCATGGTTTATACCCGGGACTATTGTTAGCCCACATTTTATAATAAGGCAAGAATTAACGTTTCTAATGTTAATTCTTGCATTAGTGACCATGTCAGTTTAAAAGCTTATCTCGACTATACCTACCGCGTAAGTTAAACCTTCAAAATAACATTAAAATGTGTAATACTTACGAAAGTTTCAATCAAGTCATAGGTAAATAGATCGATAAATAGTTTTCAGTTATAATTTCAACGAACGATGACACTGCTACCAATATATATACAGCTGCTAACGATATAATACATTATGTATTATTATATTATACTATTATTATTTATTATACACATGTATTATTTGCTCACACCTTTACTACGTCATGTATACAATAACGCCTACGTAATACTGATTTAGGTATTGATTGTACATATTAGGCGTATATAATTGTTTTTCTGTTACATATGTATAAATGATAAAATCATGAATATAATTCTCATTCTGTGATTGAGACTCACAATGTCAATATAGTAGGTACTTTATATATTCCATCAAGTGTCAAATAAGCTCGGTAACTTATAATATGTATATAAATTATAAAATAACATATTGTTATACTGATGTCGCAACCCTTAATAATGTAGTGGACTGATCATAGTGCCTGACACGGATTATCGGAAGATGTGGATTCGAATCCCATCCGAGGATGTGTAATGTCTCTCTAAAATTGCAAAGTTATTATGTACTTATTTTATGTAATAAAAATTAGATAATTTATTGATTCAGGCGTTATTTTGCGGAAATCCATTATCAAAAACGATATTAGAAAGAAATATTTAGTGACACTTCCGCTAAAAACAATGCTTATGGCCGAGTTGCGGGGTGAGCCACCCTCCCTTCGACACGTCGAGCGCTAGACCGACAGACTGTCGTTCAACATCTCCTGAGGATGCCTCGTGTAGAGACGAAACACGTGTCGAATCGTTTTTAGTTGATTGGGTTGTTTTGTGTGTGGTTTATTCTGTATTCTTCCTGTTTGCAGTTTGTGCGGGAGGGAGCGTGGTTTACACCGCAACTCGGCCATAAGCATTGTTTTTAGCGGAAATGTCACTAATTATTTCTTCTAATATCGGTTTTTTAATAATCATTATGTTTTTAGGTACTCCACGTAATAGATCAAGTACTTCAACCCCTCCAACCCCATGGCACGAGCTCGTCAAGTTCGCCCGGACCTGTCTACAACCCTAATGCATATCAATTCCTAGAACACTCCGATGTCTTCAATATTGGACAACATCGACTAAGGTACAGTCTCATAATATTTAATCATTATTATTATTATTACCAGCAGTGCAAGTACCGTAATCGTTAAATTTGTCGAATCGCTAAGATCGATAAATTTAAAGAATCGTATCGGGCCCTAGCAAGTTTGAAAGTCATATCGACGACTTATACGTCAAATTGTCGACAGTATGTCTATTATTACGAATTGTTTGCATTCCACAATGCGTCCTTCTATCATTTGTAGATTTCTACGAGCATTTCGCTCTTCTACGGTCAAAAAAAATGGCCGACGTCTATTTTTTTATTGAATACTAGTTGCGCCTCGCGGTAACACCCGCATGGTGATGGATGTTGACGATGTTGATGAAAATTATTCTATGTGGTAATTCAGCGCCCCATCTACCTCCATTTCATCAAAATTGGGCCAGTCGTTTGAGCGTAAGAGAATAATAAAAATCCATTCATCCATAAATGCAAACTTTCGCATTTATAAAATTAGTAAGATCAAACGCAACTAAGCAATATCCCCATTCCCGTCGCCTTTCGATAAGCTATATCGAGATCGTTTTCAAAGCTGACAATATCGATCTAATCGACGATCTCAACGTAATTTTACAGTTCCATGCTAGGATTACCGTTATAATCGTAAAAACTTATCGAATTTGTGTACCGATCGCTTAATTTTGTTACTTGCAATGATTGACAAAAGATCGATATAGCCAGTTTTTTCGAAGTACGACGAATTCAAGATTCAAATTTATGGATCGTTAAGCTCGGTACTTGCACTGCAGGTCAAATTGTTTCTGTTGCTGAAATTTGTATTCTTTTACACAAAAGTGTACAGTCGATGGAACTGTTCCACATCCCTGGAGCTCTTAACGTAAACTTTCTAGTTTTTAATACTAATTTAAACAAAGTTTAAATATGATTAATTTTGTAACTTTCATCATGATACTTTCAAACCTACTCAGGAAAATAAAAGCGGAAAAAATTAACATCACTATAGTTTTAATGTAACAGTGTGATGGAGATTTTGTAGCGTCATATAATATATTCATGTAATAATGTTACCACAATACTAAGTACAATTAAGTATAATTAAAAAGAGGTTTTAATCAAAATCCACAACCATGCGTCTACGTAGTTTCCAGGTTCTATTTAGATTCACATAATACCCCATAAAATACTCCAGCGAATTGTTACCGAACTCGTAACGATGAAGCACAAAACGTTCCTGTTGCAATTAAAACCAAACTACCGGTAAACTACCCTGTGAGGTGGCAGTTACCTGAAACTTTTTGCATTTGAAATAATAACAGTAGCAAGACAGAATTAATCTAGTTCTGATGAAAATAGTTATTCAAATTCAACTTTCACATCTTGGATTAAATAATAATAAAAATAATTACTTGTGGGGTGGCGACGCAAGAGCAAGTACCAAAAATCTCTAAGAGTGGCAGTGTTAAAGAGCATAACGCCGGTAGTAGTGCTCTAGTGAAACCGCAGCACACCTCTCAACACTCTTAAGCCCTCCACACCAACGTTGCTCTTTTTGTCACCACTGATGGTGGCCCTTATGGGGGTCTTTATATACCATCTGCCCAAACATTTTAAGATGAGACTAAAATTGGCACGTGCCATAGTCTCGTCCATAGCCGTCTATCTATCTCCCTTATCACTTACTAATAAGTTCATAACTTTGTCATTTTCCCCATTTTTGTAGTTATCTGTGATAAATTATTTATAATCTATGTCACACTCATTTATTTACTTATTTATTGGAAGACCAACAGCTATATAATATTATAACAGAGACAGTAGAAACATTATGCCAATTATAGGTCCTCACGGATAGTTGTTACATAAATTAATACTATAACTAATTGTGAACACGAATAACCGCAACAGTCATCCCAAATTCTATTTTTATACACTTGTGTATATTTTATACCAAACAGGCCTAAGTGTTGGCTGTAGCCCCACTTATGTCTTTCTAAAGAACCGAATAATAAATCCGTAAAATAATAATTAAATACCCACTATCAATTGTTGTAAGGGTTTGATGATAGTCGATAAATATTAAGAGATTGTATAAGCCGGACGTATAAAGAACAGTAACCCATGCCACTACAACATTTATTTCAAACAGCTTCTGAACAGTTATAGTTGAAGTATGTAATGCATGTAGATCCTGTCATTGGTTAAAAATTAGGAATAAACGTATGTCCTGTGGCCAGAGCACGAACATTTGCTAAAGTACAACGTTTACGTATCGTTGACGTATTCAGTACAAACTATCATTTATCTAATACAAATGTGGCACAGATAACTCATAGTTTGTACTGTATACGTCAACGATACGATAACGTTACACTTTAGCAAATGTTCGTGCTCGGGCCACTGTCGTCGACCAAATCACGTCATCAGCCGAACACCACGATAAAAGATTGCTAACCATTTGCTGATTCACTCGTATTATATCGATTTATCATCATTACTACGCTTTAGGCGGTCTGATCGCATTTTTTTCTACGAAATGCTTGTGATTTTCTTAAAGTTATCAAGGAAGCAGAGAAGGAGTGGTCATATATATCATACAAGAGATTACGCTGTACAATGTTATCGTTGTGAAAGCCCTTTGCGTGTTTTCAAACATTTTCGTAATACATCACACATGCTTTTCTTAGATTTGCCTTTTCATCAAATTTACTGTTATTGTAACAAGTATAAACAAGTAGAAGTAATTCAGAAAAAGTAATTACTTATGCAACAATTTTCATTCTATTGGCTATAATTTGCCTGAAGTAAGAACTATCAAATGCTAGAATTCTCCGAGTAATAGTCACCTTTTGCTTAACCCTTTGCGTCCCAGAGACGTAAATATATGTCAGTTTCATTCATAAATCTTTTGCTTTAATTATCTCGGTATAGGAAGGATTAGGCAATGAGAACACGTCAACTTTTCGTTCATATTGCAAAAGTAAGTTAAAATGACATTCGCACACAAGTC
Source organism: Selenia dentaria (assembly GCA_917880725.1). Taxonomy (NCBI): domain Eukaryota; kingdom Metazoa; phylum Arthropoda; class Insecta; order Lepidoptera; family Geometridae; genus Selenia; species Selenia dentaria. The sequence goes on along the minus strand of OU862888.1, from coordinate 13,492,678 downwards.
TGAACTGTGAAGGATCTATTATGCTGTAAAAATTAAAATCCCATGACATTATTGTCATGGAATTTTAATTTTTACCTAATACGAATGTAAAAAGATACGTCCAATTTTGATAGGGTTATGTCATGCATTTACTTTAATAAGTAACGTTCATTGCTCGACTATAGAATAAGATTTTATGTAGAAGTACTCTATCTTCACTTGCTTACTTCATTGAGAAATTACCTTGCAACAAGTAATTACTTATTTAATATTAAAACCGACTTTACTCACGACTCATTAGCCGACGTTATCGACCTAGGTTTCGGGCATGTCCGATGCCCATCCTCTAGGAGTTTATAGTGGTCGCTATAAACCAAGGTCGATAAAATCGGCTAATTACGCGAGTAAAGTCGATTTTAATATTAAATAAATATGTGTCAAACTCACGAGAAATTTGAAACTCAAAAAAAGCCATACTCGTTTATAAATACGGCTGTTAGTCATTGACAATTAGAATATAGAATTGTAAGCGACAAAATAGACTTAATATGATGAGTTTATAATGAACTGATAACGAGTATTAATACAATGTTATGCTACTGCTCCCAGCTAAAATATCTGAGACATTATAAATATTTTATATATATTATTATAATTCTGAGATTGACCGTATTTGTAATGCAAGGACAGTTATATCGGTTTGTTTGTATTTCAGATCGTTCAGACAGAAAGTTAATCAATTACAGAAGAGCAAAGTCTTTAACGCTGATGGCAGACATACATTCTTTATTCCAGTGGATGAAGGTTTCAAGGTGCGTTATCAAAGGGACGTTGTTATTTTTTTTTCATAGTGGTTCATCAAACTGACTGCCTCTGGTGACTACCTCTCGCCTGATGGAAAGCGAAGACGAAATCAAGAAACGATGACCAAATAATAATAACAGTTAAGAAACGGTGCAGCCTTAAGCGGCTAATACGATACAGAAACTGTTATTTAGTTTGTATTTTAAATACTGGTTTAAATTCATTGAAATAACGCTGGACTCAACAATAACACAACTTTTAACAATACAGCGCACGAGAACCGAACTTTATTAAGTTCTAACGTTTGGAAAACGTGAAACTCTTACTCGGGAGAGTAGAGATTATCCTTACCTATACCTGAAGTGGCTGGTTCAAGTTGATAGCAAGCTACCTACCTGTTTATTGTATTTTATAATGTGGTGTTTCAATAAAGAGTTTAACTATCTAATTATTATAATTTGGCAAAAAAACAGGAAATTTACACCTAATATTAAAGGGTCAGACTGTTTTTGTCAGCTATGGATACACTTGTTCTGTTTACATCATAAAGTTTTCCCTTTTCAGCCGACCACGAGGTCAGATTTGATAGACGAAAAGGTGATAGACGGACATGTTATTCCTCACCACGTTTTGTTTACCCAAGCCACCCCTGATGTAAAGGAGTTCGAGACCTTGGCCTTCGGAGATAATGTGAAGGTCATCATTTCATTCAGCACAGCGATGAACGGACGAGAGGAAATCAGTAAGTATTTTATTGACTTGCTTATAAGATTGTGTTTTTCATACGTACTATTTTTCGTGGCAGTAGAACTCTTGGTGAATGAGTTCGTCCGGGGAAGTGACTTCCACCATACCGTACATTTTTTTTTATTTCATGCTGTAATGCGTTATACAGCGTTCTGGTTATGGATATTGGAAGGGTATGGGTGGGTGTCAGCGAAATGACAGGCACATGAGATTTAGGTGACAACGTAATATGTCAGGGTTACGGGTACAACTTAACATTAGGTGGGTCTTGTGCATGTACCATTTCTTAATGTCATAAAAGAAAAAAACGTAAGAAAAAGTAAAACATAAGGAAATGTCTTGGTTTTATAAATCATTTGGCATACTTATTAATATAATGTGTCGACGTATGAACGCGACTTTTAAACGTTAAAATCCTATCTACAAAACAGTTTGATAGGGGATTAGGGAAATTGAACATAGATTCACGATTCTGATAAGAACAGAAGTTGTCCATGGAAACTAATTAAACTGTGGCGAGCGCATGGCTACGCAAGAACCCATCAATACGCAAGCTTATACAGCGTGTAACAAAAAGGTGTAGTAATACTGAAAGGTGTGCATATGTATGGTCAGGATTCACATAGCAAAGTATCAAAATTGAATTCTTATTTTTTTTTTTCATACAAACTAAAAAAAATAATTATATCCTGAATTTTTTTGGTCAGCCATATTAGACATGCATATTCTTGGAGTTTGTTGGGGTCAATGCACTTTGCAATCCCATATGCCATCTATTCATATATCTCGGTCCCCCTACCCTGCATACGCCCTCTCCCCGCGCAACACCTTTGCCAGGTCCTGCGTAGGCCCCTTGTTTATCTAGGTTACGTTCTGAAGGTCATTGCCGTCTTTGGCCTAGTTTTCAGGGCTGAACCTGTCTGAGTATTAGAAAACTTTGATTACTCATAACTCGGAATGTTTACTACTTCCTGGGACACAGTAGTGAGGTCCCAATTGTATGCAAGCTTCTGCGTGTGTGGTTTTAGTATTACTACAGCTTTTTGTTACACGCTGTATATATCAAATAGGGTAGTTGACACAGTCAAAAATAAATTATAAGGTAATGTTAACTTAATAATGGTTAGAGCAAATAACACAATGGCCCTTTACGGGGCACCAGTCTGGGTAGACACCCTCGGTCGCAATTATCGGAGCTTGCTGCGACGTCCGCAGCGAGTCATTGCGACTAGGGCGATTCGCGGATACCGGACGGTGTCATGGACGGCGGCATGCGTGCTGGCCAGTGATCCCCCCTGCGAGCTGCAGGCGGAAATCCTTGCCGAAGTCTACCACTTCGTGGCGGCGAGGAGATTCCAAGGAGCAGCCCCAAACTGGGAGGAGGTCACACGCATGCGACGGCAGGCGCGAGCCACTCTATTGCGGCGGTGGGAGGAGGACCTGGCTCCGCCGGTTCCTGGGCAGTGAACGGTGGAGGCCATCCGTCCGGTCCTTCAGAGGTGGGTGAAACGACCTTTCGGGTCGCTGACCTTTCAATTGGTGCAGGTGCTCTCCGGACATGGATGCGTCGGAAAGTACGTGCACCAAATCGCAAGACGGGAGGCGACTCCAGCCTGCCACGCGTGCGGTGCGCCGGAGGATACGGCGCACCACACACTGGAAGTGTGTGCTGCATGGGGCCCGCAGCGGCACACGCTTTCAGCGGAAATAGGCGGAGATCTCTCCCTGCCGAGCGTGGTGTTCTCCATGCTCAGCAGCGAGAGATCGTGGCAGGCGGTGGCCACCTTCTGCGAAACGGTGATGACGCAGAAGGAGGCCGCGGAGCGGATCAGGGAGAACGATGTCCGAGCTGACCGGCTCCGGCGCAGACGACCGGGGGAACGGAGGAGACGGTTTGCACGTCTCCTCCCTCCTCCGAAGTGGGGTTACTGGCGAATAGTCGGGGAACTCTTCGCCGGTTTGCACGGCCCTACACGTCTAGGGGGTGACCTTGGTGAGCAAGGTCATCCCTTCACAGGCGCTGAGGCCCGGTTAAGATCAATCCGGGCCTACCGCTGGGGCGAGGTGGTGACTGCCAGCGCGACCCTGTCTCGCCCCACCTTGGCGGAGGACTGCTCACGGGGGGGTTTTAGTGGGTCTGAGCCCCACACGCCCCCTTCCGTCACCCCCGTGGCGGAAGGGAAGTGCACAGCATTTCCACCCTCAAAAAAAAAAAATATTACACAATAATTCAATTAATTATTTATAATGCATTGGATTTACTTTATTTTGAATAAAAAAATGTGTACTAAAGTTACGTGACCTCAAACGGAAGTAGCAAGGAAATGATGCCATAAGAGCAAAAAAATTATAATGTCGTGCCTAATCTACAGATTGAGAATCAAACATGTGAAGAAAGCATCTAATATTATTGCTTTTTAACTGAATACATACCTAGGTCAAAGGACAAACTGTCGATCCATAAACACGGTTATTGCCGCAACCGCAAATAATAAGTTTGTTACATATTAATGAAATACCGAAGTTTATAATAACATTCAATAGTAAATTAGTTTTTCATGTTATCATTATTGTAACGCATTTATGGACTTCAGATTTTTCCTATTTTAAAAATGAAAAAGTGTCTTGATAGACAGACAGACGAACAGACGGACAACAAAGTGATCCGATTAAGGGTTCATTTTCCCTTTTGAGGTGGGAGGCCCTACATAGAACAAATTATGCGGCTAAAATGTAGGTTTATTGTAACTGCAGAGTTATAAACTTTTTTTCAATTAGGTAGAGTCCTGTCTCAGAAATAAGTCAGTCAGTTAATTTCTGTTTTGTATAAGTCACGTGGACGCATTACTAAAACTTGCATACACGATTGACTAAAACAAAACAAAAATAATGTTTTATGATATTATACACTTTACTGACACTCTTTCACCATTATGAACATCAACAGTTAATAATCCACCATTATTACACGTCCAAACTGGAGAATAAACACGAAAGACAATAAATTATAATAGTAATTTTTAAACTTTCGCGATTTGAACACATAGTTATATTATATTAACGGGGCTTAATCGCGTTAGTAATAGTATTTATTTACCACGACGTTTCGATCAAGTTGCATTGATCGTGGTCACGAGCGGACTGAAGAGGCGGGTGTCACTGTCTTGAAGTATGGAGATACTTTTTAATATACCCCCAACAGTTGTTATAAAAAGTCATTGTCCCGACACACAACACTGACGATATCGACAGATTTTTCTGAGGATAAATCGCGACGGGAACACTTTTTAATCACTGGATTCCATGTTGCCGCCAGTTTGAAACCACCCTCCCGGTTGTATTTATAATATCATTGTAATAAATTATAATATCATTGTTGGTTTTTTCCCACCATCTCCGTGTACAAGCACCCTCCAGACAAGCAAAACGTACTCGTATAATAATTACAACACTATTTCTTTTTGCCCTAGTGACGTCATACGACGTATAGGCCGCCATTTGAAATAAAACTATCGTGTTTTTAGTTTAGAGTTCTTTAAAAAAATATTAAATAATGCTTGCTAGGTGCTTATTTCGGTGTCCTGAATAATTTAAAATAGGTACATTAAAAAAATTTCAACATCCCTATTTCAACCTAATTTGTTCAATTTTACCATCTTACTTCACACTAATATTATAAATGTGAATATTTGGATGGATGGATGGAGGTTGTTTACTCAATCACGCCAGAACGGCTGATAAGATTTGGTATATAGATCGATAAAGCTCTAGAATAATACATATGATCATTTTCATCATCACAATCATCCATCACCACGCGGGTAAAACCATCACCTCTAGGTAGATTTGTTTTTAATTACTTGTCGGTTAAGTGTGGACTATGTCTGTCGACCTGTCATCAAAGCTTCCATATATTTTTAAAAGCATCGATAAACTTTAGATTTTCATTACCGGAAAGTTTATGAATCACTTAAAGCGCTGTCAGCTCAGCGCTTGGCTACGTTCAATTTCCTTTACTTGAAATCAAGCAAATGCATAGCGTAAAAACGTACAAAATTCATAAAAAAATAATCCGTCAATGTATTTGCATTAAACATTACTGTTTTATGATATGTGATGTACATGACAAAATACAATAGTGAATAAAGAGAAAAACTGCTTTAAAGGTCAAATTAAGTGGTTAGTTTGAATTTTTTAAATGTACTCTAGTATGTTAAAATATGTTTTTAATTCCATCAATGTGTACTTAGAAGTCTTAAAAATGTCATATGATTTTTTGTAGTTTGAATTAAATCGCTGCCCTCACCACGATTGTCAATATAACAATGAAATTTCTATTGAGTCTGGGTCGTTCGACTGATGAAGTAATGAGATAAACTGCGAGATAAACATTAATTTTATCGACATCGTGATATGACAGCACCTTAACAGTAATAATAAAACTGCGTTCCGCGATTGGTGGATATAGTAATGAACGATCGAAAGTACGAGTCTTGTAAGGTATACGGATATATAATTGTTTTGTTTGATTCGTAGTCGCATTGCGGTAAACAGCTCCTAACTAAAGTAAGTCATAAAACCTTCCGTAATTTTATTTTTCACCAGCAAACAAAACTGAAAACTAATCTTTTCCGGGATAAAAATACGTCGAACCTTTGTTAAATACGTAGCAAGCGGCAACATTCACAGAAATATCTCATTCATGATAGCGTTGGATATTTCGAGAAGCACTCGTTATAGCTGAAATCGTTTTTAGATAAGTTAAATTCATTCAGAATTATATTTATATAAGTAAAAAATTCAATATGTGTTTTTATATCGAAAACATGTATATAAATAAAGTGATGTAACGCATGCATTGTCATAGGGATATTCCAGGTGTAATAAACATTTTGCCTAAACAAACATGTGATATAAAAGGCTGTGCTGCCCGTGTACTATCAATACCTACCAGGCACAAATATATTTTCTTTCGATAATTTATTGATTCAGGCGTTACTTTGCGGAAATCCATTATCAAAAACGATATTAGAAGGAATATTTAGTGACACTTCCGCTAAAAACAATGCTTATGGCCGAGTTAGTGTGCATTCGTTTCATCACATAGTGGTAGGGCGTTTTGTAATTGATGAGTGCATATTAAAAAAAATCTGGGTTCAAGCATCCAATGAATAATTTAATGAGGAATAAGCTATAGTAAAATATAAGTAAATTTGATGCTGAAAAAATGTGTCTGTCCCCTGAAATCCACCAAACACCTTTTCTATTTGACTTTAAATTTATTTGTTGATATTATGTACTATTCTACAAAAGTACCTGTACCTGACCTACTAAAGTACTGTTACTAACTTATTGAAATATTTTATTAAGTTAAAGTTATTTTTATTACTTAATTATTTAATTTTGCAAAGTTACCCTTTCGTTTACATCTTTAATCTTCAAACCAGAATATAGTAACTAAGATATTTGGTCTTTCTTCAGCTGCTCATAATGAATCTGAAGGTATTGAATCTGAAAATATAATATTGCAGTTTACTCAAGAATCAGCTAAGCTAAGCCATTTATTCTGCTAGAACTTTATTTCAAGAACTTCCTTATCAGATCATGTCTTGATTAACTTACTGGTAAACCGTTGGTAAACCAATGATAAGCCGTTTCATTGTAGCTGGTGTGATTTCATGGATAATTGCTAGATAACATATGTCCATTGTTCACATCTGTTCCTAAACTTAAAACAGTAGTAACTCGTAGTTATTTAAGTCTTGTATGTATTTCTCTCAGTCGTAAGTAAACATCATTCCAGCACTCTTGCATAAAATATTATGTTCTTATTTTTCTCTATATTTTATTATAATATTTTACATTCATAATGTTCTAACAATACTAAAATATAAACATTAGTCTACTGAGCATTCCCGCAGAGCGTTGACATTGTGCACGCTTATCATGACTTCAGTGCAAAAAGATGTGACATAACAATAATTAAAGCTAATGAAATTCAACATGTATTTTCAAAAGCGTGAAATTTTGTAGCTTACGTGAAGTCGAACACAGTGGCTGGTGATGCCAAGCACAGCCGAGGAGTTGTACTGGCAGACATTGTCAGGGCCAACATCCCTGTCAAGAACGGAGTGGTTCACCTTATCCAGAGACCTTTGATGGTCGTCGACACCACCGTTATCGACTTCTTGAAGGTATGTTTCTTTTAGATCAGACATTTAAATAGAGGTTTCGGAATTTTGTATCCACTTTATAATTCATTATTCTTTATCGATTTCGATCATACCTTCACACTAAAGATCTTCTACGACATGTTTTTATCATTTGAGAGCATTGCAATTTCTTACTGTTACAAATTGTCAACTTTACACACAATGTTATTTACTTACATAATAATTTTTAATATGTTTAACCTCAGGTGCACAATTAATATTATAATATAACGTTAACTTTCCGCTCCATTTTTATGGGAACCAGGCAATGAAGGTAAAATTAAGTGCGTCATTAATTTATACCTTTTGAATTATTTTGTCCCTGTAAGTGTACTTTTTCTTACTTAATTCTTTTTCAGTATCAGCAATTAATATGAGCACGTTTCCATTAAAATTTTTGGTAAAATGTATCTAAGCAATTACATATTTGGTGAGCTTTATTTGATAGCATTAGCCATGAAAAGTTGTATAGTTCCCATTACATGCGATAGTTACCCAAGATGTGTTCTACACATTTGTATATGTTTTAGACACATCACAAATCTTTACCGACCGTTTGCGTTGCTGTATATCTATAAACATTCCGTAAACATTTTGTTAATCACGATAAAGGGCATGAACAATAAACAAATAACAATTAAACGCTTCATTATGTACACATGTAATTAAAATACCATAACAAAGTAAAACCATATTTCAACGTATTTCGTTAAATTTACGATTGTATGTAATATATTATTAGTATTAGTTAAATATTTGTCTCTTTCATACATTTGTGCGTCCCTCCTGCTGCGATGTTGGACCCTGCATGCCCTTCACGACTTTAGGGGATTGTAAGTACTGCCTCAACTTGCATGTTTTTACCATTATACCATATGCGTTAAATGAAAAATTCTGTAATATGCTCATAGATTGCCAGTGCATTTATACGGTGTTTTGAGGAATCTGAAATTTATGAGCATTTTCCTTCCGTTTTAAATCTAAGATCGTAGATAGAAATGTTTTTATACATGTTTTTTTCTTCTTTTAAAACAAACATTTTGTGCAAAGGTAAGAATAACATCTTATTGGTATTTTTAAATATGAAACAAAATCCTTTCTGAATATCGAAGCAAAAAGTCGGCAACCGTTTTAATTGAACGAATATAAATTACTTCAAACATGAAATATTGCGAAGCGGTGGCGGAAATGTAAGCCACTAAGCTTTTTTAACTCAAATAGTTAATCAAAATAATTACATTTGATTAAATTATTGAAATAATTATATGAAACAAATAATTCATGTACTAACTTTTGCCTCGGTAGAAAGCCGTAATCAAATGTGATCATCATCAGTCTACATTTAAGTACTTACAATAAATTATAAAATATAGATTTCCTAATTATAAATCGATCTTATTTAATTGTTATGGGTTCATTCCTAGTGAAATTTATTCTGCAGTCATCCAGATTATGTAAAAAAAAAATCACTTATTAATAATGTATAAGACTTTAGAACTGTAAAATATGGCGCGTAAGACTAACACCCGCAGTCCAGTTCTATGCAAGATAAAAGAATAAAACGCTGATTACCTTAATTGGATAAGATAATGCCAAATATTGAAAAAATCTAATAGTTTATTTTTTTTTATATAGGAGAAAGAAGATGGACCACTCTGCAAATTCTACGAAGTGATCATGGATCTAGGAGCCAATAACCAGTTTTACACTGAACTGACATTGGCCAAGGACATCACTCTCTTCGCGCCCACAAACGAAGCTTGGAATGAATTCAGCGTTCAAAACATATTACAGTAATTTTGGTTTTATTATTTTATTTTTAAAATCTCGTCTTATTATAAGGTTCATTTGCCTGATATATCAGTATTTCTGGGGCTAAATTTTCGGTCAAAAATTCTTATCAAGTTATCTCAATAAAAATATAGTGTTCGGTTAAACGCGACTTGCTTGTCTACGTTAGCAGTGAACTTGTTCACCTTTCTGCGCAGCCCTTTGATGCGCGCCAGTTAACCGACGACGTGTCGCAAATAAGTATTCGTATTCGCCCAAAGACGCGTTTTGACGAACTACTAGCCTACACTACTCGCGATAATGCGATTTTCGTCGAATCCCCCTAATATGGCTCTAGTCGTAGCATAACCTACTTTCCGTGACTTGAACTTGTGATCCAGATCTGAACTGATAATAATGATTATTTAGAACCGTAGTTCACTGAACTGTTCTTCATGAACTGTACTTGTCCCAGTTACAAATAAATGTTAGTGATCGATTTGGATAATCATAAAAAGGTTTTATTAAAATATCGGGAATCACAATTATATCGAAACTTGCAGAATTTCGTATGTGTAAATAATAAATATAATCATACCTAATTTTATTCACCAATATCATCGCCATCATCATTATTCCAATCCATCATTCCACAGATACATTGATGTTTGAATGGTAACTAATCGTTTTGGACTTCTTGTTTCTAGTTTTACTAATATCCTATTCATTATTTATTAGTATTATTTATTACAATTTATTATTCCACAGGAACCATCAAAAACTGAAGGAAATTCTAAACCTCCATTTAGTCCGCGAAAGACTTCCCATGGACGCCATTATCCTCAACAATATGAACCAGGTAAATATTCAAAAAACAATAAACTGATTACACTGTTATCGACTTTAAAATTAACTATTCATTCGGCAATAATGTTTTCGACACCATATTTCATTACAATTTACATAATATGCATAATATTCGTTTGAAATTAATTTTTGTGTACTGGATATATAAATGCAATCTCTGGTGTTGACGCTGCTCCGGATAGCTTCCTGGAACAGTACGTTAATTTAAATTCCATTTGTAAATATTAATTTAATATATTCCAAGCCGCGTTTTAATTTTCTCTTATAAATTGTTTTCTGATCATTATGTATGAAAAATTCCCATTATGTACAGCATGACAGTATCGTGAATGAACTGGGTAGCCGTTAGTATTATTAGTAAATGTATATTTATGTATCCTTAATATAGTAAGTGTATTTGATGATATGATACCAATATTGATGTACAGCATGCGCATTAAAAAACCTAGTGACCTATGATTGTTTATGAATATAAGTCTATAACCATGAAATTTGGTTGACAATATTATTTTTTCCTTGAAATGAAACTTTATGTACGTTTGCCATTCTTTAAGTTATTTAGGTACATATTGATAGTTTCATCAAGTTTAAAAGCCTTTAACAATATTAGAAGCCGAATATTACTATTTGATGAAATACCATTACCATAGACATTTAAACTGCGGCATCAGTGTATAACTTCAAAGTATGACTTGCTGATTCGTTTACATACATCATGAACGCCAAATTCAAGGTTAAAAATATTGTTAACCAATTAACAGTATCAGATCTTGAACTTTTGATATCACTATGTTTTTACACTGAATTACAAATGGAACGAATGTTAATTGAAAATTGCTCTCGTAGATATACCAAGCGCCCACTGCTTCTCCTCGCAAGTATCTCTACTTCAACGTACTAACGCATGGAGAAAACCAGACGCTGTCTGTCGAGGGTGGAGGAGTGAATGCGACAGTGACTCTGCCAAATATTGCTGCAACTAATGGCTTCGTACACATAATCGACAGAGTTCTCGGGGTACCTTACACTACCGTCTTAGAAAAGCTGAAGTCGGATCCTATGCTCAAGTAAGATTTCGTACCAAATATACCTATCGTAATAATATATGAATGCTTTAAGTTCATAATAAAACGAATAACATTGCGTTGTAATACTTTTTATTGTTCTCATCATGCATTCATTACTTTAGTTTAGGAGTTTCAAGTTGCAACACAGAGTTATTCTGGTCGTTACGTGGTCTTTCCAGATTCCAAGCAATAGTTTTAAAAACTATCGTACTTCCAAGTTAGTCCTATATTAGTTTCACCAAGGCCGATTGTAAAGATTAAGAATAAGAATAAGTAATAAGAATAATTAAGAATAAGTTCGGTTCTATAATAGAAAAACAGTTTATACTCATGTAGATGAAATCAAATCAAGAGAGAGGGTTTCATACCATATAGGGATTCGGTTTTGTGGTAATAATAACTTATGTCAAGTGTATTTTTTTCTGTTTACTAGCGTCACATATAACCTAGGCAAGCGTCAAATGTTCAACCAGCAATTGAACGACTTAGAGCACCGGTACACTTACTTCGTGCCTCGCGACCACGCCTGGTTAAAGTTCCAGATCAAGCATCCGTCAGCGTACAAAGCACTTTTTAGGGAAGACTTCGGTTATTTTGTAAGTTATCAACCAATAATTTAGATTTACTGATATGATCTTCGTATAACTAATAGCCGTTTGGCTATCGATTGGTGAACGTAGTACAGCCCTCAGGCGAGTAAGGGACGATTTTTGCAAAGTGACTGGTACTAATTTATTGTAGACAAGGATTGTGTCCACTGGCATGCTTTTAATACTCTGCAACCGGCCGATGATGCGATGTGAATCTTGAAAACATCCTAATAGAGTTTACATGTTGAGCTTTAGTTTATAAAGTAAATGATAAACAAAATGTTGTGTATCAAAAAGTTATCCGACAGGGGTACTTTTTTAAAAAGGCGTGACCTGATAAAGGTCAGATGTTGATGAGACGGTTGGCAATGCGAAGGAAGACTTATGTCCTACGGCTGAGATGATGATGACAAATTGCCATCAAATTCAACGAAGTAGACTTGAACTGTATTTTTTCAAGAATATGGTACCAACCTAGGCAGTTTCTTGCAAATGAGAAATAATGTGGAACCAAGCATTCGACGTGTCATTCAGTTCTTTCAAATCTTTGTGTACATTTAATACTGTCACTTATGACTTAATATTACTTTTCTTGTAGACCAAACAAATTCTTGAGCGTCACATGATCAGAGCTGGTCGCGCTTATACCGTGTCCGATTTGAAGCTGCTTGCCAACGAGACCCACCCCTTCGTTCTTCCAACTTCACGGGACCCCCTGCGGCTTCGAGTCAAGGAAACTGATAAAAGTAAGTTTTCGCACTTCATTTACATCATAATCTACTTTAAAGCTTTGATTTCTATGTAAAATGTAAAGTTACCATTAATATTAATTGGGTTCAAATATATGTTTCATAGATCTGATCAATGAATAGCTTCAACAAACTATACAGTATTGTGAAGTTTGTTAAAGCCTTATTTAATGGAATAATGTTGTTTAATAAATACAATCACAACACAGACTTAAAGATATAACTATCCTATTAAAGACACACGTCGAATTAAACAACATAAAACTGAAAGCCATGCCCCGTTTCAATCGATCTAAAACAGCAAGTTTGAAATTGGATTTGTTACGCAGATTACTACGTGGAATGGAACGGCCACTGGATCCACGTATTCCGGCCTGACGTCGAGTGTACCAATGGAATAATCCATGTTATCGACGAACCCTTCGTACTGGAGAGCGACATACGAGCCACAGGAAAAGCCGACCACCTGAACCACAGCTTCATCGTCCTATTTATATCCATCCTCTTTGCAAGAGTCCTCGAAAACTAAAACGTCCTATATATTATTTGATTGAGTTAATTATCAATTAAAGTCCGGTTTTAAGTTCGAGACTATAAATCATTTCATAAAATTTCATATCGCTTGTATATTTGGTTATTTAGGTGAAGTTCGTAAATTATTTTGTCCTTAGTATCTTGTTACCATCTTTGAATTTAGTGGCGTAATATTTGAAATAATTTATACTTTACCATAACTTTATGTTATTAAAAACATAATAATATATATTAATTACAAAACATAGAATATGTTTATATAAATGGAATGTTACTTTCTTATAATTAAATTATCTTTAATTTAATGGAAAAGCATTGTAATAGTTTTTTTTTTAACGGTGACGTAAAGTCATTTCAAAGATAGTTTTAAAAGAATTAAACTGTTCTAGGCTTAGCTTTCTTAAATGACAATGGTTTTTAAACTCACTGCCAGTAATTTTAACATTTAGAAAATAATTTTGAAATATTTTTACTGTATACAGTAGTTTCTCAACAATTTTTGTATTTATGATAAAATCTTGTTTATGAACAACATCAAATATACAGTAATCGCTTAAGAGTTATTCACGAAAAAAAATGAAAATAAGAATTTATTACTGTTTTTTTACGGATCTGGTACAATTTTATGAAATTTCTATCCAGTGTGCCTTCTTTGAAAAAGTATATTTAATCATCTTCAAATAATTTATTGCATTATTAATTAGTTAAATATATAAATCTCATATTTTACGTTCTAACGTCTGACAACTTAATGTGTTTGGAGTTTTCACACCCCTTTTATTGACATATTTAAAATTATATAAGTACCTACTAAGTAATATACATTCCATGTTATTTTTCAAAGATTTATGTATATTATCATACGCCTGTTGGGTGTAATAATTAACCATTGCTTAAAGATTTTTGCAATATCCTTTCAAAAGGCTTAAATATATGCCGACTTTAATAATTTATACATATTTATGATTCAGTTTATTAAACCAAATTGAACAGTCCATCAGCATAAATTTATTTGGTTTAAATTGATGAAGTATTAAAAATATAACAATTAAATTGGGACGACATCTTCTCTCTAATATAATGTGAGCTATCAATGATTTCAAATTGTATATAGAGATGAATGTGCTTAAAAATTAATATGGTGCATTTGTGATTCCCTTATTTTTTAAGCTGATGTAAATAAATTTGTGTAAGTTACTGTAGTCCTTATCATTAGTTTAATAGTTTTAACTTAAATGCGACTGAATATTTAATTACACTTATTTGACATATTGCTGTTGAAAATTATATCAATATAAAAATCAGAGCTGTTACTTCATGCTTGTCACATATTATCAATAATTGAATTACATATATTATAAATGTTAGTTGATATAAATAAATGTCTATGTACTTATTGCTAGAGATATATTCATACAAATTTAGTATTCAAAATGAGAGTGGAACTCAGTATAAGGAGTGAACGATTGGATTGGGTGTATACTTTAAAAACCAATCGAAAGAGATATAATTTTGCATTCTTTTGGTTAGTAGCATATTTACACAAAATATTTCGTAATTGACTTGATATCTAATCAACAGGCAATTACTATACTTTCAGACCATTTTAAATAGGTAAACGAATCTTTAAAACAGTTTCAGTGTTGGTTTAATATTTTGTCGCTTTTTAAATCGTAAGTCGTTTACTACGCGTAAACACCAAATATTTGTAATAATTATAATTAAGTTTTATTGAGCCAAAGCTATGCTATTTCAAGTAAATGATAATTTATAATAATCATAAAGTATTATTATAGTATTCGTAACTTTTACTATTACAATACTAGGTATATGAAATCGATATTGTAGCTAATAATATGAAGTACTTACGTACTTAATACATAGCGTTTTCATAATAATGTGCATAGCCCATGTTTAAAGAATTTTACGAAATTTATAGGTATTTATGACGTAATTAAATGGGACGAATTGACCCGAGACAATATACCTAATATTGACCAAATATTCAAATATTTGGCTAAGTACTGAATCATTTGAATTCGGAGTTAATGAAACGTTTGATGTAACCATTTGTATAATCTATGTCAAATTAGTTTAATGTTATTGACAAAGTGTTTCAGAAAAGTGAATTTATGTATAAAATATAGATATTAATAAAGTATAATAAACTTTCATTTCAATATATTGACACATAGCAACTGTAATCTATATATATATACAAAAATGAATCCCTATTTCTTCCGGTCACGCTATAACTTGAGAACGGATGGAACTATCTCGCAATTTTTTTTTATCAGAGAAGGTTCTTGTAAAATAAAAACATAGAAAATATGCGAGGTTATGGCAAGGCCGAAGGCCGAGCCTACTACGCGAACGAAGTCGCGGGCACTCGCTAGTATCTTATATAAACGTTATATTAAACTCTCACACTAACTAGCTGCCATATTTGGCCAATAATACAATAGATTCCTCAGAAAACACACTATGATTTCAGGAAGTTCCACGTGTTTGGTAAAACACACACTCCGCCTATGCCAAACGGAATAAAACAGGCTAAAATATAATATAAAGCGCCTCCTCAGAATAAAAAATAAATAAAAAACATTCATCAAATAAACAAGCTCCAAGTTAAAAAAATCCTTTGAGTCGACATACTCGTAACGATAGCGGTACACGGCGAACTGTGCAGGAGAGCACTCTTTTTTAACGCAATAATTGAACGAAGCATAGAGGCCGCCATCGCATCGCGTACCTAATCCCACAAGGTTTGAGCTGCGACAGAGCCCACCCACTAATCCTTCTGATGGATGGAACACAGGCTCCATCACCCCACCCTATTAACGGAGCGTACGTTCACGTCACGGAATGAGTTTGAGTTGTTGCAATCTACCCTCATTTAGATGCAAACACCTTGTTTGGTACACTCGGGAAACCTCATTTTTGATACAACTTTTTGTACGTACTGCTGATACAAGAGGTGAAATATAAAAACTCAATTTAGGAAGCGCAATGTTGTTGAGTTGTGGAAACTTGGAAAAAAACGTGCTCTCATAAATAATTTTATTGCTTCCTAAGAATTCACTGGTACTCGTTAATCTATATTTTTATATATAAAAAGCCGAAGCAATTGTCGATCGTAATATCGACGTGTAAGTCTCACGTTAATCCCGTTTTATTACTACCAAATTATAATAGTGGTGTTAATACCGATGCACAGACGACCAAAGTATATTATAATCTTTTGTCTGTCCGCTTGTAAGCGCATCACTCTGAAACTACGAGACCGATGATGATTGAGTTGACACACAGGTAACTAATATTATGGAATGAACATATAGTTTTATTGAACATTCATATTTTTAACATATAGTTTTGTTTTAAAACACCCACGTAGGTATCTCCAGATATTTTTTAGGTCCCATGTAATTAGGAGCGAGTCTACCGCCATCTACAGGGCATTGTTCTAGACTCCAGACTGCGCCTGAGATTTTTTTGTCCGATAAACTCAACCTCAAGTTTCGGAAGCAGCGCTTCCACCACCACATCAATGAGGCAGTCATTTCGGTGGTTTCGTATAGGAGCAGCTGGCATATACATAGCATAATAATCATTTCATTTGAGAATGGCTTGATCTTTTTGGCTTTAATGTTCTTAGTCCGAATAAGATTTTAAGGAAAATTTGCCCGGAAAAGTAGAATTATTGAAAAAGATTAAGTGCGTCTATATGAGACTAGAACGCCTGTTATCAGTTAGTTAAACTTTACACGGTTGGTAGATTTCTTTCAAGGTCAAGTACAAAACAAAAACTACCCACCTTGATTATCAGCTTATGCAAAGGAAGGTCTAACTTGTACTACCTGCGCATATCAATAGGCGAGCTTTCAAATTCAAAGCCAAAGTTAATTATTTCAGTGTTAATCCTGCGGCTCTAGTGGAACTAAGGCTACGTTCAAAAATAAATACCAAAAATCTAATTTTGGTTTGGTTTCTTACCGTACGAAATCAGACAGCCGAGTCGTAATTCAAGATCAATTGAATTAGATTTATTCACTGTTAAGCACAACTCCATAGAACATTTTAAAGTGGCATTTGCTGGTGTTCCCACAATGTAGACCTATAATTTGATTATTGTGCACGTCTTAATTTAATAGTTCATGTAGGTATTAGATATATTTAATACTAGCTGCGCTCCGCGGTTGAACCGCGTGGTGATGGATGATGATGATGATGAATCAAATACAGCGTATGTTACTCAAGCATAATGTAACTTTCTGCTGGTGAAGTATTCTTTTGAATCGGTTAAGTAGTTTTTGCGTTTATTAGTAGTAAATCATTTTGCTCTATTGTCAATAGTTTCCGCAGCGTACCCGATATAAGCATTTTTTGGCGTTACTATTGCATATTTTATCACGGAAAAGAAGTTATTGTGACATAACTGTAATGGTTAGATATATGGTATTGCAAACTTTTTTATAGATATTTACTTGACGTCCTCTATAAAACTGTAGTACATGATTTTGCTCTATTGTCTACGGTTTCCGCAGCGTACGAGATATACTCAGAGAAGACTCATATGGTTGACGGATCGTATTAAAATCCATTAAGTATATATATATCTAACACACTGCGGATGGAAAGACAAGAAAATGGAAAGTCAGTGCACTAAAATCCTTATAAGTATTATACCTAACGCACAGCGGACATAAAGAAAAGAAACTACAAAGTCAGAGTACTAAAACTCGTTAAGTATTATCATACCTAACACACAGCAGACGGAAAGAAAAAAAATTGCAAAGTCAGTGCACTAAAATCCTTAAAAGTATTATACCTAACGCACAGCGGACATAAAGAAAAGAAACTGCAAATTCAGAGTACTAAAACCCGTTAAGTATTATCATACCTAACACACAGCTGACGGAAAGAAAAAAAATTGCAATGTCAGAGTAGGTACTAAAATCCGTTAAGTATTATTATACCTAAAACAAAGCAGACGGATAGAAAAGAAACTGTGTCAGAGTACTAAAATTCGTGAAGTATTATATCTTATATACAGCGGAAGAAAAGAAAAGAACCTGCAATGTCAGAGTACTCAAATCCGTATAAGTATACCTAACTTCAAAGAGACGTAGAAACTTACCTAATCTATTAAGCCTCAAAAACAATTAATCATTAAGACAATTAATCATATTATGTCAAAATGTTTTTACGATTAATTGGCAGGGATTGATGAAAATGAAAATGAAATTATATTTATTTAAGACTAAGTGACACTAAATTAACATGTACAAGACAAGGCAAGTACGGAATTATAAAAACCAGCGAAAAGACAAACAATAACAAAAAGGTAAATAAAAACACGTACCTACGAGTACGTGTTGCTGTGTGTAAAATATTGAATAAAATATAAAATAAAATATTGATCGTAGGACGAAAGAAATATATGACAGAAATTTTAATTATTATTCTAATGATCTTATTAATCTATACCTATCACATTTCACACTACGTAGTAGAGTAAACTAACTTAGAGCCTAACCACTGGGGTTACAAACAAAACATTAAGCAAATCCGCAGCTGGTACACATCACAAACGAGATTTCATCAAAAAGTATATAGTTTCAAAAAGGTTTTACAATGTGGTCGAAAAGGACGTTTTCCAAGCAGTCTAACCGTGCTGATAGTTCCACTTTTCCTCACTTGTGTTTTTTCCTTATAAGTTTTTTTTTTATTTGTTTCTCCGTCGTCAGAACGGATCAAAGAGTGTTTATTATTTGAAAAAAGTTTTTAAATATGAGTCAATTAAGTACAGACTTTTATTCATAAGGTACAACACTAATAATTTAATTAAAAGTGATAATAATCAGTTACGATTTTGATTGTGATCGATAAAAGAAATTATTTGATTAGTCACTTGAATTTGACATTTTTCAACAGATTCAACACAAGTCTACTTCAAAGTAAACAAGAAATTAGCAAGTGGTGGTTTTTTGTTTTAAATGCGCGGTCAACCAACATATCCACAGTCAGCACAGTGTACGGCCGGATGCTCTAGCTAATATCAGTATAATAAGGAAAATAGTTTAACTAGAATAAGCTAGATAAGTTAAAGTATTTTTGTAATGTAAACTGTGATGTTTGGAGAACGAAGTCTCCATTCAAAATGTATGCTATTTTAATTATTAATCCATAAGTTTAAAAATGGTACGCACACAGTGTGTGTAGTGAGTAATTAATAAAAAAAAAGATCTGCACATGTGCACATAGCCGCCATGTCTTATCTCAAAAAGGCACAAGAAAAATAAACGGTCAGCCAAAAAAAATAATGAATATTTAAAAGCATTTTCTACCGACTTCAAAAAAAAAGAGGAGGTACTCAATTCGACTGTATATTTTTTTTCTTTTTTTTATGTTTGTTACATCATAACTTTCGACTGGGTGAACCGATGCTCAAAATTTATAGTTTGAAATCTGGTGCTTCCCGTATAGTCCCATTTATATTTTAGCAAATTCGGTCCAGTAGTTTTTGAGATACACTCCAATAACTGAATAGAATGGAAGTCGGTAATTAAATTTTTCAAATTGTACTTGTTCAATAAAAAGGTACATATTTTTATTTCCTCGCATAATGCATAGTAAAAATTTGTATGCTACACGAGTATACATATTATGATTTATTTATTAAACTTTTAGCATATTTTATAGCTGTCAAGTTAGGTTACGTCAAAGTAAACAACTTATTTTGTTTAGAAGCATGTACTTTAATTATTAGCTGTCAAATTAGGTTATGTAAAAGTAAACAACTTATTTTGTTTAGAAGCATGTACTTTAATTATTAGCTGTCAAATTAGGTTATGTAAAATTAAACAACTTATTTTGTGTATAAAATGTACTCTAATTATTAGCTGTCAAATTAGGTTACGTAAAAGAAAATAACTTATTTTGTTTAGAAGAATGTACTTTCATTATTAGCTGACAAATTAGGTTACGTAAAAGAAAACAACTTATTTTGTTGAGAAATATTCACGCTTAAAAAAATGTTCTTGTATAGTCTTTTCTTAACTTGTAGGTAATATTACTTGTTAGTAATATTGAGTAAGCACTGGTACGCGAAATACTTTGTTTTCTGTGGAAATTTAAAAATGCCGAATCATAATCCTGCCACGACATAATGATAATTAAAAATTAGGGTATTTTTATATGTGTATGATCTATTTATTTATGTCTCTAAAGTCACCTTGAAAATGACGCAATTATTATTGACAAACAATAATATCACGCTAGTGTTTCATGATTAAGATAATGATAAACCGGTTAAGTGCGAGTTGGACTCGCACACAGAGGGTTCCGTACATTTAGAACGCATCTTACATTGCTTTAACTAAATGACAAACTAGGTTAAAGGACAAACTTAACTTTGGCGTTCGATCCCTAGACACGACTATTGCACCAACCGCAAATAATAAGTTTGTAATCGTAACGCTTTTTTGACTCCATATTTAAAGTTTTCAGTAGTTTTCCTTTATGTAGTAAGAAATCGCTTCTTGCCGAATTTCATGTATCTAAGTCAACGGAGAGTACCTTATCGGTTTTGATTCTCTTGTGAAATGGAAAAATATCATAAACGATCAGATTTTTTAATTGCGTTGACTTACAAGTTTGTTTGTTTCACAGCTGACAGATACAGCAACGGTGTTTTGTGGTAGTGCCACGCTGCAACCCCACAGCCGAATGGGCCGGCACAGCCGGAGAAGTACCACACTACTCACATCGACCTGAAGTAACATAGCTTGCTATTGCTTTTCATCGGTTTGTGGGAGGTTCCGGAGGCCCTATTCCTCCGTTTTCCCTGTCTTTCCCACTCTCCTTACACCCTCACCCCCTCACCATCTCTTTTTTTCTTACATCCTCCCTCAAAGGTTGGAAACGCATCCTCGAGACCTCTGGTATTGCGGATGTCCGTCGGCGACGGTATTACTTACCATCAGGTGCGCCGCTTGCTCTTTTGCCAACCTATCCCATAAAAAAAAGTAGACCCGAGGTAATTGACATAAATTTCAACTTGACACCTCTATGCCTTCCTTAGAAAAAGGGTCTTGACAGTTATACGGACAGACTGACAACAAAGTGGTTCTATAAGGGTTACTTGTGTATTCTATGGTTCGGATTTCGGAACCCTAATAGCTAAATCTTTTTCAAAATCTATACAAATAATAAAAATCTAACGGATCGCTATCTGTTTATAGAAGATATATGAAAAGAAAATTTATATTTTATTTACGTATATATACGAAATTAGAATGAAAAAATGATTGTTAGAATTTTTGTTTATCTGTTTGTTCGTCTGTACGTTTGTGCACGCTAATCTCAGAAACGGATTTTTTGTTTTCACTAATATATTGTAGTAAGCTTAACTTAGCATTTAGTGATTGTTTCATGCCAATCGGTTCATAAATAGAAAAGGTACTTAATGAAATTTAAAGAATAATTCTCTCGCTACTACACTAAGACCAAGCGAGCAAAGCCGCTAGCGGGTCAACTAGTACAACAATATAACTTAAAGTAAAATATATTCAGTAGTTTTTGATAAATACTTCACCATGTATTACTTGGTAATTGCTGGTCGGGCTGCGTTTTCCCGCGCTACTACTGCGCGGCTCACTTTGCGTGATGTCGGGTGAGGCTCGTCAGTCCAGCCACCCGATGTCGCCGAGGACCAGCATCTTGTTGAGCAAGCTTCCCAGACTGTACTGGGTAAGCCGAGGTTGGCTGCCTTTTGTACCGCCACACTATTGCACTCCATGAGCACGTGTGCGGCCGTTTCTTCCGCCTCCATGTAGCCTTGACATGGGTACTTTCTGTGACTAACTATAATACATTGATGACGCGGCAGACGTATTCACTTGCAGTGAGATTTGTGGAAGCAAGGAAGACGGCATTTGTAAGATAAAAGAACTGAAGACGCTCCTTGAGGTATAAAAGAGTAGTGGGGATGAAGAGAATACTGTAGAGAAGAGATAGCACAGCTCGGTGACGTTGAATTAGTAACCATTTGAGCATATTGCGATATTGACTGACATTAACATACTTAAACAAGCCTATTAGAAACCAAATATGATGTATGTAAGTAACCTTATTCAGCTGAGCCTCTAGTTTAGATGTTCGGGACAAAAGAGATTGAGCTCTCGGGCTTTACATAAACTCTCTGTGGCTGGTCAATATTAAAAAACCTGTTAGAAAGTAGAGAATAGATATATGAACGAATCATGTGTATTCGATACTCACGGTTTCTCCATCCGCATCTTCTAGATTCACAAATCATCCGCCAATGGCCTTTTCTGGACACAATACAAAAACGTATTGTACGATTTTTTTACCGTCACGATAAATAGTAATACAAACTCAGACTAGAGCCTCTGCTCATCGGTAAGGCCCAGAAAGCATGAGTCAGCGAAAACTAACATCGGAAGTAAGAGAGATTGTGCTAGAGTAATTATTTTGGTATATTTCGAGAGAAAGGTACGCCACTTAAGCGATCTTGTTTTTTGTCAATATTTTCAGTAAGTAGTAGCCCCAACTTGAACCTAGACTTTGGATAGTAGTGCATTACCATCGGCATTATAATGTACAGGTATATACACCTCACTTTATAGGTAAGTACTGTCTACCTATATTTAAGTATGCCCAAGTCTCTCACGAAATAAATGCAAGCTGTTACGGTACCCTCTTTTAGGCAGACAGAAAAATAAAAAGATTTTACAAGGACGATATATCTTCCGCGCTTAAATGGAACACTCGCTTCTGCAGCGAGTTGAATTGAGTAAACTGAGATATATGGTATCCTCTTGTATCAATCCATTATCTATATTATAGCTATAAATGTGAAAGGTGAGCGAAAATATTGCTATTTTTACGAGGAGTTAAAGCTTAATAGCAATGTTATTTCCAGATTATCTAAATTTTTATCATTAAATGTGGTGGTAAAGAAAAAAGCGAGCAGTAAAAACTTTAAGAGCAGTAGACCTCTTTGTGAAAGAGTTTTATGCAGGGAAGTACTGCTACCAGTACCTAATGTAATTCCAATTTTCAAACACGTAAAATGTTGGGGGAGGCATATGTACAGCAGTGGACGTCCTACAGCTGAGATGATGATGATGATGAACATGCTGCGTTAAGATATCTTTAAGGAATGATCTTGAAGTCAATACAATTTAACAATCGTTACTTAAGGATAGCAAAGCGCGCCGCGTTACGTGCATATCATAGCGAATAGGACCCCGGTCCATCACCTGTGACGGAATGCATCTGGTATTGACGGAAAATACCGCTTAACACCAGGTGGGTCTCGTGCTTGTTCCGTTAACCAAGTACATAAAAAAGAAGCTTACGCATTCTTATTCTTCTTATTCTTATTCGTTACGGGGGCGATGAGGCCTGCACTGACGTCCCGCTTGGGGTGTTTTGTGCATTCCCCCCTGCCAGCATTTACTCAAGCCAGCCTAACTCCTTCACATAGCGGAGTATGGCCTTGGGTCGCTGGCACAACTGCTCCAGTGTAGATTGAGATGTTGTAACAAACGTCGATGATGCTGTTGATGCATCTTGCGTTCTGGAGTGGACCTCCAGTAGTCATGTTTTTACTCTAATATCTTCCGTAGCCCTGCAGTGCAGCAGCACATGCTCCACAGTCTCGTCTTTCTGCAGACAGCCTCTACATAGTGGGCTGTCCGTAGCTCCAATCTTGTGCAACTGGTAATTTAGATTACAGTGACCAGTGATGATGCCCACCATTAGGCGAAGGTCTTGACGTTGTAATCGTAGTAATTTGTTCGTAGTATTTTTCTTTAGGATTGGAAACATGGATTTCGCATGTTTACAGTCCTTCCTGTCATCCCAATAGTTTTGGTGTTTTCTTTCTGTGTAGCGACTCAGGAGATTATGCACTTCCATTGCTGAGGGTCTGCAGAGTTCCATTTCCTCAGTGCTACCCTGCTTTTTGGCTCCTTCTTTAGCTAGTATGTCTGCCCTTTTGTTGCCAGTACAAAGGCCATGTCCCTTTGTCCATGATATAATTATTTTGTACTTCTCTGAAAGTCCTTGGAGTGCAGCATGACATTCCGTTAGGACTCTTGACCTTGTTACCAGTCTTCTCAGTGCATGAACGACTGCTGCACTATCCGTGATGAAGGCCAGCAGCTTGTCTTCCTGTTCACTTTGTGATTTCAGGCGTAATACTGCCCTAGCAGCAAGTAGCAGGGCCATAGCCTCTGCTTGAAATGCCGTTGTGGTTTTGTTCAGGGCTATTGAATTGGAAATTGCAAGTTCTGGTGAATGGAATCCACAACCTGTTCCCGTTTTGTTTTTTGCGCCGTCGGTGTACACATGATAGGATGGTGTTAGACTCTCCAGGGCACCGCTTTCGGTAGTCAGCTTGTACTTCTTGTTTGTGAGGTGCGTCTTGGCTATCCTGTCGGTGCCTCTGTGTGATTCCGGGATTATTTTCGTCGCCATGTCTAAAATTCTACAGTGATTTGTGATGGACTGCGTGCCTTTCCATTGATCTGTAGATTTTATTCTTAGCGCAGACGCCATTGCTTCTTGCTGTATATGTAGATGCAACGGTGTCAGGCCAAGGATTACATCCAAGGCAGCTGATGGTGTCGTTTTAGTGCTCCCGCTTATCAGAGAGCACGCCAGTCTCTGAGTTTGCTGTAGTTTAGTCATTGTGGTCACCAGGGTTGTTCGGGGCCACCATACAACGCTTCCATAAGTAAGAGCTGGTCTTACTATGACTGTATAGAGCCATCGACAAAGCTTCGGTTTGAGACCCCAGTCTTTGCCTACTGCTCTAGCACTCTGCATCAAAATGTTTGTGGCTTTTGTGGTGACGTGCTCAAGCTGCTTTGTCCATAAAAGTTTGCTGTCGAGCCAAACGCCTAAGTATTTCACTTCCTTGGTTAGTTCAAGTTTTTGTCCAAACAAGATAGGAAGTTTAAGGTTTCCTATTTTTGTTTTGCGTGTAAATAGTACCATTTCGGTTTTTTGAGGGTTGACAGATAGGCAGTGCCGTCCACACCATGCCTCTACTACCCGGAGTGCTCTCTGCATTTTTTCGCAGAGGGTGGACTCAAAAAGACCTGAGGTCATGATAGCCAGGTCATCTGCGTATCCTATTGTGACAATTCCTTCTTTATTTAAGAGCTCGATTAGTTCGTTTGCCACTACTACCCATAGCAGTGGTGATAGTACACCTCCTTGCGGACAGCCTTTTCTGACAAGGCAGCGTGTCCTATTAGAAGTCTTTATATGTGCAGCTCTATTTGAGAGCATGTTTGTAATCCACATATTCATCTTGCTGTCCACGCCCTGCTTTGCCAGCCCGGTCTCGATGCTGGAAAACGTTGTTTTATCAAAAGCACCCTCAATGTCAATGAAGGTAACAAGGCAGGATTGTTTGTTCTCCATTGCGGATTCAATCTTATGAACCACATGGTGAAGTGCAGTCTCTGTAGATTTACCTGCTTGATAGGCATGCTGATTTTTGTGGATGGGATTGTTCGCCAGTGGTCCACTTCTTATGTATTTGTCACAAAGTCTCTCCAGTGTTTTTAGGAGAAAGGAGCTCAGGCTTATAGGCCTGTAGGACTTCGGATTTGTGTAGTCTGATTTGCCAGGTTTAGGTAAAAAGACTACTTTAACTTCCCTCCACGGTTTGGGTATGTACTTCCATGCTAGACATGCCCTGAAAAGCGCCAAGAGGTTTTCTTTTATCATATGCAGGCTCCACTGAAGTAGTGCTGGAAAAATTTCATTAATCCCTGCAGCTTTGTATGGCTGGAATGTACTTACTGCCCATAGAAGATTTTCTTCCGTTACTATGGTATTTGCATAAACCCAGTCTTCATTACCAGGCTCGTGCGTTGCTTCCATTTCCCAGTCTCCGTTCTCTACTATGTGGCAGTCTGGAAAGTGTGTTTGAAGAAGAAGCTCAAACTGTTCTTGGTCCGAAGCCGTGTATGTTCCATCGGCCTTTTTCAATGTCCCAAGCCTTACCTGCGTGTTGCTAGATAAGATTTTTCTCAGTCTTGCAGTTTCGCTTTCCGTTTGGATCGAGTTACTGTACTTTTTCCACGTGTTATTTCGACTCTTAGTTGTTTCTATTTTGAATCGATGTCGTGTCTTTCTATATTTCTGCCAATCATGCTTGTGATCAGTGTTCATAGCTCTGTTAAAATGGTGTCGCATGTTCTTTCTCAATTTGGCGAGTTCTTTGTTCCACCATTTGTCTTTTTTTTGCAAAATTGTATTTCGCTCAGTTTTCAGAGGATTTGATTTTTCGTAGCTCCCTTTAATAGAGGTTACTAATAGATCAATAGTCTTCTCTATTTCTTGCGGAGTCAACTGTGTAGACGCCTCTATTTTTGGTATTGTTGTCAATGCCTCCTCCAAAGTATGCTTGAAGAGGGTCTTGTCAGTATTTTTGGGATTTCTATATGTACGTGGTTCGTGCTTTCCCGTTTGTAGGCTGAATCTAATCCTTCTGTGGTCAGAGCCAGAAATTTCATTTGTTGCTACGTGCCATCCGTCGATCAACTCGGTGATTGTGCTCGTAGCTAGTGTGATGTCGATTATCGTCCTTGCCCTAGACGTCACAAAAGTGGGTTCTGCGCCTCGGTTAAGAACGTTTAGGTTGTGTTTGAGGATAAAGTTCAGTAGATCCTTACCTCTTTCGTTTGTGTCAGTGCTTCCCCAGACAGAACAGTGTCCGTTGCTGTCACATCCAATGATACATTCAAGTTTATTTTTTGCACAATAGTGCATTAATTCTTCTAGAGCTGCAGGTGGCGCTTCATCGTCTATATCCATATAGGTCGATGCTATGATAACGCTACTAAGTGGTTCATGTAGCTTCGTTTCCAGCTTGATTACAGCAAGGTCATCAGTGCTCAAGTGTGTTAACAAAGAGGCCTTGTATAAATTCGGTACATAGATGAATGCCCGCGTTTTAATTTGCAGGGGGGCATTAAAGACATTGCCCCTTAAGGCATTGAAACCACTCACCTTTCCACGATTAAGATAAGGTTCCTGGACCAGTGCTATCGTGTTTGGTTGCTCCTCCAGGGTTCTGCGCAGAGCGGCGAAACCTGTGACACTGTGTTGTAGATTGGCTTGAATGATGTCAAACTTACTATTTTCATCTAGCTTCTGAGCACTGCTAGAATTCGAGTGTTTACTGTTTATTGTTTTTTGCGAGTCCATTACGACAGTTAATTGATCACTGTAGGTTTTGTGGGTTGGTTCGGGAAGCGAAACACCCACTTAATTCACATTTGGGCGAGTCGAGGAAGTTGCGGCACGGTCCGTCTCCATGGAGGACGCAGGTGAGAGAATATTGAGACCCATTATATCGTCTGCAATATCCTCCTCACCCTCGTCCTCCACTCCCAACAGCCGTTCCACTTCGTTCCTCGACCAGCAATTTATCCCCGGTAGCAACGCGACCGCGTCGGCGTCGGAGGGAACGGTCGCTGCATCATCGCTTACTGTAGCGATGACCTCATCCATCCCCTTCGCCGGCGCCGCCGTCACGGCGCTGCCGAAGTTTTTGCCTCCTCTCACTTTTACGAAGACTGTCGCCGACATATAATGTAGGCGACAGCCCTCGCGTTGAAGATTCTCCACATCCTCGGGTGGTATACCAAAGACGAGGATGTGGTTAAAGGTGTTTCCCATAGGGCGCGTCTCATGGGTGAACAGTTGCCACCTCTCTACTCCGACTCCTGGATTTTGAGCGATGATCAAGTTCAGGAGGATATCCGAGCGTTTCGCCAGCTCCTGCCTGCCTCGCCCGAAATCCGGAATGAAAACTACTGCCGTTCTATACCGCGGCACCTTACTCTCCGGTACGACCACACAACCACCAGACCCTTCCCACAGGGTCGGTAAGTGTTCCACCGTAGTGGTGAGCCAGGCGAGGGTGAAGTCGTCCCGGGGCGTATATCGCACACCACCGCGAAACGCTTTCGGCATGGACGTGAACCGAGGAAAGCGAATGGCGGGGCTGCCATCGTTTCCCAGGAGCATGCCCATGATCGTCTCGTCGATGGCCTTTCTTAAATGAAGTGCGCGGCGTTCGTCCATCAGTACTCGGTTGCGATCCAAAACGACCACCTTGTAGGCCGCTTTGGTCACCTCCGCGTACGAGGACGAAGTCGCGCCATGTTTGTTGCCGACGCCAGCAGCGGCTCCACTTTCGAGGCGAATCTTTTTATCGGCGACCGCCTGTGATGGTGACACTAAGTCAGAGCTGCGTTGTCGCTTCGCCCCTCTGGTTGCGTCCGTCCCATCAGAAGCAACCTCATCACACTCGGCCACGACGCATCCCTTCTTACTTTCCACCTCACCCTTACCTTTGTCCTGGCTGGGTATAGGTGTGGAAGGGGGGCGAGACGAGCACGGTGAGGGCGCGACCTCCGGTAAAATGTAGTCTATCTTACTCGTCTGATCTATCTTGGCATTCCCGTCAGCTGCAGACGGTTTCGTCCGCTGCTCTCTCGTCGCTTCACCTTGTGCCTCGGTAGACATCGTGGCAGGCCCGCTGTGCATAGCAGTGAGGGGCAAGCTCAGCTGAGTCTCAGGGCACTGGATCTGCTTCGTGATAGCAGCGGGCGCTCCGTGTGGGTCGATGCGCAGCATACATGCCGTGACCGTCGGCGCAAGCGCCGACAGCCCAGGCAGGTGCACTACTCCCTCCCTCTGCTGCTGGTATAGCGCGTCCGCCAGTTCTGTTTCGCGCTGCCAGCGCTCTTTATTTTCTTCGCGGCGTGATTTGCCGCGGTGAGAGTTTTGCGGGTTCACGGTACGCCTGTCAGGCTTACCGCTCCCCCGCCCGTTACCTATCTCCAACACAGCGTCCGGTCCCGCCGCCGCCGCCGCCGCCGCCTCAAGCCGCCGCAGCTGCTTCCTTTTGCGCGAGTTGTGGCGGGCTCCATGAGGAACTGGTCCGCTCCTCTGCACTGGTCCAGGCACTGGTCCAGACTCCTTCGCCGTCGTCGTCGGTCCAGTAACATCCGCGGCCGACGGGGCCTGGGACTCCACCCCGCGGTCGCCTTCGGTAGCTAACTTCACACACCCTGGCCCGGAAACCAAAGGGCGCCGGGTGCTAGCCGGGTCGCAAGGCATCTTATTTATCATATTTTCCGTGTTCATAGTTAAAAAATAGGTTCTGTGGAGCAGAAAGTGGTTAGTGGGCGCAAAGCAATGGTGCAAGCAGTTGCCCAAGCTGCCTACCCCCGATATTTTGCGTATTTATTTGGGGGCAAAAGTTCATCCCAAGAAACACAGGGGTTGAGCCTCCCCCAAATAGACACGGCGGCCACGGGCTACCGCAGTAAGAGGATTTCAGAGCTCGGCATAGTATCGGATGAGATGATTATGCCGTCCTCCGCAACCACCCCGGGTGCCCTCCCTCTTTGTCCGGGCTTGGGACCGGCTCCATACAAAGCTATTGTGCTGTAAGCTAAAGCAATGCCAGCGGATGGAATTCAATGACTAAGTATGAAGGCGAGGCTTACGCATTACTTAATATTGAGTTTTTCTCATCACTTTTTCGCTGATGTACTTAAGCCACATAAAAGACAAGGAGATAAAATCGATGATAAAAACCTTTTGATAGTGACAATGTCAGCTATTTTTTTAGTTTTATAAAATTATATACTAAGGGTTTGTAACAATACTTACATCAATAATTCACATACTTGTTAAGTTTAAACTATGACAATGTTACATTACTCTAACTCAAATATATATAAAATCAGCAGACTAAGCATGCCTATATGTATACTGAAAAAAGAATTAGAAAAAGGAAGTCAAGCCCCCAAATCCATTCTTTGATAGATTATATGTTATGCATATAATCTATCAAAGATAATATAAAAAATAAATATACGGATAAGAAGATATGTTTAAGGCGCTGTCAGTTCAGAGCTTGAATAATTTCAATTTCTTTCACTTATAATCAAGCAAGCGCATCTCTTAATAACGTAAAAAATTCATAAAAAAATATGTTCACTATTAAATAAAAAATATTCCGTCAATGTATGTGTATGAATTTTTATTATTATATGTGTTTTATAACAAATATAATTGTGAATAAAGAAAATCTAATTTAAAAGTGAAATTAAGTGATATGTTTGATTTTTTTATTGTACTCTACAATGTTAAAATATGTTATTCCGATGAGTTGAGTCAATGTGTACTTAAAATTTTAAGAAATCCAAATTATTTTTACTTATTTTAAGTACAGAAAACTGCTTTAAAACCCTCATTTTATCGACGTGAATTGACAGCACCTTAAGATATCGGGACTGAAGAGGATATGGCTTAAATATAAACACTGAATACATGCGGTTTGCAGGCTACATTGCTATGGCTGAGCTTTGAAAGATTTGCGATAGCAACGTCCGAGAAGAGAGTAACAGAAGAATACATTTAGTTTGAGCAGCGTTTGAGAAATTACCTACCACAAAGCCTAAAGACGAAAGTCTACAACCAGTGTCTCATGAAATGCGGACCCATCAAAACAGGTTAAGTATAAATTTAAATCTAATGAAATACTAGACTAAATAACGCCTCAGTTACGTGCGATTCGAGATCCCTAATTCATATTAGCTGGATGCGATTGGCGGAGGATCGTATTACTCGTTGAATTGCAACTTTGAATTATTGAATTGAAGAGAATACTTATAATCCGGCTTTGGTCTATCATATGCTGAAAATGAACTTTTATGAATAAAATGAGGCATAAAAATAAAAAGTAAAAGTATGGCTTCATCAATAACTTCAGTATCGTAGCCATTGGGTTCGAGATTTTAATCCAAAGCAAAAATAAAAGAGGAATTAGTGAGAATGAATGGCAATGCGAATTTGCATTGCAAACGAGACTAAGAAAAAGGCACGTTTCTATTTTCTTCTTAATTAAATTTTCAATTCCATTGCGTTATTTAACCCACCCACATTTAGCTATATAATCAACGTAAAATTGGCGGCTTTGTAAATATGTTTCTCTGAAATTATTTCCTGTTTAACATTAAAATGATATATCTGTATTCTAGTATACAATCTGTAAGACAATAAAATCGCAAACGTGAAAATGCTACTAAAAATGAAGGCCGGGCATTTACGAAAATATGCATGATTGCTTTACAATCGTCCCTCTTTTATTATAATTGATTATGTAAACATGCATTATTGTAATACCTACCCGCTAACCGTAATGATAGCGTCCGCTTAGAATAAGATCCGTCGTGGTCCATAAGTACAATAATCTTAGGATTTTTCATCTCTCTGCTATGAACTAGCCAACATGTCATGGTATGCAAAAATGTAGAGCTTATTACAAGAACTCTTTAAGCTCGAACAAAATAAGACTTATTATTAACGAAGCATCGTTTGTCAAAAAATGAGTAACTATTTATATATGCAATATCTTACTCTAATATTATTATTTAATGAAAATAGATGAAGTGTACAATACAAAAAAAATGCTAAAATTTTGATGCACTTTATTGTTATATTGTACAGAACTATACACATTACACACACAAATTTATATAATTACACATTATAGTATACAATATAATGTCTTTTAAATATGCCGACAATTGTCTGATATTAATAACCGCTATCTGGAACTCAGACGGACTATAATATAAACGACACCAAAGCTAAAATATTAAACAATATTATCTAACTCCTTGACATTTTATAATATGTGAGCGTGATGGGTGAGCGACGAAACCACTGGAAAGCGGCGGTTCTTATACTTATTATATTTAATTTTATTTTATCTGAAGGTGAGAGCAATATAAACAGCCTCTGTGTTCTAAGAGTACAACTTAGAAGAACATCGAAATGAAAAATGTACGATTCTACTAATGCTAACGCTAATGCTGGATTGATCGAATGATGAGTCCTACAAGTGTAACCTAGAAGTATGCTTATGCAGTTTAGAATCTATATTCAATAATCCGAGTAAATTTTGTACAGCATTTAGGTACTGTTAAATCTTCACATAAGTCGAGATTCTCAACTGAGCGGCAGTCAGGATATCAGCCTAAGACTCTTAATTTGATCAATCGAACGAATGAATTCAATTTAAATTTAGCTGTTTTATATACATAAAAATACATCTTCCCTTTGTCATCGCATCACGCGTGAACGGATGGAATAATCACGCTTATTCTATTTTTGATGTGTTAATTATTATCAGGAGAAGGTTTCGATGAGAGAAAAATCAAGAAAAATGGGAGGTTATGGCGAGGCCGAAGGCCAAACCTACTACGCGAACGAAGTTACTGGCAGTTGCTAGTTCATTATAACAAAAGAAACTCAGTATCATCAGTATCTAAAACTCAGTATCAGTATCAGGTCATTATCAGAGTCTCAAAGGTTCAGCTCAGAAAACTGCATCAGAGATATTCAAATTATTAACGGGATAGTTACAATGTATATTTTATTTGACTTTCAGATATTTCGGCAGTGTTGCAAGCGACACGAGTTGATCACGAATGAACTGAGGAATTGCGGGTGGGTGAACGAATACGAGCAGACGATGCGGTCTACCCTCTTCTGTACTCGTTTGTTATCCAAGGCACCACTACTTTATTGTTCGCACTGTCACTGTCGCACACAACACTAACCGTATCTGCTCGAACTTCGGGACTAGTATTACTATTTGTGTTTGTTTTTTATTGGATAGGTTGGTAAACGAGCAGGCGGCTCACCTTATGGTAAGTGATCACCGTCGCCTACGGACATCCACAATACCAGAGGTCTCGACGATGCGTTGCTTTGAGGAAGGAATAGGCTCCTTTCTTGAAGGCTCCCAAGTCGGTATCTGTTCGGAAACACTTCAAGTGGCAGCTAGCGACGATACGATGCTCCCCTAGCAAGGGAATATTCCACAAACACGTTTATACAGGATAAGAAGCTATAATATAATATTATATATTATGTTTAAATTCAGATTGTCTCTATTGTAAGTTTCATTCAAATCATAAGCAGTTTCAACACTGCGAGCATGGATAGTCGACAGGGTACATTTTTACAGTAATTAATGATAAAAGACATCCCGAGATATAGTTAAATAGGCTAAATCATACTGGAGACAGGGTACGATAAATAAGATCAGTTTATAGAAGTGACAAGATTATCAAAACGACGATATTTATAGTTAGCACTGCAGTGTTGAGAAGTAACAAACATACAGGCTCACTCACTCAAAAACAATCACATTTCAAACTTACGTAGGTGGTATAAATACCTATAGTAAGCCGCGTGCTTCATAACGCTAGTGAGTAACATTAGAAATAATCGACGTTTACAAAAGAAATGTTAACGTAGATATTTAAGGTATAGAATAGAAGGCATATAAATACGTCCGTCCGTGTGAGCATTGAACAAATACCTACAAGCGTGGATAACGAGCGTGTTCCAACGGGATTCGGATTGGAGCACCGATTGTGGACATTATCAGCGCTTCGCAGCCGGTCCTCGGGACACGGCCACAGGTTAACTTATAGTTCTAACACGGCTCTCTAATCGTACAGTGTGTTTCGGAACAATCATGACTGATTAATCCTTCATATACCGTGATAATTAAAACAAAAGATTTATGAATGAAACTGACGTATATTTAAGTCTATGGAACGCAAGGGGTTTAGGAAAACAATCTAAGTTAATTCAATTTTTATACTGCAAAAAGGGCTATACGAGCGATCTACAGTTTAGCTCCCAGAGTTTCCCTTAGACAGAAGTTTAAAGACATAAACATTCTAACTGTTGTTTCTCAGTTTATCTATGAAAATCTAATGTATGTAAAGAAAAACAGCAGTTTTGATAAAAGGTTGAAAATGCTCATTCCATCAACACGCGAAATAAGCACAAGCTATCCGTACATGTAACGCGTCTCCACAGAATAAGTCATTATTTTAGAAAGAAAGAAAGAAAATGTTTATTTTGGACATCAAACCACACCACAGCAAGCAATGTAGAATAATACAGCAAAGACAAGTAGGTAAAATACAAATAACCTTAGTTACTACATTACAATAAGTATATTTATTAACATTGTTTAATATAATAGGTTATTTATAAACTATATTATGTAAACAATAAATAAAAAAGAAAAGAAATTGCTGTCGTGTGCGGCCCAAAAAAGGTCCTGGCTCAGCATAATGCTGCAGGCGAACCTACAGCGCTGATTTTCAGCCAAGGCCTAAGTGACACACAGACACAAATAATATTAACTAAGTATAGTAAAAGAAAATAAAATGATTATCCCTATCTCACTATAAAAAAAATAAGAAAATAATTATATAATTTTAAAAACTCTTCCTTGATACAGTGAATAAAACGACTAACGCAAATACGCTTCTGAAAATATATATTAATAATGATATATGTATATCTAAAAATCCATAAAAAGTCTACCAAATATTTTGATATAACTCAATCGCCAATAAAGAAGAAAAACTGCATATCGACTATTATTAGTTAATGACTTATTATTTGTTAACACACAAAAAATCATTTTTATTATAAACAGTCAAACATCTGCGACTTTGTTAAGTATTTATATCATACAATAATATGAGAAAGAAAGTAAATTAGAGCTAAAAATTTGATGATCCACAGTTTTTTATTTGTAAATCCAGTAAAATTTGGTTTAATTTATTTCTGAAAATTCTTTTACATTTTAATAACCTTAATGGTATGTTTTTTTATGGGACAATGTATACCATTCTACATCGATATAAAAAGAATGGCCCCGAGTTTCTTGACGCTTCTTCTCGGTAGGCTCTATATATTTTGGAACGCGGCGGTAGTCTTTAAAGTACATTATAATGAAAAATTGACGTTCATAAGTGCGTCTTTGATGCCTTAATTGAATAAATGATTTTGACTTTGACTTTGACTTTGAATGCCACTAAATCCCACAAATACTTTTTTATATTATAAATGTGAGAGTATGGATGTTTGTTACTTGTTGTGTTGTTTAAATTGTTATTGCGTTTCGTCGGTTTGTGGGAGTTTCCGGAGGCCCGATTCCCCTCTTCCCCGCTCTCCCTCTCCTTTCCCATCCCCCTTCATCCTCACCCCTTCTATCTCTTCCTTCCTCAAAGATCGGCAACGCATCCTCGAGACCTCTGCTATTGTGGATGTCCGGGGGTGACGGTATCACTTACCATCAGGTGAGCCGCTTGCTCGTTTGCCAACCTATCCCATAAAAAAACTCAATCACGCAAAAAGACAAAGGATTTGGATAAAATTTTGGCATAAAATATTGTAAAACGCATAAACCAACATGTACTTTACCAATTAAACTCAACACTCGATCTCTTGAATCTACCGAGCGCTTTCACATGACGTGGTATGTTAGCCGGAAGTGGTTGGCACGGGAAGCAGTCACCGGACGCGCGCGCCCTCTACATCCGACTCCTGCATTTCTGATATATACCTGCTCCACACGGGATTTGTGCACTGTAATATTCAATTTAATGCAAAACTCTTCAATTAAATGTACACACATTTTATAATGACGTAATATATTACCTATATTATTTAAATCTATTCTATACTAGTGGCTTCGCTCGCTTGGTCTTGGTGTAGTGGCGAGAGAGTTAATCGTAAATTAGCCATTATTACTCTTATTCTGATAAAAACATAATATTATTGTGGGTTATCCCTAAGAGATAGACATATACCATTGCGGACTTTTTTGTAGACCTTTTTAAGTCGTACAATGCTGTAGTACATTATATTAATCTATCTCGTAAGGTTCAGCCAACGTTTGCAATGTAACACAAAAATATGTTTTGTTTTCGACATCACATTAGAAACCTCTAAAATTATAAGTGTTTCTCTACTATATTATGCATGTATTATACACGTTAACCATCCTCTTGAATCACTCTACCTATTGAAAAAATTCGCATCGAAATCCGGTGCGTAGTTTTAAGGTTCTAAGCATACATCGGGACAGACAGTGGGAAACGACTTTGTTTTGTACTATGTAGTCATAAAAATTATAATAATAAATGTAACGGATCGCTGTCTGTACACGGAAGATATGCATATATACCTACTGCAAAAATTCCACAAATTTCTATTTTATCACAGTTTATTTAATCGCAAAATGACAAAAAACAATGTGAAATCGTAATAATACGAGTTTTTTTTATTGAATTAAGCTATAGTTAAATAAACGAAAATAGCTGATTCGAGAAATGTTTCCCTATCCAAAGAAACAAGTACTTGCAGTAATTTTAAAATGTTCCTTTTTATATTCCAAAAAACGACATTAGTTTTTTTTATTTTCTATATTAACACTAGAAAATAGATAAAATAAAAAAAAACGACCTCGCATTGAACCTTTAAGAAGATATGCTTGTATGGAGAATGTAACAGAAACTTTGCGCTAGATCTCAAATAGATGATGATTAGCATCTTGAAATATTATTATAGCTAACTGATTCAAAACATAACATATTTCAGCTTTTGTAATAGTAGCCTTACTACGAAAGTACTCGTTAACATAAATCATGCCAATTGAAAAACGCGTCACGTTTCGCCATACTAACAATGAGCTATTTGCTTAGTTTTACTAAGTAAACTATAGTTTTTGCTTGATTATGATATTTAAGTTCCTTGCCGTTGTTACTTTAAAATAATTTACTGACCCTTTGCTCAATATTTCAGTGTTGGCTGCTGATACGTGTCAAAAAATATTAAACTCTAACCTAAAGTCTACCTAAAAAAAATTCTCAGGAACTCACAATTCTGAAGTGAAAACACTTGTGACGATGGTGTGGCGGTTTGGCAACGTAGAAATTGTAAATGTATTAATAGATTTTCGCAATTTAATTGGCAATACTTCCTCACTGATGGCGTTTGATTACTTGAAGTATCTTGAATTCATAAACACGCTACATTTGTAACGTATTTATGAATTATTAAAAACAGTTTGTATACTACATAAATATATCCTCTTTGATCCCCTGGTTTCCGATACGATACAATTTAATGTTGTAGACATCCTCGCGGATGTTACGAAGCAAGACAGGTAAATACGTTTTTTTATCACCGACGTTAATAATATGAAGGTTTCGAATAAATATACTTGAGGAGATGACGAATTTATAAGGGTTCCGTTTTTCTATTAAGGCTGACATTACGTTAAAAAGGGTCAAGTATTAACGTTTAGGGTCCAGGGAATAAGATCCGGGTTCCAATGGATGAAAACTTTTAGTTCAAGGTTAAATTAATATTAAGTAATATAAATTATTAAAGTTGTGGAACGTTTCAAAGCCCAAAAGATTTAGTAAGTTGCGTAAGGGTTTCGAAGGGTTAATTAAAATAATTTTACTTTCAAACTAAGTCAACAATAAGGATGCCGAGAACGATTAAATTGAGAATTTGTCGAGTAAAATTTAGAAACGGTTATTAAAGTCAGCCATATTTTATCTGAGGGTGAGGCGATTGATTGTAAAGTTTTGGCTTGAAATTAAACACTTTTAAACGGATTAAAACGCGTATCATTCAAATTATTTTTATCCCGATGTTTCTCACTTTTCAGTAAACATGGGCACGGGTAGACTTAAGTATCTGTTTTTTTTCAATCTACTGCATTACAATTTAGATACTATGGTAACAGTAGAATCAAAGGGATTCAATTTACTTAAGAGTTATAACAGTACCTACTCATAGAATCGGGAATAAAATAAATTACACATTGGAAAACGTGTACCGATATGCGTCTATCCATGCATGCGTATATATAATGTATATGATCGTGTATGCAATCAAATTATTCTGTATTTATATTGAAATACTTGCCTTATATATGTAATGGTTTTAGAGGTTTTAGAGCTAATATAGTTGTATCTATGAAGATAGTTAGATAGATAGTAGTAACAGTAATCGCGAAATATTTATAATTACGAAATATTTGTAATTTAGATATAAATTTACCGTAAACTAAGTAAAAATTTACAACAAATAGACATTTGGAAAATAAGTACGAACCTTGTATTCCTTGATATTAATATTGAACTAACTTGATTAAATATTGAACGCCTTGTAATCCCAGAGGAATAGTCAACCGTTTTAAATATCAACATTATGTACGTGAGTTATTTTTTATTCCATAACATTAACGACGATGATCAAGGCGCAGAATTGATTATCGTGAGAAGAAAAGATACTCACTAGGTAAAGCCTAGCCTGGGTACCTAGCAATGAACTATTACGTATGCCTAAATCAATTGCAATGACAAGGTTCTGAATTTGTGCACTGAACGGTCGTCCAGAGATATTGATTCGTGAGTCTCTTTCGCGCTACATGTTTACTTTGGTACTACAGTGCCTTTCGAACTTAAGCTTAGTTTAACGCAATATGTTTAACCAAAATATAAAATTGCACATTCTATGGATAAAGCTCAAAATGCAACAGAAAATTCTGTGCAAACCTCTGGGTATGTGTCCACTTAAACAATTCGAGTTTATGAAAGAGTATTTATTCTTTGCAAAACTTCCTACAAATGTGTACATTATTAAATTTGTAATTTTTTGCGCACAAAGTTATTTGTAGTAGTGTTTTCTTGAACCTTAAATACGATACGAATATGATATATTTTCGTTTAAACAGTGTTGCATTAATTCCTAATCTACAGTTTTAGTTCTAACTTAGTACTTACTTTTCAATAATAACTTATTTGTAAAGATTTGGAAATAGTTATGCGTGAACACCAGTACAACAAGGCGCCGGGAGACGACGGTATCACATCTGAGCTTCTGAAAGCAGATGGAATTGAACACCGGTACGTCCTTCAAGTAGTCCTAGTCCTTCAAAAGCTCTTTAATACCGTCTTATTACTCGAAGGTTCAGCGCTAGAAGCATAGAACAAAAGCGTCGTGGTGCTATTCTTCAAAAGGTGGCAAAACTTTACTTTAGAATTTCCGATCTATCTTACTTTTGAGCCATATTTATAAGCTGTGTTTGAAGGTCTTCACGAACCGTCTTAGTCGCAGGTTTAATAATTTCCAAAAAAGCTATAGTACCAAAAACCTCATTTACACGCTACGGCAAGTTATACACAAAACCCACAGACCATAGTGGTTATATGGTCTGTGACAAAACCTAAGGGTGAAAAGCGAGACGGTACTTCACGTCGGCCCATAGCCTACAACTTTATAAGGCTCAAGTTCGACCTTGCACGGTTCTTACCTCTGGGCAGTGGCTACCCAGTACTAGCTCCTTCCATTTGACCGCATTCAACCAAGAGCGGTTCGAATCGTCGACGAACAAGCTCTCTCCGATCGGCTTGACTCTTTGGCACTGCGTAGAGATGTTGGATCACTCTGCATCTTTTATCGCATCTATCACGGGGAGTGTTCCGAGAAACTGTTTGGTCCAATACCTGCAGCTAAATTTCGCTATCAGACGTGACGACAGAAAATGAAATTTAATAATTATCATGTTGACATATGGGAGTCCACAACCGTGCGTTTCTGCCACACACTACCACTATGTGGAACCAGCTCTCATTTGAGGCATTTCCGAACTTATACAACTTAGGAGACTTTAAGAAAGGAACCTATTCCTTCCTCAAAGGCCGACAACACATCCTCGAGACCTCTGGTACTGTGGATGGCCGTGGGCTACGGTGATGATTTACCATCAGGTAATAAAAATAAAATACTTAATTTGTAACATTATAAGTGTAATGACGTATAGGTTACAATAAGTCACCATGAGAAATATATCAGAGAATATATCAACGTAATCGGAATTCACATATTAGGTAAATACGTTAAAGAAATATTACGGGTCGTTGATCACAAAAAATTCCAAGGAAATGCTTTAAGCCTTGTGAAAAAATTTATCTCCATTTTTGATAGGATCCCTAAAATGTTCAATGGTTTGCGTAAATTGCTTCATTTTTAATAAAAAAAAAGTATGTTTATTATCTTTGTTATATATTGATTGACAAACATTCTTGTAGAAAATATTAGGTAGTACCTATAAATATAGATATTAAATCCAAATGTATGATTACACAATTGCAATCAGATATTCTGTTTTTCAAACCATTTTAGGTTTTGATAGTATTACTTATATAACAAACGGTTAAACTATAGTCGCCCGGTACCCGCGGGGAGGGGGGAGGGGGCGGAAGGGGGGGGGGGGGGGGGGGGGTGAAGCCCCCCCTGCATCCCCCCCCCCCCCCGCCGGAGGCCTTTAGTTTTTGAGTAATAATTTTTTTAGTACTTAACCTCACTTTCGGCTATATCAGTATTTTTTACCTTCGCCGGCCGCTGCCGCGGCACGCTCGCTTCGCTCGCTCGGCTCGTGCGTTGTTTGTCATGTTCTAACCTAACCTAACCTATTTTTTGTTTCACACCTAATCTATCAAGGCGGTTCACTTAACATTGTATTATATAACAACAATAACATATCCAGTCCGTCTCAGAGTTATGTTGATAGATGAGAAAAACTTAATGTTAAAGGGCTAGGAGAGACACAATTAAACAAACATTTTAATACATTACTTGTTTATTTCATAAACATGTTTAATTGCTTTCATTAAATGTACAAAAGAGTCTCTTTTATATTTATACACGTCTCTTCGCCACAAATATTCAACAATTATATCACTAAAGTTTTCTGGGTTGTTATAATTTTGTTTTTTGAAAAACCTCTTCACTGCTCGCCACTGGGATTCTATTCTTTGGGTGTGGATTCCATCTTTACCCACAAATGGGTTCTCTGGGTCTGAATGATTCACTTTTTTGTGTATGTATCCATATTCAGACAGACAATCGTATGCCCGCCAACAATCGGTGTGGATTGTTGTTCCAGGTAAAACATGCTTTTGAATTAAAGGTATGAGAGTATCAGCATCTCTTTTATTGTCCGGGCATACTTCCAATCTTAAGTCTTCAGACCCATCTTCTATTAATCCCAGCACCCAGTGGCCTTCAATGTGACGTCCTTTGTTATATTTCCTTTTTCCAAATTTACTTTCGTCTATTTGCACTATTTTCCCACAGCCTCCAATTTTACCGCTGTAAAGATTTTGTTTTTCCAAATAAAATATCACAACTACTTCTCTGCAGTAATTAAACCAATCGGCTATAGTATTTGGGCTTAAACATTGCTTCCTTTCTTTTTTATAAGGGTCTTTGTGAATTGTTTGGTCGTAGGTCCATCCTTGTGAGTATGCATATATAAGATAGTAAACATGCATTATGTCGATAGCAATATTTTCGAAAAATGTGCCAATTCTGCGAGAGATCTTGGCACCGCTGCCCGATTTAGATTTGCATGATCTTTTTGAGCACACAAATGTACCAAAACTTGTGCATCCGCATGAGTATGACACTTTCATGGATGTCCTGTGGGTTCGACACCGTTTCTCAGTTGGTATGAGACCTTGGTCTTCACTATATTTGATGCATTGGTCTTTAGTGCCCAATTTTCGCACAACGTCAGTTAAATTCCAATGATCAATCACTTCAGTGACGCAAAGTTTTCGTTTGGTTATAAGCTCGTTGTCGTCGTCGTCATTACTCGAAGAAGGTCCGGCGACAGGTTCAACGGGCAGATCAGGAGCCGAAGAAGGTCCGGCTACAGGCTCGACGGGCAGATCAGGAGCCGAAGAAGGTCCGGCAACAGGTTCGACGGGCAGATCAGGAGCCGAAACCGCGTCCGCTTCGGGTATTGTACTGTAATACTCCATTACAGCCAAGTGCAGTCCAGTTTTCAAGCCAAGTTCAAGTCGTAGAGCAATCCAAACAAATCCGGTAAGCAAGCCAAGTTTCAAGTCGTCGCGCAATCGAAGGAAGTCCAGGGAAAAAGCCAAAGTCGTAATAAAAATCGAAAAACAAGAGAGCACACATTCACGAAACTACGAGAGAAACGGAATGAATGGATGACAGTCCATCTGTCAGTAAGACAAAATGGCGCCTTTTTTTTTTCTTACGTTTAACGATAACGATACGTTTCGTTTAACTCAGTTTGACAACTTAATTTGACAACTTAATATTGTACCATTTTCTCAACATTGCGTTCCATTTCACTTTTTTTTATCAAATTTTAATTTAATCATAATTAATTTAAACTACGTTTCCGGCAAAAAAAAATTGCTGGAAGGGCTTCAGGTGGACCCCAATGATACCCCTAAACTCGCACCTTCATCAAAATCAGGTACCGGACGGCTATAGCCAACCCTAACAAACCTTTAAAATTATAAATAAATAATTGAATTCCCAGACATTTAAAACCAATTTCGCCAATGCGAATAACATCGGTAACCGTCGAAACATCGAAGGAAGTTTAATAAAAATAACGTTCTTATTCGCGCGCTACAAAGAAGCTATACGCCCAGCACCACACCTAAAAAATTAAGTTAGAACTAAAATTTGAAATGTCATTCTAAGTTGATGTATGAAAAGTATGTTATATACCCTGCTTTTCGATTGAAGTCAACATCGACTTTGGCAATAATATAACTGTTCTTCATTCCAATTCAATATCGCGCTTTTGTTTGTCAGGAGATATCTGTCAGCCATTGGAATATGTTTAAAACACGCTTGGTTACTCAAGGTGTAACTGACAGCGCAGTGATTTATTATACGTTTGTTACAAAATGTTTAAAGAGACGGTATCGAATCAATATATTAAACTATGAAAAAACGTTTAAAACAGGCCACAAAAACTTATGTTTTGCCAAAACGAAGAAGAGTAAACACACGCACACATCAACGAACTGTCATTTTTGACAGAAATGATCACAGTGATTTCAGTTCGCAGCGTGGTCGTTGAAATCGCAAAATGGCGTTCTCGGTGACTTAATCCGTAACGTTGGTCTACATTGCGCTATCGTTGATTTGGATTGATGATCACAGCGCCAAAATCAATATTGACTTAAATTGGAAATCAGGGATAATTTACGTTATTAAAGTAGTTAAAGTGAAGTCACAGTCACATTATAAGTCTGTCACTTTCCTGTCCAGGTCCCGTTTTAGTAAAGCAGTGGATGCATTTTAGTACTAAAACCGTCTTAACCGATTGACGACGAAAACACAAAAATGCTTCATGATTTTCTACACTTTGCATACACTGCGTCATTATGAACACTTAACGTTAATAATTCATCACTATTACACGTCAAAACAAGAAGGAACACAAATATAGGAAATGTTAATAAAATCAACTATAGCCATTGTTGGATTTTTTCCCGCCATCCGTTTAAACATTTGTTTTTTTTTTTTAATTTTTACCGACTCTTCGCAAGTCAGTAGTGAAATCGTTTTCGTATATTTTAAACAATAACGTACTAGTTTATACAATATTAAATTTTATAATAAAGTTATTGATTACTGTGACAGATAATGTATTGCGGTAGGTGTCTAAATCACTGCTAATACATGATTATGTTACTGATACTACATACATTATAATCTTCATTAATGCTGTATATACAGATAACGATAAATAGAAAAACTGCCACGAACCGCCTTGCTAATCTCTAATTGTATAAATAGTATTAATCATTTCGCCGTGATTTTCTATTACAAGAGATTAACTAGCTACTGCCTGCAACCGTGTGGGAAAATATTATATTATATATATTTACGATTTATCGGGAAATACCAGCTTGCTCAGGACAAAAAGTAATATATGTGTTGTTCTGTGTATAAGCTATCTTCATTCCAAATTTCTTCCAAATCATGTTCACGTAGAGGTGTAGGTAAGCGGCGGCGTCGAGTGGCAGGTCGCCATCTTCTTTCAAATAATTATGGTTGAGTAAGGCTTGCCGAGACCTGTCTGGTCGGAATGATAAAATTAATATCTTTAGTAATTGTTCTTAAATATATATAGTAAAAATTAGGTTTAGTCTGTTTTGGTAGGTATAAAAAAATTGTCGACAGCATGTTACAAAATAGCACGGACCCCGGTGTCCATGGAGAAAAGATTGCGATCCAGGTTACCT
Source organism: Selenia dentaria (assembly GCA_917880725.1). Lineage (NCBI taxonomy): Eukaryota > Metazoa > Arthropoda > Insecta > Lepidoptera > Geometridae > Selenia > Selenia dentaria. The sequence continues at coordinate 13,448,304 of OU862888.1, read as the reverse complement.
AGGTATAACGAAAACAACATTGTAAATAAAATAACGTAATTGAGCAACAATGGTTCTATTAAAAGTCTGTGATAACAATTAGTTATTATATGGTGACAGTGACAAAGCTATAAGCATAAACCTACTCTCAACGACTACTACGCAAACAAAAAAAGTTTCAGTATACTCACAAGCTTTTTGAAATCCTACCTACTGAATTTGAGAAGCAAACATATTTCGGAGTGTACTAAATAAATGATAGTAAAGGGGGAAGTACTATAAATTATGACGTAGGCACAGCGCACAGTAACAAATATGTATAGGTACCTATAAATAACGCGGCCTACTGATTAATTATTCATTATTTACTCACAATCACTCTATATGTGTATTCAACTATAGTTTGCGTTACATGTAATTCTATAAACTTTCCTACTGACAAAAGTTTTTAAACTGACATGGTCAACTTTAGAAACGGGATATTTACTATGTTATAGGTACCATGTACAAGGAAAATATTCCGTTTCTAAAGTTTATTATTTTCTACTGACGGTGATTAATTGACAAGGGGCTTGGAGGAATGTACCTTTAACGCAACAGAAATATAATCATTAAAATCAGATGATTCAATAAAATGTTGTGTGTAGCCTAAGAATCTGTTTGTAAAGCTACTATGAGCTACTTACTAAACTGCATGTCTGTATGTGTGTTTGTTCCAGCTAATACCTAAAGTGGCTGATCCAATTTTGACGGGACTTTCACTGGCAGATACCTGACGCTCTAAGAAGTAACTTTGAAATTTATTTTAGAATCGCCGTACCCCTTGAGCTTACGCGAGCGCAGCCGCGGATGGGTCAGCTAGTAAAAAAATAAAGTTTATTTATTACTTTGTATATAGGATAATATCATCTTAGGAACTACTGTTCTGAAATTGATTTCGTTATCGGCAAGATCCTTTTAATGCTTTTAGCAATTTTTTTGTTTTAACTCTTCTTGTCGCGGCTAGGCTCGTGTCATGTTTATTATACTGTAACGGTTTACTAGGCTACGATAAATGTTCATATTGATCATAGTTGTACCACCATCGATAAGTACCATGTCTACGAATGTACGCGCATGCAGAATTTGCTAGTAACCAAATATAGCAATCCACCGAATTTTATTGTAAGTACCGGGGGTTTTTAAAGTAATTTAAGTATCATTACTACTAATCAGCTTGTACGAAATCCTATCAATTTTACTTAAATTAGATATGATGACATTAATTAATTCATGACTGGCAGATAAGAACAATAATATAGCTTGCTAGTAGCTAGCTAGTATTGCTGTGATTTGAAATAAATATTTCTAAAGTTGTAGCTACGAAGAAATAATAGTCTATTTCTTCGTAGAGTTGTAGTATTGTGAACTTATGGATGTAGTTCATCATAAGCATTACGTTCACACAGATGGGTTAGGAGACATTGCTGATTGATCTCCGAGAGATTGTGGGTCATCCCTCAGGTGGGCTGATTGTGGGATAGTGGCTAGGTTAGGGGCTACCCTAGCAACGGAGTTTACAGAAACCTGAAGGGCTTTAAGTGGCCTCACGAGTGATGTAACAACTAGACCCCACATTTACTTAAAAGTGTGTTGATGTGAGATGGTTTTAGTTATATTTAAATTAGCAAACATTGTTAGACTATTAGTGTGGTACTAACATCTTACGGTTTTGAAAATCTTATAATGACCACGCCAGGAGAACATGGATATCAGCTATTAACAGGACATAGCTAGCAAGTTAACGTTGAGGTCTTGCGATTACAAAGTCAGCAGGTCAGCAGTGCCTGGAACCATCATGTAATAATTAGGATAATGATAGTACTTGTACCATCTTACTCTCTTACCAGGTTGACCTGTTGCTTGTACTGGTGACTACTTGTGCTGGTTGCGGTAACCTCTGCCTAGAAAAGATGCATTTCGTCACAAGTCGCAAGACGAACCGTTACTATGAGACATTAGGCTATTAAGTCACATATGCTCGTAATTTCGCGGGCAACCATTCCCTTTAAAACAGAAAACAGTATCAGTTTCTTTTCTTTCTATACATGATGATTACCGCATGGATCGATTTGATTTTCGGGGATGGGGTTCGGAGGTTAGCTCATGCAATAGTTTTCCCTGATAGACAGATGTATATCGACTGCCCACGACTTCATTAGCGTAGTAGGCTCGGCCTTCAGCCTCGCCGTAACCTCCTCTGTTTTCTTAGTTTTATTTCATAACAACCTTCTCCTGACAATAATAAACACAACAAAAACTAATTATCTAAATTGTTTCATTCGTTTTCAAGTTATAGCGTGACCAGAAGAAATAGGGGTTAATTTTTGTATACAGACTGGTTTTTTGAGAAGGGCGGCCATGGCCAAGGCCAGAACCACGAGAGTTTGAAGAAAAATCGTAAATGGAGACATGCCCTCGATTTATAAGAAAACAATAATAATAAGTTTTTTTAAATTCAGTCTTTTACTTTAGACGGAAATCGATCGATTTTTTTTAAATACACCCTGTATTATTGAACTAATGGATTCTGTCGCTGATAAAGATCAATTTTCGCGAAGAAATAAATTACTAACAATGAAAGAATTCATAATGAATCGCATACCTCATTGGTTAAATATGGTGTTATATAATTAATACTTCTCCATCTGTATATTTTCTTGTGTACCTATATGAGCAATTAATAAATTAATTTTAATTTGAGTTATTACAAATTGTAAAAAACATGACTTCATTTTGGGCACTACACATAGTCTTTGTGGGTGGTAGGTAATATACTCCTTGGGTTTTTTGGTAGGTATAGGGGGAAGCAGAAGGTCAAGCTATGGACTGCGAAGTCGTAGTTTTGTAACTTATGATGAGCTTATTGGCCGATCCCTGTAAGTAGTTGTCTCCCTCATTTATTTTGAAGAGGTACTAGACTAGAGATCTGGCTAGGCTGGAAGCCGAGCTTAAGTCCGCGGGACCGAAAACTAACCGTGGCCACATACTAGGCCGTAGTAGCTGTAGGCTTATGGAGCCTGGTCCATTCTTACAGAAGAATTTTATTAATTTATTAAATTCAATATGGCCATCCAGCTGCCTCCTTGATTGATGATTCCGTCAGTATGGTTCTCTGTTTATTACAGTAGGTGAGATGTACTATTTTACTTAATAGGAAACGAGCCTATTCCCATCATTACCATCATCATCGCAGCTGTAGGACATCCACTCCTGAACATATGCCTCTCCCACAAATTTCCAAAGGGACCGATTGGAATCGGCCTATTCCAACGTCGTCCTGCGACCTTTATCAAGACAATGATTGTCCACCTTATCGTTAGATGACCTACGCTGCGCTTGCTGGTCCGTGGCTCCACTCAAGAACCTTCCGGCTCCATTGACTTTCTGTTCTGCGTGCTATGTGCCCTGCCCACTGCCACTTCAACTGGCAAAATGCTGCATTATATCCTTACCGAGTTGTAGGTAGCCTAAGTCTGGCGTTATGTGTTCACCATTCAACCTAACGTTCCTCCTTGCTTTGTGATTTTGCTCTGACTAGATTCGTACCCCAATACGTTCCGTGGAAGTTAATCTTGTAGAATATATGCTCTGTCAAAGCAATGACTTGTCGAAATATGTTTTTTCGAACTAAGCGACAGTCGAAGTATTGAACTTGTCGAAATACAGAGGTCTTTACACCAGATCCTGATGCCTTCTCTTTCTTTAAGTCCTCTCCATTACTGAAAGTTGGCAGTCAGCTTCTTAAATTGTTCCTCGTCAAGCGCCAATCTGAACAATTGCTCCACGGTCTTAATCCCTGTCCACTCCCTGATATTACGATGCCACGACGTTCCCGGGTACATTTCCCATCATGATGGTCTGCAGGAGGGAATACCGATCATGCCGTAGAACATGTCCGAAGTAGGCGACCTTTCTCTGCTTGACAGTCCGCATAAGTTCGAGATTCTTTACCATTCGGCGCAAAGCTTTTACCTTCGTAACAAAAAAAACAGTTATGTCAAAATATTATTATGACAAAATCAAATATGCCAAAATTAACAAGGACAAAAAAAAATTGTCGAAAAAAAGGGATCCCGTTCGCGTATTTCCATTTCCGTGTTCATTAGAAGGCAGTACTGCCTCGAAACACGCACGGGTTTGTCGCGCTAACTGCCTTTAAAAAATCGTGTGCAATTCAAGGCACGTGTCCTCCAATCGCGCACGGATTTGCAAGGCCATCTCTTCTTCCAAACACGTGTTCAAGGCGATGCATGGAACTTAGCCACGAAGTTCGCGCGTAAACAACTTCACTCGCATCTCGCCCGCCACTCGGCACTTACTCGTAGCATTCGTTTGTTTTTTTGCAGTGTGCAGCTAATCTTATATATAAAATATTTGATTATGGAACTATTAAAAGATAAATTGGTAATATTGTGACCATTAAACAAACAAACTTTAACTTGTGATTAAAACGTTCGATTCATTTCTTTATTTTAGTCACAAGTAACCTAACACTCCTCCTCGCTACGCTCGTCGTCGTACCTATATATGACTTTGCCCTAGACTAGTAATGCAAAATATAATAGGTCTTAATAAAAAGTTAAAATGTAAAACATAAATTCATTACTTGAACACAAAAAATACCTTCAAACACACACGGATTTGTGGCGCATAATCCTTGCAAATCCGTGCGCGATTGGAGGACACGTGGCTTGATTTGCACACGATTTTTTAAAGGCAGTTAGTGCGACAAACCCGTGCGTGTTTCGAGGCAGTACTGCCTTCTAATGAACACGGAAATGGAAATACGCATCCCGTTCATCAGTATTGTATGACAAAAGTTTAAATACCTATACATGCGTGCATTTAAAACAAACATGAATAATGTATCGGATATCGAAGTAGTTTTGATAAGTAAGCAAATTACGTATGCATCAGATTTCCAACTACGATAAACAATATATCATAGAAATCGTATCACAAAACTGTGATTATGATCTCAATCATTTGTAGCTGTTTGATGTTAAAAAAATCACATATATACATATTTTTAGAGTTTAATAATAACGTCACAATCAAATGAATCATCGCAATTGCTCAATTTTACGCAATATGTGTAGTTTTACTAGAAAAAGGGCGACGGTTCATTTTCCACAAAAATATTCATAATTCTTAAGTTATATAAAAATATTATTTCGTCATATTATGTTATAACATACTAATTTATTGATTCAGGCGTTACTTTTCGGAAATCCATTATCAATAACGATATTAGAAGAAATATTTAGTGACACTTCCGCTAAAAACAATGCTTCTGGCCGAGTTGCGGTGTTCACACAAACCCCTCCCGCACAAACACGTCGGTCTAACGCTCGACGTGTCGATATCTCCTGAGGATGCCTCGTGTAGAGGCGAAACACGTGTGGGATCGTTTTTGTTTGATTGGGTTGTTTTGTCTGTATACTTCCTGTTTGCAGTTTGTGCGGGAGGGAGCGTGGTTCACACCGAAACTCGGCCATAAGCATTGTTTTTAGCGGAAGTGTCACTTTATATTTCTTCTTATATCGTTTTTTATTATAACATACTAGCTGGTACCCGCTACTACGTCTGCGCAGGATTAGTACTTCGAGTAGCTTATTATCTTTTTCAAAGGCATATCTATCTTTATACCAAAATGTCAAATATGTACATGGTCAAATGCAATTGCTACAATATTATTATATAAATAAATTTAAATACTTAGTATATCAATAAAAAAAAAGAATAAAATACAGGACTTAATGCAAAACTAATTAGCCTAAACTAGATTTAAGTTTACTGAAATAGTATGCCAAAAAACAATTATTTCGGAATATTATTATGACAAAAAAAATATCCGTTAACTCGTTATACCAAATTAAATTGGAAATAAAAAATAATCGAAAAAAGGGATCCAGTTCATCGGTATTGTATGACAAAAGTTTGAATATACCTACATGCATGCATTCAAAACAAACATGCATCGATGATATTAGATATCGAAATAGTTATGTTAAGTAATTTTTTTATTCAACTTTGCCTAATTTTTTCCTTGTTTATTAAATTTTCAACAACTTTTTTAGTTATTTCATATAAAGAATTTTTTTACTTTATTAAATTATTATTTTTTTCTTGTATGTTATTTTTTTTCTTTTTTAAATATTATATAATTTACGAAAATTTCCTTATTTTTTTATATTATTTTGCCCATATTTTGAATGAAATGTTTTTATTTATCATTTTTATAAAAATATTTATGATAATTGAATCAAATATTGTTTATGAAAATACGAAACGTTACTTCAACTTTGTTTAATTTTACTCATATTGCTTTTAAATTGTTAGTTAATTTTACGTTTTATTTAAACTTTCAAAGCTTTATTCAGATATTTTATTAAGTAATAGGTATTTTATTAAGTAATTGCGAAACACTACCACAATACTTTTAAGTTTATTCAAATTGTTTTGAAATTTTTATTAAATTTTACATTTCATTTGAATGTTCAACGCTTTTTTTGAGAAATTTCAGTAAAATTGCGAAAAATCAATATTTTTATTATTTTCTAAATTAAAAAAAGTTATATACCTTTAAATTTTTTTAAGAAGTTGTTAATGGCCCCATTGAATATAATTGAGTTTTGTGGGAAATTACAAAAAAAATGTTTTTTTTATTTACCAAAATTGTTATGAAATTTTAAGGTGATTTAAATTGAGCTTTAAATATTTTCATTCACATATTATAGAGAAAATACATAAAAAACCATTATATTAAATTGTCCGAATTTTATGAACGAAAAGTACATGCTTTACAGATCTATTTAATTTTCATCCAGTTTATTGATAAACTCTTGTTTTTAGTAGTTTTTTTTTTGCAATGTTTTAAATGTTTATCGAAATTTACCAACTTATTTGTATAAGATATTTTACTTTAAAAAAAATTATTGTAGATTTGTATTTCAATTTTTATTTCATTTTTTTAATATCATTTCGAAAACTTAATCAATCATCGTTTCACAATTTTCCAAATTTAAAAAATAGAGCTTTAATTTACTTTGGTATGTTAATGAAAAAAATCTAGTTTATCTATATATTCAAATTTTTGATGTTTGTTTAATTACTTTAATTTTATTAAAATTTATAAATCCCTACTACATCCTACCTTACCCTACTACCCTATTATATGTTACTAATTTGTTTAACATTTTGAAAATTTCATAAAAATATTTAATTTTAGTCATGTATATGATATTAGAAATTTAATTAAAACGTGAAAACCTTTATTCAAAATTGAAGAAATATAAAAAAAGTATTATTTCGTAAAAACATATTCAATTATGTTTGTTAATTACCTATAAAAAATAATCGGAATAGGAAAACAATACATATCAATAAACATTTGAAACTTGAAGAATTTAATAAAGTAAAATATTTTAAACTGAAATACCCAAAAAAGTGGAAAAAATTTGATAATTATGTAAGCACGCGCAATTTGAAAAGTTTAATACCGACTCCATTCTACTACTTTGGTAAAAATCAGTTATTTGGGTGTAACTCAAAAACTACTCGACTGAATTAAATAAAAATATATTTGGGACCACACGGGAAGCACCAGCTTTCAAACAAAAAAGTATTTTGGAAATCGGTTCACCCATTCCAGAGATATGAAGTAACAAACATTAAAAAAACAGTCGAATTGAGTACCTCCTCCTTTTGGAAGTCGGTAGAAAATTTGCTAAAAATAAACGAAAATATTAAAAAGTAATAAAAGCAAGAGTTTTTCAATAAATTGGAAGAAAAGTTAATAGAATTATAAAAAACTACCTCTTGTTCATTAAATTCAGAAATAACGGATAAAAACTTGTTTATTTTTTGTATTTTTACTATAATATATGAATGAAAATATTAAAAGTTCAATTTAAATAACCTAAAATTTAAAAAATATAATAAAAAGGTATTTTTTTGTAAATTCCTATAAAACATATTCAATAATGATATTAAAATTTGAATAAAAATTGTTAAAAATGTAATATTTGATTCAGAATCATGTAAAAAATATATATTTCGATATTGTTCAGTGCTTGAGTTTCTCCAGCGGTGCCGTATTGATTATCGGTATATCGAAGTGTCTTTACAGTAACGCGAACATGTCAGTCCGAGTACAGGAGCAGAGTTCGAAGGCAATTTCATTGCAAAGAGGCGTGAGACAGGTAGATGTAATATCTCCGAAACTGTCTTCCAATGCAGTGGTCATTGGAAGACGCCTTCAAGCTGGCAAGAAGCCTGGAATGGCAAGGACTCGGCATCAACATCAACGGCGAATACATCACTAACCTTCGATTTGCCGACGATATTGTAGTAGATTTGTAGTAGATATGGCAAAATCCATGGAATACCTCAGTACAATGCTCGAAGACCTCTATCAAGTTTCCCAACGGGTAGGCCTTAAGATGAACATAGACATGACGAAAATTATGTCTATTGCCCATGTTGTGCCTACCCCAATATCAGTTGGGAACTCAGTTCTCGAAGTTGTTGACGAATATAATGGGACAGACTTTTTTGTTTAGGAGTTTCACAATCAATCGTCGAATCCAACTCGGTTGGGCAGCGTTCCGAAAATTTCGCAAAGTCTTCTCGTCAAAAATACCTAAGTGCCTCAAGACAAGAATTTTTGACCAATGTGTATTACCAGTGATGACATATGGCACTGAAACGTTGTCTCTTACTGTGGGCCTCATAAGCAAGCTCAAAGTCGCACAACGAGCTATGGAGAGGGCTATGCTCAGGGTTTGTCTACGTGATCGAATCAGAAATGAGGAGTTCCGTAGACGAACTAAAGTCACTGACATAGCCCAGAAGATAAGCCAGTTGAAGTGGCAATGGGCAGGCCACATAACACGCAGAACAGATGGCCGATGGCGCTGAAAGGTTCTAGAGTGGAGACCACGGACCGGCAAGCGCAGCGTGGGTCGTCCACCGACAAGGTTGACTGCAATATTTGCCAAGAAAATGCAAATAAGTAAATGTATGTATAATTTTACTACTAAATTCCATTTATTCAACTTGAATATACATATAATTGGAGTCAATGGTCTCCATACTGATCGACTTACCTAATTCGAACAAAGGCATGTACAGTTAAACTCAGAGTTTAGTGAGAATTAATGTCCAAAATGGTATCCTTTACAATTCCGCCTCTCACGCCTGAAAGTGCGAACTTATATGAAGGGTCTCTCGACGAAACACCTAAGAGAGGAATCAGTATTGCGAATGTATGCATGATATACTTCGTAATCACTGTAATCAGTACTCTCGTCACCGTTTCCGTTGTTGAAAATTTTATTTATAAAATTTACGTAGCATTGTACACCTTACATAAATGTATAAATAGCCATGCCTACTAAATATAGAGTCATGTGATCTATGAGTGATAACATTTAACGTTTTAAACAAAAACTGATTTGACAGTATAGATACCTACATAATTATAACGATTGCAATCTGTCTACTTTTCATTTTATGTGAAGATAAGTTTTTGGTTATCTGTTTAATCATGTCTGCAAAAACATTTCTAAATCTTGATAAAGGTACTTTTTCGGGCGTTGTTCTCCTTTCATAACCTGATACAGGGGGTAACCCCCGGCTGTAAGTCGATAGAGTTCGATATATTCGCTACAAGTATGCGCTGCAAGAAACCAGGGCCCCTATTCTCTTAGCTATTGAACTGCGTTATCACAACTCAATTGCGTCGATTTCGATCGCGTTCGAATCTAAATTGCGAGCAGACTACGAAAAACTGTCAAAAACGACAATTTCAGTGCTATCGAGTCGCGATAACGCAGTTCAATAACTGAGAGAATAGGAGCCCTGGTGTCAACAACAGGTCAGGAGAAAGATGCTTTCCTGTCACTGTCAACTTTCTTTCTGCTACAGGTTTTCCTTCATTTTTATTGCACAACAACGTTAAAAAGACCAGATTTTTTCCCCTAATGGTAACCGTGCAATAGTCGTCATGATTCCGCCACAAGAGTCCAGCGTGATTGCTGAGCAGTTTAACTGGAGGGGCTTGGTGGATAAGCTAAGAGGCCAGCTTTAGCGTTGGAGATTTTAGACTGCCCGAATGTCCCTGACATACTAACAACTTCTTTCAATAAACAACAGTCGGGGCCAAAACATGGTATCCAAACCACGAAAGCGCTTAGTTAAAAAAAAAACACTTTTTTAAAACGCTAACGGCCTTACTAATAAACTTGGCTTAGACCCGGAGTAGTTAAAACATATATCTGTAAATTTTTTGCTTGCAGTAAATTTCACGCGTGAAAGCAAGACAAAGCATGTTACGCCTAATCTATGTTTACGCAACGTTTATTAATAAAGGCCTAAATGCTCTTTACTTCTACTGACATCAGCGTCACCGAATGAAGAGCCAGACAGAAGGCACTCATCCAGACGCAAGGTACTCAGCCAAGTAAAAAAATATAATAGTAAATTAATAATACTAATAAAATAGAAAAAAGCGTAGCTAGGATGCGTACAACATAAAAAAAGCTGAAAATATAAACTGCCAAAATTTCTACTTTGTAGCACCAGCAGCTTAAACTCTGGGTGACAAATCAGTCACTTAGGACTAGTAATTATCTAATGGCGCGTCTACACACTAGACACCCCGAGACAGACCGAGTACGAGCGTGTGGATGGTTCACTCGTCGCGTCGCGTCGTGACTCGCGGCGCTTATTGGCTCTTGGAAGCGTGTCGGTTTTTACGCTCGAGTCAAAGAGGCTCGGATTGTCTTGCGAGAACAACGGGATTGAACGTGTACACTGTCGTTCGTTTAGTTGCCCACCAACTGCGTTCGCGTGAAGACGTGCATATAGCATATTGAAAACGATAATTATATGGTGGAAAACCGTTTTTTGTATGAAAACAAACAATTTTGTACATTCTACCACAGGTTTTTACTAATGACTACTTAATTAAAAGTACTTCAGTACCTACATACTTAGTTAAGTACCTAAGAAGTTGGTAATTATAAAATATATCAAAAACGTAGTAGGTATTGTTCAATTATATAGGTTCTGTTACGAAGAATAGAAATCATGCATCACCCTCTTTTTCATCATAGCTTCGTAATTTTCTTTTTATGGTAAATTTACTTTCATATAAATGCGGTCAAAGTCGCGCGTAACTGCAAGTTTCTTATATAGGTATGTTTGCATATCGGGTACGTTTTGTTTTGTAGCTTATCTGTATTTGTACATTATTACAGAATTCACGGTTAAATCTTATATGGTAATGCTTGGGCACTATCTTTTAGCAGTAGAATAGCGACACTGTGGTGGTACCTATAAAGTGGCCTCTTGCCCTATTGACCCTGCACCAAGTAAGTCGGGTCAAATTGGTTTATCATTCCGTCATTATCTCTTGCCATACAAGCGCTCTACACGGCGGCGTCCAGAGTTCAAATGACACAACTAGCGTGTAGACGGTCTGCTCTCGTTTACTCGACGAGCGCCACGCGACGCGACGAGCACCCCGAGACGAGCGTGTAGACGCGCCATAGTACGAGTACTTTAATCGAGCAATTCTTGTATATATCAACATAATCTGGATCAGGAAACGGCTCCAGCGATTTTCATGAAATTTAGTATGTAGGGGGTTTCTTGGACGATAAATCGATATAGCTAGGATTAATTTTTAGAAAACTTCGTTTTATCCATGTTTTCAGGCAGATTAAAAACAACAGTTTGTTCTATGCGTTAAAAACTAGATGGAACGCATTGCAAAATCCTGAATCGCGGAGACAAGATTCTTACCGAACATGTGTTGCTATTTCGTATTCGTATCTAAGTCGAGCAAAGCTCGGTTGTCTATGTAGGTACTTTATGTTAATATGGGAAAACTTTGAGCTGATAATAGGTCACAAGCTTAAAAACCCAAAAGCAAAAACACAGCTGAGATGTAAGAACTCAATAAACTCCAAGAAAATATTTATGAAGTTATTTGAATATTTGAAATAATTCAAAGGTATTTATTTAAAGTTGAATTTTAAAGTTTTAAACTATTATTTTGTTTCTAAACCCGTTTTAGTATATATATATATATAAGACGCTGTATATTCGGCCGTCATTCAAAACTGTGTACGCAAAAAGAGAGTTGGATATGTTGTGGCCCTAGTTATACAAATACAAACTAATATACAGACCTGGAAAGAACAATATACAAAACCCACTATTGAAACTGTGTAAAAGAATACCCGGACCACAGTATATTAAATAGGGAGAATCGCAATCACATGAAATACTTATACCATAATATAATCAGTAATACTCGTACCAATGATACCTACCAATAACACCTAGTAACATTTCATTCAGTGTAAGCCAATTTGGTCTCTACGCGCTTTAGAGAACGGTGGTCGGTGGTGTAGTTTGATTTTATATCGTCGTTTGGGGACGGAGCGACAACTAATGGGGGATCCTAATAATCTATCTATCGACAGTTTTCCTTACTACCGATAGAAATTTGACATAACGTCCATACAAATAGTGTCAAATATCTATCTCTAGTAAGGTAAACCGGCGATAGATAGATTATTGGCACCGGCCGTTAGTGTTGAACAACTTGACAACATTATAGAACCGAAACTCTACTACTACACTTAACATACAAAAAATAGAGTGTTAAAATTCGATACCCAGACGTATGCCTCAGCGGCCTAGTGGCACACGGCCTCAGTTGATATGTTAATTTCAGTTCCTTGTTCTTATTTTTATTTCGACACCCGTAAGCACTGCGCACTCACACATCACTACAGAGGTGAAACCGAGGGGCGGTGATCTCAGTCTAGCGGTATTGAGTGAATCGATACTTTTGCCTATATGATATCTTCGAAGGGATAAGCAGCGGTGTTTTCAACGCCTACGTTTCGTCATATATGTTTTTGATTATTTGATCATGTAACAGGAGGCAAGCCTATTGCCATCTGGGCACTGTTCCATTCTCCTAACTGTTATTCAGAATATCTTTCTTTCTCAGAAAAATCCAAAAACTGTCCAACCCGGGGATCGAACCCATGACCTAGAGATTTCAAAACGGCACTTCCACCACTACTCCGAGACCAAGCGTGCGAAGCCGCTGGCGGGTCAACTAGTATAAACTAAATGAATAGCTTTTTAAAATTATCTTTAGATTCTTTCTCTATGAAAAATAAGTTCATATTATAAATATTTAAATAATATTACCGGCATTCGATATAATTCCGATGAGATGAAGTAAACAAATAAAATAACGAGAGTAAATAATTATGATAATTATGGACAGCACTTAAGTGATGGAAGAAATGTTTTGATGAAGTAGGTGAAGACGAATACATTTTGGTTAGTTAATAATTAATTAATATATAACTATTTCAATTAAATTTATTTTATTTATTTATAAGAATAAAACAAATGTACAAGGAAACTTAATGCTACGTAGAATTATCTGCCAGTCATCCTGGATGTGCAAGAAACAAGTAGTAGTAATAAGTTGTAGGCAGAAACTATATAAACTTAATTATTATTTTGAAATCTATATAATATCTGAATCATCGATAAATTATGGAAGAAGTATTAATAAAGGTTAAATTAAATTAATTAATTAATTTTATTAATTAATTAAATTAAATTAATTAAAGGTCGTACCTAAGTATTTCAGTTATTTCATGTAATGGAATATTTTTTACTTATTACTTATGATGTAAGTAAATCTAGTATTTGACCTATCTACCAAGTGAGAAAGTGGTCAAAAGTGGTATCGCACTAGACCTAGAATAGTGACTGGCTGTCAAGGAAAGCTGCCGAAACAAACTGTTAGGTGCTTAGCAATAGATAATATTTATTTGATAGAGTTCTTATAAAAAGTAGGCGTTAGTATGGCAATGGGGTGGTTACCGTCCCGCAAAAGAAGAATTCCCATTACGGTAGGTATAGCCTACTGAAAACATGTGAAATAAAAGTTAAATTAGCGGTGGATTTCTATTTTCACCTAAAGAGTTAGTTAAAAAATTTCCTGCTGCTCACTGATGCCTTGTTTCTGTCGCCTGCGAGGATATTACCTTACTATTCCATCTGGTCTGGTCAATAGGGTTTGGCCCGATTGGTATTGATATCATAAAATACAGCTTAAAATATTTACATGAATTATTTATTTACATACGTATTAACTACCTACTTAATTATGACTAGCAATCCACAGTATTTTTTTGTTGTTCATGGAACAAAATATATTTTATACAATATTTTCCATACACAATTTCATAATACATAAATCAATATTTTCCTTTACGTAAATATATTGAGAAAATTCATACGTACAATTCGATCATTTTATATTTGTAGCTCTTTAAAATTTAAAATATCTCAGATTAACAGTCTAACCTTAAATTTAAATATCTACTTTACTTTACATATTAAGTGCAATATAAAGGTCATTAATGTTTTTTATGTTTCAAGAAAATCGACCTGTAGAAAGTGGCAGCTAAGATAGCACCCGAAAATGGTCCTGCCCAATAAACCCAATGAAGGTTCCACACACCGGACCAAAGTGCCGGTGCGAATGTCCTAGCAGGGTTGGTAATGGCCCCAGTCATAGATCCAGCAGCTGCTGATAACCCAACTATAGCCAAACCAAATTTGATAGGCGCTGAATCCTGATTGTGTTGATGCACAGGATCCGCAAGAGAACAGCAGATGAAAACCCATGTCGCTGTGACAATGATCTCAATCCCCAGCGCCTGATAAGGGGTGAGATCTGGATGTGGCATTGGTACACAAATTCCGTTCCCTTGTATATCTACCGGAGACAGAGCTATGAGAATACCGTAACCGAAAATAGCTCCTAAGAATTGAGTGAGACCGAAGCACAATCCAAGAACAGCTGGGGTATTTCCAAGTATAACACTACCCAACGTTACGGCTGGGTTCATAATTGCCCCAGATATGTGTCCATAAATTTGTACATTGAACATGACTGTGAATCCAAATGCGAGAGAAGTCAGAAAGGATGATGGGCGTACTCCGTCGATCGGTATGCAAGACATGCAGCCAAATAACACAACAGTGGTTGTTCCTGCAAATTCAGCTAAGATTGGTTTCCATTGTTTGAGACACCATGCTGCCAATGGTCTTGATTTGGGTATATCTTTCATAGCCTTACTTTCGACGATTTCGACCAGCGTAGTAGGTACCCCGTTCGACGTCATGGCTCCAATGGCATTAAATCTTCAAAAACAATATAAATAAAAATCACTTCTTCAAACTTGATGATGAGTCACGTCCACTTTAAATTCTGATTGTTAATACGCAGTGGGAATAGTTCGAGTGTCAATTTCTGTAAGTTTTGTTGCTAGGAACTTGATGAGGAAGCTCAGCTGCGTAAGTTAATAACTGGAATTTATGTCAATAGTGACAGCAAATCAATTATCTCTTGCTGACACGCTGTTCGGCAGCGAGCTTGAGGTATAATGGTGGTATCTGAGACAATGCTAGCAATTATAGTATTTATATAGTAGCGTCGAATGACCTGATTTAATCATGTACGTTGTATCATGTTAGGTTTGATTTATTGTTTACTTATCTACAAAATCACGACAAAACACAATGTTAAGGCGAATAGCATCAACCGACCACCTATACGGCCGAATGGTACGGTTCATTAAAATAACGTTCATAATCGCGCTTTGCAGTGTACACACATCAAAAAAAGTTTGGGATTACTTGGAAAAATTGAAACTTTTTTCGTTACGGTGGATTATATTATGATTTCTTCGTCTTTTTAGTTGTTATTGATGGAATTGTCAGACCGTTCCGAGTAAACCATGGGTATACCAATTTGTACTGGTTGATGATAATGCACCTGCCCATCGAGCTTCAACGAGTCAATGCTGTTCTCCGAGAATAAGACATCACAAGCTTAGACTGACCGGCCGGCTCGCCTGACTTAAACCCAACAGAGCACGCGTGGGATGCTCTTCAGCGAGCTGTTTGGAAACATCAGCCATGTCCCCAGGCAGTGCTAGAGCTCAGGGAAGCCGCTATTCAAGCATGGGACAGGTTACCCTAAGAAATGCTAGAGAACTTGATTCTCAGCATGCCCAGGAGGATCACCGCATGTGTTCGAGCCAGGGGAGGAGTTATATTATATTGAATATAAACCTTTTCTTAATAAATTGTTGATTAAGTTCAATTTATAAATCTATATCAGATCGAAATACAAACACACATCAAAAAAAGTTTGTGATCACTACCATAAGTAATCACAAACCTTTTTTGTTGTGTTTGTATTACGATCTTCTATTCAAGCGAAAACGAAAAATATAGGCATATCACACTTGTGTGTATGTTTGTTACTCCATTATGCTGAAGGATCCAACATTAGCACATTGCTACTTTTAATACCGATCCAAGGAGTAATTCCCAAGAGATTACAATAATCTTTCTACACCTGAACAAAGTCGCGTCCAGCAAGATTGTATTACTTAACTCATTGCTATTAGCATCGTTGTCAAACTATAGTATTATCTGTAAAAATAAAAAGTTAGTTTAAATTGGTTAACGTTAAACCAATGTAAAAAAACTGTTTAATTTATTTTTTAAGAATTTTGACAAAATGGTGATTGTAATATTAGGAGATTTTATAATTTTAGAAGGATTATCGTGTTTTTATACTCAATAATCTAAGAGTAAGTTATACAAATGATGCATCTTAAACTTTTAGGGCTCAGAATTCATTAGGGTTCCGTTCAAGACTGCGATTCCCTGTCCCTCAGCCTATGCCGTCTGTCTGTAAGTCTTTTGTGTAATTAATAGTAAGTGGTCCGTTGAACCTTTTTACAAAATGCGTTTTACTATGGCTCATTCATCAATGTTATACACCGTGTATATATTTTTTTAATACACTTTATTATAATAAAGATGGCTCAACATTTTTGATGACTGAACAGTTTATAAATTACCTAAAATTTGTCAAATGTAAGTCGGGCTCGCTCTAAACACTATTGAACAGATATATTTCTGTAGTGGTACGAAAGTACGGAACACGCAGTACGTGTAACCGACTCGCACTTAATAAATTTTTACAATGTTACAGGAAACTAGTAATGTATAATTTTGGTTTCTATCGCACTATATGCCTTAAGATTACATTTCACGATAGCAACCAAATTTATTAATATCGTAAATTGCAATCTGTAATAAACAAGGGTTATCGGAGTTTAAAATAATTAAATTGAGCATAAAATACACTAAAGACACACACGTCTGCACAATAGTCTGCATTTTATAAATACTTAACTATATTATTAAAACTCACGTGCATTTTTTTTTTTAATAGAGCTGGATTAAAGTGAGACTTGCGTGTTGTTACTATCCCCATCGACAATTATTGTTCCAGCCGTGCGATTCTCAAGCAAACATCGTTGCATCTTTGACAACATCCGTGAAACAAATGATGAGATGACAAGAAACGTTGGAAAAACAACCTAATGTACAGGGCGATATCTCATAAAGGATTTGACATCCGTGAGCTCGTCAACGAGCTCGTCGACGGATCATTAGAGAATCGCACGGCTGCTTCGTGCGGAAGCTTTCTTCAGGATCTTGAGTGCGGTGCGCTTGCCGCGTTGAGTCCTGGCCCTGCTGTGCGATTCTCTAAGAGCGAGAGCGATCGATATATCGACCACGCGTAAGTCTTGCGTTCATCCCTTTTTATTATTATACAAGTGCAATTTGAAAAATTTAAAACCGACTTCCATTCTATTACTTTGGTAAAAATCAGTTATTGGTGTGTAACTCAAAACCTACTGGACCGAATTTGATAAAATGGGGCCACACGGGAAGCCACAGCTTTGAAACAAAAAATAATTTTGATAATCGTTTCACCCTATCGTAAGTTATGAGGTTCCAAACGTAAAATAAAATACATTCTAATTGAGTACCTCCTCCTTTTTTTGGAAGTCGGTAGAAAAAGTAAATAAATCTCAAAGATTGAGACACGAATACAGATCCTGTGATTCCATATTTAGAGGAGTGTACAAGAATAATGGTTCTACATCACCCAAACGTCTGTTCGAGTTTAGATTTCTAAATATATCACAAACCTATATCAAAATAATAAATGTACTTACATCGAACAAAAAAATACCCATATTAATACAATGCACCTGCATTTTAAGCAGTTACCACAGTCATTATAGTTAGTCATCTATATAGTTTTGTCCCAGTTATAATAAATCAATAACGTATAAAAATATAATTTCTTGCCTGCAAAAAGATAAGATAACCCAAAGAAAATGTAGACTAATTCCTATAATTAGGTCATGTTTAATAGTATGTACCTATCACTTGCAATTAGTATTATAATGCCAATGGATTTTGGATTACCACTGAATGCTTATTGCTATTTCGTTATCGAGTACCTATATCATTATATAGTGTCTAAATGCCGTTTTAACCAGTATTTTTTGTTATGTTGTGTGATTGTCTTGAATGATTGTTTTTTTCAACTGGTTAGAGAGAAACCTTCTTCCGAAAACGGTGATTAAAATATCTGCCTTATCACTGGTACATGAGACCCCTGTGAACAATGTCGAATAGTTCACATGCGTCTCAGCTTGTGTCTTTTTCTGTTCGCATGCATGTGGCAGAAGCAGTGTAAAAGTACATAAAATATTTTTTTTTACCAACAAATGGAACCGTCTTCAACACCAAAAAGTTTAAAATTTGTAACATGTTTAAAACCATGATAACCATGATAGTTCTAAGGTGCATGGTACGCATGGTACCACGACTTCGACAAGTTATGTCACACTTTTTGGTGTTGAAGTCCGTTCCATTTTTTGGTAAACACATTTTTTTCAACATTATCCTACTCACGGGATCTATTGGCGTTGATGATATCATCAAGATAAATCAACACATTTCAGTTTTTGGAGTGTAACTCAAAAACTACTTGACCGAATTTGTTGAAATGAAATGGAACCACATCGGAAGTATACCCTACCAAACAAAAAAAATTGAGAATCGGTCCACAAATGGGGGAGAAATCGCCCATAAAAAAATCATGCACACTGTTGGGGCTGCTTCTTCGACTAGGTGGCGGTGATGATTGAAATGGTAAAACGTTATGGTTTGCTGAAGTGATTATAATTTAGAACAGTATTACATCGTAAAATCGCCTACAGATAACGCATTTGTGAACTACTTGCCTGGCAAGATTTCTACCGCCGACCGGCCAGTACGAATCACGCACGTGGTATAGCAGCGCTTGCGGCCCTGCGTGCTTCAACTGCTTGTGCTCGTGACGAAATAGTAGCACTGAAAACCAGTGTGTAGAAGAGATTAATATCGGATGTTTTTTATCGAAAGTAAATTCAGACGAATTATTTAAACGTCCACCTATGCGTAAAAGTTTGTCATTATCTATAAATAGATTTAAGTTAGATAAGTTGTGTTTACCTTTTAGTCCATTATTTTTTTTAATCATTTTGTATTCTTCTGTGTATGACTCTATTTGCGAAAACCGCACTAACGTAACTTCTGCACTCTTTAATTCATCTACAGACAGGGCCCCATCTTTACGGTTACCCTTATTACGCACATTATGTATAAACCGCAGTACGTACGCAGCGGCGCGCCTCATGCGATTTAATTGTGAAAATCGACGAAACGGGAATAATGATTGCGAAGAGTCTATCTCGACTACTAAAGAATGTACCGCCTTCGGTCTTACTTCTGCAAAGGTCTCAGATGGAGTTTCAAAGCACTGGTTAGGACCTAGTGTAGTGCTGTCAAAACTGCATTGACGAAGGTACGTAGGCCCCTCCCACCAATGAGTAGATGAGGCAAGATCCTCGAGCCGTACTCCTCGCGAAACTAAGTCGGCGGGATTATCTTTACCACTCACATGACACCACGGAAGGCCCTTTGTTAGTTCATGAATTTCTGCTACCCTGTTCTGAACGAAGGTTTTTAATGTATTGGGAGCCATGCGCAACCACCCTAACACTATTGTCGAGTCACACCAAAAAACTACATTACGAAATGTGCAATGAAGTGACTTACGCACTTTTTCGTACAGCCGCGCACCTAACAAAGCTGCAGATAATTCAAGTTTTGGAACGCTGATAGGTTTCAACGGCGCCAACTTACTCTTGGAAGCTAATAGTTTACATGATACTGTCGAGTCGCAATTAACCGTACGCACATAGCAACACGTCCCGAAGGCCGTCTCGGAAGCGTCCGTGTAAAAATGTAATTCTAGGTACATAGGATCCGTACCTATAACATGCCGAGGTATGCGAACAGTATTGAGGATAGGTAGCGCATTGGCGAACTGATACCAAGCTATTTTGACATCACCAGGTGCCTCGTCGTCCCAACCTTGTTTTAATAACCATAGCCTTTGAAGCATGACCTTTGCGATTATGATAACTGGACCCAATAATCCTAATGGGTCAAAGATTTGTGACATAATAGACAAAATGTAGCGCTTAGTAATTTTCTGCGATGTAAGCTTAAATTGTGTATTGAAATAAAACTCATCACTCAAATTATACCAACCTAAGCCTAATGTTTTTGCATTTACATTTTTACCTAGTGTCAATGCCTTGGAAGACATAGATGTTTCTGAACCTGAAACGTCTGTGTTTTCGCAATCAAAGTTGTGTAACCACTTACGTAAAGGGAAACAACCAGCTTGCAAAATCGCATTTTTTCAATTCGGTATTTTTGCAATTTATTAATAATACATTTTGATCATCATTTCCCGTAATCATGTCGTCGACATAGAAGTCCTCATTTATAATGCGTGCGACTTCAGTATCGGTACAATCAGTTGCCAGCTGCTTGAGGCACCTACAACTAAGAAACGCAGCAGACGCGGTTCCGTAGGTAACAGTATTTAATTGGTAGATACCTATTGGCTTAGCGGGGTCGTCGCGCCATAAGATGAGCTGCAAATGGCGTTGATCATCGTGAATCAGGCACTGTCGATACATTTTCTCGACATCTGCGCAGGCCGTGTATCTATGCTGTCGAAATCGCAACAAAATAGAAACTAAATCGCCTTGAATAGGTGGACCAACCATTTGCAGGTCATTCAGTGAAATGTCAGTACTCGAGGGAGCACTGGCATCGAATACCACACGTAATTTGGTAGTATCACTGTGATCTCGATATACGCCATGATGTGGCATAAAATAATGAGGATTGCTATAGGCGTGAATACGAGTCATATGACCTAACGCAATGTATTCATTCATGAAATCGCAATATAGTTTTTTATAACTAGGGTCACGTTCTAAACGTTTTTCAAGCGTTAAAAAGCGACGTTTAACTACAGAGTGAGTTTCACCTAACGTAGCAGGCGATGATTTAAAAGGAATACGCACAGAAAACCTACCATCACTGTTTCGCGCAGTGGTGTCGACGAAGTGATCTTCACATGCACGCTCTTCATCAGTACGCGTGTCGATTCCTGATTTAGGCAACTCCTCCAGTTCCCAAAACTGTCGTAGTTGAGTCTCTATTGACTCAGTGAAGTTACAATGTATGTAACTATTATTTCGCGTATTGACATTGATTGGACCCGAAATAATCCAACCTAGGTAAGTGTCATGTAAATAAGGTCCGTTTTGCAACCTTACTTTACCGGTTTTTAGTAATTCCCAAAACTTATCTGCGCCGATTAAAATATCAACGCTATGAGCTTCATGAAACTGCGGATCGGCTAGCTGAACCTTATCAGGTATAATAACCCGTGCGCTTTGTTTAGGTACAGCTGGCAGCGTAGACGTTATGCTCGGCAAAACGAAACATTGTAAGCGGGTGGAATAATTGGTGTTGATGTGCGACTTAATTTCGACTTCGCAGACCTGCGTGGTCTGGGTAACCGAATTGCCAACACCACGTATTTCCTGAGTGGACTGTAATAGGGGTAAATTGAGTAAATCGCATAATGATTTGGTGATAAAACACCTCTGACTGCCACTGTCGAGTAGGGCTCGTGCAGAGTGATAATTATTACTTGAATCAGCTATTTGCACTAACGCTGTCGATAGCAGAACAGGTTGCATACAAGAATGCGCGAAATTATTATTTTCAATGTGTGCGTTGTTAACCTGAATTGAATGCGTAGGGTCACTGATAACGCAGGTGTCGGAGACGGGCGGGGCAGTCGCGGAGGGAGGCTGAGGCTTCCTTACCGTCGATGCCTGTGATGACTCATTAGCCCGCCGCGACTGAGCTGCATCGGAATGATAGGCGGGACCATCACTATGTATTAGCGAATTGTGTTTTTTATTGCAAAATCGGCACGGTCCGAATCTACAGTTATCTAACGAATGTCCTGGGCGCAAGCAGTTGACGCATAGTTTATTGTTTTTCACGAATGAACATTTAGTTTCTAAGTTAAAATCAAGAAACTTCTGACATGAATATAGCGGATGATTTTGTTTACATGCAAGGCAAGTATTTTTAACACGAGTGTCGCGGGATTGTGGTTTAGTGCTAGAAACATTGCAGTGAACCTTTGTACTTATTTGCGTGTTGTTCTTGGCATTGTACTGTTTATTGTGGGACACTGACAGTGCCTCCAGCATATCAGCCCTGCCCCTAAGGAATTTAAGCAAGTCATCAATCTTTAGCGTTGGCTTGAAACCGCTATTTTCAGAAAAAAGTTTACTTTTATACTCTTCCCACTCACGTTCGGTAGTTTGGTCTAATTTAGATACAACTATGTATATTATCAAAGTATCCCAGTGCTCTGTCGGTTCGCCTAGGATTTTTAGCGCGCGTAAATTCTTTAATACCGTATCAATCAGATTTTTTATCAAACAGGGTGACTCTTTATTCAGCATTTGCATAGTAAACAAAGACTTGACATGGTTATGTTTTAATAACCTGCTATTATTAAATCTTGTAAATAATAACTCCCACGCGATATTATAATTATCACTTGAAAATTCCACTGAGTCTATTACAAGTGCAGCACTTCCTTTAAGTGACGACTTTAGATAATGAAATTTTTGAATATTACTAATTTCTTTACAGTTGTGAACTAACGATAAGTACGAATCCCGGAATTGAATCCAATTTTCATGAGAACCTTCGAAACTTTGTAAAGAAATGGTTGGTAATTTCACTGATTTAAAACTACTGCACTTGTGAGAATCATCTGAAGCAGTGTCGTTTATTTTGTACATACATTCAGCTTTAGATAACACACTATAGTAGCTGTCTTCAAATAATTCTCTTTGCGTGAGCTGTTCATCTAGACCTTTATCAAGAATAGATTCCTCTATATAAGTCTGAACTTTATTGAACTCACTAAATAGGTTTGTAGCTCCTTGAATACGCAACTTAAGATCTATACGCTGTTGTTGTTCATCTAAAGTGTCAACATTTAACGAATTTATATAATTTGCAAACTTAGTTAGCCTGCCCTTGATGATGCCGCGTTTTTTTACTAAGTCGCGAATTTTAGGGTCATCACTAGCTTTGCAAGGAGATCTATCCCGGGATGGCCCGGTCGGTTGTAAATTATCAGACAAGCCCATTTTGGTGGTCTATGAAAAGGTGGAAGTACTCACGTTTCCAGTGCTAACGCGTAGGTAGGCTGACAATTACTGTGCTAGCAACGGCACTCTGCTCAGCTGATCACAATGGGCAAACGGGTAACTCGCATACACCAGATCACTGCAATTAATCGAAGCACAGTATCAACACAAACGAAGCGGAGTGGTCGAGGATTAGGATGGTTTGCTGGCCGTACCGATTTGCGCTTTATGTTAGTTGGTATGGCTCCGTCCCAAGTCCAAGTCCATGTGTAGGTACGTTTCTTCGTTCGGTGGATGAAGGCAATAACCTTTTATTGAGCTAATCCAGTAGAATTGCGTCTTCTTTCACTGCATCCAATAATTAAAATCCTTCAGGCTAATTTCACCACCGGTCAACAGCAACGAATACATTCCAAAGGTCGCAGTTTCTTTTATATTTGGCGTAGAAGGTCCAATGTTGGGGCTGCTTCTTCGACTAGGTGGCGGTGATGATTGAAATGGTAAAACGTTATGGTTTGCTGAAGTGATTATAATTTAGAACAGTATTACATCGTAAAATATGAAGTTAAAAAAATGGTAGTCTAGGCTCAAGTACGTAATGATGTAATAATTTGTTTTTCAAGCTCGCTCTGTAATGTCGCGTAGCGTCCTCTTGATGGGTGGGGGCCGCCTATGATTGGTCAGCAGCTCATCACGTCATAACCACCCAATAGGAAGCTAGCGCGATTACGCGGGAAGCTTCAACACACACCAATCTCCTCCTTTTATGAAGTCGGTTAAAAAGTATTCTTGTCATCCTCGGCTTTTGTCGGAGAATCTGCGGAGTGCTACTGGTTACTCCGTCTACCTACCTATCTCATTACCGCCTCAGTGATAAAATGTATACTGATGATCGCTTCCACTCATATTATTATTGTGTGCATATCGCGACATACTTTTATTTGATCCATTGTTCTCCATTGTACAAAACCTATGAGATCAATTTCAATAAACTGCAGCGCCTTTTTCCCACTTATCATAGACTGCGTAGCTCCTATACTACACTATGAATACGTCCCTTGCTATACGAATGTGCGTCACCTGCCATCCGCGTACTCCTGCATGCTTAAGTTTAGCCTCGTTCCAGTGGCTGAGTACAACCCTATCGTAACAAATATCTAAATTAGTACTAAGTTGACGTCACTGTAAACTCGACGCTTGGGTCTCCCCCGGCCCAGTAGAGATGCGTATCAAATATCGATAAGCTAAAAGAAACAACATTATCGGTAAAAAATATTCAAAAGCTGCGTCTGCTTATATCTTATCCGTTATTAATTTTAATCAAACTTCTGCATAATTTAAATGCGTTTACCACGCCAACCTTTGATGTCAAGTTGTACAGGGAAAAACTCACCATTATATGCCACTATTCCTTATGCATTGATCAGCTCTAGTGTGACTTCAAAGTACCGCAGCAGCAGCAGGGGTTTGCGTACATACCGCTGTTGTGGGCTTTCCTACTATCCTTCGATGGAATGGCCACATGTACGATACGTTCGATCCGGTGTAATATTGTGTGTAGGTTCCGCTGCTGTTTGGGCAACACTGGAACTGATGGGGGTTGCAATATGAAGCTGGAAGGTATCACACGAGCAGCCGCGCGGCTTACAGTTAGGAGAAACATTAAACGCAGATGTTTGCCGTGCGCTATTTTTGCTTGAATGTCGTGAAGGAGAGGGGACTGCATGTTTTTCATATCCGCTTTAATGTTATTTGTCCGTTTAAAAGCGGAAACGAACAAACATTGCCTTATTACCTTAGAATCGTGACTGCAAAATACGGCGAAGGTCAAAATTATTAGTGTATTGCTGAAATTATATTACTTCGATTAACTTGACTAAATGCAAATTTACAAACCGTACGAGTAGTAGGTACACCACATAATTATATAAAACTGGCTACGCTCCGCAATTTCACCCGCGTGGTGAGGAAGATGGTGATAATGTAAAGCATACTATGTGTATGCTTTACTCCTCTCATTATATTATGCTTTGCACCTCCATACCAAATTTAATTCTCAGCTAGATGCGCCCCGCGGTTACACTCGCGTGGTGATGGATGATGATGATGAAAAGTGTCCTATGTGTTAGTCCAGCACCTCATCTACCTCCATATCAGATTTCATCAAACTGGAGGCTCAGACAAAATAAAAAAGTCTAGACAGAATGTTGTGAACAGAGAAGTGAAGCCGGTTTTCTAAACTACATTTGCGTGAATCGGTACTGTCATGGTAATTCAAATTAAATTAAAGTTATTAAAAAAATATCAATATCTAATAAATTTAAATTAAATTATAATTAAAAATTTACTTGTTGCTTCCACGCGCCGCGATAGTTCAGCTGACGAACCAAGGCGTAGTTTCGTTGTAGGTTTTGTATGTCATTATGTATGGACACGCCGAGTGGTAGTTTTACCCGGCCTCACTTCTCTGTTCACAACATTCTGTCTTGACTTTTTTATTTTGTCTGAGACTGGAGGGGCCCAGTTTAAGAGCGAATAAGTAACAAACATCCATACATTCATAAATGCATGCATCATACTCACAAAGTATCGCGTTTATAAAATTAAAGAATACTCAGTTGCATTTTTAGTAGTTAATTCTAGAACATAACTAATATAATACCACAAACTATGCCCAATATGTAAACTGTCCAAAACATCAAAATACTAGAAACCTTACAGTTACCAACCATCTATGATTTTCCAATGAACTCATTGCTAACCATAGAACAGAGAAAGAGATAAAAAAAAAACAGATTGTAGCAGGCATGCTCAGCATACGATTGAGCAATTGCATTTACGTCAGCAAGCGCACCGACTTCGGCTGCGTAGTTGCTTAACTGATTTGACGTATACCGTTTTATCAAATTTAATCTAAATTATAACGTGACACCATGTCACATTATACAGGGTGTTTGGTAGAGGGACCGACATACCAAATGAGCGTGTTCGGGGCCCGCTTGGAGAATACAAGTTGGCCAAAAAAAATCCCAGACCCCCCCAATATTTTTACACTTTTTTTGTGAATTTTCCCTTTTTCTCCGAAATCGTACGTATTTACCACCATAACATTTGTAAAATCTGTTTTAGACAGGATGTTTTTAGTTGAATTTGGTCTCTATACACCTTCAGGCCAAGCAAAGCAAAATCGGATACCTGGATTTTGAATTGGATTGGCCTGAAGGTGAATAGAGACCAAATTCAACTAAAAACATCCTGTCTAAAACAGATTTTACAAATGTTATGGTGGTAAATACGTACGATTTCGGAGAAAAAGGGAAAATTCACAAAAAAAGTTTAAAAAAAATGGGGGTCTGGGATTTTTTTCGCCAACTTGTATTTTCCAAGGGGGCCCCCGAACACGCTCATTTGGTATGTCGGTCCCTCTACCAAACACCCTATATATACGTATTAAGAAAATACTTTATTTTAAATTAATGAGTAATGCCTTATCACTTGTCATGATATTATCATGATCTGATTACAAGCCTAAAGACTGATTAATAGTGGTTAGTTACTAAAATTCAATCGATATCGAGAAGTTTTCTTTGAAAGTTAGATGGTGTGTTAGGTCTGATGGCAGTAATCCTTCTTTCGAAGCTTGAGTACCCAGGTTTGATCCCTGGCTCGGGAGGGATTTATGTGGTGTGCAGAAACGTCTGTTGTCAGGTCTTAGATTTTGCGATGTATTA
Organism: Selenia dentaria; assembly: GCA_917880725.1. Lineage (NCBI taxonomy): Eukaryota > Metazoa > Arthropoda > Insecta > Lepidoptera > Geometridae > Selenia > Selenia dentaria. The sequence continues at coordinate 13,420,961 of OU862888.1, read as the reverse complement.
TTGTGTGTGTCCCGCGACACAGGGAATCTTAGCATATCAGGAGTACCTATCCGTGCAATGTGAGTATGGTTGTAGTAAACGTAATTATTTATTATTATAATCTAATACTATTGCCCACATACCTACTAACTACAGTCTTGTTTTAAATTATCATACATTCATAATCAGGTCCTGTATACGTTTCTTTCCACTGCCCTGTCAGTGGTAACCTATGTAGACACCTTAAGTATTGAGGGGCACGGGCCATAATCTACAACTAGTGGATAGTCATCACCAGCCCGTGTCGAAGTTTTCAAGCCACTCGAAGGAGTTCGACATTGCCTAACAACAGTTGTCTTTTAACAAATAACTGAGACCTACAGCTAAACATGCCCTTCGTAGCCCACTCATTCATGCCTTGACAAAACCTAGAAAAAAATAGAACAGATAGACAGACTCACGTGCCGAACAATTTTATAAAGAAGCTCTTTTGGTAAACTTCTCCATAAAAATGAGTAAACTAAATATTTTTATTAAGTATGTAGGGACGTAAGTTATCGATAAAACTGCTCACAACACTTTACCTCATTACTACCTGTGATATCACAGCAATTATTCTAGATTGACTGATAAATTTCAATCGATCTAACGAATAACTGGTTAATGATCGATAATATATAATACAAATATACCACTTTCTGTGCAGTGGATCTAGAGGTGTATAGAACATTAAAACCTTAAATAAAGTTTGTATGCGATCTCTAACTATTCTTTATTTTTCATTTAGAAAAGAACATTTACATCTCTCATATTCGGTAAGTAGGTCCTTATTACCCCCAAATGGGGCTTGTAGGTGACCAATTAGCGCTCTAAAGTAATAATGTAGTTAGAAAAGCCCTAGCGCGGGAAGTAATTTTAAAAAAAATCACTTCACTCTTTCAAAAAGTTCGCGTACATCTAACCATCATACTGGCAATAGACATCATGCATTCAGCCCAATGACAAAAGAGCACGCTTCGCTATTCAGCCTTGTCTTCGTATGAGTATAATAGTCATCAATTATACTCATACGAAGAATACCTCTCCCCCCTGGACCTCGTCACTGAGTAGACGTGTGCAAAATTAGTGTCAAGTTGTATAAAATTCAACTAAATAAATATTTTTTCGCAAAAAACAAGACCAAAAAATAGGAGCGCAGCAAAGCACAGCAGGTTGAAACGCGTCATATAGCTTCACGGAACTGCAATGCGGTAAGCCACCCAGCCAAGTAAGATATATCCGATCCTTTCGCACGCGTTGAAAAAACCCCATGCGCAACAGGTTGCTGGGCGCGCGCCGATATACCTTTCCACTCACACGCATTGTAAACGCCCTGAGCGCAACAGGTTGGTATACATACAATGCCTACCAAGCAGTAAGAAAGAGAGATCTGCACTGACGCGCACGCGCCTATACACCGTCACAGTCACACGCATTTAGTCGCTGTGGATTTTAAGTTACACCTTTTGAACTACTCTGGGCTCCTGGTACGTGCGGTTTGATTTTTGCAGTCTGTATGATATACGCTGCACTCGCCGCCGTGGACAGACGGCCACGGATGCACCACTTCTACTGAACAAGTGATAATACCTTCTGCATCTTTCTGAAATCCTGGTGATTTTTTAGACTTCAAATCTGCTTGCTGTATATTTATTGAGACATAAAGATAGTTTTTTGTGTATAGAAATTTTCCAATTTATTAAGAACTCTCTTTGATTGCTGTTCTCCTGGTATCAACATGCCACTAAAGCGCACTCCACCTGCTACTCCAGAAATGGGCCCACCGCAAATACCTCAGATGGTTGCATATTCTGATACGCGCACTATAGCAACTATTAGTGACAGTGTGCACTATGACTCTGAGCCGGACTTACGTATAGCGCGCAACAAAAAAAGAAAGCATGACGGCCAGGATATTGTTATGGCGGCCACCATCAAGAAGTCCTTGGCAGCGTTGTCTAAGAAACAGGATGAGCAATTTAGCGAACTAAAAAGCATTGTCTGCTCTGTTAAAGATCAAAATTATGATCTGACAAAAACGGTTGATCTTTTGTCCCAAAAAAATGACGAGTTCATTAAAACAATTCAACATCTAGAAAGAGTGATTCAAGAAAAATCAAAGTATATTCTCCAACTAGAGGATAGACTAGAAAAGACAGAAAAATGGTCGAGATCGTCTGGTATTGAGATACGAAATATCCCTAAAATAGATCAAAAACCTGAGTCTAAAGATGAACTTTGTGAGGTCGTTAAAAAACTAGGAAAGTCATTAAATATCGAGATTAAAACATCAGACATAAAAGATGTGTACAGGACTCATTCAGCAGATTCTGTGCTAAGGCCAGTTATTACGGAATTTACTACCACCTTATTAAAGGAAAAAGTTCTGACAGCAGTAAAGAGCTTTAACAAAAATAAACCTAAAGGTGACAAGCTTAATACCACACATCTTCTTTATATGAAACCGGCTAAACCTATATTTGTGTCTGAGACGTTAACACAGAAAACACAGAGACTATTCTTTTTGGCCCGCAACTTTCAAAAAAGCTCTGGATATAAATATTGCTGGACCTCGCGTGGAGTAGTATACTTACGTAAAGAGGATAACATGCCACAGATAAGGATAGAATGGGATGCGGATCTAGATAATCTACGTAAACAAACATGACTAGACAACATGCATGTACTAGTTAAAAAGATATGTATAAATAAGTATATTTTTTGTCAAAATTTACTAATTTTTGTCAACAAATTTTCTGTAATATGCAAACATTTTTTGTTATGTATATTTATAATACGTCTATACAAAAACAGAAAAATCTTTAAAAACAATTATACACATATTTCACACTCACTGCTCAAATACTCACAATTATTTTGTATTACACCATGCTATCTTAGCTACTTACAAACAATCATATTTCTTCTATATAGTTACAACTTTGATAATGTTCACAAAACAGATACGAATAAAAGGTTAGCACGATCAACCTACCTTTACTCTCTTTATGGGTAACACAACTCACTTAACAGATGAACTAGACACAGAAGTGTCTACAGCATATGAATGTAATCTAGAAAAATGTATTCAATTTCTTCCTTTTTCTAATAAAACTCTTTCTATTTTGGCGCAAAACATAAGAAGTCTCGGATGTAACATCAACAAATTTTAAATTCTATTAACAAGACTTAAATTTGATTGCGATATTCTTGTCTTGACAGAATGCTGGCTTAAATGCTTGTCTGTAATACCCATGTTAGATGGATATAGTTCAGTTGACTCAAAAATAACAATCAATAAAAATGATGGCGTCGTTGTCTATGTAAAACGAGAACTTAGTTTTTCCTACGAAGAACCACAATTTGAGGAGGGAAACTGTTTAGTAATTAAATTGAACGCAAATACCGTTGTATTAGCAATATATCGCTCTCCTTCTTTCAAAAAGATTAACACATTCCTGAAATCACTGAATAATCTACTTAGTAAATTATCTTCTATAAAAAATATTATTATTACTGGTGATGTTAATATTTCGATAAACCCAGAGAAAAGTAGTGAAGATTGCGATCAGTACTTGGATTTGTTAGCATATCACGGGCTCTTTCCAGGACACTCTTTTGTGACACGTGAAGAAAGCGGTACTTGCTTAGACCACGTTATTATAAGAACTGAATTTCCAGCACTCACTCTTGTACCACTTACAAAAATCACTGATCACCGACCTACCTTATTATGTTTAGAACGCAATGTGATTAGAAACTATGCAAAAACTACTTATTCTAAAATAGACAGCGTTAGGTTAAAGCAAGATATAATAAATATTGATTTATTACCTATATACAACTCAAAAGAACAGTTACAAACTGCAATAAAAAAGAACACAACGAATTTTACTTACTCTAGGCGTAAAAAGATTATAAAACCATGGATGACTACAGGCTTACTTAGATGTATTCGAAATAGAGATAAGTTGCACAAAAAATCCAGAAACTCGCCAAATAATAAAATTTTAAAACTAACCTACTCTCGTTATAGGAATTTTTGTAACTCACTCATTAAGAAAATTAAAACATCTTATGAAAAATATAAACTAGAAAAGGCTGGTAACAACAGCAAACAAATATGGTCGGCAGTACGGGAAATATCAGGCACTAAAATTATTCATGAGTACCCTAAAGAGCTACTAAGTATCCGTTACTCTCCAAATTCATCAGTTAATGAAGTTAACAATTTTTTTGTAAATATTGGTATAAATTTAGCTGAAGCTATGGCACCTAATACGAATACAGATAATCTAACTGCGGCCACACCTAATATACCAGAATCAGAGATGCAATCTTTTGTCCTTCTAGAAACAGACACAGAGGAAGTGGAAAGACTTATATTAGGGCTAAAAAATTAATGCTCAGTTGGATGGGATGGAATATCCAATAGATTTTTAAAAGAAAATAGAGAACTACTTGTTCCTCCACTTACTTACATATTCAATCTCAGCTTTGAATTGGGTATTTTCCCTAGAGACTTAAAAAAGTCACTTATTATACCTATACACAAGAAAGGAGACAGAGACTGTATCAACAACTATAGGCCCATATCTATCCTAACTTCGATTTCCAAAATACTCGAACGTTTAATGAACAATAGACTAATAAATTATTTAGAACAAAACAATATTCTAAGCAATAATCAATTTGGTTTTCGCCGTGGTATATCAACCGATGACGCGGTGCATAAATTAGCTTGTTTTATATCAGATGGACTAGACAAAAGGAAAAAATGCATAGCCATTTTCCTAGATTTGGCAAAAGCGTTTGATACAGTCTCTGTGCCCATTCTTATATCCAAACTTGAAAAAAAAGGAATTAGGGGTAATCAGCTTACTCTTTTTAGGGACTACTTAACTAATAGATGTCAGAGCGTTAAAGTTGGCCCTCACATTAGTGATGGACTACCAGTCACGCATGGGGTTCCACAGGGCAGCATTCTAGGTCCTACTCTGTTTTTAATATACCTAAATTATCTATGTTCCCTTAACCTTGATAACGGAAAACTTATCTCATATACGGATGATACAGTCTTAATGTTCACTGCTAATACATGGTGCGAGGTCTACGATGCTGCTCAAATTGGATTCAATAAAGTTACTACATGGCTGTATGATAACATCTTATCTTTAAATACGGAAAAAACTAAATATATCACATTCTCAATAACAAATGTTCCTCGTCAAAATAATTTAAATAATTTATTAGCTCATACTAAAAAATGTCTCTCTTCAAATTTATTAACGTGTTATTGTAAGACCTTAGAATCAACCTTTTCCATAAAATACTTAGGTATCATTATTGATAAAAATCTCAATTTCAAAGAACATATCCTAAACTTAAGTAAACGTGTACGTAAAACATTTTATGTTTTAAAAAAACTTAAATCAATTGCGAAACCAGAACTTGTCAAACAAATTTACTTAGCTCTTTGTCAATCTATAATTACATATTGCATTTCATCTTGGGGAGGTGCACCTAAAACAACCTTGTGACCTATTGAGATATCTCAACGAGCTGCATTAAAAATTAGTACCGGTAAACCAATCCTATTTGATACTACACTTTTGTATAAATCTTGTGATGTTCTTACAGTTCGACAATTATTTATAGTAAGCATTATTCTAAAGCAGCACGCTCTATTAATATATGATCCCCAGACGCAAATAGATCGTAGACGAAATCATACAGTTTGTTCACTGCCTCAACGACCGAACACAGCCTTTATCAAAAGATTTTTATTTTTTCTAGGTCCTTTTCTTTATAATAAATTCAATAAATTCCTAAACATTTATAAATTATCGAAACATGAAGTTAAAGTTAAAATCACGACATGGTTAAAGACGTTAACTTGTGAAGAGACAGAGAAATTAATACAAGTTGTAAGGTAACTATCTCCTTTACAGATGTTAATTTTGAGCAACAGAAGTAATATGACCTAAGTAATGCATAATTCCAAAAAATCACATAAACTACACCCTCTCACACCCATTCATGCACATACACACCGCACACCCAGTAACACACACACACGAGGACATCGCCGTGAACCCAACTCGTCCGAGGCTGACGTACACGATGATACCTCACGCACATACACACGCCCTACACACCCTATCACAAACATAAAATACAAAAAGAGGAACAGTAGCTACACACTCGCTATAAGTAGATACTCATTAAAACATATATATATATATAAATATAATATAAGTTAGTTTTGTGTTTAAATTTAACTGTATAAATATAAGATAATGTGAATTTGTATAAATATATAGTAGATGTCACATTTATATTGTATAGAAATGGATAATTCATAATAAGTCTAGGCTAGTAAATAAAACAATCTAGTGGGGAGGGCGCTGTACGCTGAAACACAGGCTTAGTGCCTAGTTCGGCAGCAGTTAACTGATTCTTTAGATAACATAGCTAGCCAATTAAATTTTAATAAAAACTCTGTGCAACTTTTTCGAAATAAATATATTATTATTATTTTTATTCAACCAATTTCACGGGTTTCACCCGGTCCTTTACAAAGGCATAAGTGGGGCTGTAGCCAACACTTAGAGGCCTGTTTGATATAAAAATACAATGTAGTATAAAAACAGAAACATTTTGGATGGAAGGTTACAGGTTATCTATTACAAAAATGGGTAAAATGGCATGGTTATTGAAATGTACTTATTAGTGATACGGGAGATAGTGGGCTATGGTCGAGACTACGGCACCTGCCAATTTCAGTCTCATCTTAAAATATTTAGGCAGGTGGTGACTTGCCACTCACTAAACGGGCCTCCCATAAAAGCCACCATCAATGGTGACAAAAGGGGCAACGTTGGTGTGAATGGCTAAAGGGTGTCGAGAGGTGTGCTGCGGTTTCACTAGAGCGCTACTACCGGCGTTATGCCCTTTAACACTTCCACCCTTGGAGCTTTTTGTTACTTGCTCTTGCGTCTCCACCCCCAGACAGCCAATAAAGGCAAGCCGGGGGTCAGGGGTCTCATTTAGCCCCAGGGAGAATCAGGGTCCACGGTGTCGCCACTCACCGACGGCTCGCCACAAAGCCGCCCCTGCGGTACCACAAAGCCGCCCCTGCGGTATTATTATTATTATTATTATTATTATTATATTATTATTAATTTTATTTTTGTAATGCCGGTTTTGCATCAATTGCAGCCCGAGATATTTAGGCGCACGAGCGCAGCGAGGGCTCCTATAGTTCGAGGGTGCCTTACAGCCCTTGGCTACTAATCTACTATTACTTGTTCTAATCTCATTTGTTTTGGGAGTTTACCTATTTTGGTATGCCAGCCCCATCGTACTTTAATCGAATTAACTTCTATTGTAAGCCATTTTGATACTCGTAACTACATCTTCCATTCAATAACATGCAGGTTTTTTGTTTCAATATTATACAGATTGAGTGATGCAAAAACAACTTTTCAGGTTCCGTTCCTACAGTTTATGGTTCTAGTAGTGGTTGGTGCGTTGTATTTGTTGTATTTGTTCAATTTTATAACATAGTTATTTAAGTTATTTATAACTAGCTGTGCCTTGCGGTTTCATCTGCGTAGTGATGAATGATGATGATGAAATGAAAAACCCTAACTTACTCTTTATAACATCAGCTGTCTATCAGTGAAAGTCCCGTTTGATCAGTCATTTCAGTGGTTAGCCGAAAAAGAAAAACAGACAGCCAGATAGACAAAAAATTGTAAATTGTTTTTTGTTATAAAAGTACCGTACATATATGCTTTCATATGCATTTGTTTTTTTTTTCATTTCATATGCAATGAAAAGCGGTATAGAATAACAAACAGACGCTTCAATTTTATTTATCTGTATTGTTATATAGATTTTGTTTTTGCATCAATGCATAGGTATATTTTTCCTTGATATTGGACACAATATTCCAATAACAAGTTATGCACATCTTTCTTTTTAATTTTGTTTCATCGAAGTGAATCAAGAAGCGATGACCGTTATGATGATTATTGCAGCTGTAAGCTGCGTTAATCGTCACCCCTATGTTGACCTGAGAGACGGTTTTTCACGCCGCGCTTGATCTTTCAAGCCAGGGTCATAGCTGCAAGGAAATACGTAAGCCGGCAGAGCATTCCACATTTTACTTACACGGCAGAGGTAGGAACTGCCAAACTTTTTGGTTCGTGGAAAGAAGTTTTGAATAGTATATGGATGCAATGCTAGGCCGGAACGAGTAGTTCGGGAACGGAATGGTGAGGAAGGAATAAGATTAAAGAGCTCTTCAAAACAGTCACCATGAAACAAACGGTAAAAAAGGCTTAGTGGAGCTATATTTCTACGGATTTGTAGAGTTCTATAGGTGTTGAGTGACATAATATATAAGTACTTGCATACATAGTAAAATAAAATAAATATGTTTTCAACTGCCATCAAGATCAGATAATAGATAATTAATAACCCCTTATGCAGAACAACGGAGAATACTTAACTTAAGTAAATACTCATATATCCAAATTATGTGAAAAACTAAAATAATGTGAACGAATCGAGTGCGAGTTGGTCTGAAGATACCTGTTAATTTCTTACGTTGTTCATCGACGAAGGCGAAATATGGATCGCTTATGATTGGAGTACCGAGAGAGAGTTTCTCTCGTGATTTATTTATAAATTTGTAGTCAAAGTATTGAACTTAGATATTATTCTTTCTTGTTATCGAATAAAACAGTACTTATTTGGGATACAGTTCGTATGTAGAAGAATTTGGGTCTGAACTAAAGAATATACCTACCTACTAAATAATATATCACGGATGTAATAATTTTATTGTTATCTATATGTGCCGGATTGTTCTTTTATACGACAAAACACAAATTACAAATAAAATAATTGCTTGTCATTTTCATCAGGCGCATAATGTCACTCAATCACTTTCAAAAATGTCAATAACAGACTACCACAGATCAAACGAACAATTGAAATACGATCAAAATGAACATAAAACTTTACTGTAAAACAAAAGTAGATTCTAACTTTTGAAATTTTCACCAAATCATGTCTGGCTAATATAAATAAATATTATTTCGGGCTAATTATATTTGTGATAAGTTTCTTTAAGCAGTAACTAAATTGTGTGCAATAAAACATGTGACACCCGTAAATTTTAGTAATAGTTTTCGTTTATTTGCTATTATATTTCTACCCATAGGAGAAGAATACGCGTCACCGATATACAGTAGGTAATAGGTATACAGTGAGTTATTCATATAAATGTACCTGTAGGTAATGTAAATGTAAAAAACTAATTGTATAAAGTTCACGACACCAAATGTGAGACAAGTAGAAGTCAATATACAATTGAATGGAACAGGGTTGGACCTTGTGGAGTCAACGTTCTTTTTAGGAATTACTATAGACGCTAAATTGCAATGGGGTCCCCACATAAAAAAAATGTCTAGTAGGCTCAGTTCAGCGGCTTATGCTGTAAAAAATTAGACTATTAACTGATGTAGACACAGCTAGAATAGTTTATTTTAGTTATATCCATAGCGTTATGACTTATGGCATACTCTGGGGATGTTCTGCAGATATTAATTCTATTTTCATATTGCAAAAAAGGGCTATATGAGCGATCTAAAGTTTAGCTCCCAGAGTTTCCCTTAGACAGAAGTTTAAAGACATAAACATTCTAACTGTTGTCTCTCAGTTTATCTATGAAAATCTAATGTATGTAAAGAAAAACATAAGCAGTTTTGATAAAAGGAGTGATGCTCATTCCATCAACACGCGAAATAAGCACAAGCTATCCGTACATGTAACGCGTCTCCACAGAATAAGTCATTCGTTTATGGGACAATGAATACGATTCTATAATAAAGTTCCCAATTTTATCCGAGATTTGCCTATTAATAAGTTTAAAATTACTATTAAAACTAAACTATGTCTAAAAGATTATTACAAAATTTCGGATTACTTGGAGGATAAAACAGCTTGGGACTGATCACTTCAGGATCTACCTACTCGTGTATTGTACCATGTCAAAGTGTAACGTTTATATTCTCGGGCCCGCGGTGTACAACCGCATTCCCGCGTCCATTCGAGATGCAGCGTCCACTGCGTGCTTTAAAAGTAAGCTTAGGGCTTGGCTGTTAGAAAAAATATTCTACGACATTGAAGATTATTTTCTAATAATAGATTACTAATTTTTTATTAATGTTAATTATTAATTTTGTATTAATTTTAATTTTTAATTAATTTTGATTATTATTATATTTAATTAATTTTAATTATATATTTTTTATTTATTTTAATTAATATTTTTAAAATGTTAATTTTAATGTATAATGTATTATTATTTACAGTGTTTTTTAATATTAATTGAATGTCTGCTAAGTGCAATTATTGACATTTAACTTTTGGTGTTATTAATAAATTATTTGTATTTGTATTTGTACTGTTACCATTATTATGGTCTCTTTTGTAAGGCAACACACTGGAGCTAATATTTGTAGTACCTAAGTAAAAATATTGTAATAACATCTATATTTAAAGAATGGCCCCGAGTTTCTTGCCGCTTCTTCTCGGTAGGCTCTATATATTTTGGAACGCGGCGGTAATCTTTAAAGTACATTATAATGAAAAATTGACGTTCATAAGTGCATCTTTGATGCCTAAATTGAATAAATGATTTTGACTTTGACTTTGATTTTGTGTAATTGGGACGTTACAATGAAGATTTAGGGTATTTGTTTCGCCCAAAAATTTATTATTTTTATATAAATGATCCATACTCCACTCAGGGAGAGAAATATCTTCCTCTTAGGCCTCTATAATAGAACATATTGTAACAAATTGTATAATAACTTAACTTTACACATACTTAATATATTTACAAGTAAAAGCATGGAGCTGGCTCCATGCTTTTATATAAACATATATACATACATACATTGTCTATCAATTATATAGTGTATACTATCAGGATTTTAATTTATACATTTTACAAGTCTTAAAGTGTTATTTTTACTAACTGTTTTAAAAACATGTATTGTTTTATTTACTTAATACTAATTGTCTGCTTTGGAGTGTTTCATTAAATGATCATGATGTAATTTTGCGTTGAATCTGTATTCAGCTATGTTTAAAATCTCACATCTCATCTTGAAGTCTTCACCTAAGTAATCTATTGCAATTACAATTAAAGCTTGAAAGCTCATAATTATTTTCATAATTCGTAGTTTACGAACAGGCAAACTAAGACAAAAGAAATGAAAAACAAGAATAAAAACGTGTTGAAAATAATACGCCCAAAGATTTCTTATATAAACATTTATTTACAAATTATGAACTACATAGTTATGACTAGAAATACATTAAGTATCAGTTTGTATGTAGAATAAAATGTATTTAATACATTGCTTTATTTTTTGTTGACAATTCATACAATAAACAAACAATAAATTAATACGTCAAAATTTTCCCTCGTGGACACAAGGTTCGAAAAAATTTAAGTACAATACATTGTTCATTTCAAAGTTATCTACTACAATTAATTTTAGCATATTTTACTATTATATCAGATTACCTAATATTTTTTTTCTTTCAAAAATATCGATCTGTAAAAAGTGGCAGCGAAAGCTGCACCTAAGAATGGGCCTGCCCAATATACCCAATGATGAGTCCATGTGTTAGACCACAATGCCGGTGCGAATGTCCTAGCAGGGTTGGTAATGGCCCCAGTCATAGATCCAGCAGCTGCTGCTAACCCAACTATAGCCAGTCCAAATTTGATTGGTGCTGAGTCCTGGTTGTGTTGATGTACCGGATCCGCAAGAGAACAGCAGATGGAAACCCATGTCGCAGTTACAATTATCTCAATTGCAAAAGCCTGATACGGATTAATTTCAGGGTGTATCATTGGCACACAAATTCCGTCTGCTGCTATATCCATCGGTGCGAGACCCATGAGGAGACCATATCCGAGAAGAGCTCCTAAGAACTGAGCTAAGCCGAAGCAAACTCCAAGAATGGCTGGAGTATTCCCAAATATAACACTTCCTAACGTCACAGCTGGGTTCATAAATGCGCCGGATATATGTCCAAAAATTTGAACATTAAACATGACAGTAAATCCAAATGCAAGGGAGATGTTAAATGATGACGGGCGTACTCCATCGATCGGTATACATGACATGCAGCCGAAAAACACAAGCGAAGTTGTACATGCGAATTCGGCTAATATTGGTCTCCATTGTTTTAGGCACCATTCTGCTAGTAAGCTTGATTTTGGTTTATCTTGCAAAGATTTACTTTCTACGACGTCCACCAGCGACACGGGGACCACAGTCGATGTCATGGCTGCAACGGTACTAAATCTTCACCGATGATAATTTAATGACGTGATCTCTTCAGTTTACTCAGTTAAACTCAATGATTTTTCACGTCCACTTTGGATTCTTACGACACCTTTACACACGGATATTAACGTAGAATACCAATCAAATCAATGTATTTTTTTATTTTCCTGCGTCAATTTTCGCAACTCTGCAGTAAGTTGGTAGCAGTTTGATGAGATAAGTAGAGAAAGCTCAGCAATTTTTATAACTGAACTTGTCCAGAGGCTCACGTAAAGGTTGTTTATCACGATAGAGACGGTATTTTTCCTGCCACACTGACTGGCAGCGTGCTTGAAGTGTAATGGTGATATCTGGGACTACACTAGCAGTTATGGTATTTATAGGGCGGCATCGAATGATTCAACATAATCACGTAGGTACCTACCAGATTTGATTTACGCGATTTACTTATCTAACAAATCACGCCAATAATACAATGTTAAGATTATATATCATGATAGCTAACTAATTATTCTATTAATATCGTACATTTGAATCTATAATGAGCAAAGGTTATGAGAGGTGATACAATTTACGAACTTTTTCATTAGTATATTACTTTAGATTTTTGAGACCAATGCCCGCTTCTGTTGCATACGCGGTCTTAAATTTTATTATAAAAATTGAAGGAGGCTTGAACAGTGCAATTTGAGTTCTTTCACTAAACATTGTTGTATTGATTCTTGGGTTACAAATATATGTATAGTTATTTATATATATCCTGAGAAGAAACAACTTTAATCGTGAAATCACGCGCGACATTATTATGTCAGTTAAAATATTGCCGCCGCGGCGAGCTTAGCAGTATCCACATAAGGTCTTTATACGTTACTACTTTATGATATTTGTCCCATAGTGAGTGATCTTATTAATTAACATGAGTTCTATTTTTTACAGTAAACATCTCAATTTGAGCACTAGAAGTAATTTAAACTTTATCTAGTTTTAGTATTGTGGAAACGATGTGCATTTTAAAAACAAAATAAACTAGTATTCCAAAAAACATAACAGAAGGGTGGTGAGAAAACCTTAACAATGACTATCATTCTTGATTTCCTTGATTTGTGTTTTCTCGATTTGTGATAAGGTAAGAAAATAAGGTATAATTAACCGTTAAGAATTCGTAACGGTGCACAAGTGTATAAAGCTGTTATTATGTTTTCCTCGTCAAACGCACTTGACAGTTTTAGTAAAGTACTGAACGCTTTATTTGCTATGTAGGACGTAGCTTAGAGAGGAGAGTGACTTAATAATATGTGTATACGAGTTTGTAACACGAATTCTTTGCCCATTGGGAACCGATTTTGATGATTAACTTTTTGTTGGATAAGTTACACCTTTATTTTGTTATGTAATAACATGTTAAATGTGTATCTTAGTGTATCTTAGTTATTAGTTATTACTAAGATACACATTAAAGTTGGTAACTTCTGTTGGGTCAAACGTTTCTGAGTTATATCAAATCATTAATACAAAATATGTTTTGACATCATAGAAATGTTGCAACCTAACGGAAAGAAACTCAACTCCGTGAAAAGAAAATGCATATAAGTAGCACAGTAGGGACCCGTTTGTGCCCAGCGAAACTAATTTTGGTGCGACATTTAACGAGGTTCCCTTTTCCTGTACTTATGAATGTTTTATTTTTATTAATGGTTATTACGATACCGACACCTAAATGAATATAGGTTATGATGCAGTAATAATAATAATAAACACCGCAGGGGCGGCTTTGCGGCGAGCCGTCGGTGAGTGGCGACACCGTGGACCCTGATTCTCCCTGGGGCTAATAGAGACCCCTGACCCCCGGCTTGCCTTCATTGGCCATCTGGGGGTGGAGATGCAAGAGCAAGAAACAAAAAGCTCCAAGGGTGGAAGTGTTAAAGGGCATAACGCCGGTAGTAGTGCTCTAGTAAAACCGCAGCACACCTCTCAACACTCTTCAGCTATCCACACCAACGTTACCCCTTTTGTCACCATTGATGGTGGCTGTTATGGGGGGCCCGTTTAGTGGGTGGCAAGTCACCACCTGCCTAAATATTTTAAATGAGACTGAAATTGGCAGGTGCCGTAGTCTCGTCCATAGCCCATTATCTCCCGTACCACTAATAAGTACATATCAATAGCCATGCCATTTTACCCATTTTTATAATAGATATACCATGTAACCATCCATCCAAAATGTTTCTATTTTTATACATTGTATTTTTATACCAAACGGGCCACTAAGTGTTGGCCACACTTATGCCTTTGCAAAGGACCGGACGTAATCAGTATAATAAATTGAATAAATAATAATAATAACCTCAAATATATCCATTCATGATATCATATATTTAAAGATGGCTATTGTTCATACTCAAACACTCATTAGAAGCGTAAATAGAAATAGCAAAAAAGTTGCGAATATATTCTACTGCCATAATCAAATAGCTATTTAATGAAGTAAGAAGAAAACAAGAAAACAAGAAAAAAGGAAATAAAGTAGAGACAATGTATGTTCATTCAGTTAACTAGGTCTAGTTTTTTAACTGGACAGTTATCTAAAGTATTTTATTTCTTTTCCTTATTTTCCTTCCTAATCTTTGTATCAACAATTAGATATTATGATTGATACATCTGATAATAGAAAAAAAACTGGTATAATAGGAAAACAATTTTAATCGAAGTTAACCAAATTAGTTATATACATTTCTATAGCAATAAATACTCCATGAAGAACACTTTAGGTACCTTCAAATGAGACAGGGTCGCTTTATTGGCTCATTGAATTTAATTATATCTTCACCGAAACAAAACCATTCCTTATATTTGACGGCCATTTATTACCATAACCTTGGATTCATCGCACCCTGTGAGCAACATATTTTTTATTATGCACTTTCTTCATAGTTCAAACAATTTTCGATGAGCTTTCGTTGATGCTTTTTGTAGAATAACTTATAATTTCTTTTTTAAAGTTGGATGGCCTTTCTCTTGAAAATGTAACCACACACATATGTGCATGCTTGCACATCTGTCATGAGTGAAGAGTGGATGCGGCATACCTCTGGGACATTCTCAATGTGATTATTAGTTTGCAATATATTTTCTGCCTTTTTTTGTTTATGCGTTTAGGAAATAATAAATTGACAAACTTGCGAAATATGAAATAGTTGTTCCAATCTTTATTTTGAAATAGAAACTTTCAATTCATCATTTCGTGTTCTAGGTTGCCATGCAAAATAACATAAAACTGCTATTATATTGCTACCAAAAATTGTAAACCATTACAATAAAATCAAGTATATTTTATTTTTGTAAGCTTATGTTTTAATAAATAGAATACACATTATACAGTTACAACTTCTATATAATAGTTTTACACCTGTGTGGAGATTTTAAAACTACTTACTAAGTTTCCAATATTAAACATTGTAACCCTGATAGTCCAGAATTTTTCTCCAACTCTCTTTTACGATTTGCAATATGTCCCGTTTACTCTAAAAAGCCATATCACACACACATGTAAAGTTTCGTGCATCTATGGTATTCTTGATCGATGTTTTTGTTTTGTTTTCTTTCTGCTGAGACAGACAAAAAAGTCTAGTACTGCCATTCAAATTGTTGCCAGCTGTGGTAAACCATGACAACATTCACAAACCAATTCGCTTACAGTTTTAAATTTTTACTATCCAATGAGACAATAAACTTTTTTTCTAAACAAATCTTCACTATTACTTAATATAGCAATAAAATACGCAAATAATATATACTGGTATACTATTTCGTTCATTCATTCATTATTTTTTGCGTGTATCAATAATATCGTCAAATATAATAATAATAATAATTTTATTGGCAAATTAAAATGTGACATAAGATAATTGTACAATAATGTACAGTGTCCTTATAGTTGGGGGTACAGATCCCTATAACACAAGCTTCCCAGGTTAGCTTAGGGTTCTGCGGCAACCCTCCCGAAGGGTTCTCGCATTGATGAGGCAGGGGGGCTCAGTAACCGTGGCTTGGATCACCACGGTGAAGCCAAGAGGAACCCAGGGGCCACGCCGGCGTTGGGGTGCGCTGGCCGGCTCAGGCGGGCCGCTCCTATGGGCTTTGGCCGCCAAGTCCACATAGGAGTGGCGGGGTCCGGGCGCTTTGGCGCAGACTCGAGGAGGTGGGGCCCGGGCGCTTTGGCGCAGGCTCGAGGAGGTGGGGCCCGGGCGCTTTGGCGCAGGCTCGAGGAGGGGGGCCCGGACACTTTGGTGCAGGCTCGAGGAGGTGGGGTCCGGGCGCTCGGCGCAGACTCGAGGAGGTGGGGTCGCGGGGGGGCTATCCCTTGTGGCTGACGTAGCAGGCGGTGGGGCTACGTATCCAACCCACCGCAGGGAGACCACGGGCGTCCAGACACGGGGAAGTCTGGCGCTCATTGTTGGCGAGTTTGGTCTCCGAGGCAGTTGCGGCGCGCCATGTGTTCTGGCGTGCCGCGAAGAGAAGGGTCAGCAAATGACAGCCACGGCGGGTTCGCGGTCGTGTGGAAAATCTGTCCCGCGTTCCCGCCGAAAACGGCAGTGACGGAACACCCCGGGGTTTTGGTGGGTATACGGACTCCCACATAACCACCTCCCTCCCCGTGGTGGGTGGTATCCATAAAGGATTTCCCCGGGACAAAAAAAAATAAAAAAGGGTTCTGCGGCATAATGTTAACTTTGATAACCATCACGTTTTAATTATGTACAACAGATGTCGTGCTACATATATTCATAGAATAAGTTTTGGTCATGAAATAAATTATTATTATCTTAAATTATATTCGAACTATTGATTAAATAACTTAAGATCTAGACAAGAGTTCAACCACAAATTTTCGCGGTAGGATTCCCTGTGTTGCGAAAACTAGTTCTCTTCCAGGGATGCGTTACATTAACAAACTTTGGCAATATCCTATTACATAAATAGCGGAATTACAAATAAATTTACAATCAAAATAATATGGTTGAGTGCTTTGTTTTTCTTGCATTAAAAATTGGTATTATATTAATAATAGTAGCAACAATTTCATTTATAGAAAGATTAATGATTGAATTTATTGAAATGTTATAATATATTATATGTATGTTGGCAACAAAATGACAACAACAAATATGAATCTACTGATGAATTGAATTGCGTATGATTCACTCGAAACTTTGGACATTTTACGAAAAATGAGGAATTGCTAAGGAATTGCCGGGAATTCAGGAAATGAGTTTCTTAGAGAAGAATTGCTCAATGTGGCCTTTTTTTAGGCCTGCGGGCCAATACCGGAGTGCCACGAAGTCTTACTGCTAGGCGACATTCATTTCTCCGCAGATGACAGTACTCGGGCAGCACTTTCGACACCCGTGCAATACAAACTTAAATTGCAGAAAATAGTCGGTGTGTCATGGCTGAGCTTACCAGGGGGCTCTCGGGGTACGGCAACTTGGTTGAGATCCACGCCAAGAAGATTTAAGTGTTGTAATAGACCCGCACGTGCTAAGTGACCTATTTCTTATATAGTATTAATACTTCCCTTATACTTATCACAGCTGCAAAATTCTTGAAATCTCAGCTATCAAGGACTCGTCCACGGAAGTAATCGTGTCTTATCTTTGTTCACCATTTACCAAAGATACCCTGCGTATTGTCGTTCTTAAGAATATCTCTTACTGATTTGGCTGTCAGAATTTTATCAACCAAAGGTTAAAGACAAGAGTTTAACATTAATTTAAATATGGATTTGTAGAGGTCGACCTTTCAGTTAAGTACGATTATCTGATGTCTGCCTGATAAGTCAATCCCGGAAATTGACTAACGGCTGACGCAATCAACTCTGCTTGCGGGTCAAGACCAGACCTGTCAGTCACCTGCAGTGTATGTGTCCTCTCTGAGCCGGAACTGAGTTAGCCAGTCTTTTAGCAAAATGTCAGGACTTCGTTAACTGATCGTTAAAAATTATCATGTGTGTCAGGACTCTTGTCTACTGACTTGATAGTATTAAACCATCAATTCAATTATCATTTGTCAGGAGTACATCGACTGACCTTTCACATTTGTCAGAACATGTTGACTGATCTTTAGTTATAAATATATTGTATGATTACCTACAAAATCAGAGATCGCACCTTCGTCATATAAGACGGCATTCGACTCTTTTGTTACACGAGATAATGACAGGGACAAATCACATAAATTGATAACAGCAAATAGATTTAATCTCAATTAGCTTATTGTCCGTTAGGTATGAAATGTAAGTATGTGACCATAACTTCTCTAACTCAAAGGAAATCAACACCTATTTTATATTTCATAAATATTATTATACCGTGACCTTCTACGAGCACATATCAATAATAGTGAATAGTTATGCCTAAAGACTTCTAAACCTGGTAAATATTATAAAACTGTACTACGTCAATTACAGGATACGTTACTCTGGATCCAAGATATTTCCTAACTGTCTTTGCCTTAATTAAGGGGTTAGGGGGTAGTGATTATTCAAAAACAAGATAAGTTTCAGGAATTTACTTTCAGATTAAAATTTATATTAATTCAAGAGTTTGATTCTACAGTTACCCACACGTTTCACAAGCAAGTTTGTAGGATACCAAGGAAAAACGTGGAAAAAACCTTGGCCACTCTTTTCATATGATTTCGATATTATAAATATACATAAAATTTAGAACAATAGATCTATATCTAAGAGCTGGAAAGAACACACACACGAATAGTAATATCACGGCGAATTTAGATCGTAATTGTGACTAAACCAAAATATAAGGGTTTCTCTATTGTAGATAATTCTTTTTAGACAGCGTATTGCATTTTATGACTGACCAGATGCTAGTTCTTTTGAAACGCGGGATTTCTTGCTTAAGTTATCTTTCACAAGAATAAAAAAAAAAATATAATTGCCTTCCACATGTACCACTACAGTGTGCGACATGTAACTAGAGCTTGGGTATTTCCAGCGGGGCGTGATTTACGTAGCTAACGGCTGCATTACGGTCATCACTGCTTGATGCCATCACTGCTTTCCATCTGGCAAGAGGAAGTAATTTTGAACTATTAGATAAACTTGTGAAGCAAGTAAAATAAGTAGTAAGCAAGTAGTTAACTAATGAGAGTCAGTAACTATGTCATGGGTTGACGGTGCAGTGGCGCGCACAACATCACTAAAAGCTCTGGATGGTTCTACGGCTATTATGGACAGGTGTTATGCTTTCGCGTCTTGTCGCGAAGACCATGACATGCAGGTCTCATCACTTGATAATGAAAAAAATAATGTTGCAACATTAGAACGATGATTCAATCTCATTTTGATAAAATTATATAAAATTATCTACTCAAATCGTCATCCTCGTCGGTAATGATCAAAATCAAAACATTTTATCAATACGTAGGTAATTGGTATTTCCAATATCGATATCTGCCTCGTGCATATCTTTTAAGAGCGATTGATGTAACAAATAATGTGACTCCCGTAAAATTATTAAAACGCCATTAAACTATTACATAATATTATGCAATAAGTTCTTAAAGTATATGAAAAGTCATGAAAAGGCAAACTCATGACTTTGTAAACTGTATCTTCTTACTCTATGTACGGGATTATGTACCTGTATTTTTACTTGGGGTGTGAAAAAGAGAAGGCGGTACATAAACTCTTTTGAAGAAAGGTAAAGCTGGATTAACCGATAGGTACAAAGAATAATTATATATCGTTTATTCAGATATTTTTTTTTGTGAAGACAAAGCAAATAGTTTATTTCTGTTATCGAGTATGTCTTAAAAAAGTCTTCCACAGAAGGTGGAAAATTGTAAAGGAGGAGAACCTTCTTCTTTTCAACCGACTTCCAAAGATTAGGAGTTTCAATTCGTCTGAAGATTTTTATTTCTTTAAGTTATGTTACCTATATATAACTATGACCTAGTCAACCGATAAGGATGTCTATATTTTTATGTTAAAGCGCGTGCTTTCCTATCTTGTCATGTCATGTCGTGTCGTCCCATATTTGATGACGATCTGACTAGTAGTTTTTTTTTGTTAATCATTTACAATATAATAGATGGCCGTTATTTTTTGCAGACCGTGTCATGATAACGTGTTATTGCCGAAGCATCGGAATCTTTAATAGGTACCGTGTAATATCTATTATATAAAAGCGAAAGGTAACTCACTCACTCATCACGAAATCTCAGAAACTACAAGTGCTAGGAGTTTCAAATTTTGCATGCGGGTTCTTTTTAGAACGTAGGTGCTCACTAAGACGGCATCTTATGAAATTCAACCCCTAAGGGTTTTTTTTGGGGTTGATAATTTTTATGAAACTTCGTTACTGCGAGTGCTAAAAGTTTAAAATTTTGCATGGGGGTTCTATTTAGGACGTAGGTGCTCACTAAGACGGCGTTTTATGAAACTCATCCCCTAAAGTTTTTTTTTGGGTTGATAGTTTGTATGGAACTTCGTTACTGCGACTTCTAAATGTTTAAAATTTTGCATGGGGGTTCTTTTTGGACCTATGTATTCACGGGATTTTGTGAAATTCGACCCCTAATTGAAATCTGACCCATTGAAATCTGTAATTACCTATCCCGCGAGGCGACGCGAGCGAAGCCGCTGGCGGGTCAGCTAGTTTTATATAAACGCTCGGAGGTCTACAAAGTGTCCTAAGCGTAATACCTTGATTAGGATTAATCCCCAAAGAGTCAGGATAGCTTGAGTGGAAGATGTCAGAAGAAACGCACAATTTACAAAAGCGGGTCAGTGTAGAGCTAGCACCAGTCTAATCAGTCCAGCAGAACAGGAATAATTTCTCGAAAACTCCGCATCGGACTTGAATTCTTTGTAATCAAAGATTGATCATTAAATCCTAGACCATCCTCCATATTGACCAGATTTTGCTCTATAGTGGTTCCTGTCTATTTCTAAGGATGAAAAAATATTTATCTGAGAGGATAAAATTTAAAAATAGTTATATAATTTTGCAAAATGTATAGTGGCCATCACAAAGGATCAACGCATTTATCGCACTTTTAATTAGCCTATATATAAATGATAAGTTATATTTTACAAAATGTACAGTGACCACCACAATCGATTAACGCATTTATCGCACTTATAATTAGACTAATATTAATGCGTAAGTTATATTTTACAAAATGTACAGTGACCACCACAATCGATCAACACATTTATCGCACTTATAATTACACTATTATTATAAATTCGTAATTAATATTTTACAAAATGTACAGTGACCACCACAATCGATTAACACATTTACCGCACTTATAATTAGACTAATATTAATGCGTAAGTTATATTTTACAAAATGTACAGTGACCACCACAATCGATCAACACATTTATCGCACTTATAATTACACTCTTATTATAAATTCGTAATTAATATTTTACAAAAAGAGCAGTGGCCACCACAAAGAATCAACTTATTTATCGCACTTATAATTAGACTAATATAAATGCGTAAGTTATATTTTACAAAATGTACAGTGACCACCACAATCGTTTAACACATTTACCGCACTTATAATTAGACTAATATTAATGCGTGAGTTATATTTTACAAAATGTACAGTGACCACCACAATCGTTCAACACATTTATCGCACTTATAATTACACTCTTATTATAAATTCGTAATTAATATTTTACAAAAAGAGCAGTGGCCACCACAAAGAATCAACTTATTTATCGCACTTATAATTAGACTAATATAAATGCGTAAGTTATATTTTACAAAATGTACAGTGACCACCACAATCGATTAACACATTTATCGCACTTATAATTAAACTCTCATTAGAAATTCGTAATTAATATTTTACAAAAAGAACAGTGGCCACCACAAAGGATCAACGCATTTATCGCACTTATAATTAGACTAATATAAATGCGTAAGTTATATTTTAAAAAATCTACATTGACCACCACAATCGATCAACACATTTATCGCACTTATAATAATACTCTTATTTTAAATTCGTAAGTTATATTTTACAAAATGTACAGTGACCACCACAATCACAACACATTTATCGCACTTATAATTAAACTCTCATTAGAAATTCGTAATTAATATTTTAAAAAAAGAACAGTGGCCACCACAAAGGATCAACGCATTTATCGCACTTATAATTAGACTAATATAAATGCGTAAGTTATATTTTAAAAAATCTACATTGACCACCACAATCGATCAACACATTTATCGCACTTATAATTACACTCTTATTATAAATTCGTAATTAATATTTTACAAAATGTACAGTGGCCATTACAAAGGATCAACGCATTTATTGCACTTATAATTAGACTAATATAAATGCGTAAGTTATATCCGCAGACAGCACCCTTTCACGAGTTGACGCATGTGGCAGCCATCGCTTTCCTCAACCATATTTTGAGGGAAAACGGCGACCCGCCACACGACGCCACCACCTGCCGCACGACGCCACCACCTGCCGACACCTTTGCGTGAGCGTGTCTACTCTGTATGTCATACGTACTCTTTGTCAAATACAGCTTAACTTAAATAACTATTAATATTAACTTATTTACTTAGGCACTGAAGCAGGGCCTCCATTGCCTTTTCGTTTCGATCCCTGATGGCCATTTTGAGGTTGTATTCCAATATGGTTTTGGTGTTTGCAACCATCGATTTCTTTGTGAACCGCCCATTGGCATCATCATCATCATCGGCGTAGTAGGTGAAGGTCCCGATGTGCCGGGAAACTGCAACGACTGCGTGCGGGACGCTCTCGTGCAGCTTCATTTTACTCTATGTTCTTGCCTAGGACTGACTCGTACGTCAGTCCCCTCGTGTATGGTAAGGGTGCATGATCCCTCTCCCTTTCAGTAGCCCTGGCTGGCCAGGTTCTCCTTTTCTTCCTGGATAAGAACCCGAAACAGGGTGTTTGGAAGAGTTTTTAAAGCTCAACACCCACAGAGGCGGTGGCGCGGGAAAGCGTTCGCGATCCGGGACGGATTCTAGAGTTAGAAGTAACTCGGGATTTAAAGCTTACTCAATACAAAGGCAACTTTATTCCCAAGACATCTATTATTTTTCATATTTCTGAAATATCACAAAATGTCATGCAATTCTATAGAGTAAATTCCCTTGCCACTTTAACAGAAAGGTAGCTATTACAACCCTAAGTCTGTAAAGTTCTACTATACCACATTACAACTCACTAAACAGAAATGTGATTATTTAGAGAGAGAACAGATAAATTAAAACGTCGTATCAAGACTTAATTTTCATACCACTTCCTCGACAATGGTGTCGATTCTGTAAGCATTCTCTAAACTAAAAATATCTAAATTATGGGAGTTCTTATTAAAATAGAATTAGTATAACACTTTCGAATGGCATCAATAATATTAGTTATTTTTCTTCAATTGTGGGTAAGTATTTTATTTTTATTTTTTAATTTGTTTATTAAGGTAATCCAACAGCGTTTTACGTATCATATACAGGTATATCAAATATAAACTTAAATATGGCCAAACAAGATTACACATAATTATTATAAAACATTGAAAAACAGATATTGTGTTTATAGCGGCATGGTTGAGTACATACAGATGTACTGATTATGTGAGTGTGGAAGGATGTGTGCGCGTGTAAGTGTGGTGTGATTTTATGGGTACTCGTAGGTGGGAGTAAGTAGAAAATGTTTGAACGTTGTAGAAATTTTATAATTTTGTGAACACCTAATAAATCACATACTTTAGGACACATTCATAGAGTGGAATTTCCTGATTTCATGTTTTAGGATATTCTTAGACAGATGAAATAAATCCAGACTGGAGTAATGTTTATTGAATGTTCGCGCCGCGCGACACAACACGGAATGTTGAGCATAGTTACTGTTTACGTGCGGGACGTGAAATAGCTGCGTGTGGCGCGTTCGGAGTCGTGGTGTTTGAAAAGCTATACTTGACAAAAGTTCACTGCAATCTATTTTACCGGAAAATATATCGTGGAGTAGTACTATATCATACTGTCTACGCCTTTTTTCTAAAGAATCTATGCCGAAATGTTTACATGCTGCAGAATATGTATAATCTAGACAGATTAGCAACTAATACGCTAACGTTTTAAAAGTACCCAAAATGTATTATAATAATACTATTTTTAGTAATTTCAATCTAAGTGGCAAAGAACTTAGATTTAAGTGTTAACAGAACAAGGACTACAATAATAAAATGTTGGTTCGCTGGTTGTCCTTTGTACAAGTGAATCGCTACGAATGTCCAATTACATATCACGTAATGCACGACGTAAAGCAATGCATTATATAGCAAGGCATTTAAATTTGTATGATAATCCCAAAGGAAGTAATGTAATTTAAATTTGAAACGTTAAAATTCATATGAAAACTCTTAGTATAGGAAGATATGGACATTTTAAAAAGAGTTTATTCGAAAATCGAACTAACAACCACGCAGGCAGCATGCAAAAAGGCAAAGACAAAGCCACGATTGTAAAGAGCGTGAAACAAAAAAGAGCGCTTGACTTTTTAAAACAGTGTATTCTTCTCTGTTTAGTATTTATCATTTACACACTATGATGAACACTATATTACACACATGAAAAATTATACTACATATACTCAAACACAAATATTACTTTGTCCCTCCATAACTGGAAAAATGTGTCAATATCAATATAAACTTTTTATTATTTTAATTAGAAATACGGGATTACTCACGTAATATTTATCTGATAGGTCCGAATATAGTTTCGACCACATTCGGTGGTCTTTTTCAAGTAGTGTTCGGGACGCCCGCGTCGATGACCTCTAGCTTAGCCTTGAAAAAGACCACCGAATGTGGTCGAAACTATAGTCAGACCTATCCGATAAATATTACGTGAGTAATCCCGTATTTCTAATTAAAAATGAGTGAAAACCACGTTAGTTTAAAAAAAAAACTTTTATTAATTTAGCTTGAAACTAAATAAATGCTTTATTTATGTGGCCTTGAGGTTTTACTATTTAACAGAAGGTATGAAAATGATGTGTATTATGTTCCTACTTGCATGAAAACTTACACTATAAGACATAAGACATCAAGAAGTTTCTATTTCTACAAAACTATATCATATTCAACATTAAAGTTATATATTAACTAGCTGACATTCCCGTGGCTTCGCTCGCTTGGTCTCGGTCAAGTAGTGGAAGCGCCGTTTTGGAATCTCGGGGTCCTGGGTTTGATCCCCGGGTTGGACAGATATTGGGATTTTATGACAAAGAAATCACTCAATAGCAGTCCGGAGTGTGGAACAGTGTCCCATAGATGACAATAGGCTCGCTCGCCTATTACATGGGACCAAAAATATATCCGGCGAAACGCAGGTGTTTAACATCGCTGCTTACCCCCTCAAAGATATATAGGTGCGACGATTGAGCTGACCTGCCAGCGGCTTCACTCGCGGTGTCTTGGCATCGCTTTGCGATTCTGAGGTCCTGGGTTCAATACCCGGGTCGGACAGTTATTAGGTGATTTTGACATACTAATTCTCAATAGCAGTCTGGAGTCTGGAACAGTGCTCCGTAAATGGCAAAACGCTTAGCTTCTATTACCCGGGACCAAAAAAATGTTATCCCTCTGGCGAAAGGTAGGTGTTTCAAACACCGCTGCCTACCTCTTCAACGATGTAGTGCGTGGCGATTTATTATGTTGGATTTAAAAATAACACGCATTTCATTATGTATAGTATAAAGTACTCTACTTAAATTCTTAATCATTAGTAGATTATGCACCGAGAGAGTAAAGCAGTGTCTTACGTCACGGGCGGCCTATTGAACCCTGAGTGCAACGGGGAGACTTGAATTAATCCCTGAGCGCAGCGAGGGCATTAAAATTTTATTCCCGAGTGAAGCGAGTTAGATATGTAGAGTCCTGAGTGAAGCGAGGGGTTAAAGCCGCCCAAGACGAAGACAGGCTTTATCCTCGAGGTGATCACTCTTCTTTTCATACCAACTGCGAGACAATAAAAACTCAGAGCTTTAAAAAAGAAGTTATTTAGTTAAAAGTAAAACAAATTAATACCTAGTTAATATTCAAATTGGACACATTTGTCCCGTTATAGGACAGAGTTAATTGAATTAATTAATTTACTTTTTGAAAGGAACATTTTATAGAAAACAATGTTTTAGACTTTCGCGGTTGTTAACTAAGTTGTAATTAGTATGAGTACGTATGTACTAGTATGTACTTATGAGATATAGACCATGATTTAGTTATTTTTGGAGCTCCCGATGCTTCGGTACAGTTAGATATATGCACCACGTTCTAAATTATAATATTTTATGGAAGTTGTTAAATAACACCAACCACCAGATCGCAGTACGTAACTTGAAATATGACCTTGAATGCGCAGAGAGGGGCCGTGCGTAACCCATAGCAACGCAGTGCACAACAATCACACTCCCTATACAACCCCGCCTTTTTTTCTGTATGTTGTCTCCGTATTCATAGTTTTCCTACAACTCAAGTTCCAAATCCAAATCACTTTACACCCATGGGAGTTTCATACAACATTACAGCCCTGGGAATGTAATGCCTTGCTTTACCTTGATATGTAATTGGGCATTTTCGAGCAGGTGGTATGAAAAAATATGTTCATACCAACTGCTCAAAAATGTTATATTATATGTCACGCAATCTCTACGCAAAGCAAGGCATTACATACACGGGGCTGTAAAGTTGTATGAAACTCCCTGGGGAGTAAAGTGATTTGGATTTGGATTGTTAATTGTAAGAATACTCTTAGAACGGAAACAGCATACAGAAAAAAGAAAGAAAAAAAGCGCGAAAAGGTTTAACTTTAGGTAGTGCGTTCGAATAGCCCTAAGTTGGCGAAAATAACGCTATAAATGCTCACAAGGGCGTTCGAATTGGGAATCTATGAATGAAAATGTCATTTATGGCTCTTTTTGTTCAGTGTTTAAAAAGCTAAAAAAGAGTTATTTTTGCCACCAAAACGGAGCTTGACGAACGCTTTACCAAAGAGCCAACAATAGCAACACCACTAATGAATGCCCTTATTGCTAAACGAACGCACAATTGTTGTGCGCCGGTTGCTATGGGTTACACACGGCCCCTCTCTGCGCACTCAAGGTCATAGTTAAAGTCATAGATAATTGAAATTAATTTTAGCCATGCCATAGATGTTCATGTGCGCCTACCAGTTAATGGGGTTAATTAGTTTTATATGAGGCTGTGTAGCATAGAGAGAACAAGCTGCCTTCTTTGATTTATGTAAGGGATCAGGAAAAAAATATAGCCACTATTAAAAAATTATATTAATGCAAACGACTTCATCACCAAAACGTGTGAAAGAACTTGTTGAAGTCGGTACCATGATAGTTCAAAAGTACCTACTATTACAATATTGTGCGTTATTAGTTGTTTCACACTTTTTTGTGTTGAGGTTGGTTCCATTTCTCGTAAAAAATGTTTGCTAATTTTAGTGACCCTTGTTAATTACGTGATCGATTGTCATTCACCGTCAATGATGATATCACCCTAATAGGCGAAATACTTTTCAAAGTTTTAATAATTTAAGTAAGGTTTAGTAACTCAAAAACTGCTGGACTTTATAACCCATATGGGTGCAAAGTTCTCATCAACGGAAATGAATTAAGTACAAACATAGAGTAGCTATTGTAAAAGTTGGGGAGTTCCCTTGTCTGTTCTTCGTCTTGATGACAGTCACTACCCATCTAGGTGTAAAGTTGTCATCAATACAAATTATTCAAGCCCAAACACCAGGTAATTCCTGTACGAGTAAATCGTTGCGGAGTCTTTCGGCTCCATTATCAGATCGGCTCCAGACCTTCATTAAATAGTAGTGCTTCAAGATACTAAATGAAAAAAAATTACAAACGCTTTAGTCGCCACTACGATTTTCTAAGGATCCCCTCGATTTCTCTGGGATGACGTCATCAGATCTTGGTTTCCTTATCATGTTACCACCCTTGAGATACCTCCTTTCCAATTAACAAAGAACCATCAAAACCGGTTCATAAACGACGAAGTTATCCGGAAACACACATAAAAATATATATATGCACAGTAAAATTGAGTCTCCTTTTTTTGAAGTCGGTTAATAAAAAGTGTAAAGTTGAGTTCTCTGGGCTATTTTCTATCCATATACTAAGTTTCATCGAAATCTGTGCAGTAGTTTTTAAGTTATGCGGTTAAGTTATACAGACAGACAGGCATTCTTTTTTTTTCAAAAAACTTCCCGTCATTTTCTTGTTCTGAAGGTAATTTTACGTCTTCTGACTCACATTTTTTTAATTTGTCTCCCAAGATTAGACTTTTTGGCCTTTACTCCTTTATTATAAGTATAGATAAATAGTTCTTGCCAAATACTTTGTTTTTTAAGACTTTTTTTTTCTGATTCGCGAGTTGAAAGGGATAATACTAGAAAACTCTAATACATTGTTTGTAGTAATTTTTTTCTTGTCGTTAATATATTTTATAATGAATAATCTCGGGTATAAAATTGTCTACATAAAGCTTAAATCCTTCGCTACCCTCAGGCCTCTAATCTTAACCATTGGTACATAGTCTTATGCCTTTCTTTTATTTCAGTATTTTATCACTGTTAACACTATCTGGCTAGCCATCTGCTTTTGTATGATATATTACGGACGATAAGAGACTACATGTCATTTAAAATATCATGCTTACTAAATTTGTGATGTCTTATGATAACGGTACGAAACGGGTATCACGAAAGTATCACGGTTATTACGAAAAAATATTAATCTAGTAATGTCTGGTTGTGTCAACTTGCGAGTAGACTACATAATTTTTTGAGGGAATATGATTATTAACGGGATATTTACCGTGGTAAGGTTGTGGAATGAGCTAAGCGTATGAGTTAAGCGTTCCCCTAAGGACAAGATTCCTTTTCAGCATCCCGCAGCAGCAGTACAAAATTAACTGCAGCTGCGGAAGTTCGTACATAGGACAGACGAAGCGAACTGTTTCATGCCGCATCAAGGAACACATAAGGGTAGTAAAAAACAATGAAAGACACAAATCTGCCATAGCTGAGCATCTGCTGGACGCGGGTCCTAACCACTGGATTGAATTCCATAACCCTAAAATCTTGTCCACCGAACGCCATTACATACCAAGGCTAGTAAAGGAAACTATTGAGATCTCGAAATGCCAGAATTTCAATCGAGGTGATGGTTTTCAACTCGCCAGTGCGTGGAATCCAGTATTAGGTTGTTTTCAAAATAAAAGTCCGCGTTTAAAATGTGTTCAAGATACTATACGCAGTGATACAGTGAGTGTGTTTTGTCGGGACTTAGGATCGAGTTCGAGTTCCAGTGATAACCGTAGCAAAAGACTAAGAGAGAGGGTAGATCGTTATTTCTGCACCTAACTTTTTAACTTTTCGACCAACCACCCGCATTCTTCAGTCTTCCCGTGAACATGGTGCATGTAACTGCGCCGAAATATCGGGAGCTCATTCCACAACCTTACCACGGTAAATATCCCGTTAATAATCATATAACTTTAGTGAACAACCGTGATAGTTTAAAACAGTGTGTTTTGAGGGAACTTAGGGATTTTGTATTGGCTAAGTATCAAGTATAAAACGATTGTTAACCAAGAGTCACCCTCGTACCTCGTTATACCTCGTTTATACTCATATCCAAGGTGGAGATATTGCTTTCATCAACATTTCACATGCAAGAATATATCAAGTCTATTTGTATAACTAACTAGCTAACCCGCCAGCGGCTTCGCTCGCGTGGCCGCGCGGGATACGGTAATTACAGATTTCAATGGGTCAGATTTCAATTAGGGGTCGAATTTAACAAAATCCCGTCTTAGTGAGTCCAAAAAAGAACCCCCATGCAAAATTTTAAAGTTTTAGCACTCGCAGTAACGAAGTTTCATACAAACTATCAACCCCAAAAAAAACCCCTTACGGGTTGAATTTCATAAAATCCCGTCTTAGTGAGCACCTACGTCCCAAAAAGAACCCGCGTGCAAAATTTGAAACTCCCACGACTTGTAGTTTCTGAGATTTCGTGATGAGTGAGTGAGTAACCTTTCGCTTTTATATATATAGATATATGATACAAAAACAGTTGAGTTCAAATGTATTGATTGCATCAAGAGAGCAACTGAGGATTGCTGATCGGCCGTTTTCATCAATATTATACATGCAAGAATAAAACAAGTCTATGTAAATAACAAATTTATAGTACAAAAACAGTTCAATTTAAATGTACGGTATCAAGGGAGCAACTGCAGATTGCCGATCGGCCGTTTTCATCAATATTATACATGCAAGAATTAAACAAGTCTATGTAAATAACAAATTTATAGTACAAAAACAGTTCAATTTAAATGTACGGTATCAAGGGAGCAACTGCGGATTTCCGATCGGCCGTTTTCATCAATAATATACATGCAAGAATTAAACAAGTCTATGTAAATAACACATTTATAGTACAAAAACAGTTCAATTTAAATGTACGGTATCAAGGGAGCAACTGCGGATTGCCGATCGGCCGTTTTCATCAATATTATACATGCAAGAACTAAACAAGTCTATGTAAATAACAAATGTATAGTACAAAAACAGTTCAATTTAAATGTACGGTATCAAGGGAGCAACTGCGGATTGCCGATCGGCCGTTTTCATCATCATTACATGTGCAAGACAGAATAAAACGTCTATAAATAGCTAATGTATCATACAATAAAAGTAGAATTTAAATGTATCAAGAGAGCAACAGCGGGTCGCTGATTGGCCTTGTCATTGGTTTTGATGTAGATAATTTATTTATTCAGGCGTTACTTTGCGGAACTCAATTATCAAAAACAACAAATAAAAGAAATCTTTAGAGACACTTCCGCTGGAAAAAATGCTTATGGCTAATATGCAGTGTGCATAAAATGCAAATAGGAAGTATACAGAACATGCAACACACAAAACAACCTAATCAACTTAAATGGTTCGACACATGTTTGGCCTTTACACGAGGCATCCTCAGGAGATGTTATAAGACCTCAGCGGGTCGCTGATTGGCCATGTCATTGGTTTTGATGTAGATAATTTATTTATTCAGGCGTTACTTTGCGGAACTCAATTATCGAAAACAACAATAAAAGAAATCTTTAGAGACACTTCCGCTGGAAAAAATGCTTATGGCTAATATGCAGTGTGCATAAAATGCAAATAAGAATAAGCAACAGTAGTGTATTATTGGGCGTCCTACTCCACCTTCCGTTTCTGAGGCTCACTCCGTTCGCCTCATCCACTCTCGGTGGAGTAGGACGCCCAATAATACTTCGAGATCGTGCAACATATGAGCTTACCTTGATTAAGATATCATCGAGTGTTTGGTCTGGGCGCTGTTCCACTGCACTACTTCACTACCTATCATCGAGCGAAATTAGTATAAATAACTGTTTCACTGCACTACTTTACTACCTATCGCCGACCGAAATTATTACACTTTAGGTTTAGCTGAAATATCATCACTAGAATGTATAAACTTGACTCTTTCACGTTTCTTCGTGAAGTGACATTGGAATTACGTTATTAAAAGCTACAAAGTAATAAAACTGCTGAGCTGCATAATGTACATTTCTAAGTATTGCACGGGTCGTATTAAAGTAACTACTCACATGTGTGTGTCAAGGTTGTGGGAATACATTTATGATGATTCGAGCATTTTGCGGTCTATATTAAAACATTACTACGTAGCCTTTAAATGAAATCTTTCAATGTCCGAAATATGATTTAATCTATATAAATAAAGTATTATAGGTACATGTAGATAAAACAAAATTGTATTATTAACACAATTTACAACTGGAGAACGGTTGGATAGGTCCTTTATTTATTTGTATGATTCCTGTCCTCATCAAATAGGTACTAAAGACAAAAATAACTATAGTAAAAATGATACAATTTAATTGTAACTTTAACGCGTACGAAGTCGTGGACAAACACTAGTTCATATATTACGCTTAGGTAATTATGTTTTATGAACAAGTACACGGGTATCTATTTCAAAGAAGTTGCGGCGATTATTGGTGGCTTTGAATATACGAAAGTGTTATATTTCATTACTCAAAAAAGTCAATTTGACGGAATCGATGGGAAAGATTTAATTTAAATGGTCGTAACCGACAATAATTACTCACGATTCTTTAAAACAAAGAACTTTAAGTATATTTTCAAAGTAACATAGTTTGCTGAATGGACGATTTCTCTATATAAAAACTCGATCAATTTGGTTTGATAAATTACTTTACTCCTTTGTCTTAACGTGACAACTACGGATCCTGGTTTCTGCCCGCTGCCACCGGCTGGATATACTTGCTGCTACGCGCTTAAAAACTGTTGAAAGCTACAACGAAAATGTAAGTAAGTGCTATCTATCTAAATAATCATGTTTGTGGTTTAATGAATAACAATCCTAATCATTAACTAAGTTATTAACAATACTTAGTGATTGTATCAATCTTTATTAACATTATAAGTGCAATGTTTGGATGTTTAAAAATATATTTGTACAGATTTTAATGAAACATATAGGTTATCTTTTCTCGTGATACCAGGATTAGGTTGCAGACAAAGTTGGTGTTTTATAAATTATTAATCTTTGTGTCTTATTTGCAGGTCTACCTCCGAAAGCGAATATTCTCACAACAGCCGTTCCGTAGTGGTTGAAGCACCGCCGCAAGCAAAGCAGCTGAAGAAAAGGGCGACGAAACGCAAAGTGATCGATTCACAAGCTACGAGTACATCCAACAGTGTCACCGTTTCCAAGCCTCACGAGTCAAAATTAAGGTAATTTACTTACATTTAATTTACTTACATTACTTACATTTCCAGTATTAGATATAGTCCGTTACAATTATACATATAAGTCTTCTACTCCGATTTAAAACACATAACAAATATTAAAGATTCTCTTTTTGTACAAAACTTTTAGTAGGTAATATAGTTATTTCAACGTTAAACCACTAAGGTTAATCATGGGTAAAACATTCAGTAAGGAGATAGTAATTGCTTAAAACGTCTCTGAGGACAAATGAACGATAAACCATGTGTGGAAGTAGCCAATGTCACGCGAAATCCACAACAGGTTGTATTTACGCTGTAATTTGAATTCATATGCAATATGTTAAAGTGGGAACCAAATATCTCAGTTATACGTAAGTTTATTTCATCGAGTATATTCTATTACTTGTGTTAACTTTGAAAATGTTTTGCTTTGTATTACCTACTTTATACGTAAATTAATATTATTTGTGTCCAGTGATGTAGTATACTAATAAATTTCATAGCAAGGTTGTAGGGTGACAACGATTTTTTATGGTAGTTTTGTTGATGTAGTAAATTGTACGTAGAGCTAGCACGTGACCGCGCTTCAACCCGATCTAAATTTAGAACGTAATTAATTTGTAATTTTTGGTTTTAATATTGAACAATAGTACTGTTCACCCTGATCCATGGACACATTACCTAGTACCTTAATTAAATAGTGTAACAAATAAACATTAAAACTTTAAATAAAATATACCTAGGTAATAACTGTCAATTAACTTAGTCCATTTCAATCTATTATTAAACATCTATAGATCTCAACCTTAGGCTCTTTCGCAATAGGTAGTAATTTATTATTTTTATTTACAGAAAAAACTCTGACAATGGAAATAAGCCCACTGATCTCTTCGGCCTAGAAGTGGATGTGGAGCGACCCCCTACTACACACAGTGATCTCGGCTCGTCTCTCGTGGCCCGCGTCGATAACGGGAAGGTGAGAAGACAAGCGGTTTTGTCGGGAGAATTTTACGTAGACATCAAAGTTTACGCTAAGAGCGACGTGATCTCCATCCCTCGCGAAGATCGGTGGAGAAAGGCGTTAGTAGCGTTAAAAGTTCAATTAGACCGAGGCTCTGTGCAGTGGAATGCGCTGCAAAAATTCATGCAACGAGCACATGATTTATTTAATAACACAGAGCCTACGTACTTTAGCGATAATATTAATTTTAAATAGATTAGGTAATTTGTTCTTTTTGCGATATTATTAGATCAATTAGATCATCCTTTTTATTTTTTATTTTTTTTATTTTTTTTTTTTTTATTTAATAACACAGAGCCTACGTACTTTAGCGATAATATTGATTTTAATTAGATCATTCTTTTTTATTGTGTAGCACTGTACTTTTATTGAGATACTTAATAAGTTATTCTAATCCCATTTTCGTCCATCTAAAATGCCTTTCTGTACTATCTGTAATACATCTGTTGAGCGCAAGCACTGGGTAGGTCACTTACGTAGTACTAATCACAAGAATAAAAGTATTTCTTATTTCTGTGATGGTGTTGAATTAATAAATTCTGCATTTCGAAACCGCATTGCGTCCTATAGAATTGTAAATCAATATGAAAACTGTTCTTTGATTTCATTTTTAAATAACATTCATGAAAAGATTAGGTCATTAATAACCTTGTCTCTTAAACAACATATATGCGTGAAAATTAACTTTGAATATTTTGCTTTGTTTTTAATGTTTAAAAATGACTCTCAAGAGATGAAATCCTTCTTTACAAAAAATTATACACTTCATCAAAACTATGAATACGAACCCTTAATATCTCAAGTTAAAAACATTTTAACAAAAAAGATTGAAGAATTTCAGGATCGCGATAGTGGTTGGACATTCTTAAGTAGCTCACACTTAGAAGTAAATATTAACAAATATCAACCTTTGCATGGTTCAGGCTTTATAGAGTTACCGGCTACTATAAAATCTAAAAAAGCTTGTGTAAATATTCGAAATAAGGATGATTATTGCTTTTTATGGTCAGTCGTTGCAGCGTTATACCCAGCCAAAAGTCATCCTGAAAGAGTATCGTCTTACCCTGATTTTCGGGATGTGTTAAATATAGAAGGCATACAATTTCCATTAACTTTCTCAGATATTGCTAAGTTTGAAGTAAATAATCCTGAAATTTGTGTTTATATCTATGGGTTAAAAAAATATACTGTAGTAGGACCGCTTTATAAATCAAATAATTTAAAGAAAAATGTTATTCATTTACTTTATCTAGAAAGCAATGATTTGTCACATTACTGTCTAATTAAAGATTTACCGCGACTTGTTAAAAATCAAATCACAAAACATCACGGTAAATTGCATTTTTGTGATGTGTGTTTAATATTTTTTAATACATACGATGCCCTTGATTCACATAGTTGTGGAGGTGTCGCTACGGAACTACCCCCGAAGGGCTCATTTATACAATTTAAAAATTTTAGCAGAAAGCAAACTGTACCATTTGTTATATACGCAGACTTTGAAACAATGCTAGAACGATTTCAGTCCTGTGACCCTGATCCGAGTAAATCGCATACGGTAACACGTCAACGACATGTGCCTATCGCTTTTGCTTATCATATTACGTGTGCGCTAGACAAACAATACAATAGGTACGTTTCTTACCGTGGTTTGGATTGCATATCAAAATTTGTAAATTCTATTTATAAAGATGCAAAAAAAATTTACAATATTTTTAAAAAACAAGTTCCTATGATTTACACCGATACTAATGCTCATGACTTTGATAACTCGGTTACTTGTCATATTTGTGAGAATTTATTGTTTGGTGATAAGGTCCGAGACCACTGTCATTTGACCGGTAAATATCGCGGCACGGCTCATAGTTATTGTAACTTGCAATATAAATTGCCTACATTTTTACCAGTGTTTTTTCATAATTTATCAGGTTATGACTGTCACCTTTTCATTAAAGAATTAGGCAAAGCTCCTGGGTCTTTAAAAGTAATACCTAAAACAAAAGAAAACTATATTTCGCTCACAAAGTTCATTCCTATTTCGAAAGAAGAAAGTATAAAGGTTCGCTTTGTAGATTCTTTCAAGTTTTTAGGGACTAGTTTAGAAAAATTAGTTAATACAATGAAAAAACAAGAGTTTAAATTACTCAAATCGTATTTTCCTGATACAAGACAATTTGAGCTCCTTACTCGAAAAGGAGTATATCCGTATGATTATATGTCACAATTGAACCGTTATGAAGATACGTGTTTGCCCAGCAAAACTAATTTTTATAACTCCTTGACAAATGAGCTTATCACTGATGACGACTATGCACACGCGCATTCCATTTGGTTAGAGTTTGATATAAAAAATATGGGTATGTACACAGATTTATATCTTAAAACCGATGTGTTATTGCTCGCAGACGTGTTTGAAAGTTTTAGAAAAACTTGCAAACGGTATTATAATCTTGATCCGGCATTTTACCTGACAGCACCAAGTCTATCGTTCGATGCAATGCTTTTGAAAACAAGCGTTAAATTAGACCTTATTAGCGATGTAGAAATTTTTAGAATGATACAAAAAGGTATTCGCGGAGGTATTTGTATGTGTTTCAAACGACACGTAAAAGCCAATCACAAATATTTAGATACTTACGATCAGACTCGTCAAAATTCATTCATCGTTTATTTAGACTGTAACAATTTATATGGACATAGCATGTGTCAATATTTGCCGTATTCAGATTTTAGATTTATGTCGAGCAATGAAATAGATAATTTACATTTGAACTTGACTGATATTAGTGATAACGTGGAATATGGATATATTCTCGAAGTTGATTTAACATACCCTGAGAATTTACACACTGAACACAATGACTTTCCATTTTGTCCAGAAAAGTGCTTGCCCCCTGGTGGTAAGAATAAAAAACTAATACCAAACTTGTATGATAAATACCACTATGTTATTCATTATACTCATTTAAAAACATGCATACGTCACGGTTTAATATTGAAAAAGATCCATCGCGCTATCGTTTTTAAGCAAAGTAATTTTTTAAAAAAATATATTGATCTTAACACTCATTTACGTCAAAAAGCCGAGTCACAGTTTGAACA
This sequence comes from Selenia dentaria, assembly GCA_917880725.1. Classification (NCBI taxonomy): domain Eukaryota; kingdom Metazoa; phylum Arthropoda; class Insecta; order Lepidoptera; family Geometridae; genus Selenia; species Selenia dentaria. Next base: position 13,383,523 of record OU862888.1, on the reverse strand, counting down.
AGATTTTTTTAAATTACTAAACAACAGTATTTTTGGTAAAACTCTAGAAAACAATGAGCATAAAATTGATTTAAAGTTAGTAAACAAATGGCATGATTTAAAAAATAAGACCAAGAAATCAACATGTGCTGAAAAACTAATCGCCAGCCCATATTTTCATAGTGCTTCAGTATTTTCAGATGATTTGGTAGCAATACAAATGAAACCTTCGCGTGTTATTCTTAATAAACCGATATACATAGGTTTCGCTGTGTTAGAATTATCAAAGAGTCATATGTACGATTTTCACTATTCTACTATAAAACCATTTTATGGCAATAATGTTGAATTATGCTATACTGACACTGATAGTCTTGTTTATAATGTAAATACGAATGACTTTTACAAAGATATTAAAAATTATTTCCTTAAATATTTTGATACTAGCAATTACAATTCTGATAACAAGTTTGGCCTGCCAATTATTAATAAAAAAGTACCTGGGCTCTTTAAGGACGAAATGGGAGGTAAAATAATTAAAGAATTTGTAGGACTGCGTTCAAAGCTATACTGTATAAAAACTTTAGACAAAACAATAAAGAAAGCAAAGGGAACAAAAAAAAGTGTAACGAAAAATTTACATATGATAGATTATAAAAATGTTTTGTATAATTGTAATGTCATCCGCAAGAAAAATTTACTCTTTAGGTCAATCAAACATGAAATATTTACACAGAGTGTTAATAAAATAGCACTTTCTAGCAATGACGATAAACGTTTGCTATTACCTGATAAAGTATCTACTTTAGCTTGGGGTAATGCATCTATATTAAAGTAATGTATCTATATATTTCTAAATTATTAGTTATAAATTAAATGTTTCTACTGTATACAGAGTAATAAATAGTTATAGAATACTATGTGCTAATGTAACGTAAATATTATTTAAAGATATTAAAAATAGCTGTGTAGTAAAATAAATTGTAAGTTTTATGTGAAAATAAATACATTTGTGTGAATATATAGACTCTTTTATTTTTATCCATTTAAGTAATACCTACCTACCACGTCTATGAATGTACTATACCAAATAGAAGCCAGTCGTACATTCAATAAAAAGGTACCCTGTTATTGTTTTCAGTAATTAACTGGCATTCATGTTCAAACCTGTTGATATTATTGTCTCTCAGTGTTTAACTGGTAGGTACCTATACAAAATATATAGAAAGAAGTTCAAACTTGTCGAAGGATTTACAAGCTTTAACCTGTTGACATACGATGATATTGTTAATCAGTAATTAACTGGTATAAAATAAGGTTATAAAGTTTTTGAAATATATCACTTACAAAGACAAGTTGAAACCTGTTGTATAATTTACAAACCTGTCAAAACATGATATAATTTTTCTCAGTAAGTAACTGCCATACAAAACATATAAAGTTTTGAAATATAATATTAGTCAGGTGTTTCCAACACTCATTGTGCTCGAGAAACAAGTTCAAACTTGTTGGAAGGAAACATCAAATTGTGTCATAAGTTTTATGTTACACTATGCATTCGCCGTACAATAATATTAGTTTATTAATCATTAAGCTGGTGCTTGTTGTGGTGATCACATCGATTTAATAAATCGTAAGTACCTATACATATTTTACGAATCTTATGATTATAGGATTACCTTTTATATGTACAAATAAATAATTTCTATTATTGTTTCAGATTATCAACAATAATGAATGATTCACCTGATATTTTCTCTCAGTATGGTCAAAGATTTCCGAGCCCAAATCCAAGCTGGCATATTCCTGAACCACAAGACGAACCGGTCAATAAAAAATCAAGGACGAGGCGGGAGCCTCAAAAACGGAAGCAACTTAATAGTTACGTGATCAATAATCAAAAGAAAAAAGGCTTAAGACTCCTTCAAATACAAGTGGTAGACCTCAGTGATGATGATAATAATATACTGATCAGTGCGCAATACGTAGTGAGTGAATCAGTGGACAACATTATGGATGAGGCAGAAAGATTAGTGAACAAAATATCGAAAAAACTATGTGAAGACTCTAGTTATGTGTAAATATTAAAGGTGTGTTGGTATAAGAAATGTTACTATTTTAATTTCATTTACTGTAAATAATTAAGAATTTAAATTTATGCAGTAAGTAGTTAAAGTATATAAGTATTTAATTTCTTGTTATTAAGTTTTATGATAATGAAATATGAACACTGTATGTTTAGTGTATAGGTATGATGATATAATAAATAAAACTGCTATTAGTTATAAATCAATTATGTTTTATTTTTTCTAAACAAATCAAACATATACATGTGATTATCAAAACACCATTTTTTAATACATATAGCATTATTTAATGCACAGTTAATTTTATGATGCACACAGTTAAAGTCAGTTTTATTTTTTAAAAAATTTTTTTTTAATGTTGGAAGATTAGGACATCCCTTTTCACCAATATCAATCACTTCACACTTTGTACACAATTCTTTAATCCACTGTATTTTTTCCAAACCCTTTGTCATTATTTTTTTATTCTCGAGATATAATACTATAACACGTAGAAATTCTCTATAATCTATGTAACCCTCACTCCAGTAAATTCCTCGATTTCTTTCTAACCATCTTACTTGCTTCTTTTCTTCATCAGACAAATAATGAAACGAATATGGTGGTTTTACTAAGAATGTTTGTGTAAGCTCCTGACTTACAATGGCCACTTCCTTCACGATAAAATTATTTTGAATATCTTTAAATCCTTGGAGGTCAACTATGATGGTATCTACGTTCATGATATCTTCTTTACGATGCTACTTAATGGTTTGTATTCAACAATGCAGTCGTTCAGAATGAGACAATAAGCGGCTGTCTGATCTGGTAGTTCCGAATCACTCTCAATTTCTACTCTTACATCTACAACAGGACCCGTCTTTAGATTCTCTGCTTGTCTAGAGCAATCAACCACAAACAGCGGTGCTAAATCTTTAAACTGTTTCTCACTTAACAACGGTTGTGGACAACGTCCGTAATACGACTGTTGAAATCTGATATATTGCTCATATAATAAAGCAATCCTGTTATTAGCAAAATTCGCGTTAAGACTTTCATATGGAAAATAAGTTGAATTAAGGTACACTTTTACGTCACGAACATTGCAGTGATCGAATTGAGACATGTCAGAACTTGCACTATTTTTCCTATTTGTCTGTAAGCCTATAATGACGTATCTTGGTTTTTCGATTTGAGATGCAGTTTTGATAGACCATGTATGCTTTGTAGTTTTAGGTAAAGCTGGATATTCGTACAGATCCCAATTTCGGTAAATCATCTGAAGCGGTCGATCTTTTTCTAACAGTTTAAGCAAAAAAATTTTTTCCTTGTCTGATACTTTAACATGTGGTACACGCCATATGATTTTGTTGATGTGAATGTCATCCACTACTTCCCCAGGGTTAAGTTTTACAGCGTTTAAATTAGTGTTACTTCGTAACAGTACCAGTTCGTGTCTACTATTTATAACGACTTTTTTAAAATCTTCCGCAAAACCGAGGATATTGCGAAGTGGGATAGAAGCAGAAAAACTTCCTTCGTTAATATTTTTTACACCGTCGATATTCCAACCCCAGGCGTTAGACATCTTTGATTCACTCTCATTCATTGATATTAACGATTTCATGGTTGTAGTTATACCAGCATTTTTTATTTTATCTATCTCTACTCCATTTAGCTCATACCTAATATCTTGAAATAGGTAAAGTAGAGCATTGTTAGTGAATTGGACACTAGTAGCTTTGTCTTTCGGATCCTTTTTGCTGACTATAACGGTTCCTTCCAAATATAAAGTGCTAGCTGACGGTAATATGTACAGGTCCTGTTGGTTGATAGGTATACGTATTTCATCATTTCTATTAAAACTTGTTACGTAGGGTTTGTAAGAATGAAATTCTATGCCTTCTATCGTGGTGTCGTAAGTCGGAGTGGATAAAACGTCTAAGATATTCATTCTAGTAATCCGATTGCTTTCAGGAATGCTTTATTGTCTTTGGTTAATTTTATTTTCTTCTTAGAGCGGGGTCTTGTATGGCGGATAGCTCGAGTAGAACTGATATGTTTTACTTGTTGAGGTACATATTTATTGTAGTCAATCATTTTTTCGTCTGAGATGCAAATACAGCTGCACTTCTTCACCACGTAAATTTATTAAGCGATTCCTTATATCTAATAGCTTAATGTGAATACAGCTTATATTGTTTTGATTTATCGGAAAGTATATTGCGTTCTTCGGTATTTCTATGATCCTGTATCCAGGTGGCACGTTGAGTGCAAATTCGTGAATGATGTGACTTGGTTCGTTGTTTATAAACGACCCACTAACAATATCACATTCAACCCTGATCACGGTCGTAGGTAAAATGTTGACTGGGAACTGTGATACATGCCATTTATTACCTTTTAAAATCTGCTTATTAAATCCTAACAGTCTTCTGAAAGAGCCTTCTTTGTTAAAATCAATGTCTTTTGTACAGAAAATAGTAGTTTTTAACGTATTGTTATTGCACAGTAGTTTTATAGTTGCATCATTTATTTCAGTTTTTAAATAATCACTGATATCTTGCAATTCATAAGTGCCTTCCGGTATTTCAATAACTTCGTTAGAGCCATAATAAAACTTATTATTACTTTTGTCAACATTTGGAATTGAATTAAATGTTGAAAATTGCAATAAGGCACACTCATAAGCACCATCTAGTTGCAATGTATTTGGATAGTATGTAGATAACGTTGACGAATTTCCAGTTATAGACAATGTGAGTGACATTGTGATAATGCTTGAATTCAAAGAAAAACATACATTTTATAATTTTTTATTCCAAAAAGTTAGCAGGTACTCTAAACATAAGTGACCACAATTTACTGTATTGAATCTTTGATATCTTGTGTAGTTATAATAAACATTACAATTCTTAAAATATCGCATTAATTCTGCTGGAGGTTTTAAATCTCCATAGCTATCAAAATATTCACAATACTTGTATAATTTAACATAAGCTACCCAATGAGTTCCTTCGTTCTTAGAATCGTCTAAGTTTACAATAGCGCATTCAATTCTCTTCGGTTTTCTTGGTAACTGATCCTTCATGTAGATCCCTCGGAAATATGGGATGTCTCTTGCATACTTTTGAATATCTACATTAGTCAGAGGACGATCAGGTAGCAAACTTTCTAGTTTTTTGATGATTTTATAAACAATCCTTTACCATTTTTGTACGGTTTAATGTATAAACCCTTGCCCAGCACCGAACCTTCCATAGCCTTATTGTGTCGTTCTGTTTCTCGCAAATTTTGCTGAGCTGCTTTGTAATCGTTTACAGTTTTTGCAATACCAGCAGCACCACCAGCTAAAGCGCCTAAAGCTGATAAACCAGCGAAAATAGGGATTAAAGGCAGGACCCCTCCAGTTTTTGGCAAAGGTATTACTCGCGGTACTCGAATTCGATTAATTTCTGGAAACATTTTTTTAGCTGCTAAATAAGCAACTTTAATCAAAGTTTTACTATTCTTAGGCTTCAATTTTTTTATTTTTGCTCTTATTTTTGAAACCAAGCTTCTGAAGGTTTTAACTCCGGAACCAGACTTCAGTTTTGCTTTCATAACCTTGCTCACTAGCCATGAGCTTAACTTTTCACCTTTTCCCGCATCTTTTGATTTAAGTCTTTGTTTGGCCATGTTGAGTAATTGTAAGTCAGCTTTGTGACGATGGGATAGATCTGTATGATTTGTGTAAGCAATGTCGTGGTGCATGCAAGCTTCATCTAGCTTATTTACACCTCGATCACCTCGTAATAAACGTTTTTGAAGTTTAGTTCCTGGTCCGCAATAATTGTATCCAGGCAAATGAACTTCAAACGGTAGATTATTGATTATGTTATTTACTAGTCCACCACCCTGCATTACTCGAAGTGTAATGATAGGAATGTTACATCAGCATTAGTTATATATCTTAACTCATTATTGCAGCTTTATCAATCCAACTGTTTTCTTCATCGTTTAGACCTAACCATTTGACGAACAGTTTACGTCCTTTTCTTTTTAAAACTTTTTCTATCAAATAAACATTAGGATGATTAGATTTTTGAAGTTCTTGCTCATAAAATGCTCCTACTATATCTTTCTTTCGTTGATCTTCTATGTGGTATGTTACTGGTATGGTTTTATTTATCTTCTTAATAGTAAATAGTTCAGTTGACCAATTGGGGGTGTAACCTTTTTCGAAATTGTGTTTGTATTTACTGATACGAACACAGTCACCAACTTTGAACTTAGGCAGTCGTTTGATGGATATATGTTTGTATGTTTTTTTAATATTTTCTTTTATTACTGATTCATTAGATTTATTCACATCAACCGGTTTACATCTAATAGTTCGATGGATTGTGTTGTTATATGTCTTCAGTATATCTTCTAATGTTGAACCTAACCATTTATAGTTTCCATTCAAACTAAAAGATTTATATAATTTATTTTTAACCGTTTTAATCAGTCGTTCTACGATCGAAGCTTTTTTTGTGGAAAACGATGAGTAATGATTAATGTTGTACGTCTTCATGAGCGTTTGAAACGTGCTATTATAAAACTCTGTCCCCATATCAGTTTGTAAATTAACAGGATGTCGATGAGTGCTAAGCAGTATACGTTCAAATGCCCTACTAACCTCAAATTTATTTTTCGATTTTAATGGCTCTGTCCAGGCGTATTTTGAAAAACAGTCAATCACTACTAAAACGTAATTATGTCCTTTATTATACGTTCTCAAGTTTTGCATGTCCATAAGATCTGCTTGCCACAAGTCGTCAATTCCCTTAAGAATAACACAACGTCGAAGAAAATTTCTTCGTGCTGCTTTGTGTATTTCATTTACAATTTGCTGTTTTGACATTACGGAGTCTTTTTTATTAATTTATTTACATCTGCTTTAGTGTAAAACTTATCTTCCAATTGAATTAAAACCTCAGGTATCTTTGCTTTTAAAGTATCCTGAGCTATCTTGTGTACGTCTAATATGATTCGAGATCGTAATGAACCAATCAGTTTATCAAATTCTCTTATCGTTTTAGTATTCAATCGATCCACATAATCCTTATTAACAGCATCGTCTAATTCTACGGGAGGTTTAATTCCTCCCAATCTAGAATTTTTCAGATTGAAATTTCCATTTTCTGATTTTAGTAATGCGTTTTCGTTAAAGTCAAATATTTCTGATAAACGCATTCTTTTATGAATAAAATGACCGAACTTATCGACATTCATGATTAGGGTGTATTGTAATGAATGGTCAATGATAAAATGAAACATAAAAAAAATACTTTACTTATTTATTACTTTACTTTCACGTAATTCTTCAATAATAGATATTATTTCGTTGTCTAAACCTGTGTTACCAGCATCTCGAGATGCAATTAATAATTTTAGCCTTTCCACTAATTCGTTCGGATCATCCCAATACACAAAATCTACGTTTTTCTTCCATTTTTTTGTCAGCGGTAGTCCTTTTCCTTTCGATTGGATACCCTGAACTGTATTTCGCAGTTTGAAAAGAGGTTTAATTACTTGCAAATATTTTTGTCCCTTATAACTTTTTATTGGCTTACTTGGATCAAAGCCTCGTCGATGTGCATTTGTTTCGATTAGCATCGATTTATAATGTTGCATATCACTATCTGTAACCAAGTTCAGGTCCACGTCTTTCTTTAACAGCAACTGCTTCAAACCAGGCGTATTACGGTATTTACGTCCTGCCACGATGATGTATTGATCATTGATAGTTATGCGAGCAGAACCTAACATTAGGTTCCCACGTTCTACACTAACACCAAACGGTATGTCTGTTAACGCATCTGAAGATACTGACCAGGATGACGTATCACCTACTGATTTATATGAAATGTCACTGTCGCTATCAGATTCGTATTCGTTTTCATCTTCCTTGCTGCTTTGATAGTCAGGTTCCTTGTGCAAAGTTTTATCAATAAATGGAACTTCGGTCTCTTCATCTTCCATAGCATGCACGAGAGGAGTTTGCTGACTGGCGCTAGCAATTAAATTGAGAGGTTCTGTTACAGGCTTGAAAACCGATTCCAGTGCTTGTTTATTGTTAATCTCATCATCTCTCATTTTTCGTACTTTTTTCTTCACAGCTTCTGCTGCATCAACAATTTGCCTTTTCAATGATTTATCCATATTTTAAAAATAGGTCACAATTGATTAGGGGTTGTCTGACGAATAATATTACCGCACAGGTAACGGTCTTATATATAACTCATGTTCCTAATCAAAGACTACGAAAGTGTCAAATTTATTTCTGTAACAACCTTTATTCTTGGGACAGTCTTTATTAATTACAACATAATTAAAGGGTTCCCTCCATATTTTAGAACACATTTCACGAAATTCAATCCATGTCATGTCTGTATTAACATGTTCATCATATACGTGCCTCATATTTATTTCATCTTGTTTAAAAAGTACGATTACATTCGCGTTGTCTCTTACTAACTGTTTCGGGATTTTAGTGTATGTTTGATTCACATAAATACAATCAATGTTCTTATGTCTCCCCATCGCAAAATAATCACGCATGTTATTTTGATTTTCACATGCAACATCATCAAATATGATAACAGAATACGGTTTTGCGTCTTGAACACTTAATACCTCTTCATTTTCACAATATTTCTGAAATGAAAGGTTTGGTACACGTTGCAAAACTCGTTCTAAAAAAATATACTTCGGTTGATGTAGGGTTTTTGAATAAACATACACATTTTGAAATCTTAAACCATTCTCATGTATTAGAAGACCAATCAGTAAATTAGTTTTTCCACAATTTGATGGTCCACAAATAATGCACCGAACCGAATTAGGCAATAATTCTCCATGACGTAAATCAGACTTTCCAGCCTCAACGCAGATTCTGTTTAAATCTAACGATTGTGATTGTTTTACAAATTTCATGGCCACCGGTTGAAATGGTTTGATTAATAATGAGTAGATTCATTTATTACATCGACATATATAAAATAATATAAATCCGGTTAGGTTTAAAAACTGGAAAAGTGGAATAGGGTTGAATTGTAAATCTTTGTTGATGTAGTGAAGTAGTGCAGTGGAACAGCGCCCAGACCAAACACTCGATGATATCTTAATCAAGGTAAGCTCATATGTTGCACGATCTCGAAGTATTATTGGGCGTCCTACTCCACCGAGAGTGGATGAGGCGAACGGAGTGAGCCTCAGAAACGGAAGGTGGAGTAGGACGCCCAATAATACACTACTAGCAACACACAAAACAACCTAATCAACTTAAATGGTTCGACACATGTTTGGCCTTTACACGAGGCATCCTCAAGAGATGTTGACTCGTCGAGCGCTAGATCGACATATCTGTCAGTCGTTTAAAGATACTCCACAGAAAATGTTCGATGTTGTTTCCGTCACATGAGTAAATAAATGGGAAAGAGGCAAAACTTCTTAAGAACCTGCAAAACAGTAACTTATACTGCTTGGGTTGTCACAATTAGTGAAGACAAATTAAAAAAAACTTAAATAGTATTAGTATCCACTTTGATAGAATACTTTACAAATTACTTACTCTAATATTTTTTGGTATTCATAATTTATTTTTTCTTTTAATGGCGTGGTAAATTCTGAATCTAACATAAAGTTTTCAAGTACTTACCTACTTAATCTAACGAGAAACACTCACATGGCATTTCAAATTTACAATCTTACTTAAGTACCCGTAGACTCGCGATTCGCCATATTTGGCCAATAATACAATATATTTCTCAGAAATCAAACTTCTTTTCCAGGAACTGCAATGTGTGTGGTTAAGTATTTCGTTGCCAATATTGACAGTATTTATTTCGAGAACGAAATATACGCCAAAATTGTATGATCATGTTAATATAGCCGAGGAGTTTCCTCGCAAGGAGACTATCCTGTCGGCAGCAGCAGTTTATGGTGAAGACCATGTTTAGCAAACAAAATTAAATTTAAATACAAAGTTTCGCGTCCATGCTACTAACCGTTAAAGAGTTCCCTTGTAACAACAGACAATGGCTGCAGCATCGGGAAAAGGTTCAAACCTTACTTGTAATATTTTAACTTAACACACATACCTACCTACTACAGACCAACTCACCCAATGTTCAGTAAAAGCTTGTAATAACAATAAAAAGGTAAAGACACACCGTGTAGTAAGTACCTCCCATCTTCTTATTAAAAAAGGATCATACATGAAAATACCTAATGTTACATTACTTAGTATTACTTTTTGTAAATACTTGCAAAAGTAATAATCAAATATTTATTTATCTATTGTACTTATTGGGATACTCGTAGTTAGAGTATGATAATTTTTCTAGTATTATTCTTACACATAGTACAATAATAAATAGCCATAATAAATAGTAAAATATCACGTTTTACATTAAAATATTCAAACTTGCAACTAACAAAACAAACAAGGTGCGTCGCGCTAACACGGTAATCATCATCATCATCATCATCTCAGCCGTAGGACGTCCACTGCTAAACATATGCCTCCCCCAGAAATTTCCAAAAGGACCGGTTGGAAGCGACCTGCATCCATACCTTTGTCAGGTCGTCAGTCCACCTTGTCAGTAGACGTCCACTTCAGAACCTTTCGGCCCCATAGGCCATCTGTTCTGCGTGCTATGTGGCCTGGCTACTGCCACTTCAACTGGCTTATCTTCTGGGCTATGTTGGTGACTTTAGTTCGTCTATGGATCTCCTCATTTCTGATTCAATCACCTAGTAAAGAACCAGTAGAGAAACCCCGAGCATAGCCCTCTCTATACCTCGTAACATATACATATATTACTAACTAGTTGACCCGCCAGCGGCTACGCTCGCGTGGCCTCGCGGGATATGGTTTATTTTTAATTATCCCACGGGAACTCTTTAAATTACCGGGATAAAAAATATCCTATATGTTGATCAGGGATATAAGCTACCACCATACGAAATTTCATTTAAATCGTTCCAGTCGTTTCGGAGATTAGCCCGTATAACAATTTGAACTTATTTTTCACTCCTTATACATCCCCTGACTCAATTTTTAGCATAGTTTTCATTGTACAGAAATTTGACCTTTTTGATGAACTTTTTTCATTTTGAACGACCTATATATAAGGTCAAAAACAAAGGAGTTTCATACAAACGTTTCCACCCCTTTTGACTTCCTTAGGGGTTGAATTTCATAAAATCCCGTCTTAGTGAGCACCTACGTCCTAAAAAGAACCCGCATGCAAAATTTGAAACTTTTAGCAATTATAGTTTCTGAGATTTCGTGATGAGTGAGTGACCTTTCGCTTTTATATATATAGATATGTTACCGTATAACACGGTAATATTATCGACTATTGGCGAGAATGAATGGCGCTGAATCTAAGATTGTCCACTGACTGTGCCCGTGTAAACCGGTTTTTTCCAGACTCGCCGCGTACGCGACAAGCGGCCAGTGTTCACACACACGTAGTGCAACCGATTCGCGCGGTTGTATGAAGCTTCGTCTCTGTTCCGTTTATTTACTCGTGTGATTTTCGTAGCAGAAGAGCTCTTTTTAAACGAGTTCGTCCAAGGAAATACGGCCATCATAACTATTTCTACCGAGAAGCAGTAATGTTCGCATTATTAGACTCCAGTCTAAAGAGTGCAGTTGAAATTACAGGCACATGAGACTTCACAACTTAATATATCAGGGTGATTAAGACGCGGTCCAACCCCAATTTTAAAATAATTTACGGTGCTTTACGTAAGGTTGAAAATCGCTTGTTAGATTCGACGATGTAATGCGAAAATGCGTTAATTTTGTACGTTTTGTTTATATTTTTCGATATATACTAACACAATTGAAAAAACTGCTGGTTATTACTTTAGTACTATACGTTGGCTAAGTATTACCTAAAATAAATATAGTGTTATCGCTGAAAATTCTGAGAGTTTAGAAGTGAAAGTTTATTTTTGTGGACATACTCAGGATTTTTTTCTGCTGAAAGAGAGTTATGTTTATGAATTCTATTCGGTTATTACTCTTTTCCTATTCCTTTTCTAACCTTTGTATTTTTTTCATAATATACTATGGATCTGTTTCGTTACACTAGGCGTTTAAAAATTCTGATTTTTCTTTAATCAGGGTACGAGCGCGCCTTAATGGGCGCAGTGTCTGCGTCTGTTATAGAGTTTTCTTCTTAACACCTGGTGGGATTTGTGTTTGCTCTGTAACCTAATGACATAAAAAATATTGTTTGTGTTACTTTCATTGGTAATTCATTGAAATGTGCTATACATTTATATCCTACAAGACTCTACTTATTGTTGTTGCGCCACTACATGAAATCATTGTGTAATTAAATTGATAATTAAGATGCCTATACTTGGTAACCACACTTAAAAGGGTTTCATTAACACATTTAGTATCTTCTTATATGGATTCAAATTATAAAATATGTTTCTTCCTTCATTTTTATTTTCGCTCCCTTATTTTTTAAACATTTGCGAAATTTGGAACGATTTTTTAAAATGTTACGATAGGTTACTACCATTTAGTAATTGATACTATCTGTATAAATTAAGGCCCCAGATAGAAGAGCAGCTTGCAGCAGTCAGCTTGAGCTGCTTCAAGCTGCGACTGCACAGTGAAGTTGCAAATGCTTCGGGCGGTTGGCAGTCAAGCAGTCGAAGGCTGCTGACTGGCTGCTCGAGCTGACGGCTGCTCTCGCGCAGTCACCTCCGCCCGCGCTCTTCATTCTACATCGCGTGCACTTCTCATTGAAATTGCAATTGTGACTTGTTGAGTAGTTTATACCAACTGCTCCAGCAGTTATTGGTGGCAGCTTCAAGCTGTTGACTATGACTGTAAGAGCGGTCCGTTTATGTTGATCACTGGCTAACTGCTCAAGCAGTCCATGTATTTATATGTATATGTGTTCGTGTATTTTCCGTGCCCTTACGCGTTGTCGATATCACGACACGACCGTCAATTGTTTTGACCTCGTCCGGAAGCCTTCTTCAGGATCTTGAGTGCGGTGCGGTCGTCGTTGCGTTCCGTTTCTTCAGGCTCTAGAGTGCGGTAAGCTCGTCGTTGCGTCCCGCTTCTTCAGGATCTCGAGTGCGGTAAGCTCGTCGTTGCGTCCCGCTTCTTCAGGATCTCGAGTGCGGTGCGCTCGACGTTGCGTCCCGCTTTGCGTTCGTCTTTGATCGTGACAATAAAGATATTTGTCCACAGATTTATAAAGCCACATATTTTTTTTAAACGTACCGTTAATGTACTTATGAAGAAAATAATATATCTTGTTAATATTTCATTGTTTATAAACAAACTTAGTGTTGTTCGTACTGTTATGAACAAAGTATCGACATGCGTGATATCGGTACTTTGTTCGATTCATACATAGGTATTAGATTAAACCTGTATTGATAGTTTTTTGTGTATTTCGATTTAAAATGATAAAAACATTTTTTATGTCAACTGGTGACGACAAGAGTAGAGTAAGTCGCCTAGTGTTTTATTTATTAGGCTCACCAACAGTAATTACACAAAAAATATATTTATCTTAAAAGTAAAGTCTTTAACTATGTGCTCAACAAATAACAGGTGGACACAACATGCATAAGGTTACAATATTATAGTAATTATTAGTAATTACGACTACAATAAATATGTGTTAGATTTGAAAACAACCTGTAACTATAACAATAAACTACAACAAAAGTAACTATTGACAAATTATAAACACTATACAAAATGCGGAATGACAGAATTTACTAGGAAAATATTACTATTGCGTGTTGGTACTTTGTATAATTTTGGACCCACTTGAGCTTAGCATTAAACGACGTAGTTTGCCTATACAGTCAACATGGATACCAAAATCAAGGCAAGAATTATAAAGCTCGCTTGTGTTAAGCTCACGCTTGCCCACAACAGTTTAGTGCTATTAAAAAAACAAGAGTTCAAGACCTTGCATGGCAAATATACTGCGCTCGTCACCCTTGTATACTCGTATAAGATATCTTTTGTCCTGTAATTTCGCTGGAAACGTACCCTTCAATGAAACACAGTAATGTTTGCACACTACTGCTTCACAGTTAAATAACTGACAATGGTGTGCTAGTTTACCAGACAGACTCTGCAAAAGTTCTACCTTTGCAATACATGGTGTTGGGATATCGAAGGTTATTATAGTTTTTACAGTTCGTAATTTTGCTGGCATTAGGGTTTCGTAAAAAATCGGATCCTTGCTAGCTTAGCTGTGTCCGTCTGTATGTCGCCGTATTTTCTTCAGAAACTAAAAACCCTACATTGCTGAGATTTGGTGCTTGTATAAAACGGTGAAAACCTAAGAAAATATTGATAATAGGTATTTTCTACCGATTTCCAAAAAGGAGGAGGTACTCAATACGACTGTATTTTTTTATGTTTGTTACCTCATAACTTTTGATTGGGTGAACCGGCCCGCTTAATTATTTTTTTTGGATAAAGCTGGTGTTTCCCGTGTGATCTCATTTAAATTTCATCAAATTCGGTCCCGTAGTTTTTAAGTTACAGTCGTATAACTGAATAGAATGGAAGTCGTTTTTAAATTTTTCATATTGTACTTGTTACGATTATAATCTGATTTTCTCCCCCTAAGGCCGGTTTCAGTAAAATAAACTTCAATATTTTTTTTTTAATTTATAGAACATTTATTTAAGTAAAACACTGTTTTAAACTATCACGGTTGTTCTCTAAAGTTATATGATTATTAACGGGATATTTACCGTGGTAAGGTTGTGGAATGAGCTCCCGATATTTCGGCGCAGTTACATGCACCATGTTCACGGGAAGACTGTCTTCCCGTGAACATGGTGGGAGCTCATTCCACAACCTTACCACGGTAAATATCCTATTTATTTAAGTAACTTTGTTTCAAGTTGTCTTGTAATTTTACTGATAATTCATCAAAAATTTTGATCGACATTGAATGAATTGAATTTTCAAATCAATAAATTTCTTCATTTTCGCGTACTAATAAATATAAAGTAGTAAATTACCCTTCGAGTGCTCTTTGAGCGAAGATTGGGTGTACGTGATATCTACGTCTTCTGTTCCTTATACGATTACGAAGAAGTATGCAGTAATTAAACAATTTGTAAACGCGTCCATTTCGTGTACGTGTTTGTGAGTGTACCAGTCCGGCCAGTTTGGTAGATCAGGAGACACTGTACGGTACAAACTGACGATCGGTTATGCGTAACGTCAGGACCGATGGCACGCACCGACGGTCGGTCGAGCACTAAGACTGCCCTGAGGAAAGTGGAGATCAAACAAAATGTTGCCTACCATAAAGATGATGTCATAAAAAAAGATTTTAAAATCGGGATGAGGTTATCATATTGCAACTCGATATCTAATCCAATTAATCTATATTCAAGTAGTATTCTATATTGTTTTAATATTATAATATTCGGTTTTGAAACATTCAAGACCCAAAAGTAAATTTAAAGCTATAGTAAGCTAAGTTATACAGAAACACCCGATATTTTTTTTTATATATAGGTATATATATCTATATATATATATATATATATATATATATATATATATACAGTGGTGGTCATATAATTAAGAACGCTAATTTAAAGGGAAGATTTTTTCAAACTAACAAGTATAACCAATTGCATGTATTTTTTTGTATTTCTCTTGGTATCGCAAAACTTTTCCATACTAGCGGTACATTCATTGATACACATGATTGGCTAAAAAATTCATATATAAACTTTATACATTAGATCTGAGCCTAGTATTACTACTTACTGGCTGGTCACATAATTAAGAACGCTGAATAGTTTATTTTTTTATTCAAATTTAAATAGAGAACACTCTGTTGCTCTGTGGTTCTTGGGCACTATTCGTATAATTTTGGCGCCATTTAGTGCTGTAAACGTCTTAAAGGTGATTGCTTCATATAAAAACAATGGGGAAAAATAAAAGTTGTGATAAATCTAAAAGGGAAGTAATAATAAAACTTCGCGACAAGAATTGGTCATATAAAAAGATAGCCGACCATCTGCAATGCTCAAAAACTATGGTTTTCCACGCTGTGAAGCATTTTGCCATGTATCAAACTACTTCAACAGTTCCCCGTGTACCTAAACAGAGAAAGTCATCTCGTCGAGATGATCGCAATATCGTTCGTTTGGCAAAACAAAATCCTTTTAAAGGGTCTAATGAGCTGAGAAAAGAATATTTTGGTGAAAACAACCCTTCAGCAATCTCGGCACGCACTATTCGAAGGCGTTTGGTAGAAGAAAAGTTGCACGGAAGGATAGCAAGGAAGGTGCCCATGTTGAAACGGTGCCATAGGCAAGCCCGGCTTGCATTTTC
The DNA here is from genome assembly GCA_917880725.1 of Selenia dentaria. NCBI lineage: Eukaryota > Metazoa > Arthropoda > Insecta > Lepidoptera > Geometridae > Selenia > Selenia dentaria. The sequence continues at coordinate 13,367,077 of OU862888.1, read as the reverse complement.
AAGAAGGTATGAAAACTGGACAGTTAGTCAGTGGAAAAATGTTCTTTTTTCTGACGAAACAAAAATAAATAGGGTATGTTCTGACGGAAAACGATATGTACGACGCCCTCCGAATAAAGCATTTGACCCAAAATACACAAAAGTGACATTAAAGCATGGTGGGGGAAATGTGAAAATTTGGGGGTGCTTTTCTGGGTATGGTGTTGGACCTGTTAAGTTGATAGAAGGAAACATGGATCAATTCCAATACAAAAATATACTGGAAGAAACAATGTTACCTTATGCTGAAGACGTGCTTCCGGTTATCTGGACATTCCAGCATGACAATGATCCAAAGCATACTGCACGCACAGTTAAGGAATTTCTCACATCGCAATCAGTTTCTGTCTTAGATTGGCCAGCTAACAGCCCAGATTTAAATCCAATAGAGCATCTTTGGTGCGAAGTCAAGAAAAAGGTTTCAGATCGACAGTGTGGCAATTTAAGAGAACTGTACGACGTTTTCTTAGAAGAATGGAACTCTATATCTCTTGCGAAATGTCAAAAATTGATAGAGTCAATGCCTCGCCGGTGTAAAGCAGTAATTAAAAGCCGTGGACATGCTACTAACTATTAATTTTAGTTTAAATGTAATAAATTGTTCTTTTTTTCCTTTACGCACTTCATATTAATGTGATTTATTTAATCTAAGTTTCATATAAAACAACTCTTGAACAGTTTAATAATTCGTTCTTAATTATTTGTCCAGCTTCATTACTATATGAATTTGTTATTATAGAGTATAATTAAATAAAAAATGTTAGCAATTTTATTTTATATTTGTATTCCCCTTTGCTCTATCCATGTGGCTATTTCATAACATACCTAGTTATTTCTAAGAAGGAACACATAAATATACGTGACATGATTTATATTTTAAAAAACATGAACTTTAAATCGTTCTTAATTATATGTCCACCACTGTATATATATATATATAAAAAAAATATCGGGTGTTTCTGTATAACTTAGCTTACTATAGCTTTAAATTATATTTATATATTTCTAATATTTATAATCTATTGTATATGTATATTTGATATGCTCCATTAAAAAATATGTATAATATATATATATATATACATTATACATTTTTTTTTAATGGAGCATTTCAAAAAGGAAAATATTTTAACACCGACAATAACAGCTAACATGAATTCATTGCCGAACTTAGCTCATAGTTCGAACACAACAAGATCCTTGTTTGTTTGCGTGGGTATAGTCTTCTTATTTTTCTATCAATACTGTTTGTTTGTATTGTGTTATCACATATATTTCTAATGACATTACGTAGGTAAAAAAAACGTTATTTAGGAACTTAGACCTGAAATATAGCAGGTACCAAGAAGCAAGTAAAACGGAGAAAGTATGCTTCTCTTGGAGATAATTAGATATTTCTTCCGCTTGGGGTTGAAACTATGGGGTTGGAACTGATTCTTGGGGTCCAGTTGAACGGTGTTTAGTGAAGGAGCTATCCAAACGCCTTAAATAAACTACAGGTGACGAAAGAGCTGGTGCTTAACTTTTTTCCGTTTTTCCTCCACGGGTCGGCGGGGTATGTCGGACTAGTCATTTACGCGCCAACTGCACCCATAGCAGCAAGCAGACCATACCGCCTAAACCCCACACGGTGTTCCTACGGGCACCTTGATGCCGGGACAGCGGGAGCTGGTGCTTACCTCAGGCAACGTGTCAGCCTGGCTATTCAACGAGGTAACGTTGCCGTTTTTGGGCACTCTTCCCGCATACAGTGATTTAAATGCTGTGTTTTACCTATTGCATCAAAGGTCACACGGCCAGACACAACATAAATTTCATTGTTATAATGACATCGACCCTTTAAATATTTGTAAATTATAGATGTTGAAATTTATAGATAAATAAATTCCATCCTCGGACGGGATTCCAACCCGCGTCTTCTGACTCTCCGTGTCAGACGCCATTGACCAACTAGGCCACCAAGGTTCTGGTCCGAGCATCGAATTTTAACTCTCTATTTGACTAACCGTCTTGCGGGGACGGAGCGACATCTATTGGACAGTTTAACAGCACCCTCCAACCGAAAGAAGAATTATTTAGTAATACTTGAAACTTTCGTATTGACATCGCAGCCCTTGTAATTTTTATAGTATTACTTTTTGAAACATTGAAATTTATAGAGAGAAAAATCTCTCAAAAAATAATCTCGGTGGCCTAGTTGGTCAATGGCGTCTGACACGGAGAGTCAGAAGACGCGGGTTCGAATCCCGTCCGAGGATGGAATTTTTCTAGAATTGGTGGATTATCGAACTGGGTGTAGTGGTTGGGCTTATCCTGAACAATATGCTCATATACTGCAGACTTGGTCGAGCGTCTGTTGTTCATGTCAGCGATATGTTCTTTGATGCGGACACCGATGCTTCTCTTTGTTTGCCCTAATTATTAAAACAGTGCAAATAATAAAACAGGCATAATAATTGTTAGTGAAATAAAGTTCTCAGTCGTTTCGCTCTTGTCGTCATGTAGATGTGGTGGAGGTAGACGTAATGCGCCTCACGATGTTTAAGTAATCATCAAAGTTATACTTTTTTTTTATGAATACTTTATTTCACTAAAAAAATGTTGTATCAAGTTTTATATGCACGTATTCATTCATATAAAAATTAATAGTCAAACTCGAGCATCGACGCTATCTATGGCGTTATTTGCTTAGCTGGCCGCGAGCAACAACCTTATTAAAAACGTGTTCGGCAAGAGGGTTGCTGCCACCGCTCTAGCAGCTTGTTGCTTTAAATAAGCATTTTAAATACATTACGTATGACGTAAATTCTTAGATACATAAGTACATACTTTTAGATTATATAATGCAAATTATACCAACATTAAGATTGCATATCACTTTCTAAAATAAGGCTACAATTTGTCACTTAAAATTCCTGATTAATCATAATTCCAATCATAATTACCCTTCATTCAATGAGTGTTACTTTTTTTTGTTACTTATAGTGCACTGATAAAGAGTCTTAATTTGAATTACAGGCCGCAAAATTCATTTTCTGGTTTGGAAGTACGTTCTCTTATTTAGGTTTTGATAAAATCACGGTAGCAGTATATGTGATAAGCTGATAAGATAACATTATCAGGACTGAACTGAACGCAAAGTGAAATCGCTTTAGACGCACTTACTTTTACTTACTGATTATTGTGATTGCTATTGCGAGGAATCAATCATATAAGGGATATTGCCGGCAAGCATACCTTCAAACCAAAACACAGTATTGCGAACATTAGGTACTGATATGAATATTGTATGGTCGCAGTGCTACCCCGGACGAACTCATTCACAAATAGTTCTACTGCTCTAAAACTGCTTAGTTAGGAGATAGTCTTTTACTATACTGCCTATACTATATTATACTGCCTACTTTTTAATCTAGGAAAAATGTTTAAACTTTCCGGTCTTCCTTGGGGACGCGGCTAGTACAGGCACATGAGAAAACTTAATGTATCAGGGTTACGGGCGCAGCGCAGTTCGTGACTTGTGAGGAAATTCATCTGTTCTAGGCAGACGTTACCACTTAACATCAGATGGGACTCATGCTTGTACCGTTTCCTAATAACATTAAAAAAAAATATTTTCTACTGAATTCCAAAAAAAGGAGGAAGTACTCAATTAGACTGTATTTTTTATGTTTGTTAACTCATACCTTTCGATAGGGTGATCCGATTCTCAAAATTCATTTTTTGTTTGAAAGCTGGTCCCATTTAAATTTCATCAAATTCGGTCTAGTAGTTTTTGAGTTACACTCCAATAACTGAATAGAATGGAAGTTGGTATTAAATTTTCAAATTGTACTTGTTATCGAATCAATCCTCAAAGAATTTTAGATAGAAAAATCCACATCCTACGGACAGGATTCGAACCCGCGTCTTCCGACAATCCGTGTCAGAACTTCAGAATTTTTTACATACTTACGAGTAGGTTACTCTTACATACATTACAGAAAGGATAAAGGGGGCCCCCTTAACTCTTTCTGTTATTAGGAATTTAAATCTGTGATGTTTGCTATAGATGAGAAGTTAATTAAAATGTCATTTGAAACTTGACAATATATAACGAAACTTGGTGTTTACTTGCTTTTATTTCATCTGCCGACTTTCAAAAAAGAAGGAGGTACTCAATTCGACTGTATGTTTTTTATGTTTGTTACCTCATACTCGACCTCACTTGCTCGACTGGGTGAATCTATTCTCAAAATTCTTTTTTAGTTTGAAAGCTCGTGCTTCCCGTGAGGTCCCATTTAAATTTCATATAATTGGTACAGTAGTCAGATATACTCCAATAACTGAATAGAATGGAAGTCGGTATTAAATGTTTCAAATTGTACTTGTTTATAACCACAATAACTACATCCATCTCGTGGCACGAAAAATAACTAACCCGCAGATTCTGTTTACAAATCGAGATTCATAACTGAGCTTCTCTCTGGAATACCGGCCAATGCCAATGTCCCTAATAAATAGTACCTGGGTGGCCGGACTTTACTCGATTTAGATACGCATACAAAATAGCAACACATATTCCGTAAGAATCGTGTCACAGCGATCCAGGATTGTGAAATGCGGCTGTTACGCCATCTAGTTTGAACGCAAAGCAACACATGTTCCGAGATAATCTTGTCACCGCGATGCAGGATTTTGCAATGCAAATGTTACGACATCTAGTTTTAAAGCAACGAACAATATTTTGTTATTGTTCCTTGAGAATCATGTCACCGCGATTCAGGATTTTGCAATGCGACTGTTACGCCATCTAGTTTGAACACAACGAACAAACTTTTGTTTTGTAATTTCTGAAAATACGGATAAAACGACGTTTGGTAAAAATGAAACTTGCTAGATCGATATATTTATTGCCCCTGAAATCCCCTCGCACTAAACTTCATGAAAATCGCTGGCGCCGTATCAAATATCCAGATTATATCAATTACATACTCGTTTAAAGTATTAGATAGGTATTTCATTACGCTACCTACCTTGTTCGAGTAGCCCTGCTCAGTCACTGCTTGTTATCTTTAAAAAGATATTTCATATACTTTTTTTAAAGATAACAAGCGACGAGACGGGCAGCTCGTGCACCTGATGATAAGTGATAGTTTCTTGACCACACAGAGCTTAGAATAGTAGTTTTGCGTGTCACATCACAGCATGTCACACGTCCGCACAACATTGGTTTTTATCTTACAGTACACAGAACATCCACATGCTATAGTACACTTCATACCCCAACAGAAACACTTGAGCCAAGACGGCCGCTTGTTCAAGAAGCCTACCACCCATTAGTCGGGTTTCCTTCTTTCTTAAGGGGATTGCATAGCTAGTACTTGTCCATACTAAAAGAAAAAACTCTTTTCTACCTGTTAACATTGTCCGAATTCAATTTTTTTTTCTTGCAACATGTTATAATATGGTATGGACTAGTACTAGCTATGCAATCCTCTTAAGATTCGCATCTCGGCGGCAGAGGGAAAGTTTTTTAATTCCCTCACGGAATAAAACCCCTACAAAATGCCTAATACCTACAATAATGTATGTATATTAATTATTATTATCATCACACAAACTTTCCGGTCAGAAATGTTGGTTACATTCTCATTATGATTTCATTAGGGCATTCATGATACGTGTCGCAACTTATGTGAGTATAAATGTTTTCATTTCGTAAATTTCTACAACGCCTGACAAAAATATACTAGCATTGGCGATGTTGAATTAAGTGTGACAAAATCAGCTGTGAATAACGCCTGTACATTTATTTTAATACTAGCTGACCCGCCATCGGCTTCGCTTGGGTGTCCACGCGGGATATGGTTAAATACAGTTTTTTAACGATCCCACGGGAACTCATTAATTTACCGGGTTTAAAAGTATCCTATATGTTTACCATGGATATAACCACCATACAAAATTTCATTAAAATCGGTCCAGTCATTTCGGAGATTAGCCCGTACACACATACAGACAGATGAACAGACAAACAAAAAACAATAAATTTGAAAAATCTAAATTAATTCGATTTCACTCCTTACATCACTCTGACTCGGGTTTTAGCATTTTTTTTGTACAGGAAATCGACCTCTACAGTTTTATTATATGTAGTGATCATTATACATTTATTTTATTCCACACCCACTCAGAAAGTGACTCATTACTTGTTCATAAACGGATTACAAAGTTCGTCATTTCTCCCTTGTGCGGCGGGAAAAGTTATATGGAATTCATTTCTGCCTTCCGTAGCAGGGTCGAATAGAAATTTTGTATGAAAATCCATTTCTGCCTTGGTAGCGTTCGTTTGTTTTTAGCAGCGAAAACTACGAATAATAATAAGTCTATTATTCGTAGAGCGAAAATAAAAAGAATACAAACGTCAAATGCTCCCGAAGTATAAAGCACACTATGTATCACTCGGGACAAAGTTATATTTCTGTTCTCGAGTTTCCTTTGAGATATCCGCTGCGCGTCGGGCATACTCTCGAACAGAAATAGATCGGTTTCTCCCCTCGGTGTACAATGTCCTATTAGTAGTAAGAAAATCATCACGCACTAAAATTTTCTAAAAAATAATTGTTTTGTCAGTGTTCAAATATTACGTAACGTGTTACGTGTTGTGGCCCGCGCTCGCCGCTGTGCATAAGAGTGACTCCCAGAAGAAGAACTTCAAATAAGATCGAAACTGGTCGGAGAATATTTCCGGTAAATATTACGCGAGTCCTAGCCGGTTTTAAAGCGTAATTATGAACATAACTCGCGATAGTTTTCTATCTCAAAGTGTTCACATAAAGGTGCCATTTCTAACCAAAAAATGGAAAGCTAAATATACGAGGTTGCTTTCATACAGGTTGATTGGGAAATTAGTGCAAAGCGATAAGGCGTCGCTGACATCGCCCATTTAGAACCAATTGTGCTATGACGTCTAAAAATGCTTTTTCGAAGGAAAACATTTTTTTTAAATTCATTTATAATTTGTTTTTTTAAAGCCTAGCTTTTTTAGCCCCTAAATTTTTACTGTTTATTACTAATGACGGCCAGTTTGAAATATTTACTTAAAATAATGTGTTTGCAATGTAACAAAACATTTACATTGCATCAGAACTTTTTGCCAGTCACAATAAGTTAGCGTAAATGTCAAAAGATGTAATAAAACTGTTTCAATGGTATTTAAAAAATAACCAAAGAATTATTTTTTTGTTGAAACCTTTTTGAAAACATGCTTGGATATTGCTCTTTCTTTGAGAAACCAATTAAGCGTGGACATATCACAAGTTATTGAAATTAAGACCTAAAACTAAAACTAATTATATGATCGTGGTGAGATCAAAGCTTCGCTAGCTGGGCCATATAGAAAGAATGGAAGAGAATCGTGCAGTGAAACAAGCATACTTGGAACGTCCGACATAGATACCGCTGGAGTAATGAAGTTCGGCAAGACCTACGCGAACTCCACGTCGATGATTGGCAGGAAATGGCACAAGACAGACTAAAATAGCAAATTTATTATTGGAGGCCAAGATTCAGCTTGGGTCTCTGCGCCAAAATGAATGTATGAATAAATGTATTCTTCAGGGATGGACACCAGGTTAGATGGACGAGGTCTGTCCCACTCATGGGCTGACTACGCCATTGATCATTGTATATACAAATAATCTATATTATATTATCATATACCTATTGTTAAAAAAAAAAACTAATATGGGACATAATAATAATAATAACATATGGGACAACATCCACACAAAGGTCTTTAGGTCCCAAACTAGGCAGAGCCTGTACTATGGTAACCTGATTATTGATATACATACTTATATACATATACACACCCAGACACAGATCAAACAGACATGCTCATGCAAATGTTTGACATGTCCGGCGATCGAACCCTGGACCAGTGGCTCAGAAGGTAGGGGTTCTACCAACTGCGCCAACCGAACTTTAACAAAAAGTGACTCATTAGCAATTTTTTGCTACATAGGTTATTGGTCCAAGTATTTCTTTGATTTCAGATATATATTATGACGTAAGTATCCACTAAGAAAGGATTTTCCAATATTCACCCGCTAAGGACATGAAACGGTGGTCCGAATTTTGTATGGAGAAACAGGACCATGCGGGTGAAACCGTGGGGTGCAGTTCGTAGATTATAAAGCTACTCCGAGAGCGAACCCATTCACTTCATCTGCAACTTCTTATGAAAATCAAAGCAACAAGCCTAATATGGTAATGGCGTCTATATAAACTCTCAGATAGAGTGCAATGTTTCTGAAATCCAATTTCGCACTTGAAGCTCCCTATGTTTATCTTTCAGTTCGGGAAACGGTGATAAATAGACCCATTTGAATAGCTATCAGTCGAAATCCTTGAAGAATTTTAATTAAAATAGCTTGTTTGCACCACAGATAAATTTTATTCAGGGGTTTGTTGTACACATAAATTGAAGACTGCAAGACAAAATTAATTCATCATCGCGCTGTCTTAATGATATTTCATTCATCATTGTATATATGGATATACAATGATGAATGAGATATCATTTAGACCATGATGGACGAAATTAATGGACAAGCTATTAATTTGTGAAAGTTTGTCATTTACTTTATCATTATGTTTTTCGTTGTATGTTGTTTCAGGTTTCGGATCAAATAATACGTAAGTAAGAACTATTTTTTCTAGAGTACGTTTTGTGGTTTTCAAGAATAAATACATATCTAGTTTCTACTCAATGTTTCTCTACGCTGTAGGTATGAATGATAAATCTCAACAAAATACCCGAGAGTTACATTTTTGGGTGCCATAGTAACAATAAATGTGTAAACAGTTTCGTCATGTCCGATTGTATGCCACAACCTTACACCACAAACATTACTGTCAGATGAGGTAGTTTAACATATAAAAATATAAAACACTAGTAGTAGTAGTAGTACATAGTCGATATAATCGTTATTATTATAAACTAGCTGACCCGCCAGCGGCTTTGCTCGCGGTCTTGATGTAGTGGTGGAGACACCGCTTTAGAATTCGAAGATCTGGGTTGTTGCTCAGGGTCTGGGAAAAACAAAATATCCAAGGTCAATAGACCTTTTGACCTTCTGTATATTTCCAAAAGAACTATGATTAAGTTATGAGAATTACTTATGATCGTGTCTGTCGACGTAGGTATATGGGGAGCAGCAATCATTTCAAGCTTTTAAATCTCACTGTGAGGATCACCGTGCTTTCGTGAGGTAACACGGATCATGTACTGAATGTGTAAACACGGGGTAGTTAGACAGGGATGTGTAGCGTCAACGTGGCTATACATGGAAAGCTTGTTTCTAAGATTCAAAGGTATAGTGAATGTAGATTGAGAATCGAAGAGTTTCTCAACTACAAGGAAATGACGGCTAATTTAATAGATAATAAAGCTTAGTTAATTGACCGAACGAGCGAAGCGTTTCTGGTTTAACTGGCCAAACTTACTTTCATCTGTCCGTATGTTTGTCAGAGTATTCGTTGCGTTGGTCTTTCTGTACAGGTCGCAACTTTTATCCAATCTTGACAAAACTTGGTATGTGTGTTACTATTTAATTGAGCTTTTTGTCGTCAGCGATATTGATTGGGGGTGTACTTTCTTAAAAAGGGGGGAAGTTTGCTGCGGCGCTATTTATGGACCGATTTGGATAAAATTTGGCACACACATTAAGTACCTGACTTTAAAGAATAATTTCGAATATGAGCATAATCAAATGGTTTTCGAGATAATAGGTTGTGAAGTACTGCGAAAAATTGCCGCTGATAAGACTGTGCTCACGAGGTCTACCTTTCGCAGAACTGCTAGTAAGTAGTCACCCAGCCTTCGAAGCACAGGGTCCCAGGTTCAATCCTTGGCTAGGTCAAATATTTTGTAAGGAACAGAATTGTTTGCTCTCGGGCATTGGCTGTTCTAACGTGTTATTATGTGTGTCTATGCGTCACGCTTTGACATTTAATTATGAGCTACCTGTGTCACAGTACGCAGTTATTCGTGCTAGCCCCACAAGGTGTACGAGTCCGACTCATATTTTGACCGGTTTTTTAATAGTAGATTAGTAGCCAACGGCTGCAATTGATGCTTACACCCGAGCTTACTACTCTGCTTTACATCTTGATTGTGAGGTAAGTAGAAAAAACCGGCATTACAAAAATAAAATTGATGACTATTATACTCATACGAAGACAAGGCTGAATAGCGAAGCGACCTCTTTTGTCATTGGGCTGAATGCATGATGTCTATTGCCAGATGATAGTAAGATGTACGCGAACTTTTTGAAAGAGTGAAGTGTTTTTTTAAATTACTTATCGCCCTAGGGCTTTTCTAGCTACATTATTACCTTAGAGCGCTAATGGGTCACCTACAAGCCCCATTTGGGGGTAATAAGGACCTACTTACCGAATATGAGAGATGTAAAGTAATATTAAATTATATTTTATAAATAAATGTTATAAAATAGGAATACCTTTAATAGTTTTATTTCTTCAAGTATTATAACGATTTACATCAAACAATTTCAAAATATTATTTATTATAATAAGCCAACTTTCTTATGGTATAAATAAATAAATGTAATTCATTCACTGTTTTCTATCCTCAGAACGTTTAATGATAATAATGTTTATTCAACTATCTCTATTTGCTTTGGAACGACAACATACCACACGGCAAATCAAACACAAATATTTGCTCATGAAAAAGTGTGAAGTAACTTTCTTGTATTTACTCGTATCTGAAACTAATAAAGATATATTTTACAAAGTCAGAAAAACAACGTTTTCTAACATTTATATATTCGAATAGCTACTACTATATATGTAATGTTTTAAATTTTTTTAACAAAGGCACTCAACAGTGCCGGCACAGTGCCGACATGTGCCGATCAGTAACGTATCCGTCAGTGTCAGTGAAAATAGTTATTTGTGCAATAAGAGAGCAAAGTCGTTTTGTGCTGCGAGTGCTGATTTTGAATCCTTAGTGTGGCAAAAGATTCAAAGGCACGAGATGCAAAAAACTTTGATCTCGTGTAACACACATTACTTTTCACTTTAGCAGCGAGAAAATTTTAGGAGATAAAATAATAAACAGGAATAGATTCAAATACTTATTTCATCATCATCATCTCAGCCGTAGGACGTCCACTGCTTAACATATGCCTCCCCCATATACTACTTATTTATTGTGAATTAAAATAATTAACGTTGTAGGTAGAGGTACCAATTTAATAAAATGGAACATTTTCAAAGTTAAAAGTAAAATTACTGAACTCTGCAAATTAAAAGTAATAGATTTATTTGGCAACGTTATAGTTGCATTGAGTTGAGTTTGATTATCTGGGGTTAAGGTTTCTGCAGTGCAAGTACCGAACTTACCGATCGAGAAATTTGAATCTTGAACTCGTCTTACTTCGAAAAAACGGGGATTTTTTTGGCCAACTTGTATTCTCCAAGTGGGCCCCCGAACACGCTCATTTGGTTTGTCGGTCCCTCTACCAAACTCCCTGTAGATCTTTTGTCAATCACTGCAAGTAAGCAACATAATTAAGCTATCAGTAGACAAATTCAATAAGTTTTTACGATTATAACGGTGACCCTAGCATGGAACTGTAAAATTACGTTTGAGTTCATCGATAAGATCCATATTTAAATTTTGTGGTCTAGGACGTATTCAGTTCTGTAACTGCACCTCTTCAATAATTAATAGCTTTTTAATGGACGGTTAAATGTTGCGTTCCGTTTAAATGTTTCATCCTGCTCCCAGTGTGTACGTGCTTTTAATTGCCTCTGACGTTTACTGAAAAAAAGAGGTTTGTTTAAACCGAGAAATGAATATTCAAATTTACTTTTGTTTGGTCCAGTGTGGTGTTCGACGGTAGAATTAAATTTCGCGAAATTAGTGGAAAAATAGATAGCACTGGCCTGTGATACTTTGCGTTGTTTTATTTTATGTGGATTTTTTGGAAAATGTAGCGAAAGGCAAGAAGAAAGTTTTATATAAACTCACCACTTCAGACCATAATTTCCAGACCAACTATTTCAGAGCGATGTTATTAAATGATTTTATAGCTGACATGAAGAATAGACGCTCGAATAAGTTTTCCGTACGTCGTTACAACATGTTAACTGGATAAGTCCAACTACATACATGACATTCGAAGCGATAACCCGCAGATACGAGTTAAGGAGAAGTGCTATGTATATTATGCCATGAATGTGAGAGGTCATATATAAAAAATAAATTTAAAAAACAACTTTATTTTAGTGAGCCTTGCTACTTACGGGATGATTGTCATTCATCGTCAATAAGGATATCATCAAGATAGGCGATTTCAGTTATTGGAGTGTAACTCAAAAACCGCTTGACCGAATTATATCAAGTTGCATAGAGGTCTCTTTTCACATTTCACATCATTTCACACGGGAAGCACCAGCTTAGAAATAAAACAAAATCATCAAAGTCGATTACCCAGTCAAAAATTCAGAGTTAATAATCTAAAAAAAAACAAGTGGAATTGAGAACCTCCTTCTTTTTGAAGTCGGTTAAAAAATCACACTTATTTCGAAAGTGATGATGATTGGCCAGTACCACCAACTCGGGATCCAGTGACCTAATAAACTGCCAAGGCCAGCACAATACTGCGATACTTCTGGACACAGTGAGTGACCACTGCGTGCATCGGGGAAAATATGAAAAGATGACAATTAAAATTTAACATCAAAAATACTTACACTACCAGGAATGCACATACTACAAATATGTACATAAGTGCGCAAATACCGGCATTTCTTCAAATCAAACTTGGAAGCAAATGATAATTATAACAAATTATAACAAACATTAACTTAAATTACCAGCAACAATTAAAATTTCAAATCAATATTTTTAATAAGCTTTAGAGTCACTTACTGGGCATAAAATCCCAAAATGCTGCCAGATCCAGGGGAAGCTTCAAGCGCGTCTTGAAATAAAGTTTTTGGTCGATATCTCGGAAACTATGCGCTTCAAGACAAAAGTTCTTACAACCATTATTGTAGAGAATACAATTTTGCATCTTTTATTGCTTGCAAACATTTTTGTAAAACTTACCTTTTACGATTTATTGCCTGTGAACAGTTTGAACAAGCAGTTTTTCTTTTAGCTGTCACAGATTTTTCGAAATTCTAATGGCTCATTTTAAATACATCCAGTCATAAAATCAGTGTAATTATTTGACACTATATATATTTAAGAAAGCTATTTGTAATGTAAAATCAACCAGAACTCTCTAAAGTAGAAGAAACTAAGTTCGAAATGCTCCAAGCTGGAATGAAACAAACGTTTTCAAGGAGTTAAAAGTTAGTTCACAGGAGTTAATGTTTCCGATTCTTAACAACAAATTCGTTTGGAGTAGGTATACCATATAGTAGTTTTCATAGCTGGATATTTGGTATTTTTTTTTTTTTGTAATTTAACTTTAAACACATTTAAAAATAATAAAACAAAATTATTACACAACAATAACTAACTGCAATGAAATTGAATTTTGTATTTCCGACATTTTTGTCTTCGTTGTAAATATTTAATGTATTAATTTTAGTTAACTTTAATGTAACTTTTTATCTCCTATCACTGTTAAATTGTGAAAGCTGTAAACGCCTGTTAAAGGTATACATATCAGAACACTTATATATTTGTAAGTGTTAACTCATAGTTTTTATTTAATTTGTATACTGTTGGTGTTTCTATATAAAATAAATAAATAAATAAATTTGGTAAAGTAACATACACGTCAATTAAGATTTTTTTAGATATAACAAATTTTAGGTAGCAATCGTTAATGTCAGTCCTTTTTAACGCTTTTAGGGTTAAAAATAGAAAAAACCCGGAACAGTGCAAATCAGACTCTTGCACCCTACCGCCATATCACCTTACAATACAATATAATTAGTGTCATGTTTTCATCCTTACTGCGAGCCAGACACGCGTTTGGCCAGTTTTTATTATTTGACATTTTGCTGGATTTTCTAATTCTTATTCCTTTTTCATTGAGGGTGTTGTGCATTTTCCCCTGCAAGCCCCTCTCTGCTCTAGAGTTTCATAGAGTTTTATTAACAAAACAAAATATTGACATGTTTATAAATTACATATTTGAACCGTAGAACGTTTTTCAAAATCTGGTGTAGGTAATAGATCATTTTATAAAGGTATAAAACGGTTTTTTTTCTTCTTATATTTTAATGAAATTGAGGGAGTGAGCTTGAATGAAGTATGTGCAACGACTCGCCAAGTATACTTTCATCCTTCCGTGTGTTGGTACTTGCGCACAAGTCGTATCTTTTCTACCGACTTCCAAAAAAGGCGAAGGTACTCAATTCGACTGTATTTTTTTGATGTTTGTTACCTCATAACTTTCAGCTGGGTGAACCGATTCACAAAATTCTTTTGTTTGAAAGCTGGTGCTTCCCGTGTGGTCCCATTTAAATTTCATCAAATTCGGTCCAGTAGTTTTTGAGATCCACTCCAATAACTGAATAGAATGGAAGTCGGTATTCAATTTTTCAAATTGTCCTTGTAACTAAACTTTTCGAAATTCTGTATACAGTTTCTACGATTCCGTAGAAATTTTTGGTAATAGGCGTATTTTAATTTATGTGGTATTTGCCTCAAATTGGGGAAAGTTAGCTGCGGCGCTATCTACCGGTTGATTTTGGTAATATCAGAGAAAAGTTTTTGCTCACTTACAGTAGACTTATACTTTTCGAAGAACGAGTAAAAATCCTAAAGTGATTATGTAGCATGGTAACCCTTTCCAAGAAGTGTTCTTTTGTAGTACAAGCATAATGTGACCAACTAGATTGAAATTCCTCAGGCTCGTTAACTTAACTGTTGTTTCCGTTCGAACAGTACGAGAAGTTCGAGAGTCCTCCACTTTTTATTTGTAAGGCGTTAAACAAATATTTGTATCGGAAATATTGGACTTAGTTTTTTTTAAATATAAATACGGGATTACTCACGTAATATTTATCGGATAGGTCCGACTATAGTTTCGACCACATTCGGTGGTCTTTTTCAAGGAGTATTTTGACAATTTGTTCAAGGAAAAAAGGAAGATTTTTCAATGATATTCGGAGGCTGAACAAGCACGAGTCTCACCCGGTGTTAAGCGGTAACCTTTGCCACAAGTGACAAACTTCACTGTGCCCGTAACCCCTGAGACATTTTAAGATGTTAAATCTCAATGTGCCTGTAGTTCCGCTGGCACCCTTACTTTTCAAACCAGAACACATTAATGGAAAAATCACTGCTTCGTGGTAGAAATAGAATGGCGTACATCCCTAGACGAACTCATTCACAAAGAGTTGAACTGCCAAGATTGTGAGATTATGGCAGCACTTATAATCTCAGAATTATGGCTTGATTTCTGTCGCACACTGATGTAAGTGGTTCTAACTATGAAAAATATGAAAATGTTATAAAACAAGTACAATTTAAAAAATTTTATACCGACTTCCATTCTATTCAGTTATTGTAGTGTAACTCAAAAACTACTGAACCGAATTTGATGAAATTTAAATGGGACCACACGGGAAGCACCAGCTTTCAAACAAAAAAATGAGTACCTCCTCCTTTCTGAAAGTCGGTAGAAAATCTGTAAATTATATGCAATTCACTAATGAGACGGGCAAGTTGTGCACCTCTGTGTTACACTTGAGGTAAGTTAAAATACAAATGTCTTCACCCATTTATACCCCCTTAGGGGTTGAATTTCAAAGAACCCTTTCTAAGTACACCTCTAACCCACCAAGACAAAAACACCCTCCAAATTTCAAGTTTCTACGACTGACCGGGGTTTAGGCTGTGCGTTGTCTGTCGGTTAGTCTGGAATTTGATTCTTATCTATATCGATGATCCCATATAGACGCATTTAATATAAACGTATCTTAGAAACTACTATTTGTTATAAACGTATATTTAAAACGTACCTATGTATGTATGCAATACTGTGTCAAAAAAGACAAAATGTTTGAAGTTTTCTTTGCCTACTGTTCCATATTTGGAGTACAACACTTGATGGAGTTAAACTCGTAATGGACAAGGCAACAGTCTTCCTAGGCATTAAAATTGACGCAAAATTACAATGAGGTACTCATATAAATGCACTGGGAGACTCAGTTCTGCATATGCGGTACGTAAAATAAGAGAGCTAACAGATGCTTCTACGACGCAGTTAGTATATTTTGCATATTTCCACAGTGTTATGTCATATGGGATAGGTATTGCTATGGGGTTCAGCGGCTGATATAGAGACCATATATATCCTACAGAAACGTGCTATTTGAGCTATATACGAAATGGGTCCCCGTGTATCTTTGAGAGATTTATTTAAAGAAATCAATATATTAAGTTTGCCTTTCTTATATGTATTTGAAAATATAATGTATGTTCGTAAAAACTTACATAAATCTAAGTTAAATAGTGATCACCACACTTTTAATACTAGAAATACAAATAGGATAGCTGTACCTAGTTTTAGACTTGCGAAGACTAATAAGTAATTCCTGGGATTGTGTGCGTTTTTACAATAAAATCCCAAAACACATAACTGAGCTCACAGAGGGCAAATTCAAGTTGACTGTAAAAAACGTTTTAATATAAAAAGCTTATTAATTAATTATTAATTAAAAATACGGGATTACTCACGTAATATTTATCGGATAGGTCCGACTATAGTATCACGAGCGCTACGAGCGGCCGCCCGCAGTGCTAAGCGAGACGTCATCGACGCGGGCGTCCCGAACACTCCTTGAAAAAGGCCACCGAATGTGGTCGAAACTATAGTCGGACCTATCCGATAAATATTACGTGAGTAATCCCGTATTTTTAATTAATAATGATTGAAAACCACGTTAGTTTTTATATAAAAAGCTTATAATAATGTTATATGATTATTAACGGGATATTTACCGTGGTAAGGTTGTGGAATGAGCTCCCGATATTTCGGCGCAGTTACATGCACCATGTTCACGGGAAGACTGAAGAATGCGGGTGGTTGGTCAAAAAGTTTAAAAGTTAGGTGCAGACATAACGATCTACCCTCTTTCTTAGTCTTTTGCTACGGTTATCACTGGAACTCGAACTCGATCCTAAGTCCCGACAAAACACACTCACTGTATCACTGCGTATAGTATTTTGAACACATTTTGAACGCGGACTTTTATTTTGAAAACAACCTAATACTGGATTCCACGCACTGGCGAGTTGAAAACCATCACCTCGATTGAAATTCTGGCATTTCGAGATCTCAATAGTTTCCTTTACTAGCCTTGGTATGTAATGGCGTTCGGTGGACAAGATTTTAGGGTTATGGAATTCAATCCAGTGGTTAGGACCCGCGTCCAGCAGCTGATGCCATAGCTGAGCATCTGCTGGACGCGGGTCCTAACCACTGGATTGAATTCCATAACCCTAAAATCTTGACATGACCCAATAAAAGTCGTGCTAAATCAATAACATCGTTCACTCCGCTATGACTCAGCTGACATAGTAGACGTTGCAGCACGCGCGTGGACCAATCCCTGTTTTCCTTCTGAAATTTAAACCAATCATCGAGCATGTCTCCTTGTAACATCGGAAGTTACCAATCGGAAGAACCAAGAAGGAATTCTTATTTGGAATGTTACGTCGTTTTGGTTTGAAGGAGCACTTTTTGTGTGGAATTTGTTCTGAGTTATGCTTCCAGACATTATTTCTTCGTAGTTTGAAGGTGTGTTTCGCGGCTAAATTACAGGCAAATGAGATGCTACTTAATATCTCAAATTTACGGGCGCAGTGTAGTTCATCACTTGTGAGGAAATGCATATGTTCTAGGCAGATGTTACCACAATCAGTTCATCTTGTTTATACCGTTTCCTAATAACTTAAAAAAATGAATAAACAAAATATTATCAGCTTTTTTAAGTATTCATAAAGTATATACTAATTTTGTGATGTTGTCGTCCGTACGTAATATTTTTGTTCGGTTGTCTGGAAGAGATAAAGAGCGCTCTAAACTATAAGACCACAAGGTGGGCAATAGTTCACCTAGTTTTCGCAGTATTGTACTTCCTTTTGATAAGAAATTAATGTAGTGTCTTAACGATGTTTATCAAGTTGGCCAGTCCTAGTGTCGGAGTTTTGATGATCACCCGAATGCTTGTGAGATTGTCTAATGTGCCTGCATATTTCCCTAAGACAACTACGAGGTACCACAACTAAACGTGCATCATTTGAAAATGCCACCAGGATTCAAAAATCCAAGTACAGACCTCAGAAAGCTTTACTTAACCTAGTTGCTCTCACCAAGTACTGCTATGAATGTACACTTCAACTTTCTTTAAACATTTTCCGCTGCAGTTGAAATATCCGAAGCAAATCATCGATAAAACAAGACGGTATAAAAAATTCATAGTTCAAAGTTAACGGGAACTATAAAGCTACTTCATAGGAAATTCGCTTGTTTTTCCATTATAGACGTCGAAAACAGGGAGTTAAAGTCAACTTCGTTATAGATGAATTTGCGTTCTTTCGGAGTAAACAAGAGCTGGCTCTGTTGGCTTTTTATTTTGTACGGTAATTGGATCCGGAGACCAGGCGGAGTTTTGTAATTTTGTATACCTAACGATATGCGTAAGAAACAAAATATATTTCTACAAACTTTGTACAGAATTCACGACAATATTATAAATACTAGATTTCGTAAATGATTGAATATTTTGAACTCTCCAGAAGAGAACTCCATTACAGATGGTTTCGAAAGAAATTTAGAATGAAAATCGTTTTATTTGTGTTTAGAAAGGATTACGCATAGTCTACTTTTGCCCTCATTAAAGCACTAACGCATGCTTTAGCGATCTCAAACATTGAAATTTATAGAGATAAAAATTCACATCCCGTCCGAGAATGTGAATTCTTTCAATCATTCTATAAATTTCAATATTAAAGTGATTTAGTTACGGGTTTTATTGAGTAAACATTATAATGATAAACGTGAAAGATGTGTCAGGGAAGGTGTGATTGTATGAAAATTATTACTCGAACGTTAGTTACTTCTTCACGCTGAAACGGTTGAACGTAGGTATTTGGAAGAAATTTGGGACAGAATTAGCACATACGTAACATTAACACAACAGCTACCATTTATACTGACTCATCGGGTAGTTTCTTAGGGATCGCCATAATTTTCTACTTATAGTTCTACACGGACGTTGTTGCAGGTTGAAACTTGTAACATAGAAACGAGGAAAGCTTTGTGATTTATTTATTTCGAAGTTATTATTCAGAAGTATTCTACATCAGACAAGCCTCATGTTATTTGTGAGCCTGTCTCAAATGATTAGCAATTTCTTCAATGTAAAAATTTAAAACACACACACTTTGATACTTAAAATATATTGCCGTCGTCATAACCATAACCATAGGTAGGTCCAGAGTGGGCTACCTATGGCCGTCCAAGTGTCCAAGAAAGTACTATGGTGTCCAGTTCGTAATTGCCACTTGTACAAACATATCTTAACCAACAGCTATCAGTTAGTTGAGTGATATCGCCTGCCCATTACCACATCTCCTTGCAAATTCTGAGAGCAATGTTTTGTATTTTAACGCCTAAAGAAACTAACAAGCATCTTTCCATTGCTCCTGTTGTAACACTAAATTTACTAAAAAAAGGTCACAGAAAGACTACGTCTCAGTACCTACAGAATCACTGGCAACATACATTGAAGGTATCTTATGCGATAGTATTATCGCGCTTATGCTTTTAGGTTACGGTATGCTGCAGATGTCGTCATACATCGGTGACGAAGTAGAACTTTATAGCTGGAAGATCTGTCAAAGGTATATAAAGTAGAGTAGTAGATAGTTTTCAACCACGTATACGTCATTGTTTTTCACTTCCACCGCTACCAACACTATGGGCATAGACAAACTTTGTATATATAGTACGGATGCAATATTGGAGATAATTTTCATGTCTAAATGTTTAGGTCCACCTTTTGAAAACTTTACCGAGCCCTTGAGTTATTTTATTATATTACAGAGTATACTGAGTTCTGAAATAACATCTGTCACAGTGGCTAAGTACGTAGGCAAAAACGAAGGTTAGTATGAATTGAAATGAATCGATGTACATAATGTGTAGCCCAGAAGCGAGATACTTATGTAGTTCTCCAGCAAAATGGTGTCAGCTTTTTTTGTCAGTTATTGTTTTATTAGAGTACCACAACTTTGTACTTACTATTCCATTATCTGTTTACTAGATATACTAGATTAGTTAGTATTAGTATTTTTTTATAGTTTATTTTCCGTCACTTATCATTGAAACTAAAAATATAATACGTTTATTATACGTAGGTATACAGTTATGTATACACACGCGTGCGTATATTACGTATACAAAATGAAATAAGTATTTTATCTTATCTTGTTAAGATGGTTACATGCTACAGTAAGCTCATGTATAAATACAGTCAACCTTATGTATTTATGTACATTGTGAAACCTTATGTAATTATTAAATAATGCCTTACATGCTATATTTTAAACACAACATTACGTATCGTCAAGTCTTTATATCCTCGAAAACCCTTTCGAGGATATAAAGACTTGGGAATTGTGTATGTAAAACACCGCTGCTTACCCAAGCAGCGGTGTTTTATATACACAATTACCTGCCTACCAACTTTTTTTTATACCTACCTTTTGCCAGATAGGTTTTTGCTCCCATGTAATAGAGGGCGAGCCTATTGCCATCTATGGTTTTCGCACTGTTTTACGCTCCGGACTGCTATTGAGAATTTTCTTATCAAAAACCTCAATAACTGTTCAACCCGGGATCAAACCCATGACCACAAGATTCCGAAACGGCCCTCCCAAGTGCAACCGAGCGAAGCGCTGGCGGGTGAGCTCGTTGGAAATAAAGTACATTGTAGGAATAATATTTTCAAGAGGTCCTGAGTATATAATACATTTTTATTTTCGGCGTTGGCTATATTTTATTTTAACGTAGCAATAGAGTTTGCAGTGCGTATATAATATATGCTCGTCTTATTACATGAGATTCTCACCTTCTAACATGCGACCAAGAAATTGTTTAATGTGAATGATTGATGTGTAATGGTGTAGGTAAATTAGTGATGATGGTACGTTATTATTTACAGAGTACCATTCGATCTAGCACTTATATTACCGTTGGAAGATGTGTAATACACACAAAATTGGCGACATGACAACATTTATGGGAGTCAGTTAAAAGTCTATTATTCGGTTGATATAATAAGAATTTTGATTATGATTATGAATGTTCCAGAATGTTCTTGGCAATCAATCAATCCCAAAAGCTAGTAGGTAGTAGATCGATGATCAGAACAACCGCTCTGGTTTTTTCCCAGGTAATTTTTAGTGTTATCTGGAAATCTGGAATAGAATCTGGAGATGTTTTGCCATGATTCGCCGCACATACGTCGTTGCGCTGATAAATAACAGGAAGCCAATAGAGCGAGTATATCTGCGAGTGACTAAATACCGGCGAGTTACGCATGTTATGTTTTGAAATTAATATTATATTCTTTCCTAACCTGGACTTTTCAAGTGTAGGCTATATCTGCCCGGATAAGAAAGCTTTTACATGTATTTAAAAAACAAAGATATGTGGCATTAATCAAACTCCTAAAAACTGTCAATTATGCTCTAGCTCAATCAGTCATGTCATACTAAATTTCGGCGTGGGGAGGTACCTATTTCCATTCAATGCTGCGGTTAGAGAGGGCGCAGAGGGCAGTTTTGAAGGTTATGTTTGGTAAGACGTAATATCGCACGACAAAACTGTACAACGAGTATTCGGTTTTATCGGTGAGACAGCTCTTTGTGCTACATGTGTAATTTTAAAAACATAGAACTGCTCTGGCAAGTAGACATATTCATATAATAAGCTCACAGCTGCACAATACTGCAAATGAGTGTAACAATATAGCCCCACTAACCTTGAAAGCCTCTAAGAAACCCGTAACTGTTTGGATCAAAAAATTATAATATTATAAAAATGAAAACCTATTTATGGTTATTAAATAATGGTTGGTCGAATCGGTAAATGCACAAACACACACAGATATATTATCTCAAACGCCATATACACACACTCGCACACACACACAGGTAGATCCGCAAATTATAATTGAGGCATTGAGGTGTTTTAGGCGTGACGCCTCAGATATCTCAAAATACTACCCAGCCGCGTTTGACTTCGATAATTTTGAAAACTATAAGTTCCTAACTGAACATAGCATGTGATTGTCCGTGTTTATCTTAAGGTTCGCGTTTTACTCGTTAAAAAACTCTATTTAGAGTTCAGATCATCGTGCTGATGTCTTCCATCGATTTAAGGTGCAAGTTGGTAGCCGGCTACACGTCGTAGCCGCAGACGACGTGTCGTTGCTTCATGTCGCCGCGTCACGTCATCGCGCCATGTCGCTGCAGTCATGATTTTGAACCCGACTGCAGACGGCAATTGCAGATGGCATCAACTATTTGAAAAGCGATACGAAAGGGTTTGTTTAAAAGCTTTTTATTTGTTTTACTACGTAGATTGGTACTCGCGAGCGGCACTACAGCCGCGCGATACTCTAAGCCTACGAATAATAATAAGTCAGGAACAGTAACTGCGTTAAAAAAATAACCCAACAAAAGTCGTGTTCAAGTAGGCGGGGCTTAAAAGTCGTGTTCAGTACGTCATCAGTCGGACATTTTTCTTGCAAGCGAGCACACGTGAAATCTTCACATACATTTTAATTTTTATCATTGTGAACTACAGCTGTGAATCATCATGCCAGCATGGTTTGTGAAGTGGTGCAGGATCCATACAAGATTAAACTGTCCAGGAATCACTTTTATTAGTACGTAGTAGCAAAATTATATTTATATTCAAATATGTTCAAATACGTATACAAACCGAGATGGTCAATACTATGCAAAATAAAGTCAGTCTATTTTTGTTTAATGTATATTTTTTTACAGAACTGAATATTGAAATGTAACAGCAATGTATTTTGCTTATTTTGTTTTAATTCCATTTCCTTGCCGATCCAATGCAGTAAAATAAATGCCTATCTGCACTTAAGCTAGAAAGACAAGAGTATGACTAGATGCCTGTGAAAACCAGCATTATATACTTACTCCGTTCATTTTGAATAAAAAAAAAAAAAAACGTGTGGCACTCGGAGACTGCCGCGGTAAAGCTATTGTATAGCTGTTATTATCAACTTATGCAATTATAATTATTTAACCAATGCCATCTGGAGGCGAGTTGCTGAACTAAAGAGACAAGCGTGATATTTCAAAAAGTCATTAAATGTTCTGCTATTCATCGATAGAGGCCAAATCAACTTATGCAATTATAATTATCTAACCAATGCCATCTAGAGGTAGTCTTGAGTGAATCGCCCGCAATACTTACATGTTATTTTTAAACACAACATAACAAATGGTTTCGCCTATATATCCTCGAAGGGGTAAGCAACGGTGTTTTCAACTCCTACATTTAATTTTTTTATTTTTTATATACTTTTATTTTATATTTATATAAATTTATTTTTGTTTGTGCCTTAAGTTTGTGTCGCTCGTATTTTGACAGCTCGATACACTAGACTCAAGGGGGATGAAATGTAACACAAATACCGTCAAGGGTGATGAAATGTAATTACAGTTTTTTTAATGGTGATTAATTTTATATATGTATGTACTCGTAATTCCTGTCTTTTATTATTAGCGTTTACTGATTGATACACTTAGTAATTTTTTTTCTTGGATTTCTATTATAACAATGGCGTTTGACCATGTACATATTTTATGACATTTTGGTATTTTTAGATGGATGTCTGGTCAGGGTGAGGCCTTGAAGAAGATAAGAAGCTACTCGAAGTACTAACCCTGCGCAGACGTAGTCGCGGGCACCTGCAAGTTAAATATATTTTTGGTTATTTAATCTCACTTTACTATATTGCGAAAAAAGAGTCTCTTCTAATTACTTCTAGACGAAAACTTAAAATTTTTGCGGGACATAGAGTTCACTGAATTTTAAAAAGTAACCGATATAAAAAAACAAATAAAAAACATTGTGTATATTATTGACTTGGTCCAATCCACTTGTTGCATTACATCGTCCACGCCGCTACGACTCAGTTGTCACAGTAGACGTTGCAGCACGCGCGAAAGCCAATCCCTGCTTTCCTTCTGAATTTAAACCAATCACCGAACATGTCTATTTGTAACCTCGGAAGTAATTTGTATTTGGAATCATGCGTCGTTTTGGTTTGAAGGGCCACTTTTTGTGTGGAATTTGTTCTGAATTATGCTTCCTGACTTATTATTATTCGTAGCTCTAAGCTAAGAGCAATCATCGTTGCATTTTTGACAACATCCGTGAAACAAATGAAGAGATGACAATAAATGTTGGAAAAGCAACCTTATGGACAAGGGCGATATCTCATAAAGTATTTGACATCGGTGAGCTCATAACCCGTTAGGATACATTATTTCTATGCTCATAACCATTACAGAATCGCACGGCTGATCTGCGGTCGGGCATCAGTCTGATCTGCCGCTCGACGACGTGACGCTAGCTTCGTGTCCCTAACTACGAATGGTGTTTCATAGAAATACATAGAAACCAGTAGTGTCGCTGTGACACGTCGTTTGCCGCGGCTTCATAAAGCCGGCTTTCAACTGGCACCTTAGACACACAATTGTATGAGATGACAATATGTAAACTGAATGAAGATGCTTTCAATGTGAGTGATGTAGGTAACTATACTCACAGCAGTAGTTTTGAAGCTCAAATCACTAATCAATATTTCATATGGTCTTTTGAGTATATTGCTTTTGCAGTCGTATCTGATAAACACTGATCCATTCTAGGTCATAAGGACCGGATTCATAATAATATAAATAAAAAGAAATGAACAAATGTGTATGACAGGAATTAATGTTTATGAAGTCGTATCAACACGAGATATGTGACAAAAGACACAGTTTCGCAACTCTCCAAACATAAATCAAAGAAAGCCGTTAGCCTTAACGGCTTGACTGTACGTCAGGCCACCTCACAGTTGTATATAAAACGTCTTAAAGACTTTGTAGCATTGGCATCTTTATTATATTATATTATATTATATTATATTATATTATATTATATTATATTATATTATATTATATTATATTATATTATATTATATTATATTATATTATATTATATTATATTATATTATATTATATTATATTATATTATATTATATTATATTATATTATATTATATTATATTATATTATATTATATTATATTATATTATATTATATTTTATTATCATAGGAAAACTAACAGCTCTAAGTACAGTTATTGTATACATAATATCATATGGCTAAGAATTAGCTTTTTAAAGTTTCCACAAGTGAGTTCTTTAGTACACTCTAATTACTGGGAATCGTAAAAATACCTAATGCTGTAAGCATTAGGTATTTTTACGAATCTAATGTACAAACTACAAGGGTTTCATAACAAATACAACAATAAAATCTATATATATATCACAACAATCACATCCGCCGGTTACTATACAATTAGAATAATTTAATTTATCATTGAAAAATGATTTGCATATACCTATTTCATTTAAAGATGCGATGATTATTGTTAAATATGTCTATACTTTTCGAATATTGTTTGTTGTAGTTTCTACATGTGCGGGTAATAAATGAATTATGTCTATAATTTGTACGACAATTTGGTACATGAAGATGTAAATAATTTCTTCTGACGGGTGATCTACTGGGGACCTCCAGGCCGATTGTGGAACGCAGAGAGGGTGTGTCCACTCTGCAGTTCAGAATATTAAATAAAAACGTTAAGTCTGCAGCTTTTCTGCGTATATACAATGGTAATATGTGATTTATTTTATATTATGGTAGGTATATAGCAGTAAAATTATCATATTTTACATAAAATGAATAATTATCAAAGGAATACCCATCGACATTTTTTCGTCAGAAAGGTATCATTAAACAAGAAAGCACGTAATAAGATTTTAATGAGGTTTAGAAATTTAAATTTCCCAGAGATGCGGGGTGGTCTCACAAAGTTGTGCGAAAGTTCACCCCTCTCCTTTCTATCGATCATTCATTAGTATCAGTTTGTAACAATTTGAAACAAGGTTTTACTCGGATAACTGATTGGGTATCGAGGGAGAATGTAAGTATTGTATGATTAATTAATTTCAGAAAAAAGTAATATAGGCACCTAAGTTTATTTTTATTGTTTAAACCGACACACTATATATTATTGCTATTTATAGAGAGAAAAATTCACATCCTTGAACGGGATTCGAACCCGCGTCTTCTGACTCTCCGTGTCAGACGCCATTGACCAACTAGGCCACCGAGGTTCTGGTCCGAGCATCGAATTTTAACTCTCTATTTGACTAACCTGTCTTGCGGGGAAGGAGCGACATCTATTGGACAGCTTTGACAATACCATCCAACCGAAAGAAGCATTATTTAGAAATACTTGAACTTTCGTATTGACATCGCAACCCTTGTAATTTTTATAATATTACTTTTTAAAGCACTAACACATACTTTAGCGATCTCAATAAACACTATAGATTATTTTGTATTCAGTTTGTAAATTTATAAACGCTATGGGAAATAAAAATATCAACCTCTGTTATTTGACGTTATAACAATTTTAGTTCAAATAGTAGTGTAGTTTTCAAGAACAAATCCCATCATAAACTGTCACTATGTTTTTATGTATGTTGGCAAACGAGCATGTGGCTCATCTGACGGTAAGTGATCACTGTCACCCACGGACATCCACAATAACAGATGTCTCGAGGATGCGTTGCCGGCCTTTGAGGAAGCTATAGGCTCTTTTCTTCCGGATCCCAAGTCGTATCTGTTTGGAAACACCTCAAGTGGCAGCTGGTTCCACTTAGTAGTAGTGTGAGGCAGAAAGTGCCGTCGGAATCGCACGTTTGTGGACTCCCAGACGTCAACAATCTCTCAATCAAAAGTGATCGGAAATTTCATAGGGACTTATGAAATTTCCGTCGTGATGTCCAATGGCGAAATTCAGCTGCAGGTATTAGACCAAACAGTTCCTCGGATCTATCTGGCTATCCGATCACACGCTCTGCCAGCCAATTCAAGCTACGCGTCAAAGTCTCTAAACCTTCACTAATAACGTTTTGCAACATTTTCGGTTCAAACTACCTCTGTTTTTGGTTGTAGTTGGTCACTAGTATATATGACGAACAGGGGATCACATACAGGTACAAAATAAACATAGTATAACTGCTGGTAAATGTGAAAATTAGTTTGTTTGATTGCTGGTTTGTTATTCATTCACGTAGCAACGGAGCGTCAGATTGACGTGATTTTTACAAAAGATAGGCAAAGGATCAAAATGGACACAATACATTTTTGCATTTCAATCTTAAACATAGTTCCCATGGAATCGCTACAAACTCACGCTGAATCAGGATAAGAAGCATTTTCGACCATGTATGCCCGGGTTTTTTAAACGGTTACGGTAACCTCTGCCTGTCGTAAGAGCCGAGTCATGATGTGGCAATTGACACCGTGCCATCTTTAGAAGAAGGAGATGCGAAATGCTCTCAGAGTCGAGCCATAGGGCAATATGTCTTGATGGTCCCAATGCGTTCCTATGGAGATCCTAGGGTCATCAATAAGACATCGTAGAAGGCCACCGAGGGGGTTTTAGTGGAAAATCCCACATAACCCGGACGCTCCCTATAGTGTCTGGGTATCTATTAGAATTTCCCCCTCGTAAGAAAAAAAATAACAAAAAAAAGGATAAGAAGCATTTTGTGTTAACCGTGCGAGTATAAGCTATCTTCATCGCAAATTTGATCCAAATCCGTTGACCCATTTTGGCGTAAAAAAGGGGGGAACACATTGCAAAGTAATTTGGTGATCCATATCTCGGAAACGTTACACTCGAGGTGTCACAGAAAAGTGAAAGGTGTAACTTGCCTTCATTTTATTATACCTATATATGTCAAAAAACGATATTAAAAAATATTTATTGGCACTCCCGCTGAAAAGAAAACAATTATTTTGGTCTATTTGGGGGCGTGCACCACCCTCCCTCCCGCATAAAATGCTAATAGGAAGAATACAAAATAAAAAACACAAGAAACCCCAAATCAACCAAAACCGATTCGACACGTGTTTCGTCTCTACACGAGGCATCCTCAGGAGATGTTGACTCGTCGAGCGCTAGACCGACAGACTGTGGGGTTTCTTGTGTTTTTTATTTTGTATTCTTCCTATTAGCATTTTATGCGGGAGGGAGGGTGGTGCACGCCCCCAAATAGGCCAAAATCATTGTTTTCTTTTCAGCGGAAGTGTCACTAAACATTTTTTAATATCGTTTTTTGATAATGGATTTCCGCAAAGTAACGCCTGAATCAATAAATTATCTATATATCACTTATTAGTTATTATATTTAGTGATTTAGTGATAGTCAACATTTCAGATGTGTTCGTAGTACTATTGCTTATTCTACGGCAGTGGTGGCCAACCGGTTGATCGCGATCGACCAGTAGATCGCGACCATGCATCGGTCCAGTCGATCATGGCAAGGCAAAATTAATAGAAGTTTAGTATACAAAAAACAACCAAGAAATAAACACCTTTCTCGCCCGTCAGATGCTAACACATTGGATTCTTTAAAGTTATTTCCACAAACCTGACCTTGCTAATCTACAGGAAGGTGCTTCGATGCGATGCTCAAAATAAAAACATAAATTTGAGGTTTTTTAATATTTTTTTAATAACTTAAAAAAATATTTAAAAACCTCAAATTTATGTTTTTTCTCCTATTGAAATAAATAATATTGAAAATTTCATAAAGTAGGTAAGCATGTATGTAATTGGTAGATCGCATAGGGTTTCTTCAACAACAGTAGATCTTGGTTGTAAACAGGTTGGCCACCCCTGTTATACGGTATGGGTGCCACCTATTTAATTCATATTTAGTATAATATTTATAATTCTAAAATATTTTTTTAATATAATTTTTAATATATAACATTTTTTCAAATAAATTATTTAATTTAATCCAGTTTCCAGTACAATTTCATTTTATAAACCATAAAATAAATATACCTCGGACAAAACATATAGAAACCTTTTCTAATAGCTCATTATCAAGATTTTCCACGGCGCATGTACAAATCGATATCATTTTGATAACATGTTCTCTAGTTATTTTACTCTTAAGATGCCACTGACATATTTATGTTACCTGCTTTATTTTGAATCACTATTTATGTAGACATAAAGATAAAAGCGACATTCACGGTTAGTAGCAGTAGAACTCGTTCTGAACGAATTAGTCCGGGAAAGTACTGCCAACATAACTATTTCTACCGTAAACCAGTAATGTTTACATTACTTTGTTCTAGTTGAAGGGTATGGGTGGAGAAATTACAAACACATAAGACTTAACAACGTTATGTCTCCCGGTGATGGGTACAGTGCAGTTCGTCACTAGTGACAAAATACTTTTGGATAGGCAGAGGTTACTACTTAATAACAGGTGAGCCTCGTGCTTGTTGATGCCTTATATTTTGATTCAATAAGGAAGCGCTTCTGAAGATTTTAATTTCAAGTTCTAAGAGGGTTAAGCGAGTGGTGCCGTGGGCAGGTCTGCTAGTTTAATCCTACTAATGTTATAAACGCGAAAGTTGAATGAGAATGGATGTATGGATATACGGGTGTGTGGATCTTTTTTACTCTTTCACGCTCAAACGGCGGGGCCAATTTTGATTTTGAAGTTTGGTATGGAGGAAGATGAGGCGCTGGACACATAGGATACTTTTCATCATCATCCATCAGCACGCGGGTAAAAAAGCGTAATATTCTTTGACACAGCATAGACAAAATAACAAGATCTCGGCCTACGTTAAGATCGTAATGATGAAAGTTCTGTCAAAGTTTGTGTCAGTTTCTGATAGCTTAGTCAAAAGCACGCTATCATTTTGACAAGACGTGCTCGGCGACCGTCAAGGGTGAAGAAATGTAACACAAATACCGTCAAGGGAGATGAAATATAATTACAGATTAATTTTATATTTGTTTGTACTTGGTAAGTACTGTATTTTATTATTAGTGTGTACTGTTTGATTTACTAAGTACTTACGAGTACATTTACTCATATAAACATGTACATATTTTATTGCATTTTGGTATAAAAATAGATAGTAGTCGTAGTTTAGCTAGAAGCTATAGCTAGAATATATAGGCTTTGTACTCGAAATAAGCTACTCGAAGTACTAATCCTGCACCAGCTAGTATATACTAATAGATTCATTCCGCGACTCCGGCTGATGGTGGAATTCTTTTTTAAATGGGACAACATCCACACTAGTTCTTCAGGTCCCAAACTAGGCAGAGATGGTAACCTGAAGACTGATATACATACTTATATACATCAGCATATCACACCAAGACACAGGTCAAACAGAAATATTCATTCACACATGACTTGTCCGGGGATCAAATCCGGGATCAGTGATCAGATCAGTAGGGCATCTACTAACTGCGACGACCCATTTCAGAAAACAGGTCAAAAACAAAAAACCACAAATTCTCAAGATTGAGTCACAGAAGCCGTCCCAAGCCTATCACAGTTGAGCGCCAGCCTGCTATCTTACCATACATCAAGGGTGTCACTGATAAAATCGTTAATATCTTAAGACAAGCTTCAATAAAACAAACTTCAAGCGGCATTCAATTCAATTTCAGTCACAATTTCAAGATTAGCAAATTACTAATACGTATTAAAACAAATAACCTATACAAAAAAGGCTTTAGAACCTTGATTGTGAATGTGTTTTGTTGGACAAACAAAGAGAAGCATTGGTGTACGCGTTAAATAACATCGCTGACATGAAGAACCTGCGCTCGATCAAGTCTGCAGTATATGAGCATGCACTGGATAAGCCCAACCACTACATCCGGTTCGATAACCCAGAAATTCTATCTAGGGAGAACCGCTATGTGCAAAGATTCTTAAGAGAGGCCAAAAAAAATTAACACCTTAATTTAAAAAGAGATTATGGTTGGCAAGTACCACCTGCTTGGGATCTTAAAATTGGGATATTAATAGTTTAAACTATTAAAATCCCAAAGCCAGCACAATACTGCAAGACCTCTGGACACTGTGAGTGACTACTGCGTGCATCGGGAACGTTATGTTTAAAATATGATAGGCCGTACATAAAAATACTTTCCTTAACTTAATAACAGACAATTATCATCCAGTCTACCCGTGACCATGTTCACGGAAAAGTTTTCGCACCGTTAGATACTATAATATAATCGCGAATGCCTAAGAGATATTTTATTTGGTTCAAGTATATATTTATTCAAACCCAGCAATGCAAGCTCGAGGGTTGGGCTTGCGAATTTTCGTAGACGACGGTGGTCACTCAACACTAGATGAGCTGCCTGCTCGTTTGCCCTCCTACTCGTATTTAAAAAATTTGGTATCTTACTTTTACAAGCCACTTGCTACAAAACTCAAATAATGTCTAGTAAATGTATTACAATAATAATCTGTTATGCCTTGAAATACTTGTAGTATTACAACAAAAGCTATATAATGTAATAGTGTACTACATGGTAATAGGACACTTTCTAGCCTATGTTCTACCTGGGTAGCTATCACCTCAAGATTGAATCCTATAACTTTTATAACGCTGTGTTCCGGCAGCTGTATTTGAGAAGTAGATGTGATTGTAGTTTTCAACTTTGAATGAATCATATTTGATTATCAAGTTAGATAATGGTCAAACACTATAGCCTAAAAGCTCCGAAGTAACTTTCCTCTGTAGATATTTTAATATTTATATATATGTAAACAAATTGCGTCACACTTCATTTAGTTTGTACTTTTGCCATGTGATAACTTTGAGTACGAGTATAATTTATCTGTGTACTTGTTCGACTCTACGGAGCGGGCTGTCTGTGGATATAATTATTGATGCTATAAAGAGGTTATGTTAGGTTAAACTAAAGTGAGAATAATATTGGAATTTGAATATTTAAATAGCAATGATTCATAAGAACTGGTGAAACAATAGCTTTAAATGTTGTTTCTCTTTTCAGGTAAAACTTGTGGTTGTTTATGTTATAGAATGTTTTGTAAAAGTGTTAGAACTAGTGTAATAAAATAAAATTAACTCTTTTCAGAGCAACTCAATTTTGCTGATAGTTTTACTGTCCACCAAAATATCCAAGGATCATTATATATAAATATATGAAAATAAGGGGCCGCGATGGTTTTCAACCATACTTGAAACCTATTATCTAATACAAAAGTTAAAATACACGATATACTTGTACAACGTGTGGGGATAAGTGAATGTAAACAAAGCATGAATGCACATATTTAGCTCGACCTCAAAACATTTCAAACACATATTTAACTATTATAATTAACCGGCAAAACACTCACGTTAAGGATCGAACACGTCGACCCGCGTTTCGAACATGTCCGATGCTTATCTTCAGTGTACGGCGAGTGCGCAGTGGCGTCTGCGAGCTCCCGGGGGGGCGCGTGCCCGCCGACATGCTCCAAACCCGGGTCGACGTATTTGATCCTTAACGTGAGTGTTTTGCCGGTTAATAATAATAGTTAAATATGTGTCAAACTCACGAGAATTTCAATACAACAAATATCAAACACAGTTCTTAAAATAACCACCTGACATTCCTGAGTAATATTCAACTGTTTCGCTGCAATTCACTCCGTGAATTCACAAGTTCACTCCGTTACGTCCAGAGGATGGAGTTAAAGAGTTTTCCCTCCGCCGCCGTCGGGGTGCGAATCAACTGCAACTAACAGCTTCTAGTTTAAACCTAAGTGTAACCGTATTTAAATGAATTAATGTATTTTATAACACACGCAATACAGACAAAGAAAATTATACATAGATATACAAAAAGAAAATCGAGGTGTTTGTCACAATCCAGCATAAGCTCAGCAAAATGCTAGTTGCTAGCAAGCAACTAACGCTGGTCTTTCATTAGGATGGGAAGGTGACCTCACGCATGTGCTGAACCTACATCAAACAGCGCGAGCACAATACAAATAATAAAGCCAAATGTGCCTATGAAAACTCTTTAAATATGTTTTTATAAATTAAATGAGTAAAATACATCGATACACGTGTCTTTTTCAAATCCAGGCAATTAGTTCAATACGAATGCATATACTACTCTCTATGATACATAACGTATTAACTTAATTGCACTTATTGCTATATAAAATAGCTGTAACATATATAAGTTTTTAAACTATCATGGTCACAAACATAAGAGGTATTCAAATTATCAACGGGATAATTACCATGTATATTGGTACATGGTAATTATCCCGTTGATAATTTGAATACCTCTTAAGCTGTAACATATATTTAAAAAATTCTGACAAAACTAGTATCCGGCAAAATCTTTATTGAGTTTCGTTAATAATTACAGATATCACAAGCGGATACTGATATAATAAGTTTTGAATGACTTAAAATCATTTCGTATAAAATCGTAATATTGTATTATAATGTTATTTTAAAATCTCCCTAACATTACCAGATATACATCACTACTATAATTTAATACCTTACGAGCAATTCTTGTCTATTTAATGTGAATCTCCGAAACTGCTCCAAAGATTTTCAAGAAATCTAGTATGCAGGGGGTTCCGGGGGTGATACATAGATTTAGCTTTTCTTTTTAGAAAAAGTTGTATTATCCGGGGTTTCAGACAATGAAAAACTCTTGACAATCTGTTTTACCGACACAGAAATACTAAAGCTATCTTGAAAATAGATGGCGTTGTTAAGCAACACTAAGCCAAAACTGGTCAGGTTTCTTAAAACAAAACCGAGCAAAACTCGGTCATCTACATTGTCTTCCATATAATTATTTTGCCTTTGCTTTTTAAGGTCTAGGTAATACCACCTGTCTGACATAAACCCTCCTTCGGAATGGTGTTTGGCACGCGAAAGAAAATGTCACTAAAATTTAAATTAGTGAAAAATTTTGATTGAGATTGCTCTGTACGTATACATACCCCGTACGTACACAGCTGGCCACAAACATAAGCTTATCACATTTTAAATTTTAAATTAATTAGCAAATTAATGTGATTACATTACAACTAAAACTATTTCAGTTCCATGTATAGTTGTAGCAAGTTCATAACGCCCACATGCCTGTATCTTTCATCCTGATATGCTCAGCTCAGAATCAGAACGTACGTGACTGTTCAAGGGAATGCGTTCCTGAAACTTCAGCAGCGGTATCTCGACTCTTACCCTCATCACTCGTCACAAACAATACAGACACGCTTTATGAATATACTTGTATTTGCAATGGATGTTGTGGGCATAATTATGTAAATAGTTAACTGATTTCTCATATTAAACATGTACACAAAATATTCAGAGGGAATTCATGAAACAGAGAATTATTCCTTAACTGCTTTGCAGTTACGAAAGTGTTGTGCTGGTGACATTAAAACTACAGCCACTGTTATAGTGGCAATACACACGCCTCATTCTTCATCTGTGAGCAGTTCTTTTATCATCATCATCTGAGCCGTCCATCAGTGCACTGCTGAACATAAGCCTCCCCCATAATTTTCCAAAAGGCCGGTTGGAAGCGGCCTGCAGCCAACGTCGTCCTGCGACCTTTATCAGGTCGTTTTTCTACCGTGTCGGTGGGTGACTAACGCTGCGCTTGCCGGTCCGTGGTCTCCGTTGCAGAACCTTCCGGCCCCATCGGCCTCCTCATTTTTTTTGTTATATGACATGTTTATTCTTTACCATGTACATACATACAAAAACTTCAGCTATAGATTTATCATATACAGTGTGTTTAGTACGATGTAGTGATTTTCAGATCCGATCAAGGGTACAAATATCATTATTTTAATCCACATATGCCATAGTGAAAACTAGCATGGTTCTAAAGTTAATATTATAAGTTTGTTTTTTACTTTTAATATGTTTTTTTTGTTTAGATTTACCTACAATAAAATACAGATAGTGCACTAATCACTTTTAATTTTCTAATTAGTCGTATCAATAGAGTCTTTCATCACAATAAGCTAGAATAATCATTGACCAAGCAATCTCAAACAAAACTTAGATTAAACATGTCCCTACTTCCATACTCTACATTGGTCTACCAAACACACTATGGATATCTTTGGTTTTTACATAAGGATAAAGTATACTCGTATACGTTTTTAAAACGTTTCTATTAAGAATGTGATCTACGAGATTGACAACCAAGGCGAAGCAAAATCTTACTGACAATGTTTAATTAATGGTACACATGGTTGAATACTACTGTATTTTTCTTTTGGAACCCAACACTCAACCTTGCACGAGCGGATCATTGGTAGCTCACGACATGACTGCTTGAGTAGCACTCGCGTCCTCCATAATAGTTATCATGAAGTTACTGGTCGCTGGCTCTTTTCAATGTTATATTTCTACTTAAACAAACTGAACAATACGTAGATTGTTTTTATAATCACTAATCTCTGAAAGTAGGTCCAGCTATTTAAGGTTCACATACCGTGCTGCATTATGCAGGCCAATCCAAATCTCTACAATCAAAAGTTTTATTGAAATAACGTCCTTCCTATTTATAGTTGGCTTGAAGCTTTTTATATAATATGTATGCTCTTTAATATATTATGATGATTATGTCAAGTTTAGATGTACAATGTATTATTGAAATTACACACTCCAAAATGTAATAGTGTAAGTAGGTTTGGTGTTATTAAAATAGCGCAAATAACTTGTATCGAGTGGCAGACCGAAAGAAAATGAAACCTTTGTCGGAAAATGTCCTTATTTTGTCGCCTTACAGTGATGAAAAGATAGAGTTCGAATAGTTCTGCTCGTAGTAATTTGCAGTTAATTGCCTGATAGAACCATAAGCACCGTCGCTTGCTTCGCTCGCTTTTGCGGCTGATTTTTTTACTTTTACCTACTTGCTTATATGGTACAACATCCACACAAGGTCTTCAGGTTCTGAACTAGTCAGAGCCTGTAGTATGGAACTTGATGACTGATATATATTACATACTTACATATAATATAGTAATATGGGACAGCATCCACACAAGGTCTTCAGGTCCCGAACTAGGCAGAGCC
The DNA here is from genome assembly GCA_917880725.1 of Selenia dentaria. Classification (NCBI taxonomy): domain Eukaryota; kingdom Metazoa; phylum Arthropoda; class Insecta; order Lepidoptera; family Geometridae; genus Selenia; species Selenia dentaria. The sequence continues at coordinate 13,330,732 of OU862888.1, read as the reverse complement.
TATACAATGGAAACCTGATGACCGCTATACATATTTTAATTAAACACGCCTAGATACAGGTTAAACTAACATGTGTTAGTAGTGGACGCAAATGTTTGACCTATCCGGGGATCTATCCCGGGCCCGGCGGCTCAGAAGGCAGGGCTGCCACCAAACTGCGCTAGCCGGCCAGTCTTACGTAAACACACTTAGACACAGGTCGAACCGGCTTGTTCATGTACACAAACGTATGACATGTACGGGAATGGTGAGGTAATTCAGTTTGTAGCCCCAGTCAAGGTAGTGATTCCGATCACGGTGTAGGCTCCGGCCGAGGTAATGACTGTGGGCGAGGTACACAAGATTATGATTCCCAGGTAAACACATTCAGACACCAAGCTCGCCGGCGAGCTCGAGGCAAAAAATATGTCTTGGTTAGATTCTCTCCAAACAGTCATAGAGTTAAAATTCATAGGGCCCACTTTCAACGATACACTTATGTACCGGGACGATTCTCTCCAACTCCCCTATCTCCTAGCGACGGCCCAAGCCGAGGTCCGTACCTTAGTGGTGCCCTTGATCAAGTCACCCACTCCTCTCCTTGCGGCGAAGCGTCTTCAACGCTCGCCTTAGGCGGTGCGCCCTCTGCGCCCGCATCTGGCTGAGTGCCATCTGCGCTCGCCAACCGTCCGGTGACGCTGTAAATGCCAGTAGGCATGGCAAACAGCATTAGTCCGTTCTAAAAAAAAAGGGATTGGCAGTTTTCAAATGTCATTGTTTTCTGTTGCGTAGATATGCTATTAAAAAAACGGAAATGCGACGTGTATCTACTTGTTTTGTGGCGATGTTGACATCTCTGCATGCGTCTGGCGCCAAACCTGCGTGGATCAACACTAGTAGCGAAGACGTTCCACTTATAAATATTAACTTACTTTGGTCACGGTTTGACTCGATAAAAGTATATTATAAAAAAGTAATTTAGCATCAATTTTAATCAGCTTTTTTAATATTTTCCACAGTTTTAGCGTGAATAAGTAGCAAACATACAAACCCAATCACTCAGGACTGACTCACAAACATGTTATTTATAATTTTAGGAATGAACTTAAAACTAAGTATTCTTTCTGTTGATATTAACGATATCAGCCTTTTTATTTTCTAGGAATGAGCTTGTTTCGTATTATTATTACATGTTTCTGGAAGATTCATGAGGTTAAGAGCGTCTCAAGGCAGGAGAGAGCCAGTTGAATAATTTATTTGATACTGTGTGATTTATCATCATAATTTGTATTACGTTCGTTATTTCGTTATTTTCTGTTGTATTTTAACAATTCCATATGTGCGCAATGTATTTTAAGCGGTACGTATTGAGATATTAGATCTTATTGAAATAATATATTATTGTTACCTCATGAAGTTTAGTAGCAAAAGTTACACGTTTCTGTTTTAAGCAAACCTCACCCGCCCAAAGTATGCCTTTTCTTGCCAATTACTTTCGTATACGAGTATGTGCTTCCAGACTACTGTAATAATTGTATAGTAAATACCTATTTCAAAGTACCTAGTTTAATGTGTATTTAATTATTTTTGAATTTTTTGTCTTTGGCACAGGCAATTCTCTTGTGAACTGTCATTTTACATACCCAGTGTGGTAAATGATTTCCCAAAAGAGGGGTGAGTATGGAAAGGAACTGAACTATTTTAAAGATAATGCGAGCAATATGACAAAAAATGCAACGTAGGTAAAATCAAAATTTTTGAAAATAGATCTTTTTATTGGAGCTCATTGCTAGACAACAATTGAGAATTGGTAAATATGAACAGAATCAGAAGTCGTAGAGAATTTTATCAGCCTAAATTCATCGAGCTATTATTTCGGAATCAACAGTTTCTACGACGGAGGAAAAACAGTAGGATATAAAACGACTTAAATAGTTTCGCTACATTCCTTTTTTCTTCAAGGTTTTTTTAATATATATTTTCAAACAAATTGTATGGCATATTATTCTGTAACCTTTTAGATAAAGTTAGATAAAATTCCACAAATGACAGTAATTGAGTATTTTAAAATTTCATTTTATACCTTATCTCCAAATTGCTCTATTATGTAGTAAGTATTATTCTAGAAACCACTTATCGTTTCTACGACAATAACTTTCAATGTTTCCAATCCGATAACAATCAAAAGCTGAGCCCCGTTTACGGCTAGCTATCAGTGAGCAGCTGCAGCGTAGAGGATCTGTTTCTAATTCCAGTCCCGCTCTCGGCTCACCGCGCAGTATCGTTTGTATGATAGCGCAAATAACAATCTAGCCATGCTATAATAGAGGAAGGAAGTAACTATATTGTTATTAGTAGAAAATATGTCGTCATTTGCACATATTTGTGATGTGGGGTATAAACAAGCTCATCTTAAATCTAGAAATGCTTGAACGCATTTATTATAGGTACATAACACTTGAAAACAAAAATACCTACATATATACCACACCCACTCAGTAAGTGTCTCATTACTCGTTCGTAAATGGGTTACAAATTTTAGTCATTTTATCCTTATAAATGTGCGGCGGGAAAAGTTATATGGAGTTTAATTTTAGGAGGGTAGAAATGTTGTATCAAAATTCATTTCTGCCCTGGTAGCTTCTTTCGTTTTTTTTAGCAGCGTACATAAAAAGAATACAAACGTCAAATCTCAAAAAGGTTTTATAGCCAACAATTACAAAAATGAGGTGGAAATCATATTATCGCACTCGATTTTCAATGAAAGGAGGCTCGCAACCTTTTTCTGTACGACAAAAAAGGTGGGAGCTTCTATGCGTGGGGGTCATTTGTTATGTAGTGTTTTCAAATTTGATAATTTAACAGTACGCTTTTAGTTATTCTAAATGTTTGTCATCTGATAGTGAATCATCAGCCTCCAAAAAAATATGTGTTTGATTTCTTACAAAATGCTCCAGACAACAATTATTTATTAATAAAAGGTGACTGTTTTATTTTCCTCGTAGGTGTAGTTTAAAGCACTATGTATTACTCGGGAGAAAGTTCTATTTTTGTTATCGAATTTCCTTTAAACATACTCTCGAACAGAAATAGATCGTTTTCTCCCCTCGGTGTACAATGTACTATTGACGCACATGTAAAGTTTAAAAAGGCTATAATGTGGTGAGCTATGAGAAAGCCATACACGCGAGGGAGCGAGACCAAAATTCTAAATTAACCTAACATTAATTTAATGTGACATGTTTAAGTTTTCTTATGAACAATCCAATTTTATTTAAAAATCTGAAAAGGCCTTAAATAAAGAAAGGACGTTGGTTCAATATTATAAATTTAAATCTGTAAAATGTGGTAAATACTTATTATACAAGCTTTCCATATCATGAAGAGTAATGTATACATAGGTTATTACCGTGCCATTTATAACTGTGAGAATACTCTCATATTATTTTTATGGAATATGAGACATTTCCGCAACATAGCGCTAATGCCCGGAAGAATAAAACGGTAAAATTGTAATTCAGGCTTGTCGGAATCTATGGTATTATACAACTATGATAATATAATCATAATCAAAAAGTTCCATATACATTTTCATTAATGAAATTAATTAAAAATTATTATATTATTAAATTAATTTTAACTAAAACACGACTTTTTATTTATTTCACATCCTAGGACATTGAGACATGATAATTGTATGGAGTACCAGTATCCGCTCGCTCCTTTGCGTAGAATAAGGTTATCGTGATTTGAAATATAATATGTATTTATTGTATAAAAAAGTATACATTTGAATGTGCTTAAATAAATTTACAATTTACTAGTTTCTACATAGATTGGTACCAATTTATATATTAGAATAGAAATGCGATACAAACATTTACTTAGTAGATAGGTAAAAAGTGAACAAAATAAACTAAATACAAGAACAAACCTGTGTGAAACACATAGTATGCCTATATTTGATAATGTTGTTATCGATTTGTTTAAAACAATGGGTCTCATCGCCTCAGGAAATACCATTAGAGTCAGTATAAAAAGTATCTTATATGTTATCCCGGGTACAAACCATATTCACTTCAAATTTCATCCAAATCCGTACAACTGTTTTGGCGTGATTGAGTAACAACCATCCCTAAATCCAAACTTTCACATTTACAATATTACTTAGTGTAATTATGTGATGAATAGAAACAAATTGTTGAATGTACAAAACCTATACAAAAGATTTTCAGAAGTTACTAAAAAGATAATCCTATTTGAGAATACAAATATGAGTGTAGTCATAGATTTCTCCAGCATCTCTCGTTTGGGTTCCGCGCATGTCGCAATGATTCTTGCTGAAAATTTCTACAGTACAAAAGATTAAAAATAACACATAAACATCTTTAAGTCAACGAAGATGCAGTTTAATAAATATTACAGGCAGTAATAGATTAGTCACACAGTCACTTGTAATAAGATGAACTCGTTTTATTAGTTTCAAAAGTTTATATGTTATACGCAATTTCATAAAAATGTACGATGATGTTTCTTAAAAGAATGTTATTTATAATTAACTTACAACATAATTCTTAAGTTTTTAAAGCAACATAATTCTTATGAAGCTAATTTTTTAAGAAATGTATCAACGTATCGTTTTTATTGTTTTTTATTGAATTTTTTTTTTTTTTGTTGAATGTATCCATATTATTGCAGGCGACTGAGCTCATTAAATCGAATTAAATTGAAGGCACTCTTTTGTATAACGCGCGTCGCGGTACAGGGTCGACGCGTTAACAAATTATGATAACCGGTAGGCGGCGAGGGAGGTGTAACAGGCGAAACATCTTCGCAGGCGTCTTGCAGGCAGTTGAAAAAAAAACTATGCAGGTTTTGGCTCTGTGGAAGATATGGTTGTTATGTGATTATTTAAAACTTTGACGATGGATAAGATATTATGTATAGGTATAGTTATAGCTATGCAATATTTCAAATTTATTGAGTGTATACCTAACTTAATATTGTTTTCCTGAACGAAACAAGTCCTGGCAAACGATGGTCAAAAGGTATATAGGATTGCTTGGTAATATTTTGTCACAATACTTTACTCTAATTTGTATATATATTTTCAAGTACTAGCGACTGCCCGCGACTTCGTTTGCGTAGTAGGCTCGGCCATCGGCCTCGACCTAACCTACTGTTTTTCTTGGTTTTTCTTTCATAAGAACCTTCTCCTGACAAAATTAACACAACGAAAAAGAATAAGCGAGTGTATATCCTTCCGTTCTCAAGTTCGTGACCAGGAGAAATAGGGGTTATTTTTATATGATATATAGAAATATTACTATTATAACCTTTATGGAATGAGCTATATTTAACTTAATAAACGATAACAACCATGATGAAAGTTTGATTAAATACTGTAGTTATTCTAATTTGGTATTACCTTTTCCCTGTAACTCATTAGAAATTATAGAGCAACGACATTTTCATATCAAACATACAGGAAGTTGAATTGGTTTTCACATGCTAGAAAGCCATAACCAAATCAGAATTAGCGCTGAACAAAAACTTTCCAGTAATTAATCAAGAGTTCGTGGCATAGTGCAATTATGCAAAAGACTCTGTACTACGAAAACTAGCGGATTAGTAGCGAGAATTCAAATGGGTTTTCTAATTATTTAAAGTACGTGCCTAAATAGATGTAAATCCAGTTCAATTTATATTAACTATGCAAGTTCAGATTTACATAATATAATATATAACATAAGTACTTACGTAGTACTTAGTGAGCTATGGTATATATTTATTTAGTTACTGTAGTTTATTGGATTACATATCAATAGAAATAATAAAGAACATCCAAATGTTACAATCAGAGCGTCTGGTTACTGGGTAGTTAGGTACCAATAGATTACTGTGGTTAAGTACCTACAAGTTAAAATAGAGTTTACTACACTTGTAAGTAATTATGCCATGTATGTACTATATCGTATTATTCAATGCGGAAACACAGTGAACATTAAATAAATTATATATTAAATATTAATTGAATTTCATCACGATTCGTATGATTCTTAAGGCGCGTTCGTACCCTGATTTAAGAAAAAGTAGAATTTTTAAACACCTAGTGTAACGAAACAGATCGATAGTATATTATAAAAAAAAAATACAAAGGTTAGAAAAGGAATAGGAAAAGAGTAATAACCGAATAGAGTTCCTATATATAACTCTCTTTCAGCAAAAAAAATCCTGAATAGGTCCACACAAATAAACTTTAACGTCCAAACTCTCAAAATTTTCAGCGATAACATTATACTTTTTTAAGGTAATACATAGCCAACGTATAGTACTAAAGTTATAACCAGCAGTTTTTTCAGTTGTGTTAGTATATATCGAAAAATATAAAGAAAACGTACAAAATTCACGCATTTTCGCATTACATCGTCCAATCTAACAAGCGACTTTCAACCTTACGTAAAGCATCGTAAATTATTTTAAAATTGGGGTTGGACCGCGTCTTAAGCTGTTTTAGCCTAGCATAAGGGTTGAAAGTAAAGTGGACAATAATCGGTAAAATGGTATAAATTGCTTTCTGTCAACTGACATTGTCACAGACTTGGGAAACCATCCTGAGTTCGGCATGTAATAACCAGTTTATATGCCCGCGACTTCGTCCACGTGGGATAATGTTTTCGCGATTATATAGGATGACTACGATTTAAACGAGGATACAAAGCTATTACAACAACTACCTGTGTAAATCCTGGATATAAACTATGTTCATACCAAATTTCATTATAAACTCTTTCAACTGTTTTTGCATAATTAATAAACATCGAAATATTGAAGGTAACACATTTACAATATTAATCAGGATGACGATTAAAATTTAAAAAAAAAATTAAATGAGGTCTATTTCCTCGTTTATTTAACGAGCGTAATGCTATTAACATCAAACATATATATACATATATAATAGTTTGATAAAGTAAAACATATACATGTGTGTAATTTTGGTGATAATCGGTGAGGCGCCATTGAGGCCCGAGCCGTTAGGTAAGGATCTTACTTAAGAGAGCCGAGGACGGTAATCGTTAATACACACGTGTATCGTACGTTATTTTTCAACACACTTGTGAAGAAAATGATTCTAAAAAATCATTGTATTTAGTAGCGGGAAAAATTAATCAGTTTTCCTATACGCGCGCATCTGAATGGCGCAAGAATGGCGATCGGTCATAGACTAAAAGAAATAGTTTTTTTCGGCTTTTCGCGGATAGCGTAATATTTATAATATTTATAATATTTCGCCACGCACAAAATGGGGAATTTTTTGTATTTTTTTATTACAGAGACAAAAGTTATGTTTATGTGAAAGTTTTATTTATTAAACACGTACAAAATGAAATTAGCTATCCATTTAAATTAAAAGTTACATGAAATGAGCAAGCAATAGGTGCATTAGTTTATTTGTACTATTGAACACGATATTTTCAAGAACAAAGCAACTCAACCAATAAATTAAAAATAAATATTCTATAACTCACTTGTGAAATAGCAATAAAAAGTCACAATTACAGGTGTCATTATGTGCCTAATAGCGGTGAAATAAGAGCCACTTTATGAGCAAGTGTGTTGAAAAGGATAATATCGTTTTACAGTAGGTACTCCTACTTCCATTTAATCCATTCTATTGTCAAGTTGTTCCCTGGTAGGTATGCAAAGATTATTCATTGTAATTCTAGCACTAGTGTTCTGTGATCAGGGGATCTATCAATCGAAGTTTCCATGTACACTCTCAGGCCTTATTCATATTATAATTACATAATCGAGAAACAACACTGCGGCTAAATGTCACACACAAACAGTCAGCAACAAATGACGATATATCATTCTAAAGGGCCCATTTCCTGAGAACATTCAAATTGAGTATTTTGTTTAGAGTACGGTAGGTATAAATCACGTCATCCCTCGGCGGCATTATAAAGATTACCCTACATAATAGTGGGTCCTTTCCGTTCAATTTCGCAAATCGTGTTGTTGGGAAACCGATCCCTTGACGTATCGCGTTCTTGCTTACTAAATCTAGTTTTCTTCATGGCAAATTGAATTCTTTTGTTAGCGTTCCCAAGATTTAACATTTTACACCAGATAATATTAAGCTTTACATTTCCGAAGCTTTAAATTACATAATATTAATTATCAATAACTTGCGTGCTGTTACTTTTCCAGACACGTGTACCTCTACCGTGAGTTTGCAACATAAATGTTATCTATAGTCGATACTGGATCTCGCCTATCTATTAAGCTTGTGATTGGCGCACTCGCTGTCAATTTTAGTTCTACAATTGACCGCGAGGTGGCACTGTTCTTTTTTCATACATTTATTCGCGGCAGTCGATATCGAGCATCGATTGGTGTCAATGTTGTAAACTCATGGTAGACCTACAGTAGTGCCCTCAAACATTTAGTTCATTGCGTTGCGCCTCTAGCGTCAGTGGTGTTTCGGTAACCTTATTACAAAACAGCCATGCGATTCTGTACAGACGTGCGATTCTCTAATGATTCGTCAATGTGCTCGTCGACGAGCTCACCGATGTCAAATAATTTATGAGATATCGCCCTTATACATAAGGTTGTTTTTCCAACGTTTCTTGTCATCCCGTCATTTGTTTGACTGTTGTTGTCAAAGATGCAACGATGTTTGCTCTTAGAGAATCCCACGGCTGTAATGATTTGTAGACGAGCTCTACTAAATTTTATTTAAGTAGTTATAAATGTCTATTACTTTGACTTATGGTTGCGTAGCACTGTTATTTGAGATTATATTATTAAAATATCACTGTAAAACAATTCAACTTTTTCGAAAAATGTCTATTATCGCTTGGCTATGTGACATGGATTTATTCTTATATTCTTCGTAACTGGTATACCTTGGCCTCTCGCCCAGTACCAGGTTATCGTTGCGTTTCGGGACACCCGATATATACAAGCTCCAGCTTAATTGGTTATCTACAAATCCTTTAATTGATCCCAGATAGGCAAGTGTGGAACGTTAAGCGGCTTTTAGACTACGCTTTAATATAAAAGCATATAGTATATAGCTCATAACAAAACAGTATCGCGCACCATACATTGTTATGGACACGTTCACACTATACTTGTAGGTACTTTAAATTATTGTCTTACTATGCATATAACGCTATAAAATTGGTGCGATGCGCTGAGTTCATGCTGTGCTATATATCACGCGCCGCTCTCTTCCTCCTTCATCACCCGCTGCCGTCCCGCAAGCGAAACGAGCGACTGCCTGGATATCCTATAATAATTTTGAAAATGATCCTCATTATCTAAATCTTCAAAAAGATTGTGATGTGTGCTGTGCAACTGTTTACATTCTTCAAAAATCGCGGTCAACTGAGCTTGCTATATACTATAAATGCTTGCGATAACATCGCGTAATGTGAATGCCATGCTATATAGTACAGCATTAGGTTCTTCTTTGCTATACTATATAGTACAATAGTATAGCGTAGTCTGAAATTACCTTTACTTACTCAATTAGCTCACACGTACCAAAATCCGTGTCTCTCAAAATTGTTTGTGCAGTCAAGTGGGCAGACGTCGAAATAATTGAATCGGGTTTTATATAATTAAAATGAATATGAATAACTTTAGATTTGTTTGCATTCAAGACAACCTGAAATATGGCACAATTAGGTCTATTCGCGCATAATCAGCAAAATGTTCTGCTTGCGATAAACGTCAAATAAACATTCAGTTCGCGAAAGTACAAAAGGAAGATTGCATAAATTTTTAAATACATACGTAAAAAAATTATAAAACTATGCAAGGAAATAATCGGTTACGAATCTTACATGTGTCAGTACCACATTGTTTTCCTGATAATAATGATTACAACTGGAAAACTTTTAAGACGAATATTAAGTAGAATTCATGATTTTTGTTCTCAATAGTTAACATTAGAAACGGGATATTTACCGTGTAATCCATTTCGTTTGAGTTTAGATATTTCGATACTGTTGTCAATGCGGGTGGGCGACACTAAGAACAAACGAAACGATCTACCCTCTTTCTGTGGCGTTTTATGCGTACAGCGCAGCGCCCCCACTGTTATACAAATCACTCGCATCTATGATTTGTTCACGACACACGAAACTAACGGTATCTGTTTACTCGTAATGTGAGCGACATGGCACTTGAAATGGAACAGTGCCGAAATATCAGGAATTCGAACAAAATGGATTACACGGTAAATATCCCGTTTCTAAATTTACTCTTGCAAAAGTGACCGTGATAGTTTAATAACTTTTTATGTTCTCAATATAATATAAAATGACTGGTACAACTTCTATAAATACTAGTTGCGCCCCGCGGTTTCACCCGCGTGGTGATGGATGATGATGATAAAAATAAAAGTAGGTATCCTATGTGTTAATCCAGCGCCTCTACCTCCATACCAAATTTCATCAAAATTGGCCGAGTTCACCCCCGTGATGGATGATCATGATGAAAAGTATTCTATGTGTTATTCGCGGCACAGGCGTCTCGCCTGAGGTTATAGGTCTTCTTGCGTACTGGTACCGTAATCAGACGAACAACGTCAGGTGGGGCTCCGAGCTGTCAGACCAATACCAGCTGGCCTGTGGAGTATGGCAGGGGGGTTGACCTCTCCCGATCTGTTCAACACGTAAGTGAATGACTTAATCGTTGAGCGTTCTGAAATGTACGTGTAGAGACTAGGGTCGACTCGTTTAATGCCATCCAACAATGTAATCATCAGAAGCATGGCAGACAGACTCATTTTGACGACATATAGATGGTGGGTGGAAATTGCCACCTAATTATCATTATATCATCATAATCATCTCAGCCGTAGGATGTCCACTGCTGAACATATTCCTCCCCCATAATTTTGCAAAAGGACCGGTTGGAAGTGAGAGAGGATACGTGACAGAAAGGGAAGCCAGACAGACTGGCGCCGTAACGCGTTATAATATATACTTTAAACTGTATAAGGTGCCTAGCTATATTAATAATCAGGTCAATTCTGATTAAACCTAGTACTTACCTATTGAGATAAAATTATTGGCATTGGCTGACTTGTTGTTATCGTTTTAAAGATAATTACCTTGCTACTCAAATTAATTACATTGAAGTCACGCTACGGATTTCGTAGAAGGGTTTTGTATTAAATTACCAATAATATTATAATATTGATATTAATATTTTTTAATATATACATTTGAACATAGGCTTTACTATATAAGAGGGCTATAAAATGTCAATGTCTGTATACAACACACAACACATTTACATAATACACAACAGTTTTTCGTTATTAGGAGACGGTACAATCACGAGGCCCAACTGGTGTAAAGTGGTAACCTCTGCCTCAAACAGGTGCATTTCGTCAAAAGTGAAGAACTGTGCTACGAGTACGCCCTTAGCCCTGTGACATTATCTAAGACTCATGTGCCTGTAGCCAGCACAGCGGGTTATGGTTATGACGTAGCACCAAATACTAAGAGATGCTACTAGCACGAGTCGCAGAAAAGGAACCATTGGAACCAGTACACAGTATTGCGAACATTACAGCCTAGCAGTAGCAATAGGTATGTATGATGGCACTATATATCCCCGGACCAACTCATTTACAAAGAGTTGTACTGCACTATAAGCAGCTGTTGAACTAGGCTTTACATTTCAGCGAGCGTTAGACTAGCTAGATAGCTGCTAGCAATACTCATTCTAAGTCTTCTACAATTCATAGTAAGTTTATATATAAAATACTGCGTAATGTATATAATCTTAAACTAAAATATTATTGATGCGATTAAGATATACGCTGTTTATAAACTAGTTTAATTAGATGGAGATCAGTTGGTCTTAAAGTCAAATATATACCTAATAAATGATTAACAAAATTAAAATACCAATTTAATAATTATCGTAGTCCACATTGGAGTAACTAACGCTCCTCCTCAATTCGCTCGTTGTCGCACGGCATCTATGTAGGTACGAGTACTATGTCTTTGCTCTGAAAGATACTCCAGGAATAATTTTCTTTTAGTATGTTATATTGGCTGTTAGGTTGCGGTGGTAGTTCATTCAATTTAGTGATCAATGATTTGTTCCCAAAACTTAAAGGGATTGTGTAAACACAGATTAGGCGTAACATGTTTTGTCTTGCTGTCACGCGAGACATATAGTTACTGTAAGCGAAAAATTGTAGCCAAGATTTAGAAAGAGTTGGAATGCAAATGTATACCTAGTTTTCAGGTACAGTCGTCAAACAGTATTGTTGGGCCTTGCGAAGATCTTACAGTCTTTGGAGTTATATTACTTCTACATGCTACATTTGTAGTGAATAATGAATTGCGCGTCAGAAATTATATAATAGTAGTGTACCCCCTCACCAGTCCCTTCACCAGTCAATTGTCAATATAACAATGAAATTTCTATTGAGTCTGGGTCGTTCGACTGATGATATAATGTATTTCTCTATTAATTATTTGTATAGGGTACCTAACAATTCAATGCAATTGTATTTAAATTTTAAAGATATATACAGATATTCGTCTCGCTTAGCACTGAGTCATCGACACAGGCGTCCGGCCGTTCTATTCTCTAATAGCAAACATCGTTGAAACAAATGACGAGATGACAAGAAACGTTGGAAAATCAACCTTGTGTACAAGGGCGATATCTCATAAAGTATTTGACATCGGTGAGCTCCGAATCGTTAGAGAATTGCACGGCGCTAATCATAATTACACTCAATTACATTAAAAGGCCACCGAATGTGATCGAAACTATAGTCAGATCTATCCATGATCAAGTATTACGTAATTATTCCCGTATTTCTCAGTAAAAATGAGTGAAAACCACGTTTGTTTTTATAACCAAATAGTATTGAATTTGTAAAATAAGTACATTGAATAAATATGACTTTGAGGTAACTTTTTACTTTGCGAAGTACGCTGTGCAACCACAAAATATGGCTATGATCGATTTGATAGATTACAATCTGTTCCCTAATGATTTAGCTTAAAAAGAGGCAAGTCATATCAATTATTTTAATAAAATTATTTATCAAACCATTAATCAAGGGATAATATTGTAAATAGGTATTTTAATTGCATTTAATTATGATAAAAATGTTATTTACCGATATGTTGATAACAAGCATTGTGATGGACGATTAGAGAATTATGAGTCTGTAACACATGTCCCTAGCTGTGAAAATAATAACTTATATTTTTATAATCAGCTGTGTAAATAATAACGTATTTTTTATAATCATAAAGATAATAAGTATATATAACTATACTATATAACTTAAGTCTTTCGAAGGTCATAACGAACCGTCTCAGTCGCAGGTTTGATGAATTCCAGCCTCCGGAACAAACCGGTTTCCGAAAAGGCTATAGTACCATAGACCATATCCACACGCTACGGCAAGTTATACAGAAGACCGAAGAGTATAACTTGCCTCTTTGTCTAGCGTTTGTGGACTATGAGAAAGCCTTTGATTCGATCGAAACGTGGGCAGTGCTTGAGTCTCTCCAGCGGTGCCGTATTGACTATCGGTATATTGAAGTGCTGAAGTGTTTGTACAAAAACGCCTACATGTCAGTCCGTGTACAGGAGCAGAGTTCGAAGGCAATTCCATTGCAAAGAGGCGTGAGACAGGGAGACGTTATATCTCCGAAACTGTTCACCGCTACATTGGAAGACGCCTTCAAGCTTCTGGAATGGCAAGGACTTGGCATCAATATTAACGGCCAATACATCACTCACCTTCGATTTGCCGACGATATTGTAGTCATGGCAGAATCCATGGAAGACCTCAGTACAATGCTCGAAGGCCTCCATCGAGTTTCCCAACGGGTAGGTCTTAAGATGAACATGGACAAGACGAAAATTATGTCTAATGCCCATGTTGTACCTACCCCAATATCAGTTGGGAACTCAGTTCTCGAAGTTGTTGACGAGTATATCTACCTGGGACAGACAGTCAAACTAGGCAGGTCCAACTTCGAGAAAGAGGTCAATCGTCGAATCCAACTCGGCTGGGCAGCGTTCCGGAAACTTCGCGAAGTCTTCTCGTCAAAAATACCTCAGTGCCTCAAGACAAGAGTCTTCGACCAATGTGTGTTACCAGTGATGACTTATGGCACTGAAACGTGGTCTCTTACTATGGGCCTCATAGATAAGCTCAAAGTCGCACAACGAGCTATGGAGAGGGCTATGCTCGGGGTTTCTCTACGTGATCGAATCAGAAATGAGGAGATCCGTAGAAGAACGAAAGTCACCGACATAGCTCAGAAGATTAGCCAGTTGAAGTGGCAGTGGGCAGGGCACATAGCACGCAGAACAGATGGCCGATGGGGCCGAAAGGTTCTGGAGTGGAGACCACGTACCGGCAAGCGCAGCGTAGGTCGTCCACCGACACGGTGGACAGACGACCTGAGAAAGGTCGCAGGACGACGTTGGATGCAGGCCGCTTCCAACCGGTCCTTTTGGAAAATCATGGGGGAGGCCTATGTTCAGCAGTGGACGTCCTACGGCTGAGATGATGATGATGATGATATAACTTAAGTAATTTCTATCTGTAAACTTAACAAAAAATTAAAGCACATAGGTACTTGTAACGCAATTAGATTTAAAACCAATTTGTGAGGAACTGATCTCCACAACACAGGGAATCCTAGTGTGGAGACCAGGGCTTACAAAAAAATAAATAACTGAAACTGTATCATATTATGTAAATTTACTAGTTTTAAGAATTTTGTAGTCATTATTGGTGGTTGAAATAAATAAAAAAAAAAATAAGAAGTTATATGTAAAGAAAATCAGTTTTGCTCCTAATGTGTTTGTTAGTTATAGGTACTCTCCGGATACTGGTTGATACGATTACACATGTGATTAATATCAAGTAGATCGATATAACAAAGCGAAGGAGAAGCGGATACCACAAACCGGCAAGCGCAGCGTGGGTCAGCCACCGACCTGATCAAAGTCCTAGATCGTTGGGTGTAGGTCGCTCCCAATCGGCCTATATAATTTTCACTATGTTCAGCAGTGAACTTCATTTCTTACGGCTGGAATGATATTTATTAAAACATTTAGGAGACGAATAGGCCAAGCAGATTTGCTAAAGTTTAATTATTTTAGCTTTAATTTGCCTATTAAGTACTAAGCTAACGTTAAGCTTAGTCACAAACATTTAGTACAGGAAAAATTTAGTTAACCGTATGTCAGACACAATATGTTTTAGTAACCTTACCATATAAATTTTATTGGTAGGCCTTTAAGCAGAACAAAAACCGCCTTGGTTGCTACCACCGTAGTGCCACCTAGCAGTAAAGCGCAAGTAATCGGACTGTTGATTCATATTAATGGTTCGTGCTCAAGACAAGAGTCTTCGACTAATGTGTGTTACCAGTGATGACTTATGGCACTGAAACGTGGTCTCTTACTATGGGGCCTCATAAGTAAACTCAAAATCGCACAACGAGCAATGGATAGGGCTATGCTCGAGGTTTGTCTACGTGATCGAATCAGAAATGAGGAGATCCGTAAAAGAACAAAAGTCACCGATATATATCTTCTGGGCTATAGCCCAAAAGATTAGCTAGTTGAAGTGGCAGTGGGCAGGGCACGGCACATAGCACGCAGAACAAAGGGCCGATGGGGCCGGAAGGTTCTAGAGTGGAGACCACGGACCGGCAAGCGCAGCGTAGGTCGTACACCGACAAGGTGGACAGACGACTAGATAAAGTTCGCAGGACGACGTTGGATGCATGCCGTTTCTAACTTCTTTTGGAAAATATGGTGGAGGCATATGTTTAGCAGTGGACGTTCTACGGCTGAGATGATGATGATCATGACTAGTTTTTTAAAGTAGATAATTGCTGTAGATATTATGTGTTGAGTATAAAAATGCTTTTACCGCATGGACGGCACCTCATGACCGACTCACCTACATGCCCCCAATTACTAAAGACTGTGAAAGTATAATCCACGAATGTAAGAATATGGAATGTACTGTTTTTTAACGTTTCACCCACTCAGCACTAGAATTCCTGTCACGGGACGCCTCGTTTGAGACCAATAGGTAATACCATCAAGGCTTACGTAGGACCATACATTTTTAATTCAAAATGATTATTTTGAGATAACTACAACACATACCTACTTGTAATCACACGTAGGTATCACACACACCACAAACATACTCCTACACTACAATATAACATACCTATATAACTCTCCTATTAATATGTAAATTAAGTTTTCTTTTGACATAACATCTTATTTTATTTAGCATTGTTATTATAATATGCTCACGGAGAACCTTTGACTCCTGAGATACAAGTCGTTCGACTTAGTCCAGGGGACAGAAGTTCTAATTCCTACCTATAAATATTAAGTCTTAGCTAATGACCTACAATAAAAGTATCATGCAGTAGCAATACATGACATTCCTTAGGTTGAAACTTAAGTCTAACAATGAAAATTTAATAAATTGTAACTAGCCTTATAGTATTTGTCTCAAATTATTATATAGTCTAAAATACTAGTTATTTAGGTGCTATAAACTTATTTATCTTTGGTTCAATAAAACATTATTATTAATATTTACTTAAAGTCAGACACACTCATACGTATCCAAAGTATACTTGCTCATTTTATGAAACATTTCAATCAAACTTTCAAACAAAATTCTTATAAGCCTCGTCATCTGTATAAGAATACACCTTTAGATGAATAACAGCCTTACCATTACATAATCGTTGATGCATTGATATAAGTTCAATTCATCGTACTCTTTGACCAAGCGAGTGCGCAGCAGAAAACAATCAATTGTAGAATCGGATTTAAACTACATTAGTTTTCTACCGACTTCCAAAAAAAGGAGGAGGTACTCAATTCGACTGTATGTTTTTTTATGTTTGTTACATCATAACTTTCGACTGTGTGAACCGATTCTCAAAATTCTTTAAAGCTAGTGCTTCCCGTGTGGTCCCATTTAAATTTCATCAAATTCGGTCGAGTAGTATTTGAGATACACTCCAATAACTGATTTTTACTAAAGTAATAGAATGGAAGTCGAAATAAAATTTTTCAAATTGCTCTTATTGTTAAAGCAATAATGTTAGATGTTTTCAAATCCTTGTTCGTAAAACAATTAATTGTAGAATCGGATTTAAACTACATTGTTTTTAGTTAAATCAATATTTTTAGATGTTTTCCTTGATGCGCCAGTTCTTCTCGTACTTTATTTTTAATATTATTTTATATCAGAGCATCGTGACAAAATATTGACATATTTTCATTTAATCTTAGGAACATATTGTTCACGTTACGAGCTTATCTCTCTTTAACACAGTTTCAGAACAATAAGTATCTAAATTGGAAATAACTAAGTTTGAATCTCTTTCCATTTATTAATCCACGTTTTACGAAATGTTAATGTTAATGTTATAAAAAATTAAAAAGTTAATTAAAATGTCAACTAAAATGTTAACTTAAATTAATTAAAAATGTTAACTCGTCGTTCAAAGCCCATTATGCGTTTTACTGAAACGCAGGGTTTTCGGTAACGCCAAATTTAATTGAACAATATTTATCTGAGAATTAAATAAGACCCAGAGGTGAAAAAATAATAAAGTTTAATTATAATATGCACACGAACAACTACAATATAGCTACCGGCTTAAATTAAACATAATGCACGTCTTAGAATATTTAAGGAACAAAAAACTATAAAAATACTAAAGTAAGTACCTAAAATATTTATACAAAACCTGTTTCAGTAATTATTACAAACAAATATAAATAAAGTACAGAACTAAAATATACATATAAGATAACTGGGGTGCAGTGCAGTGCCATCACAGATTACTTGTGAGTGTCTTACAAAACTAAAGGTAGGGTGCTACTCGTATAAGACAGAGTGCGGTCACGCGTTCACGCGGTCAGTTTTGCGTTCTTGTGTTATATTACGTTACATGGATATACCCACAGTTGACCGACGCAGTCAGAACGCCTCCTTTTTCCTGTTTGGTAATTTCTATGTAACGTAATACAACACAACGAAAGCAAAATTGACCGCGTGAATTCGTGACCGCTCTCTGTCTGATAGCACCCTTAGTTCCAATCCATATATACCTATACATAGCCCATTATAAAAAAATATCCATTGTTTTCCTATTACTCATAATCATTAACAAAACAACTTATTGTAAGTAAAGCTGCATGGCGCAGTTAGAAGTATTGCAACAGAGTTATAGAAAATAATACATGCCTATTTATAGTACTTATATTCAAATATCAAACAAAAATTAATTGAGAAGGCAACTATCTGTTCTGTGGATACTTACATTTCAAGATATCGTAAAATATGTTTTTTTCAAACCAATACTTTCATCAGATAATCTTATGTATTCTTTTAAAACTATCTCACAGACAGTAATAAGTATGTAAATATAGTATAAGTACTTAAATTGCATAACAAAAAATTACATAGATCACTAAGTATTTGTACTTATTGGATAATGTATTTGTATAACACATAATGTAATCTAGTTTTTTAGAAAATAACCTTATCTTAATTTAAGGTCATATACAGCTAAAGAGACCAATGTGGGAATGTGATAAATAAACTGCGTGATTTTGTGCGGACTCTATTCTTTAGTGCTCCAAAAAAAGAGTATGAAATTGTTAATTTAACACATTCATAAGTATCGATAGTTGTCAAGCTACCGAAGGTCAACACACTACTTTAATATAAAGTTTATAGCACTCTTCCTTATGTGCCTAAGGATTTTGTTTATTGGCAAAAACTATCTTAAACATACTCGTACTTTACTACGTATCTTACGTAGGTATCTAAAAGTGCAATAAATATTTTAAAATGTTCCTGTACAATTATAAGCAAGCTTTTGTTTATTTCATTCAACATTACATCACAAAATAGAGGATTCCTTAATTTAATTAATTAATTATTATATTATTTAAATATATATGTTATACATTATTATTAATCTAATTAATTGCATAAGTAATTATTGATTGCCTCGATCTCTTATATATGTAATGAATTCAAGTGTCGTGGCTTATGAACATTGGCTAGGGCACTGTCGTGGTTTTTATCTATTACTTATTTTTACATTTATATACAATATTGTGCTCGCTTTCATGAAAACCAATAAATATTTTGACAACTATACCACTATCATCGATGAAATATATTCGAAATATATTTTGGGTCTATCATATTTTACAAACAGATATGTACCTAATGTTTATGTTTTTACACATGCAACCTGGGGCTACCCCCAAGATGTGATCTTGTGGGCTGCCTTCTCAGATTCAATATTAAATACGTATGTAGGTAATCTGGTAGTCGGTGTGCGGAAGCTGGCATTGTAAGAACTCATGTAACATTTATAATCACTTAATGCTATATAAAATTTAACCAAACTAGATAATTTAAATCTTTAAGCGTGTATATATAAAAATGTGTAAACAATAATAATATAAACAGTATTGGGTATTTAGTCTACATAACACCACAGAATCATTTTTCCTCGTTAGGTACTGCGTTTTGTCACGTTATCCAAACAAACGATTTATTACAAAAACAATCGCATATAACAAGTAAATTTATAAACACAATTTCTTCATTATAACTTGTTTTTTATTTCCTTAGAAAAATTATCTTGTAGAATACAGAAGTCAAAGCAGCACCCACAAAAGGACCGACCCAGTATACCCAATGGAGGTGCCACATACCGGTCCAAATAGCAGGTCCGAGTGACCTCGCGGGATTCATACTGGCCCCGGTCAGAGGACCACCAGCTACGGACAACCCAATTATAGCCAGACCAAACTTGACAGGAACTGAATCCTGTTTGTGTTGATTCACAGGGTCCCAAAGAGCACAGCATATAAAACTCAGTGTCCCAGTGAGCACAATCTCAACTCCCAAAGTCTGAAAAGAGTTGAGGTCAGTATGTGGTATTGTCACACAAATTCCGTCAGCTGATACATCTATCGGAGCGAGGCCCATGAGAATACCGTAACCGATAGTAGCCCCCAAAATTTGAACGATAACGTAGCACACTCCAAGTATGATCGAAGTGTTACCCCATATAATGCTAGCTAACGTCACAGCTGGGTTCATATGCGCACCCGATAAATGTCCGAAAATTTGAACATTAAACATGACAGTTAATCCAAATCCGAGTGGGGCGTACAGGGGTGACTGTTCAGTTAATCCGACGATCGGTATACACGACATACAGCCGAATAACACGAGCATGGACGTAGACACCAATTCAGCTAATATGGGTCTCCATTGTGATGAACACCATGATGCCACAGAACTTGATTTGAGTTTCTCGTGCTCGACCTTACTTTCAACGACGTCGACTAGCGCTGTGCTGTTCGCGTTTGACGACATTGTTGGGATTGCAGTTTAACTTCAAGAATGTTTTGATGTGTTCGATTCAAATCGATGATGAATCACGATCACTACAAACTGTTACGTCCATTGTTTTAACTGTTTCTTCACTATTAGTATGACACGCGGTGGTAAATAAACGCACTATATTACAATTAATTTATTATAGACGCGTCCGCTCAGTAACGATGTAGAGGTAAAATATTTATATCTCCGACACCGCGTACAGTCGCAGTCTGTATTATAATGTTCATATAATGATATTTAACGCCCTGACTCTGCTCTATTTGTACAACGTACAATGCGTAATCTGCCAGTTTGTTTCAAAAGTACGACACATGATTTGTTATCATACATTTTAATCTCATATTAAAGAGGTTATCTGATTGTGAATTCAATTAAAAACCGATAGAATAGATTTCCACTCGCAAAGTCCATGATCAGGTACATTTAAATATTGATATATTTATTACAGTGATCAGTTTAATCTCTCTTGAAGTGCTTCTCCAATTAGCGAAGGTTTGGCAGTCAATTTAGCATAATGCATTTCTGTTTCTGGCCGCGCGCGTACGATTTCAGCAGCTGTCGCTATAACCGACCACCCCTTGATGTTGGGTAACCATGATTTCTTTCTCACACCAACAGTTTGTCCTATTTTAGTTCTTGAGGCTTTTAATATCTTGAAAATAGTTAACCATGAACCATTGATTTTGAATAATGGAAATGTGCAGGTATATATTTTTTACAGGTACTTTAGGTACTTTTCAATTACTTTTAAATAACTTAATCGTATTAGGTGAACAAGCGTGAAGTTTCGGTATTGCTTGTATTATTCTGGAAAGGCGAGAATCAAAGCAAATGTTTTATGGTTAGTAGTTTGAAATACTAATAATAATATTTTGGATTATTAATATTAATATAATTATTAGATTGTACTCGTCGAAATAAATTATTTGTGTATTTTGGATGGTATTGACCATTTACGTAATAAGCTGAAAAAAATATTTAAAAAATTGCGAGATAATGTAAAAAATATTCTCCAAAACTCACATATCAGACCTATAAACTCGGTCTGGCTACAAAATCAAAAATAAACTTATTTACCCGCTAAAAAAAGAGTGATTTCACATTATCGTATTTTGGGAAACTATATATTATGATATTGTTCATGTACATGTACATATACTTAAAATTTATTCCCAACATGAAACCAAAACAAAAACGAGCGCGTCACAAGTTACGTGATATCTCGGGTCAAACTTGAACGTGATATTCGATATTATTGTTTTATATAGACCTCTGCTAGATCTATCGTCTATATAATCAAATATTTAACGTACACTTAAACTTTCGTATTAAAAACGTAATTGTTTATTACATTATAGATTACTTTTCAATTTTGATTGATGATAATTGTTTTTCAAGATCAATATTGATAAATTCATGCTGAATACGCGCGGGCGTGCTATTTAAGTCGGAAGGCCGCATGTAAACGTAATTAATATTTAATTGATCATGTACCTAGAAGTAGTTAATTATCCCATTAAAACATAAATGTGAAATGAGAGCCAAGTTCAATTTTATGATATGCGGTTGTTGACTTCAACGACAAAAAAAATTAAAAAGATTTAAATGGGTTTCAAGTCAGTTAGTCCTGAAATTTATTTATAACAACATAAATCATTTTATAATAATTTTAAATGTTATTTTTTCCTATAAGTTACTATAATAATATTGAAGCTTAAGGTCATATGAGGTAAGGCATAAAAGAGACCTTAAATTATTACCTTAGTTCGTCCGGCGTAGTACTATCACCATATTTTTTGCTACCGTGAATCAGTAATGTTCGAAATACCTACTACGTTTTGGTTTGAAAGTTTAAAACTTCACGCACAAAGTGCCGCAAATAGACGGCATGGTTTGAAGGTATGGTTGCCGGCAAACTACGGGTACATGAGAATTGACAACTTACTCGTAATACGAGTATCTTAGGGTTACGGGCGCATTAAAGTTCTAGGCAGAGGGTAGCATTTTACATCAGGTGGACCTTGAGCTTGTACCGTTTCTAAAATTATATTATATATGTTTTCGGAGTCTTCTCTATACACGCCTTCCCTGATTTCTTCCCATGCAGGATCTTTAGATCTGGTGCTATGGATCACTGGTGCCAATTTTGTTGACGCGAAAAAGCTTTGTTATAAAAACTAACGTGTTGTTCACTCATTTTTACTGAAAAAATATGGGATTACTCGCTTACTGAGTGCTAAGCGAGACGTTATCGAAGCGGGCGTCCCGAGCACTCCTGAAACTCTTGAAAAAGACCACCGAATGTGGTCGAAACTATAGTCGGATCTATTCGGCAAGTATTACGCCAGTAATCCCGTATTTTTTTGTAAGAAAGCGTCATATTGTAGTTATTTGATCACTGGCATGCCCCGAAGTTCAGTGTGTTAGACGTGCGTAAGACGTACAATATGTAGCTGTGCTTGCTGAAATTCAAAATGTTAATTCACACTGATTTATAATTCAGAACACTGACGGTTATTTTACTATATTTCTTTCGACTTATATAACTAGGTTTTATTTCAGGAGAGCGATTGCTCTTTAGATATTATATACAAAGTAACTGATATTTATGTAACTTTAAAATGTAATAAAACAAATTGTGATTAGTTCGGTTTTTGCTGTAATATTATTTACGAGCCTTGCTATAATTTTACCCCTACTTTGTTATACACAAATTATCACAAAATACATAAAGAGAAATTATGTTTCTGTGAACTAATAATTTCTCTTCTAGTAATCTCAGAAACAAATCTTAATATTTTATTATAGGAATCACCAAAACATAGACTTATTCACGAGCAAGCATAAGCATAATTATAAGTGTATAAATAATGAAAGTATTTCGCAAACTGGTCAAACTTTATGACGACAAATTGACGTAAAGTCTGACGTATCCACCGCGTTCCTATTGTACGTTACGTAAACTGTTAAAGTACCTAATATGCAAAGAGTTTTTGGAATTGTTGCTCTCGAATGGTTCCAAAAAATAGTGGTCAACTCACTAAATAAAACTAGCAAAAACAAACAAATGGTTAAGAGCCATCTGGATATAGGTAGGTACACTCATTACGACGACACATGACGAAACGTGTTGGTTCTAAAACAATATTATTAAAATATCAACAGGATTGTTTTAATATAATATCATCATGATCAGATCGAGATGATTTATCAAACGATAAGAACTACGAAAGTATTTAGTTTTCTTCATGTTGGTAATGCCTTAAGGAGACTCTTGAGAGAGAATTGGAAGGAATATACCAAAAAGTATTTCAATAGTAACTATCAAATTTAAACAAAGGGCCTTTTTTAAATTGTTTAATGCTTTGCCCTTTGTTTAATCTTCTAGATAATTTAACTTCAATATCATGTTCACTTTAAATATTAAGTCCATATAAGTTAAGGACATGCAGTATAATTCAAATATTGTACATTTTATAACTTCCACAGGAAATGTGATAACTGAGTGATAAGTGACATAACTGTGCCGTATTTCAATTTGATAACGTGCGATTCCGGAAAATATTGATTGTAACATACGGACAACCATACGGACAGATGTTGAGGTCATTTCACCCTTTAACCATAAATATTTTTTTGTATATAGGTACTGTTATACCAGCAGCTGTTAAATATGTTACGTTTGTGACTATCGCTGTCCTGCAAGTGCTTGCGAATTTAGATGCTACTAATTATGTATTATATATGTAGTAAACTGTGATTTTTTATGCTACGTAGCTTGACAATAAAGCATAAGACATAAAATATCACAAAAAAGTTTGGATCTATACACAATTAAAGTGTTACCTTATTATTTTTATGCTTTAATAATTATCTTTATTCAGTACTCCGCTCGCTTGGTTTATTAGATACACAGAAATAAAATTGAATTCAGACTCGTTCCATAAATCCTTTCTTAATGGTTAGTGCTAACAGGTAGGCTCGGCGTCGTTAAATCAGTTTGGACAAGTAATAATATATATATATATATATATAGACGTATGCTTAAAATAGTGGGAACCTTTGAACCAGGCCTGAAGGGTCGGTCATTCGGTCAACAAACCACACTGCAAAACAGATAACATGTATTTGTGTAACAGATAATATGTAATTTTGTGGAGCGACAAATCCACGTGCAAAAAAGATGGGTATTTTAATATGCACAATCTGCACAGTTGGCAGCGTACAAACCCTCATTTGGCCAGAGAAGACAGGTCCCAGTACAAGTTCAAAATTAATTTATGGACTGGAATTCTAAATGGCAAAATCATCGGACCATTCGAATTGTCTGGAACATTGACTGCAGAAACGTATTTACATTTTTTACGGCACGAACTTCCACTTTTATTAGAAGATGTTTTATTAGAAGATAGAAGAAGAATGTGGCTGCAGCACGATGGTTGCCCCGCTCATTACGCCCGAAATGTTCGACAATACCTCGATGAAACATCTCGTCGACGATGGATCAGTCGTTTGGGTACAATTTTGTGGCCACCTCGTTCACCAGACCTCAACCCATTGGACTTTTTTTACTGGGGATGCCTTAAAGAAAAGGTTTATAAAGACCCAATCAATACAGTGGACCAGCTACGGGAGCGTGTGCGATTAGCTGCTCAGAAAATCACAGAGCAAAGAATTGCGAACAGGATTAAAAGATCTTTTATCAAAAGGTGCAGAGCATGCATCAGAGCACGTGGTGGCCTTTTCGAACACCTTTTGTAATAGTAAATTTAATAAATGAAATGCATTTAAAATTTATTGTTCCGTTTTATTTCATTACCGAATTTTAAACTAACGTTTTTAGGTGATTTTAAGTAATGAAGTAAATTTTAGTACTATTTGTAATTTTATAATAATTAGCTCTACCCATTTTAATAGGAATTACTTTTGAATCAACTTGTGGAAATACCATGTAATATACCATTTCGGAATCTCGATGAAATAGGCAATTTTTTTTTAAAATTTGGCATTCAAGTGACCATACATTTTTTTTACACCACAGAAGGTCAGGAAAACAAACGAAAGCAAGTAAAATTTTAGTGAAATCTTATTTTAAAAACATAACTGTGCTTGTGTTATAAAAAAAATAGTTTCTATTCGATAGCACATCTATCCAAGAATACTATCCAAAAAGCACATAGAAAAAAAAATTCATTTGCAGTCTTGGCGCCAAAAATAGTGACGAAGGGTGAAATTTTTCTTAAATTTCGAAAATGTCGAATATCTCGAAAACCGAGGCACTTTTACTGAGCATAACAAATATTTTTCTGAACCGCCACAATGGCCCCTACCCGCAGGTACCCTATTATCCACTCATTACACCACACCCTGTATATACCCTATAAATTAACATACCGCTAACGGGTACCTATGTCTTCCTTTCTTTTTGAAACATGAGAGATCGAGGTACAAGATCTTAAGGACTAACAACATAGATTTGAAACTTGTTAAGTATATTGTAACAGATATTCCAATAAGAATTTGGTATTATCGCAATGCTTCTAGAGACATTTAAGGAATATTTGTCAGGACCACTACCGTTTTTGCGCTCACTACCTTCGATATCTGCCTGAAAACTATTCAGATTAATATCCAAAAGATAATTAAACAACAGCTGTTAATAAGTAAATTATGTTTATCTCTAAACGTAAGTAGATTATGACACAGTATTATTTATTGTTCATGGAACAAAAAAATATTGCAATATTTTTCTCATATACAAGATATCTTATCTTATCACACTATCAAAAGAAAGTTATTTACAATATACAGTAATGTATATAATAGTAACTTTACTGATACAAAGCACTAAATTTTAATTCGGCTTTTCCTTCTTTAAGAAAATTATTTTGTACATAATGGCAGTTACAGCAGCGCCCACAAATGGACCAGCCCAATATGTCCAATGCAGGTCCCACATACCGGTCCAAATGGCAGGTCCAATTGACCTAGCAGGATTCATACTAGCCCCAGTCAGAGGACCACCAGCCAGTGACAGCCCTACTATAGTCAGACCAAACTTGATAGGAGCCGAATCCTGCTTGTGTTGGTGAACAGGGTCCCAAAGAGCACAGTTGATAAAAGTAAGTGCCCCAGTGAGAACAATCTCAATTCCCATAGTCTGAATAGCGTTGAGTCTTGGATGTGGCAATGTCATACATACTCCGTCCGCTGCTATATCTATCGGAGCAAGGCCCATGAGAATACCGTAACCGATCGTGGCTCCCAAAACTTGAACTATGACGTAGCACACTCCAAGTGTTATAGAAGTGCTTCCCCATATGACATTGGCCAAAGTCACAGCTGGGTTCATGTATGCACCCGATACATGTCCGAAAATTTGAATGTTAAACATGACAGTTAATCCAAACCCGAGTGGGCCGTACAGGGGCGACTGTTCGGTTAATCCGTCTATTGGTATATTCGACATACACCCGAATAACAGGAGCATAGATGTAGATATCAATTCGGCTAATATTGGTTGCCAATGTGCGGCACACCACGATACCACAGAACTTGATTTAGGCTTGTCCTGCACAGCCTTACTTTCGACGGCGACATCGACTGTCACAGCATTGGTGGTCAATGACATGGTTAGGGCCGCAATTAAACTTCAATGTTGGTATCGATCTAAATTGAAGGCGCGAGGCAGCGCAGCCGAAAACAATGATTAATCACGAACACTTCAAACTGTTACGGTCATTGTCTTAACTGTTTCTTTACTATTAGTATGACTTACGTACGGTAAATAAACGCACTTTGTTCGGCGATTGGGTATTTATGGACGCGACCGCTCAGTAGCGGTGTAGACGTAAAAATATTGATATCTCTGATGCAGTATACAGTCGTGAAGTATTATAATCTCTTGTTGGATTAACTGATATTTTTCGTACTGGTTCTATGTACGATGTACACTGTCTTCTTTTTCCAATAATACAATACACATAATTTTGTTATCGAACATTTTAATCCTTACACAAAGAGGATTAGCCGAGTTCAAAAAAATAATAAATTTGAATTAGTATATGAATACGTGATTTTATGATTGTAATGGACTTACATTTTTATTTTATATCGAATGGCATATCATGTATGACACTGTCAAGTTGTTAATTTATAGTTAAATAATTAATTATTCGTCTTACTAGGCATATAGACAGACTACACACAATGCAAGGGTATGCACTTGTGTTGAATTTCATAGATAAAAGAGTGACTGTCAAATATTCTGGTCAAAAATTTTACTGAAGGTAAAGAAAGAAAGTCAGGAAGCTTTTACGCCACTCGATCCCTACTCGTATTTATCCGAAGGATCCGAAAGCAAGCAAAGCAATTTATCGTATCTTGACAAACTAGGTAGACGTATGTCCGAAAAAACGCGGGAGTAATCCCGGGCTATTTACTATAATCCGGGAAAAGTGTCGGACTGATTAATTGCCGTCTTTTACATCACAGTCGTACAGTAAACTATATATTTGTGCAGTAGCTTATGGTGAATGAAACCTGAGCAGTTATATCCAACCTGGTGCAAATGTTATGGGGACTACTATGAAATAGATATTATCCCTTCAAGGGTCGTTGTCATTATAACAATGAAATTTCTATTGTGTCTGGCCGTGGCATTAAAGGAATAATAGAAATAATTTTCATAAATATTCGTGAGCACTACAAATAAGCTATTATCACAGGATAACTACTACTTTTTTGTTATACCTCATTGGTTAGAGACATTATGAGCTGGCTGAAACTACGAGTACGTTTTAAGATGTTTTAGACGGCGCTTCCACCTCCTAAATTATTGAAATTTTGAGTTATTATATTCAGCTCTTCTACTGTAATAACAAATTTTTGAAACTAGTTGATACAATTATGGACATATGTAATTAGTTACATTTAATCTAAAATAAAATTCAAACAAACCAAGTCTGTTATCAATTTGTTTTATGCTGCGGCACGCGGTTACGCTCACCTCAATGCCTATGACACGTGATCATTATCAGGAAAATAAGTTATTATTGTGAGAGCTGAAATTTAAATTAACTTAGCTAAAATACTACAAACCCTAGCTGAGGAGAACCGCTGTGTGCCTAGAATGTTAAGTGAGATCGTAGAAATTTTAAAAACACCCTAACTTCAACAATTTCAACAGAGATGATAGTTGGCAATTACCACCTGCTTGGGATCCATCGATACAAACCCAAGGTCAGCACAATACTGCAAGATCTCTGGACAGCGTGCGGGATTACTGCGTGCATCGGGAACGTTGGGATTAAAATATGGCGGTACACATGAAAACATAATGTTTTAAAAGTCTGTCATCTAATCTATTCGTGATGAGAGATTAAGTATAAGAAAACATCTCACCATAAATTATCGTCATAAATGCGTATTTTTAATTGGATTGTTATAAATCACATAGAACTAGTAGCAAAATAACGTAAAGTTTTGATTTCATCATAACATACATAGGTATTCAGTTCGCATATTCAAACGTTTGAATCTGTCAATACAAAGAGTTCGTAGGTTGTGCGACACAGCATTAAATTAATACATACAACTATTTGGAAATAAAGATATAATTATTCCTAAATTCATGTGAGTATTCAATTCGTGTTAATTGCCAACAATGTGAAGATTTAATTATTTTACATACCAAAAACAAGAAGAAATTTAAAAAAGTTGAATGGTTTGTTTTCACTACAAAACGCCCTCTCATAATCTGAACATGCTTTAGTTAATATAGTTATATATTTACACTACCCACAGTTTTATGTGTATCGACTATGTTTTTGATTTGTGCAGAGTTGAGTAACTGACTTCCTGTTATATGGAGATTGGGTTTCTAAATAAGAAGCATATAAATAAAACTGTACATTTGTCGCAATAAATATTGTTGGTAGCGATAGAGATACAGTTATCGGGTTTGTACCTATAGTAGCCATAATTAAAGCAGTAGTACGCTGTAAGGATAGTAATTCTCTGTATATGTCTATTGTTTATTGTCTACTAATACACACACAGGCAAAGTCATATAAAATTATAATTTACTTGGAATGGTGGGAAGGACTTACAAAATAAAAAAATATTTTCCATGTTTTGAGATGTTCGCTCGAGTTACACCGAGTAATAGTGGATGTGTGGATTAAGGATAACGTTTTAGTGATGGTGAAAGAGTATAGACAAGCTGAACGAAATCCTTGTCAATTTTTAGAACGTTTTAGTACTCGTATAATGCATTCATTGTTTTATTGAAACGTGACTAACGGCCGGTCCCAATAATCTATCTATCGACGGTTTACCTTACTAGAGTTAGATATTTGACACTATTTGTATGGAAGTTGTGTCAAATTTCTATCGGTAGTAAGGAAAACCGTGGATAGATAGATAATTGGGATCCTCCATTAGACAGGACAGTGGCTTACTGACGGGACTACCACGCGACTGTAACTTTATTCTGACTGACTATTTCAATACAAATCTGATTTGTAGCCAATAATAATTTTACTTGGCAAATATACCAACCGTCCGTATAAAAAGAAAAAATGTAATGTAAAATAATTCATTTAAAAAAGTCAACACGAAATCGCTAACAGACACACACTTACAGCAAAACTCTAGAGAATGAACCCTCCACACGTTAGGGATTCAAACTTCTTTATCATCCCAACACATTACAAAATGACAAGAACCTACAGAACAAAGTTGAAACTGGCATTCCACGCACGTCCGCCACCCGAATCCGCGCGGTCGATCTAAGTGCCGTATATCCCGTTTGATGAAGCCCAGGCACAGCTAACTGTTCAATGTAGTTGATAATCTACATACAAATTATAACAGAATATTGACTAAATTGTTTTATACACGTTAACGTGGCTACAGTAACCTTAAACCAAATGTATTGTAGATGGAAAGCCCTCCTCCTTAACTAACCTGGATAATATACATCAATAATTAGTATTCCGTTGAGTATGACGAACAAATGGATAATCTACCACTCTCTCACAGACTTTTGAATGTAAATGAAATGTAATGAAAGCTTTATTTGCTTGAATACAGGTACTCTTAGGTAGTAGGTCTTAGGCTATTAAGTCTGGAATTACTGTACACGACCAATTTGCCGTGCAAATGTTTATCTAGGCTACCTACTTGATTAGTTATGTATAACCTAGTATAGGTAATCATGCAATAAAATAAAAATGTAATAAGAAAAAAGTCAAATTTACATAAGACAAGTAAAACCGATTTCCATTTTATTCAGTTATTGGGATGTATATCAAAAACTACAGGACCTAATTTGATGAAATTTAAATGGGACCACAAGGGAAGCACCAACTTTCAAACAAAAGAATATTGAGAATCGATTTACCCAATCGAAAGTTATGAGGTAACAAACATAAAAACATACAGTTGAATTGAGTACCTCCTCCTTTTTTGGAAGTCGGTAGATTATAGACATTAGAAAATATAAATTCCAATAAGTGCCATACAAAACTATTAGGATATAATTCAATAATTTTTGTTTTTAAAATATTCATCCATAGAATGAAAACATCTGTCGCAGAGCCATGTATTTTTTTTATATTCAGTTTCCTTTAGCTTTCTTAATTCATTAGTTAATTTATTGTATATCTATATTGCCATTTTACAATAGTTTTGTCAGCCTTTTTTAATCTCTATCTCGACAGTTGGCACTACTAACGGTTTTTGTGCAATTATTCTTAAGTTAGTTAAGATATTTTCATCTTCTTAAAATACCGTTGGATTGTTCCTAACAAACTTAAACATTTCAAATAGATATAGAGAACGAAGTATAAGTATATAAGTATAGTTTGTGTATATTATTTAGTGCGATAATGTAATGATTATTAAACCTTAACCAGCGTGTTACAAAAAGGTGTAGTAACAACACACGCAGTAGCTTGGATTGCACACAATTGAGACGTAACTACTGCAACCCAGGAAGGCTTAAAATTTCGAGCTATACAATTAATCAAAGGTTTTCTATTCCACAAGCAGATTCATCCGTGAATAGCTAGGCGAAAGACGGCAATGACCAAAACAACGTAGACTAGGTTAAAAGAGGCCTAAGTGGGCCTGGGCTGGGATGCGATATGAGGAATATGCATCTCTAAGGGCAGTATTCCAGTAAGACGCTCAGTTATGGATCTCGACTTAAGTGGAGATTTGACAGTAAATGCCATACACAATTGACCCATATCTGCAATTGAGCTTGGATTCATTACTGGGCGTATTTCGGAAATACGACCCTAAAAGGGCTGTCCAAAAACATTTCTTTAATTCTATATAAGTACTAGCTGAGCTCCGCGGATTCGCCCGCGTTATGATGGATGATGATGATGATAATGAAAGGACCTTATGTCACTTCCCCGGACATAATCTTCTTGGCAATTTTAATCGAGACCCGTTTAGTAGTTTAAGCGTGAAAGCATAACAAACAAACTTTCTTACCCATTTATAATATTACTAGCTGCTACGCCAGCGGCTTCGCTTGTTTGATCTAAGGGGAATGAAGCCACAAAATATATTTAGAATTGACTAGCTGACCCGCCAGCGGCTTCTCTCGCTTGGTCTTGGTGTAGTGGTGGAAGTGCCGTTTTGGAACCTCGAGGTCATGGGATCGATCCCCGGGTTGGACAGTTATTCTGTCTGATGTCAACATCATTGTGTGCTTTTGACTACGCTATCAGAAACTGACACATCTTTGACAGAACTCTATTGACAAAAAATAAGTCATCATTACGATCTTGACGTAGGCGGAGATCTTGTTATTTTGTCTATGCTGTGCCCAAGAATAACCGTCACCCACTTTTTCACACTTCACAGGCTTTTTCACCCACGTGGTGATAGATGTTGATTATGATGATGATAATGATGATAATGATGAAAAGTAGCCTATGTGCTATTCCAGACTATAATCTATCTCTGTGCTAAATTTCAATCAGATCCGTTCAGCCGTTCTGCCGTGATTTAGTAACAAACATCCATTTCTCCATCCATCCATCCATCCAAACTTTCACATTTATATTATTAGTGTGATAGTGTGAAAACCAACAAAAAAATGTATAAGATTACATATTTTTGATAGGATATAAAAAAAATATGATTTTAAATCGGATGCATGTGCAATCCGATACTTACAGTCGAATTCGGTAAAAAGAACAATTTAAAATTTAATTTCTTTATAATAGTTGTATGAGAAACCGAGTAGTCGACTAATAGTTTTCTCCATTTGTTAGAAGTTAACAAGAAAATGGGCTTAAGTTATGGAAATTTCTATAAGCTATGTTACCATTGTAGCATATTATATATCATTAAATTCTTAACAGATCCAAATCTTATGTTACTGAGTTTTAAATCAAATCAGTATACTTACTATTCTGTATGCACTGTGACATGGTAGAGCCTTGCTCAAAATCATATTACAAGGCTTATCCTTTGTTTACTCCTACCTAATAGTGGTTGGATGAGATATAATTTAAACAGAGAGATGTTCTGATTTAGTCACATTGTAAAATGGGTTCGCGGCTATTTATGGTAGTTAGACCGTTACCAAAGTACTTAGAGACTGCGCGGTCCTTTATTTACTTTGCCGTTACCAGCAACTTCCGACGTCATTGTTCTCTAGTTTCTCTTTATCAGCTTATTTTGATCCTTGCTGGGATCCGAATCAAGTTTCTTCCTATAGAAAGGGTAGAGAGATAATCCAGAATGTTTAGTCATTGTGATGTGTAGTTATGTCTATATAAGTAAGTTTAGATAATTTATGATATGCATGATGAAACAGTTTGATAGCTATCTAACTATCAAACTATCTAACGTGCTCTGGATTAAATTTGACGTTTGTTTATTTCTTTACAACGGTAGGTACTTAACAATAAAATGTCGCTCAGGTGACCCCTAATGAAATATTAGTTTAATTTTAAAATACATGTCATTTAATGTTTTTTCTACTTATTTATATTGCGCGCTCTAGAGTCTCAGTTTTTTTAGTTTAGTAGTTTGTCACTTGTAAAAGGCGTCTGTTCTAGGCAGAGGTTAACACCTAAAACTAGGTAGGCCTCATGCTTGTATCGTCTCCTATTCTCATACCTAAAAAAATCACGTCGCCTTTATGATTGGAACGCGCAGTAGGTTAAACCCTAAACAATTATTATTAGTAATGATATGAACCTCAAGCACACATTGTTTTTAACATAATAAATTGATGATTGGAATCAGAAAGTAAAGATCCGAGAGTATCCAAAAGTCTTACGCCAATCAAATCAACTAAATCTCGGGAATGATTTTGCGCGCCGTACTACTTCCGCTACTACTATCAAATCAAACAAATACTTATTAGTGGTTATTATTGTAAAAATTATCTTAACAATCTGCTAGATGACTTCCTAATTAATAATGGTAATGTGGATCTAAATAAATCTTTGTAAGTATTTATATACGCAAGATGCAGTGCAATAAAGCAAAGTGCAGCTTACCTTTTTATTTTTTACCCTGGCGAGCGTAAAGCATCTCTGCCACAAGAAAAATTGCTCGTGACGGCTGTTAATTGAAAGGAGCAACGTACCTAGTTAGATAAATAGGCGAGACAGTTCACCAGAGAATATTGCTCAATTTATTTTCCCTTGTTTATGAACCTAATCCGACCCCTCCCTGATTATGATCTAATTAATTGCGGGCGCCAATAAATTCCTAACACAATAAAAAAAAATTATATAGCCTTTTGCCTGGCAGGTATGTTTGCTACACTGTCCTTTATGATATTAAGCATCGAGCGCCCGGAGCGTACAATTTACTTTTGTTGTATTTCCGTTGGCTTTCTTTATTTTTATCTTTTATCTATTTCAATAAAATGTATAATAGCAAAACTACGTATGCACAACTTTTTCAAACGCAAACGTAGCATAAATATTCCGGAGTTAAACTTAAAATTTTATCAAACAGATTTCACAAGACTGAACATGTAACAACAAAAATAAAACTAGTTATATTCACTTTCGTTGTATTATAAAAAGTTTATTTACAAGATGGGCATTTATTGTCAAGATCACATCGGCATACTTCTATAGGCGCGGCTCCATCAAAAGTCTTGCTGAAATCCCATTGAACAGATACGGTTCCGTTTATGTAAGGGTTCTCCGATTTGTTTTCAAATAAGGTACTTTCACAGACTACAGAATCACCTAATAGCATTGCATTTATAACTTTCACTTCGCTATCGACGATAACTTTACATTTCCAGGGAGTAAACGCCATGTACAAATGTATTTGCGTAATTTTCATACTGACGCTCTCTCTCGTTCCGCTTTTGATTGTCCTAACATCTGGTTCGACAACCCGGGGACAGAAACTGGGGCCAGCCATTATGGCGGCAACATTGTCGGGATAAATTATATTGTCGTTGCCGCATTCCTGTTTTGTACACTTGCTCTTTGATACGCACCACACGCAGAAACTCTTTAATATACATGATGAGCATGATGTTATCTGCTTACATTCGTCCTTTTGTTTGTCGACGACAACGTCCGCAAGTGAAGGCAATACATTTGCAAGGATCAAACACAAAATCACTCTGCTTACCACCATGTCTTTGGGGAGCTGTAATAAGGGAATTTATTTTATTATTCGCAAAAATCACAAAAGAAATAATATACTATCGTATTGTAGTAATTAACATATTTATGCAAGCGGTGACATCTTACCTTGTCTTTATCGTAATACACAATGATTTCATTTCCGCTAACAAGCTGACTTGAAATGTAAACAAAGTGCATTATTGTATTAAATCAAACAGAGGACACAAGTGGAGGTCAAACAGATAATTATGGAAGATAATCACTCATTATACCATGTAAGGGTCAGAAGAATTTTCCTTATGAATGCCGATCACATGCATGTGTAATAGCTGTATTACCGATTAAATAATTGTTACTACGTGCTGTTCTTCTTCCCTAGAGGAAAACGATGACCTAACTGACAGTTACCTTACCGTGACTTGTTCCTGTAACTGTTGTGCCTTAATCCCTATAGGTCACCTCAATTACCAACATTGTATACAATGATAGGCTTATTAAACCTTCCCCTACCGTAATTAATTAAAAAAAAGATTTATGAATAAAACTGATTTAAATTAACATCTCCGGTCAGATAAGGGTTAAATGAAGTTAGTTAGTTCCACTCCATCAATGTGGAACTTAAGTATTGACAAACGTTTATTAATTAAACAATACCATCATTACTGTCATAATCTACAGATGTTAGCAGTTTCTGCCAAATCGGTAGATTTTCCAGAAAGTAAAAAACATTTACACATATTTTACGCATTTAATGTGTTCATAACATAAGACATGTAGATAGTAATATAAACTGTATAATTTTTATAGCTAAGTTCAATTTAGATTGCACGAAACATGTGAATATCGCCTCATGCAACACGTTATGGACCATTCAACATGCAGCACGCTATTTACTCTGCTATCTACTATTCATTACACGAACTATGAACTATTGCAAAGATAGGGTCTTTCGTCGATATACCATCCAATAGTTTTATCAGAGTAGGTATTCAAAAAAAAAATAGAGAGGTAATACATAACTAACTAATTAGATCTGAGATTGAGTGCGCACTTTGCATCTGGTAAACTGTTGACCCATCGAGGCAATGCAGCCTGATTTTTTGTCTGGGAACGCTGGAGATGTAGACGGTGTTTTTGTTCTGTAGGTAATATTATTAAGTATCTAATTTTAATAATAATTTTGATAAATGTATGTTTAATTGTGCAGAAAATTGTGAATAGGTATTCACAATTTTCTGCTACTTTAAGCAAGATATTTATTAGAACTATGGCCACATTTATATTAAGTTGTTCTGATACAATTAATTCAGGTATCAGTCTTAAATGCGAAAGTTTTGAAGTGGTTGAGGATGTGGGGGGTGGAAAAGAGCGTGTGAGAGACATGCTTGTTACTACTTCATGCCAAACATATTTAACGGATTTGGATGAAATTTGAAATGGAGATAGAGCTATTTTAATATGATTTTGACGGTTGAAACTCACGCGGTAGGCACAGTTGAGTATTTTAACCTGCAGTGCAAGTACCGTAACAGTCGTTAAATTTGTGGA
This sequence comes from Selenia dentaria, assembly GCA_917880725.1. NCBI lineage: Eukaryota > Metazoa > Arthropoda > Insecta > Lepidoptera > Geometridae > Selenia > Selenia dentaria. The sequence continues at coordinate 13,294,063 of OU862888.1, read as the reverse complement.
GTCGCTAAGATCGATAAATTTAGTTCGCCCCTAGCAAATATAGAAGTGATATCGACGACTTATACGATCGTCAAATTGTCGACAGTATATCGGTTATTACGAATTGTTTGCATTCCAAATGCATCTTTCTATCATTTGAAGATTTCTACGAGCATTTCGCTCTTCTACGATCAAAAGACCGAAATTATTTTTTATTGAATTTTAGCTGCGCCTCGCGGTTACGCCCGCATAGTGATGGATAATGACGATGTTGATGAAAATTATCCTATTTATTTATTTTATTTTATTATTATCTTATTCCATTTATTTCACGGATTACGTCCGGTCCTTTCTTTGCAAAGGCATAAGTGGCCAAAACTTAGAGGCCTGTTTGGTATAAAATATACAATGTAGTATAAAAAACAGACATTTTGGATGAAGGGTAACATAGTACTTATATCTATTACAAAAATGTGTAAAATGGTAAGGCTATTTATATGAACTTATTAGTGACTAGCTGACCTGCCCGCGGCTTCGCTCGCTTGGTCTCGGTCAAGTACTGGAAGCACGTTTTGGAATCTCGGTGTCCTGGATTCGATCCCCGGGTTGGAATGATATTGGGATTTTCTGTCAAAGAAATTCTTAATAGAAGTCCGGAGTGTGGAACAGGGTCCCATAGATGACAATAGGCTCGTTCCCCTATTATATGGGACCAAAAATATATCCGGCGAAACGCAGGTGTTTCACATCGCTGCTTGCCCCTTCGAAGATATATAGATGCGACGATTGAGCTGATCCGCCAGCGGCTTTACTCGCATGGTCTTGGCACCGCTTTGGAATTTCGAGGTCCTGGGTTCAATACATGGGTCGGACCGTTATTGTTTGTTTTCTGAAATAAAAATTCTCAATAGCAGTCTGGAGACTGGAACAGTGCTCCGTAAATGGCAATAAGCTCGCCTTATACACGCCATATACACTGGACCAAAAAAATGTTGTCGCTCTGGCGAAAGGTAGGTGTTTCAAACACCACCTACCCCTTCAAAGATGTAGGGCGTGGCGATTTGTTATGTTGGATTTGAAAATAGCATGTATTTCATTATGTATATTATAAAGTACTCTAAAGTATTCTACTTACATTCTTAATTATTAGTAAATTATGCACCGAGAGAGTAAAGCAGTGTCATACGTCACAGGCGGTATATTTAACCCTGAGCGCAGCGAGGGCATTATGTAGAGTCCTGAGTGAAGCGAGGCTTTACCCCACTCTACTTTCCATATCTACTGCGTGACAATCAAAGCTCAGAGCTTTAAAAAAGCAGTTATTCAGTTAAAAGTAAAATAAATAATAGATCAGATCTCCAGATCTTCATTAAATTTAACTGAACTGACTACTATTTAATAAAGGTCTGGAGCTGATCTGATAATGGAGCCGAAAGCTGCGAAGAAATAAGAAATGCTTCAAGATACTAAATGAAAAAATTAACAAACGCTTTAGTCGCCACTACGATTTTCTGAGATTCCCTCGGTTTCTCTGGAATACCGCCATCAGATCCTAGTTTTCTTATCTTTCCAAATAACAAATAACCATCAAAATCGAATCATTAACGACGAATTTACACGCAAACACACTTAAAAAAATATATGTTGATAGTAAAATTGAGAAATTCCCTCTTTTTTTGAAGTCGGTTAGTAAAAAGTGTATAGTTAAGTTCTCTGGACTCTTTTCTATTTATATACCAAGTTTCATCGAAATCTGTGCAGTAGTTTTTAAGTTATGCGTGACCATACAGACAGACAGACATTTTTTTCAAAAACGTCATATTCTTGTTCAGTAGGTAATTTTACGTCTTCTGACTCACATTTTTTCAATTTTTCTTCCAAGATTAGGGATATAGTGGGCTATGCACGAGACTACGGCACCTGCCAATTACAGTCTCATTTTAAAAGATTTAGGCAGGTGGTGACTTGCCACCCACTAAACGGCCCCATCAATGGTGACAAAAGGGGCAATGTTGGTGTGGATGGCTAAAAGGTGTCGAGAGGTGTGCTACGGTTTCACTAAAGCGCTACTATCGGCGTTATGTCCTTTAACACTTCGTCTCATTTAGCCTCAGGGAGAATCAGGGTCCGCGGTGTCGCCACTCACCGACGGCTCGCCACAAAGCCGCCCTTGCGGTATGATTATTATTATTACAATCCCATGAGTTGATTCAGCGCCCCATCTACCTCCATGCCAAATTTCATTGTACCTAATTGGGCCAACGAGTGCTTGAGCGTAAGATTATTACAAACATCCATTCATCCATGAATACAAACTTTCGCGTTTATAATATTAGTAAGATCAAACGCAACTAAATAATATCTCCATTCCTGTCGCCTGTCGATAAACTATATCTAGGTCATTTTCAAAGCTGACAAAACAATCGTTAGATTAAATAGACGATCTCAAACGTATTTTAAGAGTTCCATGCTATCGTTCCGTATGATGCATATCGTTATAATCGTAAAAGCTTATCGAATCTGTCCACCGGTCGCTTAATTTTGCTACTTACTTGCAATGATCGACAAAAGATCAATATAGCCAGTTTTTTTGAAGTATGACGAATTCAAGACTCAAATTTATCGATCGGTAAGTTCGGTACTTGCACTGCTGTTTCGTAACTTTCCAGATCACTGCTTCATAGAGCACTCGAGCACACGGCTGCGTAGAGTTTGCAACTGTACATACCTATAACCTTATTCCAAGGAGACGACGTTGCAGTCAGGTACTATTAATACATGATTAGATTAGTGATGGATTAGTGATAGTGATACATATAATAAATTGACAAAAATGGTTGTTATTTTTCATTTTATCGTTATTACGTTAAGGCAATCTTACCATCAATCCACAAAACCACTCAATAGTATAAACAAGTCAACAAAATACTCGTAGATAATGCATAAGAACGGAAGAAGTCCTTACTTTTCATGACACCTGTATACATACACTTCATGATGAAGAAGATAAAAGTATCATAGATCCCTAGATTAGATACATTGATATTGCAGGTATTTATCTTTATCTAATCAAACAGAAGATAAACATATTCATTGGCCAATAATGTATACTACTAGGCTGGGTTTGGACCAAATTTTGAGTTTTTTGAAAAGGTTTTATTTAAAAGATTCCATCCAGAATATTTTTAGGTTGTCGTAAATGGTGTGACTTTCTTAATAGGCATAGGCCACTGTAGTTGGGATGGCTAGGGTAGCTGGCGGGGGAAATGCACAATACACCCCAAGCGGGACGTCAGTGCAGGACTTAGCGCCCCCAATCAGAATAAGAATAAGAATAAGAAGAAGAATAAGAAGGCCACTGTAGTTTAGTAAAAACTGCCAATCAAAAGTTTAGCAGTTCCTACCTTTGTCGTGTAAGTAAATTGTGGAATACTTCGCCGGCGTACGCACTTCCTTGCAGCTATGACCCTGGGTCTTTCAAGCGGGGCATGAAAAAGCATCTATCTCTCAGGTCATAAGGGTCATAAGGGTGGCGATTAGTTCAGCTTACGGCTGCATGAATGGTCATCGCTTCTTCATTCCATCTTTGCTTTCTATCAGGTGAGAGGGAGTCACTTTAATGAAACTTAATAAAAAAAGCCGTGCGTCTGTATGACTTACTCGTTTTTCTATTTATTGTTTTTATAGCCTTTATATACATAGTATTATATAAAAAAGGTGAGGATAGGTGGTTTTCATATCACCCATCCGCACCTTTTGTAGTTAATAAGTATTTGATAAGTATGAAAATGAGACGCTAAGTGTTCAGACACTGGTCACCTCAATTGTTTCAGAACTGTTTCTGACTATGCCTATCGTCTAATCACACTAATATTATAAAGGTGAAAGTTTGGATAGATGGATGGATAAATGGATGTTTGTTACTCAATCACGACAGAGCGGCTGAACGGATCTGGTTGAAATTTGGCACAGAGAGTCTGGAATAGCATATAGGCTACTTGTCATCATCATCATCATAATCATCATCTATCACCACGCGGGTGAAAAAGCCTAATATTCTTGAGCACAACATAGACAAAATAACAAGATCCTCTCTTACGTCAAGATGTTTGTCCATCGCGGGGATCGAACCCATGACCTCCAGATTCCAAAACGGCACTTCCACCACTAGGTACACCAAGACCAAGCGAGCGAAGCCGCTGGCGGGTCAGTTAGTAAAATATTATTGTTTAATGGAATCAGGAGACTTAGCAGTGAAATCGACGTGACGAGGTAGAAAACATTATTAAAGAACTTTTGACGAGCAAGTTCTATTCACAGTGAGCAGTTACATTTTTAGGGTTATGTATGTATATACAACTGGTGAAATTTCAGTTACACAACATTTGAATATCAGTATGAAACCCTTAAAGATGATGAAAATATAATTAATGTTATTTGTCAGTTTCCATCTGAATTTGTCATTTTACCCAATTTTCTAAAGCACGATGTGTTCAGGTATTGTTGGTTCACATTACTTTTGCAATCAAAAATTAGCGCTGAAAATTAGGCTTGTAAAAATGATTATTGTAGTAAGGAGACAACTATACAAAAGCCGATATGTAACTAAATACTATGTATTTCTAAAACAATGTTTAGTATTCTTAAAAAAGTTATTCGCTAGTTTATTTTTCAAATTCTCCTATTCGTCCACCACTTTGGACTGGTCAGAGCAATCTTCAGACAGCACACACTTCTTAGCTGCTTCATCCCAGAGTTTGGGGTCATTGCACTCGCAACGAGTGAAGTCACAGATATTACCTAAGCTTTTGGCCACTGGCTGTCGACACGTCCGCTGTGACAAGGTCTCATTATCGCAGCTGGAGACGAATAAGAACATATCTTCTGAGCAGCGTTCTAGACCTGAAACATATGATATAGTGACATAATTCAAATCGTTGTCATACTAGCAGTTGCTTACGACTAGATCTGTTTTTACTTAGCGATATCTTCTGCCGCTCTTTGGCTTTCTGTTGTCGCTTTAAAGTTTGACGGAACAACAGGCATACTTTTGCATTAAGTATATCCATCATCATCTTCATCATCACCCCTTATTATCCATTGCTGGATATGCCAATGGCCCTCGTTATATATACTAAAGAGCTCGGTGCCTACTTTCTTTCATTTATTTTTTTACATATTATTTTAAATTAACATAATTATTATTGATGACTAGACCGCCGATCGGCAACAGGCGGACAGTCCGTGTCCGGACCGCGGTTGGTTGGAATGGTTGGAACTTGGACTAATGGATGGTTATATGTATATTATTTATATTGTTATATATCGGTCATGCAGAATCTTGATTAGTTCGTTGAGGTTTAGGTAGACTTAGATTAGAACTTAGAAGAGAGTCTGAGGCGTTTTTGAGTAAATACTAGTAGCTAAAGTAAACGCATAATTATTGCTATGCTGCACACATCAGTGTGGTGCAAGAGAGTGTTGGATTGCTGGTAGTATTGATACAAGGTACTAGTAAATACACATGATACGGTTATTTCTGGACCTTGATAAAAAATTTCAATAGTATCCCGGACCCCATAGACCCCATAGAAAATTACTTGCCGACCCTTGGACTAGACAGAAAAAAACATTCATACAATAGTTAAACCGTCCGCGGCTGCGCTCGCATGTACTCGCTTGATATAGCGCTTCTGAAATAAAAGTACTGCATATATCTATACCAGCTATCTGCCAGTGGAAGTCACGTCAAAATCAGTTCAGACGTTAGAACGGAAATTATCAGACAGTATTGTTTGCATTTTAAGAAAAGAAGTTCTCAATGGTCTGAAGTCTGGAAAAATGCTACGCAGATAGTAGGTATCCGTAGAAGGCTCACCCTCCATTACAAGGGCTCAAAACATATATCTGCTGTGAACGTGGATGTTTGAAACCGCGCCTTACGAGGATATGACGATATGTGATGATTAAATTCAAATATGTAATTTATTATATATCATAACTCCCTTCCGTGTCCAAGAACATTACTCTTTTTCACCCGCGTGGTGATGGGTAATGATGAATAGTATCCTATATGTTAATCCAGCGCCTCATCTTCGTCCATACCAAATTTCATCAAAACTGTCCCGCCGTTTGAGCGTGAAAGAGTAACAAACATCCACACATCCATACTTACAAACTTTCGCGTTTATAATATTAGTAGGATTGTGTTTTGTGTTAATTTTAAGTTACAGTTGTTTTTTGGTATCAATAAAATGTAAAATGCTTATAGTTATTGTTATTGTAATAAGTAAATTAATATACAATTTCTGCCAACCAAGACGGGTTTTTTTGTAAGAGAACTACTACCTTGTAAGATGGGTTTCCCCAAATAAGTATCACGTGCTGAGTTTCGATAAAATTGTGCATGCCACTGCAATTTATTTAGTATAGATCAAAACTCGATAACAGAACCCGCATTCGGTTCATCACTTAAAACCTACACTTTTGTATTAAAAATCCTAATTTGCAACATTTTATAAAAATAAATTAAAAAAGAACTGCGCTTACATGTCCCATCCTCGTCTACATTCATACAATCCTCTTCACTCCTGCTCGAATAAAGCAGCGTGCACATCAATATCGACGAAAACAAATTAAAAAAGTTCATTGTCAGAGAATCCAATAGTTTATTTGGCACGCGAAAAGCGACAGAACGATAACAGTTTTCAGCGGTGAATTTAAATACATTTTTATTGGTTTTTCATCTACATAAACTGTTAAAATGAAGCGGAAATAGTCTTGGTTAATTACTATTTGGAAACTATAAGTTAATTCAATAGTTTGAGGTGGTTCGTTTCACGTAGATCGGGAAGCCTAAGTTTTAACTGTGTTTATAGCAGCATACCAATAGCGCCCTAAATAAATTATAGAGGTATACAGTACAGACATTTATAATTATTATTGCACGGAAAAAGTGATAGAACTTTATACGGTAAGCGATTTCAGCGGCAAATTTAAATACCTATATTAATATCGGTTTTTCATTTTTAAATACCCTCACAATAAAAGTTAAGATAAAGCAGACATACTTTTAATTAATTACAACGTGCCCAAGTATCATGTAATTAATTTGTTTAAAAAGGTAGATCGTGCTATTACAATTGATTTATTTTTTCTTACTGTAGTTATTAAGTCCGGGTAAGATTTTTGCGATTATCGAAATAGTATCTCTAAATTATATCCATTTAGTAAAACATTAATGTGATCTTGCGAAAAAACCATTAATGGACTGGATTAAATTAACATATTAATAAATTATAATATCTATTGTGTTGTAAACGATGTTTAATAGTAGATTGTTTACAGAGGGTCGAAAGAATCAATTTCCGAGGTATTTAGACGGCTGTAGACGGAGTAGGAATTGATTCTTTTACCCGTGCTAAACACTCTACTTTTCATTACGAATATAAGGAAAATAAAACTAGTTGTTTATCTAAACTATTTATTGATAATATATAATAATATTAGTAGTATATAATAATATTATTAGTAGTACCTATTTAAAAATAATCTTGTCAAATTAGGACAATTCGTGAAATTCAAAGTTACATTTTTGTTTGGAATGTTTATGCTGTTTGATATATTATGACAAATTTGGCTGTTCTGGATATCTGTAAAAGAAGGAGACTCTGGTTTTTCATCAGACGATGGATTCCATGGCGGATACTCCCTGGAAGTTGTCGGCTGAGGCGAGTTGGGGCGTATTTTTTATAGTTTCAGTTAATTTGGTTAAAATGTTAGTTTTATTTTGGACTGAATCCTCAATGTAGCCTTCGGCGACTGTGCTGGATTTCCAGCCTCCATGTCTTTTTAAGGTTGTCATGTTTGCTCCAGAATTGGCTAAAAGTGTTGCTGACGTTCGTCTATAATAATGTCCGTGTAAACTGCTCACAGTTTGGTAAATTCAAATATGTTGCTATCTGCTTCGGCATACCTGAGATTTTATTTTTACCGATCACTTGTTTATAGCATTTTCCTTCTGATAGTTGAGAAAAAAAAGGTCCGCTTTACATCACTGGGTCTAATTTTTTGATATTTCTTTACTATTTGTGTAAATTCTTCTTGTATTACAAACGAGCGCTCAATTTTTTTTTGTTTTAGTCAGTTTTACTAGTATTAATTAGCCGTGACTTTCAATGTCCTTAATTGTCAAATTTGTGAGTTCACTGCTTCTGCAAGCGCCGCTTATGCCGAGTATCAATACCACCTGTGAGAAACATGTAATTTTTTTTGTATTTGTGTAATCCTCCTCCTCCTAGCGTCGTTTTCGTCATTGCTGAGGGTCGTGACCCCTTCCACGAATCACCTTCTGCCGAACGAAGTCTTTCCATCTTGACCTATCTTCAGCAGCGTGCATCGCACTATGGACTTTACTGTCAAGTGCGGTACGAATTTGGTCCGACCAGCGCATTGGACTTCTTACCCTTGGTCTTTTGCCTTCCAACTTGCCTGTGATGACAAGTTTCTCTAGGTTGTCGCCTTTTTTGCGTGCTATATGATCGAAGTACTCAGTACTTATTGAAGGCATATAGATGGCAACCTAGCGGTAATACTTAATGCCTCGAGTATCGACGCATTCGTTCTTCTGGCTGTCCAGGGGATGCGCAACATTTTCCTCCAACACCATATTTCGAAGGCATCTACGCGTTTTTGGTCGTTTGCCTTAAGCGTCCAAGTTTCAGCTGCATATAGAAAAATGGAGAGCACTGAGCTTCTAACCAGGTTTATTTTTGTTTTTTCCTGATATGTCTGTCCTTCCAAATTCCGGCTAGTTGGGTCATCGCATTTTTGGCCATACCAATCCTCCGCCGCACTTCGGTCTCGCAGGAGCCAGCGTTCTTAATGTTGGAGCCCAGGTAAATGAAGTCCTGTACGTAGTCTAGTTGTAATGTCCCTCTGTGCTCCAACTTTTTGGTGCAGTCCATTGTCTTTGTCTTAGACTTGTTTATGTATAGGCCGAGTTCATTGCTGACTCTTTCCATTCTGTCTAAGAGGGTCGTCATTTCCGCTTCCGAGGCAGCTAATAGGGTTGTGTCGTCGGCGAAGTACAGGTTAAAGAGCCTTACGCCTCCCACACTCACGCCTCCTTCCCAGCCCTCCATCGTGCGTCTCACTATGTACTCCCCGTATGCGTTGAACAGAACAGGAGAGACCTTGCCTCACACCTTTGTGAATTTTGAAAGGATTGGATGTTGTCGTGTCTATCCTTACAACAATCCTTACAAATTTGTGTAATAAATACGTTCATTTTTAGAATAAATCCATAAATACTTAGGTAAACTTACCTTCACTACCAAATATATCTCGTCAGGAGCATCATTTAAAAAAAAGCTACTTCATGAGAGGTGAAAACCTTAGATTTCTTATTTTTGAACCCCTGAGACTGTATTTTCAAAAATGATGTTAAATTATGGATATATTTTAAATTTGCATTGTGCTTTACACTAAGTGTACTCTTGAGCATTGAATATCGGCTCCATAGCGTAGAAGGCTGTAGTTTGCTACACAGTTCATTAAAATATGTGAGAAATACACTTTCAGAAAACGTATTTATATTCTTCTCTGCTCGCCACTTCATAAAATCATTGTATGTGTTTATATATCTTTCTTTTGAGATTTCTGGCAAAAGATTTTCAATAACACAATTTGCCTCGTCTTTAATTGAATCTGGTGTCAACATTTCAGAATCGCTTGAACTCATTTTTAATATTCAAATCTTAGCATAAAAGATTATTGCATATTTTTTTAATTCCGTCACAGATCCCGCCAATTTATGTCGACTTTTTAAATTTTAAATATGGAACTCACCGCGTAATTGTTGCGGCTTATTCCGCTCAAAAAATTTTGCGCTAAATTCATACTGGCTGTTTAAAAAGTCACATGGCCGCAGCATATTTTTAATTAGTTTTTTTACATAAAACTCTTCACAGCAGTTCTATTTTTAAAGTTCATTCCGGCCCTTAGGTGGGAAGTAAGGGGTTGGGAGTTTTTCCCTCTATATGAAGGAAAGCAGCATTTTCCACCCAATAATCAGATCAAAACAATACTACTTTCCGAGTATGAGAAATGAAAAATAATATTCGATTGTCACAACTTCCATTAAAACGAAGAATATAGTTACTTAGATAGGACTATAATCTTCGACCAATATAATGTGTCAAAGCGTAAAATGATAAGAAAACTTCCAAAAATTAGTATTCCCGCTCTAAGTGAAGTGAACTGCTCAAACTGGTTTTTGTTAACTCAATTGATAATGTATCCTGTTCACAATTTTATAGTCAACTTAATTCTATTAAATTACAGAATTGTTTATTATTGTTCCTTTTGTTGTTACCCTAAAATCATACACCTATTATAGGTCCCTACCTATTATTCCGTTTATTGGATGGTATAACAAACATTATAAGCGTGTTCCAGTCGCACGATATTTTTTCCGAGAACGTTAATTATGATCACACCCAAATAAGCTGTTCCTTTTGGAAAAGATCGAATAAACAAATATTTTGCTTAGATCCGCTATGGGTGACTGGAACGGCTTTTGCTTCAAAAACATGAATCTAAAATCAAATGTCAACCGTCAAGCGTTTGTAACATAGAGTAAATTATATATATGTTTGTAATGCTAAGTTTAAAAATGAATAGGTACGCAAAAAAATGAAAGGTTTAAAATTGTCTATCATATAATTTTAATGTTCTCCTCGGCTTCGGACCCACCACAAGAACCGTTGCTTAATTTTCCGATGCCATCTTCTGCTAAAAATAAATACAAAATAAGCTAATTTTAGCATCATTAACAAAGTGATAACAACAATGAAATACATGTAGACGCATCAACCAGGGTCTTTAGAAGCGACCAGTACTCAAGGTGGCAAGGCTGCCACTGGAATGAACTCAGCACCTACGTGCATCCTTTCTTATCGGCCCGCAAGATGTTCCTGCCAGAGCTTGACGTAATTTATACGCAGGCGATGGATAGCTGACCGACGGCCGAAATATGAATATACGAAGCGGCGGTCATTTTACACTTCCACTTACATCAACGCTTTCTCAGTGACGACTCGCTTACCGCTGCTTGTAAAATTACCGCTTAGCTCATCAAACAAATATAAAACCCCTTTGCACAATGACACCTATACCTAATAACAATAAAATAAACCAGTTAACGTGTTGTGCCCGACATAGGACAAACTTCGCAATTGGAACTCGGGTCCCCGAAGTCAAACCTGAAGACTTCTTCGGCAAGTCAATTTCTTTTACGGGTAAGTCTGCTCCTAAAATGTAGAAGTGTGGTTACATCTAGTTTAAGCAGGCTACTTATCTTTTGTTAGAACAAGTTTATCCATCACGCATCATTCATTCACGCGGAGTACGTTGTCAGAGCAAAGTCACTATAGGTGAAACGATGAGTGAAGCGAGGAGGAGCGTTTGGATTATTGAAAATGAAAATTATTATTATATTGTTACATAATTATTATTATATCTATTATTATTATATTGTTTATGGTTAAGAGTTTTGAGCGCAACACGCCTGTACCACCAAAGATTTTCGATCTTTTGTGCAATAAATTTTGTTGTAAGACTAATCGACTTACATACGCAATATTAATTTCATATCGTGGGATATCGGAACAGGTTTGACATAAACATGCGGTCATCACATATGATAATATTATCCCTAATTCTTACTATCAAACTTTATCTGTATAACAAAGTTTTATTAATACTTGTGAAGGTTGCGAAAGCCACAAATACTTATCACAAGCAATTTATGAAAAAGAACAAAATGAAAGACCGTTATTTGTGGTTCTTATGTAACTGTTATGGACAAACGTGGTATACTTATCGTTGGGCACACGTTTTGCTTATCTCCTCACTTGTTAGCGTGAAAAAAAGAAAAATAATAATAAATTATTATTTTTCTTTAAAAGTAGATACATAGATTTGAATATTTTAGTTAATTATGGGACAGGGAATGGCCACCCCATCTAATTTTCTTCGGTTTATCACTATTATTTGTATATGTTTCAGCGTGAAGCAGTAACAATGATACGCACTCGCACATCAAACCACACCAAATATTGGTAATATGATACGTTAAACATATAAATTATTACAATAATATATATATATATAATGATATATAAATAACTAAAATATAGGTAATACAAATTAAACATTAACATAATTATAAACATGATATTAATCGCTTCAAATTTTATATGTTGTTTTTACATTACATTTTCTTTTTCACTTGACCTGTGATGCCAGTAAACCTTAGCCAAAACATGTAGGTACTTATGTCTTAACGCCAGAATATCTACAGACAGTTCCTACCATCTGTCATTAATTATTAGAAAGATTTAGAAAAGCAAGAACGTTGGATGTGTTTGGGCTTAGTACTAAACTAATTGAGGACAGATTGAAGTAACGATTGTACACCGATGGGCACGTGGGAACGCTTACATATCGGACAAACGAAGCAAAAAAATTACAGAAAAAACACTTCTGTTTGCTGATATATTATCAGATAAAATTAGGTACCTGCCGATATCTATAGCTGATAGGGTTAGTAAAGTGCGTTATTATGATCTTGCCAGCTATTCTCCTTGAATAATTTATATTTGGTGTACATTTTACGTCATAGGTAATCCTTATTAATCTTTTTAGCCTATTGATGCAATGATAACATATATTTAAGTAGACATTTAATATGTACCTACTTACCCAGTAACATAAAAAGTAAATGTTACACAGTGTAAGAAACAGTGGTTAATTTCCTGTGATGTTTGCGCAAGATGTCTACAACTCCCCGGGTTGTATTTTTTAGTGATTTGACTATTATGTATACATTAAAATATGGTATTTGATTTTTTTTTATAATAAAGCATTATTAGTTATAGCAATATTACTAGCTTCTGGCTTATTCGGGCTTATTCTGGTTTCGTTCGGGTGTAATTTAGTAAAAGAGATGTAAAAAATGGGAATTTTGTTTTTCTACATAAAAGCTTACTTAGGTTTATATAAACAAACCTTACGTGAAAAATTATCTAATCCGCTTTGTGGTTTAGGAGCAGTTACCGGATATTCAGACAGATGCAGAAAGCGACTTTATTTTATGTTATGTAAGGATGAGGATTTAATGTATATAAATCTATGGAGTGACCATTTAATCAACTAATTAAAGCATAGGTAGTTAATTATTTAAGACGTGGTTAGGTTAGATACCTAAAATAGGTGTAGAAGCATAATGGACAAATCAAAAAAGCTACTGTGGCAAAAATTTGGATTTCTCGAAGCAGTGATTTCACAAAAAGGATTTATTCAAAATATAAATTTAGCAAAAGAAGGGGTAGATATCCTGTCAGTTCACTGACACTTCACACAATCGTTATTTTCTAAAAATATGAATTGATAAATCATCATTTTACTAAAAAAGATTCAGCAAATGGTTCATTTATTAAAGTGACTTCAATTAAATTTATATTATTATAATTTTTAGTATATTATTATGTATAGATTTGGCCACCGGTGTACCGGCGCGTGTTTATAGGTTAAATTCGATAAATTTACATTTTTAAACGTGACATCTGATAAACGGCTAATTTTATACTTATATTATTTAATAATTGTTATATTCAAAATAATAACGTCACAAATTTTACATTTTATATTTTTTATCGTTTGACAAACGATTCTTTTTATATTTAAATTACTTATCAAACGTTTGAAAAGAAACCTCTTCTTCGTCATTCATTACATAAACTATTTTTTATTGACATACAAATCATTAATACCTACATTTATTACCTACATTATTATTTTACCTACATTTATTTACTTTATTATAATCTAAGCAGCCGTTTGTTTTCCTAGTAAAATAAAAATAAAATAAAATAATACCTATTTTTAACAAGCAATATGATTTGCTAATAATTTTAAAAGTTGTGTTTCTGAATATATTTTTCTTTCTTTAATTTTCTTTGAGGTGATAAGCTTTCTTCTTGAAAGTTACCAAGTCGTATCGGTTCGGAAATACTACTTCAAAAGTTGTTAACATAGTTAGACTATAGTCTTAATTAATTTAAAATTAATAAATCAGAACAATATAAAACTGATTTATATAATGCGTAGAATATTATAGTATTTTTTTCTTACTGTTATGTTACGAACGATTCGAAGTAGTTATTCTTCTTCTGGCGATGGGTTTGTCCTTGGTGTTCAGTATCGGACGCACTTAAACTAGGGCTCCGCAGACTGTAGTAGAGTGTGGAAGCGATTTGTGTATTTGGTCTGCGGAGCGGGTGCTTACAAGAGTCCTCACCGAATCCTCGATAACAAGGAGCTTTATATGCAAATCAATAGCCTAACAATAGTCTTACAATTTAGCCCTGATCTAAGTTATCAATAAAATAACCTAATTAACAAATAGATGGCAGGTACTCACATCAATCCTGATGAGCGTAGCATCCGGCAGTCGGTTCTGTTAGGTGGGGAGACAGAGGCAAGGAACTCAGGATGGGCTAAACTGACAAACCTTAGGGCTCATGCACGTGTTTTCTGCAATCTTCAAATTGGGCTAACGGCGGTGTTCCAAGTTCAGTGTAGACCCTTAAACGGGTGTAATGTATACTCTAACACTATACACGCAATATGGCCTACAGCGTGATCGAATTTACACACCAAAGTTACTTATAAATTTCAACAACAAAAGCAAGCTATTATCTCAACTAATTTCAACAAATTCCAAATTGCAAGTTATCAGCTGTCATAGACAACACAAAGTATGACAGTATCTCTCAGCCCAAAGAGTGGCGTTCCAAAACTATACAATATCCAAATGACGTTTTGGAAGGAGACACTCTCCTGTGAGGAGGTGATGGGGCAGAAGGAGGTGGCGGAGAGGGAGTGGGAATTATTTTCTGAGCTACCAATCCGCAGAAGGAGACCAGGGCGTCGGAGTTTAATCTTTCACGCCCTTCTCCGACCTCCATAATTGGGGACTAGGGCAACTTACACAGGGGCGTCCGCTATCCAAACATCTGTCTGTGACACGCGCGGTGTTCCCGTGCGCCCCTCTGGATGGCAGGGTTAGAGAATACTCTAAACCCACCGGGTTGAGATCCCCTGCTGGGGGATCAGCGTAGCCGGGACCGCGGACGAGTGCCACAGCTTTCCCGTAGTCCCGACATGAAGGCGTTTGGAGAAACACTCCGAGGTTTTAGTGAATAATGAATGGTTGTAATTCCAACTCTAGGTTAGGTTATTTTTGTAGGTATAGTTGGATTGTGTAGTGCACAACAAATATCACCTATAACAAAATATAATTCGATGCATTTACAAGATATACGTTTGCGAAATAGATGCTTGTTATGTGATTGTTTGTGAAACAAAACTTTTATGAAATAAGATGATTCTGAAAAGAGCTGCATCCGAAACGTTGTTGGTAAAATAAATCATAGTTGAAATACATATGTTTTAGAACGTATACATGTAACGTTTGTTGTAATTTCGGTAAATCATTAAGGAACCAAAAATATATAAGGATATGTCCGTCATTTTGGATTTCAAAAAGAAAGTCTTTTTCATAATCATCACCCTGCTGATTACGAAAATGCCATATGTTTTAACATTTAAGCTATCAGATATTTTTTTTAGAACAAAGTGTGTTCTGCATTTTCGTACCATGACGTAACGCAATCCGCATACTATACGCCGTCTTAAAGTTTGTCGAAAACAAAGCTTCATAATGACTGGTAAGCCACTTCTTTCATTCAACTTCGTAACATGGCGAGATAACAGACAGCGCAGAAACATAAACATAACGGGTAAACTCGCGAATTCAAAGGTTTATAATAAGTTACTTCTCTGTGAAAGTTTTTGCTTGACGCTGGTAGGCGTCCATCTGGTAACTTATTACAGCGTCCAATATTAGGGCGATAGCCCTAAAGGATGTGTCCCGAACTGCTAACAAAATACGGCATCCGTCGTGTCGCCTCCCATATCCCGCATGATTGCCTTGTCTGGACGTCTTCGTTAAACAACTGTATGGATGTATAAGATGTGCTTTAAGTATACCTACATACTTAAGAAAATTAACAATGAAAGAGCCGCGGGAATGAATAACAGAAATGAACTTCACAGTTTCAAGTGGTTTACGTAAATTGGCGTGAAGCGTTTGAAACCGTGAAGTGGTAAATGTTGTAAAATGTTTGCATTAAACACTTTCGTTTAAGAACAAGTTAAGTGGTCAAAAATTTTATTGTAAGGCCAATTACTTTTACATAGTGTGCCTGGTGTACGAGTCATAAGTTTTCTTTGTATCATTGGGATAGTAAATAACGTGAAAAATTAAAATTCCATACAAAATTTAAACTAGTGCCGTACTTTTTTAATATTAAGGCGTTTAAAACCTATTTGGCTGATATCTGATCCAACACAACCAGAGTCACTATACTATGGTAACGATTCGAAAACAGGTGTTCTCACTTTTGATATAAGTGTGGTTGTCCAACTTAGTAACTGCATCGTATTTATTTCACCATCCATTGTCCACCTGAATGCCCAAAAAAATAAACAATTAACCCAAGATACTCGTATATAGTCCAAGAAGTAAATATAAATTCACAAGCTTATCGCTTTTAGTGAAATGAAAAATTTCCCAAAAATATTGCACTCCACGATATCCTCTTCTATCACTAACAATTTTTATTAAATATTATAAAATTTAGACAGCCAAAGGTGGCTCCATTATTTCCCGACCAATATGTGAAACAATATTGTCCTTTCTGTTCGTAAGTAGAACTAAAACAAAAAAGTAATTTTGGATCCAGTCATCTGTGTTAAGTTAACGTAAAACCTGCAATAATAAAGTATTCTATGCAAAATAATATTAAATTCCGATATACTATGAAAAGCTTTATATTGCGTTTTTGTACGTATCATGTAGGTTTTATCTCTCGAGTGGACAAAAGGCACTCTACAAAAACATTACTTTTGACTCTGGCACAAACTGCCTACCTATGAGTTATAACATGTAACGCAGATATAAGTCAACAGCGTCTAATTATAGTTTCCTAACACAAATATAAAACAGAACAGAAACTACATCAAAATTATTTACAGTTTTCCAGTAGTTTATAGTCATTTTACTTTTAAATGGAATCGATTTACTCAAGACCGCTAGACTGATGTTACCGCCCCGCGGTTTCACCTCCGTGGTGATGATGATGATGATCATTATTAAAACTATCCCATTAAAACACCGCTACTTACCTCTTCGAGGATATATAGGCAAAACTATTTGTATTTTTTTTAAATGTGTACAATCACGTTACTTTTCATCATAAAGTGGCTAGAATGATATTTCACCCCGTGATGGATGAAGATGTTTATGGAAAGTATCCTATGTGTTATTCCAGCGCCTCATCGACCTCTATACCAAATTTCATCAAAATAGGCCCAGCCGTTTGAGCGTGAAAGAATAACAAACATCCAAATGCATCCCATCCATCCATCCGTCTAAACTTTCACATTTATAATATTAGTGGGATAGTAGGATTAGTGGTCTTTAAAATATCCTTTCAGTATCCTTATGTCCCTCAAATGTCTCCGTTTTACATAACATTTTATACTCTATAGATAAAACAACGTTTTTTACACATTATTCTGTTCGAATATTAATTGATAATTGATTTATTGATTTTCTATAATACTTCTTAGATACGGTTTATTATGTTTGGGTACATATATATACAGCACAAGGTAGTATTTTGGTGATGCATATTCCAATATGCACAAGCATTATGAACTGTTTGCAACTTATTATTCTATTAGTTGACCAGCCAGCAGCGGCTAGCTCGCTTGGTCTTGGCGTAGTGGCCAGAGAGGTATTTTTTTAAATTTCAATAACTTTTTATTTATCAACCGATTGACATGAAACAAACACTAACTGTTGAAACTCCCACATATAGTAGTCAAAACCACATCTATCGGATAAGCTTAGCCGTTTCTGAGATTAGCGTGCACAAACGCACATGCAGACAAAAAATTCGACACTTTTTTATATTCTATTTTCGTTTATAAAAATGCCAATAATATTTTTCTCATATAAGAAAAAAATATATTATCATATATCTAATGGTATATATACCAATATTTGTCATATATCTTATATGAGAAAAAATATTATGTACCATGTACAGACAGCGATCTATTACATTTTTATTATATGTATAGATGTAAGGTACGCTTACCCCGCGTCACGGTAATATAGATAATATTACCGTGTCCATGTCATGGGGCCTACTCCCACCTTTTCACCGAAACTATCATTAATTAGGAGCGTTAATAAGCTTAGAGAAATCATACTTACTACGAGTATCGTACTACCATCGACACAAAACGGTCAACCAAATTTAATGGTAAGGTTTTAATATGAGTATTTATAAGATGGGAGTACGGATATTAAAGAAATTGACATCGGAACAATGAAACTTAGTGTCAAAAGTTGTTTTTTATTTAGTTTATTTTATTTATTTTATTTCTAGCAAAAGTATATAGCAGTATGTCACGTCAAAGTACGCGAATTGAGTGAAATTTTTGATACTACGTCATCAAAACGTCTATCGTAATTTATTATCATTTTAAGCTTGCTATAATGACTTCGTGGTACGACATTTAATGGTAAGGTTGAAACATGATTTAAAAGAAGATACATAGAATTGAATATTTTAGTTAATTATGGGACAGGGAATGACCACCCCATCTAATTTTCTTCGGTTTATCACTATTATTTGTATATGTTTCAGCGTGAAGCAGTAACAATGATACGCACTCGCACATCAAACCACACCAAATATTGGTAATATGATACGTTAACGTATAAATTATTACAATAATATATATATATATATATATATTGATATATAAATAACTAAAATACAGGTAATACAAATTAAACATTAACATAATTATAAACATGATATTAATCGCTTTAAATTTTATACGTTGTTTTTACACTACATTTTCTTTTTCACTTGACCCGTGATGCCAGTAAACCTTAGCCAAAACATTTAGGTACTTATGTCTTAACGCCAGAATATCTACAGACAGTTCCTACCATCTGCGATTAATTATTAGAAAGATTTAGAAAAGCAAGAACGTTGGATGTGTTTGGGCTTAGTACTAAACTAATTGAGGACAGATTGAAGTAACGATTGTACACCGATGGGCACGTGGGAACGCTTACATATCGGACAAACGAAGCAAAAAAATTACAGAAAAAACACTTCTGTTTGCTGATATATTATCAGATAAAATTAGGTACCTGCCGATATCTATAGCTGATAGGGTTAGTAAAGTGCGTTATTATGATCTTGCCAGCTATTCTCCTTGAATAATTTATATTTGGTGTACATTTTACGTCATAGGTAATCCTTATTAATCTTTTTAGCCTATTTATGCAATGATAACATATATTTAAGTAGGCATTTAATATGTACCTACTTACCCAGTAACATAAAAAGTAAATTTTACACAGTGTAAGAAACAGTGGTTAATTTCCTGTGATGTTTGCGCAAGATGTCTACAACGCCCCGGGTTGTATTTTTTTGTGATTTGACTAATAGGTATACATTAAAATATGGTATTTGAATATTTTTTTATAATTAAGCATTGTGAGTTATAGCAATATTACTAGCTTCTGGCTCATTCTGGTTTCGTTCGGATGTAATTTAGTAAAAGAGATGTAAAACTGGGAATTTTGTTTTTTTCTACTTACATAAAAGCTTATTTAGGTTTATATAAATAAACCTTACGTGAAAAATTATCTAATCCGCTTTGTGGTTTAGGAGCAGTTACCGGATATTCAGATAGATGCAGAAAGCGACTTTATTTTATGTTATGTAAGGATGAGGATTTAATGTATATACGAGTAAATCTATGGAGTGATCAACTAATCAAAGCATAGGTAGTTAATTATTTAAGACTCAATATATTACGTGGTTAGGTTAGGTACCTAAATTAGATGTAGAAGCATAATGGACAACTCAAAAAAGCTACTTTGGCAAAAATTAGGATTTCTCAAAACAGTGATACAAAAAAGATTTATTCAAAATATAAATTTAGCAAAAGAAGGGGTAGATATCCTGTCAGTTCACTGACACTTCACACAATCGTTATTTTCGCTTCACAACCAACATTTGCTAAAAATATGAATTGATAAATCATCATTTTACTAAAAAAGATTCAGCAAATGGTTGATATTTTTTATCGTTTGACAAACGATTCTTTTTTTATTTAAATTACTTATCAAATGTTTGAAAAGAAACCTCTTCTCCGTCATTCATTACATAAACTATTTTTTATTGACATACAAATCATTAATACCTACATTTATTACCTACATTATTATTTTACCTACATTTATTTACTTAATAATTTCCTAGTAAAATAAAAATAAAAATAAAATAAAATAATACCTATTTTTAACAAGCAATATGGTTTGCTAATAATTTTAAAAGTTGTGTTTCTGAATATATTTTTCTTTCTTTAATTTTCTTTATCCTTTGAGGTGATAAGCTTTCTTCTTGAAAGTTACCAAGTCGTATCGGTTCGGAAATACTACTCCAAAGTTGTTAACATAGTTAGACTATAGTCTTAATTAATTTAAAATTAATAAATCAGAACAATATAGAACTGATTTATATAATGCGTAGAATATTATAGTTTTTTTTCTTACTCTTATGTTACGAACGATTCGAAGTAGTTATTCTTCTTCTGGCGATGGGTTTGTCCTTGGTGTTCAGTATGGGACGCACTTAAACTAGGGCTCAGCAGACTGTAGTAGAGTGTGGAAGCGATTTGTGTCTGCGGAGCGGGTGCTTACAAGAGTCCTCACCGAATTATCCTCGATAACAAGGAGCTTTATATGCAAATCCTAACAATAGTCTTACAAATTAGCCCTGATCTAACTTATCAATAAAATAACCTAACTAACAAATAGATGGGAGGTACTCACATCAATCCTGATGAGCGTAGCATCCGGCAGTCGGTACTGTTAGGAGGAAGGAACTCAGGATGGGCTGAACCGACAAACCTTAGGGCTCCTGCACGTGTTTTCTGCGATCTTCAAATTGGGCTACCGGCGGTGATCCAACTTTAGTGTAGATCCTCAAACCGGTGTAATGTATACTCTAACACTATACACACAATGTGGCCTACAGCGTGATCGAATTTACACACCAAAGTTACTTATGAATTTCAACAACAAAAGCAAGCTATTATCTCAACTAATTTCAACAAATTCCAAATTGCAAGTTTGCAAGCTGTCATAGACAACACAAAGTATGACAGTATCTCTCAGCCCAAAGAGTGGCGTTCCAAAACTATACAATATCCAAATGACGTTTTGAGCGGCGCCACCTACTCTTATATCACAGTTCGGGACCAAACACTTGGAAATCCATTTTTTATCGTTTTTTCAGGTGGTGCAACTGCCATTTTTTTTTCAATCTCAGACGAGTTGTATATAGTTAATTTCAATTTAACTAAGTTAGTTAATAGGCGCACCGGTCGCTTACCTTCCGGCTGGAACAGGTGCTTTCTGGACATGATTGGTGCTTTGGAAAGTACCTCTGCCGCATAGCCGGGAGGGAACTGACGACCGAGTGCCACCACCGCGACTCTGTCGAGTACACTGCTCAGCATACGCTGGAGGCATATTCGGCCTGGGCAGATGAGCGCCGTACCCTCGTTACAGCAGTGGGAAACGACCTCTCACTCCTAGCGTTGATATCATCAATGCTGAGATCTTAGAGGTCGTGGAAGGAGACACTCTCCTGCGAGGAGGTGATGGGGCAGAAGGAGGTGGCGGAGAGGGAGTGGGAATTATTTTCTGAGCTTCCAATCCGCAGAAGGAGACCAGGGCGTCGGAGTTTAATCTTTCACGCCCTTCTCCGACCTTCATAATTGGGGACTAGGGCAACTTACACAGGGGCGTCCGCAATCTAAACATCTGTCTGTGATATGCGCGGTGTTCCCGTGGGCCCCTCTGGACCCCTCTGGGGTTAGAGAATACTCTAACCCGACCGGGTTGAGATCCCCTGCTGGGGGATCAGCGTCGCCGGGACCGCGGACGAGTGCCACATAGGGCTTGCATTCGAATATTCGAATATTCGAATAATTCGAATATTATATTAGTTCGAATATTCGAATACTGACATTCGCAATATTCGAATATTCGATTAAAATCAAGTTAGATTTAGGCAGTACTTGGTGTATGTAACTAACTCTAGGAGCTCGAGAGATTTACAAGATCTCACAGAAACGAGACAAAGTTATAGAACCAATTACTGACTTAACCCGTCCGCATCAGCGCAAAAAATAACAATAGATTTATGAATGAAACTTAACTCGAATGAGTCTTGCTGATTCGGACAGATTAATTATGATTGCTTGATGTATACGAGTAAGACCTGTTAAGAATGTTTGTGTACCTAGTGTACCTACTTACTTAGTCTAGTATCTACTTACTACCGTGTTACCGTTACTTACCGTGTTTATTTACTTCTTGTTGTGAAATTTATTATTAAAGATAAGTAGGTATTGTTAAAATACCAACTCACCTAGATTTCAAAGACTGTTTTTTACTAAGAATTTGTGATTGTGTTTGATATAAATGTTACTCTAATTGCTAATTATTATATTATATACTCTAATTATTATGATTTCGTGATTTATAAAACCTCTTAAGTAGTTTGTGTACCTACATACTTAGTCTAGTATGTACTTACTACCCTGTGACCGTTACTTATAGTGTTTATTTACTTGTTATTGTGTAAATTTTTATTATAGATAAGTATTGTTAAAATACCTATTCACCTAGATTTTGAAGACCTTTTTTTTATTAAAAGAATCTTTGGTTGATTATGACTGTAAATCGCCAATGCCAAATGCCACGTTACGGCATTACGTTTTATTTCAATTTGATATTTTAATTTGTTTATGCAAATAACACTTAAAGAGTAAAAGCAGAGGTGATTCTAATAAAAACATAGTTTTTTTCTGTTATTCGAATAATATTCGAATAATTCGAATAGTACCCGAAAAAAAATCGAATATTCGAATATCAAAATTTTCGAATATTTGCAAGCCCTAGTGCCACAGCTTTCCCGTAGTCCCGACATGAAGGCGTTTGGAGAAACACTCCGAGGTTTTAGTGAATAATGAATGGTTGTAGCTCCAACTATAGGTTAGGTTATTTTTGTAGGTATAGTTGGATTGTGTAGTGCACAACAAATATCACCTATAACAAAATAAAATTCGATGCATTTACAAGATATACGTTTGCGAAATAGATGCTTGTTATGTGATTGTTTGTGAAACAAAACTTTTATGAAATAAGATGATTCTGAAAAGAGCTGCATCCGAAACGTTGTTGGTAAAATAAATCATAGTTGAAATACATATGTTTTAGAACGTATACATGTAACGTTTGTTGTAATTTCGGTAAATCATTAAGGAACCAAAAATATATAAGGATATGTCCGTCATTTTGGATTTCAAAAAGAAAGTCTTTTTCATAATCATCACCCTGCTGATTACGAAAATGCCATATGTTTTAACATTTAAGCTATCAGATATTTTTTTTAGAACAAAGTGTGTTCTGCATTTTCGTACCATGACGTAACGCAATCCGCATACTATACGCCGTCTTAAAGTTTGTCGAAAACAAAGCTTCATAATGACTGGTAAGCCACTTCTTTCATTCAACTTCGTAACATGGCGAGATAACAGACAGCGCAGAAACATAAACATAACGGGTAAACTCGCGAATTCAAAGGTTTATAATAAGTTACTTCTCTGTGAAAGTTTTTGCTTGACGCTGGTAGGCGTCCATCTGGTAACTTATTACAGCGTCCAATATTAGGGCGATAGCCCTAAAGGATGTGTCCCGAACTGCTAACAAAATACGGCATCCGTCGTGTCGCTTCCCATATCCCGCATGATTGCCTTGTCTGGACGTCTTCGTTAAACAACTGTATGGATGTATAAGATGTGCTTTAAGTATACCTACATACTTAAGAAAATTGTCAATGAAAGAGCCGCGGGAATGAATAACAGAAATGAACTTCACAGTTTCAAGTGGTTTACGTAAATTGGCGTGAAGCGTTTGAAACCGTGAAGTGGTAAATGTTGTAAAATGTTTGCATTAAACACTTTCGTTTAAGAACAAGTTAAGTGGTCAAAAATTGTATTGTAAGGCCAATTACTTTTACATAGTGTGCCTGGTGTACGAGTCATAAGTTTTCTTTGTATCATTGGGATAGTAAATAACGTGAAAAATTAAAATTGCATACAAAATTTAAACTAGTGCCGTACTTTTTTAATATTGTGGCGTCATTAAAACCTATTTGGCTGATATCTGATCCAACACAACCAGAGTCACTATACTATGGTTACGATTCGAAAACAGGACAATGCCAGAATTTCAATCGAGGTGATGGTTTTCAACTCGCCAGTGCGTGGAACCCAGTATTAGGTTGTTTTAAAAATAAAAGTCCGCGTTCAAAATGTGTTCAAAATACTATACGCAGTGATACAGTGAGTGTGTTTTGTCGGGACTTAGGATCGAGTTCGAGTTCCAGTGATAACCGTAGCAAAAGACTAAGAAAGAGGGTAGATCGTTATGTCTGCACCTAACTTTTAAACTTTTTGACCAACCACCCGCATTCTTCGGTCTTCCCGTGAACATGGTGCATGTAACTGCGCCGAAATATCGGGAGCTCATTCCACAACCTTACCACGGTAAATATCCCGTTAATAATCATATAACTTTCGAAAACAGGTGTTCTCACTTTTGATATAAGTGTGGTTGTCCAACTTAGTAACTGCATCGTATTTATTTCACCATCCATTGTCCACATGAATGCGCAAAAAATAAACAATTAACCCAAGATACTCGTATTTAGTCCAAGAAGTAAATATAAATTCACAAGCTTATCGCTTTTAGTAAAATGACAGATTTCCCAAAAACTCCACGATATCCTCTTCTATCACTAACAATTTTTATTAAATATTATAAAATTTAGACAGCAAAAGATGGCTCCATTATTTCCTGACCAATATGTGAAACAATATTGTCCTTTCTGTTCGTAAGTAGAACTAAAACAAAAAATTAATTTCGGATTCATCTGTGTTAAGTTAACGTAAAACCTGCAATAATAAAGTATTCTATGCAAAATAATATTAAATTCCGATATACTATGAAAAGCTTTATATTGCGTTTTTGTACGTATCATGTAGGTTTTATCTCTCGAGTGGACAAAAGGCACTCTACAAAAACATTACTTTTGACTCTGGCACAAACTGCCTACCTATGAGTTATAACATGTACACAGATATAGTCAACAGCGTCTAATTATAGTTTCCTAACACAAACATAAAACAGAACAGAAACTGTACATCAAAATTATTTACAGTTTTCCAGTAGTTTATAGTCATTTTACTTTTAAATGGAATCGATTTACTCAAGACCGCTAGACTGATGTTACCGCCCCGCGGTTTCACCTCCGTGGTGATGATGATGATGATGTTGATGATGATCATTATTAAAACTATCCCATTAAAACACCGCTACTTACCTCTTCGAGGATATATAGGCAAAACTATTTGTATTTTTTTTTAAATGTGTACAATCACGTTACTTTTCATCATAAAGTGGCTAGAATGATATTTCACCCCCGTGATGGATGAAGATGTTTATGGAAAGTATCCTATGTGTTATTCCAGCGCCTCATCGACCTCTATACCAAATTTCATCAAAATAGGCCCAGCCGTTTGAGCGTGAAAGAATAACAAACATCCAAATGCATCCCATCCATCCATCCGTCTAAACTTTCACATTTATAATATTAGTGGGATAGTAGGATTAGTGGTCTTTAAAATATCCTTTCAGTATCCTTATGTCCCTCAAATGTCTCCGTTTTACATAACATTTTATACTCTATAGATAAAACAACGTTTTTTACACATTATTCTGTTCGAATATTAATTGATAATTGATTTATTGATTTTCTATAATACTTCTTAGATACGGTTTATTATGTTTGGGTACATATATATACAGCACAAGGTAGTATTTTGGTGATGCATATTCCAATATGCACAAGCATTATGAACTGTTTGCAACTTATTATTCTATTAGTTGACCAGCCAGCAGCGGCTAGCTCGCTTGGTCTTGGCGTAGTGGCCAGAGAGGTATTTTTTTAAATTTCAATAACTTTTTATTTATCAACCGATTGACATGAAACAAACACTAACTGTTGAAACTCCCACATATAGTAGTCAAAACCACATCTATCGGATAAGCTTAGCCGTTTCTGAGATTAGCGTGCACAAACGCACATGCAGACAAAAAATTCGATACTTTTTTTAATTCTATTTTCGTTTATAAAAATGCCAATAATATTTTTCTCATATAAGAAAAAAATATATTATCATATATCTAATGGTATATATACCAATATTTCTCATATATCTTATATGAGAAAAAATATTATGTACCATGTACAGACAGCGATCTGTTACATTTTTATTATATGTATAGATGTAAGGTACGCTTACCCCACGTCACGGTAATATAGATAATATTACCGTGTCCATGTCATGGGGCCTACTCCCACCTTTTCACCGAAACTATCATTAATTAGGAGCGTTAATAAGCTTAGAGAAATCATACTTACTACGAGTATCGTACTACCATCGACACAAAACGGTCAACCAAATTTAATGGTAAGGTTTTAATATGAGTATTTATAAGATGGGAGTACGGATATTAAAGAAATTGACATCGGAACAATTAAACTTAGTGTCAAAAGTTTTTTTTTATTTATTTTATTTTATTTATTTTATTTCTAGCAAAAGTAAGTCACGTCAAAGTGCGCGAATTGAGTGAAATTTTTGATACTACGTCATCAAAACGTCTATCGTAATCCATTATCATTTTAAGCTTGCTATAATGACTTCGTGGTACCACATTTAATAGTAAGGTTGAAACATGACTACTTTAAGAGGTTGGAGTAGGGCCCCGGATTGTAAACATGATAGATACTTTTACTGTTAAGCAACTGACAGGAAGCATAACGTCACACATATGAAGATAATGATCTTCATATGTGTGACGTTATTGTACAATATCAACTGCCCACGCACCACCCACCCACGCAGACATTAAGGAGCTTCGGACCATCAAGGACGTTATAAAATTTTATGCAAATTCCATATTGAACTTGTATTTTCGCTAATTGTGCGTTTTGAAGAATCCCCTGAAGATAATCTAAATAATTTAATCAATCGAACCTGGTAAGAAGGTTAAAGTATATTATCATAATAATATTTTGTAGCTAATAATAAATCTAAGTGTTTGTGTTGTATAAATATTACTTCGTTATGAATTTAAACTAACAATGAAAATAAGATGTTACAGTTAAATGTGTATTACCCTATGATACAGTCTATAACTTACTAAGTTTTAATGGTAGATTTTATACGATAATGTCATAATATCTATAATAAAAACAAAATACCAAAAAGTGTGAAATAACTTGTTGAGGTCGGTACCATGATAATTCAAAAGTACATATTATCACAATATTGTTCGCATGGTACCGACTTCGACAAGTTATTTCACACTTTTTGGTGTTGAAGTCGGTTAAATTTTTTGTAAATAAATCTATCCTTTTACCCTGGCTAATTACGGGACGATTTTTATTCACAATCAATTACGATATCATTAAGACAGTCGAAACACTTTTCAGTTATTGGGTTGTAACTCAAAAACCACTTAACCGAATTTGATGAAATTTAAATGGGACCACTTTGGAAGTATACTCTACCAAACTAAATAATTATCAAAATCGGACTGCTCTATAAAAAGTAATCGAACATACAAAAATATACGCGTGAACCTCTTCCTTTTGTTTTGGAAGTCGGTTGATGAGCAATTTTTTTGTTAACCTACGTTATTTGAATATTTAGGTACTCTAGTAGCTAATTGGCAGTATGCTTGTCGGCGTATATTTGTAATTTTATTTCTAAAATGCGTTTCTCTCTAAGTGAATTATGTTATTCGTATAAAAAATAAAATCTTAAAACAAACAACCATTTCAGTTTCTTGTTTCACTTGACACATACGAAGTTCCTGAAAATCCACCTTTGCATCAGTGCAACCCGCACATATGCCGGTATTCAGCATTCAGCTCTCAAATACCAACACAATGTACGCTGGCATTGGAATGTCAGTAATGGTAATCTAAAATACGGGCTCTGAGTTCCTTGGTAGAAAACATGGTCAATGAATTAGTGCTCTTTATTTCATTTACTAGTAAAGGATTCCTGTTGCCAGTAATGACTTATGGAACGGAATTATGATATTAAACCACCCTTTTAAGTAAGTTTAGGTCCCATAAAGAGCCTTGGAGGGAGCTATGCTTGGAGTCTCTTTGCTTGATAAAATCCGAAGGGTGGAAATACATCGGGAATTCTTGCGAATTTTACAATGTGAGCAGTTCATATCTACAAACTGATAAGTTATGGGGACGCAAGGTTCTCCAGCGGAGATCACAGACTTCCGTAGGGACGAGACGCCTGTCCATAGATGGAGTGACGACATCGTGACTCACGAGAAGCCGATGGATACGCAACTGGCAAATGTAGCGCCTGGTAAGGATCTATAAAATAATCAGTACGAGTCACAGCCAGACATTAACCCACCCATGTGTCTAAACTTCTTTTGATGTGTTTCCGAACTACGCACAAAAGTTCAGGTAAAAAAAAACTACTCTTGAATAGTTTGACCAACTAAAAGCAAGTTTATACCGGTGGAATGCATTTGATCTGGTAAAATAAGTTACAAAGCAGATTTATAAAAATGTGTATACAGTAGATGGGGTTAGCACGTTTCTGTACGTAAACATGGTGTATGCCCGACGGGTTGATAGGTTAGTTTGTCTCTCTGCTTGAAAACGCTCTGTTTCATCATAAAATATACATTGGCTGGGTATAAGGTTATACTTATAACCAGCTAACTTTTTTGTTGCTGTGTTGGTTCAATTGTGTTACAGATACTTCTGTAAGATACAGCGTATTCCTCACCTTTCGCGTCTACTGATTGAAGTTAGAAAACTTTTTTGTTGGAACGAAGGTAGTCGTTCAGCTGATTGTAGTTATTTGTTCTGTACAACAACTTGGCTATCAAAGCGTAAACTGGGAGTCAAGCGTACAATATATAGTTAGTAGTATATATAGTAGTATATATAGTTTAAAGCAAATATTGTTAGAGAAATGTTTTTAATATAATGCTTGTTTCTAAATCAATTTCCCGCTGGAACTTATTTGTATACGGCTCTAAAATCTCTCACGTAGATTATATATTATTCTCCATACAAACACTACATAAGATACTTTGTGAGATTATGATGGATTTTATAAATAATATAAATCAAACAGACATTACATTATTTCACTAGCTGTTTCTATATAAAACATTTGCAAAAGGAATGTTTATCAAATGTACATATCTCCGAGCAAATTCAGTATTTGATGAAACTTCAAGGAGTTCCTGAAAAATTCCCTGAATTTGCTTATTCTACATTTAATTCTGACTTAAAAGGATAGACGATTTCATGTTCCCTCATAGAAAGTACAGTCGTCTACACTTTTATTAAACTGAGCATTTGTAATGTTAATTCCATAACTTTTCAAAAAGTTAATAAGATTTTTTTTTTATAATTGTAATGGTATTCAATAATTTGCAACGTGGTCACCAAAGTTAGGATTTTATTCAATAATACATATCCTAATCCCACTGCCAGCATTAAATGGGGTATTGTAAGCTAGAACATACCTAATACATATTACTAACGTATCTCACTTGACAAAAAATGTGCCTTTAGTTACCCTAAGCTGTGTCGTCGTGTGTTTATCTTATTATTTTATTAAAGTCATGTCCATAAATATAGGAAATGTCAAAATGAAATTTCTTTATGTCTTGAATTTTCATAACGGTTCATATTATGTGTATCAAAGTGAAAAAGTAGAGATACAGTAAAGTATGTCTGCTAAGAAGAAAAGTTAGGCATACCTTTATGTCTATCTCTACTTTTTCACTTAATTCTACCAATCTAATCAAGATAGTCAAATTTTCTATAAGTTAATAAGACACACGCACTGGGCCCGCGTGGTGGAATATGGCCTAGCTTCGAAGGAAATATGAAGGTTCGAGGCTCCGCATGATGGGTGGGAATATAATTGGCTTATTATGTAGTTATCGTTGCTGTTCGTTAGCCTCGCTATTACTCAATAACGTCTTAACAGATATGAATATTTTTTTAAATATTTATCGGTCTAATACAGGGTACAATAAATACAGACGTGGGAATAAAAAATCATCAAATCATTTCATGAACACTATTGATGCCTAAAATAAATAAATCTTTTTGAATATTGACATAATACATATTTATAAAAATATTGTATTGTTGTTAGAATTATGCTTCAACTAGCTGGTGCTCGCGACGTCGTCTGCGCAGGATTAGTATATACACACATCAACATGGTCTAGGAATATTTCAATTAAACCTAAATATCTAAAATTCTATTAACTTTTTGTTAAGACACCTACACATTAAAATAAACCTTGTTTAATAACCTATCTAATCTGATAATAAACTTTTAGATAAAGTTTAATTAAAAAAAAAAACTTAGAAGAAGAGGAAAAACCAGACAAAACTTCAATCTTAACTTTATTTTTGAAACATCAAAACCTTAAACAACTATTTTTTTATAAAAATTGTTGAAAACTTAAGTTTAATAATCCGTGGATCCACCTAAGACTCTTCTGACACATCTGCAGCGGTTCTGCAAACTCAAAACAAGGGTGTCAATATCCTGTTGTGGAATACTGTCCCAAGTCCTGCTAAGATGCAAGAAAAGCTGGTTTTCATGCACAATATCTTCAGGGAAATTCCTAAGAGCTCTTCTCTGAAGCATATCCCAGGCATGCTCAATAGGATTTAGGTCAGGGGATTGTGCAGGCCAGTGTAAAGCTTGGATATCATTAACCAACTTGTAACGATACGCGCCGTATGTGGACGAGCATTGTCGTGCATTCGCTGAAAATTGTGTCCCATTTGCTGTCTGTGGGGCAAGATTACTGGCTCTAGCACCTCATCTCGGTATTTTAGAGCAGTCATATTGCCTTGTATCTAAACGAGGTCCGTTCTACCGCCGAGACGAATTCCTGCCCAAACCATAATCGTGCCACCTTGATAAGCATGAACTTGTTGTGGGTGCTTCAGTCGATTCCAACGTCCAGGTTCTCTCCAAACGCGTACTCTTCGCGAATCAGGATGAAATCCAAACCTGGATTCATCAGTGAAAAGCACAAATGACCATTGAAAATGGTTCCAGTTTTCGTGTGCAATAGCCCATTGTAATCTTCTTCTTCGATTGCCTCTCGTTAGCGCTGGTACCCGAAGTGGCCTACGAGCACGTAGGTTCACTTCATGCAGTCGTCTTCTCAAAGTTTGACCGCTTACCAACAAACGATACTCTCTCTGTAGCCTTTGAACCAATTGCATCGCCGTTACATTTGGTTGACTTCGTGCAGCATTTACTATGTCGGTACTATGTACTATCGGTCCTGTACACGTGTTGTAATGCGTTGAGGTCCCCTGTGCCGTTCCACCACTTACCCCGTGACACGATAACATGACCAAAGCCTGGATATAATGCTCTGACTGGTCCTCATGGCTTCAGAAACCGCAATTTGGGTAGCGCCAGCTTGAATCATGCCCACTGCTCTTAACATTTCGTTCCTGGTCAAGTGTCTACGTGGCATGATTAAATGAACACCGGAGATGCGTTTGGCAAAGATTTATAGAAATTTATGGAGTCTTAATTAAGTAAGAAGTTCGTGAAGATTTACTTCTTTGGAAGAAATTCAATGAATGCGAATTTTATCTTAAAACAAAACCTTTTATATACAAATTTGAATTTAAAAAAGGAACTTAATAATGTTTTTTATAATCTGTCATCAATAGTTTTTTTGTAAGGCCAGTACTTTTTAAGTTATTTAAAAAAGTTGTATCTATCCCTAGACCGTGTTGATGGGTGCACTTCGAGTAGCTTACTATTTTCTTCAAAGCCATATCTACCTTTATACCAAAATGTCATAAAATATTTATATGGTTATGACTAAAATTAAATTTAAGTATTTATTAGTTAAATTTAATTTAACTAATACATACTTAGTAAATCAATCAGTATCTAAACACTAATAATAAAATACAGTATCTACGTACTGTTAGGATGGCGCGCTGTGGGTCCTTTTAAAAATAACACTTTTATTAGCTGAAAACTAATTTATAATTTCACTGCACAACTTGAGATTTACATAAAATATATAGAGAAACAATAGGTGTGTACTGGACGAATGTTTGAGTTTGACTGCCTGAATAATTATCAAGAACAGTTTTATATAACGTAAATATTGCTTACATAGCGATTACTTACGTATTAAGTTTGTTCATAACAGTACGTAGGTACTGTATTTTAGTATATATATACAAATATAAAATTAATCGCCATGGAAAAAACTATGTAATATATTGTAATATATATTGTAATTACATTTCATCACCCTTGACGATCGCCGAGTACGTCTAGTGTATCGAGCTGTCAACAAACCTACATACCAAATTTCATCAAAATTGGCCCCGCCGTTTGTGCGTGAAAGAGTAACTAACATCCACACATCCACACTCACAAACTTTCGCGTTTATAATATTATTAGGATAATTGAATACCTAAACGTCAACATTTGAAAATAAAAGACATCAAGCGTGTGGTTGTTCAGGATTGTGGGGACAAACATTATTATGTTTATTTTATGTTTTTGGACCCCTATACGCCTGCTTAACGAAACCAAACATTGCAATTTTAGAGAAAATAATACATAAATACAATAATATAATTTGAACCTGTATCTTCCGACAATACGTGTCAAACGCCATGACCTCTAGCGCACCGAGGGACACCGTCCGACCATCGAACTCTCTATTTGATTCTATCCGTCCGACGGTTAAAATCAAATAGAGGTAAAATTCATCCGAACATGTGTATTTTTCTCTCTAAAATTGCAATGTTAAACCAATAATAACTATAAATTACGTTTAAAGATGTTTCGTGTTTCCCCTGGGTTTAACTTGCAATAATGGTGGATTATTAGCCCTTACGTGTTCTTAACGGTGCACGAGTGTAAACTAGGTTTACCAAATCAAATAACAATATTGTTTCCCGGTAATGCATCCACAACTTTACTTAGTAAGTGTACAACCGAGTACGAGTGCAACTAGAAAGGAAAAAATTGCATACATTCTACCAATTACTGTTTCAGAACACTTTCTAGGTATCACTTTTTGTTAAAAACATGCATAGAATCAGAAACGAATGAGTTCCGATTTCGAATTCCCTAGTGTTACAAACACAATTTTTGCTTTTTCCAATACATTTTTCATCTCTCCGTTTTGCTGTATTTCTGCT
This sequence comes from Selenia dentaria, assembly GCA_917880725.1. Lineage (NCBI taxonomy): Eukaryota > Metazoa > Arthropoda > Insecta > Lepidoptera > Geometridae > Selenia > Selenia dentaria. The sequence continues at coordinate 13,260,442 of OU862888.1, read as the reverse complement.
TGTGACTATATATCTTCTCGGATTCACTTACGTTGTTTACAGAACAAAGTAAGCAATATGCAGTTATGGCTGAAATATACGTTATAGGCCCCCTGGAATTAAATCATTGCTACACTTTACAAACTCACTATTAGTGTTATTGTCTTGTCGCTTCTTCTCGGTAGGCTCTATATATTTTGGAACGCAGTGGTAGAGTCTATAATGAAAAATGTACGTTCATAATTGCGTCTTTGATGCCTAAATTGAATAAAATGGTTTTGGCTTTGACTTTGAGTTTGACTTATTAATAATAATAATAATAATAAAGCCTATTTATTTCCTATCCCCTAATTATTACATATATTTCAACTTATAACTATTTAACGCTATTTTACAAGTTACATTACATTATTGAGATATAAAAAAGTTTAGATAGGAACCCCTATTTGGGTAAAGGCCTCCTCCAGTGCGTTCCAGCTTTCCCTATCTTTAGCTCGCTCAGTCCACTTTTTTTCCGCTATGGCTATGATTTTGTCACTCCATCGTTTCATAGGTCTTCCCTTCCGTCTTTTCCCACTAGGTCCATTCCATTTTGTTGCTTCTTCTGTCCATCGTTTGTCGCTGTATCGTGCTACGTGCCCAGCCCATCGCCATTTCGCCCGTAGACTGTACTGTAGGACTGATTCGATTAGCTGGGTCTTCTTTCGAATAAATTCGCTTCTTATTTTGTTTATTTTTCTTATTTTTAAAAGGCTTCTTTCCATTGCTTTCTGGCAACTGACTAGCTTTGTTTTAATTTTAGTGTCGTAAGTCCTTGTCTGGCATCCATACGTAAGAGTTGGCAGAATGCATGTATCCATCACTGTTTTCTTTAGGTGTAGCGGATATTTGCCTTTCATAATTTCTTTAAGAGACCAGTTTTTTTTCCAGCCTATATTTATACGGCGTTCTATCTCTTTCTCTTCGCTTTTATCTTCACATGATAATTCTTTTCCTAGATATATGAAATTATTTACGTATTCAAGTGTATTTCCTTCTAGTGTTATTGTACGTGTATAGCTGTTTGTCATAACTTTAGTTTTATCTTTATTCATCAAAAGGCCTACTTTTTTGCTCTGTTCACTTAACTCGTTTACCATTTTTTCTAATCTTCCACTACTTTCTGCAAAAAGAACAATATCATCTGCGAATCTGAGGTGATTTAGGTACCGGTTGCCCATTTTGATTTCTTCTTTCTCACATTTTAAATTCTCAAAGATGCTTTGGAGCGCAGCTATGAAAATTTTTGGAGACAAGGGATGTCCTTGTCTCACTCCTCTTAGAATTGGTATTTCCGGTCCCCTCTCTAGTTTAACACAACTGGTACTGTTGTCGTATATGTTTTTCAAAACATTTTTATACTTCTCATGGACCTGACATCTGTTTAGTGCTTCCCAAATTGCATTGTGTGATATAGTATCGAATGCTTTTGCATAATCAATGAAGGCTACATATAAAGGTCTATTGAACTCCTTATGTTTTTCAATTATTTGCTACATTACATGTATATGGTCAATTGTTGAGAAGCCCGACCTGAAGCCCGCTTGTTCTATTGGTTGAAAATTTTCGATTTTGCCACTAATTCTACTCAATAGTATTGAGGTAAAAAGTTTATAGATGCTAGGGAGAAGGCTAATAGGACGATAGTTGCCTATGTCTTTGGGGTCACCCTTTTTATACAGCAGTATTATATCTGATTTCTTCCATTGTGTTGGTATTAGTCCCGTGTTTATAATTTTGCTGAATAAATATGACAGTTGGCGTGCTAAAAGAGCAATTCCAATTTTTAAAGTTTCATTCGGTATACCATCTGGCCCTGGGCTTTTCTCAAATTTAAGATTTTTTATATGCCTTACTACTTCCATCGCCTCCACTTCCGTGGGTTCGTACTCAGTGTCGTTATAGTTAGAAGGATATTTGTTTTCGCTAATTGCAGTGTTACATTTGTATAGCTTCTGTGGCACAGTCTATGATGTCGTTCCTCGTGTTGTTTCTTGTAGCATTTGTTTTTAAATTTTGTATCCAATTTTTATGTGTTCTCAATTGTTTATATGCTCTTTTAGTGCTTCTGTATTGCTTTAGGTTTGTTTCTATTATCTGTTTTCTGTAATCTGCGTAGTCTTTTTTGATGGCCTTGTTAGTTTTCTTGAATAGCGTACATAATTCTTCCTTCCTTTCCTTGCTTTTGTGTTTTGTTTTCATAAGTTTTGAGCGTCTTGTCATAAGTTCTATTGTAGATTTTGAAAGTATTTTGTTTGTTTTGATTTGATTTTCTTCTTTTTGTTTCGTTGACATACTTTTTTAAATTATGTGTTCTATTTTGTTATATAATGTCTGGACATTGACGTCATCATCTATGGTTTCCAATTCTTTAGTATAGTTTTCTAAATTTCTAGTGTATAGAGTTTGTTCTTCTTCAGTTTTGAAAGTGTTTAAATTTGATTTGAATGTCTTCCTGCATTTTTTACTATCTTGTAAAAGATAAATGGCTCTTACCAATCTGTGATCAGAACTAAATCTTAACCCGTGTAGTAATTCTATTTTCCTAATCTTTTTGGGCTGATTTGACAGGATGTAGTCTACTTCATTCTTTGTTTTTTCATTTGGTGAGATCCATGTCCATTTGCGATTATATCTCGTTTTGAAATGTGTATTCATAACCGACAGTTCATGTTCAAGGGCAAATTCTATGAGCTTTTCTCCTCGTTCGTTACTTATTCCATAGCCGAATTTTCCTAAAACTTTATCTTCATTTATTTTAGATTGGCCTACTTTGGCATTAAAATCTCCGATTACTAAGACGTGCTCCCCGGCCTGATTTTGTGCTTCTTGAAGGGTATCGTAAAATTTGTCTATTTCTTCCGCGGAGGCTTTTTCTGTTGGTGCGTACACTTGAATGATTGAAATCATCTGTTTGTTGAATTTTAACTGAAGTACTCTTTTAACTGAAGGGCCACTCTTTCCGAGAAGCCTGAGAAATTTAATATGTTGTTTTTGTATTCTTTTTTAATTAGAAACCCTACACCATGCAGGCCAAGCGTTTCTCCTTTATAGCAAAATATAAAATCTTTGTGCTCTTCAGTGTTACAGCCCATTCGCCTGACTTCGGCTAAACCTAATTTGTCAATTTTAATTTTTTCTAATGAATGCATTAGTTCGATATATCTGCTTGGGGATGCTAAGGATCGTATATTGAAAGTTCCAATGTGTAGTAAATTTTGTATTTTTTTTGTATTTTTCACTGGAGGGTTTTGGTCATTTTTCCCCACGGGGACCAGCCGGCTTGGGGAAGTGTTTTTCTTGGTTATTTGTTGAGTGTTTGTATCGTGGTAGTTGTTGTTCCGATTTCGGGAGTGCGTTGGATGCTATGAACTGGTCCTCTCTTTCAATGAGTTTGATCTCGCGCGTGCCATGTACTCGTACGCATTAGTTGTATTGGCTTTTTTCAAAGCTACATGTAACGGCTTATCTGTTTGTGATGTGCTGGCATTGGGTGAAAAAGACGGGTCTCTTTTCCGCTTTTCACGAATTGCATCTATTTGATTTTTTACGACTAGCTTATCTGCTTTTATGTAAGCTATGTTACCTTTTTTCCGTTCTTCTTCCAGCTTTGGTTGTAAAGCTTTGCGCACCTCTAAGATTTCCTTTGTAAAGTCTTCTTTCAGATATATGCCTGGAGGTAATTTCTTTTTGCATCTCATTATTTCCATTTTCCTCCAGTAGGATACAAGTGAAATTAAAATGGGCTGCGGGGAACTTTTTTATTTCCAATTCTAAATGCGTTTATTATTTCGTGTTCTTGCAGGTTCAATCCAAGATAGCCGTTGAGTTTTCCAATTAAACTTTTCACGAAGCTTGACTCTTCTTTCTTATCTTCCTTTAGTCCAAATAGGAGTATATTATTTTTCTTTCTAGCCATTTCCATTCCTTTCATTTTCTCCTTCAATTCATTAACTTCGTTTTTAAGTTGTTTATTTTCTTCTTTAACTGTTTAAATCGCTCGTCGATTTGTTGCACTACGTTTTTAGTTACTGTTTCCGTTATAGTTATTGTTTGTTGTTGCATTTATTATTGAATTTTTTCGAGTAACATTTGCATTTGGCTATCCATTTTAACAGTGAAAACAAATCTTCCGCTTTTCCCGATTTATGGGTAGTTTTGACTGAACTGGCAGCACTCGATGAAAAAGTAGCTTTTTAATTTCTTGTGGTGGCAACACTATTTGTTTTAATAATTCTTGCAGTTGTCTAGACTGGGTGAGATTGTCTATGATTTGAGTAGCAAACTAACTTCATTCTGTACTTATTTTGAGGTTATCCGTCTCGATAAAAGTATCACTTTTTGCGCTGTTTCTTATTTTTGTTGGATTATTTCAATATGAACTCACTTGTATTGACTTTAATTATGGTACTATTGACTTTTAGCACTGTATGTACGCATGGATTAAGGTAAAAGTGAATATTATTGTGGGAGCAAATGACAATACTTCTGACTACTTTGACACCGGAAACCGGTTTGACTTATTACCAACTATTTATTTATTGAAGAAAATAGGTATTTATTTGAAAAAATACATGCTAAAAATTAACATGTATTTTTTCTGGAACTGGTTAAAAAAATCTTTATCAACTTGCCAGCTTCACTTGTAAATATCAACGTTGTAAACCAAGGGTAAACAATAAGGTAGTACCGGAAACGACGCCATCTTACCTCCGCCGCATAGTTTCCGCTCGCCTAAACTACTTCCGTCGACAACTTCCTCCCGCGACGCTTTGCGAAAGCTGTTCCGTTTCATTTACAACATATGTGACGTAATTTATGGACAATAACAGTCTTGTGTGGTGAATTAGACACAATAAAATCTAGATAATTCTAATAATAATAGATCCTAATAGTTACTCCATATAATATAAATTTGCATCTTTGTAGTTACTTAATTAATATAATAAAACGAGCTACCCACGTCCAGTTTGTCATAGGGTAATCTCAGTCTGCAGTTGGCGCGTAAAGGACGAGTCCGACATACGCCGTCGAATCCCTCCGGGTTTGACGGGGATGTGTAAGTGCATTCCCTACACGATAATAAAAAGGGTAATCTCAGTCAGATGACTTTACTATAGTGAAGGATCAAATCCTTACCTCCAGTTTTTGGAACTTTGAACAGACAGAATACTAGCTGCTGATTGGTCAAATATCACGTCATAGAATACTATTGATCAATGAGCGTTTAGTATTTAGTTTGTCAACTAATCAAGACTTTTATGACCATTCTAGAAACTGGGGGTTAGTCTCGTAAATAAAATCGAGATGCGTTTGAAAGGATTTGACATGGACAAGATCTCACAAACGTGTACTTTAAATTACACATTGACATGACATTTGACATATAAAAGTTCAAAGGTGAAGTTTTTAACAGTTTGACATTGGCATTTAGGCAAGTAAATACAGATACATTATGCAACGAATGTTATTAGATTATTACTGTGTTTATCTTATAGTGTCAAAAGCACAGTCCCAGAAATGTTATACCTTGAAACTATAGTGTAGAAGCACTACCCCTACTGTCAGAGTTAAGAGCACTCTAACCAGTGAAATTACTGGATGAATGGGACTGAACAGCTATGTCTTAGGAAGGCGTGTTCAGTGCAATCCCGAGCAGAAATTGATTGAACATTTGTGTCTCACACTGGCTGTCATGAGGAGGCTTCATTAACGGAAATAACTTGCCCATTTCGTCAAAGGCTTGTATAAAAAAACTTGAGTGTACGAAAAATATACATATTGTTATATAGATATATAAACATTATAAGCAACGTCTCATCTACCTCCATACCAAATTTCCCGCGGTTAAACACGCATGGTGATGGATGATGATGATGATGAAAAGTACTTATCCTATGTGTTGATCCAGCGCCTCATCTACCTCCATACCAAATTTCATCAAAATTGGCCCAGCCGTTTGAGTTGAGCGTGAAAGAGTAACTAACATCCATACATCCATACTACCATTACCAGCTCTGCTATCTGCTGTTAATTTTTACGTTCCAATGTCGCGTACGCGACGGTCAAATAAAACTCTATTTATGATTAACTTCAAATCATCGAGTTACGCAAGAAACGCCCCTATTTCTCGGATGTGCTCAGTTTTCAATAAACAGTGTTCAGTTTTATATATGTTCAATACGTCTAAAAATATGTTTAGACGTACAACCTGTGAATGTTTAAAATGAACTTATTAATTAGCTACGCATAAATTAAATATGCGCATATTTTTAGATTCATTTATTATATTATATACAATTTTATTTTGATTTTTATTTACCCATATGATCTTTATCTTAATAGCTCATGCTCCCGCTGTTGGGGCACAGTTATTAGTTAGTTAGTATTAGTTATAAAATATTAGGATATTTAGTCGATTGTAGGTACAATAGATACTTCTTTCGCTGCTTTATCATTATATTTACATTAAATCGCAAATGTACCTATTGTTGTGTGTGAGTTTTCAAAGTACTATTTTTTAAATAATTTTCAGTTGTACTATAGAGTTATAGATAGTAGGCCTGTTATTAGCTAGTATATTTAAAAATATTATAACATTGTATTATATCTGTGCTGTTGGCCTATTAATAGATAAATAAATAAATACTGGCAAACTTTCGCTTTTATAATATTAGTGAGATATAATCACAATAACACACTTATACATATTTAACTTCCCAAAAGAGAGATTTCTACTTGCTACGAGCCATAGTTCTTTCACTCTCGTCATTTTCTTGTAAATTTTTTGATACAAGATATACACGGACGTCGTCTCTTTAATCCACTTATCAAATCTCAAAACTTTCCGATATCCTTAATGAGTACAATTTAAATTTATTTTAATCCTATAATCTTATGAAAAATGATAATGAAAGGTCACGAAGCAAGCATTCTCGGCCTACTGCGCCAAGGAAGGTCATGTTTTAAGCCATATTGTATCTATGCATCTACCAGCACGCAGAACAGATGGCCAATGGGGCCGGAAGGTTCTGGGGTGGAGAACACGGACCGGCAAGCGCAGCGTAGGTCGTCCACCGACATGGTGAACTGACGACCTGATAAAAGTAGCAGTACCGGTCCTTTTGGAAAATTGCGGCGGAGGTATATGTTCAGCAGTGGACGTCCTACAGCTGACATGATGACGATCTAGCAACCAGTTTGAAAAAATATCTGAGAGGAGGATCACACGACAAAGTACAAGATTAGATCGATTTTAGAAATCCATGAGAGAGGCGTGCAGAATTTACACACACATTACTACATATAACAGTATAGTCCTACGGCTGAGCTGATGATGAAGATTTACTATGTAAGATTCTTAGGATCGTCTTACTACATAAACAGGTCGGTAGAGTTTGACAACTTTTGAAATTTGCTATCATAGGATTTGTCTTACGGCCGGTCCCAATAATCTATCTATCGCCGGTTTACCTTACTAGAGATAGATATTTGACACTATTTGTATGGACGTTATGTCAAATTTCTATCGGTAGTAAGGAAAACCGTGGATAGATAGATTATTGGGTTCCTCCATTAGGCTGAGCGCACATTGGAGTCACGACAGTTTTAAGACAGACTTTCCTCACTTAGACAAGTCTGTCTTAAAACTAAAACCAAATTATTTTGCGTATGACACGTCGCACATCTAAAACGAAACTGTTTTGACTAAGAGACAATTTTGTCTATGAGACGTTTTGTTTGAAGTGTGCGCGTCTTCATAATTTTTGTAAAGCAAGTTTGTCTTAAAACTATCGAGACTCAAGTCTGCGCTCGGTCTTAGTTACTCATAGAAATCCACGAGATATGTATTATATTACTACAGTTGACCCGCCAGCGGCTTCGCTCGCTTGGTCTCGGTGTAGTGGCGAGAGAGTTATTCTTAAAATTGCAATTACTTTTTTATTTATGAACCGATTGACATGAAACAAACACTAAATATTGTGAAGCTTACCACAATATATTAATGAATACCACATCTAAATCGGGCCTTTAACAGATAAACTGACAATAATTCTGACCATATTTTTATTCATTTTATAGAAGTCCCAATAATATTTTATCTCGTATATCTTCCATGTAACAACATTATATGTAAGTATTGGTTATTATGGCGGATGTAAACCAGCATATTGTACTCCCAAAAAAAATAAAAATCCTTGACGGAAGAAAATAATGTCAATAAATTGTATTATTCTGACAAAATAATACCAAAAAGCCTTATCACGCACACCTATAATAACATTGTATTAAATAAAAAGTAATACAACTAAGCTTAAGAGCTAACGCCTGCCTCTAGCAGTTCTACTGTATTACCCAAAATTTAAAAAAAGGTATACCCAGCGCTGCACTTGTCAGAACTACATAGTGGTAACTTGTGTCAATGGCCGAGTAAATCTTGTAGTTTGATTCGCAGTCCCGATTGCGAACTTTGTGAATTCATGGTTTTATTTATCAATAAATAATTACTTGTTAGAGATTCGTCTATAACTACGAGTATATTGCAATATTGACTTCGTTGCCCGAGTTTCTACCAGTCTTACTATACCAGTAGTAATCCATCATCAGCCATTCCACTGGATTTTAACGATTAGACGATAAATCGTTTCTTTTTATCGCTTAAATCGATACACTTTCTGCTCTACACTGAACAAATTTGAAAAGGATTAAAAATGTATTTTAAAAGGATTAAATATATTGATACTAGCCTACGAGTATGTAGTAACGTGTATTAAAAAACTCTTATGAAAAAAATCTTCTCTTTTCTCTTGATTAAGGTAACCAAGTTGCACTGCACATGTTAAGATGTAGTTTGCACAACATACGTAATACATCATTTTCATTTATGTTACTAGCTGCGTTCCGCGGTTTCATCCGCGTGGTAATGGATGATGCTGATGAATCGAATATTGCCTATATTACTCGGTATGAATAGTATTAATAATTAATATTATTAATTTTATCTTTATACTGATGAAAGATTTATTTAATCAATTAAGTAGTTTTTGAGTTTATCCACTACAATAAAACATTATTTCCTCTTCATATAAAAGGAATGTGTACAATATGTGCATAACTCTACATAATTATTTACCAGATGAAATTAAGGCCTTTGATGGAAATCTGTTTAAAAATAAATTATCAGATTGGCTTCTTTCGAATTGTTTTTATAATGTATATGAATTTCGGGACGATGGTGTTCGACTTTTTTAGACAGTATTAGATATAGAAAATTTGCACGTCTGCTAGCAGACAGAATACATTGTGACCTATTTTTATAAGGTCTCGACTATGTACATCAGTTCTAGCAAATAAATTATTTGATTTGATTTGATTGATTCATAATAATAGTGTATATATAATGTTTAAAAAATAATATATTATTTATTATTATTAAATTATTATAAAAAAAATTAAGTACTTTTTAGTTACGTATGTTTTTATAAGTACTTTAATTTACAAAAGCGTCTTGAAAATCCGATTCGATCTCTGTCGCTTTTGTAGGTAAACGTAAAGAGTAAGGGCGGATTGTTCCTTTTGTCCGCTAATAGATAATGTCTGCACCTCCATTAACATCAACCCTTTGAGCTGGTTTATAATAAAAGAGCAAGTTATCAGTGTCAGATAAAAAAGGGAGGCTGCTTGGCACTGTCATTTAGCTCGTCGTTAAGTAAATGCGAAAGGTAAATGTGGCAAGACGGGATAAAATGTGTCTACGTGATTGACTGTTATAAATCTTTATGTACCAAAAATAAAATGATAATCTGTGGGACGCTCTTTTGGTTGCTGTTCAATGACAGTAGCTATATATTATCAACCGACTACCAGAAGAAAAAGATGAGTTCTCAAGCCGACTCGTATATTATATTGAAGTGAACACTTCCTTAGCCGCGTTGAGCACTTTTTGGGTGAACAACAATCATGGAACTCGTGTCATCGTCTTCGCATCAATGTGAATTGAAGTGAAAACTAATTTAGGTGCGATAATCGTTTCCATGAATACCTATTATTGTTGATTGTGTGTCCTGAGTACTCTTAAGAGGCGCTCGAGGATATCTGCAACATGCTCAACGATCTAAGTAGAGTTTCCCAACGGGTTGATCTTAAGATGAACATGGATAAGACGAAAATCATGTCCAACGTGCATGTTCCACCTGTACCGGTAATTGTTGGAAACGATACACTCGAAGTTGTAGACGAGTACGTCCACCTGGGACAGACTGTTCAATTAGGTAGGGCCAACTTCAACAAGGAGGTCGTACGAAGAATCCAGCTCGGATAGGCAGCGTTCGGGAAGCTTCTATCCATCTAGTCGTGTATATACATATTATTGTTTGTTAAATTAAGATTGTGCATGTATTACTACTTGTAGCATCGCTTTGGTAGGACTGTTAAGATGTTGCAAATGGCTAAATAAATAAAAAAATTATAATAAATCTTATCGTCCCCTATTGGGGTTTTCAGGATCTGAGGTATTCCTCAGATCCTGAAAACCAAGGTTTTCAACCAGTGTGTGTTGCCAGTGATGACTTATGGCACTGAGACGTGGTCCCTTACTATGGGTCTCATTAACAAGCTTAAAGTCGCTCAACGAGTAATGGTGAGGGTTATGCTCGGAGTTTACCTACGTGATAAGATTTGAAATGAGGAGATCCGTAGGAGAACTAAGGTCACCGACATAGCTCTCAAAATTAGCAAGTCGAAGTGGCAATAGGCAGGCCACATTGCTCGCAGAACTGATAACCGATAGGGAAGAAAGGTTCTCGAGTGGCGACCACGCACCGGAAGACGATATGTATATGTTATTCGTCAAAACCACGGGGATTCGCTGGATGCAGGAAGCTAGTAACTGGTCCAACTGGCGTTCTATGGGGGAGGCTTATGTTCAGCAGTGGACGTCTTCCGGCAATGTTTCGCCTATCTTGATGATATCGCAATAATAATTGACAGCGAATGATAACCTATTATTTTGACATTATCAATATATCCTTTGATTTTGTATAGTATGGGCTATGAACATTTTAGTACTTACTTAAGTATAAGAACAAGTCTTATTTCAGCATAAATATAGGTATAATACATTAATAACATTAGAAGGAAATATCTAATTTTCCGCTTAAATTTCTCATGAGCCGCCGTATCTTGTGTCCGTGTACAATTTCCTTCCGGCGGACTCCCGTGGGTAAAACGAACCCGGAGACAAATACCTATAGGTAGTGATGCCGCCTCCGGACTCGATTTTATCCTATAATCTTGCGGAGAGATTTCATTATGTGTGGATCTTTTTTCCTTTAACTTCTGAAAACATTATTAAGCATGTCGTTGACAAATATGACATATATTATTATAATATATATAATATAATATTCCGTGCTTCGGAGGGCACGTGAAGCCGTCGGTCCCGGTAGTTCGTTGTTAGGCTATGTCGAAGGCCTTCGGGCGGCCTGAAAACTTCAACATGGGTTGGCCACTAACATATCCATCAAGTCGCACTGGGCCCGCGTGGTGGGTTATGGCCCAACTAAAAAAAGGCTCGAGTCCCAACAGTCGGAACAAAATAGGCTGATTATTATGATATAATATAATGATTTCAAATTCCGCGCGTGTACCTTATTAAATTTAGGTATTGTCTATGTTGATAGAATCTGTAAAACCTTTTAAATAGCCTTCTTTGTGGAAATTAGTACTTCTATTTCTTTATAAACCAACTTATAAAAAAAGGAGGAGGTTTCTTAAGTCGACGTGTATATTTTTTATTTTTTATTTATGATCACGCATAACTTTTTACAGAGTAGTCCTATTCTGAATTTTTTTTTGTTTGGTAGAATATACTTCTGAGATGGGTCCATTTAAATTTGATCAAATTTGTTTAAGTGGTTTTTGAGTTACAATCCAATAACTGTTAAGTGTTTCGCCTATCTTGATGATATCGTAATTGACGGTGAATGACAATCGATCCCGTAAGTAGCAAGGCTCACTAAAAAGAGTGAACAAAATGTTTACCTGAAAATCGAACCGACATCAACACTAAAAAGTGTGAAATAATTTGTCGAAGTCGCACAATATTGTGATAATTGTTACCTTTGAATTATCATGGTACCGACTTCAACAAGTTATTTCACACTTTTAAGAGTTGAAGTCGGTTCCATATTTTGTTTTTGTTTTATATAAATCTAGCTGTTACTTTTAATAAGACAAAATAAAAAAGGGTACCGGAATGGGTTACGAATTTACTAAATATGAAGGGCCCGTAGCATAAGCACAAGTAAGATTATTGGGTGAGTATGAATCATAAGACCATTTCGATGACAAGCATAGAGCAGCAAAACTTTTGAGGTTTTGAGTTTTGCCTTTGAGTGGCACTGAAACTGTCACGAACAATGTGATGTTACCACCAGACAAACGACTTATCTGTTTCGCTACTGGATAGTATAAATAATATATTATGACTAGTTATTTTATCCTGTAATTAGTTGTTAGCATTGAGATCCGTAGATGAACGAAAGACACTGACATAGCCCAGAAGATTAGCCAGTTACAGTGGCAGTAGGCAGGGCACATAGCACGCAGAACAGAGGGCCGATGGGATCGGAAGTTCTGGAGTGGAGATCACGGACCTGAAAGCGCAGCGTAGGTCGTCCACCGACAGAATGGTCAGACGACCGGATAAAGTTCGCAGAACGACGTTGATTGGTCCTTTTGGAAAAATATGGGGGTGGTATACGTTCAGCAGTGGACGTTCTACGGCTGAGATGATGATAATTGAAATTAATTTGTTAATCTATTTTTGAGGATAGAGTCGTTTACGTAAGTACCAGCCCATTTGAAAATCTGGTAGTTTCTTGCTTAGTTTTGCAAGAGCCAGTCTCTACCATGGCATGGTAATGATGCAATGACGTCCCTAATAGCTCAGTGGCCTTAGAGCGCAGGGTTGTAGGTTCGATCCATGGATGGAGAAAATATTTGTGTGATGAGCAGAAATGTTTGTTCTCGGGTACTGGAAGTTAGTGACCACAAACTAGTACTAGCGCGGGCGCAGCCGAGTGCGCAAGTGCTCTATAAAGAAGTGGCTGGTCACGAAACCGTCAAAATAATATTTAAGAAAAAGGATGTTTGTGACGTGCGTGTGTCGATGCCTACCGCGACACGTGGAATCCAATTGCTGAAAACCGAGTGTAAAAATAATATGACAGATATTTTGCCTCAAACAATGAGTTTACTGTTAAAAACCTCACTAGCAAACGAAGTGAACTATAGACTACGTTGCAAGGCAGAACTTTAAATTTTAAGAATTTTTAGCTGTTATAAGCAGGAATAGGCTGCTCTACAGCAGGTAGCAACGTGAAGAAATCATTTAAACTTCTTATATACTATTATATAAGAGTATAACTCGTAATAATAGTATTTTGTACTTAGAACAGGCAAATCAGTCGCCCATCTCGTCACTTCATACTCGTTAAAAACGAAGAGGTTATACTGTATTTGAACAAAAAAAGATTTATTGATATTATATTGCTTTGCTAGCAGAACATTAAACATAACTCTTCAAATTAATGGCTTTTACCCATGAAACCTACGAAGAAATAATATTCAGGAACTGTAACTGCGTTAAAAAACTTTACCCAACAAAAGTCGTGTTCAAGTAGGCGGGGCTTAAAAGTCGTGTTCAGTACGTCATCAGTCGGACATTTTACTTGCAAGCGAGCACACTTCAAATCTTCGCGTACATTTTCATCTTTATCATTGTGAACTTCAGTTGTGGATCATCATGCCAGCATTCGTTGTGAAGTGGTACAGGAGCAATACACGATTAAAATGTCCAGGGATCACTTTTACTAGTAAATAATAGCAAAATTATAATTATTCAAAGATTTTCAAATACGTTAACAAATCGAGATGGTCAATACTATGCAAAATAAGGTCAGTCAATTTTTATTTAATTTAGGATGTATTTTTTTCTTTAGGACTAAATATTGAAACGTATGTAATGTGCAATGGTTTTGCTTGTTATGTTTTATTCTCGCTTGCCGATTCAATGCGGCAAAATAAGTGCCCAGCTGCACTTAAGCTAGAAAAAACAGGAGTATGACTGCCTGTGAAAACCAGAATAGTTATACTACGTTACATACGATATATATTTTGACTGAAAACAATAAAATTATAGGTAATAAAAAAAATATGGACCATGTTACACAAAACTGCAGTACCTACCTACCTACCAGTTGGTACAGTAAGTACCTACTGTTTTTTTAAATTATGTTATATAAAATATCATATTTATCTTTTTATGCTGATGATTTGTCCCGAAGAAACATCAACATCTTTTAAGAGCCTTTATTCTGCGCGAGTTTAGATATTTTACATTAGCGAGTTACTTACTAGCGCGCCCTGCGGAAGTGGCCTTACCGCTTGACCAAAATAGTGCGCATTAATATTTGGATCTTTTTTTATCTACTTTGGTTTTTATGTCACAAATAGACGTAGATCAAAAAGGTGAAATAAAATATCACGCAGGACACATTTTATTTTTAATATCGACATTAATTAACATAAAATGATAATTATTAATCAAGTACATGTTATCTACAAGAGCATAGACTAGAAAAAAGTAAGAATTAACTCATGTACCTACCAAAATGAGATATAGCAAATAAAACAACCATCAAATAGTTCCTGCTACCAGTTTCTGGATCCAGCATCAGGTCCTGGTCACCAGCTAGGAAAAAGGTATCGCGAAGACGATTCATACGATCCCAAACACGGTGTGTCTACTATTAACCATCATATAGTTCCTGCTACCAGTTTCCGGCTCCAGCATGGATTCCTGGATACCAAGTATAAGCATAAGAAATTTGGTTAATAGCAAAATACTAGTCCCTCAAGGGTCGATGTCATTATAACAATGAAATTTCTATTTTTGATGCACAAGATGTCATATAAAATTATTTGTTAGAATCCCACTTAGAAATGTTACCTCAATAAGTATCAGGAAGTTTTGAGCGCACTAATATTTAGTTGTGTAAGCGCGGGCGTCAGAGCGATACGTCCTCTGACCTCTCTCTAAGAGGTCTCAGCCGCGTCTGACGATTCGTGTTTTTTTTTTTAGAACGGACTAATGCTGTTTGCCTCTACCGGCATTTACAGCGTCACCGGACGGTTGGCGAGCGCAGATGGCACTCAGCCAGATGCGGGCGCAGAGGGCGCACCGCCTAAGGCGAGCGTTGAAGACGCTTCGCCGCAAGGAGAGGAGTAGGCGACTTGCTCAAGGGCACCACTAGGGTACGGACCTCGGCTTGGGCCGTCGCCAGGAGAGAGGGGAGTAGGAGAGAATCGCCCCGGTACATAAGTGTACCGTTGAAAGTGGGCCCTATGAATTTTAACTCTACGACTATTTGGAGAGAATCTAACCAAGACATAACTTTTGCCTCGAGCTCGCCGGCGAGCTCGGTGTTTGACTGTGTTTACCACTAAATCATAACCTTGTGTACCTCGCCTCCTCCCATTTCCGCGACATGGGTCCACACCGCGACCAGGATCGTCGCGTTGTGCACTCATGACTGTACTTTGGGTGGGGCTACAATAAGAATGTGTAATACAGCCCTGGTCGGGTCTACAACCATTACCGGGGTTCCCTTGGGACGACGCTAAAGCTGCCGAAGTAACGGCTGCGATGGGGTCGTCCGGGTCACCCAAAATATGCCTTGGACGGCGACGGGGGGGAAGGAAGTGGGGATCGGTTATGTCAGTGGAGTAGTTCGCCGCTTCGACCACGAGGGGATTCGAGTGATGGGGAGCTTTGTCGAAGTGGCGGCGGGAGCAGTCTTTCATATACTGCGTAATAGAGGGGAGGGTGAAATCGCAGTGCAGTTCGGCGTTCCGCAAGTACCACGGAGCGCCCACTGCCCTGCGCATAAAGCGATTTTGAATCACTTGAAGTTTGTGGAGGTCGTGTTTCTGAGCATGGGCGAACGCTACAGATGCGTAAGTCATGATTGGGCGGATGCAAAGTTTGTAAAGAGTCGTCTTATTTCTAAGAGACATTTTACTGTTTTTGCCTATGAGGGGATTAAGACGACCCATAATGAAGGCCGCCCTATTGCGAACAATCTGAATGTGTTTCGCGAAAGTGAGTTGGCGATCAAGAGTGACGCCCAGGTATTTGGCAGATTTAGCCCATGGGATGGGTTCGCCGAATAGGACTATGGGTGACGGCATGAGATTCCGCCGGGTCTCAGTGAAGTACACTGCTGCACTTTTGCTAGGATTTACTGCAATCCGCCATTTACGAAACCATGCACCGATTACGGTGATGGCTCGTTGGATGGCGCATCTCTGCCTGACCTTGAACCAGCCAGTAGAGTAGATTGCAGTATCATCCGCAAACTGAGCGATCTGAACATTAGGTTCAGATCGTGGGATGTCGCTGGTGTACAGCGAGAAGAGAATGGGTGAGAGTACAGAGCCCTGAGGGACACCTGCGTGAATGGGATGCGGGGAGGAGAGCGTTCCCTCGGTGCGATAGCTAAACGTTCGATCCCTGAGAAAGTCTTGTAAGATGAGTACAAGACGGTCTGGCACACCCAGTTGGTACAGCTTGAATATCAAGCCGTTGTGCCAGACTTTGTCGAACGCTTTCGCTACGTCGAGGAAGACAGCTATGGTCCCTTGGGGCTTTGGTTTCTTATTGAAACCGCCTAGGATGTGCTCCGTTACGCGGTGCACTTGTTGGACGCAGGAGTGTTTGGCTCTAAAACCAAATTGCTCATCGGGAAGGAGGTTATTGGACCTAACGTGGGACCAGAGTCGGTTCACAATGAGCCGCTCGTAAATCTTCCCCAGAGAGCTGAGGAGACTTATGGGACGGTAGCTGGAGGGCTCGGCTGCCGGTTTGCCTGGTTTGTGAATACCAATGACAATGGCATGCTTCCAAGTGTCTGGGAAGGAGCAGTTGCTCATAGCCGCATTGAAGATGCTAACTAAGAGATGGACTAGTGGGACTGAGAAGTGTTTAATCACCTTGTTGCTGATACCATCAGCCCCAGGGGATTTACGGGTCTTGAGGCTCTTGATCAGAGACACAACCTCGGATGATTTTACCGGTGGGAGGAGTGGGAGGTCAGAGATGGACATAGAGCTTTTACGTTCGACTTCAGATTCCACCGAATCGAGGTGTTTCTGGTCGACGTGATCTACATTTAGAGTACACTGAGCCTCAAGGCTATCAGCTAAACACTCGGCTTTGTCTTCGTCAAGGAACGCTATGGAGAGGGGAGGTGGCCTAATGAGTGGAGGCACGATTCGTGACTGGCGCGACCGGTTTTATGATTGATTTTAATAACGTGTGTGTCTAGAAACCGCTCGGCAATAACAAACTAATAAACAATTTCTAAATGTAGTCTATGGAACTTGAACTTGTTAATCAAATAATGTTCTATTACATCAGGTAAGAATAATTGACATAATATACTATATCAATCATTATTATGTGACCCTTCAAATACGCAGCAAAAACGCGAATTGGCGCTTTCAAAGCGTTTCAGCTCTAAAGAGATACTACAGACAATGAACAATAAACGATTGCCTACAGTTGGTATGTAATATAGGTAACTATATAGCATTAAAAAACAGTTCATTGTTTGGTCAAATTAAAGCAAGTTTAATTTTTCAAGCTAATGAAAATTCACCCTCGGCAATTTTTAAAGTGGTTTAGCTGAGCTGCTAATTAATTTGTCAGTAATACGAGTATCAACACAGTGCTTTTCTAAAGTAATTCTATAAATTGATTGAATTTTCTAAATCGATAATGAAGGTATTCTGTGACCACTGAAAAACATCCAGCTGGCAAATAACGACTAATTTTTTTTGGTAAAATGTATAAGCCTAAAATGTTTCATAATCTCTTCTAATGTTTCTAGACAAATACTTAATAAATTAATCATATTTCGCGAGACATACGAGATTTACGATTGATTTATTATTGAGTTGGTCCAGTCCACTTGTTGCATAACATCGTCCACGCCGCTATGACTCTGCTGTCATTGTAGACGTTGCAGCACGCGCGTAAACCAATCACTGATTTCCATCTGAATTTAAACCAATCACCGAACATGTCTATTTGTAACCTCGGAAGTAATTTGTATTTGGAATCATACGTTGTTTTGATTTGATGGGCCACTTTTTGTGTGGAATTTGTTCTGAATTATGCTTCCTGACTATTATTTCTTCGTAGCATGAAACTGCTGTTTTTCATGAAATTAGTTAGCGTCCTTTTTTCTCTATACTTTTTATTTTTATTAATCAATCAAAGTAATTACCCGTGCAATCAATGCATTTTACCAATGTTGTATATTAACGTACATAACAGCAGACTTTTTAAAAATGCCCTTTTTAAAAAAGTATGCTGGACGGGAGGTAACAAATTCATCGAAGGCATTTTGAACTGCCTCTCGGTTATTGATTGTCCATGGCCAGTAGTTATCCAAATTCTGGAATAAGTAGAAGTCTGTAGTGATAATAAGATCATTCCTCTCTTGGGGCATCCTTTGTCAAGCTTTTTTACCTTGTCAATTCGACGCAAATGGACCAATATTGTGTCGATGCTGATATCGAAATCTGCTGCTAATTCAGCTATAGACTGAGAATCATCACCTTCCACAATCGCCTTTAATTCGTCATTGTCGACTTAAGTTTTTGGTCGACCACTGGGTCAATTTCTTAGTTCGAAATTTCCAGAATGAAAGTGGGCAAACCAATAACGGGTGGTGCGATCGTTAGTGTTCGCTCCGTATACGTCGTTGAGGTTGCGTGCCGCTTCTGCCGCTTTGCAGCCGCCACGGTACTCATACTTCATAGTCACTCGAGTTTTTAACATAACCATGATTACGAAAAACGAACAAATGCGATGAAGAAAGAACGCTTACTATTAAACAAATGAAAAATTTTCAAAAAAAAAAATTTTTTTTTAATAAAAATTATTTGAACTCAGAATTTGCAGCGAAAAGAGAAAAAAATGGACTTGAAATAGCCAGTACGGCAGAACGGCAATTTCAATGGTAAAGACCTATTATTTCGCTACCGTTAGCATAACATAAACCAGATGGAACGTAATATTCTTAGCTTCTATTCAAATTCTTAGGAGCCGTCATAATGTGGCACATTGTATTACTGTGATCTCCCGTGGGTATTCCGCAGATAGCAGGCATTACCGACATATCCATGGCCGCGTGCATTTCCCGCTGTGAATCCACCACAAACGGTTTAAGTAATAAATCAACGTTATTAAAAACTGATTTATGCAACAACCACATGTGGTGGGTGATAGTTTTGTAAGCTTTTAGTTTGCATGTATAACAATTTGCGAACTTTTTATAAACGATTTCAAATACCTTATAGGTAAATCGTTTCAGGTCACTGAAACTGGAACTTCCACAGCGCCATTGTTACTTAACCCCTACATGAAGGTATAGCCGCGGCAAAATACAAACGCATTAAACATTTTTCACAGTTATCTCTAGTTAATTCTAACATTTCTAACCAAGCATTTTTTTTCTTTTAGCTTTCAAGTAAAGCATGTTTTTCTATCTGTCTGTTAGTTCCAACTAATCTCCAAAATGGCAGGACTGATTTTGACGGGACTAAATTCACTGCCTGACAGCTGATGTCATCAGAAGTAACGCTCCTTTTTGCTGCGAACGAAGTCGCGGTCGGGTTAGCAAGTATTTGAATTATTATATTAATAGTATATTAATTTATAAATTCATTTTCATTCAAATTATTATTGACACATACACTTTGTTTTACATTCACCCAATAATTTAACTTTCTAACTTGTTTACAACGTCTCAAATTTATGTACAGGAAAGCTATTTGGGGACTAATATCAGTCTCTGTACCTGAAGATAGACCTGTCATCTGTTAATGCTTGTAGTTATCCAGTATTATTAAAAAAACAAAAGTAAGTGTATATACCTACATATTTCTACAAGTAACTGTTTGTCTCTCGTAGTTTGTTCCATACGATAACTGATTCAGCTTTTCCCAATCCCAGCACCCTGGGGCGTCGTGTGTCCCTGCGAAAGATACGTACTATTAGCCAACTCGACATAATGTGCCTACACCAGTTTAGCTAGCTATTAAATTCCACGTTTACAATCGTTTGGATCAGCCAGTGGTCATTTCGATGATCATGTTGTAATTAAGTATTAATTGTTGTTCTATTCGAGTGTTTGGATGTTGGTAAACAATTGTTCAAATACTTTTAGACCAATATTATCTGTACCTGAATTAGGTTAGTAGTATTTATTGATGGAGATACATTCGGAGCTAAGAGAATACTATTTCTGTGAGTTTACGAGTATATTAAGTACAAGTTTAAGTACCCACTCTCGATATTTGGTAACGATAAACTATTCATAATCAACCCACTGTAGTACAGCCCTTAATCTTTCTTTCTTCTTTCTTTGCTCTACTCATTCAACGTTTTTAATTCCTTGTCAACAAACCGTTCAATCTTAAGTACCGCTCTATTGGACAACTATGGAAAATCTCTTTAACAGTCAATATATGTATCTTGTTTAATTAATTTGAATTTCACGCATCAACTGACGTTATACCTCATCCTGCCATTTCTTAACTCTTGTTTTCTGAAATATATAAATCTTAAAAAAAAAAAAACTTAAAAAAATATGAAAATTGGTGGCTATAGCAATTCATTCGATCGCCGAGAGCGACCGCATCTTTTATATCGATAATACTTATCCATTACGAATCGATAATTCTTTTTTAATCGATGGAATCCTATGCTGTCCTGTCTGATTGTCAGTCTTTCTGCTTGTCTATTCTACTTTATTCAACTCTCATGTGACGAGACGCATATGTCATGCACCTGATCATGCGCATGCTCTTCACCCCGGATATTGGTTTTGGGATCTCATTGGCCCAGTAATTTAACTTGCAAAATGCCTCTCACGGCACCCTCATACCCTAACATAGTAGCTTATGCGCTTAAGCACTATCGGTACACTACGGTGGTACTCAATAAGACGGCCTCTTGCCAAAGGGTCCTGCCTTTTAGTAAGTTGGGTCTCTTTGCCTGTTCCAATTCACATGATTCATATCATGTCAGCGGTATAGAAATCCTTTGACCTTATCCTACGTATATCATGTAGTAGTTTGTGCGTCTACGTATAAACAACTACAAGTAGAACTCATGTTTGTACTGGGTCCAAGACTGTTTTATTGCTATTTCATATAGCAGATTATAAGGTAAGATTCGTGATAACCAGATTAGCAGTATCTAGTTATTATGATAACCAGACCAAAATATATGACGATTCAAGTTTAAAAACATTAGGTTTTACTCATAACATAACTTAACGACAAATACAAATTAAATATCTGTTGCAAATTGGATGCTAAGCTCCACTCCATCTCCATAAATCTCTGTACATGCCATAAACTTTACTAAAATAACCATGTAAACGTATACTAAACGAAGAAACCACTAAGAAAGCTTAATGGCGTCCTTTACAAGTACTAAATGTCAAACTTCGCTTAAAACTTTGGATGGGCACTCGATAGGGGTTAATCTTTACTCCCTCAATGCTCGTTCAGTTTTCTGCCTACGCAAAGCGGTCAAGTTTGGCAAGAAGCCACTATCGAGTTACCCAAATTGAGTGAAACCGTTAACCCTTTACTAAATGTTCTAAGAAGATTCTTACGATCAAAGTTCTCGGAAACCATCCCACCAATTACAACTTACTTTATTCACTTGCTAGCAACGAAACAAGATTAGACACATCAATGAATCTGTAGACAAACAAAAACCTTAGTCAACAAAAAAGTTATTAACCGGCAAATCACTCACGGTAGGTAGCTCGCAGACGCCGCTGTGTACATGTCCAGTAGCTCTACCATGAGTTGGCAACATAAATGTCATCTATAGTCGATACTCGATCTCGCCTACCTATTAAGCTTGTGATTGGCGTACTTGCTGTTAATTTTAGTCCTACAATTAACCACGAGGTGGCACTGTTCTTTTTTTCATACATTTTTTGCGACAGTCGATATCGAGCAACGATTGGTGTCAATGTTGTAAACTCGTGGTAGACCTACAGAGACCGTAGCACAAACAACTTGCGAAAAAGTAACTACTATGAAATATAATATGTAAACAAACTATAAGTTATCTGTGTCATATTTGCCTTAGATAAATGAAAGTTTGTGTTGTTTCACGTAAACGATACGTTTCGTTACACTTATGCAGTTGTTCATAGTAGGCCGACTGAAGTGCTGTTGACTGTTTTGCCGGTTAATAATCACACTATATAACGGCGAAATTTAGTGAATTTGTGTTTGTTTGTTTGTTACTCCTTCACGCTCGAGCAATTATGATGAAACTTAACAATAAGATGTATATTTTTTTAATTTACAATTTCTATATATTTATAATTTAATTTATAAGAAATATTGTACAGTAATATCCCAAATCAAAGCATCCTCGGGTTAGAGCTTTAAAAAGGTAATACTATAAAATTATAAAGGGTTGCGACGTCAATACGAAAGTTTACGTATTTCTTAAAACACTTCTTTCGGTTGGATAGTGCTGACAAAGCTGTTCAATAGACGTCGCTCCGTCCCCGTAAGACGGTTAAATCAGATAGAGAGTTAAAATTCGATGCTCGGTCCTCGAGCCTCGGTGGCATGGTCATGGCGTCTGACGCGGATAGTCAGAAGACGCGGGTTCGAATCCCGTCCGAGGATGTGAATTTTTCTCTGTATACATTTCAATATTTGAGATCGCTAAGCAGGCGTTGGTCCTTTAAAAAAAGTAATAAAAAAAAGTTACAAAAAGCTCCAAGAGTGGAAGTGAGGGGCATAACGCCTGTGAATAAACGCGCTGAAACTAGTTTCTCAAACGACTAGGTCGATTTGAACGGGACTTTCACTGGCAGATAGCTGATGTTATAAGGCTTATGCTTTTATTTCAGCAAAATGATAATTATATAAAACTCTGTCTCTCTGTCTGTTTCTTACCTGATCACGCCTAAACGGCTGAACAGATCGTAATCAAATTTGGCAAGGTTATATTCCCCGGGATAGCATAAATAATACTTTTTATCATCATCATCATCCATCACCACGGGGGAGAAACTACGGGCATAACTAGTAAATAATATTACATCATAAAATTAATAATATAATCAAATAATATATATGGTCCCTCTACTCTGTGAATCAGGATCGTATTCTAAATATTGTCACCTCGGTACACATCCATTATTAAAATCTTATTAACTTGGACCAGTTTGATGAGCTCCGGACAAAAAGACCTTGCAAAAATAAAAATAATACCTTTCGAGGTAGAAATAATTTCAATGAAAAGGTAGAGAGATCTGTGGAAAAGGGTTAAGGAATACCATTTTTAAAAACGTTTGATGCAAAAGAATTTTACGTCGGAGAATTCACAAATAAGAGTTTGTTTGGAGTTCGTATCATACCAAGAGTTCTAAATATTTTGTGATACGAACCCAGTTGGGATGGTAAGTCTACCGGGATTTGTAACAGTTGCCGAATAAGGAAAAATAAACATCACATTAATTCATAATATTTAAATAGGAGAGGTCCGTTGAGTTGATTATCTCTCTCCTCAGTGGCTCTCTCCTCGATCGTGACTCATTTTGATGGCGTTCAGTATTTTTCTCCACCTTTCCCATTAAGGATAGCTAGCATGCTATTATATATTATTATAACTAGCATATTATACTACTACTACTAGCTAGCGTATACTTCTAGCTGCCGTGAAACTTGGTCAGACCAACGTTTCGGGCTTAACCACACACGTTGCAGATCCTGGAAAAGTAGATTGATTTCTGCGAAATCTATTGTATTATTGGCCAGATATGGCTAATCGCAAGTCAACGGGTTCAATTAAGTTAAATTACTTGTACAACAACCTAAACTCTAACAAACATAAGTATAAAAAAACGCCCCGAAATAAATATTGGTAGGGGAAATGAGAAAGCCGCTCGCTGCCGCGGACGACCAGCGGACGACTAACAAATAACGAGCACTGAATTTAATAGTTCCTTACAATGCAGTTCTGCTTTGATGGAACTGTATTTTCACAATTTCGCAAGAACACTGTTATCCTATTGTACTTAAACATACACAATAACAAACATAACAATACAGCAGGTAATTAATTGTTTATACCATGTTGTGCGTACGTCGTATTGATCCATTGAATTATTCATTAGTTCCTATTTAACGGCAGGTGACGCATAGTGATGAGATGTCATCATGGACATGGACAATGTATTTAACTTAATGGACCATTATTTGAGCTTATAGACATTGGTGAATAGCATCTTTTATGTACACCTTGGGCAGGTTATATAGCACGCAGAACAGATGGCCGATGGGGACGGAAGGTTCTGGAATGGAGACCATGGACCGGCAAGCGCAGCGTAGGTCGTCCACTGACACGGTGGACAGACGACCTGATAAAGGTCACCGGACGGCGTTGGATGCAGGCCGCTTCCAACCGGTCCTTTTGGAAAATTATGGGGGAGGCATATGTTCAGCAGTGGACGTCCTACGGCTGAGATGATGATGATGATGTACACCTTGGTGCAAAGTTCATAATAATTTTAGTTCATGTATAACCTAACAGCTCGGTGGCAAAATAAAATAAAATGTGTCATTAAATATTCTGGTTTTACTTCCACTTACTATATTTGAAATTAGGTTATATTTAAAATTTATTGTTCAAATTTTTAAAGTTATCGCAATTTTTATACCCAATCCGCTTTTTTTGGAGTACAGTGTAGGGTATATTGATTTGAGTTTTGAACAACAATCAAACACTTTGTTCTAAAGGAATAAAACCACGCATAATTTTATTCGACAAGCTACGCCAGTATAAAATAAAAGTAGATATTATTTTTATTGTTTAAAAATGCAAATTAATTGCTGATAATGTCTTCAATGTTGTTTTGACAGCTTACGCGGTAGCTATAGTCAGTACTCGTACTATCTCGAACGCGAAAAATACGCCTGCTTTCGTTATGATATTTATTTTTCAGTATCTTTGAAAAAAGTTTCTACTTGTTATACATTGTTGGAAAGCTAAGAAAACGGTTATGTTTTGAAAATAATGTGCTAGTCAATTTTAATACCGTTTTTTTTTTTTGCTTTTTAAGCATTTTAGTTATATCGTTATTCGTTTCACATTTTTTTAATTTGGTCTGATAATTGGTGCTTGCGAAGCGCTCGTAGCGGAGCTAGACTTGGCGATCTTAACCGATCAACAAGTTAAGCAACACTTGAGTCTCTGGCCTTCTAATAATTTACTATAACCAACATTGCAGACGCCTAGACGTTTGTAAGCTGATAAACTGAGTGGATTTAGAGCGACATGTTAACGAGATTCCATACAAGCGGTTCTTGAATAGTATGCCTGAGCAGGTCTGCTTTAAAGTTGTCATGGTCCGGAATAAACCGGGCAGTTGTCTAGAAGTACTGCTTTAAGAGCTCATAGTAAGGCCCCAGGACTTGGATGGGTGACCACTAGTGCCATTATTCAACTGAGCGTTTCCGTGCTTCATAGGGCGCGTTAAGCCGTGGGTCCCGGTTGTTTGTATTAGGACAACAGTCATAAGGCTTTGTCGAAGGCCTTCGTGCGGCCTGAAAACTTGGTTTGGCCACTAACCTATCCACCAAGCCGCACTGGGCCGTCGTGGTGGATTATGACCCAACTCCTCTCTCTGAGAGGAAGGCTCGAGTCCCAGCAGAGGGAACAAAATGGGCTGATTATGATGAATTGTTGCTTTAATATTGATAAATAACCAGTTTTTGACACATTATGAAACATTTGAACTGAGTAAAATGGGTTAGCAAAAATCGGGTTACTCGAGGATTTTATTTTTTTACTAGTTTTTTTTAGTATGAAACTATGATTAAATGCGCGAACTTTAAATGGCACTTTAGAGGGCCTTTCAAAGTCGACAAATTTTGAAAATTTTAAATTAATAGTCTAACAAATAGTCTTAATTCTAGAAAACTTGGGGCAGTTGTGTCATTATTTTTGACTGTGGTTCTAGAAATGTTATTTAGGGCTACGGCTACTAAATTTAAATGCACAAAAATAATAAAAATTAACCCCAATATCCGAAAAATGGTTACAGTTTGACCAAATTTCTAGGTTTTTCTTAAATACCCATAATTTCCAAACTGCATGGGATAGATTTTTTTTCTGATTTTTCTCAATAAATTCTGTCACCCCGTTTCGGCTTGATGTGAGTTCTGGGACACCCTGTATGTATAAAAATAATATATTAAAAATATAGAGCTGTTAATACGCTCGAAGAAAAGCTACACACTACTAGATTGTTCATAGTAAAATACGAGATGAAAAAATGCATTTATGGAATAAATAATTAAAACAGAATATTCTGTTAAATCGGTTACGATTCCTTAAACAATCTTTTTAATTTCAATTCAATGTAGTTACCATTAACTGTACGTGCTACAAACTTCATCAAAGCACTCCATATTCTGTTTGCATTTGCATTCTAGAAAGTTCTCACTTTTCCTAATAACTATTCCGAAAGTTTCCAACTGCACTTTGCACATCATTTACTCTGTTGAAAAGTTGTTGATTCTACAAAAGAAACAGTTTCGAAATTCCCTGTTAGTTACGAATGCGGGGATTCTTTTTAACTATTCGAGAAATTACGAAACAATTTAAATATTCCTGTTGGGCGTCTGGTTTCACAGTAGTACCCCCATGACGGGAGTAAAACGAGAAACATGTTGTTGCATTGTTGAGATATTATTATATCGATGAGATATTGTTGCAAGTCACATTTACATTATGCCTATATATTTTTCTTTTTGTTTTTAGATAAGCAAGCGATTGACCGCAGTCTTATGTAGCAGAAAGAAACAACGCCGTTCACGGTGGATCTTTCTTGTCTAGAAGAAACCTAAAGCCACCCTGCATTTGATGACTCGTAGATTCTATTATCTTTCGGGAAATATAGACGCTGTAAGTTGGTCTATACATCAGCTGTACATCATTATAAAGCTGGGTTTAAAGCGCTCTATAAAGTGCGCTATAAACTCCTGTTTAATTATCTTTCCCTATTATGTTTCTAGATGTCAATGTAGTGATATAGGGTTATCCCTATGCAAATTGTCACGGTCCTCCCAAAGAAACTCATCGTGCTGCAAGCATTGTGTCAGGCCTTGGTATAAAACTAGACTTTAAAGGAAATAGGAGAAGCACTTAAGATCCTTATCTGTGACCGAAAGCTGCGTTATTGTCCAATTAATGGTGGAACGATGGAGTTCAGTCGGTTTAAATAAACATCAGCCTTAAAAATGTGGATAAAAGGTCTGATATTTTGTAAATACCTAAGAGTGTATAAAATAGTTTACGATTCCATTTAGACCCAAATTAGTGACTAGAATTAAGAAGATCTTCCTTGTCGTTCAGTCGCCAAAAGCCCTGGACATGTAAACAAGGAAGATCAACCAAATTTTGCATTACAAGATGTCAATAAATGAAAACATATTTGTCGAATTTCGAGCCGAAACAAGAAATCATAGCAAAATCTAACAAGGCCCTTTTTTATTAAGGGCTTTGATTTTACTACCTACCATCATACCTACCTATTTCTACCGCGAAGCAATAATGTTCGCAATACTATATTCTGGTTATGGGTATGGTATGGTTCTGCTATGGATGGCGGCGAAATTACATGCATATGATACTTAACAACATTAATCTCTCAGGGTTACGGGTGCAGTGAAGTTCGTGAAGTCAAAATGCACCTCGTGCTTGGACCGTCTCCTAATAACATAAAAAACATGCGAGGCAGTGTTTGGGGATTGCCGATTGAAGTGCAAAATATTCGAATTAATTTTAAGACACATAATCAACAACAATAGGTAGTCATGGAAACCATTATCGCGCCTAAAGAAGTTTTCACTTCACAGCTACATTATCTACGATAAAGCGTTCGGTGACGGTGACGACGACGCGAGTTTCATGGTTTTTGTTCACCCAAAAGGTGCCCAACGCGCCTGTCTACAGAAGTGTTCACAAAATCTACTACAGTTTGTATTCAATTAAATTTGTGTTTGCATTTACACTAGTTGTAGGTACCAAAAATGTACCTACACTAGAATTTAAGACATCACAAATTCAGATTTTGTGAGAAAAAATATTTAATATGTCACGTTGCTTTATAAAACCATAAAAAACCCCATACAGACATACTTAATGTTATGGAAGAACTCAATAACATTATTTTTATTTCAGACATAGTCCATATTTGATATCACTAATACATAATCAAACATCAATGTAGTTGGCGATTGGGCAATCAATTGTAACCAGGATGAGTTAAAAATATTAACGTTTTGCATATACATACATCACGTAGATAAAGCATACAGCGTCGCTCGGTCGTTCACACAAAATAAAATGCGTCATCGCCAGTTGCGCTGATACAGAGAAAAATCCGGTCATCTGTACGAGGCTTTACGGGACATGGAACTGCAAATTTTACTGTTTCGATTTTCGTCAGCTGTATTCAAATTTTAAAATTAAAAATTCGTTCATGTCGCATTATTTTGGTAATAATTAAGGATTCTGTCGTTTTTCAGAAGAGGTAAAGGAATCACTTAGTTTTCACATATGAATTTTTCATATAACGTTTAGTAAAGTCTTTAATGTTTAACTTTTGCTTTTTGTGTTGACTTCCAACCGTGTTTTATGACGTAAAATTAGCAAATGAGATATTATATAAATAGGTCTAACAGTATGTAAAGCGGTTGAATCTGTTGGAATATAATCCCAGTCTTCTTTAGTTAGATCACGTTAGTTTTAATAAACAATTGACTTATCGTATTATTATAAATTTTCAATTTATCGACAGAGGAATGAATCGATATTTTTATAATTAATTCCAACCTTGACGCAGTGGGTACACGGGTAAATAGGAATCACTCCTACACCGACCGGTGGGTGAAGCCAGTGGGTGCACGGGTAACCTGATTATGTTGTAAGTATCATGTGCATGTAATTTCGCCGCCACACCACCATAGCATTCAGACCAGAATCCATTATTGCGAACATTACTGCTTCGCGGTAGAAATAGGTAGGTATATATGGTGGTAGTACTTCCCCGTACGAACCCACTTACAAAAAGTTAGAGTTCTAGTCGAAATAATATAATAATAGTATTATTTTGATAAAACACATATTAACTATACTAGTATGTCCCTAGTAATTTAACGACATATTCCTATATTCCTAAAAAACAACCAATTCTACTTAATAGTATTTTTAGACGTTAACGAACTGTGAAAATTACATTACAGTATAAGGTACAAGCACTTTAACTCAGCTCAGAAACTAGGTTACACACAGATTCCTAAACTAAATCGTCTAGCATACCTTGTTGAGACACGCGTTTGTCAAATGGCATTTACACTGTGGGCCAAGCACGAATAACTTCATAAGTGTACCTAATGTAACGTGTCGTTCACGTGAAACAATACAAACTGACATTATCTAGGGCAACTGTGACACAGACAACTCATAGTTTGTATGCCGAAACGTGACACGTTGACGTTTGCGATACGAATACTTTTTCGCAAATTGTTTGTGCTATAGCCTATGCTCTGTGCACACACGTGAAAGGGTCCAATTTAAACCGGTTTTAGTACATGATGGCACAAGCAGATGATGTCAATATTCCCTTTGTTTAGTTCGAAGTTTGTTTTCTAAAGAACATTGTGATAGAAGGATGTTCGGCATAAGAGACAAACTTTCATTGGCGAAGTTTCGTTCCAGATGAGACCCGTTCGTCAAAGTCGTGTGTATTCATTTTGTAAATGTGCCAATAATTGCGCTGTCTTCCAGTTGTTCTCTTTATTTATTTCATGCACTCACACTGTAGTATATAGCTATAGTACAGTCGCATTCTGAGAATTATGAAGGTAAGTATATGATTCACAACAAATAAGCGTATGCGTCGTGATCATTTACACCGATCTGTATGCTGTGCCTTCCCAGTTTGGATAACGATGTTAGTTGCTCATGAAATGCACTTTATGGGAGTGGTAAGAGAACTAGACACGTGGTGCCTGTGAACTGGCCTTGTTAAGACACGGTATCCTTACTTTATAACACTATCGTAACTGTTTGCATAGGATGGGCAACCCTAATGCAGTAGGACAGTATCGAGTACCCATAGGTTCTAACAGCTACATTCTTGAAGTTATCATGGCTATCTGATAAACCTGAAATGTGGTGTGAATCTTTGAATTACTGATTCTGAATTATTTCTATGCTATTATAATATCAAGAAGCTCAGATAAACAGCATGAAAACTACCATTCAATTAACAAAAGCACCCTTGTGGTAATTAATTCCAGTGGCTTTCGTCACCTAAATTAAAATGTACAATGTCATCGTCTAAAGTACCTAAGTGCATAAATGTATTGCGGAGGCTGCGGCAAAACTTTGTGCTGGAGGTTTTTGTTTAGATACGTGAAAACGGAGCTTTATTGCTAAAAAGGTAATCTATAGATTTACAGGAAAATTGGGTCTGGTTTTAAAAGTAATTTTTAATTACTTTTAAATAATTTTGGTGATTTTGTTACAGTCACTTTTGGAATACCGGTCCTGGGTTAGTTAATGTTAATACAAGCTGTGAGGGGAAATTAACACATTTATAATTAAGGTTTTGATGACATGACATTCGAATTGGTTAAGACAGTAGTAAAAAGCAAATTGTTTTCTTTTACAAAACAACTTTCTTTGATAACAAAAATGGAACGGATGTCAACACTAAACAGTGTGAAGTATCTTGTTATCAGCACCATGATAATTCAAAAGTACATATTATCACAATATTGAGCACATGGTACCGACTTAGAAAAGATGTTTCACACTTTTTAGTTTTGAAGTCACCCTTTTTTTTACTACTTACGAGATCGCTTGTCATTCACCGTCAATTAGGATATCAGCAAGATAAGGGAAACATTTTTCAGTTATTGGATTGTAACTCAAAAACCGCTTGACCGAATTCACCACGGAAGAATACTCTACCAAACAAAAGATTTATCAAAATTGGACTACGATTTCAAAAATTATATGTGATTATACATACAAAAAATATACGCATTCTCTTGAGAACCTCCTCCTTGTTTTGGAAGTCGGTTGAAAAAAGTATTTACTTTGAATTTTTTTTAAACTTGTAATTAACTTTCTATAGTTATTATGTTGTATCACGTGGTGCAAATATTTTAGATCAATTTAGATAATTACTAACTGTGCCCCGCGGTTACACTCGCGTGTATGGATGATGATGAAAAGTATTCTATGTTTTAATCCAGTGTCTCATCTACCTCCATGCGAAACTCAATTTTGTCTTCTAAATTATGTGGCATGCTTCTCGTAAAACAGTTTTGTACAAAACTAATACTTTATTACACAAACACTCACTGGTTGATGAATGGCCCTTTGTTTTACTAACGCTATTTTGTGGGTGCGTGCGTAAAAATACTGCTCCCTGGAAATAACACAGTCTGAAGTAATTTTC
Organism: Selenia dentaria; assembly: GCA_917880725.1. Lineage (NCBI taxonomy): Eukaryota > Metazoa > Arthropoda > Insecta > Lepidoptera > Geometridae > Selenia > Selenia dentaria. Next base: position 13,228,766 of record OU862888.1, on the reverse strand, counting down.
TCATCTCCGTTAACTCCGATATATTTATTTATATTAACATTGTGATGCGAAATAATTTCCTGCTGAAAAACAGAAATAAATCTAAACAAATCTAGTTTGGCTTTGCGCACGTAATCCCCCAGATTTCTTGTCGGCTAACCCAAAAAACAACATATTTTTTATGTATCCCATCCACTGCTGCTAATTCTAGTGACCTTTTTTGCCTAAAGCAAAAGATCATAAGGCGAACATATCTACAACTTCCATCTTGTTCAGCATGTATTTTCAACACTAAACACAGTTTCAACTTTAAGGGTAGCATTTCCACATTAAGCAAAATCGGTCGAAGGTTAGGTTTCAAAAGATAGGAGAAAGATGTGTCTTTCTCCTATACACAATAAAAAACTCCTTATTGAATAGAGTAGAAGAATATAGATCACTACACTGTTCTATAATATATACAGATGAATCCTACATTCACAGCTCGCATACCAATCTAACATAATTATTTTGCCTATGTAAGTATTATATTTGTTTATTTTTTACTTCCTTTGGCAAGAAAATACCGAACGTGTTTGTTTTCTATTTAGGATCGAATTATTAATTTATAACAAAGAAAGTTTAGATGCAAATACATTAATTTGAACAAGATTTTCAAAGGAATTGTTTTAGGGTTGAATGGCGAAGAAATATAATTATTAAATATTTATTCGAAGGGTTAACTTCAAATGGTAATCATTACAAATGAGTCTCTATTATGTAAATCGTTATTGCTTGCCAGCTTCGTACAATGGGTATTGCATATGGCAGGCCTCGGTAATTAAGCTATGGGAAACAACTTTGGTAACGGGTTATGTGGTACGTATTGTAAAATATAGATATATATATATTGGTAGCTAGGGCCTATAGGCATGCATGCATAAAGCATACTGAGACGAACTAAATAGTTCTGGCATTATAAGTAGATACTGGAAACGAGGAAAAATATGTAAAGGTTACTCGATTTGATCAGGTTGTGTCCAGGAGTTGTATTGTTCCATCAACGGAACAAAGAATTTTCTGAAAATGGTTGTCGAGATACGAGTATCTACTTACTTACTTGGCACTTGGTGGGCTGGCTGTTTTCCGCAACCAGGCCGCTGTGGCGCGGCCCATTTTGCGTGATAACCGGGTGACGCTGGTCAGTCCAGCCCAGTCCAGCAACCTCGTTCAGCTTGGCGCAGGCTTCCCACACTGTCCTCGGGGAGCCGAGGTTGGCTGCCCTTTGTACCGCCACGCTCCTGCATTCGATGAGCAGATGCGCAGCCGTTTCTGCCGCCTCCATGCAGCCTCTGCATAGGGGGCTCTCTGTAACACCTAGATTCAACAGGTGTTTGTTTAGGGAGCAATGTCCGGTCATAATTCCGACGATATGTCGTACATTATTTCTTTTGAGATTGAGGAGTTTTCTGGAGAATTTCAGATTTAGAATCGGAAAAGCCTCCTTCGACTGCCTACAACCCTCGATACTTGCCCAGTAGTCCTGATGCTGGTCTTTAGTTTTTTGCGAATCCATGCACGAATTTGGCTGAAAGGTAGGGGGAGCAAGCCCGGAATCTCAACTTTGAAAGTGACTTGAGTGTATAAACTTTAAATTACATGACAATATGTAGGTGTATACTTTTATTATTGGTAACAACTTAAAAAAAAAGAACTAACTCTGTGTTAATGCGGCGGTTTTCTCGCTAAAGCACTATGACTTTCTATAACACTTTAGATAGCGTAGCGTAAGTCAACAAGAGACTATAGTGCCTACCTATTGTACGTCTGAAATAACGTTAACTTAGTTATATTGAACAAATAATGTTTCTTTATCTCTTAGCCACTCTTAGGATAACCGACAGTGTGACAATATTACGTTACGTATGCAAATAAGTCTTAGAGATCGAATCTCATTTAATCTTCTTAAGTACCGCCGCAGAAAGGTTAAATCTTTTCAATCCATACCAGTGTCTTGTAAGGAAAATACGAAAAGGTTGCGTTACCTATTTATTGAGATAATAAAATCAGAGCCAAATGTTGGCATTCGGAACATTAAGGTTCTCCCACAAAAAGGCGCGGATACAACCACAGACCGGCGTCATTTGGCTCACATTGAGTACCAAGATATACCTACTTATCGCTACAAAGTAAGTATAACTACTTCCGTTCAAATATATAGGTGTACTTACCGAACTGATTAGAAGCCTTTTAAATCGTCAGCAGATTTCCACTTGCGGTAATCTTTAGTCGACTGCCTACAAAACTGGTGTGGGTTTGCGCAATACTTATAATAAGTAAAAATCTAGGTAGTTACCTATTCCGTTTAGTATTTCTAACTTAGTCAATAAATTATGACTACGATAAGTATAAAGTTGTTTTCAATAAACATATTGTTGGATACGGAATGAAAACCGTGGTATTCGTTTATAATATTCTCCCGATATTTCGACACTGCGGGACGACTAGAGAATGCGGTGGATGAAGTAATTAAGATTATGAGCAAACATGTCTGTCTATCCTCTTTCTCTGGGAGCTCATTATAAACGAATGCGTTTCATCCTGTATCCAACAATATGTTTATGGAAGACATTATAAGACAGCTTGTATTATAAATAATTATTACTAGCACCGTAGATATAATTCATGCATATTCAGTTTCTTCAAGTATGAGTATACGGTATAAGTATACGGACTTATTCAACAAATAGATTTTCAGCCGATCTTTCTTCCTTCCTTCCTTAATCGTTCCCTCATTACTGGACATCGTGACTCCTCTGTTGCAGTTTGTTTACTGTTTCTCTCCATCGAGATCTGTTGCTGGCCTGATGTCACAGAACATATAACCACTTGACTGCGTGTAGTTCAATTTCTTCTAGGAACACAAGTCACCACTGCGGATCGGGGGGCTACGTACAAAAAAGGATTTTGATTGGCCGGCTCAAAATGTAGCTCTACTCATAGTACCTAAATAGTGTTGTGGTACAGCATTATGTAATCACCTTAGTTGTCGATAAAGTTCACTAAAAATTATCGTTTACCTTAACTGTACAAAGATCTGAAATATGTATGTAAGTATTAAGCAAATAAGGTTATGTAAAAACAACTTCTATAAATGAAATTATCTTAATAATTCATTCGATGTTTCACGGTGAAACAGAACACATTGATCTGAGTATGTATATTTTGCGTTTTAAGAATAGTTATCACTGTCTGTTTATCGTATTCTTACTGATTATTCAGTATGTAAGTGCTTACTTAATATATATATAATACCACCATCAAATAATTATATATTTTTTACCACAGTAAAACAACATCGTTATAATTTTAAAATAGTTTTGATTGTACAAAGTATCCAAAGCCTTTACACAAAATGTGATTAAGTAATGATTGTAAACAAACAATTAGATTATATTTATATACATTTTCGGCACTGTATATTATACAGTCATTAGGATACAAGGATACAACACCTCATTCTATACAATGCTGGATTTGTACTACCGTAAAATTTGTCAATGTAAGGACGAGACCTACAAATTATATATATTTTTGACCGACTCGCACTTTTTACTTTTAGAAGCCGGTTTTATGTTATTGTTAAAAATAACTATGTGTGTATATCTAAATCATATAAAAAGATGCCAGCTGGGCAGAGAAGAAGTAGTAGAATTATCCAATTAGTCAAACTATATAGTCACTTAAAGAAGCACAAACAGAGTAGGTGCTAGGTATAGTGATTACACTCGGGTTTTTTTCGCGTGTTTATTTACATTATTATTAGATAAGATATATAAATATTGAAATTTATAGAGAGAAAAATTCCATCCTCGGACGGGATTCGAACCCGCGTCTTCTGACTCTCCGTGTCAGACGCCATTGACCAACTAGGCCACCAAGGTTCTGGTCCGAGCATAGAATTTTAACTCTCTATTTGACTAACCGTCTTGCGTGGACGGAGCGACATCCATTGGACAGTTTAACAGTACCATCCAACCGAAAGAAACATTATTTAGAAATACTTAAACTTTCGTATTGACATCGCAGTCCTTGTAATTGTTGTTGTTAAAATTTCAATGTTTGAGATCGCAAAAACAGGCGTTAGTGCTTATAAAACTAATACTATAAAGATATATATATGTTACTACATAATTGATGATAACGTTCACGTTATCATACCTTCAGGTATAAATAAATATAAATAAAACACCGAATATTTATTTGTATTTTTATGCACTCTTAATATAATGAATATATTGTATAGAAGAATTATTTTCCTCACAGTCGATATATACGAGTACAATCGATAAATTGCCAGTTAATATTGGAGTACCGCACTAATTTACACGTGCCAGTGAATAAAAGAGACGGCGTTATCTACAACTGCAAAGAACAGTACGGGATGGCAAAAGACATCAACGCGTTCCCATATTTTTTTTATTTTTGAGTCACTGTTTAATTACTTCATTTGTGTATTTTGTTTTCTTCCAATAATTAATAAACTAAAGTTATCTGTTAAATGTAATTCCATCTTTTGCATACCTGGATGTCTACCTGTTTTTTCGGTACCACTTTACTGAAAAATAAGGCATAATTGAATTTGATTTAAATTTTTTTCATCCGCTTGTTCTTCACGCGAAGTCAAACTGGTACTGACGTGTTGGTGCGATACGTTAGCTTTTTATTGTCATAGTCTTGGCAGCTGAGGGGAAGCCGTATGAGCAGTCAAGTGGTTATATGGTCTGTGCCTGATGTAGAGCTGTGCTGAAAGGTTTCTCCAGCTGTTCCGATACCTGATCCGTTCATCGCTTAGGGCTTCGTCCTCATAGGCTTTTACCCTCAATTTTGCTGGTTACTATAAGACGCTCAAGGTGTTCAGAGCTTCTACGCGCAATAAAACCGAAGTACTGTAATACTCGGTGTAGGCATATTGCAGAGAGTCTTTGAGAACGTTCTAGATTTAGCTATTCTAAGACATTTGTGCGGCGAGCTGTCCAATATATTCAAAAAACGGCGCCAAGCCCACGTTCAAAAGCCAGTCGATCGTAATAGAAATTAAATGCCAACATTTGTGTTTACGCATAATGAGCAAGCGAAACCAAGATTAACTAATCTATGTTCTATTCTCTTATATTCTATAATAGAATACTACTAGCTATCTAAGTACTTATTAGTAACTTAAGTATGTACTATTACATTTGAAATACATGGTAAATTTGAAACTTATATATTATTACAAGAGCAAGATTACTAATATAAAATTAAAAATACAATATATGAAATTAATTTTACAAAACAAAAACACCGTTTAAATCACCAGTGTTTCCAAATGTAATAAGTACATACTTAAATTACTAATAATGATATTTTTTTAAAAGTAGGTAGTTATTTATGTTTAATAGTGCCCCGTAGCTATAAATTTATTTATTTATAGTAATGAATAGTGTGCCGTAGCTATATACCTGTTTGCATGCTCATTAAAATATCTTCATTGACTCGTAAATAAACAGCTTTTGTACTGTGATCAATTTGTAACTTGTTTTTTGTTCCTATAAAGACTGTTGTTTTTAAGACTGGGGCCAATTGTAGGCTTATCCCTAAGCGAATGACATTCAGAATTCTGGGCATATTCAGGTTCTGGGCGGCAGTCGGCAGTTGCAACTGCCGACCAACTGCGAAAACCTTACTTCGATGGAGTAAGAGATAGTGTGTGCAACAAAACATGTAAATAACAGTTAGATATAATGATTTGATATAAAACAGAATTGCAACTGGATTTAGAATAATTGTTATTACTTTATTTTCGCGATAAGGCCCCAACACGTATACTCGTATAGGTGCTTAACAACTTAAATAGAAAATACGTCAACATACCTATTTTATTCAAATGTTAAAGTGGGGCGAGCTACTAAATGAGATCCTTTAAATGCAGTTCCAGACTACCGGTTAATACGAAGTAAATTCCTTTTTAATCAGCTACCTCCGCTGTAATAACTGGTTCATTAACCATTGCAGTCCGGTTGAACAGCGATGTGCACTCATCTTGATCCTAAATTGATAATCTATTCCATCAGAACGTTTCTGGCTTAACTGTACTAGTCTTTTAATTTATCTATATATTTGAGCTCTACATTTTGGGTTTTTTGGGACTGAAACATGATAGCAAGCTATTATCACGTCGGTGTTATGTGGGAGTGTGGTACTTCCCCGGTTATGCCGGCCCATTTGGCTGTAACCCATACAGCGTAGCACTACAAGCAGAAAGTAATGCATGATGTGGGAAAAAATAATGCACCTGCACAGATATCATATACAAATTTATTTAACGTTTAGCATTATGAGTTATTTTTTTATAAACGCTTAACATGATTCTATTTTTTGGAGTATCAAGTTAAGACCTTTATACATAGGTATATAGCGATTTATTTTTGATCCACTTTTTATTTTGCTCTCAAGCTTACTGAACCCATTGAGTTGGTTTGGCGCGCTCGTTACGTGCGGAGAGCTTCCCGATATTAAATTTATCGCCTGCCTCGTTCCTACTGCCTTCCTGTCCACGTCACGTATAGCTCTTCGATGTCACAGCTAATAGCTTACAGTCTATCATCTACAGGTTCCTATTTTATTTCCGTGATATGTCCGAAACTATATGTTGAATACCCCGGGTACAACCTATCCCCACCCAGAATGTTATCCCAATCAGTTCAGCGTTTCAGTTTTGCGTGATGGAGTAACAAACATCCATACATCCAAACTTCCTCATTTAAAGTATTAGTGTGATTATCTTTTTTCTACATCATGACGAATGACAATACATAATGTAGTTGATTATTATCTACGTACATATAATTAGTCAAAGAAAAATAAGAAGCTATTTTTACATACCCTTAATAAGTAGTGGGTAGTGTACACTAGTACACTACAATCCCCTAATAAATTTGCGAAAGCTTCTGCGTTCAGTTGTGTGGAACAAAATTGCTCAAGCGAGTCACTTGTCAATGTTAGGGAAGTTTCACGAGTACATTATTTTTGTTCTATGAGCAAATAAATATTTTTTAACTATACATTCTGTATACAAACTTCAGCGTAATTAAGAAAATAATCGCACACTGTGATTCTTTGACAAGACAAAATGTAATAATATTTAAGTAAATTCACTAGTATGACACTTATGGTATGCGATGTTTTGTGATTTTATAATTGCATACTTACCTATGCTGACGGCCTTACGTGAGATGCAATATGCTTCAAACTTGGCAATTCGTCTTTACGAATATTTTAAAGTAGACCTGTGAAAACGTTTAACGTCAGTTTTTTATCTATATTAAATATTGTGACAAAGTACTTGATCCATTTTTCCTGTTCGCCGATACACAGAAATTTGGGCTTAATAAAAAATATCGTAAACTTTCCCAAAAAACATTGAGAACGTTTCCGCCGATGGAATGAATCAACTCCATGCAGTTTCTTTGGAAGATATTAAAAAAAATGTGTGTTACCCAACAAACATTCAAATACGTATCATTGTGATTACCTAGTATTTTTTATTAATTTATAAATTTTTGTTATAAAATGTAGCATGAATGAAAAACAAAAATTTGTGGAAGGTTATAATAAAGTAGTTTATCTAAAATATATTGTACTAGTGGAAAAAAGATTTTAAAAAATGGCATAGATGCAGCTCTCGTTATAAAATAAAATACAGTGAGTATCGAGAATATAGTACATTTTGATATTGAGCAATTAGCTTATTGCCAACGTTAAAATAACCAGTGTCATAATAACCATAATATTTTTCAAAGAAGTGTTATACCTAATGTTGTACTAAATTTCATTATGCTACCGTCGCTTTCTCGATCCCTTCCGCGCAAAGGGCTCATCACTCATCAAACAGCGACATTTCTCACTACTCAATTAGTCATGATTTATTTTTGAATTGAAAAAAAAGCGTGTTTCACTACCACAGCGCCTCAATATAAAAATGTGAATAATTATTACAATGATTAATTCTATTTTTATAGTTTGTTTGCATTAGATACTCAGCAATTAAAATGTCCATGAAGTTACATAGAGTTCTTACAACACTGTACAACAAAGAGTTTTATGGTTTCAGAACCTTTTATAAAAGCTTCATATCATGGATGTATATAAAGTCTTGTATGCAACTGTACATATAATTAGATTTTAATACATGTGAAACAGTTATAACACATTCTTGGCACAAAGTCAAACCAAAACCGCTCTACTCAGAGCGATCTCTTGTTTCAAGTCTTATACATGGAACGAAATTCAAGTATTAGAATCCTGAGCGATTTGAGTGATTCATGGCCCTCGATATAAATCCGTTTTATTCAAGAGTTGCATACTATACTTTATACCATGACCGCGAGAAAAAGAAATAATTTGAGCGAAAATAGACATTTAAATGCACATTACAATTTTAATAATTACTTAACATAAGAAAAAAATATTTATTATTATTATATGTTTTTTTCAATAATCGCAGCAAAGAACACAATATAGTTTTTATTCTAAATTAAAATGCACATTACAATTTTAATAATTACTTAACATAAGAAAAAAATATTTATTATTATTATATGTTTTTTTCAATAATCGCAGCAAAGAACACAATATAGTTTTTATTCTAATGCCCGTAAACTCCTTGTCGCAAATATCGACCAATCAAATCTCGAGGAGTTACTTGCTCAAAGAGTTTGTATGTCGACTATTCTTTGCGCAAGGAAGATGTATAAGCATTGAGATGGAACTCGAATATATTGGTGTGTTCTAAATTCAAACACCAAAATAGTGATTAAAAGGCATTTTTATTCACTGTTTTCACTGAATAAAATAAGCTTTATAGAGTGGGAATGGTATAAAGTTTATTTCTAGAGCATGGCATTAAAATCTAAAGAAAATCAACGTTTGTTATATGGATATTACAAACTTGATTTAACCAATGAATAATATGGGATAATGGAGAAAAGCAGAGTAGAAACAGGAAAAAGTAAAACATCTTTGTCTACTTCTGCTCTTGGACCGAAGCTTGCTCAGGGGTAACAAAGGTCGGTTAGATGGCCGCAGAATTGATCTCGGCCTCGATCTTTCGGTGAGGGTAGCATCGTGATTATGTCATGGTTGTAGGGCACTTCTGTGTCTCTGTATCCGCTGGGCTAGCTTCCACCCTCAAATTATACCTATCACCTACCAGTCTGTTCCGGCAGCTGTCCTCGAGAGCCAGTCGCTAGTGTAGATCTGTTGTGATACCACCTCCAACTGCATCATCACTGACCATCAAGTCAAATAGTGGTGAAGCAATATCCTATGAAGTAGAAGAAGTAGACGATCTCGATGGGGGAGAAGGAGGGACTCAGTGAAGGGATGAGTTTAAAAAAATCCCGTCCACCAATCAAAATCACGTTTGCAAGAAATCTTATTTGGTACGTTGGTACCGGGCTAGCACCACAGTGCCAGATAATCTTCCATGAAACTGAAGTGCGCAAGCATTATATGTATATTTTTTATGTCAGGCATAAAGTGAGGATGATAAGAAAGACAAAGTGAATAAAATTCAGAAATTAAATAATAATAAATCATGTTGTGCCTACCTCAATATCAGGTGGGAACTCAGTTCTCAAAGTTGTTGACGAATACATCTACCTAGGACAGACAGCCAAACTAGACAAGTCCATCTTCGAGAAAGAGGTCAATGGTCGAATCCAACTCGTCTTTGGCAGCGTTCCGGAAACTTCGCGAAATCTTCTCGTCTAAAATACCTCGTGTCTCTTGAGACGAAGAGAAGAGTCTTTGATCAAAGTGTGTTACCAGTGATGACATATGGCACTGAAACGTAGTCTCCTACCATGCCCCTCATAAGCAAGTCCAAAGTCGCACAACGAGCTATGGAGAGGGCTATGCTCGTGGTTTATCTACGTGATCGGATAAGAAATGAGGAGATATGTAGACTAACTAGAAGATAAACCGGTTGAAGTGACAGTGGGCAGGCCACATAGCACGCAGAACAAATGGCCCGTTTGGCCGGAAGGTTCTGCAGTGGAGATCATGGACCAGCAAGCGCAGCGTAGGTCGTGCACCGACACGGTAGACAGACGACCTGATAAAGATCGCAGGACGACGTTGGATGCAGGCGGCCTCCAACCGGTCCTTTTGTAAAATTATAGGGGAGGCCCTTGCTCAGCCGTGGACGTCCTACAGCTGAGACGATGATGAGCATTATATTGAATCTCGAGTCCAACGAAGCATTCTAGAGCGAACCACAATCCTGAGGGCGGCGATATTTGTGCCTTCATGTTTATGTTATGTCGATTTTCTCCAGTTCTTTTATTAAACTTTAGAAATCTTCTATTTCTTTCCATTCATATTTTTTTTTTAATTTTGCACCGATAAGTTGCTTCCATAGGCTATAATAGACATACAAGAGAGACCCAAATCTACTATAAATGGTCCTTAGACAATAAGTAATATTAGCGATTGGTTAGGCAATATGCCACAATACGCCCGATGACAGGGGGGGTAAAATATGGTTTAGCAGTTTCCTGCAACCATACAATAGGTAGGGAAGAATTATTGGTACCTGGGTTCCGTGGGTTATGTCGGGAGACTCTGGAACTGGTGAGAGCTGGTGACCGTGAGTCCTCGTTGGAGGCTGCTGAAGGGGCTGAAGAACTGTTGTTCACTTGTAGGTATAATTTGTAGTGTCTTATTGATGCACTGTTCACGCACTCGCGTACGCGTATTTTACGTCGGTAAAATTTGGGGGCGTATCCGACTCGTGGCGAAACGGCGGCGGTGCAGAGCGGATTTACGTGTAAACACGGGCTGATTTAGGAGGTGGTGTGTGGCCGTGCCGAACACACCCTAAAGGTCACTCGCGGCGAAGTCAGTCGCGGTGACTCGTGCTGATAATGGCGGTTGCCATGCGGTCGCTATGAGGAAGCGCAGTGGTACACGTCCGCCAGCTTCGACTCAAAAGGGGTGACTATTTCCGCTTCCCTTCAGCCGCTTGCTTCTAGTTATGACAGCTGCAGGACAGCGGCGGTGGGGCACGCGGGCGCGGGTGCGCGCCTTGAGGTGACGTCACGCTTTGGCGTGAACAGCGATCGTTATCGGCTAATTATTTTATTAATATGTATCTTTTTTATACATCGAAGAGTCGTTTTATAATCTATGGTACAAAAGTGTAATCACACTATAATGGACGCTTTAAAATTAAATGCGTTGACCCATTGTTCTATAGACTGGGATTAGGCCATAAACTAAGATATAATCTTAGCAAGTGTTAGAGGTTTTTCAGCGTCTTTGATTGTTACCTATCTTACTTTACCTCTTAATCTAATTTTCGAGGCAACTTTGCTAAAAATTGTCTTTATATACAACGTTGGGATCCATTCTCGTTAAATGAAAATCAATCAAATGATTAAATTTTAATGATAAAAGAGTCCATATTTAACTAGTAAATTTCATTGGGAAATCGAATATGATACATTCAATGAAATATATTTGCCTATAATTGATTAAAATGCTTTTCCCCACGACCCACGTAAGAAAAATTTAGGGAACGTTGCCGATTTTTTTCTATCGAGCCAAGTTTGCTCAATCGTGTATTTGCATATTTCATAAGAACGTATATTCAATTTAATCTACGTTTTTTTCGAACTTCGGTTATTAGGTTTACGCTTCGAAAAACTAAGATTTCGCGAAGTCTAATCACACAATTTGGTCGTAATCTACACTTATTTCGCCAATGATACCAAGTTTCGTCAAGTTTGCTGGAAAAATGCGTCCTGCCGTGTGATTTTCTAATGACTCGTCGATGTGCTCGTCGACAACCGTAATCGCAACGCTGTACAGCCGTGCGATTTTCTAGGAGCAAACATCGTTGCATCTTTGACAACATTCGTGAAACAAATTACGAGACAAGAAACGTTGGAAAAACAAACTTATGTACAAGGGCGATATCTCATAAAGTATTTGACATCGGTGAGCTCGTCGACGAGCGCAACGACGAATCATTAGAAAATCGCACGGCTGGAAGACAAACGAAAAAATGAACTAGCTAGCTTGGTCTTGGTGTAGTGGCGAGAGAGTATTAATACCTTTTTTATTTATGAACGGAGGACATGAAACGAACACTGTAAGTAAAGTGAACCTTACCACAATATAACAGAGAAAACTGAAAACGTTTTATTCGGATAAGCCGTTTCTGAGATAAGCGTGGACAAGCACACAGATAAACAGACACAACTTAAAAAAGAAAAATATTTTCGTTTATAAAAGTCCGAATAATATTTTTTCATAATATATCTTTCATGTGCAGAGAGAGTTAGAGGAGAGTATGAATAATAGGTACCGACTACTTTAAATGACGACAAGAATACTTAATATAGCGTCCAACGGAACGGTGAACGGTTTAATAATTTAAATAGATTCGGAAATACGGAAATATAATCTTAATAGATTCGTCGGGGATAACATTCTATTTCAAACTGAGGTAAACCTCTTTTTAGTCAGAAATACGCTAGATATAAATTGTATGTAAACAACCAAAGACGTCGAGAACTGAAATCTCAAGCTCTGCTCATGATGAAAGAAAAACGAGTGTATCGTAAAACTGTTAAACCAATATATTTTCTATGGCACAGTGTCATGTAAGCCAAGCGAGCAAAGCCGCAGACAAATCAGCTAGTGACAAGTATATGCTTACTTAAACTAACCAGGAATATAAAAAAATATTGATAATATTATTTTTTTCATGATATAAGTATTAGGGAACTCAACTAAATAAATGAAGTACACATGTAGGCAAATGTAAATATATACATATAGTTTCGAAAACATGTATGAACATTTAAAATACAATTTTTAAATTTCCTCTTAGGTGGAGTCAAAACAACGCATAACATTTACAAATTCTGAACATCCCAAGACCGGTATTCCAAAAGTGACTGTAACAACATAACCAGAAACTACTTTTAAAGACCCAAGTTTCTTCGAAAGCTATACATTACCTTATATAATTACTATGCAGCTAAAGCTCCGTTTTCACGTATCTACACAAAAGCCTCAGCACAAAGTTTTGCCGCAGCCTCCGCAATACCTTTATGCACTTACTTTAGGCGATGACATTGTAAATTTTAAGTTAGGCGACGCAAGCCACTGGAATGTATTACCACAAGGGTGCTTCTGTTAATTGAATGGCGGTTTCCAAGCTGTTTAGCTAAGCTGCCTGATGTTAAAAAAAGCATAGATGTAATTCGCATCTCGTATAGTTCACATAATATACTTTAGCTTTTTTACTTTTCGTCCAAATCTTGTCTTAATCTCCAAAGACACTTATACTAATCGCAGTTAGCACTATAACTACTGTTAACGAATTTGACACCGCATTTTATAGTCTAGGTTTATCAGATAGCCTGAGAACTTCAATAATATAGCTGTTAGAACCTATGGTACTCGATACTGTTCTACGAGCGTAGGGTTGCCCATCCTGTGCAAACAGTTACGACAGTGTTATAAAGTAAGCATACCGTGACTTTGTAAGGCCAGTTCACAGGCACCACGTGTCTTGTTCTCTTACCACTGCCATAACGTGCATTTCACGACCAACTAACAACGTTAACTAAACTAAGAACGCACAGCGCACTGATCGGTGTTAATGATCACGACGCTTACGCTTATTTGTTGTGAATCATATACCTTCATAACTTTCAGAATGCTACTGTACTATAGTTATATAAAATAGTGTGAGTGCATGAAATAAATAAAGAGAACAACTGGAAGGCAGCGCAATTATTGGCACATGTATAAAATGAATACACACGACTTTGAGGAACGGGTCTCATCTGGAACGAAACTTCGCCAATGATGAACTTGTCTCTTATGCCGAACACCCTTCTATCATAATGTTCTTTAGAAAACAAACTTCGAACTAAACAAAGGGCATATTGACATCATCTGCTTGTGCCATCATGTACTTGTACCGGTGTGAATTAAACCCTTTTACGTTTGTGTACAGAGCAATGTAGATGCCATTTTGACAAACGCGAGTCTCAACAAGGTAAGCCAGATAGTTTAGCTACGGAATCTGTGGGTGACCTAGTTTATGAGCTGAGTTAAAGTGCTTGCACCATAAACTGTAATGTAATTTTCACCTGGAAGTGTTCCGAGTTATAACCTTTTTATATACTTTTCTTATTAACTTTTAAAAATACTATTAAGTAGAAGTGGTTGTTTTTTCAACATAAGAATATGTCGTACAATTACCTACTAGGGATAGTTGTATTCGTATAGTACATATATGTTATCAATACTACATACATTAATTCGACTAGAACTCTTTAGCTTTATGTGAATGGGTTCATACGAGGAAGTACTACCTACCATCATACCTACCTATTTCTACCGCGAAGCAGTAATGTTCGCAATACTGTATTCTGGTCTGAATGCTATGGGTGGCGGCGAAATTACATGCACATGATACTTAACAACATAATTTCTCAGGGTTACAGGCGCAGTGAAGCTCGTGACTTGTGGCAAAGTGCACCTCGTGCTTGGACCGTCTCCTAATAACATAAAAAACATGCGAGGCAGTGTATGGGGATTGCCAATTGAAGTAAAAACTGTTCGAATTAATTTTAAGACACATAATCAACAACAATAGGTAGTCATGGAAACCATTACCGTGCCTAAAGAAGTTTTCACTTCACAGCTACATTATATGTGACAAAGCGTTCAGTGACGGTGACGAGGACGCGAGTTTCATGGTTTTTGTTCACCCAAAAGGTGCTCAACGCGCCTACAGAAGATTTCACTTCAAAAATATACTACAGTTTTTATTCAATTAAAGGAGAATGGTCAACTGTCAATTGTCAACCCACTGAAAATGAAAACCACGGAGAACGAAACTATGCCAAACTTATTTGTTATAAGTAGATGCAAATAATTCATATATTTATATTTAATTAGCAGTTGAGTAAAATGAGAAAACCTAAATGTAAAACAATATTTTTTTTTTCTTTTGTCCTCAACTCGACTCCGTTGAGGAATATGGCGTCGCACGTCATGTGCATAAAATAAAATTACGCAGAAGATGCTTGTGGGCAATAACGAAACCACAGTATATAGATGCAACAGTATGGAAACTAAGCCTAGTTGATAAAATAATCATCTACGCTCCATTGAAGCAATAGGGTTGTCAATTTTAAAGTTTTATGTGTTGTTGTTTTTTTTAAATTTCACATTCTTTGTTCTGTAGTGATCAAATCTAGTTAGTTCTAGTTTACAAATAAAATTTATATAGGTGTTTTATGGCGTCCGTTAATCTTGATAGTTAAAAATATATAAAACAGTTTAGTATTGACTCACAACAACTTGTGGATTTTTGTATTTTTGGTTGTTTTTTTTGTAGGACACTAACTTATCATTATGGAGTAACCTTTTACTAGTTTTGGCGGGAGCGCACGCGAGTCGCGGTTGGGCGCGCGGTAGGTGCCGCAGGTGGCGCGGGGGTAGGGCTCATGAGCTCTATTTTCGAGTGTTGCACATTTTCGGGCTGAACTGTACTGCGTTTCAATCCCTAAAAAGCGTTTGATACCTAGTAATTTAAAAACCATTACATAAAAATACCTTTACTCTTCATAAATTACTAATTATAGACTGCAAAAAAAGGTGATAATTTCGCCCAGCCATTTCATGGTTTTCGTTTTCAACGAGACCCATGACGAAAAAGTGGATCATTTCGCCCAGCTGCCAACTTGGATTTCTATTTGTCACCACTTTTGGCTTCAAAACCCTCGAAAACCATAAAAACGACACCCATGATGAAAAATTTGAAAATTTTGCGCAGACGCCATCTTGTATTTCGATTTATTTACACCCTCGAAAACCATTAAAACAACCAGGACGAAAAATTTGATATTTTGCGCAGCCGCCATCGTGGATTTCTATTTTGTCAGCTTTATCGGCTTCAAATCCCTCAAAACCCATGAAAACAATACCCATGGCGAAAAAGACGATAATCTATTGGAGCCGCAATCTTGTACTTCTATTTTGTCAGCATTATCGGCTTCAATACCCTCAAAAACCATAAAAATGACACCTATGACGATATAGTTCATAATATTATAGTATATCGCAGCCGCCATCTAAAATTTGTATTTTGTGTTACTCGTATGTTTTACGAATTTATTATGATCGGTCATACAAGAAGATTATTATAAGTATAAAACAATAAATTAATTTCACCTTTAAAATTGTATTCCACAGGAACCTTAAAAAATATAGCTCCGGTTTTTTTGCAGCAGAGTCCAAACAACCGTATAATACGCAATACGCACGTGGCACTTTTAAAAATATCGCGGAAATAAACTTATACGTGACCTACGACCTACGTAACAAACGAAGATGATAGTAGTCAGTCAAGTGTGACATTTCATAACTTTTTTATATAATCTAATACAAAAGGTTATAATGTAGAAATAGTTTGTAACACTCACTACTGACGGCACCGCGAGAACCGCTTAGGGGTCTCGTCGATGCGCATGTCCGTGTCAGTGGGCCGTTTCGAAAGTTTCTAGTAGTAGTTTCCGTACTGTTCTCTATGTTTCTACTGTGACGAAACGCTGTACAGTTCATAGACTAATAGGACACTATAAAACTGTCTTGATACTACGTATATTCTGCCAAAAGAGTGGAAATGACATGACAAAGTGACACCAATAGTTATTTCCTTTGTTGTTGGATTCGTACGTTTTGTAGATTTGCCATTTCTCAAGTTAGTTTTATTATGTTATCACATAAAATATAAGTAGTTGCATCCATATCTACGATAACGATACCTAATGCCAAGCACCGGTTTATCTTTTATGATAGATTTCTTTTGGAAATCCCAGTCAGATATATTTAGCTAACGAATACTGCCTATCTAACCTAACCTAGAAAAAATATCAATGCTGATAACTTAAATCCCGACTTCAAAAATATGGTACAATTTTATATCTTAGTCTTGCTAAGGACTACTGGTTTTTCATGGTTTCCTTTCTGGTGGTTCCGTGTATGTCTATGGCACCAAAAACACACAGAGGTTTGCCATTCTTCTTTGTGTTTGCATTTGCACTAGTTGTAGGTACTAAAAATGTCAAGCATGTAACATATAGGTGTATTAGAGTTTAAGACATAACAAATTAAGGTTTTGTCAGCAAAAAATATTTTATAAGTAGCTTTATAAAACCACTAAAATTCCCATACAGACATACTTAATGTTTTGGAAGAACTCAATATAGTTGGCGATTGGGCAATCAATTGTAACAAGGATGAGTTAAAAATATTTACATTTCGCATATGCATACATCACGTAGATAAAGCATACAGCGTCGCTCGGCCGTTCACACAAAATAAAATGTGTTGCGCTGATACAGCGAAAAATCCGGTCATCTGTACGAAACTGTACGGGATATGGAACTACAAATTTTAACGTTTCCCTTTTCGTCAGCTGTATTCAAATTTTTAAAGTCAAATTATTACGTGTCGCGTTATTTTTACCGTTTCATGGTGTAATAAGTGAGGATGCTTTCATTTTTTAGAAGAGGTAAGGGAATCACTTAGTTTTCACACATTAATTTTTCATATACCGTTTAGTCTTTAATGTCTAACTTGTGCGTTTTCGCAATCAAATGCACTTTGTGTAGTTTTTTTGCTTGTAAAAGACTGCGCACTAACTCTATACACCTGTATTATTAAGTTAAATAGTAAAGAATTCACCAAGTTGGTATACTTGTAGTAAGTACCAATAAATAATGTAACGTAATAAGTAGATTTTATCTATATTTATTAGTAAGCTCAACGTAAAAGATAGAAATATCGTAATTACTTTCACGAACACACCTAAAGATCAATGAGAGTAAAACAATTCCGTTCCTTCTAAGATATTAATTAAAAGTCGTACCTGCCTATAATGCTCGCAGTCCGCAAAAGGTAACCGACGAACGGTTGAAAACTCTTCAATAAATTCCACTTCAACAACTACAAAGACCTCAAATCAAAATTAATTCCGAGAAATTAATCCGCTTCTCGAAAGGACTTCAGAAACGATAACTTTGCAGCAATATTTCACACATCTCTCTTATATTTCAAGAACGAACAAATTGCGAAAAAAATACGTATCATCAACTGAATATTGCTGCATCGTACAAACGGTCACTTCTGATAACTCTCTGTAACTAACAACTTTTATTTGCCATAGTTATGTTAGATTGATAGGTTATACTGAATCAAATAGTTTTACGCTGTACTGTTAACATGACCTCACTTTATACAATGTAAAGTTGAATACACAATTATTAAGTAAAGGACACAATTTAACGAGAATGAATTCAGTAGACCATACTACACTTTAATATCGGTTACACTTGCTCAGTATATGGAACCACAAATGTATGCAGTTAATTTCCTTTAAATTCTGTTAGTGGAGTTAGTCCATCGACCTAGTTGTAGAATATCGTATAGGTGCTAGGTCTCTGCTTAGGTACAGTTGTTTACGTATATATTTATCTTTATTAAGTGTATAGCCAATGTAATGTAACAGATTTCCTACACTAATAAGAAGGCCTAGCTAGTTAACTAGTAAATAAAAAGAAACATTAGAAATAAATAAATATTTTGATAATAATAAATAATTAGCCAGTTAAAGTGGCAGTGGGCAGGGCACATAGCACGCAGAACAGATGGCCGATGGGGCCGGAAGGTTCTGGAATGGAGACCACGAACCGGCAAGCGCAGCGTAGGTCTTCCACCGACACGGTGGACAGACGACCTGATAAAGGTCGCAGGACGACGTTGGATGCAGGCCGCTTCTAACTGGTTCTTTTGGAAAATTATGGGGTAGGTCTATGCCCAGCAGTGGACGTCCTACAGCTGAGAGATGATGATGAGATGATGATGAATAAAGAATACATGACCTGGCCGAATCACATTTCACTGTAGGTCCTGAAAAGTCAGTTCATTCAGCACGTTACACACATAAAGGTTCTAGGCAACTTCTGGTTTTGAAGTATGGTTGAACTCTGGATTAACCCGTCCGCATCAGCGCAAAAAATAACAATAGATTTATGAATGAAACTTAACTCGAATGAGTCTTGCTGATTCGGACAGATTAAGAGCGCGTGGGATACCATCAATGTCTTGTTCTGAATTTGGAGTCCACTGAATGCCTGAGTATTCGCCAAATCAATACCCTCGGTTTGCTTCGACACCCAAAATAGGAATCCAAGTGAATATAAAACTTATTTTAATAGGAGTTTTCCCTTTGCTCCATCTCATTTGTTCATCATCATGCTCAATCCGAATTCTAGATATCTAGTCTCATATAAATAGGGCGAAATCTGTCCTCTGCTTGAATATCAATCTTACTCCAAAATAATTTATTTTCTCTCACGAATACATTTTCGCTCCTCAAAATCAAATCCAAAATTGTTTTTCCCCTACGTCTACTGTGTCATTCGATAATTTATTTTTAATTTTAAAATTTCTCTTATTGCTGGTCAGTATCGAAACAATTTTTAAATAAACAATACTAATAAGGATTTATGAAATGATATATGATGTCATATGAAATTATATTACACCACGTTAAAAATACAAAACTTAATAACTAGGTTTATGGTGCAAGCACTTTAACTCAGCTCAGACACCCTAGTGTCTGACCGGAGTTAAAGTGGTTGCATACTACCCTAGTACACACAGATTCCTTAGCTAAACCATCTAGCTTACCTTGTCGAGACTGGCTTTTGTCAAGAGAACAAACAAATATTCTTTCGCTTGGATAATGCTGTCAAGCTGTTCAATAGATCTCGCTCCGTCCGCACGCGGTTAAAATCACATAGAGAGTTAAAACTCGACGCTCGAACCTCGTGCCTTGTCGGCCTAGTAGTCATGGCGTCTGACACGGACCGTCGAAAAACGAGAGCGAGTTCGGATCCTGGCTGATGATGTGAATGTATATCTCTAAAATTGCAATTATTGGTATCGCTAAGCAGGCGTTAATGCTTTTAAAATCTGTATATATAAAAATGAACCTCTATATCTCCTGGTCACGCAATAACATGAGAACGGATAGAACAATCTTGCTAATTCGTTTTTGTTGTGTTAGTTGTTGTCAGGAGAAGGTTCATATAAAAGAAAAACCAAGAAAAGATGGGAGGTTATGGTGAGGCCGAAGGCCGAGCCTACTACGCGAACGAAGTTGCAGTCGTTAGTCATATCATAAAAATGACCCCAAAAAGTTATTAAACCTTTCGAAAAAAACAATTATAACTAAGTTTAAAAGAATATAGTCAATTATGATGAATATTTAGATTAATGTAATCCAGTTACGTACGCAAATAGGTACTCTATTCTTAATTCATCTAGGGATGAGATCTTCCGTTTAGTATATTTTTTATCATAAATATTTTTACGTATAACACATTTCGTTATCAAAAGTATTATTATATATTATTATATTGTTATCTATCTTTCCTAAATAAAATTATTTTACTTAAAAGCTACTAACACAGGAAAACTAAAGCTAAAGCAGCTACACCCATTTTACGAAGCCAGTTAGCAACGCTCTTTCAGATAATACTATTCACAAATAGGTCTTTTCTGTTGACAAAACCATAAAAATGTATTAAACCTATTTAGAAACCAATTTTCTTCGGCGCGCAGACCTATAACAATTACATTGTAGACCATGTATGGAGTATTATATTTTCCTGTTAACCGTAGTTGCTATTATTGTACCGTTCGATCTTCACCACACAACAAACACGTTCGATATATCCTTACCAAAATAAAGCGGAAAATAAACAAATCGGCACCTATACCTACAAATAAAATAACCAAGATCAAATCACTTCACGCTTTACGCATAAAGGGTCGCCAGAGTTGGCAACGGTGGAGAGATGGTTTATATAAAAACAGAATATCCACCAATATAAATAGTACACAAGAAATATAAAACTTACTTTAGATGTTTTTAGTTTCTCATTTTGATGACAACTAAATACGACTATGAGAAAATGAGGGAAAGGAACCAAATAATTTAATTTTTCAAGAAATCAATTTTATAGGTACGTGCTCCATCCAGATAACCACTAATAAACACTTTATTTATGTTTAATCACAGTTACTGTCGAGAAGGTATTCTCACTCGCCATAAATTCCATTATTTATTGATCCCAATAAATATTCAGTAAGATAATAACGGTAAGATTATTGAACAATAACACAAAGTAGCTTATATTATTTTATAAAGATTTACAGGCACACATTTTTCAAAATTGGATATATTTGTAGTAGAGAATACTAGAATTAAATAGAACTCTTGTAGTTACGAGGTAACGTTGTGTAGTACTAAAGAAAGATTAATACTTTCAGGTTTACCTACGTGCTGTCTGTACTAACTTTTGAATAATACCAAGTTCTAAGTAGGTTAATAATTAAGATAATATCTATCTCAGTGATTTTCTTTATCGCCACGCCTACTTAAGTAACTACCTCGTGTAATCGATAATCAATAGCCACAGGCCTCAGACAATAAAAAAGTCAAGACAGAATGTTGTGAGCAGGTGTAGTTTTACCGGCCTTACTTATAAAACTACACCGGTAAAACTACAACTTGACGTGTACATACATAATTACACCCAACACGTAGAACGAAACTACGCCTTAACTTTAAACTAAACTTTACTTAACTTGGTAAAGTTTTAAATATCATTCGACCTAAATTTATCAATCACTTCTCTGTTTACAACATTTTGTCATGACTTTTATATTTTGTCTGAGCCACGGGCGAAAAGTAGTATCAATAAGAACAAAAGATAGGTATGTTGTTGTAGCCAGGCACCGTTGGTATACCTAGCTTTACTAGCGAATGCTTTGACAAGCATCTCTAGTTTAATTGAAATGGACGTCGTGTTCATTTCCCATCAAAGTATAATATATCATTATCCCTAGCAAGTTGTTTACCCAAGTTGGCGGTCGGTCTGGTGTTCTAGTTATTAAAAATCATTATAGAGTCCGCCCAATTTCTAAGTCGTGCTCGGGAACAACCGGTGAACTTTGGGACAAAGCAATGGCACAGATTAAACAGCAGTTACTGTGCAACGCGCTCCAGAACGATTGTTCGTCTACCCCCGCTCGAACAAAGAACTTTTCGGAACAATGTTTCGTCACCTTGTCCACAATGTATGTATTCATAACGCGCAACTTTCACACAATATCTATGTACCTACAAGGACCTGTAAAATGTTTAAGTGCAAAACACAGGGTTCAAGTTGTTATAGTGCCTGTCCGGGAACTATGAAGTTTGTGATTTAATTTCCTGTCGAGGAAACTGGTTACTCATTCAGGCCGTAGACATTGTCTGCAAAAGTTATTTATTTTAATTGAAAGTTTAAATGCTGTGGTAATAGTAGCATACATAGTTAAACATTAGGGTGAACGCATTTTTATTAGTAGTCAATTCAATTTAAATTTGTATAATATTGCAGCTAGTGACTCCATTACTATTCGACTTACTCATATGATTCGCGAGATTTGAACAGGATTGTTTACATTTCAGTAACAATTATTTAAAAATAGTGCAGCCTTATTCCATATTATTGTGTAACTGTTAAAACACATGTGTTATACCGGTGACTATGCTTACGTTCCGATGAAATGCGTTAGTGTAGTAGGTAATGTTACTAGATATACTGCACATTTTTTATATTTCACTAATTACATGAACAAGTCGAACGAGGGATGTAAGCAATATACTTATATAACAATATATTTTGCGTTTTATGTTATTAGGAAAAAATCAAAAAAATCAACAAGGTTGGAATGTAGACATAATTAAGGGGCAGCAATTAGTTTTTGCGAAAGAATCAAAATTGTTTCGAATAGGTACGGGCTAACCGGTTTTTGTGTCGCACAAATATTTTAAAGAGCTTCTTAACCAGGTTTTTGTTTATCTACTTTGGATCTTAACTTTCAGTTTTTAATTAATTTCTACGTAAGTGTACGGTACCACCGAATTTCCAAATATTCTACGGGGAAGAAATAGTGCACAATCGTTACTGTGTTAAAGAGTGAACGGCATTGTAGTAAGTGTGATTGCTGGAAGAAAAAGACTCAAAAACCAATGCGACGGGCACGGCAGTGCTACGCAAAACTACAGTTCTAAGCTGGTTGCACTGCAGATGTCATGGGCAAGCTTTATGCTTACCATCGGGTGCACGACTTGCCCGTCTCATCACATTATATACCATAATAAAATATTTTTTTGATAGTAGGTACAGTGCCTATACTTATTAAATTTACACAAAATCTACAAGGTATTCGGAATGTTACGCGTTGACAGTCGTTAGCCGAACCATGTCGAGTTATCGGATTTGAAACTGTTGAACCGCGATGAAAAATTTTCACATGATGCATAAAATAATTAATATGTGACGTTTGGTTGGAAAATTCAGAGATCTATTCATAAATCTGCAAGTGAATAGAGTTCGTGATCAGCTGCGCGTGCGGACATGTCCCAGGTGACGAGGACCTTTGTTTTACCCTCAATTTTATCCCACTCTACAGGGTGTTTGGTAGAGGGACCGACAAACCAAATGAGCGTGTTCGGGGAAGCCCACCTGGAGAATACAAGTTGGCCAAAAAAAATCCCCGACACCCCAATTTTTTTAAACTAAATCAGTTAGTTAGCTCTGTTTTGTATCCAATTTTGCTTTGCGTGGCCTGAAGGTGTATTAGAGACCAAATTCAACTAAAAACATCCGGTCTAAAACAGATTTTACAAATGTTATGGTGGTAAATAGGTACAATTTCGTAGAAAAAGGGAAAAATCACAAAAAAAAGTTAAACATATTGGGGGGTCGGGGATTTTGGTAAACATTTAGAATCGTGGCGCCTGAATTCGGGGGGAGGGGGGGAGGGGGGTTCGGGTAGTGCCCCCACGCAAACCCCACCCGCCGGAGACCATTAGTTTTCGAGTTATGTTTGTTTAAGTATTTTGAGGTTAAGTACTGCATTTCGATCTAAGTAGATCGAAATGCAGTACTTAACCTTAAACTTTTAGATTAACATAAAACATTTCAATTTATTTAAAAAAACACATGTATTGAAGCAATGCATCCCCGATAAACAAGTTAAAAGTCATAAGACACGGAATTTCCTTGCAAACAACTTTTGTGAAATCCGCCCTACTACCACCCCCGCGTCGGCTCTGCAATCCGACAAAACTGCTTGAAATCGGGGTGCTATGAGTCGGTTCTGTCACTGACTTCGACCTATTCTAACTAACTATAACCTATAGGTATGTCACAGACAAGTGACTTTGCCAATTCATTAGATAGCTACTGATATACTATTGTGCACAAATTTGGAACAAAAGTAGTTTGATGGAGCGCTCGCCGGCCGCTGCCGCGGCACGCTCGCTCGGTTCGCGCCTGGTGGGTCACAGTTCAAACCTAACCTAACCTATAGGTTTGTCACAGACAAGTGACATTGCCAATTCATTAGGTACTAATATACTATTGTGCACACATTCCTACTAGTATGGGTCTGATAATTAAAATTGAAAAACAATTTGTTATTTTTAGAACTTATATTTTATAGACATAATTTATAGCATTTATAGTTTCGATGAATGGGTCTTTTTTATTTTTAGTCACATTTCTTCTCCATAAATACTCTATGATGGAGTTAGTGAAATTTTCAGTATTATTATAATTGTCTTTTTTAAAATAACGCTTCACTGCTCTCCATTGGGACTCGATGCGTTGAGTATGAGTCCCATCACTACTTACAAAAGGATTGTCCGGGTCAGAGTGATTCACCTTTTTATGGATGTAACCATTTTCTGCCAGACAATCATATGCTCTCCAGCAGTCAGTGTGGATGGTGGTGCCTTCTTCCACATGTTTTTTAATTAAAGGCACCAGCACTTCAGCAGAGCGTACATTGTCTGGGCACACTTCTAATCGAAGATCCTCTGACCCGTCTTCAATCATTCCGAGGACCCAATGTCCCTCTATGTGGCGTCCTCGGTTAAACTTCCTCTTTCCAAATTTTGATTCATCTATTTGTACAGTTCTTCCAGGTCCTTCAATCTTGCCCACATATTCATTTCTTTCAAGTTGGTAAATAACTACACACTCTCGACAGTAGTTGTACCAATCACTTAATGTTGAAGTAGGCACTGTTGTTTCTCTTCTTTTAGAGGGTCTTCGTTTCTTGCCGAGTCAAAAGTCCATTTGTGGGCAAATGCATATATGAGATAAAATACATGTCTTATGTCGATCTTGCCATTTTCAAAAAATGTCCCAGTGTTTCGGCATATTTTCCCTTTTTGTTTGCACTGGCCTTTGGTGCACACCCAAGCCCCAAACGATTTGTTTGTTTTCGATAAACGCATAGGGGTGCGATGCGTGCGGCACATTTTTTGGCGTTGCACCATGTTGTTTTCTTCAGCGAATTTTAGACACTGGTCAATGGTTCCCAATTCGCGCACAACTTTGGGTAGGCTCCACATTTGTACAACTTCCTCCGTGTACAAATGCCGGTCCGAAACGGGTCCGTCATCGACAAAGTCCGCCCTTGATGGAGGTCCAGACACAGGAGACGCCATCGCGATGACTAATGAGCACGTCGAGCTGGTACCAGTTATCAAATCTTCCAAAGGCAATCGCAGTGTCCAGTAAGCAAGCAGGTGTCGTACAGTAAAGCAGCAAAATCGGAGTCCAAAATCGTAGCAAAGTCGTTGAGATATCAAAAGAAAGCGCAGAAAAACAGGAGAAAACATTCACGTACACTCGGAAGTAACGGAATGACGCGAGTATTCCGACAGTGACATTACACTATCTTCGATGTTTGCGTTCCGTTTCAAGAACTTACATACAACGTACATGTCAAAAAAGGCTAAAAGTTACCTAGAAACGTTTCGTTTTACGCATTAATGTAATTTATGTCACCTGTCACTATCAAAATTACGGTGTTTTATTGAAACTTTAAAAAACTATTTAGACTATTTTGGCGTGTCTCCGGCAGCTAAAATGTTGTAAATACGCTTTATACAAACCCCTTCAACCCACCCACAGTTTTTGTTTCACCAAATTCAGGGGTCACGATTCTAAAGCCAACCCGGGTTTTTTTTTGGCCAACTTGTATTCTCCAAGTGGTCCCCCGAACACGCTTATTTGGTTTATCGGTCCCTCTACCAAACAACCTATATATCCATCTTCCGTATTTTTACAGTCTGAGAGCTAGGTACAGCTATGAACTTAATTTTTATTTCAATGGATACCAAATGTACAAAAGTCTCATCATAAACACAAACCGATAGTCAGAAAAACCGGATTCGAATTTTGTACGTCTGGTATTTTTCTCTGTAAAATTGCAAAAAAATAAACAGCAATATTTACTGTACAACCGATTTGGGGATCTTTGTTTACTCAAGAATAATAAATGATGTTTGAAATCGTTATTGTGTCGTTTTTAAATCCAGTCTTGCATCTATAGTACCACTAATTCTACAGTACCATTTTCCTCTATTTCTTTAGAGGAAAATGAAATCTTTATTTTGTAGTCTGTAAAGAAGCTTTAAAGGTTAGTCATACACAGGGGCGCAGAATGTGCCTCACGTACGTGAATAAAATTACGATATGTATATCGTTCATATAAATAAGCAAATATCACCTTCCTTCCAACTAGCCTCTAGTATTTTCCTACCTTATATTTTTTAATTATTTTATTTTTGAGTAGCGGCAAAAATACAAAAACAAACCAAACAAAGCGAGTTGGCCTCGCTCACCGAGGGTTCTGTATGATTACAAAAGCAGCTTACATTACTAACTAAAAGACAAACTAAGTTAAAGGACAAACTTTGCCATTCGATCCCTAGACACGATTAATAATTTTACTATTATTAATATTACGCTGACCGCATCTAATGTGTTTGTAATAGTACATTCGCTATTTTTGTTTTTAGACCACGTATTATTTAAAGTTTTCAGATGTTCCCCTTTATTTGTGCTGTAAGAACATACAACATAACATAGCGACTTACCAAATTTCATGATTATAATTATGTCAACGGGAAGTAGGGAGGTAGGTTTTGATATCTTTGTGAAAACACAAAAAAATGCGAAGTAAACGTCAAATCTTTTGATCGCGTTGAGTCGATCAAGTTTTTCCACAGCTAAAGCAGACTCGAGTATTTGATATAAATTTCAGTTTGACACCACTCTTTTTCTCAGGAACGTGAATCCTGACATACAGACGGACACACTGACAGGCGGGTAGACTAAGCACAAGGGCATGTATAGATTTGGCCATAAACACGCGCCGGTGTACCGGCGTGTGTTTATAGGTTAAACATAGTTATCGTGGTCGCGTTCCGATCCGGTTGTCGATTTATGAAATATTAAATGTAATATGACAATAAAATTTGTAAGTGTCCCCGTAGACCTATACATATAAACGATTTCATTTTCATTTTCATTATTTTATTTTAACTTGTTAAAAAAGGTTTAGTTAGTTAGTTTAAACTGGGTCATTAAAAATGGCTATAAATTAGGATTTACTTAGCGATTATTAAAGACTCAGACTCAGGCGTACCTTAACTGCGGCCTAAACTGCGGTAATTTCGTTACTGTTTTTAAATTGGCTTAAACATTATGTATCCAAAGCGTTAACAAGAACAAATATATAACTTACTATTAGTGATATATATTTTTGAAAAGCTGAGTATAACTCGTTTATGAAACCCATTTTATCATCGAATAAAATAGTTAGAAAAAAGTATATCGTACAAAAAGGGTTGTTTTATGCACTAATATAAGTAATCGATTATAAATATACACAAAAAATATCACACTCTATTTTATTTCAAAAACACTGAAATATCTCAGGGTTTCAAACAGTTCTAGGTATCGAGTTTTTCAGGTGACGAAAAAAAAACAACAAGGACTGGAAGAATTTTCAGAGGGCACTCCCAATGTGAAATTCGTAAAATTCTGTGATAAACTGTCACTAAACTCATTTGAAAGTAATTATAAGTTGCCAGCGTGGCAAGACTATTGCGGACGGCCATTTAATACCTATTAAGATTGTATTTGGAGTCAAAAAGATAATTTGATTTAAAATGCTTCGTTGAGTGTGGTTGAGTGATCGTTTAAACATTCGCCAGATTCATGAAAAAACACACTTAGCTATTTACAAAAATGAACCACTATCTAACTATTAAAAAACTGGTCAAGTGCAAGTAGGACTCGCGTGCCGAGGGTTGCGTACAAACTTGTACGTAAGGTATTTAAGGCAGGACCTAGAAAGCAGTTCACTCCTGGAAAAGGCCCGTATATCTACCTATAAGTACATCGTCTGTAGGTTTGACATGCAGTAGAGGCCTTGCACTGTGGCAGTGAAGTAGGTTTTTTTATGTTGTCGACGTCTTTTTTTTTGTAAGGAAACGCGTAACTTTTTACAGAGTAGTCCGATTTTGATAATACTTTTTTGTTTGGTAGAGTACACTTCCGAAATGGTCCCTTATGAATTTCATCAAGAGTCAAGCGGTTTTTCAGTTTACAATCCAATAACTGAAAAGTGTTTCGCCTTTTTTGATGATATCGTAATTGTCGGAGAAAGATCCCGTAAGTAGCATGGGTCACTAAAAAGGGTGAAAAATGTATTGTTTGGTAATTTATTTTTACATATGCCACGTCCCGCGATGCCACGATAGTTTAGGCGCAGATGGGTCAGCTAGTCAAATAATATTTACCCTAAATCATCTAAGCTAATTTCCACGACAGTGCCTAGGTCCTTTTTTTCGTTCTATGATAAACTTTAATGGTTTGCTCCATTTGGTACAGGTAAGTAACCCCTATAATTGATGTTAATAATTCATACTAATAAGATAAAATTTATATTTAATTATTTTTATTGTATAATTAAAACACTATACATAAGTCAGATTATTTATCTATTTATATAGATAAAAGTTAGTATTTAGAATCTTTCATCTTCTTTTAAGATACAATGGAGTTTAAATAACACAATGTTTTGCAACACCTTACTCTACATCTAAGATACTGTCCATCCAAAGGTTGTGCTGTAAAACTGCTTATTTTATTTCAAATTTATTTATCTTTTTACCTCTTTTTAATTTAAGATTAAATGTAATATTAGTTATTATTTTGTATATTTAGTTCAAATACAATAAAGATTTATTGTGCTGTTTTGTTCATCATCATCATCTCAGCCGTAGGACGTCCACTGCTGAACATATGCCTCCCCCATGATTTTCCAAAAGGACCGGTTAAGAGCGGCCTGCATCCAACGTCGTCCTGCGGCCTTCATCAGGTCGTCTGTCCACCGTGTCGGTGGACGACCTACGCTGCGCTTGCTGGTCCGACGATTGACCTCTTTCTCGAAGTTGGACCTGCCTAGTTTGACTGTCTGTCCCAGGTAGATGTACTCGTCGACAACTTCGAGAACTGAGTTCCCAACTGATATTGGGGTAGGTACAACATGGGCATTAGACATAATTTTCGTCTTATCCTGGTTCACCTTAAGACCTACCCGTTGGGAAACTCGATGGAGGCTTTCGAGCATTGTACTGAGGTCTTCCATGTATTCTGCCATGACTACAATATCGTCGGCAAATCGAAGGTGAGTGATGTACTCGCCGTTGATATTGATGCCAAGTCCTTGCCATTCCAGAAGCTTGAAAATTATATTGTTACATTACATAATTTAATTTTACAATCGCAAGACAAAGGAAACGCACACACACATAGGTAGGTACAATCGCAAAGGAAACTCTTTTCTACACGCTCTGGTGGAATAGATTATCAATTTAGAATCAAGATGAGTGCACATCTCATTTCAACCGGACTGCAGTGGTTAATGAACCAGTTCTTACAGCGGAGGTAGCTGATTAAAAAGGAATTACCTTCGCATTAACCGGTAGTCTGGAACTGCATTCAAAGGTCTCATTTTGTAGCTCGCCCCACTTTAACATTTAAATAAATTAGGTATGCTGAGGTATATTATATTTAAGCTGTTAAGCAGCTTAAGTGTTGGGGCCTTATCATGAAAATAAAATAATAACAATTATTCCAATCCAATTGCAGTTCTGTTTGATAACATACCATTATTTCAAAGTGTTTGTTTACAAGTTTTGTTCCAAACCGTATCTGTTTTTCCATCGAGGTAAAGGTTTGGCAAAGCACTCATAGAGGAATGTTGTACAAATCAATTACCAATAAGTTAAACAAAGCCTGCGGCACTATTTAGATAGTGCAACTTTTAACAGATAACTTCCGTGCTTTTTTAACCAGCTATTCAGAAAGCAGAGTTCACGCGGCAGTTTCCTCTCTATCCCCCGTTCGGGAGGCGCCTGTCGTCTGCCGCCCAGAACCAGATTCTGAAACTCATTCGCTCAGGGATGTGCCGTCGGTCCCAGTCATTGTCTTAGAACAACAGTCGTTACAAATAAAAAAACAAAAGGCAAGTCGATACGAGTAACAGTAACAAAAGCTGTTTATTTATACATCAATGAAGATCTAAGAGCACGCTATAAGTAGGTCGTAGCTACGGATCACTATTCATTAATAAATAGAAATTGATAGCAACGGTACACTATTAAACATAATTAAGTACTTAGATAGCTACAGTATTATATTAATACAAGAGAATAGAATATATTTTAGTTAATATTGGTTTCGATTGCTCAGTATGCGTAAACACAAATGTTTGTATATAATTTCTTTACGACCGGCTGAAAATATGTTTGTTGAATAAGTCCGTACACTTATGTCTTAGGTACTTGAAGAAGCTGACTCTTCATGAATTATATCTACGTTGCTAGGTAATAAATATTTATAATACAGGCTATCTAATGTCTTCCATAAACATATTGTTGCATACGGGATGAAAAGCGTGGTATTCGTTTATAATGAGCTCCCAGAGAGAGAGGGTAGACAGACTTGTCTGCTCATAATGTTAATTACTTCATACACCCACCCGCATTCTCTAGTCGTCCCGCGATCATGGCGCTTGCGATCCTGATATAGAAACATTATTTGTTAAATATAACTAAGATATACAATAGGTAGGCACTAAAGCAACTGACATCTAAAGTGTTATCTGTCTTATTGCTTTAGCGAGAAGACCGCCGCATTGACATAGAGTTTGTTCTTTTTTTTAACTTGTCATCAGTAAAGAACGTATACACCTACATATTGTATTGTAAAACATAATATCTTACCCCCGGGATATACGCTCTGTGACATACATAAGCATAATCTTTCCCACTGTGCTGTGTCCCACAAAAATATAAAATGTGTACTGGTTTATAACATAATACTATACATATTTCTAACATACATACATAATGGTAAAATGTATTCAGTTTCTATAAAGTAATATAAAATATCAATGTTATGAAATTGATACTCGTATCACGACACCCACTTTCAGGAAATCCTTTTTTCCGTTGATGGAACAAGTCAATTCCTGGACACAACCTGATCAAATCGAGTAACCTTTGCCAGTACTCACTTATAGTGACAGAACTATTTCGTTCGTGTCAGTATATTTTATAGCAAGCCTATAGGCCCTAGCTACCTATTATATATCTTATGTTTTACAATACAAACCACATAGCCCGTTATCAAAGTGGTTTCCTATAGCTTTAATTACCGAGGCCTGCCATATGGAATACTCATTGTACGAAGCCGGCAAGCTATAACGATTTACATAATAGACTCATTTGTAATGATTACCATTTAAAGTTAACCCTTCGAATAAATGTTTAATAATTATATTTCTTCGCCATTCAACACCGAAACAATTCATTTAAAGATCTTGTTCAAATTAATGTATTTGCATCTAATGTTTCTTAGTTATAAATGAACAATTCGATTCTAAAGAGAAAACAAAAACGTTCTGTATTTCCTTGCCAAAGGAAGTTACCAAAAAAATAAACAAATATTATACTTACGGACATATATAAAATATGTTAGATTAGTATGCGAGAAGTGAATGTAGGATTCATCTGTATATGTTATATGTCAGTGTAGTGATCTATAATTTATCTACTCTATTCAGGAGTTTTTTATTGTGTTGTGTCTTTCTTCTATCATCTGAAATGTAAACTTCGAACGATCTTGCTTAATGTAGAAATACCACCCTTAAAGTTCATACTGTTTCTCAACACCTTCTAATAACTTTTTTAGTGTTGGAAATACATGCTGAACAAGATAGAAGTTGTAGAAAGTACGCCTTATGACCTTTCGCTTTACGCAAAAAGGGCCACTAGAATTGGCAGCAGTGGATGGTACACATAAAAAATATGTTGTTTTTCGGGTCAGCTGTCAAGAAATCTGTGCGCAAAGCCTAACTAGATCTGTTATTTATTAGATTTTTTTTCTGTTTTTCAGCGAGAAATTATTTCGCATCAGAATGTAGTATAGAAATAAATATATCGGAGTAACAGAGATAATAAAGAAAATTACTTCCGACTATATTACTTCCAGGGAACAGTTTTTTCGCACTTATCCACAAATTAGCGTTAGTAAAACAAAGGGCCATTCATCAACCAGTGAGTGTTTGTGTAATAAATTGGTTTTGTACAAAACTGTTTTACGAAAAGCTCGCCACATAGTTTAAAAGACAAAAAATTGTCTGGAAGTAATGACAGCAAGAATGCGTTCTTCTAACACTAAAACTAATTAGTAGGTAACTTGCATAACTAATGTTACTAAGATTATAATTTGTAGGTACAATATAAATAAATAATAATTTTATATATGTTTAATTTTTATTTCATTATATATTTAGTTTTCGATAACTACATTGTACTAATATAAAGGGGAAAGTTTGTAATAAGTGTGTGTTTGTTACTTATTCAAAGTGCTAGACAAATTATGATGAAGTTTGGTATGGAGGTAAATGAGGCACTGGATTAACACATATTATACTTTCATCGCATCATCTATACACGCGCGCGGGTGTAACTGCGGGGGGCAGTTAGTAATCATCTAAATCAATCGCAAGTTTTGGGAGTCCACCCCTGTCCACAGGTCCAAGTTTCTGGCAGCAGCTTCTGTGAACTTTCCTTATAAGTTCAGCGGTAACTCAAATTTATCTTTTTCATTTCAATTCTCAACTGTTCTCAACAATTCTGTTCAAGGAGGATATTGTTTAGGCTTTTAGCATACGAGGGCTCGCCGTACCTATTACGAAGGAAAGTTTCTATTTTATTGTAGTTCTATAGATAACCGATGTTGCATGACTAACCTAAACAACTATATAACCAAGAAAAGAAGTCTAAAAGGTTGACCTTAATTGAGTGGATTCACAGTCCGATTCATTTAAATATTGTTCACAAACTACTAACTGTAAGCGTTAAAAATGTATTTAATTTCAAACATACTTACTTATTTTATATATTATAACTTAGATATTTGGAACTATATTTTCAATGAATAATGCGGTAGTTCAATAATTAATGTTTCAAATAAAGCATCGTGTGATTCACTTTCGATGTAAAGTAACACGTGAATTTCGCTTTCTGGTTATCCGATTTTGAACCCGATATTAGTGTTAAATAGTAGGGCGTACTACACACTAAATAATAGATCAGTGTGGTTTGAATTACGGTACTTTTTTATTTTAAAGAAAGCAAAACTAAAATCCTAACTGTAACAATTTTTTAATAAAAAAAATCATATAATTTTTAATGATATAAGTTTAAGGAACACAACTAGTCAAGGCAGGTAGGCAAATGTAAAAACATTTACATGTAGTTTCGAAAACATGCATGAACGTTATTATAATTTTATATACTTCCTGTTAGGTGGAATCAAAACAACGCATAACATTTACAAATTCTGAACATCCCAGGACCGGTATTCCAAAAGTGACTGTAACAACATAACCAGAAACTACTTTTAAAGACCCAAGTTTCTTCGAAAGCTATACATTACCTTATATAATTACTATGCAGTAAAGCTCCGTTTTCACGTATCTACACAAAAGCCTCCAGCACAAAGTTTTGCCGCAGCCTCCACAATACCTTTATGCACTTACTTAAGGCGATGACATTGTAAATTTTAATTTAGGTGACGCAAGCCACTGGAATGTATTACCACAAGGATGCTTTTGTTAATTAAATGGTGGTTTCCAAGCTGTTTAGCTAAGCTGCTTGATGTTAAAAAAGCATAGAAGTAATTCGCATTTCGTATAGTAAACTATACGAAATGCGAATTACTTCTATGCTTTTTTATATATATAATATTTTTTAGCTTTTTTACTTTTTTCCGAATCTTGTCTTAATCAATAAAGACACCTATAATTATCGCAGTTAGCACTATAACTACTTTTAACGAATTTGACACCGCATTTTATAAGTCTAGGTTTATCAGATAGCCACGAGAACTTCAATAATATAGCTGTTAGAACCTATAGGTACCTGCTACTGTTCTACTGCCTTAGGGTTGCCCATCCTGTAAACAGTTACGAAATACGAATAGTGTTATAAAGTAAGGATACCGTGACTTTACAAGGCCGATTCACAGGCACCACGTGTCTTGTTCTCTTACCACTGCCATAACGTGCATTTCACGACCAACTAACAACGTTATCCAAACTGAGAACGCACAGCGCTCTGATCGATGTAAATGATCACGACGCTTACGCTTATTTGTTATGAATCATATACTTCGCTTCATAACTTTCAGAATGCTACTATATTATAGCTATATACTACGAGTACAGTGTGAGGGCATGAAATAAATAAAGAGAACAACTGGAAGGCAGCGCAATTATTGACACATGTACAAAATGAATACACACGACTTTGAGGATCGGGTCTCATCTGGAACGAAACTTCGCCAATGATGAACTTGTCTGTTATGTCGAACACCTTTCTATAACAATGTTCTTTAGAAAACGAACTTCGAACTAAACAAAGGGAATATTGACATCATCTGCTTGTGCCATCATGTACTAGTACCGGTGTAAATTAAACCTTTTTACGTTTGTGCACAGAGCACTGTAGATGTCATTTTGACAAACGCGTGTCTCAACAAGGTAAGCCAGATAGTTTAACTAAGGAATCTGTGGGTGACCTAGTTTTTGAGCTGAATTAAAGTGCTTGCACCATAAACTGGTATGTAATTTTCACCTGAAAATGTTCTGAGTTGTTTGCTTTTATATAGGTACTTACTTTTCTTGTTTACTTCTAAAAATACTATTAAGTAGAAGAGGTTCCTTTTTCAACATACGAATAAGTACAATTACTAGGAACATACTAGTATAGTTCATATGTGTTTTTTCAACCATAGTTCATAAATTTGACTAGAACTCTAACTCCTCGTTAATGAGTCTGCCCGGGGACCTACTGCAACCATACTTGCCTATTTCTACGAAAGCAGTAATGTTTGCAATACTGTTTATTTTATAGTGTGTTACATTCGCACTAGTTTTAGGTACTAAAAATGTCAAATATTAAGTAAAATAGACATTCTCTTTAGAATTTGGTTTCTGAGAAAGATTGTATTTAAAGTAATCACGTAGATTTATAAAACCATAATTCCCATTTAAAGATACTAAGTAATATGAAAGAACTCAATGTAGTTGGCGGAGTGGGCAATCAATTATAACCAGGATGAGTAAACATATTTACGTTTTGCATATGCATACATCACGTGGATAAAGCATACAGCGTCGCTCGGTCGTTCACACAAAATAAAATGCGTCATCGCCAGTTGCGCTGATACAGCGAAAAATCCGGTCATCTGTACGAGGCTTTACGGGACATGGAACTGCAAATTTTAACGTTACGATTTTCGTCAGCTGTATTCAAATTTTAAAATTAAAATTTCGTTCATGTCGCATTATTTTGCCGTTATTTGATAATAAGTGCGGATGCTGTCGTTTTTCAGAAGAGGTAAGGGAATCATTTAGTTATCACATATGAATTGTTCATATACCGTTTAGTAAAGTCTATAATGTCTAACTTTTGCGTTTTGCAACCAAAATGCAGTTTGTGTAGTTTTTTACTTGTAAAAGATTGCGCACTAACTCTATACATATGCACTAATAAGCTGAACAATAGAATTCACTAAGTTGTAACACGTGTAGAAAGAAAATATCAATAAATAAGGTCCTCATAAGTAGATTATCATTAATGATTAGTAAGTTCAGCGTAAAAGATAGAAATTTCGTCATTATTTTTACGAACAAACTTAAAGATCAATGAGAGTAAAACAATTCCGTTCCATCAAGATCCAAGATATTAATTTAAAGATATACCTGCATATTATGCCCGCAGTAAAAGGTAACCGACGAACGGTTGAAAACTCTTCAATAAATTCCACTTCAACGACTACAAAGACCTCAAATCAAAATTAATTCCGAGAAATGGATCCGCTTCTCAGAAGGACTTCACAAACGATAATTTTGCAGTAATATTTCAAAAATCTCTCTTATATTCCAAGAACGAACAATTTGCGAGAAAAAATCGTATCATCAACTGATGATACCTTACCTGGAAGAAAAAAATCTTCTTTTGATTGGATAAGCATTTTCCAAGTTATCAAGCTGTTTGATAGATGTCGCTCCGTCCCCATACATCGGTTAAAATTACATAGAGAGTTAAAATGCGATGCTCGGACCTCGTGCCTTGCTGGTCTAGTCATGGCGACTGACACGGAATGTCGGGAGACGCGAGTTCAAATCCCAGCCGATGATGAACTTGAGAACGGATGGAACAATCTTGCTAACTCGTTTTTTTGTGTTAATTATTGTCAGGAGATGGTTCTTATGAAAGAAAACCCAAGAAAAGATGGGTGGTTATGGTAAGGCCGAAAACCGAGCCTACTACGCGAATGAAATTGCAGACGTTAGACATATTATAAAAATTACACCAAAAAATTTACACTATTTTCGAAAAAAATTATAAAACTTTAGTTTAATACAAAGTAATCAATATGTATATGAATATTAAGATTAATACTACGTATGCAAATAGGTACTCTATTCGTTATTCATCTAGGAATGACATCTTTCGCCAAGTATATTTTTTATCATTATTTTTATGTATTACACATTCCGTTACCAAAAGTAAATCATTCTTTCCTTCATAAAATTGTTTAACTTAAAAGCTACTAACACAGGAAAAGTAAAGCTTAAGCAGCTACACCCATTTTACGAAGCCCGTAAGCAATGATCTTTTAGATAGGTCTGTTGACGAAACCATAAAAAATTATGAAACCTATTTTGAAACCATTTTTCTTCGGCGCGCAGACCTATAACAATTACATTGTAGACCATTATGTATGGAGTATTATATTTTCCTGTTAAGTTAAGTTTCCGTAGTTGCTATTATTGTACCGTTCGATCCTCACCACACAACAAACACGTTCGATATATCCTTGCCAAAATAAAGCGGAAAAGAAACAAACCGGCACCTATACCTGTTAAGCAACGACCCACCATGGAAACCGATGACGCAGGTTCACATTAACAACTCACATGAGGACGGTACTGCAGTTTCGCAATCAAGCCACCGGCGTTCGACCTACCAAGTGCTACACGGAATCAGACCACCGCGCATCGTGGAACCATCGTGTCAGCATTACGAAATTGTTAACTTGCGGACCATTGTATCGATGAACACTCACTTTTTGTTCTCACATCGAATGGATTGTCCTGTCCTAGGTATAATTATAAAATAAATGTATCATTTTAATTAATTAAATAACTTTATAATAACTTCGGTTTTTTTTGCATCCTCGACTTCAGCCGTACGTATTTGGCGCAGTCGGTAGGATACTCGCGGTTGGTTTCGCGTACGCGTATTTGCCTAGAAGATATCCGCAAAACGCAAAAGCCGCCCGTGCTAGCTGTCAAGCGCGCCAAGGAGTATCCGAATCTACGTCGTGCTGCTGCAGAGGTATCCAGCCATCGATAGCGCAAAGAGACCGAAAATCAATGTGAGTACACTAGATTATTTTTAGTGGTTGCTCATTTCCTAGCCCATAGCCCTTACTAATAAGATTTCCAAGATTTTTCATTTACGAAAATTGAAGAACCCTAGGTTAGTTAGAAGTAGTAGGCAAATATTCCTAGATAATAAAAGAAAAATTAATTTAGGTAGTATAAACGAGGAAACCGATATGGCCACCGCTGATATGTCACAGTTAGACACAATCTATAAAGCTCTCCGTTTGGTTCCTGACTTTGATGGAAACCCAAACGTACTTACTAGGTTCATACAACTATGCGACCAACTCGCGCAACAGTTTTCTAATCAAGAAAATAGTGATTTGAGCAAGTGCGCTTTACTTAACGGGATTTTGAACGTAACGTTTAAAAGTAGTAGGTCCTGCTGCTCGCTTAACCAACGCAAATGGTATCCCTAATGACTGGACAGGCATTCGCAGTGCTCTAATTCATAACTTTGCCGATCAGCGAGATGAGACCGCTCTATACATTGACTTAGCTGTCTTGACACAAGGCACTAGCTCCCCTCAGGAATTTTACGAACGGTGTCAGAATATTTTCAGCACCATTATGACGTATATTAGTTTGCATGAGACGTTACAAACTACTA
This sequence comes from Selenia dentaria, assembly GCA_917880725.1. Classification (NCBI taxonomy): domain Eukaryota; kingdom Metazoa; phylum Arthropoda; class Insecta; order Lepidoptera; family Geometridae; genus Selenia; species Selenia dentaria. Next base: position 13,190,101 of record OU862888.1, on the reverse strand, counting down.
TTGATGCTAAGCGGGATCTGTATAAGAAGTTAACGCTTCAGGCGTATGTGCGTGGATTAAGTGACCCTCTAGGATCGCGCATACGTTGTATGCGCCCCGAAACCATCGAGAAAGCGTTAGAGTTTGTTCATGAGGAATCAAATACGATTTACATACAGAATCGAAACCAAAATCTTCCCGACAGGAAACCTACTAACTATTCAGTGCCTATGTCTTTGCCAAATTTTACTAGTGGATTTAAGGTGCCTTTTCAGCCTAACTCTGTGCCTGCGCCTAGGCCTATTACCCATGGTACGCAAGGGCCCTCGCGACCACAGTTGATGCCACAGTATCCACAACAATGGAAGTCAAACAACTTCCAACCTAGGCAATTTGCTCCAACACGCACCCAGCAGATTTTCAGGGCGCCTCCACCTGTAAATGCACTTACTGGGCATGATTGGAGGAAATCGGGAAATCCACCCCCGACGAACTATTTCAAAACTATGGAGGTAAATTTTAATGATTGTTATAACGACCTTGAATCTTACACTGATCATTACGAGACTTATTACGACAATTCTGACTATTCTGAATATCAATACTGGCCTTACGAATGCGATCCTTCCATTCAGGAATTTGTTGAGTATCCTCAGCCACTTCAAACTGAAACCGATGACGCCACCGTCGCCAATAATACTGAACAGGATTTTCAGAAAGCAACACGATCCGACAAGTCAAAATAGAAATAAATCTTGAGTTAATTTAGCTAAAGTTTAGAGGCCATGAGTTGTAAATACGATTTCTGTATTTTAAACCCGTGGCCTCCAATGAAAAATATATACAAACTGCAACCTATTTTTCAGCGTAATATCAACAAACCAACCTGTTGAAAATACGGCATACAATTTGGTTTGGCTTCGCGCAAACTGAAATTTAAAGAGGGTCGAAAAAATCAACAACGTTGGAATGTAGACATAATTAAGGGGCAGCAATTAGTTTGTGCGAAAGAATCAAGATTGTTTTAAATAGTACGGGCTAACCGGTTTTTGTGTCGTACAAATATTTTAAAGAGCTTCTTAACCAGGTTTTTGTTTATCTACTTTGTATCTTAAATATTTAACTTAGGCGTTTGTAAACCTAAAACTCCTTTCAGTTTTTAATTAATTTCTATTTAAGTGTACGGTACCACCGAATTTCCAAATATTCTACGGGGAAGAAATAGTGCACAATCGTTACTGTGTTAGGGAGTGAACGGTATTGTGGTAAGTGAAATATCTAGAAGAAAAAGACTCAAAAACCAATGCGACGGGCACGCTACAGTGCTACGCAAAACTACAGTTCTAAGCTGGTTGTACTGCAGCTGTCATGGGCAAGCTTTATGCTTACCATCGGGTGCACGACTTGCCCGTCTCATCACATAATATACCATAATAAAATATTTTTTTGATAGTAGGTACAGTGCCTATACTTATTAAATTTACACAAAATCTACAATGTATTCGGAATGTTACACGTTGACAGTCGTTAGCCGAACCATGTCGAGTTATCGGATTTGAAACTGTTGAAGCGCGATGAAAAATTTTCACATGATGCATAAAATATTTAAATGTGACGTTTGGTTGGAAAATTCAGAGATCTATTCATAAATCTGCAAGTGAATAGAGTTCGTGATCGGCCGCGCGTGTGGACATGTCCCAGGTGACGAGGACCTTTGTTTTACCCTAAATTTTATCCCAGTCTATATTCATCTTCCGTATTTTACAGTCTGAGAGCTAGGTTCAGCTATGCACTTAATTTTTGTTTCAATGGATACCAATTGTACAAAAGTCTCATCATAAACCCAAACCGATGATAGTCAGAAAAACCGGATTCGAATTTTGTACGTCTGGTATTTTTCTCTGTAAAATTGCAAAAAAATAAACAACAATATTTACTGTACAACTAATTTGGGGATCATTGTTTACTCAGGAATAATGAATGATGTTTTAAATCGTTATTGATTCGTTTTTAAATCCAGTCTTGCATCTATAGTACCACTACTTCTACAGAACCATTTTCCTCTATTTTTTTAGAGGAAAATGAAATCTTCATTTTAAAGTCTCTAAAGAAGCTTTAAAGGTACTTAGTCATACACAGGGGCGCAGAATGTGCGTCACATACGTGAATAAAATCACGATATGTATATCGTATTTTGATTTAAAATTCATCGTTGAGTGTGGTTGAGTGATCGTTTAAACATTCGCCGGATTCATGAAAAATCATACTTATCTATTTACAAAAATGAACCACTATCTAACTATTAAAAACTGGTCAAGTGCAAGTAGGACTCGCGTGGCGAGGGTTGCGTACAAACTTGTACGTAAGGTATTTAAGGCAGGACCTAGAAAGCAGTTCACTCCTGGAAAAGGCCCGTATATCTACCTATAAGTACATCGTCTGTAGGTTTGACCTGCAGTAGAGGCCTTGCCCTGTGGCAGTGAAGTAGGTTTTTTTTTATGTTGTCGACGTCTATTTTTTTGTAAGGACATGCGTAACTTTTTACAGAGTAGTCCGATTTTGATAATTCTTTTTTGTTTGCTAGAGTACACTTCCGAAATGGTCCCTTATGAATTTCATCAAGCGTCAAGCGGTTTTTCAGTTACAATCCAATAACTGAAAAGTGTTTCGCCTATTTTGATGATATCGTAATTGACGGAGAAAGATCCCGTAAGTAGCATGGGTCACTAAAAAGGGTGAAAAATTTATTGTTTGGTAAATTTATTTTTACATATGCCACGTCCCGCGATGCCACGATAGTTTAGGCGCAGATGGGTCAGCTAGTCATAAAATATTTACCCTAAATCATCTAAGCTAATTTCCACGACAGTGCCTAGGTCCTTTTTTTCGTTCTATGATAAACTTTAATGGTTTGCTCCATTTGGTACAGGTAAGTAACCCCTATAATTGATGTTAATAATTCATACTAATAAGATAAAATTTATATTTAATTATTTTTATTGTATAATTAAAACACTATACATAAGTCAGATTATTTATCTATTTATATAGATAAAAGTTAGTATTTAGAATCTTTCATCTTCTTTTAAGATACAATGGAGTTTAAATAACACAATGTTTTGCAACACCTTACTCTACATCTAAGATACTGTCCATCCAAAGGTTGTGCTGTAAAACTGCTTATTTTATTTCTAATTTATTTATCTTTTTACTTCTTTTTAATTTAAGATTAAATGTAATATTAGTTATTATTTTGTATATTTAGTTCAAATACAATAAAGATTTATTGTGCTGTTTTGTTCATCATCATCATCTCAGCTGTAGGACGTCCACTGCTGAACATATGCCTCCCCCATGATTTTCCAAAAGGACCGGTAAAAAGCGGCCTGCGTCCAACGTCGTCCTGCGGCCTTCATCAGGTCGTCTGTCCACCGTGTCGGTGGACGACCTACGCTGCGCTTGCCGGTCCGACGATTGACCTCTTTCTCGAAGTTGGACCTGCCTAGTTTGACTGTCTGTCCCAGGTAGATGTACTCGTCGACAACTTCAAAAACTGAGTTCCGAACTGATATTAGGGTAGGTACAACATGGGCATTAGACATAATTTTCGTCTTATCCTGGTTCACCTTAAGACCTACCCGTTGGGAAACTCGATGGAGGCTTTCGAGCATTGTACTGAGGTCTTCCATGGATTCTGCCATGACTACAATATCGTCGGCAAATCGAAGGTGAGTGATGTACTCGTCGTTGATATTGATGCCAAGTCCTTGCCGTTCCAGAAGTTTGAAAATTGTATTGTTACATTACATAATTTAATTTTACAATCGCAAGACAAAGGAAACGCACACACCCACATAGGTAGGTACAATCGCAAAGGAAACTCTTTTCTAAACGCTCTGGAGGAATAGATTATCAATTTAGGATCAAGATGAGTGCACATCTCATTTCAACCGGACTGCAGTGGTTAATGAACCAGTTCTTACAGCGGAGGTAGCTGATTAAAAAGGAATTTACTTCGTATTAACCGGTAGTCTGGAACTGCATTTAAAGGTCTCATTTTGTAGCTCGCCCCACTTTAACATTTAAATAAATTAGGTATGCTGAGGTATATTATATTTAAGCTGTTAAGCAGCTTAAGTATTGGGGCCTTATCATGAAAATAAAATAATAACAATTATTCCAATCCAATTGCAGTTCTGTTTGATAACATACCATTATTTCAAAGTGTTTGTTTACAAGTTTTGTTCCAAACCGTATCTGTTTTTCCATCGAGGTAAAGGTTTGGCAAAGCACTCATAGAGGAATGTTGTACAAATCAATTACCAATAAGTTAAACAAAGCCTGCGGCACTATTTAGATAGTGCAACTTTTAACAGATAACTTCCGTGCTTTTTTAACCAGCTATTCAGAAAGCAGAGTTCACGCGGCAGTTTCCTCTCTATCCCCCGTTCGGGAGGCGCCTGTCGTCTGCCGCCCAGAACCAGATTCTGAAACTCATTCGCTCAGGGATGTGCCGTCGGTCCCAGTCATTGTCTTAGAACAACAGTAGTTACAAATAAAAAAACAAGTCGATACGAGTAACAGTAACAAAAGTTGTTTATTTATACATCAATGAAGATCTAAGAGCACGCTATAAGTAGGTCGTAGCTACGGATCACTATTCATTAATAAATAGAAATTGATAGCAACGGTACACTATTAAACATAATTAAGTACTTAAATAGCTACAGTATTATATTAATACAAGAGAATAGAATATATTTTAGTTAATATTGGTTTCGATTGCTCAGTATGCGTAAACACAAATGTTTGTATTTAATTTCTTAACGACCGGCTGAAAATATGTTCGTTAAATAAGTCCGTACACTTATGTCTTAGGTACTTGAAGAAGCTGACTCTTCATGAATTATATCTACGTTGCTAGGTAATAAATATTTATAATACAGGCTATCTAATGTCTTCCATAAACATATTGTTGCATACGGGATGAAAAGCGTGGTATTCGTTTATAATGAGCTCCCAGAGAGAGAGGGTAGACAGACATGTCTGCTCATAATGTTAATTACTTCATACACCCACCCGCATTCTCTAGTTGTCCCGCGATCATGGCGCTTGCGATCCTGATATAGAAACATTATTTGTTCAATATAACTAAGATATACAATAGGTAGGCACTAAAGTCTCTTGTTGACTTACGCAACTGACATCTAAAGTGTTATCTGTCTTATTGCTTTAGCGAGAAAACCGCCGCATTAACATAGAGCTTGTTCTTTTTTTTAACTTGTTATCAGTAAAGAACGTATACACCTACATATTGTATTGTAAAACATAATATCTTACCCCCGGGGTATACGCTCTGTGACATACATAAGCATAATCCATCCCACTGTGCTGTGTCCCACAAAAATATAAAATGTGTACTGGTTCATAACATAATACTATACATATTTCTAACATACATACATAATGGTGAAATGTATTCAGTTTCTATAAAGTAATATAAAATATCAATGTTATGAAATGGATACTCGTATCACGACACCCACTTTCAGGAAATCCTTTGTTCCGTTGATGGAACAAGTCAATTCCTGGACACAACCTGATCAAATCGAGTAACCTTTGCCAGTACTCACTTATAGTGACAGAACTATTTCGTTCGTGTCAGTATATTTTATAGCAAGCCTATAGGCCCTAGCTACCTATTATATATCTTATGTTTTACAATACGTACCACATAGCCCGTTATCAAAATTGTTTCCCATAGCTTTAATTACCGAGGCCTGCCATATGCAATACTCATTGTACGAAGCCGGCAAGCAATAACGATTTACATAATAGAGACTCATTTGTAATGATTACCATTTAAAGTTAACCCTTCGAATAAATGTTTAATAATTATATTTCTTCGCCATTCAACACCGAAACAATTCATTTAAAGATCTTGTTCAAATTAATGTATTTGCATCTAATGTTTCTTAGTTATAAATGAACAATTCGATTCTAAAGAGAAAACAAAAACGTTCTGTATTTCCTTGCCAAAGGAAGTTACCAAAAAAATAAACAAATATTATACTTACGGACATATATAAAATATGTTAGATTTGTATGCGAGATGTGAATGTAGGATTCATCTGTATATGTTATATGTCAGTGTAGTGATCTATAATTTCTCTACTCTATTCAGGAGTTTTTTATTGTGTTGTGTCTTTCTTCTATCATCTGAAATGTAAACTTCGAACGATCTTGCTTAATGTAGAAATACCACCCTTAAAGTTCATACTGTTTCTCAACACCTTCTAATAACTTTTTTAGTGTTGGAAATACATGCTGAACAAGATGGAAGTTGTAGAAAGTACGCCTTATGACCTTTCGCTTTACGCAAAAAGGGCCACTAGAATTGGCAGCAGTGGATGGTACACATAAAAAATATGTTGTTTTTTGGGTCAGCTGTCAAGAAATCTGTGCGCAAAGCCAAACTAGATCTGTTATGATTTTTTTTCTGTTTTTCAGCGAGAAATTATTTCGCATCAGAATGTAGTATAGAAATAAATATATCGGAGTAACAGAGATAATAAAGAAAATTACTTCCGACTATATTACTTCCAGGGAACAGTTTTTTCGCACTTATCCACAAATTAGCGTTAGTAAAACAAAGGGCCATTCATCAACCAGGGAGTGTTTGTGTAATAAATTGGTTTTGTACAAAACTGTTTTACGAAAAGCTCGCCACATAGTTTAGAAGACAAAAAAAGTCTGGAAGTAATGACAGCAAGAATGCGTTCTTCTAACACTAAAACTAATTAGTAGGTAAATTGCATAACTAATGTTACTAAGATTATAATTTGTAGGTACAATATAAATAAATAATAATTTTAAATATGTTTAATTTTTATTTCATTATATATTTAGTTTTCGATAGCTACATTGTACTAATATAAAGGGGAAAGTTTGTAATAAGTGTGTGTTTGTTACTTATTCAAAGCGCTAGACAAATTATGATGAAGTTTGGTATGGAGGTAAATGAGGCACTGGATTAACACATAGAATACTTTCATCGCATCATCTATACACGCGCGCGGGTGTATCTGCGGGGGGCAGTTAGTAATTATCTAAATCAATCGCAAGTTTTGGGAGTCCACCCCTGTCCACAGGTCCTAGTTTCTGGCAGCAGCTTCTGTGAGCTTTCCTTATAAGTTCAGCGGTAACTCAAATTCATCTGTTTCATTTCAATTCTCAACTGTTCTCAACAATTCTGTTCAAGGAGGATATTGTTTAGGCTTTTAGTATACGAGGGCTCGCCGTACCTATATTACGAAGGAAAGTTTCTCTTTTATTTTAGGTCTATATATAACAGATGTTGCATGACTAACCTAAACAACTGTATAACCAAGAAAAGTAGTCTAAAAGGATGACCTTAATTGAGTGGATTCACAGTCCGATTCATTTAAATATTGTTCACAAACGAATGTGTAAAACTGTGAGCATAAAAAATAAATTACTTCTAACAGACTTACTTTTTCTATATATTATTACTTAGTTATTTGGAACCATATGGATAATGCGGTAGTTCAATAATTAATGTTCCAAATAAAACATATAATACACAATACGCACGTGGAATTTTTAAAAAGATCGCGGAAATAAACTTATACGTGACCTAACATAACATACGAAGATGATATCAGTCAGTCAAGTGTGATATTTTATAACTTTTTTATATAATTTAATAAAAAAGTTATAATGTAGAAATAGTTTGTAACACTCACTACTGACGGCACCGCGAGAACCGCTTAGGGGTCTCGTCTATGCGCATGTCCGTGTCAGTGGGCCGTTTCGAAAGTTTCTAGGTAGTTTCCGTACTGTTCTCTATGTTTCTACTGTGACGAAACGCTGTACAGTTCATAGACTAATAGAACACTACAAAACTTGCTTGATACTACGCATATTCTGCCAAAAGAGTGGAAATGACGTGACAAAGTGACATCAATAGTTATTTCCTTTGTTGTTGGGTTCGTACGTTTTGTAGATTTGCCATTTCTCAAGTTAGTTTTATTATGTTATCACATAAAATATAAGTAGTTGCATCCATATCTACGATAACGATACCTAATGCCAAGCACCCGTTTATCTTTTATGATAGATTTCTTTTGGAAATCCCAGTCAGATATATTTAGCTAACGAATACTGCCTATCTAACCTAACCTAGAAAAAATATCAATGCTGATAACTTAAATCCCGACTTAAAAAATATGGTACAATTTTATATCTTAGTCTTACTAAGGACTACTGGTTTTGCATGGTTTCCTTTCTGGTCCGTCTATGTAGGGCACCCAAAACAGACAGAGGTTTGCCATTCTTCTTTGTGTTTGCATTTGCACTAGTTGTAGGTACTAAAAATGTCAAGCATGTAACATATAGGTGTATTAGAAATTAAGACATTACAAATTTGGGTTTTATCAGCAAAAAATATTTTATAAGTTGTCACGTAGCTTTATAAAACCACTAAAATTCCCATACAGACATACTTAATGTTATGGAAGAATATCAATATAGTTGGCGATTGGGCAATCAATTGTAACAAGGATGAGTTAAAAATATTTACATTTCGCATATGCATACATCACGTAGATAAAGCATACAGCGTCGCTCGGCCGTTCACACAAAATAAAATGCGTCATCGCCAGTTGCGCTGATACAGCGAAAAATCCGGTCATCTGTACGAGGCTTTACGGGACATGGAACTGCAAAATTTAACGTTACGATTTTCGTCAGCTGTATTCAAATTTTAAAGGTCGTGTCGCATTATTTTGTCTTTATTTGGAAATAATTGAGGATGCTGTCGTTTTTCAGAAGAGGTAATGAAATCACTTAGTTTTCACACATGCATTTTTCAAATACAACAGCAAAGTCTTTAATGTCTAACTTGTGCGTTTTCGCAACTAAATGTTTTTTTACTTTAAAAAACTGCGCACTAACTATATATACCTGTATTATTAAGCTAAATAGTATAGAATTCACCAAGTTGGTATACGTGTAGTAAGTAAATACCAACAAATAATGTAACGTAATAAGTAGATTTTATCAATAATTATTAGTAAGCTCAGCGTAAAAGATAGAAATATCGTAATTACTTTCACGAACAAACCTTAAGATCAATGAGAGTAAAACAATTCCGTTCCTTCTTAGATATTAATTTACAGTTGTACCTGCCTATAATGCTCGCAGTCCGCAAAAGGTAACCGACGAACGGTTGAAAACTCTTCAATAAATTCCACGTCAACAACTACAAAGACCTCAAATCAAAATTAATTCCGAGAAATGAATCCGCTTCTCAAAAGGACTTCACAAACGCAAATTTTGCAGCAATATTTCAAACATCTCTCTTATATTTCAAGAACGAACAATTTGCTAGAAAAAATCGTTTCATCAACAGAGTATTGCTGCATCGTACACACGTCACTTCTGATAACTCTCTGTTACTATTAACTTTTATTTACCATAGTTATGTTAGATTGATAGGTTATACTGAATCAAATAGTTTTACGCTGTACTATTAACATGACCTCACTTTATACAATGTAAAGTTGAATACACAATTATTAAGTAAAGGACACAATTTAACGAGAATGAATTCAGTAGACCATACTACACTTTAATATTGGTTACACTTGCTCAGTATGCAGAACCACAAATGTATGCAGTTAATTTCCTTTGCGACCGGCTGAAATTCTGTTAGTAGAGTTAATCCATCGATCTAGTTGTGGAATATCGTAAGTACTAGGTGTAGATATAGTTATTTACGTGTATATTTATCTTCATTAAGTATACTCGTATAGCTACGTTAAAAATACAAAACTTAATAACTATGTTTATGGCGCAAACACCTTGTAGGTATACTTTTTTTACTCAGCTCAGGCACTGGGGTACACACAGATTTCTCAGCTAAACCATCCGGCTTACCTTGTCGAGACTCGCTTTCGTCAAGAGAAAAAAAAAAACTTCTTTTGATTGGATAAGCATTTTCCATGTTATCAAGCTGTTTGATAGATGTCGCTCCGTCCCCATACGACGGTTAAAATTACATAGAGAGTTCAAATGCGATGCTCGGACCTCGTGCCTTGCTGGTCTAGTGGTCATGGCGACTGACACGGAATGTCGGAAGACGCGAGTTCAAATCCCAGCCGATGATGAAAATTTATCTCTCTAAAATTGCAATGTTTGGTATCGCTAAGCAGGCGTTAGTACTTTAACAATACATAATATATATAAATGAAGCCCATGTATGGAGTATTATATTTTCCTGTTAACCGTAGTTGCTATTATTATATCATTATTATACATCGCCACACAACAAACACGTTCGATATATCCTTGCCAAACTAAAGCGGAAAATAAACAAATAGGCACTTATACCTACAAATAAAATAAGCAAGATGAAATCACTTCACGCTTTACGCATAAAGGGTCGCCAGAGTTGGCAACGGTGGAGAGATGGTTTATATAAAAACAGAATATCCACCAATATATAGTACACAAGAAATATAAAACTTACTTTAGATGTTTTTAGTTTCTCATTTTGATGACAACTAAATACGACTATGAGAAAATGAGGGAAAGGAACCAAATAATTTTATTTATCAAGAAATACATTTTATAGGTACGTGCTCCATCCAGATAACCACTAATAAACACTTTATTTATGTTTAATCACAGTTATTGTCGAGAAGGTATTCTCACTCGCCATAAATTCCTTTATTAAAAGACCCCAAAAAATATTCAGTAAGATAATAACGGTAAGATTATTAAACAATAACACAGAGTAACTAATATTTTTAAAGATTATACAGGAACACATTTTTCAAATTGGATATAATGTTGTAGTAGAAAATACCTTAGTTAAAGAGCTCATGTAGCTACGAGGTAACGTTGTGAGGAAATATTTTCAGGTTTACCTACGTGCTGACTGTACTAACTTTTGAAAAATACCAAGTTCTAAATAGGTTAAAAATTAAGATAATATAACTCATCTCAGTGATTTTCTTTATCGCCACGCCTACTTAAGTAACTACCTCGTGTAATCGATAATGAGCCACAGGCCTCAGACAATAAAAAAGTTAAGACAGAATGTTGTGAGCACCTCGACGTGTACATACATAATTACACACAACACGTAGAACGAAACTACGCCTTGACTAAAGCTTTACCTAACTTGGTAACGTTTTAATTATCATTCGACCTACATTTATCAATTACTTAATAGATTTTAATTATTTTAATTATTATGGCAGCACCGATGCACGCACATGTAGTTTAGAAAACTGGTCTCACTTCTCTGTTTACAACATTTTGTCATGACTTTTTTATTTTGTCTGAGCCACGGGCGAAAAGGTAATATCAATAAGAACAAAAGATAGGTATGTTGTAGTAGCCAGGCACCGTTGGTATACCTAGCTTTACTAGCGAATGCTTTGACAAGCATCTCTAGTTTAATTGAAATGGACGTCGTGTTCATTTCCCATCAAAGTATAATATTACATTATCCCTAGCAAGTTGTTTACCCAAGTTGGCGGTCGGTCTGGTGTTCTAGTTATTAAAAATCATTATAGAGTCCGCCCAATTTCTAAGTCGTGCTCGGGAACAAGCGGTGAACTTTGGGACAAAGCAATGGCACAGATTAAACAGCAGTTACTGTGCAACGCGCTCCAGAACGATTGTTCGTCTACCCCCGCTCTAACAAAGAACTTTTCGGAACAAAGTTTCGTCACCTTGTCCACAATGTATGTATTCATAACGCGCAACTTTGCACAATATCTATGTACCTACAAGGACCTGTAAAATGTTTATGAGCAAAACGCAGGGTTCAAGTTGTTATAGTGCCTGTCCGGGAACTATGAAGTTTGTGGTTTAATTTCCTGTCGAGGACACTGGTTACTCATTCAGGCCGTAGACATTTTCTGCATCAAATATTTAACTTATATAAAAGATTAAATACTGTGGTTATAGTAGCATACCTAGTTAAACATTAGGGTGAACGCATTTTTATTAGTAGGTAATTCAATTTAAATTTGTATAATTGTATTCAATTTAAATTTGTACAATTTTGCAGCTAGTGACTCCATTACTATTCTACTTACTCATATGATTCGCGAGATTTGAACAGGATTGTTTACATTTCAGTAACATTTATTTGCAGCCTTATTCTATATTATTGTGTAACTAATAAAACACACGTGTTATTCCGGTGACTATGCTTACGTTCCGATGAAATGCATTAGTGTAGTAGGTAATGTTACTAGATAATGTACATTATTCAAATTTTACTAATTACATGATTAAGTCAAACGAAAGCTTTGAAATTAACATAAGACAATATATTTTGAGTTTTATGTTATTAGGAAATGGTACAAGTACGAGGCCTACCTGATGTTAAGTGGTGATATCTGCCTAGAACAGGCATGCATTTCCTCACAAGTGACGAACTTCACTGCGCACGTAACCCTGAGATATTAAAGGGTTAAATTTCATTTGTCTGTAATTACGCTGGCAACCATACCTGTAAACCAAAAATACAGTGTTGCATACATTACTGATTCACGGTAGAAAAAGGTATGATGGCAGTACAACCCCGGGCAAATTCATTCGAAAAAAGTTCTATTATTATTCACAAAGAGTGCTCTTAAAACTATTGTGAGTTACATAAATATGTATGTCAATAATTACCTATAATTCAAAAGAGGAATTAAGTAAACGAAGAATACGAATAAGATGAAAATAATTTTCGCAGAATTAGTGCAAGATATAATATTTACGGGTTTTTGTTAACAAGTGTGTACTTCTTATCAAGGCAAACATAAATACGAGTACGTACAGTTACCAAGTCAAAAGTCAGAGTGAAGAAGTAACAAACATACACAGTCAGGTTCGCACATCCTCGCTCGCTTACGAACTTTCATATTTGTAATGCAACTAATTATTAAGTGATTGATAAATGCTCCAAAAATATACCTACGTATACAGAAATCTATAATAAGTATAAGTCATCTCCTCGAGCGTCTATCTGCGAGGTCCTTATTTCCAGCTTTGTACTTGTCGAGTTTCCTAAGGGCCCTCAGTCGAGTGCAATCCAAACAGCGACAAATCTCGGCTAACAGAATTTCTTCAACTCTTTTCAAACGAGTAACTCAAGTTAGCTTGTGCTAATGTCAGTTCTGGAGTTTCTATTTTTACAGTACATTATTATTAACCCTTACGCATCCGTCGACGTCGAAAATGAGCGGATTTTACACTTCATGGTTTTATTTTAATACAAATGAACTTATTTATCTAGCATACAATATTAGCATATAATACTTTGTTTTGTTTTTTTTATTGATATTAAGTTGTCATATTGTAAGATATTTATTTCATAGTGTGTGTGTTGTCTAATGTAGTGCCAAAATCACAACATGTGACCAAATTCCTTGCCTGTATCTTGCTCAAATATTAAGTATCGCCATAAATAGCGGCAATGCTGCCAGCATTTTGAGAACATTGCCCATTGGTGGCTATTTTTAGATTAGGTTATTTTATTTTTAGTTTAGAAATTTTTTGTTTTCAATTTATAGTAAGGGATCAATTTAATGACATTTTTACAGGCTTTTACTTAAGTTTGATCATGACAAAGGGAGTTCGCGTAAGAAGTGCGCATTCAGCGCACTAGTACAGGTCGCATTTCTCAACCAATTCTTTGTGAGCAGTTTCGATAATTATATATTTTTTTGTTGCTACAGTTTTAAGAATTTTTTCAATATAAAATAAATTTCATATGTTTTGTATCCTAAAATGAAACGTGGCGGCTGAATAATGGTGGCGTTCATCGCCTCACTAAAATATGGAACTGCTTCTGCGAGTCAAGGAGGAAAAAAAAACAAACAGACTTGCGGACCAAACAAGTCTTTGTGTCTAAGGTGCGCGTGACAATTTATTCCGTTTTAAGCTATGCAAAGATATACTCGCGAGGTATACTGCTTATAGAGCCACTAGTAATACTTGTTGACAAGTACTGCGAGATACTATGCCGTGAGTGTGCTCCTTTGTAAATTCTATATTAAAGCACTACCTAGATATTTAATGCGACTTTGTTGGCAGTGTCTGTTCTACATGATTATTCATAAAATACTTTATAGATATGACACTCCCCACAAAAGCCTAGGGGCGGATTTGTAAGAAAGCGAGTTGTACCTACTTAACACTGATAAAATATTCGGCTGAGATATAATTAATTACGATTGAGGAATGTGGGTCACAAGAGAACAAAGAAAAAACTTTACTATATTAGAGTACTATAGAAGTATATTCATCATCTCAGCCGTAGGACGTCCACTGCTGAACATAGGCCTCCCCCCATGATTTTCCAAAAGGACCGGTTGGAAGCGGCCTGCATCCAACGTCGTCCTGCGACCTTTCTCAGGTCGTCTGTCCACCGTGTCGGTGGACGACCTACGCTGCGCTTGCCGGTACGTGGTCTCCACTCCAGAACCTTTCGGCCCCATCGGCCATCTGTTCTGCGTGCTATGTGCCCTGCCCACTGCCACTTCAACTGGCTAATCTTCTGAGCTATGTCGGTGACTTTCGTTCTTCTACGGATCTCCTCATTTCTGATTCGATCACGTAGAGAAACCCCGAGCATAGCCCTCTCCATAGCTCGTTGTGCGACTTTGAGCTTATCAATGAGGCCCATAGTAAGAGACCACGTTTCAGTGCCATAAGTCATCACTGGTAACACACATTGGTCGAAGACTCTTGTCTTGAGGCACTGAGGTATTTTTGACGAGAAGACTTTGCGAAGTTTCCGGAACGCTGCCCAGCCGAGTTGGATTCGACGATTGACCTCTTTCTCGAAGTTGGACCTGCCTAGTTTGACTGTCTGTCCCAGGTAGATATACTCGTCAACAACTTCGAGAACTGAGTTCCCAACTGATATTGGGGTAGGTACAACATGGGCATTAGACATAATTTTCGTCTTGTCCATGTTCATCTTAAGACCTACCCGTTGGGAAACTCGATGGAGGCCTTCGAGCATTGTACTGAGGTCTTCCATGGATTCTGCCATGACTACAATATCGTCGGCAAATCGAAGGTGAGTGATGTATTCGCCGTTAATATTGATGCCAAGTCCTTGCCATTCCAGAAGCTTGAAGGCGTCTTCCAATGTAGCGGTGAACAGTTTCGGAGATATAACGTCTCCCTGTCTCACGCCTCTTTGCAATGGAATTGCCTTCGAACTCTGCTCCTGTACTCGGACTGACATGTAGGCGTTTTTGTACAAACACTTCAGCACTTCAATATACCGATAGTCAATACGGCACCGCTGGAGAGACTCAAGCACTGCCCACGTCTCGATCGAATCAAAGGCTTTCTCATAGTCCACAAACGCTAGACAAAGAGGCAAGTTATACTCTTCGGTCTTCTGTATAACTTGCCGTAGCGTGTGGATGTGGTCTATGGTACTATAGCCTTTTCGGAAACCGGCTTGTTCCGGAGGCTGGAATTCATCAAACCTGCGACTGAGACGGTTCGTTATGACCTTCGAAAACAGCTTATAAACATGGCTCAAAAGCGAGATGGGTCTGTAATTTTTAAGTAAAGTGTTGTCACCTTTCTTGAAGAACAGCACCACCACGCTTTTGTTCCATGCTTCTGGCGTTGAACCTTCGAGTAAGACGGTATTAAAGAGCTTCTGAAGGACTTTAAGTACCGGTGTTCCACCCGCTTTCAGAAGCTCAGATGTGATACCGTCGTCACCAGGCGCCTTGTTGTTCTTAAGCTGTTTCAAGGCCATTCTAATCTCGTACAGGCTGATGTCCGGGATATCTTCGGTATAATGTCGGGTCAGCTTGGCTCTTGGGTCTTTGGCCGAGCTGCTAACAGGTTTAGCGACCGAGGTGTATAACTGTCCGTAGAAACTCTCGACCTCTCCTAACACTTCCGCTTTGGTCGACGCTACACTGCCGTCTCCTCTCTTCAGCTTCGTCAACTGGCTTTGCCCAATAGACATGTCTCTTGCAAACACTTTGGAGCCTTTTTTCCGCTCTATCGTCTCTTTAATACGGTTTGTATTAAAGATCCGAATGTCGTGTCGCAAGGACTTCCATATTCGTCTATTGAGCAGCCTATATGCTTCAGCATCATCCGAAGACTGCAGTTTCAATGAGCGTCGTTCAGCCATGAGGTTGAGGGTATCGTTGGAGAGTTTCTGTGGCCTATCTGTACGGTGGGGTTTAAAGTACTTGGAACCCACTGTATGGACAGTTTCTACTAACCTGTTATTGATCTCGTCCACTGAAGCGATGTTCTCAAGGCAATCGAAGCGATTGGATAGCTCAAGTTGAAAGCTCTCGGGGTCTTGAATATGGGCACGAGTAGGTCGGAGCGTAGACTTCATCAGACGAGACCTCTCCAGTTTGACATTAATATTCACCGTGCCTCTTACCATTCGGTGATCACTACCGGTTTTAACCCTGTTGATCACGGAGACATCAGTGAATATTTGCCTTTTGGTGGTCATAATGAAGTCAATCTCATTTCTCGTGGAACCATCGGGACTCAGCCAGGTCCATTTCCTGTGAGGTGGCTTCTGAAAGAAAGAGTTCATCATAAAGAGTCCCTCTTTCTCCAGGAAGTCGGCCAACCTCTGTCCCCTACGGTTCCGTTGTCCATAGCCAAATTGCCCCACTTTCGACTCATCCTCGCTTCTCTTACCCAACTTCGCGTTGAAGTCCCCCATAACAACTAGAAAGTGCGTTTCAGAGGTATGTATGGCCCGACTAATGTCCTCATACATATCCTCCACCTCATCATCCGGGTGCGACTTCGTCGGTGCGTATACCTGAATGACCTTCAGCGAATATCGTTTGGATACTCTGAGTATTAGGTATACGACCCTATTGGAAACGCTATCGATCTTAACTATGTTGTTAGTAAGGGACTTGTGGACGAGAAACCCGACACCACCTTGGGACTGTTGGTCGCCCTCCCGGTGGTAGAGTAGGTTACCTGATTTTAGGGTTATCGTGTCCTCACCCGCTCTACGGACTTCAGATAACCCCACAATGTCCCAGCGTAGCTTACTCATTTCTTCTTCCAGCTCATATATCTTCTCGTCTGTCCTCATCGTGCGTATGTTGTGTGTTACCAGGGCCAGTCGTCGTCGTTGGGGGTGGTAGCCGGGCGTCTGCCGGGGATTCTTAGCACCCCCTGCCCCACCGTTACCGTGGCCGCTACCGTAGCCAGGAATAGCGGGGCTGCCGGGGACTGGGGGCCTGGTTCTTTTTGTCCAATCCATTGAGGGGTTTTTGCCAATACTCGCCACGCTTGGCAGGCGGGTTGGCGAGCGCAGTTTCTGTGTGTTTGACTGGGAAGGTGCTGCTGCCCACCTTCTGATTTGTTATCCCTTAGCCGGCTTCTACGGCACCCACGGGTAGAGTTGGGGGGGTGCTATTCTAAGCCGGCACCGCCACGGCTACGAAGTATATTATTAGTACTTTATACTTCGCACATGATGTTTGCGCATTCTGTGCAAAATCCGCTAAAACGAAACTTAAGTTAATTTAGCTAAAGTTTAGAGGCCACGAGTTAAAAATACGATTTCTGTATTTTTAAAGCCGTGGCCTCCAATGAAAAATATATACAAACTGCTACATATTTTTCAGCGTAATATCAACAAACAAACCTGTTGAAAATACGGCGTACAATTTGGTTTGGCTTCGCGCAGACTGAAATTTAAAGAGGGTCGAAAAAACCAACAAGGTTGGAATGTAGACATAATTAATGGGCAGTATTTAGTTTATGCGAATCAAACAAGATTTTTCAAATAGGTACGGGCTAACCGGTTTGTGTATCGTACAAATATTTTAAAGAGCTTCTTAACTAGGTTTTTGTTTATCTACTTTGGATCTTAAATATTTAACTTAGGCGTTTGTATACCTACCACTCCTTTCAGTTTTTAATTAATTTCTCATTGTACGTAAGTGTTTTAATTCAAAGTTTAAATGCGTAGCATGAGCAATTATTGCTGCCAGCGTAATCTCATCTATGATTATATCTCTGATGTTTTTTCGTTTTACAAGGTTACTTGCACATGAAACTGTCTTGGTCGGTATAACCGAATTTCCAAATATTCTACGGGGAAGAAATAGTGCACAATCGTTACTGTGTTAGAGAGTGAACGGCATTGTGGTAAGTGAAATAGCTGGAAGGAAAAGACTCAAAAACCAATGTCTTGGGGCACGGTGAAGTGCTACGGAAAACTACAGTTCTAAGCTCTGGGTGGCACTGCAGCTGTCATGAGCAAGCTCTATGCTTACCATAGGATGCATCAACTTGCCCGTCTCATCACATAATATACCATAAGAAAATATTTTCTTTATTAGATCCAGTGCCTAGCCTATACTTATTTAGTTTACACAAAATCTAAAAGGGATTCGGAATGTTACGCGTTGACAGTCGTTAGCCGAACCATGTCGAGTTATCGGATTTGAAACTGTCGAAGCGCGATGCAAATTGTTCACCTGATGCATAAAATATTTAAATGTGACGTTCGGTTGGAAAATTCAGAGATCGATTCATAAATCTGCAAGTGAATAGAGTTCGTGATCAGCCGCGCGTGCGGACATGTCCCAGCTGACGAGGACCTTTGTTCTACCCTCGATTTTATCCCACTCTATATCCATCTTCCGTATTTTTACAGTTTCAGAGAGCTCGGTTCAGCTATGAACTTAATTTTTATTTCAATGGATACCAAATGTACAAAAGTCTCATCATAAACACAAACCGATAGTCAGAAAAACCGTAATCAAATTTTGTACGTCTGGTATTTTTCTCTGTAAAATTGCAAAAAAAAACAGCAATATTTTCTGTACAACCGATTAGTGGTTCTTTGTTTACTCAGGAATAATGGATGATGTTTTAAATCGTTATTGTGTCGTTTTTAAATCAGTCTTGCATGTATCCATTACGTCTACTATGACTATTTTCCTAAAATATCTTTAAAAGTATCTATACAAGCTTTAAAGGTACATTGTCGTACACAGGGGCGAAGAATGTGCGTGCGTACGTAAATAAAATTACGATATGTATAATTATATCGTTCCTATAAGTAAGCAAATTTCACTTTCCTACCACCTATCCTTTATTATTTTCCTATCTTCCATTTTTATATTATTTTATATTTTAGTAGCGGCAACCAAACAATTCCCAGACATAAAATCGGCCTAACGCGAGTTGGCCTCGCTCACCGAGGGTTCTGTACAATTACTAAAACATCTTTTATTACTAACTAAAAGGCAAACTAAATTAGAGGACAAACTTAACTTTGCCATTCGATCCTTACACGATTAATAATTTAACTATTATTAATATTACGCTAACCGCAAATAATAAGTTTGCAATAGTAAATTCGCTATTATTGTTTTTAGACCACGTTTTATTTTAAGTTTTCAGATTTTTCCCTTTATATGTGCTGTAATAACATACAACATAACATAGCGATTTACCAAATTTCATGATTATAATTATGTCAACGGGAAGTAGGTACCCTAGGTTTTGATTTCTTTGTGAAAACTCAAAACACGCGAAATAAACGCCATACTCGTATCTTTTGATCGCGTTGAGTAGATCAAGTTTTTCCACAGCTAAAGCAGACCCGAGTATATTTGATAATACTCGTATATAAAAGATGTGATGAATAACTGACTGACTGACAGACAACGCACAGCCTATGATCGTGAAGACTTGAAATTTGGAGGGTCTATTATACTAAGAATGGGTTTTCCGAAATTCTACCCCTAAGGGGGTTAAAAGGGGTGAAAACGTTTGTATGAGACTCCTTTGTTTTTGAACTTATTGTGAAAATTTGTATTTGGGTAGGTCATTCAAAATGAAAAATGTTGGACTAATTTTTTTTGGATAGTGATGGTTTAAGAGGGTGAAATGGAGGGGTGAAAGTTTGTATGGAAAGTTTTTTGTTTTTGAACAAACAGTGGGGAAAATTAGCATTTGGACAGTTTAAAGTGATGATTTCTATATTTATGGACAGGGATGACTTAAGGGGGTGAAACAGGGGTTTATATTTTTCAAAAGTTATTTGTTTTTGCAGCTAGAGTGATGAAAATTGATAACTGGATAGGTAATTTAAAATAAATAATGATGTTTTAAATTTTTTTGTCAGAGATTTATTTATTTATCAAATGCATACTGTGCTTACAGGATACCCAAAGCGCACAGTAGGACAGCCTTAAATAAACACTCACTTATCTGTCTTTAAATCTACTCTTATAAAATTTAGAATCACTAAAAAAAAATTGATTACACAATAATACATACTTTATACTCGGAAAAAAAATCTCAAGGTCTGGCATCTGAGCAATTGAGCATTGAGCAAATTAATGGCCTGTGCAGTGGGATTTTACTGTGCCGTTTGTGTGCGCACACCCGACACCGCCGCAAGCACCCGGCGTGCACTGCACGCGCGCGACCCGCGGACCCCGTCCGGCACGACCAGTGACATGCGAGACAGCGCGCTGGGATTGTCGATCAGACCGTTCAACAACTGATAATAATGCAGCAATAAAGTGCACTAACGCCTTACTTCAAGCGTATTGATGCCTACCATTCCGGATACGAACAGAGACGGATACAAAAATGGATAATATCCATACATTTTTTTATACACATACCGAGCAAATTTCTTTTGAACTTTCTCAATCATGAGCTTATACTTATTTGCGTGCGGGTCCTATAGGTACTATGGCATTATACTCAAGTTTACTGCGCAGTAATATAACACAATTATGGCACTTCTATCCTGGAATCTCGCTGTCTGGCGCATAACAAGGCCCAGTGATTTGAATGCTTTATTGCAAATATGCTCAATGTGCGAATTGAATTTAAGCTCTCTGTCTAATATCACACCTAAATCTCGGATTTCTGTAAGTCGCTCCAGACTGGCCCCAGACACTTTATAGTCGTATATGATGTGTGTACGCAGTCGTGTGAATGTAATAGTCTTACACTTGAAACTATTAAATTCCAAGTGATTACTCGCGCCCAAATCCACGACTTGGTCGATGTCAGCCTGAAGAGCATCACAGTCCTCAACAGTTCGAACACCTAAGTACAGCTTCAGATCGTCGGCGAACATAAGGCACTCAGCCGTTCTAACTACTTACGGCAGGTCATTTATCATTATCAAGAACTGGGTCGTTCCTAGGGTACTTCGTTGACTAACGCCAGAACAGGTCATATAGGGGTCCGAGTGGTACCCACATATCTGCACATACTGCAACCGATCCGAAAAATAGCTTGCAAAAAGTTGCAGCAGCGGTGGCGTAAATCCAATTGAGGCAAATTTTTTTAAAAGCACTTCATTATGAACACGGTCAGAAGCTTTTTTGAAATCGAAGTATCTACTTGCATCTATGTATCTACTTGTATCTACTTGCTTCCTTCGATCCATCTCAGTGACTGCATAGTCCACAAAATTGACCTGGTTAGTGATAGCGGACTTGCCAGCTCTAATACCGTGCTGGCACTCGGTTTACTGAGTTTGGACCTGCCTGGTGATGTAGCGATTCAGGATTGACTCGAAAACCTTGCCGAAAGCCGATAGAATAGCTATGGGCCTATAGTTCTCAACCAATTTAATAACGCTGCCCTTAGGTATCGGGGTGACTCGCGACGTTTTCCAGATGTCAGGGTAGGTAGCCGATTTTAAATCCAAATTGTATATGAAGACGAGAGAGGACATGAAAACTGATTCGCAATTTTTCAGCAGAAATGGTGGGATTCCATCAGGTCCTGCAGACGAATGAGTTTTCAGGAGTTTTCAGAGATGACTTAAGGGGGTAAAACGAGGGATATAAAAACTACTACATATTATAATCTGTAGAGGTAAAATTTCTGTACAATGAAAAATATGCTAAAAACCGAGTCAGAGGATGTAAGGAGCGAAAAATAAGTTCAAATTGTTTGTTTCTCTGTATGTTTGTCTGTCTGTTTGTACGGACTAATCTTCGAAACGACTGGATCGATTTAAATAAAATTTCGTATGGTGGTAGCTTATATCCCTGATAAACATATAGGTTACTTTTGATCCCGGTAAATTAAAGAGTTCTCGTGGGATAATAAAAAATCTGTAATTACCGTATCCCGCGAGGCCCCGCGAGCGAAGGCCCTGGCGCGTCAGCTAGTTTGATATAAATTTTAACTTGACACCTCGTTCCTGAGAAAAAGAGTCTTGACTGACTGACATACAGACGGACACACTGACAGGCGGGTAGGCTAAGCACAAGGGCACTAATATAATCCATTATTATATATTAATCCATACACAAAAAATATCGAACTCTATTTTATTTCAATAACTCCGAAATATCTCAGGGTTTTAAACAGTTCTAGGTATCGAGCTTTTAGGTGACGAATAAAACAAAAACGACGAGGACGGGGAGAATTTTCATTAAGAGGGCACTCCCAAGGTGAAACTCGCAAAACTCTGTGAAAAACTGTCATTAAACTCATTTAAAAGTAATTATAAGTTGCCAGCGTGGCAAGACTATTGAGCTCGGCTATTTAATACCGATTAAGATTGTATTTGGAATCAAACAGGTATTTTGATTTAAAATGCTTGAGTGTGGTTGAGTGATCGTTTAAACATTCGTCGGATTGCCAAATTTCATAATTATAGAATATAGATCAACGGGAAGTAGGTACCCTATAGATGGTAGGTAATGATTTCCTTGTGTAACCTTGAAATATGTAAAAGTATGCGACATAATATAGGCCATATCTTTTGATTATTATAACACTTGACAGATAGACGTGACAGACAGAAAGACGCACAACAACGTGATCCTATCAAGTAGTATAAACATTTATTTTTCCTTATGAGGCACGGAACCCTAAAAATTGCCATAATACAAAAATTGCAATAATTTTAGTTTGAAAATTCTTGTGAGTTTAACACATAATTATTTAAATATCGCGATATCCGCTATCTTGCAGCATAAACTCCCCGAGGATGGGCATCGGACATGCCTATATACCTATACCTAGGTCGATAACGTCGTATAATTACGTAAGTAAAGTCGGTTTTGATATAAAATAAATATTGCAATAAGTTGACTGAAGGATTCCAAATAGGTATGAAATATAAAAAATAAAGTGTGAAAGTTAGATTATTCGCCTCGGAGATAAAGCTGTATCTTGCGCGTTCAAGATTCTTGCCAGATGGTAACTCTTAAATCCCTTGCTGCGCTCAGGATCTAACTCTGGAACGCATTGTTGCGCTCGGTGTTCTGTGTGGTGTCCGTGAGGTATGACTATGCTTTACTTCCTTGCTCCTACACTACAGTGTACATTACATCTGTGTGTATGTAATCTGTCGGCTCTAATGATGTACTGGCGCCAGTACACAACACACTCTGCCGTGCGATTCTATAAGAGCAAACATCGTTGCATTGTTGACAACATCCGTGAAACAAATGACGAGATGACAAGAAACGTTTGAAAAACAACCTTATGTACGAGGGCGATATCTCATAAAGTAATTGACATTGGTGAGCTGGTCGACGAACGTAACGATGAATCATTAGTGAATCGCACGGCTGTATAATTAGGAATAGTCTGTTAAATCTACATGATTTTTCAACAGGAACATTTTATAAGAGGGATAGTAGTGATTCAAACAATTTTACTAGAATGGAACCCAACGTACATAAAGGCGATATGAGCTGTAATGTTGCGACGAAAATTAGATTAAGAAGCCAAATTAGATAACAATCAAAGCCGCTAAAAATACCTGTAAAACTTGCTAGGATTATATCTTAGTTTATAGCCTAGTTATCTAAATCTTAGTCTATAGAACCACGGGTCGACACAGCATTTACTTTTAAAACGTCCAATACCTAGTGGTGATTACACTTTTGTAGCACCTGTGACCGTCGGACCCGACAAATTGTTCACAATTATACAACCGACCTAATAATACTTTTTTGGATATTGTAAATATATCTATATGGATATTGAAAGCAATTTACCGAATCAGAATTAAAATCTTTCTATATGAAAAGAAACATTAGAGGATTTCTAAACTTTAATAAAAAACGGGAGAAAATCGGACTAACATAATCATGTACTCGCAAATATCGCTCCACTCAGGATTGTGGTTGTCTTTGCTCTAGAATGCTTCGTTAGGCTCTGGATTCAATACATATAATGCTCGTTACAACATTATTTAGATACTATATTTTGTTCAATAGATGTCTGAATTTTGTTCGTTATACACGTGATTTGTATAATTACCAAAAAAAAAACAGCACTATATGCTGCTGGTACTTAATACATACATGGGAAGAATATTTAAAACTACTTTAAAAACATTCCCACATAATCATCAATATTTGGTCAAACGTCTAGATTGATTCACACCTACAAATTTTATTCTAGGCATTTCCACTATTCATTAAGATATACTACATGCGCGCGGTTTATGCATGAAACTTAACACCCCTACATAGAAATGTATCATTCATAATCATAACATTCGGCAAACTCGCGTCCTAGCTCGTTATTCATTCTGTGCGCTCGGGCATTCTCGCAAGACCTGGCCACCGGACCAACCCCGCACCCTCCGCCCTGCCACCGTGTGGCCTTTGTTTCTTCCGAAAACGAACGAACGAAAGCCGAAAGGCGACAATCTCTTTCACACCGAACGCTCGGGTGGGGGGTGTAAGAAAGAGTAAGAGAGATAATGGTAGTAATTCGCTTGTTCCGAACACCAAACTAAACTAGCGAACTAAAATCTATTTTTAGTAAATATGTGGTAGTTCTTATTGTGTTCATGCTTAAGTCCAAATTCGTATAATACATGCAAGTAACAATTCTTAAATTTGGCCTTTCTGTTTAATTGTGGGTATGTTTAGTGCAAATTTAATCGTCATGCAAGTTCGTGCTCTCTAAACTAATCTAAACTGATGTAAAACTACCCACATTTGAATAGAATAATCATATGTTTAGAATTATCATTGTAAGTGTTACTCGAATGTAGATTTTAGTGTTAACATAATAAGAACTAACATAGTTTAGAGAATTTTAGTTTAGTGTACGCACAAGCGAATCAGTACCATTTTGTCACTGACGCGAATCATGTTTTCATTAATAAGTTGTACATAGGCATGTAGTATTTTTGTTAAGATGGTGTCCATACTTTTAGATGGAATTTTCGAAAACTTTAACAATTAATAATTATTTCACTGTGAAGTAATAAAAAATTTACACTACATATCTACAATGTATTAACACTTTTGTACCGCCCATTTTTTTTTTTGGTAATTATACAAGTTACGTGTATATATCAAGTCAACTATATGCCAAAACATATACAAATATTGCTTGCGCACTACAGTTTCACCAAAGATTATCCAGCACTGTGGTGCTAGCCCGCTACCAACTAAGAAGATTTCTTGAAAAAAATCAGTCATATTAATTCGTTACAATTCTGGTGGACAGGATTTTATTAAATTCAATGAGTCCCTAGATAGAGAAGGTCTATTCTTTACACTTGATAGGCTATTGTTTGACCACTATCTGACTGGATGTTCCGTGAGCATGCAGTCGACGGTGGTATCACAAGTATCACAACAGATCTATAGCAGCGACTGATTTTCAAGAATGCCAGAACACGTACCGGTCACGTGATAGGTATAATTTGAAGGTGGGAGCTAGCCCAGCGGATACAGACACAGAAGTCCACCACCATGATTTCATCACGACGCTACTCTCACCGTAAGATCATGACCGAGATCAATCCTGCGGTCGTCTAACCGACCCTTGTTACCCCTGGGCAAGCTTCGCTCCAAGAGCAGTAGTAGACAAAGATGTTTTACTTTTTCTTGTTTCTACTCTGCATTTCTCCATTAACCCATATTGTAAAGTTTGGCACAGCATATCTCCGCAACAGTTCGATAATGAGCCCCAGAGCGAACATAAATTATTAAGCCGTCCGGAAATTATTGTCCGCAAACGAGATACTAATATACCCTGATATCGAAGCAATTTATGCCAATTAGATTCTGGCACAGATGATGCACGGTAATTAATGTAACGAGGTAGGTTTTTAGATGTCCTTATCTCGATGGAGTGTTAGTTATTTATGCAACTGTTGCATAATTAGGGGTAACACGAATGTGTGATAACAGTGTCACATGTATGTTTAAAATCTAATTATATGTACGTACTCGTATGTACAGTTGCATTCAAGACTTTATCTACATACATGATATGGATCCTTTACTTATAAAAGATTCTGAAACCATAAACTTGTTTGTTGTACAGTGTTGTAAGAACTCTATGTAACTTCATGGATATTTTAATTACTGAGATCTAATGCAAACAAACTATAATAATAGAATTATTCATTGTACTAACTATTAACTTACATTACACTTATATTCCGGCTGATGTTATACTGATATTATATTTTATATTGCTGTAGTAGTGAAACACGCGTTTTTTTAATTCAAAAATAAACCACGAATTGAGTAGAGAGAATGTGGCTGTTTGATGAGTGATAAGCCATTTGCATGGAAGGGATAGAAAAAACAAAGGTTGCATAATTCAATACAACATTAGATATAACACTACTTTGGAAAATATTATGGTTATTATGACACCGGTTATTTTAACGTTGGCAATAAGCTAATTTCTCAATATCAAAATAAAAACCTTTTTAACACACCTACTAGAAAAGGGACTCTTATTGACCGGTAATTAGAATCAAAATGCAGCGTAGCATAGAAACTGAATGGAATTGATTCATTCCATCTCGACGGGAACGTTCTCAATGTTTTTTGGGAAAGTTTACGATATATTTTATTAAGCCCAATTTCTGTGTATCGGCGAACAGGAACAATTAATCAAGTATTTTGTCACAATATTTAATAAAGATAAAAAACTATGACCTTTATCGTTTTCACAGGTCTAGTTTAGAATATTTGTAAAGATTGTAATATATAATTTCAAATCATATCATACCTCATTTCATTGCATAAATCCTTATTTGATTGTATATTTAAAAACTATTTTGAGACTGACCAACAATATGGGAAATTTAAAATAAAAGAACACGGATTGAATGACACAGAGGAGACGTGACGGATTTTTTAATTTGGATTTGGGCGAGAAAGGATTTCCTGAAAATAAACCAATTATTATTTTGAAGATTGATAAATACTATAAGGCCAAGAATAATAAAGACACTTATATGTCGTATAGCCCATAGAAGAAGGGATCGTTGGAAATCGATAGACTTTGCGGAGGTCCCATCGACCATTGAGCCATTGGGACTGCGAAGGACTGGCTTGATGTCATCAGGCCATTAATAAGGAAGAATTAGATACTAAGCAATTAAAAGGAAGCTGTGTCTTTTATAGTTTGTTACCTCGTGAGAAGAAAGAAGGACTGCGTAATGTGAAACTGTTCAGATCACGTTATCTATTGAATATATTTATATTTGTAATCTTACTTTTTATTTCTTATTAGCTATCTAGGTATTATTTCAATGTAAGTAACCATTACATTACATTTTGGCGCCTGCAACGATCTACGAACCCACTATTCACGACCCTGAAGGATTTTCTTCCCGAAAATTCTAAAATAAGACATACTCGTCTTCCTAATTTTGGTTTTAATTTGGCTAAGAGTCTCATATGTTCGTTTTTATTTCTAATATATATTAATTTGTTTAATGTCTTACAGAAACACACAAAGAAAGATAACGTACCAGAGCAAATATTTTATTATGGAAAGCATAAAAAGATTGAGAACTGGCAAGTAATTCATAGGAAAATGGTTTTTAGCATAACATTTTCATGGTAAGTACGTATATCAGAATTTGTATAACGCTTCATACACTGTAGCATTTAGTTCCATAGAATAGTTTCCATTTAATTTTCTCATTTAAAACCATTTTATTCAAAATACTAAACGTTGTTCTTGATATCTGTAAAAGAAAGACATACATTATTACCTATCTTTTTGATAGTAGGTTAAACTATAACATACAACCTTTCTTTTTAGTAGTCGGTCAAACTTAAAATATTCTTTGTACATTTCTTATTATTTTTATAGTTTTATCAGTTACAAAGTATAATACTTACGAAATTGTGCGTTCGGGTAATTTGATGGTACGAGTATTAACATTGAATGACAAAGCGGCGTATCATAATTATTTCGTGAACCCAGGTTGAGTTTATTGTATTGTGATATTTGTGATTCTCGTGTTGTGATAATATCTATGTTTTGGTCACAGTGAAGTGTTTGTTTATTATAATAAATAATGGCAGTGTCTTAGCAACCGTAAATTAAGTCAAACTGCAAGAATGTCAAGCGTGTTGAAGTTGTCAAATAGTCAACGAGGAGTCTACGACATTAAAAGTTTGGTATTACTTCAAAGAAGTTTGATATATATACAATACCCACCTATGTTTACTCATATAAATAAAGATATTTGAAAAGAAAACGTTTCATTTAAATAAAGTACGACTTAATACTCGTATTTTAATAAGTTAAAATATTGTTTTAATGTTCGAGTCGAGTTCTGCGTGTTTGGTAAGTTTTCATATATTTACTGGTCATTTAATTCATGAGTATTTAATTTTTATCGGAATATTTTGTGGGTGAATTGTCTTATCAAAAGATAACGAAATATTTTTTAAGAGAGTATTGTTATATGTGTGTGGTATACGTATATTTATTATTGAGTTCGTACTTTGACTTATATTGCAGGGATTGGTGTACCCTGGTAAATAATAATTTATTACTCTGTCTGTCATGGGATCGTACTATTTTTGTTTGTATAGCCACATATATGCGACGGCTATATTCAGATGTATGAACTAAGCTACTTGGTATAACAATAATACGAGTTTATTATGGTATCTATTCGAATTATTGAGTTGTATTATTCTAGGCTTAGTCACATCGTCTGTGCTGTGACGTTATATGCAATAAATGGAGTACGTATTATATATGGATAAGTGCGTAGACCAGTTCTGTTAGACTGGTTGTTTATATCACCTAATTATATTTATTTATTTAATAATATGGATTATGGAACGAATTTAGTCGTTCTATATATTGATATTTTAATGGAGTGCATAATCGTATGACTATACAATAGGCGTGTTGTGCTTGATTTGTGTCTTAGGATATATGACGTCATTTTGCCCACAAAGTAATCCTTCTGATAACTATAATAATATTATTTTTTCTGCTACCTATTTACGTCAGCTTTCTTATCTCGGTAGCTAATTTCACGTGGTAGCGTTAATACAAATTATAATAATTGAAACCAAATCTTACTAACTTGCCACGTCGTTAAACTTTTCTAAGAATATCATGTTTATTAACTAATATTTTAATTATAGCTCATTCGAAGATTCAAAATATTATTACGGTAAATATATACTTGTCGCGTTTGCTTCAATGCTCAATGCTGGTACTTATTTTCTGTCGTGTTATGTTCACATTAATTATTGAAAAATTTTTTCCGTTAATAATACATTAATGGTAATTAAACAATTCTCTCTTTGTCTTCTCATGGGTCTTGATATGAGGTCAAATACATTCTCTCTCTTTTTCAAATTTTTTTTCATAATTTTGTTATTTGGCTTTAATTTATAATTGACTTATATTGTTTTGAAGGCGCAATTTTTTTTATATATCTCTTGTCGTTTCGTTTTAACTTTTAAAGTCAAACATCTTATACATGGTTACTTCTTTTTAGATGAATATTTCTATCGTTTTGGTTTTTATTCCAAATTATTATTACCTCTTTTTTTAATATCTATGTTATTCGGACTTCAATTTTAAATTCATAATGATGTTTATCAATTCTTTATGCTGCTAGTTAGGGTTTTATACTATTTTAGTACAGGATAATATTATATATCATTCACATCATTCGCCTCATTAATATCAAACTGGCTCTCTTTAGGTATTTTTTTAACATGTTAGCTTTTATTTTAATTTAGTCTTGTTTATACTCATTATTAGGTTAATTTCATTACGATAGATTTAGGTTTAGGTTTGACGAGAATGTCTGCCTAATATATGCCTATACAGTATAATTTGACTCATTTCTGGGGATGGTGTATCCAGAAATGCATTGTAAATAATTGATGCTTCGTCTTATGTGTCAAGTGGTGTACCTTGGCATATTCTATATTTTTTTTATGAATCAATATGGTTCAATATGCCTGAATAGGGCAAAGTTCTTAGAAACCCGACTTGTCTACCCGAGATCATAACTGAAAATTGTTTGAAACGAATTGATAAAATAATTTTAAATGTATACAATTACTTTCAATTACTTCAGTTTGTGTTGATAATTAATTTTAGTTACAATAGGTAGCACAGAGTTATATCTATTGGAATAAGATACAATTGTAATTATTGCTTATTTAGTGACATTCATGTTGTGGATATAAAAGTGTTAGAATCTACCCTGGTGTGAAGAGCAATGTTTCCTTTGAGACAATCGCAATGTTGGCTACCTACCTTGTGGTTCTAGCAATGGTCACATTGCTTATTTAGTGACGTATCTTTTTATTTCATGTATACCATTTTGGTTTGACCACATCATCTTTCCAGCGCATAGTGCTGGTGGTACCCTTGTAGAAAGCACAACACTCCAATGCTAGATACACCAGTGAGTGACATCCCCAGCGAACCGGCCCACTTCTCAACAATAGGCTAGCCGGTCGACCAGAATGTGCGCACCTCAATAGAGCGTGTAGCAACCTATATATTTGAGCGGAAGTAGTTATACTTACTTTGTAGCGAAAAGTAGCTATACGTAGGTACTCAATGTGAGCCAAATGACGCCGGTCTCCGCACCTTTTTGTGGAAGAACCTTAATGTTCCGAATGTCAACATTTGGCTCTGATTTTATTATCTCAATAAAAAGGTAACGCAACCTTTTCGTATTTTCCTTACATGACACTGGTAAGAATTGAAAAGATTTAACCTTTCTGCGGCGGTACTTAAGTCTTCTTAAGAAGATTAAATGAGATTCGATCTCTATGACTTATGTGCATACGTAATCTTGTCACATTGTCGATTATAAGACATATAGAAACATTATTTGTTCAACATACTAAGTTAACGTCATTTCAGACATACAATCTATCTATACCTACCTATAATAAAAGTTTAGAGGTCGAATTTCTGTACAATGAAAAAATGCTTAAAACCGAGTCAGGAAGATGTAAGGAGTGAAATCGAACTCTTTCTCTGTTTGTCTGTCTGTTTGTACGGGCTAATCTCCGAAACGACTGAACCGATTTAAATGAAATTTTGTATGGTGGTATTGTGTATATAGTATTTTGTATGATACTTTTGATCCAAGTAAATCAGAGAGTTACAGTGGGATAGTTAAAAAATTGTAATTAACCGTATCCTGCGAGGCCACGCGAGCGAAGCCGCTGGCGGTTCAGCTAGTAGTACCATAATATTTTACCTTAAGTCTCTTTTGACTTACGCTACTGACATCATTAGAGTTAAAAAACGCTCATATCCGTGGATTACCGACACAATCAAATTGATGATGAGATTACGGGAGGAAGCCTGTGCGGATTACCATCAAATTAAATCTGATACTAAAAAAAAATACTACAAGGATCTGAAGTCCATAGTAAATCAAGCACTATTTCAAGAAAAATCTAATTATTTTAAGTTTAACATAAATAATAAATTAAAATATCCAAAATTGTTATGGAAAAATCTAAAAAATTGTTTATTACCTAAAAAAAATAACGAACTTCCCGCTAATTTTAATGACCCTACTATCATTAATAGTTATTTTTTAAATATACCTGGTTCAGCTGATGTCTCTATTTCTCAGTTAACTTTTTTTGAGCACCATAGATATAGCGATGCTGTATTCAATTTAGAACCGATAAGTTTTGAGAAGTTGACTAAAATAATTTTAAGTTAAAAATCGAATGCTATAGGATGTGACAATATTAGTTTAGATATGCTCATGATGACTTTTCCAAGTACAATAGACCTCATTCATGATTTAATAAATAAATCTATTCGTACCTCGGTATTCCCTGACGTTTGGAAAGTTGCAATCGTCCGTCCGATTCCTAAAACTTCTAATCCAGCTGAAATAAAAGATCTTAGGCCCATCAGCATCTTACCCTGTTTATCGAAGATTTTGGAAAAAGCAGTTAGTACGCAATTAAACAATTATCTTGAAGAAAACCGCATTTTACCGGAGGTACAGTCCGGTTTTAGACAAGGACGCAGTACTGTGACTGCTCTACTCGATGTGACCGACAACATCCTTTGTTCTCAGGATAAGGGTATGTGCACTCTATTAGTTCTTCTTGATTTTTCCCGCGCTTTTGACTCTTTGAATATTAATCTTTTAATGTCCAAGTTAAGTTTTTACGGTTTTAGCTGGAAAACTTTACAATGGTTTAACAGCTATCTCAGCAATCGCTATCAATACGTAAAGCTCAGTAGTAGTGATGGTTCATGTTTGGATTCTGAAAAAGTAGCGGTTAAACGTGGAGTTCCTCAGGGATCAATTCTTGGACCACTCCTTTTTATTTTATACACGGCCGATATAAAACTATATATTAAACACTGCCAATTTCACATTTACGCGGATGATTTGCAAGTATATATTGCTTGCCGACCAGATGAAATTGACAGAACGATTGGCAAGCTAAATCAAGACCTTTCGAGTATAACTGCTTGGGCAAATAATAATTGTTTACTTCTTAACCCTAATAAAACCAAATACCTTATATTCGGTAGTAAGCACCAACTGTCGAGTCTCAGCCCATCTGTAAATGTGATGCTCATGAACAATCCCATAGAGCGTGTGTATGAAGCGCAAAATTTAGGCCTGCATATGGACTGTGACCTGCGTTTTGAAAAACATATAACAAAATCAGTTCGAAGTTGCTTCTACAAACTTAAAATAGGTACTGTATAGGATAAGACCATTTATAAAAGTAAAATTGCGTATCCAGCTAGTAGAATCACTTGTCTTATCAAGTCTTAATTATATGGACGTAGTTTTTGGCCCTCGTCTGCTTGCAAAAACACAGAGGCTGATTCAGCGGGTTCAGAATGCGTGTGCCCGTTTTTGTTTTGATATCCCATTTAGGGGTCATGTGACCCCATACTTGAACAGACACTACATTCTCAAAATGAAACACCGTCGCAAGTTACATTTAGCATGCCTTCTTTTTGGAGTAATCAAACATAAAACGCCAGCGTATCTCTATGATAAGCTGTCCTCGATGACGAGTCACAGGTCAACTAGTTCCCGGCAATGCGCTATGCAACTTTCCATGCAACATCACAAGTCAATGGCATTCCGAGGTAGTTTCCACTACGCTGCAACCAAGTGTTGGAACAATGTTCCTCCACCAATGAGGAATCTGCACAGCGTTAATAGTTTTAGACGTAGATTGAAAGGATTTCTTTGTGAGCATCAAAAGCAGCAGGAAACTATGAAGCATGATACGAGTGCTCTTTAAGTCTACAACTTGCATTATCCAGTTCAACTGTTCATTCTTATGTATGTTATTACTAATATGATGCCAAATTATGTATTATCTAATAACACAAAATATTATAGAAATTTGTCTGCAATAATATTTAGAGACTTTTATTATGAACATGTATTAATTTAACACCTGATTAATTACTATTTAATTCATATAATTGTAATATATCTCTTTTTTCTTTTTTACTTTACATGGATTTTATGATTAATTATGTAGTAGCGTTTGTTGTTTTACGGTTGGTGAGTTGTCGTTGTGCTGTTATGACGTCACCCACTGGGTCCATCGGAAGACCAGCGTTGGTTAGTAACCAGCATATGCTGAGATGGGTCCATTTTGAGACAGGTACCATTTAGTTAGCGTGTACCTTATTATTTTACACACAGCAACACATACTCGTAGGTACGTGTTTTTTTTATTTACCTTTTTGTTTATTGTTTGTCTTTTCACTGGTTTTTATAATTCCGTGCTTGCCTTGTCTTGTACATGTTAATTTAGTGTCACTTAGTCTTAAATAAATATAATTTCATTTTTTTTTTTTTTTTTTTTTTCATCTAAAAAAGCCTTCGCAAATCGCTTTTGCTGATATAGTTCATAAATAGTAATAAATACAGAGTGGTCATTTTTGTTGCATTCGTTCGTTAGCGTTCATCAGTGAATTTAATTTTGAACACACGTGTGATTATTTACTTATTTGGAGGTTACAATAAAATGTATTTTGAAAGAATATCTGCCGGTAAAACTTTAACAGGACAATATCGTGAAATAGTAAACAATGTTTTTAACTACTTTATGCATCATAATAATAACAGTGATTGTAAAGAATTAATAAATTGTTTGTACGCTCTCACATCAGAGGTGACTGGTATTTCTTAGAGTAGTGTTCAACGTATTACTTGTGAAGTACGCAATCAAGTTACTACCGCTTTTAAGGCGTCAACATCACAGTCATCTACCTCAAGAGAAACTCACCAGCAAAAACATTGTCACCTGTATAAGTTACTATCTCAGCACCAGGTAAAATGTGACCAAGGTTGTCAAAAAAATCTTCGGTAGATAGTTTTGATGAACAAGTCATAAGGCGAACTATCTACTACTTGTATCTTATTCAGCATGTATTTCCAACACTAAAAAAGTTATTAGAAGTGTTGAAAGACAGTAACAACTTTAATGGTGGCATTTTTACAATAAGCAAGATCGTTCGAAGGTTAAGTTTCAGAAAATAGGAGAAAGACACTACACAATAAAAAACTCCGTATTGAAAAGAGTCATATCAGATTAAAAAAACTGTATATCTTTCTAAGCTAGAGGAATATAGATCACTACACTGACCTATAATATATACAGATGATCCTACATTCACAGCTTGCATACTTTGCCACAATCATGGGCTGATGATACGAGCGAAGGCTGTAAAGTACCAATTTCTAAAGGCGATATGTTAATAATTGTTCATTCCAGGAGCTCTGGTTATATATCCGTCAAAAAAAAAAGGGGATTATCACAATAAAACGAATGCTGGTAATTATCAGAAATGGATTGAAGAAAGACTTATTTCTAACTTACCGCCACAGTCAGTCTTAGTAGTTGATAATGGATGGTACCACAAAGTCGTATCGGATGCAGTTCCCACATACAATGCAAGAAAGGCTGACATGATACGAGCGAAGGCTGTAAAGTACCAATTTCTAAAGGCGACATGTTAATAATTGTTCATTCCAGGAGCTTTGGTTGTATATCCATCAAAATAAAAGAAAATAGGAGATTATCACAATAAAATGAATGCTAAAACTTCTTTCAAATTTACCATTCAGCCTTAGTAGTAGATAATGGATGGTACCACAACATCGGATCGGATGCAGTTCCCGCATCCAATGCAAGAAAGGCTGACATGTTAGCTTGCTTGGACAAGTAAGTATAATTAATCATATCTAGAAAAAAAACACGAAGCCATGATATTGATATTATTAAAAATAACAAGCCAAACCATTTTATATTACAATTAGTACTGGATAAAACCTTTGAAGATAACAAACACCGCCTACCACCCTACTATCCAGAACTCAACCCAATAGAGTTATTAGAGGAAAGTTGCATCAAAAAACGTTGTTTCTTTAAAACCGTCCAAGAATTATTTAGAAAAAAAGCTGAGTCCATTAATTTTGATATGTTTCATGACGTTTGCAGACGCGAGAACATGAGAACAAAATATGTTCAACTACATCCAAAAGTGGATAATTTGACAGCCTCGTTTATAATAACTCTAGGAAATTCTGACGATTCTAATTTCGAAACATCAAGTTTTTCGAGCATTGAAAGTAAACAATAATACATAATTATTACCATATAACACAGTAGATTTGAGTTGCCCTTTCAATTAAACTCATTAATTTTGAAACATGCTCTATAGAGAAATTGTATTACTGTGAGCGTGCCAGCTTTAGATAAAAGACATGTATCTTACCCGCGGGATATCCGCTCTGTGACATACATAAGCATCATCTTTCCTACTATAATACTTAAGATAATGTGTACTACTTCATAATATAATGGTATTGATTCGCTTGTGCGTACACTAAACTAAAATTCTCTAAACTATGGTAGTTCTTATTATGTTAACACTAAGATCCACATTCTTGTTAAATTTAGAAACATAATTCTAAACATGATTATTCTATTCAAATGTGGGTAGTTTTATATGAGTTTGGTTTAGTTTAGAGAGCACGAACTTACATGACGATTAAATTTTCATTAAACATACCCACAATTAAATAGAAACGGCAAATTTAAGAATTGTCACTTGCAAGCATTAAGCGAATTTGGACTTAAGCGTGAACAGAATAAGAACTACCATGATTTACTTAAAAATAGATTTTAGTTAGCTAGTTTAGTTTGGTGTTTGAACAAGCGAATAACTACCAATAGATGTCTAACAAACATATGGTGGAATGAATTCCGCTTCTGTTAAGTAATATAAAATTATCTACATAAATGTATGAAATTGATACTCGTATTTTGACAACCATTTTCAGGAAATATTATATATAAATTCCTTTGTTCCGTTTGCGGAACAAATCAATTCCTGGAGCACGACTTGACCAAATCGTGTAACCTTTACATTTTTTTCCTTTTTTTCCTTGTTTTCAGTACTCGCTTACAGTGATACGAGTCTCTCGTAGAAATATTTAGTTCATTTTAGCATGCCTATAGGCCTTAGCTACATGTATATACCTTATATTATTTATATGGATAATATGTACCACATAACCCGTTACCAAAGTTGTTTCCCATAGCTTTAATTACCGAGGCCTGCCATATGCAATACCCATTGTACGAAGCTGGCAAGCAATAACGATTTACATAATAGAGACTCATTTGTAATGATTACCATTTGAAGTTAACCCTTCGAATAAATATTTAATAATTATATTTCTTCGCCATTCAACTCTGAAATGGGGTTCAGTGGCTGATATAGAGACCATCTTTATCCTACAAAAACGTGCTATTCGAGCTATATACGAAAAGGGTCCCCGTGAATCTTTGAGAGATTTATTTAAAGAAATCAATATATTAACTTTGCCTTCCATAACTATTTGCAAACATAATGTAATTTCGTAAAAAGTTACATAAATATAAGTTAAATAGTGATCACCACCCTTTTAATACTAGTAATACAAATAGGATAGCTGTACCTAGTTTTAGACTTGCAAAGAACGTCAAAAATACGTAAAAAAATGTTCAAATAAAAAAAACATATTATAAAGTCCGACATTATATAGAAGACTACTAAGGCTGAATGGTAAATTTGAAAGAAGTTTTAGCATTCATTTTATTGTGATAATCTCCTATTTTCTTTTATTTTGATGGATATACAACCAAAGCTCCTGGAATGAACAATTATTAACATGTCGCCTTTAGAAATTGGTACTTTACAGCCTTCGCTCGTATCATGTCAGCCTTTCTTGCATTGTATGTGGGAACTGCATCCGATACGACTTTGTGGTACCATCCATTATCAACTACTAAGACTGACTGTGGCGGTAAGTTAGAAATAAGTCTTTCTTCAATCCATTTCTGATAATTACCAGCATTCGTTTTATTGTGATAATCCCCTTTTTTTTTTGACGGATATATAACCAGAGCTCCTGGAATGAACAATTATTAACATATCGCCTTTAGAAATTGGTACTTTACAGCCTTCGCTCGTATCATCAGCCCATGATTGTGGCAAAGTATGCAAGCTGTGAATGTAGGATCATCTGTATATATTATAGGTCAGTGTAGTGATCTATATTCCTCTAGCTTAGAAAGATATACAGTTTTTTTAATCTGATATGACTCTTTTCAATACGGAGTTTTTTATTGTGTAGTGTCTTTCTCCTATTTTCTGAAACTTAACCTTCGAACGATCTTGCTTATTGTAAAAATGCCACCATTAAAGTTGTTACTGTCTTTCAACACTTCTAATAACTTTTTTAGTGTTGGAAATACATGCTGAATAAGATACAAGTAGTAGATAGTTCGCCTTATGACTTGTTCATCAAAACTATCTACCGGAGATTTATTTGACAACCTTGGTCACATTTTACCTGGTGTTGAGATAGTAACTTATACAGGTGACAATGTTTTTGCTGGTGAGTTTCTCTTGAGGTAGATGACTGTGATGTTGACGCCTTAAAAGCGGTAGTAACTTGATTGCGTACTTCACAAGTAATACGTTGAACACTACTCTAAGAAACACCAGTCACCTCTGATGTGAGAGCGTACAAACAATTTATTAATTCTTTACAATCACTGTTATTATTATGCATAAAGTAGTTAAAAACATTGTTTACTATTTCACGATATTGTCCTGTTAAAGTTTTACCGGCAGAAATTCTTTCAAAATACATTTTATTGTAACCTCCAAATAAGTAAATAATCACACGTGTGTTCAAAATTAAATTCACTGATGAACGCTAACGAACGAATGCAACAAAAATGACCACTCTGTATTTATTACTATTTATGAACTATATCAGCAAAAGCGATTTGCGAAGGCTTTTTTAGATGAAAAAAAAAAAAAAAAAAAAATGAAATTATATTTATTTAAGACTAAGTGACACTAAATTAACATGTACAAGACAAGGCAAGCACGGAATTATAAAAACCAGTGAAAAGACAAACAATAAACAAAAAGGTAAATAAAAAAAACACGTACCTACGAGTATGTGTTGCTGTGTGTAAAATAATAAGGTACACGCTAACTAAATGGTACCTGTCTCAAAATGGACCCATCTCAGCATATGCTGGTTACTAACCAACGCTGGTCTTCCGATGGACCCAGTGGGTGACGTCATAACAGCACAACGACAACTCACCAACCGTAAAACAACAAACGCTACTACATAATTAATCATAAAATCCATGTAAAGTAAAAAAGAAAAAAGAGATATATTACAATTATATGAATTAAATAGTAATTAATCAGGTGTTAAATTAATACATGTTCATAATAAAAGTCTCTAAATATTATTGCAGACAAATTTCTATAATATTTTGTGTTATTAGATAATACATAATTTGGCATCATATTAGTAATAACATACATAAGAATGAACAGTTGAACTGGATAATGCAAGTTGTAGACTTAAAGAGCACTCGTATCATGCTTCATAGTTTCCTGCTGCTTTTGATGCTCACAAAGAAATCCTTTCAATCTACGTCTAAAACTATTAACGCTGTGCAGATTCCTCATTGGTGGAGGAACATTGTTCCAACACTTGGTTGCAGCGTAGTGGAAACTACCTCGGAATGCCATTGACTTGTGATGTTGCATGGAAAGTTGCATAGCGCATTGCCGGGAACTAGTTGACCTGTGACTCGTCATCGAGGACAGCTTATCATAGAGATACGCTGGCGTTTTATGTTTGATTACTCCAAAAAGAAGGCATGCTAAATGTAACTTGCGACGGTGTTTCATTTTGAGAATGTAGTGTCTGTTCAAGTATGGGGTCACATGACCCCTAAATGGGATATCAAAACAAAAACGGGCACACGCATTCTGAACCCGCTGAATCAGCCTCTGTGTTTTTGCAAGCAGACGAGGGCCAAAAACTACGTCCATATAATTAAGACTTGATAAGACAAGTGATTCTACTAGCTGGATACGCAATTTTACTTTTATAAATGGTCTTATCCTATACAGTACCTATTTTAAGTTTGTAGAAGCAACTTCGAACTGATTTTGTTATATGTTTTTCAAAACGCAGGTCACAGTCCATATGCAGGCCTAAATTTTGCGCTTCATACACACGCTCTATGGGATTGTTCATGAGCATCACATTTACAGATGGGCTGAGACTCGACAGTTGGTGCTTACTACCGAATATAAGGTATTTGGTTTTATTAGGGTTAAGAAGTAAACAATTATTATTTGCCCAAGCAGTTATACTCGAAAGGTCTTGATTTAGCTTGCCAATCGTTCTGTCAATTTCATCTGGTCGGCAAGCAATATATACTTGCAAATCATCCGCGTAAATGTGAAATTGGCAGTGTTTAATATATAGTTTTATATCGGCCGTGTATAAAATAAAAAGGAGTGGTCCAAGAATTGATCCCTGAGGAACTCCACGTTTAACCGCTACTTTTTCAGAATCCAAACATGAACCATCACTACTACTGAGCTTTACGTATTGATAGCGATTGCTGAGATAGCTGTTAAACCATTGTAAAGTTTTCCAGCTAAAACCGTAAAAACTTAACTTGGACATTAAAAGATTAATATTCAAAGAGTCAAAAGCGCGGGAAAAATCAAGAAGAACTAATAGAGTGCACATACCCTTATCCTGAGAACAAAGGATGTTGTCGGTCACATCGAGTAGAGCAGTCACAGTACTGCGTCCTTGTCTAAAACCGGACTGTACCTCCGGTAAAATGCGGTTTTCTTCAAGATAATTGTTTAATTGCGTACTAACTGCTTTTTCCAAAATCTTCGATAAACAGGGTAAGATGCTGATGGGCCTAAGATCTTTTATTTCAGCTGGATTAGAAGTTTTAGGAATCGGACGGACGATTGCAACTTTCCAAACGTCAGGGAATACCGAGGTACGAATAGATTTATTTATTAAATCATGAATGAGGTCTATTGTACTTGGAAAAGTCATCATGAGCATATCTAAACTAATATTGTCACATCCTATAGCATTCGATTTTTAACTTAAAATTATTTTAGTCAACTTCTCAAAACTTATCGGTTCTAAATTGAATACAGCATCGCTATATCTATGGTGCTCAAAAAAAGTTAACTGAGAAATAGAGACATCAGCTGAACCAGGTATATTTAAAAAATAACTATTAATGATAGTAGGGTCATTAAAATTAGCGGGAAGTTCGTTATTTTTTTTAGGTAATAAACAATTTTTTAGATTTTTCCATAACAATTTTGGATATTTTAATTTATTATTTATGTTAAACTTAAAATAATTAGATTTTTCTTGAAATAGTGCTTGATTTACTATGGACTTCAGATCCTTGTAGTATTTTTTTTTAGTATCAGATTTAATTTGATGGTAATCCGCACAGGCTTCCTCCCGTAATCTCATCATCAATTTGATTGTGTCGGTAATCCACGGATATGAGCGTTTTTTAACTCTACCTCTGATGTGAGAGCGTACAAACAATTTATTAATTCTTTACAATCACTGTTATTATTATGATGCATAAAGTAGTTAAAAACATTGTTTACTATTTCACGATATTGTCCTGTTAAAGTTTTACCGGCAGATATTCTTTCAAAATACATTTTATTGTAACCTCCAAATATCGTACTACTATCGATATCGATATCGTATCGACAAGATCGTAATAATGACTTATCTTCTATAGAGTTATGTCAAAGGTGTGGCAGTTTCTGATAGCTTAGTCATAAACACGCTATGATTTTCACAGCTCGATAGACTATAGACGCGCTCGGCGATAGAGTCGGCATGTCACCCATCTTTGTTGTTCTGCCGACTGTAGTCGAGCGATTCCAATCCCACCGACAGACAAGTACCTACACTACTGCCTACTCCTAAAAACAAACTATGAAGTTTCGTTTGACGGATTTCGGGTTGTCTACGAAAGTAAAAAAGCACAAATACCTATGTATAGTCAAGGATGATGAAATGTAGTGTCAGTTTTTCCATGGTGATTAATTTTTATATTTGTATGAAAAAATCTTAGTTTGTATGTACGTACTGTATTTTACTATTAGTTTTTACGGATCGATTTACAAAGAACAAACTTTTAAATTTACTCATCTATACAGATAAATAAAATTGAAGTTTCTGTTTGTAATTCCAAATTATTAGCTTTTCTCTAAATGCATATGAAAGTATATATACGGTACTCACATAAAAAAAACAATATTTACATTTTTGTCTTTTTGTTCCGGCTAATCTATGAAACGGATGGACCGATTTTAACGGGACTTTCACTGGCAGATAGCTGATTTGTGAAGTACGCAATCAAGTTACTACCGCTTTTAAGGCGTCAACATCACAGTCATCTACCTCAAGAGAAACTCACCAGCAAAAACATTGTCACCTGTATAAGTTACTATCTCAGCACCAGGTAAAATGTGACCAAGGTTGTCAAAAAAATCTTCGGTAGATAGTTTTGATGAACAAGTCATAAGGCGAACTATCTACAACTTGCATCTTGTTCAGCATGTATTTCTAACACTAAAAAGTTATTAGAAGTGTTGAAAGACAGTATCAACTTTAATGGTGGTATTTTTACAATAAGCAAGATCGTTCGAAGGTTAAGTTTCAGAAGATAGGAAAAAGACACAACACAATAGAAAACTCAGTATTGAAAAGAGTCATATCAGATTAAAAATAACTGTATATCTTTGTAAGCTAGAGGAGTATTGATCACTACACTGACCTATAATATATACAGATGATCCTACATTCACAGCTCGCATACTTTGCCACAATCATGGGCTGATGATACGAGCGAAGGCTGTAAAGTACCAATTTCTAAAGGCGATATGTTAATAATTGTTCATTCCAGGAGCTCTGGTTATATATCCGTCAAAAAAAAAACAGGAGATTATCACAATAAAACGAATGCTGGTAATTATCAGAAATGGATTGAAGAAAGACTTATTTCTAACTTACCGCCACAGTCAGTCTTAGTAGTTGATAATGGATGGTACCACAAAGTCGTATCGGATGCAGTTCCCACATACAATGCAAGAAAGGCTAACATGATACGAGCGAAGGCTGTAAAGTACCAATTTCTAAAGGCGACATGTTAATAATTGTTCATTCCAGGAGCTTTGGTTGTATATCCATCAAAATAAAAGAAAATAGGAGATTATCACAATAAAATGAATGCTAAAACTTCTTTCAAATTTACCATTCAGCCTTAGTAGTAGATAATGGATGGTACCACAACATCGGATCGGATGCAGTTCCCGCATCCAATGCAAGAAAGGCTGACATGTTAGCTTGGTTGGACAAGTAAGTATAATTAATCATATCTAGAAAAAAAACACGAAGCCATGATATTGATATTATTAAAAATAACAAGCCAAACCATTTTATATTACAATTAGTACTGGATAAAACCTTTGAAGATAACAGACACCGCCTACCACCCTACTATCCAGAACTCAATCCAATAAAGTTATTGTGGGGTATTATTAAAGGAAAGTTGCATCAAAAAACGTTGTTTCTTTAAAACCGTCGAAAAATTATTTAGAAAAAAGCCGAGTCCATTACTTTTGATATGTTTCATGACGTTTGCAGACGCGAGAACATGAGAACAAAATATGTTCAACTACATCCAAAAGTGGATAATTTGACAGCCTCGTTTATAATAACTCTAGGAAATTCTGACGATTCTAATTTCGAAACATCAAGTTTTTCGAGCATTGAAAGTAAACAGTAATGTACATAATACATAATTGTTACCATATAACACAGGAGATTTGAGTTGCCCTTTCAATTAAACTCATTAATTTTGAAACATGCTCTATAGAGAAATTGTATTACTGTGAATACTGTGAGCGTGCCAGCTTTAGATAAAAGACCTGTTTCTTACCCGCGGGATATCCGCTCTGTGACATACATAAGCATCATCTTTCCTACTATAATACTTAAGATAATGTGTACTACTTCATAATATAATAGATGTCTAACAAACATATGGTGGAATGAATTCCGCTTCTGCTATGTAATATAAAATTATCTACATAAATGTATGAAATTGATACTCGTATTTTGACAACCATTTTCAGGAAATATCCTTTGTTCCGTTTACGGAATCAATCAATTCCAGCACGACTTGACCAAATCGTGTAATCTTTACATTTTTTCCTTTTTTTCCTCGTTTTCAGTACTCGCTTACAGTGATAGAAATATTTAGTTCATTTCAGCATGCCTATAGGCCTTAGCTACATGTATATACCTTATATTATTTATATGGATAATATGTACCACATAACCCGTTACCAAAGTTGTTTCCCATAGCTTTAATTACCAAGGCCTGTCATATGCAATACTCATTGTACGAAGCCGGCAAGCAATAACGATTTACATAATAGAGACTCATTTGTAATGATTACCATTTAATTTTGAAGTTAACCCTTCGAATAAATATTAAATAATTTTATTTCTTCGCCATTCAACCCTGAAATGGGGTTCAGTGGCTGGTATAGAGACCATCTTTATCCTACAAAAACGTGCTATTCGAGCTATATACGAAAAGGATCCCCGTGAATCTTTGAGAGATTTATTTAAAGAAATCAATATATTAACTTTGCCTTCCATAACTATTTGCAAACATAATGTAAGTTCGTAAAAAATTACATAAAAATAAGTTAAATAGTGATCACCACCCTTTTAATACTAGGAATACAAATAGGATAGCTGTACCTAGTTTTAGACTTGCAAAGAACGTCAAAAATACGTAAAAAAATTTTCAAAT
The DNA here is from genome assembly GCA_917880725.1 of Selenia dentaria. Classification (NCBI taxonomy): domain Eukaryota; kingdom Metazoa; phylum Arthropoda; class Insecta; order Lepidoptera; family Geometridae; genus Selenia; species Selenia dentaria. The sequence goes on along the minus strand of OU862888.1, from coordinate 13,145,543 downwards.
AAAAAAAGCATATTATAAAGTCCGACATTATATAGAAGACAAAGAAGCTTGGAATACTCCACTTCTGGCAAGCTGTCATTCTGCCACCCATAAAATGTAATATTAGTAGTACCATGTAGTACCTAAGTAGAAACATTGTAAACATCTCTAGAAAAAGAATAGCACCGAGTTTTTTGCCGCTTCTTCTCGGTATATATATTTATATTTATATATACGGCTATATATTTTGGAACGCGGCGGTAGTCTTTATAGTACATTATAATGAAAAATTGACGCTCATAAGTGTGACTTTTATGCCTAAATTGAATAAATAATTTTAACTTTGACTTTAACTTTGAAACAATTCCTTTGAAGATCTTGTTCGAACTAATGCATTTTCATCTAAACTTTTGTTGTTATAAATTAATAATTCGATCCTAAAGAGGAAACAAACACGTTCTGTATTTACTTGCTAAAGGAAGTAATAAATAAACAAATATAATACTTACGTAGATAAAATAAGTTAGATTGAGTCACCTTTCGCTTTACGCAAAAAGGGTCGCTAGAATTGGCAGCAGTGGATGGGATACATAAAAAATATGTTGTTTTTTGGGTCAGCCGACAAGAAATTTGAAGCATTACATGCGTAAAGCCAAACTACGTTTTTGTTTTAGGGGTTTTTCAGGTGGAAGTTTTTTCGTATTACAATCAATATACTTAAATAAAAGTCAGGAGTCCTGACTTACTGACAACAAGGCACAGTCTAAGCCGCTGGTCATAGAAACTGGGTAGAGGTGCATGCACTAAGGATTTTTCGAAATTCAACCCCTAAGATAGTAAAAATGGGTGAAACGTTTTATGCGAGTCCTTTTTTTAACTAATAAGTGTGAACATTTGTATTTTGATAGTTCGTTTACAATAAAATGTAATAATTTAAGGACGTGAAAAGGGGAATTTAACTTTGTATGGCAAATTCTTTGTTTTTGAACCTATATGTGTAAAAAAATTATTTTGATAGATCGATTAAAATAAAAAATGGAGCTTCTTAATATATTTTGATAAGAATCCCTTAGAGAGGTGAAATGAGGGATGAAACTTTGTATAGAAAATTCTTATTTAATTTTTATTTATTAAATTTATACTTATTATTCTTATTTTTATTTATTAGTTGAACATGAAGTTGCGAAAATTTGTAATTAGATAGTTCGTTAAATATAAAAAATAGTATTCCTAATATTGACAGGGATGAATTAGGGCGATGAAATGGAGGATGAAACTTTGAATGGATAATTCTATGTTTTTGAACTTACCTAGAGTTTTGAAGAGAGAAATGGTCTTCGTGTCGCGTATACAAATATATCAAATCAAATCAAATCATGTTTATTTCAGGATATATGTGTACAATATGTAGCTTAAAATTACGTAGCTATACTAAGTTTTACTTAATTTATCTATACTTTTAAGCTAAGTTATGAGCACTAGCTCCCGCACTAGGATTCCCTGTGTTGTGGGAGGCTAGTCTCTTCCCGAGGGTTCAGTAAGTTTCATTCGTGACAGTAAAATTAGGAACCACATTGGGTACATAAACCGGATGACACAACATTTCAACATAATATTTCAATAATAATGATATAAAGTTAACAGTCTTATCAATTACCTACCTACACATATAAATTTACTTAAGTACCTACCTGTTGTAATAACTTCGACAAAATTATTGGTAGATATCGATATTTTATAAGCATTCTCTAAAGTCTAAACTAAACAAAACTCTAAATTTAATCTTATTTAGGCTAAATTCCAAATTAGCACAAAACTCCCGAATCACCACCTAAACCAGATATTTCGCTTCATTTGCGGGCATATTTTAGACAGATCCTCACGTAACTTGTCACGTAACTTGGTGCTCGCTAAACTATCATAAAGATACCCAGAACTGAATAGAATAATCCTATTTCTAGAAATGTCACTGTAAGCACTACATGAATCTGGATTTTAGTGTAAAATTTTTGAGATTGCTTATTATCTACCTAATACACCTAAAACCAGGCATCTTAGATTAATCATTGGTCTCGCTCTCGCTTCGACTAGATACCGCGCTATTTAAAAACAACGGCTCCGTGAATGCGGCAACTCAATATTGTAGTGTGTGTAATGCAAATTGGGAGGATGCTAGTGTGCGTGAAGAATTGTGTTGCTAGGAACTAAACTGTCACCCAATTAATGGGAAAAAAATATTGTATGTTGTGATTAAGTATGTATGTTACTGGTTATAAATGTAGTTCAGAAAAATGCATTAGCCTCGTGTATAATGAGAAACTCACTTATATCATAGTATACTATTAATTAACTATGCATTTATATATTTATATGAGAAGACAAATAACAAGTATTTAGTAATACTCGTACCTACAGTGCTTTCTATTTCCATTCTACCAGTCAGTAATTTGGTTCTACCTTTTGTACGTAACGTCTTAGGTTTAATTCACAATTAATAACTGCGTAGAAACAAAAAAAATTAAATAAAACAATTATCTTATAAGCATAGTTAAACCTACTATTATGCACAGGTACTATTATGTACAATGGAGAGTCTAAAAATCATTATTATTCATTAAATATCACATTCAACTAACTTGTACTAGTATACGATACATTTGCCTTTTGGAATTTACACATTTCTGCAAATTTTCTCTATTCTCTCTATCTATCTATATTTATATCTCTATTATAATAGTATATACGAGAAGAATATCGAAAAGAGAATTTGATTCATCTAGTGGTTGAGAAGTGAATACTTGGTTAGCCGAATCATTTAATTTTATATATAGCACCGTTATTTACTCCTCACGGAATTATATGCAGATAGAGAGTAAAAGTTTAGAACAGAATTTCTTGAGTTCGGCAGTATAATATTTCGGTTTCGTATATTTAGTAGTAAAATATAATAACAATAAATTCACATTATAAAAATCTCAACCATTGGTACTTGATTCTTATATTATACGGCAACACTGAATGGCTTTTAAGGTTGATGTTATTTTATGTTGAAATTTTGAAATTATATGGTATTTACTAATGGTATATGATCCTAGTGTATTTCCTATTTCTTGTAATATTATTTTTACACATTTTCACTTTGCAAACAGGCATTTTACTTTGGATTACGACCAAAATTACGAAAAAACATTAGGTATGTTGACACCACGCTGCTTGGGACGTGACTGGCTCGAGCGGGCTCGAGTACGCCGAATTCGGCGTAGTATTAGTTGCCGCATTTTGCAAGTACGCCAGCGGTATCTAGTCGAAGCGCGCGCGCGGAGACTAATCATTAAGACGCGGTCCAACCCCAATTTTAAAATAATTTACGATGCTTTACGTAAGGTTGAAAATGGCTTGTTAAATTGGTCGATGTAATGCGAAAATGCGTTAATTTTGTACGTTTTCTTTATATTTTTCGATATACACTAACACAATTGAAAAAACTGCTGGTTACTACTTTAGTAATATATGTTGGCTATGTATTACCTAAAAATAATATAGTGTTATCGCTGAAAATTCTGAGAGTTTGGACGTGAAAGTTTAATTTTATGGACCTATTTAGGATTTTTTTCTGCAGAGATCGAGTAATATTTATGAATTCTGTTTGGTTATTACTATTTGCCTGTTCCTTTTCTAACCTTAGTATTTTTTTCATACAATATTATTTATCTGTCCCGTTACACTAGATGTTTAAAGATTCTGCTTTTTACTATTATCAGGATACGACCGCGCCTTAATCTAAGTGTATCACGGTACTGAAAATAGCTGGTACCCGCGACTTTATCTGCGCAAGATTAGTACTTCGATTAGCTTATTATCTTCTCCAATGCCAACATGGTCAAACGCAATTGATATAATAGTATCCTAGCATAAAAATCGTAGTATTATATGTGTAAATTTAAGTACTTAGTATAATATCAATCAGTAAACACTAATAATAAATAATACAGTACATACAAATATAAAATTAATCCTCATGGAAAAAACTTTCATTACTTTGCATCACGCTTGACGGTATTAGTAATTTTTCACTTTCGAGTTTCGTAGAAAACCAGTAGGTCTACCAGGAGTTTACAACATTGACGCCAATTGATGCTGGATATCGACTGCCGCGAAAAATTTTATGAAAAAACAGCAGTGCCACCTCGCGGTCAATTGTAGAACTATAATTGACAGGGAGTACGCCAATCACAAGGTAGGCGAGATCAAGTATCGACTATAGATGACATTTATGTTGCCAACTCATGGTAGAGGTACTGAAATCCGTCAAACGTCGACTCTATCGCCGATCACGTCTAGTGTATCGAGCTGACAAAATGATAGCGTGCTCTTAACTAAGCCATCAGAGCCTGACACAAGCTTTGACAGAACTGTCATCGTTACGATCTTGACGTAGGAGGGAGCATATTATATTTTCTATGTGCCCAAGAAGTTGTATTGTAAGTGTGTTTCATAGTGCTTTCGTAACAAGTATACACTTACACAAGCACATCATAAACCATTACAACTGAACTATACGAAAACAGCTTCTCGAGTGTGAAATTACTTCTCAAGTATCATAAATATTTGATTCATCATTTCGCAGACAGCAACTTATCGCCGTCGCGCGACTACATCACGCCTCAAGTTTGTTCATTTATTCCAACAAACTTTCATCTGACTACATAATGTCTTCATATGGAAAACTTTGCTGTTTTCTCCTTGTTAGTGTCTGCTGTTGTTGAATATAAACACAAGTTTTGAAGGGAAATTAACACATTTACAATTATGTTCGTAATGACATAACATTCATTTTAAATGAAAATCTTATGTATGTCAAGAAAAACATGAAAGTTTTAAAAAAGGAGTGATCCTCATTCCATCAACACGCGGAATAAGCACAAGCTATCCGTACATGTAACGCGTCTCCACAGAATAAGTCATTCGTTTATGGGACAATGTATACGATTCTATAATAAACTTCCCAATGTTATCCGAGATTTACCTACTAATAAGTTTAAAATTGCTATTAAAACTAAACTCTGTCAAAAAGGTTATTGCGAGTACAAAATTTCGGATTACTTGGAGGATGGAACCATAATAGAAGAGAAGACGATCATAACAGAATACCCACTCGTGTATTACCAATGTCAAAGTGTAGCGTGTCTTGCTCTACCGATATCACTATTATGGTCTCTTTTGTAAGGCAACACACTGGAGCTAAAAATAAACGAACATTTGTTATTTACATTAAGAAAATGGCAATTAAAAAAATGTTAAAAGACAAGCCTGCTCAGTTTCTTGCCAGATCTTGTCAGTCGTGGTTGCGATCCGATCCGGTTGTCGATTTAAGAAATAATAAATGTAATATGACAATTTGTAAGTGCCCCCGTAGGCCTATACAGAATAAACGATTTCAAATATTAAAATGCTCATAGAAGCTATCGCTACCTCGAGTAACTAAGCTAGGTAGGTATCCCAGTGTTGGTTTTCTTTTTTTATGGCAGTCGGTGATGAGACAAGTAGGTTGCTCGCCTCATGTTAAGCGTCACGTTTACCAGTGAGTTCAGTGCTATTCAGAATTTGAAGACAAGAGACAAGAGTCCAAATCCAAGCATGGGAATGTACTGCTCTCGTCACCCTTAGATGTAATCATTGCCCTGTGATTTCTCTGGAAACATTATCCTACAACGAAGTACAGTAATGTTTCCTTATACTGAATAACTAGCCCATATATATATATATATATCTATTAAATCGGATAGTATATATATACCGAAGGCGACACTCCCCGGTGAGAGATCTGAGGGCGTGGTCAGGCTGTAGTACCACCTCACGCTTTCAAGCAGCGGTTCTTAATGTTCGTGCGTTGCGTGTTCTTATTCTTGTAACACATCAAAAATGACGTAATCCAACCTCCGATAGGAGTGGAACCTGAAGAAGAAGAAGGTCAGAAATGTTTCTTCTCGGTTGTTGGAGGTTTATATATATGTATACCAATACAATATCGGCTGAGAGCCCGACATGAAGTGTGACCCTGTATGAAGTAAACACGTAATGTATGTTCCAACTTTTATTTTAGATCTCTTATTACATTGTAACAAAACAGAGACGTGCGCGCGCGGCGGGCGCCCGATGCAAAGCAAACTGAGCTCCGGTTTTTTTTAGGAAGGACATAGAGCTTTTTGCCACTACGGGCACAGATTACTGAATATTACTACGTAACTACGGGCCATTAAAAGCGACACCGGACTGTGAGCTCCGGTTGCCAAGCTGTTTTATAGGCGACTGTGATGATGGGTGTGCGGTGAGTCAACCGCTCGCCCGTTGCGCATGCTCCGTCACAATAGGTGGCCGACGCCGTCAAGTATATAAATTAAATATTGTGTCTGACCATGTAAGTATTTTATGACATTTTGGTTTAAAGATAGATATGGCTTTGGAGAAGACAATAAGCTACAAGAAGTACTAATTCTGCGCTGAAGATGTCGCGGGCACCAGCTAGTATTTATATAACGTGTAAATAATGAACATCGTCTTTTATTTCACAATCCTTATATTCGCGCCTTTTTTCTTCTTTTTTTGTGTGCTGCCTGTGGTGGCTAGATCGATTCTCGAATAAACTAATAACGTTTATTGAGATACATTACATTTTAAAGAGCATTAGTCTCCAAACTAGGTTAACCTATTTCTTGGGAACCTCCTTCCTATTTGTTACATATGTTTCTGAACATAAAATTATAATATAGTTAATAGTTCATGTTCATAGCTTCTTAGTTCGTAACTTTAGTTAATGAATAAATACCAAATGTATTATTCATATAAAGAAAGTAAAATAAGAAAATATCTATATTCAGATGAACGTGCGTAATAAGTGTTGGAGTGTGTGTATGTTTAAGGATGTAAATGTGTGTGTGATGTGAAGGTTTGTAAGGTTATAACTACGTGCATGCGCAAGTAGGTTGCCTACGTGTTGAGAAATGATTTTGTAAAAATATTTGAGAATAAAATTAAATTACCGTTAAATTATATTTTGTGTCTACTTAGGAGATTTCAGGAGAGTCAGCAACCATTCATGTATAAACTAAACTCTGTTTAAAAAGCTCGTATCTATACTAAAAGTGTTCTACGACTTGTAAAATTCTATGTAAACTCATAGGTACATTTTTTTATCTGCCTATTTATTTAACTTTAAATGCCTAGAGATTATAATGTCTTGCTTTACTTCGAGATTACGTGCTATGTGATTGGACATCGTCGAGGAGGTTGTATGAAAATGTATCTGTAGTGGATCCGTCACGTTAGCAATTAAATGAACGATTTTCTGCCGTGCGATTCTCTAATGATTCGGCGATGCGCTCGTCGACGAGCACACCGATGTCAAATACTTTATGACATATCGCCCTTGTACTTAAGGTTGTTTTTCCAACATTTCTTGTCATCTCATCATTTGTTTCACGGATGTTATCAAAAATGCAACGATGTTTGCTCTTAGAGAAGCGCACGGCTGTTAATAATTATTTTGACATCCCCACTTAAAACTAGGATAAGATTTGATTATTCAGACTAGTAAATTAATTTGTTAGGCACGGTTAAGCCAACCGCCCAAGTTCGCGGAATTCTCGTGTTCTAGTTATTAGAATTCATTATAGAGTCCTCACAGTCTCCAGACGTGCTTGGAAACGAGTGCCTAATCCAAGAACAAAGACATGGTACAGATTAAATTGTAGTTTCTGCGGATTACGCTCCAGAATGATTGTTCGTCTACCCCCGCTAGAACAAAGAACATTTCGGATAAAAAAATCCGTCATTTCGTCTAAAATGTCTAAACTCTGAATTTATAATGCATACATTTTTTACACAATATCTGTGTATCTAAAATGACCTGTATTTTTTATGAATTGATTACCCTAACACGCATGCTTAGCGAGAAATAATATATAATAAATAGTTAAATCCAAACTTTGGATTTAACCATTTATTTGATTTTAACGTCGTATGGGGACGGAGACACGAATTATCGGAAGACGCGGATTCAAATCCCATCCGAGAATGTGTATTTTGCTCTCTAAAATTGCAGTCTGTAAAATTGTTTACTAGCTGCCCTCCGCGGTTTCACCCAACGTGGTGATGGATGATGATGAGGATGAATCAAATATAGTGTATGTTACTCAGGCATAACGTACTTAGCTCTAAACTCGTGAAAGAATTGTTTGAACTTCTGGGTTTTCACATCGACGGTGCATTGACGTGGGAGACGCACATAGACGAGCTGTGCGGGAAGCTGAGCCGCTCGTGCTTCGCGCTCCGGAGGCTCACGAGCACACCCGCGACGTCGTGCGCTCCTGCTACTTTGCAACCGTCTACGGGTTGGGGCTGTGGGGTCGCGCGGCTGATCGTAATAGGGCTTTCGTATTGCAGAAGCGGGCAATTCGTGCCATTTGTGGGGTTCAGGACGATGTCTCGTGCGTGGAGCTATTTAGAGACCTGTTCACCCACGTAAATTAAACGTATTTAAACGTGGGGGTGTTAAAGTAAGATAGATTTACGTAGTAATAAAAAGAAAGACCAACTAATAACTTCGTTGCATCGTCTCGTCAAGTCGTAGAGGTCAGTGTATATTTTAGGGCCCGCGATCTACAACCGCTTACCAGCGTCCATTCGGGATGCAGCCTCCACTGCCTGCTTCAAAACTAAGCTAAGAGTGTGGCTACTAGATAATTTATTTTATGACATTGAAACTTACCTACTTAATAATAAGTGATTACTGACTCTTATATTTTAAAATTATGAATGTTCATTTTTGGTATCATCATTGGTAGTATGACTATTTTTTGTAATTTGATCAATTTGACCTGTAACTCTGGAGTTATCAATAAATTATCTTATCTTTGAATCGGTTAAGTAGTTTTAAGTGTATCCCTTATAAACAAACAAACAATCATATATGTTTCCTCTTTATTATTAGAGTAGATAAGGATTTAATACTAAGGTACGAATAATGTGGCATGGATTGTACCGGCATTAGTATTGCATATTTCAAATAGAAAAAGTATTTATTGTGACATAACTGTAATAGTTAGACATAATAATATGGTAATGGGGACTTCTTTGTAGGTATTGACGTCTTCTATAAAACTAGAGTACCTCCCTCACTTTACTTTATTGTCAATAGCATAGACTAATATTATATGGTCAATAGTTTCCGCAGCGTACGCGATATAAGGCCTTTTTTGTTATTTTATTCCACACCTTGGGTCACATTATCAAAGTATTCATACCACATCCCTTTTTTTTAAATAATATATAGCCTATGTTCAGCAGGGAAAATGTAGGATTTTAATGGTGAAAGAATTTTACTAATCCGTCCAGTAGTTTCGGAGTCTATTTAATTCAAATAAAAATCTTTCCCCTATATAATATATATATATATATACTTCGATCAAAGACTGAGACTCATGACTGGCGATCAAAATGTCCGCCAAAGCGGACGAATCTAGACTGCCACACATCAGGGGCATAGCCCCCCATCATACCCGACCGCCCGATCAAGAGAGCAGAAAAATGAAGCCGTATCCCAGGGACCTACTTCCCAGAGAAATCCAACAGAAGATAGTATGGATGCCACGGCTGTATCAGTGCTGCCCCCAGTGGCCAGCGACTGTGTAGCCGATCGGTCCGCTGGGCTTCACCCGCGTAGGTATATTATTTTGGTCACTGGGGTGGCAGTACAGTGAGGCCGTGGTAATACATACCAACCAAGAGACCCGCCCACCGTCGTGGACGGAGACGTGCCAGGGGCAGAGGGCATAGCCCTGACCCCCTTTCCCCGCTCGAACCGCACATTTGAGCGAGACGAAGACCCAACGAGGATACGCGAAGATTCTCTGATGACCTTAAGAAACAAGTACAGGAGGTGTGATGATATTTAAAACGCTCTTTAAGATAGCGAGGAGAAGTGGGATTGAACAAAATATTGTAGAGGAGAGAGAAAATATGAGTATCCCGCCGACGACGAATAGGAACCCACTTGAGCATATTGCTGAATTCGGAGATGTGGTCATATTTACGCAAACCAAAAATGAACCGTATCGAGTAGTTTTGAAGACGCTCAAGTTTGTTAAGCTGGGGCCTTACTACCAGCCACATAAAAACCATGCAAGTTCCGTGCAGTTCTTAAACCTGGCTTAAACAGTTTTGAATGAAATCATACCATGACGCTCATTTAGGTGAACTGTTTAAATATTGTTTTCTCAAAGGAGAAAGGATAATGTTGTCCATGGTATTCTGATAATTAACTAAAATCAACATCGCAGACGCCTAGACGTTTGTAAGCTGATATACTAAGTGGATTTAGAGCGATATGTTAACGAGAGTCCATACAAAAAAAACAGGTGAACGGTTTTTCTGCGGTTCTTGAATAGTAGGTCTGGGCAGGCCTGCTTTAACGTTGTCATGGTACAAATACGAGTAATCCGGGCAGTTTTCTAGATGTCCTGCTTTAAGAACTCACAGTAAGGTCTTCCGTTAGGTCTAAATAGCAGGCATCCGCATAGTCTTGAATAGGAAGTAAAAGAGAACGTGCAAGTGTGACTTTAGCAGCAGTTGGTAAAAAATTACGCAGTTGTCTGAGTGATGCAAATGTCTTGCGACTAACAGCCTCTATCTGGAGGCAATCAAATAAAACTCCAAGATTGGTCACCATAGTTACGAGCGGACATACAAACGGACATACATATCTATAAATATAAATACACATTTATAACATGGAAGTCATTGAAACTTATATATTATTACAAGAACAAATTTGCTTATATAAAATAAATCTAGCTATAACAATATCACTAATTATTAATAATTTTATTTTCATATCACATTATATATTACAAGAAAAACACATACGACCCTCCTTTTGGGCTTTGCCGCAGTCGAGTGATAAAGGATGCGTTTATTAAGATAAGTTTATGTACTTCAACATCTCTTTTTTAGCTGTTAAATCTATATATATAGAAATTCGGGTGTATTTATATATATATATATATATAAATACACCCGTATTTCTCCTGGTCACGCTGTAACTTGATGTAACAGTTTCGTTTTTTATTTTTTGTTGTGTAATTATTGTCATTGCGGTATATGTTCTTATGAAAGAAATACCAAGAAAAGATGGGAGGTTATGGCGAAGATGAAGGCCGAGCCTACTACGCGAACGAAGTCGCGGGCAGTCGCTAGTGCCTAAAAAAATATAAAGTTTAAATTAACAAAATTAATTTAAACTTTATAATGTCTTGTCTAATTTTAAAATATATTCGCGGAAACTTAATAAAATTATTAAATTAACACGAAAATCTCAAAACGACTATCTCATTAAAACTGCATCTAATAAATCCAAAGCAACTTGGTCGGTAATAAATCATAGCAAAACCAATATGCCTAAAGAAGAAATAAAGCAGATTAATGTTGATGACTGTGTTATCAATGACCCAGCGAGTATTGCAGAAGAATTTAATAAAAATTTCACACGAGACATAAATAGTAATAAAAGGTCTAAAATAAACATAAACATGAATACTCGTACTATTTTTATGGGCCCAACATGTCCTTACGAGATATATAGAGTAATTAAGTCACTAAAAAATACGAACGGCTCAGGTTATGATGAAATTAATACTAAAATATTGAAAGAAGTGTCTGATATGATCTCACCTGTCTTGAGCTACATTATTAATTTATGTATCACATGTGGAACATTTCCAAGTAAGTTAAAAATTACGGTAATCAAACCGTTATTTAAAAAACATGACAAACAAAATATAAGCTGCTATAGACCCATTGCACTTATACCAGTAATTTCGAAAGTTTTCGAGAAAGTTATGTATAAATGTCTGTACCAATTTTTGGAAAAGTGTGAGATTCTCGTTGACGAACAAGTAGGTTTTCGACAGAATAAATCTATAAATCTTGCGGTATATAAGTTCTTACAAACAATAATGGTAGGCCTAGATAATAAAGACCTAGTTTCAGCTATATTTATGGATTTAACAAAAGCGTTCGATTTTGTAAACCATGATACTTTGTTATGCAAGTTGGAAGCTTATGGAATTCGTGGTAATGTGCTCGCACTTTTTGAGTCGTATCTCAAAAACCGAAAACAATGCACTCAGATCACTCGCATTTGTGCAAAATCGAAAAAAGAAACTGTGTTTTCTTCTGATTACCGCGATGTTACTCAAGGTGTACCTCAAGGCAGTGTCCTAGGTCCATTATTATTCATAATATATATCAACGACTTACCTAAAGTAGTTGATCAAAACATGGTCTTATTTGCTGACGACAGCACTGTCATATTTACTGGTAAGGACAAAACGATATTAGAATTACAGATGAATGATACACTTGACTCAATAATTAAATGGCTTAATTGCAATAACTTATTAATAAATTTGGAGAAGACTAATATTATGACATATATTAAAAGAAAAAATACTTTGACAGATATTGACATAATTTATAATGGACAAAAGCTTGAAGAAGCAAAAAGTGCTAAATTCTTAGGTCTTGAACTCGACTGCAGCTTAAATTGGAAAACTCAAGTCGAAAAAGTATGTGGTAGATTAAACCAATTTTCTTATGCACTGTATATGTTGAGTAAAGTTGTGAACCAATCTGCGGTGATCACAGCTTATCACGGTTTTGTCGAATCTGTACTCAGGTATGGCGTTATATTTTGGGGAAACACTACAGAAAGAGAAAGCTGATTGATTTTGATCAGTATCAGTTTTGGTTTTTCATTTAAGGAAATTAAACCACAAACACAGGCCGTAGACATTTTATGCAAGTAAGCAATGCAATAGATGTTTATAATAATAAATTCTGTAGAACTCTACGAATAGACAAGCACCGGTACGAGCGCATCGGCAACGCGCTTATGAGTACCTACAATCAATCAATCAATCAAGCGTTTATTGCGAATATAGGTTTAGTGGCTGTTACATACTTACATCTATTTTATAGTATCACTATATTCTGCCAATTAGCATGCAATTAATTATACCTATTACATAATAATATTATAATCCTTAATTATAATTATTTTACCATATTCGTATTTATAATATTCAGAATTAATTATATAAATTTATAATACAGTAACCACAAAACTAATAATGTCAACAAACTAACCACAATAAATCGTTAATCAAATTAATTTCAAATGTCAAAATAAATAAAGTAAATAGGAATCAATTAAAAAGGTCACTCAAATATTCGTTGATATTATAATAGGCTTTTTGCGTCAAAAGTTTCCTTAGATTAAATTTAAATAATTCAATGTTTGAGCAACTTCGAATGTCCTCGGGCAAATGGTTGTACACTCGAGGAACCATGCAAAAAATGCTTTTATTTAATTGTGCTGTAGTGTTACGCGGATAACAAATTTTTGTCTTATGACGTTTGCTTTTTTGATGCTCAAACATGGATATATTTGTGTATACAAACACAGATATCTCATACACATAAGTACATGGCAATGTTAAAAGTTTTAAGGCAGTAAATGAGGGTTTACACGAATCTCGTGGATTGAGTTTGCAAATTGCTCTCACACACTTCTTTTGAGCTTTGAATGCGCTTTCTCTTTCTGTAGTGTTTCCCCAAAATGTAACGCCATACCTGAGTACAGATTCGACAAAACCGTGATAAGCTGTGATCACCGCAGATTGGTTCACAACTTTACTCAACATATACAGTGCATAAGAAAATTGGTTTAATCTACCACATACTTTTTCGACTTGAGTTTTCCAATTTAAGCTGCAGTCGAGTTCAAGACCTAAGAATTTAGCACTTTTTGCTTCTTCAAGCTTTTGTCCATTATAAATTATGTCAATATCTGTCAAAGTATTTTTTCTTTTAATATATGTCATAATATTAGTCTTCTCCAAATTTATTAATAAGTTATTGCAATTAAGCCATTTAATTATTGAGTCAAGTGTATCATTCATCTGTAATTCTAATATCGTTTTGTCCTTACCAGTAAATATGACAGTGCTGTCGTCAGCAAATAAGACCATGTTTTGATCAACTACTTTAGGTAAGTCGTTGATATATATTATGAATAATAATGGACCTAGGACACTGCCTTGAGGTACACCTTGAGTAACATCGCGGTAATCAGAAGAAAACACAGTTTCTTTTTTCGATTTTGCACAAATGCGAGTGATCTGAGTGCATTGTTTTCGGTTTTTGAGATACGACTCAAAAAGTGCGAGCACATTACCACGAATTCCATAAGCTTCCAACTTGCATAACAAAGTATCATGGTTTACAAAATCGAACGCTTTTGTTAAATTCATAAATATTGCTGAAACTAGGTCTTTATTATCTAGGCCTACCATTATTGTTTGTAAGAACTTATATACCGCAAGATTTATAGATTTATTCTGTCGAAAACCTACTTGTTCGTCAACGAGAATCTCAAACTTTTCCAAAAATTGTTACAGACATTTATACATAACTTTCTCGAAAACTTTCGAAGTTACTGGTATAAGTGCAATGGGTCTATAGCAGCTTATATTTTGTTTGTCATGTTTTTTAAATAACGGTTTGATTACCGTAATTTTTAACTTACTTGGAAATGTTCCACATGTGATACATAAATTAATAATGTAGCTCAAGACAGGTGAGATCATATCAGACACTTCTTTCAATATTTTAGTATTAATTTCATCATAACCTGAGCCGTTCGTATTTTTTAGTGACTTAATTACTCTATATATCTCGTAAGGACATGTTGGGCCCATAAAAATAGTACGAGTATTCATGTTTATGTTTATTTTAGACCTTTTATTACTATTTATGTCTCGTGTGAAATTTTTATTAAATTCTTCTGCAATACTCGCTGGGTCATTGATAACACAGTCATCAACATTAATCTGCTTTATTTCTTCTTTAGGCATATTGGTTTTGCTATGATTTATTACCGACCAAGTTGCTTTGGATTTATTAGATGCAGTTTTAATGAGATAGTCGTTTTGAGATTTTCGTGTTAATTTAATAATTTTATTAAGTTTCCCCGAATATATTTTAAAATTAGACAAGACATTATAAAGTTTAAATTAATTTTGTTAATTTAAACTTTATATTTTTTTAGGCACTAGCGACTGCCCGCGACTTCGTTCGCGTAGTAGGCTCGGCCTTCATCTTCGCCATAACCTCCCATCTTTTCTTGGTATTTCTTTCATAAGAACATATACCGCAATGACAATAATTACACAACAAAAAATTAAAAACGAAACTGTTACATCAAGTTACAGCGTGACCAGGAGAAATACGGGTGTATTTATATATAATATATATATATATATATATATATATATATATATATAGATTTAACAGCTAAAAAAGAGATGTTGAAGTACATAAACTTATCTTCAATTCTGCCCCTGCTTGCATTACGCTCTTGAAAACTTTATCCAGTTTTATTGTTAATCACTTCATATTTAAACTTCTTGTAGTGCTTTGAGTTATTTAAACACTGAAGATCCTGTGTAGTTGTTATAAACGTTAATATCCTGCGAATAAATACGGATGTGGATAAATCTACGTACGTATTACCTACCCACATTTCAAATATAATTATTTATCGTGTTATTTTTTCGTGTGTCAATATCAAGTGACATTGTTGAATTCTAACTTGACAACTAACACGAACCGTCAAACTCAATTGAAAAATCATTCGACCGTTACTCAAGACTAAAAGTGTTGCCACTTTTCGGAAATCTCCCCATACACGGTATTCTGCAAAATGAATATTTGTAGTAAATGTACTAAACAAATCAAGTCGAGTGATCTCAAACATTGTACCAAGTGCAACTCCACTTTCCACTACCAGTGCTTAGGACTGCCCACGGAGAACTTTGCAAAAGAATCGAAAGCGTATAAATCCACTTGGAAGTGTTCGGAGTGCAAAATTTCTGACAAGCGACAAGAGAACTCAAGTACACCATCACAATCGGCACTACCAAAACCTGACTCTCATGTGAGTGATAATAACGAGGACTTGAAAAAATATATTGACAGGAGGCTAGAAGAGTCCCTATCACAGCTCTTAAAAGCCATTAGAAGTGATTTTACGACTCAAAGCTCTGACACGAGTAAAAAAATTGAGGCACTTACAGAGAGTATTAATTACATGTCCACAACTTGTGACCTACTCAAAGAAGATCTTGGTATAAAAACTACTAAGATTAGTAATCTGGAGACAGAAAACAAAACATTACGCTCGCAATTGACTGACCTCAGCAACAGGTTGAACCAGTTTGAGCAACATTCTCGTGATTGCAATTTGGAAATTCAGTGTGTTCCAGAAAACAAATCCGAAAACCTAAAGTCAGTTATTAGAGAGCTCGTCACTACTGTGGGTTACACCTTGCCTGAACACGAGCTATCAAATTACCATCGAGTGGCCAAAATAAATTCTGATTCCAGAACGGGGTCTCCGTTCAATAATAGTTAAGTTGTCAAGTCCTCTTGCTCGTGATATAATAATATATATAATATAATTGCTGCAGTTAAAACATTCAATAGGTCAAATCAAAATAACAAATTAAATTCCTCACACTTAGGTCTGCCTGGTGAAAAGAAACCTATATACGTGTGTGAACACTTGTCTCCTGATAACAAGAAATTGCATGCAGCAGCCAGAAAAGTTGCAAAAGAAAAAAAAATTCAATTTGTGTGGGTACGAAACGGTCATATTTATATGAGAAAAGACGTGACCTCTAAAAGTTTCTTAGTTAAACATCTTAACTCCTTGAACTCTCTATAATTTGTATAAAATAATTTATGGTATCTTTGTTAAATACTTTTAATAAATGTTGCAATATCAATATCTTGTATCAGAACGTAAGAAGCCTTAGGACGAAAACGAAGCAATTGTTAACTAATGTTCTTAATGAAAATGTAGATGTTGTTCTGCTAACGGAGACATGGCTGAATGATTCGGTGTTCGATCATGAATTATTTGATAATAATTACCTACAATAAATAAAATATACATAATACATAAAACGTTTTTGACTGCATAATTAAAATGACTAACTGTAGTGCATGTAAAAAGACCCTTAAAGCATCTGAGAGGGCGACATGCTCTCGAGGCTCGTGCACAAAAAATTACCATTTCGTTTGTGTCAACTTATCTGTAGAGGACTACAGAAAATTACAAGTTTGGGTATGTCCGCTGTGTACGTCTAAGCAACCTAAGTGTGGTGATAACTCTGATACACCAGTGAAGTTGAGTTTAATTCTACCTGCGGATGATGCTGGTCGAACCAATGTAACAGTCAGAAGAGGTACTCCGACCCCTACTTCACCTCAAGATGGCGCCGATATTCCTAAAGCACCACCAGCTGAACTGGCAGTTCCCGAAGGACAGGCGGCCATGGCGAACATAGTGAAGCAGGAGGTTATTAAAGCCATTAAAGATACGATGGCAGTTCAGTTCCAGGCACTAGGTGAGCGGTTGACCAGCCTCGAGACATCTGTCAAATATTTAAGCGGTCAATGTGACGATATGTTTAAGTTCTACTCCACCACGAAAGCAAATATAGCCTCCCTAACTGACGCGAACAAACAGCTACGTGAAGAGCTTAACGCGGTGAAGGCGCGAGCTAAAGCGCTCGAAGACTCACAGGCCCGCCAGGACCAATGGTCCAGGGCACAGAACATAGAGTTAGTTGGTGTCCCTGAGACTAATGGAGAGTCAGCCGTCGACCTAGTCATAAAGATTGCTGCTCAAGCCGGAGTCAGCGTGAAGTCAGAAGAAATTGAATTTGCGCACCGCGTGCAGCCGCGCCGGCCAGCCAAAGCCAGCGGCAGCACCAGCAGCAGCACCAGCGCCAGCGCTAACTCGGGCACCATCAACATCAGCCGCGCCATCGTAGCCCGCTTCCGACAGCGTGCGACCAAGGATGCAGTTGTCGCCGCTGCTCGAAAGCATCGCAATCTTACATCTAGGGATCTCGGAATGGGAGGCGAAATCAAAAAAATATATGTCAACGAACATCTAACTAAAGAAAATAAAATACTTCTAAAATCCTGCAAAACAAAAGCGTCAGAATTTAATTATAAATATGTGTGGACAAAAAACTGTCGTATTTATATAAGGAAAACAGACATAACGCCTCCCATAACGATAATAAGTTCATCGGATTTAGAAAGGATAAATTAACCACTTTTTGTAAAACATTATCATTTAATAACAAACAGTTACATCACATAATAATCCGTAGCCTATCCTTTGTAACCACAACAACAATACAAACGACACCTGTTTACAATACATATAATATTATAATTTTCCATAAATCACCATTATTATCAAAACATTACAAAACCACTTATATTCTAACACAACCTAACCTAATCCTCAAGTATATTAAGTATTATTGCTTTTATTTATCACAGAGCAATGAAATAATCTTAGCATTACAGTTCCACAGAAGCTTTGATGTCTCACTTAATCGTATTTTGCTAAACATTATTATGCGTCCGACACACAATGTATTGTACGTATATCCATATGGTTCACTATTTTCACTTAGTCACAATGATGTCATTAAATAAACTGCAATTTTTATACCAGAATGTGCGCGGATTGAGAACGAAGACGAACGACTTTTATAACAATGCACTGGTATGCGATGCAGATATAATCCTTATCACAGAGACATGGCTCTACGATGGTATCCTGGATACTGAGGTGAGCGGCGATAGATACGAGGTATTTCGGCGGGATCGCGGTTCACTCGGGGGTGGCGTCATGATCATGAGCGCAGCGCGGCTGGGTGCCCGCGCGCGCCCGGAGTGGCAACGTGACGACCTCGAGTGCGTGTGGGTGACTGTGCCGGGTGGCTCGCTCGGGGCCGGCACGTCCTCCGCGCCCGCTGCCGCCTCCGCCTCAAACCAGTTAGGCCGACCATGCCATGATCTGCATATAGGTGTAGTTTACCTGCCTCCTGATAGATGTATACCTACGCGCATACACACATTACTTAGCGTTCTAACGATCATTTTGGATAAGCATCCCAGTGATAACATTATTTTAGCGGGAGATTTTAATTTGCCGTGTATTCAGTGGTCTTTAGGTAACGCTGTATTGATGAAAAAGGGCTCACTTGAAATTCAAAATGCTGCCTCCAGTCTAATTAATGAAATGTCATACACAGGTTTTTATCAATATAATACAATAGTAAACTCGCACAAAAATACTCTTGACCTAGTTTTTGCGAATTTCTCTTTAGAATTAAGTAAATCAAATACTCCATTAGTTATAGAAGACGCTTATCACCCCTCTTTCTATATAGACGCAAGTTACATAATAATACCCCCCTTGAAAACAGCACCGCGTAAAAAAATACTTTTTTGGAAAGCTGATTATTCTACTATTAATTCGTATTTTTCAAACATTGACTGGCCCAATTTACTCGTTACTTGTAATATAGAGGAAGCTGTGGATAATTTTTATAAGATTTTGTATATGGCCATAGAACAATATGTGCCGCATATAACGGTATATAATACCTACGTTTACCCAGTGTGGTACAGCCGAGATTTAATAAGGCTTATAAAAGAAAAATCAAAAGCTCATTCTCATTGGAAAAAATATAAAAATAAGTTAGAATATCAGACGTTTTCGTCTTTACGTGCGAAGGTAAAAGTCTTAAAAGATAGTTGTTTCAAATCCTACATAACATTTTCCGAAAATAAAATAAAATCGTGCCCCAAACTATTCTGGTCTTACGTCAAATCGAAAAGAAAAAACAGTACTAACTACCCTAAGCTAATGCTTTATGACAACACTAGCCTAACTAACGAAACACAAATATGTTCAGCCTTCAACGAATTCTTCTGTAAAAATTTTAGTTCTTCGTCAACAAATCATCCGCCAAACCACACTAAAATCAATATGAGCTCAGATAACCTACATAGCATACATGTAAAAATTGATTATATAAATAGACTACTAAAGGGTATTGATCCTACAAAGGGTGCTGGCTGTGATAAAATTCCTCCGGTTTTTTATGCTAACTGTGCAGACTCACTGGCAGCGCCCATTACATGTATATTTAATCGATGCTTTCGTGAAGGCTACCTACCAAGAATCTGGAAAACTGCACATTTAGTCCCTATTCACAAAAAAGGCACCAAAACATCAATTGAAAATTACCGTCCAATCTCCATTTTGAACACCCTAAGCAAGTTGTTAGAAAAAACCGCGCATAACCACCTTTATCCTTTTATTTACCCTAATATTCCTTCTCAACAACACGGTTTCATTAAGGGTCGCTCTACAAACACGAACCTGGCCATCTTCACAAACGATGTTCTATTAGGTATGGATCGCGGGTCA
This sequence comes from Selenia dentaria, assembly GCA_917880725.1. Taxonomy (NCBI): domain Eukaryota; kingdom Metazoa; phylum Arthropoda; class Insecta; order Lepidoptera; family Geometridae; genus Selenia; species Selenia dentaria. The sequence goes on along the minus strand of OU862888.1, from coordinate 13,125,139 downwards.
CAGGTTGATGTGATCTATACGGACTTCGAGAAGGCCTTCGACCGCGTTGATCATATGATCCTGTTAGGCAAACTTCAAGAACTTGGCATTTGCGGAGATCTTTTAAGATGGATCGAATCCTATCTTCGGAATCGCTGTCAGGCTGTTGTTGTAGGTGGACATCGTTCTGACTTCATAAATATTCCCTCGGGCGTTCCTCAAGGGTCAATTCTCTCTCCTTTGCTTTACGCTGTGTATTTGTACGATATAGGAAAGTGTTTTCAGTTTTCTAAATATCTTATGTACGCAGATGACACAAAAATTTACTGCAACATCAAAAGTGAAATTGACTGTGAAAACCTCCAAAAAGACTTAAACAGCCTAACACAATATTACTTGGACAATAAAGTTTCAGTTAATGTCAATAAATGTATGCTGATGACATTTACTAGGAAGAGGAAATTAATAAATTTTACTTACAAAATTAGTAATAATAATATTAAAAAAACGGAGATAGTAAGAGACTTGGGTATTCTACTTGATCAAAAATTATCCTTTAACGAACATGTCTCAGACATCGTAAGTAGGTCATACAAGAACTTAGGTTTTATTTTACGGATTAGTAAACCCTTTTCGGATATTACTTGCATGAAAGTACTTTATTTTTCTTTCGTTAGAAGTATCCTTGAATACTGCAGCAATGTCTGGAATCCTCAATATATAACTTATATACAAGAGCTCGAAAAAATTCAAATCAAATTTTTAAAGCATTTGAATTACCGCTCAAGTCATAAATGTATTAATTATGAAGAATCCTGCAAAATACATAACTGCTTATCACTTCAAGACAGACGTAAGCTTCTTGATATGCTGTTTCTTCATAACGTGTGCCATGGTGCCATCGACAGCACAGCCCTAACGGAAATGTTCCTGCAGCTGAGTGCCCCCACACTCCGCACAAGGCACACGCCTCTGTTCTGCCTCCCGCGCACACATTCTAATTATTTTGAAAACTCCATTGTGTGTCGAACGCAAAAAAGCTTCAATAAACACTTTAGCTCAATTGACTTGTTTAATAGTAAAAAACAAAGCTTCAGACACTCTGTTATTAATATATTAAATAATGGATGTTTATAAGAACCTACTCGTACCTACAACTGGATAAAGGGATGGTTTAATATTGTGACCGCTAACACGAAAGATAGATATCCTTATCCTTGTTTATTCTTATTAACTGTATTATATTAACACTCAATTAAAGATTAACTTAATTATTATTTATAATATTATTATACACATATTATTATATGTATACTATTTGTTGACCCTCATACACACATGCAACAAACACACATACTGCACGCACACTGTGGTTATTGTCGCCTGTACACATGTCGGATACCCACTTTTTGCTCAACAGATGTATATATTTGTAAATGTAACACTTAAATTTTCTGCTCTCTATTACGTTTTTATTTTTATATAAAGTAAATCCATAATTGGATGTGAGACTTATCAATAAGTTAATTTAATTATGCTTAAGATCTGTGGATTTTGTGAACTTAAATAAATAAATAAATAAATAAATAAATAATAGATACACTGTATTTAGGCGTGATCGTAGTTCTTCGTGTAATGAAAATTGTGAAGGTGGTGGAGTGCTTATTGCCGTACAAAAAAAACTACATCCTGTTCGTAAAAAAAGTGGGAATCGTCCGACGAGGACCTTTGGGTAGTTATCAAACTTAATCAAGGTACAACAACGGTACCTTTTTGTATCTGTAACCTTTATCTGCCATCACCTGCCAAATATTATAAACTAGAAAACTATCTGTTGAACATCACAGATGTTGTTCAACATAAAATGCCTCGAAATTCCCTGTTTTTGTTGGCAGGAGACTTCAATCAGCCATTATTGCAATGGAGAAAAGATATAAATTCCAATGCACTCCTCCCTTCTTGCGCCACAAACTCTATGGAAAGCATGCTTGTTGACACTCTTTCATTCAACGGCCTTCATCAAATCAATTCGATTAAGAACGTTGATGGTCGGTCTCTTGACTTAATTATTACCAATGCACACAAATCTTTCACAGTTAGCAACTCACTTCCACTTGTAAAAATAGATAAATACCATCCAGCCTTAAAAATACAACTTAAATTTAAATCATCTAAGCCTCCTAAACTGAACTATAGTACTTGCTTAAATTATTCGAAAGCTGATTATTCAATCATCAAGGCAGAATTGAACGAGATCAACTGGAATGACCACTTTTCAACTAATTGCAGTGTTGACGAAACTGTTGAAATCTTCTACAACATCATTAATTGTATCATAATCAAGAATACGCCACAGAGTCGAACAGGTAATAATAACTATCTTTTTTGGTTTAGTCGTCCCTTACTTAAATGCCTGAAAGAAAAAGCAAAATTCCACCGTAGATACAAATTATATTCTAATCCAAGGGATTTCGCAACTTACCAACTCCTACAAGATGAAGAACAACCTAACAAGATCGGTGCGGTAGCATGATTCAGTATTGTTTAAACAAATTCAAAGAAGAATCCAAGATCAATATCAAGAAAGATCTTAAATATTTCTGGAAATTCATAAAATCTCTAAAATGTAATAGTAATGATGTACCCGACGAAATGTTTTTGAACAATGAGAACGTACAAGGTGGGCGAAACATTTGTGAGCTGTTTTCTAGTTACTTTCACTCTATATACTGTAATGTATCTACAACTACAGCCACTACAGTCACCGAGTCAGTTAAACATAACACGTCAATTGGTTCATGTTATATTTCTGAATCTGATATTCAAAGTTCGCTCCAGCGCCTCGATATTAATAAAGGACCTGGACCGGATTCTATCCCCCCTATTTTTCTTAAAACTTGTTCAGACCAATTAACCAAACCTCTCCACTATATATTCACTAAATCACTTTCTCAAGGCGTATTCCCAACAAAATGGAAGATAGCTCATATTACACCTATTTATAAAAACGGCGACTTAAGTGGTATCACAAACTATAGACCAATATCAATCTTATCCTCCATTGGCAAATTATTTGAATCTATCGTTAAAAAAGTAATTTACTCTCATTTGGCGCCATTGTTTAATCCACAGCAACATGGATTTTTGCCGAGACGATCCACCCCATCAAACCTTATGGGATATGTGGGTGACATATTGCAAGCCATGGAAAATAAATATGAAGTTCATTCTATCTACACAGATTTTTCAAAGGCATTTGATGTCGTTGATCATAACCTGTTGATTGAAAAGCTAGGGCATGCTGGGATCTGTGGCTCTTTATTAAGGTGGTGCGAATCTTATCTTAAAAATCGTTCTCAACTTGTTGTCATTATTAGAGGATTTAAATCAGCAACCAAGACAGTGGTATCTGGTGTTCCCCAGGGTTCTCACCTCGGACCTTTGTTGTTTTTAGTTTTCATCAACGATCTGTGCGCATCAGTAACATCCAGTTTCCAAATGTTCGCGGATGACCTTAAACTCTACAGAGTAATTCGGCAGATTGAAGACACAACTATTCTTCAACAAGATATTGACAGAATCAGTTATTGGTGTTCTTTAAACAAAATGGTTTTAAATGCCGGCAAATGTTTTCACATAAAATTTACGAGAAAGCTCAATCCAACGCCTGCTGTGTACTATATAAATGACATTCCGATTAATGAAGTATCTAGTATACGGGACCTGGGTGTCATCGTCGACGCTAAAATGGATTTTCGCGATCACATTGATTGTATTACGAAAAAAGCAGCACGTCTTGCTGGATTTGTGACAAGACAAACTAAACTATTCGATGGAAGTGAAATCCCTATGTTACTATTTAACTGCTACGTGCGATCCCTTCTGGAGTACTGTAGTCCCATTTGGAGTCCCTCATACGGTGTGCATGTAAATCGGCTCGAAACTATACAAAAAAAAATTCTGTACCATCTATCCTACTCTAGAAATCTTTGTCGCTGTCTGGAGTCATATACTTCTAGGCTTAATCATTTTAAAATGCCTTCGCTGGAACGTAGACGGAACGTCGCGGATATAGTGTATCTGCATAAGATCATTCATGGCAGAATCGATAGCCCAGAATTGCTCAGTAACATCTTATTTAAGGTGCCTCGCTCTAGCAGCCGTCTTTGTAACCGAACAACTTTCAGCGTTATCTCATGTCGAACTAACTATGCAAAATACTCTCCAATATTAAGAATGTGTTCATTGTACAACGATTTATGTCACGATATTGACATATTTAGTACATCTACTAATGGCCTAAAGAAATGTCTTTTTTCAAAATTGTAACTAATTTTAAACAGTTAAGTATATTAGTATATTTTTTATTAAATAAATTATTGTATAATTATCGTATAAGAGCATCATCTAGTAGAAGCATGCTGTGTTTATCTCAAGAAGGTTGTGCACTTGTTAATAGATTTATATAACGCACTTTAATTTTAGAACTATAAGTCTTGTGTTACGACCAGTTTGGTAAAACAATAAAATAAAAAAAAATAAAAAAATAATAATAAACGCATCCTTTATCACTCGACTGCGGCAAAGCCTAAAAGGAGGGTCGTATGTGTTTTTCTTGTAATATATAATGTGATATGAAAATAAAATTATTAATAATTGGTGATATTGTAATAGCTAGATTTATTTTATATAAGCAAATTTGTTCTTGTAATAATATATAAGTTTCAATGACTTCCATGTTATAAATTTGTATTTATATTTATAGATATGTATGTCCGTTTGTATGTCCGCTCGTAACTATGGTGACCAATCTTGGAGTTTTATTTGATTGCCTCCAGATAGAGGCTGTTAGTCGCAAGACATTTGCATCACTCAGACAACTGCGTAATTTTTTACCAACTGCTACTAAAGTCACACTTGCACGTTCTCTTTTACTTCCTATTCAAGACTATGCGGATGCCTGCTATTTAGACCTAACGGAGGACCTTACTGTGAGTTCTTAAAGCAGGACATCTAGAAAACTGCCCAGATTACTCGTATTTGTACCATGACAACGTTAAAGCAGGCCTGCCCAGACCTACTATTCAAGAACCGCAGAAAAACCGTTCACCTGTTTTTTTTGTATGGACTCTCGTTAACATATCGCTCTAAATCCGCTTAGTATATCAGCTTACAAACGTCTAGGCGTCTGCGATGTTGATTTTAGTTAATTATCAGAATACCATGGACAACATTATCCTTTCTCCTTTGAGAAAACAATATTTAAACAGTTCACCTAAATGAGCGTCATGGTATGATTTCATTCAAAACTGTTTAAGCCAGGTTTAAGAACTGCACGGAACTTGCATGGTTTTTATGTGGCTGGTAGTAAGGCCCCAGCTTAACAAACTTGAGCGTCTTCAAAACTACTCGATACGGTTCATTTTTGGTTTGCGTAAATATGACCACATCTCCGAATTCAGCAATATGCTCAAGTGGGTTCCTATTCGTCGTCGGCGGGATACTCATATTTTCTCTCTCCTCTACAATATTTTGTTCAATCCCACTTCTCCTCGCTATCTTAAAGAGCGTTTTAAATATCATCACACCTCCTGTACTTGTTTCTTAAGGTCATCAGAGAATCTTCGCGTATCCTCGTTGGGTCTTCGTCTCGCTCAAATGTGCGGTTCGAGCGGGGAAAGGGGGTCAGGGCTATGCCCTCTGCCCCTGGCACGTCTCCGTCCACGACGGTGGGCGGGTCTCTTGGTTGGTATGTATTACCACGGCCTCACTGTACTGCCACCCCAGTGACCAAAATAATATACCTACGCGGGTGAAGCCCAGCGGACCGATCGGCTACACAGTCGCTGGCCACTGGGGGCAGCACTGATACAGCCGTGGCATCCATACTATCTTCTGTTGTCCTGGATTTCTCTGGGAAGTAGGTCCCTGGGATACGGCTTCATTTTTCTGCCCTCTTGATCGGGCGGTCGGGTGTGATGGGGGGCTATGCCCCTGATGTGTGGCAGTCTCGATTCGTCCGCTTTGGCGGACATTTTGATCGCCAGTCGCTCGACGAATTGCTGTAGCGTCTCTTGCTGGAGGTCTCTCGCTATAGTTTCGTTCCTGATGTATCGTGGGGCGTTAACTATAGCGCGCAGTGTCAGGTTTTCTTGGCTCTGTAGCTTCTTGCGTAGATGGGTAGCTATCTGGGCGTACCACGCCGGGGCGGCGTAGGTGAGTATTGGCCGGACATACGTTTTGTATATCATCAGTCTCACCCGGAGTGGCAGCTTCGAACGTAGTACAGGCGTCAGGCGTGCGCGGGCACCTTTCGCTCTTCCCACTACGGTATTGACGTGCTTCATGAACGTCAGGTTCCGATCGATTTCTACGCCAAGGTATTTTACAACCTGGGCCCATGGAATCTCCTGGTTGAGCAGTTGCAGCTGTGTCGGCAGTGTCGATCTTCCCATTACGATGGCTTGAGTTTTGGTGACGTTGACCGTCATCCGCCACTTCTTCAGCCATTCGGGTAGGGCGTCCAGATTCTCCTGAATTCGTTTGACGGCGGCTTCTGTTCGGATCGAGGAGGCGTAGTATGCGGCGTCGTCTGCATACAGGGCAAGCTTGGCGTTGCCTATCAGCGGGATATCATTAGTATGCCAAGCGTACAGGCTGGGCGAGAGACAGCTTCCTTGCGGTACCCCGGCACGTACCGGCTTTTCTGTAGATAAGGCCTCCTCGACTCGAACCGTGACTCGTCGGTCCGTAAGGAAAGTTCGAATCAACTTGATCATGGGCTTCGGCATCGGGCTCTTCGACAACTTGTACAGCAGGCCCTCATGCCATACGCGGTCGAAGGCCTTCTCCATGTCGAGTAACACAGCCACAACATACTCCTTCTTGTTATGGCTAGTGGCCATTTCGCTGATGACTCGCGTCAGTTGCAATGTGGTTGAATGCTCTGCCCTAAACCCGTACTGCTCCTCTCGAGGTACAATGTGCGGTGTTAAGTGCGGTAATAGCAACCTTTCGAAAGCTTTCGACAAGGTGCTAAGCAGCGTGATAGGTCGGTAACTGTCCGGTCTCTTCGGGTCCTTTCCGGGTTTAGGGAGCATTATAACGACGCCAGTCTTCCAGGTCCGTGGGAAATGGCCACAGCGCATAACTCCATTAAAAATCCTGGTCAGCGCTGCCAGGGCTCTTGGCGGGAGGTGCTTTAAGACTTCGTTTGAGATCCTGTCGAACCCTGGGGCTTTCTTGTTCGGCAGGCGCCTTATCAGTCTCTGCACCCGTCCAGGTGAGAAGATGATGGGCGCCTCCTCTTCTTCAGTCACGTCCGGGGGTGTAGACAAGTAGAGTTCTACCTGTCTACAAATGGTGTCAATATGGGTGTTATCACTGGTCGGGTTGGGCTGAAATTGCGCCTCCAAGTGGTCCGCGAAGATCTCAGCTCGGTCTGTGGCGACGAATTTTAGAAGGCCGTCCCGCCCGACCAGTGGTCTAGTCGGCTCCGGGGTGCGCGATAGTTGGTGGAAAAGTCGGTGTACTGATGGAAGTTCCGTTTCCACCGAGTCTAAGTGCTCTTCCCAACTATGCGTGGCGTAATCTTGTAAGGCGGTCTTTACGCGCTCCACCAGCGCGTTCAGTTCGCTCTTTAGACGTGGGCAGCGAGTTTGTTGCCACAGCTTCCTCTTCTCCCTTTTTTCGCTAATAAGGTTCCTGATCCACGCCGGGAGGAGTTGCGCCCTCTCTACTGGCGTGGCGGTGTGCGATGCTGCCTCGAGGGAGGATTGGATAGCTGCGGTCAACTCTTCCGTGGCCGTTTCAAGGTCTTCCGGTGTGCGTATCGGCCTCGTCTTTGTACGCTCCTGCGCTTCTCTCTGGAAGGCTTCCCAGCAGATCTTCCTCTTCCTGGCGGGAATGGCAACTCTGCTTGGGAGCTCCATCAGCGTCAGGAGTACCGGGCGGTGGTCTGAAGGCAGGTCTGGTAACACCATCTGGCTAGGCGGCGTCCTCAGTCCCTTGTATACCGTGACGTCTAGTATATCACCATTGTCGTGGTAGTGATAGTGAGTGGGCTCGTCTGGCCCTATGACATCATAGCAATGGTCCACCGAATCTTGAAGTAAAACTCTCCCATCGCGGTTTGTTTTGGTCGAGTTCCAGTGGGTGTGCTTGCAGTTGAGGTCTCCAGCAATGATGGTGGGTTCAGTGGTGTGTAGGAGTTTCCTAATTTCTTCGGGCTTGAGTAGGGTGAGCGGTGGTTTATAAACCGCAAACAAACGCCGCGTTTCTCCGGCGATGTTAACAAGCACACCCAAGGCATGAATGGACTCGAACTCTTCTAGTGGGATGAGCTGGTGGATGATTCGTCGGTGGACCAGTACTGCAAGGCCTCGAAAGGCGCGCCCAGTATCTGACACCTCGTCTTTCCGGTATACAAGGTAATTCGGTATCTTGAACCTTTGTCCCTGCTTCAGATGCGTCTCGCTGACCAGTAGTACGTCAATATTATGCTCGCGGAAGAAGATGGTCAGCAGTTGTTTCTTCCCCGCGAGCGACTGGGCATTCCAATGTACGATCCTAAGCCCGTGATCCATTATTGGCGTTCAAAATTCTCATAAGGCCCTGTAGAGTGGCCGTTTCGGGGTCGGTGCCTTTTTGCACCGCCTCCAGGATCTCTTTAAGCACGCCGATAGTCTGTCCCAAGGAGTCACGGCGTGGAGCATCTTGCTGTTGTTGTGGCTTTTGCGCCTTCTTTCTGGGCTTCTTTTTGCCTGTCTTTGGCCCGGTTCCCTTTGGCAGGTTTGCCGGCGCCATTAGGGTCGCTTCTGCAGTCTCGTCGATGGTTGCTGTTACAACTAGGGCGGTACTCCGACGGTTTGTCTGGGTAGCGGCCACAGTTCCCGCCTTCTTGTTGCGTGACTCCTTTCTGAAGATCGGGCATGCCTTAAAGTTGACGGGGTGCATCCCCTGGCAGTTTGCGCAGGTTGCCGGTTCTTCCCGGGGGCGCGGACACTCTTTCGCCGAGTGCTCTTCGCCACAGCGCACACAAGCCTGGGCTCGGTGGCAGTTGTGCGAACTGTGGCGGAATTTCTGGCATCGGTGGCACTGTGCGGGGCCTTTCTTGCCGACCATGCCTCTATGACTACGCCGGGCATCAATAGCAACTCGGTTACGTCATAGATAGCCGGGATCGTCTGCGCGTTCTTTCTCAGCTGCACGTAAAAGATACTGCCAGGGCGCCCTTGCCTGGCTTGGATGTTCTTGACGTACTCTGGCTCGAACCCTTTCTCTTCGAGAGCCTCCTTGATCTCCTCGGGATCAGTGTCTGCTGGTAGGCCTCGGAGGGCCACTTTCAAACTGCGTTCCGCAGGCAGCGAGTAACTGAACCAGCTGATGTTTTCCTCTCTCTCAAGCTGGATCAGATACGCTTGTATTGCTCGGTACTCTATTTCGTCGGCCGGCATAAATCTTATGCCTTGTCCGTATGGTCGTCCGTTAGGCGGTCTCCCCAATTTGGAAGCTATCTCCTTGAAGTGGAACGTCCAGTTCTCGATACGTTCCACTATCAGAGGAGGATAGCGAGAACCTTTCTCTTTGGCGGGGCGGGGCGGGCTGCGTATCCATCACCTCTCTCTGCTTCTGTCCCGCTCTCGCAGTCGTTTGCGTTGGTTGCGGGGGTGCTGTGCGGGGGGTAGCCTTTGTGCCACCCTGTTTCTCTGTTTGCGCTACGCGCGCGAACGAGGGTTTCTCAGTGGTTGCTACACTGTCGGTAGCTTTTCGGTTCTGTCTTTGAGGCAGCGGGGCAGCGCTAGTACTCGCCGATATCGAGTAGCATGCCTTCCGATAGGGCCTCGGCTTCAATAAGCCGGGCGAGCGTGATGATATCACGTTCGTGACGCCCCTTCGGCGATAGTGCGCTGGTGGGCACGGGTTCCGTGCGCTTGAGGCTCGTATCCGCAACAGGAAGGTTACTTTCCTCGTTGTCGGACGAGTCGGAGTCACTATCGCTACTTTGGTTAGCAGTAGCAACGGTTACGCGGCTCTCAGAAGGGCCTTTTTGCTTCGGAGGGGTGGTTAGGTCCTCTGTCAGCGGTGGGTGGCCCTTAAAAGGGCCTTTTTTCGGGTCGCCGCAATCCATGTCGGCGGCTATGAGGGTGTACGTTGCGCGAGTACTGGAGCGAGTATTATGCAAGCATAGTACTCACTCCGGCGTTCGTAGGGCGCGTATCCTCCACACAACAATTCGGTCTATAACCATTCCTTCACTCTCGAAGCCGTTAGGCTTTGGAGCGCACTACCACTTGAGGGTAAAGCGTGCTCTGTCACTCGCCGTTCTATCTCTCTCGCTAGAACTTTTCCAATGTGTTGTTGTTACGTATTTTATAACTCCTTTCACATAAACATCGTAACAATTGTGTAGGTAGGTATATAATCTCAATTCGATTATATGTTTTTTTTTATGTTTATTACCTCATAACTTTCGACTGGGTGAACCGATTCTCAAAATTCGTTTATTGTTTGAAAGCTGGTGCTTCCCGTGTAGTCTTATAATTTTTTTTTGATTTTATATTGTATCATTTTAAATTTCATAAAATTCGGTACAGTAGTTTGTGAGATACACTCCAATAATTGAATAGAATGGAAGTCGGTATTAAATTTTTCAAATTGTACTTGTTCATCAGTATGTTATATGTATAATTAGTAGGTCAATACATCTTTTTATTCCTACTTAATGTTCCTACTATTTGTGCACCACCATCTCTTTTTATGCTGTTATACTCCTCTCCATTCAAAGGTTGTCTGGAAGAGATCGCTTTGAGCGATAAAATCGCCTATTGTTAAACTATTCTGAACTGTATAACTGTATGATTGTTTTATTATAAGGTGTTCAATAAAGAGTATATGTATCTATCTAAGTACTCAACAGCTCAACCGATTTTGATGAATTATATAGGTACCTACGTCATTAGATCTACTTGACGGCGCGAGTGAGGCACATAATTACCCACCTGCGGCGAAGCTCAAAAGGATGGCGGATCAGAGCAGGCTAATTACTTTCGTAGTCGGGCTAGGTATTCAACTTTTAGTTTGTTTTCTTGTTTCCTTTAAAAGTAGACTCATCGATTTGTTATTTCTCAAGAAGTTAAAGTAAATATATATAAATGTGTCAAGTGAATTTTTTAATCCAAGTAGTCAAAGTCAAGTCACAGTCACATATACAGCGTGTAATAAAAAGGTGTAGTAATACTAAACCTACACACGCAAAAACTTGCATACAATTGGGACCTTACTGCGTCATAGGAATAAGTAAACATTCCGTAATCGGTAACCAAAGATTTTCTTACGCTCATGCAGGTTCATCCCTGAAAAAGTAGGCGGATGGAGTTAAATGAATAGGTGACGTGGGGATTGCAGAGCGCATTGACCCCAACGAACTCCAAGAGTAGGCATGTCTAATAGAGCTGTACGAAAACATTTCGCATAATATTTTTTAACGTAGTATAAATATAAGCGATTTAAATTTTGATACTTAGACATGTTAATCTTGACTAGGAACATATGCACAGCTTTCAGTATTACTACACCTTTTTGTTACACGCTGTTTACCTATGTCTTTCATTATGTCACTGCCCTTGGTTCTAGTAAAGCGATGGGTATATCTCAAACTTTGTAATGCCATTTACGAGGAAAATACACAAACAACGATTCATACTTTTGTACTCTGCCTTCTTGTGTACCTACCTACGTTACAAACAGTTCACGGTTAATAATCCATTATATATACAGGCTGGTTTTATGAGAAGGGCGGTCATGGCCAAGTCCGGAACCACGAGAGTTAGAGAAAAATCGTGAAAGGAGACATACCCTCGATTTATAAGAAAACAATAACTGCATACTTAGTGTTCTTTATCTTTTACTTTTGACGAAAATCGATCTGAATGATTTGTCATAATCAAAAGACACCTGTATTAATTTAACTAATGGATTCTGTTGCTGATAAAGATCAATCTTTGCAAAGAAATGTACTTATTACTAAAAATTTGTACTATATATATATATTGTACGTCAAAGGTCGAGAAAACTCAAAAGTAGACAAGTGAACTAAAATCAATGACCGCCATTGTTGGCTTTTTTTTCCTGCCCTAAATCACCCCCTTGCATCATTACAATTTTCATGTTGATCAGGGACTTGTTCGCTATGACGATTACACGTAACGAGGCGCGTTACGATATCTTGAAAGAATAAAAGTAACTTTGTATTGATTTCACGATCATTAGTTGCTCGAAGTGTTAGGTGTTTGTGTGGTCATAGAAGGCCCTTGATCGAAGTTTGTAATAATAAATTGGTGTACCTATTTAAGTACGTTAAAATAAAAACAATCAACATCAAAATTGCTTTCGGTGATAAGTTTTATCTTTGTTTTAGGGGGTATTAGTAGCAGGGTAAGTTTGCATAAAAGTCGTATATCTTTTAATCTAGACTAGGAAGTAGGTAGGGTTGGCTATAGCCGTCCGGTACCTGATTTTGATGAAGGTGCGAGTTTAGGGGTATCATTGGGGTCCACCTGAAGCCCTTCCAGCAATTTTTTTTTGCCGGAAACGTAGTTTAAATTAATTATGATTAAATTAAAATTTGATAAAAAAAAGTGAAATGGAACGCAATGTTGAGAAAATGGTACAATATTAAGTTGTCAAATTAAGTTGTCAAACTGAGTTAAACGAAACGTATCGTTATCGTTAAACGTAAGAAAAAAAAAAGGCGCCATTTTGTCTTACTGACAGATGGACTGTCATCCATTCATTCCGTTTCTCTCGTAGTTTCGTGAATGTGTGCTCTCTTGTTTTTCGATTTTTATTACGACTTTGGCTTTTTCCCTGGACTTCCTTCGATTGCGCGACGACTTGAAACTTGGCTTGCTTACCGGATTTGTTTGGATTGCTCTACGACTTGAACTTGGCTTGAAAACTGGACTGCACTTGGCTGTAATGGAGTATTACAGTACAATACCCGAAGCGGACGCGGTTTCGGCTCCTGATCTGCCCGTCGAACCTGTTGCCGGACCTTCTTCGGCTCCTGATCTGCCCGTCGAGCCTGTAGCCGGACCTTCTTCGGCTCCTGATCTGCCCGTTGAACCTGTCGCCGGACCTTCTTCGAGTAATGACGACGACGACAACGAGCTTATAACCAAACGAAAACTTTGCGTCACTGAAGTGATTGATCATTGGAATTTAACTGACGTTGTGCGAAAATTGGGCACTAAAGACCAATGCATCAAATATAGTGAAGACCAAGGTCTCATACCAACTGAGAAACGGTGTCGAACCCACAGGACATCCATGAAAGTGTCATACTCATGCGGATACACAAGTTTTGGTACATTTGTGTGCTCAAAAAGATCATGCAAATCTAAATCGGGCAGCGGTGCCAAGATCTCTCGCAGAATTGGCACATTTTTCGAAAATATTGCTATCGACATAATGCATGTTTACTATCTTATATATTATGCATACTCACAAGGATGGACCTACGACCAAACAATTCACGAAGACCCTTATAAAAAAGAAAGGAAGCAATGTTTAAGCCCAAATACTATAGCCGATTGGTTTAATTACTGCAGAGAAGTAGTTGTGATATTTTATTTGGAAAAACAAAATCTTTACAGCGGTAAAATTGGAGGCTGTGGGAAAATAGTGCAAATAGACGAAAGTAAATTTGGAAAAAGGAAATATAACAAAGGACGTCACATTGAAGGCCACTGGGTGCTGGGATTAATAGAAGATGGGTCTGAAGACTTAAGATTGGAAGTATGCCCGGACAATAAAAGAGATGCTGATACTCTCATACCTTTAATTCAAAAGCATGTTTTACCTGGAACAACAATCCACACCGATTGTTGGCGGGCATACGATTGTCTGTCTGAATATGGATACATACACAAAAAAGTGAATCATTCAGACCCAGAGAACCCATTTGTGGGTAAAGATGGAATCCACACCCAAAGAATAGAATCCCAGTGGCGAGCAGTGAAGAGGTTTTTCAAAAAACAAAATTATAACAACCCAGAAAACTTTAGTGATATAATTGTTGAATATTTGTGGCGAAGAGACGTGTATAAATATAAAAGAGACTCTTTTGTACATTTAATGAAAGCAATTAAACATGTTTATGAAATAAACAAGTAATGTATTAAAATGTTTGTTTAATTGTGTCTCTCCTAGCCCTTTAACATTAAGTTTTTCTCATCTATCAACATAACTCTGAGACGGACTGGATATGTTATTGTTGTTATATAATACAATGTTAAGTGAACCGCCTTGATAGATTAGGTGTGAAACAAAAAATAGGTTAGGTTAGGTTAGAACATGACAAACAACGCACGAGCCGAGCGAGCGAAGCGAGCGTGCCGCGGCAGCGGCCGGCGAAGTGCCAGAAGCGAACCGCCTTAATAAGTTAGGTGTGAAACAAAAAATAGGTTAGGTTAGGTTAGAACATGACAAACAACGCACGAGCCGAGCGAGCGAAGCGAGCGTGCCGCGGCAGCGGCCGGCGAAGTGCCAGAAGCGAACCGCCTTAATAGATTAGGTGTGAAACAAAAAATAGGTAAAAAATACTGATATAGCCGAAAGTGAGGTTAAGTACTAAAAAAATTATTACTCAAAAACTAAAGGCCTCCGGCGGGGGGGGGATGCAGGGGGGGCTTCACCCCCTCCCCTCCCCCCCCTCCACCCCCCCTCCCCCCTCCCCGCGGGTACCGGGCGACTATAGTTTAACCATTGAAATATCTCTGTGATATTATATTAAATATATTTTGGACGGAACGTTGGTTCAGGGTCGCCGGAAAAGTGAAGTCAACATGTGGTGCCAGTTGTTGGTACCGTACAGATGACCGAGGATAGAGAAACAATTAAAATCTACTAATTTCTCCTCATATAGTTAGGTATTTACTTATATAATTCTACACATCAATAATAACCAAACCAACTAACCAACTAACCAAAGAAACCAAGTACTATAATATTTAGGTATTTACTTATATAATTTCTACACATCAATAATAACCAAACCAACTATCCAAAGAAACCAAGTATAATATTTAGGTATTTACTTATATAATTTCTACACATCAATAATGCTAACCAAACCAACTAACCAACTAACGAAAGAAACCAAGTATCAACGAACATTGACACTATTGTAATTTTTAGTATATTAAAATTGTCCACGGTCTGCCTTTAGCGAAATTCGATTATACCACATGCGGTTGACGTTTTCGGTTACCTATCAATACCAAGGTTAGCTCAAAGCTTCAGCTTTCAGAGTAGGTACTTTAGTAAAAATGACTCTGAACTTCATCCATTATAAAAACTTTTGATTACATACCCTAATTAACAAGTTATGTACGAAGATTGGTGAAGTATTTGTCAACATGCAAAAAAAGATGCACACGCATTATGTAATAAAACTTGAATAAATTTTATATTTTCATAATATTAGATGCCATCCGTAGATTAAAATTAGCGCCATCTAACAAATTTTACTCGGACTTCTAGTTACTACGTAAGAAGGCGATGTCGCACGCGGAATACAGAAACACCGCATCTAGTTTAATAAACATCTAAAGACTAATTCTCACAAGATGTCGCTACATGTGTTGAAACGACGATTTATAGGAATTTGCCATTTTTACTCAAGGCTCGAGCGAATCCTCCATGGGAATAAAATAAATTTTGCCCATATAGACCTCTGATTCTGCTTAGTGAGCATTGCCCAACTGATTTTCTGTGGCAGATTTTCACTGTACACTGATCTATGACGTGGTAACTTCTTTGAGTGAACCGCCCTGTGTAATAAGTATAAAAACATTTTAATATGAAAAAAGGTATTCACTCACGTAAAAAAGTCAGATCTTTCAGACTATAGTTTCAACCACATCCGGTGGTCTTTTTCAAGGAGAGTGCAGAACGATCGCTGTTGCGTCTCGCCTCTAGACGATGAAATCTTGAAAAAGACCACCGGATGTAGTTGAACCTATAGTCGGAAAGATCTGACTTGTTTACGTGAGTGAATCCCGTAAACGACGTTAGATTTCATAATAAAGTATAAAAACCGTAATGAAATTATATTTTGCATTGCATTGTCGGCCGAGGCACAGAATAAACAATACTATAGCCGTGTAAGACCACTTTGTAGCGAGTACCTAACCACTCACGTTTTCGTAACATCGTGATGAAAACTGGTGTCCGCCTGGCTAGCTACCACACTCATGTTTGAAAATCTGTCGCTGAGCACCTAATAGTTTTTTACGAAGTCCTGAACAGGGCGAGGTGTTTTTCCACTCCTGATCAGCGTCGCCTCCTTTATAAAACTATCAGGTGCGCCCTTGTATTGAACTTTGTTGCCACCTCTGGAATTTATCCACTAAGTACTTACGTTATGGATGCTCTCTACAGGCCGCAACGTTGCACTGTCCGTATTATTGGAGACACTGAAGTCACTCAATACCTAGATAGAACCCCTACAACAGCGTAGAAATATAACTTCTCTAAGCTACCATATGTTTTCTACCGTTTGTTTAATGGCGAATTTTCCTAGCTGTTTTTATTCCTTCCTCACCATTGCGACCCCGAACTACTCGCTCCGGTCTATAGCATGCCATCCATATAGTGTTCACAATTTCTTACCACGAACTACCTCTGTCGTGTAACTAAATTATATATTGCTCTGCGGGCGTACGTTTTTCCTTGTAACTATAACCGTGAAAAAGCATCTCTCAGATCATCATAGGGGGGGGCTATTAACGCAGCTTACGACTGCAAGAATGGTCATCGCTTCTTGATTCCATCTCCGCTTTCCATCAGGCGAGAAGGAGTCACTCTGATGAACCATTTTAAAAACAAACAAACAAACGTAGGATACTTTTTATCCCGAAATTTAGCGCGGTTCCCTTGGGAAAGAGGCTGAAAGTCAAAACGCGTAAAACTATAAGCGTATACTTAGTTGTAATTCAGTAACGCGTGGTCCAACTTTAATTATTCTTTCTATTAGAAAGCTAGGTAAGGTACTTTTTAAGACTGTCCCGCAAATAATTTGAAGTCATCCATTTTGTAGCACAGAAATGACAGGGGATATTTTTTGACATGTTTTTTGTCTTCATTTAAATTTGCATAATGAGTTTTTTGTCATAATAATATGTAGACTTAATTGTTTCCGGTTCAGATGGGCAACGTTCGGGAAGCTTCGATCCATCTGTTCGTCCACAATTATCCATCCGAGGATGTGAATTTTTCTCTCTATAAATTACAATGTTTGAGATCGCTAAAGCAGGCGTTAGTGCTTTAAAAAAGTAATACTATAAAAACAAATGTGTAAACAAATGTCTACGTTTTATATATATATACTATGAACAATAGTTGTAATAGTATATGATCTGAGAACCATCGATGATGATAACGATGGCAGTGAAAAGTACTTAACGATATATTCACATAGGTACTAGTACCTACTAAATTTACACAAAATATGTCATAAAAAACGGAAACTGCGTTGCTTTTGAGATTTTATGAAACCAAAACCTGATATTTTTTTGGGTAAGCGATATTAGTATTACTGTTTACTAGAATTTATTTTAAATAATACGTCTCTAAAAGGCAATGATGCTATTAATATACTGATAATATCAATAAATAAACAACATGTTTTGTCTAAGTAAAAGTTCGAAAAAATCAGCATTTGAACGCACCAACGCCTAGTTTTTTTTTCATCGCAATGCTATGCCAAAAGGGGGTGTTAGAAATTTAAACACTGCCTCACACAAGCGATATCTATCGCTTTTTGCTGCGAGATTTTACAAACCAAAAGTGCCCTTTTCATGCTGGAACGGTGTATTTCTATTTTCTAGTACTCAAACCTCGGTTGGCCCAATGTAGAGTATTATGATCCCTATATGAAATAGGATCGATTGGAAACAAAATATATTCCGATTTGATCATCGTTTTTCGGCACCAAATGTACGGGAAAAGTTTGTGGGAATTTCTAATATTTCTAGTACTCAAACCTCAGTTGGCCCCATAGAGATCTAGAGAGATGCCGATCCGTGCGGTGCGCTGAGTACAAAACCTGGTGTCGCAAGCAACGGCCGGATTCCGAGATTCAACGTATTCTGATAGCTTCAATAAGTTCATTATCCACTGCGGTATAAAATTTAACGTTTGAATATTCGTAAGTGCAAACATTGCAAACTTGCATGCATACAAGCATTGTAAACTTTTTTTATGCAATATCGCGACCGGCAATCAGTTACAAAATAAAAGTTAATAACCGCTGCTTCGCAACGTGTTCTGTTTATGGGCATATTGCTGCGACACCGGTCCCGCTCTCTTTTTATATCTCCCTTTTTTCTGGGATCTGTGGTTGGCCCCATACAGTATTTTGATACCTGTATGAAATAGGATCTTTATTTTGGTATTTTAGCATTTCTTTCGCTAACTGTACTTTGTTTGCAAAAACTTTAAATGCAGTTCAGAATAAAATATCACAAAAGTGATTTAGTAACAAACATCCATCCAACACATTTTAGTAAGAATAATGTATGTATGTATACTAGAAATTTTTTTTTTTCATAGCCGCAAATTGCGCGTTGCGTGACTACTACTAAGTATCAACTTGGTAGTCACTCGCGTGACTTAGTTATACATAGGTACAATTACATAATATATGTAAATAAATAAGTAAATTTCAGTGAGTCATAAGACTCAATTCGAGTCAAAATCAACGGAATTCCCTTAGAACATTTTATGAACATTCTATGTTCATAATACGTGCTCAAGTCTATTCTTTTGCAATTTGAAATGTATGTAAACGTAGTCTGAAACTGGTGCACGGAAAACGCTCGTTTAGAGATATGCAATTATCAATCAACATTACTTGACTCATAATATACTATACATACTAATAAACATTTTACCGACAAACTGAGTAGGTACTAAACTACTTCCATCAAAATTTAAACCTTGATTTTATTTTAAATGTTATCCATACATTTCACATCTGGTCTTGTTATCCTATTAACGTTAATAAATAAACCAAACGCTCTAAATTAATTATTGGTAACACACGCCTATAGCAAATTCATGTCATTGGCCCTTGCGTGTTGTTTTAGTCACAGAGTAACTAATTGAAGAGTAGTAGTGACCTAACGCGTCTCGTTTCGCTTGTCCTATGTATTATTATATATTATATTATAACTGATCTGACCGGTAGGACTATTATGTGTCTCATTTGCCAACAAATGTTTGAAATCGATAAAAATGGCGGCACTATGTCACTTACCAACATTTTTTCCTACTGGAGTTGTCAAAACTAACAAAGAGCCGCCATTGTTTATAAAAATACAATATTTGTTAGCAACTGAGATACATAATAATCCTTGCTGATACTCCCGGATAAGTGTTCCTCAAAAATGTTATTGCCCCTAAATTTTGTGTACGTAGGTATGTAGCAATTTGCTTGTGCAGAACACCAAACTAAACTAGCCAACTAAAAATATTTTTAGTAAAATAAGATATCTCTTATTCTGCTCTTGCTAAAGTCCAAATTCGTATAAGACTAGCGAATGACAATTCTTAAATTTGCCATTTCTGTTCAATTGCGGGTATGTTTCGAGCAAATTTAGTCATCATGTAACTTCGTGCTCTCTAAACTGGTGTATTTACCCACAATTGCATAGAATAATTGAATTTCTAGAATTGTTGTTCTAACAATCTTGTGGCATACGAATGTGAATTTTAGTTTTAACAGAGTAAGAACTATCTACCATAGTTATGAGAGTTTGAGTTTAGTGTTCTGCATAATAGAATTATACCATACCCAATATTATACGGGCACTATAACTACTTACTAAATCGGTTAGAACTATTAGAATTTATTTTATTTATTATTAGAAAAGAAGTGTAATTCATTTGCAATGGTTATTTTACTATGTAGGTTTATTTTTTGTGGTTTTAATTCAAAATGTATTTTCTTGACAAAGTACTGTTTTTTTACTAACCTTTCTCGCCAAGTTCCTAACTTTTCTCTTTAACCACGATTAGTTTAACATTAAATGAGGTCTCAAAATAAATTTTGGTGGCAAAGTATTGTTTCACTAACTTTTCGCTCTACCTGCAATTATCCTAGTATTATAGCTACGAATAATAGAGACTTATTATTATTCGTAGTATTATAGCCATTTTGCGCGGCGTTGTTTAACGTTAATTTTAGGTTCTGTTGATCGGTTCTGAGCTGTTTTGAGCACGACGAGCCTGCACAACTACTAACTACTACTATGCAAAAGTAGTGCATATCATCAAGAGCACAACTTGCCATTTTGATTGGCCTACCGATAACATGAACAAGAAAACAAACCCGACTATGAAAAGAATGAGCGTGCATGCCATATCGCATAAATTCACGTTTAATTTATCAAAAGTCGGTGAGCCGTTGAGTAGTTCCGGACTTAGGAACGGAGATGCATATAGACTAAATACATACCTAGCCATGGATCCTACTCGTAGATCCATGCACATAGCCTTCCTTTTAGCATTTGCTGCAGTTTGTATAAAAGTTAAATCAGCGTTTATTTAGTCTGCCGCGCGGTTTCACGCAGCGTGTTTTCGCTCCACTTCCCGTCCTGCCTTATCGGTAATTGTGTGGCGAACACAAACGTAGCTCGCATACAAAAATCACTCAGTTATAATGTATCCAGTCCTCACGTCAGTGACGGTCAGTGTATATTATGACGACAAGATAGTCGCACGTGTGTGTTAGTTCAAGCGATAATTGTGTTTACGGTGCGGTGACTTCAAAATGATCTTTGTGGGAATTTATGTTTTACTTGTAAGTAAATAAATAAACATTATATATGCTGCGATGCCCGTTATATCAGGGCTAAACAATTAATTTAAGTAGAATAAAACTAATATAAAGTAACAGATCAACAAATATGTGTAAGTATATGGATTGTTTTGGAACTCTTAAACTGCACCCAGAAACGCAAGTATGTACCGAAAGGTATACACATATTATTAACCTTTTAAAGGTTGTGCTAATTTTGACACTCATACCCGAGTAGTCCCTGTTGCGGGACCCACACATTCATACATAATCATAAATAACGAAAACCCGGGAACAAATATTTCTGCTCAACATACAGATAATATACAATAGCCCTAGCCCCAGACACGGTTAAACTGCTTTTTTTAACCCCGCGTTAACACATTGTATGTACTTATAGTGCGTTCGAATAGAGCCCTAGTGAGCGTTTTAGCGAAAATACCGCTAAAAACGCTTACAAAGGGCGTTCGAATTGGGAATCTGTGGCTAAAAATGTCGTTCATGTCTCTTTTTGTTCAGCATTCGGAATGCTAAAAAAGAGGTATTTTTGCCCACGTCCGGATAATGGTTGTTTGTGATCGTTTTTGACATGTATTGGACAGCATAATCATGCGATTTTAGGTCATATGCTCAATTGAGCGTTCGTATAGGGTATAAGCGAAAGTGGCAAAAATAACGTTTTTAAGCTTTACGAACGCTTTAACAAAAGAGTCATCAATGACAACGCCACCAATGCCCTAAAAACTAAACGAACGCACCTTCAATATATATTAGCAGCTGCGCCTCGCAATTTCACAGGCATTGGGGATGATTTTTTATAATGATGAATAGTACCTACTTACGTACCCTATGCCTCTCCCTGGGCTGTAATTTATCTCATTACCAATTTTTTTACCTACCTATATCTACAAATTCCCGGAAAATGTGATATAATATATCACTTTTTCCGGCATGTGACATTTCACTAATGAAGAACTAATGAATATTTTATAGAATATGAGTGTAACTTTATCCCCTTAAACAGGGAATTGCCCATTAATATTGCCTATTATAATTCTAATAATAAGACATGGTCTTTCACTTTCTTTTTTAACGGCAATGTGAAGCTCATAGAGGCGCAACGAGCTATGGAGAGGGCTACGTCGGAGTTTATCTACGTGACCGAATCAGAAATGGGGAGTAGAAAACGAAAGTTAACGACATAGCCCAGAATATAAACCAGTTAAATTAGCAGTAGGCAGGCCTTGCAGAACAGACGGTCGCGGCTAAAAAGTTCAGCTGTGGAGACCACGGACCGACAAGCTCAGCGTAGGTCGTCCACCGAAAAAAAAGAACAGAGGACCTGATAAAGGCCACAGAATGACGTTGGATGCAGGCCGCTTCGAACCGGTCCTTTTGGAAATATATGGGGAGGCCTAAGTTCTGCAGTGGATGTCCTATGACTGAGATGATTATTATAACTATATAGGCTCTAAGTATCTCTTAGTTTTTAGTACTTATCTTGCAATGGTACAGTGCAACTATCACTATGATTGTATGACGCAATTCAGTTTATACTTCAAAAAATGTAAAAATAAAAGGCAACTATGTTCACAACTTCCATTGTGTCTGCGTAACCTTTAAATTATCGTCTCAAGGCCAAAATAATAAGCATAAGGTTTCAAGTTTGAGTCTCTCATCTCGACCAATAAATACATTAATATTATAAACTAGCTGCGCCCCGTGGTTTCCAACGTGTGCTGATGAATGATGATGATGAAAATTTTCATATCTCCTTCCTCGGCGTGTAATCTATCTCTTTGCCAAATTTCATTACGATTTGTACAGATAAGGTAACAAACAAAGAGACCTAGAGAGTGACAGAGTTACACACGTTTTTCTACCGACTTCCAAAAAAAAGGAGGAGGTACTTAATTCGACTGTATTTTTTTTATGTTTGTTACCTCATAACTTTCGATAGGGTGAACCGATTCTCAAAATTATTTTTTTAAAGCTGGTGCTTTTCGTGTGGTCCCATTAAAATTTAATCAAATTGGGGCCAGTTGTTTTTGAGATACACTCCAATAACTGAATAGAATGGAAGAATAAATTTATCAAATTGTACTTGTATAATTATTAAAATTGTATACGTATAATATGGTTATAAATCAAACAGCAGTCAAGCAAGTATTCGTTAATAATAACAATAACTTGATTAGCTAGTTGTTTTCACTGGCGCCAAATAACATAAAGCCTATGCCAATGACTTTATACAAAAAACACTATGTAGGTATATAGAGCTTTATAAAAAGTTCCTATTTTATGCTCGATCGAACGGTCTTGTTGCACTTGATACTTTTGTATTACGGTGTCTCATAATTATTCTTATGGTAAAGTGACAAAATCATCTCTTCAGCTCACTTAGAAAAGCTCTGAAAGGCTTCTTTTCTATCGACTTCCAAAAAGGAGGAGGTACTCAATCGACTGTTTTTTTGTTAATTACTTACCTCATAACTTTCGAGTGGGTGAACTGATTTCCAAAATTCTGTTTTAGTTTGAAAGCTAGTGCCCGTGTGGTCCAATGTAATTAAAATAAATTTTATCAAATTCGGTCTATTAGTTTTTGAGATACACTCCAATAACTGATTTTTACCATAGTAATAGAATGGAAGTCGGTATTAAATTTATCAAATTGCACTTGTATCCAATCAAATCAAATCATTTATTTGTCAGAATACACATTTACATTTTCAGATGTGATGAATCATTTTATGTCAGTGTATTCAACCTGCAAGCAGGCGATACATATATTAATGTTCATTAGATAATTCAAATTAATTATAATTAGGTCGTAATAGATTTTAAGTGATATTCCTTCACGGTGTAATAACAATTGTGCATTAACCACGTCGGTATGTAGTCTGGTTTTAAAGCTATTAGGTACCGGCTAATGATGTTTCGATGAACGGAGCGGCAGAATGGATTTCAAATTTGGCATTTAGATAGATGAAGCGTTAGAATAACACATAGGATGCTTTCATCATCATTATATTGATCATACATAACCACGCGGGTGAAACAGCGGGGCGCTGTCTCACCAATAGTTTAAAGTAGTAAAGCAGTGTCTTACGTTACGGGCGGCATATTGAACCCTGAGTGTAACAGGGACTAGATTTAATAGAGAAGATAGATAGATAGAAGATAACTTAAAAAAATGTAAAAAGGATGTACCTAAATACATTCTTAATAAGAAGGATTTGCAAGAATTGAATAAAAAATTACAGCTGTTTGAATGAAGTAACTGTTTTAAAAACTTATTCTAGACAAATTAAAACAACGATGTTTATGCTTTAACTGTAAAATGCTCGTAAACTGATAAACACGCTTCTCTATTCAACTTGACATCTAGAAACTCGGCGCATGCGTGTGTGTAATAAATGAAGCGTGAAACGTGAAGATAAAAATCTAGTATACAGATCTTGTTTTCACTGATTTAATGTTTAATTCATCATTATTAAACTGGACAAACTTCTTTGTTATTACCACAATGTTTGTTACCATGCGCATTCTTTAGTTGGTATAAAATACAATAATATTTAATAATTCTTTATTTACTATAGCGAAACACCCCCGCTTCGCACACATGTACCTACTTTAGATGAAAAGAGGTGAAAAATGTGTAGTTTGTGTTTTTCTGATTACGTTAAAACTTAATGAGGTGTTATTATAAACTAGCTGCGCAGCGCAGTTTCACCCGCATGGTGATGGATAATGATGATGATGACGATGAAAATATGTATATGTCCTTCTCCGGGATATAATGTAAGTCGCTTAGTCGTGAAAGCGTAACAAACAAAACAAAATTCACTTCACTTCATTAAAATCATTTACAATATAGGTAATGTTAGGATGTGTATCAGTATAATATAGGTTTTTCTTGATGGGGAGAAAAGGTTTTTCGAAATTCAACCTCTAAGGGGGTAAAAATGAGTGAAAACTTTTGTAAGAAAGTCCTTTTTTTTAACTTATAGGTGTGAAAATTTGTATTTAGATAATTCATTTAAAATAAAAAATAGTGTTCCTTAATATTTTTGACAAGGATGACTTAGGAGAGTGAAAAGGGGGATGAAACTTTGTATGGAAAGTCTTTGTTTTTGTACTTATTCGTGTAAAATTTGTATTAAGATAGTTAATTTAAAACAAAACATAGTGTTCTTTTATATTTTTGATCAGGTTGATTTAGGGGGGTGAAAAGAGGGATGAAACATAGTATGAAAAATATTTATTTTAGAAGTTATAGGTGTGACAATTGGTATTTAGACATTTCACTTAAATTAAAACATGGTGTTCTTTTATATTTTAGATCAGGTTGATTTAAGGGGGTGAAAAGACGGATGAAACATAGTATGAAAAAATATTTGTTTTTGAACTTATAGGTGTGACAATTGGTATTTAGACATTTCACTTAAATTAAAACATGGTGTTCTTTTATATTTTTGATCAGGTTGATTTAGGGGGGTGAAAAGACGGATAAAACATAGTATGAAAAAATATTTGTTTTAGAAGTTATAGGTGTGACAATTGGTATTTAGATATTTCACTTAAATTAAAACATGGTGTTATTTTATATTTTTGATCAGGTTGATTTAGGGGGGTGAAAAGACGGATGAAACATAGTATGAAAAAATATTTGTTTTAGAAGTTATAGGTGTGACAATTGGTATTTATACATTTCACTTAAATTAAAACATGGTGTTCTTTTATATTTTAGATCAGGTTGATTTAGGGGGGTGAAAAGAGGGATGACACATAGTATGAAAAAATATTTGTTTTAGAAGTTATAGGTGTGACAATTGGTATTTAGACATTTCACTTTAATTAAAATATGGTGTTCTTTTATATTTTAGATCAGGTTGATTTAGGGGGGTTAAAAGAGGGATGAAACATAGTATGAAAAAATATTTGTTTTAGAAGTTATAGGTGTGACAATTGGTATTTAGACATTTCACTTAAATTAAAACATGGTGTTCTTTTATATTTTAGATCAGGTTGATTTAGGGGGGGCGAAAAGAGGGATGAAACATAGTAAATAACAATATTTGTTTTTGAACTTATAGGTGTGAAAATTGGTATTTAGACATTTCATTTAAATTAAAAAATTATGTTCTTTAATATTTTTTGATAGGCATGACTTAAAGAGGTGAAATAGGGTATGAAACTTTGTATGTAGAATCTTTAGTTTTAGAATGAATGAAGAATAGTTCTTTGTGAAACTTTTTTGAGTTCATTTTATTTAAGCCAATATATTAACCAAGGAGAAACTAGTTGAAATTGATCCGAAATTACCTTCCGTTTGGATTAAAGATGACCTAATTAAAGAAGTCCATTAACTACGCAAGTTGCAGATCCTGGAAAATTAAGTTGATATCTGCGAAATCTATTGTATTATTGGCCAAATATGGCGAATTGCGAATCAACGGGTTAATTGAAATTAAAAAATTAAGGTTTGTTTCGCGATGGCTATAATAAGTCACATGGACAAACTCTGAAATTTGCTGGAGTTGATTTGAACTTTTGTCAAATGTCACGTGTAGTGGCGGGCAATAGTCATGAACATACCTATGAATATACTGTTATAATAATAATACATATCTGGAAAAACTACCCTACGCAGACGAAGTCGTGGGCAAAAGCTAGTATATTATATAAGCCTTCCGTGAAAAAAACATCCAACTGATAGTGAAAACGAAATCTAAGTCCGCATCAAAAATAATTGCGTGGTTTGGGAGCTAGCGGATAACAGACAGGCAAACGCAGAAATCTACATTAGGTATTTTACTATACGTACAGCTTAACTAACGTAACTTTATTACTTAGAACTTACTTAATTACCAATGCACTTTTGTAACATTGAACTTATGAACTGGCAGCGATTGCGTTACAATTAATGTATGCACGTGAAAGAACAAACATTGTCTTATTTATTGTTACCATTACAGAAACAAAAGTTAGCCACACTTTTGTTTTTGTATATATTCGGATGAAATCTGTTAAATAAATAATTATAATTGTAGTCAATGAGTTGTTTTCGGAAGTGTAACTTAAATATGATAATGTTTGTTCTTTCACGTGCATGAGATACATAAATCGTACTCGTAGTAGCCAACATTTAAAATATGCAAAGTTTTTTATACCTAAT
This sequence comes from Selenia dentaria, assembly GCA_917880725.1. Taxonomy (NCBI): domain Eukaryota; kingdom Metazoa; phylum Arthropoda; class Insecta; order Lepidoptera; family Geometridae; genus Selenia; species Selenia dentaria. Next base: position 13,098,119 of record OU862888.1, on the reverse strand, counting down.
TCAACATTTGCTTGTAACAGCTTGAAGTCTTATTGCTTTTTATTCGTCGAGGTCATCACTACAATATTCGATAACCAACAGCATGCATAGTAAATGAAGAGCATCAAAGATTATGATTATTTGATTATTGTAGGTCTAACACGAACCTAAGTAGGTACCTATAATGTGATCGTATCGAAGACGTATACAGTACAAGTTATACCTACTTAGTTTATCTACGAGTAGTACAACTGTGGCATACATTACTAATAGTTTGTGCTGAATACGTTAAGGATACGATAATGTAACACTGACGCAAATTTACGTAATAGGTCCCCTTGTCCTGTCTGACTAACTGATTCACTAACGCAAAGCCTGGTGCTACTAATATGAAATTTTGCCAACTGATGCTTTATAAGTACTTATGGTATGTTATTAGCATCAAGAGAAAGACTAGCCAACCCACATTCATACTTAAAAATAGCCAGGCACCCATATCATGACTATAAAAATATATAATCATATCCCGAAACATCTAAAAGATGTTGAAAAAGATTCGATTTTTTTCGATAGTCATAAAGGATATCTTATTAAAAATGCTACTTCTCGTTACAAGACTTCTGTACAGATAACAGTCAGTATCTTAAAATATTTAATTTCGGTCACTTTAGAACTAGTTTTAATTAAGATAATAGTTAAACTTTACTCCTACCCAGAGTCCAATAAACTCTAGATTGTCCAGCAGGGTTTCATATTGTAATTCATATTAAATTATTTAAGATATATTTATTGTACGCATGAATATGGAGAAATAAATTATTATGATTAAGTAAGGAAGAACCTTCAGAAGCTTTACCCCGAAGAGGTTGAATTAAACTCATTTCTGTAGCTTCGTCCCATACACCAAGTAAGCAAAATATGTTCAAATAAGTGTTCACCCGCCAGCGGCTTCTGGGGGGTGAACTTAGTTGAACATATTTTTAAAATTAATTCCGTTTTACATCATCGACTCCAAAATGTTCCGTAAGTTGTTTATAGGTACGAGTATAATAAATGTCAGTTATACTAAAATGTATAATCAGTAGATATAAGAAATTAGCACGTGGATGTCTGATTCACGGAGTGGCCATTTTTTACTTCATGTCTCATTGCCACAAAAAAAAACCAAAACAAACGCCCGTTCACACAATCAACACAATCAATTATAAATGCTAAACTATGTTGATTAGTATGTTGATTGCGATTTTTTAACGAAGTTATTCCGTAAGTGGATGGAGCTAAAGTTTAAAATCCAAATATGTAATTCATTATTTTTTTCTTTCGTTCTTTTATTAATCGTGTATGGAAGATCGATCCAAACCCGACCAAAGATATATTTTTTCTATATTAAATTGATGACATGAAATTGTGTTTATCAAAGTAATGTTAATTTGTATTGTTATATATTGTACTCGTATTATTAAAATGTATAAATACTTATTAAGACAACTTAATGCAAACGACAAGGTTTCATTTTAAGATTCATATTAAGTTCAGTTAAATTGCAATGTATCATTACATCATTTCAAGTAAATATATGTATTGTATCTTTGATTATGTAAAGTTGTATACTACCGGTTCAACCTTCCAACTCACACTACCATGAAATGTATTGTTTTGCGGGTCACAGAACAAAAGATTTTCTGAAAACGATGGTCAAAGAATTAATTGTAAGTTTACAAGTAGTAAATTGCATTGTTTTTAGATCATTTCGTTAAGCTTTTGGCGTACATCCTATCGTTACCGTATATTTATTTCGAAATTAATGTTGCAGTGTTGTTGATCATTTTCATCTCAGCAGATTTGTCTAAATTAAAATGAGGTTGAACTGGACCTATTTAAACGGTAAAGTCCAGTATATGGCTGGTACACATGTGTCTCATTAAGTCTTTAAGTACAAAAATAACCATAATATTTACAATACAATGTCTAATGCCGATTACAAGCAACATGATGGTAGAGAGTTTGCCCTCAGTTATATGCGATAACCATTCAAAACTTCTGTGGTGAGATCAAGAACATGACTGTGAAATTGTAGAGGGAAGGTGAAATGGATAGGTCGAATGGTATGTACATAGATACCATACATGTATACTAAGATAAGCAGAGTCGATAGAGACACTCCTTGCCTCCATGTCTTGCGACTCTGATTCTGAATCTTATTGAAGATACATTGCAAACAGATAATTAATTAATTAAAACCCTAGATGTAAACAATAAGTAAGAAAAGTACCTAAGTGAATAGTGTATGCCACATTACTCAAATGTGGCATACACTTTGCAACCGGCTTTTGAACCCAGTAACTTCAAGTTTTCAAGTAGTCAATAGCACCTTAGTTACGTTATCTCCATTGAGAAATTATGATACTTAACCAAAATAGCAGAATTGGTTACATTGGCTAGTTAAATTTACTATTACAAAGTCTATTCTTATTATTTCCTTTCACTATTTGTTACCAGCAACCAATTTAATAGCATTAATAATGTATACACGTAGGTATACATACTTAAACTTAAAAATCAATTCATTTACTCATTATAAAATAAAATTAATTTGCAGGTAGCAGTGTTTGGCCTTCAAGCGGCAGATGGCGCTGTTGCGAAAAAAGGTGAGTTTACAGCGCTGTCCGCGTACTATTATAGACCAATATAAATTTATTTAATGTATTTTAGTTATCCCTAGCGCAAGCCTTACTGGCACTTGGTCTGTTTTTGCTATTTGTTTTTACTGTAGAGTTTCCACTATATTCATACCGAGTTGTTTCTATTCGTTTTTACTTTAGAGTTTCCACTATTTTAGTAGGTAGGTAAGTACTAAGATGTTTGTATGGAATACTGTTTTGACGACGAAGTTAAACAATCATCCTATGAAAAAAAAAACACGTTTGTTTTGTGGGAACCTTTTTATTTTTACTCTTAGCATTACTCTTTCATTAACCTTGAATATTTTTTAATAAACGGCCTCTTTTGTATACCTACAGTTAGCAAAATTGTATGGTTTGTTGTTTTTTATCTAGAATCATGAATATTATATTGGTTTTTGCACTTCTCTCGTCGGTGTTGACAAGTTAAGTATACACAGCTATTTAGTGCAAATGTGTGAGATGCTCTACTATACATTTAACATATAATCAATTATTACCTTGGAAATATGTTCAAAGTGATCATGTAAAATTCTATCAATTCAAATCAAATCAAATAATTTATTTGCAAGAATACAACTCAGACTTATATAATAAAAGTCTGAGAAGTACAATAGTACGGTATGTACATTTTGAGTTGTAGTGTAAAATGTGTGGTTTCTGTATTCTTTCAGCAAGCAGTCGGGCAAATATTTCTAATCTTAAAAATACACTAAAATTATTACCAATTTGATCAAATTAATTATATATATCACTCTAAAATTCCATATATTCTTTAATACTATCAAAACTCGATGTTCGATGTTTATACTCGTAGAATCATTCGAGTGATTCAACGGGCAAATTGTGCGTCTGATGGTAATCATGACGCTTGCCCATGACGGTTGCAGTGCCTAAGCTCTAGATGGCACTGCAACTACTTCTATTTAAACCTAGATAATTTCTTCTTTTTCTTTTTCTTTCTTAATTTTTTTCTAAAACAAAGAAGTCATTTTGCAGTACACTGTACTGTGTTCGTCATCTCGGACACAGGTTTCGTAGTCTATTTTGCTAATTACTACAGTGTCCCTCGCACCTAAACACAGTAGTTAATGCTTGCACACTGTTGCTTCGATGTTCTAGCGACGAAGACATTGACAAATGTTTATTTTGAGCTTTACAAAACTACATTTGAACAGTCAAATTGAGACGGTCCAGAGACCACTTTTAAAAAATTCGAAATTACTCGGTGGCGTTTAATGAAAGGATCGCTTAAAAGTGCAAGTTGGTAGCCGCCTACACGTAGCAGCAGCAGACGACGTGTCGTCGCTTCACGTCGCCGCGACACGTCGTCGCTTCATGTCGCTGCGCAGTCATGATTTCGAACCCGACTGCAGACGGCAACTGCATATGGCATCAACAAAAGCGATACGAAATGTTTAGTTTAAAAGCTTTTCAGTTGTTTTACTACGTAGATTGGTACTCGCGAGCGGCACTACTGATCTGCGGTCGGGCGACAGTGTCGTCTGCCGCTCGACGACGTGACGCTAGCTACGTGTCGCTAACTTCGAATGGTATTTCATAGAAATACATAGAAGCCAGTAGTGTCGCTGCGACACGTCGTTTGCTGCGGCTTCATGTAGCCGGCTACCAACTTGCACCTTAAGACTAACTTAATATTCTAACTTATTCTACTAACTAACCGAACTCCAGAGTCACATCCTTATCGAACGTATTCTTTATATATTATTTGTAATCACCGTCAATGAAACTACTTATACAAATATTTAAGTAGTATATGCAATTGTAAGCAAATAGGTTTTGCCACTGCATTACTACTTTATTTATTTTAATAATATTCGTTTCATTACACAATATATCGGCTAATAAATACTTGTTGATTGTTTGTAGTTTAGATTTTTTATATGGAAATGGAAAGGTACTAATGGATTTATGCTAATCCTTTCGAACTAGGTATTTGTTGAATCAGGACTTAAAGTAAACTGTATTATTCGTATGTAGATATAATGGGTTACATGTAATGATAAAGATAAAGATAAATTTTGCAAAAAAATAAAAGTATAAAATACAATATTAAAAATGTTGGGCACATAGTTGAAGATTGAGTACCTATCTCCACTAAATCAATAATAGTTTTAATACGGCGATGCGACATCGAATACTTAGTTTAATTCCACCACTGCGCACGAAGCGTTTCGCTTTCACATTCATAATGCGTACGGCTAAGGAGTGGAGTTCGTAGCATGAGTCTGTGTTTCCATAAGGAAAACACCACAGACAAAAACACAGACTCAGGCAACGAATTCCACCCCTCTGAACTGTGAACTCGCGACTTGAAGACATCCAGATTGTGTGTATGGACATACGATCTGGGTGTCTTCGTCTCGAGTGAATAGGTGCCTTCTAGGCAGGCGTGATACAACGTAGACCACACTACCAGTACCACTTAACAGCTGAGATAGCGGTCAAACGCCAGCCTAGCAGTATTATTACAATAATAAAACTGTGCCTATATAGTAATATAAAAAAAAGATTTACCATGTTTTACCTTTGCTGACGTAGTAAATATTTTTGAGATGCAGCAACCAGTAATAGAATATGTAAAATTTTCAATTATCAAACACTTATCTATAGGTACTTCTATACTAATATTATAAAGAGGAAAGATTTGTATGTAAGTATGTTTGTAAAGATTTGGCTCAAAAAGTACTGGACCGATTTCAAAAATTCTTTCACCATTGAAAAGCTACATTCACCCTGAATAACATAGGTTGTATAAGATTCATCATCATCATCATCTATCAACGCGTGGGTGAAACCCCGGAGAGCAGCTAGTATTTTATATAGCAAAACATAATAAGTAAATTACATTGAAACGACGTAAACTACATTTCGAAGCTCTGGGCGGCTGCAACTGCGTCATGTTCAAGCGTAAATGCTTTTAACATGAAGCACACGACTTGACCCTTTGTCGCATGATCACAAAAAAAACAAATACACATAAATTGAGATTAAACCACTTTAAACTGATTAAATCTCGTATAATTTTATCTTATTGTATCCCGACGACTTTAGCACTTCAGTGAACATAGTCACGGGTAGACAGGCAGGTACCTTAAAATTATGAAAATTCTTTTTATGTACCACCTATCATACTTTAATCAAAACGTTCCCGATGCACGCAGTAGCCACTCATACTGCCTAGATGTCTTGCAGTATTGTGCTGGCTTTCGGATTTTATTAGCTTGATCACTCCATCCCAAGGTGCTAAAAACATAAGTTTTATAATTATTTTTTTTCTGTTTCCCACAATTATGTGTATTGTATACACAATACATATATGCTACAAACAATGTTTTTTGCAAATTTTTTTTCTTAAAAATTTTATTTATTGTTTTTAACTCCATTTTTACCAGGTTTGTATTCAAACATTGCGTGCATGCCAGTCTACAGACTAAGTTAATTTAAGTTATTATCATGTACTTAATATCTATGAAAACTTTTAATTAGCCTTCTTTTTATATTTTACTTTATTTTTAATGTTTATAGATAGCTGTTAGTTTTCCGAATACAATAAAATAAAATAAAAATAAAATAAAATACATATATGTGGTCGTGTATATATCTATTATTAAAACGATAATTGAGCTACCAGTTTTCTTAATTTACCTACATTAAGATATTCATAACGAGATCTTTATAACTTTAGTCAGTTCGATGTGTTTAAGTAACATGGGACAACTTCTGATCGCGGCGTTGCTTAACTTGTTGATCGGTTAAGATCGCCAAGTCAAGCTCAGCTGCGAGCGCTGTATTATTTTCTAGCATTAAAATAGTCAACTAGCACACGCGCGCCCCCAATTTCTAGAACGATTCTCTTTTTGCACAGACTACCTGCGAACATCCACACAAGGTCAAGGTCCACACAGGTCACACAGACATGTTCATGCACACAAATGCTTGACCTATCCGGGTAACGCACCCGGGACTAGAGGCTCAGAAGGCAATCCTGCCAGCTGCGCCAACCGGCGTATGTTTACTTTTTGATAAAGTTTTCTTCAATGTAAACTTTTTTATTGGATGGAGCAAGAATACATTGTGCTCGTTCCAACTGGAAGTATCGCTAATAAATATACGTTAATTAATTTGTAATTAATGGTACCTTAGCTACCAGTCACTGATCGCTCGCTCTACATTGTATAATGTTTATACATTGACCTTTGAGTTAATTAACGATATTGACTCACACATCGTGCGTTGTTCATTTGGATTATAAAATTGTTCGACCTCATTGAATCGTGATGCATGTGAAACGCTGACGTGTTGTTTTTAGTATCGGGCTGTTCTAACTTTTCGACGTCATCTGTACGAGACAATGGCATGGATCAGTAGTTCTATAAACTGATTTTATATCTATCTTACCTTGTCTGTATTATGGATCTAGCTGCGATAGCTATATCGCAGGATGTCTATTATCGATATGAAATATTAAAAAAAGAAATTGTAACTTGTCGACAATCTATACTCACAGTGCTGGCTAGACTGACTGGAGACCAAATCAGGCTCTGGAAACGGCAGAAATATGTCCCCTGACATGACAAATTTCATCAAAGAAATTAGCTCCAGCATAGTGTATCAGAATATAACCCATATATATATAGTTCTGACACAATTATATCAAATCACATTATTATTATGAATGTGAGGGTTTTTAGTGATAATGTGATGTGAGTGTATGAGTGTGATGTTTGTTACTTCTTCAAGTAGAAATGGCTACGGATTTGGATGGCTATATATGTTAATACTCAGGATTAAAGTTTTTTTTCATCTCGATGCGATTCAGCGCATGGAACCGTCGTGGCGTTACGGTGAACTTAAATTCAGATTTTGAATTTTGGAGAGAATATACACAGCCTAATACGAGATTCGAACCCGCCTCTTCGGACCATCCAATAGGGTTGATGTCACAACCCTATAATATATAATTTTGTGGCCAACCATGTCGAAGTTTACAGGCCGCCCGAAGGTGTTCGACATATCCTGACGACTGTTGTCCTAAGACAACCATCCGGGACCGAGACGCTTAATGTGCCTTCTGAAGCACGGAAGCGATCAGTTGAATAATGCCACTAGCGGTCACCCATCCAAGTCCTGATCGCAGCGTTGCTTAACTTGTTGATCGGTTAAGATCACCAAGTCAAGTTCAGCTGCGAGCTTACTTTTTGTGCCAATTCGTTACAAACATACTTACATTCAAATCTTTACTCTTTATAATATTATAGTATAGTATAGTATAGTATAGTATAGTATAGTATAGTATAGTATAGTATAGTATAGTATAGTATAGTATAGTATAGTATAGTATAGTATAGTATAGTATAGTATAGTATAGTATAGTATAGTATAGTATAGTATAGTATAGTATAGTATAGTATAGTATAGTATAGTATAGTATAGTATAGTATAGTATAGTATAGTATAGTATAGTATAGTATAGTATAGTATAGTATAGTATAGTATAGTATAGTATAGTATAGTATAGTATAGTATAGTATAGTATAGTATAGTATAGTATAGTATAGTATAGTATAGTATAGTATAGTATAGTATAGTATAGTATAGTATAGTATAGTATAGTATAGTATAGTATAGTATAGTATAGTATAGTATAGTATAGTATAGTATAGTATAGTATAGTATAGTATAGTATAGTATAGTATAGTATGGACTAAATATAAAGCAATCGCGACTTTGAAAAACATAACAATAACTGTGGTGTATTCTCGCACACCTCAGTTGTGTAATGAGTTGGACCAACACAATAAATGTCGATCAAATCGCTACCTCTTGAGATCTTGAAGGCGCTAGCTCGTTATAGATGTAATCGATTTTTCCATAATAAATCTAATTGATTTCTTTCGGCCATTCCAAGAAAAACATACCAGTGGTATCGCTTCTCGACCTACAATAGCATTGACACATCTGCAATAAGATTCCCTGTGCCGCAGGCTTGGAGACTCACAATAAAACATAAAATCCAAGATCTGTAAACAAACGTTTATGCTCATCACACGAATAATTTCCCCGGCCAGGGATCATACCTGGCATCCCACGCACGCAAACCTAAACTACAGTTTAGAGTACAATATGAGTTATTGCGTGGTATTGCTATGAAGGCGAATATTTACTACTGTAGCGGTAGTGCTTTTTCTGGAGTCTCTCTCTCTCTCTCTCTCTCTCTCTCTCTCTCTCTCTCTCTGAAGTCCGATCATATCAGAGCCATTTATCTGGAGTGTCAGTTTAACAACACTAATGTCAATGAAACCTTTTTAGGTTTTTCGTTCTCTCTATCTCTCTCTCTCTGAAATCTGATCCTACCAGCCTCTGGGGGGTATGATCATGTGTCTACTCGTCATACTCTAAAAAAACACTACAGTTAAACATGTATGTACTAAACAAGTGATCATTATTCCTTTAAAGATGAGAAGTACATACCGATCAAGTACCCAGGACCAATCCAGGAGGTCACACAGAACCGCTACGGGACCCCTGACGATGTCCCGGAACAGTGCCGTGATAAGAACTTCTGCACGATAAAACCACCCGACTACCCCCAGGATATGTTCAATAAAATGTTCAAGGGAACGGTAAGATATGTTTTAACACTGTTTAATATGTAATTAACATTATCTAATTAATATGCTATATTCTAGACCTCTCATCATCATTATGTCCTTCATTGTATAGTATTATGTATCTACTTCTATTATCATATTTTTCCTTAGTCTCTCTCAATAATATTTTATTGATCACCAATACTCTTAATTTTTTTATTACGTTTTTAACTCTGTTGAACTCAGCATAATGTGAGGCATGGCTGATTTGACACTTTTCTGAGTTACTTATTCTGAATCACCGTAGAATGATAAATAATTACACTTTGCTCCTTGTACGACGAGCATAACCTAGATATATGTTTACATAACCTAACCTATGTGCAAGATATTGCTATAGAAATTCCAAGAGGATTTCAATTTTAATATAATTAAATAAAATTCCTAGTATTCAAGATGAAGAACCACAAAAAACGGAATGGAAGCGATGTTTACCATTGGCATGAATATCCGATTGAATAGAATATTATGTTATATATATGGCCTATAATTGGTAGTGCCCTAAAAGAGAAGGACTCCAGGCTCACTCTCTGGCCGGGACAAATATTTGTGTGATGTGTAAAAATTTTAATTTTGGGACTTGTTGTTTGTGATGTGTCAATGTGTCCATGCATGCGTCACAGTAGAGAGTTTCCGCTGCAATAGACTGAATGTGTACTTACAAAAAAACCTTAAATCGTGGGTGTGAAAGTGGATTAAGTTTTGAAAAGCAAGACGTGTGTTTAATTACTGGCAGAATGTGATAAAGAAGACGTATATTATATTAAAAGTAGTAGAACTCTTTGTGAATGAGTTCGTCAGAAGTTGCCCACCATAGTTACATTTTTCTACCGTGAATCAGTAATGTTCGCAATACTGTGTTTTGGACTGAAGGTATTCCTTGCCGGCGAAATTACAAGGACATGAGATTTAAAAACTTAATGTCTCAGGATTACGGGCGCTGGACAGTCGTAATTTGTAAGGAAATGCTTCGGTTATAAGCAGAGGTCACTACTTAACACAAGGTGGACTTCGTTCTATGGGTACTGTTTCCTAATAAAATAAAAAAACCAGGCGTGGCAGTTAAAATCAAGTACTCGTATACGGCAGTCTCGTCACAAGATACAATAATACAAAAATGTTTCTTGCTGTATTGTATGGTGATAGATATAACTATTTATTAACATTGATTTATATTTCGTTTAGCTCAGTGTTTATTAATCCATGTCGGAGACTCGAAATGGTCAAACGAATGTTCGCTATTTTGTAAAATAGGGTTGACAATGCTGAGTCTCATTTCATTCCGTCCTTTTATATTATAATAATAATAATAATATAATAATAATTTTATTGGCATATTGTACATATTGACATAAAGAATACAAATTTTAATTTTACATTACTGGATACTGGCATTCAAATAATATAAGATAGGCCTCAGAACTCTATACTAGGCTAGAAGCCTGTGTTATAGGGATCTGCGCTCCCCACATTACTGAACTTGATAAAGTTGGTAACATATATAATATGACACATTTTCAATAATCATGACCATATCATAATAATTCATCAACATTAAAACATCTTAAATATAATTATAGTACTTATTAGTTAAATTTAATGAACCTATACAACAGTTTAATCAAATTTCAATTTATAATATTATTTTATTATAATGTAACGTGTGTATGTGTGTGTGTGTGTGTGTGTGTGTGTGTGTGTGTGTGTGTGTGTGTGTGTGTGTGTGTGTGTGTGCAAGGGTGTGTGTAGATGTGTAAGGGTGTACGTGTGTGTTTTATTTCCGGTTTTCACGAGAATGCAGAAATATACTTTATTATTATTTATTTAGTGATATTTAAACATTATCTTAAATATTTCAGAAACCTCTACCACAGCCGACATTGGTGATTGAGAATATAGCTGATCGTCAAGGCGATCCTGATGAAACAGACAACTGCGAGTCCACAGTCACGGTAAATAACAATAATTAAAATAATAATAAATTTATAAATTAATATTAAAAATTGAATCACCATTCTGATAAGAATCTTGAGAATGGGAAATAGGACAAGCTCAGCTAGTAGGTACTTACTTGAACTTGACTCACCTTGGCTTGGTCCACGAGGTGACGCCAATAGTGGCATGGTGACGTCGAGTCATTCGTCAGTCATCATTGTCCTGATAGTTGTTTCGTCAGATGATCGTATAGTGGAAAACCTCGGACCATAAGAGGGTTCTCGATACTCGGCAAGATCAAGGGCCAAATACTGAAAGTTGTATTTGGACAAGGTACATATGGGCGCTCATTCTCTTTAGAGTAATTAATAATCAAATCATTTGTTAATTAGTCAATATCAAAGTGTTAAAATAATATAATTTGTTTCAGTATTTTTGATACTAATAACGTAATTTTTAGACTACATTTTATAATTAAAAGTTATGAAGGTGTCGCTACACCACATCCGGTTTGTAAATTTAATTATATTTATAGATTTGATGACATGTAAAAGCATGCCAGCCTTTGTTACAATTTACAAAAAACTAATATTTAATTTAAACTTATTTATTAGATTATTGTCATTTACGGAAGTGACGATTTACGGAAGTGACGTTTTCCCTTACTCAAAATATTAATATAATGATCAATTTAGTATTGTTAATATTCTTTGTATATTAACGATTTATAAGCAACTTACATGAATTTTCATGAATACTCTTATAAACTAACTGTGCTATCAAATATACGCTATTCTACATACTTCGCTTTTAAATGGACAACATCACCCAACCTGGCGGTACGCCGCCGACATACACATAGTCAGGAGGTTACTCTGTAATCTTAACTGCTAGTAGCTTACAACTTGCCTCGTTGCTGGCAGTAATTTTCCATCATCATCACACGAACCATAGGACGTCTACTGCTGAACATAAACCTCCCTCAACTATGAACTATGTTTAGGACATTTTAATTGTTTTAATACAAGTTTTAGAATTATAGGATCTACGAGAGTAAAATTTATATCTACTATATAAAAATAAGTCGGGTTTTCCTTCCTGACGCTATAACTCCAGAACGCACGAACCGATTTCCACGGTTCTGCATTCGTTGGAAAGGTCTCGGGCTCCGTGAGGATTATAGTAAAGAAAATTCAGGAAAAATTTAAAAAGAAAAGCGGAAAATCTTTTTTCACATACAGCGCCATCTCTGGTACATAGCATGTACTACAAACCAATATTTTAAGTAGATGGCGCCAAACGAAATGTTACATAAAACGAAGCCATCTGGTGGCGAAACGGAGTTCGCAGGGTTTGCTAGTAAAGAATAATAATTGAAGGTACTGTATATACAGACCTTATCTATGTTTTATGAAATGAATAATTGTATTGTAGCTCATCAACTTTGTTGCGATATATTATGTGTATAAGGTATAATGAGTGTGGTAATTAAGTGAGACAACATTTATTAATGGCTATAAAGCTAGGGTACAGAAAAACAAACGCACACAAAGTGTCAAACACGCGAACATTTACACTTTCACCACTGGACGTTTTAGAGCTAGTTCCGTATACGCGGCAAATGTGTCATATAAACAAGTACAATTTGAAAAATTTAATACCAACTTCCATTCTATTTACACAGTTATTGGAGTGTATCTCAAAAACTACTGGACCGAATTTGATAGAATTGAAATTAAATGGGACCACACGGGAAGCACCAGCATTCAGACAAAAAAAAAGAATTATGAGAATCGGTTCACCCAGTCGAAAGTTATGAGGTAACAAACATAAAAAATAGTCGAATAGAGTTCGTCCTCCTTTTTTTGGAAGTCGATAGAATACAAGTGCAATGTGAAATTTTTTTTACTGACTGCATTCCATTACTTTGGTAAAAATCAGTTATTGGAGTGTAACTCAAAAACTATCGAAAGTTATGAGGTAACAAACATAAAAAAACAGTCAAATTGAGTACCTCCTCTTTTTTTAGAAGTCGGTAGAAAAAGGTTAATACAAATTATAACAATTACAGATATAGATTTGTTGTTTTTTATAATAGGTACTAACCTCCACAGAAGTCATAAATAAAACCAAGATATAGAGACAAGTCTTAAATATTTATCTGAAAAACTTATATATTAAGCAAGAGTATTATAACATTTAATAATAATAAACATATTAACATTAAACATTATCTTTATACTATGACTTTGTTTCATGTATGAATTACGTCACGCATGGCCACGTGAAGTTAAAATCTTTGTCACGTAATATTACGTGATCTGCTCATCATTACTATATACGCATATGCCGAGCGTTTTAAACTAATTATTTATTCGGATTCTCAGCATTACATTCAGTAAATCAGTAAGTAGTAAGAGCTCCCTGGTAGCACCCATAATTACCGTCCGCGGGAGGGTGAAGAGCACACCAACTGCAGCGGGAAGTAACTAGTTAATGAAAAAGAGTCTTTCAAACTCAGGCGTAAGTTCGAAACTCACTATACTACACTGGAAAGGATGTGAGAAGGTAATATATATAATATACTCGTATAATAGCTTAATAGATAATAGCGCTTTGATTTTCTTGTCACACAAACATTCCATAATAAATTAATAGATTTAAATAATCACCAAGCATGTGTAATTTTAAGACGTTTTTTCGTATGGTGTGTCTCCTATTATTGAACATCTGTGATGCTATGGCATGATTATATAAGTGTATAACATAAGTACCTTAACGACTTTGCATCAATGCACGCATAATTACCTCATACGGAAATTGCAAATACCAAGGTTATAACAATGTTTTCCTCAACTTTATGTTGAATTAGTTTAAACCTAGCAACAGTCCGACTTCACTCGTATGGACAATTACAAGTCTTTTACAGAGAAGACGTGTCGAGACACTTCAGAGCCATTCTATTCAAATATCTATTTTTAAAATGTGTTATGTTATATTTATTATAATGTACGAAAAATTATACATAAGTGGCAGACAGCAACTTGGCACAAGTGGAATATTCCAAGCATTGTCTTCTTCAAATAATGACTTGAGTGAGGCATGAGTAATGCTTGTCTTGCGGAGACATCGTTAGTTCTTAGACTCATTTGTTGTTGCAACTAACATGACTAGAAACTAAATATTAAAGTATGTAAGTAATTTCATAATCTAATGAATAACTCTTTGTACTAAAACCATTAAGGCATTGTAAAAGAGCGCCCCAAATTTCCAGTTGGTTCTACTCTGTAGAGGTTTTATTATTTACTGTAGTTACACTTACTGTACACAATCACTAATAGGTATGTAATGTTGTTCATAAGGTGTAGTTAGTATCAGCATATTAGCCAGCCTAGTGCGGATTCAAACCGGGACCGACGTTTACACCCTTACTCCTCTCTTTGTGAGGAAGGCTCGAGTGTCTTTCTCACAAAGAGAGGAGCCAGGGTAAAATGTACAACGTGGTCTTAGTGCAGGTTAGCGAATAACTTAAGCACGGAATCCCTCATTAACATAGCCACTAATAGTATCGCAACCACATAATCTAAACTTTTGTTTAATCCATCAAAGGTCACATGGCCAGACACAATAGAAATTTCATTGTTATAATGACATCGACTCTTGAACTATTGTATCGGTTTAAAACTGCAGACACGTTCTACTCCACCGACTTTATATGTGGGAGTTGTTTCTACCATATGAGTGCCTCATGAGCTCATCGGTGCCACAACATTTTGTTTTGAAAGGCATACAATAGATTTGCGTTTTACATTCCACATATTAGCTTAATTTTCAGGCTAAACGCATGAGTAAAAGGAATTTGATTATCACGCAGAGGAGAAGTAGATGTAAATTGAGCCAGAAATATCGCGGTATAGGATGAAAACTTAAATTTTCAATTGTTTTTTCAGTACGAGCCCTTGTACAAAGTGCGGAGTAAGCGCGGCGACTGGCACACCGTCGTGCAAGCACCAGAAGAGAACTATGTCCAGATGGTCAGGCTCGAGACATGCAAGTAAGTAGAATAACCGACAATGATTTTCATAAAATAGAACACTTTCTATAACTCGATGTAAAGTTTCCAATTCCAAAAACATATTTATTATAAATAAATATTAATTACTAGCGCAAGCCCGCGACTTCATTCGCGTAGTGAGCTCGGCCTTCGGCCTCGCCATAACCTCCCGTCTTTTCTTTTCTTTTTAATGTAAGAACCTCCTACGAAGTATTAGGTTCTTACATTATCAAAACATTTAAAAAAAGATTAATGAAGCTGGTAAAGCCATTCTCAAGTTATATCGTGACCAGGAGAAATCGGGGTTCATTTTTATATACCTATTATAGATAAATACTAAAATCAAAATAAATGCGTCAACCTTTAATATGCACGTATACCACAATATTTTACATTTTAATTGGAATTCTATAAAAGCGCATGTTTGCAATGCATGTTAGAAGTGAAATCTTAAGACAAAGTTCATAGCTATGCATAGCTGCACTGCGACTATGGATTGTCATTGATAGGATTAGATAGGTTAAAATATGAAAGTAATTATTGATAAAAACAGCCTACGATATAGCTGTCGCATCTACATCCATGCTAGAGACAAGATACGATAGATATAAACTAGTTTGTTTCTGTCAAATTATATACTATCTTGTCCTATCGACAATCCATGCTCACAGTGCAGACGTATGAGCATGGATCTCACGATAAACTTGTCGAGTCCATAAACTGACATTTATCAGCTATCTTACCTTGCCTCCAGTATGGATCATGCGATAGCTATATCGCGGGCTGTCTTTTTCCGATAATTTTATCCTATCGACAATCTATGCTCATAGTGCAGGATTGGTAAAGCTAAAATTATACTGAAGGATATTAATTTAAAACTTTTGCTTGCCATGCATTACTTTAGTTTTATTATAATAAAAAACCAGATCAGTAAAACTTTTTCTCATGTGCGTAGATATATTAGTACTCCCTGCCAATAATTAATCATTGAAGTATTGTTTTATTGTGTCGGTAAGGTTGGTATATAAAATAAAAAATATACTAAAAGTAGTACCAACGTCTGAGCCATCAAATGCACTTTAAAGTCAAAGTCAAAGTCAAAATCATTTATTCAATTTAGGCATCAAAGACGCACTTATGAACGTCAACTTTCATCATAGTGTACTTTAAAGACTCTACCGCCGCGTTCCAAAATATATAGAACCCACCGAGAAGAAGCGGGGCCATTCTTTTTATATGGATGTTTACAATGTTTCTAATTAGGTACTACAAATATTACATTTTATGCTTGGCCGAGAGACAGCTTGCCAGAAGTGGAGTATTCCAAGCATCTGTATCTTCTATATAATGTCAAACTTTATAGTAAGCTTTTTTTATAAAAATGTTTTTTACAGTCAACTTGAATTTGCCCTCTGTGAGCTCAGTTATGTGCTTTGGGATTTTATTGTAAAAACGCACACAATTTCCTAGGAATGACTTATTAGTCTTCGCAAGTCTAAAACTAGGTACAGCTATCCTATTTGTATTTCTGGTATTAAAAGTGTGGTGATCACTATTTAACTTATATTTATGTAAATTTTTACGAACATACATTATATTTTCATATACATATAAGGAAGGCAACGTTAATATATTGATTTCTTTAAATAAATCTCTCAAAGATTCACGGGGGCCCATTTCGTATATAGCTCTAATAGCACGTTTCTGAAGGATAAATATGGTCTCTATATCAGCCGCTGAACCCCATAGCAATATCCCATATGACATTAAGCTGTGGAAATATGCAAAATACACTAACCGCGCCGTAGAAGCATCTGTTAGCTCTCTTATTTTACGTACTGCATATGCAGCAGAACTGAGTCTCCCAGACAGGGCATTTATATGAGGACCCCATTGTAATTTTGCATCAATTTTAATGCCTAGGAAGACTGTTTACTTGTCCATTACGAGTTTAACTCCATCAAGCGTAACGTTGGTTGGTTGACTCCAAATATGGAACAGTAGGCAAAGAAAACTTCAAACATTTTGTCTTTTTTGAATTCAGAAGTAAATTATTAGTTGAGAACCATTTAGAGATACTAGATAGAGCGTTGTTTACTTGAATTAGTGTGCTATCTTTCCTATCTACTTTAAAAATCAGAGATGTGTCATCCGCAAATAAAACAATATCACAAAGATCCATGGCCATAAGTGGCAAGTCGTTAATGTAAACTAAGAACAAAAAAGGCCCTTTGTGGAACACCCATTTTAATTATAGATCCTGAAGATGTTACACCATTTATGCCAACCTTTTGCATCCTGTCAGATAAATATGACTCGATGACATCAAGCGCAGCTCCACGAATACCATAATGGAAAAGCTTTCGAATCAGTATGAGGTGTTCCACACAATCAAATGCTTTAGAGAGATCACAAAAAACACCAATAACATCATGTGAGCTCTTCCAAGCCTTTAAGACATACGTCATTTACTTCACACCGGCATCCTTAGTTGATCTTGTTTTCGTGAAGCCGAACTGATTTTCGTGCAGTATTGAATGCTCGTTGAAGTGCGCCAAAAGTTGTTAGAGCATATTTTTTTCAAAGATCTTACTCAAAATTGGTAGTATAGATACTGGTCTATAATTTGAGGGGTCTGTTTTCTCTCCAGCCTTAAAAATTGGAGTGATTCTACTATATTTCATTAAATTAGGAAAGGTACCTCTATCTATACAAAGATTAAATAAGCGGGCCAAAATACATTTACACGTATAATACATAATATATATGCTTTCCTTCTAGAGAAACTGAAGGATCCTGCTTCACGGCTCTGCCTTCACATCCTGACATCACCACCTTCTGCAAGCAGAAGTACAGCGTCTGGGAGTTCCTGGTCTCCAAAGAAAATAACGGAACAGAGAAAATCAAAGCTGAACTCCCTATCTGCTGCTCCTGTCATTACAGATACGTCAGCAGAAAATAACAATGCAATAAATAAACTAAGAAGCAGACTAATTAAGATTATATTAAGTTTATTTTAACCACCGGAATAAAAAAGGATTTAATTTCGTTATAGATCTTTTATACGAAACTATACAACCCAATACCAATTTATCATCATAATCAGCCCATTACGTTCCCAATGCTGGACTCGAGCCTGCCTCTTAGAAAGAGGAGTTGGGTTATAATCCACCACGCGAGCCGAGTGCGGCTTTGAGGATACGCTAGTGGCCATGACCCATGTCGAAACTGTCAGGCCGCCTGAAGGCCTTCGACATAGCTTAACGACTGTTGCCCTAAGATAAACAACCGGGACTGACGGTTAACGTGCCCTCCGAAGCACGGAAGCGCTCAGTTGAATAATGCCACTAGCGGTCACCCATCCAACTCCTGACCGCAGCAAGCGTTGCTAAACTTGTTAATTGGTTAAGATCGGCAAGCCTACCTCCGATGCGAGCGCTTCAATTTACGATAATTAAGTATAATTATGTACCTGCGTGCAGTTTCTGTCTCATTCCTTTCCTTTCCTTCTCATCGGTTCCTTGAAAGTCTTCGCTAAAACACGAGCAAGCATACAAACACATCAACGGCGCCCTCTTAAACTGTACAGTATAAAATCCACACAGCATAAATATAAGTTACACACATGTCCGTATCATTTAGCGCTGCTCACAGATTTTTCCAAAGCACGCTTCTGGTGCCTGATTTTGAAGTTTGCTCGTATTTCAGTGCAGCTTATATTGCGATGAATTTTAGGTGTCTTTCTCATTAACGATTTTCAGTTTTGTTTAAGCGTGAATTCCTGCTACATTAGTCTATTTTGCCCGCAAACTCTTAATAGTCACCGATCATCACCATCAGTGACTTTTATTCATTGTAATGGAACGTATTGAACTACTGTGTGTAATTTTGTGTCAGAGTATATGCTTAGCTAAACTGATGCTTTTAAAGCTGTGGATGTTAAGCACATTTCAAAAGTTATCTATTGCTGATTGACATACTTTAAAAACTTCGACATTTAAAATGTTTGTATCTAGTAGCGCTAAGCTAGCGAAGTTAACTGGTGACTATGAAGCATCACGTAAATTCCACAACCTCTTCACATCAACGAGCTATGTAGCTGTAAAGATGTTCCGCATTCGGTTATCACCTTCAAAACCATATTATTACTACAAGTTATATAAATAGTTCGTATTATTGTATCGTCAGTATAGCTCTACACTTAATTTAGAGTCCGGTCAAGAACATTGATGCAAACCAGGTCCGGTCGAGTTCAACTAAGAAATATCACCAATAGGTCATGTGTGTCACGTCCTAATAATACCATAATAATAAAAAGCCTTATCAACAATCTTATCTTATATCTTATTATAACTACTTATGTACTACTAATATTAAACATGTTGTTTATGAAAGCAATGTAATTATATGTTATTATTTGTATCGGTTTCGTGATTGTCTTGCTCTTTGGCATAGGCCTCCTGGGTCCTAATACCAGTCCTAATACCTAATACTTCAAAATCAACCGAATATCTCGATCTTGTCTCCAAGATGCCATCTAAAACCCAATACTGTACGCACGATATCGTGTGTGACCGATATCACCGTAGCAGGAGTTAAGGCCTTCTACTTGTACTAGTCAAAATTATTAAAATGTATTGTATACTATACTTATAAATTATGTGAATTCAGTTCAATAAAATAAAATAAATTAAAAAACCCTTATTTAGATATTTTTATCTTCATCAGCAACCCTTGCTCTAATAAGCACTCAGAACACAGATTTGGCAATACTAAACGACTTGGTTTTAATGACAGGCCCGTTGGTCTAGTGGTTAGTGACCCTGACTGCTATGCCGGAGGTCGTGGGTTCGATTCCCACCCAGGACAAATGTTTGTGTAATGAGCACGATCATTTGTTCTGTGTCTGGGTGTAAATTATCTATAATATTTATGTATTTAGAAATATACAAGTATGTTTATCAGTTGTCTAGTACCCATAACACAAGCTCTGCTTAGCTTGGGACTAGATGGCGTTATGTGATAGTTGTGGAATATTTATTATTATTCACATTATTTATTTCCTTTTCTTAAAATTACATTTTTTACAATATTTCTATATACAATAAAAAATAATAAATAAAAAACATTGTAAAAAACCTAATCCTAGATTGCCATCGGCAGCGGGGCATGACCCAAACTACCAGTGGTTAGGGCTGCAGACTGAGGAACCTCCTGACAATACGTGCCGTGTCAAGAAGTACTGCCTTCTGTATCTGTCCCTTGATCCAACCGTCTAGCGAATGTCGGTCGAGGCTTTTTGCTATAAGGCCGTTTGCTGAAACTACTATCGGGACTATTATTGTCGAATCAACATCCCACATGGCGGTCACCTCATGAGCCAAGTCAAGGTACTTGCTAAGCTTGTCCTTATTATTATTTTTTTATTTTTTTTATTTTAATAACACAAACTATTCCCTCCTTTTTGGTGCTTTAAATACCCTCAATGGCTACTTTTAAATCAAACGACCAACCTGTTGGGAAACTCTACAGAGGTCGTTGGGCATGGTGCCGATATCCTTGGGTGACTCTGCCATTATTACTATATCATCGGCAAAACGAAAGTTAGTTATGCAATCGCCATTAATGTTGATGCCAGATCCTTTCCAGTCCAAGAGTTTGAAAACATCCTCCAATGCAAAACATCGTCTCACAACTCTCTGCAATTCAATTTGTTCTGTACTCTGGTCTTGTAACCGGACTGGCATTTTGGCCTTGCTGTATAAACACTTCAACACTTCGATATATCTACAGTTAAATTGGCATCTGTAAGGACTGCAGCACCACCCACATCTCGACAGAATCGAAGGCTTTCTCGTAGTCCACAAACGCTAGACACAGCGGCTGATTGTACTCTTTGATCTTCTATATAATCTACCGTAGCGTATGTATGTGGTCCATGGTGCTAAAGCCTCTTCGGAAACCGGCTTGTTCAGGAGGCTTGAACTCATCAAACCTGCGTGCGAGATGGTTCGTAATGACCCTCGAAAGCAGCTTGTACATGCGGTTCAAGAGCGATATGGGCCTACAATTCTTCAATGATGTAAATATAGTAATGGATCATGCAGTTTCATTCGCAGCCCATTGTAACTCATCTTCGGGAGACGACGTTTCTGATAATACAAGTACAATTTGAAAAATTTAATACCGACTTCCATTCTATTCAGTTATTGGAGTGTATCTCAAAAACTATTAAACCGAATTTGATGCAACTTAAATGGGGCTACACGGGAAGCACCAGCTTTCAAACAAAAAAATAATTTTGAGAATCGGTTTACCCAGTCGAAAGTTATGAGGTAACAAACATAAAAAAAATACAGGCGAATTGAGTACCTTCTCCTTTTTAAAGTCGGTAGAAAAGAGTTGGAATGAGAGTGAAGAGTGATGAACAAAGTGTTAATAACTTGTTGAAGTCGGTCCTTAGACTTACCTAGATAGTTCAAAAGTACCTATTATTAGTAAATTATGGTAGTTCTTACTCTGTTTGAATATTCAAACTCTTATAACGCTTGCGAATGTCAGTTCTTAAATTTGCCATGTCTGTTCAATTGTGGGTAGGTATGTTTAGTGCAAATTTATTTGTCAAATAATTTCGTGTTTTCTAAACTAATCTAAACTGATTTAAAACTACCCACAATTGAATAGAATAATCATTATAAGTATTTATAATTGTCATTCTAATCCTTTCCAGAAAGCTTGTCAAGGCCTTGATTAGTTGACCAACTAAATACTAAACGCTCATTGGTCGTTGGAAGTCGGTAGAAAATGAGTAGAGTATACAGCTCGAGCTAAGTGTTTTTTATTCTCAACAAATTCGGAATCCACGCTCTTCGTTTCTTTTCGCCCTGTCTATTTATTTTATTTTATTTCCTTTATTCCTTGTTGATCTATCACGATCGACAGTTGTTTCGGCTTTGTCCTGAAGCTTTGGACCTACAACGAAAATTTGCGTAAGTGTAACGTAATAATCATGCCATTGACGTATTGTACAGTACAAACTATATTTTTTGTAGAACAACTGTTGCAACAAACTTATAGTCATACTGTAAACGTCAACGATACGATTACGTTACACTTACGCAAATGTTCGTGCTAGGCCCAATATTTCATTATTCGAGTAGGTACTGTGCATTCGTTGTATGCATAAGTATAAATAAATAAATGCATTCAATTTTATCGATCAAGACAAGAGTCTTCGACCAATGTGTGTTACCAGTGATGACTTATGGCACAGAAACGTGGTCTCTTACTATGGGCCTCATAGAAAAGCTCAAAGTCGCACAACGAGCTATGGAGAGGGCTATGCTCGGGGTTTCTCTACGTGATCGAATCAGAAATGAGGAGATCCGTAGAAGAACGAAAGTCACCGACATAGCCCAGAAGATTAGCCAGTTGAAGTGGCAGTGGGCAGGGCACATAGCACGCAGAACAGATGGCCGATGGGGCCGAAAGGTTCTGGAGTGGAGACCACGGACCGGCAAGCGCAGCGTAGGTCGTCCACCGACACGGTGGACAGACGACCTGAGGAAGGTCGCAGGACGACGTTGGATGCAAGCCGCTTCCAACCGGTCCTTTTGGAAAATCATGGGGGAGGCCTATGTTCAGCAGTGGACGTCCTACGGCTGAGATGATGATGATGATGAATTTTATCGACAATCCATGTCAGACGCGACCAACACAACAACTACTACAATACCGAGCATCGACTTTAACTCTGTATATGATTTTAACCGTCTTATATCAGGAAGCAGCGACATCTATTGAACAGCTTGACAGCATTATCCTGTCGTACCTAACCCTTCATAATTTATATAATATGATTTTTAAAGCACTAACGCCTGCTTAGCGAGATCAAACTACACTCGGTTCCAAAAATAACGGGTCAGTCACAAAAATTGAAATACCTCCAGAACTGTAAAAGCTAGATCAATGAAATAAAAAACAGAATAAAGACTTTTTAGTTGCGCTTCTAATAGCATATTATTTAAACTGGTTGATGAAAAAAACTTCATTAGAAAAACAAAATTTAAAAAAATGACTATTTTTAAAAACAAAATTTTTGTTTCATGTCATTATGGATGCTTTCCATTTCTATTCTGTCACAAAAAAAAATATCGTGAACGTCTTCCACGTGCATAATTATTATTCTGTGAGGTGAAGCATGGCAGTCACGCTAGAGGAATGTACCAGAATCCTAACTTTTTTGGAACTTGGGCGGAGCCAGCGTGAAACAGCCAGAAACATTGGTGTATCTTTGTCGACTGTTCAGCGGGTAGTCCAGCGGTACCAAGAGACCGGATCACACCTTAGAAGACCAGGAAATGGCAGACCAAGATGCACAACGGCCAGGGAAGACAGACAACTGGTGGCTACAATGCTCCGAAATCGTTTTCAAACTGCTGTTGGTCTAAAAACTCACTTTATTCGCTTTGGAGGTGGCAATTTAAGCGCTCAAACAGTAAGAAGACGTCTTGCTGAAGCAAATTTGAAACCATTGAGGCCCGCAAATGGCCCCAAACTGGAACGGGGACATCGAATTGCAAGACAGAGATACGTGCGCGAACACCTAAACTGGACACTAGACGATTGGTCTAGGGTAATGTTCACGGACGAGTCTAAATTCATGCTTTATAAGCATGATGGTAGGCAGTTGGTGTACAGAAGACCAGGGGAGCGCTTCCATCAAGCGTGTGTGGAGGAAAAAGTGGCGTACGGTGGAGGCTCCGTACAAGTTTGGGCTGGGATTTCTGCTGAGGCCCGCACCGAGCTGGTGCTCATTCAAAATGGAACTCTAAATGCAGAGAGGTATGTGGAAGAGATCCTCAATGAACATGTAGGTCCTTTCATGGCCAGGATGGACCGGCATGGCATATTAATGCATGATAATGCGCGTCCCCATACCGCCAGAATTGTACATGACTACCTTGAAGAGGTCGGTATCGAACTCATGCAGTGGCCAGCGCGAAGCCCGGACTTAAACCCCATCGAGCACGCCTGGGACGAGCTTCAGAGATGCGTGAAAGGTCGAAACCCCCCACCAATCACGCTTCCCGAGCTCATACAAGCACTGGTGGAGGAATGGGAAGGTATTCCTCAGCACCGGCTCCGAAATTTGGTGTACAGCATGCCTAATCGCCTGGAAGCTGTCAGAAGAGCTCGTGGAGGCAATACAAAGTATTAAATGAAGAAAGTGATGAAAAACAGCAAAAAAACAATCATAAAAAAAATGTAATCTTAAGAAAAATATGACTACTTTAGTTTTTTTTTAATTTAAGATTAATATTGTGGGTGTAACTAAGTTTTATTTTATTTTTTATCTGTATAATTAAATTCTCAATTGAACAGTCTTCGTTTCATTAGGATGGCATACGTAGTTCGGGAGATATTCGGGTTTATGTGACTGACCCGTTATTTTTGGAACCGACTGTAGTTAAAATTCGATGCTAAAGACAGTAAGTCTCGGTGGCCTAGTGGTCATGGTGTCCGACACATTCGGAACACACTGTCGGAAGACGCGTGAAAATCCCGTCCGTGGATGTGAATTTTCCACTCTACAAGTACATTTTGAAAAATTTTATACCGACTTCCATTCAGTTATTGGAGTGTAACTCAAAAACTACTTGACCGAATTTGATGAAATTTAAATGGGACCACACCACTAGAAATAACACAGAACAGGAAGCACCAGCTTTAAAACAAAAAAAAATTGAGAATCAGTTCACCCTATCGAAAGTTAGGAGGTAACAAACATAAAAAATACGGTTGAATTGAGTACCTCCTCCTTAATGGAAATCGGTAGAAAATAGCAATGTTTGGTCTCACTAAGAAGGCGTTAGTGCTTTAAAAACATAAAAACGATAAATTTATAAAGCGAGCAGTTTTAATATCGTGATTGTTAAAACATTTTCATATTTAACATGAAACTATGCTATTTCAACCCACATACTTTATAATATAGAGCTTATCAAAATCAATTGCATGCTTTTGCAATGACTTGCAAGAACCATCCACAATTGATTTTTATCGATTTCCAAACCGCATAATAAGTCGCTAATCGTGCTGCTAAAATATAAAAATATGGCTTTTCTCACAGTGCCTAGCAATTTTATATAGTTGTTATTCCACCTCATTTACACAGTACGGTGAGTACCTATATGTAATGGCTTATGAGTGAGGTAAGTGATTGATGATTTATATCATTCTAAGTATGATTTCTTTATGTAAAAGTCTTTGGTTAGTACCATATCGATGTGAGTAAGTAAACATGTCGTGTTAAAAATACTTAACTGGGCGAATAAGGCCGAACAGCTATGTCCGTTGCTCATGTGGCAGTGTCTCGGTATTAAAATATTTAAAATATATCGTTTTGTTTAAGTTAAAACAAAGCACGTGACTCGTGTTTTCGCTTTGCAAAACGACGTGTTCAGCTTATTTTATTACATTAAGTAGGTACACACAGCAGTAGAGAGAGCTTTCTTTTGAGAGAATATTGATTTACATATTCTATAATTATATTTTATATTAATATAAATACATTTTATATTTTCATTTTGAAATAATTGTTGAATTCAATTCGAAATTATCCCGAATTATATGCAGTTGGACACGTGGAATAAGATAATGTATAAAAGAGATGTCATGGAGAAAAATTCCAGAAATGACGGAAAGCTATAATGACATTTTTTTGCGAAAAACTGCAGTGTACTTACGTTTCGCAGATGTTTCGCTACCGCAATAGTAACGCAAAGATTCGCTGCCGTCTGCGATCGGGTCGGTGTACTAAAGGCGTTAATGTTTTAAAGTACTAATAATAGTAGATTATGAACCAAGGGAGCAAAGCAGTGTCTTACGTCACGGGCGTCATATTGGACCTGAGCGTTCCTGAGCGAAGCGAGGGAGTTATGTAGTCATGAGTGAAGTAAGGGGTTCAAGGCGCCCAAGACGAAGACGGCTTTATCCTCGAGGTGAATACTCTACTATTCACACTTATTGCGAGACAAAAAAAAGGACTAAATAAAAACATTTAGATATTTAGTTAGAAGTAAAATAAATTAAAAGTTAATATAAATATTGGACACATTTGTCCAGTTATGTATGCTCAAAGTAATATTTTTCAGTCAACGTGTACGTGATAAAATACTAAACAGTGAAAAGAAAGAACACCGTCTTTTGTTTCACATTCATTACAATCGCGCCTCATTTCTTTTTCTTTTTTTGTGTGCTGTCTATGGAGGCTAATTCGATTATCGAATTTTGATTATTTAGCTAATATAAATTTTAACGTTCGAAATCCTTATCAATATAATCCCTTGGGAGTTCCATACAACATTATATCCCCGGGGATGTAATGCCTTGCTTTACGTCAAGATTGCGTGATTGGACATTGTCGAGCAGGTGGTATGAAAATAATTATTCTCAATATTAGAAATTTCTAATTTTTTTTTCTATGTAAAAGAAAATGTATGTGCTAAACTGCAAGAAAGTATTAGAAAATGCTACAGTTACAGTTGCATAATCTTATTGAATTAGTATAAAATAAGAAGGTCGTTTTCTTCAAGAATTCTTCACACATATCGGAAGTCACGCTTTGTGTCACACTATTACAAACATGTGCAAAGTTGCGTATTTTATAGTTTTGGTTATTGCCGTAAGTAAACCCCATTGCAATATACAATACTTAGTATAAGTATACTAGTATCTACTCGTGACTTCGCGTTCTCGCGTGTAATAAAGAATCAGAATCAGAATAATTTAGTTACAATAAACTATTACTTTAACAAACATTTTTGAAAAGGTAAAGATGATATTATGTACCAAGCGTAGATAAGAGGCACTTATCGTATGGATTTCATACTTTTCTGTACTTACCTACTTAGTGTAAGCACAGAATAAATAATAGTACAACGTGGAAGTGGTTTCGTAATTTTTTAATCATACTTTAATCATAATCATAATCTTTTATTATCAGCTGTGTGTTACATGTTGTTAAAAACTTAAAAGTATCAACAGCTACCCTTTTAGGCATACAATATTACATAATATCATGGAAATATATTTATCATAAAAACATGATCTATTTTATAATAGCATTTGTTATGTAATAGTTTGATTAAATTCTATTTAAACATTCTAAATGTCTAAATATTGATTTAATGTTCACTAAATGTTGTAAAAGTATAGTGCACATTACATGAATATTGTCATTATCATAATTTGTTCTAGAGGGTGAATGGGTAACACATAATAATTCCTGCGAGTTTTTCGTGGTTTACATGTGAAGAGAGATATGTATTCTAAGAGAAAAACAAGTCAGTGTCTTTTACATTTCATCATTATCATCATCATCATCTCAGCCGTAGGACGTCCACTGCTGAACATAGTCCTCCCCCACAAATGTTCAAAGGGACCTGTTGGAAGCAGCCTACGTCCAACGTCGTTCTGCTACTTTTATCATCGTCTGTCCACCTTGTCGTTGATGACCTACGCTGCGCTTGCCGGTCCGTGGTATTCACTCCAGAACCTTCCGGCCCCATCGGCCATCTGTTCTGCGTGATATGTAGCCTGCCCATTAAATTTTATAATATTAGTGTGAAAAGATGATAATAATGATACAAAAATAAATATATTTAATTTTCCAGTTAGCAGCTCCATGTTTCTATGCTCAAGGTAAGAATTCTTATGTATTAACAGAATTCGCCCTATTTACATAGGTCCAGAAGGATAGTTTTCATACAAATGACATTTAAATGTGAAGCAATAAATATTTTTTTTGAGGTTGGCTATCCTGCCAGATCTGACAATATTACAAAACAATACTTATGGTATCTTGGCATAGGAAATATTTTACCCGAACCATCGGGTAATTAAAATATGAACGGACTGAGTGGTTTTCTCAACAAAACTATCGAATTTAAAGTGAAACATTTGAGTGTTGTGTGGCGTTAGTAAACATTAACATTGCATAGCTGTAGCTTCTGTATCATTGCATTAATGCGAAATCTTGTATGTGTGTTGGTATATCTGTGTATTTGTTATTTCACTCTGGAGGGATTTGCACATTTTGAACAATATTTGCCGATACTTTGAAGATATGGGGGTCAACAGTGGTGAATACAGATACCATAGATAAACACTTATATATTATATGCTCCTTTTTTCATCATCATTATAATTACTTACTAAATAATGCTTCTTTCGGTTGGATGGTACTGTTAGACTATCCAATAGATGTCGCTCCGTCCCCACAAGACGGTTAGTCAAATAGAGAGTTAAAATTCGATGCTCGGACCAGATTCTCGGTGGCCTAGTTGGTCAATGGCGTCTGACACGGAGAGTCAGAAGACGCGGGTTTGAATCCCGTCCGAGGATGGAATTTTTCTCTCTATAAATTTCAATGTTAATGTTAAGTACCCCACACCACTTTTTTGGTTCCTCCTTTTGTGTTAAAGCTGTACGTCTATGGAACACTACGAACTTAGATGCGCGCCTTCTCTGGACATCTACATTACACAATCGCATCAGGGTATATAGTATTCTATTATAACCACTTTATTAAGTACTAGCTGCGCCACGGGGTTACACCCGCATAGTGATGCATGATGATGATGATGATGAAAAGTATACTATGTGCGTATATAATTATATCCAGCGTCTCATCTACCTCCATATCAAATTTCATGTGGAGTACCACAAGGTTCAATCTTAGTCCTGTTTTGTATTTGACTTGATCTTGTCAACTTATTGATAAACTGAGTTGATAAAAGTTGGTTTTACAATCATCTGCAAACAAACTTTTAAAATAAAAAATAATATCATGGCTGAGTGTTTTAAGGCTATTTGATCAGAAAAGATCTAAATAGCCTTAATTATATGCAACAGACAATACAATAAGTTTAACAAGTTTTACAAGTTTCTGCATACGGTTTATATTTGGCCTTCTTTGCCTTTGACAAATATGACCATGTCTCTGAATTCCGCACTGAGCTCAAGTGGCTTCCCATCGTTGTCGTTGGAATGCTCATATATTGTCCCTACCTTATAGTATATTGTTCAATCCCTCATTCCCACGCTTCAGGAAAATGTTTAATTTATACATGTTGGAAGCTCTTTTTCTCTCGGTCATCAGAGAACTTAATGTTAAGTACCCCACACCACTTTTTTGGTTCCTCCTTTTGTGATAAAGCTGTACGTCTATGGAACACTACGAACTTACTCGTAGATGCGCGCCTTCTCTGGACATCTTCAAACACCGTGTCAAAGCATTTTACTTCGCGAAATAACTAACTGCAAACCTACTTACTATCTTTGTTATAGTATTTAAATGGTATATGTATAGTATGTATAGTTATGTATATATTTTGTAGTATATATGTATAGTATAATTATATAAGTATAGTTTGTATATATTATAAGTATTTTTCTTACTAGCTATATATATATTACTTTCTAGCTATATAATTGAGTTTTGCTGTATGTAGTGTTTAGTATACTTGTTTTATACACCACCGCTTTTATTAGTGTATGCCTATTTCTTTCCGTACATGGTACATAAGACCGCCCAATGTCACATATTTAATTTTAAGTATTTAATTGTGAAATATTGTTGATTTTATTATTAATTTATTCTTATTTCATAATTTGTATTGTGGTGTTACAATAATGAGTTAATCTATCTATCTAATCCGTAAACATTTTTGTTTATTGTGTGTATGTGAAAATAAAAAAAATAACTAAGTAAACTAGTCGTACTAAATAATAAAATAGCCAAAATTTAAAAATAAAGAAGTAAAGGATATTATTAATTTACAATAAATTGTCTCTAAGAGTTACCAATTTACATTATAACTTGTTCTTAAAAAAACTTGTTTGTTTTTTTCTAACTAATAGCATAGCAAAAGTATTTAATAAGTTAAAATTGATATGTACCAAAGTGTATCTTTAATTGATTTTTTTGGAAACCTAAATGACACCCAATCGGTAAACTAAACGAGTAAAGTGGTAACACTAATTGAGTTTTGCACACTATTAGAAAAATATCTTGTAAAACACTTAAAAAGAGGTGTTGGAGACTGCTTTTGCGTGAAGGGCGACCATGGTCTCCTTTATTTTACATATACATTATTTTTTACGCAATCTAATCGCACAAAATGGTATTTTTTATTTTTATCATTCCTAGTATCCACAGCGAGTGACACTTGTCGACTGATTTTGAATTTGACAAGTGAAAACCAATTATCCCTGCTAGGGTTAAATTTTTTTGCTTAATGAATTTTGACGTAGGCATCTGGAGACTGGCTACGTTCCGGGAAGCGCCATCAACGCTCACAACTGTCGCGCCCCGGTTTAGCGTTCCGCTTAGAATGAATGCATCATAGACTAAAATATATACTAGGGAATGCATGCAATGTTCAACCCAAGCGGAACGGTTACGCGGTCACAAAAAGCGCGGCAACTTTTCTGTCAAAAATCGATAGAATCCTATACATTTGATGCTTGACAGTGACAGCTCGTAAACGACCGCGAAAACCCACCTACGATCTGCGAGCGTTGTGAGCGTTTTCGGTGACGTCATCGATGACGTATCGAGTTCGCTCACGATGACCGTGGGCTTTTAAGGGAATGGGTGTGCGAACGCTGCGAGTGATTTCGGCGCTTACCGGAACCTATATATATATATATATATATATATATCTATGGTTACGCTATTGTTGTTTTAATTATACAATAAACTCAAATATACATCATAAAATCATAAACATTTCTTTACATCAAAACATGTTAAGCAAATATACATTATGTTATTTAAGTAACATATATTCGTATAATAGTCCGAACATGTTTTTTGCTATAAAAATAATTTAATTATATAACTAACCGTCATCGTTCATTCTTTATAATTTGAAAATAATTTGCATATCAATGTAATGTATATATTAAAATTGTATATAATAAAAACGTGCAAATCTATCTATATATAAAAAGTAACCCCTATTTCTTTTGGTCACGCTATAAGTTGAGAACGGATGGAACAATCTCGTTAATTCTTTTTTCGTTGTGTTAATTATTGTCAGGAGAATGTTCTTATGAAAGAAAAAACTAAGAAAAGGTGGGAGAGGGTATGGTGAGGCCGAAGGCCGAGCTTACTACGCGGACGGAGTCGCGGACATTCGCTAATGTCAAATAAATAAAGCAACACCATTAGTACCGTAATAGTTTTAGAATTAATCTTTTTAACATAATAGATTAATATTATTTAACTTTCTTAAAATTTAAAATATGCTTGTGCCTTTTGAAAGAAGTATAAGATATACATATAAAAGGAAAATATTAATAAAAACCGAACTATGAAAAGTCCGACTACAAGTAAAACTGTAAAGAGAGAAAGCGTTAGATACATAACCCTGAACTAGGATTCCCTGCGTGTCACACACAATAACACATGACAACATCCGAGATCAGAGAACAAACATTCCTGCTCTATACACAAATATTTGCCCCAACTATAGGGATCGAACATGGGACCCCGCGTTTCGAAGGCATGGTAGTCGGAGAGGTTCTCATACACCCAATATGGTTTAGTTTTGTTTGCTGTTGCTTTCTTTTATTAATCATTTAATTATAAAATATAAAAATAATATATTGGTAGCTATTCATTTGTCCAACAAACTAAACTAGTGAACTAAAATGTAATTACGGTAGTCCTTATTCTGTTAACACTATAATCTAAATTCATGTAACACTTAGACATTAAGAAAAATAGGATTATTCTATTCAATTTTGAGTATACGGGACCCAAGGGATATAGGACGGGATTTGTACATTAGTTTAGTGAGCACCAAGTTACGTGACGACTAATCTGTCTAAAATATAACCACAATTGAAGAGAAATATCTAATTTTGGTGATGTCATTCAGAAGTGTTATACTAATTTTGAATAAGAACTGTCATAATTTAGAGATTTACGGCCTTACTTATAAACGTTGCTTAAATTTAAGTAACGTCACACACGGCGCAGAACATTTTTCCTTTGCGCAGTACTAAATAACGTCACTTGAAGTTAAGCAGCGTTTATAAGTAAGGCCGTTTTTAAGTTTAGTGAATACTTACAGCATCGACACCAGTATATTTTAAATTATATAACATTTTTATTTATAAATAATATTAACAAATATTATAAAAGGTACGTACTTACAAAGATTAAAAGACACATAAAAATTTATTATGGAAAAAGGGCCCAGAACGCTGGCTGCATTTCCACGTTGCATAGCTAAGCTAATTTTTTGTGCAAAATATGAACCAGCATTCTGACGCTTCAACCAAACGTTTGGCCAAGTCCCTGAAAATTTCATATGCATCTGCACGGATCCAAAGTTTCTACATTTTTATTATAATACCTGTTTCTAATGAAAACAGATCAATTGCCGCCTATTACGCCACAAATGATAGAAAAGTGCAAAACCGAGGGAGGCTATTGCGAGAACGTACCAGAGTACCCCACGGAACTCATCAAGAAGCTCGTTGAAGAAGTAAGTACTTCCTCAAACCCTTTTCTGGCTGTTGATTTTAACCGATGCACGGACGGATCGCCTCGGTAGCTTAGAAGTTATGACGTCTGACCCAGCTTGCAAAATGCAGACGCGGGTTTGAATAATTCGAAAATAGTTTTAGAATGTATGTACAATATGTATGTATGTTCGAAAAAAATACATAAGTATAAGTTAAATAGTGATCACCACCCTTTTAATACTAAAAATACAAATAGGATAGCCTACCTACGCCTAGTTACCTAGTTTTAGACTTGCGAAGACTAATAAGTCATTCCTAGGAAATTTTGTGCGTTTTTACATTAAAATCCCAAAACACATAACTGAGCTCACAGAGGGAAAACTCAAGTTGACCGTAAAAAATGTTTTTATAAAAAAACATATTATAAAGTCCAACAATGTATAGATGACTAAGATGCTTGGAATACTCCACTTCTGGCAAGCTGTCATTCTGCCACCCATAAAATGTAATATTAGTAGTACCTAAGTAGAAACATTATAAAACATCTATATAAAAAGAATGGCCCCGAGTTCCTTGCCGCTTCTTCTCGGTAGGCTCTATATATTTTGGAACGCGGCGGTAGAGTCTTTAAAGTGCATTATAATGAAAAATTTTAGTTCACAAGTGTGTCTTTGATGCCTAAATTGAATAAATGCTTTTTAGATAAAGACTTTGACTTTGACTTTAGAACTTATTTTTTATTACATCATAAAAGCGGTAAGAAACCTGTTTTACCCTTGATTTGCAGAAATGTCTACAAATCGACATAAATAAGAGCATGGTGCCCTTTCGGCGCGTTTTCCTTTAAAGCGTATTAAACGATCCTCCACTGGACAATCACACATATGGTATGTTTGATTGTGTCACCATTTTATATATAAGTAATTGATTGTTACAGGGAGGAGACAAAATTACTTCCAATTTCTTCACAGATAAACTGGACAATAAGACAGCATCAACGAGGCGTGGGTACAGTCAATGTGATCTAGTCTACTGTGAATACGACGAAAAGGTGAATTTACTAATATCTGTCATTGTTAATTGTAAAGCGGAAAATTTGCTTAGTGCGTTTGTATTGATCCATTACTAAGCCAACACATAAAGAAGGCTATGGACTAATATACGCAAAGTAAAGTCAGATGCGCCTACGAGCGAAGCGAGAAGGTTCGTTGAGTGACCACAATAAACAGAAACAACTTTATTAGTTAGCAAACTACAAATTTGTTCCGATACTGCTTTCATATCCCCAACTCTTCCCGTGGGCGCCGTAGAAGGCGGCTAAGGGATAGCAGCATCTTGTAGTGGTATTAGGTTAGTATTTCTGCAGAGTCTGCCTGGGAAATTACCACACCTCCGCCTGTTATGGAACTGTGAATCGGTATTGTTGCAAACATTACTGTATTTCGTTGAAAGGCTGTTGCGTTTCGTTGATTCCAGTGAAATTACAAGGATAAGGGATTACAAGCGATTTAAACTTTAACATCTTATATCACAGGGTGACGAGTACAGTGCAATCTCAAGCAGGGTTTTGAACTATTTTAGTTCAAAATTCTGAATGGCACTGAGCTGCTATGGTCAAGCGAGGTGTTTAACATCAGGCGAGCGACTTGCTCTTCTAGTTACCAATCGACATATAAAATAAAAAGAAATTAAAAAATTGTGCTCATATGTTTTTTTTTTTACTTTTGGTATTAGTTGTCATCTTTTGGAGTTATTACAATACCTCAGACAGGTACACACACAGATAGCTACACGTAAACTTACGAGTATAAAAACCCTTCAGGTCACGTAATCCACAGTTAATAACAAAGATTCCGGTTCATTCGTAAATACATGAAAGAAACGCTATTGAAGACCATTTAAAAATGTCTATCAATGATACCATTAGGTATGTAACTATAAATTTACTTAAGTATTTATTTATTTGTGTGTACATATTGTGTGTAAGTATATGATTTATTTGTGTATAACAATTAAATACACGATATTGTAGTCAGGGCATAATCCATGGAAGGCCTCAGTACAATGCTCGAAGGCCTCCATCGAGTTTCCCAACGGGTAGGTCTTAAGATGAATATGGACAAGACGAAAATTATGTCTAATGCCCATGTTGTACCTACCCCAATATCAGTTGGGAACTCAGTTCTCGAAGTTGTTGACGAGTACATCTCCGGCAGCGTTCCGGAAACTTCGCGAAGTCTTCTCGTCATAAATACCTCAGTGCCTCAAGACAAGAGTCTTCGACCAATGTGTGTTACCAGTGATGACTTATGTCACTGAAACGTGGTCTCTTACTATGGGACTCATAGATAAGCTCAAAGTCGCACAACGAGCTATGGAGAGGGCTATGCTCGGGGTTTCTCTACGTGATCGAATCAGAAATGAGGAGATCCGTAGAAGAACGAAAGTCACCGACATAGCCCAGAAGATTAGCCAGTTGAAGTGGCAGTGGGCAGGGCACATAGCACGCAGAACAGATGGCCGATGAGGCCGAAAGGTTCTGTAGTGGAGACCACGGACCGGCAAGCGCAGCGTAGGTCGTCCGACACGGCGGACAGACGACCTATTGAAGGTCGCAGGACGACGTTGGATGCAGGCCGCTTCCAACCGATCCTTTTGGAAAATCATGGGGGAGGCATATGTTCAGCAGTCGACGTCCTACGGCTGAGATGATGATGATGATGATGAATTAAATAAATACTGAACCTTCTAGACAATGTCTAATTACATATCACGCAATATCGACGTAAAACAAGGCATTACATCCCCAGGAAGGTAATGTTGTATGAAACTTCCAAGGGATGAAAGTGATGTCGTGGCAAAACTCTTAACATGGATACGGGCATTGTAAGGACAGTTTATTCTATAATCGAACTAGCCTCCACAGAAAGCACACCAAAAAGAAAAAGAAAAGGAGCGCCATTGTTATGAATATGAAACAAAAGACGGAGTTCTTCTTTTATCACTGTTAAGTATTTTACCACGTATCTACACTTTGATTCAAAAATATGACCATCCATAACTGGACAAATGTGTTCTATATTAATATTAACTTTTAATTTATTTTACTTCTAACTAAGTAAATAAATGCTTTTTATGTAGCCCAAAGAGTTTACTGTCTTGCAGTAGGTATTAAAAGTAGAGTATTCGTCTCGAGGATTAAGCCTGTCTTCGTCTTGGGCGGCTTGAACTTCTCGCTTCACTCAGGACTCTAAATAACTCCCATGCTTCGCTCAGGAGTTAAATTTAAATCCCCTCGCTGCGCTCAAATTAAATGGAGTCGCAGTTACGGTCAGGGTCCAATATGCTGCCCGCGATGACACTGCTTTACTCCCTCGGTGAAAATGCAAAAAAAATATAGTTTAGCAAATACATATAGTTTGTAGTTCAGTAACAATACTATAATGAAGCGCCTGGACAAGGTTTACGAGCAAAAACGTGTGAAGTTACCTGAGTACCACCCAAGTTCTCTTCAATTGTGGGCATATTTTAGACAGTTTAGTCGTCACGTAACTTGGAGCTCGCTAAACTAACCTCTAAATAAACCCAAAATTAAATAGAATAATCCTATTTTTAGAAGTGTCATTCTAAGTGTTAAATGATTTTGGATTTTATTGTTAACAGAATAAAGACCACCATAATAATTTTTAGTTCGGTAGTTTAGTTTAGTTTTTTGAACAAGGGAATCGCTACCACGTGACGCTAACTTATATTCTCATAAAGTAGCGTTTAATGTATATTTAATGTAGTAATGTTTAACGTGACGTTAAATTGCAATTTATCTCTACAAATAGTAGAAAAGCTTTACTACGACAGGAGTTAAACTGCAGTTGCAGCGGGATAGATTATTAAACTTCGTGAAACAGTAGAATTGGCCTCCAGTACTAGGTGGTATAAGGGAATTTGTAGATGAAGTTGTAGATACGGGTAGCTATCTGCTTAAACAAGTATGAGTTCAAGGTGAGTCAAACTAATGGCTCGACCTTCACATAATTTATCATGACCAATCCATTACGTTTCCACTGATGGGGCACACCGGGAATTTTCCAAGTTACCAAGGGTAAGTTCACCGCGTGGGCCCAGTTCAGTTAGTGTATAGGTTACTTGTCCAAACGCCAGAGTTTGCAGACGGAGGACAAGTGATGTGCACTACCAGGGGTATGTAGAGGCAAGATGGGGTAGCGCCAGCATTTACTATCTCGCCCCAGCAGGTGTTCGTCTGCGCCGGAGTAGGTCAGGGATCGATTCCACTGGCAAAATTTGGCTCCAACTGCAATCGAACCGTAGCTCGTAGCTCAACGATGGCTTATACGTTTTTTTATTCTGCTATTGAAAACAGTCTCGCTGCAGTTGCGTTTCTATTAGTGCCAGTTCTGCTAACTCATATTCGTATAATATTAAAGTAGCGTTTAAGATGAAGTTATGGTTCAATTTGTCTATAGAAACAGTCTACTATTTCTATAGATAAATTGAACCATAACTTTATTTAAGGCTTAGTGGGTAACTGACAATCGACAACCGGATTCCTACTGCAGTTGCAGCAGGATAGATAGTTGAACGTTGTGAAGTAGTAGAATAGGCCTTCAGCTCTGAGTAGCTGACTGCTGCCCTAAGGAAATAAACTGAATTCGTGCTAAGCACGAAAGCGCTTAGTTGATTACACGACTAACTTACGTTAGACTCAAAAAAATGTGTGAGAGTTGATAATATGTGAAAAAACTTTAATTCGGTACCTATATTTACAGCTAGTTACCCCGCAACTTATGCAAGTTGTATCCGGAGAATGGGCATGGGTTGTTAACTACCAGAACAAGGAGCAAACCTTTAGAATGGAAACTTGCAGGTATGGTATATATTTTTAGGTATGTTTTCAGTATACGAAACTAATACTTTCAGTGCAGTATACTTACTTAGGTACTAAGTCCTCTGGAGCAGCGACCCAAACCGGGTCTTGACCTCCGATGCAAGAGAACATATAATGAAAAGTTGTTATTTTATTTATTTTAACCAATACTTTGTTTTTAATGTGTAAAATATGATCAAGCGCGAGTGCATGATCGAGAAAATATTTAATAAATTATACTTACTTTTCGTCTAGGGATGCAACTCTTCTCAGAACATAATTATGTGTGTTTTTTACGTTACGTCTATAGTAAATAAGTATAATTTGACCTGCGTTGTCTCCGGGTGACTTAAATTATTTACCATATATATACATATACCTATATAGGTAACCAGTACAATTTGAAAAATTTAGTACCGACTTCCATTCTATTCAGTTATTGGAGTGTAATTCAAAAAGTACTGGACCAAATTTGATGAGATTTAAATGGACCACACGGAAAGCACAAGCTTTCAAACAAAACATTTTTGAGAATACATTCACCCAATCGAATGGAAGTCGGTAGAAAATATTTGGGAGGTAAGAAGCTGTCACAAATAAATACAAAAATCTATAAATACGAGAGAGAGAAATGCGTCTTCAAATATTATTTGAAGACGCATTTCTCTCTTCAAAGTAAAGAGAGGTTTAACAGATTTTACCAATACCAATGGTACCAAATCGCCTGTGCAGAACTCCAAACTAAACAAGCGATCTATAATGCTCTAAACTTTGTCCTTATTCTGTTCACACTAAAATCTAAATTCGTATAGCACTTGCGAATGACAGTGCTTATATTTTTAATTTCTGTTAAATTTACGCAGATTTATAGTCATGTAACTTCGTGCTCTCTAAACTGATGTAAAATTGTCACTCTCAAGTGTGTGTAACGTGTTTGTGAGTGAAGGTTTCTAGTATGAACAGCCATGCGATTCTGTAAGAGCAAACATCGTTGCATCTTTGACAAAATCTGTGAAACAAATGACGAGATGACAAAGAACGTTGGAACAGCTACCTTGTGTACAAGGGCGATATCTCATAAAGTATCTGACATCGGTGAGCTCGTCAACATTGACGAATCATTAGAGAATCGCACGGCAGAATAAGAACTGCCATAGTTTAGAGAAATTCAGATTCCAGTTCGCTACCATAGTCTGGTTCTGCACAAGTGAACCGCTATCTTAATCAGTGCCTATCAGTAGATGGTTCTCTGCCAGCAAATTAGTAGAAAACAAAATGCGTTAAATTCACTTTAGCTATTGTACGTTACTTTGGTAGATATACTGATGTATTAAATGGAGGGAAAGCTTGGAGTTAGTTGATTGATGATATAAAATTACAGGAGAGGACTCCTCTCAGATAGCAAGACTGGCAACGAAATTGAGCTCTACGGTCCACGCAATTCGTTAAATTACTACAGATATAGGTTCAGTTACTGCTAGGATAGTTTACTACGCATACTTCCAGAGAGTCGTGTTCTTTGGAGCTCTGCTATGAGGAGCAGCTGCAGCCGTAAACGTATCGTTTGTACTCTACGTGAAATACGTGAAATATATAACCTGAGCTTTTAAACATCTTTGATAGATTTATTCAAGGAAGTTACTTACGTTAAGTTACTTACACTTTACTCTCTTAGGCCAGTAAAAATAGTCGTTTTCTAGTTAACCTAAAATTTCCGATTCATTTTTTATAATGTTTAGGGTCACTTAATGAGCCTAAAATCACAAAATACTGACAGATCCAGGTAGAGCTTCAAGCCCCATCTTGAACAAGTTTTTGGCCGATACCTCGAAAACTATGTACTTTAGGGCAAAGTCATTACTATTAGACATATATATACATAGACTATTATTGTAGAGAATACAATTTGTATCCTTTTTTTCTGTAAAACTTATCGTTTATAATTTGTAGATTTATGGATAAGATTCATTATTTGTTTATTAATAGGTAGTTTGCACTTTCTCTTTTGTTAAAAATTTAAATGTTTTGAGCGTAGTTCAGTATCATGCAGAACTTAGAAGGTTGAAGATGTGGATACTTAAGCTACTGTCATAGGCCG
The DNA here is from genome assembly GCA_917880725.1 of Selenia dentaria. Classification (NCBI taxonomy): domain Eukaryota; kingdom Metazoa; phylum Arthropoda; class Insecta; order Lepidoptera; family Geometridae; genus Selenia; species Selenia dentaria. The sequence goes on along the minus strand of OU862888.1, from coordinate 13,058,272 downwards.
GCTTGACACTTACCATAACCCAATAGTAAAAAATGGCATAAAGAATAACTCTTCTAATTTCAGAACCGAAGGTACTGCGTGCAGTGCGATTTTGGAGCCGGAAGATAGTAGTAAGAAAACTAAGTGTGTTCAACAATATATCATACGAGACGGGCTAGTTGCCGGTATTTACGACAATGTCAATAAAATCGTTAAAGACAAAATCCCTATCAAGAGTTGTTGCAGCTGCGGACTTACTACATGATCCTTCCTAAAAAGTTGAAGCCAAATTCAAAGTTTTATAAATTAAAACAAAAACTATTAAAAAAAATTAAATCAACATGGTGTTTTTATTTTATGCTATCAGCTACACAATTACACAAAATCCAAAATGTATAGCAAAATAAGCCTCAATAAGTTCAATCGCACAGCATTCGTATATATTGATCACACTCAACTTATTCAGTTCGGGTAGAGTTTTAAATTAATGTTGGTTGTATCCTAGTATAAACGAACCTCCTCTTCTATTATGACGATAAACACTAGTTGCTAGTGTGTAGTTTAGTATATTAAGTAAGTAATCTAGAATTGCTATGAATCATATTATGCTCTGTTACGCATATCACATCAGCAAAATTGTTATCTTCCTCAAATTATCAATGCAAATAATGAGATCATCCATTTCACTTATTAAGCCATCTATATTTTGATGCATGATATTTATTTTATTATACACGAAATAATCTCTAGTTATTTTTGTCTTATTTTGTTTATTATTACTTGTCAATATGTTTTTATCATTTAATTTTTCGTCTAAGTTCAGAATATAGTTATTATCAAATTTATTTATTTGGACCGTAGTTTGTGTATTTTTGTTTGACTTTTGCAGCTACTTTCGGGTAAAAATTCGCCTTCCCCAGTTTAAATTTATGATCTTAGCGTATTAGGTCTCTTAGGATGTGTCTAGGATTTTTCCATTTCGGTACATATCCACCGAGATTCATGTCTATAAATGAGCATTTGTATAACTATAACTGTAAAAATATTGATTTGTTCAAAATTATGACATGTACTGAGTTATTTTTTGGAATTTCACAATCAAGTATGTTGGCATTCGTTAGAAAACTATTGAGATGAGTCTGAAATCCATAAGGACTACTTTCATTTGTTCCACCTATTAGTAACAATCGTTTTCAGACAGACTTTTTAGGTATTCTTTTTGACTTCTAAGAATATGCTGGTATTGCTCCAGCCGTTTGAGCGTGAAGAAGTAATAAACATACAAACACATTTTTCACAAACCTATATTATATTAGTGTGACATTAAGAATAGACGACTATTAAACTTCAACAATTTTATTAATACCTTTAAACAATTAAAATAATAAACAAACAATGTCCACATCGTTTATGTCTGTTTAATATTGTTTAGATAAGTAATGATAGAACGGAATACTTACAACTGGAAAAAAATGGACGAATTTTCATGATTTATTTTCTTAAAATTTTGTAAGGATACAAAGATTCAATAGATACTACCAACATCACAAGAGATAGATGCCGTAAGTGATTAGCGAGAAAAAATGTTTTGATCAATATAAAGTTTTTGATTCCATCGATATCTGTAAAATTATGGTCTTGTCCTCCGAATTACTGAAGAGCGCAGGTGAATATTATGTCATTAGAGATGACCCATACAAGAAAAGTATGTTTAACTAAGCTTACAATTCTGTGATCTGTGCTTACAACATAAGAATAAGTAATATACAGTTTATTCATATGCTTAGAGCCACTTTCGCAACAATTTTGAGTCTAGGCAGTTTATACCCAGTAAGAATACATATAAGGTTGCTTTCCAATTCCACTCGAGCAAAAACTTTGATTAGTTTATTGTGTTTTTGTTTTTCTTGTTTTTGTTGTCACTTGGGCGTTCGTGTAGTCACGAGTTCATGCTGAAAATCAGCGCGAGGGTCGCCAATCCCTTGCTTATTGCTGAACAGAGACTCATTTCTGGCATCGCGCAACACTTCAATGAGAATTATTGTACCTATTAGTCTTTGTTTTAAAATATCTCAAATATGCCATATAAATTTTCTTGTAGTGGTGTGTGTGTGTGTGTCTATAAACTTATTTTCTTACTTTCTTCTTTCTTTGTTTGCCGACTCTTACTTCTTACCATTGAGCTATTATTACGTAGTAATTATCAGCCTCAGTGCCTCAAGGCTAGATTCTTTGACCCGTGTGTGTTACCAGTGATAACTTATGGCACTGAAACGTGGTCTCTTACTATGGGCCTCATAAATAAGCTCAAAGTCGCACAACGAGCTATGGAGAGGCCTATACTCGGGGTTTCTCTACGTGATCGAATCAGAAATGAGGAGATCCGTAGAAGAACGAAAGTCACCGACATAGCCCATTGGGCTAGCCAGTTAAAGTGGCAGTGGGCAGGGCACATAGCACGCAGAACAGATGGTCGATGGGGCCGGAAGGTTCTGGGATGGAGACCACGGACCGGCAAGCGCAGCGTAGGCCATCCACCGACACGGTGGACAGACGACCTGATAAAAGGTCACAGGAAGACGATAGATGCAGGCCACTTCCAACCGGTCCTTTTGGAAAATATGGGGGAGGCTTAAGCCCGATTCACACTTATCAGTGAAGCCACAGTTCCGACACAGTACCGGCACAGTGCGAAATATTCTTTCATACATTCTCTATGAACGCATCCCCACTTGTCAGTGTCAGTGACGACACAGTGCTCTCAGTGTCAGTGACGACACAGTGCTCTTAGTGTCAGTGCCGACACTGCCGACACCTGCAATCACGGACATATTCGTTGACGACGATATTTTTTGTCGGATCACGGACGCCGCGGCATCATCCATGTACTTTGTATGATTTGTCTCATGCAAAGTACATGGATTCGAAATACAAAATCAATTTGTGGAACAAAATAGGAGCGCAAATGCACCCTTTTTTTCTTGATCGTCTCTTCTTCTTCGTCTAAAGCAATAGCTATCATTGCTAGCTCCGCAGTATTGAACGGAGCCATAGCAACAATCACGATACTTGACGACGGACACGTTTTCATGGACGTCCTACGGCTGAGATGATGATGATGATGAATTATTAGCTCAATATTTCTTACTTCTTTTATAAATGCGAATGTTTGGATGGATGTTTGGTACTCAATCACACCAGGACGGCTGTACGGATCTGGATGAAATTTAGTATGTAGATAGCTTAGATTATGGCATTCCATAATCTAAGCTATCTACATACTAAATTTCTAGTATTCTACATGTCATTACATGTAGAATACTTTTCATCATCATCATCAATTATTACCAGCCGGGTGTAAACGCAGGGCGCATCTAGTAACATGTAAGTATATGGTATACTCATGGTTTGCAGAGTAAATAAATACAATGTAGTGACGATCTTGAAGTGTAAACTTTTGAAGAACGCATGGAGTATCCACCTAAAAAAATATGGCTCTAAACTTGAGTAGCTATCTATATTTCTATTACAAATAGACAGGTAATTCATATCTTCAAACATAATTACTTCTTACTGGCTGATTCATCAACGCAAATCATAAGCGACTGGGCCTACAAACTTGAAATTTTGACAGTTGATGCCTTTTATATCATAAGCATCCAGTGCTGGGGGTCAGCTAGTCACACATACAATAACAATACAAAAGTGTGTATTTGAATGTTTGTTGGTTTATCACTCTTTTACGGCAAAAACATCATTTAATGAATTATAATTTATAAGAAACCTGTGACCTTCGCTTCCAGTATATCTATGGATGTATTTATAATAATGTAATTTGGCAAACATATAATATGAGAATGAGATAATAGGTATATAAGATAATAGGCCAGTCACTATTACGGGTGAACGTGAAGTAGAAACAGGTCAAACAGGTTGATTGCGAACTGCTTGCGAAAACTTTCTCTCAATATAACGATACTGAGAGTGTCTGAGAGTGCATAAATTATTAAGTGCACGGGTTTCTCTGTTGTTTACAGTTTTTTAACACACGCTCTTATAGTACCGCTTTTATGCCTCAATGAATTTGGGGCGTAATGAAGCCTTGATTGTAATTAATAGCCAGAATGATTGTATGTTTTAAAGTGACGAGGCGGCAAGATGTGCGCCGGTAAATGAACACGCCAGTGCCGGTAAGTAAAAGTAATAACGTGAACGTGAACCATTGCAACTTTAGTTTTGAGTGGCACTGTACTGTGCTCGTCACTCCGAGACATAGGTTTTTGAGTAGGTATCTTTCGCCCAGTTATTTCCCTTGGTACAGTGCCCTTCACACCCTAACAAATATGCTGTGGGCTATTAATTCGCGGTAGAATGTCTGGCACTGCGGTGGTACCAACGAAGACGGTATCTTGCACAAGAAGCCTACCAATTAGTAAATCGGGTTTCCTCGCCACTTAAGATTCACATTCCGGGTGGAAGGTAACTTCATTAATTCTGTCCGACGGAGTAAAAATGTTAGCTCACTTGTATCCGGGTGTGTTCCATTCGCATGATATTCTTGCCGACAACTTAAATGATGATCACACCCAAATAAGCTTGAAAAAAAATTGATTTTTATGAAAAAACCATATTTTTTTTAATCGTGTACTTTTAATGGTCATTACAGGAACGACTTTTGCTTCAAAAACAGATCGAAATTCAAACGTCATCCGATTCGTTTGTCAGGTAGCGTGACGTAGCCCACGTTTTAAAATACATAAGTAAATAGCTACGAAGAAATAGACTATTATTTCTTCGTAGGTAAATAGTACATTTCATTACAAGTGGGGAAAGGCTGGCATTGCAAAGAGTTCAGACAAATGTCTACCCGAGCCGAGGCGCAGCCGAAGGCGAGGGTTGACAGTCGGAACAAGTTGCAATGACGGTTCCGCATGTGTACTGAACGACTATTTTTATTTTATTAAATTGCTTAATTTTTTCGTAACTGTATAGTTGCGAAAAAATGAAGCAATAAAATAAACTCGCAAAGAAAATGTCTGGAAAATGGCGCCAACCGTAGAATGTAAGCAAAAAATTGTTTTTTTTGTTCACCCATTCTGGTAGGCAAAGGGAACTATGCCCATACGGCCTGCATCCAACGTCGTCCTGCGACCTTCATCAGGTCGTCTGTCCACCGTGTCGGTGGACGATCTATCTATACACTGCGCTTGCCGGTCCGTGGTCTCCACTCCAGAATCTTTCGGCCCCATCGGCCATCTGTTCTGCGTGATGTAAGCCCTGCCCACTGCCACTTCAACTGGCTAATCTTCTGGGCTATGTCGGTGACTTTAGTTCTTCTACGGATCTCCTCATTTCTGATTCGATTACGTAAAGAAACCCGAGCATAGCTCTTTGTGCGACTTTTAGCTTATCTATGAGGCCCATAGTAAGAGACCACGTTTCAGTGCCATCTAAAATTTAATCTATGGCAATCTAAGAGCAAATGATCTAGAAAATTAAAGAAAACCAATAAACGATAATAAATCTGAACCTAAAACTGTACTCTGAGAACTCTAAACAATTACAAGAATACTTTTAAATGTTATCTCCGAACAGTTTGTGCATTTTAACAATTTTCACACGAAAAAGTGCAAGCATCGCTCATAGTGATCAATCTTGGCGTGTGCAAGAGCAAACTTGGATAAAAATTACAAAAATATGAAAATATGAAAACACAACCCTAATGTACATTTACAACATAATAAATAATAGTGTCTTGTACTTTTACGTGACAACAAAATTGTTGTCAACCAAATGTTACCATCGGATGAAGTGTATACATATAGGTAGATACTATTCCCTGACCCCAACTTACCTACTGTCGATATTGCCAAATCTGAACCGTAGCTATCGTCAAAATGAACAATAATTCTTGTAGGTGGTTTAATAAATAATACATTTGACATTTACTTAATTAATGTATATTTATGGTACTTCCTAGCCTTTTACGGTGAAGTTGTTGGGAACTGATCGCGAAACGGAAACGGTAAGTAAATGGTATACCTACCAGATTATTCGACTGTTTATTGTTTTAAATGTGATTTTTATCTAACTTATAAACATTTCATACCGAGTACTTTGAATGAGTAGCCCGTAAACCCGGCGACAACCTCCAAAAACTAATCGTCACTGGGAAAATAGAGGGCAAGAGACCGAGAGGAAGGAGTCCAATGCGCTGGACAGATCAGATCCGCACTACTTCACTTAAACTTCACTGAAGCTGTTCGTACAGCTGGAAGCTGGAATAGATGGAGAAACATCGTACGGGAGAGGCTAATGCCATGATTGGTCACGATCCTCAGCATTGGGGAATCGACGCATGGAGGAGGAAGAGGGAAGCTGAATAAGTATAAGCATAGATAAGATCGTTCTGTCCACCTCTCCGTCGTCGGTCCCAATCTTTCACGTAAGTGCATGAATATTCACAATAAGCAGAATATGTATACAGAATGGATTTTTGAGACGGGGCTCACGGGGCAGAAAGGTATTCCTGTAACCTTTATGGTTACAGGAAAACGTTCCTAAGGGACGATCCATAACTTTTAGTGAAATTTGGAATTGGTAAAAAATACCTACAGTCAGCGAAAAAACGCTTAAATAAATATAACTATTTATTTTTTGTGGCAATCGATCCTATTCCATATAGGGCTCAAATGACTCTATGGGACCAACGGAGGTATTACAAATGTTAGAAATCGTCATAAACTTTTCTTATATGTTTTGTACCAAAATGCAATTAATAATTAACTCCAAATAATTAAAAAAATATTTAAAGCTATCCTCTTGGCATACTTTAAGAATTTTGATCACGGTAAGAAATATGATCGTTTGGCAACAAAATAAATTCCAAGTTCAAAAAACGATATTAAAAAATATTTAGTGACACTTCCGCTGAAAAAAAATGTGGCGCTCGACGAGTCAACATCTCCTGAGGATGCCTCGTGTAGAGGCGAAACACGTGTCGAATCGTTTTTGGTTTATTTGGGTTTTCTTGTGTGTTTTTTATTTTGTATTCTTCCTTTTATTTTGAATTTTGTGCGAGAGGGAGGGCGGTGCACACCCCCAAATAGGTCAAAATCATTGTTTTTTTCAGCGGAAGTGTCACTAAATATTTTTTAATATCGTTTTTTGATAATGGATTTCCGCAAAGTAACGCCTGAATCAATAAATTATCTAAATTCCGAGTTGATTATCGTTTTTCGGCACTAAATGTATGGGAAAAGTTTTTGGCGATTTTTAACATTTCTTGTACTCCAACCTCGTTTAGTCCCATAGAGTATTCTGATCCCTCTATGAAACAGGATCGATTGGAAACAGTGTATATTTCGAGTTGATCATCGTTTTTAGAACAAATTGTATGGGATAAGTCATTGACGTTTTCAAACATTTCTAGTACCACGGAATTCGCCCTATTTACAATATACGAGTATCTATGTCTAGTACCTACTCTAACCTCAATTGGTTCCATAGAGTATTTTCATCAATATCTACACAAACATTATAAAGAGGAGAGATTTTTTCTTTGTTTGTTTATTTGAATTGTTTATACTCCGAAACTACGGCCCGATTTACATAATTCATTTATCATTAGAATCCTAAATTATCATTATACAAATTAAACAATTTTAAACGGATTAAGTCGCGTATTTATATTAATATTTAACACGACATTTTCGAACACTCTTTTGTGATCATGATCACGACTAGACTATCACTGAAAAGTGTTCAAAATATCGAGATTAAAATAACACAAAATATACGTGATTTAATACGTTCAATGTTGTTTAATTTAATTGTAAAAGAATCCTGAAACACCTCGAAATTTTAGCTACCACGCCTTCTGCGCCGCTGGTCCCGGGTTCGATGCCCGGACGGGTCAAGTATTCATGCATTCAAGTGTGCATGCATGCATGCATGTCTGTTTGAACTGTCTCTGGGTGTGTATAACAGGCATCATGCAATTTAATAAGAACAGAATATCTATTAAATAAATATTTTCTTGTTGACCCTATCTACAAGTAGAGAAGGTAAAATAACAAAGAAAAACATTGCTGTATTAAATTCGTCGAATTCACTAAAAGCACTGTAAACACACCACCGTTCTTCCGTGTTTACTACAACCGGTTTTATTTGTAGCCAGCAAAACTTTAAAAGATACGAGTAATAATATATTACAGTTTAGCGTAAAAAGAAGTCATGTTAGTTCAGGGGTAGTAAGAGTCGGCTCGAAACAGGCAGTCGTAAGAAATCCTTCGGACTTGAGTAAGGGACTTAGAGTGAATAGTTTGCCACCATACTATAGATTTTCTCACATAAAGCACTCACTTAACTTAATATCAGTTGCAATTTCATGAAAAACTATTATTCTACATTCACACTACTAAAAAAAAAACACAATATAGAACCGAATTCAACGTCATATTATCACAATATTGTGCGCATGGTACCGACTTCGACAAATTATTTCACACTTGTTGGTGTTGAAGTCGGTTCCATTTCTTGGTAAAAAACTACCTATAGGTAGTAAATTTATTGTGTGGTATATATACTATACACGTAATTTGTATAATTACCAAAAAAAACAGCACTATATGCTGCTGGTACTTAATACATACATGGGAAGAATATTTAAAACTACTTTAAAAAAAAAACCCCACATAATCATCAATATTTGGTCAAACGTCTAGATTGATTCACACCTACAAATTTTATTCTAGGCATTTCCACTATTCATTAAGATATACTACATGCGCGCGGTTTATGCATAAAACTTAACACCCCTACATAGAAATGTATCATTCATAATCATAACATTCGGCAAGCTCGCGTCCTAGCTCGTTAGTACATTCTGTGCGCTCGGGCATTCTCGCAAGACATGGCCACCGGACCAAGCCCGCACCCTTCGCCCTGCCACCGCGCGGCCTTTGTTTCTTCCGAAAACGAACGAACGAAAGCCGAAACTCGACAATCTCTTTCACACTGAACGCTCGGGTGGGGGGTGTAAGAAAGAGTAAGAGAGATATTTTTTCACTGACGCGAATCATGTGTTTTCATTAATAAGTTGTACATAGGCATGTAGTATTTTTGTTAAGATGGTGTCCATACTTTTAGATGGAATTTTCGAAAACTTTAACAATTAATAATTAATTCACTGTGAAGTAATAAAAAAAATTGACTACATATCTACAATGTATGAACACTTTTGTACCGCCCATTTTTTTTTTGTAATTATACAAATTACGTGTATATAGGTATATATACCTATATATATCTACCTATAAATTTTGGGAGTTTTGCGTAACTCTTTCTATTTTATTATATGAAAAGCAGAGATAATTCAGCAAGTGGAAACCAGAAAGGATTGACAAGGTCAGGGCTCTATCCCCCGATTGTGGCTACGCAAAAGATCTATAAACGGTGCGTTGGTTCATCAATTATTATATGTATGGTCTGTGTATATAAGTATATTAATTTACCGTCCTCCCACAACACTAAATTAACTCCTTTCTTCTTTCTTTGCTCCATTTGAATTTATTAAACAACAATATTCAAATTCAACACACTTTGAGACTGAAGTATATAAAATAATCCTTACACATTTTTTGATATTTTTAACTCTATATTAAACAACTATCTTCCATCTATTTTAGTCTATCACGTGCCGAGACCATGATTACTTAAAAGTGTTCGACGATCGACGGAATTAAAATTATTATACAGGGTTATTAAAATTTGTAAGTCGACCTAATCCCGTATAAGAGCGTGTTGTTTACATCGTTTCTGGCTGATTTGACTATGATTGAATACCTATTTGAATTTAATTGAAATGTGTAGGTAAGTGTTATTAACTAATATTATTTGATTCTTACATGTAAAATTAGATGCTGTGGGACCTCAATAACCAATATTGTACGTAAAATTAATAAATAAGTCGTTGTAGATAATTAAAACGTATACAAACTTATAAATATAAAAACAATTAAATTCTATCTCGAGAACGGTTATAGTATTAAGTGTATTATAATAGTTTTAGTTTAGTTAATTATATTAATAACTATAGCTGACCCGCCAGCGGCTTCGCTCGCGTGGCCTCGCAGGATAAGGTTAATTGCAGATTTTAACTATTCCACGGGAACTCTTTAATTTACCGAGATTAAAATCCTATCCTATATTTTTACCAAGGATTTAAGCCATACAAAATTTTATTTAAATCGGTCCAGTCGTTTCGGAGAATAGCCAATACAAACAGACAGACAAACAGACAAACAAAAAGTTTAAAAAAAAAAAAAATGAGTTTGATTTCACTCCTTACATCCCCCTGACTCGGTTTTTTTTGCGATTTTTCATTGTATACAGAAATTCGACCTCTACAGTTTTATTATATGTAGTGATGAGTGATAATTTGTAGTTAATTATACCATAATATATACAGTCTTTATATTATTTTTAGTACGTTGGTTATTGTTTTTGGTATTATTTTAAATGTGTTTGAATATGCCATATATAACAATGGAACATATTAAATAATAATTAATAAAATTCCTGGAAAATGGATGATGCCATACGGTAAATGCCTTATTTGTTGCATCATTATTACAATAATTAACTAAGTAAGTAGGTAGGTACTTATGATTGGCATGTATAGGTAGTTTTGTTTATTAATTTAGGTAAATAGTTATTATATTTGTAACCTTTTCAAGCTGATATTTTTAACTGATTAATGGTAAAATTTAAATGCAACTTTATAATTAAGTGAAAATCTCTTATTGCAGTACACTCCAATTAATTACAAATAAAAAAAAATAATTAAAATGCAGTACCACATTGCAATTAGAATAATTGTTATTGCAATTTACAATAAACATTATCGTTATCACATTGTGACTAATTGAATGACGAGTAAAATATTAATTAAGTTATTTTACTTTTTAGCTATGTATTCGTACTCGTATTTATACAAACCCCATTTAATAGTTCGAAGTCCAATCACTGACTTACTCATAATATACCATCTGGTCCAAATGTAGGAGATCTGAGAGAATACCTATATACAGATCGATGTCACCAAATCTGTTTTAGACACCTTATTTAATTTAACAAAAAAAAGATGCCGACTGAAATATCGCATAACTGGCGTAAGTGTATCGTAATCGTATAGTTGACGTATACAGTACACACTATGAGTTATCTATTACAACTGAGGCACAGATAACTCATAGTTTGTATTGTATACGTCAACGATACGGTTACATTACACTTACGCAAAGTTTCGTGCTAGGTCCACTGCGCCAGGAAACTATATAACGACACACATTTTAGCAAGATTTTTATCTTGGGTAGATGTTGGGTGGGAACCATGTATTTGACCTGCGGGGCAGTTACGTATCTCAATTGCAATAAAATGTTGATAGAAATGTAATAACAGGCGGGTTTATGTCATTTTTATTTTGACAACTCCACTATTCAGAAATTTTAGTAATTTGGTGACTAGATTTGACAAAGCTGACATGAAGACATCGATCTATATACCGCATAAAGGCACCATTTTTTTAGATTCCAATCACATTTGATTGCAACTAATGCTGGTACTGCACTAGTAGAAATATCTTTGATGAATGTACATTTGATCAAACAAATTGGTGAAATTTTACTAACAACACCTTCGATCAAAGTTTTCACATTTCAATCAAAACGGATGCAAATACCATTTTGAACAATTTCAATGATAACATTTTTTGATAGATGCTTATAAAAGCAACCAACTATACAAATTATAAAAAAATCTTGAACAAAGAGGAGTCTAATGGACATCCATCAAAGAAGTTTAAAGAAATTTTAACAAATGTTGAACATAGGAATTGAGCCTAGAAAATTGACGAGTGTATATACAGGGCGTCCCAAACTTATGGGACATGAAGGGGAAGTACCTTAAATATCGTAGATAGTGTATTTTGCTTAAAGAAGACTTTATGTTATTTTTAAAACTTAGTAATTCCGCATTCATAGATTTTCTAAAAATTACTTGCTTCGTCTGGGAATCGAACCGACTCAAATGTCAAAAAAAATCACCCTACTTTTATGATGCCAATCGAAAGAATAGCTAAAAAATAATAACTCTGCTTAGGTAACATTGTATTTTAAAAGAAAGGAACAACGTAAAATGAGTTTTGAATGAGTCAAATTTCAAGAAAGTTATTTATTGCCGTCGACGACGTTCGAAAAGTAGCGATATTATCATTCCAAAGATAGCATTGATTATTCATGAATAAGTACCCACTTCATAAAATACTAGCATAGTTTTCCTTATTATAAGTGCACGTGGAGATAAAATGATAAAACTTAGTATTTCAATACGTCCTCTGTAAGCTAGACAGAAGGCAAATTTAAATTTGAAAATGGAACAGTTTATGAGAGCGTTTGTTTGAATGCATACTTCATAAGATTTTTCTTTAAACGAAATAATATTTTTAAATGTCGTTCTTAAATTTGAAAATGGAACAGTCTGTGCGAGCGTTTGTTTTTCGGATATTGATCTGTTTAGTCTTAATTTACTTACACAAGTGTTAATGTGTTAATTTGTTGCGAACATGGCATATCAAGTAAGTTTTGATCTAATGGAAGCATATTTTTTGAACGATAAAGATATCTCTAGAAGTTTGCGGTGGTACAGCGTAAAATATCCTGATAGACAAATACCGTCTCGTAAAGTTTTGAAAAGGCTTGTGAACAATTTGAGAACTCTGGGACGTTTCGATAAACGCCCAAGAGAACCACATCAAGAAAACCATACGATCAACGACGAAGAACTTGATACTTTAATTTACTTTTCGGCTTTTCCGAAAACATCGGTGAGAGAAGGAGAACATGAAATTGGAGTTTCGAAAAGTAAAATACACCGTGTAATAAAAAAACACGGTTTTAAGAGTTATGTTGAAGGACGATTGGTTCAAAAATTACTTCCGGGCGATACAGAAAGGAGAAAATATTTCTGTCTTGATATCCAGGCACGCTTGCTCGAAGATCCAAATTTTTTGGATAATATTATTTGGACAGACGAATCTAACTTTAGTAATAACGGTATGTATAACCGCAACAATAATCGTATTTGGTCTAAAGAAAATCCCCTACGAGTCACTGAAACGAATAACCAAGTGCGTTTTTCACTCAACTGTTGGTGTGGACTTTTAAAAAACCGGGTTTCCTAATCCATTTTTACCAAGGAACCTTAAATACAGAAAAGTATTTAGGAATACTTCAAATTTTAAGGGATGAGATAAGAAATCTTTCCGCGGCGGAGCAAGAAAACTTAATTTTCCAACAAGATGGAGCTCCGGCTCATAATAGTCGGAGAGCAACAGATTTTCTAAATGAATGTTTTCCTACATGGATTGGTACAAATGGACCGATTAGATGGCCGGCCAGATACCCGGACCTTACACCATTAGATTTCTTCTTTTGGGGATACGTGAAAGATATGCTATACAAAAAGCGATACGAGAACGTGGGCGAGTTGCAAACTGAATTGTGCCATATCACATCGAGTGTTCACCATAAAATGATAAGAAAATCAACAGGTAGCGGACTCATTAAAAGATTGGCGATTTGCGTAAGACAAGAGGGATCACATTTTGAGCATTTAATTAATTAATTTTCAAAAAAATACCCACTTAATTGACTACGGCAGTTACATGTATGTTTTTATGTTGGTTAAAATGATTAATATTACGTTGTTCCTTTCTTTTAAAATACAATGTTACCTAAGCAGAGTTATTATTTTTTAGCTATTCTTTCGAGGGGCATCATAAAAGTAGGGTGATTTTTTTTGTTATTTGAGTCGGTTCGATTCCCAGACGAAGCAAGTAATTTTTAGAAAATCTATGAATGCGGAATTACTAAGTTTTAAAAATAACATAAAGTCTTCTTTAAGCAAAATACACTATCTACGATATTTAAGGTACTTCCCCTTCATGTCCCATAAGTTTGGGACGCCCTGTATAATACCACCCTGAGATAAGTAATAGCCCTGATGGTCATAATCATATCTCAGTCGTAGGACTTCCACTGTTTCATAATATAGCTATATAGCTATATAGCTGGCTAAGCATATATTGTCATGAATTTTGTCTACTTTGTTGGCGGACGAACTACGCTGTCCTTGCCAGAGCGTGGTTTCTGCTCTAAAACGTGCCAACTTTATTAGATATCAGTACTGCGTGCTAATGTGACCTGACTGCCACTTCAACGGTTCTCCTTTGGGCTATGGCAGTCACTTTCTTTTGTTTAGTGATCTCTTCATTACTGTTTAGAACTAAACAAACCCCGAGCATACCCCTCTCCATAGCTCGTTTTGCGACTATGAACTTACTTATATGCCCATAGCATGCCACCACGTAACACGTTATATTTTGATTTTATTGTTCTGGTATGTTTAAAAACTGGTCATCAGGTGTTCGCAACTCTGGATTGCGATGGAAAGAAGTTTAAAGAAATTTTAACAAATGTTGAACATAGGAATTGAACCTAGAAAATTGACGAGTGTATATATAATACCACCCTGAGATAAGTAATAGCCCTGATGGTCATAATCATATCTCAGTCGTAGGACTTCCACTGTTTCATAATATAGCTATATATCTATATAGCTGGCTAAGCATATATTGTCATGAATTTTGTCTACTTTGTTGGCGGACGAAATACGCTGTCCTTGCCAGAGCGTGGTTTCTGCTCTAAAACGTGCTAACTTTATTAGATATCAGTACTGCGTGCTAATGTGACCTGACTGCCACTTCAACGGGTCTCCTTTGGGCTATGTCTGTCACTTTCGTTTGTTTAGGGATCTCTTCATTTCTGTTTAGAACTAAACAAACTCCGAGCATACCCCTCTCTATAGCTCGTTTTGCGACTGTGAACTTACTTATATGCCTATAGAATGCCACCACGTAACACGGTATATTTTGATTTTATTGTTCTGGTACGTTTGAAAATTGGTCATCAGGTATTCGCAATTCTGGATTGTCAGAGCTGTATACTTTAGCACCAATTTACCTCATATGGTAAAATACTTGGGTTAGTTATTTATATGCTATTCACATTTGCACACGTAAATGCTTATCAAAATCACGTCATACATAGTACTTATACACTAGGGAAAATATTACCTAAACTATTTTAATATCATATTATATATGAGTCCCTTTTTATAGGGAAGGGACGCATGAATATTCATTTTATCGACAGACAAAATAATAATGATATTGAACTTTAACTTGTAAAGGGTACGCGTCAATAAACTTGAAAATCGTAGACTAGGTCGACCCTGCACAGACCAGAGTATCTTGCTCCAAACAGGCGTCTCGCATCGGTGACTATATACTTATACTTTTGCGTGGAAATTCGCAAAGAAAATTTCCTTGGCAGGGATCTTTGTAAAATGGTCAGCGTTAATTATGAAGTCCGCAGTAGCCAGAAGGCAGACTTGTCATGTCAGTCGCCGCCGGTCGTCATCGACAGGTGGATGTGTCGGTGGAGTATCGATACACTCCTTGCGCATGCCTACGTCGTCGGTCCATCGAGTCCGCGTAAATAGTGATGTGGGCACATCGATATATATATTAAGTGACAACTGTGCAAGCGGTGCAGTGCTCCCTCCTGTTGGAGTTTGGACAATGTTTTTAAATACTGAAATAGTAAAAAGTGCATAACTATGGCCCGGATACTACAGTGCCTCGTTTGCATCACTGTCGTAAGTATTCAGTTATATTGTTTGCGGACAGTTTATGTAAACGCCACACGACAGTTGGGTGGTAATCGTTAAATCTTAATGACTCTAGTTTTATGATTTCATTAATTTTAATGATCATATCGTTGATACTGTTTAGGTTTTGCGTATGATTTTTAGGAATATTGACCTTGTATTTATAGTTGGTATATATACACTCGGACCGTGTCAGTAAATACACAAAACTCCAAATTTTGACATACGCAAGAGTTAATGATTTTGTAAGTGGTAGCTCGACGAGTACCTATTGTAGTATTAATGATAGTAAAAAACACTTCACACAAATTAAGTTTTTAGACAGTGCGCTGTATTTGCAGATACGGCAGTTATTTTAATCGCAAATATTAGTTTTGCGCCGTGACTGGTAATATTCCTTTGACGGTAATAAAATGTGCCAAAACCAGCAACGTGTGACCTATGGTTTGTATTGAAATATCACGGCGACAAAGGTCAGGCCGCTTAATTGTTCATTTAGTATAGATATTAATAAACTCGCGCATATATACGAGTACATACGATCGTTTTTAAAACATATGTTCGATACAAAATACAATACTGAATATGTGAAAATATGGACTCTATATTAAGTTTAAGGTAAGGGTAAGTACCAGGAAATCACAAAAAAATAATCATTAACTTGATTTACAACGACACACGCGTCTCTCATCTCACATTTCCAAAAATCTAAGTACCTAATTCTTTCTATTATGATTAAACAAAACTAGCGCAGAATAAATGGGCTTAGGTGAATAATTTTAGTACGTCGGTATTAATTCTACGAGATAATGAATACCAGTTAGAATCTTCGACAGTATTCTATAGACTCTACGACACAATGTCAAGGACCAAATTGGCTTGGGTCATGCCAGGAGGCCAATCGCACAATATATGAGATCTCGTTATAAATGGCTTCTTCCATATTTAACCAATTGGATTCCCATATCAAAGGAATCCTACTTTCTACTATCCTAACCTACTTAATATTATAAACGTTAAAGTTTGTGAGTATGGATGAGTGGCTCTTCTTTACTCTTTCACGCTCAAACGGCGGGGGCAATTTTGATGAAGTTTGGTATGGAGGTAGATGAGGCGCTGGATTAACACAGGACGCTTTTCATCATCATTATCATCCATCACCACGCGGATGAAAAACCGTAATATGCTTGGACACAGTATATACAAAATAATAAGATCTTCGCCTACGTCAAGATCGTAATGATGACAGTTCTGTCACAGTTTGTGTCAGCTTCTGATAGCTTAGTCAAAAGCACGCTATCATTTTGAAAGCTCGATACACAAGAGGTGCTCGGTGACCGTCAAGGGTGATGAAATGTAACACAAATACAGTCAAGGGCGATGAATTGTAATGACAGTTTTTTTCCATGGTGATTAATTTTATATTTATACGTAAGTCCTGTATTTTATTATTAGTGTTTACTAATTCATATATGTACTAAGTATTTAAATTTACTCATATAAAACTATCACAGCAATTGCGTTTGACCATGTACCTATTTTATGATATTTTGGTATAAAGATATATATGGTCTTGGAGAAGATAATAAGCTACTCGAAGCAATGAGTGTTTATATATAACATCATTGACTCGAAGTACTAATCCTGTGCAGACGTAGTCGCGGGCACCAGCTAGTCTGGCATAAATCCATGGTATTACAACTGAAGTAGCTAGTACGAGATAGTTGCATATACTTTCAAGCGCAGTCTTTTTTTCGCAGTGAGAATCGAATCTATACTGACCTTACGACTTTACCAGTCACAGGTTTTAATCTGTCCGAATCAGAAAGCCTCATTCTAGGCAAGTTTCATTCATAAATCTATTGTAATTTTTTGTCCTGATGCGGACAGATTAATAAGTACCTATATGTGATCTCGTTTTAAATGGCTTCTTTCATATGTTAGCCAATTGGATTCCCATATCAAAGGAATATGGAATAAATCCATGGTATTACTACTGAACTAACAAGTACGAGATATTTGCATATACTTTCACGCGCAGTCTTTTTTTGCAGTGAGAATCGAATCTATACTGACCTTACGACTTTACCAGTCACAGGTTGCAATAAGTATATGTGATCTCTTTTTAAATGGCTTCTTTCATATGTTAGCCAATTGGATTCCCATATCAAAGGAATCTGGAAGTAATCCATGGTATTACTACTGAACTAACAAGTACGAGATATTTGCATATACTTTCACGCGCAGTCTTTTTTTGCAGTGGGAATCGAATCTATACTGACCTTACGACTTTACCAGTCACAGGTTGCAATAAGTATATGTGATCTCTTTTTAAATGGCTTCTTTCATATGTTAGCCAATTGGATTCCCATATCAAAGGAATCTGGAATTAATCCATGGTATTACTACTGAACTAACAAGTACGAGATATTTGCATATACTTTCACGCGCAGTCTTTTTTTGCAGTGAGAATCGAATCTATACTGACCTTACAACTTTACCAGTCACAGGTTGCAATAAGTATATGTGATCTCTTTTTAAATGGCTTCTTTCATATGTTAGCCAATTGGATTCTCATATCAAAGGAATCTGGAATTAATCCATGGTATTACTACTGAACTAACAAGTACGAGATATTTGCATATACTTTCACGCGCAGTCTTTTTTTGCAGTGAGAATCGAATCTATACTGACCTTACGACTTTACCAGTCACAGGTTTCAATAAGTATATGTGATCTCGTTTTAAATGGCTTCTTTCATATGTTAGCCAATTGGATTCCCATATCAAAGGAATCTGGAATAAATCCATGGTATTACCACTGAACTACCTAGTACGAGATAGTTGCCTATACTTTCAAGCGCAGTTTTTTTTCCGCAGTGCGAATCGAAATTACTGGCCTTACGACTTTACCAGTCACACCTGTAAGCTATACCTGCAACCAATGATGTTATATATCATTGCCTGCAACTGCAATTTATAGAGGCATCGGTTAAAGCATCATACAAAAGTCTTGTTATGTCTAATTATATAAGGAATATTTTGAATAATTATAAACACTTGTATCACTTCGTTATTTTCTCTATGACACATGAATGTTTATCAAAATATTATGACTCTTGCGGTTATTGACGCGCGTATCAGAATCATCATAAAGGTATTTTGATGAAAGATTTTATGCAAAAAATATTTTCGTAAATGTGTATTTTTCGGATAGTTGATTTCATCTTAGTAATTATTTTCTACATGCGTATAATCTTTTTTTACATTTTGGTTTGTGTGCTTTATGGGGCTAGACTTATTCTGCCTTACATCGACGGACAGACAGGCAATGAGACTTCTTAGGTATGGTTGACATTATGTATTTAAAACAGATCACATTGACTTCTAGTTTGCCAAGCTCTATTAGCTTCTATTAGCGCTATTTTATCGACGTAATAAGTTTACGTGGATAGATCCATGTTCGCACTGCGGGCCAGATAATAGTAAAGTTTGACTTATTAAATAAATAAATGCCGACTTATTCGATCCCTAACGTGAGACTTTTTTGCCGGTCAGTAATAGTACAATAAAAGTTATTTTTTTATATATATAGTCGTCTTTTAAAACATATAGGTACCTATGTAAGGGGGCATAGAATAGGCCGAAACAACTATTATTTATTCTGTGCGTTAATACAATCGTTGATGATATGACCACAGCCTACGTAATGTTTACACTATAATATGACAGTGTAAATTCACTCGCAAGTATTAATACATTTATATCACACTGACTTGACGTTAGACCTCATGGTGACTTTTATCAGGCAGGGTATTGCAAGAATATTGTTTAACTCTTGAAGTATCAAATTTACAAATGCGTAATCACAATATGTCCACTCTGCAGTGCATTTTGAGTTCATCTCGCGATTTTAAACGAATAGTAGAGTTTTTCGGTCTAAAGATTCGAACATAATCATTAATTAAAATAAGTATTTAACATTAATCTCTAAGTTTGAGTGACCACATGACGTAGCCAACGAATACCGAATAAAAAAAATGTTCTATCCTATACTTCCTATTAATATTATAAACCTAAAAGAGAAAGTAATACAATATGTACTAATATGTAACTAGCTGGTGTCCGCGACTACGTCTGCCCAGGGTCAGTATTTCGAGTAGCTTATTACGTACCTTCTCCAAGGCCATATCTACCTTTATACCAAAATGTCATAAAATATTACTTACATGTTCAAACGCAATTGTTATAATAGTACTTATTGAGTAAATGTAAATACTGAGTGTATCAATCAGTAAACACTAATAATAATATACAGTACTTACTTTACTTTACTTATATACAAATATAAAATTAATCACTATGGAAAAAACTGTCATTTCTTTTCATCACCCTTGACGGTCGCCGAGCACGTCGTGTGTATCGAGCTCTCAAATTGGCTTTTGACAAAGCTATCAGAAACTGACACAAACTTTGACAGAATTGTCATCATTACCTACGATCTTGACGTAGATGGAGATCTTATTTTTTTTGTCTCATCTGTGCCCAAGCATATTACGCTTTTTCAGCCGCGTGGTGATGGATGATGATGATGATGAAAAGTATCCTATGTGTTAATCCAGCGCCTCATCTATCTCCATACAAAATTTCATCAAAATTGACCACGCCGTTTGAGCGTTAACGAGTAACAAAGATCCACACATCCATACAACCATACACACAAACTTTCGCGTTTATAATATTAGTAGGAAGGAGGATAGTAGGATTGTTACACTTTTATGCCAAAAATTGTTCTTGCAATAACGTGTCGGATAAATCGCCTTGAGGTCTAAGGTCAAACTAGTTACATCAATCTCTTTACAGTTTGCGAAACAGCAAACATGTGATATTGATACAATGATTATAATTACATAACCTGCACAGGTATTTCTTGTTGCCAATAAAAAGGTAAGATGCCATACTCGCTCTATACATAATTATAGTTTTTCTAATATTGACTAAGAACATTACTCACAAAATGTGGGTGTTTATACATAATAATTATAATTATAACACAAGAACAACATCCACACAAAGGTCTTCATGTCCCAAACTAGGCAGGGCCTGTACTATGGTGATCAGTACGGCTATTATGTATCTCAGTTGCTAACATATTATGATTGAAATCGAAAAAAATGGCCGCTCTATGTCACTTTTGTCAGCTACAGTCATCAACTTACTAACATTTTTGTTTGCTAGAGTTGTCCAAACTGACATACAGTCGCCATTTTTTAAGATTTCAATCATAATTTGTTAGCAACCGAGATACATAATAGCCCTGCTGCTGGGCTATTATGCATCTCAGTTGCTAACAAATGTTGATTGAAATCTTTAAAAATGGCCGCTTTATGTCAGTTTTGACATCTCCGGTAAGCAAAAATGTTAGTAAGTTGATCACTGAAGCTGACAAAACTGACATAGAACGGCCATTTTTTCAGATTTCAATCCACATTTGTTAGCAACTGAGATACATAATAGCCCAGCAGATGACTGATACACATACTTATATACATATACATATATATCGTAGTTTAAACTACGATACGATTCCTAGAAGCGCGAGCCTACTGCTTAATAGAAATCGAATCAACTGCTTTAATACCCATATTATCATCTTAATCGTCCATTTAATTTTATCTGTATGCAGTTTTAAAATGATCTCAGGTCCTACCTACTAACGCAGAAACTTGAAATAAAATTTTAAAAATAAACTACTAACTTCGTAGGTGTTTATGATCCAATATTCGGTTTTTATGTGTAGCTTAATATTTTACTATACATATATATATACTTGACCTGCATCCTGATTCGTTAAAAAGATATAGGAAATTATATAGGGAACTTATTCGTAGATCAAACGGTTCTGTGACTAAGTGATTTGCGAATTTTTAATAAAAACATCAAAGTAAAATATTCAGATCTAAAAGTCTTCGATTGAGGGCAATTCAATGCTGGTGCATACGAGTATCGATTTCAGCCGTTGTAACAATATGTAGTGCGTTCGAATAGACCCTTTGTGAGCGTTTTAGCGAAAATAACGCTAAAAACTATGGGTAAAAGTAGCAAAAATAACGTTTTTGAGCTTTACGAACGCTATAACAAAAGAGCCATCAATGACAACGTCACCAATGCCTAAAGCTAAACGAACGCACCTATGGTAGACAGCCGTGCGATTCTCTATTGATTCATCCATGCGCTCGTCGACGAGCTCACCGATGTCAGATACTGAGATATATGAAATATCATATAGATATGTAAATAAGGTTGATTTTCAACGTTTCATTTCATCTCTTGTTTCACGGATGTTGTCAAAGATGCAACGATGTTTGCTCTTAGAAAATCGCACGGCAGTAGACACAGAGTAAAACTGTGTTTTTTTAAAATGTCATTAGTTTATGGAACAAGTGCGAGGTCTACGCTGATACACATATTTTGTTCACTTTGCCTACATTCATGCACCTTTATGAACATTTAACGGTTCATTTAATAATCCAACACTATTACCTACGAATAATGACTTATTATTATTCGCAGACTATTACACGTTAAATCTCGAAGAAATACAAATCTAGAAAAATTAAACTACCTAAAGAAAAGATAGCCCTAGGCGTATTCCCCGCTATCCTCAGTTACATATGTTTATGAAAATAATTATATTGCTTTATAAAATTGAAAGAGAAGTTAACTCAATAAACTCTACCTAAATTTTCCATTCGTAACCAGTTTATTTCTTCAATCAAAGAGATTGAAAGAGATCAATATTCATCAAAGCTATATACATATATTATTGCATTATAACAGATACCTACAAACCATAAATTTTATTTATGTTAATTGGTATATTAATTGTGTGCAAATAATGTTCCTGGTATTATCGGACGGAGTACTGAGCGTATCGTGTACTATATATAGTAAAAGGAAAATAGGTACGTAGCTAGTATGACGCACGCGATTTTATTATAATTAAATTTCCTTCAATAATTGCACCATTCGACATAAACTGCTCGGTTGGCGGTCGCACACTTTATATTGGTAGCATTCCTTTGTTCAGAACACCAAATTGAACTAGAGAACAAAAATCTAGTTGTAGTAAATTACGTAGTATTCTGTCCACATTAAAGTCCAAATTTATATAACGCTTGCGAATGACAGGTAGGTACTTAAGGTTTGCCATTTTGTTAAAATTGTGGTTATCAAATTTATATTTTCAGTGCAAATTTAGTTTTAATATAACCATGTTCGTGCCTCAGACAAAATAAAAAAGTATAGACAGAATGTTGTGAACAGAGAAGTGAGGCCGGTTTTCTAAACTACACGTGCGTACACCGGTACCGCCGTGATAATTCAAATTAAATTAAAATTATTAAAAAATAATTAATAAATTTACATTAAATCATAATTAAAACTTTACGTGTTGCTTCCACGCGCCGCGATAATTCGATTGACGATTCAATGCGTAGTTTCGTTGTACGTTATGTATGTAATTATGTATGGACACGGCGAGGCGTAGTTTTACCCGGCCTCACTTCTCTGTTCACAACATTTTGTCTTGACTTCTTTATTTTGTCTGAGGTTCGTACTGTCTAACTTTAAACTGCAAAACTACCCGCAATTGAATATAATAAGTAATCTTAAATTTAGAATTGTAAAAAAAGTAATACGATTGTGGATATGAATTATAAATTACAAACTACCATAGTCTAGAGAATCTTAATTTGTACAAGCAACTAACTAGGTGCCTACACTGCCTACCTATTTAATAAGAGACATTATGAATATGATAACTACTTCAGTGGGCCGAGCACGGAAATCTGCTTAAGTGTAACGTTATCGTATCGTTTACGTATTCAGTACCAACTATGAGTTATCTGTGCCACTAATGTACTAGATAAATTACAGTTTGTACAAAATACGTTAACGATGCGATAACGTTACACTTAAACAGATTTTCGTGTTCGGCCTACAGTAGCGCATGCAGCCATGTTGAAATATTTGTGTTAGGCTCAGACAAAATAAAAAGTCAAGACTGAATGTTATGAACAAAGAAGTGAGGCCGGGTTAAACTACGCCTCGGCGTGTCCATACATATTTACATACACAAACTACAACAAAACTACGCCTTGGCTCGACAGTCGAACTATCGCAGCGCGTGGAAGTAACACGTAAAGTTTTAATTATCATATAATTTAAATTTATCAAATATTGATACATTTTTAATAACTTTAATTTAATTTGAATTACCATGACAGTACCGAGTCACGCACAGTTTAGAAAACCGGCCTCACTCCTCTGTTCACAAAATTCTGTCTTGACTTTTTTATTTTGTCTGAGGTGTTAGGTTGTAATATTATAAATAACAAATTGCTGCCATAGAGTATAATGTAATAAATAGCTAATTATTATGCTAATGGTAAAAAAATCACAAAACTCTCAGCCGTTCGTCATTCGGTGGTAGTTTTTTACGTCACATCCATGTATTGTATAGATATATGTAGCCAGGTAGGTATGTATATTGTATCGAAAGCAAAAGTAGCTCGCTACCTGTCACTTTCATCGAGCACGGTTGGTGTTGGTATGCATGCGTGAACGAAACGAATTATGCGATCACTGTTAACTGCTGATATGCACAAAAGAGTTTTGAAGGTGTAACTACGAGGAAGACAATTTTTCGTAGGAATCTGGCTAATTATATTCTTTTGAACGCGGATTTATGTCTTTGTTGACAATATCATTGGCTTTATGTTAGCACGCATTAGTCAATAAAGCTAATTCCTAATGTACCTACCTATATTGTAGCACAATTATTTGTTATTTTACGATCGTAATGTAAGCCTTTTGAGTTCATGTCAGATCATGAACTCAATTAAATTATTCAAAATTAAAGAAAACACATATTTAACTTAATTTACTGATATCAGATAAGTTATGTAGCATAATAGTTCACATTAGATGGATTGCCCAAACAATGTGACTTATTCCAGAAATCACCTTAACAGATACCTAATTGACGAAACGTTCAAGTCATTCGTTTGATGGTAAGTCAAGGCATAATATGGGGGGGAAGAAAGGTTCTCAAGTGGCGACCATACACCGGAAAAAGTTACGTGAAGACGAAGTGTAGGCCGGCCTATATAATAATTTAGTACTATATGTTTGCTATGTATTACCTAAAAAAAATATAGTGTTACCTCTGAAAACTCTGAGAGTTTCAACGTGAAAGTTTATTTTTATGGACCTATTTAGGATATTTTTCTGCATAGAGCGAGTAGCATTTATGAATTCGGTTATTACTCTTTGCCTGTTCCATTTCTAACCAAGTATTTTTTTCATACAATATTATCTATCTGTTTTGTTACATTACATGTTTAAAGATAGTGCTTATTGCTATTATCAGGATACTAGCGCACCTTAAGTATCTAATATCAGATTCTTTGAAGGTGTATGACCTTGGGTGATTTTGCCCTGCAACCCAACTTTTATATTAGTTCAAACATTGTAAATCAATCATTTGTAGTTTCTTTATCAATTAAGTAAATATTTGTACAAAACGTGTCTTGATGACGTTCACCATTATTTAATTCCTTTGCCATATAAACTTCAAACTTCAAACTTTATTGGGTAATAAGTAACACAATTTGAAAATCTTAAATATAACTTATATAAATAACATCAATGTTTTAAATGTACGATTTGTGTGTTGGCGTCCGGACAAGAAATTCTGTTTCCCGCATACCCGGATATAATATTCATATTTATTAATAGTAGAATAAGCACCAAAAAAGGTCAGAGTCAATCATATTAAATGTTATATAGGTATTCGAGTTAATAATGGAATTAAGGCTATAGAGAATCCTGATAGCAGCGAGGGATTCAAACTCGCCCAAGGCAATTCTACTTTTATATCTTGATTGCTCTACTTTTCACACTTAGATACACAATTTAACATTATGTTTAACAAAATTAACAAATGACATTTAAAGTAGCTATAATATCCAGAACAATAACGACATATATTATTTAACACCCAAATAAACACTCATATTGAAAAATTAATTTAAATCACATAATAGACGCTTCAATTTCCACTAAAAGACCCAAGCTCAAGAAAGGTAGATTAGCCCAAGTGTATACATTAACCCAGTTGTGGAAAACCCACCTTTTTTGTGTCTTTGCAAAAGAGTTCACGCAAAAAGACAATGTTTAAACTCACTGGTTTGATATATTCGTCCGGTCATGAAATATCGTACCAAATTCTCTTTAGTGTGTTGTAGGCATAGAGAGAGGCTGGTTTTCTTTATGGTTGTAGGTTGTAGGTTGTAGGGCCCATTGGTACGTTATCATACATCATCTTGTGACGTTCCAAATTCAAATCATGTTATGCCCGGTGGGTTCTGAAATTCTGTACAATAATTACTGTGCTAGGACTATAATAAATATACTGTGACATTGTCGAGCTGGTTGTGTGAAAAATCAATTTATAAAAAACAAAAACTAAACAGCGACCAAAACCAGAATTCAAACATGTAAAGCTTGATTTAGCAACGTGATGCATGTGATGTATAAGGATCCAGGCATTTTACAATACGATAACATTATCTATCATATTATATTATATACACGTGCAAAAGTAGAGGGAGTTAGGATGTAAATGAGTGAGTGATTGAGCGTGAATGAACAAACTATGAGTTATCTATGCCCTAAATACATGACAGTTTGTACTGTTTCACGAGAACGATACATTCTTACGCAGTTACTCGTGCTAGACCCACTGACGGCTTGCAATAACTTTATTCTACGCGTATGAAATCGCAGCTTTAGACAAGCATAAAGAAATATAAATTAAATAACGAAGAAATGAAAATTACTGTTGTCGACAGCATTTCACGTTATTCAACCACAGAATAACTAATAATTATAAAGAATACTTGCATCAAAAAATGTAGGTATATTACGCAAATTTTCCTGTTTTACGTACTCGGTAGTCGGTTTAGTAAATTATAGTACATGCAGCTTTTTCCACAAATAAAATATAACACATAATTACACACTAGTAAAGTTCATAATAGCTTTTTACGCGTTTTTACTATTCATGGTACTTAACAAATTATTATTTATATGGTCATTTGATATGCCAATCGATTTTATAATCATGACACATTGCAGCCTTAATGATGGCTGTATCGAAGGTTGATTATGGTAATTGGTACCTTTTAATACAGTAGTTGTGGTCAATACGAATCTAGCCTAGATTCGTATTTATTATTTATTTTAAAATATTGTCAAAATACTATTAGATCGCAGGTTAAGTGTAAGGAAACAAGTGTGTACAAATCTATACACATTTTTCTGAAAGAACATGGGATATATTTACGATCAATATGCTAAGCAATACTTGCTGCGGAGAGGAGTTGGATGGATGACCACAAGTGGCATTATTCAACTGAGCTCTTTCGTGCCGTGAGGGCACGTTAAGCCGTCGTTCCCGGTTGTTAGGACAACAGCGTTAGTCTATGTTGAAGCCTTCGGTCGTCCTGAAAACTTCGACATGGGTTGGCCACCCAAGCCGCACTGGCCCGCTTGATGGATTATGGCCCAACTCCTGTTTCTCTGAGAGGAAGGTTCGATTCCCGGCAGTGGGAATATAATGGGCTGATTATGAATAATTATGAGATAATTCCGACTATCTAGTGTTATTTTTCAAAGAGTGTCGGACAAAAGGAAGACGGACCTGTCTGACAATAATTACATGAGTAACCCCGTATATTTCCCTCTACATACATAGATAAATCGGAAACATATTTATTTATTTATTGAATCATCATATGAATTACAATAGGTCTTATAAATGTTATGTTTTTCATCATCATATGAATTACAATAGGTCGTATAAATGTTATGTTTTACAGTGTCATATGACCCTGGAAGGGTGTAGCAAAGCAATGTAGAGAAGAGCTGACCGATCTATTTTATTTCTGTCTTTATGTAAATTAACATTGAAAGAATTCGTTTAGATTTTAGAAACGATTAAGAACGATTTCAATTTTCTAAGAACATATCATTTTGAACGGATTTTATATCCTCTGGAATTTAAACTTTTATCAACATAAGAAACGGTCCCGTTTTATATACGTACACATGCACTCGCAATCATAACCTTCCTACCAAACAAAGGTAAAAAAAGAAAAACAAAAGAAACGAGACAGACCCCGCTGCTTAGAATGGTAACGTAATAGCTTACGTTACCATTCTAAGCAGCGGCGAACCCCTGTCATTTAAAAACCATCATGCAGGCTAAACGTTTTTCATAAAACCGGAAGCTTATGCCAAATTAAGTGTCACAATTACCACTATAAAAGGTTGGAAGGGGTTTCCAAAATAGCTGGCATTTCCCCAAAATTGTTTGGGTTCATTGTTCTCCTCTATATTTAAGTTACGTAATTACCTACATGTATGTGGTTTTCTCGATCGTTTTATTTATTATAGTTTACGTCCGCGAATTCGTTTGACTTCAAACCAAAGTAGTTTCACAGTCTTGGTTATTAGACTGTTTTTTTGTATGTAAATATGGCCAAGTTGTGATAGTTGCAGTGCCACCCAGAACTTAGAAATGTAGTTGTGCATAGTGTTGCACTGTGCTAGTCACTCTCAGATATTTATTTTTGAGTCTCTTTCGCCTAGTAATTTCACTTTCTACCCTTCACACCCTAACCAATGAGTATCATTACTGTGGTTAGGTTGAATTGGTGCAGCCGTTACAGAAATAAGCTGGAACAATCAGGCAGACAGACAGACAGTCAATATTTTTTATATATAGGTACCATACCGTAGATAGATAAACTCTTAAATGCAACACCACATTATAAAATACAACAAACAAATTTAAAAAAAAACTTTAAATCAAGTGTCACAATGGGCGGTCTTATGGCTCAGAGCAACCTCTTCCAGACAAACATGTACCATGTACAACCGTAGTATAGTACTTTAGTTTGCGTTTAGTAAAAAAATGTTAAAGTAACAGATATGAGTATAGTAACATTACAAACATACATTTCAATATAATTTATTTGTATAGATAAAATTAATTTAATGCATCAAAGGTCGCACGGCCAGACACAATAGAAATTTCATTGTTATAATGACATCGACCCTTGAAGGGATAATTAATTATATATAACCTATAGATTATTATTTTGTTATATATTAATAACATATGATATTATGATTTTTTATTATGTTTTAAGTATATATAATTTACTTTATTGAAATGTAAAATTGTAATTGTAAAATTGTACAAAAGCTATCTATACTATTCACTTATAGTTATTTAGCTATTTCACGTTTTAGTCTTGTCCATCCCATGGTTGACTTGAAGAGATCGGTTTTAGCGATAAGTCCACCGTTTGTGGTGTAGACTTAAAACAGAAAAGGTTAGATAGAAACTCTTTATTTTAACACTACAGTAAACATGTAGATTAAAACATTATGAGATGAAAACAACTTACCAAATGAAGTTTCTTTAGTAAAATGGTGTATTATTTGTTTATGTAAATACAGCAAAGCATATTTGCATTGTATAGTAGTTTATAATGTAGTATGTAGGTAATAATTAGTCTCGATAATTGTATTTTGAACTGAACGCTTTGGGCACATAGAGCAGAGCCAACGGTACCGGTTACATCTTTTCCCAAACCCATACTCCTCCTTATGACAGACCCTGTGAAACCGGAGTTACAACATAATGGGCTAATTAAGATAATTAATTATAGAAGTGAATAACTAGATGCTGCAAAGTTTTGTTATTTAAATAAGCAGGCGTAATTGAACATTGATTTAAAGTCCGAGGTCCAGTTCAATGACTCACGCAACTCATTTGGATCTACATAATATTTAAACTTAGTCACCTATGTTTAACGTAAACAACGTCATTGTACGATAGACTTAGAAGAAGTATTAGCTGTTAGAATGTACTTCCCGTAATTTATAAACGTATAACCCACGCGTGCATTTAATTATTGAAGATTAAAACTAAGGGTGCTATCAGACAGAGAGAACACAACGAACGCAAAACTGAACGCGTGACCGCTCTCTGTCTGACCCTTAACAAGGCGACAATGTGTCGTGTAACACATTGTCGCCTTGTTAAGGGTCAAACAAGGCGACAATGTGTTACACGTATGGTTGCTATACTCAACGTGCGCCTTCTAAAATACATATTTTTTTTTGTAAAATAAAATATCTTAGGCTCTCAGAAAAAACTTAGCTCACTAAAGTATGTGATACACCGCACACTTTTTTTGGTTCCTCCTTTTGTGTTGAAGCTGTTCGTCTATGGAACATTTTACCCTACGAAATTAGATGCGCGCCTTCTCTGGACATCTTTAAACAACGTGTCAAAGCATTTTACTTTGCGAAATAACTAACTGCAAACCTACTTACTATCTTCGTTATAATAATTAAATGGTTATAAATATATATGGTATGTATATATTTTGTAGTATATATGTAGGTATAGTAAAATTATATAAGTATAGTTTGTATATATTATAAGTAAATTTTTCTAGCTATATTCTTTAGTTTTTGCTATATGTAATGTTTAGTACACTTTTTTTATACACCACCGCCTTTATAAGTTTATGCGTATTTCTATCCGTGCATGGTTGTCTAGAAGAGATCGCTCTGAGCGATAAGACCGCCCATTGTGTTACTTTCAATTTTAAGTATTTAATTGTGAAATATTTTTGACTGTATTTTTATTTTATTCTTATTTCTTTATTTGTAACATATATTTGTAATGTGGTGTTTCAATAAAGAGTTAATCTATCTATCTGTGTGAAAGATTTTTGGGATTAAACATTTATTCTTGTTAAAATATTTTCATACTCGTATAAACTGAATGGAGTTGATTCATTCCATCTATGGGAAATTCCTCAAGGGTGTCTTTATAAAGTTGATGATATTCTATCGAGCCGAATTTTTTGATGTTGACTCTGTGAACATATTATCCAAATAAAGTATTTTGTGAACATTACACATAAAAACAATGTCAAAGAGTTCAAATATTGGTATTTGAAGCGTATTTCGTCTGAAGAAGCCGTTATTTTATGGTATCATTATTCAATAAGCTAGGTGGGAGGTAAATAAGACCTTACCTACTACTAACAGATTAAGCACTTTTATAATAATTGTAATTTTAATCTATTATTTTAATCTGTAACAAGCTTCGTGCGTAGTTTAATTCCTTTTACCCGACTGCGGCGAAGTTTTAAAGGAGGGTATTTATGTGTTATGACATGTACCTATTCAACCTGTATATAAGGTCTTTGTTAATTAGTGCACAATATTGAATGAGGTGGTCTGGAATCAAAAATAGCCAGTTTTAAACTTCAAATTCAAATAACTTACTCTTCATGTAATAACATATTCATTTTTACCTAAGTATTTAAATAAATTGTCGATATTAATTACTATAAAGGTATACTATTTTAATTGTAAACTGTAAAATTAGTTTTATTGGAATATTTACTTACTATTAGTCATTTATTCTGTATTGTATTAAGGTAATCCTTAACTTTAACCTTAATTACGTGTTTAATACGTTGATAAGAAATATTTATGAATGAACTTTGGCTGGTAAGCCTCAAGACATTATTCCAATGCATTTCTATTGCATTGGCTATTAGTAGGGAAAATTTCACACTGTATGTATCATTGCATTCAAAAATCGTTATTAATTCAAACGAATATAGTAAAAACAGCTTATTCGTAGATCTTTATACACACTGCCGCAGAACTATATAGAGGTGTAGAGCACGGCCATTAAATAAGTTGCTGTCCTTAACTCTATTACATTTTACTGCGACATATACAAAGTATTCAAATGTAAATCCCTAACATCTATATATAAACTAGCGACTGCCCGCGACTTCATTCGCGTAGTAGACTCAGCATTCGGCCTCGGCATAACCTCCCATCTTTTCTTGGTTTTTCTGTCATAAGAACCTTAAAAGAAAAGCGAGATTGTTCCATCCATTCTCAAGTTAGAGCGTGACCAGGAGAAATATGGGTTTATGTATATAGATATATTATAGATGATTATTTATCTTAAATAACTGACTGATTCATCCACGCAGAGTTTGGTAGAAATATTCATATTCAATGTTAAATAAAATAAAATAACCAAAGATAGAATAAGCATAAGCCCATTACGTTCCCAATGCCGGCAGGGCTATTATGTTGCTAATAAATATTGATTAAAAATCATGAAAAATGGCGGTGATATATCAGTTTTGACAACTCCAGTAAGCACAAATGTTAGTAACTTGATGACTCAAGCTGACAAAAATGACATAGAGCGGCCATTTTTTTCGATTTCTTTCAACATTTGTTAGCAACTGAGATATATAAATGCGCTGCTGGGCACGGACCTCTCAGGTTTAGAACCAAGCGGCACCAGTGCAGTTAGATGGAAAATCAACCAGCCCTCTATTCGGAGTTTACAGACCACCAAATGGTCACCGACATGGTCGAAAAACTGTTTTCCTTAGACAATATAACAGGGCCCACGCGACAGTCCGAAGCACGGAAACGTTCAGTTGAAAATTCTACTAATAGCTATTCATCCAAATAGAGACCACGGCGACGTACATTCTAGAACTATAATATACAATATTCAACTATACACAATACTAGCTGCTCTCCGCGGTTTTACCTGCGCGGTGATAGATGATGATGATGAATCTTATATAGCCTATGTTACTCAGGATGAATGTAGAAAGTTTTTTTTCTAATGGTGAACGAATTTTTTAAATCAGTCCAGTACTTTTTGAGCCAATTCATTACAAACATACCTACATACACTACCACTTTCCTCTTTATAATATTATGTATAATAGTATGATAACTATATACAATTCGCCAGGTCCGCCACGAACCCATCCAAAACAATTATCAACCCGTTAAATGCATAACAGCGAATTTGAATAATATTACAAATAGTCGGTGTTGGCGAGATACTGGAATTATATAACCAATTATGGTTATCAAAACGACATTATAAAATAAGGCTAGACGCCGTATACATCCGTTTATTATTACGACAGATCTCTAGAGAATCCGTGAAGTTAGTATGTCAAGTCAATAAGCGAAATACTACTTTTTTAACGGTTATTAAAAAAACCCGAATGCAATAAACACGATGCTGGTACAAACCAATGTTGAGCAACACCTCAATGTTGGTAAAAGTAGTCCAATAATAAATCTTGATGATAAAGGTACGGAGTGTGTGTTTTGGAATTTTTGGTTATGTATCAAACAATTATAAAAAACATAATTAAAACATATCCTACGCTATTCAAATCAAAATCATGTAATTAATTTAGATGTACTTCATGTAATCATCATAAAGATGTACTTATGAACAATTAATAACCAATGTTAGCTCTGTAGAAGACTCTACTGCAGCGTTCCAAAATACAGCCTCTAGTGAGAAAAACCGACAAGTCGAGGCCATTTGTTTTTTTATGATGTAGGTACTATGTCATTACGATCTTAAATAGTTTATACGTTGTAATGTATGTAATGTTTTTCGATAAAGAAAATGTTAGAACCTACTTGATTTTTTCCGTGAGCTCTGTCATAATCAGCCCATTTTGTTCCCACTGCTGGGACTCGAGCCTTCCTCTCAGAGATAGTTGTGTCATAACTTATTAATAAGCTACCACGCGGGCCCAGTGCGGATTGGTGGATAAGTTAGTGGCCAACCCATGTCGAAGTTTTCAGGCCGCCCGAAGGCCTTCGAGATAGCCTAACGACTGTTGTTCTAAGACAAACAACTAAGACCGGTGCCCTCCGAAGCACGGAAGCGCTCAGTTGAATAATGCCACTAGCACACACCCATCGAAGTCCTGACCGCAGCAAGTGTTGCTTAACCTGTTGATAAGTTAAGATCGCCAAGTCGAGCTCCGCTACGAGCGCTTCACTAAGACACAATTTTTCGCTTTAGCTAGTCTAAAACCAGGCACTGCTAATAGTCTTATATCTAGTAGTTAGCGCTCTACTTGTGCTAATCACTGTTAAACTTAACTTGTTGAGAGTCTGTACGATTAAAGAACATGTATGCACAAGTAATGTAAGAATTAACGTTAGAAACGGGATATTTACCATGTATTGTATTTATAGTGAAATACAATACATGGTAAACTGTAACGCAGTTTACTCGTGAACATGGAGCATGCAACAGTGCTGAGCTATCGAGAGCTCACAATGACACAATGATAAAGGGAAACCGACTACTACTAACGCCTACATTTGAAAAATTTTTTTTTATTTGATACATCATACATTTCACATACATATTTTTTATTTGATTACATCATACATTTCGCACACATATTTTTATTTGATACATCATACATTTCACATACATATTTTTTATTTGATTACATCATACATTTCGCATACATATTTTTATTTGATGATGTATATCATACATTTCGCAAACATATTTTTATTTTTTCACAGGGCGCCCCAATATATATTTTAGTTATATTGATAGATATAACTAAAATATATAAATCTTTGACAAAGGAAAACCGACTACTAATAACGTAATACGCTTACATTGGATATCACACTAAGTACATCCACATACCCGAATATATTATTTTATTTAATAGGGAATTTGACCATAACTCCAAAAGTATTTAAACGGTGGTGAAATGGAAACAACTCAAACTACATATACTCGTATAAACTTATTCAATAAAAAAAGCATCATCCAAATCGGAAGATCCAGTAAAAAGTTATGAGTGGTGTACCTACCAACATTTAAACAAAAAAACACACACTGATGCTTCTCCCTTTATGGAATTCGGATAATAAAGAGAAAGTAACAGTAAGTTTACTGTACACCAGTGCGTTAAGAATAAAATTTCTGCACGATGGTGTCGGGAAAAAACCCAAGCTCCAATGGTTTTTTTGTCTATTACTTTATTTTATATTTAGCAATGTTGTTGTTACAAAAAAAAATATTTTCATTTCATTAAATTTCAATGAGAATTAAGCACTAAGAGAAAAGATAATAAAAGATAAAGATATCTTTGCACTCCCAACTTGAACACCACTTTTTTGGAGTAGTAAGTATGCATGCAGAAATGTATTAAAAATATATTGATTAGGTTGATGAATACGATCGTAACCAAATCTAAGTATGTTGCAAGTGTATACATACGATTTATATTAGAACAAATATTTAGTGTAAGTACCAATTTTTGGACTTAATTCCAAAACAACAGTTTTACACTAGCAATAAAACTAAGTCACAATTTTCGACCCAAAGAGCTGCATTTAAATGCCTTCATACGTAGCGTTCCAGGGGGTTCCATTCCACTAACTAAACTGCAATCGCACTGTAACTGAACGTTGACGTTTATATTTTTGCTCATTCTGTTAGTGAAAAAAAAGTCCAGTTACAGCTACGTCTCTATTGCTCTAGCGATCGATCAACTTATTCTGCTTACGCGTTCCCATCGTGATGCTTACTCATATGCGTATCTGCAGTTGGAACAGAATAGATTGTATCTACCTACCGACTTCTCTACGTGATCGAATCAGAAATGAGGAGATCCGTAGAAGAACGAAAGTCACCGACATGGCCCAGAAGATTAGCCAGTTGAAGTGGCAGTGGGCAGGGCACATAGCACGCAGAACAGATGGCCGATGGGGCCAAAAGGTTCTGGACCACGGACCGGCAAGCGCAGCGTAGGTCGTCCACCGACACGGTGGACAGACGACCTGATAAAGGTCGCAGGACGACGTTGGATGCAGGCCGCTTCCAACCGGTCTTTTTGGAAAATCATAGGGGAGGCCTATGTTCAGCAGTGGACGTCCTACGGCTGAGATGATGGTGATGATGACCGACTTCCAAAAAGGAAGAGGTACTCAATTCGAATGTATTTCTTTTTTTTGTTTGTTACCTCATAACTTTCGATTGGGTGGACCGATTCTCAAAAATTTTTGTTTAAAAGCTGGTACTTCCCGTGTCGTCCAATTTCATCAAATTCGGTCCAGCAGTTTTGATTTACACTCCAATAACTGATTTTTACCGAAGTAATAGAATGGAAGTCGGTATAAAATTTTTCAAATTGCACTTGTTCTATTTCACATCGTTCAAAAATCTATTCTGCTGCACCTACAGATACGAATTGTCCTCCTCATTCATAAAACTTTTGAAGTCTGTTTAAACATGTCCTTCAAGTAGATATATATAAGCAAGCATCTTATCTCAAGCATATTCCTACAGATTTTGATAAATCATAAGCCCGTAATGGGTTTTTTTACATTACAAAGTATATACATAATATCATAGAACTGGACTAGTATGGAGGAGTATACTGCTAATTTATACCAAAGCAAAAAGAGATATAACTATGATTATGATTTGAAGCGAAGGCGTGTCTATTTAGTGCCAAGAAGAGGCCTTTTCAATAATTCACTCCTACCTTCCGAGGTGTGCCTGTTCCGATATCCGACCAACTCGAGCTGCTTGGTGTAACACTTACACCGAAACTTAATTTTGGGTTATACATCGAACCTCATATAACTATATATCAGGGCTGAAGTAGCCGCGAAAAAACCGGAGCACTTTCCTTCGGAAAGTGCGCCGGTATTTCACATCGGGACCAGCTTCTAAACCTGTATCAAGCTCAAGTCCGTTCTTGTATGGAATACTGCAGCCATCTCTGGGATGGTTCGGCTAAATACCAACTCGAAGCCTTTCGAACTCATTGGTGACGATGCTTTAGTGGAGGCTAGACTTCAAAGCTTTGCACATAGACGCAAAGTTGCCAGCTTATCGGTGTTTTACAGGATTCACTTCAGAGAGTGTGCGATCGATCTTCACAATCTTATTCCCTCATCTCCTTTCTTTCATCGAACAACAAGACGCACAGGAACACGTCATCCGTACATGCTTGAAATTCCAAAAATTCGCACGAGGCGCTTCAAATCTAGCTTCATAATGCGTACGGCTGACGTATGGAACAACCTACCAGCGTCTATATTTCCTGACATATACAATCTGGGAGTCTTCAAATACAGAGTGAATTGGTACCTTTTAGGCAAGCATATGTACCACCGTAGACCGCGTCATCACTTTCCATCAGGTAAGACTGTGGTCAAATGCTTGTTTATCAAATGAAAAAAATAGCATTCGACCGCATTTGGTTAAACCGAGTTCGCTAACCGGATATGGTCGTTTACATCAACCCGGTGTGGCCAAATTTCTTGACCGCAATCGGTTTAACCGAATTGGTTGACTAAATGGTTCGTTTGTTTACACTGGTTGGTAGCCAAATAGGTGCGTTGATTTAATGTGACATTAACAAATAATATCATTCATTTTCCCTGCTACACCGGTTTATGCTAGTCGGTGACCGAATAAGTGTTGTAAGTTATAACTTAATAACTGTTTACACTAGCCGGTTTTAATTGAACTTATTTACTGCACTCGGACTGCGATTGACACAAATGAGCCAGAAAGCCAATTGTTCAATTTATCAAACACATAATGCGCCTGAAGGGAATGTCCACTTAATGGGATCAAACATTCTACATATTAATAGTCACGGTAAATATGTATAACCGGTAGGTCTGCATTAGAGAACTAGTCGAGAGCAGGAGATAACGTAACAGTAAAGGTCACAGATCATTCTAGTCAAATTATATAATGTGGAGATAATCTAGATTCTAGATATAAGTATACTACTTGCATCAAATACTTCTTCCGATGTTTGTTACTTTTTTTTTTTACTTGCTGTACGTATCTGTAGGGTATTCTGTACGGGAGGGTGAGTACTGGTCTTCATAGCACGGGGAAACCAAGTTTGAATTCCAGTTTTCCACTCATGCTATCACAAGACTATAAATTATTCCTTTTGAAACTGCATTACACTCATCATTGATATCATGTTTACATTACTTGTGACTGTTTACATGGTTGTCTGGAAGAGATCGCTCTGAGCGATAAGACCGCTCATTGTGACATTTTATTTTAATTTTTCATTGTTGAGGCATGTTTTTCTTTGTTTTGTTGTACTTTATAATGTGGTGTTGCAATAAAGAGTTTATCTATCTATCTGTTTGTTGAAATACATTATTTATTATTGTTCTTATTAATATTTACTGAAGAGACAAGTAAGGGATCATTGTTTTGTCGTTTATGCATATCCTATTTTGACTTTTATGTTCTACAAGCCTCAGAGAGACGTTTAAAGTACTTAGTTTAACCATGTCTAATCCTTGAGAAAACTTCATAATAATGATTGAATATTTACCTATCGTTAAATCAGAATTTCATTTCCTTACATACACGTTATGTACGTTTACATTAGTCTCATAATTCTGTGACAATATTTATAAAGTAGGTACTTACGAGTACAGGAACTAACGTCAGATAAATTTAGTATTGTAATGAGTAATGAAATGACTAATATGTAAAGTATATGTTCATGAGTAAATTTATAGTTAAAGTAAATGAATAGGTAGAGTACCTCTGTAACATAATATGTAAAGAAAGTACATGTTACGCATAAACTTAATTCATAAGTAAGTATACCATATATAGGCCATATCGTAAACTTTAATCACAATAAAGTTACAAGTAAATTATACTTAGTTGTTTTAATGCCAACTTAATGACTTTACATCTATCGGCTAGAGAATAGACAATCTGGCGAATAATATTACCGTGCTGGTGTATTACATGATACCTAAGAAACTGTAAATTTTTTCAGAGTGCACATATTTTCAGAGGTTAAAATATGGGTTCGGTAAAAGGAAGTCGATGCAGGTGGTTTTATCTTGAGAATAGAAAAATATGAGAGGTTATCAATTCTTTTGGTTTTATACAAGTATTTAGATAGATAGATTAACTCTTTATTGAAACACTAACACTATTCAAATAATCAATATTATCTGATGCGATGGTAAAAGAGATAGATAGTAACCATAAGGGCCTATTCAGACCTGAGCGTTATTCGCTACCGCTGTGGGTAGCGAAAAATACCACGCGGAACTCGATGGGTAAATAGTATGAAGTTCTATAACTGCAGCGAAACTTGTACCGCCTAGTGGGGCGGTATTTTCTCTTGTTTGACGAAACTAGTTCCGCCGGGCGACGCGGGAGAAAGTAACAGCGACATGCTTCCATGCCAACGTATATCTCTACCGCTCGCGGTAGCGATATCTGCTCTGGTGTGAACAGCGAAATTAACGCATACCCTTTTGGATTTCTCTATCACTCGCGGTAGCGAATAACGCCCAGGTCTGAATAGGCCTTAAATGATGAATTTGATTGAAAAGAGCCGCTGACACTTCTGGCGCAATTTACCTAAGTACCTACGTTCTAAAAATAAAATGTATTATTAATACACATGTCATCTAAAAATAGAATATATTAATGATTTGGGCATGATGATAAAAGGGAGCTATCCACTCCTAATCACACTTTGCTTTTTTTTATTAACGTGTGGGGAATATACTTATACACATCCCCGCCAACCCGGGGGGATTCAACGGGGTAGGTCGGACTCGTCCTTTACGTACCAACTGCAAAACATACTTTGCCTCTCCCAATATTTGCCACTGCATCTGACCTTAGCTCATGAAGAAAGCATTATTAGAAATAAGCTTTATGAACCTACAGCACGGGATACAACCCAGTCCAATGGGGTTAAAATACATAAGTTCGGTGGAATTTCAAGTTGTGAGTTATTAGTACTATGCTTCCAAGCTCTTACTGCTACTAAAAATAACCAAAACTATTTTTTTACTTTCAGATGATGACATCGGCACGCACCCAAAGAGGCTATTTCTATCACCAAACATACCAAGGAGGTGTTTTGTATCCTGTAGAAAATCCTTACCAGGGACCCCAGGGTAGAAACTTACAGCAAGGAGCGATCTCAGATAACCTCTCATCAAGAAATCAAGAAGCGAGAAAACAAAGGCCAGAATCTAGACCCCCCCAAGGTTTACAAAGAATAGAAAATGGAACATATAAAATATTAAATAGACTACACTTGAACAAAAGAGGTGGGCACAGAACTAATTTGTATACGGTACTTTTAATGGAATTACAAGCAACATTAGGTAGGTGCATTGTCATCCATTAAAATTTGTATTTCTTCTTCTATAATGGGTGCTAATGGTCATTTCATATCTTCAAAGAGTTTTTCTCACTTAAACATTCCTGCATATCTATTGATGTGTACTTTACGCAATTTAAAATCCTTAATTTATAGCCCATTTAAAATGGGATGGTATATAGCTACTTTTAGGTGTTGCTTCCTCATCCTTAATTATTGTGGTAGGTTTATTATGATTTCCTATAACCTGTTTACTATTTATTTTAAATTCTTGGCTGTTTCTAAAACTAACAATACAAGTACTTATTTTTTGCGTAAGTAATCCTGGTATTAAATTTATTTTAACGAAAAATTTTAGGGCGGCTTGCGCTAAAATTCCACCTTTACGGTTTTATTGATTCGACATTTTGTTGTAAGCTCAACTTACCAGGTTATACATATATGAAATCTGTTAAATCGAGAACAGTGGGCCGAGCATGACAATCTGCTTAAGTGTATCGTTATCGTATCGTTTACGTATTTCGCACAAAATATGAGTTATCTGTGCCACTATTGTACTAGATAAATGACAGTGTGTACTAAATACTTTAACGATGCGATTACGTTACACTTAAACAGATTTTCGTGCTCGGCCCACTACTGCTAACAGTGAGCGCGTGCCGTGCATGATGTTAACGTAGACTTACCCTTTAACCTAGTTAAAATTTCACTAATTCGAGATTCACGCTATTGGTGCAAGAAGCTCTTAAGGACATTTTCGATTTCGCATGTGTTTTATTCCAGTTAAGTGGTGGCAGAATGAGCATTTTTAGTCTCCGCTTGGGACCAGTACCTACTATCCTGCTGTGTAAGCTCAACAAATGCAACACGTAAATTTTCACCAAGCAATATAATATGACTGTATGTTATTTCAGGAGCTTTAGAAGAGACGATAACTAACCCTAATGACAGGGTAGTGTTTCCTGGACCTACTTCACACATGCCTTCATACAGTTATCAACCTCTTGTCCCGGAAGAATGCAGGAAGAAGGGCTTCTGCGCAGATATACCGAATTATCCCACCGAGTATGTCGAGAAGTTAGTTGATGGCGTAAGTACCTACTCATCATTTACCTATCATATTGTGAAGCAGTTCGTCCGGGGAAGGACCTTTTTTGTACCGTGAAGCAGTAATGTTCACAATACTGTAATCTGGTTTGAAGAGCATAGGTAGGTAGGTACATGAAATAAGTATATTATATACAAATAACAATAGGAGAACTGTGAATAGTTTTAGGCAAGCAAAGATGAATTTAGGGAACTATGCGCATTTTTACAATAAAGGCATAAACAGGCCACACGAAAAGAAAAATTAAGTTTGCTGTAACTAATACATTAATTGTGTTAAGGCACGGTCCAATCCTAATTTTAAAACAATTATCAATGCTTTACAAAAGGTTGAGAATTGCTTACCAGAATGGACGACGTAATGCGAAAATTCAATTGAATACGTGCTAATACTTTTTATATTTATTTCGTACAATCAAATGATTAAATTTTGATGATAAAGGAGTCCATAGTTCACTAGTAAATTTCATTAGGAATTCGAATATGATACATTCATTGAAATATATTTGCCCTTAATTGAATAAAAATGTTTTTTCCCACGAAGCACGTAAGAAAAATTGCTAAATTTAGGGAATGTTGCCGATTTTTTTCTATCGAGCCAAGTTTGCTCAATCGTGTATTGGCTCCCATACTTCATAAGGACCTATATTCAATTTACACTACGTTTTTTTTCGAACTTCGGTTATTAGGTTTAGGTTCTCTTAGGTATCTAAAATGAGCAAAACGGGGTCTACCTTTGAAGGCTTTGCATATGAAATGAAGTGTTGTAGCCAATCAACAAATAGGCTTTCATTTATCCATCCAGAGTCTGACACAGTCCCAACCATGTTATGGTTACTACCTTTTAGTAATTGTGGATTCATACGCTTCCTTTTAAATATAAAAAATGGAGGAATGTATTGGCCAGCTGCACTAAAAGCACATACAACTGTTGTTGTAGACCCCCTTTCAGCACTGGTTGCCTTACCAACTTGTTTCTGACCTCTTACTGCCACTATTTTCTGATTTCTTTGGACCGTTGATATACCTGTCTCATCGACGTTAAAGATTTTATCAGGTTGAATATGAAGTCTGTCTTGTATGTCCTTCAAATTGTCATAAAAAACTTTAACGTCAGTTTCATTGAACGCAGTGATTCGGTTCAGTGAAGTCGCCTCAGGTGTCCTCAGAGATATGCTGGGATGTCTTTTCATGAAATTGTAATACCAGTCTTTTCCGGCTAGCTGT
Organism: Selenia dentaria; assembly: GCA_917880725.1. Classification (NCBI taxonomy): domain Eukaryota; kingdom Metazoa; phylum Arthropoda; class Insecta; order Lepidoptera; family Geometridae; genus Selenia; species Selenia dentaria. Next base: position 13,015,985 of record OU862888.1, on the reverse strand, counting down.
TTCACTTGGTCGAAATTGTGCGGAAGTTTGTTCTTCTCTGCATACTGGTACGCGATTTGGCGAATTTTTTTTATGGTCAGGCCATAATAGAGTTTACTGCACTTTATGATATAATCGACAAGTTGCGTTTCCTGCTCATCTGTAAATAAAGGTTTTCGTCCAGACCTTGGCTGTTTTATCACTACTTTTTTTAAGTGGTCGAAGATGGTTGTTTTTGGAACATTATAAGTTTCTGCTGCTCTGCCGATGCTAAGTTTTTTGGCTTTAACATCGTCTATAGCCTTTTTGAGATCTTCTAGTATGTACCTCGGTTCGGTCTTTCTTTTGTAATTACGAGGCATCTGGAACAATAATAAAAAAAAGATGAACAGGGAACCAACAAAAAGGGAGGGGGGTAATGCCGAACGTTCGTGATTGCCCGACATGGAGTGTTCGCCTTTACCCCGCTGGATCGAAAACAATAAAATGGAAAAAAAAACATTTAGGTTATATTTCTTTTGCCGATTGCGTCATTGTCAATTAGCTGATTAATATGTGAGTATTGCACTATGTAAAAGTTAGGTGACAATGGTAGATAGAAATAAATCAACACCAACTTGAATTTACCAAAAAAGTTACATAAAAAACATGCAAAATATTGAAAAATGCATACCTTGACAAGTACGTGCGTCCGCGTCTCCTGTGTTGTTGACTGGCACTAGCGGTGGCGTGATCTCTAAAATGGCGGCAAGTAAAATATGGCTTTCTCTTTCTAACACATTAGAACCATTGGATTCGTGATTACCCCGCGTTCGCGTTTCCCCCACTCTCCCCTAAGCGTCGAAAACCTAAGTTTTCGCGAAGTCGAATCATGAAATTTGGATCATTTCGCCTTAAGACAGTGTGTAAAGACATACATACAACAATACATTTGGAGCACTCCACTTCTGCCAGTTCGACAACTATCACCTATGTATCTACCTGCTTAAAATTATGATAAAAATAACACATTATTAACACACAAAAATTAGCGCAAGCTTCTTAACAGTTTTTCCTGGTGTTGGCTTTATTTATTTTGAAACGAGGACGAAGAACCTTTCAGCCGAACAAGTTTTTCAAAAGTGTGTCTGTTCTCTGCGGTCTAAATTGAAAACACGATTTTGATTTTAATTGTTTAATGGATGTCTTAGCTAGTTATGTTTTTAGTTACATAAGGTTTAAAAAAGGATGAACGCATGAAAAAAGTAAAAAAAGAAGACTTGAGAACTAATTGCATTGGGGAGATTAACCTTTATGTGTTTCAGAGAAACTGCTTAAGATTTTATCCATTGTTGGTATAACAAAGCAAAACAAAAGCATGTTATTTACTCGTAACTCAATATAATGTTTATCAAGCTGGCCGTTTAATATTTTATAGCTAAAACAAATATTTGTATGTTTCCACAGCTCGGAGACGACGTGAAAAGGTTTCAAATGGACTCATTAGATGATGGAGACGTTCAAATTGCACAGAGGCTCGGAGGTACTGGCACTGATCAGGAAATAGAGCTTTGCGAGTTCACTGAACAGGTACGGTATGCTTCAAGTTATGCTATTTTATTTTATGCAATTAAGTGACGAAATGGGCAAGTCCTGAAGTCCAAAAAATGCCCGATTGTAATCATTATGCTTGCCCATGAAAGTGGCATTGCCACCCAGAGCCTAGAACCGTAGCACTGTACTGTGCGTGCTCGTCACTCCCGAGACATTAGTTTTGGCCTTCACAGTACCTAAGTGTTTTTATTCGACGACCTAATGCTTGCGCATTTTGCTTCACAGTATGATATCAGGCATCGTTGGGCGCCAAGTCGGCGAAACATTACCTAGTATGTCGGGTTTCCTTGTCTTTTTGTTTCGTTTAAAAAATAAAAAACGTTAAAAACGCGCCCATTTATCGAGTTACCTTATAAAGTTTGAAAAAATATTTTACTAAAAAGAAATTATATTTATTAGTTATATTTAATGTTAATGAGAATGCATAACGAAGACAAAATAATGGGGGGAAAAGTTTGAGCAACACTAAAAGAAATATAAATATATATATATATATATATATATATATATATATATATATATATATATATTAAAATATATATATTTATATTTATATAACCATTTGTTGAAGGAATGTGTCTAAAAAAATTATTTTAGACACTACAAGGTAATAAATAACAAAAATAAAACGAAAAAGTGAAGCATTTATTACTTTATTATTATAAAGTAAGAAATGCCTCTATTAACTTAGTCACATTGTATGCATTTCTTTCTTTATTATTATAAAGTAAGAAATGCCTCTATTAACTAAATGCATACAATGCTCTTCAAACTATAATTATATTATCTAGATATGCATATACATACACATTCGATACAATGTCCAACTTATACTCGTAACTCGTCCAAATTAAATCAAGAAAAATTAAGCGTTGTAGGTAATACATACATAAAAAATGTGTTTCATGAAAATCAGCCGATTTTTTCAAATGTGATGATGTTTATGATATAGCACGGAAATCTGGTAGATAGCTAACCACCCGCAATTAGAAAACTCCATGGTGGTTATTGTCCACTCTTTGGTGGTGCACATTATGAAAGTGGGAGCAAACACTTCGTCCGCAAAGGTGTCTCCGCCATATTTGTTTTTCATCTGATAGTCAGATGATGAAATAGGTATGGTGGAAGAATAAGTAATCCAATGCAGTGTGCATTGCACGCATTGTGCTCAGAAATGTTGGATATCTCAGAATAGAAAAATTATAGGCAAACAAATCAGCGCCGATGTTCAAGTCTAGCTTAAACCACATAACCTCTGGTTATATAGAAGTCTTTGGCTTCAACCACTACATGACCTCCCTTGAACCTCCAAGCTTGGAGCAAGCATTGGATTGCAAAGCTTAAGGTTGTTGCTTAGTCGAGCCATCCCAGATGTAAGCACGTACCTACTCCATGCAAGAACGGTCTAGTCAACTCTAGTCCTTGACAAAGGTTGACCGACTGGCCTAAATTGCAGTACGTAGCCCATTCAAGAGTCACTGGGTACTACATTTATGAACCGTCTTTTCAGATTTACGAACCAAAGACAGCACCAGATAAGAATGACAAGTGGTACATAGTGTTAAACCTACCGAATAAGCCATTACAAGGATTCCGTGTAGAAATGTGCAAGTAAGTGGAACTTTTATAACATAACGAATATTTTTTCCTGAAAGTTCCATTCCTAACAAGTATTGTATTATACATATTAAAAAGGTAAGCTTTAATATCTTATTTCTTAGGAAGAAGAACAGAGACAAAAATTTCTTTTTTCATTAATATTATCCTAGGACTTGACCTCAGCATATTATCAAGGAATCCTTGTCCGATGGTATCTGTCCGATATTCTGTCTTTTATAAAACAACAAAACAGCAACTAGACTGAAATACATTCGCCTGATAGTACAATCGTCATACCTGCTCATGACAATTCCAGTCCGAAATTAAACATAAAGCTTCGAAATTCTCCAAGACACTGTACTTCCCTCATCTCCCTAAGATACGGCCACAGCCACATTCGGCCAATTATTTAATTTCCTACAGTGCTCATCAACCCAAGACATTAATGCTACATCTTCGAGACATTATAATATAATAGTAGTATCGTTAGTACCCGATATTATCTGGTACTAACGTTGATCTGCGACAGTTTTCGTCGTATGTTTAATATCTAAAGAACGACTCCCGACTCGTCACTTTATACCTTAAACGGGAGCGATATACGATGAAGGTGGTGAATTTGAGTACTATTTATGGAGGATCCCAATAATCTATCTATCCACGTTTTTCCTTACTACCGATAGAAATTTGACATAACTTCCATACAAATAGTGTCAAATATCTAACTCTAGTAAGGTAAACCGGCGATAGATAGATTATTGGGACCGGCCGTTAGAAACGCGCATTATTTTCGCTATGCATATGTATCACGTTATATGTCCATGCTTCACATGTAATGGATTTTGGGTCTGGCTGTGATTGCATTAGGTACATGTAATACATTAGCCAAAGGCAACTGAACCGGGTTTCCTGGCTGAACATGTGAGCTATAACTGTTCTTCTATAAGGGACGTAGTCACAATGAGTTGGGGCAAATTAAACACAAATGACAACGATTTTCCCACAAAAAACATGTGACTCAACCATAGTAACTCATTAAACGCAGCGTGTTTTTTTGTTTTGAAGACACTATTAACACCTGTGCCGCTTTTTTATTGCTTCAGCAATAGATTGACCCAGTGCTTTAATTTTTTTTACCACCTTCATGTAGGTACCCTTTGGCTAATACATTAAATGTACTTAGTACATTAGCCAAAGGCAACTAAACCACGTTTCTTTGGCTGGGCATGTGCGTTAGAACTCAGAACTGTGATTTTCTACGAATGTATGAATAATGGATTGGATGAAATGAAACACAGATGGCCCATTAATACTTTTTTGAGGGAACAAAAATCATCCATCTGTCACGTCCAGGCATTACATGTAATGCACGCTAAATAAGTAACTCTAATAAACTAAAGTCAGACTTTCAGTATATTTACACAATATTGTACTCGTAAAATGTTTAAAAGGACCTAAAATAGAACAGGTTATCATATAAATCCATGAAGGTACCAGAGTCGCTAAGCAAAATAGCCCGGACAGATAACGTGATATAATAGGAGGCTGGTACCTATATACTGAAGATTATAATAAAAGTTGTCATTATTACTTACTATCACTTAGCTTGATCTTCATATTTTCCAGAAGTACAAACTCTAGCTGCAATGCCATAGCAAACATCCAAGAAGGCTACAAAGGAGGCTGCAAGCAGAAATTCGCATACAGACTTATGGAAGTTTTGGATGAAGACGGAAGTCACACCCAGAAGGCTCTCAAGCTACCTAGCTGCTGCTCTTGTGTTATCACTACTGTAAACCCATTTAGAAGATAGTTAGGGCCAAGCTATAGGATCTTAATTACCTATTTCCGTTTAGCAATTCGCATCGTGCCACACCAAAGGTGTGGGTATATATGCGACAGTGTTCGCCCCAGCAGCGACACGTTAGCGGAGACACTTGATACCTACTCCTTGGCATTTTTGGCTAATAGGTTTTTGTTTTTCAAAGGAAACAAACACTTCATCTCTTTGAATATCGTATTGAATGCAATACACATCATAACTTTTCTAGTACTTAAATCTTGCGATGATGGTTACGCAATAAGTAGGTACATAGGCAATGCCAATTGACAACTGCGTTGCTTGATTGGCATGATCACTGGTTAAGGTGAAGTGCTAGATTGGCTACTTACTTAGTTCAAACGTTGAACTTCATCACTTGCTAGACTCGGTAGAGTCTAGCGCGTTTGACCACTGTAGATATAGATTTAGCGACTGGGCTACATCGAGTATAGCAAAGACGGCCAGTGGTCCTGAAATAAGACTACTAGAGTGTGTAGCCTAATGGAACCAATAAGTACCTATACATTTATGGGCCATAAAATATCCAAATAACTTTTGCTATGAACCACAAGTTTTGATAGCGATTTAACTGGAGGGCAGTTTCTCTTTAGTATACTACAGTAAAATAAATATATTGTATTGTGTTTTTTACAGCAGGAATTACATGTTACCTTACTGTCGCTATAAAGCATTGTAATGTAGGTATTTATTATGACAATTAGGATCAAACAATTAATAAGGCGCTCATAACGAATATACTTAAACAGCTGTATTTGTGACCTGGATGAAAAAGCTGATTTTGTCGTATGTAGTAAATGGTTACGTCGTAAAAGCGTACATCCTCAATAATATATTGCAAAACTAAAAGCAGTTTAAATTTTACTTATTTTCTAACGACTTTCAAAAAGGAGGAGGTACTCAATTCGACTGTGTTTTTTTTTATGTATTTCGGTTCACTCAGTCAAAAGTTATGAGGTAACAAACATAAAAAAGTACAGTCGAATTGAGTACCTCCTCCTTCTTGCAAGGCGGCAGAAAAGTAAAACAAAATTAAAACAAATCAGAATCAAATCTTAAGCCACAAACTTTACAATAAGGTTTCATTTTTATGAAAGATGTTCATGTGAGTATTATAAGTTATGTATATTATGTAAATGCATACAATATGCAATATATCTAACTTGTGTATAGCTAGATATATAGAAGAATTTCCAATTCATATAACATGATTAAATAGATTAGAAAAATAACTGTATTTTACAAAGTGATGTTGAGAAGCCCATGTTTCAGGCATTCGTAAGACGGCCTATTGAAGTGACTTTGTGAAGTGGTTGATATATGGTTCTGTGATAGAACATGTAGTTTACCGTAACTAGCTTTTTGAAAATATAGAAGAGAAACTCAAATATAGCGTACAGGATTGCGGCTGAGCGCAGGTATAGAATAAAAGGTTAAATAAAGTGTTTTTAATAACACTAAATCATAATAATAGCCTTGAAGCAAAAGCTAATATTATGCAGTTGGGCTAGCTGCCCTCTTCCAAATTCACACCCATATACACTCAGTCAATCACCCTGTATATTTTAATTGGTATTATAGTGTTTTAAGTTTATTTCGATGTACAAAAAAATATTTTCATTGTTATACTTATTTTTAAATTAATGTTTAATGTTTATATACATATTACCTACGTGCAGATGCAAACTTCTTTTTCATTTAAATCCCAGATTATGAATATTTCTAGCTAATTTTTTTGGTTTATAATTATGACAAATACCCCTCTTTTTTAACGATACACCGATACTTACCAAATAAGTTTTCTCTCTCCGTAAGTCTTGTCTGTCGCTTTGGACACTCATCACGCCGAAACTTCTGAATGGATTTTGATGAAAATTAATATTTCGATAACTTATATTTAGGGCTATTGATTCATAGGAATTTTAGTGAAATACCCATCCTCGGACGGGATTCGAACCCGCGTCTTCCAACAATTCGTGTCAGACGCCATGACCACGAGGCATACCGGCGTCCGGGCGTCGAATTTTAACTCACTGTTTGATTTTCTTGTTTGTCTTGTTTTTGTTTGACCTTCGTATGGGGACGGAATGACCGAAACATTACTGAGGTCGTTGAGCATGGGGTCTTCGGGTGACTCTGCCATGGGCAAAACGAATTATTGATGTACTCGCCATTTCCGTCGATGCCAGCCCAAAAGTTTGAAAACATCCTCCAATGCGTTTGTTTCGGACAACAGTTTCGGAGAGCTAACGTCTTCCTGTTTCACACCTCTCTGCAATGGAATTTGCTCCGTACTCTGATCCTGTAATCGGACTGACATAGTGGCCTTGCTGTATAAACACACACTACCTATAGTCAGTTTGGTATCACTGCAAGGACTGCAGCACCGCCCACGCCTCGATAGAATCAAAGGTTTTCTCGTAGTGACAAACGCTAGACACAGTGACTGATTATACTATTTGGTCTTATGTATATGCCACACCGGATATACACAACTATAAATAGAATAGCCTAACAGTGAAGAACTGCAAAGTGTAAAATTAATATGAATTATGTCGTTACGTAGTCTACCTGTGATAATTAAGTATGATCACGTAGATAAATCCCTGTATGAGACTCAAAGCACTTTAAATGCGACTTTCTTGCATGCATATCCGATTAGAAAATGTCTGATAGACACGGATGAATCATAGAGTAGGTACAGCCCGCGGCACGTAACTCTAGCGCTGAGCGAAATGTGGAAGGGATAGCTGCGCATAGGTACAGTCGCGCACATGTGACAGAGAGAGACAAGAGTCCCTCGTCTTCGATGTGACAGAGAGAGACAAGAGTCCTTCGTCCCTCTAGCCCCCCTGTGATACCCGATTTTTGACTTCTGCGCAATAACGGTCAGCGCTAGAGTTACGTGCCGCATGTTATACCTGCGACTAGGGCATAGTTAAATACTGAGCGGATTACGAACCAGCTTAGCAATATTATAAATCTTGTTTTCCGTGCAGCTATTTATTGTATATATTAATGTTGTTTTACGTGAAGTATACCTACGACGATTTTCTAACTGTTTTTATTTAAAAGGAATAGTTTTTGACAAACTTAACTATTTTTCGATTTTCTAGCTATTCGGGAACTTCTTTAAATTTTCTTGTTTCTATCCTTTCCTTAAAAGGGTAGTTTATAGTAGTAGGGAGTGTTTATTTAATGTACCTGATATAAATTTACATGTTAGTTACATGTAAATTTATATCAGGTACTTTAAAGTAGTTTTTAAACTATCTATCTAACTATTATGGTTACAGACATTTCGAATGTCTGTAACCATGATAGTGTGTCACATTATTTACCAAACAATTACCATGTGTACCTACTTAGTTGCAGTTTTCAACTATCACTTGTAATTATCCTATAAATATTGTAAACATTTTCTAAATATACATACATTCAAATTTCTCTAAATAATAAACCAGGTACAATTAAACAATTGATTCTCCTAACAAGAATACATGTTAAAAATGTATTATAAAAAGTACCTAGCCCTGATTATACCCTTTTTCAAAATGAAAAAATGGTCTCCCTTTTCAATGCTTTGGAAGCTATAATATATGGTCGTGATAATCAACGAAAGAATGAAAATAAGGCAGGAAAAGGAAGCCAACTCCTAAAGCTGAAACTGAGACTATAAATAAAAAAAGGATATATATTTGACACTTTATTTTCAAATTAATATAATTTCAATTTAACACATAAAATGGATACGGATGGTATCCATTTTAAGAATACTAGTAAAACAATAAATAAACTGGCAACTTAAGACACCTACGCTACGGCACTTAGTTTAGTTCCCTTCCTCCATAGCAACTTCCATTTCTGCTTGCTGAGGGTAGAACGGACCTTGATCAACATATGCCTTAAGTCTCAATATAAGAGGTGCATCAAACGCCGGTGAATTGGCCAGTCTTTTGATGACGTCGTATTTTGCTTCTTTAGACTCTTTCATGTGGTCCACTGAACGATCCAGGAGATATTCAATGAAACCTATAACAAACGTTACCATGAAGTCAGAAAGGAGGACAAAGAAATTAACAAGCGTGAATCCGAGAAACACTCGCTTTTTTATGTGCAAACTTGTGATTAAACGACAAGTTGTGCAATGGTAACCGCTGCGCTTGCCCATAGTGGCAGTGCAACCCGTTTAGAACTGCAGTTTTGTGTGGCGTTGCACTGCGTTCATCACCCAGTCTGCGTTTACCATCACGACATTGGTTATTAAGTATCTTTCGCCTAATAATTTTACTTGTTACAGTGCAACAGTATAACACCCTAACAAAGGAGTGCTTGTGTACCAACCAAGACGGTCTCTTGCACAAAAGGCAAAGTATAAAGATGCTACAGTATGGAAACTAAGTCTAGTTAAGCGGAAATAAACTTATAGTGGCCACTCGTCTTGGCGCGGCCTCACTACTGACAGCACCGCGACAACCGCTTAAGACTCTCGTTTGTACGTAGTTTCCGTACTGTTTCTCTATATTTATACTGTGCAAAAGGCCTACCAGGCTACCACCTAGTAAGTCACGCACCTCGCCTCTTACGATTTCCATTCTGACGTCGTAGAGCGTCGCTGCACAATTTTTATGGCACATTTCGTGTAACACATAACAGTTAGAGGTGTTTCACCCTATATTTGTAAGGTAGGTACCCAAATATTAGGTGAAGTATATGGAGCATCGGGGTAAAAGTATGAAGTTTGTACCGTAAATAAGATTTCCGACAAGAATAATATTCAGATAAAGAAAAGACTCTGTTGACTCCCCTTTTAAAAAACCCCATGCTGGAGCGTTTTGGGAATACTGTAGGAGAAAGCTCATATACCAATATTTGCCGGGTGCGAGGCAAAAAAGATCGCGTTAATCGCGCGGTACCTATGTGAATTCCACAGGTCAATTATATGTGGATGAGCTTTCTGGCGGAGGCGACTAATGCAGTGGTAAAACCACAAGGTTCAATAATTCTTCAGAACACTTTCCATTGTGTATGCGACAGAAGATACAAAGAGAGACAATGTTTCTGCACATACTGATTGGCTCTAGGTTCTTGGAGAGGTTGGGGTCGTCGACTACCTACTCTGAAAGCACTTCACTGTAATGCATCAAGAGGCTCAAGCTGATAATATTTGAGTGCTCCATGTCAAACGTGAGAACAGTAACCAGGTAAGGTTGGACTTGCGCTTTTATGTATAAACAGATTTTAACTGGACATGAAGTACTTCTTCGCCCGATTTAGCACACCAAGCATTTTATGAGCTATTCACTTGCAATATGTTTGTTGTTGAGAATGACTATCTAACAAGTATGTAATTATGGTTACTATTGTATCCTTATTATACGTATACATTTAAAATATACGTGTATATATAGTATTTATGTTTATAATACATTTTAAATGTAGAGTTAAAATAACACAATATTGTGCACCACCGCCTACTACTTTGTGTGATATTGTCCATATAACGGTAGTCTGGAAATCGCTATAAGCGAGACCGCCGAAGTTACTTGGTTGTATGTGTATTTGATTAAAGTGCGATAAAGAATTATTGTATTGTATTGTTCGTGGAACTGTACAGTAGTAGAAATGTCAACACACAAAATTCCATTGCTCTCCGCTGAAACCTTGAGAAGAGCGTCCTGAAAACGAGGAACCACAACAATAGTGTTTTATGCGCCGAATATGGAGCGAAGCGCCTCTATAAGTATGCTAATCAGTCATATAACTCAACATACCTGCAGTTCTCGCCACCAATTCTTCGCCCCACTGATGTTGACAAACTGCATCCAGAAGCGTGAAAGCTGACAACCTCATATCAGGAAATGGATTCTTGCATATTTCAAACAGTGTTTCCATAGCGTTTGGTGATGTGTTCAAGCTCCTAAACCATTCTCTCGTCATGAGCGTCACTCGATGATCTACTGGACCTGTTTTAGGTTTCTTCGGATCTTTGTCAATACTGATAAGACTGGCAAAGCAGTGCAAGGCGCGAACCTTTACTTCTGTTGGACTATTTCTAATAATGTTTCCAATGCTATCGACTGCCTGAGTGTACTTACTACCTGTAACATTAATTCAAGTATGTAATTAATAAACTATAGTTAGTAACTTAACCTCACCTGTAGGTACAGGTGAGATGTTTGAAGAACCGCTAATGGTAAAATATAAACTTTGAAGAGTTTTCGCAGACAGAAGGTGGTCAAGCGTTTAACGTGACCTACGGTCCATACATTTGCTGCGACTAAGTTTTAATTAGTGCTTACGGGATGTAGACACGATTTAATACATTTTGGAGTTCCCGATATTTACATGCACCATGGTCACGGGTAGCATGAATAGTAGACTACATGAAGTACTATCTCACGGGTTGCAGACTACATCCCCTGAGATGGTACTAATTATAACTTAGTTACCAACCGTGAAGCCGATCGTCCACCGCCAACTTAACTAAGTTAGTTCAGCTTAGCCCACAATAGTTGCGAGTATAACACAGCTTAGTTGGCGTAGTTGGCGGTGGACGCACATGTATGAAAAACTGGCCCAACTATGTGAGCTAAGCTACACTAAATTAGTTTAGTTAGCGGTGGACGATCGGCTTGAGTTTCTAAAACAGTGTATTTGCTGCGGCGTTGAAAGTAAATCTTGGAAACGCTGAACTCTTGCACGCATCACATTTTTCTGCTATCCTAAATACGTTTTTTAGGGTAAAACGTAGCCTATTTTTACAACGGAATTCTGTATAGTACTGCGAGTAAACATAGACAAAGTTCTCAATATAACCATAGAAGATACACTGAGCGGTTCAGGCGCAGTGCCATATCATAATAACTTCGGGAAACAAGGGACCTGGCACTAAAATTACCCAAAAAACTGCAAGAAGCATTAAAACTTGCCAAATCGCAAAATAAATTTAATAAAATCGTGTTGATAGGGCGAAGTAAGCACCATTAATGTAATATCTATCTATCTATCTATACATACATACATATATATAACTGTAACGGAGCAAAACTGTACATTTGTAAATTATAATCGAGGTGTACTTTGTTATTGATATAAAAGCCAAAAATATAGTTTTTACAATTTTTGTCATACTTACTATTCAATTAATCTATTTTAATATTTCAATCTTAATCATTCTGAAACTGCGCGACAGATTTTGATGAAACTTGATACAGTGATAAAGTTATCACAACATATTATGTTGTATAGCATAAAACGAAAGGGTTCTTCTAGAACAGGCGATGAGATTTAAAAGTTTTAAGTAAATTAGCTAGTTGATGGCTTTTTATGCATTTTTCTCTGTTTAGTAGCTGACAGGTTAACTTAAACTCAAAGCCATGTTTCATCTCTCAATATCAGAGTGCTACAAAAGACCGCGTTGAAGACTAAGATTTATGAGTAGAATGACAACGTCGAACACTCCGTAATGGTTCACAGCAAGGTTAAGGTTATTTCGATGTCAATTTTCAAAGTCAGGTGGCTCAGGCTTTGAGTATTCGCGTCTTGCGCTAACCGTCCTTAGTTCGAGTCCCAGCCAATCCATTGTCTTTTACTAAATTTCATTTCAAGGATTGAAAGATCGGGTCGCTTTTTGGTGTTACACGAAAACAACGCATCCCGTGCGCGAAAACAGCACCAAATCACCGGATCTGTATCAAGTCTTACAAGGCGAACGGACCAAATATCGAATGCAGTTTAATTGAGGTTTCATGAAATATTTTTCAATATTCTAGAATATAAGAATGCAAACATTTCAAAATAACCACACCAGATGTTAGCTTATCTATATTTTATAATAAACTAGCGACTGCCCGCGACTTTGACCGCGTAGTAGGCTCGGCTTTCGGCCTCGCCATAACCTCCTGTCTTTTCCTTGTTTCATAATAACCTTCTCCTGACAATAATTAACACAACAAAAAAATAATTAGCGAAAATGTTCCATCCGTTCACGCGTGATGCGATGACCAAGGCAAGTAGAGACTCATTTATACAGTGTAGTCCGTTTAGTACGACTTCGCATATAACAACCAACCCCTTTTAGCTTTAAGTTTAGGCGCGTGTTTGGTTTTCATATGAGCCACTATGAAAGTACGAGTACATCCGTTTATTACGACTCCGCTTACAGCGACCGACCGCTTTTAACGACGGAATTTCACACAAAATAGTCCGGTTACAACGACGACGAACGTTAACCTGTTTACAAATAAATCGTAGGTAAGAAACTATCATCGCCCCACGCCGCGCTCCCCCTTTGCAAGTCAGCGATCAGAATGCGACAGTTTAGTTTTAGTCGTTAATTAGCAGGTGATGCGTGCTGTCGCGTACAAAAATGGCTTCTACAAAATCAAAAAGTTTCTGTGTTGAAGAAAAAAGTGTTATAATACAACGTTTAGCAGCTGGCGAGTCGAATGCAACGATTGCGAAGTAATTCGGTGTAAATCATTCGACAATATCCACAATTAAGATAAATAAACACAAACTAGAACCTTTGTTTTAAAACCTAAACGTGCGAGGTTGTCGCCATAGGTACATTATGTGAGATACACACAAATAAATAAATACATATTTTGATTCCAATGTCTTTTTTCTCTCTTTACATTATGTAATGTACATATGTATATATTTGAACGTGATTTGAATGAAAATCAAAAATTGTCATTTCCTTTAGTACGACGTTCGGTTAGTGCGACATAATGTCACCGGTCCCTTCATCATCGTTATAACCGGATTCTACTTTATAACTATTTTATGTTCCAGTGCCCTCAGAGGCTGGGGCTGATTCTATGATCACATTTCATTGTTCTCTCTATTATTTGATAACTAATACTAGCCTCTTTTGTTCTCGCGTTAACTTCGCATGGTCGATCGTAGAATAAGTTATTACAAAATAACATACCAAGAGCAGCTAAGCATAGTTTTCCTTCAATAGTTTCTCCGATAAAACCTAAAGTATCCAAAGCCACGGGCAAAATTGTGATGTCTCTAGACTGAAATGCATCAAATATCATGTCCAATAGAATGGGATATTTATCGAATATTTCCTTGGGATAATGATGAGCGATGCAGCCAAAAAATTTCATGTAGCCTGTAAGAAAATAACAGATAATTAAAAGAAACGACAGCATATAGTTTGAACAATTTATACGTGTATGTCAACCAATTTATAAACAAACCATTTACCAGGAGTCAATAAACCCCCAAGAGGATTAGTAGATAACTCTTTCAGCAAGACAGCAATATTCTCGAGTATGCCTTTTTTGATCAAGTAGTTGACCCCATGAGGCGAGACGACCAGTCTTGAAAGGAGTTCCAAAACATTAAGCTGATATAGTACATCGTTTGATTCAAGTTCAGCTACCATGAAGTCTATGTAGTTCAAATCAACGCTTAGTTTAAATAGCTCATATGATTTTGTGGAAATGTTGATTATAACCTGAAACATACAAAACATGCACAAATCTTAAAAAAAACCTAAGTTATATGCTACAATAAAACAACTGAGAATATAATGTGACCACTTCAAAATAAAAACAATAACTGTGTGTTTCACTAAAGCATACATCAGCGGCGCAATTACGTATCTTCGTTATAATCAAATGTTGATTGGAATCTTGAAAATGGCAGCTTTGTGTCAGTTTTGACAACTCCAGTAAGCAGAAATGTTGGTAAATTGATGACTGGAGCTGACAACAGTGACATACCAGTGAGCTGCCATTTTTTAAGACTTGTTTGACGCGCCAGCAGCTTCGCTCGCTTGGTCTTAGTGTAGTGGTGGAAGCGTTTTGGAATCTCGAGGTCCTGGGTTCGATACACGGGTCGGACAGCTATTGGGTTTTTGGCAAAAAAAAAATCAATAACAATCCAAATTCTGGAAAAGTGCCTCGTAGATGGTAACGGGCTCGCCTCCTATTACATGGGACGAAAAGCATAGCCGTCTGGCGAAGCGTATATAAATGTATAAAACACCGCTGCCTTCGAGGATATAATATAAGCGTGACGATTTCTTATGTTGTATTTCATGATGTAGGACACTAAAGTATATACACCCGGCACTTCAGAAAACAAGCGCGATTTTTAAATCAATTTTAATATATCACATACCATGATGTATGTAGAAAGAGTGGCTCGTGCCTACGCAAAGGGCCGATGGCGCAACGTAACACAAACCGAACACCACTAGTATGTATACACAATGGTAACTAGGTATAATAGTGACCCCAAAGATGAGAATTGAACAACCACGTGGGGTTTCACTTGCGCTGTGAGCGATTTATAGATCTCTTTAGCGGTCTGAGGCGGGAAGAGAGCGGGTGTCATCGGGGCGGAGGAAGGAGCGCGGGAGGCGCCATTTTACAATAGTATTGCTACAAACAAATCTGAATGTCATCAAAAATCCCTATGAATAGACATACAAATGATGGGTACCTATTTTGTATATGACTGTACCTGCACAAGCCCCCCACAACTGACGTTCGTCAAGTCTCATTTTTCGTGTCGCGACATAAATGAACTTGTCGCAAAACGAACTAAACTAATCTAAATTTTAGTTTTTATTTTTTTTCCAGGATTTTTCCAGGCCATCACACAAAATAACAATAAATTACATGGGAAAGTTATACTAAAACTGAAAACAAAACCATTTTTGAAATGTTGTGTTATGTCGGGAATGATAGCTTATTCCAGAAATCCCCTTAACAGATCATTTCTGGAATAAGCCGGGAATGATACCCGGCTCGAACATATTCTAGGGCTGAGAATTGAAGAAAAGAGCACTGGTGTTCAGTCCAAACTCATGAGTTGAGTTATGACTTTTTCTAGGCATTTCGTATGTCCGGATGTCAGGCTGTTCTTCTCTACAGGTCGCAGTACTCAACCGATTCTCGTGAAGTTTTCTGAGCAGGTTATATAATTTTTTTTAGATTAAATAATCTAAAAAAATTAAATTAAAATAAAAATTAAATTTAAAGATTTTTCTAAATAAAATTAATTTATTAGGTTTTTAGTATCCTAGTTGTAGTAATTTACGGTACGGTTAATAGCATTGGTTCAGACAATTTTGATGTAGATGGCTTGGCGATGCCTCCTTTATATCTTGTCGTTTTTAGTCTGCACTTTTAATTTTATGGTGCGCAGTGAATATTTATTCAGTTTAAGCTATGCAAAGACACACTTGCGAGGTCTACTGCTGACATCATCATCATCATCATCAGCCTGTAGCAGTCCACTGCTGGACATAGGCCTCTCCAATTGCACGCCACTTAGGTCTATCTTGGGCTTCTCGCATCCAGTTTTTGCCAGCCGTCTTGCGCAGATCTACACTCCACCGTGCCTCAGGACGTCCTACACTACGTTTGCCGAGACGCGGTCTCCACTCTAGAACTCGTTTACCCCAACGGTTGTCGGTTCTACGGCTAATATGGCCAGCCCACTGCCACTTCAGCTTGCTGATCCGGTGGGCTACGTCGATGACCTTGGTTCTCTGACGGATCACTTCATTTCTGATGCGATCCCTCAGAGAAACACAGAGCATAGCCCTTTCCATAGCCCGCTGAGTGACCTTGAGCTTGTGGACCATTCGAGCCGTCAGTGTCCACGTTTCGGCTCCGTATGTCATGACGGGTAGGACGCACTGATTGAAGACTTTTGTCTTCAGGCCCTGTGGAATCGGCGAAGTAAGGACTCGACGTAGCTTCCCAAGCTTCCCTACTGCTGACAGAGCCACTAAAATTATTACCATCATATAATTACCAGCAAATAAAATTAATACCAAATTGACCACTATGACGTCAAATATCCTAATAACCTAAATATTCAATGTACATTTTGTATCGTGTATCAAGTTACGCCCCCCCCCCCCCCCCCCCCCGCTCCCGCCTCTCTCGGTCCCCTTTGTCATCATACCCCCAAACTGCTATACCCCCTGGGTGAGCACTCATTAAGCGGTCTGCCTATAGTAGTTCGGCAAACAGTAGACCTCTCGAGTACAAAACTTTCTTCTGACATTAAAATCAAGCGGTAGATCGGACCGTAGTCGACTTTCCCCTTTTATGGCAAATATTTAACCTTCAATTAAAAAAAAGCCGATCATTAAAAATATACGAGTATATGAAATCGAAGGAACTGTATGCCAGATTTTGTCATGACTAGTTCAAAAATACGGCTTGTAGGACAACATCCGGATGTCGATTGGTTCTGTTTTGCAGCAGTTTAGGCACATTTCGCACATTTGAGCGAATAACATTCAGAATCTGGTTCTGGGGCGGCAGTCGGAGATCAAAGTCAGAGGCGATTATTATAACGTAAATATTTAACGTATGAAATACAGAAACGTATGTATTTAAACGTAAAATATGTAGAAAAAATGTTGGAGATTATAATGATATTTTATTTTGATTATTGTCCTTGAAATAACGCGATTATAGCTTTAAACTATCAGTCTGTGTAGCATTTGCTACACAGACTGATAGTATAGAATTTTATGCTATAATTTTATGCTTATAGCCGTTGCTATTATTATATTACTATGTTATGCGGCCTGTTACTAAGATTGCCGCAGCTAAGGTAAATTTCTAGTCTGTGGTGATTTACCGACCGATATCAGTTGTAAAGCGATCGTCATTCTATTACACTCCAAATATGTATTGAATAATTATTCTGACCTCAAAAGCATTACATTTGGCGCTACTCGTGTCTTCTAGTGCAATTTTCATTTCATCCAACACTTTAGGGTAAGCTGATGGTGGCAACTTGGAAGTGATGGCAATAGCCCTGTTTGCCACATCCATGTCCTTGTCGGCGACTAGCTGCGCTGTAGCTACGAACACGTCGATGAACTCCGGCACTGGAAGGAGAGTCGGGTCTGCCGTCAATGTCTTGTACACCTAAAATGTTTTATTAATTTGAGTATGTAGTAATTTTTAATATTTTATATAATCTCATTCGGTAATATTCTAATTATGAAATGAAATACAGACTTTTATTGGCATATTTTATTTACATACTTCTTAAAGAAAATTCAAAAATTAAATTAAAGCATTATTCTCCTAACAAAACAAAACCTTATATATTAATGCAAAATAAATGGTTTATTATTATTTTTATTCAACCAATTTCACGGGTTTCACCCGGTCCTTTACAAAGGCATAAGTGGGGCTGTAGCCAACACTTAGAGGCCTGTTTGATATAAAAATACAATGTAGTATAAAAACAGAAACATTTTGGATGGAAGGTTACAGGTTATCTATTACAAAAATGGGTAAAATGGCATGGTTATTGAAATGTACTTATTAGTGATACGGGAGATAGTGGGCTATGGTCGAGACTACGGCACCTGCCAATTTCAGTCTCATCTTAAAATATTTAGGCAGGTGGTGACTTGCCACTCACTAAACGGGCCCCCCATAAAAGCCACCATCAATGGTGACAAAAGGGGCAACGTTGGTGTGAATGGCTAAAGGGTGTCGAGAGGTGTGCTGCGGTTTCACTAGAGCGCTACTACCGGCGTTATGCCCTTTAACACTTCCACCCTTGGAGCTTTTTGTTACTTGCTCTTGCGTCTCCACCCCCAGACAGCCAATAAAGGCAAGCCGGGGGTCAGGGGTCTCATTTAGCCCCAGGGAGAATCAGGGTCCACGGTGTCGCCACTCACCGACGGCTCGCCACAAAGCCGCCCCTGCGGTATTATTATTATTATTATTCACATTATTTATTTCCTTTTCTTAAAATTACATTTTTTACAATATTTCTATATACAATAAAAAATAATAAATAAAAAACATTGTAAAAAACCTAATCCTAGATTGCCATCGGCAGCGGGGCATGACCCAAACTACCAGTGGTTAGGGCTGCAGACTGAGGAACCTCCTGACAATACGTGCCGTGTCAAGAAGTACTGCCTTCTGTATCTGTCCCTTGATCCAACCGTCTAGCGAAAGCCTCTTAAGATGTCGGTCGAGGCTTTTTGCTATAAGGCCGTTTGCTGAAACTACTATCGGAACAATTATTGTCGAATCAACATCCCACATGGCGGTCACCTCATGAGCTAAGTCAAGGTACTTGCTAAGCTTGTCCTTCTCAGCCTTCACGAGGTTCTCATCATGAGGAATGGTGACGTCAACAAGCATTACCCGGCGCTGAGATCGATCGATCACCACGATGTCAGGCTTATTGGCAACAATAGTCCTGTCCGTGATTATAGATCGATCCCAATAGAGCGTAGCACGACCGTTTTCAAGAACAGGCGTAGGTGCGTACTTATAGTACGGCACCTCAGACTCAATAAGGTCATATTGAAGGGCAAGTTGCTGGTGAATAATCCTGGCTACTTGGTTATGTCTGTGCAAGTACTCTCCATTAGCAAGATGAGAACAACCGGAAATAATATGTCTGAGTGACTCTCCGGGACGGCGGCATGCTCGACAAATGTCGACCGTACCGTCTTTCAGAATATATTTCCGGTAGTTATTCGTCTTGATAACTTCGTCAGCAATAGCACAAACAAAACCCTCAGTTTCACCAAAGAGATCACCGAAACGCAGCCAGTTCACTGAGGCGAGCGGGTCCACGTCAGGCCTTGTTAGGGCCTTGTAGAACCGTCCGTGTAGCTCTTTGCCCTTCCATACGTCTCTACGGTCTTCGATGCTTAGCACCACTGGTTTACGCCAGTTCTCGTTTGCCAAGGAGAGAGGTGTGAGGCTCCTATCAACTGCTATGACATCGCGATGTATCCCACACTCGGTGTTACGGAAATACTCCCGGAGACTGGACACCTCACAGTTGTGGAGGTTCTTGGCATTTAGGAAGCCACGACCCCCCCACTTCCGTGGGATGTATAGCCTCATAACAGACGAGCGTGGATGTAGCATGCGATGTGTTGTAAGCAATTGACGGACCCGCCTATCCAGGGCGTCAAGTTCAGTCTGAGTCCATCTTAGTATGCCAAAGGAGTATATGAGTAGGGGCATCACCCAACCATTGAAGGCGCGCGTCTTGTTGCCGCCCGACAAAAGACTGTTAAGAACTTTTGTTAAACGGTAGAAGAAACGCTCCTTCACTGTCTGCTTAATGTCCCTATCCATGATACCCAATGACTGTGACATACCAAGATACTTATAGGTTTCAACTTCAGAAAGACATGTGAGAGTAATTGTCTCGGAAAGTTGTAAATTTGAAGAATTCACAACCTTTCCCCGTTGTACATGCATGACCGCACACTTATCTACACCAAACTCCATCCTGATAGAATCACTGAAAGATTCAGTAATTTTCAAAAGATCCATCAAGTCTTGGCGATTCGTTGCAAACAGCTTGAGATCATCCATATACAATAGATGAGAAATTATCTCACCCTCTCTTCGAAGTCGGTAGCCTAGTTTTGAATCCATCAACAAAGTGCTGAGAGGATTCAACGCTAGACAAAACCACAAAGGACTGAGACTGTCACCCTGGAATATACCTCGTTCGATCCTTATGAAGTCCTGTGACCCAGAGACGCTCTCACGATCTCCTGGTTGACGAAGAACTGTGGTCCAATGTCTCACGCATGTGCTTAAGAATGATCTCAGAGTTATATTGATTTTATATAACTCTAATATCCTCTCTAGCCACGAATGAGGCACTGAATCATAAGCCTTCTTATAGTCAATCCAGGCAGTGGATAGAACCCCCCTGTTTCGCCGGACTTGTTGACAAATGGTCATGTCTGTGAGGAGGAGCTCTTTAGTACCACGGGACCCAACCCGACATCCATTCTGAGCAGGAGCCAAAATGTTATTCACAACAATGTGCGAATAAATTTTTGTTCGCAGAATAGATGTAAGGAGCTTGTATAGCGTAGGCAAGCACGTGATGGGTCTGTAATTCTTCGCTTCCGCGGTACTACCGGACTTATAGAGCAGGAAGGTGACACCAGTTGTCAAGAAATTGGGAAGGGAACCACGTTCAATGGCTTCTTGGAATTGTATTGCCAAGCACTCGTGTGAGCATCGAATCCATTTTAGCCAAAAATTGTGCAATCCGTCTGGTCCAGGGCTTTTCCAGTTCGGGGTCTTACGAATAGCACAACTTACGTCTATGGGGCTGATGTTCACAGCCTCCATGTGTTCGATGGATTCACATGAGCTCTCGACAATATTCATCCAATCGCCCTCCGTGTGTTCAATGGGCAGCGACCAGATGTCACGCCAAAAGTTTGTCATGGTGTCGGCATCCGGTAGCCGTCCATCATTCACTCGTTGGTCAGTTCCTTCCCATTTTCTATATACCTTTCTTTGATCACTTTGGAAAAGGCGATTTTGTTGGTATCTATTCACACGTTCTCTGTAACGGCGAATGCGGTTTGCCCACGCAAAGATTTTCTGTTTCAAAAAGTCTATACGCTCCGTGACACAAGTCATATACTCCTGGGGTCTGATGCCAGTCCCAGCAAAAGCTTGGTTCACGAAGCGTATGACTCGAGGGCGTTTGTTGCCCCTGCTGAAGCAGATTAGCTTTGCAATGAGAGTCCTGTACGTACTGATACGTCTCTCGATCCGCGTTTGCCACTCGGGTACACTCGAAGCATTTCGCGGTGCTCGGTCAGTGTCCGGGAACTTAACACGAGCAACGCGACATACCGCGATTGCCCCACAATAGAGGATCGAGTGAGTATCAGTTAAATCTTTGCTATCCCGTATATACGGTACTAGCAAAGCGTTCAAGGCTCCCATTAGCGCTAGGTTATGTCTATTCGTGGGTAGACGAGGCAGGCGTGGTCTAGAGTCAAGTGTGAATCTATATATAAAAAATTATTATTATTATTATTATCTAAATTAAAATTATACTTGCTGTTGAACCTCATGTGTCATTAAAAGCATGAAAATATGCCAAACAAAAAGGCTATTAAGTTGGACCAAATGAATTAACTTTGATGAGGTTTATAATTATAATTCATATTTATAATATATATATATATTATAATGACGGTTAAGTTAATTATTTTTTCTTGATCCTAGTCAAGTCAAAATACATTTTATTCATTTATTTTCAGAAAAAGGTTTCATTTTGTTCTGTATTTTGTATGATGCAATAATAATATTTATAACAATACACAGATTTTTTCTTGCTTATTGATTTACATAAACTTAAATTAAATTACGTGAGGTGTTTAGGGGTGGGGCCGAGTTTGATCGAATCCACGTGTGGGAAAGGGGTGAATCCAGACGAATATCGTATTTACTTTAGGTAATTTTTGTTTCCCTCAAAAATAGTTTAAAATTCGACAAAATTCGTGCATCCAGATTTTTCTTTAAAATAACATAAAGCACACATTTTGTGAATTATGGGAACAAATCAAAATCGTAAAATACGTCATCAACTGTCACTTTGACATCTGACATAGCTAAGACGTATATCTGTGTTATTTTCGAGTAGGATGTACTCAAGTGTGAAATCAAAACCATAAAATACGACACTTTGACAGCTGTCACAGTAATACCTAAATCGCTGTTATTTTAGAGTCGAATGTAAATTTGACATGATTGTCACAAAGATTTTGGAAAAAGGCAGAAGTTTCAACTAGAATTGATTAAACAGATATTGACCAGTAGTAATATGGGTAATGAAAATTGTCCTGTGTTACTACTAGAGCAGTTAGTTGTGACACGGGTAAAAAATTACCGGTGTTCCTACTGGTAGTAAAATGGGAAAGAATCGAAGTGAGAGAGAGGAACAATTTTGGCGTATTAATGTCAAGACATAATGAGGTGTGGGTAATTTGAGAAACAAAGAATGTGCAATTTAGGCATACTACTGCTTAGCCATAATAAGGCTGAGGTGATTAGCAAAGCAGACGTATCGCATTTCAGGTCTTTTGCTACTAAGACCTTAAGCGATTTAGGTGATTAACAAATCAAGCATTATGAGTTTTAGGTTTTAAGCTACTTTGACGTTTTGTTTTGTAGATGACTCGCTCATGAGGGAAATAAAGGCTACGTTACGGGAAGACCGAAATCACTCACGGCGTTCGCACACCCATTCCCTTAAAAGCCTACGGTCATCGTGAGCGAACTCGATACGTCATCGATGATTATCGATGATTCTATCGATATTTGACAGAAAAGTTGCCGCGCTTTTTGTGACCGCGTAACCGTTCCGCTTGGGTTGAACATTGCATGTATTCATCCTAACCGGAACGCTAAACCGGGGCGCGACAGTTGTGAGCGTTGACGGCGCTTCCCGGAAGGGTATTAAAACACTCGTGTCATCTTATTTTGAAACTCGTCTGCGGCTCATTTCAAAAAACTACACTCATGTTTTAATACCCTCTATTATATGACAGTTGCATAAACTACTATTATAACACACCTACTCAGAAAGTGTTTCATTACTTGTTCATAAACGGATTACAAAGTTCGTCATTTCTCTTTTATAAATGTGCGGCGAGAAAAGTTATATGGAATTTAACTGTCCCACGTAGCAGGGCAAAAATGTTGATGAAAAACCATTTCTGCCCTGCTAGAGTTATTTTGTGTTTTTACTACAAAACATTAAAAAAATACAAACGTCTAATCTCAAAAAGGTTTATATCCAATAATTAGAAAAGAAGAAGTGAAATCAAATCAGATGGAATGGAATCAAACCTCATTCGAGGCAAGTTTAATTCATAAATCTATTGTTATTTTTTATCCTGATGCGGACAGGTTAAACAGCGAATTATTGTCGTTACCAACATTAACTAATTTGCTACTTTATTTTGCTATTCTGCTCAAGCATTATGTAGTAATAATCGTTGCATCACATTAGCTACATCTTTAATACTCGTAGGTAGGTATATAGCTACGTCTCGAAACACGTATTTATAAAACTCAGCACCTTTTCCTTTTAGATTCGACGAATTTATTGTATTATTTTAAATATGTTACACACTATTTGTGTGGTAATAATTGATGCACCACATTGGATAAATTACTATGTTTTCATGAGTTAATTTAGAACTTGCTTCTAATCAAACCTATTTAAATTTTATTATTAATTGCAATAACTTAACGAATTAACCAGCGTGAACGTGAAAATCTAATAACATAATAATAAATAATAAATAATACATTTTCTAAAATAGAAATGAAATTAATGAAAAATGTTAATTTTCGAATAGGTGTGACGAAACGAATTTTACCTCGTCAATAGCCAATCTCCGTACACACTCCTTCTCATGGCGAAGCAAGTACATCAAGTGGCCTGTATAGTGCTTGACCATATCACCCAAATTCAGCTGGTTAAAACAACATTTGAGCGCTTCGCATGCGAGATTGGTTTGAGTCCTAGAAAGAAAATTGTTGGTTAATGAAATGACTCGACTTTCATAAACATTAAACATTTTCTTTATTTTAGAATGTTTTTGTATACAGGGTGATTTTTATGGTGTTCAGAATATCTTAAGAATTTATGGACAGTCTCCTAAAAACGTTTCCCTGTAACTACAACGGTTAAGGTACCTGCCCTTACTGTCCCGTCTCAAAAATTCACCTGTATATTAGCATAATAATATATATTAACAGTGACAAGCAGTGCTTGTGGTAAAGCCTAATGTTATTAAAGATGGGAGGGATTAAAACATCGGTATCTAACACCTAAGCATAATGTATTAATAGCAACAAGCAAATTATTAATGATTGCCAATATCATAGGTAACATGCTGCTGGGCAATTTCTATTCAACTTGGTAGGCGGGCTATTTTCCGCATCCATGCCATTTCAATGCGACAACTTCAAACAAATTGAAATAAATATGTTTGAAAACCAACTGGTTTTTCCATTTTCCAATAGAATTTCAATTCCACATCGACATTATACCGAAGATATCCCGGACATCAGCCTGTACGAGATTAGAATGTCCTTGAAACAGCTTAAGAACAACAAGACGCCGGGTGACGACGGTATCACATTGGAGCTTCTGAAAGCGGGTGGAACACCGGTACTTAAAGTCCTTCGGAAGCTCTTTAATACCGTCTTACTCGAAGGTTCAACGCCAGAAACATGGAACAAAGGCGTGGTGGTGCTGTTCTTTAAAAAAGGTGACAACACTGTACTTAAAAATTACAGACCCACCTCGCTTTTGAGCCATGTTTATAAGCTGTTTTCGAAGGTCATTACGACCCGTCTCATTCGCAGGTTTGATGAATTCCAGCGTCCGGAAAAAGCTGGTTCCCGTAAAGACTATACTACCATAGACCATATCCACACGCTACGGCAAGTTATACAGAAGACCGAAGAGTATAACTTGCCTCTATGTTTAGCATTTGTGGACTTCGAGAAGGCCTTTGATTCGATCGAGACGTGGGCAGGGCTTTAGTCTCTCCAGCGGTGCCGTATTGACTATCGGTATGTTGATGTGCTGAAGTATTTGTACAAAACGCCAACATGTCAGTCCGAGTACAGGAGCAGAAGGCAATTCCGTTGCTAAGAGCCCTGAGACAGGGAGACGTTATATCTCCGAAACTGTTCACCGCTGCATTGGAAGATGCCTTCAAGCTCCTGGAATAGCAAGGATTTCGCATCAATATCAACGGCGAGTACATCACTCACCTTCGATTTGCCGACGATATTGTAATCATGGCAGAATCCATGGAAGTCCTCAGTACAATGCTCGAAGGCCTGCATCGAGTTTCCCAACGGGTAGGCCTTAAGATGAACATGGACATGACGAAAATTATGTCAAATGCCCATGTTGTGCCTACCCCAATATCAGTAGGGAACTCAGTTCTCGAAGTTGTTGACGAATACATCTACCTGGGACAGTCAGTCAAACTAGACAGATCCAACTTCGAGAAAGAGGTCAATCGCCGAATCCAACTCGGCTGGGCAGCGTTCCGGAAACTTCGCGAAGTCTTCTCGTCAAAAATACCTCAGTGCCTCAAGACAAGAGTCTTCGACCAATGTGTGTTACCAGTGATGACTTATGGCACTGAAACATAGTCTCTTGCTATGGGCCTCTTAAATAAGCTCAAAGTCGCACAACAAGCTATGGAGAGTGCTTCTTATTCTTATTCTTATTCTGATTGGGGGCGCTAAGTCCTGCACTGACGTCCCGCTTGGGGTGTATTGTGCATTTCCCCCGCCAGTTACCCTAGCCATCCCAACTCCTTTAGATAACGGAGTATGACCCTGGGTCGCTGGCACAACTGCTCCAGTGATATTTGAGGTGTTAAAACTGATGTTGATTTAGAACTATAGTGATCCTCTAGTAGACCGGTAGTGTTCCGTATATTTTCCGTAGCCGTGCACTCCATCAGCACGTGCTTCACGGTCTCGTTCTCCTGCAAACATCCTCTGCACAGTGGACTATCCGTTGCACCAGTTTTATATAAATGGTAGTTGAGATTGCAGTGACCTGTGATAATGCCTACCATTAGGCGGAGGTCCTGTCGTTGAAGTTTCAACAAATTATTAGTTGTGTATCTGTTCAAGGTTGGAAACATAGATTTTGCTTTTTGTTATCCCAAATGTGTTGTTGTTCTTTTTCAGTAAAGCGACGGAGTAGATTACGTATTTCCATCGCTGAGGGTTTGCAGAGATCATTTACATCTCCACTTACCTGTTT
Source organism: Selenia dentaria (assembly GCA_917880725.1). Classification (NCBI taxonomy): domain Eukaryota; kingdom Metazoa; phylum Arthropoda; class Insecta; order Lepidoptera; family Geometridae; genus Selenia; species Selenia dentaria. The sequence continues at coordinate 12,989,356 of OU862888.1, read as the reverse complement.
CTTAGTCGCATTTTTGGCGAGCGTATCTGCTTTCGCATTTCCTGGGCATGAGCCATGCCCTTTTGTCCATGCTACCACTATCTTATACTTGTTTGATAGTTTTTGTAGAGTCGCGTGACACTCGGCTATCACTCTTGACCTGGTTACCGGCCTTCTGAGTGCATAGATGACCGCCGCACTATCTAGAGTGAATGCGATTAGTTTTCTTTCCACAGGTGATGAAATGGAGCCCACCTCGTCTCTATATGGTATAGCTTTTGCTCCTAACAGTAGGCCCATAGCCTCTGCTTGTGCTGGTGATGTGGTCTTATTTGAGGTCTTTGAATCTGATATACCAAGTTCCGGCGAGAAATATCCACAACCAGCTCCCGCTTTATTTTTCGCCCCATCCGTAAACATGTTGTATGACGGTGAACAACCATCCAAAGCAGTCTTCTCAGTGACCAGCTCGTACTTTCTCTCATCAAGGTGCGTGCTGACTATTCTGTCAGTGCCTTGTGATGATTCTGGGATAATTTTTGTCACCTTATGTAAAATTTTACTATGGTGTGTATCAGGTCCGGAGTCCTCCCACTGGCCCGTAGATTTTATCCGTAGCGCTGATGCCATTGCTTCCTGCTGTATGTGAAGATGCAATGGCGTTAGGCCTAGGTTAAGATTACATCTAGGGCTGCCGACGGTGTGGTCTTTGTGCATCCGCTAATAAGAGAGCAAGCTAATCTTTGGGTTTGCTGCAGTTTGGCTATTGTGGTTACCAAATTTGTTCTTGGGCACCACACTACACATCCGTAGGTGAGGACTGGTCTCACAATGACCGTGTATAGCCAGCGGCACAGCTTTGGTTTTAGTCCCGTCTTTTCCTACTGCTCTTGTGCTCTGCATGAGAATATTTGTTGCTTTTCTGGTAATATGTTCGAGATGTTTTCCCCATAAAAGTTTACTATCCATCCAAATGCCCAAGTACTTAACTTCCTTACTTAGAGTTAGCTCTTTGCTAAATAGTGTAGGTAGTTTAAGTTTGGTTATCTTTGTTTTACGTGTGAATAGTACCATTTCTGTTTTATTTGGGTTTACTGATAAATCGTGTCTGTGACACCATCCCTCGACAATTCGAAGTGCCATCTGCATTTTTTCGCAGAGAGTAGACTCGAATAGCCCCGATACCATTATGGCCAAATCATCTGCGTAGGCGATAGTAACTATTCCATCTTTGTTTAACAATTCTACGAGTTCGTTTGCTGCGATTACCCATAACAAAGCTGATAGAACACCACCCTGTGGGCATCCTCTCGTTACTCGACAGCGTATGGAGAGGGCTATGCTCGGGGTTTCTCTACGTGATTGAATCAGAAATTAGGAGGAATTAGGAAGAACGAAAGTCACCGGCATAGCCCAGAAGATTAACCAGTTGAAGTGGCAGTGGGCAGGGCACATAGCATGTAGAACAGATGGCCAATGGGGCCGGAAGGTTCTGGAGTGGAGACCACAGACCGGCAAGGGCAGCGTAGGTCGTCTATCGACACAGTGGACCGACGACCTGATAAAGGTCGCAGGACGACGTTGGAGGCAGGCCTCTTCCAACCGGTTCGTTTGGAAAATCATCGGGGAGGCCTATGTTCAGCAGTGGACGGCTGAGATGATGATGATGATGGAATTGGAAATACGATGTTAATGAGATATGTCAGAAACTAAGCCATTATATGTTTGCCTCAAAAAAACTGACACAAACAATATCTGTTGAAATCTCCTTAGCTGCCTACCATGCCTATGTATCATCGGTTCGCAGTTACAGCCTTACAATCTGGGCAATTCAGCAGGGTAGCTGGGTAAAAATAAAGCTTGGTTTCTTGACTACTGCAAATCACTATTAAAAACACAAGAGAGTGTATTTTTGTTAAGACAAGTTCCAGTTATATATCAGAGACAAATTGATGTTCTTCTATAAGTGCTTATTATTTATTATGACGACCTCTGTGCCTGAATTTATATATGAAGGAAATGTAGACATCATAGCCATTATAGTTTACAACAAATTACCTGAACATCCTAAAACATTAGTGAGTACTAGATTTAAAACCAGACTGCATATTATGTGGTTAATAATTTTATTGTTTTGACAGTGTGCAAGAATACCTGAATTAATAATCTATTATGATATAATTTTAAATAATTTGAATTAAGTATGTATGCATTCTTGCAGGTTGAATACTAAAATTATATTTTAATATAAATTATAATTATATTATACAAAATATTTATAACATCAGAAGATGTAAATGTGTATTGTGTATGAATGCAGACTCCTCTGCACACTCACCCTGGAGATGAACATCTGATATGCTCACAACCCAGGTTGACATTCGGTCTGGTCATACTTGACACTTAATGTGAGTGTTTTGCATATTAATAATAGTTTAAAATGTGTACATTTTACATAATTAATTACATAAATAAATGATTTTATTTGATTACAGTGGCTGGCTCAATCAAAAGTATGTAACAACAAAACATGTTCCTGCCTCCATGTTTGTGAAAATATATAACCACTCATATGATACAATACCACCTGCAGTGTCTGACTGATCTGATAAATCAAAATTCTAAAGCTTTTGAAATCTACAAAATTGTCATAGCCTAAAACCTGTCCATTCATTTGTGACTCTATGGACACAAATATGAATGCTGATATTGCTTTCCAATCAGATGATATTTCACAATTTATCAGAAGATCTCCTGTAATTGTAAGTTGGTGTCTTGATTGGTCCCTATGATGCAGTTTGTTACCAATCGATTAGACGAATATGGTTAGATTATACACTGACAGCTCAACATCATGAGTTTATAAACATACAAATATAGTAATATTATATTGCTATAATAATTGACATTTTGCAACATTGATATATTTTTTTAACCTAACGTTTTTACAAATATGTTTGTGTATATATATATAAACCTCTGCAATAGGAGTAGTAGTATGGCAAGAGTTCTGAGAGACTCATACATTAACCCATCACAAACATTTAAGACCTGAGAACAACTACTTTTGCTCATCATAATAATGTGCCCTAGCCAGAGATCTTATCTGTAATCCTGTGATTTGAAAGCAGGGTACTCAACAAGACCAGCATTTGCAGCTATGGAAATGGACTAATGGATGGATAGTAAAGTTTAGCTCTTTAGCTCTCACCCTCATCCTCGGCCAACTTCCCGTAAAAGTAGAGTTTTCAATGGAAAACTGAAATCTTATAGATGTACTTGTGATGACAAACCAAAATTAAATTGCCAGTGGGATACAAGTACTATGGTAGGCTGAGAAAAACGTGATTATTTTAGTGCAAAAACAAAATTGGTGAACTCTTATATACCAGTGAGCACAAGCAGGCAAAAGTTAGTTGTGTTATTTGTTACCTATTCAGACCCCTCGATTTAGGACGTATGTTAGGCAAACCATACTTATCAGGTACGTTGAGACATTGAACTATCTTCGAGATTCCAACATTTCTAATGGTGTTTGCAGCTTCACCGGGAGGCTTGAATACAAATAAATTCTTGATCTCTTTCAGGGCAGCCGGTCTCTGGTCTTCTCTTTGTAGTTTCGATATAAACTCCCGATACTGCTCAGTCTCTTCGTTCGACATATTGAACACTAACAAAAATTTGGGTTAACCACTTGGAATAGATTTTATCAATTTATGAATAACAAACTGTATTCCTTCCCGATGAAATCTCACTCAAACCAAAACAAAAATTTTACAATGTCATGTCTGTTATAGGTGCGTTCGTTTAGCTTTTAGGGCATTGGTGGCGTTGTCATTCGGTACGGTCCCAATTGAGCCATTATCGCTATTAGTCGGTCCCTTTCACCGTGAGCGTGATTACGATGGCCCACGCTACGTCATCGATAACGTCTTAACTGCCGCCATATTGACGATTACATGAACCATGCTCTACACCATAATCGTCGTGAGCGTTCTGTCAAAAGTGACAGGTGTTTGTTTATTTCTACAATGTCTTTACTGGTGTCCCTTTTTTTTGATGTAAAAGTTGTAAAAGTCGGTCTATCCATTCCATTATTTCTTTTTAATCCACACACCACATAGTTAACCTTCACACTATGCACGATATTTTTATGAATTTGTTTTTCGCGCGCAAATGTTTCGTAATTGCTACAACTCTGGTCCGAATTAACAACACGCTTACAGTGCCACGAGCTGTCAAAATCGCGATATTTGTCTCGGACCAGCTTTGGTAGACGATAGCACTGTGAGCAAAATTATCGCAAAACGGACCACGGCAATTGATGACTCTTGTTATCGCGTTCGTAAAGCTCAAAAACCTTTTTTTTTTGCCGGATTTGCCCACACCCTATTCGAACTCTCAACCATAGAGTAGCTTTTATACTAGAAACGCTCAACTGAGCATAGTACTACGTTCGAATAGGCTATTTGTGATCGTTTTTAATCATTATCGCTTCTAATGTAGTATTTTCATGACTAGTCTAGGGCAAAGATACCTCTATTTTCGCTTTCCAAACGCTAAACAAAATGGGACATGAACGACATTTTCACCCACAGATTCCCAATTTGGGAAGCAGTAATGTACGACCACTGGAATGCACAGCCAAGTATTGCACAACCCGTATTGTACAGCCCGTATTCCGTGTACATGGCCTCGAAATATTTACCTGTGTATGGTGTAATAGGGGTCGTACATTCTAGAGCAAAAACGGTACGGGGTGACAATATAACCACAGGAATGTACAGCTCGTATTCCATGTACCTACATGGCTTCGAAATGATGCGCTGTGCAATACGGTGCGTGCAATATTGGTAGCGTAATGCTGGCACGGACCGCCATTGTACAGCGTGGAATCACGTGGAATGTACGGCCTGGAATTGGATGCCAAGCCAACCATAGACAAACATAGAATCTCTACTTGCTTTGCGAAGCCTCGTTTGTCTAATGCGAATAATCAAAATCGATTGATACCTACAAAATGATTTTTTATCTAATGTAGTATTTTCATGACTAGTCTAGGGCAAAGATACCTCTATTTTCGCTTTCCAAACGCTGAACAAAAAGGGACATGAACGACATTTTCACCCACAGATTCCCAATTTGGGAAGCAGTAATGTACGACCACTGGAATGCACAGCCAAGTATTGCACAACCCGTATTCTGTGTACCTAGATGGCCTCGGAATATTTGGCTGTGCAATACGGTTCGTACAATCCAGCCTGAGCAAAAACGGTACGGGGTGACAATGTACAGCCAGGAATGTACGGCCCGGAATCCGTGCGAGTTCATGGCTTGGAAATGATGGGCTGTGCAATATTGGTCGCGTAATACTGGCACGGACCGAACAGCCTGGAGCGTACGGCCCGGAATTGGAAGCAAACCAAAGCTAAATAAATGCTTAAAAAGAACTAAAAAACTGTGAATGTCGCGACATTGTGGCTCGTTTACGTGACTATTTTGAGCGCGAGAACCAAAATGGCGGACCCTTGCTGCCATTATCACAAGTGTGTGATAAAGTAGCGGATACTCTTGGTATTGGACGAGCTACCGTGTCACGACTCAGTAATGAGAAATATGGAGAGACGAGATTGTGAACAACGGGAAGATTTGCAAAATTATCTAAAATCTCAGTGCCTCTATTCAGGCAACAACTAGTTGTCAGCTTAGAGGCGATATAATAAATAGGTTATTTGTTTTCACTGTCGTACAGAGTCACATTTTTTATAGTGTCCGAAACCTCTCACCAAATACAAAAAATGCAACAGGGTGGGCCACGATAGTGAAAATTGTAATCCTGAACTACTAATGCCGCGGTCGGGACTTAAATCTAATAATAATGAAGAACGCAAAACTTTGTTTTACTCTTTCGACTCTGATCGATGGTATATAATAGTACATGTTTTAAAACAAATAATTATTAACAATATTAATTTTATTGCATATTGCACATTGTAGATTTTGGAAGCGAAAGTAGCTTGATGAGAGAATCTGATGCGGAGAACCTTAATTTATCCAAAGTCATCACGAAATTGCCTGTTATCAAAGGTTTCGGTAATTCTGCAGTGACTCCTATCTATTGCAGCTTCGTAAATATTAGGATTGATGGAGTTGATACGACTGTCAAAGTACTTGTAAATTATGAGTTTACGCAAACACCCTTACTACTGGGGCAAAACTACAGAATTGCCATCAGTTACTGTTTATAAGGACAAAAAATAGTAAACTATTTTTTTACAATAAACCTAATCTCAAATATATAGAAAATAATGTCCCCTACGGTTCCGTTGCCCATAACCAAATTGCCCCACTTTCAACTCATCCTCGCTTTTTCTTACCCAACTTCGCGTTAAAGTCCCCCATAACAACTAGAAAGTGCGTTTCAGAGATACGTAAGGCCCGACTAATGTCCTCATACATATCCTCCACCTCATCATCTGTAGGGCTATTATGTATCTCAGTTGCTAACAAATGTTGATTGAAATCTTGAAAAATGGCGGGTCTATGTCAGTTTTGACAACTCTAGTAAACAAAAATGTTAGGAAGTTGATGACTGGAGCTGACAAAACTGACATAAAGCCGCCATTTTTCAAGATTTCAATGAACATTTGTTAGCAATTGAGATACATAATAGCCCTGCCGGGTGCGACTTAGTCGGTGCGTAGACCTGAATGACCTTCAACGAATATCGTTTGGATACTCTGAGTATTATATATACGACCCTATTGGAAACGCTATCGATCGTAACTATGTTGTTAGTAAGGGACTTGTGGACGAGAAACCCGACACCACCTTGGGACTGTTGGTCGCCCTCCCGGTAGTAGAGCAGGTTACCTGATTTTAGGGTTATCGTGTCCTCACCCGCTCTTCGGACTTCTGATAACCCCACGAAGTCCCAGTGTAAGCTACTCATTTCTTCTCCCAGCTCATAGATCTTCTCGTCTGTCCTCATCGTGCGTATGATGTGTGTTACCAGGGCCAGTCATCGTCGTTGGGGGCGGTAGCCGGGCGTCTGCCGGGGATTCTTAGCACCCCCTGATTCTTCTTGAGATTCTTAGCAGCTACCGTAGCCAGGAATAGCGGGGCTGCTGGGGTCTTTTTGTAAATGTAGTTAAAGCTCGTTATTTTGGTTACTTGCGATCTACTTAACAGGTATGATTCAATCAAGTCGAGGACAATACCTCTAATACCATAGGCTTGAAGCTTACTTAGTAAAATATCATTGTCAACGTAGTGAAATGCCTGGGTCATATCACAGTATAGAACGCACACAGCATTATTTTTATCTTAACATTACTTTATAGAGAAATTTATTAACCACATTTATGGTTTTGTTTAGTCAAATCTTTTCATTACTTACATAATTTCTTTAAATTTTCAAAGTAGTTATTTACAAAAGTAAAGTAAAGTACTTTTCGAAGAACCCTGACATTATCGGTATTAAACCAATTAGTCTGTAGCACTCCATAAGTGTTCTATTTTCCTTATAAAATGGTGGTTGAATGACTTTTTTTTAAACTGTCTGAATTTGTTACTGTACTGATACAAAAATTGATTATGTGGCTCAATAGGCCACAAATGTATTCCTTTACGTTTTTATATTTTTTTGTAGATAATTCATCATATCCTACACTATTAGAATTTTTATAGTATTTATAACCTTAAAGAACTTCTTTGGGGAACATGCTGCCATGAATTGCTGGTACTTTTTATGTGGTGTGTTACGATGTATTCTAAGCCAGGTAAGGGTGTACTTTTTATACAAAATGGTTATTCAAAGGATCCGCTAAAATGTTTGGCTCGGTAACAGTGTTATAATTTTTTCGATTGAAATGTTAGGCAAGTTATGTCTTATTTTATTAATAATTCTCCACGCGGTTTTTGACTTGTTGCCTGAAGTTATTATTATATAGTCATTTTGGTATTTTTGATTATTTTTTAAAATAATTTACTGTATATCATGTACCTGTCTATATTTTTTTTATTGGGGTTTTTTCAACAAATCTTAAATTAATGTTTAAACTTTTAATATTTGTATTTATCGCGTTTTAGACAGACAGCGTAGGCTTAGTAATAGATAAGGAAGCCTACAAATTCTATAGCTGTCTCACACTATATACGCCGGATAAAATTGCTTTAGCTTGGTGGTCTCATTTTAACGGTGGTGTAAGATAGGGTAGACATTCGCGTGTTATTTTCTATAGCCCTGTCTGGGCTCTTTAAATTGAAATTTCAATATTGCTACGCAACTTAAGGGTAAATTGACTATAAATAAAGCAAATAGAGTAAATAAGCAGTACTATGCTTACACAAAATAAATACAGACACGACATACTATAGTAAATAATATAATTTAAAAAATAATCCTGCTCGTGTTATGAATAAGATTTTTTCGCTCGCCAATCTAAAAACTCATCGATATCTTCTTCATTATCGGAATCAACATCTTCTTCATTCATTTGCTCACTAGCTTGTTTTTTCGTTTTTGTTTCTTCTTTCTTTAATTCAAGGTCCAAAACTCTGAAAAGCATAACCTGTATAAATATTTTCTTTTAGTTTTCAGGTTCCGTACCTCAAAAGAAAAGATGAACCCTTAAAGGATGACCTTGTTGTCTGTCTGTCTGTGGACTCTTTTTCTCGGAAACGCGGAGAGATACACATTGATGCAACATTATGTAACACCTAACTACGTATTGAACTTGAACACATGAGACAACATACGCAAGCCGTAGCACAGAGCCATACGATAGCGATGCAATTGCTATACAACTTCAATTAAGAGCAAAATATAACAGACTATAGAATTTGTTTGAAACCTGTGTATCACAAATAAATTATTTTATTTGACTTCACAAGGCAATCAAAATCTGTAGGATACTTCCAGTAAACCTAGAATCATGTAACTTAGCAAGAAGTAACAGTCTTTCAGTGCATATGAAGGGAATATTTTGAACAGCGTAAATATGTAGTTTAATAACTAAGAAAGATAATTAACTACTGATAAACCATTATTTACAGTTGGTGCAATAATCTGGTCTAGGGATTGAACGGCAAAGTAAAGTTTGCCCTTTAACTAAGTTTGTCTTTTAGTTAGAGCAATAATGTAAGATGCTTTCTAAATGTATGGACCTAATGTATTTTTTAAATACTTCTACGCTAAATAATGGTTACAGGCATTGTTGATCTACATGGGCGTTAGATGGTCCTAAGGTAATGGTTTGAGAACGATGACAGAAAAGTATACCTCGATTAAGCTTCAAAGTTTTTTGGCTTGGTCATCATCAGATTCACAAATTGTAAGACCCTTAGAGAGGGATGCACCATGAAACTAAACATTTGAAATCTTATTTAAACCACCATTATCTTAGATCCAATCAAGGATATGGCGAAATGATATTTGAGATAACAGAGCAGATTTTAATCAAACATGACAAAGAGTTATCTATCAAAACTAGTATTTTGATAAGAACCCCATCCAAATTTTACCAAAACACTACTAACTCTTCAAGCACTATTTCTGGAACTACTACACGATGACAACGCCATACAACAAACGAACACAAACATAGACAGCCGGTCTCTAGAATAAAACTTATAAACACTAAAGCTCAACGCTAGTTTATAAAATATCACCTTGACCAATTTCTAATTTGTTCATCAATCTCATCGATTTGTCTCTCTGCGGTGGCTTCTTCTTGTTCTTCGGCAATTATTTCTGCCGAGGCAGTTGCTTCTTCCTTTATTTCTTTTTGAAATTTTTCCCATTCTTCTTCATGTGGATCTTTGTATTCGATATTGCGAACCTAAAACGAAACATTATAAATAAAGTTTCAAATTGAATACTAGAGTTGGGTTTCAAAGTAAGACTACACGCACCGCTTTAAATTTATAACCCACTTGACAAGTTTAATACTAATATCAAAATTTTTTTGCATATATTCTAATTTTATTTTGATACAAACTACCATGCCGAATTTCATAAATATCCCATTCGGGGTTCTCACGTTATAGTCGAACATCATTCAAACACCGATATGTCCCAATAGACTGTTCATTCATTCAACATAACCTTATTTCGCTCCATCAATTATTAAGCTTACTATGAAAGTTGATGGATGGAATGGAAGAGTGGTTGTAGGGCAGTAGAGTACCTACTCTTTGTGAATAAGTTCATCCGGGGAACTACTATTTTGTATAATATTTAATTTTATATATAATTTTGTATAATTGCTTACCTCTTTCTACAGCGCAGCTGTAATAATGTTCGCAATACTGTGTTCTGGATTGAATGTTATGGGTGCCGGCGAAATTATAGACACAAAGAAATACATCTGTTCTATGCAGAGTATTGCAGAGGTTACCACTTAACACCAGGTGGGCCTCGTGCTACCGTCTCCTAATAACATCTAAAAAACTAAAAAAATTGAGTTTCCGAGCGACGTTATGAATGAAAACGGTGTAAATAATGCGGTGCGGGCTGTCAAAGTTAAATACAGAAAGTTTAGATACATGGCTAAAAAGGCGTCATCAAAAATAAACTAAGGTACCTATTGTGGAACAGTCACTAAACCGTAGATTGTCCGAATAAGGTATTATAAAAACTACCTTATTTAGACAATCGGAGTACTAATCGCGCCTTCTAAACATACGCAATTTAAAATGTCACACTGATTCCGACAAAATAGCTATCGTTTATATTGTTTAATTATTCTAGATTTTATTTTATTCGACTTTGGCGTTAATATTGATTATTAACAGTCATGTGTTCGTTAGGTGCTCTGCACGAGTGTAGGCAAAACGTACAACATCATGAAACGTTATTTATGTTTTCCTCGTCATCATTCTACAAAGTTTTACAAATGCATCATGCATAACAAAAAAGTGAGTAGACTCTGACAACTCAAAAAAAATGAACTATTTATAGATAAACCTATAAACATTCTAAATAACTTGATGAATTGCAAATGTACAACTGTACGAGTCCACATACGAAGAAAAAAAACACAATGCTTAAGCGCCAAAAATTACAGACAGCCATATAAGAATGTACTTTATCCAATTCATGGATACAGTTACAATAAAAACCTAGTCAAGAGAGACAAATAACACGATGAAGTTTAGATATAAACTATTGTGAAAGCATCTAAAACGAAAAAGTTAGTAACAGACCAAACATTAATCGAGAATAACAAGAAGCTTACTTTGTAAAAGTATGCAGACAGCAGAACGATTAAAATTTTGAATTACGATATAAAGTGTCAGACTCGTATTTCACGGCCAACAATGCACAGTCAATAATCCGTGTACATGGGTTGATTCCTTATCCTGGCTGCGTATTATTGCCTGAGTAATATCAGCCCGTGTAGATAAAACGCACCCTACTGACGTCCCGATTTTTTTAAGCTCAGTCCCACTCTTTTAATCAGAAGACTAAACTATCTAATTATTGAAATAAATCTCTATGGCTATGTCACGTAAACGTAATTTAAATCTCAAACATGATATATTTTTAAAAACTTCTGATTAAATACGTTTTAACTATATCCAGCTTTCGACGAAAGAGTCCCGCATTTTTTACTCAACGGTTTCAATATTCCGACTTGGCAAAATAAAAATCTGGTAACGCTGCTAATAATGAACAGCGTGTATTGTACAGCCAATAATTCGAAGCCATTCCACGGAATATTGTACAAATATAACTTAAATCCATGGACGCGAATTATTTGCCGTGCATGATTGGCTGTACATTAATTAGCTGTGCGTTATTGTAATTGTATATTAAGTGCGTTCGAATAGGTCCTTTGTGAGCGTTTTTAGCGAACATAACGCTAAAACGCTCACAAGGGGCGTTCGAATTGGGAATCTGTAGGTGAAAATGTCGTTCATGTCTCTTTTTGTTCAGCGTTCGGAAAGCTAAAAAAGAGGATTTTTTGCCCCGCGTCCGGAGCATGGTTGTTTGTGATCGTTTTTTGACAGCTATGTATTTGACAGCATAATCATGCGATTTTAGGTCTTGTGCTCAGTTGAGCGTTCGAATAGGGTATGGGCGAAAGTGGCAAAAATAACGTTTTTGAGCTTTACAAACGCTTACAAAAGAGCCATCAATGACAACGCCACCAATGCCCTCATAAGCTAAACGAACGCAACTTTTGTACCTGAGTGTTTATAATGTTTTTAGTGTCTTTGGCAGTGGCTACAATCTTAGTGCAAAAGTAAGGAGCAGTAACCCAAATAATTTGAAGTGTCAATTGTCTGTTCTATGATAGTTATCGTAACTGACTTTTGAGTTTTGTATTATAGCACTATAATTTATGGTCATCTAAAAATGACAGATAGCGCTGTTATCAAACTAGGTTGTGTTCCTAACCGAATGAATTATGAAAAATGGTAGTTTTTTTCACCGTAAGGTACAATATATATTAAAATTGGTCACCACTAAGTTGAAAAGTTATAAAGGATTAAACAAAATCAGTACAAATAGGTATCATTCATTTTTCGATTTTTTTAAAAATAATATTGAAATAAGGTAAGGGCTTTCTAGTTCGTGCTAGTACGTTATTTCGATAGTTTTATTTCTGGTGCAAAAATAAGCATTACCTACTTATTTCAACTATACATTAATACAAATTCCTTATGAATTAAACCTTCTAATAAATCTACATTTTGGCGACTAAACTGAGAGCAATGCGATGCAGGTAGGCTTGCATTTCCTTTGTCCTTTCCACATTCTACAAATTAAATTAGGTACGTATGGATTTATTAATAAATTATTAAAAACACTGTTTTTTTATCCCGAAACAGACGCTAACAAGCAGAGCCAAATCTTACTAAAATTATAAACACGAAAGTTTGTTATTTTTCACGCTCGAACGGCTGGGGCAATTTGATCTAATTGGCTATGGAGGTACGTACACGAAGCTCTGGATTAACAGATAGTATACATTTCATCATCATCCACACGAGTGTAACCGCGGGGCGCAACTAGTATGTTTAAATAAAAATCGAAGTAAACCTCATGCATTAAATTATAAAAAAAATACTTATAATAATAATACATGTGTGTGAAGTGACTATCGACACTGTTATAGGCCTCTGACCATAAAAACTGCTTGTTTATAAAAGAAATAAAATTACCAGCATCTTATTTCTATTTCCAGCCGCCTGTGTGCCTCCTGAGAAACAAAGGCCTAAAGCCATGAGAAAACATTGGTCTCGTCTATACAATCCCGGAACTGATGCAAGATTGAAAAGTAAAAAGGTGAACTTTGCCTACATTTTTATTATCTACTAGAGGATTTTATGTTCTGCTGAAACACTAATATGCTAGAGATCTACATTGGTTGTCAATATTGTGTTTTATTATACTCTACTATGGCCAATTGCCATATCCTGTCTACCTTTTTGTTGTTTGTCGTACCACAGATGTACGAGGGTGAATCAAAAAGTTCTTAGAAGTGCATATATATGAAACCTTTTTGGATCAAGTTCGATATTCAAATTAAAGAGTGTCTATCACACTATATTTATGCAGACTGTCACTTGTTTTTGTCAGTTCGTTCGCATGTAATAAATTTTTTTGTGCAACGAGTTGCTAAAAAGTCAAAATTATGACCCTATTATGCAAATTTAATCCCGAAAGTGCGTGAAGCGATTAAAGAAAAACGTCGTGGAAAACTGTCGTTGGGCGTGTTGTTCCTTCAAGATAACGCTCCTGCTCATCGATCGGAAGTTGCGCTCAACGCAATCCGCTGTGCTGGCTTCAATCTCCTTGACCACCCACCATATTCTCCGGACTTAGCCCCAAGTGATTTTCACTTATTTCCAAAATTAAAAGAGGAAATTCGTGGAACAAAATTTCACGATAATGACGCGGTTATAGCTGCCGTAGAGGACTTTTTCGAGAGTCAAGAAAATATATTTTTTTTACAAGGAATAAGGAAGTTAGAAACGCGTTATTCTAAATGCATTGCATTGGAGGGAGATTATGTAGAAAAATAAAATATTATTATTTAAATCTTTGCATTTTTTAATATTGATTCCAAGAATTTTTTGATTCACCCTCGTATATTTACCTTAATTCATGAACTCATCAGAGTTATGCCAAAACGTTCCAACGGATACGTTCTGGATCGAAATCGCTCGACTACAGTCGGCTGAACAACAAAGATGGATGACATGCTTGACACTTTAACGAGCTGTCAAAATCATAGCGTGTTTTTGACTAAGTTATCAGAAACTGACACATCTTTGACATAACTCTATTGATAGAAGATAAGTCATCATTACGTACGTCCTTGAAGTAGGCGGAGCACCCCCCACAACGGCTTATCCGTCTCTGTCATCCTGAATGTAGATGACAGAGAGGGATAGGCCGTTTCTGTTTCCGAATCGTTTCCGTGTGAATTAAAATAATCCAGCAGATCTGTATTTATACCAAAATGTCATAAAATATTTACATGGTCAAACGCATTTGCAATAATAGTATTATATGAGTAAATTTAAATACTTAGTAGGTACATATATCAATCAGTAAACACTATTAATAAAATACAGGATAATTTATGCAAAATTACTTTTAGAACTATTTCATAATTATTATTTTTTTGCAGACATTATCCAGACTACTTTTTTACTCTAACTATATCTATGAAATTAGTTACAAATTGTTTAGATGAAAAATGCAACTCAATTTTGTCTCAAAATAATACAAAAGTTTTAAAAGTTCATATTTGATGTAGAATAAAGAAAAAACACGTCTACAACTTCCATCACTATCTCAGATTGGATATTCTGAAGGCTGGAACGTTTTCTCATAACACGGCCCAATTGCACGGCAGATATAGAACTAGATTTTAGTATTCTAAGCTGGCAATTCTACCAGTTTCTCAAATTACAAAATCATAGATAATAATGTCACCGGTTGCAATGGGTTATTTTGAATTTTAAAAAGTGTTTATCTGTACAATACAAATTATTATCCGTATATTTCGTATACAATTTTATGGATGTGTTGTGCGGGACTAATATTTTGTTCAAGTTTGTGTGTATTGACTTTTACTATGATGATGCTAGTTTTTGTGCCGGATAGATGTTTTAGACGTTTGTGGATACTTTGAATACATATTAACCATTAAAGATTGCATTAATTACATAAAGCATATCATTTATTACTTATTACAGATGTACCACCTGGTTTTAGCAATTTCCAGTTTAAGTGTTTGTTGTATACCAATGTTATACTAATTTATATTACAGCTAAATTGATCAACCTTGGAAGGGCAACAATGTTGTGTTGGTGATGACATGTATAATTTAAAAAGGTAATCAAATCATGTATACATAAAAGTACAAATACCTACATGAATAAGATAGGTTTTTAGTATAAAGATATATGGGTATAATATAGATATAATCTACTACACACACAAACACATACGCCATACATATAGTGTGGGTAATGAAGTAATGTCTTCATATAGAAGTAATGTCTTCTAGAAATTACAGATGGCACTAGTGTGCTGAAAATACTGGTTAACACTAATTGATGCCGAGATTGGTCTCTATTTCTAGTATAAAAAGTTACTCTATGGTCTTTGGTATCCAGTCTGTGGCAACTACATAGCGTGAAAACGATGTATAAAACGGGGCAGAACTTTAATGGCGGATAAATCTCTCTCACTCACGCAATATTTGGCTTTCTTTCTCTCATTGTCAATATTGTCATTGAAAATCTTTGTTTACGAGTTGTTTTTATAATTTACTGCAAATATATAGTCAAATATATGTATAATGTGAAGTTGTTTTATGTTATTAGGTACTAGGTAGTTAAAAACTATAAGGAAGTGTAATTAGAGAAGATGTGAAGTACAGAAAATGTGAAATATGCGGTTTTAAATCAGAAAGGAAAGATGGTACTAAACGTTGTTTTATGTCCAGATATCCGCTGGATAAAATACGGTAAGTAGGATATTAGTTCATAATAACGACCCCTATAATAAGAGCGAATATAGCCATAAATTCATTTTACATATAACGACCGCTTAGTAAAACAAAATAGTGCGGTGCCGAAATTATTTTTTTGTAAATATCGATATCGATGGTTTTTTACCGATTTCTACAAAGGAGGAGGTACTTAATTCCACTGTATTTTTTTATGTTTGTTACCTCATAACTATTGACTAGGTAAACTAATTTTCAATAACGTTTTTTGAAAGATGGTTCTTCCCATTTAAATTTCATCAAATTCGGTAGTTTTTGAGTTACACTCCAATAACTGAATAGAACGGAAGGCGGTTTAATTTTTTTTTAATTGTAGGTACTCGGATTATTTAAGGTGTAAAAAATGGGTCAAATGTACGGGCAACGAAGACTTAGTGTATATACCGATCGAAACTTCGCTCGCCGAAAGTCAACACTGGGTGCAGCAGCTATGTCATGATGGAGTATAGAACAGGCTATATTAAAGTTAAACCAATTTACAAAATTTCGTGTCCTTGGATTTCGCCGTTGCGGAAATCACTATCCACCTCCTGACTCTATTATCAGATCCTGACTTGTAATGGACCACCTCGGGAACACACTCTTTCGACTGAAAAAAGATTTTTTTAATCGGTCCACAAATTGGCGAAAATATTGATTAGCATACACACAAAAAAAACATACAGACGAACATATAACCTCCTCCTTTTGAAAATCAGTTAATAAGTGTTATGTACCGTGTGTAATCTACTGGGAACTATTTGTTCAATATAAATCTTTTTCGCATTTGAGGGGGCGGTTTATTGATATATTATTTATTTTATACTTTCAGCAAGAATATAACATCAGCATAGCTATTTAATCCATGATGCTTATTCCTGAATTTCACCACCGCACCATATGTCAACAGGATTTTCATCCTTACTATCTCAAATTACTTTTAAAAATGGCATACTATCTTCAAAGTTGCAGAGTATTCGTTTAAAAGTCACCAAAATGAAGAAACATAACGCAAATATACTTATGTTACATGAATATGGTATTATAACCTCAAAAGCTGCTGGAACGAAATTTAATTCAAGTGTCCCATTAAGTTATTGAGACATTCTATTACCATACCAACTTAAAACATAATTTAATAGTTAGTTTGATGATAAATATCAAATTTAAGTTCCAAAAATAAATTAAACTAGATTACACAATGGCGTTTTTCTTGTTTTGACGAAGTTCGGTTGGCCTCTTACATTCTGCAGGCCCCTCAATTTACACTTTTCATATTTTTCTTATAAAAACATTGGCTATGCTTTTGATTATTGTGGTTTATTATTATTATTATTTTGCTACTTGCTACTATAGATGTTCTCAATTTATTTATGTTTCCACATTTGTTGTCTCGATAAAAAAATATAATAAATTACAATCAAAAGCGTGTAACATTGAACCCGCTATTTTGGAAGTCGGTTAAAATTTAAAATAATTTAACGACGTGTTTAGGAAGCTTTTTATAACAGATAATACTTACATGAAAATTATTTGGGAACAGTCAACAAACAGCACAATAGTAATAATAAGTATCCAAAGAACAAGTATCCAGATACATTTATCAGAAATTATTTGAAAAGTGTAGTGAGAGGGCTGCAGATCGTTATAGACCTCATAACTAGTAGTTATGGAATCGATATCGATAAATTTCGAATAAAAGGGGTGCACATCCCTATTTTATCCCCTAATGTTGGCAGAACTGTTAAGTTCGTCAGGTTGGCCTTCGGAGGTAGCCCTGTTTGGACGTTTAAATATTTAACTTTTTATTGTCTATGATGTCCCGTCTCTTCTCTATTATATTCTCTTTGTTTGGTATCTACCTATAATAGGTGCGTTCGTTTAGCTTATGAGGGCATTGGTGGCGTTTTCATTGATGGGTCTTTTGTTAAAGCGTTCGTAAAGCTCAAAAACGTTATTTTTGCCACTTTCGCCCATACCCTATTCGAACGCTCAACTGAGCACAATACCTAAAATCGCATGATTATGCTGTCAAATACATACTGTCAAATAACGATCAAAAAACCATGCTCCGGACGTGTGGGTCAAAAATTGCACTTTTTGGTGGCAAAAATTCCTCATTTTTAGCTTTCTGAACGCTGAGACTCTGAAGAAAAAGAGGCGTGAACGACATTTTCGGCCACAGATTACCTATTCGAACGCCCCTTGTGAGCGTTTTTAGCGTTATTTTCGCCAAAAACGATAAGAGAAATCTATTCGAACGCACTAAATGAATCCTTTTCCTTTTATCAATGATAAGACCAATAATTTTCAGTACGTTACAGACTTGTGTTCCAATTGTGAGTAAAAAACTTTACAGGAAAATGTCTGATTTAATGTTAGAGTCTGTCAGAAATTCTATACCACAACTTGATAACAGTAGCCACAAAGGTCAAGCCGGACGAATAGGCATTGTTGGAGGCTCATTAGAATATACTGGAGCACCGTATTTTGCTGGAATAAGTGCATTGAAAGTTAGCATATTTGACAAAGAAAAAAAGGTTCCTTCGTAAATTTGGGGCAAAAAATTTAGAATTATTTAATTGCAGGTGGGTGCAGACTTAGTTCACATATTTTGCGCATCATCAGCAGCAGTAGTCATCAAAACCTACAGCCCGGAGTTAATAGTTCATCCACTGCTGGATAGAGAAAATGCTGTTGTAGAAATAACACCATGGTTAGATAGGCTTCATGCTATTGTCATTGGACCAGGACTAGGAAGAGAACCGGATACATTGATAGTTGTATCTAAGCTGATAGCAGTAATCAAAGAAAAAAAGATACCATTAGTTATAGATGCGGACGGTTTATATCTTATAACAGAAAAACCAGAATTAATACAAGATTTTTTATCTCCAGTAATATTGACACCAAATAAAATAGAATATGAGAGATTATCCAAGAAAGCCCATTGTCTATGTGACTTGAGAAAATGGGGAGGAAATAATATACTGGTGTTAAAGAAAGGAGCATGTGATGAACTAAAGAGTAGTGTTTCTTTGGTTCAGTGGAAGTTAAGTGAGGGTGGTTCTGGGAGAAGATGTGGAGGACAGGGAGACTTACTATCTGGGTCAATTGCCACATTTTTAAACTGGATGTTGTCTAATGAAGAAAAGATTGAATATTCGACATGGGGAGAAATGGATGCAGTAGAGCAACAATTAGTTGCCAATGATAAAAAGCCAGCCGCTGCATCTCTAGCATGCTATGCTGCATCTGTTTTAGTGAGGAAATGTAATGAAAATGCATTTAAGTCAAAGGGAAGGAGCATGCTGGCCAGCGATATGATTGAACATATTCACGAGTCTTTTGAAGAGATTTTTGGTCATTAATATGCTTATATTTATTATGTTGTTTTAAGGTCTAATAAAATGTATTATGAAGTATTTCTTAGATCTACATGAGTACATGATTTCTCAATTTCTCAACTATTTAGGCCTATATTAATTATAGTTATCTGAATAAGTACCTAGGTAGGGTGATTGCACCTGTTATCATCCAATTAGCGGAGTTGCCAACTTTAAGAAATCAAAAGAATATGTTCCACTAATACTAAACCATTCAAATACATTGCATACATACTCTATTTTCTAGTACCATAAATAATTAAAATCTAATTTTTCAAATAGGTAATTAACCACACACATTGCAGTTACTGGAAAAGTAGGTTGATTTCTGCGAAATCTATTGTATTATTGGTCAAATGTGGCGAATCGCCAGTCAACAGGATAAATATAAAAATATTTATTCAATAATGCATATTATGCCAGTTTGCCATCCAAAAAAGTTAGTTACAGTCCAGATCTAGTTTCCGAATACATCAAAAATATATTAAACAATAACAAAGTTTTAAAGAAATAGGATAAAGGTTTTTATGATGCTTTTCAGTTTTTGTCCACTTTATTTTATACATGGTTGAAAATGAACATCAATTTTAAGAAAAGTTTATGTACCTATTTGTCCATTAAACTAATTTTTTTAGAGTTGCAGTACTTACTATTGGGCCAAAAATAAATAAAACATGAAGAAAGTGATAAGGATTAATTTTATTATAAATCAACTTCCAGTTTAGTTGGTGTATTAAACAGGATTGAGGAATTTTTAAGCTGAACTATGTGAGAAATTCACATTTTAGTATTGAACCACCACAGTTTTTTAAGATATTCGCTAAACCTAGGAACTTGTTTAATAATACTTCAAAATGGCTTCATTGTTCTGTAAATAAGTTCCCTTAACGAAAAACAACCTTTCATCATGTTTAAAAACGTAATAAAACCTACCGTGACTGCGCGTTGCGCGCCATTTTTTTTCTACTACGAACGCGTTTTTGCTTTACAAAACCAAGCGGCAAATGGTTTTGCTGGTCCTCATTAGAGTTTTGGTTGGCCAAACATTTTTGTGTTTAATGGTCAGCATCGCTTACATTAATAGCCACAGTAGGTATACATTTGGTGTAGCTATCAGTTTTTATTTTACTATTATTGCATCAAACTCAGATTATGAAACAAAAGGCAGATGGAGCGTACCGAACACGCGAGCGTCGCCACCAAAGCAAATACCTTTATGTTTCATAATCTGAGGCATCAAAGGTCACAGACACAATACAAATTTCATTGTTATAATGACATCGAGCCTTGAGGTACAATTTTTTTCGAAGCCGTACCGCGAAGTGGTAAGTAATAGGAGCTGGACGAAACGACTGAAACAGCACAATGACATTGCAAATGCATTACCGCAGCAAGATATTGTGCTTTAGAAGGATGAGACTATGCTAAGATTTTATAACAATCATTCACCGCTGAATGTCAAAACCAAAATTTTATCTTGTTGGGGAAAATCGTAAATAACTATATTTAACAATGCATGTGCTAAAAAAGATTTTCTTTCAAAGGAGCAAATCTTGCAAAAAGTGCCACTTTTCCATCCTAGTGTATTTTACTATCAGTTTTTTTTTTATTTTGCTCCTTTGACAGCCCGAAAATCCGAATATTCTCATTGTCAGGTGCACAGTCAGTTGCTTCCCATGGTCCACCTACATGTTTACCTGGCTGTATCAGGCGTAAATTTTTCTTCCTGTGGTCCAACTCGGGTTAACTGGGTGTACCAGGGGTAATTTATTTTCCCTGTGGTCCACCTAAGTTCATTTAGCTGTATTTTTTTCTGTGGTCCCCCTATATTAGGGATAGTTAATAAAAAGTTGTTGTACTTATAGTAGCCACACACTCGAGCCTAGTGTGGCTTATGGGGGTTCCCAATAATCTATATATCCACGGTTTACCTTACTACCGATAGAAATTTGACATAACGTCCATACAAAAAATGTCAAATATCTATCTCTAGTAAGGTAAATCATAGCATTATAGTGACGAAAGAAATCGGTCCAGTAGTTTTTGTGTTTCATCAATATTATGGTTTCTCTAAAATATATGTTTTATTCTATAAAACTAAAGGGTTCTTTTGGAATAAACGTTATTAACCGCTTCACGAATTTGTAGGCAAAATTCTCTGTTCCATACATAGCTGAAAAGTTACTTAACTTCTAAGGCATGTTTCATCTCTCCATATCGGAGTGCTAAAAAGTACGAGTCGGACTTGCGCAAGATGGGTAACACATTAAAGGGTACGTAATACATTAAATTAAAGTTATTATATAACTAAATATTCTGTGAATTCAAACGTCTAGTGGCAACTATGGCAACATTATCATCATCGAGCAAAACAATCACTGATGCCTTGGCCACACCGAGGTTCAACTTAAATGCCCAACATCGCCTTAAACAACGCTCTAATTATTCCGATAAATTGACTGGCCACACTGGTGCCGTGAACGTCAACGCCCATTTCATTGCCGATAAAATTGGCAATAATTCAAGATGGACGTCGAATTATTGCGATAAGGGGTGGCTACTGGCTACATCTACGGTTATAACTATTTAATATATAAATTTATAAACTATCCCTCGAATGCAGTAAAGTAGAATATATAAAATTTATATTTAAAATATTTAAATATACATTATAAATAAGTATACATATGTAAATTTATAATATGAAAAAAAATCTGTGTGAAAGTGCAATTCAATCAAAACTCTGGGACAATAAACGTTAACGTAATTAACTAAATGTTATTTTGGAACAACATTCGACACTGAAGCTAAAACTGTATTTTCTATGTTTGCCTGTCCGCATATGTCTTTAGCTTGGCAGCGCATCACGCCGAAATACTGAATGAACTCAAATTAAACTTGTTAGAATACTTTTTACTGCTACTTTTACGTTGTCCGAGATTTGGCGGCGGGGAACGTAATCTTCTGCATGGGACAATGTCGAAAGGCTTGATAAAGACATGTTTTACTTTTATTGCAAAACTAGCTGCGCCCCGCGGTTTCACCCGCGTGGTGATGGATGATGATGATGATGATGATGAAAAGTATCCTATGTGTTAATCCAGCGCCTCATCTACCCCCATACCAAATTTCATCAACAT
The DNA here is from genome assembly GCA_917880725.1 of Selenia dentaria. NCBI lineage: Eukaryota > Metazoa > Arthropoda > Insecta > Lepidoptera > Geometridae > Selenia > Selenia dentaria. The sequence goes on along the minus strand of OU862888.1, from coordinate 12,966,834 downwards.
TAGCCCCCCCGTTTGTGCGTGAAAGAGTAACAAACATCCATACATCCATACATACAAACTTTCACGTTTATAATATTAATTGCAAAATTGTATTCATAAAATTATTTGCAAAAAAAAGTATTTGACCAACAGTTTTCAACCAGTTGACCAATTAAATTTTAATTTCTGATCTGTCAATTTAATGTCTCATTAAACAATAAAGAGATTCTAGTTACAATCTTACGAACTAACAGTGGATAGGCGATCCAATTTTGTAAACGAAATACATTAATTTACTGTTACTTCTACAATATCAATTGGTTTCTTCTGTTTTTTTAGACCAAGCGTGAAGTCGTGGGCGGATCAGGTAGCGAAAAATAAAAATAAATCAAGCGTCTGCTCGGCGCGCGAGGGAAACCTGACGAGAAACGAGCGATGAGCGAAAAAAAGACGCGCGAATAGCTTTTTTCGTTACAGACGTCGTTAAGTAAAATAAAAAAAAACAATTAGTGATTTCTTAAATTATACGCGTGTGATACCGCGGAACACAGAACGTGTCGATGTATAATGGATAATTCCTTCAACATCGTCATCTAAACATACACACAACATTAAAAATTAAACAATAGACTACTTGCACGTACATAAATTTTTCGGATTTTGTAATTGGGTTGGTGAAGGTAGAAAAAAACCGCCCAAGTGCGAATTAAATTCACGCATCGAGGGTTCCAAGCAAACTTGTAGGTAAGGTATCTAAGTATAATATAACGTCGGCTAAAAGTGTTGATATGCTAACTCCATTTTTAACCATATTGAGATTTTGATACCATTAGAAAGAGAAAAAAAAACTTTATAAAACTAAAAACTGTTTAAATACGGCTGAATCCTCGAAAATCATAAAATCCTACGCAATCAAAGCTGCTATCTGCATTATTTAAAATTTCCCGCGTAAAATGTGACAACTCCGCCATTTTGTTTGAGAACTCGAGCCAAAACAGAGCGTTCGCAACATTACATCGGAAAATAAATAGTTTTTGACGTGTTACAGTATCTATGGATTGATTTGTTTCTAAGGTAAGTACTAAATAATGTAATTTTACTATTGCTTTTCAATGAATTACGCTTACTGCTGAGAAATATCAATATTATTGTGATTGCCTATTTGTGATGGAGTTAGCAGTTTTGAATTTTACTATTTCAATATGAATGCAAACTTTTGTGTGGAGATATCAGTTTTGATTTCTTATTTTTTTTTTGACATGAAGAAAGTTTTTTGACATTTAGTTTTCCTACTTTGTTTCAGATGAGCAAAAACTACAACCCTGACAATAACCCAAAATGCTATCGTGGGAAACGCATGGTTCAAATGTGTATTAATAAAAGTCCACCTTATTTTGATAACCCTTCTTCATCAATGGCTTCAAATTTGGATTCTGTTCGTGAAACCCAAGCTGCTCACGACTGCATTGAATCGTTTGAACCTCACAGCTTACCTCCAGCTTCAGATTTTATAGACCCAAACTCTAACATCATTGTTTTAACAAGTATTCATAACAGTGACGTTCAAATGATTGAAAACAATGACAACACCCAAATAGACATCAATAGCTTACCTGTATTTTTTACATCATCTCCTGTCCTGTCTGAAAAGGAAACTACTACATTCGATTTTGAAATGGATGATAATTTACCTTCTACATCTACGATCAGGGTTCTATCGCCTGTTAACCACATTGAGCAAGGAGAATTAGGCCCCGAAAAAGATAAGAACGACAGTTTTTCAATTATTGAAAAATCAGGTTCCGAAGAAGATATGAACGATAGTTTCAATTATTGGTAATTTATCTTCGAATCATGCACTAAACCAGCAAGTAGTAAGCCTGGATGAACGCGAAATATCTGACACAGAAATGACTGGTGTTTTACAAGATATAACGCATAATGAAAATTTGCCCTTGGTGACTTATTCTAGCTCTTCGGAGACTGAGAGTGACAGTGAGTTACCTATTAAAAGCAAAACAAGAAACAAAAATTGATCGTAATAATTGGTTTGCGGTAAAGAACAGGATTCAAGAGAAACTGGATCAAAATACTACGGAAGGATAAAAAAAGATTCTAAATGGGTATATGAAAAAGAAAAAGAACCAAGACGTCTGAAGGAGCGATGCAAATGTAAGGGATCAAAAATGAGGCAATGTGACAAAATAGATGATGGAACTAGACAAGAAATATTTCATAAATTTTGGAAGAAGCTGAACTGGGGCGAAAAGAAAATATATATTGACGAACACGTTAAAAGCATACAAATAAAACGTCAAAGAGATAGGAAAAGTAATGATGTATCTAGAAGGACACAATCTTTGGTCTATTATTTGCCAGGAAAAGACCTATATTCTTAGGATACTAAATTCAGAGTTTGTAAAACAATGTTCCTAAATACCTTGAACATAGGTAGAATGACAGTTCTAGAGTGGAAAAACAAACTTAAAAATAACTGTGCACCTAGTGAACAGCGAATCGCAACACAAAATGTTCCTTGTGAAAACCAAAAGCACTCTAATCTCATTGCATTCTTCGATGAACTACCAGTTATGGAATCTCACTACTGCCGTGCATCTACTTCAAGAGTTTATCTCTTACCTGAGTGGCAATCCAAAAGAGCTCTATATGATTTTTATGCAACAGATTGGTGCAGTAAACATAATGCAGAACCACTGTCAACCACAACATTCTTTAAAACTATGGAAGAGAGAAAAATTTCGCTTTTTAGACCAAAAAAGGATGAATGTGAAAAATGTGCATCTTACAAAACATATCAATTACATATCTTAAAGAAAGATGAAGCCAGAAACGAAAAGGATAAAGATAAAAATGACACAACATGCATTGTAATAGCTGCAGATGTTCAAGCGGTACTACTTTGTCCTGTTTCTATAATAAGTACACTTTATTATAAAACAAAACTGCAAGTGCACAATCTGTGCTTCAAAAATCTGAAAAACAAAGATGGATATTCGTATGTTTGGAATGAAACTGAAGGAGGCGTAAATGTAAACGAGTTTGCTTCCATTTGGGACAATTTCTTAGAAACTCACATCAGCCCATCATTGTCAGATGAATGCAATCGCATTATAATATACACTGATGGTTGTGGCTACCAAAACAGAAACGCAGTAATGTCTAATGCATTGCTCAATTTCGCTGTTAAACATAATGTGTGGGTAGAGCAAAAGTATCTGGAGGTGGGTCATACCCAAATGGAGGTGGACTCGATGCATTCAGCTATCGAAAGGAACCTCAAAAATAAAGTAGTGAATGTTCCTGCAGACTATATTAACATTATAAAAAACGCTCGTAAAGATCCCTATACTGTCAAGTATTTGGAACACACATTTCTTAAAAATTGCGATGGTATTCAAGCTTACAAGAGTATCAGACCAGGAAGATCAGTCGGAGATGCAAAAGTAAACGATATTCGTGCACTGCAATATAGGCCAGCAGGGGCTATATTTTACAAGCAACGCTTCAATGATCCTTGGTCTGAACTGCCTCAAAGAAAAATAGTCGTTACAAATAAATATTTTCATGAATTGCCAGATCTGCACGAAAATCGTTTACCAATAAAGGAACGAAAGTACCAAGACCTGCAACAAATTAAACCAGTGCTCCCAGTAGACTATCATGATTTTTATAACAGCCTCCCACATTAAGCAATTCTTTTTATGTCTAATAATTAAAACTAATTAGATAAAATACTAGTGTTTCATTTTAATTTTAGTTTATTTAAATAATAAAAAGTGCTAACTCCGTATTTATTTTACTTTTAAAGAAAAAAAATTGATGTCAATTATGCTAACTCCATTTTTTTACGATATTTTAAAGATAACAAAATTAATTACTCTATTTGTAGTATAAAAAAGTAAAATATAACTTTATTTACCAACGGGATTTTCAATTTTGTATATAACGTAATAGGATGAAAGTAATAACGTTTTAAACTTCTACTGAAAAATAGTGCCAGTGGAGTTAGCAGATTAACACTTATAGCCGACGATAAGTTCAATAGTTCGTTAGAAGACTTTGCCGACCAACTTAACTTTGCCGTTCAATCCCTAAACACGGTAATTGCACCACCCGTAAATAATAGTGTCTAATAGTAAATTCGCTTTGTATGTTATTAAACTACTTATTTACGGTTTTCACATTGTTTTCCTTTATATGTACTCTAAGACATTGCTTCTTGCAACTTTTATGATTCTAGTTCAACAGGAAGTTTAGGTTTTGATTGCCCGTGAAATCGCAAAATATGCGACATTATCGCTCATAATATATATTAATCGTGTAAACTTACAAATTTTATATTTTTGGTGCTGAAAGAGACCATAGACCCAAGTATTATAGCAATAATATGAATTTCAAACTCTATGCGTTTCTGAGACAAAAAGGTATTGGTAATGGTCACTGATAGACAAACGGACAACAAAGTAATCCTATAAGGTTGCCTTTTCCTTTTGAGGTACGAAACCCAAAAAATAGATAAAAAATAACAATTACATACACGTACACAAAAGGATATCGTATGTCATGTCGCGGGAGGAAGACACATAAAGATAAACACATTATATACATCCAGGACCCGACGACAAACATTTAATAAACAACAAACAAATATATTTGCCTAGGTCAGGAATGTAACAATAAAAAAATTTGCAAGCGTGCGGTACCACAGAAAAGGTGAGTCTGGCATATTAAGGACTTTAACTTTTACTTAAGGTATTTGGGCGCAACATATCTTCGTTTTTCAGTGGCCATTCAGACTTGGTCACTTTATAAGGCTCAGAATATCAGGAACTGTGTTTTTTACGTTTTATGCGATATTATAATATCTATAATGTTATTATTATTTATCTTTCTTTAAAAGCTGAATTTTCTAGTAATACTGTTATCGATAAAGCACTCAAATATTTTTTTAATTGTTTTAAGCGAGCTGCGTATTCAATCATGATAGATGAGCATCTTGAATTGTGTCTGGGAACGAGTCGGCATTTTCCATTCGGTACTTTAGTCAATTTGATACTTCCCCTGATTCGACACTTTGGTTCATTCGCTACTTTCCCTGATTCGATACTTGAGTTCGGCAAATTTCTTATTTAACATTTTCTAGCTCTCTTTGTTTTCCTGTCTGAGCCGCTGGTCCCGGGTTTTATCACTGGATAGTTCAATCATTTTGTGTATGAACATGTCTGTTTGACCTGTGTCTGGATGTGTATTACTTATAGTTATCATGGGCGGTAGTCCCGACATCTTAGCACGAGTTAAGACCTATTCAGACCTGGGCGTTATTCGCTACCACTGTGGGTAGCGAAAAATACCACGCGGAACCATCAACACGGTCTAGGGATATTTCAATTAAACCTAAATAACTAAAATTCTATTAAGTTTTTGTTAACACACCTGCACATTAAAATAAACCTTGTTTAATAGCCTATCTAATCTGATAATAACTTTTAGATAAAGTTAAATTGAAAAAAAACTTAGAAGAGGAAAAACTCTTCAATCTTAACTTTATTTTTGAAACATCAAAACCTAAACAAAACAACTATATATATATAAAAATTGTTGAAAACTTAAAATTAATAATCCGTGGATCCACCTGAGACTCTCCTGACACATCTGCAGCGGTTCTGCATACTCAAAACAAGGGTGTCAATATCCTGTTGTGGAATATTGTCCCAAGTCCTGCTAAGATGCAAGAAAAACTGGTTTTCATGCACAATATCTTCAGGGAAATTCCTAAGAGCTCTTCTCTGAAGCATGTCCCAGGCATGCTCAATAGGATTTAAATCAGGAGATTGTGCAGGCCAGTGTAAAGCTTGGATATCATGCTGTTGTAACCAACTTGTAACGATACTCGCCGTATGTGGACGGACATTGTCGTGCTTTAGCTGGGAATTTTGTCCCATTTGCTGTCTGTGGGGCAAGATTACAGGCTCTAGCACCTCATCTCGGTATTTTAGAACAGTCATATTGCCTTGTATCCATAATGTATATGGTATTTTCTCTTGTTTGGCGAAACTAACTTTCGCCGCCCCGCTAACCGTTGCCAACGAATATCTCTACCGCGCGTGGTAAAGATATCCGCTTTGATGTGAACAGTGAAATTAATGCATACCCTTTCGGATTTCTCTATCGCTCGCGGTAGCGAATAACGCCCAGGTTTGAATAGGCCTTTAGCGATCGTTACGACAGCCGTTAAATCCCCAGTCTACGATTTTACGTAAGCGCGGCCGTTATGAGGATGTCGGTTGGAAAGCGATCACTATCTGTTTAGACTTCCACTCTTGGTTACCACCACTTAAAGACCTGTTATGGATGAGGCCTATATTATTATTAAACAATTATTATAGGAGCTTAGTTCGTGTATATTTAACAGTTTTACAGATCGCGCGGCGAGAGTTTGGCTTTGACCTTCAGGTGGAGGGGATTACTGCGCATGGGTACTGTCGCGCCATGTGACAGAGAGAGACAAGAGTCCCTCGTCTTCGATGTGACAGAGAGAGACAAGAGTCCTTCGTCCCTCTAGCCACCCTGTGATACCCAATTTTTGACTTCTGCGCAATAACGGTCAAAGCCAAACTCTCGCCGCGCGATCTGTATTTGGTTTCGCGTTCACTACTTTGTATATTTTCAAAGTTATTTGCAAGGCATTTGTTCAATCATTAAAAACCAACTGATACACAAACTCATACATATCTAATGGTATGTTTTCTATCAAAAAAATATATTTAAAAATCACTGATCTCAATCTGATTAACTTCGAGTTGCGAGAATTTCCCAAATGTGCACTAAAATGTTGATTAACGCAAAGACCGAAAATATTGCTATTCAGGCACATTTACTACACGAGGATAGCGATACCTATTAGATAGAGATAGATTTTGCTTGAATAATGTTGACGTAGCAAAATCTGTTTTTCATGTTTTCACCCAAACTACAAGACGCACGAGTTATGCTGTTTACCCCGCAAGTACCCCCATGACTCTCTAATAACATACTATCATCCCTCTATTCTAAAGCACATTTTGCAGTAAACTATGTGGCGAACTTTAGCTGAGATTGTGATGTCTGTCTACCCAAATTGTAAATATATGATCGAGAAAAGACATTCATTTTAAGAGAATTTTACATGGTCTAATTAATATGAGAAATGGGTTTCTATTCCAAAGTTACACATGTCAGTGATAAAATAAAAACCATCCTCCCATACGCTGCTGTATAGCGATGTGATGCATGGCCAAAAATATAAAATAACTGAGGATCATTCTTACCTTAGCATCTAAAATAGGATCATCAAAGAACCCTTCTGGTATTGGCTGTTCTGATACTGGCATATCTTTCAACGTTTCATCTGCAGCACTGGAGGAGGGTTGTTCTGAAACATTACAAGACAATGACATGTAACCTAATGCCGCAGCCAGATTTTTACGGATAGTGCGTATAATGATGGGATTAGGACGAATGGAGCATTTTCCAAGGACTGAAGTTTTCTTTGTAATATTCTATAGTATTAATGTAGTTATAATAATATATCTATATCTAATAGTAAAACTGTAACTAAGCCAAATCTGTACAATAAATATAGAATAATAGAGTTTCTTTGTTATTGATGTATGAGCCAATAATATATTATTTACTATGTTGTCTGTCCTCCTGTATGCGCATCACTCTGTAACTTCTAGACATTTTGATGAAAAGCTGGGTAGAATTATGGGACATTTGGTATTGTGTCCGTTTAAGTCCGACGATGTTTCGAACATATAAGACCTCCTTTTTCAGGGAGTGTTTGGACCATGCAGAGAGGATTGGAGATCGCGTCGCAACGCGATAGTAAAAAGGGTTACAGAGTGGATACCTCTGGACGGAAAAAAAACCAAATATGGCAGAGGAAAAGAGGAAGAGGAAGCAAATTGTTTTGCTCTAAATTCAAAATTAAAGAAGTTATAAGCTTTTGCTTTTCAAAAATACGCTCGGATCTCGAGCCTCGGTGGCCTAGTGATCATGACGTCTGACACAAATTGTCAGAAGACACGGGTTCGTGTCCCGTCCAAAGATGTGAATTTTCTCTCTAAAAAACTGCAATATGTATTATTGCTAAGCAGGCGTTAGTTCTTTAAAAAGGAACTATAACTGTAGTTGACATAAAATAAATAATAAGCCTTTAATCTCCCACAAAAATCTAACATAATTGGCTTATGTAATTAACACTTGAATTTTATTTTACACTATAATGCATCACCTCTGCGAAGTACGCCTCCCCTAAAGGCCTACGCAGACTGGGACGCCATGGCAAGGGATAAACATTTTTTATAAAATTTTCTTTTTTGCTCTATAACTCTTTAATTAAACATTTTACAAAAAAATTACCTCAGAACAATCTTGTAGATGATCTTTTGAGGAAAGTTTTTCACTATATAATTTTTTTAATTTCATTCATTTAAAACACTGTTACAGAGCTCCAAAGTTGACCGGGTTCGTCAATGCTCATGAGAATCCAGTTGAAACAAAATGTTTAACTTATTTTTGTTACATTCATACAACTTTACTTATTCATTCCAAACTCTTTTCTTTCCCATAGAACTTATCAAATGTTAAGTAGGTAGAAATGGAGGATTTTCTGGATGTGGATTGCCCTAACCCCTTTGGTCACCCATTAATTTAGGCACATATTTCAGGTCAACAAAGAAATGGCATTGTATTTATGTAAGGAGCTTAATAATGCATTCCAGCCTCAAAATTTTAAGGATGGTTTTTTGGTGCATATACATTTTATTATTTATTGCATTATTTTCTTCTGTGAACCCTTCGGCCATTAAGGAACCTGAAGTTTTTTTACTTCTATATAACTGTTTAGCAAAAAGGCTTTTATTATAATTCTAAGTAACAGGTTTCCTAAGTCTGGTAAACATTATAAAGGCGAAAGTTTGTTAGTATGTTTGTTACTTCTTCACGGTCAAACAACAGGACCAATAATTATGAAATTTAGTATTGAGCTAGTCAAAGGTGCTGGATTAACACATAGGATACTTTTCATCATCATCATCCATTACCACGGGGATATAACCATGGGGTAACTAGTAACTTAATAAACCTAAAATATCTACCTTCTTTATCTAGTATTTCTGGAACTGAATTTGGTGTAGACCTTTTTACTTCCTCATTGTGGAATGTTAAAACTTGTGGGGCATTGTTTCTAGGTTTCATTGGAACAATAGGTAGTACATCTCCAGCGTTTTTTAATATGCTTTTAGGCTTTTTCTCAGGTGGACCATCTCTTGAAGGACTTGATCTCTTAATCTTGCTCACTGTGAAGTTTTTGGTAAGTTCTTTCAATTTTTTAGCTTTTTCTACGTTTTCCCTGTGTTGTTTACTGTTCAAGTGTACTTGCCAAACATTCTCTGATCGCACCACTGAGGAGCATAGTAAACACATGAGTTGACCAGCACTGTTATACTTGGCAAGAGGATTGTCTATCTTGGTTGGCACTATATCTTTATTCTTGCGCTCTGCCATTAACCGCCTCATTTCTTCTTGTGTCTTCTTCTTTACAAGTTTCATTCTTAGCGACATTTAGTATATTTTTACAACAGCCAACAGCTAGTAAACAAAGTACAAAAAAGTGCACGTACAACAAATCGAAATTAATGAAATAAAATATTCAAAGAGTAGGGTAATATATAGAAAATATTCCAAAACAAACCTTTTTTTTTTAATTTATTTCGGACATGGATTCTAGTTTGCCAGTCTTGAAAAAGTATTGCTATTTGCTACTGACATTTAACAATTTTTTGACAGTCGTGCGACTCATCTATGGTTTAGCGTTGCATTTACGTATATATAACGTTGCACTAACACACGTTCGGATTTGGTACGAACGGACCACGTACTTGGTCCGCTTCAGTACCAAATCCGAACTTCAGTAGAATAGTCCGGCGTACTATATAATATTATAAATAATATATGCGTAATGTATATTATTTGACTGCTTAAACTAATCCTCCATCAACAAATCTATGATATAATATGAAGTCATATTATACAGAAAAGGATTAGTTGTTTTATAGTTTTGAAAATTATGCACTACTTATTAGAAGTAAACCATAGTACAAACAATTAATTACGTAGAAATAAACTAATTCCCACTAAAACATAATTATTTAATTCTTAATAATATCAGATAGCCTAGTCAGATACAAGTGCAGGTTGTTGGTAATTTATAAAATCTTATTTTGAGGATTAACCTGCAAAGTTGTGATAGTTAAATAAGGTAATAAAAAGTGAGTTCAAAAACTAAAACCGGACTACGGGAAGATTTTTTTACTTTACAATTTATAAATTATTTTAATTTATCAATCGAAATTATTATCTACTAGAAACTATTCAATATGTAATGTATTTAATACATATTCATAGTGAAATTAAAATATAGTCGATGTCGTATGCCACCTACCATTAAAACCAATACATTCTAACAGTACAGCACTGAGCTGGAAAAGTCACTAATAATAAAATTAAAAGAACATATGTTTGGTTCACGACGTGATTTTAGAAATTGTTCCCTATTATCGTGAGTGTGCAAGCAAAGCTGCGAGCAAACGCTAACTTGTGTATATTTTAGGTATTTGTTACCGAAGTCTTTTAAAAGTTTCTTAGTTTATTAGTTTTGTCATCCAAGTGACGCCATATTAAATTTAATGTGTGATCACATATAATTAACCAGCGGACAAATAAGACACTTGCAACGACACCGCATTTGTCAAATTATGATATATGTAAGTAGTTTAGATGTTATGAGGGAATGGATGAACATACCCTCATAAATACATAATTTATATACCGGTCAATTTATAACTCTTCTTTTTGCTTCGCTGTAGTTGGTTAAAATGGCGAATTACTAATTAAGTATAACATAAATACTCTTACTTTATATATAGCTATTTATGTAATATCTATATCTATCACTTTATTATTGAAAACAAAAATGTTTTTCCATAGGTACAAATAGAACCACATTTACCTACCGGCTATAATCATACACGTAATGAAACGAAAATCTATAATTGGATTTTGTCGTACAAAAGTCCCAAATCACAATCTTTTCGCAAGACAAACAAAACTAGCCACCCCGGCGCGCGGGTGGCAGCGCAACGATGGCCTTCTGTGTTTAGCGAGTTTAGAAGTGTGCGCGCAGACCACGCACACACACATGCTCGGCGCTTGCGTGCGGATGCGGGGAATGCTTGCAATGTTGAGATAGCAATACATTTACTGAATACCTAAAACGCGAAAACAGTGATTGCTATGCAGTCCTCTTACGTGGTTTCGGAGCCTATTCAATACAAACAAACAGTTTTTTCCTCTTTATAATATTAGTGTAGATTTAATGTTAATGGATTTATAAAAAAAATGAATTCCTTTTGGACGAATGTTATTTTTCTGTAAATGACTGCCAAAATGAAAAATACCCTTATTAAAAATTACCATTTTTTACAAATTATGTGTGGTTCTAAACTACACAATTATAATTAATGTTTTAAGTTTCCAATTTCTGTAAATACAATGGCAGTGTAGTGTAGTCATATTGTAGTAAAACAAAATATATTATAACGTTAAATTACTTACACTTTACCAATTAATTGTATGCCAATAAAATTTTGTTGGATATCTAATACTATGCTGTAACATCTAAGCAAAAATGTATTACGACCGAAAACCAGACCTTACGACAGTCTTTACAACCGTAGGAAATGTGTAACGGATATTATAAATTCAAATTGTGCCATAGACACAAATGTCTTCAAAGGCTTAGATTTATGTCAAATTCAGGTCAGTCAGTCAAGCAAGGCTAGTTTTTGACTTTTTGGTGCTTCAGTTGCAATCGCCAATTTTTTCAGATTTCAAAGCTGAAATTTAATAAAAAATGATATATTTGTTTTCCTATGCCGATAACTGTGGTTATTATATTTAGTTATTATTCCATTATATTACTAAAAAGTGGAAGCGTGGAGTTAAGTTTAAAAACCTCGTCAGAAAAAAAAACGTTTTATTGGTGGTGGAGTGTGCTGTGTTTATCCCTCATGCTGTGATATTTCGGCATTATTTTCGTACTAAAATGGACATCGACGTTAGTAAAGAGAACATACAGCCATTGCGAGGTGGCAGGAACCTAACACAGCTCGGAACTGCACTCCAGGCGCAGTCTGATGTGGATGCTCAAAGACAGCTGCAGTTGCAAAAAGAGTAAAGTTTTTATGTTTTGTTTTGAATTCTGCAGTGCATCAAAGTAATACTTTTTGTATCATACTTGCATAAAACCCGTAATAATCGGTTTTATTGCTACAAACATACTCACACATTTTACTATATAAATCAATTATTTGAACTCTAATTCTTCAATGATTCGCTGTAGTGTTACTATTTTTCTGTACTGATGTTACTGCTTCTCTGAAATTCACACTTGTATGAGATATTAACTTATATTGGTATTAAAAATTAAAAATGTAGACTGTAAGCTCCAACAATATATGACTGTAAAGTAGTATTATTCTGTAGCTTTACATGCTTTTCTGTGCCTTCCTGTAGATGGTACATTCATAAGTTGCATAAATTCTTATTTGAAAATCATTAGTATGCTGTAAAAGCTGTTTCTCAGAGTAGAGTCAAAATGATGAATCTCATCAATATTTATTCAAAATTTCCTACTCTATAAACTACACAGGGAACATGAAGCAGCAATCAGGCACTATCAAGGGTCTGATCCCCTGGACCCATGGTTCAACTACATCCAATGGGTAGAACAGTCTTTTCCTAAACATGGTCATGAAGGTCATATGGATAAGCTAATCAAAGACTGCCTGCAACTATTTGAGAATGACAAAAAGTACTATCAAGACCGTAGATTTGTTAAACTGTGGATAAAATATGTAAGTATGCTACAAATTACAATATCAGTTGAGTACTACTAAGAATTTACACAGAAGTGCTATTACATTTATAAATTAATATTTAACAATCATCTTAGCAATTATACAACACAATATCATCTTAAGTCTAAAAAGTATGTTGGGTCCTTAGATGTTCTATTGAAAAATTATTGCATCATGCTTGCCTATCCTCTGACATGTGTAAAAATAATTCAACCAACTGCCTACCATCCAATGCTCATTTCAAATATTAAAACATTATCTTATTCTATGTTACTTAGAATCTGATTAAACTACTTTTTCCCCTATTATTATAGGTTGACTGTCTCTCAAACCCCTTGGAGATATATCAAAGATTATACAACACTGGAATTGGTACTGAGGTTTCAGAATTCTATAGAGCATGGGCTTGTTACTGTGAAGAGTCCAGTGATTACAAAAAAGCCAATCAGGTGTATATGTTGGGACTACAGGCTAAAGCACAGCCCTTAGACGAATTGGAACAGGCTCATATGTGAGTATCTTTTATATTTGAAATGTTGTCAATTGCTAGACACATACTCAGATATTTGATAAATCATGAAATTTTGATAAAAACCTAGAAGCAGTGATATTTCAAGTGATATATGAACATTTTCTTCAGTATCCCTAAAATAAAGTGTGTTTAAGCATCAAAATATCTCAACCAAGCTATATCTAAGTAATCAGGTTTGTACTAAGTGCTTTAGAAAAAAAATACTTCACTTAAATTTGTGTTGAGAGGCTGTAGCACAAACAATGTACCAAAAAGTATTAGTATCTCAAACAGCAATGCATCACAGTTTGGCGCACAAACTATGAGTTATGAATTATCTTTGTCACAGTTAACCTGGATAAATTGTAGTTTGTACTGTTTCAAGTGAATGATATGTTACATTACACTTAAACACTTATTTGTGCTAGGCCCACAGGGTTATACTCTTATGAATGATAATGATATGAGGGGTGAGTGAGAGCTATCTCTATCAGACTCATTAAGATTCCATTCTTTGTTTTGCTAACATTCCTTTCAGAGTTCCCAAAACATACCACACAGACTCAGCAGAATCGGCATTGTTAAAGTTTTATAGTTATTATTTGAAACTAGCTAACATCCTGCCTTATAATTTAAATGGAAAGAAAAGTGTTTATAGACATGCCAAAGAATGCATAGAACAATAAATATAGTTGGTTTTGGAGCAATAACAATAATATGTTGTATGTAGAGTGCATACGATCATACATCATAATTACAGCAGTATCTCTTTAATCCAAACACCCTCTAATCCGAACGCCCCATACCTACCCCGCTCCTTCACTCGCCGTCTCGCCAGTTAACTACCGACTGTCGAGTGGAGGTGTCGTGCGCATTTGTTAGTTGTTTGTTGTTGATAAAATTGGGCATAAAGGTAGCAGACACACTGGATTAGCATATAGGTTACTTTTTATCATCATCATAATCACTGTTTCATCACCGCGCGGGTAAAACCGCGGGGCGTATCTAGTTTGTATTATAATCCTAATGCTTCGGGAGTCCGAACGGAGGGGTAAATTTTCGGTGTTCAGCTGAAAGAGGTCCTGCTGTAGTATTACAGCAGGACCTCTTTACTTATTTACTTACTTTTACATCTTGTCATCATCAAAATTTTTATTTAAAAACGATAGATGAGTTAATCAAGTTTAATAAGTTATTAATCATCCTCCAATCTCAGTTCAGTGCTTGTTTTCAACATGCACTCATTTCTCTTCTCATCATCATCATCATCATCTCAGCCGTAGGATGTCCACTGCTGAACATAGGCCTACCCCATAATTTTCCAAAAGGACCGGTTAGAAGCGGCCTGCATCCAACGTCATCCTGCGACCTTCATCAGGTCGTCTGTCCACCGTGTCGGTGGACGACCTACGCTGCGCTTGCCAGTCCGTGGTCTCCATTCCAGAACCTTCCGGCCCCATCAGCCATCTGTTCTGTGTGCTATATGCCCACTGCCACTTTAACTGGCTAATCTTCTGGGCTATGTCGGTGATTTTCGTTCTTCTACAGATCTCCTCATTTCTGATTCGATCACATAGAGAAACCCAGAGCATAGCCCTCTCCATAGCTCGTTGTGCGACTTTGTTATCTATGAGGCCCATAGATACTCACACATTTCTCTCTTTTTCCACTCATCACCATGTTTTCGAAAACCTAATATACGAGGGTGAATCAAAAAATTCTTGGAATCAATATTAAAAAATGCAAAGATTTAAATAATAATATTTTATTTTTGTACATAATCTCCCTCCAATGCAATGCATTTAGAATAACGCGTTTCTAACTTCCTTATTCCTTGTGAAAAAAATATTTTCTTGACTCTCGTAAAAGTCCTCTACGGCAGCTATAACCGCGTCATTATCGTGAAATTTCGTTCCACGAATTTCCTCTTTTAATTTTGGAAACAAGTGAAAATCACTTGGGGCTAAGTCCGGAGAATATGGTGGGTGGTCAAGGAGATTGAAGCCAGCACAGCGGATTGCGTTGAGCGCAACTTCCGATCGATGAGCAGGAGCGTTATCTTGAAGGAACAACACGCCCAACGACAGTTTTCCACGACGTTTTTCTTTAATCGCTTCACGCACTTTCGGGATTAAATTTGCATAATAGGGTCCAGTAATCGTCTGGCCTTTTGGCATGTAATCAATAAAAAGGATTCCTTCACTATCCCAGAACACAGAGGCCATAACTTTGCCAGTGGTAGGAGCAACTCGAAATTTCTTAATGGATGGAGAGGATGGTCGTTTCCAAGACATGCTTTGTCTTTTAGTTTCAGGATCAAAATGGTGGACCCACGTTTCATCCATGGTGACAAGACGACGGCAAAAAATATCCGAATCACGCTGGAACATTTCGAGATTACGCTTGGAAATTTCCAAACGCCGCTTTTTGTTTTCGTCGGTTAACATTCGTGGCACCCATCTTGCAGACACTTTTTTGAACCCCAGTGAATCAATTAAAATGGATTGAACGCTACCAAAAGATATCTTTAGGATCTCAGCTATATGTTTTATAGTCATTCCTCTGTCTTCCAAAACCAGATTCTCAACCTTTTTGACATTTTCTTCTGTAACGGAGGTTGAAGGCCGCCCAGAACGCGGGTCATCTTTACAGCTTGATCTACCTCTTTTAAATTCAGCCACCCAGTACGCAACCGTAGAATAGGGTACAGCATCACCCCCTAATGTCTGCTGAATGTCCAAAAAAATTTCCTTCGTAGAAATTTTTTTCAAACTGAGATATTTTATCACCGCACGTAACTCACTTTTATCCATAATTTTGACTTTTTAGCAACTCGTTGCACAAAAAAATTTATTACATGCGAACGAACTGACAAAAACAAGTGACAGTCTGCATAAATATAGTGTGATAGACACTCTTTAATTTGAATATCGAACTTGATCCAAAAAGGTTTCATATATATGCACTTCTAAGAACTTTTTGATTCACCCTCGTAGATACGCCTTTTATTATTTTTACATTATCTTGTTTTCGGAGATTTCTCTGCGACGAGTTCCAGATTTTGAAGCTTCTAACACTGTAAAATAGCAAAAGAACAATCTGCTGAGAACTTGTTGAGTTTGAAGTAGTATATAAATGAGCCCCTCAAATGCCATGGTTCCGTAAGACTAAGTTAATCAGACTTTTGATAGTAATGGCGTATAGGCTTCGCCCCGGGCATGTTCCATAAATAAATAAGTTCAAACACATGAGGAAAGCTGACTCACCTAACTTCAATATCTGTGACATTGAAGAAGACATCCAACCCTTTTTTAATGGAATGTGCCCGTACTGAACCAATTAGAATTAAGTTAGGAGATAAATTCAATTATTTGGATGTTGGTGTATTTCAGAGTGTTTTAGCAGAATTTACGTCCTACACTGCTAGAACACTATCGGCTATGCCATAAGATTTTAAATTGTACGAAATAAGAAATGAATGTACCAATGGAGCTGGCAGGCCTGGACCATTGCGGCTAAAAGCTCCTTTAATGGTTACAGAACAAAAAGAAAAGGAGGTACTATATAGATAAAATTAGATTGCTCGACGTGGAGGGCTGAGGCGAGAACGCTAGGTCTGTCGGCGACGAATGCTGCCCTATTTCAGAACAATCTGGAATAGTATGTAGAGATTGATCTCCTTGTGAAGTGATCTGAGACCTCAGCTTTATTTGCATATCAACAAAATTTGTCTGAGGCTGTATACCTCAATCTGATGTACAAGCTAGGCTGAGCCAAAACTTTCAGGTTGCAACTGGGTATCTATTTTAGGGATTTACTTACTGTAGAATAGAGATTCAAGTGTATGTAAGTGAAATAACCTGACATTGGGTTACAAAACTTTCTTCAATGTTTGTCCAAACTTAAGTGCAGACTTAATGAATATACATCTGATTAAATTAATTGTATTCAAACCAACAAAGGTGTCAACATTATCAGCAAAGGGCTTAGAAGTCGGTACGACATATGTTGGGGTTGGGGTTCTATTGTTGAAAAATCTTTGAAACATTGAAACAGTTTTCAATACTATCTTTGTCACTAAACATGTTTATGTAGGTACATGTTGTGTACAGGTTGGTTGATGATGAGCATGATGCTAGCGAAGAGAAGAAGTTCTTAGCCTTCAGCTGTATCAGGAACCAGACACAATAGAAAATCTATTGTTATCCTGGTTAATGACAGCTGAGGGGTGTTTTCTCATTACATAAAGTCAAGACGCATACATTAAAACAACATTCACTGATTTCTTAACCACAAGCACAAATAAACACAAAGAAATAAAAACTGATTTTGGCAGTTCATAAATTTTATCTCGTTATAGGATTTATAACCGTTGAAGCCTCTTAGCTATGCAGTCATAAATGTATTTAAATAGTAAAAAATACCAGACACCAAGCGTTTTCAGGTACTTGAGTATTACCGCAAAAACGAGTGAAATTTGAATTGATGGTTTAAAATCTGTATAATATAAAAATTAATCCCTATTTCCCTTGGACATCGCATCGAGCGTGAACGGCTTCACCGATTTCGATGAAACTTGGCAAGGAGATAGATTATATCTGGGGGAACGTCATAGGATACTGTTCATCACTATCACCATCATCCCCCATCACCACGGGGTAAAAACCGCGGGGCGCAGCTAGTAAGTAACACAAACAACAACCGCGAATACAACTCAGACTTGTGGGTGGGTACGGCACTGAGAAACTGATTCATTCATTCGCGAGTTTTGTGGCCCGAAATTATGTTCGCGGTTTTGAATGTCTATAAAAACAAGATGAACGGAGTAACTTTTGGACGAACTATAAAGGATCGCTTATTTGAACGTGCAGAATCAAACTAAATATAAATGAGGTTTTCGTAAAAAGATATCGCGTTTGCGGTTTTGGATGCCGAACGACGATATACTTTCCTTTAAAAAAAATTTATACCTATTCATATTAAAAAGCATATTAAACAATGCCTTGTTGATGACCTTGTTAGAATTGACCATTTGAAGGCAATTTGAAAACAATTGGTTATTATTGAAGTTTAACTTGTTCTGGTTAGTACTTAAAAAATCAATAAAACAAGATGTGTGGCTATCCGGCCCTAGAGATATTTGACCTTTGATTATACCTGTGAAATATTTTATAGGTACCAAAGCATGGGATTTCATAATGAACTCTATGTAGCAGATATTATACTCCATGCATTTTTTGTAACTAACCATTACATATATATTTTTTCAATTGAAGCCATTTTATTATTATCTAATAAAACTTTCCTATATAAATAGATGGGCAAGCAGCCAAAATCTTATGACATTCAAATTATATAACAATTTGCTTTGTAGGAACTTCCAGTTGTTTTTTGCTCAACGAATGCTCCACGATGACTCACCAACGAAAAGAAAAGCAGCTTCAGCCTTAGCTGAAACCAGGATGGCCTTGACTTCACTCAAGTCATTTAAAAGGAGAAATATTGCTAATGTCCCAGTACAGAGGGTTGGTGATAACATACGAAGTACGGTACCTGGTGTTATGAGGCAGCAACTGGGAGGGTTTGACAATAGAATAGCCAATTCTAATGTTATGGTTAATGTGTATGAGGTAAGTAGAAAAATTGCGCAGGCTCTTAGGCTTTAGCACACCAAACGCGGGACGTGCGCGGTGCGTTCCGTCGATGGCCCGCGCGTGTCAAAGTCATTTATTCAATTTAGGCATCAAAGACGCACTTATGAACGTCGATATTTCATTATAATGTACTCTAAAGACTACCGCCGCGTTCCATAATATATAGAGCCTACCGAGAAGCGGCAAGAAACACGGGGCAATTCTTTTTTATATAGATGTTTACAATGTTTCTACTTAGGTACTACTAACGTGTTATATTACATCGAAATGTATCAAACAGCGCACATTATTATGTGCGCGTATATTTACGGCGGCATCAGCGGACCCGCGCTTGTATTTGATATGCCGTGCTTGATACATTTAGTTGCAATACAACACGCGCGGGCCCGTCGACGGTAATACACTGCGCACGTCCCGCGTTCAGTGTGTTGAAGCCTTAATAGTTACACTATAAACCACGCTATATGATAATTGGCCATAAAATATAGCATTATCTCTTTCAAGAACTGGATGTTCAATCGGGTCTAAGATTATACTGTCTCTCCCGTCCTTCCGAGATTCATGAGATGTTTGTACGGCCACATAGGTCATCAATAATAACAAATTATGTGCTAAAATTATATCAATTATGTCAATAAATGCATGATAAAATATTTACATATAGGTACAGCTCTTCATTAGGAAAAAGTTCACGAAATCTTTCTATAATAGGTAAATAAAAGCAGACGATTAGAATCTTTGAAAACTAATACAGATGTGAGTAGTCAATTTCTAACAACCAATTACACTAATAATATAAATGCTAAAGTTTTTATTACCTTACTACCTATAGTACCTATTACGATTTTTAAAGCACTAATGCCTGCATGACGAGACCAAACTCTGCCATCCTGATACGACGGTTAAAATCAACTAGAGAGTTCTAATCTTATCTCTCTTATCTAAAGCTCTTACGGATCGTCTCGGTGGCCTAGCGATCATGGCGTCTGACACCTATTGTCGGTAGACGCGGGTTCATATCCTGTCCGAGGATGTGTAATTTTTCTATCTAAAATGGCAAACTTTGCCTGAGTGAGTGAGTGAATGTTCATTCCGAAATATCGAATCATTTAGATAAAATTTGCAATGGAGATTGATTACCCAGGATTCAACTCAACAAAGCTTCGTTCTCTTCACTACTATTAAGATTGTCGATAATTTTAGAATCTGTCTATATCCCATATATATATATGGGATATAAACAGATTCTATTATCTATTATATATATATATATATATCCCTTTACTAAACGTCAAGCGGGCACGGCGAGAAGTAAGGGGGTCACAACAGTCCCGGGAAAAAAGAAGAAAAACACCCTTATCAGTTAGTTAAATTTTAACTTAACATAATTAGGAAAATCGACACTTAAACTATGTATATCATTAGGCCCTGTGATCACAAATTTAACGTTTTAATGGTGGAACTTGTTCAATTAGGACCACGTCAGTGAAAGTATCGCCCTAAAATAGTTAAATTTGTGGTCTAAAGATGGTTTAAGGTGTTGATAAACCTAATTTATTTTTAAATCAATTAACTGATAACGATTTTTGTTCTCTATTTTTCCCGTGGTCGCTTGACGTTGAGTATAATTCTATTTCTCTACACCTGTATAATTATACTAATAATCTTTTTTGAAGGATGCCCCATCAACTTCACATGCAGCAGTACCAGTCGCTGAAGGACCAGGCCCAGCGTCTTTGGTCCAAGCTTGTGGCAATGTGGAAAATGAAAAGGAGGTTGGGATTTGGACAAATCCTAAAACGAAAATGGTCCATGCTAATGTTGTTCCACACCAGCCCTTGCCTTTCACTCGTATGTACTAATATATTTTATTGCATGAATATAAATTATGTAACAGATTCCATTTGGCTAATGTACTTACTTAAAGTAGTACCAACCTCTGAGTAAAGTCGAGTGGAAATAAATCAGAATTCACGCGTTAAGGTAGATGGTCTCATATTGTTTAGGAAGTTAGTATTTTTCGCTTTTTTTACCAGTCGGGATAAGTATTGTATATGTTTGTGAACGCGACAGCCGAACATTCAATTGGTCCTGTAACTAACTATATGAATTCAACTGTGTAAATTGACATGATTTGTTTGCTGAAATATGTATGTAAATAGGAGAATTCGTGTTTCCAAAACTTTATATAATACAGAAGACCGAAGAGTATAATCAGCCACTGTGTCTAGCGTTTGTGGATTACGAGAAAGCCTTTGATTCTATCGAGAAGTGGGCCATACTGCAGTCCTTGCAGCGATGCCAAATTGACTATAGGTATATCGAAGCGTTGAAGTGTTTATACAGCAAGGCCACTATGTCAGTCCGATTACAGGACCAGAGTACGGAACAAATTCCATTGCAGAGAGGTGTGAGACAGGGAGACGTCATCTCTCCGAAACTGTTCACTAACGCATTGGAGGATGTTTTCAAACTTTTGGACTGGAAAGGATGTTGCATCAACATTAATGGCGAATACATCACTAACCTTCGTTTTGCCGATGATATAGTTATAATGGCGGAGTCGCTCGAGGATATCGGCACCATGCTCAACGACCTCAGTAGAGTTTCCCAACAGGTTGGTCTTAAGATGAACATGGATAAGACGAAAATCATGTCCAATGTCCATGTTCCACCTATACCGGTAATTGTTGGAAACGATACACTCGAAGTTGTAGACGAGTACGTCTACCTGGGACAGACTGTCCAATTAGGTAGGTCCAACTTCAACAAGGAGGTCGCACGAAGAATCCAGCTCGGATGGGCAGCGTTCGGGAAGCTTCGATCCATCTTTTCGTCCCCAATACCTCAGAGCCTGAAAACCAAGGTTTTCAACCAGTGTGTGTTGCCAGTGATGACTTATGGCACTGAGACGTGGTCTCTTACTGTGGGCCTCATTAACAAGCTTGAAGTCGCTCAACGAGCAATGGAGAGGGCTATGCTTGGGGTTTCCCTGCTTGATAAGATCCGAAATGAGGAGATCCGTAGGAGAACTAAGGTCACCGACATAGCTCTCAAAATTAGCAAGTTGAAGTGGCAATGGGCAGGCCACATCGCTCGCAGAACTGATAACCGATGGGGAAGAAAGGTTCTCGAGTGGCGACCACGCACCGGAAGGCGTAGTGTAGGCCGGCCCCCCGCTAGGTGGACCGACGACCTCATAAAAACTGCGGGGAATCGCTGGATGCAGGAAGCGAGTAGCCGGTCCAAGTGGCGTTCTATGGGGGAGGCCTATGTTCAGCGTTGGACGTCTTCCGGCTGATAATGATGATGATGATATAATTTGGATGTTTCACTACGCATATATAATACTTTTCCATATCAAAAGAAATAACTCCTATCTACTCCTTAATATTGTCCGATCTGAGTGATTTTTTTTCATGTAATTAACGCATTGTTTACTAGGCTCATGCGTTTGGTTTTCATATTTTTTAAGTACTAAAAACGTAAATTTATAGTACTCTAAATAACTGAAGAACTTTTATATGGACAAGTACTACGAGTGTGTTCCTCTTATGATCGCACTAACCACTTAGAAGTTGTACTAGATGCGTCCCAAGTTGGGGACGGCTTATAGCAACATCAGACAAGAAAACCGCTGAAGGTTATGTGGTTGTAGTGTTATTAACAACTACGCTATCAGCTGGTTTATAACAGGCCCGAAAATGCTTCTTTATGGCTTACGCATAAAGCCGACGAATCTGAATTGAATTGAGTTGAGTACTCGTAACGGTGTAGTGCTTAGTGCGGACTTGTACTGCTGGTTATACGCTGAATAACTGGCAGATAGGAGAATAATTGCCGAATATTGGGCTCTTTTCGTGTGTCTATAACCTGTAGTGGACGGATATAATCTGATGATGATGTTGTGATGATGAAACTAACCATTACTGTTTTTAATCATGCTAGCATATGAAGACGAGGATGATGTTCTAAGACTGTCAGCCAACCACATGGCCTACTGTGTTGATGATCTCGTATTCACTGTGCCTCTATGTGTACCTGATCCACCAGACACAACTAAGATTCCCTGCTATAATAAGTCACAGGTGAGGAATTTTTCTACAAACATTGTATGTTTCTGCACTGTTCACAAAACAAAATTGCACTTTCAAAAGCTTTTGCATGCTAAATCCCGATTGGGCAAACCGAGATACTTATTTTACTTGTATGAAGCTTTATCCAAAAGGCTCTACATCAACTGATGCATAGATGTGTTATAAAAAGATAAAGCATTAATACATTTCTTTCGCTGTTCAGTTTCGGCACAATGCGCTTTAGAATACTTAATATCCATATTTATCTAAATCTTTTTATATACTGCTATTTGCTTAAAATGTTAGCTGAAATTTACTTATTTGAGATCATTAATATGTTTTCCTAACATTATGTCACTTCAGGTGTACGTCAACGAAACAGAATTCAGTTTGGAAGAGATAAGATCAAGAAAATACAACCTAGAACGAAAAACAAAGACTGAGAAACAAGAAACTTCACAAATTGAAAATAACTATCAGAACATAAACGAAACTCTAGCTCAGTGCAGTGCATTGGAGACCCTAGCAAACTGTGCTTTGGACCCAGAACAAGATCATTTAGGGCAACTGATGCCGTTAGCTATACCGACTCTGCAAAACATAACTAAAGTTTCAAACATGCATTCTCCCGGAGAGCCGAAAGTATTAGTAAATCTTGATTCCAAAGAGTTCAGCGAGCTTTCCACAAAGAGAAACGACGAAAACCAAAGGCCTCAAATGGCTGACAAAGAGAATCATTTACATCAAATGACTCCTTCTAACTATAATAGTGAAAATGCTGCATATGGGAAGAACAACCTCATGGAAGAGTTCAATAGAAGCTTAATGGGGAACTTACTCGGTGATTCAGACACCATAAACACGAAGGAAGCAAGATGGGAGCTGAGGAATTTATTTAACGATAATGGTAAATATGTGCTCTGATATGAGCAGAATTTCAGTTAACATAAATCATTAAAAAGCAGTGGCGCCCCATACGAAATAGGGATTGCATTTTTTTTCATTGTACCTTCTTGAGTCATTCATAATAATTCATTTTGATATCCTGCTATCAAAAGAAACATATCTAGGCAGTAGGCAGAGCACATAGCATGCAGGACTGATGGCCGTTAGGGACGAAACAATCTGGAGTAGAGAACTTGGACCGGCAAGCGCAGCGTAGGCCCTCTACCGTCAAGGTGGACAAGCGACCTGATAAAGGTCGTAATACGACGCCGGATACAGGCCGTTTCCAACCGGTCCTTTTGAAAATATATGGGGGGAGGGCCAAGTTTTGCAGTGGACGTTCTGCGGCTAAAATGACGATGATGACCAAAATTTAGTTTAATGTTTTGCATTCTCAATTTGCAAACTCTCACGCGATAAAGACTCAAAGAAGAGACATTCAATCTGGCTATCCACTTAATTTTTAGCCGCAACATGTAACGAAATGCAAATACACAAATACTTATAATTTGAAATTATAAAATAAGTTCCCATCAAAGATCTTATGTTACAGAACCGTCGATGGTGCAACCAGTAGTACAACAATTTGAAGTGCCCAACTTCGATATACACGAAGATAGGTCCATCACAATGGCTGTCAACACTAAGAAGAAGCTAGAAGTTGCCACTCTGGCTGTGGGCCAAGACAAGGAGAACGCCGCTAAGTTCGCTTCTCCTGTTGGGCAACAAGCTCAGCCAAGTGTAAGTTGATTGAATGGTGTTTGATAATAAGTTTTACACCAATACTGAGTGTTGCAGCATTTGCAGTGCTTTGGTGTTCGACTTAGCATATAAACATGTGAGTTATAAATATATTATCTTACTCTATAGGTTATTTTCAGTGTAATATCATCATCTTTACCAGTCTGTCATTTCATCATTGCCATTCGTCCAGTGCTAGGTATGTCTCTCTAATCTAATTCTTCTAATGTAGAATAAGACTTCGTTTAATAGTGAACTGTATTTAGTTGTGTTCTTGCAAATAAACTTTATCATAAGTTATTATTGAAAAATAACACAGAGTTTGGTCTTATGCTTTCTGCATTCAGTTACTGCCACCGACTTCCGCAGGTCGTCTTTTGATAATGCTTCTTGCACTATATTTTCCTAGACGTGGCTGCAACGCAAAATCTTCCATCCAGTGGTTATCGGTGCTCTGGGAAGTTTGGCCAGCGTATACCCACTTCAGCTCTATAGTATGAACTATGACTACTTTGAATTTTCAGTTAACCACACACGTTGCAGTTCCTAAAAAAGTAGGTTGATTTCTGCGAAATCTATTGTATTACTGGCCAAATATGACGAATCGCGAGTCAACGGATTAAATTACTTCTTTTAGAATTGTCCTTAAAAGAACTGTCATGTACCCTTGCTAGGGTGAGCGCACACTGCAGACGCGGGTCTCCGTGCTAGCAGAGGTAAGAGGGTGGCATTTCAACGAGGCGTCTAGTTAAATAGTAAGACGCGTTGTAGAAGTGAAATGGGACCTTCCTAGTACGAGTTATTCGAGGGTGTTCTATCTTTAAAGGTATAAGTTGAATAACTTTAGAAATAATATGATTATCCCAGGTGTAAACAGCATCGATGCTACTGGGATTGTGCTATTCGTAATTTATTTGAGCGCTATCTTAGTTTCAATCTTTATGATAATGTGTTCTCACCGAGGAAAAACTGTCGTTGTTACTGTTTACTTCATCATAGTATATAAGAAAGTATTACAGTTTGGCCATTTGATGGCCTTTACTGAAGTTTCTCTACTGCCCGGTGTGCTTGTCTAGTCGTCCTAATCGTTTTGACGAGGCAACTCTTACAATAGTAATTACTCATATAGTACTGCTTGTAACACGTTCAGTAGCCGTTAGGTCGTCGGAGGCATTTGGAAAACATCAACATTAAGGCACTTGCCTATTCGCGAAATCACACTTCCGCCAGGTGATATATGGCCCATACTCTTAGAGAAAAGGCCTCATTCCCAACAATGAGTTCATAATGGGCATGATCAGCCCATGATTATGTTCTGGTACTCAATTTTTCTCCGAGCATACACAAAGTAACTAAAGCTAAATTATTCGCAACAGGTGAACAAAACCGCATATTACGAAGAGCCCTCCTGCACTCAGGTGTTTAATTTCAACATCAACGATGCGAGCACGCCTAACATGTCCCAGTTCAAGAAACCCACGAACGTGGACCATTCGAAATATCCATCGGTGCCAAAGTTCAGCATCGACGAGAGTGTGATCGAGCAGGTTGATCAAACTGCCAAGAGGGAGGAGTCTAGACAGCATGTAGAACAGCATGCCACAGTTGATAACCAGGGTGGCGGTCTCTCAGTTATAATGGAGGCTACGAGGGAGTATAACAGGTATGTTTATGATATGGATGTTGCCTGGATTGCCAGGGGTTAAAAAGTGATCTACACTCAGATAACTTAACCTCCTGGCTTCTCACCACCCTCAGGTTGATTAACCTACGCCCACCTAACATTGTATTCTGGCTGTTGAGAGCCAGTTGCCATTCCCTAGTATCATCACTGACCAACGATTGAAATAGGAGACTAACACTAGTCTTTCACTTATATATAATATTGGAATATCGCTCTATATATTTTGGAATGGCGACGGTAGTCTTTAAAGTACATTGTAATGAAAAATTGACGTTCATAAGTGCGTCTTTGATACCTAATTTGAATAAATGATTTGACTTTGACTTAGAAATAACAGAAAATGTAGAGTAGAAACCAAAACATGTAAAACTCTGTTAAAAAACAAAGGTATGTAAACTGTCAAAGATATGGTGCAATCCATTATTAGAAGACAAATATTTACTTCATCACTCACACTAATGGCACTAGCCCTCTATTTCAAATTGAACATTCGAAATACCTGTAACTTTGTTGTTATAAAAGTTTAATGCATGTTACGAGTTGAGTGATGGAAGTTATGAAAGAATTCTAGTATTCCATTTAGCTAGCGATTTGATTCCGTTTATAATGTTACCTCCGCAGGATACTCAAATCCGAGGTTGAATTCGAATTTGCAACCTCCAGATCGGTGGCCGACCTTCACTTCACGTGAGCTATCGTAGTTATTATTATTTGGTTCAAAACATAACCACGTTTTATGAAGAATTTCCAAGCACAATGCGAAACACACTACGCGGTATTAATTTCCGCCCGGAGCACTTTTAAAATTTTCAAATATGTTTCCTATTGTTGCGTCAGTATAATAGATGTTCCGTCGGTAAATGTTTTACGTTTTACGTTTTTTATAATTGCAGCAAATCTGGTTCCAGCTCATCTGGCCAGTCGACAAGAACTAACTACACTGGTTACACTACGAACTTCGACTCAATGTACAACAACAATGACCCTACTCAGCAACAACCCACCACTTCTAAAAGAAGCTCCATTGCAACCCAATCCAGATCGTATAACGGCCAGTTTGCTAGAGGTCAACAAAAGCGCGAAATAGCGGACAACAAAACCCCGGCGCAACCCAACTCAGTGCCTTATCTTTCACACGACCACCAGTACCAAAAACCTACTCCACCTCCTAACTCTAACTTTAACGGCTATTCACCGCAAGCTCAAAGACCGATGCATCCTCACTATCAACAGAACTACAATTACCAGCAAGGATACGCCAATAACAATCAAATGATACCTCAGCAGCAGCAGGGATATGCAAGTCCCAATCCTAGCGCATATCACAGTCCGCAACATCCCGGAATGCAGAGCCCACATGCAATGAGCCCTTCTGTGCAGCCGGGCTTTCAAAGCCCCACTTATTCTAGTCAAGTTGGTTATCATAGCCCAGGACATGCTATGCTGAGCCCTCAGGGATTTTCGGGCAGACAAGAGTATCACTACCCCAATCAACAAGATAGGCAGCACATTTATGCAAATCAGCAACAGCAGCAGCAACAACAGCAGCAGCAACAACAGCAGCAGCAACAACAACAGCAGCAACAACAACAGCAGCAACAACAAACCACGGCCTTCCAGAGTCCTCCCCATCAAACACAGTATCCAAACTCTCAGTACTATCAGAGGCCCGCGCAAGTGCCCCAAACCCCACAAGGCTCACCCGCAAACCAGGCATATAATCAGGCAGGCTACCATAATCAGTACGGAAACACAAATTTGTATCAGAACCACCCGAACCAAAACTTCAATAACATGCAAAGCCCATACTTGCGACAAGCTACTAAACAGGTGCCTGAATCTACTGGATATGGTGGAGCGAACAATCAACCTTTTCAAATATACCAAAGTCCTCAGACATCACAGAACAGTAGTTATGCAGCTAGAAATACCAGTAACCACGCAGGTACTCCTTCCGAAGCCTCTTTGGAAACCCATGGAAGACAAGATTCACATGGCAATGGCTCTATAAAAGCGCACGAAATGCTTGAACAGAATTCTTCAAATAAACTAAATCAATCTAAGAATATATCCATTCATAAAAGCCCTACTGCAGCATTAAGAAATATCCGTCATGAACAGCCTAATGTTAAATTAGGTCAGAATTCTCCCGACATTGGATTTTCCAACCAGTACCTTAACTTTATTACTAACAGAAATGAACCAAAGGATACCGCAAACACACCTAAATTCTCCAATAGTCCAAGTATTTCTCAAAAGATGCATAAGAACTTGTACGTTTCGAGCCCTGAACAAGCTCAAATACCTCCATCTTCCGGTATGTCGGATTCAGATAGTAAAGATGGCATGACGACTGCACAAACGAACACCCCAATACAATCTGCTAAAATTTCGCACGTCGCTGACAAGCATAAAGATATATCCAAAAGACAATTAGATTTCGACCACAGGGTTGAATTGCATTCTGAAGACAGTAGAGACTCCATTAGCAAAGAGACCAGAATCTCTTCAGTATATTCTAGGCACTCGGATCTACATTCTGATGGATATGGCATGGATGTAGATAGTGAAAATTCTATGGAATGTGCCGCTTTTAAGTCTCAACATTCTATATCTCTAGTAGAAACCAGTGACATACCTCGACCGGCTGATATTGAATTTCCAAAGAAGATCGATCCATTTAGCAGAAAGCTACTAGATTCACTGTTGGAGTATGTGAAATTCCCTAATAAAACCCACGCTGATGGTTATATTGAAGTGAGGTCTGTTCCAAAGTTGCAGCAAGCAACAGTAATAACTGTTGGAAATAACAAGTTCTCCATTGAGAAGCAGCTTGGCAAAGGAAATTATGGTGCAGTGTTTCTGTGTCTAGATTTACACAGTAACAAATCAGTTGCTGTCAAATACCAGAAGCCAAGTAGACCCTGGGAGTTTTACATATGTCAAGAAATTAAATCAAGAATAAAAGACCCTTTCATGGTAATTTACCTTTATTTGCATGATAACAAATTGTTCTGAAATGAAAACCACTGCACTCTAATATTATACATATTTTCTGTTACAGCTTCCAGGGTATATGGATATCACCACGGGGTTCCTAGGAGAGAATGCCAGTTTATTTGTGTCTGAGTACTCCAAGTATGGTTCTTTATTGGATGTCGCCAATAAAATCAGAGCTGCTACCTCAAAATGTATTAATGAATTCATTGTAATATTGCTTACATCTGAGATACTATCTATCATACACTACTTGCACAAGGCGCAAATAATTCACGCTGATATCAAGCCTGACAACTTTTTATTAATGAAAATGTAAGTAATGCTACACTCGCATCTTAACCAGTGTCTACTTTTTTCGGTGTCTCTCTGAACTACGCATAAAAGTTCAGAAAAAAAATACTGCACTTGAATATGTTGACCAACTAAAAGCAAGTTTAGTTATACCGATTTGACCTGATAAAATAAGTTACAAACCAGAGGTATAAAAATGTGTATACATTAAGTGTACGCCCAACATGGCATAGCACTTTTTAGTATGTACACATGGTGTACGCGCAACACGTGACGGGTTAATCCGTCCGAATCAGCACGCCTCCAATTCATTCATAAATCTTTTGTTATAGCGTAAACCTGATGCGGACAGATTAAACCCTGGGTAGCTCTGTAGAGCGTTTTTATAGTCTTCTCTTTTCTTTGTACAGAAGAGAACGCTTACACTCTAGTTTCTATGTGGGATATTAGAAGACTTATGATAAGGGTTATAGTAATTGGATGCTTTTTAAACATTGTCTGTTCTTCTTTCTTCAGACCGACTCAAGAATGGCGGACTCCGTCGTTGCAACTAATAGACTTAGGCTGTGCAATTGACATGTCTCTGTTTCCTGAAGGAACTACATTCAGAGAAGTAAGTTATTAATCCTATGTTAATGTCCATACCTGAAAAATATGGAATGGTTGTAGGTGCTTTATAATATAATATTTTAGAGTCCAGCTGTGAATGTGAGATATTCATAATTTAACTTCATTCTTAAAAACTTTGTTCAATTTAGTTCATACACATAATCGCATTATATATTATATTTTTTATAGAATCTTCTCTCAATATCTTTTCGCGGGTAGGTGACAGAGTAGAATATCCTTTCCGCCGTCGGAGTGCGAATCGGAAGAGACTACGAAACCCGACCTACTAGGTGGTAGGACCTCTTGTGCCTTGTGCCTAGAGGCTGTCTTGGTTGGTACCACCGCCGTGTCAGATATTCTGCCGCGAAGCAATATTGCGCATGTTTTACTACTGTGTTTTGGTATAAACGGCACTATAGCAAGTGAAATTACTGCGAAAAAACGCAGAACAATACCACGCAAAACTAAATTTCGAAGCTCTGGGTGGCATTGCAACTGTTATGAGCAAGCGTAGTCTTAACCACAGTGAACAGGCACATAGCACGCAGAACAGATGGTCGATGGGGCCGGAATGTTTGACTATTAATGTTAATGTTTATCAATTAATGTTTATTTATCCACCTTGGCATTTTCAAGATTTATTTTTAAGTTATTTGACACCCTTCCCATACCGTAATTAATTAATACAAAAGATTTCATTCATAAAATGACGAACGTCTACGTTCTTGGTAGGAAAATGATTAAGTCAGTTTACAATTGACGTAAGGGTGTCACTAATTCTTGGGTCCATTATTGTTTTATCTTTTTCTGAAAATATAACTATGCTATCATCTGCAAACAGCACCATACTTTTAGCGGTGGCTCTAGAGAGGTCATTAATGTATATAATAAACAAAAGGGGTCCTAAAGGGGTTTTCCTTACGGAAGTATTTCCGTAAGGAAAACCGTACTGCACTTCTCGACAGTCTGATGTATAAGTGATTTCTCTTTTTAGTTTTGGACATACGAGTTGCATATTGTCTGTGACTTAAATACGATACTAAGAAATCAAAATACTGCCAGGTTTATTGATTTTGTTTTCTGAAGCCTCTTCCACAAACATATTGTTATTTTCAAAATATTCATAGCTTTATTCATAAGTTACTTTTCAAATATTTTGGCAAACATTGGTATTAGGACGATAGAAATGATAGAATTGCATATCTTCTCTGTCAGTTTTTTTAAAAGTGGCTTGATTAAAGTAATTTTAAATTAAGCAGGGAAAATTCCATTAAATATGCATATGTTAATGATATAACTAAGGACTGGAGAAATAATACGAGACCTTTTTTAAACATTAGTACAAAATTCATCACAACCAGTACTAATGATATTTTTCAATGCTTGTATGATTATATTAATGACAAATGGATTTGTCGGATACATAAACTGGGCACTGGGTTACTGACGGCCTGAAGGATGATTTAGATATGGAGAGGGAACGCAGAGCGTTGTCTGTCCGAGCGAATATGTTGGCCCGCAGATTCGCTAGATGTACAGATGCTGTAAAGGTTACTTTGTTTAAAGCGTATTGTACGTCTCTGTACTCGGCGAGTCTGTGGTTTAACTATACTAAAAAGGCTTACAACGCTCTGCGTGTTCAATTTAATAATGCGTTTAGGGCGTTGTTGCGGCTTCCGCGATACTGCAGCGCTTCACAAATGTTCACGCAAGCACGCACTGACACATTTGATGCGGTTTGGCGTAAAAAAACAGCGTCGCTGCTTAACAGACTACGCTCAAGCCGGAACAGCATCTTAAACGCGATAGACGAAAAATATAACTGTCCTTTGGTATATAAACTCATCCAGAGGACAAACTTTCTTTTAGTTATTAAGTACTAACGTAATTCTAAGGTGTTGCTAACTAATAAAAATGGATCATGTTGTCTGCAATAAAAACATTTATTATTATTATTATTATTATAAACATGGATTTTAAATAATTGTTATTTAATGTCAAAGAATTCATATTTAAATTTATATTCATTTCACATTTTATTTGGTCGATGAAGAAATTGTTAAATGATTGTGCACTATCCTATTGAAGATCATTGATAATTTTGCCATTAATCTTTATTTGCTGTATATTGTCTCTAGTTTAGATTATTGATTGGTCTCGCTATCGCTTCGACCGCGCGCGCGGAGACCAATCCTTAATCTCTAGGTAAAATGTTTTTATTATTAACCACTATCGCATTCTTAATAAAGTAATCTTTTTGCTACTTCTGTATCAGTTGATTATTCGACTGAGGCGAGCAAAGTAATTTATTGAAGAATTATAGGCCCATATCGCTCTTGTGCCACGTGTACAAGCTGTTTTCGAGAGTCATCACGAACCGTCTCGCACGCAGGTTTGATGAGTTCCAGCCTCCCGAACAAGCCGGTTTCCGAAGAGGCTTTAGCACCGTAGACCATATTCATACACTACGGCAGATTATACAGAAGACCGAAGAGTATAATCAGCCACTGTGTCTAGCGTTTGTGGATTACGAGAAAGCCTTTGATTCTATCGAGAAGTGGGCCATACTGCAGTCCTTACAGCGATGCCAAATTGACTATAGGT
Source organism: Selenia dentaria (assembly GCA_917880725.1). Taxonomy (NCBI): domain Eukaryota; kingdom Metazoa; phylum Arthropoda; class Insecta; order Lepidoptera; family Geometridae; genus Selenia; species Selenia dentaria. The sequence continues at coordinate 12,933,757 of OU862888.1, read as the reverse complement.
ATATCGAAGCGTTGAAGTGTTTATACAGCAAGGCCACTATGTCAGTCCGATTACAGGACCAGAGTACTGAACAAATTCCATTGCAGAGAGGTGTGAGACAGGGAGACGTCATCTCTCCGAAACTGTTCACTAACGCATTGGAGGATGTTTTCAAACTTTTGGACTGGAAAGGATGTGGCATCAACATTAATGGCGAATACATCACTAACCTTCGTTTTGCCGATGATATAGTTATAATGGCGGAGTCGCTCGAGGATATCGGCTCCATGCTCAACGACCTCAGTAGAGTTTCCCAACAGGTTGGTCTTAAGATGAACATGGATAAGACGAAAATCGTGTCCAATGTCCATGTTCCACCTATACCGGTAATTGTTGGAAACGATACACTCGAAGTTGTAGACGAGTACGTCTACCTGGGACAGACTGTCCAATTAGGTAGGTCCAACTTCAACAAGGAGGTCGCACGAAGAATCCAGCTCGGATGGGCAGCGTTCGGGAAGCTTCGATCCATCTTTTCGTCCCCAATACCTCAGAGCCTGAAAACCAAGGTTTTCAACCAGTGTGTGTTGCCAGTGATGACTTATGGCACTGAGACGTGGTCCCTTACTGTGGGCCTCATTAACAAGCTTGAAGTCGCTCAACGAGCAATGGAGAGGGCTATGCTTGGGGTTTCCCTGCGTGATAAGATCCGAAATGAGGAGATCCGTAGAAGAACTAATGTCACCGACATAGCTCTCAAAATTAGCAAGTTGAAGTGGCAATGGGCAGGCCACATCGCTCGCAGAACTGATAACCGATGGGGAAGAAAGGTTCTCGAGTGGCGACCACGCACCGGAAGGCGTAGTGTAGGCCGGCCCCCCGCTAGGTGGACCGACGACCTCATAAAAATCGCGGGGAATCGCTGGATGCAGGAAGCGAGTAGCCGGTCCAAGTGGCGTTCTATGGGGGAGGCATATGTTCAGCAATGGACGTCTTCCGGCTGATAATGATGATGAGCAAAGTATGTTTTGAAATTATTTTTAGTTTGTTCGTTACGATGTTTCCGGTAACGCCACAAAAGGTCAAGTTTGCACCCGGAACATATCCTGATACCTTTTACTAATCCCTGTGGGTTTCGTATGTGTATCATTCTGACTCGTGCAATGGGAAAACATACTTTGTAAAGTAAAGTGATCGAATGCTTTGTTAGAATCGTCTATATCAAATATTTCTTGAAATGATAAGGATGCCAAGCAATTTGAAAATTTATTCATGCTATCTCCACTATATTCTTTTTTCGGTGTACCAGTACCTCAAAGAACAATATTCCTTGACCGGTAAGGATAACAGTTGTGACGTATGATCTGATAGTGTATATTCGAGTATTTTACTTTAACAGCCTCTAGCATTATGTAAAATATTGTCAAGACAGGCACCGCTTATTGGTCTGGTCGGTTCATTAAACGCAATCTTAAGGTTGTGGCACTGTATTATTTCTAAAAAAACGCTTTTCGAGTTTAAATATTTTGAGTAAACTGATTTAAACTTTCCGCTTACTATAACTTTCTTTTCTACCGAATTCCAAAAAGGAGGAGGTACTCAATTCGACTGTTTTTTTTTAATGTTTGTTACCTTATAACTTTCGACTGGGTGAAACGATTCTCAAAATTCTTTCTTTGTTTGAAAGCTGGTGTTCGTGGTTCCCGTGTTTTCCCATTTAAATTTCATCATATTTGGTCAAGTTTTTGAGTTACACTCCGATAAATTAATAGAATGGAAGTCGGTTTCAAATTTTTCAAATTGTACTCGTTTCTCTAACAAAACTCGTGTAGTATCGAACTAAATGCACTAAAACATGTGTCAAGATCTGTAGGTGAGTACATTGGTGGCCTGTATACACAAATCACAAACAGAGCTCAAGTGCACAGCACTCGACAAGTCTTGAAAATATTTACTTTGCTGATAGTTTGTACCTGACTAAATTGATGCTTATTACGTACCAGTATGCATGCGCCCCACGCCGTTTTCGCATTTAACTCGAAGCAAGGCATGGTAATTCGCAATCTTTAAACATCGTCATTAACCATGTTATGCTCAGTAATACAAAGTAAAGTTTTCGAATTTGCTCTCTTAAACGCCACTTAACGCTCAAAAAATATTCTTTGTTTACTATTTGACCTTCTGGCAAATTCCCGGTGCAAAACATCGCGATAGTCGAAGAAAACAGTCAACATGACTTTGACTTTTGATCGACTTTGGCGTGGTTTTTCAACCGACTTCCAAAAGGAGGAGGTTCTTAAATAAACGCGTATATTTTTCAGAGTAGTTAGATTTTTTTTCTTTGAGTGTACTTCTGAGGTGGTCATAAGACCAAGATAAGAAATTTAAATAATTAAATTTCATCACATTAGCTCCATCGGTTTTTTAGTCACACTCCAATGACTCAAAAGTATTTCGCCTATCTTGATGATATCGTTACGGACGGTGAATGACAATCGATCCCGTAAGTAGCAAGGGCCATTAAAAAGGGTGAAAAATATTTTTTACCAATAAATGGAACCGACTTCAACATTACCTAATAAATGTGAAATAACTTGTCGAAGTCGGTACCATGCGCACAGTACTGTGATAATAGGTACTTTTGAACTATCATGGTACCGACTTCAACAAGTTATTTCACAACGTTAATGTCGGTTCCCTTTATGGTAAAAAAAAGTTTTCTTAGCATTCCGTTCAGGTGTAAGGCGCCACTCCGAATCTTGCTAACTAGTTTGCATATCAAACTCGTACACCCACGTCTCATCACCAGTAACAATGCGTTGCACAAATGTTAGGTCGGAATTGATTCGTTCTAGAATCTCCTCAGTCAATAAGCGATTAAGTTTTTGAAGACAATTCAGGTTATTTGGGACTAGCTGAGCGGCAACACGTTTCGTAGCCAAGAGATTATTTATAATGGTACTGATCGACTTGTAAGACACAAAAAGTTCAGCGGCTATCTCTCTCAAACTTGAATGAGGATTTTCAGTCACTATTTCCTTCACTTTTGCGATGGAAACGTAAGTTGAAGATGTTGGTGGGCTACCAGAGCTACGCAAATGTTCCATCACATCTCGACCGCTTTTGAACGCTTTGACTCATAAGCACGTGTTTTTGATAAAGTCGATTCACCGTATGCCTTCTGTAAAGTTTTCAGTGACTCCCGAACACGAAATTACATTGGTGATGCAAAATTTAAGACTAAATTTAATCTTTGTTCAATGTCCATGTCCATTATGATATTCGCAATCCACGCTACATAATATGATCTAACTAAAGACAGCACTGTATTTAACCTAAATAACAGATGCAACTTAAACCCTCAAAAATTGAGAGAAAACAGTTGAGCCAATCTGACAACAATAAAAAAACCAAGAGATTGCATTTTTGGAAAACAGTTGTGCCATTCCTAAAACAACAAAAAAAAGAGACTGAATTTGGAACAAATCACCCATTCCCGATACTTCTTTGACTTCCTAATATATCATGTAATGGAATAGTTTTGCCCTCACGGGACCATACGAAATACGTGACAAGTTTTAAACTTAATTAACTTAATTTCCATACAATGCACGTACCAAGTTTTTTTAAAATTGAGTATAGATGTACTTGCGTATATAGAAACAAAATATATTATTCATTTAATATAAAAAATTTAATTCAGAACTTTTTTCCAATATATTTTTAATGCGTAAATTAGATATTCAGTCCGTTCTCTTTTTATAACAATGCATGATATCTTGTAGATAACATAATTGTGTTCATTCAAAAAGTATTCCACTATAAAGTACTTATGTTATTGTAAGAAGGATCTAATTTAACTACAAAATAGACTAAACATCGTAAAACACGCAATGTTGTTTTTCTTTTTACAGTTGATAGCGACAGAAGGATTTACCTGTACAGAAATGAGAGAAGGGAAGCCGTGGACCTATCAAACAGATCTGTACTGCCTGGCTGGGACGATTCACGTCATCCTAATGGGCAGCTACATGAAAGTGACCAATCGCTTAGGCCAATGGAATATTGACAAGAAGTTACCTAGGTAAATGATTGTACTTTTATATTGTTATCAATTAGAAAAATGATCACAAAGAGGCGTGAGACGGTGGAGATGTAATATCTCCCAAACTGTTCACTACTGCATTGGAAGACGCCTTCAAGCTTCTGGAATGTCAAGGACTCGGCATCAACATCAACGGCGAATACATCACATACCTTTGATTTGCCGACGATATTGTAGTCATGGCAGAATCCATGGAAGACCTCAGTACAATGCTCGAAGGCCTCCATCGAGTTTCCCAACAGGATAACCCCTTAAGATGAACATGGACAAGACGAAAATTATGTCTAATGCCCATGTTGTGCCTACCCCAATATCAGTTAGGAACTCAGTTCTCGAAGTTGTTGACGAATATGTGTCTAGCTAGGAAAGACAAACAGTCAAACTAGGGAGGTCCAACTTTGAGAAAATTATGGGGGAGGCTTATGTTCAGCAGTGGACGTTCAGCTGAGATGATGATGAGAAAACTGTTAAAAAAATGTTCTTGCGCTTTTGACCGTCTGGGTCGGTCGCTTTGTTGAATATTCTGACTCACAGGAGAGTTAGTACCAAATCTTACCACGTAGTTATACGTAATTACTATTTAATATTTGTTCTCGAGGCGAGTGGCGCAGTGCAAACTTCAGCCTAACGCTCTGGGGTCTTAGTATTAAATCTATTGCGTTGTATTTATCATTTTTCATTTGATTAGTGTTAAACAGAGATGGCAAAAGTTAATTTGCCATATTTACAAACATTAAAGGAGCCCAACCAACAACAATTTTTTCACAATTTTGTTTTTAATCTGGTTATTTTTTACAATCGCTTGGGGAAGTACCACACCTTTGCCAGTTAGTCAGCGCTGAAGCAGTAGTCTACAAACATTAAAAAATAAAACATTAGCGACGAGACGTTTAATGCTATTGAGCGGAAACATATAGCGTCATTCATGTTCAGAGTTGATAGGTGTAAAAACACAATCGTTAAAGGTCTGGCAGACAGGCTGCTGCTGACTGTCACGTATAGACGATGTTTGGATAGTGCCACCTAAACGGTTATATTTTAATGTCTAAAACTAAATTTTATTTATTATATTATTATTTCTGTTTCGTTGAAGTTGAAGGGCATTGGTAGCAATTCATTTGGTCAAAAATATTAAACTAAACTACCGAACTAAAAATTTATTATGGTGGTCCTTATTCTGCTACCAATAAAATACAAAATTAAACACTTAGAATGACACTTCTAAAAAAAGGATTACTCTATAAAATTTTGGGTTATTTTAGGTTAGTTTAGCGAGCCTAGTTTAGTCGTCACGTAACTTGGTAGTTACGTGACGACTAAACTTTCTAAAATATGTCCACGATTGAAGAGAAATATCTAATTTTAGTGCTGTCATTCGAAAGTGGTATACTAATTTGGATTTTAGCCCAAACAAAATAAGTTATGGCAATACTGCCATAATTTTGAGATTTTTCGTTTAGAGGGTGTTTACAAAATCGACACCATTGTCTCCAGCAAATAGATACCGATCGCGTAACAACCGCCATCGGTCGGTAAGTTTTACGTGGATACTCAGACAAAATAAAAAAGTCAAGACAGAATGTTGTGAATTGTGAACAGAGAAGTGAGGCCGGGTAAAACTACGCCTCGGCGTGTCCATACATATTTACATACAAAACCTACAACTAAACTACGCGTTGGCTCGTCAGTCGAACTATGGCGGCGCGTGGAAGCAACACGTAAAGTTTTAATTATCGTTTAATTTAAATTTATTAATATTCGATAAATTTTTAGTAACTTTAATTTAATTTGAATTACCATGACAGTACCGAGTCACGCACATGTAGTTTAGAAAACTGGCCTCACTTCTCTGTTCACAACATTCTGTCTTGACTTTTTTATTTTGTCTGAGCGTGGATAATGGACATATGAGTTTAAACTCGTGGTTTCAAAAGTACCCGTACTTACTCGACGCGACGTCGGCGACTTACGACAGACTAGCGCATACTGTTTCACGATATCGAACACCGAGGAGGTCTAAAGTTATTTAGAAGTAATATCATATAATTGTCATAATTAAAAACAACAAAAGAAGTCGTAGTCGGATAGTCTGGGAAAAAAATATTGCTAACCAAAAGAGGGCGTTTACTACATACGAATTCAAATTCCAAACCGGTTGCTTTCGATGTACGATGAACTTGCGCTGCGGTTTTAGGTGACGTACAGACGAAAAACACCCAGCCACAAGTACGCCTACTTACTCGTACGTGTCGTGCCCTGGGCTAAGTTTACTCAATATTTTAACAATCTTGACCTTTAACCCGTTGACTCGCGATTCGCCATATTTGGCCAATAATACAATAGATTTCCCAGAAATCAACCTAATTTTGCCACTGCAACGTGTGTGGTTAAGAGACTCACCCGCCGCTGCTGTCCGAGTTCCTCCTTTTTTTGTATGGTGTATTGTCTTTATTCTAATTTGTATCACACGCGTCGCGACGAGATAAGTATTGCCGGTGCCATCTTTTTTCTAAGCAAGGTGTTCAGCGCTCGCGCACAGAGGGCGCGCTCGGCCGTCGATTGGCCGCGAAGTGTCTTCCGTGGACTTGGCGGGTGATTTGAAAATATAAAGGTCAAGGTCCCAATACGTGTTACGATAATTATTTAAACTTTTCTAATTTTAATGTTCTAACTCTGGGGCTGAGTGCCATCTACGTTCCTCATCTGTATGTTAATTATATAGAATGTTAATTATATTTGTTGGTTTGGTTCTAGGTACATGAAGGTTAGTTTATGGGACAAAATTTTCACGACGCTGCTAAATGTACCAGACTGCAACAGCTTCCCAGACTTAATGGACCTCAAGAATGAACTCGATAGCGTACTGAATGAAATCGACAGTCTAGGCTTTCAGCTCCGTAACTTTGCTAATGTGCTTAAATCTCGATAAATCGTGACAATCCAGATTGTATTTATTGCATTTAGATATAAAGGCGAATGTAAAAACTAGACACCCTATGATGTATTATTATCTATAGTGATACAAATGTACCTATTAATAAGTTGATAATTGAAATTTATTTAACCTTTCGCCAGGTCGAGTTGCTAATTTAGCAAAGCAATAAGTATTAAGAATTGGAATCTATAACTTAGTTATAACCATGGCCTTGTTGTGTTTAGTTAAAATGTGATATAATTATGGTTTTAGTTTCTTTGTTGGTGTAACAAAAATCTTGGCTTAGAATAACTTTGTTAGCATAAAATTGATTAATGTTGATACCTATATGATTTAGGTTCAGTTATTTTTCTACAACCATATAAGACTTGCACTTTTCACTTCTTGATCGAAATGTAATTAAATAATAAAGAATTACCTGGTTGAAATTAATGTTTAATTTCGCCCCCCTAAATATACAGTGAATTTATATAGAAAACCTGTGACACAGATAACTAGTTAATACCTCGAAGCGTGACGCTTACGATTAAAATACTTTTTTCGCAAATTGTGTGTGCTACGTCCTCTGGACTATAATCACCATTTTATGGGCGAATGCAATTTACAAGCTCAAATAACATCATCACAGTGCACTGTCATGCTGAATGTTTTCCCTTCCTTTTTCTAAAGTAATACAGTTAATAGGACTGCACGATTATTATGAATACCTTAGACTACCCATAGGACATTAGTTCTAGGTTAGGGTAGGTACCTTCTTCCAATAGTCACCTCTAAGAAGAATAAACGGCGCAATAGTTAGTCATTATATACAAATTAAAACCCGCAACACGATTCATAAGCAGTGTCCATGGCGAATGTCTGACTTGAAACATGCCATTACATTAGGTAATCATTATTCGTAGCCCAATCCTCACATATGACCAAAGACAAAGAAGACCCAAAATGACTCATTGCAAATTACCAAGCTTTTTCTTAGGTTTTTACCTCGTTATGGTACTTATTCACGAAAACAATACACTATAGCACACGCACACCTGCGAAACTTTAAGAGAAATGGTATTGACGCTCATTGTTTTTTCACTAGCCTACTATAACCAAAAAAAATTACATTCCTATAAACCGAAATGTATTCTATATTTGAACAGTTAACGTTTCTTTTCAGTCCTGATACACCGGTGTACCAGCGCGGCTTTATGCAATGTATAGATTTGGCCACCGGTGTACCGGCGCGGGTTTATAGACTAATCCATGGCAAAACTGAATGGCTGCATCTCGCTAGCTATTGACAGATCTATTCTATAAGTATTCTAGCGGCATGGCCGTCAGGCGCTATTTAGGTAGTCAGGTTAGCCAGGTATTATTTCATCAATTAATAATGGCGTCAGTCTCGTCTGTCGGTGGACTACACGAAAAATTTCGTAGATAGTTAATAGATTATTACGAACTAGCTACGCGCCGAGGTTTCAACCGCGTGGTGATGGATGGTAATCATGATGATGAAAGTATCATAATATGTGCTTCCTCGGAGTATAATCTAAACATTGCGAAATTTGATTTCGGTACCGTACAGACGTTAAGGTGTGATAAGGTAATAACAGACAGAGAGACAGTTTTACTTATATTAAAAAATAGACTAAAATAAAAGTAGCCCAAGATACTCCTAGCCTATTATACCTAGCTGATGTTACAACATTTAAGCAACATTAAGCAATTGTGTCTTTGTAGCTTAACTAAATTTAAGGTAAATATGTAAAACGGGCTTGCTGCATGCTTTGGTTTCATACTGTAAATGCAGCAAGCAACGAATTAAGAATAAAATAAATAAACATCAGCTAGGTATTTGTCAATGAAAGGCCCCTATAAAATCGGTCCAGTCGTTTCATTAGCCGGAACAAACAGGCAGACAAAAATAAAAATAAAATATTTTGTTTTATGTAAGTACAGTAAGTAAGGTAAACCATGTTAATTAATTTGTATATTTATACTGTTGGTTTAAAATACACATACCTATATACTTAAACTCTAATAAAATGATACACATGACACAGTGTGAAAAATAAATAGTTAATATGACTAAAACTAAATTTAAACATAAAACTTGGATAATAAACAAACATTGGCACTGTAGCATAGTTATTGGCAGTATAAATTGAATATAATAATGGGCACGTAATTAAAGCAAACAACTACTATTAATTTAGTTTAGTAATCACTGTAGAATAATTTATGTCAATTTAATACTAAATTAATATATACACATATTAACTGTCTTTGTTCATTATCAGCCAATATTTTAATTAAAAACTCGTGTGTCAATTTTTTATTGGCCTCTAAAATATGTGGTCTAAAACCATATATTAAGTATTATAAATATATCGTTTTTTACTTCCTTCTTGACTTCTTGTTCTATTCTACCTGCCTTGTTAATATTATGAGAACGCTAGTTAGGTATTTCCTGTTTTATGTTTTTTTGTAATTTTAGTATGTACCTATGTAATATAATATTCTTTCGAATAATGTATTGCCACTAGTACCTAGATGTCTTAAGAATAACCTTAATATTTGGATTTTAAAGTCATAGTGTCAATCATTAAGGGGTGCCAACAATAGTACAGTTTACCCTATATACTTTCATATGCATTTAGTCAAAAGCTGATAATTAAAACAAACACTCCCATTTTATTTATGAATTTTATTCAATTATATCATGTAGAACAAAACTGATTTGTTAATAACTAAGAGCTACAAGTTAGGTACCTACTTATGGAAATTAATGAAGCCATTGACTGATGAAAATTTATAAGGTTTTATGTTTTTAGTTGATTTTTCCTGATATATAAGATTCTATGTGTTTGTACACTTTATTGTACACGTTGAACAAAATGACATCAACAAATACATTAAAAACATTAAAAAACATTGTACAATGGGCGATCTTATCGCTAATAAGTGATCTCTTCCAGACAACCTTTGGATGGAGATGACTTCCTAAACTACAAAAGACGTATTTAATTAAGTAGGAACAAAATTACTTAGATACACAAAAAATAATAATATAAAATATTGTATATTATTTTTTATTCTATATGAACCCCTATTTCTCCTGGGTCATGCTATAACTTGAGAATGGATGGAACAATCTTGCTAATACTTTTTTGTTGTGTTAATTATTGTTAGGAGAAAGTTTTATGAAAGATGGGAGGTTATGGCGACTACTACGCGAACGAAGTCGCGGGCAGTCGCTAGTAAGGTCAACTCGGCGAAGATCGGACAACGAGAATTACAACGAATTCAGCTGAATTACGAAGATGGCAACACAATCAACCGGTTAATAAAGCCGTTCTAGTTCATATACATTGACATAGATGGCGATATGTGTAGTGCAAACTGTAAAAACCAGTTTTTAAATTTTAGTACAGTGAGCGACTTGCATTGAGAGTGTATCACGTGCTAACAAAAAAGTTCAAGTGTTTAAATATCAGTTATTTTTCAGATCTATGCAAGTAAGGTCATTCTTTAGTAATGTAGCTATTTAATTAATAAATTACATTAGTATTATACACGTTTTTTACTATGTTATTCTTAATATAAATAACACCTACCCTCAAAATATGTAGTGGGGAAGTCCGTCTAGGTGTTGGAGGGTAATAAACGTCATATGCCGGTCTTCGCCACATTCAGAAGTCGTCAACCATTGGTGTCCAATTAAGTTTCTTTAAAAATTTAAGTACCTATGTAGCAGTCCTGGATTTGTCAATATGCCGTATAGGCCGCGGCCTAGGGGCGGCGGCGTCCTAGCGGCGGCAAATTTCAGAGGACGCTCACTCACTCGATTTCAGAGGATAAAAGTCAAACAAGTTCACTGGTTTTCTCATGGTTTTTTTTATACTAATACGTTAAATCCCTATAGAAAATCATCCCTATCGAAAATTATGAATCCAAGTACCTACTGTTATTGTAGGTACCTTTTTTATCTTTTATCTTTATTACTGCGTGAGTGGTTTGTTGGGGAATGTCACTGGCAGTCCAAATTTTGTTTTGCGTGGTAATCGAACCGTTGCGTCATCCGCCATCTTGATTTTAATTTTTCAATTTTAGTTTATTGAATAACTCGTTTATTTTTAATTTCACACGAAAAAATATTTACAAAAGTAGAAAATAATTGAATTTAAAATTTAGATTGTGAAATTTTTTTTCTAAGATCGGTATTGTCCGATTTAAAACCAAAATAGGGGGCGAATTTTTCTTTGATTTACAACTCGTTAATTTTCAATATTACATGAAAAATTGTTATGGACAAAGTTGTTGAATTGATTAAATATAATTAACAATTTTTCATGTAAAATTTCGGTTATAATTCGGAAAACAGCGATCTTAGAAAAAAAATTGATAAGAATCTTAATTGTAGGAAATTCAATTCTTAACAACTTTTGTGTACTTAACTATTTTTCGTGTGAAATTACAAAAAAACCAGTTATTCAGTAAACAATAATGTACCCTTAAAATCAAGATGGCGGATGATGCAACGGATCGATTACCATGTAAAATAAAATTTAGACTGCCAGTGACCTTCCTAACGAATGCTGAAGGAAAATTGCTACTTAAATTTTTTCCAGGGATGCCCTTTTGTTGCGCTAATTCGACTGGGCTAATTCGTTTATTTAACTTTAGTGCCTTCCTTACTACAAGTTTTTTTTTGTCTGAGTTTTTTTAAGATTACTAGCAATCTGGGTTGCATATTACTAGTAATCTTATTAACCCCTCCAACTAAGCTAAATATGCTTGTGTCTGGAGTTTGGAGTAGGTTCACGTCGATAGTGAAATGCATCCATTTCGGATCGAACTCGCGACCTCTCGATCGCAATTGAAAATTATTATTTTAGACCTGTACTTGGGGCGGCTCAAATAAAGTGGCCTACACTCATAAAAAATATAAATCCGGCACTGCTATGTAGAGTACCTAAGGCAGCTGCCCTAATGTAACGGTCTACGAATTCGAAGATACATATAACTGCCTGCTAAGTAGCGGTTTCCGGTTCAGTTTTTTTGTTTAAAAAAATTATTTATAGTTTATTTATTTATTGCACAGTGTAATACATAGGAGTTCATAAAACTAACTTTAGTACAAAGACCCCGCTTTCCGAAGTTTGGGCGATGCAATTTACAGTATTTTATTATAATACAATACCTATAATTAGCATCTAATTTTGTTATAGTATTGCACTATTACTTCCTCATAACCAATCACAACAATATTGTGCTACAGGTGCAGGATCTGGCTTAAATTGTTTCAAACGTAATAGGTAATTAATTTTAAGGTTTTTAGTTATTTCAGCCATGGGAAAATAAACTCGGAAAACGGACAGAGCGTCGTATTAGAACGTCCTATTAAATTTAATTTATTAAGTGATAAAATTTTACTATAAAAAACATTAATTATTATTCACGGTATATGTTTTGTACCCCTGAAAGTGCGAAGTATGCCGGTCTGACCCGACAAATGCTGCAACTGGCGAAAGTAGTTACAGGAACTTCCACTCGTACACACTACCTATAACTGCACAGACTACCGCAAGCTAAGTAAATTTGCCACTAGACGGACTTACCCGCCATGGGAGCCAAATCCGTCTATTTGCACTGTGTTTCAAAAATGGTTGTTTATTCCATGAACCGGTGGCTTCTATGTAATTTTGACATATTGATTGTCAGATCAACTCTCAACTTATCATCTTGTTTGACAACATTTTACATAAGGGTTATAACATAACCAAAATAAGTCAATTATTAATATTTTTAAATGACCTATGCCGGTCTTCGCTGAGTTGAGCTTAATAAATAAATAGTTCATATAGGTACATACTGTAATAATATAAATATCATTAAGTATTATTGTAGGGAAAACTAGCAAGGTGTAGTCACAAGTTAAATTTTCTAAGCTGATCCTTGAAGATAAGAAGTGACTGTGATTGTCTGATAGAAACCAGCAATTCATTTCTCAAGCAGACAGCTTGCATGGAAATTTCACATATTTTCGAACCCTGGCCACAGTGCACACCAAGTATAATACAAAAGGATTACTCAAAATAAAAAAAAAACTAGAATCTCATAAAATATGTTTTATTGATGTTTTCTCAATCCTCTGCTTCTTTCTTTCCTGATATTCCTGTACATTATCAAATTTTCTTTTGTACAAAACTTTAATAAATTCAAAATTATTGTCAATACCATTAGACTCATTAATTTGTAGATTATTGAATACTTTTTCTATTTTGCATTTCTCGAAACTAACATTATCACAAGTTACTGTCAATCTATAATGAGATAAACAACACTCAGATGCATTATACACAAAAAGTGATGAATTAAGAAACTGAATGGCGGTAGGGAATGTTTCCAGTGGCAGTTTAGTTTCAAGTCTTTCAATAAATTTGCCATTTTCAATATTCACCCTATAAATGAGGAGATTATTGTATGTATGGACGGAAACTGCCAGTAAGCTTGTATCTTTATTAAGTTTAGTTACAGCTAAATGTACAATTGGTAATGTTTCAACTTCAATTCCTTCTTCATCCATCTTCTTGGTGAAGTCATCCTTTAGTTGCTCATCATTCACATGATTGTAAGTATTGATTGAGCAACAACATTTTCCTTCAGTATATTCCCAAATTTTTAGTTCACCATCACCAGACGCACTCACAAGAAACTTATTGTCATGCGGCAACAGTTCAATATGGTTCACAAACTCTTTGTGCCCTAGACAATAAGTTTGTATGTTGTATGAATTGGGGTAACATGACACTTTTATTTTTTCGTCTCTATCTGAAGTAATGATAAACTTCCCACTGCTTGTCTGTAGAATATCCAAAAGCAAGCTCAGATGACCCAATAGTTTAGTTCCAGTGTCTTCTATGATTATGTTAAAAATAAGCACATCGCCACTTTTGTCTGCTACCAAGACGTGAGAGTTGTCCACGGTAAATCTGATTTTACTGGCACTTCTTGGTAGCGTGAACAATTTGGGGCTTGTTGATAAAGGCAATTCATAGATAACAAGCTGTTTTGATGTGGATGTTATAACAGCCAAGTGCTTACTATTACCAGAAATTGCGATATCAGCCAAGTTATCATTATCTTGCGGTTTTATTGGAACTGGAACATCGATAATGCTGTGGTCCGAATAGTCATACAAATCTATTTGTAGATTTTTTGCAATAGCAATGTACTTCTCAGTCACTGATATCGAAGACATTGGGCTGGTTCTAGTAACAGACCGAAGGATAATTTCTAAATAAATAATATAGTAAAAAGTTTTACCTAACTAATCTAATCTAACCTAAAAGTGCAGTCAGAATCAGAAGACCAGTGCTGCCAGATCGAAAATTGGATTGCGTACTAAAACTCTGTAAAAAGCGCTAGATTTTCGAAATTTCACAAGTCAAAAAAAGCACTAGATTAAGCACTAAACATATTATTATGAGAATTAAAAAAAATAACAGTAAAATTAAAACATACGTTTAATCAAGGAAACAGTTATAAAATCAATACACGAAATAGTTAGTATTAAATGTAAACATACCTACATTGATGTACATTATTATTAAACTCTTTTCTGCTTATATGTACACACAGAATTCGCTTTATAAAATCTATGTACCTATATACACATCGTTTTTGTATTATCACCAGCCATAGGTTTCAACCATTGCATAACTGGCTGATTATTTTGATTAGATTTTATACCTAAGTACGGTAGATTGCGAATAAGTACTCAAACGCATACGACATAGGGTATATTGAAAAGCACGTACTGAAATGAAAAAGCAATGAGTAAACAAGTTAAACCAACGACAGGTACAAATCTTAATTTTAGGGGATGAGCCCATAGTTATAAATATAGATAGAGAATAGACGATCAACAAAACCAATGGTTACTAGGTTAAAAAATAATTATTTACCTACTTAAGTACGTAATGTAACGAACACATGTCACGGTTGAGACTAGTATAGTTCCTAAGGTCAGAGCCTAAAAAAGCACTAGATTTTCCACTAGGCACTAAATTCTTAGATACGGCACTAAACATGCCCAAAAAGCACTAGATCTAGCGCCGAAAGCACTAAAATGGCCGCACTGCAGAAGACTATATACATACAGTCCCACCATCTTATCTGTTCAGGTGACATTGTCGCTAGTGGAGAATATAGTACTGCAACCTTAGAAATTCTCCAAGAAAAAAGGAATCAAAACATTGGGCAGTCTTTCAAGCCACTCTTTAATCTGCAAATTCTACTATTAAAATCCTACTAATATTATAAACGTGAAAGTTAGTAGGTCTGTATGGATGTATGTAGTAGTTCCGATTTTGCCCACCTGAACAGATAAGTTGGTGGCACTATACTCTAATCTATGCAGAAGACTAAGAAGTGTTGCCAACTTGGCTCCAGCAAATACGTCTAAGAAGCCGGTAGAAAAGTCGCTAAATGTTGCTATACATTTTTATTTTATTTTATTATTAACTAACTTTTACTTTGGGTTTTGGCAACTTTATATCAATAATGTATCTATCTAAAGATCCTCGCAAATTTTGGCATTTATAATATAAGGTAGCAAATAATTAATTATCTAAGGATTAACTATAATATTCTTTCTACATATTATTATATAAAAATGAGCCCCTAATTTCAAGTTCAAGTTCAAGTCATTTATTTCGCTTTAAATTGTGGTTACAATGAAAGATCTTAAAGCTATAATGTTTAGTACAACACAACTTTTGCCTATTTGGCATGCGAAAATTTAAATCTTAATCTAAAATTATATTAAATTTAAGGTAATATACATTAAAATCCTAAGTTAACTAGGAAAAACCAACTAATATGTTTATAATACATGACACTGTAGGTACTATACTCTATATTACTATTTTAATGATAAACTAAAATTATACTATATGTTTGATATTAGGATGGGCTATATTTATGGTCATTATGTGAAAAGAAATGATTAATTTGATAAAAGCTACAATCAATTAACCATCTGAAAAGTTTGACTTTGAATTTTGGGAGTGGAAATGATTTTAATGATTCTGGGATTTTATTAAACACTCTTTACGCCATAATATAACAATTTCTGCGGTAAAGCTCATTATTACACTGCGGAAACAGTTTCAACAACAGTATTTCTCCAGTTCACGCTATAACTTGAGAATGGATGGAGCAATATCGCTAATCCTTTTTTTGTTATGTTAATTAATGTCAGGAGAAGGTTTGTGTGAAAGAAAAACCAAAAACATATGGGAGGTTATGGCAAGGCCGCAGGCCGAGCCTACTACGCGAACGAAGTCGCGGGCAGTCGCCAGTCTATATTTATAAAAATGAACACCTATTTCTCCTGGTCACGCAATATCCTGAGAACGGCTATACCGATTTCTTTAAACAAAATTTAAATGTTTTCTATTCTAATACTTCGTAAAAGGTTCTTCATTAAAGAAAATTAAAAAGATGGAGGTTATGGCAGGGCCGAAGGCCAAGCCTACAACCCGAACGAAGTTGCGGGCAGTCGCTAGTAATAAAATTAAAATATATTATAATCAAAGTTATGCCATATTTTTAAGAAAAAGTTATAACAATGACAGTTAGGTATTATTAATTCTATCTAGTTTTCTATTAAAATCTAAATATTTTCTTTTCTGTTTCGACCTCTGAATCATCGGGAGGGATACAGGTTCGCTCAGACTTAGTATTCTTGAAGTTGAATGCTGTGGGTCATAAACATCTTCAAATTAATGTGGTTTCTTAGTTTTAGTTAGGCACATCTAATGGCAGCTCATAGCTGAAACATGTCATTTTCATTCGTTTTAAAGTAAACCTGGTTATCGAAAATGAATTCAGGGTTTCAAGACCCATTAGATTGCGTAGCGCTGTTGTGTTGATCATACATAGGTAGATCATGTACAAAAAATCATATCTAAAGAATGCCGATAAAAAGTCACCAGAAAAGTCGATAGATTATTTTTGTCGCTAAATGCAAATAATATGTCGCTTTTACTAGGAGAATGTCGCTGAATCTAATGATAATGTCGCTAAGTTGGCAACAATGTTAGACTTCAGAACATAGATAGATCATGCGCACAGATTAGGAAGTATGCGTTAGCATCCATTAGCCTGTGGATAAATCAGATTATATCTCAGAGTAAAAATCAAAAGAGTTATCACGGTAGTAATAATACTATGAGTGAGCGAAATGAGTGGGAAAAAAAATTGTGTCGTGCTTGTAGTCTCACATTTTTTTGGCTGGGCACACTTCGCAAGTGTGCCAAACAGTTGTAAGAGATTTAAGTAATTCTAGTGAAATCTGTGTTAAAAATTAAAAAACGGTGTTGTATTTGTCGGCTGAGAGCCCGACATGAAGTGTCACCCGGTATGAACAAAACACGTGATGTCTATTCCAACTTTTATCTTCGATCACTTATTATATTATAGCAACAGAGACGTGCGCACGCAGCGAGCGCTTGCAGTCAAACTGGGCTGCGGTTTTTTTTTATTTTAGAACGGACTAATGCTGTTTGCCTCTACCGGCATTTACAGCGTCACCGGACGGTTGGCGAGCGCAGATGGCACTCAGCCAGATGCGGGCGTAGAGGGCGCACCGCCTAAGGCGATCGTTGAAGACGCTTCGCCGCAAGGAGAGGAGTAGGCGACTTGCTCAAGGGCACCACTAAGGTACGGACCTCGGCTTGGGCCGTCGCCAGGAGAGAGGGGAGTCGGATAGAATCGCCCCGGTACATAAGTGTACCGTTGAAAGTGGGCCCTATGAATTTTTACTCTATGACTATTTGGAGAGAATCTAACCAAGACATAATTTTTGCCTCGAGCTCGCCGTCGAGCTCGGTGTCTGAATGTGGGCTGCGGTTGCCAAGCGCAGCTGTTTTATAGGTGACTGTTAGGAAGGGTGTGCGGTGAGTCAACCGCACGCCCGTTGCGCATGCTTGGACATAAGCTCGTCCTCGAGCGCTATTCGCTTTCTGAAACAATAGAAACGTTCGTTCATCCTGACATATAAGTGACAGGGATCTTAAGCTATCTGATCACACACACATTTTTCTGGTCCAGTTAACATTAACCCTTCAGCAAATTAGGTTGAAATCACCATCACACAACCTATGCCAGCTAGGAATACTACTGTAACATCATCACCCACATCAGTCAACCTTCTCACCATCAACGTGTACGTATCGTGTGTCCAGCTAATCTCAAACGAGAGACTACTGTAGCACATTAGTCACACTCTCACAATATATTCCCAGCTAGTCCCATAAGAGAGACTACTGTAGCACATTAGTCATAGTTCGTCACATATCCTCGAAAAAAGAACGGTCATTATCTATTGACGCCAGCGATCGAATAACATTTTATATTATGGTTACTCGATAGATCAACACGACGCTAACATAGTAGTGTTTAATATTTAAATATTATATAGTAGCGTTTACGATACATAGTTCATCATCCTCATAATCATCATTATCATCACCAGCTGTTTCTCTTTTTTTATTTCCTTTTTTTTGTATCTCCCTTCAGTATTAAAACTGGACCGGTTTTAAGCTAGTCCGGATAGTAATCCCTTTAGCTAAGCTAGTCTGGATAAACATCCCTTTAGCAATGGCGTTGGACCGGATCAACCCTTCAACGCGAGACACATCAGACATCTTTTTTCATTCACACTTTTCAGACATTTATTTTTTTATCGTTTTATTGTTTTTTATAGTCATCTTTAGGTCATGTACGTAATTGCATTCGTGGTAATAACTATTGAATATGGTACATTTTGCTAAGATTCTTCAGAGACTTATTTCCACTTCCTGATATAATATTGCTATTGCTCACAGACATTTATTCGCTATTAATCGCAGATATGGTTTTGCTATTCAAGGAAATGGTATCATAAGCTAAGTTGACATTATAGTGATCAGTTTCATGCACAAGATTGTTTCATCGCTATCCGCCGTCACGTCATCACACGATATCTAACGGACCAAAAGGTCCCCAAAGTACTTCATGGAAATTTTCATGGGCATACAATTTTTTTCCTACTAATATTCAATGATGATATCATTCATAAAATTAACTTCAAACTAAATAAGCTACATACCTATTTATATTGTGCTATATGATATTCAATGGTAAGAATCTACATGTAGACTACTGATGAAATTATGCATCAAATTTAAAATATTTAACCAACCAAAACAAAACTGCAACTTTGAACCAAATAAATGGAACTAGGTATATGGGTAAAACAGGTTTTACAAAACAGGTTTTATGAACACTTACACAATCCAGGTATCTCATCAATGCTAGTAATCCCTTTGTCCACCAAATCTATTTCAGGATTCCCGATATCTTTAGCTTCTTCTACAACTTTCTTAGCCTTCGACATTTTGGCTGTGTTTGGAATACAGGAAACAGGCGGATGATGACTCATAACAATACCAGCTGTTTTCCAAATCCAAAACCTTCACAAATATTCACAGATAAATAAAACTGACATAAACATCATTTTTTCTCTCTGTAGTCCAGAACTGTGGGTGGAGGACGGTCGGTTAGAAAACAGAGAACACTTGAAACGAATTGACATATAACGGAGAGCACTTTCAGATGGAGAGCACTTTTAGATGGAAAGCACTTGTTATATTTAGGTTGCCTACTCGAAATTTTACATATATTCGAGTAACACGCAGTGGTTATATTTAGAAAGTAAACATTGTAATTTATATAGTAACATAAATTCGTTTTATCTACATAGACATTTTATACAAGACAGCTAATAAACAAAACCGTTGCTAGGTAACACATTGTCGATGATAGGTATATCTAAATAGGTTACAAGCTTTTGATACATACATAAAAAGGTCCTATTCTAGAACACCCCCACTTAATCCACAATGTTTCATACAGAACTGGTGTTTCTGTCTAGCAACCACTTTTGTCAACATATCAGCAGGCATAAGGGCTGTTTCGCAATACTTAATACAGATAACCCTTTGCTCTGCCAAATCTCGTACAAAATGGTACTTAATGTTTATATGCTTCGACCGCTTCCTTATTGAAGAAATATAAACTAGTTTACTTGCACTTTGACTACTTATCACTAAATATTGTAATAGTGTCAGTCCGGTCCGTCAGTTCAGCATATAAACCTTTTACAGAAACTACTTCCTTTGTAGCCTCACATATTGCGATATATTCAGCTTCTGCAGTACCTAATGCTATACATTGCTGTTTCCTAGACTGCCAAGCTATCGCAGCACCACCGAAAAACCAGGTATAACCAGAAAATGATTTCCCATCAGGCCCATTCCCCCAATCCGCGTCCGCGTAAGCTACTATAGGTTTGTTACACTTCTTGTAACACAGCGATAGTTCCACTGTCCCCTTCAGATACCTGAGAACATGTTTCAGTGCTGCCATGTGTGATGAGTCATTGCAGTTGTTGAATTGACTCAACATTGTGACTGCGAATGATATGTCTGGTCTAGTACAACACGCAAGGTATAATAAATAATAATAATAATATTTATTTCCAACTTACTAAGTATTACTTACTAATAGCCTATGTACTTAGGTTACAACTATATGCTAGAGTACACCATAAACATTTATTTCATTTTTCATACTATATAAAGCTCGATTACCATTCATGTACTGACTGATTCACTGATTGACATAAATGGTACGGTATGAAGGAGCAATGGGGGGTATAGAAGATGTAGGGGAAAAGTGTAGGGGGGGTTCTGAAACCAAAGGGAAAAGTCTGAGATGAGCTGAATGTGGAAGTCTGATGGAACTGGTGAACGGCTCTCGGAAACTATAAAAGATGAGGGGTAGGTGTCAAAACTAAAAATGACCAAAACCCTGAGCAACTGCCAAAAATTAAAAAAAAAACATGCCTCCCAAACAAAAGACGATCGCTCCCATACAAAATGTAAATGCTTATAATTCCTAAACCGTTTGAGATAAGTATAAAGTGTTTGACCAAATGTCATAGGGAATCGAAAGGGTAATTTAGTAAAAGTATCAAAAATCCAAGATGGCGGATTCAAAATGGCGGCCGAATTGAAAGTTGGTCCGATCCGGCTCAAAATTGGTATCGGTAGGTTTTTGGAGTTCCACATTCAAAATATGAAAACCATTTTTCGATGACGTCATTTTTCAGTATGGCCGCCATACAAATGTTTTTTCGGAAATTCAATGGATCATTTCTCCCAGTGGGCGTGATGGGGATTATAGGTTTGTAGTGTAAAATGTAGGATTGAGATAGGTGACTTTAGGAGAAACTGAATGGAGCTGAACGTGGAATACCAGGTAGAACAGGTCAACGGTTCTCGGAAACTAAAAAAGATAGGGGGTAAGTGCCAAAACTAATGTTGACAAGCACCCTGGGCATTTTCTAAAAATTAAAAAAAAAACACACCTCCCGAACAAAAGACGATCGCGCCCATACAAAATGTAAATTCTTATAACGCCGAAACCGTTGAAGATAGGTACAGGGTGTTTGAACTAATGTTTAAGGGGACCGAAAATGCAATTTGGCGGAAATATCAAATATCCAAGATGGCGGATTCAAGATGGCGGCTACCTTAAATATTAGTCCGATCCGACTGAAAATCGATATTTAAGGGTTTTTAGAGTCCCCAATTCGAAATATGAAATCCATTTTTCGATGACGTCATTTTTCAACATGGCCGCCATACAAAAATTTTTTTCTGAAAATTTATCGTTGTTTTTCGCCATGTTTTCATGATGGAACGCTGAGGCTTTCTAGGTGATAAGTGTAGACAGTCGTCTTACGTATTTAAGTGACACCTGAAATGTGCTGAATCTGAACCTTCTAATGGAACAGCTTGACGGGTCTTGGAAACTAAAAGAGATAGGGGGTAAGTGCTAAAACTAATATTGACAAGCATACTGGGCATCTCCTAAAAATTTAAAAATAAATACACCTCCCAAACAAAAGACGATCGTACCCATACAAAATGTAAATGCTTTATAACGCCGCAACCGTTAAAGATAGGTACGGGGTTTTTAAACTAATGTTTTAGGGGACCGGAATTGCAATTTGGCTGAAATGTCAAAAATCCAAGATGGCGGATTCAAGATGGCGGCTACCTTAAATGTTAGTCTGATCCGACTCAAAATCGATATCTAGGGGTTTTAAGAGTCCCTAATTAGAAAAATGAAACCCATTTTTTGATGACGCCATTGGTCAAAATGGCGAGGCCGCAGGCCGAGCTATATTGACGAGGCCGAAGGCCGAATGTGCTTCTAAGTGAAGCGAGGCCAAAGGCCGAGCGTCCTTCTAAGCGAAACGAGGCCAAAGGCCGAGTGAGCTCCTAAGTGAAGTGAGGTCGAGGGCCGAGCGTTCTTCTAAGCGAAACGAGGCCGAAGGCCGAGTGAGCTCCTAAGTGAAATGAAGCTGAAGGACAAGCATCCTTCTAAGCAAAGCGAGGCCGAAGGCCGAACGTGCTTCTAAGCGAAGCGAAGCTGAAGGTCGAGCATGCTTATAAGCAAAGCGAGGCCGAAGGCCGAGCGTGCTTCTAAGCGAAGCGCGATCAGGTTTTGTGCCCACGAGGAAATAGAAGCCTTTCATGGCGAGTTCGAAGGCCAAGCTTTCGCAAACTTTATATCAAAATGTCAATGATCTTCAATGCACATGTTAACATAGGTAATGTTAATGAATTAAAAACATCATGAACACAACTATTAGTACGAGTACTACTGATATGACATGCTACAAATAACCGTTTAATTTCCTTCGTATACTTGGGTTTGTTCTTATAAATTTGAGTCCAGACAACCTCCACGCAGTGACATAAAAAGGGTGCAACGTCTTCTAAGAAGCTTAAGTGTCACAGTTAGCTGGAAAACTAATGAAGACATCTTAAGCTACTACTTACTTTTCAGCAATAAATATATATATAGTAGGCCTATAGGCCTTTCAAGGGGACACATACACAGATATAATACACAGATTTCGAAGGTCAAGATCTTAATCATGGTAGAGATGCTTGCTGCAATGTATGTAATTAAAATAAATACAAAGTGTGGTGTGGTGTTCACACTTGGAACAGTATTTTTTTCAACTATATAGAATTACAACCTAGCTTATTGAGAAATGTATTCTCTTTGGAATATATCAAGAGAAAGACTTGACTTTACACAATCACTAATTTGACTGTTTTTTAAAGTTACACAAACAACTTACAGCAACTAAAACATGAGTAGGCATTTAATGGTCAAGATGTTTTCTGGTTCTACATTGAATATCGCTATCAAATTGTTCCTTAAGTTAGGGCGGAAAATGAAGATTGGAAACAATAGATTAAATAAAATGTTGCATATTAAAGTTGTGAAGCTGTCGTAAAGGTAGCCACTATAGTTTAGATACAATCTCTAATACATGGTTGAACTTACGTACACCGTGAATAAAATGAATGCCAACGTATTTGTAAAGTTCTTCAATCTTAATTTATATTAATGCCAAAGAATGGAAGTAAAAAGCACTGCGACCCTCCCCTAGGTCAAACTTAATAGGCAGGTTTATTTTGTTTATATTGTGTGATACGTAATTTGGTTTTCTTTAAGTGAAGATGTAGATGGAATATGTATATTTATATGGTAGTGGGAGTTAGCCGAACAAAATTAAAACCAGGTAATTGTCTTAGTACATACTAAATCCAATACGTACCGAACAATGAAGTGCAATCTAATTCCTTAGTAGGTTTTACGGCATATATACATCCATGTGAAAAAATATACATGGAATAATACAATTTTCAAACAAGAGTTACCTACATTTATTATCACATGAGACGTAAAACTTTTACTGCTGAAGACATGCATACGGAAGGACCATTTGGAAGCTGCATGCATCCAAGATAGTCCTGCGACCTTATTTAGTACGTCTTCCACATTGGCGGTGGACGACATACCTGCTCTACCAGACTCTCAGTCAGACGGACAGATGGACAAACGGATAAACAGCATCAACCTACAGTTGGATATAGATAGGGATATAATGATATACTACCACACTATTGCCTACCACATTTAGTTCAAAGAATTTTACCCTAAGACTTAACTGATACCACACATTAGTATTTATACCTTAGTTTTATTATAATATTATGATTTTAAGTGCTAATGCTTGTTTAGATATACCAAATGTTGCAATACATCCCCATACACCGGTTAAAATCAACTTAGAGAAAAAAAATTGATGGTTGGATGGGTGCGTATAGAAAGTGTCTACGAGATTCAAAGCCACACAAATGAATTGAATAAATATGAGCAATGATGAGAAATATTGTTTTAAGATTTATCGTTGGTGTAGTGGTGGCTTTGGAATGTTTGTAGGTTTGATTCCCGGTTAGGACAGTTGTTGGAATTTTCCGACAGAGAATTTCACACTGTCTGGAACACTGCCCTATAGGTGACAAAAGGCCTTATACGAGTATGGGACCAATACGTACCTGGTATGGGTGTTTGATAAATACATGTACCTACCTGTCTAAGATATGTAAGCATGAACATGATGGTATGTTTTGTTTAAAATATGTATATCATTATTTACGTTACATATAAATTACTTTTACTAAAGTTAAATTCCAGGGATCCTTTGAAACAAACTTATACTACATGCTTAAATATTTATTTTAAAGTTTACTTGTAATGAGTTTCGTGTGAATCAAAACAAGAAATACAAAAAATGATATATAATGTTTACAAAGACCGTATAAACAAAATGGATGGCCAAGTCTTAAAAGGCGTTACGATTTGTAAAAAGTTTAAGAGATCTTTATGGTAGAGACGCTGTTTGTACGTTCAATTGAATTGTAAAATATTCTCCATGTAATGAGAATGTACTTACTATATTTTGTTTAGCTCCATATATATACCTTTTAGTATAATACAATGACATACATACATATAAAAATATCATACTTATAGAATAAGAACTTAGCTGATTGAAAAAGAGCAAGCATTTTTAATTTTTCCTTATAAATATCAAGAGAAGGACTTGATTTGAAAAAAAACGTTCAATTGACTACTTTTACAGTAAACAACTTTGAGAAGGTTCGATGGATTATTAATTATGTATGTAGGTACGAACTGACCATTTTATATTTTGATATTTATACTGACCAATATAAATGTATTATTTGTGGCTCCGCAACACAGCTGACGATTGAACTACCTATTTGCAACCAGTCCACAATATACACAGGCTTCGACGGGGTCAAGAGACACGTACAAACACACACATGAGAGCTAATGCAATCTAATTCCTTAATCGATGTTACAACATCCAAGTATTTACGGATAAGGTTTAAAGGAGTTATAAGGAGTCTACTTACAACATAGTTCAAAGTTTTTTTTCTCTATGTTAGTGTATGGATAGTTTTTTATTTCACACATTATCAATAATTCAAAACACGTAGGAACAAAATATTGAATGGAATAGAATTATATAATAGGTAGTAGTAATGATTAGGTGGCGATCTCCATCCATCTTGTATACATTGGTGTCAGTACAAGTCTATCCGCTAGAATTCTGATGCCAGTGTTGTTGCTTATGTCTACTCTGGACATGAAGGATGCTATGCGTTTCCTCTGGATGGAATGAAATGAGCCGACCCGGGGCTGTGAACATTTCAGAAGCGCTACAATGCCATAATACTTATATTGTTATAGGCGCCTCGCGTTCTATATTGGCGTCATCCTTCAGACTGGAAGTTACAATATGACTAAAGTACTGTAAATTATCTACAATTTTAATAAGTTGTCTTACATATGTATTAACGAAACAACTTTATTCAGACATATACTTAAGGTAGAGCCGCTGTCTGTATACTCTATATATTATTACTTCAGTGTTTAGACTGGTACGATTAGGGTAGAAAGTATTGGAAGGCCAAAAGCTATGGAAAAGGAACCTTTGAATAAAATAGTTGTACTTATTCGTACCTAATTATATAAGGAACGTCCCATGTAACCTGAGTTAACTTTGTTGCAAAGATTTCATACTCATGGATGTATCAGCTTCTTCATCAAGTTACTATCGATACCACCTCCATGTAATAGTGAAAACTTAATTACATGTAAAGTTGTTTCACAACAAACAAATTAACTAACGATGACTCGACAAACACGTATATTTTGAATCTCTAACGGCTGCATAGCGAAATGATATTTTGCAATCTGCCCCCAAAAAATATGATGGTTAAAATTAATTAGATTACAGAGATAAATGCTCGGATTAGTCATATGGAGTTGTACCGAACTCAGAAGACGCGTGTTCGAACCTCATCCTAGAATTTGTAATTTTCTCTCTTTTATTGCAATACATACAGGTCTATCTCTGTGCTAAGGACATATTAAGAAACAAAAATGAATCCCTTGGACAGCGTTTCGGACTAATTTCTCTATCATAAAAGCTGCAACAGAAACTTCCATAGTCCAAAGCACTCGAAACGCAGAAGACCGCAATGGATAGCGCTGAAATATTTAAAGAAAATCATCGTCTTCAACCACGACTCCGATGTCAAGAGTGAACGACGAAGAAGGGGGAATTATAATATTCTTATTATAATTCCCCCTTCTTCGTCGTTCACTCTTGACATCTGCTGTGCGCTCCATCCCGCACCGGCCTGAAAATGTATTATCCTACATAATGAGTTTTAGTTTGAAAATGTATGTAAAGATCATTGATGCTATCACTTTTTGCGTTTGAAGTTTAAATTAAATCGCTTCTGTTGTAGTAGTAATCACTTAAAATGTTATTCAAAAGTTTTATAAAATGCGTTTCTATCCAGCTAACCAATCAAATTACTTTAAATTTGGCTGTACCAGGTATATGTATGGTGACTTCATACGATATACAGGCTACCTTTGTGCCAAAGTCCATCAATATTGTTTCAGTAGTTTGAATGTAAAAGCAGGCCAAACAAACAAGCAACGAACCGACAAACACTTTCGCATATGAAATATCGCTACCGATCTCTAATGATCTTTTCGCATTTGGCCAGTTTTGCGGAGTAAAAGTAGTAGTATATCACGTTGTATATGTGTCTGAATTAGTTTTTATTATATGACTTTTGAAGCACTAACGCTTGGTTAATGAAACCAAATTTTGTAATTTATCCCCTAATACGAGGATTAAAATCCATTAGGAAGATATATTCCAAGCTTGCCATGTAGCGCGTCTTAAAGACCAAAGATGGACCAATACCGTTACCACATGGAAAGGCGACCATTTAAATGCTAACTCTTAAAAGATATATATTTAATTATTAATATTAAGTAATTGTAATTGTTGGAAATAAAAGACTGATTATTTTTATTTTATTTATTATACCAAGCTTGAATGTGTGCTTCGCTAACCTAGCAGTTAGGGTGGATAACATTAACACAGATTGTAAGATGACGATGGTTCAGTACCCGTCCATGTATTGTATTTTTATATTTCCTCGAGAGACATTGAAAATTATTTTAACTGCCGTGGTCTGTTCTTTATAGTTTATAGCGAAAAAAATTCGTGGCTGCAGAGAGGCGTATATAATATGGCATGAATAAAGGTAAATTAATAGAAAACTTAGTAAATAATTTTGCTTTTGGATTTAAAACCGCACTAAAGTATATCGTTTTTTAAATGTTTACTGCAAGCTTACTTCTTGATTCTAACTTGATTGATTGACACGGAATTGTTACATGTAAGTAATGTAACATTAAATACGATAGATTTGGTATCGTCTCGGTGGCCTAGGATACGGTTTGTAAGAAGACGCGGGTTCAAAACCCATTTCAGGATGGGCTATTTTTGTGATTAAATGGTAAATCGGACAACACTGATGTCTATTATGAGGTCGTCACCACCCGTCGTACTCCGACGGGTGTGCGGGCAATATTATTACCCAACCTCAAAACTCATTTAATTTTGTCCTATAATTTGACAGTTTGGTCTCGCTAGGCAGGCGTTACGACTTGAACAATAAGATAATACGGTTTAATAACTTACTGAATCATTTTTAGTTCAGTAAGTTATCAAACCGGCCTGAACTTGGAGGTTGGCCGTACCTTACAGCGATAATTTTTTTAATAAACTGAATCAAAAACCTTAAAAAAACCCACCCTAAAATGCTTTATACTAAATAATACTATCCCAAATCATTAAAAGTCACGCATCTGTCCATTCAAACAGTCATAGGTAGTTGTACATTTTTATTGTTTAGTGGTAGTATTCAAGAGCAATATAAAATACCTGAATACCGCTGGTATTCAATTCAGTAGCCTGCTACTTACACAATAATACATATTTTTGAGGTCTAATACTCGTAATAAAAAGTGCTATCCATCTAATTAAAAAACCAAAATTTTTCCTATTGCATTTTGCCTTGCCTCTTATAAATTCATGGGATCCCCAGAAAGTTTTGAGAAACTGCAACAATAACTAAAATGGATTCAATATATTCAATAAATCTTTTCCGACGAGCACGTTACACTCCAATAACTGAAGAGTAGTAGTTCTTGGTAATATCATCATTGGCGGTTAATGACAATCGATCAGTAAGTTGCAAGGGTCAATAAAATGGTAAAAAAATATTTACCCCAAAATGGAACCGATTTCAGCACCGAAAAGTGTAAAAGAACTTGTGGAAATTGGTACTTTTGTACTTTCATAGTACCGACTACCATTCTTTGTAACGGCAATGACCCGTTGACTTTGATATTGTTGCCAAACCGCTGGGTCCGATTCTACTAACCAAATGTTGCTCCAACTTTAACTGAACTGTAGCTGAACGATGACATTTATACGTTTTTTATTGTGCTATTTAAGTTAGTTTTCTATTGTTACAATAAACTTTAAATTAAAACCGAATATGCTGTTAACTATGTAGGTCATGACCGCGACGTTAACGCATATCCGTATATTATATTTTTATATAGGTAGTAGCGTTTAAGATGACGTTACGTTTCAAGTTGTCATCATAGAAATAGTAGAACAGCTTTTTGGGATAGTATCCAACGGATTCGAACTGATGTTGCAACTGAATAGATAGTTGAACGTTGTGAAAAAATAGAATTGGTTTGCAGATGCCAAGCTTTCTGAATAAATTAATTAGAAAGTAACGTTAAAGGATTAACCTTTTGCGTCCCAGAGACATAAATATAATTCAGTTTCATTTATAAATCTTTTGAGTTTATAATCAAGGTATAGGTAGGATTAATACATAACGAAGTTGATTTAGGAAGTTATCGATTTGTCCTGAATAGGGAAGCTAATCCAATCTTAGATGTGACCACCATTTTATTATCTTGGCTTATATTTTTATATCTTAGCAAACTTAAAAGCAAGTGTTGGTTTATTTGACACAACAGAAGGAAGAGTGTTCCACATGTTACATGTCTCCACAAGTCCTACCTACTCTACCTACAACTACATGTCAAACTAAGAGCTATTTTAGACACACAGTCAGACGGACAGATGGATAAACGGACAAATATCATCAACGGACAGTTGGATATGGATACGGACATAATATGATGATATACAACCAAAATACTGCCTACATTTATTTTAAAGAAATTTACCCTTAGACTTAACTGAAACTCACATTGAGCGTTATGTTTTAGTAGTTATACCTAAGTTTTATTATAGTATGATTTTAAGGTGCCAATGCTTGCTTAGATAAACCAAATCATTTGACTCATCCCCATTCACCGGTTAAAATCAACTAAGAGAAATAAATTTTATGCTTGGATGGGTGCCTATAGATGGCCTACCATGGCGTCATGGCGATTAGCACGGATTGTTAGAAGATGCCGGTTCAAATTCAAAACTCGCCGAAAGATAGGTAGGTATTTTTCCACTATAAAGTAGCAATACTTAAGTTCTTACAGTACAAAAATCTTGACAGATATGTATAAATCGACGTACTATTGTAATCGTAAAGTTTTTATAAACACATTAACACACATGTTATGTTAACAACCAGTCTGCAAAAAGATTATAAATATCACACTTATGTTATAAACGTGAATAAGTACGTAAATAAATATATATTCCATATTGAATAAGAACTAAGCTTATTAAGAAAAGTAGAGCTCTTTTAATGTTTCGTTGAATATTTCAAGCGAGCGACTTAACTTGACTTGGCAAAATCCCTAATTTGACTCTATATACAAAGGGTAAAACTATTATAACTTTGTTTAGAAATTTACGAGACTGATCCTAAAACTCTGTGTGACGCCGAACTACAAGCCTGCGCTGATAGCAGGGCAAGAGCACAGTTCGAGAATGGAAACATTTTAGGATACTTTTGTTTTAGTGCATCAATTGATAAATAATAATATGTTTGGAGTGTAAGACAACAATATCGTTGTTGATAAAAATCTATTATACCGTTTTAGCTGAAGAATTATCGTTATTATAGTTCATACGAGTACACACATCTTAAAATATTATAACCATCTTTCATGCCGTCGGATACTAAGTACCTAATGAACGTACACCGCCTAAAAGTACATACACACCCTTAAAACATAGGTAACCCTCCTTCAGAAAGTGAGTTTTAAAAGGCAAAGTAGGAAAGTTAATTACTACTTACTCAATGAAAGGACAGCATTCAAGAATTAAATTCTCGCGGTCGTGTTTGATAACACCTCTGCCGAACCCTACGCGGATATGTAAGCGTGAAGATACGAGTAACGTAGGTAACATACGTTATCTTTTAAATTTATTTTAATTTATTTTTACTTAATTTTGAGTAAACCGGTTTCATTTTATCCATAGATACATTTCAGAAATGTGTTGCACTCAGTCCAGGATTGCTAATGAAACGGCTAACTGCCCGCGACCTTCGCCCTCGCCATAACATCCCAGATTTTCATTTATAAGAACCTTCTCCTGACAATAATTAACACAACAAAAAAGAATTAGCGAGATTGTTCTACCCGTTCTCAAGTTATAGCGTTACCAGGAGAAATAGGGGTTCATTTTTATATATATGTATAGAAGATAAATAGGTAGATTTCAAAGTTTAGTTGTACAGAGTTTTCAGTAAATCAAAACCAAAGAATAAAATAATTACATGTTTTGTTATTTATGTCCATGTTTATCTTCACGAGTTTTGAGTCAAAAGAATAACAGTTTCCATATAAACATTAGTCATAGTCATAGTAGTTTCATGGCACCCTGTTTAAACATCTCAGGCTTTGATTTTTAATACTTAAGCGTTTATGTGATTTCACAAACTAAACTATCTTTATTCCATAGTTCATTTAAACTTGTTTAGTAGTTACCTACGGAGATACTTGGTGACAAACATTCACGGACACAAACTTTCACATAGGTTTTTAATTTTACTCACTGACCCTCTCCTGAGCCGTAGCGTGCGGGTTACAAAGCCACAGCATTCATTTGATAAATAATCAAAGAATTTCTTAAGGTTCCCTACTTTAAGAAATGAAATGGTAAACGCAAGTTGAAAAAAGTAGATTAAATAAAATAACAATTTCAATCATTGGTTAAAAAATCTTAGCCCTGGTAATGCGGAAGACTTTATAAAGATAAAAACATAAATACTTCTACCTTCATCTCATACACACACTCACGCACCCTCCCTTCCACACACACACACATACATACATACACACACCTCATTACACACACACACACACAAACACACACTCGCATACATTGCAAGCTAATAATGTGAAACTTAATGTAGTTAAAAATTGTACTTACCTTACCTATCTAATGTTATTCATCTTTCTGGCTATGTTTAATTTACCTGTTAAAACTGTGAATTTGAAGAGCAAGCAGAAACCTACAACAAAAGTTTATTATTAGTGTAGGTTCTGCGGTCTTATTAATGTAAACCAAACTTGTATTTTACTTAAGACAACAAACAAAGCATTGTATAAGTCTTCATTATAGGTTATTGGTATGTTTTTGGAAAATAAAAAAATATTATTATTATTATTCACATTATTTATTTCCTTTTCTTAAAATTACATTTTTTACAATATTTCTATATACAATAAAAAATAATAAATAAAAAACATTGTAAAAAACCTAATCCTAGATTGCCATCGGCAGCGGGGCATGACCCAAACTACCAGTGGTTAGGGCTGCAGACTGAGGAACCTCCTGACAATACGTGCCGTGTCAAGAAGTACTGCCTTCTGTATCTGTCCCTTGATCCAACCGTCTAGCGAAAGCCTCTTAAGATGTTATTATTATTATTATTTGAAATTATTATTATTCACATTATTTATTTCCTTTTCTTAAAATTACATTTTTTACAATATTTCTATATACAATAAAAAATAATAAATAAAAAACATTGTAAAAAACCTAATCCTAGATTGCCATCGGCAGCGGGGCATGACCCAAACTACCAGTGGTTAGGGCTGCAGACTGAGGAACCTCCTGACAATACGTGCCGTGTCAAGAAGTACTGCCTTCTGTATCTGTCCCTTGATCCAACCGTCTAGCGAAAGCCTCTTAAGATGTTGGTCGAGGCTTTTTGCTATAAGGCCGTTTGCTGAAACTACTATCGGAACAATTATTGTCGAATCAACATCCCACATGGCGGTCACCTCATGAGCTAAGTCTAGGTACTTGCTAAGTTTGTCCTTCTCAGCCTTCACGAGGTTCTCATCATGAGGAATGGTGACGTCAACAAGCATTACCCGGCGCTGAGATCGATCGATCACCACGATGTCAGGCTTATTGGCAACAATAGTCCTGTCCGTGATTATAGATCGATCCCAATAGAGCGTAGCACGACCGTTTTCAAGAACAGGCGTAGGTGCGTACTTATAGTACGGCACCTCAGACTCAATAAGGTCATATTGAAGGGCAAGTTGCTGGTGAATAATCCTGGCTACTTGGTTATGTCTGTGCAAGTACTCTCCATTAGCAAGATGAGAACAACCGGAAATAATATGTCTGAGTGACTCTCCGGGACGGCGGCATGCTCGACAAATGTCGACCGTACCGTCTTTCAGAATATATTTCCGGTAGTTATTCGTCTTGATAACTTCGTCAGCAATAGCACAAACAAAACCCTCAGTTTCACCAAAGAGATCACCGAAACGCAGCCAGTTCACTGAGGCGAGCGGGTCCACGTCAGGCCTTGTTAGGGCCTTGTAGAACCGTCCGTGTAGCTCTTTGCCCTTCCATACGTCTCTACGGTCTTCGATGCTTAGCACCACTGGTTTACGCCAGTTCTCGTTTGCCAAGGAGAGAGGTGTGAGGCTCCTATCAACTGCTATGACATCGCGATGTATCCCACACTCGGTGTTACGGAAATACTCCCGGAGACTGGACACCTCACAGTTGTGGAGGTTCTTGGCATTTAGGAAGCCACGACCCCCCCACTTCCGTGGGATGTATAGCCTCATAACAGACGAGCGTGGATGTAGCATGCGATGTGTTGTAAGCAATTGACGGACCCGCCTATCCAGGGCGTCAAGTTCAGTCTGAGTCCATCTTAGTATGCCAAAGGAGTATATGAGTAGGGGCATCACCCAACCATTGAAGGCGCGCGTCTTGTTGCCGCCCGACAAAAGACTGTTAAGAACTTTTGTTAAGCGGTAGAAGAAACGCTCCTTCACTGTCTGCTTAATGTCCCTATCCATGATACCCAATGACTGTGACATACCAAGATACTTATAGGTTTCAACTTCAGAAAGACATGTGAGAGTAATTGTCTCGGAAAGTTGTAAATTTAAAGAATTCACAACCTTTCCCCGTTGTACATGCATGACCGCACACTTATCTACACCATTATTATCTTATTATTATTATTATTATTATTTGAAAATTTAATATCGACTTCCATTCTATTCAGTTATTGGAGTGTATCTCAAAAATTACTTGACCGAATTTGATGAAATTTAAATGGGACCACACGGGAAGAACCAGCTTTCAAACAAAAAATAATTTTGAGAATCGGTGCATTCTATCGAAAACTATGAGGTAACAAACATTTAAAAAAACATACAGTCGAATTGAGTAGCTTCTCCTTTTTTTGGAAGTCTGTAGAAAACACAAAACATGATAGTCGCGACGCTTTCGGATAGAAAGTGACTATAGCTAAAATACGAACTGGTACACGGTCTAGCTTACGCGGACTGTAATTAAGATTGATGCAAAAGTTTTAGAGGCGAACCAATTATTTAAAAGTTGTGACGACAAGGAAGCAAACATGACACAAGCACTGCGGCCTTCACCTAAAAGGCCGTAGATAAGTAATGTAGTCTGGTTTATGGTTAAATAAGAGATCCATAAAATATATTAAAATAAGAAAACGGATTGTTTTAGTATGTGGTGACTGATATATACACTACAATTCCTGGAATCGTAGTATGTATTCTTAAAAACTATTACATTGTACTTATTATTCGCCAAATTATGGTCACTGGCGAGTCTACAGGTACGCTTCGTAAGTTGTGTTTTAGCCTTTAAACGTACTGACGGCCAGATAGAGAGACAAACCGACATACGCACAGATAGAAAAAGTACGCATTATATAGATGGATATACCTACAACGAAAATGTTCTATAACATTACATTTTTCGGAATGTACGTAGGTAGTAAGTCTTATTTCAATTCATCACTATATTTATGTTGTTAAAAATTCCACACAAACACACATGGGATAATTAGTATCCACTATGAAGTGTCCAAGTTAGAAACATATGTCTATCTACGTCAACATAGTTACTTTCACATATTTATCGTTAACGTGATGTAATGATTAATTTAATTTTTTAATGTATTAATTTTATGATGTAAATGTTTCATTAAATACGTTATTAGAAGCCTTCATCTTCCACATATTTCAAAAATGTTTGCCTGTACGTTTTATTCGAATGTTTTGAGATTGAAGGTAATGTATATGTATATGGGTTATGCTTTGAGAGTGCCTATATATATGCATACATACATTTTTAATGTTTGATTTTTTATGCTCTAACGGCTGCTTAGCGAAACGAAACTTTGCAATCTGTCCCCTAATATTATTCCCGTTATAATAAATTACTGTAAGACGTTCACTGCTAAACATATGCGTCCCCTGTAGATTCCCAAAAGGACAGAATTGGAAGCTATTAGCATAACAGGGTCAGTCTGAGGTTACCAGCCCCATTGGCCGTCAGTTCAAGGTATTACCTATGTGTGATGCCCACTGCCACTTCAACTGGCTTATTCTCTGAGCTATGGAGTCAATAGTTTGTTAAAAATACCCATACATTTTATCCAAAGAACCTCTGCAGTATCCAACAAGATTCAATATACATTAGTACTGCCTAGGTATATCAACATTTAAAATGCGCAGCTCATGTCAATAAATACTTAATCGAATACCTAATTACTTTTGCTGACCTTTTAGCTAAAGAAAGGCATAATATTTTTAAAAAGCCATTAAATAACTTAATAATAAAAAATGCTACTGTAACTTTTATGAAATTATGAACGATTCATGCATTTATTTTCAATAATTATTTTGATGAATGTTAATTAATTTAGAGTAACACGCATGAGTCGGTCGTTCTAAGTATTGTACCTCTAATATTGTTACACCAGAATAGGGAAATTTATTACTACCATAACCTTAAGTTCTATACAATATACATATGATTGCAATAAATAATTGGGTATGAGTCTGAAAAGAGCCAGTGTTACCTTAATTTTAAGAGGTAAAAATACTCAAAGACGTTGAAAAAATTTAATGTATTAAATAATTCAGTATCTTGCTTACGGTGTTCGTATGAGTACCTGCGCTATAACAGATGGTTTTCTAACATGACTCATAAGTTCTTAGAATATGGCATCCGACACTTAATTTATCATAGGTAAGGTTAGGTTTGAACTGCGACAAAACTACGCGCAAGCCGAGCGAGCAAAGCGAGCGTGCCGCGGCAGCGGCCGGCGAAGCGCTTGAAACTAAGTAATGAATGATTGTGGGTTGTGGTTTATGACTGAGGATAGAGTGGTGCACAACAAATATAGGTAATATTTGTTAATAATATTTCCCACGCACTACTTGACGTACTCTATCGTTATAAGGTGATTAATTGTTGTGATAGTGACATATTACAAATAGGAATATGTAAAAGAAACCAAAGTATGAAATAAAAAATGAACAAAAAACAAAATTCATAAAAGATTCATATTTCATACCAGGACCTCAACATCATCATTTCTGCTGCAAGATTTAGACGAAAGATGAATAGGCTCTCACCATATTACATGGGACCAAAACAATATCCGGAGAAACGCAGGCGTTCAAAACATTGCTGCGTACCCCTTCGTGGATATGTAGGTGTGACGATTTGATATCTTTGGTTTAAAAATAACGTATATTGTATTTAGTAGTAGGACTTTTCCAAAGTCAGCATGATCCTTTAGTAGTTATTCAACCGTGAAACAGTAGTGTGCAAATATTACTGTCTTTTGGTGAATGTTTCCAGCGAAATTACAGGGCAAGAGAGTTGACATTTGCATAACTCAGGGTCCCGAGTGCAGTGCTTTGCCGTGCAGGGTTTTACACTGTTGTAGTTTAAAATTCTGTATTGCACTGGACTATTTTGGACAAGCGTGACTCATAACGTCAGACGAGCGACTTGTTCGTCTCATCTCTGCAACACGGCGGGCGGCTGAACCGCAGCAGGTCCTACGATTCATCTCCTCATTTCTGATTCAATCACGTACAGTGACTCAGCACAGTTTTAACTCCATTTTTGATGCAACGATGCGACAAACGAGCAGTTCCAAGTCAAGTCATCACTGGTAACATTCACTGATCTAAGATTTGGCCTGCATGCATATCATGGAGTACCTTTTGTTTGCGGCTCCGTCTGCGTGGATATTTGATATACCGTTGCTGCTACGGTTTGCTACGGCGTAGCAAATTGTTTCCGGTCTATTTCTGTGTGAACTTTCATCAACAGCCGAGCATCATACACTATCAAATCTTTCCTTTTTATTATAAGAGTAGATAAAAATTAACACCAAGTACACATTAATATTGCATGTTTTATAAACACGGAAAAGTAGTTATTGTTGTCATAACTGTAATAGTTAGACATATCGTATTGCATTGTTTTGTAGACATTGATGTCTTCAATAATTATACTGAAGTACATCACTTTGCTGCATTGTCAATAATTCTGATTTTTGAATATATTGTGTGTTACTCAGTGATAATGTGACTTTCTAACGGAAAAACAATGTTTTAATCGATCCAAAGATGTTATATACGAACTGTAAGGGAAATGTCTGATACCCCTAAGAGTGTGATTGTGGTGGGAAGTGTGGTGTGAGACGCTGCATGTCTGTACTTACTTAATTACTGTTAATGAAGTTGTCTCATATTCTCTATGGTTCAATATTCCTTGGCCAGTGGCCGAAGAAATAATATTGTGGTAAACCATGACATTAAAAACGTCACTATCGTGAAGTGTGTGTTTATACATCTCTCTCGCCTTCATCAAATGCCTTTATATGCGTACCTATGGAAGAGAGGATCTGTAAACTCGCACCGCGCCCGATTGGTTGTAAAATTAATTTGTGAAACTTGGCATACCAACATAAGTGAGCAGGTTATTTCCTACTACATACTTATTTAATGAAAGGCCAGAATTAAACAGTTTTCCCTTCGCCGTTGGAATGCGATTGAAATGCGAAACGTAAGAAGCAAGGGACTCTACTTACTGTGTCACTGTGTGTGCCGCGAATCATTAGTGCGCAAGCGTTAGGTACTGTAAGGGTACTATAGCATGTGAAATCATTATTATTTCTGTTACAAATATGACACAAAAGTTTGAGTAAATTTGTCGTGCAGGAGTTCATCTTCTTATTAACAAAGTTGAAATCAAAAAAGTTGTGATTGCATGATATTTTATATGTTTATTCATTTCATGATAAAAGAAGTTTAAAAAATACGCAATTATCAGCTTACCTGTTACTTCAGTTTACAAATGTACATCTTATACGAGTAGATGCCAAAGTGCCTACAGTATAAATATCTTAATAAATATTCTGTTTTAAATAAGGATCATTTAGATATCATTGAATAACAAAGTTACTCGTATTATAAAATATCATGTTCACACACTCGTACTCAGTACCGTAGAGGTACCAAGTAGTTTAAGTATTTTTTTAAAGCCGATACAAGCACGAGGTCTACTAGGTGTTAGGTGCTAACCTCTGCCTTTATCAGACGTATGTCCTCACAACTGCATTGCGCACGTAAACATGAGACATTGTTAAGTCTCAATGTGCCTGTATTTTACCTGCACCCATACCCTTCAAAACCAGAACACAATATTGCGAAGGTTACTGCTTCAGGAAAGAAAATGATATGGTGGCAGCCTTCCCCGGATGACCTCATTCACAAAGAGTTCTACTGCTTCTATGTAGGTAGGTAAATATATAGATAAAACCATTTATTGCAACACCACATTATAAAATATAACTAACAAATAAATAAGATAATACAATTAAACACTAATACTCAACAATAAAAAACTTAAAATTAAGTGTTACAATGGTCGGTCTTATCGGTCAGAAAGATCTCTTCCAGACAACCTTGTTATTGAAAAGGAAGCTTGAATAAAAAAGATCTTAAAGGAAGTTTCCTTGGATACCTGTGGAGACTCTCGTGACACATTTACCACCGACCACAATAAGGAGTAGAGCCCCTAAACAAAAATTGAAAAGAATTCTGGTATGTACCTACAATCTAACGACTATACCACACTCTTTTGTCTTTTTAACTCCAGCTGACCACTATATCCTTGAGCCTCAATCGCACTAAGATAAATGCTCGCTTTGTAACTTGTATGGGAAGTATGATTTTTTATGCAACTGAATGCAGATTATTTTTCGACCTCTAAAGCTGGTCTCCAAGGCGACTGCTCACGTTAACCACTGTACTAAGGGGTTGGATCCCTTGACAAGCATACACAAGAACCAGTTTTTTTAAATTGAAATTCCGAATGGCTTCTATGCCCCGACTTCAACTAAAATTAGAGGCAAACTTTGTGCAATTGAACTTGTATGAAATTTTTTACTTTTCTGTTCAAATAGTTAAAGTTTAGCAACAAAAACTAATGCACAAGGACAAACGCGGGCCACTCGTGGCCCGCGCACCGCCCAACACCTAGTTACTTATATAATACTGAAATAATTAAAAGGTAATACTTACTATATTTTATACGAAATTAAGTATTACTTTAAACACACTTAAGAGAGAGAAAAAAAAATAATAATACTTAAGCACCATGCTTATTACACAATATGTACCTACCACAAAAGAAAAGAGAAGTATATAAAATGAAACCTGCTAATTTAATATAAATGAACTAACAGAAAGTGAATGAAACAAAATTTATTTAATTAGCTATAGGTACGTATATGTATAGATATACTTGGCTCATTCAGAATCATAAATGGTTTGATCATGGTAATTTTATGTTTTTTGTATTAATTTAACTGTTGGATTAAGTACGTAGATGTAGGTTTTTTATTGTAAGTACATGGCTAAGCCCTAACTCCTAACTAGGTTTCCCTGTGTTTAGGATATCAGTGCCCTTCCGTCTTTGTTAATATACGCTACATATTAGGTACAGTATTAGTTTAGTTTCAGTAAAGTTAACGTTGCTGTTTGTACATGAAAAGGAATATAGGTTCTATATTTATATAACACTTATTCAGATAACAGATAATGCGCCGAAGTAAAAATTTGTTTTGCTAGTTTAAACACTATAAAATATACAATTACATCTATTTAGGATATATAAATTATCACTTTTCTTTGCAATAAGTGATAACAGAACAAAAATTTGTGCAGAATTTTAGCAGATACCTTCATGAGTTTTATATTCGAATACCGTCAATACCCTCTTCTAACGCACAATGCATACATTCTACGTGCAATGACACAGAGCTCTTCTCCTGGTCACGCTAAAACTTGAGAACGGATGGAACAATCTCGCTCATAATTATTATTATTATTATTATTATTTTTAATTATTCGGTAATTTTTGTCAATTTATATCAGGATTATATTGTAAGGTTATGGCGAGGCTGAAGGCCGAGCCTACTCCGCGAATGAAGTCGTGGGGAGTCACTAGTCTTATAAGGTCTCCTGCGCTAAGATGGCCCGTGTTTTTACACAACTGTATAAAATTTCGAAAATAAGTTATTAATAAATTTAATAAATGAATGAAAGGAAAACCAAGAAATGATGGAAGGTAATGGCGAGGCCGAAGGCCGAGCTTACTACGCGAACGAAGGCACGAGCAGTCGCTAGTATATTTATAATTTAAAAAAAAAAAAAAAAAAGGGATTGAAAGTTTAATAAATTCGATAAAAAAACAATTCCATGCTAACTTCATTTGCGCACTCATTTATATATAATTTTTTCGGTTTCGCTATAGTTGAGGTTGAGAAGCCATCTTTTAACCTCGATGTTGAGTTTATTTCGAGTCATGTCAAAGATATTTAGTTCTTTATTGATTTTATTATATATAAAACTTGATAGGCAAGGAATTTGATGTTTTGTAAATTTGTTTTTATATTGGGGAATGCTACAAACGTTATGTTTTCGTCTTTTGTGTTGCGATTGTAGTTGAGTTGCTAAAAAATCTACTCTACTGTGTTGGTACAGCAATAAATTGAGAATGTACAACTGTCTAACAGAACACAGTTCAATTTCTCCATACAATTTTTCAGTTGGGTATCGGTAAGGCTTAAACTGCATCACTTTTAGAATACATCTTTGTGCCCTCTCCAAGTTGATAATATGGGTTTTAGGGGCACCACCCCAAACAGGTATGCAATATATTAGAAGTGATTGAACTAACGACACATATACCCTCTTAACTAAATCTTGATCTGCTACATGACGAAGGTTTTTAAATATATAAATTAGTTTTCGTATCCTAGATGTTTGGTTATTTATGTGAGTGTCCCACCTTATGTGCCGATCAAGTTGAACCCCTAAATACTTAATGTTGTCTGTTTGAATCAGTTTGGGGCAATTACATAGGGAAACATTGGAGTCATACTTGCACGAATGTATTCTAATGTGATAATCGACATCAGGGTTAGTTCTATTTGATATAGAAAAAGGTATAAATTTAGTTTTGCTTACATTAAGCGTAAGTACATTGTTTTCTAACCATTCAGCCACTTCAGAAAGTCCCTTTTCAGTGGCACTTTTCACATCATCCCAAGAGCTGCCATAAAATATTAAGGCGGTGTCATCTGCATATGTTGTTATAATGGTATTAGGGAGTACCATGTTACACAGATCATTAATATAAATTATAAAGAGCGTGGGCCCTAATATGCTACCTTGTGGCACGCCAAAAGTTATTAAAACCTCGTCGCTCAGATAATCGCCTATTCTAACTGATTGGTTACGACCGGATAGATAGCTCGCAAAAAGATTTAGTTGAACACCCCTTATGCCAAAATGTTCCAGTTTATGAAGCAGAATTGGGACAGACACCGTGTCAAATGCCTTGGCTAGATCCAGAAAAACACCCAAGCATTTTTTACCTGAGTCTAAAATGTTTACCAATTCAGACACAATCAAAGTTACAGCGTCTGTAGTTGATTTTCTATTTCTGAAGCCAAATTGGTTTGTAGATAGAAGATTTTTACTTTCAAGATAGTTGACTAATCTTTTCTTAATCACTTTTTCTAGGATTTTAGCCAACACTGGTAGTAAAGAAATAGGTCGATAGTTTGAGACACAGTCCCTGTCCCCACTCTTATATATTGGGCATATAATTGCTTTCTTTAATGCTTGGGGGAAAACTCCAGTTGTTATACAAGCATTACAAATGTGGGTGATAGGGTGGCATAATATAAACTTAGTCGTTTTATAGAGTTCACTAGTTAAGCCATCCCACCCTGGAGCACTATGTGATTTAAGTGAATTAATTATGCTAACAATTTCTATATCAGACGTCAGATGAAGAGCAAAAGAAGATGCAGGGGCAATCGTATTTAACCTAGTTTGGTTTGGAAGATTTGTCCTACATGACTGTCGTTTCGTCAAACTAGAGAATACTTCCTCTGCAAGTGAGGAACCAACTTTCGCAAAATAAGAATTAACTTCATTGACTGCCTCGTGTGGTGAATTTAAAGAGTTCAATAACTCAGTACAATTATTACTCCGTTCACTTCCTATGTTACATATCTGTTTTATATTTTTCCACATAGCTTTAGTTTCTCTTAAAGAATTGTTAAGTAATTTTCTATCATACTTCCGTTTAGCAGCCTTCAGAACTTTATTACACACATTTCGGTACTGTCTATATGATTTTAGTAATGTCTTATCATACGAATTTTTCCTACATTTTTTGTGTAGCTTGTCTCGTTTTCTTATACATTTAATGAGGCCTGTGGTAATCCAAGGCTTAACTTTCCTTTTGGAGCTTGAAACTTTTTGAAGAATAGAGTGTGATTTTACAACGGACATAAGGTGAGATAAGAATATTTCAGTAGCTTTATTTACATCAGAGACATTAAGTACAAAACTCCAATCTGTTTTTTGCAGATCTTTTAAAACTGCATCGTAATCCACCTTATTAACAGTTTTGTATTCGGTTTTGCTACGGGCTTTTGTTTTAGAGATATTAAGTAGTACAGTGTCATGATCCGTAACATCGGATTTTACAACAGCTATAGTATTTTCACAGCGTGTTTTGAGCATAACATGGTCTAAACAGCTGTTAATTCTAGTTGGTAAGTTATGTCCTGGAAGGATACCATGGGTGCCCATTAAAGACAGGAGTTCATTTGTATGACTACTACTCGAACTTATGTCAATGTTTAAATCACCTATAACAATTAAATTGTTGAACATTTTATTTTCAGTGAGTATAAGATCCAGCGATGTTAGGAAATTATCTATATCCCTAAAAAATGGAGGTCTGTAAATGCAGATGATGCATGTATTACCATGATTAAGGATTAGACAATTAGCGTCTAAAATTTTAGGTTCACTTACATTCACAAATAAATCTGTTTTAATAAACGTGATAATTCCATCATTTTGGTTAATATGTTTAGAAGAAGTATGTGCAACATATCCTTGAAGTGTTGGAACTGCTATTTTATCTCTAAGCCAACATTCCGTTAATACAATTATGTCAATGCGGATAGCTATTCTTTCCAAAAGAATAGTGAAATCATAAAAATTCTTGTTAATGCTTCTGATGTTCTGTGTCAGCAATGTAAGTGAGTCATTGTTACTTTGAATGTACAGAGAACACTCCTCAGCCTCCTCAACAACAAAGGCCCTGGATATGGATATTTCATCAATATCCAAAGCCAGTTTATCAACATTAATTGTGTTCATACTAATGCTTTATTAGGCCAATCAGGCCAGATAAACTTGTACACATTGTTGAGGTTGCTGTAGGAATTGAGAACCAGAAACTCAGACTTCTTAGTACATTTTGGGTTGACGTTATTTATATAGTATATTAGGTAAACTACTTTAAAAAATGCACAAATTAAAATGAAATAATATGGTATATATACATGAACAATAAATAATATAATATAATATGCATGAGAGTAAAAAGACTTAAAACTTAAGATCAAACAAACCACTTCGTGATTTGAAAAAGTATCTATGGGGGCTAAAGTATCAAATAGTCACGCGATGTTATTTTTGACAGACTTTAATGACTCGATTTGCTCCATACTTTTGATATGAATAGCTGTGGAATCAACAGTTTTCTTAATAAGGACTTTGCCATGCTTGACCCAGCAAAACTTAAAGTTTTCTAGTTTTGCAAGTGAGCGTGCTTCAAAGAAGAGTTGCTTGGCACTGGGCGTTAGGAGTTCAGATATGTAAATTTGAGAAATTATCTTACCCGATATTCCCAGGTCAGTAGAAGTAAGTTTATTAGCTGGATGAGCCAAGTTATATTTTTTGAATGAGGCCAGGAAGCTATCCTTCTTAATAATATTACCAAATTCAACTAAAATATGCATCTTGTCTTTATTTTTATTAATCAACCGATAAGCATTTTTTATGTCCTTAGACTCGACTGCTTCTTCAATCTTGTCACCAATGTTCTTCACAATTTGAGGTACGTTCTCTTCAGGGGAATAAGAAACATTCCTTATTTCAATGTAATTTATTCTTTGCGTTCTTTGGATAGCTTCTAGCTGCTCTTTTAAATGCTGAATGGTATCCACGTTTTTTGTATTTTCAGATTGGAGCACTTCAATTTTACACGTTAATTCTTTGAACTTGTTATCATTGTGATCATTCCTCAGGGCTATTTCAAGTT
The DNA here is from genome assembly GCA_917880725.1 of Selenia dentaria. Taxonomy (NCBI): domain Eukaryota; kingdom Metazoa; phylum Arthropoda; class Insecta; order Lepidoptera; family Geometridae; genus Selenia; species Selenia dentaria. The sequence goes on along the minus strand of OU862888.1, from coordinate 12,889,348 downwards.
TAAGTTCATCGAATTTGGAGCTAAATTCGTCTTGTAAGTTACTCAGTTTAGTACTAATATCTGTCCTGAAACTCTCCAGTGCCTCCAGAACCGGATCCATCTTTCTTTTACGAGTAGTTGGAATCGTCTTATCACTCATCATAGACTGAGTCAAGTCAGTCAGTGACGAAGATTTTACTGGTGAGCGTAGTGTGTTCATGTCTGCCACTTCTAGTCTTGATAATATCTACGGAGTTCTATAACTAGGCGCAGGTAAAAACGGCTACGGAGCGTTGAAACAAACACGTCTGTTCGCTAGCAGCGCCGAGACGGAAGAGGATCCATAGCTAGGTACATCAGTGATCCTATGATCTCTTGATACCGTGTATCGTCATTCTTTATACCAGACTTCAAATGAAGATTCGCTGCAATCGGTGTGCTAACTGGTCTTGCATCCCGAACTTTTCAAGAATCTTGTTAATGTATGCCTTCTAGGAAAGATGGATTTCTTGCTTATCCACATTTCGCTCAATCCGCATTCCAAGACATTCCCTCGCAAGACCAAGGTCCTTTATTTTAAAAAAAGTCTTTCTGTTCTTTCACTGTATCAGCTGCATCTTCATTGTTTGTAAATATATAAAAATCATCTACATAAAGTGCTATAGCTAAAAACAGACCACCTTTAATTTTAGTGTAAACGCATTGATCATAATTAGATTGCGTAAAACCCATTTTCAAAATATGGCCATGAATTTTCTTGTTCCAACATCGGGTCGCTTTTTTCAACCCGTAAAAAGACTTTTGAAGCTTGCAAACCTTACGGTCTTCCCCCTTTTGAACGAAAAATTCTGGCTGTTCCATATACATTTCTTACTGTATCTCACCATTTAGGAAAGCTGTAGTCACATCTATGTGATGTATGCTTAAGTCTTTTTCAGCTACCAGCGCAAGTAGAAGACGAATTGATGAAATTTTCGCAACAGGTGCATACGTTGCAAAATAGTCAATTCCTGGTTTTTGAGAATAGCCCTTAGCGACCAGCCTGGCCCTATGGCGCTGCACACTAATATCCGCTAGCTTTTACTTAGCAGCCAGATCATTTCTGGGCCCATAAACTGTTATATTTAGGTTGCCTACTCGAAATATTACATATATTCGAGTAACACGCAGTGGTTATATTTAGAGAGAAAACATTGTATTTTATATAGTAACATAAATTCGTTTTATCTACATAGACATTTTATACAAGACAGCTAATAAACAAAACCGTTGCTAGGTAACACATTGTCGATGATCGGTACATCTAAATAGGTTACAAGCTTTTGATACATACATAAAAAGGTCCTATTCTAGAACAGCACTTTCACACGGAGAGCACTTTTAGATGGAGAGCACTTTTAGATGGAGAGCACTTTTAGACGAAGAGCACTTTTAGACAGAGAACATTTTTAGACGGAGAGCACTTTTAGACAGAAAGCACTTTGGTCAAGGTCTGGTCTAAATTAAGAAGAGAGACCAGATTAAGAATTTGAGACCACAGTAATAGTATATTTTCCTTTCAAATCTGAAGTAAGAATCCACGAAAAGCGAAAAGTTCCGCTAATATGGCGGTAAGACAGCAGTCAGTTCTCGAAAATCAAAATAAATATTTCGAAACCGCTAGCAAAACCATTTTATTACCATGGAAACTCTTTACAAGGGGCAAGAAAAATGATTTGGAAATTTGACAACTTCAAACTTGCATGATTGTCAAAGTGTGAACAAACATTTTTTTTCAATAATTACCGAAAAATAATATATGTTTTGAAGAAAAACACATTTACCATATGAAAGACGAATTATTTAAACGGAATCTACTAATATTTTCCGTCTAGTAAGCATATAGTGATTGAATCTCAAGATAAACGTAAGTAAGACTGGGTGGGCAAGTACTACATTTCGCAGAAAACAATGGTGAGAAATGGGAAGAATGTGAAACACCAGCTTTAAACTCATAATAGCGATAGCATCTGCTATAGTCTGTGAACGCATACTAATGAAAAAATATTTTTTAGGCACCACGAATACCAAAACTAGAAAAAAAAATATATGAGTGAATCCGCCTTGTCCAGGGCGGTTGTGAAAAAGAACAACAAATCGTAAGTACATTACATTCATGACAACTCTATTTGATACGTAGTGTACGTACCGTACCGACCGTCCTCCACCCACAGTTCTGGACTACAGAGAAAAAAAATGATGTTTTTAGCAGTTTTATTTATCTGTGGATATTTGTGAAGGTTTTGGATTTGGAAAACAGCTGGTATTGTTATGAGTCATCATCCGCCTGTTTCCTGTATTCCAAACACAGCCAAAATGTCGAAGGCTAAGAAAGTTGTAGAAGAAGCTAAAGATATCGGGAATCCTGAAATAGATTTGGTGGACAAAGGGATTACTAGCCTTGATGAGATACCTGGATTGTGTAAGTGTTCATAAAACCTGTTTTGTAAAACCTGTTTTACCCATATACCTAGTTCCATTTATTTGGTTCAAAGTTGCAGTTTTGTTTTGGTTGGTAAAATATTTTAAATTTGATGCATAATTTCATCAGTAGTCTTCATGTAGATTCTTACCATTGAATATCATATAGCACAATATAAATAGGTATGTAGCTTATTTAGTTTGAAGTTAATTTTATGAATGATATCATCATTGAATATTAGGAGGAAAAAGTTTATAATTGAATGTAATGCTTGTGTTAGTATTTCTATGGTTAATATAGCATTTGGTTAGTGCTAACAAGAACACACAACAGACTGGTGGTAGGCTCCTGCTGTCACTCACCCACTGGAAAAAAAACTTGTACCAATGCAGTCTACACAAGTTCTGGCATCTTGATTAGCTAGATGTACTAAACATTATATATAATGTGAAATAAAATGTATCTATAATAAACCTTCACTGCCTTGTTATACTCCATAAAAGTATGTGCTATGCTGTTAGTTATTAGCTGAGGAAACCTATAATAAATATGACCCAACATGCTGTGGTCAAGTGATTTGTGCATGTGGATATCATATTATTGACACAATCTTGACACATTCTTTTAGCCGGTTTAATAACTCGAAAAAAATATACTGACATCTCTCTTAATTTTATTAGGCGGTTAATGACATTTTTTAGTTATTTGTTATTACCAGTAAAAAAAAATATCATAGAAGGGTTTACTCATTTTATATTTACAATGTAACTCTTACATACTAAGTCAAGCTCAGAGTAGATTTTACAGCTAAAATTATTTCATAGTAGTTATGATTAATAAATAAAATGTAATATTTCAGTCACCCTAATAAACATCACTCGGCTATCTCTCAGTCATAACAAGATTTCTACAGTCCCGGCAGCTCTAGCCAACTTAACCAACTTGGAGATCCTCAACCTCGCCAACAACCACATCCAAGAACTGCCTGTCAGTCTCTCATCTCTGCCGAAGCTCCGTATTCTCAATGTCTCCCTCAACCGACTGTATAATCTACCAAGGGGCTTTGGAGTGTTCCCAGTACTGGAAATTCTGGACTTGACATATAACAATTTGAATGAGAAGACATTGCCTGGAAACTTCTTTATTATGGGTTTGTATTTAAATTATTTTAATATACTTTTAATTTTCACTAGGTATAACAATTATATATTTACAACTTATTATTACTAAACACATACACCATAAAAACTACCTGTATTATGATAGCTATGGAAAGTTATAAGCATGGCCGTACAGCCATAGCAAGTTATTTCTTGCTTCTGGCAAGTTAGGGGTGGAACTGCAGTAATATAAATTATTATATATATATATATGATATTTTAACTAACTATAGTTTGCTGGATCAGTGTTTTTTTATTCTCTAAAGGATTATTTAGATTAATTTATTAAATATTAAAACCGACTTTACCCACGTAATTAGCCGACATTATCAACCTATGTTTGGGGCATGTCCAATGCCCCTCCTCAGGGTTAAAATGTTGGTAGAAAAAACTAATTTCACATTTTTCACCTATTTCTCCTAAATCACACCCATGCAAAGCCTGTGCTAGTTGCTAGTATACCCATACATTATAAAAACAGGAAACCTTGCACTTCCAATAGAAGTTTTAATCACCAAAATTTTATTCACAAATACATAAGATTATTTCAAACAGATTATGTTCTGGATTCAACATTGTCACTGCGAAATTTTTAGAATACTATCTGAGGACTCTGGCATTGTATCACTGTTTTACTGCTACTTTTACAGCATTGGAAATAACAAGGCTTTGTACCAGCTATTTGTAGCGCCGCCGCTCTCACGCGAATTTCGCCTCCCAGTAAGATATTACACAAGAATGGATGTTATTTACTACCTTTCTAATAATTATTACTCATAATTCTAATAATTATTTCAGAAAGCCTCAGAGCCCTGTATTTGGGAGACAATGACTTTGAATTTTTGCCAGCTGAAATTGGAAATTTGAAGAATTTGCAGATTGTGAGTATAACTTACATTTGATTTATTTATTTTTGTATTCAACATAAAAAAATCAGATCCCACCATCTTGTATATGACTTCTTTTGTTGCTTTTTGTCAGTAAGATGTGTTTGTTGGTGTCATATTTGCTTAGTTAGATGATACCCAAAAGTGTAACATAACGTACAGTAGAAAAACTGTTTTTGTACTGTATTCTACATCCATGTCTGTTTCAGCTGTCGATGCGTGAAAACGACTTGATAGAAGTACCTCGAGAGCTCGGCCAACTGGCTCGGCTTAGGGAGCTCCACCTTCAGGGCAACAGGCTGGTTGTATTGCCACCTGAGATTGGTAAGTCAAATTGAATGTAGCTACTGGAAATTTCCGTCATACTGTTTCATACTTTTCTGTTGTTAAACAATAGTAGATTATGCACCACGGGGATAAAGCAGTGGCTTACGTGACCGGCGTCATAGTGGACTGTAAGGCTGAGCGTAACGAGGGACTCTAGAGCTCTCTAGAGTCTTAAGAGAAGTGAGTGGTTTAACTCGTCCGCATCAGGACAAAAAATAACAATAGATTTATGAATGAAACTTGCCTGGAATGAGAGTTGCTGATTCGGACGGGTTAAATCGCTGAAGACGTAGACTCAAGGATAAATCTTCCTAGAGGTGAATACTCTACTTGTCATACCTTCCGCTAGACAGTTAAAACCCATGGCCACATAAATAAAGCATTTATTTAATTTTAAGTTTATAATTGATAATGGACACATTTGTCCAATTATGGAGGGACCAAGTAATTTTCGCGCTTTTTTTCCTTTTTTTGTGTGCTGCCTGTGATGGCTAGTTAGATTTTTGAATACTCTTTTTACAATGCCCACCTATATATACTAAGCGTTTTGATACGGATTTTATCGTTCTAAACTCAAATCACATTACATCCCTTGGGATTTTTATATAACTTTAAACCCCTTGGAATACAATGCCTTACTTTTATTATTTTATTATGAAACGGTACAAGCACTGAACACACACAGAACACAGTATTACGAACATTACCGTTTCACGTAGAAAAAGATATGCAGGCAGTAATTCCCCGGACAAACCCATTCACCAAGATTTCTACTGCTACTAAAAGTGTTCTTCTTTATGCCAAGATTACGTGATATTGTAATTGGGTTCTGTCGCGCAGTTGGTACGAAATAGTAGTTACGAGTATTTCCAGTCCCGAGTTAAAAGAGGGGTTCAATCCGCCTTTGTCCTGACAGAATTTATCCTCGAGGTGAATAATTAAATATAAATAAATGATTATTATAATATTCTATTTTCATACCTGCAACAAGACAAGAAAAACTCAGGGCTACATAAACAGGCATCAAAATCGATAAAGGCTTTTCATATCTATCTTTTGATTTTTTCGGTAATCGGATTATTAATAATCCTTAAAGCGTCCGATTTAATGAATTCCAAAGCCGAATCTCTATCGCTCTATGTTCGATAATTTTTTTGTACTCATATTTATACTTGAAAATTATAAAATTTCGTAGATGGATATCATATGGAACAAATAAAAGAATACCAAACACCATGTTTTGTTTCACACTCTTTACAATCTTTCTATTTTTGTGTGTGTTCTGCCTGTGGTGGCCACTTCGTTGTTCGAATAAACCCTCCTCACAATGCCTGTGTAATGTGATCATAAAAACATAATAAAAAGAAAAAAAATGCTAAAGTTTTCATACAAATTATAACATTCCAAATCACTTTAATCCCTTGGGAGTTTCCTACAGCATTACCTCCTTGGATTTTGTAATAATGTAATTCTAAGTTCGCAGTTCTAATTGGTACGAATATTAAATTACAATACAGTTTATGTACATGTAATGTGGTGATTAGGTACTTTGGACCTCGCCGGCAATAAGTCAGTGCTGCGACTGGAAGGCAACTTCTGGGTGCCGCCGATCGAAGACCAGCTGAAACTTGGACCTTCGCACGTACTCGACTATCTACGCTCGGAAACTTACAAAGTGTACGTATTTTTTTAACCGACTTCAAAGTTCTATGTTCACTGATTTCTTTCCATTTGTGGATGTTGACTCAAATGTTTTTTTGATTAGAAAGAGTATATTTCCAAGGTGGTCCCATTTAAATTTCATCAAAATCGGTCAAGCGGTCTTTGATCTACACTCCGATAACTAAAAAGTGTTTCGCCCATCTTGATGATATATTTATTGACGGTGAATGACATTCGATCCCGTAAGGTTCACTAAAAAGAGCAACATGTTTTTTACAAAAAATGGAACCGACTGTAACACTAAAAAATGTGAAATAACTTGACAATATTGTGAGAATTGGTAATTTTGAACTATAATGGTACCGACTTACTAACATGTTATTTAAATTGCAAATTGTGAACTGAGCGTAAACTATATAAGTCTCCAATCTCTTCCTTAATAGGTATTTTAATGCAGGCATTCCTTCGCAGTGGGCTTAGCATGAAAATTTGAGTAAGCGTAAAATAAACTTTAGAAACGGGATATCTACCATGTTATACTATATTTATTTTGAACTCTCGATATTTCGGCACAGTTGCATGCGCCATGTAAAGTAAATTTAAACGATAAATATCTCATATTTATATAAAAATAAGAATAACTTTTATTAGGAAACAAAAACTTATGCTATTTACTTCCAAAATATAGATCAAGTATACGTATTTTGGCTTATCTATATTCTATTATATAAAAATGAGCCCCTATTTTTCCTGGTCACGCTATAACTTGAGAACGAGTAGAAGAATTTTGCTAATTCCTTTTTTGTTGTGTTAATTATTGTCAGAAGGTTCTTATTAAAGAAAAACCGATAAAAGATAGGAGGTTATGGCGACGCCGAAGGCTGAGCCTACTACGCCAACGAAGTCGCGGGCAATCCCTAGTATATTATATAATATAGCACTCGTAAGTTCAGTGATGATCACTGAATCTATCCCTTCCTTTATAATTAATCCAAGACCTTTACATGAATTTTATACACTTTTATAAGAATGTTAAAATAACTATAGAACGCATGCTGACTTTGTACAAAATAAATAATACTTAAATACTTAAACAAATTACGAAGCTATACATAAATAACATATCTCAGGTTTTGCTCTCGTGTCAAATATTGTATGTGAGGTTAGAATAAAATTAACGTTGTGTAGGTTGGTGAGTGATGGATTTAGTGTAGGTAATTGTGTTATATAATAGTTTATTTTCGTTAAATGTAGCATTAGAGTTATTAAATTAATAAATACATGCATGTGTGTATACTTAAACAAATTGTATACAGTATGTGTGCAAATATCGTCAGTTCATGATATCCGTAATCTATAATATAAAAATGAGTCGCTGAATGTGTTGCTAAGCGCAAATCTCAAGAACAGCTGATCCAATTTTGCAAATTATTTTTTTAGAATATTCCTTGAAGTACGGGAATGGTTCATAAGTAGAGAAAAATTTTAAATATTGCCGAAATTGTCTAAAAACAACACTTACATAAACTCCCATACAAATGCTTCGTAAAAGTCAATTTGAACTTTAATATCATACCATAAAGTTTAAGTGTTAGTGGAGAGGTTCCGGGAAGGCAAAACAATTGAGTGACGTTAGTATCATATAAATATTAATGTCAATATTTGTCAATGTGGTAAAATGTCACTTGAAATGTAAGCGTCTCTTTGCTGTGCATCTATAATATATTACTAAATCTAAGTAGGTGTTTTATCATTTTATTTTTTGACATCATGTAATTGTTGACTTATTAACTTTTTTTATCTTATTAGCTGACCCGACGTCCCGAATAGCAGAATAAGAATAAAAAATAATAATTAAAAAATCGACTGTTAGGCGGTACGAAGTTCGCCGGGTTAGCTAGTATATAATAAAGAAAGCCTCTTCCAGAATTACTGAATAGTAGGAAGGTACAAATAGGTATGGATGTATAGTAGAATATAAGGTGCGTTCGTTTAGCTTATGAGGGCATGGATAGCGTTGTCATTGATGGCTCTTTTGTTAAAGCGTTCGTAAAGCTCAAAAACGTTATTTTTGCCCTTATGCTCACATCCTATTTGAACGCTCAACTGAGCATAAGACCTAGAATCGCATGATTATTCTGACAAAAAACGATCACCTAACAACCATGCTCCGGACGTGGGTCAAAAATTGCACTTTGTGGTGGCAAAAATTCCTTTTTTTTTAGCTTTCCGAACGCTGAACAAAAAGAGACATGAACGACATTTTCACCCACATATGCCCAATTCGAACGCAGTAATAATAGGGGCCTGGTCCACCAACCGTTGCATTGATATTATTTAACATGAAAGCCGACTTTACTCACGTAATTAGCCGATGTTACCGACTTAGGTTTCGGTAAATATCTCGTGATAGAATAATTAATGAATAAGTATTTTTAAACTATTTTCAGTTTGTACAGTCGGCATATGTCTGCGAAGCCTCCACCACCGCCACAGACATTGGACAAAACGAAGAAGGCCAGCCGAGCTGCCTAGATACTATCTTCTGCTAACTTATATGTGCCATAATGTACTAAATGCTATAATATTATATGCTTTTTTGTGTTCCAAATGTTGTCTGCGCTTATGTCTGTCTGTTAACTAATTTGAAAGATGTATGTTAAATATAAGGTATTATTTATTAAGTTAATATTTAAATAAAACAATTTACAAAATAATCATTTAATCGAAATTCAAATGTACACGAAAACTACTATATTTACTAACTTATTGAGGATTCATGTCAACTTACATAAGTTTTATTATACATAAGTGCACTTATAGAGGTAGTTTACATTTAATTTATACAAATTAGGAACAAATTAAGACAGAGCTTGTGAATAATCAAACATGATACAATAAAGCAATGACAGTTTCCGTATTATTAATAAAGCTAGACTAACTAAAATTACATCGTAATAAACTTATGATATCGTACGACTCAAAAACTAAGAAACATAGGGGATGTTAACATATTTTTTTACATAACCGTTTGCATACATATTGCATTTCGAATCCAAACAACAGCCATAGCAAATGGTGATCTTCATACTTTGGTTATGCCATATTAAAATAAACATGTATAATTATGTCGTAAGAAATTGATACGTAACAATTAATTGTTTACGGTAATAAATACATTTTAATGGAACATGTCTTGAGCATTTGAATACATTTCATAAAGATTTTAATTACAGTTATTAGTATTAGAGAACATCAACACCACATAAACTGTGGACTTAACATTAAGTGCAATAATGAATTATTATAAAACAATAGTTGCTGCAATTGTCTAAGCTTTTGAAGTAATTATAATATGAAGTAATATTACGTAGAGTGTATAAACAGTATCAATTAATGTCTTAGTACTTATTGGTTAAGAAAAACATTGCTGCAATCATTGCCTTAAAAGAATTTGCCCGTGCAAGAGCTCCTTAAGTCAATGTAACCTTTTCCATATAAAACTACATCAATTTCACTGCCAATTTAATCACCGACTGCAAACAATAATGGTGCTACATAATGTATTAAATATACCGCTGTGATGACTTGATATAAATTAATTAAGCTATATTATACACTAAAATAACACAATTTAACAATAATTTTTTAATTAAATAATTACTAACAATGAATTGTTTTCATTTAGATATACCTCAGTCCTATGTTATTCACAATTTAGTTACGTCTTATAATAATTATAAAATGCACAATGTTGTAATTTTATGATAATTAGGCACACAATAATAAACCAATTTAGCACTAATATTATGTAACTTTACTTAATATATGTATAGGGCACGCATGTCCACTCTAAATTAGCACTAGACCACAAATTTAAGATTATCGACAAGATAGGCCACATTCATTTTAAAATACTATAATGGGTATAACACAAGCTTGCTGGAGACTTATTTGTTAATTATTTTACATTGTTGAGTGCCTTCAAATACACAATATCTAAATTGATAGCACGAGTTAGCGACTGTTCGCTACCTATAAGTCGTGATATAGACAATAGACAGCATTTTATTTATATCGAGACTTCCACACCCACCCCGTGTTGGGTACACAGAAACGAACGATGACGATCATTTATCAATATTATTGAAATTAAACAACTTTAAACAGATTAAATCCCGTGACATTGGGGTAGCGATTCACTTGTTCAAAAAAAAACTATCGAACTAAAAATGTATTATGGTGGTCCTTATTCTGTTAACAATAAAATCCAAAATCACTTAACAGTTAGAATTACACTTCTAAAAATAGGATTATTCTATTCAATTTTGGGTTAGTTTAGCGAGCACCAAGTTACGTGACCACTAAACTGTCTAAAATATGCCCACAATTGAAGAGAAATGTCTAATTTTAGTGCTGTAATTCGAATGTGTTATAGTAATTTGGATTTTAGCCTAAACAAAATAAGTACTGCCATAATTTAGAGATTTTTAGTTAAGAGAATGCTTACAGAATCGACACCAATGTCGTGAAAAGTATTCGAAACGTCGGCGTCGGAATAAAACATGTAAAATATAAACGCGATTTAATCCCTATATAGTTGTTTTATTCCAATGTATAAGAATAGCAACAGCATAAGAAATAAAAAATACATATTATTTTCAGAAAAAGATAACACACACAAAATATTTTGATTAGAGAAAGATTCAAGAAAGAAAAATCAGATGCACAATATTTCATGAAACAATACTTACATAAATATTGTTCATAATATTGGAAGAAAGAAATTAAAATTCGGAATTATCAAATATCTACAAATTGTCTCTGGCTGGCTACATAGCATTAACACAGTCGCCGGATGGTAAGCGCCAAACCAGCTCATGACAGTTACTCCTCTGTAACTACAGAGCCTTCCAGAGTTTAAATTATAACTTTATTTTAGCTGCATACCATTGCCTTCGACATACAGAGGTATTCTTGTAGATTTTTAATTTTAAGTAGTTAGTTTAATTTCCTCAGTATGTTCTACACCACCTTTCGAGGTCCGTATAAATACTGTAATTCTTGCAAAAGCAAAAGTGCTTAGAGCGGAACATTTTACCCTAAGAGGATGGTATTCAACCCACCAAGCCAGGCATTTGAAAAAAGTCCTACCATTTAGTTTTGTTTAAGAAGAAGAAAAGAGCAATTAAGAAGGCGGTGGGTGGTAGCATACACCGTGCGGTTCACACAGCCTATGATCGCACCCAATGGAGACTGATTGTACGTGGTCGCGATCCTCAGCAGTGAGGGAACTAGAAGAGACGTTTAGTTTTGTGGAATAATGACGGCATGCATGGTAATTCAGTAAATCCATCAAACGTTGTTTAATTTGTACTCTGGCATTTTTTTAGTATGTAATATACCATTGAGATCTCATTTTGAGTATAACAATACCTACATGAATACAAAGAGAATGTAAATTATTATGTATATGGTATAATAATGTAACAAAAAGTATATATTTATTTCATTTCTTTCTTGTGTAGTTATAAATATAATTGAAATGTAAATTTGACTTACCTTATATAACATACAATGTTATAAGGGCTAACAAGTACAATTTGAAAAATGTAATACCGATTTCCATTCTATTCAGATATTGGAGTAACACAAAAACTACAATACCGAATTTGATGAAATTTTGACCATCTTTCAAACAAAAAAAGAATTATGAGAATTTCACTCGAATACTACACGGTACATTATACACGAATCTCGGTTCACCCAATCGAGAGTTATGAGGTAACAAACATGAAAAAAAAAACAAATATAATTAGGTACGTCATGTGTCCAGGATTATTTTAGGCGGGATATCCCCGTGACAACAACTTGACACAACCAGTGGTGTCATAGAATTTTTTTCGCTCATTAGGTGTCATTACGTAGTTAACTAATAATAAATTACATTGTAAAATGTAGCTTAGGTATTTTCATTACAAGCAAAGTATCATTATCTAGATTACAAAAACATAGAAACTGATAAAAGATATAGTGCGCTCCGAATCACGACATAGCACTATTAGCACGCTCAAATGTGTCTCGAAATTGAATGAGCGGGCTAATGATTATCCGGACTTAAGGTCTTTCCACTTACACGACTCTGCTACCATCCGGCAAAAAGAATATAATTAAGGGTTTTATGTATTGCTCTTTAGATATACATTGGCAACATAAATTACCCGCTAGCTCGCGCTGTCATCAATCTTGCTGACTGCTGGGTAGTTGACACCTCGCTATCACGCGTTGCAAGCAAGCGGTCTGCGAGGTGTCCGCGCGCTGAACGCTAGCGGTCCCCGCACCGTTCGGTGGTGGTGGTTTTTGACGGTCTCCGTTACAATACGAGTTGCTTCAATGGAAGCTGATCACGAACTGTGTCTATCGTGAAATTCGAAAGCTGTTGGCGCGTGGACAGCTGGGTGCCTGCTAGCTGTCGGTGCGTGGACTGCGAGTAGTCGTCTTCGTTTAGGGCGGTGTTGGAGCAGAGTCGTGTAAGTGGGCTAAGACCTTTAGGGACCTATTACGGACCGCGGCAAGAATATTACGCTCTATGACCAAGATTTTACGTTAGCGTGGTTCGTTACTAGGATGGTTGTAAAGAAGTTGTTATTCTATGTAGAGACTTCCACCCCTATACTGCGAACAAGAACTATTAGGTGTAGGAATATTTTTTTGAGAAGTCCAATAGGTATATATAACACAAACAATAACACGAAGAAACCAAACCATACAAATTATATGACACGAACAATAAGATCGGAATACTCCTGGGTCCAATCGGACTCAACAGGAGTCTAGATGTAAAAGAAGAGTTAATACTAAAATTAAGAAAAAGATAAAATTAACTAGTTACATAAACGAAATTTCTCAAGACTTGCCACATTTTTTTCACATTGTAACTCTAAAATATGATGTACAAAATTCCTTTCGATTTTAATTATATCTTGCGTTCATTATGTTATAACAAACGCGATACTTTTCATCTGATGTTAAACGATGATGTAGTCGCAATAAGCCTGAATATCATCATATGTTTTGATGACGCGTTCAATCATCATCATCGGTCTCCGTGGCGTCATCATCAGATATCTCGAGGTGGTTCCTAGTGGAGTTTGCGACGGGTTTGCTTCTACTGCGCTCCATGGAAAAAGCGTAGGATTCGTAGTCGAGCACTTCGTCATCGCTAAGATGCGAGTTTCCTTCCACGAAGCTGGCGAACCTGCACGGTGAAGTATGCTGCTTTATTTTATACTAGTGTTGCTACTTATACAAATGTAATCTATAACCTGGGTAATTAAGTGCTTATCATGTTCTCTCGCTTGCACACTAGTGCCGTCTATACTCAAGCACGCGCGTACTGTTATAATTTGTAAATAAATTATGCTATTGATTGATATTAAAATATAGTGTTTGAAAGAGTGAAAAAAATATATCAAAAACGTAGTTATACTTGTTTTTGGCAGGAGAAACTTACCGCTTGGAGTCGTTGAGCTTCAACATGATGCTCCACTGTGCACAGTCGGGGCTCGCGCAGTACTTCCTGAGGCTCTCCAACGCTTGCTTGGTTTCTCGGGCTCCTTCCTCGTAGTACTCCTCGCTGGATAGCAGGCGTTGCTTCGGAGGGAATTTACGACGCCTGGGCAAATGGAAAAAATACATACAGATTTTTATATCATCATCCCTGATTTCCGATTGAAGTCAAAATATGTTTTGGCGCTATTATCGTCATTCCAAATCAACAGAAGCGCGACAACGTAAACCCATGTGACGTCATAGATTACGTCACCGAGAAAGCCATTTTGTGATTTCAACGACCACGCCAGGGACTTAAATCAGCCGTTCTGTCAAAAATTATTGATTTTTTGTGGACGTGTGCGTGTTGTTCTTCTCTTCTCTCACGCTTCTTCGTACCGGCAAAATAAAAAAAATATGGCCTATTTTTAAAAGTTTATTCATGGGTTAATATACTGCATATATTCACACCATCTCGTTAAATATCTTGTAAGAAGCGTATAACGAATCACTGCGCTCTCAGCCACACAATGAGCAACGTGAACGTGATTTAAACCCATTTCAAATGGCTGACAAATATCACTTGTCAAAAGCGCGATATTGAATCGGAATGAAGAACAGTGATATCACCAAAAGCGATGTTGAATTCAACCGGAAAGCAGGGTAAGTGTCCATACACTAACAATTTAAACGCACGGTCGTAACCGTCACACATACGCAGAACCACTTCCCAACATCATTGCAATCAACATCAATGGACGTTTGTACCTTTGCCATTACTCAAGTAGGTAAATTATGTACCTAAATACTTATATTAGCATTCAGTGAGATTTTTATTCAAGAAGTAAGAGTGCGGTCACAGTCACACAAATAAAGCTGCCATTAAGCCACTGTCCCGTCTAAGTCACGTTAGGTTAGGTTAGGTTAGCGGTGGATACCAATACTAAAACTTTATAAGATGACTGACGAGAAAAACACAAAATGTTTCATGATTTTGTACACTTTGCCTATAGTACACTCATGCGCAGTTACGAACATGTAAATGATACTTATCCACCACTTTTACACGTCTAACTCAAAGAAACAGAAAAGGTTTGGACAAATAAATCAAAAAACTATAGTTTTTATAGTCAATTAGTTCAGGCAGAAGGTGAGTTTAGTTCAACTAGCCAATCATTTTAAGGCGTCAAACTAAACTATGTAACTAAGGTAGCAAATTAGCTGAGTTAAGGGAAGCTAAATATTACAGGAACAAATTGGAAAACAATCTTGTTAAGGTCACTACCTAGAGGAGTTGTTTTAAAATAGCCAATAATTTTACCTAACGTAACTAAACGATTTAATTGAGGTCCCCTAATTGCGTACAAGCAGCAAATCAGTTTATGTAGCCAAGCCATACTATTTACTTAAGGTAATAAAAGTATTTAGAGCAAGTAGCCAAACTGTTTTAACCAAAATTTGACTTATATATCAAGAAACATTAACCTGAACAAAACAGTAACCTGTAGCTAATTGTTTTGTAGGCACAACACAACAATTGAGTCAATTGACAAATTGTTGTGTAATTATTATCTAAAATTTAGTAACGGCCACGGTTGTTTTCTAACCTCACACAGACTTTGAAAAATTCGACATTGACAGATCACTCGTGTATTTTCTTTGAGAAGAGAGAAGAAGAAGTTTGTTGTGGTCTGTTTGGTCAAAGTTATGTCAGATGCGGGTTGCAACCGTGTACCTATCGATTTTGATCGTTAAAAAGTTGCAACGCTCCGAGGTTCGGAACGATCGAGTTGAGAACAACCGAGTGCTTTACCCTGCGGTTCGGAACGGCGTTAGTGTGAAAAGTTGCACTCCGAGTGCTCTCTACCGAGGTTCTGAACGCGCCCCTGGGGTTCTCAAAACTGGCATTGAGCCGCCATTTTTCAAGATTTCAATCAACATTTGATTGCACCTGAGATACATAATACATACCCTGCAGGTCTAAGTTTCCTTTCATGTCTAGTTTAATTATGTAAATTACTAATATAATACGTAGCCGGAAAAAAACAGTGATATCTATCATTGATTTTGATTTATTTAGTACTGGCAGCCACAAGTACTCACCTGTAATGTTCCAAAATTTTTGTACCTATATATTTTACACTTAATACATTTCACTGAAGAAGACGAGACTCGGTGGACAAGAAATGAAGAAGGAAGAATAAGAAAATAAACTTGACATTGGCAGATACATTAGTCATGCAAAGCCAAATCCTCCCATGAGCGGAGGATAAAATCAGTACTCACCAGTATCCCAGGATTCTTCGCGAGAGCGACTGCGGGAAGTGCTTGATGAGTAACGCCACTACGATGACGGCCGCTGCCGCTTCCTGGTACTCGCTACTGAAGAACACCATCAGCACACCCACACTCTGCCATAACACAATGGTTACATTACTTTATTTCTTTACACTAGAAGCACTTGCAGCGGATCTTGACTTGGCGATCTTAACCGAATAACAAGTTAAGCAACGCTTGCTGCGGTCAGGAGTTGTATTGGTGTGTGCTAGTGGCATTGTTCAACTGAGCGCTTCCGCCGCGTGCTTCGGAGGGTACGTTAGGCCGTCGGTCCCGGTTGTTTGTCTTACGGCAAGAGACGTTAAGCCTAACGGCTATGTCGAAGGCCTTCGGGCGGCATGAAAACTTCGACATAGGTTGGCTACTAGCCTATCTACCAAGCCGCACTGGGCCCGCGTGGTAGATTATGTCCCAGCTTCTCTCTCTGAGAGGAAAGCTCGAGTCACAGCAGTGGGAACATAATGGGTTAATTATGATTACTATATTTATTTCGTTTACTAATATAACATTCATGTTTTGCAATTTTAGAGATAATTAATTACACATTTTGCTGAAAAATACGGGATTACTCACGTAATACCTATCGAATAGATCCAACCATAGTTGAGTGTTGAGTGTTAAGCGAGACGTCGACGACGCGGGCGTCCCGAGCACTCCTTGAAAAAGACCACCGGATGTGGTCAAAACTATAGTCGGAGGTATCCGACAAGTATCATCATCAGTAATCCCGTATATCTCAGTAAAATTAGTGAAAATCACGTTATTTTTTATAACATTATTACATAGTGTAGGACAGGATTCGATTCCCTGTCTACCGACAAACCGTGTCAGATGCAATGGCCGCTAGGCCACCGAGGTAAGCCGTCTGAGTATAGAATTTAAATCTCTAGTTGATTTTAACCGTCTTTTGGGGACGTGTGTAATTTTTCTGCCATATACTCGTATATATAGATGCGTAATCGCATCGTTGACGTATTTAGTACAAACTGTAATTCATCTAGTACAAGAGTGGCACAGATAACTCATAGTGAATGCGTAAACGATACGATAACGTTACACTTTAGCAGATATGCGTGCTCGGCCCACTGCTTCACGGTGCAAAGTGTGGTCCCAAGGCGACCCTGCAAAAGTCCTATCCACTACGAAAATTGTAGCTTAACGATAATAAAAAAAGCGAACAATAAGTATTCATTACCTGCAGCGTCCACATAACGAGGTCCTTACTGCGTTGGTTCCTCGGCGGCCCTATTCTGTAGCACACGAGGAAGCTGACGAAGCCGACCGTGACCGTGTACCAGAACGCATACGCCTGGTACTGCTGGACAATATTCCGGATATTCTCCCACATTTGTTGGAATATGTACACGCCCACTGTCCAACCTCCTATCAAGATGCCATACGTGAGAGTTTTCTGGAAAATTCAAATATTACACAACATTATAACTTTTAGAGGTTAGCTTAGTTGATAGCGACTTTTAATGCGCAGGGCCCCAGGTTGGATTCCTGGCTGGGGGAAATATTTGTGATAGGCAGAAATGAAATGTTTGCTCTCGGGTCTGGCCTCTCACGACACGGAGAGTTCTAGAGCGGGGATATGAGTGTGAAAACGTTATAACTTTGCAGACTTTAAATTACAATTTAAAATATAGTAATAAATAAGTATAAGTAGTAGAAATAAGACATCGTGAGGCGTATAACTTCTGTGCCCACCAACACTACTACATGACTATCACGACCGCTCTGTCAAGAGCGCACCGAAGAAGAAGAAGAATTAAAGAAACAGTTGTTCAAAATTCGTTTCAGTTTGAGCGCCGATGTACAAAAACTACATCTATTTGTGTGACAGCCACAATGGCTAGCCATTGAATTGTAACACCTGCATATTTAACTACGGGAACGTGAATGATGTAAGTTTTTCTACCTGAAACCGCGGAGGTATATAGTCCTATTTCACCAAGTAGCACGGGACAATCGACCGTCCCATTCGCTAAAGATAAAGATACATTTATTTGCCAGAAACATGGTTGAAATACATTCTTAAGATGGAGTGGTGCAAACTTGAGAGATGGTTTGCATCTTTATTAGTAAATTAATTAAAGAGGACATCGGACATCGCTATATTCACTAGAAACGTTAGGTCAGCTACACATAGCCTCTTTTGTAAAGGTAACAATTGAATTTTTTTCCAACGGGAATTATAATTATCTATGTATATTTTTGACCGGAATTGTAAATAACGGAGAAAATATTTTTGAATTCTTACAATGAGGTTAATATAGATATTGTACTATTATTAACCGGCAAAACACTCATTTTGAGATCGAATACGTCGACGTGGGTTTCGAGATCGCAGACGCCGCTGCGATAAAGATGAGCTAGAGATGAGTATTAGATCCCTAACGTGAATGCTTTGCCGGTTAATAATCGTTTTTTTTTTTAATTTATGGAATTTACAAGATAGACCCGAGTTTAAACCTTCATGTACCGTGATAATTAAAACAAAATATTTATGAATGACACGAACGTAAATGTACGTCAATGGTACTCAAAGGATTAATGGAATTTCCGATACAATATTTTCTAAAAGCATGGTTTAAACTCGGGATTACCAAGGCGGTGTAAGTACATACGTTTTTATTATAGTCATGTTGATAATGGGTGGTGTGTTATTTCGATGCGTACTGAAGAGTTATTTTTATTGAAGTAATTTCCAAGCTAATGGTCTTAGCCCTTTACGTACCAGAGACGTAAATTTACGTGAGTTTCATTCATAAATCTTTTGTTTTATATATCACGGTATAATACAGTAATAAACGGTATAGTAAGGGTTAAATAAATAATAATAGGTATATGCTTAGAATAAATGCCTATAGAATGTAGGTTTCCAAACAACGTCTTCTTAACGCACGCTATACAAATTCACTATGTGCGCTGTGTTTACTTGCGTTGTAATGCAAGGAAATATTATATACTCCGGTAAAATGTTTACCCATAAAACTTAAAATGTGTTCTATACATTGATCTAAATGTATACAAATATAATAAATATTATGAAGTGCAAATAACTAGGGAAATTTATAAAAAGTCGTATACTGCTGTACCGACGGTGTAAGCAAAGAGAGTCATATATGGCTTCCAATAAACGGTCATTTAGCGTATGTACTTGGTTTCTTTATGTAGTTATTCTAAGAGTTTAAATGTTAAAGTCCCGTCAACATAGCGCATGCGTTCGTGCGAATGAGTAAAATGCTAGGACCTTTGGTGCTAGGTGATGTAACGGTCAGAGGCGAGAAATTATAACGTCACTTAACTTTTAGATGTATATTTTGATTTAAACAGGAATAAAGATAATATTGGCGCAGCGCAGAACTTCCCGCTCGCGTTTCTCTACGGACTTGAACTGTTTAGACGGTGGCGGTGGAAGCCGCACCCGTATTATCACAAAAATGAGGGTAATGCTAAAACAATTAAACTAAGAAAAACATGAGCGCGTCGCTAATCCGTTAGCCAAATGCATCACAGAAAAATATCTGTTAGTATATACTAGTATCTTTAGTCTTAAATAACTTATCAGTACTTAAATATTTAAGACTAAAGATACTATTACCCAGGTATAGCTGGGACTAATTTAAGACTAAAGATACTATTACCCAGGTATACCTGGGACTAATTTAAGACTAAAGATACTATTACCCAGGTATAACTGGGACTAATTTAAGATTAAAGATACTATTACCCAGGTATACCTGGGACTAATTTAAGACTAAATTTACTATTACCCAGGTATACCTGGGACTAATTTAAGACTAAAGATACTATTACCCAGGTATACCCGGGACTAATTTAAGACTAAAGATACTAGTATATACTAACAGATATTTTCTAAGGCCATGGCAATGCAATGCCTTGATTCTATTATTCTAACATAAAATGTATTTAACTAATTTAAAATATTTTTGTCGAGTTTCGGCTTTGTATCGTACAGTTCAGCTTGCTGCGTTATAATTGTTTATCAGAAAATGTATTTTTTGTCTTTGCAATCTGGATTAAAATTTTTGCTAGATTTAATTTTCATTGCGCCTCAAATTATTCTTATCCTTACCTTAGGCAGCAGCTTGCTAACATAGTACACAAACACCATGAAAGAAGCGAATACTCCTACTAGGATGCCACAGATGTAGAAGAAGAGAGGATTCCCACTGAGCGTTCGCGAGGAAAAGATCACGGCGATTCCTACAAACATCAACATCACACGCCATAGGTCCACCCCTGGAAAAAAACAGCGCCGCTTAGTTAAATCGGATGATTTTATACATTGATATTCCTAACAACTTATCTCTATCATCGACTAATTATCTGTGAATGATCACATCTCTATTGTCTGTTTCCCATACAATCTTCCACAGTTTCAGTTTTCAGTGGTAGTGCCACGCTGTAACTCTAACCCTACAGCCGAATGGGCCGGCATGACCGCGGAAGTACCACACTCCCACCATAACACCGACGTGAAGTAACATAGCTTGCTATTGCGTTTAGTCGGTTTGTGGGTGGTCCTCCGATTCCCCTTTTCCCGTTCTCCCTCCCCTTCATCCTCACCCCTTCTATCTATTCCTTCCTATCATCCTTCCTCAAAGGTCGGCAACGCATCCTCGAGACCTCTGGTATTGCGGATGTCCGTGGGCGACGGTATCACTTACCATCATGTGAGCCGATTGCTCGTTTGCCAACCTATTCCATAAAGATGAAAATATAGATTACTGCAAATGCGTGTACTTCTGTATAATATCTCCATTACTATTTAACGTATATATACAGATCATCATGTGCATCACTTTAGAGGACTGGACCGATGGCGTTAGTATCGGCGGTTATAAAATTACAAACTTAAGACACGCTGACATACAACCTTGTTTGCAACCAGTGCTGAGTATATGGACGAACTATTTCGGAGGATGGAGCATGAGAGCTTTGATTTCGGACTTAAAAATCAATCGAAAAATACCAAGGTGATGATTGTGGACCGCCTAAATAATAAATCTCCTGAATTGGCGTAACTAGCGAAATGTGAGGTTGTCTCCTCCTACGTTTACCTGAGCGCATTAATTTTTAACAATGGAAGATGCATGGAAGACCTAAAAAGACGTATGGTGATGACAAGGAATAACATGGATATATGGATAACTTGAGGAAGAATATGGATGAACTGAAAAATCACAAAGAACAAAAGTCAGACTTGTTCGTACACTTGTGTTCCCCATTTTTCTGTATCCCGCCGAAACGTGGACTTTGTGAGAAATCGAACGGCTGGTTGTGCAAAGCAGGCAAGTTGCACGGTCGGCCGCAAAAACTAAATTGCATATTAGACGAAATATGCTCCAATTTAGAATATTCGCCCTCACGAATATTTAAAACTAGACCTTTGAAAATGGTTAATTGACATTATTTTTTTATGTATAACAAATGTTCACAAAACACCTACTTTATTCGGATATGTTTACCAATACAAGATTAAAGAAATTTGACTCGATCGGCGGCTCGAAAAATCGCAAACTTACCCAAAAAATACCCTTTAACCCATTGTGTACCCGAGACGTACATTTTATACAGGTCGATGTAATTAATCAACTCCATTCAGTTTCTATGAAAGATATTTATATTATACAAAAAAGAATGTACGTAATCCCAACAAATATTCAAATACTTTAGTGAGCTCAGATGTTTGTAAGAAGCGTAAGTTTCTTTTTTTAGAATATAAAAAAACACAAATATTGTAAAAATTTGAAAGCGCGCACGCTGAGTACTTATATACAACATATATAGAATATACGACCATATAGAGCTTCGCTACCACTTCGCCTTAACTCCTCGAGGATGTGTTTAAGCATTAGATTTATGAATGTAACCTTGGCCACTAGTCCTCATTTCATTTTATAAGGCTTCAACTATTAACCCTTTGCGTATCATTGAGTAAATTTAAGTGCGTTTAATTCACAAATCTTTTGTTTTAATTATCACGGTATAGGAAGGGTTAACTAACTAATCCATCATCATCATCATCATCAGCCTGTAGCAGTCCACTGCTGGACATAGGCCTCTCCAATTGCACGCCACTTAGGTCTATCTTGGGCTTCTCGCATCCAGTTTTTGCCAGCCGTCTTGCGCAGATCGTCACTCCACCGTGCCTCAGGACGTCCTACACTACGTTTGCCGAGACGCGGTCTCCACTCTAGAACTCGTTTACCCCAACGGTTGTCGGTTCTACGGCTAATATGGCCAGCCCACTGCCACTTCAGCTTGCTGATCCGGTGGGCTATGTCGATGACCTTGGTTCTCTGACGGATCACTTCATTTCTGATGCGATCCCTCAGAGAAACACCGAGCATAGCCCTTTCCATAGCCCGCTGAGCGACCTTGAGCTAATCCATGCCTACTAATATTATAAAGAGGAAATATTTGTTGATTTGTGTGGACACTGGACCGATTTGAAAAATTCTTTTCACCATTAGAATCCTACATTATCACTGATGAACATAGGCTATATATTTTGATTCATCATCATCATCCATCACCACGCGGGTGAAACCGGGGAACGCAAATAGTTGCATATATTTTTAAACTGTTTTAATCATTATTAATTTTGATCCTCACGACAATGAGGCACAAACTTAACCACCTTTACAAACGTAACCCTAGTTAGGTTGGCTTGGCAGCCACTCTTTTTTAATGGCAGATCACGATTTTCAATATAAGAGCAAGTTGCCTTACAAAGGAATTTTATAATTTGTCAAAGTGTAGCGTGTCTTACCCTACTGATACCATTATTAAGTTCTCTTTTGGAAGGCAACACACTGGAGCTAAAAATAAGCGAACATTTGTTATATCATTTAAGAAATTGGCGATATAGTCTGGCATTATATAGAAGACAAAGATGCTTGGAATACTCCACTTCTGGCAAGCTGTCATTCTGCCACCCATAAAATGTAATATTTGTAGTACCTAAGTAGTTTTTTTTTTATTCATAATTTATTTAGGGGGCTTTTAGCTACATTTGTCGCAGCCATGCCAGCCCCATTGGTACATTCATATGATACACTTAACATCTTAAAATTTTGTAACACAATCTGAAAAGTGCCCTGGCAGTGTCAGATAATGGCTCTGCCAGAACACTTTGGACTAAACCTACATCAAATTGGTTGAGGCCCAAACCTCTTAACTTAGTTCTTATGCATATGCTCTGGGGACATTCCATTAAAAAGTGGTATATGTCTTCTGCCACACTGCACATATCACAGGTAGGTGAGTCAGCTATTCTCATGAGGTGTTTGAATTTATTTAATGGGATGTGTCCGGAGCGAAGTCTACACGCCATAACAATCATTTTTTTACTAAGCTTTACCACATGAAACCATGGCACTTGAGGAGGTTCACCTTGTAATGTCCTATACCAGATTCCATTATCTTGACATGTCTTAATAAAGTAATTATTCCAATCTGTATAGACTTGTTTTTTATACTTGGTCAATATTTCTGTGTACTCTGGAATAAGAAATATGTCAGACCCTACGTTGTGTGATTCCCTGGCTAACTTATCTACCTCCTCATTGCCATGGATAACCACATGAGAGGGAACCCATTGCAACCTCAGAGACCTGCAAGTAGCACTTAAATGGAGAATTTTCTCTTAAATGGCATAAGCTATCGATGCACCTATGATTCCAGAGGCGCAGCGAGCTATATGCTGCAAAGCACTTTTACTGTCTGTGAGGATGGCAACTTTGGAATATCCTGTGGTTTTAATATAAGATATGGCCTCTGAGATAGCGAATAGTTCAACCATCATAATCGCATCAGAGCTAAGTTTAAAACTTTATTTCACATTATGGGTTGGGTCATAGTATGCAGCTCCAGCTCCATCACTACTTTTGGAACCATCTGTGTACACTTTGTGAAAATTTGTATATTTATTGTGTAGCATATGTAATGTATTGTATCGTAGTACTTGAGTATCATAATGATATTTAGGGTTTACAATTTCATCTATATCCGTTTCAATGAAATCCATATTTATATTAGATACCCAGGTTGATAAAGTAAACATTTTTAACAGACTACTTTTCAGTAAATATTCTGACTGAACATGCAGGTATACAGACACCAGCAGAGGTTTCTTTTATAAAAGCGAGTAGTTAAGTTGACAGAGCTGTGTGAGTTCTTCAAGGAACTTGACAGTCCAATTATTCGATTGAGATGAAGCTTTGAGACAGTATTTAAAAGCCAAGTATTGGCGCCTCAAGTGCAATGGAGGAATAGCCATTTCACTCTGCATAACAAGAATAGGGTTGGTTTTTATGAAACCTCCCATAATTCTCAAAGCTGTATTCTGTATTATGTCTAATTTTTTAATATGTATTTTTGCTGCACTGTCATATAAAAGCTCCCATAATCTATTTTCTAAGATGTTTTGGATGTAATCCCCAATTAGAACCAGCCAACACTATCAGAATATCCATAGTTTTCATGGCTTATTCAAAAATTTCTTTAATATGACTGTTTTTGTCTGTGAGATTTATCTAGCCACATTCTTAGATATTTAATTACATTAACTGGCATTATACTATTGTCATTCACGCTTAGTTTAAATTGTTCTTTTATTTTAACCCGGCTAAATATACAAAACGGTTTATGATGAAATATCTAGACCAATTTGCTGTAGCATATTTATCACTGAATTGAGCGCATTTTGTATGTTATTAGTACTTATAGATAAATTGTTATTTTGTGAACACAACACAAAGTCATCAGGATATTGTAACATATAAACATTGTCCACTGCATTAAAGATATTTAGGGTCACAATATTAAAAAGGAGTGGTGAGATAGGATATCCTTGGGCCAATCCTTTATTTGTCCATCTTACAAAATAGTGTTCGTTTTTCTCACTTGCTATCTTTAGGTGACGTTTCGATAAATATGCCATATATGTCTTTTTGCAATCATTGAATGTAGTAATTTGCATAGGCATGATATCAGAGATATAGGTCTGAATTTAGTCAAACAATTAGGATTTGTGTTGGGCTTTGGTATAGGGATAAGTTTTATTTCACGCCATTGAGATGGTGTTGTCGCATGTTTGTAAATTAAGTTATAAATTTTAATTACTCGTAGAATTAGTTTATGATAATCTGGCAGCTCTGGCTAATATAAAATAGGTTATGTTATCATCCCCTGGCGCTGTGTCTTTCTTTTTTAAACAATTATTTAATTCTTGTATTGTGAAATAAGTTTCTATTAGTAAATTTGTTGACACAAATATAGGCAGAGGGGGCTCAACAAAGTCAGGAGTCAAAGAAGATAAAAGCTCTTCTCTTGCATCATCAGAGGCCTGGACATTTCCTCTTTTCAAACCTTTGATCCAGCGCATCTTCCGCCACATATATGAAGAACTTGTATTTTCATTTACCCCGCCACAAAGCTTTTGCCATCCTTTAGAACTGGCTTTCGCTGTAGCACGTTTGGCTTCTTTGATTTTATCTTGAAGTTTAATTATATTATCAGGTGTTACAGTCAGGATTACGTCGTAAGTTTTTAAGGGCTAACTTACGCTGGGCTATAGGTTAGCACAAGCTGATAAAGTGGAATTCCAATAATGCTTAGGCCGGAAAGATGGGTCGGGGGTTGTGCAGGTTTTAGTGTATGGTATGCTTTTATCAGTAGCACTATTGATTTGGTTAACAAAGTGGTTGTAAGTTGTTTGAATATCGGCGTTTAAGGTAAAATTTATGAAACTGTTACTTAAAATATCACGGTATAGCTCCCAATTAGCTCTTTTATAATTACGACGTCATGTGAAGCTATAGGCAGTATTGTCATATTGAAGTGAAAATTTAATTACTAAGTGGTCACTACCTAACGTTTCGTTTGTCACCACCCATTTAAAAAATCAATATCCGATGTTGCAAAAGTAACATCCGGGAAAGACTCTTGTAGGTGTCCATTAACCAGTTTAACTCTAGTAGGTTCACCACTATTTAGGCACACATAGTTGCTATATTGAGACGCATTAAGTAAGTATTTGTAGGCCTCGAGAATTGGTTTTATAGGACCAGTTAGTGTGGTGTGCATTTAAGTCACCTGCTATTATCAACTTTTGAGATTTTTTTAAAATATGCTATCCCAATCACTTTGCGATGTATTCACTGGAGATGTGCAGTATAGTGACACAACATATTCTAAATATTGACAATTTAAGATTTTTACACAGACTATTTCAATATCTGCATTTGTAGAATTGAATGGGTATATTAACACTCTTAATGATTTATGGATTACTATTGCCACAACTCCATATAAGTCTGTCCTGTCTGAAAACGTTGTAGTTACTTATTCTTAAACTTATACCGGGATCTAACCATGTTTCACTAATTAAAAATATACAGATTTTTTCTTGATTAAGAAGAAGTTCGAATTCACGGCGCTTTGGATACAAACTGTGGGCGTTCCACTGCGTGATGCATATAGCGGTATTCCTTATGGGTGTACTACCCATTGTGGAGGAATTAGCTTAATTTTTTAATCAGCCCCCCACCGATTAGTTTCATAATCTCTTGAATGCAGAATTGAATAAATTGAGTAATTTTTTCTTCCATATTTTTCTCAGAGTTAAATATAATTCTTTTTGAGTTATTTAAGAACCCTTTTATACTGCATGCATTATCTTGCTCCTCACTACAAGGCATTGTACTGAAGGTTGACTCTTCGGCAGTTTCATAAGCGAGGTATGTTTTTCCTTTCTTCTTATTTTTTATTACTTTGCTTTGGATTTTTGTGGGTTCATATTTATTGTGAGCTTTCTATGGTTGTATGACTATAAAATGAGTAAAATCAACTTTTTTAACAAAACCAGATCATTTAGCGAGAGCAACAACAAGAATTAGCAATTAAATAACACCAGCATCAAACGGAAAACTAAAAAGTCACAAACCACCACAAACACAACATTAACAAAATGTCCCAACCAGGCTGGTCACCTAGGGACGTCAGACCATCACCCTCTAGAACCAAAACAGCAAGCTAATACTACATTAAAACATAAACCTACAACGAAAATCAAGGAAAGCAGCAAGATATTTGTAGCAACACTAAATGCAAGAACACTCCGAACAGATGATAGACTGACAGAATTAGAGAATGCATTAGAAGAAATAAACTGGGACATTTTAGGACTCGGTGAAATACGACGACTAGGTGAAGAAGTCAGAGAATATAAAGATTACATTTTCTACTACAAAGGACTAAAGGGTTACATGGCGTAGGGTTTATCGTCAAAAAATATTTAAAGGAGTCTATTATACAATTTAGAAGCAAATCAGAGAGAATTGCCGTTCTCGACTTGATTATTGAAGACAGGAAGGAACCATGGCACATTATACAAATATATGCACCTACAGAGCAAGCAAAAGAAGAAGAAAAGAACTTGTTCTATATTTCATTACAAGAAACTATTGAAGAAGCAAACAAAAACAAGATTATAATGGGAGATTTTAATAGCCAAATAGGTTGCCAACAAGACGGAGAAACCAACGTCATTGGATTACATAGCAAAGGTAAACGTAATAAAAATGGACAAAAACTCGTTGACCTTGCTCTCGAATACAACTTAAGGATAATGAACACCTACTACAAAAAAGAGGCAAATAGGAAATGGACATGGATATCACCTGACGGTAGATACAAAAACGAAACTTTACGACTTTATTTTAACTAAAATAGGTTTCTTCAATGACGTTAGCATAGTGAATCAACTAAATTTCACTACTAATCATAGAATGGTCAGAGCTACACTAGAAATAACGTATAAAAGGAGAGATAGAAAACATATTAGAAGCTCAACATGTCAAATAGCTACTCCGATTCCAGCCAACATCTGCAAAGAAGTTAAAGGAAAAATAGACAAAATTGAGATTAACGATTCAGTTCAAGAAAAGTACAACAAGCTTGAAACAATATTAAGAAACTTAGGTACTGAATTGACAAACACGATTAATAAAAACAAAAAGGACAAAATGGGACAAAATGCAAGGTTTTTAATACAAAAAAGAAGAGAAATGTTTGCAGACAGGAAATACAACATCAAAAAAATAGAATCGATAAGCAAGGATATTACAGAAAGCATAAGAAATCACAAAAAGGTTACACGATACAACAAAATCAAATCTGAAATTGAAAAAACAGGAGGAATCAAAAGAGCACTGAAAAAACTCAAGGATCATTCTTCATGGTTACCAAAAATGAAAGGAAAAGACAAAGAAAACAAGGAATATATAACATCAAAGAGATCAATGATTAGCAAAATCGCCACAGATTTCTACAAAAACCTATATAGTTCCACAGAATTACCAGAAATTAGAAACCTCGAACAAAGATGAAGAAATCCCATACATAATTGAAAGTGAAAAAATAAAGGCCATAATATAACAAAAAAATTACAAAGCTCCAGGAGAAGACAAAATAACCAACTAACTACTAAACGGGACATTGAATGTGATTCTTAGACCACTAACAAGCCTGTTTAACGAGATATTAGACAGCGAAACTATCCCGAAACAATGGACAAAGTCTACTATAGTTCTCATCCACAAAAAAGGAGAAAAAGACAAAATTGACAACTACAGACCAATAAGCCTAATGACAATTATATACAAAAAAAATCCTAAAATCATCCTAGGCAGGCTTACTTAAAAACTAGAGGAAGAACAACCACGAGAACAAGCAGGTTTCAGATCAGAGTTCTCAACAGTTGGCCATATACATGTAGTAAAACAAATTGTAGAAAAATATAATGAATACAAACAACCATACTACATATCCTTTGTCGACTACAATAAAGCATTTGATTCTCTAACTCACCGCTATATATATAAAGCCCTAGCAAATCAAGGCATACAAAACAAATATATCAGAATTATAAAACATATATTATACAGTAACTGCACAGCAAAAATACAATTAGAAAAAACTGGTGAAGAGTTCTGTATCCAAAAAGGAGTCAGACAGGGAGATCCACGTTCTCCTAAGCTTTTCTCGGCAGTACTGGAAGAGATCTTTAGAAATCTAGAGTGGGACAGATCAGGATTAAATATTAACGGAAGTAAACTATCCCATTTGAGATTTGCAGATGACCTGGTGCTGTTTGCGGAAGACCCTGAGACTCTAAAAGAAATGCTCGAACAACTAGCAACAGAGAGTGAGAAAGCAGGACTTACAATGAACACCACAAAAACAAAAATTCTGACAAACAGACATAAACACACAATAAAAATAAATAATCAAGAAATAGAGTATGTAGATGAATATGTTTATCTAGGCCAAATCATTGCACCAAACGCACAGATGGATAAAGAACTCCAAAGACGAGTAAACAACACCTGGGCTCGCTACTGGTCACTAAAAGAAATACTGAAAAATAAGGATTTCCCAATGTCAGCGAAGCGAAAGGTATACAACACGTGTATTTTACCAGTACTTACTTACGGGTGCCAAACATGAAGCCTGACGAAGGCGCACAGCCAAAAACTAAGAGTATGCCAACAGGGGATGGAAAGAAGCATGTTGCACATCAAACTGAAAGACAAGTGGAAACTTACGAAAATTAGGAAGGCCACAGGGGTGACAGATGTTTCACAGAAAGTAAAGAGGCTCAAATGGCGATGGATTGGTCATATTATCAGGCCTTCCAAAGACAAATGGACCAAGGACGTAATATTTTGGTACCCCAGAGAAGGAAAAAGGACAAAGGGACGTCAACAGAAACGGTGGGAAGACGATCTACCAATAGGATGGCGGAGGAGTGCTAGACTTAGGGAGAAATGGAAAGTTCTAGAGGAGGCCTGTGTCCAGGGTGGACCACCCTGATCAATAAGAATATCTTTTTTTTTTTTTTTTTAGGTATAAGTAATATTTTTAAGAACTGAACCCAAATGTGATCAGTGAATAAAAGCTATTTTTATTTTTTTATTTTATTTATTTATTTATTCTATGGTTGCTTTCTTCTTTTCTTGTAGTCGTTGTGTAATCATCACTGTCCTGCTGGCTTTCTTCAATATTACAATCCACTTTCTTTTTTTTTTTTTGGTGTACTGTTGTAAGTACATCTTTATAAGACTTTTGACTATAGCGGCCCTCACACCTTGACTTCGGAGTGCACGAAACACCACGCGCCACTCCGTCGCGGGCTCCGAAGTGTATGTGTAAAAGCAATTGGCGCGCACGCAGAAGCGGCGCTCGGTCGCGCGCACACGTCTAACGCATCGGAGCGCTGTTGGCGGCGGAACGTACGTGTGAAGGGTTTGGAATTCAAAATGTCAGTTTGGAGTGTAGATGCTGTAACCGGGTTTATAGACATAACTGACTCCTTCTTTTTTATTTTTAATACATATATCATTGATAACAAGCAATTGAAATGTTCACTGTTCATCCGCAAGTGGTTTTTATAATCCTCTGGATGGTTTTCGTGTAATTCTTTCAACATTGGGAAATGATTATGACGCCTTCTATAGGTACTTCTTTTCCTACAGTATTCGCCGTTTCTGCTCATTGCTAACTACAATTCCAGTTAAGGCGATTACGACAACCGTTGAAGCGTCCATCACTCAGTTGACAGGCAGAACTTTTGTCACCTAGGGACACTCCACGCGCCACTCCGAAGTGTTTAAAAAACTGTCAAAATGCATTTAGACGTGTGGTTTGATGTGTCGTTCCGATTAACAACGCATCGAAGCGTGCGCCGAAATGTGATATCAAAAAGGCGCGAATTAAGTGAGAGGTTTGGAGCGCGTTCTTAAACGGAAGTTCGGAGTGCGGTTCGACGCCCTGTTTGGAACGGCACTCCACGAAGCGCACTCCAAACTCAATGTGTGAGGGTGGCTAATGGCCCCGAGTTTCTTGCCGCTTCTCGGGCTCTTTATATTTTGGAACGCGGCGGTAGTCTTTAAAGTACATTATAATGAAACATTGACGTTCATAAGTTCGTCTTTGATGCCTAAATTGAATAAATGATTTTGACTTTGACTTATATAAAGTTACTAAAAATTATAAGGTAAGTCTGATAGGTAAGTAAAACCTGTGATGTATTATTAGAAGCCACAGCTCAACTGGAGAATTTCCACTTCAAAATGTATACCATTAAAAATACACTTACTTTGAACCTGTAACTCAATACTATGCTTCTCCTTTGTATTGATGGCCATACATGTCGAATTGAATAAATTGACAGACACAGTCTTGTACATCTTCTTAACAAATGGATTGACAACAGACCAGCCATAGCTGTCTTCTGTATATTCTTTGTAGACTTCTTCTGGGTCCGTCCCGAGATACTGTCGAAACTCATCATTTTTTATTTTAATGTGGAACTGAAATAAAGGAGAATAATAAATGTTTTAATAATTATGTAAGCATATAATGATATACTCGTATGTAGCAGGTAAGTGCATGTACAGTTATGTGTATTTTAAGAACGTAATCATCACTCGAAATAAAGGTGAAATTATGAAGTTTGACTTTTTATTTATTTATACTACTCGTACTTAAAATACTAGTGGTTCACCTCGAACTAAGACTTTGCTACATACAGAGTTTTCAATGTTCAGTATTGTAAGTAGGCAATTGTTTTTCAGTCTAACTAAAAACTAAGGACATAAATAAAATGACTCAGTTTCGAAAGGGCACTGTACAGTAATGCCTTAAATCATATAGCAGTTTTACAGACATATACATCTGCCAAATTTAAAAAGAATAAACTTAAATTTAAAAAGATATAAACACCCATTAATAACATAATTTATTGATTCATCAGGCAGTACTTTGCAGTAATCAATTTTAATAACAATATCAAAAGAAATAATCTGCTGGAAAAATGTTTATGACAGAGATGCAGAGTGCACCTTCCAACCAGCATAAAATTAAAATAGGCAGTATACAGAATAAGCGCTTGATGAGTCTACATCTCCGGAGTATGCCTCTTGTAGAGGCAAAACATGTGTCAAATGGTTTTTGTTTGATTGGGTTTTTTTGTGTGTTGCTTATTCTTTATACTTCTTATTTGCATTTTATGCGGGAGGGATGGTGGTGCACACTGCATCTCTGCCGTAAGCATTTTTTCCTGGGGAAGTGTCACTAAATATTGTTTTTACCCACTCATAAGTTACTAATGATGGAAAATATAAACAACAATTTCAAAACTCAAATATGGATACGCCCATTTGCCCGAGTTGCCATTAAAACCTCAGTTCATTGAGCCAAATCAATTGTTAAGACAAGCAAGTAGTGTACTTAATAATTTCTCTGACAACAGTGCCTTTTGTACATAGTAGTGCTTGCACACTCATTCCAAGTAGATTATCTGGCAACTGGCAATCTGTATACCAAAAGCCAATATAGCCAAATAATAATACCTAAGATACATTAAAAATATTTATGATCATGTATGCAGTGTCACTTCATGAGAGACATAACGAAATAATTTTCTTTCCACTGTCTGGACGAGAATCAGAAGAGGCCATAAAACCTGACTTACTAGGCCAAGAGGCCTAGTTAGTCATTGTCTTTTGTATACAAGAGATCTGTTTGTTTGGTACTGTATAGTCTGTATAACTACTGGACTATCAGATTTTTGTGAGAAGCACACAAATTACTCATGATACCACAGAAGCACAATTGCGTCAGCCAGTGCTGAGCTTAAATCCTATTGCTAAAATAAGTTGTTTTTTTTTTTAATATTTAAGTTTTTCAGATGTTAGACATTAATATGTTTTTGCAATAGTTGTTTTTTAGAAAATATTTATTTTCTATTATATTTTAATGGCATTTCAATGGCAATAAATATTTTCTATTCTATTTTAATAAATAAATTTAATGCAAATACACAAAGTTGTATGTTATTAAATTGATAAATTCAATTCATTTAAATTATTAATATTTGTCCTACAGGTTGAGGCTTAAGTTACTCACCTTAACTGTTTGCCACAATGCAAACAGATTCTTGTCAGTTCCAGTGAAACAGTAAATATCCACAGCTCGCTTGGAAGATGGGATATCCCTTTCTATTGTAGTTGGACCCCCTAGCCAGTGTACTAGAAGAAAGAAATAACATTAAATTCGGAGTACAAAGGTTATACTGATATTTTAATTAGCAAGAGAATAAAGAGTGGTATATTTCATAGGCAAACACATAGACACAAAAAAATCAAAATTATTCATCCAATCTAATTGACTACTTTTATGTAAAAATGTAGTTACAGTACAATGTGTGTAAAGTTCCAAACAATCAGGAAGTTTTGAATGATAGACTGATATATAGAGAGATAGACTTTGGATATATTTGTGTTTGTATGTAATTGTTTATCTTGATATGTCCACAAAACCAGGGATATCCTTAGTGTAAAATAGAAATCATGTGTCCTGACAAGTTTCCCTTACAGCTTGAATTGTAAAGTTTCCTTAACACATTTAATTTATAAGGCATATGAAATCACAAAATACCTAAGATATTGCCTTGTTTACTTGAAGAACCTCATCGCACGCACAAGGAATGTCACATGTAACTCAATGTGGAAACAATTGGAATCCTATGCCCCCAACTCTTGTTTGAGTGCGGGATTACCAATAGTGCTGGTATACTGGAGTATTGAATCAGCCATATTGTACTTATTGCATAAAATATCTACATTATTCATTTTATCATCAGATATAGGTATGTTCTTCGTATATTAATTGCATTAATTACATTGATTGACAATGAGAGAAACTTGTTGCACGACATTCACATCATAATATAATGTCTAAATTTCCATGTGAACAATGGTGATACATATATATATATATATATATAGGTGTGTTCTCTTAGCTTTGAGGGCTTTGAGAGGATTGGTGACATTGTCATTGATGGCTCTTATGTTAAAGCGTTTGTGAAGCTCAAAAACATATTTTTGCCACTTTCGCCCACACCTAAAGTCCTAAAATCGCATGATTATGCTGTCAAATATATAGTTGTCAAAAAACAATCACAAACAACCATGCTCCAGACATGGGTCAAAAATTGCACTTTATGGTGGCAATTTTTTTTCTATCTCATTCAGTCTTAGCTTTTCAAATGCTGAACAAAAAGTGAAAACAATTCAACAATAAACAAACAGTTATTTTCACCAATAGGTCTAATCAAACGCACTATATGTATATAAATTGAATTCCTGTTTCCCTTGGTCCTGCCAAATCTTGAGAACCACTTTACTGATTTCAATACACCACCACTCTGTCGCGTCTCTCGTTAATAGTACCGAGCCGCGTGCGCCGGGCGTGTGTACGTGCGCGCCTGCTTGCGCTCGCGGCTCCGCCTCCGCGCACGAACACCACACGCTACGCTCCCTCGGCACAAGCCGTTTCACTCATCAATGATCTGGTTGCTCAGCAGATAGATTTGGACTTTTTTCATATACAATTTTTCATGTTTGTTGATATATGTACTAAATTTCTAGAATAATATTATTTTGTTAATTAATTAGGTTATATTTTTATATTAGTTATTTAGTTTATTAGGTAATATACTGGCTTGTCACACGCCTTGGCGTAGCTGTTAGTGTGTAAGCAAATTATAATAATAAATAAATAAATACCTCTTTTTTATTTTGTTTGTCTCAATACAGGTGTGGTTTAGGCAAGGAAAAAACAATCATCAACATCATGCATCATCACGCCGGTGTAACCGCAGGGCGCAGGTCATATAAAACATAACTAAAATATTCTAATATCAACTTGAGTATAGTTTATTAGGGTACTAAATAATTATAGCTGTGCAAACCGGTTGATTTTTATGTAACTCCTGTGTATTTATTACGACTGGAATTGGAAGTGCCACAGCAGTAATTTACATGTTTACGCATACCCAACAAGACATAGCAAGTAACAATAAAAGTTGAAACATCCACTTACCATCATATGGAAGAGAGTTCACTTTCACGGTAACGAGAACTATCGTTATTAATAAAGATAACCGTCGGTATTCCATAATTTGCAAACTTATCTTATTACAATGTTTCTGCCTCGTTATGAAAGGAAAGCAATAAGTAAGGAAGACAAGACAAACTCAAATCAAATATATACAATTTTCTCTATGAATCAAATCAAAGTAAACACAAATATACGTGCATAGACTAAAATATATACTAGGAAATATACGTGATCCTAGTAAATTAATCTATGTAAACCATAGACTAACCAGACTATATCTAAAGATAGATGGAAATCACTAAAGCAAAGAACGGAAAGTTACCGGGAAGTTTAATTTTTTAAGTGCCATTCACTTTGACGGATCATAATCGTACGCTCGTCTTCCATGTGTGACATTAGTGACGTGGAAGACGAGCGCGCCGGTATCGATATCAATAAATAGGGATGTGCTGTTTGATATCGAGGTAGCAAGATGCGTGCCTATCTAATCTCTTAAAATATTGTTATATAAACCAGGGTTTATGAAATAAAAAATCAAGTTTAAAATAAAAAAAAATATCCATTTATTGAAGAACACATACTAAAATAACAAAGATTATAATTTATTAAAAGTAATACATATTGTTTACCTTACATATTGAAAGCACTTATGTTTTGTGAGATGGCGATTCCAAACATGCATGATTACAATTTGTAATTAAATATTTTCGTTTTGTTATTTATGTAGGTACCTAACAACTATAAATACGTGCATATTAGTCATAATTATGTGAAACAGATATTAGTAATGTTTTTAACGCATGGAACAAGTGTTAACATTGATAATAAAAGGTTTTGGAAAAAAATCTGGTCTGATAGGTATCAAGTAATACCTTAATACTCGTGCAAGGGTTTACGTAAATGTTACAATACATTATCATATCATAACTAGATTAAATTTAAATATTCAATAACGTGTGCCTTTTACTGTAGAGATTTCTTGCTTTGTATTGTTTATCCGTTAATAGTGCAGTATATTTAGTGTTTGTACTGCACTGTATGAATCCTGAATTTGTAACAGCATGGTCTTCTCATAGTCATCCCATGTCGTTTATGGCTATTTTTGTTCAGCGTTCGGAAAGCTAAAAAAGAGAGTGCAATTTTTGAGCCACGTCCGCAGCATAGTGGTTTGTGATCGTTATTTGACAGCATAATTATGCGATTTTAGGTCTTATGCTCGGTTGAGCATTCGAGTAGTAGTTTGGAAGTTGCTACTTTTAATAGTGCTCTCTGAGCACGTTCTAAAGTCAGCATAAAAGTAGGACATGCTCCACCCCAGGATGTATTACAGTAGGAAAGTAATGATTTGCTCAGCACGATATATACATTTATAATTAATTTTCGGTCGGCCACTTCACGTAGATGTTTAAAAATAAAAAAAAATTGTTTTCGGACTCTGCCACTGAAATTAACTTTGTGGGTTCTCCAGCTCAGTCAACTATCTATATGGACTCCCAAATATTTTATGGCGCTAACACTCTATAGATTTGGGCAGTCACAGTTAAGGGCTTGGCAACTCGAATGTACTGCGATCTTTATAGGGGGTACCATTTTACGTTCATAAGTAAATGTAACAAATTTAGTTTTTCCGGTATTTAGAGAAAGTAAGTTGTTGCGTAGCCACCGAGTTACTGTTCCCAAACTTTTTTCTGTACGATTTTGGACTTCCTCCTAGGTTTTTTACCCACAAATATTAAAGCCGTATCGTCAGTGTACGCAAACACTCTACCATGTCTAGGTTAAGATTGCATAAATCATTTATATATATGGAAAACAAAGTAGGACCCAATACACTTCCCTATGGGACTCCAAATGTGATTGACTCTTCATCACTTATCACATTATCAACCTTTGTCCTCTGAGTTCGACCTCTCAAATAATCATCCATTAGGCGTAGAGCTTTGTATCGTATTCCGATTCTTTCTAACTTATTTAAGAGTTTGGGAATAGCGACAGTGTCAAACGCCTTGGCAAGGTCTAAAAATATACCTACCACTTTTTAGCGATCGTCTAACTGATTTGCTATGTGATTTGTTAAATCCGTAACTGCATTTACAGGAGAGTAGTAGTAGTTCCTGTTCTAAATCCGTACTGATGTGATGAAAGTATTTTATATTTTTCTAGGTACATTTTCAAGCGTTTATTAATAACTTTTTCTATAATTTTCGATATAGTTCGCCTTTATATAATTCGCCTATAGTTTTTGACGCAATCTCTATTCCCACTTTTATAAATTGGTGTTTTAATGGAGGTTTAAAAAATATTTGGGAAGGTACCTGATGCAAGGCTGAGGTTGCATATGTGTGTGATAATAGGTATTAGTATTGAGGCTGATTCTTTGATTATTTTCGATGAAATACCATCTACTCCTACTGCACAATCAGTTTTTAATCCCTTAATAAGATTATCAATTTCACAAATATCTGTTTCTAATAAAACTATTGAGTTAAGTTGAACTGGTGTGATGTTGTAAGAGATGGATCTGTTTTGTGTTTCAGTTTATATTTTTCTGGCTAGAGCTTTACCCACATTAGCATATTATTGATTAATATAGTTGACTGAATCAATATGGTTACCCTTTGTCTTTAATAAATTTACATTACTTACGTGTTCTTTTCTTGTACATGTTATATCTCTAATTGATTGCCATGTTTTTTTAAGTTGTTTTTGTTTTTCTCTAGCTCTGCTTTGTGATAGTTTTGTTTCAGCTTGTTTAAAAGATTTGCACAAAAGTTTCTGTACCTTGAATATGTTAGTTTTAAGGTTTCGTTGTTAGGCGTTACTTTTAAACGAAAATGCATTTGATCGCGATCGCGAATGCAGCGAAGAATACCTGGAGTTATCCAGGGTTTAATAATTCGCTGATCGTGCGGAACTTTAAAGCAGCGGGTATTAGCTTTGACAAAGTACATTATTTTACTCATAACCAGTTCAGCAGCTACATTGGCATCAAGACATTTGATGGTTTCTGAGAAGTCAATGTTTTTAATTTCTTGGGAAATTTTAGTTATGTCTACATGGGTTTTGATTACTTTAGGGGAGGGTACTTCATCGGTTTTGTTTTGATATTGAATAAGCAAGGATAATAGCAATAATAAGCAATAATCAGTCACAACAGTGTTCAAAATAAGTGCTTTACATTGATATCTACTTTTTAACATGATAT
Source organism: Selenia dentaria (assembly GCA_917880725.1). Lineage (NCBI taxonomy): Eukaryota > Metazoa > Arthropoda > Insecta > Lepidoptera > Geometridae > Selenia > Selenia dentaria. The sequence goes on along the minus strand of OU862888.1, from coordinate 12,850,777 downwards.
GATCTAAACATCGCTTGCCTCTAGTAACCGCATCATGAGAAGCTAAGATACCGTGACTGGCCAACAGCTCAGTATATGTGACAGCCTGTTTATCCATATTTTCAGGTTGAATACCAACATTAATATCACCTATTACTGCAACTGTGTGATATTTTTTGCTTAAAAATGGATCTATTTTTTGAATGATGGTAATCGATATAATGCTACGATTGCTATGTTTTTACCTAATTTTAATAATGGACAGTTACTTTCATCAAAAATTGGTTCTTCCACCTTAAGATCTAAGTTAACTTTGGAATATACTATTATGCGTTTTGGTTAATACAAGATTTCGTATATGATGAGTTATAGTTCTGTAGTTCTGGAAAACGTTTGTTATTTTCTATCCAGCATTCAGTCAGAACTATTATGTCACACAAAAATCCAAGCCTTAATAGCAACAGTTCCAGACCATTAAAATTCATATTGATGCTTCTTATGTTTAAATGAAGTATATTAATGGTTATCGGTACTGCTGAGCGATGTACATGACTCTGGTAGGCAAAATTTAGTTTCAGATACCGTCATGCCATCTATGAGTTGGCATAAATAATTTTGTAAGACTTTATCCATAATCGAAATAATAATGTTGTAATTTGACACCATGAGAAGCAACTGTTACATGCAACATATTTAATATCTTTCAGTGTTATTAGTTGATTATGTTGTGAGACTTGTGACTGTAAGAACGTTCATATTTAGTTCTGTTTTATTGTATTGAGTGTAACAATAGCTGATGTGACTGTTAATTGTGTGTTTTATGTTGTGTAATAGGTTTGAAAAAAATATTAGGCATCTATTCTGACCAATCTCTCTAAAATTTTTAGTATAGTCATTTCATGAAGATTAATGTCACAATAACAATGTGTTAGTTTTTTTGCTTCAGATCTTCAAGTTGTAGTTCATTGGTTATGACTATAGGAGGCGTACCTTCAGTTTTCCGCATGAAGATTCAACCATTTACCGTCCAGCAGAAGTGATAGCCACAGGTCTTAGATACGTCTCGGGCTAAGAAATATAGCCTCTTCGCTTTAGGTGTCAAGAATTCAGAAACATAAATTGCTGTCTTTTTACTGTCAATATCCAGAGTACTGGTATTTAGCCTATTTGTAGTATTTGACGAGTTATATCTTCGAACTGCCTGAAGGGTGGCTACCTTTTGCTGATTAGTAGCAAAGTCTACAACTAAAGGCCGATCACCATTCTGCTTCCCTTTAATTTGGTACACTTCTTTAACTGCGTGAGGCGTTATCTCAACCCTCAACCTTGGAATGCAGCTTATCAATGATAGCAGTCAAATATTGTTTCGTCCCATAGGGTTTTACTGGAATTCTTCTTAATTCTAGACACGTGCTTCGGGCATGTCTTTCCAGCTCGTCAATTCTATTTTCCAAGCTTTCCGAACGCTGAACAAAATAGGCATGAACGACATTTTCACCCACAGATTCCCAATTCGAACGCCCCTTGTGAGCGTTTTTAGAAGTGATCTATTCGAACTGTTATACCCCATCAGTGCACCCTCTAATGCAGTGACATCCCATATATTGCTGAACATGCAATATAATAGTAAGTTGGACATTTGCTTGTAGAATAAAGTCAGTCTGTTTTGCACCACAGTCGGGAACGGTTGCCAAAGGGCCCTTGGAGTAAAAACCTAATAAATTTAGTGTCCTTAAATATATCCTTTTTTTTAAAACCAATCTCTCTGGGATCCTATAACATTTGGTGGCAGCGGTGGGATGCGGAAATCCCCAGTTCGCCTAAATATAAAATCTAGAACAGATTCTGTGCTACCGCATCTCGTATAAAATATTAGTGTAAACTACTGAATAAAATACTTACCGAAAACCCGGACTGTGCATTACCTGTGAAGTGAAAATATCCTGAAACTTACCTGAAAGTGAATGTCGTGCATCCTGAGTGTTCTGTCATCCCTGAAATTATAAACTGTACTTACCTGCATACTTACCCTGAGCATCCTGCAAACTTCGACGAGCTGAATTTACCTGAAAATTATCCTGAAAGAAATTATCAACACCGAGATCCCGGATAGCTTACTTCATCATCGACGGGGATCATCATCAACATATTTCCTGCTCCTGTGTACCTGCTGTTTCGGCCGAGGTGTAACCTTGGGCCGTGTCACCAGTCGATCGTCGTGTCCGAGGCATCGTCTTATCGCTGCGGAATGCGTCTCCGGCTCGCGCTCATCCTTGTCGCCGCCTACGCAGCTTACTTGTAAGTCTCTGATTATTGTTTTAAAGTAAGAATAAATTAGGGATCCGTAACTTTATTTAGTATTGAACTGGCTAAGTAATAGTATTTTATTTTAAAATTGTACTATCCGTATAGTGTTACATAGTGTTACATTGACAATTGAACTTCCTGAGTTACCTGTCTCACCTCAGTATCCGAAAAACGGCACCTTTGTCGCCGAGGCAGACTAGATCAGCAACAGCTTTAGTACTATCAATCAATCAATCAAATCATGTTTATTTCAGGATATAGGTGTACAATATGTAGCTTAAAATTACGTAGCTATACTAAGTTTTACTTACTTCCCTGGATACTAGGATTCCCTGTGTTGTGGGAGGCTAGTCTCTTCCCGAAGGTTCAGTAAGTTTCATTCGTGACAGTAAAATTAGGAACCACATTGGGTACATAAACCGGATGACACAACATTTCAACACAATATTTCAATAATTATGATATAAAGTTAACAGTCTTATCAATTACCTACCTACACATATACATTTACTTAAGTACCTACCTGTTGTAATAACTTCGACAAAATTATTGGTAGATATCGATATTTTATGAGCATTCTCTAAACTAAACAAAAACTCTAAATTTAATCTTATTTAGGCTAAATTCCAAATTAGCACAAAACTCCCGAATCACCACTATCAGTCATGAAAAAAATGTATGTAGAAAACATTCAACTTTGTTACACAGACACTGATAGTCTTTTATATTTGATAAAAACTGAAGATTTTTACAAAGATATGAAGGGCAGCCTACAATATTTTGATACCAGTAATTTCAGTGATAATAACTTGTACACCATACCTCGCGCTAATGCTAAATTGCCAGGCTATTTCAAAGATGAATTAGGCGGTAAAGTTATTTCGGAATTTACAGGATTACGTGCTAAGCTTTATTGTATTGATACTGAAACCTCATCGATCAAGAAAGCTAAAGGGGCAAAAAAGTCTGTAACCAAAAACCTTACTATGGAAAAATTTAAACGATGCCTATTTAAAAACGTAGATATTAGAGATGATATGTATGTAATAAAATCTAAGAATCATAGAGTCTTTACCCAGAGGTTAAACAAACTGGTGTTAAATAAATCTGATGACAAGAGACAGATTTTCAAGAATACTGTGAATACCTTACCTTGGGGCCATTACGCCAATATATTGTAAATTTATAAAATACTTTTTCATTTGTAATAAACTAACGTGTGATTATTACTTTTAGGTTAAAAAGTATTTTACTTATTATTTCAAATGTTATCAGTTACTGTAATAGAATTTAAATTGAAGTGTTTATCTTATTTTGTAATCTTTAATAAATAAAATTGTACTTAATTATCTAACATTGTGTTTGCATTTATTATCTATTTCCGCTGACCAACCTAAATACTTAATATTATAAGAAATTATTGAGATAAAACAACCAAAATACATGATGCCAGTTTATTTTTCAATTACAATAATTTATGCACAATTAAATTAATTTTAATGGATAAGGAGAAATATTTTTCATAAGTCACAGTCGTAAAGTTTTTTTCCTATTTGTCTTATAAGTGAATTTGCAGCATCCATTATTACATCATAGTTATGGTTTTCTTCAACAACATACTGAGCGCTTACACTCGAATTCTCACTATCACTATAGTAACTGCTATCATCTTCTGGATTCTTGACATCATATATACAGATCTTGATTAACTTTTGACCCGTCTTCAAATGAGTGCGACGCACAATATTTGTTGTTATTGAAAATGGAGGAGATGCAAACGATTTTCTCTTTCGAAAAGGCTTTCTTGGTTTTACGAGCGATTCTTCATTATCAGTATTTTGAGAATTTTTAGTTTCATGAGTTGCAATTTTTGTGAAGTATCTTGAAGTATCATCCGTATCTTGTGCATAGTAAAATGGGTTGATGATAAGATCTTCGCACTCTTGAGACATATTCACCTAAAAAGAGAGAAAATTGATTAAAGTAATTAATATTAATTAATGTTAAAGTAGTTATTATTACAAGCTTAATTATTATTTTTTAATCAATTCAAATATATTTTTTAAAACTTACTTAATTTTAATGTGTTTGCTGAACAAATGTGAAGACGAGTGTCAGCTGCAAATGTGAGCAGTGAAATAATGAAATGTTTTTAACAGGATAATACTTGAACTTTCGCGGAACTACATAAATGGCATGCGCATATTAAATATTATTTATTACTGTGATGTGATCAAATAACCCCGATAAAATGGATCAAATGAATCATTACCTGGAAATGTAGAAACAAAATGATGGTGTAATTGGAACATATGTACATAATAGCATTACATTGCATTCGAGTAACAAATACGATGCTATTTAATAAGAATACGCTGTACACCAGTATCAGACATCATTATGAAGTTGGTCAAACAGCCCACTACCTTAGAAATTAATGATATAGAAGTGAGATCACAACCCAATACTGTCAGACACAGCGTTTTACTCCCTAACACCATTCGCTGTATAATTTGTGGGCCATCGAATTGTGGAAAAACCAACGTTATGATTAACATGTTATTGCATAAAAATGGACTTAAATTTCAGAATGTTTATCTGTACTCAAAAACAACGTATCAACCAAAGTACTGTTTTTTGAGTGAAGTGTTCAACTTGATTCCTAATTTAAATTATTTTATGTTTAAAGACAGCAAAGATGTCGCTGATCCTGAAAGTGCTCTACCAAATTCTGTTTTTATTTTTGATGATGTCGCATGTGAGAATCAAGTAAATATTCGCAATTATTTTTCTATGGGGCGACATAAAAAAATTGATTGTTTCTATTTATCCCAGACTTATTCTAAAGTTCCGAAGCAGTTAATACGAGATAACGTAAATTTGTTAATTGTTTTCAAGCAGGATGATATTAACTTGAAACATATTTATAATGAGCATGTCAATACTGATATAGACTGGTTACAATTTAAAAAAATGTGCTCTGAAACATGGAAAGGACGACACTCGTTCTTAATAATAAATAAAGATAGCGAGTTAAATAACGGTAGATATAGACATGGGTTCGATACGTTTATTAAATTTCAGTGACTTTATATAGAAAATACATGCGTTTTATATATTCAGTACAACAGCTTCAGTCCAAATTACTGGTTGTGAATATACTAAACTTCTAACATGGAAAAAAATATGAAAAAGCGAATACTTACGTCAGTCAAAACAATTAAACAAAAAATAAAAGCTATGAAAAATAATGAAGATACTATCAACTATAATTTAGATAAAGTATTTAAACCTCTTATTGACCCTTTGAATAAAATTGCTGATTGTAAGGAAATTAAGTCACCAATCAGTGATAAATCTACTCTTTACACAGATGTGGCAAAAAATTCCTCAATGCTCTCTAATGATTCTAGCGATATAAGTGAAGATAACTTTAACGATGATGCTAGTTCGTATAAAAGTGTCAATACAAACTTATCGTATGATGGCAACAAGAGAGAATATTTGACGCCGGTTAAAGATGAAAAAATTGTGACCATGCTAAATACCCCTTTAATGTCTATGTTAAACAAAGATAACTTACTTGAGGAAAATAATAGTTTAAATGTGCCGTTTGGTATACGAAGTGAAAATAATAAATTGTGGATGGGTAGCGTACCAATTTCTTTTAAATTGATTGGCACTCACTCTAGTGGAATGCAAATATCTTTGATTTCGATAGGCGATAAAAGTTATGAAATAACAAACGGCATTAAAGAGCTATTGTTTAAAAAGAAACCAGACTTAAATTTAGTTTCAGAACAAGACCGGATTACTTACAAAGACATATTAGAAAACACTCATGCTCATAAACGAGATTTTAAAAGTACTAGTCAAATAAAAGGTGATAAAGGAATGAAATACATTCAAATAATTAAACCATTATTTTACGAATATGATCAACTCTTAGAAAATAAAGTTATTAAACGTGGTGGTAGTTTACCTTGTTTGAAAAAATCGTATAAAAAGAATACTGATTTTATTTATTGGGATGATCCTAATGAACTGATCGAAAGACTTAAACTATTAGTAGCATCCAGTGATGCTGGTAATACTAATCATGACAATGAAATTATATCATTAATAGAAGAATTGAAAGAAGCAGGTATAATTAAAGAATAAAATGACAACATTCAATGGAACTTGCTTAGTTTCAACATTCTGCTCAAACATGAATGTCGATAAATTCGGTCTCCACATATACAAAAAACGTAAAAATAACTACGGTTTTAATATAGCTCCAGAATGTGTGATAAAGCAAATTGATGCAAAAAACTTAGATGCTCAAAGTAAAAGACTTAAAAATCTTGGACACCCTCAGGATTCATGTGATGCTGTAACCAAAGATTATGTTGACAAATGCATAACTGACCTCTGGAACAAAGTTTCGACGAACATTAAATTAATTACAGAAATAAGTAACACATTAACTAAATTAGAAGACCATTTTCAAAACAGTAATAAAAATGAGCAAAAGAAGCGTAGTAAATGAAATTCATAAATATGCAAGGATAAATTTTCCCAGAAGGCATGTTGTGATGAGAGATATTGATGATCTTTGGCAAGCTGATTTGATAGATATGCAATCTGTTTCAAAAATAAATGGTGGCTACAATTATATTTTAGCAGTTATTGATACATTTTCAAAATACGCCTGGACGATTCCACTGAAAAATAAAAATAAAGATTCAGTTTCCGAAGCATTTCAGTCTTTATTACAAAAAGGTCGTATCCCTAAAAATTTGCAAACTGATCAGGGCACAGAATTTTACAATAATAAATTTAAAATAATACTTAATTTGCATAATATAAATCATTACTCAACATACTCTACAAAAAAGGCGTCTATTGTTGAAAGGTTTATTAGAACTATAAAAAATAAGATTTACAAAGAATTCAGTTTACAAGGATCTTACAAATGGAAGGATGAACTATTGGACAAAGTAATCAAAATTTACAATAACAGCGTTCATAGAACGATCGGTATGTCGCCAGCGCAAGTTGGAGATAACAATAAAGATCTTAATAAGATCTTTATTGTTATCTCCACTCCACACTTCATTATACCTTTTCAATATAATATATTGAAAAGGTATAATGAAGTGTGTAAATGTTACAACAGAAAAGAAAGCAACATATTGAAAAATGGTGATTTTGTGCGTATTAGTAAGTACAAAGGAACATTTGAAAAAGGTTACACCCCAAATTGGTCCACTGAAATTTTCAAGATTATCAAAGTTCAAAAATCTAATCCCTATTCTTATTTAATTGAAGATATGAGACATCGCCCCATATTAGGCGCATTTTATAAGCAAGAACTTCAAAAAACTGAACACCCTGATGTATATCTTGTGGAAAAAATATTGAAAAGAAAAGGAAATAAATTATATGTTAAATGGCTAGGCTTTCCATCTAGTGAAAATAGTTGGATTGATAAAACAAACAAATTATAAAGTAAGCGCATCATGAAAAATTAGTCAGTTTCTATTTGGTTATGAAAGAGAATAGTCATCTTAATAGTTTGATTAACAAACTGCCCTTCGAACTTCACCTGCCTGGGTATAATTATTGCGGACCAGGAACTCGATTGGCAGAAAGACTTGCTCGAGGAGATAAAGGAATAAATCAGTTGGACGAATATTGCAAACAGCACGATATAGCTTATAACAAATCATCTAATTTGGTTGACCGACATAAAGCGGATATAATTTTACTTAAAATGGCTAAAAAGAGAGCAACATCTTCGAATACTAGCTCTGGAGAAAAAATTGCTGCTAATTTAGTTAATACAGCTATGCTAGCATAAGTTAGTGCTGAAGCAGGACTAAAAAAGAAATTTAAAGCTATTGTATCGCACACAAAAAAACATATTCGTAAAATGAAACCTAAGTGTCAAAAAATGGCAATCGAATTGGCTTTTGCTGCTGCCAAAGAATTGTCCAAAGATTTGCCTATTCAACTACCGCGTGTTATACCTGTGCCCAAAACAGGAGGCTTTCTTCCTTTAATACCAATTTTTGCAGGATTATCTGCTGCTGGAAGCCTCGCTGGTGGTGTTTCGGGAATTGTAAAAACTTACAATGAATACAAAGCTGCGAAGAAACGTCTTTTAGAATTAAAGAGACATCATGATAAAATGGAGGGGTTAACCATAGGTAAAGGTTTGTGTATAAAACCTTACAAAGAAGGGTTAGGAATATACATAGCAAAAAAAAAAAAAAATAGTCCATATATTACCTAAGCGAGCTCTTACTAATATAGACCTAATGAAATATTCTAAAAATATTCCATACTTTAGAGGTGTTTTTATGAGAGATGGATTACCTCAAATTCCATTTCCTATTGAATGCGGTATAATTAATTTGGACAGCTCACAAAATTCTGGTACACATTGGGTGGCGTACACTAAAATTAATGATTGCGTTGAATATTTTGATAGTTATGGAAACTTGAGGCCGCCAAAGGAATTTATTAGGTATATGAAAAAGTGTAAAGTTATCTATAATTACGATAATTTTCAAAAAAATAATTCGTATAACTGCGGTCATCTATGTCTAGGGTTTTTAAACAAATTCTGGCGCAAACTCAGCATTTTGAAATAACGAATAAATAGCATGTTATAACTATCTTTTTTCAGTCTTTGTAATATCTCTGTTCAGCTCAGGACAATGTCATTCACTTTATCATTTTCCGGAAGTCAATCTGTGTTAGAAACAACGTTTCATCCCCCCTTAGTTTTAGAAGAAAGTTATGAGTGTGGTTTATTATATTTTTCTGTATTTAATGGTATACCTAACGTAACTAGCAATAACAATGTGTTTATTTATGGTGAAAATAATAGTCAAATTCAAATACCAAATGGTTCGTACGATTTACAAGATATTTATGAATATATAAATAATAATATTGACTGTGAACTCAAGATTGAATCGAATTGCAATACTTCAACAATATCTATATTCTGCGCAAAGAGTATCGATTTCCGAGCACCGAAGAGTATTGGGAGAATCTTAGGATTTCGAAAAGAAATACTAGAAGCAAATAAATGGCATGTCTCTGTAAACCCAGTCAACATTCTTCCAGTGACCGTGATAAGAATCGAATGTGATTTGGTGCAAGGATCTTACAATGATGGCATATCATCTCATATAATTTATGAATTTATACCAAACGTTTCACCAGGCTATCGATTTATTGAAAAAGCAATAAATGCCATATATTTTCCAATTAAAAATAAGAACATTGCATCCGTTACGGTAAAAATTATTGATCAAAACGGAAATAACATTAATTTTGGTGGAGAGAATATTCAAATGTGTCTTCATTTACGAAAATCAATATGATTGTATTTAATGATCAAAACTCTAATATAACATCAAAAACAAAGTTAAAAAGAGCTATTCTAACAGAAACACTCAAGAAACAAAGACGTACCAAGATATCGAAGATTACAAAAGAAAACAAAGATTTCTTACGAGCTCTTGGTTTCAAAATATGAGTATCTTAAATATTGACGATTCACCCCATTTCGATAACTCTATCGAGGGTTACGAAATTCATACCTACAACCCATATAGTAATAGCTTCAAAGAAAATGATGAAATCCGTATATCGATTCATCAGCAGGATATATACGTATTACCATCTTCAAGTTTTATATATATTGAAGGACGCGTCAACGTTTCTATGAAGGATGCCTCAGGCAAAGTTGCAAAAAAGAGTTTGAAATTCACAAATAATCCAATAGCATTCCTGTTTCAAGATATTCGTTATGAGATTAATGGTATAGAGATCGATCGTATTAGAAATGTAGGAATTACTTCTACAATGAAATCATACGTCTCTTTGAACAATGGTGACAGTAAAGTAGCAGCCGTATGGGGATGGGATATGAATGGGTTTAAAGTTAAAGATGACTCCTTTAGTGTTCTGATACCACTTAGTAAACTGATAGGGTTTGCGGAAGATTATAATAAAATCATTTTAAATTGCAAACATGAACTCATTATGAGTAGAAATAATACTAACAGAAACAGTGTTATCTCTGATCAAAATGATACTATTCAAATTGATATACTAAGGGTTCAATGGAAAGTGCCACATATTAAAGTATCTGATCGTGAGAGGCTTTCTTTATTAAAATATTTAGAAAAAGACAAACCCATACATATAGCTTTTAGGAATTGGGACTTGTATGAGTATCCTCTATTACCCAAAACTACAAAGCACTCATGGTCTGTAAAAACAGCTACTCAATTAGAAAAACCAAGATATATTATTTTTGGCTTACAAACTGATAGAAAAAATAATATAGCCAAAGATAGTTCTTTATTCGACCATTGTCACCTAACAAACGTGACATTGTTTTTAAATTCACAATATTACCCTTATGATTCGTTAAATATAAACTTTGGTGAAAATAGATACAGTATATTATATGAACTGTATACCAAATTCCGTCAGTCGTACTATAATCTCCCAACCGATCCGTTGTTAGACATAAGAGAATTTAAAGAAAAAGCACCTCTGTTTATAATAGACTGCTCAAGGCAAAATGAAAATCTGAAATCTGGCCCTGTAGATGTTCGTTTGGAAATAGAAAGTTCCCAAGATATTCCCGATAACACAGCTGCTTATTGTCTTATCATCAACGACCGAGTTGTTGAGTACAAGCCTTTGAGTAATATTGTGCGTAAAATATCATGAGTGTGTTTGTGGACGTGCAAGGATTCAAAACGGACTACAATGAATTCATAATAAAAGAAATAGCGATAAAATCTGGTCAACAGTTTATTACACTCCAGTTTAAGCCACCATTTTCCTACAACGAATTAACAAATACAGAAAAAAAGAATGTTTGTTGGATAGAACGAAACAGACAGATATTTTGGGATGAAGGATTTATACCATATTCATATCATACAATTTATATTAGAGGACTCATAAAAAATAAAACTATTTACGTTAAGGGCTTAGAGAAAGTGACATGGTTGAAGAAAATTTTAGGATATAATATGGATCAAAATTCATGTATTTTTAATCTAGAAGATAAAGGTTGCCCTAACCTGCTTAGTTTATATAAAGACTACAAGTCATGCTTAGATGTATATCGATGTATAAATCACTCCTCGCATTGTGCTTTACAAAATGTTACTTGTATGCAAAAATGGTGCTTAGAAAATAAATGTTTTTGAAGAAACCAATTTTATTTTTAATTATTAATTCCTCATATACCCTACCCTACTAGAATAACTCGCTCTCGCTTCTAAGATGCAGCAGGTTGGTTGTAGAGAATAAATTATTTTTTAAGAGAAGTATCTTTCAACTGATTGAATCAGATCATTGATTGAACAGAACCAGTTCAGATCAGATAGATAAAGTACAAGCTGTTCATGAAATAACAGACTCAGTTTTAAATGGTTGTGACCCGATCAGATATGGTTGACCGATGTCACGCTGGATAATTAGGACTATCTGCTTCACTTGCTTCTACGATGAAGCATGTCGTGCTGGAGAATTGTGAGGCAGAAGCCCCAATTCTCCCCTACTGCGGTCTACAGCCACGGTAAAGGCACGGAGACTGGCCGCGGAGGCACAAATTGCGCAACAACATCTCGAACGCGAGCACCAGTTGATGAAACGTAAGCATCAACTCCAACTCGCACAGAATGAAATCGAGCACGAGCGCAAGCTGCTTCTTCATCAGAAACGGGTGGAGGAGTTGGAGCTGGAGGCGACATTGGCGGTTCAAGAAGTCGTGGGAACGTTCTGACTGTTCGGTTAGTCATTCATTAAGTCGTACAAAATCATGGATTAACGATACACAGTATCATAACGACCGAGCAACAATAATCAACCCTGATTCTAGCCAGGTAAATTTAAAGCTAGTACAGGACGCAACTAGGGTTGGCTATAGCCGTCCGGTACCTGATTTTGATGAAGGTGCGAGTTTAGGGGTATCATTGGGGTCCACCTGAAGCCCTTCCAGCAATTTTTTTTTGCCGGAAACGTAGTTTAAATTAATTATGATTAAATTAAAATTTGATAAAAAAAAGTGAAATGGAACGCAATGTTGAGAAAATGGTACAATATTAAGTTGTCAAATTAAGTTGTCAAACTGAGTTAAACGAAACGTATCGTTATCGTTAAACGTAAGAAAAAAAAAAGGCGCCATTTTGTCTTACTGACAGATGGACTGTCATCCATTCATTCCGTTTCTCTCGTAGTTTCGTGAATGTGTGCTCTCTTGTTTTTCGATTTTTATTACGACTTTGGCTTTTTCCCTGGACTTCCTTCGATTGCGCGACGACTTGAAACTTGGCTTGCTTACCGGATTTGTTTGGATTGCTCTACGACTTGAACTTGGCTTGAAAACTGGACTGCACTTGGCTGTAATGGAGTATTACAGTACAATACCCGAAGCGGACGCGGTTTCGGCTCCTGATCTGCCCGTCGAACCTGTTGCCGGACCTTCTTCGGCTCCTGATCTGCCCGTCGAGCCTGTAGCCGGACCTTCTTCGGCTCCTGATCTGCCCGTTGAAGCTGACGCCGGACCTTCTTCGAGTAATGACGACGACGACAACGAGCTTATAACCAAACGAAAACTTTGCGTCACTGAAGTGATTGATCATTGGAATTTAACTGACGTTGTGCGAAAATTGGGCACTAAAGACCAATGCATCAAATATAGTGAAGACCAAGGTCTCATAGCAACTGAGAAACGGTGTCGAACCCTCAGGACATCCATGAAAGTGTCATACTCATGCGGATGCACAAGTTTTGGTACATTTGTGTGCTCAAAAAGATCATGCAAATCTAAATCGGGCAGCGGTGCCAAGATCTCTCGCAGAATTGGCACATTTTTCGAAAATATTGCTATCGACATAATGCATGTTTACTATCTTATATATGCATACTCACAAGGATGGACCTACGACCAAACAATTCACGAAGACCCTTATAAAAAAGAAAGGAAGCAATGTTTAAGCCCAAATACTATAGCCGATTGGTTTAATTACTGCAGAGAAGTAGTTGTGATATTTTATTTGGAAAAACAAAATCTTTACAGCGGTAAAATTGGAGGCTGTGGGAAAATAGTGCAAATAGACGAAAGTAAATTTGGAAAAAGGAAATATAACAAAGGACGTCACATTGAAGGCCACTGGGTGCTGGGATTAATAGAAGATGGGTCTGAAGACTTAAGATTGGAAGTATGCCCGGACAATAAAAGAGATGCTGATACTCTCATACCTTTAATTCAAAAGCATGTTTTAACACCGATTGTTGGCGGGCATACGATTGTCTGTCTGAATATGGATACATACACAAAAAAGTGAATCATTCAGACCCAGAGAACCCATTTGTGGGTAAAGATGGAATCCACACCCAAAGAATAGAATCCCAGTGGCGAGCAGTGAAGAGGTTTTTCAAAAAACAAAATTATAACAACCCAGAAAACTTTAGTGATATAATTGTTGAATATTTGTGGCGAAGAGACGTGTATAAATATAAAAGAGACTCTTTTGTACATTTAATGAAAGCAATTAAACATGTTTATGAAATAAACAAGTAATGTATTAAAATGTTTGTTTAATTGTGTCTCTCCTAGCCCTTTAACATTAAGTTTTTCTCATCTATCAACATAACTCTGAGACGGACTGGATATGTTATTGTTGTTATATAATACAATGTTAAGTGAACCGCCTTGATAGATTAGGTGTGAAACAAAAAATAGGTTAGGTTAGGTTAGAACATGACAAACAACGCACGAGCCGAGCGAGCGAAGCGAGCGTGCCGCGGCAGCGGCCGGCGAAGTGCCAGAAGCGAACCGCCTTAATAAGTTAGGTGTGAAACAAAAAATAGGTTAGGTTAGGTTAGAACATGACAAACAACGCACGAGCCGAGCGAGCGAAGCGAGCGTGCCGCGGCAGCGGCCGGCGAAGTGCCAGAAGCGAACCGTCTTAATAAGTTAGGTGTGAAACAAAAAATAGGTTAGGTTAGGTTAGAACATGACAAACAACGCACGAGCCGAGCGAGCGAAGCGAGCGTGCCGCGGCAGCGGCCAGCGAAGTGCCAGAAGCGAACCGCCTTAATAAGTTAGGTGTGAAACAAAAAATAGGTTAGGTTAGGTTAGAACATGACAAACAACGCACGAGCCGAGCGAGCGAAGCGAGCGTGCCGCGGCAGCGGCCGGCGAAGTGCCAGAAGCGAACCGCCTTAATAGATTAGGTGTGAAACAAAAAATAGGTAAAAAATACTGATATAGCCGAAAGTGAGGTTAAGTACTAAAAAAATTATTACTCAAAAACTAAAGGCCTCCGGCGGGGGGGGGATGCAGGGGGGGCTTCACCCCCTCCCCCTCCGCCCCCCCTCCCCCCTCCCCGCGGGTACCGGGCGACTATAGTTTAACCCGCAACTACACCACCAGGTAGCACAAATTGTGCCAACTGTATTCCTACACAGTCGCAAATAGTAGGCCCTAACGTAGTTAGCACGGGTGAAAACATGGGTGAAACCCTATTTTTCACACCAAATCGTGTTAGCCCTAGTAGTGTACATGATACTACCCGTATTGTACATGAAGCAATACCACATCAAATTTTTGTTTCACAGTCAGAAAATCAACAACAATATCAACAGCAATTTCATCCATCATATCAAATACCGACAACGTCAAACAATGACATTACAGGTCCGATGACATTGAACAATGACATATCGTCTATGCCACCAACTTGTAATAAAAAGTTTAAAAAGTACACTCGCCGCTGTAAAAGCAGGATATCCAACTTGTGACGGAGGTTGGTTCGAACAGATATGCATATAAGTATGTCGAACTTACACCATTTACGGGGAAAACTACTGAGTGGTTGATGTTTAAACGTACGTATCAGGATATTCAACACTTATTTTCACCCACAGAGAATCTTGCTCGTTTACGGATTGCACTTCGTGGCCACGCTCTTGACAGTGTATCAGCATTGTTGTACACAACCGATAGACCCGAAAAAGTTATGGATATGCTGGAGCAGACCTTCGCGTAGTCGGAGAATATTGTACTACACGAAATAGCGCTCGTCCGAGGACTTCCAAAGATAAGCAATGATCAAAAAGAACTTAATTCTTTTTCTTGTAGGCTACGTAATTGTATAGCTGTCATTAACAGCCTAAATCAACGAGAGTATTTGTACTCCATAGAGACTTTCCATACTGTTCTTAGTAAACTGACACCGATACTGTACAGTCAATGGAAAGAGTATGCTTATCGTAACGACCGATCTATTCCAAAACTGCAGTATTTATCACAGTTCCTTGATATTGAGGCAGACAAACACAATCAGTTTGGGCTAGTTGATGACTATTCAGGCAGGCCTAAAGTATTTACAGCAAATAATAATCCTACTCGTCGTGAAAACGTCCATGCTGCTTCTACACATGGTAATAACAGTTTTGAACCGTGTCGCTATTGTAACAATAAACATAGCTTAATTGAATGCAAGGACTTCAAATCTCTTACGTTGGATGATAAGTGGCGCTGGTTACGTGAGGCTAAAATTTGCTACAAATGCTTAAAAACTACGTCACATCGTTGGAAGACTTGTAAGATCAGTCGTTGTGGTGTAGACGGCTGCGAGCGGTATCATAATCCTTTACTACACACAGTACGTTCATCTGTTCCCGCTCACAAGTCTGTTAATGATGTTCTATCTGCATCTTGTAACGTCACAAACTGTCATAACACAGAAAAAGCTGTAACAGTGACCAACACTACTGAATCCACTACATGCGATAAGGACTTACAAAAACAAAACCGTGTGTTTTTAAAGATTGTTCCGGTTGAAGTAAGCGGCCCTAGCGGAACATTTAATACGTACGCTCTCCTCGACGACGGCTCAACCACTCTCTCTGATTGACTCCGAGGTAGCGCGTCACATTGGAGCCACAGGACCTTCGGACTCTATCAGGGTCGAGGGTGTCGCCGGTATGTCAATTTCAAAACCGGTCCAATTGGTTAATTTTTCCATCAAAGGTAGAGATTGTTCTGAAGTATATTCTGTTTACAATGCTAAGGCTATGGACACACTTTCTTTTTATACACAAACTATTAGCCAGAAAGACGTTACTCAATGTTCTCACTGTAGTGAAACACACGTCGTTGGTTGAACACTGATTTATTTCAGAGATACCTTAAGTATACATTAAGTTTTGTTAACAATTTGGTAACTACCTCCGTAAGTATACTACATCTTTTCCTTTTTACAAAAAACAAATTATGCATTTATATAAGTAGTTATTCTATTTTACGAGCAGGTATAATATGTAGGTATCATTTATACTAAGTATATCTTACTATATATGAATCTCTTATAACATACAATACAATCTACGAATTAACATGTTTTATTAAATACAGTAAGTAGGTACTTTATGTTGTTAGAAACAAACCTTAAATTTTTCGTTATATTTTAACCCTCGACCTCACTATCGGAACAGCTGGTCATGGTGAACGATACTCATCCAAACCACTTTCGTTTAAGATATCAGAGTTCTCAGCCGGTTTTGTGGTTTCTTTTAAGTTCTCCGCCTGTGTACTGTGAGGTGATGAAGTCACACCCGGGTAGTTTAGTGATTCATCAGATTGAGCTTTACTGGAACGCGATACCAAGTGACTGCGAGTTCGCCTGAGCCACGATCGTCATCCACCACGTAAGACCGAGGCTCAAGCGCACGACCTACTACAGAAACCGGTTTCCTAGAACCGTTACATATTAAAGTTGCCTTATCACCTGACGACAATCGCACTAGCGGTCGTGCTGATCTATCATAATGACATTTAACCTTTTCCCTATTTGCCATTAATGCTCGATAATTACGCTCATTATCTACCGTTTCACCTAAAAATTTTTTATTAATCGGCAATTTGGTATTTAAACGTCTACCCATTAAAATTTGAGCCGGTGAATCTAGACCGTTTCGTGGCGTAGTTCTTTCGCTCTTCCCGTTTGATTGCGGGTAATAAGGAGATGACGTCACATTCCGGACTTCCCATTCGCGTAGGAAGTCTTTAAATTCTTGCGAGCTATAGGCCGGTCCGTTATCAGTGACGAGTATCGAAGATATTCCGTGCCGCGCAAACTGTTCTCGCATGAAATTAATGACTTGCCTAGCGCTCATGCTTGACAATTCTCCAACCTCTACGTAATTAGAGAAGTAATCAACCAAGATAACGTAGCGCTTCTTCCTGTACTCAAATATATCTGAAGCCAGTTTTTGCAACGGCACATCAGGCACGTCATGCTGTAACAACTGATAACCTTTTTTAATGGATAATAATAACCAATTATCAATTTATTACCAAAACTGTAGGGGAATCAGAACCAAATTACATTCATTATATATGAACATACTCGCGAGTACCTATGATATCATCGTGCTTACAGAAACTTGGTTGATACCTGAAATACATGACAATGAGTACATAGATCAGCGCTATGTTGTATTTAGACGCGATCGTAACAGGATAGCCGTCGGCAAGAGAGACGGGGGAGGGGTGCTCGTCGCCGTACTGAGGGGTCTGCAACCCACTGAGCTAGACACATCTATGTTGGGTTTAAAGAATTTATTTCTCATAAAGAACAAGGTTCACTTAAAATGAGATTTAACACTAAAACTTATAACTAATTAAAGTGATTAGTCGAGTATAACATATTTGTTCAGCAATCTTAGGTTATTATGTTAATTTCGAATACAATCCCACCATTGATCATCTAATTGTTGAATTCCCCAGCATGCAGAGTCACAAAAAGCACGTAATTAGTGCCGCTTATGTGCCACCCTGGGTGACTCATAATAATTATGAAAATCATTTTGACTTCCTTCACGATGCCTTAATTGATTATAACTTTGAAAAAATCTGTATAATTGGAGATTACAACCTACCTGACATAAGTTGGGTTGCTAGTGATCTAAGTAATGCCAAAACATGTGGTTTAATATGTAAAGATTCATCATTTAAATGTCTTCAACTTAGCAACTGTATGGCTATTCTAGACTGTCTGCAATATAATACAACCGTTAACGCGAATGATAAAATACTTGATCTAATAATTTGCAATTGTCCTTGTATGGTCCAGTCTCAATCAAATCCTCTAGTCAGTCCTGATCCCCACCAACCCCCGCTCGTAGCATACTTACCTATTGATCTGCCAGAACAATCTTTAAGTAAAAAACTCATGACAAAATTTAATTTTCGGAAAGCGAACTACAATATAATTAATAAAACGTTATGTGGCACTGACTGGAGTTCATTATTATGTCATCTTAGTGCTGAGGATGCAATTGACAAATTTTACAACTCTATAAGCAGTACAATCAAGGAACATATTCCCTTAGCTAAGACTAAATCTGCTAATTACCCCGTATGGTTTTCCCATTCTCTAATTAAACTTTTTAAAAGAAAACAAAAAGCGTGGGTCAAATGGAAACAGTATAAGAATGCAACTGACTATGAAAAATTCTCAGAACTGCGAACCTCCTTCAAAGAAAAGTGTGATAAATGTTTCAAACAATACATGAGCTCCGTTGAAGACAATATTTCCACTAACGTAAAACACTTCTGGACTTATATATCTAATATTAAATCAAAATCTGGTATGCCATCCCGTATGAAGTATCAAAATATTACTACTAATAACCCAGAAGCCATTTGTAATATGTTCTCAAACTTTTTTGAATCCGTGTTCGAACCTAGCTCACCTACACTAAGCACATGGCAACCCCCAACTTACTATTATAAAAACAATACAACTGTACTAAATAATGTTCAATTTGATGAGCTAACGATCTTGAAGGAACTCAAGCTTTTGGACCCCTCCAAAGGTCCTGGACCAGACGGCATAGCACCTATTTTTCTGGTAAATACTGCCTGTTCTATTTACGTCCCATTGACGATTATATTTAACAAATGCAATATATATTCCCCTCAGTTTGGAAGCGTGCATTTATCACCCCCATTGATAAAGGCGGCTCCAAGCACGATATTGAGCAATACCGGCCCATTTCGATTTTGTCCGCCTTGTCGAAACTTTTTGAAAAACTCATACATAATGAAATCTATCCATTTCTTCATGGTATAATAATCCCTGAGCAACATGGCTTCATTAAAAAACGATCAATTACTACAAATTTGACAGTATTCACAAACTACTTATTTGAAAGCCTTGACAATCACGCTCAAGTAGACGCAGTTTATACTGATTTCAAAAAAGCTTTCGATAAGGTGGACCATGAAATTCTGCTCAACAAAATTGCGTATAATGGTATACGCGGTAACTTACTGCGATGGTTTTCATCCTACATTACCAATAGGTCTCGAAATGTTGTTATAAACGGATTCCAGTCTAATGATGTCCATGTCACTTCTGGGGTGCCACAGGGGTCAATACTTGGACCTTTACTTTTCACTCTCTTTATAAACGACATCGATCGATGCTTCTGTAGTTCCAAATTTCTTTTATACGCCGATGACCTTAAATTATACAAAACCATCAGCAATGTTTCAGATTGCATCTCTTTACAGGAAGACTTAAACAGACTTTCCACCTACTGCACAGAGAATAAACTCAACCTAAGCATTCCTAAATGTAACACCATTACTTTCACAAATAAGAAAAATGTTGTCACGTTTTCATATAATATTTGCAAGATCCCTCTGAGCAAAGTGACTTCACTAAGAGATCTAGGTGTGCAACTAGACAGCCATCTTCGCTTAGACTTGCAAGTAGAAAACATTGTGAATAAAGCGTTTAAAATGTTTGGTTTTATTATGCGGTCATCAGATAATTTCAAAAGATACTCCACATATCTCTACTTATATAAGACACTAGTACGCCCTCAGTTAGAATATGCTGTACCAGTCTGGAATCCGTATTACAAGAAATACACAACCGCAATCGAGAAGGTTCAACGAAAGTACCTGCGCGCTATGAATTTCAAATGTTTCCGTTCCTATTCCACTTACTCAAAACTACTTAATAAGTATAATTTGCTATCCCTTGATTCGCGACGTAGGTATCTAGAAGCTGTTACGTTATATAACGTTGTTAATAACAATTTTGATTGTACAGATCTAGTTAAAAAAGTATGTTATGCTGTCCCAAGATCAATCAACCAAAGAGGAACCCGTGATAAAACACTTTTCGCACTGAATGCCTGTCGCAGTAACTCAGGACTTGGTGTACCTATACGGCGTATGTTTGAGTCTTACAATAAATCATTTCAAAGTATAGACATTTTTGCTTGTTCCTTATATAAATTCAAAAAGCTGCTCTTTGCATCACTTCTAAAAGACGACCTTGCACTGTGCTCGACTACATAATAATTGTAGCTTGTCAGTTATACTGTTATGCATGTTGTTTCAAAAAACTAATACAATTGTTTTCATTTTTATTTTTATTTGCTGTTCATTTGAACCGCCTTACACTTATTTATTTCAATATGTGGACGATGTTGTGGACTACATTATTAATAATTTAATTTTGTACTTAGATGTAAACAATATGTATAATGTAGTTGTTTATTGTTCCTATATCAATAAAATAAAATAAAATAAACAACGGTTGGCGTTGCGCTCGGGGCGCGTGCAGTGCGCATGCTGCGCAGTCGCGCACGGCGCGCTCTACATCTTCAGCTAGCCCCGGCCAGAACATTACCTCAAGCGCGCGTCGCTTGCATCTGTCTATGCCCAGATGGCCCTCTCGGACCCGTGATACCATAGCATCTCGTAGAGCGCGTGGAATGAAAACACATTCACTTTTAAAAATCATCCCGTCTACGTAATGCAACTGCTCACGATATGGCCAAAACATGCTTACATTTATGTGTACGTCCCGCCTATTCTTAGGCCAGCCGCTTGTTATGTACCTAATCAACAATCTGCAGTCACTGTCAGCCTTCGTTTCCGCCTTGATCATCTCAATTTTCTGGTCACTAAATTGGACGTTTTCTAAAATGAAACATGTTTGCACGTTCACATCGTCAGTGACACGGTCATGCATCAGCTCCTTCAGGGGTGCTCGCGACAACGTATCAGCAATATACATGTATTTCATCATCATCATCATCATTATCAGCCGGAAGACGTCCACTGCTGAACATATGCCTCCCCCATAGAACGCCACTTGGACCGGCTACTCGCTTCCTGCATCCAGCGATGCCCCGTGGTTTTTATGAGGTCGTCGGTCCACCTAGCGGGGGGCCGGCCTACACTACGCCTTCCGGTGCGTGGCCGCCACTCGAGAACCTTTCTTCCCCATCGGTTATCAGTTCTGCGAGCGATGTGGCCTGCCCATTGCCACTTCAACTTGCTAATTTTGAGGGCTATGTCGGTGACCTTAGTTCTCCTACGGATCTCCTCATTTCGGATCTTATCACGCAGGGAAACCCCAAGCATAGCCCTCTCCATTGCTCGTTGAGCGACTTCAAGCTTGTTAATGAGGCCCACAGTAAGGGACCACGTCTCAGTGCCATAAGTCATCACTGGCAACACACACTGGTTGAAAACCTTGGTTTTCAGGCTCTGAGGTATTGGGGACGAAAAGATGGATCGAAGCTTCCCGAACGCTGCCCATCCGAGCTGGATTCTTCGTGCGACCTCCTTGTCGAAGTTGGACCTACCTAATTGGACAGTCTGTCCCAGGTAGACGTACTCGTCTACAACTTCGAGTGTATCGTTTCCAACAATTACCGGTATAGGTGGAACATGGACATTGGACATGATTTTCGTCTTATCCATGTGCATCTTAAGACCAACCTGTTGGGAAACTCTACTGAGGTCGTTGAGCATGGTGCCGATATCCTCGAGCGACTCCGCCATTATAACTATATCATCACGTATACATGTATTTGCCTGGCGTGTACTTTATCTTAATGTCAAACCCTTGTACTCTCATCATCATCCGTTGCAGACGGGCCGGTACAGATACTAACGGTTTATTGAACAAAGCTTCCAATGGTTTATGATCTGTCTGCACGGTGACATCACACCTGCCATAAATGTACTGCCTGAAACGCTCCACTGCGAACACAATAGCCAACATCTCTTTTTCTATTTGTGCGTACCTGGTCTGTGTTTACTAACTCCACCGGTCGCCCGCCCTGCAGCAGCACGGCACCGAGCGCCACACTCGACGCGTCCACCGACACCACAATCGGCGTGCGCTCGCAGTACAGCGCCAATACCGGCGCGCTACTCAGCTTGCGCTTTAGTTCGTCCACGGCCAATGAGTGCTGCGGTTCCCACACCCATTCTGAATCCTTTTTTAATAACGACCGCAAAATATTCACACATTCTGAGTAATTTTGTATGAATTTCGATACATAATTAACCATACCTAAATACCTTTCCAATGATTTTCTGTCATTAGGGTAGGGCATCTCCATAATAGCTTTAACTTTCGAGTCATCAATTCGCATACTGGTCGCATCGAACTTGTGGCCTAGGTAAGTAATTTCCGATACCGCAAATCTACACTTCGAACGGTTAAATTTTATTCCTATATCCCGCGCGCGTTGTAGTAAACATTCCAACCTCCGATCGTGTTCTGCCTTTGTACTACCCCATACTATGACGTCATCACTGAAGGATTCAACTCCTTCTAAATCCTCTAGGTGTTGCCTAAGCTTTGCGTGAAAAACTTCTGGTGCACAGTTAATTCCATACGGCAAACGTAAATACTGGTAACGTCCAAATGGTGTACTGAACGTACAGAGGTCAGCGCTCGCGTCATCAATTTGTACCATCCAGAAGCTGCAGCGCGCATCCAGCGAGCTGAACACCGTGGCACCGCGCAGCCGCGCCGCCAACTCCGGTACGGTTGGCATAGAGTAGTGGGCGCGCCGCACCGCGCGGTTCAAAGGTCGAGGGTCTAGACATACGCGAATGCTACCATCCTTTTTCGCGACTATTACGATTGCATTAACCCAGTCAGTCGGATGGGTGACCTTTCTTACTACACCTAATCCTTCCATCCTGCGTAAATCCTTAAGCAATTTATATTTAAGTCCCAGAGAATTTTTCTTGTAGGGCACACGACCGGTTGTACATTTTTATCTAGTACAATAGTATATTCCCCTGGCAATATGCCTAAACTCTCAAACAAATCCTGATATTGAGAAATATCGATAGTATTAACAAAACTTATTAACCCTAACGAAATACAGCCTTCCAAACCGAGTACATTCTGACAATTTAAATCTGCAACTACAAACGGTAATACGTAATGTTTATTATTGTACATAAATGACAAGTTATCAGAGCCTATTATAGGTAATTGATTTCCTGTAAAAGAAAGTACTCGTTTTGTGAAAGGTATAAGGTTCATAATCGAAAAACCCAGATTTAAATATTCCAACTTAGAAATTACGTTTATCATTGAACCCGTATCTATTTTTAGTACTAATCTCTTTCCCTTACATGAGATTCTCTCAGTCCACTCTTTACGCGACTTACTCAGTACTTTGTCCTCTCTGATAACATCGACGTAAAACATTTCATCTCCATTGTCTTCGTTTTCACTAGCCGCCGATTCTACGTTTAAATTTAACACCTTACGTATTACTTTCTTTTGTTCACACACTCGCGAAAAATGACCTTTTCTATCACAAACAAAACATAACGCGTTACGTGCTGGACACCGCTCGCCGCCCGGACACCGCCCGCTGCCACACGCATCACAAACAGCGCGAGCTGCGCCGGTGCCACCGCCACTGCTGCCCGCTGACGCGGCCATTCCGCGCGGGAATCCACCGCCACCGGAGCCCCTGCGCCGCCAGTTTCCACGGCGCCCGCCTTGCGTACCACTTCCACTCTGCACCGCGTTCACCTGCATGCTCCCTGATGCACCGTCGATGCATTGACTCTCCTCCTTTGATATTTCTGCCGCCTGGCAAATCTGCACTGCTTTCGTTAACGTTAATTCATCCGTACGTAGTAACCGGTCTCTCACGGTACTGTTATTGATTCCGCAAACGATCTTATCTCTTAACAAGCTCTCGTTTAATTCACCGAATTCACACTGTTGACTCAACACTCTCAGTGCTGGCAAGTATTGGTCAATGTTTTCTCCTTCCTCTTGACTGCGAGTGAAGAACTTATATCGTCGCACTGTGATGTTCAGTTTCGCCCAGAAATACAAGTCAAATTTCTTGAAAATACAGCTGATATCATCTTCGGTTTCGCCTGTATCGAATGTGAAAGTCGTAAAGACTTCGTACCCCGCCGGTCCAATGAGGTTCAACAACAAACTAGCCTGTACTTCCTTAGGCTTTTTGCTCACTCCAGATGCTTTGATAAACACCTCAAATAGCTTCCGCCATTTTCGCCATGACTCGGCGCGCGTCGCCGGGCCACCGCCGAGTAATAACTCCGTTGGAGGACGAGCGTGTTCCATACTGTGTTAATATATTACTCCACACAACAGTATTACACTGATTTTCGCAATGTTTTACAGGTTCGCGTTCTAATTTCAACCGTAAAATGATAAAAACTATCCCACCGCTGCCACCATGTAGTGAAACACACGTCGTTGGTTGAACACTGATTTATTTCAGAGATACCTACATTAAGTTTTGTTAACAATTTGGTAACTACCTCCGTAAGTATACTACACTCACTTGAGAGGTTTAGTTGATAACCTTGTCCATGAACATGCGTCTCCGAAAATTCTCCTTGGTGCCGAAAATTGGTATCTTACTGTAAGTCGTGAAGTCCGAGAAGGTTCCAAAAACCAACCCGTAGCAAATCGCACAGCATTAGGTTGGGGTTCTACACAGAAAATCAAGTGGTTGGACTAAAGCAATTAATTTTGTGAATCACATGACTCATAATGACCATAGCGACTCCAAGTTAGACGAACTCATCAAAGATTATTTTCGCCTTGATTCTATAGGTATTTCGAAGATAGAAACTATTTGTAATGAAAATGATAGACATGCTTTAAATATATTAGAATCTACAGCTAAACGTATCACAGAAGACAGGCACGAGGTAGGTTTGTTGTGGCGCAAAGAAATACCTGATCTTCCTGATAGTTATCCTCATGCTCTCTCTAGATTTACCGGTTTGGAGAGGCGTATGGCTAAAGATTCTAATTTAAAAAAGGCTTACTCTACTTTTATGAACGGGATGATAGAGAAAGGCTATGCCGAGGAATGCCCTCGAGATACTTATCATGACACAATTGACTTAGCAGAACCAAAATCGGTTCGACGGTACTTACCGCATTTTCCAGTTGTGCATCAGCAGAAAAAGAAGCTTAGGGTAGTCCACGATGCAGCTGCAAAGATCTCCGGGGTTAGCCTAAACACACTCCTATTGCCGGGGCCAAATCTCTTGCAATCTTTACTATTTATTCTATTTCGTTTTCGTGAGGGACGCATCTCTCTAACGGCCGATGTTAGAGAAATGTTTTCTCAAATTAAAGTCAGGGAAGAAGATCGTGACGCTCTGAGGTGTATTTGGAGAGAGGATGATAGTCACGACGTTAAGGAGTACAGGATGACTTCCGTAATTTTGGCGCTGTTTGTAGCCCCTACACAGCCTTGTATATAAAAAACAGAAACGCTCAAGAATCCCCAAAGTCATATCCCGCCGCAGCTGCGGCCATTGTAAATGACCATTACATGGATGATTTTTTAAGTAGCCTTGACGACGATCAGATGCTTCGCAACTTGCAGCAGACATTGTTACGGTTCACAAAGCGGCAGGAATGGAAATGCGTGGTTGGGTCTCTAATGTACCAACTACACTGGCGACCATTCCCAAAGAACTCCGTGCTTCGCCTCCTGAAAACGTCCATATAGGTTCAGAAGGTTTTGTTAGAACGCTAGGCCTTATGTGGCACCCTAAGAGTGACACGTTCAGTTTCCGTCACGGCCAACATATCCCTGAAAATATTATACTTACCAAGCGCAAAGTATTGTCATTCTTAATGAGTGTATACGACCCGTTAGGTCTTCTCACACCAGTAGTTATCCAAGGTCGTATATTATTTCAGCAAACATGGAGAACTGGTATTGATTGGGATACCGAGTTGCAACCAGATGCTGTTAAAAAATGGATGTCCTGGTTCCAAATTTTGACTACTGTTTCTGACATTAAGATTCCTCGTTGGTATCGATGTGGATTTCAGGGTGAAGCTATAATTGATAGGCAGCTTCACCTTCTAGCTGACGCTAGCGAACAAGCTCAAGCTTGTGTCGCATATTGGAGAATCACCTTCACTAGTGGAACTGTGAAGCTGCCTCTCATTGGTGGGAATGCTCGTTTAGCTCCCATTAAATCCTCTTTGATACCTCGTCTGGAACTCCAGGCTGCTCTGATTGCTGCTCGATTTGCCAAATCAATCTGTGATGGTCATAAAGTTCACACGGATGCTATATACTTGTGGACTGATTCAACCACAGTTTTAAGCTGGATACGAAATGATTCGCGAATATTTAGATCATTTGTTGCAAATCGCGTAGGCGAAATCACTGAAATTACTAATGTCAACAATTGGAAATACGTACCAAGTGGTCTCAATGTTGCAGACGATGCTACTAGGTATAAAGATCGTCATTTAGACCTGAAGCGATGGTTATCTGGTCCCTAATTCTTACTGTCACCAGCTGAAGAATGGCCGAAGGAACCACCAGCTTCATAAACTGCTCCCGCTTTGGAATAGTTAAAATCTTCTAAAGCGGTAGTTAATTTTACTACCCTGGATAAGTTACCTTCACCGGTAACTCCAGATCCATTACGTTTTAGCGTATGGTTAAGATTCGTACGGGCTACCACGCGGTTTTATCAGTGCGCAAATAAGTTTCGAACAGTTTTGACAGTATTGAGACAAAATTCTAACTTTTCTGATAATAATTATTCTTCAACAGCAAACTCTTGTTTCTTGTCCGCTACTGATATTGTAAAAGCGGAACGTCAAATCTTCAGAAAGTCACAGATAGACAGTTTTAGCCAAGAAATGGCTCTCCTGCACGGCTCCAAACCTTTACCTAAATCAAGCAGGCTTTATTCACTGTCACCGACCCTTGACGAAGACGGATTGCTAAGACTCGTTAGCCGCATCAAACGAATGAAAAACATTGATTATGAGATAGCGTTACCAATTATTCTTGATGGCCGCCACCCAGCCGTGCGTCTTCTTATACGTCACTACCATACCAAAGCTGCCCATGGATTTAATGAGCTGGTTTATAATGAATTAAAGCAGCGATTCTGGATCTTACAATGTCGAAATGCAATTAGAAAAATATCGAGAGAATGCCATGATTGCATTAAGCGACAAGCAATTCCTAAAAACCCTCCAATGGGTGATCTTCCAGATGTTCGTCTCGAGCATCACAGCCGTCCTTTTACCAACATGGGTCTCGATTATTTTGGCCCTTTAGAAGTGACTGTGGGACGCCGGCGAGAAAAGAGATATGTGGCCCTTTACACCTGCATGACCACACGAGCTATCCACCTTGAAGTTGTACCATCTCTTTCTACTGATTCCGCAATCTCGAGCTTACGTCGTTTTATGGCCCGACGTGGTATACCAAGAAAGATCTTGTCTGATAATGGCACAGCATTTGTTGGAGCGAACCGCCATCTCTTAGAGTTCTACATAAAATTTTGCTGCTAATAACAAGATTATATGGTCTTTTTTACCACTAGCAGCTCCATTTATGGCTGGTGCTTGGGAAAGGCTGGTGCGCACCGTAAAATCTGCATTACTTATAACCATGAAAGAAAGAGCACCAAAGGAAGAAAATTTCCATACATTACTTTTGGAGGCGGAAGCATTGGTGAATAGTAGACCATTAACCTATATCACACAGGATGAAAATCTACACAGTTTAACTCCATTTCATTTCCTCATAGGAACATCTTCCAATCAACAACTCCCAGTCAACTTGGATGATAGCGTATTTTCTCTGCGGAAGGAATGGCAGAGGTCACTACGTCTTTCTGAAATGTTTTGGTCATGGTGGCTGAAAGAATGGTAGTAATTCGCTTGTTCAGAACACTAAACTAAACTAGCGAACTAAAATCTATTTTTAGTAAATATGTGGTAGTTCTTATTCTGTTCATGCTTAAGTCCAAATTCGTATAATGCATGCAAGTGACAATTCTTAAATTTGCCGTTTCTGTTTAATTGTGGGTATGTTTAGTGCAAATTTAATCGTCACGTAAGTTTGTGCTCTCTAAACTAGTCTAAACTGATGTAAAACTACCCACAATTCAATAGAATAATCATATGTTTAGAATTATCATTCTAAGTGTTACTCGAATGTAGATTTTAGTATTAACATAATAAGAACTACCATGGTTTAGAGAATTTTAGTTTAGTGTACGCATAAGCGAATCAGTACCAATATCTGCCGACTTTAAAACCTAGACGCATCCAAGGAACTGAATACAAGAATTTTGAAATTGGTAACGTGGTGCTCGTTGTTGACCATAGCCTACCTAGAGGTGTGTGGCCTTTGGGCCGAGTTATAAAGGTGTACCCGGGAGCAGATGGAGTCGTGCAGGTAGCCGATATACAAACACAGGCGGGAATATTGAAGAGACCTACCAAGAACCTGGCTTTACTTAACAAAGTAGTGTAACCTAATGGTTACACGGGGGGGATGATGTTACGGACTCTTTGTACATAAAAAGTATGTTTGTATAGTCTATAACAGCTTGTTATTGATTTTGTTTTAAAATAAAGAAAAAGCAGTTCATGTCAAAAGTTTGGTTTCATTGCACGTCCGCTTTTTTATTATATTTTTCCCTAACAGTGTCCTTAAATATATCCTTTTTTTTTTAAACCAATCTCTCTGGGATCCTATAACATAACGCACTAATGGAAGACGAGCGTGCGACTATGATCCGTCAAAATGATGGCACTTAAAAAATTAAACTTCCCGCTAACGTTCCGTTTTTTGCTTTAGTGATTTCCATCTCTCTTTAGATATAGTCTGATTAATCTATGCAATTGAGTTTTATCTGTGAAATACTGTGTGCTGTGAGTTGAGTTGAGTGAGATTTATTTTGTTCGCTTTACGTAACACTTTGCGGTAAATTACTGAAGTATTTTAGACCACTCACTTGTTCAAAATGTTTGGTCGCATTGGGAAGAAACAAATAGAGGTGGCAGCTTCGTTCGCCACATCCGCAGTGGGGTTCGGTGGAGCGGGATTCCTGGGTCTTCTATATATAACTGACTGGAAGCTGTTTGTCGCCTACATCCCCTATTACAACAGCAAGTTCCCAAAAGAGGAGGAAAAATGAAGTCTCGCACTACGTACAAGTACAAGTTAGCTTAATTTTGTTAGAACTTACGTGTAATATATGTTCATATAAATCGTTCATTTAATTATCACTTTGTTTTATTCCTGTTCTCCAGAAAGATAACCTCAACTTCATGCTGGACTGGACTAGTCACTAGTCAAGTTATTAAATGTATTCCTATGTATAAAATACTATAATCAAGTACTTAGATAAAAATTAGACATTAAAAACAAGCTATATGTCACAGCGACATAACCACATACATTTTCAGCAATGGACACCCAACAACTGAGATGATGATGATGAAGTATACAGGACAAGCATGAAGGGCAGAGTTGAAAAGGGTCGACATTGATAAGCATATTCTGACCAAGGGGAGACAATCTTGACAAAGGCCATGATATTTTAATCACCCTAAAATGCAACAACCATTATAATTACCACACAATATTTAATGGCAAATCTTTGACATCTTTGAAGTTATGAATAAGAATAGTAAACAGGTAAAACAGCTAACTACAAAAAAAATATATATAATGTGACACAGCATCCACACAAGATCCTCAGGTTCTAAACTAGATAGTGCCTGTACTTTGGTAACTTGATGACTTTAATACATATACATGCAGATAGGTCAGACATGTTCATGTGCACAAATGTTTGACCTGTCTGGGCATCAAACCCAGGACCAGTGCCTCAGAAGACAGGGATCTACCAACTGCAGCAACCAATCAGTCAAATTTGAACCACAACGAACTTGTATTGAAAAATTACTCTAATTTTTGGGTTCTCCACCTTTAACTTAATTAAACTAAATTAGAATTATATAGGTATGGGAGTTTGATGGTGATATATGAAAAGTATCTTATATGTTATTCCTGTCCCTCAACCTACCTAATTTCATCAAATCTGTTTAGTCGTTTTTGAGTTATGAATGGTGTAACTAACCCGATTTTATATAATAGAAAAATACATAGAAGAATGATAGTAACACAAAAGTGACAAAAAATTCTTGGATTTATGTTGTAGTTTAGTCTAGTTTTTAGGTTTTCTAATAAAACTAGTTTTATTAGAAAACCTATATAAATAGTTTTTGCATAAAAACCATGCTGTTAAAGCTTTCAGCTGTATCAGGAATCATTAACAGATACAATAGAAAATCTATTGCTATCTTGGTTATCAACAGTTGAGAAGGTTTAATCTGTCCGAATCAGCAAGACCCATTAGAGGCAAGTTTCATTCATAAATCTATTGTTATTTTTTGTCCTGATGCGGACGGGTTAATGGAAAGAGGTCACTACAATAAAATTCTACTAACACTATTCTTTTTGGCTCTTATATTGATGAAAGTGAAAACTACATTATTTCGTTTGCCTATAAACCCACGCCGGTACACTGGTGGCCAAATCGATACATTGCATAAAGCCGCGCTGGTACACCGGTGTACCGCAGTCAAAACCCATATCAGGACTGATCATAAACGTTAACTGTTCAAATATATAATACATTTCGGTTTATTAGATGTTTTTCAAATACTAATAAGCACCTAGAAATCATTTTTACATAGAAATATGATTTATTTTATCAGTAGGCTAGTAAAAAAAACAATGGGCGTTGTTACCATATCTTAAACTTTCGCAGGTGTGCATGTGTTAGTGTATTGTTTTCGTGAATAAGTACCATTTTGAGGTAAAAACCTAAGAAAAAGCTTATAATACTCTTATATTATGGTTTTGTGATTAATTCCCGTAATTTGATAAAGCCAGCCGCCATATTGTTTTGATAACGAGTGGGACTACGATTTTGAGATCCATTTGGTTAGCGTTAGACTATATGTTTGTATGACAATTTGTGGATTTATTATGGATAATTTATAAAATAAGTATAACCCGCGGCACGTAACTCTAGCGCTGAGCGAAATGTGGAGGGGATATCTGCGCATGGGTACAGTCGCGCACCACATGTGACAGAGAGAGAAAGGAGTCCCTCGTCTTCGATGTGACAGAGAGAGACGAGAGTCCTTCGTCCCTGTAGCCCCCCTGTGATACCCAATTTTTGACTTCTGCGCAATAACGGTCAGCGCTAGAGTTACGTGCCGCGGGTTATAGTATATTGTAGAATTTATTTCATTTGTTATTTTTTTGTTGCGGTTCAAGTTTTTATGTATTTTTCGGTCGACTTTACCTCTATAATTTGACTAAAAAGAAACAGATAACATATTTATAGTATAAAGGAAGATTACAGACGCCGTTTACAGATATAAAATAGAACAAATAGCTGTTTTACTACGATTTTACTCCTGCAAACGTTTGCGGCGCGCGCAAATTTTTTAAATAGTGAATTTTCGCGCGATTTTTCCGTTCGATTTGGCGTCAGCATTGTGGGTCGTGGAGAATGTGGGATTTTTGCGATACTATCACGATTTTATTTTCCATTCTGATCATACGTAGCATTTATTTTTTTCATTTTCCTAGTATATATTTTAGTCTATGATACGTACATATAATTGTCTGTGATTCTGATTCATAGTGCGTTCGAATAGATCACTTCTGATCGTTTTTGGCGAAAATAACGCTAAAAACGCTCACAAGGGGCGTTCGAATTGGGAATCTGTGGGTGAAAATGTCATTCATGCCTCTTTTTGTTCAGCGTTCGGAAAGCTAAAGAGGATTTTTTGCCACCAAAAAGTGCACTTTTTGATCCACGTCCGGAGCATGGTTGTTTGTGATCGTTATTTGACAGCTATGTATTTGACAGCATAATCATGCGATTGTCTTATGCTCAGCTGAGCGTTCGGATAGGGTATGGGCAAAAGTGGCAAAAATAACGTTTTTGAGCTTTCCGAACGCTTCTCTTATCCTCATCAACTTCAACTCATCATTATACTCAAAATCAAAATGGCGGATTTCGATTTTTTTTCGCAACCACTACAGAAATACCGATTGTTTCAAAACGGTTCATTACTTAT
The DNA here is from genome assembly GCA_917880725.1 of Selenia dentaria. Taxonomy (NCBI): domain Eukaryota; kingdom Metazoa; phylum Arthropoda; class Insecta; order Lepidoptera; family Geometridae; genus Selenia; species Selenia dentaria. Next base: position 12,818,168 of record OU862888.1, on the reverse strand, counting down.
ATGTGATATAAAAAGAGATAAACAGAATAAACTATGTTTTACATTATTATCCTGCACTATTTGTATGTTTTATAAGATAACATATTAAATTTCTAGCACTAAGTTATGTTTACGAACAAAACCGTTACGTTTCATATTTGAATATCATGTCTGAGAATAAACGAAATTCTTTATAAAAGATATTGAAATTGTAAAAGTTCATATTTTATAATGATAAAAATAACAATTAGCTAACCTCCTCATTACTTTTCCACTTCCTTTATTTTTTATTCAATTTATGTCAAACAATCATCTTCGCACACTGACAAGCTGCACATACTTAGGTACTCTATAGGCCGACTTGGAACACAAAATATTTTTTTTTTTCATGGTCCGGTTTGTGATTTTGGATTTTATAGGAAGAACATATATCTAGCTCTCTTCGCCTCATACATTTTACCGATCGAAAATGCAAGACAACAACAATATAATGCAAAAACGAACCACAAGTCCTCGAGAACAGATTAGTTCACCTTATGAGCTTACTAGTACAATGTAAAATTGGACAGTATTGTTGACCTTACATGTCTGGCGGTTAACCAAAGAGCCATCAATGACAACGCCACCAATGCCCTCATAAGCTAAACGAACGCACCTTACATATAGCGCTTTTGACCTACTTGTCTGTGCTTTTGACAGGTGAAATCTGTCAGCCATTGGCTGCGTTCCAGCAAGCCGCAGGACACTATGGTTCAGCTATAGTGCAGTATCTCAAGACTTAATCATTTTATTTACATTTTTTTTCAAGTTTATGACTAGAACTATGGCTGTATGACCTTGTGGCTGCAGAACTGTACGGTTTCAATCGCATTAGTGCTCCTGGAGTCGAGGACGCCTAAGATGCTACGTAGAACTGCCAGCTATAGTGCAGCATCCCAAGACTTAATGATTAAATTTACATTATTAGCAAGTTTATGACTAGAACTATGGCTGTATGACCTTGTGGCTGCAGAACTGTTCAGTTTCAATCGTATTAGTGCTCCTGGAGTAGAAAACGCCTGAGATGCTACGTAGAACTGCAAGCTATAGTGCAGCATCTCAAAACTTAATCATTTTATTTACATTTTTTTCAAGTTTATGACTAGAACTATGGCTGTATGACCTTGTGGCTGCAGAACTGTTCGGTTTCAATCGCATTAGTGCTCCTGGAGTCGAGAACGCCTGAGATGCTACGTAGAACTGCCAGCTATAGTGCAGCATCTCAAGACTTAATGATTTAATTTACATTATTAGCAAGTTTATGACTAGAACTATGGCTGTATGACCTTGTGGCTGCAGAACTGTTCAGTTTCCATCGTATTAGTGCTCCTGGAGTAGAAAACGCCTGAGATGCTACGTAGAACTGCAAGCTATAGTGCAGCATCTCAAAACTTAATCATTTTATTTACATTTTTTTCAAGTTTATGACTAGAACTATGGCTGTATGACCTTGTGGCTGCAGAACTGTTCGGTTTCAATCACATTAGTGCTCCTGGAGTCGAGAACGCCTGAGATGCTACGTAGAACTGCCAGCTATAGTGCAGCACCTCAATACTTAACCATTTTATTGAAAAAAATATTACTTTGTTTTTTAGTGTGCAATTATTGCTGTAACGTCCTAAAATAAATAGAACTATTAATTTTGAAGCATATTTGTGATCTATCTTCTCAGAACTCCTGAGATGCTAAAAGATGGTGTGCGAAGTTAACATCTCATTTTTTAAATTCGATTTTCATGTCAAAAATAGGTGAACTATTCAAAATAACTATCAGGAACTATAGAACTATTGAGGATGCTACTAGAACTCCGAAAATTTTAAGATTCTGGAAACTGTTATGCTAGGTTCACAGACACGTAAAACATTGTGTATATTATTGACTTGCTCCAATCCACTTGTTGCATTACATCGTCCACGCCGCTACGACTCAGTTGTCATAGTAAACGTTGCAGCACGCGCGTGAGCCAATCACTGCTTTCCTTCTGAATTTAAACCAATCACCGAACATGTCTATCTGTAACCTCGGCTTTATTGCACAAAATTCTGCATGATAATAAACGTAAGATTCTATAGTTTATGACAATACTCAACCCTGACGTATCTGTCTATTCTTCAAGGAGTTTATTATAACCACATTCTCGTGGGTTCATTTATTGCGTTACATAAGTCAGCTAAATAAGCTGGCTCACGGCGTACTCTTTCTGAACGTCGTAGGTAATTTATATTATATTTATTTGAATATTGTATTTTGCGGCTGATCACGTTCTTCCCGAGAGTTTCTGTGATCTTCACTTGACTCATTTTCATCGTCATTCGAATCCGCATCGATAAAATATTATGGAGAATATTCTCCAGCAGGAGCTAAGTGCCTGTTGGAGACAACTACTTCTCTGCCACTGCTCAACCGCACACGAGAATGCTATTATATATTAATTACTATCTAGTGTCTCGACTTCTTCGATCAACGGATCGTATTTGCTCGTTCGATTGTGGTTACGCATTAATACTTTTCCCGGTACATTTAGCCATGAAGGAATCGATTGTCCCGTCGAGGACCTCCTCGCGTGGAAAAACATCCGCTCGTGAGGCGTACTATTGGTAGCTGTACAAAGCAGTGATCTTATAGAATGTAGAGCTTGAGTTAAAAACGATTTCCATTGTGTAACTGGCAGATTTCGGCTTTTTAGAGCCAACTGTATTGTTCGCCAAATTATCCCATTATATATCTCTGTTTGTCCTTTTCCTTGTGGGTTATATGGTGTAGTCTTGTTGCAATGCCTTTTTGGTGAAGAAAATCTTTCATCTCCTTTGATAGGAACGAAGTACCACGATCAGAGTGAATGTAAGTTGGCATTCCAAAAATAGAAAATAAGTCTGTCAGTTTATTTATCACCGTCTTTGTACTTAAATCTGGGCAAGGATATGCGAAGCGAAATCGAGAGTACTCATCCACAATTGTCAAGATATATCTGTTTTTCTCTGTGCCATCTGTTGGAAGAGGGCCTTTGAAATCTATTAATATTCTTTCAAAAGGTGCTAGTGCTTTTATAAGTTTTCCGATGTTCTGTTTAAAACGGGGCTTTACTTCTGCACACACTGGACAATTTGAAATTGTTCGTTTAACTTCGTCAGTAGAGTAAGCAAAATTTTTGTTTCTGACCCAATGGAGCATTCTGGTTACTTCAGGGTGACACAAAAATGTATTCAGTTCTTTTAAAGTTGTTTCTGATATCGTCTGTGCAGAAGCAACGAATTCTGCCTTAGCTCTGGATAAAGCATCAGCTGCTATGTTTTCCTTTCCGGGGCGATATACGATGTCAAAATTGTACACAGAAAGCTCCAGTCGCCACCGCTGTATTTTGTCATTTTTAATGTCGTCGTTGAAACAGATGCATCAGACTGTGCTATTGCGGGAACTCTGTTACAAGATGGCAGACCCGTAGCTTTTTTTTCGAGAAGCCTTCATAGTTGTGAACGTAACCATCCGGCTATAGAGAAAGAAGCCGCAGCTATAGTTGAATTTCTTCGAAAATTTTCGGAATTTTCCTTCCGATAAAAGAGGCTGAATTTTATGAGAAAATCTTGGTATCCATTTTGAGTAATGGGCAAATAACCCTAAAGCTCGGCGAAGTGACGCGGAGTCTGAAGGCAGGGGCAAATCTAGTAGTGGTCGAAGACGATCCGCATCGGGTTTAATTACTCCATTTCATATCGTATAACCTAGAATACTTATCGCTTTCCTTCCCCCCGGACCTCGACTGCGAGTAGTCGTGCCCCAAACCTGTGTCAGTTAATTTCTTTTCATTTTATTTAATTTAAATTGAAAGTATTCCAATTACAAAAATAGGAGTGCATAAAAGTAGAAGAGGTCAACGCGCGATATCGTCTACGGATTTACATAGCAGCCATATTGGAAAGTTCATAAAGCCACGCCCCACGGACAGCCTGCGCACACGCCGCCATCTTGGACACTTCGAAGCCCCGCCCATTGCCACTCCCTTAGCAAGTACATCGACCAGTCACAGAAGTGCGGTACTTTGGGTCAGTATAACAAACCTCTATTAATCTTTGAGCGCCTGGTACATGGTATTGGCATTTGCAAAATATTAAACAGTTAATCTACTGTGAATCTAACACAAATTAAGTGCACGAAGACATACAAATATCTAAATTGAACTACTTTGAACTGTATATATTACACATACATTTCGTATGAGTATATGGGTAGTGTACGCCATATTAACTGGAACTGTTCGCCCGTCTAACATATAAAACACTTGTTGAATACCTTTTTAGTGTTCTTATTGCCTGGTACTCATAAAATGCAACGCACCCCTCCTAAGCAATCGCCAGGTGGCTCTGCGGTAGTTACACCCGCACCGCGCACTAAACGCCAAAGGCCAAACAACTCGCCCAGCTCACCTGCGGCAACGGCAGTTCATAGTCCAAACAAACAAGATGAAATTATGAATTTACTAACAAAAGTGTTGTCTGAAATAAAAGAGGTCCGTAAAACAAATTCTGAGATACACAAAACAAATACGGAGCTACAAAAATCTCTTGACTTCTATATAAAGAGTTATGACGAAATGAACGCACGAGTCAATGCACTGGAAGGCCAGAAAGTAGCGAGTGACTGTCGTATTCTTAAATTGGAAAACCGAGTTGATGAACTGGAAAGATGCACCAGAAGCTCTTGTTTAGAAATACGGGGTGTTCCATTTAAACCCAAAGAGACAAAACAAGACCTAGTGTCAATTGTAAAGGAATTACATACTACAATTAGAGTGGAAGTCCATCCAAACGAGATTAAGGATGTATACCGCATCAAAGGAAAACCAAATGGTGAGCGACCAGTAGTAATTGACTTTGCGACTAATTTGCAAAAAACGAAGACACTTTTAGCAGTCAGAAAATACAATGCTACAAACACCACTAACAGACTAAATACTCGTACTATAGGTGTGGAAGGTCCAAAGTCTCCCATATTTGTATCAGATTATTTAACGCCCAAAGCAAAGAGGCTTTACTTTTTGGCTCGGGATGTTTCAAGAACATGCGGGTATGACTTCTGTTGGTCTGCCAATGGTAGAGTTTTTCTGCGGAAGGCTGAAGGAGCGCCACCTATTGTCGTCACTAATGAACAACAAATTGAAGATTTGAAAATGCAAAAAAACTGATATGTCGATATAGTGACTCTTTCTTTTGTAATCGTTATTTAAATTTCTTGTTTGTAGTTTGTACATTAATAGCTAGGGTAATACAGCACATATACTTACAACACACACATAACTCAACACACCATCTTCACATATACTTCAATATTAACGTGACACACACTAACCTTACTTGGAAGAGGCACTCATCAAGAGATGCTAGAGAGAAAAATAATAATAAACGACCATTTTATATAAAATCAACAACAACTTTAAGAACTTATAAGAGTGTACATAATATTATATATCAATCCGATTATGGATAAATGCTCAGAGAACGAATTGTGCCATCTTATAGATACTCTTTCAATTGCTAATACAAATTCCTGTATACCAGAGTTGTGTAAATCATTCGTTTCTACCAGCAATAAATGCTTGAACATCTTGTCTCTAAATATCAGAAGCATAAACAAGAACTTCTCTCAATTAGAAATACTGTTGTTTAGGCTAGGATTTGACTGTGATTTAATCATTCTTACGGAATGTTGAATAGAAAATGACAGGCCATTTCCCGCACTAAGTAATTACAACTCAGCTTATACTAGGAATTGTTTCAATCAGAATGGTGGAATTATTGTCTACTCTAAGCCAAACCTAGACATAGTTATTGAGGAACCAAATTTCGATAATTCAAATTGCTTATTGGTTAAGGTTGGTCTCACAATAGCAATAGTGGCGTTATATCGATCTCCATCATTTACTATTATGGATCCATTTCTATTATCCTTGAATAATATTCTCACATCGATCAAAAAATATCAGACTATTGCGGTTATAGGAGACATTAATATTGACATACATCTGGACAATACTGATACGCACTCTCCTAGTTACATAGAGCTATTAGGTGGTCATGGTCTTCTGCCAAGTCACAATATGCCTACCAGAGGAAGAAAGTGTCTAGACCACCTAATGCTGAAAAGTAAATATCATTGTACGGCGATACTGATAAACTCTAGCGTAACTGACCACTACCCTACTCTTCTTAGTATAAAAAACAAAACAGATACATCACTATCACACAATAAAATCGCAACAAAAGTGGATATAATAAAAATAGTACAGCAAATAAAAGCTCATGATTTTTCCGGAGTTTTACAGTCTTTAGATGCCAACATAGCAGCCAGTCTTCTGATGAGTAAATTGATGGACATCGTAAAATTAAATACTCTTACTTTTAAAATACCACATAGCCATCGAATTATAAAGCCCTGGATAACACGTGGAATTTTGCGTTGTATACGCACCCGGGATAAAATGCATATGTGTCTAAAAGAAACACCAAATAATAAAATATTAAAATTGACATATTCTAGATATAGGAACTTTTGTACAAAGTTACTTAAAAAACTTAAGGTAGATTTCCAAAAAAGAGAGCTAGAAAATAATAAAAATAGTATAAAAAAGACTTGGCAAACCATCAAGAAAATAACATGCACAGAAAAATATAAGAGTACTAATGAAACTTTACTTAAAATAAAAAGAAGACCAGTAGATTCCCTTAACTATGTAAACACTTATTTTGCTAATGTAGGCAAAAATCTTGCCAGCAAAATAAAAAGCACTGGTCACAGTAAAATCATAAACCAGCAACCAGCACAGTTAAATTCAATCGGATTGTTGCAAACTGATGAGGCCGAAGTTCTCAGTCTTATTAGAGGTATGAAAAGTGATTGTGCAGGTGGTTTTGATGGTATTACTTCAAAAATGCTTAAACAAACAGCGCCAGCATTAGTACCAATAATAACTCACATTTGCAACTTAAGTTTGTCCTCAGGAATTTTTCCCACCATCTTAAAAACATCCATTATTATCCCTGTTTACAAGGCTGGTAACAGAGACAGTGTCGAAAACTATAGGCCTATTTCAATATTACCTTCTGTCTCTAAAATATTGGAAAAAATTATCAACATACGACTTATGTCATATATAGAAAAATTTAATATCCTTTCACCATATCAATTTGGGTTCAGATCTGGTAGATCAGCTGAGGATGCAGTATCTAAGCTTACTAATCTAATTATCACTGAGCTAGATAGACGGAACAAAGTGGTAGGTATATTTTTAGATCTAGCCAAGGCATTCGATACTGTCTCTGTTCCGATACTTTTGAATAGGCTTGAACATATTGGAGTAAGAGACAAAGCTTTAAATTTAATGGAGGATTATTTGAAAGACAGAACCCAGAGGACTAGAATTGGTGGGCAAGTAAGTAGTAAGGAAACAACGAATTATGGAGTTCCCCAAGGAAGCGTGTTGGGGCCGAGCCTATTTCTGTTATACGTTAACAATTTATGTAACCTACAGTTGGAGTATGGTAGTATTTTTTCATATGCTGATGACACTGCGCTTATTTTTGTTGGGAAAACATGGGAAGAAGTTCAGTCTAGAGCTGAAGACGGTATGAAGATTGTTACAAGATGGTTACGAGAAAATCTTCTTTCCCTTAATGTTGAAAAAACTAAATTTGTGACGTTTTTAAGCCCAAGATCTCCACTTCCTAACATTAATATAAAAGTGCATATTGAATGCAATGTAGGGAACTGCCAATGCCCAAAATTGCAAAGTGTTCCTAATATCAAGTACCTAGGGGTAACAATGGATAGGCGGATGACCTGGAAAACACATATTGAGTCCCTTAGCAGCAGAGTACGTAAATTAATATACGTTTTTAAAAATTTGAGAGACGTCGCGGATCGTAAATTAATAATTGATATATATAACGCTCTCTGTAAATCTATCCTTTCTTATTGTAACAGTTCATGGGGTGGTGCTCACAACTGCTATATGATTCTTTTGGAACGCGCACAGAGAGCGGTATTAAAAGTGGCAACTTCTCGACCATATCTATTCCCTACATCTAACCTCTATAGAGACTGTGGAGTACTGACAGTACAACTAATAAAAGACGGAAAGACATAGTTTATAAAAAACCAAAATTCAAAAGTACACTAGCACAACGGCATTTTCTTTTTCTTGGCCCTCACTGTTATAATAATGCGTGTAAAAATGTTAAAAATCTAGTACCACTTAACAGGATAAATTGCAAACAAACTGTTTTTGATTGGTTGAGAACACTTAACCATGATGAAACCGAACAATTGCTTAAAGTCCATTCGTAATACTTATTGATCAGTCTCTGTGTTACTCTCTAGATAAATCCACACTAACTCTTACATAAACACACTCACGCACACTACCTACAAACACACCCATACACACTTTCAACTCTACATTTGCACGTAAATAGATACTATATAACATGTAATACACTTTTACACACACTTACTAACAATAATATGTATTTAAAATTCTTTAATTATTGATATTTTTCATTATTCATTTTCAATTTTTCCCCTTACGTCGACAATATTCCAAGTTTGCATCTCACACAATACACTATTTCTCTTGTAACTGTATTGATAATAAGGCTATAATTATATCAATGTACCCAGGAAGAGCTAACAGAATCTACAATACAAGAATTTTATTATTCTTAGTGTAGGTTCTGTGTCACATTAAAAGGTGTAAAATTACAAGCCATTCAAATTGAACTTAAAACAATAAGAATGTTTATATATAAGAGCCACTTGTAAATAATGGAATAAATGATTATTATTATTATTATATTATTATTATTTCATTGAAAATTCACTCTTAACGTGATTCAACGTAAGATTATACTGCTTGGCGACGTCAAGAAAACGCTGCAGTTTAAGGTCAGCTTGATCTGTTCCACAGATAGTTATGTCATCTAAATATGCATAGACTCCTTCTAGACCCTCCTTAGTAATTATATTATTGATTGCTCTTTGGAAAGCTGCAACTCCATTAGTGACTCCAAATTGAATTCTTCGAAACTGGTACAAGTTGCCGTCTGCTTCAAAGCCGGTCTAAGTTTTTTCAGTTTCAAGAATTTTGAATTGATGGTAAGCGCTTTTTAAATCAATTTTGCTGTAAACTCGGTATTTGGCTACTTTCGAAATTATGTCTTCAATGCTTGGAAGAGAGGTGGCATCCAATTGTGTATATCTATTTACTGTCTGAGAGTAGTCTATACACATCCTTTTTTTATGATTTTCTTTTGTCGTTACGAGTACTTGTGTCCTCCATGGTGATGAGCTGGGTTCTATTATGCTTTCTGGTAGTAATTTCTTGATCTCAGCACGAATAAATTGCATGTCTGTATCTGAGTATCGGTTTACAATTTGGCAGCATGTTTGGAATCAAGCTGACAGGGTCAATATTGGCCCTTGATAGAGCGTATAACTTCAATGGGACTTCTGGACCGCCAAAATGCATTTCCAATGTCTTGTGTTTCATAAGAATATCATGGCCAATTATGACTTCCGTACAAAATTTTCAATGATTAATAAGTTCGCTTGAAAAGTACGACCTTGCAACTCTATATTGACTGAACACATCGTGTTTACCTTTGTAATTCATACTCGTAGCTGCCATACTTACATGTTGATTGCACGAAAGCAAATGCAGATTGAGTTGTGGTATTAGGCGACTATCTATAAAACTTGTGGTACTCCCAGTGTCAATCAACACTTTGACTGTATATGATCTGTTCAATGTGATTGGTACCATTGCTCTGTCTAGGTTGTTTGTAGCGGCAGAAGAACATGATAGTAATTGCGGTGAATCTCCAGTTTCGGTGTCTTCGCTAGATTTAGTTTGGGTACTAAAAGCACTCTGCTGTTGCGAAGAACTTTTGCATACTTTAGCGAAGTGTCCTCTCTGCCCACATTTGAGGCATGTTGTACCAGCTGCTGGACAATTACGTCGTATATGTCTTTTGTTGCCACAGAAATATCATAATTCTTCCTTGTTTGCTTTTTAAGCTATTGCATAGCTTCTATCGCGGGCCTTGAGCGTGGAGACCGAATCCAGAAATTCCGTAACGAAAACAACCTAACACCACCCACTCCGACTCCATCTATCGATGAATAGCAGAACTTTTAATGACTTTTTGAAATATCACGCTTGGCTCTTTAGTTCAGCAACTCGCCTCTAGATGGCATTGGTTAAATAATTATAATTGCATAAGTTGATAAAAACAGCTATGCAATAGCTTTACCGCGGCAGTCACCGAGTGCCACACGTCTTTTTTATTATAAATAGGAATCGCATTCACAAAAGAGCTAGTACTGGGTTGCTGGTAATTATCATTGTGTATACGGGCCATCTCAAGAGCACGGGCCTGCTTGTATGCGTTGTCTAATGTGAGTGTACTATTTTCCAGTCCAAATGTCATATAGGTATAGGGTTACCATCCGACCGGGTTTCACCGGATTTGTCCTAGTTTAGAGGGCATCCGGGGAGCGTCCGGGCGGGATTTCATTGTAGTCCGGGTTTAAAAAAATTAAAGTCTTGGGCATAAAATAAAAAAAACTCACTGATTGTTAACATAATTTGTAACAAAGTGTAACAAGATTCTATTTTGTTAGGTACATACAAAAAGATGATAAAAGATGACTAAGTTTAATTTTACAGTCTGAAAATTAATAAAAAGGTGATTTATATCATTTTTTGATTACACTATCCATGTTTAAAAAACCTGTTAACATGTGCGGGTTTTGGGCTCTAAAATCCAGGGTTTTCACGCGTCTTGTTCTGGTTGCCAAATGTTAGAGATGGCAACCCTATATAGGTAGCAAGACTTAATAAACAGGGCGCGTTCAAAACCTCGATGAGAGTGCACTCGGAGTGCAACTTTTCGCACTAACGCCGCCGTATCGGGTCTTCTTCTCGATCAGCTTAATGTTGGGCGGTGAAAGGCGGTCAGGGCTATGCCCTCTGCCCCTAGCTCGTCTCCGTCCATGAAGATGGACGGGTCCTTGTGATGTTGGGCTTCTCGGGTTTCTCCATGGACCGGTGATCACAGAAGTCGGGGCGAGTCAAGCACACCGGGTTAGACCCCTAGTGACCCTAGGGGTAGCCCAGCGAGCCGATCGGCGACCATGATAGTGACCACCCTCGCATCTTCTCATTCTTCTGCTTCATGCTCCCGTGGGACGAGCTCTCCTGCTAAAGGCTTCGATTTCTGATTCCCGTGGGTGTCGGGGAGTCTCGCATGCAGGGGCGCGATGCCCTATGTTGGTCAAATCTGGAGGCGTCCGCCTTGTCGAACATCTTGGTTAGCTTCGTAATAAAGGCTTCCAGTGGTTCTGTTTTCAGATCTCTGGCTATTGTCGCATTTCGCACATAGCGCGGGGCTGCGACAATAGCTCGCAGCGCGTTATTCTCTTGGGTTTGCAGTTTCTTCCTGAGGTACAAGGCCGTCTGGGCGTACCACGCCGGGGCAAGTATGATAGGCGTGACCGGATATACGTCTTGTATATCATCGTTTTGATCCGGAGTAGTAGCTTGGAGCGTAGGATCGGTGCTAGACATCCACGGGCTATCTTTGCCGTTCCCACGATGTTGTCGACATGTGGCTTGAAGGTGAGATGCATAAATCTGTCTACCTCTATCTGGTACAAGGAATCTCCTCGTTCAGAATCTTGAGCGTCGTAGGCAGATTTGCTCTGCTTGTCATAAGGGCCTGCGTTTTCTTTACGTTAATGGCCATTCTCCACTTGGATAGCCATTCTGGCAGCGCTTCTAAGGTTGCTTGAAGTTTCCGGACTGCGTGTTCTGTTCTTATCGAGGAGGCGTAGAACGCTGCAGCGTCAGCGTATAGCGTTAGTTTCACTTGACCCAATATCATTGGTGTGCCAGGCGTAGAGAATCGGTGAGTGGCAGCTTCCCTTTGGTACGCCGGCATGTACTGGCTTTAATGATGATAGGGCCTCCTCGACACGAACGGAAATGCGTCTGTCCGACAGTAAAGACTACAATTTTCAATATGGACTTCGGGGTCGGGCTCTTTGACAACTTGTATAGCAGGCCTTCGTGCCATACGCGGTCAAAAGCCTTTTCCATGTCAAGAAGTACGAGTGCAACGTATTCTTTTTTGTTTAAGCATGTGGCCATTTCATTTATAACTCTCGTCAGTCGTAGGGTTGTAGAATGCTCTGCCCTAAACCCGTACTGCTCCTCTCGAGGCGTGATGTGCGGTATTAGATGCGGTAGGAGCAGCATCTCGAAGGCTTTCGAGAGGGTGCTCAGCAGCGTGATGGATCGATAGCTATCCGGCTTCTTAGGGTCCTTTCCGGGTTTAGGGAGCATTATCACGGCGCCTGTCTTCCAGTTCTGTGGTAAATGGCCAAAGCGTACCATGCCATCATAGATCCTAGTAAGCGCTGCCAGTGCTCGTGGTGGTAAATGCTTCAGCGCTTCATTTGGTATGCGGCCAATCCCTGGGGCATTTTTGTTTTTTAGGCGACTTATCACCCTCTGCACCCTGCCTGGTGAGAAGATGATTTGCACCTGTTCTGTGTCCTCGTCCAGTGAATGTGTGAAATATGTTTTCACATGGTCGCTTACAATCTGTGTTTGCGTTGGGTCTGGTCGGGTTGGGCTGAAATTGTGCCTCCAAATGCTCTGTGAATATCTCAGCTCGGTCTATGGCAACAAATTCCAGAAGGCCTTCCTTCCCGATCAGTGGTCTGGTTGGCTCCGGGGTGCGTGATAGTTGGCGGCAAAGTCGGTGGACAGAGGGTAGCTTGGTAGTGATGGAGTCTATATGCTCGTCCCAGCTATGCGCGGCGTAGTCATGAAATGCGGTCTTCACGCGCTCCCCCAGTGCGTTCACCTCACTCTTCAGGCGCGGGCAGCGAGTCTGTTGCCACAGCTTCCTCTTCTCCCATATTTCGCTGATTAAGTTCCTGATCCACGCCGGGAGGTGATGCACCCTCTCTACCGGCGTGGTGGTGTGCGATGCTGCCTCAAGGGAGGATTGGATAGCTGTGGTCAGCTCTTCTGGTGCCTTTTGAAGATCTTCTATCGTTGTAATAGGTCTCGTAGTAGTACGCTCCTGCGCTTCTGTCTGGAATGCGTCCCAGCAGATCTTCCGCCTCTTTGCAGGGGCGGCAACCCTGCTTGGGAGCTCCGTCAGCGTCAGGAGTACCGGGCGTTGGTCCGATGGCAGGTCAGGCAGCACTATATGAGTTGGGGGTGTTCGTAGCACTTTATATATGAAAATATCGATAACGTCCCCGTGGTCTCTATAGTGATATTGTGTGGGCTCGTCAGGTCCGATGACGTCGTAGTCATAGTCCACGCGGTGGCTTGTACACCGCAAACAAGCGTCGATTTTGTCTGGCGATGTTCACAAGCACACCCAGGGCTTTTATGGATTGAAAGTCTTCCTGCGGGATAAGTTGGTGGACTATTCGTCGGTGGACCAAAACCGCGAGTCCACGGAAGGCATGCCCGTCTTCGTTATCTTCATCCCTTCGGTATGTGTGGTAGTTGGCTATTCTGAAGTTCTTGCCTTGTTTCAGATGCGTCTCACTGACCAGTAAAATATCTATGTTGTGCTCACGGAGGAAGGCGGTCAGTAATGTTTTCTTCTCCGTGAGCGTTTGAGTATTCCAATGCATAATCCTAATCCCGGTGTGACCCATCGTTTAGTATGCGCATTAAATCTCTTAGGGTTGCAGTCTCTGCATCTTCCCCGACTGTACAGCTTCTAAAATTTCTTTAAGGACCCCTATGGTTTGTCCCAGGGAGTCCTTTCGGGTGTAGGCTTTGGCAGCTGCTTTACCTCCTTCTTTTCGTCCTCTTTCTTTGCCTTCTTTGGCTTCTTTTTACTGGGTTTTGGGCCAGACCCCGTGGGTAAGTTGGCTGACGCCATCAGTGTTGACGCTGCGGTTTCCGCCACTGTCGCCGGCGTGACTAAGGCCGTCCCCTTCCTGTTAGGTTGCGTCAATGCTACCGTGCCTGCCCTCTTTTTCTTCTTCCTTGCGGAACACTTGGCATGACACGTAGTTTGCAGGGTGGTGCCCCCGCAGTTCGCGCAAGTTGCAGGCTGCTCTCTAGGACGGGGCATTCTCTCGCCGTGTGCGGCTCGCCACACTGTACGCATGCCTGCTCCCGATGGCAATAATGTGAGCTGTGCCTGAATTGTTGGCAGCGGTGGCACTGCGCTGGGCATTTCTTGAACCGCCACGCTTCTATGACAACCCCTGGCAACATCAATAACTCGGTTATTTCGTATATCCCTGGTTCTTTGTTAGCTCTTCAGTCTTTGTTAGCTGCGCGTAGAAAATGCAGCCTGGGCGTCCGTGTCTCCCTTTTATGTTATTAATATATTCTTTGGTCGCTGCGGCTTCGGCGGTTCCGGCTTCATAGATTTAGGGCTGGGTGCCCTGATCGTAACCTCCTTTTGGGTTTCAGGCAGACTCACAGAGAACGATCGTGCGCGAACACGAGTACGCTTTGGTTCGTCTTCTAGACTCAGCGGGCTAGTCGGCTTGTGACGTTTTGGTCTAACTGAGACAGGCGGCAATGTTAGAATGCCATTGGCGACAAATTTCAGTGCGGTGCTGTTTAGACACCGCACTATATGACTTTCTTTTTCGTGTGACAAGTTATGTAGATAAAAAAACACCAGTATGTTCGATTTTCTGCGATATGACCCAAGCTTTCGACTATGTTCAACACAATATATTGTTAGATAAGCTTGAACTTTATGGCATTAGAGGAAATTCTTTACAATTAGTTAAATCGTATTTAGAGAACAGAAAACAGGTAACGCATATCACAAAAATAAATTATGAAACAAAACTAGAAGAAGTTTATGTATCAGAGGAACGTATAATTAAGTACGGCGTCCCGCAAGGGAGTGTACTGGGCCCGTTGCTTTTCATAGCTTATATAAACGACCTGCCCAAAGCTACTACACAACCTATGTCATTATTTGCAGATGACAGTACTGTGACTATAACATGCAATAATATTAACACATATGTAAATGACATTAATCTAGCATTGACATCGGTTATAGAATGGTTAAATAATAATAATTTGAAAATTAACATAAATAAAACAAAAATAATTCATTTTAGACAACGCGATAATGCTGCTTTACCAAATCTTGACATAAAATACGAAAATAATGCCATTGATGAAGTTGATAATACAAAATTTTTAGGAGTTAATATTGACAAAAAATTGAACTGGAAGCAACATGTAGAAAATCTGTGTAAAAAAATAAATAGCCTGGTTTATGTCCTATATAACGACTAGTTTGCCCGCGCAACAAAACCGCAACAATTGTTGCAAGTAAGTGTCAGGCGCGTTTTCTTTTGTTTATTTTTTAAGGTCATCCCAATGTTTAACCATAGAGTTTAATTCTTTAGCTTAATATATTTTCTTTCTATGGCAACACTACACACGGACATGTTCTATCTGTGAAATTTAAAAAAAAAGATAATCAATGTTTATATTTTCATCTGTGTTTGGCAGTGAGGTTATGTTTTGTGCTATAGTTTTTAGTGAATTAATCGGGTTAAACTTATGATTTTGATACAAATTAAACATGAATATGATCGTGAATGTGTAAGGAATACTGTAAATATGTGATTTAAGTTCTGACATCAAAATTTACACGAAATAAATTTGTCACGAATCGACAACACTCGGTAAGCTTATTTCTCATTGTTATGATTGGTTATAATTTGCTTTATTTTGAATAGATTATACTTTTACATTGAAAATATCACAGAAATAATGTTGTCAAGTAATTACACCCACTCAGAATATGATAAATACGCCATATCATGTCAGGATCGATAAAAAATCGAAGTCACGTGACAGTTAAATTCGCTTGTACTAAAAATTCAAAACTTGTAATTTTTTTTAAATATATCTGATTTATAATTATTCTTTGAAACCTAGTTTGGTTTGTAGAATTTCTAATAAGAACTCCAATAAAATAAAAAAAACAACAAGAAAATTAATATATA
Organism: Selenia dentaria; assembly: GCA_917880725.1. Lineage (NCBI taxonomy): Eukaryota > Metazoa > Arthropoda > Insecta > Lepidoptera > Geometridae > Selenia > Selenia dentaria. The sequence goes on along the minus strand of OU862888.1, from coordinate 12,802,073 downwards.
ATTAAAAAAATTTTTTTTAGAAATCACCATGTCTAAGTCTAGAAAATGGACCCCCAAGTTAAAAAAAAAAACATTATTGGCCGTAATTTCAAAGTTGCTCTTATTTTTTATGTAATTATTAATAACCTAAGCATATGTTACTAGGTAAAAATAATACTTCTGTTCTAGACATTCAAAATATTTATAAATATCAAATCAAAATCTTGTCTTGGTAAGCATTATTTATTGATAAAACTTAATTTTTATGGTCAGATTGCAAGTTTTTTTTATGATATTATTTCTTCTACGAATTCAAATATTTGAATGTAATTAGTTAGATATGTGTTTGTACTATTTAATTACCGCAAAAAACCTATAGGTATTAATGTAAAATTTTTAAATTACAATTTTTTTCCACATCAACTCTGATTTTTTCTGCTACGTCAAGTTTGTCCTCGTGTAACATAACATATTACTAATACATTTGACATGAATATTTATGTATCAGATTCCTTGGTTATTCAACTATCTCTGACAAAAAGTTCGCGTCTTAACTCGCTATAGGTATGGCACAAGAGCCATTTATTCCCAACTCGGCGCAAACTTTAGACGCGGGCGCATGTCGTAACACTCGGGAGCAATCACGAGGGCGCCACAGGGCTCCTTAGGCAAGTTAGTCGATAAGCTGGCCCCAGTAGTCAATGAGGAAACTATACTTATAGCATATCACGGCCTAATTGCATCAAATATCAGGTACGGTGTAATTTTTTGGGGGAACTCTACCGATGTCGACAAAGTTTTTAAATGTCAAAAAAGATGTATCAGGGCAATGTTTCACCTCCGCATGACCGATACTTGTAAACCTTTATTCTATAAATATAAAATTTTAACTCTACCTTCGCTGTATATCTTAGAAACGGCTATGTTTGTCAGATACAATCCTGATCTATTCTGTCGGCTGTCTGATGTCGTCAGTCGTAATAGACGAGATCAATATAAAGTTTGCGTTCGTAACCCTAAGACAACATTGATGCGCAAGAGCATCTTCAGCATGGCTCCATTTATTTACAATAAAATACCTCTTTCATTGAGAGAATTACCAACCTCATTGTTTCAGAGAAAGCTACGAACGATATTATTAAACAAAAGTTATTACAAAATTAATGAATTTATGAACGATAATTCTGTTGATAAATAAATTTAATTAATTATTATATATTTTAGGCAAAATTTCAATCTATATATGTCATAGATTATAATTAGGTAGGTAATGGTAATTTTAATATATCCTCATAATGACCAATTTTATATTTCACTGTAATTTAATTTGAATCCTAATTTGACATTTTTATTTCTTATTTTATTGTGTATTTTAATTATATAATTCAATTATTTGTTATTATATGTACCTAAGATAAATATTGCACGCCCTTAAAAGGCAGAATACATTGAAACAATTATAGTTTATAATATCATTTTACACATGTAATTCAGCAATAAATATACTTTGACTTTGACTTTGACTTTGACAGACAGCTCTCCGCCTTCCAACATGGCTTCTTGTAGGCGTAGGTATAGCGCCATTCATTGAAGCATTCCCGTCGATAGAGCCCCGGCCACTTGTACTTATTATTCTGTGCCCCGGCTGTCATAAGACGGGCGAGCGTGAGACGGGCCTTGGTCACTATAGCGACTGGCGGTTACTTGGCCCTTTAAAGGGCCTTTTTTCGGATTGGCGTAATCCATGACGGCGGCTGGGTGTGTGCACTGTGCGCGAGTACAGGAGCGAGTATTATGCAAGCATAATATTAGCTCCGGCGTTCGTAGGGCAAAGTATCCCCTCCGCAGCCGTGGCCACGGGTGCGATCGGCAAGGATTTCTTTTAAAAAATACTTGTAGATTCGCAGGTTACTGGACGGTGGTTACTCCGTGTGCAGGTAACAGTACAGGCGATCCCACCATAGGCGCCAGCAGAAATAATTTCCAAGTGGTGCAGATTTTAGTTTTTTCACAATCTTCGCCGTATTATGATTGTTAATAAATTTAAATTTTAGTCGGAAACATCTGAAGCCCGGTTTATTTTATGTTCGAGACATTTACAAATTTCTGACTATTATTAGACTATAATATTTCTGAGTATTTTAAATTCATAAATTTATTTTATAGGTACGCAGTCCTCACGGCTCACACCTATTTGTTCGCGACGATCGAAATTTAAAAATTCTAAGTTATTGGGCCAGGAGTACCGGGATCGATATTAATCGATTTACATTACTTCTCTGAACGCACCCTTTAAAGTACCGCTACTGCACACGAGATAGCACCAGCATAAATGGGATGAACTTAACAGAGAAAGCGCAATACAGTTTCTAAGCAGTGCGAAAGAGACCGACTCTTGTCAAAGTCAATCGCGAATGAACTAGAAAGTTGATAAATGTGAATGAGACATAGATTATAGATGACAGGGACAGAGCTACGTTTCGAATCTGGAACCTTCCTTACATTTTGATATATAAGGGAGCTAGGTCGCGTTCCGAGTCAGACCGTCCGGTGACGCTGTTAATGCCGGTAGAGGCAAAAAGCATTAGTCCGTTCTAAAAAAAAAAAAAGTTCCGAGTCAGTCAGTTTTCGATTGAATTTCGAACAGTTCGTTCCAAATGAACAAATCGCGAGTAGTGACTAATAGTTATCTTCAGTGCACAGTGCGTTCGTTTGAAAAACTAATAGTTCCCGCCATATTCGTTTCCATAGATTAGAGTTTTTAGTGTTGTTATATGCCGTGGTCCGTTTTGCGATAATTTTGCTCACAGTGCTATCGTCTACCAAAGCTGGTCCGAGATAAATATCGCGATTTTGACAGCTCGTGGCACTGTAAGCGTGTTGTTAATTCGGACCAAAGTTGTAGCAATAACGAACCGTTTGCGCGCGAAAAACAAAAATCATAAAAATATCGTGCATAGTGTGAAGGTTAACTATGTAGTGTGTGGATTAAAAAGAAATAATGGAATGGATGGACCGACTTTTACAACTTTTACATCAAAAAGAAGGGACACCAGTAAATACATTGTAGAAATAAACAAACACCTGTCACTTTTGACAGAACGCTCACGACGATTATGGTGTAGAGCATGGTTCATGTAATCGTCAATATGGCGGCAGTTAAGACGTCATCGATGACGTAGCGTGGGCCATCGTAATCACGCTCACGGTGAAAGGGACCGACTTTTATCGCGCTAATATCGATTATAGCCAATTGGGACCGCAGTGATATAATCAGACTATCAGAGAGAATATAATACAGACAGACTATATCGAAAGAGAGATGGCAATCATCAATCACTAAAACTAACAACAGAACGATAGCGGGATGTTTAATTTTTTCAGTGCCATCCACTTTGACGGTTCACGGTCACGCGCTCGACCTCACATTAGTGACGTGGAAGACGAGCGCGCGGGTATCGATATCGATATCGATAAATAGGGATGTGCTGTTTGATATTGAAGTAGCAATACGCGTTCCTAAGTAATCTCTTAAAATATTGTTATGTAAACCAGGATTTATGAAATTAAAAATCAAGTTTAAGATAATTTAATCCATTTATTGAAGAACACATTCTAATATAACAAAGATTATAATGTATTAAGGGTAATACATATTGTTTACCTTACATATTAAAAGTACTTATGTTTTGTGAGATGACGATTCAAAACATGCGTGATTACAATTCCTAATTAAACATTTTCGTTTTGTTATTTAGGTTAGTACTTAACTATAAATTAATGCGTATTAAATAACTGTAAATACGTACATATTAGTCATAATTATATGAAACAGATATCAGTAATGTTTTTTAACGCAGTGCTTACATTGATAATATAAGAGTTTTGAAGAAAATCTGGGCTAATAGGTATCAAGTAATACCTTAATACAAGGGTTTTAAATAGAAGGTTTATTTACGTAAATGTTACAATAAATTATCATTTCTTAAATTTATTTTTATCATATATAATGACTAAATTAAATTAAAATAGTTATTCAATAATGCGAGCCTTTTCTGTAGAGATTTCTTGCTTAGTATGGTTTATCCGTTAATAGTGCAGTATCTTTGGTGTTTGTACTTGGCTGTGCACTGCACTGTATGAATCCAGCATTTGTAACAGCTTTGTCTTCACATAGTCTATAGTCAACTCCATATTTGAGTTTTCCATTACAAGTCTCATCGGATAGTGCCCCCCCGCAAACCCCACCCGCCGGAGACCATTAGTTTTCGAGTTATGTTTGTTTAAGTATTTTGAGGTTAAGTACTGCATTTCGATCTACTACCACCCCCGCGTCGGCTCTGCAATCCGACAAGACTGCTTGAAATCGGGGTGCTATGAGTCGGTTCTGTCACTGACTTCGACCTATTCTAACTAACTATAACTAACCTATAGGTATGTCACAGACAAGTGACTTTGCCAATTCATTAGATAGCTACTGATATACTATTGTGCACAAATTTGGAACAAAAGTAGTTTGATGAAGCGCTCGCCGGCCGCTACCGCGGCACGCTCGCTACGCTCGCTCGGCTCGCGCCTGGTGGGTCACAGTTCAAACCTAACCTAATGTCGTACAGTAAAGCAGCAAAATCGGAGTCCAAAATCGTAGCAAAGTCGTTGAGATATCAAAGAAAGCGCAGAAAAACAGGAGAAAACATTCACGTACACTCGGAAGTAACGGAATGACGCGAGTATTCCGACAGTGACATTACGCTATCTTCGATGTTTGCGTTCCGTTTCAAGAACTTACATACAACGTACATGTCAAAAAAGGCTAAAAGTTACCTAGAAACGTTTCGTTTTACGCATTAATGTCATTTATGTCACCTGTCACTATCAAAATTACGGTGTTTTATTGAAACTTTAAAAAACTATTTAGACTATTTTGGCGTGTCTCCGGCAGCTAAAATGTTGTAAATACGCTTTATACAAACCCCTTCAACCCACCCACAGTTTTTGTTTCACCAAATTCAGGGGTCTCGATTCTAAAGCCAACCCTAAATATAAATTAGGTCATAGTAATTTTCACCATTGACATACGTCCGTCAATCAATGACAACTCTCAAACAAATGATGATTAGACAACGATATGAGATTACGCAAACTCTTTGCTCTGATAGAAATGAAGATAACGAAGCCACCGTTTAATACAACATAGATTACTGTGGTGTTGTAATACTTGGTGGCACAACCATTAACAAAATCTTTCTAAGGCACACAGAGCAGTAAGGAAAAGAACCCCCCGTGGAGAATACAATAGATCACAGACTATAAGATACTAGGCCGCATTCAGAACCTCGGTGAGAGCGCACTCGGAGTGCAACTTTTCGCACTAACGCCGTTCCGAACCTACAAAGTCTGTTTGAGGTTAGAAAACAACCGTGGCCGTTCCATACCTCAGAGCGAGTTAGAAAACAACTAAACAACCGCGATCTGAGGTAGGGAACGACGATCTGTTAGTCGGTGACAATAGAGAAGAAACGGGACATCATAAACAAAAAAAAATTGTAATATTTAAACGTCAAAACGGGGCTACCTCTGAAAGCCAACCTGACGAACTGTTAAGTTAAAGTAATAGGGATGTGCACCTCTTTTATTTGAAATTTATCGATATCGATTCCATAACTACTAGTTATGAGGCCTATAACATTCTACAGCCCTCTCATCTACACTTTTAAAATCTTTTTCTGAAAAATGTTTGTTATATTCTTTGGATACTTATTATTACTATTGTGCTGTTTGTTAACTGTTTTCAAATGATTTTTATGTGAGTATTATCTGTTATAAAAAGCTTACTAAACACGTCATTAAATTGCTTTAAATTTTAGCCGACTTCCAAAATAGCGGGTTCAATGTTACACGCTATTGATTGTAATTTATTTTATTTGTTTTATCTAGACAACAAACGTGGAAACAGGAATAAATTGAGAACATCTATACATCACACGCAGTCACAAGCAGCAAAATAATAATAAACCACAATTATAAAGAGCATAGACAATGATTTTATAAGAAAAATATGAAAATTGTAAATTGAGAGGGACGCAGAATGTAAGAGCCCAACAGAACTTCGCCAAATCAAAAAAACGCCATAGTGTAATCGAGTTTCAATTTATTTTTGAAACTTAAATTTGATATTTATCAGCAAACTAACTATTATAAGTTATTGAGACATTAAAACTTAAATATAACTTAATATATTTAAGTTTTAATGTCTCAATAACTTTATGGGACACTTGAATTAAATTTCGTTCCAGCAACTTTTGAGGTTATAATACCATATTAATGTAACATAAGTATATTTGCTTTATTTTTCTTTATTTGGTGACTTTTAAACAAATACTCTGCAACTTTGAAGATATGATGTCATTTTCAAAAGTAGCTTGAGATAGTAAGGATGAAATTGATGACGTAAGGTGCGGTGGTGAAATTCAGGAATTAACGTCATGGATTAAATAGCTATTGTAACGGAACAGGCTCTGGATGAGGATTCCGTCACGATTCACAAATATAAAGACATTTAAAAAGTATCTTGGTATGAACAAATATTGATGAAATTTAGGCAATCAAAAGTAGAAGACAGCTTTAATGTATAATATTGAGATTTATATGTTAGGTCGGGTATTTCTTATAGCAAGACTAAACTTACTGAAAATGATAAGCAGCATATAATATTTAAGCTACCAAGATATTCGATGTAGCAAACATTTAAATCGATTGCTCAAACAGTTTTGATAAGTGATTTCAAGGAAAATGAAATGTTATAATTTTTTAAATACATAAAAGATTTAAGCAAAATTAATACAATTACCATGAAATAAGCACCATTGATATTTTTAGCCATACAAAGGTGTGGTGACGACTCGCTATGATCTCCTTGTAGATAATACATACTCCAAGCTGTACATAAAGAGTTCCTTTAACTTTTACTTTTCTGTTTGACACTTTCAAATTTAAAATGATGATGTTTTTATGATAGCGATTCGGACAGGGTTTTTTTATGTAGATTGATTATATTTGGGTGACAACACACGTGTATCATTTAAATTACGAGAGAGAAACACTTTCTGCAGTGCTAGTAACAACAGCAAGGATCACAGCTGAAGTTCGCTGTCAGTATCTAGGTACGCATCGGAGATACCTTCGGTGTCCTCATTGGTGACCCCGACGTGATGATGAAAATGAGTTGATGAGAGAGTACTGTAGATGCCAAAAAGAAGGTATGAATTTTGCTATTCAAATATAATGGTGCTTCCTGCATCGACTTGATCGTGATCGAATACGGCATACTACGCGCGAGTTCTATATATTGAGTCAGGAACGTATCTGTGAAATTATCGTAATATATCGAAGATTATTGCTCGGAATGTTTCCTAAAATGACTTCAACCACTTTTCGCTGCGACTAAGGCTAGTGATACATCGACGTTTTAAGGCCTATCATTCGGCAGTTATTCTAGACAATATTTTATTAATGTGAGGAACACATTTTTGTTACGCGTCCGTGTTTTTGAGTTTGGGTTAGACTGTCTACTCTGATTCTAGCATGAGAATGCGGTAATAAATTATAGCAATTGAATTATTTGCTTAGAGTATCAAATGTAATGTTTAGAATCAAATAATAATTCGTAATTTTATTTAAGCATTTCTTTGTGATAAATAATAATAGTAAGAAGAGATAAATAAGATTAGAATCGCTTATAGACGCAAACTCTACATTTGGAAAACTACCAAACGGACTAAGTAAGGCCTTACTAATTTTGGGGTAAATAGAAGAGGATCTTGGCATGATGGAGAACATTTGTGTCACAGTAAAGAGCAGCTCTTAATCCAGCATTCGAGTTGTAAGCCTTGAACATGCCAAGAACCCTACTTTCTAAATCATAATAAATCTAGAATTCTACGGCAAATCTAAATAAATCAAACTAATTACTTACAATATGAAAATTGATGAAATATATTATATCTTTAAATTATAGAGATATCTATCAATAATTTACTCGGCAAAATAAAACTAACTATTATAATAATCATCATAATAAATATATGCCTGTTAGTATTGAGCTAACCAATACAACAAAGATTCTGCTAATACTTAAGTATTTGAAATAATTGCTTTTCCAGCAATGGTTCAATAGGTGACATGTAAAACACTAGTAATCTAAGTATATCAATCTCGTATAAAAAGGAGATTTATGTATGTGGTAAATCTTATCAAACTTTGTCAAGCAATGCAGCACCTTGAGAATTCTTGTAAGCCACAAACAAGGGTCTAGAGATTTCTCTAAGTCACTGATATTATTTCCCATATATTGCTTTCAGTAAACAAGTAAATGATTAAACTTGAACAATTGAACTATTCAGGGAATAGTGGCTGATAATATGTATCTAAAGGAATTGGATAATCAGCGTAGTAGTTACTGATCACAAGAGATTCCTAAAGCGCATATAAAGTGTATTTTTACTTTAATTTCATATTTATTTCCTAGCAGTTTTCAAAAACGAAACAAATAGATATAGAGACCTTATAGAGACACTTAGTCTGCAAGAGATTGTATCAATCTTATCAACAGCTAAATGCTCATAGCAACACACATAAATCTATAAGAAAGCTAGTTATATAATTAACAAACATTTATAACTGTTATTAATAATAACGAATATCATGCGAATATCAGATATTATTTAATGGAGTTGTTTATATATTATTTCACTAATCAAAACTGAATTATCAGATTTAAGCGGGGGCAGATAAATAACAAAAAAAAATATTCAGTTTCGTTTATCTTTATTGCCGGGAAGCACAAGCGTTACAATAGTTTAAAGATTTATTTTAGGAAAAGTTTATTTGCGATAGCACAGAGTCTGAAGGACCCTGGCAGATACCGGTTTATTAAAACTAGCCTGCACACTACTAATTTTGGTATTTTCGTCGCTGAAGGCATACACCATTATTAGCTGTCGTTATTGTTAAACTATCTGTTATACTGTTATTGCACCTTGATTTAAAAGAAGTTAATTATTTTTATGATTTTACACTGCGCATGCTCAAGGCATGGGTCGTATATGATTATGAATGCGTTACCTTTCTCCAAGAAATTGAAACCTGAGGAAATATCATTACGTGGATTGGATTTCCTTCCTTATGATGGACGATGTGACACGCGGAAAGGAATCTCGCCTTCTGCGCAGATGTAACCTCAAGATGGCAGTCCGCTCCAAGTAAATAATTTCCACGGGAATCTCATGGGGGAAAATTACGTAGAAATATACTCGTAAGAAAAATGCTTGTAAGAAAAAATCTTGCAAAAAAAGTTATGAAGAAAAACGCCAGTGGCTGAAACAATAAAAAGCTAGCGTTAAAAATAATGTCCAAATTCCAAAGTAAATCACAGTTTGACCTCAAGCAAAGAGCACCAGACTTACCGTTTTTCTTCGGCGGGAATGCCGTACTCGAAATCCATGATTTAGAGGAAATCAATATAAAAATGCAAAGCACTTGGCTTGCGTTTTCTAATTGCGACTTCCCATATTGGGAATGTCCAAGAAAATATCGATCAAAACGGATTTAAAAATTACATGTTGACTTCACATCACGATGTTTTTAGAAAAGTGATTCGACTTTTTTTTTTCATCGACCAAACGTCAGCCCCGACACAGATCACCACAGCCAATTATACAGATAAAAAACTGATGTCCACAGAGACAATACCTTACAGGGGCTACAAAAAGTGTTACTCTTGTAGTAAAAAAGTTAACATAGAATAAATTTCACCATAGATTAGCAATTAATAACCGAAATACGTGTCTAGAATCGACAACGTGTAACGGAGCGAAAAACGAACGTTACACTAGTCAGGCATAAACGTTACTGATTTTATTGGACGCGTTCCTACGTGTTGTCCTCATCCAGTGACCTTTTGGCACAATTGAACTACAGACTACCACGTATAGCCTTGACAATATGCTTTTAATAGTGATTTTGACTTGATCAGTCATCGGGTGAATCTACGAGCCAACACATTATATCGGATGGCGAGCACCCTACTCTTTCTCATTTCACACATTGCCATTTAGTTGTTAGTAAAAAAATACCCTAAATATTTAAGTTTATTAGTCAATTTATAATCTCTGTTTAAATTAAAGCCATTTAAGGTTATCGTAATATATATATTCAGGGCATTTAGCGGTGGCATAAAATACCATGTATTCGCTTTTATTCATATTATATGTCAGACCATGTCTAGCAACATAGCTCTCACACATCTTCAGCATCTCACCGAGCACTCCCAATGATGGACTCACCAGCACCGTGTTGTCCGCATATAATATAATGGTAATATTATTTGTATGCAGTAATGGAATAATAAAAATAGTAAAGCCACTAAATATGACATGTGGATTATTCACTATATAGGTTTTTTGCATTGTAGGTATTAACAGGTATAAACACCGGTTCCGGTTCCGGCGGTCGTAGAGCGAACACGCATGTCATTATCCTTCGCAAATAATAATTTTAATCAGTGAAAATAGTGCTTGTTAAAGTTGTCTCATTACATATTTCGTTAGATTAGTTAGTGAAAAAGACGATTAAATAGTGATTGAGTGCCAAAAACATTAGTTTCGGCGTTAAATCCCCATTATCTTTCACTCAACAACATAACCTATAAATTGCAACCAACCTAACAAAACAAATCAACGAAGTGCCAAAAACACGTACTCTATGAAATGGATACAAGCATGGCGTTATTGTTGTCAAAACTAGACGAGAAATTAAACGAACAGGCATAATTAATCACGGAATCAGTTACAAAATGTGTCATGGAAGTGTTAGATGATAAATTAAGATCAATAACGGAAGAATTCACCAAACCAAATTTATATACGCTAGAACAGAAAATCAGTGTATTGGAGAAGGAGAAACGTAAATACAATTTAGTGTTCTTCGGAATAGAAGAGACGGGAAAAACAGAAGCAGAATTGGTAGATCACATAAAGGAGAAAGTAATAGGAACAGGAACACACCTCGACAGCCAAGAAATCAGTAATACATACAGAATCGGCAAGAAAAATACCAACCAAAATCGCCCAGTCGTAGTGTCCACTTCATCCACTTCCATGTGGAAAAAACACATCATATTGAAGAACAAAAAAAGTTTCCCGCCTGGTATTTACGTGAAAGAGGATTTCCCTAAAGAAATCATTGAAAAGAGAAAACAGCTACAGGCCCAAGTGGTGGAAGAGAAAAGTAAGGGAAATGTAGCCTTTCTAAAATATGACAAATTAATAGTGAAGAAACCAAACACAGACTAAGATAGAAAGAAGAGGGAAGCTTCAGGCTCACCAAACTTGCCAACTCAGAAGAAAATAAACACAACAGTCTCTCCTACACCCAAAATCACCAAGGGAACTACAAAGGAAATTATGAAGCACAACACCCCCAACTATGCTGAACGCGGTATAATATTCAGTGCCACTCCGGCCTGCGACACCAAAAAACATGTAATGACCACCGGCACCAGAAACCAAAACAAAATACATACCAAGACTTTATATAAACCAACCTCGGAAAAATGCACCCCAAGCCGGCTGGTCACCGTGAGGGAAGACGACCACCACCCTCAAACAAAGTCGATGAAAGAAACAAACCATAAGAAGAAGAAAAATCCCTCTTGTCCGTATTTATGCACACTGAACACACGAACCTTAAGAACACCAGAAAAGTTACACGAGCTAGACCTAGCAATTGAGAACATCAAATGGGACATCTTAGGGGTAAGCGAGATGCGTAGAACAGGGGAAGAAATAGAAGAGAGAAGCCACTATGTTATGTACTACAAGGGCGAGGTTGCTGGACAAAGGGGAGTAGGCTTTCTGATAAAGTCAAAACTTAAAAGCCAGATCATCGGATTTGAAGGTATATCGGATCGGTTAGCATTAATCCATATTAATATACCAGGTTACCCAAAACATTGGACTATTATTCAAGTTTATTCACTGACAGAACAAGCCACCAAAGCAGACATAGACAAATTTTACAACAACCTTAGTAAAGTCACCAATAAATACTCTGAAAATAATGTAGTAGTCATGGGAGATTTCAATGCCCAGGTGGGTGCTCAAAAAGCAGGAGAGAAGCATGTAATAGGGAAATTTGGAAACTACAAAAGAAGCAGAAATGGTGCTAGTGGAGTTTTTATTAGAACAAAACTTAACGCTGCTCAACTCTATTTTTTGTAAAAAGAATAAAACCAAATGGACTTGGATATCTCCAGATGGGAAGGTTAGGAATGAAATAGACTACATCCTGACTAATAAAGCAAATTTGTTCAGTAATACAAGCATTCTACAAAACCTAAACTTCAATACTAACCATCGCATGGTACGTTGCTGTCTATCTGAATGTGGCACAAATAAACCTAGGCCAAAAAAAATCCAGATGAACTACCTACAAAGGTTTAACAACAAGAATGTCCCAAACACCGATGATCTAATGGAAGTTGTCACCTGCAGCAAGAGTCTGAATGAAAAATATGTTAGAGTAGAAAGTAAGCTCAAGGAACAGTTAAGAGCATTAACAATCAAAAGCAAAAAATCCTACCTTAGTTATGAAACACTAAAACTAATTGAAGAGAGAAAACATTTAATATCAAGAAGGAATAGGGCACAAAACCTTAAAGAGATCTCGACCCTAAGCAAACGAATCCGGGAACATATGAGGAAAGACAGGAAAAATAAAAGAATCAAAACTCTAGAAAACCATATCATCAACACTGGAGGCACACGGAAAGCTCTTAAAGAACTTCGCGAAAAGGGGAAAGAATGGATTCCAAATTTAAGAGATAAAGATCGGTCAACTACTACACGTAGTACAATCCTGAGAATAGCAACAGACTACTACCGCTTGTTATACTCAAGAAAGCCAAGCATAGCAGCGCCCGATGAAAAACCTAGACAGGAAAATATGACAGAAGATATCGGCGAAGTACCAGATATAATACAGAGGGAAGTAGAAAACGCTATAAACAGCCAAAAGACAGAAAAATCTCCAGGCCCGGACAGAATTGTAAATGAGCTCATGCGAGGAACAGTAGATGAATTAAGTCCGATACTGACAAAGATCTTCAACGAGATACTTTCTACCGGTAACATACCTAGGCAGTGGGCCGAATCATACATTATACTTTTACATAAGAAAGGTCCAAAGGACGATATTGGAAATTACAGACCTATATCTCTCATTTCAAATATATACAAGGTTTTTGCAAAAAATATTCTGAATAGAAAATCAAACAGGCTTGATGAAAACCAACCAGTTGAGCAGGCAGGGTTCAGGAAAAACTTCAGTACTATCGATCACATACATACAGTCAAACTGCTAATACAAAAATATAACGAGTACAACAAACCTATCTATCTAGCCTTCATAGATTACTCCAAAGCATTCGACAGTTTAAAACAGGAATTCGTATGGCAAAGTCTTGGAGAGTAGGGAATTGAAAATATTTATATAAACATCATCAGAAACATCTACAACAAAAGTAAAGCTTGCATCAAGATGGAATCCGTAGGGGACACTTTTCCAGTGAACAGGGGAGTCAGACAAGGTGACCCACTATCACCAAAGCTATTTTCAGCAGTGCTAGAACAAATGTTTAGGAAACTAGAATGGGATCACCTAGGACTAAATATAAATGGATCACGACTGAATCATCTTAGATTTGCTGATGACCTGGTTATATTGGAAGAGAACCCAAGAGTACTAGAATCCATGATACAGACCCTAGCGGATAGAAGTCGAGAAGTGGGTTTGGAAATGAACCCGAACAAAACTAAAATGATGACAAATTCAGTGACTATAGACATAATTATTAACGGACAAAAACTAGAATATGTAAAGGAGTATGTGTATCTAGGCCAGATTGTCTCAACAAGTGACCAAATGTCCAAAGAAATTGATAAAAGAATTGCCACTGGCTGGAAGAAATTTTCGGCTCTGAAAGAAATTATGAAAAGTAAAGAATTTAGCATTAACATCAAGAAAAAGACTTTCGATACCTGTATTCTTCCCTGCATCACTTACGGCTGTGAATCCTGGGCCTTGACGGAAAGTCACAGAGACAAACTTGCTAAATGCCAGAGAGCTATGGAAAGAAGCATACTAGGACTAAGGCTAAAAAACAAGTTTAGGAATAAAGATATCAGGCGGAAAACAAAACTAACAGACATCCTGCTAAGACCAATTGAAATGGAGATGGACAGGACATATGCTTCGCTGTAAAATAGAAAAAAAAATTTGAGAGGTGTCAAGGGACACCCGGATGGAACGAAGTTCCTCATCAGAAAAAATAATGCTAAAAATACAAAACCATCGTAAATATTCCAATAATAGGTTCCGATAATCGCGCGTATAGGGTTACTTCAATAAAACTCCTTTCTGCGTATGGGAAGTGTTCAAAAATATAGATTTCTCAAAATTACATATTACATCCAGTGAATGAAATGCCTCCGCGAGTTAACTTTACCTGAGTCGCCATCTAGTATAAATTTACGGAACTAAATGGCGCCACTTGCTACGATTACAACATCTGGCTAGCTTTCTATAAGAGAGAGAGAGAGAGAGACAGACAGAGAAACATAGCATACTATAGCAAAAAGTGTCGTGACAACTTTTCGTAAGAATTTTTTCCGTCCAGCCCCCTTTTACAACGCGCGATAAGGAATTTCGTTCCAAAAATGGAGTATTATTCTTATTCTTTGTTTTCCTGGCTTTTGCGATATTGTCGCAATTTCGCCAATGTCGCGTCGGTAGAGCGAAAACAAACGCAGGAGATTGATCGGTGGCGGGAAGGATGATCAGCGATCGTGTCTCTTACATAATTTTTTTATCCCTGGGCATATTTTCCTGAGGAAAAGACACACATAAGACATACACAGGACAACACAATTATATAATTACACATACTATCATATCCAGTTATAAATATATTATATTAGTACTACAAATCTATGTTAACTACAGTCATAGTTTTATTTTGTTCACCAAGATACATTTATTTAGTATATAATATACAAATGGAGTAAAGGAAAGGGAGAGAAGGGAAAACAGGTGACAGTCTGGTATCCAAGAGATGGGCATAGGAGGCCGCAAAGTGAGAAGATGGGAGGATGCGCTGAAAATGACTCTAGGTCCACTTTGGCTAAGAGTTGCAGCAGATAGACAACAGTGGAAGATGTTGGAGGAGGCCTATGCCGTAAGGCACACCGAACAAAGAGACATATTGTAGCAAAGTAATTTATAAGTCAAGGCAAGATGTAAAAATTCGGAATAAAAGGCTCTATTATTATTATTATTATTAACAACCGGACCCATATAAACTGTGTACTAGCACAGCTCATAATTCCATATTTTTTCTATTATAGCGTAGTGGCAGTGATTATTACTGTGTGATATTATATAACCTTATTGAACAGAATTACAGACATCCTAGTAATACAATATTGATTGTTGTGAACCAATTGGGATCCACAGATGAGCAAAATATAATATTTTGTCCAATGATACTGTGTTATTTTATTTACATGTTTTAATAGCCTTTTAATATGTAGCTGGTAAACTAGACACTGGACAGAGATGTATTGGCGTCTTCCTGGATCTAGCGAAGGCTTTTGACACCGTCTCCCGACCTATACTTTTAAAAAAGCTGGAGTGCATGGGTGTCCGTGGTACTGTGCTGGAATGGTTCCGGTCGTATCTTACGGACCGAAGACAGCGTGTAAAAGTGAACGACTACTTGAGTGACTACCAAAAACTGCGTTTCGGAGTTCCTCAAGGCACCGTGCTCGGTCCGTCACTTTTTCTGGCATACCTTAACGACCTTTGTCAATTGAGTATCACCAATGCTAAAATGTTTGCCTTCGCTGACGACACGGCTATTATATTTCATGAAAATAGTTGGGATGCGGTGTCCAGAGTCACCAATGATGGCCTACGTCAAATTGTTGAATGGTTGGAACTAAACTTGCAGACGTTAAACGTTGATAAGACAAAAATTATAGCATTTCGTATATCTACACGTACTGCACCCAGCAAACCACCATGTGTTCAGCTACACACATGTAATCCTAACTTCCAACACTAATGCAACACTACAATATGTCCGGTCCTAAAACAAGTCAGAGATATTAAATATTTGGGCATCTACATAGACGAGCTCCTATCTTGGACTAAACAAATAAGTACCTTAAGTGGTCGTTTAAGGAAGCTTTTGCATATATTTAAAAGGTTAAGAGCAGTAGCAGACCTCAGAACTATAGGTATGGTTTACTCGGCTCTGTGCAAATCGCTTATCAATTACTGCATTACCTCATGGGGCGCCGCTTATGCAACACACCTTATGCAAACAGAACGTGCACAGCGTGCTGTTCTCAAAGTAGCACATAAGAAACCCTTTCAGTACCCAACTGACATGCTATACAGGGAAATTAATGAACTAACGGTCCGACAGCTGTACATTTTAGCAAGTGCATTATGCTTCCATAAAACTGCCCTGTTACCCACTGCAGATAATTTAGCAATAACTAAATCTAGACGGAATCATAAATGGAATACAATACAGACAAGAAGAAGAATTGGACAAAGGTGTTATAATTATCTGGGAACATACATATATAAACAACTGAACAAGAAACTAAATATTATCAAGGACACGAAACATGTTTGTAAAAAGAAAATAAAAGACTACCTATTTTCACTAGACTATACTAGCACAGAAAAACTGCTTAGAATAAATATATAGCAGCAGTAACATGTCCTCCTAAACATCCTGTACTGCAGTAATCTTTAGTTCTAACTAAAGCTACAGTAATTCAAAGATACTACATGTTCACTAACCACCCAATCTAAATCTTATTCACAGTATTTCACCTTCCACAACAAACGAAAGCTTAATACATATATATATAAGACGTACTATAACATGAGCCCAGCAAGACATGTATATAACAACACACATAAAAACACCATCTACAAATAACACAGCGATTGTTGCACGTCAATTCTTAAACCCTCTAGAAGTAAACTAAGCCCTCACAGACTCAGGGTATCCTACCGTGAGGGCTAGGACGACACTAACGTTACAACTTACTACTCATTTTTACGAGAACATCTGAACTATGTATTTATTACTTCTCCACCTTATTTGTTCCACCTTGCATGGTAATTTATAAGTATCCTTAATGTAACTATGAAACTATGTTTAAATGAATAAAATATTATTATTCTTATTATTATTATTATAATATAGTTTGAGATGTAATTTGTTCATGCCTTAGGCTACACTTAATCACTACAATTACTTCTGATATCACAAGTCTTAAGGTAAGAAACATTGCTGTATGAAAATTTGTAAATCTGTGCAAGTTTGGGTAAACTAATGTATAAAAGTTGTATGGAAATAATATGACAATTTCTAGACCCACTGAGCTTTTTTAAGTTTTTAAAATTAGCATGTGACATTATTAAACAGCATTTTGTGACTATGTTTAAAATTAGCATGTGACATTATTAAACAGCATTTTTAATTAGTGCATTTTCTTATAAAAATAATTGTTAAGTTAGCCATAACATTTAGCATATCATAAAAAAGTTGGAGTTTAAAATTAATTGAAGTACACAATTATTACTTTAAGTTTGATTAGTATAGTCTTTTTCTTTTTTCATACAATGTATTTTTTCAGGTAGCTCATACTATTTTGTCAGTACAGTAGTGCGCTGGCTGCTGTATGCATTATAAGTGTATGTATGTAGCTGTTGTCTTTCATTTAAAAATTGTTTAAAGTTAATCACAAACTTTAATGTAACATTGTGGTAAGTTCTATGGGTTGTAGGTAATTGCATATTACTGAGAATTACATTCAAAATGCATAATGACTGATATACAAGAAAAGGTGCAGGTGTAAACAGAAAACAATACATATTCAGATATAGGTGGATGTTTTGAAAGAGACACATGAATTATTAGAAGTACTATCCTCACATATGTTTTGGGGGCCTGTAAATCTTTACTTACCACTATTGTGAGGTACTTAGTTTCTGGAATGTATGACTCCATGTCTACTGCAGTAATTACAATGTTCCATAATAACAGGTATTTGTGAGTTTCCTCTGTGCCTTTCCAAGTGGTGATGAATGTATATGTAAGGTTTCTTGATATTACACAGAATGTATATTTTATTATCCTAGTAACACACAAAACATAATCCATTGATTTTTTTTGAGGTTATCTTCTCTGCTTATTAGTATAGCAGGGCAAGTGTCGGTTAAACTATAGTCGCCCGGTACCCGCGGGGAGGGGGGAGGGGGGGGGGGGCGGAGGGGGGCGGAGGGGGGGGAGGGGGAGGGGGTGAAGCCCCCCCCTGCATCCCCCCCCGCCGGAGGCCTTTAGTTTTTGAGTAATAATTTTTTTAGTACTTAACCTCACTTTCGGCTATATCAGTATTTTTTACCTATTTTTTGTTTCACACCTAATCTATTAAGGCGGTTCGCTTCTGGCACTTCGCCGGCCGCTGCCGCGGCATGCTCGCTTCGCTCGCTCGGCTCGTGCGTTGTTTGTCATGTTCTAACCTAACCTAACCTATTTTTTGTTTCACACCTAACTTATTAAGGCGGTTCGCTTCTGGCACTTCGCCGGCCGCTGCCGCGGCACGCTCGCTTCGCTCGCTCGGCTCGTGCGTTGTTTGTCATGTTCTAACCTAACCTAACCTATTTTTTGTTTCACACCTAACTTATTAAGGCGGTTCGCTTCTGGCACTTCGCCGGCCGCTGCCGCGGCACGCTCGCTTCGCTCGCTGAGATCTTGGCACCGCTGCCCGATTTAGATTTGCATGATCTTTTTGAGCACACAAATGTACCAAAACTTGTGCATCCGCATGAGTATGACACTTTCATGGATGTCCTGTGGGTTCGACACCGTTTCTCAGTTGGTATGAGACCTTGGTCTTCACTATATTTGATGCATTGGTCTTTAGTGCCCAATTTTCGCACAACGTCAGTTAAATTCCAATGATCAATCACTTCAGTGACGCAAAGTTTTCGTTTGGTTATAAGCTCGTTGTCGTCGTCGTCATTACTCGAAGAAGGTCCGGCGACAGGTTCAACGGGCAGATCAGGAGCCGAAGAAGGTCCGGCTACAGGCTCGACGGGCAGATCAGGAGCCGAAGAAGGTCCGGCAACAGGTTCGACGGGCAGATCAGGAGCCGAAACCGCGTCCGCTTCGGGTATTGTACTGTAATACTCCATTACAGCCAAGTGCAGTCCAGTTTTCAAGCCAAGTTCAAGTCGTAGAGCAATCCAAACAAATCCGGTAAGCAAGCCAAGTTTCAAGTCGTCGCGCAATCGAAGGAAGTCCAGGGAAAAAGCCAAAGTCGTAATAAAAATCGAAAAACAAGAGAGCACACATTCACGAAACTACGAGAGAAACGGAATGAATGGATGACAGTCCATCTGTCAGTAAGACAAAATGGCGCCTTTTTTTTTTCTTACGTTTAACGATAACGATACGTTTCGTTTAACTCAGTTTGACAACTTAATTTGACAACTTAATATTGTACCATTTTCTCAACATTGCGTTCCATTTCACTTTTTTTTATCAAATTTTAATTTAATCATAATTAATTTAAACTACGTTTCCGGCAAAAAAAAATTGCTGGAAGGGCTTCAGGTGGACCCCAATGATACCCCTAAACTCGCACCTTCATCAAAATCAGGTACCGGACGGCTATAGCCAACCCCAAGTGTCTCCTTTTCTCACAAATTCTGGCAGTTTTTAATCCATACATACTGGTATTGGCAAGTTCTGGCTTGTTCTTTAACTTTCTTAAGCAAAGGGTCAGGGTGTAGCCTTGGGGGCGCTGAGGAAAGATTTTTTTTTTGGGTCAATGACCTCAGGGGAGCGGTCAGTGACCTTGCCCGAGGTCAACTTTTTTCTACCATTTTTTTTTATGTCTTTCAGCCTGCGTGAGGTGTCAGTGACCTTGCCCGAGGTCACTGACCTTGAGGTCAAGGTCAAAAAAATATATAATTTTTCTACCAAAATAAAAAGTTTTCTCCTGGGTTACTGGCCTCGCAGGAGAGGTCAATAACCTTGACCGAGGTCATTGACCTTGACCTCGAATTTTTTCCACCAATTTTTTTGTAATGTCTTTCACCCTGCATGAGGTGTCAATGACTTTGCCCGAGGTCACTGACCCCGAGGTCACTAACCCTGAGGTCAAGGTAATTTTTTTTTAAATGTGTCCATGATATTGCGGAAGAGGTCAGTGACTTTGTCCGAGGTCATTGACCCCGAGGTCAATGACCAGGTGTCAGTGAAGTCACCTTGTCTGAGGTAATTGACCTTAATTTCAATTTTTTGCGTTTGTTCGCATTCGGACGAAGGTGGTGTTCATACAAAAGTTGGTGGCCCGAGGGGCCCCAACAGGATGCCATCAAAAAATATTGGGGTTAATAGAGGATGAAATTTTTCATCAAAATATAAGTCTCAGCTCACGTTTCTATAGCAGGTGTAGGGTTGGGTGCGCAAATTTTTTCGCCAATTAACCTACCCTTTTTCAGGTCAGCAGAAAAAGTGTTACCAGTGCATTGCTGATAAAATATGGAAGTGATAGCACAAGAGCAAGCCATATTTTTTTAATTTTTATTGTTGAGTAATAGTTTTCAATTATATTATCCTATTTATTTGTAAGTTATATTATATAATGTAATACATTACGTATGAATAGCAATACTTGGCTATTACCGAAACTACCATGTTTAGTAGATAATTAATCTGGAAAGAAGATTTTAAATTTGGCGCCATAGTCATTTATAAAAATACCTATCCAACTATATAACATCTAACTCTCTATCATATAACAATCTAGCAGTATCTATGCTAACGCGTATCTGCTCTTACTTGGACTCAAATTCTGGTTGATAAACCCAAGTTTTATTTCCAAACATTTTCCGCGCGCTGCCCTTATATGTAACGTAAATAATTAAATACATATTTTAAACAAAACATACCATTATGTTTACACTTACATAATATATTTGAAAGGTAGGTAGAGGTCTTTAACAAAAAAAAAATTTTTTTTTCCTCAGCACCCCCAAAGCTACACCCTAACCAAGTTATTACCTTTTTGAGTCTCTGCCTCGGGAATATACGACGTAAATTTATAAAAAGTCTTTGCAATCATAACCCACAAACTATGTTCGTATGTAAATCTTTGTCTCTAGAATGTAAATGTCTTCAAATGCTTTTGGCAGAGGAGATATCACTCAACTCAACGGCTAGAACACAAAATTGGGACAAAGTAACATTATATCGCTGATACGAAATCCAAACCACCGCACCGGCACAAGAAAAACAAAACAGGGACGGACATTTTTAACAAACCGCCAAACCGTTTTATAAGTTCCTACTACTTAACACTTGTAGTTTAAAGTAGTGTAAAGTTTAGAGGTTAAATTATGTGATTATATGTTAGGTAATTTTGTATGTTAACATAATTCCGTTACAAAATAAAACAGAGTAACACTTTTCATAACCGCAAAATGCATAAAGACAAAACTAAATATGTGTACTTACGTGATTTCAACAATATCTTACAGTTTTTTGTGACTGGGAACATTGGTATAAGTTCTTTATGTTACATTCAGATTGCAACGATCGCCATACATTCTCTTTTTGATACGTAGTTTCTGCCCGATCTGACGCGTCGTTATTCCGACGATAGCAGGCGGCGTGGAGGATTCTTGCGTAGGAGAGCGCAACATTGTAAATACTGACGCAACTGTTTAATAAATGTATTTTATGCCAATAATGGCACTATTGTTAGTTTCAGGTATGAATATATCAAAATTTTAAATATAAATCGCAAAGATCGTAAACAAATTTAACTTTTTTTTATTTATTTATTATTTAGACATGGATACAAAGTCATTCAGCCGAAATAATAAATGTATGACATCTTGAGATAAATAATTATGAACTAGAAAAGTAATGACACAAAGATTCAGACAACTTTATCTAGATTAAATCGCGTCTTAATGAAGAAATTGAAGAAGAAGACAGGCGTACGTTTTAAATTTTAAGTTATTGCTTATTCTCTGCTGATTTTTGCGTAAGTATCAGTTTTGAATAAGAAAATATGTTCTTGTATCTTCTTTTTGCTATTTTATTAACCCGTCGAATGTCTACTTCTTTCGGTTTCTTTTCGAACTACGCATAAAAGTTCAGATAAAAAATACTGCTGTTGAATAGTTTGACCAAATCTAGATACCAGATTCGTAGTAATTCAAATGAAATATAATGGTAATTTTATGCAAATTTAAATTAAAATGTTTAATTAAATCTTGCGCATAATTCAATTATTTTTTTAATGAAAGGCCACGGACCTAGCTAGTTTTAAAATCTGAACAAAACTTAGATTAAACATATGAAAAATTATTTGTTTATTAAAAGTTGTGAATATCATAATTACCTAAAACTGAACTGACATTTTATTTCTTGGTAGATGTATTAAAAGTAAAAACAAACTATTAATATTAAATTACAAACCATGACACTTTTCACTATGGCATATGTGGTTGAAAATAATTGGTGAATTAATCGGCTCCGAAAATGCCTACTTCGTTTCATTAAAAACCCTGTATATCAGAATAAAAAATAAATCCAGGAAAATAGTAACAAATAGAGTTATTATTTTGATTATTCAAAGACAAAAATACACTTTGAACTCGTTATTCTCAAATAGTCGACTTTTAGGTTACGGCGTTTTGTCATCCGAGGGCAGTACAGTCTTCGAGCCATGCGTATAGAGAACATAAACATTGGATTTGGTACTTAAGAATTCTAAGAAATCAGAATTATTTTTCACAATATCTCAAAGGCAAAATCACTTATTCAATTTAGGCATCAAAGACGCACTTATGAACGTAATTTTTTAATTAAGATGTACTTTAACAACTCTACCGCCACTTTTCAAAATATATAGAGCCTACCGAGAAGAAGCGGCAAGAAACTCGGGGCCATTCTTTTTATATAGATGTTTACAATGTTTCTACTTAGGTACTACAAATATTACATTTTATGAGTGGCAGAGTGACAGCTTGCCAGAAGTGGAGTATTCCAAGCATCTTTGTCTTCTATATAATGTCGGACTTTGTAAAAACGTTTTTATAAAAAAACCTTGTTATAGTCAACTTATTGAATTTGGTTATTTATTAAAAATTTCAGTTATGTGTTTTGGGATTTTATTGTAAAAACGCACACAATTTCCTAAGAATGACTTTTAAGTCTTCGCAAGTCTAAAACTAGGTACAGCTATCCTATTTGCATTTCTAGTATTAAAAGGGTGGTGATCACTATTTAACTTATATTTATGTACTTTTTTACGAACATACATTATAATTTCAAATAAATATAAGGAAGGCAACGTTAATATATTGATTTCTTTAAATAAATCTCTCAAAGATTCACGAGGACCCATTTCGTATATAGCTCGAATAGCAAGTTTTTGTAGAATAAAGATGGTCTCTATATCAGCCGCTGAACCCCATAGCAATATCCCATATGAAATTACGCTGTGGAAATATGCAAAATATACAAACCGCGCCGTAGAAACGTTAGTTCTCTTATTTTACATCTTATTTTACGTACCGCATATGCAGCAGAACTGAGTCTTTCAAACAGTGCATTTATAAGAGGTGAGTGCATTGTAATTTTGCGTCAATTTTAATGCCTAGGAAGACTGTTGCCTTGTCCATTACGAGTTTAACTCTATCAAACGTAACGTTGGACTTCAAATATGGAACAGTAGGCAAAGAAAACTTCAAACAATTTGTCTTTTTTAATACAGAAGTAAATTATTAGTTGAGAAACATTTAGATATACTAGATAGAGCATTGTTTACTTGAATTAGTGTGCTGTCTTTCCTATCTGCTGAATGTGTTAATATCTGTCGACGTACTACGATAAAATTCTGGACTACCTTCACCCGCACCACATTATGCAATGAAAACCAAAAAAAACATTCCATGCCTTACATACATCTCACTCGCACAGTTTAGTGATATTTTTCTTTATTAATGCATACCAAAGACAGCTTCTCGGAGAGCCTCTCCGGTTAGCAGCTCGGAGAGCCGCTGAGGACAGCAGCTCGGAGAGCCACTCAGGACAGCAGCTCGGAGAGCTGCACGGCGCAGCAGCTTGGGCCATCGTCAGTCAGATATTCTTCTATAACACACAAAAAGTATCACGGTAGCATCTTAAAACATTAGCATTACTTTCTTCAGTGTGACAACTAATAAGATTCAATTATTTATGAGCGTGAGTAATAGTTAAAAACAAATGAATGTGTTAATATCTGTCGACGTACTACGATCAAATTCTGGACTACCATCACCCGCACCACATTATGCAATGAAAACAAAAAAAAAACATTCCATGCCTTACATACATCTCACTCGCACAGTTTAGTGATATTTTTCTTTATTAATGCATACCAAAGACAGCTTCTCGGAGAGCCTCTCCGGATAGCAGCTCGGAGAGCCGCTGAGGACAGCAGCTCGGAGGGCCACTCAGGACAGCAGCTCGGAGAGCTGCATGGCGCAGCAGCTTGGGCCATCGTCAGTCAGATATTCTTCTATAACACACAAAAAGTATCACGGTAGCATCTTAAAACATTAGCATTACTTTCTTCAGTGTGACAACTAATAAGATTCAATTATTTATGAGCGTGAGTAATAGTTAAAAACAAATGAATGTGTTAATATCTGTCGACGTACTACGATAAAATTCTGGACTACCATCACCCGCACCACATTATGCAATTAAAACAAAAAAAAAACATTCCATGCCTTACATACATCTCACTCGCACAGTTTAGTGATATTTTTCTTTATTAATGCATACCAAAGACAGCTTCTCGGAGAGCCTCTCCGGATAGCAGCTCGGAGAGCCGCTGAGGACAGCAGCTCGGAGAGCCACTCAGGACAGCAGCTCGGAAAGCTGCACGGCGCAGCAGCTTGGGCCATTGTCAGTCAGATATTCTTCTATAACACACAAAAAGTATCACGGTAGCATCTTAAAACATTAGCATTACTTTCTTCAGTGTGACAACTAATAAGATTCAATTATTTATGAGCGTGAGTAATAGTTAAAAACAAATGAATGTGTTAATATCTGTCGACGTACTACGATAAAATTCTGGACTACCATCACCCGCACCACATTATGCAATGAAAACAAAAAAAAACATTCCATGCCTTACATACATCTCACTTGCACAGTTTAGTGATATTTTTCTTTATTAATGCATACCAAAGACAGCTTCTCGTAGAGCCTCTCCGGATAGCAGCTCGGAAAGCCGCTGAGGACAGCAGCTCGGAGAGCCACTCAGGACAGCAGCTCGGAGAGCTGCACGGCGCAGCAGCTTGGGCCATCGTCAGTCAGATATTCTTCTATAACACACAAAAAGTATCACGGTAGCATCTTAAAACATTACTATTACTTTCTTCAGTGTGACAACTAATAAGATTCAATTATTTATGAGCGTGAGTAATAGTTAAAAACAAATGAATGTGTTAATATCTGTCGACGTACTACGATCAAATTCTGGACTACCATCACCCGCACCACATTATGCAATGAAAACAAAAAAAAACATTCCATGCCTTACATACATCTCACTCGCACAGTTTAGTGATATTTTTCTTTATAAATGCATACCAAAGACAGCTTCTCGGAGAGCCTCTCCGGATAGCAGCTCGGAGAGCCGCTGAGGACAGCAGCTCGGAGAGCCACTCAGGACAGCAGCTCGGAGAGCTGCACGGCGCAGCAGCTTGGGCCATCGTCAGTCAGATATTCTTCTATAACACACAAAAAGTATCACGGTAGCATCTTAAAACATTAGCATTACTTTCTTCAGTGTGACAACTAATAAGATTCAATTATTTATGAGCGTGAGTAATAGTTAAAAACAAATGAATGTGTTAATATCTGTCGACGTACTACGATAAAATTCTGGACTACCATCACCCGCACCACATTATGCAATGAAAACAAAAAAAAACATTCCATGCCTTACATACATCTCACTTGCACAGTTTAGTGATATTTTTCTTTATTAATGCATACCAAAGACAGCTTCTCGTAGAGCCTCTCCGGATAGCAGCTCGGAAAGCCGCTGAGGACAGCAGCTCGGAGAGCCACTCAGGACAGCAGCTCGGAGAGCTGCACGGCGCAGCAGCTTGGGCCATCGTCAGTCAGATATTCTTCTATAACACACAAAAAGTATCACGGTAGCATCTTAAAACATTACTATTACTTTCTTCAGTGTGACAACTAATAAGATTCAATTATTTATGAGCGTGAGTAATAGTTAAAAACAAATGAATGTGTTAATATCTGTCGACGTACTACGATCAAATTCTGGACTACCATCACCCGCACCACATTATGCAATGAAAACAAAAAAAAACATTCCATGCCTTACATACATCTCACTCGCACAGTTTAGTGATATTTTTCTTTATAAATGCATACCAAAGACAGCTTCTCGGAGAGCCTCTCCGGATAGCAGCTCGGAGAGCCGCTGAGGACAGCAGCTCGGAGAGCCACTCAGGACAGCAGCTCGGAGAGCTGCACGGCGCAGCAGCTTGGGCCATCGTCAGTCAGATATTCTTCTATAACACACAAAAAGTATCACGGTAGCATCTTAAAACATTAGCATTACTTTCTTCAGTGTGACAACTAATAAGATTCAATTATTTATGAGCGTGAGTAATAGTTAAAAACAAATGAATGTGTTAATATCTGTCGACGTACTACGATAAAATTCTGGACTACCATCACCCGCACCACATTATGCAATGAAAACAAAAAAAAACATTCCATGCCTTACATACATCTCACTTGCACAGTTTAGTGATATTTTTCTTTATTAATGCATACCAAAGACAGCTTCTCGTAGAGCCTCTCCGGATAGCAGCTCGGAAAGCCGCTGAGGACAGCAGCTCGGAGAGCCACTCAGGACAGCAGCTCGGAGAGCTGCACGGCGCAGCAGCTTGGGCCATCGTCAGTCAGATATTCTTCTATAACACACAAAAAGTATCACGGTAGCATCTTAAAACATTACTATTACTTTCTTCAGTGTGACAACTAATAAGATTCAATTATTTATGAGCGTGAGTAATAGTTAAAAACAAATGAATGTGTTAATATCTGTCGACGTACTACGATCAAATTCTGGACTACCATCACCCGCACCACATTATCCATCCAATTCATAAGTCCCAATTCATAAGTCAGGAAGCAAGGAAAATATAACTAACTATAGGCCTATATCTCTACTTTCTCCCATTTCGAAAATTTATGAAAAGATTATTAACAACAGATTAGTTAAATATTTTGAAAACAAAGCCCTTCTATCAAAGAACCAGTTTGGCTTCAGGCCAAAACTTTCTACTGCGGACGCTGTACACGAACTTACTGATTTCGTCACACATGAACTTGATAAAGGGAACAAAACAATAGGGATATTCCTTGATTTTGCAAAAGCATTCGACACCGTACCTACCCCTATCTTACTTAAAAAATTAGAAAACACTGGTGTGCGTGATAACCAGCTTAAACTTCTTACCAGCTATCTAAGTGATCGGTGTCAATACGTAAGAATAGACAGTGTGGTCAGTTCTGACTTAAAAATGCTTCTTTTGGAATTCCACAAGGGAGCATTCTGGGACCTACACTGTTTTTGATCTACATTAATGACTTATGCAACCTTCAACTTGCCAACGGCAAGATAATATCCTATGCTGACGACACTGCTCTACTTTTCTCAGCAGGTAATGATTCACAACTGTATGAACTGGCACAACACGGCTTCAATATTGTAAACAGCTGGCTTCGAGGTCACCTTTTAACGCTGAATGCTGAGAAAACAAAATACCTAAAATTCACGATGCGAAAACAGCGATCAGCCATTTTTCCTAACCCACTTATATATGCACACGCTTGCAATTACCTTAAATGCGATAATGTATGTCAATGCCCTAACATCTCATTTACTAACCACATTAAATATCTTGGCGTAATAATAGACGAAACACTATCGTTTAATCAACATATTGAAGTTATGAGTAATAGACTACGAAAATTAATATATGTGTTCAAGAAGCTGCGCTATATTGCTGACACGAATTTAGTTAAGCAAATATATCTTGCTTTATGTCAGTCAATCATCACTTATTGTATAACATCTTGGGGCGGAGCCTGTAAAGCCGCTGAGGACAGCAGCTCGGAGAGCCACTCAAGACAGCAGCTCGGAGAGTTAATTATTTATGAGCGTGAGTAATAGTACAATTACTTATGAGCGTGAGTAATAGTTAAAAACAAATGAATGTGTTAATATCTGTCGACGTACTACGATAAAATTCTGGACTACCATCACCCGCACCACATTATGAAATGAAAACAAAAAAAAACATTCCATGCCTTACATACATCTCACTCGCACAGTTTAGTGATATTTTTCTTTATTAATGCATACCAAGGACAGCTTCTCGGAGAGCCTCTCCGGATAGCAGCTCGGAGAGCCGCTGAGGACAGCAGCTCTGAGAGCCACTCAGGACAGCAGCTCGGAGAGCTGCACGGCGCAGCAGCTTGGGCCATCGTCAGTCAGATATTCTTCTATAACACACAAAAAGTATCACGGTAGCATCTTAAAACATTAGCATTACTTTCTTCAGTGTGACAACTAATAAGATTAAATTATTTATGAGCGTGAGTAATAGTTAAAAACAAATGAATGTGTTAATATCTGTCGACGTACTACGATAAAATTCTGGACTACCATCACCCGCACCACATTATGCAATGAAAACAAAAAAAATACATTCCATGCCTTACATACATCTCACTTGCACAGTTTAGTAAATTTTTTTTATTAATGCATACCAAAGACAGCTTCTCGGAGAGCCTCTCCGGATAGCAGCTCGGAGAGCCGCTGAAGACAGCAGCCCGGAGAGCCACTCAGGAAAGCAGCTCGGAGAGGCGCAGCAGCTTGGGCCATCGTCAGTCAGATATTCTTCTATAACACACAAAAAGTATCACGGTAGCATCTTAAAACATTAGCATTACTTTCTTCAATGTGACAACTAATAAGATTCAATTATTTATGAGCGTAAGTAATAGTTAAAAACAAATGAATGTGTTAATATCTGTCGACGTACTACGATAAAATTCTGGACTACCATCACCCGCACCACATTATGCAATGAAAACAAAAAAAAACATTCCATGCCTTACATACATCTCACTCGCACAGTTTAGTGATATTTTTCTTTATTAATGCATACCAAGGACAGCTTCTCGGAGAGCCTCTCCGGATAGCAGCTCGGAGAGCCGCTGAGGACAGCAGCTCTGAAAGCCACTCAGGACAGCAGCTCGGAGAGCTGCACGGCGCAGCAGCTTGGGCCATCGTCAGTCAGATATTCTTCTATAACACACAAAAAGTATCACGGTAGCATCTTAAAACATTAGCATTACTTTCTTCAGTGTGACAACTAATAAGATTCAATTATTTATGAGCGTGAGTAATAGTTAAAAACAAATGAATGTGTTAATATCTGTCGACGTACTACGATCAAATTCTGGACTACCATCACCCGCACCACATTATGCAATGAAAACAAAAAAAAACATTCCATGCCTTACATACATCTCACTTGCACATTTTAGTGATATTTTTCTTTATTAATGCATACCAAAGACAGCTTCTCGGAGAGCCTCTCCGGATAGCAGCTCGGAGAGCCGCTGAAGACAGCAGCTCGGAGAGCCACTCAGGACAGCAGCTCGGAGAGCTGCACGGCGCAGCAGCTTGGGCCATCGTCAGTCAGATATTCTTCTATAACACACAAAAAGTATCACGGTAGCATCTTAAAACATTAGCATTACTTTCTTCAATGTGACAACTAATAAGATTCAATTATTTATGAGCGTAAGTAATAGTTAAAAACAAATGAATGTGTTAATATCTGTCGACGTACTACGATCAAATTCTGGACTACCATCACCCGCACCACATTATGCAATGAAAACAAAAAAAAACATTCCATGCCTTACATACATCTCACTCGCACAGTTTAGTGATATTTTTCTTTATTAATGCATACCAAAGACAGCTTCTCGGAGAGCCTCTCCGGATAGCAGCTCGGAGAGCCGCTGAAGACAGCAGCTCGGAGAGCCACTCAGGACAGCAGCTCGGAGAGCTGCACGGCGCAGCAGCTTGGGCCATCGTCAGTCAGATATTCTTCTATAACACACAAAAAGTATCACGGTAGCATCTTAAAACATTAGCATTACTTTCTTCAGTGTGACAACTAATAAGATTCAATTATTTATGAGCGTGAGTAATAGTTAAAAACAAATTAATGTGTTAATATCTGTCGACGTACTACGATCAAATTCTGGACTACCATCACCCGCACCACATTATGCAATGAAAACAAAAAAAAAACATTCCATGCCTTACATACATCTCACTTGCACAGTTTAGTGATATTTTTCTTTATTAATGCATACCAAAGACAGCTTCTCGGAGAGCCTCTCCGGATAGCAGCTCGGAGAGCCGCTGAAGACAGCAGCCCGAAGAGCCACTCAGGACAGCAGCTCGGAGAGCTGCACGGCGCAGCAGCTTGGGCCATCGTCAGTCAGATATTCTTCTATAACACACAAAAAGTATCACGGTAGCATCTTAAAACATTAGCATTACTTTCTTCAGTGTGACAACTAATAAGATTCAATTATTTATGAGCGTGAGTATTAGTTAAAAACAAATGAATGTGTTAATATCTGTCGACGTACTACGATCAAATTCTGGACTACCATCACCCGCACCACATTATGCAATGAAAACAAAAAAAAAACATTCCATGCCTTACATACATCTCACTTGCACAGTTTAGTGATATTTTTCTTTATTAATGCATACCAAAGACAGCTTCTCGGAGAGCCTCTCCGGATAGCAGCTCGGAGAGCCGCTGAGGACAGCAGCTCGGAGAGCCACTCAGGACAGCAGCTCGGAGAGCTGCACGGCGCAGCAGCTTGGGCCATCGTCAGTCAGATATTCTTCTATAACACACAAAAAGTATCACGGTAGCATCTTAAAACATTAGCATTACTTTCTTCAGTGTGACAACTAATAAGATTCAATTATTTATGAGCGTGAGTATTAGTTAAAAACAAATGAATGTGTTAATATCTGTCGACGTACTACGATCAAATTCTGGACTACCATCACCCGCACCACATTATGCAATGAAAACAAAAAAAACATTCCATGCCTTACATACATCTCACTCGCACAGTTTAGTGATATTTTTCTTTATTAATGCATAGCAAAGACAGCTTCTCGGAGAGCCTCTCCGGATAGCAGCTCGGAGAGCCGCTGAGGACAGCAGCTCGGAGAGCCACTCAGGACAGCAGCTCGGAGAGCTGCACGGCGCAGCAGCTTGGGCCATCGTCAGTCAGATATTCTTCTATAACACACAAAAAGTATCATGGTAGCATCTTAAAACATTAGCATTACTTTCTTCAGTGTGACAACTAATAAGATTCAATTATTTATGAGCGTGAGTAATAGTTAAAAACAAATGAATGTGTTAATATCTGTCGACGTACTACGATAAAATTCTGGACTACCATAACCCGCACCACATTATGCAATTAAAACAAAAAAAAAAACATTCCATGCCTTACATATATCTTACTTACACAGTTTAGTGATATTTTTCTTTATTAATGCATACCAAAGACAGCTTCTCGGAGAGCCTCTCCGGATAGCAGCTCGGAGAGCCGCTGAGGACAGCAGCTCGGAGAGCCACTCAGGACAGCAGCTCGGAGAGCTGCACGGCGCAGCAGCTTGGGCCATCGTCAGTCAGATATTCTTCTATAACACACAAAAAGTATCACGGTAGCATCTTAAAACATTAGCATTACTTTCTTCAGTGTGACAACTAATAAGATTCAATTATTTATGAGCGTGAGTAATAGTTAAAAACAAATGAATGTGTTAATATCTGTCGACGTACTACGA
Organism: Selenia dentaria; assembly: GCA_917880725.1. Classification (NCBI taxonomy): domain Eukaryota; kingdom Metazoa; phylum Arthropoda; class Insecta; order Lepidoptera; family Geometridae; genus Selenia; species Selenia dentaria. Next base: position 12,769,917 of record OU862888.1, on the reverse strand, counting down.
TCAAATTCTGGACTACCATCACCCGCACCACATTATGCAATGAAAACAAAAAAAAACATTCCATGCCTTACATACATCTCACTTGCACATTTTAGTGATATTTTTCTTTATTAATGCATACCAAAGACAGCTTCTCGGAGAGCCTCTCCGGATAGCAGCTCGGAGAGCCGCTGAAGACAGCAGCTCGGAGAGCCACTCAGGACAGCAGCTCGGAGAGGCGCAGCAGCTTGGGCCATCGTCAGTCAGATATTCTTCTATAACACACAAAAAGTATCACGGTAGCATCTTAAAACATTAGCATTACTTTCTTCAATGTGACAACTAATAAGATTCAATTATTTATGAGCGTAAGTAATAGTTAAAAACAAATGAATGTGTTAATATCTGTCGACGTACTACGATAAAATTCTGGACTACCATCACCCGCACCACATTATGCAATGAAAACAAAAAAAAAACATTCCATGCCTTACATACATCTCACTTGCACAGTTTAGTGATATTTTTCTTTATTAATGCATACCAAAGACAGCTTCTCGGAGAGCCTCTCCGGATAGCAGCTCGGAGAGCCGCTGAAGACAGCAGCCCGAAGAGCCACTCAGGACAGCAGCTCGGAGAGCTGCACGGCGCAGCAGCTTGGGCCATCGTCAGTCAGATATTCTTCTATAACACACAAAAAGTATCACGGTAGCATCTTAAAACATTAGCATTACTTTCTTCAGTGTGACAACTAATAAGATTAAATTATTTATGAGCGTGAGTAATAGTTAAAAACAAATGAATGTGTTAATATCTGTCGACGTACTACGATAAAATTCTGGACTACCATCACCCGCACCACATTATGCAATGAAAACAAAAAAAATACATTCCATGCCTTACATACATCTCACTTGCACAGTTTAGTAAATTTTTTTTATTAATGCATACCAAAGACAGCTTCTCGGAGAGCCTCTCCGGATAGCAGCTCGGAGAGCCGCTGAAGACAGCAGCCCGGAGAGCCACTCAGGAAAGCAGCTCGGAGAGGCGCAGCAGCTTGGGCCATCGTCAGTCAGATATTCTTCTATAACACACAAAAAGTATCACGGTAGCATCTTAAAACATTAGCATTACTTTCTTCAGTGTGACAACTAATAAGATTCAATTATTTATGAGCGTGAGTAATAGTTAAAAACAAATTAATGTGTTAATATCTGTCGACGTACTACGATCAAATTCTGGACTACCATCACCCGCACCACATTATGCAATGAAAACAAAAAAAAAACATTCCATGCCTTACATACATCTCACTTGCACAGTTTAGTGATATTTTTCTTTATTAATGCTTACCAAAGACAGCTTCTCGGAGAGCCTCTCCGGATAGCAGCTCGGAGAGCCGCTGAAGACAGCAGCCCGAAGAGCCACTCAGGACAGCAGCTCGGAGAGCTGCACGGCGCAGCAGCTTGGGCCATCGTCAGTCAGATATTCTTCTATAACACACAAAAAGTATCACGGTAGCATCTTAAAACATTAGCATTACTTTCTTCAGTGTGACAACTAATAAGATTCAATTATTTATGAGCGTGAGTATTAGTTAAAAACAAATGAATGTGTTAATATCTGTCGACGTACTACGATCAAATTCTGGACTACCATCACCCGCACCACATTATGCAATGAAAACAAAAAAAAAACATTCCATGCCTTACATACATCTCACTTGCACAGTTTAGTGATATTTTTCTTTTTTTATGCATACCAAAGACAGCTTCTCGGAGAGCCTCTCCGGATAGCAGCTCGGAGAGCCGCTGAGGACAGCAGCTCGGAGAGCCACTCAGGACAGCAGCTCGGAGAGCTGCACGGCGCAGCAGCTTGGGCCATCGTCAGTCAGATATTCTTCTATAACACACAAAAAGTATCACGGTAGCATCTTAAAACATTAGCATTACTTTCTTCAGTGTGACAACTAATAAGATTCAATTATTTATGAGCGTGAGTATTAGTTAAAAACAAATGAATGTGTTAATATCTGTCGACGTACTACGATCAAATTCTGGACTACCATCACCCGCACCACATTATGCAATGAAAACAAAAAAAACATTCCATGCCTTACATACATCTCACTCGCACAGTTTAGTGATATTTTTCTTTATTAATGCATAGCAAAGACAGCTTCTCGGAGAGCCTCTCCGGATAGCAGCTCGGAGAGCCGCTGAGGACAGCAGCTCGGAGAGCCACTCAGGACAGCAGCTCGGAGAGCTGCACGGCGCAGCAGCTTGGGCCATCGTCAGTCAGATATTCTTCTATAACACACAAAAAGTATCATGGTAGCATCTTAAAACATTAGCATTACTTTCTTCAGTGTGACAACTAATAAGATTCAATTATTTATGAGCGTGAGTAATAGTTAAAAACAAATGAATGTGTTAATATCTGTCGACGTACTACGATAAAATTCTGGACTACCATAACCCGCACCACATTATGCAATTAAAACAAAAAAAAAAACATTCCATGCCTTACATATATCTTACTTACACAGTTTAGTGATATTTTTCTTTATTAATGCATACCAAAGACAGCTTCTCGGAGAGCCTCTCCGGATAGCAGCTCGGAGAGCCGCTGAAGACAGCAGCTCGGAGAGCCACTCAGGACAGCAGCTCGGAGAGCTGCACGGCGCAGCAGCTTGGGCCATCGTCAGTCAGATATTCTTCTATAACACACAAAAAGTATCACGGTAGCATCTTAAAACATTAGCATTACTTTCTTCAGTGTGACAACTAATAAGATTCAATTATTTATGAGCGTGAGTAATAGTTAAAAACAAATGAATGTGTTAATATCTGTCGACGTACTACGATCAAATTCTGGACTACCATCACCCGCACCACATTATGCAATGAAAACAAAAAAAAACATTCCATGCCTTACATACATCTCACTTGCACAGTTTAGTGATATTTTTCTTTATTAATGCATACCAAAGACAGCTTCTCGGAGAGCCTCTCCGGATAGCAGCTCGGAGAGCCGCTGAGGACAGCAGCTCGGAGAGCCACTCAGGACAGCAGCTCGAAGAGCTGCACGGCGCAGCAGCTTGGGCCATCGTCAGTCAGATATTTTTCTATAACACACAAAAAGTATCACGGTAGCATCTTAAAACATTAGCATTACTTTCTTCAGTGTGACAACTAATAAGATTCAATTATTTATGAGCGTGAGTAATAGTTAACAACAAATGAATGTGTTAATATCTGTCGACGTACTACGATAAAATTCTGGACTACCATCACCCGCACCAAATTATGCAATGAAAACAAAAAAAAAAACATTCCATGCCTTACATACATCTCACTCGCACAGTTAAGTAAATTTTTCTTTATTAATGCATACCAAAGACAGCTTCTCGGAGAGCCTCTCCGGATAGCAGCTCGGAGAGCCGCTGAGGACAGCAGCTCTGAGAGCCACTCAGGACAGCAGCTCGGAGAGCTGCACGGCGCAGCAGCTTGGGCCATCGCCAGTCAGATATTCTTCTATAACACACAAAAAGTATCACGGTAGCATCTTAAAACATTAGCATTACTTTCTTCAGTGTGACAACTAATAAGAATCAATTATTTATGAGCGTGAGTAATAGTTAAAAACAAATGAATGTGTTAATATCTGTCGACGTACTACGATAAAATTCTGGACTACCATCACCCGCACCACATTATGCAATGAAAACAAAAACAAAACATTCCATGCCTTACATACATCTCACTCGCACAGTTTAGTGATATTTTTCTTTATTAATGCATACCAAAGACAGCTTCTCGGAGAGCCTCTCCGGATAGCAGCTCGGAGAGCCGCTGAAGACAGCAGCTCGGAGAACCACTCAGGACAGCAGCTCTGAGAGCTGCACGGCGCAGCAGCTTGGGCCATCGTCAGTCAGATATTCTTCTATAACACACAAAAAGTATCACGATATCATCTTAAAACATTAGCATTACTTTCTTCAGTGTGACAACTAATAAGATTCAATTATTTATGAGCGTGAGTAATAGTTAAAAACAAATGAATGTGTTAATATCTGTCGACGTACTACGATAAAATTCTGGACTTCCATCACCCGCACAACATTATGCAATGAAAACAAAAACAAAACATTCCATGCCTTACATACATCTCACTCGCACAGTTTAGTGATATTTTTCTTTATTAATGCATACCAAAGACAGCTTCTCGGAGAGCCTCTCCGGATAGCAGCTCGGAGAGCCGCTGAGGACAGCAGCTCGGAGAGCCACTCAGGACAGCAGCTCGGAGAGCTGCACGGCGCAGCAGCTTGGGCCATCGTCAGTCAGATATTCTTCTATAACACAAAAAAAGTATCACGGTAGCATCTTAAAACATTAGCATTACTTTCTTCAGTGTGACAACTAATAAGATTCAATTATTTATGAGCGTGAGTAATAGTTAAAAACAAATGAATGTGTTAATATCTGTCGACGTACTACGATCAAATTCTGGACTACCATCACCCGCACCACATTATGCAATGAAAACAAAAAAAAAACATTCCATGCCTTACACACATCTCACTCGCACAGTTTAGTGATATTTTTCTTTATTAATGCATACCAAAGACAGCTTCTCGGAGAGCCTCTCCGGATAGCAGCTCGGAGAGCCGCTGAGGACAGCAGCTCGGAGAGCCACTCAGGACAGCAGCTCGGAGAGCTGCACGGCGCAGCAGCTTGGGCCATCGTCAGTCAGATATTCTTCTATAACACACAAAAAGTATCACGGTAGCATCTTAAAACATTAGCATTACTTTCTTCAGTGTGACAACTAATAAGATTCAATTGTTTATGAGCGTGAGTAATAGTTAAAAACAAATGAATGTGTTAATATCTGTCGACGTACTACGATAAAATTCTGGACTACCATCACCCGCACCACATTATGCAATGAAAACAAAAAAAAACATTCCATGCCTTACATACATCTCACTCGCCCAGTTTAGTAATATTTTTCTTTATTAATGCATACCAAAGACAGCTTCTCGGAGAGCCTCTCCGGATAGCAGCTCGGAGAGCCGCTGAGGACAGCAGCTCGGAGAGCCACTCAGGACAGCAGCTCGGAGAGCTGCACGGCGCAGCAGCTTGGGCCATCGTCAGTCAGATATTCTTCTATAACACACAAAAAGTATCACGGTAGCATCTTAAAACATTAGCATTACTTTCTTCAGTGTGACAACTAATAAGATTCAATTATTTATGAGCGTGAGTAATAGTTAAAACAAATGAATGTGTTAATATCTGTCGACGTACTACGATAAAATTCTGGACTACCATTACCCGCACCACATTATGCAATGAAAACAAAAAAAAAACATTCCATGCCTTACATATATCTTACTTACACAGTTTAGTGATATTTTTCTTTATTAATGCATACCAAAGACAGCTTCTCGGAGAGCCTCTCCGGATAGCAGCTCGGAGAGCCGCTGAGGACAGCAGCTCGGAGAGCCACTCAGGACAGCAGCTCTGAGAGCTGCACGGCGCAGCAGCTTGGGCCATCGTCAGTCAGATATTCTTCTATAACACACAAAAAGTATCACGGTAGCATCTTAAAACATTAGCATTACTTTCTTCAGTGTGACAACTAATAAGATTCAATTATTTATGAGCGTGAGTAATAGTTAAAAACAAATGAATGTGTTAATATCTGTCGACGTACTACGATAAAATTCTGGACTACCATCACCCGCACCACATTATGCAATTAAAACAAAAAAAAAACATTCCATGCCTTACATACATCTCACTCGCACAGTTAAGTAAATTTTTCTTTATTAATGCATACCAAAGACAGCTTCTCGGAGAGCCTCTCCGGATAGCAGCTCGGAGAGCCGCTGAGGACAGCAGCTCTGAGAGCCACTCAGGACAGCAGCTCGGAGAGCTGCATGGCGCAGCAGCTTGGGCCATCGTCAGTCAGATATTCTTCTATAACACAAAAAAAGTATCACGGTAGCATCTTAAAACATTAGCATTACTTTCTTCAGTGTGACAACTAATAAGATTCAATTATTTATGAGCGTGAGTAATAGTTAAAAACAAATGAATGTGTTAATATCTGTCGACGTACTACGATCAAATTCTGGACTACCATCACCCGCACCACATTATGCAATGAAAACAAAAAAAAAACATTCCATGCCTTACACACATCTCACTCGCACAGTTTAGTGATATTTTTCTTTATTAATGCATACCAAAGACAGCTTCTCGGAGAGCCTCTCCGGATAGCAGCTCGGAGAGCCGCTGAGGACAGCAGCTCGGAGAGCCACTCAGGACAGCAGCTCGGAGAGCTGCACGGCGCAGCAGCTTGGGCCATCGTCAGTCAGATATTCTTCTATAACACACAAAAAGTATCACGGTAGCATCTTAAAACATTAGCATTACTTTCTTCAGTGTGACAACTAATAAGATTCAATTGTTTATGAGCGTGAGTAATAGTTAAAAACAAATGAATGTGTTAATATCTGTCGACGTACTACGATAAAATTCTGGACTACCATCACCCGCACCACATTATGCAATGAAAACAAAAAAAAACATTCCATGCCTTACATACATCTCACTCGCCCAGTTTAGTAATATTTTTCTTTATTAATGCATACCAAAGACAGCTTCTCGGAGAGCCTCTCCGGATAGCAGCTCGGAGAGCCGCTGAGGACAGCAGCTCGGAGAGCCACTCAGGACAGCAGCTCGGAGAGCTGCACGGCGCAGCAGCTTGGGCCATCGTCAGTCAGATATTCTTCTATAACACACAAAAAGTATCACGGTAGCATCTTAAAACATTAGCATTACTTTCTTCAGTGTGACAACTAATAAGATTCAATTATTTATGAGCGTGAGTAATAGTTAAAACAAATGAATGTGTTAATATCTGTCGACGTACTACGATAAAATTCTGGACTACCATTACCCGCACCACATTATGCAATGAAAACAAAAAAAAAACATTCCATGCCTTACATATATCTTACTTACACAGTTTAGTGATATTTTTCTTTATTAATGCATACCAAAGACAGCTTCTCGGAGAGCCTCTCCGGATAGCAGCTCGGAGAGCCGCTGAGGACAGCAGCTCGGAGAGCCACTCAGGACAGCAGCTCTGAGAGCTGCACGGCGCAGCAGCTTGGGCCATCGTCAGTCAGATATTCTTCTATAACACACAAAAAGTATCACGGTAGCATCTTAAAACATTAGCATTACTTTCTTCAGTGTGACAACTAATAAGATTCAATTATTTATGAGCGTGAGTAATAGTTAAAAACAAATGAATGTGTTAATATCTGTCGACGTACTACGATAAAATTCTGGACTACCATCACCCGCACCACATTATGCAATGAAAACAAAAAAAAACATTCCATGCCTTACATACATCTCACTTGCACAGTTTAGTGATATTTTTCTTTATTAATGCATACCAAAGACAGCTTCTCGTAGAGCCTCTCCGGATAGCAGCTCGGAAAGCCGCTGAGGACAGCAGCTCGGAGAGCCACTCAGGACAGCAGCTCGGAGAGCTGCACGGCGCAGCAGCTTGGGCCATCGTCAGTCAGATATTCTTCTATAACACACAAAAAGTATCACGGTAGCATCTTAAAACATTACTATTACTTTCTTCAGTGTGACAACTAATAAGATTCAATTATTTATGAGCGTGAGTAATAGTTAAAAACAAATGAATGTGTTAATATCTGTCGACGTACTACGATCAAATTCTGGACTACCATCACCCGCACCACATTATGCAATGAAAACAAAAAAAAACATTCCATGCCTTACATACATCTCACTCGCACAGTTTAGTGATATTTTTCTTTATAAATGCATACCAAAGACAGCTTCTCGGAGAGCCTCTCCGGATAGCAGCTCGGAGAGCCGCTGAGGACAGCAGCTCGGAGAGCCACTCAGGACAGCAGCTCGGAGAGCTGCACGGCGCAGCAGCTTGGGCCATCGTCAGTCAGATATTCTTCTATAACACACAAAAAGTATCACGGTAGCATCTTAAAACATTAGCATTACTTTCTTCAGTGTGACAACTAATAAGATTCAATTATTTATGAGCGTGAGTAATAGTTAAAAACAAATGAATGTGTTAATATCTGTCGACGTACTACGATAAAATTCTGGACTACCATCACCCGCACCACATTATGCAATGAAAACAAAAAAAAACATTCCATGCCTTACATACATCTCACTTGCACAGTTTAGTGATATTTTTCTTTATTAATGCATACCAAAGACAGCTTCTCGTAGAGCCTCTCCGGATAGCAGCTCGGAAAGCCGCTGAGGACAGCAGCTCTGAAAGCCACTCAGGACAGCAGCTCGGAGAGCTGCACGGCGCAGCAGCTTGGGCCATCGTCAGTCAGATATTCTTCTATAACACACAAAAAGTATCACGGTAGCATCTTAAAACATTACTATTACTTTCTTCAGTGTGACAACTAATAAGATTCAATTATTTATGAGCGTGAGTAATAGTTAAAAACAAATGAATGTGTTAATATCTGTCGACGTACTACGATCAAATTCTGGACTACCATCACCCGCACCACATTATCCATCCAATTCATAAGTCCCAATTCATAAGTCAGGAAGCAAGGAAAATATAACTAACTATAGGCCTATATCTCTACTTTCTCCCATTTCGAAAATTTTTGAAAAGATTATTAACAACAGATTAGTTAAATATTTTGAAAACAAAGCCCTTCTATCAAAGAACCAGTTTGGCTTCAGGCCAAAACTTTCTACTGCGGACGCTGTACACGAACTTACTGATTTCGTCACACATGAACTTGATAAAGGGAACAAAACAATAGGGATATTCCTTGATTTTGCAAAAGCATTCGACACCGTACCTACCCCTATCTTACTTAAAAAATTAGAAAACACTGGTGTGCGTGATAACCAGCTTAAACTTCTTACCAGCTATCTAAGTGATCGGTGTCAATACGTAAGAATAGACAGTGTGGTCAGTTCTGACTTAAAAATGCTTCTTTTGGAATTCCACAAGGGAGCATTCTGGGACCTACACTGTTTTTGATCTACATTAATGACTTATGCAACCTTCAACTTGCCAACGGCAAGATAATATCCTATGCTGACGACACTGCTCTACTTTTCTCAGCAGGTAATGATTCACAACTGTATGAACTGGCACAACACGGCTTCAATATTGTAAACAGCTGGCTTCGAGGTCACCTTTTAACGCTGAATGCTGAGAAAACAAAATACCTAAAATTCACGATGCGAAAACAGCGATCAGCCATTTTTCCTAACCCACTTATATATGCACACGCTTGCAATTACCTTAAATGCGATAATGTATGTCAATGCCCTAACATCTCATTTACTAACCACATTAAATATCTTGGCGTAATAATAGACGAAACACTATCGTTTAATCAACATATTGAAGTTATGAGTAATAGACTACGAAAATTAATATATGTGTTCAAGAAGCTGCGCTATATTGCTGACACGAATTTAGTTAAGCAAATATATCTTGCTTTATGTCAGTCAATCATCACTTATTGTATAACATCTTGGGGCGGAGCCTGTAAAGCCGCTGAGGACAGCAGCTCGGAGAGCCACTCAAGACAGCAGCTCGGAGAGTTAATTATTTATGAGCGTGAGTAATAGTACAATTACTTATGAGCGTGAGTAATAGTTAAAAACAAATGAATGTGTTAATATCTGTCGACGTACTACGATAAAATTCTGGACTACCATCACCCGCACCACATTATGAAATGAAAACAAAAAAAAACATTCCATGCCTTACATACATCTCACTCGCACAGTTTAGTGATATTTTTCTTTATTAATGCATACCAAGGACAGCTTCTCGGAGAGCCTCTCCGGATAGCAGCTCGGAGAGCCGCTGAGGACAGCAGCTCTGAGAGCCACTCAGGACAGCAGCTCGGAGAGCTGCACGGCGCAGCAGCTTGGGCCATCGTCAGTCAGATATTCTTCTATAACACACAAAAAGTATCACGGTAGCATCTTAAAACATTAGCATTACTTTCTTCAGTGTGACAACTAATAAGATTAAATTATTTATGAGCGTGAGTAATAGTTAAAAACAAATGAATGTGTTAATATCTGTCGACGTACTACGATAAAATTCTGGACTACCATCACCCGCACCACATTATGCAATGAAAACAAAAAAAATACATTCCATGCCTTACATACATCTCACTTGCACAGTTTAGTAAATTTTTTTTATTAATGCATACCAAAGACAGCTTCTCGGAGAGCCTCTCCGGACAGCAGCTCGGAGAGCCGCTGAAGACAGCAGCCCGGAGAGCCACTCAGGAAAGCAGCTCGGAGAGGCGCAGCAGCTTGGGCCATCGTCAGTCAGATATTCTTCTATAACACACAAAAAGTATCACGGTAGCATCTTAAAACATTAGCATTACTTTCTTCAATGTGACAACTAATAAGATTCAATTATTTATGAGCGTAAGTAATAGTTAAAAACAAATGAATGTGTTAATATCTGTCGACGTACTACGATAAAATTCTGGACTACCATCACCCGCACCACATTATGCAATGAAAACAAAAAAAAACATTCCATGCCTTACATACATCTCACTCGCACAGTTTAGTGATATTTTTCTTTATTAATGCATACCAAGGACAGCTTCTCGGAGAGCCTCTCCGGATAGCAGCTCGGAGAGCCGCTGAGGACAGCAGCTCTGAAAGCCACTCAGGACAGCAGCTCGGAGAGCTGCACGGCGCAGCAGCTTGGGCCATCGTCAGTCAGATATTCTTCTATAACACACAAAAAGTATCACGGTAGCATCTTAAAACATTAGCATTACTTTCTTCAGTGTGACAACTAATAAGATTCAATTATTTATGAGCGTGAGTAATAGTTAAAAACAAATGAATGTGTTAATATCTGTCGACGTACTACGATCAAATTCTGGACTACCATCACCCGCACCACATTATGCAATGAAAACAAAAAAAAACATTCCATGCCTTACATACATCTCACTTGCACATTTTAGTGATATTTTTCTTTATTAATGCATACCAAAGACAGCTTCTCGGAGAGCCTCTCCGGATAGCAGCTCGGAGAGCCGCTGAAGACAGCAGCTCGGAGAGCCACTCAGGACAGCAGCTCGGAGAGCTGCACGGCGCAGCAGCTTGGGCCATCGTCAGTCAGATATTCTTCTATAACACACAAAAAGTATCACGGTAGCATCTTAAAACATTAGCATTACTTTCTTCAATGTGACAACTAATAAGATTCAATTATTTATGAGCGTAAGTAATAGTTAAAAACAAATGAATGTGTTAATATCTGTCGACGTACTACGATCAAATTCTGGACTACCATCACCCGCACCACATTATGCAATGAAAACAAAAAAAAACATTCCATGCCTTACATACATCTCACTCGCACAGTTTAGTGATATTTTTCTTTATTAATGCATACCAAAGACAGCTTCTCGGAGAGCCTCTCCGGATAGCAGCTCGGAGAGCCGCTGAAGACAGCAGCTCGGAGAGCCACTCAGGACAGCAGCTCGGAGAGCTGCACGGCGCAGCAGCTTGGGCCATCGTCAGTCAGATATTCTTCTATAACACACAAAAAGTATCACGGTAGCATCTTAAAACATTAGCATTACTTTCTTCAGTGTGACAACTAATAAGATTCAATTATTTATGAGCGTGAGTAATAGTTAAAAACAAATTAATGTGTTAATATCTGTCGACGTACTACGATCAAATTCTGGACTACCATCACCCGCACCACATTATGCAATGAAAACAAAAAAAAAACATTCCATGCCTTACATACATCTCACTTGCACAGTTTAGTGATATTTTTCTTTATTAATGCATACCAAAGACAGCTTCTCGGAGAGCCTCTCCGGATAGCAGCTCGGAGAGCCGCTGAAGACAGCAGCCCGAAGAGCCACTCAGGACAGCAGCTCGGAGAGCTGCACGGCGCAGCAGCTTGGGCCATCGTCAGTCAGATATTCTTCTATAACACACAAAAAGTATCACGGTAGCATCTTAAAACATTAGCATTACTTTCTTCAGTGTGACAACTAATAAGATTCAATTATTTATGAGCGTGAGTATTAGTTAAAAACAAATGAATGTGTTAATATCTGTCGACGTACTACGATCAAATTCTGGACTACCATCACCCGCACCACATTATGCAATGAAAACAAAAAAAAAACATTCCATGCCTTACATACATCTCACTTGCACAGTTTAGTGATATTTTTCTTTATTAATGCATACCAAAGACAGCTTCTCGGAGAGCCTCTCCGGATAGCAGCTCGGAGAGCCGCTGAAGACAGCAGCCCGAAGAGCCACTCAGGACAGCAGCTCGGAGAGCTGCACGGCGCAGCAGCTTGGGCCATCGTCAGTCAGATATTCTTCTATAACACACAAAAAGTATCACGGTAGCATCTTAAAACATTAGCATTACTTTCTTCAATGTGACAACTAATAAGATTCAATTATTTATGAGCGTAAGTAATAGTTAAAAACAAATGAATGTGTTAATATCTGTCGACGTACTACGATCAAATTCTGGACTACCATCACCCGCACCAAATTATGCAATGAAAACAAAAAAAAAAACATTCCATGCCTTACATACATCTCACTCGCACAGTTAAGTAAATTTTTCTTTATTAATGCATACCAAAGACAGCTTCTCGGAGAGCCTCTCCGGATAGCAGCTCGGAGAGCCGCTGAGGACAGCAGCTCTGAGAGCCACTCAGGACAGCAGCTCGGAGAGCTGCACGGCGCAGCAGCTTGGGCCATCGCCAGTCAGATATTCTTCTATAACACACAAAAAGTATCACGGTAGCATCTTAAAACATTAGCATTACTTTCTTCAGTGTGACAACTAATAAGAATCAATTATTTATGAGCGTGAGTAATAGTTAAAAACAAATGAATGTGTTAATATCTGTCGACGTACTACGATAAAATTCTGGACTACCATCACCCGCACCACATTATGCAATGAAAACAAAAACAAAACATTCCATGCCTTACATACATCTCACTCGCACAGTTTAGTGATATTTTTCTTTATTAATGCATACCAAAGACAGCTTCTCGGAGAGCCTCTCCGGATAGCAGCTCGGAGAGCCGCTGAAGACAGCAGCTCGGAGAACCACTCAGGACAGCAGCTCTGAGAGCTGCACGGCGCAGCAGCTTGGGCCATCGTCAGTCAGATATTCTTCTATAACACACAAAAAGTATCACGATATCATCTTAAAACATTAGCATTACTTTCTTCAGTGTGACAACTAATAAGATTCAATTATTTATGAGCGTGAGTATTAGTTAAAAACAAATGAATGTGTTAATATCTGTCGACGTACTACGATCAAATTCTGGACTACCATCACCCGCACCACATTATGCAATGAAAACAAAAAAAACATTCCATGCCTTACATACATCTCACTCGCACAGTTTAGTGATATTTTTCTTTATTAATGCATAGCAAAGACAGCTTCTCGGAGAGCCTCTCCGGATAGCAGCTCGGAGAGCCGCTGAGGACAGCAGCTCGGAGAGCCACTCAGGACAGCAGCTCGGAGAGCTGCACGGCGCAGCAGCTTGGGCCATCGTCAGTCAGATATTCTTCTATAACACACAAAAAGTATCATGGTAGCATCTTAAAACATTAGCATTACTTTCTTCAGTGTGACAACTAATAAGATTCAATTATTTATGAGCGTGAGTAATAGTTAAAAACAAATGAATGTGTTAATATCTGTCGACGTACTACGATAAAATTCTGGACTACCATAACCCGCACCACATTATGCAATTAAAACAAAAAAAAAACATTCCATGCCTTACATATATCTTACTTACACAGTTTAGTGATATTTTTCTTTATTAATGCATACCAAAGACAGCTTCTCGGAGAGCCTCTCCGGATAGCAGCTCGGAGAGCCGCTGAGGACAGCAGCTCGGAGAGCCACTCAGGACAGCAGCTCGGAGAGCTGCACGGCGCAGCAGCTTGGGCCATCGTCAGTCAGATATTCTTCTATAACACACAAAAAGTATCACGGTAGCATCTTAAAACATTAGCATTACTTTCTTCAGTGTGACAACTAATAAGATTCAATTATTTATGAGCGTGAGTAATAGTTAAAAACAAATGAATGTGTTAATATCTGTCGACGTACTACGATCAAATTCTGGACTACCATCACCCGCACCACATTATGCAATGAAAACAAAAAAAAACATTCCATGCCTTACATACATCTCACTTGCACAGTTTAGTGATATTTTTCTTTATTAATGCATACCAAAGACAGCTTCTCGGAGAGCCTCTCCGGATAGCAGCTCGGAGAGCCGCTGAGGACAGCAGCTCGGAGAGCCACTCAGGACAGCAGCTCGAAGAGCTGCACGGCGCAGCAGCTTGGGCCATCGTCAGTCAGATATTTTTCTATAACACACAAAAAGTATCACGGTAGCATCTTAAAACATTAGCATTACTTTCTTCAGTGTGACAACTAATAAGATTCAATTATTTATGAGCGTGAGTAATAGTTAACAACAAATGAATGTGTTAATATCTGTCGACGTACTACGATAAAATTCTGGACTACCATCACCCGCACCAAATTATGCAATGAAAACAAAAAAAAAAACATTCCATGCCTTACATACATCTCACTCGCACAGTTAAGTAAATTTTTCTTTATTAATGCATACCAAAGACAGCTTCTCGGAGAGCCTCTCCGGATAGCAGCTCGGAGAGCCGCTGAGGACAGCAGCTCTGAGAGCCACTCAGGACAGCAGCTCGGAGAGCTGCACGGCGCAGCAGCTTGGGCCATCGCCAGTCAGATATTCTTCTATAACACACAAAAAGTATCACGGTAGCATCTTAAAACATTAGCATTACTTTCTTCAGTGTGACAACTAATAAGAATCAATTATTTATGAGCGTGAGTAATAGTTAAAAACAAATGAATGTGTTAATATCTGTCGACGTACTACGATAAAATTCTGGACTACCATCACCCGCACCACATTATGCAATGAAAACAAAAACAAAACATTCCATGCCTTACATACATCTCACTCGCACAGTTTAGTGATATTTTTCTTTATTAATGCATACCAAAGACAGCTTCTCGGAGAGCCTCTCCGGATAGCAGCTCGGAGAGCCGCTGAAGACAGCAGCTCGGAGAACCACTCAGGACAGCAGCTCTGAGAGCTGCACGGCGCAGCAGCTTGGGCCATCGTCAGTCAGATATTCTTCTATAACACACAAAAAGTATCACGATATCATCTTAAAACATTAGCATTACTTTCTTCAGTGTGACAACTAATAAGATTCAATTATTTATGAGCGTGAGTAATAGTTAAAAACAAATGAATGTGTTAATATCTGTCGACGTACTACGATAAAATTCTGGACTTCCATCACCCGCACAACATTATGCAATGAAAACAAAAACAAAACATTCCATGCCTTACATACATCTCACTCGCACAGTTTAGTGATATTTTTCTATATTAATGCATACCAAAGACAGCTTCTCGGAGAGCCTCTCCGGATAGCAGCTCGGAGAGCCGCTGAGGACAGCAGCTCGGAGAGCCACTCAGGACAGCAGCTCGGAGAGCTGCACGGCGCAGCAGCTTGGGCTATCGTCAGTCAGATATTCTTCTATAACACAAAAAAAGTATCACGGTAGCATCTTAAAACATTAGCATTACTTTCTTCAGTGTGACAACTAATAAGATTCAATTATTTATGAGCGTGAGTAATAGTTAAAAACAAATGAATGTGTTAATATCTGTCGACGTACTACGATCAAATTCTGGACTACCATCACCCGCACCACATTATGCAATGAAAACAAAAAAAAAACATTCCATGCCTTACACACATCTCACTCGCACAGTTTAGTGATATTTTTCTTTATTAATGCATACCAAAGACAGCTTCTCGGAGAGCCTCTCCGGATAGCAGCTCGGAGAGCCGCTGAGGACAGCAGCTCGGAGAGCCACTCAGGACAGCAGCTCGGAGAGCTGCACGGCGCAGCAGCTTGGGCCATCGTCAGTCAGATATTCTTCTATAACACACAAAAAGTATCATGGTAGCATCTTAAAACATTAGCATTACTTTCTTCAGTGTGACAACTAATAAGATTCAATTGTTTATGAGCGTGAGTAATAGTTAAAAACAAATGAATGTGTTAATATCTGTCGACGTACTACGATAAAATTCTGGACTACCATCACCCGCACCACATTATGCAATGAAAACAAAAAAAAACATTCCATGCCTTACATACATCTCACTCGCCCAGTTTAGTAATATTTTTCTTTATTAATGCATACCAAAGACAGCTTCTCGGAGAGCCTCTCCGGATAGCAGCTCGGAGAGCCGCTGAGGACAGCAGCTCGGAGAGCCACTCAGGACAGCAGCTCGGAGAGCTGCACGGCGCAGCAGCTTGGGCCATCGTCAGTCAGATATTCTTCTATAACACACAAAAAGTATCACGGTAGCATCTTAAAACATTAGCATTACTTTCTTCAGTGTGACAACTAATAAGATTCAATTATTTATGAGCGTGAGTAATAGTTAAAACAAATGAATGTGTTAATATCTGTCGACGTACTACGATAAAATTCTGGACTACCATTACCCGCACCACATTATGCAATGAAAACAAAAAAAAAACATTCCATGCCTTACATATATCTTACTTACACAGTTTAGTGATATTTTTCTTTATTAATGCATACCAAAGACAGCTTCTCGGAGAGCCTCTCCGGATAGCAGCTCGGAGAGCCGCTGAGGACAGCAGCTCGGAGAGCCACTCAGGACAGCAGCTCTGAGAGCTGCACGGCGCAGCAGCTTGGGCCATCGTCAGTCAGATATTCTTCTATAACACACAAAAAGTATCACGGTAGCATCTTAAAACATTAGCATTACTTTCTTCAGTGTGACAACTAATAAGATTCAATTATTTATGAGCGTGAGAAATAGTTAAAAACAAATGAATGTGTTAATATCTGTCGACGTACTACGATAAAATTCTGGACTACCATCACCCGCACCACATTATGCAATGAAAACAAAAAAAAACATTCCATGCCTTACATACATCTCACTCGCCCAGTTTAGTAATATTTTTCTTTATTAATGCATACCAAAGACAGCTTCTCGGAGAGCCTCTCCGGATAGCAGCTCGGAGAGCCGCTGAGGACAGCAGCTCGGAGAGCCACTCAGGACAGCAGCTCTGAGAGCTGCACGGCGCAGCAGCTTGGGCCATCGTCAGTCAGATATTCTTCTATAACACACAAAAAGTATCACGGTAGCATCTTAAAACATTAGCATTACTTTCTTCAGTGTGACAACTAATAAGATTCAATTATTTATGAGCGTGAGTAATAGTTAAAAACAAATGAATGTGTTAATATCTGTCGACGTACTACGATCAAATTCTGGACTACCATCACCCGCACCACATTATGCAATGAAAACAAAAAAAACATTCCATGCCTTACATACATCTCACTTGCACAGTTTAGTGATATTTTTCTTTATTAATGCATACCAAAGACAGCTTCTCGGAGAGCCTCTCCGGATAGCAGCTCGGAGAGCCGCTGAGGACAGCAGCTCGGAGAGCCACTCAGGACAGCAGCTCGGAGAGCTGCACGGCGCAGCAGCTTGGGCCATCGTCAGTCAGATATTCTTCTATAACACACAAAAAGTATTACGGTAGCATCTTAAAACATTAGCATTACTTTCTTCAGTGTGACAACTAATAAGATTCAATTATTTATGAGCGTGAGTAATAGTTAACAACAAATGAATGTGTTAATATCTGTCGACGTACTACGATAAAATTCTGGACTACCATCACCCGCACCAAATTATGCAATGAAAACAAAAAAAAAACATTCCATGCCTTACATACATCTCACTCGCACAGTTTAGTGATATTTTTCTTTATTAATGCATGCCAAGGACAGCTTCTCGGAGAGCCTCTCCGGATAGCAGCTCGGAGAGCCGCTGAGGACAGCAGCTCTGAGAGCCACTTAGGACAGCAGCTCGGAGAGCTGCACGGCGCAGCAGCTTGGGCCATCGTCAGTCAGATATTCTTCTATAACACACAAAAAGTATCACGGTAGCATCTTAAAACATTAGCATTACTTTCTTCAGTGTGACAACTAATAAGATTCAATTATTTATGAGCGTAAGTAATAGTTAAAAACAAATGAATGTGTTAATATCTGTCGACGTACTACGATAAAATTCTGGACTACCATCACCCGCACCTCATTATGCAATGAAAACAAAAAAAAACATTCCATGCCTTACATACATCTCACTCGCCCAGTTTAGTGATATTTTTCTTTATTAATGCATACCAAAGACAGCTTCTCGGAGAGCCTCTCCGGATAGCAGCTCGGAGAGCCGCTGAGGACAGCAGCTCGGAGAGCCACTCAGGACAGCAGCTCGGAGAGCTGCACGGCGCAGCAGCTTAGGCCATCGTCAGTCAGATATTCTTCTATAACACACAAAAAGTATCACGGTAGCATCTTAAAACATTAGCATTACTTTCTTCAGTGTGACAACTAATAAGATTCAATTATTTATGAGCGTGAGTAATAGTTAAAAACAAATAAATGTGTTAATATCTGTCGACGTACTACGATCAAATTCTGGACTTCCATCACCCGCACCACATTATGCAATGAAAACAAAAAAAAAAACATTCCATGCCTTACACACATCTCACTCGCACAGTTTAGTGATATTTTTCTTTATTAATGCATACCAAAGACAGCTTCTCGGAGAGCCTCTCCGGATAGCAGCTCGGAGAGCCGCTGAGGACAGCAGCTCGGAGAGCCACTCAGGACAGCAGCTCGGAGAGCTGCACGGCGCAGCAGCTTGGGCCATCGTCAGTCAGATATTCTTCTATAACACACAAAAAGTATCACGGTAGCATCTTAAAACATTAGCATTACTTTCTTCAGTGTGACAACTAATAAGATTCAATTATTTATGAAAGTGAGTAATAGTTAAAAACAAATGAATGTGTTAATATCTGTCGACGTACTACGATAAAATTCTGGACTTCCATTACCCGCACCACATTATGCAATGAAAACAAAAAAAAACATTCCATGCCTTACATATATCTTACTTACACAGTTTAGTGATATTTTTCTTTATTAATGCATACCAAAGACAGCTTCTCGGAGAGCCTCTCCGGATAGCAGCTCGGAGAGCCGCTGAGGACAGCAGCTCGGAGAGCCACTCAGGACAGCAGCTCTGAGAGCTGCACGGCGCAGCAGCTTGGGCCATCGTCAGTCGGATATTCTTCTATAACACACAAAAAGTATCACGGTAGCATCTTAAAACATTAGCATTACTTTCTTCAGTGTGACAACTAATAAGATTCAATTATTTATGAGCGTGAGTAATAGTTAAAAACAAATGAATGTGTTAATATCTGTCGACGTACTACGATCAAATTCTGGACTACCTTCACCCGCACCACATTATGCAATGAAAACCAAAAAAAACATTCCATGCCTTACATACATCTCACTCGCACAGTTTAGTGATATTTTTCTTTATTAATGTATACCAAAGACAGCTTCTCGGAGAGCCTCTCCGGTTAGCAGCTCGGAGAGCCGCTGAGGACAGCAGCTCGGAGAGCCACTCAGGACAGCAGCTCGGAGAGCTGCACGGCGTAGCAGCTTGGGCCATCGTCAGTCAGATATTCTTCTATAACACACAAAAAGTATCACGGTAGCATCTTAAAACATTAGCATTACTTTCTTCAGTGTGACAACTAATAAGATTCAATTATTTATGAGCGTGAGTAATAGTTAAAAACAAATGAATGTGTTAATATCTGTCGACGTACTACGATCAAATTCTGGACTACCATAACCCGCACCACATTATGCAATTAAAACAAAAAAAAAACATTCCATGCCTTACATATATCTTACTTACACAGTTTAGTGATATTTTTCTTTATTAATGCATACCAAAGACAGCTTCTCGGAGAGCCTCTCCGGATAGCAGCTCGGAGAGCCGCTGAGGACAGCAGCTCGGAGAGCCACTCAGGACAGCAGCTCTGAGAGCTGCACGGCGCAGCAGCTTGGGCCATCGTCAGTCAGATATTCTTCTA
Organism: Selenia dentaria; assembly: GCA_917880725.1. Lineage (NCBI taxonomy): Eukaryota > Metazoa > Arthropoda > Insecta > Lepidoptera > Geometridae > Selenia > Selenia dentaria. Next base: position 12,749,699 of record OU862888.1, on the reverse strand, counting down.
TAACACAAAAAAAGTATCACGGTAGCATCTTAAAACATTAGCATTACTTTCTTCAGTGTGACAACTTATAAGATTCAATTATTTACGAGCGTGAGTAATAGTTAAAAACAAATGAATGTGTTAATATCTGTCGACGTACTACGATAAAATTCTGGACTACCATCACCCGCACCACATTATGCAATGAAAACAAAAAAAAACATTCCATGCCTTACATACATCTCACTCGCCCAGTTTAGTGATATTTTTCTTTATTAATGCATACCAAAGACAGCTTCTCGGAGAGCCTCTCCGGATAGCAGCTCGGAGAGCCGCTGAGGACAGCAGCTCGGAGAGCCACTCAGGACAGCAGCTCGGAGAGCTGCACGGCGCAGCAGCTTGGGCCATCGTCAGTCAGATATTCTTCTATAACACACAAAAAGTATCACGGTAGCATCTTAAAACATTAGCATTACTTTCTTCAGTGTGACAACTAATAAGATTCAATTATTTATGAGCGTGAGTAATAGTTAAAAACAAATGAATGTGTTAATATCTGTCGACGTACTACGATCAAATTCTGGACTACCATCACCCGCACCACATTATGCAATGAAAACAAAAAAAAACATTCCATGCCTTACATACATCTCACTTGCACAGTTTAGTGATATTTTTCTTTATTAATGCATACCAAAGACAGCTTCTCGGAGAGCCTCTCCGGATAGCAGCTCGGAGAGCCGCTGAGGACAGCAGCTCGGAGAGCCACTCAGGACAGCAGCTCGGAGAGCTGCACGGCGCAGCAGCTTGGGCCATCGTCAGTCAGATATTCTTCTATAACACACAAAATGTATCACGGTAGCATCTTAAAACATTAGCATTACTTTCTTCAGTGTGACAACTAATAAGATTCAATTATTTATGAGCGTGAGTAATAGTTAACAACAAATGAATGTGTTAATATCTGTCGACGTACTACGATAAAATTCTGGACTACCATCACCTGCACCAAATTATGCAATGAAAACAAAAAAAAAGACATTCCATGCCTTACATACATCTCACTCGCACAGTTTCGTGATATTTTTCTTTATTAATGCATACCAAGGACAGCTTCTCGGAGAGCCTCTCCGGATAGCAGCTCGGAGAGCCGCTGAGGACAGCAGCTCTGAGAGCCACTCAGGACAGCAGCTCGGAGAGCTGCACGGCGCAGCAGCTTGGGCCATCGTCAGTCAGATATTCTTCTATAACACACAAAAAGTATCACGGTAGCATCTTAAAACATTAGCATTACTTTCTTCAGTGTGACAACTAATAAGATTCAATTATTTATGAGCGTGAGTAATAGTTAAAAACAAATGAATGTGTTAATATCTGTCGACGTACTACGATAAAATTCTGGACTACCATCACCCGCACCACATTATGCAATGAAAACAAAAAAAAAACATTCCATGCCTTACATACATCTCACTTGCACAGTTTAGTAAATTTTTTTTATTAATGCATACCAAAGACAGCTTCTCGGAGAGCCTCTCCGGATAGCAGCTCGGAGAGCCGCTGAAGACAGCAGCCCGGAGAGCCACTCAGGACAGCAGCTCGGAGAGGCGCAGCAGCTTGGGCCATCGTCAGTCAGATATTCTTCTATAACACACAAAAAGTATCACGGTAGCATCTTAAAACATTAGCATTACTTTCTTCAGTGTGACAACTAATAAGATTCAATTATTTATGAGCGTGAGTAATAGTTAACAACAAATGAATGTGTTAATATCTGTCGACGTACTACGATAAAATTCTGGACTACCATCACCCGCACCATATTATGCAATGAAAACAAAAAAAAAACATTCCATGCCTTACATACATCTCACTCGCATAGTTTAGTGATATTTTTCTTTATTAATGCATACCAAAGACAGCTTCTCGGAGAGCCTCTCCGGATAGCAGCTCGGAGAGCCGCTGAGGACAGCAGCTCGGAGAGCCACTCAGGACAGCAGCTCTGAGAGCTGCACGGCGCAGCAGCTTGGGCCATCGTCAGTCAGATATTCTTCTATAACACACAAAAAGTATCACGGTAGCATCTTAAAACATTAGCATTACTTTCTTCAGTGTGACAACTAATAAGATTCAATTATTTATGAGCGTGAGTAATAGTTAAAAACAAATGAATGTGTTAATATCTGTCGACGTACTACGATCAGATTCTGGACTACCATCACCCGCACCACATTATGCAATGAAAACAAAAAAAAAACATTCCATGCCTTACATACATCTCACTTGCACAGTTTAGTGATATTTTTCTTTATTAATGCATACCAAAGACAGCTTCTCGGAGAGCCTCTCCGGATAGCAGCTCGGAGAGCCGCTGAGGACAGCAGCTCGGAGAGCCACTCAGGACAGCAGCTCGGAGAGCTGCACGGCGCAGGAGCTTGGGCCATCGTCAGTCAGATATTCTTCTATAACACACAAAAAGTATCACGGTAGCATCTTAAAACATTAGCATTACTTTCTTCAGTGTGACAACTAATAAGATTCAATTATTTATGAGCGTGAGTAATAGTTAAAAACAAATGAATGTGTTAATATCTGTCGACGTACTACGATCAAATTCTGGACTACCATCACCCGCACCAAATTATGCAATGAAAACAAAAAAAAAAACATTCCATGCCTTACATACATCTCACTCGCACAGTTTAGTGATATTTTTCTTTATTAATGCATACCAAGGACAGCTTCTCGGAGAGCCTCTCCGGATAGCAGCTCGGAGAGCCGCTGAGGACAGCAGCTCTGAGAGCCACTCAGGACAGCAGCTCGGAGAGCTGCACGGCGCAGCAGCTTGGGCCATCGTCAGTCAGATATTCTTCTATAACACACAAAAAGTATCACGGTAGCATCTTAAAACATTAGCATTACTTTCTTCAGTGTGACAACTAATAAGATTCAATTATTTATGAGCGTGAGTAATAGTTAAAAACAAATGAATGTGTTAATATCTGTCGACGTACAACGATAAAATTCTGGACTACCATCACCCGCACCACATTATGCAATGAAAACAAAAACAAAACATTCCATGCCTTACATACATCTCACTCGCACAGTTTAGTGATATTTTTCTTTATTAATGCATACCAAAGACAGCTTCTCGGAGAGCCGCTGAAGACAGCAGCTCGGAGAACCACTCAGGACAGCAGCTCTGAGAGCTGCACGGCGCAGCAGCTTGGGCCATCGTCAGTCAGATATTCTTCTATAACACACAAAAAGTATCACGGTAGCATCTTAAAACATTAGCATTACTTTCTTCAGTGTGACAACTAATAAGATTCAATTATTTATGAGCGTGAGTAATAGTTAAAAACAAATGAATGTGTTAATATCTGTCGACGTACTACGATAAAATTCTGGACTACCATCACCCGCACCACATTATGAAATGAAAACAAAAAAAAACATTCCATGCCTTACATACATCTCACTCGCACAGTTTAGTGATATTTTTCTTTATTAATGCATACCAAGGACAGCTTCTCGGAGAGCCTCTCCGGATAGCAGCTCGGAGAGCCGCTGAGGACAGCAGCTCGGAGAGCCACTCAGGACAGCAGCTCGGAGAGCTGCACGGCGCAGCAGCTTGGGCCATCGTCAGTCAGATATTCTTCTATAACACACAAAAAGTATCACGGTAGCATCTTAAAACATTAGCATTACTTTCTTCAGTGTGACAACTAATAAGATTCAATTATTTATGAGCGTGAGTAATAGTTAAAAACAAATGAATGTGTTAATATCTGTCGACGTACTACGATCAAATTCTGGACTACCATCACCCGCACCACATTATGCAATGAAAACAAAAAAAAAAACATTCCATGCCTTACACACATCTCACTCGCACAGTTTAGTGATATTTTTCTTTATTAATGCATACCAAAGACAGCTTCTCGGAGAGCCTCTCCGGATAGCAGCTCGGAGAGCCGCTGAGGACAGCAGCTCGGAGAGCCACTCAGGACAGCAGCTCGGAGAGCTGCACGGCGCAGCAGCTTGGGCCATCGTCAGTCAGATATTCTTCTATAACACACAAAAAGTATCACGGTAGCATCTTAAAACATTAGCATTACTTTCTTCAGTGTGACAACTAATAAGATTCAATTATTTATGAGCGTGAGTAATAGTTAAAAACAAATGAATGTGTTAATATCTGTCGACGTACTACGATAAAATTCTGGACTACCATTACCCGCACCACATTATGCAATGAAAACAAAAAAAAAACATTCCATGCCTTACATATATCTTACTTACACAGTTTAGTGATATTTTTCTTTATTAATGCATACCAAAGACAGCTTCTCGGAGAGCCTCTCCAGATAGCAGCTCGGAGAGCCTCTCCGGATAGCAGCTCGGAGAGCCGCTGAGGACAGCAGCTCGGAGAGCCACTCAGGACAGCAGCTCGGAGAGCTGCACGGCGCAGCAGCTTGGGCCATCGTCAGTCAGATATTCTTCTATAACACACAAAAAGTATCACGGTAGCATCTTAAAACATGAGCATTACTTTCTTCAGTGTGACAACTAATAAGATTCAATTATTTATGAGCGTGAGTAATAGTTAAAAACAAATGAATGTGTTAATATCTGTCGACGTACTACGATCAAATTCTGGACTACCATCACCCGCACCACATTATGCAATGAAAACCAAAAAAAACATTCCATGCCTTACATACATCTCACTCGCACAGTTTAGTGATATTTTTCTTTATTAATGCATACCAAAGACAGCTTCTCGGAGAGCCTCTCCGGATAGCAGCTCGGAGAGTCGCTGAGGACAGCAGCTCGGAGAGCCACTCAGGACAGCAGCTCGGAGAGCTGCACGGCGCAGCAGCTCGGAGAGCTGCACGGCGCAGCAGCTTGGGCCATCGTCAGTCAGATATTCTTCTATAACACACAAAAAGTATCACGGTAGCATCTTAAAACATTAGCATTACTTTCTTCAGTGTGACAACTAATAAGATTCAATTATTTATGAGCGTGAGTAATAGTTAAAAACAAATGAATGTGTTAATATCTGTCGACGTACTACGATCAAATTCTGGACTACCATCACCCGCACCAAATTATGCAATGAAAACAAAAAAAAAAACATTCCATGCCTTACATACATCTCACTCGCACAGTTTAGTGATATTTTTCTTTATTAATGCATACCAAGGACAGCTTCTCGGAGAGCCTCTCCGGATAGCAGCTCGGAGAGCCGCTGAGGACAGCAGCTCTGAGAGCCACTCAGGACAGCAGCTCGGAGAGCTGCACGGCGCAGCAGCTTGGGCCATCGTCAGTCAGATATTCTTCTATAACACACAAAAAGTATCACGGTAGCATCTTAAAACATTAGCATTACTTTCTTCAGTGTGACAACTAATAAGATTCAATTATTTATGAGCGTGAGTAATAGTTAAAAACAAATGAATGTGTTAATATCTGTCGACGTACAACGATAAAATTCTGGACTACCATCACCCGCACCACATTATGCAATGAAAACAAAAACAAAACATTCCATGCCTTACATACATCTCACTCGCACAGTTTAGTGATATTTTTCTTTATTAATGCATACCAAAGACAGCTTCTCGGAGAGCCGCTGAAGACAGCAGCTCGGAGAACCACTCAGGACAGCAGCTCTGAGAGCTGCACGGCGCAGCAGCTTGGGCCATCGTCAGTCAGATATTCTTCTATAACACACAAAAAGTATCACGGTAGCATCTTAAAACATTAGCATTACTTTCTTCAGTGTGACAACTAATAAGATTCAATTATTTATGAGCGTGAGTAATAGTTAAAAACAAATGAATGTGTTAATATCTGTCGACGTACTACGATAAAATTCTGGACTACCATCACCCGCACCACATTATGAAATGAAAACAAAAAAAAACATTCCATGCCTTACATACATCTCACTCGCACAGTTTAGTGATATTTTTCTTTATTAATGCATACCAAGGACAGCTTCTCGGAGAGCCTCTCCGGATAGCAGCTCGGAGAGCCGCTGAGGACAGCAGCTCGGAGAGCCACTCAGGACAGCAGCTCGGAGAGCTGCACGGCGCAGCAGCTTGGGCCATCGTCAGTCAGATATTCTTCTATAACACACAAAAAGTATCACGGTAGCATCTTAAAACATTAGCATTACTTTCTTCAGTGTGACAACTAATAAGATTCAATTATTTATGAGCGTGAGTAATAGTTAAAAACAAATGAATGTGTTAATATCTGTCGACGTACTACGATCAAATTCTGGACTACCATCACCCGCACCACATTATGCAATGAAAACAAAAAAAAAAACATTCCATGCCTTACACACATCTCACTCGCACTGTTTAGTGATATTTTTCTTTATTAATGCATACCAAAGACAGCTTCTCGGAGAGCCTCTCCGGATAGCAGCTCGGAGAGCCGCTGAGGACAGCAGCTCGGAGAGCCACTCAGGACAGCAGCTCGGAGAGCTGCACGGCGCAGCAGCTTGGGCCATCGTCAGTCAGATATTCTTCTATAACACACAAAAAGTATCACGGTAGCATCTTAAAACATTAGCATTACTTTCTTCAGTGTGACAACTAATAAGATTCAATTATTTATGAGCGTGAGTAATAGTTAAAAACAAATGAATGTGTTAATATCTGTCGACGTACTACGATAAAATTCTGGACTACCATTACCCGCACCACATTATGCAATGAAAACAAAAAAAAAACATTCCATGCCTTACATATATCTTACTTACACAGTTTAGTGATATTTTTCTTTATTAATGCATACCAAAGACAGCTTCTCGGAGAGCCTCTCCAGATAGCAGCTCGGAGAGCCGCTGAAGACAGCAGCCCGGTGAGGCACTCAGGACAGCAGCTCGGAGAGCTGCACGGCGCAGCAGCTTGGGCCATCGTCAGTCAGATATTCTTCTATAACACACAAAAAGTATCACGGTAGCATCTTAAAACATTAGCATTACTTTCTTCAGTGTGACAACTAATAAGATTCAATTATTTATGAGCTTGAGTAATAGTTATAAACAAATTAATGTGTTAATATCTGTCGACGTACTACGATCAAATTCTGGACTACCATCACCCGCACCACATTATGCAATGAAAACCAAAAAAAACATTCCATGCCTTACATACATCTCACTCGCACAGTTTAGTGATATTTTTCTTTATTAATGCATACCAAAGACAGCTTCTCGGAGAGCCTCTCCGGATAGCAGCTCGGAGAGCCGCTGAGGACAGCAGCTCGGAGAGCCACTCAGGACAGCAGCTCGGAGAGCTGCACGGCGCAGCAGCTCGGAGAGCTGCACGGCGCAGCAGCTTGGGCCATCGTCAGTCAGATATTCTTCTATAACACACAAAAAGTATCACGGTAGCATCTTAAAACATTAGCATTACTTTCTTCAGTGTGACAACTAATAAGATTCAATTATTTATGAGCGTGAGTAATAGTTAAAAACAAATGAATGTGTTAATATCTGTCGACGTACTACGATCAAATTCTGGACTACCATCACCCGCACCACATTATGCAATGAAAACAAAAAAAAAACATTCCATGCCTTACATACATCTCACTCGCACAGTTTAGTGATATTTTTCTTTATTAATGCATACCAAAGACAGCTTCTCGGAGAGCCTCTCCGGATAGCAGCTCGGAGAGCCGCTGAAGACAGCAGCCCGGTGAGGCACTCAGGACAGCAGCTCGGAGAGCTGCACGGCGCAGCAGCTTGGGCCATCGTCAGTCAGATATTCTTCTATAACACACAAAAAGTATCACGGTAGCATCTTAAAACATTAGCATTACTTTCTTCAGTGTGACAACTAATAAGATTCAATTATTTATGAGCTTGAGTAATAGTTAAAAACAAATTAATGTGTTAATATCTGTCGACGTACTACGATAAAATTCTGGACTACCATAACCCGCACCACATTATGCAATTAAAACAAAAAAAAAACATTCCATGCCTTACATATATCTTACTTACACAGTTTAGTGATATTTTTCTTTATTAATGCATACTAAAGACAGCTTCTCGGAGAGCCTCTCCGGATAGCAGCTCGGAGAGCCGCTGAGGACAGCAGCTCGGAGAGCCACTCAGGACAGCAGCTCTGAGAGCTGCACGGCGCAGCAGCTTGGGCCATCGTCAGTCAGATATTCTTCTATAACACACAAAAAGTATCACGGTAGCATCTTAAAACATTAGCATTACTTTCTTCAGTGTGACAACTAATAAGATTCAATTATTTATGAGCGTGAGTAATAGTTAAAAACAAATGAATGTGTTAATATCTGTCGACGTACTACGATCAAATTCTGGACTACCATCACCCGCACCACATTATGCAATGAAAACAAAAAAAACATTCCATGCCTTACATACATCTCACTTGCACAGTTTAGTGATATTTTTCTTTATTAATGCATACCAAAGACAGCTTCTCGGAGAGCCTCTCCGGATAGCAGCTCGGAGAGCCGCTGAGGACAGCAGCTCGGAGAGCCACTCAGGACAGCAGCTCGGAGAGCTGCACGGCGCAGCAGCTTGGGCCATCGTCAGTCAGATATTCTTCTATAACACACAAAAAGTATCACGGTAGCATCTTAAAACATTAGCATTACTTTCTTCAGTGTGACAACTAATAAGATTCAATTATTTATGAGCGTGAGTAATAGTTCGATGAATGATTACGGCGGCCAACGGCGACAGAGAGCGGACGTGCTTTAACGTGATTGATCGAATTATTTTATTAAAATGTATAGGAATGTATGCAGTGGGTGTAGTGCAGTTATTTACGATATTTTATTCATGGAGTGTTCGGAAGAAAGATGCAAAAAGTTATATCATCTGAAGTGCCTAAACATACCAAAGGAGAAGTTCGAAGCGTTGACGCAAGAATACAAAGCAAATTGGGTGTGTCCAGAGTGTATACGGGTAATCCCGAAGACCGGCAACACCAATACACCAGTCCGTGGCAATCCTGTGTTAAACAAAACGTTCACACCATTATCTCACGTGAATGTAAATCGCGGTAGTCAGAATGAAGACCTCTCTATTATTATGGACACTGAGTGTAAAGTTCTTAAAGAACTGCAGGAATTAAGAACGGAGATGAAAATATGTATGGCCGAGCAAGCCAAGAAATATGAGTTACTTCATAACCAGTTCAAGAAGACGGAAACTGAATTACGAGAGATTCGAAAAAAAATGACGGTAGATGGAGAAAACGACGAAAAAGTGCAGTTGTTACAAGCTGAAGTTAAACTGTTAAGAGAGAAAAACGAACAGTTGGAGGCTGAACAAACAGCCAAGACACGTAATAGCAAGATTACCACGGGAAAAGATAAGAATGTTTCTAAAAGTTATGCATCAGTGGTGGTACCTACCCTCCATAAAAATCAAGACCGTTGTGGGGCCACGAAACTGGAGACTTTACAGACAGAACAAAATACTAATAAAGTGAATAATATGATGAGTCAAAAGCTTATTACGGAAAAAGGCGGGAAAGCCAGGGAAAAAATACCTACCATGGAAAATTTAACAGGACATAAGAAAGTGCTGGATTCGGAATGAGATTGGGCAGTTATAAACAGGAAGAAGAAAAGATATCCAACTACGGGAGTGCAAAAAGGCGGTCTCGGAGACGGGACTGGGATAGAAATACAAGGGACCGAGCGCAAAAAATACTTGCATGTTTGGCGACTGCGCAAAGAGACCACAGCAGAACAAATGGAGAGTTATACTAAAAAGTTATTTACCGACAATAATATCTCACTAAAGGTAGACAAAATAAATCACAAGACGGAAAGAGACTATGCGTCTTTTATTATAAGCGTACCAGAAAGTAAATATGAAGATCTGTCTAACCCTCAAAATTGGCCCGTTAACGTAGAATTCTGTGAATGGGTGTGGTTTCGAAAATCGGGTGGGTTCGGAACGTCAAACCCACCCAAAGTTAGGCAAAAACACGAGTAACTATACAGAAATTCTGATTTATTATCAGAATGTGCGAGGGCTCAGGACTAAACTTGATACATTTTATTTAGGGGTGGAAACATCTAACGCAGACCTGATAGCCGTGACGGAAACAGGATTTAATGAATCTGTCCACGACGCAGAAATAATTCCACCAAATTACACAATATTTCGATGCGACAGAGCAGATGGAAGAAAGCAGGGCGGTGCGAGTTTAGTGGCCACACCGCGCTTAGAGCTATGACACATACCGGCTTTGACAGAGGTAAACATTGACGACCATTGTTTCGAACTTATTATCAATGCTGTTTACCTTTGTAATATATTTCTGTTTTTGATAATTGTAGTATATATACCACCAAGAAGCATAGAAAACGAATATATGTTATTATTTAAGCTTATTGAAGAACATTGTAATAATTATAAGGAAGTTATTGTTTTAGGAGATTTTAACTTGTATTCTTGTTCTAAAAATGTAAATAATTATTTTGAATATTTTTTAACTTACTGTGGATTCAATCAATGTAACAAGGTAAACAATTGCAATAATAGGCAATTAGATTTAATTTTAAGTACATTTCCGGACAGTGACAGTGTGCGAGTGGGGGCGGCAGAGATGCCACTCGTGTCGGTAGACGAGTATCACCCGGCGCTCGAGGTGTCGGTGCGGCTCCCGCGACGGCGCGATCTCGCACAGCGCGGTCCCGCCGACGCGGCCGCCGCGACCGGCTCATACATACCTGGATTGACTATACGAAACTACAATTATAAAAAGGCGAACTTTCCGTTATTGTATAGTTTGATAGCGACACTAGACTGGACTCCGATTTATGAGTTAGGCTTGGAAAATAGTTTAGATTTTTTTTACAATAATTTGTATGACATTATTGACTATTGTGTTCCGAGAAAACGAAATGGGTCTAACTCTCAGCACGTTTACCCAGAGTGGTATACGGCAGATATAATAAAAGACATTAAACTAAAATCGCGATTGCACAAACAATATAAATCAAGTGGAACGGACATTGACTATAAAGAGTTTTCCGCATGTAGGGCCAGAGTTAAAACAAATATATCTTTGGCAGAGAAGCAATATAAGCTGTATGTTCAAAGTCAGTTGCAGAGAGACCCGAAGTCCTTTTGGGATTATGCAAACTCGAAAAGAGGATGCAGAACTCCGAAAAAGTTCGTAAAGGATGGAAAGGTAATGACTGAGGGAGAATGTGCTGAGGAATTTGCTAAATATTTTCATTCGGTTTATAGCTCGGAGACAGCGCAACTGGATGTAAGTAAGGCGATTGCCGAAGCAGGAGGCGAAAACGTAACAGCACGGATACATCTGGATGGTCTTCAGTTCCAAGAGGTCCTCGATGCGATCAATAAACTTAAGCCGAAGAAATCAGCAGGTCCAGATGGAATACCGCCCTATATCTTCAGAGATTGTAGACAAGTTATAGCCAAGCCGCTCCACCACATATTCAACCTTTGTCTGAAGCAAGCAGAATTTCCAGAAAGATGGAAAATCACCAGAGTTGTACCAGTACCGAAAGGGAAATCCTGTACAAAGGTAGATCAATACAGACCAGTCGCCATACTGTCAACTGCGGCGAAGGTGTTGGAGTCGGCTATTCATAAGAGCATATCATCTCAAGTGAGCCCTCAGCTCTCGGATGCTCAACATGGCTTTCGGACGGGAAGAAGCACCACCAGTAATTTACTCAGCCATATGACATATCTGTTGCCGGCAGTAGATGGTGGGGGGAAGACGGATTCTGCGTATTTTGACTTTAAAAAAGCGTTCGACCTAGTCGATAATGACGTCTTGTTGAAAAAGTTAGCAGGGTTCGGCTTCACCCTACATCTTCTGAAATTTTTTGCCAGTTATATGACAGATCGGCGGCAATATGTAGAGTACTCGGGGCATAGGTCTGAACCGTATTTGACCAGGTCAGGCGTATATCAAGGCAGTAATTTAGGCCCATTGCAGTTTATTTTAATGATCAATGACTTGCCATCAGCGGTGCAATATTCTAGATGCTTATTATTCGCCGACGACTTAAAGCTTTCTCTAGTCATTAATGAAGAGAGAGATTGTGCAAGACTGCAGGAGGATATAAACAGAGTTGTGGCTTGGAGTAAGGAAAACCATTTGCAATTTAATGTATCCAAGTGCATGACAATTAGTTTCACAAGGGAACGTAATCCCACACTACACACTTACAACATAGACGGGGTACCGATGGTCAGAGTCAAAGAGGTGAGAGATTTGGGAGTTAATTTTAACCCAGAGTTGACTTTTCGGGACCACATTGTTAAGGTTTGTAAAAAATCCTTCAGAAATTTAGGGTTTATTCTCCGTACGGCTAAGGGTTTCACAAATATTGGAGCCGTGTCTGCCCTTTATAACGCTTTAGTGAGGAGCCATTTAGAATGCAATAGCGTCATTTGGTCACCAAACGAAACAAAGTATGTCCTAATGGTAGAAAGGATACAGAATAAATTCGTTAGGTACCTATATTTAAAACAGTATGGGGTGTATCCTTTCTATCCATTAATGTATCCGAGTCTGTTTGTATTGGGGATGGTGGGATATAATGAACTGAGGGTCAGAAGGGAACTAACACTCATTATTTATATATTTAAGATAATAAGAGGGAAGATTTATAATCCCGATATATTGTCGCAAGTAGGATTATGCGTGCCGGATGGATACGTGTGGCGGCGGCGACGGCCTCCTCTTCTGTGGGTGCCGCCCGCTAGAACTAAACTCCTGAAGGAGGCGCCTCTGACGCGTACGTTTCGCACATTAAATTTAATAGCGGAGCAAATAGATATATTTGCCTCTACTCTGAATGAATTTACAAGAGTTACTTTATATATTTTGTGTTACCATATAAGATAATGTAAATAGTATTATATACATATAACTAAACTATCGCATTAGTATCTCACTGTAATGATAGTCTAAGTTTTGGATAATAAATAAATAAAAAAAAAAAAAAAGTTAACAACAAATGAATGTGTTAATATCTGTCGACGTACTACGATAAAATTCTGGACTACCATCACCCGCACCAAATTATGCAATGAAAACAAAAACAAAACATTCCATGCCTTACATACATCTCACTCGCACAGTTTAGTGATATTTTTCTTTATTAATGCATACCAAGGACAGCTTCTCGGAGAGCCTCTCCGGATAGCAGCTCGGAGAGCCGCTGAGGACAGCAGCTCTGAGAGCCACTCAGGACAGCAGCTCGGAGAGCTGCACGGCGCAGCAGCTTGGGCCATCGTCAGTCAGATATTCTTCTATAACACACAAAAAGTATCACGGTAGCATCTTAAAACATTAGCATTACTTTCTTCAGTGTGACAACTAATAAGATTCAATTATTTATGAGCGTGAGTAATAGTTAAAAACAAATGAATGTGTTAATATCTGTCGACGTACTACGATAAAATTCTGGACTACCATCACCCGCACCACATTATGCAATGAAAACAAAAACAAAACATTCCATGCCTTACATACATCTCACTCGCACAGTTTAGTGATATTTTTCTTTATTAATGCATACCAAAGACAGCTTCTCGGAGAGCCTCTCCGGATAGCAGCTCGGAGAGCCGCTGAAGACAGCAGCTCGGAGAACCACTCAGGACAGCAGGTCGGAGAGCTGCACGGCGCAGCAGCTTGGGCCATCGTCAGTCAGATATTCTTCTATAACACACAAAAAGTATCACGGTAGCATCTTAAAACATTAGCATTACTTTCTTCAGTGTGACAACTAATAAGATTCAATTATTTATGAGCGTGATTAATAGTTAACAACAAATGAATGTGTTAATATCTGTCGACGTACTACGATAAAATTCTGGACTACCATCACCCGCACCACATTATGCAATGAAAACAAAAAAAAACATTCCATGCCTTACATACATCTCACTTGCACAGTTTAGTGATATTTTTCTTTATTAATGCATACCAAAGACAGCTTCTCGGAGAGCCTCTCCGGATAGCAGCTCGGAGAGCCGCTGAGGACAGCAGCTCGGAGAGCCACTCAGGACAGCAGCTCGGAGAGCTGCACGGCGCAGCAGCTTGGGCCATCGTCAGTCAGATATTCTTCTATAACACACAAAAAGTATCACGGTAGCATCTTAAAACATTAGCATTACTTTCTTCAGTGTGACAACTAATAAGATTCAATTATTTATGAGCGTGAGTAATAGTTAAAAACAAATGAATGTGTTAATATCTGTCGATGTACTACGATAAAATTCTGGACTTCCATCACCCGCACCACATTATGCAATGAAAACAAAAAAAAAACATTCCATGCCTTACATATATCTTACTTACACAGTTTAGTGATATTTTTCTTTATTAATGCATACCAAAGACAGCTTCTCGGAGAGCCTCTCCGAATAGCAGCTCGGAGAGCCGCTGAGGACAGCAGCTCGGAGAGCCACTCAGGACAGCAGCTCGGAGAGCTGCACGGCGCAGCAGCTTGGGCCATCGTCAGTCAGATATTCTTCTATAACACACAAAAAGTATCACGGTAGCATCTTAAAACATTAGCATTACTTTCTTCAGTGTGACAACTAATAAGGTTCAATTATTTATGAGCGTGAGTAATAGTTAAAAACAAATGAATGTGTTAATATCTGTCGACGTACTACGATCAAATTCTGGACTACCATCACCCGCACCACATTATGCAATGAAAACAAAAAAAAACATTCCATGCCTTACATACATCTCACTCGCACAGTTTAGTGATATTTTTCTTTATTAATGCATACCAAAGACAGCTTCTCGGAGAGCCTCTCCGGATAGCAGCTCGGAGAGCCGCTGAAGACAGCAGCCCGGTGAGGCACTCAGGACAGCAGCTCGGAGAGCTGCACGGCGCAGCAGCTTGGGCCATCGTCAGTCAGATATTCTTCTATAACACACAAAAAGTATCACGGTAGCATCTTAAAACATTAGCATTACTTTCTTCAGTGTGACAACTAATAAGATTCAATTATTTATGAGCTTGAGTAATAGTTAACAACAAATGAATGTGTTAATATCTGTCGACGTACTACGATAAAATTCTGGACTACCATCACCCGCACCAAATTATGCAATGAAAACAAAATAAAAACATTCCATGCCTTACATACATCTCACTCGCACAGTTTAGTGATATTTTTCTTTATTAATGCATACCAAGGACAGCTTCTCGGAGAGCCTCTCCGGATAGCAGCTCGGAGAGCCGCTGAGGACAGCAGCTCTGAGAGCCACTCAGGACAGCAGCTCGGAGAGCTGCACGGCGCAGCAGCTTGGGCCATCGTCAGTCAGATATTTTTCTATAACACACAAAAAGTATCACGGTAGCATCTTAAAACATTAGCATTACTTTCTTCAGTGTGACAACTAATAAGATTCAATTATTTATGAGCGTGAGTAATAGTTAAAAACAAATGAATGTGTTAATATCTGTCGACGTACTACGATAAAATTCTGGACTACCATCACCCGCACCACATTATGCAATGAAAACAAAAACAAAACATTCCATGCCTTAAATACATCTCACTCGCACAGTTTAGTGATATTTTTCTTTATTAATGCATACCAAAGACAGCTTCTCGAAGAGCCTCTCCGGATAGCAGCTCGGAGAGCCGCTGAAGACAGCAGCTCGGAGAACCACTCAGGACAGCAGCTCTGAGAGCTGCACGGCGCAGCAGCTTGGGCCATCGTCAGTCAGATATTCTTCTATAACACACAAAAAGTATCACGGTAGCATCTTAAAACATTAGCATTACTTTCTTCAGTGTGACAACTAATAAGATTCAATTATTTATGAGCGTGAGTAATAGTTAACAACAAATGAATGTGTTAATATCTGTCGACGTACTACGATAAAATTCTGGACTACCATCACCCGCACCACATTATGCAATGAAAACAAAAAAAAAACATTCCATGCCTTACATACATCTCACTCGCATAGTTTAGTGATATTTTTCTTTATTAATGCATACCAAGGACAGCTTCTCGGAGAGCCTCTCCGGATAGCAGCTCGGAGAGCCGCTGAGGACAGCAGCTCTGAGAGCCACTCAGGACAGCAGCTCGAAGAGCTGCACGGCGCAGCAGCTTGGGCCATCGTCAGTCAGATATTCTTCTATAACACACAAAAAGTATCACGGTAGCATCTTAAAACATTAGCATTACTTTCTTCAGTGTGACAACTAATAAGATTCAATTATTTATGAGCGTGAGTAATAGTTAAAAACAAATGAATGTGTTAATATCTGTCGACGTACTACGATCAAATTCTGGACTACCATCACCCGCACCACATTATGCAATGAAAACCAAAAAAAACATTCCATGCCTTACACACAACTCACTCGCACATTTTAGTGATATTTTTCTTTATTAATGCATACCAAAGACAGCTTCTCGGAGAGCCTCTCCGGATAGCAGCTCGGAGAGCCGCTGAGGACAGCAGCTCGGAGAGCCACTCAGGACAGCAGCTCGGAGAGCTGCACGGCGCAGCAGCTTGGGCCATCGTCAGTCAGATATTCTTCTATAACACACAAAAAGTATCACGGTAGCATCTTAAAACATTAGCATTACTTTCTTCAGTGTGACAACTAATAAGATTCAATTATTTATGAGCGTGAGTAATAGTTAAAAACAAATTAATGTGTTAATATCTGCCGACGTACTACGATAAAATTCTGGACTACCATCACCCGCACCACATTATGCAATGAAAACAAAAAAAAACATTCCATGCCTTACATACATCTCACTCGCACATTTTAGTGATATTTTTCTTTATTAATGCATACCAAAGACAGCTTCTCGGAGAGCCTCTCCGGATAGCAGCTCGGAGAGCAGCTGAGGACAGCAGCTCGGAGAGCCACTCAGGACAGCAGCTCGGAGAGCTGCACGGCGCAGCAGCTTGGGCCATCGTCAGTCAGATATTCTTCTATAACACACAAAAAGTATCACGGTAGCATCTTAAAACATTAGCATTACTTTCTTCAGTGTGACAACTAATAAGATTCAATTATTTATGAGCGTGAGTAATAGTTAAAAACAAATGAATGTGTTAATATCTGTCGACGTACTACGATAAAATTCTGGACTTCCATCACCCGCACAACATTATGCAATTAAAACAAAAACAAAACATTCCATGCCTTTCATACATCTCACTCGCACAGTTTAGTGATATTTTTCTTTATTAATGCATACCAAAGACAGCTTCTCGGAGAGCCTCTCCGGATAGCAGCTCGGAGAGCTGCTGAGGACAGCAGCTCGGAGAGCCACTCAGGACAGCAGCTCGGAGAGCTGCACGGCGCAGCAGCTTGGGCCATCGTCAGTCAGATATTCTTCTATAACACACAAAAAGTATCACGGTAGCATCTTAAAACATTAGCATTACTTTCTTCAGTGTGACAACTAATAAGATTCAATTATTTATGAGCGTGAGTAATAGTTAAAAACAAATGAATGTGTTAATATCTGTCGACGTACTACGATAAAATTCTGGACTTCCATCACCCGCACAACATTATGCAATTAAAACAAAAACAAAACATTCCATGCCTTACATACATCTCACTCGCACAGTTTAGTGATATTTTTCTTTATTAATGCATACCAAAGACAGCTTCTCGGAGAGCCTCTCCGGATAGCAGCTCGGAGAGCCGCTGAGGACAGCAGCTCGGAGAGCCACTCAGGACAGCAGCTCGGAGAGCTGCACGGCGCAGCAGCTTGGGCCATCGTCAGTCAGATATTCTTCTATAACACACAAAAAGTATCACGGTAGCATCTTAAAACATTAGCATTACTTTCTTCAGTGTGACAACTAATAAGATTCAATTATTTATGAGCGTGAGTAATAGTTAAAAACAAATGAATGTGTTAATATCTGTCGACGTACTACGATAAAATTCTGGACTAATATCACCCGCACCACATTATGCAATGAGAAGAAAAAAAAACATTCCATGCCTTACATACATCTCACTCGCACAGTTTAGTGATATTTTTCTTTATTAATGCATACCAAAGACAGCTTCTCGGAGAGCCTCTCCGGATAGCAGCTCGGAGAGCCGCTGAGGACAGCAGCCCGGAGAGCCACTCAGGACAGCAGCTCGGAGAGCTGCACGGCGCAGCAGCTTGGGCCATCGTCAGTCAGATATTCTTCTATAGCACACAAAAAGTATCACGGTAGCATCTTAAAACATTAGCATTACTTTCTTCAGTGTGACAACTAATAAGATTCAATTATTTATGAGCGTGAGTAATAGTTAAAAACAAATGAATGTGTTAATATCTGTCGACGTACTACGATCAAATTCTGGACTACCATCACCCGCACCACATTATGCAATGAAAACAAAAACAAAACATTCCATGCCTTACATACATCTCACTCGCACAGTTTAGTGATATTTTTCTTTATTAATGCATACCAAAGACAGCTTCTCGGAGAGCCTCTCCGGATAGCAGCTCGGAGAGCCGCTGAGGACAGCAGCCCGGAGAGCCACTCAGGACAGCAGCTCGGAGAGCTGCACGGCGCAGCAGCTTGGGCCATCGTCAGTCAGATATTCTTCTATAGCACACAAAAAGTATCACGGTAGCATCTTAAAACATTAGCATTACTTTCTTCAGTGTGACAACTAATAAGATTCAATTATTTATGAGCGTGAGTAATAGTTAAAAACAAATGAATGTGTTAATATCTGTCGACGTACTACGATAAAATTCTGGACTTCCATCACCCGCACAACATTATGCAATTAAAACAAAAACAAAACATTCCATGCCTTACATACATCTCACCCGCACAGTTTAGTGATATTTTTCTTTATTAATGCATACCAAAGACAGCTTCCCGGAGAGCCTCTCCGGATAGCAGCTCGGAGAGCCGCTGAAGACAGCAGCCCGGAGAGCCACTCAGGACAGCAGCTCGGAGAGGCGCAGCAGCTTGGGCCATCGTCAGTCAGATATTCTTCTATAACACACAAAAAGTATCACGGTAGCATCTTAAAACATTAGCATTACTTTCTTCAGTGTGACAACTTATTAGATTCAATTATTTATGAGCGTGAGTAATAGTTAAAAACAAATGAATGTGTTAATATCTGTCGACGTACTACGATAAAATTCTGGACTACCATCACCCGCACCACATTATGCAATGAAAACGAAAAAACATTCCATGCCTTTCATAGATCTCACTCGCACAGTTTAGTGATATTTTTCTTTATTAATGCATACCAAAGACAGCTTCTCGGAGAGCCTCTCCGGATAGCAGCTCGGAGAGCCGCTGAGGACAGCAGCTCGGAGAGCCACTCAGGATAGCAGCTCGGAGAGCTGCACGGCGCAGCAGCTTGGGCCATCGTCAGTCAGATATTCTTCTATAACACACAAAAAGTATCACGGTAGCATCTTAAAACATTAGCATTACTTTCTTCAGTGTGACAACTAATAAGATTCAATTATTTATGAGCGTGAGTAATAGTTAAAAACAAATGAATGTGTTAATATCTGTCGAAGTACTACGATAAAATTCTGGACTTCCATCACCCGCACAACATTATGAATTAAAACAAAAACAAAACATTCCATGCCTTACATACATCTCACTCGCACAGATTAGTGATATTTTTCTTTATTAATGCATACCAAAGACAGCTTCTCGGAGAGCCTCTCCGGATAGCAGCTCGGAGAGCCGCTGAGGACAGCAGCTCGGAGAGCCACTCAGGACAGCAGCTCGGAGAGCTGCACGGCGCAGCAGCTTGGGCCATTGTCAGTCAGATATTCTTCTATAACACACAAAAAGTATCACGGTAGCATCTTAAAACATTAGCATTACTTTCTTCAGTGTGACAACTAATAATATTCAATTATTTATGAGCGTGAGTAATAGTTAAAAACAAATGAATGTGTTAATATCTGTCGACGTACTACGATAAAATTCTGGACTTCCATCACCCGCAAAACATTATGCAATTAAAACAAAAACAAAACATTCCATGCCTTACATACATCTCACTCGCACAGTTTAGTGATATTTTTCTTTATTAATGCATACCAAAGACAGCTTCTCGGAGAGCCTCTCCGGATAGCAGCTCGGAGAGCCGCTGAGGACAGCAGCTCGGAGAGCCACTCAGGACAGCAGCTCGGAGAGCTGCACGGCGCAGCAGCTTGGGCCATTGTCAGTCAGATATTCTTCTATAACACACAAAAAGTATCACGGTAGCATCTTAAAACATTAGCATTACTTTCTTCAGTGTGACAACTAATAAGATTCAATTATTTATGAGCGTGAGTAATAGTTAAAAACAAATGAATGTGTTAATATCTGTCGAAGTACTACGATAAAATTCTGGACTTCCATCACCCGCACAACATTATGCAATTAAAACAAAAACAAAACATTCCATGCCTTACATACATCTCACTCGCACAGTTTAGTGATATTTTTCTTTATTAATGCATACCAAAGACAGCTTCTCGGAGAGCCTCTCCGGATAGCAGCTCGGAGAGCCGCTGAGGACAGCAGCTCGGAGAGCCACTCAGGACAGCAGCTCGGAGAGCTGCACGGCGCAGCAGCTTGGGCCATTGTCAGTCAGATATTCTTCTATAACACACAAAAAGTATCACGGTAGCATCTTAAAACATTAGCATTACTTTCTTCAGTGTGACAACTAATAAGATTCAATTATTTATGAGCGTGAGTAATAGTTAAAAACAAATGAATGTGTTAATATCTGTCGACGTACTACGATAAAATTCTGGACTTCCATCACCCGCACAACATTATGCAATGAAAACAAAAACAAAACATTCCATGCCTTACATACATCTCACTCGCACAGTTTAGTGATATTTTTCTTTATTAATGCATACCAAAGACAGCTTCTCGGAGAGCCTCTCCGGATAGCAGCTCGGAGAGCTGCTGAGGACAGCAGCTCGGAGAGCCACTCAGGACAGCAGCTCGGAGAGCTGCACGGCGCAGCAGCTTGGGCCATCGTCAGTCAGATATTCTTCTATAACACACAAAAAGTATCACGGTAGCATCTTAAAACATTAGCATTACTTTCTTCAGTGTGACAACTAATAAGATTCAATTATTTATGAGCGTGAGTAATAGTTAAAAACAAATGAATGTGTTAATATCTGTCGACGTACTAAGATAAAATTCTGGACTACCATCACCCGCACCACATTATGCAATGAAAACAAAAAAAAAACATTCCATGCCTTACATACATCTCACTTGCACAGTTTAGTAAATTTTTTTTATAAATGCATACCAAAGAAAGCTTCTCGGAGAGCCTCTCCGGATAGCAGCTCGGAGAGCCGCTGAAGACAGCAGCCCGGAGAGCCACTCAGGACAGCAGCTCGGAGAGGCGCAGCAGCTTGGGCCATCGTCAGTCAGATATTCTTCTATAACACACAAAAAGTATCACGGTAGCATCTTAAAACATTAGCATTACTTTCTTCAGTGTGACAACTAATAAGATTCAATTATTTATGAGCGTGAGTAATAGTTAAAAACAAATGAATGTGTTAATATCTGTCGACGTACTACGATAAAATTCTGGACTACCATCACCCGCACCACATTATGCAATGAAAACGAAAAAACATTCCATGCCTTTCATACATCTCACTCGCACAGTTTAGTGATATTTTTCTTTATTAATGCATACCAAAGACAGCTTCTCGGAGAGCATCTCCGGATAGCAGCTCGGAGAGCCGCTGAGGACAGCAGCTCGGAGAGCCACTCAGGACAGCAGCTCGGAGAGCTGCACGGCGCAGCAGCTTGGGCCATCGTCAGTCAGATATTCTTCTATAACACACAAAAAGTATCACGGTAGCATCTTAAAACATTAGCATTACTTTCTTCAGTGTGACAACTAATAAGATTCAATTATTTATGAGCGTGAGTAATAGTTAAAAACAAATGAATGTGTTAATATCTGTTGACGTACTACGATAATATTCTGGACTTCCATCACCCGCACAACATTATGCAATGAAAACAAAAACAAAACATTCCATGCCTTACATACATCTCACTCGCACAGTTTAGTGATATTTTTCTTTATTAATGCATACCAAAGACAGCTTCTCGGAGAGCCTCTCCGGATAGCAGCTCGGAGAGCCGTTGAGGACAGCAGCTCGGAGAGCTGCACGGCGCAGCAGCTTGGGCCATCGTCAGTCAGATATTCTTCTATAACACACAAAAAGTATCACGGTAGCATCTTAAAACATTAGCATTACTTTCTTCAGTGTGACAACTAATAAGATTCAATTATTTATGAGCGTGAGTAATAGTTAAAAACAAATGAATGTGTTAATATCTGTCGACGTACTACGATCAAATTCTGGACTACCATCACCCGCACCACATTATGCAATGAAAACAAAAAAAAACATTCCATGCCTTACACACATCTCACTCGCACATTTTAGTGATATTTTTCTTTATTAATGCATACCAAAGACAGCTTCTCGGAGAGCCTCTCCGGATAGCAGCTCGGAGAGCCGCTGAGGACAGCAGCTCGGAGAGCCACTCAGGACAGCAGCTCGGAGAGCTGCACGGCGCAGCAGCTTGGGCCATCGTCAGTCAGATATTCTTCTATAACACACAAAAAGTATCACGGTAGCATCTTAAAACATTAGCATTACTTTCTTCAGTGTGACAACTAATAAGATTCAATTATTTATGAGCGTGAGTAATAGTTAAAAACAAATGAATGTGTTAATATCTGCCGACGTACTACGATAAAATTCTGGACTACCATCACCCGCACCACATTATGCAATGAAAACAAAAAAAACATTCCATGCCTTACATACATCTCACTCGCACATTTTAGTGATATTTTTCTTTATTAATGCATACCAAAGACAGCTTCTCGGAGAGCCTCTCCGGATAGCAGCTCGGAGAGCCGCTGAGGACAGCAGCTCGGAGAGCCACTCAGAACAGCAGCTCGGAGAGCTGCACGGCGCAGCAGCTTGGGCCATCGTCAGTCAGATATTCTTCTATAACACACAAAAAGTATCACGGTAGCATCTTAAAACATTAGCATTACTTTCTTCAGTGTGACAACTAATAAGATTCAATTATTTATGAGCGTGAGTAATAGTTAAAAACAAATGAATGTGTTAATATCTGTCGACGTACTACGATAAAATTCTGGACTACCATCACCCGCACCACATTATGCAATGAAAACAAAAAAAAACATTCCATGCCTTACATACATCTCACTCGCCCAGTTTAGTGATATTTTTCTTTATTAATGCATACCAAAGACAGCTTCTCGGAGAGCCTCTCCGGATAGCAGCTCGGAGAGCCGCTGAGGACAGCAGCCCGGAGAGCCACTCAGGACAGCAGCTCGGAGAGCTGCACGGCGCAGCAGCTTGGGCCATCGTCAGTCAGATATTCTTCTATAGCACACAAAAAGTATCACGGTAGCATCTTAAAACATTAGCATTACTTTCTTCAGTGTGACAACTAATAAGATTCAATTATTTATGAGCGTGAGTAATAGTTAAAAACAAATGAATGTGTTAATATCTGTCGACGTACTACGATCAAATTCTGGACTACCATCACCCGCACCACATTATGCAATGAAAACAAAAAAAAAACATTCCATGCCTTACATACATCTCTCTCGCACAGTTTAGTGATATTTTTCTTTATTAATGCATACCAAAGACAGCTTCTCGGAGAGCCTCTCCGGATAGCAGCTCGGAGAGCTGCTGAGGACAGCAGCTCGGAGAGCCACTCAGGACAGCAGCTCGGAGAGCTGCACGGCGCAGCAGCTTGGGCCATCGTCAGTCAGATATTCTTCTATAACACACAAAAAGTATTACGGTAGCATCTTAAAACATTAGCATTACTTTCTTCAGTGTGACAACTAATAAGATTCAATTATTTATGAGCGTGAGTAATAGTTAAAAACAAATGAATGTGTTAATATCTGTCGACGTACTACGATAAAATTCTGGACTTCCATCACCCGCACAACATTATGCAATTAAAACAAAAACAAAACATTCCATGCCTTACACACATCTCACTCGCACATTTTAGTGATATTTTTCTTTATTAATGCATACCAAAGACAGCTTCTCGGAGAGCCTCTCCGGATAGCAGCTCGGAGAGCCGCTGAGGACAGCAGCTCGGAGAGCCACTCAGGACAGCAGCTCGGAGAGCTGCACGGCGCAGCAGCTTGGGCCATCGTCAGTCAGATATTCTTCTATAACACACAAAAAGTATCACGGTAGCATCTTAAAACATTAGCATTACTTTCTTCAGTGTGACAACTAATAAGATTCAATTATTTATGAGCGTGAGTAATAGTTAAAAACAAATGAATGTGTTAATATCTGCCGACGTACTACGATAAAATTCTGGACTACCATCACCCGCACCACATTATGCAATGAAAACAAAAAAAAACATTCCATGCCTTACATACATCTCACTCGCACATTTTAGTGATATTTTTCTTTATTAATGCATACCAAAGACAGCTTCTCGGAGAGCCTCTCCGGATAGCAGCTCGGAGAGCCGCTGAGGACAGCAGCTCGGAGAGCCACTCAGAACAGCAGCTCGGAGAGCTGCACGGCGCAGCAGCTTGGGCCATCGTCAGTCAGATATTCTTCTATAACACACAAAAAGTATCACGGTAGCATCTTAAAACATTAGCATTACTTTCTTCAGTGTGACAACTAATAAGATTCAATTATTTATGAGCGTGAGTAATAGTTAAAAACAAATGAATGTGTTAATATCTGTCGACGTACTACGATAAAATTCTGGACTACCATCACCCGCACCACATTATGCAATGAAAACAAAAAAAAACATTCCATGCCTTACATACATCTCTCTCGCACAGTTTAGTGATATTTTTCTTTATTAATGCATACCAAAGACAGCTTCTCGGAGAGCCTCTCCGGATAGCAGCTCGGAGAGCTGCTGAGGACAGCAGCTCGGAGAGCCACTCAGGACAGCAGCTCGGAGAGCTGCACGGCGCAGCAGCTTGGGCCATCGTCAGTCAGATATTCTTCTATAACACACAAAAAGTATTACGGTAGCATCTTAAAACATTAGCATTACTTTCTTCAGTGTGACAACTAATAAGATTCAATTATTTATGAGCGTGAGTAATAGTTAAAAACAAATGAATGTGTTAATATCTGTCGACGTACTACGATAAAATTCTGGACTTCCATCACCCGCACAACATTATGCAATTAAAACAAAAACAAAACATTCCATGCCTTACACACATCTCACTCGCACATTTTAGTGATATTTTTCTTTATTAATGCATACCAAAGACAGCTTCTCGGAGAGCCTCTCCGGATAGCAGCTCGGAGAGCCGCTGAGGACAGCAGCTCGGAGAGCCACTCAGGACAGCAGCTCGGAGAGCTGCACGGCGCAGCAGCTTGGGCCATCGTCAGTCAGATATTCTTCTATAACACACAAAAAGTATCACGGTAGCATCTTAAAACATTAGCATTACTTTCTTCAGTGTGACAACTAATAAGATTCAATTATTTATGAGCGTGAGTAATAGTTAAAAACAAATGAATGTGTTAATATCTGCCGACGTACTACGATAAAATTCTGGACTACCATCACCCGCACCACATTATGCAATGAAAACAAAAAAAAACATTCCATGCCTTACATACATCTCACTCGCACATTTTAGTGATATTTTTCTTTATTAATGCATACCAAAGACAGCTTCTCGGAGAGCCTCTCCGGATAGCAGCTCGGAGAGCCGCTGAGGACAGCAGCTCGGAGAGCCACTCAGAACAGCAGCTCGGAGAGCTGCACGGCGCAGCAGCTTGGGCCATCGTCAGTCAGATATTCTTCTATAACACACAAAAAGTATCACGGTAGCATCTTAAAACATTAGCATTACTTTCTTCAGTGTGACAACTAATAAGATTCAATTATTTATGAGCGTGAGTAATAGTTAAAAACAAATGAATGTGTTAATATCTGTCGACGTACTACGATAAAATTCTGGACTACCATCACCCGCACCACATTATGCAATGAAAACAAAAAAAAACATTCCATGCCTTACATACATCTCACTCGCCCAGTTTAGTGATATTTTTCTTTATTAATGCATACCAAAGACAGCTTCTCGGAGAGCCTCTCCGGATAGCAGCTCGGAGAGCCGCTGAGGACAGCAGCCCGGAGAGCCACTCAGGACAGCAGCTCGGAGAGCTGCACGGCGCAGCAGCTTGGGCCATCGTCAGTCAGATATTCTTCTATAGCACACAAAAAGTATCACGGTAGCATCTTAAAACATTAGCATTACTTTCTTCAGTGTGACAACTAATAAGATTCAATTATTTATGAGCGTGAGTAATAGTTAAAAACAAATGAATGTGTTAATATCTGTCGACGTACTACGATCAAATTCTGGACTACCATCACCCGCACCACATTATGCAATGAAAACAAAAAAAAAACATTCCATGCCTTACATACATCTCTCTCGCACAGTTTAGTGATATTTTTCTTTATTAATGCATACCAAAGACAGCTTCTCGGAGAGCATCTCCGGATAGCAGCTCGGAGAGCTGCTGAGGACAGCAGCTCGGAGAGCCACTCAGGACAGCAGCTCGGAGAGCTGCACGGCGCAGCAGCTTGGGCCATCGTCAGTCAGATATTCTTCTATAACACACAAAAAGTATTACGGTAGCATCTTAAAACTTTAGCATTACTTTCTTCAGTGTGACAACTAATAAGATTCAATTATTTATGAGCGTGAGTAATAGTTAAAAACAAATGAATGTGTTAATATCTGTCGACGTACTACGATAAAATTCTGGACTTCCATCACCCGCACAACATTATGCAATTAAAACAAAAACAAAACATTCCATGCCTTACATACATCTCACTCGCACAGTTTAGTGATATTTTTCTTTATTAATGCATACCAAAGACAGCTTCGAGAGCCTCTCCGGATAGCAGCTCGGAGAGCCGCTGAAGACAGCAGCCCGGAGAGCCACTCAGGACAGCAGCTCGGAGAGGCGCAGCAGCTTGGGCCATCGTCAGTCAGATATTCTTCTATAACACACAAAAAGTATCACGGTAGCATCTTAAAACATTAGCATTACTTTCTTCAGTGTGACAACTAATAAGATTCAATTATTTATGAGCGTGAGTAATAGTTAAAAACAAATGAATGTGTTAATATCTGTCGACGTACTACGATAAAATTCTGGACTACCATCACCCGCACCACATTATGCAATGAAAACGAAAAAACATTCCATGCCTTTCATACATCTCACTCGCACAGTTTAGTGATATTTTTCTTTATTAATGCATACCAAAGACAGCTTCTCGGAGAGCCTCTCCGGATAGCAGCTCGGAGAGCCGCTGAGGACAGCAGCTCGGAGAGCCACTCAGGACAGCAGCTCGGAGAGCTGCACGGCGCAGCAGCTTGGGCCATCGTCAGTCAGATATTCTTCTATAACACACAAAAAGTATCACGGTAGCATCTTAAAACATTAGCATTACTTTCTTCAGTGTGACAACTAATAAGATTCAATTATTTATGAGCGTGAGTAATAGTTAAAAACAAATGAATGTGTTAATATCTGTCGACGTACTACGATAAAATTCTGGACTAATATCACCCGCACCACATTATGCAATGAGAACAAAAAAAAACATTCCATGCCTTACATACATCTCACTCGCACAGTTTAGTGATATTTTTCTTTATTAATGCATACCAAAGACAGCTTCTCGGAGAGCCTCTCCGGATAGCAGCTCGGAGAGCCGCTGAGGACAGCAGCCCGGAGAGCCACTCAGGACAGCAGCTCGGAGAGCTGCACGGCGCAGCAGCTTGGGCCATCGTCAGTCAGATATTCTTCTATAGCACACAAAAAGTATCACGGTAGCATCTTAAAACATTAGCATTACTTTCTTCAGTGTGACAACTAATAAGATTCAATTATTTATGAGCGTGAGTAATAGTTAAAAACAAATGAATGTGTTAATATCTGTCGACGTACTACGATCAAATTCTGGACTACCATCACCCGCACCACATTATGCAATGAAAACAAAAACAAAACATTCCATGCCTTACATACATCTCACTCGCACAGTTTAGTGATATTTTTCTTTATTAATGCATACCAAAGACAGCTTCTCGGAGAGCCTCTCCGGATAGCAGCTCGGAGAGCCGCTGAGGACAGCAGCTCGGAGAGCCACTCTGGACAGCAGCTCGGAGAGCTGCACGGCGCAGCAGCTTGGGCCATCGTCAGTCAGATATTCTTCTACAACACACAAAAAGTATCACGGTAGCATCTTAAAACATTAGCATTACTTTCTTCAGTGTGACAACTAATAAGATTCAATTATTTATGAGCGTGAGTAATAGTTAAAAACAAATGAATGTGTTAATATCTGTCGACGTACTACGATAAAATTCTGGACTTCCATCACCCGCACCACATTATGCAATGAAAACGAAAAAACATTCCATGCCTTTCATACATCTCACTCGCACAGTTTAGTGATATTTTTCTTTATTAATGCATACCAAAGACAGCTTCTCGGAGAGCCTCTCCGGATAGCAGCTCGGAGAGCCGCTGAGGACAGCAGCTCGGAGAGCCACTCAGGACAGCAGCTCGGAGAGCTGCACGGCGCAGCAGCTTGGGCCATCGTCAGTCAGATATTCTTCTATAACACACAAAAAGTATCACGGTAGCATCTTAAAACATTAGCATTACTTTCTTCAGTGTGACAACTAATAAGATTCAATTATTTATGAGCGTGAGTAATAGTTAAAAACAAATGAATGTGTTAATATCTGTCGACGTACTACGATAAAATTCTGGACTACCATCACCCGCACCACATTATGCAATGAAAACAAAAAAAAACATTCCATGCCTTACATACATCTCACTCGCCCAGTTTAGTGATATTTTTCTTTATTAATGCATACCAAAGACAGCTTCTCGGAGAGCCTCTCCGGATAGCAGCTCGGAGAGCCGCTGAGGACAGCAGCTCGGAGAGCCACTCAGGACAGCAGCTCGGAGAGCTGCACGGCGCAGCAGCTTGGGCCATCGTCAGTCAGATATTCTTCTATAACACACAAAAAGTATCACGGTAGCATCTTAAAACATTAGCATTACTTTCTTCAGTGTGACAACTAATAAGATTCAATTATTTATGAGCGTGAGTAATAGTTAAAAACAAATGAATGTGTTAATATCTGCCGACGTACTACGATAAAATTCTGGACTACCATCACCCGCACCACATTATGCAATGAAAACAAAAAAAAACATTCCATGCCTTACATACATCTCACTCGCACATTTTAGTGATATTTTTCTTTATTAATGCATACCAAAGACAGCTTCTCGGAGAGCCTCTCCGGATAGCAGCTCGGAGAGCCGCTGAGGACAGCAGCTCGGAGAGCCACTCTGGACAGCAGCTCGGAGAGCTGCACGGCGCAGCAGCTTGGGCCATCGTCAGTCAGATATTCTTCTACAACACACAAAAAGTATCACGGTAGCATCTTAAAACATTAGCATTACTTTCTTCAGTGTGACAACTAATTAGATTCAATTATTTATGAGCGTGAGTAATAGTTAAAAACAAATGAATGTGTTAATATCTGTCGACGTACTATTATAAAATTCTGGACTACCATCACCCGCACCACATTATGCAATGAAAACAAAAAAAAACATTCCATGCCTTACATACATCTCACTCGCCCAGTTTAGTGATATTTTTCTTTATTAATGCATACCAAAGACAGCTTCTCGGAGAGCCTCTCCGGATAGCAGCTCGGAGAGCCGCTGAGGACAGCAGCTCGGAGAGCCACTCAGGACAGCAGCTCGGAGAGCTGCACGGCGCAGCAGCTTGGGCCATCGTCAGTCAGATATTCTTCTATAACACACAAAAAGTATCACGGTAGCATCTTAAAACATTAGCATTACTTTCTTCAGTGTGACAACTAATAAGATTCAATTATTTATGAGCGTGAGTAATAGTTAAAAACAAATGAATGTGTTAATATCTGTCGACGTACTACGATCAAATTCTGAACTACCATCACCCGCACCACATTATGCAATGAAAACAAAAAAAAACATTCCATGCCTTACACACATCTCACTCGCACAGTTTAGTGATATTTTTCTTTATTAATGCATACCAAAGACAGCTTCTCGGAGAGCCTCTCCGGATAGCAGCTCGGAGAGCCGCTGAGGACAGCAGCTCGGAGAGCCACTCAGGACAGCAGCTCGGAGAGCTGCACGGCGCAGCAGCTTGGGCCATCGTCAGTCAGATATTCTTCTATAACACACAAAAAGTATCACGGTAGCATCCTTAAACATTAGCATTACTTTCTTCAGTGTGACAACTAATAAGATTCAATTATTTATGAGCGTGAGTAATAGTTAAAAACAAATGAATGTGTTAATATCTGTCGACGTACTACGATCAAATTCTGGACTACCATCACCCGCACCACATTATGCAATGAAAACAAAAAAAAACATTCCATGCCTTACACACATCTCACTCGCACATTTTAGTGATATTTTTCTTTATTAATGCATACCAAAGACAGCTTCTCGGAGAGCCTCTCCGGATAGCAGCTCGGAGAGCCGCTGAGGACAGCAGCTCGGAGAGCCACTCAGGACAGCAGCTCGGAGAGCTGCACGGCGCAGCAGCTTGGGCCATCGTCAGTCAGATATTCTTCTATAACACACAAAAAGTATCACGGTAGCATCTTAAAACATTAGCATTACTTTCTTCAGTGTGACAACTAATAAGATTCAATTATTTATGAGCGTGAGTAATAGTTAAAAACAAATGAATGTGTTAATATCTGTCGACGTACTACGATAAAATTCTGGACTACCATCACCCGCACCACATTATGCAATGAAAACAAAAAAAAACATTCCATGCCTTACATACATCTCACTCGCCCAGTTTAGTGATATTTTTCTTTATTAATGCATACCAAAGACAGCTTCTCGGAGAGCCTCTCCGGATAGCAGCTCGGAGAGCCGCTGAGGACAGCAGCCCGGAGAGCCACTCAGGACAGCAGCTCGGAGAGCTGCACGGCGCAGCAGCTTGGGCCATCGTCAGTCAGATATTCTTCTATAGCACACAAAAAGTATCTCGGTAGCATCTTAAAACATTAGCATTACTTTCTTCAGTGTGACAACTAATAAGATTCAATTATTTATGAGCGTGAGTAATAGTTAAAAACAAATGAATGTGTTAATATCTGTCGACGTACTACGATCAAATTCTGGACTACCATCACCCGCACCACATTATGCAATGAAAACAAAAAAAAACATTCCATGCCTTACATACATCTCTCTCGCACAGTTTAGTGATATTTTTCTTTATTAATGCATACCAAAGACAGCTTCTCGGAGAGCCTCTCCGGATAGCAGCTCGGAGAGCTGCTGAGGACAGCAGCTCGGAGAGCCACTCAGGACAGCAGCTCGGAGAGCTGCACGGCGCAGCAGCTTGGGCCATCGTCAGTCAGATATTCTTCTATAACACACAAAAAGTATCACGGTAGCATCTTAAAACATTAGCATTACTTTCTTCAGTGTGACAACTAATAAGATTCAATTATTTATGAGCGTGAGTAATAGTTAAAAACAAATGAATGTGTTAATATCTGTCGACGTACTACGATAAAATTCTGGACTACCATCACCCGCACCACATTATGCAATGAAAACAAAAAAAAACATTCCATGCCTTACATACATCTCACTCGCCCAGTTTAGTGATATTTTTCTTTATTAATGCATACCAAAGACAGCTTCTCGGAGAGCCTCTCCGGATAGCAGCTCGGAGAGCCGCTGAGGACAGCAGCCCGGAGAGCCACTCAGGACAGCAGCTCGGAGAGCTGCACGGCGCAGCAGCTTGGGCCATCGTCAGTCAGATATTCTTCTATAGCACACAAAAAGTATCACGGTAGCATCTTAAAACATTAGCATTACTTTCTTCAGTGTGACAACTAATAAGATTCAATTATTTATGAGCGTGAGTAATAGTTAAAAACAAATGAATGTGTTAATATCTGTCGACGTACTACGATCAAATTCTGGACTACCATCACCCGCACCACATTATGCAATGAAAACAAAAAAAAACATTCCATGCCTTACATACATCTCTCTCGCACAGTTTAGTGATATTTTTCTTTATTAATGCATACCAAAGACAGCTTCTCGGAGAGCCTCTCCGGATAGCAGCTCGGAGAGCTGCTGAGGACAGCAGCTCGGAGAGCCACTCAGGACAGCAGCTCGGAGAGCTGCACGGCGCAGCAGCTTGGGCCATCGTCAGTCAGATATTCTTCTATAACACACAAAAAGTATCACGGTAGCATCTTAAAACATTAGCATTACTTTCTTCAGTGTGACAACTAATAAGATTCAATTATTTATGAGCGTGAGTAATAGTTAAAAACAAATGAATGTGTTAATATCTGTCGACGTACTACGATAAAATTCTGGACTTCCATCACCCGCACAACATTATGCAATTAAAACAAAAACAAAACATTCCATGCCTTACATACATCTCACTCGCACAGTTTAGTGATATTTTTCTTTATTAATGCATACCAAAGACAGCTTCGAGAGCCTCTCCGGATAGCAGCTCGGAGAGCCGCTGAAGACAGCAGCCCGGAGAGCCACTCAGGACAGCAGCTCGGAGAGGCGCAGCAGCTTGGGCCATCGTCAGTCAGATATTCTTCTATAACACACAAAAAGTATCACGGTAGCATCTTAAAACATTAGCATTACTTTCTTCAGTGTGACAACTAATAAGATTCAATTATTTATGAGCGTGAGTAATAGTTAAAAACAAATGAATGTGTTAATATCTGTCGACGTACTACGATAAAATTCTGGACTACCATCACCCGCACCACATTATGCAATGAAAACGAAAAAATATTCCATGCCTTTCATACATCTCACTCGCACAGTTTAGTGATATTTTTCTTTATTAATGCATACCAAAGACAGCTTCTCGGAGAGCCTCTCCGGATAGCAGCTCGGAGAGCCGCTGAGGACAGCAGCTCGGAGAGCCACTCAGGACAGCAGCTCGGAGAGCTGCACGGCGCAGCAGCTTGGGCCATCGTCAGTCAGATATTCTTCTATAACACACAAAAAGTATCACGGTAGCATCTTAAAACATTAGCATTACTTTCTTCAGTGTGACAACTAATAAGATTCAATTATTTATGAGCGTGAGTAATAGTTAAAAACAAATGAATGTGTTAATATCTGTCGACGTACTACGATAAAATTCTGGACTACCATCACCCGCACCACATTATGCAATGAAAACGAAAAAACATTCCATGCCTTTCATACATCTCACTCGCACAGTTTAGTGATATTTTTCTTTATTAATGCATACCAAAGACAGCTTCTCGGAGAGCCTCTCCGGATAGCAGCTCGGAGAGCTGCTGAGGACAGCAGCTCGGAGAGCCACTCAGGACAGCAGCTCGGAGAGCTGCACGGCGCAGCAGCTTGGGCCATCGTCAGTCAGATATTCTTCTATAACACACAAAAAGTATCACGGTAGCATCTTAAAACATTAGCATTACTTTCTTCAGTGTGACAACTAATAAGATTCAATTATTTATGAGCGTGAGTAATAGTTAAAAACAAATGAATGTGTTAATATCTGTCGACGTACTACGATAAAATTCTGGACTTCCATCACCCGCACAACATTATGCAATTAAAACAAAAACAAAACATTCCATGCCTTACATACATCTCACTCGCACAGTTTAGTGATATTTTTCTTTATTAATGCATACCAAAGACAGCTTCTCGGAGAGCCTCTCCGGATAGCAGCTCGGAGAGCCGCTGAAGACAGCAGCCCGGAGAGCCACTCAGGACAGCAGCTCGGAGAGGCGCAGCAGCTTGGGCCATCGTCAGTCAGATATTCTTCTATAACACACAAAAAGTATCACGGTAGCATCTTAAAACATTAGCATTACTTTCTTCAGTGTGACAACTAATAAGATTCAATTATTTATGAGCGTGAGTAATAGTTAAAAACAAATGAATGTGTTAATATCTGTCGACGTACTACGATAAAATTCTGGACTACCATCACCCGCACCACATTATGCAATGAAAACGAAAAAACATTCCATGCCTTTCATACATCTCACTCGCACAGTTTAGTGATATTTTTCTTTATTAATGCATACCAAAGACAGCTTCTCGGAGAGCCTCTCCGGATAGCAGCTCGGAGAGCCGCTGAGGACAGCAGCTCGGAGAGCCACTCAGGACAGCAGCTCGGAGAGCTGCACGGCGCAGCAGCTTGGGCCATCGTCAGTCAGATATTCTTCTATAACACACAAAAAGTATCACGGTAGCATCTTAAAACATTAGCATTACTTTCTTCAGTGTGACAACTAATAAGATTCAATTATTTATGAGCGTGAGTAATAGTTAAAAACAAATGAATGTGTTAATATCTGTCGACGTACTACGATAAAATTCTGAACTACCATCACCCGCACCACATTATGCAATGAAAACGAAAAAACATTCCATGCCTTTCATACATCTCACTCGCACAGTTTAGTGATATTTTTCTTTATTAATGCATACCAAAGACAGCTTCTCGGAGAGCCTCTCCGGATAGCAGCTCGGAGAGCCGCTGAGGACAGCAGCTCGGAGAGCCACTCAGGACAGCAGCTCGGAGAGCTGCACGGCGCAGCAGCTTGGGCCATCGTCAGTCAGATATTCTTCTATAACACACAAAAAGTATCACGGTAGCATCTTAAAACATTAGCATTACTTTCTTCAGTGTGACAACTAATAAGATTCAATTATTTATGAGCGTGAGTAATAGTTAAAAACAAATGAATGTGTTAATATCTGTCGACGTACTACGATAAAATTCTGGACTACCATCACCCGCACCACATTATGCAATGAAAACGAAAAAACATTCCATGCCTTTCATACATCTCACTCGCACAGTTTAGTGATATTTTTCTTTATTAATGCATACCAAAGACAGCTTCTCGGAGAGCCTCTCCGGATAGCAGCTCGGAGAGCCGCTGAGGACAGCAGCTCGGAGAGCCACTCAGGACAGCAGCTCGGAGAGCTGCACGGCGCAGCAGCTTGGGCCATTGTCAGTCAGATATTCTTCTATAACACACAAAAAGTATCACGGTAGCATCTTAAAACATTAGCATTACTTTCTTCAGTGTGACAACTAATAAGATTCAATTATTTATGAGCGTGAGTAATAGTTAAAAACAAATGAATGTGTTAATATCTGTCGACGTACTACGATAAAATTCTGGACTTCCATCACCCGCACAACATTATGCAATTAAAACAAAAACAAAACATTCCATGCCTTACATACATCTCACTCGCACAGTTTAGTGATATTTTTCTTTATTAATGCATACCAAAGACAGCTTCTCGGAGAGCCTCTCCGGATAGCAGCTCGGAGAGCCGCTGAGGACAGCAGCTCGGAGAGCCACTCAGGACAGCAGCTCGGAGAGCTGCACGGCGCAGCAGCTTGGGCCATCGTCAGTCAGATATTCTTCTATAACACACAAAAAGTATCACGGTAGCATCTTAAAACATTAGCATTACTTTCTTCAGTGTGACAACTAATAAGATTCAATTATTTATGAGCGTGAGTAATAGTTAAAAACAAATGAATGTGTTAATATCTGTCGACGTACTACGATAAAATTCTGGACTACCATTACCCGCACCACATTATGCAATGAAAACAAAAAAAAAACATTCCATGCCTTACATATATCTTACTTACACAGTTTAGTGATATTTTTCTTTATAAATGCATACCAAAGACAGCTTCTCGGAGAGCCTCTCCGGATAGCAGCTCGGATAGCCGCTGAGGACAGCAGCTCGGAGAGCCACTCAGGACAGCAGCTCGGAGAGCTGCACGGCGCAGCAGCTTGGGCCATCGTCAGTCAGATATTCTTCTATAACACACAAAAAGTATCACGGTAGCATCTTAAAACATTAGCATTACTTTCTTCAGTGTGACAACTAATAAGATTCAATTATTTATAAGCGTGAGTAATAGTTAAAAACAAATGAATGTGTTAATATCTGTCGACGTACTACGATAAAATTCTGGACTAATATCACCCGCACCACATTATGCAATGAGAACAAAAAAAAACATTCCATGCCTTACATACATCTCACTCGCACAGTTTAGTGATATTTTTCTTTATTAATGCATACCAAAGACAGCTTCTCGGAGAGCCTCTCCGGATAGCAGCTCGGAGAGCCGCTGAGGACAGCAGCCCGGAGGGCCACTCAGGACAGCAGCTCGGAGAGCTGCACGGCGCAGCAGCTTGGGCCATCTTCAGTCAGATATTCTTCTATAGCACACAAAAAGTATCACGGTAGCATCTTAAAACATTAGCATTACTTTCTTCAGTGTGACAACTAATAAGATTCAATTATTTATGAGCGTGAGTAATAGTTAAAAACAAATGAATGTGTTAATATCTGTCGACGTACTACGATCAAATTCTGGACTACCATCACCCGCACCACATTATGCAATGAAAACAAAAAAAAACATTCCATGCCTTACATACATCTCACTCGCACAGTTTAGTGATATTTTTCTTTATTAATGCATACCAAAGACAGCTTCTTGGAGAGCCTCTCCGGATAGCAGCTCGGAGAGCCGCTGAGGACAGCAGCTCGGAGAGCCACTCAGGACAGCAGCTCGGAGAGCTGCACGGCGCAGCAGCTTGGGCCATCGTCAGTCAGATATTCTTCTATAACACACAAAAAGTACCACGGTAGCATCTTAAAACATTAGCATTACTTTCTTCAGTGTGACAACTAATAAGATTCAATTATTTATGAGCGTGAGTAATAGTTAAAAACAAATGAATGTGTTAATATCTGTCGACGTACTACGATAAAATTCTGGACTACCATCACCCGCACCACATTATGCAATGAAAACAAAAAAAAAAACATTCCATGCCTTACATACATCTCACTTGCACAGTTTAGTAATTTTTTTTTATTAATGCATACCAAAGACAGCTTCTCGGAGAGCCTCTCCGGATAGCAGCTCGGAGAGCCGCTGAAGACAGCAGCCCGGAGAGCCACTCAGGACAGCAGCTCGGAGAGGCGCAGCAGCTTGGGCCATCGTCAGTCAGATATTCTTCTATAACACACAAAAAGTATCACGGTAGCATCTTAAAACATTAGCATTACTTTCTTCAGTGTGACAACTAATAAGATTCAATTATTTATGAGCGTGAGTAATAGTTAAAAACAAATGAATGTGTTAATATCTGTCGACGTACTACGATCAAATTATGGACTACCATCACCCGCACCACATTATGCAATGAAAACAAAAAAAAAACATTCCATGCCTTACATACATCTCTCTCGCACAGTTTAGTGATATTTTTCTTTATTAATGCATACCAAAGACAGCTTCTCGGAGAGCCTCTCCGGATAGCAGCTCGGAGAGCTGCTGAAGACAGCAGCTCGGAGAGCCACTCAGGACAGCAGCTCGGAGAGCTGCACGGCGCAGCAGCTTGGGCCATCGTCAGTCAGATATTCTTCTATAACACACAAAAAGTATCACGGTAGCATCTTAAAACATTAGCATTACTTTCTTCAGTGTGACAACTAATAAGATTCAATTATTTATGAGCGTGAGTAATAGTTAAAAACAAATGAATGTGTTAATATCTGTCGACGTACTACGATAAAATTCTGGACTTCCATCACCCGCACAACATTATGCAATTAAAACAAAAACAAAACATTCCATGCCTTACATACATCTCACTCGCACAGTTTAGTGATATTTTTCTTTATTAATGCATACCAAAGACAGCTTCGAGAGCCTCTCCGGATAGCAGCTCGGAGAGCCGCTGAAGACAGCAGCCCGGAGAGCCACTCAGGACAGCAGCTCGGAGAGGCGCAGCAGCTTGAGCCATCGTCAGTCAGATATTCTTCTATAACACACAAAAAGTATCACGGTAGCATCTTAAAACATTAGCATTACTTTCTTCAGTGTGACAACTAATAAGATTCAATTATTTATGAGCGTGAGTAATAGTTAAAAACAAATGAATGTGTTAATATCTGTCGACGTACTACGATAAAATTCTGGACTACCATCACCCGCACCACATTATGCAATGAAAACGAAAAAACATTCCATGCCTTTCATACATCTCACTCGCACAGTTTAGTGATATTTTTCTTTATTAATGCATACCAAAGACAGCTTCTCGGAGAGCCTCTCCGGATAGCAGCTCGGAGAGCCGCTGAGGACAGCAGCTCGGAGAGCCACTCAGGACAGCAGCTCGGAGAGCTGCACGGCGCAGCAGCTTGGGCCATCGTCAGTCAGATATTCTTCTATAACACACAAAAAGTATCACGGTAGCATCTTAAAACATTAGCATTACTTTCTTCAGTGTGACAACTAATAAGATTCAATTATTTATGAGCGTGAGTAATAGTTAAAAACAAATGAATGTGTTAATATCTGTCGACGTACTACGATAAAATTCTGGACTAATATCACCCGCACCACATTATGCAATGAGAACAAAAAAAAACATTCCATGCCTTACATACATCTCACTCGCACAGTTTAGTGATATTTTTCTTTATTAATGCATACCAAAGACAGCTTCTCGGAGAGCCTCTCCGGATAGCAGCTCGGAGAGCCGCTGAGGACAGCAGCCCGGAGAGCCACTCAGGACAGCAGCTCGGAGAGCTGCACGGCGCAGCAGCTTGGGCCATCGTCAGTCAGATATTCTTCTATAGCACACAAAAAGTATCACGGTAGCATCTTAAAACATTAGCATTACTTTCTTCAGTGTGACAACTAATAAGATTCAATTATTTATGAGCGTGAGTAATAGTTAAAAACAAATGAATGTGTTAATATCTGTCGACGTACTACGATCAAATTCTGGACTACCATCACCCGCACCACATTATGCAATGAAAACAAAAACAAAACATTCCATGCCTTACATACATCTCACTCGCACAGTTTAGTGATATTTTTCTTTATTAATGCATACCAAAGACAGCTTCTCGGAGAGCCTCTCCGGATAGCAGCTCGGAGAGCCGCTGAGGACAGCAGCTCGGAGAGCCACTCTGGACAGCAGCTCGGAGAGCTGCACGGCGCAGCAGCTTGGGCCATCGTCAGTCAGATATTCTTCTACAACACACAAAAAGTATCACGGTAGCATCTTAAAACATTAGCATTACTTTCTTCAGTGTGACAACTAATAAGATTCAATTATTTATGAGCGTGAGTAATAGTTAAAAACAAATGAATGTGTTAATATCTGTCGACGTACTACGATAAAATTCTGGACTACCATCACCCGCACCACATTATGCAATGAAAACGAAAAAACATTCCATGCCTTTCATACATCTCACTCGCACAGTTTAGTGATATTTTTCTTTATTAATGCATACCAAAGACAGCTTCTCGGAGAGCCTCTCCGGATAGCAGCTCGGAGAGCCGCTGAGGACAGCAGCTCGGAGAGCCACTCAGGACAGCAGCTCGGAGAGCTGCACGGCGCAGCAGCTTGGGCCATCGTCAGTCAGATATTCTTCTATAACACACAAAAAGTATCACGGTAGCATCTTAAAACATTAGCATTACTTTCTTCAGTGTGACAACTAATAAGATTCAATTATTTATGAGCGTGAGTAATAGTTAAAAACAAATGAATGTGTTAATATCTGTCGACGTACTACGATAAAATTCTGGACTACCATCACCCGCACCACATTATGCAATGAAAACAAAAAAAAACATTCCATGCCTTACATACATCTCACTCGCACATTTTAGTGATATTTTTCTTTATTAATGCATACCAAAGACAGCTTCTCGGAGAGCCTCTCCGGATAGCAGCTCGGAGAGCCGCTGAGGACAGCAGCTCGGAGAGCCACTCAGGACAGCAGCTCGGAGAGCTGCACGGCGCAGCAGCTTGGGCCATCGTCAGTCAGATATTCTTCTATAACACACAAAAAGTATCACGGTAGCATCTTAAAACATTAGCATTACTTTCTTCAGTGTGACAACTAATAAGATTCAATTATTTATGAGCGTGAGTAATAGTTAAAAACAAATGAATGTGTTAATATCTGCCGACGTACTACGATAAAATTCTGGACTACCATCACCCGCACCACATTATGCAATGAAAACAAAAAAAAACATTCCATGCCTTACATACATCTCACTCGCACATTTTAGTGATATTTTTCTTTATTAATGCATACCAAAGACAGCTTCTCGGAGAGCCTCTCCGGATAGCAGCTCGGAGAGCCGCTGAGGACAGCAGCTCGGAGAGCCACTCTGGACAGCAGCTCGGAGAGCTGCACGGCGCAGCAGCTTGGGCCATCGTCAGTCAGATATTCTTCTACAACACACAAAAAGTATCACGGTAGCATCTTAAAACATTAGCATTACTTTCTTCAGTGTGACAACTAATAAGATTCAATTATTTATGAGCGTGAGTAATAGTTTAAAACAAATGAATGTGTTAATATCTGTCGACGTACTATTATAAAATTCTGGACTACCATCACCCGCACCACATTATGCAATGAAAACAAAAAAAAACATTCCATGCCTTACATACATCTCACTCGCCCAGTTTAGTGATATTTTTCTTTATTAATGCATACCAAAGACAGCTTCTCGGAGAGCCTCTCCGGATAGCAGCTCGGAGAGCCGCTGAGGACAGCAGCTCGGAGAGCCACTCAGGACAGCAGCTCGGAGAGCTGCACGGCGCAGCAGCTTGGGCCATCGTCAGTCAGATATTCTTCTATAACACACAAAAAGTATCACGGTAGCATCTTAAAACATTAGCATTACTTTCTTCAGTGTGACAACTAATAAGATTCAATTATTTATGAGCGTGAGTAATAGTTAAAAACAAATGAATGTGTTAATATCTGTCGACGTACTACGATCAAATTCTGAACTACCATCACCCGCACCACATTATGCAATGAAAACAAAAAAAAACATTCCATGCCTTACACACATCTCACTCGCACAGTTTAGTGATATTTTTCTTTATTAATGCATACCAAAGACAGCTTCTCGGAGAGCCTCTCCGGATAGCAGCTCGGAGAGCCGCTGAGGACAGCAGCTCGGAGAGCCACTCAGGACAGCAGCTCGGAGAGCTGCACGGCGCAGCAGCTTGGGCCATCGTCAGTCAGATATTCTTCTATAACACACAAAAAGTATCACGGTAGCATCTTAAAACATTAGCATTACTTTCTTCAGTGTGACAACTAATAAGATTCAATTATTTATGAGCGTGAGTAATAGTTAAAAACAAATGAATGTGTTAATATCTGTCGACGTACTACGATCAAATTCTGGACTACCATCACCCGCACCACATTATGCAATGAAAACAAAAAAAAACATTCCATGCCTTACACACATCTCACTCGCACATTTTAGTGATATTTTTCTTTATTAATGCATACCAAAGACAGCTTCTCGGAGAGCCTCTCCGGATAGCAGCTCGGAGAGCCGCTGAGGACAGCAGCTCGGAGAGCCACTCAGGACAGCAGCTCGGAGAGCTGCACGGCGCAGCAGCTTGGGCCATCGTCAGTCAGATATTCTTCTATAACACACAAAAAGTATCACGGTAGCATCTTAAAACATTAGCATTACTTTCTTCAGTGTGACAACTAATAAGATTCAATTATTTATGAGCGTGAGTAATAGTTAAAAACAAATGAATGTGTTAATATCTGTCGACGTACTACGATAAAATTCTGGACTACCATCACCCGCACCACATTATGCAATGAAAACAAAAAAAAACATTCCATGCCTTACATACATCTCACTCGCCCAGTTTAGTGATATTTTTCTTTATTAATGCATACCAAAGACAGCTTCTCGGAGAGCCTCTCCGGATAGCAGCTCGGAGAGCCGCTGAGGACAGCAGCCCGGAGAGCCACTCAGGACAGCAGCTCGGAGAGCTGCACGGCGCAGCAGCTTGGGCCATCGTCAGTCAGATATTCTTCTATAGCACACAAAAAGTATCACGGTAGCATCTTAAAACATTAGCATTACTTTCTTCAGTGTGACAACTAATAAGATTCAATTATTTATGAGCGTGAGTAATAGTTAAAAACAAATGAATGTGTTAATATCTGTCGACGTACTACGATCAAATTCTGGACTACCATCACCCGCACCACATTATGCAATGAAAACAAAAAAAAAACATTCCATGCCTTACATACATCTCTCTCGCACAGTTTAGTGATATTTTTCTTTATTAATGCATACCAAAGACAGCTTCTCGGAGAGCCTCTCCGGATAGCAGCTCGGAGAGCTGCTGAGGACAGCAGCTCGGAGAGCCACTCAGGACAGCAGCTCGGAGAGCTGCACGGCGCAGCAGCTTGGGCCATCGTCAGTCAGATATTCTTCTATAACACACAAAAAGTATCACGGTAGCATCTTAAAACATTAGCATTACTTTCTTCAGTGTGACAACTAATAAGATTCAATTATTTATGAGCGTGAGTAATAGTTAAAAACAAATGAATGTGTTAATATCT
The DNA here is from genome assembly GCA_917880725.1 of Selenia dentaria. Lineage (NCBI taxonomy): Eukaryota > Metazoa > Arthropoda > Insecta > Lepidoptera > Geometridae > Selenia > Selenia dentaria. The sequence continues at coordinate 12,706,959 of OU862888.1, read as the reverse complement.
GTCGACGTACTACGATAAAATTCTGGACTTCCATCACCCGCACAACATTATGCAATTAAAACAAAAACAAAACATTCCATGCCTTACATACATCTCACTCGCACAGTTTAGTGATATTTTTCTTTATTAATGCATACCAAAGACAGCTTCGAGAGCCTCTCCAGATAGCAGCTCGGAGAGCCGCTGAAGACAGCAGCCCGGAGAGCCACTCAGGACAGCAGCTCGGAGAGGCGCAGCAGCTTGGGCCATCGTCAGTCAGATATTCTTCTATAACACACAAAAAGTATCACGGTAGCATCTTAAAACATTAGCATTACTTTCTTCAGTGTGACAACTAATAAGATTCAATTATTTATGAGCGTGAGTAATAGTTAAAAACAAATGAATGTGTTAATATCTGTCGACGTACTACGATAAAATTCTGGACTACCATCACCCGCACCACATTATGCAATGAAAACGAAAAAACATTCCATGCCTTTCATACATCTCACTCGCACAGTTTAGTGATATTTTTCTTTATTAATGCATACCAAAGACAGCTTCTCGGAGAGCCCCTCCGGATAGCAGCTCGGAGAGCCGCTGAGGACAGCAGCTCGGAGAGCCACTCAGGACAGCAGCTCGGAGAGCTGCACGGCGCAGCAGCTTGGGCCATCGTCAGTCAGATATTCTTCTATAACACACAAAAAGTATCACGGTAGCATCTTAAAACATTAGCATTACTTTCTTCAGTGTGACAACTAATAAGATTCAATTATTTATGAGCGTGAGTAATAGTTAAAAACAAATGAATGTGTTAATATCTGTCGACGTACTACGATAAAATTCTGGACTACCATCACCCGCACCACATTATGCAATGAAAACGAAAAAACATTCAATGCCTTTCATACATCTCACTCGCACAGTTTAGTGATATTTTTCTTTATTAATGCATACCAAAGACAGCTTCTCGGAGAGCCTCTCCGGATAGCAGCTCGGAGAGCTGCTGAGGACAGCAGCTCGGAGAGCCACTCAGGACAGCAGCTCGGAGAGCTGCACGGCGCAGCAGCTTGGGCCATCGTCAGTCAGATATTCTTCTATAACACACAAAAAGTATCACGGTAGCATCTTAAAACATTAGCATTACTTTCTTCAGTGTGACAACTAATAAGATTCAATTATTTATGAGCGTGAGTAATAGTTAAAAACAAATGAATGTGTTAATATCTGTCGACGTACTACGATAAAATTCTGGACTTCCATCACCCGCACAACATTATGCAATTAAAACAAAAACAAAACATTCCATGCCTTACATACATCTCACTCGCACAGTTTAGTGATATTTTTCTTTATTAATGCATACCAAAGACAGCTTCTCGGAGAGCCTCTCCGGATAGCAGCTCGGAGAGCCGCTGAAGACAGCAGCCCGGAGAGCCACTCAGGACAGCAGCTCGGAGAGGCGCAGCAGCTTGGGCCATCGTCAGTCAGATATTCTTCTATAACACACAAAAAGTATCACGGTAGCATCTTAAAACATTAGCATTACTTTCTTCAGTGTGACAACTAATAAGATTCAATTATTTATGAGCGTGAGTAATAGTTAAAAACAAATGAATGTGTTAATATCTGTCGACGTACTACGATAAAATTCTGGACTACCATCACCCGCACCACATTATGCAATGAAAACGAAAAAACATTCCATGCCTTTCATACATCTCACTCGCACAGTTTAGTGATATTTTTCTTTATTAATGCATACCAAAGACAGCTTCTCGGAGAGCCTCTCCGGATAGCAGCTCGGAGAGCCGCTGAGGACAGCAGCTCGGAGAGCCACTCAGGACAGCAGCTCGGAGAGCTGCACGGCGCAGCAGCTTGGGCCATCGTCAGTCAGATATTCTTCTATAACACACAAAAAGTATCACGGTAGCATCTTAAAACATTAGCATTACTTTCTTCAGTGTGACAACTAATAAGATTCAATTATTTATGAGCGTGAGTAATAGTTAAAAACAAATGAATGTGTTAATATCTGTCGACGTACTACGATAAAATTCTGGACTACCATCACCCGCACCACATTATGCAATGAAAACGAAAAAACATTCCATGCCTTTCATACATCTCACTCGCACAGTTTAGTGATATTTTTCTTTATTAATGCATACCAAAGACAGCTTCTCGGAGAGCCTCTCCGGATAGCAGCTGGGAGAGCCGCTGAGGACAGCAGCTCGGAGAGCCACTCAGGACAGCAGCTCGGAGAGCTGCACGGCGCATCAGCTTGGGCCATCGTCAGTCAGATATTCTTCTATAACACACAAAAAGTATCACGGTAGCATCTTAAAACATTAGCATTACTTTCTTCAGTGTGACAACTAATAAGATTCAATTATTTATGAGCGTGAGTAATAGTTAAAAACAAATGAATGTGTTAATATCTGTCGACGTACTACGATCAAATTCTGGACTTCCATCACCCGCACCACATTATGCAATGAAAACAAAAAAAACATTCCATGCCTTACATACATCTCACTCGCCCAGTTAAGTGATATTTTTCTTTATTAATGCATACCAAAGACAGCTTCTCGGAGAGCCTCTCCGGATAGCAGCTCGGAGAGCCGCTGAGGACAGCAGCTCGGAGAGCCACTCAGGACAGCAGCTCGGAGAGCTGCACGGCGCAGCAGCTTGGGCCATCGTCAGTCAGATATTCTTCTATAACACACAAAAAGTATCACGGTAGCATCTTAAAACATTAGCATTACTTTCTTCAGTGTGACAACTAATAAGATTCAATTATTTATGAGCGTGAGTAATAGTTAAAAACAAATGAATGTGTTAATATCTGTCGACGTACTACGATAAAATTCTGGACTACCATCACCCGCACCACATTATGCAATGAAAACAAAAAAAAACATTCCATGCCTTACATACATCTCACTCGCACATTTTAGTGATATTTTTCTTTATTAATGCATACCAAAGACAGCTTCTCGGAGAGCCTCTCCGGATAGCAGCTCGGAGAGCCGCTGAGGACAGCAGCTCGGAGAGCCACTCAGGACAGCAGCTCGGAGAGTTGCACGGCGCAGCAGCTTGGGCCATCGTCAGTCAGATATTCTTCTATAACACACAAAAAGTATCACGGTAGCATCTTAAAACATTAGCATTACTTTCTTCAGTGTGACAACTAATAAGATTCAATTATTTATGAGCGTGAGTAATAGTTAAAAACAAATGAATGTGTTAATATCTGTCGACGTACTACGATAAAATTCTGGACTACCATTACCCGCACCACATTATGCAATGAAAACAAAAAAAAAACATTCCATGCCTTACATATATCTTACTTACACAGTTTATTGATATTTTTCTTTATAAATGCATACCAAAGACAGCTTCTCGGAGAGCCTCTCCGGATAGCAGCTCGGATAGCCGCTGAGGACAGCAGCTCGGAGAGCCACTCAGGACAGCAGCTCGGAGAGCTGCACGGCGCAGCAGCTTGGGCCATCGTCAGTCAGATATTCTTCTATAACACACAAAAAGTATCACGGTAGCATCTTAAAACATTAGCATTACTTTCTTCAGTGTGACAACTAATAAGATTCAATTATTTATAAGCGTGAGTAATAGTTAAAAACAAATGAATGTGTTAATATCTGTCGACGTACTACGATAAAATTCTGGACTAATATCACCCGCACCACATTATGCAATGAGAACAAAAAAAAACATTCCATGCCTTACATACATCTCACTCGCACAGTTTAGTGATATTTTTCTTTATTAATGCATACCAAAGACAGCTTCTCGGAGAGCCTCTCCGGATAGCAGCTCGGAGAGCCGCTGAGGACAGCAGCCCGGAGGGCCACTCAGGACAGCAGCTCGGAGAGCTGCACGGCGCAGCAGCTTGGGCCATCGTCAGTCAGATATTCTTCTATAGCACACAAAAAGTATCACGGTAGCATCTTAAAACATTAGCATTACTTTCTTCAGTGTGACAACTAATAAGATTCAATTATTTATGAGCGTGAGTAATAGTTAAAAACAAATGAATGTGTTAATATCTGTCGACGTACTACGATCAAATTCTGGACTACCATCACCCGCACCACATTATGCAATGAAAACAAAAAAAAACATTCCATGCCTTACATACATCTCACTCGCACAGTTTAGTGATATTTTTCTTTATTAATGCATACCAAAGACAGCTTCTTGGAGAGCCTCTCCGGATAGCAGCTCGGAGAGCCGCTGAGGACAGCAGCTCGGAGAGCCACTCAGGACAGCAGCTCGGAGAGCTGCACGGCGCAGCAGCTTGGGCCATCGTCAGTCAGATATTCTTCTATAACACACAAAAAGTACCACGGTAGCATCTTAAAACATTAGCATTACTTTCTTCAGTGTGACAACTAATAAGATTCAATTATTTATGAGCGTGAGTAATAGTTAAAAACAAATGAATGTGTTAATATCTGTCGACGTACTACGATAAAATTCTGGACTACCATCACCCGCACCACATTATGCAATGAAAACAAAAAAAAAACATTCCATGCTTTACATACATCTCACTTGCACAGTTTAGTAATTTTTTTTTATTAATGCATACCAAAGACAGCTTCTCGGAGAGCCTCTCCGGATAGCAGCTCGGAGAGCCGCTGAAGACAGCAGCCCGGAGAGCCACTCAGGACAGCAGCTCGGAGAGGCGCAGCAGCTTGGGCCATCGTCAGTCAGATATTCTTCTATAACACACAAAAAGTATCACGGTAGCATCTTAAAACATTAGCATTACTTTCTTCAGTGTGACAACTAATAAGATTCAATTATTTATGAGCGTGAGTAATAGTTAAAAACAAATGAATGTGTTAATATCTGTCGACGTACTACGATAAAATTCTGGACTACCATCACCCGCACCACATTATGCAATGAAAACGAAAAAACATTCCATGCCTTTCATACATCTCACTCGCACAGTTTAGTGATATTTTTCTTTATTAATGCATACCAAAGACAGCTTCTCGGAGAGCCTCTCCGGATAGCAGCTCGGAGAGCCGCTGAGGACAGCAGCTCGGAGAGCCACTCAGGACAGCAGCTCGGAGAGCTGCACGGCGCAGCAGCTTGGGCCATCGTCAGTCAGATATTCTTCTATAACACACAAAAAGTATCACGGTAGCATCTTAAAACATTAGCATTACTTTCTTCAGTGTGACAACTAATAAGATTCAATTATTTATGAGCGTGAGTAATAGTTAAAAACAAATGAATGTGTTAATATCTGTCGACGTACTACGATAAAATTCTGGACTACCATCACCCGCACCACATTATGCAATGAAAACAAAAAAAAACATTCCATGCCTTACATACATCTCACTCGCACATTTTAGTGATATTTTTCTTTATTAATGCATACCAAAGACAGCTTCTCGGAGAGCCTCTCCGGATAGCAGCTCGGAGAGCCGCTGAGGACAGCAGCTCGGAGAGCCACTCAGGACAGCAGCTCGGAGAGCTGCACGGCGCAGCAGCTTGGGCCATCGTCAGTCAGATATTCTTCTATAACACACAAAAAGTATCACGGTAGCATCTTAAAACATTAGCATTACTTTCTTCAGTGTGACAACTAATAAGATTCAATTATTTATGAGCGTGAGTAATAGTTAAAAACAAATGAATGTGTTAATATCTGCCGACGTACTACGATAAAATTCTGGACTACCATCACCCGCACCACATTATGCAATGAAAACAAAAAAAAACATTCCATGCCTTACATACATCTCACTCGCACATTTTAGTGATATTTTTCTTTATTAATGCATACCAAAGACAGCTTCTCGGAGAGCCTCTCCGGATAGCAGCTCGGAGAGCCGCTGAGGACAGCAGCTCGGAGAGCCACTCTGGACAGCAGCTCGGAGAGCTGCACGGCGCAGCAGCTTGGGCCATCGTCAGTCAGATATTCTTCTACAACACACAAAAAGTATCACGGTAGCATCTTAAAACATTAGCATTACTTTCTTCAGTGTGACAACTAATAAGATTCAATTATTTATGAGCGTGAGTAATAGTTTAAAACAAATGAATGTGTTAATATCTGTCGACGTACTATTATAAAATTCTGGACTACCATCACCCGCACCACATTATGCAATGAAAACAAAAAAAAACATTCCATGCCTTACATACATCTCACTCGCCCAGTTTAGTGATATTTTTCTTTATTAATGCATACCAAAGACAGCTTCTCGGAGAGCCTCTCCGGATAGCAGCTCGGAGAGCCGCTGAGGACAGCAGCTCGGAGAGCCACTCAGGACAGCAGCTCGGAGAGCTGCACGGCGCAGCAGCTTGGGCCATCGTCAGTCAGATATTCTTCTATAACACACAAAAAGTATCACGGTAGCATCTTAAAACATTAGCATTACTTTCTTCAGTGTGACAACTAATAAGATTCAATTATTTATGAGCGTGAGTAATAGTTAAAAACAAATGAATGTGTTAATATCTGTCGACGTACTACGATCAAATTCTGAACTACCATCACCCGCACCACATTATGCAATGAAAACAAAAAAAAACATTCCATGCCTTACACACATCTCACTCGCACAGTTTAGTGATATTTTTCTTTATTAATGCATACCAAAGACAGCTTCTCGGAGAGCCTCTCCGGATAGCAGCTCGGAGAGCCGCTGAGGACAGCAGCTCGGAGAGCCACTCAGGACAGCAGCTCGGAGAGCTGCACGGCGCAGCAGCTTGGGCCATCGTCAGTCAGATATTCTTCTATAACACACAAAAAGTATCACGGTAGCATCTTAAAACATTAGCATTACTTTCTTCAGTGTGACAACTAATAAGATTCAATTATTTATGAGCGTGAGTAATAGTTAAAAACAAATGAATGTGTTAATATCTGTCGACGTACTACGATCAAATTCTGGACTACCATCACCCGCACCACATTATGCAATGAAAACAAAAAAAAACATTCCATGCCTTACACACATCTCACTCGCACATTTTAGTGATATTTTTCTTTATTAATGCATACCAAAGACAGCTTCTCGGAGAGCCTCTCCGGATAGCAGCTCGGAGAGCCGCTGAGGACAGCAGCTCGGAGAGCCACTCAGGACAGCAGCTCGGAGAGCTGCACGGCGCAGCAGCTTGGGCCATCGTCAGTCAGATATTCTTCTATAACACACAAAAAGTATCACGGTAGCATCTTAAAACATTAGCATTACTTTCTTCAGTGTGACAACTAATAAGATTCAATTATTTATGAGCGTGAGTAATAGTTAAAAACAAATGAATGTGTTAATATCTGTCGACGTACTACGATAAAATTCTGGACTACCATCACCCGCACCACATTATGCAATGAAAACAAAAAAAAACATTCCATGCCTTACATACATCTCACTCGCCCAGTTTAGTGATATTTTTCTTTATTAATGCATACCAAAGACAGCTTCTCGGAGAGCCTCTCCGGATAGCAGCTCGGAGAGCCGCTGAGGACAGCAGCCCGGAGAGCCACTCAGGACAGCAGCTCGGAGAGCTGCACGGCGCAGCAGCTTGGGCCATCGTCAGTCAGATATTCTTCTATAGCACACAAAAAGTATCACGGTAGCATCTTAAAACATTAGCATTACTTTCTTCAGTGTGACAACTAATAAGATTCAATTATTTATGAGCGTGAGTAATAGTTAAAAACAAATGAATGTGTTAATATCTGTCGACGTACTACGATCAAATTCTGGACTACCATCACCCGCACCACATTATGCAATGAAAACAAAAAAAAAACATTCCATGCCTTACATACATCTCTCTCGCACAGTTTAGTGATATTTTTCTTTATTAATGCATACCAAAGACAGCTTCTCGGAGAGCCTCTCCGGATAGCAGCTCGGAGAGCTGCTGAGGACAGCAGCTCGGAGAGCCACTCAGGACAGCAGCTCGGAGAGCTGCACGGCGCAGCAGCTTGGGCCATCGTCAGTCAGATATTCTTCTATAACACACAAAAAGTATCACGGTAGCATCTTAAAACATTAGCATTACTTTCTTCAGTGTGACAACTAATAAGATTCAATTATTTATGAGCGTGAGTAATAGTTAAAAACAAATGAATGTGTTAATATCTGTCGACGTACTACGATAAAATTCTGGACTTCCATCACCCGCACAACATTATGCAATTAAAACAAAAACAAAACATTCCATGCCTTACATACATCTCACTCGCACAGTTTAGTGATATTTTTCTTTATTAATGCATACCAAAGACAGCTTCGAGAGCCTCTCCGGATAGCAGCTCGGAGAGCCGCTGAAGACAGCAGCCCGGAGAGCCACTCAGGACAGCAGCTCGGAGAGGCGCAGCAGCTTGGGCCATCGTCAGTCAGATATTCTTCTATAACACACAAAAAGTATCACGGTAGCATCTTAAAACATTAGCATTACTTTCTTCAGTGTGACAACTAATAAGATTCAATTATTTATGAGCGTGAGTAATAGTTAAAAACAAATGAATGTGTTAATATCTGTCGACGTACTACGATAAAATTCTGGACTACCATCACCCGCACCACATTATGCAATGAAAACGAAAAAACATTCCATGCCTTTCATACATCTCACTCGCACAGTTTAGTGATATTTTTCTTTATTAATGCATACCAAAGACAGCTTCTCGGAGAGCCTCTCCGGATAGCAGCTCGGAGAGCCGCTGAGGACAGCAGCTCGGAGAGCCACTCAGGACAGCAGCTCGGAGAGCTGCACGGCGCAGCAGCTTGGGCCATCGTCAGTCAGATATTCTTCTATAACACACAAAAAGTATCACGGTAGCATCTTAAAACATTAGCATTACTTTCTTCAGTGTGACAACTAATAAGATTCAATTATTTATGAGCGTGAGTAATAGTTAAAAACAAATGAATGTGTTAATATCTGTCGACGTACTACGATAAAATTCTGGACTTCCATCACCCGCACAACATTATGCAATTAAAACAAAAACAAAACATTCCATGCCTTTCATACATCTCACTCGCACAGTTTAGTGATATTTTTCTTTATTAATGCATACCAAAGACAGCTTCTCGGAGAGCCTCTCCGGATAGCAGCTCGGAGAGCTGCTGAGGACAGCAGCTCGGAGAGCCACTCAGGACAGCAGCTCGGAGAGCTGCACGGCGCAGCAGCTTGGGCCATCGTCAGTCAGATATTCTTCTATAACACACAAAAAGTATCACGGTAGCATCTTAAAACATTAGCATTACTTTCTTCAGTGTGACAACTAATAAGATTCAATTATTTATGAGCGTGAGTAATAGTTAAAAACAAATGAATGTGTTAATATCTGTCGACGTACTACGATAAAATTCTGGACTACCATCACCCGCACCACATTATGCAATGAAAACGAAAAAACATTCCATGCCTTTCATACATCTCACTCGCACAGTTTAGTGATATTTTTCTTTATTAATGCATACCAAAGACAGCTTCTCGGAGAGCCTCTCCGGATAGCAGCTCGGAGAGCCGCTGAGGACAGCAGCTCGGAGAGCCACTCAGGACAGCAGCTCGGAGAGCTGCACGGCGCAGCAGCTTGGGCCATCGTCAGTCAGATATTCTTCTATAACACACAAAAAGTATCACGGTAGCATCTTAAAACATTAGCATTACTTTCTTCAGTGTGACAACTAATAAGATTCAATTATTTATGAGCGTGAGTAATAGTTAAAAACAAATGAATGTGTTAATATCTGTCGACGTACTACGATAAAATTCTGGACTACCATCACCCGCACCACATTATGCAATGAAAACAAAAAAAAACATTCCATGCCTTACATACATCTCACTCGCACATTTTAGTGATATTTTTCTTTATTAATGCATACCAAAGACAGCTTCTCGGAGAGCCTCTCCGGATAGCAGCTCGGAGAGCCGCTGAGGACAGCAGCTCGGAGAGCCACTCAGGACAGCAGCTCGGAGAGCTGCACGGCGCAGCAGCTTGGGCCATCGTCAGTCAGATATTCTTCTATAACACACAAAAAGTATCACGGTAGCATCTTAAAACATTAGCATTACTTTCTTCAGTGTGACAACTAATAAGATTCAATTATTTATGAGCGTGAGTAATAGTTAAAAACAAATGAATGTGTTAATATCTGTCGACGTACTACGATAAAATTCTGGACTACCATCACCCGCACCACATTATGCAATGAAAACGAAAAAACATTCCATGCCTTTCATACATCTCACTCGCACAGTTTAGTGATATTTTTCTTTATTAATGCATACCAAAGACAGCTTCTCGGAGAGCCTCTCCGGATAGCAGCTCGGAGAGCCGCTGAGGACAGCAGCTCGGAGAGCCACTCAGGACAGCAGCTCGGAGAGCTGCACGGCGCAGCAGCTTGGGCCATCGTCAGTCAGATATTCTTCTATAACACACAAAAAGTATCACGGTAGCATCTTAAAACATTAGCATTACTTTCTTCAGTGTGACAACTAATAAGATTCAATTATTTATAAGCGTGAGTAATAGTTAAAAACAAATGAATGTGTTAATATCTGTCGACGTACTACGATAAAATTCTGGACTAATATCACCCGCACCACATTATGCAATGAGAACAAAAAAAAACATTCCATGCCTTACATACATCTTACTCGCACAGTTTAGTGATATTTTTCTTTATTAATGCATACCAAAGACAGCTTCTCGGAGAGCCTCTCCGGATAGCAGCTCGGAGAGCCGCTGAGGACAGCAGCTCGGAGAGCCACTCAGGACAGCAGCTCGGAGAGCTGCACGGCGCATCAGCTTGGGCCATCGTCAGTCAGATATTCTTCTATAACACACAAAAAGTATCACGGTAGCATCTTAAAACATTAGCATTACTTTCTTCAGTGTGACAACTAATAAGATTCAATTATTTATGAGCGTGAGTAATAGTTAAAAACAAATGAATGTGTTAATATCTGTCGACGTACTACGATCAAATTCTGGACTTCCATCACCCGCACCACATTATGCAATGAAAACAAAAAAAACATTCCATGCCTTACATACATCTCACTCGCCCAGTTAAGTGATATTTTTCTTTATTAATGCATACCAAAGACAGCTTCTCGGAGAGCCTCTCCGGATAGCAGCTCGGAGAGCCGCTGAGGACAGCAGCTCGGAGAGCCACTCAGGACAGCAGCTCGGAGAGCTGCACGGCGCAGCAGCTTGGGCCATCGTCAGTCAGATATTCTTCTATAACACACAAAAAGTATCACGGTAGCATCTTAAAACATTAGCATTACTTTCTTCAGTGTGACAACTAATAAGATTCAATTATTTATGAGCGTGAGTAATAGTTAAAAACAAATGAATGTGTTAATATCTGTCGACGTACTACGATAAAATTCTGGACTACCATCACCCGCACCACATTATGCAATGAAAACAAAAAAAAACATTCCATGCCTTACATACATCTCACTCGCACATTTTAGTGATATTTTTCTTTATTAATGCATACCAAAGACAGCTTCTCGGAGAGCCTCTCCGGATAGCAGCTCGGAGAGCCGCTGAGGACAGCAGCTCGGAGAGCCACTCAGGACAGCAGCTCGGAGAGTTGCACGGCGCAGCAGCTTGGGCCATCGTCAGTCAGATATTCTTCTATAACACACAAAAAGTATCACGGTAGCATCTTAAAACATTAGCATTACTTTCTTCAGTGTGACAACTAATAAGATTCAATTATTTATGAGCGTGAGTAATAGTTAAAAACAAATGAATGTGTTAATATCTGTCGACGTACTACGATAAAATTCTGGACTACCATTACCCGCACCACATTATGCAATGAAAACAAAAAAAAAACATTCCATGCCTTACATATATCTTACTTACACAGTTTAGTGATATTTTTCTTTATAAATGCATACCAAAGACAGCTTCTCGGAGAGCCTCTCCGGATAGCAGCTCGGATAGCCGCTGAGGACAGCAGCTCGGAGAGCCACTCAGGACAGCAGCTCGGAGAGCTGCACGGCGCAGCAGCTTGGGCCATCGTCAGTCAGATATTCTTCTATAACACACAAAAAGTATCACGGTAGCATCTTAAAACATTAGCATTACTTTCTTCAGTGTGACAACTAATAAGATTCAATTATTTATAAGCGTGAGTAATAGTTAAAAACAAATGAATGTGTTAATATCTGTCGACGTACTACGATAAAATTCTGGACTAATATCACCCGCACCACATTATGCAATGAGAACAAAAAAAAAACATTCCATGCCTTACATACATCTCACTCGCACAGTTTAGTGATATTTTTCTTTATTAATGCATACCAAAGACAGCTTCTCGGAGAGCCTCTCCGGATAGCAGCTCGGAGAGCCGCTGAGGACAGCAGCCCGGAGGGCCACTCAGGACAGCAGCTCGGAGAGCTGCACGGCGCAGCAGCTTGGGCCATCGTCAGTCAGATATTCTTCTATAGCACACAAAAAGTATCACGGTAGCATCTTAAAACATTAGCATTACTTTCTTCAGTGTGACAACTAATAAGATTCAATTATTTATGAGCGTGAGTAATAGTTAAAAACAAATGAATGTGTTAATATCTGTCGACGTACTACGATAAAATTCTGGACTACCATCACCCGCACCACATTATGCAATGAAAACAAAAAAAAAACATTCCATGCCTTACATACATCTCACTCGCACAGTTTAGTGATATTTTTCTTTATTAATGCATACCAAAGACAGCTTCTTGGAGAGCCTCTCCGGATAGCAGCTCGGAGAGCCGCTGAGGACAGCAGCTCGGAGAGCCACTCAGGACAGCAGCTCGGAGAGCTGCACGGCGCAGCAGCTTGGGCCATCGTCAGTCAGATATTCTTCTATAACACACAAAAAGTACCACGGTAGCATCTTAAAACATTAGCATTACTTTCTTCAGTGTGACAACTAATAAGATTCAATTATTTATGAGCGTGAGTAATAGTTAAAAACAAATGAATGTGTTAATATCTGTCGACGTACTACGATAAAATTCTGGACTACCATCACCCGCACCACATTATGCAATGAAAACAAAAAAAAAAACATTCCATATTTTACATACATCTCACTTGCACAGTTTAGTAATTTTTTTTTATTAATGCATACCAAAGACAGCTTCTCGGAGAGCCTCTCCGGATAGCAGCTCGGAGAGCCGCTGAAGACAGCAGCCCGGAGAGCCACTCAGGACAGCAGCTCGGAGAGGCGCAGCAGCTTGGGCCATCGTCAGTCAGATATTCTTCTATAACACACAAAAAGTATCACGGTAGCATCTTAAAACATTAGCATTACTTTCTTCAGTGTGACAACTAATAAGATTCAATTATTTATGAGCGTGAGTAATAGTTAAAAACAAATGAATGTGTTAATATCTGTCGACGTACTACGATCAAATTCTGGACTACCATCACCCGCACCACATTATGCAATGAAAACGAAAAAACATTCCATGCCTTTCATACATCTCACTCGCACAGTTTAGTGATATTTTTCTTTATTAATGCATACCAAAGACAGCTTCTCGGAGAGCCTCTCCGGATAGCAGCTCGGAGAGCCGCTGAGGACAGCAGCTCGGAGAGCCACTCAGGACAGCAGCTCGGAGAGCTGCACGGCGCAGCAGCTTGGGCCATCGTCAGTCAGATATTCTTCTATAACACACAAAAAGTATCACGGTAGCATCTTAAAACATTAGCATTACTTTCTTCAGTGTGACAACTAATAAGATTCAATTATTTATGAGCGTGAGTAATAGTTAAAAACAAATGAATGTGTTAATATCTGTCGACGTACTACGATCAAATTCTGGACTACCATCACCCGCACCACATTATGCAATGAAAACAAATAAAAAACATTCCATGCCTTACATTCATCTCACTTGCACAGTTTAGTGATATTTTTCTTTATTAATGCATACCAAAGACAGCTTCTCGGAGAGCCTCTCCGGATAGCAGCTCGGAGAGCCGCTGAGGACAGCAGCTCGGAGAGCCACTCAGGACAGCAGCTCGGAGAGCTGCACGGCGCAGCAGCTTGGGCCATCGTCAGTCAGATATTCTTCTATAACACACAAAAAGTATCACGGTAGCATCTTAAAACATTAGCATTACTTTCTTCAGTGTGACAACTAATAAGATTCAATTATTTATGAGCGTGAGTAATAGTTAAAAATAAATGAATGTGTTAATATCTGTCGACGTACTACGATAAAATTCTGGACTTCCATCACCCGCACCACACTATGCAATGAAAACAAAGAAAAACATTCCATGCCTTACATACATCTCACTCGCACAGTTTAGTGATATTTTTCTTTATTAATGCATACCAAAGACAGCTTCTCGGAGAGCCTCTCCGGATAGCAGCTCGGAGAACCGCTGAGGACAGCAGCTCGGAGAGCCACTCAGGTCAGCAGCTCTGAGAGCTGCACGGCGCAGCTGCTTGGGCCATCGTCAGTCAGATATTTTTCTATCACACAAAAAGTACACGGTAGCATCTTTAAACATTAGCATTACTTTTTTCAGTGTGACAACTAATAAGATTCAATTATTTATGAGCGTGAGTAATAGTTAAAAACAAATGAATGTGTTAATATCTGTCGACGTACTACGATCAAATTTTGGACTACCATCACCCGCACCACATTATGCAATGAAAACAAAAAAAACATTCCATGCCTTACATACATCTCACTCGCACCCAAAGACAGCTTCTCGGAGAGCCTCTCCGGATAGCAGCTCGGAGAGCCGCTGAGGACAGCAGCTCGGCGAGCCACTCAGGACAGCAGCTCGGAGAGCTGCACGGCGCAGCAGCTTGGGCCATCGTCAGTCAGATATTCTTCTATAACACACAAAAAGTATCACGGTAGCATCTTAAAACATTAGCATTACTTTCTTCAGTGTGACAACTATAAGATCCAATTATTTATGAGCGTAAGTAATAGTTAAAAACAAATGAATGTATTAATATCTGTCGACGTACTACGATAAAATTCTGGACTACCATCACCCGCACCACATTATGCAATGAAAACAAAAAAAAAACATTCCATGCCTTACATACATCTCACTTGCACAGTTTAGTGATATTTTTCTTTATTAATGCATACCAAAGACAGCTTCTCGGAGAGCCTCTCCGGATAGCAGCTCGGAGAGCCGCTGAGGACAGCAGCTCGGAGAGCCACTCAGGACAGCAGCTCTGAGAGCTGCACGGCGCAGCAGCTTGGGCCATCGTCAGTCAGATATTCTTCTATAACACACAAAAAGTATCACGGTAGCATCTTAAAACATTAGCATTACTTTCTTCAGTGTGACAACTAATAAGATTCAATTATTTATGAGCGTGAGTAATAGTTAAAAACAAATGAATGTGTTAATATCTGTCGACGTACTACGATCAAATTCTGGACTGCCATCACCCGCACCACATTATGCAATGAAAACAAAAAAAAAAAACATTCCATGCGTTACATACATCTCACTCGCACAGTTTAGTGATATTTTTCTTTATTAATGCATACCAAAGACAGCTTCTCGGAGAGCCTCTCCGGATAGCAGCTCGGATAGCCGCTGAGGACAGCAGCTCGGAGAGCCACTCAGGACAGCAGCTCGGAGAGCTGCACGGCGCAGCAGCTTGGGCCATCGTCAGTCAGATATTCTTCTATAACACACAAAAAGTATCACGGTAGCATCTTAAAACATTAGCATTACTTTCTTCAGTGTGACAACTAATAAGATTCAATTATTTATAAGCGTGAGTAATAGTTAAAAACAAATGAATGTGTTAATATCTGTCGACGTACTACGATAAAATTCTGGACTAATATCACCCGCACCACATTATGCAATGAGAACAAAAAAAAACATTCCATGCCTTACATACATCTTACTCGCACAGTTTAGTGATATTTTTCTTTATTAATGCATACCAAAGACAGCTTCTCGGAGAGCCTCTCCGGATAGCAGCTCGGAGAGCCGCTGAGGACAGCAGCCCGGAGGGCCACTCAGGACAGCAGCTCGGAGAGCTGCACGGCGCAGCAGCTTGGGCCATCGTCAGTCAGATATTCTTCTATAGCACACAAAAAGTATCACGGTAGCATCTTAAAACATTAGCATTACTTTCTTCAGTGTGACAACTAATAAGATTCAATTATTTATGAGCGTGAGTAATAGTTAAAAACAAATGAATGTGTTAATATCTGTTGACGTACTACGAGCAAATTCTGGACTACCATCACCCGCACCACATTATGCAATGAAAACAAAAAAAAACATTCCATGCCTTACATACATCTCACTCGCACAGTTTAGTGATATTTTTCTTTATTAATGCATACCAAAGACAGCTTCTTGGAGAGCCTCTCCGGATAGCAGCTCGGAGAGCCGCTGAGGACAGCAGCTCGGAGAGCCACTCAGGACAGCAGCTCGGAGAGCTGCACGGCGCAGCAGCTTGGGCCATCGTCAGTCAGATATTCTTCTATAACACACAAAAAGTACCACGGTAGCATCTTAAAACATTAGCATTACTTTCTTCAGTGTGACAACTAATAAGATTCAATTATTTATGAGCGTGAGTAATAGTTAAAAACAAATGAATGTGTTAATATCTGTCGACGTACTACGATAAAATTCTGGACTACCATCACCCGCACCACATTATGCAATGAAAACAAAAAAAAAAAACATTCCATGCCTTACATACATCTCACTTGCACAGTTTAGTAAATTTTTTTTATTAATGCATACCAAAGACAGCTTCTCGGAGAGCCTCTCCGGATAGCAGCTCGGAGAGCCGCTGAAGACAGCAGCCCGGAGAGCCACTCAGGACAGCAGCTCGGAGAGGCGCAGCAGCTTGGGCCATCGTCAGTCAGATATTCTTCTATAACACACAAAAAGTATCACGGTAGCATCCTTAAACATTAGCATTACTTTCTTCAGTGTGACAACTAATAAGATTCAATTATTTATGAGCGTGAGTAATAGTTAAAAACAAATGAATGTATTAATATCTGTCGACGTACTACGATCAAATTCTGGACTACCATCACCCGCACCACATTATGCAATGAAAACGAAAAAACATTCCATGCCTTTCATACATCTCACTCGCACAGTTTAGTGATATTTTTCTTTATTAATGCATACCAAAGACAGCTTCTCGGAGAGCCTCTCCGGATAGCAGCTCGGAGAGCCGCTGAGGACAGCAGCTCGGAGAGCCACTCAGGACAGCAGCTCGGAGAGCTGCACGGCGCAGCAGCTTGGGCCATCGTCAGTCAGATATTCTTCTATAACACACAAAAAGTATCACGGTAGCATCTTAAAACATTAGCATTACTTTCTTCAGTGTGACAACTAATAAGATTCAATTATTTATGAGCGTGAGTAATAGTTAAAAACAAATGAATGTGTTAATATCTGTCGACGTACTACGATCAAATTCTGGACTACCATCACCCGCACCACATTATGCAATGAAAACAAATAAAAAACATTCCATGCCTTACATTCATCTCACTTGCACAGTTTAGTGATATTTTTCTTTATTAATGCATACCAAAGACAGCTTCTCGAAGAGCCTCTCCGGATAGCAGCTCGGAGAGCCGCTGAGGACAGCAGCTCGGAGAGCCACTCAGGACACCAGCTCGGAGAGCTGCACGGCGCAGCAGCTTGGGCCATCGTCAGTCAGATATTCTTCTATAACACACAAAAAAGTATCACGGTAGCATCTTAAAACATTAGCATTACTTTCTTCAGTGTGACAACTAATAAGATTCAATTATTTATGAGCGTGAGTAATAGTTAAAAATAAATGAATGTGTTAATATCTGTCGACGTACTACGATAAAATTCTGGACTTCCATCACCCGCACCACACTATGCAATGAAAACAAAGAAAAACATTCCATGCCTTACATACATCTCACTCGCACAGTTTAGTGATATTATTCTTTATTAATGCATACCAAAGACAGCTTCTCGGAGAGCCTCTCCGGATAGCAGCTCGGAGAACCGCTGAGGACAGCAGCTCGGAGAGCCACTCAGGTCAGCAGCTCGGAGAGCTGCACGGCGCAGCTGCTTGGGCCATCGTCAGTCAGATATTTTTCTATCACACAAAAAGTACACGGTAGCATCTTTAAACATTAGCATTACTTTTTTCAGTGTGACAACTAATAAGATTCAATTATTTATGAGCGTGAGTAATAGTTAAAAACAAATGAATGTGTTAATATCTGTCGACGTACTACGATCAAATTTTGGACTACCATCACCCGCACCACATTATGCAATGAAAACAAAAAAAACATTCCATGCCTTACATACATCTCACTCGCACCCAAAGACAGCTTCTCGGAGAGCCTCTCCGGATAGCAGCTCGGAGAGCCGCTGAGGACAGCAGCTCGGCGAGCCACTCAGGACAGCAGCTCGGAGAGCTGCACGGCGCAGCAGCTTGGGCCATCGTCAGTCAGATATTCTTCTATAACACACAAAAAGTATCACGGTAGCATCTTAAAACATTAGCATTACTTTCTTCAGTGTGAAAACTAATAAGATTCAATTATTTATGAGCGTGAGTAATAGTTAAAAACAAATGAATGTGTTAATATCTGTCGACGTACTACGATCAAATTCTAGACTACCATCACCCGCACCACATTATGCAATGAAAACAAAAAAAACATTCCATGCCTTACATAAATCTCACTTGCACAGTTTAGTTATATTTTTCTTTATTAATGCATACCAAAGACAGCTTCTCGGAGAGCCTCTTCGGATAGCAGCTCGGAGAGCCGCTGAGGACAGCAGCTCGGAGAGCCACTCAGGACAGCAGCTCGGAGAGCTGCACTACGCAGCAGCTTGGGCCATCGTCAGTCAGATATTCTTCTATAACACACAAAAAGTATCACGGTAGCATCTTAAAACATTAGCATTACTTTCTTCAGTGTGACAACTATAAGATCCAATTATTTATGAGCGTAAGTAATAGTTAAAAACAAATGAATGTATTAATATCTGTCGACGTACTACGATATAATTCTGGACTACCATCACCCGCACCACATTATGCAATGAAAACAAAAAAAAAACATTCCATGCCTTACATACATGTCACTTGCACAGTTTAGTGATATTTTTCTTTATTAATGCATACCAAAGACAGCTTCTCGGAGAGCCTCTCCGGATAGCAGCTCGGAGAACCGCTGAGGACAGCAGCTCGGAGAGCCACTCAGGTCAGCAGCTCGGAGAGCTGCACGGCGCAGCTGCTTGGGCCATCGTCAGTCAGATATTTTTCTATCACACAAAAAGTACACGGTAGCATCTTAAAACATTAGCATTACTTTTTTCAGTGTGACAACTAATAAGATTCAATTATTTATGAGCGTGAGTAATAGTTAAAAATAAATGAATGTGTTAATATCTGTCGACGTACTACGATAAAATTCTGGACTACCATCACCCGCACCACACTATGCAATGAAAACAAAGAAAAACATTCCATGCCTTACATACATCTCACTCGCACAGTTTAGTGATATTATTCTTTATTAATGCATACCAAAGACAGCTTCTCGGAGAGCCTCTCCGGATAGCAGCTCGGAGAACCGCTGAGGACAGCAGCTCGGAGAGCCACTCAGGTCAGCAGCTCGGAGAGCTGCACGGCGCAGCTGCTTGGGCCATCGTCAGTCAGATATTTTTCTATCACACAAAAAGTACACGGTAGCATCTTTAAACATTAGCATTACTTTTTTCAGTGTGACAACTAATAAGATTCAATTATTTATGAGCGTGAGTAATAGTTAAAAACAAATGAATGTGTTAATATCTGTCGACGTACTACGATCAAATTTTGGACTACCATCACCCGCACCACATTATGCAATGAAAACAAAAAAAACATTCCATGCCTTACATACATCTCACTTGCACAGTTTAGTGATATTTTTCTTTATTAATGCATACCAAAGACAGCTTCTCGGAGAGCCTCTCCGGATAGCAGCTCGGAGAGCCACTGAGGACAGCAGCTCGGAGAGCCACCCAGGACAGCAGCTCGGAGAGCTGCACGGCGCAGCAGCTTGGGCCATCGTCAGTCAGATATTCTTCTATAACAAACAAAAAGTACACGGTAGCATCTTAAAACATTAGCATTACTTTCTTCAGTGTGACAACTAATAAGATTCAATTATTTATGAGCGTGAGTAATAGTTAAAAACAAATGCATGTGTTAATATCTGTCGACGTACTACGATCAAATTTTGGGCTACCATCACCCGCACCACATTATGCAATGAAAACAAAAAAAACATTCCATGCCTTACATACATCTCACTCGCACCCAAAGACAGCTTCTCGGAGAGCCTCTCCGGATAGCAGCTCGGAGAGCCGCTGAGGACAGCAGCTCGGAGAGCCACTCAGGACAGCAGCTCTGAGAGCTGCATGGCGCAGCAGCTTGGGCCATCGTCAGTCAGATATTCTTCTATAACACACAAAAAGTATCACGGTAGCATCTTAAAACATTAGCATTACTTTCTTCAGTGTGACAACTAATAAGATTCAATTATTTATGAGCGTGAGTTATAGTTAAAAACAAATGAATGTGTTAATATCTGTCGACGTACTACGATAAAATTCTGGACTACCATCACCCACACCACATTATGCAATGAAAACAAAAAACATTCCATGCCTTACATACATCTCACTCGCACAGTTTAGTGATATTTTTCTTTATTAATGCATACCAAAGACAGCTTCTCGGAGAGCCTCTCCGGATAGCAGCTCGGAGAGCCGCTGAGGACAGAGGCTCGGAGAGCCACTCAGGACAGCAGCTCGGAAAGCTGCACGGCCTAGCAGCTTGGGCCATCGTCAGTCAGATATTCTTCTATAACACACAAAAAGTATCACGGTAGCATCTTTAAACATTAGCATTACTTTCTTCAGTGTGACAACTAATAAGATTCAATTATTTATGAGCGTGAGTTATAGTTAAAAACAAATGAATGTGTTAATATCTGTCGACGTACTACGATAAAATTCTGGACTACCATCACCCACACCACATTATGCAATGAAAACAAAAAACATTCCATGCCTTACATACATCTCACTCGCACAGTTTAGTGATATTTTTCTTTATTAATGCATACCAAAGACAGCTTCTCGGAGAGCCTCTCCGGATAGCAGCTCGGAGAGCCGCTGAGGACAGCAGCTCGGCGAGCCACACAGGACAGCAGCTCGGAGAGCTGCACGGCGCAGCAGCTTGGGCCATCGTCAGTCAGATATTCTTCTATAAGACACAAAAAGTATCACGGTAGCATCTTAAAACATTAGCATTACTTTCCTCAGTGTGACAACTAATAAGATTCAATTATTTTTGAGCGTGAGTAATAGTTAAAAACAAATGAATGTGTTAATATCTGTCGACGTACTACGATCAAATTCTAGACTACCATCACCCGCACCACATTATGCAATGAAAACAAAAAAAAAACATTCCATGCCTTACATACATCTCACTCGCACAGTTTAGTGATATTTTTCTTTATTAATGCATACCAAAGACAGCTTCTCGGAGAGCCTCTCCGGATAGCAGCTCGGAGAGCCGCTGAGGACAGCAGCTCGGCGAGCCACACAGGACAGCAGCTCGGAGAGCTGCACGGCGCAGCAGCTTGGGCCATCGTCAGTCAGATATTCTTCTATAACACACAAAAAGTATCACGGTAGCATCTTAAAACATTAGCATTACTTTCTTCAGTGTGACAACTAATAAGATTCAATTATTTATAAGCGTGAGTAATAGTTAAAAACAAATGAATGTGTTAATATCTGTCGACGTACTACGATAAAATTCTGGACTAATATCACCCGCACCACATTATGCAATGAGAACAAAAAAAAACATTCCATGCCTTACATACATCTCACTCGCACAGTTTAGTGATATTTTTCTTTATTAATGCATACCAAAGACAGCTTCTCGGAGAGCCTCTCCGGATAGCAGCTCGGAGAGCCGCTGAGGACAGCAGCCCGGAGGGCCACTCAGGACAGCAGCTCGGAGAGCTGCACGGCGCAGCAGCTTGGGCCATCGTCAGTCAGATATTCTTCTATAGCACACAAAAAGTATCACGGTAGCATCTTAAAACATTAGCATTACTTTCTTCAGTGTGACAACTAATAAGATTCAATTATTTATGAGCGTGAGTTATAGTTAAAAACAAATGAATGTGTTAATATCTGTCGACGTACTACGATAAAATTCTGGACTACCATCACCCACACCACATTATGCAATGAAAACAAAAAACATTCCATGCCTTACATACATCTCACTCGCACAGTTTAGTGATATTTTTCTTTATTAATGCATACCAAAGACAGCTTCTCGGAGAGCCTCTCCGGATAGCAGCTCGGAGAGCCGCTGAGGACAGCAGCTCGGCGAGCCACACAGGACAGCAGCTCGGAGAGCTGCACGGCGCAGCAGCTTGGGCCATCGTCAGTCAGATATTCTTCTA
The DNA here is from genome assembly GCA_917880725.1 of Selenia dentaria. NCBI lineage: Eukaryota > Metazoa > Arthropoda > Insecta > Lepidoptera > Geometridae > Selenia > Selenia dentaria. Next base: position 12,684,417 of record OU862888.1, on the reverse strand, counting down.
TAACACACAAAAAGTATCACGGTAGCATCTTAAAACATTAGCATTACTTTCCTCAGTGTGACAACTAATAAGATTCAATTATTTTTGAGCGTGAGTAATAGTTAAAAACAAATGAATGTGTTAATATCTGTCGACGTACTACGATCAAATTCTAGACTACCATCACCCGCACCACATTATGCAATGAAAACAAAAAAAAACATTCCATGCCTTACATACATCTCACTTGCACAGTTTAGTGATATTTTTCTTTATTAATGCATACCAAAGACAGCTTCTCGGAGAGCCTCTCCGGATAGCAGCTCGGAGAGCCGCTGAGGACAGCAGCTCGGAGAGCCGCTGAGGACAGCAGCTCGGAGAGCCGCTGAGGACAGCAGCTCGGAGAGCCTCTCAGGACATCAGCTCGGAGAGCTGCACGGCGCAGCAGCTTGGGCCATCGTCAGTCAGATATTCTTCTATAACACACAAAAAGTATCACGGTAGCATCTTAAAACATTAGCATTACTTTCTTCAGTGTGACAACTAATAAGATCCAATTATATATGAGCGTAAGTAATAGTTAAAAACAAATGAATGTGTTAATATCTGTCGACGTACTACGATAAAATTCTGGACTACCATCACCCGTTCCACACTATGCAATGAAAACAAAGAAAAACATTCCATGCCTTACATACATCTCACTCGCACAGTTTAGTGATATTATTCTTTATTAATGCATACCAAAGACAGCTTCTCGGAGAGCCTCTCCGGATAGCAGTTCGGAGAGCCACTCAGAACAGCAGCTCGGAGAGCCACTCAGAACAGCAGCTCGGAGAGCCACTCAGGACAGCGGCTCGGAAAGCTGCACGGCCTAGCAGCTTGGGCCATCGTCAGTCAGATATTCTTCTATAACACACAAAAAGTATCACGGTAGCGTCTTAAAACATTAGCATTACTTTATTCAGTGTGACAACTAATAAAATTAAAGGATTTATAAAAAAAAATATAATATATATAAATATATATATATGTATATATATATGTATATATATATATATAGATATATATATATATATATATTTATATATATATTACATATACATATATATATATCTAAACAAAATCACGACAAGGATTGACTCACCGCAATAACGAACTCGGAGATGTTGACTCGTCGATGGTTGAAGGCAGAGTGAACTACGAGCGCTCTGCGCGCCGCCTTTTATACTTTTTGGTCTACTAGGCTATTTTCGTCTCCAACAATATATATATATATATATATATATCGCCGATATATATATATCGGCGCGGATACAATAATTTGCCAATAACAATTAGTCTATAACAATTAGATATTTTAAATTGATTTATTTGAATTGATTTATAAAACATAGATTCATACTTTTGAAATTGTTTACAGTAAATTATTCCAATTAAAATTAATAATATCATTATTCTCAAAATGATTTAAGTTTATTACGATGTACAATTAATTAGAAAACATGCCATCACTTTGTATTGCAATCTTAATGTTTAAAACGACCACGTGCAAGTACGCCGTAACCTATAAAAGCGGTCGCACTGGCGACGAGATGGCCAAAGAGCATATAATTATAGTTAGAGTCCGAACTTCCATAGATTCATTTTTACAGATATTGTATACAATGTTTAGACAACTGTAGCAAACTTTCGTTTTCTTTTGCGCTGACAGTCAATAGTACCAACATAGAATAAAAACCTTCTAAATATTAACATTAGTGATGTGCATGCTGTATGGGGCATAATATCGATGCTAGTGGTGTGCCTACGACACTATTTATCGATATTGACCCATACCACTATAAATAATGGAATTATTAAATTCAGAATTTTATTATATTTTTATTAATAAAAATGCATCTTCATGTACTCATATTATGATTTATTTAGTTTATTAGTACTGTACTTCTATTGGAGTTTAAAATACAGTAACAGTAGGGTAAATGCTCTTTACATCATTTCAGCAGTGCAAGCACGGTACTTAGTCGCTCGTTAAATTCGACACGACATTGATTGAATCGATTTTAATAATTAAAAACATCATCATTGATATGTAGATTGATAAATTCGACACTTCGACGTAGAAAAAATCGGTTTTATTAATTACTAGCATCTGCCCGCAACATCGTTCGCGTATTTACGTGGCCTTCGGCCTCGCCATGACCATGACCCATCTTATCTTGATCTTTCTTTTATAAGAACCTTCTCCTGACAATTAAATAACAGAACAAAAAAAAATTGCGAAATTGTTCCATTCGTGCAAGCGTAATGCGATGACCAAGGAAAATATAAATTAATTTATATATAAACTAGCGACTGCTCGCAACATCGTTCGCGTAGTAGCCTTCGGCCTTCGGCGTCACCATAACCTCAATTTTTTCTTGATTTGTCTTTCACAGGAACCTTCTCCTGACAATAACACAACAAAAACAGAATTAGCGAAATCTTTCTATCCATACACGCGTTATGTATGTAGATAAATGTAACATTTTATAATATTTAAAAGTTAAAAGTTCTTTTATCGATCTTATATATATACATATATCGAATTTATCAATTAACTTTATTAAAATTATAAATTAACACAACAAAAACAGAATTAGCGAAATCTTTCTATCCATTCACGCGTTATGTATATAGATAAATGTAACATTTTACAATATTTAAAAGTTAAAAGTTCTTTTATCGATCTTATATATATACATATATCGAATTTATCAATTAACTTTATTAAAATTATAAATTAACACAACAAAAACAGAATTAGCGAAATCTTTCTATCCATTCACGCGTTATATATATAGATAAATGTAACATTTTACACCTGTGTGAAGTTGGCAGCCAAACTCAGCAGCCATTATAAACCGACCAAATTAAGATGTCGCGTGTGGCGGGTGGGTTATTCCGGTGGATTTGACCATGTTCCGGAACTTGTTTTGGAATGAATCATACCTCGTTAGAAAGCTACTGAAACGATCTTTCAGACGTAGTATTCAGAAATTACTCGCGACATTTCAGAAACTCGCAAATCAGAAATAACTACTGCAATAGTTTGGCTGCTGGCTTATTACGGTTGTTTTGACCATGTTCCGGGACTTGTTTTGGAATGAATGATACCTCGTTAGAAAGCTACTGAAACGATCTTTCAGACGTAGTATTCAGAAATTACTCGCGACATTTCAGAAACTCGCAAATCGGAAATACCTACTCTGCGATAGTTTGGCTGCTGGCTTATTACGGTTGTTTTGACCATGTTCCGGGACCTGTTTTGGAATGAATCATACCTCGTTAGAAAGCTACTGAAACGATCTTTCAGACGTAGTATTCAGAAATTACTCGCGACATTTCAGAAACTCGCAAATCAGAAATAACTACTGCAATAGTTTGGCTGCTGGCTTATTACGGTTGTTTTGACCATGTTCCGGGACTTGTTTTGGAATGAATCTTACCTCGTTAGATAGCTACTGAAACGATCTTTCAGACGTAGTATTCAGAAATTACTCGCGACATTTCAGAAACTCGCAAATCAGAAATAACTACTGCAATAGTTTGGCTGCTGGCTTATTACGGTTGTTTTGATCATGTTCCGGGACCTGTTTTGGAATGAATGATACCTCGTTAGAAAGCTACTGAAACGATCTTTCAGACGTAGTATTCAGAAATTACTCGCGACATTTCAGAAACTCGCAAATCGGAAATACCTACTCTGCGATAGTTTGGCTGCTGGCTTATTACGGTTGTTTTGACCATGTTCCGGGACCTGTTTTGGAATGAATCATACCTCGTTAGAAAGCTACTGAAACGATCTTTCAGACGTAGTATTCAGAAATTACTCGCGACATTTCAGAAACTCGCAAATCAGAAATAACTACTGCAATAGTTTGGCTGCTGGCTTATTACGGTTGTTTTGACCATGTTCCGGGACTTGTTTTGGAATGAATCTTACCTCGTTAGATAGCTACTGAAACGATCTTTCAGACGTAGTATTCAGAAATTACTCGCGACATTTCAGAAACTCGCAAATCAGAAATAACTACTGCAATAGTTTGGCTGCTGGCTTATTACGGTTGTTTTGATCATGTTCCGGGACCTGTTTTGGAATGAATGATACCTCGTTAGAAAGCTACTGAAACGATCTTTCAGACGTAGTATTCAGAAATTACTCGCGACATTTCAGAAACTCGCAAATCAGAAATAACTACTGCAATAGTTTGGCTGCTGGCTTATTACGGTTGTTTTGACCATGTTCCGGGACCTGTTTTGGAATGAATGATACCTCGTTAGAAAGCTATTGAAACGATCTTTCAGACGTAGTCTTCAGAAATTACTCGCGACATTTCAGAAACTCGCAAATCAGAAATAACTACTGCAATAGTTTGGCTGCTGGCTTATTACGGTTGTTTTGACCATGTTCCGGGACTTGTTTTGGAATGAATCTTACCTCGTTAGATAGCTACTGAAACGATCTTTCAGACGTAGTATTCAGAAATTACTCGCGACATTTCAGAAACTCGCAAATCAGAAATAACTACTGCAATAGTTTGGCTGCTGGCTTATTACGGTTGTTTTGACCATGTTCCGGGACCTGTTTTGGAATGAATCATACCTCGTTAGAAAGCTACTGAAACGATCTTTCAGACGTAGTATTCAGAAATTACTCGCGACATTTCAGAAACTCGCAAATCAGAAATAACTACTGCAATAGTTTGGCTGCTGGCTTATTACGGTTGTTTTGACCATGTTCCGGGACCTGTTTTGGAATGAATCATACCTCGTTAGAAAGCTACTGAAACGATCTTTCAGACGTAGTATTCAGAAATTACTCGCGACATTTCAGAAACACGCAAATCAGAAATAACTACTGCAATAGTTTGGCTGCTGGCTTATTACGGTTGTTTTGACCATGTTCCGGGACCTGTTTTGGAATGAATGATACCTCGTTAGAAAGCTACTGAAACGATCTTTCAGACGTAGTCTTCAGAAATTACTCGCGACATTTCAGAAACTCGCAAATCAGAAATAACTACTGCAATAGTTTGGATGCTGGCTTATTACGGTTGTTTTGACCATGTTCCGGGACCTGTTTTGGAATGAATCATACCTCGTTAGAAAGCTACTGAAACGATCTTTCAGACGTAGTATTCAGAAATTACTCGCGACATTTCAGACAGCCGCAAATCTTGTAAATTTTACAGTAGGTATTGTTCCAATAGATACCGAATTATAACAGTTGGTATCAGTTGTCTTGGATTTAAAAAAGAATATTATTTTCGTCATCGGCACCCCTGCTAACCTTGAAAACGTCACCCATGTGACCCATGTCCATAGTCAGCGTCTACTCAACTAGGTACCTACCTATATACCTACTAATCGATTAACCAGTGCTAGATATTCCATGCTTAGAACTTTAGGTAGTATTACGTGGCACTGGACTGCGCTCATCACCCCGAGCTGAGTCATTGATGTTTGATTTGAACCTTCACCTAGTAATTAAAACGCCGTGTCAATAAGTGCCGACAGTCGGCGCATCGTTTGTCGGCACTTATCAAAGATCACTAGAAGACACGTGTAAGTAAGATTAGTGCTGGGGTATAAGAGATATCACTAATCGATTGAGGAGACACTAGACTCGGATTTTATAATTCGATGTGGAAAATTATAATACTTATAATAATAGTGACTTTGAGATTAAGTCTTAAACTGAAAAATATTTACCGCGCGCCTTAATGTAAAACAATCTTGCGTTCTCTAAAGCCTGCTAAAAAGTCAGCGATGACATAATTATGTCTATCTTTAAGGATAAAATGCAACATATATATATATTTTAATTCTTAGAAAATACTGCATTTGAATAAATGTATTTATTCAAATGCGGTATTAATCCTTATTATTTTAAATAAGTAAGACGCTGTAGACATTTTATGCACATTATGTTACCTCTTTACACCATATAATTTAAACGAATATCTTAGAAGTATAGAATATCGCAATAGGATTACGGATGCGAGAATAAATTGTGTAAAAGGAAAGATGAATAATTAAGTATATACATATATATATAAACTGGCTGGTGCCCACGACTTTGTCTGCGCAGCATTAGTAGCTTTCGAGTAGCTTATTATCTTCTTCAAGGCAAGATCTACCTTTATACCAAAATGTCATAAAATATGTAAATGGTCAAACGCAATTGCTATAATGGTATTATATGAGTAAATTTATTATTGAAATACTTAATATATCAATCAGTACACATTAATAATAAAAAACAGGACTTTCGTACATACAAATATAAAAATTTTAAATTTACAGAGATAAAAATACACATCCTCGGACGGGATTCGAACCCGCGTCTTCCGACAATCCGTGTCAGACGACATGACCATCTAAGCCACCGAGGCTCGTCTTATTCCAGAAATCCCCTTAACTGATTCCCTGCTACGGGAATTTCTGGACTTTTTGTCCAAAAATCCCCTGCGCGTCGTCTTCTGAAGTCGGAAGGGGATAATTGGACAAACATTCTATAAATTCCCTTAACCATTCAATTGGACAAAAAGACCAGTTATCCCCTTAACCAGTTATTTGCAATAAAATTAAAAAAATACATACAAATCACAAAATCGTAATCGTATAAAAAATAAAAATAATCAAAACCAACAATTTTCACCAGGATATATGCACCGAATTTTATTATAAAAACTTTCATATCACTGTCACCATCATCATCATCAGCAAGTATCAATCCACTGCTGGTCATAACCCTCTCCTAACGCACGCCACTGAGGCCGATCTTTTAGGCTAATATAATAAGCAACGCGCACAAGTTTCATACGACGTTTTTCAACACACTTACTTGCTTGAAAAAAACTTCAGGTATTTCTTTATTTATTAAAACAATTATTGAAGGTACAATTGGTAAAATTATAGGCTAACGCTTTGCTATTAAAAACATCATTATTTTGCTCTTGGGAGACTGGAGTAAATGTTGGAGATTGCGCATTGTTCTCGTAGGGAGTAAGAAAAAGTGTTTCATCATTGTTATGAGTAGTAGATACTATTATTTAACTTTTGAATCTGATGCATACATATAAATTACATAAATGAATTATTTGCTAAAATGTAATTGTTTTCTATTGTTTTTGACGACTACAGTTTTTTTATTTGCAAAATGTTTTTTTAATTTTAACGTTACAATATTTTGCTCATTTTAAAAACTTAACTTTAATTTTCCCACTCGTGCGGGAATGAAAAGTAAAAAGCACGCGTTCGAAATACGCTGCATTTTGATTCTAATTACCGTTCAATAAGAGTCCCTTTTCAAGTAGGTGTGTTGAAAAACACATTTTTACATTAATTCTCCTACAAAGCTACAAAGATGGTCTATAATTACAGATTTTATTATTTGTACAATATTTTGTTTGCCTATATAAAAACACTATATTATTTAACTTTGAATTTCAAATTCCATTCTATTCCTACCATACTTATATACAAGTATTTAAGAACCACAATTGAATAAAACCCTTTAAAATGACGAGAATAAAAATAATTCTTATTTACTGGCAATCTTATTAAAATGGCCCTGGCAATTATGGCAATAAATATTTACCGTTGATACATAATTATTATCATTTGAAAAGCAAAATTTTCGACAATTAGATAATCGAGTGATTATCCGCCTGAAAAACCGCACTGAATTTGATCCGCCGGCGGACCGAGACCGCTCGGCTGGGCGGTAGGCACTTATAGCGCGCAAGTACATGGAGTGACGGAGGCCTGACATTAGTAACTAGCTGTGATTAGTTGTCAGTCGTCATCAGTGTTGTCATATCTACCTACTTATAGGTAGATCTACCTATTTTAGCTTGAGTCTACCTATCTACCACCCGAAGCCCTAAATCTGCCTATTTTCGATACCACGTCTTATTGAAAATAATTTTGACATTAAACTTAGTTATGCGTGTAACAGAACCAGTAACGTCCACGTCTTTGGTTTCTACTTTCTGCGCAGGATGCGAGCAAAGTAAAAACCAAAGACGTGGACGTGAGCATTCACTAAAAATAAAGAACATTAACAGCTCGTGACAATCTCACGAAACGAAGGTGTCACTGTCAACATTGTCAACTGCTCATGGTATGTGCATGGAAATTTGACTACAATTTCGTTGGTTTACTTGATTCTGTTTATGTCATTCGTTGATAATGACGCTGATCATTGTTCCATAACCGACCAATCTTAGCTTATTTTCTAATCTATATACGTGGTACTGGCGGCATTGCGGCAATCCCACAGAGGTAATTTATTTGAAAATGTTAAAGTTGAATCTACTATTTTAACGTGGGATTTTATTTTGTTTTGTTGTGTTGTGACTTTTAATAAAAATGTACATTTTAGAACTTTAATTTGAATATACTAAACAGTAATAACTAAATAGAGGCGAATTACATGATAATGGCGGAGACGAAACACGGAGTCAAAGTGTTCGATCCCTAACGTGAGTTATGCCGGTTATAATAATAGTTTAACGGTGTCAACGGTCAGTAGCTACTCGTATTATTAGTAACCGGCAAAAGACTCTGAGATTAGCTCAGCTCTAGCTAGTAGGATAATTGTGCAGGAAATGTAAAACCAAGAACGGGGAACCCAGCTCGGAACACTTGAACATTTTATAAAAGCATGTATAAATATTAAATAACATTTTGTTTAATTTTGATAAATCTTTTGTTTTACGTTGTTATATATATAATTATATTAATTATAAATAAAACTTTAGAGGTAGATCTACCGATTTTTCCATGACATACTACCAACTTCTACCGATTTTTAGGACTTAATCTACCAATTTTCCAAAATGTGGGTTGACAACACTGGTCGTCATGTTCTCTATATTTTTACACAACATGCGATAAAACCACGATAATTTTGCAGTAAATATAGGATATTTCTTAGACTACGGATCTGGCAACACTGCTCAAGAACATCACAGGCGCCGACAAAGATACGCCGACTCTGCGTGTCTTTGTCGCCACGCTTTTCTAAATGCCGATCCACGTGCAAGTGCAGGGGGTCTAGCACGAATAACTGCGTATGAACTGCAATTTATCTAGGGCAACTGTGACAAAGACACCTCATAGTTTGTACGCCGAAGCGTGACGTAGGTAGGTATTGACGTTTACAGTACGAATACTTTTTCAGAAAATTGCTTATGCTATGGACTCAGGTAGGACTTTCTGTAATCTGTGGTGCACTACAAATGTCTATAAAAATGCGTAATAAAAATAAAAATTCAATAACCCACTAACATTTACTTACTTAAGTACCTAAATTTAGAATCGCATCGCGGTACCTAGGCCGTAGAAAACTTAAGTACCTACCTATTAACTAGGACGAGTAAGTTGTTTTATGCAATTAGGTAATTGACGATACTGTCAAGTCGCGCACCTGATGATAAACAGTAGGTACGTTTCATGATAGTTGCAAACAATAATGCTCAAGCATTACTGTATTAGGGTTTAGGGTGTGACAGTCGCTGTAGCAAGTGGAATTACCTACTAGATGAAGGTTCACTTTACTTGACTCGGGGTGATGAGCGAAGTTCAGTGCCACGTAATAGTACCTACCTACAGTTCTAAGCCATGGATGGAACTGAATATCTCTGGCACTGCGGTGGTGCCAACCAAGACGGCCTCATGCATAAGAATCCTACCGCCTAGCAGGTACCTATCTACCTGAGTCAGCCTTCCTCGGCTCGTATATACCTAAATAAAAATCGATTAGTAGGTATACCTAGTTGAGTAGACGCTGACTATGGACATGGGTCACATGGGTGACGTTTTCTAGGTTAGCAGGGGTGCCGATCACGAAAATAATATTCATTTTGAAATCCAAGACAACTGATACCAACTTTTATAATTCGGTATCTATTGGAACAATACCTACTGTAAAGTTTACAAGATTTGCGGCTGTCTGAAATGTCGCGAGTAATTTCTGAATACTACGTCTGAAAGATCGTTTCAGTAGCTTTCTAACGAGGTATGATTCATTCCAAAACAGGTCCCGGAACATGGTCAAAACAACCGTAATAAGCCAGCAGCCAAACTATTGCAGTAGTTATTTCTGATTTGCGAGTTTCTGAAATGTCGCGAGTAATTTCTGAAGACTACGTCTGAAAGATCGTTTCAGTAGCTTTCTAACGAGGTATCATTCATTCCAAAACAGGTCCCGGAACATGGTCAAAACAACCGTAATAAGCCAGCAGCCAAACTATTGCAGTAGTTATTTCTGATTTGCGAGTTTCTGAAATGTCGCGAGTAATTTCTGAATACTACGTCTGAAAGATCGTTTCAGTAGCTTTCTAACGAGGTATGATTCATTCCAAAACAGGTCCCGGAACATGGTCAAAACAACCGTAATAAGCCAGCAGCCAAACTATTGCAGTAGTTATTTCTGATTTGCGAGTTTCTGAAATGTCGCGAGTAATTTCTGAATACTACGTCTGAAAGATCGTTTCAGTAGCTTTCTAACGAGGTATGATTCATTCCAAAATAGGTCCCGGAACATGGTCAAAACAACCGTAATAAGCCAGCAGCCAAACTATTGCAGTAGTTATTTCTGATTTGCGAGTTTCTGAAATGTCGCAAGTAATTTCTGAATACTACGTCTGAAAGATCGTTTCAGTAGCTATCTAACGAGGTAAGATTCATTCCAAAACAAGTCCCGGAACATGGTCAAAACAACCGTAATAAGCCAGCAGCCAAACTATTGCAGTAGTTATTTCTGATTTGCGAGTTTCTGAAATGTCGCGAGTAATTTCTGAAGACTACGTCTGAAAGATCGTTTCAATAGCTTTCTAACGAGGTATCATTCATTCCAAAACAGGTCCCGGAACATGGTCAAAACAACCGTAATAAGCCAGCAGCCAAACTATTGCAGTAGTTATTTCTGATTTGCGAGTTTCTGAAATGTCGCGAGTAATTTCTGAATACTACGTCTGAAAGATCGTTTCAGTAGCTTTCTAACGAGGTATGATTCATTCCAAAACAGGTCCCGGAACATGGTCAAAACAACCGTAATAAGCCAGCAGCCAAACTATTGCAGTAGTTATTTCTGATTTGCGAGTTTCTGAAATGTCGCGAGTAATTTCTGAATACTACGTCTGAAAGATCGTTTCAGTAGCTATCTAACGAGGTTAGATTCATTCCAAAACAAGTCCCGGAACATGGTCAAAACAACCGTAATAAGCCAGCAGCCAAACTATTGCAGTAGTTATTTCTGATTTGCGAGTTTCTGAAATGTCGCGAGTAATTTCTGAAGAATACGTCTGAAAGATCGTTTCAGTAGCTTTCTAACGAGGTATCATTCATTCCAAAACAGGTCCCGGAACATGGTCAAAACAACCGTAATAAGCCAGCAGCCAAACTATTGCAGTAGTTATTTCTGATTTGCGAGTTTCTGAAATGTCGCGAGTAATTTCTGAATACTACGTCTGAAAGATCGTTTCAGTAGCTTTCTAACGAGGTATCATTCATTCCAAAACAGGTCCCGGAACATGATCAAAACAACCGTAATAAGCCAGCAGCCAAACTATTGCAGTAGTTATTTCTGATTTGCGAGTTTCTGAAATGTCGCGAGTAATTTCTGAATACTACGTCTGAAAGATCGTTTCAGTAGCTTTCTAACGAGGTATGATTCATTCCAAAACAGGTCCCGGAACATGGTCAAAACAACCGTAATAAGCCAGCAGCCAAACTATTGCAGTAGTTATTTCTGATTTGCGAGTTTCTGAAATGTCGCGAGTAATTTCTGAATACTACGTCTGAAAGATCGTTTCAGTAGCTTTCTAACGAGGTATGATTCATTCCAAAACAGGTCCCGGAACATGGTCAAAACAACCGTAATAAGCCAGCAGCCAAACTATTGCAGTAGTTATTTCTGATTTGCGAGTTTCTGAAATGTCGCGAGTAATTTCTGAATACTACGTCTGAAAGATCGTTTCAGTAGCTATCTAACGAGGTTAGATTCATTCCAAAACAAGTCCCGGAACATGGTCAAAACAACCGTAATAAGCCAGCAGCCAAACTATTGCAGTAGTTATTTCTGATTTGCGAGTTTCTGAAATGTCGCGAGTAATTTCTGAAGAATACGTCTGAAAGATCGTTTCAGTAGCTTTCTAACGAGGTATCATTCATTCCAAAACAGGTCCCGGAACATGGTCAAAACAACCGTAATAAGCCAGCAGCCAAACTATTGCTGTAGTTATTTCTGATTTGCGAGTTTCTGAAATGTCGCGAGTAATTTCTGAATACTACGTCTGAAAGATCGTTTCAGTAGCTTTCTAACGAGGTATCATTCATTCCAAAACAGGTCCCGGAACATGATCAAAACAACCGTAATAAGCCAGCAGCCAAACTATTGCAGTAGTTATTTCTGATTTGCGAGTTTCTGAAATGTCGCGAGTAATTTCTGAATACTACGTCTGAAAGATCGTTTCAGTAGCTTTCTAACGAGGTATGATTCATTCCAAAACAGGTCCCGGAACATGGTCAAAACAACCGTAATAAGCCAGCAGCCAAACTATTGCAGTAGTTATTTCTGATTTGCGAGTTTCTGAAATGTCGCGAGTAATTTCTGAATACTACGTCTGAAAGATCGTTTCAGTAGCTATCTAACGAGGTAAGATTCATTCCAAAACAAGTCCCGGAACATGGTCAAAACAACCGTAATAAGCCAGCAGCCAAACTATTGCAGTAGTTATTTCTGATTTGCGAGCTTCTGAAATGTCGCGAGTAATTTCTGAATACTACGTCTGAAAGATCGTTTCAGTAGCTTTCTAACGAGGTATGATTCATTCCAAAACAGGTCCCGGAACATGGTCAAAACAACCGTAATAAGCCAGCAGCCAAACTATTGCAGTAGTTATTTCTGATTTGCGAGTTTCTGAAATGTCGCGAGTAATTTCTGAATACTACGTCTGAAAGATCGTTTCAGTAGCTATCTAACGAGGTAAGATTCATTCCAAAACAAGTCCCGGAACATGGTCAAAACAACCGTAATAAGCCAGCAGCCAAACTATTGCAGTAGTTATTTCTGATTTGCGAGCTTCTGAAATGTCGCGAGTAATTTCTGAATACTACGTCTGAAAGATCGTTTCAGTAGCTTTCTAACGAGGTATGATTCATTCCAAAACAGGTCCCGGAACATGGTCAAAACAACCGTAATAAGCCAGCAGCCAAACTATCGCAGAGGAGGTATTTCCGATTTGCGAGTTTCTGAAATGTCGCGAGTAATTTCTGAATACTACGTCTGAAAGATCGTTTCAGTAGCTTTCTAACGAGGTATCATTCATTCCAAAACAGGTCCCGGAACATGGTCAAAACAACCGTTATAAGCCAGCAGCCAAACTATTGCAGTAGTTATTTCTGATTTGCGAGTTTCTGAAATGTCGCGAGTAATTTCTGAATACTACGTCTGAAAGATCGTTTCAGTAGCTTTCTAACGAGGTATGATTCATTCCAAAACAGGTCCCGGAACATGGTCAAAACAACCGTAATAAGCCAGCAGCCAAACTATCGCAGAGTAGGTATTTCCGATTTGCGAGTTTCTGAAATGTCGCGAGTAATTTCTGAATACTACGTCTGAAAGATCGTTTCAGTAGCTTTCTAACGAGGTATGATTCATTCCAAAACAGGTCCCGGAACATGGTCAAAACAACCGTAATAAGCCAGCAGCCAAACTATTGCAGTAGTTATTTCTGATTTGCGAGTTTCTGAAATGTCGCGAGTAATTTCTGAATACTACGTCTGAAAGATCGTTTCAGTAGCTATCTAACGAGGTAAGATTCATTCCAAAACAAGTCCCGGAACATGGTCAAAACAACCGTAATAAGCCAGCAGCCAAACTATTGCAGTAGTTATTTCTGATTTGCGAGCTTCTGAAATGTCGCGAGTAATTTCTGAATACTACGTCTGAAAGATCGTTTCAGTAGCTTTCTAACGAGGTATGATTCATTCCAAAACAGGTCCCGGAACATGGTCAAAACAACCGTAATAAGCCAGCAGCCAAACTATCGCAGAGTAGGTATTTCCGATTTGCGAGTTTCTGAAATGTCGCGAGTAATTTCTGAATACTACGTCTGAAAGATCGTTTCAGTAGCTTTCTAACGAGGTATCATTCATTCCAAAACAGGTCCCGGAACATGGTCAAAACAACCGTTATAAGCCAGCAGCCAAACTATTGCAGTAGTTATTTCTGATTTGCGAGTTTCTGAAATGTCGCGAGTAATTTCTGAATACTACGTCTGAAAGATCGTTTCAGTAGCTTTCTAACGAGGTATGATTCATTCCAAAACAGGTCCCGGAACATGGTCAAAACAACCGTAATAAGCCAGCAGCCAAACTATCGCAGAGTAGGTATTTCCGATTTGCGAGTTTCTGAAATGTCGCGAGTAATTTCTGAATACTACGTCTGAAAGATCGTTTCAGTAGCTTTCTAACGAGGTATCATTCATTCCAAAACAGGTCCCGGAACATGGTCAAAACAACCGTAATAAGCCAGCAGCCAAACTATTGCAGTAGTTATTTCTGATTTGCGAGTTTCTGAAATGTCGCGAGTAATTTCTGAATACTACGTCTGAAAGATCGTTTCAGTAGCTATCTAACGAGGTAAGATTCATTCCAAAACAAGTCCCGGAACATGGTCAAAACAACCGTAATAAGCCAGCAGCCAAACTATTGCAGTAGTTATTTCTGATTTGCGAGTTTCTGAAATGTCGCGAGTAATTTCTGAATACTACGTCTGAAAGATCGTTTCAGTAGCTTTCTAACGAGGTATGATTCATTCCAAAACAGGTCCCGGAACATGGTCAAAACAACCGTAATAAGCCAGCAGCCAAACTATTGCAGTAGTTATTTCTGATTTGCGAGTTTCTGAAATGTCGCGAGTAATTTCTGAATACTACGTCTGAAAGATCGTTTCAGTAGCTATCTAACGAGGTAAGATTCATTCCAAAACAAGTCCCGGAACATGGTCAAAACAACCGTAATAAGCCAGCAGCCAAACTATTGCAGTAGTTATTTCTGATTTGCGAGCTTCTGAAATGTCGCGAGTAATTTCTGAATACTACGTCTGAAAGATCGTTTCAGTAGCTTTCTAACGAGGTATGATTCATTCCATAACAGGTCCCGGAACATGGTCAAAACAACCGTAATAAGCCAGCAGCCAAACTATCGCAGAGTAGGTATTTCCGATTTGCGAGTTTCTGAAATGTCGCGAGTAATTTCTGAATACTACGTCTGAAAGATCGTTTCAGTAGCTTTCTAACGAGGTATCATTCATTCCAAAACAGGTCCCGGAACATGGTCAAAACAACCGTAATAAGCCAGCAGCCAAACTATTGCAGTAGTTATTTCTGATTTGCGAGTTTCTGAAATGTCGCGAGTAATTTCTGAATACTACGTCTGAAAGATCGTTTCAGTAGCTTTCTAACGAGGTATGATTCATTCCAAAACAAGTTCCGGAACATGGTCAAATCCACCGGAATAACCCACCCGCCACACGCGACATCTTAATTTGGTCGGTTTATAATGGCTGCTGAGTTTGGCTGCCAACTTCACACAGGTACATTTTACAATATTTAAAAGTTAAAAGTTCTTTTATCGATCTTATATATATACATATATCGAATTTATCAATCGACAAAATACCGTACTCTCACTGCAGTACCGATACTACCGATTTAACAAACTATTACCAATTATATTACATTTCAAACCTGAAATATTACATAATTGTAATTTTAAACGTTTAGTTAAATACAACAAAATTAGTGGTAACAGACCACTGTTTCTGTTGTGTTGTATTTGACTTGACGTTTAAAATTACAGTGGTAATAGACCATTAATTATGTTGTCTACATCGAACAAAATCAATTATACTTAAATTTAACATTAAAGAAACTCTAACTAGCTTCACTCCAGTCATTTATGGTTAGTTAACAAACTAATTAAACTTAGGAATGATAAAAAATGCCAATAATTCTAATCTGATGGCTAATTTTAAAAATTTTCCACCTCGTCATCAAGTTAACGTTTATA
Source organism: Selenia dentaria (assembly GCA_917880725.1). Classification (NCBI taxonomy): domain Eukaryota; kingdom Metazoa; phylum Arthropoda; class Insecta; order Lepidoptera; family Geometridae; genus Selenia; species Selenia dentaria. The sequence continues at coordinate 12,668,307 of OU862888.1, read as the reverse complement.
ATTACAATTGTGTAATACTTCGTTTTTTTACGGTACGTATTGGCGTAATTTGAATATAATATTCGCTTTTTCAGTATACATTTCACTATCTAAATTTCATGCACAGTGTGCCACAAACATATGTTTGACAAAGACAATAATAACCTAATCAGATCTTACAATCTGGACATATTACTAAATAGGCATACATAGTGTAACAAAATTATGGAATTATATTATTGAATTACGGTGGCTTAATGCTAAAGTAATTTAAATGTTTACATATGCAGAGAAATCAATAGGACTCTAATATTGCAGTTAAAATCGCCAGAACTTAAAGAAATTGTAATCGCGGCAAGCCCATAGGAAGACGGTGGACAACAAAGAACAAAATTTCGGCCCTCGCAATTTATAAGAGGTCGCCAAAAACCTATCGTTGTCTTCAACAGCTAATGCCTTTACCAAATGAAAGGACTCTGCAGGTATTTTTAAACAAAATTCCCATAAATACAGGGATTAACAAAGCTGTTCTTGAGCATTTAAGAAAACTTTCGGATACAGAAGAACCTAACAACAGAATATGACTGCTTGCCTTCGACGAGATCGCATTAAAACCGCGATTAATATATAACCAAGCTACAGACTATGTAGAAGGTTACACAGACTATGGCATTCCAGAAGAGCGTTTTTTTTCCTCCCACCACTCCCGTAGTTTGATGTAAGAATACATTTGACTTTCTATATCATGTGTTTGTAAGCATGATTGACATTTAGCACACGGGCGGGATTTTAACGTATATGCTAAATAACCAGTAAGGTAAACTGTAGGTTGGCCTTCGATGTTGATTAAATTGTTTTCAATTCTTTCATCATCACATTCTGGAAAATCTGGTATATTTAAATTCGATAGTTCAAAACAAGTTAGATCCTGATTGAGAGTATCATTCTTCGGCTTCATTGATTTCTTCAAGTTCATCTTTCTGTAGATCTATATTAAGATCAGTTTGTAGCTTGTTGGCGTCTCTTTGGCAGTTAGAGTTACGGCTGTTGGAGCTTGTAATTCCGGAGATAATTGAAGCCCGTAAAGCTGTAACAAAAGAAGCACAAGTGGGATTCCTATCTGTGGGTTTGTGCTGGCGGATAGCTCCGAATAGGTTTTCCAAACTGTCTTGGTTTAACTGTCTTAAATTTAAATATTTGAATCCCAACTTGTGCACCTCATTCCAAATGTCTTGTAAGCAGCTACGTGTCATGCAATAACCTTCAATGCATTTAACATTTTTTGCTTCAACACCGGATGCTTTTACAAACTTTACTGTTCATAATTTTTTTCTAAATTCAGTCCATGTTTTCAGATGATTTGTCTTTGACGTGACATTTTCCCTGATTTTTTTTAATGTCTTGTGGGCCAGATGGACCATTTGAGGCATCAAATAGCCTGTCCAGGTCAAGGACTACTTCACCAGTTTCCATCATTTCTTTAGATTTTTCCTCATTTTTTTCCGCCTCAGCCTTGCATCATCAGTTTTAAAACAGCAGAAACAGTACGGCTCAACATTTGCGCCGCATACTTAACTCGCATTTTTGATTTAAATTTGGGTTGTATGTGTATAGCGGATATCTTACTTAGATATAACAGCGAGTTGTTTTTTGCTTCTACTTGTTGAAGGTGTTCCCATTTTGCCTTTTTCCCGTCCATCACCAACGTCCCATTATTAAAAAAGTGGTTTCTTATTGATTTAAAGAGGTGTGGCACGTCATATAGGGTGTACACTTTCTGTTTGCTTACCCAAAAAGTATTCATGGCGTTTTCTGCCTTTTTAGGGTCGGATTTTAAAATCTTCAGTGCTCCCATGTTTGTTGGACCTTGATCACAAACTGTGGCGAGAACTCGATGCCCCACTTGTTCAACACATTTTACTATCTCTTTTATGATTAAGGCAAGTTTTTGAGAGCTGACTGTCCCTTTTACAAAATAAAATGCTAAGGGCTGTTAAAATTTCTTTCGTAGTCCTTGTAGCAAAAATACAAAGGCATGATCAGCCAATTCAGGACCTCGCTCTTCTGGAATGCCATAGTCTGTGTAACCTTCTACATAGTCTGTAGCTTGGTTATATATTAATCGCGGTTTTAATGCGATCTCGTCGAAGGCAAGCACACATATTTTGTTGTTAGGTTCTTCTGTATCCGAAAGTTTTCTTAAATGCTCAAGAACAGCTTTGTTAATCCCTGTATTTATGGGAATTTTGTTTAAAAATACCTGCAGAGTCCTTTCATTTGGTAAAGGCATTAGCTGTTGAAGACAACGATAGGTTTTTGGCGACCTCTTATAAATTGCGAGGGCCGAAATTTTGTTCTTTGTTGTCCACCGTCTTCCTCTGGGCTTTCTATTCTGATTTTTAATGCCGCGATTACAATTCCTTTAAGTTCTGACGATTTTATTATTTCTACTAGGTTAGCGGACTTCCTCAGAGATGCTAATGTGCATTTTGTTCTTTGTAATTGTTCCAGCAGCCTCTACTTCCGCGGAGATAATTCTGAAATCAAATTACATAAACTTAATTAACTACATAATAAGTAACTAGTAAATTGTCAGCTGTCTATGAGTTTGGTCAGCTCCATACCAGGGGCCTTACTATCCATGCAACCATGCAAGTTCCGTGCAGTTCTTAAACTTGACATATACAATTTTGAATGAAATCATACCATGACGCTCATTTAGGTGAACTTTACTCTTGCTTTTTCTTACATTATAACCTTCTCCGGTAATAATTAACGCAACAAAAAAAGAATAAGCGAGATTGTTCCATCCGTTCATAAGTTATAGTGTGACCAGAAAAAATAAGGGTTCATTTTTATGTTTAAAGATTTACACTATCAAGTAAACATAACAAATTGGTGCAGGATATTTTGTATTAATCATGGGCATATATCACATTTTTGCTGCTCCATTATTGTTGGACCAATATATTGTCCACCAATGCTTTCACTACCGGAAACAAATTAAAATAAATTATATTTACCTAAGTTTTCTTCGGATTTTCTCTTTCTGATCTTGTTGTTATCACTTTGATTGGGACCAGACGTTTCACTATGTGATATAATGTGCATGTCCTGGTGACTTGTTGATAGCTCTACGACAGGTTTGCAGGCAGACCTTGGTACTAAAATAGTAAACGTCAGATAATCAAATCAAATATTTGGAAACTAATCTGATGAATCCTAACATCAAAAACTTCTACTGGTTTTGTTAATATTGAGCATTAGCTATTTTCCATTATAAAAACATTTTCAAACCTGTTTGTTGACATATTGGACAAAAATACGAGTGCTCTACCTTCGAGACATTTAGTATTTTAGTTTTACGTACAACTGCGATAGGCAAATATTGCGCGTACCATCAATTGAATGACTTGTCTTTATACTTAGCATAAAACAAATTCCCTACCAAATAACAGAACAGACTTCAACACCAAAAACTGTGAAATAACTTGTTGAAGTCGGTACCATGATAGTTCAAAGTACCTTTTATCACAATATTGCGCGCATGGTACCGACTTCGACAAGTTCTTTCACACTTTTTGGTGTTGAAGTTGGTTCCATTTTTGGTAAAAAAAAAATTACCTATTTTAGGTACCCTTGCTAATGGATCGATTGTTATTCACCGTAAATGATGATATCATCAAAATAGGCGAAATACTCGTCAGTTATTGGAGTGTAACACAAAAACTGCTAAACCGAATTTGGTAAAATTTAAATGGGACCACTTCGGAAGTGTACTCTACCAAACAAAAAAATAATTTTGAGAATCGGTCTTCTAATGGGGGAGAAATCGGCCATCATACACAAAAAAAATACTTACACACAAACATATAACCTCCTCCTTTTTTTAAAGTCGGTTAATTATAGGAAAGTGATCTTGAAACTTACTTCTCTGGGATGGATATGACCCAGCCTCTGAAGGCAGTAGCTGTAGTATGTTAATGGACGCTTGATCATTGCTGGTTGAGGGCATAACTGCTGATGGTAAGGGTACTGTAAAGAAGGAATTCTTCATTAGTAGGTAATTGATAGATATCTCTATAATAATGCTAGTACTGATGGATATTCAGCCATAATGAAGAATTTGAGATTTTTTTTTATTGGCAGGTCTCTTGTGAGAGCCTGTCTTGGATGCTGCCACCGCAGTGTCAAATGCCTCCAAAGAACTTGTGTGCAAAGCGCCAAGTTGATGCTCAAAGCATACAATAGAACCACACACATTGCAGTTCCTGGAAAAGTAGGTAGATTTCTGCGAAATCTATTGTATTATTGGCCAAATATGGCGAATCGCCATTTAACGGGTCTTGGTTACAGTAGGTAACACTAAAAATTAACATCTTGCAAATCTGGCATGTTGCATTTCCGTGTAATTTCTAACCTATTCTAATTTGGTAATTGAGCGGCTATGTAGGTATGCTTATCATGTAGTTGCTTAATCATTTATTAAGTTTAGCATCTACATATGTTTTGAATATGTTTTAATTATCTGTGGAGGCTTGTTTTTGGCTTTTGTTAAGCAACTTCTTAACCTTTATTGTAATTATAACTGTAAGCCCCCCAATGATAAAATGATAGAAAATAATGTAACCTAACCTAAACAATTACAACTACACACTTACCATTTTCTTTCTGTTTTACATGAAGGGGGAAGTCAACAAGTTGACTGCTTGACAATGGTGGTGCAAAAAGTTTCAGTTTCGGAATAGCATGTCTCTTGAGCCGGTTTCCTTTTCTATTCCAATCATTCTTTTCAAAATGATCACCGCATACATAACGCAGTTGATGGAGCTTTTCAATTGGTAAATATATAAGATCCTCATTGCCAACAGCGCGTACCCACTCTTTACAGCTGGAACATATATATATTATATAAAAATATAGTTCTATTTCAACCATTTTTTTTAAATAGTGAATGGTTGTCAACTAGGCAACACACAAGGCATCTATCAATGGTAAATTAGAAATCAAATATCTAAAAACCAAATTTAAAGACTATTAAATTTATCATCTATCTGGTTCTCATCATTCAAAGCCTTATAACTGCTCAATACCCTATTTACAATAGGAATAATACTGTTTTCTTCTTAATCTATTGTATTATTGGCCAAATATGGCGACTGGTGAGTCTACGGGTTGATACCTATATAATAGCCCAAAGCTTTAGAGAGAAAATTGAGATTCTTAAACAGGACTAAAACCTGAACTGTTTAACTTTATAGCACTCTATTACTAGTGCGTTCAAATAGGTCCCTTCTGAGCGTTTTTAGCGAAAATAACGCTAAAAACGCTCACAAGGGGCGTTCGAATTGGGAATCTGCGTGTGAAAATGTTGTTCATGTATCTTTTTGTTCAGCTTTCCGAAAGCTGAAAAAAGGTATTTTTGCCACCAAAATGTGCAATTTTTGACCCACGTTCGGAGCATGGTTGTTTGTGATCGTTTTTTGACAGCTATGTATTTGACAGCATAATCATGCGATTTTAGGTCTTATGCTCAGTTGAGAGTTCGAATAGAGTGTGGGCAAAAGTGGCAAAAATAATGTTTTTGAGCTTTACAAATGCTTTAATAAAAGAGCCATCAATGACAATGCCACCAATGCCCTAAAAGCTAAACGAATGCACCTTACACTTTACAAAATACTACATAGACATGTGTTCGAGGAAGATGTCTTTACCTATCTTGCCTCTTATTTTTAAAAAACAAATTTCTAGTGCGACTGCTGCGTATCAGTCTGAATTGAAGGAGCTTTTGAAACTGTCAAGCAAGAGATAATTACATTCTTCAAACCATTGCCTAAGCCTTAAGTTAATTAAGCAAAATGTAAAAAACTTCAACGAAATTGATTTCTTATATATATTTTTTTTATTTTGTCACCTATAATCCTATATAAATTACCATTCCATATTCACAATTTCTGTATTCGCGGCATATTTATGGAACCCCGCGAATAAGGAGCTTATACTGTATATGTATCTAAGTATGTAGCATATCAGTCATTAGGTTACCATAGTACAGGCTCTGCCTAGTTTGGGACCTGAAGACCTTTGTGTGAATGTTGTCCCATATTATTAATAGTTCTACAGCTTATAGTGCTCAGTAAATTCATGCATACAAAACAGCCTACAAATCTCAGTAAGTTTGCACACTATTGCTGCACATGTTGCATGTCACCTGGCAATACATGTAGGTATGTGATTGCTTGTTTATAACAATTGCTTAATCAAAATAAAATTGTTTATTCTGTATAGGCATCCGCAGGCAAAACATTTTTTTTCTTAAATCTACAACCGATTCAGAATGCAACCACGACTGAGAAGATCCGGCAAGAATTAGTGGGCTTGTTTTTTTTATCACTAATTACTTAATGTATTTAACAGATGTTATAATTATTATTATATTGCTGTTATGATTGAATTTCTTACAAATGTGGGTGACTTGCAACATAACTGCTATACAAGCATTTTAAAATGAGACATATAAGATTATTGTACCTGAGAGTAGGTCAACACCTGCATACTGACAGAGTAAAGTATTTCCAACATGCCTTGATAGTAATTACTATCTTACATCAAGGTTTTTTTGCGAATTCAGGGTACATAAATGTTGATATATTTAAAACTATGCACTGCTACCGGAGAGCTGCGTGCGAAGAGAGCTTTTCCAGGGCTAATTACACTTTTGTGTGACTAGCGCACTGAATAAATTGTGAAGTTGATATTGTTACTGACTCATATATTAGTAGATATTAGGTTATGTACTGACCGGTTTTCATCAATCGGAAATTTAGAAAAAAAAAGAGATCCCTTCTCCGGATCTCTTATGATCACCTGTCTTCCACAGATTTCATACTTTCTGTGACTGCTTCGAACCATTTTATCAGTTCCACACAGATTTAGATTTCAGAATCACTGTCTCACAAGACAAGCAAAGTCACTGTTTCACAACACAAGCAGAGTCACTATCTCAATTCAACGGCACGATCCGGATACAGAGGAGGAGCAGATGCCCACTCGACTCGATGTAAACAGAAAACACAGAAAAAACAAAAATACAGTAAATTCGCCTCGAATCACAAAATCGCACATAAAAACCGCTCAACCAAAGAGAATATAACGCTACGCTCAACTGTTATTTTTGAGTTTTTTGACAGCAGACAGTGTTTCTACTATGAATTTCCCTAAAACTACCAGTCTTCCGAAACTGCCAATAATTTTAGAAATGTATGGAAATTGTATACGCACTTCTACCAACGTAAGAAAAATGAAATTAATAATGCCATATGATAAAAACTCAGACAATTAGCGATAATTATTTTATCATAAATATAATTTGTTGAGCACAATTGTGTTTAAAAACATTTTTTTATCATATTGTTCAGTAGGGTACCACTACCGAACAATATAATAAGAATGATGTAATAATGATAGCTAGTAATTTCATCAATATACAGTAATTTAAATAAAACAACCATAATAATTTAAAATCACATAAGTGTCTCATATCTATAACAATAATCATAAACCAAGACAAATTAAAGTCAATAAGTCATAGGAGGGATCCAAACCCGATATTAATCGATATAATATCTTCTCTCCGCTACCGCTGCTGCATGGGCGTATATAAGGGAGGTCTTTAGGGGGTCCAGACCCATTAGCATATGACATCATTAAAATCGCTGAATATTGATGACGGATAATATAATCTGTGGCAAAAATATGAGCACGCGTCGAGACATTTAACTATCTATTTATGCCATGGCTATGTATAATAAACCTCATAGTTTAGCTATTCGTAAAGCACTTTTATACCATTGTAGGAGTTTGCCACGGATTCCAAAATCTACCAACTTAGAAATAAGTCTTCTGATAATCACTCGGTCAAAACTTTTTCATAATTTATGTAGATAGCATCTTTCGGCTGCCTCGAGTCCCAAGTAAATCAAGTACCTAAGTGAGTAAGTAAATTGAGGGCGCGCGCTCCCAGTACTTTGCTGTCGGGCAAAACTTTCAGCAACTTTTTAATGATTGTAAGCTATTGTATTAGTCATACTTACCATCATTTAATGAAGAAGACACTGATACTTTAGTTAGATGAAAGTTGCTGCCTCATATACATAAATAGCTTAAAAAAAAGGGTTATACAGGCTACATACACTAACATTTCTTAAAAATATTAATATATATATTTTATGTATTTTTATATTATTATATATATTTTATTATTTTATATTTTAATGTACTTAAAGTAAGTAACTATTGTTTGTATGCAGTTTAAGTTAAATAGATTTTTAGTTTTACCTTCCCCCTATGTGAAAGCTATTGCTACGTCTCTGCGCTGCTGGGACATGTCTCTCGCAGCAATGTCGGAGGTAAGGGCAGACAAACCTGGCAGCCAGGATGGTGTTGGAGCTGCTCCCAATCCTGCGTACAATATACGCGTCACGTAACTGCATGGTCTAATGAAAGCATGCAGTGTGTGCGTCCGGGAACATACCTAGACTGAGGCGCTGCAGAATCAAGGCAGCCTCAACAGCATCCTGAAAGCACTGTTGTTCACAACGCGGAGGTCACTATACCTATTTTTACTATAATCAGCCCACAAGTCGCACGTGTAGAGGGATGAACATAATGCTCTAAAGAGCTCTCTTCACATTTCGCTGAAAACATGGGCAATGTTTCCAGCTGTAGCGAAACACAGTAATGTTTGCACATTCCTGATTTACGGTTGAATAACTGCCGAAGGTGAGGTGCTACTCCATGTGAACTCTGCAATAAAGTCTTACCACTACATTAATTGCCTACTTAAAGCCTTACCCTTTCCAGCACTGTTAAATTAGTTCGCAAAACATCATCAGTATTCCAGATGGTGGATATTGCTCTGGTAATAACTGACTCCCCATTGTGGAGACATGCTGGAACTGTGAATGAATCCAGGGCAATCCCGGATGTAAAAACACATAAATCACTCTGAGTAAGCAAAGATATACGAGCTTACTTATAAACATTGCGGTACTTTATATAACGTATTTTCCTGTTCTTAAGAGACGGTACAACCACGAGAGCCACCTGATAAGTGGAAACCTATGCAGCTACAAGAGACCCGTTCACAAGAAACTAACTGCACTGTGCACGTAAAGTACCCCGGAGACGGTCATTCGCAATTGTCAATTTTTACGTCATTGAATGATGGAGCTTCGTGTCAATTGCTCGTCGCATTTACTTTCTGGCCAGTCTGAAAGGTAGACGAACGATGATGTCGAATTCGATTCGATGTGGGCGAGCAATTGACGCGTCGTATGAAGCTCCATTATTCGCACCATCAATTGAAACGGTCAATGACGTAAAAATTAACAATTGCGAATGACCGTCCCCGTCCACTTAACTCAGAGACGTTAAGTTGTAACGTGTCATGTGCCTGTAATTTCGCCAGCACCCATATATATCAACCGAAAATAACTGCTTCGCGGTAGAAATAGGTATGGTGGCAGTTCTACCCCCCCATGAACTCTCAAAGAGCTTTACTGCTTTGAACCTGTTATTTAGTACTGTGTCCTAAATATATGCAGCGTTTATTAATCATATACCGTGATAATTAAAATAAAAGATTGATGAATGAAACGGACGTAAATGTACGTATCTGGCACGCAAAGGGTTAAGTAAGGTCGATATTTATTTGTCAATAAAAACATATCTTGTATAAACAATGTCGTTAAATAAAAGACATGAAGAAGATATCAGAATGTTACAAATGAATGAAATATGATGTGTTGGCCGAAGGCCGATAGGCAAGTATACCTATACAAAAAATACTATAGACGGACACCAGGGGTTCCGAACAACACCTCGAGGGTCTACAACACGCACCATAGCTGTGGCAAGTAGCACTGTAGATGAAGCTACACCCCGTAATGGTCCTTGTGTTTTATTTGCAGCATCATGCATCGAGCATAACGATACCCCTGCCTGAGGCGAAACCTCCACTTCATAATCACTAACTCCCAACAGCTCCGGGTTACCATCACAAGAATCTTCTGCAATGGATACTGGCAGTGATGTACTTGACTTTTCACTTGGAAAATGTAATAATGTATTGTGCGTTTTTACTTGACATACACTGCAACCTATTTTGGACTTACATGCGGGGGACCGATGATGTTTCTTTACGAGTTTATATCTTTCCTTAGATGAGACTTTAAGAAACTCGGTACATTTTGAAAAACAACTATGATTCGAAGAGTTACACAAGGGACAAACTGTACCCTCGTTTGCAGTAACAAAGGAGCTAGTATTTCTTCCAGGAACAGGCACTGACTTGGAGATCATTGGCACTCGAGTATTATTCCATTTTAACAAACTCCTCTCACTCGCATTGGACCCCGAACCTGTCCTTTCTAAAATCTTAGCTTGTTCTTTGACAAACTTTACAAATTGGCTTTATACCGGTATTTGTACACTACGCACTGAATTTTCAAATAATCGCTCGGTTTCGTTATCTACCTTTTTTATTGCAATATCTAGATACATAAAATCTAGTTTACTTGCAATGTCTAATTTTTCATAAGCTGCCACCGATACAGAAAATTTGTCGATAAATGCATTCAGTCCATCAACAGATGGCACCTGCATTTTCTTCAAATTGAATATTTCATCCATATAGGCCGTAGCCAATGAACGGACATCCTGATATTTATCTACAAGAGTACTGTAAATTAGCTCATAGTTATCACCCGTGGGTGAAATCCCAGCGATTGCTTCAAGCGCTTTTCCAGACAGCTGACCACATAAGTAAAATACTTTTTCAGACTTAGTGAGATTATTATTATTATGAATTGTGCTGTTAAAACACTCGATAAACATTGGCCATGCCTTCCTATCGTTGTCTAATTGTGGTAACTTTATAGGGGGTAATTTTATTTGCGGAGATTTAAAATTGTTCAAACTCGCTTTCGTCAACTGTTCTCTTTGAAGTACGTTTACCTTATTTTGAACATATACATATAAGGTTTCAAAGGCTTTCCATTTTTTTAAACATGGTTCATACTTCGGATCCGCTTCCATTTGCAACATATTCCACTCTTCTAATTTGGCAATAAATTCTGACCGAAGTGTTGATATAAGTATTAAAAGTTGACACTAAAAATTGTTTCTCTACTGCCTCACTTTCCATACCTATAGCTAGGTCGTACAATCCTTGCATTTTCGCAAAGTATGATTGCAAGGAAGCCTCACTAAATTTAATTTTCATCCTTAACTTTCTTTCCTCTGCCATTGTTACAAATACACAACAAGCAAACTGTCGTATCGGTTACACGTACTAAATATGTCAACAATGAACAGTTGACCATGTAAACAAACTTCACGAAAAAGTTAAAGCCATTCAAGATTACCCGGAACCAAAGACTGCAAAAGAATTAAGAAGATTTTTAGGCATGATCAATTTTTATCGGAAATTCGTACCTGATGCAGCTGCTATTCAAGGTCCTCTTAACTCAGCGCTTTCCGGCCCTAACATCAAAGGCAATACACCTATTGACATGACACCGGAACTCCAACAAGCTTTTGAAGAGTGAAAGAACAGCTTATCCAGAGCTACGCTACTCTCACATCCTGACACACAAGCTGAACTAGCCTTGTTTACCGATGCTTCAGATGTATCGATCGGGGCAGTTCTACAACAGCGTCGACACAATGAATGGGAACCACTAGGATTTTTCTCAAGAAAATTATCACCAGCACAGCAAAAGTATAGCCCCAATGACAGAGAACTCCTGGCTATCTATGAAGGAATAAAATACTTTCGATTTATGGTTGAAGCACGAACATTTACCGTGTTCACTGACCACAAACCTATCACATACGCATTTACTACAAAGAGAGACAACTGTTCACCTCGCCAGCATCGTTACTTGGACTACATAGCTCAATTCTGTACAGAAATCAAGCATATTTCCGGAAAAGCCAACGTAGTAGCTGACGCATTTTCGCGAGTAGAAAGCATTACAACTATTGACTATCATGCGATGGAGAAAGAACAAGAAGAAGACCCAGAGTTGAATGATCTACTGACTACAGGTTCATCGTTGAAGCTTCAGAAGATCACAACACCTGACGGTAAATTGTACTGCGATCTCTCAACACCTAACCCACGGCCTTATGTTCCACCTGGTTTTCGAAGAGAAATATTTTATAGTCTTCACAACCTAAGTCATCCCGGTCCTGCAGCCACCAGCAGACTTATATCAGAACGCTTCGTGTGGCCTGGAGTTCGTCGTGACTGTAGAAAATGGGCTCAACTATGCACTGATTGCCAACGTAATAAAATTACCCGTCACACTTCCTCTCCACTAACTCCATTTCCTTCTCCTTCAGACCGCTTTTCACATATCCACATGGATCTGATCGGTCCATTACCTTATTCTTCTGGTTTCAGATACTGCCTTACCATAGTCGACAGGTTTACCCGTTGGCCTGAGGCGTACCCCTTGCCAGACATCACAGCCGAGACTTGTGCCTCAGCATTCATCTCTGGCTGGCTTGCACGCTTCGGGTGCCCTCATCGAATCACCACTGATAGAGGTACCCAGTTCGAGTCACAACTATTCAAGTCAATCTGCAACCTTCTTGGTGCGAAACACTGCCCAACGACAGCTTATCATCCAGCTGGAAACGGAATGGTTGAGCGTCTTCATCGCCAGTTGAAGGCTTCTATAATGTGCCACAACAATTGTCAGTGGACCGAAGTACTTCCTCTCGTACTTTTAGGAATTAGAAGCGCCTGGAAAGACGACCTTAAGTCTTCTGCTGCAGAACTAGTTTATGGCGAGCAACTACGATTGCCGGGGGAATTTTTCGTGCCTGCTGACGACCTCTCCTCTGACATAACCAGCTTCGCCACGCGACTACGCAGCCATATCAAAACGCTGTCTCCAACTCCAGCAGCTTGGCATGTTAAAAAAACATTTTACTTACCTGCTGATATCTTCAAGTCCGATTTCGTGTTTCTACGTCAGGGTGCAGCAAAGAAGTCGATGGAATCGCCTTACACAGGTCCTCACAAAGTACTGGAACGAAATCTGAAACATTTTAAAATAGAAGTTAAAGGCAAAGATGTAACAGTCACTATAGACAGATTAAAACCGGCATACCTGGTAAATAGCGGCACCACTCCTGAAGCACCGCAAGTAGAACCATTTAAAGCGAGACCTGAATTTGAACCTAAAACAAAAACTAGAAGTGGACGTAAGGTACATTTTTCAGACTACTATCGACCGTGAACCGGTCTCGGCGGGGGAGTAATGCAGCAGGATAATCAAGTAATCAACAAATGAAGAATTTATTATTACAAGGCGGACCCGTGTGAAATAAATTGTATGCGTCGTGACTGCTCCTTATCGCTAGCTGTGACCCGGCCGCGGCGCGCGGGCGCGGGGCGGCCGGCCGGCCGGCAGTGATCGTACTACAGTCGCATCTACGACACGCATGCCTCTCGCGCCTACCTACTTAGTTTTAACTTTTCTACGCACCTTATATAATTCTTTTTTGTACAAAACCGTAACAATAAACGTAAAGATAAACATTGTGTGAGTGTTATCATTACAACGCCACAAGGGTATTGTGGGAATGCGGCATAGATCTGTGACCCCAACCTCGTCACAAATAGTAGAAATTTTTCCGATTTAATTTTGGACTTTCTTCCTCCGCCTATGTACAAATATATACATACATGTACATAGAATATATTTATGTATATACGCACATTCTTGAGTGAAGCTAATATGAACACTAGAGAGGAGTTCCAGGTGTTAGTCGGTCAGTCTCTGTCTCAAAAAGGGAATAGAGGACTTAATCTTTTATCAACCCTAAGTCTGTAGTGAGTCGGTCTCGTGACTATACCAACATTCACACGCAGTTTACTTTACTTAATTTCAAAGCAACATTCTTTCGCTGGTTTAGGTACAGAAGAGGCGCGGTACTCTCTGACGCAAACCACTCCATCCATCATATCTAGTTCATTGCAAAGCTACCGTATACTAAATTTACCTAGTATATGAAAGCCTCTATAAGGTCCTAGAATACCTTATTACCTAGCCCTATAACGCATTGCCTATTGGAACTTAGCCTGACTAACCTCCGACTAACTAGTCCTAACTATGTTTTATTCGATTAGCCCTAACAAATTCGTCTCTAAAGGAACGGGTATGGTCGTCTCCTTCTACGCATTATTAGTTCGATCACGTATTATTTTATACTTTTGCCGAGTCTTACTACGTCCGAAACCGGACTACCTACTCTGACAATTCCGAGTTTTGCCCTCTGAATGTTTTTAGTTCCCAAGGAAGATTTAACTCTTACATTACCAATTATGAATCTTTGTTGAATGAAGAATTCATTATAATTGTGCTATGAACACTTCTAGTGCGTGGTAAATTACAGTCAAACTGAAGAAGATAACGTCGCTAGCCTTTTTTGGTAGATCTCGTTATAGGTGTACTATGAACGCTTTAGTCCAGGTAAAATTATAGTCTAACTGAAGAAGATAACGTCTCTAGCCTTTATTGGTAGATCTCGTTATAAATGTACTTATGAACGCTTTAGTCCAGGTAAAATTATAGTCTAACTGAAGAAGATAACATCTCTAGCCTTTATTGGTAGATCTTGTTATAAATGTACTTACGAACGCTTTAGTACAGGTAAAATTATAGTCTAACTGAAGAAGATAACGTCTCTAGCCTTTATTGGTAATAGAGGTGAGTTACTGGGACTGCTTATGCTTGCCCAAGCAGTGACGTAATTCCCCAAGATAAAGTATTCGGGTACCTAGTTACTTTAGTTTATTTTGTATGATACCTTTTTCCTAACTCTTTTAAGTTACATTCGGTACGGCGCGCAACAATCCACAAAGTCTAATAATGTGTTTACTCCAATAACACAAGGATTATCCGCTAAGAGTCATCCTAGCAAACTCGTTAGTTAACTAAACACTCGTCGCGTCTAGTTTTATTGTCAGCCTAGGTAAGACCTAAATTCAACCTTAGTGTTATGTAATTTGTGCCGCGATTGAATTATTTATTATTTGTTTGATTATTTATTACTTGTTTGATTATTTATTACTTGTTTGATTATTTATTATTTGTTTGATTATTTATTACTGTTATTAATTCGATTTGTCCTACTGCCCTGCCTACAGTCCTAAATGAGATTTCCTATGCTTTCTAGCGGTGTGTATATATGCAAATCTGGAGATAAATCTCACATTTAAATTTAATTGCGCATGTGGACTTCACCCGAGCACGAGGAAACCACAAGTTCGTATATTACAACTACTCTGGAAATATCTAACAGCAAAACCCTAGGCTATCGGTCCCTGAAATGTTCCTATTCTGCTATGGTGTGTTAGAACTAGAGATAAATCTCACATTTAAATGCGCATGGAGAATCGCCTCAGCTCAGGGATCTCCAAGTAGGTGTTTCTAACTAATCTGGAAACGTTCAGGCGTCACCCTGATACTAGCCTAGACTCCCTACATTTTACTCTGCAGTGGTTGACCGAAGTCCGACGATAAGGGATACTACAGAGCAAAATAGCCCTACGGTTTCATTAAGACAACCCCCACTGCAGCTAACATACGGTATCTCGGCGCACTGGGCCGAAGCCACGGGCATCGGAACACTTGCCTTGAACCTCCGAGACCTTCTTATGCTAGTTACAATGGAAGAAGGGGACGAAAGTTGTTCCATTAAGCTGGTAACACAACTTCGGGCCGGTCCCACGGTACTCCGCCTAACCCTAACTCGCAGAAACTCTAATCACGGACCATGCCGTTGCCTACACTGGCAATAACATGAATTTGTACCATTCTATAACATATTACTTACAACAACCCCCCGTTTATGAAACTGGTAACCTCTAGAAACCCGCTAAGAATTTAGTGCGTGTCATTTTATCGCAGTGGTCAGTGATCACAACTTTAAAATAACAAACACTCCTACCTCCCACAATGTATACTACCGCGAAGTATGTTTTTATGCAATTGCACACACATAGAACATAGGCCGCTAACAAAAGGTAAACTAGAAAAGCTTAAACAAAATATAGAGTTGAAACTTAGTCTGGTGGAATTCACTTCTGAAGATCCACATGACATTTATAGTACATTATTTTCATTAGTAAGTACAGAATTTAATGAAATCTGTCCGAAGAAAAAACTGCAGCTCAACGGTAGGTTACAATTTGGTGACTGGTCAACTAGAGGTATTCGAAAAAGTAGAGACATAATGTTTGAGTTATATCACAAAAAATCTTTAACTTTTAGTAAAGATTTTCATGATTATGTAAGAAATTAGTCAAAAGTTTTTAAGTCAGTATGCAAACGCGCAAAAGCTTTGTTTATAAGGGATAAAATTCGAAAATCTAATGACAAAATTAAAATAGTTTGGAAAACTATTAATACAGAGACCGGCAAAAGTAAATCTTTTAATTCAGAATATGTGCTAGAAATAGATAACCAAAAAGTTTCAGACCCAAGTCATGTTGCGAATTCATTTGAAAATTTATTTTCCAATATACCACTAGAAGTCACCAAATCTCTTGATTCTTTCCCTTGTGTTGCAGTGGGCTTTCTGAAAGACAACTTCCCGCTCCAAATTCCTGAGTTTAGGTTCCGACATATATCTACTTTTGAAATAATAAAAACATTTAAAAGTTTAAACGTTAATCTGTCCGACTCAGCAAGACTCATTCGAGTAAAGTTTCATTCATAAATCTATTGTTATTTTTTGCGCTGATGCGGACGGGTTAAAGCAACAGAGGATTTATGGGGATTATCCGTAAAAATGCTAGAGTCAATAATAGAAATTATAGCGCCACATTTGATGATCATATTTAATTTATGTATTGATAGAGGTACATTTCCTGACCTAATGAAAATGAGTAAAATCACCCCTATTTTCAAATCAGGTAGTAAGGCCGACCCCTCAAATTATAGACCGGTCTCTGTGCTTCCGGCTTTGAGCAAAATATTCGAAAAGATAATGCTGCAACAACTCTTGTCTCATTTTAATGAACATAGGATTTTACACGAAAATCAGTTCGGTTTCACGAAAAGCAGATCAACAACAGATGCAGGAGTCCAGTTAGTCAAGCATGTGCTGGAGGCTTGGGAGAGCTCACAGGATGCCATTGGCGTATTTTGTGATCTCTCCAAAGCTTTCGACTGTGTAGAACACCGCACTCTAATTTATAAGCTACACCACTATGGAATTCGTGGAGCTGCTCTGAATCTTTTAGAATCATACTTATCTGATAGGCAGCAAAAAGTTGGCATTAATGGCGTGACATCTTCTGGATCTTTGGTTAGAATGGGGGTTCCACAGGGGTCGATCTTGGGTCCGTTCTTATTCTTAGCATATATCAATGACTTACCACATATGGTTGAGGGCCTTGCTGACATAGTTCTTTTTGCGGATGATACTTCTCTGATTTTTAAAGTAGATAGGAAAGATAGAGAACTAGTGCAAGTCAACAACGCGTTAACTATTGTTTCAAATTGGTTCGTCGCAAACAACCTGCTTCTCAACGCAAAGAAAACGAAATGTTTAAAATTTTCCATGCCTAATGTAAGACATATAGAGCCAAACGTATTACTCGATGGAAATAAATTGAAAATTGACAAGGCAATAGTCTTTCTAGGTATTAGCATAGACTCTAAATTACAATGGGGTCCTCATATTGATGCACTATCTGGAAGACTGAGCTCAGCTGCATATGCGGTTCATAAAATTAGGCAATTGACAGATATAGCTACTGCTCGACTGGTCTACTTTGCTTACTTCCACAGCATAATGTCATATGGTATCCTGCTGTGGGGGTCAGCGGCGGACATAGAGACAGTTTTTATATTGCAAAAGCGGGCAGTTCGAGCCATCTACGAAATGGGTCCCCGCGAATCCTTAAGACAAATGTTCAAAGAAATTAATATATTAACTCTTCCATCTTTGTATATCCTAGAAAATATAATGTACGTTCGTAAAAATATAAAGAAGTTTAGAATAAATAGTGATATGCATAATATTAATACTAGAAATAAGGATAGGATAGCTGTATCTAAATTTAGACTCACGAAAACTAAAAATAAGTCCTTCTTAGGCAATTGTGTACGTTTCTATAATAAAATCCCGAAAGACATTACTGAGCTCACTGAAGGGAAATTCAAGTTACGTGTCAAAAATATACTAATGAAAAAAGCCTATTATAAATTGAGTCACTACTTAGAAGACAAAGATGCCTGGAAGCTTTCCACTTCTGCCTAATAGCCAACTATTGAATACATTTGTTATTTTAATACTACTCATATGTAACCTCAATGTACAAAGACTTGAAAAAATAATGGCCCACGAGTTTCTTGCTGCTTCTTCTCGGCGGTGGTTCTTTTCCGAAGACAGCGGTAGAATCTTTTAAAAATTTTTGACGTTCATAAGAGTTTCTATGATGCCTAAACTGAATAAATAATTTTTGAATTTTGAATTTTGAATTTTTGAATTCACAGATTTGTCATGGCTAAGTGTTTCTGGCCCGGCCTCTCGACCGAATCTCGCTGCTATGCGATACCAGCTCGACGAAAACCACAACGCCTATGCGTTCCACGAAAACACACTTATGTTACAACCTACCGCGAAGTACGTTTTTATGAAATTCACAGATTTGTCATGGCTAAGTGTTGCTGGCCCGGCCTCTCGACCGAATCTCGCTGCTATGCGATACCAGCTCGACGAAAACCGCAACGCCTATGCGTTCCACGAAAACACACTTATATTACAACCTACCGCGAAGTACGTTTTTTATGAAATTCACAGATTTGTCATGGCTAAGTGTTGCTGGCCCGGCCTCTCGACCGAATCTCGCTGCTATGCGATACCAGCTCGACGAAAACCACAACGCCTATGCGTTTCACGAAAACACACTTATATTATAACCTGACACGATTCTAAAACGCCATTTCTAACGAGCAATGTCATTCTCCCCGACCAGACATAGTCCAAATCGCGATAGAAAAACATAGTTCAAGGCCCTTTTACGTATAACAGGGAATGCCCAATTATCAATAATAAAGCCGAGAACTCTCAGAAATGCCCCCCACTAACTTTACTCTAATGGTACAAACTCACTAGGTACACGTCTTCCTACAACGATGGTACGAAAATTAATGATCTCGATTTCTCTCCGACTGTTTCGCGTGTCCGCTCAGTAGGCTTCCACCAACTCCCTTAACATCACTCCACTCGACCAATCGGACGTTTAAGCCAATTATCTACGTTTACAATTCGGAACTCAACTCATTTGCGTATGTTATCCGTCTTATCACACGATTTTAGTCCTTATTTCCACTACGAACAGGTTTTGCTCTAAATCTGCGTGGCGCTGCTATCGCACTACGCGGCCTTTGTCAAATCCAACAGAAACTGTTTAATTATTTACTATCCATGCCACCGATCTAAAGTAATTCTAAAATAATTATATTCATTAATAATGTTTTCTACAATCTGTTCATACTCGGTCGGGAATATCTTATTTCTGCACTTACAGCATTTGAAATCATCAACTTCCTTATTCCTGCCCGCCATGATAGCTGACGTCACGCACACATAGCCTACAATGGCGGACAGCCAAAACGTCGTTTTCGTCCTAACAATGACTTTGCTTACGAAAACCATACACCAGATACTTGATAATTCCTTTATGATTATTTAATTCCCAACTGTAATCAGTTTACATCAAAATAATAGATATTTCACCCATTACAAACACTTGGTTTCGTCGACATACTTCGATGAAGTTTATTTTTCCTTCTGACTAGATTTTTGAGGGTACTTTGATACGCGCCCGCTTGGCGCCTCATTTCCGAGAACAGATAAGCGTACCATTTGTTTATGCCTACTTGTCTACTCATGCGTAACGATTTCTATTTATCAGTTTGTCTGTCTTTTGAATATTCGTTTTATAAAACTTGACTTTCAAAGAACTACCGATTTCGTCTAGGTACTATTAATAATACTATTAATTGATATCAGTTATTTTATATATTTCGTACATTCTGATGATAGGAAGGAAAGAAGGAACTGTATTAATTAATTAATTTATTTGTAATAAACGATTAGTTGTTTAACTATATTTGTGAACGTAGCGAAACTCTCATCCGAAGGTTCGGTTCGTTACAACTATAAGAGAGAACATGTACCCATCATTACACATCATCTTCGCAACCCTGCAAGGTTCACTATATCTCTTCTTTAGCCACTTCCCCACATCGACATAATTATTAACATTGCATTTCGTTCATTATAAAATACTTGCACATATGACCAGAGGATTCATTTAAACTAACTGAAGCTTCGTTTTTCATATCTTCTACACCGCTTTCTCTATCAAAATTATTCGTTCCCAAATCTTATTGATTGACCCGCTAACATCAATTTTTAGGGCGAGTAACTAATTTAAAAGTTTAATGATTATTCATATCCCAAGTATTGTTGGGGATAATAGCATCCCATTCCCCTTTACTTTCAACAATCATTAAATCATTCAAACAGTCAGATTTCATCATTTGACCTGGACATTGGCACGTGAACATGCTACCGTAATGATAATGTTTTCCCAACCTTTACTCTTGAAGCAAAACCCATTATAAAAAACGAAATCAAAACCAAATCCAAAATATCCAAGATCAGATATATTCTCTACTGGATAAAGAAACAAGTATATTTTGTAACATATAACCTCATGGGCTTTAACTCTTGATTGACTGGAATAGCCCATGTGAACCCCAATTAAAACCGAATCAACAATATGATTACTCAACCGATTCCTGAACGGCTCCTACAAAAGGGTACTCAATGATCAAGGCGCACGGCATGTATCAGCTTTGAAACCCTTCAATAGGATGGGATTTGCCTTCAGGACGACCATATTGACCATATTGACTTTTAGACAGTTCAAATAAGCGCTCACATACATGCATATGTGCAGTACATACCAATAAACCATGGCTGATTTATGATCGCAATGTCCCGAACCTAGATGTTCTAAGCAGTCAGAGACCACCCCAAAATATGCTATTTAAGTACCGCAAATCACTCTTCGCCGTTCTTCACTGCTTTATTCTCTCCATCTTTCTCTCGCCATCTTTTAACGTGCACGTGCCTTTACTAACCTCCTGGTCATTACCCAATTGTATTTTAGTTTAAGGCATACATCCAGTCTGACAATGTTTATCAACTACTAGTGCAGACTCCACTGTAACCGAGGGCTATGGTCATGTTGATACATGGTCATGAGAACCACCAGGACTATAATCGGCCTCCATATAGTAAACCACCAGTACCGAAAAAACCATCATGTAGCCATACGGGCAGCAAATCCCTAGCGACAAAGTTGTATCTGACTGCTGCACAATCCGCAACACCTAAAACGATTACCAAACAAATCCATCCCTAACCTCTTAATAGATTCTACGATCGAACGCCTCGAGCTCATACGAGTGGTACGAGTATATATATTCCCTGCTACTGAAACAAGCAATAGAAGATTAAGTTCGCCATTCCGTACTCGTAGAACAATATCAGTCAAACTTTTACTTCTCGCGTCGATATGAACTTGTTTAGCACCTGTTCTGCAAAACAATTTGAAGTGACGATCCCGACGTGAGTACCACCACCAGTACGTTGAACGCCGTCAGCTGCAAACTCTTGGCCAGAGTGCACACTTTACGAGGAATACCTTAAGAATAAAATAGCTGGACAACTGCAGAAACGGCAATCTTTTTAGTTGTTTAACTCCATCGTTTCCATATTAATCTCCACCTCACCAGTTACTCTTAGATCAACTGTGCTTGCTGAAAAACCTGTGAATCCTTAAAATCACATTTAATTTTTGTGGTGTTAACGTTCATAACGAAATGTTCCCTCCTTTCATCTGCTACGCCTATACGATTTCCCGCAGAGTCTTGACTAGGAAGTAATAAACCGACGAGGGAATACGATCTCAACGCCATCCTAACACGAGCGCGACTTGACCGAGAGCACAGTTGCTGCCTCCAGCGGTACATCAATCCAAACACAGATGTAAGGCGACAAATACGGTAGAACGATCGTCGCTTTAGACATACACATTGCCCTTAGTATCAGGAGAGTAGTAGTGTGCCAATAGACGCGGCAAAGCAAAAGCGTATAGTATTTTCCATGCTCGAGCAACTTAACCTAAATTGTGCATTAATGATTTGGCTGGCCCATAAATATATGAAGGGTGCCAGTTATAACAAAACAACGACCTCAGGAAGCCTATTATACACCTCCAGACCCATGCCGCGAGTCAATCCATTCTGACCTAACTTGCGATCGATATATGACAGCTAACTTTCCTTTTCGTGGTGTTTATTAGCTGTGACAATCACTAACGTAAACAAGTCTCCATATTCGTACGTACATATACAGTCACATGAAAAGATACCTCTCGCGGTTAGCGTTAATATTTTAGCTATTCGAAGAGAGTTAATTTTCCACAGCTCATTACGTGTCTAAAGCACTGCATAGTCCAATGATGTAAAGGCAGTCGTTCTATCTATATGATACAAGACACGATACCTCCAGATAGTATCTCATACCTTTGTATACTATTATCTCATACTTAACAATTAGTGGTAAAATTAAATGAACAATGCACACTTAGAATAGAAACAGTGCGTTAGTTACCTTCCGTTTCCAGTATATTGGCTTTTGCCGTTACGTTACAAAAATATGGATTGATCCTACCAGATTCGTTCCAGGCTACTCGCTGTACACGACTCGTTCCGGTGGTTCCGATGTTGCCGGCTGCCACGGTGCCAGAGCTGCACTCAGAGTCTCGGCCCCCGAGACCGGCCGCGGTGATCCATTAGTGATCCCAATTCGGTAGACCAGGGGATCGGTTGCGACGGGTGTATCCCACTTCTGAAAATGTAACACCCATTACAATAAAACCAGATTATGCACATGTATTCCATAACTTGAAACTCAAATCTATACCAATTACAATCAACTGAATTTACAAGATGCTAACATTAGCTACGAGTAAGTAACAATTACATTAAACCCTACATAAACACCATATCAATAACATTGGAAAGTTATATTCGAACGTAGACAAATTTCACAAAAGTTACGTTACAGTAAGCAGATTACACAGAAATATACTTAGCTTATAATTATCAGCCTTAATACATATTTCTAAATATTTTGCCATCTGGCTGACTCTGACAAGACTCTATCAGAGACTGACTAGCGATGTCTTCAGATGGGATTTTCCTTCTGCACCGCCATTATCTTGGCGGGACAATGCCATGCTCTTCATTGGCTGTTGGAGGCTACATCAAACCACGTGATGCCCTCCATCTTGGACTCGCGGAAGTACTTCAGTTCACGTGGTTGCCGCCATGTTTGACTAGCGGAAATGGTGGTGTATTCTTTTATTTGTTCTTGGGCTCGCGGAAGTACTTCAGTTCACGTGGTTGCCGCCATGTTTGACTAGTGGAAATGGTGGTGTATTCTTTTATTTGTCACAATAGGTTCTTCCTCAACGTTTTACATGTATTTTATTGGTTTTATTTCATTCCGACTGTATATTGATAAATAGTTTATTTTATGCTATAAGTACGCTACTGATATGTTACTAGCATAATATTGGCTTTTATTATTAAATTGTTTCTTTTATAGTATTGTTCTTGGTAGACATTTATTTTTATTTCTTTTTTCTAATTAGAATAATCAGGCAGATCAATGTCTTTAGGATATATTATTTCCAATTTATCTAACATCTTTAGTTAGAATTGATAGTATCACGAATAGCAAGTTGGGAGAATTCCCTCTACATTTTTTGCTTTGAGAATTTCCACGGAATTGTTTTATTCCAGCTATTAATAAATTTATCAACTTTTGCCTCACTATTTTAGAAGCGTTATATATTGTGACGAAGTGAAAATATATCTTCTAGACTATTTATTCTGAACTGATCATCTTGAATCATTATTTAATCAGTATTGTTTTAACTTGACTTTATTTCAAATTGTTTTTATTTATTAAAACTTTTATTTAAAAGTCCTTATTTTAGTATTGCAAATAAATTATATTGCTTTATAAAATCTGAAGTTTCCGATTAAATATTTGTTTTACATAAATGCCATATTTAAATATTTGTCTATTTATGAAAATCTAACTGTAACCTAATATTCACTATCCTACAATGCCTGCGATCTCCTATCAATCTATCTAAAGTGTAATTCAAAACTAGAAACCCGTGTTTCACATTTACATTTAAACGTGTAGTGTTAACTTTCTCCTTAGCAAAGGGTCCAGTCCTTAACAAAGGGAAAACCTGCACAGCAGAATGATCCCGCTAGCTGGTTTCCCTATCAGAACGAATTCGGATCGATCTCCTCCGTAAGATCTAACACCTAGGATCGCGTGTGTAATGGACCATCATCGATTTGCGACTTTGGGATTGAATCCGGTCCGGAAAATAATACCTGCAGAGTGCGAATATATACATATATAAAGATAGAGCGCCCATAACAGTTCTTAGTATCAATACTTTGGTGTCTAGAACATGACACACTTGACGAGTCCCAAAAACTGATACCAGACAAAGCTATGAGAGGAGACTGTTAGCCGCTTGCTGAGCAAGAATACGACTCCTGGTTCGACTCAATTCCCAGGCTCGAAGATAAGTATAGACCATCATATGGCACCGTTAGTCTCCAGTCTATGCTACGAAAAACACTCGTTTTTCGATTTACCGATCGTCACACAGTACAATAACTTTACACTTAAAACTTACGATTTTGCAACACTATAGCAACTTAGCAACCACTCCAACCCGAACGCGATAATTTACGATAACCGAACACTATAGGGATTACTGCGTCGATATAGCCACCAGGCTGATAATTTCGTGTCACTGTACTGCGCGATGAATTCTTGCCGAATGCTTGATGTATAATGAATTTCCTCCCAGTACTTGTCTCCCTTATATACCACGCTCTTGACGCTGAATTGAAGCCGGTTCATCTACCAATCAGAGCCTGCCGATTCATTAATTTCGAGGAATTCGAACGTGTTCCAAATTCAATTCTTTGAATTTAGACTGAAGGCATTCTGAAGCTAACTCGCGACCAATCATCGTTCGAGGCAATCTTGAAGCTATCTCGGCGACCAATCAAAAATCATTTATTTCTTGTTCCATTTTTAAACAATTCGTGGAATCTCATGTCGTGATGCATTCAAATTTAGAACATTATTTGTTTATCGCCATGAGTAATAATAAGAATGAAGTAGCTTCACTCTTAGTTTTAGAGTTATGTATTTATCTCTATTTGTGGCCTGAGCGGAACGCATTGTGTTAGGTTACAACCAATCCCTGCTTTCCTTCTGAAATTTAAACCAATCATAGAACATGTCTATTTGTAACCTCGGAAGTAATTCGTATTTGGAATCGTACGTCGTTTTGGTTTAAAGGACCACTTTTGTGTGGAATTTGTTGTGAATTATGCTTCCTGACATTATTTCTTCGTAGCCTTAAGGGGACATAGGCGACACATGGTCATAATCCTACCTGTCAGCCATCATGAGACGTTTTCCAATAGTTGATGTCTGGGTGATGTCTATCGTCTATGATAACATCGCCGCCATCTTGTAACACTGCTTGGCACACCTTCTGGATCTTGTCGGGGCCGTGAGCTGACCATTCTTTTGAGCCTTCCTGTTAAAGCAATAAGGTATATTATTGAAAAACATTCAATTAGTTATCACTCGAATGTCTTGAAGAATTCTTGGCATCGGCGGCTGAGGGACTAAAGCTGCGTTCTGACCATAAGAGTTGACTTTGACGTTATGTACTCTCATACTCTGATGACCACCCTGATGTTAGAGAAGTGAGATAGATAAACTTTTCATTGCAACACCATATTGTAAAGTATAACAAACAAAGAAATATAATAATATAAAATAAAAATATATAATAATAACATAATAGAATAAGATAAACATTACTCAACAATGAAAAAGTTAAAATTAGGTGTCACAATGGGCGGTCTTGTCACTCAGAGCGATCTCTTCCAGACAACCATAATGGCACTTGCATCGTGGGAACTGGACATCAGAGTGCACTCGGACAGGTCGCGATTTTAGTAGACTATGACCATGCTTTATTTTTCGAGTGGACTCCTATCAGAATGCCATAACCTCACTTTATCCATTGCGAAAAGTTTGTAAAATACGTATATATTTGTTTAATAGTAATGTGTGTTAAATAGCTTAGAGCTAAAATGGCTGATGGAACTTAAGACGCGGTCCAACTCCAATTTTAAAATAATTTACGATGCTTTACGTAAGGTTGAAAATCGCTTGTTAGATTGGACGATGTAATGCGAAAATGCATTAATTTTGTACGTTTTCTTCATATTTTTCGATATATACTAACACAATTGAAAAAACTGCTGGTTATTACCTACTTTAGTACTATAGGTTGGCTAAGTATTACTTTTAAAAAAATATGGTGTTATCTGAAATTATTAGCTGAAAATTCTGATAGTTTGGACGTGAAAGTTTATTTTTGTGGAACTATTCAGGATTTTTTTCTGCTGAAAGAGAGTTATATTTATGAATTCTATTCGGTTATTTCTCTTTTACTATTCCTTTTCTAACCTAAGTATTTTTTTCATAATATACTATCGATCTGTTTCGTTACACTAGGTGTTTTTCTTTTTTACTTGCTGGAAGCTGTTTTTCCAATACTCAATACTCAATAGATTTATTGCAACATTACGAATTTTACAATGCCGATCTTAATTTTACATGTTTTGTTGTGTGTGTTTCATAATAACCCTAAGTGGGTATGGCAATATTGCGCGGAGCGGGCCGATCTGTTCTATAATAATTGTTTTGTCATCGAAGTAGTCATTAAGGCTATAGTAGCATTTCGTCAACAGTAACTTTTTTAACGTTTTTGTAAATATGTACTCATTTTAATATTTTGTAGTTGAATCGGTAATTTATTATATATTTTTAATAAATATAAAACATTTGTATCTCAATAAATCTGCATTTACTTTTGTGATCCGTAATGATACAGAGACTTAAGCTCAATACCCACAGAGGCGGTAGGCGCGGGAAAGCGGTCGCGATCCGGGCCGGATGTTCAAATTTGAATGCACCCTGAGACATCGCACCGCACCGGATCCGCTTGCATGTATCGGGGTGCATACGAATTCGAACATTAAAACAAAATACCGTCCCGGATCGAGACCGCTTTCCTACGCCTCCCGCAATGCACTTGTTACAATTTTTTTTTCATCGTACAGAAATTCGACCTCTACTGTTTTCTACAGACTTCCAACAAAAGGAGGAGGCACTCAAGTCGACTTTTTATGATGTTTGTTACCTCATAACTTTCGATAGGATAAACCGATTCTCAAAATTCTTTTTTGTTTCAAAGCTGGTGCTTCCTGTGTAGTTCCATTTAAATTAGATTAAATTCAGTCCAGTAGTTTTTGAGTTACACTCCAATTTAGCTTTGGGAAAGCTGAACAAAAAGAGGTCTAAACGACATTTTCACCCGTTATTTTCGACTTGGGACTATTCGACCGCACTAATTACTATTTCAAAACTCGATTTCCGCCATCTTGTGTAATACTTACTTTAGGTCCTATAACGATGGAGTTGTATGGAGCTATAAGCTTAACGATTTTTCCATAGACAACGCTTCCAGAGTGGCTGCTAATAATCTGAAAAATTCAAATACACGTAAATAGTTAGTTATCTATCATCTATATCTAATCAAATTATGCCTTTAGGGGATATTATAATATTGATAAATAATTATTTTGATAAATTTTAATTAATTTAGAGTAAGATGAGTCGGTCATTCTTAGTATTGAACCACTAATATTGCATATATACATATAATATAACTGTAGAAGTTGTAGGGACATTGTAAGTATGAATGTTGCATATCAGCGATTTTGTGTGTGAAAGAGAGATATATCTACGGCCAGTTACTGCGCACTGACCGGCTAGCGTGCTAGTGTTTCATGTTGGGAATTTCGTAAATAAATATTAGTACATTTGTAGTCCGTTGTTGTATTGAAGGTGAGTGGAAGTAACTCCAGTGCAGTGTAGGACTCTCACACATATAAGCACACAGAACACGCATTATTCAGAGAAGTTTTGAACACGCATTATTCAGAGAAGTTTTGAACACGCAGAATTCATAGAAGTTTTGAACACGCAAATACCGCACCGTAGCGTACAAGGTCGAATTTCTGTACGATGAAAAAAATGGTAAAAACCGATGTAATGAGTGAAATTGGACAAAACATTTTTTTCATATTTTTGTTTCTCTTTTTGTCGTCTATGTTTTTGTATAGGTTCATCTCCGAAACGACTGGACCAATTAAAATCAAATTTTGTATGGTGGTAGCTTACATCAACATATAGGATACTTTTGATCCCGGTAAATTAAGAAGTTTTCGTGGGATAGTTAAAAAATTATAATTAAACGTACCCCGTGAGGCCACGCGAGCGAAGCCGCTGGCGGGTCAGCTAGTTTAATAAATAATTGATCTAACTAAAATTGTCGAATTTGGGTACGCTATAAAGGCGTTAGTGTTTATACACATACTTAGATACAGTAAAACAAAACAATGATTCTAGATAATTCAATATAGTGCATTTAAAAATCACTGCAAATACAATATTCTGCATCCAGTCACGCAAACGCAAGAAGAATAAATTACATAAAAATAAAACAATACAATCCGACATAGATACAAATCGGTCGGTAAATAGCGCCGCGGCTAACTGTTCCCCTTTTTAGAAAAAGTAACCCCCACCCCACACAAAATTCGCCGACGACAAAATATATATTAAATAGTAGAACATGCATACCAAGTTTCGTCAAGATTGGTCGAAAACTGCGACCTGTACAGGAAGACCAACATACAACCTAACAAACATACGGACAGATGAAAGTCAATTTATCCAGTTAAAGCAGAGAGCAGTTCGCTCGCTCGGCGAATAAAGTATAATAAAACCTATAAAATCAAATCATTTATTCTGTATAGGCCTACGGGGGCACTTACAAATGGTCATTTTACATTTATTATTTCTTATATCGACAACCGGATCGGAACGCGACCACGACTGAGAAGATCCGGCAAGAAACTCAGCGGGCTTGTCTTTTTAATTTTTTTTATTGCCCACTTCTTAATTTGACAACACATGTTCGTTTATTTTTAGCTCCAGTGTGTTGCCTTACAAAAGAGACCATAATAATGGTATCAGTGGGGCCAGACACGCTACACTTTGACATCTTAGTACACGAGTAGATAGATCCTGGAGTGATCAGTCCCAAGCTGTTATCCTCCAAGTAATCCGCAACTATGTAATAACCTTTTCGACAGAGTTTAGTTTTAAAATATAATATAAATACTATATATAAATATAATATAAATACTATATATAAAATATAATATAAATACTGTATATAAATCTATACTAATATTATAAAGAGGAAAGATTTGTATGTAAGTATGTTTGTAACGTATTAGTTAAAAAAGTACTGGAACGATTTCAAATTTCTTTCACCATTGGAAAGCTACATTCACCCTGAGTAACATAGGCTATATAAGATTCATCATCATCATCATCCTTCACCGCGCGGGTGAAACCGCGGAAGCAGCTAGTATAATATAAATACTATAAAGTTACCTAGTTATACCGATTCCATAGCAGGACATTTTCAGCGGCTGCGATTGCCCTTCAGGCGTTATGAAGTGCGCTTTCAGTGTTTCTGAATATTTCGTCCCCAATATAAATGTGTGGCCGACCTGTGAACAAAACAGTAATACTATATTATTGCGATACCGACCTGCGAGCGACTTCGCTCTATACACTACCTAAAATCTGATCTATTCGTGATGATATTCCCTCAAGGGTCTCTAAAAAGCGTGAAAAAAACATTTTTACCTAAAATTGTAACCGACTTCAATACTAGAAATCAGACAAAATAAAAAAGTCAAGACATAATGTTGTGAAAAGCTAGGGGTCGTTCAGTACCTCAGAGCGCGGTTGTTTAGTTGTTTTCTAACTCGCTCTGAGGTACGGAACGGCCACGGTTGTTTTCTAACCTCAAACAGACTTTGACAAACTCGACATTGACAGATCACTTGATCCTTACCAAATTTTCTTTGAGACGAGTGAAGAAGAAGAAGTTTGTTGCATTCTGATTGGTCAACGTTATGTCAGATGCGGGTTGCAATTTTTTACCGAACGATTTTGATGGTTAAAAAGTTGCGATGCTCCGAGGTTCAGAACGCTCGAGTTTAACAACCGAGTGCTTTACCCTGAGGTTCGGAACGGCGTTAGTGCGAAAAGTTGCACTCCGAGTGCGCTCTCACCGAGGTTCTGAACGCGGCCCAAGTGATGCCGGTAAAACTACGCTTCGCCGTGTACATACATACAACATACATACTACATTGTAACTACATACACGTACAACGAAACTACGCCTTGACTCGTCGGTCGAACTGTCGAGGCGTGTGGAAGCTACACGTAATATTGTAATTATCATTTAATTTAAATTTATTATTCATTAATTTGTATTAATTTCAATTTAATATGAATTATCATGGCAGCACCTACGAAGAAATGACCCAATAAAAGTCATGCTAAATCAATAACATCGTTCACGCCGCTATGACTCAGCTGTCATAGTAGACATTGCAGCACGCGCGTGGACCAATCCCTGCTTTCCTTCTGAAATTTAAACCAATCACCTAACATGTCTATTTGTAACCTCGGAAGTAATTCGTATTAGGAATCATAAGTCGTTTTGGTTTGAAGGACCACTTTTTGTGTGGAATTTGTTCTGAGTTATGCTTCCTGACATTATTTCTTCGTAGGGCAGCACCGATGCACGCACATGTAGATTTAAAAACCGGCCTCACTTCTCTGATTACAAAATTCTGTCTTTACTTTTTTATTTTGTCTGAGTACTAGAAAGTGTGAAATGAGTGTCTGGCTACTATTATTTGAGAGGCAGAGTTCGTAGTAAATAATATTGAGTGTGGTAGCTAGACAAGCTGGTACTAGATAAAGATCTAGGTTTCCTCACGATGCGATGTTACCTTTTTCATACCAGTAAATGACGACACATGCTAGTCATTCGCTTGATGGTAAGTGTCACATTTTCCCATTACAATCACAACGTAATATGCAACTTCACTGAAAGCTTAAGTTCGTGGTAGGTGTCGTAACTCTTATTATAACTTGGGACAACATAAATTATTACATTATAATATACATACATATATATTGTTGTACGACATGCCTCCGCAGAATTTTCAATTTCTCTAGCCATATAGCAAGAAAGAGTGACAACAGCATGGAGAAATTGTTGCTGACCGGCAAGGTGGAAGGAAAAAGATTAAGGGGTCAATCCCCATGCGATGGTCTGACCAAATTCGTACCGTACTCAACACCACCGTATATGAAGCCATTTACGCTGCCGAGGATAAATCAACGTGGCGTGATGTGGGCTACCAAAAAATAATCCGTAGAGGTCACGACCCTCGGCATTGAGGATATACAACGAAAGAAGGAGGATATATTGTTGTACATAAAGACAATTAAATATAAAATATTCTTTTTAATTAGAACTGACTTCCACACTAAAAACTGTGAAATCACTTGAAGTAGGTACCATGATAGTTCGAAAGTGCCTGTTATCACAATATTGCGTGCATGGTACCGACTTCGACAAGGTTATTTCACACTTTTTAGTGTAGAAGTCGGTTCTATTTTTTGTAAATATATAAATATTGTCACCCTTTTTAGTGACCTTGCTACTTACGGGATACACCGTTAATTTAGTTATTTAAAAATAACTCAAGTTAACTCGAATAACTTTAGTTATTGAAAAATAACTCAAAAACGGACTTGACCGCATTTGACGAAATTTATATGGGACCCACGCTACGTCTACTAGCGTCGACCAAAGCAGAAGTGTTAGGAGAGGTAGAGAGTTTCTACGGACAGCTATACACCTCGGTCGCTAAACCTGTTAGCAGCTCGGTCAAAGACCCAAGAGCCGACATTATACCGAAGATATCCCGGACATCAGCCTGTACGAGATTAGAATGGCCTTGAAACAGATTAAAAACAACAAGGCGCCTGGTGACGACGGTATCACATTTGAGCTTCTGAAAGCGGGTGGAACACCGGTACTTAAAGTCCTTCAGAAGCTCTTTAATACCGTCTTACTCGAAGGTTCGACGCCAGAAGTATGGAACAAAAGCGTGGTGGTGCTGTTCTTCAAGAAAGGTGACAACACTTTACTTAAGAATTACAGACCCATCTCGCTTTTGAGCCATGTTTATAAGCTGTTTTCGAAGGTCATAACGAACCGTCCCAGTCGCAAGTTTGATGAATTCCAGCCTCCGGGACAAGCCGGTTTCCGAAAAGGCTATAGTACCATAGATCACATCCACACGCTACGGCAAGTTATACAGAAGACCGAAGAGTCATACTCTTCGGTCTTGCCTCTTTGTTTAGCGTTTGTGGACTATGAGAAAGCCTTTGATTCGAACGAGACGTGGGCAGTGCTTGAGTCTCTCCAGCGGTGCCGTATTGACTATCGGTATATTGAAGTGCTGAAGTGTTTGTACAAGAACGCCTACATGTCAGTCCGAGTACAGAAGCAGAGTTCGAAGGCAATTCCATTGCAAAGAGGCGTGAGACAGGGAGACGTTATATCTCCGAAACTGTTCACCGCTACATTGGAAGACGCCTCATAGATAAGCTCAAAGTCGCACAACGAGCTATGTAGAGAGCTATGCTCGGGGTTTCTCTACGTGATCGAATCAGAAATGAGGAGATCCGTAGAAGAACGAAAGTCCAGAAGATTAGCCAGTTGAAGTGGCAGTGGGCAGGGCACATAGCACGCAGAACAGATGGCCGATGGGGCCGAAAGGTTCTGGAGTGGAGACCACGGACCGGCAAGCGCAGCGTAAGTCGTCTACCGACACGGTGGACAGACGACTTGATGAAGGTCTCAGGACGACGTTGGATGCAGGCCGCTTCCAACCGGTCCTTTTGGAAAATCATGGGGGAGGCCTATGTTCAGCAGTGGACGTCCTACGGCTGAGATGATGATCATGATGATGATATAGGACCACCACGGAAGTATACTCTAACAAACAAAAACAGAATCATCAAAATCGATTCATAAATGACGAAGTTATCAGCGAATAATATCATATAAAAAATATACGACCCTCGCCACGCACCAGAGCAATCATCGCTTCTAAGTTATTTTATTACATTTCTAGCTGCGTTCGCGGTTTCACCTGCGTGGTGATGGATGATGATTCTCTCCTGTATCAGAGCGGTTAAAACAAAAAAAGAATTATGCAAATCGGTAAAGTCGTTCGGATATTATGCGCGTACATACATTTCGGCGATCTATTTTTATTTATAAGAAGAGAGGATATAATTTTTTTTGCTCCCTGTTTATCTGCTATTAGTCTTTTGACTTTGAGCACGTGATTTGAAGGCAACAGTGCTCAGGGTCATAAAATATTTTTATTACGCTAAGGGTTCCGCTCAACTGCCGTATGAAGCCCGTAGGGTCCGCAAGTTGAAAGGAGACATGTAGGAGTAATAGTCGATTGCCTCTCCTTTTCGTAAATTTCAATTATTTGCGTTTTCTTAATTATCAAAAAGAAAATGATTTATTTAAATAAATCATTTCCCTTCAGATAATAGATTTTACCTCAATACTGTTCCTCTTTTCCACCTTCCCTCCACAATGACAGCTATCTCTCTCTTCTAACGTAGCGTGCGAGCAGGACAGACACACGGTCAGTGCATCTTCGCCAGCGCCCGCGCATATTTGCCATTCGTGGGATAAGGACCCGCCCATTTCACCAGAGGGTGCTTGTACTGAAAACAAGTATTTAACAAGTAGAATTTGAAAAAGGTAATACCGACTTCCATTCTATTTAGTTAATGGAGTGTATCTCAAAAACTACTGGACCGAATTTAATTAATTAAATGGGACCAAATGGGAAGCACCAGCTTTCAAACAAATAAATAATTTTAAGAATCGGTTCCACCAGTCGAAAGTTATGAGGTATCAAACAGTCGAATTGAGTACTCCTCCTGTTTTTGGAAGTCGGTAGAATATTTTCAATAATTATTATATTAATCCTACTATTGGCAAAGTACCTACTTGGAGCGCGCGGCACCGAGTAAGTAGAATGTCATCGTGCTAAATAGTTTATAGCGATAAAAGTGGGACGAGGCGGTGGGTGGGGGCGGAGTTCACGCGCTTCAAATAAAATGTCAAATTTATTTTTAAATGTAATTGATTTCAGTTGTATATGTTATGCTACGAACAAAAAATATCGATCGAAGATTTGTTCGTAGATGCGATGTTGACATCCCTACACGCGTCTCGCGGCAAACCTGCGCGAATCAACGCTAGTAGGGAAGACGCTCTAGTTTTAGATTTATAATTCCAATATTATCCAATTCCTAATATTATCCGAAATTTGCCTATTAGTTTAAAATTACCATTAAAACTAAACTCTGTCGAAAAGGTTATTACATAATTGCGGATTACTTGGAGGATAACAGCTTGGGACTGATCACTCCAGGATCTACCTACTTTTGTATTACGATGTCAAAGTGTAGCGTGTCTGGCCCCACTGATACCATTATTATGGTCTCTTTTGTAAGGCAACACACTGGAGCTAAAAATAAATGTATATTTGTTAAAAACATTAAGTAAGTGGCGATAAAAAAATTGTAAAAAGACAAGCCCGCTGAGTTTCTTGCCGGATCTTCTCAGTCGTGTTCTCGTACCGATCCGGTTGTAGATTTAAGAAACAACAAATGTAAAATGACAAAAAATGTAAGTGCCCCCGTAGGCCTATACAGAATAAATGATTTGTATATTGATTTTTGAATTACTTTGCAGATACATTATCGCCTTTTTACGCAGGTAAGCGGTTTTCTTCTTCTTCTTCTTCTTCTTCTAATTGGACGGCTAAGCGTTTGTCAAACTTTACCTTTGTATACTGGTAGCTGGAACTTGTCAAACAGCTGTCTGTACGCTAGCGTGACAGCGCTGTAAGTTTGCTCAGCGCTTACGTCGCTAGCGTGCACGCCGTAAGCATCGAGCATTGAGAACTCTCGTGCTCTGAGCAGACCGTGCTTCGGACGGTGCTCATCACGGTATTTGTTGCTTATCTGAAAATTACATAAAAAATATATTAAAAAATAAGAAATTGACAGAGTTATGAACATTTTTTCATGATTTTTATTACATACTAGTTGGCCCGCCAGCGGCTTCGCTCGGTCTTTGGGTAGTAGCGAGAGAGTTATCCTTTAAATTTCAATCATCAATATATTTGTGAAAACCACATCTAAAGCGGATAAGCCGTTTCTGAGATTAGCGCGCACAAACGCACAGACAAACAGATAAACAGAAAACAATTCTAACATAATTTTTTTTCATTCTAGTTTTGTTTATAAATGTCCCAATAATAATTTTCTCATAATATCTTCCATGAACAGACAACGATCCAATTTTTATTATATGTAAAGGTAATATGATTTTTAAAGCACTTATGCTCGCTTATCGAAACGAATCTTTGATATTTTAGAAAGAAAACCTATACTAAAGCAGGTAAAGCAATAAGGCTGTAAAAAGTAAGTAAGTAAGTAAGCTGATTTCTTGTAAAGCAGGCGTTATTGTATTAAAATCATAATCTATACTAATATTATAAAGAAGAAATGTTTGTAACGAATTGGCTCAAAAAGTACTGTGCCGATTGCAAAAATTATTTCACCATTGGAAAGCTACATTCACTCTGAGTAACATAGGCTATATAAGATTCATCATCATCATCCATTACCGCGCGGGTGTAACCACGGAGCGCAGCTAGTATTATATAAGGGAGGTAGGGACCTACATTTTATATTTAGATTTTTGTGTATCTGCTAAATTTCTATGCATGCACAACTAAAGAAATTTTACAAAGTTGTTGATTTCATAGAAGTATTGTAATTAATTGGAAATATAATTTTATTTTACTGAAAATGTTACGTCTATAAACCTTATAAGGAAGAATCAACAGCACATGCATAAAACAAATTTAACAACTAGCATATACACTATATTATTAGCTAGTTGTCATACACAAATAAAGTCAAAATTATTTACACTTAGAATGATACTTCTAAAAATTGGATTATTCTATTCAATTTTGGTTTATTTAGCACCAAGTTACGTGACGACTAAACTGTCATATGCCCACAATTGAAGATACATATCTAATTTTAGTACTGTTTTTCGGAAGTGTTACACTAATTTGGATTTTAGCCTGAACAGAATAAGTATTGCCATAATTTAGAGATTTTTAGTTAAGAGAATGCTTACTCGTATAGAATCGACACCATTGTATCATCATTGTATCACATTGTAGCTGTTATGGGGTGTCCACTGGCCGTGATTTTGTTAATAAAAGTCTTGTTGGCACTTTAAAGTACTGTATAATGTAGAAAACAGAGATTGTACTAGCTTAGACCGGACATTTAGTAAAAGGAGGGCGCGGTGCGCGACTACGCACCCGCTCGGTTTTAAGCGAACTGACAACAGGGCGCGACCTACCTTCGGTCACATTTTTAATCATTAAAACTAGTTACAAATACTTATCTACCTACTTACAGACTACATTTATATTATACTAAAGAGCGCGTCGCTAACACACATAATAATATGTTTGAACTGTCCCGTGATTATGCCCGGGACCAGCGGCCCAGGAGGTAGGGTAGAAAGAAAGAAAGAAAGAAATAAGTTTAATTAGGTAGCTACCGGCTAGTCGTTAAGATCGAACATTACCTGATAGAGTAATAGAGGCAGCTGTTTGTAGGACAGCGGACCAACGTCGGCCAACAAATCTGCTATGGATTCTTCGTGTGTCTGTAACATAAACAACAGTGTAAGTACCATCATCATCGTCATTATCATCACTAGATATACGTCATTCACCTTTTGTTTTCATATTCATCATCATCATCTCGTCTCATAACAGCTTTATACAAAATCTCAAACTAAAAAAGTTCAAAACTCTGTTTAATACACTGCACTTTCACCCTGAGATATAAGATGTTACATCTATGGCCATGTTATTTCGCTGGAAACATTGTACCTTCAACGGAACACAGTAATGTTTGCACGCTACTGGTTGAATAACTGGCAAAGGTGTGGCCCTTCCGCAGGCCGACTCTACAAAAGTTTTACCACTAAATATAAGTACAGCGGTCCGTTTCGCGATATTTTTGCTCACAGTGCTAACGTCTACCAAAGCCGGTCCGAGACAAATATCGCGATTTTGACAGCTCATGGCACTGTAAGCGTGTTGATAAATTGGACCAAGTTGTAGCAATAACGAACTATTTGCGCGCAAAAAGCAAATTCATAAAAATAACGTGCATAGTATGAAGGTTACCTAACTATGTGGTATGTGGATTCAAAAGAAATAATGGAATGGATGGACCGACTTTTACAAATTTTATATCAAAAACAAGGGACACCAGTAAAGACGTTGTAGAAATAAACAAACACCTGTCACTTTTGACAGAACGCTCACGTCGATTATGGTGTAGAGCATGGGTCATGTAATCGTCAATATGGCGGCAGTTAAGACGTCATCGATGGTGGGTGGTGTGTGGGTGGTGCGTGGGCCATCGTAATCACGCTCACGGTGAAAGGGACCGACTGTTATCGCGCTAATATCTATTATGGTTCAAATGGGACCGCACTGAAGGTATTTGTGCACAATATTGAACGGGGTGGTTTGGAATTGATAACTGATAATGAAATAATAGAAAAAAATTACATATAAATATAGTGGGTAGGTATGTCTCGCGTAGTCACTGTTATCTATTCTGTGATGTAGCGGCGTGCGTTCAGCCGCTTAATGGTTACTAGCTGCGGAGCAATGAATATGTGTTCATAATAATAATAAAAACATGTTTTTTTTTCTTTTACTATCAGTTATCGATTCCAAACCAACCAATTGGATATTGTACATTAAGGCGCGGTCCAATCCTAATTTTAAAACAATTTTCGATGCTTTACATAAGCTTGAGAATTGCTTACCAGAATGGACGACGTAATGCGAAAATTCAATTGAATACGTGCGAAAACTTTTATATTTATTTCGTACAATTAAATGATTAAATTTTAATGGTAAAGGAGTCCATAGTTCACTAGTAAATTTCATTGGTAATTCGAATATGATACATTAATTGAAATATATTAGCCCATAATTGAATAAAAATGCTTTTTCCTACGTAGCATGTATACGAAAAATTGCAAAATTTAGGGAATGTTGTCGGATTTTTTTCTATCGAGCAAAGTTTGCTCAATCGTGTAGTGGCTCCCATACTTCATAAGGACAATTTCAATTTACACTACGTTTTTTTCGAACTTCGGTTTAAGCGTGGAAAAACTAAGTTTTCGCGAAGTCGAATGATGAAATTTGTAACTCATTTCGCCATAATTAACAATGACATTATATATATACAGGGTGTTTAGTAGAGGGACCGACAAACCAAATGAGCGTGTTCGGGGGCCCACTTGGAGAATACAAGTTGGCCAAAAAAAATTCCCCGACACCCCAATTTTTTTAAACTTTTTTTTGTAATTTTTTTCATTTTCTCCAATATTGTACCAATTTGGCTTTGCGTGGCCTGAAGGTGTATTAGAGACCAAATTCAACTAAAAACATCCGGTCTAAAACAGATTTTACAAATATTATGTTGTGGTGTAGGGTTTAAATTTGGTACCTACGTAAGACTTCTAAGCAGGAACAAAATCCAATAAAGGTCCACTGGTTTAAAAGTTTATTTACGTAAACACCAATCACCTCACAATCATAAAATATTTATAAACTAAGAAAGAGCATGAAAGTACGAATATATATATGCACAGAAAATATATTAAAGCAGAGAAAAGACAGAAAAACGTAAAATAGACACTTATTTTGGAAAGCAAATCGAGCGTGCATTCGCCGTCGGAACTAGGGTCTGACTGACTCGCTCGGCCGTGCGCAAGCGATTATATTACAAGCGATCGGCAAGGCATCGACGCGTACAGTGTTGGAGCAAAGTTTTACAAGTTATGTTCGGCCGGCGAGTTTGCTTGTATTACATATTATTTTTAACTAGCTTAGTAAAATATAATATTAATAATATGATAAATAGCTTTATAAAATATACATGAAGAATTAATATGAATGTAATAATTTAGACATTAAATAACAATTAAATTGAGAAAAAAAACATTTTATTAAAATATTTTAATAGGAGCTACGTTAGGTTCCTACAGTGGTAAATAGGTACAATTTCGGAGAGAAAGGGAAAAATCACAAGAAAAAGTTAAACATATTGGGGGGTCGGGGATTTTTTTTGGCCAACTTGTATCTCCAAGTGGTCCCCCGAACACGCTCATTTGGTTTGTCGGTCTCTCTACCAAACACCCTATATATATATAAATAATTATAATACCACACTAGCAATGCTCCAACGCAGCGAGCGATGCTACTTTAGCAGGGCTGTTATGTACCTCGGTTGCTAAAAAATGTTTATTGAAATCTTGAAATATGGCGGCTGTATGTCAGTTTTGACAACTCCAGTAAGCAAAAATGTTAGTAAGTTGATGACTGGAGCTGACAAAAGTGACATAGAGCCGCCATTTTTTTGATTTTAACCAACTTTTGTTAGCAACTGAGGTACATAACAGCCCTGCTGAACTCATTTGCGAACGAGTTTGAGAATGTTGATTTATTTACTGACCTTGAAATTTATTTACTGACCCTATAAGTACCATAATTACAAGCGTAAAATTATACTTAAGCCATTATTTAAGGTAATTAGCGATTTGGCCCTGATATCAGCTATCTATACTGAAATCAAATAAATAAACACCGTTTTAATGTTATTTTGACGGCTTAACTTACGCGGTAGGTAGGTATAGTCGAATATCTCGAGTACTGTCTGCGTACTATCGCGCACGTGTCGGGGGCGCAAGTACTCCATGAAGAAGTGGCCTGGACGGTCACGAAACCGGTCGAGATATTCGACTATTTAATAATAATAATATTAATTAATAACATATATTTATTTCCTCCTCACAAAAGGTTGGTAAAAACAATTTAAAATAATTAGCGAAGAGTGACAAAATAAAACCTAACTATGTGAGGGGGCTGGTGCCCGAAGTAGGTTTTTTAAAATAAAAACCTGTGTCACAGGTCACCAGGTCTCCTCCCACGGATAGAATATACTTTGGCACACACCAGTACTAAACTATATCATAATTTTTAGTGTATTAGATGTTGAGGGTAGAATAAAATAATATGTGCGTAAGCAAAGTGTTGTGATTGTATCTGTGTGAGTCTGTTTAGTGTCAGTGTGTACGCAAGAATGTATCTGCGGTGTGTTAATGAGCATGTGTGTGTTTTGTTGTGTGGCTACGAGTTATATAGTAAGAGTCAGTAGTCAAGATCAACATTTTGTATTTTACTATGATAAGTAATCATATTACTTTATAAGAGTATTTATATTCGCAATGTACATTTGGGTGAATGGGTGGGTGAATTATTGTGTGGATAGATGGAAGGTTAAACAACGCAACCTTTGAGTATGTCCTCTTAGCGATACATTTTGCTTATTTCTGTAATTATAATTCTTCTTAAGGCACGCTCGTACCCTAATTAAAGAAAAAGCAGCTTTAAACACCTAGTGTAACGAAACAGATTGATAGTATATTATGAAAAAAATACAAAGGTCAGAAAAGGAATAGGAAAAGAGTAATAACTGAATAGAATTCATAAATATAACTCTTTCAGCAGAAAAAAATCCTGAATAGATCCACAAAAATAAACTTTCACGTCCAAACTCTCAGAATTTTCAGCGATAACACTAAATTTTTTTAGGTAATACTTAGCCAACGTATAGTACTAAAGTTATAACCAGCAGTTTTTTCAATTGTGTTAGTATATATCGAAAAATATAAATAAAACGTACAAAATTAACGCATTTTCGCATTACGTCGTCTAATCTAACAAGCGATTTTCAACCTTACGTAAAGCATCGTAAATTATTTTAAAATTGATGTTGGACCGCGTCTAATTATAATTAATAATCTAATTATAATTCTTATGCTACGTAGTGTTGAATGGTATATAGTTGGATGGCTGGGCTGGGTAGATGGGTAAATGCAGCGTATAATAGCGAATGGATGGTTAATGAAATAAAATAATAAAAAAAAAAACAGTATTAATAATTAAAACATAGTCCTCAGTAGTTTTTCCGTTTCATAGTAGTCAAGTGTCTTGAGATATTTAGTAACCGCTTGCTTGCAGCTGTAGGCGTGGAGGGAGTATAGGTTCAGGATCTTATTTAATTTATTATAGAGATATGGGCCTTGAAAACAAAAGAAATTGTGTGACAGGGAAGTGTTAAGTTGCGGTAATTGACAAACAGTGCCCTTTCTACGCTTATTCTTTACAAGCTCAGGTTCAAAGTGCAGCTGTGAGTGTTGTTTGAGTACCGTGTGAAGAATAAAGGTTTGCCTTACGGTAAGAACGTTCCATTTTTTGTAAAGGTCAACCGTAGGATAGCGGAATGGCAGACACGCTCCTATCTTTAATATAGCACGCTGAGCTCTCTCAACCTCAATCAGATGCAACTTAGCGGCACCGCCCCACGATGTTATACAATAGTCTACCAGAGACTGACATAGCGCGAAGTAAACTGTCTTAATGATTTTATAGTTGGCTGTGTGACGCAGGTTTTTAAAAATATATATCAGTTTACGTAATCTGGTCACTAGGGCGTCAGCATGTGGTTTAAAACTAAGTGTATGGTCAATGATAACGCCAAGGTATTTTACTTTGTCTGTTCTTTGTAGAGAAGGGCAAGAGCAATTAGTAACTCCTATATCACAAACATGTGCGGTGATAGATAATGAAGGCGGTGGTAGAAAATTAGATCTTAAAGCAAAAGGAATGTGCATGGTTTTAGTGATGTTTAGTGTCAATATATTGCTTTGTAGCCATTTACTGACCATGTTCACCCCATTTTGAGCCACTTCAAAAACCTCGTCCCAGCTATCTCCACTGAAAAAGAGAGCCGTATCATCGGCAAATGTCAGGACCTTGCCACGGTCAAGTTGGAGTTCACAAAGGCCATTGATATAAATGAGAAACAGTGACGGACCTAATATGCTGCCTTGTGGAATTCCGAAGGTTGTAGTTAGCTTATCACTAATCCAATCTTCTATTTGTACATGTTGCTTCCTGGATTTCAGATAATCATTAAATAGTTTTAATGGAATACCTACCTCTTATTCCAAGCTGCTCCAATTTTAACAACAAGTGCGGTATACAGACTGTGTCAAAGGCTTTTGATAAATCGAGTAACACAACCAAGCATTTTCTCCGTTTATCTAGGTTAGTTATTGCAGAATTGATCATATTATGAACCGCGTCACCCGTCGATTTACCGTGACGGAACCCATACTGGGAAGGCGACAGAAGGTTGTTTGATTCTAAATAGTTAATTAAGCGCCGGTTCATTAGGCGTTCTAATATTTTAGATAACGTTGGCAAAATAGAAATAGGCCTGAAGTTATTGACACAGTCTCTATCCCCAGATTTATGAATTGGTTTGATACGGGCAATTTTAAACGCTGCTGGAAACACTCCCGTTGACATGGCAATGTTACAAATATGTGTTATAGGGGCTATGAGAATGTGGATGTACCTCTTTATTACCCTGCTTGAAATTTGGTCAATCCCTACTGTAGAGTTATCTTTGAGACATTTGATTATTTGTATGATTTCCCCTTCATCAGCAGGTAACATTACAAAAGAGTTAAGGGTGGACTGATGGGAGTAATTCAGTGTGTCAGGGGACCGCTGGATAATTTGTTCTGCAAGTCTTTTCCCAACAGCCCCAAAGAAATCATTCAGTTCATTGACACTTTTATATGGAGCATCAGAAGAAATAAGACAGGCCGAATGATCTACTGCCTTATGAGAGCCACTTATCCTTTTAATAACCTTCCAGAGCTTTCTCTTATCGCCTCTAGCACTGTTGATCTCCTGTCTCTCATAGTCTCTTTTCGCCTTTTTTAGGCGCCTGGTACAGAAATTTCTATAACGCCTATACGTTTGCTTCAAACTCTCATTACCAGCGTTATTTTTATGCTTTTTATACAAGTTATCCCTATTTCTCATGCAACGTAATAGGCCCTGAGTAATCCATGGCTTATAAACCAGTTTTCTTTTAGGCGTCCTTTTCAATTTAGTGTTTTTTTTAATGGCCGTAGTTAAGCATTCTACTAAAAGATCAGTTAGATCAGAAAGTTAATGTTTTGCATAGT
Organism: Selenia dentaria; assembly: GCA_917880725.1. Taxonomy (NCBI): domain Eukaryota; kingdom Metazoa; phylum Arthropoda; class Insecta; order Lepidoptera; family Geometridae; genus Selenia; species Selenia dentaria. The sequence goes on along the minus strand of OU862888.1, from coordinate 12,624,749 downwards.
TAGATCTAAACTATCGTAATCAAGACAGCGATACATTTTTTCAGAGTAATCTAATTGTTTGATGTGACTAAGACTAATGGCTACACTTTCGTGGTCAGTAATTGATGATTCGAATATCAGGCAGGTTGCCTCTAGTTTAGTTCTAACCATAATATGGTCCAGGCATGTCCAAAGTCTATAATAATCTTCCGCTACCATTTTTAATTGTAGTTCCGTAGGAGGAGGCATGTGAATACCTACTAACTTATTCCATATTGCCATGCATGTCTCATGGACTAATGTTGAAATTGTGCTTACACCCATTCTTAAACTATGTGACAATGCTGTAAAAGACATGCCAGTAGATAAAAATCTGTAACAAAGTAATAAAACACATTTTATTTTCAGATAAACAGCTGCGAAAAAAATGGAAAAATTTAAGGGACCATTTTCGTAAAGAACTAAAGAAGTTTCCACCGCCACGCTCAGGTGATCCAGGTGATACTCTGCAGTCCACTTGGCCTTATTTTCAACAAATGTTATTTATTAAAGATGATTTAACTGCTGAACAATCTTCCGGAAATTTGGATGCAGTAATACATGACATTTCACAAGACCATGCCGATACAGATGACTCTAGTATAATAACTGATATCAATGATACAGTATCTCAATCGAGTTCAGGAAGCAAAAAGCGCAAGTGTGCTTCTGATTACAGAGAGCCATTTATTGAACTCGAAAATAAAAAAATAGAGTTACTTCAAATGAAACTTTCGCAAGCAACCACATCTTCGAATGATGGTGAAGAGAAATGTGAAGATTATTATTTCTTTAAAAGTCTCATTCCACAAATGAAAGCATTTCCGCCATTACAAAAACTGCGAGTAAAGCACAAAATGATGCAATTATTAATGGAAGAGACGGAAAAATTGGAGTACGAAAGACGATATGACTCATACGGCTATAATACCCAAAGCAACGTGGATTTCAACCCTTCTTCTTTCAACATGGATAGACAGTAATTAATTAATTACACCATAAACTTAATTTTTCGATTGATTTATAGATTTTAATTAAGAATAAATAAATGAATATAAGTGATTAAAACAAATATTCTTTCAATATGGAAACATGCACTTACCTTATTGTTATAAGCAGTTTCTCTTCAGGTTTTATACTTTTTCTAAAATTGGTGTCAACCTTGGCTAAATATGGTAAGATCTTATTTAATATGTAGTCAAAAGCGCGTACTGACATTCTCGTATATTCAAAGAATTTATCGGGATACGTCCGTAAATCAGCGTATAGTACATACAATTCTCCAAACTCTTCTCTTCCTTTATTTAAATCGTGTGTGCCGAACTTCATATATTGCAATTTCCATTTCAAGTATGAATTTTCCATTAATAAAATCAAATCTTCATCCATGTCTTCTAAATACGTAGCAAAGTTTGAGAACGACCAAACACACGTGCAATGACACTCGTAGCTCGTTCGGCACTGTGAACACGCAGACGCCAAGACCCGAGCGCCCGCGCCCGCCCCCGCACCCGCTAGTGCAGTCTGATTGAACACCGCGGCGTCTTGCGTTAGCGATCTTGACGAGAACGCGAAGTGGCGCGGCGTGGCGCGAAAACAACAAACAGTCGATACCTATGTAAGTGACCTGCGTAACCAAACGCACGTAGGATGCGGTGCGGCGCAGCGCCAAGGAAGCGAATGCGATCGGTTGGTTTGATACATACGAGTATATTCGCGCGAACTGGTTGCGGTGTTTTAATAATGTCAGAAGTAAAGTTCCACAGTTCCACTGAATGTCGGTGGCGCGGCGGTGGTGCGGGACGATTCACGCGCACGTAGGATAAAGCCGCCGCGTCGCACTGCATCGCATGAATTAGCTTGTCACTGCATCAAATCGCTTCGCAATCGCGTTCGCTTTGGATCACCTACGTAGGACGTCGCCTAAGCAGTGTGGTTTATTTGATTATTAATAATCATTTATTCATTTAATAAGCGAAGGTAGTAATACAACTTTTATATTATTATACATTTTTACCTTTCCATATTTTCCTAGATGTAACTGTTTTCCGTCAAACTTGTAATCGAAGTCGATGCACACGGGGCGGACAAACGTCGTAACGAACTGGCAAGTGAATTTCTTTCGCCTGTAAACTTAGCCTGTAAATCGTTGAATATTTCTTAAAAAAAATATAAACGGATCATAGAGTAAATTATATATATGTTTTCCCTTTCGGTGATTGTTTTCAATAAAATTGTGTGTGAATTTGCTCTCTGCAAATCATTGCAGAAAGCGAACAAAAACCAAATTCACCCTTTCTCACTTTTCACTTAAGACGTTGAGTCGATATTACAACCCAGTATTCATTGCAGTCTTTTGATATTACTCCTCCGTCCTGTTTTCAAATTGCCCCCAATAAACCAGTGTACCTATCTACTTATTGCGAAAGGATGCTAAATGTTTTTGTGTTTTGTGTATGTCTCAACATAAATCATCTATTTACGATGCCTCACCAATGCGCTTTTGGATGTAAAGAAACTGGTAAGTAACTAGAATCTTAGTGATTTTTTTCTTATGATTCGTCCGGTCTGGCTTCACTTCGTGATTCCCAAGAAGTAAAATAGTTTTTGGTAAGCGCTCTCTGTCCTGGTTCACACCATTAAATCGTAGACAGTACGCGGTAATTTAGTTAGCGTACCTACTTAAATACATGTTAAAGCACGTTCTCTGAATGCTGCACGTTCTTTAAAAAATCTTTGGACTCATAACTATGTCTCTGGTATAGTCTGGTGTGTGATGAGGTACCTCTAGAGATTATACATGTATAATACCTATTATATACCTACTGTTTTTATTTTCAGATGTAGTGATGCACATCTTTCCAAATCCGGACAAACACCCTGAAAGTTTTAATACTTGGGTGAATCTCGTCGGAGGAAAGCTGGAAACGTCGTCAGACTTTGTAATATATTAGAAAATTAGGATTTGTGATATTCACTTCACTGTTGAGCACAATAATCGTTTCAATCGTTTCGATTCAAAACAAATTCGTGAATTCATTAGCAGTACCATCACTCCATTTGCCTGGTGAGACAGCTATACTTAAAATCCAAACTCTTTAGTATGATACTAATTTTGTATGTACGTAAATACATAGAATTATTACATATAGAAACCGAGATCGCGCGCAAAACATAAGCCCTCAACTGAAGCCAGAAATGGCTTCACACGACAGCCGCGCTGTCAGAGCTCTAATTCCAATGACAGAGAATACAGCTGAGTAAAACAAAACAAAATGACGATTCGTGCGTTAAAATTGTGCCACAACATAACAGAAAAGCTGCATAAGAGTTATGGTGTGACATTTCACAGCCAAGCCATTGATTTTAATGCTTAAATCGTCTAAAATACAAAAAATAATAAAGACTAATTATCTACTCTTAGTTCAGTCGGAATGTTGCCAGCTATGTATTAAATTATGCATTTTAAAACGTTGCTTAACGTTATATTCTCTTAGGGTATGATATTGTTTGTTTTACTATACGATTGCATAAAAAAGGATGTTGTGTTTTCAGGGCTCATATATATTATACAATATGTGTATTTGTATATGTGTAAGTTTCTCTATTCCACCGTATTTCTAAATTGCTTTGACCGGATTCGATTTATATAGTATCTATACTACTGTGATAGTAGGCAGTTGAAAGGGGTGTGGATCTATTTGTATGGAAGCTGGCATATCGACCCACCGCCATTTTGATTTTTTTATAAATCGCGGCGCACCATTCAAGTGGTGTGTAGGGGTCATCATAAGAAAAAAATCACTAAGATTCTAGTTACTTACCAGTTTCTTTACATCCAAAAGCGCATTGGTGAGGCATCGTAAATAGATGATTTATGTTGAGACATACACAAAACACAAAAACATTTAGCATTCTTTCGCAATAAGTAGATAGGTACACTGGTTTATTGGGGGCAATTTGAAAACAGGACGGAGGAGTAATATCAAAAGACTGCAATGAATACTGGGTTGTAATATCGACTCAACGTCTTAAGTGAAAAGTGAGAAAGGGTGAATTTGGTTTTTGTTCGCTTTCTGCAATGATTTGCAGAGAGCAAATTCACACACAATTTTATTGAAAACAATCACCGAAAGGGAAAACATATATATAATTTACTCTATGATCCGTTTATATTTTTTTAAGAAATATTCAACGATTTACAGGCTAAGTTTACAGGCGAAAGAAATTCACTTGCCAGTTCGTTACGACGTTTGTCCGCCCCGTGTGCATCGACTTCGATTACAAGTTTGACGGAAAACAGTTACATCTAGGAAAATATGGAAAGGTAAAAATGTATAATAATATAAAAGTTGTATTACTACCTTCGCTTATTAAATGAATAAATGATTATTAATAATCAAATAAACCACACTGCTTAGGCGACGTCCTACGTAGGTGATCCAAAGCGAACGCGATTGCGAAGCGATTTGATGCAGTGACAAGCTAATTCATGCGATGCAGTGCGACGCGGCGGCTTTATCCTACGTGCGCGTGAATCGTCCCGCACCACCGCCGCGCCACCGACATTCAGTGGAACTGTGGAACTTTACTTCTGACATTATTAAAACACCGCAACCAGTTCGCGCGAATATACTCGTATGTATCAAACCAACCGATCGCATTCGCTTCCTTGGCGCTGCGCCGCACCGCATCCTACGTGCGTTTGGTTACGCAGGTCACTTACATAGGTATCGACTGTTTGTTGTTTTCGCGCCACGCCGCGCCACTTCGCGTTCTCGTCAAGATCGCTAACGCAAGACGCCGCGGTGTTCAATCAGACTGCACTAGCGGGTGCGGGGGCGGGCGCGGGCGCTCGGGTCTTGGCGTCTGCGTGTTCACAGTGCCGAACGAGCTACGAGTGTCATTGCACGTGTGTTTGGTCGTTCTCAAACTTTGCTACGTATTTAGAAGACATGGATGAAGATTTGATTTTATTAATGGAAAATTCATACTTGAAATGGAAATTGCAATATATGAAGTTCGGCACACACGATTTAAATAAAGGAAGAGAAGAGTTTGGAGAATTGTATGTACTATACGCTGATTTACGGACGTATCCCGATAAATTCTTTGAATATACGAGAATGTCAGTACGCGCTTTTGACTACATATTAAATAAGATCTTACCATATTTAGCCAAGGTTGACACCAATTTTAGAAAAAGTATAAAACCTGAAGAGAAACTGCTTATAACAATAAGGTAAGTGCATGTTTCCATATTGAAAGAATATTTGTTTTAATCACTTATATTCATTTATTTATTCTTAATTAAAATCTATAAATCAATCGAAAAATTAAGTTTATGGTGTAATTAATTAATTACTGTCTATCCATGTTGAAAGAAGAAGGGTTGAAATCCACGTTGCTTTGGGTATTATAGCCGTATGAGTCATATCGTCTTTCGTACTCCAATTTTTCCGTCTCTTCCATTAATAATTGCATCATTTTGTGCTTTACTCGCAGTTTTTGTAATGGCGGAAATGCTTTCATTTGTGGAATGAGACTTTTAAAGAAATAATAATCTTCACATTTCTCTTCACCATCATTCGAAGATGTGGTTGCTTGCGAAAGTTTCATTTGAAGTAACTCTATTTTTTTATTTTCGAGTTCAATAAATGGCTCTCTGTAATCAGAAGCACACTTGCGCTTTTTGCTTCCTGAACTCGATTGAGATACTGTATCATTGATATCAGTTATTATACTAGAGTCATCTGTATCGGCATGGTCTTGTGAAATGTCATGTATTACTGCATCCAAATTTCCGGAAGATTGTTCAGCAGTTAAATCATCTTTAATAAATAACATTTGTTGAAAATAAGGCCAAGTGGACTGCAGAGTATCACCTGGATCACCTGAGCGTGGCGGTGGAAACTTCTTTAGTTCTTTACGAAAATGGTCCCTTAAATTTTTCCATTTTTTTCGCAGCTGTTTATCTGAAAATAAAATGTGTTTTATTACTTTGTTACAGATTTTTATCTACTGGCATGTCTTTTACAGCATTGTCACATAGTTTAAGAATGGGTGTAAGCACAATTTCAACATTAGTCCATGAGACATGCATGGCAATATGGAATAAGTTAGTAGGTATTCACATGCCTCCTCCTACGGAACTACAATTAAAAATGGTAGCGGAAGATTATTATAGACTTTGGACATGCCTGGACCATATTATGGTTAGAACTAAACTAGAGGCAACCTGCCTGATATTCGAATCATCAATTACTGACCACGAAAGTGTAGCCATTAGTCTTAGTCACATCAAACAATTAGATTACTCTGAAAAAATGTATCGCTGTCTTGATTACGATAGTTTAGATCTAACTATGCAAAACATTAACTTTCTGATCTAACTGATCTTTTAGTAGAATGCTTAACTACGGCCATTAAAAAAAACACTAAATTGAAAAGGACGCCTAAAAGAAAACTGGTTTATAAGCCATGGATTACTCAGGGCCTATTACGTTGCATGAGAAATAGGGATAACTTGTATAAAAAGCATAAAAATAACGCTGGTAATGAGAGTTTGAAGCAAACGTATAGGCGTTATAGAAATTTCTGTCAGGCGCCTAAAAAAGGCGAAAAGAGACTATGAGAGACAGGAGATCAACAGTGCTAGAGGCGATAAGAGAAAGCTCTGGAAGGTTATTAAAAGGATAAGTGGCTCTCATAAGGCAGTAGATCATTCGGCCTGTCTTATTTCTTCTGATGCTCCATATAAAAGTGTCAATGAACTGAATGATTTCTTTGGGGCTGTTGGGAAAAGACTTGCAGAACAAATTATCCAGCGGTCCCCTGACACACTGAATTACTCCCATCAGTCCACCCTTAACTCTTTTGTAATGTTACCTGCTGATGAAGGGGAAATCATACAAATAATCAAATGTCTCAAAGATAACTCTACAGTAGGGATTGACCAAATTTCAAGCAGGGTAATAAAGAGGTACATCCACATTCTCATAGCCCCTATAACACATATTTGTAACATTGCCATGTCAACGGGAGTGTTTCCAGCAGCGTTTAAAATTGCCCGTATCAAACCAATTCATAAATCTGGGGATAGAGACTGTGTCAATAACTTCAGGCCTATTTCTATTTTGCCAACGTTATCTAAAATATTAGAACGCCTAATGAACCGGCGCTTAATTAACTATTTAGAATCAAACAACCTTCTGTCGCCTTCCCAGTATGGGTTCCGTCACGGTAAATCGACGGGTGACGCGGTTCATAATATGATCAATTCTGCAATAACTAACCTAGATAAACGGAGAAAATGCTTGGTTGTGTTACTCGATTTATCAAAAGCCTTTGACACAGTCTGTATACCGCACTTGTTGTTAAAATTGGAGCAGCTTGGAATAAGAGGTAGGTATTCCATTAAAACTATTTAATGATTATCTGAAATCCAGGAAGCAACATGTACAAATAGAAGATTGGATTAGTGATAAGCTAACTACAACCTTCGGAATTCCACAAGGCAGCATATTAGGTCCGTCACTGTTTCTCATTTATATCAATGGCCTTTGTGAACTCCAACTTGACCGTGGCAAGGTCCTGACATTTGCCGATGATACGGCTCTCTTTTTCAGTGGAGATAGCTGGGACGAGGTTTTTGAAGTGGCTCAAAATGGGGTGAACATGGTCAGTAAATGGCTACAAAGCAATATATTGACACTAAACATCACTAAAACCATGCACATTCCTTTTGCTTTAAGATCTAATTTTCTACCACCGCCTTCATTATCTATCACCGCACATGTTTGTGATATAGGAGTTACTAATTGCTCTTGCCCTTCTCTACAAAGAACAGACAAAGTAAAATACCTTGGCGTTATCATTGACCATACACTTAGTTTTAAACCTTTTAGAGTTACACGCCAATGATGTAAAATACCAATGACTTTCCAAATCGCTGCATGGATTTTTCGCGCCGTACGTGTACCTACTGCGAACACAGTGGCATACTCTGTCAATCTTTACATATAATAACAATGTAACGGATCGCTGTCTATACATGGAAGATATCATAAGGAAAAATACTATTGGAACTAAAATAGAATGAAAAAATGATTCTTAGAATTTATATATGTTTGTCTATTTGTCACGCCAATACGTAAGTAAGCCAGAAACGGCTTATCCAATTTAAAAGTTGTTTTCACTAAAACATCGTGGTAAGCTTCACTGAACATTAACAGCCTTACTTATAAACACTATTTAAATTTTAATCATTATTTTGCCGTTGCATAGAGATTTTTTAAGCTATTGCATAGCTTCTATCGCAGGCCTTGAGCGTCGAGACTGAATCCAGAAATTCCGTAACGAAAATAACACCCCCCACTCCGACTCCATCTATCGATGAATAGCAGAACTTTTAATGACTTTTTGAAATATCACGCTTGTCTCTTTAGTTCAGCAACTCGCCTCTAGATGGCATTGGTTAAATAATTATAATTGCATAAGTTGATTTGGCATCTATCGATGAATAGCAAAACTTTTAATGACTTTTTGAAATATCACGCTTGTCTCTTTAGTTCAGCAATTCGCCTCTAGGTGGCATTGGTTAAATAATTATAATTGCATAAGTTGATAAAAACAGCTATGCAATCAGTGTTGCCAACCCACATTTAGAAAAATTGGTAGATTAAGTCCTAAAAATCGGTAGAAATTGGTAGAATGGGAAAAACGGTAGATCTACCTCTCTAGTTTGATAGATTTATCATTAATATTATCAAAACGTAAAACAAAACATTTACCAATATTAAACAAATGTTATTTTATATTATAAATGTTCGCCGTTCTTGGTTATTAGTTTCCAGCGCACTTATCCTACTAGCTAGAGGCGAGCCCACCTACGAGTCTTATTTCGGTTAATAATAATAGCTTCTGACCGTTGACTCCGTTAAACTATTATTAGTAACCGGCAAAACACTCACGTTAGGGGTCGGATACTTTGACTCCGTGTTCAGTCTCCACCATTATCATGTAATACGCTTCTAAATATTTAGTTATTACTGTTTACTATATTCAAATTAATTTAGAGGGAGGGATAAAATTGGCAAGAATGGGAGGAGGCCTATACCCGAAAGGGGTCCTTAGCTTAAACTAAAAAACCTAATATACACATATTATGTTAAATGTAAAAAAAAGGAAACAATAAAAGGCTTATTATTATTATTATTTCTTTAACCATTCTGCTTTGAAGTAGGAATATGGAATGCTTATTCTTACAAATAGATTTAACACGCAGTGTCCGATTGACGTCATTGTTGCGTCGGCCAATTAAATGTGTTCAATAATTATCGGTGCATCTGCAACGTCGGCGATCTTCATATAGTAGACCTACGTAATTCCTCCACCCCTAGAACGGCGACTATTTTAGCACGTTGAGTGATAATTCAAAACAAAATCTCGGATTTTATCCGGTCCTTTACAAAGGCATCAGTGGGGCTGTAGCCAACACTTAGAGGCCTGTTTGGTATAAAAATACAAAGGAGTATAAAAAACAGAAAAAATGTTGGACGAAGGGTAACATGGTACTTATAACTATTACAAATATGAAGAAAATGGCCAGGCTATTGATATAAACTTATTAGTGATAAGGAAGATAGTGGGCTATGGAAGAGACTACGGCACCTGCCAATTTTAGTCTCATGTTAAAATATTTAGGCAGGTGGTGACTTGCCATCCACTAAACGGGACCCCATAAAGGCCACCATGAGTGGTGACAAAAGGGGCAACGTTGGTGTGGATGGCTAAAGGGTGTCGAGAGGTGTGCTGCGGTTTCACTAGAGCGCTACTACCGGCGTTATGCCCTTTAACACTTCCACCCTTGGAGCTTTTTGTTACTTGCTCTTGCGTCTCCACCCCCGGACGGCCAATTAAGGCAAGCCGGGGGTCAGGGGTCTCATTTAGCCCCAGGGAGAATCAGGGTCTAAGGTTCGCGAGTCAACGGTTTAAAATGGTCAATTCAACTTCGTGGTATCAAAAATAGGTAGATTTAGGGCTCAGGACGGTAGATAGGTAGACTCTAGCTAAAATAGGTAGATCTACCTATACCTAGGTAGAAATGACAACGCTGTATGCAATAAGCTTTACCGCGGCAGTTTCCGAGTGCCACACGTCTTTTTTTACTCATAAACGTTGCATAACTTTATCGAGTAGCTATGCACTATTTAAAACAGCTGTCAAATTAAACAGCCCTCTACGAAGATGGCGAACAATATGTTTGTCAGATTGAGTTGTAAATTTATCTAAAAAGCTCACAAAACCTTTTTTTTGTAATTTATTAGCTTATTTTTTTTTTCTTTTGTCCTCAACTCAACTCCGTTGAGGAATATGGCGTCGCACGTCATGTGCATTTGCCAGCGTCATGTTTTCTTCCAACTCTTCGGCTTCGATTCATTTTCAGATTTGACGTGGGAGCGACAAGGTGTGGAGTATGATTTATAGGAAGTATGTACAGTTAAATTGTTTTTTTTTCTTTGAAAACGGGGCGGATATGTTATTAATTTATATGGAATAAGGAAAATTATAGGGTCAGAGGAGTTATGTATAGGAAGGGAATACATCTAAAAATAAGTCTACATACAATTTAATAATATTAAGAGAAAAATATTAAAATATATATCATTATTTTAAACCATTTTTTTTACAAATTGATGTCATTAGCCTCAATGAATGAAGCAATGACTTTATATATAGGTAGAAGATAATAAACATAATACGTTAGTAGGAAGAGGTACATCTAGATCTATCAGACTTTGGAATAGAAAAGAGTAATCATATCGCGGGCAATTAAGAAAAATGTGGTTGGAACCACCCACATCCTGCCCACATTCACAACTATTTGAATTTAGTATACGTATCCGAGCAAGGTGTGCTAGAGTGCACATGTGTCCCAGTCTCATTCGTATAATCACGAATGTAGCTTTATGTTCAACTTAGCCATTTAAAACCAGAGTTTTACAGGAATGTTAGGTTGAACGCGGAAGTAATACTTTCCTTTTAATTGAGCGCTCTTTTTCCAAGCTTCACTCCAAGATTGTTGAAGAAAAGGTTTGGCAAGAGCAGCCAGGTCTGCACTATAATTATTGTACGGGTGCATGTCACCACATTGTATAGCGCTATTAGCCAGTTGGTCAGCTTTTTCGTTGACCTTTATACCGCTGTGACTTGGAATCCAAGCAAAAGAAACAGAAAGGCCCGTATTCACACACTTCAAAAGCATTTCTCGAGAAGCTATAATAATCGGGGAGTAAGCATTTTTTTGGAACGGGAATCTTCTAATTCTAATAATCAATAGCCTGTAACGCACTTTTTGAGTCGGAAAATACTACTGTTTTCGAAAGTTTTAGTAAATGAATGTATTCTATAGCCTTATAAATACCGAAGCACTCAGCTGTAAAAATTGATGTTTGTGGAGTACATTTAATCTTTTGTATAATTTTGTACTGTTGATGAAATAATCCTACACTAATTAATATAATTGGCAATGTTTAAAGTTCTATAGCTTAATTCCTGGCATGAGATATTTTACGAAAATAGTTCTATCTAACCTTGTGATAAAATAGCTACTTAATATAATTGGCAATGTTTAAAGTTCTGTAGCTTAATTCCTGACATGAGACATTTTACTAAGATAGTTCTATCTAACCTTGTTATAAAATAGCTACTTAATATAATTGGCAATGTTTAAAGTTCTGTAGCTTAATTCCTGACATAAAATATTTTACTAAGATAGTTTTATCTAAACTTGTTATAAAATAGCTACTTAATATAATTGGCAACGTTTAAAGTTCTGTAGCTTAATTCCTGACATGAGATATTTTACTAAGATAGTTCTATCTAACCTTGTTATACAATAGCTACTTAATATAATTGGCAATTTTTAAAGTTCTGTAGCTTAATTCCTTATATGAGATATTTAACTAAGCTAGTTCTATCTAACCTTGTTATAAAATAGCTACCTACTTAATATAATTGGCAAGGTTTAAAGTTCTGTAGCTTAATTCCTTATATGAGATATTTTACTAAGATAGTTCTATCTAACCTTGTTATAAAATAGGTACTTAATATAATTGGCAATGTTTAAAGTTCTGTAGCTTAATTCCTGACATGAGATATTTTACTAAGATAGTTCTATCTAACCTTGTTATAAAATAGCTACTTAATATAATTGGCAATGTTTAAAGTTCTGTAGCTTAATTCCTGACATGAGATATTTTACTAAGATAGTTCTATCTAACCTTGTTATAAAATAGCTACTTAATATAATTGGCAATTTTTAAAGTTCTGTAGCTTAACTCCTTATATGAGATATTTTACTAAGATAGTTCTATCTAACCTTGTTATAAAATAGCTACTTAACATAATTGGCAATGTTTAAAGTTCTGTAGCTTAATTCCTGATATGAGATATTTTACTAAGATGTTTTATCTAAACTTGTTGTAAAATAGCTACTTAATATAATTGGAAATGTTTAAAGTTCTGTAGCTTAATTCCTTATATGAGATATTTTACTAAGATAGTTATATCTAACCTTTTTATAAAATAGCTACCTACTTAATATAATTGGCAAAGTTTAAAGTTCTGTAGCTTAATTCCTGACATGAGATATTTTACTAAGATAGTTCTATCTAACTTTGTTATAAAATAGCTACTTAATATAATTGTCAATGTTTATAGTTATGTAGCTTAATTCCTTATATGAGATATTTTACTAAGATAGTTCTATCCTAAGATTTTTTTACCTGTAGATGAGTTGTGAACTCCCCATTTTCACTAGACGAAAGCAAGGTAATTGCCGTAGTCACTACCAGTCTTGCACTTCCAAGCGTCCGGTAAATACGTCACCGCTAATCGTGTTTTTTAGGAAAAAGTTGTGGACAAAATGCCTTCCTGTGTCTTTAGAGACTGCACTAATTATACAGGCACTGTGAGAGATAAGAACAATTTTTTATTTCTCGCACAAGTATGGCTATTTTGATTCAAATAGAAAATATCGTCATTTTGTTTTATCTTGGGCGACTGTTGCCTCCATGAAATGGATGAGCGAGATGTGTGGATCGTTTTGTGTGAGAGAGTGAAAGAGATCGCAGCGCAATGGTGATCGGAACGTCTCGTGGCGACCATTACATGACTGTGTAAGGGGAAAGTAGGGTCGATTTACTTTATATAAAAATGCATTTTGATTGCTACCTTTAAAAAAATATATTATTTTCTTATAAGAATAATTTTCTTTTATTCATAGTAAGTATATATTTAAACCTATGTATTCGTGTAATACAGTTAATACAGATTTGATTTATAAACTTTTTTAAAAATTCGTATACATTATACTCACAAAAATAATCCAAAGTGCAAACCTGATTAAAAGATACAAAAAAGAAATAAATGGAGTTTGTTCGAAATAATTTAAATTTTTAATTAAACATTTTATTACGATAAAACCAATGTGTTATCATTTATTTAAAATACTCGTATATCGAAAATTTGATGTGTTCTGTCCAACTGGAAATTTTTTAATCATAATTCGCATATCAAATATTTTTCGTAACACATACACAACCATACACTGTGTACGGTAACTATGGAAAAATGACTACACTCCCACGTGTCAGTGAACCTAGCATAACAATTTCCAGAATCTCAATTTTTTTTCGGAGTGCTAGTAGCATCCCCAATAGTTCCTGATATTTTGAATAGTTCACCTATTTTAGAAATGAAAAATTTAATTTAATTTAACTTTTATAAAAATTTACTTAAATGAGATGTTAACTTCGCATGCCGTCACCCAGCATCTCAACAATTTTCAATTATTAGATCACAAATATGGTTGAAAATACAGAGTTCTATCGACTGCCGACATTCCAACAATAGTTCTAGTGAAAAACATTAAAAAACATTTTTTTTTAAATGAGATGCTAACTTCATACACCATTTTGAAGCATCTCAGGAGTTCTGAGAAGACAGATCACAAATATGCTTATAAATAAATAGTTCTATTCATTTTAGGGCATTAAAGCAATAATTGCACACTAAAAGCAAAGTACTATTTTTTTTTCAATAAAATCGTTAAGTCTTGAAGATGCTGCACTATAGCTTGCAGTTCTACATAACATCTCAGGAATTTTCGACTCCAGGTGAACTAATACGATTGAAACTGTACAGTTCTGCATCCACAAGGTCATACAGCCATTGTTCTAGTCATAAACTTGCAAAAAATATAATAAAATCGTTAAGTCTTAAGATGCTGCACTATAGCTGGCAGTTCTACGTAGCATCTCAGGCGTTCTCGACTCCAGGAGCACTAATGCGATTGAAACTACAGTTCTGCATCCACAAGGTCATACAGCCATATATAATTAATAGATAAATAGAATTTAAGAAATGAGATGTTAACTTCGCATGCCGTCACCCAGCATCTCAACAATTTTCAATCTAATATTCAACCATATTTGTGGTTGAATATTAGATTTGCTAATAGACCACAAATATGGTTGAAAATACAGAGTTCTATCGACTGCCGACGTTCCAACAATAGTTCTGGTAAAAAACATTAAGAAATCATTTTTTTTAAATGAGATGCTAACTTCACACACCATCTGTTAGCATCTCAGGAGTTCTGAGAAGTTAGATTACAAATATGCTAAAAAATAACTAGTTCTATTCATTCATTTAGGGCGTTAAAGCAATAATTGCACCCTAAAAAGTAAAGTCATATTTTTTTAATAAAATCGTTAAGTCTTGAGATGCTGCACTATTGCTTGCAGTTCTATGTAGCATCTTTGTGTAGAATGTAGAAATTGTTATGCTAGGTTCACAGACACCACTCCCACTAACAATTTTTAATACGACCTATCAGTGTCTGTTTTGCCCTACTCTCCTCTTTCACAGCAACATCACACCAGCGGGCGCTCTGGCCAATCAACTAGTAGCTAATAACACCGTAACACAAATTGCTTAGTTATCTTTTTCTAACAACAGATATGACGCATAATATTTGAATATTCTCTCCTTGTCATTACAAACTGTATATACATGTGCATAGGTATGTAAACATGTAAATTCTAGTTAGTTTTTAGAGCAGTGTTGTTCCTATATAACTACTCTATGTATTTCAACTCTCTGGTTCTATCTAACCTTGTTATAAAATAGCTACTTTAATATAATTGGCAATGTTTAAAGTTCTGTAGCTTAATTCCTGACATGAGATATTTTAGAGTTCTGTAGCTTAATCGCTAAAATAATATAGTTAACTTAGTTTAACAAATATAATATTTTAATGAACACCCGTTTCTTTTTACACTAGCTGACCCGCCGCTCGCTTGGTTTCGGTAACGTGGTGGGACTGCCGTTTTGGAACCTTGAGGTCTTGGGTTCGATCCCGGGGTTGGACAGTTTTTACTGAGAAAGAAAGATATTCACAATAACAGCCCAATCTGGAACAGTGCCCCGTAAATGGCTATAAGCTCAACCCCTATGACATGAGACTAACACTGATTTAGATTTATTTTTTGACAATTGGAGAACTCTTTTAGCACACTTTTTGACTTACTGTGAAAATTTGACTGATCAGTGGGACAGATCCCAAAAATGTGACAGCTCATTTGGTTTTGACGATGTTTTTACTGATTTGTGACATTATTATTTTAATTTTTGGACTTTTGAATTTGATTTATTGATTAATGTATTTTTTATTTGTAATATATAAAACACCACTGCCGCCCTTCGATATAGGCTACGATCAAATATTAGGCGAAAGTATTGATTCAACCAAGACCGCTAGACTGATATTACCGCCTTGCGGTTTCACCTCCGTGTTGATGGATGATGATGATGAAAAGTATCCTATGTCTTAATCCAGTGCCTCATCGAGCTTCGTAGAAAATTTCATCAAAATTGGTTAAGCTGTTAGAGCATGAAAGAATAACAAACATCCATCTATCCATCCAAACTTTATATAATAAAAGCTCACCATATTCCATTCAAATATTATACACCCACAAAATACTAGTCAACTTTGAAAGATGCATAATATTTTATAGGAAATACAGATATTCCAAAATTTACATAATACAGTTACTTATGAGTGGTAGGTACTTTCATTAAATAAGAGACAAGACGTGTTAGTACGGCTACAAAAACATGGCCTAATAACTTTAGAAGACAGGAGAAAATGAGGTAACCTAATAGAGACTTACAAAATGTTGAATGGAAACTACAATGTACCAAACATGGCAAACATTTAGTAGTGTCCTCTCAGTTGTTATTCAAAATACCTTGAATGCTCGAAAGGATACTCGCTTAAACTGAATATTCTGGTATGCACAAAAAATGTTTTTGCCTAATTGTGTAGGTAGAGAAAACGTGCCATGAATTACCACAGACTGTAATTGGTGCCTACTCAGTGTACTCGTAAAAATAGATTGGACAATGTAACGGGCCGCAATGCGTTCCGCTACGTTCACAAATATATAGATACATCAGTATGATGGAAATCTAATCTAATAGCACCCTTTGGAAATATTAAATATCTAAAAAGTTATATCTCAATAGACTAAATCTCGACTATCAGACATAGATCATGGAACTATAGAACTTCCTGTCAATGAAGTTAATAAGTCAGGATTTTATGCAAAAGTATATCTAATAAAAGCAAAGTGAATGCAAAGAGGTTTTATGCAGTAACTAAGATTCTTAATATCCCCACGATTAGCAAACTAACGATTCCATTTCTATGTATAGATTTCCAATACTAGGAAATGATTAAAACTAACAGATTAGATCTAACAAATTAAATAATTAACTAACTAACATAATTCAGAATCACGGCAGCTGAATGATGTAAATAGGCTGAGAACGCTTGGAGACAGGTTCCAAATTCAAATAAAACTCATAAAACAAAATAACATATCAAAAATATTTAAAAAAGGAACGTAGGATCAAAATGTGTATTCAAGGGATCTGATTGGTTAGGTCGGAGACAAGATGAGGACAGCTTGCGTACATTATTCTAAATTCAAATAAATTTAAAATTGGAAAGCTAATAATGGCTCATCAATATTTGAAAATAGAACGAGATTTCTATTGGTCGGAATGGATACTCAAGGAGTTTGATTGGTTGAGTCGGAGACAGGTTGGAGACCAGATACGGACATTTGGGTAGTATAAAAAGGGGACGAATGGGCCGTCCAAACCAGTTACCGTCTAGAAGCCAAAGTTGCTGTCCGCGATAAAGTGAAAAGTGAAATATTCAAAGTGAAGTGTCTGTGAAAACTGAAAAAGTGAAGTGTAAGTGCTAGTGAATTGCCACCTGCCAGAGGGGATTGGATTGATTCTGTTGAACGAGTTTACTCACGTAAGTCCTAGAATTTAGGCATTTTAGACTTTTTCCGGATAGATGAGATGTCTCCAAGATAAATGTTAAACTTAATAAATTACTCTTCTAAAATAATGGAGTTATGATTGATGGAATTGATCATTGAATAGAGACACTTGCTCTTTGGATTTCTCGTAGACTAAAAGACGGTTTAGAGATGTCCAAGTCATTGGTTAATATTATCAGTTAATTGTTCAATAAATATTTGTCAATTAATCATGTTATGTTGAAGACATTTATCTGTCTGGATATTGTGACTGTTTTATAGAATTAAAGATAGTCCTGCAGATAAAATAAGGAGGTGAAATGAGACACAGGAGCAACAAATTATTTATACAGTAACAAATTAACAAAACTTAGATAAAATATTCTTATCTCAGCATTGTGTTTCCAAATCTTATTCAGCGTTAGAAATAAGTGTTAAGGGGGGTAATTTGAGCTAGAAAAGCAATGGAGAGTGTTGTAATTACGTGAAGAGCTCTTAACCCAGCGTTACGGTCACAAGCCCGTAATGTTTTCCTAGCTCTGGTTATCTACAATGATAAATATCCGTAGAATTCTAATTTTTAGGTGAAAACATGAAAATAATTACCTTTACTGAACAACATTTGACCATCACAGATCAAACAAATACAACTATGGATATTTACATTTAGTTATTAACAATAATTAACTAATTAAGTTTATGATTTATTACTTTATTGTGTGTGATAATTTTCTGTGTCATTCCATGTCTTAGGTACAAATGTTCTGCATTTAAATATTTGATTTTGTGTTTACTTGAAGTTATTTACTTGAGGTTATTACAATCTATGCTTTGCGAATTTATAGAAATCTTATGGCGAAATATAATCTCTAATAGTAACGACAGGATTGGGGTCAAAATGGTATAACAGTATTAGGGTCATTTTAATGAACCCTTGCAGTAGGAATAAGATTTGTCTTCATGTGCTTACTACATAGGTACAATTTTATCGTTATAATAATTTATTTCTCTTACAATTAGGATAGGATTGTCTCAGTATTTCCTGAAAAGAACTTGAGTTATCACGGCTCACAATATTCGGTTCTACCACTATAAGCTAGACGATCACACCTTGGCCATATATTTAATCAGTTCTTCATTCATTAGTATAGATTTATTATCTGGATAATGTTAAGTTATGATTCTATCTAATTATGTGTGTTTATTTATCTGAGGAATTAAAAAAAACGTAGGCCGGAATCATCTAGATATTATTAGCTCAGATTAGGGATAGTTACAATTGATAGTACCGTTCCCAGGATTAGAGCTTTAGACTACGGGACGAGTAGGCTAGTTACTTTTTATCATACAAGAGTTAGGATCGATGGAGGGTTACAATTTGGTGCCGTGACCATGGATGGTTACAATTTGCTGTAGCCGTGACCAGGTTAATTACAGTATTGTAGCCGTGATTAGGATTCTATAAATAGATTTACCATCAATTGAGTGTCAAAATACAGTATGGAATATGAGTAAGATTGTTACAAGTTAGTGACGTTACCATGGATATAGATGAGCTTAGTTACAATTAGGAACCGTAGTGACCAAGGATTGGAAGGCTCTTCACACTTAGGATTCCCATGCTAGTAAATACCAGAACGGATAAGCGACTTGTTACTACGGGTATAGTGCCGCAGGAATTGATAATAGAATATGTACTTTATTACAATAGAAACCTGGTATCGTAAAATCAGGATTCTAAACAATGTTGATAGCAACTACAGCGATTTTGATGAAAATTTGGTTAATAAGCTTTATTGCATATCTGATTTTCTAAAGAAAAGGCGCATAGAACTTAAATTTTAATAAAACGCCATCAACGAAAAATTTAGTTTAGGACTAGATAAATCTAAATTAAAACTAGGCGGTGGTCTCGGAGTCGGCGGGGTTGATTTTCATTTTTTTTCTTGTATGCGTGGCCGAGTAGGGATCGCTTGTAGATCAAATCTGAAAATAAAAATAAAGTTTGTTCAGAAAAGAAAATTAAAATGTTACAGATAGAAGAAAAAAAAAAAAAGAGCGGTTTGGGAAACTTGATTGCTTGTACTTTGTGTTTAAATATGAAAATTAATGAATTTTCCCGGTGAAATAAAGTTCTAAAGCTACAGTGTGCTAGATTCAATTTCAAAATTTCCCGCGATTTCAATAAAGCGCCATCTACACGTTTTTAGGTTCATTATGATAAACAGTATAGAATGTTAATAGCTTCCTGGTATAGAGTGACATGATCCAATTAACCAAAGGTACAATTAGTTCAAAGCTTAGCCAACAGATGGAGCCAGGAAAAAAAAATAGCTCGCGATATAGAGTCGAACCAAGCCGCGTCGCGTCTGCTAGTATATATTATATATATTTATCATAGGAAGGAAATTAATAAACAATTTATGTTAATATGTGTGCAATAGTTTGACTACAATTCTTAATAAATTATTAGCTGACACCTTTTAGTGATGAATGATAGTTGCTATTTTATTTCATTTAAAACATCTGCAGGACTTGAGCCAGGGCATCGCAATTACATATTTCAATACATATGAAGAAAATAAATAATAAAAAAGAAGCTGAATTTTTTTTGATGAAGCTGGTGTTGTCACTAAGTTAGGTAAAAGTAGTCAAAAATAGTTTCAATTGCGACAAAAGTATTAGTATAGAAAAAAAATGACATATTGCTCTAATAATTCTTATGTGTCTGTGTGTGTGTGTATTATTTTATGGAGGAAGTACTTACGGATTAGGCGAATACTGTTTCGAAGTGTTGCAGCAGTTGGTAGACAGGACAACCCGTAGAACAAAACTTGTATCTAGCAGTCAGGAGTCAGGACACTGAAAATTAGTTTTAAGAAGTCTTGTAGTAGGTAACAATGATGTGAGTTCGGTGTTGGATTGGTTACAGTTTATGTTGAATTAAGTTTATAGATTTGTTTTATCTAGTGAAGTGTGGATGGTGGTGAGAAATGTTTTAGGCATATCTCGCCACAATTTGTTGCAGTGAGAATGGACAGGAATCTGAGACAAAAGGGTAGTACATTTTGCGTTTATATCAATATGCAGTTAGTCATAGTGTAAAGTACAGAGTATCTTGAGTATGTGGGTTAATTACTAAATAAAGGTTTTGCATTATAGACATAGACAATTATTGGAATACATGATAGAAATTTATGAAGTCTTGTTAGCAAATTTAAAGTAGATTGAAGGTGATATAGGTTCATAGGAAAGCTTTTAATTATTTTTAGTGTAGAAAACTAGTTCAAAATGGTGATTAACTTGATGATCATGACTGTTGGTGATAGGCTGCTTTGTGGGCAGAGGCATGGGTTCGATCCCTACTAGGAACAAAAACTTGTGTAAATAACATAAATATTGGTGTGCTGGTCTTGGATGATTATGGTGTTATTATGTGTGTGTCTGTTTCTTGAGACACAGGAAAATGGAACAGTATGCGATGAATTTACTTTATAGAACTGCAAATCCTAATTTGATCAGGGTCGGAAGGCATAGATTTTCTCAAATAGCAAAGTAGTGAGGTTAGATTGATTGTTCTAGGAGAATTGTTGGAGAGATATTACAGGATACATTTTAATGTTGAACCAATAAGATTTATGGTTATACAAATATGTAAATAAGTAAATAGCCTTGTAATGAAGGAACTTACAAACTAGAATAAAACACAATGAGTAGAGAGGCGATTATATCATCATTTAGTAATCCAAAATTGAATTAAATTTTCCCTATGGTGTATGTAATAATTCTGCATGTTAGTCATAGAAACACAATTGCACTATAGTTAGTCGGTCTCGTGAACCGAAGCAGGTTTAGGCAAGAGTGATTCTGGCGTCACATATAACAAAAGGATATTGTCCAATTGTCATGTTGTAAGAGTCAGTATGTTTCCACCAAATGAAACTAAATTCCAAGAAGCAGAAACATTGTGAAGGTATCACTTGGGAGACCTGTTAACCGTCAGTATAATTGAAATGTAACTGTGGAGAGTAAGGCAGGTAGATTTGTGTGATGTTCGCATAGTGAACACTAGAAACATTTACATTTGTAAACGGAACAAAATGCGACCATCGTTTTTTGTCTGTAAGTGCGTGTACTAGCATTTGAAGTGTCCGAGCTATCAATATTTAGAATACGTAAATCATGATAGTATCACCCTTCAGAGAAAATGATGATGATATGAGTATGATATTATGATAGAAGAAGGAATTGTACGGTGAAATACATAGTTGTTTTACGGTGAAATCTTTACGGTGGCCCATGGGTGAAAATCTTGCCTTGTCACTTACTTACATATTTTGTGTACTACAGTGTTCAACAAAAAGTTAGTGTTAGAAATTATTTAGGCGGGGGGTCGGGGTGAAAATCTTCGTTAAAATTCAAGTGACCAGAAGTGAAAAGAAATTCTATAGTACTGTCCTACCATGTAAATATCATCCAGCACTAATTGATCTATGTTGTGAATAAAGATACTAAACAAAAGGTATATTCCTTAAGAGTATTTGACAGTAGGAATATGTTACAAAATGTAAATTAAGATTACCAGTTATTTGACAATATGATGAATATGATGTTATAAAATTTAAATAATAGATTGGAAGCAGCAGGAAAATTAATTAACTTAACTTGGTTTGAGGTCGGAAATTGGAATAGACATAGGATACACGGGATTCAGGTTTAATGTAGGCTTGAATAAGTTTTGTCTTGGGATCTGGAACTCGGTCAGGTATATGGTAGGATTGAGGCGTAAGAAGCAAGATAAACCTGGAATAAAGGAAAAGGAAACATAAAAAAAAATATAGTATGAAACAGTTTTCCAGTTTTGTTTGTGTCGAAGGCAGAAAGCATCACTATTACAAAAGCTTGGTTAATTAAATACCCAATTATATGACTACTAGTGTGAACAGACGATAAGAAAAGTAGCATGTTAAAATAGCATCAAGTAGTATGAACATCTTTGCTAGCTATAAGCGTCTATGATTTAACTTGTCATAATTATGAGTTAGATTCCTGAAGTAGGACAGCAGGTTTGGAAGATTGTTCTTCATTAGAGACTCTATGACTATCTTCTAATTTATAGTTAAATTGGAAAAAAGGAAAAAAATGCTGAACCGATTTTGATAATATTTTTTGTTTGGAAAATAGCCATGGAGGAAACAAGAAAATAAAATACACCCATATTGGTCTAGACATCCTTAAGTAAAGTAAACATTCCTATAAAATATACATACTACATAAATCTTTTTTCTGAAGTTGATTAAATATGTTACAAAACTGTTAGAAGTTACATAACATGCTGAAAAGGTAATTCTAATTACAATATACTGGAACTTTGGAACAGTTGGTGAAAAGCAGTTCATTATACATTCTTGTCTTGTTGGGAGTAGAATGATATAATAAAAAATATTAGAATTGATGTGCAGGAATACAAATGTTTGAGCTATAAGCTCATAAGTTATCATAATTATGTCCTGCAGTAAGGGGTATACTATATAGTTAGCAAGCTAGCATGGGGGGCATTTATCGGTAGATTTGCCCTAAATAAATCTTTAAAATGGAAAGTTAGTAATGAAATGTATCTATTGCAAATCAATAAAATCTTTTCATTAATAAGGCTAAATTAATATTGGATTGAATCAGTTTGCATTATTATCATACAAATTTACATAACAGATTAGGTAGTAGAAAATTAAACTTACCGGAAATAAATAAGTAGATTGGTTGCATTGTGTGTAAGGCCTATTTACTGCAATACTTCGGTAGTGGATATGTGATGAGTCCCAGAGTGCCGGGAACTTATAAATTTTCCGATTAAATATGTGGTCAGTCATGGTTATGTCCTAAAAAGAAAACGAGAACGTTGTAACACAAGCTTTGCACAAAAAACACTTCCAAAAACTAAGTAATTTCGTTAGTTCAATGCGAGTTGATATTATGACGCCATTTTCTTAGCGCGAAAATCGCAGCAACACAGTATATGCGCTATCTATGCCGGGCGATATGTCCCATATCATTCAATCTACGATTATATGGATGTCACTCACCTTTTAAAACGATTCAACACAATAAAATAAGGGTATTGTTCCCGATATTTAATTAAAACAGTATGTGTTGGAAATAATCTTTGCACGGCGTCACTTTACCACAAATCACAATAGATCAGTATGTGCTCTATGATTCAGTGTTGCCAACTAGAGTTGCCATAATTACCGTACGGTTGGGAACGCTACGACTATAGGTCCGGTCCGATTAGCGATGTCGCATCTACTTAATCTGTGTCAATGACGTTCCTTTCGTAATAATTGACTAATTGAAATTTTAGATAAGACTATATGGTACCGTAATAAATAAATAAAAAAAAAATAATAATAAAAAAAAAACTCGTTGTTTTAGGTTCTTACCCAGATAGTCGTAGAAATAATAATTACCGAGGAGACGTCGTTACATGTCAGCTACATTCCGAATCATTAGTTTTCCAAGTATTTGATTATCTGCATTCGATCTATAGCGAGAGTCTTTGCCGGTTATTGCAATTCCAGGTTGTATGTGAAATTAATGCGAAAATTCCGAAATCTGTTCCTCGAATTTTTCACAAAATAATATTTACTTAAACATGATATGTTTTTGCGGGAAATGTTCCATCCTAAGATTATTTTTATAGGGAATAAATTTGTGATAGAACCTTATAGCGAAACTCTTGAATTAATATAAATACAAAACAAATTAAAGATTAGAAATAGAATGGATTAATTTACAAAAAGGTTTATTTTTACTTTCATGTCATTACAACATGTATAGGAAAACAAATAATACAGAAATTTATGTGCTGTTGGCGAATATTTTTTTGAGTTCGTGTGATTGATCGTATTGATCTTTTAATTATTTTTTCTTCTTAATATATAGTATTATTAAATTTTGGCTATGTATATTATGGTACTTGCTCGGAGGTAAAAGAAGGTGCGCTGTTTGTTAGGGAAATTAGGGATTTGGAGGATTGCATATAAATTATTAGTGAAGATGAATAGGGTTGTGAGTTATAAGTAGTGTAGGAGATGCGTATCAAATCTTACAATACTGCTTAAAAACTTTAAATTAATAGTTCATTTTAGTATTTACTTGTTGTGGGTTTATAAAGGTACTTACTGAATTAATTTCTGTAGGAGCGAACAATGGTTAGACCAAGGCGCAATTTAAAGAGGAATGTCAAGTATACGGGAGAAGAGTTTATATTGGAAAGGGGGGAGCGAAGTGTTCCAAATGATGAAGCATCTCAAAATGAACAAGGGACAAATGGAGCCAGCAAGGCTAAACGTCCAAGATTAGGGAAAGAGACTAGACCACATGAAGCTGCGGTGGGAACGGGGTTCAAATATCGATCACTACGACGAACCATAGGAGTATTAGCGTCGAAAATAAATGAATTATGTGAAGAAATGAAAACAGTAAAGTCCACGTACGAATTAGCAAAATCCACCGAAATCTCGAGTCATTCAACAGGCAACATAACTGAAAATATCATTGAAATAGGAAATGGCACTGAAGATAACGCTCAACCGATTCAACGAGAAAGACTTGAAACGGAGGAACGATGTAAAAATATAACGTACAATGTCAAAAATGTTAATCTAGAGAAACCAAAATTCGGTGATTCTGAAGGTGTACATCCCGTTAATTTTCTAGAGGACTTGGAGAGGTACATAATCAAAGCAGCAAGAGAGGGCACAGAGTTAGAACTAGTGCAGGATTGCTTGGTAGGAGATGCGAGGGATTGGGCCCGAGTATATAGGAACAGGTGGGAGAAAATCGAAGACTTCAAACGGGACTTTTTGGCAACTTATTGGGGGGAAAAATCTCAAAACGATTTACGCAGGACAATAGTACAGAGCACCTGGGACAGGACGAAAACCCCTTTGATGCTTACGCATTTCCTAAGAATTTCGGGGAAAGCTCAAATGCTACAATATAAAATCCCGGAGAAACAGTTAGTTGCAGATATAATGCGCCATTACCCAAAATATATCCAACAAGTCTGGACTACCTCAAAATCAGAGAATATCATAGAGACGGCAGAATTCCTGAGGGAAATGGACGATATTAGCAAGCAAGAGTTGCATACCTATACATCTGCAAACCAAAGTAAATCTAATTCACCTGCACAAAATAAAGGGTTGGATAAAAGAAAGAAGGACTTACAACGAGATTATCAAAGATGGCAGAAACCGAGGGAAGTGAACGAGGTAGCAGTTGTTGAGGAAGAAGCGTTAAACTAGACGAGGCTGGACATGTGGTTCCCGAGTCAGCCTCAAGGATAGGGAACACGGCATTAAATATTATGTTAAAAACGGGTTGGGTACCAGGGCAAACCCTAGGAATAAATGATAGAGGACAAAATTAAAAATCCTGAAATTTTGTACATGGGTGTTACAGTTAATCAAAGGTTATTGGAAAATTTAGCTAAATTACCAATCTTACAGAAGGATGACAAAGAAATAGGAGAATTATTGAAACGTATGCAAATGGGGACTAAACAGCTAGACAAGAGAGACAAATTAGTAGAAAGATGTATAAAAAAGAACGAGGTTTTATATTTTAAACCAGGCCAAGGGTTAGAACCAGTGATATATTTGCCGGAAATCTTGAGGGTCGATATAATAAATCAAGTTCATGCAGAAATGGGTCATCAAGGTGCATACAAAGTGATTAAATATATTAGAGACAGGTTTTATTGGAGGGGGTTAACTCGGCAGACCAAACGGGTAATAAGAACATGTCACGACTGTCAAATAACAAAAAACGAGACAGTAAAATATGTAGGACCTTGCCGCTCAATAATTACCGAAAATATAGGGGATCTGGTTATGGTGGATCTATACGGGCCTTTACCGGCAGGACAGTTTGGAATGAGTCACATTTTAGTCATACAAGATTCGTTCAGCAAATTTGTAAAGTTTTATGAGCTAAGAAAAGCAACAACTACAGCAGTATGGGGTCGGATGAAGAAATTCTTTGACATCATAAAACCAAAAGCCGTTATGTCAGACAATGGTTCACAATTTGCCAGCAAAGTATGGAGAGAGAACATGAAAAGAGAAGGAATTAACGTTGTCTTCACAAGCGTCCGCAATCCTCGCCCAAATACCACAGAGAGGGTCAATAAAGAGTTAGGCCGGTTATTTAGAACATATTGTAGACTAAACCATAAGGGATGGGTTTCAGCATTACCAAAAATAGAAGACTTATATAATAATACCTTACACAGTAGTACTATGTTCACACCTTGCGAAATATTATATGGGAAACCGATGAGATTAGCAATCGATAAAAGTATAGACAAAACAGATGTAGATTTGGATGTTAGTAAGGTTCGTGAAACCGTTCGAACAAACCTAGTTAAGGCAGGAGAGCAACGCAGATCTAAGTTCGATCAGAGATATCGGATAATTAACTATCAAATTGGAGATTGGGTAAAAATTAAAAGATTAAACAAATCTGATGCAATGCAGAAGTTAACAAAAAAGTTTTCACCTTTATATGAAGGGCCATATGTAATAGCAGGAATCCCATATCAAAATGTGTATATTCTAGTTGATCCAAAAACAAACAACATTAGGGGAAAATTTAACACTATACACTTATCAAAATATTATAAATAACTTGGTATCTATTAGTGGGGCCGAAGAAATCTCTAAACCTAAGTAGGCTGACTTGGGAACGACTGATATTAGATTAATACCTTTTTGTAAGCATTAGTTGTAAGCGTAACATGTAAGTAGCTGTAAGAAACAATAAAATAGTAATTGATTTTGTATAATATTAGATATAGTTATTTGAGTATTTTATTATTAATTTTTCTCTAAATTTTTGAACCTTTTATATACTTTTAAATTGTATTTTCTTTTTTTAATCTATAACTTGTAATCGTAAGAGTTTTGTTCATTTAATATTATCTAGTGTTAAGTTAGAAATTGGTAAGGTTTTTGAATTATATAACGATTGATGCAAAGTGAATACATAACATGTAATTCGAGGTTGGATTAATTACGCAGTAGTAGATGTAAAAATTAGCTTCTTGGCCTGATTTAAACTCAGTCTAATGGGTTTCAAATAAAAATAATTGCCTTATAAAATACTATGTAAGTTTTCTCTGGTTGGACATCACAATAACTGTTTTTAAAATGGATATTAAAAATGATTTTTTTTTTAGACATAAATGCAATAATAATTGTAAGTATTTGTTTTGTCGAAGTTTGTATAGAAAAATATACCAAGGTTATGTAATAAGTCATTTAAATTCAATAAATTCGTTTATGTAACAAATATTTACTATAGTATATAAAAATATGTGTAAAAAAAAAAAAAAAAAAAAAAAAAAAATTTAATGAACACCAATACATCAACAGGCGGTAAGGGAAAAGCCTATTCAAATCATTGGATATAACTATTTAACTAAATATAGCTATTTTATAAGAAAAAATAAATATAAGTTCTTAATAATATATTTTCACACAATTAATTTACAATCATAGTAATTATAAATCGTACCGAAATGGAATATGATTTATAATAATTTTATAAAAAAGGGGGTTTATATCTAAAGACTTGGGTAGAGGGGAGAGTTGGCGGCTTTTCAAAAAAAAAAAAAAAAAAAAAAAAAAAAAAAATTTGGTTGGTACTTATGTAATTAATTTTAAGAAATGTCTGTAACATCGCAATAAATAAAAAAAAAAAAAAAGAGAAGCGATGAAATAATAATAACTTGTCATGCTGGGAAAGGGGAAAGACCCATCTATGCATATCCGAGTAAAGTTTTACGGTAAAATTAAAAAAAAAAAAAAAAAAAAAAATATATATATTTATTATTCAATTCTTCCAAGCGATTGAAGTTTACCCACATATACATAGATGGAGGGGAGTGTTGGCGGTCTTTCCAAAATTTCTGTATAAAATCAAGCTAATGTATCATATTTTAAAAATGTTTGGAATTCACTGTCAAAAATTTTGTAAGGTTGTAAATAATTGACGCTGTTAAGGTTTGGAAACGCTGTGCTTAGATGGAAACAAACAAAAAAAAAACACAATGCTAAGGAAACACAATGCTGAAATTAGGGCAGAGATAACCAAATCTATTATATGCATTTTCAAGTTAATTTTTAGGATGTTGAAATGCAAATTATACTATTTAATTATTCTGAATGAACCGAAATATCGTACCCATTGGGGGCAGTAACAATCTTCTTTTCAGGAATAAGAAAAAGCTTGAGGATGACTACATGAAAATGAGCCAAACATTGCCATAAGGTGATGCTAACTAAATAACACTTGTTTAAAATAATTGAAAATAAGTCAACTATGGGTCAATTGCCAATAAAATATAGAAAAATGTAAAATTCGCCAAATAAACATACAAATGCCATGGAGAACATACAAAACATTGCCTATTTAATATGATTTAGTCTTGCTATAAGGGGGTCGGGGCACATATAAACAGTAAAGAATTTAAGGTATACGCGTTCTTCTTAAAGTCCTTAGACCTATGTAACCAAGGGGAAATGTTCAGTCTTATTTGTATATTATAGAATTGAGATGAGAAAAAAAAATGAGCGGGGTCTGTGTCATAATAAGGAATGGGGTCGAAGAGTTTTGATTGAAATTGATATAAACTATTACAATCACTGTGTAATTCGTGATCTTATTGCCTATATTGGGGTGTTGAACTGTTAAGTGGCGTGAAAAATCGTGGAGTTGAGATTCTGACAGGTGTTTGGATGGAGAGTATTAATTGATTTGTGAAGACAGAACTAATGGAAGAGATGATTGCATAAACTGAGTTGTTCAAGTAAGCAGGGCTTAGTAGTTTAACAGACTAGTAGGCATAAGACGGCTAGTTCGTGTTTGAATTTGAACTGGTTAGTCTTTTATTTTTCCTTTTTGTTTGATAGACTAACTGACACTCTACAATTGGTTTCAATGAAGGAGTTACTTTGGTGTTAGGTTAGGTCTGTTGACAATATTACGCATCAGCAGAAGCTGATTTCATTGGGACCAATACTGCACACGAAGCTAACACTCAAAACTCGGCAACTACACATTCTCCCAGTCGAAAATGGATTTTGCTTTGATGTTCACGTCTGAGTGTGGTGTTGCGGCTTTGGTAGATTAACATCTTTCTGCTATTAACGGAATCTGTAATGAATGGGATGATGTAGCTGTGATTCTTGGCAAACGAAAAGTTGGTTTGGTTGGGAAGCATCTTCATCATATCCTTCTGATTGATTGGACTCACAACCCAATTTCCCCGTTCGAAGTAGATTCCCTTGTGGGGGGTGATTTGATATCAAAGTTAAAGCATTAAAAAGCTCACATTGGGACTCGGGGAATGTTCATTTTCGGTTCGGTTTAAAGGACTCACCACACGATGTAGGGCTACATTTACATTCGATTGTTTGAATTCAAATACTAATTACGCTAGAATTACACAATGTTATATTTTAGGAGTTGTATAACTATTATTGGTTTATATTTGTGAACAGTTTATCAAGGGTGAAAAATTTCCTCCGGTTGCATATGTTTGGGATTTTCGCAAATTTTTCAGGGGTCGGCTGTAACGGTCCGCAATGCGTTCCGCTACGTTCACAAATATATAGATACATCAGTATGATGGAAATCTAATCTAATAGCACCCTTTGGAAATATTAAATATCTAAAAAGTTATATCTCAATAGACTAAATCTCGACTATCAGACATAGATCATGGAACTATAGAACTTCCTGTCAATGAAGTTAATAAGTCAGGATTTTATGCAAAAGTATATCTAATAAAAGCAAAGTGAATGCAAAGAGGTTTTATGCAGTAACTAAGATTCTTAATATCCCCACGATTAGCAAACTAACGATTCCATTTCTATGTATAGATTTCCAATACTAGGAAATGATTAAAACTAACAGATTAGATCTAACAAATTAAATAATTAACTAACTAACATAATTCAGAATCACGGCAGCTGAATGATGTAAATAGGCTGAGAACGCTTGGAGACAGGTTCCAAATTCAAATAAAACTCATAAAACAAAATAACATATCAAAAATATTTAAAAAAGGAACGTAGGATCAAAATGTGTATTCAAGGGATCTGATTGGTTAGGTCGGAGACAAGATGAGGACAGCTTGCGTACATTATTCTAAATTCAAATAAATTTAAAATTGGAAAGCTAATAATGGCTCATCAATATTTGAAAATAGAACGAGATTTCTATTGGTCGGAATGGATACTCAAGGAGTTTGATTGGTTGAGTCGGAGACAGGTTGGAGACCAGATACGGACATTTGGGTAGTATAAAAAGGGGACGAATGGGCCGTCCAAACCAGTTACCGTCTAGAAGCCAAAGTTGCTGTCCGCGATAAAGTGAAAAGTGAAATATTCAAAGTGAAGTGTCTGTGAAAACTGAAAAAGTGAAGTGTAAGTGCTAGTGAATTGCCACCTGCCAGAGGGGATTGGATTGATTCTGTTGAACGAGTTTACTCACGTAAGTCCTAGAATTTAGGCATTTTAGACTTTTTCCGGATAGATGAGATGTCTCCAAGATAAATGTTAAACTTAATAAATTACTCTTCTAAAATAATGGAGTTATGATTGATGGAATTGATCATTGAATAGAGACACTTGCTCTTTGGATTTCTCGTAGACTAAAAGACGGTTTAGAGATGTCCAAGTCATTGGTTAATATTATCAGTTAATTGTTCAATAAATATTTGTCAATTAATCATGTTATGTTGAAGACATTTATCTGTCTGGATATTGTGACTGTTTTATAGAATTAAAGATAGTCCTGCAGATAAAATAAGGAGGTGAAATGAGACACAGGAGCAACAAATTATTTATACAGTAACAAATTAACAAAACTTAGATAAAATATTCTTATCTCAGCATTGTGTTTCCAAATCTTATTCAGCGTTAGAAATAAGTGTTAAGGGGGGTAATTTGAGCTAGAAAAGCAATGGAGAGTGTTGTAATTACGTGAAGAGCTCTTAACCCAGCGTTACGGTCACAAGCCCGTAATGTTTTCCTAGCTCTGGTTATCTACAATGATAAATATCCGTAGAATTCTAATTTTTAGGTGAAAACATGAAAATAATTACCTTTACTGAACAACATTTGACCATCACAGATCAAACAAATACAACTATGGATATTTACATTTAGTTATTAACAATAATTAACTAATTAAGTTTATGATTTATTACTTTATTGTGTGTGATAATTTTCTGTGTCATTCCATGTCTTAGGTACAAATGTTCTGCATTTAAATATTTGATTTTGTGTTTACTTGAAGTTATTTACTTGAGGTTATTACAATCTATGCTTTGCGAATTTATAGAAATCTTATGGCGAAATATAATCTCTAATAGTAACGACAGGATTGGGGTCAAAATGGTATAACAGTATTAGGGTCATTTTAATGAACCCTTGCAGTAGGAATAAGATTTGTCTTCATGTGCTTACTACATAGGTACAATTTTATCGTTATAATAATTTATTTCTCTTACAATTAGGATAGGATTGTCTCAGTATTTCCTGAAAAGAACTTGAGTTATCACGGCTCACAATATTCGGTTCTACCACTATAAGCTAGACGATCACACCTTGGCCATATATTTAATCAGTTCTTCATTCATTAGTATAGATTTATTATCTGGATAATGTTAAGTTATGATTCTATCTAATTATGTGTGTTTATTTATCTGAGGAATTAAAAAAAACGTAGGCCGGAATCATCTAGATATTATTAGCTCAGATTAGGGATAGTTACAATTGATAGTACCGTTCCCAGGATTAGAGCTTTAGACTACGGGACGAGTTGGCTAGTTACTTTTTATCATACGGCGGTTAGGATCTGTGGGGAGTTACAACAATCATTCTAAAAAATTACATGGAAACAATGGACATGCATCAACTTAAAGCTGCTAGGTGTATAAAGCAATAATAATAATAATATAACTAAATATTCTGGCGAAATTTCAAATGTCTACCTGTAGCCATTATCAATTTTGATCAAAACAAGCAAAATATCATATATATCATGTTTATTGTACGGGAGCTCCCTTAAATATGTTTTTTTATATATTGTTTTTGTATTTATTATTATAGCAGCATCAGAAATACATCATCTGTGTAAATTTAAACTAACTATCACGGTTCATGAGACACAGCCTGGTGACAGACGTACAGACAGTGGAGTCTTATGGAGGATCCCAATAATTTATCTATCGTAGGTTTACCTTACTACCGATAGAAATTTGACATAACTTCCATACAAATAGTGTCAAATATCTAACTCTAGTAACGTAAACCGGCTATAGATAGATTATTGGGACCGGCCGTTAGTAGGTCCCGTTTTACCCTTTGAGTATGAAACCTTAAAACCATCACCAAGTTAATAATTACAAATAATACCTAGGGTGATATGGGGCAATTGTAAGAACGGGGTTAATTTAATTACGTTCCTATTCTGCTAATATAATAATAAAACTGGTGCTGCCATCTAACAATAATATACAGTACTTCATCAAGAACAGGGTAACTACGTGTGACGTTTGATTTTACTGTCAAATTCAAAATGACATTTCAATTAGTGAGCGGCCATTATGGTTTTGTGTTGTCGAATTAAGGCGCGGTCCAATCCTAATTTTAGATCAATTTACGGTGTATTAATGGTGTATTTACGGTACATAAGGTTGAGAATTGCTTACCAGAATGGACGATTTAATGCGAAAATTCAATTGAATACGCACTAATACTTTTTATATTTATTTCGTACAATCAAATGATTACATTTTAATGATTAAGGAGTCCATAGTTCACTAGTGAATTTCATTGGGAATTCGAATAAGATACATTCATTGGAATATATTTGCCCATAATTGAATAAAAATGCTTTTTCCCACGAGGCACGTAACAAAAATTGCAAAATTTAGGGAATGTTGCAGATTTTTTTCTATCGAGTCAAGTTTCCTCAATCGTGTATTGGCTCCCATACTTCATAAGGACGTATATTCAATTTACATTACGTTTTTTTTAAACTTCGGTTAGTAGGTTTAAGCGTCGAAAAACTAAGTTTTCGCGAAGTCGAATCATGAAATTAGGAACTCATTTCGCCTTAAGCACGGAGTTTTTAATCTCAAGTTATCAAAAGTATCAAGGTGAGTTTTCGTAATGATTTTACTTTGTTGTGATTTGGGACATATTTGTAAGTGTTTTGTGCATATATTTAATTGATGCACAGCATTGAGTATTATTTAAAATATAGTCGAATATTGCTATTACATTTGCCCCTTGAATTAGCACCGTTGGGGTAATTGTAATAATCCAACAAGGGGCAAATGTAAAAAGTAATTACATTTACCCCTAACATGAAAGACTTCAAGTCATGTTTAAGTGGCACCAGCAGAGGCGCCGGGTACTAGCTAGTTGTATATAATACATTATTAAACTCTTAATTTTTTTTCTACAGATGGTGCGACATTATGTAAAAAAAAACGGCTGAGCCTAATTACTCGGAAGAAAAACTGCAATTGGCCTTAGGTGATATAAGAACTCGTAAAATGACTGTGCACAGGGCCTCAAAATTTTATGCCATTCCATTCTCCACCTTGTACACCAAACCACCTTGCAAACACCCTTACAAAACACCTTGTAAAGGAACTCGTGGAAAAATTAAGAAGAACAAGGGAAGAACTACAGCTATCCCAGAAAACATTGAAAATACTCTTGCTGCTTCAGTGAAGACGCTAGCCAAATGGGGGTTTGGTCTAAGTCGTAACGAAATCTTACAGCTGGTTGGTCAATATGTACGTATGAATTCAATAAAAACACCGTTTCGACATGGAACTCCAGGAGAAGATTGGTTTTTAAATTTCAAGAGGCGCCATAATTTGTCTATTCGGAAGCCAGAACCCCTTGAAGTCGCCAGAAAGAAGGCAGCTACTGATCCGTTTATTATATATGGCTACTTTGACCTATTGAAGCAGACACTAGAAGATTTAGATCTTATGGACAAACCAGAGAGAATATGGAACTTGGATGAAAGTAGTCTATGCATAGATCCATCGAGAACCAAGGTAGTTGGAGAAAAGGGTCAAAGCGTGTCAAGGGTAACAAGCACTTCCGGTAGGGAAAATACAACTTTCGTATTGGCAGCTAATGCGGCAGGTGAAAGAGTGCCGCCTTTAATAATATATAAGGGTAGGAATGTGTGAGATCAGTGGCGAGCTCCTCCTGAAAAAGAATTTCGTGGTACTGCGTATGCTGCCAGCCCAAACGGATGGATGGAAACGGAACTGTTTAAAAACTACTTTGCAAAGACTTTGATTCCCGCTTTAGGAGACGAGAGACCTGTGATCGTCTTGTATGATGGTCATGCTACTCATATTTCATTGGAACTGGTTGAAACGGCAGCAGCCAATGATAGATAGATAGATAGATAATACTTTATTGTTCACAAAAACATAACAATATGAAAACTTAAATGTAATGATTACAAAAATTGTGTCACAATGGGCGGCCTTATTGCTAAAAGCAATCTCTTCCAGGCAACCTTAGGATGGAATGTATATATTTAAAATTCATCGACATGGGCGCGTTTTTAAAACATAAGTAAACATGGATATAAAAAGCAATGGAAAAATAACAATAACATAGCGAGATAATACAAAAAGAATATGACAATACGTACTCTTGTAATATCATATTATTACCATGTACTAGCAAAGTGTCATACCCAACAATAAAAATATGTAACCAATAGGTATAAATACCAATATAATAACATAAATACATATATAAATACATAAACGTAAAGCAATTAAGGGACAATAAAAAAGTGCAGTGCAGTATTATATGTTTAGATATAATTTTTTAATTTGATCCTTAAAAATGTTTATAGATGTTGCACGTCTGATTGAAATAGGTAAGGAATTCCACAGGAGGGTGGCTTGGATAGTAAATGAACCATTGTAAAAAGAACTTGAATGTGGAGGAATCGCAAGAACAAGATTTTCTGATGACCTTAGTGGGTGTGAAGGACAGTTAAGGAAGTTAAAACGTTCTTTGAGATAGCGCGGATATGAAGGATTAAACAAAATATTGTATAGAAGGCAAAGAATGTGGGTATTCCGGCGAAGACGTATGGGGAGCCACTTGAGCTTATTACGGAATTGAGAGACATGATCATATTTGCGCAAACCAAATATGAATCTAATACAGAAATTTTGAAGTCGCTCGAGCTTATTAAGTTGTTCCTCCGTTATATCTAAGTAGCAGGTGTCAGCATAGTCAAGAATGGGTAGTAACAGGGATTGAACTAGTGAAATTTTAGTGGTAGTAGGAAGGAAGTTACGCAACCTTTTTAATGATGCAGCAGACGCAAACAGTTTACGACTTGTTACCTGCAACTGAAGATCCCACTTCATACAGCAATCCAAAGTTAGCCCCAAACTTTTCACAGACTTACTAAAAGGAATGGCAACTCCACCAAAAACAACCCCCGGAAGCGTTGCCCATTCCACCTTAGATAACAATCTTGAACTTCCAATGATGATCGACTGCGTTTTTACAGGATTTATTTTTAATCCAAAGGATTTGCTCCACTCAGATATTCGATTAAGGTCATTATTTGTGGTTTGAATAGCTTCCGGTAATTTATCCAATGTGGCCTGGGAATATATTTGTAGATCATCTGCGTATAGGTGGTACGAAGAAGAAAGATTATGGGAAATGGTATTAATAAATAATGCAAATAAAAGAGGTGATAGGACGCCGCCTTGAGGAACGCCTGCAGTCGTATCACACCATGAAGAAAAACTGTCTTCGAGGCGAACACGTTGTCTGCGTCCGTATAAATAACTATGAAACCAATCAATCACCGTTGGAGATATGTTAATCGAGCTAAGCAATGCAAGGAGAATGTCAAAATGTACAGTGTTAAACGCATTACTGAAGTCTAACAAGGTAAGTACAGTAAGTTGGCCATTGTCCTTACCGAAACGAATATCGTCTGTGATTTTGGCGAGAGTTGTAACTGTACTGTGCCCACGTCGAAATCCGGATTGAAGCGGATTGAGGAGATCATTATTGGAGAGGAACTTGTTAAGTTGGTTGTGGATAAGACGCTCGAGAACTTTGGAGAGAAAAGGGAGTATAGAAATAGGGCGGTAATCAGAATGACATTTAGGATTAAGTTTTTTAGGAAGAGGTATGATATGGGCGTCTTTCCAAACAGAAGGAAAGACTCCAGTGGTAATAGAATTATTGAAAATGCAACAGAGGATGGGAAGGATAGTATCTAGGATGGGTACAACCATATTACGGCTAATACAGTCATGGCCAATCGCACTAGATGTGATAGACATAATGCTCTTTTTAACATCACAAGCAGATAATTGATTTAGAATAAACGGGGAGTAGTCAGGAGTTGGCAGAGTTGAAAGATAATGCAGTGTATTATTTTTATCTATGTCGCTAATATCAGACGAGGAAGAAAAGTAGAGGTTGAGCGAGTTAATATTTAAATCATTTGGAATTGAGTCCTGTCGTGATTTACCAATTCCCAACGTCCTGAGAAATTTCCAGACTTTAGAGGTGTCCTCATTATCAACAGATTTATGAACATGGCGACGTAAAGCATCCCTACACACCATGTTGCAGACATTTCGGGCCTTGACATACGCTGCTTTGATTTTTTCGGTTGGTTGACGTTTATATTTATACTTCGCAAGAACCTTTTTATGAATCATGATTTTAATGTCATCAGAAAGCCAGGGGGCGGGTAGGTGTTTAAGTTTTATAGCACGCAAGGGGGCATGCTTGTCGTACAGTTGCGTTATGATAGAATTTAAAATTGCTACTTGGTCGTTCACAGTCTCGGCATTAATTACAGGTGACCAATCAATCCTCTGAGCATCCTGAAGGAATGCTTCCTTGTCCATACCACTAAAATTACGCTGAAGACTGACTTTAGGCTTTGGTTTCGGAGGACGAACTTTGTATGACAGATAGATTAAGTCGTGATACGAGAAAGCATCAGCTGAGCATTGACCGTGCTTTGCAACATGCTGGGAGGATGATACAATGACTAGATCAAGAAGCGATGGAGAGTAGTTTGGAGAGTGGTGAGTGGCATTAAGCGGGAGAATAGGCATGTTGCACGAATTAATAATGGATTCAAGTGAAGATGAACGTTTGTCATGCTTGAGAAGACATGTGTTGAAATCACCCATAATAATCGTGTGATTGTATGAGGAAATATGATCTTCTAAGATCTTTTCAAACTCAGAGAAGTAATTGATGTGTGGTGAGGGGCTATAATAAGCTCCAAGTAATATTTTATTATGAGGTAAGAGTACCTCCACAAATAGGTGCTCTCCTGCATTAGAAGGCGGTGGCTGAGATGAGGTGCTAATTACAGAGAAAGAAATATGTGACCGAAGATAAATAGCTACCCCACCCCCAACCCTATCAACGCGATCGTTGCGAATGAGATTAAAACCAGGCAGAGAATAGGAGATGGAAGGTAGGCATGGTTTGAGCCATGTCTCTGAGACCACAATAGCATGAATATTTTTACAGTCAAGGAAAACCTGCATTTCTAGGTAATGAGCCGGAATACTCTGCGCATTTATGTGAATCACGTTAAAAATTTTCGGTACATCAGAAAATTGTGTGTCGAGCGTTTTATAAAGCGATGGAATACTAACGAAACTGTCATCACTACTTGTAGAAGAGTCAGAAGGTACTGAAAAATACTGCTCACTATCACTGCTATTACCGTTATCAAAAATGCTCAACATAATAATACAATATATAAATACTTAACAATATATAATATACCTAATCAACAATAGTAAGATGTTTACATTTACTAAATTAAAAACTAACTTATTACCTGCCAGTTGTGTATAGATTAAAACAATATACTTAATGATTAACCTCTACCTAAATAATGTAATATAAAAACTTAATTAAAATTCTAAAAATATCGCAGCAGTCGCGATACAATACGTAGAAACCACAGAGCGCCAAAAAAAAAAAGATGAATTATGTAAAAAATTATACTGACACTGACAGCTGACAGACGTGAAAATCAAGCAAATGGTTATCGCATTGTCTGTGGAATTTAACAATTTGTTTGATTGAGCAAAGATAATATAAAAATTTTACCTTATAATAAAATTTGTATTATGTTTCCTAAGACGTCCGAAGTCCTTTATGGGAGAGAGTACATCGCCTTTTCCCCGACATGTCGCTAGATGTCGCTACTTTACCGTCACGTGACCGCACCTCCAGCGCTTACAGTGGCCAAATCTGGAACTCATTTAAATAGTCCAAAGCAAGCCGCCATTTTGATGTCATTGTACGGCTCATAATGGTAATGATGTTGGTAACACCAGGAAGACATTATTTGGACTTCGAACGTCTTAGGAAACATAATACAAATTTTATTATAAGGTAAAAATTTTATATTATGTATTCCGTTTGACGTCCGAAGTCCTTTATGAGAGACATGTTTGTTATCTCCTGGTGGCTTGCTTAATAAAATGCAACAATGTGATTTAAAACAAAATATAATTCAATTAACAGATGGTATTTACTTAGGAGTGAGATATCTATAATGATATCTAAGGTCTCATTGAGAACAGAGATCTTAAATAAAGTAAAAAAATCATTGCAAAAGCAAATTTTTGCTCGTAATCATGGTCACAATTAATTTGTTGCTGAAAAATATTTTGAGAGAGACTTTTCAGACTCTATCTCGTTGTTACGGCCCCTATTATCTACATCTCTACAGTAATATTTCCGAAATGTATTTTCATGGCGCCAGTTAGCCTTAGCTAGAATATCATTAATTGGATACTTTTCTAACGAGTTAAGAGATGAGACAGCTGATCTAAAGCTACCGGGAGGTGCCTCTATACCAGCTTCCGAAAGAGTTCGCCTTATCCAACCACCTATAATCACAGCAGTGGCCGGTCTGCGAGGCTCCCTCGTGGTTATAAACAAATTTGTCAAAGAACTTCTATAATTTTGAGAAATATTTATCAGAGTTCTTAACCAAAAAAGAGGATTTGTGTTCCTATCCGGTGAATTTAACAATGTCCAATTTGATTGATGATAAGATACTGAATCAGTTTTGGAGCCAAATACAGGATACAAGGTTATTGTATCCTGTATTTGGCTCCGCTATCTACAAAGCGTTCAGAGTCACAATGTAAGAGAGTTAAATCATGTACTCTTCGCCCCGAAGCCAACAAAAGAATTGTGGCAGTACGTCTGGAAACATCATATAAACTGTTTATATTGGGTTTTGTGTTTTTTAAAAACTTAATTACGATTCTTGCATCCCATATTGGTAGTTTAGGAGGAATCGGTCTAGATATTGATATAGCCTTTAATATATGCCGAATTAAATGATTTGAAGATATTTGAATATCGGATAATGTTTCACAGATTGATGCTATAACCGATTTATGTACAAGAATAGTACGGTAAGCTAATCGATCTGTAAGACAAAGCTTTGCTAAATATCTGGCTACCTCAGCAGGTGCTGGACTACGGCAGTTTAAGTTATTTTGACTACACCATTTTGACCATTTGTTCCATATTGGAGTATACGTTTTAAGGGTAGAAGCTCTCCAGCAAGTTGACAGTAGCTGCTTTTCTTCAATTGACCAATTGTATGTTAAGGTATCCCACCCGAAATGAGCCAAGCTTCCAGCTGTAGGTTCTGAACTTGAGCCGGAGGGCGACCGGTCTTTATGTCCACTAGTGTTGTTTTCAGGTTCCTTATTTTCATAGGTCGTGTAACTGCGCGGCTCCTCAGGTCCGGGCGCCAAAAGGGTTTCCTCCACTTGGGTGCTATTATTATGAACTTTCCTTGAGCCGTGTTCAGATGTTGTAACACACGTGAGAGCAGGGCCGGTGGAGGGAAGATCCACGCTAGACCGAAGTCCCAATATCTGCTGAAAGCGTCGTGAAAGTAAGCGCTCGAGTCTGATAAGTCTCGCGTTACATATTTCGATACGACATGAGCGTCTCTTGAGGCGAATAGGTCTACGTAGGGAGTGCCCCATAGGTTGAATACTATTGTTGTCGCCTCGTGAAGTAGATGCCACTCGGAGCCGTTGCGATTGCGCGAGAGGTGATCGGCTTCCGTGTTGTACAGACCCGGAAGGTGGTGAGGGAGAAGTACAACGTTCAGGCTGTCCGTCAGAGCTAGGAGTTGTTTTGTCAGTTCCAGAAGATTTTGAGACTTCGTTCCGCCTTCGTTTTTTATGTAGGATACTACGGTCCTGTTGTCGGTTTGTAAGATCACAGTTGAGTCTTGTCTTGTGAGTTGAGTCAATACACTTGCTTTCGAAGATATGGCGGCTATTACTGCATACATTTCTTTTAGATTGCAGTGCCATTTTCGTTGATGTGGACTCCAATTGCCTTTTAGTGCATTGTTGTTTACCAAGGCTCCCCACTGAACCTCTGAAGCATCTGTGACAACGTAGTTGACTGGGTACCTCCTGGGGTGTATTGGGGTTTTCTGACTGATCTTGTCCAGCCACCATTTTAGCTCTTCTCTTACCTCGTCGATATACAAGATGGGACGGCGGGAGTTTTTCTTTAAAAGGTTGCTGTGGCGTTGCAGAGCGCGGCAATGCAGCCTTCCCCGGAGGGTGACGAAGGTCGCAAAAATGAGATACCCTAAGAGGCGTTGCGCCTGCTTGAGGGTCCAACTGCCTGCTGCCAAGCGAGCCAATAAATACTGACGGACTTTGTTCACCTTGTCTGGAGGTAGACTCTTGGTGTTTGATTTCGTGTCCCAGAGAATGCCCAGGAACTGTATAGACCTTGTTGGAGTGAGTATCGACTTTTCTATATTTATATTCCAACCTAGGCTGTTGAGAAACTCTATAGCTATCTGGACATGCGTTTTCATGATTTTTGGGCATTGGTGCACTATCAAGTAATCGTCGAAATACACTACCAGGCGAAGGCCTTTGCTGCGTAACACTTCGGCTGTCCAATTTGTTACCGACGCAAACATTCTCGGTGCCACTGCTAGGCCAAAGGGCAGACACGTCATTTGTAGCAAGCGGCCCTGGTAACTGATGCGTAAAAAGCAGCGTTGGCTTTGTGTTATCGGCAAATGATAATACGCTTGGTTAATGTCGAGCTTTGTCATCCAATCTTTCTCTTGTAAGAAGTTGGGCATCTGTTGATGATGAAACAGGTGAAAATGTCTTGTCTTCATAAATTGATTTAAGGCCTTTAAATTGAAAATGACGCGATTTTTTCCGTTGTTTTTCGTTACAATGAACAGTGGGGATATGAATGATGGGAGTCAAGGACGCGGGCTCGAGAATTTGCTTCTGAATCATGGCTTGAATTTCTGAGGTCATTTCTACAGAAACTGGAGTTTGAAATTTTTTCATGACGTCTGATGTTGGAAGAATTAGTGGAGGCTTTTGGTTGAACGGGATGCGTGCGGCCGATATTAATCTTAGGATCGTTTTCGGTGGCCCGAATTTTAACCAAGCCTCTCGATAGAACATCAGACACCCGCCCGAAAACCGCCTCGAGTCATATGTGCCTATTCCTGTTAACTTGGGCTTTTCGTACCCCACTTTTCGTTTTGTGATGCTCGTCGAAACCATTTTTCTTTTGTCCTTGCTTTTTATTTCTTCGTGGACGAAAGGAATTTTCGCGGGAAGTAGAAGCTACTGGTGATTTAGTCCGGACAGGGGATCTAGAATGAACCACCGACTTA
This sequence comes from Selenia dentaria, assembly GCA_917880725.1. Lineage (NCBI taxonomy): Eukaryota > Metazoa > Arthropoda > Insecta > Lepidoptera > Geometridae > Selenia > Selenia dentaria. Next base: position 12,582,477 of record OU862888.1, on the reverse strand, counting down.
GATGGAGTCGCGATTAATTTCTCTAATTTGTCAATACCTCCAAACTTTTGTATATAAGCCGATAAGTTCTGAGGATTGAACATATATTCTGCAGAAGGGGGTATCTTTTCAATATCTTCACGAATATACTTTCTTTTTATAGTTTTAAGCAGGGCTTTACGTCGTAACTCTAAAACCTCTGCACGTTTCCCGCAAATTATTTGTAAAATATCATGCGATACTGATTTATAATTGGATTCATTACCAAATAATTCTCTCAACTTGTCATAAATTGATATTGAAGTTAGTTGTGCATCCGGTTTTGAAGACCAGTCAAGCAGATTACGTAATGCTAAATTTACAAATTCATTTTGTGCCAAAAAGGCATTTGACAAAGCAGCGAAACTACGTTCCATCTGAAACCATCTAAGTGGAGCAAACGGGTCCTCGAGTCGCCTCAACTCCTCGTTTACTTTGAGCTCCGTGAACGCGGGAAAAGCCGCATATTTCTTTTGTACCTCAGTGTACCGCACGGAGTTCCAGTCTGAGGAGTCGAACCTCTGCATTGAAGCTATCTTAGCAACACGCTCAGGACTTGCTTTAGGCACGGCCGGTTCTTTTATGGAAACATTTAGCTCCGCGATATCATTTACAGACTCTAGCGGTCGTGAAAAAGGGTTATCCAATGCATTACTGATTTCCACTGGTACTTGTATATCAGCGGAAGCGGAAGAACTCAGTTGCATGGCAGGGTAATTAGCACTAAAAATGCTATTAATGTGACTCACCAGCTGTTTCGATAGTAAATCAAACCTCCGGTCTAATTCCCGCGTAGTATCGCGTGATGTACTGCGGCTGTCCCGCCGGCGACGTCTTTTTGGCGGCGGCTCTTCATCATCGCTTGAACTCGAACTCGACCTTGACGCACTCGACGGAGTAGGTGTAATTTGGGACACGCCAGTATGCACATCGCGTATTCGCACTTCACGATCGGACGGGGGATGAAGTTGTTCACGTCCGCAGGAATTGCCGCCCGCACCCTGCACGTGTCCCCTGGGTGGCGCTAAACGAACAACAAACTACTGGCTGCTGTACTGTTGCGCTATATTCTTGCAACCTCACAGCACTATTACAGTCGTTCAGAGAATATATAATTTGAGTACCCACTTGAAATGCCTCAATGCGATCAGCTCTCCTCAGAGAGCCACCGGACTAGAGATATTGGACCTATTACCCGAATCTGCCAACTTAATATAGAAAGTATTAGTCAAGCTAAATGTGAAGTAGTAAGTAAGATTCTATTAGAAAATGACATAGACGTACTCCTTTTACAAGAAACTCACGCTAGAGATGAACAGGATCTACATAAACGTGGTGCTATCCCGGGATACTATCTTGCTCATGCAATAAACCACACGCAATATGGCATCGCCACTTATGTTAAAGACGGTATTAGACATGGCACTGCGGAGACTTGCCTTGGGGGTCCGGATGTATTTGCCTCTGCAATAATGATCAATAACCTTACCATTGTAAACGTATACAAACCACCGAACTCTTCATGGACTACCAACCTCCCCGCTTTCCCACACCCATGCCTATATGCCGGCGACTTCAATAGTCATCACACGACCTGGCGATATAACAAAAATGATGCAAATGGTGAGCACCTCGTGCAATGGGCGGAGAACAACAACCTACACCTGGTATTTAATGCCAAGGATAGAGGATCGTTCAGGTCAGCAAGATGGAAACGGGATTATAATCCAGACTTAACGTTTACTACCTGTGACATCAATCAAACCCCATTACAAACCACACGAAGAATTCTCTCAGACTTCCCGAACAGTCAGCACCGACCTGTGCTTGTGGAGGTTGGTATTAAGATCCCCTTAACAAATTCCATGCCTTTGCCTCGATGGAACTTCCACAAAGCAGACTGGTCCAAATTCAGCGCTGACATGGATGCTGCTATCAGATGGATACCTCCCTGTGCCGAAAACTACAAGAGATTCACTAAACTTATCATAGCAACATCAAAAAAGAGCATTCCCCGAGGCTACCGCAAGGCGTACATCCCTTGCTGGTCGAAAGAAAGCGAAAAACTATTTGATGAATACACGCGCACGGGTAACCATGAAATAGGTGATGACCTTCTGAAGTCTCTTGATGAAGGGCGTCGAAATAGGTGGTTCGATACCGTGGAGTCAATGGATTTTAAGACTTCCAGCAGGAAGGCTTGGAAGGTGCTCAATGGATTGGCAGGCAAGACTACAACAAACTCTCGTGGCGGATCTGCTCCACTAGCCAACGCGATTGCAAACAGAATAGTGGAGGTGTCCCGAGTTAAAGGCAGCAAAGATGATACCCGGGCAACACGACAGTGCGCTAAACAGCTCAAGGCGTCGCTACCAATTGACTACCAGCTGTCACGAGAATTCTCCCAAGACGAAACCGATCGCGCCTTGAAACTATTGCCCCCTAATAAAGCAGCTGGTTTCGATGGAGTCTACAATGAATTTTTAAAGCACCTGGGCCCGAAATGCAGGAAATGGCTAAAAGAGTTCTTCTCAGATATCCTGTTACGTAACAAATTGCCTCGCGGCTTCAATAGATCCAAGATTGTTGCCATACTTAAACCCCAAAAACCTGCAGACGATCCTAAGAGCTACCGTCCTATCGCCCTTCTGAGCTGTATCTACAAACTTCTGGAGAGACTTATCTACAACCGCATTGTGCCTCTCATTGATAAGGTGATTCCAGTGGAACAAGCTGGCTTTCGATGTGGCCGCAACTGTACCGACCAGGTGTTGTCCCTCACAACCCATATTGAAGCAGGGTTTCAAAAGAAACTAAAGACGGTTGCTGTTTTAATAGACCTGTCATCGGCATACGACACAGTTTGGCGGCAAGGATTGGTCTACAAGCTCATGACAGTGGTACCATGCAGAAAAATGGTGGGGCTGTTAAATAGCATGCTTAGCAACCGTGAGTTCATGGTTTTCCTTGGCGACAATGAAAGTCGTACCAAAAAGCTGAACAATGGATTACCACAGGGTTCAGTTTTGGCTCCGCTGCTCTTCAATCTTTACTTACATGACATACCTGAAACGCAGAGTCGTAAATTTATGTATGCTGATGACATAGCACTAGCTTCCCAACACAAAACCTTCAAATCATCCGAAAGTATCCTTAACGAGGACTTAAGCATACTAAACAAATACTTTAGGAAATGGAGACTAGTACCAAACACTGCCAAAACCGAAGTAACTGCGTTTCACTTGGCTAACCAAATGGCAAAATACGAGCCCACTGTTGAGTTTGCTGGAGCCATGTTACACTACAACCCCACGCCGAAATACCTGGGCGTGACTCTCGATCGGAGTCTCACGTACGCTCCGCACATGAACAAATTATCCAAAAAGCTCCAGACCAGAAACAACATCTTACACAGGCTAGCGGGCACTACTTGGGGGGCCAGCGCCGATGTGCTGCGTACAACCGGTCTCAGTTTGGTGTACTCAGCAGCAGAGTACTGTGCACCAGTATGGTCAAACAGTGCACATGTGATGCATGTGGACACCCAGCTGAACCAGACCATGAGATGCATATCCGGAACCCTAAAATGTACCCCCCTTCAGTGGCTCCCCGTGCTAAGCCATATAAGCCCACCCCATTTGAGAAGACAACAAATACTACTACGAGAGGCCCAGAAGATGTACGGAAATCCCAACCTGCCAGCTCACGCGGAGTTTACTGATCCGCCACCCCACCGTTTGAAGTCACGTCACCCACCATACCAGACCGCATGTGAACTCGTGTCCGGCGGATTTAACACATCTGCTGAGTGGTTGCAGGAATGGAACGCAAAACCCCCTGATAGCATGGGAGTTACCATCAACCCTACACTTAAACCTGCTGGTTTCGCGCTCCCAAGAAGGGAATGGTGCCAACTGAATAGGGTACGAACTAGATGCGGGCGATGCAATGCCTTCATGTCAATGTGTGGGTGGAGGGAATCTCCGGAGTGTGCGTGTGGAGCTGCTGTCCAGGATGTTGAGCATATAGCTAGAGACTGCCCACTCACAAGGTACAACGGCTGCCCAACAGACCTGTTCTCTCTCGAAAACGACGCTATCCCATGGATTCAGCAATTAAAGGATAGAATAACTTTATAATTTTGATTTTAATTTTAATTTTAATTTATTGTGAACGATTGTAAGAATGCCATACGATTAACATAACTTCACGATCACTAAACATATCCACGAGATTATTTTCTACAGGCGCGATAATTTTATCACCGTTCATTTTTCCTCAAAAAACTTCACGTAGCGGTTTATTAAACACTAAACTTTCTACTTTAATCTCGAAAGTTTAAAATTAAGAAAAACTGACTAAATACGGGTAAGTTCTCCAGAAAATCTAACGACCATGCGGACGATTTGAAAAACGACGCAACAATGACATCAAAATGGCGGCTTGCTTTGGACTATTTAAATGAGTTTCAGATTTGGCCACTGTAAGCGCTGGAGGCGCGGTCACGTGACGGTAAAGTAGCGACATCTAGCGACATGTCGGGGAAAAGGCGATGTACTCTCTCCCATAAAGGACTTCGGACGTCAAACGGAACACATAATACAGGGTTATTGGTAATTAGACCGGATCCTTTTAAGGGGTGGTAGGGAATGCCATTTGCAACAATATGACTGTACATTGTGATATCCGGAAATGAATCATTTCTGTGATATTCTTTTTTTTTATTTTTTTTGGAAAATCCAGTTTTACTACTTTAAGATTCAATAAAAAAAAAAGTAATCAACCGATTTCAATTCTGTTCGCAGTTTTAGAGAAACCTTGTTACAGCTCTTAATAATAAACAATAATATCGTACTAATGTAGATCCATCCAAAAACTAGAGGCTTTTTCATAATTTTTATTTGATAATTTTTGTAAGATGCTTTACAAAAACCTTTATTTTCTCTACAAAAACGATAGTAAATTAAGTCTGCATTTTATTTAAAAAACATCTACAAGTCTTTAGCTATCCAACGAGGTAAAAAAATTAGCACTTTATTACACAGTTGCAGAAATAATGCGATTACAAAAGGCCGAGAAAGGAATGAGAATAGTCCATGAGAAGTAGCTATGGAAGAAATACTTTCTTAAGGTAACTTAATTTCTTTTAAAGAAATAAAAGAGTAGATGTAATTAGTCTGTATTTATTATTTTTACAGTTCGTTCTCAAAATGTGAGCCAGAATTTTGAATGCAGAGACGCATACGTCTGCGTAAATTGCTTTTAACAACACTTGTATTTAAATTAATTTTCATTTTTTCTGCTGCATTTATTATGCGCTGTTTCAGTTCTTCGATGGTTGCCACAGGTCCAAGAGTATCGTCGTACACCAAGCTTTTCATGTGACCCCATACGTAATAGTCGACGGGAGTCAAGTCGGGACTTCTGGCCGGCCACGGAATGGGTCCTCCTCTGCCAATCCACTTATTGGGATACTGACGATTGAGCCACTCACGGACGCTCAAACTAAAATGTGCGGGGCAACCATCATGTTGGTAAATCATGTTTCTGCGGGTTTCAAGGGGTACTTCACTGAGTAGCTCATAAAGTTCGTTTCTCAAAAAAAATTCATACGCTTCACCATTGAGGTTGTTGGGCAGAAAGAAAGGGCCGATCAATTCATTCTTAATAATGCCCATCCACACATTAACGGAAAACCTTCTTTGTGATCCTTGTAATCTTTTCTTGTTTGGGTTACCGTCATCTTTCGGGGCCCAATAATGAATATTATGATAATTTGATATTCCATCCTGATCAAATTTGGATTCGTCGGTCCATAAGATTTTTAATAAAAAATTGGCATCTTCCATATCGGTGTTCAACATGAATCTGCAAAATTCGACTCTACGTGCAGGATCTCCGTCTTGGATAACTTGTACCGGAGTCAAATGATACGGGTAGAGTCTTGAGCGGTGCACTGTGTTCCATACTTTTCATTGCGACATGCCAAGACGTCGTGCAATGACGTTTGTTGAAGTCGTAGGATCTTGCTCAAACATGCGAATTATCTGTTCCTCTTCATCCGAATGATAAATACGAGATCGTCCAGCATCACTTTGTCGTCTTTGAACTTGACCAGTTTCTCGTAGTCGCCGGTACACTCCGTCAAATACACTCACATGGGGTAAACGGCGCTGTGGAAATCGAGACTGATACTCCGTTCGAGCATGTGTAGCGACGCCGTTGGCAAAACCATAGCAAAACAGTATGTCCGCATACTCTTCGTTTGTGAACTCTCGAAGCCGAGGTAGATGGTCGTGGGATTCCGCAGTCATGATCAGATCCTTTAGTACAAGCCAAGTCGTCAGGTAAGCAATCAATCAAAAAGTCCAGTTCACTAGCCGAATCACAGAAAAAGAAGTTACACAAGTCCAATAACGTTATCAAGGTCGAAATCTAATCGTAATAAAGGGTTGCCAAAGAGCGTCTGAACAGTACGATGCGCTTGAGCAAACTGGGTTCTCATTGCTCGTTCAACAAACATAAGCGAGAGGGAGACGGCGCATTCAACATGGATACCGTTGTCTAAAACCCTTTCTCGGAATGTCTCTACCTGAGTCTTTGTTATCGCATTATTTCTGCAATTGTGCAATAAAGTGCTAATTTTTTTACCTCGTTGGATAGTTAAAGACTTGTAGATGTTTTTTAAATAAAATGCAGACTTAATTTACTATCGTTTTTGTAGAGAAAATAAAGGTTTTTGTAAAGCATCTTACAAAAATTATCAAATAAAAATTATGAAAAAGCCTCTAGTTTTTGGATGGATCTACATTAGTACGATATTATTGTTTATTATTAAGAGCTGTAACAAGGTTTCTCTAAAACTGCGAACAGAATTGAAATCGGTTGATTACTTTTTTTTTTATTGAATTTTAAAGTAGTAAAACTGGATTTTCCAAAAAAAAATAAAAAAAAGAATATCACAGAAATGATTCATTTCCGGATATCACAATGTACAGTCATATTGTTGCAAATGGCATTCCCTACCACCCCTTAAAAGGATCCGGTCTAATTACCAATAACCCTGTATAATACTAGTTGAATTGAATACTGTACCGAATTGACGGAGTAACAAAACAATACAGGCGCTTATTTACTCTTCAAGTTGCCAATAATTGCATGATTTGTAATCACCACTAAAATGGTTTATTTACATTTTCCTAATCATTTGACTGAGGAAGAGTTAATGTTACAAGCCAAGTATCAGAAACTCAAGAAGAAAAAGAAAGCCCTTCAGGCCCTGAAAGCACCAAAACAGGAACCTGAAAAGCCTATATTACCAAAACGCCCCACCGAGGCACGGGACGCTCGTGAAATCGCTAGAAAGTTAATAAAAAGTGGTGCTATTCAAGCAATTAAAAGCCCACCAGCGCAGCCCCAAAATGCCACATTCAAGAGACCTAGAGCTGGTAAATTTTTCATTGTCCCAGAGAATTGTTAATAGCAGTAAAATATAACCAGGTAGTGTTGACTGTGGGAGCCCTATGGTCCAAAGACAACAATTAAATAATAGCTACATACCACAATAAGTGAGAACTTTAGGCTTAGGTTTAGATTATAAAACATTGAGTTGGTGGTTAATATTTATTTTTTATGTAGGTTTTAATAAGGTAAGACTGCACGTAAAATACAATAAACCTGCGAAACAAATCTTTTTCTAGAAATAACTAATTGAAATACATAAATTATCTTGCAACTGTCCAGTGACATCTGTCTGGGTTGATTTTCTTTTTACAGAAAGATTACATTATGCAAAGTTTCAACATGTGGAGACATGAGAGTGAGTAGGGGGAGACTCCCCCGCATGGTGTGCCCCCTTGTTTGTTACATATAGTATTAATTTGTTCGCTGGTTCCCCCTACAATCGATGTCTAGGAGGATCGATAGTGAAGTTAGAAATTTTAAAAATCATATCTCGGAAAGGGGGGAACGCAACTTCGTTTCACAGGAGGGTATAAACATGTGTATGTTTGTATGTAGAAGACTGTAGTTCACTGTGCAGTCGCTCATGTTCCTCGGTTCTTAGAGCTACTGACTTATATAGCAAAATGCTAGGACAGTTTTATAACTGAATGAATACAGTTATGATTTTTGAAATAATTTATTATTATTATTATTTAATATTACTTTTACTTTGCAATATTACAGAGGTATGTAACTTAACATTCTAAAATTACAAATTTGATTTCACTAAGATGGAGTGCTTCAAAAATCATAATAAATCTATACAAATACAATTCCTGGTGAAATGTGACTAAACAATTTGTTTCTGACTTCTTCAAGAATAGGAATACATGGTTGTATATTGTAGGTAGATATCTAGTTATAAAAAAAAATTAATAACTTACCACAGGTGTTGTTGCTTGTGCGTCAAAATAAAGTGGGCGGCCAACATCTTCATGGACAACGGAAAACCTACCCTTTTCTCCTGTAAAAAAAGTAAACAAAAAAATCTGAGTTAACATAGATAGTGTAGGTAATATAAATTGCTACCTAGTATTGAGTGCTGAATTAATAAAAAATAACCTTACTTACATTTTGGAAAATAAACATATTTCGGCTACTTAGCTAAAAAAAATTAACTGCAACTTTAACTCTTACCCGTGGCTGTTGCGGATTATCCACCATAATTTTGCCTTACTACAGTTGTACATCTACTTACCCTAAGATACCAACCAACCTACAGGCTACAAAATAATTCTTACATTGCTAATAAGTTATACTTGTGTTGAGCTTATATACAGTTTTTATTTCAGTGAGGCATTTAGATACTTATGTACCTAGTTAGAATGTATAAAACAAGTTTGGTTTAATACCTGTGTCTGAAAACCATCTTTGGCCTTGTAGATTTACTAAAATATCAAATTCTTGAGGGTCGAGAGAGTCTTTTGATCACATTATTTGAAAATATGGGAATGATAGTCTTTGTTAATCGAAACATAATTATTGTGATTTTTTATTTTTCTAAGCTATTTCATTTGAGAATATGCCGTGGTCCGTTTTGCGATAATTTTGCTCACAGTGCTATCGTCTACCAAAGCTGGTCCGAGATAAATATCGCGATTTTGACAGCTCGTAGCACTGTAGTGTTGTTAATTCGGACCAAAGTTGTAGCAATAACGAACCGTTTGCGCGCGAAAAACAAAAATCATAAAAATATCGTGCATAGTGTGAAGGTTAACTATGTAGTGTGTGGATTAAAAAGAAATAATGGAATGGATGGACCGACTTTTACAACTTTTACATCAAAAAGAAGGGACACCAGTAAATACATTGTAGAAATAAACAAACACCTGTCACTTTTGACAGAACGCTCACGACGATTATGGTGTAGAGCATGGTTCATGTAATCGTCAATATGGCGGCAGTTAAGACGTCATCGATGACGTAGCGTGGGCCATCGTAATCACGCTCACGGTGAAAGGGACCGACTTTTATCGCGCTAATATCGATTGTAGCCAATTGGGACCGCAGTGATAGTGTTGCCGAATTTTAATTTCTAAAATATATAGATAGTTAGTTCATACAGTCCAATAGGTCAAGAATGATTGCTTGACTTGATAACATGTGCAAGAGCGAGCTAATTAGTCAGTGTCAGTGCGCGCCGTAATTAATTAATTAGTGCAAGCAAGCAGTGACAAGTGAGCTAACGTGTGTTTCTTTTCTTTATTTTCAAAGTAAAAATAATTATAATTTTGTTATAAAATATGAGAGAGAGAGAGAAAAAATATTGAAAATTTTAATACAGTTTAATGCTAAAGATTGTCCAAGTACTTCGGCACAGCAAAGTACTAGTAAAACTGAATTAACAACACAACAAACTTTAGTTAATCTTTGTGATGTGGGTTTATATCTGGGTTCTAACGTACCTACCTATCAGTGATGAAATACGGTTTAATGTGCTCGAAACAGCGTGGAAACCTCCGCAAAATTATGATTTCAAGCAGGACATCGATCATAAAAACGAAACACAACAACGTGCATTTCGCCACGAGTGGCTCACAGCATACCCTTGGTTAGCCTATTCTGCTCAGGCTAAAGGACAACTTTGCCGTACATGTGTATTATTTCCCGGACAAATTCATCGAGGCAGTAGGTACTCAGGGGCCAGTTATCGTTCGGCCATGCAAAATACCTATATCAAAAATTTCACGAGTGTGCGAAATCTCATGCAAATACTTAGCCAGTGGCATCGTGAATCGGTTATACGTTCTAAAAATGTTCTGGAAAATGATGCAAAGAAAAAAAAATACGCTTATGAACAGATTGATACCGAATATCACAGGAAAATTTCAGAAAATAGAAAAAAACTTCAACCCATTATATTTTCAGTCTTATTTTGTGCTACGCATGATTTACCCCTTCGAGGAAAAACAGAAGATGGGTCAGTTTTCAAAGACTTACTACATTTCCGAGTTGAGGCAGGAGATACGATTTTAAAAGACCACTTTGCAACTGGTTCGAAAATTACCCTCTATGTATCCCATCAAGTACAAAACTGATGAAGCAAAAGAAGCGGCATACTTTTCAATCTTGGCTGACGAGACAGCGGATATAAGCGGGACTGAGCAGATTTCATTGGGCATAAGATAAGTCAAGTTTGACCAAACGAAACACTTGAAACATAATACTTGAAGAATTTTTGGGTTACAGACCACTTCAAAAATTTGATGCTGCATCGATTTATGAAGTTATAATATCTTTTTTGACATCATGTGGTTTAAATCTCAACAAAATGGTTGGGAAAAGGTATGATGGTTGCTCCACGATGGCTAGACATGTTGGTGGAGTTCAGAAAATAACTAATGATAAATATCCCAAAGCAAAGTATTTTCACTGTGCTAGTCACATATTAAATCTTGTTGTCAATGATTTAAATAATTTGAGTGAAATAAGAATACTGCTGGAATGATTAAGGAAACTATAACTTTTTTTAGAGAGAGCATTTTACGGCGAAAAAAAAATCCAAATATTCCCTTGTTTTGCGAAACCAGAGATGGTCTGCAAAGTACAAAAGCATTCGAATTTTCGCTCAGATTTCACCAAAATTGTAGAAGCATTACAAGACCTCTCAGAAGATCAAGCCACTAATTCTAAGACAAAGGTTAGAGCTTACCAACTGCGCACTGCTTTGACCACCACAAATTTTATTGTGGGATTGCATATTATTGCTAGTTACTCGGCAAAGCTTGAGCCTGTCTGCAACCAGCTTCAACAAGTGGATTTTGACAGTAATTCAGTGAATGACCACATTTGCAAACTCACTAAAATAATAGAGGGTCACAGACAAAACGCATCGCAGGAATTTACTGCTATATTTGGAGAAGCTAAACAAAGTTGCCAAGACCTTAATATTGAGATTAAATGCCAACGAGTTACGAAACGACAGGCTCATCGATCCAACCACCCATCCGAAAACGTTGAAGAATTTTACAGAAGAGCTTTATACATCCCTTACTTTGATTCGATCATTTCTTCTTTAAAAGACAGATTTTAAGAAACACATAAAAATCGTTTTCCTTGTTACAACTACACCCAAAAATAATAAAAGGCCTCAGTAAAGAAGAATTTCTTAGAGAATTGTGTAATTACTGCCTACTAATTATTGTGAATAAAAAAATGATTTCCAACAGATGGCTTTTTATTTCAATATTTCCTGTTGATCCCGAGATTCCCAAGGGGTGCAAGTGCACCACCTGGCACCCTCCTGCCGGCGCCCATGGATCCCACTAACGCCGTTCCGAACCTCAGGGTAAATCACTTGGTTGTTCTAACTCAAGTGTTAAGTGTGTATTTTAACCATCAAAATCGTTCGTTAAACGGTTGCAACCCGCATCTGACATAACTTTGACCAATCAGACCACAACAAACTTATTCTTCTCTCTTCTCAAAGAAAATTAGGTAAGGATCAAGTGATCTGTCAACGTCGAATTTTTCAAAGTGAGTTTGACGTTAGAGAACAACCTTGGCGGTTTCGTAGCTCAGAGCGAGTTAGAAAACAACAAAACAACCGCACTCTGAGGTTCTGAACGCCCCCCAGCTGGTTTATTATGTAGGTACTGTGTCCTTGTTTTATGATGCATTTAGTCTGGAATCCTTCAGTGCCTGCTGATGAGTAGGGAAAATGGAGCATACTGTAATGGGACTATCCCCTAATGGCTATAACGGTAGGTATATCATAGGAATTAATTCCACAATTTAGTTAAACTATTTATGAAAATTATAAATATCAGACCTAAATTAGTTTTTGCTGTTCTCTGGCAGTAAATAGATTTTAAAAAGAAACTTAAAATGCGTGCGAACAAACCAATCGATTAACGGCCTTAATTTCGTTTAGTCATTTAGTACGGCGCAGAACAATTTTGCTGGGCGCAGTACTAAATAACGTCATTGAAAGTTAAGCAGCGTTTATAAGTAAGGTCCTAAGTGTTTTCATAGATTAGTGTTATTATACGATAGTATCTTTTTATTAGATTCTGTTTAGGCTCTTAGGGACACAGTAAAACTAAAATGGTACACTCAAGGTTTTATTAATTAATTTTAAGTGAAATAACTTTAAAAAAGTGCAAATAATTTACTACCTAAAGTGTTTTCAATCTAATTTATCAGTAACTTACTACTCAAACAATTAGGCCTTAAAGTTAAAATGAAACTAATCTTTTAATGTAAGTAATAATGAAAAGAGAGATCATTCAACCTCTTTAAACATCAAAACAACTGCTTATAATGTATTAACATGCAAACACTTGACACATATACATATCCTAATTAAAAACTAGTCATTTCTACATTGTTATATTTTAACATTCATAAGCTTATATTGCTGCTTTTATATTTACTTTACATGGTTATGTTCAACGTTAAACAAATAATGAAAAATCGAAACCCATTACTCCAGTTTCCCACACGATCAGCCATTGTAGGCACGAGAGCTAGAAACACAGTATATGACAAAACATATAATATTTGTTTTGCGTATATATGTACAATAGATAACGCAAGTATAGTACGATCTGTATTGAAACCATGCTGACTTTTACGTACCTACATAAAAGTCGGCATTGGGTTTTGTCAAAAAGGGATTAACAATCGTCCAAAATGTAATCAAACCAACATTCGCAGTGATACAGTTAGTGTGTATTGTCGAGACTTACAATCGAGTTCGAGGGCCAGTGGTATCCGCAGTACAAGAGTGAGAAAGAGGGTAGACCCTTTTGTCTGCTCTTAAAACTTCGAACTTTTTTCACATTCACCCGCATATTCAGTCTACCCGTGAACATGGTGCATGTAACTGCGCCGAAATATCGGGAACTCCAAAACCCGCCTAATCGTGATGTACATCCCGTGAGTACTAATTATAATGTACCTACATGAATTTTAAAATACCTTAGGAACCTGTGATAGGAAATATGTCCTTGCCTTTGGGGGCTCAAAATTTTTGAGCTATTGCAGTTAACTATCACACAATTTAGTTTTCGCGGCCGTCCGGCTGCAACAACAGACGCGCGCGGACTGTAAGTAACGGCGGCCAATATTATCGGGACACGGGAATTACACACATTTACGTTATCTATTGTACATATATATCTGTGGCTACAACAATGTAACATAACAATACAATCTGTATTATCTTCCTAAGTATGTATAGTACTGTGACACACAGATTTTCCTACATAAATTATTATAGATATAGTGCCATATGTAACTTGTATAAATTAATCCATCAAAGGTCATCATGCGGCCAGACACAATAGAAAATTCATTGTTATAACGACTCTTGAAGGGTTAACTAGGCCAATATTCCAGAAAATATAGTTCCCGGCATATGTCGTTATTGCAAGACTGCTATGAACAAAAAAACGCGCCGAATAAAATGCACGCCGCTACGTTAATTTGTAGTAAGTACTTACTTATTGCTACTGTCGAGTCCCTACGCTCTATGCTTGAAATGTATAAGAGAAAGGGTAGGTATATAACTTACATGTCTTCCCAGAGATTGTTTGGCTTCAGACTGGTGGCTGACCATTAAATCGAAGCCAAACAAACCTTACAAAAGAGAATTGGGACACGGAAGATGATGATTCCAAAAGGTGAAATTGTAACTTGAGTACAGATTTAGCAGTATTGTCCATTAGTCTAGTAGATGACAGTTTAGGTACTTCAAGAAATCATCGATCAAGTCACGGCAGTCACGCATAACTCCTATAGTCATCTACAAACTCTTAGCTACTTAAGCTAAGCTGTCTTTAATAATATAATGTAAGTATGTACTTACCTAATTAATAATGTAAGCATGCAGTTAAATTGTAACGCATCGTTTTAAATGCCCATTAATTACGTGCCTTTGAACCTGCATTACATTTAATATACATTAGATTTTGAAAGTAATTATTTTAAACGGTAATAATTAATATGAATGAATACATATTTCTCGTCTTATTAGGTCGCATTACCACATCGTCACATGTTTAAATGCTATGCAATGTGTGTGAAACACATGTTCTTATCAAATTATTATGACATTAATTTGAAGGAGATTGATCTTATATTTTTGGATGCTCCATACAAAGATTTCTTCACTGGGTTGCCAAATCTCGCCGAAGCGCCCCCGCAAGGATCTATTCTCCCTGTGATGAATAAAGGAGAAATATGGGCAAAAATGTATGGAGATTTGACTCCACACCGTACACAATAAGTAGCAATAAATTATATGCCAATTGAAGCATCAGTTTATGGAAAACATTAGACCATCATGTAATTGGTCATGTTTAGGATGGTATACCTACTAACAATTGAGAAGAGACTTCACAGAAACAAATAATATACGAAGAGATTGTCCTACTAGTGTTTAATTTATTACTATTGGTGGAGATTTAGGAAGGAGGTAGACCTGCCCAATTTTCTTTGTTTTTTCAAGGTCGCCTCTGGAAGGATTGGCGCTAGTAGTGTGGTTCACCGTCTCCACTCCCCGCGCCGTCGTCTTCATCATCTGCCGGCGCGCCTTCCGCCGCTGCCACATTGCCGTCTCCTGAAATACACAAATAAATCATCACATACAATTAGAGTTATTGGATAGTAACTCAAAAACCGCTTGACCAAATTTGATAAAATTGAAATGTGAATGAAATTTCAATGGACAAAATCGGAATATTCTGTAAAGTTATGCTTGTTGATACCTTTTGGAAGACTGTTGAAAATAACTTAGTGATAAAGGATCAAGAGTAACCTAAGGAGAGGGCAGGTCGAGACACTTACCGGGGCACGGCGGCTCGCCTTTAGTACGGCTGCCGGGCAGCTCCTGCCCGTGCGGGTCGACGCACCAGCAGACAGCGAGCGCGGCGTGGCACTGTCTCGGGCGGTAGAAACCACGCGCGTCGCACGCCGGCGCCCACCCGCCGCGCCCGCGCGCTGCACGCGCCAATGCCGCGCACGGCCGTGCAGCGCGCCGTAAGCACGCGCACCACGCGCCACGCGTCACACCCAGATACTCCGATTTATCTATAGTCACGCCGCCGCCGCACGACGCCAGAAACGGCCGCAGGCAGCGCTCGCGCTCATCGTGGCGCAATGCGTAGAGATTCGCGGCGGATAGTACTCCATCGCCGTCCGTGTCTAAATGCGCGAACATCCAACGCACTTCCGCTTTGCACCCGCTGGGGAAACCTGCGCATTAAATTTTAAGTACACACACTGAAAAAAACTTTAACGTTACAAACCGTCAAATGTAAAAACTAAGTACCTACGGAGATTAATTAAAAGTTTGTACAACAGTACCAAGACCATTAATGTCTGTGGAACGTCACCCTTTCCAGTTATAAAGACAATTATAAACGTGATCAGGTACAAAAAATGTGTGGCGAATTAAAGAAAGTGGGTATTGATATTCATCTTCTACTTCGTCTAGTTAAGTGCAAATTGGCACAGGTTTCGAATTTTTTTTTGCATGCAAATCATGTTAAACTCGTGGTCACCTCAGTCATTGCAATAGTCCTGTTTCCTGTTCGAAGTAACTCTTCTAGTCGAATAATGTTTTGATCGCATGCAGTTCATGACGGACGCGTGGCCACCTCAGTCACTGCCATTGTTCTGGCTTAAAGTAATGAAGCCTCGTGTAAACGGAACTAGCCTGTTGCAAGCCAGGACAGTTTAGTAAAAAACTAGCTTGCTGTCCTGGCTTGAAAAACTTTCCTCGTGTTGGCTTACTGACCTGGCTTGGAACAAGCAAGTTCCATTTACATGAGGCTTCATTATTTTAAGCCAGTACAATGGCAGTGACTGAGGTGGCCACGCGTCCGTCATGAACTGCATGCGATCAAAACATTATTCGACTAGAAGAGTTACTTCGAAAACTGTACCAATTCGCACTAGACCAAGTAGAAGATAAATTACAAAAATGGTACCGGACAATACCCACTTTCTTGAACACGCCACATATTTATCTACCTGAATCACGTTTACAATCGTCTTTATAATTTAAAACGTTGGCATTCTACAGAAATTAATGGTCTCGGTACAGTTGTACAAACTGTAAATTAAATTCCGTACTTAGTTTGGGCATTTTACTGGCTTCGTGTCACGCGGGCATTAGTAGGGATACGTACGTAGTTTCGACTTACTCTGTATCGAGTCGATACTATACTTTCTTTGATTCATCATCATCATGGTCCATGTGGGTGAATACACGGAGCGCATAGCTAGTGACTTGTTAGTCATCGAAGTCACAAGCATTCGAGCGTATGAGGCAGTGAAAATGTTTTTCGAAACAGCGTCGCTCGCGACAACATCATTCGAGTCTATAAGCTTTCGAAACTATGAAGCAGTGGAAAAACAATTCGCAACAGCGTGTGTCGATACAGAGTAATTCGAAATTACGTACGTATCCCCATTAGGTACTATCATTAAACTTAGGAAGAAGAGAAGATATCTCCCTGACATATGTGTATAAACTCCTAGCAAGTGGGATGAACTCCCATAGGTAGTGAGTAGGTACCTAAGTAACTATCATATTAGCTATCTGTAATGTAAACATTGTTCAACTGTGAAATTAGATACTACACATAAATAATGCTGTGTTATTCAACTGTATCTTAGAACTTTTTCACTTATCACGGCAATATATTTATATCAATAGAAATACCTGAGTATCTCATGCAATGCTTCAGTTCATAGCCGGTGGGTACGTAGATTCTTATTAATTAGATGGAAATCAACCTTACACGTTGAGGCCACTAACTGAGAGATAAAACATGCAATAGATACAGGACTTACTTGCTAGAGGTCTATAGCAGAGAGCAGTAAGCTATGGCCAACAATCTGTAACGCGTCGGGGGTTGGAGGATAGGTTAATCGGTAGCTCAAGATTTATTAAAACATCTGATTGCCTCCCACAAAGCCTAACAATTTGACAAGCTCTGCAACTAACGGGCGCGATTAAAAGAATAATAAAGGAAAAACACTGACCTTCGGCCGGCGGAGGTACTCCACGCGCCTCTTCCATCAGTACAGAAAACCAGTCAAGCAGCCGATTTGCCATCTTGTCCAGTGCACAGCCCGCTGGTCCTGCATTTACACCAAATACAAATAAATTTATACAGTCAACGGCGTAAACTTTTCAGCATGTTTATATAACTTACCTGGAGCAGGTCTACGACGTATGCCGCGCTCAGGTAGCACCTCGTTGTGGGACGCTTCGGCCTTTCGTCTTCTCCACTCCTGAATCATCAATATATATCTTATTATATTAATTTATAAGAAACAAAGTCCTGACTGACTGACAGACAAAACACAGCCTAAACCGGTGGTCGAAGAGACTTGAAATTTGGAGGTTGTCTTTTCTCTTGGTGGGTAGAGGTGTAGGTACTATAAAAAATTATTATATATAATATAAGAAAGCGTTTTTCGAAATTTAAACCCTAAGGGGGTAAGAATGGGTGAAAGCTTTTGTATGAAAGTCCTTTGTTTTGAACTTATAGATGTAAAATTTGTAAGTTACTATTTAGTTTTAAATAAAAATGTTGTTCTATAATATTTTTTGACAGGAATGACTTAGGCGGTAAAATTGAGGATGAAACTTTGTATGGAAATTTATATGTTTTTTAAATGTGATAAGAAAATAAATATCTTATCACTATGCAATTAGGCGTGCGCAATCTGCCAATGTGTTTAAATCGCAAGTTACTAATTTTTATATGTTCTCGCCTATATGAAAACTAGGTATTACCGTTTGCACAACCATCTTGCTTATGTATATTTACTTAAATATTTAAATTTGTATGTATATAGGTTGCATTTTAATATGTAAGTAAGTATATTTAGCACTAACATGTATACTTTTCATTCAATTTTAGTATTATTATTTTTTAATTTATGAATATCAATAGATACACCGCCTTTCAAAATGATTGTTTTATCAATGCACAGGATGTCTGAAAGAGATCGCTCTTAGCGATAAGACCGCCTATTGTACATACTTATTTAAGAGAAATTATAGAGAAGATCAGATAATACTTTTGAAGTGATAACTTAGGCTGAACCGATTTGTTACGTAACGCGTTATGGCGCCAGTCTGTCTGGCTTCCCTTTCTCTCACGTATCCTCTTTCACTCTAACCCGCTAGATTAGTTTAAGTTAACACTTCTGTCGAGCATCCCGAGACGCACACCTTTTTTTGTAATTTTTGTTTTTGGGTGTCAATAGTGTATTTGTATTATTCAGTAGGTACTCACTCGGCGGCGCGGTGCGCACGGACAGAAGCCGCGACAGGCGAGCGCGACGGGCGGGGCAGGTCGTCGCACACAGTTGTGCAGGTCGAGGCGACATAGCGACGAGTAGGTTCGGTTATCAGAACCGCACAGGAACTGCGCACGCGCACCTCCACCGCATCCCACGCACCTGCATACCATAATACGTGTCAGTGGTCAGTAATGCGCTTGTGATCCGCCTGACAGTTCCTCTGAAACTACTCGTAAAAATATTAGAAGTTTCCGTTCAAGTCAGAGGGTACAGATGCGAAATTACAACTGTCCTAATAGGAAATGGAAACGGCATTGTCGTCGAGCGTTTGGCTCGTATCCATTATGAGATTGTCACTGATTCTGGACAGGTTTGGAGGAGACATCTTGACCAGATATTGGCCACTGCAGTGCCAAATTAGGGTGGACTGATATGTAGGTACCTACCTACCTCCGTAGAGTATTTATATTCGTGTCGTGATCAGAAGAGCAAAATGTGACTTTTGACACCTTTTACTTACTTACTTACTAACATTTTACCTACATTTTTAGAACACTATAAACTAAAATTGTGTAAACTATGATACTTAGTTCTTATTTTGTTTAAACTAAAACCCATATTTGTGTAACACTTAGCTTCAGTTTCTGGAACGTTTGTCAAAGTTTGATCATCTAACAGACGGAATAAGTACTAACCGCTGATTGGTCACATATCGCGTCATAGAATACCATTGACCAATGAGCGTTTAGTATTTAGTTGGTCAACTAATCAAGGCCGAGACGCTTTCTAGAAAGGATTAGAATGACAATTCTAAATAATTATAATAATTATTCTTCTTTAAGTGCCTCTCCATTATTGAAGATTGGCAGTCAGCTTCTTAAATTAATCTTTGTCAATCGCCAATCTGAGCAATTGCTTCACTGTCTTAATCCCGGTCCACTCCCTGATAATTCGGAGTCAAGGCATCTTTCGTCTACCCGATTTACGCCTCCCGGGTACATTTCCCATCATGATGGTCTGCAGGAAAGAATACCGATCATGCCGTAGAACATGTCCGAGGTAGGCGACCTTTCTCTGCTTGACAGTCCAGATCAGTTCGACATTCTTTCCCATTCGGCGCAAAACTTCTACGTTCGTGACTTTATCCGTCCAACTGATGCAAAGCATGCGACGGTAAGACCACATTTCAAAAGCTTCTACTTTTTTATATAGCTCTGCTTTCATGGTCCACGCTGGTCACACCCATACAAGACGACTGGCCAGATGTAGCATTGAAGGAGCCTGGTTCTCAATTCGATGGAGCGTTGACGACTGCACAGGACTTACTTATAATAATATACCTTAAATGAAAACCTTATAATGATTATTCTATTCAATTGTGGGTAGTTTTAAATCAGTTTAGATTAGTTTAGAAAACACGAAATTATTTGACAAGTCAATTTGCACTAAACATACCTACCCACAATTGAACAGAAATGGCAAATTTAAGAATTGATATTCGCAACGCAAGGAGTTTGAATATTCGAATAGGATAAGAACTACCATAATTTACTAATAATAGGTACTTTTGAACTATCGTGGTAAGTAGGTATAAGTACCGACGTCAACAAGTTATTTCACACCTTTTAGTGTTGAAGTCGGTTCCATTTTTGTTATTTCCATCCATTTTTGTTTACTTAGTGTAGTGGCCCTTGCTACTTGCGGGATGTCTTTCACCGTTAATGATATCATCCAATCATCAAAATTGGCTTATTAGACATAGTTTTCTGTTATTGGAGTGTAACTCAAAGACTGCTTGTCCGAATTTGATGAAATTTAAATGGGTGGCCCCTTCTCGGAAGTATAGGTACTCTACCAATCAAAAAAATAATCTACAAAATCGGTTCATAAACGACGAAGTTATCCGCGAACACATAGAAATAACATATATATACATATACATGTATGTAATTCTATTCGTCCGATTGAGAAACCTCCGCCTTTTTTGAATTCGTTTAAAAATAGATATTATAGTTCGCTAGTTTAGTTTGGTGTTCTGGACAAGCGATTGTACCAGTATATTATATACATACTGAGGATGGCGTAGAGATCGTAGACGTAAAACTTACCGGTCAGGAGCAATGCCCCCATCTTCTGTTTCAGCTCGATCACGTACGCTTCCACCTCCATCGTAGAACACATCGTCATCCTCTTCGCCACGTTCGCTTCCTGCTCCACCACCACCGACGCTGCTCGCAGTCACTATCACGTCCCTGAAACGCAATGTTAACGATATATATATCTGAGTCTATCTACCCCTTTTGCCCTAAGATACTTTTACATGTTATAATAATTATGTTGTTATTTATACGGCAATGTTTATTAAGTGACATAAACAAGGAATATTTTACTCTCTACCGAGAGGACATAAATGATTTATGATGTTTTATCATTGAACAGGTTCCGAAAGACCGACTCCTCTTCGAAAGAGCGGGGTCAATTCCACAAACTAAAGTACAATCTGATATTATTATTGTAATATTGTGTTATGATGTGCGTTGTCCGGAATAAATCTTATTTCTTTTTTTCGTACTTTCTCAATCGAACCGTAGCTGAACAGCGACTTTTATGCGTTTTCCTATTGGTATTGAAAAAACAGTTCAGCTGCAGTCACGTTTCTATTGACGCCAGCGATCAATCACAACTATATGTTCATAATCTATAATGTTAGCAGCATATTATGCTGCTAACATTATAGATTATGAACGCGTTGTTAACTCATATTTGTATAAAGTAGCGTCTAATATATATTTATTATAAAGAACCGTTTAAGTTACGTTTACGTGACGCTACGTTCCAATTTGTCTATAGATATAGTAGAATGGGTTTTTGCCTAATTATCGAACGACAACACGAGTTGGACTGCAGTTGCAATGGGATAGATTAATGAACGTGTGTGAAATAACAGAATTGGCCTCCTGAACGCTGAGCGATTAGACCATTGTGATGCTCACCCTTTACGTAAGATTTCTTTTTTGGTAGCGCAGAGTGCGGTGAATGCGTCACGCAAGAGGCACACCTCGCGCTTCTTGCACACCAGCGAGCGACAGAGGGAATCTGCAACACAACCCAGGATATACATGATAATCACGTGAAGATGTCAGCTCCACGGAAGGATATATTCCGTGGTCGGCTCACATACGCATCCAATGGAACGACACCAAATTATCGGAATCATTAGCCGACCATCACCAAACCATTCTAAAATCTTTTAATTTTTTACCATTATTTCTACTAGTTGTAATGTGTTGAAACTTTGCATAAGTAGATCTTTGCGTTTCCGAAGTCCCTTCCGCTGACCGAAATCGGTCCGTGAACAGTTGACAGCCACGTCCCCGAACAGAAATCGGCTCGCCGACCCTCATGGCAAAACTTTTTGTTGGATCGTTAGTGGGTCGCCTTATTTGAATGAACTAAGGTATTAGTATCGAAGAACAATATATTATGTATATTTTAGCTGTGGTAGAAATGTTTCGAATTTGAAATATTTTGACTTTTAAATACCTACTGTACATTATGTTTTGGTTGGATTAATGTAGTTGGGCCATTCTTCTTTTTTACGTCACATTTAGCACCATCAAAAATAAATTTTCAAAAAAAATTTTGTTTGTTTTTTTTTTGTTTTCGAGTACTCTAATTTGTTACTTAATTACTTAAGATTCCGAAAACATACTCAGCAGCGATGATTTCTGAATAATTATTTAAGAAATTTCTAGTTGTTTTGGGATGGTGCAGCAAAAATCAAACACCTCTGTCACAGTATGACTTTTAATTTTATTTTGGCATGCAAAATCACAATATAGTTTTAATTTGAACTATGTGTACAACAAATTAAAATGTTTAACTAACTAACCAAATTTAGCTCTTTTTCTTAAGAACATTATAATAATATTTAACTTTCTTCATACTCTGTCACGTTTTTGTGCCACTGACTAGACCAACTTTAAAAATTAACTGTTTTACAGGATATTACTTAAATGTAAATTTAAATGGATATATGAATTGAAATACTTTCTATCATATTCAGAAACAAGTTTTTTAGAAAAACAAATAGCGAGCACGCCAGACTAGCTTGAAAAATTTGCTGTACGGAGACATATTGTGACGGAGTGGTAAATACTGTAACAGAGTAGTAATTTAATAACTAGAAAAGGTCATTAACGATATGTTTAACAACATTATTTCAGAAATAGGAACTTGTATTTAAACATATTAAATAATAACTTCTATTTCTATCTAATTAGTTGAAAACTTACTTAACTTACATAACTAAATGATTTTTCAGTAGGTATTGAAATTATGATTTGACTTTTGATATCAGTCATTGCTACTTTTAAAAACTAAAAATCAAGGTTTTACTTTTACATTTCAAACATATCGATTGGCTCTTTAAACTCTTTTTGTTTGGCTTTAGAAGAATTGTAACTAAGTTTTCAAACATTACGTCTGAAACATCCGACTCTACCAACTTGAAAAGTCTTCCGCTTGTTCCAACATGTCTAAAGAACAAGACCCTTACATCTCCTTCTTCATCAACATTGCTTTGGGCTACGCCTAAATAGGTGTATTCAGTTTTTCTTTGACTAACAACCTTTACAAGAAGATATGTGCCTTCTTTGATGGAATATGGATGGAGCTCGTTTGTGGAAATCTTTAGATTATTATTTGAAGTGCTGGGATTATATATCTGGGAATATTATCATCGTCGTTTGTATTTTTCATTTTTTTTATCGCACTATGGCGGTAAGCATTATTGAAGTTTGTGATGACAATTAGAAGATCATCGTCGGCGACGTAAGTTGGGTCACTTAGGCATGGTGTTGGTGGATTAGCTGTGGTTGTTTCGATTAGAGGATCATCATCGTCAAAGTAAATTGTGTCATTTAAGCAAGGTGATGCTGGATAGCCTGTGGTCGGTGTGGTGATTTCAGGTTCAGACAGTGGAATGGCTGTTGTAGTCTCAGATTCAGGAAGCGGATGGTAAGTCTTGATGTTGTAGCATGAACAAAAATTTTCGCAAAAATCTGCTGACAGAGCCATCACTGGGTAGTCACGGCTATAACAAAAGGTAACACCAATGCTAACATTAAAAAGCTAAAACACGATATTTTTCCGTTAATTAAACACTGTAACGTTGAAATTTCATACAAAAGCTACCACTCCGTCACATAATTTACTACTCCGTCACGCCTGGCGTGACAGAAGTGTGGTGTGACGGAGGTGTAAAATAACAATGAACAAGATTCTCACAATTTCAATTATCAATTATTCAAAAAAAATTTGTGCCCAGTTGCAAGGTTCACAAAAAAATAATCAATCTAGAAAATATAGAACAAATAAAATGAAATGTGCGGCAATAAATTTACGTGACAGAGCATTCGCCGAATTAAAGCACGCACCTCCTGCGACAACTCTCGGGCGACTCGCTCGGCCGGCTAAGGAGAAGGGATGTTGAAGGCGGATTGAGGGAGGAGCGGGGCGTTTGCCCGTGGCATACGCTCAAGGTCAAAATAGTAGTTGCATTATTATCCGACAAAATTAAGTGACCGAGGCAACCACTAAATTCGCACTTCGGTCGAAGACGTAAAGTTCATATTGGAACTTTTTGGTTAGTTTAGTTCATATGTTTTAGATGCGTATATTGCATGAATGCTTAGTATTTTGCTTTGTGATTGGCATTCAAACATTTTATAATCCCTTATAACATTTCTACCTACTAGGTGTTTGAACGCAGCGACTGGAGCTGGGAGACACCTAAAATTTGTATGAAAACACCTTCGTCACACGATTTGACTCCTCGGTCACGCTGATTTTCCTTAAAAATTCATAAAATTAGATCATGTCAACTAAACACCTGAGTGATCGTATAGTATAAAAGACACTGTAACAACGATTTAAAAAAAAAGTCTATTTATTTTTCAGATATAATTTTTTATCTGAGGGAGACAGCAAATATGACGTAAAAAAAAAGAATGGCCCAGTTACTAGTTACCAGACTCCTTGAATGGGTGCACAGAATAAAATCAGAGTACCTACTACATAATAATAAACCCATACATTTTGGATTATTTATTGTTTTCTTTAGAAGTCCAATTCAAATTAAAAATTAAATAAATAAAATTAATTATTAAAACCTCCAAAAGAATACAAAAAAGAGCACCAATATTTAATATAGGCATAGAATATAAAGATATAGGTACCTACCTTCCTATGTTCAGGATTATTAGTCTTACATTAAAGACCGATTACAACGATGTATGACGATCACAGACCATAGTGGATGTGATATTTAATAGGTTAAAAAAAAACTTACTGTGCGGGTCGTAGACATATCTCCTTGGGCGACGCTCACCCGCTTCCTGCTGAATGAAACAATCCGTTAGTTATAATAAGTATAAGTAAGTATGTATATACGAAACGATTGAGAGAATCTATGGATGTATAGTCACTAGATAACTACGTAATAAATTATACGGAGTATATTTAGAGTAGTAGGTATGTCCTGGAGTTACGCAAAATATTATCTCGATATATCTATTTCATCAAAGAACAAAAAAATGTAAATGCGACATCGCTATACATGGCCCAATTTCCACCTCTGCACTCAAAGTGCTTCGCCCTACATTTATGACTTTTCTGCCCGACGCTTCGTTTGCGGGCCTAAAGGAAGGATCCACGAACAATACCTACTTAGGGGTATATAAATATTATACATAAAAGTTTTGGAAAAAAATACCTAACTAATATACTTATTATAATACGCGATTTAATCCCTTTAAGTTTTGTAACACATTTCAATGTTAACGAGATTTTAACACGTTTTGCTTCATATTTAAGCCCCAAGTTACATCGAAAAGAAGCATAGGTAGAAAGAAGAAGCATCTCTCTATCATGTAGCCGAAAATATTATGTCGAGTAGATATTGGGTTAAGTAGGTACGTACCTATATAAATACTTAAGTAGGTAGATAATTTGTTTCATAGATAAATAAAACATAAGATAACAAACAGACAGCAGTAATTTACAAAAGGGCTAATTCTTGATCTGTTTCTTATTATGAACACACCTTTTATATTTCTAATGTACAGCTTTTGGTCTCTACGTTTTAATAAATTATCAAACAGGCGAGACAACCACGTAGAGTCAGTTAATTGCTCGTCCTCTACCAGTTTTGCGGATTTTTAATAAGTAGGAAGTGTTGTAGGAAAATTATATTAGATTTGCTGTATATGCCACCTCGTAAAGAATTTTCTATAGCTACAAACATTTGTATGTCATCGTATAGAGAACCTAATATAGGTAGAGAACATAATAAACTAAGAATATTTGAAGTTACACGTATCTACTAGGCACTGTCTTACTATTCTTTATTCTGTGGTACCTACTATCAATACACACGACACGTTGACTTTGAAATTACTTTGATAGTTGATGAAAACAGTGGTATTAAGCTACCTATAGTTCGGCTACAGGCTGAAATTAGAATGTTCCATACTATAGGTACTTACAACATAAGTAGATAGGTAGGTAGGTATTGTAAACTTAGTTAATAAATTTTCTCTATGTTGAGACCAAGACGGTGACTGGTGAAATGTGTGCTTACTTATTTTTATACACCTTTGCCGATCCCTTCGTGTATGCACCGGTAGGTACAGTTGTGCACGCGCGCGCTTACTACAAGCTCCCCTTTGCGTCCCAGAGACTTTTATATGCGTCAGTTTCGTTCATAAAATGTCTTTTGTTTTAATTATCACGGTGTAGGAAGGATTAAAGCTTGACTTTTAGAAAAAACTGCCCGGCTATATCGTACTATGACAACATTATAGCACGGAGCTTGCATGGTTTTTTACAAAGCTGATAGTAAGACCCCAGGGCACTTAGGCACGTATTACGGTACCTACCTGCACGATACTAAAGACTTAGGTAGGTTAGAGTAGATAAGATATATTTGTAAAGCAAAAATTTAAAGCTACGAAACACGTGTAATATGACGCGATATGACAGGCAGGCTTTCTACTCTAATATTCAGAAACGTGAGGTTTCAGTTCCTGAATAAATGAATGAGTAACGAGCTCGCGTTCGTCGGTTCGTCCGCATATTATATCTACCTACACACCTACAAGCAGAATAACAGATTGGGTACTAACGAAGGAGGAAGAAGAGAAATATAAGCTGAGCCTTACCTACCTATAGTGCGTTCGAATAGATCACTTGATCGTTTTAGCGAAAATAACGCTAAAAACGCTCACAAGGGGAGTTAGAATTGGGATCTACGGGTGAAAATGTCGTTCATGCCTCTTTTTGTTCAGCGCTCGGAAAGCTGAGGTATTTTTACCACCAAAAAGTGCAATTTGTGACCCACGTCCGGAGCATGGTTGTTTGTGATCGTTATTTGACAGCTATGTATTTGACAGCATAATCATGCGATTTTAGGTCTTATGCTCAGTTGAGCGTTCGAATAGGGTGTGGGCAAAAGTGGCAAAAATAACGTTTTTGAGCTTTACGAACGCTTTAACAAAAGAGCCATCACTGACAACGCCACCAATGTCCTCATAAGCTAAACGAGCGCACCTCTACATATTAGTGAATGACAATTACCGCACAACCATTTGCTATACGACTATAGATACGATACGTGGAATCAGACTACCGTGAAATCGACCTGGCAAATTGAAGGTGACCCATTCATTACCTTCTAAAAATGAGTAAGTATTCTCGGAGAAATAGAGCTCGTTTGCATGGGTATATTTAAAAAAAATATATTTATTAAATTTATTTTTTTTACTTTACCTATATCAATTTGAGTGGTCAAAGTAGTCAGATATAGGGTGTGTGCAACCAAATAGGTACTGTAAAGTTTTCAATTAAATAAAAATGTAATGCTACTGGTTGGTAAGCGCATATAGGTAGGTAGATTGAAAACGGCTGGATCAATTTGGATAAGTATAACCTACCCGATTTTTTATCCCGATTCCTAATAAGGTGTTTAGGCAAACGTCGCCAAGAAAATTAGAAAATTTGGCGAAATGAGTGCTGTTTTCTATGGTAGGTATAGATACGACCATGGTACGACAATATTTGTAGGGTCATCGTGTTTTTCTACCGACTTCCAAAAAAAGGATGAGGTACTCAATTCGACTGTATTTTTTTATGTTTGTTACCTCACAACTTTCGACTGGGTAAACCGATTCTCAAAATTATTTTTTGTTTGAAAGCTGGTGCTTCCCGTGTGGTCCCTTTAATTTCATCAAATTTGGTCTAGTAGTTTTTGAGATACACTCCAATAACTGAATAGAATGGAAGTTGGTATTAAATTTTTCAAACTGTACTTGTTTTTCAATAAAACCAACAAGCGAAGGTCGCCATTTTTTACCTGAAACTTGGGTTCTATCATTTATGAAATGCACAAATTAATATCAAATGTTGTAGAAAAGCTGACTACAGTGTGATTATTATGAAATGCACAAATTAATATCGAATGTTGTAGACAAGCTGACTACAGTGTGATTATTATGAAATGCACAAATTAATATCGAATGTTGTAGACAAGCTGACTACAGTGTGATTATAACCCCTATAATATGTGTTACCTCAAACATACAATACTGATTTATGCAATGACATACAGTAATTTGCAGTTGTAATGATTGATGAAACATGATTAATGAAAAGACAATTTTTTTAGGACTGTATTTTTTTCATAGCAGCGAAAAATATCTTCGACTAAGGCATTTTTCCCAAAAATATGTAATTTTAGTAGGTTAGTAGTTTTAGTAGAATAAAAATCTACCTTGGCTAATTTTTGTTGATAACCTCATATAAGTAATTTTGTCAATTACTGTTCAGTTTCGATTTTATTTTTTTATTCCTCACTGCACACTGGTTCAAAAATAATTATAATGCATGCGATTACACACCCGTGAATCCCGTGATGGCAATGCGTTAAGAAATTTACTAATATACATAGCTAATATATCTGCGGTTACTGAAGTAGTACCTAGCTACTTCTCTTGCAAAACATAATAAATTCAGCAAACTATATATTCATATTCATATTCATATTCATATTATACATAGGTAGGTAGGTATACAAAGGCATCGGCATTACTTACTTTACAATATGGACCTATGTAGGTAATAGAATTGTGCAATTATACAGAACGTGTTTTTTATCGTTTAATAGCGGTTGAGTTTATAGATGTAAGTACTTGTATATCTGATTCTCTATTATATTACCAACTGAAAACTAGTTTAATTAACAACTAGAAAACGATTCTAGCGTATGTAAAGCACAGCGTAACCTATAAGTAAACGCTAAGTAGAATATTTAGATAAAATTCATAAGCTCTACCCTGCTGCAGTGACTTCCCCTTGTAACTGCTTTACCCCTGTGAGGATTATGCTATCAGTGCAAGATATTATAATAGGTAAGGCAAAAAGGTAGCGAAAACGAAAAAAGGAGCAAACAACCATCTCAAGGCGGTCTAAGTTTATGGGAATATATACGGGCGCGCGCGGGAATCGATTTGTTATTATTTGAGGTCAAATTCTGTGGCAAACGATTAACCGCATTCGGAGTCGCTCAGTCCGCCTGGAGGGCACGGATGTTAGTAGCCTAGGTCATCTGTGGAGGGTCGGGGCTCACCGCGTCGTCATCGAACTCGAAGTCTTGGTCGGCACGCCGCGCTGCAGTCGCCAGCGCTAGAAGCACCGCCACCGTGCCCGCCCACATGCATGTTCGCATCGTTCTGCTTTGCTATACTTGGAGGTTACACGCGCCCGATCCCGAGCTCCGCGCGCGCAATACTGCCGCCCCCGGACCCCCGTCCCACCACACCTCCTATGCTATGGCGCGCGCACCCCCGCTTGCTGTAAAACCTCTCCCGCCGTAAAACCTCTCGAAAGCCTTCGCATACTCACTACGCAGTAACTGTTATTTAATCTGTGCGTCAGTGAAGTAGCTCTTTCCTAAACTGTCGCAGTGACTGCGAATTGGCTTTCTGGTTTCTGCCTTTCTGCGGCATCGTTGCATTACTATACTACTCAACACACACAGAACAATAGGTACTTACTATATAAAACAGAGGAACACGATACGTGCTGCGGCCGGAGGTTTCAGTTTCTAATGGGTCAGCTTCCGTTTTTATAAATCCTAGTTATTGCTTTATTATTGGTAAAGTGACATGCGATTTGTACAGGTGGATTTTTGAAACGAGAAAGTGGACGAGGACAGGTTACCTTAACCGTTACAGTTACAGGAAAACGTTCTTAGGAGGCTATCCATAACTTTTTGATATATTCTGAATTGTATTCACAGAATTTGGAAAAAAATACCAAAATAATTCTTTTAACGCCAGTATTTTGATCACAGTACGAAATAAGATCGATTGGCAACAAAAAAAAATTCGAGCTGTTTTGAGGAAGGTAAAAAAAACGTATGGATAAAGTTTTTAGCGATTTTTTTAGCACTCACACCTCAGTTGGCTCCATAGAGCATTTTGATCTCTATGTGAAATAGGGTCGATTGGCATAATAAAACATTTTTTTCGCTGACTCTACGTGTTTTCCCATATCTATAAATGCAGTGCAGTATATCACAAAATGTTATGGACGGTCTGCTCCTAGGAACGTTTTCTTCTAACTATAACGATTAGGGTACCCTTACTCTCGTTTCAAAAATTCACCCTGTATACCTAGTACTTAAGTGGATTCAGTAAGAAGGTAATACAAATAAAAATATTAAAATGAGTAATAATCGATTATTCCCCGTGACTTGATTGCGGACCATCGTTATAAAAATATTAAATAGTATTGGTACTGGTTCTATTCTACTGGTAGAGTAGGACCAATAAAATTATTTTTGCCCGTGGTACTACTTTTTACATTATTTAGAAACAAAAAAATACATATCATTTTATAATGAAAATGTAGTATTTAATAAGTACGTGTATTTTTGAAACTCCAGACGATTTAAAAATATTTTATGCTCTTAGCTACGCGACTTTTTTACTTTTA
This sequence comes from Selenia dentaria, assembly GCA_917880725.1. Classification (NCBI taxonomy): domain Eukaryota; kingdom Metazoa; phylum Arthropoda; class Insecta; order Lepidoptera; family Geometridae; genus Selenia; species Selenia dentaria. Next base: position 12,551,634 of record OU862888.1, on the reverse strand, counting down.
AGTACTCTATACATACACCTAAAAAAATACATTTTAAGTAATTGCCAACAACGCAGCATCCAATATTTATGCTGGTTCTTAGCAATTGAGTTTGTATTTGCGAAATATAATTAAAAAAAAAAATTAAACAGACTTTTCATTCTACTCTATGTTAATTATACATTATGATATAAAAACTGGTCAGATATTGATCTTTTTTATTATTATTACATGAGAGCACATGAAAACCAAGCACCAGCTTTCGATTAAAAAAATAATCATCAAAATCACTTTACAAAAGTGTTGAAAGAAAAAATAAATAGGCGAATTGAGAACCTTTATTGTACCTATGTCGGTTGAAAATTATCACTTTGAATGAAATTGGGCGACTTTTTATCGAATTTATGCTGCGTTTTATATTTGCATTTACTTGTAAGTTGTATTTTTGTAAAATTGTCAGGGGACGTTACATTCTTATATATATAAAAATAAGTCCAGTATAAATATTATGTTATTATAAAAATATTTTCTGCACACAATTTTCATATAGTAGTATAAGTAAAGAGAATTAATACCTACATATTTTAGTTGTAATAGAATCACGGGTATACGAAGTTACCTGTGGTTCTATCATAGGACTATGGGTAGTTTGCCCGTGGTGCGATTAATAGAACCACATGCAAACAAAATTGCCCATGGGTCGATCAGTAGTACTTAGTAATGGGACCACGGGCAATAAACGGATATTATGCTAGCCAGGTGCTAAACGGCATGCCTACCCTTATAGTGAAACCCAGCACTTTGAAATTCATAACCCTGCACCCAGCATATTACCTATTCATTACAATGATGTAATTTCACATTACACATCACAACAGTTACATCCATCATAGTGCCACAGAATAAATAATACAGTACTATATCACTGGCCCCATACAAAATACGCGTTGACTGTTAAACTTCTTCCTTTTTAGAGTTCCCTACCTCTAATGGAAAAGGGAACCTTTAAGGATCACTTTGTTTATATCGAATACTCGGCTCTACGGTCTCTTACAGGTGTAAAAATATCAAACTTGGAAGTCAACGCGAACAAAAGATAGAATGACCGTTTACGTTGCATAATAGGGAATCAAAACGTGTAGTGTACTTCCCGTTGACCCAGTCATGAAATTTGGCAAGATGCAATTAAATATGTTGTTTAGTTCAAAAACGGTATCTATCCAAAACTTATTATTTGCGGTTGGTGCAGTGCAATAACCGCGTCTAGGTATCACATGGCAAAGTTAAGTTTGTCGGAAAATGTCTTCAATCGCGAACTATTGAGCTTATGTGAGGTACATAAGCTCAATAGTTCGCCTACAATTTATATAATCGCAAACCTACAAGTTTACACGGAACCCTCAGTGCGCGAGTCCAACAAGCGCTTGGCTGTTTTTAATGAATGTACTCGTAGTGATTGTGGTAAAAGGTTTTCTCGTAACTTTATTAAGACTACTTAAATACAAAGATGTGCGTACGGTAGTCTTACTTAAAATTTTATTAAGCCAGTGTATTTTATAATAGTTGTGTACATAAGTGCACTATTATTGTTAATGGTTATAGTTTCAAGTCTGTCCTATACAGATAAATAAAATTGAAGTGTCTGTTTGTAATTCCATATTAACATCTTTTTACTAAATGCATATGAAAGTATATACCTATATTTATATATACTTACATTAAAAACTATTTTTAATATTTTTGTCTGTCTGTTTGTATCTCTGCTACACTGCTACGGCTGGGCCGATTTTAACAGGGCTTAAATCGATATCAGATATCTCGGAATAGCACATACAGATAATACGTTTCATCATCATCCATCACCACGCGGATGAAACCGCGGGGCGGAGCTAGTTATACTATATTTATATAGGAAGACAGACTCAGCTTTTCTGTAGGTGTGTCCCGTCCGGTGACGCTGTAAATGGCGGTAGAGGCTAACAGCATTAGTCAGTTCGAAAAAAGAACTTTTCTGTAGTCTGTAGAATAGCTTGAGCCACGTCGTCGCCAGTAAATGTGACTGTTTGTTACTCTGTGCTCTCGCTGCGACGGCATCCCTTCCCATACCAGTTTCTCTTCACGCCTCTCACAATCCCCGCGCACTCGAGACCACCGAGACTCCTTGTCGCCCGGCGCCTGGTGCGCCACCACCGCTTTGGCACGGTAATGTTAAATACTTATCATGCCTTGGCCTTATCGAGGAGAAACACCGTTGATTATCTCGTTCTTAGAACCGTAAATGTAGCCACTATATGGGGGGTATACTTAGTCGGGGTTACCTATCTAGAATTTTCTCAGCACAAACAAAAGAATGAACTGATATAATAACCCAAAAAATCGAATCGAATTCGAAGTTTGAAATTGAAGGCTTTTTTACCGACATACTATTTTCAGCCAGTCTTTTTAAAAAGCGGATCATAGCAGATCGACCCATATAAAAAAATTGGCTAATTTAAAAGTTTGACTTCTTTACCGAAATGTATGGGAAAAGTTTTTCGCGATTTCTGACAATTCTAGTTCTCAAACCTCAGTCGGTCCAGTAGAGACTTATAAGAAACAGGATCGATTGGCATCAAAAAAAGTTTTTGTTTAAAATTACAATTTTCTTGCCGACTGTTTATTTTTTCCAAAATCTGTAAATGCATTTCAGAATATCTTAAAAATGTATGGATAGTCTCCTAAAAACGTTTTCCTGTAACTACAACGGCCCTTACTGTCCCGTCTCAAAAGATCACCCTGATGTTCTTCGTCACGCTATAGCTTGAGAACGGTTTTACCGATTTCATTCATTAGATGTTTTCTAATACTTCGTAGAAGGTTCTTACATTATAAAAAAAATTAGAAAAGACGGGAGACTACGGTACGGTAATCCATGATTACGGCGAGGCCGAAGGCCGAACCTAATACGCGAACGAAGCCGCGGGCAGTGTAAAAAATATATATAAAAAAATTAGACTGTATCTTATGTTTTCAAATGTTTCATATCTCGGGGAAGGATATAGGATACTTTTCATCATTATCATCATCCATCACCATGCGGGTAAAACCGCGGGACGAAGCTATTACAATACAATACAATACAAAAATTCTTTATTGAGTACCAATCTTATAGAAAACAAAACATAATACAGTAAAATAGCACTACAGTAGATTGGACAATTGGCGGCCTTATCGCTATAGCAATCTCTTACAGGCAACCATGCATGGATATAATTCTTAATATTAATGCGGTAGTAGATGGTACATAAAAACAAACTTTTTTATCTGGAAAATAAGTGCTAATAGAAATTAATAATATATATATATATATATATATATTATAAAATAACAAATAATGACAAACAACAAACAAATACATAATATTAAAATATAAACATTAATACAATATTTTAATACATAATAACAAATTATAATAAAATATAATATTCAGTAGGTGCTTGATAAATATTCCTTCTTCACCATATCTTTGAAAGACGAAATTGACTTTGCTTGCCTGATATTGACAGGCAGCGCATTCCATAGGTGGACAGCATGTTTAGTAAATTACTTACTATATACATACATTGATGACAGGACAGGTGTTCAATTGCAGTGTGTTTATGGAACGAAGAGAGAGGGTATGTGTAAGATGAAGGAACTGAAAACTTTCCTTGAGATAAAGAGAATACTGTAGAGAAGAGAAAGCACATGAGCATCTCGGCGACGTCAAATTGGTAACCATTTGAGCATATCGCGATATTCACTGACATGATCATACTTACGCAATCCAAATACAAATCGAATGCAACAACTTTGTAAGCGCTCAAGCTTATTCAGCTGTTCCTCTGTTAGGTCCAAGTAGCATGCGTCAGCATAATCTAGTATAGGAAGTAAGAGAGATTGTGCTAGAGTACTTTTGGTAGATTGTGGGAGAAAGTTACGTAACCTCCTAAGGGATCCAGCTGTTGCAAATATTTTTCGGCTGATACAGTATATATGTTGAGGCCCCCATGAAAATTTTCGGTCAAAGATAACCCCCAAATTTTTAACTGTTTCGTCAAAAGGAATGTTTGTATGGTCGAAGATAACCTGAGGAAGACGGAACCAGTCAATTTTAGATTTCATCCTAGAACTGCCGATAACAATGACCTGGGTTTTCAACGGATTTACGCTAAGGCCAAACGATTTACTCCAACTCGAAATCTGCATTAAGTCCGCATTAATCCGATTAATAGCCTGATGCAGGTCATCTAAAGGAGCCTGTATATTTGTAGGTCGTATGCTTAGAGATGGTAGGAAGAAGATAACTGACTTGAAATTGAATATAAAAATTGCGAACAGTAAAGGAGATAAAACGCCGCCCTGAGGAACACCAGCTGACGTATTACACCAAGATGAAAAAGCGTCATCAATACCAACACGTTGCCGGCGAACATACAGATAACTATGGAACCAGTGAACAGCTGTTGGAGATACGTTAAGAGTGCGAAGAATTGCAAGTAAGACATCAAAATCAACGTTATTGAAAGTATTACTAAAGTCTAGTAGTGAAAGCACAGTCAATTGCCCGTTACTCATACCATACGGAATATCATCTGTGATTTTAACCAAGGCAGACAAGGTACTATGACCAGGTCGGAAACCAGGTTGAAAAGGATTAAGAAGAGAATTTCTGATAAGGAAAGAGGAAAGTTGGTGATGAACAAGACGCTCTAACACTTCGAAAGAAAAGGAAGAATAGAAATAGGACGAAAATCAGAAAAACAAGAAGGATTATATTTTTTGGGAAGTTATTTGTGCTTCTTTCCACACTGAAGGGAAATCATCATCATCATCATCATCATCATCATTATCAGCCGGAAGACGTCCACTGCTGAACATATGCCTCCCCCATAGAACGCCACTTGGACCGGGTACTCGCTTCCTGCATCCAGCGATTCCCCGCGGTTTTTATGAGGTCGTCGGTCCACCTAGCGGGGGGCCGGCCTACACTACGCCTTCCGGTGCGTGGTCGCCACTCGAGAACCTTTCTTCCCCATCGGTTATCAGCTCTGCGAGCGATGTGGCCTGCCCATTGCCACTTCAACTTGCTAATTTTGAGAGCTATGTCGGTGACCTTAGTTCTCCTACGGATCTCCTCATTTCGGATCTTATCACGCAGGGAAACCCCAAGCATAGCCCTCTCCATTGCTCGTTCAGCGACTTCAAGCTTGTTAATGAGGCCTACAGTAAGGGACCACGTCTCAGTGCCATAAGTCATCACTGGCAACACACACTGGTTGAAAACCTTGGTTTTCAGGCTTTGAGGTATTGGGGACGAAAAGATGGATCGAAGCTTCTCGAACGCTGCCCATCCGAGCTGGATTCTTCGTGTGACCTCCTTGTCGAAGTTGGACCTACCTAATTGGACAGTCTGTCCCAGGTAGACGTACTCGTCTACAACTTCGAGTGTATCGTTTCCAACAATTACCGGTATAGGTGGAACATGGACATTGGACATGATTTTCGTCTTATCCATGTTCATCTTAAGACCAACCTGTTGGGAAACTCTACTGAGGTCGTTGAGCATGGTGCCGATATCCTCGAGCGACTCCGCCATTATAACTATATCATCGGCAAAACGAAGGTTAGTGATGTATTCGCCATTAATGTTGATACCACATCCTTTCCAGTCCAAAAGTTTGAAAACATCCTCCAATGCGTTAGTGAACAGTTTCGGAGAGATGACGTCTCCCTGTCTCACACCTCTCTGCAATGGAATTTGTTCCGTACTCTGGTCCTGTAATCGGACTGACATAGTGGCCTTGCTGTATAAACACTTCAACGCTTCGATATACCTATAGTCAATTTGGCATCGCTGCAAGGACTGCAGTATGGCCCACTTCTCGATAGAATCAAAGGCTTTCTCGTAATCCACAAACGCTAGACACAGTGGCTGATTATACTCTTCGGTCTTCTGTATAATCTACCGTAGTGTATGAATATGGTCTACGGTGCTAAAGCCTCTTCGGAAACCGGCTTGTTCGGGAGGCTGGAGCTCATCAAACCTGCGTGCGAGACGGTTCGTGATGACTCTCGAAAACAGCTTGTACACGTGGCTCAAGAGCGATATGGGCCTATAATTCTTCAATAAGGTTATAGTTTTTCGAAGAACAGCACCACCACGCTCTTGTGCCATGTTTCCGGTGTTTTGCCTTCGAAGATGACAGAATTGAATAACTTCTGGAGGACTAAAAGTATCGGTCTACCACCCGCTCTCAGAAGTTCAGTCGTAATTCCGTCCTCTCCTGGCGCCTTGTTGTTCTTAAGCTGTTTGAGAGCCATTCTAATCTCGTACAGGCTGATGTCCGGGGTGTCTTCGGTATAGTGTCGGACTAACTTTGCTCTGGTGTCCTGAGCTGCTTCAGTAACGGGTTCGCGCGTCGAGGTATATAACTGTCGATAGAAGCTCTCAATCTCTCTCAGAATCTCAGGCTTGGATGTTTACCGTAATCCGACATATCAACTGCGGACTGCAGTCTCATTTCGTTCCGTTCTGCCATTAGTTTCAGAGTTTCTTTTGAGAGTTTTTGAGCTTTCCTGCGGCGTTTGGTCTCACAGAATTCGGACCCAACCGCTTGGACAGTTTCCACCAACCCGTTGTTCAACTCATCCACTGTGTCGCATTCAGCTAAGCACTGAAAACGGTTTTGAAGTTCAAGTTGAAACTTTTCGGGGTTTTGGATTTGGGCACGATTTGGACGGAGCGTAGACTTCACCAGACGTGACCTCTCAAGCTTGACATTGATATTCAATGCGCCTCTTACGATGCGGTGATCGCTGCCGGTTTTTACCTTGCTGATCACAGAGACGTCATTGAATATGCGCTTATTGGTCGTCATGATGAAGTCTATCTCGTTCGTAGTGGAACCGTCGGGACTCATCCACGTCCACTTCCTGGATGGCCGCTTCATGTAGAAGGAGTTCATCATAAAGAGTCCCTCCTTCTCCATGAAGTCAGCTAGCCTCTGTCCCCTCGAGTTCCGCTGCCCGTATCCAAATGGCCCTACTCTCAACTCATCACGTTTCCTTGTGCCTAGCTTTGCGTTGAAGTCTCCCATTACAACAGTGAAGTAGGTTTTAGAACTATGCATGGCCCTGGATATATCCTCGTACATACTTTCTACTTCATTTTCCGAGTGTGCCGAGGTTGGTGCGTATACCTGTATAACCTTCAGCGAATACCGTTTGGTTATTCTGAGTATAAGGAACGCTACCCTAGCCGACACACTATCGACTTTCACTACGTTGTTAACGAGAGACTTGCGGACGAGGAACCCGACACCACCCTGGGATTGTTGGTCTCCCTCCCGGTGGAAGAACAAGTTGCCGGAATTTAGAATTATCGTGTCCTGTCCCTGTCTTCGGACTTCAGATAATCCCATGACATCCCAGCGTAACTTGAGCGTCTCTTCCTCTAATTCGTGCATCTTTTCGTCGGTCCTGAGCGTGCGTGTATTGTATGTTGCCAGGGCCAGGGGTCGTTTTTGGGATTGGTAGCCGGAGCTCTGCCGGAGATTCTTCGCACCCCCTGCTCCAACGTTACAATGGCCGCTACCGTAGCCACGGATAGCAGAGCTGCCGGGAACTGGGGGCCGTGGTTTAATGTTAATTGTCATGGGATTTGCCTTAATGCACCACGCTTTGCAGGCGTCTTGGCGATCGCAGTGGATGTTGACGCAGACTGCGGGAAATGCTGCTGCCCCGGATATTCCCTTAGCCGCCTCTTACGGCACCCACGGGAAAAGTTATGAGGGGTACAATTCGAAGCCGGTACCACCACGGCAAAAGGGAAATCACCACTCGTTAAAGAAAAATCAAGCATATAACGGATTACTGGAATGATTTCATCTAGTATGGGTAAAATCATCTTACGACTGATGCTATCACTATCACTTGCATTTGAAGAAATAGAAAAAAATCTTCTTTAACGTCACAATCAGCAATTTCACTAAAAAGGAAGAGTGGTCGAGAGGTGGCATAGAAGACAGAAAATTAAGCTATTACAATTAACAATAAGAAACTAGAATAGTTCTAATGGTATCAATACGTTTTTACCCGACTTTAAAAAAACGAGGAGGTTCTATGTTCGACTGTAGGTATGTATGTTCACCGATTTCTCCCCCATTTGTGGACCGATTCTCAAGATTCTTTGTTTTTGTTTGGTAGCGTATATTATGTACTTCCGAGGTGGTCTCATTTGAATTTCATCAAATTAGGTCCGGCAGTTCTTGAGTTACACTTCAATAACCGAAAAGTGTTTTCTTATTGCTATTTTGATGATATCAGCATTGACGGCGAATGACAATCGATCCCGTAATTAGCAAGGGTCATAAAAAAGCGTGAAATTTTTTTACCAAAAACCGGAACGGACTTCAACACCAAAAAGTGTGAAATCGCTTGTGGAAGTCGGTAACCATGCACACAATCTTGTGATAACACCTACATTTGAACTATCGTGGTACCGACTTCAACAAGTTATTTCACACATTCAGATGTAAACAATTATTTATTTTTATAAATGTATGTTTCGTTTTGTTGTCACAAATGCTTTGTATTTTTGGCTTATAAACACTGAATATATTAAACGGCTAATAAATTTGAATTAGAAGAAATTATAAGTATATTAGGTACATTTATCACGTAACGCAAGGGCTCAATTAAGTATCATACGAGTAGGTATTTCAAATTGACCATAAGAGCACAGTCTATGTAAATGCTGTGATAAGAGTATGATAGATATGCATTTGAATAATCGCTAATAGCATTGCCCAATACTCGTAACAAACATGGCTTTCTCCAAGCACGATTCGATAAAATACAGGTTTATTTCAACAAATTTACGTTTGAAAACAGCTCAAAAGTAATTAAAAATAGTTATAGCATCGCTTAGGGTTTATTGTCAAATTAATTACAAAGCAATTAGGCCGATATCTCTATTGATTTTCTCGTTTCAAGGAAGGTATGACTCGGTTGATATTGGTCTGTACTGTGGGTAATCATTTTTGTACTGACTAGGGGAAGCCCGGACTACATGTTTCCTGAAAATGAAGCCCGTCATCTGCAGAACATTTGGAACCAACAAGACGGCGCCACTTGCCCCACATCACGCGAAACCATGGCTTTTTTCGCGAACAATTTGGTGAACAGTTAATTTCGCGCTTCGGGCCGATGAGTTAGCCGCCTAGATCCTGTGATAATGACACCCCTAGACTTTTTCCTTTGGAGCTATGTAAAGTCCAAAGTCTATATTGGTAAGCCGGGTACGATTGAGCAACTGGAAGCCAATATTATTCGCGTTACTCGCCAAATAACAATCGAAATGCTGGGACGCGTCATCAAAAATTGGAACGGCAGAATGGAATGTTTGATGTTAACCGGAGTTACGCGTAAATGTTGGCCGCAGCCAACATATGAAAGAAATAATCTTAAAATGTCTAATAATCTGGGGGCACGAAAGTGCGCCCGCGAAGTTGCGGCTGTAGGTACCTACCATACTTTTTTCGAAGCAGTTCAAGTCATTTTCTACCCCATATAACTTCGTTGTGGATAAAACTAGAAGCCTGAATTTTCAGTAACCAAACAGGCATTGTATATAAACAAGGTTGGGTCGGGTCTTGAATCGAGTCGCCTGTATTTGAGGATTCTGCTACTGTGGAATGGTCAAGGGGCTTTGTCTTGACCCTCCCAATTCGATTTTGGCTGCCGGAGTTACGCGAAAGTATTTTAAATTAATATTTAAAGTTTCTGTAATTTCACACGAAAAACATGCGGATGCGTGAAACGGAACGCAATATCAGGAAATATTGCATAAATTTGAACGTCTGCTATGTTTATGTTCGTGAAACGAAACGGCCCCAGATGGGGTCCATACCCAGAGAATCGAATCTCAATGGAGAGCAGTGAAAAGGTTTTTTAAAAAAGACAATTATAATAATCCGTGTGATTTTAGTGATGCTATAGTTGAATATTTGTGGAGGCGAGATCTATTCAAGCAGAAAAAAGATCCCTTTGTCGAGTTGATCAATGTAATTAACTATGTTTACAAAATAAAATAAATACTCCTACATAGTTTTGTGAAAATTATTTTCCTCCCTTACCCACCCAGAGACCAACTCAGACCGGTTAGGTTGAAAGTAGTCAGAAAACCGACACAGAGCACCCCGACTCCACCTATTCTTGTGGCTACTACCCCTAGAGTGTTTATAAATAATGCGGGAGCCAGAAGCTCAAGGGAGGTCCTGAACGTTGCTTCGCCGCATGAAGTCGAGTTGAGCGAAGGGGGGAGCTGGCGAGCGAAGCGAGCCGGCGACCTCCGTAGCGAAACGACTAGACTTCGACCGCTAGAGCTTCTGGCGGGAGCCCACCCGGAGTCCAAGTCAGACCGGTTAGGTCGAAATTAGTGACAAATCCAACTCTGACCCCCCCCCCTCTCTCCCCCCCCCTAAATTTAGGTGTAAAAGTGTTAGTAGAGTAGACAAAATTATCTTTGATATTAAATTTTAAAAAAAACTACGCGGTTCCGGCAGGGGGAAATGGTAGGGGGGGGGGTTCCCTGCCCCCAACCCCCCCTCCTACCCACTCCCCCTCCCCCAAAGTTAAGTGTAAAAGTGTTTAAATAGAGTAGAAAAATTGATCTTTGATATTAAATTAAAAAAAAACTACGCGATTCCGGCAGGGAAAAATGGTGGGGGGGTTCCCCTCCCTCCGGTCTACCCTCTTCCGTACTCGTTTGTTTTGCGAGGCACCCCTAATTGTTCGCACTGTTAATTTTTGTTTTATCGCGATACACAACACTAACCGTATCAGCCCGAACTTTGGGACTATTACCAAAACTATTAAACAAAAATAGTAATATATAAAAAATATAGTTATTACGTAACTAGCTAACCTAACATCATCTTATAGCAATAGCATGTATCAATATTAAATATCTTTTATGTTTGAAATAAAATAAATTGACTTGGCCATCGCATGAAAACACAATGTATCTTACAAGTAATACATATTACAGTAAATAAGATTGTTTAGTGCGATTACCATGTCAATAATTTATTTAAAACATTAAAGAATTTAATATTAATATGGTACAGGTTAGCTGATACGTAATAACTTAATACAGAAGGTACCTTAAATTGGGACTGAATAAATTAACTGACTTGGTTTTACATTGATCTCAAAACTTTTTACGGTACAACAGTAACTGAGTTGCGAGACTTGGTTCTTTTTACATTTTTTGTATTTGATGGCAAAGATTTACCAGATAAATTTGATTTTATTTCATATTTTTAGTTATAAAAAAGCACCTCCAAACCAATCACCCATTAGTATGGTCAGAAGATACACTTGACAACTGACAATGCAATAGAAGCTGTAAAAGATGGACAATCTACCTATATCAATTCAACTGCGAAGAACTTACTACTGAACTGCTAACAACTTTGATGTGATGCTTCTGTACGCAATAGGTACTTTTATTTATTCTGTGGCGAGACGCGGCGACGGACAGCAGACGCAACGCCGCCGCTAACGGTCGATACCAGACACACGGCGCCATCCGAATCCAATATCGCCTCACACAAACAACATTCCCAAACACATAATACGAGTAAGTACCTATCTATTGAAAGAAGATACCTATTTACAGTTAAAGCGAGTGGTTTCGCCATCCGAGCAGCCTTGAACTGTTATTAATTTAATTATTAATTCCTATGCATTGCATTGAAGGAAATTTAACTGGCATAAAGTTCATACACGTGCGCGTTATAAGATGGCTTTTACTGCCAGCACCTCGGCCGAAAATGAAGAATAAGGCGCATTTAATTACCATTTATAGCTCGTACTAGAATTCCCTGTGTCGCGGACATGGACACACAATAACACTTCATTAAATTGAAGACCTACAATCAAAACATTTCAGCTCACCACACAAATATTAGCCCGTCAGGGATCGAAGCCAACTCGCTGCCGACTGAGCTAACGCTAAATAACTGAAATTGTAAAAATCTTTCATTCCAAATCTGTTCACGCATTCACACAGCCGTTTCGTATTGCTTTGATGAATATATTGGTTAAACCTAGAAAATTTATACAGCTTTGAAGGATATTACGTTTTTATTTTAAATCTGCTGATCATGACTTTCTGTATTACCCATATGCATTAGAATCTAATGCATTTAGGCAAATCTTCAATTCCAAATGTGTGCAATGTGCATGCATCTTATTGTAGCCGTTTAATATTGCTGTGATGAATATATTGGTTAAAACTGCAAAATTTAGAAAAATGTTTAATGTTTTTACTTTCAATCTGCTAATCATTACTTTCTGTAATGCCTATAGGCAATAGCAACCAATGCATTCAGGTAACACAGAAATTTGAAGATGATAAGTAGTCACAGATGCAGCTATGAATAGTTTGAGTATAATAAAAATAATGAAGAGTTTGTACCGGGTAGCGAGATTTTTTCCGATGTGATTTATTATTTTAGCGCCAATAGATCTTTAATCCATGCCATGGGCCTTGATTGCGGTCGATAATATACCTATCGCACATACTCTCGTATATTTACTACTCGAATGTATAAAATATTTATATTATTACTCGAACTTATTATAGCTATATATTTCGTTGTATTTTCTTCTTCTTCTTGTTTGTATGGCTTGTGCGGCGTAACCACAATTTTGCCAATAACAGTTCGCGCGGATAGGAAGGGCAACAAACGATGGAGAATGATCGGTAAGCAGCGAGATGATCGGTAGTTTTTCAACCATTTAACAATTTTGCGTCTGAGGATACTTTATCTGAAGCAACTTTTATAGGACAATACAGGACGGCACAAAATAAATACTATGTATTGAACTACAATGAAGTATACTATGTATTGAATATAATAAAAATGACTACACAAAAATGTTAGTTTCCTACAAACAATTATGATAAACTACAATTTAATTTTATTAACTATGATAAACATACTTAAAATATAGATGTGTTTGGTAAAATTCGTTGTATTTTACTTTTCTACTTTTAAAACGATCACTAACGCTCTTATCATGTCAAAGAACATTACAATTTCATATGAGATTTTTTTGTTTGATTCTGTTTAAAGTGCAATTTTTCCGTAGTCGGGGTTTAGTTTTCGAACTTATAGTTTATTTGTTCCATCTCTTGAATATGCTGGTAGCGATTCTCTTAAATTTTTTTATCCCAAAAAATGCAACCGACTTCAAAGCTAAAAATTGTGAAATAACTTGTTTAAGTCGGTACCATGATAGTTCAAAAGTACCTATTACCGCAATATTGTGCGCATAGTACCGACTTGGACAAGGTATTTCACACTTTTTAGTGTTGAAGTCGATTCGATTTTAAAGATTAAAAAAATCATACTTATTTGTGACCTAGGTACCTACTTACGGGATCGATTGTTATTCACCGTCAATGATGATATCATCAAATCATCAAAATAGGCAAAACGCTTTTCAGTTATTGCAGTGTAACTAAAAAACGGCTGGACTGCATTTGATGTAATTTATATGGATACCTCGGAAGTAGACTCTACTAAAGAAAACAGAATCAGCAAAATCGGTACATAGACGACGAAGTTATCCGCGCAGACACAATAAAAAACAAGTACAAATTGAAAAATTTAACACCGACTTCCATTCTATTCAGTTATTGGAGTGTATCTCAAAACTACTGAACCGAATTTGATGAAATTTAAATGGGACCACACGGAAAGCACCAGCTTTCAAACAAAAAATGAATTGGGAATCGGTTCACCCTATCGAAAGTTATGAGGTAACAAACATAAAGAAAAAAAATACGGTAGAATTGAGCAACCTCCTCCTTTTTTGAAGTCGATTTAAATACTAAACCAAACCAGCATACAAGATTTTTATTATGGTGGTCCTTTTACTGTTAACACTTAAATTCATGTAACACTTAGAATGACATTTCTAAAAATAGTATTCTTTGAAATTTTAGCTATTTTGACCATATATATAATTTACTCTATGATTTTGACGTTAGTTTAGCGAGCACCAATGTACGTCATCATCATCATCATCATCATCAGCCTGTAGCAGTCCACTGCTGAACATAGGCATCTCCAATTGCACGCCACTTAGGTCTATCTTGGGCTTCTCGCATCCAGTTTTTGCCAGCCGTCTTGCGCAGATCGTCACTCCACCGTGCCTCAGGACGTCCTACACTACGTTTGCCGAGACGCGGTCTCCACTCTAGAACTCGTTTACCCCAACGGTTGTCGGTTCTACGGCTAATATGGCCAGCCCACTGCCACTTCAGCTTGCTGATCCGGTGGGCTATGTCGATGACCTTGGTTCTCTGACGGATCACTTCATTTCTGATGCGATCCCTCAGAGAAACACCGAGCATAGCCCTTTCCATAGCCCGCTGAGCGACCTTGAGCTTGTGGACCATTCGAGCCGTCAGTGTCCACGTTTCGGCTCCGTATGTCATGACGTACGTGAAGTCCAAGTTACGTACGTGACGATTTATCTGTCTGAAATATACCTACAATTGCAGAGAAATATCTAACTTTAATGCCGTCATTCAGAAGCGATATGCTAATTTGGATTTTAACCTAGACAGAATAGGAACTGCCATGTTTTTTTTTTGCTGAGAAATGGGTCACTTCCACCGTAATTCGTTTGCGCCTAGGTCACGTTTGTTCTCCCGTGTTTCTTGCTAAGATCAGGGTCAGGGATCATTCGCTTTGTGCGTGTGGCCTAGATGACGGTACTTTAAATCACATTTTCTTTTCATGTCCTAAGTTATGTTGTTCTTTGTATGATAAACTTAATTCTGATATCTCTAGACCTACTGATATTACGAGTAACTCTCTTTTATCGCTTGTTTTCACACCATTTATTTATATGTTATGTAATTTTATTAAAACCAATAATATACGTTTGTAAAAGCGAAACCAGTTTTTAATACTTTTGATATTCATATTACTTTCATTTGATTCCGTACCGTACAATGGTCACTCCTTCAGGGTTGGGGGAGTACAAGGGCAAAATATCCGCCAAAAACTTTTGGAGTGCAAGAACATGACACTGGCAGAGTAACGTCTTCCCACGTTAAAAATCCACATAAGAAGAAGAATTAATTTTTATCATTATCATTAGAGATTTTTAGTTTAGATAATGCTTACAGAATCGACTCCGCTGTCTTTCTTACCACCACATATATCTATCCTTGTGCCTTACTCCCACCTCTTAAAGTAGTCATGTTTTAACATTTATTAAATTTGGTACCACCACGTCAATATAGCAAGCTTAAAATAATAATGCATTACGATAGACGTTTTGATGACGTAGTATCAAATATTTCACTCATTTCGCGTACTTTGACGAGACTTTTGACATTAAGTTTAATTGTTCTAGTGTTAAATTTTTGAAGATCCATCTCTTAATTCATCAAAGGTCGAACGACCCAGACACAATAGAAATTCATTGTTATAATGACATCGACACCCCCTCAAGCCTGACAACCTGATAACCCCTCAAGGGTTAAAGCAGTCATATTGCAACCTTACCATTAAAATTGGTTGCCAGTTTTGTGTCGGTGGGAGTGATAGTAAGTATGATTATTCTAAGCTTATTACAAAACGCTCCTGATTTATGATAGTTTCGTAGAAGGTGGGAGTAGGCCCCTTGTAGTCCTTCAAGACAATTATAATTGTTTTGAGTATATACTTTTTGAACTAAGTAGTAAAAACATATCGCGTTCACACCAGAAACGTTGATAATAAACAAAGAATACGATCAGATTGACATGAACTATTCTCAATACGACTTTCCTTTCACAATAGTTAATTAAAACAATAATTAAGACTTCATTTTTACGATGATGCTATAAACAGGTTACAAAATAATAACACGTATATAAGAGAACACTCGCACGCCGAAGCGCTTGCTGCGGTGTGGGGTTCATAGATAAATACTACATGTGGGGTTGGATGGGTGACCATAAGTGGCATTATTCAACTGAGCATTTCCGTGCTGACACGTTAAGCCGTCGGTCCCGGTTGTTTGTCTTACGACAACAGTCGTTAGACTATGTCGAAGGCCTTCGGGCGGCCTGAAAACTTCGACATGAGTTGACAGCTAGCCTATCCACCAAGACGCACTAGGCCCTGGTTGGATTATGTCCCAAATCTTCTTTCTCTTTGAGAGGACGGCTCGAATCCCAGCAGTGAGAACATAATGGGCTGCTTATGTAATAGAACACTACTGGATTTTTTTTTTGTTATAAAAACTAACGTGGTTTTCAATTATTAATTAGAAATACGGGATTACTCACGTACTATTTATCGGATAGGTCCGACTATAGTTTTGACCACATTCGGTGGCCTTTTTCAAGGAGTGTTCGGGACGCCCGCGTCGATGACGTCTCGCCTAGCACATCATCGACTACTGGAAACTATTCACTACTACAGATGAAATAAAATCAGTTCATAGTTTTATCATTCAACATTTATTATACAAATATCCATTAGGTACACTTCCACGGCTATCTAATTAGTTACACTTATTACATACATACCTGTCTTTCCTGAACATATCAACAAAAGAAAAAATAAATAGATGCGCCTAGGGGTCTCTGGACGTCCAGGCGGAGGTTTCGTTGGTAAGTGGCGGCTTGTACCGTCACCGCGACTAAGTAATAGTTAACAACGCAATTTACAACCTTTGTGATGTCGTTACGGGACCAATCTCCTTATAGGTTCGCAAGGAAGTGCCACTTGTCCACTGAAACAACATAAACAAGTACTTATACACACAAGGCATCGGACCTGAAAGTTGCAGCACTCCTAGCACGCGGCGGAGAGTAATAGTCTTTCCACCTTTTTTATTCACCTGTCAGTGGAAATAATTGTCTTCTCCACCTTACAGAGCACGGCAACCGGGGAAAGAGATAAAATATTTCCTTTTGACGTATCTCGTAGACAGTATGTCCCGCTATAGAGCACGGACTCGTCGAAAGGTGGATATAATTCTCTCCGATTAACATAACACGGAGAAAGGTTATCACCTTTTTTGAAGGTGGTGGATAAAAGCTTTTGTCATCCAAAAATGTCTCGCGCATATTATAATACCATTTTGTAGCGGGAAATGAAAACAATGGAAAGAAAACTACACCGAAGGTATACCCGAAATGTCACAACCCCTTCGATTACCCAGATAATTCATTCAGGCACATATTTCGGGTCAGTAAAGAAATGGCGTTGTAATGCATTGCAGCCTCGAAATCATACGAATGGTTTGCCGGTGCATATCAATGTTACTATTGTATTACTTTCATATCTACATTCTGTGAAATACCTAAGTTAAATAATTCTTAATCTACAATATGTCCCCACTTCCATACGCATAATGAGTCTTAGTAAACGAAATAGGATACTACGTATGGATAGCACACGCTACTCAGAGACTTTTGTTACATTTGCTTTAAATGGTACGAAGTACAAATCATAGGAAACGCTACTCCCGCCGTCTATCCACGTAGATAAACTATCCTCTGGCGTTGCCCTGCTCGCAAGGGAGTTAAAAATGACGTGGTGGAATAGATTTCTTTCCTCTCCACGGGCAGAAATAGTCCACTGCCCGTGCTAGCCGTGCTGAAGGGGCTTTAGTGTACCACCCACATTTTGCAATAGAATTCCGAGGCATAACAGTGGGCCTAACACGAATAAGTAAATGTAACATAACATAACGTTTCATTCACGTGAAACAATACAAACTGTCATTTATCTAGAGCAACTGTGACATAGACAACACATAGTTTGTACGCCGCAGCGTAACGCGTTTACGCTTGCGATGCGAATACTTTCTCACAAATTGATTGTAAAAAAACGGCCCCTGCGGCCGTAACCAACAATTTGCGCGAGAGTATTCAAAAGCGTCAACGTTTCATGCGTCGGCGTACAATTTAAGAGTTATCTGTGTAACAGTTGCCCTAGATAAATGACAGTTTGTACTGTTCCAAGTGAACGACACGTTGCGTTACACATACGCAGTTATTCGTGCACTGTAAAATGCAACGATACTTTTACGTTACCCTTATGCAAATTTTCGTGCTAGGCCCACATAGGTCACACGGGCAGAAAATTCAAGTTGGCTGTGAAAATATTTCATTGAAAGTAGGTAGATAATTATTTAGATGACATAAATGCAAGGAGTACTACCTCTTTTAAGTTTTGATTGCTAATATAAATTACAATAGTAAACGACCTACTTTCGTCTACCGAGCACAATTCTATTTACCGCCGCTTCTGAAAACATTTAGCCGAAAATCCAGCTGGGCCGGCCAGGGAATCGAACCCCGGAACCAGGATTTTGTGTGACTCACCGGAACTAAGAATCGGCTGGTTGTTGTCCTAAGACACACACGTTCATCCTGCGCAACACAAACACTATTACACAACAAAACACGTTCAACCTTGGTCACACACACACCGGAATTGAGAATCGACTGCTCTCTACACACACGTTCAACTTGGATCACACACACACCGGAGTTGAGAATCGAATGCTCTCTACACACACGTTCAACCTAGGTCACACACACACTAACTCCGGAATTGAGAATCGACTGCTCTCTAAACAACACTTCAACCCGGGTCACACACACACACACACACACACACACACACCGGAATTGAGAATCGACTGCTCTCTACACACACGTTCAACCTGGGTCACACACACACTAACACCGGAATTGAGAATCGACTGCTCTCTACACACGCGTTCAACCTGCGTCACACAAACACTCACCAGAGCTGGGTATCGGCTGGGGCTGACTGCGCGGGGGCGCCTTAGCGAGCACTGCGGCCGCCTCCGCGCGCTCCACGCGACTAGGGCTACTCTCTACAGATACGTTCAACCTGCAACATATCACGTTAAAGTCAAATTCATTTAATGAATTAAGGCATCAAAGGCGCACTTATGAACGTCATCATCATCATAATCACAGCCCATTTTTTTCCCACTTGAGCCTTCCTCTCAGAGAAAAGAGTTGGGCCACAATCCACCACGCGGGCCCAGTGCGGATTTGTGGCTAGGTTAGTGGTCATGTCGATGTTTTCAGGTCGCCCGAAGCCCTCGACATAGCCTAACGACTGTTGTCCTAAGACAAACAACCGGGACCGACAGCTTAGCGTGCCCTCCGAAGCACGGAAGCGCTCAGTTGAATAATGCCACTAGCGGTCACCTATCCGAGTCCTGACCGCAGCAAGTGTTGCTTAACTTATTGATCGGTTAAGAACGCTAAGTTCCGCTACGAGCGTTATGAACTACAATTCAGTTCAAATTGGGATTTGAGATACAGAATTTCTTGTCCGGACGCCAACACACATCGTATAATTTAAATGAGTTATATAAATATAACCCAATAAAGTTTGAAGTTTGAATTATTCATTATATTATAATGTTCGTCAAAGATTCTACCGCCGCGTTCCAAAGTATTTAGAGCCTACCGAGAAGAAGTGGCAAGCAACTCGGGGCCATTCTTTTCATACAGATTTTTACAATGTTTTTACTTAGGTACTAATATTACATTTAAAGGGTGGCAGATGAAAACTGGGTGTACCTGTATATAAATAAAACTCAATCACATGGCATTGTTACAAAAAATAATTATATGTTGAAACATATCACTATTTTATGGGCGCGAATGTACTATAGGGAGTGTGATTGTTGTGCGCCGGGTTGCTATGAGTTAGTCACAGCCCCTCTCTGCGCATCCAAGGTCATAGTTCAAGTTACGTGCCGCGATCTGTAATGAATTTGGAACAATACACGATGTTTGGTGTTATTTTAACAACTTCCATAAAATGAACATTTTGAACATGGTGCATGTAACTGTGCCGAAATATAGGGAGCTCCAAAAGCAACTAAATCGTGGTCTACATTTTGTGAGTACTAATTATAAATTAGTTAACAACCGCGAAAGTCTAAAACAGTGTTTCCATAAAACGTTCTTTCCATAAATATTAACGGGACAAATGTGTCCAGTTTGAATATTAACTATTAATTTATTTAATCATTGACAATAGATTTTCATTCAAATATTTGTTGTATGAAAATCTATTGCCAATGGTCTGTTTTACTGAAAATGTCAATTAACCTAGTAGTGAATGTCGTCGCTTGAATTAAAAGAAACTGCTCAAGAAGTTATAGGGGATATTATAAGTAATTACTCGTATATTATATATCCAGAGTGAAATAATGCATCATGAAGATTCTGACAGTGGTCAAACAAGAAAATACGGCAATAATGGTAATTTCCCGGCAAACTTAATTAGTAATATTATTTTCCTCGTAATTGTGGTATACAACCACTCGGAGGAAAGTGAGATTAGTCCAGTTATAGTCGGTCACAGCCTTGGTTAATAATGTACTATTGTATTTTAGACGATCATTAGAAAGAAATTGGTTCTTTCTAATGGTCTATATTCGTCTCTGCTTTAACTGGTCATATTGACTTTCATCTGTCCGTACATTTATTAGGTTGTATGTTAGTCTTCCTGTACAGGTCGCATTTTTTAACCAATCTTGAAGAAACTTGGTATGCATTTTCTACTATTTTTAGTCGTCAGCGATTTTTGAATGGGGGAGTCATCATCATCATCATCTCAGCCGTAGGACTTCCACTGCTGAACATATGCCTCCCCCATGATTTTCCAAAAGGACAGGTTGGAAGCGGCCTGCATTCAACGTCGTCCTGCGACCTTCATCAGGTCGTCTGTCCATCGTGTCGGTGGACGACCTACGCTGCGCTTGCCAGTCCGTGGTCTCCACTCCAGTACCTTTCGGCCCCATCGGCTATCTGTTCTGCGTGCTATGTGCCCTGCCCACTGCCACTTCAACTGGCTAATCTTCTGAGCTATGTCGGTGACTTTCGTTCTTCTACGGATCTCCTCATTTCTGATTCGATCACGTAGAGAAACCCCGAGCATAGCCCTCTCCATAGCTCGTTGTAGAATGGGGGAGCACTAGGGAGTAAAAGAGGGAAAATTTGCTGCAGCGCTATTTACCGAACGATATTGATAAAATTTGGTAAACACATTAGGTACCTGACTTTATTTTATAGGGGGAATTTTAAATATGTGCATAATTGGTCGCGAGGTTTACTATTGATGAACTATTACTACTGTAAATGAACTACTACGAGATATTAGATCCTACTGATCTGATATTATGGGAACACAGAGTGTGATCTGATAAGACGAAATTCTGAACATATCCTAAAATACTTAAACATAAAAATACTCAAATGATCAGGCAGACACACAGACTAGACCAATTCTATACTCACTTGTTAATGTCGTTGGAGTCTGCCACTTTTCCTGAGATTAATCCTCGCCAGAACTCGTGTACCTGACAAATAAGAGGAGTAAAGTTACAGTTCGAAAATAATATAACACACCACAACCATGCGTTATAATTCTATATTCACTCATTCACTCTTTGAATAATTCATATTGAATAAATACCTAGACGCGTACAGTTAAACGAATTGAACAATTAAGATTGAGTTTCATACAATCAGAGTAGCTCAATTTTCAATAGTAAATACAGGGGCGCGTTCAGGACCTCAGAGTGCGGTTCTAACTCGTTCTGAGGTACGGAACGGCCACAGTTGTTTTTTAACCTCAGACTTTGACAATTTCGACATCACTTGATCCTTATAACCCGCGGCACGTAACTCTAGCGCTGAGCGAAATGTGGAGGGGATAGCTGCGCATGGGTACAGTCGCGCACATGTGACAGAGAGAGACAAGAGTCCTTCGTCCCTCTAGCTGTGATACCCAATTTTTAACTTCTGCGCAATAACGGTCAGCTCTAGAGTTACGTGCCGCGGGCTGTACCTAAAGTTTGTTGTGGTCTGATTGGTCAAAGTTAGGTCAAATGCGGGTTACAACCATTTACCGATCGACTTTGATGGTTAAAAAGTTGCGACGCTCCCCGGTGTTCGGAACGCTCGAGTTAGAACAACCGAGTGCTTTGAGAGCCCTGAGGTTCGGAACGGCGTTAGTGCGAAAAGTTGCACTTGCACTCCGAGTGCGCTCTAACAAGGTTCTGAACCCGCCCCTGTATAATTTTAGATTTATAAAGCACTAGCGACTTCCCGCGAAATTGTTCGCGTGGTAAGCTCGGCCTGCGGCCTCGCCATATCCTCGCGTCTTTTCTTGAGTTTTCTTTCATAAGAACCTTCTCCTGACAATAATTAACATAACAGAAAAATAATTAGCTAAATTATTCCATCCATTCTCAGTTATAGCATGACCAGGAGGAAAAGGGGTTCATTTTTATGTATTTAGATTTACATTAAATTAGAATGTCATACTATCGTAATTATATTTTTTTCTTTAATTTAATTTTGGTCTCGTACTTGTGTACATTTGCCATTTCTCAAATTATTTGAAGTTCAATTTTACTACGGGTACCTATATACAGAGTAGTCCGATTTTGATAATTATTTTTTGTTTGGTAGAGTATACTTCTGAGGTGGTCCCATTTACATTTCAAATTGACGGTTAATGAAAATCATTCCGTAAGTAGCAAGCAATAAGAGACTTCTGAATTGAACAAACTTCAACACTTAATTTTTTTTTAGTACTATGTACTTATATGTATAATGTACAACCGGTCACAATATCTGTGCACCTGACCTCGTGACGTCATATCGGCGGTCTGGGTACGGTGTGAAAAAAAGTTTTTTCGAGAAATGTGGAGGTAAAAATAAATTACTAACCTTTTCAAATCAATTTATTATTAAACTCAGTCACTATAAATTATTGACTCTATGCCTGACATTGTATCTTCCTCACTCTCACTTTCTGAACTCTCCGAACTGTCTTCCCCTAGTGATATTAAAAGTTGTGTGATGTCATCTGCTAGATGATCCTTTTCCCAGTATTCTCTCCACGTGATTCACTTCTTTTTTCCAGTCAGCTGGCGTAATTGACTTAATCGCATCTTTTGTAAGTTGTTCTATTTTCTTTTCCGATTGGTCAATGTTTTTATCTGCCACCCTTTGCTTTACCAAGTTCCATATATATTCGATAGGGTTTAGGTCACAATGATAAGGTGGCAGACGCACAACTTCTTGGCCATGCTCTCGCATCAAATCGTCGACGACATATTTTAAGTCCAGGTAGGTAACCGGTTTTTTATCAGCGCCAAGGTCATTATTCTCTTTCATACGGCGTAGGTAGCGAGCCCTCCATGCGGCGAGATATGCGGCTTTTGTGTCAATACACAACGGATATTTTTACACTTTTTGAACTTGTAGCCTAATTTGTTAATTAAAATATTTCTTAAATATGTTCTCCCACCTTGAAAATTTAGGTCTCTCTTAACTGCTGCCAGAATTTTCTTCAAAGTTGGGATTTCTTTTTTACAGCATAAAACTGTTGATATTTCGTATTGCGCAAATGTCAAAATCATCTACTTCGATGCGTTTTTTGTACTGTTTACGCTTCTTACCCGGTGTCGATAATTTTGGTTCTGGGTGGGTTTCTAAATTATTACTAGTACTTGGAGTCGGACTAGCGCCCGGCGAAGTAGGTGGTTGTACTTTGGCTTCATTTTTAATTTTCATTAGAGTCCTCTTTGATATCCCAGTTGCAGCACAGGTTCGTTTCACCACTTGGTCTACAGGTATGGTGTACTGTTTATTTGCTTTCTCCGATTCAAAAAACTTGAGCACTTTAAGTTAATTTCTTGATTCGCTGTGTATTGTTTTTCCCATGACTTCAGTTTAACAGCTACATCAATTTTAATAACAACCAAACCAGTCCAAACTTAACAGTAAACAGTCTAAACTTAACAATAAATATTAAAAAACAAAACAACAACAAAGCGAAAATATCAAAATTATCGGGATGTGTATCGGCAACGAAGATGCTAACCGTACTGTCGCACCGGGGAGTGCGCGGAGAGGTGACAGGGGAAGCGGGAGAGGCGCCGCATTCCAGCGAGGTGCACAGATATTCTGACCGGGTTGTACGGTATTGTCAATATGCTGTATCCGTACATATATCAATTTTTCAAAAACAATGCCGTTAGCGGACCTTACTAGCTCGTCTTCGGTTGATTTTCTATAGTTAGTTACTACCTACGGTTCTACAATTAGTTATTCTGTGGTTTCGAGAGGTAAAACTAGAGAGGATACTTATTTTACTGTGTCGCTTATGGTATGGATGTCGCTACACTATTTTATTCGGAGTTTGATTGTAGACTAAACCTAAACGATTCTAATAACACGAACAAGACACGAATGTCTTGGTATAACAGTCAAGCATAATATTGGTATAGAGTTCGAAATTTTTTGTAGTCGTACTTCTACTGCAGTGCAGGGCTTGCAAATCCAATTAGTGGCTATGTTAGTGCGGATACGACGCGATAGAACCGGTTCGGCTAGAGAAAGGCGCCAAATCGCATTGCAGTCGCGACACGACACGAGGTCACAATCACTTCGACAATACCTGCGCTCGCAACAATCAAAACAACTGGTTTACGATACGTATATTTAATATGCATAGATCTGTATTAGACCTCGAGAGCCGAAGGCTATAAAACTATCAGAAATAACTGATAACTACGTAGAAGGTATTCTAATGGCTATAGTTATTTCTATCTATATTTTTTACATGGAAATATAAATTATTTTGTTTTATCAGTAGGCTAGTAAAAAAAAACAATGGACGTCGATACCATATCTCTTAATCTTTCGCAGGTGTCCATGTGCTAGTGTATTGTTTTCGTGAATAAGTACCATTTCGAGGTAAACACCTAAGAAAAAGCTTATAATCCTCTTATATTATGGTTTTGTGGGCAATTCCCGTAATTTGATCAAGGCAGCCGCCATACTGTTTTGACAACGAGTGGGACTACGATTTTGAGATCTATTTGGTTAGTGTTAGAGTAAATGTTTGTGGATTTATTATGGATAATTTATAAAATAGGTAGTATAGGTTTTCAAAGTCTATTAGACCTTTGTGATTGTATGTTTACTCCTTTTACACCTGCTTGAGAGAAAAAATGGTCTATGTAGAATTTATTTCATTTGTTATTTTTTTGTTGCGGTCTAAGTTTTTATGTATTTTTTCGGTTGATTTTACCTCTATAATTTGACTAAAGAGAAACAGATAACATAATAATAGAATAAAGGAAGATGTACTGGGTAACCAGTGTAAATTTACGCCGCTTACAGATATAAAATAGAACAAATAGCTGTTTTACTACGATTTTACTCCTGCAAACGTTTGCAGCGCCGCTAATTTTTTAAATAATGAATTTTCGCGCGCTTTTTCCGTTCGATTTGGCGCCAAAATATTTATTTTTAAGCTACTTCAAGGGTTAATACTTTTGTAATATATATTATATTATATATATACCGAAAAAATTCGTTCAATTACGAATTTCATGCTGGGTTCCTATTCTATAAAAACACACACAAATCATTTTGGTTGGCACGTGACTTTCTGTTAGAAAATAAAACACAAAGTTTTGTTAGAAGGTTGCAAGAGTGTTCACACACTGCAAAGTTGTATACCAACCTCATCGATGACCTTGTAAGCAAACTCAGCATTCTTGGGTTCAGCATCAAACGCGAACTCATTGACTGGCTTGCCATCCGGCACCTTGTACAGCCTGAACCATTCAACAGTGGCCCGTAATAGACCAGGGAAGGTAGTCTCCACGTCAGCTATGTCATTGAGGCGAGCGGCGTTTACATCTCGAGCGTCGATTGCAATCAGCTTCCAGTCTGTTTCACCCTCGTCGATAAGTGCGAGTGTGCCCAGGATCTACACAGAAAAATAAAGTTTTAAAAATGTATAAGTATAAACTTATTTTACTTAGAGTAATGGATCAAGCGAGCAAAGCGTCTCTGCCTTAACTGGCCAAATTAACTTTCATCTTTCCGTATGTTTGTTAGGTTGTGTGTTGGTCTTCCTACACATTTCGCATTTTTCAACCAATCTTAACGAATCTTGGTATGCATGTTCTACTTTTCAATATAACTTTTTGTCGTCGGCGATTTATGTGTTGAGGGGGTACTTTTCCTAAAAAGGGGGAAGTCTGCATCGCTACTTACCGACCTATTTTGACAAAATTTGGTACACACATTAGGTACCTGAATTTAAAGAGGAATTTCAAATATGAGCATAATTTATCAAGTGGTTGCCGAGATACCAGGTTGTGAAGTTTAAAAACAACATATAAATTTTCGCTAAATTTGTGATCTTTTTCTGAATTTCGATGATCTGCAGATAATTCAGACTACGAAAAGTTGCCGCTGATAAGACTGTGCTCGCGAGTTCTACTGAACTACTAGTGTAATTGACCTATCCTGTTTCTTGATTTATAAGTACCACCTACAGGTATTACTACATTTTTTAAGTCATAGAGAATGTCTCAGAGCTAGTCCGAGTCTGAGGCTTGTATTGTGTTACCTTTACTGGGTAGACATCACCGCGCACCGCGACTCTTTCTCCGATCTCAATCACATCTACGGGGTCATTGTCACCACGCGCCTGAGTCCCAGGATCTATGTGGTGTGGGTTCTCCCACGTCTGCGGAAGTGCGCCGTAGTTCCAGATGTAGCCTCGATGAGGGAAGACGTTGCTGACGAAACGTAGCGCGCCTTTCTTAACATCTTGTTTGATGGGGTTGAGGGGCTCGCCGAGGCTGATCTCCATTTTGGCGTTTGTCCAACGAGGAACTTCTACTACCATGTTGACTAGGCGTGCACTTTTGTCCGCCCATAATGGAATGTCGTGAAGGGGAGAGATGGGGCCGCTTTCATCCTCTGTGACAATACGAAATCGATATTATAAATTTTAGAAGCTAGCTGTGAATAGGATAAGTGCGTATCGTGTAATGCAAACAACAAAAACTTCATCATTAAAATATTCACACTTGTAAAAAAACCTTTCCTTTGTAGAAAAAGCAGAAACCTTGATATTCAGCTTGCCTGCCTCCATGTTACTAATTTCAAAAGGTTCGTCTACTCTGTTTATTAAGGTAACGAAAACTTATCGTTAAGGGCCACGATAGTAAAAGTGACGTAAGCGGTTCCTATTTCTACTTTAAAATTGCGTATAAATGGTAAAACACTGTTTAAACTATCACAGTTGTTCACTAAAGTTATATGATTATTAACGGGATATTAACCATCATGTGCGAGACGTTATCGACGCGGGCGTCTCGAACCCTCCTTGAAAAAGACCACCGAAAATGGTCGAAACTATAGTCGGACCTAACCCACAAGAATAATGTGGGTAATCCCATATTTCTCAGTAATCTTTTACTGAAAAATATGGGACTACCCACATTATACAGATAAAATTTAAACTTGATATTATAGTTGAAACTCCTTCATTGGTTGTCTTTGGGCCTAGTACGTAAATTTGCGTAAGTGTAATATTCTCGTATTGTAAGTTATCTTTGTCACACATGTACTAGATAAATATATATAGTTATAGTATAGATAGTTTGTACTGAAAACGATTACAGTACACTTACGCACATTTTCGTGCTAGGCCTATTGCTCAGAGCAACATTGGTTGATTGATTTGTAACATTTCATTTAACATTATCTCTGTAATAAGCATACTTGATAAGGAATGTATTCCTTAATAAGGTATTTTAAATAAGACCGAGCATTCACTTATTATTTTACATTTTATGCAATAATTTACTAATCACTATACTTCACATTGAATACTATTTCTCTCTGTTCAACAATGTTAAACCACAAGTATAAATTATTCTAATTATTTATTTAAAGATAACAACATATCCTTTTATATAAAGATTTTAGTCAACTTGTGCTAAGATTTTATAGTTGTTCCGACATAAATTCGACGCTCAACATTTCCTAGTGTTCACCTCGCTAACGAGAACAGACTGATCGCTATCCGCCACACTTACTACTTTTATAACAACATATTAGCTGTAGAACAACTCTCCCTCCATGATCGTCAACAATGCCACCTTGCGGTGAATTCAGAAAACATCTGAGAGTCAAATACATTCCATTTATCTAATAATACAATGTATATATAATGTATGTTTATGTTATAGTGAAATAATTATATATTGTTAACATTCGTCCATCCTGACATACCCAGCACATCCTCGTGCTATGTAATGGACGAAAACGACACTAACCCTAATGAGCGATATATAAAGTGTTAGTTATTAGTGTACTAACGGAACATTAATTGGCAGATTTGCAAAGCCATAAAAAGGCTTTCGCAATATATATGTATGTATGTTCACAAAAGAATATTTATTTAAAATTTAATATTGGGTGGCAATTGTCAACTTGGAATAATTAGAATACTAAGAACTCTTTTGCTCTTTGGTAATGTCTTCATAATCTGCTTTATCGCTTTTTGCAACTGCAGCTATCATGTACATAATTATAATAAAGTTCAATGCCGAGTGGATTATTACATGTATACAATACAATAAAATGTACTATGTTATAACCCAAGCAATGTACTTGTAACCAACCCTAATTTCAGAGAACTCAAAGTACTTCAACATAGCACAACAGTTGTCTTAGGACTCCAACTGATGAATAAACCTGCCTTCCAATGCACAATTTGCCAAATTACATATTAATATTTATCAAGTTATCAACAATGTATCAAGATAAGTAGGTTTATCAGTGAAATCAGCTAATAAACTTATATCTGCACAGTTCATTGGTTAGGCATTCCACTTTCCAACAGACACAAAATAAAAAGTTAAAAGTACTAATCATATTCTTCAATCTCAAGATTTATATTCAATCAATAACTACATTCTGCTTACAAATTGTTACAAACCATATGTATAGGCAACACAAGTTAATTATTTATTTGATAGTAAGCTATGTATGGTGTGATGTATCTGTAACAGAAATTGATAGTTATGGTAAATGGTTAAAGATTATTTTTAGTGGTGCCAAATAATAGCTGAAACATTTGCAGTGATGATGAGCAATTTATGTTTTTGGAGATTGAATTATTTGTAGTTATGTGTTTATATTATTTACTTATAATATTATTAGTCACATTCACAACTTTAGCTAAAGGAAACAGATATAAGCTACTTGTATACACTTTTGTAAAAAATAATATTTTGGCGTTTAAAGTATTTATATCTGACGTTCTGACGTACTGACGATGGAGCTCAAAGGGCGACGGTCAAGGCTACTAGATTCACAAAATAAAAAGTTAAAAGTACTAATCATATTCTTCAATCTCAAGATTTATATTCAATCAATAACTACATTCTGTTTACAAATTGTTACAAACCATATGTATAGGCAACACTAGTTAATTATTTATTTGATAGTAAGCTATGTATGGTGTGATGTATCTGTAACAGAAATTATTATTTTAGTGGTGCCAAATAATAGCTGAAACATTTTGCAGTGATGATGAGCAATTTATGTTTTAGGAGATTGAATTAGTTGTAGTTATGTGTTTATATTATTTACTTACAATATTACTAGTCACATTCACAACTTTAGCTAAAGGAAACAGATATAAGCTACTTGTATACACTTTTGTAAAAAATAATATTTTGGCGTTTAAAGTATTTATATCTGACGTTCTGACGTACTGACGATGGAGCTCAAAGGGCGACGGTCAAGGCTACTAGATTCCAGCTGTTAGTGATAAGAAAGCACTTAGCCATGAGCTGTATTCAAGTGCCGTTCCCACGATATGATATCAATAAAGTAAACTCACTGAAGTACACCCGGTAGTCCGGCGCGTATGCTGATCCACGCTCCTCGGCGATATACATCTTGTGATTTATATGAGGCTGAGCGAATGGTGGAGTAGAAAATCCTCTTACAAGTCGCGCACACGATACGGAAGTAACCACGAGCAGTGGTCTCAAAGATAACACTCGGCACGGAACCGACAAGACGGCGATACAACGTGGAAATGACATTACTTCCGCAATCGCACTGGAAAAAACACTACGCTAAACTTTAGACGGCACAGATGTCATAAGGTGCGTTCGTTTAGCTTATCCCTTGTGAGCACTTTTAGCGAAAATAACGCTAAAAACGCTCACAAGTTAGAATTGGGAATCTGTGGGTGAAAATGTCATTCATGTCTCTTTTTGTTAAGCGTTCGGTAAGCTAAACAAGAGGTATTTTGGCCACCAAAATGTGCAATTTTTGACCAACGTCCGGAGCATGGTTGTTTGTGAATTGTGATCATTGTTTGACAACTATGTATTTGACAGCATAATCATGCGATTTTAGGTCTTATGCTTAGTTGAGTATTCGAATAGGGTGTGAACAAAAGTGACAAAAATAACATTTTAGAGCTTTACGAACGCTTTAACAAAAGATCCATCAATGACAACGCCACCTACTTACATACTAAAAGCTAAACGAACGCACCTCGTATACTTAGGCTACGTTCTGGGAAGCGCCGTCAACGCTCACAACTGTCGCGCCCCGGTTTAGCGTTCCGGTTAGAATGAATGCATGCAATGTTCAACCCAAGCGGAACGGTTACGTGGTCACGAAAAGCGCGGCAACTTTTATCTCAAAAATCGATAAAATCTTATACATTGAAGCTTGACAGTGACAGCTCGTAAACGACCGCGAAAACCCACCTACGATCTGCGAGCGTTGTGAGCGTTTTCGGTGACATCATCCATCATCATCGATGACGTATCGAGTTCGCTCACGACACAGACCATATAACCACTTGACTGCTCATACGGCTTCCCCTCAGCTGCCAAGACTATGACAATAAAAGGCTAGCATATCGCACCAACACGTTAGTACCAATTTGACTTCTCGTAGAGCAAGCAGATGAAAATAATAAAAACAAATCAAATTATGCCTTATTGATCAGTAAAGTGGTACGGAAAAAACAGGCATACATCCAGGTATGCAAAGGATGGAATTACATTTCACAGATAATTTTAGTGTATTAATTATTGGAAGAAAACAAAATACACAAATGAAGTAATTAAACAGCGACTCAAAAATAAAAAAAATATCGGAACGCGTTGATGTCTTTTGCCATCCCGTACTGTTCTTTGCAGTTGTAGATAACGCCGTCTACCCACTGGCACGTGTAAATTAGTGCGGTACTCCCATATTAACGGGCAACTTATGGATTGTATATATTGACTGTGAGGAAAATAATTCTTCTATACAATACATTTATTATTTTAAGAGTGCATAAAAATACAAATAAACATTCGGTGTTTTATTTATATTTAGATGTACTTTCACATTATCATCAATTATGTAGTAACATTTATATAATATCTTATCTAATAATAATGTAAATATACACGTGAAATAACCCGAGTGTAACGTGAAATATAATTAATAATGGTCTTAAAATATAATGTACTTCATTTTTTTTTAAATAATAATATAACACTATACCTAGCACTTACTCTGTGTGTGCCTCTGTAAGTGACTATTTTGTTTGACTAATTGGATGATTTTACTACTTTTTCTCTGATCAGCTGGCATCTTCTTTATATGATTTAGACATACACCATAGTTTTTTTAACAATAACATGAAACCGGCTTCTAAAAGTAAAAAGTGTAAGTCAGTCAAAAATATATATAATTTGTAGGTGTCGTCCATACATTGACAAATTTTAAGGTCGTACAAATCCAGTATTGTGTAGAATGAGGTGTTGTAT
The DNA here is from genome assembly GCA_917880725.1 of Selenia dentaria. Taxonomy (NCBI): domain Eukaryota; kingdom Metazoa; phylum Arthropoda; class Insecta; order Lepidoptera; family Geometridae; genus Selenia; species Selenia dentaria. The sequence continues at coordinate 12,519,870 of OU862888.1, read as the reverse complement.
GAATCCTTGTATCCTAATAACTGTATAATATACCGTGCCTAAAAAGTTTATAAATATAATCGAATTGTTTGTTTACAATAATTATTTAATCACATTTTGTGTAAAGGCTTTGGATAATTTGTACAATTAAAACTATTTTAAAATTATAACGATGTTGTTTTACTATGGTGAAAAATATATAAATATTTTATGGTGGTATAAAGTACTTACATACTAAATACATTATTTAATCACATATTGTGTAAAGGCTTTAGATGCTTTGTACAATTACAACTATTTCAAAATTATAACGATGTTGTTTTACTATGGTGAACAATATATAATTATTTTATAGTGGTAAGTAATTAAGTACTTACATACTGAATAATCAATAAGAATACAATAAACAGACAGTGATAACTATTTTTAAAACGCAAAATAAACATACTCAGATCAATGTGTTCTGTTTCACCGTGAAACATCGAATGAATTATTAAGATAATTTCATTAATTTAAGTTTTGTTTACATAACCTTGTTTGCTTAATACTTACATACATATTTCAGGTCTTTGTACAGTTAAGGTAAACGATAATTTGTAATGAACTTTATCGACAATTAAGGTGATTACATAATGCTGTACCACAACACTAGTAGCCCCCCGACCCACAGTAGTGACTTGTGTTCTTAGAAGAAATTGACCTACACGCAGTCAAGTGGTTATATGGTCTGTGGCTCACGATGACCGTGGGCTTTTAAGGGAATGGGTGTGCGAACGCCGCGAGTGATTTCGGTCCTTCCCGGAACGTTGCCCTAGTTACAACTATAGAGATTAGAGTATTTATAGGTAGGTACTGGCAATACAACTTCATAAAAAAGTTATAGCAACAAAAGTTTTAAAACACGTCGTTGGATGCGCTGGCTGTAGGATTTCTGTAATATACACTAGAGATATCATAGCATGGTCTGTGGTTAAATATGGTTGCATTGTTTATTTCAACGTAACGTAAACAAATAATTAAATAAGTGCCAGGTGGTTTCTTTAGTCAAAGAAAATTTATGCACTTCGTTTTATCTTTAGTAAGAAACTATAGTGATATCTGGTCGCTGTAACTTTCCCGATAATACGCTGCAATATTTAATAATAAGTTCCTTAAAGACAGCGATGGAACCGGCGTTTTATTTCCCATTTAAACCTTACGCTATCCAAGAGAAATTTATGAAAGAACTTTATAATACTATTGAAAACAAAACTCTGGGTATATTTGAAAGCCCGACAGGGACTGTAAGTAACACATTTTGTGTTTAGTAGAACATAGAAGATGTAAGTATGAACATTAATGATTTATTACATTTTCTAGGGTAAATCTTTAAGTATTTGCTGTGGAGCACTACAGTGGCTAAGAGACAACAATCAAAAAACCTTTGAAGCTCTGGAAATAGAAATAGCAAAACTAAAAGAAAATATTAACAATAGTGCAAGTCAGTTATTAAGTCATATAAACTTAAATAAGTCTGTTCACCAATCACTAATCATATCCTAATACACCACATGGATTATGACACTAGCATGTATGGATGCAGACAGAATTTTGATAATTAGCCATGGAAGCTGTATAATAGAGAAATCGATGCAACTTAATTATGTAGGCACATAAAACTTATGCATGCAAGCTTGTGATCATATTCAAAATGTACTATGTCATAACAATTTCTAGAGAAATACTACTGAAACACAAGTGGAACTGGTATAGTGATAGCTCTGCATATAATTTAATTTGTAATTAATTATTTACCTACTTGGGTAGCTCTGTGTTGCCGAAGTCATGAGCACATTCATAACAGATCAAAGCCCCAAGAATAACCTAATATTAGATATATGATCATACCTATCTAAGGTCAATTACCTTTCAACATTTTAACCTTTTTTTAAAGTGCAGTTTTTGGTTGTATTACTTGTTATGATTACATTATGCATAAATTGTAATAGGCCTATGTAGGAATATCTTGACTGAAAAGATGCATTAAAGCACATTTCACATGTATAGGTGCTACCCTAAAAATATAATTTAAATGTTTTGAGACTAAGGTAGGACTAAGCTAATTGTGTGCTTAATTTTATACATGTATACATATATTTAAATGTATATGTTATTATTGTATGAGCTGTAAGTCTGAGTGTGTAAGGTTGCTATGGATAATCAACAGGATGTATTTTTGTAAACTTTAGTAATTAACAAGAAGAACTAAATTGTCTAATTCTAATATTAGAATAATGCTCATTATATACATTACTGGTTGCTACAGATATAAGAATGTGGCATGTGTATTACACCTGGGTATAAAGTGGGTATAAGTGTCCCCTCTCTGACATAAGTGAGTCTCTTCTAAATTTAATTCAAGATCAGCATGTTACAAAATGTTGAGTGGAAAAGAACTTACACTCAAACATTTACTAATCATTCATTTTTATTTATTATGATAAGACCTGCATATGGCCACATCTACATGGCATTCTTTATTTCACTTTATTATGACTTATAATAAAGTGAAATAAAGAATAGATGAATAAATGATCTAACAACCATGTCAAATAGTCCACTGCAAGAGAAAGTTAGAACCTACTTTAACAAATATTTATTTCTGAAACTTTAACTATAAAAAATATTAATGACTAGACTATTGTTTACATATTTTGTAGATACGGATGACTGGCTCCAAGTAGAATATGAAAAGATAAAGAAGACTCAAGCAATACTCTCTTTACAATGTAAGTTGGATCACATCAAGAAACAAAAAGATTTGCTAAAGGAAATGAAAAATCGTGTCATAAAACAGAAATCTAATATTATCAACAAAGCTTCAGAATTTTATTTTTCAAAGGATAAGAACAAGAAAGAACCCCAAAACAAAGAGAATCTGTTAGAACCAGAGGTCCCTCAGGAGATAGAGGGAGATGGAGATCTCATTTTAGAAGAAATTAAGGAAAAAGATGATGAATCGGATGAAGATGCTCCAGAGGAGAGTCTAGATAAAGATGCAACAGTAAAAGTAAAATTATTGAAATATATGGATATTGTATTTTAGATTGATAGTGTTTGAGGCAATGTTAGCTTTAGGGGCTGGTTGTGGTAGTAAGGTAAAGGGTTGCCAGTTCAATCCCTACCCTGGATTCAAGCATTTGGTGAAGGTAACATAGTGATAAAATCCACAGTATCTTGGTAGGGTACTTTCTAATGCCTGCCTGACTAGTACCACTCTTAACCCGTCTAATGTCTAGTTCTTTCAGTTTCTTTCCGAACTGCGCATAAAAGTTCAGATAAAAAAGACTACACTTGAATAGTTTCACCAACTAAAAGCAAAATTTATACCGGTGGAGTGCATTGAATCTGATAAAATTAGTAACAAACAAGAGCTAGGTATATAATTGGTGTATGTGCGGCATGGCTTAGCATTTTTTTGTAGGTACAATGGTGTCAGCTCGACACGCGATGGGTTCAGATAAAAAACCTGTAACAAAGCACCCTACAGTGTTTTACTGCAGCAACCTTACCATTAAATTTGGTACCACCACGTCAATATAGCAAGCTTAAAATAATAATGGATTATGATAGACGTCTTGATGACGTAGAATCAAATATTTCACGCAATTCGCATACTTGTTCGTGACTTTTGACACTAAGTTTCATTTCATTGCAACCTTACCATTAAAATTGGTTGCCAGTTTTGTGTCGGTGGGAGTGACAGTAAGTATGATTATTCTAAGCTTATTACAAAACGCTCCTGATTTATGATAGTTTCGTAAAAGGTGGGAGTAGGCCCCCTGATGGATTTCTGTGGTTGTTGTCCCATATTAGATAAATATTCTATGTCTAAAGTGATACCTCCCTTGCTCATGTTATCACTGACCATCAAGTGAGAGAGTATGTCACTATCCTTTCATTCTAAATAATAATTAGATGCGAAAGTGAGTTTGTTGGTTTGTTTGTTACGCTTTCACCTAAATGGCTGAACGGATCATAATGATATTTGGCAAGGACATAGGGTACATCCGGGGGAAGGACATACAATACTTTTCATCATCATCATCCATCACCACGCGAGTGTAATCGCGGGGCACAGCTAGTTTAAAATAAAAGATACTTGTTTTTCAGATATACATTAGCAGTAGAACACATAGTCAACTGTCACAGTTCATGGGTGAAATCAAAAGGACAAAATACTCTGAAGATACTAGAGTTGTGACATTGGCATCCAGACAACATTATTGTATCAATACGGAGGTCAATAGACTAAAAAATGTTAATCTGATTAATGAAAGGTAATTTAGAATTGATTGACTTGAATTTGACTCGGTCATCATTTTCTGCTAATAATCTTCAGTACACTAGTCTACTTGCATATTTTCACACAGTTTTGCCATACAAATTATTGCTGTAGGGATCAGCTGTTGACATAGATGTCATCTTTATTCTGTAAAACAAGTAATATTTTCAAAATGCGTTCCTGCCAATATATAGTGAGTATACTATTTTTGCCTTCTTTGCTTGTACATATCTATACAGTTATATGTAATTGCTGTTTGTAATTTCAAATTAACAGCCTTTTTTCACTAGATGCATATGAAATTAAGTAAAGTAAAGTAACATTACGTTACATAAAAAAAAACAATTTCTAAATTTTTTCCGTCTGTTCCGGCTAATCTATGAAACGGCTGGACGCATTTTAACGGGACTTTCACTGGCAGATAGCTGATGTTATAAGGAGTAACTTAGGTTACTTCTATTCCATCATCATCATCATCCACCACCACGCGGGTGAAACCGCGGGACGCAGCTAGTTTGAAAATATAATGTATTTTCGTAAAATCAAATAAAATACGTAAAATAAAATAGAAATTTAAATTAAACAGTGATCAATTATTAGCTAGGTACTTAGTAAAATATTTAGAAGACCAGTGCTTGGAGTAGGTCTCCACCTCTGCAAAGTCATGCCATCCACGTAACTATTTAGAGTTGTAATAAAAATATTGAAAAGAATGGCCTATAATTTCTTGCCCGGCTTCTCAGTAGAGGTTCTATATATTTATTTTGAAGTTCATAAACATTCGTGACTTTGACTATCGGTATAAGTCGGTGATATGTGGATGTATACTGTATACCAGCTATTTTTTGTAATGATACTTGATTTCCACTCTATGTTAAGGCATGTCAGTGTGTATGATGTACCTGACTAGCTAGTTTATCCAGCAAAATATAGTATAGCTAGATTGATCTCTAACTCTAAGTCGTTTTGTTAAGGGGATTGCATAGCTAGTACTTGTCCATACTAAAAGAAATAACTCTTTTCTACCTCATATTATTGTCTGATTAAAGTGATGTCTTTTTTCAATCAACACGTTGTTTACTATGCCCGTACGTTTTGATTTCTTCAGTTTTTTTAAATTACAAAATAATAAATTTAAAGTACTTTAAAATACTGAAAAAATCAAAACTTACGGGCATAGTAAACAACAATTACATTAAAAAAACATCACTAAAATCGGACAATGTTATGAGGTAGAAAAGAGTTATTTAAAAACATGACGCTGGCAAATGCACATGACGTGCGACGCCATATTCCTCAACGGAGTAGAGTTGAGGAAAAAAAAAAAAAAAAAAAAAAAGAGTTATTTCTTTTAGTATGGACAAGTACTAGCTATACAATCCTCTTAAGGCTTCTCTTTAAGTAAAGTAAGTATTGAACAAATATAACAATGAATATATTTTTTTTAAATTTACAGATGCTTAGACTTACAAAAATCCAAAAACAAATCAACATCAGTTGGTGAAGAGGGCAAAGTCCTGAAAAAGACCAAAACACAATCCTGTTCTGCCTGTCCTTATTATAATCAGACCAACATTACCAAGTTGAAGGAAAGAATGCTTGTGGACATTTTGGATATGGAGGACTTGGTCAAATGTGGAAAGGAATTGAAGGCTTGTCCATATTACGCAACAAGAATGGCTTTAGATGACGCTGAGGTATTAATTTTTAAGTGTTTTCATCCACTATTTTATTACTGTGTTTAATGCTAGTAAATATAATATATAAGGCACAAAGACCATATTATTGTGTCTGTATGAGTACAGTCATCTAAAATATAACAATACAATACAAAAATTATTTATTAAGTACCTACCTATTAAGTATCTTATAGAAAACAAAACATAATACAGTAAAAAGCTCTACAGTAGATTGGACAATTGGCGGCTTTATCGCTATAGCAATCTCTTACAGGCGACCATGCAAGGAGATACTTCTTAATATTAATGCGGTAGTTAGTAGATGGTACATAAAACAAACATTTTTATCTGGGAAATAAGTGCTAATAGATAATTAAAAATATATATAATATAAAATAACAAATAATGATAAACTAATACATAAATATTATAATATATTAAAATATAAACATAAATAAAATGTTTTAAAACAATAATAAATTATAGTAAAATAAAATATTCAGTAAGTAGGTGCTTGATAAATATTCCTTCTTCACCATATCTTTGAAAGACGCGCGACTATAACTTGTTGAAGTCGGTATCATGATAGTTCAAAGTAATAGTAGTACCTTATATAGTATCAAAATGTAATGTAATATTATACATACACTATCAAGAATAGCAAATATCCCTAGTGCCTACTAGCTACTAACTAGCTAATTGGAAATAAAAAGGAAAGTTAGTAATATGAATATAATAGCTAAAGAACGTGACCTGGGAATTCACTTCACTTGTAGGTCCATGACATGTGTGTTGTAGTACCTATATAATTATTACCTATATTGTGTGAATTATACCGATTTCGACATGTTATTTTACAATTTTTAGTGTTGAAGTCGGTTTAATTTTTTGGTAAAAGATTTTTTCACCCTTTTTAGTGACCCTTGCTACTTACGGGATCGATTGTCATTCACCGTCAATTACGATATCATCAGATAAGCGAAACACTATTCAGTTATTGGATTGTAACCCAATAACCGCTTAACCATATATGATGAAATTTAAATGGGTGTTCCCATTTTTTCCCAGTTCCCTCGGAAGTATACTCTAACAAACAAAAAAAAGATTAATCAAAATCGGACTACGCTGTAAAAAGTTATGCGCGATCATACTAAAAATAGAAAAGAAAATATAAGCGTCGACTTGAGAACCCCTCCTTTTTTTTGAAGTCGGTTTAAATTACTATTTACATTCAAACTTCAGTATTTATTTATTGCTATACTTAACTACATAAAAATAATTATAGATAGATAGATAGATTAACTCTTTATTGAAACACCACAATACAAATATATTATGTTACAAATAAAGAAATAAGAATAAAATAAAAATACAATTAAAAATATTTCACAATTGAATACTTAAAATTAAAAGCGTCACAATGGGCGGTCTTATCGCTCAGAGCGATCTCTTCCAGACAACCATGCACGGAAAGAAATAGGCATAAACTTATGAGAACGGTGGTGTATAAAACAAGTGTATTAAACACTACATTATATATGTAATAATTTTATTAGTAGTACATAGCAAAAATCAAGAATATAGCTAGAAAAAAATACTTATAATATATACAAACTATACTTATATAATTATACTATACATATACCATTTAATTATTATAACAAAGATAGTAAGTAGGTATGCAGTTAGTTATTTCGCGAAGTAAAATGCTTTGACACGTTGTTTGAAGATGTCCAGAGAAGGCGCGCACCTAATTTTGTAGGGTAAAGTGTTCCATAGACGAACAGCTTCAACACAAAAGGAGGAACCAAAAAAAGTGGTGCGGTGTATTGGGGTACTTAACATTAAGTTCTCTGAAATTATACCTTAGTTATAAGGACACAAGTCTATCTTTACTAACCTCACGTGGTGAATTAGTGATCCATATCCTCTCTCTGAGAAGAAGGCCTGCGTCGCAACACTGAGATGGAATAAGAAGGTTGTTTTAGTTATCGACTCAACTCTTTCAGGTCGTGCTGGTAAGCCATGCCGGAATAGTCAGTGCCGGCGCTCGCTCAGGCGTTTCCCTCAAACTACAAGACAACGTACTGATTCTAGACGAAGCCCACGGCTTGACTGCTGCGTTAGAGAACGCACACTCAGCGCCTGTGTCTTGGAAACAGCTTGCGTCGGTGAAGGGTTGCCTACAGTTATACGTAAACAAATATAGAACGAGGTTGAGCAGTAAGAATCTGCTGGCGTTGAATCAGATTAGTTTTGTTGTTGGGAAACTTATGGGTAAGTTTCAATAACGAGAGATACCTTTTAATCGGTGACATTTAGCTAGCTGTTACATAATAATGGAATTCCTAATTTTGGAACATGTTGATATTTATTTGATATAGAATATGGACGTAATTATAGCTTCTTTTTAGAGTTACGTATGGAACATTATTGCTTATTCCAAGCAAATTGGTACGCCTGTTATAAATTTAAAAGGCTGTATCTTTTCATTGTAACCAATACTTACGTGTTATTATGGTGAATATACTAGCAAATAATAAAAATCACGAAAAGTAATAAACGTGAGGGTAGCCAGGATTCAGGAAAGATGATTTTAGTAATATTTGAATTAAAATATATATTTATTATTATTATATTAGTATTTTTCAACACACTTGCTCATAAACTGGCTTTAATTTCACCGCAATTAGGCACATATTGACACCTGTAATGTGTGTTGAAACAGTGACCTTTTCATTGCTATTATTCACAAGAGAGTTATAGAGTTATTTTTGATTTTATTGGTTGAGTTGCTTTGTTCTTAAAAAAAGTTTCGGTACAAAAAAGGTAATGTTCAATCATCATCATCATCTCAGCCGTAGAACGTCCACTGCTGAACATATGCCTCCCCCATAATTTTGCAAAAGGACCGGTTGGAAGCGGCCCGCATCCAACGTCGTCCTGCGACCTTTATCAGGTCGTCTGTCCACCGTGTTGGTGGACGACCTACGCTGCGCTTGCCGGTCCGTGGTCTCCATTCCAGAACCTTCCGGCCCCATCGGCCATCTGTTCTGCGTGCTATGTGCCCTGCCCACTGCCACTTCAACTGGCTAATCTTCTGGGCTATGTCGGCGACTTTCGTTCTTCTACGGATCTCCTCATTGCTGAATTGATCACGTAGAGAAACCCCGAGCTTAGCCCTCTCCATAGCTCGTTGTGCGACTTTGAGTAGTGTTCAATAGAACAAATAAATTAATGTTCCTATTGCTTGCTCATTTCATGCAACTTCGTATTTAAATAGATAATTTCAACTTGTACGCGTTTAATGAATAAAACGTTCACTCAAATATAACTTTTTTTTCTCTTGTAATAAAGTAAACTTGAAATTCCCAATTTATACGTGACTGAAACGCTATTCGTGAAAAGCAAAAAAAAAAGAAACCTCTTTCTTTAAGTCTATGGCCGATCGCCATTGTTACTCGTACTCGTAGATGCGCGCGCATAGGAAAACTGATAAATTTTTCCCGCTACTAAATAAAATAATTTTATAGTATTATTTTCTTCACAAGTGTGTTGAAAAACGTGGTATGATACACGTGTGTATTGATGATTGATGGTTGACTCAATGGCGCCTCAGCGGTAATCACCAACATTACACACTTGTACCATAATGTACTATTATCATTTCTTCATATTGTTCTTTATGATCCAGGCACGATAAAACCAAAATTTGATAATAAACAAGAAGAGAATAAGATTTACACAGTAGAAGATTTCGTTATAAAAGCTGAAATGGACCACATGAACTTGCGTCCTTTAATAGAATTCTGCAGAAACACGAGGTTAGCGCCAAAACTACATGGATTCTCTTTGAGGTACGGTCAGCAAGCTCTTGAAGAAGAAATAAAGAGGACAGAAACCAAAAAAAGTAGCTTTCAAGTATTTTTGAGCAATATTTCCAAGAAGAAAACCGAGACTGTAGTTGAAGAAGTAAAACCAGATGAAATTAAAGTGAAGCAAAATGCTCAGGTAAGCGTTAGTGTAACTCTCAAGTTACCAAAAAAATCAAAGTTCAACTTGTTTTAACATTCCAAGTATGAATTCAAAAATGATTGTATAAACACTACAATAAAAAACAACACAAACAAACAAATAAAAAAAAACATTACAGTGCAACATTATCCTTCGATTTTCAAAAAAACTGCATCCATAGAATTATTACCTAACTGCATCATAAAATAACATTTTGATTTTTATAGCACACTTTTGCCTTTTAATTTATTGATGCGTATGGGCTCATTGACTTAATGTAGAAAATAGTGTCATTGTCTATGGAAGCGCGCGCACGATTTATATGACCGTTGCATGAACTACTATTATAATTCGTATGATCCGCTGGATATGAAGGAGTATTCCTTACACTATTGCTTTATATATTTATTGCATTAAAGGGCGCACGGCCAGACACAATAGAAATTTCATTGTTTTAATGACATCGACCCTTGAAGGGATAATATAGACGAAAATTTAATATGGACGAAAGTTAATGCAGCCAATAAATTCAAATTCAAATTCAAATTCAAATTCAAATTAGTTTATTTCTCTTTAGTACATCATTATACATTTCGGCTCTATCTGCCAAACTGGACGTATAATACACCCGTATCTTGGTAGATAGTTCCTTCCAAATAATTCCAAATAAATAATAAAATATACACTATAGAGTGTAGGCAATCATTAAAATCTCATATCTCGATAAAAACGAAATTAGTTTGCGTAGTGTTAAAAATGTTACTAGGTTATATAAATCATATGCTTGAAACTCCTTTATCACGCTATAACTCAGCCTATAGTAACTAAATAAATCAATTAAATATTTAAATGTTGAATTCCCCACTTTGACAAACGAGTATTGACCTTTTTCTTATTTCCTTAAAGCAGCCAACAGAGACATCCGCCGGCAGCAGTCTGTACGCAATACTGGAGCTTCTCTGCCGTCTGTGCGAGCGCAGCGAGGACGGACGTCTGCTAGCGACTTGTGGTAACGAGCATTCCTCCATGTTGAAGTATCTACTACTGAACCCCGCTCAACATTTTGCGCAAGTTGTTGATCAGTGTCGATCTGTAAGTATTTGCTATAATGGCACATTTGCTATAATACATCATCAGCCCACATTCTTCCATAGGACGTACGCCACAGAGCTCGGTCTTTAGCTCTCTGCATCCAGTTACTGCCAGCTGGCTTCCACAGGTCGTCTCTCCACCTGGCCGCAGGGCAGACACTCCGTTTGCCTATACGTGGTCTCCACTCAAGGACTCGTCTACTCCAGCGGTTATCAGTTCTTCGTGAAATGAGGCCCGCCCATTGCCACTTCAGCTTACTTATTCTTTGAGCTATGTCGACCACTTTGGTTCTCTGTCGGATAACTTCATTAAGAATCTTTCCTTCAGAGAAACCCCGAGCATAGCTCTCCATAGCTCGCTGAGCGACCTTACATTTATGGGTTGTACAGTCCCCTGCAATAAGATGTACAATGCATATTTTTCAAAACTATGATACAGTATTACATTTTATACGAATATAGGTATAAGGATTGTTAAAAGCAGTAAAATAATAGATATAAATAAGTTCATTTCAGAATAATTTTGATGTACATTTTTATGAAATTGAATGTGGAGGCACTTTTGAAAATTGAGAAATGCCGCTTATCTTATTGCGGGCAACTGTTTTTGTACGTTGCAATTCTGTAGACTTTTCTTTCTATAGAGTTCGCAACGCGTGCCACACACCGTGGTTCGTATTCCAGATACTTTATAGACTGAAGTCGATTTGAAATCTTGATGTTACTTCGATTAAACCCCTCGGTCCACTAAAATCCATTGTAAATAATAATAATAATTGTTTACGAGTCTCAATACATCCTATTAGGGTACAGTATAACTAAAATACTTAATACGAGCCTTAACTGACTTTCACTGAGGGCGCCAAACTAGGCTAAGACTGTATCTTGAGAGTCCGTGCATTCCAGATCAATTGTGCGTTGAAGGAACTTTTTGGACCTTTTTTCCACTCTATTCTTTTAAATCAAACTATGCTCTACCAAATATCAACATTGACACCCGCACTGCGGGCGTGATGCGCGCTACGGTGGCCATTCTATACCTTGTGCTGTATTAATTCTGGGACCATATTAGCCACTTTCTTCACAATAACGATGTGGCCCCAATTCTCTTTCGGTTAATGTGATTATACCATATACTTTAGTATAAATACTTTAATAAACGTAAAAACGTAGCTTATTTATTGACTGTATTATTCTTATATATTAGAGTTTGAAAACTATCGTGAGCATCACACATTATACTAATATAAAGATCTGCTAAGGCTGCACTTGGTATTATGTCGGTTTAAGTCCGACGACGTTTCGAACGTATAAGATGTTCTTCTTGCGCACACGTCGCCGACATAATATCAAGTGAGTGCAGCTGGTATCTTTATATTTATATAGTATTCTTATATATATTGTTATGTTTTTAACAATTTTCTTTTAAATCTACCATTGGCTTATGCCATAATGAGATATGTTCCGGGATGGTTTCCAGTAAATGACACCCTAATATGGGAAGCGACTCAATCGCGTGTGTCGAAAGTCAGAATGTGCCATCGCTTTATAGGCGTTTAACATTTTCTTTATCATATAATAGGTTTTTGGCGAGGTCATTTGTGTGCTTGTTCAGTCGTTCTTTCTTTTTGAAGCTATTGTTGCCGATTGCCTGCTATAGGTACGTGATCTCTAGGTGTTCATGTATTTCAGTGTTTGAAACTTGGCTCTGCGAACAGTTTCAAGTGCATACTGGTTAGTTTATAACTATTTCTATATTATTGTATCTTTTCTACTGATTGTAACATTATGTTATAGGTGCGGAAACTGAATGGGCTAATTTGTAACTTAATTAATTTTATAAGCATTATTATATGAAACTGTCTGTTTTGTTATTTTCTAAGAATGTAAAAATAAAACAATATAAATAAAATATCGAATTATTTATACTATCATACGATTTATGGTTGTAGTTCTATTGTGCATTATCGACATTAGGCGCAGCCCACACATAAATGGCGTCGGGTGCGGAAAGGGCATCATAACTCATTCAAATTTCATACATCATGCATGGAAATACAGCACAAAATTAAAAACTACCTATCGCCGAAATGGCGCGTCATAAACACTTCCGAGCAACGACATACCGTGTGTCTAAATTGCGCTTTATTTCCATGAATTTTGTATGAAATTTGAATGCATTATGAAGCCGCCGGTGCCCTGGCCGCGCCCGACGTCATTTATATGTGGCCTGACCCTTACATGGTAGTCTTAGTCATGCCGTTTCTATGCCTGATATAGTTATGCTACTTTATATTGAGGAAAGACTCGTGACTTAAAACTCATACTTAAAGTTAACTTTATTATCCTGCAATATCATATTTTCAGGTGATCGTTGCGGGTGGTACTATGGAACCGATCAATGAGTTCAAGTCACTTCTCGTTCAAAACAGTGAAGACCAATCAGTGAACATAGTGAGATGCGAACACGTAGTACCCCCGGAAAACGTGTTGGGCATCTGTCTGTCGAAGGGGCCTACCAATGTGTCATTGAATTTCTCGTACGAAAACAGAAGGTCTAATGAATTGGTGAGTTGATGTTGCTATTGTGAAATAGGGACTCTAGCTGGTAATAGTACAATTTGAAGAATTTAATACCGACTGCCATTCTATTCAGTAATTGTAATGTATCTCAAAACTACTGGACCGAATTTGATGAAATTTAAATGGGACCACACGGAAAGCACCAGCATTCAAACAAAATCGGTTCACTCAGTCAAAGGTTATGAGGGAACAAACATAAAAAAAAAACAAACAGGAAAAATATATTTCATTACAAAATATTGCTTATATTTATGTAAGTATATAATATATCATTCATACTATATCAAATTGAGTCACAAACATTTTAACCAGTTCAAAAGCAAAGGTATTACTTACCTAATTGTATATATTGTCCCTTTTTTGCTACAAAGAGAACCTACATGTAATTTGTATTGGTATAGTTTTAAAGTCATCATCTCTAGATGCTCTTTATTTTACACTTAAAATTATGTCAAGTAGCAGCATAGCTCTTTGTGAACGATTTCAACGAGTTCATCCTGGGAAATACTGCCACCATGCATATTTCTACCGCGAAACTGTAACGTTCACATTATTGCTTTTTGGGTTTAAAGGGTAAGGGAGCCGGTAAAATAACAGGCACATATTATGAGACTTAACAACTCTGTCTCTGGGTGATGGGCACAGGAGGCCAATTCTATTTATTCACAACGTTCAACAATTTATCCCGCTGCAACTGCAGTTCGACTCCGATTGCCGTTCAACAATTACCCAAAGAGCCATTCTACCATTTCTATAGACAAACTTGAATGTACCGTCATCTATGCTATAAACGTTACTATATAAGAAAACGAGTTAGAGTCGCGTGCATGATCTATCGAGTTAGCAAAATTTAATTTTTGATCGATCGCTGACGTCAACAGAAACTCAATTGCAACTGGACTGTTTTTCAAAAGCAGAATAAGAATACGTATGAAAAGTCACCGTTAAGCTGCGGTCCGGTTGCAATTTAGTTACTAGAATCAGCTCCCAGTACAGTGGGCTGAGCACGAAAATCTGTTTAAGTGTAACGTAATCGCATCGTTAACGTATTTAGTACAAACTGTCATTTATCTAGTACAATAGTGGCACAGATAACTCATAGTTTGTGATGAATACGCAACGATACGATTACGTTACACTTGAGCAGATTTTAGTACTCGGGCGCCAGTTCGACTGTTATATGAATGCATCTGTTATAAGCAGAGGTTACCGCTTAACACCAGGTGGGCTTACTGCTTGTTCCGTAACATAACAAAAAAGGTGCACTTATTTAAAAATATGTAATGGTGTTTATGAAATACAACGTATTAAAATTTAGCCATCTTATATTTTTAGCTCGAAGAAATTGGACGAATCCTACGAAATATTTGCAGCATAGTTCCGGGTGGCGTAGTTTGTTTTCTACCCTCGTATTCATATGAGCAAACAGTTTACGAACACATGAAGAACAATAAAGTCATCGAAACTATTAGTAGGAAGAAGACAGTATTTCGCGAACCGAAATCTGCCTCGGATGTCGATCAGGTAAGCTATATGTGCTACAGTTGTAGTAGATAAATGATAGTTTGCATCTGCCGCGAAGGAACAGTGGCTTTACCATGAGTTGGTAACATAAATACCATCTATAGTCGATCCTCGATCTCGCCTACCTATAAAGCTTGTGATTGGCGTACTCGCTGTCAATTTTAGTTCTACAATTGACCGCAACGTGGCACTGTTCTTTTTACCCATACATTTTTTTACGGCAGTCGATAGCGAGCATCGATTGGTGTCAATGTTGTAAACTCGTGGTAGGCCTACAGTACGCAAGAATTACTGTGTTATAGAACTCGTTACCCCAACACTTTGGTTTCTACTAGTGAAATTATGATGAAATTGAGCCTATGAAAATACTCAATCTTGTACATATATAAAAGGAACAGTACGCAACAATTACTGTGTTAGAGAACACGTCACCCCAATACTTTGGTTTCGACTAGTGAAATTACTGTGGGCCTAGCACGATAATTTGCGTAAGTGTAACATGTTATCGTAGACGTATGCAGTACTCATTATGAGCTATCTATGATACAGTTGTACTAGATAAATGATAGTTTGCATCTGCCGCGAAGGAACAGTACGCAAGAATTACTGTGTTAGAGAACACGTCACCCCAATACTTTGGTTTCTACAAGTGAAATTACTGTGGGCCTAGAACGAAAATTTGCGTAAGTATAACATGTTATCGTAGACGTATGCAGTACTCATTATGAGCTATCTATGATACAGTTGTACTAGATAAATGATAGTTTGCATCTGCCGCGAAGGAACAGTACGCAAGAATTACTGTGTTAGAGAACACGTCACCCCAATACTTTGGTTTCTACAAGTGAAATTACTGTGGGCCTAGAACGAAAATTTGCGTAAGTTTAACATGTTATCGTAGACGTATGCAGTACTCATTATGAGCTATCTATACTACAGTTGTATTAGATAAATTATAGTTTGTATCGGCCGCGAGGGAACAGTACGCAAGAATTACTCTGTTAGAGAACACGTCACCCCAATACTTTGGTTTTTACAAGTGAAATTACTGTGGGCCTAGAACGAAAATTTGCGTGATTTTCACATGTTATCGTAGACGTATGCAGTACTCATTATGAGCTATCTATGATACAGTTGTACTAGATAAATGATTGTTTGCATCTGCCGCGAAGGAACAGTACGCAAGAATTACTGTGTTAGAGAACACGTCACCCCAATACTTTGGTTTCTACAAGTGAAATTACTGTGGGCCTAGAACGAAAATTTGCGTAAGTATAACATGTTATCGTAGACGTATGCAGTACTCATTATGAGCTATCTATGATACAGTTGTACTAGATAAATGATAGTTTGCATCTGCCGCGAAGGAACAGTACGCAAGAATTACTGTGTTAGAGAACACGTCACCCCAATACTTTGGTTTCTACAAGTGAAATTACTGTGGGCCTAGAACGAAAATTTGCGTAAGTATAACATGTTATCGTAGACGTATGCAGTACTCATTATGAGCTATCTATACTACAGTTGTATTAGATAAATTATAGTTTGTATCGGCCGCGAGGGAACAGTACGCAAGAATTACTCTGTTAGAGAACACGTCACCCCAATACTTTGGTTTTTACAAGTGAAATTACTGTGGGCCTAGAACGAAAATTTGCGTGAGTTTCACATGTTATCGTAGACGTATGCAGTACTCATTATGAGCTATCTATGATACAGTTGTACTAGATAAATGATTGTTTGCATCTGCCGCGAAGGAACAGTACGCAAGAATTACTGTGTTAGAGAACACGTCACCCCAATACTTTGGTTTCTACAAGTGAAATTACTGTGGGCCTAGAACGAAAATTTGCGTAAGTATAACATGTTATCGTAGACGTATGCAGTACTCATTATGAGCTATCTATGATACAGTTGTACTAGATAAATGATAGTTTGCATCTGCCGCGAAGGAACAGTACGCAAGAATTACTGTGTTAGAGAACACGTCACCCCAATACTTTGGTTTCTACAAGTGAAATTACTGTGGGCCTAGAACGAAAATTTGCGTAAGTATAACATGTTATCGTAGACGTATGCAGTACTCATTATGAGCTATCTATGATACAGTTGTACTAGATAAATGATAGTTTGCATCTGCCGCGAAGGAACAGTACGCAAGAATTACTGTGTTAGAGAACACGTCACCCCAATACTTTGGTTTCTACAAGTGAAATTACTGTGGGCCTAGCACGAAAATTTGCGTAAGTATAACATGTTATCGTAGACGTATGCAGTACTCGTTATGAGCTATCTATGATACAGTTGTACTAGATAAATGATAGTTTGCATCTGCCGCGAAGGAACAGTACGCAAGAATTACTGTGTTAGAGAACACGTCACCCCAATACTTTGGTTTCTACAAGTGAAATTACTGTGGGCCTAGAACGAAAATTTGCGTAAGTATAACATGTTATCGTAGACGTATGCAGTACTCATTATGAGCTATCTATGATACAGTTGTACTAGATAAATGATAGTTTGCATCTGCCGCGAAGGAACAGTACGCAAGAATTACTGTGTTAGAGAACACGTCACCCCAATACTTTGGTTTCTACAAGTGAAATTACTGTGGGCCTAGAACGAAAATTTGCGTAAGTATAACATGTTATCGTAGACGTATGCAGTACTCATTATGAGCTATCTATGATACAGTTGTACTAGATAAATGATAGTTTGCATCTGCCGCGAAGGAACAGTACGTAAGAATTACTGTGTTAGAGAACACGTCACCCCAATACTTTGGTTTCTACAAGTGAAATTACTGTGGGCCTAGAACGAAAATTTGCGTAAGTTTAACATGTTATCGTAGACGAATGCAGTACTCATTATGAGCTATCTATACTACAGTTGTATTAGATAAATTATAGTTTGTATCGGCCGCGAAGGAACAGTTATACAGTTCAAACTATAAGCTAAAAGCCTGTTAAAATAATAAGATAACCTAGTACTTACATAGAAGAATAAAGAAAGTTGTCAACTTGATGTTCGTTCATTTTAATATTTGTTTCCAAGTTTTGTCAGAGTATTCACCGTCGAATATACGCGGTATCTTAATCTGGTGTTACTCAACAATAGTTATAGAAAGTTTTAGCAATATATCGCATTACCGAAACATGACTTGGACAGAACTGTGTCCACTTTATATAGACAGTCTCAGTCTTGATCTAACTATTTTTAACACTTCCACAAAATGGAGAAGGTTCTCAATTCGACTGTATTGTATTTAATATATGTTATGTTAGAATTTTTGACTGGGTGAACCAATTTTATTTGATAGCTGGTGCTGGTGTAGAGCAGCAGTACCAGCAGTTGTAGAGTTACACTCCAATAACTGAAAAGGGCGTCGCCTATTTTGATGATTAGATGATATCATCGTTGACGGTGAATGTCAATCACAGACCATATAACCACTTGACTGCGTGTAGTTCAATTTCTTCTAAGAACACAAGTCACTACTGCGGGTCGGGGGGCTACGTACAATAAAGGCTTTTGATTGGCCGGCTCAAAATGTAGCTCAACTCATAGTACCTAAATAGTGTTGTGGTACAGCATTATGTAATCACCTTAATTGTCGATAAAGTTCACTACAAATTATCTTTTGCCTTAACTGTACAAAGACCTGAAATATGTATGTAAGTACTCATATTAAGCAAATAAGGTTATGTAAACAAAACTTCAATTAATGAAATTATCTTAATAATTCATTCGATGTTTCACGGTGAAACAGAACACATTGATCTGAGTATGTTTATTTTGCGTTTTAAAAATAGTCATCATTGTCTGTTTATTGTATTCTTATTGATTATTCAGTATGTAAGTACTTAATACCACCATAAAATAATAGTATATTTTTCACCATAGTAAAACAACATCGTTATAATTTTAAAATAGTTTTAATTGTACAAAGTATCCAAAGCCTTTACACAAAATTTGATTAAATAATGATTGTAAACAATCCGATTATAATATAATAATAATATAGGACAACATTCACACAAAGGTCTTCAGGTCATTATATTTATATAAATTTTCGGCACTGTATATTATACAGTCATTAGGATACAACATCTCATTCTATACAATACTGGATTTGTACGACCGTAAAATTTGTCAATGTATGGACGACACCTACAATTTATATATATTTTTGATCGACTCACACTTTTTATTTTTAGAAGCCGATTCCATGTTATTGTAAAAAAAAACTTGATGTGTATGTCTAAATAATATAAAAAAGATGCCAGCTGCGTAAAGAAGAAGTAGTAGAATTATACAATTAGTCAAACTAAATAGTCACTTACAGAGGCACACACAGAGTAAGTGCTAGGTATAGTGATTTTATTTATAATATATATTTAATAAATATGAAGTATATGTCAATGCTACTTTTAATTCGTATTTCAATGAGTGGTTTCAAATGAAACCACTCATATTATATTGATCGAACTTCACTTGAGAAGTTCGTTTGATCATATATTTTAAGACCATTATTAATTATGTTTCATATTACACTCGGGTTATTTCGCGTGTATATTTATTTACATTATTATTAAATAAGATATTATATAAATGTTACTACATAATTGATGATAACGTGAAAGTACATCTAAATATAAATAAAACACCGAATATTTATTTGTATTTTTATGCACTCTTAAAATAATAAATGTATAGAAGAATTATTTTCCTCACAGTCGATATATACAATCGATAAGTTGGCCGTTAATATGGGAGTACCGCACTAATTTACACATGCTAGTGAATAAAAGAGACGGCGCTATCTACAACTGCAAAGAACAGTACGGGATGTCAAAAAACATCAACGCGTTCCCATATTTTTTTTATTTTTGAGTCACTGTTTAATTATTTCATTTGTGTATTTTGTTTTCTTCCAATAATTAATAAACTAAAATTATCTGTGAAATGTAATTCCATCCTGTGCATACCTGGATGTCTGCCTGTTTTTTCCGTACCACTTTACTGAACAATAAGGCAAAATTTGATTTGTTTTAAATTTTTTTCATTCGCTCGTTCTCCACGCTAAGTCAAACTGGTACTGACGTGTTGGTTCGACACGTTAGCTTTTTATTGTCATAGTCTTGGCAGCTGAGAGGAAGCCGTATGAGCAGTCAAGTGGTTATATGGTCTGTGATGTCAATCGATCAAGTTAACTACGGGCATGGGTCACTAAAAAGGATAAAATTTGTTTTTTATCCACACTAAAAAGTGTGAAATAACTTCTTGATGTCGGTACGATGATGATCTAGATGTCGGTTGGTGTTGAAGTCAGTTCCGTTCCTTGGTATTTTTTTTTTAAGTTTGGTTACCAGCGAAATTACAGGCACATGAGACTTAAAAACTTAATTCACATGGTTACGTATGCAGTGCATTTTGTCACTTGTGACGAAATGCATCTGTTCTAAGTAGAGATTAACACTTAACATCAGGTGGGCCTCGTGCTTGTACCGTTTTCTAATAAGATAAAAAACTTTACAGTTGACGCTTAAGTTTATGTCCAAATGTACCTATTTGTTTCTAGGTGTTACATAAATTCGCTTTGGCAGTAAGAAACAAAGATGGAAATCAAAATGGAGCTTTGTTATTGAGCGTCGTTGGTGGGAAACTAAGCGAAGGACTAAATTTCAGGTAATTCACTTTCGTCTAAATGTTTTTTGAAGTGATAACTTCTTATGGGCAGTAAACCGATTCGTTACATAACGCGTTACGGCGCCAGTCGGTCTGGCTTCCCTATTCTATCGCGCATCCTCTCTCACTCTAACTCACAGCGCTAGATTAGTTTCAGTTATCACTTCGGTCGGGCGTCCCGAGACGCACTACATTCTTCCAAAAAAAAAGGAGGAGGTATTCAATTCGACTGTATTTTTTTTTTATAGTAGTTACCTCATAACTTTCGACTGGGTGAACCGATTCTCAATATTCTTTTTTTGTTTGAAAGCTGGTGCTTCTCTTGTGGTCCCATTTAAATTTCATCAAGTTCCAGTAGTTTTTGAGATACCTTGCAACCAGAGTTTAGGAAATCGACAAGATCTCTCTATCGCAAGTTTAGTTTGGTTGATTATTTAATGAACAGAGAAAAAAGTTTTTTATAGTTACTAATATTTTAATTATGTTCTTGATCAGCCCATCAAAACATTGACTAATCGATGAAATTGAGCCCATGTAAATACTTAATCTGGTACATATATAAAAAACAATGTGTTCAACGTATTCAGTAGACAGCAATGACGTACGTTCTCCCTTATTAAAAAAAACCAATTAGGTTATTCCGTGGTCTTGTTTGTAACTCAAATTATTTGTAAAAATGCCAAATACTTACCATTGTACACTTTGACGTGATAACGTCTTAGAAGTCGGTGAACTCCGGCTGCACGCAAGAAAAAGCATGATTCAATGTCACGTTCCGCCTGAACCGAGCGTACAAGCGAGAGCGCGGAACAAGTAATAGAGAGGCACGATCGGTCTAAGTATTCGGCTTGTTATATGACGTTATCACGTAAAATTATCGTCCGTAAACCGACTTTACAGACGACCATTTTTTTTTCATTTGCAGTGACGACCTCGGCCGTTGCGTTGTCGTTATAGGAATGCCGTATCCGAACGTGAAATCGCCTGATCTTCAAGAGAAGATGAATTATTTGAATAGAACTGCGGGCGGAGGCGCTGGCAACATTTACTATGAGAATCTGTGTATGAAAGCTGTGAACCAGTGCATTGGTAAGCATTCATCTAATCTTTGATCCTAATGCAAGTATATAGAATAGAAATATATTTATTGCCATTAAATAATACACAGAATATGATAACATGAAAACTATTAAAAAATTACAATACAAGTAAGCTCAGCCCTGTACTGCATAAACCTGGTGGGTCCACGCCGGGCTGGTTTTCAGCTTACTCGTTTTCTCGAGCAAAAGATGTCAATCGAGATTGTAGTACACGTTAAAACATGTTATATGCGCAAAATATTTTACTAACTTACTAGCTGCGCTCCGATCTTACACCTGTGTGGTGATGGACGATGATGATGATGATGATGAATCAAAATATATAGCCTATGTTTATCAGAGATTTACCAAGATTATGTAGAATTCTACTGATTAATGATTTTTTGAAATCGTTCCAGTTATTGAGTTAGGTGATGGATAATGATGATAAATCCAAATAATTATGTTCATCAGGGATAATGTAGGATTCTAATGGTGAAAGAATTTATGAAATTGGTTCAGACGTTTTCAAATCTATTAGCTACTAGCTGACCCGCCAGCGGCTTCGCTCGCGAGACATCGCGGTAACGGGAAATTACAGTTTATTAACTATCCCACGGGAACTCTTTAATTTACCAGGATCAAACGTATCCTTTATGTTGACCAGGGATATAAGCTACCACCATACAAAAATTCATTCAAATCGGTCGAGTCGTTTTAGAGATTAGTCCGTACAAACAGACAGACAAGCAGATAAACAGAAAACAAAAAAAAATTAAAAAAGTGTCATTAGATCGATTTCACTCCTTACACACCCCTGACACGATTTTTAGCATTTTTTTCATTCTACTGAAATTTGACCATAAACATACAGTTTTTTTTATACAATTAGTTCTATATATATTTATATAAGGCCTTCGACATAGTCTAACGACTGTTGTCCTAAGCCAAACAACCCGATGACTTAACGTGCCCTCCAAAGCACGGAAGCGCTCAGCTGAATAGTGCCACTAGCGGTCACCCATCCAAGTCCTGACCACAGCAAGTATTGCCTAACTTATTGATCTGTTAAGATCGCTACGTCAAGCTCCGCTACGAGCTCTACTTCACCAGTAGTTTTGATTAATTGTTTCAGGTAGAGCCGTGAGACACACTAACGATTACGCGTGTGTGTTATTGGTGGACGATAGGTACTCGAGGCCTCAAACTATTTCTGCATTGCCTTCTTTTGTACAGGTAAACTGTGTTTTTAGCTTTTACCAACGTTTATATGGAAACAGCAGGGGCTGTGTAAGATCTTAGTGCATGGTGTTAATTTCCGGTCAGATTTTCAAAACTTTAGAATTTCAAATGGTTAGCACAAAATTAATGTTATTGATCATGTCGAAAGTTAAAAATAAGTATCTTTTTATACTAAGTAACCTGTATTATACAGGGCGTGGCGTAATGAATGGATAATAGGGTACCTGCGGGTAGAGGACATTGCGGCATTGTGGCAGTTCTGACAAATGTTTTGTGTATAGTATAAGTCACGCGGTTTTCGAAATAGTTGGCATTATACTAATAAAAATACCGGCTGCACTCACTTGGTATTATGTCGGTTTAAGTCCGACGTTTCGAACGTATAAGACGTTCTTCTTCAGGGAGTGTTCACACTTGGAGATCGCGTCAGTGCGCGACACGTCGTCGGACTTAAACTGATATAATACCAAGTGAGTGCAGCCGGTATCTTTATATTAGTATAATGTGTGATAATCACGGTAGTTCTCAAACTCTAAATATTGGCATTTTCTAAATTTAAAAAAATACATCCTCCGCCAGTCTTCTTGGTAGTAAGACTACAAATGCAGGACGTTTAAACAAATTTTTGAAAAGTATTCCTGGATAGAAGCGCTATTAAATAAAAACAATATATGTATATTAAATAAATGTATTTTTGGGGAACACGCACATTTGCTTTAAACAAAGATTTAATTCAAATTTCATGTTTATTTGTTCCAAACTTTAACTTATCGTGGTGTACAAAATATATGGTAACTGAGCGCCTAAATGAGAAACAAAATGCTTATTTAATTACGATTTTGAATTGGACTACACTGTATTTACAGCATTTAATACAAAATAAATTTCTATTAAAATCAATCGGAATTATCGGAATTTAATTAATAAAAGCGCTAAAATTTTCTAAAGCCTGCATAACTTATTGAATATCACTTAAGAATATTTATTTATAAACTGTGGGATTCATATTGAAAGAAAACGAGATAAAATCACAAATTTGAAATATCTTTTTATTAAATTAAATGTGTGCAAAAGGTGTTCAAAGTGGGTAACGCGAGCTCTCTGCTACTACATGATCTGCACATTTTAATAAATTATCGCTTTATTCTGCATGCCGCAATTCAGTACCTGCAGGCCTAGACAAAATTCAAAGAGGTGTGTTTCCGCACACGCTACAGATAGAGATGTGTCTACGAACTTAGCGCGGCATCACGTTACTTTTCCACAGGTAATGTCAACGCCATACATTTTGGAGTTGTCGTTTGGCGTTAACGATAACAGAAACATATTTTGTCTAGGCCTGCTGGTCCACTGAGGTAATGGAATCTTTGTAGACCTTCTCTTTGAGGCATCCCCCTAAAAATTCGAGAGGGTCGAGTAATCGGGGTGGCTAACAAAATTGTTCCAATCGCCCGATCCATCTTCGAGTGAACATTTCGTCGAGTTAGTCTCGAACACCATGGGCGTAATGGGCGGGGCAACCCTGTGGCAAAAACGTCTGTCCATACTCTTATTTTACCGAATATGCAGTAGAACTATGTCTTCCAGACGGCACTGCCCTGGAAAACTTCTGCATGTCATGACTGCTCCATGTCCTCTTACCTCAATGTCCTTAAAGCCTACAGCAAGGAAAGCATAGCAATATGCTTGCTCTCTAGTTTAAGAGATAATTCTTCTCAACCTCTGTACTAAGTTATATATCAAGACTACTGAAATGTTCGTTTACACATCCCTGCCCATCCTTTTAGGGATATAATGACTCGATGCCTAATGATATATATGCTCGTTTTATTACCACTAGCCACATACTTATTACTTTTAATTGGTTACAGAAATCCCTGATATCTAATTGCAACTTCGGATCAACAATTGGAAGTATCGCAAAGTTCTTCGCAAGACATAAAGATAAGACGAAATAAAATTTTTTTGTTTTGTGATAAAAGTGATATCTAAATTTAAATATTTTTTAAAAATATGTATGCACAATGAGACGAGTGATATGATGAACATAGTTGAGGTAAATTAAAATTATGGTATCTGTTTCATTTCCGTTTTGTTTATCTATCGCTTACCTCTCACCTATTTCAGTACGTAGGACACAGGTAGAATCCAGGCACTTAAAAAAACTAAACAAAGAGACATGCTAGACGTATTAATATAAGTAATAAGCTAATATCTGTGTTTCATAAATATTATTAGCACTAGAGTCAAGATCCTGAAAGGAACTCAGAGAGTATCCAAGTTTGTATAGAAAATATATTTGCAATATTGTTTTGATTTGACTCGTTCTTTTGTTTGCTAATTTATATGGTAATTACTCAGACAAAATAAAAAACTCAAGACAGAATGTTGTGAACAGAGAAGTGAGGCCGGGTGAAACTACGCCTCGGCGTGTCCATACATATTTACATACAAAACCTACAACAAAACTACGCCTTGGCGCGTCAATCGAACTATCGCGGCGCGTGGAAGCAACACGTAAAGTTTTAATTAACATTTAATTTAAATTTATCAATTATTGATATTTTTTTAATAACTTTAATATAATTTGAATTGCCATGACAGTACCGAGTCACGCACACGTAGTTTAGAAAACCGGCCTCACTTCTCTGTTCACAACATTCTGTCTTGACTTTTTTATTTTGTCTGAGGGTAATTATAGCTAAATACCAAGTTCTGTCATTGTCCTTCTAGCTCTTTTTTTCAAATAGCATTTGTTTTCCTCGCAGGATATGCAGAAGTAGTAAGAGTATGGCCACGAGAACATGTACATATCCTCGTGGTCATACATGGTATGACAAACTACGATTATGGCCACGAGGAAATGGCCGTGCAGTAGACTATCACGGTTAACGATATTCTAAATACAAGGATCGATCGGGTAGATCTAACAAAGTTTTTTTTCTATTTTGGAACGAGGGTAGATTTACCCATGTTTTTCCTATCAATAGGAAATCATATTATTAGACATCACGCGCCTTGCCATATTTTATCTAAAGGGTTGACAGTCGGAACAAGTTGCAATGACGGTTCCGCACGTGTACTTTATGACTATTTTTAATACAGTTGCGAAAAAATGAAGCAATTTAATAAAATAAACTCGCAAAGAAATTTTCTGGAAAATGGCGCCAACCGTAGAATATAAGCAGAGTTTTTTTTCTTCACCCATTCTGGTAGGCAAAGGGAACTATGCCCATACAGCCAAGTCTTCAGTAGATTTTTTTTATTGATATGAAACGAAAATGAAATTTAATGTGATGAAATGAAATGAAACCTAACCTAACTCATTCAATCAAATCATTAAATCTGATATTG
Organism: Selenia dentaria; assembly: GCA_917880725.1. Lineage (NCBI taxonomy): Eukaryota > Metazoa > Arthropoda > Insecta > Lepidoptera > Geometridae > Selenia > Selenia dentaria. The sequence continues at coordinate 12,493,313 of OU862888.1, read as the reverse complement.
AACCAAATTAGTAGCTTCTTTTTAGAGATATACGTATTTGCATGAATCATAAAAACTTCTTTGATTTTTATTTAGTAAAAACTTCATAAACAAAATCTGTTGGAATTAAATACGGCATTCTGTCATACTTCATTATCACAGCCGGCCATCTGTAACCATCAACCAATCAGAAGCGAGAGTTCTTAAGCGTGATGTAACGTTCGGCAGAACATTTTACGTTGCGTATTTTAATGAATAGTGAGTGTTTCTATGTCGAATAAAACAAAATATAATCAAAAAGTCACCATGGAGTCAAGCCCCAGCGTTTTGACTAATAACTTTATTAGGAAACGCAAGAGAATCCCGGAAAATTGGGCGAGAAACCGGGCCAAGACATTGAGGTTAGTATAGTACTAGGGTTGTCAAACCAGCCGCCTTATTGTCTAACTTGAATGAGAATGAAATGTCACTCCATTCTCATTCCCAGTGATGGTTCTAGCCAATAGGGTTGCAGGGTTACGCCCAGAGTGGGATTCAAATGTCAAAATGAAGCCCATTCCCATTTTCCGTAAAGATAGACAATAAGGCTGGACCATGGCGTTTGCATTTGTATTGATAAGCTAGCGCGCCAGGTACGCCTATATTAGTTTTATTCTGTATGGACTAGCTTTTTGCCCGCAGCCGCGACGTTGTTTTCGCATTTCCCGTATGTTCGACTGCACCTGAAATTGACGAAAATTATTGCGAATAGCCAATGGAAGAGGCCCAGGATCTTCGCATATAATATTTATTTCAATTTTAATTGAATTCGTAAGTGAGAATAAAGGTGATTTGTTAGAAAGTACAATTTACATAACTTTTTTTGAATTTCTTGAACTTTATGCCTAAAGCGCATATTTTAATTTACCTATCTACGTAAGTACCTACTTACAAAGAACTAACTGTAGGTATTTATAAAACCTTATTAAAAACCGGCCAAGTGCGAGTCAGACTCGCGCACGAAAGGTTCCGTACAATTATCTAAAACTGGCCAAGTGCGAGTCGGACTCGCGCACGAAGGGTTCCATAACCTATAAATCTCCCATACTACAGACATGATATTTTTGCCATTTTTTTTTAAATAATGGTACGGAACTTTTCCTGCCCGAGTCTGACTCGCATTTGGCCGGTGTTTAGTATTTGTTGTTATAGCGACAACATAAATACATCATCTGTGCAAAGGACTTTCAACCTATCTGGCATATCGACCCGCCGTCATTTGTTTTTTTTTAATCGCGGCGCATGATCAATGTGGTATGTATGGGTAGGGAACACATAGAAGAACAAAAAATTTCATATAACATGTTACCCTAAAGTGTCACGTTACCGGGATGTTTGGAGGTAATTTTTTTTTAAAAATTTATTTATAAACAAAACGAGTATATACATAGTAACATAACATAATTCTGCCGTACTGCGTAGCGGTTTGTAGGCAGATGCTAACTCTCAAGACTTATTACAACTATATACACGTACGTGTAGGTAAGTAGATGTATTATAAGATTAGGTATATAAGTAATAATATTTCTGATACATTTACAATTATTTATCTATATATATATATTTAAAATATATAAGGTGGGTGGACCATGGAAGGCCACGCTCCTTTGAAGGCCAACTAGTAAAAAGTCGTAGTTATTGACATGTAAAGACATATTCCTTCTACTACACACTAAGATCCATCCAACTCAAGGACACAAACGCGGCGGCAAGTCGATCGCGTCGTTTTTGTGGCAGTGCGATCTCACGTTTCGTAGAGTTCGGTCGTCGACGTTACAATTGTTATTCGCGCGCACAGTAAAACGTAAGTTTTTAGTCAATTACCTATTATTATTACATATTTTTTTACTGTGAATTGTTGTATAAGGATATGTTTATGGTACTTAAGAAAAAAAACATACTGTTGCCTCAATTTAAGTTAAAATATTGGTAATGTTCCTAGGAAAGCCGGTGGTTCCTCATAAGGCCAATCAAAAATATGACGGTTGGCCTTGCTATGGCACATGGGCCATACAACCGCCGTTTACAAACCATGAACATATGAACACTTACATGAAAAGCAAGGAATATGAAAAATATTTGCATGTTAAAAACGGTAAAGTATGTGATTAAGGCGAAATGAGTTCCAAATTTCATGATTCGACTTCGCGAAAACTTAGTTTTTCGATGCTTAAACCTAATAACCGAAATTCGAAAAAAAAACGTAGTGTAAATTGAATATACGTTCTTATGAAGTATGGGTGCCAAAACACGATTGAGCAAACTTGGCTCGATAGAAAAAAATCGGCAACATTCCCTAAATTTTGCAATTTTTCTTACGTGCTTCGTGGGAAAAAGCATTTTTATTCAATTATGGGCAAATATATTTTAATGAATCTATCATATTCGAATTCCCAATGAAATTTACTAGTGAACTATGGACTCCTTTATCATTAAAATTTAATCGTTTGATTGTACGAAATAAATATAAAAAGCAAAAGCACGTATTCAATTGAATTTTCGCATTACATCGTCAATTCTGGTAAGCAATTCTCAACCTTATGTAAAGCATCGTAAATTGTTTCAAAATTAGGATTGGACCGCGCCTTAAGTAAGTCTGTGATAAGTTATATATTAGATAGTCATGAGATAGTCTGTCTTTAACTATACTTTAAGCAAAAAACTTTATTACAATAAGTCGGTTATGAACTGATGATTAACTTAAGATAATTAAACTTAATGCGAACTTAATGCAGCGTTAAAGTTCAATATTCCAAGACGCACCCTTAGAAATCATTTATTAAGCGGTAACAGTACTAAAATTATTGGGAAGACAACTATTCTTACAAAACAATTAGAAGAAGATTTATCGCAGCGAATCAAACGATTTGCAAAACTATACCACTAACACCTAAATTTATCAGGAAACAAGCCTTTTTATTTTGTGAGAGGTTTAAAATCAAGCACTCGTTCAATATGTCAACTAGAATGGCCGGACGCAAATGGCTCAAAATGTTTTTGTCTCGAAACCCATCAATATCAAAAAGAAAACCTCAGCTAATGAATCCAGCTAGAGCTCAAAAAATGAATAAGCCCATTGTGAAACACCATTTTGAAGAAGTGAAGAAACTCTATGAAGAGCTAGACATTATTGCACATCCAGAACGCTTATATAACATGGATGAAAAAGGGTGTCGCATTACGGTCCACAAACAAAATGTAGTTTTGGCTGAAAAAGGGAATACAAGAGTACATCTTGTCGCTCCGGAACACGCCGAGAACGTAACAATAGCGATGTGCGTAAATGCTGTAGGTATTGCTATACCGCCCATGATTATTTTTAAAGGTATTAGGCACAGATCAGAATTAACATCAAATTTGCCACCTGGAACAAAGGTAAGCATGGCACCCAAAGGCAGCATGACCAGTAGCTTATTCGTAGAGTTCATTCAACATTTAGCACAACATAAAGTACCCGGTAAGAGTCTGCTTATCTTTGATGGCGCAAAGTGTCATTTATCATATGAGGCTCTGGAAGAAGCAGATAAAAACAATATAGTATTATACTGCTTACCTTCAAACACAACGCACGAACTCCAACCTCATAATATAAATCAGATATATAAATCAGTGAACCAGTCCTTCGAACATCACTGGGATGAAGCAGTTTTGAACTACCTGTGCAATTCTCAAGATAGAACTTTAAATAAAGCTACATTTAACAAAATTTTCTCCCGAACATGGCCAAAGTGTATGACTCAAAGCAATATAACAAATGGATTCAAAGCCACTGGTTTATACCCCCTTGATCCTGATGTAATACCCGAAGATGCGTATGCTCCTTCAATTGTAACTGAAAGACCTTTATCGGAAACGTTACAACACCAGCTCGACCAACCACTTATATCTGTTCAAGTCTCGCCCCCTGTGTCTGAATTTAAGAAAGTGTCAGTATTGTCGTCTCAGTCTCTGATAGACGAAAGGTCAGCTCATGTCTCTGACGTATCTTCAATTTTTCTATCAACTTTCAAAGAGAAGATAGTATCGACATCGCTAAAATTTTCAGCTGTAACACCAAAAAGGAAACCAATTCTTGTTTCTTACAGTTCTTCAACTGATGATTCAGACTTAGACTTAGATATTACGGCCAATGATCAGCGCCGCCACATGCTGCAAAGTTCAGAACACGGTTTCAACGTCGCAGATACGAAACATGACTCTCAACCATCTCTGTACGAGAATCCTCTTTCTAGTACGTCCGGCCTGCAACAAAATATCGTCTGTTCTAGCTCTGAATCAGACCTTGATTTGAATCTTAGTGAATCTTTTATCAAAGATAACTACATGACTAAACTTCAAGTCTCGGATTTATACACTTCTTCTTCGTCATTTGATGATGATCTCGAACAGAAAGGAGAAATCACTCCAAAAAACGATTAGTACAAAACAATAGCTCAATTAAAACAAAAGCTCAACTAAAGAGTCATGCGACCAGATTTTTGATGACTTCGGATGATGACGAGCCATTAATTAACCTAATAAAGGATAAAGAAGAATCGTTTCATGCTTTTTTGCCTACTCCAAACTACGCTACGATAAAGTCTTCACGTCCACGACAAAAAGCTATTAATTATAAGGGACAAAGAATAGTAAAAGACTTGTTTAAAACTGAAGACAAAGATAATAAGATGAAGCAGACGATGAGTAAGAAAAAAGGAAAGTCGACAATTAAACAAGACCAAAGAAAGAAAACCAAAAATAAAAATGATTTCTTAAAACAGTTCAAAATAATAGTAAAAAAACAAAAAAGTAATAGATCGAAAATAGAGAAGAAAGAACGTGCAGAAGGTGAAGAGAAGCAGTGGTACTGTCATGCATGTGGCGAGTGTAAAATGGAAGACATGAGGCAATGTACCGAATGTCAAAAGTGGTATCACGAGGAGTGTATGGGTCTCACTAAAAATGATCTCGTATTTATTTGCCCAGATTGTGATTAAAATATCAAAAATTAATATCCTTTGTAGTTTTTTAGTTTGTTTCCGTATTTAATTTTTTTTGTTAGAGTTATTTTCGTCTTTTAATCTTAAGAATAGTTGTTTTTAAACATTCCTGACTACAAGACTGACTATGTGCCGTGATAAGTTTTTATAATTACTTACAGTAGTTTGTAGTTTCTATTATTGTTTTATAATTAATATAAAAAAGTCATTGTCCTAATTGTTAGTTTGGCCTTCTTAGGAACATTTTGGCCTTACAAAGAACGGACCCATACGAAGGCCATTTTGGGTAAATACACAAGTTTTTTATTTCACTATAAAACGCGTTGGTAAGTTATTTGATGCCAATGTAATACTCATTACTACTATTTTTAAATAATTTCCATTAATATATTCTTAGTTATACGATGATGTTCAAGTAATGTTCGTTGAACTTTTTTTAGATGATAGAAATATATTGAGCATTAAAAGATTCGCTTAAATTATAGAGCTTATTATGTAGTTTTTGTAAAAGCGGATATATTTAATGTTACAACTCTATTTTTAAGTTAAACGACTGATGTATAATATTGGCCTTGTTTGGAGCCGTGTTCCTTGCAAGGCCATTTAGAAGAACTTTATAAAACTTAAGTTTAATAAATAGTGATTAAAGTAAGGTAAAAAAAAAGTAATTTATATGGTGCACTATAAAACAAAGTATTTTAATAATTTGTTTCCTTCATTTATCCAGTAAATAAACGAATAACAAGTGTTTACTCGCTAGAGTGGCCTTCCATGGTCCACCCACCATACACCAATAATATACCTACATCATTTAAAATATCTATACTAATATGTAATATTTATTGTGCTCAGGTAGGTAATCTATCCAACAATAACTTTTTCAGTGCTATTTTATAACTCAATTTGGTTCTGAATTGTTTTTCGAAGTCTGCGGGTAAATCATTACACAATCTAGGCACTAGCCATTTCCTAGTACGTTTGCCATAATAATTTTTATATCTATACTGCAATTCCAGTTGTGGCTTAGTTGATTTACGGGTTCGAGTAAAACAAGTTTTAACTGGCTTAAAAGTTTCGTTTTGAAATTGTTGCAATAATAACAAATAGTTTACTTTAGTTTCAACTGGCAGGATTTTACATATTTTATATAGTTTAGTATATTCTTTATTTAGTGAATGTATTGTTTGTTTACTTACTAATCTCTTTATTATTCTAAGTTGTTGAAAGATCGTCATATGAGTACAACGACAATCATTAAATATTTTTAAGCTAGCGTAAGTTTGTATCCAAATAATCGTTTCCAGGTTGATTATTATTATTACTATTTATTGGATGAAAGTAGGTAGGAACATTACATACTACTAGAAAACTACTACGATAAATAATTATTTCTACGAAGTGTATGAAGATTTAGAAACTGATTATAACCTTACCCAATTTGGCATTATAGCCTCAATCATTGGCTCGCAAGAGCTAAAATACAATCGCGACATCACCCACATTATTTATTATATCCCGCAGAATTTCATTTACATCTTGCTGGATAATAGTTTACAAGGCAGAAATAAAGTCATTGGACACTACTGCACAACTGTCCTGTGGGAATGCGAACCCTTGGTTGCTGTGGATCATGTGGATTATCGAGTTCAGGGCTTGGGCTCACCATAAAAAGAGCATTATCCGATCTCCAGCTGAATTTCTGGATTATGTATTTAGGCTGGATTCAGACGATGATCATTAACCTTGCTTTGGATGTAATTAAATCAAGAACAACATAAAGGTATTCTTATAGAATCGTTAAATGAAGGTATTTGTTTTATTGTGATTTCGTCACACCACCTGATAGCCCACTCGAAGCAACAATGTAGGTATGATACATGTCAGATATACATTAAGATATGAAATAGAATTATTTTAGGTGTCTCATCTAAGTATGTACCTACCTACTATTCGCTTTAGTTTGTCCCTGTAGGTACTAATAGTAAGAAATAAATGTGAACATCAATCACATGCATTTTTTAAATTTATAACCAGTAGTTAGGCAGTGCAATTATTCAGTAGATAATAGTTTTCTCGTGCTCCTAGTAATACGTAAGTACCTACCTATTAGCCTTAAAAAAACTGTAACATTATTAAATTATGACTATTAACCGGAAAAACACTCGCATTAGGGATCGAATACGTGAACCACAGAACGGTACCCGCCGAGAGTTAGAAGACGGCACTGCGCACTCGACTGAAGATGAGCATCAGACATGCTCGAAACCAGGCGAGACGTATTCGATCCCTAACGTGAGAGGTTTGCCGGTTAATATGTATCAAACTCACAAAAATTTCAATACAAAAAAGTAATAATACTAATTAGTCTGGGAACGATTATTTGGATACAATCTGACGCTTATAGATGTGTAATAACTGTTTTATTAACTATTGTCCATAGACTAAAATATATACTAGGAAATATATTATGCCTCCAAATATCTTGGTAACCTGACACTTTAGGGTATCATGTTAGTTGACATTTTTTATTCGTTTAAAATCGTGCGCCGCGATTACAAAAAAAAACGAAATGGCGGTGGGTCGATATGCCAGGTTCCATACAAAGAGGTTGAAACCCCTTTCAACTGTCTACTATCACAGTAGTAGTATAGATACCATATAAATCTAAATCGGTTAAAGCAATTCAGAAATACGGTGGAATAGAGAAACTTACCCTCACAAATACAAATACACATATTGTATAATATATATGAGCCCTGAAAACACAACTTCCTTTTTTATGCAGTCGTATAGTAAAACAAACAATATCATACCCTAAGAGAATGTAACGCTATGTCATACATAGGCAACTTTTTAAACAGGAATAATTTAATACATAGCTGGCAACATTCCTTAGAGTGGATAATTTGTATTTATTACTTTTTTGTATTTTAGAAGATTTAAGCATTAAAATCAGTGACGTGGCTATAGCTATCACATGTGAGGGGGTTCCGCAGGCAAAAACTAAAAATCTAAACGATAGTTTAGTTTAAAGACTGCATATATATACAAACAATAGTTACTTACCTATAAGTATATTAAAATACAATTTAAAAATGTTAGTTTATGTAGCGGGCATAAATTTTTTTATAGCTATACTAGCGAATGTCCGCGACTTAGTTCGCGTAGTTGCCTAGGTTTGGTTTTCGGCCTCGCCATAACCTCCCATATTTTCTTAATATTATTTTTATTTAAGAACCATCTGCAAAGTATTAGAAAACATTAAAAAAAGATGAATGAAATCGGATAAGCCGTTGTCAAGTTATAGCGTGACCAGGAGAATTAGAGGTTCATTTTTATATATAATTAGATGAGGCAGCTACTTTCATCTAAAGTATCAGTGCCTCCTTCAGTGATAAGTATGGCCAATTCAATAGTTTACAATAATTAAATAAAGACTTGCTGAAGTTTTTGCCCGACATCAAAGTATTTGGAGGTCGCGGCCTCGGTTTACTTAATTTGCCAATTAGAACAGCTTAAGAGAGCCACCACATGTACCAGTCCCACCAATCAAAATCCCCGAGAATTGGTGTTTGCATATACCTACTACGAACTTTTTCAGTGACACTTTTTTGGCAAATCCAGTGCGAAGTAAGCCTCTCTCTCGCGTCTCCCGCACCCCGCCAACTTAACTGGCCAGCATGTACTTAGACGGGCGAGTTTAGTACCACAAAGTACATTGTATATAGTACAGTACATAAGTTTGTACACTGCAGACGCAGACACGTGTTATTTATGTGTTTCCCATAATGTTTGGGTGCGTTCATTTCTATTACTTTTTCATTTTCAATGTGTTGTAAAAGTATTGATACTATTTCTCGTAAATTGGTATTTAGTAATTCGACATCCATTTTCTGAATTAAAACAATTGTCTCGGAGGAACAAAACAACCGACGCCACTGGTCTTCTTCTCGGAACAGTTACTGATGACTTAGTAGTCATAAGTTACTGTTATCTCTGTTAGACATAACTCGCGTACGTTTTGACGCTACTTACTACTTGCTACTTAACTCACCGGTTACTTAACTCGCTACTGTAATTATTGATGTGTAAATTGGGCTTAAGATCACTCTTGTCCAACCAAGGAAAGAGTACCTAATAATTTATGAACAACATTGCTTCAATTCATGGCGATCATAAGAGGCCAATTCACAATACACCCCATGCGGGACGTCAGTGCAGGACTTAGCGCTCCCAATCAGAATAAGAGGCCAATTTACTTTCATGTGATATGTGGACAAAAATTGGGACAAACGATGCTATCTACGCAGATTATGAAAAAGCTTTTGACCACGTGCTTATCAGAAGACTCGTTTCTAAGTTGGTAGATTTTGGAATCTGTGGCAAACACCTAAAATTATATAAAAATGCTTTACGGATATTACCTTAGACAAAGAAAAGAATAGACGGCGGGTAGCTCCGTTTCATTTCAACAAGAAAGAGATATAGTATTGAGTTATTATAAGTAACAGAAAAGGACAAAGCTATACTATATCCGTCTCTAAGAGCGTGCCAGCTTTTTCAAGGCCAGCGACATAAGTAGCTAAACAAACTTTGACAGTTATTTCGTCTTTGTAAAATTGTGAAGTTTATTTTGGCATTTTTCTGTATCACTTTAAATATATTTGCTTGCATATATGGTTTTAAAGCAGAGATAAACCTATAAAACAATGCGGTGTAGTGTACTTAACTGTAAAAGTGATAGTGAGCGGAAAATTCCTGGATTATCCTTTCATATGTAAGTTTCAAGTTTTCTTAAACATTTGGTTATTATAACAATGTACCGTGTGTTAACTGTTTTATTTAAGTGGCATAGTATTAGTTTTTGTCATAATAAGAGTGGTCAAAGCACTTAAAATCGCGATTTAAAATAATGTTTTTATCATAACCTAAAATTCAGTGTTGCTAGTGTCGGGTCGTGCAATTTCCCATTGTAACAACGATTTATACATTAGTAATTAGATAAATACCTAATGTAAGATATATAATCAAAAATAGAAGCAGATACCTATTGAATTATTTGATTGCATCATTTTCAATAAATAATTTAATTTTATCTTATATTACAGTTTCCCGTATAACCCTGATATTCGAAAAAAATGGATTGCTGCCTGTGGTCGAAATGAATGGGTTCCAAAAAAGAGTTCTAAAATGTGCAGCAGACATTTTGATGCGGACCATATATTAAAAAAAGGAAGATATACTTACATTCATCCTGAAGCTGTTCCAGTTATGATCGTGAGAGAAATATTTATATAAATTTGATTCTTATCGTATGATTTCCCTTTATAATAAAATTAAGGGTTCAGTAGTTTCGGAAATAATGGTGATACTGTTGGTACGGAACCCTTAGTGCCCAAGTCTGACTCGCACTTAGCCGGTGTTTTATTATACGTTAATGTTTGACAATTATTTAATCTCTCAACTTAAATTATACAGTAGTGTTATGAAATTAACTAACTAGATAGATAAGTACACTATTGTATTAGGTAAGCCTGTGATGACAATGCATGTTTTTTAAAATAAATAGATATTTTTTTGTTTTTCAGCTTGGAGATGACGAAAATTCTAAAAAGCTATCTGAACATCTATCAGCATCTGCAGCAATAGCGTTGACTACCATCACAGATAGTCACCCTGTGTCTACTGACGTGTTGCAATGCGATACACAATCTGTGCCTGTAAGTGTCTACTTCTCCTTTTATTAATCCGTCAATCCTTCCTTCTGCCAGAGGCAAACCAACAAAATGTTTGCCTGTAAGTTTATCTTTACAATAAGATGCATACATATCACTACGCCTATAAACCCCGACGGGGTAGGCAGATGTGTTCTCCTATTACAGGTGTTTCTACACCCAAGTTTCGCAGTTAATAAGCCCCATGTAATAGGAGGCGAGCCTACTGACATTCATAAATATATTCAACACTTATATTAATTTTTGTTATGTAGTTTTTAGGATGATGTTGTCATAGAAATAAGTACTTCACTTAATGTAACAATTCTTTTAGGAAAAATCACCTGAACTAACACCAAGAACTCTGAAACGAAAATGGAAAAATGAAGAAAAACGATCTAAAGAAAGAATGAAAAAATTAAGAGCGCTTCGAGAAAAATCGCGACGGTTGAATAAGAAAGTGGCAAATTTAGAAAATATTCTAACAGAATTGAAGTCAAGATCACTTTTTAGTGAAGAAGATTGCGACCTAATTGGATCACTTGAATGCGGCAACAAAGACTTCTTGAAAAAAGTTATTAGCCCTGGTCCTGCTAATTCTAAGTATTCTCCAGCTCTCCGAAAATTTGCGCTTTGCTTGCATTATATAAGCCCAAAGGCATACAATTTTGTAAGAAATTCATTCAATTCTTGTTTACCACATCCGTCTACTTTACGTTCATGATATAAGAGTTTTGACGGTAGCCCAGGATTTACTGATGAATCACTTGAATGTATAAAGTTATTAGTTAAACGTGCTAAAGGTAAAACAATTTATTGCGCTCTATCTCTGGATGAAATGGCGATTCGGAAACATGTTCAGTGGGATGGTAAGCAATGCGTGGGATTAGTAAATTTTGGAGAAGTGTTAGATGGAGATAATGTTGCTGTTGCTAGGGAAGCTCTAGTATTTATGGTCACCGCTGTAAACGACAGTTGGAAAATTCCAGTGGGCTATTTCTTGGTGGATGGTTGTACAGGGGCACAAAAGGCAAATTTGGTAAAACAATGTGTGGAACTTTTAATTTCATGTGGAGTTAATATAATATCACTGACGTTTGACGGTTGCCCTGCCAATTTTTCTATGGCCAAATGCCTTGACTGTCTTTTGGATCCTTTAGATTTGAGTAATCTTAAAACTTCTTTTACCATTCAGAATCAAGAAATCTCTATTTTTCCCGATCCAGCACATATGCTGAAATTAGTGAGAAACACCCTTGGAGAAAAAAAAGAGCTTACCAACTTAAATGGTCAAAAAATATCTTGGCAATTTATTGTTAATCTTCATAATTTACAAAACAATGAAGGCCTTCATTTGGCTAATCGACTCCGAAGCCAACATATCAATTTTGCTAAACAAATTATGAAAGTGAAATTGGCAGCCCAAACGTTCAGTTATTCTGTAGCTGAATCTATAGAACTGTGTCGAAAAGATTTAGAAATAGCAGATTTTGTTGATTCAGAAGCTACAGTAGAATTTATAAAAAAACATAATAGCATATTTGATATTTTAAATAGCAGAAACTTCCATACATTTGGTTTCAAAAAACCTATGAATGATAAGAACTATAGTGACATTGAAAATTTCTTGAATGAAATGGAAAATTATATAGTTGGATTAAAATTAAAAGATCAACCAATATTACAGACTAATAGAAAAGTAGGTTTTTTTGGATTCTATATTTGTATTCAGAGTCTTAAAAAGGTTTACCGAAATTTAATCGCTTCCAAGATTTTGAATTTTGTGCCCTTGTACAAAATGAGCCAGGATCACCTGGAATGTTTTTTTAGCTCTATTCGTGCCAAAGGTGGATTTAACAATAACCCCACTGCTATACAATTTAAAGGCGCATATAAAAGACTAGTTATACATGGGGAAATAAAACATATTACGTCAGGAAATTGCATCCCCCTAGAAGACATAAAAATTTTAACGTTCAGTGAGATGCGGTACGAAAATAAAATTAATTAATTTACGCATACAACTGAATCTATTGATAATTACGAGTCAGTAGAAAGCCTACCAGCTGTCGATGGTGACCATGACTACTTGGCAGACCCCTCTAGGCTTTCTTTGTACACACAAGAAGTCATTGTGTACATAGCCGGATTCGTTGTTAAAAAGTTGAGAAAAGTAATTAAATGTGAGGAATGCCTCCTATCTTTAATCTCCAATAAATATGATGGATTTATTGCCAAAAAAGATAAAGGAGGGTTGATCTATCCATCGAGGAGCGTTACTAAAATATGCGAACGTGCTGAAAAAATATTTAGATTGCGTTCACATGAAGGTATCAAATTTTACAATGAGAAAAACTTAATGCAGAAATTAATACTTTCATGTTTTAAGGACTGTATATGTGACATTTATATGTTTGAAAATCTTCACAATAATGATGACCAAATACTGATTGGAAATCATAGAATAATGCTTTTGAAAGCAGTCGCCATGAATTACTTTGAAGTAAGGATTCACCACAGTACCAAACAGTTTTTTGCACCCAGAGATAGGATTCGTAATATACATAATAAACTAGTGCTATTCAAAGGGCAATAAATGATTCTCTCTGTTCTGTGGTCTTATATAGTATGTTTACATTAATAAAAATGTTGATTGTGATTCAGGTAATGCCTTTATTTTTGGACCCTTGTTTTATTCTCGAGGAACTAAAATTTAAACTGGTGATATAATGAACCATTGATAAAAGTGAACCATCGATCTCGTAATCCGATCGTATAACGAGGCTTTTAACTACCCAGCTTGATAACTACGTAGAAGAATATATATTTTTATATATCACGATATACGATAGAATATGCTATAATTTATATATTATTATTATATCGCTCCACGCCACGTTATATTCCTAATCTGTGCTCCGCTCCGCGTTGGAACTGCGTGGTACTTAAATCTCCCTGTGTCTGGGTAGAGGGTAAGGTTTATGGTATCACTGAGTTTAGTTTTTTGTCTCATGTGTGGCCACGCTACCCGATCCTCTATAGCTTTCTTCCTCTAAGGATATTACATAGCCAAATTATGAGGTTTATTATACATAGCCAAAGCTTATCTACATAGATACTTGATTGTCGCGACGCGTACCTACTCATATTTTATAGTACAGATTATATTATCCGTCATGAATATTCCGCGATTTTAATGATGTCGTATGCTAAAAGGGGGGTCCGGACCCCCTAAGCCCCCCTTATATACGCCCATGATTAAAATCAATGGCTTAGTTGTGAAATGTCACACCATAACTCTTATGCAGCTTTACTGAAATGCTGTGGCACAATTTCAACGCACAAATCGTTATTTTGTATTTTTTTTACCGAGCTGTATTTTCTGTCATCGGTATGAGGGCTCTGACAACGCGGGTGTCGTCCATATTTTATGTCTTCAGTTGACGGCTTACATTTTGCACGCGAACTCGGTTTCTGTAGGTTATTCTTCTATGGTTCTTACATTTAAAAAAATAAGAAAATAAGGGAGATTATGGCCAAGCCGAAGGCCGTACCTACTACGCGAACGAAGTCGCCGGCAGTCGCTAGTAATTGATAAAAATGGTTTAATATATTACGGGCCTAAAACATTACAAAGATTTATTCACCACTATTACACGTCAAAGCTCGAAAAAACGCAAATCTAGGAAAATTAAACTTATTCATCGATAGCCATTGTTGGACTTTTTTCCGCCATCCGAGGCGCTCCTTAGTTGGTTTCATACGTAGTATCTATTTGGTTTGTGCTTCGTAATTCTGACATAATATATTGAACTTGACAAGTTGACACTGGCTGGCAGCTAACCAACGAAGAAGAAGAAACTATAAATAAAAATTGCAAACAAAACAAACAAACGATTTTATTATTGCGAAAGAAAATACCTAATTCTAAATATAACTCCGAATTTGAATTCATGTTTGATAACGTTTATCAAGAACGGATGCATTATGATGATTATAAATTAACCTCGAGCTGTTGAGTCGCATGCACTACCCGTACCAAGCCTTACATACATACAAACTGATTTATTTTCCGATTTCTATTTTAATTAATTCTAAATCTAATAGTGACCTGTAAAATCATGAGTATTGGTTTAATATCCACAGTACGTAGTAGATTGCTGTCATCTGATATTAGTAAAATGACAGTACGGCAATCGAGTGATATGAGCAAATTTCGCGAGTCCTTAAAAGCTGCAAAGAATGTTGTCATTCTTTCGGGTGCCGGTATAAGCGCGGAATCTGGTATACCGACGTTTAGAGGAGCCGGTGGTCTATGGAGGAAATATCAGGCTGCATCTTTGGCGACGCCGGGTGCGTTTCACGACTCACCAAGCTTGGTTTGGGAGTTCTATCATTATAGAAGGGAAGTAGCGGCTAATGCGCAACCAAACGCGGTAGGTATTCATATAAATTAGGCAAAAGTACTTCTAAATAAAAGTAGTTATAATGTTTGTCCAGGAAGGTCTAGACAACAGTTTAAATATTTTCAGGGCCACTTAGCTATAGCCGAGTATGAAAAGAAACATCAATCAGATAAGTGCATAACAGTAATTACACAGAATGTGGATAACTTACATGCAAGAGCTGGTTCCAAAAACCTACTAGAGCTTCATGGGAATCTGTACAAAACTCGATGTACAAAATGTAAAGAGGTGCTGGTTAACACTGACAGTCCTATTTGCCTTGTAAGTAAATTATATGGTAGGTATGCATTTTTGTTTTAACTAGGTACCACAGTGTGTCATTTCTACATGTCTTGCCAATGGTGTTAAATCATCAAAACAATCTTGTATAATATACTGCTCTCAACATCAGAGTCTCAAAGGACATTGTTAAGCGATCATACTTTGTTCTGTTCACCTAAGAATCAATAGGTATGATGCATACCTATAATTAATTAAAACTATATTAAAATCACAAACACTTCCGTTGCTGAAAATCCAGCACAATCTTGGGATTTTAAAGTTATAATTAGATATTACAAGTGTTCATATGTGAGGTCACATGTGAATCAATTTAAACAACAGTTATTTCATTTGAGAATAAGAAATTTACAATTCAATTACCAGATTAACCTCAACAGGAAGATTACACATGTTTATGAATAAATTTTAAGTTTATTAATATAAAAACTTTGCAATACTTACTTTGGATACTAAGACTTAAAAAACATTAGGTATTGATGCTCACATAAGCCTAAGGTTCAACAACCATGTGATAAACACAATAATTTTATTATTATCATAACTTCATGTGAAAAAAAATAATTATAAGACATGTATTTGGAAATTTGCTTGCACTGGTTTACTTAGTTTTTCAACCTCAACTTTGGATTTGGCCTCTGCTACGGGCACCACAACTAGTATCAAACAATAGATAGAGATTGGTATCCTTAAATAACAATACTTCTAAAGTTAAAATAAATTATTTTGGGGCTGGCACCCAATTCTGGCATTTCACTGCTGTGACTTTTTCTTGAGAGAAGCTCATAGTAGTTGGCCAGGTCGATGGGAAAAGACCATGCGGTCACTCACCTACCCGATGGTCAGATGTAGTAAAGAAGCTTACTATCCTGCCGATCACGAAAGCTATTAAGACCACCAAAGACAGAACCATGTGGAAAAACATAATACAACAAGCGGTCAACTATTCAGACTAGACACAACCTTCAGCAATGAAGATGCCGACTATGATGATAACTTTTTCTGATCAGAATCTTATTAGAATAGAATGTGGAGAGGATTTATTGAGTAGCCACTTATTATTATTAAGAGTTATTAACAGAAAAATAAAAATTTTAATTAAGTAGCTGTTCTGTTTGCTTCCTCTTGGCCATATAATGTTAGTGCTATCGACAGAATACATATAACTATAGAACATTTTCAACTTTTGTGTGTCAAATTAATGTTTTATGAGAATGTCGGGACATTTTCGCGCACATATTACAGATCGCGCGGCGAGAGTTTGGCTTTGACCTTCGGGTGGAGGGGATTACTGCGCATGGGTACTGTCGCGCCATGTGACAGAGAGAGACAAGAGTCCCTCGTCTTCGATGTGACAGAGAGAGACAAGAGTCCTTCGTCCCTCTAGCCACCCTGTGATACCCAATTTTTGACTTCTGCGCAATAACGGTCAAAGCCAAACTCTCGCCGCGCGATCTGTACCTATCTACAAAACATAATTTTGACTTACCTAAACTAATCAATTGAGTTGAATTGACTGTGATTGTGAAATATTTTGGATAACGTTGGTTACGAGTAGACTGTCTGCATCTTGAGGGGCGGGTGTTTTAATTTTTTTAATTTTAATCAACTACCCACATTTAGTTATTAGTTGAACAGTCACTGTCCCGACACACAATACTGACAGTATAGGCACTAAGTAACGCGCGCATAAGAATCGCGACGTGAACACCTTAGTATTGGATTCTATGACGTCGCCTGAAGCCATGCTCCCTATTGAAATTTTAGTATTTTTTTATTTCAATCGCGTCTCGAAAAGTTCTTTTGTAGAGATGCCGATCTGTGCAGAGCATCTTCAGATTGTCAGCTACACATTGATTCGATCGTTTGGTCCAAAGTTAATCAAGTGCTCAGCAATCGCAGATTTATTTATCGGATTGTTTTTCACAGCTGCGATATATTCCTTCACTCTCAAAATCATGTTCTGATAATAATCTGTGCACGAAAACTTCTTATTCTCTTAAACATACTTATTTTACTTTACTATACTAAAATCTAACTATATTAGTATGTATAGTAAAATTTGCAATTTAAAAAATAAAACTACACAAATTCCTGACTTACTATTTAGCCACCATGCATGAGTTAGGCGTAAGAACCTGAACCACAATTGAATCTTGAGTGCATATCCGCAGGTCTAATTTATCTACGGAGACACGGGGCGTCGCGCGTAGAGCGCGGTCTCATCGAGTGCGTAAACACAAACATATCGCAATGTACGGTGATGTTTATAAAGGGGCGAGCAAACGCGTGTAAACTCACCTCTCCATTATCGCACTCTTGCGTCAAGTGCGGGACGCGCCGTCCAATACGCAACGCGTGACGCCACGCGTCTCTGTGAATGAGGCCTCGGCTTGCCTTATATTATGTCTCACAAATAGACAGAAAGTACCTAAAGAAGTTAATCAATGGAGTCAGCAGAAAACCTATCGTCTGACTGTTAACACTGACACTATGAATCATGCAACTGATATTTGGAAATTTATTAGGGGTTAACTCCGTACTGTGTTCTGTGCGCCATGCGAGCAAAGCCACGAGAGGATCAACTAGTTTTAATTATTTGTATTCATAATGTGAATTGTAAATCAAAATATTGTTGTTAAAAGTCTTTAGCCAACCGAGGGGCTCCAGATGTGAAAACTGTTGGCTCTGACATACCCATAAAAGATTTACCACATTGTAAGAAACCTGATTGTGGAGGATTGCTGCGTCCACATATTGTTTGGTTCGGGGAAAACTTGGAAAGTTCTATTTTAGAGCAAGCAGGTAAAGTATATAGCTCAATTTTTTATTTATTTTGAAGTAAGCGATAGTAGGGACCAAAATAAGCGATTTCACCCGCAGCAGCGAAAGTTTCATCCCTTAGGAACAGAGGTGGCGCAACTTCAGAAAAAATTATTCAAAAATTTCTACAAGCCAAACCACTGCACCGATTTTGATAAATTAGGTGTCAACTGAAAGGGAATCATGTTAGTTATTATACAAAAAAATATTAAAAAGTTATGCCTATAAAATTTGGCCAAATGTTACCTTTGTTTGGAAAAATATTGAGCTGATTGTCGGTTTTTAGTTATTATTTAAACAAAAATGTTACATGGGGTATCTGTTTATTAACTAATATTGTTTTCAATTAAAGACATTATTAGATAAATAAAACGGCATGTTGATATCTTTACGAACTACGAAGCTATAAAGCAGAAACTAACTCTAAGAGTTCTTGGACAATTCCTCACTGGCAGCGGATGGGTTGGTATGGTGGCCAGCAGTGACATAAAAGAAAAAGGTTCTGCTGAAGCAACCCTGAAGGTAAGATAATAATTTCCTAGTACTATTTAGTTGGCAAAAACTACTTGGTATTATCTTTTAGTTACCTACCTATATAAAAAAAATATTCTACAGGTCGTCCATGTTACCAAGGCGCGAGCTATGCACCAAGTGATTGCTGTTGTACTTCACAGTCTTTTGAAAGTAGCCTTTGAGACAGACGAACCTAATGTACATACTCGTATTGAAAACTGGCTGCAAGAAGTCACTACTAAGTCTCCAACCGCTATGTTTTGGGTCAACGTTCCAAACCTCGAAGTACTATTGTTAACATTTGTCAGGGCTGTGAGAGAAGAAAATTTTTCTCTATACAAAGAATGTTTGAAAAAAATGATGCCATGGTTTTTTGCCTTTGACCACAGTAACTATGCTCGATGGTTAGCAGTACATTTAAAGGACATGGAAGAGTTGGGTGAAAAAGTGCCATCTGTAAATGAAGAATTCAAAAACAACGGTATGGTTTATTTTGCAAATGTGATCGATTATATTACACATCTGCAAATACCTACTTACTTACCTTTATGTTTCTTTTAGGAAATTTTGTGATCCGCAAAACAGGTCGACCATTCTCAGCATTGGTAATTGATCAAGCTCATGAACAATATAACGCTGAAATTGAAGGCTCTGGTGGTGCTATCGGCTTGACTCAAGATCCAGCATCTCTACGTCGATTTACGATTGCGGGGCCTGAAATTTGTACACTCCTAAAAGAGTTTCAGTTATCTGCATTCGAGAAACCCCAGAGCACTAAGACACACCATGAGCAAAAACCATTTTTAAACCGATGTGTCTCATTAAAAACATGTTTTGATGAAACCGGTAACCCTTTTTTGGATAATGGTACTGAACTCGTTGCACTGGACACGCGAGTGGTAACGCCTCTAGCGGCAGTCACAAATTTGCTATTGGCGGCAAAGTCAGGAAACTAGGAGTACATAAAGTTCGTAAAAGAACGACTTGTGGATGGATCAAAATCAATACATGAACCAATTAAAAAAACAAAATCAGAATTTAGGATCATAAATCAAAAAATAAACAGTTTAAAAGTTGACATCCAACTGTACTCCCGGCTTTTTATAGTTGCGAGAGAACGTCAGCTGGACCTGGATCAATTCTTTAAATACGAAAACCAAGTGTGCCCACCATCATTGTCGGTTAACGGAGGTCTTCGTTCAGGCACAAAGGCTGACCTTGCTGAAAAACTTGAGGCGAACTGAAGACAGGGCTCCTTCTAAGTTTGATGGGATAATCTTTGATGGATGCAGGGATTGCGCAGATTTTGCACCCTAAAAATTCCAAGACATTTAAGGAATATTATTCTTTAGAACTCAAGCCAAACATACAGCACTTAGCACAAAAAATAAACTGCAAGAGAATAGACCTTAAAGAACACGAGCGAGAACTAGGAGGGAGGAGAGAGGGACTGGGATTCGACGGCAAGTAACTCCCGATGGCCGTCTGCCACCTAATTGGTCAGACTTTTTGAACAATGACAAAAATAAGACAGAACTATTTGAATTTCTTGGTAGCAATTTCCTGGATGATGCTTCTGACGCTATAGTAGTGACAAATGTGGGCAATCTGCTTCTGACATTTTATCTTCAACTATAGCTGAGAAAACAATTCCACCGCACATGGAAAAAGCTGATGGCCTTCTTGTATGGCACGCAAAAGATATGGCTGAGCACGGAACTATCAGCATACTAGTTCGCTCGTTGGATACGGACGTGTTAGTCTTGCTAGCTTCATATTTCGAAACATTAAAAGAAATCGGCCTAGCTGAATTATGGTTGCTGACTGGGACAGGTAACAAACGACGATTCGTGGCGGTACACAAAATAGCAATTGCTTTGGGTCCCAATATGTCTACTGCACTCCGAGGGTTTCATGCTTTCACAGGGTGTGACACCACATCTTACTTCGATTCAAAAGGGGAAAAATCTTGTTTTCTAAACATGGATGTCATACCCTGAAGTAACTGCTTTTGCTAGCATGTCCTATCCTCTAGAAACGCTCTCCGAAGGAGCTATGGCTCAATTGGAACGGTGTGTGCTCACTTCATTATTATGCTTAAAAAAATGGAATTTACACTTGTTTCTGTACAAAAGTTATATTGTTTCCAGATTTACTTGCAAACTCTATGATGCTCAAACAGAACACGCGAGTGTGAATGCTGTACGCAAAGACATGTTTGCCGTGAAAAATAAGCTAGTGACAAGCCTTCCCCCGACATCAGCCGCACTAAACAAACATGCCTTGCGTGCAGCTTACCAAGCAGGCCATATATGGGGTAACGCCTTGAATTTAGGAGTCCCAATTCCATTTCCATCTTCTTGGGGATGGCACAAAAGATCTCAAGAGGGATGGACTCCTAAATGGTCCCCTGCTATGCCGATTTGGTCAGAGTTAAGCCTCTTAGATCATTGCGGGTGCAGAACTTCCTGCGACACTATGCGCTGTAGTTGTCGCCGCATCGGCTTACCATGCACTCTGCAGTGCAAATTTTGCAAAGGCGGTTGTGTAAATCAAAGGTAAATAAAAATAATAATTATTGATTCACCATTCAAAATAATTTCCAAAAAAATTCAACAAGATTTACAATAATTCCCTTTTTTTCATTTCACTAGATACTTATTTAAAATTAAATTATTAAAGTTATTACACTAAATAATAAGATTTTGTTATTCCTTTTTAGTTCAAACACCATCATCGATCACGAATAGATCATGAAGAAGAGATTGATTAAATAAAATTATATATTTTTTCTTTTCTTTTGTTATATATATATATACTTCCATTATTTCTAAAGTAACACTCCTAACTTAATTTTAAGAAATATTTATTTAAATAATATATTTTACATGCTTTATAAAATATATTCTTTTAATACATATTTCTTAAAATTACAATAAAGCGTCATCTGATACCTATATCATTGAAATCGGTGCGCCCGAGAAATTACTGGCCTCATTAATAATTTTATATCTCCATAATCGTTAATGATATTGACATGCAGTTTTCTTTATCACATACTGTATTTAATTGGCAACAATATGAATTAACAAAAAAATACCCCACGGATATTTTTTAAAATAAAATTATGTAAACAGCAACTAAAACTCATATTTTTTTAAAATAAAACATATATTAGGGCGTTTTTACAAGTACGATTTTAAAATTTATTTTTTTGAGAATAGATTATGTTATAATCTTTCATTTGACACCTATTTTATCAAAATCGGTGCAGTGGTTTGGCTTGTAGAAATTTTTAAATATGTTTTTTCTGAAGTGGCGCCATCTGTGTTCCTAAGGGATGAAACTTTCGCTGCTGCGGATGAAATCGCTTATTTTGGTCCCCACTATCGCTGTGCAAAGCGGCTTGCTTTCATCACAAAGTGCAGCTTTTTTTTCATAAGACGTAGTACTATAAGGTATCTCAAGGACACTAGCAAGTGAAACTACTGGGAGGATGAGACACAAAAAAATAATTTATCTAGGGAACGAGCGCAGGGCAATGCCACCTAAAAGTCCTCAGCTCTGGGTGATACTGCAACTGTCATGGGCAGGCGTGGTACTTACCATCCGACACAAGACTTCCCTGCCTTATCAAAAGACTTGCTTGTGTGTCCTAAGAACTGGAAAACGACTTGTTTGGTAAACATAAGACACGAATACGACATACTATTGTTTAATATTCTGTCGGTCTAGCGCTTGACGCGTCAACATCTGTATGCCGCGTGTAGAAGCGCAACACGTGTCGAATCGTTTTTGGTTGATTGGGTGGGTTTGTGTGTTGCTTATTCATTAATCTTCTTGCATTTTATGCGGAAGGGAGGGTGCTACTGCATCTCTGCCATTACATGTTTCCTGCGGAAGTGTGACTAGTTACTTATTGATTTTTAATACTATTTCCTCCGCAGACATGATGCGAACCGTAAGAGTAAAGGACTGTTGCACTGCGGCCTGTCATCTTGTAAGTCAGGATACTTACAAGATGACAGGCCCGCAGTGCAACATAAAACTTAAGCTCTGGGTGGCACTGCCCCTGTCATGGGCAGGCGTAGTCATTACTATCGATCGCATGACTTGCCCGTCTTGACACTAAAAAAAGAACACAATCCTAAAGTTTAATAAATTCGTATGAGATAACAGTTATTTACAAAACCATCTTGATAATCATGGATTTCGATCCCATAAGAATAGTCGTTCCCTAGTAACAGTTTAATTTCTTGTTCGAAACTGATTGTAGGCAATGAATTGCCGGGGTTTCAAGCACCATTAAAAAATAGTTTACGGATATTTGTGGCATCTTTTCTTAGCATAATATCCTGTCTAAAATTCTAAAATCCAGCAGTGCATAATTAGAATTATCCCTGAGATATGGGTTTGGAGGTGCTATAGAGGGTCAGGTATGTGTTTCACCTGTACCTATGTATGTATGTCAGTTCAAATGTTCGATCGTAACTAATGAACGGCTTAACCGATTTTGATAAATGATTCGTCTTGATTCTAGATGAATTGTCATAGGGACATATGAAAATGCGATAAAAAAATAGTTATTACTTATTAGGCGGCTTATTTAATATTTAGTTGTTTTTTTTGTTTTTAGATGCGGCAATGTCAGCATGCGATGTCTGCATGGTAGTAGGCACATCATCAGTGGTCTACCCTGCTGCTATGTTTGCTCCCCAAGCTGCATCCAGAGGAGCTATTGTAGCAGAGTTCAATTTGGAAACCACACCAGCTACGTCTGACTTCCATTACTACTTCGAAGGCCCATGTGGACAGACATTGCCAATCGCACTGGCTGACTGAACAGTGTCTGTCATGAATAATCAGCTAGTAATTAAGTATTATTGTATAAAATGTATATTACATACCATGTAGGATTAAGTATGTATGTCAATGGCTTCTACAATCTAACAACTGCTTTCCACAACTGCCGAAAAGCATCGTCTGCAGATGTCCTCACAAGTCAGAATACAATTTTGATACAAAATTAATGAAACTATTATTGTTGACGTGTTTTTAAAATATGTTATAGGTTGTGTAGGTGTATTTAGTTAAGTAATTGCAGATTATACTGAAATACATATTTTATTGTAATGTGTTCTTTTTAGTCTTACTTTCAATAATTAGTAAAGATAGGTAGTTCGTATTAAATACCAGAATCGACAGGAAAGCCTAAAAAACTTAAAATTAAAATAGGAAAGCGTAGAAAAACTGACAAAACTAAATTTATTGACATAAATTAAATCAAAGACCTTAATCTGAAGATAAAATATATAAATTAAATAAAAGTTAGGTACATAATTTGTAGTGTCGAACTCTAATCGTAACTAAAAGGAAATGGCAAAATTACATACGTGATATTGTAAAATGACTAGCTAACCCGTCCGCGGATTAGCTCGCGTGACCTCGAGGGGTACCTACTGCATCTCCAAAATACGGCGGCAGCTGGCAGCACCAGTGAAACTTCCGTCAAAATTAGCTTAGCCGTTTTGATTATTAGCCGGAACAAACATACTTACATACGATTTAGTAAATAGCTGTAATTTGATTTTATAGATACTAAGACCACACACAACTTCACTGCATCATCTGATATAAGTATTTTAATGATTTTATTTTTGTTATAAGTGTTCAGGACGTTTTTTTGTTTGACTCCTAGGCTAGGAGTCAAACAAAAAAACGTCCTGAATTAATATATATATATATATATATATATATATATATATATATATATATATATATATATATATATATGAATATATATAATATAAATAAAATGTCAATAGCTAGGAGTCCTAGCTATTGACATTTATAGATTTTTTTAATATTAAATATTCTGACCTAAAATTTGTAAAAGTTAGGTAAGTACGCCATACCGGCTGTCCATATGGCTCACTTTTTCACGCAATCCAGAGGTTACACTCTTTTAAACATGACTGTTTTTAACTGAGTGAAGCAAAGGTCTGTGTGTTGGATGCCCTTGAAGCATTGGATTGTATGTATGTACGTAAATAGTGTTGCGTCGGATTAACGTAGGTAAGGTCTCTACTTAGGTAGGTAGAGATACCTCAAGTCTCATTTAAATTATTCAACAGATTGAAAAGTTTTTAGTATTACTTGTAACGCGAACTAATTGAATCAATGAAATTGAATAAACATAATAAGTAAAGTCATTGTGAGTTACATTGTATCAACCGCGCCAAGTAAGCAGCTAGCTACCTACTTGCAGGTATTTGTTACTGCGTACCTATATGTCACAGAATACATAATAGTACACGTCTACTCAGAATACCTTTGCTAATCAAATTAAGTACGTAAGTTTGAAAATAAAAAGCTTGTGAGTGTAGGTATTATGAACAATATTATAAATCCCACTGATTTTATAAGTGAAAGAAAGAAAGAAAGAAAACGCATTTATTCAAGACACACACAACATCACACATAGACAGGCTTATGAAATAATAAAAATAAAAACAAAATACTTACACATACATTATAAACAACAAAACCCATACGGAAAACAGCGTGATGCTGTGCATGTCATGAATATGGGTCCCGACTCAGCATACGACTAAGGACAAAATCCTTAGTCACTGATTTTCAGTCGCAACCCATTGTCATGATCTCACGAACCTCAGCAAGTCAGCATAGATACTCAACGTCCGAGAAGAATCGCGACATTCGGCGACACCGGACAATTCGTTAAATAAGTGAGAAAGAATAAGTGTGAATGTTGGATGGATGGATAAATTGATGTTTGTTACTCAATAACGGCAGAACAGCTGAACGGATCTGGTTGAAATTTGGCACAGATTTATAGATTATAGTCTGGAATAGCACATAGGCTACTTTTCATCATTATCATCTATCACCATGCGGGTGAAAAAGCCTAATATTCTTGGGCACAGTATAGACAAAATAACAAGATCTCGGCCTACGCCAAGATCGTAAGGATGACTTACTGCGATGCTGTTTTAAGTCTTATGCTCGGATTAGCGTTCGAGTAGGGTGTGGGCAAAAGAAGTTTTAACAAAAGAACCAACAATGCCAACGCCAACACACGTTCCAAAACGGCACTTTCATCACTACACCAAGCCTAAGCGAGCGAAACCGCTGGCGGGTCAGCCTGTATTTTATATAGGTAGGTACGTGGTAGGCATTCACAGGTTTATGTTATCTTATGGTTGTAGGTATAACTATCACCACAAAATAACTATAGTAGATCCAACCGTTTATCCTCTTTTTGACAGATCTAATTTGTCAGTTAAAGTGTTGTGACCAAGTGATTATAGTGGACACGATTTCGATTCATTTTTCTATCGAGTCTGTGCGGAAAGAGAATAGTCCTAGGAATGGTGCCATGACCATGGCTATTGGCCATCTAGAAATACGTCAGCCAATGGGGAATGTTGAAAGGGCGTGGACAGGCCGTCATGGCATGGCCATCTAGAAACGCATCAGCCAATGGGAAATGCTGACGCATTTCTAGATGGCCATGCCCAGATGGCGAGGCCACGCCGTCCGGTTACACCCGTGTAGTTTCCAAGGTAAGCTATCAAATTCTGAGTTATAAGTTTTCACTTCTATCGGCAATTCCTATGACTGCCAATTTTTTTGTCTATGGGTAAGCAGTAGTATTTTATCAAGGTAGTAAAACTCAATGGTCCACCGCCGTTTTGTATTTGTCACTGTCACTCGCAACAAGACGCCCGTGCTAGTAATTATTTGCTGAGTTTTATATTGGAACTATAAAATGCCGAAAGGATCAGTGCTGAAAGGACAGACGAGAGAAATGGTGATCAAGCTTCGTAATTACTTTGAAGCAGAGTATCAAAATGGCGGCCCGCTTTTACCATTGTCGCAAGTGAGAGAGCGCGTTGCGGCCGCGTTAGGTATTAGTGCATCTACGATTACAAAAATTACTACCGAAGCCTACGGAACAAGCGGCATGCAGGAGAATAAGCTTCGTACGCCGAAGAAAAAACGCCAACCACGTCGTGTGACTTCGGTTGACAACTTTGACGCAGACGCTATACGCCGTCATATATATAACTATTACTTACGTAAAGAAGTTCCAACACTTAAAAAACTTGTTGCTTCTTTGCGTGAATGTGATTTGTTCCGAGGTCAAAAATCGTCATTGGTAAAGGTCTTGAATGAAATTGGATTTACTTATAAAAAATCGGACAAACGCAAAATATTGATGGAGCGTCGCGACGTAGCTTTTGCTCGTTGCGAATTTTTGAGCGAAGCCAAAAAAATTACAGATTGGTCAAATGTTGTTTTCACTGACGAAACTTGGCTGAATGCGAACCACACAGTGTCTAAGAGCTGGACTGATGACACCGCTGCTTCCACTACCTCAGTACCGATGGGAAAAGGAGAACGTCTAATCATTTGCCATGCAGGGTCTGTGAAAGGATTCATGCCAGATGCTTTGTTGGCCTTTAAATCCAAAAAAACAGTTGAGTACCACGAAGAAATGAATTCTGAGGTTTACGAAAGTTGGTTTAAGGAAATGGTACAATCATTGGAAGAACCGTCAGTTATTATTATGGATAACGCATCCTATCACTCACGCCAAATTGATAAAATGCCGACCCAGGCCGACAAAAAACAAGTAATCATTGACTGGCTTCAACGACATGGTGAAAATGTTGATAACTCCTTACTAAAAGTACAATTACTAAATATATTACGAACAAAAAAACACTTCCCAAAACGATATGTGATCGACGAAATAGCTGCAGAACATGGTCATTGGGTTCTTAGACTTCCACCCTATCATTGTCAATACAATGCCATTGAATTAATATGGGCTCAAGTTAAAGGACACGCTGCTAGAAATAACACAAAACCCCCATTCACGGCAAACAAAATGGTAAATTTATTAAAAAATGCATGTGTGAAAGTAACTGCGGAAAGCTGGCAAAATGTAATTCAAAAAACACAAGAAACTATAATGGCAGATTGGGATAAACACGTGGCGATAGATTATATGAGTCAACAATTAATTATAAATGTCGGCAATAGCTCGAGTGACAGCAACGATGAATCTGATTTTGATTAATAAATAAATAAAAATAAAAGATTAGATTTCGTTTGCTTAAATTGGAATTGGGGTTGCTCAAACTTTACTATTTTCTGGTACCAAACGGCAGACTTTAATGTCTGCCATCCCCAGCGAGCAACACGGAAGGGAGTAGCCTTAGCTAAAAAATATTGTTCAAATCTTTCTGTCATTTCTTGCGGGAGGGGAAGTTGCACACTAGCGCAAAGCCGCACTATTACATACAAAACATACCTGTACCGATCCATTGCCGATCATACTCACACAACCAAATCACTAACACATAAAAAATAAAGCACCATTCACAAATCTAGCCCCGCCCTCACCCCACAGTATATTATCAAACTCCATGGTCCATGCGGACTTGTACTTTGACAGAGGGGAAACGCTGTGTATGCCTACTCCCTTCCGTGTTGCTCGCTGGCCATCCCAGATTTAACCGGTAACAGCTTCGTCAAGTATGACTTGTACTTGTAATCATCATAGTCATCATAACCTTGTTCTTTTTTGGATATACACCAGGAGATAAACACGTCTTCAAATAATGCTGTATGTTTTCCTGAGGCGCATCAATATAACGGTTTTACATAAAAATAAATCCGATATTATGTGCCGAGAACGGAAAACACCCGTGTAAAAATAGTTCATAAACAATATCGATATCTCAATCGTAACTTCGTAACATCACTATGTTGATAGCCATAGAACGTAATTTTTTAAAAACGTTTGTTATTTTATGGAATTTATAAAAAAACTACTGCACTTATGGACTCATTTTGTGAAAGATGATTATTATACGGGATCAAGGAGCAAATTTAAGCAGTTGTCATATTTTTAAAACCTCGCATTTATAAGTTAACTTTTGCGTAACATCGTCATGTTACGTTCTATTGGTGCTGTCAAAAAGAGGATAAACGGTTGGATCTACTATAATAGTAATCGTAGACTTTTTTTTATTCATGTTCAATCACGTTGTCTTGTATACATTGGTTTTTCGTTACACTCCAATCGCCTGTCACCTATGGTATTGCGCATACATTCCAGGTAATTAACTCCAAATAATATAACAAAATAGGCTGTTTTCATAAAAAATAAATATTTATGGTCAATCGTCGAATTAAAATTCGGCTCGGCGGCGTCGTCCCGGAAACATCGCGAAGTCTTCTCGTCCAAAATACCTCAGTGCCTCAAGGCAAAAGTCTTTTGACCAGTGTATGCCTTACCAGTGATGACATATGACACTGAAATGTGGTCACTTATTATGGGCCTATTATTAGATAAGCTTGTGATTGGCGTACTCGCTATCAATTTTAGTTCTACAATTGACCGCAAGGTGGCACTGTTCTTTGTTTCATACAATGTTTTCGCGACAGTCTACGAATAATAATAAGTCTTATTATTATTCGTAGGCGACAGTCGATATCGAGCATCGATTGGTGTCAATGTTTTACAAGTACAATTTGAAAAATTCGGGTTGGGTTTAAAGAATTTATTTCTCATAAAGAACAAGGTTCACTTCAAATGAGATTTAAAACTAAAATTTATAACTAATTAAAGTGATTAGTCAAGTATAAATTAAATAATTAATATTAATTAATAATAATTGAAAATTTGATACCGACTTCCATTCTATTCAGTTATTGGAGTGTATCTCAAAAACTACTGGACCGAATTTGATAAAATTTTAATGGGACCACACGGGAAGCACCACCCAGTCGAATGTTACAAACATTAAAAACGATACAGTCGAATTGAGTACCTCCTCTTTTTTTGAAAGTCGGTAGAAAATAGGCTGTTTTCTTACCAAAATAAATATTTTTGGTCACTCGTCGAATTCAATTCGATTCGATCAAAAACTAACATTTGTTCCACATATAGATTCAGTTATTAAAAAAGCTCGTATGCTTGGCTTTATCATCAGAAATGGAAAGTCGTTTAAAAAACCTTTCACTAAAGTCCTGCTTTTCAATTCACTAGTAAGAAGCGTTCTTGAATATAATTCTGTGATCTGGCGTCCTCACTTCTCTACCCATAGCTTAAGAATTAAGAGAGTGCAAAAAAGATTCATGTGACACCTTTCAAAGAGCACCCACCTTGCACGTAGATCAGTGTCCTACCAGAATAGATTGAAACACTTTAAGGTCACTAGCCTTGACAAGAGAAGAGGCCTCCTAGATATACAATTTTGGCATAAGCTACTTATAAATCGCATTGACTGTCCCCCACTGGTTGAAAAAGTTAAATACATAATCCTAGCTAGATATCTTCGTCAAAAAAATCAAAGTATTTTCAGGGCCTTTTCGGAAGTCTATCCTCGGTAGTAATTCACCTATAGCTCGGTTAGTCAAATTAGCAAATTCATTTGACATAGACTTTTATTTTGATAGCTCATATACGTTCCACTGTGTTAAATAACTCACAATACCCATAAAACCATGATTAACATGGTACTATTGATTTGATATTGTTTCTTGTAATTTTTCACTTATGCCATTCTTATTTTTTTTATTATAACTCCATTTCACCTTGCTATTTAACGCGTTAGTTTTAATATATTAGGTGCAAGCTGTGTTTGCCTGTAGGAGTAGTTACATGTAACTTAAGTTTTCCTACCATAAGATTCTAGACTAGTCAACATGTAATTACTGTTGGCAGACCAAATAAATAAAATAAAAAATAAATAAAATCGGCTCGGCAGCGTCCCGGAAACATCGCGAAGTCTTCTCGTCCAAAATACCTCAGTGCCTTAAGACAAGAGTCTTTGACCAATGTGTGTTACCAGTGATGACATATGGCACTGAAATGTGGTCACTTACTATGGGCCTCATAAGCAAGTTCAAATTAAATGAAATCAAAGTCGCACAACAAGCTATGGAGAAAACTCTGCTCGCGCTCGGGGTTTCTCTACGTGATCGAATCAGTAATGAAGAGATCCGTAGGCAAACTAAAGTCACCGACATAGCTTAGAAGATACGCTAGTTAAAGGCAGTGGGCAGGCCACATAGCACGCAGAACAGATGGCTGATGGGGCCAGAAGGTAACGTTGCCCTACGGTAACGTAAGGGGCGAAATATATTCTTGCTATATTCCATTATAGAGTTCCGCAATTTTTTTAATATGCTTAAAAAACCTAGCACTTCAACTATATCGTAGTGATTTCTTAGGCTTTCGCGATTCGTATATAAATTAAAAATATAGGTACAACTTTAAACGGATTAAAAATTATACGCGATTTAATTCGTTTTAATTTTTTAATTTAAATGTATACTGATGGTGCTGTACAGACACAGTAAAACTGTTTTTACCAGTAAAGCTGTGAAAAGAAAACTAACCCCAGATATACGAGCAGTTTGAAGCAGTCAACATGGACTGCTTAAGCTACAGTCTTCTACGTACGAAACCGCTCGAGCAGTTGCATATGCTTCGGGCCGTTGGCGGTCAAGCTGTCGCCAGGCATACACTGACTGCACGGGCTGACGACTGCTCTCGCGCATTTACCTCCGACCGCGCTCTTTATTCCACGTCGTGTGCGCTTCTCGCCACTGAATTGAAATTAACCCTTAATAGGGCAAGAGTACATATCTTCCCACTTCATAGTTTGGATTGTAAATGGTCAACAAGACGCCTACACAGACGCCTATTCCCACAATATGTCAGTGTCACCTGATCTTTGAACAATTTAGTCCATGGTTCATGTTAAAAAAGCTAGTAAAATGAAACGCACCAAAAAATTGCAAGTGTCAAAATCAAAGAGACTGAAATTTTTAAACTGACAACTATTTTTGACGCGATTTTGGGCAACAGTTTGTAATAATGTCGAGGTAAAATCTGGTAAGTACTTAGTTTTTATTTTTTTCATTACATTATGATTAAGTTTATCTCCCTGTGTCAATTTTTAGTCAAAAATACAAAAACTGTTTGAATTTCGTGTGATCAAAATGTGTTGGAAATATTTACCTGTTGCTCGTTTAGGTTCGAGTATGTACTGAAAAAGTGGGGAAAGGTTTCCCGTAGAAAGTGAATGTGATTTATAATATTATTTTTAGTTACTATCTACCTGATTTAAAGCTAATATTTAATTATAAAATAAAAGAACGTCAATTTACTTACCTAACTATTGTTTCTTTTCGTACAGAATTCGCTTCGTGACTCAGATATTGAAACTCTAATGTCGCCCTGTTATGTTCGTCGCAGGATGAAGTATCGGAAAGTGAAATAACTATCTCATTCTACAAAGAATGCTATGCTTTGGATTTCGACCAATGAATGGATGAACTACAGGTGTATAACAGGCTAATATGCTTAGGCAGGGCCCTGATAAGCAACTTTTCTTCCAGAAAATGTGTAGCACCAGGTTTCAAGACCAAAAAAAGAGGCGCAAACGCAGTACCTGAAGAAGTTTGTGAAGGAGACGTTGGCTCGCACATGCATGAATTGTCAAAGATCAGAAGATTCAGGATGTACAGCACTCGCGCAAATGAACAGAGAACCAACTAAATATTTCTGCAAGGTGCCTTTGTGTGCTGCCCCTTGCTTTTATAATTTTCATAATGCGGAATAAAACATTTGATGAAACAAATATTGTTTTATTTAAGGTTGTTATTAATAATTATCATCAATCATGTTAATGCTGCTATTATTCTACTCCTTGTATTGTTATTAAAATATAATTTCCACTTGGTGGGAAATAATTCCCCACTTATCACTCAGAATGGTGTTTGGAATGGGCAAGAGAAATTATTTCAATATGGGTTTTTAAAAGATTAGAGAAATATAATTATAGCCATTACATATAATCCGTATCTACATGTATGTAAAATGACATTTTTGCCCAGTCATATCTTCCAACACACCTAGAAGTAGCATGGCCTATTAACCCCTCATGTGTCGATGTCATTATAACAATAAAATTTCTATTGTGTCCGGAGGTTTGACTCTTGATGGATTATGGGTTAAGACTTGTTGAGCAGTTAATACAAACTACTCGAGCAGATCAATGACAGCTTCAAGCTGTAGACTATGACTACAAGAGCTGTCCGTGTATGTTGATCAGTCTAAGATTAGTAGACGACAAAACTTTATAATTATTATGCGGCAATGATGAAGGTAGATGGACAAAACTGTTGGTCTTATTTATTTTGATATTTCTAATTGAAAGACGTAACAGCGTAAAAAAACATCCGTTTTCTGTTTTAATAATGTTACTTTGATATATGATATTATATACGGGATAGAATGTTCACTGTTATTTTAATAATATTTTATGCCACAGAATGGAGTAAGTAAGTATATTTCTTCTGAATGTATGTTTATATATTAAGTCAGGGAGTCTAGTTATAAAGCATAATGTGGTAAAGTAACTAAAAATCCCGGTCATTTACTGCGTAAGCGAATATTGGATGCGCATAATTAAATGCAACGCTGTCAAAGAGGTCGTACGGCGACGTTGGATGCAGGCCGATTCCAACCGGGGTTCTTTGGGAAAATGGGAGAGGCGTACGCACAGCAGTGCACGTCCTACGGCTGAAATTATGAAGTTCAACGAGTACTGAATATTAGAAAGAAGTAAATAGATTATTACGAGGATTCCATCGACCTAGGAGGCCTTAACCTGGGATTGTCTAATTTTGTAACTAGGGTAAGCACGCCAATGATTGAACGGTTAAGAGATTTTTCAACTTAAAAAATATAAACAGCAATGACGTGGTAGCTTTAGCATATTAGTTATTTGTTATATGCCACTCTCATTTATCAAAGAATAAAGTAATTTCTTGATTTTGAATTATTATGCATACATTTCTATATATTCATCAATATGCTAAAAATGGTACATATCACCAGTTAATGAACACAATTTCCAGTGAATGAATTCAATAAATTCAGTAAATGAACAATCATAAAAATATTTTAATCTGCGTAGAAACTCAGTGTTTCTGAGAACATGCATAAGATAATAACTTATGAATGGTCTTATAATACCTACCTTAAATGCTTTTAAAGAAATAGAATATTTTGAGAGTAATATATATATATATATATATATACATATATACACTTAAATTCATGAATAATAGTTTCGCACCTAATATTAAGAAACCTATCAATACTAGACATAACAATACTCAATCTAAAAGCTCATAAAGACCACCGTATCAGTAGCACGTGGTTATTATTAAAAAATGGCACAGCACTGTGTGTGAAGCGCAAATGCGTACATAAATCTAAAGCTTTAAATATCCAATTATTTTAAATTTATTGCGCGTATCTATTTTTTGGTATAAATGTTAACTCTGCTACTTTTGCTTAACTCAAATATACATCATTATTGAGTTCAGTAGTTATTGATAAATAAATCAATACTGATTATATATAAACTTAACATTCTATTCAATGTCCTTAAAACCGCAAAAGAAATCAACCCACGCTTCAGATATTGGGATTTTCTAGCACATGATGGATATCGACATAATCTCTTGCTATCAGCTATATCTGGGGTTTGTGATTTTACAAAAGTAACAACATTCTCTAACACTGACTTTTTCTTATAAAATTATTTTATTTAGTATTTTAGATATTTATCACTTGACAATAACAATTAAACCAACAAAATAACGCACTCTCTTTTCAGATTTAAATCGTAAGATAGCATATTTACCATTAATGAGGTCACTTAATTTTCCGTAGCTTTTCTTTATTCTCGTTCCGTAGATCTTTACATTTATTTCTAGATTGTGTTTGTGTACTTGTATATTATTTAATTAAAGTTTTTCTTCTTTTTTCTCTTTTGCTTCTTTTTCAGTACATGCTCTTTTTTTCTTCTACTTTTCTTTTCCTCAACTGTACTTCCTCATTTCTTGTTTTTCTTTTTTATCGTGTTCTCTTCTTCTTTACTTTGCTTTTTCTCGTCTTGTAGTTTTATGTCTTCTTTATATCTCTGCCCTGTCAATCCGAACGGTATAGGTTCTTTTTCTTGTTAATTTTTTTTATTTGTTGGTATTTCAGGATACAATAACTCTAAGAAATTATGCAGTGGCACCGCTGTTAATTATTTTAGTACATTTAACCAAACGACCTGATGAATAACTTGTTGAGGGTGGATAGGGCAGACATTCAACTGTTCCCGCTTGAGAGTTTGGGTTCAGATGTTGCACACAACATTTTGTTTTTTAGTGTTGCAATCAACTATTTTTATTTCGTCGTCAGTTTTTGAAAAGGTTTGACCGATGGTAAGCTCTTATCTTGATTAACAATGAAGTTTATTATAACTTCAGTTTTATCAAAATCAGGTCTTATCCAAATCAAAAATATAAAGTATCGTCGAGAATCAAACTGTGAGTTTCAGTCACATTTTCCCTTTGTTGGATGTCATCTATTGCAGACTCGACATGAATTTGAGCAACATCTCCAATTATCTCGAAATAAATAAAAAAAACTCGAAGTAATGTAAAATTTATATATAGAACTAAATTAGGCAACGATCGTAACAAGTTTTTTTAGAACTAAGTATTTAAAATATATCACTTTTTCCAGATTAACATAATCAGGCTTTCATTTATATATAAAGGAACACAAAAATTGTTAGTTCATTCACTGGTATACTAAATCCAGTAATTGAACAGTGTAATAATATACGTACTTCATTTACTAGATTTCATAAATCAATAAATGAACACATTTGTTCCAATACTAGCTCAAAGATTCAAAACATTTTTCTAAACGTATGATCAAAAAACGATATAAATTTAATACGTTAAAGACGATATATTTCATACTTTCAACTTATCGTACATTACTAATGAATGAACACCCCGTTCATTCACCGAATTGCAATATTGTAACAAGCCAGTGCTGGAACACTAAATAATATACAAAAAAATATCCAGTACCACTGTTATGATAGTTTTAAACTAAGAAGCAAGCCATATTTTATTGACATTATAACTCATACGATAGTTTTTGCTTCAAACGTAACTACAAAGTTCACAACAATAGGGCACGGATCTTACCCGAGATCTAATTTCTCCATACAAAATATCACACACGAAAAAACTATGTCTCTAAACGTATGCTATCGTGTAACTAAACGCTGATTGGATGAAACAAGTGTTACCATTATAAGAAAATAATGTGATCAACCAGAAAAAAAATACTCATTTTGATAGAATGGGATAATTATCTTGTTTTAAAAGATATATTACGTTTTGTTCATTCAATGGGGTGTGTTCATTCACTAGACGGCTTACCCTATTTCGACGTTGGTAGGTAGGTTACCTACTCGTATAAATATCTGAGTCAATCGGGGAATGCGCAAAACAAACAGAATATGTAATAAGTTTTCTTCGTGTAGCATACCAACTTTATGAGGGTCGAAAGTTATTCGTAGGTATTCATCCAATTATAATGAGGAGAATATATTTGGACTTTGTAGTTCATAGACAAGGTATACATAACGACTTCGTAGATGCTGTAGCCGTGTAGCTTGCAAAATTAGTATGTATCTACGGCATAATGCAGTTTTATACCAATTGGAAATCCCAATTGGAGAGGTAAAACACTATAAACTATCATCTGTGTAGTAGGTACTATTCGCCGATGCACGCGGTGCGCGTTATACGTACGTGCAACCAACGCATTATGTAGGTACACGCGTTGACTGCGACATACCAACACCTGTAGTCCTGTATACTTGTGAACGAAAAACGAAGCCATTGACGTCATAAACTCCACGCATGCGTGCTGAAACCTTCATGATGAGAGAAAAGGATTTTAGGAGTCAGAACGCGGCACGCTGTATTGGCGGGCAGTCGTTTCGAACTACCCTCTCATCTTAGCGTCGCACGAAACCACTGGTAAGTACTTACGACGTATTTATAATTACTGCTATTTTAATATGCGTGGGCATTTATGAGTGTAAACGCTTAATGTGCTATTTACCTAAAAGATAATTGAAGATGTCTGACTCTAATGGACAATTAGTGGTTTTATTTTGTTAAATTTTATTGTTGATACGTGGGGCGCTTACTTTGTTGTTAGTTTTTTTGCGGTCACTGACTTACGATTATGAACGGCCGACTCCGATATTCAAATTGTAGGTATTATTATTAATTATTCTTATTTACAGTAACTTATAATCAGAATTTAATTATTAGTTATGGCTCTATTTTTATGTCTATTCTCTTATTCTTTTATATTTTGTTTATCTATATAAACTTTTCACTTGATTTTTGTAGATATTTAGGTATTAGTATATAGTATTATTTATTGAAGCGCTCGTAGCGGAGCTCGACTTGGCGATCTTAATAGATCAACATGTTAAGCACTAAACTTGCTGTAGTAAGGACTTGGATGGGTGACCGTTAGTGGCATTATTCAACTGAGCGCTTCCGTGCTTCGGAGGGCACGTTAAGCCGTCGGTCCCGGTTGTTTGTCTTAGAACAACAGTCGTTAGGCTATGTCGAAGGCTTTCCGGCGGCCTGAAAACTTCGACATGGATTGGCCACTAAACTATCCACAAAGCCGCACTGGGCCCGAGTGGAGGATAATGGCCCAACTCCTCTCTCTGAGAGGAAGGCTCGAGTCCCAACAGTGGGAACAAAACGGGCTGATTATGATATAGTATTATTTATATATAGATATTTAGGTAGCTGCCAAAATAACATAGGAAGAGTTTAATTACAGAAACTCCGGTATGTTCCTATGTTCCTTTGTAAATTTTTAGTTGGTTGTGTAAATTACAGGTTTGTTAAACGTTGCTTGACAACAATTTTGGCCGACTGACCCAATAAAGGTCACATTTTAGTGTGTAATCTATGATTACATCATACAGTCTAAATAGCTTGATGGATTTTGATAAATTATGGATTAGCCACACCAGAGATAGGATATTTTATGAACGGACGAGGAAGCCAACATGGTGCCTGTAAACCACCATATTGGAATTCCAATTATAACACTAAATTATATAAAGTAGGGTAGCAAACTAAGGGCGTTTAAAAACTATTCCAAATATAACACTTAAACAAAAAAAATAAAATTGTGATTAATTATTACCAAAACTTTACGACCCGCGCTTTGATCATAAAATTCGTTTGTAATTTACCTACTTACATCTCTAATATGCTCCTGGGCTAGTTAAATTATAAAACAACTAGCCGACCCGCCAGACACTTCCCTCGCGTGGTCTCGTGGGATACGGTTAATTACAGTTTTTTAAGTATCCCACGGGAACTCTTTAATTTACCGGGGTCAAAAGTATCCTATATGTAGACCAGGGGTATAAGCTACTACCATACAAAATTTCATTTAAATCGGTCCAGTCGTTTCTGAGATTAGCCCGTACAACCAGACAGACAAACAGAAAGACAGACAAACAGAGAAACAAACAATTTGAAAAAAAAATTAATTAGTTTGATTCCACTTCTTACTTCTTACATCTGACTCGGTTTTTAGCAAAAAAATTTCATTGTATAGAAATTCGATTTATTATATGTGGTGATTATGTAACCAACGTTATATCAATCTCTTATTGTCTTTTGTTCTTTTCAAATGTAGGTCAATAATATATACTTACTGATAACAATCGGTTAATTTGATTCTTTATCAAATTATTCGTAAGTATCGGAAAATTGCGCAAAGATATAACAACGCACAGCTTTTACGAATAATTGGTATTTGGTACCTAGGTATCTACGTATTATAACTAATAACAATTTATTTCATAAGTAATTTTAGCACTTACATAGATTTGAAAGTTATCTAATATGGCTAGAATGTTACACAAAAAATGTTTGAAGTGTCTGTCGCTGAACTAGGCTCATCGCCTGTGTTTCAGCATACAGCGCCCTCCCCCTAAGTTTCTTATGAAGCTAGCCTCATATTAATTACTAATAACCTTAAATACTTAAATATTTGTAACTTATATCTTAGGCATATTATTAACAATGCAAGTACATATCTATACGAATGTACTGTTAACTAAACTTAAATAGATTAGAACATTAAATACCAAAATTGTTGAAAAACAGTTAAAAATGTTGAAAAATGTTCCTCTCTGTGATATGTAAATGCTCTGTGAGCTGTAGACGTAGAGAGTACTTATGTCTTTGCATATCTTAAACTGAATAAATATTCACAACATAATCTTAAAACAAAATCCTTAAAACTTAAAATCGAAAAAAATACATTTAGGTATCTATATAACTTATTTATCTATAAAAACTTCCTATAATTATCGAACATGCTCACAAAATGTTCACGAGAATCGTTTGAGAAATGCGACCTGTAGAGGAAAACAGCCGGACATCCGGACATACGATACGGTACCTATTTACCTAAGATATCGCAGACACGCTTCGCACTCGCTCAGTCAATCAATATATCTAAATTTCATCTTAATAAATGTGTTTTTGTCTTAGACATCGTCGTTTCTAAACTAAAATACTACTTTTTAAGACGGTATCTTTGTTTTCTACCGACTTCCAAAAAAGGAGGAGGTACTCAATTCGTTTTCTTTTTTATGTTTGTTACCTCATAACTTTTGATAGGGTGAACCGATTCTTAAAATTCTCTTTTTGTTTGAAAGCTGGTGGTTCCCGTGTGATCCCATTTAAATTTCAGCAAATTTGGCCGATTTTATTCTATCTAGTCAAGTTTGCTCAATCGTGTATTGGCTCCCATACTTCATAAGGACGTACGAGTATATTCAATTTACACTACGTATTTTTTTCGAACTTCGGTTATTAGGTTTATGCGTCGAAAAACTAAGTTTTCGCGAAGCCGAATCATGAAATTTGAGACTCATTTCACCTTAAATTCGGTCCAGTAGTTTTTGAGATACACTCCAATAACTGAATAGAATGGAAGTCGGTATTACATTTATCAAATTGTACTTGTCTTATATCTTCTCAGTCGGGCACTCTTGGTAGAGTGTTCGTGGTCATGGTGTAGTATTTTTTTATGTAGCGATCATTAAGTTAGAATACCAATGGTAGCGATGCAATCTGTTAATGGACGATTAATTATTTACGTGAAATTTTGTGGGTAGGATTTTAGTTGGGTGTAGGTAGACATCTGTTAGAAGAAAGAATTCACGAAAGAGACGAACTGATGACGATTGAATTTCTCGAATCAAAAGCTCTTTTAAAACCAACGTTTTATTGACATAAGCAGTAAATTTATAATGTTATAAGCAGTAGCTTTACGCACGTATAAGCTAAGCTATTTGTTTCTTTGTCGATGAAAATGATTGATAAGCTATGTCTCTACAGTAACAACGTGACAGCACGTTGTTCATCACAGGATGATCAAGAGACGTACGAGCAAAGGAAGTGCGTTTTGTTTCTCTATTTCTCATAAGATAATAACAGAGCTGAGATAAAACGGAAATAGCAACTTAATGATATAATCGTGAGTTAAGAAAATGTAGTACTTATATAACCTGACATAATAGGCGTTTGGAAAATAGAATATTCATATTAACAACAAGATTTAAGTAATTTCACAACCCGTGTCAGACTGCCATGACCACTAGGCCAGCGGGCGATCCGTCTGAGCATCGAATTTATTCCTCTAGTTGATTTTAATCGTCGTATTAACGTCGTCGGGAACGGAGCGACATCTATTGAACAGTTTTGACAGTAGATAGTATCCAACCGAAAGAACCATTATTTAGAAATACTTAAACTTTCGTATTGACATCGCACCCCTTGTATTTTTTTATAGTATTACTTTTTAAAGCACTAACGCCTGCTTTAGCGATCTCAAACATTGAAATGTATAGAGAGAAAAATTCAAATCCTCGGACGGGATTCGAACCCGCGTCTTCTGACTCTCCGTGTCAGACGCCAATCACCAACTAGGCCACCGAGGTTCGGGTCCGAGCATCGAATTTTAACGTCTTACGGGGACGGAGCGACATCTATAGAACAGTTTTGACAGTAGTATCCAACCGAAAGAAGCATTATTTAAAAAATTGTTTTTTTCAAAAGTTTTGTTTTTGATGGCATATTTAGTTCAGGAGCATGTCATTAAAATTAACTATTTCGTTATTTTTGGTGATTTAATTTTCAATGCGACATACGATTGGTCGTGTGTTGTATTACAACAGATGGCTAGCGGGTGCGGTGTGCCCCAGCCCTAACGTCTTAAGATTCTGAGACCAACACAAAGGAGCTATTAATCTGAATGGAGATGAAAAGAAGTTAATCAAAGTTTAGCCGAGCGTAGTCACAGAATATTGAAAGGAAGATGATATTGTGATGACTTATTATTATCAATCTATACACCTACGAGTACATTCATCCTGCCTTTCTTTACAATCTTTTCAATACAGTACGTTCTCGAAGCCTTTTGTAGTCTTGAAATTGATTCGTTTTTTATTTCAATTCATTTGTCTATAACAGTGAGTGTTTATTAACTTTATTCATACATAACATTATGCTAGGTACATCTTACAGGGGTTGGCAGAGGTTTGTAAAACTCATTCAGTCGTTTTGTTATTGGTTCTTTTAGTATAAGTACGAGCATAGGTTCTCGTAATTGTATTTTTCCGTAGGCATCGGGACCCACGAAACAGAGAAATGAAAAATAAACTAGAACTTCGAGTCTACTAGTTAAGACGAGAAGATCTCTAATGATTTAAATTAAGGTGCAATCCAATCAAGCAAGAGTAAGCAATCAGCAAGTAGCTTAGGTAGGTACTCGTACATAGACTAGTTTTAAATATTATCTTCTATTGTCCTAAATTTAGGTGTCCTGATGATTACATTATTTAAAAAGTTAATATAACACTTATTCTATTTATACAGTTCAAATTGTTTTCTCTAATTAAGGGGTCTGAATTAGATTGCCACTTGAGATAAATAGGACGATTACGGGTCACTTTGGTGTCTAGACGTCAAAAAGTCATCACAGTAATTTTGTCATTAAATTATTTACTTGTGTTAAAAGTACCTTTTGTTAGAATGGTAAGTCGACAAAATATCGAAACATTAAAATGACAAAAGTTAATTCGGTAAACTGGTGATTTGTCAATGCGTCAATTATTTCAAAAGTTAGTTTAACGGTTAAAGTAGGTACTTTATATACAAGAAGCATTGATTATTATAAAATCTAAGGCAAGTAGTATTATTAGAATTTCTCGAGAGGCTGCGCTTCTCGCTTCTAGAACGTCGTTGACGTTTATTAAATAGGAACATTTTCCAATAACATGGACATTTTCCAATAGTATTTCCGATATTATTAGAAAATGTCCGTCGCACTGGTTGGAGATAGGGAAGCCAAACCTCGTTGCAAATGTAAATTGAGCTCGCTGTCAAACAGAGACATGTCTATTGCTCTAGACCACTTGTTCTTCACAACAACGTTCGTCAACACACAGCACAAAAAGCCGTCCCAAAACTACAGGAGTTACAACTGGACTTTTCGTTACCCGCCATACGCACCAGATCTTGCTCTAACTGATATCAATTTTTTTTTTGGAATTTGTTTGAATAGCCAATAACTTTATACGAATGGGAGTTTTTGCCCATTTCTATAGCAGAGGCACCAATATCCTCCAGCGGCCATGTAGTGGATGGGTATTCACTACATGCCCGCTGTTTTGCGTAGTCTACGGGATACAAAGCCACATACATAAATTGAAAACATATTAGTAACTACTTAATGAGATATTAAGATTTTCTGCCTCGATGGTGGATAGTGGCGCTGCTTTGGAATCTCGAGGTACTGGGTTAGATGCCGCGGGTTGGACAGTTGTTGGGATTTTTGACCAGAAATTTCAAATTGCAGTTTGGAGTACGGAACAGTGCACCCTAGATGGCAATAGTCTCGTCCTGTATTGCATGGATTCAAAATACGAGTATATCTCGCGAAACGTGGAAACTCACCTCTTTCATGACATATATAGGCCTATACTATGATTTAAAATATTTATATAATAATTTAAGTCAACAACGAATGTTATCGATACGAATTTCAGGACTGTATTACACATCCACTAGAGGTAGTTTTGAAAAAATCAAACTTATGTTACATTATTTAGTTTCAAGTTTATTTAAACCGAGTTTCCAGCAAATATACCATGCAAATATACCACCAGAGAAAAAAACATGTAAACTTTAGATCTCCCCGTAAAGGGCAGTTTTGAAAAAAAAAGTGTTACCTTATTTATTTTTTATATTATACGAGTATTAAATCATAATTAATTATGTCTGTGTGAAGTTTCCACAAAATCGGTCTCGTAGTTTCAGATTGATGTACGTACAACTGACGACAGACAGACTAAAATTGTAAATAATATATTTTTAGCCTACGTAACGATACAAAGTATACACCACGACTACGAAGAAATATTATTTCTTCGTAGCACCACGATAATAATTTTCAA
This sequence comes from Selenia dentaria, assembly GCA_917880725.1. Taxonomy (NCBI): domain Eukaryota; kingdom Metazoa; phylum Arthropoda; class Insecta; order Lepidoptera; family Geometridae; genus Selenia; species Selenia dentaria. Next base: position 12,450,027 of record OU862888.1, on the reverse strand, counting down.
AAAACTTTAATGCACAGCCGTGCGATTCTCTAATGATTCGTCGATGCGCTCGTCGACGAGCTCACCGATGTCAAACACTTTATGAGATAGCATAACCCTACTCGCAACGCTTACCTATAAAAATGATTGTAATGTTAATACTCACAAGCTATTTATTTAAAAACCTACGTTTTTATATACAGAAATATATTTGCTACTCAAATTAAGTAGGTACTTAATTTGAGTAGCAAATATATTTCTGAACAGACATGAACTAATATTTATTGTGTGACAGATGCACATTAACAAATACCTACAATTAGCTAGTGTGGCGCGGTAGATACAATGTAAATCACAACCAATCTATTAATTATGTTTCTTCAATTAGTTCGCGTTACACGTAATACTAAAATCAATTCGATTTATTGATTAATTTAAATGAACCTGAAGGGATCTTCAATATCTATCTATAACTTAGCCAGCAAAAATGGAATCATTAAAATAAATAAGATGTTTAATGGCTGACTAAGTTTCCAGTTCTAATTTAAATACATCCAAATCAAATTCCGGAATCTCAGCTGGATTGCTCGGCCCCAAGTTTCTAGGGGTGGCCTAGTTGCGTAAAATGTTGTAATGTTTATGGCTTTGCACATAAGATAATATATAGACGCAGAATACGAATAAATTAATATTTTTGGCTTGAGTATTATAAAGACTGAATGAGCAGGAAGTCTTCAAACAAAAAGGTATCTAATTAGACAGCCTTATATAATTAATATCTTTCTTACCGTCGTGACTTAGTTATTTCTGGTTATTTCTGGTATATCCACGCTCAGACAAAATAACAAAGTCAAGACAAACAGTGAAGTGAGGCCGGTTTTCTAAACTACATGTGCGTGACTCGGTACTGTAATGGTAATTCAAATTATATAAAAGTTATTAAAAAAATATCAATAATTAACCAAATCCCCCAACTCTACCCGTGGGTGCCGTAGAAGCCGGCTAAGGGATAACAAATCAGAAGGTGGGCAGCAGCACCTTCCCAGTCAAACACACACAAACTGCGCTCGCCAACCCGCCTGCCAAGCGTGGCGAGTATTGGCAAAAACCCCTCAATGGATTGGACAAAAAGAACCAGGCCCCCAGTCCCCGGCAGCCCCGCTATTCCTGGCTACGGTAGCGGCCACGGTAACGGTGGGGCAGGGGGTGCTAAGAATCCCCGGCAGACGCCCGGCTACCACCCCCAACGACGACGACTGGCCCTGGTAACACACAACATACGCACGATGAGGACAGACGAGAAGATATATGAGCTGGAAGAAGAAATGAGTAAGCTACGCTGGGACATTGTGGGGTTATCTGAAGTCCGTAGAGCGGGTGAGGACACGATAACCCTAAAATCAGGTAACCTACTCTACCACCGGGAGGGCGACCAACAGTCCCAAGGTGGTGTCGGGTTTCTCGTCCACAAGTCCCTTACTAACAACATAGTTAAGATCGATAGCGTTTCCAATAGGGTCGTATACCTAATACTCAGAGTATCCAAACGATATTCGCTGAAGGTCATTCAGGTATACGCACCGACGAAGTCGCACCCGGATGATGAGGTGGAGGATATGTATGAGGACATTAGTCGGGCCATACATACCTCTGAAACGCACTTTCTAGTTGTTATGGGGGACTTCAACGCGAAGTTGGGTAAGAGAAGCGAGGATGAGTCGAAAGTGGGGCAATTTGGCTATGGACAACGGAACCGTAGGGGACAGAGGTTGGCCGACTTCCTGGAGAAAGAGGGACTCTATATGATGAACTCTTTCTTTCAGAAGCCACCTCACAGGAAATGGACCTGGCTGAGTCCCGATGGTTCCACGAGAAATGAGATTGACTTCATTATGACCACCAAAAGGCAAATATTCACTGATGTCTCCGTGATCAACAGGGTTAAAACCGGTAGTGATCACCGAATGGTAAGAGGCACGGTGAATATTAATGTCAAACTGGAGAGGTCTCGTCTGATGAAGTCTACGCTCCGACCTACTCGTGCCCATATTCAAGACCCCGAGAGCTTTCAACTTGAGCTATCCAATCGCTTCGATTGCCTTGAGAACATCGCTTCAGTGGACGAGATCAATAACAGGTTAGTAGAAACTGTCCATACAGTGGGTTCCAAGTACTTTAAACCCCACCGTACAGATAGGCCACAGAAACTCTCCAACAATACCCTCAACCTCATGGCTGAACGACGCTCATTGAAACTGCAGTCTTCGGATGATGCTGAAGCATATAGGCTGCTCAATAGACGAATATGGAAGTCCTTGCGACACGACATTCGGATCTTTAATACAAACCGTATTAAAGAGACGATAGAGCGGAAAAAAGGCTCCAAAGTGTTTGCAAGAGACATGTCTATTGGGCAAAGCCAGTTGACGAAGCTGAAGAGAGAAGACGGCAGTGTAGCGTCGACCAAAGCGGAAGTGTTAGGAGAGGTCGAGAGTTTCTACGGACAGTTATACACCTCGGTCGCTAAACCTGTTAGCAGCTCGGCCAAAGACCCAAGAGCCAAGCTGACCCGACATTATACCGAAGATATCCCGGACATCAGCCTGTACGAGATTAGAATAGCCTTGAAACAGCTTAAGAACAACAAGGCGCCTGGTGACGACGGTATCACATCTGAGCTTCTGAAAGCGGGTGGAACACCAGTACTTAAAGTCCTTCAGAAGCTCTTTAATACCGTCTTACTCGAAGGTTCAACGCCAGAAGCATGGAACAAAGGCGTGGTGGTGCTGTTCTTCAAGAAAGGTGACAACACTTTACTTAAAAATTACAGACCCATCTCGCTTTTGAGCCATGTTTATAAGCTGTTTTCGAAGGTCATAACGAACCGTCTCAGTCGCAGGTTTGATGAATTCCAGCCTCCGGAACAAGCCGGTTTCCGAAAAGGCTATAGTACCATAGACCACATCCACACGCTACGGCAAGTTATACAGAAGACCGAAGAGTATAACTTGCCTCTTTGTCTAGCGTTTGTGGACTATGAGAAAGCCTTTGATTCGATCGAGACGTGGGCAGTGCTTGAGTCTCTCCAGCGGTGCCGTATTGACTATCGGTATATTGAAGTGCTGAAGTGTTTGTACAAAAACGCCTACATGTCAGTCCGAGTACAGGAGCAGAGTTCGAAGGCAATTCCATTGCAAAGAGGCGTGAGACAGGGAGACGTTATATCTCCGAAACTGTTCACCGCTACATTGGAAGACGCCTTCAAGCTTCTGGAATGGCAAGGACTTGGCATCAATATTAACGGCGAATACATCACTCACCTTCGATTTGCCGACGATATTGTAGTCATGGCAGAATCCATGGAAGACCTCAGTACAATGCTCGAAGGCCTCCATCGAGTTTCCCAACGGGTAGGTCTTAAGATGAACATGGACAAGACGAAAATTATGTCTAATGCCCATGTTGTACCTACCCCAATATCAGTTGGGAACTCAGTTCTCGAAGTTGTTGACGAGTATATCTACCTGGGACAGACAGTCAAACTAGGCAGGTCCAACTTCGAGAAAGAGGTCAATCGTCGAATCCAACTCGGCTGGGCAGCGTTCCGGAAACTTCGCGAAGTCTTCTCGTCAAAAATACCTCAGTGCCTCAAGACAAGAGTCTTCGACCAATGTGTGGTACCAGTGATGACTTATGGCACTGAAACGTGGTCTCTTACTATGGGCCTCATAGATAAGCTCAAAGTCGCACAACGAGCTATGGAGAGGGCTATGCTCGGGGTTTCTCTACGTGATCGAATCAGAAATGAGGAGATCCGTAGAAGAACGAAAGTCACCGACATAGCTCAGAAGATTAGCCAGTTGAAGTGGCAGTGGGCAGGGCACATAGCACGCAGAACAGATGGCCGATGGGGCCGAAAGGTTCTGGAGTGGAGACCACGTACCGGCAAGCGCAGCGTAGGTCGTCCACCGACACGGTGGACAGACGACCTGAGAAAGGTCGCAGGACGACGTTGGATGCAGGCCGCTTCCAACCGGTCCTTTTGGAAAATCATGGGGGAGGCCTATGTTCAGCAGTGGACGTCCTACGGCTGAGATGATGATGATGAATTAATCAATTTAAATTAAATGATAATTAAAACTTTACGTGTTGCTTCCACACGCCGCGATAGTTCGACTGGCGAGCCAAGGCGTAGTTTCGTTGTAGGTTGTGTATGTAAATATGTATGGACACGCCGTGGCGTAGTTTCACCCGGCCTAACTTCTCTGTTCACAACATTCTGTCTTGACATTTTATTTTGTCTGAGTATCCACGCAAAACTTTTAGACCTAGATCGGCCAGGCTTATTTAAATATTGTTCTGTTTTTTTGTAGTTGGAATTGTTTGTTCCTAGTTCGTTAATCCACAACTAGATTTAAATTATGAGTAGGTCCTGTGAAGAGTTGCTACTCTATGCACTCTGCACATGTAAAAAGGAGATACTGGGTTGTAGAGGATGTCCCGGAGGTCCAGCAGGGGTATGAAACTGATGATCGACCCCAAAAATCCCGATGGGTTGACGTTACAGCTAATAGCTAGAGGGGAGTTGTATTGATTATTGATAAAAAAATTCAAAATAAATGGCCATTAACTAATTCGGCTTTACATATTAGCACTCTCAACCTAATTTGTAAGGTACTTGTATTTTGTACTAGCTAAATCATTAGCAGCACCATCCGACAAACCGCTAAGGGATCGGATTGGCAATCAATCATTGCCAAACGGATGTTTAGGTAGATATTGATTTGCCTAGCATTGGGGCTAAGTGAATTGCCGTTCAACAAGTAGAAACAACGTTCTCGTATAACACAGTAAAAATATGCCGTAATATACGTTGTTCTTAGTCTTCTTCGGTATGTACTACATACTGAAAAATAAGAAAAACAAAAACTTTGTACAGTTAAAAAAAATCACAGAACTGTGTTTAATTCATTGAACCGTCATCCAAGTCACTATAAGAAATAAGTCGATGTACATATAGAAGGAAGTCGCATTGACATGTTTGATTTGAAGTAACGCTTATACTCGTGTCGTGCCTAGGTTATAAATGCTAAATTGGACACATCTATTAACTAGTAGTTCTGGGAACAGCAGACCTCGCGCGCACAGTCTTATCAGCAGCAATTTTTCTCAGTCTGAGCTATCGGCAGGTCCTCGAAATGACAAATATTTATTTCGACAAGACCTTGACTAATTTTACTAAGATGTTATATGTTGTTGATGCCAAATGTTCATGCCGAATATTACCAAAATCAAGTTTTTAAACTTCACAACCTGGTAAATCGGACTGGTCTCGGCCACCACTACACCAATTATGCTGTTATTCAATATTCCTCTTTAAAGTCAAGTACCTAATGTTTTTATCTAAACCGGTCGGTAAATAGCGCCGATGAATAATATAATATAATTGATTGATTGATGGAACGAAATAGTTACCTACAATTGATAAGTTTGGGTTAAAAACATATTGATTGGCGAAACGTAGGCGTTGAAAATACCGCTGCTCATCCGTTAGAGGATTGCTTGGATTTATAGGCAAAAATATCGATTTACTCAAGACCGCTAGACTGATGTTACCGCCCCGCATCACCTCCGTGGTGATGGATGGTGATGATGAGGAAAAGTATCCTATTAAAATACCGCTGCTTACTCCTTTGAGGATATGTAGGCGAAACTGTTTGTTGTGTTGTGTTTAAAAATCACATGTAAGTATTGCGGGCGACTCACTCAATACTGTTAGAATGATGATTCACCTCCGTGGTGATGGCGGAATGGCTCGACTACAGTCGGCTGAAAAACAAAGATGGATGACATGCCGACTCTATCGCCGAGCACGTGTAGTGTGCAAGTGCAATGGACTGGCCACATTTCACGAAGAACCGATAACCGCTAGATTAGACGAGTTCTTGAGTGGAGACCACGTTTAGGCAAACGGAGTGCAAGACGCCCTGCGGCCAGGTGGAGAGATGACCTGCGGTAGGCGGCTGGCAGTAACTGGATGCAGAGAGCTAAAGACCGAGCTCTGTGGCGTAGTCTTTAGGAGAAGCATATGTCCAGCATGAATGAATGTGGGCTGATAATAATGATGATGATAAGTTTAGGCACTTTTGGGGTCTCATGTATTTTTTGTCTCAATATTAGAAGAAAAAATAGATTTCATAGCTGCAGTTTTAACATTATAATCTATTTACCTACAATAAATATATAGTACTAAGATTACTGTCTCTGAGTTCCTTACTAAGTCGAGACATAATGTATTTATGGCAGCTCGCAATCACTTTGGTATTAGACATTGCTGGAGCTCTGAGGGCAAAATAGTAATTTTGCTTCCTGACAACAAACGTCGTAAAGTTGAAATGATGTCTGAGCTGCGTGCACTCATTGCGGAGCTGCCCCCGCAGAAAAGATATGATGGATTGCCGATGCAGGGGAAGGACCAGCATTCATCCACTGTGCCAGCGAAGGCAGCTAAACATGAGGCTAAGTCTTCGAGGCGTGCAGCCAAGTGATCTGTAATGTTACTTTTAATCTTGGATATGTAATTTGTTATTTGTTATTGTTTATTGCTTGTAGTTTGATAATGTATGCTTATCATTACATGTATCCTAATCAGCTATGCCACATGATACATATACTTATAACTATATTACTCTGGTTGGTCACATGTAATACCTAGTTATAACAGTTATACGAGTACTTACTGTTCTCTAGATGAAATAGTTACTACGTTTCTTTTGTAATTTCTTTTTATTAATTTGCCCTTGTCTTACTATTGTATTACTATCTACCTATCTTCAGTACTAGCCAATGGATAGTGTTATTGTCACTATTAACATAACATGCTGGCTCTGTAATATTATTATTTGTTTTCTTTTAGTTAGTATGGTGTAAATTTATTTAACAGTTACAGATTTTTTTTCATCTATTAATGTATATAATATATGAATGTTTTTTCCCGGCTAGGTACTTATATTATTTTCAATGTGTATGACGTATCCTAAAATTATACATAGTTTACCATATATGTAGGCATACTTGTTATATTCTTTTTTTTTAACTTTTTTTTAATAAGAAGGTATTTCTTTTTTCACTCTATTTAGTTTAAGTAACATAATATACCTTGCAAAGCATTATGTAATAGCAGTTCAAATAGAAATCTAGTATCTTGTTAGTATTTTTTTTTGTATTTACATAAAACTTTAACGATTTTCCTTCCACTTACTTATGAGCAGAGGACTTTTGTGCAGTAGTATAGATTTACTTTTTAGTAAAACATTTTGTTTTCTTAATCTTTAATATTAGGTACTTTATTTTAGTTTTTATTTTTTTATTTTATTATATAATTTATATATTTTTATTAGTGATATATATATACATATATTTAAATATGTCAGATATTGATTTTGAAGATAGTTTTTTCTCTTGCTCTTCTACTAGTGGGTCCGATAGGGATTATGCTAGTGCTTTTAGTGATAATTCAACGCATCTACACGAGCAACTTGTAGCTGAATTCTGTAGTTTGAGTAAGAACCTTAATGTAGTCCACATAAACGCGCAGAGCATCCATGCTCATTATGCTGATATCCTGTCCTCTTTTGACTGTAAATTCGTTGACGCTATTCTTGTTTCCGAAACATTTCTAAAACCAGCTATGCCTTCTACACAATATGCCTTGCCAGGATTTGAGCTCATACGCAACGATAGAGTTGGAAAGGGGTATGGCGGTGTTGCAGTATATCTGCGTTCTGATATTCCTTATAAAATAGTCGATCAGTCTCCTGCGTTGTATTCTAACTTTGCTGAACGCATGTTCATTGAAATTACTCTTAATTATTCTAAGATTCTTCTTGGTGTTTATTATCCTCCTTCCTGTAATGTTGACTACTTCGATTCTCTGGAAACTAAACTTGAAAATTTAACTCCAATTTATGACCATACCATTATCCTTGGCGACTTTAACACTTGTCTATTAAAAAATGATATCCGCACTAATAAACTTCAATCTCTTGTTTCTTCAGTAAATCTACACATACTTCCCCTCAACGCCACTCACCACTCTCCAAACTGTAAGCCTTCCCTTCTCGACCTTATCTTAGTTTCTGACTTAGACCGTGTTGTATCTCATGGCCAACTCTCAGCATCTTTTTCTTATCACGACTTAATTTTTCTCTCCCATAAAGTTCAACGACCTAAGCGGAAACCTAAATTTATTCATCTTCGAAGCTATAAAAATATTGACATGGAGCGCTTAAGAGCTGATGCGAGGGACATTGACTGGTCTACTATCCTTTGTGTAGAAAATATGGATGACAAGGTTGCTGCTTTTAATAAAATAATAATTAATCTATTTGATATGCATGCTCCTCTGAAACTAGTTAAGATCAAACATTATCCTGCACCCTGGCTCACACAGTATATAAAAACACTAATGTCTAAACGTGACAAAGCTAAAAGACGTTATAAAAAGCACCCTACTGATGAAAATATTGCTACTTTTAAGAAACTTCGTAATCGCTGCAGTAGACTGTGTCGAGATGCCAAGAGACGGCACATACACAACTCTATTGAAAACTCAAGCCCCACACAAATGTGGAAATTTCTTAAAACGCTCGGGGTTGGGTCTTCGGCTTCGGATGTACGTGTGGTATTTGACTTAAATGCACTCAACAGTTTTTCCTTATCACCTATTACATTAAATAACTCTGTGAAACTCTCCTCTCTTACTCTCCTCTCTAACAGCCCTAAGCCCCAGTGTTCTCCTTTTGTTTTTAAGACAGTTACTGAAGATGAAATTAAAAAATCTCTACTTTCGATTTCAACGACGGCTGCTGGCTCTGATAATATCTGTCTGCAAATGCTGAAACCTATTTCTGCAGAACTTGTCCCCATAATCACTCATCTTATTAATCACTCTTTAGAATCTAGCTCTTATCCTTCTAACTGGAAAAAAGCCTTCGTTATCCCATTACCCAAAACTAATAATCCCTCTTCATTATCTCATTTTCGGCCCATCTCTATTTTACCTATCTTGCCCAAAGTTTTGGAAAATGTAGTGCAGACATACTCCTTGGTATCTTGTCCTCTCTAAAGTTTTCTCCCTCAGTTATCTCTTGGTTCGACTCTTACTTGAGAGGACGTTCTCAGTGTGTCCGCTATGATGGGAACCTCTCTGGTTGGTGTGACCTATCAGCTGGCGTTCCTCAAGGGGGAGTCCTGTCCCCACTTCTCTTTTCAGTTTTTATTAATACTGTAACTTTTGTACTCTCCTCTCAGTTTCACCTTTACGCTGATGACTTACAATTGTATCGACATTTCAAGGCTGATGAGGTTCATGAAGCCATTGAAATGCTCAATTTGGACTTGGAAAAGATTAATAACTGGGCTAAATCATTTGGTCTACTAGTCAACCCTTCTAAATCACAAGTTTTGGTAATAGGTAGCACGTATATGCTTAATAAATTAGATCATCCAAATCTTCCGATAGTTATGTACGATAACGTCCCGATTCCGTACACTAAAACTGCCAAAAACTTGGATGTAATGTTTGACAGCCAATTGTCGTGGGCTACTCACGTCAACGCCGTGAGTAAACGGGTTAACTTTTCTTTCCAATCCCTTAAACGCCTTCAGATATTTTTGCCTTTCAAAACTAAAGTAACATTAGCTCAAACCCTTCTCCTTCCTCTTCTGGACTATGCGGATGTATGTTTTTTAGACGCCACGGAAGAACTTTTGAACAAACTGGAGCGTCTTCAAAATTTATGTATACGATTCATTTTTGGGTTGCGTAAGTACGACCATGTGTCAGAGTATAGATCTCAATTAAAGTGGCTTCCGATCCGCAAGCGCAGAGACTTGCATATTCTTTCTTTTCTTTACACAATATTGTCTAGCCCTCGTGCTCCTTCTTACCTGCGTGAGCGCTTTGACTACCTTGTGCCACGCGATGTTGCATGCAGGAGTACAAAATCCCTTGTTCTCAAAATACCCCCTCATACGACTGCTTTATATGGTGGCTCGTTTACTGTGACTTCTGTGAGGTTGTGGAATTCACTTCCTCAGAATATCCGTGCTAGCCGTTCTCTGGATGATTTTAAAGCGAGAGTAAAAGAGTATTACCTCTCCAACTAATTCTTAATTGGCGTATGTTTGTATTGCTTATATATTTATTATAGACTAATATGTATTTTATACTAATATGTTTTTGAAACTCATATGTATTTTACACTAATATGTATTCTATAATGATTTGTATGTATATATTTTGGTTAGTATTATATTTTTATATTTATATATTATGTTTGTATATCTATATATACAATAAGGTCATAAAGGTCTTGATATTATTTTGTAGTAGTAGTAGTATCATGATTATTTTATATCTTATTGGTTGATGTACACAGTAACCTACTTACTTATAATTAGTTCTCTGTCCTTAAGGTTTGCTGGAAGAAAACTCTCTTTAGGGTTAAGCTCGCCTATGTACATTCTTTTATCTACGACCTCAACTGTATCTGTGTTTTGTGTACAATAAAGAATATGTGAATAAATTGTAAAGAGTAAATATTAAGCCTTCCGTCGAATGCCTTGCTTATTAATAACGTACCTACTTACCTATTTCAAAGACTATCGCCGCATTTAAAATAGAACCACTACGGAGCAAGCCGCATGAGACTCAGAACCATTCTCTTCAAATAGTTGTTTTACAGTGCCAATATTTAATTACCTTGACTAAGTTTTCAGAAGCGGAATATTCTGATCTTCTTTTGTCCTTTTATAAAATAAAGCTAGCATAGTTGTGTCTATTTTTATACTAGCAATGACTAAAACGTTTTTCTATGGGAACTATATTAATTTTTAAAATAAAATGTTTAAAGTAAAACAAAGTGTTTTAATGATAAAAATAAATAATAAAATCGTATTGTGAATACCGGCATTATATAAAATATGTAAAAGACAAAGAAGCTTGGAATACGTCTCTTTTTCAAAGTGAACATTTACTACTAACGTATTAGGTTAACAATAAATATAATAATATAGTAAAACAATTTGAAAAGTATGGCCTTCATGTTTCTTGCTACGTCTTCTTGGAAGTGGTGTTATTTATTCTGCACAGTCTTATAAAGAGCATTAAATAATAATTTACGTTTATTCACATGTTCTCATGCCCGAGTTGAATAAATATTTTACCATATTTTATGAAATAGGATGGCTTACAATTTTCAATGAATCAGAATATATTTTAATGCAGTGTCTTACGCGAATGAACTGCTGCTATTTAACGTACCTAGCAGTTGTTCATTTCTATTTTTAAGAGCTACTGTATTAATTTATTATTAACAGTTCTTTGTAAAAGGATTCCAACATTGATATCCTCAAATAAGTAGATATAATAGGCTAATGTTCTGCGCCGTAATAAATGAAGTGATTTAAATATATGAAGCATTTATAAGTAAGGTCAAATATGATTAGTACAATGCTATATGCACAACATATACTATTATTATTATCTGGCTGAACACTCACGTAAAATTTCCGGAAACTTCGCGAAGCCTTCTCGTCCAAAATACCCCAGTGCCTCAAGACAATAGTCTTCGACCAATGTGTGTTACCAGTGATGACTTATGGCACTGAAATGTGGTCACTTATTACGAGCCTCGTGGTCTCTTATTATGGGCCTTATAATTAAGCTCAAAGTCGCACAACGAGCTATGGAGAGGGCTATGCTCGGGGTTTCTCTACGTGATCGAATCAGAAATGAGGAGATCCGTAGAAGAACGAAAGTCACCGAAATAGCCCAGAAGATTAGCCAGTTGAAGTGGCAGTGGGCAGGGCACATAGCACGCAGAACAGATGGCCGATGGGACCGGAAGGTTCTGGAGTGGAGACCACAGACCGGCAAGCGCAGCGTAGGTCGTCCACCGATACGGTGGACAGACGACCTGATAAAGGTCGCAGGACGACGTTGGATGCAGGCCGCTTCCAACCGGTCCTTTTGGAAAATTATGGGGGAGGCATATGTTCGGCAGTAGACGTCCTACGGCTGAGATGATGATGATAAAACACTTACGTTAGGGATCCAATACGTCGACCTGGTTTTCGAACATGATTAGATGCTCATCTTCAAGGCGCAGCGGAGTCTGCGAGTTCTCGGTGGGTATTACCGGGTCGACGTATTACTTCCCTAGCGTGAGTTTTGTCCGATAATAATAACAGTTTAATATATGTCAAATTCACCAGAATTTCAATACTGAACATAAACAATAAAGACTCTCCGAAAACTCCGATTTATCTTCTTACACTTCCGACATAAGCTAGTATTAGCATCTTCACGCTTACTTGCAAGCGGAACCTATTTTCGCAAGTCGGAGGGTTTAAGTAATGATTTTGGAATCCGATACCGACACACTACGGTCTTTTATGAAAGGCTTTCAACTGTATTGCTGCTTTAGCCGTGAATGTTCTTTGATTTATATTGATGAGTCCCTTGTGGTGTGATGTTTCCTTAGAAGTATAACGTTAAAATTACATTTGCATGCGTTATCGTGACCGCTCACTTAGAGCAAATAATAAACAGAAAAAAAGAAAGATAACGTACCATACGAAGGCTACTACAATTAATTAGGAAAAATCTACTTATACTTTTATGCACATAATTTGTATCTAATTATATGTAAAATTAACCACTATTCCCTTGTTCACGCCATAACTGAGAACGACTTTACCGATTTCATTCATTTTATACCAACTTCCAAAAAGGAGGAGGTTCTCAATTCAGCTGTTTTTTTATGTTTGTTACCTCATAAGTTTCGACTAGGTTAACGGATTCTCAAAATTCTTTGTTTTGTTTGAAAGCTAATGCTTCCCGTGTAGTCCCATTTAAATTTAATAAAATTAGGTCCAGTAGTTTTTTGAGTTACACTCCAATAACTGAATAAAATGGAAGTCAGTATAAAATTTTTCTAATTTAACTTTTTTTAAATGATTACTAATACTTTGTAGAAGTTTCTTGCGGAAAAATAAGTAAGAAAGTTGCGCAGAAAATGAGAACATTTAAAAAGTTGAATGACTATATAAACATCACCCCGCTGGTAAAACCACGAGGCGTAACAAGTATCAAATATTTGTTCAATCAACAACAATATAAATTGATTATCGCAGATGTGACAGTTTGAATTGCCTTTGAATTGCGTAGTTCTGCGGTGAGATTCTCTATGAGCAAACATCGTTGCGTCTTTGACAACATCCATGAAACAAATGACGAGATGACAAGGAACGTTGGAAAAAGAACCTTGTATACAAGGGCGATACCTCATAAAGTATTTGACATCGGTGAGCTCGTCGACAAACTACTCGACGAATCATTAGAGAATCGCACTACTGGGTTTAAGCCGCGTTTTTACGATGAGAGTTGACTCCGACGTACTGTACTCTGACGGCAACTCGAATGTTTCTTGTATCGTGGGAACCGAGTATCCGAGTGCGCTCGTATCGGACAATAATTGTTCGCAATCATATTAGACTAGGATGTAGGCTACTCTGTAATCGTACACTCTTATCAGTCAACTTTTATCGCGGCTTAATACAAATTCAAATGTATAATGTTTTTTTTTTCAGTTTAGGCACCATAGACGCACTTATGAAAGGTCTAGAACGATTCTGTATTAATGTGTGTGTTAATGCCTCCCTCGCCACAGGAATAGGCTAGTGCGGGATATGAGTGTTGGTACGTTTTTATCATTATTGAAGCATCCCTGTTCTGCTATACCTTATAGAATGTGTAACATATTTTTTTTATGAGTCGATGATAATGATTGTTGTGTGAATGTTTCCGGACTTTTCGGGTTATATTACCTGGAACAATTGTCTCGAACAGCCTAATTATTGGAATTAATTTAAACACGGTGAAATATTTATACTATTTTTAAAAATGTGCCTAACGCAATGTATATATCATTATTTCAGAATCGTAGCCATCTCTACGATAATCGTAGCCGTGTTGTAGCAGAGTTTTGACTAATATTATGTACAAATATTATTCCTTCAAAATTACATATCCAAGAAGTAGAATTCAAAAATTAAGTTTGAAACGAGCAACTTAAGTCAGTTGTCACCAAAATTAGCCAAATACAAAATAAATGTATTTATTAAATTGTGACCGGGATAATAGGCCATTATGAAGTCGTAGCAAGCTCTACGAAAGTTGTAGCTCTTCTATAGTACTACTTTTATGTAGACTACTCTTTAGTGAAGTAAGAGACAATCTTCTACTTGGGATGATTTGGGTTTGATATGTATAGGAAAAATACGTTGAAAAATGAAAATAAAAAAAGTACTAAAATACCTACAACTACTCTACTATTCATTTACTTAAATTACTAACAGTTTAAGTTTAAACTCAAAGGCATTGACGAGAGAAGAGATACGAACTTTTGGTACAAAAATACTAGTTTAAAATCACGTGCCTTTCGCAATCACGTGTCGATCAGATTAGTAAGCCGGCCTGGTGCAGGGATGCGGTGGAGGGGTAACAGGCCGCAGACGGGCGGGGAGAGGAAACTGGGTCACCAGCACATCGCTCCGGATGGACCCTGCCAAATCGGGAACGCAACAACCTATATAGGTATTTATTATTACTACGGAAGCCTGTGAATTTAACTCTCTTAATGTTATCAGATACAAATTAAGGAAACGTTAATTAAATATTAAATGAAATAGGATTTTATGTGATTTTATGGCTTAGAGATTTCACTGAACTAAATTAATAATTAAATTTATATAAAAAAATATAATTAAATCAAATTATAATTTTTCGAGTTGCATTGTACTTGCGACAAAACCTGAGTGAGTTTTTGAAGCGAAAAGATAGGCGCACATACAACATTCGCAGCGAGCACAAGCTCGCGGTCGTATCCCGGAGACTGAAGCGGTCCGCAAAACTGACTCATGTCATGGGGCCCTCCGTCTATAATCGCTTACCTGGCTTTGTTACCAGTGTACTCAGTCTTTTATCGTTTAAGATCAAATTGCAGACCTGGCTTGTTGAGAAGTCATATTACACATTAGACGAATTCCTGGCGGAATAACATGATTTACTATGCATTGGCTATTTTTTCTTATTTTATTAATTCATTGATTGTTATGATATGATTATTTTTGTTATTATGATTAATATTGCTTTTTCCATATTTTATTGACTGTGGACTTATAACCAATATTATATTATTTAACTTGAAATAAGTTAGTTTTTATTAATTTTCATTATTTCATTACCTTTAAGTTTCTATGTAATGATCTATGACCTATAATTGAATCATTATAAATAAATATATTTATCTGTTATCTGCCGTGCGATTCTCTAAAAGCAAACATCGTTGCATCTTTGACACCATCCGTGAAACAAATGACGAGATGACAAGAAACGTTGAAAAATCAAAAATCAAAATCAAAACATTTATTCTGTATAGGCCTACGGGGGCACTTACAAATTGTCATTAATTTATTTTTAACCTACAACCGGATCGAAACGTGTTCAGCTGCTTTGACGTGATTGTGTAACAAACCTCCATCCATCTACATATTCGCTTTTATATTATTAAGTAAGAAGTAAAATTATAAAGATAATTCGGTATGCTAAAAAAAATTAACCTATGCCAATTCCGAAACCATTTCGAGATTCTAGGTTACAAACCCTTAT
The DNA here is from genome assembly GCA_917880725.1 of Selenia dentaria. Lineage (NCBI taxonomy): Eukaryota > Metazoa > Arthropoda > Insecta > Lepidoptera > Geometridae > Selenia > Selenia dentaria. Next base: position 12,434,312 of record OU862888.1, on the reverse strand, counting down.
TTTTCTACTCTGACCTTTTAAAACGATAAGATGCCATTTATTTTAACAAAAAACGATGAAATAATTCGACTTTCATTGACCTCTAAATGACGTCACTTTTTTGCATTTTATTATCTGTGTGACTATTGAAGTAAAACTTTATCTAACAACACGAGCGGACTTTTGTTTTGATTGAATAGAGACTTATGAATTAGTAGGTGTCACTGTCAAGTGTCAAAGTAAATTCTAGTTTCTTTTTTTTTACTCGCGTGCTTTTCTTGGCTCCTCAACGCAACTACATATTTGTGCAAAAAAGTGACGTCATAGGATTCAAATTTTCAAAAAAATATTATAAAATAACTACTGAATATAAAACAAAAATATTGAAATTAGTTTCTTATAATGACCTAATCTACGAAATAAAAATATAAAAAAAATACCAAAAAAAAACTTTACATACCGAATTGTTATACATTTTAGTAAAAAGAAATTTGGTTCTATATAAATCATAACTCACAGATAGATGTGAATTCTCTCCTTCTTACCATTATATCAGTTGAAGTAGATGTGAGTTTATTGCACCGTATGGTCCCAAACTAAACCACAGAACTAGGACGTTGTAGTTTCACTTTGTTCGGTTTGAGTAACTTGTTGCGCTTTTATTTGTGACCCAGTTTCGGATGCGGGCAAAAGTTTCGTTTAATGCTCCTGCCACAACATTCAAACGAGATATATCCCTGTAAGCCTCTCAATACCCAATTTTGCAGTTGATATGTTTGACTCTAGGTCAGCATTTAGCCTGTAATTTTTTATCAATACGGTTTAGTAATTTGGCGTTGTAAAAAATATATACATAGATACATCCAAATAGCCTTCCTATATACCTATAACCTTCGCCTTAGCAACATAATTTCGTATCATTACAATACTAAATACGAAGCATTCATTTATGTTACATTGATTGGTCTTAAATAAATGAACGTGCACAATTGTTTTTATATCGAACTCCCAAGATACAGGCTGAGCCTAGTTTGGAGCCCTCAGTGAGAAAGTTAGCTAAGGCTCATATTAACTTTCTTATTTATATGGTACAATAGGATGTATTGAGATTGATATAATAAACAATACTATTGTTACTTTCTTTATTTATTTCACACAATTATTTATGATTACCAGGGTAGATACATACTCGTAGTTTGATGCTAATATCAAATACTACGAACTACTATCTATCGGATGAACAATGCAGATGTTGCAAGCAGAGTATAAATCAGTTGATTACCTTATCCATATAAATATATACTAGTGGACCCGCGTGGATCGGGATCGGGATCGGATCCCGCGTGGCGAGAGAGTTATTCTTTAAATCTCATTAACTTGTTTATTTATGAACCGATTCACATCAAACAAACACTAAATGTTATGTGAAGCTTATCACAACATATTAATTAGAATGAAAACCAGATCTAAATCGGATCAGCTGTTTCTGAGATTGTACACAAACGCGCAGACAAACAAAAAACCTGACGAAAATTCTAACTATCATTTTTTCATTCTATTTTCGTTTATAAAAGTCTCAATACAATTTTTTCTCATATATTTTCCATGTGCAGACAGCGATCCGTTGATTATGCACCGAGTCAGTGTCTTACCGAAACAGCCGTGCGATTCTCTAAGAGCAAACATCTTTGCATCTTTGACAACATCCGTGAAACAAATGAAGAGATGCAAAAAGTTTTGTAAACCATGACTCAATTAAACTTAACTTATGGACTAAATTGAGTTTTGGGACATCCTGCATATCTATACATATAAATACATATAATGTAACGGATCGCTGTCTGCACATGGAAAATATATGAGAAAAAATAGTATTGAGACTTTTACTCTAAGAGCAAACATCGTTACATCTTTGACAACATCCGTGAAACAAATGAAGAGATGACAAGAAATGTTGGAAAAGCAACCTTATGTACAAGGGCGATATCTAATAAAGGTTTTGACATCGGTGAGGTCGTCGACGAATCATTACAGAATCGCACGGCTGATCAGCAGTGCGATTCTCTGAAAAAACATCGTTGCATCTTTGACAACATCCGTGAAACATCGACGAGATGACAAGGAACGTTCGAAAACAACCTTGTCCAAAAGGCCGACATCTCTTATTTGACACCGGTGAGATGATCGCATGATCGCAAAGACGAACCATTCCTTAGAAAATAGCACGTCACCATTTTATTGTCACAATGTCATAAAAGTGAATTAAATAAAGCGGAAGCTGACTATCAAAGTTTCCGCAAACCCATTACCAACTTTCTTTACGCATTTATCCAACGATGATACGGAAAATTTGCGGAGGCGCTTTATCGGTTCAACAATAACAAGAGTTAATTTACCTTTACATTTTCTGCTCTTCATTATTATACAGCATACAATAAATAAAAATTTGAATAATAATATTTTCTGAAAATTTTTATTTAACGTTATGGGAAGCTAAAGTGAGAAAACACGAGAAAAAAACTGTTTTACTAATTACCTATAGGTATAAGGAAAAGTAAAAATCATTGGAAGTTTATACTTATCATAAATTAGGTGTACTTACAAAACAAGTGTTAAATACCTGTACATGGTGTTTAATGTCGCAATGGCCCAATGCCGAAGCTAAAATATTACAATAGGTCTTAAAAGCCGGAGCCGCTTGTAATTTCGACTCTCCTAATCGTGCTGAACTAGTGTGTGTTTGAAAATCATACATGTTGGTCAGGCATTCCATTTTTTTAAATGTTTTATTAACTAACGTAACTATTTGGACAGAAACTCGCTGAAAAACTAAGACAACTACGGCCAAAAAAGTGGTATAAGCTAGACTCCAGCTTAAGCGTAAAAAGCAAGAAAATCAGCCGCATGCCCAGGTCGTCTACAATTTTATTTCTTTTTGCTATAAGTGAGCGGTCACGATAACGCATGCAAATGTAGTTTTAACGTTTTATTTCTAAGGAAACATCACACCACAAGGGACTCATAAATATAAATCAAAGAACATTCACGGCTAAAGCAGCAATACAGTTGAAATCCTTTCATAAAAGACCGTAGTGTGTCGGTATCGGATTCCAAAATCATTACTTAAACCCTCCGACTTGCGAAAATAGGTTCCGCTTGCAAGTAATCGTGAAGATGCTAATACTAGCTTTTGTAGGAAGTGTAAGAAGATAAATCGAAGTTTTTGGAGAGTCTTTATTATTTTGTTCAGTAATGAAATTCTCGTGAGTTTGACATATATTCGTCATCAACATCTCAGCCACAGAATGTCCAACGCTGCACATATGCCTCCCTCATATTTTTCCAAAAGGACCTGTTGGAAACAGCCTGCAGCCAACGTCGTCCTGCGACCTTTATCACGTCGTATGTCCACCGTGTCGGTGGACGACCTACGCTGCGCTTGGCTTACACACACATACGTGATTCTAAATTCAAATCACATACCCGGTGGGCTGTAAATGCTGTAATAGTAGATTTTTAGCCTAGGAAGCAAACAGCTATTTTGAGGGTGTGTCATTGAATCGTGAAAAGAACGTCAATAGAGCTTAACATAGTGTTTCTCCCGAGTTGGAAACTGTACTTTTTATCACCATATATGAGAAAAATGTGTGACAAAATGATAACTAAACTAAGTGCAACAGATTATTGTTATGTACTTAATGCGTGACAGTGGGCCTTCTAGTATGGGACGGGATATTACTAAATAGTATTTCGAGCATCGTATTATATTACTACATGAAAGATACTAAAATAAACAATTGCAGTATTTCTAAATATTCATAGATCATGCATTTTCATTCGGCTTATTCCACTATTCCCCCTGGAAATCTTTCTTAAGGGGGAACACGGGAATCTAAAAAGAAATGTTTAGTAATACCCCTTAAAACGAGAATATTCACAAAAAAAAGTTAAAAAAAATTGGGGTGTCGGGGATTTTTTTTAACCAACTTGTATTCTCTAAGTGGGCCCCCGAACACGCACATTTGGTTTGTTGGTCCCTCTACCAAACATCCTGTATATTGACAAGTCATTAATGCTTCGACCGAATATACTCGTATTATAATCAACAAGATTTTATCCCAAAAGTGCTGCGTTATATCCATGTCCTGTCAAAGCAACGACTTGTAGATGTATAAGGGGGATTATTAAACCTTTCATTTTAGATTCCCGTTTTCCTCTTAAGCGGGAATTCCAGGGGGGAATAGTGGAATAAGCTTTTTCATTCACTTTCTATTTTAACACGACTTTGATATAATGTATAAAAACAGCAAAGTGGTTTTAGAACCCTATGAGTTCTCTTATAGGTTAAGTGACCTATCAGTCTTGAACATTAAAACAATGGAAAACATTCGCTTAAATAACAAGAAAAAAAATTGTTAAAAATACACACACATTACGACAAACCAATAAACGAACAAAGAAATCAACCATGATCCTATCAAATTTATAAGTCGTTATTGTACACCAATAAAGTTATTTACCAAACTTCAAAAGATACTCGTATATTAAATTCGTTAGAGATTTTCGAAAGATGGCAATCTTCTATCACTTCAAAATCCGACTTATTGGGATTTAGATGAGTGCGATGTCAGGATCAAGTGTCATGATCACGCGGCGTGATAAGGGTCACGGCAGAGGATTAATTTGACAAAGTTTGTAAATGTTTGGGGACTTTATGTGCTCATGTAATGGCATATTGTGTGTCCTACGTTGTATGATAGACAACTTAACGAAGTCTAAATGTTATTGTATTAACAAAGCTCGCGCAAAGCTAAGCTAATCTTTTATGTGCAGAAGCGCACAAAAAAGATTAGCTTTACTATTTTATTATTTATATTACTATTTTAACTTAAATTTTAATACTTTTGCATTTATATGAAATACTATTTTTTGCCCCCGACTTCGTCCGCATAGGTTATTTTTCAAGAAATATAATATTACAACAATATGTAGGTATGTTCTTGACTATTGCCCGCTACTACATATGATATTTGACAAAACTTCAAATCAAGTTCAGCAAATTTCAGAGTTAGTACATGTGACTTATTAATAATCAAACAAACATTAAATGGAACATTTTAAATGGACCATCTTTTATCCAAACAGAAGATAATTTCGGATCAATTGTACAAGTGACACAAAGACTGTCCTCAGTTAATATTTTGGCTTCAATAATAATGAAATATCTAAATACCAATTGTATCACTTATACGTTTGAAAACAAAGAATTTTCCAAACAAAATTTCATCCCCCTTTTCACCCCCTAAGTCATCCTTTCAAAAATATTTTAGGAACCCCAAGTTTTATTTTAAATTAACTATCTAAATTCAAATACTCACACATATAAGTTATAAAACCAAAGAATTATCAATACAAAGATTCTGCCACCTTTTCACCCCCTTATAACGAACACCCTGTTTTATTGAACTATCTAAATACAAATACTTATAAACGCTGCTTGAAGTTAAATAATGTTACTTAGTACGGCGCAGAACAATTCTGTAGTGCGAAGTACTAAATAACATCATTTAAAGTAAAGCAGCGTTTATAAGTAAGGCCCCAAGTCTCTACGACCAGCGGTTTAAGCTGTGCGTTGTCGGCCAGTCCGTCAGTCAGTCAGTCACCAATTAGGACTTAGATTCTTATATTTAAATATATTGATTAATGATAGAAAAGTATTACCCAGTAATTTAAAGATTTTTTTAAACTTTCCTACATATTCTACAAAATAATTTAAAAAAAATCTGTCATGTAATAGTAGATTATGCACTGAGGGAGTAAAACATCTTAAGTCACGGGCGGTATATTGAACAGTAACGGGTACTCTAGAGCTAATCCCTGAGCACAGCGAGTTATGTAGAGTCCTGAGTGAAGCGAGGGTTTCAAGTCGAAGACAGGCTTTATTTTATCCTCGAGGTGCATACTCTACTTTTTCTAGGTACCTACTGCGATACATTGAAAACCCAGAGCTATATAAAAAAAGCAGTTATTTAGTTAAAAGCATTAGAAATATTAGTAGTTAATATTCAAATCGAACACATTTGTCCAGTTATGTAGGGACAGTGTAATATTATTGGAAGGAACATTTTACGGAAAATACTGTTTTAGACTTTGTTGTTGTTTGTTTGTTGACTCACGGGATGTAAACCACGTTTAGTTGCTTTTGGAGCTCCCGACATGTCGCCACGATTACATGCACCATGTTCAAAATTATTAAGAAGTTGTTAAAATAACACCAAACTCGTATTTTGTTTCAAATTCAATACAATCGCGCCTTTTTATTTTTTTCTGTATACAGTCGGTTCGATTTTCGAATAAACTCTCTTCATAATGCCTTGCTTTACATCGAGAATGCCTGATAGTAAATTGGACATTTTTAAACAGGTGGTATGAAATTTTTTTCATATATTTTTTATTTTTTATAATTCATAGGATTGCGATAAATAAGTAATGAATAACTGTGCATGCTTGACTGAAGTGTTTTCGTAGTTAACAGCCACTTTGAAGCGTTGGTACGTACGTGAATGTGACTGTCATTTCATTGTAACTTCCCTCAAATTGTGCATCGGTTCGCATGAAGTGATATGGTAATGCTTTTTCTCTTCAGGGTAGGTACTCTTTACCTACGTTGTGTGTAAAAGTTTGCAATTTTTACTTTTTCATATAGCACAGGTGACAAAGAAAGATTCAATGTATCAACCTTACATTATTTTCGAATACTGCCGTGCGATTCTATAAGAGCAAACATCGTTGCATCTTTGACAACATCCGTGAAACAAATGACGAGATGACAAGAAACGTTGGAAAAACAACCTTGGTGGTCTTGAGAATGCATCATTCAGCACTCGTGTTTCATTTTGTGTTCAGATATTTCATTTCAAGTGAAAGGTACCGAATGAAAGGCGACAAGGAATTAAAAAATGAACCGTCAAATATCACCTTTACGAATTGTATGAAAGTATACGATTGAGTGATACTTTTCATCTTCATTCTCTATATACGAGTACAATTGCAATCTAATCTAAAAAAAGAAAAAGAAAAAGAGTAAAATAATATATTGTTATTTTTTAAATACACAATTATAAAAAAAAAACTTTCAGTGACATGACGGGCAAGTGTTGCGCCCGATGCATCATTATGCTTTGCAGTTGCAGTGCCAGCCAGAGCCTGTAGTTCTGCGTGACATTAGTTTTTGAGTGTCTATCACTTCGTAACTGCACTTGCTACAGTGCAGTTCACACCCTAACACAATGATAATTAAACTTACGAGTACCTATGTACGAGTATCTATATATATAGATTAACCCCTATTTTTCCTGGTCACTCTATAACTTGAGAATGGCTTTACCGATTTCGCTATTTCTTTTTTGTTGTATTAGCTATTGCCAGGAGAAGGTTCTTATAAAAGGAAACCTAAGAAAAGATGGGAGGTTATGGCGAGGACGAAAGGCCGAGCCTACAACGCGAACGACGTCGCGGGCAGTCGCTATAGTATAATATTCGGGCTGAATATGCGATTGCCATGTCACGGCACAGTGTCATGATTACGTGGTGTGACGAGGGTCAGAGTTGCGATTAATTCGACCATGCCTGTAATTGTTTCTGTCGCATTATATCATCAGATTGCCAATTAATTTAATCTTTTGGTTGTACCGTAGGCTGTCTTGAATGACATGAGCGAAGTCGAAGTATGTTTAATTTGGTTTTCATCACACCTTTAATATTATTCACAAATTGTCAATATAAATCTTATTTTTATTATTATTTATTTTTACTCTCAACCCAATTTTTATACATACGCGTTTCGAGATGAGGCTCTTTCTATTTCCGCTATCCTCAGCCGTGCGATTCTGTAATGATTCGTCGATGAGGTCGTCGACGAGCTCACCAATGTCAGATACTTTATGAGAGATCACCCTTGTACATATGGTTGTTTTCCAACGTTTCTTGTCATCCCGTCATTTGTTTCACGGATGTTGTCAAAGATGCAACGATGTTTGCTTTTAAATAATCGCACGGCTGAGGCCAATTGTCGTTGTTCGATTTGGTATGATGAACTACTATAAACACATTGACAACTCATAATCAAGCATTTTTTTTAATCTTCATAGCATTATATGCACAGTATGTACATGTCAGACATTACATACATGAAAATAATAATGCAGTGTTTTTTCCTATTTCCATAATGGAATCGCGAAATTAATTAGGCACAACTAAATTTACCTTCGAATGAAATAAATCTAGCATACATACTCGTATATCAACCAAGATACAATCGGTAAAACATTTTGTGTAAGGTTAATAGAAAAACTTCGTTAAATTTAAAATTGCCATTTTATTTTTACCTACATCAGCAAAAACCTAGTTTACGCGCCTTTTAGTGAGTCGCTTGCTCTTTTTTTGGCCTATTTGCCATCAACGTCCAAATGATATAAGTATTAAGTGAGACTTGCACGACGTGAGCCTGTTTAAAGGACCTAAGTATAATGAAATGGGACGTATTTTTTTTAATTAAAATTAAATATTTTTTTTAAGAAATATAAAACAAATATTGAGACGATTAGAAATACAATATCATGATAGTTAGATAACATATTATTATACAATTAGTGAGTAAGAGTTAGAGTGAATGCTATATTTTTTTTTTTAACCTGATCATTGAAAGTTTGAAGTGACTTAGCACGCTGTATTTCTAGCGGTAGAGAATTCCACAAACGGACGGCTTTAACAGCAAATGAAGGGTAATAAAAACTGGTTCAATGTACAGGCGTTTTTAGCTTATGATTGTCTGATGACCGTATGTACATAATATGTATATACAAGTATGACACATATGTATATAATCTGAATCTCTTAAACGGCCTTTATCCGTGTTTTCAAGCAATGAAAAACTGCTACAGTATCATTATAGCAACTAGGGCCATCAGCTTAAACAACAACTAAAGTGTTTTACCGACACAGCAACACTAAAGCTACTCGTACTTGACAATAGATGGTGTTGTTAAATAACAATAAGCCAAAGAGTGTTTGGTTTGAGGTGAATCAATCGTTTACTTACGAGCAAGGCTCGGTCATATTTTTTTTTTCAATAAGCATACATTTTTATTACCTTAATCTAAATTCTGCCAAACTGTAAAAAAGGTAAAAAAAAATATAAAGATAAACGGTACTTCTTTTGACAGTAGCTAGAATTTTCATTGGTAACAGACACTCTATTCATAATACTTACACGAGAACTAGATTACCTACAGATTTCTAGCAACCAGATGTCACGTGCGTGATACACCAATGATCAAAAGTTTTACTGATTCCTAATTGGAATGTTGGCAGGCTGGACTAACTAGAAAACTTTCAGTATAAGCGGCCAGTCCAATTTGCTGCCCGAATCATAACGTAGACGCTTTTGTTCCCTTCGGAATAATTCTCATTTACCCATAGGTCTACCTCTGTGTCGTATGTGTACATATTTTATCTCGTACAATAAGTTCTCGAACAAACGGCATTGTTAACTCTTGTTGTGGGCTGCCTCAAATCTATATGACCTTAACTACAGTAGCCTCGTATTATCTCGCAAACGGCTTCAGACAAATTCGTCCCATTTCTGTGTTTGTATATAATAAATAAACGAACATTAGTTCGTTTATTATTATATAAATAATAATATAATATTATTTATATAATAATTAAAAACATTAAACATTCGTATGTTTTAATGTACATATATATTAATAAATATGTTACGCTCAAAGACCGAAAACGCTCAATAACGGTGCATCCTGGGCAACGGTTAATAACTTCTCTTTGCGGGATCTTGTTGACCGTTGGCGAAAGATCTGACACGGTGGGCTCCTCTGCGTGTCCCTATGAAGTTAGCATAGGGCACAGTAGATGGTGCAGGCGAGCACAGTCATGGGCTCCGCTAGGAAGACGGGCTTGGTGTTTGCCCAGGGGACCTACGGGTCGTGGGATGGCAGGTTTGCAAGGCCAGCGGTGCGGCAGGGTTGGTCAACTCGGCCTCCCTGCCGGACAACAGTGAAGTGGGACTTGGTCGGCGTCTTGGCCTTATGCTAAGTAGCGGCGATCCGAGTCGGAGTAAATGGCTAGTCCGGCGCCCTGGATAGTCTGGGAAACGGTGGTACGAGCTGATACCGGGACGGATGCTGTGGTGAAAGCTGGAGCCAGCATTATGTCATTGTGCCATAAGGCGGGAACCATCGCAATGCATGGCAAGCTCGTAGGGGCAAAGGTGGAAGCATTGCGGTGGGGGCATCAACATGGAATCCTTCCTTGAGGAGGCCTCCACTGCTTTCAAAAACCCTAATACTAAGGTCACGCTTGCTGAGAGTATGAATGGCCGGGGGGTAACCGGTCGCGAGAGCGAACCCTGGGGGACCGCACCCCCCTACAAAAAAGGAACACCACCATGGATAAGGCAGTTTCGAAAAAGACTACCCCAGGAGGGTACCGGCATGAGTCCGGAGAATCCCTCGGTGCTGCTTCTGCAGTGCCTACGAGCACTGCAAAAGCGGCATTCTGCCCCTCGTATTCTGGGGGGGGGGCAAAAACTGCTATGATGATGATAGGGAGAAAAGGGATGCGTCACGGAGTAGTCGAGAGAGGGCGAGAGAGGGCGAGAGCGTCTGACTCGGACATGGACGTGACAGATGTGGCGAGGTCGGCAAGATCGCCTGTGCTCGAAAGCCGATCAACCAACCCGGCGAAACGACGGAAAAAGGGATCTCCGCCGCAACTTTCCTCTAGCGAGAGCGAATGTTCGCGGTCTGAGGCATTCAGGACTCCCACCCCTGTGGATTTCTTGAGAGCCTCATCAAGGCGAAAAGAGTTCCTCAAGGAGAGCAAACTAGAGACTGAGCTCATGCTCGAAGAACGTGCTCAGGACGTATCGGCGAGTAGGGCAGCCCTAAGGCTGCAAGTTGCGGGGGATGACGATGCCGAAACGGTGGAAGCCCTCAACCGCATCATAATGAATGATGTCGAGTTGGTGCGCGATGTTGCTTCGAAGTCGAAGAATCTGAAGGGCACACTTCAGCGTGCCCTGAAAGAGTCGGCTTCGTCAATAATGGCAGTGACGGAAGTCCTGCTTAAGAAGAACGCTACAGACATGAACGCCAAACTCCTAGCGGACAACGTTCGCCTGCGGGGAGAAGTGGCGTCCATGAAGAAGGAGATGGCGGAACTTCGACGGGAAGTGGCAAAAGTTACCGGTGACAGTGCCCACTCGCAGCGGCAACCGTCACCTGAGAGAACAAGGTCGTCAAAACCTACACGCTCACAGGATGACGAACAGCTGGAGGAGCTGAAGCGCTCGCTGATGTTGCAAGTTGGCAACATGGTGAGCGCACGGCTGGAGGCATTAGAAGAACGCCTTCCCCCGGAGAAAATACTGCGCCCTCCGCTTGCGGCTGACAGGAGGAATGCTGCTTTGGCAGCGACTACTCCAAAGCCAAGCGAGGAGGCAAAGGCAGCACGGCAGCCACAGCCGTCTAAATCTGCGGCCGCCCCGAAGCATAAACAGGCAAAATCGGGGCCTAAGGGAAAGGCTTCAAAAGCCGTCCCGCCGATAGTGCCCCCCCGCCTTCTACCACCGGAGTCTATGGACTTACCATGGACAACAGTGGCAAATCGGGGGAAGAAGACGAAGACGACGGCGTCAACGGTGGTGACACCCCAGTCGCAAACCAAAGCGGCGACCGCGAAGCCCAGGAGCCAGCCAGCTCCGGTAAAGCTGCGCTCACCTCAATCGGCGGCTGTAGTCCTAAAACTACAGCCAGGTGCCGAAGAGAAGGGTGCAACATACGCCAAGGTGCTTGCGGAAGCCCGCCAAAAAGTGGACCTCGCTAGCTGCGGTATCAGTAGCGTACGGTTCCGCAAGGCGGCCACCGGTGCCTGCATTCTTGAAATTCCAGGTGCAGCTAGTGGGGAAAAGGCGGATGCATTGGCCCAAAAGCTGAAGGACACGCTAGGCGAGGAGGTCGTGACCGTGTCCAGGCCAATGAAAAGCGCAGAACTGAGAGTCTCAGGGCTCGATGACTCTGTCTCCGCCGAGGAGGTAGTAGCTGCTGTCGTTCAGCGCGGAGGGTGCTTAGGAGAGTCGGTGACCCACGGAGAGTTGCGGAGAGACTCCCAGGGTACTTGTTCCTTATTTGTGCGCTGTCCGGTGGCTGCTGCCAAGCGACTGGGGAATGGTGGACGGCTTTTGGTTGGGTGGATTTCAGCGCAGGTAAAGCTGCTGGAACCACGACCAAGGCGGTGCTTCCGGTGCCTGCAAACTGGACACGTCCGTGTCAGTGCACCGCAGAAGTAGACCGTAGCAATGAGTGCTATCGTTGCGGTCAACCCGGACACAAGGCGGCCAAGTGTTGCGCGTCTGCGGCTCATTGCTCCCTATGCAAAGCTGCGAACAGACCTGCGCAACACAGGTTGGGTAGCAAATCCTGCCACCCACCCAAACCAAAACGGAGGCCGAAAGCAGCTGCCTCAGCTGCCAAGGCCCCAGAAGCATCTAGCTGCTCCCTCCAGCCCGAGGGAGGTGAGGAGGCGATAATCATTCTCTGATTTGATTATGGCTCATCGTTTTCTCCAGGCGAATCTCAATCACTGTGCCGGAGCGCAAGATCTCATCTTGCAATCCATGGCACAGTGGTTGATTGAAGTGGCAGTGGTCGCTGAGCCCTACTATGTTCCTCCCCATAATAACTGGGTAGGTGATGTGGACGGCTTGGTAACCATCATTACTTCGCCGGGTGCTGGACCCCTTCCAGTAATTGCGCGGGGGCGGGGGTACGCCGCGGTCAAGTGGAAGGGAACGGTCCTCATCGGGGTGTACTTCTCACCCAACAGGAGTCTCGCTGAGTTCGAGCAATTCCTAGACACGTTAGGGGCCCTTATGGGGCAGACTCTACCGTGCCCGGTGCTAGTCGCCGGGGACCTCAATGCCAAGTCTCAGGTTTGGGGATCACCGGCGACTGATGCGCGAGGCGAGACTCTTGAGAAGTGGGTTTCGATGGCCGGTCTCTCCGTTCTTAACCGAGGGGCCACAAACACGTGCGTGCGACATAACGGGGGCTCTATTGTAGATGTCACGTTTGCATCCCCCGCTGTCACACGCCGTGTCCAGGGTTGGAGAGTTTTGGAGGGCGTGGAGACGTTGTCTGACCATCTTTATGTTCGCTTCGATGTTTCCGCGTCTTTCCACTACCCTGAAACTCGTCCTCATCCAAGAAGGAACTCCCCGAACCCCCCTAGATGGGTTCTAAGGAGCTTGGACAAAGAAGCGCTGGTGGAAGCTTCTATTGTCCATGCCTGGCAGTCCCTCCCGGACGAACCGGTTGAGGTAGAAGTTGAGGCAGAGCGGTTCCGGGACGCCCTGTCGCAAATTTGCGACGCTGGCATGTCCCGAGCGAAACCTCGACCTCCAAAGCGACAGGTATACTGGTGGTCTGACGCGATTGCCGAACTCCGGTGTGATTGCGTCACGGCCAGACGGCAGTATACCAGACATCGTCGACTGCCGATTCGACGCCGGAACGTGAAAACTGAGAGGCAGCTGTACGAGGCCTACCGAGGTAAGGTAATCGCCCTGCAGCTGGCTATCAGGAACTCCAAGTCGCAGGCTAGGGCTGAGCTCCTCGAGATTCTCAGTCACGACCCGTGGGGGCGCCCGTACAAGACGGTCGGGGGGAAAATGCGTGCTTGGGCGCCCCCACTTACTGAGACTCTCGAACCCCCGTTGCTGGAAGAGGTGGTATCAGCTCTGTTTCCGAACAGGTCGGAGTACCAACCCCCAGTAATGACCTCTCTGCCGGAGGGAGGAGGTGAGCAAAGGGAATAGGATGTCGAGATACCCCCTGTATCGCAGGGTGAGCTAGGCGCGGCCATACTGAGGCTGAGGGTCAATAAAGCCCCTGGCCCAGATGGCATTCCCGGGCGCGCTTTAGTCATCGCTCTCGGAACCCTTGAGGCCCGGTTCCGGCGCTTACTCGACGCCTGTTTGGAGACGGGACGATTTCCGTCTCAGTGGAAGACGGGCAGGCTCGTCCTTCTGAGGAAGGACGGGCGCCCCGCGGAGTCCGCCTCCGCTTATCGCCCGATCGTGATGCTTGACGAGGCTGGCAAGCTTTTTGAGCGGGTCATCGCTCGTCGGCTCACGAAGCACCTCGGAGAGGTTGGACCTAACTTGTCCGACCAACAGTTTGGTTTTCGAGGGGGTCGCTCGACTATCGACGCAGTCGAACGTGTCAGGACCCTCTCGAATGAGGCGACAGCCCACGGTGGGGTGATGCTGGCGGTGTCACTTGACGTCGCTAACGCATTCAACTCTATGCCGTAGACGTGTGTCGGGGAGGCGCTGAAGTACCATGATGTGCCTCCTTACCTCTGTCGGATCGTTGGGTCCTACCTCTCCGAGAGGTACGTTTCGTACTCAGGGCGTGGAGGTCGTGAGCAGCGGCGGGAAATGTCGTGCGGCGTCCCTCAGGGATCGGTCCTCGGGCCGCTCTTGTGGAACATCGGGTACGACTGGGTGTTGCGGGGCTCAATCCGGGCGCCCACGTAATCTGCTACGCAGATGACACGTTGGTGACTGCCCGGGGCGAGACTGTTGAGACGGCTGCCCGTCTTGCTACGGAAACGGTGGCACTAGTTGTCGGCAGGATAGAGTTATTGGGACTCCAGGTTGCGCTCGATAAGTCGGAGGCTGTGTGTTTTCACGGCCCTCGCAGGGTGCCACCTCGGGGTTCATTCATCTCTATCGGTGAGACCCGGATCGAGGTCGGGTCCTCGATTAAATATCTTGGGCTCTTCCTTGATAGCAGGTGGAATTTCCGCGAGCACTTCACTCGCATGTCACCCCGATTGATTGGGGCGGCCGCTGCATTAAAGCGGCTGATGCCTTATATCGGGGGACCGAGATCGAGTAGCCGCCGCCTGTATTTAGGAGTGGTGCGGTCCATGGCCCTCTATGGGGGCCCCATCTGGGTGGACACCCTGACGGAGTCAACCATTGCCCTGCTGAGGAGATCACAGAGGGTGATGGCAGTCGGGGTCATACGTGGGTATCGCACCATCTCCTACGAGGCGGCGTGCGTATTGGCGGGGTCTCCTCCCTGGGATTTAGAGGCTGAGGTCTACGCGTGTATGTACGAGTGGCGTTTGCAGCACCGAATCCGAGGGGAGATTCCCCCGCCAAGAGAAGTGCAAGCGTGGAATAACCGCGCTCGACAGTCCCTTATTGGGAGGTGGAGGGAGCGGCTGGCCGAACCTAGGGCTGGCCACTGGACTGTTGAGGCTGTCCGACCCGTCCTTCAGGACTGGTTGGACAGGGAACACGGGTCACTTACCTTCCGGTTGGTGCAAGTCCTTACGGGCCACGGGTGCTTTGGGAAGTACCTGTGTCGCATCGCTGGAAGAGAACCCACAACGGAGTGTCATCACTGTAGCTGTGATGAAGATACGGCGCAGCATACGCTCGAGGAGTGCCCAGCTTGGGAGAGCGAGCGCCGTGAACTCGTCGCAGTAGTGGGGAACGACATCTCGCTTCCGTCATTGGTCAAGGCCATGGTAGAAAGTGAAAGGTCGTGGAATGCGGGGCTAGACTTTTGCGAAAGGGTCGTGTTGCAGAAGGAGGCTGCGGAGAGGGAGAGGGAGATTACCTCTACTCTCCCGATCCGCGCCCGTAGAGCCGGGCGTAGAAGGAGGGCATATCAAGCCCTTCTCCATCCCCCATAACAGAGGTCGCGGTGATGGACACGGGGGTGTCCGTTGCCGCCAAAAGACCTCGAGGTGGCGCGTGCGGTGTTTCCGTGCGCCCCTCAGGAGTGCTGGGATAGAGTGACTCCTACTCCATCCCACCGGGACGGGGTCCTCATGGGAGGGCCAACGCCGCCGGGACCTCGGACGATTACAATAGCGTGCCCGTTGTCCCGATATTAAGGCGCCCGGAGAAACACCGTGTGGTGGTTTAGTCGGTATGGTCTGCTTGCTGCTATGGGTGCAGTTGGTACGTAAAGGACGAGTCCGACATACCCCGTCGAATCCCCCCGGGTTAGCGGGGATGTGTAAGTACATTCCCCACACGATAAAAAAAAAAAAAGGGTAAACAAAACAATACAAGTGCCATTACAAAGTTTTTATAACCATATTATATTTCTCCTTAAAACCTGTTACTGCACTTACGTAATGTAACACTTTATATTCATACCGCGTAGGTTGCACGTTCTAACTTTATAATGTGATTCACAGAAGTGTCTATAAGAAAGGTGAGGTGAGTGCTGAAATGCTACTGCAATTTTATACAAAGGCACTGAAAGCTACACAATTTTCAAAGTGGAGTTTTATGATTACTTGTATGTCAATATTCCATTATACTCTGTAGCATTCTATGACTGTAATATGCACTAAAACATATGTTAGTTTTCTATCTCTCACTGCAGTTTTGCACACTATTGGAAAAATTGAAAATTTGTTCAGAAAACTTACGTGAAGTCTCATAAATAATAAATTGTTGATAAACCGGAAGCAAAAACCGGAACCGACTTCAACACCAAAAGTATGAAATAACTTGTCGAAGTCGGTACAATGTCCACAATATTGTGATAATAGGTACCTACTTTTGAACTATCGTGGTACTGATTTCAACAAGTTATTTCATACTTTTTGGTGTCGAAGTCGGTTTCGGTTAATACTAAAAATCATTTTTTGGTGTTGTAATGATTTTTTTGGTAAACATTTTTTTCACCATTTTAGTGACTCTGGCTACTTATGGGATCAATTGTCATTCACCGTCAATGATATCATCCGGATAGGCGTAACACTTTTCATTGGAGTGTAACTCAAAAATTGCTGGACCGAATTTGATGACATTAAAATAGGACTAGGTACCTCGGAAGTATACTCTGCCAAACTCGTAGAACATACACCAAAAAATACATACAATCGAACATTCTCCACCTATCCTTCCACAACCTCCACTTTTTTTGAAGTCGGTTAAAATTGCCTAAAATGGTAACTTACCTCAAGCTTTATTAGCATTTAAAGCAACTATATATAAATATTTAATGTATGCCAAGAAATTATGAACAGATTTTCCGATGAAAAAGCCGTAGAATGTTGACTGAAATCCCAAACAGGGACAAATTGCTTGCGTGATCTTTGAATATTTGATTCATGTCATGTTTCTAGATTCCGTATTATACCTTTCCCTAAATTAATATTAGAGTATGATATCCTTGACCTTTAAACAACTACCTAATAAAGACAAGGACTTAAGATATCACGACGTAATAGTCATTGATTACTAAATACTTGCATGTTCGGATATAGTTACGATCAAAGACCGAAAAATAGCGTGTTTTGGTAATCAATCACAAAAAGACCACATAGCGAAATACGTGTCGCCGCTATCTGGCTATACGACGAAGAAAAGTCACGAAGCGTACTAGTTGGTGCAACCATATCATGATGGACAGCTGTTAATTTGTTGTTGTTATTATATTGTAATTGTACTGGCTGTTTTAAAAAAAGCTAAGCTAACCTACAGTCTTCCTATAATCCTGCTTATGTTGTTATTTAAACATACCCTTTTTTTTTTTTATCGTGTGGGGAATGTACTTACACATCCCCGCTAACCCGGGGGGATTCGACGGGGTATGTCGGACTCGTCCTTTACGTACCAACTGCACCCATAGCAGCAAGCAGACCATACCGACTAAACCACCACACGGTGTTTCTCCGGGCGCCTTAATATCGGGACAACGGGCACGCTATTGTAATCGTCCGAGGTCCCGGCGGCGTTGGCCCTCCCATGAGGACCCCGTCCCGGTGGGATGGAGTAGGAGTCACTCTATCCCAGCACTCCTGAGGGGCGCACGGAAACACCGCACGCGCCACCTCGAGGTCTTTTGGCGGCAACGGACACCCCCGTGTCCATCACCGCGACCTCTGTTATGGGGGATGGAGAAGGGCTTGATATGCCCTCCTTCTACGCCCGGCTCTACGGGCGCGGATCGGGAGAGTAGAGGTAATCTCCCTCTCCCTCTCCGCAGCCTCCTTCTGCGACACGACCCTTTCGCAAAAGTCTAGCCCCGCATTCCACGACCTTTCACTTTCTACCATGGCCTTGACCAATGACGGAAGCGAGATGTCGTTCCCCACTACTGCGACGAGTTCACGGCGCTCGCTCTCCCAAGCTGGGCACTCCTCGAGCGTATGCTGCGCCGTATCTTCATCACAGCTACAGTGATGACACTCCGTTGTCGGTTCTCTTCCAGCGATGCGACACAGGTACTTCCCAAAGCACCCGTGGCCCGTAAGGACTTGCACCAACCGGAAGGTAAGTGACCCGTGTTCCCTGTCCAACCAGTCCTGAAGGACGGGTCGGACAGCCTCAACAGTCCAGTGGCCAGCCCTAGGTTCGGCCAGCCGCTCCCTCCACCTCCCAATAAGGGACTGTCGAGCGCGGTTATTCCACGCTTGCACTTCTCTTGGCGGGGGAATCTCCCCTCGGATTCGGTGCTGCAAACGCCACTCGTACATACACGCGTAGACCTCAGCCTCCAAATCCCAGGGAGGAGACCCCGCCAATACGCACGCCGCCTCGTAGGAGATGGTGCGATACCCACGTATGACCCCGACTGCCATCACCCTCTGTGATCTCCTCAGCAGGGCAATGGTTGACTCCGTCAGGGTGTCCACCCAGATGGGGCCCCCATAGAGGGCCATGGACCGCACCACTCCTAAATACAGGCGGCGGCTACTCGATCTCGGTCCCCCGATATAAGGCATCAGCCGCTTTAATGCAGCGGCCGCCCCAATCAATCGGGGTGACATGCGAGTGAAGTGCTCGCGGAAATTCCACCTGCTATCAAGGAAGAGCCCAAGATATTTAATCGAGGACCCGACCTCGATCCGGGTCTCACCGATAGAGATGAATGAACCCCGAGGTGGCACCCTGCGAGGGCCGTGAAAACACACAGCCTCCGACTTATCGAGCGCAACCTGGAGTCCCAATAACTCTATCCTGCCGACAACTAGTGCCACCGTTTCCGTAGCAAGACGGGCAGCCGTCTCAACAGTCTCGCCCCGGGCAGTCACCAACGTGTCATCTGCGTAGCAGATTACGTGGGCGCCCGGATTGAGCCCCGCAACACCCAGTCGTACCCGATGTTCCACAAGAGCGGCCCGAGGACCGATCCCTGAGGGACGCCGCACGACATTTCCCGCCGCTGCTCACGACCTCCACGCCCTGAGTACGAAACGTACCTCTCGGAGAGGTAGGACCCAACGATCCGACAGAGGTAAGGAGGCACATCATGGTACTTCAGCGCCTCCCCGACACACGTCCACGGCATAGAGTTGAATGCGTTAGCGACGTCAAGTGACACCGCCAGCATCACCCCACCGTGGGCTGTCGCCTCATTCGAGAGGGTCCTGACACGTTCGACTGCGTCGATAGTCGAGCGACCCCCTCGAAAACCAAACTGTTGGTCGGACAAGTTAGGTCCAACCTCTCCGAGGTGCTTCGTGAGCCGACGAGCGATGACCCGCTCAAAAAGCTTGCCAGCCTCGTCAAGCATCACGATCGGGCGATAAGCGGAGGCGGACTCCGCGGGGCGCCCGTCCTTCCTCAGAAGGACGAGCCTGCCCGTCTTCCACTGAGACGGAAATCGTCCCGTCTCCAAACAGGCGTCGAGTAAGCGCCGGAACCGGGCCTCAAGGGTTCCGAGAGCGATGACTAAAGCGCGCCCGGGAATGCCATCTGGGCCAGGGGCTTTATTGACCCTCAGCCTCAGTATGGCCGCGCCTAGCTCACCCTGCGATACAGGGGGTATCTCGACATCCTGTTCCCTTTGCTCACCTCCTCCCTCCGGCAGAGAGGTCATTACTGGGGGTTGGTACTCCGACCTGTTCGGAAACAGAGCTGATACCACCTCTTCCAGCAACGGGGGTTCGAGAGTCTCAGTAAGTGGGGGCGCCCAAGCACGCATTTTCCCCCTGACCGTCTTGTACGGGCGCCCCCACGGGTCGTGACTGAGAATCTCGAGGAGCTCAGCCCTAGCCTGCGACTTGGAGTTCCTGATAGCCAGCTGCAGGGCGATTACCTTACCTCGGTAGGCCTCGTACAGCTGCCTCTCAGTTTTCACGTTCCGGCGTCGAGTCGGCAGTCGACGATGTCTGGTATACTGCCGTCTGGCCGTGACGCAATCACACCGGAGTTCGGCAATCGCGTCAGACCACCAGTATACCTGTCGCTTTGGAGGTCGAGGTTTCGCTCGGGACATGCCAGCGTCGCAAATTTGCGACAGGGCGTCCCGGAACCGCTCTGCCTCAACTTCTACCTCAACCGGTTCGTCCGGGAGGGACTGCCAGGCATGGATAATAGAAGCTTCCACCAGCGCTTCTTTGTCCAAGCTCCTTAGAACCCATCTAGGGGGGTTCGGGGAGTTCCTTCTTGGATGAGGACGAGTTTCAGGGTAGTGGAAAGACGCGGAAACATCGAAGCGAACATAAAGATGGTCAGACAACGTCTCCACGCCCTCCAAAACTCTCCAACCCTGGACACGGCGTGTGACAGCGGGGGATGCAAACGTGACATCTACAATAGAGCCCCCGTTATGTCGCACGCACGTGTTTGTGGCCCCTCGGTTAAGAACGGAGAGACCGGCCATCGAAACCCACTTCTCAAGAGTCTCGCCTCGCGCATCAGTCGCCGGTGATCCCCAAGCCTGAGACTTGGCATTGAGGTCCCCGGCGACTAGCACCGGGCACGGTAGAGTCTGCCCCATAAGGGCCCCTAACGTGTCTAGGAATTGCTCGAACTCAGCGAGACTCCTGTTGGGTGAGAAGTACACCCCGATGAGGACCGTTCCCTTCCACTTGACCGCGGCGTACCCCCGCCCCCGCGCAATTACTGGAAGGGGTCCAGCACCCGGCGAAGTAATGATGGTTACCAAGCCGTCCACATCACCTACCCAGTTATTATGGGGAGGAACATAGTAGGGCTCAGCGACCACTGCCACTTCAATCAACCACTGTGCCATGGATTGCAAGATGAGATCTTGCGCTCCGGCACAGTGATTGAGATTCGCCTGGAGAAAACGATGAGCCATAATCAAATCAGAGAATGATTATCGCCTCCTCACCTCCCTCGGGCTGGAGGGAGCAGCTAGATGCTTCTGGGGCCTTGGCAGCTGAGGCAGCTGCTTTCGGCCTCCGTTTTGGTTTGGGTGGGTGGCAGGATTTGCTACCCAACCTGTGTTGCGCAGGTCTGTTCGCAGCTTTGCATAGGGAGCAATGAGCCGCAGACGCGCAACACTTGGCCGCCTTGTGTCCGGGTTGACCGCAACGATAGCACTCATCGCTACGGTCTACTTCTGCGGTGCACTGAACACGGACGTGTCCAGTTTGCAGGCACCGGAAGCACCGCCTTGGTCGTGGTTCCAGAAGCTTTACCTGCGCTGAAATCCACCCAACCAAAAGCCGTCCACCATTCCCCAGTCGCTTGGCAGCAGCCACCGGACAGCGCACAAATAAGGAACAAGTACCCTGGGAGTCTCTCCGCAACTTTCAGGGCACGCTGAAGTGTGCCCTTCAGATTCTTCGACTTCGAAGCAACATCGCGCACCAACTCGACATCATTCATTATGATGCGGTTGAGGGCTTCCACCGTTTCGGCATCGTCATCCCCCGCAACTTGCAGCCTTAGGGCTGCCCTACTCGCCGATACGTCCTGAGCACGTTCTTCGAGCATGAGCTCAGTCTCTAGTTTGCTCTCCTTGAGGAACTCTTTTCGCCTTGATGAGGCTCTCAAGAAATCCACAGGGGTGGGAGTCCTGAATGCCTCAGACCGCGAACATTCGCTCTCGCTAGAGGAAAGTTGCGGCGGAGATCCCTTTTTCCGTCGTTTCGCCGGGTTGGTTGATCGGCTTTCGAGCACAGGCGATCTTGCCGACCTCGCCACATCTGTCACGTCCATGTCCGAGTCAGACGCTCTCGCCCTCTCTCGCCCTCTCTCGACTACTCCGTGACGCATCCCTTTTCTCCCTATCATCATCATAGCAGTTTTTGCCCCCCCCCAGAATACGAGGGGCAGAATGCCGCTTTTGCAGTGCTCGTAGGCACTGCAGAAGCGGCACCGAGGGATTCTCCGGACTCATGCTGGTACCCTCCTGGGGTAGTCTTTTTCGAAACTGCCTTATCCATGGTGGTGTTCCTTTTTTGTAGGGGGGTGCGGTCCCCCCTACAAACTATATACTTTATGTTCGCTTCGATGTTTCCGCGTCTTTCCACTACCCTGAAACTCGTCCTCATCCAAGAAGGAACTCCCCGAACCCCCCTAGATGGGTTCTAAGGAGCTTGGACAAAGAAGCGCTGGTGGAAGCTTCTATTGTCCATGCCTGGCAGTCCCTCCCGGACGAACCGGTTGAGGTAGAAGTTGAGGCAGAGCGGTTCCGGGACGCCCTGTCGCAAATTTGCGACGCTGGCATGTCCCGAGCGAAACCTCGACCTCCAAAGCGACAGGTATACTGGTGGTCTGACGCGATTGCCGAACTCCGGTGTGATTGCGTCACGGCCAGACGGCAGTATACCAGACATCGTCGACTGCCGACTCGACGCCGGAACGTGAAAACTGAGAGGCAGCTGTACGAGGCCTACCGAGGTAAGGTAATCGCCCTGCAGCTGGCTATCAGGAACTCCAAGTCGCAGGCTAGGGCTGAGCTCCTCGAGATTCTCAGTCACGACCCGTGGGGGCGCCCGTACAAGACGGCCAGGGGGAAAATGCGTGCTTGGGCGCCCCCACTTACTGAGACTCTCGAACCCCCGTTGCTGGAAGAGGTGGTATCAGCTCTGTTTCCGAACAGGTCGGAGTACCAACCCCCAGTAATGACCTCTCTGCCGGAGGGAGGAGGTGAGCAAAGGGAACAGGATGTCGAGATATCCCCTGTATCGCAGGGTGAGCTAGGCGCGGCCATACTGAGGCTGAGGGTCAATAAAGCCCCTGGCCCAGATGGCATTCCCGGGCGCGCTTTAGTCATCGCTCTCGGAACCCTTGAGGCCCGGTTCCGGCGCTTACTCGACGCCTGTTTGGAGACGGGACGATTTCCGTCTCAGTGGAAGACGGGCAGGCTCGTCCTTCTGAGGAAGGACGGGCGCCCCGCGGAGTCCGCCTCCGCTTATCGCCCGATCGTGATGCTTGACGAGGCTGGCAAGCTTTTTGAGCGGGTCATCGCTCGTCGGCTCACGAAGCACCTCGGAGAGGTTGGACCTAACTTGTCCGACCAACAGTTTGGTTTTCGAGGGGGTCACTCGACTATCGACGCAGTCGAACGTGTCAGGACCCTCTCGAATGAGGCGACAGCCCACGGTGGGGTGATGCTGGCGGTGTCACTTGACGTCGCTAACGCATTCAACTCTATGCCGTGGACGTGTGTCGGGGAGGCGCTGAAGTACCATGATGTGCCTCCTTACCTCTGTCGGATCGTTGGGTCCTACCTCTCCGAGAGGTACGTTTCGTACTCAGGGCGTGGAGGTCGTGAGCAGCGGCGGGAAATGTCGTGCGGCGTCCCTCAGGGATCGGTCCTCGGGCCGCTCTTGTGGAACATCGGGTACGACTGGGTGTTGCGGGGCTCAATCCGGGCGCCCACGTAATCTGCTACGCAGATGACACGTTGGTGACTGCCCGGGGCGAGACTGTTGAGACGGCTGCCCGTCTTGCTACGGAAACGGTGGCACTAGTTGTCGGCAGGATAGAGTTATTGGGACTCCAGGTTGCGCTCGATAAGTCGGAGGCTGTGTGTTTTCATGGCCCTCGCAGGGTGCCACCTCGGGGTTCATTCATCTCTATCGGTGAGACCCGGATCGAGGTCGGGTCCTCGATTAAATATCTTGGGCTCTTCCTTGATAGCAGGTGGAATTTCCGCGAGCACTTCACTCGCATGTCACCCCGATTGATTTGGGCGGCCGCTGCATTAAAGCGGCTGATGCCTTATATCGGGGGACCGAGATCGAGTAGCCGCCGCCTGTATTTAGGAGTGGTGCGGTCCATGGCCCTCTATGGGGGCCCCATCTGGGTGGACACCCTGACGGAGTCAACCATTGCCCTGCTGAGGAAATCACAGAGGGTGATGGGAGTCGGGGTCATACGTGGGTATCGCACCATCTCCTACGAGGCGGCGTGCGTATTGGCGGGGTCTCCTCCCTGGGATTTGGAGGCTGAGGTCTACGCGTGTATGTACTAGTGGCGTTTGCAGCACCGAATCCGAGGGGAGATTCCCCCGCCAAGAGAAGTGCAAGCGTGGAATAACCGCGCTCGACAGTCCCTTATTGGGAGGTGGAGGGAGCGGCTGGCCGAACCTAGGGCTGGCCACTGGACTGTTGAGGCTGTCCGACCCGTCCTTCAGGACTGGTTGGACAGGGAACACGGGTCACTTACCTTCCGGTTGGTGCAAGTCCTTACGGGCCACGGGTGCTTTGGGAAGTACCTGTGTCGCATCGCTGGAAGAGAACCGACAACGGAGTGTCATCACTGTAGCTGTGATGAAGATACGGCGCAGCATACGCTCGAGGAGTGCCCAGCTTGGGAGAGCGAGCGCCGTGAACTCGTCGCAGTAGTGGGGAACGACATCTCGCTTCCGTCATTGGTCAAGGCCATGGTAGAAAGTCAAAGGTCGTGGAATGCGGGGCTAGACTTTTGCGAAAGGGTCGTGTCGCAGAAGGAGGCTGCGGAGAGGGAGAGGGAGATTACCTCTACTCTCCCGATCCGCGCCCGTAGAGCCGGGCGTAGAAGGAGGACATATCAAGCCCTTCTCCATCCCCCATAACAGAGGTCGCGGTGATGGACACGGGGGTGTCCGTTGCCGCCAAAAGACCTCGAGGTGGCGCGTGCGGTGTTTCCGTGCGCCCCTCAGGAGTGCTGGGATAGAGTGACTCCTACTCCATCCCACCGGGACGGGGTCCTCATGGGAGGGCCAACGCCGCCGGGACCTCGGACGATTACAATAGCGTGCCCGTTGTCCCGATATTAAGGCGCCCGGAGAAACACCGTGTGGTGGTTTAGTCGGTATGGTCTGCTTGCTGCTATGGGTGCAGTTGGTACGTAAAGGACGAGTCCGACATACCCCGTCGAATCCCCCCGGGTTAGCGGGGATGTGTAAGTACATTCCCCACACGATAAAAAAAAAAAAGGGTATGTTTAAATAACAACATAAGCAGGATTATAGGAAGACTGTAGGTTAGCTTAGCTTTTTTTAAAACAGCCAGTACAATTACAATATAATAACAACAACAAATTAACAGCTGTCCATCATGATATGGTTGCACCAACTAGTACGCTTCGTGACTTTTCTTCGTCGTATAGCCAGATAGCGGCGACACGTATTTCGCTATGTGGTCTTTTTGTGATTGATTACCAAAACACGCTATTTTTCGGTCTTTGATCGTAACTATATCCGAACATGCAAGTATTTAGTAATCAATGACTATTACGTCGTGATATCTTAAGTCCTTGTCTTTATTAGGTAGTTGTTTAAAGGTCAAGGATATCATACTCTAATATTAATTTAGGGAAAGGTATAATACGGAATCTAGAAACATGACATGAATCAAATATTCAAAGATCACGCAAGCAATTTGTCCCTGTTTGGGATTTCAGTCAACATTCTACGGCTTTTTCATCGGAAAATCTGTTCATAATTTCTTGGCATACATTAAATATTTATATATAGTTGCTTTAAATGCTAATAAAGCTTGAGGTAAGTTACCATTTTAGGCAATTTTAACCGACTTCAAAAAAAGTGGAGGTTGTGGAAGGATAGGTGGAGAATGTTCGATTGTATGTATTTTTTGGTGTATGTTCTACGAGTTTGGCAGAGTATACTTCCGAGGTACCTAGTCCTATTTTAATGTCATCAAATTCGGTCCAGCAATTTTTGAGTTACACTCCAATGAAAAGTGTTACGCCTATCCGGATGATATCATTGACGGTGAATGACAATTGATCCCATAAGTAGCCAGAGTCACTAAAATGGTGAAAAAAATGTTTACCAAAAAAATCATTACAACACCAAAAAATGTTTTTTAGTATTAACCGAAACCGACTTCGACACCAAAAAGTATGAAATAACTTGTTGAAATCAGTACCACGATAGTTCAAAAGTAGGTACCTATTATCACAATATTGTGGACATGGTACCGACTTCGACAAGTTATTTCATACTTTTGGTGTTGAAGTCGGTTCCGGGTTTTGCTAGAAATGTGTTTCACCATTTTTAGTGACTCTGCTACTTACGGGATCGATTGTCAATGATGAATCAAGATAAATCAACACTTTTCAGATTTTAGCGTGTAACCCAAAAACTGCTTGACCGAATTTGATGAAATTTAAATGGGACCACCTCGGAAATATACTGTACCAAAACAAAATAATTTTAATTTTGAGAATCGGTCCACAAATGGGGGAGAAATCGGCTAACATACACATAAACAAACATACACACGAACATTATAACCTCCTCCTTTTTTAAGTCGGTTAATAAGTGTGAAATAACTTGTGCGCAATATTGCGATAATAGGTACTTTTGAACTATCATGGTACCGTCTTCAACAAGTTATTTCACAGTTTATTGTGTGGAAGTCGGTTCCTTTTTATGGAATTATGGATAATAATCCATAATCAAATTTCAATAAAATTCGCGAACACCCAAATTGCCACTTCATTGCCTTTGCAATGACTTAATATCGTACTAATATTACAAATGTGAAAGTTTTTATTTATAAATGTTCCTTACTTAATCACACAAAAACGGCTGAACTGGTTTGGATGAAATTTTGTGGGTGAAATGAGGCACTGGATATAGTTTCATCATCATCATCCATCACCACAAGGATTAAACAGCAAGGCGAGCTATTAATGTAATAATTATAATTATGTCCTATTTTCATGACCAATAGTTGTGCTTTTATAATTAAAGTATCTAATTTAATTATAATACTTATGTAATAAAATTCTATTTATATAATTGTGATACATATAAACATCAAGAAAAATATTAGATTTATTTACCATTTTATTGGTAGTAGTTTAAATTTAGATATCTACTATTTATCCAAACCATCAAAATCCGCTCGGCTGTTTCAACGTTTAGAAGTAACAAACATAAATAGTTACTTGTAAATATTTACAATACAAGTGCCATTACAAAGTTTTTATAACCATATTATATTTCTCCTTAAAACCTGTTACTGCACTTACGTAATGTAACACCTTATATTCATACCGCGTAGGTTGCACGTTCTAACTTTATAATGTGATTCACAGAAGTGTCTATAAGAAAGGTGAGGTGAGTGCTGAAATGCTACTGCAATTTTATACAAAGGCACTGAAAGCTACACAATTTTCAAAGTGGAGTTTTATGATTACTTGTATGTCAATATTCCATTATACTCTGTAGCATTCTATGACTGTAATATGCACTAAACTATATGTTAGTATTCTATCTCTCACTGCAGTTTCGCTCACTATTGGAAAAATTGAAAACTTGTTCAGAAGACTTACGTGAAGTCTCATAAATAATAAATTGTTGATAACCCGAAAGAGTGTTTTATTTATGGGACAGGAGTTTATGTTAAGACGACGGCTATTAAACCAATCCACTGATTAAATAAGCACTTACCTAGTTATCAAGAGTACAATTGTTATACAGAAATATTTTTCATTATTTTTCGTTTGCTAACTACTATAAGACTTTTACAATACATACATTGCTTGTCTACCTTTTTTATCTACTATTTTCACCAATTACAATAACTGAGTAGTAATAGAAGAGTTGAAAGAAGAACGGAATTAATCTCCATTTACCTATACTGCGCTAACACACCATTTGAATTCGGTGTAAGTAGAAGTCACGTAAAGAAACCCATAACCGGGACTACTTACACATTAGGTAAAAAATGTTATGCATTATTACCGTTCAAAAGCCCTTTGTTGATTGAATACAAGTAAAATTTGAAAAATATGGTAACGGGAATCTCCAGCTTCCAAACAAAAAAAATATTTTGAAATTGGTTCACCCAGTCGAAAACTATGAGATAAAAAAAACAGTCGAACTGAGTAGCCGACTGAAAATCAGTGCATGGGTTTACCCTAGCGTATGCTGAGTCGGGACTCTTTCATGGCATTACGCAACATTATTATTATGATGGTTGTCCTATTTTTTCAGTAAATACTGATTATTTTATGTTATGTTCTGTGATGTCCTGAATAAATCTATTTTCTATCTCTTCTTTCTTTCTTTACCTCCTCGCCTTTTTGGAACTCGTTAAAAAGTAAACTTGTAGCCCAAAGATAATATTTTCAGACACAATATTTCATTTCGGGAATACTAAAAATACACCTCAAAACCTTCCAAATTACAGTTTATTTAATACCAGTCAGATTATCAGAGGCCATAGAAGGAACTAGCTACTTCATTTATGACCCAGGCTTATCCTATTTGGCAACAAGATATCAAGCGAAAACCATATATAAACTCGTGAGAATATAACACGCTACAGAAATTCTCAATTTGTGGTAACCACCATTGGAGGCAGAAAATCTACTTATGCGATGGTATTCTATCTGCTTATATTCTGTACCAATATTATAATGAGGAAAGATGTGTATTTTTAAATTTTTTGTTTGTAACGAATAATCTTAAAACTACTGGACCGATTTCAAAAACTCTTTTGCCGTTAGTAAGCTACATTATCACGGAGTAATAGGCTATATATATAGTTTAACCCAGGGTGTGAAACATATACCAAAAAAAATCCTTATATCGCATATTGTATATAGATCCTTATGCACGCTGCGGAAACTATTGGCAATATAGTAAAGTGATGTACAACAGTTTTATAGAGGACATCAATATCTACAAAAAAGTTTGTAATTCCATGCATGTTACTAGTACAGTTACTCGTATGTCACAATAACTACTTTTCCATGTTAAAATATGCAATAGTAGCGACAAAAATTCTTATATCGTCGACGCTGCGGAAACTATGGGCAATAGAGCAAAGTAATGTACTACAGTTTTATAGAAGATATGAATATCTACAAATAAATTGCAATACTTACTATGTCTAACTATTACAGGTATGTCACAATAACTACTTTTTCAATAAAAACAAAAAATATAATGTAAATAATAAAATATGCAATATAAACGCCGGTAAAATTTAGCCCATACTTTTTTTATTAATCCTTATCTACTCAAATTAATAATAAAGAGGAAAGATTTGATTGTTTGTAATGGATAAACGCAAAAACTACTTATCCCATTTAGAAGAATATTTCACCAGTAGAAAGCTACTCGTACATTATGCCTGAGTAACATACGAGCGGAGGAGCGGACTCACCCAAAATAGCAGACATGTCTTCATGTATAGCTTTTGGAGTTAAACCTTTCAAATTCAGGTATTTTATCACTGCACGATGTTCAATTTTATCCATTTTCAAAAATAGCTCTGACTTGACTTACGGTATCACGTGTAAACGAACAATGAGTAACTGTGAATAAACTAAACTGTACATACTTGTTGCTAAATAATGTTACTACAAAATGAGGGTAGTTATAAAAAAATCCAATGACTGTAACCATGATAGGCTAAGAACTTTTCAAATGACCCTCGTACCTACGCTATATTTGATTCATCATCATCATCATCCATCACCACGCGGAGGAAACCGAGAAGCGCAGCTAGTTCTAATAATAATAATAATAAATAATAATAATAATAATAAGTTCTATATATTTTGATATTAAATAATCTGTTTAAATATATCACGACGATGAGTGAAGAACATTTTACTTTTTTAGTTGTAGTAACAGGGAAATGATAAAGAACTACAATGTAACAAAGCTAATCCAATCTTGACTGAATCATAACTTGTATTTGAAAGGTTTCGCTCCTTGTGTGAGGGTTTAGAATCTTTTCCGTCGAGACGTGACGACACAAATATACCTAATATACTATCGTGTAGAATATTATCACGTCCCAGTGCTTATTATAGGCTCAAATCTGGCTCATATAACGACTCTAGCGATGTTAATTGGTGACTTAGGCTATCCTGCTTGTCTCATTAAAACGCAAAACAGAGTTTATTAAATTAGTCGTTAATGTAGGTTTATCTATGATCTATTGGCCCATTGGTAACAATTTCAACCTTGTAGCTTTATATTTAGCACAATTGTAAATATACGAACATAAAAACGGCGTACGATGGTAGTGCTACTGATAATATGACACCACTTTTTGGGAAAAGCCTTATCTAAAGATGTATGCTAAGCGTACCTCGTAAAGTATTGAATTTTAGACATTTTGGATTTTCATTAGGTGTCTCGCCACCTTAACTAATCCATTAACCTACATCAGCGACATAAAGGTGTTAGTTTATGGTAGTTTTTTGATAAAAAGAACTTGCGCAGGCTAGTACTAGTAGTTGTTTTATTTCGTGGGGTACGTAGTACTAACATAACAATCATACTAACGCCTACTAACTACTTGGAGGATAAAACAGCTTGGGGCTGATCACTCCAGGATCTATCTACTCGTGTACTAAGATGTCAAAGTGTAGCGTGTTTTGCCCTACTGATACCATTATTATGTTCTTTTTTGTAAGGCAACACACTGGAGCTAATATTTGTAGTACCTAAGTAAAAACATTGTAAAAACATCTACTTATATAAAAAGAATGGCCCCGAGTTTCTTGCCGCTTCTTCTCGGTAGGCTCTATGTATTTTGGAACGCGGCGGTAGGCTTTAAAGTACATTATAATGAAAAAATGACTTTCATAAGTGCGTCTTTGATGCCTAAATTGAATAAATGATTTTGACTTTGACTTTGACTTTGCCGATAATTATGACTTACCTGAAATAAGAATTAATTCTTTTTACGATTACTCACTCTCCCAATTTTCTTGGAAGCCAGAGGTCCTTAAAATATTATATAAGAAACGACCACCAAATTTCGCTCAGCATTCAACCGATATTTTAAATTCAAATCATTGACCACTCGTTACATTAGCGAGTGATATAAGTTCAAAAGTAGGGCTTCTGGGGGAAAAGTTTAGCCCGAGGGAGAATGAACATGAACACGTGTTTATGTTTATTTTCCCGGTCATTCCAAATACTTAAATCACTCACTCTATTGTTACTGACGAGCCGTGGAAGTCGGAACATGACAATTGCCAAGGCGCGTTACTAATATCGTAGTACTGTAGCCATAATTTATGAAGTAAAACGTTTAGGCGCAATACGGGCGAAACAGCGCGTGAGTTGTTTTATCGATATTGAGTATTATTCTATAACTCTGAGTTAAATCACAAAATAAAGAACATAGAAAGCAACGTTTCAGCCAAAACTTATTTAAAAAAAGGTAGATTATTCAAATTTGTTGAATTATTAAAGGCCTCCCTTATCTAAATTTGTAATCTAAACTTTATTGCTTGTCCAATGTTTCGAAACCAGATAATGTTTATTCACGTTTAACGCTTAGACATGCATTTTTATGCACGTATTCGAGTACGGTTTATGTTATAGAAAATTCAATAAAATTGTGATGAGACCACTACTTTTTACATACAAATGTATTTTAATAAATACAAATGATACTGGGTTAAGATCTTAGTTATCGTTGGGCTAGTGGAGGTTTTATCAAACAACAATAATTTCCAAGGAAAGTATGATCCAAGCAGTCTACCGACATAATATAAATTTGTTATGCAAGGCTGCAAAGTTAGTTTTTGGTGCGAGTACCTACTTGTATTGAAACCTGAGCAAGCGAAGGAACCTTGATTGATTTAAATATAAAATCCTGAGCGTAGCGAGGGTTTCAAAGGTACGAGATGCAAAATAACTTTGATGCCGAGTTAAACACACAGTTTTTCACCTCACTACAGCGAGAAAAACAGCTTGCTTATTAAATTATTGTTTATTCATTTCACAAATTAAAGTTACTGCAATTGGTTATATTGATAGTAAATTTTTTATTTGATCTGGTAAACTTGTGTTTGTCACTTGTGTACAATAGTACTAATAGTAATAACTAGATAAATTATTTTTATTCTTTTCATTAAGTCCAGTGCTGCCACCTGTGGTTGACCAGTGCGATTATTCAAAGAAATGAGATTGGCGCACTGACATGAAATAAGTACCTACTTATTGCATTTTTAGTGGACTTGCGGTATAGAAAAATATGCAATAGAAAGGTTCGAATTTTAAAAACTCTTTCCATGCTAGCGGACAAAATGCACTTTTGCACTCAGATTTTTAATGACAAACAGAGGTTGTTAGGTGAAAATAATTATATGGAGAATAACCAAATAATGTTACTGGCCGGTTGGCGCTGTTGGTTGACCCTGCCTTCTGGGCCGCTGGTTCTGGGTTCGAACCCCGGACAGGTTAAACATTTGTGAACATTAACATGGCTGTTTGACTTGTGTCTGGGTGTGATGTTTATATTAGTCATCAAGTTAACATAGTACACATACTCTGCCTAGTTTTGGACCTGAAGGTCTTGTTTGGCAATTATCGCATATTATTTTATTATTATTGTACTGACCGACTTAGCATGGGATAAGGATAAGACGGTAACAATGTTAATCTTAGCTTATAAACTGGTTGTGATTTCATCTATATCCAAAAGCAA
This sequence comes from Selenia dentaria, assembly GCA_917880725.1. Lineage (NCBI taxonomy): Eukaryota > Metazoa > Arthropoda > Insecta > Lepidoptera > Geometridae > Selenia > Selenia dentaria. Next base: position 12,401,591 of record OU862888.1, on the reverse strand, counting down.
GGACCAACATTATTATCACTAATGGGTTATTATAATGTTGGGTGAATCTAGTTGATCTATTGACGCGGCCTCGTTGGACTAGTTGGTAGAGATCCTGCCTTTGAAGCGTCGGGTTCCAGGTTTGATCCCTGGCTAGGCCAAGTATTTGGGTGACGAGCAGAAATATTTGTTCTCGGGCTTTAGATGATTGTGTTGTGTTTATTTGTGCTTTCATGCCTCTCGCGACACAGGGAATGCTCATCGAGCATGTCCTTTACTGTGTTATTTGTCCCTAGTTTTATTTTTATTGTCTTCTTATTGATTTAAAATGTAATAAATACATAATTTAAGTTTATATGTCTTTGCAATGTTAGAATAAAAAACTTTAATTAACGTTTCCAACATTTAAATGTTTTGCTTTATTCACAGATCAAGATGCAGGCTGTCTGGTCCAAGATACCGACTCTGCTGTTTTTGCTGAGCTTAACATTCGTGGCTTCGGCGCCTATTGGAGAAAGCCCAGGTGAGAATAGTAATTTATTACATTACAGTTGTACTTATTTATTGTACTCGTATTATAACTGTGTGCTTCGTTAACATTATTTCTATTTACCGCAAACAGAAAAACAACACAAGTACAATTAAAAAAAATATGCCAACTTCCATTCTAATCAGTTATTGGTGTAACTCAAAAACTTCTGGACCGAATTTGATGACATTAAAATAGGACTACCTCGGAAGTATACTCTGCCAAACAAAAAATAATTTTGAGAATCGGTTCACAAACAGGGAGGAATCGTAGAACATACACCAAACAAGTACAATTTGAAAAATTTAATACCGACTTCCATTCTATTCAGCTATTGGAGTGTATCTCAAAAACTACTATACCGAATTTGATAATATTTTAATGGGACTAAACGAAAAGCAACAGCTTTCAAAATAAAATAAAAATTAAGAATCGCTTCACCCAGTCAAAAGTTATGAGGTAACAAACATTAAAATTTTCTAAATAGGTAACTTACCTCAAGCTTTATTAGCATTTAAAGGAACTATATATAAATATTTAATGTATGCCAAGATATTATCGACAGATTTTCCGATGAAAAAGCCGTAGAATGTTGACTGAAATCCCAACATATAAATGGGACCACACGAGAAGTACCAGCTTTCAACCAAAAAAATAATTTTGATAATTGGTTCACCCAGTCGAAAGTTATGTGGCAACAAACATAAAAAATACAGTCGAATTGAGTACTTCGTCATTTTTGGAACTCGTTAGAAAATAAATGAACATAATTTTTATTTACCGCAAACGAATAAAATAATAAAATAAGTGGTCATATTTTGCTCTGACAGGTTTCAGATAGCTGTACAGTTTTATGGCAAATATATTTGTAGGTATGGATTTTTTTCTTTTTTACCGACGCGACACTCTCGAAAGTGCGCAATCTCGTATAAGTCATTTATAGAAAAATAAATGTACGTAATTATTTTGGACAACCAAAAATATGATAGACGTGATATTGCTAAGCAGAATCAATTATAAGTTTGGTTTGAGGCGACGGCTGACCGAAATGCTGGCCGACTACTTTGGGCAAAAAGTTACCATTGCCATCCAGCGTGGCGTGCTGCCAGCATTTTTGCCACTTTTACCCCCACCACGGGGCTTATAAATAACTGCTTTTTTGTATTCTGTAAATATTTGGATCTTTTAGTACATAGTAAATAATTAATATATGCCTTTATTATAAGTCACTTTACATATTAATACTAATATTATAAAGAGGAAAGATTTGTATGTATGTTTGTAACAAATTGGCTCAAAAAGTACTCGACCGATTTTAAAAATTCTTTCACCATTGGAAAGCTACATTCACCCTGATTAACATAAGCTATATAAAATTCATCATCATCATCATCATCCATCACCGCGCGGGTGAAACCGCGGAGAGGAGCTAGTTAATGATATAACAAGTAATTCGGTAAAATGCTCCCGTCTTTTACTCTTCGTGTGCCTACACCCACAACGGTCTAACTTATTGTTAAGTTATTACGAAGTTAAACTCAAGTTTTATTTGAGCACTTCTTCAACAGCTAAGTATTCGCTTTCAAAATTAATTCTCAAAATATATTTGTTACACAGTGTGTTGGTGTGAGTTGCTGAAAGTATTCTTAAACACTACCCAAACACTCCGCTAAGATTTTTAGGAGTTTAAGCATATAAGTATGTCTTACTACTTGTTACATAACTTTGAAAACAGTAATTTATTTCATTGATACATTTGTATGCCTAATTTTTTAAGCTATATGTTTAGAGTACTGACTGCCCAACTTTACTTATTAATAATGTTATTACTCGATTTAGTCTAACTGAAACAAATCAATTTTGTAAGTATTCCGTATCGTTTATGTAAACTTATTAGTCCTAAATAAACATGGAAACAAATGCAGCGTTGCTAATATTAGCCCCGCTGACCCTTTGTATGTAAAAGCCATTCGAGTACATATTATAGGTACAAGTAATTATCTAAATATATGTGGAACCGTTAACGCAGTTGGTAGATTCCTTCCTTTTGAGCTCGTCCTGGGTTCGATCTCCGGACAGGTCAAACGTTTGTGTGCATGAACGTGTCTGTTTGACCTGTATCAGGCTGTGTATATATGTATATCAGTCATCAGGTTGCCGTAGTACAGGCTCTGCCTAGTTTGGGACCTGAAGACCTTGTGAACCGAAGATTTCCCGTATTATATTATTAGTACCTGAGCTTTGTTTGATATAAATACGAATACAAAATAGCAACACATGTTCCGTGAAAATCTTGTCACCTCGATCCATGATTTTGCAATGCGACTGTTACGCCATCTAGCTTGAACGCAACGAAAAAACTATTATTTTCATTGCCTGAAAACACGGATAAAACGGCGTTTTCTAAACCTAGCTAGATCGATTTATCGCCCCCGAAACCTCCTGCATACTAAATTTCATGAAAGTCGCTGGAGCCGCTTCCAAGACTGATTATTTATATAAAGGATGTTTTTTTAGAAGTCTACACATTCAAAATAGAATAAAACAAATAAAAATAATGATAATGTGTGATATTGATTTTAATTAAACGTTAATTGTATGCCTTAATTAATAAGTAAGTAAGTAAATTGATTAAACAATAATGGCATAAAATTACCGCATACTGAGCAGACACGCTCACGAAAAGGTGTCGGCAGGCGGTGGTGCTGTGTGGCGGGTCGCCATCTTCCCTCAAATATGGTTGAGGAAGGCGATGGCTATCACGTGCGTCAACTCGTGAAAGGGCGTTGTCTGCGGAGACCGGTCTGCTCTGAATGCTGATACAAACTCATAAATCCTATATCCCTTTTTAGCCTAATTAAGTATGTGTTGTTTTCTCTTTTCCAATTATAGATTGTAGATTAGATTAGTTTTAGATGTAATAAATTTGCAAATAATAAAAAAAAAATAGCACCGACCCTAGAGTCTGTGGAACCTAGTAATAGTATGAGTAAAAAAAAACAAACAATAAAAGCATAAAATTACCGTTTAATAATATGATTTCAGGCATATGAGCGCCACGGCTGGGTCGAATAAAGCGCAATCTTGAAGTCTAATTTTCAATATGTAAATTATACAACATTATCGAACTGGGGTCGTATATCAGCAATAACAGGGCAATATATCAGCATAGACAGATACCCTCAAAGAAAGTTACCTCAAGGTGTGTGATCACACGATTGTGGGGGCATAGTCACAGGTCAATTACCCGAAATTATGCACCCACCAAATGTTTACCGCATAAAATTGATGGTGCCGCCCGCTGTGTAGCATGTTGCCTCAAAAATCTCACCTCATGAGTCTCATCAATGCCATTAAACTGTGGTACAAAGAAGTCGGTAATCATCTTTATGTAACGCTGTCCAATTACAGGCAAACTACGACCGAATACGTTTGAAAAAAAATGGGCTAATGTTTCCACCTGATCCTAAAGCAATCTGAAATGGGAAAACGTACTGACTGCAAACCAACTGTCAACTGTCAAATTGACAGTCTGTAGAAAAAATATTACCAGTTTAAAAACTAAGCCTCTACAAAAACACCCTTTTGGTAGATAAAAAATGAACCCCTATTGCTCCTGTTCACGGTATAACTTGAGACACAAACAGATAGAACAATCCTGCTAATTATTTCTTTGTTGTGTTAATTATTGTCAGGAGAACGTTCTAATGAAAGAAAAACCAAGAAAAGATAGGAGGTTATGGCTACGAAAAGGCTGAAAGCCTACCACGCGAACGAAGTCGCGGACAGTCGCTAGTAATAAATAAAATAAAACTAATAATATCGTTAGAGACAGATAAGTATTCAATTCAAGACTGAATGAATTATGGGCCATTTCTATAATGTTTCGTACAACATAGTTATATATAAGATGTTTTGTCAATAATAATAATGTAAATGCTATCGATACAGGCGTAAATTACAATGTCAGTATTTATTGCTATTTATGGCTGAGATTCAATAACTTTCATTATAATCCATCTATAATCCTTAAATATATGCTGGAGACTATTGAATCTCAATATTGCAAAACCCCAATTGTCTTAATGGGTCACATAATATGCTAACGGGAGCCGTATGGTGGTAGAAAGCAACATCCAAGAAAACAGCATTATGCTTAAGCAATTAAATTTACCTATAAAAACCTTTTGATTCGCCGTAGTTGGGTAAAAAATAAGCAAATTTAAAATAAAATACAGCAGGTTAGGAAGTATTCACATATCCACGTTTTACGAAATTTTAAAATGCTCAGTAAGAAAACCTACATAATATTCTTTGACGACTCACAAACATATAAGGATTTGACTACATACCAGGGGTCAAAGGGTCGATCACCGCCTTGGGACAAATATAGGATATTCCAGTAATGTTCGTTCCGAGTTTGTATTGTCCAGCTACGCCTCTATAAATAAAGAACTAGTGTTACCCGGGCCACTTTTGTACGCCTTCCTCAAAGGTCGTTTATTCAAGTATAAATTGAGAAAAATTGTTCAGCATGCCGCTTTTCTCGGACAAAGGTTTGTACTTAAACAGTTAAAGAGTTTCTGAGCTTTTATTTGACAAGTACAGCTCACATGTAGGTAGTTAACGTAAATTAGAAAATATGACCTGCTGCCCTTCCTCAACAAAGATACAGTTGTAGTACCTATAGTGGTCAGCCATAGTGTTGTTTCCCAAATTCCTTCGACGTCCTTACTAGAAAGTGCTAAAGTCTACTGACTTACGTAATTTTCAAGTTACTCACCGAATTTTGCCTACATGTTTGCAATTTCCAAAACTTTTGTTTGTGAACACGGAAATAATATTGCGGTTTTCTGCCAAAGACTAACAAGCCAGTGCTAGTTTTGAGTTTTGATGAATTACACTTGTTCGCTACATTTAGCTGTTACTAATATTTGTATTTTGATGAATAGGTCGACAAACTTATATTTATGGGAACCCTTATTTTAACAATATGTAAACTTTTTTAATCGCATTTCTGGGTTGTATCGTAAATATGCAGACATGCTTTAAACCGACGTATTCGATTCCTACCTAACGTAAGTATTTTTCCGTTTAATAATGATAGCGTATATGTTTCATCTCTCAGTGCTAAGTTAGGAGAGAGCAGTAACAACGTCCTAAGTCTTCATCAGCGGACGCCTATTTGGCAGTAATCCGCTGGAATTACGTTTTACGCGGCGGCTTTGACGTAATCAGATTTTCCACTGTTTTGCGTAGCGCCCCTGCCTGTTCATGACATTGAATTTTTTACCCCAGTCTCATTGAGAGTGAAATGTTTTCCTCAGTGACCTTTAGCGGGTTGCACAACAAGTTTGTGCTTGTAAATGAATGTGTTGTGTTGTATGTTAAATGAATTAAGACTGATCCAATAACTTATTGAATATTCATCAATATTATCATAAATTAAATAACTCGTCCACACCTGGACATAGGACTCTCCTGATGTAGGTCACAGAGCTAGATAATCTTTAACTAAGCTGTTCATAATGAAGGCAATGTTTTTAGTCACTACGCTTAGCATGTGGCATGACGACCGCAAAACTTAGCTCCTCGCACGGGTTATGCTGTTGCCAGTCACTGGCCTTAATGGTGTTAAAGAATGTTGTTTATAAAAAAAACATATCAGTGTGCTAGTGCCCCGTTTGCTTCACTTCGCTATTTGGCAGTACGTACCACGGGCGGATTTGGTCTTTTAAAGCAAGGCGTTAGTTTACCCCTCTACATGACGCACGTTAAGTAGGTACTGTCAATGTTCCTTAATAAATTCCAGAAGGTGTTTACATTGATCATGATGTTTCTCTGCCTACATACTTTGTCAATATAGCACTGCGAGCATAGATTATCGACAGGATAGAATTTTAATTATCTATATAAGACAGACCGCGATATAGTTACCTATTACGGCTAGATCCATACTAGAGAGAAGATACTATATATAAAAAAAAACTAACCACCCTACCAACATACTATATATCATACTGCAGTGCAGTAACATTAGCTATAGACGATTGATAGGGAAAAACGACACCTGAATATAGGCATATCACAGCCAACCTACATTTTTATGTTCAAGCGTCGAGTTGTGAACGCAAGCAAATAAATAGCGTTGTAAATGGCGCCATTTGATGGCGAAATGGTGTCAGCTGGTGACCTTGTCCTTAGCCGCGAACTAAAACAAAATGCCACGCTGTCACGTGTAATTATGCGTGTAAATTGGATCCAGACACGTTAGCCTGACATCAGTAGTATTACAACTTGGATATCGATTTTGGCATAAAGTCGTGTAAATCAATAAATTATGAAACATACTGGTAGTGGTGCGTGGAGATGCAAATACAAGAAACAATTTTTTTATTCTCATATTAACAATTTCACGAAAGTAAGCGGCATGTGGTCAAAGATATTTTATGGGCAATTTAATTAAGGGTCCCATTTTTTTGGACTTATACCCATATAGTTAAATATTACATAAAACATCTGACACTCGAATTGGAGTGAAAGGCTTTTCAACACTTCCTCGAAAACTACCGCCACATTTATTATATAACTAGCTACGCGCTGCGGCTACACCCACGCGGTGAAGGATGATGATGATGATGGTGATAAAAAATATCTTATATATTATTCCAGCGCCTCACTTATCTACATACCATACTTCAATAAAATACATGCAGTGCTTTTTGCATGAAAGAGTAACACACATTCATACATACAAACTTAAGCGTTTGTAATATTAGTAGGATTTATTATTATTTTCGTTTCCTTCGTCTAGTTAAATTATTTCACAATCAAAGTCGAAATGAGTGTATAAGAATAGTTCTATGAATTTCATCAACTCTTAATCGACTGTTGCCTTAGAAAGTAAGATTTAGAAAAAAGAGAATATATAGGTCTCTATTCCTTTTAAAAAAAGTTAATTAAGGCAATAATTTATCTTACTTCTATTTACATATCATTCATCTCTGCCCACCATCTAATCTGCATGCAAATTACCATCGCTAGAGCGTACAATTGATGTGCTGTTTTAATCTCATGGAATCATATTCTCGTAGACACGTAGTACCCCACTACAAGAAAATAAACGTAGCGGGGTACTACGTTGCTACGAGAATATGTGCTACGATGCATTGATGCAGTGATTGAGAAATTGTGCAGAGATGAATGATATGTAAATAGATGATTAAGATAAGAGATGTAAGTGGTTATGAATTCTTTCTAAATGCGTAATATGGAGAGTTAATCAATTTAATTTTATCTCTTTCATGTCAGGGTTTTGACTTAAAACCAGCGCCAATTCAAGTAATATTATTAATAAAAAAGCGCAAGTTTCTATGTATGGATGTATGGATGTTTGTTACTCGTGCTCAAATGGCTGGGCCAATTATGATGAAATTTGGTATGGGGTAGATGAGGCGCTGGATTAACACATAGGATACTTTTTATCATCATCATCAACATCCATCACCCTGTGGGTGAAACTAGTAGTAGGTAAAATGCATTTGGCATAGTGTTTAGCAAAGGTATGATCAACAGATCACCGTCATATAGCTTAGTTACTTATTCTAGGTACTTATTGTCATTTAAAAACGTTTATTAGTTTTTAAGTAGGTACACAGAATATAAAAACTAAGTACACTATACTCTAATAAGATTATACATGTACAAATTTTCAGTCATTTACAAATTATCTACAGTTTAGTTTAAATTTAAATTTTTAATAGATCTCAACTGGATTCAAGAACTGGATAATTTACAGTCTACCAATAGGGTGGTAGAATGTAAATCATCTTAGGCTATGAATTTGTTTTGCAACTTTTATTTATTAACAGCAGGCAGGCCTCGTTCTAGTAGCGTCTCCTAATAATTATAAAATATTATAATAATTGCGATACATTTCTTGAATATATTGTAATCTCCTTTATGTCTTTTTTATTGGTAGATATTGAATAAACGTATTCTGTTCTATTCTACGTAAGCATATTACTTTTATATCATTGAGGGCCAAACGAACCAAGTCTGGTCCATAGAGTGAATTGGATTTTGCATGGTCTTTGAGTAGCACAAATCGGGTAACATAGGTAAACTGAGATAGGGCTATTCTGCAAGAGTCCCACTCTCAAAGTTTCAGCAATTTTGACTCCAAGCAAGCGCGCCAGTATTACTCCTTATAGGTTTGGATTGAATAGCAAAAGAAACTGTTAAACAATAATGTCTCGGGGTAATACAGAGGCCGTAGCACAAACAATTTGCGAAAAAGTATTCGTTCCGTAACCGTCAACGCGTCACACTTCGGCGTATAAACTATGGGTTATCTATATTTTATCTGCAGTTGCCCTAGATAAATGTATGCTTGTGCTGTTTCAAGTGAAAGAGACGTTACGTTACACCTAGGCAGTTATTGGTGCTATGGTACCGGCCACAAAGCAAGAGCAGAACTTATAAATATAAAGTTTTGGGCTACTTTGCAACTGTCACAGTTACTATTAGACGAACGACTTGCCCATCTCGTGGTATACTAGTGCAAAAACTTTCTAGACCGAGTGGATCGAGTTTCAGTGTAAGTATCACTTCTGTGGCGTAATATTTACTTACAATTTAGGATCGTTTACTTTATACTGTAGAATTTCCATGGTAAAAAATTTTCATCAGTGTTTCATAAAATTAAATTATCAACATAATGTTGGAAAATGTTTCTTATTTTTAATAATTGTTTGCGCTTATTTATTGTACATTGTTGTAAAAGTGTTATGTCATGTCATGTTATTGTTGATGAATTTCGCCTGCACTGTAGGTTACCCGCGGTATTATGTAAAACATAAACTGTTAGGTTGTGTTAAGCACTGATTAGTTGTTTTACTCAGAACAAATACTATTTTCCTACAGAACAAACACACACAACACGACACTTACACTACACATACACTACACTTGCGCTGTGTTTAATTTTATTGTATATTCATTTGACACCTATGTATTTTGTTCACAAACTATTTCTGTGAAATTATATCTTGTGATACATTAACTATGCCATATCCCTTGCAATATTTTTTTTTATATAATTTAGCTTACAAAGTGAGAGTTCTCCTTGACTCAATTACAGACTATGTATTACTAATTATAAGAAAGAAACAATAAAAAAAGCTGTGAACTTTTGTTAAATAAATAAAAAAAATAAAAAAAAGTAAAGAGTTTTATGAGCAAATGAGCTTTAGTTCACATTAATACCAAGTGGTAACTCGGATACCTGAGGGCAAGCTGGGGCGATAAAAAATGCAAAATGTGATACCACTCTCAACGTAAATTAACGCCTACGCGCTTCGTCCAACGCAAATTGAAATATTCTGGGGAAAAGAGATGGAGCACTCTGATTGCGAAACAGATTACTGTAGGCAGTATCATTGACAGCTGGTATTCTATTATAACTCCTCACATAGCACTGCCGCATCACAAACAATTTGCGAAATGTATTCGTATCGTAAGCGTCAACATACCACGCTAACCATCACAAACTATGAGTTATTTAAGTCACAGTAACCATCGATAAATGACAGTTTGTACTGTTCACGTGAACGATACGGTACGTTACACTTACGCAGTTGTTTGTGCTAGGCCCACAGTGCAATTTCTGTATGGATTTATTGAAATAAGTTTCATAGCATCAATGCAGCTAAATTTATCTCTGAGTGTACCATTGAGTGGTCGGGAAAAAACCCGCTAATTTTTTTTTAAATTTTCCTAGATGTGTTCCTTCGGGTTTTGACCAGATGGTTCTATCGAGACTTGAGCGGTGCTGCAGTCTTTGCAGCGATGCTAAATTGGCTATAGTTATATTGAATTGTGGTTAAGTGCTTATAAGCGCCAATATGTCGGTCGATTACAGGACCAGAGTACGATACAAATTCCATTGCAGAGAGGTGTGGGACAGGAACACGTTAGCTCTCCGAAACTGTTCACAAACGTATTGGAGGATGTTTTCAAACTCTTGGACTGCAAATGGCATCAACATTAATGGCGAGTACATAACTAACTTTCATTTTTTATAGTTATAAAGGCGGAATCACTCGAGGACCTTTCACACACTCTGGTTGAAAAGCTTGGTTTTCAGGCTCTGAGGTATTATGGACGAAAATATGGATCAAAGCTTCCCGAACGCTGCCCATCTGAGCTGGATTCTTCGTGCGACCTCCTTGTTGAGGTTGGACCTACCTAATTGGACAGTCTTCCCCAGGTAGACGTACTCGTCCACAACTTCGAGTCTATCGTTTCCAACAATTACCGGTATAGCATTGACAATGGACATGACTTTCGTCTTATCCATGTTCATCTTAAGATCAACCTGTTGGGAAATTCTACTGAGGTCGTTGAGCATGTTGCCGATATCCTCGAGCCGCTCTGCCATTATGACTATATCATCGTTCCATAGCTGCAGCGAAACTTGTACCGCCTAGTGAGGCGGTATTTTCTCTTGTTTGGCGAAACTAGTTCCACCGGGCTACGCGGTAGCGAGAGCGACATGCTTCCTGCCCTCGCCCCGCTAACGGTGAACAACACAAAAGCGGATATCCGCTTTGGTGGGAACAGTGAAATTAACGTATAGCCTCTCGGATTTCTCTATCGCTCGTGGTAGCGAATAACGCCCAGGTTTGAATAGGCCTTTACCTTTTTCAAATTTTAATTCAAATTTATGTATTAGCTTATAATATAGTTAAATATAGCTCTTTCATTGAACTGCTTAATGCTTCAATAGGACTTTCCACATATGTTCTAAACCGGCGCGGCGATATGGGAGTATTCTTCATTATAAACGCTGATGCCACACCTCGTATTCACAATTGCATATTTATTCCTGAATAGCTCATTTGTTTCAACATTGGGACTTTTGAATTAGAACGACTCTCAGAACCCCAGGCTCACAGAAAGTCCACTTCTCTCTATATAGAGCTCGAACTGTCCTCTATCAATTTTTTTTCCAGAATCCTCTCTGTAAAGAGCTTAGAGAGCCTTTTATCAGCATCAAATCAGTAATCCCCCTTTTTTCGTTTTTGTACTCTAATATAAAAAAGCTACTCTATGCTCCCCATTGACATTTCTCCCGGCAATCTAATCTTTTTCTTTCATTTCTTTCTTTCATCAGATTTAACACATCCGCTGGCCAATTCCAAGATGAGTGTTAAGGAAATACATTAAGTTACATAAAAAACAAGATTTAATGGGCACCAAATGAAAATGAAAGAAAATCTTTGAAAATATTATAATTTTAAAATTCCAAAATGTAAAATATATCTAGTTTTATTATTGTAAGTGTAAGTACACACACATGTATACGAGTAAGTGTAATGTGAACCCAATGTGAAGTCTACACTTTTAGCACATTGGATTCCAAAGACGTTGATCGAGAGCACTTAAACCAATGATCCTAATGGAATAGCGTCAGTGCATCATCGATCAGTTAAGTGCTTTAACAAGTTATATTTGTTGGTTTGATATATAGTTCAATATGTTAATGGTTCTAGAATGTATGGTTTTAAAATGGGTAACTAAAGTGTATTGGAAGTGGTTTTACAAATTTTATGTTTAATACTCATATTATTTTCAAAGTGATAATCTACTCAGAGAAAACTAAATTTAGAGAGAAAAAGGATTTCCTCGGTCAGGATTTGAACCCGCGTCTCAAACGCTTCATCAATTTTAATGTATCACAATGGAAATCAGAAATTTGTTTATTTTGTATTGCAATGAAAATTATATTTTGATACAAGTGCGATAAAAGTCTGTCACGTTCCGATTGATGTAACACGAACGCGAGGGCTAACATATCGCGTCGGGTGTAGGATACGACGTTATTAAATTTAGCAATGTTTTAGCCTAAAAAACACTTCTAGGTTATTACAGATTATAATGTATATGTGGACAACAAGAAAAGAGTACTATTCTGCTAAGGCATTATACGAGTACTTTAATTCCAATACGAGAAGGGTGATATTTCTACAGCCGCGGGGTTGGATTTCTAGATATTGCAAACTTTGCACACGTTTGAAAATTACTTAAATGTCCACTTAACACATGAACTAGAAACGATGTTTTTCACATACTTCAAAAAAGAAAAAAACGCTACTTAAGATCTTTTATTGTAAAACTAACGTTCTTATTCTTATTAACTTCAAGTCTCTAATTACATTTAGCGTGTCATAACCAACTCAACTGATGTTCGACGTCTCAAAGACTAAATTATATTACCGTTCAACCTTATATATCGAAAATGAATTATATGGAAAATCTATAATAATTCAATTTCATTCCCCGAGAGCAATGAACAAGAGACTGTTCGTTGACTTAAATATCTACCTTGCGTTAACCAATTTGAGCATTCGCACGTGAATAATATAGATTAATAGCTTACTTTGAATGTTGATTTTTTATATATAGAAGCAAACACGAAGTTTACTAATGGTGTTTACGAGCCCATTAACACTTATGTGACGCTGTAGGTAAGATCAGCATCAGTATGAGTATCCTCATGTCGTCCTACCATACATTCTCAACATAAGAGCCTCATGTAAGGTTGAGACGATGTTAATGCCCAGGAAGATTCTGAAAGTCAATGAATCCTACTCAAAAAGAATTATTTTCCTATTTTGGTGATAAGTAAAATTAGGATTTAAAAGAATGTAATATTTTAGAATAGAATCATTTCCATCTTTAAATAAAAAAATAATGAAATTACTTATGTTCCAAAAAAGACAAATTAAAATTTCAACCCGTCATTGAGATCTTCTTTATTCATGTTTTGTTAATTAAAAACACCGCCAAATGTAACCCTCCGAGTGAGAATAATTTATTTACATTTATAAACTTGGGCCAAGTCCAACGACTGTTGATGAAAGGTGACCGCTTAAACACCTTCGTCACCGACTGACTTTCATTAATCTCTGGATACACGTGTGTAACTAATATATAGTACACATATAAATTTCAGCAAAATGCCATCATATCTTAGAAAGTTAGAGTCTTTGCTTAACCCTCGGAGATACGGGCTATGTAAATATTAATATATGTATAATGGTTCTGGAATGGGTTGTGGGACCCATTTGTTAGCTTTACATAGTTATGTAGGTATCTACAAGGTTAAATATTTGGATAAAAGGACAAAGCACTTAATTAACAACTTATTATAGGGTAAATGCTCCAACATATCACGCGTCATTGTCTTGTTAGTTAAGTAAGAGGTTAGAGGGTTTCCCTGTACTGGAGCAGAAAAGGGAAAAAGTTGGGCCCTATTTCAAGTGGGCGTTACATTTCTACAAATTTTCTACGGCCGTTAGTTATTATGATTTATGTGTCTATGTCTCACAACGGCTATACGAAGTGATGTGATCTGCGATTCTCTAATGATTCGTCATTGCGTTCATCGACGTGCTCACCGATATCAAATATTTTGAGATATCGCACTTGTGTATAAGGTATTACGAATCGGCGGACTTTATCAACTATTTGTGTGATAACATTTGTTTACGTTATGTTTAGGCGCATTATAAAAGTCATAATTATTATTTGCAGATCTGCATAAACATTTTTTTATTCTACCACACTATAGACTCCTTGGTCCGTACCTTTTTTAGATATGGTTTGTATTTATAATATATTACATAATCAATGGAGATACGTTCTCCAAACATCACAATGAATATTCTTAAGCTATGGTGGAAATTGCTTAAAAACTAAAGTGAGTCCTTTCTTTTAATATGTAGATCTTATATCTTAGTTAATGATATGAATATGTGCTCGTTTAGTTATAACAATAATTATTGTGCCACTAGTATGTTTAAATTTTGTAATTTTTTATTTTTATTTTGTTCTCATTTTCGACGCTACTGCCGAAATACTATGCTTACGATTTCTGTCCATGCAACGGTTGACTGTAAGAAATTGCTTTTAGCGCCCATTGTTCAACCTTAATTTTCTACTACATATTTTTCTTATGTTGTATTGTACTTATATTGGTGTTCAATAAAGTGTGTTTGAATTGAATTTGAATCTTATTGCTAGTGATTTTATATTTATGTGTACGCTATTGGTCAGAAGTATCGGCCTCAGGTTCACGCCTTTGCCCTGTCCTATTTAACATAGCCTTCACGATCTCCTTATTTCGGTCTTTTATCGACATTATCATTTAAATTTTTTAACATAATTATAAAACAATCATACATAACATAGCATAAACACAATTATCTACTTCATACTTTTAGGCTTTTTTCTACATACATATATCTACGAGTACCAACTCGTAAGCAGTTGCACCAATGTTAAATGTACAGTCGCCTGCAATAAGATGTATACTTTCCGTAATTTTCTAAACTTTGATATAGTACTACATTTTGTAATAATGTAGATAAGGATTATATTAAGCAATAAAATAATAAAAATAACTTAATTATAGGTTATTTTTTATGTATTTTTTTATGAAATGGAATGTAGAGGCACTTTTAAAACTTGTGAAATGTATAAATCTTATTGGCGGCGACGGTACTAATTAATAAGGTACACATTTAACAAAAAAAGACTCAAATATAACAAAAACCCATTATCACATTAAGCTGTTACACCAGGTAGTAAGACAGTATGTAGCCCGCTCGCACAAGAGCATATCTTTATAGGAATCAGTGCATGATTAGCAGTGCAATACTGAGTAAGCATTACTGTGTTTACATTTGATGAAAGTTGTAGTAAGTGGAATTCCAAGACGATGGAACATTAAAAACTTATGTGACGGTGACGAGCAGTTCCACGTATTTTTTTTATCACTAGGCTGTTGTCCCACCGCCAACGATGAAAGAGAAGCGAGTTGCGCTAGAAACTAGATATGAGTTGGCGAGCAGCGGGTAGCGAGTGTGCAGTTTAGTTTCGATAGTTTTGTCCACAGACCATATAACCACTTGACTGCGTGTAGTTCAATTTCTTCTAAGAACACAAGTCACCACTGCGGGTCGGACGTACAAAAAAGGATTTAGATTGGCCGGCTCAAAATGTAGCTTCACTCATAGTACCTAAATATTATAAAGCATTATGTAATCACCTTAGTTGTCGATAAAGTTCACTACAAATTATCGTTTACCTTAACTGTACAAAGATCTGAAATATGTATGTAAGTATTATGCAAATAACGTCATGTAAAAAAAACTTCTATTAATGAAATTATCTTAATAATTGATTCGATGTTTCACGGTGAAACAGAACACATTGATCTGAGTATGTACGAGTATATTTTGCGTTTTAAAAATAGTTATCTCTGTCTGTTTATCGTATTCTTACTGATTATTCAGTATATAAGTACTTACTTAATACCACCATCAAATAATTATGTATTTTTTACCACAACAAAGCAACATTTAGATTATATTTATATACTTGTTCGGCACTGTATATTATACAGTCATTAGGATACAAGGATACAACACCTCATTCTATACAATACTGGATTTGTACTACCGTAAAATTTGTCAATGTAAGGACGAGACCTACAAATTATATATATTTTTGACCGACTCGCACTTTTTACTTTTAGAAGCCGGTTCCATGTTATTGTTAAAAATAACTATGTGTGTATATCTAAATCTAATAAAAAGATGCCAGCTGGGAGAGAAGAAGTAGTAGAATTATCCAATTAGTCAAACTAAATAGTCACTTAAAGAGGCACAAACAGAGTAGGTGCTAGTTATAGTGATTTTATTTAAAAATATATTAAGTATATGTCCATATTACTTCATTTTAAGACCATTATTATTATGTTTCATATTACACGCGGGTTTTTTTCGCGTGTTTATTAATATTATTATTAGATATGATTTATAAATATTGAAATTTATAGAGAGAAAAATTCCATCCTCGGACGGAATTTGAACCCGCGTCTTCTGACTCTCCGTGTCAGACGCCATTGACCAACTAGGCCACCGAGGTTCTGGTCCGAGCATAGAATTATAACTCTCTATTTGACTAACCGTCTTGCAAGGACGGAGCGACATCCATTGGACAGTTTAACAGTACCATCCAACCGAAAGAAGCATTATTTAGAAATACTTAAACTTTCGTATTGACATCGCAGCCCTTGTAATTGTTGTTGTTAAAATTTCAATGTTTGAGATCGATAAAGCAGGCGTTAGTGCTTATAAAATTAATACTATATAGATATATAAATGTTACCACATAATTGATGATAACGTGAAGTTATAAATAAATAGAAATAAAACTGAATATTTAATTGTATTTTTATGCACTCTTAATATAATGAATATATTGTATAGAAGAATTATTTTTCTCACAGTCGATATATACAATCGATAAATTGCCAGTTAATATTGGAGTACCGCACTAAATTACACGTGCCAGTGAATAAAAGAGACGGCGTTATCTACAACTGCAAAGAACAGTACGGGATGGCAAAAGACATCAACGCGTTCCCATATTTTATATTTTTGAGTCTCTGTTTAATTACTTCTATTGTGTATTTTGTTTTCTTCCAATTATGAATAAACTAAAATTATCTGTGAAATGTAATTCTATCTTATCGTATTCTGGATGTCTACCTGTTTTTTCGGTACCACTTTACTGAACATAAGGCATAATTGAATTTGTTTTAATTTTTTTTCATCCGCTTGTTCTCCACGCTCAGTCAAACTGTTACTGACGTGTTGGTTCGATACGTTAGCTTTTTATTGTCATAGTCTTGGCAGCTGAGGGGAAGCCGTATGAGCAGTCAAGTGGTTATATGGTCTGTGGTTTTGTCGCTGGGCTATTAGTGGGTGCGCGAGTGGGACGGACGAGTACTTGCGCCGCTTGCTCGCGGCTGCCGAGCGTACAGTCCTACCACAATCCTTTCTCGGAGTGAGCAAGCGAACATCGCTGAGCGAGTATTATCTCTTTGATAGCTGTTGTCGCTCAGCGACAAACTTGTGATTGACTAACTAGCGAGTTCTCGCCGGCAGTGTGAACAGTCAGCGACTCGAAAAAAAAGCTATCAACTATTAATTTATGCATCTCTTTTGTTTACACGTAGTAGGTAATGTATATCTTTTGTAGGTTTCTTGAGCGCGAAAATAGCCGGTATTTAGTCGCTTTCTCGCCGGCGGTGAGATAACTGCATAAAACTCTGTATATAATTGCAACGGTCATGGTTAGGTATCATGGGTCCCAGTCAGCAATCACATCACTTGGTATAAAAAAAAACTCAAAAATTCAAACAGCAAGTCGACACAAAAACTTGCGATATTGACGCTATTCAAGTACGAACTCCCAGCACGTATAAGTTTGTAACAAATTTCATTTGACAATATGAAACTGAAAACATACAAATTTCAAACTCGCCGCAAACAATATCCATACGAAAAATCAACAACATTTCAACTTTATTGCGTTAGCTCTCGAAAAAGTTATTAGAAAAGAAATTTGTTAATTGCAAGCTACACGTGACGGGCGCAGTAGAAAACTCTCAAATATTAACAACGTGACTGGAAGGAAATCACAATGTTTCAATTATTTTCTTCCCTTCTAACGTGTTGGTTTTAAATGTGTTTGGTTGTTTTTTTATGTTTTCATTATACAAGCACAAGGCCGATTTGACTGGCCTATTTGGTGTTACCTCTGCCTAGAAGAAATGCATTTTGTCAAAGTGACGAACCGCACTGCGCCCATCTCCCTGAGACATTCAGTTGTTAAGTCTCACGGCGCCTTAATTTCGCCGGCAACCATACCTTTCAAACCAGAACACAGTATTGCGAACTGCTTCCCAGTAGATAAAGGTATGGTGGCATTTCACAAAGAGTTGCTCTACAACTAGTTGAATGTTTATTATTCCTTCATGGAAAAATGTGAAATAAATCTTTTCGCATGTTCAATATTATTGTGATTACTTTTGCTTCCGACTCGTTACTTTTTAACAGTTATCTCATACAAAATGTGTCAAAAAGATACAAGTGGTAAGCAAAACGCTCCGTTTGATGAATCCCAATAAGGCAAGGATTGGGCCATTTATTACATCAAAGAAGTTTGCATTTTTGACAAAGAATCTCTTTATTGTTTTTTGTAATTATCCAGAATGTCCAGTATATTTTTATAGTGTATGTGTGCGTGTGGAAAGAGAGCAGCTACTGAAGATAACGAGGGTATAAAATATAGTCTGTTTAAGTTCAGATAGCGCAGGCTACGTCTTACCTGTCTAGAAATAAAAGATATATTCATTCACCTATGAAAGGTATTTTTTGGGATAGATTGGGTATTTTTAGCATATTCAAATCTTTATGTATCTGCTTTATAATAACTTTTTAGGAAGTCTAAAACCTCTCTGAACGAATTCCAAACATTACTTAGCATTGAATAACGGTTCAGCAACATAACATTAGCTACACTAAACCATATAAATAATGTATCCTAACACTGAAAAATCCAACAACAGTAACAAGGGCGATTGCACGTTTTTTCTAGTTTTGAAAAAGGGAGGTGACGTGTGGCAGTGTCATTTTACTAGTAGGTTTAACCACACACGTTGTAGTTCCTGTAAAAGTAGATTGATTTCTTTATTGTATTATTGGCCAAATATGGCGAATCCCGAGTCAACAGGTTAAAAGTATTATGTTATGTTACGCATTTCTTCAAAGTTGAAATTACCTAAGTAGGTAGGTACTAAGACGGTACTAGGCTAATGTATAAATATTACGTTAATCCTTTTTTTATAATATTAAGTATTCTTTAATTAATAATGTTTGACTTTTTAACTCCAAAATTGTTTATCACGTACTTATCATTAGGGCTATTGCGTATCTCATTAGACAGTTTTTTTAATAGTGCTAATTAATAACTTGCAAAGTGTATATCGATTAGCCGTCAAAAGGCAATTTGATAGTCACCGTTGGGCGTTTTGATACGCAATACCAATGCTATGAATTCTATGAAATATCCTGGTAGACATTAAACTTCGGTGTACTAACGAATGTAACTACATTTCAAGTTAGATAATAGCCCCGCTGGTTCACCCTTACTTATAAACTCTGCTTATATTTAGAAAACGTAATTTCAATTTAAGCACTGCAAATAAGACGGCCGAAGTTTTTGATTATTTATGGTTTTATAGTGTATTTTGCGCCTACTCAAAGCCCTTTTAGATCTATAATAATATGTTCTTATATTCTTAATGCTAGGAAAAAATCTAGTAAGTACATTATATTTATCATATTTTATATTATAATAGTATCTGTCAAAAACAAAACGCGACGGCGTAAGAGCATTTATAAGCTTCTTTACTTATTCCTTATAACAACAAAAATAAAGGTGTTGGGGGAATGACATTAAAATGCGTAGTAATTATTTTGCTGAATTCATGACCTTTATTTTGAAAATAGCCTAGAATAAATAGACTATTTTTTGTATTATATTCAACAATAACCTAACCCTCTTCAAAGACTTTAAAAAAATACTGCAAGTACTTTCTTTGTTTAAAAGATTTATAGATGAACTTTTCGTAAATTCCCTCAAATAAAATACTTAACTTAGTTTAAAATTCTTTCCTTGGTCCGCTCAACTGGATACCTAGTAATTTTTGTCTGTAATTTACAAGACTTTGAGATACTGGATACAAAAGAGAATTACTTCTTAGAATTTTTGTGTTATAAATCGTAAGTTTACCTTTTTTAGTATTAGGTATATACTTGTTTCGTACTACGTACAGATGTCAAAGGAAAATGAATTGGTAGTCGTTCGTTACTTTGAGAAGGGCGTCTTTAATACGTGACAGAACTTCCTTGGATGTTTCACGCCTACTCAAATACAAGTAGGTTTTATGAGCCTAAGAAGCAAATGTTTATTGAACTGTATACATATTTATATTCGGAAATTATAGTTTTTTCGACTCGTTTGTGACATATTTTTTCAGAATAATGTTCTGCTATTTGCTATTACTGCTTTGTAATGTGGACAGCGTCTGGCACTTTGTGGTCCTGTCAAATAAGGCAATATTTCGAAAAATAGGGGAAACAATTAGATATATTAAAAAGGTTACATAGGGTTTTAAAATCGAGTCTAAAATAACCTTAAAAAATTCAGCCCAGGTTTGAATGTTATTAAAAAACGGTTAAAGCACGAGGCCCTGATGTTTAGTGGTAACCTCTGCCTAGAACAAATGCATTTTCTCACAAGTGACAAACTGCACTGCGGTCGTAACCCTGAGACAATCAATTTTTAAGTTTAATGTGTCTGCAATTTCTCCGGCATCCTTTCTTTCTTCAAACCAAAATACAGTATTGCGAACATTACATATTCAGCTAGCAAAAAGGTATGGTGGCAGTACTACCCTGGACGAAGTCAATCAAAAAGACTTCTATTGCTCTTAAAATTAATGATCCTATCGAAAGTCAAACAACCGGGACCGGTGACCTCCAAAACACTCATATGAAAATGCCACTAACGATTACCCATCGATCACTATCTGCTAGGCATGGGGCATCCACCACTAGTTAGATGTTCCATGCCTAGCACGGAATTGTTCCATGCCTAGCACGGAATTGCTCAATTGAAAAACATCATCCATCCTAGTCGTAACCACAACAAGTATTACCTAACCTTGTTGATCATTGGAGAACGACAAGACAAGCTCCACTGCGAGCGCTTAGTATGTAAAGCAATATCTATATACGAGTACAACTAAATGTGATCAATAAATTGAGATGGTTTGAATAGCAAATTGACATTTATCAACGTCAACAACGACGGTGCTAAAATGAGCTTCCAAGCATTATGTTTACTTAAATAAATTGCACGAAACCACAAAAGTTTGCAAATGTTTTAAATTTTTGTGGTTTCATGCATAAATATGTTTTAGGGGCCGCGCCTGAAACTTATTAGGTTTCGCTCAACAATTTACAATTATTCGGGAACTTTCTATAAGTAGTGGTTTAGTTTAGATCTGTCAGAATGTGATAATTAGTTTACTAAGTGTTAATAGAATTATGTACGAATAGGATAGAATATGGTTTGAAGAAGTACCTGTTATCACAATCGGTCAAGCCTTAAATATGCGGAGACCGGTGTGCTCGGAATACTAATGAATACCTTATTTAGTTTTGTTTTTTTCCATCTGTTTCTTTTACTTCTTGTTATATTTATATATATACAGGTGAATCTTTGAAACGGGACAGTAAAAGCAGGTACCTTAACCGTTATAGTTACAGGAAAATGTTTTAGGAGACTATCCATAAATTTTTAAGGTATTCTTAACTGCTTTTACAGATGTTGGAAAAAATGTACATTCAGCAAGAAAATGGTAATTTTACCCAAAAACGTTTTTGATGCCAATCGATCCTTTTCTTATAAGGATCAAAAGTCTCTACTGGACCGACTGAGGTTTGACTACTAAAATGTCGGAAATCGCGAAAAGTCAAAGTCAAAGTCAAAGTCAAAATCATTTATTCAATTTAGGAATCAAAGACGCACTTATGAACGTCAACTTTTTATTATAATGTACTTTAAAGACTCAACCGCCGCGTTCCAAAATATATAGAACCCACCGAGAAGAAGCGGCAAGAAACTCGGGGCCATTCTTTTTATATAGATGTTAACAATGTTTCTACTTAGGTACTACAAATATTACTTTTTATGGGTGGCAGAGAGACAGCTTGCCAGAATTGGAGTATTCCAAGCATCTTTATCTTCTATATAATGTCGAACTTTATAGTAAGCTTTTTTTATTAAAACGTTTTTTACAGTCAACTTAAATTTGCCCTCTGTGAGCTCAGTTATGTGCTTTGGGATTTTATTGTAAAAACGCACACAATTTCCTAGGAATGACTTATTAGTCTTCGCAAGTCTAAAACTAGGTACAGCTATCCTATTTGTATTTCTGGTATTAAAAGTGTGGTGATCACTATTCAACTTATATTTATGTAAATTTTTACGAACATACATTATATTTTCAAATACATATAAGGAAGGCAACGTTAATATATTGATTTCTTTAAATAAATCTCTCAAAGATTCACGGGACCCATTTCGTATATAGCTCTAATAGCACGTTTCTGAAGGATATGTTCTCCATATCAGCCGCTGAACCCCATAGCAATATCCCATATGACATTACGCTGTGGAAATATGCAAAATACACTAACCGCGCCGTAGAAGCATCTGTTAGCTCTCTTATTTTACGTACTGCATATGCAGCAGAACTGAGTCTCCCAGACAAGGCATTTATATGAGGACCCCATTGTAATTTTGCGTTGTGTAATTTTAATGCCTAGGAAGACTGTTGCCTTGTCCATTACGAGTTTAACTCCATCAAGCGTAACGTTGGACTCCAAATATGGAACAGTAGGCAAAGAAAACTTCAAACATTTTGTCTTTTTTGAATGCAGAAGTAAATTATTAGTTGAGAACCATCTAGAGATACTAGATAGAGCGTTGTTTACTTGAATTAGTGTGCTATCTTTCCTATCTACTTTAAAAATCAGAGATGTGTCATCCGCAAATAAAACAATATCACAAAGATCCTTGGCCATAAGTGGCAAGTCGTTAATGTAAACTAAGAACAAAAAAGACGCGAAGGAAACAATTTCCTAGGAATGACTTATTAGTCTTCGCAAGTCTAAAACTAGGTACAGCTATCCTATTTGTATTTCTGGTATTAAAAGTGTGGTGATCACTATTTAACTTATATTTATGTAAATTTTTACGAACATACATTATATTTTCAAATACATATAAGGAAGGCAACGTTAATATATTGATTTCTTTAAATAAATCTCTAAGATTCACGGGGACCCATTTCGTATATAGCTCTAATAGCACGTTTCAGAAAAAAAAAAACCCAAACATTTCGGTAAAGAAGTAAAACTATAAAATTAGCCAATTTTTATGTTATGGGTAGATCAGCTATGATCCTGCTAGCTATGCCATTAAAAGACTGGCTGAAAAAAGGAGGTAAGTAAAAAAAGGCTTAAATTTCAAACTTCGAATTAGATTCAAATTTTCGGGATCAGTTCATTCTTTTGTTTGTGCTGAGAAAATTCTAGATTGTTAATGCAGATTCCGTGTTCGGGTGAATTTCAACAAGTGTCTTTTATTGCCTAATTTTGGTGGAAAATTGTGATTGTAAATGTTTCAACGTTTTTTTGTAATCATGTGCTGGAGAAATGTGTATCATTACTTAAAACGTTTCAGGAATTTGATTATGTAAATAAGATTTTAATATATTCACGACACCTAAATTGTAACGCCACCAAAACTGAATTTTACACCAAAATTTAAAATAATGGCACCAAAACTGACATTTGACACCAAACTTAGAAAAAAATATGTCGTCGGTACTAAATTGAAAAAATTGGGCGAGAATCTCAGTAATAGGAATAAAAGATAAATATATGCTTGTAAATATTTAATAAAACAGCTTATTAAAACTATGCCAAAAGTATTTAAACCTTCTTAATAATTTTTTTTACATTAACTAAAAGTTGAATAAAAAATTTCTCTTAACTTGTATACTTGTACACAGCCTCATGGTTCTATTTAAATAATCATCATGTAAGTAACAACAGCTTATACGTAGAAAGTCTTTAATTACACAGTCTTCATTGTTACTATCTTAGAAAAAGTTTATATTATCACAATTCAGCAAAACCTTACATTGAAGAGTTGAGGTTTAGGTTAGATCCCCACAATTAGGTATATACAATTTTTATTAAGATATCTATAATCTATAACATACTATCACAATATATTATACTATTATATTGCAAAATCTTAGACAATATGAATTAGGAACATAACTGCACTTATTTTCTACGCTTATTTTAAGTTTAGGCTTATAATAATCAGTTCTTTGTCTAGGTATGCTAAATTACACCTTAGCCGTTGAGTAAATTCAATACATTTGCCTGCATATTACCCTAACGCTTAAGTAAGTATTGTTGTATAAAAATCACAACAAATAACCTAAAAAATATTATAATCATCATCGTCGGATTCATTGAATAAAACGGTTTTGACATCAATCTTCACCTTTCTTTCTGGATTACTGTCGTCTCTTGAGTTTTCTTATTTAGGTAGTATATCACTATCTAAATTATCAAAAAATGAAGCACTTGGTATCGGGTTTTCACAATCTATGTTATCCAAATTGTAAGAAGTTTCAGCTTCAATACTACGTTTAGTCCTATTGTTTAAGAAAAAAGGATCAACTGCATTGAATCGATCAACCTTTCCAAAGAAACTATTTTTCTTCATCAACGATGACTTTCCTGCAAAAGGCAATACGCTCACTTGTTTCGGGACTTTTGGTACAGTTTCGGCTTCAAATTTACGTCCAGTTATATTACTTAAACAGAAACGTTTGGATGCATAAAATCGATTTTTACTTTTTTGTGGCTGCCCAAATGAGCTATGAGCTCTCGTCACAGATGACTGTCCTTCTAGGGGCAACTTGCTCAATTGTTCCTGAACCATTGTCACAGTTGGTAACTCATAAAAACCCAAATGCTTCCCATGAGAGCATTTAATCGCATCATAAAGACACATCGGTTCAACACAGGACAGTGAACGCATTGCCAAACCATTCTTAGAATGTTTCGTCCAAACTATTTGATGGACTTTCATTGATCCAGAAAAGGATTTAAGATTATCAGGTAAAAGCCAGTCCTTCTCAATAACCTCATGCTCTTGGACGATTTCAACCTTAACCCCTTCGACAGCAGTTTTCAAATTCTTGACAAGACTATCAATATCTATTATATCGTTGCCAAAAGCAACTAGCCGATCAGCTGATCTCTTGAGCACTCCACCGACGCCATCAGGTGCACCTTTTCCATGCCCGCACTCACAATAGTGCCATATGACACCTGATAATTGAGGATAAAAGATTTTGAGCTGAGAGATTATGTAGAAAACTTTTTTGTTTCTGTATTGTGCAGAAGGAGAGTCAGAAACAATATGAATATTCCGAACTTTCGGCGCAATTTCTTCAATTTCACTTAAAATTGGTATTAAATGGGCCCAGACTGACGATGCATCGTGACGCAAAGATGTACTAACAGTGCAGAATGACTGTGTTTTGGGTTTATTTTCTGAGCGGTAATAAATTACTGAAGTATGCAATGTTAATTGAGATCGGCTAGCACCAAAGTGGACGGATTGAACTTCAGAGCCATATTTAGTGTTATAATTTTCGCTGAAGTCAATATGTACTACGCATTCGTTTTCAGTTATTTCTTGTTTAATTTTTTTTATGGATTCATATTGATTCTTTATATTCGCACAATGAACCATAAATGGATTTATTTCTGTCTCAAATTGTTTTATCACTACTAGAGGCTTATCAACTTTTTGGACTTTTTCTATAATATTAGTAGTTATTTCTTTGTTATCTTTATAATAGCTTTTGGTGCCTTTCTGCCAAGCGTAATACGAAATACTATCCGAATTATCGAATTCCTTATATTTAATAACTTTGTTTTTACATTTCTTGCATTTACGTTGCAAGCATTCTACTTTGCTCTGCTCACATGTCAAACTTTTCAAAACTTCTGTGATAGAATTTTCACAAATAATGTTATTTTGTTTTAGGGATGAAATAAAAAAAAACATATTGGCATGTGGTTTACATAAGCATGTTTCACGGGTTTCTAAACTGGGTTGTATAATCCAAAACGGTCTTAGTCTTGTAAATGTTGTATAACTAATAGGTGGGTATCCCGATTCAACGTATTTGCGGTGGAGATTTTTAAGAGTGTCTGTCAAATATCTCTTTTGTTTCTTTACCTTGTGTTTTGTAATGCAGTCACGTTTCCCCGGACAAAGTCGACTATTTTCGTCATCTTCCAAAAAACTTATCACCAAATTTCGGATCTTTCTTTCCTTAGGACTGATTTTTGTTACTGTTAGGTTATCGTCAAATTGTATTTTACGTTTTGGGCTAGTTTTCACGTTCTTTTGCAATCTTTCTAATCTTTTTCTATACATATCCTTTTCTTTTTGCAATTTTACAATAGTTCTTCGTAATAACATAATTTCAGAGGTTTTTTTTCTTTGATATCTCCTTAATTTTGAATTTAATTCTTGCCTCAGAACAATTGAGTTTGTTGAAACGTTAGCTTGTGGACTATTTGGTGCAAACATAGAAGTAGACGGCGAGTGTATGCTACTTACGCTAGGACAGTTTCTTGGGGATCTTGGTGAATTAACCGGTGTGCTGTGATCTATGCGAAGGGTACTTGCGTCCTCTGTTGAATAAATGTTAGTAGTATTTGTTTCTGTTGTACACTCGGTGGAAATGGTCACAAAAGTTTCTTCTGTGAGTTGTTTCTGTGAGCGTAAAATTCTACTAGTGTTCTGGAGAATCTGTTCATTTTGTGTTGGCGCCTGGGATGTACTGGGTAGAGGTTCTTTTGAATGAGGTAACAATGACGGTGAAATAATTTCACCGTTCGTTTCTTTACATAAAAAGTTTCTTGAAAGCTTGCTTGCTCGGAGTTTTTCTTTTTTTCTTTCATAGTACGCCTTAAAATTACGTCTGTTATTTTTTTGTTGATTTTTGCGTGCACGTGGTGTCATTTCGCTCAATGGAATAATTTTACCATCAGCTTTCTTTTTGTGGTATCTTTCTCTTTCTCTCCGTCGTAATTCTTCTAATTTTACAGGATCATTACGAATATTTTCTTTTCTCTTCCTTTCTGCTAATCTCTTCCGTTTTAAAGATTCATCGCGACTTATTTTTATCTTTGGCGTCCTGCATAACAAAATGAAGGTAACGTAAATCGAACAGTGCAATTTTATCGGACAGGAAACAGGTGTAAGAATGGCGTACATATACAGGTGTATGGAACGTAACAGAAAACTTTTGCTTTCGAATTTAAAACTTATTAAAAATTCGGAGTCTCCATACAAACATTTCTTTATCATAAAACCAAATGTTTTAAATAAAATTGTTTTAACACAATTTCAAAAGTTGTAAAATTAACGTCGTTAGAAAAATAAAATAAAATATTTTAGTGCTTTATCGGCATTTAATGCACTATGAATCCCTTGATTCATACCTCATTAAATTGCACAGCGTAGGTATAAGTTTGGGCCTTAGACTTGCTTTCTTGTATAACTTTAATGTAACTGTATATCTAAAAATACATATTGACACTGATTATGGACATTGGTTATTAATTAACCACATTAATTAAACATTGCACATAAAAATTCCAATTTAGGTGTAATTAATCAATTTTGGTGTTACGAAAACACCACCAAAACCACCAAAATTGCCCCACCAAAATTAGAACAGCGTCTTAGAATTGAAATTAATTCTTAACTGTTGATAGTACAATAAATAACATGTCACCTTTATATATACATCCAAACTTTTAGCTTAATATATTAATATTACCATAGAGTTACTATAAGAAAAACATATAAAACACGGCCACCAAAATTGCATATTTCTTGAACAAGAACCAAAAATTAACACACTTACATTTTTGGCGCGAAATCGCGTAGAACTCGCCCGCGTCTATCACCACTGGCAGTAAGAGCCCGACTAAACGATACAAATGAATATAGTGTTCTCTTTTTCGGTTCGTTCTATACAGTCATGTTCAACGTTTTATTTGTGCCACCAAAATTATAAGTTTATCATGGACGGCACTTCGTAACATGCTGTAAGTTTAGTTATTGATCTAAATATATAAATAAAAGTACTATTCGATAAACAATGTTATGGCAAATAGTAAAAAAAAAAAAAAAACACAAAAATATCATGCCGTTTCGCCTAGACGATACAAATATCTAAACACTTGGATTGTGGACGCACCACCAAGATTAGAGAAGTCAAGTACTTTTGTTTTTTTTTGTCTAATTTCTTAGGTAGTTTTTTTTTAGATGCATGTCGTCATACAATCAACAGTGTCTATTTTCTTAAGAAAATAAAAATCTGTTATCATGTATACAAATAAGTACAATTTTCAGCTAAGCCGCTTAAAAATTGTGCTTGAGAAAATCACCCGTTCCTATTATTTACAAAATACGCAAAAGTCCAAATGTTTGCGATTTAAAGACATTTTGAACAAGAAGTACATAAATTACAACAAATATTCTATATACAGGGTGGAAACTTTCAGCGGGGCAGTAAGGGACAGTACCTTATCCGTTGCAGCTACTCGAAAATGGTCTTAGGAGACTATCCATAATTATTTATGGAATTTTGATCCCCGTTCACAGATTTAAAAAAAAATACGGTTTATGATTTATTTTGATCATCATTTATGTTGATAGAAAATAATAAAAAAAAACTAGCAAAAGTTTTTTGATCACATTGATTAAGATTTTTGGAATAGTTCTCAAGTCTTCTATATGCATCAATATAAGGCCACCCTATATTTTATTTACAATCTCGTTAAAACTATGTAGGCGCATGAACAATTTCCCCCGCTGATTAATTTATAGCAGCTGGAAAATGTTTCAAATTGTTATTAAAATTTGTTAGGATTCTCATTAAACGAAAAATGAGTGCTCCACATAAATAATACCCACAGTAATGACTTCAGAAATAATAAATATTAAACATTTTACTTACAATAAACATTAACGAAAAGGCGGAAGAAATTTCTCAAAACAAAACAAAGACACCATGTAAGAGCCAGTCAAGTTAAGAGTATGTGATACGTACATACGTACATCTCACAAGAACATTAAACTGTATAGTGCCATTGGATAACCCACGTAAAGTGTACGCTACGAACATACTAGTGAGTAGTGACACCCACGCCCCAGGCATCGTACCAGCATGCGAAAATATTTATCTTTCTGTTCACGCCTGCCATCAATATCTTATGCGTAACTTTATATCTTTCCATAAGTGACGCAGATCGTAAAGCGATGTTTTGATAAGTGAATTGCGATTTTATAGCTTACTCCTTAAAGATATGTATACACTTTGGATGGTATGTAAATGTATGTGTCAATCACACAAGGTAGGTTACATAATATGTTTCTCATGTCGTGTAAAATATACCTACATTAAACATCTAACGATGTTTTAATTCTTCTATTTATAAGTCGCCAGAATACTTTTAAAATGTACGAAAGTTGTGAGTGAGTGCGAGAGTGAGTTGGCGGATTTTGATGAAATTTGGAACGGAAACAGCTTATTAACAACCCAGGACAACAATATATATGTATTAACATAGACAACTTTTTACTCCGATTTCACGAGTAGTTCCATAAGGATTGTCGTATGTTACAGGTACCACGCGGATAAAGTCGCAGGCAGTGACTAGACATTGTAAAAGCAACTAGCTCGAAAGCATTCATTTGGCGATCTTGACTGAAGGCTTCAGACTTGGGTTCCGAAAATTTTACAAATTAAAAATCATTTTTCGAGTGTTTTTTTTTTTTAATACCAATTTTTAGTGCTTGAGCACTTAAAACCAAACTAGAGTACGTACTCCTTGACAAAGAGCTACAGGAAAAAAATTACTCCCTTAAACCAAAAAGAACAAATCTGCTTATGACAACATCTTAATATCTAAGAAATTGTACGATTCCTTTATTGTTTCGTAAGTTATCGTTTATCTAGTCGCCATTCCGTTTTCCTTCTATTTTCTTAAATAAGATTATTTATTACTTTGCCGATTGAATTTGTATGAACAGAGACAGAATTAGCATACATTTTCGAAGCTAAACCACTTTTCCTTTGATTGATATGCAAATTAAGTTAAATCTAATTTATCACCAGCTACAAGACAATATACCTGTACTCAGAGCAACGATATCATAATATGACGGCATATTGTAAGTTCTTGACGCCGTGATAGTAAACTATCGTTCATAAATTTAAAAAAAACTTGTTCTTCCACAACATCAAACAGAAATGAAGTGACCCGATATTATATAACTATATTTTTTAAACTGACATGATCTTAATGCAAGTTGGACCATGTCAGTTTAAAAAATATAGTTATATAATATAAGTAACTATATTTTTTAAACTGACATGGTCGTAATGCTAGTGTTAACTTTAGAAATGGGATACTATATACTCGTACTTACCATGTATTGGTTTTAATATGCATGTGCTCTCAATATTTCGGCACAGTTACACTGAAAGACCAAAAAGGTTGATTTTGCAGGTGTTGGCGCCAAATAAGTTGAATTAACTAAATGATGGGTTAAAGCAACATGAACAAATTGTTGTTTTCACAGAAAAGTTTTTGTTGATATGAAAACAGTCATTTTTACCTATATGTACATGTTGGCGTAACAATTCATGCGTAATTAAATAGGTAATTGTTGTTTTTACTGTTCAATATGTTGAAATAACAATTTAAATAACAAAATTAACAAAATAAATAAGTAAAAATAACAACACATAATCAACCATTTGTTGAATACCAGAAACAATAAAATAAATTTGTTAATTCTGCTCTATTCCAATCGTTAATTTAATGTATTTGTAAATGATGGAACCAAGCTGATTGGCATAACCCTTTTAAATGTTTGCCTTAACCGTTCCACAAACAGTAGATACAGAACAATATGAGCCGGTAAAAACCACAGCGAGACATAAAGCTAAATCATCATATTCAAATGGTAAAACTAACTCACAAGCTAGGTTAAAATAGCTATATGAGCAGGTTAAGACCTGTACAACAAAAAATCGATTGACACAACCCTTACAAGCGTTTGTATCAATTGTCACGCAAATAGTTAGGATAAAAATATACGCAGGTAAAAGCAACATCAATACAAAAAGCTAATACAACCAGTTTGAATAGTTAAACTAGCCCTTTCAAATGTTTGATTTAATCTTCACACAAACATTTGGTATGACAATATAAATGGTTGAAAACAACAGCAACGCAAAAAGCAAGACCAACATTTTCAAATAGTTAAACTAACTCACGAGCTAGGGTTAAAATGACTATAGAAGCAGGTTAAGTCCTGTACAAAAAAAAACGATTGACACAACCCTTTAAGCGTTTGTATCAACTGTAACGCAAATAGTTAGGATAAAAATATACGCAGGTAAAAGCAACTACAATACAAAAAGCTAATACAACCTGTACGAATAGTTAAACTAGCCCTTTCAAATGTTTGATTTAATCTTCACACAAACATTTGGTATGACAAT
This sequence comes from Selenia dentaria, assembly GCA_917880725.1. NCBI lineage: Eukaryota > Metazoa > Arthropoda > Insecta > Lepidoptera > Geometridae > Selenia > Selenia dentaria. The sequence continues at coordinate 12,369,900 of OU862888.1, read as the reverse complement.
ATAAATGGTTGAAAACAACAGCAACGCAAAAAGCAAGACCAACATTTTCAAATAGTTAAACTAACTCACGAGCTAGGGTTAAAATGACTATAGAAGCAGGTTAAGTCCTGTACAAAAAAAAACGATTGACACAACCCTTTAAGCGTTTGTATCAACTGTAACGCAAATAGTTAGGATAAAAATATACGCAGGTAAAAGCAACTACAATACAAAAAGCTAATACAACCTGTACGAATAGTTAAACTAGCCCTTTCAAATGTTTGATTTAATCTTCACACAAACATTTGGTATGACAATATAAATGGTTGAAAACAACAGCAACGCAAAAAGCAAGACCAACATTTTCAAATAGTTAAACTAACTCACGAGCTAGGGTTAAAATGACTATAGAAGCAGGTTAAGTCCTGTACAAAAAAAAAACGATTGACACAACCCTTTAAGCGTTTGTATCAACTGTAACGCAAATAGTTAGGATAAAAATATACGCAGGTAAAAGCAACTACAATACAAAAAGCTAATACAACCAGTTTGAATAGTTAAACTAGCCCTTTCAAATGTTTGATTTAATCTTCACACAAACATTTGGTATGACAATATAAATGGTTGAAAACAACAGCAACGCAAAAAGCAAGACCAACATTTTCAAATAGTTAAACTAACTCACGAGCTAGGGTTAAAATGACTATAGAAGCAGGTTAAGTCCTGTACAAAAAAAAACGATTGACACAACCCTTTAAGCGTTTGTATCAACTGTAACGCAAATAGTTAGGATAAAAATATACGCAGGTAAAAGCAACTACAATACAAAAAGCTAATACAACCTGTACGAATAGTTAAACTAGCCCTTTCAAATGTTTGATTTAATCTTCACACAAACATTTGGTATGACAATATAAATGGTTGAAAACAACAGCAACGCAAAAAGCAAGACCAACATTTTCAAATAGTTAAACTAACTCACGAGCTAGGGTTAAAATGACTATAGAAGCAGGTTAAGTCCTGTACAAAAAAAAACGATTGACACAACCCTTTAAGCGTTTGTATCAACTGTAACGCAAATAGTTAGGATAAAAATATACGCAGGTAAAAGCAACATCAATACAAAAAGCTAATACAACCTGTACGAATAGTTAAACTAGCCCTTTCAAATGTTTCATTTAATCTTCACACAAACATTTGGTATGACAATATAAATGGTTGAAAACAACAGCAACGCAAAAAGCAAGACCAACATTTTCAAATAGTTAAACTAACTCACGAGCTAGGGTTAAAATGACTATAGAAGCAGGTTAAGTCCTGTACAAAAAAAAACGATTGACACAACCCTTTAAGCGTTTGTATCAACTGTAACGCAAATAGTTAGGATAAAAATATACGCAGGTAAAAGCAACTACAATACAAAAAGCTAATACAACGAGTTTGAATAGTTAAACTAGCCCTTTCAAATGTTTGATTTAATCTTCACACAAACATTTGGTATGACAATATAAATGGTTGAAAACAACAGCAACGCAAAAAGCAAGACCAACATTTTCAAATAGTTAAACTAACTCACGAGCTAGGGTTAAAATGACTATAGAAGCAGGTTAAGTCCTGTACAAAAAAAAACGATTGACACAACCCTTTAAGCGTTTGTATCAACTGTAACGCAAATAGTTAGGATAAAAATATACGCAGGTAAAAGCAACTACAATACAAAAAGCTAATACAACCTGTACGAATAGTTAAACTAGCCCTTTCAAATGTTTGATTTAATCTTCACACAAACATTTGGTATGACAATATAAATGGTTGAAAACAACAGCAACGCAAAAAGCAAGACCAACATTTTCAAATAGTTATGTATTATGTATACATAAGCCGGAACTTGATGTGGAATCGATCAACAAGTTAAGCAACGCTTGCTATGGTCAGGAAATGGATGGGTGATCGCTATTATATAACTGAGTGCTTTGGAGGACATGTTAAGCCGTCGGTCCCAGTTGGGTGTATTAGGACACCACTCGTAAGGCTATGTTGAAGACCTTTGGTCGACCTGAAAACATGGACATAGGTTGGACATCTAGCATATCCACCAAGCCCACAGCCACGTGGTGGATTATGATCCAACTTCTTTATAATGGGCTAATTATGTACATCAGCCATTTTCGCGAGTAAACTGAAGTATCTGCGGGTAGTATGCATAATAAATACAATACGTATCGTCGACGAGCTCACCGATGTCATATCTTACGTCTGAATACAGCCATGCGATTCTCTAACGGCCAGTGCCAATAACCTATCTATCGTCAGTTTAACTTACTAGAGTTAGATATTTGACACTATTTGTATGGACGTTATGTCAAACTTCTATCGGTAGTAGGGAAAACTGTGGATAGATAGATTATTGGGATTGGCATTAAGTGAAAACATCAACAAATGACGAGATGACAAGAAACGTTGGAAAAACAACCTTATTTACAAGGGCGATATCTCATAAAGTATTTGACATCGGTGCGCTCGTCGACATCGCATCGACGAATCATTAGAGAATTGCACGGCTAATGAGATACCTATCTCAACGTTGTTTTCTTAACTTTCCTTGTCATCTCGTCGTTGTTTCACGGATGTTGTCATAGACGCCACGACGTTTACTCATCGAACGGCTGATGTCAATCAAGCAAAAATACTGAATATATCCCATAATTGGATGATAATTGAAGTGGAGATGATTTGTGCCCGGGAACATATATTTTTATTCCGATACAACGGGTAGTTTCCGTGGAATCGCGATAATCTTATCTCATTAAAAGATTATCGCGATTGCCGTTGCAGCCTGTCTTACGTGGTTAGAGTATAACATACGTAATCGCCTCACGCTAAAGGTAGCGTTCCGATTAACCCTCCGAGATACAGGCTATGTATAATATTAATATATGTATAATGTTCTGGAATAGGTTGTGCGACCCATTCGTTGGCTTTACATAGTTATGTAGGTATCTAAAAGGTTAAATATTTGGTTAAAGGACAAAGCACTTAATTAACAACTTATTATAGGGTGAATGCCCCAACATATAACGCGTCATTGTCTTGTTAGTTAAGTAAGAGGTTAACTTCAATTTACCTACATACGTTTAACTATACGTTAACGTGTTTATTACGTCGCGTTCCATGAAATGTGCTAATTCCCTGAAAATTACTTTCAACGGTCGCCCGTGTTTCCAACTAGCTATAAAGATTATTAGTTTCACGCCTCTTGTGTGCACAATAAAGAAGTGATTATAGCCCTGGGTTTATTGACGGCTGGTTTAACAGTGCTACAGCGCTGGGACGCGAGGGTGGTATGGCTGTACAGGATTCTGTACCGCCATCCCACTTCACGTAACGTTTGTGTCGTGTATTTATCCTAAACGCAAGACCAACACGCACATGGCCAGTTTTATACTCGTTGCTTTACTTTATAGTTTGCATTATAACCATACCAATTTTGACGTTTGCATGTAGGTATTCTTACGATGGGACTAAAATATGTTTTTCATACCACCTGCTCTGCCATCTAATTACATATCACGCAATCTCGACGTAAAGCAAAACATTACATCCCCGGGAAGGTAATGTTGTATGAAACTCCCAAGGGATTAAAGTAATATGTAACATTTTATATAAATTGTTTTGTTTTTTTTTTCTGTATCTTAGCTACGCAACACCTAAAGAATATATATTGTGTTACCGCTGAAAATTTAGAGAGCTTGGACGTGAAAGTTTATTTTGTGGACCGATTTAGGATTTTTATGCGGAACGCGAATGAAGTTTATAAATTCTAATCGCATAACATTATTTATACTTTTCCCACTCTAAAAAGCTTAATGAAGTATAGCATGCAAAACTTGAACAAAACGGATTTATATCGAGGGCCATGAATCACTCGCATCGCTCAGGATTCTAACACTTGAATAACTCTCTACGCTCGTGATTCAATCATCACGAATCACTTCCTGCGTTGGTGATTCAGTCGTTAAAATCCTTTACTCACTTCTTAATCATCTATGACCCTCGCTTTGAATCTGTCCTTTATTCACTAATTGCATAATATAATATTATACCATTCCCACTCAAAAACTTATTTTATTCACTGAAAACAGTGAATAAAAAGGCCTTTCATCACTATTTTGGTGTTGAACATAGAACACACCAATATATTCAATCTCCATCTCATTGCCTATACAAATTCCATGTGCTAAAAATACTCGATACAAACTCCTTGCCCAAAGAATACTCGACTCTTTGTGCAAATAACTCATCGAGATTTGATTGGTCGATATTTGCGACAAGGAATTTAGCATTAGAATAAAAACTGCATTGTGTTCTTTGCTGCCATTACAGAAAAAATATATAATAAAAATAAGAAAATTACTCTTATTTTCAGTAATTGTTTCAATTTTAATGTGCATTTTAATTAATTTAACCTTCCTTTTTTCGTCACTATAGGTCTATTTACGCTTAAAAGTTATTTGATTTTTCTGGTAGTTATGGTATAATGTATAGTATGAAAATCTTAAATAAACTGGATTGATGTCGAAGGCCATGAATCACTCGCATCGCTCAGGATTCAAACACTTGAGTAACTCGCTACGCTCATGATTAATCACGAATCGCTCCCCGCGGTCGTGATTCAGTCGTTAGAATCCTTCACTTACTCGTGATTTATCTATAGCCCTCGCTTTTGAATCCGTCCTTTATTCACTAATTGCTTAATATACTATTTCTTGCTCCTTTTCTGACTAATATTTTTTCATAAAATATTATTGATGTGTTACACTAGATGTTTAAAGATTCTGCCTTTTACTATTATCAGGATACGAGCGCGCCTTTGCACAAGTTTATTCTGATATTAATATAAGTACATATTTAAAGTAATATGGTTGGAGGTAGTAAGTCTATGATTTACTTTACGTACCTACATGATTTTACATTGTTACAAGTTGTATTAATTTAAACCTGACGAACTCTCAACAATGTAAACATCTGTTCCACAAAGTGACCGACAACTTGTTACGTTGGCCGTACTGTTCAGTTTGTTTTGCTAATAACTTGGAGGAAACTTCTGTTGACTTTCCCGAACTGTTTAGAACAATGGGATATGTACCCTGCCACCTACGCGACACGTTCCTCACATGTTACGTTGAAAATATATGTAATATATATACAGCGTGTAACAAAAAGGGTTAGTAATACTGAAAGGTGTGCGTATGTATCTAGCCGGGATTCACATGGCAAAGTATCAAAATTTAAATCGCATTAATTTATTCCATTCCAAGTTGCACAATTATTTTAGATTTTTTTTGGACAGCCCTTTTAGACATACCTATTTCTTGAAGTGCGTTGGACCCTCTGCCCACTCTGCACCCCAGCCCAGGCCCTTTGTTTACCTAGTCTACGCTCTGGAATTCACTGTTTGGAATTTTTATAGGGATGAACCTGCTTGAATCAAAGTCAAAGTCAAAATTATTTATTCAATTTAGGCATCAAAAACGCACTTATGAACGTCAATTTTTCATTATAATGTACTTTAAAGACTCCGCCGCGTTCCAAAATATATAGAGCCTACTGAGAAGAAGCGGCAAGAAACTCGGGCCATGCTTTTTATATAGTTAGATGTTTACAATGTTTCTACTTAGGTACTACAAATATTACATTTTATAGGTGGCAGAGTGACAGCTTGCGAGAAGTGGAGTATTCCAAGCATCTTTATCTTCTATATAATGTCGGACTTTATAATAAGCTTTTTTTTATTAAAACGTTTTTTACAGTCAACATGAATTTTCCCTCTGTGAGCTCATTGCAGAAAGTTATGTGTTTTGGGATTTTATTGTAAAAGCGCACACAATTTCCTAGGAATTACTTATTAGTCTTATATGCAAGTCTAACACTAGGTACAGCTATCCTATTTGTATTTCTGGTATTAAAAGTGTGGTGATCACTATTTAACTTATATTTATGTAATTTTTTACGAACATACATTATATTTTCAAATACATATAAGTAAGGTAAAGTTAATATATTGATTTCTTTAAATAAATCTCTCAAAGATTCACGGGGACCCATTTCGTATATAGCTCGAATAGCACGTTTCTGTAGGATGAAGATAGTCTCTATATATCAGCCGCTGAACCCCATAGCAATATCCCATATAACATTACACTGTATGCAAAATATACTAACCGCGCCGTAGAAATGTCTGTTAGCTCTCTTATTTTACGTACTGCATATGCAGCAGAACTGAGTCTCCCAGACAGTGCATTTATATGGGGACCCCATTGTAATTTTGCGTCAATATTAATGCCTAGGAAGACTGTTGCCTTGTCCATTTGTATGATGAGTGAGTATTAGAAAACTTTGGTTACTATCTGGTTTTTTTTATACTTCCTGGGACGCAGTAGTTATAACCCAATTATATACAAGCTTCTGCGTTTGTGGTTTAAGTATTACTGCACCTTTATGTTCTTTATGTAACGATTTTTTGTCACGCCACAACTTGGTAATTTCGTTACATATAGGATACCTTTCATCATCGTCCATCACCACGCGGGTGAAACCACAGGGCGCAACTAGTCTAATTTAAAAATAAGACTAATCTTCAAGCAGAATATATCTGCTCATCGATTGTGAGTTCTAGCAATACCTCAAAATATCTTGTATCGTGATTATTAGTGAATTGCGAACGCCCAGGTCTTGAGCAAACCATGTAGCTACTAACAGAGGTGTATTACTACCTAAGTTCTTTTCTATTTATTTTTATACACTACCCAAGGTTAAGTATTCGTTCGCTAACCACAGATTAGTAATACGACGAAAGTCCATTATGGCGTGCCAATATTTATGTTTATTATGTTGCGCAGAACTTGACACGGTGTCGGTATGTAAGAATGATATCCCACACGTGGTTCAGTAAAGCACAAAATGTGTCCCGGCCTTGGCCGACTTAGGTGGGGGAATTGTCAAATTGACCCCTTCCTGGCAGTTACGATTATAATAGGTTTCCATAATCGTTTGTGATGTGTGGTGTGGAATGATGTGGCTATAACTTTGTGGAAACGTCATTGAATAATTTTGATTGAGGTCTATGTAAATGTACAGCAACTCTGTCCGCGCCATCGTTAGCGCGGTACAAAGTTAGATAGAGTACTCTATCATTTTGAGTGGGAGAAAAAGGAAGAATATGTATATATGTATTAATCCTGTCTATAAAACATCCGAATCCGTATGCATACGGATTCGGATGTTTTATACCCTACGCATGCGTATGGTTCTCAAGTACTTTGGTCACGTGGCACGGCGGAAGCTGGACAATTTAGAAAAGCTGATAGTGGTCGGCCACGTGGAAGGAGAGCGAAAGTAGAGGAAGATCACCGACCCGATGGACCGATACTGTAAAACAGGCGTGTAAATCCACCATTCACGCATCCATCCAACTTTCTCAAAACAGAGAAGCCTGTAAGATCTTAGTCGGAAGAACCACTAAAAATTAAATTCTTACATATTGACGCTATCAATAAAGCCAAAGATTTATATTTCAAATATAAAATATTAGTGTGAGTGTAATTTAATACTATTATATAATATTCTGCAATACTTATAGCAAAATGTTTCGTTTAGTTTTAAGCCAATGCTCCACATTTTAAAAATATAAGAAAATAAGTGGTGTGCTCGAACTAAGAAAGCTTTTATCACGAAGCACATCGCGATAAATTATGTTTATTTATAGCAGTTTTATTTAATTCAGTGTTGTTTCTTTTACTTTTAAGACTGAATATGCCAGGTTAATTCACGAAGCGTTCTACTTACCAAGGTGCTATCTTTCTCTCTCTAACTCTGCCATTTTGTCAGGTAATGTAGTCTCCCGTATAAATGTAAAAACTGAAATCAGTCTGGTATGTTGTGAAAATGTTGGTTCAAGTTCCAAGCTGGTCTAGTAGTATTTACGCAACAAAGGAAGAAGGAATGAAACATAAAATAAATTCAACTGATTATGAAATATGCGCAATAATTTTTTTGAATATATTGTTAGAGGTGTGAGTAGAGAAAGTGTATGTGTATGTGCATGTGCATGTGTATGTGTATGTGTATGTGTATGTGTATGTGTATGTGTATGTGTATGTGTATGTGTATGTGCATGTGTATGTGTATGTGTATGTGTATGTGTATGTGTATGTGTATGTGTATGTGCATGTGTATGTGTATGTGTATGTGTATGTGTATGTGTATGTGTATGTGTATGTGTATGTGTATGTGTATGTGTATGTGTATGTGTATGTGTATGTGTATGTGTATGTGTATGTGTATGTGTATGTGTATGTGTATGTGTATGTGTATGTGTATGTGTATGTGTATGTGTATGTGTATGTGTATGTGTATGTGTATGTGTATGTGTATGTGTATGTGTATGTGTATGTGTATGTGTATGTGTATGTGTATGTGTATGTGTATGTGTATGTGTATGTGTATGTGTATGTGTATGTGTATGTGTATGTGTATGTGTATGTGTATGTGTATGTGTATGTGTATGTGTATGTGTATGTGTATGTGTATGTGTATGTGTATGTGTATGTGTATGTGTATGTGTATGTGTATGTGTATGTGTATGTGTATGTGTATGTGTATGTGTATGTGTATGTGTATGTGTATGTGTATGTGTATGTGTATGTGTATGTGTATGTGTATGTGTATGTGTATGTGTATGTGTATGTGTATGTGTATGTGTATGTGTATGTGTATGTGTATGTGTATGTGTATGTGTATGTGTATGTGTATGTGTATGTGTATGTGTATGTGTATGTGTATGTGTATGTGTATGTGTATGTGTATGTGTATGTGTATGTGTATGTGTATGTGTATGTGTATGTGTATGTGTATGTGTATGTGTATGTGTATGTGTATGTGTATGTGTATGTGTATGTGTATGTGTATGTGTGTGACAAATTTGGTAACTGTAAAATTTTATTCCTGGAATGAGACAATACCATGTATACCGGCAAAGTATTGTTTGATTAGAGATGAGATACACATTATCTACGTAGTCAAAGTCACTTAGTTTGTATTCAATGAAGGTAGTATGTATGTATACCTACCCACTGAGATATCAGCTTAACAAAGAAAGAAAGAAAGCAGAATAGCTTAACGAAGTTATAGTAAGCACATGTTTCATGAAAAAAAAAATTGTTTTGAAATACCAGCATAACAAAATTCACTTCACACAATAAGAATGTTGTTATATAAGAGCCACTTGTAAATAATGGAATAAATGATTATTATTATTACTTTCGTCTCAGAAATACGTATAGTAATGTACCTCAGTGCTCTGCAATTTTTAGTAATAAGTTTCAGACTTACGTAGGTAACGTGGTACATTTAGTCTCCGAGAATTCCAGACTATCGCACCGGTACGTCACGTCATGCATGAAATGGTGTCCATACTTTAGTATTATATAAACGTTTATAACTCTGTTATTCTATCTGTTTGCGTGTTACCTTATCATGCCTAAACGGCTGAATGGATCGTAATTAAATTTGGTAAGGAGATAGATTATAGGATTATAGATAGGTAGGGGAAGTACATATATTACTTTTCATCATCATCATCATCATCATCTATTAGTTACCAGGCGAGTAAATTGTCTGTTAGCTGTCTGTTATTTACATTTTTGTCTGTCTGTGTGTCCTGTCCTGTGTCCTGCATCACTCTGAAACTACGAGACAAATTTTGATGAAACTTTACACAGTGATAATTAATGTTATGTATTACCATTTAGGTTATTATTTTTTATCCCATAGAAAGAAAAATATCCTCTGGAATAGGGTAAGAAAGTTATTCATCATAAAATTACACACTCATTGACTCTGCACCAAAGCCGTTTCATCACTCTGAATATCCATTACTGAATTATCCATTATTTTAAACCATGTTAAAATTAAACTATAGCGTATTTATTAAGAAATTACGACGTGGCGTAGTTTCATTCTGTCTAATGTTACGAGTATCGCATAACACGAATTATGTCCAAAAAGAAAAATGTCCAAAGCAACTAAAATAATAATTGTCAATAACATAAAAATATCCATTATACAAATAATTCAATATATAATTTACGTATGTTATTATTATTACCGGACATCAGCCTGTACGAGATTAGAATGGCCTTGAAACAGCTTAAGAACAACAAGGCGCCTGGTGACGACGGTATCACATCTGAGCTTCTGAAAGCGGGTGGAACACCGGTACTTAAAGTCCTTCAGAAGCTCTTTAATACCGTCTTACTCGAAGGTTCAACGCCAGAAGCATGGAACAAAAGCGTGGTGGTGCTGTTCTTCAAGAAAGGTGACAACACTTTACTTAAAAATTACAGACCCATCTCGCTTTTGAGCCATGTTTATAAGCTGTTTTCGAAGGTCATAACGAACCGTCTCAGTCGCAGGTTTGATGAATTTCAGCCTCCGGAACAAGCCGGTTTCCGAAAAGGCTATAGTACCATAGACCACATCCACACGCTACGGCAAGTTATACAGAAGACCGAAGAGTATAACTTGCCTCTTTGTCTAGCGTTTGTGGACTATGAGAAAGCCTTTGATTCGATCGAGACGTGGGCAGTGCTTGAGTCTCTCCAGCGGTGCCGTATTGACTATCGGTATATTGAAGTGCTGAAGTGTTTGTACAAAAACGCCTACATGTCAGTCCGAGTACAGGAGCAGAGTTCGAAGGCAATTCCATTGCAAAGAGGCGTGAGACAGGGAGACGTTATATCTCCGAAACTGTTCACCGCTACATTGGAAGACGCCTTCAAGCTTCTGGAATGGCAAGGACTTGGCATCAATATTATCGGCGAATACATCACTCACCTTCGATTTGCCGACGATATTGTAGTCATGGCAGAATCCATGGAAGACCTCAGTACAATGCTCGAAGGCCTCCATCGAGTTTCCCAACGGGTAGGTCTTAAGATGAACATGGACAAGACGAAAATTATGTCTAATGCCCATGTTGTACCTACCCCAATATCAGTTGGGAACTCAGTTCTCGAAGTTGTTGACGAGTATATCTACCTGGGACAGACAGTCAAACTAGGCAGGTCCAACTTCGAGAAAGAGGTCAATCGTCGAATCCAACTCGGCTGGGCAGCGTTCCGGAAACTTCGCGAAGTCTTCTCGTCAAAAATACCTCAGTGCCTCAAGACGTGAGTCTTCGACCAATGTGTGTTACCAGTGATGACTTATGGCACTGAAACGTGGTCTCTTACTATGGGCCTCATAGATAAGCTCAAAGTCGCACAACGAGCTATGGAGAGGGCTATGCTCGGGGTTTCTCTACGTGATCGAATCAGAAATGAGGAGATCCGTAGAAGAACGAAAGTCACCGACATAGCTCAGAAGATTAGCCAGTTGAAGTGGCAGTGGGCAGGGCACATAGCACGCAGAACAGATGGCCGATGGGGCCGAAAGGTTCTGGAGTGGAGACCACGTACCGGCAAGCGCAGCGTAGGTCGTCCACCGACACGGTGGACAGACGACCTGAGAAAGGTCGCAGGACGACGTTGGATGCAGGCCGCTTCCAACCGGTCCTTTTGGAAAATCATGGGGGAGGCCTATGTTCAGCAGTGGACGTCCTACGGCTGAGATGATGATGATGATGATGATTATTATTATTTCCACCTACATTATACATACAATATGAATTCATATCAGGAGCACGTTAAAGCTCAAGAGCCTCTGCTAGCTATGTCTTAGTGAGACAGTAGAAGCTATAGGTATTAAAGCTATATCTTGAGAGTTTTCTGGTTCGACCAGACATTGAATATTACTCATGTCTAGTACTCTATCTCTATGCAGGCGCTATTCACAAGAGCCTTTAATACAACTGCTTCAGGGCTTCTAAACGCACTTACAGGCTATATAATGAAACCGAAAAGAGTATGTGATACATCCACTTTAGAATTCCGCAGCTGGAAAACTGACAGTACCCAATAGACAATTAAATATATTTACATCTCTGATATTCGGTAAGTAGGTCCTTATTACCCCCAAATGGGGCTTGTAGGTGACCAATTAGCGCTCTAGAGTAATAATGTAGCTAGAAAAGCCCTAGGGCGGTTTACATTTCTTATATTCGGGAAGTAGGTCCTTATTACCCCCAAATCGGGCTTGTAGGTGACCAATAAGCGCTCTAGGGTAATAATATAGCTAGAAAAGCCCTAGGGCAGTAAGAAATTAAAAAAAAACACTTCACTCCTTCAAAAAGTTCGCGTACATCTAACCATCGTACTGGCAATAGACATCATGAATTCAGCCCAATGACAAAAGAGGTCGCTTCGCTATTCAGCCTTGTCTTCGTATGAGTACAATAGTCATCAATTTTATTTTTGTAATGCCGGTTTTTTTCTACTTACCTCACAATCGAGATGTAAAGCAGAGTAGTTAGCTCGAGCGTAAGCATCAATTACACCCTCGAACTATAGGCGCACGAGCGCAGCGAGTGCTAAATATCGGCCTTACAGCCCTTGGCTACTAATCTACTATTATTAAACCAACAGTAGTATTGACTACTTTATTACAATATGCCTCTCAATTTGGAAATGGTTACCAAATACATAATTAGTCAATAAGTAACTGACTGATAGCAAACACGTAGTATTTTGAGCTAGCTATTATAAATGATGAACCGTTTCAACATCCAATTTTATTTAAACTTCACAGTTCACGATGACGGATAACACGACGCTAAAGGGATATCAGCTCTTTTTCTTGGATATTTCATGAGTTATGCAAGTCAGAAGTTGTTGGGTCTAGGAATGTTTGGCTAGTGACGACCTTAGAGGTCCCAAATCGAGAAATATATCGTCTGTACGTACCTACCTATCAATCGTTTCCAATGCTAGATGAGAACTGCTGCTCTATTCTGCTATAATAGATTAATGCGAAACTTGAAGCGTTTGCAGCGGAGCTTGACTGAAGCGCTCGCAGCGGAGCTTGGCTTGGAGATTCTTAACCGGATGAATAAGTCAAGCAACGCTTGCTGCGGTCAAGAGTTGAATGGATGACTGTTAGTGGCATTAGTCAACTAAACACTTCCGTGCTTCGGAGGGCACGTTAAGCCGTCGGTTCCGGTTGTTTGTGTTAGGACAACAGTCATTAGGCTATGTCGAATGCCTTTGGGCAGCCTGAAAACTTCGACATGGGTTGACCACTAACCTATCCACTAAACCGCGTGGTGGATTATGGCCCCAACTCTTTGAGAGGAAGGCTCGAGTCCCAGCAGTGGGAACATAACGGTCTAACTATGTAGAAGGACTTCTCTTTCTGGGACACTACTGTTTAATATTAAGTTAATGTTTCTGCTTATGCAAAGGTCTACGCGATTTCTGTTTTTAGATGTAGTGACTGAACCGCATAAAATTAGTATGGGGGCCAGCTTGCGCAATCTATACCGCACCTTATCTCAAGTCAAGTGCCAACTTAGGGAGAGCGTGTGCTTGTTAAATACTCTACGGGAGACGGTTAGACGAACGATGAAGCCGGCCAATGACCTGTAGTTTGATTCGAGCTTAATGACGTTATGTTGTTAACTATTAATTGAGCCTTCACGTACTTAGTCTTTATGAGCTCTAACTTTATTAACGCAAGTGGTTTATAAGGTTATTGTTCGCGAGATTCAGAAAATATTTTGATATGATTCCTAAATTTAAGAAGCTCTCATAGTGCATAGTTCAGAGATCTCGTTAAGCTAGTCTAGAACGACCTTAGAACAATAGTCTTTATGCTATGTTGGAGGTTTTGGGCCTGCTGAAAACTCCAACATTAGCAACACAAAACTGAAACTACTGCACACAGAAGTTTCAGTTTTTGTATTTTACTTCTAAGTAAGTCTAACTAAGTAAGTCTGAGTTGTTTGTATATTTCTTTAACAAAACATAAATTTGAGCCATGAAAGAACCACCTTATACTCTTTGTTCTGGATTCTAAATACAAATCCGTGTTTCTGATGAACAATAGCATTCAATTTATTTCAAGATATACCTGCCTTAATATAGAATAGTGCCAGATAAGATTTCGTAGCCTCTGAAAAACCTTCATTCACACCACCTCTCTGTTCTATTTTCGTCTACCTGGCATTTATAGTGACGTACATTAATCAATAGTTAGTGGATTTATTATCTCCTGATACCTTTTGCCCTTTAGAAGACATTAATTGCCAAACAGGAATAGATGTGATGTCACACAGAGGGTAAATATAAATTAATTACGGAAATAAGTACTTGAGCCTTGCAGTTCCAGCTAAAAACCCGCATGTTTGGAAACCGCGTTGCTCTAAGAGATCATAAAAAAGCCGTCGTCTGATAATAAGGGCCACTTTGAGATCTAAGTTCATAATAGCTGGCGAACTATAATGCTTAAAAATGTTTTTCTTGATGTTAGAAACTCATTAGGTTGGAAGAGGAAAACTTAATTTGTATTTTACCCAAAACCGTACATTTGCTGCCTCTAAATATAATAAATGAAGTAATAAAAACACAAAGGTAATGTAAGAGTCTTTTTACAAACTTTTTTCTAGATGCTCTTTGGGATTGAAGGTAGACGCAGGATCGTGCTTGACTTAACGGTCGGTATTCAAGAAGTTCATATCTATAAATCTTAAGGCGAATGCTTGGTTGTAGGTTGTATAATTGTCTTAAATACTCAGCAGGCGCGCAATCAACTATTTCCAATATTTGGTTTATTTTATATTGACAGCGGCCCACCTGATGGAAAGTGGTCTCCGTCGCCTATAGACGTTTGGAACACCAAAGGCGTTATGAAACAAGTAACAAGTATGAAAAAAGCATGAAAACTAACTTGGTTTATACACATTATTATTTTATTTTCTAAAATTATAATTTTCCTCATTTACAAAAATCTGAGTGCACTACAGTATTTGGATGTATATTGGGATTACAATTTTTTATAATGTTCCATAGAATCTGCATGGAGTTGAATCATTTCATCGGCGGGAATTATGAAATTGGATAAATGAATTGGTTTTGGGATATTTACGATTTTTACCTATGGAGGCAAATTGTTTTAATTGTAAACATGTCCGAATTATTCTGTGAACATTGCTTACACAAAAAATAATGCAATTTACCGTTTTCCAAGACCTAGTTTAAAACATTCACTCTTAATTTGGCACGCCTATGATACGCCGTAGAAAACAAAATCGAGTCTGATACAAACCCTGGCACATACATGATATATTCAGTACCATGTCACACAAACAAATGATCATTAGGTAGACGTGAACCGTAAGAGGCCACGTAACTACTTTCACATGAGAGATATCTACCGGAGGCATGTACTAGTCCTATGTACTAGTATGTGATATGATTCTCGATATGAGCTCTTCGAGGTTAGATATGTTACAAAACTCCGTCAAATCTAGGGCGATATCGTCGTACGTAAACACATTTTTAAACTGTGTCTATACCTAACTAGTAAGTAAATGTGATTTGATGAGTAATTATGAAGAATACATTTTTTATAAAGTTATATGATTATTAACGGGATATTTACCGTGGTAAGGTTGTGGAATGAGCTCCCGATATTTCGGCGCAGTTACATGCACCATGTTCACGGGAAGACTGAAGAATGCGGGTGGTTGGTCAAAAAGTTTAAAAGTTAGGTGCAGACATAACGATCTACCCTCTTTCTTAGTCTTTTGCTACGGTTATCACTGGAACTCGAACTCGATCCTAAGTCCCGACAAAACACACTCACTGTATCACTGCGTATAGTATTTTGAACACATTTTGAACGCGGACTTTTATTTTTAAAAAATAATCCTAAAATCTTGTCCACCGAACGCCATTACATACCAAGGCTAGTAAAGGAAACTATTGAGATCTCGAAATGCCAGAATTTCAATCGAGGTGATGGTTTTCAACTCGCCAGTGCGTGGAATCCAGTATTAGGTTGTTTTAAAAATAAAAGTCCGCGTTCAAAATGTGTTCAAAATACTATACGCAGTGATACAGTGAGTGTGTTTTGTCGGGACTTAGGATCGAGTTCGAGTTCCAGTGATAACCGTAGCAAAAGACTAAGAAAGAGGGTAGATCGTTATGTCTGCACCTAACTTTTAAACTTTTTGACCAACCACCCGCATTCTTCAGTCTTCCCGTGAACATGGTGCATGTAACTGCGCCGAAATATCGGGAGCTCATTCCACAACCTTACCACGGTAAATATCCCGTTAATAATCATATAACTTTAGAGAACAACCGTGATAGTTTAAAACAGTGTTTTACATTTTTTATGATATATAAGGTGATAGATAGATAATTCTTTAATGAAACACTGCAGTATAAATTAATGTGATGGAAAAAGAAATACATAAAAATGCATACAAAGATATCATACGACAAATAAGGCTAAAAATTAATAGTGTCACATAGTACGTACTCTTCTAGATTTCTCCAAATCCGTCAATATTGCAATTTATAACCTTTGCGTTCTGTCAATATTTTACAACAAATTAAACCAAATGTATCTATTTGCCAGAATATGAGTAAACACAAAAATGCTTAAAATACAAAAAAATACAAATATTAATATGGCCATATTTGTAATTTAAGATGTTTGCTTTATTTACGTCATAATTTAGGTTATTTGTTTGCTCGAGAAGTTGTCCGTTGCAGCCGTTTTGATACGCGCGCGAGTATGAACGTAAGTTATATTAAATTTCCTTGCTCATTTACATAAAGTGGCTCTGTTGGAGAACTCTTAATTCATGCCTTCCTACACACACCTTCCTACACTACATCACTTCTATGTATAGCACTAAGTTTTGTTAAAGTTTAGTATTTTTTAAATAAAAACTTCTTTAGGTGCGTTGAGCACTTTTGGGTGAAGATAAGTCAAGAAACTCGCTTCATCATCACCGTTACCGAACTCTTTGTCATAGATAATGTAGTTTTGAAGGGAAAAACTTCTTTTATGCACGATAATGGTTTCCATCACTATCTATTGTTGTTGATTGTGTGTCTTAAAAATAATTCAAATAGTTTTCAATTCTATTGGCAGTCCCCAAAGATTGCCCCACATATATTTTTTTTCATCTGACGTATCATTGGCAAAAGTGTTCTCAAACAGTTTGCCATTAAATAAATAAATTATAAATAAAGATATATAGTCTCATGTAAATAAGGCGAATTATTTGACTTCAGTGACAAATTTGCAGAATTAATTTTATTGTAATAGTGACATAAATTTCATTTCGTCCATTTAAATACCGCAATATTACTAAGGTATTTACTTACATAAACATAAATAAGTTTGTACTTTTCACCAAGTTAAATCAACTGTAAAAGATTATAGACCAGAGCAGTTATAGTAAACAAGTTCACAAACCTTACTCAAATCCAAACCTGAAATAACATTTCGGTCGTATCAGTTTCTCTTAGTTATTTATGTAGCGAGATTTTCGCATCAATTCACTGAAACATTATCATGTTATACAAGGCTATAGTAGTGATATACAATTGTTCTCTTCTGTTTCTGTCTATTCATGATTACGATAATAAATTTTATTAATCATGAGTACCTAATACTTGGCAAACTGGTAGAGGTCTGTTGGAATTCTGCAAGACTATTTGCATTTTGTTACTTTTGTGTTACATTCGATGAGAGTTCGGTTTACAATGTAAAATTAAGAGAAATGTTTTTATCTTTAAAACAGTACGATATAACTTAAAAGTATAATTATATAAGGTATTTGTCAATTAGTGCACAATATTGAACGGTGTGGTTTGGAGTCGATAACTGGTGCTGGAAGTAAAAGAAAATAAATAATATATATTTTTCATTATTATGAAGCCATATTCGCCGCTCCACGGCTAAGTGCGCATCCCTTGTGTGCCTGAACGCACGACGCGACGCACCGCTACATCACATAATACATAACAGTAACTACGCGAGAAATACCTTACCTATACCCACTCAATATATGTACAACGAAGTACGAATGTTAACCGGCCCGAGCCCGCCGCAGTCAGTAGGTATAGGCATAGACATCAGCTGTGTAAACATGCGCGTGTAGGTAGGTTCTTACGTCGATGTATATATTCTAAGGGGGTAGGTATGTCTCGCGTAGTTATTGCTATCTATTCTGTAATAGAATCTGCGTTTAGAATCTAAACACACTATGCGGAATGTACGCGAACGAAGTTCCGCGGCTGATTGTACGTTGCGACTGCTGATATGACACACCATTAGTGCCGAACTTACGCGGCAGAAATTTAGTTGCGCAACTTTGTGTGTGTATTCAGTGTCTCGAGCGTAAAGAGTGAGTACCAAAAAAGCACGTGCATCGCAGACAGAGGCGAAAATAAACACTACGGACGGGCGGACACGCGGGGCGCAGGCTACTGCCTCCCTGCTGCTCCCGTCCCCGGATCTTACCGCCGGTCCCAATAATCTATCTATCGCCGGTTTACCTTACTAGAGTTAGATATTTGACACTATTTGTATGGAAGTTATGTCAAATTTCTATCGGTAGTAAGGAAAACCGTGGATAGATAGATTATTGGGATCCTCCATAGTCGGCAATTGAACCGAACTACGGTCGCATATACGAGTAATGTGCTCTATAGAATAAATTCCCGCTTAACTTACGCCCGACCGAAGTTAGGCTGTGCGCTGTAACACAACGTAATTTTGGCATAATGTGTCGTCAGTAATTCAAATAGCATTGCAGGCATAATCATGCCGAATTTCAGTCGTGTACCTTCGGCATAGTGTGTTTAGACACTTAGTCGCGCAATGGTTATTAGCTGCGGAGCTGTGAATATGAATTCACAATAATAAAATAATATGTAATTTTTCTTTCACTATAATGACCAGTTATCGATTCTACACCACCCTACTCAATATTGTGCACTCATTAACAAAGACCTTATATAATAAAATATAGTACATGTTCGCTCTAAAAAGCTGCAGTGGTGTGAGCCCCGCCCTACAGACCCACTTCCGTCGCCCCCGTGGCGGAAGTTGACTGCTCTGAAGTGCACAACATAAAAAAGCTAGCTAAAATAGCTAGACATATCTAGCATAAAACGAAGTTAAAAGCATATTTTTTTTATTAATTCGTCTGCGTCGCACATCGTTACAATACAGGAACTTCCCTTTCGGTAACATAAACAAATGCGACCCGGGAAAAATGTTCAATTAACCGTGACACCGACGACGTGTTCTGAATGTGGACGGTGTACTCGGAAAGGATCCAATATGTCGCCGTCACGTAAAGAACTGCCCTCGTCACTATTGGCGGAAAACTTGGCATATCGACCTTCTTCAACGTTTACCATAACGGGAATTTGTTGTTAGTTTAGATGGCATAGCATTGACGTGATTATGAGGCGTCGGTTCTTAGGTACAGTTTTAATATTTCAACTCGAATGCTTGTTATTTAAAACCGTTCTTGTATTAAACTTGTAACGAGTACCAAGTTTTTAATCAAATATGAGAATTTTTTTATTATTTTATAAGTGTATTAACTACGTTTCGTATGGGCTTAATAAATTTGTAAGTAGAAAACTTGAAGTAATTATTAGTACACGAAATTACCTTCACAAAGCTTGAAAGTCATAAGAACGATCTGAATTATTCAACAAAGGATACGCGGGGAAGTTTTCACTCTCTTCCTTTATAATTGCCAAAAATGTGAGCACCATGGCGCTTTGTAAAGTTGTGGAATTTAACTAAGTTCACAGGTAATACTGAACTTAAACCCAAAATTCTACGTAAAGGAATGTCACGAGGTTTGGTTGGTCCATTTATCT
This sequence comes from Selenia dentaria, assembly GCA_917880725.1. Taxonomy (NCBI): domain Eukaryota; kingdom Metazoa; phylum Arthropoda; class Insecta; order Lepidoptera; family Geometridae; genus Selenia; species Selenia dentaria. The sequence continues at coordinate 12,350,065 of OU862888.1, read as the reverse complement.
CGTCCCTTGTTTTGTTAGTTTTAATCGAAAGAAGACGCGGATTGCTAATAAAGTTTTTGAATTGAGAATTCATACGCGTTTAATGTTGTTTCGCAATTGTTAATTTCTAAATAAACAATCGTATAACGAGTACTATTTTCAATTCCGCCAATGTTATATTATATTATAGCCGTACGTATTATGGAATGTTATACTATAGACGTACACCTCAGTACCACGGTACCTCAGACCAAGTAATTTCTTTGATTTAGACATTTCAATAAGTAGAAAATTCATTGAGACATCTTATCAAAACTGGAAATAAATAGACGTTAAACAAGTCGACAGTATTGTTTGTAGCAAAACGCTGACGTTATCTAAGCATACTTAAAAAGCTCTTTCACCACAATTTAAAATATGTGTCAAGATGATTTGTGCCAAATTATGACATTAAAATATTAATTTATATAACAGAGAGGTTTTGTAAGTTTTATATGGAAACTTATTGATACGTGACGTAATTTTAAAGACTAGCTGATCCGCTTGTGGTCGATTATGTTGATGCACTGAAAACTAAATATGTATTAACTAGTGATTCTGTGAGAACAGTAGACCTCGCGACCTCATATAGATTGAGAAGACACGGAAAAACTCAGAATACTGTGTTTCGAAAAAAATATATATGATGGTTGGATATGCTTTATTATTTAACGCAAAACCAAAACGTAGCCTGCGCAAGTAAATTACCGCTAAAAGTCGTATTTTAAATTGAAATTCTGATGCCTGAATTTTTCAATAGGCTTATCTACGCGAACGAAGTCGCAGGCAGTATATACTATGCCCAATTTTGTTTAAATTTTAATGTAAATGTTGTTGGTACCAAATGTTTTTGCTAAATATTACCAACATAGTCCAGTTATGCTCATATTCGATATTCCTCTCTATACTCAGATGTACTATGTGTACTGTCGGCAACTATCCGTGCCACCACCACACCTACGACACCCGCGACCCGCCCGATCCCCGCCGGGACCATATAAAAGCGCTTCGCAACCGTGCATCGCCTCCCTGATTGGTTAGATTCTCTCCAAATAGTCGTAGAGTTAAAATTCATAGGGCCCACTTTCAACGGTACACTTATGTACCGGGGCGATTCTCTCCTACTCCCCTCTCTCCTGGCGACGGCCTAAGCCGAGGTCCGTACCTTAGTGGTGCCCTTGAGCAAGTCGCCTACTCCTCTCCTTGCGGCGAAGCGTCTTTAACGCTTGCCTTAGGCGGTGCGCCCTCTGCGCCCGCATCTGGCTGAGTGCCATCTGCGCTCGCCAACCGTCCGGTGACGCTGTAAATGCCGGTAGAGGCAAACAGCATTAGTCCGTTCTAAAAAAAAATGCATCGCCTCCTTATTTATGATTTTATAATTATTGTTGTTAAGTCAGTCAATACATCATTTTAACACATTTTGGGTTACTTATTAATCCTAAAGATACAGTCCACTTTCAACACCTTTATAGGCCTAAACATTTTATCAAAATCGGTCGTAAAAAGGCAGCAGAAAACTATTCTTCTTCATATATTTTAGACCTCCCACACAAACTCATATAAATGTATGAAGCCAGTTAATATTCATCCCATTCAACTTTAGATAAGAGACGAAATCAACACACCCGCAATGCGTGAATCATAATCGAGCTCGAACAAATAAAAAACCAAACCAATACAACTATCAGCTAACATGCAAGTATCAAATAAAACACTATAGTCCTATAGTGTTGAGACCTATACATATTATAGTTTTATGACTCTGCTTCCCGGAGTCAAATCATTGAAGAGAAACACACTATCCTGTGGCAAATAAAATAAGTAAAATTCTATCCAGTAAGTACCTAAGTAGTTCTTGAATTATAAGGTAACAAGCAGAATACAAAAAAATTGGGTGGTTGATTATGCCTATTTCTTACATTCTTCTGCTTTTTTACTATTTTATTACTTACTACTTTTTTAAATAAGTATTTCCCTTGAACATAATTTTGACCTGTACAGTTTTATTACAGTGCACCTAAATATGTAAATTAGGTATGATTGAAAACAAGCAATTCGAAAAGTGCATTAATTTAACATTCGACGTATATTTAAATAACTACCTACTATTTTGTATTTTATTCGTATTCGCCTCCTACTACGAACTATAGAAATGTACGTAATAAAGAAACTTTTTTATTACGTACATTTATACTTTTTTTTATAAAGTTTATACCATTTCGATCATAATGAAAAAAAGCCAATAACTGTTCAATCTCCTTTCACATTTTCAGACAAAGCGCAAAGGAAATAGTTCTCGTCCTACGATTCGCTTTGTTCCTTCTATTTAAGGCGCTGCCAGAAGCTAAAGATAAGTAAAACGCTATGTTTTCGTCGCAAAGTTTAGATGCACAGTTACTGATACAAACTTGAAAAATACAGTGCATAGTTAAACGTTTAAAAATTACTTATATGTTAATATTGCACAATATTTATCTGGCACATTGAAGAAACTAATCGCCAATAAAATGACAGAAAAAACCTTTCGTTACAATTTATCAATGTTTTGAGCGATAATAACTATATTTTTTGTAATCAGAAAAAAAGTAGTTTATTATATTAAAGAAATATCTATATATTTGCCTTTTTTGAACATATGCAAACTGCGAAAAAGTTACGCACGCTTGGTCCTGTCAGTGCTTCACCCGCTCAAATTCTAAAAAGATTGCTCTTGCAGGGCCTTAATCACTTGAGTACTTTGCGTCAATTGTGACTACACATCTTGGTAAAATATTATATGATAAATGATAAATAATCTCTACGGTTGACTGCCCGTCGACCCTCCTTTACATTAGATATCATTAATGCGAAAGTATGTCCGTTTTAATCATAATCATAATCATTTATTTCTTCCTATTCAGGTGTACAATAAATAATCAGATCTTAAACAATTTAATATGAACTAACAACATGAAACCCTGGGTATAACTAAAGCTCAATAACTATTATCCTAATTAAAATTAGTTTTAAAGTGACCGGTATTAAGTATTTTTAGCTACTGTAAAGAAGTCTTGTAACGAGTAGTACCATTTTTTAATAAGATATCCTTTAAGACTATCGAAAAAAGTTGAATCTTTTTCAATATTTTTCAGATGTTTCGGGATATGATTACTAATTGTTATAGTCATGATATGGGTGCATGAACTGCACATTTTTAAGTTTGAATTTGGAAGGGCTAGTCTTTATTTGAGCCTTAAGCCATAAGGTCCGGTATAGCAATCTTCAACTGTATCAAAGAACTGAGAATATTTTCTGACGAACTTGCAAATTTCTAGGATATATATGGAAGCTAAAGTTAATATTTGTAATTCAATAAAGTAGGGCTTGCAACTTACAGTTAAGCCTATGTTTGCGATAATTCTTACACACTTTTTGTAGTATAAATACTCGTAAGTTTCCGACATCGGTGCTATTTCCCCACAAATGATGCCGTACTGTAACCAAGCGTGACCATACGCAAAGTAGGCACATATTGCCGTCGCGATGTTCGTTGTTTTCTTTAACTCCTGCATATGAAAAACTACTAAGTTTGATTTTATTTTTTGTGTGCATTTTCCAAGTTACACATTTATCTATTTCTATACCGAGTAATGAAAAAGATTCAACACATTCTAACTTTGTATTTTTAAAAGTGTAATCAATTTTTAATGGTTGTTTTTGGTACGGTCGGTACCTACTGCATAATCTTTGTTTTTTAAAGTTAATTTGTAAATTATGATCAGTATATATAACAGTTTACTCGTATATATTATAAGCCAGTTATCTATTTGAGATAATATTGAGTCAAATTTTTATTTAAAAGTAAAATCTTAATGGATATGGACTCCTCATTCTGCCTCAAAATAATAGGTCCTTAGATGATCTGGAATAGTAACAATATACTAATATATAACAAAATTACCTCGACACATATCATACGGGCTCAAAGATGTCCTGTGTCCCAGGAGGCACAGATACACACAATAAAACATCACAACATCAAAGAGCCGAGAACGTATATTTCTACTCATCTCACAAAAAATTGCCCTGCCTATGGATCGAACCTATGGCCCCATGTTCCGAAGGCAAGGTACCAACTTCCAAGAGAGCTAACGTAACTTTCAAAAAAATTTACTAAACATATTTCTCGTATAATCAAATACGTATCAGTTGGCACCGAACTAAATACTTAATAGATAAACTATGAAATAGGTATTATTATTATATGTGGCATGCATTCCTTCCTCAAAGGCCGGCAAAGCATCCTCGAGACCTCTGGTATTGTCGAAAAAATTTACACGCGTCCAGTGGGGTCTAGCACGAAAATTTGCGTAAGTATAACGTAATCATATCGTTGACGTATACAGTACAAGCTATGAGCTACCTGTGCCGCCGTCGTTCTAGATAAATGATAGTTTGTACTGTAAACATCAACGATACGATTACGTTACACTTACGCAAATTTTCGTGCTAGACCCACTGTATACAAAATCCACGCTACCGTTAGAGCACGCGACGTGCTACCCAAAATACTTAGTCCCAGTGGAAGTATATTTTTTTAAACGCGCAGATTTCGGGTGCAGTAGCTATACGTTGTCTTTTCCATAAACCTAATAACATATTTACAATGTTTTTTTTTATTTATTGTTAGGAAGACTCTATAATAATAACTTGTCATTTAAAAGTCTCCACTGTTACCAATATTGTAGAATTAAACGTTAATACAATTGCAAATTAATATTTTTACATTAGAAATTGATCTCGCTTACAGTGAATTAGGTACTATCGATATATAGCCTTATTTGTTACATCTTACGTCTATACACTTTAAAGAAATTCTCACCAAGTTGTTTTCTTAACGTAGGTATGCTGTTGTAGAATAAATCAAGGTCAACGTTGTTTTCGTTACAAAGTCAATTAAAATAACCACATTCTCGGCTGATAAAGCTGTTCTGCCTATAGTTAGTAGATGCTAGAGGTAGACTAAACAGTTGTTTATTTCGTAAGGACTTGACAGGTGCATAGAAGGTAATTTTGTTAAGTAGATCAGAACAGTCGATGGCTGAGGTGACTATTCTTTTTAAAATAATAAGAATATCAGATGCTTTACGTCGGATTTGCAATGGAAGAAATATTTATAAATATCAGTTTGTTAGGTACTACTTATCTGTTATATTTCCCAGTTTCCCCTGCTTTCTGCTCGATGATTGGTTTATTGGTACTAGGCTGCTTGATTACTGGTTTTATTGTTTGTGGTTTTGTTGTATGCTCTTAGTGGGGTTTATTTATTATTGGTTCCGTTCAGTGGATTTTATGGTGAGACGCCATCCCCGATTGAGTTCTGTTATTCTTACTGTTATGCAGTTGAATAAAGAAAAAAATATGTTCATAAATTAGTAAAGTGCCTGATTTTAGTGTTGTACCTTGCATCATCAAGAGGATTACAGCGGATTCATTATAATTTATATTTAATGTAAACATATTTAAAAAATAATTATATATGAATAAACTGAAAGGCTGGTTGGCGCAGTTGGTAGCACCCCTGCCTTTTGAGCCAATGGTTTCTGTCTGTCTGTCAGTGGAGACTGTCAGAAGGTGGCGTGAGCGCTACGAATCCTCTAGTACAGGTTCGGTCACGACGGCTTTCCTTCCTTCCGTCTTCTTCGCAAGACGTATACTTAACGACATGATACTAACACCTATCCATGGCCAAATATTGACCGGCCACGGAGGATTCGCAGCGTACATTCATCAATTCCATGTCAAAGACAGTCCCTCTTGTGTCTGCTATCCAGCTTGTGACAAAACGACATGGCACATACTGTTAAAATGCCCAAGATTTGGCCTAGAAAGGATGGATCTGGAGTCTAGAATCCAGATCATGTTAGATTAATCGAGAGGATTAATCTAACATGAATCCGACCATCATGGAGAGCCAGGCCATTAGAACACCCTTCTTGGCATTTGCGAGCAAGGCTGCCAGAATCGCAGCAGCGAGGAACAAGTAAGGCTGATTTGTGCTAAGATAGAAAAGCTGCTGGACGACTCCTTATTAGGTTTATTTGTAAATTTATTTTAGTTACGTTTAAGAGAAAATTTGAAAAATGGAAGGGAAAAAGAGGAAAATATAAAAATATGAAAAAAAGAGGAAAATATCAAAAGAAAAAAAGAGATTCTTTTACTTTTAATATTAAGATTTATATATAAAAACTGTAGATGATAAGTACTTTTAAGAAATATTGAATAAGGAGTCGTCCATATCTGAAAATAAGATCCTTTGTTGGCCACATTTACACTTATAAATTTTGATATTTTTAATTTGTAAACTTGTCCAGGACTTTTAATTAACTTAATATTTGTTAATACAAAAATTCTTTAAAACATGTATTACCAAGGGTACGGACCTTATTTTGGGCCTAACAGCTACTAAATATTAAAAAAGGGTAAGCTCGCAGGGTTGCCCTATACACACATTACGAATGTATCAAGAGTTTTAGCTACTAGTCTCAGATATAATCGAAGCTACTAGCACAACACAATATCACACTTGGTACCAAACCCGGTATCGTGATAAAAAAGGCATTTTTTCAAAGATTTCATTATTTCCGGTCTCAAGTAATAAACACTAAAATTTAACTGGCGAGAATACAATTAAAGTAGAGTGTACGACTGGTACCCTTTTTTAATACAAATTAATAAAACATAACAGTTCCCAGCCTAAGAAACAGACCGTTTCATAAACGCCAAGACTCTTAATAGGGTAGCTAATTCGTATCCCCTATATATTGTAGTGTTACAATCGTTTAGACCTACATTGCATTACTATCAGGAATAGTGCCTACACTAAATAAAAAAAATAAAACACACTTTAGAAATAAATATAGTTATAATGTACAAAAGGTATGACCTGGCGAACTCTCATTTTCTTGAGGCAACAAACTATCACATAAACCGTTTACCTTTATAACGGGATTAGTATCAGATTTGTCATGTTCTTCATCTTTACGGTTACTGCTTATTGATTCTGGTATAAAGAGTGAAGTTTCAATGTTGTAATACTCGTAGTTTGATCCTATAACATCCAAATCGTGTGCAATTTCTTTCAAACTCTCGTCCAATTTGTACCAGTTATGGTGGCTCTTAATCAGTCCCACGACCAGAATCCTCCTCTCTGTATGGAACTAAAAGATGTTTTTTTCACGACCAAAATCGGAATCCTCGCTTTCGGTTTTCTTTCTCCCACTCCATTCGCTTTTCTATGTCAATCTAATCTTTTATAAACGACTTAAAAAAAGAGTAGGATTCTCAATTCGACCGTATATTTATATATATAAATATATATTTATTATTGTTAATGTGTGTTCGCGGATAACTTCGTCGTTTATGAACCGATTATTTGTTTGTGTATTGTACTTCCGAGGTATGAGGGTGGGTTGTTTCATGTACACATGTAAGTTTCATCAAATCCGGTCTAGCAGTTTTTTAGTTACACTCCAATAACTGAACAGTGTTTCGCTTTTTTATATCTTTTTGCCTTTCATCGAGATCCATTCAGCCGTTTAGGCATGAAAGCCTAACAAACAAACAAACTCACGTTCGCATTTATAATATTAGTAAGGATTAATGGGCAGTGTGCGTAGGATTAGGATTAGCATATTCGTTACTATAATACTGATAACTGAAAAGTGTTTCGCCTATCTTTATGATATTCTGATTGACGGTGAATGACAATCGATCCTATAAGCAGCAAGGGTCACTAAAAAGGGATGCACACAATATTGTGATAATAGGTACTTTTGAACTATCATGGTACCGACTTCAACAAGTTATTTCACGCTTTTTAGCCATGAAGTCGGTTCGATTATTGGTATTTTTTATATATATAAATTTTTTAATTAAGATCTCTGTCATATGTTGATATGATAGTCTCAGATTTTGGCTTGTTAATTTGGGTTTTTTGTCATTAGGACGTTTTGACGTCAAGACGATACCCATACTCGTTCTATGCACTCGATGAGTATCAGAAATGCCAATACAAAGTAGCCTATTGAGATATAAAATTATTTGATATAAGATGATACAGAGATCTAAAACTGTAACTAGAATCTTACCGTTGATCGAGTAAAAATCTTATTCATAGAAATTGATTTGGTGTCACAACACGATATGTTTCATAATTTCTCAGAATATTATAGTCTCAAAGTACCAATATCCAATCTTGTCGTCGCCGAGACTGATCACACTGCCTTTGAACATATAACATCTAATAAATTGGTGATATCGCCAATGTTATTAAGCCGTAACTCAGTGCGCAATTTCGGTAGCTTTTGGTGCCTTCACAGTGATACGTGAGCGTCGTACTAAGTATTCTAACCTTGGGTGAAAGCATTAAATTGAATGTTACACACGGAGATAATGACGTGGTTTATAGTTGCAATAGAATACGTATGTCTTTGTCTGGGTTTGGGGGGATTGTATTTGTATTGAAACAACAGTTAGCGAATGACTTGTCTCATTCTTCTTCTTTTTGACCGCCACTGACTTCGAAAGACTTTTCAAATCTGTATGTTTTATTTATATTACTCCAAATTAAAAGTTCAGTAACAAATACAAACTAAATGAATACGACAATGCGATCACGTATAATATTATTTAATCAATTATCCGATTTCAGTTATTGTTGTTCTTGTTAGATAGGTTTTATGATTATATTTATTTTATTTATGTTTTTATTTTTTACTTTTATATTGGTTCGATATTAATTTCACCACTTCGATAAATACGTTTTTGAGTTATGCTCAATAATATGAATTAGTATTAGATGATATCGTTGTATAGCAGGGGTGGCCAAACCTTCGACCTTTGAGGTCTACTTGTGTTTGAAAATACTGCTTGCGGTCGACTGTAAGGCAGAGTTTACAAGAAAGAAATGAAACATGACTGTGATAAGTTTGTAAGTACTTGTCAACTAAACGTTCAATTCCAAATTCACGAGTTTAATTCCGCTTTACGTTTTGGGTGGATATTTGGCACTGCATATTCTCTACAAGTTATATTATATTGGGGAGTATAAGAAATACCTGCTAAAAAGAAGTCAAGTGGACTTCAATTAAGTGATGTTTGGCATTCATAGTAGAAAAGGTAGATTCGCAAAGGTAGGTACAACCGAAAAACGAGTCATATATAAAGCTACCTTTCATAAGCATTGAGACTTTTCTTTTCAAATCAGTTTCCAAAGATCAGTGCTACCAAATGCTAAATACCTTGTAAATATAATAAAAAGGTTTTCAACAAGAACTTTGTTTTCTAAAACAAAATAAAGCAAAGAATTTATATAAAGATGATTAAATTTTTTATTGTATTACGAATAGAAAAGTTCGGCATTTATGAATGAAAAATGATATCTGGCAAATGCCCACCACGACCACGCTGACAGATGTCGATTCTTTCATCAAAGTTTTTAATCACTTTTTGGCAAAATGGCGGGTTCTATCACATCACGGATTTTAAGTTTTAAGGCTGCAATCGATACGATTGGCTCCGTATAGACTCTTTCCTTAACATAGCCCTACAAAAAGTCCTGGGTCCTATTTTGGCCCGCTTATTTAATCTTTGTATAGATAGAGGTACCTTTCCTAATTTAATGAAATACAGTAGAATCACTCCAATTTTTAAGGCTGGAGTGAAAACAGACCTCTCAAATTATAGACCAGTATCTATACTACCAATTTTGAGTAAGATCTTTGAAAAAAATATGCTCAAACAACTTTTGGCGCACTTCAACGAGCATTCAATACTGCACGAAAATCAGTTCGGCTTCACGAAAACAAGATCAACTAAGGATGCCGGTGTGAAGTTAATGACGTATGTCTTAAAGGCTTGGGAGAGCTCACATGATGCTATTGGTGTTTTTTGTGATCTCTCTAAAGCATTTGATTGTGTGGAACACCGTATACTGATTCAAAAGCTTTTCCATTATGGTATTCGTGGAGCTGCGCTTGATGTCATCGAGTCATATTTATCTGACAGGATGCAAAAGGTTGGCATAAATGGTGTAACATCTTCAGGATCTATAATTAAAATGGGTGTTCCACAAGGGTCCATTTTAGGGCCTTTTTTGTTCTTAGTTTACATTAACGACTTGCCACTTATGGCCAAGGATCTTTGTGATATTGTTTTATTTGCGGATGACACATCTCTGATTTTTAAAGTAGATAGGAAAGATAGCACACTAATTCAAGTAAACAACGCTCTATCTAGTATCTCTAAATAGTTCTCAACTAATAATTTACTTCTGAATTCAAAAAAGACAAAATGTTTGAAGTTTTCTTTGCCTACTGTTCCATATTTGGAGTCCAACGTTACGCTTGATGGAGTTAAACTCGTAATGGACAAGGCAACAGTCTTCCTAGGCATTAAAATTACACAACGCAAAATTACAATGGGGTCCTCATATAAATGCCTTGTCTGGGAGACTCAGTTCTGCTGCATATGCAGTACGTAAAATAAGAAAGCTAACAGATGCTTCTACGGCGCGGTTAGTGTATTTTGCATATTTCCACAGCGTAATGTCATATGGGATATTGTTATGGGGTTCAGCGGCTGATATGGAGACCATATCCTTCAGAAACGTGCTATTAGAGCTATATACGAAATGGGTCCCCGTGAATCTTTGAGAGATTTATTTAAAGAAATCAATATATTAACGTTGCCTTCCTTATATGTATTTGAAAATATAATGTATGTTCGTAAAAATTTCCATAAATATAAGTTGAATAGTGATCACCACACTTTTTATACCAGAAATACAAATAGGATAGCTGTACCTAGTTTTAGACTTGCGAATACTAATAAGTCATTCCTAGGAAATTGTGTGCGTTTTTACAATAAAATCCCAAAGCACATAACTGAGCTCACAGAGGGCAAATTCAAGTTGACTGTAAAAAACGTTTTAATAAAAAAAGCTTACTATAAAGTTCGACATTATATAGAAGATAAAGATGCTTGGAACACTCCACTTCTGGCAAGCTGTCTCTCTGCCACCCATAAAATGTAATATTTGTAGTATCTAAGTAGAAACATTGTAAACATCCATATAAAAAGAATAGCCCCGAGTTTCTTGCCGCTTCTTCTCAGTGGGTTCTATATATTTTGGAACGCGGCGGTAGAGTCTTTTAAGTACATTATAATGAAAAGTTGACGTTCATAAGTGCGTCTTTGATGCCTAAATTGAATAAATGATCTTGACTTTTGACTTTTTTTGAAAAAAAAAAATTCAACGGTGTTAAAGCACACAATCTGGCTGGCCAATTAATAGCTGAATTTCGTGAAATTATGCGATCGGGATTGATGAATCTGGTTTGCAATAAATTGATCGTTTCATTGGCTGTGTGATATGTTGCACTATCCTGTTGAAACCACATGTCAGTGATATCCACGTCATCAATAATAGGCCAAAAAAGAGTTGTTAACATCTTGCGATAGAATATCGCGAATTTCACGAAATGGAATTTTAACAGAACCACCATTTTCATGGTGGATTTTAATTATTTTAATGCGATTTCAAGCAAAATTTAATTTATTGTAATAATTGCCAAAGCATGTACTACGAATACGTCAAAAAACTAAATGTCAAAACTGTCGTGTTGTTGGTGTTGCAACAATTTAAAAACAAAGTTCTTGATGATAAACCCTTTATGTCGCATCTGATTTTAATAACTATAACTCTCTTATTTGGCTTATCTTAAACTATTCTATACATACGATACTACACCACGAGGCAGAACTCTACAGCAAGGGTCCATCTTGTTAAGTAAAACCGTAGGGCCAGATATAATGCCTCCAAGCGTATTGCGCAAGTGTAATTGTACTAAAGAAAGAGACGATAAGAAAGATAAACAGCCTCAAATTAAAAATCAACAGTGCCCATCACTGTGGATTTTCAGTTATTTGCCATTTTGAGTATAAGCTATTTTAATATTAAATTAAATCCGCTTAGATAACATGATTACATGTTTCAGTCGAGACCTTAGTGAAATTTGTAATTACTAAAGCTACAATTACCCTAAATAATAAATTTGCTTTCGTGTTAAACCTTCTGTAAAATTATCTATTCCTAAAACAATTTTAGAAAACCTTGAAGGAAAGTAGAACGGAAAACTACAACGGAAGGGTGCTGAGTAATGTAAGACCTACTGTAACTAGGTCACTGACAAAATACCACCTACTAACCCACAGTTCTGCTATTTCGGAACAGCTATACATATCAAACTTAATTTGGACGACGTGAACAGAATGAAAACAGACAACTCTGAACTCTAAATGAAATCTCTGAAGTTTGCAAATGCAATGAGTAACAATGAGTAAGATTGAAGAAGTAACACGTTTACAGCTTTCAAGAATGTGGTCTTGTCTGTCTGAGAGCTCGAGTGGGAATTTCTGCCCGCCATTTGGTTTCAATGTAACATGTAATAAATTGCATAGACAGTAATTTGGAAGGCGACAAATCTTTAGGGTACTTCTCAGTGTATTGTGAGACCTATCTTGGGGAAAGACATAATGCGTTATGTAATGTACTTGACGTGAATTGAGTTTATATATTTATTTGTCTCTTTACGGCTTAGTTAACCTTTGGTCAAGTTGTAATATTGTTTATATAGTAGTAATAATAATCTTTATTACTGAAAAGAAGTACCTACTCGTATATCTAATTAGCATTGTTAGGCTCAAACAAAATTACCCGTGATTGTAATTTCTTATCTAGTAATGAGACAAGCAAAACGTGTGCTGCGCTGACCAATGACGGTTGCAAAAATTGCAATCAACCATCGGCTGGAGCTATTGACAGCAGGATTAAAATATCTTCTATGTAAATGAAACTATCTGTTCCAATGGTAAATAGATATTCCAATTTCTTACTGTTAATAAGTAAAAACCCTGGTCTTCGCATTTCGAATGACATATATCATGGGACAACCATATAACTGCAATCAGTAAAAGAGTCTTCAGTTCAGCACATCATTTAACACGTTTCAAAACTCAATATTACAGATATCTGAAAACAGTGTGATACGATATACCTACAGAATGGTATATGAGACGGCTATAAAACTCATCATCTCTAAACTTACATTTGACTGAATACGACGGACGACCTGATAGGTATCTAAACTTCAAAGGGTCTTTGTAACCTTTACTTGGCTCATTTACACGGCTTTAAATTTCTTAAAATAGAATTGAATTGCGAGCTATGAAATTACAGAGGGAGGAAATTACCTAAACTAAAAGTAATTAATTATCATTGTCTTTTTCCTTAATAAACTTACATGTATGATTCAAACTTTCATAAATCTGTCATTTACGCACCGATCTTGTGAAAAGGTAACCCGTGGAGATGGGGGTCACGCACAACCCTCATTGTCGCGTTGAGGAAAACCACACAAAAAAGAGGACCGATCTTCCGTTTACATTTTATAGCGTATCTTCCTCGATCTTCGGACTATGGTGTGAAATACCAATACAATCAATCACTCCACGACAGGTCTCGACACTGAATAACGGATGCATGTCACACCACGGTGACTGACCTTAATTGAATTCCACGTTTTTAGACAAAGTGAAATAGCTCCGCATCCCGGTAAAGGTATCTACAGAAGGTCGTTTTAGATTAGGTCGAAATTCTACCTTAGTATATTTTAAGATAATAAAGTTTTCGCATGGGCTCTTTTGGAAAATGAATATTCTTATTAACGGCAGCTGGGTTCAATAATATTTATCTACAAAAAATACATATCGCAGGTTGTGCTTCATGTCACGGGTACTTGTCTAATACTTGTTATGGTTCTATCTTCTTATAAGCGAAACTAAGTTTTGCAAGAGAGAACGAGATGAGTCGCTAGTTTACTGCAGATTCTTAAAAATTTCAATTTTATTTAAATAAATATACAGGTAACGCGAGGAGTTCAGAATTTATTTCTATACACCACGCTTACCCGTGAAAGCTTTCAATGCTACAGTGCTATGCGATACTGCTTAGTGTTTGTTTTTTGTGAACTCCTACATTTTTACATTTGCCATTTGTCAAGTTGATTATCATGATGGCATCAGGTGAGATTTTTATTCAACTAGTCAAGTCACAGTCACATATACAATGAAGTCATTATGTCAATGTCCTTTCTAAGTCACGCTCCAGTAAAGTAGGGATTATCAAGATTTTCATTATTAAAACTTGTGAAGGTGAGTGATGAGGAAAACACAATAGCATCTGTATAATTTTATGCACTTTGCCTACACTCGTGCACCTTCACGAACACAACGGTTTATTCCAAGACTTTTACACGTCAAAATTCTAAGAAATACAAATCTAGTAAATGTAAACAAAATGAATGATAACCAATGGTGAGCTATTCCCGTCGTTGCTTTCACCGTGCTTTAATTTGCCCCTGTCATTTCATGGTAATTTTTTTGATGATTTTTTCTTTTTTTTTTTTTAATTTTTATAGTTTTATATCATTAACCTATGTCAGTTTTAATTTATTGTAATGTGTTTATGTATTAAAATTTATAAATATCATATACTTACCAAATTCTAAAGACACTGTCATATAAAAAAAGGCGTAGAGCTATGAATAATGACGGTAGAAGTTAAAACACTTAACATTAATGAACACCTGTACAATACAGTCAACTGGATTGTAACACATTAATCTCTTTTAAGTGACGGTATTTAGGCATATTTGGGTCAGATTTTACCCAGCAAAGCTCTATGAATAAATTACTTTAAACAGAATGAGGTACTTTTGATAATAGGTTGTGTATACACTCAGTGAGCCCGAGCCTGAATCTGAATTGAATAATTGTTCCGCAATTCGTTCGATGCGGTACGATAATGGTTTTATTTTGTTAGGGGTTTGAATATGCTTTGGTTAAATTGAAATGTAGAAACATTTTTAAATGAAAACTATATTATATTTCAAATCGTCTGTGTTTGAATGGTCTAAAGGTAAACGTCTGTTAGAATCTTGAAACAATTTAACTTAAAATAACATCTATACTTAATATTATATAGAAGAAAGATTTGTTTGCTTGTGTGTTTGTATTTAGTAGGCTTCGAAACTAATGGACCGATTTGAAAAACTCTTAAACCATTACAACCCTACATTATTAACGTTGACTATATATTTTGATTCATCATCATCATCATCCATCACCACATGGGTGTAACCGCAGAACAGCTAGTTGAAAAAAATAATAAAAAGCAAATAAAATAATATGAACTTTACGCATAGGATTTTTCAACGTAGAAGAAAGGATTTGTATCGTTGAATACCATCAAAAACAATAGTTTAAGGTATCCTCTATGAGCGCTAAGTGGCGCAAAGATTTTATTTTATTGTAAAATGCAAACTGGTTTCAGATAAAATTATATGTATAAATATGTAGAAATTATTTTAGACATTTGGTAATGTAATACAGGTTAAGAGCACGCTGCTGAATTGCTAGTTGCTATTTGTACTAGTATGTGTAAAGTTATGAATTGTGTAGAAGTCGAAGCATAGAGGCATAGAAGAAACCATATAAAAAAGCAATTTCCTCTATGCGTCGAAGTTGTAAATTTACTAGCTTATAAGTATAATAATTAACAAAAAATTAACAGGTAACTAGATGAGAATTAACACATTGAATACTTTTTAAAATCATCATCATCCATCAACACGTGGTTTCAGCTAGAAATTAAGAACTGATACGAATTGATATCACTTTGACATTCTTAATGTTTACTTCAATCGAATAGGTATAGAGCAGTCAGGTACACTAAAGTCTACTCCACGAGTATTGGGAAAGATATATAGAGAATGTATACGCTTCTTCCCATTTACCATAAATTTACCTTTAAGTTTATGAGCTACGCCTTGTCTTAAGGATATTTCCCTCGTGTAACAAATGTAATATAAGTTAGACGAATATTCTCTCGTGGTGGTAAACAAGTTATAATGGAACCAGTAGGTACCTATCCAAAAATAGATATTACGCCAAAATTACTTCCTGAATGAACAAACTGTTACTCTTCCAACAACAAATTGATTAAAATTTGGCGTAGGCTGCTATTATATTATTTTGACCTTTTATCTCGATAGTACGAGAGCCCCCGACTAAAATTTTGTCTCATAGCAATACAGCCAAAACCACATCAAATTGATAACGATTATTCTGAACTCGAAAATACCAACGACATTTTCAGCGTAGCGTTTGACCCGACTGAATTTTCAAAAATGTCAACACATTTTATCGAAGTGTATCATAGCAATCTGTCTGATTTTCAGACTGTGGTTGAATGATACGAGGGTCATTTGAAAAGTTCTTAGCCTAACATGGTTAAAGTCATTGGATTTTTTTATAACTACCCTCATTTTGTAGTTACATTATTTAGCAACAAGTATACACAGTTTAGTTTATTCACAGTAACTCATTGTTCGTTTACACGTGATACCGTAAGTCAAGTCAGAGCTATTTTTGAAAATGGATAAAATTGAACATCGTGCAGTGATAAAATACCTGAATTTGAAAGGTTTAACTCCAAAAGCTATACATGAATACATGTCTGCTACTTTGGGTGAGTCCTTCGTATGAGACTGTTAAAAACTGGGTGGCAGAGTTTAAACGTGGTCGTGAGACCATTCAAGATGAGCCCCGTAGTGGCCGGCTTTCGACTGCTTCCACTGATCAAAACAAAGAAAAAATCTGTGATTAAATTTTATCTGATCGAAGATTGACCGTCGAGGAGATAGCTAAGACTGTAGGCATCTCATCTGAGCGAACACATCATATAATTACTACTGAACTTGGATTCTCTAAGGTGTCTGCGCCGTGAGTACCGCGACTGCTTTCAGTGGAACAAAAACGCAACCGACTCACAACTTCTCGCGACTGTTTAGAGTTATATGAAGCTGACCCAATAGAATTTGTTGAAAGATTTATAACCATGGATGAAACCTGGGTTCACCACAATACACCCGAGACAAAAGAACAGTCGAAACAATGGAAAAGAGCAAGATCGCCCACCCCAAAGAAGGCAAAGGTGGTTTTATCGGCGGGCAAAGTCATGGCATCCGTTTTTTGGGATGCAAAGGGTATAATTCTCGTGGATTATTTAACAGAAGGGTGAAACAATAAACTCCGATTACTATTGCAACCTGTTGCGTCGTTTGAGAGAAGAAATCAAAGAAAAACGTCCAGGTTTATTGAGAAGAAAACTCTTGTTTCATCAGGACAATGCGCGCGTTCACACCTTTGTGCAATCCATGGCAGAAATCCATCAATGTGGCTCCGAATTGTGACCTCATCCCCCATATTCACCGGATTTAGCACCGTCCGACTTTTATCTGTTCCCAAAGCTGAAAAAATTTTTAGGTGGTAAACATTTTTTTACAAATGAAGAGGTCATAGCCGCCATGAACGCTTATTTTGAGGAGTTAGACGAAGATTTTTTTTAAAACGGGTATCGAAGCCTTACCGGGTCGATGGAAAAGCTGAGCTTGAGCTCGGAGGAGAGTATGTTGAAAAATAAAAATAAACTCAAAATCGTGTGGTTTCATTAAGTATGTTAGGCTAAGAACTTTTCAAATGACCCTCGTAGCTCTAAGATACCGAAAGTATTTTTTTAGAAATCAGTAGCAGATAAAGCTACCGACCAAATATTTTTTCTAATAATAATATTAAGTAAAATAGTGCTTCATTACACATGTGCTCTTTTATCCAACAATTCACAAAACCGAATACCACTGCAGTGGATAAATAAACACAAGTGTTTAATCGACTAGCAAAAAGGAGGGATCTCAATAACACGTGTAATATAGATAATGTATGACTACGCTAAACTATTTTCGTAGATCGTGCGGTTATGATGATGCTTTTTTGTTAGTCTAATCTCAATCTGATCATTGTTTGCTGAAACATTTTTTGTGTTATGCTCAATAGTAGAAACACAGCTGTGCTTCTATTATTAAGCAAAACACATTTTATTAAAATACAGTGTTGTTCTATCTGTATTATATTACAGTTTCAAACGTGGATATTAAGTAGCACATATTCTAGGGATTCAATACTTATTTCTGTAGTATTGTACTCAGATTCTATGATCAGTAGTAGAAGTAGATTCCGTATTTCTTTTATTCAATAATTAGCTGCACTCTGCGGTTTCACCTACGTGGTGATGGATGATAATGATGATAAAATAAAAGTAGCCTAAGTTACTTCTTATAACATTAGCTTTCTGCCAGTGAAAGTTCCGTGAAAAAATGTTCATCCGTTTCCGAGATTAGCTGGAACAAAAAGACAGACGACAATTATAAAAATAGTTTTTTTTATGTAAATGCCGTATATACTTTCATATGCATTTATTGGAAATCTGTTAATTTGGAATTACAAACAGACACTTCAATTTTATTTATCTGCATATAGATTTCTGTTTAGATTACTTGTATTATCTTTTAAAATATTTTAAATGGCGACTTTTTTGTATCTAAACATTAATCTTCGAGCAAATAAAAATATTCCATTGTTTGCGGTCCCAAACTAAATCAAATATCTCTTTCCAGCGAAACATCGGATTTCCTGGGGCCGGATCTTTAGAGTATTGCGTTTGTTATACAACAGGTAACTCTGATGTATTATAAGAGAAGATCGTTCAGGGAAGCTCGTCCGGAATGCAAAGGTTTGGTATTCAACCGCACCCACGGTACAACTGGTAGCTATGTCGGAATTTAATGTTTCGCCTACGCTACCCTGTGTTGGAAGGAAGCCAGTTTCCCACACACTTTATACTCGCTTAGGAAGTGAACCGTTTACCGTCGGATGTTAAATATTAACTGCCCTTACGAGAGCTGTAACTACAGTTAATAAAGCGTAAGTATTCGATCCTTACATTTGAAATTGGCGTTTTGTTGAACTGGACTCTTTGATCTCAAATATCTGGCGGTTGGCAAGGAATTCCAAATTTAAATTTATTTCATTTTAGATGCGCTCACGGTTTCACCCGTATGGCAGTGGATGATGATGATCATGAAAGTATCATATATGTTAATCCAGCGCCTCAATTAGCTCCATTTCATCAATATTGGCCCAGTCATTTGAGCATTGAAAAAGTAACAAACATCCATACATACAAACTTTTGCGTTTATAATATTGGTAGGATTTAGGCTTTAGGGTATTTGTGTTTCGAATTTAGTGACTCATTTGTTTTCACGCCTTTTATTTTTTTTGTCAACGGTGTGCTGTGCGATTCTGTGAGGATTCGTCGACGAGCTCGTCGACGAGCTCACCGATGTCAAATACTTTATCAAATATCGCCCTTGCAAATAAGGTTGTTTTCCCAACGTTTCTTGTCATCGCGTCATTTGTTTCACGGATGTTGTCAAAGATGCAACGATGTTTGCTCTGAGAGAATCACTGGCTGTTCACAATATGGAAAACTTAAAATATCACTTTTTTTACGAATAGGAGTTCTACCGTGGCACAAAGACTGCAGAAAAAGCTCGAAGGGGTTAATTACGCTAATACGCTAGGCTAATTACGTGTAAGGGGACACTACTTTAATGGACATCACGATGCTTTTTGGTTCCAACTTTTTCGTTCTGGAAATGTTGACCTACAGAACAAACCTCGAGGACGAGCGGAGTTGTAGTTGACAACAAAAAAGGATTAAAGATGATCGTCGAAGCATATCCATCGCAAACCACATCCGAGGTAGTTATAGGTAGAGATAAGGATAGAACAATGCATATGAACCAAATTTACAGAATCAGTATCAACCATGTCATAATCGTCTACCTAGCAGTAGTATAAAGTCTTTATGTATTTTTTTCTTTATATATACATAAAATTAATTAATTTCTCCTGGTCACACTTTAACTTAAGAACGGCATTACCGATTTCATTCATATTTTTTAAATGTTTTCTAATATTTGGAAGAAGGTTCAGGTTACATTTTTTAAAAATAAAGATGGGAGGTTATGGCGAGGCCGAAGGCCGAGCCTACTACCCGAACGAAGTCGAGGGCAGTCGCCAGTCTATATATATTTAAGAATGAACCCCTATTTCTCCTGGTCACGCTATAACTTGAGAATGGATTTTGAAGTGTTTATTAGTGTCAGGAGAAGGTACATATGAAATAAAAACCATGAAAAGGTAAAGTTCCATTTTTCAAATATCTTGAAGAATGGCGGCTCTATGTCAGTTTTGACAACTCCAGTGAGAAAAAAAGTTTGTAACTTGATGACTGGAGCTGACAAAAGTGACATAGAGCAGCCATTAGATTTCTATTAACATTTGTTAGCAACTGAGATAGCCCTACAGTACGGCTATTATGTATCTCAGTTGCTAACAAATGTTGATTGAAATCGAAAAAAATGGCCGCTCTATGTCACTTTTGTCAGCTCCAGTCATCAACTTACTGACATTTTCGCTTACTGGAGTTGTCTAAACTGACATAGAGCCGCCATTTTTCAATATTTCAATCAACATTTGTTAGCAACTGAGATACATAATAGCCCTGCTGGTCACGCTATAATTTGGGAACGGCTTTACCGATTTCATTCATCTTTTTTTAAATGTTTTCTACCGACTTCCAAAAAAAGGAGGAGGTTCTCAATTCGCCTGTTCTTTATGTTTGTTACCTCATAACTTTCGATAGGGTGAACTGATTCTCAAAATTATTATTTTTTTTAAAGCTGGCGCTTCCCGTGTGGTTACATTTATAACTTCATCAAATTTGGTGCAGTAGTTTTTGAGTTACACTCCAATAACTTATTTTGAACAAAGGAATAGAATGGAAGTCGGTATGAAATTTTTCAAATTGCACTTGTCTAATACCTACTTTACACCGATTTAAATAAAATTTTATATGGTAGCTTATATCCCTGGTCAACATATAGGATACTTTTGATACCGGTAAATTAATAAGTTCCCGTTGCATAGTTAAAACTGTAATTTTACCGTATCTCGCGAGGCCACGCGAGCGAAGCCGCTGGCGGGTCAGCTGGTACCAATAAAAAATTAATTTCGTCATGACATTCATCAATATGTATAGCATATGGCACATATATTTTGGTGCATTTTAATGCTACAGCGTAGTGACACCATTAACTATTTGCCTAGAATTAGAGATAGCTACCCTAGAATACTGAGAGACGGAGTTTATGTATTAAAGTGTAAAAGCATTAGATAACCTTAATAGTTTGCGGGCATCTAATAAGAGGCAAATCTCATCTCTATGCATAAGCCGGTAAGGTTTAACATGGATTTTTCTTGTCTCTTGTTATTCAAGCGTGGGCGATGCCTGTTATTATGTTTCTCGTCACTGAGGATAATCTATTTAAGGAGGCGTCAGCAGAACGAATATTGAACGCCTCATTAGAGCTTTTTAGCTTCTAAACATATAAACAAGACTACATTGTTGCGATAATGTTAACAACTATCTTGGGGCCTGGAGAAACTGTTTACTACAGATATAATATGCAAGTCATGTGTCAAGAACTGCTAAGTTAGAAAAAAGATAATCATCATCATCATCATTATCAGCCCAAATTCGTCCACTGTTGGACCAATAAGTTTTACAATATAACTAGCTGCGGTCCGCGGTTTCACCCGCGTGGTGATGGATGATAATAGGGATGAATTAAATATAGCATATGCTACTCAGGCATAATGTAGCTCTAAACTTGTGAAATAATTGTTTGAATCAGTTTGGTAGTTCATACAGGTATCCATTACAAACAAACAAATATATATTTCCTTTTTATTGTTAGAGTAGATAAGGATTAATTCCAAGGTACGAATAATGTGGCTAGGGGTCAAAGCACGAACAATTTCCGAAAAAGTATTCGTACTGTAAGCGTCAATATGTCACGCAACGTACAAACTATGAGGTGTCGGTAATCTGAGGTTTAAGTCTGAGGTGTCTGCGTCACAGTTACCCTAGGGCACACAACATGGCAGTTTGCATTTTATCATTTAATCGGTCCAGTGACCGATTAGAATTAGTTCAACAAGTTATTTCACACTTTTTTGTGCAGAAGTCGGGTCTATTTTTTGATATTTTTTTTATCTACGAGTATAATTTATTTTGTGTTCATAACGCGCTTTGTCTCCATCTCTTTTCAACTTCAAGTAGAAGTATTTTACGTTATCTTTGTGTGTCCCTCTA
Organism: Selenia dentaria; assembly: GCA_917880725.1. NCBI lineage: Eukaryota > Metazoa > Arthropoda > Insecta > Lepidoptera > Geometridae > Selenia > Selenia dentaria. The sequence goes on along the minus strand of OU862888.1, from coordinate 12,327,827 downwards.
TTGAGTCACAAAGACAGGCAAGGACGTGTTATAATAAAGTTTTATTATTTATTTTGATGAGGTCGATTGAGCTTTAAGAGCGAGTGAAAACTCACTCGACCGCAAGAGTGCGGATAACGACGTGAAAATTTTCTCTCATACCGTTGTTTCCCGCACCCATTAACACAAAAACCACACATGTGGGTAGATGCAGGCACTGAAGTATTAAGTGGGCCCTTGATAACTTGAGATCAAAGTAAATTGAAAATGTATCCTACAAAGATTAAACAAATGGTTGTAAACAAATATACTTACGTTCCTGCACATAACGAATATTGAGAGATATTACGTTTTCATGAATACATGACAGATAATTTTTATTGTTAAAAAACATATACTATATTAACTGAATATCTGTATATCGTTATTTTTCTTTATACTACAGTAAAACTGCAACTAAGCCAAAACTGTAACTTAAATTATTTTTTGAATCCAATTATCCCCATTTAAAGGCAAAAACATATTATTTAAATATAGGTCTCTTTGGGCATGCATCACGTCTAATGTAATAGAGTGATTTTTATTAACATTTAGCATAGTTAGCAGGGTTGATGATCAAATATGTTGACGAAACAGTCAAAATAAAACAACTTGAGGTTCCGGTACTGAAATGTGCTTCATGAAGATCTAAAGGTTGTTGCACCGGAATACCTCCATCCTAAAATAAATTGTGAACATTATTCATAATGCAAAAGGCAAGATTAGGTGATAGTCACTACTGTTATGCTCATAAATTTCTATAGTATGTATCTAATTTAAGTAAGTAATTCTAAAGAACAGTATTGAGAACGAAAAAAACCGGTAAACTCGAGACTAAAATCAAGGAATTTTACTCAAGAAAGTACCGTTGTCCTAATAAACTTTGTGATTGGACGTTAAGGCGCAATATTCTATTGGTAAAAAAAAATTACCAAAAATGGCACCGACCACTCAAACGTGTGAAACAACTTGTTGAAATCGCTACCGAAAAAAAAATATCACTTTCTTAGTAACATGTGTTACATGCCCATGGACGTTAACAAATGATGAAAATGTATCCGCCTGAATTACAGTTTAAAAGTAACATGAACGTCGTGTAAATACCTATGTATTTTCTTCAGTGTCTGCTGCATATATAAATAGAAAATGATGATGAAGTGGCTGTCAAAGATAAGATATTTCATGCGATTGAAGGGTTTTCCTTGCCTCTTACGAATAAACAAATTGAAATGCAGCTTCATTTTTTTAACCATTATCCCTTTTTGTTCCAGGTCAAAATGATGGATCGGAAAAGAAGTCGGTAAGTTAGACACATCTGCAGTGCGAGCTCGGAACTGTCAACATCGATAAAATATCTTATATGACTATAAATTATGTGAAATATTACGATCGTTTTATCAATTTGGCCCACATGCACGTTCCATAGTTAACTTTACTAACTCGGAGTTAACTGCTAAGTGCTAACACGGGTTTAAATAAACCTTACGCCATTAAAGGTTAGGAGTAAACCTACGGTTATTTTTTTAATATATAAGCCACAAATGTGGAAGGGTTTAGTCGCTAATAACATAATGTGTACCTAGATTATTTTGTGGGTCGTTTAGTTAAAACATTGAAATGATTAATTATTTTTTATTATCTGATGATGGCGAAGAAGCCATTGAATATGCTTCAAGCTTCTATGATAGAAGGGTAGCAGAACGGTGTGTTGTCACATTTAGTCAATGTTTTATCGTGTAGAATATGGTACAGACTCGTATAGGCTGATGGCACAACGCTTTGATATTGAAATGATAATCTTTATTTCCTCTTTACAACCGTGTTAAATAATAGCAACAGGAGAATACGAGTGTACGACGGGAAAGTACGAGTGAATATCTACTCACAAGTAACACTACTTGTGAGTAGATATTCACTCGTACTTGTGTATACCTATACGATAGAAAAATGGAGGACGACAGACTCAGAATTTCTGTGACCAGCTTATAATATCTATCTATATATAATATAGATCTACTCAGCTTATAATAGGTATCTACTATATAGGTTGTTAAACTAGATATTTAATGTAACCTATAGAATCGCAGTTTCACGCTCACGCTATTTCCACCTTAATAACCGGACCATAGGAATAATTATTTGATAAAAAATATATAATTATTAATTTAGATAAATATATACACAAAACAGCCACAATACAATTTTGACTTGACAGGACTCCGTTTTTCGCAGCGCCACCAAGCGTGATAAATGGCGAGCATTGCTCCCATTCTCGAACACTCTAGTTTTGGCGCGGCCGAATGTTTCGGTAATTTTTTGGCCGAAACCGAAACTAGGGCCGGATATAAGGGGCAGCTGGAATTTTTATGATGGAGTTCAAATCAAACAGCAATCAGCTGTAGAAAATGCACCATATAACTCTTCTTATAAGATATATTTTGTAGTGTTATGCGATCTGAGAACTGTGCATATGCCAACATAGGGAGAAGTTTGCAATAGACTCACCTTTTAAATTACAATGGACATTCATATCGCCAGTTGATGTGAATTAACGTATTTTATTTAGTTTTCATATGGTCAATTTGCCATTCAAGTCATATAAGTTGAGAATTATATCAATTGTTATATATCTTTATTCTCTAATTAATTCGTTCATAATTTATTTTATAATTATTTGAATAATATAGTTATAAATAATATATACGATTGAATTAATAATTATTATGATTTATATTAATCAACAATGTAGGTACTATTTGTATTTATTATTAATACTATAGAAATCAAAATAATGTATGTACCTGTTGTTTTGTAACTTGGCGTTACTAATAAAATATTCATTGATTCAGCCATTCTACTCGTATATGTAACTGAGCTACAAGCAAAGTCGGGTGAAATAGGAAGCTTTAAGACCAAACTCGTCACGCACGTGCGCAATAAATGGCCTTTATTCATGGATGAATATTAATATTACTTGTCACGAAGTCCCTAATAATTTAGTCGACAAGCTAAAAAAAAATTTTACCAAAAGATGGAACGGACTTCATTACAAAAAAGTGTGAAGTAACTTGTTGAAAGCGGCACCATGATAGTTCAAAAGTAGGTACCTCTTCTAAATGGTGTTATATATTATTATCTCATTGATTTATGACAATATTTTTTTTTAACAATTTTTTTTTTCATCTTATTTTTTACACATTTTTTTGCGCATGGTATCGACTTTGACAAGTTATTTCACACATTTTGGTAATGAAGTCGGTCCCCTTTTTTTTGTTAAAAATGTTTTTTCACTATGTTTAGTGACCCTTGCTTATTACAGGATCGATTGTCATTCACCGTCAATGATGATATTAAGATAGGCTTAACACTTTTAATATAATATCGGTATCAATTATAATATTTAGGTTTGTTACATAAAAGCTCTGATGTTTTCAGTAAGCTCTTAAAGTATATTTACTTATTAGCTTTAAATCATCCAGCGTACTAGAAATATCCATTTACCCAGATGGACGTACAACCTGTGAAACCGAAAGTGCAGCCATTAAATTGAAGTCCTTCGTAATTGCCGGCATAGCGCAAAACCTCTTAGCTGGAGATGACAGATTGACATTATCAAATAGCGTGCCAACTGAGGTAAATTTTATTTAGGTACTAAACTATATTTATTTGTCCTATAATAATCTGTGCGTCACTTAGGCCTTGGCTGAAAATCAGCGCTGTAGGTTCTCCCGCAGTATTATGCTGAGCCAGGTCCTCTTTTGGACTGTACACGACAGCAATGTTTCTGCTACCTTATAAAATGTTATGTCCTTCATTACGTTTTTTCTTATTATACATAGTTTATATATAAATAGTACTTCATGTTTTTTTATTGTATATTTTTTGCTGTGGTGTGTTTCTATGTCCGAAATAAACATTTTCTTTCTTTCTTTCTTTCTTTCTTTCTTTCTAAACGAGACGAGCAAGCAAAATAAAGAAGAATATTATAACTCTTAATCTTACGTTTCAAATATTTTATCGTGTCTGGATATTCGAGTTCGAGTTATCGAAAGTTTTCGAAGTCAATTATCTGATACACATGCATGAAAAAACTTATGCGTTAGTTTGTTTGGTGTTATTAGGAATTCATTGCAGAGATTATCTAACCTATACTTTTAAAGTCTAATTACTCTAATGGCTGGTATTTCATCTAATGGATGGATGGATTGATGATGTTAGTCGGTGACGGTGATATCGATCACAGGGAGATGCAATGACACGCAGGCTAATTTTATCCCGAAAAATATTATCAAAAAACGATATTAAAAAATATTTAGTGACACTTCCGCTGAAAAGAAAACAATGATTTTGGCCTATCTGGGAGTGTGCACCACCCTCCCTCCCGCATAAAATGCTAATAGGAAGAATACAAAATACGTCTATCGACGAGTCAACATCTCCTAAGGATACCTCGTGTAGAGGCGAACACGTGTCGAATCGGTTTTGGTTTATTTGGGGTTTCTTGTGTGTTTTTTATTTTGTATTCTTCCTATTAGCATTTTATGCGGGAGGGAGGGTGGTGCACACCCCCAAATAGGACAAAATCATTGTTTTCTTTTCAGCGGAAGTGTCACTAAATATTTTTAATTTCATTTTCTGATGGATTTCCGCAAAGTAACGCCTGAATCAATAAATTATCAAAAATATTATCGTTGAATAGTGAGTTTTACGGAACTGCGGGGTGCTCCTAATTCTTTTGTTTTGTAAGCTTATCTAGTTCTTCTCCATGCCAAAGGAGGGTCGGTACAACATGTATTTTCCTCCATTCTGTCCTGTTGGTCATCATGTCATCCTTCACAACTTTCGCATACATATCATCCGTCACGCAGTTTATCCATACTTTTTTCGGTCTTTTCTTTTGTAAGCTAAAATAGTGCGGAAAACTTATTTAACTTTTTAACCGACTTCAAAAAAGGTGGAGGTTTCTCTATTCGACCGTATATTTTTTATGTGGTTTCGCGGATAACTTCGTCGTTTATAAACCAATTTTGAGAATTTTTTTTTGTTTGGTAGCGTATATTTACTTCCGAGGTTGGGATTACCTTTAAATTTCATCAATTTTGGTGTAGCAGTTTTTAAGTTACACTCCAATAACTGAAATGTGTTTCGCCTATAATGATTTAATGATATCATCATTGACGGTGAATGACAATCGATTCCGTAATTAATAAGGGTCACTAAAAATGAAGAAAAAAATTACCCAAATACGGAACCTTAAAATAGCTTGTCGAAGTCGGTACCATGCACACAATATTGTGATAATAGGTACTTTGAACTAACATGGTATCGACTTTCGTTACCGTTTTAGTGTTGAAGTCGGTTCAGGCTTTTGTTTATTTTTCATACTACATAGGAGAGTGTTTAATTCTACGAAGAAATTAATAATATCAGGAAGCATAATTCAGAACAAATTACATAAAAAGTGACTCTTTAAACCAAAGCGATGTACTCGTATCATTCCAAATACGAATTAGAAGAATAACGAATTAGATTTGAGGTGTGCTCGCTTGCAAAAAAAATGTCCGACTGATGACGAACACGACTTTTGTTGGGTAATTTTTTTAACGCAGTTACGTTTCCTGACTTATAATTTCTTCGTAGGTTTGATCACTATCTCACTCGATGTTAAGTGAGGATGCGGTCTACGATAAATTGCACCTGCCTAGAAAATTCCTTCTTAATCGTCTCTTGTAGACATCAACATCGAAACATAAATAAATGCAATGAATAACAGTACTTACGCATTATGAATATTGAAGCATAATAATCCGTGCGCAAATTATATTAAAGCCGCAGTACCGTGCGTCTGTCAATTCTTAGATGGAATGGATCTATAGCATGATCTTAATATAAAATATAAAATGTATCTATTAAAAATCGCTAAACAAATACCTAGCTTTGCGTAATTGTTCAAGGATTTGATGCCTTGCCTGAAATAGAGGGTTATACTCCTTGTTAGCTATTGAGGTCTTCTCTCAACTAACTCGAGACCCTCAAGCCGAGCTGTCCCACAGATGAAAACAGTAATTCATCCCTGATTATGTGTATGTGTGAAAGACCAAATAATTGCAATGTCCTATAACCTTTAAAAAAAGTATAAGCCATGACAAATTTCGTTCTGACTAATATCCTAAAATAACAGGTAAGCGTTTACAACTTATCATTTTCTGAAATCATGCTAAGCTTTTTATTGGAGTCTGGATCGATCGATGTTATAAAAAGGGTATCCATTTTTGTAAATGTTTCACGATTTGGACGTGGACACATTCGGGTACAATTGAGTTTCATTTACGGTGTATTTTGCGGGACTCTTTTTTGTACGTCGAAAATAGAGATTTATTACTTGGGTTTGAAATACTTTAGTTGCGAGTATGTTATCAAATTCTCAATGTTACTTTTAATACATGTGCGTTGTGTAGCGTTATGACTAATCGCAGATTCTGGCAAAACTGGTGTTATAATTGGGGTGTTATAAATTTGGTCTCAAAACTTGTCAATATCTTGTTTCTTTACTTTCGATGTGGCTTTTAATATATTAATACATTAGTAATTGGTACTAATGCTTGTTCAGAACACCTAAAACCTGCGAACTAAAATCTCATCAACATCATTTCAGCCGTAGGACGTCTACTGTTAAACACAGGCCACCCCCACAATTTTCGAAAAGGCTAATTTTCCAAAGGTTGGAAACGACCTGCACCCATCGTTCACTTGCCGGTCAGAACTTTCGGCCCCAGCGGCCATCTGTTCTGCGTGCTATGTGTCCTGCCCGCTGCCACTTCAACTGGCTGATCTTCTGGGCTATGTCGGTGGCTTTCTCTCTAATACTGATTTTCTACGGATTTAATCGTGTAGACAAACCCCGAGCATAGCTCTCTCCATAGCTCGTTGCAAGACTTTGAGCTTACACAACATAGCTAAAATTATATGCCATAATTTACTACAATTTTACTAAATTATGGTAGTTCTTATTTTATCTATATAGGTAGTTCATATTTAGTCTAAATTCCTATAACGCTTGTGAATAACAGTTCCTTGTTAGGTTTATTCAATCGTGGGTTCAATTATTTAGTGCAAATTTAATCGTCATGTAACTTTGCATTCTCTAAACTGATGTAAAACTACCCACAATTGAATAGAATAATCATATTTATTTTTAGAATTTTTATTCTAAGTGTAGCACGGATGTAAATTTAGTTATAAACAGAAAAAGAACTGTCATAATTCAGTATTCTCCGCAAGCAAACTGCTACAATTATTAGATTATAATGAAATCCTCATCAAATCAAGTCATGTTTCATTTAAATCCATCCCGGCATACTTCGTGATATTCGGCTTCATGCTCAGTCTTAATGCATTTGAGATAAACAGTATCAGATACTCATTTCGAATTTTAGCACCAATCAAAAACATCACAAAATATTAATGCAAGTCTCATAATTCACATTTCCAACGGTCTGATGATGAATTCTCTTAATAAGCACTTCGTATCTTTGACCCATATTGACGATACGAAGAAATTGCTGACACTGCTATTCCTTTCTAATAGTCCAACTCCTGACTATAATCCTTTTACTTTTAATTATTTTCTCTGTTTGTGATGTTAAGAAGAGTCTTTTGTTTATAGATGAGTTTCTTGGTTTGATTATAGATGAGCGTTTAACATGGAAACCACAGTTGGAAACAGTTAGTCGGAAGCTATATGCATTTGCTAGATCTTTTAAGAGACTTCGGAACTATCTACCTACTGCCACTAAGGTTGCAATTGCACAGTCTCTTCTGCTCCCAGTTCTTGGTTACGTTGATGTTTAGTACATTGACCTTACTAAAGACTAACTAGATAAGCTTGAGTGACTTCAGAACTTTTGCATTAGATCCATATTTAGTTTACGCAAATATGATCATATTTCTTAATTTCGAACCTAGCTCAACTGGCTTACTATACGTCTTCGCCGGTATACTCATATACTCTCTCTTTTTTACACTGTTCTCTCTAGCATCTCTAGCAAGATATGTAAAGGAGCGTTTTATATTCCTTCAAACTAACAGCCATTCTCTTAGGTCATCAGAAAATCTCTCCTTACTTACCCCTGAGCATATTATAACTTAAACCGTGTGTATGAGCTGTCCGCTAGTGGAATGTATTGCCTGTCTTGATCAAACAATCGCAGTCACTTCTTGCCTACACCTTGCTAATTTTCACTACAACAGTGCTTCATTGTTATTTATATGATTAAAGTATGTATTGAGTATTTATATTTTCATTTATTTTGTAATTTATCTATATAACTTATGTATATTGTTTGATTTTTTGTATTATGTGTTTATTTATGTATCTTATTTTTTTATAATAAAACTAAAAGTGGCAACAACTAAAGGCGAACTGCCTTCTACTGTAGTTTATGAATTTCTCTCCACCCTAGGGTTTTCTGAAGAGATCGCTCATTGTACAATGTTATTTGTATAATCTGTAATTGTTGATTTTTATATGGTGTACGTGTAAAGTGTATAAAGTGTTCTATCTTTATAATCTTCACTTATAAAGAAGAAATATTTGTTTGTTTGTTTTAATTGAATAGGCTCCGAAACTATATTTTAAAGAAAGTATATTATTTGCTGATGACATCTCACTACTCTTCAAATGCTCATCAGACGCTAGTGCTATAAATTCAATAAAATACACTTTCTCGGGTATTAAAACATGGATAGAATCTCATAATCTCGAGATAAATATCAGCAAAACAAAAATTATACAATTCCATCCTTACCAGAAAACCCCTTTAAATCTCAAGAGTTTATCAAATACCCTCAACACTGACGAAGTAAATAAATTCAATCTATTAGGTATTACCATTGATTCACACCTCAACTGGAAGAGCCACATTGAGAAAATCAAGGCGAAATTGTCTAAGTTTATATACGCTTTAACAATCTTAAAAGCTAGCACCAATTTAAAAACTGCAATTAGTGCGTACTATGCATACGCCTTTGCCTGGCTATCGTATGGAATAGTTGTATGGGGTAATTGTACTGACGCCAATGACCTGTTTGTATTGCAAAAAAAATGCCTTCGCATATTAGTAAACATCCGTCAACGAGATAGCTGTAAACCTCACTTTATCCGTCACAATATTTTAACAGTTCCTTGTATTTATATTCTGGAAGCATCTATATTCGTAAGAAAGTACCAGTATCTGTTTACCTATAATACAAATCCTCGGCGGGAAAATCAACTCCTAGCACCAGAATCAAAATTAGAAATAGTAAAAAGAGGGCCTCACTGTCGAACAATAAACATATATAATAAATTGCCACTTGATCTAAGAAACGAAACAAATCAAAAAAAGTTTAAGCTAAAACTCAGAGATATATTAACGAAGAAATGTTATTACACCGTTGACGAATTTTTGAAAGATAAAAACGTTTTACACTCACAATGATTATCTATATTATCTTTATTTCTGTTTTATCTCATTTTTGATTAGATCCTAGATATGGGTATACAATTAATTTTTCACGCTTAATTGAATTAGATAATGTAAGTCCTCATACAATTTGAATTTACAATATTTTTACACCTATTTGAATTTGATGACATAATATTTATAATTGTGACATTTAATTTTATTTTGATTTTTATATAAACATAATGAATGAATAATGCATGGTGGAATAAAAATATATTTAATAATGTAGCTGTACTTATAGACTTTAGGTGATGATTGATTGATACACCCATTTGATAATTGTGACAGTTAATTTTATACTTTATATAAACATAATTAATTAATAATGTATAGTGGAATAAATAAATAATATAATGAATAATGTAGCTATGTAGACTTTATAAGAATAGTTTTATGAACTAGGTACATTCTGTTTGCTACACCCTAACAGGGTATGTATTTGTGCTATAGTGTATAAGTGCATGATGCAATGAATGAATAAATAAATAAATAAATAACTACTGGACAGATTTTAAAAATTCATTCACCATTAGAATTTTACATTATCCCTGATGAACAAAGGCTATATAATAGTTTCAAAAAAGTTGAGGATCCATATAAAAACTACGATAATGTAAGCCAAGGCTCGGTGATATTATCTACCAGTATTCTGTCTTCATAGAAACGGCCGAAACGCGAGTTATACCTACGCGCCTCGGTATTGATGTGTACTTGGCATACAGCCAGTCGCGCTGTGATGAACGAACGATGTGATTGTTTTCTAAGCAGTAAGCGTGCAATTTGTGAATATTTGATTGAAATAAGTACAAGTACTTACTTAATGCACTTATAGATTATGTTATGATTGTATTGGTTGCTTGACTTGTTCGATTTATCAATAACGCGCCAGAGATAATTTTTTAATTTCTCTGGAAACTATAAAGTATTTTTACATCTCTACATACTTAGATAAGTAATTTGTTTCTTTTAATAGCTAGGTATTTTGCTTATTCCTCCAAGTAAAATATCTGGATTAATAAACTGTTTATTGTTTCTTGATTATTAATACAAAACATTGTTATTATGTACATGCTAAATGGTAATAATTAAAAATTTTGTCCTAAGTACAATTGCATGTTTAAGCAATGGGATTTGGAACCTATTGCTTAAACTAGGCGCGGACTACTTAACAAAAAAATGCGGATAGACATTCATTATATAAAAATGTGGTATACGAGTACCATTCCTACCTACGCCCGAGTAAAACTTTTCGTACGTCTCAGTTGAGCCTTTTAATGAAATCTACTAAGTAATCAAAAAACACAGGATGTATTTTAATTGATATTTTCCTAATTCATTCACAACTAGTCTTTTTTAAATAAAAAAATATGTAATATTAACAATCACAAAACTAGAAAGAAACTCAAGTATGTAAATGAAATTAAAATACTGTTCGCGGGCAACCCTACCGCGTGTTTACGTACCGCGCGGCTGTAGGTATTTAAATCAAGGATAGGGCCGAGTTACAATACTGGATAGATAATATAACCGTGGCCAAGGGTGTCAAAAATAATACCAAAGAAGTCCTTATAACGCATACGCTGCGGAAACTATTGATAATAGAACAGTTTTATAGAAGACATCAATTTCTACAAAAAATATGTCTAACTATTACATTTCAACTTCTATTTCAGTTAAAATATGCAACAGTAACGCCTCTACCAACTAGGTTACATTATAAGTACATTGGTATTAAACCTTATCTACTCTAATAATAAAGGGGAAAGATTTGATTGTTTGTATGTAATGGATAAACACAAAAACTTCTGAACTGTTTTATAAAATATTTCAATAGTAGAAAGCTACATTAGGCCTGTCTAACCTACGCTATATTTGATTTATCATCATTATCATTAATATTATCATATCCATCACCACGCAAGAGAAACCGCGGAGAGCAGCTAGCTCTTTATATCAATCTATGATCATGTTCAAGTTATAGTTAATCCTAGGTAAAGTTACAATAGGTGTTTGGTAGAAGACCAAATCAAGTGTTTCTGCAGACTCTGGAAGTGGAAGCGATAATATTTGTCTGCGGAACGGTTGGCTATCAAGAGTCCTACCTATATCCTCGTTATCAAGGAGCTTAAACCAAACAATATGCCTAACTTAACATACAATAACGGCTTACCAACAATTCCGTGGCGTCGAGCGGAGCAGCATCAGCTCTGTAAGTCTGTTCTGTTAGTTAGGGAGGGGGGCAGGGAGGATAGGGGAAAATAAACAGACCAACTACAGGCAGTCCCTCTATATCTTCGCTTTCCAATTGTCTTCGGTCCAACTATTCCTGAGGTTCAGATGCTTTCACAGCGCAGATACCAGCCGGTGTCCATTTAACCAATCTAACACTTAGCACGCAACAGTGAAATACAGTGACTACCGAATTTAATCCAGTTAATATTACATTTTACAATCATACACTTCCAAAAAACCAAACTGGCTCGTTAGCCATTTTTACAAGATCAGAGTGTATCATAGATAACGTTATATGCTATGGTTATATGAGAGTATCTCTCTGCCCAAAGTCGCATTACAAATTCAATACAAAAATCCAAGTGACGTAGCGAGCGGCGCCATCTATTGTTAGAGTTCGGGACCAAACAGTAGGTGTATTTAAAGAAAAAAGTTACATGTTGGAATTTGTTAGGCGGAATATTAGCTAGCCAGCTTTTTTCTTTAAAGATACCTTTTGTAACTTAAGAGAGTTTCACTAATTAACTAATCTTTAACGAAGAAAGTGACACAATATTTTCAAACATAAGCTATAGCAACAAAGCAAACACTCGTGGAAATTAACATTTAATCTTGATGAAAACTTTCTTAGCTATAAATAATGCCGATAAAAACTTATTCTTTACTTAATATAGCAACGCTAAAACTGTTCTAAGCTCCAAGAGGGTCTTTTAATATTCTGGTCGGATGTTTGCGCAAAATGTTTTCAAATAGGATTTCATTACTTTGATGTCAACCATCACTAGGCACTTTGTCTGGCGATTAAGCATTTTTTGCTGTCTCTTCTGAATGTAAATCATAAATCCTTGGTAGCTTAGTTGTTTAGCTTGGTTGCTTTTTGTTCTTTAGAAAAAGACAATAATAAGACTTGTTTGTTTTCTTTGTTAAACGGCTTCTGTAGCTAATTGTCACAATTCTGCCAGTGTCCGTACGTATATTATACATGAATTCCGCCAAAGTGTATAATGACTACCCCACAAGTCATTGTATTCAAGTTTTTTTTTTTTTTATACCGAACTGGGTAGCACTTGACCACTATCTCACCTGATGCTAAGTGATGATGCGATCGATAAAACATATATTTCACATTTCCCTGGCTACAGGTTATGTGAGTGAAAAATAATGATATGGGACACCATCCACACAAGGCATTCAGGTCCCAAACTAGGCAGAGCCTGTACTAGATAACCTGATGACTGATATACATGCTAATATACTCATATAGGTAACATATAGGTCAAACAGACGAAAATGAGAAGAAAGTTCCGCAGTTTTAGCGTAAACATAAGACGAACACACGACAAACACACTTTCAAATTTATAACATCGGTGCGTGCAATTGAACTAGTATGACTAAAAATATCAATAGTTTACTCAATTTAACTGCTGATGAAGATACTGTTAGTTGAACTACTGAGAATAGACGGATTATTCAGTGCTGATTTTAGTGACATCACCATAGTTTTAAATGTTTATCGGGACTTATCACGTATTATTTAATATACAATGGCCGTGGTCACGAGCTTCAGCTCGTGACCACGGCCATTGTAACATGGTCGAAACGTCGAGCGAAAGGTACATATTTTTACCTATATTAAATAATACGTGATAAGTCCCGATAAACATTTAAAACATGTGTTCAAATCGCGAAAGTTTAAAAATTACTATCACCATAGTATTGTGAAATATAAATTTAACCTTAAGACGCGGTCCAACCACAATTTTAAAATAATTTACGATGCTTTACGCAACGTTGAAAATCGCTTGTTAGATTGGACGACGTAACGCGAAAATGCGTTAATTTTGTAAGTTTTCTTTATATTTTTCGATATATACTAACACAATTGAAAAAACTGCTGGTTATTACTTTAGTATTATACATTGGCTAAGTATTACCAAAAAAAAATATAGTGTTATCGCTGAAAATTCTGAGAGTTTGGACGTGAAAGTTATTTTAGTGGAGGATCACATTTATTTTAGTTCAGGATTTTTTTCTGCTGAAAGAGAGTTATATTTATGAATTCTATTCGGTTATTAATATTTTCCTATTCCTTTTCTAACCTTTGTATTTTTTTCATAATATACTATCGATCTGTTTCGTTACACTAGGCGTTAAAAAATTCTGCTTTTTCTTTAATCAGGGTACGAGTGCGCCTTAATTAGCATCATTTAACGCGGCTAAAAGCTGGTATTCGGTACCTGTAATACATATGTACCAGTGCTACCGAGCTGCTACAATCTCGGCGACTATTTTTTATTATTGTATTGCTATCGTTTGACAACTATCTTGCCTATTTACCCATGACCAGTACTAGCCCGTTGGTAGCAACCCTGCCTTCTCAGTTGCTGGTCCCGGGATTGATTTCTGGATAGGTCAAACACTTGTGTGCATGAACATGTCTGTTTCACTTATTTTTGGATATGTATAGTATATCAGTCATCAGGTTACCATAGTACAAGTTCTGTCTAGTTTCAGACCTGAACACCTTGTTGTGGATTGGATGTGGATAAAAATAAATTGAAGACACCCACATCGTATCTCTAGGGACACAAACACACAGGTAACCAGATACATTATTTAATGTATCTGGTTACCTGTGTGTACATCATTTGTGGATTACAGATCAACCCTTATGACTAATAATACTTGGTAGCAAATCTGGGTGTCCTATTATACAATATATCTTGCCTTAAAGGTGTAATGTGAGAAAAATATTAAACTTTGTTTTATAAAATACTGGGATCTCTGGGTGCCGATCGCAGAGTTACCCTGGATCAAATCATAATCTGGCGTGCCATCAGGCGCGAGACTAGATTGCATAGTCACTTACGTACAGCATAAAAATAACGTAGGTTTGTTACAGTATTTTAAAAAGTGTATTCTACATTATTTCTTGTGTATTTCGTAGCAAACGGCTAAGGGCAAATATCTTAAAGAAAAATACAAGTAAGGTATTATACAATCCAAGTAAATTTTAAATAAGAAACACCTATCACGCTACCACAATGTTCTCCCCATATCCTTACAAATCCAAGTGAAATTAAGTAGAAAAATTCGTAGCGAACTTGAACTTAAGCTAAGTTGGAATAAGCTACTCGCATCTTGCATCAGAACGCGGAGCTCTTTGAATAATGCAGGTTTTTGGGAAAAGAACGTGTCGTGGTATCCGACATTACAAACTGTTTCCCTGCGGCTTTTAATTTACCTTCACTTGTACGTAGAAATGTATCAATTGAATTAAATCGAAATGTATTAGAAACGTTACATTTTGGAACGCAGAAGTAGGTAACTGTCGTGCCCTGGTTTGCCGTTCTCTTTGTTTCCAATGCTTTTAATGCCCAACCAGAATGGAACACTCACTCGGTCGAATTGCGCGTCAAATTTTCTGTCAAAAACGAATGAGTCCATACATATTTAATATTTTGACAGTAACAATTTGCAAGACAGCCAAAAAACAGTTCGAGCGTTATCGGCGACGTATCTAGCTCGTTCACGATGATCGTGGGCTTGTAAGAATGGGTGTGTGAGCAACGCGATTGATTTCGGCTCATAGAGGAACTTGACATTTAAGTACATTTATTAACAAATGACGTTCATAAGTGCGTCTTTGAAGCCTTAATTTAATAATTATTATGAATGTAAGACAAATTATTCACCTGAACAAGTCTTTTTCTCGGTATTTTTTTTACTTGCTTATACTTTGTACTAATTATATATAAGCTTATTATTGTACTTACTACACAGATACATTTTTCCAACATTTTGAAGCGTTGACAGCTCAGTGGTAGAGGGTCGGCTGCCATTCAGGTGGACCCTGGGTATATCCCTTCCTCGAGCTTGAGCTTTCGGTGAAGTTAACATCGTGATGAAATCACAAGGCATGGTGGTAGGGCACTTTTAGGTACACACCTGGATAGCTACCACCCGCAAGATTTATATTCTATCACGAAGCACTTAACTGTGTATTCAAGCAGCTGTCTTTGAGGGTCAGTTGCCATTCTAAGATAGAGTGTCACAGCTTCGACCGCATCATCACTGACTACTTGAGATAGTAGTAAAACGCTAGCTTATCCTTATACCTATAAAAAATAAGGTGACTTGTATAGACATCGATATTAGTTTAAGTAGGTACATACATTCGTTTACTGTTGGACATTGGTATAATTATATGTTTCACCTAAACTACACCACAGTACTCGGTTCAGTCGTCTGGATAGATATGGCCAGCCAATTCACACAAGATTCTGTTATAAATACACTAGCTGTGCCTCGTGGTTTCACTTGCGTGGTAATGGATGATATCTAAACATCGTCCATCACCACGTCCACACATCCAATCGTCATGAAACGATTTATTGAATTCCTTAATCACCCCTGTATAAAATCGAACAAAACATAAAATAACTGGTAATATATTATTTTAGTATAATAATACAAATCGCATAAGCTTTTTTGAGTGTCGAGACTAACGAACAGCCGTCTTCATCCTTATTTCCTTTGTATATATACATACAGGTTGGTTTTTTGAGATGGGCGGTGATAGCCAAGCTCGAAACGAGAAGAAAAAGGGAAATCATAAAAGGGGAGGACACCCGACTTACTAGGTCGTAGGCCATTTGTGCAGAAAGACGTTTTGGTTGGTACCATGGCAGTGCCACATATTCTGTCGCGAAGCAACAGTGTGCAAACATTACGCAACAAACATAATCATGATGGCACTAGCTGGTGCCCGCGAAAGGATTAGTACTTCGAGAAGCTTTTTATCTTCTCCAAGGGCATATCTACGAGAAAATGTCATAAAATATGTACATGGTCAAACGCAATTGCTATATACAGAATGTTTTGTTGAGGGTCCGACAAACTCTCCGAAATTATACCTATTTACCACCATAACATTTGTAAAATCTGTTTTAGACCGGATGTTTTTAGTTGAATTTGGTCTCTAATACACCTTTAGGCCACGCAAAGCAAAATTGGATACACAATTACGAACAAAAAGGGGAAATTCACAAAAAAAAAGTTAATAAATATTATATAGTATTTTCCAAGTTCCCCGAACACGCTCATTTGGTTCGTCGGGCCCTCTACCAAACACTCTATATATGTATTATATGAGTAAATTTAAATACTTAATATATCAATCAGTAAACATTAATAATAAAATACAGGACTTACGTACATACTTACAAATATAAAATTAATCACCATGGAATAAAACTGTCATTACACTTCATCACCCTTGACGGTATTTGTGTTAAATTTCATCATCCTAGACGGTCGCCGACCACGTCTAGTGTATTGAGTTGTCAAAATGATAGCGTGCTCTTGATTAAGCTATCAAAAACTGACACAAACTGTAATACTCGTAGAACTGTCATCACTACGATCTTGACGTAGGCGGATATCTTATTATTTTGCCTATGCTGTGCCCAAGCATATTATGCTTTTTCACCCACGTGGTGATGGATGATGATGACGATGAAAAGTATCCTATGAATTTATCAAGCGCCTCATCTACCTCAATACCAAATCATCAAAATTGCCCCGCCGTTTGAGCGTGAAAGAGTAACAAAGATCCACACACCCATACATCCATACTCACAAACTTTCGGGTTTATAATATTAATAGGATTTAGTTCTGTGTACATAACATAAGTATTAAATAATTTGAATTGTTATGGTGTACATTATTTTGGTGATTAATATATAAATAAATAAATTACTGTGTTAGGGCATAAAGTGACATTACTGGGCGAACAAGTCTCGAAGGGACTAGCGCAGTAATAAATCTCAGCTCTGGGTGGCACTGCACTGTCATGGGCAAGGTATTGTGCTTATCATCATCCCGATATAAATGCGATTATATCAGTGGGCCGAGCAAGAAAATCTGCTTAAGGCGCGGTCCAATCCTAATTTTAAAACAATTTTCGATGCTTTACATAAGGTTGAGAATTGCTTACCAGAATAGACGATGTTATGCGAAAATTTAATTGAATACGTGCTAATACTTTTATACTTATTTCGTACAATCAAATTATTAAATATTAATGATAAAAGAGTCCATAGTTCACTAGTAAATTTCATTGGGTATTCGAATATGATACATTAATTGAAATATATTTGCCCATGATTGAATAAAAATGATTTTTCCCACGAAGCAGCAATAAAAATTGCAAAATTTAGGGAATGTTGCCGATTTTTTTCTATCGAGCCAAGTTTGCTCAATCGTGTATTGGCTCCCATACTTCATTAGGACGTATATTTAATTTACACTACATTTTTTTTCGAACTTCGGTTATTTGGTTTATGCGTCGAAAAACTAAGTTTTCGCGAGGTCGAATAATGAAATTTGGAACTCATTTCGCCTTAAGTGTAACGTTATCGTATCGTTTATGTATCAGTACAAACTGTCATTTGTTCACGTGTTCATAGCGCAATAGTGGCACAGATAACTCATTGTTTGTACTGAATACGTAAACGATACGATAACGTTACACTTAAGCAGATTTTCGTGCTCGGCCCACAGGTCTCGTCACTTATTAAGTTACCGATAAAAAGGGAAAATAGATTAAATGTTAAACATAACATGGCTACATTTCATTGAAATATAGATATTATTCTATTCTATTTCTACTTCAGGTAATTGTATTATCAGGTAAAATGTTATTGTTGACAAGAAGTTAGTGGAAGTTATAAACGGTTACCTCAATAATACCTGAGCGAGGAAGAATTTCGTATAACGAAATCCACGGGTGGGTTGAGAATAGCAGCTAATTTTAGATCCTCCGCCATTCAAGAAACCGTTCTGAGTTTTTCTGGAAATAATAACGGTAGGTAAACGTACAAAAACTTTGCTGTAATTTCTAAGTTTGAGAGTTTTGTTTTTAAGCTAACAGAATAATTCTATAATTAGAACGCCAAATAACTTTGGAACAACAAATATTATCTATAAAACTTACTGAGCCATATTTGTACACGAAATATTTTTCACAAGTATATTTGAGTTAGGCTTCTCTTATATCTATACTTTTATACTAATATATAGAGATAATAATATAAGATAATAATAATATATAATATAGAGAGAAAAGGTTTGTATTTTTGTATTTATGTATGTAAAGAACTTAAAACTACTAAACCGATTTAAAAAAACCTTTTGCTATTAAAAAGCTACATTATCACTGAGTAGCATAGGGTATATAGTATTTTCAAAAAGTTAGGGATCCGTATAAAAACTGAGATAATGTAACCCATGGTGTGAAAAAATATCAATAAAAATCCTTATATCGCCTAAGCTGTGGGAACTATTGACAATAGAGCAAAGTACTACAGTTTTATAAAAGATATCTACTATATAAAAATAAGTCGGGTTTTCCTTCCTGACGCTATAACTCCAGAACGCACAAACCGATTTCCACGGTTTTGCATTCGTTGGAAAGGTCTCAGGCTCCGTGAGGTTTATAGTAAAGAAAATTCAGGAAAAATTTAAAAAAAAAAGCGGGAAAATCTTTTTTCACATACAGCGCCATCTCTGATACATAGCATGTACTACAAACCAATATATTAAGTAGATGGCGCCAAACGAAATGTTACATAAAACGAAGCCATCTGGTGGCGAAACGGAGTTCGCAGGGTTTGCTAGTTAATCTATAAAAAAATGCTATACAATATATGTAACTATTACAGTCATTAGAGTTTGAAAACTATCGTGAGTATCACACATTATACTAATATAAACATACCGGCTTCACTCACTTGGTATTATGTCGGTTTAAGTCCTAAGACGTTTCGAACGTGTAAGACGTTCTTCTTCAGGGAGTGTTCACGCTTAGAGATCGCGTCGCGCACACAGTCGCGATTACAGTCATGTCACAATATTATAACATGTAAAAGTAGTCTTTTACATGCTAAAATATGCAATAGTAATCAATATAAAAATCAAAATCAATATAATAATATCACGTATGCTGCAGAAACTCTCAATCGCTACAAAAAAAAATTGCAATACCATATATCTAACTATAACAGTTATGTCACAAAAACTACTTTTCCGTATAAAAATATGCAATATTAAAACGTCGGTACAAACTAGGACACATTATTCATACCTTAGTGTTAATCCATATCTATACTCTAAGGCCTTTATTAATAAACGTTGCGTAAACCTATATTAGGCGTAACATGCTTTGTCTTGCTTTCACGCGTGACATTTACTGCAAGCGAAAAATTGACAGATAGATGTTTTAATCTGTCCGAATCAGCAAGACTCATTCGAGTTAAGTTTCATTCATAAATCTATTGTTATTTTTTGCGCTGATGCGGACGGGTTAACTACTCCGGGTGTAAGCCAAGTTTATTAATAAGGCCGTAATAATATAGAGGAAAGATTTAATAGTATATTTGTAACGAATACACGCAAAAACTACATCACCAGTTCAAGAACTTCTTTCACCAGTCACCAGAAAGCTATGTCAGAGTAACATACGCTATATTTGATTCATCATCATGATCATCCATCGCCGCGCGGAAACAAGGTGTAGCCGCACTTCTACTTTTTTACCCGTAACATATAGAAGACCAACAAAAGATTTTTTGACTATCTGTTTTTTAACACGCACCTCCGAGAAACCATGATATACAATTCCAGCGAGTCCAAGTTAAGTTTTTCGAGACAATAATGGGACCCTGTTATTTAGCCTACGCCATCTGTCTTATTGTCTGCGTATCTGTCCTATCTTATTATTCAAAGCGCTAACTTTGAAAACAATTATGAGGATGGCGCCATACAATAAACCCAGCTTAATATATACCGGCTTGATGCAATAAAATTCTTAAAGTAACAAAATAACATATATACACACAGTTGTCGGTTCGTGAGCCCGGTGAACCCTTGGTCGGTTTTCGCTTCCAAACTTGAACCTTAAAGTGTCTACTTGAACCTTTGAGGCTCGCTAATGAGCAGGGAGAAGTCGACTGGACCTCAGCGATAAAAACGACCAGAAGCATTGAATTTTGAATATATATTAACATTTTAGGTGCATAAACATGTTAAGGAGACTAAACATGTTCTATATACACTCGACGCACCCTTGCCAGCCTCAAGAGGTTGAATAAACATCTAGCTAGCTAGGTGACGCTTTTAGATTTGATCTATCGAGGATCTGTTAATGAATAGAAAAAAAACAACTGAAAAATACAAACCTTTGTGTTTATAAAATTATATGAGGATTAGGATTTAATACCTTCACTTTCAGCGGAAATACATATTTAAGTTTTAAGGTATATTTTTTATGTTTTAAGGTATAGTAGTTTGTAGTAAATTTAGATTTTCACCGTTCACTTGGATGAAAATGATGACACAATGTCAAAAAATATACAAGCTAAAAACCAACAACAAGTAGATACCTAACCTACATGGCAACCACACGAATATTTAATTTTCGTTCCATTACACGCCTTTTGTGGGTCGAAAGTGTTTTATTATACAATTTATATGAAAATTGGAACGTAAATATTGTCAAACTCGGTAAAAGTTCATGGCCTAAAATATTGGTGCAAAAATATAATTTAACCCAATCCAAACCTATAACATTTCCAATTAAATTCAATAAAATAGAGTGCCCTAGGATTTATAGCTCTAGATGGAACTGCAACTCTCATGGATAGGCATGACGCTTATCATCATGCTGTCTTGAAAATTATGTACGTCTAGTAGTATAATATAGTATAATAAGTATAATCAATAAATATATATACTATATATAATAAATATATATAGTATAATCTAGTATCTAGTCTTTGTCTAGCTGCGCCCCGTGGTTCTGCCCTTAAGTAAACCTACTGTCCTACAACATTATTTTCTAGATTGAAATCGGCCTCTTCATTACTGTAGCTTATGTTCAAATTCTAAGCTAAGTCAGCTTAGTAGTTTTAATTTGACATAGTAACGCACATCAACCTAGCTAGAAATATCTACTTACTATCACATTTATAATATTAGTATTATATGATAACTAATAGGTCTAATATGGACGCTTGTTTACTTAATTAGCAACAGAAAATTAACCAATGAAAGTGTTCAAGCTTTATGTACTCGTATTATACCTACCTTGTGTAGTATACCTGATACTGAATGTATATATATTTCTGAATATTTTATGTATTATACCTACCTTGTGTAGTATACCTGATACTGAATGTATATATATTTCTGAATATTTTATGTATTATACCTACCTTGTGCAGTATACCTGATACTGTATGTATATATATATATATATATATATATATATATATATATATATCTGAATGTTTTATGTGTTATACCTACCTTTTGTAATATACCTGATTCTTATTCATTTTGTTTCAGGACGTGCCTGTAGAGCAACTGGAGAAACTGAAAATGGGTGAGTGGAACGTGATCGAATATTTACACTGCCAGTCTTGTTTGTCACGACCAAGGCGAGGGCTTTTGTTCAATTGGATTCTGCAGCCGACGTAGAACACGAGTTTGGGGCACGTGAAAGAACGTACTTGAAATTCGTTTTTACATCTTGGACGTTGATTGTTTTATTAAGTTATTTTACCAAATGCAATGTTTTATACGCGACTGCGGTGAAGCCCAAAATGATTATGTGTTTGACTTGTATGTCCTTTCTTATGTCCGCTCGCAAATACTCAACTGCTAACCCAATTAGATCAATGATACGTTATTAGGTTCGTATTGACTTTAACTTTTGAATGGCTTTACCGATTTCATTTATATTTTTTTTAAATGTTTTCTATTACTTCGTAGATGGTTCTTACATAAAAAAGGAAAGATGGGAGGCTATGACGAGGCCGAAGGCCGAGACTATTACGCGAAAGAAGTCGCGAGCAATCGCTAGTAATGTTTAAAATAAAGGCTTATTTGATGCGTTTCATGGTAACGGCGAATTATTTCCGTAGACTTGATATTTTTTTTTTCGTTTGTTTTCTTCATGGCTCAAATAAGATCTTACATGGATTTTGATAATCGCCGTTATAGTCATGTTTACGCACTTCTCCATTTAGGCTTAGGTAAATATGCAAGTACGTGAAACTTTCATTGTACACAATGATTGTGTTTTCGTGTAGAAATATCTGTGACATATACATAATAATATAGATATATAAGATATATCACACAGAAACACTCTAATCACATAATTATCCCTATTTTTATAGACATACATACTGCTAGACTACATATAATGTGTACTTCATTCACATCCTTGTTCTAATTGACATGCAGTCACAGCAGTACTCTTTGGAAGCGTCCTATTATGGAACTTCATTATTATTGCTAAAAGAGCAATAAAATCAGCTTTATCTTTAAAGCCTGCAAGAGTTTGGCTACATTATATCTATATATATATATATATATATATATATATATATATATATATATATATATATACCTGAAAGAAACTGTATAAAGTGTAATTACTGTTCCATATATCTCTGAGTGTCAAGGGCTTAACAGGCTTTAACATTTAAAGTTCTAAGCAGAATCTGTTATGACCGGGCACAAGGCTTATTATCAACCTCGGGCCAGACTTTTCAGAAGAGACAAGGCCTAATACTAACTAAGCGCAGAATGAGTCTCTTAATTAGGATTAGAATATAGGGGGAAATATCTCGTACATGCGCGAGGTTATTTTCTCCATGCATAACCTACAGTAGTCTCGCTCAGCCAGATTTACTCAGACAGTGCAAAGGCAGATGCATCATCATGCTTAATTTGTAAGTTCGTTATAAATTTGGTATAATTACAACTGTATTAATATTAAAGAATAATGTTTGAACTGAATACAAGCGAACTAAGGGTACCCCATATTTAATAGAGGTAGATATTTTGACCAATAGCATCCGGAAAAAATGTGCCGAACGTATGTACACTATTTCATCTTTAGAGATATTAAAAAAGTGTTAACAACTGATTTTAAATAGAACAAAGTTCATTGTAGTGTACAAACTAATATTTTCTCTTGCCATTTTTTAATTTGTTTATATAAAGTAAACTGCCGGGCACTCAGCATAAAAAGTATTTTATATTTTATACCCAACTGCGATATAATTAAAGGTAGAAAGTTTGAGAGAGGGCGTGACCTTTGCAGCGCAAACATCAGCTCCGTGTATAAAGTGTAATTTAAATCATAAAAAGTGAAATATTAAGTGTAAAATCAAAGTAATAGTGTTAAATACTAGTAAACTCAGTGTTACAAACGCCATTATCTATATAACCAGGAAAAAAGTGATAAAACTGTCAATAACAACAAAGAGACATTTTATAGTGACAAAGGATGTTGTATCGATTTATACTTTCTGTGATTTACGCAAATACCCCCTGAAAATAAGAAACGGCTGACCATACGAAAATCAATTTCAAATAGAAAGTAATAAATCTATTAACCTAAAATTCAATATATTGCTTAGTCATCTCCAAAAGTGCAAAAAAATCCGTTATAAAATTTCTGCAAACGCCATCTAACGGCATTTCAAAGAACACGGTGGTACGTTGGCATCGTAAGCAACTAATACTAATAAACATCAATAGAGGGCGCGAATGCCACCTAACGGCACTTTGACGAACTAAGTATTACGTTCGTATTGTCAGAATCGATAAACGAGTACAGCGCCACAACCCAAGTAGTTAAAAAATACTGCCATATACCAACAGAGGGCGTTAAACCTGAAAATGGACGAAATTAAGGAGATGCTGAAAATGATGCAAGAGGAAATGAGACAACAAAAAGTGGATATGCTAGCCATGAAAGAAGATATCAAATGCACGAACAATAATAATATAAACGAGAAATTTAAGAAGTTAGAAACCAAAAACGAACAACTCGAGCAAAAACTAGTCACAAAAATTGAAAATTGGCAACTTTGAGAAATCCTTAAGGAGAAAAAATTTACTGTTTTTCGGAGTTGAAGAGCGAGAAAAAAGGTATCAAGATTTGGAGGAAAAAATTCTAGATATCATAAATAACATACCGAACATCAAATGCAAAAAGCACTACATCGAATCTGTGAGAAGGCTTGGAAAAAAAGCGATAAAGTCAGACCTATTGTAATTACTCTACTTACTACGGGGATGAAAATACAAATTCTAAAAAACAAAAAGAAGTTAGAAAACTCATCCTACTATATAAAAGAAGACTACCCACTAGAGGTGCTCAATAAGCGAAAAGAACTCCAAAGAGAAGTAGCGCTATTAAGAGAGCAAGGCAAAAAAGCTATAATAAAATATGACAAAGTCGTTATACTAAAAAATAGTGACCAACATTCAGAATTACAAAAAACTCAAAATAAAAAAAGAAGCTTATCCGAATCTCCTGAGACGGCAACATGCTCTACCAAGGCAAATATGAAAACTCAAAAACAGCCTACAAAAATAAACAAGCCTAACAATTTGAATAGCTACATTTAAAAAAAAAATCTACACTCACATTATCCGAAAAAACTCCGTCTCAAACATCTGGCTCGAAACCAAATACTGAATAGCAATCAACGCCCCCCCTCTCGATCTCCCAACACGGCTTGACACCGCGGGAGATCTAGACTACAACCCTCCAACGTGCCAAAAACTCTACATCTCTACAATTTTGAGTAACTATCCAAAACTCTTTGCCAACATAGAAATCATCAACAAACTCTCGTTTCCAAGCGACCATAGACTTTTGAGAGGAACAATAACTTTATATAACCAAAAGAAAAGTCGAGCTACCTTTGACTCAACCCCAACAGCTACTCTATCCAACGAGAAATCACAAGAAACATACCTATCTGCCTTAAGGAAACAAGTTGAACGAATCAACTGGGAAGCTAATGATAACATTGAGTCATACTACCTCAAAATAGAGTCATCCATACAGGAAAGTTTAAAGAGTCTTACGTTAATTAAAACAAAGAAAGAAATAATATCTGAAGAAACTAAAAACTTAATAAAAAAACGCATAGAACTACAACACAAACCTTCAAAAAATAAGGAGGAGAAAAAGGAACTTTCTTCACTTTACAAAACAACAAATAAACTACTTAAAAAAGATTATGAAAATTACAGAATGGAAATAATTGAAAAACACCTACTAGCCACGGGAAGCCAAAAGAAAGCCTATAAACAGTTAAATTCAGAAAAAAAATGGATTCCGACATTGAAAACGCAAAAAACACAAAGAAGCAACAAACTAAAAAAGACCTTGTAAAAATTGCCTCCGACTTCTACACGAAACTATACGACGATTAATTTGTCGAAAACTACAGCTACGAAAAGTGTTCAGAAACAGATGAAAAGAACTTGCCAATCCAACCCTTCTCTACGCAGAAGAAATAATGAATAAAATTAAAAAACTAAAAAAAGATATAAGTCCAGGTGTCGACAATATCCCAAACGAAGCCTTGATAGTTGGAAAACATTTACTGATAGGCCCACTCACTACTCTCTTCGCAAAAATACTGGAAGAACAAGAAATTCCTATAAAATGGGCAAAATCACGGATAATTCTTATATACAAAAACGGAGATCCAGCCGATATAAATAACTACCGACCTATTAGTCTATTACCAACACTGTTTAAGCTATTTGCAATGTGCCTGGAGAAGAGAATAGAGCCAACTATAGAAAAGAACCAACCAGTGGAACAGGCAGGTTTTCGCCAAGGGTACTCAACGACTGACCACATACACACCTTAGAACAAATAATAGAAAAATATGTTGAATATAAGAAAAACCTATACATAGCATATGTCGACTACGCGAAAGCATTCGATTCCATTTCACATAAGAGTATCTGGGACGCATTAGAGCATCAGAATCTTCCATACATATATATTAACATTCTCAATGATATATATAGAAAAAGTACCAGCCGGGTTAAATTAGATAGACTAGGCCCAGAATTTAATATCCGTCGAGGTGTGAAGCAAGAAGACCCACTATCCCCGAAAATTTTCATAGCTGTTTTACTAAATATAATGAAAGACCTAGACTGGAGCAAAAAAGGAATAACCATAGAAGGAAAAAACCTTAGTAACCTACGATTTGCTGACGATATAGTCCTTTTCGCTAAGACATCAAAACAACTAGAGGAAATGCTGACAGAACTAAGCGCTGCTAGCGAAAATATAGGCCTACAACTTAATACCTCAAAAACAAAGGTAGCTACTAATGGCATGAAGAATCCCATACTAATAAACCAAACACCTATAGAATACGTAGAGAGCTATATCTACCTCGGAAAACAAATATCATTTAAAAACACAAGACACCTAGATGAAATAGACAGGAGAATCAACATGACCTGGAAAAAATACTGGAGCTACAAAGAAATATTAAAATCAAAACTTTCAATTAAACTAAAGAAAAAAGTGATGGATTCTAGTCTATTGCCCTGTTTATCGTACGGTGCCCAAACCTGGATCTTTAACAAAAACACCTTGTTAAAAATACGTACCTGCCAACGGGCTATGGAAAGGAGCATCCTTGGCATAAAGACCATCCATAAAGTCAATAGTAAAAAAACCAAAGTGATAGACGCATTACAATACGCACAGCGTCTAAAGTGGAAATGGGCAGGACACATCGCCCGTTCTTCGGAAGAAAGATGGTCAAAACGAGTAACAAAATGGACAGGTCCGAGAGGCAAAAGACAAAGAGGTAGACCAAAAGCTCGCTGGGTAGACGACATACTTCAATTGGCAGGAAGAGACTGGATAAAAACAGTTAACGACAGGGAAAAATGGGGGCAACTGGAGGAGGCCTATACCCGAAAGGGGCCATGACATATACATATATCAATCTGAAATATCTAATATATAATATAAGAATTGTTAAACATAGTTTTTTATATATTTTTGTAATGTCATGGAAATAAAAAGTCTTATTATTATTATTATATCTCTGAGTGTCAAGGGCTTAACAGGCTTTAAAATTTAAAGTTCTAAGCAGAATCTGTTATGACCGGGCACAAGGCTTATTATCAACCTCGGGCCAGACTTTTCAGAAGAGACAAGGCCCTTACTAAGCGCAGAATGAGTCTCTTAATTAGGATTAGAATTTAGGGGGGAAATATCTCGTACATGCGCGAGGTTATTTTTCTCCATGCATGATCCTGCAGTAGTCTCGCTTAGCCAGATTTACTCAGACAGAGCAAAGGCAGATGCATCATCATGCCTAATTTGTAAGTTCGTTATAAATTTGGTATAATTACAACTGTATTAATATTAAAGAATAATGTTTGAACTGAATACAAGCGAATTAAGGGTACCCCATATTTAATAGTGGTAGATATTTTGACCAATAGCATCCGGAAAACAAATGCTTATTATGTGCCGAACGTATGTACACTATTTCAGCTTTAGAGATTTTAAAAAAGTATTAACAACTGATTTTAATTAGAACAAAGTTCATTGTAGTGTACAAACTAATATTTTCTCTTGCCATTTTTTAATTTGTTCAAATAAAGTAATCAATCGGGCACTCAGCATAAAACATATTTAATATTTTATACCCAACTGCGGTACAAATTAGCATATTTTATCATCTGCTACGATTTTCTATACGTGTTAAAGCATAAGAAGGCGCAAGCAAGAATCAATATTTAAGGTTACCAAGTCAGCTTGCATCTCTGAATACTTTTAAGTTTTCGTTCGTACAAGACTAGGAAACGTTTGGAAGTAGGTCAACGAGCTGTACCTACTTAAGCCTTTGTAAGGCAGAGTAACTTGACTATTTGACTTTCATTGTTATCGGTTGAAGTTGAAACGAGTAGAGTCGTATTAAAGCCATAGCACAGCCATCGAGCTGCGAGTGTAAAATCAATGGTTTAACAGCATTTGTAGAGCTCGTATTCATCTTTTCAACTGAGCTCTTCCATGCTTCGGAGAGCATGTTTAACTGTGAGTCCTGGTCATTTGTGTCAGGACAGCGGGTCGTTAGGCTATATCAAAGTATTTCAACACTGGGCTGGCTACTATACATTAAGACACACTGGGATCACGTGGTGGATTACGACCCGTACTCCTCTCTATGAGAGTAAGGCCTAATTTCCAGCATCAGGGACATAATAAACTGATACTTCACACCTTACTTTACTTCTACGTTAGATATAGTAGGTTGGACGTAAATCTAGCTTAGGGGGTAAAATAGGTGTAGGGGTTAAATACTAACAAATAGATGTTGATGAAGTCGTCAGTTTTGAATACATATCTAAAAATGTATTATTTGACTAGTTGCGCCTGGCAACTTCGCCCGCTCGGAAACAAACGATACCACAGGAAGATTTATTTATGGTATTAGTTATTTATTTATTTGTAATTTTATTTAATTATTTATTACGCAACATTTACGTACTTATGTATTAGTCGTACTTTGTTTACTTTGTGTTTATTTAAGCCGTAATATGAGCATTTCAAAAGTGTAAGCCAAATCTGGTTTCTAGTTTTGGCGTCAACAAACAGACATCTTTTCGTATTTATAATATTGGATGAAGTTATTATTCAAGTGATAGTGAAGTGATAAGGCAGACATACATTTTATTTGGAGCGGATAAGCCAGTTAATTATGTTAAGCACCCAGGAAGCTTATTTATTCCACTGGAAAGTAAATCTGAAATAGGGTTACCGAATATGCATATAGAACGTTGTGTGAGAGAATATAGTGATTACATAAATTATTTGTTCATTCATACGTGAGGGATGGAACAATACGCCCGTATAATTCGTAGCGGCTTTGTATTTAGCAATATGATAATGTAATGGGAAAAGTCCTTTGTATTATAATAGACTTATTCCACGTGAACAAACATTTATCACACGAAGTATGCATGACACTATTCCAAACTGTGAGCAATCCGCCGTGCGATTCTCTAAGAGCAAACATCGTTGCATCTTTGACAACATCCGTGAAACAAATGACGAGATGACAAGAAACATTGGAAAAGCAACCTTATGTACAAGGGCGAAGTATTTGTTATCGGTGAGCTCGTCAACGAGCGCATCGACGAATCATTACAGCCTTGCTATTCTCTAAGAGCAAACATCATTGCATCTTTGACAACATCCGTGAAACAAATGAAGAGATGACAAGATACGTTGGAATAGCAACATTATGTACAAGGGCGATATCTCATAAAGTATTTGACATCGGTGAGCTCGTCGACGAATCATTACAGCCGTGCGATTCTCTAACGGCCGGTCCCAATAATCTATCTATCGCCGGTTTACCTTACTAGAGTTAGATATTTGACACTATTTGTATGGAAGTTATGTCAAATTCTATCGGTAGTAAGGAAAACCGTGTATAGATAGATTATTGGGATCCTCCATAAGAGAAAACATCGTTGCATCTGTGACAACATCCGTGAAACAAATGAAGTGATGACAAGAAACGTTGGAAAAGCAACCTTATGTACAAGGGCGAAGTGTTTGACACCGGTGATCTCGTCGACGAATCATTACAGAATCGCACGGCAGTATGGCACGGCAGACAAGAACCGCGTAGTAATTCATGCTACGGTTCGCTACGGGACGTCTACGAAGCGCTACGGTATAAATACTAAAAGCTACGGAATTGCCACAATAAATGCTACGATCTTCTACGATAACATGACTGACGCCACAGTATTATTCTCTATATTTCTACTGTGCTGACGCTATCCTATTCTTGTTCTAATGTGTGGTCAATGTTATATATGGTATGTTTGTATCCTCATTTATTTATTTCTGATATATTCAAGTATAAATAAGCCATATTCATATTTTTTTTAGTTTCATTGTTCATACTTTTAGTAAGAGTTAAATTAATAATTTAACTCCTTTGTTCTGGGATATCTGTGGATCTTTTCAATTCGTGTGCCGCCTCTACTAATTAGTAGAGGCGGCACATCACAATAATTAAACACTGTATATCTGTATCACTATCTAGGGTATCTGTTTATTAGTCACATTTAAATGTTTGAATGAATTCTATATGTATAGTATGTATTGAAATCGCAGACACATATTAGATAACATTTACTACGTAACTGCTGCGCTGCAAAATTCAGTAGCCTGTGGCAAATTTTACTACCTCATCTATGCTATGACGTCTGTTTAAGCCAAATATTGGTGCTGATTTTATTGTGGTAAACGAAAGTACTCGGTCTAGAAGAAAACGGCGACGCTGGTGAATGACGTCGTTATTTAAAAGCAGGTTTTTGTATGATGGAACCCAACTAATGAACGACTTACAAAACGAGCCGTATTACAAAAAGTTTAATAGTTTTACAAGGATGTCTCCCCATGATTTTATGTGGTTGATAAATTAAACTAAACCAATTATTTCGAATACAAACAGAAACGGCCGGGAGGCAATTCCAGCGCCAAAGAGATAAGAAACCTAGAGGTTTTTGGCTA
Organism: Selenia dentaria; assembly: GCA_917880725.1. Taxonomy (NCBI): domain Eukaryota; kingdom Metazoa; phylum Arthropoda; class Insecta; order Lepidoptera; family Geometridae; genus Selenia; species Selenia dentaria. The sequence goes on along the minus strand of OU862888.1, from coordinate 12,296,615 downwards.
CCGGAGATTTGTATACGAGTTTGAGCTATTTATTCAAAATTTCGAAGCAATTACCCTCAGTATGATAAATAAATAATATTAAATTGATTCATTTTGTTTACTGGATCTAAACGCCCGTTGCGGGCAGTCTCCGCTGGTCGCCGCACACCGTCTCCGATCGTCCGTCCACGTCGCGGCCTTACGTTCGTTCTATTTCTTTTTAATGTATCGACAGCCGCCGGAGCAAGACTGAAGGCGAACGAAGACCCTCGTTTGGTTTCGCTTGCTTACAGCATGACGTCCACACTGATTCGTTTGCGCACGCTCGTTACCCTTTGCTCGCTCTCGACCGCTTGGTCTGTACCCGGCAATATATTGCTATGGCAAGTACGAGAACGTTCGAAATATGAAGTTTACGTGAAACTACTTTCACATGTGACCTAGGTAAATTAATATAATGACAAATATTAAATTAGCGCATGTTTCGTGTTGCGGTCAACGTTTGCAGGTAATCGATTGTTTCAAGGATCGCGTAGTTCAACAAATAACGTTTTTTTTTGGTAGTGTGACTCGACTGGTTAACACGTGATTCAGTGTCCATCTACTTCACGAAATACAGAAATGAATCTATTTTATCATGACGTCGTGCAGGACTAACTACTGCGTACTGGGCTGCGTTCCAGCAAGCCACAGGACGAGCCAAAATTTGGCGAACAGCCGGCCCACGACGCCTATAGGCCTAAATTTGCACAGATCAAGATTTGATCACGCCCGTTTCACGACACCCCGTCAGCACAAATTCGTCCCGACTAGCCAAAATTTTTCTACATTTTGTGAGAGCCAAATCTTGGTCAGCTGTCAAAAGTGACAGTGTTGATAGTGACAAAGTATTTTGTTGCATTTTCACGACGAATGGACAGGTTTATTTATTTGTACTAACCTCGAAGTGCCTAATTATATATCCTTGACTGGTGGAGAGTAATTAATATCCTCAAATTAGTTGTAACCAACAAAGCTAAGACCTAAGTTATATATGTCAAACTCGTTTTTGACAGAAAATGGTAAAAGACGTTCTAGCAACGCTCGATCAAATCTTGGGCGAACATTGTTTGGTCCAAAGCTTGCTGGATCGCAGCACTGAGCAATCTCCGTAGTCATACTTAGATAGTGCCTAAATAATGTCATACGAATATCGAAATTATTATTTTGAAGGTTTTTTCAGTACAGGACAGAATATTTCTTAATTGTAAGTTCCTATAATAATCATAATATGAGACAACATCCAATCCACACAAGATCTTCAGGCCCTAAACTAGACAGAGCCTGAACGATGGTAACCTGATGACTGATATACATACTCATGTACATATACACACCCAGGTATAGGTGAAACAGACGTGTTCATATACAAAATGTTTGATCTGCCCGGCGATCGAACCCGGGACCAGCGACTTAGAAGGCAGGGTTGCTAACAACTTCGCCAACCGGCCAGTCAAACTAATAATTTTATAAGTTATATACCTATACATGGGTACAGTGACCTAATATATTTGTAGAAATAAACACGCTAACAAACATTTCTACAAGATAACTTAAATACTGTTTGTATTTCAGATGACAAGGATGGCGTTGGACTGAAAGCGCACGTGGAATACCACAGTCTGGGTGAGTTAAATTTTGTTCAAGCGATCTTAGGAGTGTGTCTTTGTAAAGCTCCTGAATAAATTATATTCAAACCGTCTTAAAAATACGAGTAAAGGACGGTGTGTATTTTATTAGCTTAGTACATAAAATATGCACGGAGGACTAACCAAATAAGTTTATCTAAGTTTACTTACTCTTACTATGTAATACATTAACTTGCGCTGATATTATAAGGCTTGGAAAATGAACAACCAATTGAATGAATAAATGTGATAATGCATGTTACATTGAACATTTTAAAATATCATTAGTATATATAAGAAGGTCTGCCGTGTGATTCTCTAAGAGCAAACATCGTTGCATCTTTGATAACATCCGTGAAACAAATGATGATATGAAAAATAACCTTATGTACAAGGGTTATATCTCATAAAGTGTTTGACATCGGTGAGTTTGTCGACGAGCGCATCGACGAATCATTACAGAATCGCACGGCTGATCGACTGAGTGACAAACAACGCACAGCCTATACCGCTGGTCGTATAAACTAGAAATTTGCAAGGTGATTTTGTCTTGATGGGAAGAGGTGTATTAAGAAAGGGTTTTTCGAAATTTTGACCCATAATGGGGTAAAAATGGGTGAAAACGTTTGTATACAAGTCCTTCGTTTTTAACTTATTTGAACTTATAGGTGTGAAATTTTCGATTTAGATAGTTAATTCAAAATAAAAAAGGGTGTTTTTTAATATTTTTGACAGGGAAGATTTAGGGTGTGAAATGAAGGAAAAAACTTTGTTTGGAAAGTTCTTTATTTTTTAACTTATTGGTGTGAAAAACTTGTATTTAGATAGTCATTTAAAAAATTTATGTTTCTTAATATTTTTAAAATAGCTCTAGATTGTTACAATAATCAATGTCTAGAAAAAACTCTATGCAAACGATGTCGTGGGAAAAACTAGTACATAATAAAACATAAATAATAACACATGTTTGTATAGAAGTTAATTATTCCAGCGTGTGATTCCAAAACCTATAAATAATGATATTGTATTAGCCAAATGCATTGTTTGATTGTTTACATTGTTCCGTCTTAATAGGAAACGTATGTATTCAGTGTGTTATTACAATACTAATATAAAGCTAGAAAATATTATTACAAAAAAAACACTTTTTAAAGCCCCAGCGTGCGGGAGGGTTCCCATAGATAACATGAGATAGTGCCAGAGTGTCCACACAAGTAGTATTCTAGACCAGGCTCCGTCCAAGACACCAAGCTGTCACCATCTGGTCTCTTATCTGGTCTATATACCATCTGGTCATCGCTTAACATGTCACTCGGTTCCAGTGTCAAAGGCACAGCTGCTATGGAGGGTGCCCGCACACCTATGTCATATGTTAGTCTTATGTCGATATAGCCGAATGGCACTCGTCACGCAAGTCCCATCCTGTTCGGATTGTTCCAATGATATCCACTGACCGCACAGTTGATGGGTTGTCAGAAGGTAGTGTTTGGAGCTAATGCCCCTATTCCGACTCTGACACGGCTAAAATCCGCGCTAGGTCGGTGTCATCTAGAGCTTGATCTTTCTAAGATCATACATTATTCTAGTTAAAAGAATATCCCACATGTTCTGTATCTCCATTCTACTAGGAGCGCTGATCACGAGACATACTAGACTGACAAAGCCGCAGTTACACACGCAAACCGAACATTGGCTTTTGGAGTATTTAGTCTTAATTAATGTCTATGTGTATACGAATAAAATTATTAATTGGTGGGCCCCAAACGGTCCAGAATTCTGATTTAGGTTACGACAGGTTATATTATAGATTTGTAAAATTTGCCTTTTAATTTGAGAGACCCAAATTAAATCTCAAAATATATTTCAGGGACCTGAAGTATTTCTAGGTAAAATATTGAATAGTGTGCCGTGCTGGGTATTAAAAGCTATATATATAATAGCTATAAATTACAGTTAGTCCTGAATTTGTTACGATACACTTTACCTAAACGCGAAATTAGATAGATAGATATAAAACTCTATATTTGTACGCTATATTAAAACATAAAAGAGAAAAACATACGAGACTTAAAAAAATAGCTGTCCAGACAAACTTAATTTTAATTAAAGTAATTAGTTATAGAAATGTATCCGTTTTGATTTTATTATCATAATAAGTAATGTTTTTGTAAAAATTACAACCTAAATGCATTCATCTTTGAAATTGTGACTACTTTATTCAAATAATAAGTGCAAGAGGATATTTATTACGTTTAACATCATTGGTTAAATATATAGTTATTATCAACAGCGTAAAAAACTTTTTGTGTGAATAGAATATATGTAAAACTGAATGCTATGAATTAAAACAAGCAGCGCACGAATATTTAAAAACAAACATCGACAGTCGAGCTAACAACGCGTTACGAGATAAACTCTGATAAGCTCACTGATATCTGTTATCTAACGTCCTGCTAATGACTTTAAGCTCGGCATCCGATATCGACTTTATCCGATTCAATGGTCAAACGTAGCTAAAGGATTTTAATGGAAGTTTGAGGGATTTTATAAAGTGCGAACAATTTTAATAAATAATAATAATAATAATAATAATAACATATATTTATTTCCTCCTCACAAAAGGTTGGTAAAAACAATTTAAAATAATTAGCGAAGAGTGACAAAATAAAACCTAACTATGTGAGGGGGCTGGTGCCCGAAGTAGGTTTTTTAAAATAAAAACCTGTGTCACAGGTCACCAGGTCTCCTCCCACGGATAGAATATACTTTGGCACACACCAGTACTAAACTTTATCATAATTTTTAGTGTATTAGATGTTGAGGGTAGAATAAAATAATATGTGCGTAAGCAAAGTGTTGTGATTGTATCTGTGTGAGTCTGTTTAGTGTCAGTGTGTACGCAAGAATGTATCTGCGGTGTGTTAATGAGCATGTGTGTGTTTTGTTGTGTGGCTACGAGTTATATAGTAAGGAGTCAGTAGACAAGATCAACATTTTGTATTTTACTATGATAAGTAATCATATTACTTTATATGAGTATTTATATTCGCAATGTACATTAGGGTGAATGGGTGGGTGAATTATTGTGTGGATAGATGGAAGGTTAAACAACGCAACCTTTGAGTATGTCCTCTTAGCGATACATTTTGCTTATTTCTGTAATTATAATTCTTCTTAAGGCACGCTCGTACCCTAATTAAAGAAAAAGCAGCTTTAAACACCTAGTGTAACGAAACAGATTGATAGTATATTATGAAAAAAAAAAATACCAAGGTCCCAAGAGTAATAACTGAATAGAATTCATAAATATAACTCTTTCAGCAGAAAAAATCCTGAATAGGTCCACAAAAATAAACTTTCACGTCCAAACTCTCAGAATTTTCAGCGATAACACTACATTTTTTAAGGTAATACTTAGCCAACGTATAGTACTAAAGTTATAACCAGCAGTTTTTTCAATTGTGTTAGTATATGTCGAAAAATATAAATAAAACGTACAAAATTAACGCATTTTCGCATTACGTCGTCTAATCTAACAAGCGATTTTCAACCTTACGTAATGCATCGTAAATTATTTTAAAATTGATGTTGAACCGCGTCTAATTATAATTAATAATCTAATTATAATTCTTATGCTACGTAGTGTTGAATGGTATATAGTTGGATGGCTGGGCTGGGTAGATGGGTAAATGCAGCGTATAATAGCGAATGGATGGTTTATGAAATAAAATAATTTAAAAAACAAAAAAAAACAGTATTAATAATTAAAACATAGTCCTCAGTAGTTTTTCCGTTTCATGGTAGTCAAGTGTCTTGAGATATTTAGTAACCGCTTGCTTGCAGCTGTAGGCGTGGAGGGGGTATAGGTTCAGGATCTTATTTAATTTATTATAGAGATATGGGCCTTGAAAACAAAAGAAATTGTGTGACAGGGAAGTGTTAAGTTGCGGTAATTGACAAACAGTGCCCTTTCTACGCTTATTCTTTACAAGCTCAGGTTCAAAGTGCAGCTGTGAGTGTTGTTTGAGTACCGTGTGAAGAATGAAGGTTTGCCTTACGGTAAGAACGTTCCATTTTTTGAAAAGGTCAACCGTAGGATAGCGAAATGGCAGACACGCTCCTATCTTTAATATAGCACGCTGAGCTCTCTCAACCTCAATCAGATGCAACTTAGCGGCACCGCCCCACGATGTTATACAATAGTCTACCAGAGACTGACATAGCGCGAAGTAAACTGTCTTAATTATTTTATAGTTGGCTGTGTGACGCAGGTTTTTAAAAATATATATCAGTTTACGTAATCTGGTCACTAGGACGTCAGCATGTGGTTTAAAACTAAGTGTATGGTCAATGATAACGCCAAGGTATTTTACTTTGTCTGTTCTTTGTAGAGAAGGGCAAGAGCAATTAGCAACTCCTATATCACAAACATGTGCGGTGATGGATAATGAAGGCGGTGGTAGAAAATTAGATCTTAAAGCAAAAGGAATGTACATGGTTTTAGTGATGTTTAGTGTCAATATATTGCTTTGTAGCCATTTACTGACCATGTTCACCCCATTTTGAGCCACTTCAAAAACCTCGTCCCAGCTATCTCCACTGAAAAAGAGAGCCGTATCATCGGCAAATGTCAGGACCTTGCCACGGTCAAGTTGGAGTTCACAAAGGCCATTGATATAAATGAGAAACACAAGACAGCGCGTTGCTTGTTTTGAAACTAGGTTGCTAGCTGTAGTTACTAAGAGATGGCCAATTTAAATTAAATTAGTTCAGTAGGCTTACTAAGAAATATTCTCAACATTTTGGATACAATATATACCTACGAATACATACAGTAAGAATCTTCTTTGCTAACACTAATTATGGCAGCGACCTAGTAATGCGAAAGTTTGTATGATTCGTACATCTTTCTAAAGATTTAATATATATAACGATTAGATAGATCACTTTGTTCTCCTGTTATTTGTTGTTACTAAAATGTAGGTGCCTAGTACTTTCATCAATAGATGTATTTACAAAAAAGTAAAGATATCTCTGACATAGCTTGTAGAAAATGATTACACACACTATGCTGAGATTAAGTCTACAAGGGGTAATTGAAGAAACATAATCTTGATATTATTTGAATACCTTTTTCTTAAAACAGATGCAATGAAAGCCAACGGCGAGCTGATCTCCAGACTAGAGCAGCATACTTCGGCTGATTCTAACGGTGACGGTACACCCCGGCTGCATTCCCAGGCGCAACTGGACGTGCCTTCAGAAGGGGTCCACAGGGTGCTGGTGCAGGATGGCTCTCATATCAGTGTCGTGGACGGAACAGCTCCCACAGCACCGCCTAGTGATGAACCTACAACTAAGGTACATATTGGATAGTACCATATTAAACTTACCTGATAGTGGTGAAACGCTAAGCAATTGTAAATATCGAACTAAGAATAGCATTTTGCATGATTTCACATAAAATAGGAGTAATATAAAAATATCCTTACTGCAGTGGTAGATGCTATTCAAAGTTACATGTTTAGTCTTCTAATGGATAAACATTACTTTAATGTGATAGTTTAACTGAAAGAATTTATGAACCAAGAGTCAGCGCTGGCTATAAAACAAGTTTCATGAGAAGTTTACGAGTTATTTTAAAGTCTTTACGTCTCGAATTGAATGCACTGCAATGCAGATGGTCGTGGATAGAAAAGTATACTTAACGTTACCCATGTACGTTCTTATAGTTGATGAACTTTAGGTATTTTATGAAAGAGGTGCAAGTATGCTATGATAATAGTGTGTTAACGTAATGGTAAGTATGTTATATTGATGTCCTTATATCAACGCACGTAGTTACAATTAAATCTAGTAAAGAGATCAACTGACTAGGTATTTAATTAAGTGCAGCAGTAACGAAATATTGCTCACGGACACTACAAAGTCCTGACGAATATCGTCCGGATAACGCATCAGGCCTACCTGATCCTGACTGACCCGGTCTGTGACATCCAACACCGAATATACTCGTACTTGTCAGATGTAGTTTGGTCAGCGCAGCACTAAACGCGAACAACCGGCCGACTGTCACTGCCATCTGATTTTTATTTATTTACTAGCTACTACTATATTTAGTAGTTATTACTACTAAATATAGTATAGTACTTTTATAAAACTCAAGGCAGGCAGGCACAGTGCTTTCAATAAGATATACTATTAACAGGTATACATTCCACTTTAAAAATATTAATTTACATTTCATATCATAAATATATATCGGTTTTAAAGTAATTTTGGCGCACATTTTTATGAAATTCAATAGGAATAAAATAAATAGATGTAAATGTAAAAATAAATTTCCCTGACATTAAGTTGTCTGTACTACCTACTTGCTCAGTAGTATTAGTAATTGGGCATAATCGAGGAAATAATACATATCATCACGTAGCCATGAAAAGTATAATATATTTAATATAGGAATAGTAAATACTCGTAGTTTAATTTAGAACCTCTCTTCTTTGAGCCGAAATCATCATTAGGACAATCTTCTTGACCATAATTCTGAGGAGTTAAATATACGGCTTACCTACTGACAACGGCTTACAAATTAATATGTAAATAATTAGTGTATATGTAAACTATTGAGATTGCGTCAGGTTTTCCACGGGGCAGCTCGCCTGGTTCAGCCCGGATCCGCTACGAACAACCCTACGAACGGTCACACCGCCGTCCGACGCGCTTTCAACGCTGACATCACCAAGGAGACGCAGAACAATGTACGTTTAAACCATACCTATGTGCAAAATTGTCATTGGTTTGTTTATCCGTTTTTTCACACTTGTTAATGAAACTTGGAACATATTCAGATAGGTATGTTTTTTGCGGTCGGTATATATTATGCCTGGTTCAGCGACAGCTGCGGGAATAATTATTTAATATAATAAAGTAACATAATGGACAAAGATAAAGATTAAAAAACACTCGAAAATGTAGTAAACCATTTGTTCAAGGAAAGTGCCCAGAATACTATGCTAAGTTTTTGTGAAAAATATGAGCTTGCATTCTGGTCACCTGATGCTATAACCACATGTTTGGTCAAGTCCGTGAATATTTCGTATACTCTAGACTCCACTGAACCAAAGATATATTATCCTTATATTACTTGTTTGATTTAAAAAATCACAAGAGGGATGCCAAAAAACACCTCGCTTGCCCATGACAGTTACCAAGAGCAATGAACTGAAATTTTGGCACCCTACTGCCTTGCAATTCTTGAGCAAACATCGTTGCTGACAACATCCGTGAAACAAATGAAGAGATGACAAAAAACGTTGGAAAAGCAAACTTGTGTACAAGGGCGATATCTCATAAAGTAATTGACATCGGTGAGCTCGTCGACGAATAATTAGAGAATCGCACGGCTGCGCTCGTCACCTGAGATTTTGTTATTAAGTCTCGTTTACCCACTGCGGTGCGGTATACTAACCTAGACGGTATCTTTCACAAGAGGCTTACCTATTAGTATACTTTGACATTACAAGAACATTTACTCCCAGAATATTTTTACAAATGCTTATTGTAAAAAAGTAACAAAACAAAGACACACATTAAAAAATGCTTTTATATTAAATGTGTTTGCTGAAGTGATGATTTGCAATGTATCGATTGTTAACAGATGGATCACTTCGCTGCATATTCTGGAGTACAATATTCCCCGTTGGATATGGCCGAATATGTGTTCTGGACGGGCGATGAGAGAGGAGTCACCACTGCTATTGAAGGATTCTTGCAAGAGGGAATGGTAATACTTCTTTCTTTACACAACCAACTGTTATTTTTCAGTTTGGATTAAATTATTAAGATTAAAATTGTAGTGTGTAAGGAACAAATAATAACTAAGTAACATCCCTCAGATGACAAAAGAAGAAGCAATCGCATTCCTGCAAGAAATAAAGTTTAACATTGATTACCTGCGAGCGCATTATTCGCAAAACATCCGCGCGGCTGAGGAAAGCGCACAACAAGAGAAACTCAGGACCATGCTGATGGAACAAGCGGCAGCAGCCAAGGTATGATTTGCCTATTTGTTAATCATGTAGCAAATTATTTCTAGAATAATTGACCGAGCAAGCGAAGCGTCTCTACTGTATCTGTGGGCCGAGCACGAATAACTGACGCCGAAGCTTGACACGTTGACGTTTACCATATTAATACTTTTTCGCAAATCGTTTGTACTACGGCCTCTGGCCAAATTGGCTTTCATCTGTCCGTATATTTGTTAGGTTCTTCGTTTGTGTTCCTGTACAGGTCGCATTTTTCAACTAATCTTGACAAAGCTTGGTATTCATGCATTCTACTATTTAATATACTTTGTTGTCGTCGGTAATTGGGGGAGAGGTATATATTTTGCTAAAATTTGGTACACACATTAGGTACCTAGTAGTACCAAAACTATGTGCTCGAAGCGTCTCTGCTTTAACTGGTCAAATTTACTTTCATCTGTCTATATGTTTGTTAGGTTGTTCGTTGTCTTTTGCTGAACACTATCCGCTAATAAGACTACCTCAGTGCGAACAGTAGACCTCTACTGTTTGCAGAACTGCTAGTTAAATTAGGGACAATCACGTTCCTGCAATCAATGGAGTACAACTTGAGATATAAAGTTGTATGTTTATGTTTATCAAGTAGTATGTTTATCAGTTGTCTAGTACCCATAACACAAGCTCTGCTTAGCTTGGGACTAGATGGCGTTGTGTGATAGTTGTGGAATATTTATTTATTTATTTATTTATAAATACTATTGTTAGGTTATTTTTATTACATTTTAACATGAAACCGCATTAATCTCAATTATATACTTGCAGCTAATAAAGTAAACAGCTAAATATACTATAGTTTTTTGGGCAGATATTATGACACGGATTTCTGAAATCACATCAGAAGTAGATAGTAGACATTCGGATCAGGTTATATAATTTTGATTAAGTACTGAAAATAAAAAGGTATCTAACATAATGTTTGATACCTTTTTAGACCGCTAAACATCCAAACTAAATTAGTTAGTTAATTGTTTTCCCTAGAGAGCACAGCGATCCAACTATATACATAATATATTTGAAAATTCTAAAACCTTGCGTTGTACCGTCAAAGTTGGCACCGGTGTTAAAGCTTTACTTTCTTTGCTAATGCCCCAGCAGCAGTAAATTAATCTTAGCACCAAAAAAAGATTATGTAAAGATATTATAAGACGCCACATTTGATGCAATGAGTTTCTAAGCATAATAAGTACAAACTTTCTCATTTACTGAATTATTTCATTCACATATCTTCACGATTCTTATGCCCTACTAAAGTACTTTCTTATTACCTTCTGAAAAAAGCTGTTAGGTAAACGAGTAAACCACTTTATTGGGAAAGCTATCAATAACTCTTTTAATCAAAGAGCCTTATTTGCTCCACGAGTCTTCCAACTTTTTGGCTTCAAAACAAATTACGCATTCTCCTCCCGACTTTTATCCGCAATTAAAGCGACTTTTTACGACTTTTCAATTAGGGGAAGATATTTTTCAATTAAGTCGGTACTTAATCTGTTAAAATTGGGTCAATCAGTCTTGCCCCTTGACCCGTAGTATAGGTAATCGACACGGCCGTAACTCTGGATCGGAGGATCTGTAGTTACAAGAGGGTCACCGGTGTTAAAATTACTCGCGTTGTAAAATGTTACCTATAAACTTTTGTTTTCGTCTGCGATTGAGCGGGGTGCTTTAACCCTTAACCACTGCCGGCGGCCGTCAGTGCTGATTTCAATAAATCAGGATTCCTAAAAGGTAGGAATGGTTAATCCATAAATACATATAGGTAACAATAGTTGATTCGTCCTTGGGTACAGGAATTTGGCTTCAAGAAGATCAAAACATAATGTTTGGTACACCAATGTCTCAGGCAATGATCTCGCGTATTTCGTTATGCAAACACTCCTTGGAGAATCGGCGTGATGGATTATTTTCGACCTTCGTTTGTTTGCGTTGGGTGGCCTTCATTTGTGTGCAAAGGGATGTGATTGTACGTGATTTTGCCTGATTGGTTAATTTCGAGGTTGATTCGTGTTTGTTTTCTGTGTGTGTGATTAAATTTCCAAGTACATATCATTATAAAGGTGTATGTAAGTAGAAATAACTAATAATAGAAATAATATTATACTTTATTTTTATTGAGTGTTATATTTTTGACAAAACAACATAAAGCCTTCAATAGTTATATATTATATCAAACACAACCTTGTGAGGTATTTTTTTTATTCAATACTTAATATTTTAAGTAAGTTGGAACTAAGCAAGTGGTAAAAACCAGCACCTTCCCCGTTTCATTCGGGTTCAGTTGCTTTACTATGCGTGTTTGTACCAATTCTATAAGACCTGTCCGGCATTACTGCGGGGCATGTAGGTATCAACAAGTTAACTATTACCCTGTCGCTTTGTTAATTAGCCCCATTTATCACATTTTTTGTTTTATTTCATTATGAGTTTCGTTATTCGATCTCGAATAAATATGAGCATGAGTATTCATTTCATTAAACTTGGATAAAAAAAGGTTTGATGGTAAAAAAGATCATTTCGGTACATGGTAAAGTTTATCCCAGGAACGTGAACCTCTGTGCGGCACCAAAGCGAGAAGTACCAAAGAATAAGCCGGTACGTGCGCGTAATCCTCCAATGAAAGAGTTTCAATGCTTTATATGTAGCAGTATATAATTTTAATTTGCTTGCTAACACTGACCCCTGTTAATTGTTGCTATATCCCTTATCTAGTTTATGTAGACTTGCATTCATATACACGATCATACGCAAGGAGTAAGTGAACATTAAATTTAAAAGATTTCATTTGCGAGGTTCACGTTTAACGTCATCGTAAAGTTTTACTCCCTGTGACACAAAGATAATCCTCTACAGCCATCAGAGCCGTCACTCCACCAAAATATTTATCCGCTCCGTAGCCAACCTTAATAACGTTTTCTACGGCGTGAGCACATAAAGATAAAAATAGACGGGGAGCAGTTAACCGAAGATCAGTTTTCAGACCGTTGGAGTGGGTAACTACAGGTTTAATGATCGTATATGGTTTAGCTAGCGCAAAATGTGAGAGCAAATGAGGTTACGCATATACGAGTAGATGCGTATCTTTATTTATTGAAACGTGGGTGTCGTTTGTTAGATAGGGCATCGGGTGTTTTTTGACGCTGTCCTAAAGTTATAATAATATTAAATGCAAATATTTTTTTAGAGAAAAATATACGTCTTCGGACGGGATTCAAACACGTGTCAGAAGCTATGACCACTAGGTCACCGAGGCTTGCCGTCCGAGCTTCGAATAAACTTTCTATATGATTTTAACTCTCGTATGAGGACGGACACGGATTGTCGGAAGACGCGGGTTCTAATCTCGTCCTCCGATAGTCCTTTAAAAATCTTTATGTATAAAAATGAATGTCTATATCCCTTGGTCATCGCATCACGCGCGGACGGATGTAACAATTTGCTAATGTTGTGTTAATAAAAGTCAGGAGAAGGTTCTTATGTAATATCAAGAAAGTAGGGGAGGTTATGGCGAGGCGGAAGGCCGAGCCTACCACGCGAAGGGAGTCGCGGGCAGTCGCTAGTAATATTACAAAAAATATGAAGGGTTGCGACATAAATACGAAATTTAAATATTAGTATAGTATTGAGCATAATCATTTTAAAAGTGGATTTAGATAGACCATAAATACATATTATTATTAGGTACTCTGTAAGGAGACGGTGTTAGGGAATAGTCCTCTGCCGTACCGAATCATAAAAAGCAAGGAAACCCTCTTACTAGGTAGTTGGGTTTTTGTACAAGAGACCTCCTTGGTTTGTACTCGTATCACCACAGTGCCTTGTATTCTGCGGCGCAGCAGTAGTCCACTAGCGTCACTATGTTAGCCTGTGAGCTGTAGCAAGTGAAATTACTGGACTAATGAGACTCAAAAGACCAGTCACGAAGTGACGAGCGCCGTGCAATGCCACGCAAAACATTACTTTGAAGCAGTGGGTAGCACTGCAACTGTCTCGGGCAGGTATGGCCCTTACCATCAGGCGCACGACATGCCCCAATTCTGTCAATTCTCATAATAATAAATAAAAACTTAATTATTTTCGATAAATAAAATATGAATTATTACAAACACTTAAGCAATGGAAAGATACTTAACTGTTACTGCAGTCTTAATTTTAGTCATTAATATTAAATAGGCTGTGTTCGTGGTGGAGCTTCATTAATTCTTAACATTTCAAATAAGAATAAATACGCATAACCTATGCGTAAATATCTGCGGTAGTTACTAACATTGAATTTGTAATTTCACCTCCGATATTTGAAGGGCACGATTCCTTTCGTTGCCTCATTACAACAGGTCGTAAAACTCGTACCTGGCCACTATCTTATCCGCCAACATCCACTGGTTCCGCACGGTAATTAACATGCACGTTTTGTATATATACATACAATATGACATACTTACTTCAAGAACTGGCTAGGACTCGCGTGATATTTACCGTATATTTTTTCCGGCCATAATTTGAAACTTATTTGAATTTGATTTCCTAGGCTTTCGCAATTCTTATACATTGAAATTAAACAACTTTAAGCGGACTAAATCGCGCATAATTTTGTATTTTATCCCGACTTTTCGAACACTTTTCTGTGAACATTACACGGATAAACTGGATGACAGTTGTCTGTTATAAAATTTAAGGAAATTATTGTTATGTACCGCCTACTACAAAGAAATAATAAGTCTATTTCTTCATAGACCGCCTATCATATTTTAAACAAACGTTCCCGATGCACGCAGTAGTCACTCACAGTGTCCAGAGGTCTTGCAGTATTGTGCAGGCTTTTGGATTTTATTAGTTTCATCAATGGATCCCAAGCAGGTGATACTGGCCAATCATCATCGCTATTGAAATTAGGCTGTTTTTTTTTAATTTCTATGGCCTCTCTTAACAGTCTCGGCACATAGCGGTTCTCCCTAACTAGAATTTGTGGGTTATCGAACCGGATGTAGTTGGGCTTATCCAGAACATGCTCATGTAGGTACTGCAGATTTGGTCGAGCGTCCCCTCTTCCTGTTGTGCAGAACATTGACTCCACTATTGTGCACGACAACACGCGCGGGTAACTGCACGTAACTCGATATTATGTATAATAATATACACTAGATATTATAGACAGAGACGCGGTACTTAACGTAAAGATTTCGTCATCTTTCTTAAATGAAGTAGAATCCTTTTCTACCGACCGACTTCCAAAAAGAAGGAAGTTTCCAATTCGACTATATTTTCTTTTTTTTTTATGATTGTTACCTCATAACTTTCGATAGGGTGAACTGATTCGGAATTTTTTTATTTGTTTGAAAGCTGGTGCTTCCCGTGTGGTTCCCATTTAAATTTAATCAAATTCGGTCCAGTAGTTTTTGAGTTACACTCCAATAACTGAATAGTTTTATTTTTTTGACAACATCCACACATATGTATTTGGGTCCCAAACTAGGCAGAGCCTGTACTATGGTAACCTGACGACTGATATACATACTTATATACATATACACACCCAGACACAGTTCAAACAGACATGTTTATGCGCACAAATGTTTGACATGTCCGGGGATCGAACCCGGGACCAGCGGCTCAGAAGGCAGGGGTGCTACCAACTGGGCCAACCGGCCTGTCAAATGGAATGGAAGTCTGTTTGAATGATTGAGTATAGTCGGTATAACATTTTTCAAATTGTACTTGTTTGTATCACTACCTAGGTACATGTTTAATTAAATATATCTCATTCCAGGAATATCAATACCGAAACCCGGCTCTCCAGTCGTTTCCCTTCGGCAACAGTCCCGATATCATCCGAACGATCGCGTCTAAGAACTGGGATTTAAACAACAACCTCTCTCCGATCCCCGCTGTGCCACTGGCTGAGCTGCGATCAGAGCCCGTCAAGCGGTCCGACCTGATGCTGCAGACCAATTTAATCAGTAAGTAACTTATATTACTGTGTAACTTTTAAAGATTGAGATTTTATGGGGGGCTCACAGAATCCGTCAATCAACGGTCGTTGGTTCGTTTAATACTCCATGGCTTTGATCTGTCAATGAATGTAATGTCATGATCAAATCCACAGTATGGTGGTAGGGGCTATCTGGTGGTCGCCTCAAGTTGGATAACATAACATGTCACGAAACACCCAGTGGTGTGTTCCGGCAGCTAGCGTGATAACACTTTCGACCACATCATCACCTACCATTACTTGAGACAGTGGTAACTAGTGTTATACCACTACCTCACGTAGTGGTGTTACTACAGTGTAATTACAGTACACAAGCGGTTTAGATGTTTTATAAGCGATACGCTAGTGCTATCTATTAAAAACGTATCTAAACCGTTCCTTCTCCCCGATCCCTTCTTTGTTACTTTCCAGAACTGCTAATTGAGCTTGCCAAGCGGTCCGACTTATCATAAGGGGTTAATTAGTTACTTATTTCCTAATCTCGAATCGTTGAATCTGAAAATGAAATGAATTGATCACATTGTCGCCCGACACTCACGATCGATGAAGTGTAAGGCGATCACGCCTTACACTTTTTCGCCCGAAGTGAAGAACGTTTAAAACTTAGCTCCGTTTTATTTAATAGAATTAATATGTTAGAAGTTGTGTTTACGTATTGAATTGTGCACCAATGTGAAAAATGATCTTTGAAATATAAGCTTAAGTGTTGGGAAGTAATATCTTGCAGAACTGTGAGTACAATAAACAATAAACTAAAACTCAGATTGTACAGAGAAATAAATTATCTGCATCCTACCTCCAACAATTATTACTTCTGTACAACATAAATTCACAAGTTGCCTCATGGAATATTAGTAGCAACCCAGGCCTAGTGAGTTGAAAAGCAATTAAGCATTATAATATCACAAGGATCGGTACTGGATTAGAATATAATCAATAGTTAGTTCGAATTGCTTTACGACTTTTGCAGATATACACATATAAAATAAATAATAATAAAAATGTCTCAATCAGATCTGAGCTGGGGATGTTGCGACCTAGGCCTAACTGATGATTCGTATTGGACATGCATACAATGTAAAAAAGCATATCACCTTCAATGCCTGAATACTGAAGGGAAGTATACGGGTAACTGGAAGTGTCCTGCGTGTCTCAGTGCTAGGTTAAAAGGCGGAAAAAATGATAACACGCCAGTGCGCTCATCCAAACATGACAACACAGTGCGCTCAGGCAAAAGTGACAACATGCCAGTGCGTTCTTCGAGCGCATGCGATACTAATGAAAGGTCGTTGAAAAGAGTGGCTATATCATCCCCTACCCAAGATTTGGTTAAACCGTTGACTCGCGATGATATCCGCGACATTATTAAGACGGAGATGGACACAATGCTAACAAAAATTAACAGCACGATTTCTGTTGCATTGGCGAGGGAATTGAACTCTGTAAAAACCGATATAGCTGAACTGAAAGATTCGATTTCTTTCATCGGTAATCAGTACGAAGAAATAAAGCAAACATCAGAAGACAATAGCAATAAAATTAAGAAGCTGCAAGAAGAAAACGACAGCCTTAAAGATACCATTACAGACCTATCTCACAAATATAATCAAATGGAGCAGTTGAACCGCACTAGCAACATAGAAATACAGTGCGTACCCGAAAGTAAGACAGAAAACTTATTACTGATTACTTCGCAGCTGTGTCAATCTGTGGGCTGTGCTATCAAAGACGAGAACGTTTTGAACTGCACTCGTGTGGCTAAAATGAATGCTTCGAGCCCCCGGCCTAGATCTATAATAGTTCAACTTAGCTCACCGAGACTGCGTGACTGTGTTTTAGCTGCAGTTATAAAATATAACAAATCACATCCAGGAAACAAATTAAATACATCACATCTTGGAATTAAAGGTGAAAAAAAAGCTGTTTTCATCTGTGAGCATTTGTCCGCCCACAATAAAGCTTTACACGCTGCAGCAAGACGTGCAGCCAAAGAAAAAGGTTTTAAGTATGTGTGGGTCAGAAATGGAAGAGTTTATATGCGTAAAACGGATGATTCGGAATTTAAGTATATTCGTGACATGGACTGTATCAATAAGTTAAAATAGGTTAATTAAAATTATTAAAGTATGTGTTTTTCGACTTTATACAAGTAAATATGTTTGGTTCGTTACATATATATTATCAAAACGTAAGAGGCCTTAAGACCAAAGTTCTATCTTTTACTACAAAATTGGCTGCTTCAAATTATGATGTTATTGTGTTAACTGAGACGTGGTTGAATTCAAACGTCTTGTCTACTGAACTGTTTGATGACAGATATAATGTGTACAGAAGAGATAGAGAGACATCAAAATTAAGCATGAAAAGGACAAGAAAGAGCAAAGTTATAGAAGAAGGAGGAGGCGTTCTTATAGCAGTAAATAAAAAATATACTGTAAGACATGCACCTCATTGGCAGAGTGATGCTGAAGATGTGTGGCTTACTATAGATGTTAATACTTCTAAATCACATAAACATATAGCTCTCTGTGCGACTTACATACCGACTCCAGTTGATAGGACTTACCTTAAACATTTCTTAGATAACTGTAATCGTGTTTCAGAGGAACACAATTATAAAACTTGCATTGTCGGAGATTTTAATTTAGGTTGTATCGATTGGTCCCAAGTAGATGATCTACAAAAACAGTACACAGTCCCTTCTGTGGCACAACATCTCACTGATTTCTGTAATGTAAATTATTTTAAGCAACTTAATAGGATACCTAATTGTCTCAACAAAGTTTTGGATTTAGTTTTTACCGATCTGGATCACACAGAAGTTACTAAATCTGACTTTGAAATTAGTAAACTCGATACGCACCATCCTCCCATAAATATATATATTAAAACTATGAACATAAACAAACTAAAAGTGAACAAAAGTTGTAGACTCAATTTTAACAAATGTGACTATACCAAAATAAATAAACTGTTAGATAATGTTGATTGGTATAATTTAGTGGATAGTTACCAAGATGTTAATGAAGCTTTAGAGGCATTTTATTCTATTTTAAATAATATAATTAACAACTACGTTCCTCTAAATAGAAAAAAAAACCCAAAATTTCCAGTGTGGTTTAACAGTAGTTTAGAAAGAGCGGTGCGGGAGAGGAACAATGTGTTACGAAAATATAAAATCTACAAAAACCCAATGGACGAGATTATTCTCAATAGGCTGAATAAGCGTTGTAACAAGCTGGCTACTGAATGCTACAATAGTTATCGAAAATTTATAGAGGATAAAATTAGGACTCATCCTAAACTGTTTTGGTCCTTCTTAAAGGCTAAGAGAAAAGGGAGATCTACTTACCCTGTTTCATTATCCGATGGAGTGGAAACAGTGTCTGGTGGAGAAAATATCTGCAATTTGTTCGCGAAATACTTCGCTTCAGTATACCAAGAAAATGACAAAGACTTAAGCGAAGAACGCAGTAACTCTCTCTCAAGACAGCTCATTCGGTTCAAAAATAATAGTCTATTTTTCTCAAATTTATACATATCTAAAAGAGCAGTGCAAAAAATGTTGGAAAACCTTGATATAAACAAAGGATCCGGGCCAGACAATATACCTCCAAAGTTTATTAGACACTGTGCATCGGGTCTTTCTCTTCCTTTGTTTTTGATTTATAATAAATCTTTAAGGGCAGGCTCATTTCCCACTATTTGGAAATCAGCAAAAGTCGTCCCAATACTTAAAAGTGGAGATGAAAATAATACCAGTAACTATAGACCTATCTCTATTATATCTACGTTTGCTAAAATCTTAGAATCTTTAATATTCCCCCATATATACCAACATTTTAAACCATTCATTACTGATCATCAGCATGGTTTCATAAAACAAAGGTCTACATGCACTAATTTACTAACGTTTTGCGAGAGTCTTGTTGAAGCTGTAGATAAGAACACACAAGTTGATGTTGTATATACTGATTTTAGCAAGGCCTTCGATAAAGTCTCACACTCTGTTCTCCTTTTCAAGCTTTCGGCGTATGGTTTCACTGGTTCTATATTGAGATGGGTGCAATCTTATTTGAGTGACCGTAATTTTTATGTGGTTGCGGCTGGTTTCGCTTCAACAGTTGGAACTAAAATAAGTTCTGGTGTGCCTCAGGGCTCTCACCTAGGTCCACTCCTATTTAACATCTACATAAACGACCTTCCTGATTGTCTAACTAATAGCACACCCTATATGTTTGCAGATGATCTTAAAATTTTAAAAGCTATCACAAAATTTGAAGATGTAGAACAATTGCAGAATGATTTAGACGATTTAAGTAAATGGTGTGTCATTAATGGAATGGTATTAAACACCGAGAAATGCTATCAAATTAAATATACTAGGAAAACAAAAAATATCGATTATGACTACAGAATAGGAACAGTTACATTGAAGACCGCTAATACTATGAGGGATCTAGGTGTGATATTCGATGAAAAATTAACATTCATTCCACATATTGAACATATCACTAAAAAAGCCTCAAGGATGTTGGGATTTCTTATACGAAACAGTAAAGAGTTTCATAAACCAACAACTAAAATTATGTTATATAATAGCCTAGTGCGCAGTGTGTTAGAATATTGCAGCCCTGTCTGGAGGCCACATTATGCTGTGCATACTCTACGCCTGGAGAGAGTACAAAAACGATTTATGTGGCACTTAACTTATTCCACTAACAAAGCGAAGCAGCTACATACATATAAAGATTAACTTTTTTCAAAATTCAATCGTTGGTAGAACGGCAAATTATAACAGATTTAATATTTGTTCATAAATTGCTACATAACAATGTCGACTCTCCTAGTCTTCTTGCAAAATTTAGAATTAGGGTACCATTTCGTTACCCACGTGGGAAAATAACCCCTTTTGCCCCTGTATTTCGTAGAACAGTGTTAGGAACGAATTCGCCTGTTCCCAGATTAAGTAATTTAATAAATAATTATCAAAGTGATTTACTAGACATATTTGGTGACTCTGTGGCCAAATATAGAAAGAATTTGACATTGGCAGTCAATGTCAAATTCTCCGATCCTACTCTCTAACTCTTCTAATATAAGTATTGCTTCTATTTCATATTCATTATATTTCATAGTATCTTCCTCAACGGACTTAAGAATTAATGCATGCTGTGTTTATCTTAAAAAACAATGCATTTTGCTATAAATATTTAGACTAAGTATTTGGTGTATGTATAAGTGTAATTGTTATTGATAAGCCTTTATAAATAAATAAATAAATAAATAAAATAAATAAATAAATTGTTCAGTTGTGTGCGACAATGTGATCGATACTCATAGGCGGAAATCTTAAAATTGGCAACTACCGTCACGTTGTTATAAATTAATCATTGCAATGTATTAATACGTATACTGATAACTTACCGTTAATCTTTTGACACGATGATAGTGTAGGAGCAGTTATGGTAGATTGTAGATCACACGGTCGCTGGTTTGACTCCTACCTCTGAATTGAGCTTTCGGACAACGTTGGACTTTCTACTGCCAGCCTAGCTATCTACCACCCTCTAGATTAATAACCTGTAAAGGGGGGAACCTATTCCCTGTGACTTCACCGGCATAAACTAAAATATTAAGTATCTTACATAGATATCTGTCTTTACAGACACTTCTGACTACGACCGAGATGGACCCGTGATCAGCGAAGAGGAGTACGAAGAAATGGTGGAGGAGGAAATGCGAAAAGAGGATATGAGGATGAAAGAAATGAGAAACGAAGAAATGCGAAAAGACAATCTTTATACCGAGTACACGCTGGAAGAAATCATTTACCAAATCGCTAAGGTCGGTAACAACTTTAAAGTTCCTAAAAAACGTGTATTATGTAAATGTAAAAGTTTGTAAGTATGTGTAAATTTTTGTTACTTCTTCACACTGTATCGCCTCAACGGACATAAGTCCGTCATATAATATGCATAAAAATATTGAATGAAGATAGCTAATATCTAGTATTAACACATAAGTTACCTACTATTGATTAGGACTTTTTTCATTATAAAGTTCTTTATTAATACTTAAGCATACATAACAAAGTACAGGCTAGACACCGTCTAAGACTTGTACAAACTACGATAATTATTGACTTATCAGGTTGACATCGCCTTCATTAGTATTTTTATAAATAAACAGTTATGAGGATCCTTTACTTTGTAAATCATTGATGAGAAACTGTATAGCAATTTATTTAACTTACAATCACATCATAAAGTTGGGTTGCGATGTCAATACGAAAGTTTAAGTATTTCTAAATAATGCTTCTTTCGGTTGGATAGTACTGTCAAAGCTAAGACGGTTAAAGTCAGATAGAGAGTTAAAATTCGATACTCGGACCCGAACCTCGGTGGTCTAGTTGGTCAATGGCGTCTGACACGGAGAGTCAGAAGTCGCGGGTTCGAACCCCGTCTGAGGATGTCAATTTTTCTCTCTATAAATTTCAACATCATGTAGTGAGTTACGAGTATTTTGTAACAGACACATTTTTAAAGTTAGCACGTCCTATACTGTTTGATGATAATACGAGTATAAGGACACAAAAATACGTGGTGACACAAACATAACGCCCAAAATGAATTGATTCGGAATGTAGACCTACGTATTTGAAATTAATTTTAACTGTCCTCTTGTTTGTCCACGCTTCCCTAAAAAAAGGCCCTGACAGACATGAACATGACATGACTGCAGAAGCACAACGAAGTTACCCTATGAAAGTTAGTTTTTATCTCTTTGGTGGTACGGAATCTTAAGTACATAAAAGCTATACTAACATGAATTTTAAGCTTCACTCTTTTAGCTTCTTGTTGCTCGCTAAGTACCTAAGATTATCCTGAAGTAATCACAGGATTTGGAAACCCAGACGAGCCATGCGGACATTATACACTACGGTACTAAATATGACGGTATTTAACATTTTAGATGATGTTCTCCCAATCTCTGTCACGGGACCCGGCGTCGGCTCGTGCCGCTACGCAGCGATTCATGGCTTTCTTGGAGTTGGAGGCGAAAAGGGGACAACTTTCGCGTACCATTGAGAAGAAAGTTTTAGGTGAGTTGATTTTAAATCTAGGAGGTTCGTTGTGAAACTTTTAGTGCAGTGGAACTCTTTGTGATTGAATTCGTCCGGGGAATTACTGCCACCATACCTTCTTATTTCTACCGCGAAGCAGTAATCTTTGCAATACTGTGTTTTGGTTTGAATGGAATGGGTTCCGGGTTACAGGGTTATGAGCGTATTGCAGTTCGCCACTTGTGACGATATGCATTTGTTCTACTTAACTTGTTTTACCACCAAACAACAGAGGCCGTAGCACAAACAATTTGCGAAAAAGTATTCGTATCGGAAACGTCAACACGTCACGCTTCAGCGTACAAACTAATTGTCTGTGTCACAGTTGCCCTAGGTAAATGACAGTTTGTACTGTTTCACGTGAACAATACGTTGCGTGACACAGTTATTCGTGCTGGGCCTACATAGGTACCATCCTGGGTAAAAGTCCCAACAAAATATAGAATTAAAAAACCAGGTGGGCATCGTGCTGCCGACTTCTAATAACGCAAGCAAGGCATATTTGAGATCACATATAGAAAGATCAAGTACGCTGTAAAAAATAATTTAATTAAAAAATATACTAAGAAGTACCTATACCATTATTTAAAAGACAAAGGCTTGAATTTCCGTTTCTGCCAATTCGTCTATCTGAACATAATCGCGAAGTTAACTTCTCAAAAACTAAAATTATCCAATTTAGGCCGTGTGCGTTGAAATATGGGTTATATAGCCAGCATAATAACGAAGCATTCTGGCACAACTTTCTACGAATAGTTATATAGTTTATTAATTTTGACTTTGAAGAAATGTAGGTACATACCTTATAGGTACATACTTACATATTAATGTGTTCTCTAGTAGCATTTATTTCATGGTCCAGATTGATTGTAATTTGGTGTTTTACAGACGTCATGATTGCGGCGCTTTCTGACACTATTGGCGATCATCCAGAGCTACTGCGGGGACATGAGGCTGTTGGAGCCAATAGGTTAGTTGGAGTCTTTGTACCGTTTATATACCTACCTACCTAACAGACCTTTACAAGTTTATTAAACTTATTTACCTAATACTTTCCAGAGCTATATATTTGTTTTAGGATTTTTTTATTTATATATTAATCACCAACGTAGTGTACACTATAACAATTCAAAATACTTTTATATCTTTACAGAGCTAAAAGCCATCATAATTATAGGCGATGAATGCGTGAAATAAATACAACAGTGAAATTTTCAAATCCTACTTAAGGTGCTGTCATAATGTCGAATAAATTTGGGTTTTTAAAACAGTTTATCTCATAAGCAGCGATATAATTAAAATTAAAATAATATGACATTTCTAAGTACACAGTGACGGAATTAAAAACATATTTTGACATACAGGAGTAAATTTGAAAAAATCAAACATACCACTTAATTTCACCTTTAAAACAGTTTTCTCTTTATTTTATTTGTCACGAAACACATATCATAAAATAGCAATTTTTAATACACATACAATGACGGATATTTTTTTTTATTTAAGAGTGCACATTATTTTTTAATGAATTATGTACGTTTTTACGACATACGCTTGCTTGATTTGAAGTAAAGGAAATTGAACGTAGCCAAGCTCTGAGTTGAAAGCGCCATAAATACATTCTATGAAATTGTTTTTTTCCATTTCTACATAAAAGATCTAAGAGCTTATTAATATGTATATACTTAACTAAACTGAAATGTTCTAATCACAGTTATTAGAAAAACGGGTACCTATGTTATATACCCGTTTTTCTAATTGAATTGACATTTTAACGGTCGACGCTAAAACTGAAATACGTAGAAATATTTTACAAGCTATAGTTGTGGAATAATTTAAAATATTTTATAGGTAGTGGTGGTGTGATGGAATCTTGAAAAAGCCATTTGCCATCCGGGTTTTCACATACTAAGTACTCTCAGTCAGACAAATAAATAGATAGGTACATCTGATGCAACGTCTATATCAAAGTCGCTTCTTTTGCCACACAGCCTAAAATATGTACCTATACTATATAATGTTTGTGACGTGATAACATCTTATAAATCGATGAACGCCGGCTGCACGCAAAGCATGACTCTTGTAACGATCCGTTGTCACATTGCGCCTGAGTCGAGCGTGCAAGCGAGAGCGCGGAACAAGCGATAGAGAGGCACGATCGGCCTAAGCTTTGGGCTTGTCTTATGACGTTATCACGTAAAATTATTGTCCATAAACTTTACAGATAACCATTTTTTTTTTCAGACGGATGGGCCAATTTCTTAAGAGCAGTTCAGCAGAGCCTGGCACGTCGCGAGCGATTCTGGCCGCTTATAAAGACGAGCTACTGAAAGGACCCGCACTGCACAAGTTTTCCTTCGACCGGAACTAAGCTTGAAGCCAATGGATTTGGTGCAAATATTATGCATCTTTTACTAGACTAATTTACACGTACTTGCTGTTAATTTTACTAACCATCATACCTACTGGTGTAGTAGCTGCTATTTAATTTATAACACTTATTACCAAAAATATCATTCAACCCATTGTGTAAGTAGATACATTATACAACATTTATTTCTTGCTGGACTAGTTTTGATTTCCTGTAAGTATGAGTAGAAAGATATAAGTAAAGCTAATCTACTGTAGCGCTTTTTTATTGTATTATGTTTTTCTTTTATGAATGGTAATCAATAAAGAATGTTTGTATTGTATTGTCAAGCTAACTTTTTAACTGAATTTTGTTTTTGGCTTAAAACGGGATATTAGAAACAATTTTACCTGTATACATCTTGGTTGGAACTTTCGATAATTTATATATCGATTCGATTAGAGTTTAAACCACGCATGCGGTTTTATATATCTAACGACTTTTCTAAACATTCGATTTTGTTAACAATACACAACCAAGGACGGACTCAGGACTTTTCTGTAGGTAGCAATGTCGGTATCGATTAGAATATTCTGTGTAAAACGTTAAATAAAACAAAAATCATGTGTCAGATACCATGTCTATTAGGTATGAAAGTTGCCGACGAAATCTAATAACATGTTTAGATGACATTCATTTTGTTTGAGTGAAATACTGCCATAAGCATGCATTCTAACTCCAAAAGTCAGTGATAAAAATATGAAGTAAGTACTTACTACAATCTAACAATTACCAATTAAGATTTGAAATATAGGAAATACCTTGAACTCTTTCAAAGTAGGTATATATCCTAAATTTGGCGAATATATAATTTGCCAGTCATTTGATCTTTGGTCTCTTTAAAGAAGTTAGGAGCAACTGTACCATGCCAACTTATTCCTTCGTCGGCTCATACGACATCCACGTGGAAAGATTTGAGACATTCAATGGTGGGAATTAGATTAATCGATATATATGTATTTAAAATTAACTGCAACCGACCCCGATCATTAATATAATTATATTTATTTAAGTAAGTATAATACGTAGTTTTCTTTGTACCTCGTTGCAAGGTAAAAATAAATGTAATAGGTCTTTACTTTACTTAGTTTTCTTTATAATATATGTACGAGTACTTATTAAAATATATGTATAAACATTAACTTTTACTATATCTAAGTTCATAACTCAAACTTATTAATAAAATAAGAACAGTTACGGTATAATACTTTTCTAAATGCGTACATAAGAATCATACGCGATTGATTACGAGGGTGCCACTCACTGAAGTTGGGAGGGAAATATCCGTGAAAGCATACTTCTCATATATTTTGTATTTATCCAGTTTCTTTAGTACCAATAAGTGCAGTACCTAATGAATACTGCGACTATTATTATCACATGATCTCAATTGTACTATATTTTACTTTTGTAAATAAATTTAAGCTTAGTAATCATAATGCCCCAAGACTTGCAGCAAAATCATGCCATTCATATTAGGGTCAAGCCTCACTGATTTCAAAAAACATGACTTTACCTTTAAAACGAATTGAACTTGATATCCACTATCTAATCTAAAAGTGTGTAAAGTAAAAAAAGGTCGAGGACACTTGCGACCAGTGGGCCTAGCACGAATAACTGCTTAAGTGTAACGAAGCGTATCGTTCATGTGAAACAGTACAAACTGTCGTGTGTCTAGGGCAACTGTGACACAAATAACTTATAGTATGTACGTCATATCGTGACGTGTACACGTTTCGCAATTTTTTTGTGCTACGGCCTCAGCTCAGCTCCATACAACCAGTGATCCTAGAACTAAAATTTGCGTAAGTATTACGTATTCATATAGTTTACATATACAGTACACACTATCAGTTATCTAGTACAACTTTGGCGTAGATTAATCTGTGCGTCAACGATACGATTACGTTAGATTTAGCTACACAAATTTTCGTGTTAGGCCCCAGTACCAGTTCGACATAAATATGTAAATAAAAAAAGAAATTGTAGTAATAAAGTTAAACTGGCTACATTATAAAGTAAAGACACGTCGGCTCTGCCTCTGTGCCTTGACCCTTAAGTATTCAATAAAAAATATACAATTGACAACATTTCATAATCAATAAGCCACTTCTATTGGATTTCATTCATCATCATTACTGTTAGATTCTTCCTCTATACTGATTATGAAAACTAAAAATAAATAATCTAGTATTTAGAAATAGAATAAAAAACCCGAAAAACAAATGATTTCGACGCAAAATTCGTCCATGTCGACGACTCTGGTGTCTGGGTGTGGTTCTTCGATTTCCTGACATCTGGATTTTTATTGTTTTACAGGTGGAATGAAATCCTCAAAAGCATGTTTGGATCCTTGGAAATTATTCAAAAAAGAAATTACAATGGCGAATTCGTCTCGTTCGATTTCATTAACATGGTAGACATTGACATTTTAAGGCAATAGATTATAAGCAATTAAGACAATGCTATATTTAACATAAATTGGTTAACCATATCGAGCTAAAAATGAAATGTTATCAATTAAAAGATCAAAATAGCTTGCATGTTACAAAAATATACTGTAGCTTATTTAAATTAAAAAGTAGATGAAGTATTTATAAGAGCTAAGCGTAAGAGAAATTATTATTGAAATATAAATAGCTAGTCAAATATTTCTTCATATTTTTCTACAAATTCTTCTACAACAGTGATGTGCAATTCAATGAAATGTCTTCCCAGAAAAAGAAAGAGCTTCAATAGCCATAGAAGTATGAAAAGGATTATTTGAAAATGGACAGAAAATTATAATAATATAAACATACCATACAACTGCGCTCACTTGGTTTTATTTCGGTTTGTCTCAAACCGACGTAATACCAATTGATAGTCCAAGTCTTCAAACTTTAATGGACAGAAAAATCATACATTTAATAAATTCAAATTCAAATTCAAATTCAAATTTTATATCATATTCATAAATCGAATTGAAGTTTTTGCCCATAGTATGATAAACAAAGTTAATATTAATCTACGTGAATTCTTCATCTTCTGAATTTTTCTCTGAGGATTGGTAGGTCAAGCAAAAATGTGAAAAAGACGGTATTATTCGATTCATAAAATTACTTTTCTCATATTTTGTAACTGCATTATTTAAAAATAACTAACACCGCTAAACAGAATGTCATATCAAAAACATGAAGCACATATCTATAGAGTATTGGAAATTTAAATAATCCATTTGGATCCATATCTTTAGCCCTTGAGTTCTACGGACACACATCGAGGGGTCTAAATTGTATTGATATCAGAAACTGTAGGACTCGAGTGGAACAACTGCCCAAATATTGGAAGTATACTGTAGCATGTTTAGCACTTAGATATAATTATAATGTATTGCACATCACGCAATCCTGTTATCATATTACCATGGTTTATTAATTCTATTTATCTAATTAACTCGATGTCAACTAATAGCCATGTTTTTCTATTCAAAATCCTAAAATATCCTTACTTGTAATACATAAAAACCATTAAGATTTTGACATCGTTGAGAGTTATGCTATGTAAGTGGCCATCAAAATTTAATATATTTATATTATTCTTTGAAATATATTGTGAATTTAATAAAAAATATTTAATGTCATTGGTCTTTTATTTATTGAATTTAATTTGGGTAAATGTATATTAAGCCGACGCGCGTTTGCTTCACATTCAAATCGTTTTACATACAAAACACGCATTGTGACATATTATACATAGGGTAAGCAAAATTCACACGCAGAATGGAATACGAGGCCGTACGTGTATCTTACTTACGGGCCTAGTTGTATTCCATACTTGGATGTAGGCCTCTTCCCTATCTTTCCATTCCTGGCGATCTTGTGCCCGGTGCATCCAGTCCCAGCCTGCGTGTCGCCTGTTGCCTACCATAACTTTACAACATTGAGAAAAAAAAAGAGCAGTGCCACCATGCGGTGGATTGTAAAACTAAAATTGATAGCGAGTACGCCAATCACAAGTTTATAGGTAGACGAGATCGAGTATCGACTATAGATTACAGTTATGTTGCAACTCATGGTAGAGCCACTGATGTCGTCAACCCAGCGCTGCGGTGGGCGGCTTCGCCCTCTTGTGTCGGCCCTGGATCTCCACTCAAGAACTCGCCTCACCCATCGACAATTCATTCTAGCAATGTGTCCTGCCCATGCCCACTTTTTCTTCACTATTGCGACAATTGGTGCGTTCGTTTAGGCTTTTAGGCCATTAGGTGGCTTTGTCATTAATGGCTCTTTTGTTAAAGCGTTCATAAAGCTCAAAAGCGTTATTTTTTACATTTATGCCGCTTTGGCCCACACCCTATTCTAACGCTCGACTGAGCATAAGAACTAAAATCGCATGATTATGCTGTCAAATACATAGCTGTCAAAAAACGATCACAAACAACCATGCTCCGGGCGTGGGTCAATAATTGCACGAATAATTGACATGAACGAAATTTTTCACCCACAGATTCCCAATTCGAACGCCCCTTGTGAGCATTTATCTGTGAGTTCCCCTTGTGAGTCTATTCGAACGCACTATTGATCACCCACTCTAGTTTTGCTTCTTATACATTCATTTCGTTTCCGGTCGCGAAGGCGATACCGAGCATAGCTATCTCCATTCATCTCTGCGCGACCCTGAACATCTCAGCTGATTTATTTGTGAGTGACATGGTTTCTGCACCATATGTGAGCACGGGCATGACACACTGCTTAAAATTAACTTTCACATTGAGATGGAGAGGTAAATTGCCACGAACAGTTTCCTTGTTGGAGATTCGTCTTTCAACCTCCGCAGTCTGATTTTCAAAGCTAAAAGTTAGTTTATGTCCCAAGTAAACATATTTAGTCAACAGGAAGCTGATATCTTGTGACGTCAGGGATGTTGGTCGTGATTTGTGTCTTCCCAGTATTCATTTTCAGACCTGCACGAAAAGATTCTGTCCAACATAGCAACCATATCGTCCATGTTATCAGATATGAGAGAACCAAGTCATCAGCAAACCTCAGATTCGAAAGTCTTTCTCTCTCTAAAAAAAGAGTCTCATCAACTACCAACCCCTTTTCAGTCCAGTCCATCCGTTGGAATATAAATTCCAAGGCCATTGTGAAAAGCTTTGGAGATATAGTGTCTCCCTGTCTAACACCTCGTTCCAAATGGAATTTGTTCGTTTTCGTGTGCAGAGACACAAGCGGTAACATTGGTGGCATTGTAGGTATACAAATTCAATATTTACGTTCATAACTTTTTTGATGCCTAAATTTAAAAAAAATATTTGTATTGTATATGTATGTAGATGAACTAGTTACTTCACATTACTTCAGATGTAGATGATCCTTATAAAATATTGCAGAGTTCAATTTGGTAAAAGTATGCGATAAAGTGAAAGACGTAATGCGCGTGTTCGCGTCCATACAATTGTATCGATAAGAGCGAGCGCATTGTAAGTAATTTCTGTTAGAAAAATTCTAACACGTGTCGGAAGGCACTCGGCGCATATATTTTGTACCTACCAGACCCAGCAGACCATCAGAAATTTTCGTCAGTTGATGGACGCTTCCAACCGTCCCTTTTGGAAATTTGTGGGGGAATATTAGGGTGAACATATGCATGTTCAGCAGTGGACGTCCTACGGCTTAGATAATGATGATGATGATGCTCACCGGATGTCAGAAATTTGTCTCAATAGAATTTCGATAGGCGCGCGCTTTGTACTAGATCACACACACCATCAGTAATACATTTTGTACTAGATCACACACACCATCAGTAATAAATTTTGTACTAGATCACACACACCATCAGAAATAGATTTTTTACTAGATAACACACACCATTTCGCTTTTGAACTATGGATGGGATGGCCGCCGGAACAAAATTTCTTACTACTTAAAGTTAGAAATTTCGTCATCGTCACATCCGGCGAAATATTCTAACAGAGTTATTTATTTATATAGGCACACAAAACATAATAAAACCAATACTTACAATTTGAAATAACATCTGCACAGATTATAAACTAGATCTTATTCCAAAACATGTGTACCTACACATCATGAACAAAGTATGTGGTATAGCAGTAATGCTTAGACAAAACGGAAACTGGTAAATTAAATTATAAACATTAGCATTAAGTTAGAAAATAATATTGTTTCAGTGTTTGTGACATCTTTTTTAAAATATAATTATAATTTAAATTCAAAAATACATCAATAGATCTATGATAGTCTACAGACATCGTTATATTGGCGACACATGATTTGTTTTATAATGTGCACCCGCTCAACATTGCTTAATTCACTAAAAGATAGGTAAACCTAGATAGGTATACCTGTTCAATGAATACTTTAAATGAGGCCATGAAGCTGAAGATATCTACTGAACTTACTATTACCAAAGATGATGGTCCATGCTATGCACAGACGAAAACCTATATTTATCCATTCTTACATAAATGTTTGAAAAGGTTTAAAACTTCGAAATTACCGCGCGTTAGGACGGAACGTTGCAGCGTGCGCTGAAACTCCAACATGAAACACCTACCTACTTGAGAAAAAAATACTAGACCATTAAATTCTATACCAGGTAGGGTATATTCAGCAGAACTTGTGGCACAACTAACTGTTAGTATGTACGACAAGGCGATACGAATACTTTTCGCAAATTATTCATGCTGGGGCCACATTTATGAATGTTACCTGGATATTCATTTATTTGAGGAAATATTGGATTGTATATCGGACGGCTTGTTGCATCCTTCAAAACCTAACACTATCCCCTTGATATTCCTGATTTTGTAAGGGATTGCAACTATTATGTCAGACTAGTGAATTAGGCTATGAATTATTAGCCCTGTTGGTTAATGGCATCCAATAATCTGGACCAAGTAATGGTGTTATTCAAGGAAAGGCCCATATTCAGCATAGATTTATCCGTTTTTTGGGGCCAAACTCCAAAGAGTTTGGTTTTAATATGAAAAATGCATGATTTAACACATAAAAAGACCAAGGTGTCTGAATAAAAAGTTTTTAATCACTTTGATTCTATAGAAATTCGAAACATTACTTACAAATTACTTATTAGCTTTGCTACAAACTAGTACAAACTAGACAAAGGTGGAAACGCATTCTGTTTGCTTACCACAACTTTCTTATGTTGGTATGAAATGTACCCTTTGATCTTTCCATCATAAATTAAGTTTGCCACGA
Source organism: Selenia dentaria (assembly GCA_917880725.1). Lineage (NCBI taxonomy): Eukaryota > Metazoa > Arthropoda > Insecta > Lepidoptera > Geometridae > Selenia > Selenia dentaria. The sequence goes on along the minus strand of OU862888.1, from coordinate 12,264,134 downwards.
TGCATTGTGTCTCATCCTCGTCCACATCCTCTTGTCCCATAAGTTGCAATGCAGCTTGAAAGCTTGCTATATCAATTTGGTGAGTATTCTCTGCTAAGTAAACCTTCCTAAACAGATTCCTATAAGCAGTGATCTTTAATTTTTCCACTATCAAGTAAATGCCGGCTTTGATAAAGAATCCTTCATGCTCTTCCATTGCTTTATCAATACCTCGCAGGTCGCCATTCTTTACGGCAGAAACTAGATCCCAAAACTGCATTAAATCATACTTTTGCAGTAAATGCTTTGCCGGCATATAACCCAGCAACATTTTCACTGGTACTAGATATGTCAAAATCAGTCTTTTGTTCTTGTTGCTTTTTCGGTGGCAGTTTTGGAATGCAAAGGACAGGTATTCATCAGCAGACCGGTAGTCGGAATCGAACATAGCTTTACGGCCTACAAAATATCTGTATGTTATTTGTTGCGCTAGTGGAAATTGGTCTTTAAATGGTGAAGAATCTATTGCCCTTATTAGGGGTTTGCATAAGTGAAGTTTGTTTATGCGAAAATAGACCTTCAGTAGCTGGTTGACAAGGTTCAACATGCCAATCCTTTTGGTGTCTTCTTCGGATGACCGGTTGTCAGCTGTACACACTCTGAAGCATGCCAGCAAGCTTTCTGCAGCTTTTTCCAAGATTTTTCCATTGCTTTGAGCTGTAAAAGAGAGAAAACATGTTTTTTTTTTTTTTTTTTTTATTGAAATAGGTTCGGTTACAGGCATTAGGTCATTTCACATACAGGTATATAATATCAGTACACATAACATATTAAACCTAAAGTCCAATTAAAACCGCACACAACTTATATATAGAATAAAAATATTGACACAAAATGTTAAACAGAAAGTTTTTTTTTTTTTTTTTGTTTGTTAGTTATTAGGAAATAGTTATGAAGAAAATATATGCTATTGATTAATTGAAAATTTGAAGGACAAAAAACTGCATGAAAACATGTCTCTGGGATCACTCAATTCATCGTATCTACGACACATCCTGGTTAGAGGACTGTTCCGCGAGACATTATTGTTGGCAGGTGGTATGTTAAATAACTGGAATTTTCGAATAGAACGTGAGGGTACTTTAAAATTGACATTTGACAACAATTCACTACCAGACATACCATTAACAATCTTGTACAATGTACACAAATCAGTCGAACCTCTTCTATCATGAAGGCTTTTCATTTTAAATTTATTTAACCTGTCCGAATATTCTTTAATCTTCCGCCTTAGACCAAGTCTACTGCACAGTGACCGCAAAAATCTACGCTGAATAGCCTCAATTCTGTCTACATGCGTATCATATATTGGATACCACACAGAAGAGCAATATTCCAGAATTGACCGCACCAAGCTATTATATAAAATAATCCACGTGGCACTATTTTTGAAAGGTTTAGCTGTACGCAAAATGAAACCGAGCATTCTATTTGCCTTATTAGTAATGAGATCGTAGTGAGGCCTAAAAGAGAGCGTAGAATCAAACATGATACCCAAATCGCGAACGACTTTAACATGGCTTAGGACAGTTTCATCGAGGTGGTAATTATAACAAATGGGTGATTTATTTTTAGTAAAACTAATTATTTGACATTTACTAGCATTAAGCGACATATAATTAATTACGCACCAGTCACTAATCAAATCAAGATCTTCCTGTAGACGTGCACAGTCAATATTTGAGTAGATTTGACGAAATATCTTGATGTCATCTGCGTACGCCAGGAAGTTACAATCTAACTGATCTAGGAGATCATTAATAAATGCCAAAAATAGCAATGGACCAAGGTTTGAGCCCTGTGGCACACCTGACGAAGCTATGAATGGTACAGAATCATACCCATATAATGACACCAGCTGAGATCTATTCAAGAGATAAGAACTTAACCATCTATGCAGATTTCCATGAATGCCCAAGTGATTCAACTTTATTAATAACAATTGGTGATCGACTCGATCGAAAGCTTTTGAAAAATCTGTGTAAATGGCATCCACCTGGACTCCATCCTCAAAAGAGTCACTTATGAAGGTAGTATACTCGAGAAGATTGGTGGCTGTAGATCTACCCGTGATAAAACCATGTTGATTGGGATTCAACCTATGTTTTAGATGGTAATAAATGTGATCGTATGCTATGCCTTCAAATATTTTAGCAAAACAACTAAGTATACTAATTGGTCTATAATTGGCAGCATCACATTTATCGCCAGACTTGTAAACGGGCGTTATTTTAGCTAATTTCCACAAAGATGGAAAAGTACCTTCAGCTAAAGATTTTGAAAAGATCAGTGACAATGGTTTAACTAGAGCCGGTGCACAAAGTCGAACAAATATTGGAGGAATACCATCCGGCCCCGCCGATTTAGCTGTGTTAAGGCTTTTTAATCGGGTTAGTAAGTCGTCATCCGATATAACTATAGAATATGTAGAGAAACTCGTTGGTACAAAGTGAGGATAATACTGGCCGTTAGATGGAGTGCTGTATACCGACGAAAAATAGTCAGCAAATAGGTTCACAACATCGTGTCCGGTATCAGCAACTCTGTCTTGCAGTTTGATTTTACTCGGAATAGTGTTTGTGACTCGTTTACTCTTGGTGTAACGCCAAAAAGCTTTTAAATTACTGGATAATTCATCCTCAATGCGTTGAATGTATTTTTTGTAGCAATCGTCCATATAGTTCTTAACGGTATTTCGGAAGTACGAATATGTGTCGTAGTCTCGTGGGTTACCGTATAGTTTGAACTTATTGTGGTACTTATCTTTTTTATTTAATAATCGAATGAGTTCTTTAGAAAACCAAACAGGAAATTTGCAGTTACGCGCTTTACTTTTGGGAGTATAACTTTCAATAATTGAATAAAGTTTATTGTAAAAGAATTGAACAAAGTCTTCGCAGTTTAGACTTTCAGAATGTTCATTCCACTTCACAGAATTTATCTCACTAATGCATTTTTCGTAATCTGTTTTATAAAAGCAAAGCTTCTCTACTTCTCTATTTTCCAGTAAAGTGGGGAGAAAACAGCAATATATTATCTCAAGGGGAGGATGATGACTGTCCAGGCGACTAACTGTTGGAGCGCTTGATATAGCACAGTCCTCCGGCTTGTCAAAAAGAACTAAGTCTAGCATTCTGTTATTGTGATTGTGAATATAATTAAGTTGATGAAGTGCAGTTGCCTGCAGCAGTTCATAGAGAGCTTTTGACTTATCGCATGTAAATGTTATTGGGCAGCCTGACTCTTTAGACCATTCTAATTCTCTCAAGTTGAAATCGCCGATAATACAAGTAGGGCAACTGGCAGAGCTAAGCACTTCCTTACAGCGGCTTAAAAAGTCTGTATAAATCGAAGACGGTAAGTATTCTGGTAAATAAACCGTACACAGATTCATTATTAGTTTATTGTCAATTTTTATTTGTACCCATAGATTTTCAACTAAGTTTAATTGCCAATCAGATCTTACTTGAACATCATATTTTTTTAAAATCGCTATTAACACACCACCACCATACTTTTTGTCAAACCTTTTCTTAAATAATTCACAACGATCCCAACGCCATACTTGATACCTGCTATCAATAATTTCAGCAGAATTAATTAAGTCATCCAACCAAGTTTCACAGAGACATATCACATCGTAATTTTGACATAATACCGAATTATATATTTCATTAACCTTAGTTCTCGAACCACGTATGTTTTGATAAAAAATAGATAAAGCCATTGAATGACTACACCCAGAACATAGAGTAATGTATACGTAACATTTATAAGCAAGACACAAATCAAAAAGGGAGAGAAGAAAAAAAAAATGGCTTCGTTAGTACAAAAATTACAGAAGTTATGAAATTACACCACTTAAACTCATTGAAAAACTAAACATAAACGCATTTTTAAGTAGGTAGTTAATTTAAACCATTATTACCAATACAAATTTGTATTGGGTGTTTCAACTATACTGCGTAATGGAAACAAACAAAGAAGTACATTATTTGATTAAATCTAGACTGTTAGAGTTTTTTATAAGAATGTATTGAGAATCAGCATCTTTCCTAGCGTATATGCGACCATTGCGCACCCACACAAACTTATACGACGCTGTCTTGGCTCTCTTCCTAGCCTCGGCATGTAGAACCTTGTTCAGTGGCGAGAGATGCTCCGAAATATACACAGGGATTTTGTCACCAGAATAACCCAGCAAGTTGGTGTTGAGCTTCTCCTTCGGATGAGACTTGTTATATCTGTGCACTGCAGAGTAAAATTCATCTCGGCGGCCTACGCTCTTAAACTTCACGATGATTGTACGCGGTAACTTGCTGTCTCTGTTTTGTTTCGCAACTCTGATGCAGTTGACAACATCCTCAGAACTCAACTGGTAGTTGACAATGTTCGCGCATTGTTGCAGGACACTGCCAATATTCTCAGAGCGGTGCTCCGGTATGCCATGAATTTCTATATTATTCTCCCGCAGGTGCTGCTCCATGTTGTTCAGCCTTTCAGACATATCAGTAACTGTGAAGCGTAGAGCACGGTTTTCCGTAATAAGGTGGTTGTTAACGTCTTCGAGCACATTTATGGATTTCTTCATCTCCTCCTGATTGCTACTGAGGACCAACACCGATTGTTGGAGTTCATTTAAACTCCGGATATCATTTCCAATTGGTTCAAGCTCCGTTTTCAAAACAGCTGCCAACAGAGACGGAAGTTCTAGTTTAACAGCCGCAATTATTTGATCTTTAATCGCTGTAATCATACCCTCGTCATAAGATCGCTCAGCAGGAGAGTGCTTTATATTGCACTGAGTAACCGAGTCACAGCATATTATGGGCTCAGGATCCGTGGCACTAGTGGCGCCCTCTGGTCGATTTCCGGTTTTAGTATCGCGGATTGGTGTGTTAGTATTGTCACCTCGAGGTACTTTGCTCTTACAGAGGTCACACTTCCAGTCATGCAGCACAATTTTATTATTGGTAAACTGCTTTTCCGGAACGTTAGCGCACTGCAAATCATATGTCTGTACACAAACCGAACACTTTATGTATTTCCTCTCTTTGAAGGGATTCAGGCAGCCAGCGCAAACATTTGGTCTAGACGCCATCCCCAAGTATTTCGATAATATTATCGATTATTATGATTTGTTGACAGGTAATGAAACTTGGCTAATAACTCCTAGGAATTGTAATTATATTAAATGTTGTGTCTCACAAAATTATTTTCCTGGGTAATCGTCATACAAAAAGAATTCAGCTCATCGGGTTCGAGTCAGTACGGTGACATCCCGCATAGTTTGGAACTGAACTATGAAACCACTAGGCCAAACGCTTCGTTACTGCAGTAGCAAAATTTAGCGTATAGTATGAATACACGCATTTAATCAATTCCAATAGCGGGTAGATCAATGGATTAATTATTTTCCAAACTGAACTACGTATTATCACTGTTGCATATAGCACTGCTTCGACGTTGTTTTAGCTAAATTTCCTCAAGAATTAGTCTACTTTGATTCTATTTATATTAATTCACACTCTAGTTTACAACACAAGTACGATAAATCACTTTAAACAATATTAATTAATTTATTTAGTCGGATACTATACAATCACTTCCACTCGTGTCGAGTACCAAGTACCCACCTCAGTTGCTTTTTGTTGGTAGTTTTTTCCGCATTGTAATGTTATTTTGATACAAGTTTAATGTTGAGTCAAACGTAACCACCAAATGAGGTAGCACAACACATGCAACACACATACTTTGGTGGTCATAGGTTAAGAGGTAGTTTAGGCTTTGAGGTAGTCCTAATTTTAACAAATAAATTATTAATTATATTGTTTATGTTCATTTATAGAAAAAATTTAAGAATGAAAGTTTATAAAAGCTAATTGAAAGATCGAAAAGATGTGCTCGTCTTGCAGGAGAATAATATTAAAGAGGAAAAACAATTTTGAACTTTTATTTTCATTCATTGGAGAAACCCCATTCCACAAACTTAAAAATGCCTCCTCGTACTTAACTAACTTTTATGTGCAAAAATATGGAAGAGAAATGTTGAACTGATATGACTGCTCCTGAAAACATTCCACCCACAAAATCTTTGGTTTACTTGTGACCATGGTGCCTGCAACAGCCCTGAGATGTAAGGAAATTAAAATAAAAAAAACCATGGGAAATATTTGTATCAAAACAATTTTCTGTTATGCTGGGTTCCTATATCCAGAAACAGATCACTTTGCTTATGACTCTTAACTTATTGACACTTTTTGTACAACAATCAAAAAGTAACAAGTCATAAGGAAAATAATCGGTTTCTGGATATAGGAACCCGGGTTAACAGTTGTACTCATACACTTTCATATGCATACATATATATAATAGTGCCACAAACAATGTCAGTGTCTTGCACAATAAGCTTTCCATCTAATAATCAAAGATTGTTTTATGGGGGAGACATATGTTCAGCAATAGACTACAGCTGAGATGATGATTATTATATCCTGTAGATAGATTTGAATACAAAATCTCACTAGGCATGAACTATTATCCAGATAAAAATAATTACAGTGAAACTTGGATAATGGTAACCAAGTTTCACTGTAATTATTTTTATCTGGACCTGGATAAATGAGAAACCTCTATTATTGAGAGTTGCAATGAGGTCCCGGTACTTTTTCATTGAATTACTTCTACTAACGGGACTTTTCGAACCTGGTTAAATGAGATCTGATTTGTAGGATTTATTCGATGTTTACCTTTATAATTGGGACTCTGTAACTCAATTCCCTCTATAAATGAGACAAATTAATCAGGTTGGGACAGGTTTTGACACTTTTATTTACAAACATTAGATTGTCTTTCGCACATGCTTTGTTTGTCAGTACTCTCAGGTTTTGACCTTAAAACAAAGGACTACTCTCCCTCTAAAAATGGAATAGCTATACATTTCGCCCTCTATAAGCGGGAGCCTCTGTAAATGAGACAACTATAATTTTAAACCTGCCTAATTGGAAAACTGGATTAATGGAAACTCTCAATAAATGGTACAACATTCTTGGTCCCTAGAGATCCCAATTAACCAGGTTCTACTGTATAACTGTTACTATATAAAACTTACGGCTACAAGCCTCAGCTTTCTGTGCTACAAGCCTCAGGTCCAGACAAACAGTATACATTAAAGGCAAAGTCCAGTTCTCTTCTTTTTGAGTTTGAAGCAGCCTCACAACACATGCAACGCATGTACTTTGGTGGTCATAGGCTTCAAGGTAGTCTCTTGCATATAGTGCCTGAAAACCATAATAAAGTTCCATGTACACCAGATTTAACTAACACTATAATCTAATACACATAAAAGTGCGGGTTTGCCACAATTCTGCCAGTGTCGTTTAGATAGAGCAGACAACAAACGAGAGAGAGTGGGAAAGGCATGATAGAGAGTGATTGGTGATAACAAGTAAATTTTGACGTGTTGAGCAGTATGCGACGTCTTCATTATTACTGGAACGTAAGTTCATACAAAATAATTTCTCTCCAACTTACTTTGACACACAATAAATGGGTGATAATGATATCATCGAGCGGGGCCACACAGTTCCCCTCCACAAGAGTTGCGATGTCGCTCGAACGGAGATTCCTATTACCAACATGCTCGTCTCTCAGGGATAACAGCCGTGACAGAATATTGCCCTGGGAAGTTCTAAATACTCTCTCAACGAACTGAATGTACTGATTCAGAGTGCCGGTGGACATAGACGACATTTTGGTTAGTTCTGGTTGCGGCAGTATTATTATTCGTTTTAGGTCATTACATGAGCGCTAAACTAATAAGTATTTTAATTAAATTGTTCACAATCGTTTAAAAAGCAAATGAACAAAACCCAATGAAAACAATAACATCCACAGAGTGCAAACTGCAAAGCAGGGGGATTAATCTATCTAGTAAAAAATCTAGACACGAGAAACGTCATAGCAAAATCATATATGACATTTGCCTTCCCCCGATCACCCCTTTGCCTCTCCACTGTTTTGCCGTCCTTAGAAAGTAATTAAATCCTCTTTGTTTGCAATTGAAATTTGCACTTCTCCATAGACTAATATTACTTACTTAAATACTAAGATTTGATAAGTTACCAAAGACAAAGTCAGCAAAAGACTGTCACGCTAGCCAAAGTGTTCAATAAACGTTAAATATTAGCTCATTATCTGCACTGCGTATTTGTTTCCATTATATTTTAAAAGTAACTAATTCATGTGAAAGAGATAAGAGATGTATTACAAGTGCTGTGTGCAAGGGTTGTACAAGTTCGCGACTACGACATTCTACACACGTTTCCCAAAAAAAGAGTCCAAAAATGGCTCGATATGCATTGTAAAGCATTACATACAATATAAAAGTGAGAATAAGACGAGTACCTTTCAATTCAAGTGTGTCACAAATATTTTGATGGATATATCGTCACCTAAAAATTAAATGCCATGAAAATGCATAATGATAATTAATAGGTGTCTACATGCTGACATGATTATGGTAACAACTTATTCAAGATCCTCTTGATGCATCCTAGACATCAGCAGGCGCCATTGATACGCTCGGATACAAACAATAAATACAATAAAAGGAGGCAAGACTCCAATAAGTATGTAAAATGTACAAAACTTATAAGTAAAATATAAATAAATGATAGATCTATAAAATAATAATGTTTGATAGATACACCCATAGTTTTGAATAATGATTAAAAGTAGGTATACAGAGGTCAGGTTACTGTAATGCACCTATCAACCTACTTACGATCAACCTACATAGGTACGTACGTAAGCAGAACATCCATTGCAAAATAAAAAATCAACTGTCTTATATCATTTTGCTGTAGTCAATCAGAGCGCAGAACTCGTGTCTAGCAAATAATATACTGCAGAGGTCCGTCTGATACGTAGTATCTTATAGTTTGTGCTGCAAAGAGACAAATGACAGAACTATAAGTTTACCGGGAATTGTAACAGTTTGTTCATCTTCAGTTAGATGACATTAAATACAAGTTCATACATTTAAATATTTTTTACAATGAAAATATAATTCCAAATATGTTACATTTATTTAATTATTATATATATCATTTATTTAATGTATTTAGGAAAAATAATATTGTTATGCAATGCACTAATTATTGTGTGGTACCAAGAAAACTTATGCGAGAAACGGAACGTAACTACATGTCAAACATTATAAGTGATGTTTGAAGCGTCGTAAGAAAGAATCGATTAACGTTGGTCACGAGATCTAGCACAGGCAAAATTTGAAGATGTCGGATTTAGTCCACTGAGCAAGGCTAAGTTCATATAAAGTTCTACATGAACTGTTGTAAGTTATGTCTGCAAGTCTGCAACGTCTATGCAACAACGAAAACAAGTCCCAGCGAGCTTGAGAGTACCTAACATCTAAGGATTTACTGAAACATTATTTTTGAAAGTTGTTATTATTTATTGATAGTTCATTATGGATGGAGATATGTTTTGGTTCAACAAAATTGCCTTGTCTATATGTTGGTTTTTATGAAAAATAAATATTTACGTTAAACTAATCCTGTAGTTTTAATAAGCCTGTCAATCCCTAACCATAGGCTGGTAAAAACTTGGTATTGAAATATTTCTTTATTTTGAACAATTATATAAATAATTTTATGATATTGATATTAGGTCACGTGATGTGACGTCACGTAAATTAGTTGATTCACTTTGCGTTAGATGACGCTTTGAGCGTTTCTTAAGCTGATGTCTCTATCTCCATATATATAGTTTACTCTATGATATAAGCACTACGTAAGGTGCGTTCGTTTAGCTTAAGAGTACATTGGTGGCGTTGTCATTAGGTGCGTTCGTTTAGCTTAGGAGGGCATTGGTGGCATTGGTTTTTGACAGCTATGTATTTGACAGCATAATGTGAAAAAGGGTGTGGGCAAAAGTGGCAAGTATAACGTTTTTGAGCTTTACGAATGCTATAACAAAAGAGCCATTAATGACAACGCCACCAATGCCCTCATAAGCTAAACGAACACATCTTATATTATATGTTCTATGGTTAACATCTGTTAGTCTATGAAGAAAACTTTGTTTTGTTTTTTGTCTTCGCATCGATATTCATAGTTTAATTAATTATATCGAAATGGAAGAAAATGTGGCATTAGATACAACTAAGCAGAAAAAGTTTGTTAAGTCTATTAGAGGAATTAAAAAGCTTATTAAGGTAGGTTAAGTTCCAGTATATTCCCTACTTTTGAGGTTATGTATACATGCCTGACTGAATGTGTTTTCTTTAGAAACAAGAAAATGAGAAGCCTGAAGAGGCTGTCAGTCCTAAAGCCAAGGATGGAAAAGAGAAAGTGAAACGAAAGCGGCCAGAACGAGGGCTCGTGTACCTGTCGCATATTCCGCATGGTTTTTATGAGGTTAGTCATAATTACTAATTGGCAGGAACTGAAACACACTAATATTGTAGGTCGTGATTTGAATGTTTGTAGTGGTAGGACTTCCTCATAGCCCGCCTGGGGAAGTAACAGTACCACACTTATGCCAGGTATTCATCTTCTGAAGGGTACTGAACTCTTGGCTGGCTCTGGGATGGGCTAGCGTGACGCTTAACATCAGGCGATTGACTTGGTCGTCTCATCACAGACATACATGCAAAAAAAAATGCTAGCAACAATAGTACAATATACATTGTATCTATTATATGACTGAGATACAATATACATTGTATCTATAATATGAGACCTATTCAAAGAGCTGAAAATCATGCCTCTTCCTTGTGAACTTATATATCAAGTCGCTATTTTTACGTTTAATAATATCGATAAGTACCAGGAGGGAGGCATAAATACTTACCGCGCTCTGCGCAGTAACAAGTTTGCTCACATCCTCGTCACTCCCGTGCATAGGCTGTGCAAATCGGAGAGGTCTGTATATGTAATGGGCCCTTCTGTTTACAACCGTCTTTCGAATGCTATAAAAACGGATGCAACTTCCACCATGGTCTTTAAATTAAGACTGAGAAAATGGCTTTTAGAACACGCATTCTACTCTGTAGACGAATTTTACAATTTTCCAATTATATAATTATAGTTATATTATTTTGACTTATGTATTGTTGATCTATTTAATATTGTTAAAATTGTATTTTATTTGAATCTAATGTATTTTCATAATTTATTTTGTATTAATTTCTATAATATGACATATTTCAATTATCTAATGAGTTATGATAAATTATAATTAATGATGTAGGTACGATTTGTATCGATTTTTATTATTATATTGACTTGTAACATGGCGTTATCAATAAATGATTGTATTGTATTGTATGTATGTATAAATCCAACTAATATTAAGAATGCGAAAGTTTGTATGTATTTATGGATATTTGTTACTCTTTTACTTAAAAACTACTGAATTGATGTTAATGAAATTTGGTATGTAGAGAGATGGGGCGCTAGAATATATAGGGCATATATACTTTCAAATCTACACTAACCACACTTTGAATAGCACCAACCAATTTCCTTCGGTTGTTTCTTCATTATCCACGCGATATTAGCGATATTGCGGAACCACATGCCATATAAATAAAATAGATTAACATTACTTTTATCATCATCATCATCGATGGATGATGATGATGTACCACGTAAGTGTAACTGCAGGGTGATTCTAGTACCTATATATGTATATTTAAATAAATGAAGGTATGTAAATTATTACAAAACATTTTAATTGCATTGATTTCAGCATGAAATGAGTCAGTACTTCAAACAGTTCGGAGTTGTCACCAATGTAAGAGTAATCCGATCAAAACGCACAGGCAACTCAAAGGGATTTGCATTTGTTGAGTTTAGAGAGCCTGCTGTAGCTGAAATAGTAGCAGAAACCATGAACAACTATCTTATGGGCAAGAGATTGATCAAAGGTATGTTTTAATTTATTTCTAATTTTTGTTTCTCAACTATATATAGTTATAAAAGGTAAAAGTAGTTCTAGATCAATGCAGACTACATGTTTTACAATCTTTATTTAACTGCAGTCACATATTTTGTTAGACAGTATCCGTATTTCATAAAACACCTATCAGGCCATATTGCATGATTAGAATTATGAAATATAAAAGAACTAATAAACTTCAAAAATTTATTGTGAATTTCACAGTATAGTTGAAAGTCAGCCTGTGTGTGAAGTGACTATCGACACTGTTATATGCTCCTGAGCATAAAAACTGCTTGTTTATAAAAGAAATAAAATTACCAGCATCTTATTTCTATTTCCAGCCGCCTATGTGCCTCCTGAGAAACAAAGGCCTAAAGCCATGAGAAAACATTGGTCTCGTCTATACAATCCCGGAACTGATGCAAGATTGAAAAGTAAAAAGGTGAACTTTGCCTACATTTTTATTATCTACTAGAGGATTTTATGTTCTGCTGAAACACTAATATGCTAGAGATCTACATTGGTTGTCAATATTGTGTTTTATTATACTCTACTATGGCCATTTGCCATATCCTGTCTACCTTTTTGTTGTTTGTCGTACCACAGATGTATGTATGTTCATTATTTGTTAAAACCATAAATGTCAAGTTTCTGTCACTAGTAAGCTCTATAGTTGATAGATAGGATAATTATAAAACACACATTCATCCCAAGGAAGTTGCATTGTGACCCAGTTTTTTAAATATATAGTTCTGTGCAGCAATGGATTGGGCTCAGTACCAATGGGCCTACCACGAATAACAGTGTTAAGTGTCACATGTTGCTTACATGTCATAAAAACATGTACACATACAAAATGTAGGGCAACTGTGACACAGATAACTCAAGTTTGTATGCCAACCTAAAATTGATTGCGTATCAAGAGTAAAAAGTTGTTTACATGCCTTTCCATAGCATTTGCAGTGTAACACCAATTTATTACTTGTACCCTTTCACATCGGTGGATCTTAGTGTCATTCATAAATCTTTTGTTCGAAGGGTAAACAGGATGCTGATTCATTAAAGTTACCCTTGGCACTGTACTCAAGATATTTTGCATTCACATTCTCTGCAGCAATATGTATTGTGTATGCCAGCCATTTAAACCAAATTTTTTTTTATATTTCACTACTTGTGTCTGGTAACTAACTGTTATAGGTTTAACATATTTCAGAATGGTTTTTCCTTACTGTGGCATTAATTAGTGCATAAATTTATTTTTATACATATTCTTTTTAGGCTTACAATGAAAACAAAGATGATGAAGGCGAACTGAAAAGAGCCAGAAAAATCCTTTCAAAGTAAGTTAACACTAATTTGTTTGTGTTAGTCATACCATACAACTCTGATTCACCATATTACGAGTATACTTAATCATTCTATACTTTTTAAATTACCTTTGTTCCAGTTTCAACAAAAATAAGAAAAAACTTAGTGAATTAGGAATAAACTATGACTTTTTCACGCCAGTTGATGTGCCTGAAGGTTTGCTTAATTCATTGATCACGAAAGAAGAGCAAGAAATAAAAAATGTTACTAAGGAAGAAAAGAAATCGAACAAGATTACGAATGTACAAAAAACAGAAAATAAGGACACAAAAGAATCTTTAATAGAAGAAGATAAAATAAAACCGGAAAAGAATAAAAAGGCTAAACACCCTGAAGTTAAAAGAGAAATAACTGTAAATGACAACCAAAAAAAATCTGATGTCGAGAAAGAAAAGGTTAAGAAAACTGAAGAAGAACCTGTGGTAAACAAAAAAGAGCAGAAAAAGAAACACCAAAAGCTCAAAAAAGCAGGTGTGAAACCCCCAGAGAACTTTATAAAGGTGCAGGAAGATTCTGAAGATAGTGATAGTTCATTAGAATTTGATTCTGATCAATATGAAAAAATGTTGGAAGATGAAGGCTCAGATACAGATCTGAGTGATGATGATATTGAAGGAGATAATGATGAAGAAGATGATGATATAAGTGAAGAAGGTGATAGGTAAGAATTCCAAAATTTTACCCGACTGCGGCGAAGCATAAAGGAGTGTTATGATTTTGGTCAGTGTGTATGTTCATGTGTTCTGTCATAACTTTTAAACTATATAACATAGTTTGACAAATGATGTTCTCAGTTCTTAGATTATGGCTCCTGTGACTAGTTACAGTCGTGCTAATGTCCATTATGCTTGTTTCATAAACTATCAGGAGATTTAGTTATTGTTTGAATATGACCAGCAGGGCTATTATGTATCTCGGTTGCTAATAAATGTTGATTGAAATCTTGAAAAATGGGGGTGATATGTCAGTTTGGACAATTCCAGTAAGCAAAAATGTTAGTAAGTTGATGACTGAAGCTGACAAAAGTGACATAGAGCGGCCATTTTTCAAGATTTCAATCAACATTTGTTAGCAACTGAGACACATAATAGCCCTACTGGGGTACATAGTGAGATTTGTGCTAAGACATAAAACCCACATGATTTACCTAAACAAAGAAGTACAACACAAATATGACTTCACAAATATAAAAAAGAAATGTTAATAAAAATGTCAGGAACATACATTAAGAACAGTTTATTATTATATATTAAATAATTTATTAATGGAGATAATGTTTGGATAGAACAAATTTACAGGAAATAGGTCTGAGGAGTTTAGGGGGAGAAAATAACAGAGGGAAGGACATAGCTTGGTTGTCTGGAAGAGATAGCTCTGAGCGATAAGACCGCCCATAGTGATAATTAAGTATCACAATAATTTTATGTTATTCATTGTTGAAAAACTTAAAATTAAGTTGTTGACTAATATTTTTCTATAATATTCCTATTTCTTTGTTTGTTATATTTATTATGTGGTGTTGCAATAAAGAGTTTATCTATTTTGAGACAACTAAAGAATATGAGGTCCTCGGTTCCTTCGTCCAAGCCAAATTCACATATTGAGTGATCTTATTTTTGCCACATGTACTGGAGTACATGAGTGACCTAAGCGAAGGCGGCATGTTGTAGAGGTGATTAGTTTGTTTGTCTCTCGAAACTTGAACCATAGAGTCTTTGGCAGATCTGGTTGAATCTAACCACAGTGTTTGCCTTAAAGTTTCTTAGAAGATTCCCAATACTTTAATCAAAGTAAGTAAATATCTTTATGTTGAATGTCACCCCTACTAGCGTTAATTCGCACAGGTTTAGCACGAGACGCGTGTAGGGATGTCAACATCGCACATACGAACTAATCTTCGATCGATCTTTTTTTGTCCGTAGCCTACGTGCGCTACAAAACACAATGACATTTAAAATCTCCGCCCCCACCGCATTACCTCTTCCCACTTTTGACGCATATTTGTCGCGAAGACGTTCTAATTACTCAGGGCTGCGCGCTCCAAGTACTTTGCTTTGACCAAGAATCTCGAATTTGGGATTTGGTGAGCAGGTAGAGGTCACGAGCGTAAATTCGGAAATGTTCTAGGGAACAAATTTGTGATGATACTTTTGCACAGGAGTCGGCTGTTTCGTTACCAGGGATACCAAAGTGCCCTAGAATCCAAGCAAGAGCAATATTAATTCTCACTTTGTGACATTGAAATCTTCGTTGTTTTGTTTAAATATAAATGTGGTATTAGGCGTTAGTTTAAAAAAAAACATACTAAAAGTTATTGTTTGTGAAACTTTTCTTTCGGTTGGATAAAACTTGTCAAGCTATTTAATACTTGTCGCTCTGTATACGAAGGTTGAAATCAACTAGGGAGATTAGCGTTCGATGCTCGGGATGGATCGGTGGTCATGGCCTCTGACACGAATTGTCGGATGACGCGGGTGTGGATTGTTTAATTTTTCTCACTAATATTACAAAGTATGGTCTCGCTAAGCAGGCGCGTCAGCTCTTTAAAATTCATACAATTAAAATGAGGATCGTTGAAAGGGTCTCGTTAAAGATATATGCTGTGATATCGCAATTAATTAACTTGTTTATTATTATTTGCACTGATGCAATATTCGTAGTTTTAGTCAGAGTTCGTGCTATCCATGGTAAACCTTTATTGACTTTTTCGATTAACACACATCAATTTTCATGATCTCTTCACCTCAGATGGGTATGTGCTGACCAGTGGCCGTTCGTAGTTGGATTTGTGTGCGGCTTTCGATAGTAGGCCTCAATAATGCTGCTTGAGATCTTTTTACAAGGTGTCCCGTTGAATTCTCGATAAATAATGAGACGGTTCCCGTCATGGGATTGTGAGATTAAAACTTTGGTACTTCCACACCAGCCAGCAACCGCTCCGCATTCCTGGGGTCGTATTTCTCCTTCATGGGTAGGCTTGGGGCAGCTGTCTCTAAGGTTCTCTTCAATCGTAGCATCAAAGACTGACCTCCGCTGTAAGATGGTGTAGTTATTTCTCGATTGCGACGGGATCTATGATTCCGTCGTATTGCACCAGCAAAGTATGGGCCAGAGCATGTTTCAAGGCTTCGTGATGCCCAAGCCATGCAGCCGCTGGCTCCTGGTGTGGCTGGCTCCTTTCCTGGGACTCAAGTCTCTTAGCTATTGCACCCCATTATCGCAACTCAATTGCATCAAAATTATCAGTTCAGTTTCGTAATCTGCTCGCTATTTAGGTTCGATCGCAGGCCAGCGGCTTTTTATCGATAGTTTTTGACTTAATTGGTTACCTGTAAATTACTGTAGAAAACGTTAGAAAGTCATAACTAACTTGTGTCTCAAGTCGATATCCTCTTGTCAAATGTTTGGCGAGACGATACATAACGTGGGCCCATCGCCTGCAACTTTATAAGACTTATTTAAGTATGTAAGCTCTCTTTGGCTCGTTATAAAAATATTTCTAATATAATTATGCTGTTTTTTTTATATTATTACAGTGAAGCAGATGAAGAAATCGCTCCACCAGCAAAGAAGAGTAAAAGTAAACCATTACCAGCTGTAGTGCAGATGCCGAAACAAGCCAAGAAACAGAAGACGAAGGCACTTGAACAAGTCAAGAGGAAGGCACCACAAAGTAAGTTCCATACTACTAAGAGAAGGTTGATAAGATTGTAGTCTTACAAGAGTTAACAATGAAAAGTTGTAGTTTTAATAAGAAATATTTTTAAAGCAAGCCGTCTGTTAAAAGAAAACGAATTTATTAAAACTAGACAGAAATAATCAATAGCCTTAGAGAAAAGTCGACCTGCATATTCTTGATTGCTATTTTAGATGTTTTAGTCAACTAAGCTACCGAGTGCTCCCGCTTGCTCCTTAATTAGTTTAACCTGATATTATTAAATTCAATAAAGTAGCATTTGAAATTGCTGGAACAATGGGGTTAAACGACAAAAAATATACATTTGTATAATTATGAATATCGGATTGGAGTTTTGCCTTGGGTAGCTAGTACAGTTGCTCCAGTGTTGACTGCATTGTTGGTTGTATGATCCATGATTCTGATGGTCCTTCATTCGGTCTAGAAACTAGAATTTACACACATTATTATGCCACTCTTTTACCAAGTATTATCGAATGTATTTACATTGAATATTATATTATTACTCTTGCTTTGTGGCTTTTGTGGATACTTCATGAAATGAACTATCAAACAAAGAAGCATTTAATGGTGAAAAGAGAATTGCCAGTGCAAGTAAAAGATCTTAGACAAATATTTACAACATACTTAATGTTATTTTGCTTAATATATCTATACAGATTATATATGAAATGTTGTAAAAACAAGAGCAAGGAGAAATTAGAAGGAGGAAGGATGAAGGATATCGGTAAGAATAACACCATATAGGGAAAATCCTATAAAAATATTATGGTCCTCATTACCTTCATCTGAACCACATTCGCAAGTTAAGGCAGGAAGACAGTAGAGGAGTGTTTTAATCTGTCCGCATCAGGACAAAAAATAACAATAGATTTATGAATGAAACTCGCCTCGAATGAGGCTTGCTGATTCGGATAGATTAAGCGTAAAACATAAAAAAGTAAAATTATAGAAGCAAGTGTCTATACGCGATACCTTTACAGTGCAGGAAATCATGCTCCACAGTCTCGTCCTACTGTAGACAACCTCTGCGTAGTGGGCTGTCTAGTCCATTTTTGTATGACTGGTGATTATATTATAGTGAAAAGTGACAGTGTTAGCAATTCGCTTGTTCAGAATACCAAACTAAACTAGCGAACTAAAATCTATTTTTAGTCAATTATAGTAATTCTTATTATGTTTACGCTAAAGTCCAAATTCGTATAACGCATACGAATGGCAATACATTATTTTCACATTTCTGTTCAATAGGTTAAAATAAATTACAATGTAATTGTTAACTTAATAGTGTTTGGAGCAAATAACTTAAATAATTTTACAAATTCTTTATTATGCATTGGATTTACTTTATTTTGAATAAACAAAATGTGTACAACCGTTTCTAGAAGTCACGTGACCTAAAACAGAAGTAGCGGGCGGAAATGATGTAATTAGGGTAAAAACATGATAGTGTTGTCACAACACAACACTATTGTGCCTTATGAACAGATTTAGAATCAAGCAAGTAAATAAAGCAAACTGCAGAGTTATAAACCTATTTTTTCAAGTAGGTAGTTAGAGTCTGGTTTAAGAAATAAGTAAGTCGTTTAATTTCTATTTTCTATAAGTCACGTGAATGCATTACTAACTTGCTAACACAATTGACGAAAAAAAACAAAATTATATATCATAATTTTAAAAACTTTACTGACTTTCTAACACCATTATGAACATCAACGGTTAATAATCCACCTCTATTACACGTCAAAACTTGAGAATAAACACAAAAGAAAATAAATTCTAATAGTCATTGTTGGTATATTCCCGCCATCTCCATGTACAAGCAAGCAAAACGTATTATAACCACAAGGGCTCGTTCAGAACCTCGGTGAGAGCGCACTCGGAGTGCAACTATTCGCACTAACGCCGTTCCGAACCTCAGGGTAAAGCACTCGTTTGTTCTAACTCGAGCGTTCCGAACCTCCGAGCGTCGCAACTTTTTAATCAAATCGATCGGTAATAGGTTGCAACCCGCATCTGACAACTTTGACCAATCAGACTACAACAAACTTCTTGTTCTTTTCTCTTCTCAAAGAAAATTAGGTAAGGATCAAGTGATCTGTCGGACCATATTCTAAAAGTTTACTTTAATTTCTCATACAGTTTATGAAACTATCAAGTAACAGATAGTGGCAAAGTTGCGACACTCAAACAAGTCGCAGGGGCCATACACAAAGAATCTAATCTAATCTAAGTGATCTGTCAATGTCGAATTTGCCAAAGTCTGTTTGAGGTTAGAAAACAACCGTGCCGTTCCGTACCTCAGAGCGAGTTAGAAAACAACTAAACAACGCGCTCTGACGTACCCAACACTATTTGTTTTTGTTTTGCTCTAGTGACGTCATACGACGTATAGGCCGCCATTTAATAATGTTTTAGCGCCAATTTTAAAAGGAGAAATAAAAAAAAGGGTTCTTTAAAAAATGCTAGATGTGTATTTCGGTGCCCTGAATACTGAATACATACAATAAACAAATACCTTATTGTGGGTATGTTCAGTGCAAATTTACGAGTCATGCACCTTCGTGTTCTACTAGTCTAAACTGATTTAAAATTATCCACAATTTAATAGAATATTAACCTATATATTTTTGAGTTGTTACCATAGTTTTGAGAATTTTAGTTTAGTATTCTGCACAAATTCCACCATTTAGGCGATGTTCCTGTCGTAATCCAAGTAATTTTGATTAAGCTCGGAAAATGGTTCGCGGGAAATAAAGTTATCCTGACCCTTCAGAACCTCTCGAATCGGGATAAGAAGAAAAAACTATATACGCGCATGCACTCACTCACAAACTTTTGTATTTATGGATGATGATAAACAGTATCTTATGTCCTTCCCGGCAATGATCTGATATTAATAAGAGGTAGATTCGTTATGTTAGAACTGACGCGAAGTCAATTATGTTGTCCTAGCTTTCGCGCATACAAGTACGGTTTTTGCTGAGGTTCTTTGACGTCATTCTATAACGGATAGCATATATCGTTCAACCGTATTTATACGCGCGTACCACATCTGCATTCCGAACCATTCAGCCGTTTAGGCGTAAAAGTTTAACAAAGAAACACACTCACTTTCGCATTTATAATGTCAAAGTCAAAATCATTTATTCTGTTTAGGCATCAAAGACGCAGTTTTTAATTTTTTCATTCTAATGTACTTTAAAGACTACCGCCGCTTTCCAAAATATACAGAGCCTACCGAGAGGAAGCGGCAAGAAACTCGGGGCCCTTCTTTTTATATAGATGTTTACAATGTTTCTACTTAAGTACTACAAATATTACATTTTATGGGTGGCAGAGTGACAGCTTGCCAGAAGTGGAGTATTCCAAGCATATTTATCTTCTATATAATGTCGAACTTTATAATAAGCCTTTTTATTAAAACTTGAATTTGCCCTCTGTGAGCTCAGTTATGTGTTTTGGGATTTTATTGTAAAAACGCACACAATTTCCTATGAATTACTTATTAGTCTTCGCAAGTCTAAAACTAGGAACAGCTATCCTATTTGTATTTCTAGTATTAAAAGTGTGTTGATCACTATTTAACTTATATTTATGTAATTTTTTACGAACATACATTATATTTTCAAATACATATAAGGAAGGCAAAGTTAATATATTGATTTCTTTAAATAAATCTCTCAAAGATTCACGGGGATCCATTTCGTATATAGCTCGAATAGCACGTTTCTGTAGGATAAAGATGGTCTACAACCTTGAGATTGAGAAACAACTACAAAATTGAATTTTTTCATAGATCTTCCTCAATTGGTAGTATAGATACCGGTCTATAATTTGAGGAGTCTCTGAGTTTTCTCTTCAGCCTTAAAAATTGGAGTGATTCTACTAAATTTCATTAAATTAGGAAAAGTACCTCTATCTATACAAAGATTAAATAAGCGGGCCAAAATAGGACCCATAAAACTAATAATTGCCTCTACAATTTTTACCGACATTTCCCATAAGTCTTCAGTATTAATGATATTTAAGCTTTTGAATGTTTTTATAATTTCGACAGTTGAAGTATATTTAAAAGAAAAACTGGATACTTCGTTCCTGAAATTAGCTTTAAGAATAGCTTCTGCTGCATTGGGGCAAGAATTCAGTGACTTGGTGACTTCTAGAGGTAAATTAGAGAAGAAATTATCAAAAGTATTTGCTACATTTATTGGTTCCGAGATAGACAATAATATTAGTTAAACACAATCAATACACAATCATTTTAATGTAACAACATTAACGGATTAAATTGCGTATATTTTATGTTTAATTAGTTTAATTTTATGTGCTTATAATTAAGGTGTATCTATAGTTTTTTTTTTTAAATCATTGACCTTATACTTACTAAAAAGCATCAGCTGGGTTATTTAATAGTTAAAAGACCCAGCAGAAAATTTAAAATACACAATCATTTTAATGTAACAACATTAACAGATTAAATTGCGTATATATTATATTAAAACAAATATATCTTGTTTGTCACTTCACTTTATTTTTCTATACAGTGGGTTCGGAACCAAGTTACACGAAATATACAGAAAAACGCGATGCGTGGCGCGAGCGAGTACCGACTAGTAGCACTCGTCGAACTGGGCGGAAGCTTACACGAACGGGTAGGGGAATGATCAATTAGGGAGGAAACACTCTGGTGTTAGTGATGCGCGTTATAATATTATTTTTATCCAGAAGATTTCGTGTTCACTCAAGAGTGTTCAAAACTACGGTATAAACATAATATAAAATATACTACGCGATTTAAAACTACGCGCGTTTAAAATTATTTTTCAATGTATAAGAATTGTGAAAGCCGAAGAAATATTTACAACATTTTTATTAATATATTTCAGAGCCGCCTGTTGCCACAAAGAAGCCCAACTTTGAAAAGCAGACACAGCAGCGTATGAAGAAACAGATGAAAAAGAAAAAATGATTTATATCAATAAATGCTTTAAAATAGGTACTTAGAAAGGTTTTATTCAGTGTTTAATATATAACATATTGGAATATAATAAGTAAACGTTTTGGGGCAGAGCAAAACTTTATTTTTTTTATACTTACTTATACATTTTATTGCACTTCGAATAAATAAAAACATAATCAAACATCTTGGAACAATTCAGAAAGACTATTAAGAAGAATAGTAGTTAAATAATCACTAGCACACGAAACCCCTAAGTTACCTATATAGATGCTCATAAGTAGCTCAAAGCAAAATACGTTCATCATTATAATATTTATTATTGGTCAATCTCCACCTACCATGTTATACATCTTACTATAATAGTAGGTATAAATGTTACAATAGAATAGTCTTCTCTATTTGTTTTTGGTTTTATGATGCTGGAGAAGAAGTTACTGTCAAGTTCTAGGATATAACAAATGCATCTCTATATTACACATTTAAATATCAGAAAAAAGGACAGCAGATACTGCCATTTGTCGTCTGGATTAATCTGGGTGTCTACCACAGTTGCAAATAAAAATAGATACCCAACAATTGTACTTAAAATATTGTTTTTCATCTTCGTCATAGTACTATTAAAAGAAACTATGATGAGGTATGTTGGTTTTTATTGTTTTTGAGTTTTAAATTCAGTAAGTAATAAGGTACACATTATCTACTGTTATTTGGTCATTATTTTCGAAACTGTCTTGAGAAGCATATCTTTTGAAACATTCTATGTATGGGTTTACATTGTGTAAAAGTCGAACAATACCGAATGAGTGCTCGATGGAGTTCTTTAGTGGAGTCTACGTTTATACAATACGGCCTGTTCAAGAGGTGATCCACGGCAGCCGAATGGCAGTAACGATTTAGATAGCTGAACACTGAACTATGTAGTGGAAACTCTCTTGAGAAGAATATCTTTCGAAACATTCTATGTATGGATTTACATTGTGTAAAAGTCGAACAATACCGAATGAGTGCTCGATGGAGTTCTTTAGTGGAGTCTACGTTTATACAATACGGCCTGTTCAAGAGGTGATCTACGGCAGCCGAATGGCAGTAACGATTTAGATAGCTGAACACTGAACTATGTAGTGGAAACTCTCTTGAGAAGCATATCTTTCGAAACATTCTATGTATGGATTTACATTGTGTAAAAGTCGAACAATACCGAATGAGTGCTCGATGGAGTTCTTTAGTGGAGTCTACGTTTATACAATACGGTATGTTCAAGAGGTGATCCACGGCAGCCGAATGGCAGTAACGATTTAGATAGATGAACACTGAACTATGTAGCATACTTAGACCTACCTACATTACATGAGCCATATCCTATATTCAGTAGTACACGAGTGGGCTAATATCGACATAACGGGTGTTTCCCACTATTTCTATGGAAATACAAAATAGAAAAAGTAGGACTAGCGTTATTCCAAATTATATCCCATTATTTCTATTGAGGCAAAAGGCAAAATCAGAGAAGATGACCAAAACGCGCGAGCCAAACGAGACAAGCGAGCGTGCCGCGGCAGCGGTAGGCGATGCGCCAGAAGTAGAGTGTTAGCAATAGAAAAAGTGGGAGTCCCAGAATTTCTATCAATAGAAATACCTAATGGAAATAGTGGGACACAGCCGACATAACTTAGGGATTGGTGCTGGCGATGTGAATATAGAACGAGAAATTGTACCCAAGTTAAATTTATAAAATTTAGAAACTTTGTTTTACCTTAACTACCTATAAAGAAACAAAATTTCAAACTGCTTAAGATTACAATATCAAAAATTGGACCTATTAATGTACACAGTACACAACTACACAGGGACATCTACTAGGTTGAAGATGTATTTTAATAATAGAGAAAATAAATAAATATACAATCGATACTTATATATAATATTATATTTTATGTATTTGTATTTACATAAAATATAATGTACTACGTACGTAATTATACAAAGTGATGTGGTTGTATCAATATTTTTTTGGTTTATATAAACTTGAGAAAAAATACATCAAATCCTTTCCAATTTTCCAGACGTAGGAGTTATACTCCTTTAATTTTTATCACACCATTACCTTTTCAATACAATGTGTCTTCGTTAAACATCTTTGATGATTATGATTTGGTTAACGATTTTTAAATATTAATATAAATTGGATTTGATTTCGTGCTGCGAGTCAAGCTAGTCCTAAATGGTTCGTATGGGCAATGTCATTAGCGTTGATAAGTATTTTAGTATGTAGGTCAATAGTATTAATTACTTTTTATTTTCCTCTAAATATATCTACCCATGAACTTTCAGTATTACTTATACCTTTACCTTGATTAGAATTACTAGGTGGATAGATTTATGACCTTAATTTATGGCACAAGACATTGGATAATTCATGTTCCTACTTCATTGCGCTGCATATTACTATATTTATAACTAGGTATGCCAAGTGCTTACACGTAACATGCCATGTCGAAATAATGACCATGGTACCATTGGTACAAATAATGCGCATGAGTAAAAGAGACAGTTATCTTTCAATAATTGCGCTTGAAACACACCACTTTGATGTTGCGCGGTCCCGAAGGAACTACTGAAAGACGTCCCGTTTGTGATTTGTTAAAGGCACGATTTTGTGTGCTTATAATTTAAGGTGTATCTATAGGTTTTTTAAATTCATTCGTATTATACATGAAAGTATCAGCTGGCTCATAATAGTTAAAAGACCCAGCAAATAAATTACGTTTTTGAAATGTTGATAAGTATGAACAATGTATCATATCATAAAGGTAATTGAAAATGATAAATGGCTATCTTTTATCTTCTTTCAGCAGATCGGTCACATTTCTTATATATACCATAAGCTTGACCGTAACCGCTGTACCGCGCCTTAGATGTGCGCCGCGTGATAGACGTGGTGCGGAGGAAAAGCCTTAATAACTATGGTGTGATCCGTGGCAGCGCATGCGTGGACGGAGCCCGCGTCTCACCGCGCACATACCTAAGGCGCGGTACAGCGGTTGCGGTGAAGCTATAGTAAGTGCCGCAACAAGCACTTACCCACACTTACGTTAAGCGTTAGGCGTGCTCATGACATTTTTAGTGCGATCTAGATCTTTAAGATTCTATGCAGCACTACATTGCGCTGTCACGCAGTACAGTCCTATTCGCCTATTAACTAGTTACAGTACCTTTACACAGTAATTATCGTCACATTGCCGCTTTGAGGAAGAATATCTGGCACTTTCGTAGTATCTACCGATTACTACTAGCAGAAGTGTCATATCACTGAATTGGCACCACCCGGGGAAAAGGGGACTTCTACGGACGTAGGTAACTCTTCCCCCAGAACGATCCCCAACAATGAGGCAAAACAAAGGAGGATATTAGTTTATACAGATACTATTCGTTCATATTATAAGAGTAAAATGAGTGGTGTATCTAGCTAAAACAGGCATATACCAGTCTAAGACTAGGCATATTGTTGTCTGTCAATAGATTTCAATCCTAAAATTAGAGCCTTATTATTCGGCATTGGCAGTGAGCAGGGCATAATGCACGCAGAACTGATGGCCGATGGAGCCGGAAGGTTCTAGAGTAGAGACCACGTACCCGCAAGCGCAGCGTAAGTCGTCCACCAACACGGTGACAACAACGTTGGATGAAGGCTGTTTCCAACCGGTCGTTTTAGAAAATTATGGGGGAGGCTACTACTATACTATGTTCACTGTACTCAGTGGACGTCCTACGGCTGAGATGATGATTATTCCGCATTCTCATCCACTGGTTCGTCATCAAGCTTAACCACAACCGGTTGTTCATCTTCCTCGTCACAATCCAGTCCTGTGAAATCCCATTGCAGCTTCGAAGTAATATTTTCTTGGAAGCGTTCAATCAATGTAAGCAGACGACCATCTATTTTGCTCATATATGCAGTTCGGAAGAATTCACGCAACTTCTTATAGATTAGGTTTTTGTTCATGACGATATCAGCTAAAAAGTCCTCGGGCATTTCCTCAATCTGGATTTCTAATGTGCGTATAAAATGAAAGAATATTGTTCTGTATTTGTGAATGGCGTCATCGCATGAGCACATGAGGATTGTTAAGTTTTTCCAGTGCTCGAAGGCTTCGAGGGAATGTCCGATCAGGAAGCATAGGTACGCGAATTGCAGCTCGCCTATAATGTGGAGTGGCCTGAAAATTAAAAAGTGTTGTCATTTATAAAAAACTCAGTATGTGTGTTGCATCATATTATCAATGCGGGAATTCGTTTGTGGGTGTGTGCGTATGTTTGTTGTTCTGGTTTAAGCTGATACGGCCTCCCGAATCGCTTATACCTAGGATTAGGCTACACATGGACAACTTTTTATCTCGGTTTAACAGGTAGTGCTTGTGGGATCGCGATAAGATTCACCCGGACGAAGGCGCGGGCAGAGAAATTAAGTCATAATTTTCAATTTATTTATTTAGATTTAGAATCTTCCTTTGTGGAGGGGCCACTGCAAAAGTATTTAATACTAGTAACGTTTATTCCATCACAACTACCCTAGTACAAGTACAGATAATGAAACGGAGATTGTCCGGCGAAAAGTAATTTATTTCATCTATTGACAATTACATGTACTTATTTTTATATATAGGTCATAATCAAAATCATTTATTCAATTTAGGGATAAAACAATAGATTGATGTTTCATACAATGTTTTATTTGCGTGCCTGCCTATGTAATTTATTTAATACTAGCTTGGTGTAGTGATGAAAGTGCCGTTTTGGAACGTGTGTTGGCGTTGGCATTGTTGGTTCTTTTGTTAAAGCGTTCGTAAAGCTCTAAAACATTAATTTTGCTTCTTTTGGCCACACCCTACTCGAACCCTACTCCGAGCATGAGACCTAAAATAGCATCGCAGTAAGTCATCCTTACGATCTTGGAAATTTCAACCAGATCCGTTCAGCCGTTCTGCCGTTATTGAGAAACAAACATCCATTTACCCATCCAAACTTTCACACTTATAATATTAGTGGGATGGATGTATGTGCTGTATGGACGTAGCAATATTACAATTATAACCTCCGGTAACCTATTACGAAACTTCGAGTTTTTCGTTCGAGTTATCATGAGTATTGAGTTTACATCAGTTTCTGATAGTTTAGCCGTTTAAAGTCACACTATCATTTTAACAGCTCGATACACTAGACGTGCTCGATGACCGTTGTAACGTTCGTTTTTCGCTCCGTTACACGTTGTCGATTCTAGACACGTATTTCGGTTTTAAATTGCTAATCTATGGTGAAATTTATTCTATGTTAACTTTTTTACTACAAGAGTAACACTTTTTGTAGCCCCTGTAAGGTATTGCCTCTGTGGACCTCAGTTTTTTATCTGTATAATTGGCTGTGGTGATGTGTCGGGGCTGACGTTTGGTCGATGGAAAAAAGTCGAATCACTTTTCTACAAACATCGTGATGTGAAGTCAATATGTAATTTTTAAATCCGTTTGGATCGATATTTTCTTGGACATTCCCAATATGGGAAGTCGCAATTACAAAAAGCAAGCCAAGTGCTTTGCATTTTTATATTGATTTCCTCTAAATCATGGATTTCGAGTACGGCATTTCCGCCGAATAAAAACGGTAAGTCTGGTGCTCTTTGCTTGAGGTCAAACTGTGATTTACTTTGGAATTTGGACATTATTTTTAACGCTAGCTTTTTATTGTTTCAGCCACTGGCGTTTTTTCTTCATAACTTTTTTTGCAAGATTTTTTCTTACAAGCATTTTTCTTACGAGTATATTTCTACGTAATTTTCCCCCATGAGATTCCCGTGGAAATTATTTACTTGGAGCGGACCGCCATCTTGAGGTTTCATCTGCGCAGGAGGCGAGATTCTTTTTCCGCGTGTCACATCGTCCATCATAAGGAAGGAAATCCAATCCACGTAATGATATTTCCTCAGGTTTCAATTCCTTGGAGAAAGGTAACGCATTCATAATCTTATACGACCCATGCCTTGAGCATGTGCAGTGTAAAATCATAAAAATAATTAACTTCTTTTAAATCAAGGTGCAATAACGATAGTTTAACAATAACGACAGCTAATAATGGTGTACGCTTTCAGCGACGAAAATACCAAAATTAGTAGTGTGCAGGCTAGTTTTAATAAACCGGTATCTGCCAGGGTCCTTCAGACTCTGGGCTATCGCAAATAAACTTTTCCTAAAATAAATCTTTAAACTATTGTAACGCTTGTGCTTCCTGGCAATAAAGATAAACGAAACTGAATGATTTTTTTAGTTATTTATATGCCCCCGCTTAAAGATCAAAAGAACCAAGGCTCTATCAAAAGTTATTCCAGGTGAGTTAAATAAATAAATATATATATATATATATATATATTCTTTGTGTGAGGTCGCTCCAGGCGCCCGAACTTTATTTTTTTTATAATTTACTAGAGATTTTGGTGAGAATATCACTTTATAGGAGCGCTCACATCCATATTTTTCAATGATACATTCACATGTACTTACAATAGAATTTTTTTATTATTACACCGTCAAGGGTGTTTAATTTTTTATTTGCATGTAGGTAGTGTATTTAATTATTATTCTTTACTGATTGATTTACTGATACTATTATAGTAATTTCGTTTGACCATGTAAATATTTTATGACATTTTGGTATATAGATATTTATCGCCTTGGAGAAGATAATAAGCTACACGATGTACTAATCCTGCGCAGACAAAGTCGCGGGCACCAGCTAGTAGTTTAAAAATCTGAATGGCACTGAGCTATTATGGGCAATCATGACGCTTAATATCAAGCGAGTGACTTACTCGTCTCTTCCCCGATTTACATTACAAAAAAACATTGTTACCACCTTTTACATCTTTGAAGAGCATAACAGAGGTGTATAAGCAGCCCACTTATCACCCATATTATTGGTCTCATCACAGAAGAAGAGAACTGTTACATATATAGCACCTGCAAATTGAGTAAAAAGACATACAAGCAATATCTTTGTTCATACTCACTCATCATGCTGTGCAATCATAAGCTCCAAAGAATATGACTGATCCAAGTAGTGCTTGGTGATCTCCTCTGGTGTAGATCCTGGTGGGTACTTATCCTGAGGTATTTCTGTGAACCTCATTGATGTACCTAGAGAGAGAACATAGACAATTTAATCAGAATATAAGAGAATTATAAGAGAGATAGGCTGATAATGCATTCCTTAACTAGCATTCTCTGAATGGCAATGCTAAGTTTTTGCCCAAAATAGGCGCCAGCATTTAGGTCACCCGACGCCTCAACCAAACGTTTCGCCAGATCCCTAAACAAGTTGAGAGCGGACGGCCCCCATGGGCCTAAAGTTTCGACCCCAAACGGCACAAACATGTACATTCTGTCTAAATACACATATTTATGACGTTTGAGGTCTTCCGCTTTAGACGCGGCAACGCCAACCCGATCAATCGTCCCACGGAGATGAGACGGCGCCAGTGTGTCCACACATGTAGCATCCCAAACCAGGGGCTGTCCCATCTTCCACGGGACGATAGTCATCCCATCTGGTCTCTTGCCGTCAGACTTAACTTTACCACAGAAGGGAAAAGGGATTAGGTATAGGACCATACAAAATGAACCGCCTCATTCACGGTGTTTCCTGATGACGAAACTTAGCAGACAGGATATTGTAGTGGCATGTAGACGTTACTCTGGGCACATTCCGCTCATTTTCGTACTTCAAAATCATGTAGAAAGATGATTCTGAGGCAAAGTAGAAGACACTCAACACTAAAATGATATTAAATGTAATAGTTAGTGACGCTGAGAGTTTGAATGACAATGCTTGGCGAGTCAACATATCCTGAGGATGCCTAGTGTAGAGGGGTAACATGTGTAGAAAAGTTTTTAAATGAGTGAGTTGAATGTGTCTTTCTTATTCTGTATACTTCCTGCAAGCATCTTATGCGGGAGGGAGAGTGGTGCACGCTGCATCTCTCCTATAAGCATTTTGCCAGCAGTGTCACTAAATATTTCATTGAAATTTTTTTTCTGCTTTTATTTTTAATATTATTATTCCTGCTTAGTAACACCTGAATTAATAAATGACACTCAACACTTTCAGATATATAGTGCTCATGAACCTCATCAGATGTAAGCTAAGAGGGGCACCTATTTTTTTAGTGTGGGTATGAATACTCTTAAGTATCAGAGCTGTGACATTTCAAATGAGATATTGCTGCAATGCTTTATGAAATGTACTCCAAAATACTGGAAAACTCCTTATAAGTATGTATGCACCTACAGGTTGGTATATGAACTTGAATCATCGTTTGAATTTGATGAATGATTCATAAAATCAAAATGATAAGTAGGAATACAAGCAATTGCAAAGTTCTTTTATTGACCTAGTGATGCCTGCAATTTCACCAATGTGAACTTTAAAAAGCTGTGAAGACTTCCTACATACATAATATTATGGTTATTGTATAGTATGGGTTTATTGGAATGCAATCTTATTAATGAGTAATGTAGAACAAGAATTTACCTGGTGCTGGTTTCAAGTCTGGCAACATTGAATCTTCTTTTTCAGCTCTAGTAACCCTTTTTGCTCTTTTAGCATCTGATTGTCCTGGTGAGGATTCATCTGATGTACCTGCTTCTTTAGTGGGTGACTCTTCAATGCTGCCTTGTTGACTCTCAGTAGAAACTGATGGTTTGACACCTTTTGGCCTTTCTTCATCAGTCATCGACATTAACTCTACTGATGCTCTGATGACACAACTCTCTGGTGACAGTTTTGCAGCTAACTCAGCTGAAAACAGTTTATTATTGTTTCTATCATGTGAATGTATTAGTTTTATCATTATCGTTGCCTTTGACAATAATATTTTCAACAGAAAATCTTCTATTAGAACTAAGTTTAGCCTAATTCTGGCGCTTCGCCCGCCGCTGCCGGTATGATGAAGGCTAAACCTAATTGTAACTGAAGATAAGTAGCTCCAGCATGCCAAAACCCAATGTAATCACACAACAGCTATCAGCCATAACTATTTCAAAAATACTTCAGTTAAAAGTACTTTTGACTGGTAAAGATTTTGACTGCAAACTACGAAGAAATAATATCAGGAAGAGTAACTGCCTGAAAAAAATTACCCAATAAAAGCCGTGATAAATCAATAACATCGTCCACACCGCTATGACTCAGCTGTCATAAGGTGCATTCGTTTAGCTTATGAGGGCATTGGTGGCGTTATCATTGACATGATGAGCATAAGATCTAAAATAGCATGATTATGCTGTCAAATAACGATCACAAACAACTATGCTCCGGACGTGGGTCAAAAATTGCACTTTTTGGTGGCAAAAATTCCTCTATTTTAGCTTTCCGAACACTGAACAAAAAGAGGCATGAACAACATTTTCACCTACAGATTCCCAATTCGAATGTGAAAATTGTGAGCGTTTTTAGCGTTTATTTCGCTAAAAAACGATCAGAAGTGATCTATTCGAATGCACTAATAGTAGACATTGCAGCATGCGACCAATCCCTGCTTTCCTTCTGAAATTTAAACCAATCTCTGAACATGTCTATTTGTAACCTCAGAAGTAATTCGTATTTGGAATCATACGTCATTTTGGTATGAAGGACCACTTTTTGTGTGGAATTTTTTCTGTGTATGCTTCCTGAAATTATTTCTTTGTAGACTGCAACATATATTTTATTTTGATATATATTTAAATATATATTAATATATAATATATATTATTATATATGGTGTAACTGCAGGATGTGTCTGCTTTTAAGAGTTTTTATAATTGTTTGTGTGAAGAAACACACACTCTCTCACAAATTTTCACATTCATAATATAATATTAGTGTGATAGTACTAATTGAAGTGAAGCCATTTCAATATATTACAACTATTATTAACAGACCTGTGATTTGTGAAGTAAGCAGTTTCCATTTCTGCCATATCTCATATGGGTAAGGAGCAAGGTGTCGATCCAGGTTCAGTAAGTTGTTCTTTAAATGTTCGATGCTCTCATCAGTAATTTCATCTTTGCTCATATCTTCTGTATTTTTGTCCCAAATTTTAACGAGAAACTCTTTTTTATGAAAATAGTGCATGAAGCCTGATCTGCAAACAACATTGAACAGATGCTTTATTATTTCAGATATGCATTGTTTGTATGCTTTATGCTGTGGTATACATAGTTTTCACTTAATCTGTCCGACTCAGCAAGACTCGTTTGAGTTAAGTTTCATTCATAAATCTATTGTTATTTTTTGCGCTGATGCGGACGGGTTAAAGTACTTCTGAAGTCATAAGCAGTACCTACATACATAATGTTTATGTAGTATAAACTATTATAGTATATTAAAACTTTTCGGTTTAACTTAATTTTAGATTAGGTGATGTACATATTTAACTATTATTACTTATCAAATAATAAACCTTGAACCTTCTTCGACCAATTAGGTACTCCATTTTTAAAAGAATATATGCGATTAATGTTAATGAATATAAGGTATACTTATAAACTATAGGCACTATATATAATCGCTAATATGCTGTTATATACAATAATTCCAAGCTGTAGTTCGGATCTTAATTCTTACT
This sequence comes from Selenia dentaria, assembly GCA_917880725.1. Classification (NCBI taxonomy): domain Eukaryota; kingdom Metazoa; phylum Arthropoda; class Insecta; order Lepidoptera; family Geometridae; genus Selenia; species Selenia dentaria. Next base: position 12,231,449 of record OU862888.1, on the reverse strand, counting down.
TTAATTGTTATGGCATGTGGCACCAGTTGCAGTTTATAGGGTGGCACAGGCCGTGGGCAAAGTTAGATGAAGTGAAATAACTTTGTAAAGTTTCCATAAGTTTCCAATAATGATGTTTGGGCTGTAAGTAACAGCACTGTTCTCTTTGAAAACATGAGTTAAAATACAAGTACATATGTAAATTGTAAAGCAGTTTCACTGAACTTGCTTTGTTTACCTAACTGAAAACTCACCTTGGCGATACATCTCCGGTGCCCTTGCTCACTCCGGAGTAATGAATGTAATGTAAACCCGGCGGTATCATCTTAATACCGCGGAAATCTTCCTCAGTGTTCCAGCACTGCATATCGATACCAAACTGTGTTTCTTGCGGCACGCCGAGGAACACAAACGTCCCACCTTCCACCAGGAGCTTCTTCGCAGTCTCCTGATCCATTTTGACTTGGAGCGTTTGCCGTAAATCAATAAAATGGGATAAAAATAAACTAAAAATCAATAGACGCTGTTTACATTCTTTTTTTTTTGGCAATTGTCAACATGACATTTGTGCCAGTTTCACGTCAAAAAAACAAAAAACATCCTAAAACGAATTTGAGCAAACTATGAACCAGAATAGGCTTATTTGTATGAAAAAATGAAAATATACACACATAACAATAAGAAAAAATAATAACTTAAAGAAAACTTATTCGAACATAAACAAACAACATTAAAAACAAATAAATATGTACAAAATTATAAACGAATGTTATTGATAGTGAGGAAGTGAACGAAAACTTTATATATATCAATATTAGTAGATGATAAAAGTTCAGGAATATGAGTCGGAAATGAGACTTTTAATGATATAAGAGAATTGTAAAAAAACATTATCATACAATGGACAGGAAAAGAATATATGGTTGAGATCCCCCTCATCCAGGCCACATTCAGATATAGAGGAATCTTTCACATGAATCTTTTTTAAATGTGAAGGTGAGCAACAATGACCAAGCCTCATGCGAATTAAGGTCGACGTATAAATCTTACCGAAGTACCACCGCGAAAACCAAGGTTTACTTGGTATTTCTGGTTGGATCTTAGCAAAACCGGAGCCTTTGGATGAACTAGTCGTTCTCCAGTATGTAGACCATGACTTATAAAGAAAACTTTTAGGGAGGCAGATAAAGTCAACGCTATAATTAATAAACGGGACCTTATCACCACAAGACGCGTCTTGATGCTGGTAGCGCGATACCTCCAACTCCTTCTGGCTGCTCGACATTTATGTCGGAAATTAACATTCGCCAAGCTGAGGTTCGCAGAACGTTACGCAATCTTGATGTGAATAAAGCCAGTGGTCCTGATGGTATTCCGGCCATAGTTTTGAGGACATGTGCACCTGAGTTGGCTCCTGTACTGACACGTCTCTTTCGGCTTTCTCTTAAGACTGGCAAAGTACCGAGTTCTTGGAAGCTTGCTAACGTGCAGCCCGTGCCCAAAAAAGGTAGTCGTGCTGACCCTGCTAACTACAGACCCATTTCAGTCACGTCCATTCTCTGTAAGAGCATGGAACGTGTCTTGAACAGCAGGCTCCTGGCGTATCTAGAATCTAATGACCTCCTCAGTGATCGACAATATGGCTTCCGCCGGAATCGTTCCACTGGGGATCTTCTAGTATACGCCACACACATCTGGAGTGAAGCCATAGAGAAATACGGGGAAGCACTTGCGGTTTCCCTAGATATATCTAAGGCCTTCGACAAGCTTTCCTCTTTCGGCTTGCCCATTGGTTTCATTGCGTGGATATCGGACTTTCTGAGGAATCGATCTATACGAGTGGTCATCGATGGCCGCTCGTCCGATCCAAGGGCGATTAATGCCGGTGTTCCTCAAGGGTCGGTGCTCTCTGCAACACTCTTCTTGCTCCATATCAACGATCTGCTAAAACCCGGTATCTTTGGGTATGCAGACGACAGCACTGTTGTGGAGAGCTATATATCCAACGCGCGTGCCAGTGCGGCCGAAATTCAGTCACTAAGAGAGACCATGGTTGAGCGCTTGAACCTCTCCCTTAAGGCAGTCTCCGACTGGGGCGATGCCAACCTGGTGAAGTTCAATGCAGCAAAGACCCAGGCGTGTCTGTTCTCTGCCAAGAGGAGGCCATTTGATCTGGCTCCGACTTTCCGTGGTACAACTTTGCCGATCACTGACCACCTGGAGCTTCTTGGCATTACTCTGAACCCAACTCTCAACTTCGGTTCCTATATTGAGTCGAAGGCTCAATTGGCTGCCAAAAAGCTGGGTGTTCTCGCAAAGGTGCGACAGTACTTTAAGCCGGAACAGTTGCTTACCTTGTATCAAGCACAAGTTCGGTCGTGCATGGAGTACTGTTCGCACCTTTGGGATGGATCGGCTAAATGTCAGCTTCAGGCGCTGGAATCGATTGAGAAGAGAGCCAGGAAGCTCATAGGCAGTGAATCCCTTTGCAAATCTAAGCTGCAAAGTTTAGAACATCGTCGCAAAGTTGCTTGCCTTTCGGTTTTTTATCGGTTGCACTTCGGAGAGTGTGCATCGGAATTACACGATCTTATTCCCCCATCCCCATTTTATCACCGGACGAGCAGAGACACCTCAAGGCGTCACCGCTACATGGTTGAAGTTCCAGGGACTCGCACTAAGCGGTTTTCTGGCTCTTACATTGTGCGAACTGCCAAACTGTGGAACTTACTGCCGATGTCTCTGTTTCCTGATAAATATAATCTACGAGTCTTTAAGTCGAGAGTGAATCGGTATCTTCTAGGTAAGCGCGCTCCATCGTAGATCACAACTACGCTTAACATCAGGCGAGTTGTGGTCAAGCGCTAACCTATTGTACATAAAAAAAAAAAAAAAAAAAAAAAAAAACAAGAAACCGCTTCTTTGGCCGCTTTATCAGCACGTTCATTACCAGAAAGACCAAGGTGTCCTGGTATCCAAGCAACAACCACTTCTAGTCCTTTATCAATACAATCCATTAAAGATGTTTTAATTTCGAGAACAATGGGGTGAAATTAAGCGTGAAAAGGGTTAGACAGAAGGGATTGAAGCGAGCTACGAGAATCTGAAAAAAATATTGTCTGACGAAGTTTGAAGAGAAGGATATATTTTACCGCCTCAAGAATTGCTAGACATTCACCTGTAAAACAGAGGACTCAGGGGGCATTTTATCTTTTGAACAATATCAAACTGGGAGTGAAATACACCACAACCAACACATCCAACCTGAGACAATTTTGAGGCATCCGTAAAAATGGTATGCCATCCACGCCAATTCCTGAGCAAGAGCTCTTGAAAATACTTATCAGCGTAGAGGTCTTACAGATACCAAAGTCCAAAATTATTTCCGGCTGCGGTATTATAACAAAGTAATTAATATTATAAATCGATAGTTTAGTAGACCGATACGTGGGATCCTTAAGCAATTTAAAGTTTGAATAACTTTTCAAAAGAAGCAGATGTTTTTTAAAAGTCCAAAAACGGGAAGTGTAAACATATTGTTTCAGAAGTTGGAGTTTAGGAATGAGAGGGTGATTAGAGAAATGAATAGAACGGAAGAAGAATCTATTAGCTAGGAATTGACGATGAAGATGAAGAGGAGGGTCCACACACTCCACCTGAAGAGCGTTGATTGGAGATGATTTCATAGCACCAGTAATAATCCGGAGTGATTTGGATTGAATTAGATCAAGTTTGGTAAGATCTCGCTTACGTGCAGGTTCCAGCAAGAAGGAACCATAATCCAAGACACTACGGATAATGGCATTATATAGTAATTTAAGATTAAAAGGGTGGGCACCCCACCACACCCCAGACAAACACCGTAATATGTTAATATTCCTCTCACACTTATTTGAAATGTATTCACAATGCTGACGACCACATAGTTTACTGTCCAACCAGAGACCTACAAATTTAACCGACTCCTTTACTGGAATTCTACACTCACTAATAGAGATATTTAAATCAGGAGGATTTCCTTTAAGAGAAAACAGAACGATATTACTCTTTGTAGGAGATAAATCTAGACCATTTTTTTGAAGCCAGTCATTTAAACATTCAAGGGAATGGGAAATACACTTACTAGCCACATCAATTTTGTGATGAGAGCTGTAGACAAGTATGTCATCAGCGCAGCGTTTTGAAGGATACGACTTAGACCAACAGAGGATTCCAGATCATACGTGTATACATTATATAGAAGTGGACTTAGGACAGAGCCCTGCGGTACGCCCCGCCAAATGACCCTATTAGAAGTAATCAGAATCAGTAGAAGAATCACTGCAACGGAAATATAAATATCTCTCTGAAAGAAGATTCATAATAAAATTACCTAATTTAGCTGGAGTTCTCAATCAATTTAGTTTATTTTTAAGAAGGGGAAGTTGGACACTATCATAGGCTGCGGAAATATCTAGGAAATCAGCTATAATAGATTCATTGCGCGTAAATGAAAGTCGTATGTCAGTCGTAAAAATGGCAAGGCTGTCCATAGTGCTCTTGCCTTTTCTAAAACCGTATTGAGACTTAGCGAGTAATTCATTGCACTCAAGGCGGTTCTTAATCAAATGCTCCGTAATTTTAGTCAAGACTGAAGAGAGAGCGATAGGACGGTAAGAGTTAGGGTCCAACGGATCTTTATTAGGTTTCGGAATAGGAATAATATATTGAGACTTCCAAGAAACTGGAACAAATCCGGTTGCAAAAATTGTGTTAACCAAAGTTAAATAATAGTTCTGAAGGCGGACATTAGCTTTAGAAACAAAGGAATATGGTATGCCGTCAATACCCGGAGCAGAATCTTTAACGGATTTCAAAATGTTTTCCAACTCATTAAGTGTAAACGGTTGATCGAGGGGATCACTAGAAAAGGGATTAGAAAGAGATGGTAATTCTGAATGATGGGGACAATAATGAGGGGCCAATTTGTCCATAAATGCATCAGCCCAAACTTGGGAAGGGCAACAACTACGATAAGGAACACATTGAGACCGATGATACCTATGTATTTTCTTCCAGATAAGAGATGAAGGAGTATTGGGGCCTATGCTGGAGCAAAATGACTTCCAACCATTACGTTTTTTATCATGAAGGAGACGCTTGGATTTTGCAATCATTTTATTCAATTCAATAAAATTATCACGGGTCATAGACAGACAAAAGATAGCTTATCCCACCATGGAGGAGAAGGAACTTTGTCTGGATGAGATTTCTTAACCGGGAAAGTCAAATCAGCACATTCTACTAGAGATTGTACAAACATCTCAGAACAGGTAATAACGTTAGAGGAATTTATAAGAGGTAAAGTTAAGGCTTTGGAATCAGTACGATCATTGAACACATCCCAGATCGAACTGTTATTGTCAATTATATATTTAAGAAGGGGAGAATTAATTGAAGCAGGACGGGAATGTTTTTGCAAGATTCGTAAAAGAATTGGGAAATGGTCACTACCATGAGTAGACGGGAGAACACACCAAGACATAAGTGACGCGAGCTCAGGAGAGCATAAAAAAAGATCCACTGCACTAGTAAACTCATTAGGACGAGTTCTTCTCGTAGCGGAGCCATCGTTAAGGATGCAGAGATTAAGTCTATATAATGAATCTAATAAAAAACCATTAGCATTCGACAAACCGCACCCCCATACCGTATGATGACAATTCAGATCACCTAGAATAAGAAGGGGCTTAGGAAGAGACATAATTACTGAACTTAAATTTCGAATAATAGATTTAGAAGGATGAGGAATGTATATGGAGACAATTGTAAAATCGTTGATGCGTGCAGCAACAGCATCAAAGCCATCATTATGAAAAGGGATAGAGATACTTAAAAAGTTAATATTATTTTTAATAAAACATGCAACGTCAACATAGCCTGACAACCTAAAAAAGGAATCAGGTCTAAGCCAAGTCTCTGAGACGGCCGAGACGCTTGGTTCATGTTTATTTATTCAAAATATCAAATCAGACTTTTTGTTGCAAATACTATGACTATTCCATTGAAGGATCCTGCCAAAGGGACCCATTTTGAAGTAGGGAAATAAGCGAATTTAAGTTGAAGGCAGCGTTGGACGGTGAATTACTTGAAGAGGAGGAATCAGACATGAGAGAGGATAATAGATTCAAGAGCTGTAGGAGTTCAGCTATTATAGCTTGAACAGAAGGAGTCTCATTTTTTTGGGCCAGAGGATTTAATAAAGCACACCCGTTTTGTGATGCTCCAGAGGATTCTTCTCGAATGATGCTCATGTGCGCTTCACGATCATAACCAACACTAGATGAAGGCAATATATGGGATTTCATAGATTTTCTTCCTCCCCTGTAATGAACTTCAGTAGTTAAATTCCTGGATGGACTAGGTAAAGGAGCTGCAACAGAGGTGGAAGTAACTTCAGCAAAGGACTTTTTATATGCAGGGAAAAACTGAGATGCTTCAGCATATGAAATAGATAATTCTGACATACGGGATTTAATGTTATTTTGCCTTTGCATTTCAGGGCAGCACTTCTATTAGCAAAATGATTGCCACCACACCACAAATATTACGCATCAACTTCATCCACGTTGCAAGACTTTCCTAAGTGGTTAGAACCGCATTTAAAATAAGCAGGTTTTGACCGACACTGCGTCATGGTGAAGCACTGAATAGTCGGGAAGGCATAAGCCGCAACAGGGAAAGAGTTGTAACATAGATAAACTCTTGAGGGTAAAATTTGACCATCAAAAGTCAAAACTACTGTTTGCGACGGTTTCCAGGTCACAACTCCGTCAATGGAAACTTTAAAATTGAGCCGGCGAACTTTTAAAATTGGACCACACTCTTCAGGAACTTTCATCTCGCTCATAACATCCTCTGGAGTCATATCCACTGGGATTCCGCGAATTATACCCATCCGAGTAATATTAAACGACGGAATGAAAGCTCTGAGTTTGTTGTTTGGCAATGAAGGGGACTGGATGAAATTATTGGCTGAAATGGCGGAATGAAAGTCTAGAGCTATACGATTGCGACCAACATTCTTTATTGAGCCATCGATGATTCCTTGAAACTCCCGGGCGCGGCTAAAGAGGAATCTCCCAAATGTCACCGGGTGAAGGGATGTCCCAGCGGTAGGTGAAGTCTCTTCCCTCTGAACATGGACCGTAAAAGGGCCGTGATCTGTTGAGTCGTATAATTGCCGACCGATAGGTGTAAATGAAGACTTCTGTGAAGCTGCAGGGGGTCCGCTAGGAAGGGGGCTAGAGGAACTAGGGGAGAAGGAGTTGGGAGGGGTACATTGTCCAGCCTGGAGCACAACGTCAGACGCATCTGTAAATTTACACGTTGTTTCATCGTGAACCATTGATTTTGTACGTGATCGTGAACGGTCACTACGGGGATCTTTAGTCACGTTACGCTTTTCCGATCGTCGTTTTCTGTTGACTATTTCAAAAGCCTTTTCGTCAACAGATGATGAAATTGATGTAAACGCCGCAGGGGAGGGCGGCTGGACAAAGTCCATGGCTCCACCAGGATCAGGGGGATCATTCATCACGCAATAATATACTAAAAACGCTAATGAAATGAATCTACTAACAAGTGATGTCTATAAACTAATGAAATGGAACACAAAAACCTATTCTGGGTGAGATTAATTAACTAAAACAATGTTTTTACCAAAATACCAGAACATTCGCGTGTTTACCATTTGACGTTCCACCTCGAACCTTTACATTATTAGCTTGTGCCCATGGAAATAATGTAACCTTTGTGCCAGTGCCAGTCATAGAGTAATGTAATGTTATGTGCCAGTGTGAGTGTTGCCAATTCGGTATGTAAAGTTTTTTTTTGGTATTTTTTTATATTTTTATTTCGTAGATTAGGTCATTATAAGAAACTAATTTCAATATTTTTGTTTTATATTCAGTAGTTATTTTATAATATTTTTTTGAAAATTTGAATCCTATGACGTCACTTTTTTGCACAAATATGTAGTTGCGTTGAGGAGCCAAGAAAAGCACGCGAGTAAAAAAAAAGAAACTAGAATTTACTTTGACACTTGACAGTGACACCTACTAATTCGTAAGTCTCTATTCAATCAAAACAAAAGTCCGCTCGTGTTGTTAGAAAGTTTTACTTCAATAGTCACACAGATAATAAAATGCAAAAAAGTGACGTCATTTAGAGGTCAATGAAAGTCGAATTATTTCATCGTTTTTTGTTAAAATAAATGGCATCTTATCGTTTTAAAAGGTCAGAGTAGAAAAATAAGGGTTTGTAACATAAAATCTCGAAATGGTTTCGGAATTGGCATAGGTTAATTTTTTTTAGCATACCGAATTGCCATGCCAGGACAGCCAGGCATAGACCAAAATATATACTAGGACTAACCTTTTGTGGGTGACTTTTAGCAGTTCATGTTGGTTAGCGCACTAGCCAAGCCAACATGATTATTTTTGTTCCAAGGCCAAGTTACTCAAGTTAGCTTTAGTTACTGTTCTTGTTATTGTGCCACGTCGTCTCACAAATGCACAGATAATCATCATCATCATCATCATTATCAGCCGGAAGACGTCCACTGCTGAACATAGGCCTCCCCCATAGAACGCCACTTGGACCGGCTACTCGCTTCCTGCATCCAGCGATTCCCCGCGGTTTTTATGAGGTCGTCGGTCCACCTAGCGGGGGGCCGGCCTACACTACGCCTTCCGGTGCGTGGTCGCCACTCGAGAACCTTTCTTCCCCATCGGTTATCAGTTCTGCGAGCGATATGGCCTGCCCATTGCCACTTCAACTTGCTAATTTTGAGAGCTATATCGGTGACCTTAGTTCTCCTACGGATCTCCTCATTTCGGATCTTATCACGCAGGGAAACCCCAAGCATAGCCCTCTCCATTGCTCGTTGAGCGTTTTCGAGCTTGTTAATGAGGCCCACAGTAAGGGACCACGTCTCAGTGCCATATGTCATCACTGGCAACACACACTGGTTGAAAACCTTGGTTTTCAGGCTCTGAGGTATTGGGGACGAAAAGATGGATCGAAGCTTCCCGAACGCTGCCCATCCGAGCTGGATTCTTCGTGCGACCTCCTTGTCGAAGTTGGACCTACCTAATTGGACAGTCTGTCCCAGGTAGACGTACTCGTCTACAACTTCGAGTGTATCGTTTCCAACAATTACCGGTATAGGTGGAACATGGACATTGGACATGATTTTCGTCTTATCCATGTTCATCTTAAGACCAACCTGTTGGGAAACTCTACTGAGGTCGTTGAGCATGGTGCCGATATCCTCGAGCGACTCCGCCATTATAACTATATCATCGGCAAAACGAAGGTTAGTCATGTATTCGCCATTAATGTTGATGCCACATCCTTTCCAGTCCAAAAGTTTGAAAACATCCTCCAATGCGTTAGTGAACAGTTTCGGAGAGATGACGTCTCCCTGTCTCACACCTCTCTGCAATGGAATTTGTTCCGTACTCTGGTCCTGTAATCGGACTGACATAGTGGCCTTGCTGTATAAACACTTCAACGCTTCGATATACCTATAGTCAATTTGGCATCGCTGCAAGGACTGCAGTATGGCCCACTTCTCGATAGAATCGAAGGCTTTCTCGTAATCCACAAACGCTAGACACAGTGGCTGATTATACTCTTCGGTCTTCTGTATAATCTGCCTTAGTGTATGAATATAGTCTACGGTGCTAAAGCCTCTTCGGAAACCGGCTTGTTCGGGAGGCTGGAACTCATCAAACCTGCGTGCGAGACGGTTCGTGATGACTCTCGAAAACAGCTTGTACACGTGGCTCAAGAGCGATATGGGCCTATAATTCTTCAATAAGGTTTTATCACCTTTTTTAAAGAACAGCACCATCACGCTCTTGTGCCACGTTTCCGGTGTTTTGCCTTCGAAGATGACAGAATTGAATAACTTCTGGAGGACTAAAAGTATCGGTCTACCACCCGCTCTCAAAAGTTCAGTCGTAATTCCGTCCTCTCCTGGCGCCTTGTTGTTCTTAAGCTGTTTGAGAGCCATTCTAATCTCATACAGGCTGATGTCCGGGATGTCTTCGGTATAGTGTCGGACTAACTTTGCTCTGGTGTCCTGAGCTGCTTCAGTAACGGGTTCGCGCGTCAAGGTATATAACTGTCGATAGAAGCTCTCAATCTCTCTCAGAATCTCAGGCTTGGATGAAACGATACCGCCATTTTCGGTCTTCAGTTTTGTCATTTGGCTTTGCCCAATAGACAAATCCTTTGCAAACACTTTAGAGCCCTGGTTCCGCTCAATTGCTGCCGTAATACGTGCAGTATTATAAGCACGCAAGTCGTGTCACATGGATTTCCAAATTCGTCTATTGAGTTTACCGTAATCCGACATATCAACTGCGGACTGCAGTCTCATTTCGCTCCGTTCTGCCATTAGTTTCAGAGTTTTTTTTGAGAGTTTTTGAGCTTTCCTGCGGCGTTTGGTCTCACAGAATTCGGACCCAACCGCTTGAACAGTTTCCACCAACCCGTTGTTCAACTCATCCACTGTGTCGCATTCAGCTAAGCACTGAAAACGGTTTTGAAGTTCAAGTTGAAACTTTTCGGGGTTTTGGATTTGGGCACGATTTGGACGGAGCGTAGACTTCACCAGACGTGACCTCTCAAGCTTGACATTGATATTCAATGCGCCTCTTACGATGCGGTGATCGCTGCCGGTTTTTACCTTGCTGATCACAGAGACGTCATTGAATATGCGCTTATTGGTCGTCATGATGAAGTCTATCTCGTTCGTAGTGGAACCGTCGGGACTCATCCATGTCCACTTCCTGGATGGCCGCTTCATGTAGAAGGAGTTCATCATAAAGAGTCCCTCCTTCTCCATGAAGTCAGCCAGCCTCTGTCCCCTCAAGTTCCGCTGCCCGTATCCAAATGGCCCTACTCTCAACTCATCACGTTTCCTTGTGCCTAGCTTTGCGTTGAAGTCTCCCATTACAACAGTGAAGTAGGTTTCAGAAGTATGCATGGCCCTGGATATATCCTCGTACATTCTTTCTACTTCATTGTCCGAGTGTGCCGAGGTCGGTGCGTATACCTGTATAACCTTCAGCGAATACCGTTTGGTTATTCTGAGTATAAGGAACGCTACCCTAGCCGACACACTATCGACTTTCACTACGTTGTTAACGAGAGACTTGCGGACGAGGAACCCGACACCACCCTGGGATTGTTGGTCTCCCTCCCGGTGGAAGAACAAGTTGCCGGAATTTAGAATTATCGTGTCCTGTCCCTGTCTTCGGACTTCAGATAATCCCATGACATCCCAGCGTAACTTGAGCGTCTCTTCCTCCAATTCGACCATCTTTTCGTCGGTCCTGAGCGTGCGTGTATTGTATGTTGCCAGGGCCAGGGGTCGTTTTTGGGATTGGTAGCCGGATCTCTGCCGGAGATTCTTCGCACCCCCTGCTCCACCGTTACAATGGCCGCTACCGTAGCCACGGATAGCAGAGCTGCCGGGAACTGGGGGCCGTGGTTTAATGTTAGTTGTCATGGGGGGGATTTGCCTTAATGCACCACGCTTGGCAGGCGTCTTGGTGATCGCAGTAGATGTTAACGCAGACTGCGGGAAATGCTGCTGCCCATTTCCCGGATATTCCCTTAGCCGCCTCTTACGGCACCCACGGGAAAAGTTAGGGGGGGTACAATTCGAAGCCGGTACCACCACGGCACAGATAATGCCGAGTGTTAATGGTGAATCCTCTTTTTCAGCAGCAAACGCTGCTGACTATGATAAACTGTATTCAATTTCAGAGTAGAGGCACCAAGTATTAAGAGCAGTCGTCCATCGGATGGTAGTTTTCATTTGGTTTTCATCTACGATTATTGTTAAATGTAGGAAAAACTAAATAAGGTGATTTGGCAGATGCCTGCAAGCTCTTGTCGCTTGGTTTGGGATCTGAGGTAGCCAAAATCACCCAAATCTTTATTTATTTTTACATAAAAACGACACTAATATTAATTTTTACTAAATAGGTTTAGGGTTAATTAATGATTATGTTATATTATGAACATTAAATAAATAACTAGATTTTTTATTCCTAGTAGTAAATCATTTTTATTCCTCAAGATATATAATTCCGATTATTACTTTCATATCCATGTTTTTTTGTTTTCGAACACTTTGTAGAAGATAAAAAGCGCACCAGGAGGTCTACTACCAAAAACGAAGTACGAAGTTTGGTTGACGGATCGCACGTATTGCTATTATGAAAGTCTTTCGGATCCGAAGTTCGTAATTTGTCATTTTGTCTTGCGTGTACCCTACTCCCAAATATTTTTTGACAGGTAGTTTTTCGTTCTTTGACAATAGTTAAAGCGGAATTTAACCTCACTTTAAACGATAGTCATGGAGGTTTCGTATTGTAATAAAATATATTTTAATTAAATTACAAAGTCTTGTTTTTGATAATATAGCACGCTTTCTTCTTTATGAAGAAGCTCTCCGAGATGAAAGAGTGCAAAGGAGTCGGGAACATGGGCGCCGGCAGAAATAATTTCCAGGTGCAGATTTTAGTTTTCTTACAATCTTCGCCGTATTATGATTGTTAATAAAAAAATTGAAATTTTAGTCTTAAACATCTGAAGCCCGGTTTATTTTATGTACGAGACATTTACAAATTTCTGACTATTATTAAACTATAATATTTCTGAGTATTTTAAATTCTAAATTTATTTTATAGGTACTCAGTCCTCACGGCTCACACCTATTTGTTCGCGACGATCGAAATTTAAAATTCTAACTTGTTGGGCCAGGAGTACCGGGATCAATATTAATCGATTTACATTACTTCTCTGAACGTACCCTTTAAAGTACCGCTACTCCACACGAGATAGCACCAGCATAAAAGGGATGAACTTAGAGAAAGCGCTACAGTTTTTAAGCAGTGCGAAAGAGACCGACTCTTGTCAAAGTCAATCGCGAATGAACTAGAAAGTTCATAAATGTGAAAGAGACATAGATTATAGATGACGGGACAGAGTTCGAGCTGACAGCTGACAGCTGCTTCTGGCAGAGTGACAGCTTGCCAGAAGTGGAGTATTCCAAGCATATTTATCTTCTATATAATGTCAAACTATATAATAAGCTTTTTTATTAAAACTTTAATTTGCCTTCTGTGAGCTAAGTTATGTGTTTTGGGATTTTATTGTAAAACGCACACAATTTCGTAGGAATGACTTATTAGTCTTCGCAAGTCTAAAACTAGGAACAGCTATCCTATTTGTATTTCTAGTATTAAAAGTGTGTTGATCACTATTTAACTTATATTTATGTATTTTTTTACGAACATGCATTATGTTTTCAAATACATATAAGGAAAGCAACGTTAATATATTGATTTCTTTTAATAAATCTAATAATAATATAATTCACGGGGACCCATTTCGTATATAGCTCGAATAGCACGTTTCTGAAGGATAAAGATGGTCTCTACATCAGCCACTGAACCACATAGCAATATCCCATATGACATTACGCTGTGGAAATATGCAAAATACACTAACCGAGCCGTAGGAGCATCTGTTAGCTCTCTTATTTTACGTACTGCATATGCAGCAGAACTGAGTCTCCCAAACAGGGCATTTATATGAGGACCCCATTGTAATTTTGCGTCAATTTTAATGCCTAGGAAGACTGTTGCCTTGTCCAATACGAGTTTAACTCCATCAAGCGTAACGTTGGACTCCAAATATGGAACAGTAGGCAAAGAAAACTTCAAACATTTTGTCTTTTTTAAATATAGTTAGTTCATACAGTCCAATAGGTCAAGAACGATTGCTTGACTTGATTACATGTGCAAGAGCGAGCTAATTAGTCAGTGTCAGTGCGCGCCGTAATTAATTAATCAGTGAAAGCAAGCAGTGACAAGTGAGCTAACGTGTGTTTCTTTTCTTTATTTTCAGAGTAAAAATAATTATAGTTTTGTTATAAAATATGAGTGACATAAGGCAATTATTCTGCAAGAGAAAAAGATTGAAAATGAACAGTTTCAAGCTAAAGATTGTCCAAGTACTTCGGCACAGCAAAGTACTAGTTAAAACTGAATTAACAACACAACAAACTTTAGTTAATATTTGTGATGTGGGCTTATATCTGGATTCTAACGTACCTATCAGTGATGAAATACGGTTTAAAGTGCTCGAAACAGCGTGGAAACCCGCTCCGCAAGATTATGATTTCAAGTAGGACATAGATCATAAAAACGAAACACAACAATGTGCATTTCGCCACGAGTGGCTCACAGCATACCCTTGGTTAGCCTATTCTGCTCAGGCTAAAGGACCACTTTGCCGTACATGTTCAACACAAATTCATCAAGGCAGTACTCAGGGGCCATTTATCGTTCGGCCAAGTAAAAAATATCAAAAATTTCATGAGTGTGCGAAATCCCAAGCAAATAGCCAGTGGCATCGTGAATCGGTTATACTCGTACGTTCTAAAAATTTTCTGGAAATCATGCAAAGAAAAAAAAAATTACGTTTATGAACAGATTGATACTGAATATCACATGGAAATTTCAGAAAACAGAAAAAAACTTCAACCCATTATATCTTCGGTCTTATTTTGTGCTACGCATGATTTACCCCTTCGAGGAAAAACAGAAGATGGGGTCAGTTTTCAAAGACTTACTACATTTCCGAGTTGAGGCAGGAGATACGGTTTTAAAAGACCACTTTGCAACTGGTTCGAAACGTGCCCTCTATGTATCCCATCAAGTACAAAACGAAATTATTGAAACCTGTGCTGATGTTCTTCGTGAAACTATTACTGATGAAGCAAAAGAAGCGGCATACTTTTCAATCTTGGCTGACGAGACAGCGGATATAAGCGGAACTGAACAGCTTTCAATGGGCATAAGATACGTCAAGTTTGACCAAACGAAACACAGCTACGTAATACTTGAAGAATTTTTGGGGTACAGACCACTTCAAAAATTAGATGCTGCATCGATTTCTGAAGTAATAATATCTTTTTTGACATCATGTGGTATAGATCTCAACAAAATGGTTAGGCAAGGGTATGATGGTTGCTCCACGATGGCTGGACATGTTGGTGGAGTTCAGCAAATAATTAATGATAAATATCCCAAAGCAAAGTATTTCCACTGTGCTAGTCACATATTAAATCTTGTTATCAATGATTTAAATAATTTGACTGAGATAAGAAATACTGCTGGAATTATTAAGGAAACTATAACGTTTTTAGAGAAAGCATTTTACGGCGAAAAAAAATTTCCAAATATTCCCTTTTTTGCGAAACCAGATGGTCGGCAAAGTACAAAAGTATTCGAATTTTCGCTCAAAATTTCACCAAAATTGTCGAAGCATTACAAGACCTCTCAGAAGATCAAGCCACTAATTCTAAGACAAAGGTTAGAGCTTACCAACTGCGCACTGCTTTGACCACCACAAATTTTATTGTGGCATTGCATATTATTGCTAGTTACTCGGCAAAGCTTGAGCTTGTCTGCAACCAGCTTCATCAAGTGGATTTTGACATTAATTCAGTGAACCACCACATTTGCAAACACACTAAAATAATAGAGGATCACAGACAAAACGCATCGCAGGAATTTACTGCTATATTTGAAGAAGTTAAACAAAGTTGCGAAGACCTTAATATTGAGATTTAATGCCAACGAGTTACGAAACGACAGGCTCATAGATCCAACCACCCATCCGAAAACGGTGAAGAATTTTACAGAAGAGCTTTATAAATCCCTTACCTTGATTCGATCATTTCTTCTATAAGACAGATTTTCTGAAACACATAACAAATCATTTTCTCTGTTAAAACTACACCCAAAAATAATAAAAGGCATCAGTAAAGAAGGATTTCTTAGAGCTGCAAAAGACGTTGAAAATTTGTATAGCGATCTTTTACCTAATTTTATTTCAGAAATCACGACTTGAAATGTGGAAATATCCAAAGCCAGCGGCAAATGATATCAGTGGAGTTGATTGATATGAAAAACATCTTATAGACTACATCGACGAGGCAAAAGATTTCTTTCCTTCGGTAGCAGAAGCGATCAAGATTGACCTTAATCTACCCGTCACAACGTGCACAATAGAAATATCTTTTAGCACACTGAGAAGAGTTAAAACTTGGAATAGGTCCACAACAGGTGACGAGCGACTGTCTGGATTATACTTGTTAAGTGTCCACCGAGGCAAGATAACCAAGGACAATAAAGATAACTTTATAGAAAACGTCATTAATAAGTTCGGCCAAAAACCCCGCCGGCTGCAGTTGCTTTTTAAATGAGAATTGTGTAATTACTGCCTACTATTTATTGTGAATAAAAAAATGATTTCCAACAGACGGCTTTTTATTTCAATATTTCCTGTTGACCCCGAGATTCCCAAGGGGTGCAAGTGAATCTGGCACCCCCCTGCCGGCGCCCATGGTCGGGAACGCTCTCTACAAAGTGAGCTAATTTTCGATAAATTAATTCCCGATGTAGAATTTGTTACAGGAGTTATAGGATAAGTCGTAGCATGTTCCAAACCACTTCGAATTATTCAGGACCACCTCTAGAACAAGGACACAGAGCTCGCAATGATTTCATAAAACTGTTACATAGAAATAGGTAAATATATATCTTAGCAAATACACATAATTAGCATTAATTATGAAACTCGCATACAAACATACATAGTATATGCAAATGTTTGTTTCTTTTGTTTCCGATTGAGAAACTAGTACCTATGCGAGGAAAAATAAAATACAATATTGACATTGTTTATTTTTTTAATGATTCGTTTAAAAGTTTAAGCTCCCCTATAATACCCAGCAACAACTAATTTTTTTCTGTCTCAATAGCATACAATCTGCTACGAACATCTGGTTGTAGAGGTTGTAGTCTATGTGGTCGTCTTATACCTGCAAACAAGAGAATAGAATCAGCAAAAAATCTACATCATATATTGACCTTGACAAAGGATAGATTTTTATGTGTTTTTATATACCTGAGAAATGATTGTTTCGCTCTTGATCTTCCAATCCAGGAGCAGTAGGAGTCACGGGTAGTTCCTCCACTTCAATCTCTGGGGTTTTTTCAATATATGTATCATCTTCCTGTATGTATTAGAGACATTGGTTACAACAAATTGTGCAAAATGCATTTATTGCATGGTAGAGAGCATTTTGTGATACTTGCTTGGCTAGCTGCCTTCCAGTACATAATGTGTTGCAAGCATTACAGCGTGTTCCATCAACTATAATTGCGAGCCAGTTATATTCTATGCTTAACCTCATGCACATTCATCATCGCATCACTTACCATCAAGAGAGATTGTGAAGCAAAAGCAAAAAGCAAGCAAATTTACTATAAAAAGACATATGATCATCTTCCTAATTATATCACACTAAAATAATAATATATCAGATATATATTATTAAAAGCTGCAGACAAAGTGGCCTGGAAGAAATTGGGAGAGGAATATGTGCAAAAAATGCACGAATAAAAGATTCGTATTAACATGGTACAAAAAGTCACACAAGGTAAATAATGGAACAAAGTAACAAAAGTAATAATTTTCACGACATAGTACTTAGTACCTTTTTCCATTTCTCTACATCTTTAACTGCACTGCAAAATTGAACACTGCATGCAAAATTATTACTAAAATATTATGTACCTTTTCGCTAATATTCTTTTCATACGCGTTATTGTACCGATTATTTCAGATTTTTCCTACTTTCCTATTTTAACATTCGTTAAACTTTATTTGATTTTTATTCAACCTTAAATTCAAACAATAGAAAATACTAATAATGGAAAAATACAAATAATAAAAAATACAAAGTCTCGCTTATATTCATATTAAATCAGCAAATTATAATAGTAACAGTTTCGTTGAACGTAATTATAGAACACATTTGAAAAATTACTTATTAAGTGAAAATAAAAAAAATAGGTAATTTTGAAATTTATTTGGTGACGCCCCATGTAATTTTAAAATAGCCCAATTGGCGACTTATCGCCAATTGGGCTATCTTAAACTATCTATATCTACTTATCTGTCAAATGTCACCTACGAATGATCGTAGGTGAAATTTGACAGATAAGTTTTTTTAATGGACTTCTATGATTTGTACAATCTAAATATATATAAAAATACAAGAAAATATGAGAGGTTAAGACGTGACCGAAGGCTGAGTCTACTACGCGCACGAAGTCGCGGACGGTCGCTAGTAATAAATAAAAAATAACATATAACAATTTATTTTGTATTCTTCCTATTACCAGTTTATGCGGGAAGGAGGGTGGTGCACACCCCCAAACAGGCCAAAATCATGTTTTTTCAGCGGAAGTGTCACTAAATATTTTTTAATATCGTTTTTTTTTATTAAATTTCGTGAATTCTTTGCAAAATGGTCACCGTGTATTTCACCCAAATCTGACAAAGTTACACACTTAGAACCAGAAAAGAGAGCACGTGAGATGTGTTCTATTGTTTAATCTGTAACGTAGGCGCACAGTAACAAATACCTACCTACAAGTAGCGGGGCGCGGCTGGCGGCTGGTTACGTGATAACTCACAAACACTTTACCTACATGTTCATTCAATTACTTCACGTTACAAGTAATACTAAAACTTTTCGCCTGACGTTGTTTAATTTAAGTGGGACTTGCAGTTATTATGTATATCTATAAAATAAGCAACTAAAATACAATAATTAAAATCTTATGATTCAGTGAAAAGTTGTGCGTAATCTTAATGTCCTCAATTTACTTAACAATTTATGTCAATATATAATAATATAGATAATTTTACGTCGTAACGTCATAAAAGAAGCCGAACGCTTAGGCCGATCGTGCCTCTCTATCGCTTGTTCCGCGCTCTCGCTTCCACGCTCGGTTCAGGCGGAACGTGACAACAAGTCTTTTTGGACTATATGGCCTATTGACAAATCCAGGACTGGTGTTTGTTGTTCCTTCAACCTTGGGGGGATTTGCACATTTTGAACAATGCCGATACCATAGATAGGTAAATATTTATACCTCTTTTTTCACCATCATTATCATTACCACTCATTACACAATCACGGGGTATATAGTATTTTATTAAAACCATTTTATTAATTATTAGCTGCGGCCCGCGGTTACAACCGCATAGTGATTGATGATGATGAAAAGTATATAGTGTTAATCCAGCGCCTCATCTCCCTCCATACCAAATTTCATGCGGAGGACCACAAGGTTCAATGTTAGTCCTGGTTTGTATTTGACTTAATCTTGTTAACTCAATGATAAAATGAGTGAATAAAAGTTTGTTTTACTCGTACAATCACCTGCAAACAAACTTTTATCCCAGTTTTGGTCTCTTGATCCAATGAAAAGTCTAATAAAATCCAATTAAGAGTCGAAAAAAATAATAGATGCATGGTGTTTTAAGGCTATTCGATCAGAAAAGAAAACGCATATCATATACAATAGACAATACAATATCACAATGCTGAAATTGATATATTTATTATTTTAGTTCAAATAAAATTGCAAGTGGACACTATACTTTATTAAAATTTAAGCCCTTTTAGATAACAATCCGAATAAATATCTGTTTATTGTACCTGTACGTGAAAATAAAAAACGAGTCGTACCAAATAATAGACAATAATACTCGTACATAATGTATGATATTAATAATATTTAAAAGTAAAGACGGCATTCTAAGATAATTATTATTAATATACAATAAATTGTCTGTAAGAGTTACCAATCTACATTATACCTTGTTCTTAAAGAAGCTTTTTTTTTCCAAATTAATAGCACTAAAGTATATTATAAGTTAAAATAAGTATTTAATATTAATATGATCCAACGTGTACCTATAACTGGATCTTTTGAAAACCTATCTAAATAAAATCAATCGGGAAATTAAACGAGTCGAGTGGTAACTCTAATTTTGTTTTGAATATTATTAGAAAAATCTCTTGTAAAACACTTTAAAAGAAATGTTGGTGACTACTTATGCGTGATGGAAGACCGTGTCCTCCTTTATTTTACATATCCTCTAATTTTTAGGCAATTTAATTGCACAAAACGGCATTTTTTATTTTAGACATAGATACTCAGTATCCACAGCGAGTGACACTTTCCAAATGATTTTCTTCTTCTTCTTATGTGGCTTTTTAACGTGGAAAGACGTTACTCTGCCAGTGTCATGTTTTGGCGGATATTTTGCCCTTGTACTCCCCCAACCCTGAAGGAGTGACCATTGTACGGTACGGAATCAAATGAAAGTAATATGAATATCAAAAGTATTAAAAACTGGTTTCGCTTTTACAAACGTATATTATTGGTTTTAATAAAATTACATAACATATAAATAAATGGTGTGAAAACAAGCGATAAAAGAGAGTTAATATCAGTAGGTCTAGCGATATCAGAAATAAGTTTATCATACAAAGAACTTAACTTAGGACATGAAAAGAAAATGTGATTTAAAGTACCGTAATCTAGGCCAAACTCACAAAGCGAATGATCCCTGACCCTGATTTTAGCAAGAAACACGGGAGAACAAACGTGACCTAAGCGCAAACGAATTACGGTGGAAGTGACCCATTTCTCAGCATTTTTAAACTTAATAAACCAAGGTTTTGAAGGTAATGGTATGGTAGGCTGAATTAAGCCAAAATGCCTACCTTTGATCATTCTTGTTCGATTCCAAATATTCGACCATTTATCATTCAACTGCACTTTTGCAGAGTTACGTAAATCGCGAGAAAAACAGTTGCAGTATGATTCCAGCCCTAAATCAGTAGCCTGCTTAGCAAAATTATCTGCAATTTCATTACCTTTAATGCCGCTATGACCTGGTATCCAAGCTAAAACTACTTCGATACCAGCTAAATAACATCTATAAAGAATTTCTCTAATTTTAAAATTAGTGTGTAACATATCCTTCGCACGAAATGGAAATTTATATATGACCTGTAAACAACTAAGAGAATCCGAAAATATGATACATTTATTTAATTTATAAGATTCGACATATTTAACAGCTTCTAAAATTGCCACTGATTCACCTGAATAAACAGATAAACTAGACGAACATTTAAAGTTAAGTATAATACGATACCTAGGTATCCAAACAGCTGCTCCGACATAACCATTACTCGTTAACCTAGACGCGTCCGTAAAAACCGAAAGCCAACCTGCCCAAGAACGATCTAAAATATCAAGAAACTTTTTATCTGCACCAGGAGATCTCTTATCAACGCCAAAATTTAAAATAATATTAGGTCTGAAAACTAAACACTCATAGGGAACAGTAAAAATGGATTGTATAGTAAATTGATAACTATTGTGAGACAAATTAAATAATTTGTTGTGTGAATTCAAAATACATGGAGGATCCTTGTGACGCCAGTAACGAGAGGATGAAACTAAATTACTAAGACAAATTAACTTCTGTAAAATTGGATGATTAGAAAATTGAGCAGCATGAAAAAAAAAACGATCAGAAAGATACTGACGACGAAGATAAAGAGGAGGCTCTACGCATTCAACTTGAAGAGCATTGATAGGAGAAGATTTCATGGCCCCAGATATAATCCGAAGACATTTGTATTGCAATAAATCAAATAATCTCAAAGAAAGTTTACTGCAAGGTTCTAACAGAAAAGTAGCGTAATCAAAATGACTTCTTATAATTGCATTGTATAGTATTTTTTGACAAAAAGGATGAGCACCCCACCAAACCCCTGTGAGTGCTCGGAGAATATTCACATTTTTTTCACATTTATTTTTGATATACTCTATGTGAGGAGAACCAGTTAGTCTTGAGTCTAATATAAGACCGAGAAATTTCGCTTAATTCTTAACCATAAGGCAATGATCATTAACGAAAATTTGAACATTAGGGATAGACCACTTTCTAGAGAATACTACAACATTACTTTTCTCTGAAGCTAAGGAAAGCCCATGATCTACTAGCCAGATATTTAGATAATGGAGAGCAGAATTTAGTCGAGCAACTGACTCCGAAAAAGTTTTAGAAGAGTAATAAAGAGCTATGTCATCAGCATACTCAAGGATTTCACAAAATGAGTCAACACTGTGATGAAGGTCATATGTATATAAACTATAAAGTAATGGACTCAGCACTGATCCTTGAGGAAGGCCTTTCCATACCATTTTTGGGGATAACAAAGAATTTTGATATCTTACCGATATTAGTCTACCTAACAAGAGATTAAAAATGACATAAGTCATCCGTTGAGGAAGATTTAACTGAAGCATTTTTTGTTTAAGGATAGGGAGTTGCACATTGTCGTAAGCACCCGTTATATCTAACTAGACGCCAATCAAATGATCATTCTTAGAAAAAGCAATGCGAATATCAGTGGTAAAAACACCTAAACAATGAATAGTGCCAAATCCTTTTCTAAAGCCAAATTGAGACTTCGATAAAATTTGACGATGTTCTAACAACCACTCTAACCTGTTTTTTAAAAGATTTTCAAAGATTTTTACCATAACAGATGAAAGAGCAATAGGTCTATACGAAGACGGGTTTGAAAGATTTTTGCCAGTTTTCAAAATTGGGATGATTAATTGATGTTTCCAAACATCAGGAAAGTTACAATTTGCATATATGTTATTAATGATATTCAACAAATATTTTTTGGTATTCAAAGATGACCGACAAATGAATGAATATGGAATTCCATCCAAGCCTGGAGAAAAGTCTTTAAGGTGATCTAAGGCAGCTGAAAGTTCATCAAATGAAAACAAATCATCCATAGGACCACTAGAGATCCCAGAACTTGAAAAACAAGTAAAATATTCTTTAGGAGGCACGAAAGGAGGAGCTAACTGGTCAGAAAAAGCTTCTAGCCATGATATGTCATTAGATGACAAATCACGACAGTCGTTTTTGGAATTTCGAAACGATTTGATTTTTTTCCATATAAGGTAGGAAGGAGAGCGAGGAGAAAGACTTTCGCAATATTTTGACCAGCCAATTTTTTTTTCTTAGAAAGATGTCTTCTAGACCTTGCCAAAACCTTTTTAAATAGAATAAAGTTTTCATAAGTAATATTTTCAGAAAAGTATGTTTCTGCCTCATTTCGCTCTTTGGTAACACTAGTACATTCAGAATCTCACCAAGGAGGTAGAGGGATATTAGATCGAGGCTTCTTTATGGGAATAGTAGAGTCTGCAGATGCAATAATGGCATTTACTAATTCTGTATATAAATTTAAGTAATTAAACTCATTAATAGGAGGTAAAGAAGATACCTTAGAATCAAAAATGGAAGAAAATGTATCCCAATAAGCACTATTAAGTCTATATTTTAAAAGAGGAGGTAAACTAAAAGGAGCTGGACATTGTGAGGAAGAGGAGATTAGAATAGGGAAATGATCGCTTCCATGAGAGTTAGGAAGGACAGGCCAAAACAATTTGGAGGATAGAAAAGCAGAAGTTAAAGATAAATCTACAGCACTAGGATTTTGAAGGGGGGAAACCTGTCGAGTTGGAGAACCATCATTTAAAATGCATAAATTGAAATCGTCAATGAGATCAAGTAGGTAAAGTGAAAATGAGTCAGGAGCACGAGAACCCCACATTGGGTGATGACAATTGAAATCACCAAGAACGATGAGCGGAGGAGGAAGAGAGGAAAAAATGAGTGAGAGTTCAGAAATTATAGAAGCATTAGGATGAGGAATATAAATTGATAAAATAGATGTATCAAAAGATCTCACAGCAACAGCATTAAATCTACTACTGTGAGGAGGAAGTGAGAGTAAAGAGTAGGGCATAGTTTTTTTAACCAAGATGGCGCTACCTCCCCACCCATCGTCACGATCATCCCGAAAACAGGCGTAGCCAGATAACCTAAAATTAGAACCTGGCTTCAGCCATGTCTCCGAGATAGCCGCAACAACGGGTTTATATTTATTAATCAAGTAAATAAGCTCACATTCCATTGTAGAATCTGATCCATGTTGAGAATTTACGACATAAGATATTTTTTGTAAAATCTGCAGAATATTGTTCGGTAGTGGTATTTCATCAAATTTTGAAATCATATTTAACAAAGTACAAGATATTAATTCCAAAAGGTTTTCATTTTGAGAAGATCTTTCAGAATTTAATGCACAACCATTAGTCATAGTTGATGAAGGAGATGCAATAATTGCATTATGAGCTACTTTATCGTAAGATTTGCAAACTGACGCAGGACAGCTTCGAGGTACAGACACAGTTTTTTTATAGGAGACAGGAGCAGATTGCGTTTGGGCCTTTTCAATAATAGGAGACGGAGGACTTGGCGTAAATTTGACTATATCCGCATACAGACGAGGATTGATGGAACCCGCGCGGATGCTTCCATATATGATATGCTTTCCTCCGAAACAATGTTTTTATTAAATAATATAATATATATTATTAATAATAATGTTTTGTGCATAATGTTTTGTCTATTATGCTCAGGGCAAACCTTGTCTGTAGCAAAATGATTGCCTGAACAGAATAGGCAAGAAAAATCAATTACCTGACAGGAAGAGCCCGAATGAGGTTGTGCACATTTAAAACAACGCGGTTTAGATCGACAAAATTTTTGAGTATGACCAAATCTACAGCAGGACAAGCATTGAATTGAAGGCAATTGATATTTATCCACATTAATGGCAGCATTAAAACAGAAAATTTTCTTTGGTAGAAATGTACTTTTGAACGTAACTTCAACCGTTTGAGTCGGAATCCATACTGGCTTGTTTTCAATAAATGTTTTTCTATTTAATCTCCTTGCCTTTAAAACCGGCCCACAGCCAGAAGGGCATTCAAGTGCATTAACCAACTCCTCCATGGACCAATCCATTGGAATGCCCTTAATAATACCCGTGCGCGTTACGTTATAAGTCGGAATTTGAGCATGAAAATAATAAACAGACAGAAATTCACATTCCAAAAACTTGTTAGCCTCATCCCACGTTTTGAATTGAAGCGCAACTTTATTTCGACCTATAAATTTTATTCCATCCGAACAAATGCCTGTAACTTTATTTTTGAAAAGAAGTTGAGCTACCTTTAAGTTCTTAAAGTATAACCAGAAGCAGGGTCAGTGATATTCTTTGTTAAGTGGACCACATAGGGGCCCAAATCCGTCTGATCATAATGAAGATCTTTTACGTCAAAGTGGGGGACAATATAGAAATGTTGCGTCGAAGTTGAAGGGCTGATATTTTTTTTATTAGGAATTAAGTCATCCTGAGCACTAGGAGCACGTTGACGCTTCCTAGCTCCTGTAGAAAGACTAACCAACGTGATATCTGTATTATCTGATTCCGAACCAAGATCAGGAGGATCACTCCACTGATCCAGTTCAGGATCACTCATTTTTCTTTCGAAAAATGAGTGATCTTAATCGCTTTTACCAATAATAAAAATATCTACTATTTACAAGCAACAAGAAAAAATTACTTACTAAAAAAAAACGAAACCAAGTTTTTTATCAAGATTAATTAATAAGAAATCTACGCATTAAACTTCCGTATAATAGCCAACTCACTTACAAATAATCCCAAATAAGGCTCAGAAAAACAAAAATATTCTTTCAGACTCCCAATAATTTTAAATAATTGTGCTCATTTTTAACAGAAGCCGCCATCCAATAATTATTTTTCCCAAATGATTTTGAATTTGACAAGTGAAACCCAAGTATCCGTGCTAGGGATACATTTTTTTGCTTTATTTTGACGTAACTTGGATACTTATATATCTATGACGTCAATAGTCGAAGAAACATAAATCTAGGGA
This sequence comes from Selenia dentaria, assembly GCA_917880725.1. Taxonomy (NCBI): domain Eukaryota; kingdom Metazoa; phylum Arthropoda; class Insecta; order Lepidoptera; family Geometridae; genus Selenia; species Selenia dentaria. The sequence continues at coordinate 12,205,617 of OU862888.1, read as the reverse complement.
AACTAAACGAAATCAACGATAGTCGTTGTTTGGCTCGTTTTTACGCCAAAATTGACGTTTTTAGACATGAAAAAATCAGCCAGTATTCATTCGTTTGTCAAGGAAGTTGGACATACAATAAAGTTTTGATATTCCATAAAAAATATAGATATAAACAAGTTATGTTTGCTTAAACTTTTTTATGTAGGTATAGTATAGATACACTTTACCTAAGGGTATCTAACCAGTAGCCAAGCTGCTTCCAGTAAAATATCAATCGTGATTCAAAAGAGGTTTGCTTTTCACCTGTGAATCGTGATTCCGTCAGACGACCAAGCACACTCGTTGAAATAGTTTGCGTTGAAAAAAATCCCACCAAATTTCGTCTGAATTTTTCGAGTTACGTCAAGTGGTTAACACAGAAAGCTTGCCGTCGAGCACTATGCAGCACCTGAGTTTTTGTTTTGCTGGGTATGGATTTTTTGCCTAATTATTTTCAACAGGTGACGAAATACCCGTCTGAAGTGGTAGTTGCCGGTGCAGCTAGACGTAACTGCAAACCCAGCCCTTAGTTTAGAGCGTATCGTCACCCGCAATTAGTGGATTTTAACAGCTCGATAATTATATGAGCAGTCAAGTGTAGGTTTAATGAATCTTCTACAATTATTTTAGTTTTGTTTGATCACTATCAGCGTGATTCACTATAATTAATGTTTTCAAAAGCTACGAGAGTGAGAAAGTTTAGAATATATATGAATTCGTTTGTGGTAGAGCAGGTACAAATAAAAATTATTAATGAAGTAAAATAGATGAATAAATTATATTAAATATATATTTTTAATTTATTAAATGTCAATTTGTCAACTTCCAATAAAAGAGAAGGTTATACGAGTCTATTAACCTACCTCATATCTTTTATCCAAGTGAACTGATTTTGACGATTCTTTTTTTATTTGAAAGCTGGTGCTCATGTAATCTTCGTTCGTAGTTTTTTATAATAATTTACTGTCAATGTCAGGGATAAAAAAGGATTAAAAAGTCATTATTGTGTAGGCAAGTATAAGTTATTAACCGTTAAGCGTTTGTAATAGTGCACGAAAATAGAGAAAGTCAACAGAATCATAATAAATTTTTGTTAAGGCATCCACCGCGCTACTAGCGCGTGGCCTTAGGCAGGACAGTGATTAAATATTAAATTCTTCTTTAAATGTTCTGCTAATTTTAAAACTTGTCACCTATGCTTGTCACCTTATACTAGGGACGAGCTCCATCAGGGAGGAGATCCCCCCCAAGAGAAGTGCAAGCGTGGTAGAACCGCGCTCGACAATCCCTTATTGTGTGGTGGAGGGAGCGGCTGGCCGAATCTAGGGCTGGCCAGGCTATCCGAACCATCCTTCCGGACTGGTTGGATAAGGAGCACGGGTCGCTGACCTTCCGGTTGGTGCAGGTCCTTACGGGCTACGGGTGCTTTAGGAAGGTACCTGTGTCGCATCGCTAGAAGAGAACTGACAACGGAGTGTCACCATTGTAGCTGTGATGAAGATACGTCGCATACCCTCGAGGAGTGCCCAGCTTGGGAGAACGAGCGCCGTGAACTCGTCGCAGTAGTGGGGGACGAAATCTCGCTTCCGCCATTGGTCAAGGCCATGGTGGAAAGCGAAAGGTCGTGAGAAAGCGGGGCTAAACTTCTGCGAACGGGTCGTGTTGCAGAGGGAGGCCGTGGAAAGGGAGAGAGAGATCACTTCTACTTTTCCGATCCGTACCCGGAGACCTGGGCCTAGTAGGGCTTGATACGCCCTCCTCCATCCCCGTCCCGAGGTCCCCCTCCGAGGTCGTGGTGATGGACATGGGGGTGTCCATTGCCGCCAAATGACCTCGAGGTGGCACGCGCTGTGTTTCCACGCGCTCCTCATGAGTGCTGGGAAGGAGTGACTCCTCATCCATCCCACCGGGATGGGGTTCTCATGGGAGGGCCAACGCCGCCGGGACCGCAGATGATTGGAATAGCGTTCCTGTAGTCCCGACATTAAGGCGCCCAGAGAAACACCGTATATGGTGGTTTAGTCGGTATATACTCTGCTTCCTGTTATGGGTGCAGTTGGCGCGTAAAGGTTCAGTCCGACATACCCCGTCGAATCCCCCCGGGTTTGGCGGGGATGTGTAAGTGCATTCCCCACAGGTTAATTAAAAAAAGAACGAGGTCCAACTGATTCCCATCCTGCCAACCTCAGTTCCCTTCTCTTCCTTGCCTTTATCTATACTCTATGTATATATTGTACATAAATATGTCTCATTTAACAAAATAAAATTATGACTGTATTTATCATAGATTTGAAGTAATACATACTAACTACTAGATACTATGTGTAGGTATATAGGGTAACGTGTATGTCTTGTCCTAAGAAGAATGTACTCGCACGCAAAATTGATCCAGGAGTCATTGTCATTCTTCCCGCCACCTTCGTTTCCTTCGTTTGTTTTCTGCTCTACTCACACGCCATTGGCCAAATTGCGACCATCTCGCAAGAGCCATATAAAGAAAGAAGAAGAACAGGAAGAAAAATACCCTTCTGGCAAATCAGAACCCGACACTAATCCTCATATCACAAGCTGGCGACGAGCGAGTTGTTCTTCTCTAATTCTCGCTGCTACAATAAATTTACTTGTAACCTAAGTTTAAAGGTTATTGGTAGTACCTATATATATAAACTTATAGTTACAGTTATATATATAGATACACAAAGAGCACCAAGAATGGAAACGTTTGAAAATACGCTGACCATATTATGATATTCCATATAAAACTCAATATTATCTATGGCTTGACGAAAACCTCTACCTACCAAATATATCTATGGATACACGTTTCCCCAGAACATTTGAAAAAAAAACCCAATAAAGCCGTTTTAATCTCTTAGTTCATGTTTTATAAAACTTGCAAAAATACGTAATGAAATTACTTTTACGTACTAACGACCACACGGTTTTGATGTTCGATTTTTGATATTCCTGACGAATAGTCTCTCTGATATTCACAAGGGAAATTAGGATGTAAATTTCCATTCGCCCGATCTCGCGAACCTACATTCGCGGATTCTTTGTTTTCATCGGAAATTTAAGGATACGAATTCTCAGGGGTGCACCCGATATGTGCCCGATAGAATTGGGCTTTCACAACTGGAATGAAAGTGGAAAAAGTACTACATTACATACATATATGTGTTTGATAATGCATAAAATGAATCGATTTGCATATTTTATCTCAATGATCTAAGTTTTACTTTTTGATATGTGTCTCACGTGCACATGTTACACAATTTACTAAGTGAACTATTGAATTTATAAGAGGAAAGTCTGCACCTGTTCAAATATTTAGATACACTAGATACAGACTGAACGGCACTATTTTACGTTAAGGTAAGAGTATATTATACCTATATACGTACTTATACAATTTACAATATACTTATTGCGCCTGAAATAAGTACTTACTTACGTATAAGTTTATGCTGAACCAAACAGCGTTTTTGCAAAAAATAATAGATTTATTAGATAATATTACCGGGTACGACTGTCTGGTAAGTACGTTTTACTGTTAAACTCACAAGTAACTAAGGGTTACTAAAGGAATTTGTAAAAACTAGAATGAACAAAGTGGAGCAGATACGGGCTGAGCATTTTGTTCAAGGACATACTCCTTAGGGTATCTAGATCTAGTGATATTTCCCTAATTTTACACGAAAATAATGCAAAACATGTAATTTTTAAACACAACATGACAAATTTTAATGCTATATCGTTAGTAGCTACTCGTATAGCCGGGCTTGGTAGTACCTAGTAGCATCGAAGCAGTATTTTAAACACCTAGGTACGTTTCGTACGGGATATTGTTCCAGACTCCAAACTGTTATTGAGAATTTTTGTCAGAAACACCCAATAACGGTCGAACCCAGGGCCTCGAGATTCCAAAAATTTTAATTCTTAGAACTTTATCACGTACCTCAAGTGCACTTGGATATTCTCAAGAACGAGAATAGCGTTTTAACTACATCAAAATGTTAATCACAGTACAGTTACACAGGCCACTGTCATTATTTAGTCTCATTACTCGATAATTTTCTTGATAAATTACACTTTAAACGTAAACACTGCAAAGATTAAATATTTGTATTATAGAGATATTACCTACACAGAAAAAAACTTTTTTTAGACTTAATTAGAGTGTAACGTACTAAAAGTTTAAAACGCATCATCATTTAGAGAGATGCCCCAGTTGTGAGATGCGTAGCGTTGCGTCGCGTCGTTGCAACGGTTCAACGCATTGTATGGCACACCTGCGTTGCGTCTATGCACAACGTCGCAACGTAAGAGGGTACGCACGCTATCACAGTCGCAGTTCAACCTTCGCAATGGACCGATACAAACGTATACTTTTGTTGCTTTTATTACGCCACCGCCAAAACAAACTAAGAATCAATAGTTAGGCCCTCTAGCAGTGGAACACTGTCCGTCGTCGCACCGGAGCTCCGATAGCGCAGCGCCTCAGCCTCTCTCCTGCCTCGTCTTTTGTCCGTCGATCCGTTGAAACATCGCGTGCGACGTGGCAACGCCTAATGGGGCATGTCACAAAACATATATGTAAAACATTGCAGCGTCGACCACGGAACGCAACGTAACGTACCAATGGGGCCTCTTCCCTGAGACATTTGATGACTGAGCTAGTAACTAAACACAATTGCTACACGCCTATGCAATAATAAATAATTTATGGTGTGAAATAGTTAGTTAGTTATCATTAGTTCTATTTCGTTTAATTTAATGGACGTTTTTTATTATGGGTTTTTAATAGATGTTTAAATTACTTTTTCCCAACGTAGGTACTCTAGTCTTATAAGTGTATGTATTTGAGTGCATGTAAATACTAAATATAAAACAATTAACAAGTTGCTAGAAATGTCAAAGGGTAGGTGTTTGTTTAACAAGGTATATTCAAATATCACACGATCTTCATTCAGTCACGATCTGCCATATTCTCTGAATCCATTTCGAAATAGTTCCAACACACCGCGAGTCATAAAACGGCTAGCAGTTGTTGGGCTGCAACTATAATGTAATCTCTATTTGAAGTTAATAACTATGAACCTTACTTATAAACGCTGTTTAAAATATAAATGACGTTATTTAGTATTGCGCACAGCAGAAATGTTCTGCGCATATTTAAATTTAAGCAGCGTTTATAGATACCTGATAATGGCAGTGTCATTGTTACTTTTGTATATGTAGTATACATAAATATGTTTATAAACTAAATATCAGTATGTATGACTTCAGTCACTAACTTTTCAGTAGGATAACCTAAGCTACAAAAACTAGTTCTCTTCCATGATGCATTTATATTTATATTCAGACCTTTATTGTGTAACGGTAAAAGAATAAAACGCATGATACGTGTGTGTCATATTAAACCATTCCAATATTATCCTAGCTAGCTAAAACTTCCCTAAACATGCATCTCTACTATAAGTTTTAGGTCTTAAGAAGCTTCTTCTACGACATAGCTACGTCGTAGAATCTCAAAGTCGTAGAAGATCTACGCCGTAGATGAAATCGCGAAGAAAGCCAGCGTATAACCACAGATACTCGTATCTCATATCTACACTAGGTAATAATAATATTATGAAGAGGAAAGATTTGTTTGTTTGAATTGAATAGGCTCCGAAACTACTGGACCGATGGGTAAAATTTGAATCCAACATTTTCCCTGATGAACAAAGGCTTTATAATATTTTGGAAAAGTTAGGGATCTGTATGAAAACTTTGATAATGTAACCCAATGTATGGAAAAAATACACAAAGTTCTTATATCGCGTACACTGCGAAAATTATTGACCTTATAATATTAGTCAATGCTATTGACAATAAAGCAAAGTTACGTGCTACAATTTTATAAAATACATCAATGTCTACAAAGAAGTCGACATTACCATAATGTCTAACTATTACAGTTTTAGCACTGCAAATAATTTTTAACGCCGGTACAAACCAGGCCACATTATTCGTACCTCGGTATTATTCCTTATCTACTCTAACAATAACGAGGAAAGAGATATGATTGTTTGTTTGTAATGGATACACGTAAAACTACTTAACCTATTCAAACAATTATTTCACGAGTATAAAGCTACATTATGCCAGAGTACCATACGCTATATATGATTCATCATCATCATCATCATCATCATCCACCACCCCGCGGGTGAAACCACGGAGCGCAGCTAGTGTGGCAATATATCGGTCCGTATAACAATAATAATATTTAACGATATTTACCAATACTGTTGCACTGCGGGGCGAATACCTCACCACTTCTTTCCCCTGTCCCGCCATTTATAATTTGTCAACATTCACTGCTGTTTATGGGATATATTAGAAATGAACCCATGTTGTCACACAGGTGCTTTTTGGAATGAACTTGGGTATGTGCAACCATTCATAACCTAGTTCTATACATATCAGCATTATCATAATCATCTGCGTCATTATCGTCATCATCAACGTTCCTTCCATTCCTCTGCTGATTTGCACAACGCTAGTAACATTTGTGTACCATTGCTTTATTGAAGAATATTTTGCACTTTGATCACATTATTTAGGTAAGATTGGCTGTTGCACAAGGAGCTGGCATGCCTAGTAAGTTAAGTCAAATCAATTTAACCATTACCCCAGCCTAGATAGTAGCGAAGAGAAGCGAGGAGTCAAAGGTTCCATCCCTGGCCGGGGCAGATATATGCGTGATGCTGTTACATAATATGTACTCGGGACTCGGATATATGTGATTTGTATGTCCGTGCCCGTAAAGTCGACGTCTTCCGAATCACATCCCGACGGCGAAGTAGAACTTCTTCATTACCGTTGAAGTGAATTATTCTAATCTTTATACACAAGCCATAACAACATAATAGAGCATCAGGTTATTTCGTTATTGGGAATAGAATAAATCTTTTTTTTTCGGGTAATCTTTTATAGATACCACATATCTTGGGGAGGCAAGTGGTTATGTGGGAGTCCATACCTAAGGGTATAAGTATGGGCACGTACATGGGGATAGTAACAAACACACGGGGTGTTAGTCCAGGCAGACTTTTATTCGGGACTACGGGAACGCTTGCGCACTCATCTGCGGTCTCGATAGATTGATCTCCCATGGGATCATACCCGTTTTTGAGGTAGACGTTAATCCATAGACTTAATCCTATGGTAACCCTCTTGAGCACTAATTAAGTTGCTAGTATAATATAATATACCAGGTTAGCATTCCGTTACTTTTGTTTTAGCGGACTTTGTTTAAGTATATAGGTACTTACTGTGCGGTGTTTTCGCCTCCGTGATGTCACTTGTCGTTTCCAACGGAATTCCAGTTATGTAAAGCTAGCAATATGCTCATTTGGGACCGGCTTATGCAAAAAAAGTGATATGCAATAATGCGTTAGTTTAAGATTTTAATTCTAACTTTATTTTTATCTGTCACAAAATTAAAACAATGCAAATGATTATTATGTCTATGTAATAAACTGATGCTTAGTGTAGTTTACCAGGTACTGCCAACCCATAAGCAACGTTAGCTTATTTAGATGTTACTGTCAGAATGTAAGCAGTGATTTTAGAAGTACATCGACATCACTGTTGAAGAGACACGAGCACTATTAAAAGTTTGGCCAACTCCGACGACGGAACTAATTTGTGGATCGGAACACTAACAATAGTTCTGACTAGTGGTGTCCGTTACTTACCGAAGATACCAACTGACAAGTTATCGAGGACTACTGTCGCAAACTATAACTAATAGGAGTCCAATTGATTAACGGTGAAAAATAACTCTATCTAAGACGTAGAGATCTAAGTACGGTTGTTTACTATGTATCTGCACGCTTAATTCGTGAATAATATATTACAACCTCTCAGAAACTACTCGTTGAAGTGTACATATTCAACATTTCATCTGAACCCATTAAGTAGTTTCAGTGATCAAGAAGAAACAAACGTAAACACTGACTCACATAAACCCTCACTTAAACACAAACATAGATAGATATATTAACTCTTTATTCAAGCACCACAATACAAATATATGTTACAAATAAAGAAATAAGAATAAAATAAAAATACAATCAAAATATTTCACAATTAAATACTTAAAATTAAAAGTGTCACAATAGGCGGTCTTATCGCTCTGAGCGATCTATTCCAGACAACCATGCACGGAAAGAAACAGGCATAAACTTATAAAGATGGTGGTGTATAAAACAAGTGTACTAAACACTACATATAGCAAAACTCAAGAATATAGCTAGAAAAAAATACTTAGAATATACCTATATACAAACTATACTTTTATAATTATACTATACATATATACTACAAAATATATACATAACTATACATACTATACATATACCATTTAATTATTATAAAAAAGATAGTAAGTAGGTTTGCAGTTAGTTATTTCGCTAAGTAAAATGCTTTGACACGTTGTTTGAAGATGTCCAGAGATGGCGTGCATCTAATTTCGTAGGGTAAAGTGTTCCATAGACGAACAACTTCAATACAAAAGGAGGAACCAAAAAGCGGTTTATCGGGGTACTTAACATTAAATTATCTGATGATCGTAGAGAAAAAGAGCTCCTAACATGTAAAAATTCAAAATTTTCCTGAAGTTACATATTTATAACTAACAGTACAAGTACCGTAAGAAATGTATATTCAATTGTAACCTACTGCAGCGGAATATGTAGCTACTGAGAGAATATTCTGAGTCCCATGGCTCTGAAATTTCAGAAAAGCGTTATGTATTATGTGCTATAATCCACCACATCGAAACAAGACAGCTTATTAGAAGTAATAGTATGGAACTTCTAGATTTATTATTTTATTCTGAATTACGATCGAGTTCCAAAAGTACGCGTTGCAAAAGACATAGAAAGAGGGTAGCGCATTCTCCAGTCATCCCGCGATCATGGCGCTTGCAACAGTGTCGATATATCATCAAGTTCATTAAAATAATTACCACGGTTTTCATCCCGTAAGTAGCAATATGTTTATATTATTTTGTTTTCTGCAGTAGCTAAGATAGGCCACTGTAAAGGCAGTCCCCGCAAGACGCTGGTTAGTCTGAATCCTATCTCGGGCTTGAGCTTTCGAGGAAGACGACATTTGAAGAAATCCACCTGCTTGAAAAAAGTTTTAAAGTTTCTACGTATTTCTTATTTACCCTGTAGAAATCTGAGGGTAACCAACATTATAGAATAGTACATGTCCATGTTTTACTTCAGTCTCGACTAATATGGGTGACCGCTAACGGCATTCTCAACTTAGCATTTCATCATTCTTCTTCATCTATCACGCATCATTCTTAGGCATTTCCGAGCTTTGAGGTTCCTGCTGTTTGTCTTTGGACAAAGTCGTAAGGTTAAATCGGAGGCTGCGGGCGGCCTGGTATCTCCAACAATAGGGATGCCCACTAGCCTACCCTAGTGGGTAGTAGTTGGTAATATAATTTGAAAGTCATTACTACACTTTAAATGAAAATAGCTGGAAGCAACTTCCAACTCAAAATCAATTACCCCGGTAACTGACGTGAAGTATTAACTCAAAGTTTCCAGTTTCATTAGATGTACCTCTCGAGTAGTTAACAAAATATAGACTTGGCAACTGGGCCGCTGGACAGAGAAACGGGAACATTTAACTTTGTTAACGAGACTTGGCGTACATCCTGCTACTTGGATGTATCTGTATTCAGTAACCACTAGTGATGTGCTTCTAGTGTGTTGTCAATGTGAGATAGCTTTTGCCCTTTCTCATCTTCTAAGTGAAGATTTTGAATCTGTTGTAACATACACGTGTATATCTACAAATAAAAACAAAATTCTCTAATTGTTACAACAATAATGTAACAATATAATTATATTGCGTATTTATATATACGTACATAATAACTTAAATAAACTACTTCCTACTTTCTTTCTACTGACTTCCAAAAAAAGGAGGAGGTACTCAATTCGAGTGTATTTTTTTTATGTTTGTTACCTCATAACTTTCGATTGGGTGAATCGATTCTCAATATTATTTTTTTAAACTACCTAAATATCAGAGCTCAGCCTGATTTTGCTCGTAAACTGCTGGAGGGATGGTCATCCAGTGGTGCCCAATATATACATACATAAGACGCCAATATCATGTGAGTAGAGTCAGTTTGCAATTTATACAAGTTTAAGTAAGTCTATTTGATAAAAAATTTATTTATTTATACAAAATATAAAACCTCTACTTTATCTTATACTTTACTCATTAAACAGGTCCAAATAAAACTTCACAATATCTGTATATCTTCGTGATAAAATCTTTAACCCGTTAAAACAATTCACAGCCTCGTCTTTAAACCAATAACGGAAGTTAATTAATTTCCAAGTATTAGACAGTTCCGATACAATCAAGATTGTTTGAAATTGTTTTATTGCAAAGTTTCCGACCCCAAAGTGGGGAAATAAGAAACTGGTGTTATAATTAAACAGACATAAAAATATTTCTTAACTAGATTTAATATAAGCTACAAAAGTAAATTCAGATATAAATCCAAGAGATTAGAACATGTTCATAACCCCATGAACAGAAAATGCGTGATCCATGTGTATTTGCAAATATTACACTATGGCAAATAATTATAATTAACCTATAACAAATGTACAAAAAAGTATTATATTATTAATATAAGCCACAATGTTATATAAACATTGTAGCTTATATAATACTTGTTCGTCATTTATTTTGATGTCTAATACAAAATTTTCCTTTAATGCTCAACGTCGAATAGCCTAAATAATTTTTATAAAAATTTTCTACTTACTAATATTATAAACGCGAAAGTTTGTATGTGTCATGGATGTTTGTATGTTTGTTACTGTTTCACGCTCAAACGGCTGGGCAAATTTTGATTAAAGTTATAGTAAATGGAGTATTATTATGGTAAGTGGATGTAAATGAGGCGTTAGATTAACACATTATTAACTTGATATCAAATTAATAATGATAGTATATTATGAAGAATCAAGTTAGGAATGCTTTTCAATGAGAAATATCATTTGAACCCCAAATTTCCGAAATTTTCATGGACATTTTAGATCAGACCTGGCTGAATATAAAGGCTATAAGGATTTCAAATAAGATTTTTTAAGACAATCAACAATTTGAAATGCGTATTGAACATTTCTGCTAGATATTTCAGTTTCCGAGTAATTTCGTCTGAAACATTGATGAAATATTAATAATAACGTTTGTGTTGAGTTACTAGCTAAGCCACCTGCTAATTTTTACCGTGGAATGTGAAAGTACATTATAATCAGGAATAATATGTAGGCTGCCAATATCTCAGAATAATCTTTCTTTGCAATATAATCTACGCATACTGTGGGGACCTCTTGTGTAAGAGACTGTAATGACCAGTACTACAGCAATGCCAGATTTCTGTGAACCAATAATGCACAGGTATTATTGTGTTAGCTGTAAAAAAACACACAATATTGTGATAATAGGTACTTTTGAACTCTCATGGTACCGACTTAAACAAGTAATTTCACACTTTTTGGTGTTGAAGTCGGTTCCGTTTAATGGTAAAAATTGATTTGTTACCATTTTTATAGCTAATTACGGGATCGATTGTCTTTCAACGTCAATTATGATATCATCAAAATAGGCGAAATACTGTTCATTTATTGAAGTGTAACCTAAAAATGCAACAACGAACTTGATGTTTAAATGGATACACCTCAGAAGTATACTCTATCAAAATAAAAAAGAATTTAGTGAATTGGTCCACAAATGGGGAGAAATCAATGCACATACATAAAAAACGACGAATATATAATCTCGACGTGCAGTCGAAAATACGAGTATAATCTCCTCCTTTTTTGACGTCTTGGGGTGAAACGAGGAAAAATTCGGCTTAAAGTTCTTGGTCACTGCAACCGTCGAACAGGCATAACAAACACGACTTGCTCGTCTCGTCAGTTGATATTACTACAAGTACAATTTGAAAAATTTAATACCGACTTCCATTCTATTCAGTTATTGAAGTGAACCTCAAAAATTACTGGACCCAATTTTATGAAATTTAAATTGGACTATATACACGGGAAGCACTAGCTTTCAAACAAAAACAAATTGAGAATCGGTTCGAAAGTTATGAGGTAACAAACATAACAAAAAAAAAATACAGTCAAATTAAGTACCTCCTTCTTTTTTTGGAAATCGGTAGAAAAATGGTTGAAATTACTGAAAAATAAATCATTTGTTAACTACTAAACTAGGCATCGCTCAAAGCACACAACCTCGCTGGAATCGATAATTGGGTTTTCTCTCCCAAAAGCTATCTTCTACTTTGTCTTCGAGCAAGCGTTGTATAATCCCACAAGATACGAAACTGATAAACCTAAGTGCACAGTATCTACTGTGTAAGCCCACTAAAAGCAACATTGTATCCTTTACAAAAATGGTTTTATACTCGTACATAAACTTTCAACTTTCAAAGCAACAATATACCTTTGAAAATACGCCGTTTTGATATTGTTTCAGTTATTGTCAGAGAATTGAATCTTTCCAATTCTATCTAAAACCGAATGCAATGGAACTCGGCCCCTCGGTCCGGAAACAAAAGTGGGGTTTCCTATCCAGTACTAGAATTGCTGGAATTGTTGCAACGTCACGTCCGATTATGACCTAAGCTCCGATTTATCGTATGCTCGAGTCGTAACTGAGTCAGTTTGTTATTGGATTCATCTGAAAGAGCCCTTATGCCATTTAATTGGACTATAATGCTGTGTGTTGGTGCTTTATTTAATAACTTACCGACTATCTAGAACTATTGAAGTCCTCTTTAGGATAAAAGGATGTTTATCGTGATTCAACCGATTTTTTCCTGACTATGTACTTATCATTACTGAAAATTAAAGTAAAGTAAAGGCAAGATGGGCGTTGCTATTCCTATTATTGCATTATTATGATTATGATATTGCTATTCCGTGTATTAGATTTATTTATATTCTTATTATAAATTTATATATATTTATAGTAGCTACTGCCCGCAACTTTGTTCGCGTAGTATGTTCGGTCTGCGGCCTCGCCATAACTTCCCATCTTTTCTGAATTTTTTAAATGTAAAAACCTCCTACAACGTATTACAAAACATTAAAAAAAATATAATTATAAAATAAAAATAGGGGTTCATTTTTGTATATAAAGATTTTATAATTTATACATAACATTAAAAACAAAAATCTTAATCTTAGTGTGCTGCCAGCAGCTGGCCAGGCCCCAATTTACCGATACTAGTTATGTATTCCATCTCGCATAAAATATACCTAAAACCTAGTAAAATATGTTTTAAATATACTGTTAGTAATATACGAGCTCCTGAGTGACCTTGACACCTCAACCCTTCATATACCATGATAATTCATCATCATCATCATATCAGCCGTAGGACATCCACTGCTGAACATATGGCTCCCCCATGATTTTCCAAAAGGACCGGTTGGAAGCGGCCTGCATCCAACGTCGTCCTGCGACCTTCCTCAGGTCGTCTGTCCACCGTGTCGGTGGACGACCTACGCTGCGCTTGCCGGTACGTGGTCTCCACTCCAAAACCTTTCGGCCCCATCGGCCATCTGTTCTGCGTGCTATGTGCCCTGCCCACTGCCACTTCAACTGGCTAATCTTCTGAGCTATGTCGGTGACTTTCGTTCTTCTACGGATCTCCTCATTTCTGATTCGATCACGTAGAGAAACCCCGAGCATAGCCCTCTCCATAGCTTGTTGTGCGACTTTGAGCTTATCTATGAGGCCCATAGTAAGAGACCACGTTTCAGTGCCATAAGTCATCACTGGTAACACACATTGGTCACACAAGACTCTTGCCTTGAGGCACTGAGGTATTTTTGACGAGAAGACTTCGCGAAGTTTCCGGAACGCTGCCCAGCCGAGTTGGATTCGACGATTGACCTCTTTCTCGAAGTTGGACCTGCCTAGTTTGACTGTCTGTCCCAGGTAGATGTACTCGTCAACAACTTCGAGAACTGAGTTCCCAACTGATATTGGGGTAGGTACAACATGGGCATTAGACATAATTTTCGTCTTGTACATGTTCATCTTAAGACCTACCCGTTGGGAAACTCGATGGAGGCCTTCGAGCATTGTACTGAGGTCTTCCATGGATTCTGCCATGACTACAATATCGTCGGCAAATCGAAGGTGAGTGATGTATTCGCCGTTAATATTGATGCCAAGTCCTTGCCATTCCAGAAGCTTGAAGGCGTCTTCCAATGTAGCGGTGAACAGTTTCGGTGATATAACGTCTCCCTGTCTCACGGCTCTTTGTAATGGAATTGCCTTCGAACTCTGCTCCTGTACTCGGACTGACATGTAGGCGTTTTGGTACAAGCACTTCAATATACCGATAGTCAATACGGCACCGCTGGAGAGACTCAAGCACTGCCCACGTCTCGATCGAATCAAAGGCTTTCTCATAGTCCACAAACGCTAGACAAAGAGGCAAGTTATACTCTTCGGTCTTCTGTATAACTTGCCGTAGCGTGTGGATGTGGTCTATGGTACTATAGCCTTTTCGGAAACCGGCTTGTTCCGGAAGCTGAAATTCATCAAACCTGCGACTGAGACGGTTCGTTATGACCTTCGAAAACAGCTTATAAACATGGCTCAAAAGCGAGATGGGTCTGTAATTTTTAAGTAACGTGTTGTCACCTTTCTTGAAGAACAGCACCACCACGCTTTTGTTCCATGCTTCTGGCGTTGAACCTTCGAGTAAGACGGTATTAAAGAGCTTCTGAAGGACTTTAAGTACCGGTGTTTCACCCGCTTTCAGAAGCTCAGATGTGATACCGTCGTCACCAGGCGCCTTGTTGTTCTTAAGCTGTTTCAAGGCCATTCTAATCTCGTGCAGGCTGATGTCCGGGATATCTTCGGTATGATAATTAAAACAAAAGATGTATGAATGAAACGCACGTAAATGTACGTCAATGGTACTCAAAGTATTAGTTAATAAAATATAAAAATAATTATTTGAATTTGAGTAGGAGGTGTAGTGTAAGTATTTATACATTTCAGGGGTGCTCTTCGTAGAGCTAACGGTATGCAAAATTATTTGTGCTTTATGGAACAATTATTTCATATAATTCAGGTATGCACAACATGTACTCGTACGTACAAAATATTTTAAAATGCTTTTTGCTAGTGTCAATTCTTACACACACAACTACATATACACATAAAAAAAAGGTTGCGATCACTTTGAATAATCGAAATCTTTTTTGTTACGGTTGTTTATATTATGATTTCTTCGTCTTTTAAAATTCTTTATTTAAAAATATAGATTTAGCAGCAGCAAGGATACTACCGTAGATATACTACATACTACAGCATCCTTGATACCAGCATCATATGAATTCACCCATGACAGTTAAAGACTCATACATAACTGTAAAGTTTAAACATCTTCGTGGCACTACATTGCACTTGTCTCCCCGAGACTTATGTGTTCAGGGAGCTGATTTCACTAACAAAATTGCAATCGAACCGTAGCTAAACGGCGAAATGGAATAGTTTTCTTTTCTACTATTGAATAACAGCAGTTACGTTTCTGTTGACGCCAGCGATCAATCAAAACTTTATAACTCGATACATCATAAATTTAGTAGTGGTCTACTGGTCGATGATAATGCGCCCGCCTATCGAGCTCAACGACGTCAATGCTGCTCTTCGAGAATACGACATCACAAGGTTATACTGACCTCCCGGCTCGCTTGACTTATAAGTACCCAATAGAGCACGCGTGGGATGAGCTTGATTCTCAGCATGCCCAGGAGGATCACCAAATGTGTTCGAGCCAGGGGAGGAGTTATATTATATTTAATGTAAACCTTTTATTAATAAATTGTTAATTAAGTTCAATTTAAAACTTTATATCAGCTTATGCTAGTGATCACAAACTTTTTTGGTGTGTGTATATTTTATTTGGTGTAGATCTTATCAGGATTATTTATAACACTCTATTTCACGAAGTAAACTTTGTAACTTAGCTTTCCTTTTAGCTATATTGTGTCGTAAATAGAAGGTAAACAAAACACGCCATCATCGTTGCATAAACTAGATAGGTACTTACTGCGACAGGTAGACACATATAATGTAATAAAGCGAACCAACATAAAGTACGTCGTACTTTCTCTGCTAATTAGTAAGTACGAGCCATAGAATATACTCTTATATTACTCTGTTATCACTTAACTATGACTAGGATGTATACCTATGTCACCAGAATAAATAAAACTGTGTGTGGTACTAAGTGTAGATACAGGATCGAAATAGGAAAGCAACTTTATGGGGCACTAACTTGATTTTATTTCGTCTACAAAGGCAAAAGTATTAAACATATATACCTATTTATAGCCTGCGGCTATTCCTTTAAGATAGTAAGAGCGGCGGCTGCACGAAAGGCTTTTCGTACGTCGTCGCTCCTAAAATAGCTCTGAGAAACCGCATAGCCTGATGGACCTTAACCCAAGTAACCATTTGGGTCCATCAGTCTATGCGGTTCCTCACTTAATAAGCTTAAACTAATTTTGTTAAATTGAATAAAGTTAAATCAATAATTAATTTGCATAATCCATGACTTACCAAAAAGAATTATTCACAGACGTATGTTTTTCTTGTTTATTTTTTTAATTTAAGTTTATATACTAAATCAATTGCTGTCCGTTAGTCTCGCTAAATCTCAAAAATGGCTTGTCTGATTAGATTTTTTTTGTTCGCTCTAATACACGGTTTAAGAAAAAAACAAATCATCAACATCATTCATCACTGCGCAGATGAACCCGCCGGGTACAGGTAGTCTTTGATAAAATATCGCCTTGGTTGCCATGTTTCATCAAAATCATATATCATAAAAATCTAATCCACCCATTATGGCGATTGCAATAAATAATATGTTCTAAGATATGATATTATATTCTGATTATTATATAATACTAATGCTAGTAATTACTATTATTTCACATATTTTTTAAAACCATTTGGAAGCGACTTTATTCAGAAACACCTAGGTTTGTTGTTTAAATATAAACCTTGCCTGTAAACTTACCTCTATGTTATTCTTTCTAAAGGTTTTTTACACAGCAGAAAGGAATTCAAATGCAAAGGAAAGCTTTAAAATAAAGAAACTTGATCAAGTTAATTAGTGAGCACGTTTTGTAAAACACTAATTGCGTATTTTTTGTGTCGGTGGTCTTTTAGAAGGACAGAAGTTAAAGTAGATGGCCTCATTAGTGGGGAATAGTCTTAGGGAGATTTCCTTTCATTTTCTTGCCTTTTCCGTGATGCAAGTTGCTTTGTTATAAAGTTTTCTATTGCAGTGACGCGGATTATTTCTAGATTATTCGTGTTATGGTAACTTTGACAGAAAAAGTATTTATTACTGTTAGTATTATGAACGTAATTAATTTATTCGACATTCAATCATGGCTACACCATTCCTAACAACTAAAACATGAACATATTAACGGAATAAAACTATGAACTATTTTTAGTATTAGACGAGGACTTTGAGATCCTATTTCTATGCCTACGCCATCGTTGGCTCTTTCCCAAACAAAGCAGTGACTTTTCAATGGCTTGGTTAAGTTTTCGTAAAAATAATAGTACACACTTGAACCAAACTTCTCTGATTTTGTGCTAGATATAATCGCTAAAGTTAAAAACAAGTAATACAAATCTCCCAAGTGTGATTTGCACGTCTTTGAAACTCGAAATATAGCGCAGTCTCAATAAAGACATAAAACAATATTATGTGCTTAGTGGTACGGAGTTCTCCATGCATGAGTTCAACTTGCTATTGGCCGTTTTTTTAGCCTGCACTGGATAATAAATATGAGGCTTTCCATCTGTTTCCACATATTTGTTGATGCTCGTGTGAATCAAAGCCTGCGGCCTAATGAGGAGCGTAACTGCACTCTCATTCTAGTCTGGGAGCGCCTTCGTTAGTAAGTCCTATGTTTTGTACATCTGAAATGTAGATATAATTATATATAAAGCGTGTAATAAAAGGTGTAGTGTGAAGTAGTAATAACTACTACACTCATAATCTTGCATACAATAATAGTTGTGACCTAACTAAAAAATCCAAGTTATCAGTTACTAAAGTTTTTGTTATACTCAAGCAGCTTCATCCCTAAAAAAAACTAGACCAAAGACGGCAATGACCTCCAAAACCAGGCCTAAGGGGGGCCTGGGCTGGGGTGCGGCGCGGGGAGTGGGCGCATGCAGGTTAGAGGGATGGAGTTATATCAATAGGTTGTATAGGGGTTACAGAGCGCAATACCCACAACAACCTCCAATAATAGGCATGTCGAATAGTGTACACCGAAAAAAACGGATATTAATTTTTAACTTTGTAAGTATGACAAAAAAATAAAAGCGATTTAAGTTTGGATACTTCGCCATGTGAATCCTAACATACGTACATATGTACACCTTTCTTTCTTGGTACATCTTTTTGTTACACGCTGTATATTGTAACCTGATTTCTCCCTAATTCTATGTTTCAAGGAATAATGCAGTTTGTTTAAATAAAAGTACGTTTTTCCACTTAACTTCGGAGAGTTTTATTAACTTGAAAAGGAAGCTATACAATTAAACCCCCTATGATAGAGTTTTATTAACTGGAAAAGGAAGCTATACAATTAAAAGCCAGGGGAGTTCCTGGAATCACTAGTAATCATACAGTTACGGGACGGTGGTGTCGTTTGGTCGAGTTCAACGGGTTAGTTAAATTTAATTTTTAAGTTAAAGTGACGAGTAAGTCCAAGACGGTTGCCGTTTCTTGAAGGAATATACAAGTGGGGATCGTACCTGTCCACTCCGCTTACCCTTGGAGTGTAAGAGGGAGTTCTCGGGCAGCCTTGTCTCCGAGACCGGAACGGTGGATACCGGAACAGTAGATACCGGAATATCCGGAACAGTAGTAGGGGGAATGTAGCTTCGACGGTCTCTAGGACAGTAGTAGGGATAACGTTAGCTTCGGGGTATCCGGAACCGTAGTAAGAGTAAGGTTCACAGCGGGGATCTCCGGAACAGTAGTAAAGGTTGGGGTCTCCGGAACGGTAGTAAGTGGCGGGGGTCTCCGGAACAGTAGTAAGTATCGGGGGTCTCCGGAACACCCTGGAATTCATCCATTGCTTCGATATAGTTTAGGTAATTAACATTATTGTAAGGAATTAATGGTGGTATTATGGTAAAACTATTTCTTAGATTTCCTGAGTTTTATAAAATCTAAATATAGAAAATGGCATATTCACAGAAGCGGGGTTGCCAGGGGATGCTTTTTAGGAGTATGGTATTAATTCAAAAGTCAATATTAATGGAAATTTATAACATGTTGTGTGAAAATCTATTTCTGGAAAATCCCAAGTTTTAGATAATCTAAATACGGAAAATGGCATATCCACAGTAGCGGGGTTGCCAGGGGATGCTTTTAGAAGTAATGTATTAGTTCAAAAGTCAATATTAATGGAAATTTATAACAAGTGATGTAAAAATCTATTTCTGGAAATTCTCAAGTTTTAGAAAATCAAAATACTGAAAATGGCATATCCACAGAAGCGGAATCGCCAGGAGATGCTTTTAGAAGTAGTGTATTAGTTCAAAAGTCAATATTAATGGAAATTTATAACAAGTTATGTAAAAATCTATTTCTGGAAATTCTCAAGTTTTAGAAAATCAAAATGCTGAAAATGGCATATCCACAGAAGCGGAATCGCCAGGAGAGGCTTTTAGAAGTATTGTATTAGTTCAAAAGTCAATATTAATGGAAATTTATAACAAGTGATGTAAAAATCTATTTCTGGAAATTCTCAAGTTTAAGAAAATCAAAATGCTGAAAATGGCATATCCACAGAAGCGGAATCGCCAGGAGATGCTTTTAGAAGTATGGTATTAGTTCAAAAGTCAATATTAATGGAAATTTATAACAAGTTATGTAAAATCTATTTCTGGAAATTCTCAAGTTTTAGAAAATCAAAATGCTGAAAATGGCATATCCACAGAAGCGGAATCGCCAGGAGATGCTTTAAGAAGTATTTTATTAGTTCAAAAGTCAATATTAATGGAAATTTTTAACAAGTGATGTAAAAATCTATTTCTGGATATTCTCAAGTTTTAGAAAATCAAAATGCTGAAAATGGCATATCCACAGAAGCGGAATCACCAGGAGATGCTTTTAGAAGTATGGTATTAGTTCAAAAGTCAATATTAATGGAAATTTATAACAAGTGATGTAAAAATCTATTTCTGGAAATTCTCAAGTTTTAGAAAATTAAAATGCTGAAAATGGCATATCCACAGAAGCGGAATCGCCAGGAGATGCTTTTAGAAGTATTGCATTAATTCAAAAGCCAATATTAATGGAAATTTATAACAAGTTATGTAAAAATCTATTTCTGGAAATTCTCAAGTTTTAGAAAATCAAAATGCTGAAAATGGCTTATCCACAGAAGCGGAATCGCCAGGAGATGCTTTTGGAAGTATTGTATTAGTTCAAAAGTCAATATTAATGGAAATTTATAACAAGTGATGTAAAAATCTATTTCTGGAAATTCTCAAGTTTTAGAAAATTAAAATGCTGAAAATGGCATCATATCCACAGAAGCGGAATCGCCAGGAGATGCTTTTAGAAGTATTGCATTAATTCAAAAGCCAATATTAATGGAAATTTATAACAAGTTATGTAAAAATCTATTTCTGGAAATTCTCAAGTTTTAGAAAATCAAAATGCTGAAAATGGCTTATCCACAGAAGCGGAATCGCCAGGAGATGCTTTTGGAAGTATTGTATTAGTTCAAAAGTCAATATTAATGGAAATTTTTAACAAGTGATGTAAAAATCTATTTCTGGATATTCTCAAGTTTTAGAAAATCAAAATGCTGAAAATGGCATATCCACAGAAGCGGAATCGCCAGGAGATGCTTTTAGAAGTATGGTATTAGTTCAAAAGTCAATATTAATGGAAATTTATAACAAGTTATGTAAAAATTTATTTCTGGAAATTCTCAAGTTTTAGAAAATTAAAATGCTGAAATGGCATATCCACAGAAGCGGAATCGCCAGGAGATGCTTTTAGAAGTATTGCATTAATTCAAAAGCCAATATTAATGGAAATTTATAACAAGTTATGTATAAATCTATTTCTGGAAATTCTCAAGTTTTAGAAAATCAAAATGCTGAAAATGGCATATCCACAGAAGCGGAATCGCCAGGAGATGCTTTTAGAAGTATGGTATTAGTTCAAAAGTCAATATTAATGGAAATTTATAACAAGTTATGTAAAAATCTATTTCTGGACATTCTCAAGTTTTAGAAAATCAAAATGCTGAAAATGGCATATCCACAGAAGCGGAATCGCCAGGAGATGCTTTTAGAAGTATTGCATTAATTCAAAAGCCAATATTAATGGAAATTTATAACAAGTGATGTTAAAATCTATTTCTGGACATTCTCAAGTTTTAGAAAATCAAAATGCTGAAAATGGCATATCCACAGAAGCGGAATCGCCAGGAGATGCTTTTAGAAGTATGGTATTAGTTCAAAAGTCAATATTAATGGAAATTTATAACAAGTTATGTAAAAATCTATTTCTGGAAATTCTCAAGTTTTAGAAAATCAAAATGCTGAAAATGGCTTATCCACAGAAGCGGAATCGCCAGGAGATGCTTTTGGAAGTATTGTATTAGTTCAAAAGTCAATATTAATGGAAATTTTTAACAAGTGATGTAAAAATCTATTTCTGGATATTCTCAAGTTTTAGAAAATCAAAATGCTGAAAATGGCATATCCACAGAAGCGGAATCGCCAGGAGATGCTTTTAGAAGTATGGTATTAGTTCAAAAGTCAATATTAATGGAAATTTATAACAAGTTATGTAAAAATCTATTTCTGGAAATTCTCAAGTTTTAGAAAATTTAAATGCTGAAAATGGCATATCCACAGAAGCGGAATCGCCAGGAGATGCTTTTAGAAGTATTGCATTAATTCAAAAGCCAATATTAATGGAAATTTATAACAAGTTATGTATAAATCTATTTCTGGAAATTCTCAAGTTTTAGAAAATCAAAATGCTGAAAATGGCATATCCACAGAAGCGGAATCGCCAGGAGATGCTTTAAGAAGTATGGTATTAGTTCAAAAGTCAATATTAATGGAAATTTATAACAAGTTATGTAAAAATCTATTTCTGGACATTCTCAAGTTTTAGAAAATCAAAATGCTGAAAATGGCATATCCACAGAAGCGGAATCGCCAGGAGATGCTTTTAGAAGTATTGCATTAATTCAAAAGCCAATATTAATGGAAATTTATAACAAGTTATGTAAAAATCTATTTCTGGAAATTCTCAAGTTTTAGAAAATCAAAATGCTGAAAATGGCATATCCACAGAAGCGGAATCGCCAGGAGATGCTTTTGGAAGTATTGTATTAGTTCAAAAGTCAATATTAATCGAAATTTATAACAAGTTATGTAAAAATCTATTTCTGGAAATTCTCAAGTTTTAGAAAATCAAAATGCTGAAAATGGCATATCCACAGAAGCGGAATCGCCAGGAGATGCTTTTAGAAGTATTTTACTAGTTCAAAAGTCAATATTAATGGAAATTTTGGTCAAGAGGCATTGGAAATTTCACATGTCCAAAACTCACCAAATTGCATTAATTTGGGGGGGATCTTGCAGAACATGGTAAGATCAAGGGGTAATCCACCTACTAGAGGTGAAATCTACATTCTAACTTCAAGTTCCAAGGGAAAATAAGGATATGCGTCTTGGACGACATGCCTCCATTCGGGGAACGCACGTACCTTTCGGGTTATTTATCAAGGATAGTGCAGGCGGAACGCCGCAGCTGGGCTTCCTCGGTTGGTCGCGCCGTGGGCAGCGTCAGGAGGCTTCCCTCGTGCTTGGCCCTTCACAATTTCATCACCTTTTCGCCACGAAACCGGAACGCAGAATCCCACATCATTTTGGAGCTCGAGTTGAAATGTCATTGTTTTCTACGGAGGAGACGCCTTGGAATCGACTTGTGTCAACGCAGTACTACAATCGATTGTAAATCGATTAAACTGTAATTTTTATAATTTCTGCCTCAAATTCCTTTTGTATTGGATTTCATTTAAGATAACAATCGTGTCCAAGTAATTAGAGTTTATTAGTTTTTTAACTTTCATTGTGGACATTCGGTACTGTACCCTAAAGAAGAAAAAAAAATATATAGTTCCTGTTTTAGTTGATTAGTAATTTAATCGATTTTCGAAGGTAAATCCTTTAGTCACGCCCTATGTCGCGATAAGCCTATAGAAGCCGAGGGCAATGGCCGCTCCTGGACTGCAATCTCAGCGCGGGAGTTTTCAAAAACATCACCGTGTGAGGGGAAGTAAATGAAATTGAAAAATGCGTAGAAAACGATACAATATACATACATACTATTAGCTGCGTTTCGCGGTTTCACCCGCGCGGTGGTGGATGATGATGAATCAAATAGCGCGTAAGTTACTCAGGCATAATAAAGCTAGTCTACTGGTGAAAGAATTTATGAACCGGTTATGTAGTTTTTATGTTTCTACGTTACACACAAACAATCAAATCTCTCCCCCTTAGAAGAATTACCTACTCCTCTTTATTATTAGAGAAGATAAAGATTAAGACCAAAGTACGAATAATGTGGCCTAGTTTGTACCGGCGTTACTATTGCATATTTTACAAGTGCAATTTGATAAATTTAATACCGACTTCCATTCTATTACTTTGGTAAACATCGGTTATTGGAGTGTAACTCAAAAAGAAATTAACCGAATTTATTAAAATTTACATGGGACCACACGGGAAGCACCAGAATTTAGGAAGTCGGTCCATCCAGTCCAAAGTTATGAGGTAACAAACATAACAAAAAAAATACAGTCGAATTGAGTACCTCCTCCTTTTTGGAAGTCGGTAGAAAATGGAAAAGTAGTTATTGTGACAGAACTACACTAATAAGACATAATTATGGTATTGCAGACTTTAATGTATGTTTTCGACAAAACTGATGTACATGACTTTGCTCTATTGTCAATAGTTTCAGCAGCGTACGCGATATGATGATGTTTTTGGTTTTATTTCACACGTTGGGTTACATTATCGAAGTTTTCATACGTATCCCTATTTTTTTAAAATATCATATACGAGTAGCCTATGTTCATCAGGGAAAATTTAGGATTCTAATGGTGAAAGATTTTTTCTAATCGGTCCGGTAGTATTGGAGACTATTCAATACAAACAAACAAATCTTTCCTCTTTAAATATTATAATAGTGAAGACGTCAATATTAACAAATAAGTCTATGTCTAACTATTACAGCTATGTCACAATTAATACCTTTTTCATTATGAATTAAGCAAAAGTGACACCGGTATAAACCAGGCCACATTATTCGTACCTAGGTATTAATCCTTATCTGCTCTATTAATAATGAGGAGAGATATACGATTCTTTGTTTGTAATGGATACACGTAAAACTACTTAACCGATTCAAACAATTTTTTCACGAGTATAAAGCTACATTATGCCTGAGTAACATGCGCCATATTTGATTCATCCTCACCATCATCCATCACCATGCGGGTGAAATCGCGGAGCACAGCTTGATACATTTCATAAATTTAATTAACGCCTTTTAGTAAGGCGTTGAATTTTTTTATAGTAAAATTATTTATGTAGATAATTTAAATTTACGCTGTTATTTGTTATGCCTAATATATTTAAGTAATAGGTAAGGCCGTTAGTCTGTGTGTTTTAAAATAAGAAAATTGTGACGGAAAAGTTTAGTTTCTTCTTCCAAACGTTCCACATGCTCCACATTACTCAGCATCCTATTTAGGCTTAGAACTGTAAGTTGAAGATTTATGAAACAACTAACGTTGACGGACGCGTCAGGGTTAAATTTTTAATGTATGTTCATTTCTCACAATACCTATTTGGCAATTTAGATGCGTACTTTTAGAATCTATCAGTATTGTGATGTTTAGAGCAGATAGCACCAGATAGCACAGATTACAGAAATACGACTCGGCTTGCACTTAATTGGTTACCACAAAATAACGAACAATTGCAAAAAGAATACACATTCGAGGCTCGGATGCAAACGGATTGCTCTCGGAACGTGGCGAAGTCGGACCTAGGTTAGCTCCACGTGAGTACAGTCCCTACATCTTATCTGTTCAGATAATAGCGTCGCTAGTGGAGAATTTGGTATTGCAATCTAAGAAATTCACCTAGGAAAAAGAGAATCAAAACATAGGGCAGTCTTTCAAGCCACTCTTTAATCTGCAAATGCTGCAATTATAATTCTACCAATATTATAAACGCGAAAGGTAGTAGGTATGTATACTATGGATGTATACTGGGGATGTAAGGGGCGAGCCAACATCTTTTGACCCAAGTCAACCTCACCTGCACGCGGTACATCCTGCTGATCGACGAACGAGGCTCTGACAACCGACCGATGGCGGTATACCCATCCCAACAGGCGTCGCTAAATGCAACAGGCCGGTGACGGGCAGCAGCGTCACCGGTGCGAGAAGCTACGCCCTGCGATCGCCAACCCGCCTGCCCAGCGTGGCGATTACGGGCAATATCCTCCAATGCAGGACAATAAAGAGCCACGGCCCCTAGTTCCCGGCGGCCCCGCTATTCCTGGTCATGGTGGCGACCATGGTAACGGCGGGGCGAGGGGTGCTAAGAATCTCCGGGCTACGGAAGGCCACCACAAACAACTGACCCTGGCGACGTATAACGGACGCACGCTAAGGCTTGACTCGCATCTGGCGCAACTCGAGGTGGAACTTGGGAAAATTAGGTGGCACATACTGGGGTTGAGTGAAGTCCGAAGAGAGGGGGAGGACACCTTAACCCTAGAATCGGGCCACCTTATGTACTTCCGAGAGGGAGACCAACAATCCCAAGGTGGCGTTGGGTTTCTGGTAAACAAGTCCCTTTCTGACAACGTTGTGGAAGTGTCCAGTGTGTCGAACAGGGTAGCGTACCTTATTGTGAAGCTCACCGAGAGGTATAGCCTTAAGGTGGTGCAAGTGTACGCACCGACCTCAACACACTCGGACGATGAAGTAGAGGATATGTTCGATGACATATCGAGGGCCCTCCACTTCACTACAAAGACCCAGTACACCGTTGTCATGGGGGACTTTAACGCTAAAGTGGGAGTACAGAATTTCAGCGAATCGGTAGTAGGATGCCATGGCTTTGGAAGCAGAAACCATAGGGGGCAAATGCTCGTCAACTTCCTCGAACGGGAGGGGCTCTTCTTGATGAACTCCTTCTTTAAGAAACAGCCCCAAAGGAAGTGGACGTGGCTAAGCCCCGACACTAGGACTAAAAATGAGATTGACTTCATCATGACGAATAAAAGGCACATATTTAGAGATGTCTCCGTGATCAACAGGTTCAATACCGGTAGCGATCACCGACTTGTCCGAGGCTCTCTGAATATCAACTTCAAGGCGCAACGTGTCCGTCTGATGAAGTCCAGGCTCCGACCAACACTGCTCCAAACCATTGCAGGATCTGAAACATTCCAGTTAAACCTGGAGAACCAATTCGCTGCCGTGGAAACCACCACAGACGTAAACCAGAACCTCGAAAATGTGACTCGGGTCCTCAGGGAAGAAGGTACGAGATTTTGTTACATGCAGCGTAAGGGCAAGAAGTCCAAGCTTTCAGAAGAGACTTTGGGGCTAATGAAGGAACGACGTGAAAACCCACCCATCACTTCGTCAGAAAAGCGGACTCTAAACCGAGAGATCAACAAGAACGTACGACACGACCTCCGGTGCTTCAATACTCTTTCGATCGAAAGAGCGATCGAGCAGAATCGAGGGTCAAAGGTGTTCGTACAATCTCTTGGAAGAAGCCACCTGACGAAGTTGACCACAGCTAGTGGAGAAGTCGTTGCTTCGAAGCCGGCAGTCCTTTCGGAAGTGGAAGACTTCTATGGCCGATTATACGCATCGCATGCATCTCGACCTGATCCCGAAAATGATCCTAGAGCCACGTTAACACGCCATTTCACCGAAGACTTGCCAGAAGTCAGTATTGGCGAAATCGAGATCGCTCTTAGACAGCTTAAAAATGGAAAAGCCCCTGGAGAGGATGGCGTTACAACAGAGCTACTAAAAGCAGGAGGTAAACCCGTACTGAGGGAGCTCCAGAAGCTTTTTAACGCTGTCCTGTTCGAAGGGAGAACTCCAGAGGCGTGGAGTAGGAGTGTGGTCGTCCTGTTCTTCAAAAAAGGAGATAAGACCCTGCTGAAGAACTATCGACCCATATCCCTTCTAAGCCACGTCTATAAGCTGTTTTCAAGAGTGATCACGAACCGTCTTGCGCGTAGACTCGACGAATTCCAACCACCGGAACAGGCTGGGTTTCGGAGCGGATACGGCACCATAGACCACATTCACACAGTGCGGCAGATTATACAGAAGACCGAAGAGTATAATCAGCCCCTGTGTCTAGCATTCGTGGACTATGAGAAGGCCTTTGACTCGGTTGAAATCTGGTCTGTTCTGGAGTCCCTGCAGCGCTGCCAGATAGATTGGCGATACATCCAAGTGATGAGATGTCTTTACGAAACCGCCACCATGTCCGTCCAAGTACAGAATCAGCAAACAAGTCCCATACCGTTGCATCGAGGAGTGAGACAAGGGGACGTTATTTCCCCGAAATTGTTTTCAAATGCAATGGAGGATATGTTCAAGACGCTGAACTGGAAAGGACGTGGCATTAATATCAACGGCGAATACATCTCTCACTTGCGATTTGCTGACGATATCGTCATCGTGGCAGAGACGCTGCAGGACCTGCAACAGATGCTGAATGACCTGGCTGACTCTTCTATACGCATCGGCCTACGGATGAACTTGGACAAAACCAAGGTCATGTTCAACGAACATGTTCTACCGGAACCGATTGCGATACACGGCGCCGTTCTCGAAGTTGTTCAAAAATATGTGTACCTCGGGCAGACATTGCAGTTGGGAAAAAACAACTTTGAGAACGAGGTGAATAGAAGAATTCGGCTGGGCTGGGCAGCGTTTGGGAAACTACGTCGAGTCCTTACTTCGCCGATTCCACAGTGCCTGAAGACGAAAGTCTTCAATCAGTGCGTCCTACCCGTCATGACATACGGAGCCGAAACGTGGACACTGACGGCTCGAATGGTCCACAAGCTCAAAGTCGCTCAGCGGGCTATGGAAAGGGCTATGCTCGGTGTTTCTCTGAGGGATCGCATCAGAAATGAAGTGATCCGTCAGAGAACCAAGGTCATCGACATAGCCCACCGGATCAGCAAGCTGAAGTGGCAGTGGGCTGGCCATATTAGCCGTAGAACCGACAACCGTTGGGGTAAACGAGTTCTAGAGTGGAGACCGCGTCTCGGCAAACGTAGTGTAGGACGTCCTGAGGCACGGTGGAGTGACGATCTGCGCAAGACGGCTGGCAAAAACTGGATGCGAGAAGCCCAAGATAGACCTAAGTGGCGTGCAATTGGAGAGGCCTATGTCCAGCAGTGGACTGCTACAGGCTGATGATGATGATGATGATGGATGTATACTGTAGTTCCAATTTTGCCCACTAAAACAGATATGTTAGTGGCACTATACCGTGCGATGTCTACTGTCAAAGTCTCAAATGATAGCTCAACGCTTGTAAAGAAACTTCAAAGTCACATTGACACGCTTGACAGTTCACCGACTATTGCCAACTACCACTTCCGAAAACACCGAAGTCGATTCAGGTTCAACGTTCCGTTCTTCGTTACACACTACTACACATTAATACATTGTGAACAAATATATGATGAATGGAGGAAAAAACCCAAAAAAGTATCATTGATTATCTTTTATACTTTAGTGATAAAACTTTGTTTCTGTGTTTTCATCGTCAATCACCTTAGACAGTTTTTATAAAGTATCCACTATTTTACTAGAACGTGTTAGACTCGACAGTGGTTTAATGACATGCTTATTAACGTGATCGTGGCTTGACTAGTTAAATAAAAATCTCACTATATAGCAACTGTATAATTATGTTGGCAAGCAATCACCGTCATCTATGGATATCTGTAACACTCGGGTGTCACATATACGTAGTCAAACTTTGAAGACTATTTTTGACTCGGCTCTAGAAGAGACCGCTATTAAAACTTCCAGGAATTATCGTGGGAGAAAGCTCAATCCACACTTTTGTTTAAGGCAAAAATATGGTTCTTTCTACTGGTCAAACGCAGTCACCTCAAAATTAATAATTGGCCACGGTCCTGCATTATTGTTCATGTCACTACACGCCTATTTAAGATCGGACAAGAACAAAGAAGAAATGAAATCTTTTACTTTAGCTTAAGTATATAGTCATTCAATACTGAACATTGCAGTCATTCATTATTGAAGTTCAATTATATTGAAATGTTTATTTGCTTCGTAGTTATATACATTTGAATTTCTATTGGATGTTGTTCTATTTGCAGTCACATATAAATATCAGTTTATATCTTGTCTAGACGTTTAAACAGATTTAGATAACTGATTTTGTAGTTCCTTATCAAATATTCTATCTACCTAACGGGCATTGAAATCGAAACGTTGCAAGGTAGATAATCGGTAAACATGAAGTATAGCACGTGCCATACAATTTTTAAGTATATCAGAAATCTACCTCACAAGTGCACTTTTACTATGGATACTGAAAGTAAAGTGCCATAGCACACCATGCACCTGCTTTCCCTTTTTAAGATTTTAAGGTAAGGTAAACCATGATACAGACTCCTATCTATATCCTAGTGCATGAGTATAACAGCTCTGTCAATATTCAACCATAGGTGAATAGAAATAAATGCCTATCAATAACCCAACCAGGTGATATAAACAGTGGATATATTTGTATGCTCTTTTTTAACCGCGATCGTTCTGCACTCTCCTTGAAAAAAAACCAACGGATGTGATTGGAACTATAGTTGGAAAGATATGAGTCATTTACGTGAGTGAATCACATTTTCATATAAAAAATGAGTACAAACTACGTATTAATACAACAAACTACAACAACAACCAACAATAAACTATTCATAATAAAATTAGGTAATTTATTTAGGTTTATACTTGTTAGCCATGACACTGTCAAAGTTTATTTTGGCGCTAGTTAATTGTATTTTAGGGTTCCCTACTTTATCTGGATTTGGCCTTATTATTTCAAATACCAATATAATTAATCTACATTTACCATCAGATTTAGGATTGGGATAATATTTTATATTATTAATAAGGTAAGTGTAGCATAGTATTGGGTAAACTGTAATGATGCTATAACTGTTCTGAAGAAATAAATAAATATAAAGGTTTAGTATTTTGAATCCAATCACAAAGAGTTTGAATCCACTCTCTTCGAAGCTCATAAATCTGGATTAAGCATAAATATAAATACCTATTTAAATACTTAGATATTTCGTTTTTAATAAAGAATCGCAAAGACTTTTATAATAATTAAAAGACAAACTCACAATAAACAAAAACACATACTTATAACGTTTCTTCAATCCAGCTTAAATTTAAGCGGTACATAATTATAATAGTGCGAATCCCAAGTTTTATTCCACGTTTCCCTTGGAGCTATCATCCTGGGTCTTTCAAGTGTGGTGTGAGTTCAGGTCAACATAGGGATGGCGATTAACACAGCTGCAAAAAGGTTATTTCGCTTCTTGATTCCATCTCCGCTGTCCATCGAGCGAGAGGGAGTCAGGATAGCTTGGTCAGCTAGTTAATAAACATATTTCATAGAATTGTATAGATAGCATCATGAAGACGATTGCGGGAAGACCTATTTATTTTTATAAATCAGTAACATAACGTTTACACACATATGCCCTCGCACTAGGACTTCCTGTGGGACCACACGACAACACATAAGAATATCCAAGATCCGATACCAAACATTTTTGTTCATCACGCAAATATTTGTCTCTGCCAGGAATCGAACCTGGGACCCTGAGCCTTGAAGGGTCGCAAACTGTGCTAACGGCCGTAAGGACTATTTATGAAAATAATATTACATAATTATAATAAAAATAACGCAAGTTTAATCTTCTTCTCATTATTATTCACTCGTTCAGTCACAAAAGATACAGTGGGGCATTAAAATAACATGAATTTCTATTAATATTTAAAAAAAAGGCACATATAAAAATGGAGTAAGTCAGTTTCCTTAAAAGAACCGCACATGGTTTCCAAATAGCCCTGAGTTAAATAAGAACGAAAATTACTCTGAATTTTCTTTGAAGTTCTTCTTTCAATCTGTATTTATGAGTTGGATCTCTTATTACAAAATGGATCTATCTCTAATATGAATTGAGAACTGAACTAAGTCTAATCATAAAGTTATTAATATTCTCTGCAATGTTCGTAGCTAAACATAACTAAACGATCCTTAGAGATATATATATCTCTAAGGATCGTTTAGTTATCAGAAACTTTGTTGACATAACTAAATAAATTTTCAACCAAACGATAAAGTCTACAGATAACTTTCTAATATTAGTATAGTTTCATATTCGTTTTATATCAAAATTTACATTCCTCTCGAGTAACTTAAATCATCACACAAAATTTATGATAGGAAAAAACTTAGACGTACTCGTGTGTAGATATTTAATTTTGAATCGGTGATAGCCAATATCGATAAAACGACTTCGGGCTAGAGCTTTCGGAAAAGGTTAACATCGTAATGAAATCCTCAGTAGGTGTGGTGTTAAGAATTTTCTGGTGCCCGTCATGCTAGCCACCCTCTTTGTCGCTAAGTAATTAACAGTGTGTACCGCTGTCCTTGCGAGCCACTCACGATTCTAGATCTAGTGTGGTACCACCTTCGACCGCATGACCTTTGACCATTAACCTCGGGTACCTTCATCCCGAATAGGATCTTCTTGTTTACGACTCGTTACTCTTTAACAGATATCTCATACAAGAAGTGTCAAAAAGTTACGAGTCGTAAGCAAAACCACTCGATTCTGGATATAGGAACCCAGCAAGGCCTCGGGTCGATATCCAGAAACGGTTCGATTTGCTTACGACTCGTTAGTTTTTGACAATTATGTCACACAAAAAGTATTATTGCTTACTACTCCTTACTTTTTGACAGTTATATCATATAAAAGTGTCAAAAAGTTACGAGTCGTAAGCAAAACCACTCGATTCTGGATATAGGAACCCAGCAACGCCTCGGGTCGATATCCAGAAACGGTTCGATTTGCTTACGACTCGTTACTTTTTGACAATTAAGTCACACAAAAAGTATTGTTGCTTACTACTCCTTACTTTTTGACAGTTATATCATATAAAAGTGTCAATAAGTTACGAGACGTAAGCAAAACGATGCGTTTCTGGATATAGGAACCCAGCATGAGATAGCCGTCGAAAACTCAAACGGTGTAGTACGAGTACGAGACCATCAAGTATTTATTTAGCAAAACCTTTGTTCGTTTAGTTCGTTATGGGAACATGTACATTGACCACTAAGTTTCGGCATGTAATCAACCACAAAATCAAAAAATCCTAATTACCATCACCGAAAGGATTTTTGGCCGGAGTATCTGTGAGAGCAAAAATGCTAAATGTAAAGCAGTTTCATCAATAACTAGCTGAACTCAGCAGTTTCATCCGCGTGCTGATGGATGATGATGATGATGATGAAAAGTACCGTATATCATTTCCCCGGAAATAATCTATCTTCTTGCCAAATTTCATTGAGATCCGTTCAGCAGTGTAAGCGTGAAAGCGTAACAAACAAACTTACTTTCCCATTTATAATATTACTAGCTGCAATCCGCGGTTTCACCCGCGTGGTGTTGGATGATGATCATGATGAAAAGTATCCTATGTGTCAATCCAAAGCCTCATCTACCTCCATACCAACTTTCATCAAAGTTGGCCAAGCCGTTTGAGCGTGAAAGAGCAACAAACACCCATGCATCCATCCATCCATCCATCCATCCATCCATCCATCCATCTTAACTTTCACATTTATAATATTAGTAGGATATATTAGGATTCCGAAAAAGTGGCACAGCTACCTTAGGCGATAACCCTTAGTACCTAGCGTTATTTGTGGTTTGTTAACATTCATTTTACATTCAAAACGGCTAGAATAAAAACGTGAAGTCATTTGTAGCTCTTTATATAAAGACTCAATGTCATTGTGGGCCACGGGTCGCGGGCAACGAACCTGCCAAATTCTGTTTAAGTGCAATCGCGAGTGTCATAAAATTTTCATATAGTGAATTAATATGTAAATTTATTTTAGTAGTGGGGGAGTAACTCCTTCCAACGTTAAGAGGATTTAATAGCTAATACGTTCCATACTAAAAGAAAAAACTCTTTCTACCTCTTAACATTGTTTGATTTCAGTGGATTTTTTTCATGGAATCATGACATTGTTTACTATGTCCGTACGTTTTGATTTTTTCAGTCTTATTAAGTTCTAAAAAAGGAAATTTATAGTACTTTTGTAATATTGAAAAAATAGAAAGAGTTTTAAGAGGTAGAAAAGAGTTTTTTCTTTTAGAATGGAAAGTACTATGCAATCCTCTTAAAACCCAAATAAGAAAAAGAAGAACTAAGACATTTACATCACAACGATAATTATACCAAATGGTCCACTTATGACAAAGAACTAACCAGAAAGAAGCCGATATTCAGGTTGGGTATTAGTGCAAAAAAATAATTTCTATATTTAAATATTTTTTTTTAAATCCAGTAAGTTATCAAGTACAAAATTATTATTTTCAGCTACCTGCAATTAATTCGCAATATATCCTCTATACGAGTATTATAGCCGTATTGTAAAACACCTATATAACTAATTAATATCTATAAATATTTTACAAGTATTACATTATCTAACGTCTCGGTTTCCTCTCCACAAAGCGGCCGTGTCGAGTCTCAATAAGCTATCCCAAACTCGTCTAGCGTCGGACCCTTGAAGTCTCGGCGCGGACGATAGGGCACAATCCCTCTGTACGTGGCTCTCTAGTACCCCTTATTATCCGCTCTTTTGTCCTTTTCCCCTTGCTGAACAACCTTGGCACCTGACTTGGCTGAAATGACGCGTTGAAGTGGTCGGGCAGGATTGTAAATACCTGCGGTGTGGAGCAGCTTCAATTAATGTTTTTTATGTCCAATGCCTTATATTTATATAATTAATTGATTCAGGCGTTACTTTGCAGAAATCCTATAACAAAAACGCTAGAAAAAATGCTTATGATGCAGAAGCATTTTTTCCCAGCAGAAGTGTCACTAAATATTTCTTTTATTATAGTTTTTCCTTATATTTATATTGAAATTCAGAGAGCAACCAAGTCAATACATGCTATCTATTTGATATTGTTACGTGAAGAAGGACATTATTATGATGGTTAGTGTCACATCTGCCCATGAAATTTCCAGTGCGATCCAGATTTTAATGGTCCCAAGTTTGGCGTGTCCCTATACTGCCCATACACATCACTGATTATATAGTAACTAGTGCAGACATAGCTATTTAGTCCAGTTCGCGTAGTAATTTCACTATTTTTTGTATTTTTTGAAGGGGGGAAATGCTGTACACTTCCATTCCGTCACCCTTGTGGGTATGTTGAGCTCCGACCCATTAAAACCGCCCCTTGAGCAGTCCTCCGCCAAGATGGGGAAGATGGGGCTAGCATTCACTATCTTGTCCCAGCGGTAAGCCCGGATTGATCTTAACCGGGTCTCAGCGCCTGTAAAGGGGTTTTCTAGCTCATGAATGCCACCCCTCAGACGTGTGCGTCGTGCAAGCCGGCGAATAGTCCCCTGGTAGTAATATCAGTTATTCCAACACTACCATTATAGTTACGATGTAGAATATCTGATACAGTGGTGGTGCCAACCAAGACGGCACGTTGCACAAGAGGCTTACCACGCTTATTAGATACGAACACGTCGGTACACGAAACCCAGGGACTGACCTACGAATACGTCAGCATTGTGCAGACGAAGAAAAAGGTGACAAACTGTGACAGAGCGTCTCGCATGCAGTAGTGGCAGTATTACGGCACTCGGTTCACGGCATCTATCACACAGATGACAGCTCAGATGCGATTGGCCGGTTCGTGGGGCGGGCAACAGCGGCATCCGTAAAGACCATTACAGACTACAATACAAAAATGGCAATGAAGGACAGGAACGAAGTAGTCGTGACGGCTCTCCTACGATCAGTCTCGATGGCAGGAAAATAAAATGTTATTTTAAGTTTTATAATGACGTGTTTATTGTAAATTAATGTATAAATTAAGAAAGACAAAAAAAGTTTACGTATATATGACTGGAGTCTCGTTAGATACCTAGGGTTTAGACTAGTTTACAGGTTTAATATTCTAAGGGTACGGACCTAGTGTCTGTAGTGTAAAGGAAAGAGGGAGGAGGTTCCATACACACTGGCACGCCCATCCCCACCAGGGGACTCGGACATTACCTCAGAAATAACTACTCCTCTTCCGCGGTATCCATAATGGGATTTCCTCCTCCCGTAACTAAAAAAAAGAGGCTTACCACCTGGTAAGTTAGGCTTTCTCGCCTTTTACGAGTCGCATACTTTGGAGTGAGGAATTGTTTCGCTGTTTGACGCCTAAAATGCAAATTCTGCATTTTAGACCTCAGACTCATGTAAGAATTTTTTACTAATCTTTTAAACGATGATAGTGTGTGGGTAATAAGGTTCGGCTGCCACTCAGGTAGCCGCTGGATTGATCCTTAACTCTCTCCTCTTTGAACCAAAGTTTATTTGACGAGTTGGTATGCAGTGCCCCGGGCATGGTTTCTGCTGCAGTAATTATACTAAACCAATGGTTACAATTGACCTAACCAATGACAGTGTAGTAACACCTAGCACTATACCGAAGTCTAACTGTAGCAAAAACAAACTAAAAAAATATGTAAATATTAACAAATATATTAAAAGAACTCAAAAAGTTGAAAAAAAACACAAATTTTTCATCAAAAATGTTAAATTAAATGGAGAGCGTCTTCGTCTGTTAGATACGTTGGATATGTATGCTTCTATATTAGAAAAGAATATATTGCAATATGAAAGTGACACGCATAACTTGAAATGTGAGTACAACTGATCCAAAAAAATTTCGGCTTATTTCTGTACTACCTACGCTAAGTAAAATTTTCGAAAAAATTATATTACATCAATTAGAAACTCATTCTAATGCTAACAAAATTTTTCATAAAAATCAATTTGGGTTTACAAGGAATCGCTCTACTATAGACGCAGGTATAGAACTTATAAAATATGTGTTTATGTTATATGTGTTTGATGCCTGGGAGAACTCTCAGGATGCCTTAGGTGTTTTTTGTGACTTATCTAAGGCGTTTGACTGCGTCCGACATGATATACTTGTCAGGAAATTACAACACTACGGTATTATGAACATGGCTCTCAACCTTTTGACTTCAAATTTAATCGATAAAATTCAAAGGGTTGACATAAATGGTAAAAAATCGCCTGGCTCTATAATTTCAAAGAGCGTTCCACAATGTTCAATACTAGGGCCGTTCTTGTTTTTAATCTATATTAATTACTTACCTTATTATGTAGAGAAGAATCACGAGATTGTATTGTTTACTGATGACACTTCACTGTTATTTAAAATTAAAAGGCAGTTATTAAACTATGACGATGTTAACAATGCATTAGCTAAAGTTGTGAATTGGTTCAATACAAATAATCTTCTCCTCAATGAGAAGAAAACTAATTGTATAAAGTTCTCGACACCAAATGTGAGACAAGTAGAATCCAATATACAATTGAATGGAACATGGTTGGACCTTGTGGAGTCAACGGTCTTTTTAGGAATTACTATAGACGCTAAATTGCAATGGGGTCCCCACATTAAAAAATTGTCTAGCAGACTCAGTTCAGCGGCTTATGCTGTTAAAAAATATGACTATTAACTGATGTAGACAAAGCTAGAATAGTTAATTTTAGTTATTTCCATAACGTTATGACTTATGGCATACTGCTCTGGGGATGTTCTGCAGATATTAATTCTATTTTTATACTGCAAAAAAGGGCTATACGACCGATCTACAGTTTAGCTCCCAGAGTTTCCCTTAGACACAAGTTTAAAGACATAAACATTCTAACTGTTGTCTCTCAGTTTATCTATGAAAATCTAATGTATGTAAAAAAAACATTAGCAGTTTGGATAAAAGGAGTGATGATAATTACATTAACACGCGAAATAAGCACAAGCTATCCGTACATGTAACGCGTCTCCACAGAATAAGTCATATAATAAAGTTCCCAATGTTATCCGAGATTTGCCTTATTAATAAGTTTAAAATTACTATTAAAACTAAGCTTTGTCAAAAAGGTTATTCAACATTTCGATACAATACAATACAAAATTTCGGATTACTTGGAGGATAAAACAGCTTGGGACTGATCACTTCAGGATCTATCTACTCGTGTACTAAGATGTCAAAGTGTAGCTGTCAGTGTGTGTCTTGCCCTACTGATACCATTATTATGTTCTCTTTTGTAAGGCCACATACTGGAGCTAATATTTATAGTACCTAAGTAAAAACATTGTAAAAACATCTATATAAAAAGAATGGCACGAGTTTCTTGCCTTATAATGAAAAATTGACGTTATAAGTGCGTCTTTGATGCCTAAATTGAATAAATGACTTTGACTTTAACTCAGGATTGCCTTAGCTACTACTTGAAAACCTGTCGCCTAACGCCAGAGTTCTTGAGGGCCAGGTGCCATTCTAGGATAATATAAAATCTTCTACCGTATCGACATTACTGATCTTCAAATGAGATTGTAGTCAAAAACTAGACTAGTAATCACTAAAAAAACCTAGACGTTCTTGTCACACAATATTATGAAGGCGAAAGTTTGCGAGTGTGTTTATATGTTTTCATTTCTCATACTGGAAAGTAGTGTTGTTTTGATCTGATTATTGGTTAGAAAATGTTGCTTCTCTCCATAGAGAGGGAAACACTCATATTTCCCTTCTAAGGGCCGGAATGAACTTTAAAATAGATTTGCTGTCAGCTGTGAAGAGTTTTATGTAAAAAACTAATTAAAAAAAATGCTGCGGCCATGTGACTTTCTAAACAGCCAGTTTGAACTTAGCACAAACTTCTTTGAGCGGAATAAGCCGCAACAATTACGCGGTGAATTCCATATTTAAAATTTAAAAAGTCGACATAAATTGGCGGGATACTAATCTGTTATGTATCTGTGACGGAATTCAAAACATTAGGTAATAATCTTTTATGCTTTATATACTTAGATATATTCATAAAGCAGTCAAATTCTAAAAACTTATATTGACTGCTATATGTTATATGAAAAGGAAAGTCGTGGTGTATATTTCTCTTAGGTACATACGACCTTACTTATAAACGCTGTTTAAAGTTAAACAACGTC
The DNA here is from genome assembly GCA_917880725.1 of Selenia dentaria. Taxonomy (NCBI): domain Eukaryota; kingdom Metazoa; phylum Arthropoda; class Insecta; order Lepidoptera; family Geometridae; genus Selenia; species Selenia dentaria. The sequence continues at coordinate 12,166,976 of OU862888.1, read as the reverse complement.
ATTTAGTACTGCGCAGATCAATTTTGTAGTGCGCACTACTAAATAACGTCATTTAAGGTTAAGCAGCGTTTATAAGTAAGGCCCCTAGTGATTGTAGTCACAATATCTAGATTAATAATGAAGTAGGTAGTGTAATCTTATGTATATAAAAACTCCACTTTCTCCTGGTCACGCTATTACTTGAGAACGGCTTCACCGATTTCAGTCATCTTTTTAAATGTTTTGTAATACTTCGTAGAATGTTATTACATACAAAAATTAAGGAAATAGCGCAGAATATTAGAAAATTTTATCTATGCAGACAACACTGGATTCAGGGCTACAGCACATCACTATTACGTATATTTATTATCTTGATATCATATTCGTACAAAAATCTAGCAAAAAATTAAACTACAAGAGGTTGTATTCAAAAAAGGAATCCATATAACATGGATGAGTAGCTTTTCAGAGTACAGATTCTCAAAAACCAGCTGTAACACAAAAGCATTTTCCATTTGCCACACACCACACGGTTTGTAAGTTTCCGACATAATCGCGTTTGCAATTTAGCCGCAAGAATTTCGCTCCGAGGAATATAATTATCGTATATTGTCTTAAGGTTACCCAAATCCTTCTTCGAGAGTAATGGTTACCTCTAGGTATTTCACGAGTTTGCAAATAAGCAAATGTTTCGTTGGCTTGGAAAATCACGTTATAACCTTACCCTTTCTAAACAAGGCGAACATTTGGTCTACATAGTGATTTTATAAAAACTTTTTTGGTTTCGTGATGATACAATTACAGCTAATTTTAATTAGAGTTGCAGCACAAAAAAACTCATACATATAAACCGTCAAATAGCTTTTGTGTTGCTGTGTCGGTAAGTAACAGTTTGTTGCAGTTTTTCATTACCTGAAAATACGGGTACAATGACGTTTTCTAAAAATGAAACCTAGCTAAATCGATTCGAAACCCCCCGCCTACGAATAATAATAAGTCAGGAACAGTAACTGCGTTAAAAAAATGACCCAACAAAAGTCGTGTTCAAGTAGGCGGGGCTTAAAAGTCGTGTTCAGTACGTCATCAGTCGGACATTTTTCTTGCAAGCGAGCACACGTGAAATATTCGCATACATTTTAATTTTTATCATTGTGATCTACAGCTGTGAATCATCATGCCAGCATGTGTTGTGAAGTGGTGCAGGATCCATACAAGATTAAAATGTCCAGGAATCACTTTTATTAGTACGTAGTAGCAAAATTATATTTATATTCAAAGATGTTCAAATACGTATACAAACCGAGATGGTCAATACTATGCAAAATAAAGTCAGTCTATTTTTGATTAATGTATATTTTTTTTACAGAATTGAATATTGAAATGTAACAGCAATGTATTTTGCTTATTTTGTTTTATTTTCAATTCCTTGCCGATCCAATGCAGTAAAATAAATGCCTCTCTGCATTTAAGCTAGAAAGACAAGAGTATGACTAGATGCCTGTGAAAGCCAGATTTATATACTTACTCCGTTCATTTTGAAGAAAAAAATAAAAAAGTAAATTGAAAGATATTGTATATGTACCATGTTACACAAAACTGCAGATCCTCCCAGTTTGTACAGTAAGTACTACTGTTTTTTTAGTTATATTATTATGTATATCAAATCTTATATTAAGCATTTTAAAGCTGATGATTCGTCCCGAAAAAAATCAACATCTCTAAAAAATACTACAGAAAATGAACAATTAACAGTAATAACCGATTACCTACAGTTGCATAATATAGCATTAAAAATAGTTCATTATTTGGTTGAATTATGTAAGTACGTTTAATTTTTCAAGCTAATGAAAATTCACCCTCTGCAAATTTTGAAGTGGTTTACTTGAGTTGCTCATAAATCTGTCAGTAATATCAACACAATGCTTTTCTAAAATAATTGATAATGAAGGTATTTTGCGACCACTGAAAAACGTCCACCAGGCAAATAACTACTTCCTACTTATATCCCACTAATATCATACTCGTAAATGTGAAAGTGTGGATGGCTGGATGGATGGATGATTTTAATGTTTGTTACTCAATCACGGCAGAACGGCTAAACGGATCTGATTGAAATTTGTCACAGAGATAGATTATAGTCTGGAATAGCACATTTTCATCATCATTATCGTCACCCACGTGGTTGAAACGGCCTAATATTCTTGGGTGCAGCATAGACAAAATAACAAGATCTCCACCGACGCCAAGATCGTAATGATGACTTACTTTCTGTCAATAGAGTTCTGTCAAAGTTGTGTCAGTTTCTGATAGATTATATAGTGCGTTCGAATAGCCCCAAGTTTACGAAAATAACGCTAAAACGCTCACAATGGCGTTCGAATTGGAAATTTGTGGGTGAAAATGTCGTTTAGGGCTCTTTTTGTCCACCGTACGCAAAGCTAACGAAGGGTTATTTATGCCACCGAAACGTACAATTATTAACCCACGTCCGAAGCTGCGGTTGTTTATGATCATTTTTTGACACAACTATCTATTTGACAGCACAATCGTGCGATTTTATGCACGGCTTAGCGTTCGAGTAGAGTGTCGGAATAGCGGCAATAATAACGAATTTGAGCTTTACGAACGCTTTAACAAAAAAGCCAACAATTGCAACGTCACCAATGCCCTCATTGCTAAACGAACGCAACTCGAGTCAAAAGCACGCAATGATTTTGCTAGATCGATACACTAGACGTGCTTGGCGATAGAGTTGGCATGTCATCCGTCTTTGTTGTTCAGCCGACTGTAGTCGAGTGATTCCGGCATCACGATTAGGTGAAACATCAATCTAGCGGTCATGAGTGAATCGCCCGCAATACTTACATGTTATTTTTAAACACAACATAACAAATGGTTTCGTCTATATATCCTCGAAGGGGTAAGCAGCGGTGCTCCAACGCCTACATTTAAGTTAAGTTTGTTTTTTTTGTTTGTGCCTAAGTTTGTGTCGCTCGTATTTTGACAGCTTGATACACTAGACTCAAGGGGGATGAAATGTAACACAAATACCGTCAAGGGTGATGAAATGTAATGACAGTTTTTTTTAATGGTGATTAATATAATATTTGTACTCGTAATTCCTGTCTTTTATTATTAGTGTTTACTGATTGATACACTAAGTATTTATTTTTTCTCGTGGATTTCTATTATAACAATGGCGTTTGACCATGTACATATTTTATGATATTTTGGTATTTTTAGATGGATGTCTGGTCAGGGTGAGGCCTTGGAGAAGATATTTAGCTACTCGAAGTACTGCGCAGACGTAGTCGCGGGCACCAGCTAGTTAAACATATTTTTGGTTATTTAATCTAACTTTACTACATTGCGGAAAAAGAGTCTCTTCTAATTACTTCTAGACGAAAACTTAATATTTTGCGGGACATAAAGTTCATTAAATATTAAAAAGTAACCGATATAAAAAACAAATAAAAAACGTTGTGAATATTATTGACTTGGTCCAATTCACTTGTTGCATTACATCGTCCACGCCGCTACGACTCAGTTGTCATAGTAGACGTTGCAGCACGCGCGTGAGCCAATCCCTGCTTTCCTTCTGAATTTAAACCAATCACCGAACATGTCTATTTGTAACCTCGGAAGTAATTCGTATTTGGAATCATACGTCGCTTGGGTTTGAAGGGCCACTTTTTGTGTGGAATTTGTTCTGAATTATGCTTCCTGACTTATTATTATTCGTAGCCCCCCGCATACTAAAATTAATGAATATCGTTGAAGCCGTTTCCGAGATGCAGATGATATATATATATATACATAATTATAGACAAGAAACGAGTAATCGTTTAAATGTATTAGATATAATATACACAAAAAATATAGGGTCTCAAAATCTACATGGTTGAATATTTGACATATTACCAACAAAAGTTAGGATTTAAAGCATTGTGCACTTGGAAATTCAGCTTTCCGCGTCATTAGTCCTTCTTGGCTCTTTACATCATGTTCTGGGCTGTATTTGTGAATTAAATGCTAGCGATATCGATAAAAATTTGGACGAGTCCTTAATATGAATGTCATTGTTTATAAAGTTGTTTTCTAGGCAAGTAAATTGTGAGCAACTTTTATAACGGGTTTTATAAATAGGTTTATCTAGTTTAATACTGAGTTGCGGCCAAATAAGCGTCTTGCTAGCTGGAGCGCGTGATATGCAATTTGGTGGCTTAACTTCATTAGCACGGTGCCTGCAGATGTTGCGTCGATGATTCAAAGGAGCCTAATAATTGCATGCACTATCATCATAATCAAAGGCATGTTGATGATATCACATTCACAATAATATATATGGAGATGTTTTTTGAGTGCGTGTGTATTCTTGTTACTTCTTCAAGATGAAACGGGTTTTTAAATTCATGAATAAGTTATTGACAATGCAAATTATGAGTTTATTATTATAATCCAAGTCCTTTTTCATGGTACTAGGAAACGGTACAAATACTTAAACGGTACGTCACAAGAAACGAACTGCACTGAGCCAGTAACCCTGAGACGTTAAATTGTTGTCTCATGTGCCTGTAATTTCGCTGGCCACCATACTTTCAGACAACAAAACACAGTATTGCGAACATTTTTGATTCAAGGTAAAAAAGTTATCATGACACACAGAGCCGAAACGTGGACACTGACGGCTCGAATGGTCCACAAGCTCAAGGTCGCTCAGCGGGCTATGGAAAGGGCTATGCTCGGTGTTTCTCTGAGGGATCGCATCAGAAATGAAGTGATCCGTCAGAGAACCAAGGTCATCGACATAGCCCACCGGATCAGCAAGCTGAAGTGGCAGTGGGCTGGCCATATTAGCCGTAGAACTGACAACCGTTGGGGTAAACGAGTTCTAGAGTGGACACCGCGTCTCAGCAAACGTAGTGTAGGACGTCCTGAGGCACGGTTGAGTGACGATCTGCGCAAGACGGCTGGCAAAAACTGGATGCGAGAAGCCCAAAATAGACCTAAGTGGCGTGCAATTGGGGAGGCCTATGTCCAGCAGTGGACTGCTACAGGCTGATGATGATGATGATGATGAAAAAAGTTATACTTCCCCGTACCAACTCATTCACAAAGAGTACTACTGCACAACTCTACAGATATCACATTCACACATAATATTTATAAATGAGGATGTCTTTGAAGAATGGGTGTTCTTGTTTCTTTAAGATGAAACGATTTTTGTTAATTAAATAATAAATTATTGATACGATTATAAGTTTATTATCTTAGTCTAAGTCTACTTACAGATATCACACAATAGTTTTATAAATGTGATTTTTTGTGAGTTTCAATTGTCACAATTGTATTTTTGTTACTTCATCAAGGAAAAACTGCTTTTTTTTTTATTACAAAATTAAGTTTATTATCATAATCCAAGTTTGTAGATATTACTAGCACACAAATATTATAATATGAGGGAATGTATTTTTTTATTACTTTCTCGAGTTTTTAAAGAGTTAGTAAATTGTTTATTACTTAAATGATTATATTAATAAGTAAATCACCAATAAATATAAGTATTACTCTCTACCGATAGTTGCAACGTGTTATTTGTGTATGACATGCATTGATTAAATTGTAAGAGTTATCATAATTGACAATGAGTTATGAGTCTCATTTGCCCTGTAATTTATCTTGCTACAACTCCCTTCATACCTAGAACTAGTAATACTTGCGCACTAATGCTTGCAAGCAAAATATTTGGAGCTGTGGTGGTAGTTACCAAGACGGCCTCTTGCATAAGAGACCTACTACCTACCTATTTAATTTATGTCCATATTATGAACTTTAGTTCTAAGTGGCTAGTTTGATAGCTCGGCAATGTTATATATAAACCCCTATTATTTATGTCCATAATTAAATTTATATAAGCTATAATATTAGCCCAGTCGAATTAGCTCAAAAATGGGGCAAACCTGATAAAAAATATATAATAAGTGGCTGCACTTTTCCTTCCGAATCCGTTGGGGTAGGTCACTGGCAATCTACATTTTGTTTTGCGTGGTAATAGATTATTTGTCAGCTAATTTTTAAGGTTTTTTTTGTTTATTGAATAATTCGTTTATTTTCAATTTCACAAAAAAAATTAAAAAAGTTGTCTAAATTAACTTTTCTACAGTTTTGATTCCTATGTTTTTTTTTCTAAGAACGATAATTTCCTATGAATACCTAAAATTTGGGCGAATTTTGTTTGATTAACAACTCGTTTATTTACACGAAAATTGCAATAAATAAATTTGTTTCGAACTAAGTTTTCTAAAATTTTGGTCACCTTTGTTATAACTATTTTTCGTGTGAAATCGAAAATACACGAGTTATTAAATAAACATACATTACATTTACACACACATATTACAAACATAAACACAAATTTACACTTAAAATCAAGATGGCAAATGACGCAGATCGATTACCACGCAAAATAACATTTAGACTGCCTTCCTTAGTGACCTTCCTCAACAAATTCCGAAGGAAAATTGCCACTTATATCTTTTCCTGGTCAAACCCTAATTCAATTGGGCTATATTTTCTTATTTTTAAAAATTGTATACTCTTTTCGCTGACTGTACCTTCAATGGCGGAATATTATATTGCTTTAGCAAATAGTTGTTTGCAAGAATTTCTATGTTTTGGTTAGAAAAACCTAGAGCATTATTGTAAATGACTTTACAAAAACGTGATTACATCATCGACCCTAATAGGAAAGGTGAGAGTTTTGTGGTCACAAGGAAACCCTCAAGAATACAACTACGAACAAACTGTGCGTAATCTAATGGCCACCGCAAAAAGGTGAGCTTCCGACCATTATGAATAACTTCCACAGCCCTCATCTAATTTAACTTGTAAACATTACAATTTAGACGCCCATCTCGGCTTGATGCCTCCAAAAGTGCTATTCCCCACCTTTATTACCCGAATTTTTATTTCGCATTTTACTTTTTCTTTTTGTTTGTCTGTTATTTCTTTATGAGAAACCTCGTTTACGCTTTCAGGTGTACGTACACAGATGCGGAAAAATTCCAGTCATGAGCAATTTGACACGAAAATAAGATTTAAGAAACACTTCTGTAATAAAATGCGAAACTAACAAGAGCTGATATTTTATTCAATTTTTATGTCCTTATTATTCCTAAACATATTATTATTTATGATGTTTTAATTTTTTTAACAAGGAAATTTCAACTGATTTTGACGGTTTTTGTATGAATAAAATAAATGCTATAAGGCTTATTAAGTTATAAAAATATTAGTTAGTTATTTCAAATTTAAAATTATATTAATATTAGTTAGTTAATACTAATTATATATTAATATTATATAATACTATATATTATAATTAAATTATTAAATACTATTATTACATATTTTACATTTTTATCAAAGTTCTAACTATAAAATGTAAACGCAAATAAGATACACATATATTTTGTGATGTGTCTAAACGATAGTGACTATAATAGTGTCTACAATGAGTTTTAAAACATCAAATTTAATCTAATATTAGTGTTAAAATAAGCAGCGCCATATTATATCCTTTTCCGGACTACAGTTCATATCTCTGTGCCGAGTTTCATCAAAAAACATGAACTCGTTAGCGTTACATAAGGAAAAACCAACTGTGAACAATTTTATTGTGCCAATTTATTGATAATTTTCTATTTGATGACTTATTACTCGATTGATCAAAAAGAGGATTATGTGCTTTTTACCTATATGTACTCGTATGTATGTCCGTTCCAATGACCGCCGTTTATAATCACTCAATGGCTCAACAAATTTTGATAAATTACACTTCATTATATTGGCCTTTTGGCGTGAGTGTCACTAGGTACATAACTGTTTATGATTTTTGATATGATTTCGATTTTGAATAGTTTGAGGGCGCTGAAGCCTAAATGGAAGATTTTATACACGGGTTTTGTTTTATTTTTAAGCTGCTTAGTTAAATTTATATATATGATTAATATATTAATATTCTTGACCTGAAAACCCGAATTGAATATTAGCTCTACGAACCGTCAAACAAACCATCAAATATACTTTTGCATTTATAATATTGTTACATAAGTAATGTAAATCTCATGAATTGAAATTAATCAATTGGACGGGTAGTTGCCACTGATACAACCTTCACCTATACGAAGATCTCAGCTCTAACCGATGACACATTAAAACGCTCCGGCAGGCACATTGTAGAGAAGCTTAACGTTAAATTGGATTCACGGATAGCTCTACACAAATTGCCTTGTTCTCTACTTTGACAATACGACCGCTTGGCCACCACTCACGATAATTGTATCCGTTACAGACAATATGCTCTTTATGCTCGCTGACCTTTGTTAAAAGTTTCATCCAGGTAACCACGGGTGAGGCAGCGTAAACCACTGCTTCACTACGGCAAACTTAAATGAACTTTAGCCGTGAAAGGGCATAATTGTAAACGTTCAGTTGGTTTAAACTATTCTACGAGTGCAAAGCAAAAATGGAGTATTTTTTATTATTTAAGTAGTATTTTTAATGTTAAAATCTGTGAACTAATGATGAAATTTTTATGTAACTAAAACAATAATTTTATAGGATAGATTATATCCGAAATATTATAAAATAAGGTAATCATAGTAAAGCATGAGAAATGGTCTAAATAATAGTGTTAGATCTTAAATACTTGATAAGTTTTTTGGTGGTATGCAAAATACAAGTAACATTTTAAAATTTTATACCGACTTCCATTCTATTGAGTTATTGAAGTTTAACTCAAAAACTACTGGACTGAATTTGATGAAACAAAAAAATAATTTTGAGAATCGGTTCACCGTATCGAAAGTTAGAACGTAACAAACATAAAAAAATACAGTCGAATTGAGTACCTCCTCCTTTTTGGAAGTCGGTAGAAAAACAAACTCTTTACGACATGACTCCTTGACGATGTTTGCATATACGCTGCAAAACTTTGTCGACTCGAGAACTATTAATAATATTCCATTAATACAATTAATAGTAACTATCAAACATAATATTTAGCCATCTCCTTTATTACGTATTCTTTTGGCTAGATTAAGTTAACCATTGATGTAACAATCTTATTGAATTAAGTTTCAATTCTGATGCGAGAGCTCCGTGAGCTCAGTTGGTAGCGAGCCTGCGTTCGAACTGCGGGGTCCTAAATTCGATCCGTGGCTAGGCCAACATTTATGTGATGAGCAGAACTTTGTTTTCGGGTGTTGGATGTTGTATGTGTTATTGTGTGTGTCCACGTATTCCACGACGCAGGGAATACTAGTGCCGGGGTATAAGTGCGTAACCTCATAATTACGCTGACTTAATTGAAAAAAAAAACAGTCCACTTGCCAATTATTCCTTTGCAACTAACTTTTACTTACAATTAACTTTTACTGGCACCCGAAACACAGTTTTTAACTAGTTCGGGAGCCTATGGATTCATTATATAAAATGTAATATATTTATGCAAAATAAAATAAATTATTATTATTATTATAGGGATATTTTTTTTTCTCGACATTTAAAGAATGTCGGTGTTATTATGACACCCACGGGCCTAAGCCAAGTGGATCTCATTTTCAGTATTTAAGTCCTGAGTTATTTCGTCCTGCAAAAATTTACGAACAATTCTTCAGGTATTTAATATAACCGCTTTCTGCATCGTAATATATATAGTTTTGGGTAAGTCTAACAGTGTAACACCATGCTGTAAGTGTTTTGGGATAACTCCTGTACTGGAGAGTACCAGCGGCACAATATACACTTTGTTCATCTTCCAAATCCGAATAATTTCTTCTTTTAGCTCTGTGTATTTATGAATTTTTTAGGTTATTGTTTTTTGTATATTGTGTGTGTTGGGGACTGCAATGTCTATTATATACACATACTTATTTACTTTGTCTATTACAGTAATATCCGGTCTATTGTAATGTATGGTTCTGTCTGTTAATATGGCTCTGTCAAAGAATATCCTATGAGTGGGATTCTCCAGTACTGGTTTAGGGACATATTGATAATAGGGTTTCTCTGTATTTTCTATGAGTTTAAATTTAACAGATAGTTTTTGGTGAACTATATGGCTTACTTGATTGTGCCTATGAGTGTAATCGGTTTGGGTGAGGGTGGGGCAAGCACTGGTGATGTGTTGGATAGTCTCAGATACGCGGTGACATTTCCTTCATTTGTCATCGGCGGTGTTGGGGTCTTTGATTATGTGCTTTCTGTAGTTTTTTGTATTTATTACTTGGTCCTGAATAGCGATCATAAAGCCTTCTGTTTCTGGAAACAGAGATCCTAACCTAAGCCACTGATTAGAAGCTGCTTTATCTACGTGAGGTAGCTCTAAGTCGTGTATATGACGTCCATGGAGTTCTTTTTTACGCCACCTGTCTATTTTTTCCGTTACTTGGTCTTTCGCAGATTTGTAATGTATATTGCTTTGGTTTAAGTTTAATGGTGTATATTTGCTGTCTAACTGAACTATTGCTTTGTGAATTTTAGATAAATCAGATTTTTTATAAAAGAAGTCACGTAAATATTTTATTTGGTTTTCCCACAGTAATTTTAAGTCTATTAGTCCTCTTCCTACTTCTTCCCTTTTAACTGACATTCTTTCTATTGCCGATTTTGGGTGTAGATAGTTATGCTTTGTGAGAGTAGTTCGGGTTTTTGTTTCCAAGCGGCTTATGTCTGTAGCTGTCCATTTAATTATTCCGAAAGAGTATGTAAGCACTGGAATAGCATATGTATTAACAGCTTTAAAGAGATTTTTGGAGTGTAACTGTGTTTTGCAAATTATATTTAATCTTCGAGTATATTCAGTGGTTAGGTTACGTTTAATTTCAGTATGGTTTATGCCATTTGATTGATGAATTCCAAGATATGCATATGTGTCCATTACTGTAAATGTATTGTGGGTTGCTAGATTATTATTGGCTATTTCAGTTTTGCCTTTTGAGATATGGAGAGTTTTACATTTATCAAGCCCGAAATTCATTTTAATGTGACTACTGAATTGTTTTGTTGTGTCAATATTAGTTGTCAGTTGGTATCCACTATTAGTGCTATTTAGTAATTTAGAGAGAGGATTGAGGGCAAGACAGAACCATAATGGACTCAAAGCATCACCTTGAAATATTCCATTTTTGATAGGAATTTCATCAGTGGTAACTTTAGCAAATTTGGTAGACAGATGTAGTGAGGTTCTCCATTCAGCCATGGTACTTTGCAAGAAATTAATAATATGGGGGCTAATTTTGTATATCTGCAATACTCGTAATAACCAGGAATGTGGGACACTATCAAAAGCTTTTCTGTAGTCTATGTAGGCAATATTAAGATTTCGTTTATGGGTACTACAATGCTTGAGGACCGTTGTGTCTATTACAAGTTGTTCTTTACATCCTTTATGGTTCCTTCTGCATCCCTTTTGTTCCTCTGATAGAATATTGTGAGTCTCTAAATGGCTATTGATTCTTTTTGATATGCACGATGTGATGAGTTTGTATAGGGTTGGCAAACATGTGATGGGTCTATATTGTGAAGGGTTTTTAGTATCGTTGCTTTTAGGGAGCATGTATGTAATACCTTTTGTAATAAACTTTGGAGGTTCCTGTTGACCTTTTATGAAGTCTGTGATGTTTTTTGCTAATATATCATGCAGAACGAAGAATTTTTTGTACCAAAAGTTGTGTAAACCATCAATTCCTGTTGCTTTCCAGTTCTTTGTTCTTTTTGTGACTTCTGCTATATCTTCTGTTGTAAGCTCTACAAATTCCATGCTATCAATATTTTCGCATCTTTTTACTTCTTCGCTTATCCATTTTGCTTGCTAATTGTGTTTTCCTTGACTTTTCCAGATATCAGTCCAGTAGATTTTGAGTTCATGTTCTGAAGGCACTTCATTACAGTCATTATTACTCAGTTTGCAGTCATGTCTGATATTTCTATAGAATTGTTTTTCATTTGTAATAAACAATTTGTTGTCTTCTTTCCTTTGTAAAGCTTTTAGGTATCTACTTAGTCTCTTTGATTTTAATGCCAATTTTTGTTTCAATGTGTCTAAAAACTCTTCAGGCCTTTTATTAAAATTTTCGTGTGAAGAGTTTTCTGTTTTGAGAGAGAGTTCTTTGTTTTTTTGAAAATCTTCTCTACGGCTTTAATTACTTTTTTTGACCTGTTGTTATTTATATATTGAGTTAATCTCCCTATGTCAGCTCGTAAGTTCTTAATATCATTTTCTATTCTAACTTGCCAACATGGTTTTTGTGGATTGTGTTTACGGGTTTGAGAAAGGTTGTGGTGTCTAATTTTATAGCCTAAGTTTTCAGAAATTACAAGTGCGCTGCAATAAATTAGAGTATGTATTGTGTTTATATCAGAATCTATTGAGTAAAATTTGCCAAGGATTTGTTTGTTAAATACATCAACAAATCCGTAGAGTTTTTTGTTTTCTCTTAGACGTGGTAGTTTTGGTCGAGCTGTAGGGTCAGTACCCCCGTATTGAACAAGTGTAGTTTCTAGCTGATCTATGAGTTCCTGCGTAGGAATATCGATAGTTACAGGTTCAAACATTTGTTCCTGTCCTATTTGTAGTGGTGGAGGTATACAAGAAAATGAATTTGTTTGTGTCGATGCGTGAGTTGATGCTTGTGTGGTTGATATTAAAGCTTGCTGTGTTTGGGACGCACTGTGAGATGATGTATGTAGGTGATTGTTGAAATGTTCAAAAGGATTTGATTGTAAAGGAATATGTGAGTTTGAAGTTATATCTGTGTTGGTGATTCCTGTTACAGGGTCGGGTCTGTCAGTCTGAATGTTTTGTTCTTGACGAAGTCTATCTGAAACTTCATTTTTATGTCATTAATGATTGCATCGGAAAGAAGTTTGTTTCTAACAATGACTCTTCTCTGATCTGAGATTCTCTGTGCTGATACATTTAGATCCGGGTATTTCAACAGAAATTGATCGTGTAGATTTTTGCAGTACATTGTTTTGTCTTATTATTATTATTATTAATACTTAGTGAAACAGTATTTACACCGTTTGTTTACTCTGAATAGAATTTAAGAACATAACAGTAAAAGGAATTCGCAAACAGAGCTACGTCTATTGGTAGGAATATCGCCTTTGCCGTTAGCAGCCGAGTACGTGCGCTATCCGACTGGTATATTGGCCATCTCTAATCTGATACATACGGACGATAGACTTGTACAACTTACAAGACTGGTGATCTTGTTTGGTAAAACTAATTGTGATACCTCATTCTTTCATGTGTTTTTTCCAGTTTTCTATCATTAACCGTGAGAAGCAAAAATCACGGAAATGTACGGCCAGATAGAAAGTAGCTGAAGAATACAGAAATCAGTTTTTTATTTATAATGGAATGTGCGAATAAATAATAATATTAATCTGGTTTATAAAATAATTTTTTTTCTCATTTACTTTGCTCATTGAAATTATTATTATATTAAATTATTTTATATAATACAATTCGTACGGTTGACATATTAAATAGCAGTCAGATATATGACGGCTTGAAATTTCAAAAGTTTTGTGTCAGTTCTGGTTATGCTTAAGTCGGTCGTTCCTATGTGTATTAGGGATAACAGTCGTTAGGTAATGTCGGAGGTATTCGGGTTGTCTGAAAATTTGAATAATAGGGTCGGCCACTATCACCTATCCGCCAATACACAGAGCACCCGGGTGGTAGATTAAACCCATAATCCTCTCTCTGAAAGAAAGACACGTGTCATCGTAGGAACATAATGATGAATAAGATATCTATCCAGCGAGAGAGTCGTACACGCATACGTAAAAATAAATAAACAATAATATCCTTCAGAGCAGTTAGGTAACCAGCGAACCTGTGAGTAGTCAGTGTGAAGGCGAGGTTACATAAATTCAATTTAGGCACCTCAGGGAGCTCAGCAAATTGCCCGTCGACCAGCCACCGAAGTTAACCCTTTGATGCCGATCAGCGTCGTCATTCCGTCACCCACCACTGCCGAGTGGCTCTATTCCGGATCGTTCTATAAACCCTCTATAGAGATCTTCTCAAAGAGCCACGTTGAATTTAAAATTCTAGATAGGTGCTCTCCCGTCCGGCACTAACCATTACGCAAGGCTTCCACTAAAAGTTAAAAGTGTGGATTTAGTCGAAACGGAGATGGTATTAGCATAAAGCAACTGCAGTGGAATAATAGAGAATTGTTTTTACGCGAAACAGCTCGTCTCGTTTGCATGTTTTATGACTGAAGGAAATTGGGCAAATACAACAAGTGTTACGCGAAATTGGGCTTGTAAGTGTCGAGTATAAAATAAATTGCATTTGTAGACTTGTTCAGTGTAATAAAAATGTCATGTCGTTTCAGTGTCGGGACATTGCATTAAGTTTCCTGGAAGTTGAATTGCACAGTGTAATTTTGCCTTGGCTTGACTTTATTTGACTACAAAGAAGACTGTTTTGGGGTTCATAATGACTTTATATTTCACTGCAACGATATCGAACACCGACAGTAAGTTAGTTTAATATCAATAGTTTTGTTTATGTAGACAGTTTTCTATATTAGTAAGTTACTGGACGGACAAGTCGTTACCTTGATGTCGAATCTTGCTTTGGTCATGCCTGTCCATGACATTAGCAGTCTTTGTCACATTTGTGACCTATTGAAGGAATAACGCCTAGTAATTTCACTTGGCAAATAGTCTGAATCTTTATATGGTAATGCATTCAAAGGGGTCATCTACCCTTATTTTTCTATTCTTATGGTTACTTTTTTTTTACATGATAGCTTCTATGGTTCTATGCCTAGAGTCTTGGCAGCTGGTACTTGAACATTTTGATCTATATGACTCCACCCAGTTGACGTAAAATAAAGCTTCTCTTAAACCTTTAAAGGGTAATGCAATAAAAAAGATAACTACAAATTTTCCCATTCTTTTGGTAGCTTTTATACGACCAAGTAACTACTTTATGTGTGTTGTGATTTGAAGTAGAATATCAAGCACCGTGTAAGCGCCCAAAGAGTTTTGGCACTTAGTATTTCAACTTTTTGGCACAAATCGGTTGATGTTAGTTGAGGTTTCTTATGTGACGATAGGTTCGGAACGCTGTTTTAGTTGTAACAATCTTGTACACCTGCTCTCGATGCCGAGAATAAGTTTTAAATAAAACAACTGACATGTACAAGACACAGATATTCTGAAAATGAATATGAATAAAATATAATTAAATAGTAGTACGAGTAGTATCAAACTTCATCACCACGGGAGCTAATTACATATATCACGCCATACGTCCTATAACACTTTCACGTTAGTCACTAACACAGATCACGCCACTGTGGTATCTGGAGCAGCATACACCATTCTCATGGTGTTGGTGAAACCCGAACCTTGTCTCCATCCTGAGACGATAGCGAGAGGGTCCCCGACGCGCACAAAACCACGGTCCATGGCCCACTTCACACAAAAGTTTACGCGTCTGTCGAGGTCATTCTGCCAGTCGACATCTGGAGTCTCTGCAAAAGAATAAACTACAAGGATAGAAATAGTTTAAATTAACGAATATAATAATATTATATTCGTTCATAATTATAGATTTTTTAAACTACTAAAACAAGTTATTTTTCTTGAGGAATTTTACACCTTGGTAGCTAAACTTGTTAGCAGGTCGGCCAAAGACCCATGAGCTAAGCTGACCCGACATTATACCGAAGATATCACGAACATCAGCCTGTACAAAATTAGAATGTTCTTGAGATATTTAAGAACAGCAAGGCGTTGCGTCGGGTGGTGACGGTATCACATCTGAGCTTCTGAAAGTGGGTGAAACACGGGTACTTAAAGTTCTTCAGATGCTCTTTAAAATATCGTCTTACTCGAAGGAGCAACCCCAGAAGCATAAATTAAAAGCTTGGTGGTGTTATTCTTCAAAAAAGGTGACAACACCTTGTTGAAGAATTACAGACCCATTTCGTTTTTGAGTCATGTTCATAAGCTGTTTCCAAACGAACCGTCTCAGTCGTAGTTTTAGAGACTTCCAGTTTCATTCTAGCCTTCTTCGTCCGTAGGACAAGCCAGTTTCCGAAAAGATTATATATAGTACTCCATGGTACTCCGTGAACTACATCCACACGCTACGGCAAGTTATACAGAAAACCGAAGAGTATAACTTGCCGCACTTTTAGCGTTTGTGGACTATGAGAAGGCCTTTGATTTGATCGAAACGTGGGCAGTGTTAGAGTCTCTCCAGCGGTGCCGTACTGACTATCGGTATCGAACATTGAAGTGTTGAAGTGCTTGTATAATAATGTGTACATGTCAGTCCTAGTCCAGGAGCACAGTTCAAAGGCAATTTCATTGCAAAGAGGCATGACACAGGGAGACGTAATATCTCCAATCACCACTGCATTGAAAGACGCCTTCAGGCTCCTGGAATGACTGGAGTCAGCGTCAACATTAAAGGCAAATACATCAAGAAACTTATAAGATATTGAGGTAGTAGCAAAACCCATGGAAGACCTCAGCACGATGCTTAAAGTCCTTTTAACCCTTTGCGCCCCAGAGACGTACATATTCGCCAGTTTAATTCATACATATTTTGTTTTAATTACCACGGTATAGGAAGGCTTAATGGAGTCTCCCAAAAGGTGAGGGTATTAAGATGAACAAGACAAAGATTATATCGAGTATCGATAAGGAATTCAGTTCTCGAATTGTTGAAGAATATACAAAAATAGTCCAACTAGGCCGATCCCACTTAGAGAAAGAGGTCAATCGTCGAATCCAACTCGGATGAGCAGGTTCTGGAATAACTAAAAGTGCCTCAAACATAAAATCCGATGTTGATTATAAATTATTAAGTACATAGATACTAGCTATGAACCAAAAGGCTTAAATTTGCCTTCGTCATGGTATCAGCGCGATCTTCTCAATTTTGCGTTAGTTAGAAGTGAGTGGAAATTGAAGTTGGACATTTGTTTTATTTACTGTAGTAAGTGAAGCAAATAATGTTTAGAAAATGAACTAGGTATGAATAGTACCTACTACATGTACACTTTATAATATCTTTTGGTTCGTCCATCCATCCGCCCTAATCTTTTACAGGTTCATAACTTCTATCATCATCATAATCAGCTCATTACGTTCTCACTACTGGGACTCGAGCCTTCCTCTCAGAGAGGGGAGTCGGTAATCCACTACGCGGGCTTACTGCGGCTTGGTGGATAGGCTAGTGGCCAACCCAAGTCGAAGTTTTTAGGCTGCCCGAAAGCCTTCAACATAGCCTAACGACTGTTGTCTTAAGACAAACAACCGGGCCCGACGGCTTAACGTGCCCTCCGAAGCACGGAAGCGCTCAGTTGAAAAATGCCACTAGTGGTCACCCATTCAAATCCTGACCGCGGCTAGCGTAGCTTAACTTGTTGATCGGTTAAGATCGCCAAGTCAATTTTCGCTGCGAGCGCTTCGAACAACTATACCAGTTATAAATAAAGAGATGGAAATTTTTCTATACATTTTCTATACATACTCCTAGTGCGTGCTAAACATATAGAATTGGGCCAGTAGATATTACTGGCTCACAACATTTAAATTATACAACAATATTTTGATTTGTGTCGAATATCATATAATTACGTTTTGAGTAATAGAGAACTGTACAATAATACAAAACCCACGCTGGTCCAAGATTTTATTTGTCCTTATTGTATAATGTTGATACTGTAAAAAGTTTCCCATCTTTAAATGGTAATACTATATAATATATGTACGTTATTATTATGTATTTCTAATGTAGCGACAGATTTACCTTCATAAACAACTGGCATGATTCCCCTCCACAAGTGAAGTTTCCTGGCTATGGGTGGATATCTCGTCACTGCTATGATAGGGCACCGCGGCCTGTACTTGGCGACGGTCTGCGCCGACTTTCCAGTTGTGGTAATAACTATGATGGCAGCGGCTAGAGACCGCTGAGCGGCGAGGTTTGCCGCTAAAGCTGCGCCTGTCGCTTGGTCACAAGGGATTGTAGTCTGAAATAAACCTGACACTAGTACCTCGGTTACTCAATTTTTCTTTTATATCTGCTGTAAGACATTGTTTTAAGTTAAGAACGATATAGGTTTGGATTCTTTTGTTTAATTGCAAAATACGCGAAAATATGCAACGACTTGGCGTTGGCTTACAAGTTTCATTTAGTCACAGCAGAAAGACACCCGAGTATTTGGTAGTAATTTATATTATATTAAGTTCACATTATATTAATATTGCACTATATTAACTTGATACCAAGAAAAAGTGTCTTGACAGACAAACGGTAACCAAAGTAATGTTATAAGAGTTTTATTTTACTTTTAAGGTACGGAACCCTAAAAAATTTTAGAGTATAATGTCGCATTCGTGTTTGTTGTGTTTATTCGTTGTGTTATTATAAATTGAACTTGATGTGCTGTATTACTTAAGAAAAATAACGCAATACTGCAATTCAATTTATTTATGCTTTATATACACACACTACGTACATCTATCAAAATAACACCAAATTAGTCTTTTTTCATTATGACTCCTGATTGCTGATAAGGTTAATTACAAATCTTAATAAAAATCTATATATGCATTTAACCGAACCGCTATTTAAGTGAACCGCATTTTTTCCCTGGTCACGCTATAACATAAGAATAGATGGAACAATGTCGCTAATCCTTTTTTCATTGTCAGGAGAAAGTTTTTATGAAAGAAAATTCAAGAAAAGACGGGAAAAGACTTCGGCCGAGCCTACTACGCGAATGAAGTCGCGGGCAGTCGCTAGTATGTTATATTCCACAGTATCTGTTCAGTCATTCTGGCGTGATTGAGAAACAAACATTACTACCGCATTTATATTACTAGTATCCGCCCGCGGCTTCGTGCGCGTGGAAAAAAGTTAACGCGATCTCTCAGGAGTTAGACCCGTTAAATCAATTTAAAAAGTAGCATGTGTGTCAATCCCGAGTATAACCATTTTTAGTTCGAATTCAATCTAAATAAATTCAGCAGTTTTTGCGTGATTGAGTAACAGACTGCCACACATCCAAACTTTCACATTAATAATATTAGTGTGATTTTGGCATGACACACTTTCGAAATCTGGCAAAGCTCGACGAGTTTCGTAAAAGCGATCGTAGTACTTGTTAAGCCTCTAGTTCCAATTTGTAATAACAGCAAGGGAACTGTTTCAAGCGTAGCTAGGTATGCTCTTGGCAAGATTTTTAAATCAGTATAGGAATTGAAGCTTGACTTGCCGATCGTAATCGATCAACAAGTTAAGCAACGCTTGCTTCGTTCAGGTGTTGGATGGGTGAGCACTAAGGGCATTATTCAACTGAGCGCTTTCGTGCTTAGGAAGGCACGTTAAGCCTTCGGTCCCGGTTGTTTGTTTTAGGAAAACAGTCGTTAGACTATGCCGAACGCCTTACGGCCTGAAAACTTCTATATGGGTTAGCCACCAGCTTATCCATCAAGTTGCACTGGGCCCGCGTGGTGGATTATGGCTCAACTCCTCTCTCTCAGAGAACGGCTCGAGTCCCAGTAGTGGGAACATAATGGGCTGATTAATGACATGATGAGAATTGATTTATTAATACTTGATTTATTTAATCTATATTATGTGAAATCTTACTTTATCCACAAGATCATGAAACGTTTGTTTCGACCATACACACGCCTCAGCTTCTTTACAAGAAGTAGCCAAGCATGCCACGGCTTCCACTGGGTACTGCCCTACAGCGGTCTCAGCAGAAAGCACCAGGGCATCAGCACCATCCAGAATGCAGTTGGCAATATCAAGCAGTTCTGATCTCATCGGTATCTTCTTGTACCTCATGCTGTTTAGAAGTTGAGCGCTTACACTTACTGGAATATTTGCCTGAAATAAAGCATCTTATATTTTTATCAATTAGGTAAGCTACATTATTTTCATCACGCGACTTCGTCAACTTGGCAGAAGAATGTCACTAACACTCAGAAACTAGCCCTTTCAGGATACAATGTATCCTATGTACCTATGTATTAGTCCTAAATGCAAGCTATTTCTATTTTAAAAAGCATTCAAGTCGGTTGAGCCGTTGCTTACGTACTGACGAAGTAATAACTATACACACCCACTCGCTGACAAACATACACATTTACAATACAAGTGGCTCTGTGAGCTGTAGACCTGGCGAGCATGTCTATGCTAAATATTAACCAGGCGTCTTAAAACAAAATCATTAACACAATCTCAAATTGTTCGGTCTGCAAGTCTTTTTCCTAATCGTTTCGCAGAATAAGGAGTTTCTTATTTCTGATTTAGTGGGACGATCAACGCCATCTAGTTTCATTTTAGAATACTGAAAACCGATGATAATAATTGTATTTTGCTAAAACCCAAAAACTGATTTAAAAAAATATATTTATTTGACGAACCTGCTCGCAAAAATTTAACAAGAATCGGTTGATAAATGCGACCTGTAGCCTGTCATCCAGACATATGAAAGCATTTTTGCCTATGAAACTATTGCAGAAACGCTTCGCTCGTGTTTCGCACTCGCTCTGTCAATTATTAGTGTTATAATACATAGTACAGTTTAAAAGATAAAATGGGCAAGTGGGGCAGATAAGTCATTGAAAATTACATAGAAAATAAAAAAAAATAAAAAAAAATAAAAATTGTATCAACTCATATTACCTACGCTACTCGAATTGTAATCAACACAAATATGTGAGCTATGTTTTGGAGATTATACATATATATTTGTGTGTTTGTATGTGGCTAGTAGCTATGCTTGTCATCACTTAGCACCGTGAATAGGTGAAGCTCGAGGCTACTTCAAACTGTTGAACATGTTAATAGAAGAAAACTCGGAAGATATGTATTCTAGTTACTGGGCTATATATATAGGATATGTTTAATCCTAGAAATATTTCATATGAAATTTTCTTTGTTCACGTTGGCAAAGCCACCTGACGCAGTATATATATATATATATATTCGTCAGTTTTATAGGTATTGGTTACCTTGTTAGCTCGAGCAATCATATTCTTCTGAGCGATTACTAGTTTTTTTGGGGTGATATCCGATCCTAGCTCTTGTCTGGTTATCTCGATCCCATCAGCGACCTGTGAAGTGAATGGAAAAAAGAATGCCACATTTCTAATCTTTTAGTGAGCGTAATCAAAAGATACGGTCATTTCAATAATCCTGACTATATGATATATTATAAGCAACATAAGCTTTTCAATTCTAAAATTTATCCAAATCAGTTGCCATTGATTAACCCGTTGACTCGCGATTCGCCATATTTGGCCAATAATACAATAGATTTCGCAGAAATCAATCTACTTTTCCAGGAACTGCAACGTGTGTGGTTAACAGCAACAATGCATACTAAGGGTGCATATAACAGTATCATTCTGAATTGAAGGAGCTTTTGAAACTGTCAAGCAAGAGATAATTACATTCTTCAAACCATTGCCTAAGCCTTAATCGTGAAAAAGTATCAGTATTAATGTAATTCACTCATTCATATATACACTTACATCCTCTCAGAATCAAAACTTTCGTATTTATATTAAATATTATTAGTGTGAAGTTTTCTTCGGTTAAGTACTCCTTACCTCCATAATTTCATCGAAATTTCGAAACCCTTCGATGGTCTGTATATTAGCTAAAATCGCAATTTTCTTTCCCTTTTCACCCAATAAATCCTTTAACTCTGTTACCGAATTTGAATTGTTGCAAAAAGGTGCGATGACCATATCAACCTTAAAAAAAAGACTGTTTCAGATAATGTACTACTTAGATACAGTACTTTGATGGAAAACAAGATTTTTTCATTACGTCTTAACCATTTTTCTTACGACTTCCAAAAAGGAGGAGGTACTACTCAATTCGATTTTTTGTTTTTTTGTTTTATTTTTTATGTTTGTTACCTCATAACTTCCCATAGGGCAAACCGATTCTCAAAATTATTTTTTATTTGTTTGAAAGCTGGTACTTCCCGTTTGGTACCATTTAAATTTCATCAAATCCGGCCCAGTACTTTTTGAATTACGCTCCAATAACTGATTAGAATGGAAGACGGGATTTTTTTTTTCAAATTGTACTTGTATTGATACCTATTGCATTTTTTTAACTGATATATTATAAGTAACTACGTGAATTGTGACACGCGTTTGTTTGTATTTCTTTCTATTGTAACAAATATAACCATAAAATCTCGTCCAAAATTCGCGTCCTCTAACATAAGAGCGTAAGCTCTTCTATTCAAAACCATTGTGTTCTATTAAAATTCTTCAAAAAAAATTGAAATATGGATACATTACGATTTATTTTTACAGATTTTTGATAGCATATTTTTTTTGTAAAAACGTAATACATTCCATGGCAAAAAAATATAAGCTATGCCAAAAAATAATTCAATATCATTACAAAATGACAGCGTCTGAAAAAACATCATCCCGATTACAGTTCCCGATCAAAATACTACAAGCCTATCTTAAATAGTACTAAAGACTTATTTATTTATTAAGTCCCCTTACATTGTGTACACCAATTCATTGTCAACGAATTAAAAATTTAAATTAAGCAAAAGTCACAATAATTGCAGGCGAAGACAACATGCAATAAGTAAGAGTTGTAAACATAATACAGTCAATAAACAGAGTCTTTAAAAGTCAATTAAAATATATAAAATATATACAGAAAGTAAAAAAAAAATGTTTAGTCAGAGGCCTCAGGGACTTCCTGAAGCTATTAATATTGTCTCCAAATATGTCGATATTGTTTGTCTTATATATATATATATATATATGACATATTTTAAAGGTAAATGATCTCATTTGGATTTAATATAAATAAAAGCACCTATACCTACTACTTTCACCGGGACGTTGTGATTAAAATATGTAAGGCGGTAGATAACAAGTGCAAATTGAAAAATGTAATACTTGCCGACTTACATTCTATTACTTTGGTAAAATATCAGTTATTGGAGTGTACTAAAAACAACTGGACCAAATTTGATGAAATTAAATAAATGGGACCTCACGGGAAGCACCAGCTTTCAAACAAAAAAAAATATTTTGAGAATCGGCCCACCCAATCGAAAGTTATGAGGTAACAAACATTAAGAAAAATACAGGCGAATTGAGTACCTCCTCCCCTTTTTTTTGGAAGTCGGTAGAAAAATAATTTCATAACTCTATAAACCACTACCATCTAGTCTACGCGAGAATGTGATCACTGAAAAGGGTACGGAATATCGGGATCAAAATAATTTATGTTATAACATACGTCATTAAATCCGTTTAAAGTGGTTTTACTCATAATTCAACACTACCTAATAGTTACTATACCTGCTTGTTTTACCCCATGTACTCTTAGCGCAAATGAGACTTACTTTTAGTGTTTCGAGTCTAAAGTGTTTACCAGAGAGATGCCAATCCATGCGCTGGGTACAGAACCTGGTGTCACAAGCAGCGGGTATACCGCGATTCAACCTTTTCTGTTAGCTTCAATAAGTTAACTATCAACTGCGGTATTAAAACTTAACGTTTGAATATTCGTAAGTACAGAGCAAGCATTGTAAACTGTTCTAATGCAATATCACGACCGACGGACGTTCAGTCACATAATACAAAAGTTGCAAACCGCCGCGAGCAATGAATGTGTTCTGTTTTTGGGCAAATTGCTGCGACACCGGCCCCGCCCCCTATTCATATCTCCCTTGTTTCTGTGATCTATGGTGTTAACATAGCAGAATAAATACAAATACACGGCCTTATTAATAAACTTGTAATAAACCCGGAGTAGTTAAAACATATATCTGTCAATTTCGCTTGCAGTAAATGTCACGCGTGAAAGCAAGACATAGCATGTTACGCCTAATCTATGTTTACGCAACGTTTATTAATAAAGGCCACAGAGATTAACGAGGATAGTCTTGCTCTTGAACATATTTTTTTGACTATTGCGAATCAAACAAATAGACTTTATTCCGTGAGGGGACGAAGTTACTAGGTGGTGGCCTCTTGTGAAACCGGCCGACTTGGTTGGTACCACTGCAGTACTAGATATTGTACCGCGAAGCAATAGTGCGCAAGCATTATTGTGTGAGGTTGTGAAGGGCACTGTACCAAGTGAAATTACTGGGCAGAATAGATTCAACCAAAGTCGCAAAGTACGACGCAAAATTATGCAGTTCTAAACGTTGGGTGGCACTGCATCTGTCATGGACACGTGTAAACGCTTACCATCAGGCGCACGACTTGATCCTCTCGTCACTAAACTATGTAGGATAGAGTAAGGTAGCCTAAGCAATGAATTGCATAGCCTACATTAAAAAGATACGGGTCTTTACGTCGTAAAATAAAACATTTATCAATAAATCCTACGCTGCTAGGCCTGAAAATATCAAAGCTTTTAAGATATTTAAATCATAGCCATCTTAAACAACTGCAAAACTGGGCCAGAAGTTTGCGTCTACCGTATCACAAATTGTGATGTAATATATTTGCAGTCTTCAATTAAGGACTCGCTAATGTAGACAATCTATCATCTATTGTGTATCGTCTGCGACGAAATGTATCGCAGTGAAGTCTTCTATAATGAAGATGGATGCGCGACCTTCACAAGAATCTTTGCTTTCAAGTGAGTAACCCTGATTTACTAAACAATCCCTTGAGGGTTTTTTATTTGTTATACTGGTCTTCGACTACTATCTCACTTGGCGATAAGCGGCGATGCGGTTAATGACAATATAACCTTTTTAATAAACCTATAGTTACATTAATGTCAATAAATGGTTTTAAGAACAATTACAACGGTAGATGATTTGCGACAGATTAGTGTCAAAATTGGTTAAAACGGCTAGTCCGATGTACACTACTTCAGCTTGGAGGAGGAATATGTGATGAAGAACAACTCTTAAGTTAGGTTTCTTAGCCTTTTTCAGTTTGTCGTCGGAGTCGATATAAATTAATGACTCGGCATCCTGTTTACGCTTAGAACAAAAGATTTGTAAATGAAACTAACGTCGATGAATGCGGGGTAACTCAGTCCTCAGTTCGTCCGAGATACGAGTACAACTCCCTAATAGTTCTACAGGTACATACTATGGAAGGTATAATTAGATATTTACCTGGTATTTTACCACCATTTCGATGTCAAGTTTATCCTTTTCTGAATAATTTGGCATATCCAACACCACGTTTGGAACGAACACGTCTTTATTCGATCCGAGTATGCCACCCCTTTCAATTTTGCATGTGAGCGTAGTTGACGATATGATTTCTACTTTGAGCATAATGGTCTCATTGTCTAGCAGGATTATGTCATTTTTGCTCATCTGGTCCGCGAAGTACAGGAAATCAACGTAGACGGTGTATGTGGAACAGCGATCTTTGTAGGATTCGTCAGTTGTAAGCTTTACGACTTCTCCTGTTTTTAGTTCTACCTCTTCCCCGTAGGTCTGAAATTTGGTAAAAATTTGTCACAATTTTTTTCTAAATTAAAATTTAGATAATCAATTGTTTTGAATATGAATATTTGGTAAATCCAGATTTGCGTAAGTAAGGAAGATTAATTTTCAATTAGAAATAATTATTTTACGGCTTTACTTAGAAACGTTGCATAAATTTAAAAAACGTCATTTTAGTAAATCATGTTGCAAAACGGTTTTGTGTAATACTAAATGACGTCGTTTAAATGTATGCAGCGTTTATATTAGGTCTATATTAGGTCCTTACCTATGAAATTAAAGATTAATATAAAAAAATATATCATATACATTTCTTGGTATTTTTTTATATATTAATTTATCAAAATACGTGCCCAATTTCACAATATACAATTTTCCCATTTTGATGACTTTTGTTTATCTTCTTCTCTCTTCGAGGCCAGTCTCAAACTGGGTAAGATTACCGCAGAAACTAAATTTCTTTCAGTGTGCCGAGTGTCAGAAAGATCTTCCAGCGCCCGTTGGAAGTTCTAAAGCAATCTTCTTAACGCTCTTAAACTATCATTAAGAATTAGCATGTTAAGATAAAAAGTTTATAGTTGCGAGCTCGGGGTCTATTCTATCCATATACCAAATTTCATCGAAAGCGGTAGCTATCGCGGTAGTTTTTTAGTCAAGCGCGAGCATACAGACAGACAGATTTTTTGTTACAAAACGTCATATTCTTGTTCATTCGGCGTTTTTACGTTTTACCCACATTTTTTTTTATTTCACTTAAGTCTTTTTGGCCTCAACTCCTTTAGTATAAATATAGATTATACCTTTTATACATCTATAGACAACTTATATCATTATTAAATTTAGCTTATACAGTTCGGATTACATAGCGAATGACAAGCAGGCGTAGCTTTGGCACTGTCCAGGTAAATAAAAAAAAATGTTTACATCGGCTATCTTCCCAGTCCGAATCTTCCTCCCAGATAGTCTCGCAGCAATTGCAAGCGGGTAATTTCTCCCCATACTAATGCCGAAGTTCTTAGCCGCATGCCTCAACATTTTGATTGTTTCTATGTGCATATCTCTTGAACCAAAAGTCATGTTAAGAAGAGCTACATTCATACCAGCTGCCATCATTTGTTGCATGATGTCCATGTCCATTGTTGATGTTCCTAAAAATAAATCAAGTTTAAAAATATTATTAGATACAAAACATTATTAAAATTCTGATTACTAATATAATATTTCGTAAACAAATCCAATCAAGTATCGATGTCATAGAATCTGAGTTTTTATTTCATATTTTGGTGAAAACCTCTGTGATTATAACCTATTATAGTAGTAGGTTTAGTCGACTGGATGAGAGTATATAAAAAAGCTAGAAGTAGGTAAATCACCAAATAAGGTAAGTAGTACAATGGAGCACAAAAAAAAAGTTAGATATATAGTCTCTAGCCGCGCTCCGTGGTTTCATGATGATTGATAGATATATACATATAGTCTACTAGCTGCACTCCGTGGTTTCATGATGATTGATAGATATAAATATATAGTCTACTAGCTGCGCTCCGTGGTTTCATGATGATTAATAGATATAAACATATAGTCTACTAGCTGCGCTCCGTGGTTTCATGATGATTGATAGATATATACATATAGTCTACTAGCTGCGCTCCGTGGTTTCATGATGATTGATAGATGTATACATATAGTCTACTAGCTGCGCTCCGTGGTTTCATGATGATTGATAGATATATACATATAGTCTACTACCTGCGCTCCGTGGTTTCATGATGATTGATAGATATATACATATAGTCTACTACCTGCGCTCCGTGGTTTCATAATGATTGATAGATATATACATATAGTCTACTACCTGCGCTCCGTGGTTTCATGATGATTGATAGATATATACATATAGTCTACTAGCTGCGCTCCGTGGTTTCATGATGATTGATAGATATATACATATATTCTACTAGCTGCGCTCCGTGGTTTCATGATGATTGATAGATATATACATATAGTCTACTAGCTGCGCTCCGTGGTTTCATGATGATGATGAATCAATTTAGAGTATGTTTTTACTCAGGCATAATAAAGCTTTCTACTGGTGAAATAATTTTTTGAATCGGTTATGTAACTTGCAATTTTTATCAAAGAAAAGTAGTTATTACATAACCTAGTTAGACATAATGCTTAGCAATTTTTTTGTAGACATTTATGTCCTCTATATAATTATAGTACATCACTTTGCTCTATTGTAAATAATTTCCGCAGTGTACGCGATATGAGCATTTTTCTGCGTTACTATTGCATATTTTAAAATGAAAAAGTAGTTATTGTGATATAACTGTAATAGTACACATGGTGTTGGAGCCGTTATTGTAGACTTTGATGTTTTCTATAAAAGTGAAAACAAAAAAGAACCGTCTAACTCCGCCTTTACGTGTAATTATGAGAATTCGTTCACTTAAAGTGAATCACTTTGGATGAACTGTCTAATTCCGCATTTATGCTTACCCATGGAGGCAATTATCCCCGTAAGCCGCTGACATCCTGGTGGTGCTCTGATGTCCAAGTTCAGTAAATGATCCAAAGGTGTGTACGCATGTGAAGATGACAGTTGCTGCCCTGGAAGTTCCATGGCATCATACTGAAATATTGTGATATTTTTTTACATACCATTGCTCATTCAATGCTCATGCATTATAAATATATCAGTCTCTGCACGTCGAGCCGCATGCATAGAGAAACTTATTTAATGAGCGAGCCGCATGTGCAGTATTATGCTAGACATGATTTTATTATACACAGAATTCGCTAGTTTGTTTAACAAATAAGTTTACCTCTCCAAGTTTTGTATCAAATTCTGTAGGCCACACCATGAAGACTTATCACAAACAGTATACGGTCTAATAACTGGAAAATTATTCGATTTAATATAAGTACAAGAACGCGAGTAAACGTAGTGATATAAATTTATGAAACTTGTCAACTCTTTGTAATCTTAAGATGATAGACAATGTCGCGTTGATTTACAGATAAAAAAATACTTTGCAAGAATTATACAAAGGAAACTGTCATAAAGAAGGTTACAATATAAGTTTAAGGCTGCGTTTTATTTTATCGCCTGATGACGGACGATCGCTTCAGCTAGGGGTCGTATTCACTATGACCACTCAGGAGCCTTATTCGCTATGACCAACAAACATGTAACGCGGCGTCTTACGATATCTTCATGGAATGGTGGTAAAATTGTATGGACTCCACGATCATTCCCTGAAGATAACGTGTTTGAATGGTCATAGCGAATAAGCCCCCTGATATGTAACGCGGTGCATTACGATATCGTCAAGAAACTATAGTAAAAATATATTGATGCCATAAACATAACCTGAAGATATCGTATCGCCCTGCGTTTCGTGTCAGTGGTCATAGCGAATAAGAGAAGAGCGACGCTCGACATCCGCTTTTTAAAAACGAGTTTGCACTTTATGCTACTCCACCACACTTGCTCAGTTCTCGGCCGTCACGTGGGTGCAAGCGTTTTTGAGTAATTGCAACATTTTATACGCTGTGTATGGGGGACTTGTATTGTTTCTTGCAGCATGCTCTTTTACTTGTGCCCATATAAGTTATATGGCGTTGTATTGGCAGTGATATAGAGAAATCCTAAGGACAATATGACCATATTCTGCTGCCATTTCATTGACCACATACCGTTTTAGGTTCCTTTTGTTTTTAATTTTTTTTTACAATTATATTTTTAACATGGAATCGTCCAACTTTTCTCCATTTTCGCTAAGCCAATTAATAATTTTATGTTTTTGAGTGGTTTGCGTTTGAATTTGGTGAATTAGGCGAGAGTGGTAGGGCGCTTTATCTATAAAAACCAGCCAAGTGCGCGTCTGACTCGCGCACTTGGCCGGTTTGGAAGTATTTTTATGATATAGCGGCAATAGAAATATACCATCTGTGGAAATTTCAATTGTCGAACTATCACGGTTCATGAAATACAGCCTGGGGACAGACAGACAGACAGACAGACAGACAGACAGACAGACAGACAGACAGACAGACAGACAGTCAGATAGACAGACGGACGGACAGCGGAATCTTAGTGATAGGGTCCAGTTTTACCCTTTGGGTGCGGAGCCCTCAAAATTATTGATGCTTCTTCCAATAATACAAGCATGTTCTTGAACCACTCTTCATACATCTCGGTATTAATTTCTTCGTGGTAATCGCCAGATTTCATTGATTTAAATGCGAGCTCCAGTGCTCCTTGTACAAACCTTTTGCTGCATGTAGGTACTTGCGTGGCAAATGACGAGACGTTCGCATTTTCCTATTGGTACAACGAGGTGGAAGCAGCAGTGTCAACAGTCCAGGATCGGATGTGATTAGCGTTGAGCCATGTCTCATCCGCAAAGACAATATTAGTCCAATCTTGAATTTTGCCTCTCTTAAAAAGTCACTTATGAAATATCAGTGGGTTCCATTAAAAAAATGTATATCTGATTTTTATACAAAAATTTCAAACTATTGGTAGAGAGGATTTTTGACCACAAAACCAATAAAAAAATAATATGTTTTGTTAAAGTTAGAATTTCTTAGAATAATAGAATAAAGCGAAATGATAATCTTCGTTAAGATAATTATTTCGGATGACAGCTGTCAAATTGAAAATCGCCATAACACTGAAATTATTGTCTATAGAATACTGGTTCCCGAAACAGAAATGATCTTCATTTCGGATGACACCTGCCAAGTTTAAAGCCCTTATAACTTTATAACTCAGAAACTATTGTTCTTAGAATGCTAGTTCCTAAAGAGCAATTATTTAGAATCACGTCGTCATATTTATTTCGATAAAGTCCCATGATCGGATAATAAAACTTCAAGATCCGTTAAACAATCGTAATTTTATTTATAAATCCGCAAATCCCCTAAACTGGCTCAGATTTGTTATTGTTAAACAAAAGTCAGGTGAATCAAGGATCCTGATCGCGGTAAGCTGAATTATAAACAAACCGCGCAGCTGTCTCTAACGACGCCGACGAAAATAAATAAAGCTAAACAAAATAAACAAAGGCAAGTTTTATTTGTGGGAAAACCATTAGGGGATCAAAACGAGCCTGGCGAAAAAGATAAATAAGAAAAAATAGACAGGATTTTTCTGTTGGATGCTTGTAAGGATTCATAATACGTGCGCTTAGATGGAATTGGTGGTGGCCTAAACTTGTTACGGTACGGTTTTGAGTTAAAGAGAAATATTATTTAGAGATGAGAGAAAAAAAATGCATCGTTTTTTACCGATCACCACACGACACATTAAAGTTTGGTGACAGTTTCAACTGCGACTTCCGTATCTATATTGGTGTAATACCCCCAATTACAATTGGGACATTTATTGCACCCAATTACATTGGATGCAGACCGCTTCCAACCGGTACTTTTGAAACATCATGGGGAGGCCTATGTTCAGCAGTGGACGTCCTACGGCTGAGATGATGATGATGACAATTGAAACATCCGTTGTGCTGTACCAAGTTTGACATGATGCCACTTTGGTGAATCAAGCTGAAATTTCTAGCATCTGCCGTGCGATTCTCTAAAATGCCCGGGTGACACGAGGCCAGTTTTTCAAGCCAGGACAGCAAGCCAGTTTTCTACTAAACTGTCCTGGCTTGCCGACCTGGCTTGGAACAGGCTAGTTATGTTTATACGAGGCTTCATTATTTTAAGCTAGTAATATTGCAGTGACTAAGGTGACCAAGCGTCCAACATGAATTGCGCATGCAAAATGACATGCGCATGTTTTTTCGCATGAAAAAAACACATTATATGACTGAAGAAGTTACTTCGAAAACTGTACCAATTCACACTAGACGAAGTAGAAGATGAATTACAAAAACGGTTCCGGACAATACCCACTTTTTTAATTCGCTTCACATTTTTGTACCTGAACCACGTTTATAATCGGCTTTATAATTTAAATAGGTGGCATTCCACAGACATTAATGGTCTCGGTACAGTTCTACAAACTGTAAATTAATCTCCGTACTCAGTTTGGCCATCTTAAAATCCCAAAAAAAAATAGCAAAACACGTAGTTCCTGCTTACTTGCCAACTGAAAACTAGCTTCACCGGCCACATGAAGCTAGTGCACAAGTCAGGATAGTAAAATCAGCGCTACGGGCCTAACAATAGATCTCCATCCTATTAAAAACTGTCCTGGCTTGTGTACTGGCTTACTAGCTTACTGGCTTAAAAATGAAGCTAGTTCTGTCTACACGAAGCCAGAAGTACTAGCTTGTTAGCTTGCTGACACTATCTTGCTGTCCTGGCTTGTAAAACTGGCCTCATGTCACCCGGGCATAAGAGCAAACATCGTTGTTTCTTTGACAACATCCGTGAAACAAATGAAGAGATGACAAGAAACGTTAA
The DNA here is from genome assembly GCA_917880725.1 of Selenia dentaria. Classification (NCBI taxonomy): domain Eukaryota; kingdom Metazoa; phylum Arthropoda; class Insecta; order Lepidoptera; family Geometridae; genus Selenia; species Selenia dentaria. The sequence continues at coordinate 12,135,018 of OU862888.1, read as the reverse complement.
AAAAACAACAAGGGCGATATCTCATTAAGTATTTGACACAAAGAGTAGATTAATATATATTCGACATCGGTGAGCTCGTCGACGAGCAATCATTACAGAATCGAACGGCTGACTCTCTGTTTGACCCAAAGACCATGGTTTGACATAGTGGATGATGAGACGTGCTCTAATTGCATAGTTTTGTATTTAATCAAAGCTTAGGTAAATGAAAGCCAACACTGTCATATCGTTCCTCACATTGTCAATTGTCAGAATTTCATGTTGATAATATTCGTGTTTAATGGCAGAATAAAGCCATAATATAGGTCCAACAACGGCTATCGTTAATTTTGTTTCTGTTTATCATGATGTGTAATAGTGGGGGATTATTAACCGTTAAGCGTTCGTTATGGTGTGGGCAAAGTGAACGATGTTGTGCGTTTTCCTCGTCATCCCCTTACAAAGTTTTATTATTGGATCCACTTCGTTACTAGAACTTGAATTAGACAGGACAGTGACTTAATCCGTCGCGTGTCGCGCGTACACCATGTATACGTACAAAAAAGTGCTAAGCGATGTTGCGCGTAGACCTAATGTATACACATTTTTCACAGATCAAATGCACTCTACCGGTATAAACTTGCTTTTAGTTGGTCAAACTATTCAAGTGTAGTATTTTTTTATCTGAAATTGTATGCGTAATTCGGAAAGACACCGAAATAAGTAAACACTGGACGGGTTAATGACAGATTAATTTATGTGACTGTAATTGACTGATTAATTTAATAATAATTTCACTTGATGCAACTTTATATATTTATTATTATTAACTTAATGAATGACAAATGTACGAGTCCACTAATAAACTTATAAAATATATTCGTATACAATACAAGTACGTCAGTTCTAAGGGACAGCTAGATTTGTTGTAGCTACGGGCAAAAAGCGGCTAACGTAAAAACGTTAGACGTAAAGACACTGGTTACCCAGCACATCTTTGACTGTAATAATATCAAATTAAAATTACTGAATAATATTTTTATTCAAACCACGATAAGCGATTTCATAAAGACGCGACCAGCGACTAAAAAATACTAAATAAATTCTACACCAATTACAGCTCTCAACATGTGTACTCGTAAAAGGAGTATAAAAACACGACATTTCAGACTTTGAAAACCCACAAGTAGTCAATTTTGAAAAAAAAATTACACAAATTCAAGTCATACATATATCGTCTAGTTCTAATCAAATAGAAATCGTAATCGACCTCAAATCAAAACGATACTTCTATATCAAATTCCGAGAATCACTTACAAAACCATAATACAGAAGGATGTTCTTAAAATTTTCTGAGATTTTCACCTCGAAATGGTGCTAATTCACCTAAACAAATCGCATCGCATTTTTTCAACCCACTAAAAATTTCATATTTCCATGTTAAGATGATTTTTAGATCCTTATCATTAATCACTGACATAGCCCAGAAGATAAGCCAGTTGAAGTGATAGTGGGCACGTCACATAGCACGCGGAAAAGATGGCCGATGGGGCCGAACGGTTCTAGAGTGATGGACAATTGTGGGGGAGGTGTATGTTCAGCAGTGGACGTCCTACGGTTGAGATGATGATGATGACGATGAGGTCCTTATCAGCATTACGATTACAATTATAAAGGGGAAGTGTGTTATACATTTAAAGAGTTAACGTTAGATTTAGCCCACGGTACCTGCGCGCATTTATAGATTATACTATCAAAATTATTAAACGCTGTTTGTAGGCACATTATATTTTGATAATAACTCAACCCACAGATGAGACAATACATCTGACTGATCATACTGATCTATCTAGATGTTTGAATATTTTTAAATGTTAATTATTTGAAAGCTACGGTCGCTTTATAGTGGACGAAGCTTCATAAACCATTTCAGAGCCATAGTAATGGCTTACAGGCTGTCTGGAGCTAACGAACTTGTCATCATCGGATACTTCAACTAACTACCTTATATCGACAGGGAAAACCTTGTTCGAGTTAAGGTATAATCGTTTGAATCTGGTAACGAACATCAGCCTGGAGTTGTTATGTACGCACCGGAACCCAATAGAGGTCGCGTATGCGCTGAGGGAAATATACTCCGGTATATATTCCTCAGTGCCCCGTGTAAGGTCCCTGCGCCTCGAGAAGTACACAGGTGCGAAACTCTCTAAAGGAAGAAAATGAGATCCTGACCAGCCAGGGCTACGGAAAGGAAGAGGGATCACGCACCCTTACCTTACGAGGCGCAGGAACTGACGTACGAGTCAATACTAGTCATATAAATTAAGAGTAAAATGAAGCTGCACGAGAGCGTCCCGTACGCAGTATTTGCAGTTTCCCGGCATACCGGGAGCTTCAAAGACTACGTCCATAGTAATAAAGATGCGTTTGGGCGATTCGTGAGGAAAGTAATGGTTGCAAACACCGAAACCAACTCATCTATTAGTAAGTAGTATTTAAGATGTATAAAAATTAATTAATTTAATGCAATGTAGGAAGGTACCTAAGTGAACAAGTTACGTTAGTGAAAAGTTATTAGTAGTTATTTAAGTTAAGCTGTATTTGACAAATATGAAGTTTAAGAATACAGAGCAGACACGCTCACGAAAAGGTGTCTGCATCTTCCCTCAAATATGGATGTGGAAGACGATGTCTGCTACATGCGTCAACTCGTGAGCGAGTGCTGTCTATGGAGACCGGTCTGCTCTGAATGCTGACGCAAAGTCAGAAATAAAATAGCCCTTAAATATTTAACATTACAATCCTATGTCCCCTAATTAAGTATGCATTGTCTCTTTTTTAATTATATTTAGATGTAATAAACTCGCAAATTACTAAAAATGAAGATAGATAGAACTCTGAAGTCTGTGGAGCCTAATTATAACATAAAAAATATTCATTTAAGTCCGTATTAGGTTTTTAGGAATAGTGAAAATAGAAAGTTGCCTGAAAAATTGGGAAAACTCAAAGTAAACGTCGACAAACGTTGGTCGGCTGGTCAGCTAGTCTGGAATAAAAAAAGGGAATATTAATTATAAAATGTATTAATAATAGCAATAGCACGGTGATTTACATCCATCAAATTAAGGCAAATAAAAAGTAGTAGGTAAGTAAATAGTACAGCGGGGAACGGTAATGTATGAAGATTCCAAATTCCCTTCTGCGCTACCAGTAGTGCAGCTTGGTAGTGCAGCGGGGAATGACTGATAAAAATCTAATTCTTTATAAGCATTAGAATTGTGTCGCTTTACTTTAATAAATGACTTTAAAGAACCTATTTTACTTGAGATTTTATCAAGGTTTTCTCAAACCAATACCACAATTTACGTCTTATTGATACTAAATAATTATAATAAAGTTATCTGAGATACTTCTTCGTTATTGGATCGAAAATATTTTGGAGAGTTTCTAAAATTTTGCATTCAGATTTATGCAAATAGGTTAGTAACCTAGCACAAAGATAAGAGTTTATTTATATTTTTACATTTATTACCTTATAAAATCAAAACCACCACCGCAGTTGTTAACGTTGCTAGTTTTGCGGTTCCTATAAAACCGTGCCTTCAATTCGCCGCACTCCGGCATCCACTCCCTGGAGGCCCACAATCTATAAAACTCTCGTCCGTCTGATGCGTAAAACCCTTTGTGCTTTCAAACTTGAGGTCCCTTAAGCCCGCATCGGTGTTGCTAGCAGAGCTTGCTAAGTTTCCTGACTTCCTTGTTCTATACTCTCACGTAAAGTTTTATGATGGAGTTGACAGCAACTATGTGCATTAGCCAGAACTCTTTGGGTGTTTCAAAATTATATCTTTGGGCATGTTTAAAATCTTATTCTTACCTCTGAATTAAAGTTTGAACATAATAATTGCAAGTTGCGTCCCGTGGTCTTGCCTGTGATGGATGATGACGATGAAAAGTATCGTATGTGCTATTCCAGAACCTCAAGTATCTAGGTACAAAACTAAATTCAAATCTGTTTAATCGTTCTGGCTTGATTGAGTTACAAATTTAATAACATAACTTAATTCACATAACTGTAATAAAATGTAATATAAGTAGCTGCGCCCCGCGGTTTCACCCACGTGGTGATAGGTGATGATGATGAAGATATCCTACTTCCCCGGAATATAATCCAAGCCAAATTTTATCGAAATCGATAAAGTCGTTCTTAAGTTATAGTATGACCAAGGAAATTAGTGATTATTTTTTATATATACTAACGACTGCCCGCGGCTTCGTTCCCGTAGTAGGCTCGGCCTTCGTCCTCGCCACCTGTCATCTTTTCTTATTTTTTTTAATGTAAGAACCTTCTACGAAGTAAAAGAAAATATTTAAAAAAATTTGAGTGAGTTCAGTTAAGGCGTTCTCAAGTTATAGCGTCACCAGGAGAAATAAGGGTTCAAAAGGGTAGATAGTTGTGTATGTAATAAATAAAGTTCGTACGTCTTCAAATAAAATATCATATTGATGAATCCGCGCTTATATTTGTTTGCGCGGCACAGTTATACTGCATTCGTCACAGACATCGGTTTTTGAGTCTTTAGTTCAGTAATTCTACTTGTTACAGTGAATGGTTCACGCAATAACTCACACTGCGCACAAGAGGCCTACGATCTAGTTTGTCAGCTTTCCTCGCCTCTTATGATCCCCCTCATAAAAATCATAATTTTTTAAACAATTGAAAATACTGATATATACTAATTTAAAAACAAAACTATTTTAACGCTTTTTGCAAGCGGTCCTTCAAATTATTTTGAAAATATATAAAAAGTAACTACCTACTGAAGTGTTTAATATTTAGGAACCCGCAAAAATGGTTTAGTGTAAATAATTTTTACTCAAAAGATTGGCCTATCACTATAAGATAATAATACTGTCAAGTTCAGTTTCACTGATTTGTTTGACTGATTTCATTAGAAAGTTCAGATTAACTTACTACAGTATTTAGTTCTAAGTTTATAACACCTCAAAAATCTGTTTTAAATACTAAATGTAGTGGTAACTAAACTAGCATAGCAACACTAGTCCGCATCAAACGATACAATGGAATTCACGACGCTAGAATATTGGCGAATATATTCCAAAATATTCAGCTTGATTTCAGAATATAAAGTTAAGAAAACTAGCATGTAGTCGTATGGGACCTGGTGGAGGAATAACTCAAACTTTCATGTCGAGTCTAGGGATTACTCCTGCTTGTTAGTAACCCTTATTTTATAAGCAATACATAAACTCACTAAAGGTTCGTTATCTTTGTAACCGATGGTAACTATGACTTATCCCACAAGTTGTATATTCAGCCAATATACCATGATACTGCTGGGAATAGAGCCTCCCTGTCAGGTAGAGAAGTATCGGTTGGGTAGGAGGAGTTAACTGACCATTTGACGTCCGTCAGCCTTGCCTAACAACGACTGTGCTAAGGCAAACAAACGGGAATGACGTGCTCTCTGCAGCAAGATTTCTTCAATCTAGTTGAGCAGTTGATCTATATCGTTCTATGGCGCCAGATCCGTAAATACTAACTATAGATGGTGCACAAGTTAGACCAATATACGAAATTACTTAATATACTTAATAAAGTATAAACATATTATTAACAGGCTTAGTTAAGAGGGTGCTAAGACAATGAAGATCGAGTTTTTATAAGTAAGAGAGTTAAAGTTATACCTAATATTGAGTATGTGTAACTATTTCAGTATAGTAATTACGTATTCATAGAAGCCATCATTATATACATTAGTCCTAATAGAGTTTCGTAGGTCAGAACCATGACTTCAAGAGTGGGGTTTGTGCACCGCATTATGGTAAAGTAACATTTAAGTTTTTTTTTCTTTTATTTATATGTTTACTGTCCATTTTCGTGGAGGATTCTATCCGTACATCAAATCAGTAGGCGAACTGGTACAATGGTTAACTGCATGACCGACGGCCTCTCGGTTATATTATACAGCTAAAGAGGGATATTTCAAATATTTCAACTGATTAAACTCCGCTCAGAAAAAAATGCAATTAAGCTGATTGGTCTGTTTATCGACGGATGGACGGAAAACACCAAGTTAACTTGGTTGAAATTGCCAAGAGAAGATAACGGATAAATTCGAAATGTAAAATATTGAATAAAGTTAGAAAAAAACCCCTGTTGATTTGCTATTTCCCGGGTTTCAGGTGAATACGTTAGGAGAGAGGTTATTGAACTGAGGATTGAGGTACATGAGAAAATATGCATTTGTATCTATACTGTAATCAAGCAATAGTCATAATCATTACATCCCGTAAAACAACTCTAACCAAAATAACCATAATACAAAATCGATAGCAAAGTTCTAGATAAGGTCGGGGTTTTAATGTATATGTATTTACACGCAAGACAATAATACTGTGTAAATAATTAAAAATACGCAATTTATGAAATATAAACATTGCAAGTAGTGAAGTAAATATTAAATCTAAACTAATATTTCTATAAAATTACTTATCTAAAGTTACGGTTCTTTCAGGTAGTCGTCGTCGTTGCATCTGAAAGTTTTCAATGAAAATTAGTTGTGGGATTTTTCTATTTTCGCGTTGTTGGAATTACTCGTATAGTGATTATATAGCGAAGACTAGGGCCTTTGCAGTTAATAATTATTATTCATCGAATACCTATTGATTGTACAGTGGTTCATGGTGTGCCACGCTGCAACCCCACAGTCGGATGGGCCAGCACGACCAGAGAAGTACCACACTCCCACATAACACCGACGTGAATAAACATAGCTTTAACATAGCACAGCTATTGCGTTTCATCAGTTTGTGGGAGGTTCTGGAGGCCCGATTCCTTTTTATCCGTTCTCCCTCTCCTTCTCCCTTCCCCTCCACCCTCACCCATTCTATCTCTCCCTTCCTAGCATCCTTCCTCAAAGGTCAGCAACGCATCCTCGAGACCTCGGGTATTGCGGATCTCTGTTGGCGACGGTATCACTTACCATCAGGTAAGCCGCTTGCTCGGTTGCCAACCTATCCCATAAAACAGTCTTGTCAGCCTCACGATGATAATAATAATAAAAATGAGATGGTAGTACAGATTACTTACTCGACCAAAGCTTTTTTAGCTCTAGTGACATTCCAAGCCTTGACGGTATCGCAGTAGGCGCTGGATTCCAAGCCTCGCTGCAGGGTGACGTAGCTGTCCCCGATCTCTAACCAGCCTAACTTGATTGCATGTTGTAGAGCAAACTCTACCCGGGCATTGGTTGCAGCTTGCCAATTCTTATATACGCCACCTATTGTAGGCCAGTTATAAATGTATAAACAAATATATAGAGACTATAACGTTTTATGGCGTTTGAACTTTCAGCATCAACAAACAGTTTATTATACAACGTAGTACAAACTGTATCTATAATGCTGACGAATATTGAGTTCCCTGTATGTGTCTTTCGCGACGCAGGATGTCCTAATGCGGTAAACGTTGTTTTACTTTATTTTAATTAACCAATAATATCTGAACAAGCAACCTACACACATTTTTATGAATTAAAACTTAAAAACTTAAAAAAATAACTACAGACATTACTCTAACAGGACTGTATAGGGCGTCCCACGGTTATGTCACACAGTATATAGACTATAAATATTGAACTCAGATCTAGCTCCACTAGATTTTTGTCTTACATAATTATTAAAATGAATGAAAGTCTTCTTTAAGAGAAACGTCATATCTTCAATATTTAAAGTACTTCCCCTCAACGTGGTATAACCTTGGGACGTATTAATAATGACATACAGGATGGATTTTGAGATGGGACAGAATGGGCAGGTAAAAGGGTTAACCGCTATAGTTACTGGAAAAAGTTCCTAGCATCCAGATACAATCTATAACTTTTTGAGATATTGTAATCAGCATTAACAAATTTAGGAATAAATGTACAGTCACTGAAAAGAAAATAAAATATCAAAATAATCTAATCGATGTGATATATATATATATCGGGAGATTCATTTAGAGGTACTTTTTTGTCTATGGATTTTTTGACAGATGAAGCGTGAGTCGTCGTAACCTTTCATGTTATTTTTGTTCAGTATAGTTTGACATTTCATTATTGAAAGACTTAGCCCCGCACATCGTCTACAAATTGTTCACCTGTAGTACGAAAATCAGCGTTCTGCGAGGAATGTGTTTCGTGCACTTAGATAAAGTTATGGTCCACATAATCGGCCTACCAAACTTACGATTCGCTATACCATCAAAAAGTTTGAAAGCCAAATTACGTTATTAGATAATACACAACAAATAGACCACACCTTAAGCAACTGGAAGCCTACCTTAGGTACTCGCGTTATTCACCAAATACCAATCGAAATGCTCGGATGCGTCATCGAAAATTGGAACGGCAGAATGGACTATGTTAACCGAAGTTACGGCCAACATTTGGAAGCAATAATCTTTAAAAAGTAAATGTAAAGGATAGTTCTTTTCTGTTGTAATAAAAATGACCGGATAATATTTTTTTTATAACAAAATTGTTTTGAAAAAAGTACCTCTAAATGAATCACCCGATATATATCTCTCTCTCGAACTCTATGAGGCCAACTGAAGTTTGAGTACTAGAAATATAAGACTTCGTGAACAACTTTTTCCATCCCCCTGTAAAATTTATAATTGGATATATAAATACAAAAATAAGAATAATTTTTAAAGGCATGACATTTTTTAAAGTAGAGCAAAACCGTCGTGATGTTCAACCGTGCGAAGTAGTAACTCTCTTTTTTTAGGCGTAACGTAAGTTTTCGTTGGCACGATAAATTAACGTTTATTAAAAAAGATTCATCAAATAACAATAAACGTTTATCTTATCTCCTCAAACTCCTACAATAATATGGATACTACGGATAGGCATTACTAAAAGCGAGCACAAATTAGATTTGGCAAAAAGGGCAAATCAGCCGACTGCGAAATTTGTATCAGAAAGCCAAATATTTCCATCAAGTTGATAGGAAGCAAGATATATTGAAATATACGAGTATGTACATCAATCTTTCGTAATCTTGACACGCTGTATGGGGAACAATCTTTCCGTAGCGTCGTTGGAAATCTACTTTATTATAAATATTTGCTTTCGTTCCATCATGCTGACTTAGATTTCCTATAACTTATGTTATTACTCGTACTCGTACATTAAAAAATCCGAGAAACGTACTTTACAATTCTAACCAAATCAATTCGATCTGCACTCTCAACTTATTGCGCCTATTAGAAATAAACCAAACTATTAATAATCATCATCTTCTCACCCATAGGACGTCCACTGCTGAACATATGCCCCTCTCCCCCCATAATTTTCCAAATGGATCGGTTGGAAGCAGCTTGCATCCAAAATCGTCGTGCGACCTTTATCAGGTCGCCTGTCCACCTTGCCGGTGGACGACCAACGCTGCACTTACCAGTACATAGGCTTCACTTCAAACCTACCGGCCCCACCGGCCAGAATCATACACACTATATATACATTATTAATGAAGAAAAATAAATAAAGAAAGAAATAAATAATGAAATAAGTAAAAAATATAAAATATATAAAAATAAAGGAATATAAAAATATATTTATTATTCCGCCGATAACTAGTTTCTACGAAAATTAATGCTATGAGGAATAATAGAGTGGAAGATAATATTAAGTTGAATACGAGGGTAGAGTATATTTGTACAAGAGAAGCGTCCTAGGCATTGAGGCTGCGCGTGTACTAATTTACAGTCTATATGCATGTATATAAAAATCCGTATAAAATCCCTACTAATTTACTGTTTTATAGTTTTATCCTGCATGGCTATTATATAGGTCAGTTGCAAAGAAAGGTATATTGAAATTTTGAAAAATGGCGGCTCTATGTCATATTGGCAATTCCAGTAAGCAGCAAGGCTATTATGTATCTCAGATGCTAACAAATGTTGATTGAAATCTTGTAAAATGGCGTTCTACGTCAGATTGTCAAATCTGACGTAGAACCGCCATTCTGGGTTGTCAAACCCAATAAGCAAAAATGTTAGTAAGTTGATGACTGGAGCTGACAAAAGTGACATTGAGCCGCCATTTTTTCCGAATTCGATCAATATCTGTTAGCAACTGAGATAGATAATAGCCCTACTGATATCTAAGTAAGTTGAAGACTGGAACTGACAAAACTGACATAGAGCCGCCATTTTTTAAATTTTAATCAAAATTTATTTGCAACTGAGATACATAATGGCCCTGCTGTTGAAATTCACACTTGAAAGTTGCGTGAAGGAACAGCTACTAGCTGAGTTGGGCTGCTAGATGAAATATAAACGTTACCACGTTAAAGTTTACCACGACCATGACGATTCTCTTTTCCACACTCTATACGAGATCACTTGGTAATGCGTCATTGGGTAGGTAATTAATCCTACCACTAATATTATAAATGTGAAAGTTTAGATGGATAGATGCATGGATGTTTGTTGCTCTTTTACGCTTAAACGGATAGGCCAATTCTGATGAAAGTATGTGAATGTTTAGATGGATGGATGGATGGATAGACGCATGGATGTTTGTTGCTCTGTCACGTGCTAACTGCTAGGCCAATTTTGAAGAAAGTTGGTATGGAGGTAGATTATGACTTGGATTGACACAAAGGATACTTTTCATCATCATCATCATCCATCACCACGCAGGTGAAACCGCTGATTGCAGCTAGTATCAGATATAATGATACATTATTGGCGATGTGGGTGTGTACACTAGGTCACTCAAAGAACATCAGTAACAATACATCATCTCGAGGGCTTTTCTGACACAATACATTATAGTTTCACAAAATTATCTGTAAAAACCATTCACTCACTGAATCAGCGAATGATGTAATTCAAGTGAACATCACTTAAACATGACCCTTATTTAGAATGTGTCTTAGAATAACTAGGTATATTAGTAGGTAGGTTTCCAAACAACGTCTTCTCAAAACGCGCGCTACAAATTCGCTGTGTGTACTTGCCTTGTACACAGATGCAAACATTGTATCGACCGGTAAAATGTATTCCCATATAACATAGGTGGTTGATTAAATAAAAAATAAATTTAAGATGTTTAAAAGTACAAGGAATTAGTGATATTTATAAAATTAATTAAAAAGTCGTATACTACTGTAACGACGGAGCAAGTAAAATGAGCCATTTTTGGCTTCATTAAAACGCCTTACATTTTAGCACTGTACTTGGTTTCTATAGGTAGTTATTCTAAGGACTATATCGTTTAATGGTGTACTATTCAAGTGATGATCTAGCGATCTCGTGTATATCCGCCCTTGATTATTTTATTATTGGAATTCAGCCTGTGCGTTGAAATTACAGCATTATAAAACGTAGAAATTCAGACTCTACGACTGATACAGCAGAGTCTATGGCAAAATTGAACCGTCATGGCATTATGGTGAACTAACATTCAGATATATGGCAGCCCAATCCAGCTATTATCTGTTCGTAACACAACTGTCAAGTGTGAACTTCGACTCGACCAAACTATGAAGCAGCTAATTAGTAGCAACTTTATTCTGTTTTTTTTTATATACTAGCACTAAACCAGTAAATTAGCTCACACGCGACCTCGATTCCTAGGGCGCTTCTCATTTCGCATACTAACAAACCTTTAAACAGCATTGGGATAACACAGCGATACGATTGAAGTCGCCTTGTAGTCCACTGTGAAGTACTGACTGTGATTACTAAGCACGCTGGCCGCAGCCACATAAGAATCTTGGCAGTCTCACCGGTCACGGTCGGGATTATAATAACCCGAGAGTTCATCTGATGGGCCACAAGAGCACAAGACAATGCGCACGCTTGAGCTGCATTGATTGGCATTTCTCGCTAGAAGAAGTGATGTTTATTATTGTATTTTGTATAATTACCTCCGCGGATTCTCCCGCGTGGTGATGGATGATGATGATGATGAAAAGTATCCCATGTTCTTCCCCGGGGCATAATCTATCTCCTTACACAATTTCATTACGATCCGTTCAGTCATGCATGGCAGTATGTATACATATTATATTATGTATACACTAGTGACTGCCCGCGTTTTCGTTCGCTTAGTAGGCTCGGCCTTCAGCCTCGCCATAACCTCCCATATTTTCTTGGTTTTTCTTTCATAAGAACCTCCTCCTAACAATAATTAACACAACAAAAAAAGAATTAGCGGGATTGTTCCATCTGTTCTCAAGTTATAGCGTGATCATAGGGGTTAATTTTTATACACAAAATATGTTGCAAAATTCAACGAAACCTGGTACCGGGCGAGAGGCCAAGGTATACTTTTTTCATACAGTTATACTGTATGAGTATGTAAATAATTGTTTTTCGACATGGAGTGTCAAAGAGAACTTACAATAATTTTATAAACCATAACTTGTCGAAAATAAATTTATTTTAGGTACTTAGTTAACGATGTTTATTACTTTGATTTGTGGTTGCGATTAATAGCACTGTTATTTGTTATTACGTTATTAAAAAAAAACACCAAAGAAATTTTCAACTTTTTCGAAAAATTTATATTATTATTAAAGTATTACTTTTTAAAGCACTAACGCCTGCTTTAGCGTTCGAATAAATACATTTCAATGTCTATTATCGCTTGGATAAGTGACATGGATTTTTTCTTTTATTTTTTTAATAATTGGTATACCTTGGCCTCTCGCCCGGTACCAGGTTATCGTTGAGTTTCGGCATATATAAAGATTATTAATATATTATTTATACATTATAAAACTGATAACGTGACTACAATAAATATACTCTGTGTCCCCGTCTAACGTTGACAGCGGTACTTTAATTAAATATTTAAAATGAATTCCCGTTGTCCCCGTACCCTGTCCCCGTTAATATAGACTATGCATGACTAATCACCTTCCCCGGTCAGTATTTATAATGTTTTCATTAAAGGATAGTCCCTATCTTGGGCAGGGCATGTAATAATAACATTAAACTGACTAGTCTAAGGCAAAATCATATATAGGTACCACGACGAGGGAAGCGAGGAGAATTGTTTTCGTTACATGTGACTACAACGCGCAAGCAGAGCGAGCGAAGCGCGCGTGCCGCGGCAGCGGCTGGCGATGTGCCAGAACTGAATCGCTCTTTCGAGATTTCTTGCCGAATCAAAGAATTCATTGCCTGGCCAGAAGTAGGAAAATATTCATACTGCCCGGTCGTTACGGAGACAACGGGATATAAATCTAATCACGTCCCGCTGTCCCTGTGTCGGAGACATGGCGTACGGGGACAGCGGGAAAACAACGATAAAGTATCAAAAAATATATATATATTATTTAAATAATATATATATTTGCATGGGGGAGGCCTATGTTCAGCAGTGGACGTCCTACGGCTGAGATGATGATGATGATGATATATTTGTCTGTCTGTATGTCTGTCCGCTTGTACGCGCATCACTTTGGAACTACGAAAAGACTTTGATGAAACTTGACACAGTGATAACAAATATTATATAATCTAGTCAACCGACGACTCGCAAAGGGTTAACTAATGAGATATTTTTTGCCCATAAAACGAAACAGTTCGTTCAGAATACGAGATGAAAGTTAAAATGTTGTAGTTAATTAAGTACATAATGGATTTTTTTTGCAATTTTTTCTGCTCAGTAGCTGAAAAGTTAATTCTAAGCTATATTTTATATCCGTATAATAAGGGTGTATCCCATTATTTCAATTAGGCATTTCTATTGACAAAAAAACTGGGACAGATGATTCTCCCCGGTTTTCCCATTACTAACACATAAACTAACTACTCTAACACTCTTCTTCTAGCGCAACGCCGATCGCTGCGGCGGCACGCTCGCTTCGCTCGCTCGGCTAGCGCTTATTGGTCAAAGAATCACTGCTCCTCGCTTCACTCGTCGTCGTACCTATATAAGACTTTCCTTTCGACTAGTCATGAAAACTGAATACCATTAAACATACATCATTTGTTAACGGAATTGTAACAATACTAAATTATACCAATTAGTTTATTGTTTCTATTGAAATAATGGGCTATAATTGGAAAAAACCCTAGTACCACTTTTTCTGTTTTGTATTTCCATGCATCCTATAAGGATGCATCCCATATATAATGATAACAAAGTAAAGAGTTGAAAAAAAGGTTTTTTGAGCTCAATAACAACTTCGGGAACTCTGTAATGGTCTGTAGCAACGATAAACTTCTATTGTAAGATTCAGAATCCAACGGATTCAAATCCTATCCGATTGAATTCAGTTTTATTCAATTTTAATTCATTCAGTTGAAAAAATTCGATTCACCTAGGTACGAGAAAATTATGTAAGTAATAAGTGTGTAATGTAACACGTACCTATATTTTTTTCAAATATGGAGGCCAATTTGAAATTTTGGTTTGATTGATGCCTTTTATGTAGTAAGCATCCACTAAGAATAGATTCTTTCACATTTATAAGATTAATAATAATAAGATAAGAAAAAATTTAAAAAAAATCTTGAAATATAGAAAAACAAAAACGGGAAAAATTAAAAGTATTTTTCATAACTCTGTCGCGTCATTTAGTTTTTAATAAAGAACATTCAATAAATCGCAGTAAGTTGTACGCATATGGAAGTATCCTACTAACGTATCTATTTAAATTTTACAGCTTACTACTTCAATATTCCTCCAGAAGTCGGTCTTAGTATTAGTTAAGGGTTCAACAGTACAACATAAATCGTTGAGCACGTTTAGAACATCCAATGTCTTATCTGTATCAGGGCAGTCTTTCAACAGAAATCCAGTTGCTCCATCTAATATCGCATTTGTCACATCTACTGATTGGTTTGAAGTAAATAGGCCCTTTGATAGTGCTTCTTTAAATACTCCACCGGACACATAAAATGGTTTCCCAACCTGAAAAGTAATATACCAACATCCTTTCATCATACATATTTTTACGCTTTGACATACACACATCAAAAAAAGTTTGCAATCACATTGAAAAATCGAAATCGTTTTTATTACGGTAGATTAAATTATGATTTATTCGTCTTTTTTAGATTCTTTATAAAAGCAGAAGTTCAGCCCGCCTCTGAGCTTGAAGTTAGCACTCAGACCATTCGGAATTGCTTGCACCAGGCTGGATTGCTGCTCTCTGAGAATACGACATCACAAGGTTAGACTGGCCTGCTGGCTTAAACCCAATAGAGCACGAGCGGTATACTCTGAAGCAAACTGTTTCGAACCGTCAGCCACGGCCCCAGATAGTGCCAGAGCTCAGGGAAGGAAGCAGTTATTCAAAAATGGGACAGGTTACCCCAAGAAATGCTGGATAAATTGATTCTCAGCATGCCCAGGAGGATCACGAGGAGGGAGGAGGTATATTATATTGAATATAAACCTTTTATTAATTTATTGATTAAATTTTTTAAATTTAATCGTAATTTATTAAATTGATGATTAAGTTCAATTTAGAAAAATATATCAGCTTATGCTAGTGACAAACAACCTTTATTTTTGATGTATGTACATGTGGAGGTCAATAATGAGATAGCTGTATAAATAGACTTAAACTTTGCCAGTGATGTTTCTGGTATTGTATAACAAGGGCGAATGTCATTATTTGTGTCAAGTTATATTAGAGAATCGCATCGGAGTCAACTTAAGAATCATACGAGTAATCTAGTCTGGCATGCCACAGAAAAGCGATAGATTATTTGATTCTGACTTGATCAATTCACTATCAACTTAAACATTATCTCATCTCACATTTAATATATTTAAAACTTGACACTGGCTAAATATACAAATGTGTGGAGTTATAACTCCACACATTTGTAAGAAGAAAAAACCCGAAGTCATTAATAACGTTAAAATGTTACGAGTTTTATATCATTTGCTCGCGCATATATAAGTAAATTATTCACCTTTATTCCACATTAATACTTGAAAAACGCAAAATTTGTAAGAGAATACAAAACTATCTAGGTAGCTTCCAAAACTTATAAATACTCACAGATGGACAAAGAATACGAAATAAAGATAACACTGAATTTTTATCATAAACAAACCAAAATATTATGAATTCGTAAGACAATTACTACGCGAACAAGGGGTACCAGCTAGCCTGGTATAAAGTATTAAATTTGCACCTAGAACGGCGACTGGCTTTCAAATCAGCTACCGAAAAACACCGTTAGTTTGTGATGGTATTCAATATTATGGACATTAAAAATACGTTACCACTGTAGATTTTACGACCTTTGCAGCAAGCTCAATCCCAATATAGAGATCGAATTGGCGACCGCCTGATTAGCAGCCTCATTGCCCCTGAGGCCTTACCAAACTTTTTAAAATCCGGTGCATCAAAATCAGAGTATACAAGTCCAAAAATATTTTCCGTGTACTTTTCTAATCGGAACAAGTTTAATAGTAACCTGGTGACATTTGGCGCCGACCCATTTCTGTATAGTGAGCAACCGGTACCGAATGCTGTCTTCTAGTTCATAGGAAAGAAACTCTCGTGCGAAAACTATTCCGTCTGATTCCTAAAATAATATAGTGCTTTGTTACATTACGTAAATAAGTTGTATACTTACATAAGTAATAGTGGCTTGATAGATAATATGCTATGAAATGTTAATGATTAGTAATTGTAGGCCAATTCTCACCTTTATGAGGTCGTCAATGTGGTTGAGTCCTTCTGCAGTACAAATGCCAACTAATATTACGGGTCGTTTAACATTTCTTCCAATATACTGTTTTACTTTTCGAACTGTCTCCACTCGCCGGGGGTAGTTTATTATTATTATATCTATCTGAAGCGATTGAGTTATATTGGGTCAGATTACAAAAGTCATTAATAATGTAATACTCACATATACAAGTATTATTATTATTATTCAAAACATTTATAGTAGAGGATACCTGAGCAACACGCAACGACAAATCAAATTTGAAAATTGAGATACTCATGTAAATCGTTTTATTTTGCAATATAAATGCAATGCAGGTACAAACTACCTACCACTTATTCTCAAACGTGGTCTCAAAAAGACGAAAACAATTTAATGTTATTTTTTAGAATTCAAGTAGATATGCTTTTAAATATACATCACTGACATTAGTTCCTCTACTTGGCCTATAATGGAAAAACAAATATGAGAGTTTTTTATTCGGACTGGTTTGATTATTTCATATCTTGGTAAAGTATATAAATAATCGAACTTAAGCGCAAACTACTGAAAAAGTTTAATTTTCGATTAATTGTAAGTGTATTATGTTTTCAACTACAGTTTTAACAGTTTAACAATATCCTATTTCTACAGCATGAAAAAGTATTCTTTAGGATACGTTAATCATATTGTGTAATGAAGTAATTGATTTGAATTTGAATGATTTTGAGTACATTTTTGGATTCTGTTTAGCAAAGCTAATTTTATGATAAAACCAAGTCGTCAAAAAATTCATTGTTGCATTAATATGTTTATATTATTTTCCCCTAGCTTATTACTGTTGCCCAGGCTTCCTTAAACCATGTCTATTTTCTCAAATACTGTCATTGGGCGTACTGTAATCATAAATCAGTTTAAATACCTGATACTCTAAAGCAAATTTTACAATCTGCATATCTTTCTTAGTCAAAAATGGTCTTGCTATCTTCCCTCCTCTTACAGCAACCAAGCACATGTTTTTCAATTCTCCGCCTTTAATCACTACGCATCTGATAGATTTGTCATCGATGTTTTTAATAGATTGCAAGACTATTTCGTCCTGAGCTATTGAAACCAACATCCCAATCTTAACTTCAACAGTTATATAAGCATTGTCAACGAATATTCTACTATTTGTGCAATGGTCGAAATCTGATAAATGAGCGCTTAATACAACATGGGTGCCTTCTTTAATGACAATGTGATCTTCTTCCTAAATGGAAAAAGATAAAATGATGCCATTAATACCTATTATGTTATGCAGCCATGCGCCTGATATCGCAACTTTTTTGACGGGCTTTTGATTGCGGTGTCATTATGTGGTGTTATTAACGCGCGCTTTACATCGAGTTCGACTATGCCAACTACTCATATAGTCAACTACTCACTTTAGCCGTAATAAGGGATCCTCGGAATAAGTTTATTAGTAATTTATTTTTATTTTATTTTATTTTAATTTATTCGGAAAACGAACAGTACACCTAGCTAATTACTTAAAATATACTTAGTAACTAAACACTATTTACATGTGTTCGCATATTGATACTAATTTTTACTCATTTGATTTATACAAATAAAAAGAAAGAAGATAACAATATACATTTCTACAAAATAAAGAGACAGAGTTACGTCAAGAACACAGCCTACCTGTTGAGAAGTCACATCAAAGCAATTTTTGGAAATGAAAGTAGAATTTTGTTTGATGATGAGTTGAATAGGTCAAACTCTAGTGAATCTAAGTGATTAATATAATTTGGTGACCTTATCATCATCATCATCATCATCATCATCATCATCTCAGCCGTAGGACGTCCACTGCTGAACATAGGCCACCCCCATGGTTTTCCAAAAGGACCAGTTGGAAGCGGCCTGCATCCAACGTCGTCCCGCGACCTTCCTCAGGTCGTCTGTCCACCGTGTCGGTGGACGACCTACGCTGCGCTTGACGGTCCGTGGTCTCCACTCCAGAACCTTTCGGCCCCATCGGCCATCTGTTCTGCGTGCTATGTGCCCTACCCACTGCCACTTCAACTGGCTAATCTTCTGAGCTATGTAGGTGACTTTCGTTCTTCTACGGATCTCCTCATTTCTGATTCGATCACATAGAGAAACCCCGAGCATAGCCCTCTCCATAGCTCGTTGTGCAACTTTGAGCTTATCTATGAGGCCCATAGTAAGAGACCACGTTTCAGTGCCATAAGTCATCAATGGTAACACACATTGGTCGACTCTTGTCTTGAGGCACTGAGGTATTTTTGACGAGAAGACTTCGCAAAGTTTTCGGAACGCTGCCCAGCCGAGTTGGATTCGACGATTGACTTCTTTCTCGAAGTTGGACCTGCCTAGTTTGACTGTCTGTCCCAGGTAGATGTACTCGTCAACAACTTCGAGAACTGAGTTCCCAACTGATATTGGGGTAGGTACAACATAGGCATTAGACATAATTTTCGTCTTATCCATGTTCATCTTAAGATCTACCCGTTGGGAAACTCGATGGAGGCCTTCGAGCATTGTACTGAGGTCTTCCATGGATTCTGCCATGACTACAATATCGTTGGCAAATCGAAGGTGAGTGATGTATTCGCCGTTAATATTGATGCCAAGTCTATGCCATTACAGAAGCTTGAAGGCGTCTTCCAATGTAGCGGTGAACAGTTTCGGAGATATAACGTCTCCCTGTCTCACGCCTCTTTGCAATGGAATTGCCTTCGAACTCTGCTCCTGTACTCGGACTGACATGTAGGCGTTTTGGTACAAGCACTTCAATATACCGATAGTCAATACGGCACCGCTGGAGAGACTCGAGCACTGCCCACGTCTCGATCGAATCAAAGGCTTTCTCATAGTCCACAAACGCTAAACAATGAGGCAAGTTATACTCTTCGGCCTTCTGTATAACTTGCCGTAGCGTGTGGATGTGATCTATGGTTCTATAGCCTTTTCGGAAACCGGATTGTTCCGGAGGCTGGAATTCATCAAACCTGCGACTGAGACGGTTCGTTATGACCTTCGAAAACAGCTTATAAACATGGCTCAAAAGCGAGATGGGTCTGTAATTTTTAAGTAAAGTGTTGTCACCTTTCTTGAAGAACAGCACCACCACGCTTTTGTTCCATGCTTCTGGCGTTGAACCTTCGAGTAAGACGGTATTAAAGAGCTTCTGAAAGACTTTAATTACCGGTGTTCCACCCGCTTTCAGAAGCTCAGATGTGATACCGTCATCACCAGGCGCCTTGTTGTTCTTAAGCTGTTTCAAGGCCATTCTAATCTCGTACAGGCTGATGTCCGGAATATCTTCGGTATAATGTCGGGTCAGCTTGGCTCTTGGGTCTTTGACCGAGCTGCTAACAGGTTTAGCGACCGAGGTGTATAGCTGTCCGTAGAAACTCTCTACCTCTCCTAATACTTCTGCTTTGGTATTATTATCTGCTTTGGTGACCTTATGAAAAATGAATTTTGTCTGTAATTAGTACTGCTGTGAGGAACATGTAAATAAGTTAGAATCCGGACAGATCTTGTAGGTACCCTCACTCCTATCCTGGACAAGAGATAAGGGCAGTCAATTTGGCTCTGAGCTATTTTTAAAAACATAACTATGTCTGATATTTCTCTTCGTTTATGGAGAGGTAGAATATGATGTCTCATACATCTCGAATTGTAATTATCATCACAATTTTTGCACTTGTACTGTAGATGCCCAAGAATCTTTTCTGGATAGATTCCAACCTATTAATTTACAATTCGTATCTTGGGCTCCAAACCTGTGAACAATACTCAAGTATGCTACGCACGTATGAACAGTAATAAATAGTATGAACAGAGTTTTAATGACTTGATGACTGTTACTGAACTGAGAACTTGACCTGATAATATAACCCATTGATTTGTTGTATTTATTGGCTATGCTATCGATATGTTTTTCGTATGTAAGCTTAGAGTCATGGATTACGCCTAAGTTGCGTATAACATCTACTCTTCTTAGGTCTTGGCCTCTAAGTTGATAGCTATATTCAACTTATTAGTTTTACGTGTAAAAGATATTATGTTACATTTATCTACATTAATGTCTAATTTGTTAGTCGATTACAGTAATTTTCAAATCTACATAAATCTTCTGCCAAACAATGACAATCCCTAATGGTATGAATCTGTTTAAACATTTTCATGTCATCTGCGTATAACACAAATGGAGTATATTTGAAACAAGAAGATATGTCGTTGATAAAAATGTTAAATAATAGCGGACCTAATAAGTAGCCCTGAGGTACCCCAGAGGGCGCAAAATTCCCTGAAGATGAGTAGCCCTTAAGTACAACAGCTTGGGATCTGTTTTGAATGTATGAAGTAAACCACCTAAATAGATTCCCATGGATACCGGCCGGTAATAATAAGCTAAATGTTCGTAGATAGCTTACTTTTGTAGTTCTAAACGTTTTGTCAAAAGTCTTATAAGTTATCCAAGATAAAAAGTGAATACAATTTTATTTGCATATATTGGTTTACATTGTTCCAATCATGTTAAGATTTTTCCAAAAATTGTAGGGCATAACATTTGTGACAAATTTTAACCTCAATATTTTTTCCTGACCTCAACGTTTTTCGCTATAGAAGGCTTTGTTATATAGGCAGCCATACGTAACGTATGCAGGGTATTAACATTTTCTTGTACTGATAAATAGAAACCTAAAGTATTTCTATCTAGTATGAGTGTTGTGAAACCATAGTAAATTTGTATTTTCTGATCAAGCGATTGTAATTATTGCCCATGTTTATTCGTGTTGTTTATTACGATGACAGTTTCGGAATCCTTCAACTATAGCCTGTATACATCAGTGAATAATAAATAATGGGCTTGATAATGGCACATTTCAAATGTCTGCAGGTTGAATGTTCCACTCATATAATATACTTTAATTAAACCTCTATATAATTTCTTTCTTCGCATAATAAACACTGTACTTACTCCTTCAAGTATCCCAGTCCTGACAATACAAGTCTTGAGCTCAACGCAAGTAGCAACTGGCCAGTCCATAACAGAGTGTTTTGAACGTAAGATATCAGTAGCCTTGTCCACTTTGCCTATAAGTTTAAGTTGTGCTCCCCTCGTGCAGTGTGACGTTTTGAACCTAATCACATTCATACCAGCTTCCATCATCTTTTGGATATCGACGTGTTCAATATTTGGATCTTCTGGAAAGTATTATCTAATATTAAGTATTATCTGGAAAGGATTAACATGACTGATTATACTTTGATATCATTTATGTTACATAATATGTAAGCACCCTATCCACAAACCATAAAGATATGTGCAAGGCACTGTTATAACCAAACAACACATTGATTTATTATAAGGCTGGTTTGAGTGCTCGCCCGAGCGTCCGCGCGTACCGTCGGTCCTGAGGATACGCACAACCGATCGTACGGTATAAGCTTGCGTAACGCGATACGATAACGCTTAGTCAATAGAAGAATATAGAATCTATCTTTAACCCATATTGTACATGGAAGATTTTACTCAGTACTTTACATAAAACTTGTAGGTAATTATTGTAAAGAATACTATTGACATGTATAATGTTTTACCAAGAGTAACAATTATTGGGCTCCTGCGACGTTTATAGGGGTGTCGATTCATAATGTCCGGATTGCTGAAGTCTGTGTTTTCATATATAATTTCCTCCGCTTGTGATGTGAGCAGATTACTACTAACTTGCTCCATATCCCCTCAAAATAAGTATGCTTTTATGAAACTGTTGTACAAATTACAAAGCACAAATTAGAAAAATAAATTCACAGACAAATATAGAATAACTTATATACATAGGCTAAAATATATACTAGGATACCTATCATAGACCAAAATATATACTAGGAAAATACCTATATGGAGAAGATAAATCATAGATAATACACTATATTGGGGATAAATATCACATAAATATTACAAAGAGAATATAAACACTTCGTTTTAGTCGAATTCAAGTTTCCTATCCGTCAGGTATTATATTCATCTATGCTTTCCTTAAGCTGAACGCACATTGGAGTCACGACGGTTTTAAGACAGAATTTCCTCACATAGACAAGTCTTTCTTAAAACTAAAACCAAATGGTTTTGCCTATGACACGTCGCACATCTACGAGTAAAACTAAACTGTTTTGACTATGAGACAATTTTATCTATAAGACGTTTTGTTTGAAATGTGCGCGTAGTCTGTCTAAAAACTATCGTGACCCAAGTCTGCGCTCAGCCTAAGTTATGTTACTCTAATTCAAAGAATAAAGTTATATACATCTTCTTCTTCTACTTTGCTTCTATTTTGGTTTTTATGTTGGTATACGTTACCCTGACAGTGTCAAATTTTAGGGTATGAGCAGACTTTAGTATCTAAAGTTTTTAGCGGATACAAAAAGAGGATCGCTCGCCTGACTCCAAATTCTGAGTATTCCACATTATATATTTTCCGATATCTTGATAATCCGTAATCTTAATTTTCCAAATTAAAATTTTACAATTTCGTAATTTTCTCAATTCTTTACTTTTCAAATTACAAATTGTACAAATTCTTACATTCCCGAGCAAGTACAAGTAGATACATAAATCAAAAATAAATAAATCCGGATCCAGAACTGATGGAATTATGTATGTACTTTTAGTGACATAGAATATTCTAAAAATGTACATTCTTCTAAACATAAAATAATGTACCTGCACAAACATTCTACTTAAACCAACATTACTTGTTTTAATATTCTTCTGGTGATGTTTTTCCTTATCCTAATAAATAGATCATCAATTATGTTTTCTTCGTATTTTCACCAAACTTTATTAATAATTTCCTTTAATATAGTATTCTAGGAACCGTATTTACAGTCCAGTTTTAAAACACTTTATATTGATACAACTTTGACTTGACATACAATAAAATCATGAATTATGTTTATAGATAAATAGTACTTAGATAAATATATATATAACAGTTAGTAGTAGTTAAAAAGCATTGATGAAAAGTTTCTATCACAATTATACTTGGAAAAATCATAATGTGGAATATTACGAATCCGCAAAATTAAGAACGTGTAAATATAATAATGCGGAAAATCGGAAAATCCAGAATATGAAATAAATAGAGTTAGGAATAATATTAATGTGGACAATATTCGAACTTGGAATGAATTAATAATTTAGAATAAAAATCTGACATCATCCCGAAGCTATTGAAATGGTGAATTGGTTATAAATGAAAAATACGACAAATTTCGTTCATGGCAAAGTCAAATAATGTAGATACTTATACATGAATTTTTATCCCAAAATAAGGAATGCAATAGTAATATTCTTTTGTTAGTTACTGACTATATGAGGACTCCTGTCTCACTTACTCTTTAACCTGAGTTCCCAAGGGGTACATTTTCTTCAATTAAATAAATAAATAATAAATTAAAAAAAACTTAATAAATTTGGTGCAGTTTGTCTTACAGTATTTATCCACATTGTACATGTGTATTTAAGATACAGCGATTACCATTATATTTTGGATTTAGGCTCAAATAGCATTTAGGATAAACATACGTTATATCTTGGGCACTCGTACGTACTCGTACATACTAAAATTTATTACTGCAAAAAATATATTATACATGATGATATTTGTCCCGAAATAACTGTTTGTATTGATTATGTACGAGTATATTACGAATTGCTCGCAGCGGAGCTTGACTTGGCGATCTTAACCATATTTATTGTAGTCTTTGATCTTAACCGATCAACCAATGTTAAGCAACGCTTGCTGCCGTCAGGAATTTGATGGGTGACAGCTAGTGGCATTACTCAACTGAGCGGTCTCGTGCTTCGGAGGGCACGTTAAGCCTTCGGTCCCGGCTTTTTGTTTTAGGACAACAGTCGTAAGGCTATGCCGAAGACCTTTCGCCTGAAAAACTTCGACATGGGTTGGCCACTAGCCTATCCACCAAGCCGCACTGCGCCCGCGTTTTGGATTGTGGCCCAACTCCTCTCACTGAGAGGAAGACTCAATTCCTAGCAGTGGGAACATATTGAGCTGATTAAGATTTATTATGACGGGTATACACCTTCCTAAATGAGGAAGCTGGGTAATTGGTGTCACTAACTGAAAGATTATCAACTTATGATTTAAAGTATATTCTGTTTGCCACACTAAGCTCGGTATTCCAGAAAGACGCTCAGTTGTGACACTTGAGTACAGATCTGAGTAAATTTTGTGTGGCATTTACTGCCAAATCGTGAAATAGAATACAGGCTAATCTAAAGCCAAGATACTCACTAGAAATGTAGTGACCCGCCGAGCGGCTCCTCTCGCTTGGTCTTGGTGCAGTGGTGGAATCTGGAGGGCCTGGTTTCGATCCCCGATTTAGAATGTTATTGGATTTTCTACCAAAGAAATTCTCAATAGCCTGTAGAATAGAGTCTGGAGCAGTGCTCCGTAAATGGTAATGGGCTCGCCCCATAATAAATGGGACCAAACACATAGAGGATGTATGGGCGTAGGTTGTGTTTAAAAATAACATGCTATCTAACAAAATAATAATGTAAATCCGACTACGCGTTAATGGATTACAACGTACTTTGAATTTCACTTTGTCTCGCAAAGGAACCTTACATAATTTGAGATAAAAAGTATATTAATTTTAAAGAACTAAAAACCAAATCTAAGATATGATATAGTACCAACGTCAGCTTTAGATGGTCATACGTTCAAAGAATCTTTTACATTCCGAATTTCAAGTTATTTGGACCAAATAATGAGCGTTGTGATGTCTGTAATTTCTGAACACAAACCTACTCTTCAAATATTTACAGGGTAATCTTCAATGTATTTTTATTATATTATACCTTTAAAGTACTTACAATTTTTATGTGTGTTACCTCTGAACTCTTTTCTAAGTGAACCGCTTTTGATGTTGTCCCAATTTTATAATAATAAAATAGATCTAAATCTGTCCAATATTGTTTTCATCTATTTTTACTATTTTATGATATTGATTGCCGTGGGGTACCGGCTTAGAATAGTACCCCCCCAACTCTACCCATGGGTGCGTAAAAATCTGCTAAGGGATAACAATCGGAAGGTGGGCAGCAGCACCTTCCCAGTATTAAAACCCCAAAACTGCGCTCGCCAACCCGCCTGCCAAGCGTGGCGAGTATTGGCAAAAATCCCCCCTATGGATTTGATAAAAAGAACCAGGCCCCCAGTCCCCGGCAGCCCCGCTATTCCTGGCTACGGTAGCGGCCACGGTAACGGTGGGGCAGGGGGTGCTAAGAATCCCCGGCAGACGCCCGGCTACCACCCCCAACGACGACGACTGGCCCTGGTGACACACAACATACGCACAATGAGGACAGACGAGAAGATATATGAGCTGGAAGTAGAAATGAGTAAGTTACACTGGGATATTGTGGGGTTATCTGAAGTCCGTAAAGCGGGTGAGGACACGATAACCCTAAAACCAGGTACCCTACTCTACTACCGGGAGGGCGACCAACAGTCCCAAGGTGGTGTCGGTTTTAGTAGCGTCGACCAAAGCAGAAGTATTAGGAGAGGTAGAGAGTTTCTACGGACAGCTATACACCTCGGTCGCTAAACCTGTTAGCAGCTCGGCCAAAGACCCAAGAGCCAAGCTGACCCGACATTATACCGAAGATATCCCGGACATCAGCCTGTACGAGATTAGAATGGCCTTGAAACAGCTTAAGAACAACAAGGCGCCTGGTGACGACGGTATCACATTCTTCGAGCTTCTGAAAGCGGGTGGAACACCGGTACTTAAAGTCCTTCAGAAGCTCTTTAATACCGTCTTACTCGAAGGTTCAACGCCAGTAGCATGGAACAAAAGCGTGGTGGTGCTGTTCTTCAAGAAAGGTGACAACACTTTACTTAAAAATTACAGACCCATCTCGCTTTTGAGCCATGTTTATAAGCTGTTTTCGAAGGTCATAACGAACCGTCTCAGTCGCAGGTTTGATGAATTCCAGCCTCCGGAACAATCCGGTTTCCGAAAAGGCTATAGAACCATAGATCACATCCACACGCTACGGCAAGTTATACAGAAGGCCGAAGAGTATAACTTGCCTCATTGTATAGCGTTTGTGGACTATGAGAAAGCCTTTGATTCGATCGAGACGTGGGCAGTGCTCGAGTCTCTCCAGCGGTGCCGTATTGACTATCGGTATATTGAAGTGCTTGTACCAAAACGCCTACATGTCAGTCCGAGTACAGGAGCAGAGTTCGAAGGCAATTCCATTGCAAAGAGGCGTGAGACAGGGAGACGTTATATCTCCGAAACTGTTCACCGCTACATTGGAAGACGCCTTCAAGCTTCTGGAATGGCAAGGACTTGGCATTAATATTAACGGCGAATACATCACTCACCTTCGATTTGCCGACGATATTGTAGTCATGGCAGAATCCATGGAAGACCTCAGTACAATGCTCGAAGGCCTCCATCGAGTTTCCCGACGGGTAGGTCTTAAGATGAACATGGATAAGACGAAAATTATGTCTAATGCCCATGTTGTACCTACCCCAATATCAGTTGGGAACTCAGTTCTCGAAGTTGTTGACGAGTACATCTACCTGGGACAGACAGTCAAACTAGGCAGGTCCAACTTCGAGAAAGAGGTCAATCGTCGAATCCAACTCGGCTGGGCAGCGTTCCCGAAACTTCGCGAAGTCTTCTCGTCAAAAATACCTCAGTGCCTCAAGACAAGAGTCTTCGACCAATGTGTGTTACCAGTGATGACTTATGACACGACGTGGTCTCTTACTATGGGCCTCATAGATAAGCTCAAAGTCGCACAACGAGCTATAGAGAGGGCTATGCTCGGGGTTTCTCTACGTGATCGAATCAGAAATGAGGAGATCCGTAGAAGAACGAAAGTCACCGACATAGCCCGGAAGATTAGCCAGTTGAAGTGGCAGTGGACAGGGCACATAGCACGCAGAACAGATGGGCGATGGGGCCAAAATGTTCTGGAGTGGAGACCACGGACCGGCTAGCGCAGCGTAGGTCGTCCACCGACACGGTGGATAGACGACCTGATGAAGGTCGCAGGACGACGTTGGATGCCGCTTCCAACCGGTCCTTTTGGAAAATCACGGGGGAGCCCTATGTTCAGCAGGGGACGTCCTACGGCTGAGATGATGATGATGATGATATTGATTTATTATAGGTAAATGTTTAAAATGTAAAATTTTCGTAGGTGTGTAAGGTTTTAAGGAGTAAAATACATTTCTTAAAGTTTTAATAATCAAATTAATTGTTTGTATCGTCTGTAGTTTAAAAAACACTTTCTCTAAGTTTTTAATTAATTCATTCATTTATTTTTTGTTTCTAAATAATGTCACATATCAATATCACGGGTAATAACTTGCTTAGTCCTACTATACCAGTAGAAAATGTACCAATACAATATAATATTTTTTTGTAACGATGGTCCGATTGATAGAAACACAAGCAATGAAAAAATGCCCGTGGATCGACTAGTAGAACTCCGCGATCAGACCACTGGCGTGCCTCTCAGGTTTCATGTCCAGATAACTTTTCACGTAAGTTTGCGTTAATTGCAGTAACATGATTGGCTAAATGTTCACGTTCGTTTAAAAGTAATTCTCATTACCTATAGACCGTATCCGGCATACTCTTAAACCTAGCATAAAATACTGTGAGCCACCGTCGGAATGCAAATCGGACGAGGAAACCCGACTAGGTTACCGACTAGGTAGGACCGAGGAAACTTACTAGATGGTAGGCCTCTTGTGCAAGAGGACGTCATGGTTGATACTACTGCATGCCAGATATTCTACCGCGAAGCAATAGTAAGCAAGTATTACTATGTTAGGGTGTAAAGGAAACTGTAGCATTACTGTATGCTTGTCGGGCTTTAGTCTTTTTAAGTAATTACTTAAAGAAAAGTAATTACTTAAGCAAAGATTTCGATTCTATAGACTAGAATTTGCTTGAAGTAAGAACCATCAAAGGCTAGAGTTCTTAGCCGAGCAATAGTCACTATTTTGGTTACGCAATGAGAATACGTCAATTTTACGTTAAAGTTGATAAATGACATTCGCACACAAGTTTGAACTCTGAAGGATCTATTGTACTGTAAAATTTAAAATTCCATTACAGCCACCTAATACAAGTGTAAAAAGATACACCCAATTTCGATAGGGTTATGTCATGCGTTTACGCAGTAAGTAATGTTCATTGCTCGGCTATATGATATGATTGAAGTTTTCTATCGTCAACTGCTTACTTCATTAGAAAATAGCTTAGCAACTAGTAATTACTTGTTTATAAATACGGCTGTAAGATTTTATGTTGAAGTATTATATCGTGAAGTAACTACTTTATTGAGAAATTACTTCATCATCATCATCTCAGCCGGAAGACGTCCACTGCTGAACATAAGCCTCCCCCACAAATTTCCAAAAGGACTGGTTGGAAGCGGCCTGCATCCAACGTCGTCCTGCTTATCAGGTCGTCAGTCCACCTTGTCGGTGGACGACCTACGCTGCGCTTTTTGAGAAATTACTTAGCAGCAAGTAATTACTTGTTTATAAATACGAGTGTAAGTATCTGTCTAGGTTACTTTCTAGGAAAGAAGTGGATGTATAACTAAAACTTTCGAAAGGGATTGACGACATTAACGTTTCACGATTTTGTACGCGTTGCCTACACTCATGCACCGTAATAAACACTTTACGGTTAATGATTAGCACACACGTTGCAGTTCCTAGAAAAGTAGGTCGATTTCTGCGAATTCTATTGTATTATTGGCCAAATATGGCGAATAGCAAGTCAACGGGTATAGATAGTAGATCACTTGTATTCAAAGGTGTTGGAAGGTGAACCCCATGATATGAACTGTAGGGCTATTATGTATCTTAGTTGCTAACAAATGTTGATAGAAATCGAAAAAAATGGCGACTCTTTGCCAGCTCCAGTCATTGACTAACTACTAACATTTTTGATTACTGGAGTTGCCAAAAGTGAGACAGAACCGCAATTTTTCAAGATTTCAATCAACATTTGTTAGCAACTGAGATACATAATAGCCCTACTGAACAGCTGTTTGGTGGTGCTGTATTCGGAGCGAGTGTAGAGCACACGCGGATTTGCCGATTTTCAGGCGAACTTACGCTGGCTGTTGGCTGATGGAACGGGATTGAGTAAAGTAAAGGAAGGTTAGAATGAGTAAAGTGAGTGTGTCACATGTGTTATGTAGCAATATTGTATAATATTGCGTAGATAAAACAATTAAAAAATATTCGGTGATTAGACATTAAGAATAATAAGAATCGAATATTATTTCTACTAAACGGTGATTATCAATTCTCATGATTTGCCACTGCCACTAAATAAGGTTACCAATAGTGAATTACTTGACAGTTATTTTGTAAAAAAAATATCTTCTGAAGATTTGATAATATGTATCATTTTGAATACTGGTTTAAACACAAATAAATTAATTTTTTTATACAGAAATATATTTATATATTATATATTTATTATATGTAAAGTAAAAAAATAATAATTAAGAAATAATTATAATTAACAAAAAAATGTATAAATTAGCAAAATATATATGCTATAAATGATTATTTTCTAAGTATTATAAAATGTTTCTTCTTACTTAAGCATATTCCAATGTTAGTAAGGGCAATTTAATCTGGAAATAAATATAACATTATATCATAATCTATAAATATAAAAATTTTACCTCTATTTCTCCTGGTCACGCTATAACTTGAGAACGGCTTCGCCGATTTCTTTCGTCTTATATATAATATATATATATATAATATATATATATATATATATATATATATATATATATATATATATATATATATATATAAACGTATTATATTATTATAATATTTTATAATACGTCGTAGAAGGTTTTTATTTATAAAACATAATTAAAATTAAAGGATAAGACGAGGCTAAAGACCGAGCCTACTACGCGAACGAAGTCGCGGGCAGTCGCATTCAGTTATTGGAATGTATCTCAAAAACGACTGAACTGAATTTGATAAAATTTAAATGGGACCCTACGGGAAGCACCAGCTTTCAAACAAAAAAAAAGAAATTTTAGAATCGGTTATCCCAGTCGAAAGTTATGAGGTAACAAACATAAAAAAAACATACAGTCTAATTGAGTACCTCCTCTTTTTTTTGGAAATTGGTAGAAAAAATACTGTTTCTCGTTACACTACCTATATGGTACTTTGAAGGCCACGTCCATGCCCTATAACCCCCTATGAGAGATGTTTTCTTTTAATACCTGAGTAAGTTGTATAGATTTACACAACACAAATAAATTTATTAAACCTTTGACTAAAGCTAAGCGCGATTATAAAGATTAGATTTAATTGGCATTTGTAACGAGATTTCTTGACTCTTATTAATTGCTAGCTGGTGCCCGCGATGTCGACTGCGCAGGATTAGTATGTCGAGTAGCTTGTTACCTTCTCCAAAGTCATATCTATCTTTATAACAAATTATCATAAAATATTTTAATGGTTATATGAGTAAATTTAAGTTCTTAGTAAATGAATCAGTAAACAGTAATAATAAAATACAGTACATACGTACATACGAAAAAATTGCATTTCATAACACTTGACGGTATTTGTGTTATATAACATCACCCTTGACGGTCGCCGAGCACGTCTAGTGTATCGAGTTGTCAAAATTATAGCGTGATTTTGTCTAAGCTATCAGAAATTGACACAAACTTTGACAGAACGGTCATCATTACGATCTTGACGTAAGCGGAGATCTTGTTATTTTGTCTTTGTTGTGCTCATGAATATTACGCTTTTTCACCCGCGTGTTGATGAATGATGATGAAAAGTAACCATTGTGTTAATCCAGCGACTCATCTTCCTCCATACAAAATTTCATCAAAATTGGCCTCGCCGTTTGAGCGTAAAGGTGTAACAAACATCCACACCATAGCTTATTTGACAGACAAGATGGTCTTATTACTGAGACTGCGCTCCGGACACATTCCACTGAATAAGTTTGCTCACCTACATAGGCCGTAAGAAAAGTTATCCTATGTGCTTGCAATAAAGCACAAGTTGCGTACCACATACTAATAGAATGTATCCAAAACGAAGGACCTCGTCATTAAGTATACGCTAATGCGAGGCACAGGGGTAGTGAGGGTCGGCTGATTAGGCGATTGGTGGTTCGATCCTTTCTTTGGGCTTGAACATTCAATGAAGGTAACATTGTAATGAAATCTAGATCATGATGGGAGAGCACTCTCTAGTGCCCACCAGATTAGCTATGAACCGGAAGCTTGTTCACCTGTCATGAAGTACCTCACGTCGTGTTCCGGCAGCCATTTTCGAGAGTTCGAGAGCTATTTTAGGTCAGACGTGATACCACCTTCGACTGCATCATCACTGACTATCAAGTTCAATGGTAGTCAACCTCTACAGTCATATTTGATATATATAATTAGTTTATGGTTTGCATGTATGAATTGTGTAGCTCCAGACCTAGTATATTTTTCTTAACATACCATCATATCATTTCAATTGAAATTTACACAAGTAAAAACCTCTGATAGACGAACGATGGATGGGCAAATAGCATTGCGAAAATTTGAGGAGTTCCATTGGACCCCTACATTGTTTTTTAGTAAAAGAAATTATGTAAATACCTAATCTTTTTGCTTTCTTCTGTGACGACTGTCCAAGTACTAATATTGTCAGCAAAAGCGCTCATTGGCAAAGATTTCTTCAAAACCACGTATCGGGCTCCATACGTAAGGAAATCATACTTCACACCATAGCTTACTGCGAATTTGATACGCTCTTCCATTTCTTCAAACCAGCTTAATTGTGGAGGTTCTGTTGAGAATCAAACGTTTGATCATTGATCTTTACTAATCTTATAGATTTTTTTTTGCCGAACTTGTGGGATCGAATTAATGGACTTCCTTGATTATTCGTTTTTAATAAATAATGTAATCGACTTACTATCATAAACAATGGGTATCACACCTCTACGAATTTGCAATCGTCTTGCCACCACAAGTTTCGTGCAGACTGCTAGTATCACAGCCTCGGGAGCCATTTGGGATAACCATGCTGCCGTCACTCCTGTTACTGTCAACACTATGATGACCACAGCACCTGATGCTTTGGCTAAAAGAGCACAAGCCGTAACGCAAGTTTCAGCTGCATTTGCAGGGATTCGATACTGCAAATAAAAATTTATATTAAAAAATACTAAACCGGCTGCTGATGTATGTGTATTATAGGTCCGATCCTCCACCCTCACCCTTTCTATCTTTTCCTTCCTATCTTCCTTGCTCAAAGGTCCTCGAGATCTCCTCTGGTATTGCGGATGTCCGTGGGCGACGGTGATCTACTATCAGGTGAGTCGCTTGCTCGTTTGCCAACCTATCCCATGAAAAAATATGCTGCCATGCGTTTTTACATCTAAATTGAACACTTTACTTTTACTGTTTCTAAAGCGTACATAATTTTAAATTGCATAATACACATACATAAACACTAAATATATTTTACTATACTTACGTTAGCGTAATGATAGTAAAATTTCTAATATGTATTGGATATGGCTTAAAATATAAACACTACGTACTTCTAATTTGTTTTGCATTCTAGGATTTATCTACACTATATAACGTATAATTGCATAATGACTATGATGAATATGTATATAATATAGATAGAAACATTCTTTATTGCAACACCACAGTATAAAATACAACAACCTATTCAAAAAGTTACTCGATCTCTTCCAGACAACTATAATATGATATTTTGAAATTGAAATTGACTACATTGCTTTCGTCATCCCGAGACATAGCTGTTTAGTTCTATTTATACAGTAACTTAGACAGATCCTTTCAAACCCTTCGAGGTAGAATAAAAGCACGGTGTCGGTACCCACCATGTCAGACGTTTACAAAAGTAACTTGACGCTGTAGGGGGTAAGCACCACCTACTCTGTCACATATTTGTACAACCGGTATCGGGGTAAGGTAATTTGATTAAACAGAAAATTCTCCAACACACATACCTCATCAATTATTCTCCAAAAATCATTCTGTTCAGACGAAAGAGGTTCAACAGCCTTGCAGATCTCATTTATGTGCTTCATTGCTTGTATCATATGTGCTGGGTTCGCGTGGTGCCTCATTACAAACCCTGCACCTTGCATCACCGCATTTGTGACGTCATCGATGTCACAACCGGAAATGGTGCCACTTGTTAGAGTACGTTCGAGGATGTTGCCGGATATGAAGAAAGGTACACCTTTCTATGTAATCAGTAAAACAAATTATTGAAATGACTATTACATAAATTTAGTGTATAATGTGTAGTATGTAATAAATAATCCACACGGGGCACGGGAGCACGCGCATTTAAAACGCGCACGCAAAGTTGCGCGTCACTTTCAGCGTCATTTGTGTATTAGCTCACTTGCAAGCGGTGTCGCTCACTCTAAAAGATACAAATCCATGGAAATAAATTATATATATTCCTTTAGGGTGAATTTATAAAAAGTCCTTTATTAGATTTATAAAATTCCTTATTTTCACTGAGAAATATGGATTTAATAACGTAAAACTTATCGGATAGATCCAACCATAGTTAAGTGACGAGTGCTAATCGAGACGTCATCGAAGCAGGCGTCCCGAGCATTCCTTGAAAAATACCACCATATGTGATTGAAACTGTAGTAGGATCTATTCGATAAGTATTACGTGAGTAATCGCGTATTTCTCAGTGAAATTTAGCAAACCACGTTTTTTATAACAAACTCTTCCTTAGAGGATGCTTAAAAATGTAAAAGGCATCGACTGTCAAAATTACAAGTTTGTAGCCCCAGCAGTTTAGGCTCTGTGTTGATGAATCAGTCAGCACGAGTAATTTGTATAAAGGTGTTTTTTATAGAGGTATACACATTCAAAATAAAAAAAAAACAATTAAAATGGCAATATGTATGATAGTGGTTTTATAAGGCAATATTATACCATTATTGTTCAAATATGATTTCAGGCATATGAGCGCCACGGCTAGGTCGAATGAAGCGCAATCGTGAAGTCTGATTTTCGACAACTTTATCAAGCAACTGGGGTCGTATATCAGCAATAACATGGATAATTTAGACTTCCAAATGATTTAACATCTCTGGTGTATCAGCCCCCTAAAGAAAGTTATCTAAAGGTGTGTGATCACACGATTTTCGAGGCTAGTTCACAGGTCCATTACGCGAAATTATGCAACCACCAAATGTTTCCCGCATAAAATTGATGGTGCCGCCCGCTGTGTAGCGTATTGCCCCATCTTATTGAAACTAAAGCTTTGTCTCATCAATGCCATTTAATTGAGATACGAAGAAGTCAGCATTCATGTTTCTGTAGCATACCCTAGTATTGTTTTAAAAAACATGGGCCAATGATTCCACCTGCTTGTAAAGGATAATGAGATGGCAAACCGTGCTGACTACAAATCTGTCAACTATCAAATTGACAGTATGTAGAAACAGTATTGCCAGTTTAATCGGTCCGAATCAGCAAGACTCCGGTTCATTCATAAATCTTTTGTATAGCGTAAACCTGATGCGGACAGATTTAAAAACCATACCTCTAAAAACACCTTTTATGTATAATTATATATATAAATTTCCGTTTGTTGCCGTGGTTCAATAGCGGAGTTCTAAGTCAAAGTCAATGTCAAAATCATTTATTCAATTTAGGCATCAAAGACGCGCTTATGAAAGTCAATTTTTCATTATAATGTACTTTAAAGACTACCGCCGCGTTCCAAAATATATAGAGCCTACCGAGAAGAAGCGGCAAGAAACTCGGGGCCATTCTTTTTATATAGATGTTTTTACAATATTTTTACTTAGGTACTACAAATATTAGCTCCAGTGTGTTGCCTTACAAAAGAGAACATAATAATGGTATCAGTAGGGCAAGACACGCTACACTTTGACATCTTAGTACACGAGTAGATAGATCCTGGAGTGATCAGTCCCAAGCTGTTTTATCCTCCAAGTAATCCGAAATTTTGTAATAACCTTTTTGACAGAGTTTAGTTTTAATAGTAATTTTAAACTTATTAATAGGCAAATCTCGGATAACATTGGGAACTTTATTATAGAATCGTATACATTGTCCCATAAAATAATGACTTATTCTGTGGAGACGCGTTACATGTACGGATAGCTTGTGCTTATTTCGCGTGTTGATGGAATGAGCATCACTCCTTTTATCAAAACTGCTAATGTTTTTCTTTACATACATTAGATTTTCATAGATTAACTGAGAGACAACAGTTAGAATGTTTATGTCTTTAAACTTCTGTCTAAGGGAACTGGTTGATCCATGGACATTTTTTTGCCTGTGGTTCTATCTGTACCGGTGGTCACCTGTAGTGGTGTTGAGTGTCACAATATATTGTGATTAGGTTGAAACGGCATTGTACTAAATGAAGTGACTGGGTCCACGGGTATAATATCAACGACGTACAAATATACGGGTATGCACAAATATTGTTGAGATTTTAAAATGTATTGATTATGATTAGTTGATTGGATTATCCAAGAATTAACTTAAGAAATGGCAAATTTGTTTACTTTATTCTTTATTCTGATACCCTATCACAATATTACTTCGAGTGAAGGGCACTGCATCAAGTGTAATTAGGTACTGTGTAAAACTACAATTGTAATCTTTGGGTGACACTGCAACTGTCAGGGGCAAGCTTATCACCAGACGCACCACTTGCCTCTCTCGTCACTAGACCGCATAAATACAAATATATTATGTCTTCCTCGTTTAAGGGGTCATACTAACCGTCATACTACCCTAATTCAAGAGTATATTTATTCGTTTACATTATGTTTTTTTTTATCAAATTTTGTTAAAAATTCAATTAAGCATTATTGTATTGCAACTAAACTTTTACCTGTTTACATTTAGCGCTGACATGCATCTGGATAGAGACCATTTTTTGTTGATTTATTATTTCGCAAGCCAAAAATTCTCGTGCCAAAATGATCCCGTCTGAAAACTAAAATTAAACAAAGGAAATATAACCACGTACGCATTTAGAACCAACAAAAGTAGAGAAACAAGTATAATGTTTATATTCTTTATTTTATAGTAAATAACATACCATTAAACGTAGTATCTTAAGACGTATGTACAATACAAAAATTCTTTATTGAGTAACCAATCTTATAGAAAACAAAACATAATACAGTAAAAAAGCACTACAGTAGATTGGACAATTGGCGGCCTTATCGCTATAGCAATCTCTTACAGGCAACCATGCATGGAGATAATTCTTTATAGTAATGCGGTAGTTAGTAGATGGTACATAAAAACAAACATTTTTATTTTGGAAATAAGTGCTAATAGATAATTAAAAATATATATATAATATAAAATAACAAATAATGATTATGTATTAGTATACATAATATTAAAATAAAAAACATAAATACAATATTTTATTAAATAATAATAAAATATAATATTCAGTAGGTGCTTGATAAATATTGCTTCGTATGTATTGCTTGAATAATTGTGAAAAATACAATTATATACACTAGACATTAGACTTACGGACTGTTTAGCATTGCACAATATTACTCGAGCAATTTAAACAGATATATTAAACTTTAACCGTTACATTGAGTCCAGGTGGGGAAGTAACACACCTTTGCCAAATAGTAAACCGTTAAGCAGTAGTGTGCAAACATAACTAAGTTTCATCGAAGGGCAAGAGATTTAAAATCTGATATCTGAGGATGAGCGTAGTACATGCAGGGTTTCGAACTCAAGAGGCTGCAATTGTCCAGGCGTGGTTGGCCGCCCCCACACACCCAGAAGTAGACGTCGCAGCAGCCCATTTCCGCGAGGCGGTGACGGCCGTGTGCGATTCGGCGATGCCGAGGTCTCGGAGGCGCCCCGAACGCCGCGAGGTGTACTGGTGGTGCACGGAGATTGCAGATCTTCGAGCCACCTGCTCGGCGGCTCGTCGGCCTTACACCCGCTGCAGGAGGCGACGCAATGGCCGTACCGACGCCCAGCTGTCAGCCGAGCAGCTTGCGACTGAAGGCCAATTGTACGGTGTATATCGAGATGCCAAGCGGGAGCTGCAGCTGGCCATCAGTCAAGCAAAATCGCGGGCCTGGGGTGAGGTGCTGGTAGGCCTCGACAGGGATCCCTGGGGGCGTCCATACAGAGCCGCTCGGAATAAGTTCCGTGGCCAGACGTCTCCGATAGCAAAATCCCTGGAGCCGGAGCTACTGGGCAGGGTGTTGGAGGGGCTCTTCCCAGTCACGGATCGTGACTACAGCCCTCCATCGATGTCACCATCCTGCCCAGAGGAACTAGACCTGGCCTCCATCCCACCTGTCACAGAGCTGGAGATGGAGGGTGCTGTCGGCCGCCTATGCAGGAAGAAGACGGCCCCAGGACCAGACGGGATCCCGGGGCGAGTCTTGAGAATTGCCCTAGGGGAATTAGTAAGTCAGCTTCGGGTAGTCTTCGACGCGTGCCTCACGTCGGGACGGTTCCCGAAGCTGTGGAAAGATGGCCGGCTGTGCCTTCTGAGGAAGGAAGGTCGAGCCGTGGACTCGCCGTCTGGGTATAGACCCATTGTCTTGCTGGATGACACGGGCAAGCTGCTTGAGCGAGTGGTAGCTTCTCGTGTCATCCGGCACCTGGAGGGTACTGGGCCTGGGCTGTCGGAGGCCCAGTTCGGGTTCAGAGCGGGAAGGTCTACCATTGACGCCCTGCTCTGGCTCAAGCAGTGGACGCAGGATGTTGTCAACGAGGGAGAAAAGGCGTTGGCTGTCTCGCTTGATATAGCTAACGCCTTCAACAGCCTCCCTCATGAAGTCATACAAGAGGCGCTCAAATACCATGGAGTGCCCTTGTATCTGCGGAGGCTGCTGGCCGATTACCTCCAGGACCGCGCGGTCCTGGTGGAAGGACGCGATGGTTTGAGGCACTATCGCGTCTCCTGCGGTGTTCCGCAGGGCTCGGTGCTGGGACCGCTCCTGTGGAACGTAGGCTACGACTGGGTGCTTCGTGGTACGCTTCCTGCAACCATGCGGGTTGTGTGCTACGCGGATGACACTCTGGTCGTGGCCAGGGGGAGGGACCTCAGGGAGGTGGTGCGGCTGGTTACGGTGGGTGCATCCCTCGTGATTGACCGCATACGCGCTCTGGGACTGGAGGTTCAACTCTCCAAAACTGAAGCCCTACTGTTCCACGGGCCTCGGGGGGGTCCCCCTTCTGGAACGCGAGTCATCCTGGATGGGGTCCCGGTCCCGGTTGGAACCCAGATGAAATATCTGGGCCTCAACCTGGACGGACGGTGGGCTTTTGGAGGCCACTTTTCCCGACTGGCCCCAAGAGTTGTTGGAGCCGCAGCCGCCTTAGGTAGGCTGCTGCCCAACGTGGGTGGGCCGAACGACAACTGCCGTCGGCTATACTCTGGAGTGATCCGGAGTATGGCCCTGTACGGAGCACCAGTTTGGGTGGACGCTCTCAGCCGCCAGAACAAGGCCCTGCTGCGACGTCCGCAGCGGGTTATCGCGACGAGGGCGATACGCGGATACCGGACGGTGTCCTGGACGGCGGCGTGCGTGTTGGCCGGTGATCCTCCTTGGGAACTTCAAGCAGAGATCCTCGCCGAAGTATACCACTTTGTTGCGGCGAGGAGATCGCGGGGTGACCCCCCAGCGTGGGAAGAGGTGACACGCATGCGGTTGCAGGCGCGGGCCGCCCTGTTGCAGCGGTGGACGGAAGACCTGGCTCCACCAGTCCCTGGGCAGTGGACGGTGGAGGCCATCCGCCCGGTCCTTCGGGGGTGGGTGAAGCGACGTTTCGGGTCGCTCACTTTCCGATTGGTGCAGGTGCTTTCCGGGCATGGTTGTTTCGGAAAGTACGTGCACCAAATCGCAAGGCGGGAGGCGACCCCAGCCTGTCACGAATGCGGGGCGCCGGAGGATACGGCGCTCCATACGCTGGAAGTGTGTGCTGCATGGGGCCCGCAGCGGCACACACTCTCAGCGATAATCGGCGGAGATCTCTCGCTGCCGAACGTGGTTAACTCGATGCTCGGCAGCGAGAGATCGTGGCAGGCGGTGGCCACCTTCTGCGAAGCAGTGATAGCGCAGAAGGAGGCCGCGGAGCGGGTTAGGGAGAATGACGTTCGAGCTGACCCACTCCGGCGCAGACGAACGGGGGTACGGAGGAGGCAGTTTGCTCGCCTCCTCCCTCCTCCGTAGTGGGGTCACTGGTGAAGAGTCGGGGGACTCTTCGTCGGCTTGCACGACCCCACACGTCTGAGGAGTGCCCTTGGTGAGCAAGGGCACCCCTTCACAGGCGCTGAGGCCCGGTTAAGATCAATCCGGGCCTACCGCTGGGGCGAGATTGTGAATGCCAGCGCAACCCAATCTCGCACCATCTGGCGGAGGACTGCTCACGGGGGGGTTTTAGTGGGTCTGAGCCCCACATACCCCCTTCCGTCTACCCCCGTAGCGGAAGGGAAGTGGACAGCATTTCCCCCCCACAAAAAAAAAAAAAAAAAAAAAGGGTTTCGAACTCATGTAGCTTATAATATTTAAATGGCACAATGTTATGGGCCAGCGTAACGCTTAACACCAGGATTTAGCTACTTACTCGTCTCGTCACCAATTGCAGTTGAAAAAAATATAATGAGACCATGGAAGAGATCAAAGTATAGTTTCTCTGGCAGCTATCTCAAAAGTATGGGAGTAGATCATGGAATGAAGTGACCATGCTTGGAACATCACCATGGATGTCCCAAGTAACACTGGAAGGCTAAAGTAGCGAAGGACTCCGGCAAGTTTTTACGTCATAAGCAGAGTCTTCTGGGTTATCATTTTGGTGCTGCATTCGAAGTAGGCTCGTATTATGACAAACTTACCTTTATAATTTCATCAATGTTATCTAACCCCTCTTGTTCACAAATAGAGCTAATAAATAAAGGCGGATGGGTATCGCTAAACAGCTTCTTAATCCTTCTCAAAGTGTGATGTGTACGAATAGAGTTTATTGTGATTATATCTATCTGAAAAAGTGAATTCAAATTAAAAGCTTCAATTATTAGGCTTATGAGTTGGACTGTGCACTTCAACCTCGAACACAGAAACACAGTTTGCATTGTTGTCTCTACTCAATGTATCAATATACTGTAACAGGATGCTAATATGAAATATGCTTCAGATAGGCTTCAGAAAGTAGGCGTAATAAGCGACGTACCGACAGAGTGTTTAATGTTTCTAGTTAAAAACAAAATTAGCAAAAAGATTTCAGTGCTTCCTGAGTAGCTTTCTGTATAACAAATTATCCAAATCCGTTCCAAATACAAAATTTAAATAACCTTTAACTCAAAACAATGGTTACAAAGTACTAAAGGCATGTTCTTGTGTACAAACAGAGGATCTGCTAATAATTTGAAGACAAACATAGAGGTTATTATGATACCCTATAAACAATTTACCTATATATTTTTACAACCTTTTTACAACGCACACTCCTACTCTCTCTCTCTCACACACACACTCACATAAAAGATTACCGAGATCTTGGCAGAATGCAATATGATTTCTACAAATGGTTTTATGAAATTAACAATCCAATATATAACTTATTCATTGATTTAAATAATTGATTTTAGTTCTAATTTACATTTATGTTATATCTATAGTTAAGTTTAGTTGAATTTTGTATTTGACAAAATAACTTTTAATTAACACCACTATTGTCATCACATAAAGACCCAATTTATAATAATTTTAATATTTGTTATTATTTTGTTTGGTTACACAGAACCCTATAATACAGGCTTTTTAGCTTAGCATTCTGAGGCTTATAGTGTTATATGGAATATAAATATTTTAATTATTGATGTTGCCTTATGTTTCTAAAATTCTTTA
Organism: Selenia dentaria; assembly: GCA_917880725.1. Classification (NCBI taxonomy): domain Eukaryota; kingdom Metazoa; phylum Arthropoda; class Insecta; order Lepidoptera; family Geometridae; genus Selenia; species Selenia dentaria. The sequence goes on along the minus strand of OU862888.1, from coordinate 12,093,272 downwards.
TTTTTAAGTCTTTTGATTTTTTGATAACAAATTTAAATATGAATTTAAAATTTTGAATGCATATAATCTTAGAACCGGTTTAAAGGAGTTAACAACAGGAAAAAAAGAAAATATGCACTACACTCCCTAAAATAAATATATACACACGGAGTATAGCCAGGATAATATCCAAATGAAATAGGCGGAACGTATGAATATCAGAATTCTTACAACCAACCCGTATTGGGAAGCCAAGCCCAAGCTAATAGAACTGAACAAATCTGTATTAACCTTCCTTTGCCGCTGTTTTATTTTGGACAACTATACTGTCTTAAACCCTTTATATTAAAAAACAGAATTATAATAATATATCAATGGAATCTGTCACTTACAACTTTTTTAATTCATATAAGTAGGATGGCAGTGGCACCAACTAAGAAAAACCTTCATTAAAAACTTACGGAGTACTCAGATTCTTATGTGTTTCTGTGAAGTTGTTTGTGGGATGTTAGTATGTTATATACAAAAAAGAGGGTACTCTGAAATAAACACACTCAACCATTTATAATCTTCTGTTGACAGGTAGTATAGACACTATATCTATCGACTGCGCCGAATGTACGTTCTGCTCTATCTTATGTACTTAGTGAATTTCAGCATTGGTGCAAACTGAAAAGGCAATATTGCATAACCATGATACCAACTGGATAGGCTTGCCGCCCTTCGTCTGTAATAGTTTCTGCAGCCTTCGGCAGACGTGGACAAAACATTGGTAATGTATTACACTCCTAATATTGTACTTGTGGCATATTGTTCTCCTACATTTGCAGGTATCGTAGATCAGTTGATTACCAAAACACAGTACTAACCTTTAAAGATAGCACAAAGGATGCAATTATTTTCTTGAGAGAGTTTAATCAGCTCATATAGATTCTAAGCGCTAAGTTTAAAGCTTGTTTTAATGTACATTTTTCTTACCTTCATATCCTTTGCAAATTTGATTAGATCCAAATCAAGTTTGGACAGCGGTGGCTTAGTGTGTTTGACGCCGCGAATACAAATAAATTCCATGCTTTGCATCATGCCTCCTCGCACTACTTTGCAGTTCAATGTAAGGTGATCAACTACTTCAGTGACGATCATGACAATATGGCCAAAACGTATTGTTATCTCTGTGCCAACTGGTATATTTCTAATAGTATATGGATCGTCAATGTAGATTCTATTTGAATCACACTGGTTCCAATATTTAGGGGAAGCTGTTATCTCGACGATACAGTCTTCATGTATTTCAATTTCTCGTTCAACAATTTCCTACAACGGAAAATACTTCTTTCAATAAATGTAAAATGTATACTTTACATTTGCAGGTCCGAGAACTTTATTAAATTACTTGCTACTGCCTGCGATTTTTTCTGCGTAGGCTATTGCAATCCCCGTGAAGTATATAAATAAAGTATAAAGTTGAAGTACCCGTAGAATCAGGGTATACTAGTAGATTATGAACCAAGGAGATAAAACAGTGCTTTAATCTTGAGAACAATGAAAAATTGTATAGTCAATTCGCGAGCGCAGCGTATCTACGGCCGTTTTCAATAACCTATCTATCGCCGGTTTACCTTACTAGAGATAGATATTTGACAATATTTGTATGGACGTTATGTCAAATTTCTATCGGTAGTAAGGAAAACTATGGATAGATAGAATTTTGAAAACGGCCTCTAGTCACCCATATCCGAAGGATTTACTAAATGGTACCCATCCAGTCTCCAGGACTCCCTACACGAGATCTCCGAGTATGAGTGGGTGTAGTGCCGTAAAGGACTATGTCGTTCAGAGGTTGAGAGATAGAGAGAGGTAAAGATTGCACTGCAGCTATCTTGGAAAGCGTGACGCTGACCATAAAATGTATGAATTTCCCGTATTGTCACTTAGTAGTTTAAAAACATAATCATTTTTATATATACAAGACATTTTATCGTCTTGAAAATTTAAAGATTATGACTTGTTTACAAGAATTTTCCGAAAAATCATTGCCTATTTACTTACTTCCTTAAAAATACCCGTTTTTATACACGCATTAGGGATATCCATGGATATCGTGATAGGCCAAGTAGATACCTCATACTTTTCACAACACCATTTTACAGCGTCATTTATCATCAAAAGCATTTTTAACCTCTCAGATCTTGTCACGTTACCCATTTTAAAACGGATTATTTTTAATCCCATTTCTAAGTAATTTCTTATGTCTATTGTGGTTAGGTCACCTGCGCCTGAAATTCAAACATTACACTATTACACTATATATATAAAAGCGAAAGTTTATTAGTGTGTTTGTATGTTTGTTACTTCTTCACGCTCAAAGGACTTGACGAAATTTGATGAAATTTAGTGGGTTGATGAGGCGCTAGATTCATCATCATTATGATTATAATCCATCAACACGCGAGATTAAGCGCCTGTCTAAACCAGTAACCAATAAAGTGGAGAATACTGCATGGTTACAACCGGCAGGAAAGCTAGCGCAAATCAAGCAATATCGGATGTATTGCGCACTGAAAACGTGTTTCCTCAGGTATGCTAATGTAACTTTAGATAAAAAAAATATTAGAAAGTATGTATGTAAGTATATCTGTTGTGATGTGTCCGATAGTCACTTAGTGTGCTGTGATCGGAGCTTTTGAGGTGAAAGTTTAGATCCAAAAAGAAGAAAGTTGAGCAGAATATTTTAAAGTATATTTTACCTAGTAACTGAAAACTTCAAAATATGACTCAAAATTCCAGTAATACAGTCATCATCAGCCTGTAGCAGTCCACTGCTAGACATATGCCTCTCCAATTGCACGCCACTTAGGTCTATCTTGGGCTTCTCGCATCCAGTTTTTGCCAGCCGTCTTGCGCAGATCGTCACTCCACCGTGCCTCAGGACGTCCTACACTACGTGCAGTAATACAGCAAAGTAAGTAAATATTTATAAGTAGAACGTCTTTCCCTACTAGCGTTGATTCACGCAGGTTTAGCGCGAGCAGCGTGTCAAGCGTCCTTTTCCTTCATTCTTGACGGCACTCGCGTAATGATCGCCGGGAAGTATCCTCCACCCCCACCGCACCGCCTCTTTCCACTTTTATTGCCTATTTATCGTAAAGAAGTTCTTCTTACTGGGGGCCGCGCGTCCAAGTACTTTGACTAGAGTATGAATGCCCCCCCACAACACGTGCTACATACCTACTCTTGACGCTCTAATACTATCTAAATATGCAGGAACGGTTTTCCATCTTTGAAGATACTCTTAAATAAAAACTTTTCAACCGCCGGACATTGATGAAACGCTCTGGATCTAAACGAAATTAACTAACGAAGTTATTCTCGGCACTGATTCTCATTATTCTATGCTTTAGTCATGTCGTGTAAAACTCATAGCTGATTTACAGTTTCTGCTGCTATCGGCTTGGGAATGAAATTATAAAAACTGTTTGAAATTTCATAATAGGGTTCAAATACTATGTAATTTAAGAGAGAAACATATACTCAGATGTGATTCAAACTTGTCGGTGGTCTAGCAGTCATGGCATCTTGAACGGTTAATAGTTCAATCCGGTCAGATGTATTATTTCTCTAAAGTCATAGTTTAGATGCGTGCGCTTATTTCTTTGAACACCCTATAGTACATATTCCTCAAATAACTTGTACAAAGCAAACTTATTTCCAGTGTTCGTTATGTTGTATTTACAATTAGGCTGGTATTTGCAATATCAACGACTCCGATAGCTGACTTCGAAGCCCGCCATCCTAGGTTATCCCTGGCCAGGGCATATATTAGTGAAATAAGTAGAAATGTTTGTAGTCGGGTCTTGGATGTTGCCATGTGCTATTGTGTGCGCCCATGCCTCTCGCCACACATGGAACCATAGTGCGTTTTATTACGAGTAGTATGTAAAAAAAACTTACCAAAAGTGATGAAGAACGGTGTTAACCTGTAGGGCTGTTCCAATGCAGGTTTTATAATAGACATTTCATAATTATTCTGTATTGTTTCACAATTTATGTCGTATGGATTCATATTTGAAATCAGTAATATTATTTCTTAAGGTAACTTGCAAATAAAATCATTCCAAATAAAGTCAAAACGGCTAATAAAAAGATTTGTATATCGTAAATATTTACAAAATATAGTATTTAGCAAAATATAATATTATAAAATACTCGTAAACGAGTGAAAACAGCAAACAAATACCATAGACAATTACATAACAAATACTTATCAAAAAAAAACAGTCTAATTCTGTCAATTTGATGGACTGTCGAATCATAGATAAATCAGACTATATCCAAGATGTCGAATGACGGCACTGACTGGAACTCAAAATTCTCCAATGTTCTCACGATTGTCGCGCCCCGGTTCGGCGTTCCCTTTGTGATCAATGCTTTCATAGACCGAACCGAATGGAACGCTCAGGCGGTAGCGAAAAGCACGCACCCAAATTTTATGTTAAATAAATCGAATGAACCAGAAACTTATTTGATATTTTGGCAGTGCTACAACGACCGCAAAAACCCAGGTTCCACCGTAGTGACGTCATCGATAACGTCTCAAGCTATAGAAGTGAATGCGAAGAGGACGATCTTTTTCGGCCTAGAAAGGAACACTACCTAAGTAATAATAAGAATAATTTTTATTTCAAATACTTTAGACAGTGACCTTAAACCTCTATTTAATATAAGATCATTGACTTTACGAGGCTGAACATTTAAATCTATGGACCTCAATCAATGTCTGATTGAAATGTCCAATATAATATTAATTATAAAGCATACATAATTACATGTTACAGATTACTGTTTGTCGCAACTCTAACTCAATCCTACCTGTCTCTAGGGGGCCTTAGAACCAAATCAAAAGAACGTACCGACTGACGACAACAATGGTACGAAATTATTAACTTAATACACACCGGAATTAGCACAGTACACAGTTGTATATCAGTATGGACTAGTCAATGTATATGAACCTAGGATGTTGTAATTTTTTACTGTAGGTTCCTACTAATATAAAAAAACGATTTGCCGTGTTTATACAAGTCGAGAACTCGTAAGCAAGAATCTTCTTACTATATTTCTCACTGTGTAAACAGTCGCAGTAAGTTGTCGCCTAGAGATTCTTTGCAGTATATAGTTTAATCATTCGAGCTATCTTAAGAAACGTTTTGAGTTTCTTCATAGCTTCAACCAAGATCTAAGGTCATCAAAAAATCTTCTTTGGAGAAGTCAAATGAGCATTGTTTAAGATCTCACACCGTTCGTCTGTGAAACTCTTCCAATTCAATAAGCAAGGCGATATAGTACTATATTTTTAAAATTAAGTAAACAAACTATTTATTCAAGTTCAACCGATCACTGAACAGATATTATTATCCATATATATTTCTAATGATCAAGGTTTATAATATAAGTTTTATTATTATATAAGGAAAGATCAGTAATTCTAATCTTTTAGGTTCCCTAGTAAACAGTTAGTTAGTACAGATCACTACATAGCGATAAGGTCGTCGATTGTAGTTTTTATATTTCCATTATAAGTATATACGTAGATAGTAATAGATTATAAACTACAAGAGTTTATTAGTGCACTGCACAGTTCCTTATAATGTCGAAGTGCTACGTATAGTATAACTCATTTAATTATAATATTTATTTAGACGACGACAGTGACATAACAAGATTCTGCCTAAGGCCGAAATGGTCAGTAAATTTTAACCAGAATTACAAAGCTTTTAAGGCCCGCCGACCGAACCGTGGGGCGTAACAAAACATTGTCGGTGTCTTTGTCCCTTCTTTTCTATATTTGCCCTGTTAGCGGGAAGCTAATGGGCAAACAAGGGGCGCCGCTGTTGATTTTCAGTTAGCCCAAGCTGTGTCACAGTGCGATAAATTAACCAGAGGTATTCTTTACTTAAGGCACTGATTAATTGTACTACTACAAACCAACAAAGTTAAACGAACCCTAACTTCATCCATGACTTAGATGGGTGACCGCTCTGGTGGCATTTTTCAACCAAGCGCTTTCCTTAGATCCTGGGTTGTTTATCTTAGGTAGGTGGACTATATCGGAGGCATTCGAGCGTAAAAACTTTGTCACTGAGCTGGACACTAGTCTATCCATCAAATCGCACTGAGCAAGCGTGGTGGATTACGGTTCATAACTCCGCTCTCTGAGACGAAGGTTCCAGTCCTAGCATTAGAAATGCAATGAGCTGCTAATTTTACTGCTCCCATAAGTGTTTTATATTATTACGCTCAACAGTTTTAGTGGCATATTTTGGGGGCTGAGTCCACCCACATCCGTCTTAGGGTACCCTTCAGCGAATCTCTTCATGCAGTCACTGGTGCCAGGGGATGGAGTCTACTGTAAGTGTCCTTAGTGGGGATAACCCAATTGTTACATAATTATGTTCTACCTTTATTATGCTTGATAACATTCATCTTTTTTATTAATTAAATATATCTTTTTGAATATACTGTATATCTCCCTCGTATAAAGTTCGGTGGCAAGAATGTTGAAAACCAATAAATTGGCAAAGTCTACACCGTAGAGGTCTACGGACACGCTGTAGCAAGCGCTACGCTTTTGAATCACTACGCTCCATAATATAGATAACACTTAAGAGGATTGCACAGCTAGTACTTTCCATGCTAAAAGAGAAAACTCTTTTCTACCTCTTAACATTGTCCGATTTCAGTGTTTTATTTCTTTATGGAATTATGACATTGTTTGCTATGCCCGTAAGTTTAGATTTTTTCAGTTTTTTGAATTTCTAAAAAAGGAAATTTATTGTACTTTGAAATACTGAAAAAATCAAAACGTACGGGCATAGTAAACAATGTCATGACTCCATGAAAAAAAATTCACTGAAATTGGACAATGTTAAGAGGTAGAAAAGAGTTTTCTCTTTTAGCATGGAAAGTACTAGCTATGCAATCCTCTTAATATTTTATAATCAAAAGTTTGTGAAAAGTGTGTTTGTATGTTAATTACTTCTACACAGTCAAACGGCTGGACAAATTTTAAATAAATTTGGTATAGATGTAGATGCGGCGCTGTATAAACACACGTGTATGATTTTTAGATAGACTTTTAATCATCATCATCATCATCGTCCATCACCACGCGGGTATAACCACAGGGCACAGGTAGTACAAAACTGCAACTGAGCCAAATTTTTACATAAAATATTTGTTGGAAAATATAACCTAAAGTACTAAATACAAGTTTCTTTACCAATATCAGGTAAGTACTATGCTATCAAAACAGTATCTATTTTTTTAACATTATAGCCATTTAGTTTCTTTGAACTTATATCAGAATAATATTATGGATATAGGATTAAATATATTTTTATGTTAAAGGTAAGAGATTGTATAATGTTCGTTACCCTTATTTTAGTAGAGTCCTACCTAAAGTGTTTTAACTAGTTTCATCGAAATCAGACCATCCCTACAATATATCTATAAAACACCGGCTTCTAGCCTAGTATAGAGTTCTCAGGCCAGTATCATTGAATGCCAGTATACAATAATGTAGAATTATATTTTGTTATTAATATATCAGATATGTTGTAAGTATCTGTAATAATATAATTTTATAATAATATTATATTCATGGGTCCCTCATTTTCATTCGCTTTCCATTTTAACCTGTTTGAAATTGACCAGCTGTGTTAAATACGAAAATTTCCTTCTAATGAAGAAATTAATGGATTTGTGGACCGATTCTCAAAAAGCTTTGTTTGGTAGAGGATACTTTCGAGATGGCCCAGTTTCAATTGCATCAAACTTGGTCAAGCAGTTTTTGAGTTACTCTAATAACTGAAAAGTGTTACGCCTATCTTTTTTTACATTTGATAAACAAGCTTTTGACCACAGTCTCACCTGATGGAAAGTGATGGCGCGGTCGACGGTGGTACATTATTACATCTTGGTATCATTATTGCAGTGACGGTAAATGACAATCGATCCCGTAAGTAACAAGATCACTAAAAATTGTAATTTTTTTTATCAATAATATAGTGATATTTTCGAACTATCATGGAACCTACTTCAACAAGTCGGTTGCAATTTTGGTATTTTTTTATTATTAACTAGCTGCGAATGGATGCTGATGGATGATGATGAGGATGAATCAAATATAGCGTAATGTTACTCAGGCATAAAGTAACTTTATACTCGTGAAAGAATTGTTTGAATCGGTTACGTAGTTTTACGTGTATTCATTACAAACAATCATACACATCTATATCTTTCCTCTTTATTAATAGAGTACATGTATAAGGGTTAAAGCGAAATGAGTGTAGATTACGACCAAATTTCATGATTCGACTTCGCGAAAACTTAGTTTTTCGACGCTTAAACCTAATAAGTTCGAAGTTCGACTAAAACGCAGTGTAAATTGAATATACGTCCTTATGAAGTATGGGAGCCAAAACACGATTGAGTAAACTTGGCTCGATAGAAAAAAATCGGCAACATTCCCTAAATTTAGCAATTTTTCTTACGTGCTTGGTGGGAAAAATCATTTTTATTCAAACATGGGCAATTATATTTCAATTAATGTAGGTATCATATTCAAATTCTCAATGAAATTTACTGGTGAACTATGGACTCCTTTATCATTAAAATTTAATCATTTGATTGTGAAATTAATGGATTGATAGATAAAAGTCAAGTTATATTGCTGAAGGACACAGCTCCAAAACGTGTTTTAAAACATTTAGCAAAAATATATATCTATGTTAATAAATCAAGTGAAAGATCAAGGAATTCCGATGTTGGTGCCTAAAGAGGGAGTGGCTCCAGGTTCTGTATAGAGAGGAGAAATCCAGAAAACGTAAAGTCGGGTTGGCTTTAATCTGAATTTATACGAGTACATCAAATTGCGTGCGTCAGTGTGATGATTCTATAGTTAACAGTGATGAGAGTCTCATTAGAGACGAAGCTTCACTTATGGAACCATGAAGCATAGATTGAGAATAAATCAGATACCTTTATTATATTGTAGAACCTCTATAATTTTGATATACCTTGGTCATATAGGCAAATACACATCCGCTGGATTGAACTGAGACTTCGCCAACTCATACTTTGTATCTGAAGACTGGATTGTTTTTGGGATTCTTGTGTATAGCTAAACATAACCATTTATTATAACCTTATTTAGATTTAGACTTCATTTAAATTTGTCTTATTTAGTGTAGTTCTTGGTGGTAGCATATTACTTGGGGACGTATCGCCTGTAACACTACAATATTCAGTTAATAACAAAAATATATTTATTATTTGATATATCCTAAATGAGTTATGGGCAACATTCATGATACAAGTGTTCAGATTAAATAATAGTTACTATAACTAGGCAGTAAATACCAGACCAGAAATAAAAATATAAAACTTATTTGAATGAAAATCTCATATGAACAATTTAATTTAATTTACATTTATTACAATTACAAATTAGGTACAAACACATTTTACACATGCCACGTATGCAGAGACGCTTACACAATACTCAAGAGTACATTTTGGAAGTATTTATATTTGAATTATAATAACAGTGCATATTATACACATTGAAAAAAAAAACAAGGGAAGAGAAGTAGTCGCTCCAAAACAGGGAATTCTAGTGGGAAGCTTGTAATTATTTTTAATCAATATTCTCAAATGTAATGAACGATTTTGTAAAGTATATCTGCATCTGCTTCATTCATGATCCATGATTAATGCTCATTCCATCATCACGCGGAATAAGCACAAGCTATACGTCTCCACAGAATAAGTAATTATTTTATGGGACAATGTATACGTATAAAATTACTATTTAAACTAAACTCTGTCAAAAAGGTTATATAATTTTTTTTGATTATATACTTATACTATACTTGGAGGATAAAACAGCTTGAGACTGATCACTTCAGGATCTACCTCCTCGTGTATTACGATGTCAAAGTGTAGCGTGCCTTGCCCTACTGATACCATTATTATGGTTTCTTTTATAAGGCTCTTTTACACAGTGGAGCTAAAAATAAACGAACGATTTTTAAATAAATTAAGTAATTGGCAACAAATTGGATTTTCTCAGTCGTGGTGGCGTTCCGATTTGGTTGTAGATTTAAGAAAAAAATAATGTAAAATCACAATGTGTAAGTGCCCCCGTAAATTAAGTAACATTAACGGCAGAATACTATTTGGACCAACACCCACGATATATTACTAGTGAATAACACGAACGAATTGAGAAAAATCTTTATAAGTAAAGGTTACTGATGCCACTGAGCCAATCAACACAACGATTACCATGAGGTGAGCGTTTTTCTGCCCTAATCATTCCCTAGTATTAAAAACTAAGAATCAAGTAACTAAACAAGTCGAATGTAGTTTAAGCGTGAAACCAAAAGTATAAAATACAGCATCAACTGTCACTTTGACATGTCAGCTCTTAGCTGTGACAGATGTCAAAGAGTGTTTATTATATTTGATTCGGATGTCGTCTAAGTGTGATATCAAAATCGGAATACTTGAAAGGTGAAAAGGTACTTTAAAGGATTACAAAGCGAAGTATTACGTTTTAATAGGACCACTAGTAAATTAAGTTGCCCTTGAGACTCGATCGATAGGCTACGGGTAGTTTGACTTGTCCGTGGTTCGATTGATAGAACCAGAGGCAAAAAATTGCCCATGAATAGACCAGTAGAACTCCGCGATCGAACCATGGGCAACAAACAAAATTTCTAATTGTAGTTACCAAAACATTTATTTCTCATTCAAGTTTAGGGTTCCAATCATGCTACTTGATTTATCAAACGTCAACCTAAGCTAGATAGTAATCTATGAACTTGATTTATAGCCGTAGAGTTTATCCACTAGTATATATAAACTGTGCCCTTGCCCCGGCCGTCTTGTATCTTGCAAGATTTATTTACGCGACGTAGCAAGCAAAACTGATCCGTTTTATTTTTCTTGTTGTATGAAACTTGGCATAAATCTTCGAGCTTTATGTCTTATTTGTCAGTTTTTTTTAATTAACCTTGGTGTAGAGTCAAGCAGGTTGGTAACACGTCTATTAGGAACCAATGGTAAACCAGTCGTGAATGCACTCTTTTTATATATGTGATTACATTCACTTATTTAGATTTTACTAGATGATCTTTTCAGCAGTACGAGTAAATACTGATGGGTACCGCAGTGCAAGATGCCTGGCACGAAGGAATGTGGTGAACGAGACACTCGAAACAATGTCTCGGAGTATTGAGCACATCATTGAAAAACTTTTTGTCCCATAGACGGAATGGCAGACGTACTGCTACAAGCAGGCGACAAAATTTCTCATACCATATTAGGCTATTGCCGCATTTAAAACGACAATGTATTGTTTAGTTTATTCCTTTTCCTTTTATTTATAACAATACACGCACAGTACGTATACTAACCAAAAATATTTGTCATGTACACGAAACCGAGTCACGTAAAATTGTTAGCCGGATTAACTACAAAATATTAAAGTATATAATAACATTTTTTATTTCCAGAACTAGGTAAAACGGCGACTATAAGCATATCGAATAAAAAAACGTATGATCATAGTGACACCAAGTAGTTTCTTAAAGTGTTTTTAAGAATAAGACTGACTAAAGACTGTACTTCTTCTAAATTTAATATGCTTTTCTTTCCTAGGAATGAACTCCTAACAGGATTGATAGGGTACTTACCATTGCTGTTCCTATTGTTTTGTTTTATCGTCTCTCTGTAGCATAACTCTAGTGTAATCCTATTTGACTGTCCTATATCTGACAGGGAATTGGACAGGCCTCCAATCAGCCGGTGACAGTTAGATTGAATTCAGTTGGAAACCGATGGAATAACGACAATTGATGCAAGTTTCATGGTAGGTACTCGTTCAAATTTTGTATAAAAACTACAGTTTGCCATTTATTTGAAGCATAAATTGAGTGAGCGTTAATTAAACAGTTTTGCGGTTTCGATTTAAAAAGTAAGAGTAAATATTAAATGAAAATCTATAAATACTGATCACCATATATATAATTAATTAAGATATAAAAAAAATATTTTATATCTTAAGCTGTTATATGTTTCTTTTATCAAGAGTTCAATTTTTATAATATTTCTTTCGGTTGGATAGTACTGTTGACTGTCCAATAGATGTCGCTCCGTCCCCGCAAGACGGTTAGTCAAATAGAGAGTTAAAATTCGATGCTCGGACCAGAACCTCGGTGGCTTAGTTGGTCTATGGCGTCTGAAACGGAAAGTCAGAAGACGCGGGTTCGAATCCCGTCCGAGGATGGAATTTTTCTCTCTATAAATTTCAATGTTCAATTATTATAAGTTCCGAACTCGATGTCTACGGTTTTCCATTTTTGACGTCCATTTGATAAAAATATCAGCTCATCAGGAGATCTTCAAGAGTTCGAGGGTAAAAATATCAACATAACACGTTATTATAAAGTCGAAACTCAATATCTTTATTTCCATCACTTAGAGTCAGTTAACATATCTCGCTCATCAGTAGACTTTCAAAGTCTAAACGTATCATCCCAATACATACATTCAGTGTTATGAATCAAGGTCTCTGAATGTTTCCATTTCTTAAAAAGAAAGGTTACTTTAGCTTTCTTATCTGTCGTATTAAAAGTCAATGTCAAAATAGCGTTAAAACTCGACACTTTTCGTTGTTGCCATCATTGAGATCTACCTTATTCCTGACACTCCAAGAAATTATGTCTAGAAATTTTACTTCTGTGTATTATCGGACTGATGTCTTCGAGGATATAGATGTTTTATATAACTTTTCCTTAATATCATTTTGAATACTTAATAATAATATAGTATAATATATATGTGGCACATTTATGAATAATTTTTAATTTTCAATTTTATTCATTTCACACCTCGTTCCAATGCTCGTATGCTCTATTCAACCTTCAACAAGCTGTGTACTCTTCCCATAAACTACGAGTAACAACATCAGAGTAGACTTAACTGAGTTACACCGAAGAAGTAGGTCACAGGGAAGCGACAGTGTAATAACATAATGGAGGAGCGCACTCAGCAGCGAATCTCTAGTTTATTTGTATTGACAACATTGATTAGTTCTGTGTGAACTGGGGATTCGTGTTTCTTGTTTTTGAGTCGTTTGTTGGACAGTTTTCTAAATGGATGTAAAACTTTAAGATGAAATGGTTTGTTGTTTGATTGGGCAAGTTTTGACTTTTATAATTTTTATACGTGAATTTGTATCATTTTGTAGCAATTATATTTTGTGTGTCGGCATCAGTCATAAGCACCAAGTTTCCCTATACCTTATTGTGACAAACAATCTATTGTACGGTTGCATTAATACCCTTACCTAAAAAGGAACGTTGTTTTTAATACAGTTGCTCAAAAAGTGTCGTATTGCAGGGACGTATAGCGTTCGGGATGTGGGCTATTACATACTCGTGCTTTTTTTTACTTTTCCCAAACTCGTGCGTTCTCTTTCCCAACTGTCAAAGTAATGTCTATTAAAAAGAAAAACCAACCATGAAGTTTTTACAAAAAAAATTCATTGAAGTTTTTATGATTCATGCAAATACGTATATTTCTAAAAAGAAGCTACTAATTTGTTTCAATATCAGATTTAATGATTTGATTGAATGAGTTAGGTTAGGTTTCATTTCATTTCATCTCATTAAATTTCATTTTCATTTCATATCAATAAAAAAATTCTACTTAAGACTTGGCTGTATGGGCATAGTTCCCTTTGCCTACCAGAATGGGTGAAGAAACAAAATCTCTGCTTGTATTCTACGGTTGGCGCCATTTTCCAGTAATTTTCTTTGCGAGTTTAGTTGTTTGTTGCACAAAATGAGTAATTTCGACCCTAGTTTTTTAGAATTAACACCACCGGAACTCAGTATAATTGCACAAATTGCTTCGGAGAACATTTTACCGGAAAAGTCAAAAATTCGCTACATATCTACATACGACGAATTTATTGCGTGGAGAGAAGAGAAAAAAGCAAATAGTTTTTCAGAAAATGTTATGTTGGCATACTTCTCCGAATTCTCAGCAAAATTAAAACCTTCAACGTTATGGTCGAGGTTTTCGATGATAAAAAGTATGCTGAAAATAAGGAGCAACGTGGATATAAGTGAATACCCAAAATTAAATGCTTTCTTAAAACGACAATCAGTCGGGTTTACAAATAAAAAGTCAACAGAAAATATTAACATCGAATGAAGTGGAAATGTTTTTGAACGAAGGTCCCGATGATCGTTATTTAGCCACAAAGGTAATTTATTAAATATGTACGTATATTTTTCTTTAGTATTCAGTTTACGAAATCGCAAAATACAGTCAATACATTATTTAAAAAAATATTTGATTAATATTTTTTATTAATTATCCCTTTTCTGTAGGTTGCTCTGATTTTCTGCGTTGTTGGAACTTGCCGCAGAGAGGAGTTAGGCAGCCCGCGTTTTCGTAAATTTTCACAGATTATGGTTTTGTTTTCAAAAATGAGTTCTCAGGTGAAAGTGAAAGTATAGAATCAACTCCTGAAATTGTTAGAACTGACGCAAGAAATGTGATGGGTAATCTATTACCTGCAAAATCTCGGGAGAAATATATGAAAGCCTACGGTGATTTCAAATGCGCATTTTATTGTAACCTGTACATAGCTTTACATGCTGTAGATAGGTATTTGTCTTAACAAAATTCGGTTTTGTTACAGGTGGCTTTAATTTTCGGAGTACATGGAGCTTGTCGTGGCAAGGAATTTTAAAAATAACAGTGGATGATGTCGAAACTCACTCAGATGATTAACTGTAAGTAAAGCTGACCGCCACAAAAACAAAAATTGTCCGATCCTTCGTAATCCGAGGAGAATACAAAATTGTACAGAAATGCCTGGACCTGCGTCCTGCTGATATGACGACGAATCGGTTTTTCATCCGGCTTTTTATCATTTTATCAAAATGGCAAGGTTTTCAAACAAGTTATGAAAATAAATAAATATGTATTCTAATATGCCACAAGAAATCACTACTTATTTGAATTTACCAGATACCAGAAGATACAGGACATTGTTTTCGCCGTACTTCTATTACCCTTTTGGCAGATTCTGGAGCGGACTTAACTATTCTCAAGCAACTTGGAGGATGGAAGTCGAGTGCTGTAGCAGAGGGGTATATAGAAGATTCCATTGCAAACAAGGCGAAAACATGTGAACGCATCGTGAAAAACATTAAATTGCAACCTTCAGCTATGTCCTTCCTTCAGTATCAAGAGGAGATCAAAAAAAATGCCCTCGCCATAAAAACATTATTTTGATCCCTTATGAAACAATCTACTATTTTTTTATTTGGGCGTTTTATTGATAGTTGATTTAACTCCACCATTACATAACTAAATTAAACTGCAAAAAAAATCTATCTGTTCGATTTCAAAAATATATTTAAGTATATGACTACTTAATATTACTTATTTTTTATTAACTCCATTTTTCATTTTCTTACTGGTTCCTAAAACCTCTACCTATTATATAAAATATACTGTAAAAATTCCAAGTGTATTTAGTAGTTGATTTAACTCCACCATTACATGACTAAATTAAACTGCAAAAAAATTATTTCTGTTCGATTTCAAAAATATATTTAACTATATGACTACTTAATATTACTTATTTTTTATTAACTCCATTTTTCATTTTCTTACTGGTTCCTAAAACCTCTACCTATTATATAAAATATACTATAAAAATTCCAAGTGTATTTATACTTTTAGTTTGATATGCATGTAATGCATATGATATGTATTATGTTAAGATAGCAACGACGGAATTGTAATCGAGATTTGCAAAAGGTATTCATGGATGTATTGTAAATGTCTTTTAACTGCAATTTTACTAGCTTTTGCTCACAATTTCGTCCGCGTAGTATTCTGGATATAAATTATCGTAACAATATAAAGCTATGTTCATGCCTATTGCTCGCCACTACTTGATATATTTGATATAATTAGATGTTTTTTTGTTTGTTGTTCACAAATATGGAAGTGGGCACTTAAGTAAACAGGTTAGTTGGAGAGCTCATACTTGAGCATGCCACACGCAACTGGCAGTGGGAGAACAGTCCTGCTGCTAATCAAATGCAGCAAATTTTCGAGTTTGTCCCTTTGACTTATTAATAGTCATCGCGAAAGAAACCACAAATTGAACCTGCAATCTTAATCTTTGGCCTTAAAAATATTAAATATCTAAATACAAATTTTCACAACTATAGGTTCAAAAACAAAGAACTCTCCACACAAAGTTTCATCTTTCATTTCACCCCTTTATCATTCCTGTCAAAAAATATTAAAACCTCTTTTTTATTAACTATATAAATACGAATTTTCACAAATAAAAAATAATTTTATTTATAAATTTTCATCCCTCTGTTCACTCTTCTAAGTCATCTCGATCAAAAAATATTATGGAACACTATTTTTTAATTTAAAAAACTATCTGTATACAATATATTTACACCAATAAGCTAAAAACAAATAATTTTCCATTATAAAGTTTCATCCTCCATTTCACCCCCTAAGGCATCCCTGTAAAAATATAAAAGAACTACTTTTATTATTTTAATGAACTTTTTAATTACAAATTTCTCCACTAAATAAGTTTAAAAACAAAGGACCTTCATACAAACGTTTTCACCAATTTTTACCTCCTTAGATGTACAATTGAGAAACACCCTCTCTTAGTAAACCTCTGCCCACCAAGAAAAAAAACACCCTGCATGTTTCAAGTTTCTACGACCAGCGGTTTAGGTTGTGTGTTGTCTGTCAGTCAGAATTTTGAGTCTTATGTATATTGCTTTTTTAAATTGTCAAATGTAGGCAGACACGTGGGCGGCCCAGCTGATTAAAAGTGGTTACGGTCGCCTATAGACATTTGCAATACCAAGGGCGTTATTAACGCGCTACCGACTTATATATTTTTTGGAACGCGGCGGTAGTCTTTAAAGTACATTATAATGAAAAATTGACGTTCATAAGTGCATCTTCGATGCCTAAATTGAATAAATGATTTTGACTTTGACCTCTAAGAATTTTTTTTAAACAACCCCGTATCGTAGCGCAGAGGGAAAACCTCGGCGGGTTTTATTAAATGTATTGTTATTTAATAATTTACTTTAACATTATTCATATATATTGTATCTTAATGTTTTAATGTTGTATTTATCCTTTATTCTCGCACATTTCTCCATTCAAAATATAACTTAAGAGGCTCTTTTATATATAAGTCTGGCATTTGTTTCTTTGTTTTGGCGTATAGTAAAGAACTTTCGTGTTGTACGTTGACATGTAAAATCATACGTACCTACTGATAAGCACCACGTGTACCCATAGATAATTTCAATGTCTTTTAGAACTTTTAAGGCTAAAACTTAATGTATGTAATAATTCTTCTGTACGTGTGTTTGTCACCTAACTCCTCCTACACAGCTTGCGAGAATTTAATTTTGAACGACAAACATGTCCTAAACTATAGAAATGTAACTGTCAGATGCTTTATTGTTTACTTTTATACACTTTATTTGTATCTAAATATATATTATACGTATTTATTATACAAGTATATTATTTATGTATGCATGTATTTATATATTATTATTAGTTTATTTACTATAATATTTATGTAGATATTTATAGTGTACCTTTTTCGTGATTTTGTATTGTTACCGTCCATGTTATTTGATACTCCTCTGAGAATGGGTTGTCTGGAAGAGATCGCTCTGAGCGATAAGACCGCCCATTGTTACACCTAGGTTTAAGAATTGTACTTATTAATAGTAAGTGATTAACGTGGTGTTTCAATAAAGTGTTTTATATCTTCTACTATCTAATTTTGTGTGTATATTTCGAAGGGTTCCTGGATAGTTTGAAAAAACAATAGTTGAGCCCGATAGGTGGAGCTGCTGTCAGTATACCATTGATCTTCTTGAGGCGAGAGAAGTTGCTGGAGGGCCGGTTAGTATTATTTAAAACTTTCTGCTCGTTCGTCTTACAATCTTAGTGTCTACCTTTACACACTAACGGAAGATTTATAGTAGCCACTGCTACAAGTAGTAGGTAGTACCCACCGAGAAAGGCTCTTGCAGTGACTCTGAATGAAACATGAGGTACAACGCACATAGTAGCATTATAATTGTATTTTAAGTGCTTTCAGCTCGGAGTTATCTCTTCATGTCTCACGGGCTTAACACATAATAAAGTTTTAAAAAGGTGTTTACGTTAGAAGCTTGCATTTTACTTGCGGGACGTGGCTGACCATGTCGTGAGTCAATTGGGGCGAAACGGGCACTTTTAGCGTTAAACTCTTCCGGACACCTTTACTACCGGTGGGCACTTAAAACCTAAGCAACAACTATGTTAATATATGGTGGCATTGTTGACTTGTTTAGAAGTGGTTGAAAGTCTACGTTTGTAAATACTATATTAGGTTACACTCCTTACCTATGCCACACCAGCACTAGTTAAATAAAACTTATTAATTTATTTAATACAAGTCCTAAACTGAGGTTTCTGTGTATATACTCGTATGTTGCACTACTTACTGATAACATAATACCTTTATATTAAGTTTCTTCTTGTTTATGAAGTTGTGTTTTTGTTTGGTATTCATCTATGCGTTTATACAGTTTATGTAGTACAGTTTATGTACACAATTAAACTTTGGGTTTGATTCGGAGCTGCGAATGTTACTGATAAAAAAATGTTTCGTTTTGTATATCTAAAACGAAAAAGGCATTGGAACACGTGCCAGACTTATCTAGTAATACAACATTGCTATGATGTGGATTATGATGATTTATATTCTATTATTTGATTTATATATGTTTTTAAAGAATAATTAAAGAAATTTTAATAATTCAAATAAAGAATAATTAATAATTATGTTTGATTGTGGTGGACAGAGACAGGGCACATAGCACGCAGAACAGGTGGCCGATGGGGCCGAAGGTTCTGGAGTGGAGACCACGCACCGGCAAGCGCAGCGTAGGTCGTCCACCGACACGGTGGACAGACGACCTGATAAAAGTCGCAGGACGACGTTGGATGCAGTCGCTTCCAACCGGTGTAATAGACCCGCACGTGCTAAGTGACCTATTTCTTATATAGTACTAATACTTCCCTTATACTTATCACAGCTGCAAAATTCTTGAAATCTCAGCTATCAAGGACTCGTCCACGGAAGTAATCGTGTCTTATCTTTGTTCACCATTTACCGAAGAAACCCTGCGTATTGTCGTTCTTAAGAATATCTCTTACTGATTTGGCTGTCAGAATTTTATCAACCAAAGGTTAAAGACAAGAGTTTAACATTAATTTAAATATGGATTTGTAGAGGTCGACCTTTCAGTTAAGTACGATTATCTGATGTCTGCCTGATAAGTCAATCCCGGAAATTGACTAACGGCTGACGCAATCAACTCTGCTTGCGGGTCAAGACCAGACCTGTCAGTCACCTGCAGTGTATGTGTCCTCTCTGAGCCGGAACTGAGTTAGCCAGTCTTTTAGCAAAATGTCAGGACTTCGTTAACTGATCTTTAAAAATTATCATGTGTGTCAGGACTCTTGTCTACTGACTTGATAGTATTAAACCATCAATTCAATTATCATTTGTCAGGAGTACATCGACTGACCTTTCACATTTGTCAGAACATGTTGACTGATCTTTAGTTATAAATATATTGTATGATTACCTACAAAATCAGAGATCGCACCTTCGTCATATAAGACGGCATTCGACTCTTTTGTTACACGAGATAATGACAGGGACAAATCACATAAATTGATAACAGCAAATAGATTTAATCTCAATTAGCTTATTGTCCGTTAGGTATGAAATGTAAGTATGTGACCATAACTTCTCTAACTCAAAGGAAATCAACACCTATTTTATATTTCATAAATATTATTATACCGTGACCTTCTACGAGCACATATCAATAATAGTGAATAGTTATGCCTAAAGACTTCTAAACCTGGTAAATATTATAAAACTGTACTACGTCAATTACAGGATACGTTACTCTGGATCCAAGATATTTCCTAACTGTCTTTGCCTTAATTAAGGGGTTAGGGGTAGTGATTATTCAAAAACAAGATAAGTTTCAGGAATTTACTTTCAGATTAAAATTTATATTAATTCAAGAGTTTGATTCTACAGTTACCCACACGTTTCACAAGCAAGTTTGTAGGATACCAAGGAAAAACGTGGAAAAAACCTTGGCCACTCTTTTCATATGATTTCGATATTATAAATATACATAAAATTTATAATAATAGATCTATATCTAAGAGCTGGAAAGAACACACACACGAATAGTAATATCACGGCGAATTTAGATCGTAATTGTGACTAAACCAAAATATAAAGTAAAAATATAAACCAAAATATAATAAAGGTATTATAAAAGTAAAATTCTATTGATGAAATTGGAATTTGGACGATCTAAATTCTCCGTCTAGATTTAAAATTAACTTAACTTATAAAAGGCCCCCCTGGACGAAGATTCACGATCCACTACACGTCACTGCACTTTATACTGTAATCACTTTCTTAGTGGAGCCTGGTGTCTCCTCTCGACTCTCGAGTTAGAATGTCGCGGCCTCTCACGCCCCCAGCTCTCACGAACAGCGGCAAGCCATCATAGCCGCGAAAGGCCCTGATTGGTTACACCCAGCCGAAGCAATACTGATCTATGTGATTGGATAATGGATAGCGCGTCGTATCGTCCACTCACGTGGTCAAATAATGGCGGGCTCGATTTTTGGCGCCATTTAGTTCTGTAACACAACATTTACAAGTGTATATAACATGTGTTTGATGATTACATACGCCCTTAGCTTGGCATTTACCATAATCTCAGATCCAGGTATTTAAAGTGGCAATCTTTCCATATATTGCTATTGTGACAAGCCGCATCTCTTCTACATGAGAGCAGTTTATTTATAAGCTAACTCGCAGATAAATCGTTACCTATGTTATAGTTTAACTACGCTATAATTGATCTATGCTCAATAAAGATCATTATCCTTTAACATGCAACAAATGGTGTATTTTTGTAAAGTCACACGGCTTGCGTCATAAACATGTTTCAAATATCGTTCCAAAACGGTCCTCCATTGTTCTATTTCCGAATAGGGTTTCTCTATTGTAGATAATTCTTTTTAGACAGCGTATTGCATTTTATGACTGACCAGATGCTAGTTCTTTTGAAACGCGGGATTTCTTGCTTAAGTTATCTTTCACAAGAATCAAAAAAAAAATATAATTGCCTTCCACATGTACCACTACACCGGTCCTTTTGGAAAATCATGGGAAGGCTTATGTTCAGCAGTGGACGTCCTACGGCTGAGATTATGATGATACTTAATTGTTAAAAATAATAATTCATGAATTTTTAATAATTAATAATTATGTTCGATTGTGGACAGGGACAGGCGCATAGCAGGCAGAACAGATGGCCAATGGGGCCGGAAGGTTCTGGAGTGGAGACCACGGACCGGCAAGCGCAGCGTAGGTCGTCCACACCAACACGGTGGACAGACGACCTGACAAAGGTCGCAGGACAATGTTGGATGGAGGCCGCTTCCATCCGGTCCGTTTGGAAAATTATGGGGGAGGCATAGGTATGTTCAGCAGTGGACGTCCTTTGGCTGAGATGATGATAATTTATAGTATATACATTTACTAAGAACCGTGCCATATTTCATATAAAATTATTTAAAATGAGGTTATAAACTAAAATGTTAAACTATGTTATATTATGCCCATTTTAAATATTTTGTCATAGTAATAACCGCGCCTTATTACAAATAAAATTTATTTAAATGAGGTTTTCAACTATAATGTTTAAGTATGTACCATTAATCCTACTTACGATATTTAGTCATAGTCCTAAGCATGCTGTCATATTTAAACAAATAATAATTTAAATGAGGTTATTGCTAATGATTTTTTTGTGTAGGTGCTATTAATGCTTTTTTACATCTCTCATATTCGGTAAGTAGGTCCTTATTACCCCCAAATGGAGCTTGTAGGTGACCAATTAGCGCTCTAGGGTAATATTGTAGCTAGAAAAGCCCTAGGGCGGTTTACATCTCTCATATTTGGTAAGTAGGTCCTTATTACCCCCAAATGGGGCTTGTAGGTGACCAATTAGCGCCCTAGGGTAATAATGTAGCTAGAAAAGCCCTAGGGCGGTTTACATCTCTCATATTCGGTAAGTAGGTCCTTATTACCCCCAAATGGGGCTTATAAGTGACCAATTAGCGCTCTAGGGTAATAATGTAGCTAGAAAAGCCCTAGGGTGGTAAGTAATTAAAAAAAATACTTCACTATTTCACAAAGTTCGCAAACATCTAACCATCATACTGGCTATAGACATCATGCATTCAGCCCAATGACAAAAGAGGTCGCTTCGCTATTCAGCCTTGTCTTCGTATGAGTATAATAGTCATCAATTTTATTTTTGTAATGCCAGTTTTTTTCTACTTACCTCACAATCGAGGTGTAAAGCAGAACACCCTCGAACTATAGGCGCCCTCGCTGCGCTCGTGCGCCTAAATATCTCCGGCTGCAATTGATGCCTTACAGCCCTTGGCTACTAATCTACTATTACAATATTTATTAATAGTTCTAATCGCGTCATATTTTATATGAAAGTAGGTACAAAATTAGTATGTAACATTATTAGGTGTAACAATAATAATCTCCGACTGTGAGGCATTTTATTGTATTTGTCTATTCATGTACTTAATGAAATACTAGCTGCTCTCCGCGGTTTCACCCGCACGGTGATGGATGATGATGATGATGATGATGAATCTTTTATAGCCTATATTACTAAGGGTGAATGTAGCTTTCCAATGGTGTAAAAATTTTTGAAATCGTTCGAGTACTTTTTGAGCCAATTCTTTACATACAAATCTTTCCTCTTTATAATATTATATATATTAAGTAATTATTAAGTTATTAAGTATTAAGTAATTAAGTAATTAAGTATTAAGTAAGTATATAAAACAAACGATTCTAGCTAGGAAGGGCGATAATACTGGTGTTTTAGTTACATTGAAAAAGAACACTCCTGTAGATAAATTCGCAGTAATACGATCAATCTTAAGCCGAACCTCACCATCATTATCTTCAATCACCAAGAATACGTGCATACACTGTATATATAGCTCGTCGAGGTAAATTACAATCCAGCCACTAAACCAATAGTTTCGCATTAAGTTTTACCGCCTGTAACTAATTGATATCAAACTCGAATATCGATGCAACTTAGTTCTAATGTCCGCTAGTTTGTTGGCCAACAAATTAAACAATATGAGACTGCATAACTGTTCCGGGATTGTTTTCTAGTTCGAAACAACATGACGCCTCAGTTAAAATGTAGCAAACTTGCTATGTGCGAGTTTATACCGCTGCTTGCAAAAATGTATAATTTCTTGTAGTAGAGTAGGTACTTTATATAATTATATAGGTAGATTATAATTAAGCTGTAAGGAAATATTAAATACACAGTACCAGAAAAAAAACATTTTTCTCTCAATCAGACGTGAATATGGAATTACCATTCGTACGAATAATTTGAGGACTTACTCGGTGTTTCAAAGTCAGAAAATAAACACTACATAGTGTTGAATGTCTGACACCGGAGTATTTTTTGTTTTTATATTAGTAGACAAATGGCAAAAAGCAATCATCATCTCAGCCATAAGACATCCACTGCTGAACATGGGCCTCCCCAACAAATTTCCAAAAGTACCGGTTGGAAGCGGCCTGCATCCAACGTCGTCCTGCTACCTTTATCAGGTCGTCCATCCACCTTGTCGGTGGACGACCTACGCTGCGCTTGCCGGTCCGTGGTCACCACTCTAGAACCTTTCGGCCCCATCGGCCATCTGCTCTGCATGCAATGTGGCCTGCCCACTGTCACTTCAACTGGCTTATCTTCTGGGTTATGTTGGTGACTTTAGTTCGTCTACGGATCTCCTCATTTCTGATTCGATCACGTAGCGAAACCCCGAGCATAGCCCCAAAAGCAATATTAGTAGATAAATACGCTCACAGTTTTTAAAGAGGTGTGCGAGTATGTTTTATTATAAATACGTAAGTTTGTGACTGTACCTATTTTAGTGACGTTTGGAATGGAAAAATCTTATATGCAACATAGGCTATGGTTATGGTTAAGGCGTGTCTGAAAAGGAACACCACCAATTTATTACCTCAGTTAGATTGACATACTAAAGGTGAATGGTTCTTTTTGCGTACTTTTAAAGAAAATAACTTCTAATATTTCTATAACATAGCTACTCTAAAAGTTTTAGATTCTTTGATAAAAATCTTAAAATCTTAAGCGAATTCAGCCTTAATAAGGAGAGCGTCATCTAGGCCGGAGATCGTAAGGGCTCGCCCACCGAGAACTAAAGAGAATTTTATCTTTTGAAAGTGCTCTTCTTAGAGGATCATTTACTTGCTTATGACCTTTTCCTGGCACTGGAATACTAAATTTGTAAAAAAGGACAGATATACGATTAAAGTTTTTAATTATAGAAGTTATATTTACACTTATAGATATACCATGGTTATATTTTTAATATATCATAATACTTTATGACAGTTTTCGACTCCTATTTCTTAATTGCATCCCATTTTAAGTCATCAATTAATAATAACTTATTAAGGCTGTCATCTTTAAGTTCATGGATGCAGATAAATATTTATCACAATAACTTATCAATATGGGTAGCCTATTTTGAATTCTAAAGCAACTATTTTTGTAAGAGAACGGAGTTTTTAGTATTAATTTGGGACAACTCCCACAACAAGATCTTCAGTTCCTAAACTAGGCAGAGCCTATACTATTAGGGTGACCTGATGACTGATATGTACTGTACATACTTATGTACATATACACATCCAGACGCAGGTCAATCAGACATTTACATGCACAAAAATATTTGACCTGTCCGGGGATCGAACCCGGGAACGGTGGTTCAGAATATAGGCCTGCTACCAACCGCGTTATCCGGCCAGTCCATTATATGTATGTATAAATATTATATTAGGCGGAATCTAGAAATATCAAAGCACTTATGTGAGCATATCTTTAGTGTATCCCAAGTCGACGCTACGAAATTGCTATTAGGCAGATTCACGCCTAATGGCCGGGTAATTGGCTCCTCGCAAACTAATGGACAATTATAAACGTAGTACGGATTTTATGACATTCATAACGTTGTTATGTTCTGTATTGATATTGCTTAGGAGTTGCCTAATTGAGGTTATGTATTAAGTACTTCAAAGATTCTTAAGATTTCGGCTTTGACTGGAAGTAACCATCAATATAACCTGAGATTGTTTGAGAACATATTATCTTTAGCTAAATTTGATGGTCATATTTAATACAAGAATAGTAATTGCGGATGTATTCTTGAGGTTTCGTAGGATTTCCTCTATGAAAACCTTATAAGATATTTCTGCCCATCCGTCTGACCGTCAACTTTCCTAATCCTATTGAGCTCAATAATTTCTATAGATAAACACACGTGTGCGAAATTGATCACAAGAATATTTATATATATCTGTTTTGAAAGAGTAAAAAATCATAACTATGTCTTTATTTCATATAGAACAAGTCTATTAAGATGAAGTAAATGTTTTATCCATTTTTATTACTTTTATTACTTACCTATTATTTTATTACATTTTTTATTACTTATCTGCAACATGCGCCAAATAAGGCCAACATACAAGCTTACATTCACGCTGCTAAACGTTAGATAAGATATGATTGTATTTCTATAATTAATAAGCTGTGTTATAGAGTACCTTCTAGAACGCACTGCCGTAACCCTTGTCAATTGTTTGCTACTTCTCGCTGCCGCACTAACGCTGGTAAACGCTCTCCACTTCATAGACTGGTGGATTCATATAATAAAAACTTTAATTCTATAGATATTGCGGCAACGCGTCCTAGTATATTTAAAGATAAGATTCGTAAATTGCTTTCATAATAGAATAGTACTACCTACTTTTCAACTGCCACATATATAATGCGTATATACATAACCTGTGGTAAACGGTGTTGGTGTCACATTTATTACTGTACTCTTAGTTATTTATAATTAACTTATTATTAATAAACTTATTTATTAATAAACTTGTGTAACTGTTTGTTTACCCAATAAATGAAAAAAAAAAGCTTATTATTTCGAGTACAATGTGATTACAACTTTATAGAGATTATAGATAAGATTAAGTTATAGATAAAACTTCAATGTACGGCACAGTACTTATCACCTATTTAGCATGGTTTTGGGAAGTTAGTATGTCATGCCGCTTAAACGATAGTAACATGTCATAAGAAACGACGATAGATATGGTTCAATCAGTAAAACAGTACTATCGTAGTTTTTTGTTTAACTCCGCAATACTAATACGCAGCTAATCACAGCTACGGAGTAAATATCACGAACTGAAACCCATTGTCAATGTAGGTACTCTGTAACACATGAGAGAATCCTGTGGATACCGGATAGAAGAACTGAAGTGCTGTGTCAACACGCCGCTGTTTGCTAATACCTACCGTGTGAGCCGATCATTGGTCATATTTGATCGGGCTGTGTACACTTCCCGCTACGATTTTGCCGATACGGATTTGATCTAGATTTTCCGATTATTGAAGTAGATGTAAACTAGAAAATGATGCTCCTTACTCTTATGTTTACTAGGAGTAAAAATATATCACTTCCAGACATGCAAAAAGAAAAAAAAAATTATGAAGCGCTTATAAGTAAATCAGGTAGATATTTCAGGCTGCTTTAACTCATACGGGGTTACAGAAAAATACCGCGTTCTACAAATAGTAAACGGGTAAGAAATTAAAACTGACCAAGTGCGACATGGACTCGCGCACCGAGGGTTTCGTAAATTGATAAAGCATTTAACATTATCACTCTAACTAAAAGACAAACTAAACTTCCTATAAGCACGATTATTGCGTCAACCGGAAATAATAAGTTTGAAACAGTAAATTCGGTATTTTTTTATTATACTACGTTTAAATACGATTTTTAGATTAATGAAAGAAATCGTATTTAAATAAATTGTATAACTCTAGTTCAACGGGAAGTACTCTTTAGGTAATGATTTTCTTGTGAAATCGCAAAATATGCGACATAAACGGTTTCAATAATCTATATATGGACAGATTTTCTTACTACGGATAGAAATGTAATGTAAACCGTCGGTAGATAAGTTATTGAAACCGGCCGTTATATGAGGTAGGACCCAGGTAGGAACTACGTAGTATTAAGAATATTTGGAAGATCATCATCATCATCATCACCCTGTAGCAGTCCACTGCTGGACATATGCCTCTCCAATTGCACGCCACTTAGGTCTATCTTGGGCTTCTCGCATCCAGTTTTTGCCAGCCGTCTTGCGCAGATCGTCACTCCACCGTGCCTCAAGACGTCCTACACTACGTTTGCCGAGACGCGGTCTCCACTCTAGAACTCGTACTCGTTTGGAAGATCGTACCTCCTTAACAAAGTTAACAAAGATATAAAAGGGTGATCAAAAAGTAAATATAATGGTACAGCCACATAAAAAAATATTCACTAGTGACTAGATGCAGGAAGGAGCCCGGTAAATAGGTTTGTAAAGAAAAGATTTCAAAGAAGTATTAACTAATACATACTAACTGTGGTATCTGATATAACCGCTACTACGCACTACGCTAAACTTATCATCCTCAGTGGGCCAAGCACGAAAATTTGCGTAAGTGTATCATTATCGTATGGTTGACGTATACAGTACGAAATATCATTTATCTAGTACAACAGTTACACAGCACATTTGTTACATAGTTTGTACTGAGCCCATAGCACAAAAATTTCCGAAAAGAATTCTTACTGTAAGCGAAGACAATACGTCATGCTTCGGCGTACAAAATATGAGATGTCTGTGTCACAGTTGCCGTAGATAAATAGCATAATACAGTTTTACGTGAACGATACGTTACGTTACACTTACGCAGATATTCGTGCTATATACTATAAAGTTGCGTAGTAACATTAGCCTAGTAATATCGCCACTACATTGCCACCTTTAAACACACTAATGCTTGCATACTTGCAATTGGTGATGTAGTGGCATCCACCAATGCATATTCACGCCTTAAACCTACCACATAGGCTGTTACCCGACCAGCACCTGTCTGACTACGTGCACGGGTTTGCTGTAAGATAACGTATATGACTTTGCCTCGTAAGCGTTTAAACTTTATATACTTAATATTCTAATTAAAATCTACAAGCTGAAGATAACAACCATCTGCCGGATTACTGTAATAGGATGGTAATATCGCTACTGGAGGGTACTTCCACACATGTGGCATCCTGACCTCCTCATGCGTGTGATTATTGCACTGTGCTGCGATTGTATAATACGGGTTATGAGATAATATAGTTTCACGTAATATCATGTACCTATCTTAATAATTGTGAACTACTAAAATTATGTCAGTATTATTTCAGACCTTCAGAGCAAACTTCAGATCATAGATAATTACTTTATAATACTGGATATTATATATTATTCAATATTATTATTAGCTTGGTTGATTATTAGTATGGTTTGGACATGTGGAGAGAATGAATGAATGAAATGAGAATGACTAAACAGGTATACATGGGACAAGTAAACGGAAGTGTTGGAAGGGGAAGACCTAGGCGAACGTTCCGAAATCAGATTGAAGACGTTCTGAAAAAAGGCCAGGTCAAAAGTACCCTAAACCGACGCTTGTGTATGAAAGGATTGATGAGTATAGATGAAGCGAAAGAGATATGTCAGGATCGTAGTAAGTGGAAATCCGTGGTCTCTGCCTACCCCTACGGGAAAGAGGCGTGATTTTATGTATGTATTATTAGCTTCAGATATTTACATACATCTACATTTCTCAAACTTTCGGGGATGTAAAGGCATGAAGGATAATATATAAGGCCTTTAAAAATGTGTGTATTCCATCTATAGTGTACAACACTATATATATAATAGAATCACGGGGAACGCACGCTATGGCTGAAACCAGTTTGAATCCGAAAATTAAGGCTAAACGATGAACCACTTAATCTTTAATAATATCCCGAGACAAAGAGATAACTTTTATGGTAAAAGTATAATAAACATAAATACACTGACCCAAATAAATAGCGGCCGTTTCATTACAGAATACAAGATTCAGCAATTTGCTCTTCAGCAAAAAAATACTTTATGTGTCCCTTAAGATCGATACCGAATGCTTAGAAACTGAATTATCCACCAGGGAGGGAGGGCGAATAAAACCCACCCCAAATAAATAGGGCTAACAACGTACACGTAGGCAATCATTTCGTTAAGAAAGTACGAGAGAAGTTATTTCTCTTGGGTGTCAGGAGGAAGTCGGGGAAAAGTTGCTCTACAAATCACTATTATGTCAAGTAGTAGTGGCCGTAGATGTTATGAGAACGCAGGAACCACGGTGCATAGTTTTCCAGCAAGATTTAATTATTTATTGACCTTTGCTATACAATGGTTCACAAGGTGGTCTAGTGTTGCTTCTTTGACAAACATCAATAAAAGAAAACCGGCAAAATAGTAGCATATAGCATAGTAGAACTAGCATAATGAGCCTTTCGTCAAAAAGTAAAAGGAAAGGGCACACAAAAAGTGCATACTTTTTATGGTTTGGTTTATTCACAATTTCCACTCCAAAAGTAAAGTACATTACAATGAGTAATGAGGAAAAACACCTGCTGTTCCGGAACCGGTTGAGGCCCAACTACAACTAATTGCCATCCTGACGATCAAGCGAGAGTACACTATCTGATGCGTAGATCTTGTAAGTTTTTTGGATGTGGTTGTGAAGAAGTTTACTGAATATTTTGTAAGACGAATAAAGGAAATTCCTGTGAAGCATCAGTTTTCCTAATTACTACCATTTTCAGAATATTGAAGTACAAAGTGAATCGGTATTTTCAATCTTTTTGTGAAAGGGAAAAAACATAGACGCACCCTTTCATTAAAAGAAAGTAACAAAATTCAGATTCCTGATTTTACCTCAAACGATAATAATGGTTAATCGAACTTAAGGTGAAAAGTCAATATGGTCAAGTAATAATCGTGCATTTAGGGTACCATAGAATTGAAAAACCCCAAAGTGTGGCACAATGTTCTCCTTTTTTGGACGTGATTCAATGCTTTAATGTTTTTTTCATTCACCAACGCATATTTGCATTGAGAAATTACTGATCAGTGATTTCTTCATGTAAATGTGCAAACACAAAACACATGTTATCATAAATACATATTTTCACGCATATAAACACATTTTTTCACAAACACATGTTATCATAAACACATATTTGCCAATCACCAGTATCCCTCGCTGTGTTTGCGTATCTGTAGACGGTAAACTATCAAATTTTGTGAATAGCTCCAGGGGTTTTCAATATATTTTTATCAATAAATAGATTAATGCAAGAGAAAGGTTTTTTGCTTATATGAAGCTTGCCAAGTTTATATCTTGTAGACTGTAGACATGTAGAATGTAGACAAAGCAAAGCGTAAAATCAACTAGTAAAACCGGGTTAAATATCCATCATACTGACATTTGCCACATCTGTCCCAATCTTTCTCATATCCTTGCATGTCAGTTACCTAAGTGACACAAATAGAGTGCCACCTCTGGCTGGATGCAGGCAATATAAAACGTGCTTCCGACTTATTACTTCACATATTGCCTCACAATGCACTAGGATGTGACCGGGTTTTGACGCTGTGGGAATTTTGTATGATGGAGATGCCCACAATTTGTATTTAGTTTGAGCGTTGCCAAAATCCACATTTTTCGCGACAGCTGGATAGAACTCACATGTGTTTGGATTTAGTTTTATCACCAAATGTGTAATCTGATTGGAACTAAATGTTCCTGCTGAGAACATTCCACGTTCAAGCCTTGGCCGGAGCAATTTTGTGTGATGAGCAGAAATAGTAAAACCGGCAAACACTCACGTCTTGCATCTAGTCGTTATACTCCGACCGGTGTTCGGGCAGTAGTGATGTCGATCCTCATGGAAAGCGTGGTCTAGCAGCGAAGGCCGCTAGTTGCGCACTAGATGATAGATTGTTGTAGAAGTGATTGTTTGATGGTTTTATCATTTAACTTTGAGTTTTCACGGAAGTTTTTATGTCAATGAGCAGAAATGTTTGTGAGCAGGGCTTAGATTTTTGTGATGTGTTATGTGTGTGTGTCCATACTTTCCGCGACAGGGTATGAGTGTATAAAAGGAAAAATTAGAGGCTTTAACAAGTATAGTACTAATTATATGATACTTACTTTACTTCTATAATCTGACTAAAAAGAAACAGATCACATTAATAATAGAATAAAAGAAGATGTACGGGGTAACCAGTGTAAATTTACGCCGTATACAGATATAAAATATAAGAAATAGCTGTTTTACTACGATTTAACTCCCGCAAACGCGCGCGAATGCGAGCGCAAATCTTTTAAATATTGAATTTTCGCGCACCTTTTCCGTTGTTTTGGCGCCAATATATTTTTATTTATAAGCTACTTCAAGGGTTAACTAAATCTAATTTTAAAAAAAATTGACAAAAATTAACACTCTTTAACCCCAAAAACAGTAAACTAACTTGTTAAAGTCGGTACCATGATAATTCAAAAGTACCTATTATCACCAAATTGTGCGCACGGTATCGACAAGTTATTTCACACTATTTGGTGTTGAAGTAGGTTTCATTTTTTGGTAAAAAATGCATATGTTTTCACCGTTACTAATCACGGGATTGATTATCATTCACTGTCAATAATGATATCAATCAGATTAGATAAATACATTATAGATTTATAAAAACTCTATTTTCTATCTCATTATTTATTAGGTATATAAAAATTCTATTTAAATTTCTGAATGCCGTTTCGATAGTTACGATGTCGATAGATACGAGATTGAATCCAAAAAGATATTATTACAAATACACCGGTAAGTTAATTTAGCTTGAAAGCTTTTGAACCCACATAAGCACAATAAACTGTAGTGCTTCTCTAGGATATGATGTGACTTACTGCAAATGATTGTACCTTGAGGTGTGAATTTATATTAGAGAGCCGTGTTTTTTTTCTCTTTTGCCTTTTTACGGCCCATTAATACTGTTGCTTTTTATAATGCAACAACATTTATTCTTTAACTTTTTACAGTTTATTTTATATTAAATGTACTCGTATGTATAAAATATTATATACGAGTACTTTTTTTTTTTTAATATTTAAAATTTTCCTTTTTTAATCTTAAGCACTTCTGACTAATTGCTAACTTATACATGTTAAGTACGTAGTACTACAGATTGTATCCAGTTTGCATAACTTAAATAGCCCATGATTGCATAACCCATACTTGTAAATCTGAATTTCATCATCATCATCATCATCTCAGCCGTAGGACGTCCACTGCTGAACATAGGCCTTCCCCATAATTTTCCAAAAAGAACGGTTGGAAGCGGCCTGCATCCAACGTCGTCCTGCGACCTTCATCAGGTCGTCTGTCCACCGTGTCGGTGGACGACCTACGCTGCGCTTGCAGGTCCGTGGTCTCCACTCCAGAACCTTTCGGCCCCATCGACCATCTGTTCTGCGTGCTATGTGCCCTGCCCACTACCACTTCAACTGGCTAATCTTCTGGGCTATGTCGGTGACTTTCGTTCTTCTACGGATCTCCTCATTTCTGATTCGATCACGTAGAGAAACCCCGAGCATAGCCCTCTCTCGCTCGTTGTGCGACTTTGAGCTTATCAATGAGGCCCTTAGTACGTGGTCTCTTACTTTGGGCCTAATCTGAATTTGTTATTATCTAATTACTCGTAGTTGGTAGAGTTAAGTAATTAGTCCAGGTTGTATGATCCGTTTCCTTCCCGATTACTCGCAGGGCGGCCAGCGCGTAATCGAGGAAGTCAGGGCGGCGATCGTTGTCATTTAGTTATTACACTCAGATTGTCTATCGTTATATCTATATACTATATCCATTTTGATCTCGCAATAGAATTTGTTACTAGAAAATCTCTGGCAGTCAACAATGTTGGCATCGTTGTATGTTAGGATGTTTGTTACTCTTCCACGCTCAAAAGGCGGGGCCAATTTTAATGAAATTTAGTATAGAGGTGGATAATGTGTTCGATTAATATATAGGATACTTTTCATCATCGTCATCATCATCCATCACCACGCGAGGGAAAAAGTGTAATATTCTTGGGAACAGCATAGACAAAATAACAAGATTTCGGCCTACCTTAAAATCGTATTGATGACAGTTCTGTTAAATTTTGTGTCAGTTTCCGATAGCTAAGTCAAAAGCACGGTAGCATTTTGACAGCTCGATTCACTAGACGTGCTCGGACACCGTCAAGGGTGATGAAATGTAACACAAATATCGTGAAGGGTGATGAAATGTAATGACAGTTTTTTCCATGATGATTAATTCTATATTTGTATGTACGTAGGTACTGTATTTTACTATTAGTGTTTACTGATTGATTTACTAAATACTTAAATTTACTCATGTAAAGATTTTATGACATTTTATTATAAAGACAGATATGGCCTTGGAGAAGATAACAAGCTACTCAAAGTGCTAATCCTGCGCAGACGACGTCGCAGGCATCAGCTAGTAATACATATGGTAGGCTTTACTGATGCGTTGTGTTAGGACAACTGAATCTAACGGAAACGAAAGAGCGTTGAGTTTTTACTTTGTTCTAACGTGTTGTGCTGAAATTTATAGACTTGATCACTTGATATTCTGCTGTTATGCTGAGAAAAGTCAAACGGTACTGATGCATGCGCTCATTTAGACTTTAAATTATACATTATTATTACTAATTATTAATTATTATTACGTATAACTTATAAATCTAAATTCTGCAATGGTTAAGTGATGTTCCAAAAAAACAATCATGTTGTAAAATTATAACAATTCTAGTAATATAGCACTTAATGCCGTTGGCCACGCGAGTGAAGCCGCAAGCAAACAAGTCAACTTGAGTTACAGGATTAAATTTAGTGATCACAAAAAAATCCGCCACAGTATCCGCTAGTATCTGCTATGAGTATTTATACATAAAAATTGTAATTATGCAACAACTTAGCGAGTAATTAAGTGAGAACTTACATACTTGCAGTACTTACAGCTTTCGCCGAGCACCAACAAATCGGCTGGAAACTCTGCGAGACCCCATTCATTAAGGCTCAAGTAAACTGCGACGAAGTTCCCGTCCGTCACTTTGGTGAGGTAAGTTCGCTGAGCAATTTGTGGCTTCCAAGTCTCCCACCGCCGTTGTCTCACAAGCCACAGTCCGACAAGTTCGCATTATGTACTTGTAAGTAAAGTTAAACAAAGCACTTAATGTGATACTTTACGGTCTATAGACAAGTTCTTGGTCAATTAGAAAACTGTTCGTCAACAATTCCTAAAACGTAATCATGAATCACCTGAAAGGTGGATTATACGAAAACTATTTTAAACAATGATAATTATAATCATGTATTATGTAGTAGACATGTAAGTGACACACGAAATAGGAATATCTAACACGTGCTGACAATAACTGTATTCGATTTTTGGTGACGTACCTAATGTTACTTTGTACGCAAAAAAAGCTTATGTATGCAAGCAATTACAGACTAAAAATTATACAGTCGTCTTATATAATTATACAGTAGTCTTTTTAAACCTTTTTAGCAGCTGTTATAACTATGTATATATATCACTTTTAAATCCTCTATAAAGATTATGTGGATACAAGAATTGCAATATTAAAATAATTTCCAAAAAATCTAAGCTTACAAATGGAATCGCGTATCACTTCACTCTATTTTTTATTTGAAAGTTTTTACCTTAGTGAGTTATGTTTCTTACTTCTCCACATAGCGAATCGATTGTTTATGAAATTTGTAACGAAGATGGGGTAACTCCGGCATTACACAAAGGCTGTTTATTATCCTCCTGCAAAGTTCAAGTTTAGACATGTAAATTTGCGCTGACAGTTTCTGCGACGTACCTACACTCATATACGGAATCTATAAAAAATCTTTTTGTGACGTTCACTAGACTAACTTTTACTATTACCCTACTCTACACACACCTATTACTAGTCATACACAGAAATATGTATCTGACGAAATTACAAACACATGTAGGTACATAAGAGAGTAAATCACCAGACTTACGGACCAAGCAAAATAATTAACCGCCACCAAACATCGTTAAGCTTTTAAAACTGAGGGCAACTTCATTAAAGGGCTTCTAACTTTTGCAACACACGAGATTAAAAGACAAATTAGGGGCTTGATGCTACTTCAAAGGGTCTTCTGGACGTTTGCACATAGTTTAAGCAGCTAATCAAATTTGGGACGCATCAAACAATGGTTCGGTAATCTTTCATCTCTAATGCTTTGTCTTGAGAGGGAGTGAATTGTTTATAGTTTTGTTAGGAGCGGTTGCTTGGAAGCATTAACATTAATTAATAGCTAGCTAATAATGAGAATGTTTAGGGTTGTTACTCACTACGAGTAAATAATATCGGTTGTTATGAAATTCGGAATCATTCCATTCACATTCAAGTTAGATCTTTACCTTCTTTTACTTTACTTCATGCAGTATTTTTTTAAAGAATACTAAAGTCTAAAACACTTATGTGGGGTTCTTAAATTCGAAGGATATAAATTTCACCCACTTCAACTGGTCTGCTCGGAACTTTGCACATGCACACAATTGAATTGAACAATGAAATTCGTCATTGAAATGAAATTCCAATGACGAATTTCAACGTTAAGAAGTAGCACATATATACATACACTCACAAACTTTCTCTTCAATCTTATAATATGGTGTGATTATACTTTATGTTTAATGCTACACATCACAGTCTCCAGCAACACCCTTTTAATCACGTACAGGCAAATATCAACTCGTGTCGCTACCATGCGGGTGTTTATGTGTGTTTAATTAACTACTGTCAGAGCAAACCCCTTTTTGTCTTGTTCATTAAAACTACGGG
The DNA here is from genome assembly GCA_917880725.1 of Selenia dentaria. Lineage (NCBI taxonomy): Eukaryota > Metazoa > Arthropoda > Insecta > Lepidoptera > Geometridae > Selenia > Selenia dentaria. The sequence goes on along the minus strand of OU862888.1, from coordinate 12,057,064 downwards.
TATAATAAGCGTTAAAATTTTAACTTTTAGAAACAGAACTCGAAAATTCAGTCGCAACTTTATTAGGTATGATGTCCGCAAGTTTTTTGGTAAAGATTATTGTCTACGTAAAGTTAAACTAAACAGTTTTTGTAATTTTTGAGTAACATCTATGATCCGAGTTATAAAGCAAAATGTGGTATATTATAGTTTTGTAACTATTGAACTACTGAATAAACTTTGATGTTCACCACGTTCTAAGTATTTTTTTTTTAATACTGAACTGGGTAGCACTTGACCACTATCTCACCTGATGCTAAGTGATGATGCGATCGATGATGGAGCGCGCTTACCCAGAAGATACCTATGCACTCGTGTTTTGATGACCCCCATATCGTACTTAACCGGAAACACCGATTCAGGGAGGGTGTTCCATTCCCTAGCGGTTCGTATGATAAACGAAGAAGTAAACCACTTCGTACGGGTAAATGGAATATCCACCATAAAGCGGTGGCGCTTCTGAGTATCTCTGGATGTCCGATTATAGAATGGGGATGGCGGAATCAAATTGTGAAGTTCCATTGCACACTCACCGAAATGTATCCGATAAAAAACCGATAAACAAGCGACTTTGCGGCGATGCTCGAGACTCTGGAGTCTCTTGCGTACTAGGTGGTCGTCGTTAATGAGTCTCTTGGCTCTCCTCTCAATAGCTTCCAGTGTCTCCAGCTGGTATTTGGCAGAACCATCCCAAAGGTGAGAACAGTACTCCATACACGACCGGACTTGGGCTTAATAAAGATTAAGCAGCTGTCCCGGTGTGAAGTATTGTCTCACTTTAGCCAAAACACCAAGCTTTTTTGAGGCAAGCTGGGCTTTGGACTCAATGTAGGAGCCGAAATTGAGAGTTGATGTTGCGCTGAACCATCGCTTCCCTATGAGACTGGATTTGTAATGCACTGGTTCGTGCGTTAGATGTGTAACTCTCCACAACGGTGCTGTCATCTGCGTAACCAAAAATACCGGGTTTCAGCAGGTCATTAATATGCAGCAGAAAAAATGTTGTGGAGAGTACTGATCCTTGGGGGACTCCGGCATTTATAGCCAATTGGGCGGAAGAACAGCCATTGATGACTACTGGAATCGACCGATCCCTCAAAAAATCTGAAATTCAGACACACAAACCAGTGGGAAGGCCGTATAAAGGAAGCTTGCTAATGAGGCTATTGTGCCAGACCCTGTCAAACGCCTTCGAGATATCGAGAGAGACAGCAAGCGCCTCTCCGTGGTTCTCGATGGCTGAGTTCCAGATGTGAGTGGCGTACGCTAGAAGATCCCCAGTAGACCGGTTTCGGCGAAATCCGTATTGTCGGTTACTGAGGAGATCATTCACTTCTAAGTATGCCAGGAGCCTGTGGTTCAGTACACGTTCCAACGTCTTACATACTATGGAAGTGACTGAAATAGGCCTGTAATTAGCAGGATCTGCGCGACTACCTTTTTTGGGCACGGGCTGCACGTTTGCAAACTTCCAGGACTTTGGCACTTGACCAGTCGTCATAGACAAGCGAAAGAGGCGAGTCAATACAGGAGTCAACTCTGGCGCACACATCCTCAAGACTACAGCTGGTATACCGTCTGGACCAATAGCTTTGTTCACGTCTAGATTTCGCAACGCTTTGCGGACTTCAGACTGTCGAATGCCGTTTTCTGACATTAGCGTCCCGCAATTTGGCAGACTAGAAGGTACAGCATTACCAGCATCTAGACGTGAAGACTCTGCAAACAGAGTGGCAAATAAATTTGCTTTCTCTTCAGCAGTATGCGCTAGTGAGCCGTCGGGTTTCAGCAGTGGAGGCAGTGAGGGACGGCAGAAGTTCTCTTCGATCGACCTCGTCAGGGACCAGAACGCTTTGCTACCCGAAGAGTAAGAAGCAAGATTGTTCCCTGTCCGGCGTATGTGGTCGAAGCGAGCCATCTTGAGAGCCTTTTTGCAGGACTTGGCGGCAAGGTTAAATGCTTTCTTCTTCTCACGTACATCTCTAGATTTGCGGGTTCGAGCATCAGCCCAGGCTAAGTAGGCCTCATGTTTTGACGCTTCTGCATCTCCACATTTGGCATTAAACCATGGTCGAGCTTTGCTGGACAGCGAGAGGTCAGAAAATGGAATGAAATATTCCATACCCTAACGTAACACTTCTGTCACAGCATCCGCGCAAGCTGAGGAATCGCTAGAAGAAAAACAAACCCTCCACCAAGGATAAGACGAGACAAAATTACGCATCTCATCCCAATCTGCTGACTTGTATCGCCACACTCGCCGGGTACCTTTTGGGCTGGGATCGGGCGGGGAGTAGACTGACACAGACTTCACCAGACAGTGGTCGGAGCTACCCAAGGGTGATGAAACCGACACCGAGTAGCGGTCAGGATCTGTTGTCAGCAGAAGGTCCAAGCAGTTGGCTGTGTGGCCATCAACATCTGGAATCCTTGTAGCTCCTTGGACCAGCTCAGTGAGGTTTAGCGTCAAGGCAAGCTTATAAGAATCTATCTCTCGACCAGCGTGGTCTGTGCTCTGGTATGGGTATAGCCAGTTTTGATGGTGGGCGTTGAAATCCCCCAGAAGCACTAATTGAGCAGAAGGATACCTCTGTTGGGCCACGTCAGCTGCCTCACTGAGGTAGTTTGTGAGCCTGGTTGTCTCCTCCGAAAGTTCCGTTTGTTAATTTTATTACCTTATTTTTTCGTAAAAAATGGAGTCCAAGTGCTGATTTAATAAACAACACGTGTTGAAATCATATGCTGTTCACTATAATGTTAAGATGCAGTGTTTAAATTCTGCAAGAATAGATGGTTCTGTACGTTTCTAAAATACATAAGTGTTTTATGGTAAATAAGTATACAATATTGTTATTTTTGGTATGGTTTATAGTATTTCGTTTTATTAAATATACGTAAAAGAAATAGGATTAATCTTGACATGATTCAAATCAAGTAAATTAATCGCATTGTCACAGGTTCAAAGTATTCAGTTCTTACATATATGGTTAAAAACGACTCGGTAGCATACCGAGATGGTGAGAAATAGTATCACAGAAATAGTTATTTACAATTTAAATTTATAGTTTGTTACTTTTATTATTCGTTTTAAAACTAGTTAGGTAATTCCAATTCCTTCATATCATCCTGCTAACTATTAAATAGTGCATTACATAAATACTTTTACTATAAATACAAATTTTGAAACACAATGTGGATTCATTAGGAATTTGTTACGTGTCTTACGGGGCCGTTTACTTTCTTTTTAAATAAATTAAGGTGTTCCTTTACAAATATGCATGGTTCGTATATGTACTGTAATGACAGATTCATCACATTTAGTTTTTTAAATAACAATTTGCAACTGTCTCTTTGAGAAGCTCTAAATATACTCGTAGTTCTTATACATTCAGTTTTGTGATTTAAAAGCTAATATACTAACTAGAGAACTGTCCCATTGCATTATTCCATAGCGCAAATTTGATGAGACAAAACCGTGATATGTGACGAGCAGTGTCTTGAGTTAAGAGATTTGTGTAATTTTTTTAGTGGCATTATTGTTTATGCGCAAATAGTTAAAGTGACTTTTCCAATTTACATTAGCATCCAGCATGATCCCTAGAAAACTTATTTCATTGACTTGTTCAATAAATTTATTCTAGAATGCAACGTCTATTGATTATTGTTGTTTTTGGAGAAAGTAACATAGAATACATTTTGTTTTGTCAATGTATATAACAAGGTTATTTTCTGCCATCTGTTTAGTAAAACTAGATGTATTACTCGTATATGGCATAACGGCTTAGGGAGTTACTTTGAAAATTATTATTAGTTGGAATTATTAGTTGGACATGTTTTTTTTGTTTTTCAACCATATTTACATAAGTGGCATTGAATACTTTAGCAATTTTGGTCAGATCTTTTATAATATCCATATATTTTATTACTTTAAAAGTATGAATATATGAATTATTATTCGCACCTTTAATAATCTGCCAAGTAGCCTTAGATTTATTTTAAGGTTTCTTAATTATTTTAGTCTTCATTATTTATTCTTCAAGACATATTGATTGTTGTTTTAAGTAGGTATATTGGAATAAATGGTATTTTAAACTATTAGTATCTTTTTTATTTTGTTATTCATTCCAATACAGTTTCCTTTTAACTATACTGGGCTTTTTTATTCCGGTAGTAATCCATACAGGTCTCCGTCTTATATACATTTTTACTTTTTTACAGGAACCTATCTTAGGTTATAATAAAGTTTAACGTGTCTATAAAACTGTTGTAAGTTTTGTTTACATCAGTTTTATTGTAAATTTCACTGAAACCCTAACATATACATACATAACATATTATTAAACATGGTACTCAGCAACCAAACGTGTAATTATTTTAGAAACCACCAACAATCTACACAAAGTTAGGTAAAGCTCTCACTTAAAACAGATAGCCCTTGGTTGCAGAGATTCGATCAGTAAGCTCCTTACACCACCGATTTCTGGCGTCGTTCGCTATTCAAGACGATGCGCCCTGATCATTTCTGATATAGATTTTGCTGGAAGAGCAACACTGTTACAATATAAAAGTTAACGGTACTGTAGACAAAGTTGCAACATGCACATATTTGATTCACTCGCGGAAGCCAACGGAAGAGTCAGTTTCACAATAAATTATTATATGCTTGTTATTATTATACTCGTATTTATTGTATGTATTGTTTTTATTGCCCTCGACAAAAACGTGATACAAATGTTGAATGTTACCATATATTTTAATAAATAATCATTGTTATTATTATTTAGCACTCTATCGATGTAAAATCAACAGAGGTCGTAGGAATTGACAGATGTGAGAATTTCAATTATATGACATCATCTTTTACTACACCATCTCCAAAAAACCAGGCCTCCATTTTTTTGTTACTAAAAACAAGGTCCCGTTTATTTATTTCCGTAGTGATCACTTCTATCAGTTCTGTTTTCATAACCACAAGGACTTTAAGATTATCTGCTTAACTATGCAACGAAGGTGTCCAAGAGATTTAACGTTTTAAATTGAGTCACGTCTTGAATACCAAGGCCAATTTAATTACATTGGTCCTTTCCTTACAAAAGGAAAGCGCAAGCAAAACAAAAATTAATCTTTATGTATTTCGATTCGTGTCTTCTTGTATACCTAACATGTTATCTATTCGTATTTGTGGTTATAGAAGTCTATTTAAAAAAAAAAAACCTGTATGAGAAATACAATTTATCATTAGAATATACAAACGGTATTCGTATTTTATTTCTTTACACATATATTGATAGTAATTTTTAAACTTTTGCGATGTGAACACATATTAATATTATTATTATATATAAACGGGCGAGTCCGCTCGTGACCACGATCAATGCAACTTGATCGAAATTTCGAGGTAAATAAATACTATTACTAACGCGATTAAGCTCCGTTAATATAATATAAATACATATATTGATGTTCTAAGGTCAGCTTTATCACCCACGTCCGTACGCCTTTCAGCGAATTCCTTATCGTTGTACTCGGATGATGTGAGTGACTTACTAAGTAGTAGGACTCTTTTGGTAGTGTTAAATATTCTAAAAAAATTGCATGAGCAATAATGACTACTACAATGTTAGACTAACCAAAGTTTAGAGACAAATAATCTGAAAATGCCTTTAAAAATGGGTTTTTGCATAAATTTGGCTCTCATATTAGACTCAAAAAATGTAAAATAGAAAACACCTCAATACAAGCTTTTCACTTCTAACAGAAATTAAAAATTACAAACGTCTAAGAAACTCGTCAGGGTCTTTCAAAATGTTATATGTCCTGAGGCCGTATCACAAACAATTTGCGAAAAAGTGTTCGTATCAAAAGCGTCAACATGTCACGCTGCGGCGCACAAACTATGAGTTATCTGTGTCACAGTTGCCCTAGATAAATAACAGTTTGTATTTTTACACTGTACTGTTTTATGTGACCGACACGTTAGGTTACACTTACACAGTTAATATGTGCTAGGTCACATGAACAAGTTTTTGCGTAATACGAAGCATTTATTTTCGTTCAATGTTGTCGCAGCGGGATCTTTTAATGCTAACTCAGGGTCTGGTACTGTCACACTTTCTGCCGTACTGCCAACTTTTTCAGTAGTACGTTGCAGTAAACAACATGACTTTATACCATACTTGCGTTACATTAAGCTGGTCTGGAAAGGGTCCGACATTAATTGCAAAGCGTTAATAATTAGTTAGGTATAATGCTATGACTGTACTATTTATTCGAGAGAGGTTCCTCTATATGTAACAAATAAATACTTCCTTATGTATTATATTGTTTTTTAATACACCCGCTAACTTATAAGTTCTATGTTTATGAAACATATATTAAAATATATTGATTAGCAACATGAGGGTATTTATGCTATATACTATATATGTTTTTTTTAAACAAATGAGAATAGATCAAAGAGCCTATACATATTACCTAGGTATGCTTATGAAAGATATAGCCCGTAGGCCCATCGTCAATTTTGTACATAAAGCTGACTGTACACGAGCGTTCAATAATTCAGCCATAGGATGTGTAGTACACTTTTCCACAGTAAACACACAGTAGGCCTTTTGTATAACTTTGATGATTTATTTTTAGAAGTTAGTAACTTTTACACGCTCATACCCCCGTTCTTAGATTTGATTAGTTACGGCAAGCATATCCACACACAAATACACACACATGATAAACATCCAACTAACGCTTACACAGCAACCTTAACCACACTAAACAAACACTTCTGCTATGATACAAATATTTGCCACGGCCAGGCTTTGAACCTGGAAATCTCAGAAAACAAATACCACAGCCACCAGTTGAAAACATAGAAGATAGTGGATGTCCTGTATTGTAAAATGACGCAATCGTAACTTAATAGAGGCACTGTGAATAAATTGTTCTCTCGAAAGTTTTCGTAACACTTAAATATAATAAAAAAAGTGTATGATTGTACGTCACATTTTTAAAGTAAACGGTTGATGGATTTGAAATAATCCTGCAGTATCTGCAGGAAGAAGTGTCCTGAATTTTGCAGGACTTAGGCATCTATTATGTTCGCCGACAGGCTTGATTGGGTTTATATAGGTACGGCATGGCTGCAATAAGCATGTAGCAGTCCCAATGCCTTAGGAATTGATAGGTATTTATTTTTTATAGTAAAATTTTAATTGTACTGACAAATTTTTCTGTTGACATAATATAATAATATAATTATAGTTGAATCTTCTATATATATATAAGTTGGGTTTTTCGAATATTTATTTATAACTCGAGAACGGCCGAACCGACTTTTATGGTTTTTGATTTGTTGTATTTGTCTCCATCCCGAATAGCAGTGTAACTGAAAATTGACGAAAAAATAAAATACTAGAAAAAGAAAATTCCAATACAAAATGTTCAACTGTCAAATATTTAATGTTCATCCTGCCAATACTGCCGTGCGATTCTCTAAGAGCAAACAACGTTGCATCTTTTTTTTACATTTGATAAGCATTAGACCACAGTCTCACCTGATGGAAAGTGATGACGCGGTCGACGGTGGTACATGCTTGCCTAAAAGGTACCTATTCACTCTGTATTTGAAGACTCCCAGATTGTATAATATGTCAGGAAATATAGACGCTGGTAGGTTGTTCCATACTTCAGCCGTACGCATTATGGAGCTAGATTTGAAGCGTTTCGTGCGTATTTTTGGATCTTTAACAACATCCCTGAAACAAATGACAAGATGACAAGAAACGTTGGAAAAACAACCTTATATACAAGCGCGATATCTCACAGAGTATTTGACATCGGTGAGCTCGTCGACGAGCTCGTCGATATAATTAGAGAATCGCACGGCTGTACACTTTCGTCTATTGAATTTGGTGAGGCAATATGCCACCATACGATAGGTAGGGAAGAATTAATGGTACCTGGGTTCCGTGGGGTATGTCGGGAGACTCTGGAACTGGTGAGAGCTGGTGACCGTGGGTCCTCGTGGAGGCGTCCTGCTGTCGACGGCGTGCTGAATGAGCTGAAGGCGATTGTTCACTTGTTCACTTGTGTTTATATTGTCAGTGTCCCTTTTATTTGTGCACTCGCGTACGCGTATGTGTCGTCGGTAAAATTATTGGGGGCGTTTCCGACTCGTGGCAAAATGGCGGCGGTGCAGAGCGGATTTCACTTCGTTTTGCGTGCGCGCGAGCAGAAGGCGTGTCGCTCAGTGGTCGCGTGCGAGAGCCGCCGCGTTTGACGTTTCCCCTTACCGGCGGGTAGCGGGGGACGCGCAGTGGGTGAGGTGACGTCACGCTTTCGCGTGAACATATTCCCCACGCGGCAAAGGTGTGGTGTGGTGCTCAATCGATAGGCAGGCGGGCGATCTTGAGGACAGGTCGCGTCAGTATGCCCAAAGTCGTCTTGAGTTCCACCACTCGGGTGACGCCATCCCTCCCCGGGAGCGTCTTGGTGATGCGGCCCATGCGCCAGTGTAGAGGCGGCACCTGGTCGTCCACTATCAGTACCAGTTCCCCGACTTGAGGTGGGCTGGAACGGGAAGTCCATTTGGAGCGGGTTTGGAGGGTGTGCAGGTAGGACTTGGACCAGGATCGCCAAAAGTGTTGGGATAAGGATTGGACGAGCTTGAACCTTTTTAGTGCAGAAATGGCTCGGCCTTCTACCGAATATTCAGGTAAGGCTGTGAGCGGACGGCCAATAAGGAAATGACCTGCGGTGAGAGCATCAAGATCCGCAGGGTCAGAAGAGAGTGGGCTGAGAGGGCGTGAATTGAGCACGGCTTCAATGCGTGCTAATAGAGTTGAAAACTCTTCAAATGTGAGGCGTTGTTCGCCGACCACACGGTACAGTAATTGTTTAGCTGACTTTACCGCTGTTTCATGAAGTGCACCGAACCAGGGTGCCTTTGGTGGATTTAGCCACCATGTTATGTGCTGTTTAGAAAGCGTATGTGCGATACTGTCATTATTGGTTGCAAGAAAGGCCTGTATTTCCCTAAGTTCATTCCTAGCGCCTACATAATTTGTACCGCAATCAGACCTAATTAACGTCGGTACACCGCGCCTAGAAACAAAACGCTGTAATGCCGCAAGGAACGCTTCCGTGGATAACTCAGATACCGGTTCGAGATGGACCGCCTTCGTGGCTAGACATGTTATAACACAGAAGTAGCCCTTTAATAGCTTGGCGTTTCTAAGTGTACTGGATTTTATCAAAAATGGTCCAGCAAAGTCCGTCGTGACTTTGCTAAATACGGGCTGAACGTTTACGCGGTCGGCGGGTAGGTCGGCCATGTACGGGGCCTTAGTTTTAGCGCGGAAACGAAAACAATGTATACATTTGTATACTCGATGGCGAATAACGCGGCGGGCTGATAATATCCAGAATTGCTGGCGTAAGAGTGAGTGCAGAGTGTCCGCCCCTGGATGACAGTAAATTTTATGATAGTAGTCTATAATGAGATCAACTAGTGGACTCGAGCTGGGTAATATCAGTGGGTGCTGAGCGTCGTAACGCAGAGCAGACTGAGTGAGTCGACCACTCACTTTCAGTAAGTCGTTCTCTAAGAATGGTGACAGGCGTTGTACACGTATCGTACATTCTTTGTTGTGTTTTAAGCGATGTATGTCTTCAGCAAAGCAATTGTGTTGTACTGAGCGCACCCAATGTAAAAGGGCTTCCTTTCGTTCGCTAACCGTAATGGGCCCAGCGACACGCGCAGAGCGGCCCTGTCTGCAATTGTGTATGAATCGTTTTATACACGCCGTTACACCTATCAGTTTATCTAGTGAGCTGAATCGTGTGAGCAGAGTCTCGTCGAGGTCAGGTATGGCTATGTGGGCGACGGCCTTCTTTGGCTTGAGGCCTGGTAGGGCGTGATGGCCCAACGCGGGCGGTAGGGCTGGCCATGTTTGTGGCGGGTCCTTAAGCCAGGACGGTGACCACCACATGTCATGCTTCAAGAGATCTTGAGCTGACATGCCCCTGCTGGCACAGTCAGCAGGATTTAGGGCGGAGGGTACATGTCTCCACGTGAGATTGCATGTATTTGCCTTGATTGAGGAGACTCTGTTGGCTTCAAATGTCTGAAGCGATTGTACAGGCGTGTTCAGCCAGGCCAGTACTATGGTACTGTCTGACCAACATATGTGCTGACGAACGGTGATGTGAGCTGATAACTGGGCCGAGACATGGGCCATGAGCTTAGCCAACAAGTGGGCGGCTGAGAGCTCCAGTTTAGGAATGGTTTGGCGGTTTTTAATAGGAGCTACCTTTGATTTGGACATGAGCAAGTGCACATGTACCTGTCCATCAGGTGTAGTTTCGTGGAGGTAAATAACCGCGGCGTAGCCGAGTTCTGAAGCATCCGCATATCCCTGAAGGGTGTGTGTGGATGCCTTGTTTGAGCAGACGTTTCTTGGAAACCTGAGCGCTGAGAGGCGTGGTAGGTCACGATAGATATTCTGACACTCAAGAGCGACATCACTGGGTACTCGTTCGTCCCAACCGAGTTTTAAGGTCCACAACCTTTGAATCAAGGTTTTAGCGCGGAAGATGACGGGGCTGATCCAACCGCATGGGTCGTACAGACGCGCTATGTTGCTGAGTATTGACCTCTTGGTGAATCCATCTACCGTAGGTACTGAGACACTGTAGGTAAATTCGTCAGTTTGTGGTATCCATTGTATGCCAAGGACTTTGATGGAGTTATCGTCTGGGCTAACGTCAAAATCTTTCGACATCTCGCACTGGTCATCTGGGAACCTTTCTAAGAGCTGGCGTGAGTTGGATGTCCACTTACGCAGTTGGAAACCCCCCAGTGCGAGTAGGCTAATCAACTCGGTTTGTAAGTTAATGGCTTCACCGACAGTATCATGTCCGGTGAGCACGTCGTCAACAAATATTGACCTAGAGAGCACCTGAGCGGCTCTGGGATAGCGTTGCCCTTCATCCGCGATCAACTGCTGGATGGTGCGGTTCGCTAAGAATGGGCTGGAGCGTAATCCGTAAGTCACGGTGGACAATGCATATGTTAATAAGGGCTGATCTGGCGATGAACGCCAGAGAATGAGCTGAAACCGTCTGTGGTCGGGCTGAATCATAATGTTTCTGAACATCTGTTGTATGTCTGTGCTGAAAACGACCTTGTGTGTTCGGAAGTTTAAAATGATATCCGTGATATCTCGCTGCAGGGCCGGTCCCGTATGTAAGGTGTCGTTGAGACTAGTGCCATTTGCGCTTTTACAACTAGCGTCAAAGACTGTACGTAGCTTGTCTGAATTGGCCTTGAAAATGCCATGGTGCGGTATGTAGCAGTGGGGCTGATCGCGGAACGTGTTTGGATGGCAGGGGTTCATGTGACCTTTATCTAGGTACTCCTGCATAAACGCTACATATTTTGAGCGGAGTTCGGGGTTTCGTTGGAGTTTCTTTTCGAGGTTGAGAAACCGCCGAAGTGCTATAGCGTGCGTAGCCCCTAGTTCGGGGGCATCCGTAACAAATGGTAGCGCGACTATATATTTACCAGACTGGTCCCTCGTGGTGGTGGACTGGTATATTTTTTCGCACTCTTCGTGCGCTGATGTACCATCGGGAATGGTATTACTGACTTCTTCTACTTCCCAGAATCTCTCTAGAGCTGACTGGATGTCTTGGCTGGACTGTAGTGCCAAGTCAGTATGGTCAATTTGAGCTGAGTTGACTTGAGGCTGAGTGCCCGTATCTTGTGATACTGGGCCTAATAACGTGAAGTTAAATATCGTGCCGAAGGCTATGGGTCTGCCGGGCCCTAGAGAAATTTTAGTACCGTCTAAGATGCTACCTAATATGTCTGACCCTAACAAAAGGTCAATCGGTGCAGGTATGTTAAAAGAAAAATCTGCTAGTGGAACGTAATTAGTGCTTTCATCCAAACTAGGCAGTTTAGTGTGCGGTAAAACTCCCGTTACGTTTTTGAGCACATATGCCTTTGTCCTTATTACGGGCCTGTCCGTATGTACAGGTCGAAAAGTAATGTCGACATATGACGAAGAATTTTCTGAGTGCTGATCACCTATACCTTTTATTTTTAATTGGGTGCGCTGAGTAGGTAAACAAAGTCGCTTTACTATGTTTTCGTCTATTAGTGTTATCATAGAGCCACAGTCTAATAACGCTCGTGCTTGGTGAAAATTGCCCTTGCAGTCTGCTATCTCGAGTGAGACTGTAGGTAGTAGTACAGGTCTATTATGCATACTGTTTGGCGTTGAGATGTCAGTAGTATGACTCAAGGTGTTTGCGACGACATTTTGTCGTCGTGTTGTGTGTGTAGTTGTGGGCTGATAATCTGCGCGCTGCGATGTGTGCTGATTAACGTTGCGCTGAGATGTGTGCTGATTATCTTCGCGCTGGGATGTGTGCTGATTAGCTTCGGGCTGATGTGTGTGCTGATGATTAACCGTTAGCTGGGCTGATATGTGCTGATGGTGCCGCCCTAGTCACTGCCTAGGGGGCGGAGGCGAACGCGTGGTAGTGCGCGTTGGAGTACGTCTGAAGGACACCATCCGGTCCGTATCAGGTGAGTGACGGCGGCGTGGTATCTCGCGCTGTTGTGCGGGTAGTAAATGCGCGGAATTGTGCGTAGGTGAGGTACACCCCAACCTGTGCAGGGTCGTGTGGTGGTTTGCACTGCCGCATGTTTTGCATAGGCCCGTTGACGTGCACTCATCGTCATAATGCGGGCCTAGACATTTGGCGCAGCGGTTGCGCGCGTAGATAAAATCCCAGCGACCCTGCACTGGTTGTTTGTTATACTGTGGGCACACCCGTAGCTTGTGGCCCCGGGCATTACACCACGGGCAGTAATGATTACCTCTAGAAAATGTCTGCTGAGGTGGGGGCGAGAAGCGCGCGGGTGATGGTGTCAATGCCTGTGTATAGCGCGGCGGTTGCGGGTTCGATCCCTGCCGAGGTGGGGGCGAGAAGCGCGCGGGTGATGGTGTCAATGCCTGTGTATAGCGCGGCGGTTGCGGGTTCGATCCCTGCCGAGGTGGGGGCGAGAAGCGCGCGGGTCGTGCGGTTAACGCCTGTGCATAACGCTGAGGTCGCGGGTTCGAATCCTCGGAGTGTGTCGGGGATGTGTTCGCAGTATGTACCCGTCGAGCCTGCGCGTAGTCGTGGTGATACTTGCGCTCGCGTTGTGCCCCGGACGGTGACGCTCGGTTTGCGTTTGGTCCGGGCGTGAGCGGAGCTATGGCGGTCGATACGCTGACCTCGTTGCAGCGTGCGTGATGCTCGAGGAAGGTGACGAGGTCGGCTAGGGTCGGGAGTCGGTCAGATGACCCGTGTTGACGCTCAAAGAAGGACCTAAGTTCCCCCTTGAGTTTTCGTACTACGATCGACACTAAAATATATCCACTATCTCCAGTAGTAGATAAGTTTAAATTGGCAAGCGCGGATTGTGCGGATATGAGCGGAGTTAGGAACTGCCTCCTGATTTCCGAACGCGACGATATAGTGGGCAAATCGAAAATTACGTCCACGAAACGATCTATGAGTAACCGCCGATTTTCGTACCTTCGCGTCAGGATATCCAAAGCTACTACGTAATTTTCGTTCGTGATCGTTAAGTGTGCAATGAGCGACCGCGATTCCCCCGCCAGACAGGAAAGTAAATAGTGCAGTTTTACTGCACCCGTAAGGTTGGCCATGTTATCGGTCAAGCTCTTAAATACCGATATGAAGGAGGGCCAGTCCTCGAGTCGCGAGGTAAATTTGGGTAACTCGATTTGGGGCAAAACCGAGTTTACCGTAGCTGGTGCTGTGACGTTTCCCGGGTTGTGTGCTGATGGTACCTCGTCACTTTGGGCTGATGGCAATATATTTATATCTACATGTGCAACCAGAATCGCGTCATAGGCTTCTATTGCCCGTTCGTATTGCTCCATGTAGAATTTCTCCTGGCCGTCTGACAAATCGTCGGTATCTAATATTTCGTAGTATACGGCGTCGAGTTTATCACGCATGGTTCTCACGTCCGCAACCTTCGCGTTGAAATCTGCGTTCGTATACTTCTGTTTCCCTTCTCGTAACGACGTCGCAATTTCCGAAAGGGCAATTAAAGCGCGTTGTCCCTCTCTAAAACGAGCGGCCTGCGATTTGGAAGGCATCGTAACGTCGACGGCGAAGTCAGACACAAGGAGAGAAAAAAAAAGGAAAAAATAATTAAAATTATTAAATTATTTAATTGTCGGTGAAATTCCGCACCTCCTTTTTCGGAAGTCGGTTAAAATAACGCCTAAATAAACCTTATAAGAGCTGAGGGTTTAATTACTATATTAATTGAAACCTGTAAATTCGTTCGGTACTAAATATTTAACCGTACTCGGTACAATCCGTATTAAACTTAATAAATAAACTTAATGTCGTATGTTTCGCAACTGGCCTTAAGAATTCTTAATTACTAGGCTTTCTTGCAACCACCATTAACAACAATCGTAAATAAATACACAGCGTGACTAAAAACACCGTTATCAGTCGCCGTTAATCACTCAGTAATGTTAAGCCAGCCACTCAACAATCGCGTATCGCGCTAGCCTAATCCGTAAAGAATTTAGCAACTCTCATGTATTCTTGGCGCGTGAGTGTCAACAGTCTAATTGATTTGTATTACGGGGTGGATTTAAATTAAATTGAATCTATAATAAGTAGTTTGTAAATTAAATAGGGCTTATATGGGGGGTGGACTGTATTAAAAGGAATTATTATTTTTTACAAGGGGGGGATAGCACTGGTTCTTTTATCCGGCAGCGAAAGAAAATATGTTGCCGGATATCCGCGCTCGAAGGAAAATATGGTGAGGCAATATGCCACCATACGATAGGTAGGGAAGAATTAATGGTACCTGGGTTCCGTGGGGTATGTCGGGAGACTCTGGAACTGGTGAGAGCTGGTGACCGTGGGTCCTCGTGGAGGCGTCCTGCTGTCGACGGCGTGCTGAATGAGCTGAAGGCGATTGTTCACTTGTTCACTTGTGTTTATATTGTCAGTGTCCCTTTTATTTGTGCACTCGCGTACGCGTATGTGTCGTCGGTAAAATTATTGGGGGCGTTTCCGACTCGTGGCAAAATGGCGGCGGTGCAGAGCGGATTTCACTTCGTTTTGCGTGCGCGCGAGCAGAAGGCGTGTCGCTCAGTGGTCGCGTGCGAGAGCCGCCGCGTTTGACGTTTCCCCTTACCGGCGGGTAGCGGGGGACGCGCAGTGGGTGAGGTGACGTCACGCTTTCGCGTGAACAGAATTTTATAATGAAAAATTTAAGAATGCCATTTTTATAAGCCGCTATGTTGAGTAAGAGTTATCATCTATGTTCAATTTTATCAATACCTGTTCAGACGAAACGGACTTTAGTGGTAAGAAACATTTTAATGTTTTCGTCTCTAATATTTTTTAATGGTATGTTTTAATAATTTTGGTGTCAATGTAATATGCTACCATACATTTTATGTTTAACTTATATACACATATAGCAAAATATAACCGACAATAGAATAGTAACACCAATTTTATTATCCTCGCTAGGCTCGCGTGATGTTATAGTCACCAGTAGCCCAACGCTCCTTTTCGTTGTACCTATACATGACTGCTCTGTAAGGATACTCCAGGAGGTAGTTTGTTTAGTTGGGAATAGTACGCTAATTTAGCTGTTAGGATTTGGTGAGTTTACGAAATTTAATGATCAGTGTATTTGTTCCCAATGTAATACCATAAATTGTTTAATTCGCCAACCCTATAACTCACAGTGAGCATCGTTGTAATACGTATATTTATGAGATTCATAAGTACTAGGTACCTAGTAGTTATTACACTGAATATACTCTGTGACAGTACACTCCCGCGTTCTAATCCGTATTTATTTCCCCGAAACAGCGGAACAGCTGGCTTCAGTTTACGTCCGGAATTTATGTCCGGAGTCTCGGTCCCATGGAATTCACGTACGGAGGTGATTTCCCAAATCATACGGTGCTGTTGCGAAATTGTGTCGCTAAGTACATACATTATTTTATTGTGTGTAAATATAGCTTTCTGTTTACCAATAATATTTTTAGGTTAACGATTAATTACATTAATATCTATAAGAATCTATAAGAATTCTCATCACGATAGCATAGTAATATATATAATATTACTAAAGTAAAGTAGTAAAGTATATATATTACTATGCTGATAATGTGATTTATATGAGTTATTTTCAAAATTGAAAATAATATTATTTATCTGTGATACACAGGTAAAAAAGGATCTTAAAATAGTATTACTTTTTTAAAGCATTAACGCCTGATTTAGCGATCTGAAACATTGAAATTTATAGAGAAAAACTCCATCCTCGGACGGGATTCGAACCCGCGTCTTCTGACTCTCCGTGTCAGACGCCATTGACCAACTAGGCCACCGAGGTTCGGGTCCGAGCATCGAATTGTATTTAGGATCTTAAAATAAATTATTGTACATGCTGTGATCTGACTTAAGCGTACAAATGTTAAGTAAACTAGCCTAGGAGTAAATAATTATAAAGATTAGTTAATTATAAAAGGTAAAACGTAAATAGTTTAAACGTATTGAAAAATTTGTGAAAACTAGATTGAATTGGTAAGTTGTCATTAAATTAAACGATGTCAATAACATATGGTTAGTTTTTCAATAATTACATCATAGCTTAAAAAAAATCTTGCTGTTCTTATTATTTTTAGGGAGGCACAGTAGGTACGTTTAATATCATTCAACCCGACATTGACGGTCAAAATAAATATTCATTAGGTAAAAATAAATAGTCATTGTAATTGCAGATAATTTCTTTTTTTTCATTGTTTTAAGTTGAAAATAGCAATATTTGTTTAAATAAATATGATGTAGATAAATTGTATTTTAGACTATATATTTATTAAAAGTCTCGTAAATAATATAAAAACATGTCACTTATTGTTAATAAATGTTTAACCTTAGTCGTTTTTCTCCCAGCTGAGGATCATAATACCCCGTGGAAATCACCATGACAATTTGTTGTCACCTGTTCCTAAATCGTATAGGAAGAGTTTTATGAACCCATGGATCTATCTTCTCAGATATTATGTTCATAATTTGCGATCAATATTTAGAATTAGTAAAATTTTACTTGTTATTTGGGATCTGCTACGCTAATAAACTTCGATATTTTTATTCATTATTGATGTGTAAATTGATACATAATAATTCAGATAAAAATCATAACTCGAAGACGATAAAAAATCCCTGAACACACATAGGAGTGATATGGGTACCCCAAGGGGTATTCTATCTCTGGACACCCGCTTGACACTATTTTTGGGACACCCAGTATATACAAACTGGGTTATAATGATGATACCTGTAACATATTATTACTATAAAGGCATATTATTGTTTATAAAGTCTGTTATTCATCTATTTTACTATCCGGCGGCGTTATCTCCAATCTCATCTCTTACCTTCTCACAGAAAGTTCACTATAAACCAAAGTTCAAATACATAGCATATGTTGATATTTGCACCACGTAAGTTGTCGGTGTAAATAAGCTCGACGATATATTTCCATATCGAGTGCTATCAAAATACCGCAAGAACTGAGTGCGGTACTGTGTTGTGCTTATACTGGATTGGCCCAGTATGATATATAGTAGTATCAAGTAGTTCGATAATATAGGAAGATGCTTGGCTTGTATGATAATAAAAAAAAACCTTCAAGCAGTAGGTTCGATCAAATACTATTATAAACTATAGAATTCAACGATTTCTATTCTCTAGTCTGCGCAGGATAAGTACTTCGAGTAGCTTATTATCTTTGCCATATCCATATCTTTATACCAATATGTCATACAATATTTAAAAATAATAATAATAATATTTTTATTACCAAAGAATACACCGATACAAAAGATTACCAAATGAACAAAATTTTTAACCTTAATAAAATAAACTAGATTTAAACCAATATCTTAAAAAATATAAGAACTACTTATAAAGGTTAACAGATTGCTTGAGAGTCCTGCACTAGGCGAACCTGTATCGCAGGACCCACGATCACTACGCTTAAATATCATGTTTATGGTGCGGAGAGTATGGTGTGATTGAGTGTGTAGATAATTACAAATACGGCGAACGGAGTGTATGAGGTGCGAGATTTGTTGCTACGATTCATAAAAATGCGTTTTGCGTGAGGTGTGTTTGTGTGTGTGATGTGTGTGTGTGTGTGTGTGTGTGTGTGTGTGTGTGTGTGTGTGTGTGTGTGTGTGTTTGTGCGTTTCTATACAAGTGCTCAAAAGGGTAGATGTTAGGTGACAATTTTCAGCAGATTCTCTGTGTCGTCATGTGTGAGTGAGCATAAGTATTTAGTTACAATTGCTTTACATTGCATTTACATGGTTATATGAGTAAATTTGAAGACATAGTAAATCAATCAGTAAATACTAACAATAAAATACAGTACCTACATACGTACATATAATTATAAAATAATAATGGTGATTACACCATGGAAAAATCTGTCATTACATTTCATCACCCTTGACGGTCGCCGAGCACGTCTAGTGTATCCAGCGGTCAAAATAATAGCGTGCTTTTGACTAAACTCACAAATTTTGACAGAACTGTTATCATTACGATCTTAACGTAAGCCGAGATCTTCTTATTTTGTCTATGCTGTGCCCAAGAATATTACGCTTTTTCACCCGTGTGGTGATGGATGATGATGACGATGATGATGATGAATAGTGTCCTATGTGTTAATTTAGTGCCTTATCTACTTCCATACCAAATTTTATCAATACAGGCCCCGCCGTTTGAGCGTGAAAGAGTAACAAACATCCATACATCCATACATCCATACATCCATACTCACTAACTGAGACAAACACTTCATAGAATAATTATAGGTTTACCTAGGTTTGTGGTTTTTGTTAGGTTATATCTCCTACTCTACACTTTTTTGTAATTTTGGATGTTATAATTTAACAGTAAATTTTCTATTATTTTTTTACTCACTAACTCCCTCATACTATAGTATTCTTACCCGAATTTAGCGAGCATAAATGACAAACGCGACTTGTTTATGGAATATATGTGTGCATGACAATTGGGTTAAACTATCTGAAGTAGTTAGGTAGTTGAAGCATCAGTTTGTGATAATGCGAGATTAATGTCGCGTCTCAAGATGGCGGATAACAGCCAGTCTAAATGGATTAGTAATAGCTAATTTTACTGCAAATCTTGTGAGTTTGCAACTCAAACTGATTTAGAATGAGATATGATAAATGGATATGATGTGTAACTGATAATAGTCTTTTTATATTATACTAGCGACTTCCCGCGACTTTGTTAGCGTAGTATGCTCGGCCTTCGACCTCACCATAACCTTCCGTATTTTCCTGGTTGTTCTTTCATAAGAACCCTCTCCTGACTATTGTAAGAAGAGGGTTCAGGGGAGGAGAGGGATTTTTTTTATTTCTTGTTTGTTCTATTATTATAGAACAAACAAGAAATAAAAAAAATAAAGAAACCTAACAAAAAAGAATTAGCGAGATTGTTCCATCCGTTCTCAAGTTATAGCATGACCAGGAGACTATGACTTCACCAGTCGCAGAAACAGTTGGCACGCCCGTTTATCTTCGCTGATAGGGCTTCTGGACGTCTATCGTGGAAGGTGGCTCAGTAGACATATGCTGTAGTTCCTAATTAAAATAAATAATAGTGCTGAATGTTTTAGCAGGATCATAAGACGTTACTTAGGTTTTTTTACTGGAAATGGCAATAATACCACCACTTTTTACTAAATAATACACTAGCAAACACGTGCTTGCATACAATAAATTCAATAAACAAAAGATTTTCGCTTTTTTGTTTATATTACCGATCTGGCATCTTTCAAATGATAGTTTGTTATGTAAACATTTTTTCTAGGACCTTTACAGCATGAAAAAACTAAACATTAGCTCAAATCTATTGTATATTTGAATAGTTAACATTTCTAATTGGATCCTTATTTATTTTGGCCAGGGCATACCCGTATACCAAGTCGGCTTTACGAAAGTTTTGTTTGGCATACATGTATGCCAAGGACGCTTTATGGGTCTATGTTCTTATTAAGCTACCTTATAGAGAAGTCGTTAAATTCTATGTCATTCTTATTCCGTGGATCAAGACGAAACCAATGATGCCTCATGGCAATGCGGCGTTATCGGGAACGCGTTTATAAAAACCGGCTTGCTATAAGGTATATCAGGACGCGCATAAGGAAACTTAACAGATATAATAATATACAACATCCACACAAAGATTTTCAAACTAGGCAGAGCCTGTACTATAGTAACCTGATGACTGATATGCATACTTATATACAAGTACATATGCACACCCAGATGCAGGTCAAACAGATATGTTTATACACACAAATCTTTGACCTGTACGGGGATTGAACCCGTGACCAGCGGTTCAGAAGGCAGGAATGCTATCTACTGCGCCAACCGGACAGTCAAATATATAAAAATATACTTCTTAAAAACATTACTTTGCTTCGGTCTAAGTTAGTTTTACTTCTAAGTAGTCTAAGTAGTTAGTACTTAGAGTAATTCAAATAGAGCATGTTTATGTATGGTGTCTAGAAAGATCAGCCAACTACTTACCAGGAGTGCTTTCCGTGACACCATACAAACACCGATGCTATGATACTGGCAGAACCGCGTGAAATAAAAAAAACTACTTCCTATAGGAAGAAATAAAGACCAGACCCTATGCTCTGTTAAGTCAAAAACAGAACATATAATATACATAAAATTACACCGTCCAACTTCCTTTAATAAAACACTCTACCATTCTTAAGACTCCAACTCTCCGAAACGTGCACCTAATAATTCAATTGATAATGGATCGCCCCGCATTCTCCTTCCAGCTATCGGGAAGACAACATTCTCATTTAAATAGTTTCCACGGCTCCAAGATACGGTTGCTAGCTGACTCATAAATCACTAGAGATCGTACTACGGACCTCCATTTAAAAAGTTAAACTAAGATGTTCCGCCCCTTATTCGTTCTTTAACTATATTTTTAAAAGATTGTAACAGAGTCTTGTCCGTGTGTTCATTGATTTTTTGACAATTAAAAACAATGTTTAGTTTTATACTGTTTTTCTAAGACTAAAATTCAGGTAAAAGACCATGGCATTTGTTTAGCAGACTTTAGTCCGACTAACACTTTGAATGAAACTTTTGATTGATGGTTAAATCCAAACAATATTTTCGATTCAAATATCATGATTTCTCATATTTAGGGACGTCCAAAAGTAAGCTTAGTCATTATTGACTACTTCTATCTATAGATTAAATAACCTATAGGCTTTAGTACAGATCTGAGTATTTTTTTACATTTACTGTGAATTCTCCTATAGAATTGAGATTCACGACTGGGTCCTTATTCGCTATGACCATTCAAACACGTAATGTGGTATGATCGTGAAATAAAACTGATTTAACGGTCTTTCTATGAAGATGTCGTAACGCGTCGCGATACGTTTATGATGGTTACAGCGAATAAGACCCCCGCTAACGACTGACCCCCACCCGCTACCTTCTCTCACTCCCGCACTAGACTATTAGCGACTGGCAGTGAAGACGGTGGCTGGTCACAATGAATTAATTTATTTGTGAGTGATTCTCAATAATAAACTCGCACTAATATTAAACTATCACTCACTAAATGGTTAGAGATAATTAAATATAATATTCTGTTAATATAATGGTATCGTGCAGTCCCAAAACCAATCGTACACAAAATCTATGGAACTCTAAGTTTTTTTCCATTGAGGAATGAGTTTGATATATTCACGAAACGTGCGCAAAGTCGCGGTTATTTGGTTAGTTCGGTCGCTTTATAAGCCCGCGGATTCAAAAACTCGGTATCTCGTTAAACCCTTATTGATTTGTATTAAAAGTTGAAATCTGGGTTAAGAGTTGAATCTTTTGATTTGACCTTATAATAATAAGTTTTAAATACTTTGACGGACGGTGTTGATGGTCCATGCCTTATGTATTTGTTTGTATCTACGAACGATAACATTAAGATCTAATACTTCTTTAAAAAACAACAAAAAAAATACGTGTGGCACTCGGAGACTGCCGCGGTAAAGCTATTGCATAACTGTTTTTATCAACTTATGCAATTATAATTATTTAACCAATGCCATCTAGAGGCGAGTTGCTGAACTAAAGAGACAACCGCGATATTTCAAAAAGTCATTAAAAGTTCTGCTATTCATCGATAGATGGAGTCGGAGTGGGGAGTGTTAGGTTATTTTCGTTACGGAATTTCTAGATTCGGTCTCCATGCTCCGTGCTCAAGGCCCGCGATAGAAGCTATGCAATAGCTTAAAATATAGTAATGGGCTACTTTATCTAACGATAAAATAAGTTACTTACCTATTAGGTTTAATTATTTAGGCAAGGACTAAATAATGTTTGTCGTTTAGTCTGTTTTTGTTCGATGTTAAATTTCAACTAGAAATTTTGATAAAGGCATTCGAAATCAACACTTCGTCAAAGTGTAAGATGTGGAACAGCAATCCCATTGTCATAAGTTTGTACTTATAGAACAGTTTGAAATATTTTCGAAAGTCATGACCTTATAATACAGACGATACCCGAATTACGATTATTGAAGCAGTCATAGCTCAGGGGTAGTGGGATAAGACCGATCATATGGTAACCGGTGCGATTCCTACCTCGAGTTTTTGGCTAATTTAACATCTGTGATTCACACTATGGTGGTAGGACACTTTGTAGTGCTCAAGTCCGTTAGCTACCTTCATATCATTCACGAAGCACCTTTAAAGGTACCTTCTGTACCTGTGGTATCTTTTGGTCAGTCCAGTTGCCGTTCACGGGTCTAGTGTACTACCACTTTCAATCGCATCGCCATTGATTATTTCCCACCAGTAAAAAAAATATACTACGAATAGCACTTGCGAATAATTATTTTGTATTACAATAGTTGACTGTCGTTTGAACACCAGCTGTGCAGAGAAATAAAACTAAGGCGTGGATATCGTTTTATAAAAAACAGTAAACAGACCGTGGAACACAAAAGTTCAATATTTTCTCCCAAGTATCCTTTTCTTATTAGTTTCTCAGACACAATTAGGTACGCTTACAGTTACAGACGCTTCCCCATTTACTCGAGATGCAGAAAAGCCAGTTTAAAAAAAAACAACAAGTATCTACAAGTTTGTTACAAAAAACCTGGTATTTACTTTTTTCTCAAAACAAACTATTTAGTTGTATTCAACATTAGAAGAATAAATTGGCTTGATATTACGATACAAAATGTATTCTGAGTAAAACAGCATCATAAGTTGTTCAAAATAAGATTCTTATTTTGTTACATTTCATTTTTATTAACAATTGCATTAAATATAAATAAATAAGCGTTTTCGTTTATAGATTTTCAATTAGAAAGTGATATCTTAAACTGAGCTGTTTTAGACATAGTTTCAGGAGTTTTTCAAAATCGGCATGTAGTCTGAAATTTCCGGCATTAGGCATAGGTGCTGATCACTAGCTCATCCGTGAACGCATACTAGGCTCACATGGCCCCGTGTCCTTGCATCTAAAACGTAGTACATTTACTATTTTTAACTAAAATATTCTAAATATAGGCGACAAGTTAAATATAACTTAAGGTTGGCAAGGCAGAAGCTGGTAGATACAATAAAGAGATGTTCGCATCTGATGTGTATCCAATATTGCTATTATTTATTCTAATTCTACAAAAACTCGTACTTTCGTACATATACATAACAAAATATTAATACTAGTATACTCGATACCAGTTTTATAAATGAAATAAAATATTGGCAATACTAAAGGAGATCGTGTTAGACATATATCTTACAAGTTTCGGGAAAACGGACCTCCAAGTATTGCTTTTCTCTGTGAAAACAGTTTTGCGAAATCGATTTCGCACTTACACGTGGGGTGTTATCCTCTTTATCTATGTAATGGAGCTTCAGTGTATCCATTTTCTTTTTATTTTATAAGGACGTTATTCGTTTTGCTACCGTTTTGATTCTTACTCTTGTAAGACAGTAAAATAATAGTATGTTGTTCCTTTTTTAATATTCAGTAATCTTAGAGAGAAAAATACACATTTTCGGACGAGAATCGAACCTGGATCTTTCCGACAATCCGTGTCAGACGCCAAGACTACTAAGCCACCGAAGCATACCGTCCGAACATCAAATTTTAACTCTCTATTTGATTTTAATTGTCAAGAGTTCTTCTGTAATATGAATGTATAATGAAAGTAAAAAAAAAGTTAATTAGCTACTTTACGGATTTTTATGCAATTTTCTCTGTTCATTAGCTGAACGATTAACTTAAATTCTAATCTCATTTCATCTCTCTATGCGATGATCTCAGAATGTTACAAAATACCGAGTTGAAGGCTTTTTGAAGGCTTTTTGAAGGCTTTAGCTTTTGTTGAAGGTTATATGAGTAGAAGAAAAACGTCGAGCACTCTGTAATAGTTATCGTAGTTAATAGCAAGCTTATTTCACTGTTCCCTCCCATGTATCAATAGCTCAGGCTGTGAGTGTGTGTCAGGCGTTAAAAGTCCATGGTTCGAGTTCCAGCTAGATTTTTCGGTTCTCAAACTTTTCGTTTTCCAATATGAGTATTATATTGCTGGAATCAATGCGCAATACCATAGGTGACCGGCGCGCGATTTGAGTCACTTGGGTATAATTAACGAAAAAATAATTAAATAATTAAGAATGTAAGACTTTTTTTTTATTTTTGTAATACTATTAAACAACTAATAGAGAGTGCAGCATAGGTTAGAAATTTATAAAATGGAAAAATCTGGTTCTCAAAAAGATTTCTAGCTCTAATTCACTCAAAACTTGATACGAGTGATAATAAACTTTTACGTAAAATAATGAAATAACTTTTATTTTTAAATACAATATAACACATCGTCACGTCCATATATACTCGAAGGGGTAAGCAGCGGTGTTTTAAATACCTACGTTTTGCCAGAGGGATATGTTTTTGGTCTCATCTAATAGGGGGTGAGCCCATTGCCATCTACGGGGCTCTACTCCAGACTCTACTCCAGACTGCTATTGATAATTTCTTTATTACCGAATCCATATTGATACCGAATCCAGAACCTCGAGATTTCAAAGGGGCGGTTCCACCCCCTTACATCAAGACCAAGCGAGCGAAGCCACTGGCGAGTCAGCTAGTTCATTATTTACAACGAACTAATCAATCAATCATACGGGTTGTCTTAAGTCTTATGAAGTTAACATATTAACTGATATTTTGTGCAAAGTATTTATTTTATTAATTTGTGTTATTATATTTTAGTAGTTTATTCTTAAACCCCTCGGCATGTTGTTACGTAGTTTATTTTTATACCAAAGAAGAAAACTTGGATGGTTTATTGAGCTTCGTCCGTACAAGTAAAATTTAATAGGATTTAAAATAAAACGATATAAAAATGGGGTTAATAAAAAAACGCAATACAATATTTTTCATTGTTTAAACTAGTAAGAAATATCACGAGCAAGTTGTCCGCTTGATAGCGTCAAATCTGCCCAAGATAGTTGCAGTGCCAACCACAGCTTTGATCTTCAAAGCTCTTAATTTCCAATGCGCCTTGAGATATACTTCGAGTCAAATTCGTATTTTAGAGACGGGTTATTTACCATTCATGCGCCATGTTCGCGAGCAGTTCAGCAGCTCGTGAACATGGCGCAAGCAACGAATTTCCCATTTCTAAAGTTAATTCTTGCATTAGTGACCATGCCAGTTTAAAAACTGAAATTCGTATTTATTAAGGAACAATAACTACCTTAAGGACTTACTATTTAAGGAGTAATCCTTCGTTTACATCTAAGTGGCTGTAGTCAGCTGTTGCTAGCCCTGAAAATGCTTCTCAGGCTTTCTTTACGAAATTCTCGTGCTTTCGACACCGACACGGAATACGTCAACCCAGGTACTATTCGTATTGTAGTTAAATATTGTATTTGCTCAAAAGAAATAAAAGTGGGTCCAAAAGCATTTGTACATATAGGTACGAGGAGAGAGAGAGAGAGAGAGAAAAAGAAGCATATGTGGGTAAGGTCCAGCAAACTTATCTAAACCGGTGTTATTGCATTTGGTATCGCCAGTCAAAATTATTTTTTTCTACAAAGTAGGTAAGCAAGTCGATGTAACAAAGATTTTGGTACAATTTTTTTAATCTACTGAACCTATTTTACAATCCTATTAAAAGGTTAGGAAAAATGCGTGAATATACGTACATATATACCTATAATAATATAATTGTTAGGTATCCCTAAAAGATATCTAAATATATTGCAGTTCCAGTATTAACACATATAGCAGCTATTCGAGTAACACCTTAGTTTGATCATAGAGGTATGCTGAAAACCAGCCTTGCGTACAGACTCGCGCTTACGCAGCCAGTAATGAGCTAAGGCGGTCCTGGTCCGTCGTAAGGGCAGGCCCTTAGTCCTTAGTCCTGACCTTAGTCATTAAAGTAAAAAAAAAAAGATATTTTTAAGTTTATACTTGAGTGCTATCATAAATCTGATACACATATAAATAACTTCACTAGATCGAAAAAAAATCCAGTCTATTAATAATATTCTATAAGGAAATGGCATCAGAAATAAAAATGTTAAAAAGTTATCATGTTAATTATAAAATTAACATTATAACTTTTTAACATTTTTAATCATATAAATGGTTTTTGCTGCGATTCCTATTGCTAAAGCTACGACTTTTTAATATATTTTTATTTATGGTTTTTGTCTACACATATGACATGACATACATGTCAAATTGTTAACCCCCTTTTGTGAAGTTGGTTAAAAATGTGAAGTTATGGACACACTACCTATGTAAGCACCTGGTGGTTTGAAAGAACGTAGGTAAAATTTATATATTTTTTAAATGTATATATTATTATTGTAAATAATTTACGTAGGTCAGTACCTAAAACCATAAACTAGCCGTATTTCCATTATAATGTCCAATTTGCCATACGATATCTATGAAGTATATATTTTGTATCTTACTAATATTATAAACACGAATCTTGTGTGTATGGATATATGGATGTTTGTGACTCTTTCACCTCAAACGGCTGTTCCAATTGCGATGAAATTTGGTATGGAGGTAGATAAGGCGCTGGATTAACATATATCTTCATCATCACTATCCATCACCACGCCGGTGAAGACGTGGGGTGCAACTAGTATATTAATAAGCTATTGTTCTTCTACGTCGTTGCCTCATGTCTGAGGGTCGTGGTCATTAAAAGTGGTTCTTCCCACTAAGATCTTCCAGATTTCTCTGTTTTGAGAAGTTGGATGGATTTTATGGTGGATTTACAC
Organism: Selenia dentaria; assembly: GCA_917880725.1. Taxonomy (NCBI): domain Eukaryota; kingdom Metazoa; phylum Arthropoda; class Insecta; order Lepidoptera; family Geometridae; genus Selenia; species Selenia dentaria. The sequence goes on along the minus strand of OU862888.1, from coordinate 12,029,550 downwards.
GCCTGCTTTACAGTATCGGTCGGTGCTAATAAGCTATTAAGCAACTCAAATAAGTGTTATTCATTAGTTACCTACAAAACTACATTCTACAGATAGTAATGAAAACCAATAATACAATTAATATCAGCTCGTGTAACACTAAGACCAAACCCGTTCCAGCTCTGCTCCGTCTAATACATTACAGAACTTATGAACCGCAGTCCGGCTCCGGTTGTAAACCTAAGAAAGTATGGAAACTATTACATAGCTTTGTTCTTCCGAGAACAAGGGGTTACAATGAACACGGCTTTAAAAGATTGTTGGCCAAACCTGAACGTTATTGGAAATATGTTTATTTTGTGGGTAAATCAAATAAAATTTCTGGGATAACTTTGTTATAGATAAAACACATCTCTTATCTAGTTATGTGAAGTGTTTTTTTTTGTTTTTTAATACGAATTCTTTTGTTGAAATCACATATTTTTCAGTTGTATTATTATAATAAGTAATTTTAAAACTGGTTTCATATTAATTTGTTCAATATAATATTTTAGTAATATTTATCCATTATTGGCTCAAGTTTCTGAAGCATATTTATCAAGTTAAGTCGATTGTCAGAATTATTATTACTGTATAATTTGTAAGAGATCAGAAAACTTATTTAATTAATGTTAAGTTATTCTAAAACAACATCCAATCCTATTAAGACGATGGTATCAAGAATCTGGTAACTTTTCGCCTTTAAAGTTGCAAAAGAAAAACGTTCTCGGAAATTTCGTCCGAAAATAAGCTGCCGAGAACCCAACGCGATTACCATAAAACTTGTTTAAATGGTAATATTAGAAGACGTCACCCACCACCATAGTCCCTCCAAGGGACTCTCAAATCTCTTTCGACAAAAATATCTACGTAAGCGAATCCTCTCATTCCATATTTCTTAACTGTGAGTTTTAACTTTACAATGTAAGAAAAGTCTCTACTCTATGGCTTTTATGAGATGACGTTTCGATTTTTACGACTCAGGTCATTTCGATTTCAAGGTTTGCGGTTTTCCGATGTCTGCTCTAATGGCAGTTGTTATAGAATTTTGTGAGTCACGATCTGGTTTAAAGTTGGGGTTTTGAAATCACGTACATTGGGATTTATCTGCTGTAGATTTTAAAGGAATATATCTAGATAAAGATTCGATGTTTACAGTAAACACAAGTGACTTACATGTGTTTGAAAATTCAGTTTTTATTTTATTATGGAACCTATCAATATGGATGAATGACGATCTATAAAGATGAGATGCAAAAACTGATTGACAGTTCATTTTATATTGAGTACTTCACAGTCTGTCGCGCCACGGAATCTGCTCGTGCAGTCAAAAGACCAGCGCTTTTTGACCTGTGGTGTTGATTTCGACTCGTTTAGAAAAATGATTCTGTAGGCTTTTCATAAATCAATTACATCAAGTCAAAACAAACAATACATCTAAAAAATATGTGTTTCTTTATCAAAAATGTATATCTCAACGTATCGTACGTACCTTGGAATAATCAAACAGAATAGAAGGTTATATGAAATAATCATATAGAATAAAATGATATTGAGGGTATGCGAGGAGTCATAGGCAAGCCAGTGGCACTCCGACCGTTGAATAGTGCGTATTGTACTCGTGAAGGCTCGTATCTGTGTAAAAGTACGGTTTTCTTATCAGCACAACATCCGGAGTCTGGACATCATACGCGTGTGCTTTACTCAATATGAAGAAGATTTACAAGGCTAATCGAAGGTGGATAAGATAGAAGCTGCGTAAGAGGTATACCCAGGTATGCACTATTTGTTTATTGTCTCTGACATCTCGCAGCCCTACGAATTCTATTATAAAGAAGTTTATTATACGAGTAACTGTCCCAGTGTAGCAGTTAAGCCACCAACTATTTCAGCTTGGTTCGTACGCAACAGCATGTAATTATTATAAGCAGATATGATTTTGAATAGTCTATTAAACCCATATCTTACCGAAAACTGATCTGATAACTCAAAGGTCTGAAAAATCCAATCTCATAATATACATTCAAAGACCGTGTAACGATCAGTTTAAGAAAAGATTTCCATAAATTAAAAAAGGTAATTTCAGAGCTGAGTTAATAAAAGTTTGAAAAGTTTAGTATCAAAATATGTTTGATTTTTTTTGGTTTAGGAGATATACAATGGAATTCAGTAAGCATGTCATCAACATGCATGACACGAGAATTAACGTTAGAAACGGGATATTTACCATTTATTGTATTTATATAGTAAGCTCTCGATATTTCGGCACAGTTGCATGCGCCATGTTCACAATTAAACTGAAGTATCTGCGGGTAGGTATTGTTATGAGCAGACGAAACGGTCTACCCTCTTCCTTTCACGCTTCTTGCGTTTCGGCTTATTACCAATGACACAACAGTCACTTGAAATTCGATCTGGGTCTCGACACAAATAACTCACGGTATCTGCTCGCGAGCTTTTTTCGAAACTTCTTCGGTTTTTGCAAAGATGAACCACTGGACTCCAGGGTCTCGACAGTTGAAACCCATCCTCACTTTTAAAATTCCTATGCCTATTTGGTAATTTCGATTACCTCCTGTACCAATCTAGGTATATAGTAGCGTTCTGTGGTGATTACATAGATTGGTAAGGGCCACGAGCCAGGAGGAGGGTAGACCGTTTCGTCTGCTCATAATAATACCTACCCGCAAACACTTCAGTTTACTCGTGAACATGGTGCATACAACTGTGCCGAAATATCGAGAGCTCACTATAAATACAATACATGGTAAATATCCCGTTTCTAACGTTAAATCTTGCATTAGTGACCATGTCCGTTTTAAAAACTTATATGCATGACACACGTCATGAATTAAACACTAATAAATTCAATATAAGCATTAACTAATATACACTAGCAACTGCCCGTGATTTTGTTCGCGTAGTTGGCTATGCCTTCGACCTCGCCATAACCTCATATTTTCTTTATTTTCCTTTCCTACGAACCTTCTCCTGGCAACAATTAACACATCAAAAAAGAATAAGCGAGATTGTTCCATCCGTTCTCGAGTTATAGCGTGACCAGTAGGAATAGGGGTTTTTTGTTATATATAGGTACTAGCTGTTGCCCGCGACGTCGTCTGCGCTGGATTATTATTTCGAGTAGCTTATTATCTTTTCCAAGACCATATCTACTTTTATACCAAAATGTCATAAAATATGTACATGGTCAAACGCAATTGCTATAATAGCTGCATGCTATTATATGAGTAAATTTAAATACTTAGTATATAAATCAGTAGACATTATATAATATGTAAAAATTAATCACTACGGAAAAAACTGCCATTACATTTCATCCCCCTTGACGGTATTTGTGTTCCATATCATCATCCTTGATGGTCGACGAGTACGTCTAGTGTATCGAGCTGTCAAAATAATAGACTAAGCTATCAGAAACTGACACAAACTTTGACAGAAACGTCATCATTACAATCTTAACGTAGGCCCAGATCTTGTTATTTTGTCTATGATGTGCCAAAGAATATTTACGCTTTTCACTCGCGTGGTGATGGATGATGATGGTGATGAAATGTATTCTATGTGTTAATCCAGCGCCTCATCTATCTCCATACCAAATTTAATAAAATTAGCTTCGCCGTTTGAGCGTGAAAGAGTAACAAACATCCATACATCCATAGTCACAAGCTGTCGCGTTTATAATATTGGTAGGATAGATTATACATAATGATATATTCGTTCCAGAAAAGTTCACCTCGTGTACCTAGGAAAGGTCCTGGTATAACTTTTGTCTCTATGAAAAAGTATAGCGATAACGGAGATAGTAATTAACCTGGTATCATCCCCTGGGTGCAATGAGTTACAAGCGCGGTCGTGACCTGGATACCGGAAACGATGATACGAACGTGACCATTGAGGATATATTTTTCAAAGTAACAGTTTAGGAAGAAATCCCACTGGGGGATTTAGAACCAACTAGTACTTCAAACCAACAAGTAATTAAGAAGTTAAAAGTGGACCTATTTAAGCGTATTTTTATATTGATTTCGAACCACAACATGCGGATTCAAATTGTTCTTGTATAATTTCTTTTTCTGTCCCAGTAATAATAATGATAATGTAAACTTAGTTGACTTCTTCATTACCATCAACATCAACTAGGTGGACAATTAGGTATATTATGAAAAATGGAGTTAGATGTATGTAAGAAGTATGTATATCATGAAACTGTGATAACGAAGGGATGGTGTGTTTCAATCGATTCGAAGCAGGAGAACAAACACTGAGGTTTCTGGTGGTCAGCTGGCTGCCTAACTTCAACCCTTCTAATATTGTATCTATCCATAAGCGCCTTATACTTAGTCAGTTGTGAGTCCTGATCTAATGTGCTGCGATGGCATCATCATAAAGTGGATTAGTGAAATAGGGCATCAATTCTAAAAGATAACTCCTGTTGTATATACTTACTACTAGATATTTTTCCCATGGCTATTGCCTGTGTATGTTTGATGATCTCATATAACATTTACATACGATTAAAGATTTGTTCATAAAAAATCTAAGTAAAATCATTAAGAAAGCCGACCCGAAAAATATGAGAAAAATCTGGATGCCAGTATCTACTAGGCATCTAGATTACGAAAGACGTAATGATTAGCGACTGTTTAACACGTATTGCAATGCCTCTCTATTTCGACCAGCGCTACTCACTCAAGATCCTGAAGAAGACTTCCGGACGAATCCAAAACAATTATCGATAACGCGTGTCACGTTAATCACGGTTTAATACCTATTACGAAAAAAAAACCTTTTCATAAAATTTAAGAACAAAATTCTTCTTGAATTTACCAAACAACTAAAATACCAACTCCTCTAATCACAGCCTATAACCCTGATTAACAACGAACCATCGTAGCGTCAATAAACAACATTTTATCTCACAAAAGCTCCGCAGAATGGCAAACGAGACGACATCCCGCGACAAGGCGAAATTCCCGCGATCGCGACAAACAAAACAATTCGCCGAGGGAATTAACGATTTCACTACGCAACGCCTCCAGCATAGTAAGACGTTAAGAAATTTAATTAGCACTCATTGAGATAATTTACTGACTCCACAATAGGCTGACGCGGGACAACAAAACTTTCTCTATAGGAGACATACAGAGTGCAAAGTTGGAAAAAAGAAAAGTTAGTTCGTTGTCTTCTTTTATTATTAACAGGGTAGAAGTTGACTACATCAACTGGGATATTGTTTAACATGAAACATTTACGCCGCATTATACGGAACATATTATATTGACGATTAAAAACATATTTTGAAACTTTCCATTTTTTGCTTTCTTAAACGGGTGGCTGAGGCATACAACCGCCCATTTTTGTCAGTTAGGTTAAGTTTCATGCAAGACGTTTAGTGTCATCTTATTCTTTAGTGGTCATTCATAACATTATGAGAACAGTCAATCGAAATCAAACGAAACAGTTTTGTACATACATATTTATAAATTATCGCATGATACCCTGTTATAAATGAAATCATATCATAAACCGACGAAAGACAAGTTTAATATTAACCCTTTGTCTATCTCACAGGACATCATTCACCATAACTTGCCTTGATCCTAAACAATATAAATACATTAGACAAACTTAAAATAATAAATAATAGGGAACGCTTCTGTAAATCATTAGTTTTTGATTTAGAAGAGACAAAAACACGTTATTGTTAATGGTACACAGATCAAAGGTTTTCGTTTAAACCTTAACGCTAAAAAATTGGTATATTGACTGTATCTTTCAAGCTTTAAACCTCGTAACACCAAACAAACCCTACCCGCATAACATCAGTCTGAGCCTTAGTCCAGTAGCGTCCCGTTTAAATAATGAACTATGAACCCTTGTTTCTGAGAATAACAAGTCTGACCACATTACACATCAAGTAATGTGTATGTTACAATTATACAGCGTGTAACAAAATGTGTAGTAATACTGAGCATATGTACTTAGCCAGGATTCAGTGCGGCCTAGTTTTTCAAGGGTGATCCTACTTGAGTATTATAAAAACTTTGGTTACTTACGAGTATAACTCGGAATATTAACTACTTCTTGGGTCGCAGTAGTTACGTCGATCCCAATTGTATGCAAGCTTCTGCGTGTGTATGGTTTTAGTATTACTATACCTTTTTGTTACACGCTGATATTCAAACAGTTAATATTCATATATTATTATGTTATTCATAAAATCATACCTTCGACCTGACGAGGCTGTTAGACTAGTTGACAGTGACCCTGCCTTAGAAACAGGTGTCCCAGGTTTAATCCCTGTCTTGGGCAAAATGTTTGTATGACAATCATACATATTCATTTCCCATAGGGCTATTATGTACCTTGCAGTTGCTCACAAAAGTTGATTGACATCTAAAAAAATGCCGGTTCTGTATCAGTTTGACAAAAAAGCGATGCAACATACTCTTTCGGGCATATCCGAATTACCCATGTCATAAAATTTTTAAATAAATTCTCCATTATAACAAATACGTTATCAATGACGTCGTGAAATCAGAGAGATACAAAGAGCATAGAGTATGCGAATCATGTTAGAATATAATGGCATACAGCTATAAGATATGGTATGATTATCTTTGAAGGAAGTGTAGGTACAGCCATAATTTAAGATACACCACAATGCACTCGACTGTACTTGGTTTGAGGAGATTAAGGATGAGAATGGATGTGCCGAATAAATCTTAATTTACTGTAACATGTTGAGGCACCGTGAAGAGAAGTTATATGATAAGATAGATAATGTGGTGTTGTATGCGAACAGACATGGGTAGAAATTCTGACTTGTAAACCACGTTGAGAAGGTTTACGGATTAGAAGTTTATAAATCCCTAGACATATCATGTTTGTGTTTGATTGTTGAATGGAATTAATTTTACTACCCTCATCTAAGAGACGAGATAATTATAAAATAAAAATATTCTAAAGTGTAATGATTATGATTCGGCTGGAAAATTTTAGTATTTTATGATATGTTACCTCACAGCGTTAATAAGCATAGTGCGTTATAAGACCAAATGTATTTTTTTACTGTATTGTCACTCATATCTTTTTCCTAATACAAATAGAAGCAACCTCCAGCCAGCTACGAAAAATTAAGCAGGCTTTTTACATATTACGCATATATACAACGTAAAGCAACATCAAATGTAGGAAAAATACAATATGGTGTGCCACAGGGTAGCATATTAGGTCCACTTCTATTTTTTTATATATTAACGACATGCCTACTTGTATCAATGCAAAAATTGTGTTCAGACGATTCCACTGTTGTATTAAAATGTGAAAATCCTGCTAATTTTGAGATAGAAATCAATTGCGCACTAGCAAATATTATTAATTGGAGGACAGATAATAATCTTGTATTAAACCTTGACAAAACAAAGTGCATGCAATTTTACCTTCCCCAAGAATAACAATTAACAATAGACGTTGCATTTCAGAATAACAAAATTGAACAAGTCAAGGAAATACTTTTCTAGGGGTCATGCTGGATGCTACAGTAAAATGGAAAAGTCATGTTAAACTATGTGTGCAAATAAAAATTTCGCATTGTATTTGCACTAAAAAAACTGCATGTGATGACTATGCCTTTACTGTATATATACGAAGCATGCATATTTGTAAAGGAACACTTTAATTTATTTACCCAGAAAGAAAATAAGCGGCCCCGTAAAACTCGTAACAATATGGAAACAAATCCGCATTGTGTTTTAAAAACTGCATTTTTGTAAAAGTATTTATGCAATGACAACCAATGTGTTTAATAATTGGCCAGATAACATGAAGGATTTGAACTTAACTAATTTTTAATTGAATCTGAGGAAAATGCACATTAAGAAATGCTACTATACCATTGACGACTACTTGAGAGATAAAATACAATTGGAGCAATTATGACGTAATATTTAATTAAATATATAACTCCTTGACATTATTCATAATTAAAATCCATTCTCATTATTTAATTCCTTGACAATATTTATAATTAAAATGTGCTCAATTTCATATTACTTATGTACCGTTATTGGTTAACGCATGTGTTATTTGTCAATTCAGAATAATTATAATAAGTAACAAATTATATATTTAAAATGTATATTCAATATTGCTCACCATCTCGGTATGTTACAGAATTATTTTAATCATATATGTTAGAACTTTTAACCTGTGACAAAGAAATAAAGTTATTTGATTTGATTACTATTAAAAACACTAAAACAATGTTGGTTGAACTGCTGCCAATGTGTTTACAAGCAAACAACGTTTGTTTTAGTTGTATCTAACCGTTGTCAGTCGTTTCACTCACTTCAGCCTCTTAGGGGTGAAATTTCCAAAAGTCTTTCCTTAGTGGATGCTAACAGCATAAAACGCATCAACTGTGAATATTTCATGTTTGTAGCCTCAGCAGTTTAAGATCTGCGTTCACGACAGTCAGTTCAATCAGTACAATTAATAATATGATACGAGTAGATAAGACACTTTTACGTTATGTAAATAATACATAAATGTAATGAAAGAACAGGCAAACTTAAAACAATATAAATCAGAAGTTATACTTAGTTACTACGTGTTTGTTAACTGGTGTGACTACAGAACCTCTTTTTTGGTTTAGTACAAAGTTGTCCACGAACTAACCCGCAATTTTGCTATAAAGTTAGAGTTTAGTGCAACGCTGTGGTTTAACACACACAGTGTTATTTTGATTTAATGTAGCGTCAACGTGGCGAGTGTTACAAATTAAGTTTACAGAAACATGTTGCATGTTAAGTTTAAGCTAGAAGGTTAACTTTACAAAGTAACACCTATTAATATCCAAACAGTTTTCTGAACTCTGTAATATAATTATGTTGCTTGTCGTAGCCGCATTTATAAAAACAGTTTACAATATACCACTGTATAATAGATGACAAACTGCTATAATATATATGCATACTAGCGACTGCCAGCGACTTCGTTTGCGTATTAGGCTCGGCCTTCAGCCTTGCCATAACCTCCCATCTTATCTTGATTTTTTTTCATAAGAACCTTCTCCTGATAATAATGAAAACAACAAAAAACTAGTGTAATTCCAATTCCATCCGTTCACGCGTGATGTGGTGACTATGGAAAATAGAGATTCATTTCTAAATACATACTAGCTACTGCCCGCGACTTCATTCGCATCTTTCCTTCGGCATTGCTATAAACTCCCAACTTTTGTTGATTTTTGTTTCATAAGAACCTTCTCCTGACATTAATAAACACAAAAAAAGAATAAGTGAAATTATTCTATCCATTTGCGTCTTGCAATAAGAGGCAAGGAAAAGAGAGATTTATTTTTTATATAAAAAATACCTAACAGATGTATATCGACCATTACATAAAACGGGACTAACGTGAGCGCGCTGTCGATCGTGATGTCGACAACGCAATCCGTAAACAAAATTATAATAAACGTGAGTTGCAATACCACACAACACTCGGACATAGTTATTAACATAAAATAATTTAATTTTTTCATAAAGTAAGCCTTTCCGAAATAAAAATACCTAATCAAATATTTCCCTAACCCTGCTGATTCACCTCAACCCCGAAATTAGCCAGAGCCGGCCGCAATCAATAAACCTCCAAGTGTCGTCGAGATCAAGTTAAAACAGACTTCCCTTTATGTTGGGGAAGGTCGAGCACCCTACACAGTGTAGACGGCCCTTCAGCCAAGGATGGTTCAGTACACGCACATATTATGAGCTTTGGATAGGAATTTGCGTGATGAAACAGAGAAAAATATTATTTATCTACCTACAGAAGTTATCAAAAACAAATGAGATTGGTTTATGTCTGACGGGACGTGTCATTGGCACTATTTTAATTGACAGCTACAGTGTTGTCCAGACTTGAGGGTGTTGGAGCTCATCGCTCTGAGACATTTAAGAGGATTGCATAGCTAGTACTAACCGTACTAAAAGAAAAAAAATATTTTCTACCTCTTAACATTGTCTGCCCGTACGTTTTGTTTTTTTCAGTATTTCAAAGTACCATTACCTTTTTTAGAACTATAAAAAACTGTAAAATTCAAAACGTACGGGCATAGTAAACAATGTGATGATTCCATGAAAAAAAAACACTGAAATCAGACAATATTAGGAGGTTGAAAAAAATGAAAAGAGTTTTCTCTTTAGTACGGAAAGTACTAGCTATGCAATCCTCTTAATTGCTGTCCGCCGATAGTTCATTTCCTATCACTTTGTAACGATAAAAGATAAAAGAAAGCATTATTATTTACCTATACAAGCTTGTACATTTTACACAATATTATAATTTACTTATACAACACATTTTGTATGACTTTTTTTGCGACAAAAACCACTACCTACTTAGACTAGTAACTACTATCTACTACGACTAGTAAAAACTATCAGTTTTTCTAGCTTTTCACTGTTGATCTTGTAGTCACATAATACAAATATCTAATTAGATTATAGTACAATAATAATGATAATATTTAGTTATAGTATTACTTATGTGACTACATATAAACAGTTGTTTTTGTCACAGAATTACACATTTATTATTTGTTATTATGGCGGATATTGTAACAAATCTTTTAAAAGCATAATCTATGAGTGATTTCCTCATATGTATAAAAAACGTGATTAAATCACTATTTTAGATCTACAATAATACAATAACCCATAACCAATACTATCTAAAATAAATAAAAAATAAAAATAGTCTTTACTAGACATGAAAATACGTAGGAGCGTCAAAATTGGTAACATTGTAGAAAAACTTCTAAAGAAAATAAAAAAAAATGCACAAAGTTGCTAAGTTCAAGTCAGGGCGTTAAGGGTAAACATGTAAAACAAATAAATTGTGAGGTAGTTCGAAAGTACGGAAGCTAAGTGCTTGAGTCCTAATAGCACTTAGCCGGTTATTTGTATTATGTCACTACGCTGATCGATGCTCAAATTGTGAGATTTGCAGAATTTCCTTTCCAACTAATCAAGTAATTTAAATACGAGATTTGGTGTTTTCAAGACGGCTTTTACAGTTATTTACAATAGTTATATTGCAATATAATTGCAATATAACTAAAGTTCACAAATCTGGATTATATTAATAATGGTCTTTAATTTTCACGAAACACCGAGAGACTCAAATAATAGCCAGCCTAAAACAAAACGACAAAGCTTTTCTTTTATTTTCCGCTCACAAAGAGAACATTGTTGAAGTGTTCACCTATCAATATCTATCAAAACTGTTTTTTTCTCATTTCTTATTTTTTTAATAGCATAACGTTGTTCAAGTCTGAAAACTCTAGGTACTGCGCGTGCACAAATGAAACTGGACCACGTTGTGTATTAGCTAAACTATAGTTACTATCTAAACAACCCCCTAAAACACACCCATATTCGAGTGAGTAAAATAAAACAATAACTCAATCAACATGCTTACTATTACTATAACATAAATTGTAAAAGTGACCGCGATTCACCATTTTTGTCCAATAACAATTTACTGACCCTTTATTCAAAGTAAGTTTACCCAAGATCATTTTACTAATGGATTTTCTTGACATTTACGTGAATATTCAAATATCTAGGTACTTTGCCGCAATAATTTATTCTGTTACTAGCTCTATTATTTAAAGAAGTTATCATTTACACAAAAGGTAGATTTGTTATTTTAACTTAATCTGCAGCAAATTTTTATGGAATGGAATAAATTGAATACAAATAATTTTCATTCAATAAATACCTATATACCTAAATATATAATCTGTATAAGAACATTCTAATGTCAAGGATCATAGAGTTATGGGATAGAAGAAAAATAAACATTGTTTAAAATATGTTAAAGTGACCTAAAAAGCTATAAGTACTTTGGTTATAAATACTTTAATTTGGTACCTAGCTGTGTGTAACTGCATGTCAGGCAACTACATAAAATAATAAGCAACTGGCTTATTATTTTATGTAGTTTCAAGCTTAGTCTTTTAGTATGAAGCAAATAGTATTATTTTTAACGTTTCATTATTAAATTTCATATCTACCGACTTCCAAAAAGGAGGAGGTACTCAATTCGACTGCATTTTTTTATGTTTGTTACCTCGTAACTTTGGACTGGGTGAACCGATTCTCAAAATCCTTTTTTTTTTGAAAGCTGGTACTTCCCGTGTGGTTCCATTTAAATTTCATCAAATTCAAAATTTTGAGTTACACCCCAAAGTGAATAGAGTGGAAGTCGGTATTAAATTTTATGAAATTGTACTTGTTTAAATAATATTTAAATTGCATGATTTCAAATTGTTTTTTTGGTTATTTAAAATATAAAAATCTGATATCTTGTTGAAGCCTTATATATGTAATCTAGCTGCGCCCCGCGGTTTTACACGTCTGGGGATGGATGGTGATGATGAAGATGATGATGATGAAAAGTATCCTAGTATTGTCAAATTTCGCTTGGTCTCAAAAAGGTAACAAACAAACAGAGCTTTTTATTTTAATATTAATATAAAGTGTATTAATATATATTGTAAACAAAAATACACTTTATATACGGTAACATTCGATACCATTTCATCGAAAATACAAAACGCATTTAAATGCTTTTTGTATTTTCGATGAAATGGTATTGAATGTTACCTTGTTCCTTCCTAACAATAGAAACTCTTTATTGGAAATATTATTACAGGTCAGTAGTAGGTAAAAGTTCATAATAATACTATATTGTGCTTGAAAACATTGAATCTATGCTTTTGTAATTTTATTATGAAAACTATGTAACATGGTTTGTTTTAAATGTTTATCGGGACTTATCACGTATTATTTAATATAGGTAAAAATATGTACCTTTGGCTCGACGTTTCGACCATGTTACAATGGCCGTGGTAACATGGTTTGTACTCATTTTAGATATCCTTTTGTACCTTAATACTAATTTCAAAATAAAACCTCGTGCCGGACATACCTACTTCAATGTCCGAATTTCGGGTTTCCAATGCACTGCACTGAGACTGTTACTTTATCACACATTGCCAATAACTATGGCACTGCAGTAATATATTTTATTTATCAAGCAAAATTAATGAAAGGATATCGTATACCTCGTCCTAGTCTGTACGTGCACCGTGACTGCTGACGAAGACCTCTTGCCAAACTCGAGCGCGGATGTCTCGGCTGTGTCGAACTCTGCGCCGCACCGTATATAGATTGCGGTAATACACGGTACATCATAATTACCAGTATAAATTACGTTGTAGACACGCTTATATTCTTACAAAAAGAACCTTTTATTCCAATATTGTACGCATGGTACCGACTTCGACAAGTTATTTCACACTTTTTAGTGTTGAAGTCGGTTCAATTTTTTGGCAAAAATATATTTATTGTTTCAATTATGGGACTTTTCACCTTTTTAGTGATCCGTGCTACTTACGGAATCTATTGTCATTCATCGTCAATAAGGATATCATCAAGATAGACGAACACTTTTCAATTATTTGAGTGTAACTCAAAAACAGCGTAAAGCGTACCTCAAAAGTATACTCGAACGATAAATTAATTTTGGGAATCGATCCACAAATGGGAGAGAAATTGGTAATCACACAAAAATCAAAAGTCAAAAGTCAAAATCATTTATTCAATTTAGGCATCAAAGACGCACTTATGAACGTCAATTTTTCATTATAAGGTACTTTAAAGTCTACCGCCGCGTTCCAAAATATATAGAGCCTACCGAGAAGAAGCGGCAAGAAACTCGGGGCCATTCACATTTAAAAATATACATATAGTCGAACATAGAACCTCCTCCTTTTTTGAAGTCGATTAAAAAGTAAAAGAAAGACGATCATAATTATCACGGGTAAACATTAGTGACACCTGCCGTGCGATTCTCTAATAATAAAATTCGTCGACGAGCTCACCGATGTCAAATACTTTATGAGATATCGCCCATATAATAAGGTTTATTTTCCAACGTTTCTTATCATCTCGTCATTTGTTTCACGGATGTTGTCATGATGCAACGATGTTTGCTTTAGAGAGACGAGTAGCTGACGTAGACAATGTTTCATGTAAGGTTTAAAATTCTTATGTTTTGTTTGTGATATGCGTATACACATAGGTACACGTCTAGTAAAGTAAGTTAAGCTCTTAGTTGAAATATTTAAACAGAAAGTTTATTTACATTAATGAATACATTAATTCTAAATAATTGACTCTAAACATAGCTGGACTATCAACACTAAATCTAAATATATAAACATATTAACTAGTCTCGATTACAAATATGTAACTATTAACGTACAATTATTACGTATTGTAATGACAGACAGACATACATCAAACATAAAAATAAAATACACAATTATAAACTTAATACCTAATAACAGTTCAGAAAATAAATACCTTTCAATTTTATGTATGTTAGACAGTGCTTGTTGCATTTAATGAAACATAGTTTATATGGCAGTACCGCTTAATTTCATCACTGACTAGTCTGCACTAATGCACTGTGATATCTGTAAAAAAGTCGGCAAACCCGAAATACATCAGATTTTTATTGAAAAGTAATTCATGCGCGTATTTGACGAAGGTTCGATGTTGTACATGCATGAACGTATAGAAAGAGCATTGCGGCGGTGAAAATTATTTACATTATACGGTTCCGATCGAACATCAGTTACGATTACTAGTATAATATACAAAGTACTCTGTGGATGCAAGTTAAGTGGCGATACCGACAAGTCATAAGTCACTATTTTACAGTCTGTACACAATGTACAGTCATATTGTTGCAAATGGCATTCCCTACCACCCCTTAAAAGGATCCGGTCTAATTACCAATAACCCTGTATATATATATATATATATATTTAATGTATTAGTTAAGTTAGTCAGTTCCACGGTTGTATCTATCTACGAGCTTCATTGGGCCGCAAAGATACAGGCTATGTCTAGTTTGGGGCCCATGGTCAATTTCTTATTATTTATGTATATTGTTAGGCTAAGTCTTATAATTAAAACTCTGAAATGTGAACATAAACACATCTTTGGGCTACTAAATAATTTATTATGATTATCTTATTCAATTTCTTTATTTATTTCACCGGATTACATCCGGTCCCTTGCAAAGGCATAAGTGGGGCCGTAGAGTTCACTTAGATGCCTGCTTGGTATAAAAAATACAAAGTAGTATAAACAGAAACGTTTTGGCTGGATGGTTAACAGATATTTATTACAAAAATGGGTAAGATAGCAAGGTTATTGATATGAACTTATTAGTGATAAGGAAGATAGTGGGCTATGGATGAAACTACGGCACTTGCCAGTTTCAGTCTCATCTTTATTTATTATTATTATGTTCAACAAATTTCACGGATTTCATCCGGTCCTTTACAAACGCATAAGTTTAAAGGCCTGTTCATATTGTATAAAAAAAAATACAAAGAAGTAAAAACAGAAACGTTTTGGCTGGATGGTGACATGGTATATACAATCTCACGGTTTCTGTTTCTCAGGCATGTGAGCCAGAAGAATGCCTTTCAATTATACCATCTAGTAACTGTACGTTAAATATTAGAAAGAAAATAAGCGGCCCCGTAAAACTCGTAACAAGATGGAAACAAATCCGCATTGTGTTTTAAAAACTGCATTTTTGTAAAAGTATTTATGCAATGACAACCAATGTGTTTAATAATTGGCCAGATAACATGAAGGATTTGAACTTAACTAATTTTAAATTGAAACTGAAGAAAATGCACATTAAGAAATGCTACTATACCATTGACGACTACTTGAGAGATAAAATACAATTGGAGCAATTATGACGTAATATTTAATTGAATATATAACTCCTTAACATTATTCATAATTAAAATCCATTCTCATTATTTAATTCCTTGACAATATTTATAATTAAAATGTGCTCAATTTCATATTACTTATGTACCGTTATTGGTTAATGCATGTGTTATTTGTCAATTCAGAATAATTATAATTAGTAACAAATTATATATTTAAAATGTATATTCAATATTGCTCACTATCTCGGTATGTTACAGAATTCTTCTAATCATATATGTTAGAACTTTTAACCTGTGAAAATGCAATAAAGTTATTTGATTTGATTACTATTAAGGACACTAAAACAATATGTTGGTTGAACTGCTGCCAATGTGTTTACAGGCAAACAACGTTTGTTTTAGTTGTATCTAACCGTTGTCAGTCGTTTCACTCACTTCAGCCTCTTAGGGGTGACATTTCCAAAAGTCTTTCCTTAGTGGATGCTAACAGCATAAAACGGATCAATTGTGAATATTTCAAGTTTGTAGCCTCAGCAGTTTAAGATCTGCGTTCACGACAGTCAGTTCAATCATTACAAATAATAATGATATGATACGAGTAGAAAGATACACTTATTCGTTATGTAAATAATACATAAATGTAATGAAAGAACAGGCAAACTTAAAACAATATAAATCAGAAGTTATACTTAGTTACTACGTGTTTGTTAACTGGTGTGACTACAGAACCTCTTTTTGGTTTAGTACAAAGTTGTCCACGAACTAACCCGCAATTTTGCTATAAAGTTAGAGTTTAGTGCAACGCTGTGGTTTAACACACACAGTGTTATTTTGATTTAATGTAGCGTCAACGTGGCGAGTGTTACAAATTAAGTTCATAGAAACATGTTGCATGTTAAGTTTAAGCTAGAAGGTTAACTTTACAAAGTAACACGTACTAATATCCAAACAGTTTTCTGAACTCTGTAATATAATTATGTTGCTTGTCATAGCCGCATTTATAAAAACAGTTTACAATATATCACTGCATAATAGATGACAAACTACTATAATATATATGTATACTAGTGATTGCCAGCGACTTCGTTTGCGTAGCTCGGCCTTCAGCCTTGCCATAACCTCCCATCTTATCTTGATTTTTTTTCATAAGTACCTTCTCCTGGCTATAATTAAAACAACAAAAAAATTTGTGTAGTTCCAATTCCATCCGTTCACTTCATTCGCGTCTTTCCTTCGGCATTGCTATAACCTCCCAACTTTTGTTGATTTTTCTTTCTTAAGAACCTTCCCCTGACATTAATAAACAAAAAAAAGAATAAGTGAAATTATTCTATCCATTCGCGCCTTGCAATAAGAGGCAAGGAAAAGAGAGATTTTTTTTATATATATAAAATACCTAACAGATTTATATCGACCATTACGTAAAACGGGACTAACGTGAGCGCGCTGTCGATCGTGATGTCGACAACGCCACCCGTAAAAAAAAATTATAATAAACGTGAGTTGCAATACCATTAACCTATAAAATAATATAAATACACACTCGGACATTGTTATTTACATAACATAATTTAATATTATCATAAAGTAAGCCTTTCCGAAATAAAAATACCTAATCAAATATTTCCCTAACCCTGCTGATTCACCTCAACCCCGAAATTAGCCAGAGCCGGCCGCAATCAATAAACCTCCAAGCGTCGAGATGAAGTTAAAACAGACTTCCCTTTATGTTGGGGAAGGTCGAGCACCCTACACAGTGTAGACGGCCCTTCAGCCGAGGATGGTTCAGTACACGCACATATTATGAGCTTTGGATAGGAATTTGCGTGATGAAACAGAGAAAAATATTATTTATCTACCTACTAAAGTTATCAAAAACAAATAAGATTGGTTTATGTCTGACGGGACGTGTCATTGGCACTATTTTAATTGACAGCTACAGTGTTGTCCAGACTTGAGGGTGTTGGAGCTCATCGCTCTGAGACATTTAAGAGGATTGCATAGCTAGTACTAACCGTACTAAAAGAAAAAAAATATTTTCTACCTCTTAACATTGTCTGCCCGTACGTTTTGTTTTTTTCAGTATTTCAAAGTACTATACATTATTACCTTTTTTAGAACTATAAAAAACTGAAAAATTCAAAACGTACGGGCATAGTAAACAATGTGATGATTCCATGAAAAAAAAACACTGAAATCAGACAATATTAGGAGGTTGAAAAAAATGAAAAGAGTTTTCTCTTTAGTACGGAAAGTACTAGCTATGCAATCCTCTTACTTGCTGTCCGCCGATAGTTCATTTCCTATCACTTTGTAACGATAAAAGATAAAAGAAAGCATTATTATTTACCTATACAAGCTTGAACATTTTACACAATATTATAATTTACTTATACAACACATTTTGTATGACTTTTTTTGCGACAAAAACCACTACCTACTTAGACTAGTAACTACTATCTACTACGACTAGTAAAAACTATCAGTTTTTCTAGCTTTTCACTGTTGATCTTGTAGTCACATAATACAAATATCTAATTAGATTATAGTACAATAATAATGATAATATTTAGTTATAGTATTACTTATGTGACTACATATAAACAGTTGTTTTTGTCACAGAATTACACATTTATTATTTGGTATTATGGCGGATATTGTAACAAATCTTTTAAAAGCATAATCTATGAGTGATTTCAGATCTACAATAATACAATAACCCATAACCAATACTATCTAAAATAAATAAAAAATAAAAATAGTCTTTACTAGACATGAAAATACGTAGGAGCGTCAAAATTGGTAACATTGTAGAAAAACTTCTAAAGAAAATAAAAAAAAATGCACATAGTTGCTAAGTTCAAGTCAGGGCGTTAAGGGTAAACATGTAAAACAAATAAATTGTGAGGTAGTTCGAAAGTACGGAAGCTAAGTGAACTTCAACCGAAACATTTTTTATATAAATTAGAGGCTGAGCGACTCATTTTTTTATATACTAGCTGTTCCCCACGGTTTCCCCTGCGTGGTGATGGATGATGTTGATGTGTATTTGGACCATCAACTTCTCCGAAACAACAAGTTATATTTTCTAACCACCCCTCTATTAGAGCTCCTAACCAAATTTTTGGTGAAGTTGAAGTCCGAATAGCACTTAGCCGGTTATTTTTATTATGTCACTACGCTGATCGATGCTCAAATTGTGAGATTTGCAGAATTTCCTTTCCAACTAATCAAGTAATTTAAATACGAGATTTGGTGTTTTCAAGACGGCTTTTACAGTTTATTTACAATAGTTATATTGCAATTATATTGCAATAAATAAAGTTCACAAATCTGGATTATATTAATAATGGTCTTTAATTTTCACGAAACACCGAGAGACTCAAATAATAGCCAGCCTAAAACAAAACGACAAAGCTTTTCTTTTATTTACCGCTCACAAAGAGAACATTGTTGAAGTGTTAACCTATCAATATCTGCCAAAACTGTTTTTTTTTCTCATTTCTTATTTTTTTAATAACAAAACGTTGTTCAAGTCTAAAAACTCTAGGTATTGCGCGTGCACAAATGAAACTGGACCACGTTGTGTATTAGTTAAGCTATAGTTATTATCTAAACAACCCCCTAAAACACACCCATATTCGAGTGAGTAAAATAAAACAATAACTCAATCAACATGCTTACTATTACTATAACATAAATTGTAAAAGTGACCGCGATTCACCATTTTTGTCCAATAACGATTTACTGACCCTTTATTCAAAGTAAGTTTACCCAAGATCATTTTACTAATGGATTTTCTTGACATTTACGTGAATATTCAAATATCTAGGTACTTTGCCGCAATAATTTATTCTGTTACTAGCTGTATTATTTAAAGAAGATGTTATAATGTTCACTGCAGGAAAGTTATCATTTACACAAAAGGTAGATATGCAATTTTAACTTAATCTACAGCTAATTTTTATGTTCAATGTGGATAAATTCATGACTGGAATGGAATACATTGAATACAAGATAATTTTCATTCAATAAACGAACATTTTAATGTCAAGGATCATAAAGTTATGGGATAGAAGAAAAATAAATAATTTGGTACCGAACTGTGTGTAACTGCGTTTCAGACACCAGTTGCTTATTATTTTATGTAGTTTCAATCTTAGTCTTTTAGCATGAAGCAATTGTACAATAGTATTATTTTTAACATTTATTAAATTTCTTATCTATCGACTTCCAAAAGGAGGAGGTACTCAATTCGACTGCATTTTTTTATGTTTGTTGTCTACCTTGTAACTTTGGACTGGGTGAACCGATTCGCAAAATTATCTTTTTATTTGAAAGCTGGTACTTCCCGTGTGGTTCCATTTACATTTCATTAAATTCAAAATTTTGAGTTACACCCCAAAGTGAATAGAGTGGAAGTCGGTATTCAATTTTATCAAATTGTACTTGTTTAAATAATATTTAAATTGCATTAATTAAAATTATTTTTTTTGGATATTTTAAAATATAAAAGTCTGATATCTTGTTGAAGCTTTATATATGTAATCTAGCTGCGCCCCGCGGTTTTACACGTCTGGGGATGGATGGTGATGATGAAGATGATGATGATGAAAAGTATCCTATGTCCGTCCCCGGGACACGAAGACCTATCTCCTTGTCAAATTTCGTTTGGTCTCAAAAAGGTAACAAACAAACAGAGCTTTTTATTTTAATATTAATATAAAGTGTATTTATATTGTCAACAAAAATACACTTTATATACGGTAACATTCGATACCATTTCATCGAAAATACAAAACGCATTTAAATGCTTTTTGTATTTTCGATGAAATGGTATTGAATGTTACCTTGTTCCTTCCTAACAATAGACACTCTTTATTGGGAATATTATTACAGGTCAGTAGTAGGTACAAGTTCATAATAATACTATATTGTGCTTGAAAACATTGAATCTATGCTTTTGTAATTTTATTATGAAAACTAACATGGTTTGTTTTAAATGTTTATCGGAACTTATCACGTATTATTTAATATAGGTAAAAATATGTACCTTTGGCTCGACGTTTCGACCATGTTACAATGGCCGTGGTAACATGGATTGTACTCATTTTAGATGTCCTTTTGTATCTTAATACTAATTTCAAAATAAAACCTCGTGCCGGACATACCTACTTCAATGTCCGAATTTCGGGTTTCCAATGCACTGCACTGAGACTGTTACTTTATCACACATTGCCAATAACTATGGCACTGCATTAATATATTTTATTTATCAAGCAAAATTAATGAAAGGATATCGTATACCCCGTCCTAGTCTGTACGTGCACGATGTCTGCTGACGAAGACCTCTTGCCAAACTCGAGCGCGGATGTCTCGACTGTGTCGAACTCTCCGCCGCACTTGCGGTAATACACGGTACATCATAATTACCAGTATAAATTACGTCACGTTGTAGACACGCTTATATTCTTACAAAAAGAACCTTTTATTCCAATATTGTACGCATGGTACCGACTTCGACAAGTTATTTCACACTTTTTAGTGTTGAAGTCGGTTCCATTTTTTGGCAAAAATATATTTATTGTTTCAATTATGGGACTTTTCACCTTTTTAGTAATCCTTGCTACTTACGGAATCTATTGTCATTCACCGTCAATAAGGATATCACTTTATGCTGCTGGTACTTAATACATACATGGGAAGAATATTTAAAACTACTTTAAAAAAATATAATCCCACATAATCATCAATTTTTGGTCAAACGTCTAGATTGATTCACACCTACAAATTTTATTCTAGGCATTTCCACTATTCATTAAGATTTACTACATGCGCGCGGTTTGTTCATGAAACTTAACACCCCTACATAGAAATGCACCCTCCGCCCTGCCACCGCGCGGCCTTTGTTTCTTCCGAAAACGAACGAATGAAAGCCGAAACTCGACAATCTCTTTCACACGGAACGCTCGGGTGGGGGGTGTAAGAAAGAGTAAGAGAGATATTTTTTCACTGACGCGAATCATGTGTTTACATTAACCCGTCCGCATCAGCGCAAAAAATAACAATAGATTTATGAATGAAACTTAACTCGAATGAGTCTTGCTGATTCGGACAGATTAATAAGTTGTACATAGGCATGTAGTATTTTTGTTAAGATGGTGTCCATAAAAGTATGGATGGAATTTTCGAAAACTTTAACAATTAATAATTATTTCACTGTGAAGTAATAAAAAATGTTGACTACATATCTACAATGTATTAACACTTTTGTACCGCCCATTTTTTTGGTAATTATACAAATTACGTGTATATATGTCGGAGGAAGCTACAAGTCGGGTTGATTGTTGTTCGCATGTAAAACGCACAATATTATTTGTTAAAATTCTTAATAACTTTTAAAATTCTTAATTAATTTAATTTGTTTTGTTCCATTTTTCTATAGCTTAAAAACCTTACAAATGTAATAAAAGTTAGGAATATTGTAATTTACGTAACGACCAATCAGAGCAGAGCACGTGCCTCGAGTGGGGTCGAGGCGCCATCTTTACTTTAGGAAGGCTGACAGTTTTTGCGACACATTTGAAAGATAGCGACAGATCGAGTTGGATCGTTGAAAAGTATATTCGTTGATTAAAGTAAGATCGGTGCCCTGAACCCGCTGAATCCCGAACTGTGATTTTTCTTTCGATATTACTGTGGAGTGACAAAATATTATTTAACCTAAATTAAAATATTGTGAATTTGTGATCATTGTGTTTTGTGCCCGCATTTTACCCTGATGACGCCCACTAAGCCCGCGACCACTAATGACGATGTCGACGAAATTAATGCTTCTCCGACATCAGAAGTGGGATCGATGCAGGCACAAAACGTTAGCGAACAGACAACAGCAAATGGCGCGCGTTATTCGAAGCGCAACAAACCAGCATGAGGCTTCTCGTGGAGGCGCTAACTAACTCACCGAATACCGAGGATAAAGGCATCACGCTGCCTAAATTTCAACCGGAAGATGCAGACACTGACGCCCGGGCTTGTCTGACAACGGCGGACATCTGCTTATCGGATCGTGCTATACAGGGAAGTAAATTAATTCTCATACTTAGTAAGGCCATGAGAGGTTCGGCCGCAACGTGGTTTTCCCAGATAGCTTTTCCTAATATGAAGTGGGTAGACTTTAAGGAAATTTTTCTTTCTCGTTTCGTTACGTTAGAAACATGTGCAGCAACGATGTGAAAAGTGCTTACGGGTAAACCGCAAGAAGGTGAATGTCTTGCTGCATATGCAAGCCGTTTATTTACATTACTCATGTCACGATGGAATAATGTAGACAAGGAAGAAATGGTAGTATCCCTAATACTTGCACACATGGGGCAGATCGAGCCAAGGTTACAACGCAATATTTTTTTCCGAAGAAATAACTACCCGCTGTAAAATGCAACGTGAGATAACAAAGACCGCTGCAAGCACTACACAAGATAATAAGCGTCCATATATCTTTTCGGGACCCCTGTGCATGTTATCGCAGATCAGGGTAGATCTTTTGCGAACAAAGATTTCAAAGATTTTTGTGCCGGTCATAATATTCAACTACATTTAATAGCAACCGGCTCTTGTCGTGCTAATGGTCAAGTAGAGCGTATAATGAGCACACTCAAAAACATGTTAACTTTCGTAGAAACAAGCCCAAGTAGGTCCTGGCAAGATGCATTAGATGATGTCCAACTCTCCATAAATAGCACAATTCACAGAGTAACCAAAGCAAGCACAATAGAATTGTTAATAGGTAGAGTAGCTAGACCCTTAAGTTTGTTAACCGTAGACGATCACGAGGTTGAGGTAGATGTAGAAAAAATTAGAGAACAAGCTAATAGGTAATAAACAATCACGCATGTCTTGATAAAGCACGGTTCGATAAAAGTAAAGCAAAAGTCACCTCGTTTTCTGTGGGGGATTACGCTTTAATCGAAAATCACGAACGTAATCAAACAAAATTGGATAAAGGACCTTATGAGGTCATTGAAATGCTAGACGGTAACAGGTATCATCTCAAGAGTTTGAATTGTAATCGTGCATACAAGTATGCGAGAGAGCGCTTACGTCCACTCCCCCAATCATACGTCCCAACTGAGCTGGATCCGTGTCTCTAGGATGACAATGATGGTAAGATCTTCATACTAATTTCTTTTGCTTGAATTGATTAGTTAATAGAGTGTGTATGTGTGTGAGTGTGGCGAATAAAGTTCTAAAATAAATCCTAGCAGCGTGGTGGTTGTTAAGGATTAGTTAAGCTTTATGAGAGGCGAGGTGGCTTCTGACAGGCGAGGTGGCCACTGAGAGGCGAGTTGGCCACTGAGAGGCGAGTTGGCCACTGAGAGGCGAGTTGGCCACTGAGAGGCGAGTTGGCCATTGAAAAGTAAGATCAATAGAATAAGAGGCGAGGTGGCCATTTAGATATTGTTAATAATCCAAAATGTGTAACGCGATAAACGGCAAGGTGGCAGTTTCAATACTACTGACTTAATTTAGTATGTAGCGTGGAGCCTATGAGAATTCAGTTTGGCTTATTACTATAAGGCACCTATTTTATGAAAATATCTTCAATGAAGTTGTAGCGCAGAAGATGTAATGTAATAATGTACACGACCTCCTTGGTCAGGAGTGGCCGAACTAAAACATCTCTTTCTATTCTGCAGATAAAGATGATGCGCGGCCTTCAACATCACACGAGGGCGTGTAATACGTCAGGACGGCCGTGTCGGAGGAAGCTACAAGTCGGGTTGATTGTTGTTCGCATGTAAAACGCACAATATTATTTGTTTAAATTCTTAATAACTTTTAAAATTCTTAATTAATTTAATTTGTTATGTTCCATTTTTCTATAGCTTAAAAACCTTACAAATGTAATAAAAGTTAGGAATATTGTAATTTACGTAACGACCAGTCAGAGCAGAGCACGTGCCTCGAGTGGGGTCGAGGCGCCATCTTTACTTTAGGAAGGCTGACAGTTTTTGCGACACATTTGAAAGATAGCGACAGATCGAGTTAGATCGTTGAAAAGTATATTCGTTGGTTAAAGTAAGATCGGTGCCCTGAACCCGCTAAATCCCGAACTGTGATTTTTCTTTCGATATTACTGTGGAGTGACAAAATATTATTTAACCTAAATTAAAATATTGTGAATTTGTGATCATTGTGTTTTGTGCCCGCATTTTACCCTGATGACGCCCACTAAGCCCGCGACCACTAATGACGATGTCGACGAAAATAATGCTTCTCCTAATGTATTAGTTAAGTTATAGAAATTTATAGAGAGAAAAATTCCATCCTCGGACTGGATTCGACCCCGCGTCTTCTGACTTAGTTAGTTAGTTAAGTTAGTCAGTTCCACGATTGTACATATCTACCTTAATTGAGCCGTAAAGATACAGGCTATGCCAAGTTTGGGGCCCATGGTCAATCTCTTGTTATTTGTGTATATTGTAAGGGTAAATCTTATAATTAAAACTCTGAAATGTGAACATAAACAATCTACTAAATAATTTATTATTATTATCTTATTCAATTTATTTATATATTTCACCGGATTACATCCGGTCCTTTACAAAGGCATAAGTGGGGCTGTAGAGTTCACTTAGATGCCTGCTTGGTATAAAAAATACAAAGTAGTATAAACAGAAACGTTTTGGCTGGATGGTTAACAGATATTTATTACAAAAATGGGTAAGATGGCAAGGCTATTGATATGAACTTATTAGTGATAAGGAAGGCTATGGATGAGACTACGGCACTTGCCAGTTTCAGTCTCATCTTTATATATTATTATTATGTTCAACAAATTTCACGGATTTCATCCGGTCCTTTACAAAGGCATAAGTTTAAAGCCCTGTTTAATATAAAAAATACAAAAAAGTAAAAACAGAAACGTTTTGGCTGGATGGTGACATGGTATATTTATTATAAAAATGGGTATTATGGCAAGGCTATTGATATGAACTTATTAGTGACTAGCAAACCCTGCGAACTCCGTTTCGCCACCAGATGGCTTCGTTTTATGTAACATTTCGTTTGGCGCCATCTACTTAAAATATTGGTTTGTAGTACATGCTATGTAGCAGAGATGGCGCTGTATGTGAAAAAAGATTTTCCCGCTTTTCTTTTTAAATTTTTCCTGAATTTTCTTTACTATAAACCTCACGGAGCTCGAGACCTTTCCAACGAATGCAAAACCGTGGAAATCGGTTTGTGCGTTCTGGAGTTATAGCGTCAGGAAGGAAAACCCGACTTATTTTTATATAGTAGAATAGAAGATAAGGGAGATAGTGGGCTATGGATGAGACTACAGGACCTGCCAATTTCAGTTTCATTTTAAAATATTTAGGCAGGCGGTGACTTGCCACCCACTGAACGGCCACCATCCATAATAACCCATTAGAGCCACCATCAATGATGAAAAAAAGGCAAAGTGTGTTAACTTTTGTCTGGAGATGGTTCTTATGAAAGAAAAATCAAAAAAGATGGATAAATAATACTACACGGACGAAGTCGCGGGCAGTGGACCAAACACGAAAATCTGTTTAAGTGTAATGTAATCGCATCGTTAACGTATTTAGTACAGACTGTCATTTATCTAGTACAATAGTGGCACAGATAACTCATAGTTTATACAGAATACGTAAACGATACGATAACGTTACACTTAAGCAGATTTTTGTGCTCGGCCTACAGTTGCTAGTTGTTTATAAAAAATATACTAACTTGAAACTTGACGTTTGATGAGCTGTAAACTCTATATCAAATATTTCTATTGAATGTTCCGTTACCTCAGTTGATAGTGACCCTGCCTTTGAAACGAGTGGTATCAGATTCGATTCCTAGCCGAAGAAAATATTTGTGTGATAAGAGAAATGTTAGTTCTCGGTTCTTGGATGCTGTGATGACCTGTGTGTGTCCATGCCTCCCGCGACCCAGCAAAATCTTGTGCGTGAGATATCAAAGTGAAAACGTTCATTATCTCAATTCATAACTGCAAATGTATTTTAAAACATAACAGTAAACCTTTTGGCACAAAATCTCGCAAACTAAAGCCATGTAGTAAAATAAATATTAATTTTATATTTTCACAGATCTGATAAGAAAATAAGAAAAATATACAAATAAAATTACCGACTTGATGATTTCATCATTGACGGTGAATGACATTCGATCCCGTAATTAGCAAGAGTCACTTACCAAAAAATTAAACCGTCCTCAACACAAAACGTAAACCAAAAGTGTGAAATACGTACGTGTAATCGTATCGTTGACGCATACAGTACTATCATTTATCTAGTAAAATTGTGTCTCAGATTACGTTCCGTTCTGAGTCAGTTGTACATAACACGTAGCTCTCCAAGCGTGGACGCAGCCGGGAAAGCGAGTCCTCTATGAAGAAGTTAAACCGTGAAAATAATATTAATTATATCTAATACTTACGAAGTTTAAATTTTTATTGTTTGAGTTTAAATTAATTTAATTTGCAATCTTATACGAGACAACGACTCGTATCGTATCGCTCATTTTACAATTGTATACAGGGTGCATTTCACGAATCAAATGAAGTTATATTGTAACAGAGAGGTTTCGGTCGTATCGGTGTTCGGTCGCGAATGGGTTCCGTAGACATTTCAGTAATTTTGAAAATGTCGCGGATATTGGGCGGCTAGTATGTTTAAACCAAATGCCAATTCTAAATTAATAATCAATTTCATTTTAGTACCATAACTCTGATGCAGAGGTCACTCCGTCCTCATACGACGGTTCAATCAAATAGAGAGTTAAAATTCGATGCTCGGACTGTTAACGCAACCGTAGCATCTATCTGAGCATCTACTTTTACACTCTACTTGATTTTAACAGTTGAAGCGACATCTATCAAATAGGTTGGCAAGCCTCGGTTACTTTAAAGTAAATTGAGTAATTAAATATTTTAACAAGTAATTTACGTAAACATACAAATGATTATGAT
Organism: Selenia dentaria; assembly: GCA_917880725.1. Taxonomy (NCBI): domain Eukaryota; kingdom Metazoa; phylum Arthropoda; class Insecta; order Lepidoptera; family Geometridae; genus Selenia; species Selenia dentaria. The sequence goes on along the minus strand of OU862888.1, from coordinate 12,001,675 downwards.
TGCAATCAACAAGAGTGATCATCAGTGCAAGAAGACTGCATATTTTTCCTGGACATTCCCCTTGCGGCTTCTTACTGCACCCACACGAAGAGATCAATTTCAAATCAAATTCACAATCCTATTTTTATGCCGGGATTCCATGGCTAAGTGTAACTAGTCCATCTGAGTGCATTTATGCATAACATCCAGGTAAATAATGCACCTGAGTGCTTTTATTTATTACATCCAAGTAAATGTGAGTAATTTGTGCACCTAAGTGCATTTGTCTATTACATCTAAGTAAATGTGTGTAACTTGTGGACATGAGTGCACTTTTCTATAACATCCAAGTAAATATTGCACCTGAGTGGATTTATCGTTGTGAAGACCTTGTGCACCTAAATGTATTTGTTTATAACATCGAGGTAAAAAGTGCACCTGAGTGCATATATCCATAACAGTCTATTACATCGAGCAGTCACGAGTTAGTGACATGGAGTGTCGGAAGACGCGGGTTCGAATCCCGTCCGAGGATATGTATCTTCTCTTCAAAATTGTAGTTTGGTCTCGCTAAGCAGGTGTTAGTGCTTTAAAAATCATATAAGAAAAATTATAAAGGGTGGCGACATCAATACTAAAAGAAGTGTTTGAAAAAACTCTTTCTTATGTTGGATAGTGCTTGTCAAACTATTCAACAGATGTTGTTCCGTCCCCATACGACGGTTAAATCAAATAGAGAGGCAAAATTCGAAGCTCGGAGGGTATTCAATTCAAATTCAAATTTATTTATTCATTTTTAGTACAGCGTACAGGTATACTCGGTGGCCTAACAGTCATGGCATCTGGTATGGATTATTGGAAGACAAGGGTTCGAATCCTATACAAGACGTGTTTTTTTCTCTTATAATTACAAAATACAAGAAATCTTTATAGGTATACAATAATATATTATTAATATAAATATATAAGTCCTCAAATAACGGCCAAACTGTAATTATATATAACATTTTAGTTATATATTTGTAGTTTTGAAATCAACAAAGAATAACTGTGTCATGGTATCTCCACTCATTATATGTTTATTTATAAATACTATCCTTTAATAGGAAGAGGAAAAGTTGCGGTCAAAGATAAGAACGCTCGCCTAGAAAATACCTATTCACTTGACTTGAAGATTAAAGTAATTAAACTATTACTGAGAAGCTCGATAAAATCCATCCTCGTTTAAGTTTGCACAACGTACGCTTAGTTTTTACTGCGGTTTTTGCATTATATATACGAAGATGTTTTTATTTTCTACCATTTTCCAAAAAGGAGGAGGTACTCAATTCGACTGTATTTTTTTATACTTTTTTTTATGTTACCTCATAATTTTCGATAGGTTGAACCGATTCTCAAAATTCGTTTTTTGTTTGATAGCTGGTACTTCCCGTGTGGTCCCATTTAAATTTCATCAAATTCAGTAATTTTTGAGTTACACTCCAATAACTGCATAGAATGGAAGTCGGTATTAATTTTTTCTAATTGTACTTGTAGTATGTAGGTATATATTCTTAGAAGGATAATAGGTTTTGGAAGTATTCTCAAATAATGCAGGTAAATAGAGAAAAAAACTCAGAAGTAAGTATGTGTGAAAATTGATATTGAAATTCACAAAATGCTAACGCCATGCGTACCAACGCCTATTTCGCACAGATTTACAAATTATAAACATCTAATACTATTTAGATATCATCTAAAGCTCTTATAACTTTAATTTGCATTGTATAAATGTACACTAGGTACATTTATTCTCTTTATTTATTTATCTTACAGCTTAATTTCTAGTGGTAAATTGTTACCTGTTAAATTAAGGATATCAACGCGAACAATTAGATTGATTTCTTTAAACATATCTTTCATGCTTTCATGTTTCGTATATAAATTGAAAAGTACGTTTTTAAAAAACGAAGATGGTGTCTCTATTAGCAACTAAAGCTAACTGCAATAAACCGTATTACATTATGCTATAGAAGTAAACGAATCGAGCCGTAGAAGTACCAATTAGTTCTATCTTATTTTACGAATCTCATATGTATAGTATAGTATGTATAGTCACAACGTAACAGAGTGACAACATGGCCGGAAAAAAATATGTCAAAAGAGGACATGTTGAATTACTCGTAAGAGGTAATAATTATTTTTCTTTTTTTATTAGTAGGTGTACGTCAAGGTTTTATTTGTTTCTTCAGCCGAAAATTATTGTTCGATAGGGCCTAAAGTTTTAATGTGTTTAATAAAACATTAGGCAGTACGTAGTAAACCCTAATTACAAAGCACTGAGGGGCGTCATCAAAACAGTACTTAAAAAGTTACGATTCCCTCTAAAAGCTTCGCCGAAACTTTTTAGGTATGACTGATTATACAAAATTATTAAGGTTTTTGTAAATATAAACACGGCTTAACCAACTCAATACGTATTTTAGAAACAGTATAGGTACAATAAGACTCATTTATAAATGATTATAGTTAGGCCCTACCACCTATACCTATATATACCTAGGAACATTCTGCTAGGGTAAAAAATTCAACATAAGTATAATTTATTACCCTAAAATATTCATATTACACACACACGCACACAAACACGCGCGCATGCACACTTACTCACATACATACATGGGTTCGTTGGAACGGGATGGTATAGGCGAACTTTCGGAATCAGATTGATGACAAAGACAGGCCACCTCAAGAGAGTACCCTAAACCAACGCTCGGATGTGACAGGACACTCTGAATGTGGATGAACCGAAACAGGTGTGTCAGGGTCGTAGCAAGTGGAATGGTGCGGTCCCTGTCTACCTCTACGGGAAACAAGTTCTGTTCTGTTGTTGGTTCTGTTTACCACCATATCTCAACCACATTTGGATACACGAAGGTCGTGTCCAAGCTTTCTTCATTTGTTTTAATGCATGGTGATTCAGTAATGAGTTTGGTTGATGTATTAGATTTCTTATTCACATTGGTGTAGAATCAAACACTAAATAACTCTGTGGCTATATTCGAATGGGAGTTTGTTAAGAGATTCTACGCCATCAAAATTGATGACTCATGACAACATACTCGTATACCAAGAAGTCGTCACAGTTTATTTAAAATAGTACCCTAATTAGAGCATGACGTTTCTGCGATATGAGAAGGAAAAGCGAGTCCCATAATTGAAACAATAAAAAAAAATACCAAAAAATTGAACCGACTTCAACACCACAAAGTGTGAAATAACTTGTCTAACTGCCGGTCCCAATAATCTATCTATCGCCGGTTTACCTTACTAGAGTTAGATATTTGACACTATTTGTATGGAAGTTATGTCAAATTTCTATCGGTAGTAAGGAAAACCGTGGATACATTGATTATTGGGAGCCTCCATAAGTCGGTACCATATGCACAATATTGTGATAATAGGTAATTTTGAGCTGTCACGGTATTGTATTATATTTTCTTAATTTTCTTCATTTGTTTTAATGCATGGTGATTCAGTAATGAGTTTGGTTGATGTATTAGATTTCTTATTCACATTGGTGTAGAATCAAACACTAAATAACTCCATTTGTTTTAATGCATGGTGATTCAGTAATGAGTTTGGTTGATGTATTAGATTTCTTATTCACATTGGTGTAGAATCAAACACTAAATAACTCTGTGGCTATATTCGAATGGGAGTTTGTTAAGAGATTCTACGCCATCAAAATTGATGACTCATGACAACATACTCGTATACCAAGAAGTCGTCACAGTTTATTTAAAATAGTACCCTAATTAGAGCATGACGTTTCTGCGATATGAGAAGGAAAAGCGAGTCCCATTATTGAAACAATAAAAAAAAAATACCAAAAAATTGAACCGACTTCAACACCACAAAGTGTGAAATAACTTGTCTAACTGCCGGTCCCAATAATCTATCTATCGCCGGTTTACCTTACTAGAGTTAGATATTTGACACTATTTGTATGGAAGTTATGTCAAATTTCTATCGGTAGTAAGGAAAACCGTGGATACATTGATTATTGGGAGCCTCCATAAGTCGGTACCATATGCACAATATTGTGATAATAGGTAATTTTGAGCTGTCACGGTATTGTATTATATTTTCTTAATTTTATTATTAAAATTTAGATTCAATTTAGTTTAGATATGCGGTCAAAGGTGTTACCTATCGGACACAACCCGGTTTTACCTCAATGAGGCGAGGCGACCGCTAAGTGAATAAACGCGACCTTACCATTTTTTATTTACGAATTAGATTGAAAATAAAATAAAAATCATATATTTTTTTCTTTTCGTTTAGTTTCGGTGTATATAATTATATAACCTGTGTTTTTGATATTTCAGAGACATATCATATTTATTTGCCCGGAAGCACGAAGTAACTATTGAAATGTTCAATTTATAATATCATTAAATTCTCACGACGCGAGGAGTTACAATAAAGACCCAACTTCTTAATCCGAGTGTAATATAATACGGTATACATCAAATCGGAATATGTCGCAATAATCATACATAATAGGAGCACCTACTATAATATATACTTCACAAGGCCAGTGGTTAAAAATTGCTTGTACGAGAATTAAGTGGCAGAGCGTAAATTGGAAGTGGTTTTCTGATGCTAATCGTAATATCTAACACTGCAGGTCGACCCAATGCTTCGAAGTTCATCACGGTAGCGCATTTTGATCCCGACTTCACACACTTGATTGCTCTTCAAATTACAACATACGAGGAATGGCAATGTGGTAAATACTGATAGAATGAAAAGTCATATTTTTATTTTTTTATTTATTTATTTAGCCATTTGCAACATCTTAACAGTATACTACAAACTGTGATGCTACAAGTAATTATATATATATATACAATCTTAATTTAAATAACAATAAATAATATAATATAATATCTATACCAATATGGTATCTTTTTTAGACATAGAAAGCTTATGAAGATTAATAAAAATCCTACTAATATTATAAACGCGAAGGTTTGTGAGTATGGATGTATGGATTTTTAGATCTTTGTTACTCTTTCACGCTCAAACGGCGGGGCCAATTTTGATTAAATTTGGTATGGAAATATATGAGGCGCTGAATTAACGCATAGGTTACATTTCATCATCATCATCCAACACCACGCAAGTGAAAAAGCGTAAATATTCTTTGGCATAGACAATATAACAAGATCTGGGCCTACGTTAAGATAATACGTAATGATGACAGTTCTGTCAAAGTTTGTGTCAGTTTCTGATAGCTTAGTCAAAAGCACGCTATCATTTTGACAGCTTGATACACTAGACGTACAACGAACGTCAATGGTGATGAAATGTAACACAAATACCGTCAAGGGTGATGAAATGTAATGACAATTTTTATCCAAGGTGATAAATTTTATATTTTTATGTACGTATGTCCTGTATTTTATTATTCATTTTTACTGATTGATATACTAAGTATTTAAATTTACTCATATACTATCATAAAAATTGCGTTTGACCATGTACGTACATATTTTATGACATTTTGGTATAAAGGTAGATATGGTCTTGGAGAAGATAATAAGCTACTCGAAATAATAATCCAGTGCAGACGTAGTCGCGGGCACCAGCTAGTTTTAAATAAAACGTACGCCAGGTAAGGTAACGAGCACTTTTTCAATGTAAAAAATTTACATTCAGTGAATCTTTGCTTGCTTGTTAAGGGGGTGATACATGCACATTCTCAAGAGCGCGAGTCAAAACGTTAAGGGCATAACATGTAAAAAGAAAAAAATATGCCGGAGAACGCTCGACGTCTCCTTGCTATGGCAAGTTTGCTCACATGCATGCATACAAATGTTTTCAGACGCGGTTTTGAGAATGCTTACGGTAATCTTTAAGACGCTTTCCTTTAATGTTTTGGCGTACGTTGCCTCTTAAAGAACACAAGCTTAAGTGGTCCCGCTATTTTATTTTCTATTTTCATGGTGAACGAAACTGAAATTTAAAATGCCTCAAGTTTTCTTGCATCCTGTGATTCTATTTTGTCTTGTGACTATTTTCTGATATAGTGTCTTTCTATTTTCAACGGTTATTTCTGGTGAACACTTTTATTCATTTTTCTATAGCAAAAAAGTGACGATACGGGGAAGTCGTTAGCCTGAAGATGCGTACCACTCCTACCTATGCTGTATGTGCCAGATTTTTAAGCTTCAAAGTTCTGAGTCGAACTTCACTGCGCTCATCATCTTGAGACATATATGTGTAGGGGAAGGGCAAGCAAGAAGGATACTCGGTATACTATGAGAACGCGGCTAATTATTACATGCAGACATAATAACAGCGTTGCCTCGGCGACGACAACCTCCCTCACTCAGTATTCGCGGGCCACTCGCGCGCACTCGTTGTGATTGAGCATATTGAAGTTTCCTGTTCCATACATTTTGAGATAAGAATGTTTTACTTCACCGAAACCCGAGCGGGCAGAATGGATCATGTTACTACTTCACATCGGTAGGCTACCTTACCTACCGATGAGTCAAAAATAATTTAATACATTTATTGTATTTCAGATGGTTCACAAGTATGTACGAAAGACTCAACGCTGATCGTGATCTTCAGAAACCTTTGAGCTAGCTCTGACAAAAGCAACCACTTCGTCTATGCGTTTAGCTTCTCTCAAAAATGGTATTCCATATGGCACGCTATGTAGGCATGTTCAACCCAATTTTTAAGAAAAATTACGTAGGTCCCGTCATTTATTTACCCCCGGCTACGAATAAATATTTCTTCGTAGACCCCCGGAGAAGAAAATTTACTTGCAGGTTCACTCTTCTATGGTTGCTAGAGTAGAATCCATGCAGCTAGGAGGGCAGTTTGCAAGAACCAAAAATGAACGAGGTTTAATTAAAAATACTATTACTATTCAGCAACCTAACACCTATAAAAAGCTTTTACCGGTGCGAATACTGAACGAGCCTTCGATGTCCCAGGAGAAAAACAATAAGAAGAAGACCTTTCCAACCAAAAAATTCTTACCCAGCTCTTATTTATTTTGCTTTGTGCTTGTATTTTGGATTTGGCTTGTACTTTTGCGACGACTGCGATGACTGAAAGGAACATTTTACTCCATGATTCAATCATGATCATGATCTTACCCGACTTAACGATCCATCTTACCTACTCTATCCGGGCCGGACCACTTTTTAGTGAGCATGGTCACGGTTAGACTCTTTTCAATTTCAATGTCTCGTTTCAAATTTGCGAATGTCTTAAAATCATTATACTTCATGATTTCTGTCGGTACTATACTTTCAATTCAGTATGTAATGCCAACTTAGCATTATACTTCATGATTTCTGTCGGTACTATACTTTCAAATCAGTATGTAATGCCAACTTAGCATTGTCTAATGTTGCAAGTTTAGAGAGAATAAATAAATAATCTCGTGTCTGAAATAAAGAATTATTATTATTATTATTAAATATCCTTTGAAGGTATTCGAACCCGTGTCTTTTGTCACTAAGTAGATGTTAGTTGTTCAAAATTCATATCATAACTATTATGAGTTGCAGCATCAGTACGAAAATTGAGTCACTCATGAAATCATCACTGATTTAAAAAAAGTAGAAAGTATTCAATTCAGCAGTTATTTTCTTCGTATGTTGCGATTACTCCACCAATTATGAATTGTTTTTGTTTGTTTGGTAGGTTATAGAGATGCAGAGCCTTCAGAGCCTTTGCCTCTTTGAAAATATCAACGAATATTAAAATATTTATAGACAGATCATATATAGATTGTCTATAAATCTAAATCGCGCAAATTCTGTGACACAGACTAGGTTCCCTTCATGAAAAGTTTAATGAAGCCCAAAGAGAACAAAATACTACATTATACGTAAGAAGAGTATTTTCTACGTCTTAGTTAGAAGTAGGTTATAGTTTTTATTCTAAAAATTACGTTTATGTGTTAACAAAGTTTAAAAGCTTTGTTGGGTTTTGTTAGATTATAATAATTATGTAAGTGACATTTAGTAAGAACATTTCCTTAATACTCGAATGAATGAAATTACGAAACTATGGCGAGATAATAGTAACTTCGAAATACTTTTTAAATTACGATTTCTTTTATCTACGAACTCTTTACTGACCTGATTGACAAAGGATCGTTTGGTATCGACAGGTCATTTTCACAGATTCCATTAACGAGGTGCTTAATGATTGACGTTAAGGGTCTCTTGTTGTTTTTATGGTATTTAAATGTTTAAATGTCCGCTGTAGTGACAATGAACGGGCGTATAATAAGAGTCAATCAATGTCAAGTGGTATTGATAATGGGACCAACTATTAATCCTGTCATGGAACAAGTATTCACAATAATGAGGGTGACACTCATTACCCCAGCAGTGCAAGTACCGAACTTACCGATCGATAAATTCGAGTCTTGAATTAGTCATACTTCAAAAAAACTGGCTCTATCGATCTTTTTTCGATCATTGCAAGTAAGTAACAAAATTAATCGATCGGTAGACAAACTCGATAAGATTTCACGATTATAACGATAACCCTAGCATGGAACTGTTAAATTACGTTTGAGATCGTCTATTTAATCGATTTTAACGATTGTTTTATCAACTTTGAAAATGACCTCGATATAGCCGACAGACGACGGGAATAAGGATATTGTTTAGTTGCGTTTGATCTTACTAAGATTATAAACGCAAAAGTTTGTATTTATAGATTAATGGATGTTCGTCATTTTCTTACGCTCAAACGGCTGGCCCAATTTTGATGAAATTTGGCATGGAGGTAGATGAGGCGAATTTTCATCTACATTGTCATCATCCATCACCATGCGGACGTAACCGCGGGGCGCAGCTAGTATTTAATAAAAAAATAGACTTTGGCCTTCTTTTGATCGTAGAAGAGCGAAATGCTCGTAGAAATCTTCAAATGATAGAAGGACGCATTGAATGCAAACAATTCGTAATAATCGTTATTAACGACTATTACGGTACACTGCAAGTATGACATCGATTCGAACAAGAAATGGGATTTGCAAAGTTAAAAAGATATATTTGTTAAGATCCTTTTTATTATGGTACACTTGTATTGTGATTAAGAGAAAATGAATTATTAGGCTGCTGATCATTCAGAAGTCTAATAATACCTCTATTTTATAGGCATTGCTTATATTATTGTTAATACTTTCAATACTAATTCCATGACAAGATCTATAATTGGTACCTCCCAATTTTTTCAATGAATTTTTATGTCATTGGATGAATAATTAGATTAGACACCGGTTAGACCTACATGTGGAAAAGTCCTTTCGAGACAAATAAGCAGTTCATTGAATTCGATAATGATTCTTATCGGACTTGAGCTTTCGGTGAAGGTAACTCTGTGATGAAATTCACAGCATGGGGGTAGGGCTCTTTTAGGTACCTGGTGCCTGGCTAGCTACTTCCCTCTAGATTGAAACTTGTTGCTAATCACTAAACAGTGTATTACGACAGCTATATTGTTGAGAGCCAGTCGACATTCTGGATTTAGTGTTCACACTTGAACTTGAACACTCACATTCTGGATTTTGTGTTTACACATTCGACCGCATCATCACCAATCATTACGTGAGACAATGGTAACTAGTCATCAAGACAAGGTAATCGACCGCATCATAACTTAACATCAAGTGAGGTAGTAGTCAAACTAGATCACATAGTATATAAATACTTCTGTTGACTATTGTAAAGTAATACAAATACACTAGTACGAGTAGTTAATCGTAAGTTAGTTATTAGAGTAAAAAATATTAATCTATTCACACACTACTACACTACATTTTGTACGTCGTAGTCGCGCCACTTGAAAAGCAATCTTATTGAATATGTCAATTGAAGCGTTATTCCTCAATCGACAAACAAAACCCAAACGAAACGACAAATGAAAACCACAAATACAACTACGTTTGTCTCCGCGGTTCAGAAGTCAGGCAAATTCCTTTTCCTAAAAAAAGCTTTCAGTCGGCGCTCACACACGAGAGTCGTCGTAGAGGCCTCTCAAAAATTCATCGCCCGTCTGGTAGCTGAATGGATTCCGCAGACGGCCGCGCCGACTTCTCAGCCGTTCTTGTAATCTACTTAATAAGTAATCCTATAGAGCCCTTAGCATCGCTCGCTCTTATTACGTATAGATAAGACTATTGTATGGAGCACTCGTTTGTGCTTTCTTTTGGGTACTTTATTTACGTGGTTTTATTTTGTGCGATGTGTTAATGCTGCGATGTTAAATATAAAGAGGTCAAATATAAATCTATCAGTACCTATCTATATGGTTGTAGGGGAAGTTAACCCTGGTTTCTATACCTAAAATGGTATACGATTCATTAAATTCTCGTTTTATAATTTGACATAAAAAATGTCACGTTCAATAACTTTTTAAGATTATAAGAACCCAGAAACAGGTATTTATGTATACTGAGTTTTGACGATGAAGCTGTTAGATTTTTATAAAAAAGTTGAGTTTCACCTAATTGGCGGCACGAGCTAGTTAATCATAAACGCGATTGAAAAGGACGTCATAAAGTAGAGGAGCAAGAGATGGTAGCAGAACGTTATGTAGATATAACAGTTTGTATGCAAAAAACAAATCACAGACGCTCAAGAAAACAATTATGTTTTTCTTGGAAAAAAAAAAGATTGCCTACAACTCCTGCTAATGTATGAAAAATAAATAACTTGGTAAAATAACCTCAGATTGACCTTAAACGCAGAGTTGTGTCATCGTGTTGAATTATTAGACAAGGAGCGTGGCGGTCTGTTATAATGAGGTGAAATATTCATCAGGCTCCGTCTGGAGACCGACGCCAGCTTCCGAAAACGCAGCGAGTACGCAAAAAGTCATATTCTGGTTATATATTTTATTCATCTATAATTCAAAAGTATTTTATAATCAATATATACATAAGTAATTTCATTTAAACATTACATTGTTAGTAATTAAAAATTAAATAAAAAAAAATTATAATTGCAATCGAATGCTTAAATAAAAAAGTTTGGGACCCTAAACAATTTTGTACGAAAATATTAACTGGAAATTTTTCGTTACGTCCACCACTTATTGGAATGCCTATCTAGACAAACGCGTGATGGCGTGCGTTGCGAGACTGTTGAGTACGATGGTAACTCGTCGCAGTTTGGAACGTGTACATTTAAGATTTGATTTTTTTGTGTCATTTGGTGACACACGAATAAGTTGTTCGGCTGCCCTGTTGAGTGTCACGCTTGCTCTTTAAAATTGTAAACTGCAAAGAGATCAAAACGATGGAGACATCAATTGTGACTGTTCAATAATAATTGCGCCTCAGAGGATGTGATTCATATTCTCTGAAGAGCCTTTATCTTTTATACAGATAAATAAAATTTAAGTGTCTGTAATTCCAAATTAACAGTTTATCTCTATATGTAGGTATATGAAAGTATGTACGGTACTTACATTAAAAAAAAACATAGTTTTAAATTTTTGACTCTGTCTGTTTGTTCCGCCTAATTTCTGAAATAGCTGGACCGATTTTGACGGGACTTTCACTGGCTGTCGATATTTTAAGGAGTAACTTAGGCTACTTTTATTTTATCATCATCATCATCATCGAGTGATACCGCGGGGTGAAGCTAAATACAATAAAACATATGGTTCTAAGCCGTGGCGGTGCCGGCTTAGAATAGCACCCCCGCAACTCTACCCGTGGGTGCCGTAGAAGGCGGTTAAGGGATAACAAATCAGAAGGTGGGCAGCAGCACCTTCCCAGTCAAACACACACAAACTGCGCTCACCAACCCGCCTGCCAAGCGTGGCGAGTATTGGCAAGAACCCCTCAATGGATTGGACAAAAAGAACCAGTCCCCGGCAGCCCCGCTATTCCTGGCTACGGTAGCGGCCCCGGTAACGGTGGGGCAGGGGGTGCTAAGAACCCCCGGCAGACGCCCGACAACCACCCCCAACGACGATGACTGGCCCTGGTAACACACAACATACGCACGATGAGGACAGACGAGAAGATATATGAGCTGGAAGAAGAAATGAGTAAGCTACACTGGGACATTGTGGGGTTTTCTGAAGTCCGTAGAGCGGGTGAGGACACGATAATCCTAAAATCAGGTAACCTACTCTACCACCGGGAAGGCGACGAACAGTCCCAAGGTGGTGTCGGGTTTCTCGTCCACAAGTCCCTTACTAACAACATAGTTAAGATCGATAGCGTTTCCAATAGGATCGTATACCTAATACTCAGAGTATCCAAATATTCGCTGAAGGTCATTCAGGTATACGCACCGTGAAGTCGCACCCGGATGATGAGGTGGAGGATATGTATGAGGACATTAGTCGGGCCATACATACCTCTGAAACGCACTTTCTAGTTGTTATGGGGGACTTCAACGCGAAGTTGGGTAAGAGAAGCGAGGATAAGTTGAAAGTGGGGAAATTTGGCTATGGGCAACGGAACCGTAGGGGACAGAGGTTGGCCGACTTCCTGGAGAAAGAGGGACTCTTTATGATGAACTCTTTCTTTCAGAAGCCACCTCACAGGAAATGGACCAGGCTGAGTCCCGATGGTTCCACGAGAAATGAGATTGACTTCATTATGACCACCAAAAGGCAAATATTCACTGATGTCTCCGTGATCAACAGAGTTAAAACCGGTAGTGATCACCGAATGGTAAGAGGCACGGTGAATATTAATGTCAAACTGGAGAGGTCTCGTCTGATGAAGTCTACGCTCCGACCCACTCGTGCCCGTATTCAAGACCCCGAGAGCTTTCAACTTGAGCTATCCAATTGCTTTGATTGCCTTGAAAACATCGCTTCAGTGGACGAGATCAATAACAGGTTAGTAGAAACTGTCCATACAGTGGGTTCCAAGTACTTTAAACCCCACCGTACAGATAGGCCACAGAAACTCTCCAACGATACCCTCAACCTCATGGCTGAACGACGCTCATTGAAACTGCAGTCTTCGGATGATGCTGAAGCATATAAGCTGCTCAATAGACGAATATGGAAGTCCTTGCGACACGACATCCGGATCTTTAATACAAACCGTATTAAAGAGACGATAAAGCGGAAAAAAGGCTCCAAAGGGTTTGCAAGAGACATGTCTATTGGGCAAAGCCAGTTGACGAAGCTGAAGAGAGGAGACGGCAGTGTAGCGTCGACCAAATCGGAAGTGTTAGGAGAGGTAGAGAGTTTCCACGGACAGTTATTCACCTCGGTCGCTAAACCTGTTAGCAGCTCGGTCAAAGACCCAAGAGCCAAGCTGACCCGACATTATACCGAAGATATCCCGGACACCAGCCTGTACGAGATTAGAAAGGCCTTGAAACAGCTTAAGAACAACAAGGCGCCTGGTGACGACGGTATCACATCTGAGGTTCTGAAAGCGGGTGGAACACCGGTACTTAAAGTCCTTCAGAAACTTTTAAATACCGTCTTATTACTCGAAGGTTCAACGCCAGAAGCATGGAACAAAAGCGTGGTGGTGCTGTTCTTCAAGAAAGGTGACAACACTTTACCTAAAAATTACCAATTCACCAAAAATTACCATCTCGCTTTTGAGCCATGTTTATAAGCTGTTTTCGAAGGTCATAACGAACCGTCTCAGTCGCAGGTTTGATGAATTCCAGCCTCCGGAACAAGCCGGTTTACCAAAAGGCTATAGTAGCATAAACCACATCCACACGCTACGGCAAGTTATACAGAAGACCGAAGAGTATAACTTGCCTCTTTGTCTAGCGTTTGTGGACTATGAGAAAGCCTTTGATTCGATCGAGACGTGGGCAGTGCTTGAGTCTCTCCAGCGGTGCCGTATTGACTATCAGTATATTGAAGTGCTGAAGTGTTTGTACAAAAACGCCTACATGTCAGTCCGAGTACAGGAGCAGAGTTCGAAGGCAATTCCATTGCAAAGAGGCGTGAGACAGGGAGACGTTATATCTCCGAAACTGTTCACCGCTACATTGGAAGACGCCTTCAAGCTTCTGGAATGGCAAGGACTTGGCATCAATATCAACAGCGAATACATCCCTCACCTTCGATTGGCCGACGATATTGTAGTCATGGCAGAATCCATGGAAGACCTCAGTACAATGCTCGAAGGCCTCCATCGAGTTTCCCAACGGGTAGGTCTTAAGATGAACATGGATAAGACGAAAATTATGTCTAATGCCCATGTTGTACCTTTTTTTTTTTATTTCCCGGGGAAATCCTTTACGGATACCACCTACCACGGGGAGGTAGGTGGTTATGTGGGAGTCCGTATACCCATCAAAACCCCGGGGTGTTCCGTCACTGCTGCTATTGGCGGGAACGCGGGACAGATTTTCCACACGACCGCGAACCCGCCGCGGCTGTCCGTTGCCGGACCCTTCTCTTCGCGGCACGCCAGAACACATGGCGCGACGCAACTACCTCGGAGACTAAACCCGCCAACAATGAGCGCCAGACTTCTCCGTGTCTGGACGCCCGTGGTCTCCCTGCGGTGGGTCGGATACGTAGCCCCACCGCCTGCTACGTCAGCCACAGGGGATAATCCCCAGCGAACCCACCTCCTCGAGCCTGCACCAAAGTGCCCGGTCCCCCCTCCTCGAGCCTGCGCCAAAGCGCCCGGGCCCCACCTCCTCGAGCCTGCGCCAAAGCGCCCGGGCCCCACCTCCTCGAGTCTGCGCCAAAGCGCCCGGACCCCGCCACTCCTATGTGGACTTGGTGGCCAAAGCCCATAGGAGCGGCCCCGCCTGAGCCGGCCAGCGCACCCCAACGCCGGCGCGGCCCCTGGGTTCGTCTTGGCTTCACCGTGGTGATCCTAGCCACGGCTACTGAGCCCCCCCCCGCCACGTCAATGCGGGAACCCTTCGGGGGGGGGGGGGCATGTTGTACCTACCCCAATATCAGTTGGGAACTCAGTTCTCGAAGTTTTTATCGAGTACATCTACCTGGGACAGACAGTCAAACTAGGCAGGTCCAACTTCGAGAAAGAGGTCAATCGTCGAATCCAACTCGGCTGGGCAGCGTTCCGGAAACTTCCCGAAGCCTTCTCGTCAAAAATGATGAACCAGTGATGACTTATGGCACTGAAACGTGGTCTCTTACTATGGGCCTCATAGATAAGCTCAAAGTAGCACAACGAGCTATGGAGAGGGCTATGCTCGGGTTTCTCTACGTGATCGAATCAGAAATGAGGAGATCCGTAGAAAAACGAAAGTCACCGACATAGCCCAGAAGATTAGCCAGTTAAAGTGGCAGTGGGCAGGGCACATAGCACGCAGTACAGAAGGCCGATGGGGCCGAAAGGTTCTGGAGTGGAGACCACGGACCGGCAAGCGCAGCGTAGGTCGTCCACCGACACGGTGGACAGACAACCTGATTAAGGTCGCAGGACAACGTTGGATGCAGGCCGCTTCCAATCGGTCCTTTTGGAAAATCATGGGGGAGGCCTATGTTCAGCAGTGGACATCCTACGGCTGAGATGATGATGATGATGATGATATGGTATGTTTTTCAGTACTTGACTTAATTTAACTTGTTTTTGGCTGCGTTCTTGCTGTGGGAACTTATCGTTCAGAGTTTGCGTTTAGAGGAAATATTCATAATTAATCGTTATTTATAGTTGAATATTGTAATGTTATTTTATTGTTTAATTTTGTATCGATCAAATATCTACATCCACCTATAATGTAAAAGTATAATAGTTGCACTGATGCAGTAGTCCTACTATTATGTTTGATCCAATATTTTACTACATTATTAACTTCGTAGTGTGATGATATCATGTAACATTATACTGGCTAGAAATCCCGTGATACTAAGATGTTTTTGCCGCTAATTTGATACTTCTTGCATTTACCAGAATAGGATCCGTTTCGCGCAGTTGAATTTTTGAGGGCGCCGTGTGAGACCGGCGCATATTTCGGATGAAAATTCGCCATCCGCCGTCGCGATGTCGTATGAAAAAACACTTGTTTGCATACAACTCGGCGGAGATGAGATATATTTACATTAATTACCCAAGGGAATACTGATGAAGAAGTTCAGTCGAAGCTGAAAGAAAGGTGAACTCTGGGCGTATAGGCTGAGGACAACGAATACTCGCTGGGAAAAATTGCAGTATGTTGCTGGTATTTACTGAATGGAAAAAATCAGTCTCGTGCTCAGTATAGCCTTCATGAATAGGTCCGTATAAGTATCTAAGTCCAGTTGAATCTAGTCTATACTAACAATCATAATACTAACTAATGAAGTTTATATATGGGTAAGGTCTTGAATCGAGTCGCCTGAATTTAGGGGGGGAGGGGGGGGGGGGGAAGGGAGGGGAACTCTCCCCCCCCACCATTTTTCCCTGCCGGAAGCGCGTAGTTTTTTTTTATTTAATATCAAAGATAATTTTGTCTACTCTACTAACACTTTTACACCTAAATTTAGGGAGGGGGAGAGGGGGGGGGGGGGGTCAGAGTTGGATTTGTCACTAATTTCGACCTAACCGGTCTGACGTGGACTCCGGGTGGGCTCCCGCCAGAAGCTCTAGCGGTCGCCCCTGAACGTTGCTTCGCCACCAGTTCAGGACCGTTCAGGACCTCCCTTGAGCTTCTGGCTCCCGCATTATTTATAAACACTCTAGGGGTAGTAGCCACAAGAATAGGTGGAGTCGGGGTGCTCTGTGTCGGTTTTCTGACTACTTTCAACCTAACCGGTCTGAGTTGGTCTCTTGGTGGGTAAGGGAGGAAAATAATTTTCACAAAACTATGTAGGAGTATTTATTTTATTTTGTAAACATAGTTAATTACATTGATCAACTCGACAAAGGGATCTTTTTTCTGCTTGAATAGATCTCGCCTCCACAAATATTCAACTATAGCATCACTAAAATCACACGGATTATTATAATTGTCTTTTTTTAAAAACCTTTTCACTGCTCTCCATTGAGATTCGATTCTCTGGGTATGGACCCCATCTGGGGCCACAAATGGATTATCTGGGTCCGAATGGTTGACTTTCTTATGGATGTACCCATGGTCAGCTAGGCAGTCATAAGCCTTCCAGCAATCGGTGTGTATAATGGTGCCTTTTTCTATATTTTTTTCAATTAAAGGCACCAACACCTCAG
Source organism: Selenia dentaria (assembly GCA_917880725.1). Taxonomy (NCBI): domain Eukaryota; kingdom Metazoa; phylum Arthropoda; class Insecta; order Lepidoptera; family Geometridae; genus Selenia; species Selenia dentaria. Next base: position 11,984,535 of record OU862888.1, on the reverse strand, counting down.
CTGAGCGGCAATTATATGGGCAAACTTCTAATCTAAGATCTTCGGACCCATCTTCAATCATTCCTAGAACCCAATGGCCCTCAATATGGCGTCCTGCAACAATAACAAAAAAAAAATATTAACTTTAGTTTCTACTTAATAAAACAGTTTCTGGGTGGTAAAAAGAAATAACATTAACCTAGTGAAATCTTAATTAATTACCTTTATTATATTTTCTCTTTCCAAACTTTGACTCGTCTATCTGGACAATTCTCCCAGGGCCTCCAATCTTTCCTTTATTTTCATTGTTTTCCAATTTGAATATCACCACTGCTTCACGGCAGTAGTTAAACCAGTCGCTGATGGTGGTTTGGCTAAGGCATTGTTTATTTTCTGATTTATATGGATCCTCATTTATTGTCATATTGTAGCTCCATTTATGGGCGAAAGCGTAAATTAAATAAAAAACATGCACCAATGGTACATGAATGTTTTCGAAAAAGGTACCGTTGGTTCTTGATACTTTCGATATTTGTTTGCATTGCCCTTTAGTGCACACCCATGAACCAAAAGTTTTATTGGTTGACTTGGCCAGATGCATGGGTTTACGATGCGTGCGACACAGTTTTTCAGTAGATATCATATCCTTGTCTTCAGCAAATTGCACACACTGTTCAGTGGATCCCAAGCATCGAATAACCTTAGCCAAATTCCACATATTCACAACTTCGTCCGTGTAGAAATGACGTCCAGCAGAGCGTCGGGATTTAGCTTCCGTCCCGGTAACCCCGGAACTTGTTGACGGCACGGGTTCTGTGCCTGAGGGCGCTTCTCTAGAAGCCATAGCTCGCCAAAAACGATCGGTGTCCAGTAAGCCAGCAAAAGTCGTCCAAAGTAGCGATCCAACGGTGTCCAGTGAGTAAGCCAAGGTTGTACGGGGAAGAAATCCAATCGGTGTCCAAGAGAGAAGCCAAGTCGTCGAAAAATCGTAGAAAAAAACAGAGGAGCACATTCACGAAAACTAGAAAGCAACGGAATAATGCGAATCGTGTATGTCAAATCAACGTCACATACGTCAAACACCACAAACCTCAAAAATAGCGATCAAAACGTTTCGTTTCACGAACATAAACATAGCAAACGTTCAAATTTATGCAATATTTCCTGATATTGCGTTCCGTTTCACGCATCCGCATGTTTTTCGTGTGAAATTACAGAAACTTTAAATATTAATTTAAAATACTTTCGCGTAACTCCGGCAGCCAAAATCGAATTGGGAGGGTCAAGACAAAGCCCCTTGACCATTCCACAGTAGCAGAATCCTCAAATTCAGGCGACTCGATTCAAGACCCGACCCTTATATATAACTAGCTGCTCTCCGCGGTTTCACCCGCGCGGTGATGGGTGATGGTGATGATGATGAATCTTATAAACCCTATGTTACTCAGGGTGAATTTAGAGCCAATTGGTTACATATATACATACAAATCTTTCCTCTTTATAATATTAATAGTATAGAAGTATAGAATTACATTACTACGTCTATATACTCGTATATCACACGCACCCTCACACTAGGATCCTTATCACCGTTCATAAGAAAGAAAAAAATGTTCACTATATTCATACTTCCTCACCAAGATTCGCTTTGATGCAAGATGGACACACAAACATCCAAGACCCTGGTGCAAGCATTTCTGTTCATTAATCCTTCCTATACCGTGATAATCGAAACAAAACATTTATGAATGAAACTGACGTATATTTACGTCTCTGGGACGCAAAGGGTTAACTAAATATTTGCCCCGACTATGGAACGAACCTGGGACCTCGCGCTTTGAAGGCATCGTCACTACCAACAAGGTAATGGGCCGCTTTACGTACATAATCTGTATACACTGAGAGCATAACAGCGTATAGTATATAATCTTTGCTATGTAGTATAGTGAGAACTATCTCACTGCTGGAACACATGACTTCCTCAGAGGAAAAGAAGAAGAACATGGGCTGTAGAGGTAGGGCTTTTGCAGCTTTTTGGGGAAGTACCACACCTTTGTCAGTTCTTCAACTACTAAGATATAGTGGAGCTCCAAACTGTCTCAGGGAATCGACTGCAGCGCATACAATGCAGGGTTTCTTCTGAATGGTTGTGGGCAAGCGTGGTGCTTAACATCAGGCGAGAGACGTGCTCGTCTCATACTTTATTACAATTAAAAAAAACACCTCGAAAGTTAAGCGTGAATTTTAGTTAAGTGCCACTTTTAAAACCCGGGAAGTAGTTACTTCCGGATCACCTCCTACATCACATAACGGCTGTTGTCCAGTGACTATAATCGGAAATGACAGCGATCTCCGATGTGCGAAAGTGCTCTGCGTGTGAAAGTGACATTTCAGCAAAATAGTAACTAATACAAAAAGCACCAGCATAACGTTTGGCTGTACCTAATTAATCAGTTACGAACGTCTAGGCTAACCACAGAACAAATTATTTGTTCTTAGTAGCTTTTTACTTAAAACAAAAATAAGACAAATGCAGAAATTACAAACACCACAGAATCTTTGCTTATTCCTGCTATTCTGCCATAGTTTATTGTGACTTAACTCCATTTTATCTTACAAAATATGTGCCTCGTTGCGAGCTAAATACGTTTAATGCGGTTAATAGGGGCAGGGTGGAACAAAGCATCCCTAAGGGTCCATAGAGGGTCCCTGACGAGGCCTTTCGGCGTACAGTTACTGTAGGCATGCGTGATAATAAACTTATTACTCTCTACCTTCTGGGGACCTTGACATGCCGTAACATCATTATAACGGGTCAAGGTAACCTTTAACATGACTTTTACTCTCAAAATACATGTTCATAAAATGGATTAGTCTTATATGAACACTACTTAAATTATACAGGTTTAGTTATAACCATTTTCAGCTTTGTACAGGAAATAGCAATTTCTTTTAGTAGGTTTTGATTAAGGGCGAACTAACGCCTGCCACTATATCAGCAAGCGTGGTGCATTATAGCATATACTTCTCTAGGAAAAAAATTATCCAGTATTTTCCAACCGAATTCAAGAAGGAGGTTCTCAGTATGTTTTTTATGTATATTTAAAGATTTACCGCCAATTATTAATCTATTTTTCAGTGATCATATGTTTGGTAGATCATACCTCAGAGGTGGTCCGTTATAAGTTTTGTGAAAATTTATTTAGCGCTTTTATTAAAATCAATAAAATGAATATCCAGATAATGTTTTGGTTTGTGGTTCCCTTTAGCATTTTTTTTATATAATAACTTATCCTCAACGTCGGGTCTTATTATAAAATGGTAGTCGGTCAAATTGTACTCGAATATAATTATAATCAGCACATTATTTCAAATAAAAATGAATGTTGCTAAGCGCAAAACTCGAGAACGACTCGACCAATTCGGCTTTTTTAGTAAGTTCCTTATAAGGCATATGGAAAGTTTGAATAAACAAATATTGGTTAATTGTTGAGACATAAATAACGCGATCACTCGGAAGTACGTTATATTTTTTTCATTTTTACTACTCATATTAACTTTTGACACAACGAATTCTTTGTAGGCAACTAGCTACGAAAAAATAGACTTATTATTTCTTCGTAGGCAACTAGTACAATATAATGTTGATGTTTAAAAGCCTTAAGTGTACAATGCAAACCCTAAAAGACGTGTCACCAGTGGGCCTAGCACGATTAACAGCGTAAGTGTAACGTAACGTGTCGTTCGCGTGAAACAGTACAAACTGTGATGTATCTAGGGCAACTGCGGCACAGACAACTCATAGTTTGTACACCGAAGCTTGTTGACGTTTACCATACGAATTCTTTTTCGCAAATTGTTTTTGCTTACGGCCTCAGTATTTTTAATTAGACCGAGACACCACGAGTCGCAAATGATTTCACCTTAGGTGTAGCGAGGGGCCGTACCCGATTAAAATATACTCGAATAATTAAAATAGTTCGTTTTAGTTGGACGAGAGATTTACTTGTTTTACTAACAAAAATACCTTGAAATACATGTTATAACAGACAAATTAAAGTAAAATACGTAACGGTCAGAATTTAAAAAAAATCCTAGAATCTTTTAACCTATTTTCATTATATTAGTTATAATGATGGTACAAAACATTAATTTGTATTATGTTGGTAGATTTTCTAAATATTTTATTAACTACACTAGTTTTTGCCAACTGTTTTCTTAATAAAGTGTAATGTTGTAGTATTCTTTTTAGGATTATTGTTGATTTAGATTCATAGTATTTTTTTTTGTTTGACGATAGATTATTAATGTAATTGAGCACAGTCAGCGTCTTCGTACCACCCTTTTCTCTTACGTTTCAAGACTAAAAGCCTCGATTTAAGCTGTAAAAGGGAAGAGGTAGCGTTTTCTTATATTATTTCTATGATCACAATTTTTTTTCTTCTCTGTAATCTTTCTCCTACGTTTGTACATTTGCCATTCCTCAAGTTATTCAAGTAAACATTTTTAGTTTTATCTAATGTAATTTTTATTCATGTAGCCAGTAGCAAGTCAATCAGAGATATAAGTCAGTCACTGTCCTGTCTAAGTCACGTTCTAAAGGTGGATGCATTACTAAAACTGTCAAAGGTTATGACGAGAAAACACAAAAACAATTTTGAATAATTTTGTACTATTTACATACACTCAAAAATACTTATTTATAAATCATCATAATTATTATTACTAAACTCTTAACAATATATCATTATTATACATAAATACTCTATAAATATATAAATATAGGAAAATAAAAGACTGGCATTGTTGATTTTTTCCCATTATTGATTCATTTCTAGTTGTTATGTGCTTGTCTAATTGGGTTAAGCCATAGATAAAATCAGCCCTGCGGTCACTACTTGGATGGATGGCCGCTAGTGGCATTCGAAGCTCTTCCGTGCTTTAGATGACACGTTCAGCCATCGGCCCCGATGAAACTTCAAGTCAAGTAACTGAAAGTCTAGGCCATATTAACCACTTATCTTAATAAAATATTAACTAGTAGTTCTGCGAGCAGTAGACCTCAGGAGCATGTTGTGTTATCAGCGACTATTTTTCGCAGTACTTCACAGCCTATTATATCGGAAACCACGTGATCAATTATGCTCGTAATCGAAATTATTTTTTAAAGTTTTAAGGTAGGCACCTAATGTGTGTATCAAATTGTATAAAAATCAGTCGGTAAATAGCACCACAGCAACATCCTCCCTTTTTAGAAAAAGTAAAAACCCCTCAAAAACACCGACGACAAAAAATTAAATAGTAGAACATGTATACCAAGTTTCGTCGAGATTGGTTGAAAAATGCGACCTTTGCAGGAAGACAAACGTACAACCTAACAAATATACGGACAGATGAAAGTCAATTTGGCCAGTTAATGCAGAAACACTTCGCTCACTCCGTCAATAATATAAATTATTACGTTTAAAGATACATACACACCTAGTTTAACATTTAAAAAAAATATCACTAGTTTCACATAGTTACGCACGTGAGTCTATGCAGCAAAGTTTTAAATATAGTAGAAATTGAAATCTAGAATACGTAAGTGTAACATGTCGTTCACGTGAAACAGTACAAACAGTCATTTATCTAGGACAACTGTGACACAGATAACTCATAGTTTGTAAGCTACAGCGTGACGCGATGACGCTTACGATACGAATACTTTTCCGCAAATTATTTGATCTAAAGCCTCTCAAACTGAAACAGCGACTGAGATAAAACACAGGCTTAAAATCCATGCAATGCGTTGGCATTTTTGCTAAAACACTTATTGCGCCCGATTGCTTGCAAGGTTTAAGGCCTACTAAATCATCATTATCGGCCTATGCCAGTCCCGCTGATTTCGTCAGGTGAACATAAGCCAAGCCAAGTAAGCCAAGCTTGTATTTTGCACCAACAACTGAAGATACGTTCGAAAGGTGGAGGCGTACGTAAATTTCATTTACCGCTGGAAAGTGCCGAGCGACGGGCTCGACGCAAACTCCACTTAATTACGCACATAAATTGAAGTGCTCTTCCGTACACGATGGTTGTAGCCACATTTTAACGTGAAATATCGCTTCTTTAAGGATGCATTACGGTACGGCTCGTCATAGGAGTACCATTCGGAGGTTAGTCGGTATTGTGAGAAACACACGTGCGGTGTGCCTGTGGTCACAGAATAAATAATAGTTGTGGTATCTTATTACGGAGTGAAATACATCTGTGTCCTTATCGTGTAGTTTATTTACATTGCTAATAGAGAGTGATTATTAAAGACAACGAGATGGCTTCCTCCATACAACCGTTTGTACCATGTACTCTCACCTAAAAAAAACAAAAAACGACTACAACACTAAAAAATGTGAAATAATTTGTTGAAGTCGGTAATGATAGTTGAAAGGTACCTATTATCACAATTATGTGCGCATGGTACCGACTTCGACAAGTTATTTCACACTTTTTAAATTTGTGGTCGGTTCCATTTTTTGATCAAAAAAAAAGAAAAGGTGAAAGATTTGTTTGTTTTGACTAAACACGCTATTTGAAAGATGGATTTTCATTCACGTGAATTACGATATCATCAAGGTAGGCGAAACACTTTTCCGGTAATGAAGTGTAACTCAAAAATGGCTTGACCGAATTTAATGAAATTCTCCAAAGTATATACTTACTCTTTCTTAAGAATTTTGAGAATCGGTCCACAAATGCGGGAGAAATCGGTGTACATACATAACAAAATATATAGAACAGTACAACACTTGCAAATAACACAGACACCAAAAATAAATGTTGACAAAAAAATCTTAAACACAGGTACAATGGGCGGACTTATCTGAACAGCGATCTCTTTCAGACAACCGTTGCACGGGTAGAGATTATTGGATAAGTAAGGACGGAGGTGTAGCAAAATAAAACATAGGTAATTATTATTTATCAATAACTGAAATAAATGACTTAGTTTTACTTTAATAATAAATACCTAAACTATACATAGTCGAACTATTAACAATATTAAGAAAAAACCGAAATGGAATACGAAATAAAAATCATTCGGTACTTGCAAATTTGACTCTGTATAAATAAATCGCTAATGGAAATACCCAATAATTTATATACCTATTATAGTTGTGGTTATTTAGGTTTTCGCGTTGAAGAGAATATAAATAAATTATGCAAAAGATAGCCCACATTTAAACTAATTTTAACAAATAAGTTTTGACTAGAAATAAACTAGAATTTTTGCTGTGAGTGTTTTATCGTAAACCATAATGATTAGAAAAAACATGTATTTCAGTAATGTTGTTTCTGGTATTTTTCTGGTTTACATATGTAGTAACACTAATCAGGAGACCATTTGAGTCATAAGCATTTCATCAAGCATTAGTCTGTAAGCTACTTTTCATCATCATCATCATCATCATCGATCATCACGCGGGTGAAGAAGCCTAATATCATTGGGAATATCATAGACAAAATAACAAGATCTCCGCCTACGTCAAGATCGAACTGATCTGATGATGACTTATTTTCTGTCAATAGAGTTCTGTCAAAGATGAGTCAGTTTTTTTTTTTTTTTTATAACGGACTAATGCTGTTTGCCTCTACCGGCATTTACAGCGTCACCGGACGGTTGGCGAGCGCAGATGGCACTCAGCCAGATGCGGGCGCAGAGGGCGCACCGCCTAAGGCGAGCGTTGAAGACGCTTCGCCGCAAGGAGAGGAGTAGGCGACTTGCTCAAGGGCACCACTAGGGTACGGACCTCGGCTTGGGCCGTCGCCAGGAGAGAGGGGAGTAGGAGAGAATCGCCCCGGTACATAAGTGTACCGTTGAAAGTGGGCCCTATGAATTTTAACTCTACGACTATTTGGAGAGAATCTAACCAAGACATAACTTTTGCCTCGAGCTCGCCGGCGAGCTCGGTGTTTGACTGTGTTTACCACTAAATCATAACCTTGTGTACCTCGCCTCCCCCCAATTCCGCGACATGGGTCCACACCGCGACCAGGATCGTAGCGTTGTGCACTCATGACTGTACTTTGGGTGGGGCTACAATAAGAAACTTGAGTACCTCGCCCACAGCCGTTACCTGGGCCGGAGTCTACATCGAGGCCGGGGCCGCGGTGTAGACTCCTGCCCGTACCGTGTCTGGGACTACATAGAAAACCAGTGTTACCTCGTCCACAGCCATTTGCTGGGCCGGAGGATACATCGCGACCGGGGCCGCGGTGTATACTCCCACCCGCACCGTGGCTGGGACTACAATCGTGTGTGTGTGGATTACCTCGACTACGACTGGGGCTGCGAAGAAGATCTCGGCCGGAGCCTACAATGCGACCGGGATCACAGCCCTGGTCGGGTCTACAACCATTACCGGGGTTCCCTTGGGACGACGCTAAAGCTGCCAAAGTAACGGCTGCGATGGGGTCGTCCGGGTCACCCAAAATATGCCTTGGACGGCGACGGGGGGGAAGGAAGTGGGGATCGGTTATGTCAGTGGAGTAGTTCGTCGCTTCGACCACGAGGGGATTCGAGTGGTGGGGAGCTTTGTCGAAGTGGCGGCGGGAGCAGTCTTTCATATACTGCGTAATAGAGGGGAGGGTGAAATTGCAGTGCAGTTCGGCGTTCCGCAAGTACCACGGAGCGCCCACTGCCCTGCGCATAAAGCGATTCTGAATCACTTGAAGTTTGTGGAGGTCGTGATTCTGAGCATGGGCGAACGCTACAGATGCGTAAGTCTTGATTGGGCGGATGCAAAGTTTGTAAAGAGTCGTCTTATTTCTAAGAGACATTTTACTGTTTTTGCCTATGAGGGGATTAAGACGACCCATAATGAAGGCCGCCCTATTGCGAACAATCTGGATGTGTTTCGCGAAAGTGAGTTGGCGATCAAGGGTGACGCCCAGGTATTTGGCAGATTTAGCCCAAGGGATGGGTTCGCCGAATAGGACTATGGGTGACGGCATGAGATTCCGCTGGGTCTCAGTGAAGTACACTGCTGCACTTTTGCTAGGATTTACTGCAATCCGCCATATACAAAACCATGCACCGATTACGGTGATGGCTAGTTGGATGGCGCATCTCTGCCTGACCTTGAACCAGCCAGTAGAGTAGATTGCAGTATCATCCGCAAACTGAGCGATCTGAACATTAGGTTCAGATCGTGGGATGTCGCTGGTGTACAGCGAGAAGAGAATGGGTGAGAGTACAGAGCCCTGAGAGACACCTGCGTGAATGGGATGCGGGGAGGAGAGCGTTCCCTCGGTGCGATAGCTAAACGTTCGATCCCTGAGAAAGTCTTGTAAGATGAGTACAAGCCGGTCAGGCACACCCAGTTGGTACAGCTTGAATATCAAGCCGTTGTGCCAGACTTTGTCGAACGCTTTCGCTACGTCGAGGAAGACAGCTATGGTCCCTTGGGGCTTTGGTTTCTTATTGAAACCGCCTAGGATGTGCTCCGTTACGCGGTGCACTTGTTGGACGCAAGAGTGTTTGGGTCTAAAACCAAATTGCTCATCGGGAAGGAGGTTATTGGACCTAACGTGGGACCAGAGTCGGTTCACAATGAGCCGCTCGTAAATCTTCCCCAGAGAGCTGAGGAGACTTATGGGACGGTAGCTGGAGGGCTCGGCTGCCGTTTTGTCTGGTTTGTGAATACCAATGACAATGGCATGCTTCCAAGTGTCTGGGAAGGAGCAGTTGCTCATAGCCGCATTGAAGATGCTAACTAAGAGATGGACTAGTGGGACTGAGAAGTGTTTAATCACCTTGTTGCTGATACCATCAGCACCAGGGGATTTACGGGTCTTGAGGCTCTTGATCAGAGACACTACCTCGGATGATTTTACCGGTGGGAGGAGTGGGAGGTCAGAGCTGGACATAGAGCTTTTACGTTCGACTTCAGATTCCACCGAATCGAGGTGTTTCTGGTCGACGTGACCTACATTTAGAGTACACTGAGCCTCAAGGCTATCAGCTAAACACTCGGCTTTGTCTTCGTCAAGGAACGCTATGGAGAGGGGAGGTGGCCTAATGAGTGGAGGCATTGTCTGTTGTCCGTCAGATTTCAGAGCTCGAGCCAACTGCCAGTATGCCTGGTGAGTTGGCTCAATCTCTGACAGTTTGTCGTCCCACCTTTGATCACGCAGCTCACTCATGCGTTTCCTTACAGCACGCTGTAAATAGCGCATGGTGGCTTTGTTCTCTGGGGTTGGCATCGAGTCATACGCCCTAGTGGCGGCGTTCTTAGCTGTCAGTAACCTCCTCGCACCCTCGGGCAGTTCGAAGCGGCGACCATCCGCCACTTGGACCTGCTTTGATGATTCACCTACTGCGGTTCGGAGGTGGTCACTGAGAGCCTCGATCGCAATTGACACGTCTTCTACTGTCTGTAGGTCATATTCTATCGAGAGCGGGTGAACTGATAGCTTGGAGGGATTCCCCCAGTTGCTTCCAGTTCACTACCGTTCTAGTGATAGGGGTTATGTCCGCCGGGTCGGGGCCTAATTTCAACAATACAGGGCGGTGGTCTGAAGTCAGTTCGTGTAACACTTCTATAGAGCGCAACCGGAGGGTGACGTTCTTGAGAAGTGCTATGTCAAGTATGTCTGGTCGTTGGTTGTCAACATAGGGATATCTTGTGGGCTCCAGAGGGGAGAGAATATCAAAGTTTAAGTGGCTGACCAAGCCTTCAAGGATTTTAACATTACTATTGTTACTAGTACAGTTCCATATGACATGTTTACTGTTGAAGTCACCGATCAGAAGGACGGAGCTTCCTAGAGAGAAGAGGGCTTCCAAGTCTGTCTGTAATAGTTCTTTACCAGAGGGGAGGTAACATGAGGCTATGATGACAGGTTGATGACCTGACATCGCTAGAAAGCAAACAGAGGCTTCTAGTATTCTAAGTGGTGGAGTAACAATTGGGATACAGTGCAGAGCTCTTTTGTAATAGATGAGAGTGCCACCTTTTGGGGTGGCCACTCTATCATTACGAACCAAACGGTAGTTTGCAAACCTAGGGTTCGCTGTACCTGGTTTCAGAAAGGTCTCCTGCACGCATAGGATATCGACCTGATGGGTCTTACAAAATTCGTGAACTTCGTCCTTTTGACTAGAGAGGCCGTCAGCGTTGAAAGTCGCTACGGTGACTGAGTGGGGCTTAATGCGTTTCGGTGTACTATCCATATTGGATGATACCTAAGAAACGCTGGGGAGGGCGTAGCGCCTCACTGCGCTGATTAAACCCGCGTGAGTGAGCGTGGCTCGCAAGCGGTCTTGGTCGTTTGTAGCAGTACGAAGTTTGTGCGCGAATGCACGTACTTCGTCCACGTCTATGACCATCGCGTAGTCCATGACAAGGGCTATGTCGGCCGCCAGGTCAGATTGACCTGGGGCGTCCATGAGCCCAGCCATTGGAGGCCTAGAGAGCGGCGGTTTGGGCTTAGGAGCCGGCGCGCTGGCAGAGGCCTGCGGGCGGGCGGGGGTGAGGGGGGCGCTTGCTTGTACCATGCTCAAGGGCTTGGACCAAGCGTTGCGCGCGGGCGCGGACGCGGGTACAACAGGTGTTGCCTGCGGTGCGGGTGTAAGGTTAGGCTTAGGGCCGTTCCCTTGTGAGCGGGTAGTGACCGGGCGAGGAGGGGGAATGGGCCTCCTAGCCGGCCCACTGGATACGCGGGGTGCCTTAGGGCAACCGCGGTAGTTGGCGGTATGTCCCTGTGTGCCGCAGAGGACACAACTAGGTGGGTCTGCTGAGTCCCTAGTGCGAGAACACTGGGCTGTCCCGTGATCCCCTGGGCACTTGACGCACCTCGGGCGGGCGAAGCAGAATCGGGCGGCATGTCCGTACAATTGGCAGTTATGACACTGGCCAGGCGCTCGGTTCCGGAATGGGGGTTGAACGGTGATCCCCGATAGGTTCACTACCGTTTTAATATTGAAAATCGCTTTGCCCTCTGGCGTGCGATTTAGGATGACCAAAAGTAGGTCGTAGGGTTTGCGATCTTTGCCACTGTACATGCGGTGGCATTCGCGGACAGGGTAGCCTTGCGCCTTCAAGTCGGCGAGGACACTATCGGTTTGCACCTCCTTAGGTACGCCACGTATGACAACGCGTAAGACCTACTCTTCTTCGAGAGCATAAGTGTGAAAACTTATGCTCTCGTTTTTGAGTAGTCTGGTAAGCGCCCTATGGTCGCTTGGGGTAGGGACTTGTACTTTAATACCCAGTTGGGTTGAGCGGGCGCTAGTATATTGGATCTTACGATCCGTCAAGAGTCGTGAGACCATGTCCCGCTTCGCCTTGTCCTGAAGGAACAGAGGCGGCGGCGGTTTCTCGCGCCTAACTGACGCTCCTTGAGAGGAGGCGTCGCGTTGAGACGCGGCGATGCTTGCGGGAGCATCGGAGTGAGCGAGAGGGTCGCGGGAGGTGGGAGCGAGAGAGCCTGATGGCTTCGCTCCCGGGGCGGTGCAGGCCGATTTGGGTGGCGGGGATGGAGCCTCTGAGACGGCTTTGGGGACGCGCTTTCTCTTTCCGACGGTGGTGAACCCGTCGTTGGAGATGTTGCCAACAGAGTTAGCGCGGGAGCGGGAGTACTCTACATCCATCTCATTTTCCGAGTTGGACGCTGAGTCGTAGGCGCGTTCGTACATGGTCCGAGGGACCGGAGAGCGATCGCGGGGTGGTAGAGGTGCGCGGGGAGCGCGGGGCGCATAAGGCGCAGGGTCGGGAGAAAGAGGGCTATCTAACGGCTTAAACGCCGAAGAACCGAAGGGCCCCCTCGGAGGGAGGGAGCCGGAGGAGGGAATTTGAGAGTCCGTGAAGCGGGGTCTCTCCTTAAAGTCCCTATTGGACTGGAGATACTCGGAGAGCATGTCCGGGTAGCAATTTGAGACCCACGAGGCGAACGCCTGAGGCGAAACGCCTTGCGGGAGGCTCATAGCGGGGGAGGGAGAGAGTAGAGACATCTCGAGGGGAATACTCGAGATGCGAGTGAGGGGTGAGTGACACTCCCGCCGGGTACAGGCGGAAGAGTGAGTGCCTAGGTGTCTCTACTGTGTGCCCTCTGCCAGTCTTATTGTGCAGAGGGATGTGTGCCTAAACGCGAGGCCCTAGCTGCTCCGGGGGCGAGGAGAGAAGACCGAGTAAAACCCGGCTTCCAACCAAACACTTGCCCAGAGAATAGGAGAGTAGGATAGGGTAGGGTGGGAAGGAGATACCTGCCGTCGGCGAGGGGAGACCCCAAGGCCGGTGAAGGCAGGCCCGTCCGGTTTTAGCCGTTCCCTCCCACGCTCAGGAGGGAAATGTTTGACGCACCGGGTCCGCGCCCAACTGGGTGGCGTTAACACCGCAAGGATCGTCCAGAAGACCACGTGAAGCGTGGATATGTTTGACTCGAACTTGAAAATTGAAAATTGAAAAATTAAAAAATCGAAACAAGAGGTCGCTCTGAGAAGAGCGGTTTTGATTTGACAATGAACAATGTAGGTGATTGACATGTCGAAGCGCTCTTACAAGAGCGTGCTTCTTTCGCGACGCGAGCCGAGCTGAGCCGAACGCCTCCGTGCGCCGAACGGTACACGAAGCGGTGGCTTGACGTCGAATCTGCACACAGAAAATCCACTATTAGCGAAGTCCAACACTGAATCCTCTTCAATCGAAACGATACAGGTAACCGGCACTAAAAGCGCAAGCACTTTTAGGCCGATCGGAATATTCTCGGGGAGCACTTGAGCGCACGTCCGTCCCACTCGAGCGCGCTGACCGGGATTCATGAGATGTGTCAGTTTCTGATAGATTAGTAAAAACCACGCAATGATTTTGACAGCTCGATACACTGGACGAGCTGGCGATAGAGTCGGCATGTCATCCATCTTTGTTGTTCAGCAGACTGTAGTCGAGCGATTCCGCCATCACCACGGAGGCGAAACACAAGTCTACCGATCTTGAGTGAATCACCTGCAATTAGTAAGTATGTCGGGTGATCACTCAAAATGTTATTTTTAAATACAACATAACAAATAGTTTCGCCTATAAATATATCCTCGAAGGGATACGCAGCAGTATTTTATAATGATACTTTTCCTCATCATCACCATCCATCACCACGGAGGTGAAACCGCGGGGCAGTAACATCAGTCAAGCGGTCTTGAGTGAATCGATACTTTTGCCTATGGGGTATATACTCGAAGTGTTAAGCAGCGGTATTTTCATCGCATCCGTTTCGCCATATATGTTTTTGGTCATGTGATTAATGTTATAGAGGGCGAGCCTATTGTCATCTACGGGGTACTGTTCCAATGTCCGGACTATTATTGAGAATACCTTATTCTCAATAATAGTCCGGACATTGGAACTTTCTCATAAAAAACCAATAACTGTACAACTCGGGGATCGAACCCATGACCTCGAGGTCCCAAAACGGCACTTCCACCAATACACCAAGACCAAGCGAGCGAAGTTGCTGGTGGGTCAGCCAGTAATAAAATAACTAAAAGTATATTGACGATTGCAGCTGTACAATAGCTTTATTAAATAATACTAAGTAAAAATTTGTGATAATTTTAATATGAATAAACGGGAATCACTCACGTAAATAAGTGTTTGCGCCTCGCACACTCAGTGCGTGTTGCAACCGCGAGCGTTCTACACTCTCCTTGAAAATGGCTGTATGTGGTGGAAACTATAGTTGACAAGATCTGACTTATTTAAGTGAGCGTTAATTTATATAAGAACATGTGTGATTAAAAAATTTAAGATATAATGCCAGAGCTAAAGACGATCTCTAACCAAGCGTGTTTATCAATTAAATATTAATTGTACCAATAATATTTTTTTTAATAACTGACATTGTGACTCATTCAATTCAAGAATGTCGCTTGGAATTTTCTGCTAAAAGCGAATTGAATTACCTACTCATAAATGACATGTTGCTCTTCTGCAGCCGGAAAAATGGTAACATAAAATGTATTTATTGTGAGTGTTTTTTTAAGTCAATAGGTCACAGAACATGCACGAGGTCCACCTGCTGTTAAGCGATCTTCATATAGCAGATAAAATGCATTTCGTCATAAGTGAATATTTTTTTATGGTAACTATTTTATAAACTTTGCAAGTGACCTAGCTAGTAACCCTCCAAATTTTATTATATATATTTAATTTTATTATATTATGGGGTTCACATTGAAATTGTGTGACAAAGTTAAAAAGGCTTAGGTAAACTGTTAATAAGCTGTCTAATGTCTTAACTTAGGAAAGTTAAGATTCTTCGTCACATACCTTGCAGCACGTACCAATACGACTTTGGGATAAAAGAGACAAAAGTAACTACGTATTCTGTCCTGCTCACACGTCATAAAAAATTAACATATTTGATGCAATTATTCGTTTTTATTAACAGAATCAATGTTTGACAATTAAGGGCAAAATTAATTTCGGTTTATTTAAATTTTTTTTCACACAATTTCAATGGAAACCCCATAAATATCAACTTTATTAAAAATAGCCAGTAACATTTCCAATAATTAGGTTGGATCGTGTCTATCATGTGCCAAAAAAATTACTGCTCGTTGTCCTGTCACAGAAAATTTTTTTTTTTGCATAACTGTTCCATATTTTCTATTCTGACTGTTACTTTTTACAATACACATTATCGGTGCAAAAAATGGAGAATCCATTTGTGATTCTACCAACAAGCACCGTTTAATTTTTATTTTTTTGAATATATATAGATTTAAATAAAAATATGGTTTGATTATGAGTTTAAGGGAACATAATATTAGAGTTTTGTATCAGTAGCCTAAGTATTAGTCTCACCAAAAACAATTTTAAAATTTTTGTCTGTCTGTTTGGTTGTCCGGCTTATCTCTGAAATCGCTGGACCGGATTACTGGCAGGTAGCTGATATTATAAAAATAACTTAGGCTACTTTTATTTCGTCATCATCACCACGCGTGTGAATCCGCGGGGCGCGGCTTGTATTTAATAAGATGATTTACCGTTTTCTTTGAAAATTGCTTGTGCATAGAAAGAAATATAATAATATAAAACCTAAGGACGGTAATATATAGATAATACACATTCATCATATCGTCTATACAATAGTTTGTAATTCCAAATTAACAACTTTTCACTAAATGCATTTGAAAGTATATACAGTACATACATGAAAAATAAATTTTAAATGTTTTTGTCTGTCTGTTTGTTCCGGCTACTCCGGCATTTAGTGAAAAACTGTTAATTTTGAATTACAAACAGACACTTTTTATTTATCCGTATAGATTAAAACCATAGCCATACAGACAGGTATCGAAATCCATGTAATAATACCTACCTCTTTTTTTGTCAGAGATTAACTAAGATAGACGTAGTTGATACGTCATAAGAAGTTGATCAAATTAAACATCCTACCACTACGTAGCGGTATAACTTGAATAAATTTCTAACACCGCGAATAAGAGATTTATTCATTTGCATAAACTGATCATTTATTAGCCGTGCCCACAATAATCAGATTAGCCTTGTTAAATTACTAAATCAAATACACTATGCGAATATAACAGTATCAAGTTTCGTAACAAATCTATTAAGGTAATTCTGGCTTTTGAAAATTCCAATCAATAAACATTTCAGTTTCATATTTTTCAGTAGCTTATGAGGGCTACAAACGAATGAAAGTTGTGCCTGATGTCTTTAGAACATAAAACAGTAGACTGTTTATTTTCAGCCAACAATAAAAAGGAGGAGATTCTCAAATCGACGTGTATATTTTTTTATGTATAGCTTCGCAAAGCTTTTACAGAGTAGGTGATTTTAATAACTATTGTTTGTTTCATTCGCCTATCTTGATGATACCCTTATTGACGGTAAATGTCAATCAATCCCGTACGTAGCCCCTGCTACGTCACAAAGAAGGATAAAAAATTTTTTTTTAACAAAAAATGGCATCGATTTCAACACTAAAAAGTGTGAAATAATTTAATGAAGTCCATACCATGATAGCTCAAAAGAATCTATTATCACAATATGGTATTCAAACTTTTTAGTGTCGAACTCTGTTCCATTTTTGGTAAACAATTTTTTGCTTAATAACCAGTACACATTCTCTATTTTTTAGCGTAAATGTTACATATTGTAAAAAAATATCAAGTGATAATATAAAATGGTGATATAGACAAGTCGCGCAGCTGATGGTAAGCACCATGTCTATTTATGACAGTCGCAGTGCCGCGTTCCGTTCATAGAATGCACTGTACTAAGTACTGCCATTGGGTGTGAATGTCATTTACCCAATAATTTCACTTGTCACCCTTCAAACCTCAGTACAGTATACTTATCTACTATTCCATAGCGTCAAGGCAGAGCAATCTGCTTATGATACGACCGACGGTCTCTTGCACAAGACGCCTACCTTATTATGTCGGGATCCCTCGGTTCTTAAGCATCTAAACAACTCTCCTTTATCTGAACTCTTTCACTGTAATTATAATTGGTTGGTACAAAATATACATCACATTATCGCTATTCTTTTGTTTATACTATCAGAAATATTAAACACTTGATTTCCAAGACAACTTTTATCTGAACCCAACGTTTATAAAGGTTGACAAAGGTTATTTACTGCGATATACTGTACTTGTTGTTGAAGTAAATAAACGGTAAACTGTTGAGCAAACATTTCATTTGTCAGTAGGAAGTGTTGCAGGATTGTTACTAGTTTCAACGGAAACAAGAGTTCAACAATACCTACCCAATATGTAGGTTTGAAGACTAAAGCGATAGCTTAGCGACAGATTTTGATGTGATCGGGCTCATAACTGATAATATATTGTTCTCGTAAAGTTAATTGTAAATGATTGACAAGGCAGTCGTAGTGTCATCCCAGTCTTTGAAGCGAATGAAATCGTCAGTCGATCAGCTTTATTCAGGTCGTTGTATATATCAAAGGAGTAGTATGTCTCAGCGTAAACCCTGTAAAGAAGTGAATCATAGTCATATGTAATTTACGTATGATTTTCAAAATTAACTTTTTTAATATTACACACCTATTAAATATCATGGTGTATTGTATACACCATGAACAAGTATAATATTATATTATTTCATCCCGACATTTCGAAAACTTTTCAGTGAACTTGGTCTTGGGTAGACTGGATGTTAGTTGTCTATTAAAAGTTATGAATGTTATGAAATTATTTTTAATAAATGCCTATCGTATTTTAATGAATACGTTCCCGATGCACGCAAGACTGTGCCACTCACAGCAGTATTGTGCTGGCTTTGGGATTTTATTAGGTTGATCATCCCAAGATTACGATCACAAATAGGTGGAACCATCATCTCTATTGAAGTTAGGGAGTTTTTTTTTAAATTTCTATGGCCTCTCCTAACATTCTCGGTACATAGCGGTTCTCCCTAGCAATAATTTGAGGGTTATCGAATCGGATGTAGTGGTTGCATGGCCTTATCTAGAACATGCATATATACCTACTTGCCCAAGTCAGGTCAAGCGACGGTTCTACACCAATGCTTCTCTTTGTTTGCTCAATATTATGATCTAGGTATAATTATCAATGTTATGATTAATTCACAGAAACCTTACTCCTAACCTAGCATACTCTTCACTTCAGCGGTTCACTGCATAGCTTGCAAAAGATTATGTTGACGCTGGTGAACTAGATCTTACTCTGAAGTACAACCTTATAATATTAGAATGTTTACATATATTTCCTATTCGATTTATATATGGCTTACGCAAATATTTTTAACGTCTCGCAATTAGACAACTTTGAAATAGTGGGAAGCGAATAGTGTGGCGGACAATAAGTGTGTATGTTTGTTACGTCTTCAAGCTAAAACGGTCAACATATCTGGATAAAATTTAGACAGTGATAGCTTATACCCAGCATGTGAAGCGCTCGCAACGAAGCTTGATTTGGCGATCATAACCGAACATCTCCCTGGATGGAGTTGGATGGGTAACCGTTAGTGGCATTATACAACTGAGCGCTTCTTTGCTTCGGAGGGCACGTTAAGCTGTCGTTACGATTCCTTGTCTTAGGATTACAGTCGTTAGACTATGTCAAAAGCCTTGGGGCGGTCTGAAAATTTCGACCTGGGTTGGCCACTAGCTTTCCACTTAGCTGCACTGGGGCCGCATGGTAGATTATGGCCCAACTTCTCTCTTCTTCAACTTCTCTCTAAAAGGAAGATTTGAGTCCCAGCAGTGGGAACATGATGGGCTGATGATTAAACCCAGCATTAGCAGCAACACGTTTTAAATCTGAAGTTAACGTATAGTTTCTGAAAAATCGTGATAACTTATGCCAGGGGGATGAACCGCGGGCAACTAGTGATATATACCTAAATTGGCTTTATTATAAACGCGCAAGTATGTGAAAGACGTGTACTCAGCATCTATGCCGGTTCCAAAAGTAACAATGGTAGCTGCACGCCGGGACTCTAGTACCATTCGTCTACCATTCTTTTTGGCGCAGTTCTTCAAAGGCACCTCTCATCTTAATATCCCTGTTTTAGTCTTATTTTACGTGACATTAGCAAGCTCTCGGCGCGACGTAAGAACAAAGAACTGGGTGTTTCTGTTCGTGGTTTCGCAAAAAATATACATTAACATATAACAAACAAATTCTATAGACATACATACATACCTAAATAATCAATACATATACAAGTCTTCGGCAGAATTTTAGTACTTCACGAGCTCTAAAAGCTATCATAAGTTTGCCTTGTCATAAGTTTATAAATATTCCGCTAATGTTTTTGCTATATATAGACAAACACGAATAAAAAAACTATTTTTTCGACATGGATGACTTCGATGATGACTTAAAACGTTAGTTTTTAGAAACAGTTACAAAATCATTATTATGCAATAATAAAATAAGATATGCCATATATTACAAGTTGGTGTTGTAACGGTCCGCAATGCGTTCCGCTACGTTCACAAATATATAGATAGATACATCAGTATGAAGAAAATCTAATCTTCTAATAGCACCTTTTGGAAATATTAAATATCTAAAAAGTTATATCTCAATAGACTAAATCTCGACTATCAGGCATAGATCATGTAGTTATAGAACTTCCTGTCAATGAAGTTAATAAGTCAGGATTCTATGTAAAAGTATACCTAATAAAAGCAAAGTGAATGCTAAGAGGTTTTATGCAGTAACTAAGATTCTTAATATTCCTACGAGTAGCAAACTAACGTTTCCATTTCTATGTATAGATTTCCAATACTTGGAAATGATTAAACCTAACAGATTAAATCTAACAAATTAAATAATACTAACTAACATAATTCAGAATCACGGCATCTGAATGATGTAAATAGGCTGTGGACGCTTGAGGACAGGTTCCAAATTCAAATAAAACTCATAAACCAAAATAACATAATATCATAAATATTTAAAAATGGAACGTAGGTTCAAAATGTGTATTCAAGGGATCTGATTGGTTAGGTCGGAGACACGATGAGGCAGCTTACGTACATTATTCTAAATTCAAATAAATTTAAAATTGGAAAAGTAACAATGACTCATCAATATTTGAAAATAGAACGAGGGTTCTATTGGTAGGAATGTGTACTCGAGGAGTCTGATTGGTTGAGTCGGGGACAGGATGAAGACCAGATACGGACACTTGGGTAGTATAAAAAGAGGACGAGTGGGACGTCCAAACGAGTTACCGTCAAGAAGCCAAAGATGCTGTTCGCAATAAAGTAAAAGCTGGAAAGTGAAATATTCAAAGTGTAGTGTCTGTGAAAAGTGAAGTGTAAGTGCTGGTGAGTTGCCACCTGCCAGAGGAGATTGTATAAACTCTGTTGGACGAGTTTACTCAGGTAAGTCCTAGAATTTAGGAATTTTAGACTTCTTCCGGTTATATGAGGTGTCTCCAAGATAAATGTTAAACTTAATAAATTATTCTTCTAAAATAGTGAAGTTATGATTCATGGAATTGACCATTGAATAGAGACTTGCTTTTTGGATTTCTCATAGACTAAAAGACAGTTTAGAGATATCCAAGTCACTGGTTAATATTATCAGTTAATTGTTCAATAAATATTTGTCAATGAATCATGTTAGCTTGAAGACATTTATCTGTCTGGTTATTGTGATTGTTTTATAGAATTTAAGATAGCCCTGCAAATAAAATAAAAAGGTGAAATGAAACAAAGGAGCAACAAATCATTTATCCAGTAACAAATTAACAAGACTTAAATAAAACTTAGATAAAATATTCTTATCGCAGCATTGTGTTTCCAAATCTTAATCAGCGTTAGTAATAAGTATCAAAAGGAGTAATTTGAGCTAGAACAACAATGGAGAGTGTTGTAATACGTCAAGGGGCCTCTTAATCCAGCTTTACAGTCACAAGCCTGTAATGTTTTCCTAGCTCCGGTTATCTTCAATGTTGAATATCCGTAGAATTCTCATTTTTAAGTAAAAACATGAAAATAATTACCTTTACTAAACAATTTTGACTACCATAGAACAAACAAATACAACAATGGATATTTACATTTAGTTATTAACAGTAATTTACTAATTAATTTATGATTTGTTACTTTAACAAGGTGTGATAATTTTCCGTGTCATTCCATGTTCTAGGTACAAATGTTCTGCATTAAATATTTGATTTTGTGTTTACCTGAAGTTAGTTTTATTACAATCTATGTATTGCGAATTTATAGAAATCTTATGGCGAAATATAATCTCTAATAGTAACGACAGGATTGGGGTCAAAATGGTATAACAGAATTGGGGTCATTATAATTAGCACTTGCAGTAGGAATAAGATTTGTCTTCATGTTCTTACTAGGTACATTTTATCGTTATAATAATTTATTTCTCTTACAATTAGGTTAGGTTTGTCTCAGTATTTCCTGAAAAGAATAAAAGGCTCATAATATTCGGTCCTACCACTATGAGCTAGACGATCTCACCTTGGCCATATATTTAATCATTCCTTCATTCATTAGTATAGATTTATTGTCTGGATAATGAATGAAATAAAAAATGTGTACTTATTTATCTGAGGAACTAAAATCATAGGCCGAAATCATCTAGTATTATTAGCTCAGATTAGGGATGTTCCAATTCAGGAAACAAGAAATAATTAGGTAGGAAAAATCTAAAATGGCTAGATTAACAGTATATAGGTAGTTGGAGTACAGGTCAGTCGAGTAGGCGTAGGTCTACACTACACTACTAGGTACAATGTAGTGCCGTTCCCAGGATTAGAGCATTAGACAAGGGACTAGTAGGGTTAGTTACAGTGTTTTGAAAACTTTTGCATGATTTTGGATCAGGTTATTTTGGAAAATACTACAGTTTTTCTAATGAGATGCTTGGTCTCCTAATTTCTACAAGTTTTATATCTTACATTGTACAGCGAACTAACGTTCCCATACTGGAACCACCCAATATCAATAATAGTTTATATTTTAATTGTGCAAATACAAACCTAACAGTGGACGTCCTACGGCTATCCATTGTTTGACATTGGTCAGCCAGGGTGATGATGATGATGAATACAAACACTCAAGTAGTATGGTCACATTATCCAAAGCCTGTTTGGAAGGTCTGATTCTTTAACGTCCATGAAAAGACAAACTGTCGATTGGTCGATTACCGATGCTCTGATCTCTTTAGATCTTGTCAAGGCTGATAAACAAAACTCCATTAATAGCCTTGTAACAATAACAATAATAACAGCGAAATTCTTAGTGAATAAGAAAAACTTCGACATACTTCTACTATCATCATTATGTTGATTCTCTGTTGTAGATTTGTCAGACAAATTAATTATCCTGAACATGTTTGCAGAATAACCCTAAAATTTTAGGTTGGGTGCATCGAAACGTAAAGGATGCTTGTATCGCGATGCGATATTCCCTGCATGTCTCACTTAACTATGCAGTGTATTATAGGCCTTATACGATGTTTTCGAAAAAGAAACATAAGCATTTGCACTTCTTTGTCGTGGTGATTATAGTCTTTTGATCTGGGTAAAGTTTTTGTGACTGTTTTTGAGACTGCCTGTTGTTTGCATAAGCAAGACATCTTTAACAACTTGGATGTCTCTTAAAGTTGTTTGAGGGTTTAAAGTAGTAGGTCAGTGAACTTCTTATAAACTGAGTAGCGAATGGCTCAAGCGAGAATGTATCTTTGAGCTCTGCCAAAAAAAAGTTTTATAAATTTGTCGCTTGGCATTCTATGTATCTCCATATACTTGGTCAAGCTATAGTACAAATTTAGAAAAAACCTCACAGCTGCAATACAGTTAAATAAAAAATTTTAACCCCGATATACAGGGTTTTTTTTCTACGGGTTTTTATTCTCTACCGGTCTGCACTCCTACGCTGACCTACGCTGCCCGTGCTGCTGGAGCACAAGCTTAAACAACTTTGTATATACTTTATTGAATTTAGACTTACTGCATTGAGCCCAATCTTTTATTTCTTCTCTAAGTTAGGGTCATAGCTCAGGCAACCAGGTTTCAACTTTCAACTTCAAATGTCAGTATATAGGTATGTATATGTATAATAATGTCTTATCATTAAACACAAACATAATGGGTTCTAAAGACATATATTTATTTTTTAATATGTGATTTACAAATATTAAAGCACTAACACCTGCTTAGTGAGACCAAGTTTATAGAGTAAAAATACGCATCCTCCGACGGGATTCCAACCCACTACTTCCGACAGCCCGTGTCAGACGCTTCTCCCATACGACGGTTAAAATCAAATAGAGAGTTAAAATTCGAAGCTCGAACGGTACGCTTCGGTGGCCTAGTGGTCATAGCGTCTGATACGGATTGTTGAAAGACGGGGATTGGAATCCCATCCAAACATGTGTATTTTTCTCACTCACACTCAGTACCTATGAAACTTGAAAATAAACATATTAATCCGAATATTAAATACATACTAATACTATAAATGCTATATTTTGGCTGGATTGAGGTTTGTTACTCAATCACGCCAGAAAAGCGATGAGGCGATGGACTAACACGTCACCCATCACTACGCGGGTGAAACCTCAGAGCCTAACTAGTATATAATAAATATACCTAATCTTACTAATATTTTAAATGCGAGTGTTTGTATGGATGGAGGTTTGCTACTCAGTCACGCCAGAAGAGCTTGCATGAAATTCGGTATGTTTTTCATCATCATCATCATCTAATACGCGCTTGAAACTTCGGGGCGCAGCTAGGATTGAATCCGTTAAAAGTTGTATAATTTCAAAATGTTTCACAGTTCAATAAAAAACAAAATACGGAAAACATTGTAATTCCCGAGAGGTTAAACTCTACTGCGTATCTTTTGTATGTTTAAACGACACCAATAAAAATGCAAATGGCCGCGCGTGCGTCCCATTGACATGTAACAAGTTTATTTAGTTTTAACGCCAGTAGTTTATTTGTTGGCACCTAAAAACGTGCTTTAGTTACGATCGAGCTGTAGTGTTGAATTCAATTACTGGCGTTTCAAATAATTTTCATGTGAGGATCCATTTAAAAGACATGATGAGAAAAGCCTGTTATTAATCATCATTAATAAGTTTCAATATTGGATACTAAATTAACTAGCCTAGCTTACAAAGTCATGGAGTGAACGCGTCAGTCGACGCACTAAACTGTTTGTATGATAGCTTTAGTTTATTATAATTCCTTTTCATCAAAGGTTGTCTGGAAGAGATCGCTCAGTGGCGATAAGATCACACATTGTAAAAAGTACTTTATATTAAATTAGTTATGCCTTGCGGTTTCAAAGGACGTAGTGATGGATGATGATGATGATAATGTGTTAAACCAGTGCCTCATCTAGCTCCATACCAAACTTAATCAAAATTTATCTGGGCCCTTAACCTTGACAAAGTAACAAATATACAAACACACGTACAACCTTTCGCCTTTCAATTATAAGTATGATAATAATATACATAGACACATTATATAGTATAATACACCCATCCACAATCATATAATATAATAATTATATTGTCTTGATAAATGATTATGATATAATATTTTTGGACCATATAACAATTGTTGTCCCGTAATAACACTTATGGCACTGAAACGTGGTCTCTTACTATGGGCCTCATAGATAAGCTCAAAGTCGCACACCAAGCTATGGAGAGGGCTATGCTCGGGGTTTTTCTACGTGATCGAATCAGAAATGAAGAGATCCGTAGAAGAACGAAAGTCACCGACATAGCTCAGAAGATTAGCCAGTTGAAGTGGCAGTGGGCAGGGCACATAGCACGCAGAACAGATGGCCGATGGGGCCGAAAGGTTCTGGAGTGGAGACCACGGACCGGCAAGCGCAGCGTAGGTCGTCCACCGACACGGTGGACCGAGGACCTGATGAAGGTCGCAGGACGACGTTGGATGCAGGCCGCTTCCAACCGGTTCTTTAGGAAAATCATGGGGGAGGCATATATTCAGCAGAGGACGTCCTACGGCTGAGATGATGATGATGATGATGATGAATAACACTTTTGAGAACTCGGGCTCGTAATACTTTTATTACCAATGAATTTAAGGTTGATAACTAAACAGTGCCTTAATAATGTGTAAATATTATCCATTTGACTTTGGACCAAGTAAAGTCTGAAACACCCCCAGATACACGAGCAGCTTGCAGCAGTCAGCATGGACTGCTTCAAACTGCGACTGCACAGTGAACTGCAGTTTTCTTCGTACACACATACACGAAACCGTTGCACTTAGCAGTTGCAAATGGTTCGGGCGATTTCGTGTATGTGTGTACGTAGAAGACTGTAGTTCACTGTGCAGTTGCAGCTTGGAGCCGTCAAGCTGCTCGTGTATCTGGGATCTAATTCTGGGTTATATTCCAGAATTTAGAAGATGACAATACTGTTATACAAGATTATTTTTAGATATCAATAGAGAAATAGAGATTAATATCAATTTGAGCTACGGTTAAAGTTCCATACGATTATTTTCTTAATGAAAATATAAATTATGTTAGTTTTAATTTCATCTGAAGCTGTTGTTTTTAAATTACACCTTTGATCCCTTTGCTCTACTCCTTTAAAATAAAATGAATGCTTTTATAAAGCAGCTGAACTCTATAAAAATAAAAATCTTTTTAGCAGTTCGTGTTATTAGAATCCTGAAATACTAACTAATACTCTCCTAGCCATACATCACCATCATCATCAGACTAAAACTGTTTATACTGGTTTACAATTTCCGTAGTCACATAGCAGCGAAAAATTTACTACGAAAAAACAAAACACCGTTTATTTAAAAATCTTCGTTTTAAAAATAATTGCTTAGCTTTCCGTGTGTCATTGTGTGCATTACATAATTTAAAAAATACCAATAAAAAGTTTGAGTTATGGAGGCTTATTGGTTATTAACAATTTTTATTCGGAATTTCAAGTTGAATTCAATATATCAAACTCCAAACAAGCCAGTAAAATGTGGGTGACATCTTATCTATACTGGTATTATAAAGAGGAAAGATTTCTTTGTTTGTTTCGATTGAATAGGCTCCGATACTACTAGACTGATTTGAAAAATTCTTTCACCATTAGAAACTTACCTTGTCCCTGATGAACATTTTGAATCATAATCATCCATTACCTCGTGGGTAAAACCGCGGAGCGCAACTAGTTTGATAAAAACGTTAATTTATATTTTGTAATAAATAAAATAAATATAAGTGGTGACAACGTTTTAAGTAAATATCTGAGAGCATGTGAATTATTCATGAATTTTAACTTATTTTACCAAAAGAGAACAATTCAAATTTCGGCATGTGAAGGTGTCTAAGCATATTCCATAATTTCCCTCGTGACACGCTTTGCTGCCATTCCCAAAATATTCTCTTCCATTTCAACGTAAGTTTCACGATTTAATATTATGCTTGGTGAAATTCTATATTTTATTTCTACAAATTACGATGTAAATTCTATTGACAAATACACATAAGCCCTAAACACTAATGATAATTGTAATTCAATGAGACTATATACTCGTAACTATATCTAAGATCCAAGCAATTAACTTTAAGACTTAAATCGACCTAAAGTTCATAGCAGAAGGCAAAAAGGCAGAAAGGGCATTGAAATGTATAGAATATGATTAAAAGAAGTATCTTGTACAAAACAAGCCGAGGTACATTAAAAGCATTAGGTTTTAAAAGTTGTCAATTATATTCTATAACAGACAACGTGACTCTCATGGTATGATAGCATAACCTTGTAAATAAGGACAATTTGGTTAATATAATCACCAGTGCGATGTAATAAAGTTTTAGGAACTCATTTATTATACGATAGATGTTGTATTTGTATCTTTATGTATAACTTTAAAGTAATATTATATGTTATAGATAGAATGATTAATAATAAAAGTAATTTTCTATTTCGGATATCTTTATTGAAGTAAAATCAATCACAAATTCGTTTTAGGAGTGAAATACACCATAAGTACCATAAAAGGCAAGTTTTTAGACAGATTTAAGTATGTCACGCGATTGTAAACATGGCTTAATATTTTTTTGTGTAGATTATACCTCCTAGTTGGTCCTATTGAAAGTTCATCACCCTTAGTTGAAAACTTTTTGAGTTAGATCTATTATAAAAAAAAAAAAATTAAATCTAGATAATATCATTATAGTTTCAATAGTTGATAACCTGATTGTAGAGATTTCATAAGTGTATAAGTTAGGATTTGTTTATGTATATATTTACTGGTTGTTAGTTATTTTGTGCTATTGGCGCGGAGGCTCTAGCACGAATATATGCGTAAGTGTAATGTAACGTGTCGTTCACGTGAAATAGTACAAATTGTTATTTATCAAAAGCAACTGTGACACAGACAACACAGTTTGTACGCCGAAGCGTGACTCGTTGACGCCTACGATACGAATACTTTTGCGCAAATTGTTTGTTCCACGGCCTCACTGAAATTAATTGTTTGATAGTCAATTGTTACTGTTCCAAATACAAACTAGAACGGCAATCGGACTAGAAGTGTAACACTGCGGCTGTGTATATTATAATAGGTGGCTAATGTCTAGAAATTCAGTCGTGAAGAAAATGACTCGAAACCCAAGCCAAAAAAACTTATGACAAATCCTTAAACAATTTTAATGACATCAGCAAATATTATCAAATAATTATTATTTTATCTTTTTCAAGTAATTTAAAGATTTTCATAAAATGGCATCTAGGAGGGTAGATGTAATCCTACCTCATTTATAACATATTTGTCATAAAATATATATATAAAAATGTGTTATAAAATAAGGACGATGTTTTCATTTATCAAGTAAGTTCTACTTCAAAAGATGTGAATCTATTTGAAAATGGTAAATTCAAAGATTTTTATCAAAGGTTTTCTATGTTTCTAGTCTTCTATTTATAGAGAAATTTATTTTTAATCCATTCCATTTCTTCTACTTCTTTCTTCTCCTTGTCCATTTCCATTTTATTTCGATAAATTGCCACAAATGAATTGGAAGAGTTTTAAAGGCTGACATAGCGAGTTACTGTTCAATGGAAATAACTGCAGATCGAATAACATTCGAAACTCGATGAAAATAAAAATAGAGCGTTGAGAAAGATTGAAAAGTAAGACAATTATAAATGAAAAGAGTACCTGCAATACGATGTTTTAAAGCATTAACTAATTTCTTATTCATCCGAACGTCACAGAGTGGTGATGCTCAATTTTCGTTTCATGAATATATTTATTACAGTATACGACAAAAATAAATTAATATTTTTTTTGTTCTTAACTTGCACCAGTAAACCTCGTGATGGTTCGTCGCAGTACTAGGTCTTTTAAAAGCAATTTATTAATAAACTTTCTTAATTTGAAAATAAAGTAAACTAATTTAAATGTGTAAATACTAACTAGTTAGGAAAACTACGTAAAATAATAATAAGACGGTTACTGCATAAAACATAAAACTAAATTAAACTCATGGGTAACTGTAAACTTTAAATAATTTTATTAATATATTGCTGCTATTTGGGTACGTTAGTTAGTTAGGGAATTCTAGTTGCTCGTTAAGAGTAGTTGGTTAATATGTGACTGGTTTAAGGTTACGATACAAGTAAGTTACATGTTGGTAAGCGGGATGTCTGCCAAAGCCCATAAACCATTAGAATAATATTAAAGGGTAAACTAGTAACTAAATAACTATATATATATATATATATATATATATATATATATATATATATATATATATATATATATATATATATAATATATATATATATATAACTATTTTGAGGTTCAATAACAAACATAAAAAAACAGTCGAATTGAGTACCTCCTCCGTTTAGGGAATCGGTAGAAAAGGTGCACTTTTATTAAGATAAGTTCGTTTTCCGTTTACTTTGTTGCTTATGTATGAGAATAAACTGCACTATAGGTTTTCTAGTTGACATAAGATTACTGTACGAGGGTGAATCAAAAAATTCTTGAAATCAATATTAAAAAATGCAAAGATTTAAATAATAATATTTTATTTTTCTACATAATCTCCCTCCAATGCAATGCATTTAGAATAACGCGTTTCTAACTTCCTTATTCCTTGTGAAAAAAAAATATTTTCTTGACTCTCGAAAAAGTCCTCTACGGCAGCTATAACCGCGTCATTATCGTGAAATTTTGTTCCAAGAGGAAATCTCTTTTAATTTTGGAAATAAGGGAAAATCACTTGGGGCTAAGTCCGGAGAATATGGTGGGTGGTCAAGGAGATTGAAGCCAGCACAGCGGATTGCGTTGAGCGCAACTTCCGATCGATGAGCAGGAGCGTTATCTTGAAGGAACAACACGCCCAACGACAGTTTTCCACGACGTTTTTCTTTAATCGCTTCACGCACTTTCGGGATTAAATTTGCATAATAGGGTCCAGTAATCGTCTGGCCTTTTGGCATGTAATCAATAAAAAGGATTCCTTCACTATCCCAGAACACAGAGGCCATAACTTTGCCAGCGGTAGGAGCAACTCGAAATTTCTTAATGGATGGAGAGGATGGTCGTTTCCAAGACATGCTTTGTCTTTTAGTTTCAGGATCAAAATGGTGGACCCACGTTTCATCCATGGTGACAAGACGACGGCAAAAATTATTCGAATCACGCTGGAACATTTCGAGATTACGCTTGGAAATTTCCAAACGTCGCTTTTTGTTTTCGTCGGTTAACATTCGTGGCACCCATCTTGCAGACACTTTTTTGAACCCCAGTGAATCAATTAAAATGGATTGAACGCTACCAAAAGATATCTTTAGGATCTCAGCTATATGTTTTATAGTCATTCTTCTGTCTTCCAAAACCAGATTCTCAACCTTTTTGACATTTTCTTCTGTAACGGAGGTTGAAGGCCGCCCAGAACGCGGGTCATCTTTACAGCTTGATCTACCTCTTTTAAATTCAGCCACCCAGTAGGCAACCGTAGAATAGGGTACAGCATCACCCCCTAATGTCTGCTGAATGTCCAAAAAAATTTCCTTTGTAGACATTTTTTTCAAACTGAGATATTTTATCACCGCACGTAACTCACTTTTATCCATAATTTTTACTTTTTAGCAACTCGTTGCACAAAAAATTTTATTACATGCGAACGAACTGACAAAAACAAGTGACAGTCTGTATAAATATAGTGTGATAGACACTCTTTAATTTGAATATCGAACTTCATCCAAAAGAACTTTTTGATTCACCCTCGTAAGTATGAAAGTAAATATATTTATGTAGTTGTCAAAATTTTAAAATTAACTTTAATTACTGGCACCATAGCATCAATCCCACTTCACTAGAGACCTCGATGGATATTTGATTATATTTTCTCAAAAATGAACGTAATTTATATCGCTATAAGACATCTGTTTACTGAGAAGTGATTCAGATAAAATTAAATAAACGCGTAAAAGTTCAGGCCGGTAATGAATATTAATGGCGGAAACTCTTCGAATGAGCCTTGACATAGGATCGCGGAACTTGCGAGTCTGATATAAATCACGCTTAGTTTAACGTGGGCCTATTCTACTTATCGGATTTGTGGATGGTTTCACCGGCTGTAAGTCGTAGCGCTAAAACGGGCGGTGGGTTATATGGCCACGTACCATCTACTTAAATTTTTTTGGTTTTTGACATTTGATATTTTTAATTCATGGACGAATTCGGATGAAATTTGGATTGAAAATAACTCTCACCTAGAATAATACTATTACCTTTATCATTACAATTACAACTAACAGGTTTCATACCCTAAATAACATAAACATTTAAACGAAAAACATACAATAAAAAACAAAATACCTAAACAAATAAATATGCAATTAAACACAGCGAACACAAAAATCTTAAGTGTGCAAATAATTTATTTGTACAGGTAACATTGAACCTATCCGAGCATTACTGGCGAAGTAGTAATGTACTTAAGAAAATAAATACTCACGCAAAATTGGTGCATAAATCTATAAAATATTCAGTGATTGAATGCATGAAAAATGAATTTAGATAAGAAATAATTACTAAGTACATAAATGTTATTAGATTAAATGGCTCTATTGTTTTATGAGTTATCTCGCATTGTTGAAATTTTAAATTTATATTTAAATTAGATCCGTATAAAATATGCAACTCGCGAACTGCACCACACGCCGGTGGCATCCGTAAGGCCTTTGCATCCAGTGCCATCTGCCGTGCGATTCTCTAAGAGCAAACATCGTTGCATGTTTGACAACATCCGTGAAACAAATGACGAGATGACAAGAAACGTTGGAAAACAACCTTATGTACAAGGGCGATCTCACAAAGTATTTGACATCGGTGTGCTCGTCGACGAATCAGAGAATCGCACGGTAGTTTATCGTACACATAAGTTATCACTTGGTTTTTTCACTCGACTGCGGCGAACCCAAAAGGAGGGTTATGTATTTTATATGTATGCCTGTTCCTATGTCCGCTCGTAACTACTCAACGGCTCAGCCGATTTTGATAACCAAAATATGTCATTAGAATTTAATGGCGCGAGTATAACAGATTGAAGAGAGGAGTGTTTACATAATATACTTGAAAATCAAAATCGAAGATTGTATGCGCTTGTGCTAATAATTTCCGTAGTAGGGTTATTAAACTTATAGTTTGTTTTCTTGTTAGCAATCCGAAAGAAGACATAAATGAAACTTGCGAAGGTAGTCCATTTTTAAATAGAGAGCCTGGCTAAATATGGAGTCACGCGTACCCGCGATGGAATCGAGTATCTTTGAACACGTTGACAAACGAAATAACCTATTTCTTTTAAATAACCATGGGACAAAGACTATGTCCATGTACTTTAATTTAAATAATATGTGCGACTTCATGCGGCAAATGTGTAAGCGTGCAAATATAGTCTAATTTTGCGTATACCTTTGAGTTAAGTAGGCTACTTTTTATCCTCCGTGCCTAGTATAGTAACTCGTAAATCACTTACAGTTATTTATCCATGTACCAAAGTATCTACGGAGTGGAAAGGTTGACGACGGACATTGATGTCCGCAAATCTGGATGGCGGGATTTGCAAATAGCTATATATGAGGTTTAGTTTTTATGCTTTTTATTCGTTATGTGTATATGTTTTTTTCAGGTTCTTCTATATATCCAAAATAGGCGAAAGTTATTTTTAACTATTAGTTCATTATTACTCGTATTAGGTTCACTTGATAGTTTAGATTTCTGACTCAAAAGAAGGATCATTGCTTATTGCAACACACAAAAAACAGCACACGATAAGATGTCATATACTCTCTAAAAGTCACAGAGTTAAAAATTGGGGTGCAGGAGGAGGGAACATATTTTTTCAGTTGAAATGGTATAGTACCTGAGTTATATAAAAGAAGGAGGGTAAATACTAAGCAGTTTTTATGATCTTCATAGAAATTAAGAGAATATATTTTAGCTAATGCTAAAGGTAACAATTTATAGTTACATATGAGTTCACATACAACTGCTGCTCGACTATAGTTGAATTCAGAACAGCACTTTGCCCAAATTAAACATATAATAAAGAAATGCGGTAACGAATAGTTTTCTTGATGTTTCCTTTTGTAGATTTCAAAACCAAATATATTTACTTAAGCCCACGCTTATTTCACTTATCCCTAATATTGTCTTGTACATCCTGAGCCCATTATAAATCACTTGGTTTTGGGGTTACAGGCTATCCAACTTGACTTACTGTTCGTTTTTGTTATATAATGGGTTTTTACTTATACTCGTATATCTAGTAAAATTACATTTGTATTTATAAGTGAATTCATATGCTGAATATTTTAGTAGATACCATTTGGAGACGTTATCACCACGAATCGTACGGGGAGTAAGATAGGATCTGGGACTTAGCAGATGGATAGCTTCACCCGTGCACTCCCCGCGTGTGCGCGTGGGTCAAGACGACCCACGCGAGACGAGAGAGAGAGAGATCAAGACGCTATGGCGCGGCGCGGCTGATCTTGCTATGGTAGTATTATTATGTAATGGTATGTAATAGTAATGGCATTCGGGAACATGGGTGTTACTGGAGGGAGCTCGTTTGTAATTAAGATGGCGTTGATTTCCAGAAAACGCTAATTTCTGCCGAACCGATATCTTTACGTTTTTTTATTTTTTTTTATCTTTAGTCTGCCAACAATAATTACATATTTACTAGCCTAGAATCTTATGGTAGGAAAACTTAAGTTACATGTAACAACTCGTACAGGTAAACACAGCTTGCACGTAATATATATAAACTAACACGTAAATATAAGTTGCGATCCGGTACATTACATATTGGTACAACATATTTAAAAATGCGATAGAACCAGTGGTGATATCGGACTGAGTGGATTGCCCATAACATACCAAAGTTTATTTTATTGTATGATTTTGATTTGTAAAACACAAAATATAAAAATAGTAATCACCATATTGTGTACCTAAATTGAAAAATGTAAATTAATCCATTATCTTCGGCTGGGTGCGCTCGGCCCTCGTCACTGGCACCATCACAGTTCCTTGCTGCCACCAGTTCCGCGCCGAGCCGCACGCGCTTTGCTCCACAATGCCCGCCAGAAGCTCGCCCTGAAGATAAGCATCTTATATGCTCGATACCTGGGTCGACGTATTCGATTCCCAACGTGAGTGTATTGCAGATTAATAATTGTTAAATATGTTTTATTCTTGTATAACATTTAATATTTAACTGACTTTAAAAAACATTTCATTGAAGCAATGGACCAAAATACAATTTTGGTCATTGTAGCGTTCGTAAAAGTAACAATTTATTTTCCACAGTCAAGACTAGAACAAAAATAGGAGCAATTTGGCTCTGAGTGGTCTTTTACGTGTCGATTAGGCACTTGGCAGAGTATATCGCTATTTCAGAACTACTTTAGTTAGCCATTAGATTGCACTGTTTTCTAATGAAAACTCTGACGTCATAGTGTCTCACATTAAAACAGACATCCGAAAAAGGTTTTTTAGCGTTATTTATACATCTATACAGTAAATAAAATTGAAGTATCTGTTCGTAATTCTAAATTAACAGCTTTCGCTACATGCATATGAAATTATATACGGTACTTACTAAAAAACAAATTTAAATGTATGTGTGTATATAATATATGTCTGTTTGTTCCGGCTAATCTCCGAAACGACTTGACCGATTTTAACAGGACTTTCACTGGCAGATAGCTGATGTTATAAGGAGTAACTTAGACTGCTTTTATTTCATCATCATCACCATCATCCATCACCACGTGGGCGAAACCGCGGGACACAGGTAGTCATACATACATTTAATTATTTTATGTGAACGATACTAATATGACATATTTCGATATCGCTATAGTGAAATCACAATGTAATAATAAGGTAAGTAAGGTAATTGAGAATTGAAATTCCCACCGGTAATCAACAGAACCGGGGTTTCCTATTATTGAGCTAAACTCAACTCGAATGGTCCACAAGCCTCGAATGGTCCACAAGACTCGAATGGTCCACAAGCTCAAGGTCGCTCAGCGGGCTATGGAAAGGGTTATGCTCGGTGTTTCTCTGAGGGATCGCATCAGAAATGAAGTGATCCGTCAGAGAACCAAGGTCATCGAAATAGCCCACCGGATCAGCAACCTGAAGTGGCAGTGGGCTGGCCATATTAGCCGTAGAACCGACAACCGTTGGGGTAAACGAGTTCTAGAGTGGAGACCGCGTCTCGGCAAACGTAGTGTAGGACGTCCTGAGGCACGGTGAAGTGACGATCTGCGCAAGACGGCTGGCAAAAACTGGATGCGAGAAGCCCAAGATAGACCTAAGTGGCGTGCAATTGGAGAGGCATATGTCCAGCAGTGGACTGCTACAGGCTGATGATGATGATGATGATGATGAGCTTAACTCAAAAGTCAAAACATGTAATTGACTATAATATTCATATAACTATTTACTTTTTCGAATTTCATTTTATGAGAAACTAGCGACTGCCTGCGACTTCGTTCGCGTAGTAGGCTCGACCTTCGGCCTTGCCATAACCGCCTATCTTTTCTTAATTTTTCTTTCATAAGAGACTTCTCCTATCAATAATTAACTCAACTAAAATATATATACTAGTGACTGCCTGCGACTTCGTTCGCGTAGTAGGCTAGGCCTCGCCATAATCTATTCTTTTTTTAATGTAAGAACATTTTAGGAACCATTAGAAAACATTTCAAATAAAGATGAATGAAATCGGTAAAGCCGTTCTCAAGTTATAGCATGACCAGAAGAAATAGGGGTTCATTTTTATATATAGATGCATGTTTTAGAAGATAATCGCCGTTACACTTGCATACCTATACGAGAATGACGCAGAATCTCCGACGCACTCACAAGCACCCTTGATATATTTCGGTCATTAGCAGTTAATGAATAATTTTGTTAACGAGTGAACTCGGCTCTCGCCTTGTTATTGGCTGAATTATTTCTACCTTTCTACTCTCAAATAGCATTTCTCCTTAATTGCTGTCTGACTGGAGCTCACTAATTGCTTAAGTTCTGGGATCTCTTCGCTTCTCACTGTAAGTGGTCGACTACCCTCTGTTAAAGAAAAATTCCGTAAGACTGTTTTGAACTTCCGGCTGTTCATAATTTTCAAATACGATCAGAGTTTTCTGGTTTACAGACGTCGAAAAAGTGAAGTTGGGAGTAGGAATAGCGTGTAGAGAAACGACAAATTTATTTTTGAATAGTTTGTCAATTTTAAATGGTGGCGGCCAAATGTTGTCATAACATCAGAGTTGTTTGTACTCTATAAGTATAGGGCTACTAAATATTATAATTATATTTTATTCAGTATTTCCATAAAAGTTTTAAAACTGGTAATATTAAAGCAATATAGAGAGTAGAGATAGAGAGTTTTCATTAAAGTACAGAACGCATCACAGTAGCAAGGGAAATGAATCTTAACGAAAACATGCAGACGGAAAGTGGAACACGAATGAATAGAACCGTGTCCTAGAAGCCACGGTCCAGATACTTAACATTTCATAAGGGTCCTGAGCTTCTCTAGTAGTGCAATTTTACTTAAGTTGAACTGAAGTTTACGGCTGGCGGCGTTGAGGGAATTGCATCTATAAATAAAGGTTCAGACATATCGCGCCCACACTGAAAACATAACTTCTATATACATAGAGAGAGAGCTTCACATTTGCTTATTAGTCGTTAAATTTTTTATTAATATTTCGTCAAATCAGAAGTACGTATGATATAAAACAAATGCATGTAGAAAATAATCAAACTGCTTCAACCATAGTCTATAAATAGTTATATTTATCTCTATATAAATTAAAATCATATAATATCTGGGTAAAGGTCCATACACTGTTATTTTTTTTTACCACGAATTAAAAAGTTTGGCAATTCCTATTTCTGTCGTGTAAGTAAATTATGAAATGCTCTGCCGGCATACGTTTTTCTTGCAGCTATGACCCTGGGACTTTGTGGGGGGTGAAAAGCTTCTCTCAGGTCATCAAATGAGTGGAAATTAACGCAGCTTACGGTTGCATCAACCCTTCCTCTACCGTGATAATTAAAACAAAAGATTTATGAATGAAACGCACTTAAATTTACGTCTCTGGTATGCAAAGGGTTAATGGTCATCGCTTCATGATTCCATTTCCACTTTCCATCAGGCGAGAGGACTACTAAGTCTAAGGTCGACTAAGTCACTATGACGAACCATTATATAAAAATCTGTTAAGTCTCAATAAAACAACTAAGTTTAACTGAAATATTAGCTGCACCCCGCTGTTACACCTGCATGGTGACGGATGACACAAACGTTATAATAATCATGTGATTTTATTAAAGTCAAAGTCAAGTTAGTCAAAATCATATATTCAAAGTCATATCAAAGGCAAATCATTCATCAAAGACGCACTTAAGAACCTCAATTTTTCATTATAATGTACTTTAAAGACTCTACCGCCGCGTTCAAAATATATAGAGCCTACCGAGAAGAAGCGGCAAGAAACTCGGGGCCATTCTTTTTATATATATGTTTACAATGTTTCTAGTTAGGTACTACAAATATTACATTTTATGGGTGGCAGAGTGACAGCTTGCCAGAAGTGGAGTATTCCAAGCATCTTTATCTTTTATATAATGTCGAACTTTATAATAAACTTTTTTATCGAAACGTTTTTTACAGTCAACTCGAATTTGCCCTCTGTGAGCTCAGTTATGTGTTTTGGGATTTTATTGTAAAAACGCACACAATTTCCTAGGAATAACTTATTAGTCTTCGCAAGTCTAAAACTATCCTATTTGTATTTCTAGAATTAAAAGTGTGGTGATCACTATTTAACTTATATTTATGTAAATTTTTACGAACATACATTATATTTTTAAATACATTTAAGGAAGGCGACGTTAATATATTGATTTCTATGAGTAAATCTCTCAAAGATTCACGGGGACCCATTTCGTATATAGCTCGAATAGCACGTTTCTGTATGTTAAAGATGGTCTCTATATCAGCCGCTGAACCCCATAGCAATATTCCATATGACATTACGCTGTGGAAATATGCAAAATATACTAACCGCGCCGTAGAAGTATCTATTAGCTCTCTTATTTTAAGTACCGCATATGCAGCAGAACTGAGTCTCCCAGACTGGGCATTTATATGAGGACACCATTGTAATTTTGCGTCAATTTTAAAGCCTAGGAAGACTGTTGCCTTGTCCATTAGTTTATTTTATTACTCAACATGCCCATGTGATGTAATTTATCATGCAACATTTCTTTATAAATTATGCAAACTCATCACCGAGAAAAGTGGATGGATGTTGCACTATGTAGCATGCAATTTGGTTCCATACTTAAGAAAATAATGTTAAATAGAGAAAATGCACATATATACAAAACAATACAAATAAGTTCGTTACAAAAAGCTTGCAGCTGGGTAGGTGCAAGCTTTGTGTCTTCTTTATTTATTTCGAAACTTTCTTTTTATTTTTCTTGTTTGATGTAGGTACCATTGATGGTAATGCAATGCAATGTAGGTCGTACATTGCATTGCAATCAGGTGTAGGTCTGAACGGCTGTAACACTAGAAATCCTATTGCGGGGGTATGAGGGAACCCTAGGGTGGGAGTGTATGGACGTTTATTTATTAACTATAATATGATGGGATTGCAACATTGATTAATCTATTGCACATTTTATGAATTTATATGAAAGTTAAACAAATATTTTAGAATAATGTAGTTCTTAAAACTAAATCAACTTTCACACTCAAGAATATAATTAAAACAAAATAGAACGAAACTGAAATACACGATAGTTAAATACTCTTTGTTTTTGTTTCATTAAATTTTGCCTCCAGATACTGGAGTCACAGTGGGTAGCACAGTTCGCTTTCTATGAACTTATAGAGCTATTATGTATGTTATTATATATATATATATATATATATATATTATATGTATGTGTATATGTATATATACAGCTTGCATAGAGGAAACCAATTCTCTATGACAGCGTGTAACAAAGAGGTGTAGACTAAAACCACAAAGTCAAAATCATTTATTCAATTTAGGCATCAAAGACGCACTTATGAACACACACGCTTGCATAATTGGGAACTTACTACTACGTCCCGTGATATAGTAAAAAAATGTGTACCACATTGAATTAGATGTGTGCATTTTTACGATTATTTATATAGTAAACAAACGAAAAGAAATGCGTCTTTCACATCACATTCATTCCTCTTTCAGCAGAAGAATCAAATCAGAAGATATCAAACATGCATTCTAACAAATACTGTGAGTTGCGAAAAGCATGTAATAGAGTAATTATATAAAAGGAGAAGTCTTGCTGGTGATTATGATGACCTCTAAGTTCTAACGAGTAGGTACAGTTCACTGCTAGAGAATGGGTGTCGGTATCCTATCGACTACTTTTACAAGGCATCAAATGGGGACCGTTTTTTTGAAGTCCAAATTGTCGGCGTAACAATTGTTGCATGTAAGTGTCACGCGCGTTTTTCTTTTGTTTATTTTTTAAAGTCATCCCAATGTTTAACCATAGAGTTTAATTCTTTAGCGTAATATATATTCTTTCTAAGGCGTACTTCCATAGCATGGAAATTCGTTTATATATATTGCATTTACTTATAGAAAAGACGTAATATAAGGACAACATCTTTAAAATTTTATTGGTACCGATTAACTTGTTCAAAAGTCTAAACTAAACTAGTAAACTAAAATTTAATTATGGTAGTCCTTATTCTGTAAACATTCAAATCCAAATTGTAACACAAGGATTGGCATTTATTTTAATGGGATTATTCTATTCAACTTTGGGTAATTTTAAGTTATTTAAGCGAGCACCAAGTTATATGACGACTAGCTATGCTCCGTGGTTTCACCTACGTGGTGATGGTTGATAATGATGAATCAAATATAGCGTATGTTACTCAGGCATAATATAGCTTTATACTCGTACGGTGCGCCGGAGGATACGGCGCACCACACACTGGAAGTGTGTGCTGCATGGGGCCCGCAGCGGCACACGCTTTCAGCGGAAATAGGGGGTCAGATCTCTCCCTGCCGAGCGTGGTGTTCTCCATGCTCAGCAGCGAGAGATCGTGGCAGGCGGTGGCCACCTTCTGCGAAACGGTGATGACGCAGAAGGAGGCCGCGGAGCGGATCAGGGAGAACGATGTCCGAGCTGACCCGCTCCGGCGCAGACGACCGGGGGAACGGAGAAGACGGTTTGCACGTCTCCTCCCTCCTCCGTAGTGGGGTTACTGGCGAATAGTCGGGGGACTCTTTGCCGGTTTGCACGGCCCTACACGTCTAGGGGCTGACCTTGGTGAGCAAGGTCATCCCTTCACAGGCGCTGAGGCCCGGTTAAGATCAATCCGGGCCTACCGCTGGGGCGAGATGGTGACTGCCAGCGCGACCCTGTCTCGCCCCACCTTGGCGGAGGACTGCTCACGGGGGGGTTTTAGTGGGTCTGAGCCCCACACGCCCCCTTCCGTCACCCCCGTGACGGAAGGGAAGTGCACAGCATTCCCCCCTCAAAAAAAAAAAAAAAGTTTTATACTCGTAAAAGAATTGTTTGAATCAGTTAAGTGATTTTTGCGTTACCCTTACAAACAAACAAATAATGAAATGTTTCTTCTTTATTATTAGGATTAAATACCAATTGCATATTTTAACGTGGAAAAGTAGTTGTTGTGACGAAACTGTAATAGTTAGAAATATGGCACTGCAGACTTTTTGTAGATAGTAATGTCATCTATAAAACTGTAGTACCTACATGACTTGCTCTCTATTGTCGATAGTTTTCGCAGCGTACGCGATTTAAGGCCTTTTCGGCGATACTATTGCGCATTTTAACATGAAATTTATTTATTTTGACATAACTTTAAAAGTCAGACATATTATATGGGGTGATTTCCGAGTGGCGTCTACACTGATTTTGGCGATATATCTATTTTCCGTTCCGGTTCTATATCGCGCTTTTAAGACTAGACAGACTAGACTAGAGACTTGACAGATCTATCAGCCATTCGGAATGGGTTAAAATCACGCTCACATTGCTCACGGCATGGAATACACGTACACACAGACAGATTTTGACTTCAATCAGAAGGCTCCCATGGTATTGTAGACATCTATGTAGACATTGACGTTTTCTATAAATAGTTTTGTACATCACTTTGCTCTATTGTCTAGTTGCGATATAAGGATTTTTTGGGTATAAGTTTCACACCTTGGGTTACATTATCAAAGTTTTCATACAGACCCCTAATTTTGTGAAAATATCCTATAGCTTATGTTTATCAGGGATAAGTAGGATTCTAATGGAAAGAAGTTTTCAAATCGTTCCAGTAGTTTCGGAGCCTATTCAATACAAACGAACAAACAAAATTTTTCTCTTTATAATATATAAAGTGTGGACTAATGTGTCTTAAATATACCTAC
Organism: Selenia dentaria; assembly: GCA_917880725.1. Classification (NCBI taxonomy): domain Eukaryota; kingdom Metazoa; phylum Arthropoda; class Insecta; order Lepidoptera; family Geometridae; genus Selenia; species Selenia dentaria. Next base: position 11,943,011 of record OU862888.1, on the reverse strand, counting down.
AATTGAAGAGAAACGTCTAATTTTAGTGCTGTCATTCGGAAGTGTTATATGAATTTGAACTTTAGCCCAAACATAATAAGAACTGCCATAATTTAGAGATTTTTAGTTTAGAGAATGCTTACAGAATCGACTCCTTTAACATGTATCACATTAAATATACATAATTATAATTACTTACTTACTGTAGTGACTTATCTTATTTATTATGCCAAGAAAGCTCTAAGAGAAAATAATTCAACGATTGAAAGCAATTACAAAAGTTTAGTGTCCGCGAAATCGAATCGGACATTCAAAAGGACCCTTACCCTCGACTCACCACCGTAAAACGTTTTCATAAAAATGCAAATCGCTTCGCAACGTATTGCCGCTGGCGACCGTCGAGACATACCGACTTCCCAAACTTGTTTCAATGAATTAAAATACTTTTTTCAGAAGACAATATCATTTGCTTAAACTTGTTTGGACTGTTACGAGTCTGTAATAATGTTGGTGTAATTTTAAAGTGTAGTTCCCAACTTATCCTTATCGTAAGATGATATTAAGTCTATGATAAGACATGATCTATGAGTATCTATATTTGTGAGAGTCCCACGACCTAGGTAAAGACACGACTGTGGTACGAAAGTGGTACCACAAAATATAAAATAGAGAAGAGCAGAGAAGAAATAAAACGTTAGAGATGATAAACGTATGACCCACGCATTTTAAGGGAGCACTGGACAACAACAGCGAATGCTTAATCATTCAGCCCGTCCATCCATCCATATGATCTGTCTACCTGTTTGTCCATCGTAATATTTAAAAGTACAATTTGAAAAATGTTATACCGACTTCCATTATATTCAGTCACAGACCATATAACCACTATGGTCTGTGTATTCAGTTATTGGAGAACTCAAATACTACTGGACTGAATTTGATGAAGTTTAAATTGGACCACACGGGAAGAACCATCTTTTAAACAAACAATATTTTTGAGAAACGGTTCACCCTATCGAAAGTTATGAGGTAACAAGCATAAAAAAAACATTGGAATCGAGTACCTCCTCCTTTTTGGAATTCGGTAAATAAAACATATGTATGTTAGTATGTAAGGGATATGTTAATTATGAGTTTTAGAATAACTTAAATGTTATCTTAAGTTAATTGAATTACAAGATTATTATCATGATTATATGTTTATTATATATTTATTATTTTTACTTGATTATTATATTTACTTGATCCGACATGCTCATGACAAGTTTTTTTAACAATAACCACAGGTACAACAAGATAAAAGAGACGGTTTTGCAGTTCTTTAACATATATTTTGACACTTGTTAAAAAGTCAAGGGTAAATTTATGTTTGGCAATATGGTAATTGTTACAAACTGTTGAACACAATATCGAGTCTTATATTCCTTTGGTTATTATTTTACTTTTCAACTTAAATACTGCTTAAGTTTGCGAACTCATTTCATAAAAGCAACGTAAAATGTCAATCGTAAGAGGCGAGGAAACTTGAGGCAGGAGGCCTCGCAAGAAGTCTTATGGAGGATCCCAATAATCTATCTATCCACGGTTTTCCTTACTACCGATAGAAATTTGACATAACTTCCATACAAATAGTGTCAAATATCTAACGGCCGTTTTCAATATACTATCTATCCACTGTTTTCCTTACTACGGATAGAAATTTGACATAACGTCCGTACAAATAGTGTCAAATATCTATCTGTAGTAGGGTAAACCGACGATAGATAGATTATTGGGACCGGCCGTTAGTTGGTACCACCGTGGGCCAGATAGTACACATAGACCATTAGTGCACAACCTTAACTATCCTAGGCTGTAAATACTATACTCGTAGTAACTGAAATAGTTGGTCAAATAAGACTCGAAAACCACTTTAGTTTTGCATAGCACTGGACTCTGCTCGTTACTCCGACACATTGGTTGCGTCCCTTTCGTCAATTATTTTCACGTTGCTACAATGGCATTAATTCTTACGGATTATTGCTTCGCGGTGGAATATCTGGGACTGTGGCAGTACCCACCAAGACGGCCTCTTGCACTAGGCCTACCTTCTAGAAAGTCGGGTGTGATAACATTTGTAGGTTAGCAATACAAACAGCTTCAATTGATCGAACGAGTGAGAAGCACGAGTGAAGGGTCTCTGAAATAGCTTGGGCAAAATTTCGTATGTTCAGACATCCGGATTGCCGGATGCCCGGCTGTTCTTTACTAAAAGTCGCATTTCTCATACAATTCTAAAGAAATTTTGTGAGTAGATTCGATATTTATAAATTTATTTTGTCTACTCGGATTGTACAGTTTTTTCAAAATAAAATTAATTTTATGGGTTTTTGTATCCTAAATTGAAAAGGTGTGCGATGAATATTTATTTAGTTTAAGCTAAGCAAAGATATACTCTCGAGGTCTACAGCTCACAAAGCCACTATTTTTAATATTCACAAATTTACTTTCATTTTTGATATTACAAATAAACATAAAACAACAGATGTGTAAAGCATCTGCGCTGGCAGAGTCTCAAATTGCTGCAGCTGGCGTAACGTTTAAAACCTAATTGAAGAAAAATATTGTCCCTTCCTTTTCTTTTTGCTACGTTAAGAATATTTCTTCATATTTTTCCTACGTCACAAGTAAAAATAATGTTTTTTTAAATTTTAGTAAAGATTGTGTTATTATTAAATTAATCCACACTATAGTTCATAATATTGTGATTGCTAAATTAACTTTCCTATTTTTACACCTACTGTTTTCATGAAGTTAGTGAAACTGCCTGGTACGTCTCGTTTATTATATATTCATTTATAGTTTGGCTATTTTGTTAAATGTTCTCATTACAGCTGGGTGCTATTTAATACAGCGTGTAACAAAGGTAAAATACTAAAATCACACATGCAAGGCTTGAATACAATTGGGACCCAACTATGGCGTCCCAGGAAGTAGTAAAAATTCCAAGATATGAGTAACCACTTTGTCTAATACTCAAGCAGTTTACTGAGGGTTGGGGGACGGAGATGAATGAATAGGTAACGTGGGGTAAGTAGATAATTATAGAAATTTATTAGATATCTTTGTTTTAGACTAAAGGTGCAGTACGAAGCTGATGCCTACCTAGATTTATGTAAAAAAAAAATTACTGCCATTGACTTTTAGAAGAGAAATAGCTGATACTACATACTTACTCAAGATTGCATCCAACTCAGTTGATTATCCTGAACTATTAAGGCGCGGTCCAATCCTAATTTTAAAACAATTTTCAATGCTTTACATAAGGTTGAGAATTGCTTACTAGAATCGTACAATCAAATGATTAAATTTTAATGATAGCGGAGTTCATAGTTCACTAGTAAATTTCATTAAGAAATCGAATATGATACTTTAATTCAAATATATTTGCCCATAATTGAATAAAAATGCTTTTGCCCACGAAGCACGTAAGAAAAATTGCAAAATTTAGGGAATGTTGCCGATTTTTTCCTATCGAGCCAAGTTTGCTCAATCGTGTATTGGCTCCCATACTTCATAAGGACATATATTCAATTTACACTACGTTTTTTTTCAAACTTCGGTTATTAGGTATAAGCGTCAAAAAACTAAGTTTTCGCGAAGTCGAATCATGAAATTTGGAACTCATTTCGCCTTAAGTAAAATAAGCCTAAGCACTCCTACTAAGCCAATTCGTTTTAATCCCCTATTAAATGTACCACCAGTTAACAGTAAATTATAGGCAACACTCATATCTATTGAGAGCAAGTAATAAGTTTAACCTACACAGTAAGCGCTTTGATCTAGATCTATTCTGTACAAGTATCGAATCGGCTAGACAGCAGAGAGTTCTTTGAATATTACTGTTTTTGTATATTGTTAAATGTATAACATTATATATCAATTAATTAATTATATTATATTTTGTTTTGGGTTGTATAGTTCACATTATGTTTCAAGGCGAAATTCACATTGTAATCCATTATGTTTAAATCCGTGAGGACCTGTTATTGGGCCTTTGTTTCTATTTTGTAACTATTATATATAAAATAGCTGTTGGTCTTCCTGATAATAAATAAATAAATAAAAATAAATATCACTGGACACACACTTAGTTTATAAGTCTCATTAGATACTTGGGTTTTAGACTGGTAATAAAAAAAAGTTGAATATTCTAAGGGTAACACCTAGTCTGTAGTGTGTAGGAAAGAGGGAGGAGGTTTTAGTTTGTGCACACTGGCACTCCCATCCCCTCGGACTCAGACATAACCTCAGAGATACTACTCTTCTGTCTGCGGTATCCATAAAGGATTTCCTCCTCTCGCAACTAAAAAAAAATAATTACTAGATACATATGCACATTCGTATTGCTACACCGTTTTGTTACACACTGTATAATAATTCGTGGCTTGTAGTTTATGTGCATTCTTAGGTTTCCAGAAAGTTGCGCATATACGATTATAATCGTATCTTCAGTTAGAAAGTCCCAGATGATTATGGTGATATGATGACTGACGACTACTCGTAAGTATGCTTAATTGGTAATGATCATGTAAAGCATTCAACACAGGGGGTTTATCATAACCCATTTGGGGGTTATGATTGTGTAAACATTGTTTATATTAACTGTACCAAATTGTAATTTTAGAATATTAATTTACTTTTATACACAACTTGACCTCTGAGCGTCGTCGAAGTGAAGTCGAATGCGGTTATGGCTTCAATTGATTCCTAAGCTAGATTGCTTGCATAACTTGCATGTATCGATTATGATTTACGCCTAATGAAGCGCCTTTCATGTAGATTATCTCCCTTAATGCTTATTATTATTTTGAATTGAATTAAGTAGTTTTAATTACCACATTGCATAAACCTAATGTGATTAAAGCTAATATTAAAATGTATACCGATTACTGTTTAACACAATTTATCGGGCAGCTATGGAGGGATCGTGACAACCTTACTGATGAATTCGCGGGCAGATACTAGTCTTACTAAAATATTGTCTTTAAAAATTTACCAGTATTTGTTACCACAACCGAAAAGTGTTAGAAATTAAATTAATGATTATATATCTACTATTAATTCCTCAGCTCGACGATCGCTTTACAATAACAAGTGAAACTTATAGATGTGGGTAATACGCAGACGTAATGGAAAGAAATACACACATCAACACCGTCTAAGAATATTTTGTATAAAGTTCTTAAACTCAAAAAAATACTGGCCAGTTTTAAATTCTTTTGAAGAAAGCTTATTTTCTAAACCTTTTTGAAAGATTCTAAATTTGAATTTGAAAAAATAAATTAAAAACAAAAGATTTACGCGGTATAATGGTAGTGCAGTTCGAAGGTTTCATTTACCTACAGTAGTTTTTGGCAATTTATTGTGTCAAATTTAAGTTTTATGACAAGTTATCGGTTAATTTCGAATTAATGTTATTGTGTGCATCATGCAGCGGCGCCATTTAACGAGAGAAGAAATGTTAAGGGTAGTAGGCATGCTTCAAGCTGGGGTTACACAACGGAGTATTGCTGAAGAGATTGGAACAAGATAAAACGTGATATCAAAGTTATGGTCACGTTATCGTGCTACTGGTGAAGTGGCTGATAGACACCCAGACTGGAAGCGCATAACCACTCAACGACAAGGCCGATTTTTGCAAGTTGCCGCGAGAAGCCAACCAAACGTTACGGCCATGCAGTTGGTTCAGAGGCTCCAGTCAGAGCACCAGTTGCTTGTGAGTGACCAAACTGTAAGGAGAAGGCTGCATGAAGCTAACCTTCATGCTCGCAGACCGCTTCGTACTCCAGCACCACGCCAAGGAAATCGTGGACGACGACTAGAGTGGGCTCGTGAACATTTGCTCTGGGAAGATAACCAGTGGTATGTAGTGCTGTTTACCGATGAGTCTCGGTTCGGTTTCCATCCCGATACACGTAGAGTACGTGTTTGGCGAGTTCCTGGTCGTGAGAGCCGTCGGCAACATCCTCAGGAAGTCCATTCATACCACGGCGGGACCATTATGGTTTGGGCGGGAATTCGTGGACCGTTATTAACGTCATAGGTGGTTTTACTGACTACTGATATTTCACATAAGTGTTCAAAACTAAATATAGATATAGCTATAAATAGTTATCTTGTAGTCTGGAGTGTAGTCTGATAAATATGCTTTATAAAAATACTCGTATATACATGTTGAATGTTATTTAAAAAAAAAAAAGGTAAATTCAGTAAATCCAATATATCCCTAGACCACTGTCTGATGTGTTTATAACCCTAATCATGGGATGAATTACTATCTCATTCAGTCCTATATTTTAGATTTCACAAAAATATCTAATAAGAAACCGTGAAATAAATTCATTGCTGTCAGAATGATCATCTTAGCACAAGGACTCCAAAGAAATAAGACAGCAATAACGACCTGCAATAAAACACGCTGACACACGCGGCATAATTTCTTTATCTTGGTTTGCCAGCGTCGCTGGTACTAATATTTATTCTGTGGCAGGAGATCCATTTGTCGGGCTCATCGTAAAGACGACGGGGAAATATAAATTATTATTGTGTATTTCTACACTCTCACATTCACTAGTATATAGTTACGTGTATATGTTTGCTTTGACAAAAAAAAAACGGATTATAGCGCTCATTATTTTAACATGAGTTGAATCGTAAGTAAGTACTTATTATAAATTGCTCTCTGCCATTAGTTCTTTAACTCATTAGGATAGAACACATAACAGTTAATAAAAAAACAGCTAACAGTAGTCTTTCTAACGCATGCCTTACGAGCATAAATAGAATATCTCAGTTAATCAACGAAATATTACCAATCTCACGGTTACGAGTTCAGGATTCGTCGTACATACCACACTAATATACAATTAAATTTATAAAATGGTTTCATATCGTCTTTCACATTCTCGACAGCTGAATACATTATGTGAAATATTGTGAAAAACTTTACGTCATCACCTATCGCTTATAAATTTCTGTAACTTGCTATTTCCGAAAAACATAAACTTAGTTAAAAGTACCTCTAAATCATTTTATGTCCGTAAAATATTGTAACTTTGCTGATCCATGATAAACCTTGCTACAAGTTTGCAGACCTTTTCCCGCTTTATTGTTAAAGTTTAATAGAGAGTGTATCCGTGAATGGACCAATCAATACTTTATTGTGCCTTCCCAGCGCCTGTTTCAAACTGGGGCCAGGAATAACGAAGTAAGCAGTACTAAAACTCATGAAAAAGCAAGTCTCAATCGAGATCTTAGACGTGATAAAAAATTTGATAAAAGTTCTTTAGAAAAAGCTTCTTCATTGTTTATTTTTACAGCCCCCAAAAATCACCTTTTCATTTTGCTATAGGTTTTTTCATGTTTTGATACGCAGCTGTTGTCTGTTATAACTAATACATACAGTACCTATTTAAAAATATCATAATTTTGCGGTTCAGTGGTTGAAAAAAGATTTAAAATTGTAATTTTGAATTAAAACATGATGAAAATGAATGGACTGTAAGTACTGGAGAGGATTTAGATAAACGTTCAGCGACTTCACTACTAAAAACTATTCTAAGAAGGAGTTCCTTACTTTCCTATATGAGTAAAAAAACACTGGAGGAATGGTAGCAAATCACTTATTTAGAACGATTTACTCCACAACACCAAACTAAACTACTGAACTAAAATTTATTTTTAATAAATTATGGTAGTTCTAATTGTGTTCATTTTAAAATCCAAATTTGTATAACGCTTACGAATGACATGTCTTAATATTGCCATTTTGCTCAACTGTGCAAATGTTTAGTGCAAATTTAGCCGTCATGTAGCTCCATGCTCTCTAAACTAGTCTAAACTGATCTAAAACCACCAAGAATTCAATATAATAATTATAATTATATTTAGAGCCTAAGCACACGGCGTATTTAACCAATGTGTACCAGAGACGAGGGTTTCATTCATAAATGTTTTGTTTTAATTATCATGGTATAGAAAGATTAATACGCGCAGATGACGCGCGTTTAACGAACGCGCGTTTTCGGCGCCGTAGATTAGTATAAATCTCGACTGAATATTCTTTGAAGTGCGTTAACGCGCGTCGTCTGCGCGTATTGAATACGCCATGTGCTTAGGCTTAGGCCTGAATCCAAGATTCACCAGACAACTCTTCAACCTGAAAAGAGAAAATTTACGACTAATAGTCGGAATTATCACTGGTCATTGTTCCCTAATCACCTTTTTAATGTAGGTGTGCCAGGCGGTACAGACTGTGCCGAGGCTGCATGGAGGCGGAAGAAACCGCACACGTGCTCATCGAGTGCGACAGTGTAACGGTACAAAGGGCAGCCCACCTCGGCTCACTGAGGACAGTCCGTAAGGCCTGCTCGGAGAGCAAAAAGATGCTGGCCTACCTGGGCGAAATCGGGTGGCTGGATTGATGAGCCCCACCCGATAACTCGCAAAATGAGCCGCGCATCAGCGGCCTGGTTGCGGAAAACGAGCCCGTCCACCAAGCACCAAGTAAGTCCAATCAAGTAAACCATCCAATAACATTATTAACAAACGTCAGAAATAACACTTAGAAACGTTTTTTTCTAAATTGTTGTAGTATACTAGTATTACGTTTCAGACATTTTCTATCTATTCAAAACTGAGTCAAAATAAAAAGTATCACTATCCAAAGTAAAGTTTCTGTACCATTATCCAAGCTCGCCTTCGCGAACACAACCGAAAAAAAATTAATAATTGCGAAAAAAAAAATTAAAAGTCTTAGAAGGAATGAGCTCCGTCTTTCCGAGTTATAAAAGGTAAAGAAAAAGCTTGCATTTAGTGAATGCCCATTCAGAGTTGTGAAATTCAGACCGCAGCGGTCGTGGACGATGTACTTTACGAATGCAACCGTGCCTTTGATGGAATTCGTGCTTTTTTCGACAATCAGACTCAATGCGGTTTTTTTGTACACCTCTTTAGAGTTGGACAAGATTTCTGTCTGAATTGCGGGCTTTTAAATATTGTTGTGAATCGATTGTAAGAGGTTTCAGAACAAAACGAAGATGTGGAAATGGAATTCGAAAGAATTTTCGTCAGCCCTTTTGTTTTATATCAATACATTTTAAGACTTTTTGAAATCATGGTCAATGTAAGTCCTGGTATGGTTTTGGTTTAAGCTGGATAGAAAAGTGATTATTAAAAAACGTAATGAAGATGCATATTGACTAAAATATGATAATAATTTGAATATAACATATTTCTTTTAGATTTTAACTGATAACGAAATTAAATTAACTATAAAACCACTTATAGTACTTACGATTGACCACTATTTCGCCTGATTTTATGTAGTCATAATCTATATGTTAAAAAAAAAATCTCTATTTCTTCTGGTCACGCTATAACTTGAGAACGGATGGAACAATCTCGCTAATTCTTTGTATTGTGTTAATTATTATCAGGAGCAGGATCTTATGAAAGAAAACCCAAGAAAAGATTGGCGGTGATGGTGAGGCCGAAGGCCGAGCCTACTACACGAATGAAGTCACGCTAGTATGATATATAATAGCACAGGAAACACCAGGCAAGGTGTTCGATACATTGCTGGTTTAAAGTAGAAGCTTCATCAAAACTTAGTAAATCCTTTCGATCTATATTTGGGACATAATGTACATGTCACGATGCGATGCTACCTTATTATGATTTTACGTAGCAGAGTATCGAAAATGTAAATGTATCTGATAAAAAAGTGACTACCTTGCAACCTACACCAAGGCGAGAACAGATACTGAGATACATAATAGTCCAGTTGTCCGTATAAACATAACCGATTCTGTCGATTCCTTACAGGAAATACAAACATAATGGCAACGAGAAAAAATAATTTACTTGGCCACTTGCATTTCTGAATGTTATAAGAGTACTAGCTAATCCAAAGGAGTAGAAATCTTAAAACTTAAAGTAACTTTCGACGGTGCCTTACCGCCGCTGCGGTGGGTACGTAGCCTTTCACTGAACGATTTGAAATTCTCAAGATCAAAAGAGTTTCCAAGTGGTTGCTTGAAATTTCCATTATACTTCTTCAAAAGGTGAATTTACATTGCCTTTTGGAATAATTTCTGATTTAACTTCAAACCAATGGTTATTTTTGTGGAAATTGGGTATCTGGCAACCTTAATTGCCACAACGCAAGATTTTAGAAATTGATTACATGATTCATGGTACATTGACTATGAAATTATGTGCTAATAATTTACAAAAATATTGGGTCTGTTCACGTACAAGTTATATACATAATATATACTCATAAACTTGTACATCCCCAAAATGGTCAGCAGAATGCTCTGCATAAAAATGCAAGTTACAAACTTGTAAACGGAACACAACATTTTATAAATAATTAAATAAAAAAAAACGCTATCTCTGAACTACTGTCTTCACGCTTAGAGAGACGCGATCTCTAAGCGTGAACACTCCCTGAAGAAGAAGGTGTTATACGTTCGAAACGACGTCGGACTTAAACCGACATAATACCAAGTGAGTGCAGCCGAAATATTTATATTAGTATAATATTACAGTTGTGTCACAATAAATACTTTTTCATTTTCAAATATGCAATAGTAATGCCGAAGCAAGCCAGGCCACATTATTCGTACCTTGGTATTAATTCTTATCTACTCTAAAAATAAAGAGGAAAGATAAAACAATTGTTTGTTTGTTTGTAACGGATACACGTAAAATTACTTAACCGATTCAAACAATTCTTTCACGAGCATAAAGCTACATTATGCCTGAGTAACATACAATATATTTGATTCATCCTCATGATAATGATAATAATGATAAATATTTTATGACATTTTGGTATAAAGATAGATATGGCTTTGGAGAAAATAATAAGCTACTCAAAGTACTAATCCAGTGCAGACGACGTCGCGGGCACCAGTTAGTATTATAATAAGTGTAAAAGACGATAAATATAAATGACTTTTTTTTGTTTCACCCGCGTGGTGATGGATGATAATGATGATGAAAAGTATCCCATTTGTTAATCCATTATATGTAACCATGTGTTATCAATTGCTATAATAGTATTATATGAGTAAATTTAAATACTTGGTAAATGAATCAGTAAACACTAATAATAAAATACAGTACTTACCTACGTAAATACATATATAAAATTAATCACTATGGAAATAATCTGTCATTAAATTTCACCACCCTTGACGGTCGCCGAGCACGTCTAGTGCATCGAGCTGTCAAAATAATAGCGTGCTTTTGACTAAGCTATCGGAAACTGATACAAACTTTGACAGAACTGTCATTGCGATCTTGATGTAGGCAGATCTTGTTATTTAGTCTATGCTGTGCCCAAGAATATTACGCTTATTCATCCGCGTGGCGATGGATGATGATGATGATGATGAAATGTATCCTATGAGTTAATCAAACGCCTCTTCTACCTCCACACCAACTTTCATCAAAATTGCATCCATACATTTATAGGTTATATAATAAGTGAGATTATATAAGAACTCCTTATCGGGAATTTCGTATTTCTATCTTCTATTGCTAAAACAGATGTCGAATACGTCCCATTTTTGGGATGTCATACGGGTTCTTAGTTACTAAACATAATTTTATTTCAATTTCCACGTGCAACTCATTTCTAATTTCGTAACCTACAACGGACGAAAATGACACCAGAGACTTTAGCACAAACAATTTGCGAAAAAGTATTCGTATTGCAAATGCGTCACGCTTCGGCATACAAACTGTGAGCGAACTGTGTCACAGTTGCCCTAGATAAATAACAATATGTATTATTTAACGGGTTCAACACGTTACGTTACACTTACGCAGTGATTCGTGCTAGGCCCACAGACTGAGCTTAAACATATCGAAAACTACACAAGCTAAATAAAATAGACAAAAAAACTCAGAGTCATCACAGAAATTGGAACGTCACATTGCCCAATGTCCCAAATCGTGCGATCTTCGAAACAAAAAGTCAGTAACGGGCTAGTAACAGATGAGAACATTCACTAGAATTGCCAATATACCGTGTCGATGCAAGCGATAGCTCGCTAGTTCTCAAAAAGGAATTCCAAAGGCAGAAAAATTAGATTTACGAACTGAAACGTGCTCGAACATTCTGGAAAGATACACGTAGGGTATCATCAGTAGGTTTTCCTGTACTGAGTTTTAAGACTCGAGCGAATGTTAAATTACATTTAGTGAACTTGAAAGATTCTAAACTAAATTAGAGAAACTCAACAATGTAGCTATTTTCAGGTAATGTTCATATATTGTACTTGTACGTACTAGTTTACTCGTATCTGCCGTATGGTCTCCATCTTATTATTCTACCAGTATTTCATCCGATGGTTATTAATGATGATGCCTTTGATGGCGTGCAGTGTGCACTATGCATAGTGTAGCACTAATGTGGTATATTGGTCTAATGACCAATAATAGTGACTCAGCCGGAACACACCGTTAGATTCTAGGCGACATATTATTTTCAATTTTTAGGTAGCCATCCAGGCGTGTATACTATATAGGCTAATACTACCATGCTTTGGATTTCCTTATAGTTATAGGATGACTGAGGTAGGGTTCCAGCTGGTGACCACCTGATGACAACCAAACCTCACCTTTACTGAGGTATCATCGTTTCAAATCCCACGAGAATCATGATAACTGACCGATGGAAAAATGGCAGTATTGAACCGTAGTAGATACTGATAATAATTTCGGACATTTTCCGTCGAATGACCTGGTTAGCAATGTTCTCTGTGCGAGACAGCTGACAAACAGACATGCATTATACTTTAATTTTACATTAGATATTTTGTATTACTCTTATTAAATTTATTCTTTAATATTGTGGTTCTAAAAATAATATGGTCGCAAAAATATAGTTTAGTATTAAAGATCTATTTTTATAACTCATTAAGAAAAAGTTTTACAGCTTCGATAAAATTCCATTAAGCTACTTTTTTATACACTGTGTGGTTCTGAAGCCATATGAGGGAATGTGAAACTGACTAAATATCATGTTACGAGGTTGTAGGTTCGACATAAATAATTTGCACGATTTCACCAAGTTGACACTTTTATTTACAGTTCATCGGTTCACTGATACCGACTGTTGTAAACAATGATAGATGTTTGTCGTAGATCTCGAGAACGTTTTTTATGACGTAACAATAAGTTTATCACATTTATCAGGCCGGTTGGCGCAGCCGGTAGATTCCTGCCTTCTGAGCCGCTGGTCTTGGCTTTCCCCCCCGGACAGGTCAGACATGAACATGAACATGTCTGTTTGGCCAGTGTCCCAGACACGATGTGTATATGGATATAAGTATTTATATCAGTCGCCAGGTTACCATAAAACAGGCTCTACCTAGTTTGGGACCTGAGCACCTTGTGTGATCAAACTATGATCTTCAAGACCGTTTGAAAACTTTACTCTGTGCGAAGGAAACTGTTACAATTAAAATTACTGGGCGAATAATATTTAAATAATATATATACTATAAGATATAACTCCTTCCCTGGCTCGAACACACGCGGTGATCCTCCTGGACTGAGAATCAAGTTATCCAGCATTTCTTTTTTTTTTTTTTTTTTTTGAGGGGGGAAATGCTGTGCACTTCCCTTCCGCCACGGGGGTGACGGAAGGGGGCGTGTGGGGCTCAGACCCACTAAAACCCCCCCGTGAGCAGTCCTCCGCCAAGGTGGGGCGAGACAGGGTCGCGCTGGCAGTCACCATCTCGCCCCAGCGGTAGGCCCGGATTGATCTTAACCGGGCCTCAGCGCCATTGAAGAGATGACCTTGCTCACCAAGGTCACCCCCTAGACGTGTAGGGCCGTGCAAACCGGCGAAGAGTCCCCCGACTATTCGCCAGTAACCCCACTACGGAGGAGGGAGGAGACGTGCAAACCGTCTTCTCCGTTCCCCCGGTCGTCTGCGCCGGAGCGGGTCAGCTCGGACATCGTTCTCCCTGATCCGCTCCGCGGCCTCCTTCTGCGTCATCACCGTTTCGCAGAAGGTGGCCACCGCCTGCCACGATCTCTCGCTGCTGAGCATGGAGAACACCACGCTCGGCAGGGAGAGATCTCCCCCTATTTCCGCTGAAAGCGTGTGCCGCTGCGGGCCCCATGCAGCACACACTTCCAGTGTGTGGTGCGCCGTATCCTCCGGCGCACCGCACGCGTGGCAGGCTGGAGTCGCCTCCCGTCTTGCGATTTGGTGCACGTACTTTCCGAAGCATCCATGTCCGGAGAGCACCTGCACCAATCGGAAGGTCAGCGACCCGAAACGTCGTTTCACCCACCTCTGAAGGACCGGACGGATGGCCTCCACCGTCCACTGCCCAGGAACCGGCGGAGCCAGGTCCTCCTCCCACCGCCGCAATAGAGTGGTTCGCGCCTGCCGTCGCATGCGTGTGACCTCCTCCCAGTTTGGGGCTGCTCCTTGGAATCTCCTCGCCGCCACGAAGTGGTAGACTTCGGCAAGGATTTCCGCCTGCAGCTCCCAGGGGGGATCACTGGCCAGCACGCATGCCGCCGTCCATGACACCGTCCGGTATCCGCGAATCGCCCTAGTCGCAATGACTCGCTGCGGACGTCGCAGCAAGCTCCGATTATTGCGACCGAGGGTGTCTATCCAGACTGGTGCCCCGTAAAGGGCCATACTCCGGATCACTCCGGAGTACAGTCGGCGGCAGTTGGCATTCGGACCACCCACGTTGGGCAGCAGCCTTCCCAACGCGGCTGCAGCTCTCACGACTCTTGGGGCCAGTTGGGCAAAATGGCTCCCAAAAGCCCACCTCCCATCCAGGCTGAGGCCCAGATATTTTATCTTGGCCCCAACCGACACGAGGACCCCGTCCAGGATAATTCGCGTTCCTGGAGGGGCCCCACCCCGAGGCCCGTGGAATAGTAGGGCCTCGGTTTTGGAGACAGCAACCTCCAGTCCTAGGACACGAATGCGGTCGATCACGAGGGTTGTGCCCACCTCGGCCAACCGCACTACTTCCCGAAGGTTCCTCCCTCTGGCTACGACTAGCGTGTCATCCGCATAGCACGCGACCCGCATGCTTGCGGGTAGCGTGCCACGAAGCACCCAGTCGTAGCCTACATTCCACAGGAGTGGTCCCAGCACTGACCCCTGTGGAACACCGCAGCAGATGCGACGGCGCTTCAGACCTTCGCGGCCTTCCACCAGGATCTCGCGGTCCTGGAGGTAGTCAGCCAACAGCCTCCGCAGATACAAGGGCACTCCATGATAGCGGAGCGCCTCTTGTATTGCTCCATGTGGGAGGCTGTTGAAGGCGTTGGCTATATCTAGCGAGACTGCCAACGCCTTTTCTCCCTTGCTGACCGCATCTTGCGTCCACCGCTTGAGCCAGAGCAGAGCATCTATTGTAGAGCGCCCCGCTCTGAACCCGAACTGGGCCTCCGACAGGCCAGGCCCAGTACCCTCCAGGTGCCGGATGACACGTGAGGCTACCACCCTTTCTAACAGCTTGCCCATGTCATCCAGCAGTATGATTGGTCTGTACCCGGAGGGCGAGTCAGGGGCTCGGCCTTCCTTCCGTAAGAGGCACAGTCGGCCGTCCTTCCACAGCTTCGGGAACTGCCCTGACGTGAGGCACGCGTCGAACAAATCCCGAAGCTGGTCACCCATTTTCCTCAAGGCGATCGTGAGGACCCGCCCCGGGATCCCATCTGGACCCGGTGCGGTTTTTTTGCCTTGCAAGCGGCCGACTGCTACCCCAATTTCCACCTCCGACACAGGTGGGATCGAGGCCACGTCCAACACGTCGTGGGAGGGTGGCGCCATCGTCGGAATGAGAATCCTCCTGGACTGAGAATCAAGTTATCCAGCATTTCTTGGGGTAACCTGTCCCATTCTTTAATAACAGCTTCCTTCCCTGACAACTGGCACTGTCGGGGCGTTGGCTGACGGTTCCAAACAGCTCGCTTAAGAGCATCCCACACGTGCTCAATTGGGTTTAAGTCAAGCGAGCCGGCAGGCCAGTCTAACCTAAATCTAACCTGTGATGTCGGAGAGCAGCATTGACTCGTTGAGCTCGATGGGCGGGCGCATTATCTTCGACCAGTACAAATTGGTGCCCATGGTTTACTCGGAATGGTCTGACAATTCCATTAATAGCAACTAAAAAGCCTATGCCTCCTGCGACACAGATAACTATAATGCGTGATGAGTATCGTTATTATATAAACGTGATTGTAATAGATAAACCCCCTTGAGACACACCGGTTTTCACTGATAATTTTAATAGTAAGGGAAAACGTGAGTCAAGATTTTAGAAATGTTGTTGTAGTATATAGACTAAGTAAATTATAGACTCTTTTTTGAGCGTGAAATATAACTTATTGGTACGAGAGATAATTTCTAATTTCTTTTATATTAGCGCTTATAAAATATTTATTTTTATTGAAAAAACCATTCTTCATCGATTATGTAAAAATAAATATGTAAACATTCTTTGATATTAACTTCCAGCCAAGCATTTTATAATGTAGGTTTATTTTAAATTAACTGTAAAGTTCAAGTCTGACGCAACCGCACTATTGATCTTAAAGTTTCAAGTCTAGAGCCCCAAGAGTTTAATAAAGTTTTCAATCTAATAACATATGCTAACTTCACTCTCTTGGGGAGTGTGAACATTGTTTCCAAAGAACTGATAAAGTAATGTGTTAGCAACAAAGTTGATAAGGGAACGAGAAATCGAAAACTCCAAACGGAAAATATTTCAATTTCTGGTAGGATCGTTATCGTGGTCGCAGATACAAGATAAAATTAGGCTTGAGTTATACCGATCTTTTGAAAATTATTTCAATTTATGGTTTTACACGTTTCCATTATTTCAAGTGTGAAGTAATCTCTGAATCTACTTTGACAAACCGGTACTTAAAATGTAATAAGGTTAAAACTTTTGTTTTTAAAGCATTTAGGAGATGTAGTATGTAATATATATGTAGATAGACCTACGAAGAAATGACTATTACTTCTTCGTAGAGATAGACAGATAAAATCTTTATTGCAACACCACATTATAAATTATAACAAACAAAGAAATATGATAATATAATAGCAAAACTACTAACTACTGAAAACCTAAAATTAAGTGTCATAATGGCCGGTTTTATCAATCTCCTTCAGACAGCTATGCACATTGCACAGAAAGAAATATGTATACAAGTAACGGTGGTGCATAAACTAGTACTATTGTACTTGTTTTATAGAAGACTTTTAAAATTAAGTTACAAAATAATATATAATAATATATAATATACATACCGTGGGGTATGTATTGCCGTGGGGTACCGGCTTAGAATAGTACCCCCCCAACTCTACCCGTGGGTGCGTAAAAATCTGCTAAGGGATAACAATCGGAAGGTGGGCAGCAGCACCTTCCCAGTATTAAAACCTCAAAACTGCGCTCGCCAACCCGCCTGCCAAGCGTGGCGAGTATTGGCAAAATCCCCCCAAATGACGGACACATTAGGAACCAGGCCCCCAGTCCCCGGCAGCCCCGCTATTCCTGGCTACTGTAGCGGCCACGGTAACGGTGGGGCAGGGGGTGCTAAGAATCCCCGGCAGACGCCCGGCTACCACCCCCAACGACGACTGCTGGCCCTGGTGACACACAACATACGCACGATGAGGACAGACGAGAAGATATATGAGCTGGAAGAAGAAATGAGTAAGTTACACTGGGACATTGTGGGGTTATCTGAAGTCCGTAGAGCGGGTGAGGACACGATAACCCTAAAATCAGGTAACTTACTCTACTACCGGGAGGGCGACCAACAGTCCCAAGGTGGTGTCGGTTTTCTCGTCCACAAGTCCCTTACTAACAATATAGTTAAGATCGATAGCGTTTCCAATAGGGTCGTATACCTAATACTCAGAGTATCCAAACGATATTCGCTGAAGGTCATTCAGGTATACGCACCGACAAAGTCACACCCGGATGATGAGGTGGAGGATATGTATGAGGACATTAGTCGGGCCATACATACCTCTGAAACGCACTTTCTAGTTGTTATGGGGGACTTCAACGCGAAGTTGGGTAAGAGAAGCGAGGATGAGTTGAAAATGGGGCAATTTGGATATGGACAACGGAACCGTAGGGGACAGAGGTTGGCCGACTTCCTGGAGAAAGAGGGACTCTTTATGATGAACTCTTTCTTTCAGAAGCCACCTCACAGGAAATGGACCTGGCTGAGTCCCGATGGTTCCACGAGAAATGAGATTGATTCATTATGACCACCAATAGGCAAATATTCACTGATGTCTCCGTGATCAACAGGGTTAAAACCGGTAGTGATCACCGAATGGTAAGAGGCACGGTGAATATTAATGTTAAACTGGAGAGGTCTCGTCTGATGAAGTCTACGCTCCGACCCACTCGTGCCCATATACAAGACCCCGAGAGCTTTCAACTTGAGCTATCCAATCGCTTCGATTGCCTTGAGAACATCGCTTCAGTGGACGAGATCAATAACATGTTAGTAGAAACTGTCCATACAGTGGGTTCCAAATACTTTAAGCCCCACCGTACAGATAGGCCACAGAAACTCTCCAACGATACCCTCAACCTCATGGCTGAACGACGCTCACTGAAAATGCAGTCTTCGCATGATGCTGAATCATATAGGCTGCTCAATAGACGAATATGGAAGTGCTTGCGACACGACATCCGGATCTTTAATACAAACCATATTAAAGAGACGATAGAGCGCAAAAAGGCTCCAAAGTGTTTCCAAGAGACATGTCTATTGGGCAAAGCCAGTTGACGAAGCTGAAGAGAAGAGACGGCACTGTAGCGTCGACCAAAGCGGAAGTGTTAGAAGAGGTAGAGAGTTTCTACGGACCGTTATACACCTCGGTCGCTAAACCTGTTAGCAGCTCGGTCAAAGACTCAAGAGCCAAGCTGATCCGACATTATACCAAAGATATCCCGGACATCAGCCTGTATGAGATTAGAATGGCCTTGAAACAGCTTAAGAACAACAAGGCGCCTGGTAACGACGGTATCACATCTGAGCTTCTGAAAGCGGGTGGAACACCGGTACTTAAAGTCCTTCAGAAGCTCTTTAATACCGTCTTACTCGAAGGTTCAACGCCAGAAGCATGGAACAAAAGCGTGGTGGTGCTGTTCTTTAAGAAAGGTGACAACACTTTACTTAAAAATTACAGACCCATCTCGCTTTTGAGCAATGTTTATAAGCTGTTTTACGAAGGTCATAACGAACCGTCTCAGTCGCAGGTTTGATGAATTCCAGCCTCCGGAACAAGCCGGTTTCCGAAAAGGCTATAGTACCATAGACCACATCCACACGCTACGGCAAGTTATACAGAAGACCGAAGAGTATAACTTGCCTCTTTGTTTAGCGTTTGTGGACTATGAGAAAGCCTTTGATTCGATCGAGACGTGGGCAGTGCTTGAGTCTCTCCAGCGGTGCCGTATTGACTATCGGTATATTGAAGTGCTGAAGTGTTTGTACAAAAACGCTTACATGTCAGTCCGAGTACAGGAGCAGAGTTCGAAGGCAATTCCATTGCAAAGAGGCGTGAGACAGGGAGACGTTATATCTCCGAAACTGTTCACCGCTACATTGGAAGACGCCTTCAAGCTTCTGGAATGGCAAGGACTTGGCATTAATATTAACGGCGAATACATCACTCACCTTCGATTTGCCCACGATGTTGTAGTCATGGCAGAATCCATGGAAGACCTCAGTACAATGCTCGAAGGCCTCCATCGAGTTTCCCAACGGGTAGGTCTTAAGATGAACATGGATAATACGAAAATTATGTCTAATGCCCATGTTGTACCTACCCCAATATCAGTTGGGAACTCAGTTCTCGAAATTTTTGACGAGTACATCTACCTGGGACAGACAGTCAAACTAGGCAGGTCCAACTTCGAGAAAGAGGTCAATCGTCGAATCCAACTCGGCTGGGCAGCGTTCCGGAAACTTCGCGAAGTCTTCTCGTCAAAAATACCTCAGTGCCTCAAGACAAGAGTCTTCGACCAATGTGTGTTACCAGTGATGACTTATGGCACTGAAACGTGGTCTCTATGGGCCTCATAGAAAAGCTCAAAGTCGCACAACGAGCTATGGAGAGGGCTATGCTCGGGGTTTCTCTCGTGATCGAATCAGAAATGAGGAGATCCGTAGAAGAACGAAAGTCACCGACATAGCCCAGAAGATTAGCCAGTTGAAGTGGCAGTGGGCAGGGCACATAGCACGCAGAACAGATGGCCGATGGGGCCGAAAGGTTCTGGAGTGGAGACCACGGACCGGCAAGCGCAGCGTAGGTCGTCCACCGACACGGTGGACAGACGACCTGATGAAGTTCGCAGGACGACGTTGGATGCAGGCCGCTTCCAACCGGTCCTTTTGGAAAATCATGGGGGAGGCATATGTTCAGCAGTGGACGTCCTACGGCTGAGATGATGATGATGATGATGAATATACATACTACATTAATTATAAATATACATACACTAAAACCTTATATTGTTGACAATATAATTTTTTTAGGGATAGTTTTAGATACATTTTGCGATTGGAAAATACAAATAGATAACGTGTGTTAGAAAATAAATAAGTTCATATTTGCATTAAGAAAATTTTGTAATATTACAAACACAGAGACTGCTATAACTGTGTATCATAGCCACGTGTGTTCGATTTTAAGATATGGCGTTATAATATGGGGAAACTCAACAGACTCTCAAAGAGCATTTATAGCGCAAAAAAAGTATACGCTCAATATTTGGCTTAAAATGAAATTACTCATGCAGACCTTTATTTATAAAACACAAATTACTTACACTACCTTCTCATATCTATTTGAAATGTTTAAGTTTGTTAGGAACAATCCAACGCTGTTTCAAAAAGGCGAAAATCTTAACTAAATGAAAAATTGTGCAAAACCTTTAGTAGTGCCAAGATATAGATTAAGAATGGGTGACAAAAACTGTTATAAAATGGCAATAAAGATTTACAATAAATTACCCAATGAGTTTAGAATGCTAAAGGAACATGAATATAAAAATAAAATATACAAACATGGCTCTGCGACAGATGTTTATATTTTATAGTATAGATAAATACTTTAAATACAATTTCATGTCTTAAATTATGTTGTTAAATTAATTGCTAATTATTGTGTATTGCACGTATTAGAATTGTCATTTTTTAATTTCTATATTCTTATGATAATTTAACTTATTGTTTTATACATTTTATTTTAATGCATGATAATACTACGTAATACATAATTAATCATTTAGATATCCCAAATAAACATTTGCACGACAAATTGGTCGAGTACAGTGATTCAAGACATAATAGCCTAAGACCTAATGTACCTAAATTCAAGCAAATAAAACTTTCATTCATTCATTATACTAATTAATAAATAATAGAATGAAAACAAGTGGTAGCAATGCAGTACGTAGCAAATGCGAGAGGTAACACGCTTTTACACGTTGTTTGAATGTGTCCAAGGAACGCGCACATCTAATTTCTACATGTAAAGCGTTCCACAGGCGGGACAGCTACAACGATAAAAGAGGAGCAAAAAAAGTGGTGCGATGGTTACCGGGGTTGAACATTTAGTTCGGAGATGACTGTAGGGAAAAATAACAATGTACTACTTAGAAGTTTTCAGTAGTAAGCAAAAAGTTATCGGTTGGTGTATATATGTTACAGTCATAGTGATTAAATAGTTATTATACATAATGACTGGTCATTATATATATTATCTACTCAATTTAGATAAAGTGATAATTGACACAAAATTAATCACATTAACTAGCTATTTTATATAATATCTTCGAAGACCTGGATAATGTAAGAGCACAAGTAGGTATAGGTTAGGTTAGGTTATTTTCAATTTTGTTATTAACTTTTACGTTTTCATTTACTATTTTTAAAATCTTATGGTAAAAAGATATATATGGATACATATTAATAATAATACATAATTTATGACTCTATTTGTTTATTACTTTTGACACGGTTTATTACTTTGGCTAACTTTTACACGCTATGGTGAATAATATCCTGATTAAGTGATTAATTTATCACATTATCTAGTCAATTTTGATATTATATATAATGTAAAAGTTAATAACAAAATTGAAAATAACCTAACCTAACCTATACCTACTTGTGCTCTTACATTATCCAAGTCTTCGAAGATATTATATAAAATAGCTAGTTAATATGATTAATTTTGTGTCAATTATCACTTTATCTAAATTGAGTAGATATTATATATAATGACCAGTCATTATGTATAATATCCAGATTTATTACTTTGGCTGTAACATATATACTTTACTTTGTTACTCTACACAATAATAATAGATTTAATATTGAGCCCCAAACTAAGCTAGGCCATAAATAAACCGGCTGCGGGCCACCAAGATCTGTATCTTTATATTCTTCGTAGTCGTTCACTCCTGACAGAGTGGTCGTGGTTGAAGATGATGCCCTTTCTTTAAATAATGTAGCCCTTGCGATGTGCCTCCATCCATTGCGGTCTTCTGCGTTTCGGGTACTTTGGACTACGGACGTTTGTGTTGCAGCTTTTATGAGGTCTGTCCAACGCGTAGGTGATCGACCGCGTGACCGCTTGCCTTTTACTTGACCCTGGACTACGAGTCGTTCCATGGAGTATTTATTTCGAACAATGTGTCCGAAGTATTTGAGGATTCGTATTTGCACAGTCGATGATAATCTTTCCTTGATTTTTACTTCCTTCAAGATCGAGATATTGGTCCGAAACGTTGTCCGCAGCAGTCGCCGCCAGCACCACATTTCAAGTGCATCGATTTTGCGTCGGTCTCTGAGGTGAACCGTCCACGTTTCTGCGCCATAAAGAAATATCGGAAACACTAAAGATTTCATTAGGCGGATTTTCGTGGCTTTGATGATATTTCGGTTGCACCAGACTCTTTTCAGCTTATCAACGGCAGATCTTGTGATAGCACATCTTCTTCGAATCTCGTCTCGTCGTATCTTTATAATGAAATGTTTATTTACGAAATTTCTTGTATGTTTGTTTGACGATAACCTGAGAACAGTTAGTCGAATAGTTTTGAAATTTGAGAAAAGGGTAGTTTGTAACTAAATAATTTTTAAATATGTATATGAGTCAAATCAGGCGGAGGGCCGTTGAAATTGGGTTTGTATAACAAGGTTGAAATGTTTAATTAGCTCGAGTGGAGCATACAATGAAAAGGGTTTGTTTGTACACTTCAAAACTTTTTATCTTAGAACACAAAGTTTTTATATAGAACCTGATATATATATCATGAATCTGATATATATAAAAATCATATATCATGAAATAAAATGAAATGAAAAATATATATTGTCAATTCATTTCATTTCATGATATATGATTTTTTTTCAAGTTACATCGGTCTATCGCGAAGTATTACTTTAGAGGCCTACTACTTTGTTACTACGTACTAGTAAATATGTAGTAAGAAGATAAGTAAATAACTGAAAAACAGCGTCTCGCGACGAGAGCTCAAGAGAGATACGTCACCTTGTGATCCTCTCTAATCTTGCAGTCATTCAGATGTTTTATTTTATTCTAGTAAGTGACGATTAGTTGTTCGCCCATCAATGGGCCTAGCACGAATAACTGCGTGAGTGAACGTAACGTGTCATTTGTGTGAAACAGTACAAACTGTAATTTTTCTAGGACAACTGTGCCACAGATAACTCATTTTGCGCCGAAGCGTGACGCATTGACGGTTACTATACGAATACTTTTTCGCAAATTGTTTGTGCTACAGCCTCTAGTCGCCTAGGCATGACAGTTGCAATGCGATCCGTATCTATAAGCTTCATATTTCTGTGCGGCACTGTACGGTGCTCATGATTCCGAGGCAAAGTGGTTCAGTCCCTTTCACTCAGTAATTTTATTTACTACAGTGCCTTTGAACTTTATCAACAGTGGTTCTTACACTCTATAATAATAATAATAATAAATCTTTATTGCCACAAAAGAAAATTACAATATTGACAATGCATAATCGTTATTAACACAAACATTTAATAAGCCAAATATTGTGTGATGAACCTCAGATGCCTAAGCTAGACTTGAGAAAGCCTGTAATATAGGCATCTGCGTTTCCCCTAGTTACATATCATATTACGTGTACCAGTTAAAGATTGCATTGAATCAAACTAAATAACAATTATATATTTGAATGACACATGATATTTTTATGAAAATTAAAAATGGAGAAATGAAACTAATTACATATAGAACAATGGGCAAAAAAAATATATTTAATTATAAGAATTGAAGCCTACCTTCTATTTATGGTGTGTGAAAATGTTTGCTTGTGTATGAGTGAGCGCGTGCGCGTGTGTGTAAGTGTGTATGTGAGGGTGGATGTGTGTGTGTGGTTAATGCGTGTGTATGTGGGATGAGGAGTGCAGTTATGTGAGTGCTCTTATTGGAGTTATTATATATCTTATTGGATTAAGTAATTTCATTTTAATAGTGATTCC
This sequence comes from Selenia dentaria, assembly GCA_917880725.1. Classification (NCBI taxonomy): domain Eukaryota; kingdom Metazoa; phylum Arthropoda; class Insecta; order Lepidoptera; family Geometridae; genus Selenia; species Selenia dentaria. The sequence continues at coordinate 11,918,414 of OU862888.1, read as the reverse complement.
GTTTTATCATAACTATAAGTGATTAATATATCTGTAACAGATTTTTTAAGTTTATAAAAATTCAATTTTTGCAAATTAATGTGTTTCGCCAATTGATTGTAAATATGACCACCCAGAAAACCAGAGAATCTCTTGGCGAAAACTGTGTTACATTTCGGAACGACAAAAACATTACTATTTTTTCGGTTATTCTTCCACTTTGGCTGGTGTGGTTGGATCTTTTGCTGCCTTAGTATCAGTCTGAGGATAAATAATTGCCTTACTGTTAATACTTTGGTCTGCTCATACAATGTCTCAGTTGGAAATCTAAAAGGTAAGAAGTTCATTACCTTTAAAACTGCACGCTGAGCTCGCTCTAGTCTTATCAATGTCGTTTTCGCACATCCTCCCCAAGTATCTACGCAGTACATAAGCAGCGATTGACAAAGTGCAAAATAAATAGATTTTAATAATTTCTTGTCTGCTACATGTCGTACATTCTTAAAAATGGCTATAAGCTTTCGTACTTTGGCTGCCAGATTTTTAATATGTAACTGGAAGCGTAAAGTACAATCCAGTGTAATACCTAAATATTTAATTGTTTGTACTCTCTCTAGTTTATTACATGAACATGTGTTATTGGAACATAAGCTTGAAGCGTTATAACTTTGGTGAGCAATGATGTTATATAAGGTCAGAGGAGGTTGAGATATACTTAAAATTGAAAATGTCATAACTTTAGTTTTCTGTGCATTCAGGCTTAAGAGATTTTGCGTTAGCCAATCTGACACTTTATTGAATCCTTCCTGTGCATCTTGGAAAACTTGGTCCCAACTCTCTCCCCGGAACACAAGAGCTGTGTCATCAGCAAAGGTAAAAAGGTGGCCGTTACGTAATTTTAGGTTACACAATTCATTTATGTAGACCAAGAAGAGAGTCGGACCCAATACGCTACCTTGTGGTACACCATATTTTACTGGTAGAGGTTCACTCAAATGACCCGCCAGTTTTACACGATGCGTTCGATGTTCTAGGTAACTTGAAAAAAATTGTAACTGTAGTCCCCGTACCCCCAAGTGTTCCAATTTATGAAGTAATAGTGGTATTGATACGGTGTCAAACGCCTTTGCAAGGTCTAGAAAGATTGCAAGGCACTTATCACCAGTATCGACAGCTTTTACGACATAGTTCGTTAAATGGGAAACTGCATCAGCCGTAGATCTATTTTTACGGAAACCGTATTGGTTTAATGAGATTGCGTTAGTTTTATCAAGAAAGTTAATCAATCTTTTATTAACTAGACGCTCTAGTATTTTTGATAAGGATGGCAAAATTGATATCGGCCTATAATTGCTAGTTATATCCTTCCTCCCGGCTTTGAATATAGGAACAATCACAGACTTTTTGAAGATTGAAGGAAAACAACCCGTGGAAAACGCTAAATTAAATATGTAAGCCAATAGACCAGCAATAGATGTTATATTGTCTTTAATGACTTTCATTGGAATATTGTCAATACCGACAGAACAAGAATTCTTCATTGAATTGACTATAGAGATAATCTCAGCAATGTCTGTAGGGAGAATTACGAGAGAGTCGGAGGATGAGGAGAAATTACGTATGTAACTTATCATTATAGAGTTTCGAGACTGAATTATTTCATTTGCTAAAAATTCACCGATACCAGCAAAATAAGAATTAACCTTATTTGCGGATTCCAATGTAGAGGAGCATAACGACACTAGATCGTGAGGTTGGTTTTTCTGGGGTTTTAAGTGTGTTATATCATTTATAACCCGCCATAAATCTTTGGGATTTTTTGCATTTTGTAATTTAGAACGCTCATACTGGTGTTTTAATTTCCTTAGTAATCTAGTTAAGTAATTTCGATACCTAGAGTAAGTTAACTTTAGCGTTTCATCGTTGGGTGATTTTTTTAACTTTTTATGCATTGCATCTCTATTTCTCATGCACCTTATGAGACCAGGCGTTACCCACGGCTTAATTGGCTTTTTGCGACGTGGAAGATTAATGTGTTTTGTATGTAACTGTATAATGTCTGTTATTTTATTAACTAAGTATACGGCAGCCATATCACAATCAGGTATACCAAGTATTTCTTGTAAGTTAATTGTTTTAAAATCATTATTTATGGCTTTATAATTTATTTTTGTTATACTTGTAGGAACTGTACACCTTTTATTCGATGCAAGGGATAAAACTAATGTGTAATGATCGGTCACACTACTATTTACCACTAGAGTAGTGGCACTTAATCTAGATTTTAGCATTAAATGATCTAAACAGCTATTGAGTCTTGTTTTTAAAATATGTGCTGGCAAAATTCCATGAGATAGAAGATTGATTCAAATTCAAAGATTCAAATATGTAGCTGCGTGTCGGTCCAGTGTATCGATCTTTATGTCTATATTAATATCACCAATTATAATAATGGTAGAATATGATTTTAAATCAGTGAGAAGTTGATCTAAAGAGTCTATAAAATTCTCAGTATTTTTAAATTCATACGGTCTATAAATTGAAATTATCGCAATGTTATTTTCTACAATAGTTACAAAACAGTTAGCTTCCAGAAAAGGTGGTTCAAATGTGTTATGTTTGCATTGCATTTTTACAAACAGTACCAGTCCATCATTTTGATTGTATAGTTTAGTTGATGCAAAAGATTCATATTGCGATAGTTGAGGTACAATCGGATTACAAGATAACCAGCACTCCGAGAAAATAATTATGTCTGGTTCAATATCCATTCTGGACAAGAGTATACAAAAATCATCAATGTTACGGGAAATACTTCTAATATTTTGAGATATAATAGTTAATTTTGACTTGTTAGCATATTGTTTCGACAAATAATTCGAGCATTCTTCTGGATCACATGAAAATGTATTGGACACATTAATTTCATCGAGTTCTGTTATTATTTCATTAATTAAACTATCCATGATGATGCGAGTACATGATTATAGTCACAGCGTTTTTGCTCAGATTATATAAAACAGTTGCATTCAGTATAAGAAAAAGGGTGAATATAAAATAGTTAACAGATAGTATTTTGATATATAACAAGTGAATATAAGAAATAATGAATGTGTGTGTGGTGTACGAATGAGAAGTATTTACTATTAGTAATGTATTTACGATGGCACTTTTGTGTGATTGAAGGTATAGCAATATTGCCCAATTACTACTTAATTTTAAAATAACAATTATGAAGTGAGTTCTATTTTCTAGTCACAAGTTTTGTAAGTTAGTAAAGTCTTCTTCCGCCGTGATTCGAAAGAAGGGTGTGTTATCTTTCTTACGCAAATAGATAACTCCGTTTGATGTCCAACAATAAGCGAATCCGTTTGTTTTAGCGAAGTCCCGTGCAAGATAAAACAGTTTCTTTGACTTGAAAGTAAGATTCTCCGAGACATATATTGGCATTTGGGCTCCCTTTATCTTTAGGTGACGAGTATTCAATTTATCGTCACGTTTCTTTCCTTTATTGAACTTCCGGCATGAACTCAATACTTCTTCTTTCATAATAGCAGAATTAAATTCTACAACAATAGGTTTAGGGGTATTTTTCTTTGATGGACCTCTGTATATACTTCTTATATCAGTTTTCTGTATAACTATATCAAGACTGTCACCCAAGGCCATTACAAGGTCGCAGAGATCTGATTTCGTTTCCGTCGGCACTGAGTGCACACTTCGTATTTCCATAGACGAGTTTCGAGATCCACGCTCCAAAGCTTCTATTCTATCCTCCAAGGTCTTTATATATGCTTTGTCCTCCGAGCGTTCCTTTTTTATACTATCAAATTTTTGTTCAAACTCTTCACTCATTTTTGACATAAATTCCATGCTTTGTGTTAGGTCAGTCATCTTCAGCACCATAGCCTCGAAAGATTTATTCAAAGTGTTGAACTTCTTTTCCTGGTCAGAAGTAAAATTATTGAACAAAATACGCATTTCAGAGATAACTGATTGTGTAGCACTGTCATCTTTGCCTTCAAATTTCCTCTTAAGACTCGAATTTCCTTCACCTTTTTTACCCTTTAATTTCGGTTCAGACTCACACCGATGTAGTAATGGGTTAGTTTTAACTAGACCCGCTTCAGGTGTAGCAGGTGGGGTGCGTTTAAGAGGCATCCTGATGAAACGATCGAGCAAGTTCGTATATGAGATTGCTATTACAATTCTTCCAGGCGAGTTGAGTCTGATAATAATTGCTCAGTATAAAGCGACAGATGACAATTAATATGTATACGGGGGTAGACTTACTGTATACAATTTTAGCGAAGTTTTCAAGTCCTTATTTAACTTTATTATTACACTTTTTCTTTGAAACAAATCACTTTTAACTTGAACAAAGGTACACTTATGTGTTATATCACTAAATAAAACAGTGAACTTCGTTTTTGACACAAAAAAATAATTATTTTGTAGGAGCAACTTTCAATAGGTCTCACTTATTTGACAGCTGGGGGGGGATGCTTGTAAAAAGACTATCTGGCGCGGCCATGAGACTTGCAGAATGGTTGTGCCTTTAAGTATATCTCATCATCATCATCATCATCATCAGCCTGTAGCAGTCCACTGCTGGACATAGGCCTCTCCAATTGCACGCCACTTAGGTCTATCTTGGGCTTCTCGCATCCAGTTTTTGCCAGCCGTCTTGCGCAGATCGTCACTCCACCGTGCCTCAGGACGTCCTACACTAAGTTTGCCGAGATTTAAGTGTATCTGGGTTGCATCAAACGTAGACCAGGTGTAAAGATTCGCATAAGGGCTTCCTCTAAGAACGTAGGTGGCTTTAAAATTAATATTGCCGACAGAATAAATATTGCTCTAGGTATATCCCAACTCTACGTGATTACGGATGAGACGGGGAGCGACAGTTCCGTTTTTATCTCCCTATGCTAATCGAAAACTTCGCTTCTATACGCTTAGTTTCCTACCATACAATAACCATACCTAACCATGTCCGACGAAAGAAATAATAGTGAAATTTTATGCTATTTTCGAGATGTTTTAAAAACTGTGATGTGTAGCCGTGCTCAAGCAGCAAGTATTTAAAAATATTAACAATATCATTTTCATTCGTATACTTAAACAGAGAGAGTGATTTAATATTTACTAAAACTAAGGGACAGTCCATTTTATTTCTTAAGAATTTGTATAAAAGGCATAATCTAAATAGTCTCTACATGTCTCAAAAGGTGTAATTCTAAAGTGGTTTATTATAAAAAAAAACTGGTCCTAATAAGACTAACTACCTACTAAGGAGGTGCATATAATTTTAACAGTACGACCATAATTTACGAACTAAACAGGACAATTTTTGGAATGAGACGATTAGTTGTAAAAGGTTTCGTTTAATTTGAATTATATAGTATCTACAGTCAGTAATATACACAAAGGCAATATCTATCGAGAAAAATAATAACTGCTCGAAAAAGACATCTATCCATAACAATAAAACAAAAATAAATTAAAAATATTAACTTATAATGCTTTAAATTAAACAACTTGAAACGGATAATCGTTGACCATGCTCACTGAAAAGTGTTCGAAACGTCGGGATAATAAAATAATATAAAACTATAAGCGATTTAATCCGTTTAAAGTTGTATAATTTAACGTATAATCGCGAAAGGCCTAAGAAACCATAATAATATTTTTTTTATTAAATTCGCTGCCCCACGGTTTCACCCCCGTGGTAATGATGCAAGCTTCATAACACAGAGTACATATAATTCGACAAGTTTACAGACATTTGCAATAATGGATGGAGGCACATCCATTATTTTCCCAAATCGCGTTAACGGGGAATTTGTAAAAAAAAATTGAACCGGGTAGAAATGAGTTGCATCATAATTACGCTATAAAATGAAATACTTAGTGAATATACTGTCACACACTACAGATGCTTTTTTTTACCTGTAAAAGGATAGCTCACAACCTGGATACGGCTCTTATATACACTCACAACACAATTGGACCATTTTAGGTTAAAATTGCAGTAGGTCAAACAATTCATAAAACCAAAAACCACTATATTACAAAACTGACGGCAATCATAGAGTCAAATCCGTCATGTTGTTGCTTTCTTTACTACGTTTACAATGAGATACATATAGTCAAAACGTAGTGCCTTGAACCTATAAGGTAGCTAGCACAATTTTTAAAGTACACGATTTATACTAATATAAAGATATTGGTATTATGTCGGTTTAAGTCCGAAGACGTTTCGAACGTGTAAGACATTCTTCTTCAAGTGTTCACGCTTGGACATCGCGTCGCGCACCGCGCACGTCGCGGAGTTAAACCGACATAGTACCAAGTGAGTAAAGCCGGTATCATTATATTATTATAATGTGTAATACATACGATAGTTTTCAAACTCTAAGTACACGATTTGTTACATAAATCGAAATTTTGTGTCACCTTCATACCAAGTCTGCTGCTATCATTATTCCTTTTCGTGTAAGGTAGGTTTAGGTATATACAAGTGCACCTCAGCATGAATGATTGCATAATATAATATATATTATATTATGCAATCATTCATGCTGAAGTAATAAAAAATAAAAATAACAAACTTAATCATTCGTTATATTATCAATCATCGCGCTCCGCACTATCAATATTATCGCGGCTGAAGTGGACCTGTTTTGTTGTGCTCTGAGCGAATTCAAAAAAATAGCGTTACTTATTCTACGCTATAGAAACTAGAAATTAATTATGTATGATAGATAATATAGCTACTCTATTGTATTGGGTTTATTACCTGTAATGATAGATGTAAGTTTTTGGATAAATAAATAAATAAAAAATATATGAGAAAATGTCTAATCGAAGTTTGGTACAATATATATAATTAAAGTTGAAAGTTGTAAATACTGAAGGATTTCGACGTAATCGTGGAAAGTTTCATGGTCGGATTTGTCGGATACTGAAAGTTACAACAGGAAGTTTAATTCTTCAAAAAAAATTTGGTCTTAAGCAAGATTAATACATCTGGGGGGTTGGTCGAGAATCAACACGAAGTCGTCATAACTCCTTATAGTTTGCTATTTGTTGTTTTTTTGTTTTTAGAAATATTATCAAAGTTTAAAAATATCAAAAACTCAATATTATGAAATGCAAATTCATAATTATATTAAATAACAAAGGCAATAGTAATTATGACTATTGTGTGGACATTTTAATTATTATCAGCTATACGTGAAATGAGCACAATATACTAATTTTATTTACAGGGAATGAACGAATCCTGGAAGGATGGAAGGCGTAAAAAAGCATCATAGGGGTGGCGATTTACTAATTGTCATTTCTTCTCGATTCCATCTTCGCTTTCCATCATGCGAGAGGGAGTCACTTTGATCAACCACTATAAAAAAACAAAACAAACCACAAACATTTTCTAAAATTTTATTCCACTTCTCTTTATTAAAGAAAATAATACAATTAAAGGTAAGGCTCAAGTGGTATGTTTATGTGGAATGATTCGACGTCTGTTTGAGGTAAGAAAATAACCGTGGTAGTTCTGTACCTGAGAGCAAGTTAGAAAACAACTAAACAACCGCACTCTGGCGTTCCGAATGCACTCTTGTTTACTTATTTGCTTTGCGACTAGGGTGAAACATACGCTTAACGGAACTAGAAAGCCGAGTTTGTGAGCTCGATCTCGCTTGTCACAAAAACTCAGACTTGAGGCTCTGGACATGAATGTCCGATGCCAATCCTCAAAAAGCAAGATCTCAACAACTAGTTCCAACGCAAACTTCGTAAGGACGGGCAAGGGACATTCTCGAAACCATGGTCGAGATATCAGGTTATTAAGTTGAATTTAAAGCATTTATTTAGCAATGCTTCTCAGCAATATCCTGGGCAAAAATGCGTTCGTAGATACGAACATCCGGATGTCCGGATGTTGCTGTTGTCCTCTACATGTCGTATTTCTCAACTTGTTCTCATCCGGTTCTCGTGAATTTTTGTGAGCAGATTCAATACTTATACTTATAGATTTTTTGTCTATTCATATTTTGTAATTTTATCACACTAAAATTATTTTCATAGGTTTTTAGTATCATAGTGGCAGTAATTTACGGTACCGCTCGTGGCATTAAATTTGACAATTTTGTTACTGATGTATTGCTGATGTTTCCATGGTTGTCTGGAAGAGATCGCTAAGCGATAAGACCGCCCATTGTGACGCTATTACTTTTAAGCATTTAATTGTAGTAAGATATTTTTGTGTATACAATTGTATTGAAATGTACTTAAGTGTAATGTTACAATAAAGAGTTAATCTATCTATCTAACTATTGTTAACATCTGGCGATGCCTACTATAGGTATTGTTGTTTTTAGTTTAGCATTTTAAATTTTGTGTTAAGATGCTCCGTGCATATTTATGCAAAGACATACCTAACCTACTCATGAGCTAACAAAGTCACTATTTTTAAAACTGTATTTATTATAATACTATCTATAAAGTTAAATAATACATATACTTAATATTTAAAAATATCTTTGTTTTTATGTAATGCTTTATTTCACAGCATGGTTTTTCACGAAAGCATTGTTTTCACTCAAGTAGATGAATTTACGTTTTGCAAAAATCTTATACCATTTTTTCAAATTATAAATATTTTACGAGACGAGCATGTCACTTGTTTGGTGTTAAGGGTCATGCTTGCCCAGTTCAGTGCCATTTATAATTTTAAACTAAAACAGTTCAAACCCCTGCACTGCGCTCGCCGGCCGCCCTGAGACATAAGATGTTAAATCTCTTGCCCTGTAATTCATTGGAAACAATGCCTTTGAAACCGACATGTTATGTTTGCACACTACTGCTTATTGGTTGAATAACTGGCAAATGTGTGGTACTTACCTACCCCTGGTAGGCTGGTCGCCTCTCAGGATTACAATGTATAATCATACTCTTTCCCCTGAAAGTTAATATAAAATTTATTTATTTATATAGCATTATTTATTTACAGTTTGCATCGCAGTTACAGTTACAGTATGCTCTTGATAACTTTTTGTCTTAAAAATAATTTTAAATTGTAGTTGTACTCTTCTCACCAACTAGCCGTGCGATTCTTCAATGATTCGTCGATACGCTCGTCGACGAGCTCGCCGATGTCAAATACTTTTTGAGATATCGCCCTTGTACATAAGGTGGTTTTTCCAATGTTTTTTGTCATCTCGTCATTTGTTTCACGGATGTTGTCAACGATGCAACAATGTTTGCTCTTAGAGAATCGCACGGCAATAGAAATGTCAAAAAAAAATGCAAAGTAATGTCATCACGCCGTACTAGAACTGCGGGTCTAGGAACACATCCAATATACAAGCCGTATTCCCATAAATTTAAAATATAAAATAAAAGAAATATAAGCAAAGCTTCTGACGATCGCCGGTTCCTTTAAGTTTCGGTAGCATAGCCCACAAGAGAATAAATCTTCCGACCGAATCAAACTGAATCACAGTCCGAAAACGAAATCAGGATCTCGTGACCTTCCTGTGTTTTTTTAGGACAGTCCATTTTAGTCGTAAATTTCAAAGCCTATTGGAGAATTTTAAGACGATTTTTAGAAAGAATTCTCTGTATACATAGACGATTTGAGTGAATTGTCAAAAGTACTATCATGCATATGTATGTTGTAGAATACTCAGCTTTGCAGAAATATTACTTAATTTATATTATTTAATTATTATATATTAATTTATATATATATATATATATATATATATATATTAATATTAGTGTGTACTCGTATTTATTGGCGTACCAGTAAAATTATTTTACCTAATTATCTTACATTTACTTGTCTTTGGTAACAGCTTTATTATTTATGTACGTATTAGAAATAGATAAAATAAAGTTTCTAAATCAAAAACAACATTCTCGAGGACGAGTCACGCAGTGAGAGGCCAAGTTATTGCGTGGCCTCTCACTGGCCTCTCTAAAATTGAAACGTTTGGTTTCGCTACGCAGGCGTATGCGCTTTAAAATCATATATATATATGTATAAAACTAGCTGCGCCACGCAGTTTCACCCGCGTGGTGATAGATGATGATGATGATGAAAAAGTATCCTATATGTTATTTCAGCGTCTCATCTATCTACATACCAAATTTCATTAAAATCCATTCAGTAGTTTTTGCGTGAAAGAGTAACAAACATACTATATAATTTATCCATCCATCCATACTTTCACATTTATAATATTATAGTGGGACTAGCTGCGCCACGCAGTTTCACCCGTGGTGATGGATGATGATGATGAAAAAGTATCATATATGTTATTTCAGCGTCTCGTCTATCTACATACCAAATTTCATTAAAATCCATTCAGTAGTTTTTGCGTGAAAGAGTAACAAACATACTATATAATTTATCCATCCATCCAAACTTTCACATTTATAATATTATAGTGGGACTAGCTGCGCCACGCAGTTTCACCCGTGGGGATGGATGATGATGATGAAAAAGTATCATATATGTTATTTCAGCGTCTCCTCTATCTACATACCAAATTTCATCAAAATCCATTCAGTAGTTTTTGCGTGAAAGAGTAACAAACATACTATATAATTTATCAATCCATCCATCCATCCATCCAAACTTTCACATTTATAATATTATAGTGGGACTAGCTGCGCCACGCAGTTTCACCCGTGGTGATGGATGATGATGATGAAAAAGTATCATATATGTTATTTCAGCGTCTCGTCTATCTACATACCAAATTTCATTAAAATCCATTCAGTAGTTTTGCGTGAAAGAGTAACAAACATACTATATAATTTATCCATCCATCCAAACTTTCACATATATAATATTAGTGGGATTATATAGAGTTAAAAATTCGATATTCGGCCGGTAAGCGTCGGTGGCCATGGTTGTTCTTTAAGAATCATAGATAAAAAGTGTTGCGACATCAAACACGAAAGCAATTAGAACCTTGTGTCGAAACTGGCGTCAGTAGTAATCCATTATCGGTAGTATTATTAAATAATAACACTGGAAGCAAAATTTGGACAACTGTGTCTCTATGGAATCGATATCTTTCCGTAACTCTACATCATCGTTTACCTCTAAGGGATTTGCTGCTTGGATAAGTGTACATTCTGTCGAGTCAGTTGAGTCAAGTATATTTCGACTGACAAACATATGGAGGCAACACGGTCTGTTGTAACCCTCTGATATAAGGACATGAATTTACGTTAACCTGAATTAACGTTAAAAACGGTATATTTACCATGTATTGTATTTATAGTGAGCTCTCGATATATCGGCACAGTTGCATGCGCCATGTTCACGAGTAAACTGAAGTATCTGCGGGTAGGTATTGTTATGAGCAGACGAAACGGTCTACTCTCTTCCTTTCACGTTTCTTGCGAGTTCGAGAACTGTCGAGAACCTGGAGTCCAGTGGTTCATCTTTGCAAAAACCGAAGAAGTTCTGAAAAAATCTCGCGAGCAGATGCCGTGAGTTGTGTGTGTCGAGACCTAGATCGAGTTTCAAGTGACTATTGTGTCATTGGTAATAAGCCGGAACGCAAAAAAATTACAAACTTACTTTCATATCCTAATACATAAGAACCCTTTTGTTTAATGGGATTTTTTAATATCCTTTTTGTTAATATACTCGTTTATTAATACCATAATGTTTGTTATTGAATCACTGAGTCAAATTTCATCAAAACCGGTCTCGTAGTTTCAGAGTGATGTGCGTACAACAGCCTTAAATAATTGTATATAATATATTTTTGGCTTCTTCTAGTTAATCGCTAACAAAGTACACAATATCGATTGTAATTTAAAATTAATGAATATCTATGGGGAGTAACATAATATAATGTGAAATGATTTGAATGTACTGATTTGGCTCAGTTACAGTTTTATTAAAGGTACAGTATATAGATACAAGATGAATATATGTACAGATTGGATTTTAAACCGAATAGAAAATTATCTTCAAAAACATGTTACAAATCTTAAATCACAATTACGAGCATTGGATACAACTGCACAGCGGTGCCAGATATATACCTACTTTTTGGAATGCGAAATGTCTTACTTAGGCGGTAGGACACTTAAACAAAACCGTCTTCTGGGTGAACGAGACTCGCAAACCAATATCTCAACGTGACGTGCCTAGTACAATGCCCTTTAAAATTTAATTTCAGCACATCGGTCGTTTAGTTTTTGTGCCCGAAACAACAGCTAGAAGAATCGAAGGGAAACTAGAAATATACGAAAATATTTACCACATCATAGAAAATAATATCGCCGAAACAAGACATAAAATATCACCCGTAACACCCAGAGGACAGATCGCTCTAACACTGCACGCTAACAATTTTATATTCATTTTTTATATTTCTAAGAATAAGAGAATCCCTGATAAAATACGGCTGTATAGGTGGAGAAGGCGCGACGTGCTGTAATACACGACAGCTGCTTTATTTATGCCCTCAATATTTTACAAGCCATAAAACATCTTGGTCTTGAAAATAGGGACGGTTTTATGTTAATAGGTTTTTTGGGAATTCCGTTTTGGGCAAAATTTAATTGGCAAACTTTACCCGGAGTGGATTGTTAGGAGCGGGCGATATTCAGTTAGTGAACGATAAATACGTTGTCTTATATAACTTTTGTTGAGTTGGCTAGAACCTTTATGTGTGTAACGTTCTAAACGAACTGACTTTCAGGACTTATAGTTAAATGTCATTCGGCTAGGTCATGTATTCTTTATTATTATAACTTTATTTATTTCTAATGTTTTTATTTACTAGTTAACTAGCTACGCTAGGTATAGTTATATTATATAGCTATTTATTTATATATTAACAAAATCAACAGCTCTTGTATGTAAACAATATATCTTAAATTTTAAACTTAAAGCCAATAACGGATTTACATAATAAATAATGTGAATTCTTAGTCTTCTTACCCTTACAGTTTTGCCAATATCCGTCTGTATGCTGTATTTTTTATACTTGATAGTTGGTGTTTGATCACTACCTCACTTGATGTTCGGTGACGATCGGATCGAACACGGTATCATACTCGATCAAGAATAGCGACTAGCTCTCAAGGAAAGTTGCTGCAACACACTGTTAAGTGCATAATGGTTTTCAATCATGAAAGCGGATGATCTTCATAACCTAAGAGCTCTCATTGTTTTGAACATGTTTTACAACCGTTAGAAAGTATAAAGGCCACATAGAGAGATTATGGTACTTATGTAAGTATCTATGAATTCTACATATTTGCACATGTAATAAGACAAATAATTAGTTTACAGTACAAGACAAGTTAGGTGTTAGTGCCACGCTGTAACCCCGCAGCCGAATGGGCCGGCACGACCGCGGAAATACCACATTCCCACAAACACCGACGTGAAGTAACATAGCTTGCTATGTTACTTCTGCGTTTCAGTCGGTTTGTGGGAGTTTTCGGAGGCCTGATTCCCCACTTCCCTGTCTCACCTATATTCCCCTGCCTTCCTATCTTCCTTCCTCAAAGGTCAGCAACGCATCCACGAGACCTTATTACGAATTATTGCGAATGTCTGTGGGCGACGGTATCACTTTCCATCAGGTGATCCGCTTGCTCGTTTGCCAACGTATACCATAAAAAAGGTCAGTATATTAAAGTCCCGGTTACCTCGACGACCAGGAAAGTAGTTTGAACAGTTGTTTTAAATTGATTACATATTTTGCTTACTTATTATTTAATTAAGAAGTTTCTTCTTACGAAATCAGTCAAAAGTGGTTGATTTGTGAGATACATTTCCAGCTAATTCTAAAAGTCAGTAATACTAGAGTATTGCTACTAGGGAACTACAAACCAAATGATCACCGATACCAAATGTGTCCTAGTCATAGGAGGAAACCATACTAATACAAGAGTTGTAGAGCGAATTCACAGTTCATGCACCAAGTTAGAACAAACTCAATGCTGGAGCGATGGAAACAAAGATCAAAATATATTTCGTAACTTATATCTTTTTATGAAGTTGAACCAAAAATCAAGTTGAACAGTTTTAAGCCCGTTAAAATAATATGAAAGTGCTTAAACTTACAAAAGTTTCTATAAATATACATTTGTAAATGATATGTAATTTCATATTTATTTGAAATATTTCATGTACATTTTAGTCAAAAGCATGAAGTAAGTACTTACAAATTATGTCTAGTTATTATAAAAGATAATCTATTCCACTGTTCTGGCACTATTGTGCTCTGAATTTTGTATTCAAGCTTTAAAATGGAACACTATGTGAAAATTAGGGGCTCTCGGGATTTCAAAGTGGCAGTTGATTTTACCCACTACTTAATGAATATGCATGCGTTTTATATTTCAGCGCTGTTTACGTACTAGCCTGAATGTGATTTTGTATTTGCGTTAAAGCCACAACATAATTTTAAAATTATCCATCGGAAATATAATGGTCGAATTGTGGCAGTATAACGCCCTGTGGCCAGGTGAAGAGACGACCTGCGGAAGGCGGCTAGCAGTAATTGGATGCAGAGAGCTGAAGACCGAGTTCTGTGGCGTACATTAGGGGAGGTATATGTCCAGCAGTGGACGAATGTGGGCTGATGTTCATGGTGAAATATAACGGTTGAGATTTCACATTACTGCCGCGGTTTGTGGTATTGTAGATACCGGCCCTAAAGCAAGTAAGTGTGTCCTGCCCTTCAATTGCAGACCCCAGGTTCAATCCCTGGCTGGGTCAAATATTTGTAGAATAAACAAAACATGTTTGTTCTCGGGTCTTGTATATTGTGATTGTTGTTATTAATGTTATTAAGTGTGTCTTATATTTCCAAGACACAGAGAATATTAGAGCGGGTTTATATGAGTGTCTAAACGTTAATCACATTATAGATCAAGAAAACATTATTTCACTCTTCTTACCTATAATAACTATACTTTTTTTTTGTAGTTTCGTATAGAGTATTTTAAACTTCGGGCAGATTCACCCACAAGACTTGGACTTAGTAAATATATGCTACCAGATATTCCGACTCCAAACTGTGGTGTATAAGTTGCTTTACCTACTATGTTTTATTAATGTGTGCCTTAACCCCTATATAAACACTCTAGTAACATTATTATAGTTGGCGAACAGTGACTGTTTCGAAGGAATACGCAGGTCAGTGTCGTGAAAAACTAGAAGATATGTTTGATCTTTTAATTATGTGTTCTGTATTGATTTTTAATATTAGATATATATATATGTTTTCTCTAACAATACCATTTCCTGTAATTTTGCCAGGTGAAAGACTTTTGAACTGGTGTATCTTAGTGGGTAGCACCATAGAGTCAGATTATAATGATGGCGCAGAAGTAGATCGCGGAGTGTAACAGAGAGAATGCTATTCAAGCTGACCCACTCCGACGCAGATGGACGGGGGAATGGAGGAGGCAGTTCACATGCCTCCTCCTTCCTCCTTAGTCTAGTCACTGGTGGAGAGTGGGGAGACAGTCCACTGGCATGCACAGCCTCACACCACACGTCTAGGGGTGGCCTTGGTAAGTAAGGTCACCTCTTCATGGGTGCTGAATCAGCACTGCTTAGGCCCTCTTAAAATCAATCCAGGCCTGGGGTGAGATGGTGAATGCATATGCAAAACCCATCTCATCCCACCTTGGTGGAGGCCTGCTCACGGGGTAAAAGGGAAGTATGAAGCATGAAGAAGTAGTAAGAAGAAGCAGCATAAAGAAAAAAGCACAACATTTCCTCTCTAGAAAAATATATCAGAGTATCATATTTCTATTCAATTAGACACTCTGGTTGGATTAACCAACCTTTAGGTTATCCGCTTGTGCTTTTTGTAACGATAACATGAAAAAAACGCGCGGCACAATCTTTGATATTTGCAACAATTGTGATGATAGCTACGAAGAAATAATAGTCGATGATAGTATCCATTGTTTTGGAACAATTATGCTCTTTGATGGATGTCAACGTTGAACACTCAGTGGGCATTGCCATAAAAGTTTTTAAAATTGGAACAATTCCATTATGTGTTCCATATTTCCGTGGAAAAGTCATGTGTGAAAATGTGACCTTTCAATCAATACGATGCGATTGTACGACATGATTATGTGGGGTTCTCTATTTTTGTCAAATGAATAAATAACAGGAAACAACATTTTGTGATAGTAGATGATGAAAAAATGTCGTGTTTTGTAAGGGGCGGTGATGGACAAATCCAAAATCACGAGAGTTAGACTAAAGTCTTGAAAGAACTCATGCCCTCTCAAAGCTCATAAGAAAACCATAATTGCAAAATATACTTTTAAACCTTTTACTTTTGATAAGTGACTCGCAATGATTTTCATGATATTTCTCTAACTCTCGAGGTTTCAAACTTGGCCACCGCCTTTCTAATAATCCACACTGAATATAATAAGAAATTATTTTATATTGATTTGGTTACTTAGTATAATAATAACGGTAAGACGAAATGACAATTAAAAGCACTCAAACATATGAAACATAAAATTATAATGTATAAACTTAAGGAGATTGCATAGCTAGTACTTGTCCATACTAAAAGAAAAAACTCTTTTCTACCTGTTAACAAAAAATGACTGAAATCGGACAATGTTAAGAGGTAAAAAAGAGTTTTTTCTTTAAGTATGGACAAGTACTAGCTATGCAATCCTCTTAAATTCTTTGGACAGATTCACTTCAAACCAATATTTACTCATAAACATCAACGGCGCTCCGGGAAGCGCGGCCACGAGATTTACTATAACTGTAAAACATTGTCTCTCCTTGCGCTTTAGAAGCCTTCACAACAGCCTTTTCAATTCCGAGAACAGGTAACCACGATAGTCGATTACCAGATCTGGGTATCTTCTATTACCAAAGCTGCTACGCACCGCGGTTTTAGCCGCGTGGTGATGGATAATGGTAAAAAGTATCCTGTTTTACGGGATATAATATCCTTGCCAAATTTCATCGAAATCGGTAATGTCGTTCTCAATTTATAGCTTGACGAAGGAAAATAGGAATAAATTTTTTCGTAGGTATCCAAATATAAATATTTATTTCTTACTGGCTGCACTCTGCGGTTTCACCCGTGTGATGATGATGAAAAGTATGTCCTTCCCCGAGATATGAAAATTCGAAAAACACAAAAATCATCAAAATTTATCTAGCCGTTCTTGAGTTATGAATAGTGTAACAGCAACATGGTTATATATATATAATATAGATTTGCCATTATTTTTGAAAAATTTTCATTCTAGTTTAAATGCATGCAACATAAAATGTTTACATAGGTGTATTACATAAGTGTTTATTTGTTTGTTCAAAACCAAAATTGTGCCAAAATCACATCGTGCCATATAAATCGTTCAAAACATACACAACCTTTTCCATTGAATAAAGGTCGCGCTTCTTTGTAGTAGATATCCACCCTTTACTGAATTAAATCATGGACATATTTTCTCGGTCAACTACCGTATGTCCTTGGTTTTATGATAATTTTTATACGGACAGTAGCTAATGTTATGTTTTGTTGAATAATACAATCGTTTAATACTAGATAGGTAATTGTTAAGTTAATAAGTTCGAAGTAAACAACCCGACTGACGAGTGAAGAGTGAATGTTATTACTAGTTTAAATACTATTTTTGCGATATTCAGCTCATCAAACTATACTTTCCAAACATTCAATAGACAAGTGATTTGTGACAAAGTGATCTTTACAGCATTTGTACGAAAATCGATTGTTACGTGGCGTGAAATCAACTATATCATCCATCCTACCTTACTTTACACACTAATATTATCATTCATCACCACGCGGTTGAAATTGTAGAGCAGAGCTGATTATATTTCATACTTTTCTGTTGCATAAATCGATGTCATATTATTTAACCATTTCTTAATTATGTCAAATGAAATCTCGTAAATACCTTTATTACTGACTTACAATTACATTACCTTTATAAGGCAAAGTCTAAGGGCGAACCAATACCTTTTACCTGTGGACCCTTTGAAAAAGATAAGAAAAGAAGTGCCGGCCTGAAATCCTGTATGATTAAAGGAAAATTGAGAGGTTATTGGACAAGGGATGAAGCACGCAAAATATGATTTTCTTGAGGAAAACATGATAGATGTCGGTAAGAAATAATTGAGTGTTGCTTTAGAAGTTATTCCATTTTCCTTTATGAATCACCTTTTTGTTTTTTTATTGTTGTGACATCCAATCTGACAGTTTATTGTATAAAAAATGGCACTACATAGAATTCAAATGTTTTTAAAGTTACTTAGCTATGCTTTGTGGCTTCACACGTTTATTAAGTAATTATTCAACAGGAACGTGTTCAAGCATAAATAGTGGTATATGAGAAATTCCAGGATATCATCTACCCATGTTATTAGTTTTAGTCACACCAGCTCCGTAGTTTTGGCGTAAAATTGTAATAAGAATTAAAACATTTGCATTGATACTATCTATGCGTGTACTTATTACCATTGATAAAGGTGAGCCAAAAGTGCGCGGTAAGCTCAACGTGTTACAAAATTTAGGAAAATGTAAGACAAACTCCAGTGTTTGTATTGACCTAGATTTACTAATATTGTTACTTTACTTCATGAGCTAAATGAGGTGTGACTTTCTTATAAAAGCGCTTTTAACTCGCTTTAAAACTCTAAACTAAAACTGGCACTAAAGCTTTTAATCGTGGGCAACGTTTCCATGATGAACATTAATTTGTTTAATATTTTCTACCGACTTCGGCGAGACAAATGGGACGGTTATGTTTATGTCCAGATTGTGGTATGCATATATCCATTTGTTCCCTCATAACTTCTATCCATAACTTATCACAATTTGACTAATGAAATGTCATTGAAAGCATCTTGTTTTTCGCTGGTCATATGCTATGTGACGATTTTAAGACTTGAAGGCCTTTATTAATGAACGTTGCGTAAACATAGATTAGGCGTAACATGCTTTGTCTTGCTTTCACGCGTGACATTTACTGCAAGCGAAAAATTGACAGATGTTTTAACTACTCCGGGTTTACTACAAGTTTATTAATAAGGCCGTATATGAAGAATGTATATGTACCCCTAGCGGGTACGAAGTGAAAAACAAATAAAAATCGCCCCACCCTATCATATAATAATAATAATTAAATAATTAAACAAGGATTTTAAAAGTTAGTAGGGTAGGGTTTGGTACGTTATATGATTGTCAAGCGTAGCGTATGCTTAATATATACCATCAAAATCATGAAAGCTAAACTTGTGAGTTATGCATTATCTAGGTCAAACAACAAACCCTAAACGGACAAATATGTGTGATGTGACTCTGCAAAAACCCCAAAATATTTTAATTAATATATTAAAGTTCAAAAGCCGACTGCTAAAAAATCACGTTTTGAAAAGTACCAAACAAGAAAATTTTCTCATCTGAAAGTGTTAAGTTCAAACTATTCGATATGTATCGTGTAATAAATAAACAACTTAAATGTGACAAATATGTTATCTATTGTATTTTAACTGAACACTACTATGAAAATTTATAAATACAATAAAATATTGATTACCGGTAAAATTTTTATTTGATAAGTACACGATACATGTCGATTAGATTGTACATAACAACTTTAGTCCAGTCATTACGTCGAAATAAACGAGTTAGAAAAGAAAGTGAACCAGAAAAGTTAAATTTTGGATATTACGTGGGGCCTAGAAAAGCTTAACGTGAAAAAACTCGACCAAGATTTCTTGGTTTGCAATTTCCGCCATCTTGAAAAAAGCGGTTAATTCAGTTATTTCACCTCCGCTATTCGTCGAGATACGAGCATTGTGATGGAATACTTTTTGTTACTTTTTTATGCTCTATACATTTTTCACCTACCGGTTATCGAGATATCGATAAAGTCAAATGTACAGGCAGTGATATTAGTTTTTTGCAATTTTCTAATTTTGGTGTTAGATATCGAGAGGATGTCTTTTATAAAACTTGTATTAGGTGTTACAACCTACAATTTAGTACTTAGTTTTTATTATTTTGGACAAAAATTACGCTGGCCGCAAAGTCGGTGAGTTCATGCACAGTTTCGATGAATAACCGCTCGCTCAAAACGGGTCAAAAAGGAAACAAAATTAATAAATGAAGCAGAGAAATTTGAATTACACACGTGAAAGTTTAGAATCCAAAATTTTATAGATTGTATTTTGTTATATATATTTTTAGTCATTTCGAAGGTCCTGTCTGGAGATGTTCCTCCTCGAGACCCATTTTTTAAGTTTTGGAGACTCTCGGAATGTTCGAAATGATGGTGAGATGTTTAAAACATCATCATCATGTGTACCTACTGATATTATAAAATCTTTAAAAAAAAAGTTAAAACTAATTGAAATAAAATTAGAATTCACCAGTCTTCAAACAACAGAACACGTGTTAAAACTGAATGGACTTGGACCCGAGAAGTTGCCCAAAATAATAAAAGTGAGAAAGCCAAAAAAAAGGAGTCGTAGGATTGATTTTGGATTCAATTGAAACTCATATGTGAGGAGTGTTTGTTGAAAAGGCTGTATTTCCCTATTCAAAAAATAAATAACTTTTTATTTTTTTCCAGAAACTATACCTTAACTCCCATCCATTGTGTATAAAATACAGATCGCAAACCATGTATTTCCAGTGCTAAAAAATATTTAACTTTGACGTTCTGACCAAAATTGAATTATTTCTGTGTATAAAACATATTTCAATGAAAAAGTCTTATTTTTCATATATTTTTTTTTATCAAATAATTTTATTTAAAAGGTAAAAAAGAATTAGTAAACTAAATCTTGCTAAACGTTATTAGTCTACTAAAAATGGAGTTTGTTCGATTCATAAATATCGATGTTTTGTTACAATTAAAACATTTACGTACCTCTAATTATCAGTTTACTATGTCAACGTAATGGTCGGTGGCTGTGGCATTTAGAAAAGTTTAGAAAGTCACTTGCGTGTCTAATAAGTATTTTTTTGTATTGGGTCTCTTATTTAATTTTCAAAATACAAAGATAAAATAATCGCATTGTTATATAAAAATGGATGCGGTTGACGATATTTCGAAAAGTGACCAATTAGTTTTATTATATGGCGTATTTCTAGAATATTCAGATTAAAAAGCCTTAAAAGTTATATGATTATTAACGGGATATTTACCGTGGTAAGGTTGTGGAATGAGCTCCCGATATTTCGGCACAGTTACATGCACCATGTTCACGGGAAGACTGAAGAATGCGGGTGGTTGGTCAAAAAGTTTAAAAGTTAGGTGCAGACATAACGATCTACCCTCTTTCTTAGTCTTTTGCTACGGTTATCACTGGAACTCGAACTCGATCCTCCATCCAGATTTGGATTAATAATAATAATAATATTAAATAATAATAATAAACTAATAATAAAATATAATACATACTTTCTTACATAAAACAACACTAATTAACTCATAAACTTAATACAATCACAAATAAATGTGTTGCATGGCATAAAAAACAGATCAACATCTGGGTCGCTTGCAATCAAAGCATTGAGCAGATCGACGGCGTGGGCTGTGGGTGCATACCGTGCGGCGCACGTGCGCCGTGCAAGTGGTATGATATGTATGCGAAATTAAAACGCCAAATGGCTAGACGGTGTTGATGTAATTTGGAGTGTAGGTATTTTAGAACGCGAAATAACATAATCTTAAGCCAGACGAATGTTCTTTTTGTGTAGTAATTTTCCGTAAGTAGGTTTCGGAGCAGCCAGTAGACAAATACTTTTGCAACAGTGTCTTGAAAGTAATTTAATTAAATTGGTCACTTTTTGAGTATAAGACTGCCTGTCCATTAACGCGGAGCGAGGCGCTCGGCCGCATCGCTCCGCCATCTCGCTCCGCTGCCCCGCACCGCTACCACGCGCTGTTTTCGAAATGTATGAGTTTCTAAACTAGCTCGCAAATTCCTGTCCACTGGAGCTGAGCGGATATTTTATGCAATCCTATTGGTTGATATTTATCCGTTTCTCCTCTCCGCAGCCTCGCTCCGCGTCAAAGGACATGCAGCCTAGCAAAACTTGTTTCGTACGACAAAGTCAACAAAATATATTAAATTGAATTAAAAGTTTAAGATAACAAAGTAGCGATTCAATATAAACGTTTAACGTAGCTGTTAACTTTCCAGTTTATGTTTTAATCACGGGAACATTTATTGCTTCGAAGTCTTAGTAAAGTGTAATTACGGGTCAAATTGGATTTTTCTACAAAGCACACACATTTTACGGCTAGGATATGGATTTTTATATGAAAGATACAGCGAAACATAATTATGTGTGCATTGTTGGCGTTTCTCAACCCACATGCGCTTTTGCTTTCACAATAATTAGAAAACTAACAAAGAACGTGATCAACCAGTTTACTAGAGTATTTTCGTTTTCACCTTTCTGCGATGTTTTGTTATTTCAAAACTAACTTCAAATAGCGGAATATAATTCATATCGCAATCACATCGGTTAATCCCTATTATTCGAATATGAAATAAGTTTATGTGAAATAAAAAGTATAATACAGAATGAACTATGTTTTGTTGTTTTATGTATGTTTTCCAAAATACATTGAATTTCGAGTTCTAAATTATGTTTACGAAAACTTACTCCCGGCCGCGCGGAAACAGATTTCGCTGACTGACCCCGGTATAAAATGGTCACTGCTGATGTTTTATGATTTTAATAAGACGTAGTACTATTAAAATACCCTTTTATATTTTTTTCTTTTCTTTTGCCTTTAGGTTTTTTGTTTTTTTTTATTTTTTTGAGATTTGATTGATGTAATTGAACATGCTAGCAAAATATAGAGAAATAACTGCACTCGTAATTTACATACATCGAATTTTTAAAAACAATTTTTTTATTCGGAACTTGTTTTAATTTTGGAATAAAGGACATAATGATATATTTGTCTCTTTGTTTAAACAAGTTTTTGACTGATTGAAAATGCGAGACAATTACACTATTATACAAAAACAAAGTATACCTACTTGACTTGTTGCGGGGACATGTCTGTCCGGATAATGAGTTTATTAATGTGACATCATCGAGGACAGATCTGTTCAGATAATTGTATGTATAATGTTATTTGGTCGTGAATTGTATCTGCTGGTTTCCATCACAGGGCAGGGTATCACATGTTTCTAATGTTCACTTCTACACTATAGTCCTTCAAATCTAAGAGATACCGTTTGACGTTTCATACTTTTCAAGATGAAATAACTTTGTACAGGCGTAACTCACACAATTTCAATAACCTTCACCATAAAACCATGGAATTATGACCTCGTTTCAAGGTCACGTAGTCTGGTGCTTTTTTGTTTTTTGCCGTAGTGTTGCAACTTTTCTTACTCACTTCTATACGAATAAGCGGTAAATATATACGAATAATCAAACTTTATTGGTAACTTTTTTGAAAGCTGTGTAGTAGTTTTGGAGCATATTTAATTCAAACAAACAAACAAATCTTTATTATAACTTAAATTATAATTTAAATTATTATATTAATTAACTTATAACATTAATTTTACTAATAGAAGTATTTATTTTAAAGTAATGTAATTTTAAATAAATCTTTGTAGGCAAAATTGTTCGTGTCTAACCAATAAAACAGTTTTTTTAATCTGGCAACACTGCCAATGACTACTACTAACTGACCTATAATTATAATCTTTGCAGTGTCGCGCCATTATTTGAACTGATTGTGTATTTCGTGCGTATTTTTTTCCGTTTGTATGTTTTATGATAATTCGTGACTTGGCTATTACATTTATGGACTGATCGTTCTGTATTTAAGCAAAATTCTGAAGGAAACTCACAATAATGAAATTTAAGTCTAATAAACCATACGTTAGCAATGACATTAACTAGTTTATATATAACATCATTGTACGTTAGTTTATGACATGAAAATTGAAACTTTTTATGTAAATTAAAATCTCATCTCTGTTTAAATACCTTTTTTTTTTATGCAGAGGAAGATTTTATATCCTGATCACCAGCCCAGGGTAGAGCTGGTGCGCGTGTGGGAGTCTCCGCCAGAAGGGCAGAATACCAAACTTCTGCGGTGTTCCATCGTCATCGACAGGTGGCGGGGGGCCGTGGGACCATTCGTATTCACCACAGCCCCCACCGATGTCGCTGCCCGCCCGCGCAGGCCCAGCCTCTGGGGAGGGTGTAAAGAGTCCTCCCCACTACCACCTCGTGGGATGGCCTGGAACACGCAGGCCATCCACACCTCGTGAGGACCTAATCCCAATGGGGGGCACCGGCCGTCCCCACAGCCGATACCCCAGGTCCTCTGAGCGGAGACGGAGTGCGAGCCCGATCGGCTGGCCTCCGTGTCCGCGCTCTCCGGAGCGGGAGAGAGGGATCTATCTCCCTCTCACGCTCCTCGGCCTCTCTCTGCAACATCACAACCTCGCAGAAAGAGACCATCGCCTGCCATGACTTCTCATCGTCGACCATCTTCGTTAAAATGGTCGACAAGGAGAAGTCCGCCCCCACGACTGCAACCAGGGACTGCCGCACCTCGACAGCCCCTGGGCAAACCTCCAACACGTGCTGCGCGGTTTCTTCTGCGCAGCCGCACTGGTGGCACCCAGGAGTCGCCTCCCTCCGGACAACGTTGCACAAGTACCTGTCTGTTTAAATACCTGTACCAACCTAATCAAGTTTATGTATACTACTTAGACCAAATCCGCCTGCACAGCGTGGTGTATATAAATTCGTAATCGATTAGTATATATAGAGAAATGATGTCTAGATCTCCTAAGAATCGGATATTATACTAACCGATTTCTTGACCCCATCCCTATTTTATAATCTGTCTAAACTGTCAAACAATATCTCTTAGATTTGAAGTACTATAATGTTATAAAAAGATAAGTAAGTTTGTTTGTGAGTTTGTACCTGAGAAGCTATTGATACGATTCTGAAAAATCTTACGTTACAAAAATCTGTCCTTAAGTACCAGAAACAACGTTTTATTTCGACTAGCTTCCACCCGCGGATTTGTTTATAATGCTACATTCAACTTTGTGAATGGTGACTTTGAGATTTTTATGAAATATGTAGCTTTTTATACCGGTACCGCGCATGCTAAGCCTCTAACAGAATTTGAAAGCTCTTCTAAAAAATAATACTTAATTAACGTTTCAAGCACCTCCATAACAATTTTCTACAGATTCACGCATTAAATGACTATCCGATAGGAAGATTTTCCGGGTTTGAAAGTGGCTTAATATTTTAGCCCAAATAACTACCCAAATGTTCAAAAGTTTAGAGGTCAGAGTAGTTCATTTATCCAAACAGAGAAATACTTATAATATTAATTGGATGACCAAGATCTTTTATGTTGTTATGAGTATGTCGTTGAGTCGCTGGCACAACTGCTCCAGGGTTGTTTGAGGTGTTGGATGAATAACAGTCGATGATGCTGATGGTGCTTTATGCGATCTCGAGTGGCCCTCCAACCCAAGCAACCCTCATTGTGGTCACAACTTGGATGGGCGTCTGGTAGTGGCATTTTCAACTGAGCGTTTCCGTGCTTTGGAGGACACGTTTGGCCATCCCGCGTCTTGAGGCTATGTCGATGGTATGGCTTTCAGACGTCCTGAAAAATTTGACACTAGGCCTGGTCATCAGCCAACTAACAAGCCGCACTGGGCCTGTGTGGTGGATAAGGCCCACATTCCTCTCCCTGAGAGGAAAGCCGCAGTGGCACAATTGGAGACGTAATAGAATACCGTATCCGTTTTAATATATATCTCTAATAATATAATAACTTTATTCATTAATTCCCGTCTAACTAAATCAACACATAAACGACTAACCAAACTGAACACTTTATAGCCAAAGAAATGAGTATGACAGTTCACTTGCCCACTTCTTTACACAAATTTTACGATCACAATTCCGGGATACGAGCTCATAAAGTAAATTAACTACGATCTGAACACCTACTGAAATTAAACGGATTGCGCTATACGGTAATAACTAGGGAGATTGCCGTTTCAGTGCGCAATGAAAGTATTATTGGTTTCTAATAAGCCTCCACACATTTAATTATGTTATTTGTACCACGGTCTTTAACATATTTTAAGATCCTCCATTAAGCGAAGATTGCCTGAAGGAAATCATTTAAGGTGTATTTGTAGTAATCGTAATTAGTAGTAGCAGTACTAGCTGATAATATTGACACCGTAGACGGCAAGACACGTATACAACTCTATTTTTGCTGTTTTTTTTTATTGGATAGGTTGGCAAACAAGCAAGTGGCTCACCGATGGGAATAATACCGTCGCCCACGGACATCCGCCATACCAGTGGTCTCTAGGATGCGTTACCGACCTTTGAGGAAAGAAGAGATAGAAGGGGTGAGGGTGGAAGGGAAGAAGGAAAGAGAGGGCAAACGGGGAAAGGGGGAATCGGGCCTCAGGAACCTCGCACAAACTGACGAAACGCAATAGCAAGCTATGTTACTTTACGTCGGTGTTATGTAGGAGTGTGGTATTTTTCCGGTCGTGCCGGCCCATTCGGCTGTGGGGTTGCAGTGTGGCACTACCACAAAAAATATTAATATTTTTGCACATTAATGCTTTGTTGTTTGTTCAAATGGTTTCAGAAATATATAGCGTTCACTTTAAAGCATAGAAAATACATTAAAATTTAAATGGATAACTTATTTTACATCTGTCCATGTAACATTTATTGCTTTGAAAAGCTGATCATAATTGATCCTTTTTGCTTAAAAAGATCGCCTCTAAGTTGAAGCCATAAGGTCAGAACTAATGTTGTTAGGAAGTTACAAGAAACAAAAACAGATTAAATTTAATACAAAACAAGATTGCTTGGACAGTGCGCAGACGTCGTAGAACCATAGATGCTTAGTTAAATTCATCAAACTTACTTCCCTACCTGGTAGAAAATTTGATTAAGCAAGTCTCAACTATTTTGCCGGATAGTGGGATTTTCAGGTATTATCTTGACTTATTTCCTTCCGTCCAGTATCCAACATGGCGTAGCGACTGTTAGGCTATAATTGTGGTTCCATAACAACTGAGACTGCCGGATCTAGATATGTATATAGTTTTTAATTAGCTAAATCATGAACAGGCTTACTAGTTAAAATTCATTTTTTTTTCTAATATTCTTTGAAAACGGTACA
Organism: Selenia dentaria; assembly: GCA_917880725.1. Taxonomy (NCBI): domain Eukaryota; kingdom Metazoa; phylum Arthropoda; class Insecta; order Lepidoptera; family Geometridae; genus Selenia; species Selenia dentaria. The sequence goes on along the minus strand of OU862888.1, from coordinate 11,891,171 downwards.
ATCGCTAGGCCCATCTGGTGCCTCGAACAGATGCATTTCGTTACAAGTGACGATATGACAGTAGAAATGTTCGCAGTACTTTTCTAGACGAACTTATTCATAAGAGTTCTGCTGCTCATACAAACTGAACATCATTAAATCTGAACTATTATAAAGAAGGAACCAAAATCTACTTAGAGGAAGCATATAATTCCTTGAAACGTGTTATTAAAGTGTTTAGGAAATCTGTCCCTATGATATAATAAATACATTAATAGACACGAAAGTTTTAAATTATATTAATAAATTATACAACAAGCATTTAAAACTTATAAGTACATACATTAAATCACGCATGTTTCCCACAAGGGTAGCTTAGTACCCTTAATTTCCATTCATTATGACATGCCACTTTTTCGCATTCATTCTTTACACTCTTTATATACTTTCATCGTTTGGATAGTCTAGGCGATAACATCCATGTGTCCATAACATCTCTGATTTGATCAGAATTATGTTCACCGACGTCTTTTTCCATTAATGCTCTCCTTGTAAACTTGTTTTGTCAATCTTTACTTCTCCGTCCCTTTGACAGGTCCGAATTGAGGTTCTCAGGCCCCATAGGTACTCTTATAAATACATATTCAAATTCTCCGAACATATTTCTTATCACATTGTTCTTCACTATTATTCAAAAATTCAACACATAAATGTTTTAGTTTTCATAATCTTATCTTATTGTTTCTGAATGATAGTAGTGTTTATACTCATATATGGTACTAAGATTCACAAACAAAGTTCTTAAAAACTATGACTCGTAAAATGGCCCATACCGCATAGTTTGTCGGATAACCACGTAGATTAAAAATTCTTTCTCCTCCCTCAACTGGGAGATGACGCTAGGTGAATTTATAATGTCACTTTATCTACCTATTCTACATGTTTTCTTTTCACAATACAATGTTTTGATTAAACCTGATGAGGCTTACAAGATTTAAAGATAAGGTTAAAAATGTATGCCCAAATTGAATACAACAGTAGGGGGTCTCCGCAAATAACTGGCGTTTAAACCTATCCATTTCTACTTCAAACTTTAATCTAGTATTTTTACCAGAAAATACATTTTAAAGCTGCTAGCATGCATAAACGTGATCGCTCACAACTCACATCATTATTTCGCCAGTGCGTAGTTTCCCGTTCCGGGGTTCTCGTCAAGGCACGGCCCCGTCACGTCTCCTCTCACCCGTCATTTCGGACCCTCTTCAATCGTCGGCTCCCAAATTGAATTTGATTCGTAACTACGTCACTCGGTCGTTTGTCTCTGCATTGATAGGTTATTTTTCCCAAATAAAAGTTTGCTAGTTTTGATTGGCAACATTTCTATTTCTACTGTGACCCTGGTAACACTAGTGGGTAAAGATCGTTACTTCATTCAGATTTTTTATGGTTCCTTCACACGTATTTTGCTGATGAAAACAGTACAGTAACATGTATTACAAAACAGCTTATTGTTTTCTGAGGTGGCTGACGAATGAAATGCTTTAGTTGCCACATAGCCCGGTAAGCTAAAAAAGGTAGTAAAGAATTGTTGACAATCTTTTCAGTCTCCGTCTATCAGTTTTGTATATTTGTAGATGTTCCTCTTTAAATTTGTATGGAATTACCATTAGTCTCCGATCCATTAATTTTGATACCATTATGATTTCGGGAATATAAAAAATGAGATTTAGATGAAATCTCCAGTGTACAATCGATAACCACAGGGTTAATAAACGTGATAAAGTCTTTTGAATTGACATTACTACTACACACCTAACAACATATTATGAAATTTTCATGACAAACAAAACATTTTAATTATCGATGGGCATTTTTATATCATACCATAATATTCTTATCTCACTTAACTATTAGCGGAAACCACTATTAATGGATTCAATTTTAAAATGCTCTTTAGCGAAAAACTCGTTCTAGATAATACATAGCTATGTGTCATAAAAGTACTAGATGTCACGTACCTAATCTTTTTTTAATGCTAAAAGTAGGCAGACAGGCAGGCGGCCTTCCTGATGGAAAGTGGTCACTGTCGCCCACAGACCATATATGGTCTGTGCTGTCGCCTATAGACGTTTGCAACACCAAGGTCGTTGTCAACGCGCTGCGGATCATTAAAGGAATAGAAGTTGTGAGGATAGCGGGGGGTAGGAAAAGGGGAAGGGAGGTGGAAGGGAGGGGAAGGGATGGGGGAAGGAGATAGGAAGCGGGGATTGGCCTCCGGAACCTCCCACAGGCCGACTGAAATGCAATAGCGAGCTATATTACTTATCGTCGGTGTTATGTGGGAGTGTGGTCCTTCCCCGGACGTGCCGGCCCATTCGGCTATAACCCATAGAGTTCCAGCGTGGCACTATCACTAAGCCACTGGATGGAGGAAGCATATGTTCAGCAGTGGACGTTCTACGACTGAGACGATGATGATGGACTACCAAGGTGTAGGTACACATGTGTACAAAAAGTAGAAGATTGAAGCAGGCTAAAATTTACAGTTAAATTACTCAGTGTTAACTAAATTATCAATACCAAAATACTCAGACGCAATATTATCTCAGTCTTTACTTACTGCGTGTTTACTACCACAAGAAATCAAAACCCATAATATTATCCTCTGCGACATTAAAATATTCATACATACATACCCACATCAAAGTACCTTCATCACATAGTAGACTTTGATTTCCAGTTTTTTACGCTTTTTGACACTTACTGCCCCATCTCGCGTAGATTCAATGTCCCTTGGATAGCATCTAAATTACTTTGTGAAGACACTTCGGAGATTAAAGGGGTGTCTGGGTGCCCGAAGCGTGTGTGCGAACACTTTAGTATAGATGGGTGGAAAATTATTGCTTTTATGTGTTATAACATCGATATATGTATAGAACTGCATAAAAAGTGTCTTCATTGATTACTACCGTCTACACGCGACGTGCGCGTTAAATGCAAACTCAAGCAAGAGGCCTACCACACGCCGTGGATTTCCTAACGATTACCTTCACTGAAATCCAAGCTCGAGGTAGGTATCTAACCGCAGTCCGCAAGATTGGCAGCCAAACTCCTGAGCCATCATTGTTTCAAAACTTCTTATAAAGGAATGATATTAAACACACTAATCCGCCACGCACATGGACTTATTTTATTATCAGTTCACAAAACGTTTTTAATCGTAATGTATAAAACGCCTTATACGTTACGATCATTAACACGTTTAATAGTTAACTGATATTTTTAGTCGCGTATAACTTATTTTATATGCACTTAAAACAGATACTTGGACAAAAAATACTGTTAAGAACTTATAAAGTACTCTTTTGCGCAGACTTTAAATAGTATAAAACGAAGGAAACAACTTCTCACTCAACTTAAACTGCTCATATTTTATAAAGTAACATTGATATACAAAGTTTACAAGTCACTGGACTATACGTAGCCTGTAATTGCTTCGAGTTGCAGTTAAGAGTTCAAGAGGGCATGAGAAGTTACGAGTCTACAAGTCTTGTGAGCAACTTGCCTTAGCTGATATACAGTGATAGACAGTATCAAAACTTATATTGGGCGTTTCCTACGTACACTTGCATAGATATTTCATATACCTATAAGAAATTATCTAATATTTATAAGGTTCGATAAGAAGAAATAAAAGGACGGTTAATAGTCAAACGTCACTTTCAATATATCTTTACATGTATATTTTTGAGCTTACCTAACTATATGAAACATTTTAACAATACTATTAATAGGTACCATGCCTACATAAGTTATGACAGTTATCAAGGAATTTTAACTATCACATTTTGAGTAGGCTCGTTTCGACTCTTTCTTTGTCTAGAATTTTATTAAGCATAAAATGTTTACCCGATATCTCGGCAACTATGTGCTTTAGGGCAAAAGTCATTGAGATCATAATTGTAATGAAATTCTCGTGAGTTTGATACATACTCAACTATTACTATAAACCGGCAATCCACTCACGTTAGGGATCTAATACGTCGACCCGGGTTTAGAGCATGTCCGATACTCATCTTCAGGGCGAGTGCGCCTGCGAGCTCCCGGCGGGCACCCGGGTCGACGTACTCGATCCCTAACGTGAGTGTTTTGCCGGTTAATAATATTAGTGGAATAAATATTGTAGAAAATAAAATATTGCATTTTTTAATACTTGTTAATATTTTTGTGGCCCGTTTAAATATAAAATATACTCGTACGTTTAATATACGTTATCCTGGGTCGACTACCGAACGTAATTGCAATGTCGCAATATGTTTTACGTGGTGACGTTGGAGTTCCCACAGTTCAGGGCAATTCCCGCTCAATTTTTACATTTAACGTTTTATAAATCAAAAAGTATAAACATCAGAACAAAAGGATGAAACAATAGTTGTAGAAAATAAACTGATCTTTAAAATTGTTAGATGCAGTTTATTGATTATTCCAATATTTTAATACTTATCGGCCGAGATATAAAAACATTAAATGGGCCATAAATCGTAAACGGAAATTTTGACAAAAAAGTTTTCGGGCAATTAAAGATGCGAAGTTGTAGTCTGTACAATAATGATCTCAACAACTTTTGCCTTAATGTACATAGTTTCCAAGATATCGACCAATAACTTTTTTTTGGAATGGCACTTGAAACTTCACCTGGATCTGTCAGCATTTTGTTATTTCATGCTTAGTAAGTGACCCCTATCCTTATAAAATAAAAAACAGACCGGAAATTTAGTGCGAGGTTGACCATAAAAAACGACTTTTTACTGGCCTGGTTGGCATGATAAGTAACTAATTCAATTTAGACATTGATTTTGAAAAGTTTCAGAAGAAAAGTCAAGCAAGCCTTGCTTTCGCCCCTTGGGTGTTGTAAACAAACAACAACAAAGAAGAATGCAAGTGTAAAATTACAAAAGTTTACCTCATGAAACTGGGTGTTTATTAATTTTATGTGTGGGTTAAATAAGTGAAAATAGTAAACTATTCATTTCCCTTACTTGGTAAGAATCATTGCTCCAATATAAATGTGCAATTAGCTACCCACGTTCAATTTGTGCATGAAACTAATGTACTCTAAAAAAGTAAAAAAGCATAAGCAAAAGTCTACTCTCATGTAGACTTTTGCTAAAGCATTATTTGAATAACTATAAAGTAACTTGTTTTTCTATGATCAAAAAAGGAGGAGGTACTCAATTCGACTGTTTTTTTATGTTTGTTAGCTCATAACTTTCGACTGGGTGATCCGATGCCCAAAATTATTTTTTTGTTTGAAAGCTGGTGTTTCCCAAGTGACAACAATCAATATACATCAAATTCGGCTCAGTAGTTTTCGAGATACACTCCAATAACTGAATAGAATGGAAGTTTATTGTTAAAGTTCAGAAGGGGAGAACGGAGTCAATTATGAATTAGTACCACCACAGTCTGATGTTTTACCAAAAACCATAACGTAAACTTTGGCAGAGCAAAAAACATTAAATTATATAATTGGGGCCGGAAGATTCTGGAGTGGAGATCACGGACCGCTAAGCGCATCGAAGGTCATCCACCGACAAGGTGGACAGACGATCTCATATAAGCCACAGGACGACGTTGGGTACAAGCCGCTTCCATCTGGTCCCTTTGAACATTTGGGGACGGCTATATGTTCAGCAGTGGACGTCCTACTCAGATGATAGGATTTAAATGTTATTGGGACAATCGATATTCAATTCGTACACGTAGTATGGTACTGGTATTACCTATCACGTTAGGTCCTTGAAATAATCTCGAAGACTAAAAACGTTACATCAGGTTCTGTTATCTAGTATACATTGAGTGAACGGTAGCCGACTTATAACTGACAAACATTGAAGTTTGCTGGGTAAGTTCAGGCCCTGGCTCGACTGACACTGCTGAATTTAGATAGCATTATCATCGAGCCGCATTTCAGTTTGATAGCTCTGCATGTATTGCGAGTTTGAATTCAATTAACTCGATGTTGCGTGGGTGATGGATGAATATGAACTAGAGTTCGTTGCTATTGTAGTTTTAGATTTGTGATGGAGTGACTGTTGAAATAAATTGATGTTTACCAGAGTGTAATACTCGTAGTTGCAAAAAACAACATGAGATTAAAAAAATCTTATATTAAAATGAGATTTATGAAACAAAAATGTTTTTATTGAACGAGGTATTAATAACGTTAAAATAATACAAATTTGTGAAAATACGCTCATAAAACATTTGTTGGTTGGTCTAAGCACAAATAGTATAAGTATAAACTCGTTAGCGTAACTACGCCAGTACGAATTTACTGACAACAATTTTAAAGAGATTAAAATTATTGTCATCACCTTGCATCTATCGGCGCATCTGCACAGATATTATGAATTAATTATTTTTTTACCAATAACGGAACTGACTTATACACCAAAAAGTGTGAAACAACTTGAATAAGTCGGTTTCATGATAGTTCAAAAGTACATATTATCACAATATTGTGCGCATTGTACCGACTTCGACAAGTTATTTCAAATTTTTTGGTGTTGAACACGGATCACTTTTTGGTAAAAAAAAAATTTCATCCTTTTTAGTGACCCTTGCTACTTACGGAATCGATTGGTATTCACTGTCAATGATGATATCATCAGGATAGGCGTTACACTTTTTAGTTATTGGAGTGTAACTTAGAAACTGTTTGACCGAATTTGATGAAATTGAAATAGGGCAACTTCGGAAGTACCTACACTGAGAAAAATGGCATTTTGAGATAACCTCTCTCTAATGTCTCTAAAATAGGTGCATTGTCTTTTATTATGGTGATAATAGGTCAAAATGAAACTATAATAGAAAAGTTAAATGATGTAATTGAATTGACTGGGTAACACAACATATGATTATTGTCACCTTAAAAATAGGTCACATAAAATAATATTACTTTCTTCATAGATTAATAGCACGTAATAGTAAATAATCCACTCTCATACGAAGTTGAATGACAGTAACACTATTTAGTAGGATATAAATAATGTGCCAATCATACATTTCAAGGTATGTGCATCGAATTTTTATATTATCTTTCATGTTAATTTATATACAATCCATCAAATACTATTACAGAAACATCTCATTATAGTGTAAGCATTAAAGTAATAATGATGTCATATAATTTTATGTGAATCACCTTAAATACGATTACATAGACTGATATAAGAGTATGCATCAAAACTATAGGACTGTCCTACAATATTAGTGTGACAGCACGACGACTCGGCGAATCGAGCTGTCACAGATAGGTTTCAACTGCAGTCGGTGCAGACGCCTGGTCTTGGAATGTTGTTTCGTAATTTTCTCTCACGTATGACTCAAACCAAACAAAGAGTAATAACTGATTTTAAGTCAATTTTCGTAACTTTTCATCATACCCAGTGACGTATTTAATGCAACTAGATTTCAACTATTTAGTGTATGGATTATTATTTATGATAAAAGGTACTAAATTTCTTGAAATGCAGTTTTTATGGTGGCGTGATTTCTATAGTGGCATGATAGCAATTTAACTTATGTGCAACAAGTTCATGTTCAACCTTAACACAGATTTGCTTTCACACTACCGATTCAAGGACACATATCGATCAACCAAGTCATCGTTAATAATAGGAATATTAATACGCAAGTGTAATATAATTGGTAGGACATAATTAAAGCTATAAGGAAATCATTGATAAATAGTGGGAAAAATAATATAACATAACCCACAATATGAGGAAAGTATACTATGAATGGTATACTATAACTGCATATATGAGAAAGTCATCGATTATATCTAGGAAATATAGAAGGACATAACTTGAGCTATGAGAAAAGAAAACAAAAATAGTAGGAAAGGCATTTAGTCTTAAATACCGTTATAATCAGCAGCAGTGGTATCATCGTACATTTGGTGACATCAGTATGCTCCCTACTTTAAGTGAATTCATCATACTTTAAGCTGAATTCAGGTCATTTATGATTGCCATTTTTCTCAGTGTATTAAAAACAAACTACACTACTAAAAAGTATTTTGAGAATCGTTTGTTACGCAAGGGTAACATACGGAAACCGATGAGTTAGCAGTGACCCAAAACAACAGCCCAGCGGACACGAGGAGCGGTGTCAGCATTTGACCATTGACGTCAATCGCCACACCGCATGGGAATATTTAACTAGTTTTAAGTCATTCTTTGTTCATACTTCGAGCAAGCTTCATTTATTGTGATTAATTCTAGTATTTTTCTGTAATTAAATCTTTAGCAAATAAAATTATATTTTTTTAAAAGCATCCCTCTGGGCTGGAGCACTTAATTGGCGCAGTCTCACGGATCTTGTAAGAGAATTTATCTCAAATCTATCAAGAAAAAGAACCTTAAAAGTGTTAAAAGACAAGTGCCACTCGGAGGAAGAATCCAGAAATCGATTCGACGATGCTACTGTAAGTCCTTGAATCTTTCAAGTCCTTGCTTTCCTTACCGATATATCCTTATATATAAATTAACCTCTATAATTTCATTTTATTTTTTAAATTTATTGTGTGTTAGCTTTAGTCTTTTCGTATATTTCACGTGTATTGTGTACTTGATTGAATTTCAGCGTGTTTTAGCTTAGTATTTCAACATTTTTCACCCACGCGAATCGAGTAGACGTAGTAGGTGTAGCGATAGCAATAGAGTAGGTAATAGACTTAGCGTAATTGACGAACGAAGAGAGCTAAGCCCATTGAAAGACCTTTCCGACATGTCTGACGCGGTAGACACGATTTTTAAGTCCCTCAGACTTTTGCCCGAATTTGATGGAAACACTCATGTTCTGACGCGTTTTATAAATTTATGTGACCAACTAGTACTAACCTATTTTAAACCTGGGATCGACAATGAGCTAGCGAACTTAGCGCTGTTCAACGGCATCTTAAATAAAGTCACAGGACCCGCGGCTAGACTTATCAATACGAATGGGATCCCTAATAACTGGGAAGGAATTCGTAACTAATAAATAATTTCGCAGACCATCGTGACGAGACCGCCCTATACAATGACCTTTCCCTATTATCTCAAGGGTCAGGTACCCCACAGGAGTACTATGAACGTTGTCAAAATTTATTCAGTACCATAATGACGTATGTCTCGCTTCACGAGACTGTAAGTACTACGATAGAGGCCAAACGCACTCTCTACCAAAAATTAACACTGCAATCTTACTTACGGGGCCTTAGAGACCCACTGGGTTCTAGAATTCGGTGCATGCGCCCCGAAAGCATGGAAAAAGCCTTGCAGTTCGTGCAGGAGGAGCTTAACACCCTTTATATACAAAACCGTAATGCACCTTCATTACGTTCGAATAAAAGAGATTCGCAACCGCCGAGCTCCGCTAGTAATTTTAAAATGCCGTTTGGTACCATCCCTATGATGAGAGCTCCTATTTATAACTTACCTGGCCCGTCCGCGTCGGTGCAACCAATCTACAATCAATCACATGGTGCATCACACCAGCAGCTCATGCCTTCACAACCCGCGCAAGGGTGAAGACCTAGCCCTAACCAAATGCAAACGTTCCGTGGACCCACGCGGACCCAACAAATGTTCCGCGCACCCCCACCGAATTATAATCCTCAAGGAAACGGTTTTAGAATGCCCAGCAGACCTCAAAATCAAACTTTCAGCACCCCGCGCCCCATGAGCGGTGTTAGTCATTTTGTACCCCGGCAATTGCCACTCACGGGTCATGATTGGAGGAAGCACGGTAACCCGCCTCCAAGCAACTATTTTAAAACGCGAGAATTAAATTTCAACGAGTCAGGTTACGATTACAATATACAGTATGACCGTGATAATAGCTATTTGGATTGTGACGAGTATAATTATTATACGTATGATCAGTGTCCCGATTATTACGATAATAGCGGTTATGCATACTCTTATCCCGAGGATGCAGTGGTAGAAGAAATACCGAACCCGATCCCTGAACAAGAAAATTTTCAGAAGGATTCGAACCCAAACAAGCAAAAATAGAAATAAATTTGCAAACTCAAAGGCAGCTTATGTATGTTCAGATTTGTGACCCATCTTTAAAAATATTAATAGACACCGGTGCGAATCAATCTTTCTTGAGCCCTCGAGCTGTTCAAACTTATTTCCATCACGTGCCCTTAAACTATGAACCTTTCGAAGTCACGAATTCTAATATTACTAGTACACATCAGCATTCCATTACTTTGCCCTGTTTCACAGAATACCGTGAAAAAGGCGATATGACTCTGTACGTGTATGATTTCCACCAATATTTCGATGGCTTATTAGGATTGGACTTGCTAACCGCTTGGGAATCTAATATGGATCTCAAGAACAAAGTACTGACGACGAGGAACGCTAAAATCCCGTTACAACTGTATAACTCGCGCAATGTTAACCTATACGAAGACATATTACCGGCACACACCTCTAAGTTAATTCGCTTGCCTATCAACAGCCCGGATGGTGACGTTTTCGTAACAAGTCAGACAATGTGCAACTGTACGATAACCGACTGCTTAACAGAGGTTAAAAATAGTCGCGGTTGGGTCGAGGTTACAAACGATTCACCTAACGACGTTATTTTTTCAATGGATCGACCGGTATCGGCCGACGCGTTCAATTTAGAGTGCGAGCGCACTGAACACGTGTCGGATCGCGCCACTGAGGTACTATCACGACTTAGAACCGACCATTTAAATCCCGAAGAGCTTGCTAATCTACAAGCCCTGTGTTCACGGTACGCAGATGTCTTCTACATCGACAGTGAAGCTTTGACGTTCACAAATAAAATTAAACATAGAATTAAAACAACGGATGAAGTTCCTGTATACACAAAAAGTTATAGATACCCGTACGTCCACCGACAAGAAGTAAAGGATCAGATAACCAAAATGCTTGATCAAAATATCATCAGGCCGTCTGATTCTGCCTGGAGCTCACCGATTTGGGTGGTTCCCAAAAAAGCAGATGCGTCTGGCAAACCCAAATGGCGCCTTGTCCTGGACTTTCGGAAAGTTAACGAGAAGACGATTGACGACAAGTACCCTATCCCTAACATTTCTGATGTATTAGACAAGTTAGGGAAATGTCAGTACTTCACGACCTTGGATTTGGCAAGTGGGTTCTACCAGGTCGAGATGGACCCCGATGATGTACACAAAACGGCTTTCACTGTGGAGAACGGGCATTATGAGTACCTAAGAATGCCCATGGGACTCAAAAATTCTCCATCAACATTTCAAAGGGTGATGGATAATGTTCTCCAAGGGCTACAAAATAACATATGTCTAGTCTATCTCGATGATATTATAGTTTATAGTACATCGCTGCAAGAAAGATGGTTAACCTGGAGAAAGTCTTTATGAGGTTACGTGAATCTAACTTCAAGATTCAGATGGACAAGTCCGAATTCTTGAAGTTAGAAACCGATTTCTTGGGACATGTTATATGTAGAGACGGTGTTAAACCAAATCCAGATAAAATCAAGGCCATCGAGAAGTACCCGATACCAAAGACTACCACCGAAATCAAACGTTTTCTCGGACTTCTCGGGTACTACAGGAAGTTCATACCCGACTTCGCTCGAATAACGAAACCGTTAACACAATGCTTAAAAAAGGGATCTAAAATATCACTTGATCAAAGCTACATTAACTGCTTCGAACACTGTAAGACCCTATTAACAAATGACCCAATACTACAGTACCCGGATTTTACAAAGGATTTTATATTAACGACTGACGCATCCAATGTAGCCATAGGAGCCGTGCTATCTCAGGGCACGGTGGGTTCCGATAAGCCTATCGCTTACGCCTCAAGAACTCTTAATTCTAGCGAGCTTAACTATAGCACAATAGAAAAAGAGTTACTTGCCATTGTATGGGCTACCAAGTACTTTCGACCTTATTTATTCGGTCGAAAATTTAAGATCTTAACGGACCATAAGCCTCTGCAATGGGTAGTGAATTTAAAGGAGCCGAACTCGCGACTTACGAGATGGCGGTTGAAGTTAAGCGAGTACGACTTTACAGTCATTTATGAACAAGGAAAGTATAATACTAACGCCGATGCACTTTCCAGGATAGAGATAAATAATGAAGAGATCAGCTCTATTGTAGTTAATCCATCCATAGATGCTTTAGATGACTCAAGAACTATTACAGCTTCAGAAGGCGCTGACGATTCCAGGACTATCACTGTTCACACAAGCGTTGAAAATTCCATCTTGGAGATTCCTATAACAGACGAGCCCTTAAACAAATTCACGAAACAGTTAGTTCTTACGATAGTTGGTGATATTAAAGGCAAACCTCACGTTACCAAGCCATTCGAAACTCACACCCGCACCGTGGTCCAACTGTCAGAATCGAATCTCGAGCATGATGTAATTAACGCTATTAGAGAGTATGTACATCCAAAGATTAAAACTGGCCTGCTTATTAACCCTTTTACAGCTATGTATAAAATAATACCTATTATACAAAGTACTTTTAAAAGTTCCGCTATGAACCTCATGTTAGTAAAAACGGAATTAGAGAATGTTAGGGAATATTTACAGCAACAAGAAATCATTAGTAAATACCACGACGGTAAAACTAACCACCGCGGTATTAACGAATGTTTCCTGGCACTATCTCGTAAGTACTATTGGCCTAAAATGAGAGAGCATATTACTAAGTTAATAAGTGAATGTACGATCTGTAGTCAAGCTAAGTACGATCGAAACCCGATCAAGCAGCAGCTTCGAGTCGTGCCGCCTCCTAGTAAGCCTTTCGAGTTAGTGAACATGGATTTACTGACTATACAGGGCGAGAAGTTCTTGACTATTGTCGATGCATTCTCAAAGTATGCTCAGGCATATTACTTACGCGATGGAACTGCAGTAAGTGTCGTTCAGGCGTTACTTAAATTTTGCACGCATCACGGAATGCCTGCTACTATCGTAACTGATAACGGAACTGAGTTTATTAACCAACTGATGACCGAATTCCTCAAGCTACATAAAATACAACATCATAGAGTAGCACCTCACACGCCAAATGAAAACGGCATCGTAGAAAGGTTTCATTCGACCATACTAGAGCACTTGCGTATTCTCAAACTCGAACAAAAGGGTGAAGCGACTATCAACCTCATGCCGTACGCCCTTCTGGCATATAACAATTCAATTCACAGTTTCACAAAGTGTAAACCTATTGAAGTAATAACAGGCCATTTTGACCCTCGCGATCCATTCGATATTGACCTAACATCTCATTTATTGCAGCAGTATATTGTGGACCATAAAAATAGAATGTGTAAAGCCTACCACCTTATTCACGACTCGTGTACTACCCTCCGTCAAAATTTGACAGACAACCGTAACACTAACCGTGAACCCGAAGTAGAGTATTCCCCCGAACAGCAGATTTTCATCAAAAATCCGTTTGCTTCAAGACAGAAACTTGCTCCACGATACACACACGATACAGTTATGGCTGACTTACCGATTTATATATATACAAAGAAAAAACGAGGGCCTGTCGCTAAGTCCCGATTAAAAAGAGTACCCAAAACCGCTCAATTGTTACAGGATCCTTCTGCTAGTACTTCATCTTCTCCTGAGATCAGCTCTCATGCAGGAGATAAAACTTGAAAGCCTCAACGATGGACCCGGTATTCTACCCTTTAAACTAGGTTCAGCTAAAATCGTCTCTCACCACCACTCCTTCCTACAATACGTCGATCTTCAGGAATTGCAGGCTAAGGTCAATTCCGTCAATAATCAATTAGATAGTGTTAGTTCTCAACTTAACAACAAAACTAATTCTTTATTTGAGCCCCATTTAATCTATCTGAAAAGTAAGATTGCTGGCGTACTAGAACAATTGGAAACCTTTGAAACAAACCGCGTTAAACGCGGACTCGTGGATGGTCTCGGATCAATAGTAAAAAGTATAACCGGAAACTTGGACTATACCGACGCGTTACATTATAATCAAGTTATAAAAAGTTTAGAACAAAATGAAAACAAATTAGTTACGGAATTAAATAACCATATTACCTTAACACAAAACTGGACTAATCAATTTACGGTAATTTTAGACAACATCGCGGATAACCAGAATAAGATGAATACTCTAGCGGATAGAATATATCAAGTAGAAGCTACTAGAGACTATGACTTGCTAAAGTACGTGCACTTAGCTCAAGTACTTATTATTCTAACGGATAACATCGACTCTATCTCTCAAGAGCTTAATAAATTACAAAATGTCCTTGCATTTGTTAAAGCCTCCACGACTCATCATTCGGCTTTAACTGTGTTTGCCATTCGCGACATAGTTCGCAAATTGAACACGCTATATGGCAGCGATAAAGTAGTAGATTTAGACTATAGGGAGTACTTTGATATAATTAAATTAGGTTCTTATTATGTAGGCAACAAAGTAGTTATAGTATACAAATTTCCCATCGTGTTCCCATCCACTTACGATTTATATAAATTATCTATCATCCCTAACAAACACCACGAAATCCTCATACCCCCATATCCCTTCCTTGCAATTGACAAGAAAGACTTCAAGTACATCGAAGGCGAATGCCCGAGGACGAGCAAATGGCACCTCTGCGAAGAACACTTGGGTCTACAAAATCACCCACTAGATGACTGTATCCAACATCTCATCTCCACTCAACAACGGAACGAAAAATGCAACCCTACAACAGTCGCACTTGAGACACCTGCATACGAAGAGCTCGACGAGAAGCACTACACGATCATCTTTCCCAATCCCACGAAGACTCACCTTTCCTGCAGACAAGAACTTTACAGCACGCTTCAAGGCAGTTACCTTGCTATAATACCAAAGGATTGCTACCTGGAAACGCAAGAGTTCAAGATCTCTAACAGCAAAGATCGACTAAAAGGTCAAGCACTGAAATTAATGGAGGTACCTACGAACGATAATTCAACTCTATCTTCGGCCTCAGCATTCAAACTGAATTCAATAGACTTGCAGCACCTACATACAATTAATAAGAAAATTACTTTGCAATCACCGCTGAGACTCGAACACGCCGTTAACTACAGCATATACCATACAACAATCCCCTTGTGCGTGGTAATAGCCAGTGTATGTGCACTCAGCAGTGGACTGCTCTACAAGAAATACCGATCAAGATCACACGAAACTATGCTCAACTCTCCCAAAGAAAATCAAGCTGAACTGACGACCGTATACGCACTACCAACAGCTACACGAAGGGTTGACGCTAATCAACCCCCAGCTCAATTTACGACAAGCTTCAATTAGTCGCTGTTCTTCGGGGGGAGGTGTTACGCAAGGGTAACATACGGAAACCGATGAGTTAGCAGTGACCCAAAACAACAGCCCAGCGGACACGAGGAGCGGTGTCAGCATTTGACCATTGACGTCAATCGCCACACCGCATGGGAATATTTAACTAGTTTTAAGTCATTCTTTGTTCATACTTCGAGCAAGCTTCATTTATTGTAATTAATTCTAGTATTTTTCTGTAATTAAATCTTTAACAAATAAAATTATATTTTTTTAAAAGCATCCCTCTGGGCTGGAGCACTTAATTCGTTCTACAAATAGAGGAGACATTGGTGGACATACACAAAAGAATACATAAATACATCGAACCTACCTCCTCTTTTTTGAAGTCGGTTAGAAATAACACGAAGTCAAATCACGTTTTCTCCGTATACTAATGTCAATAGAAAATGAAAGAACCTAACAAAATGTCATTTAAAATCATAATTGCCAAGTTTTCTCGTGTTGGTGTGTGTTGTTACGTATGCTCGTGTAAAAATAACAATAGATTTATGAATGAAACTTAACTCGAATGAGTCTTGCTGATTCGGACAGATTAAACATATTTGATTGAGATATCGTTTGGATATAATTTATACTTTAGATAAACACGATGAGAATGCATTTAACGTTGGTAAAAGCTCCTGGGAAATAGAGTTTTCACACATGAGTGGATCGGTGTGCATCTAATTCTAGTAGCTGACTGCAGTACGTGTCATTTTCACACATTTTATATGCCTTACTGCCAGAGTAAGGGTAAGAGAAAGAGTTTTGTTTTAGAGTTTATGAACAAAATTAAGATTTTTTGAATCGACACAAAGCCAAAAAGTAAACAAAAAGTATTTTCTTTAAATACTACTTTCAATATATCTCATTTCTTACTACGTAATATTATAAATGCGAAAGTCTGATGAAAGAATGATGTTTGTTGATGGATGTTTGTAACTCTATCACGTCAGAATAGCTGAACAGATTTCGATAAAATTTGGTATGCAGATAGACGAGGCATTGTAATTACACATAGCATGCTTACATAATTTTAATATATTTATGTTACATAATTTAAATTTGACTGAAAAACTGACATGTTCAATTAAATTACCAACAGGACGACTGACTGAAATATTTTAGATTCAAATTAACTACGTTTATGGTTTGCTCGCAAATACTTACTTTGTTTCTTAAAATTTGTACTCTCCGTATCTCTTGGTAGTATATTAAATTCATTACATTGTCTGGACTTAAAATAAAACTGAGAGCAAACTTTAACCAGCTAATGCTAAAACCCGAGACTACTAAAAAGCTTATTTTGTGCTTTGCAATAAATTGCTGAATAAACAAAATTAAATCAGACATGCTCTAAAAGCCCGCAGCTAGACAATGAGAATAAAAAAAAAAACTTAATACCTAAAACAGTATCACAGATCCTTTTTTAGGAGTAAAGTTTAATTTTACAGTGTTGATGGTCAATTAAAACTGCACGTTTCATCGCATGCATAATATGAAATACTATTACAGGTGAGAATAATTAAAGTTAATTTATAATTAAAATTAGATAAACTAAACTCATTAATACAATCTCTTTAACCGGAGAGTAAGATTCATTTGTTACATAAATAAAAAAACTGTAATTAGTCACATGTTTCTAGTCTTATCGTGAACGTTAATAAAACTGACATCTTCTATCTATCTTTACTTATAATGTAGGAGTATAGCCAAAAAGTCTGTACGTGGAAGTAATATTAAGAAAATGTGGGTCACAAGACATAAAATTACCTACTGAACAAGAATTATACGTTTTTGCTAACGCATAATTTAAAAACTACCTTCCAGATTTCGATAAAATTTAGAAGATGGATAGAAATGAGCCCGAAGCTCTCAACTATAAACTTTTTAGTAACGAAAAATATGAGGAGTTTTCTCAATTAGACCGTATATATAGTTTTTAACGTATTTTCGCGGATAACTTCGTCGTATATTAACCGATTTTGATGGTTCTTTCTTTATTGGAAAGGAGATATCTCAACCGTGGCACCGTGATAAGGAAACCAGGATCTGATAATGGCATCTCAGAAAAATAGAGGGAAACCTTCAAACATCGTAGTGGCGACTAGTGGGCTTGTAATTTTTTTTTATTAACAATCATTTTAAAACACTATTTTTTAATGAAGATCTGGAGTCGATCTGATAATGGAGTCCGCTCGTGACCACGATCAATGCAACTTGATCGAAACGTCGAGGTAAATAAATACTATTACTAACGCGATTAAGCCCCGTTAATATAATATAACTATGAGATCTGATAATGGAGCAGAAAGACAGTAGAGAGAACCTCAACGATTTACAGCAAGGAAACTACTCAACTTTTTACAGTAGCTACCTTGTGTTTCGACTTAATTAATTTCCATTGATGAGAACTTTGCACCCCGATATGGGTTAGAAGTTTAGCAGTTTTTGAGTTTCACTGCAATAACTGAAAAGTGTTTGGCCTATTTTGATTATATCATTATTGACAGTGAAATAATTTTATTTTGCGCAAAATATTGTGAGCACGAACTATCATGGTATCGACTTCAACAAGTTATATCACACTTTTCGGTGTTGAAGTCAGAGAGATAGGTCAATCACAACGATACTTTCTTTTTATATTATGTTATTGGGTTGTATTATGTTTTAAGTTTTCTTTGTTTCACGGATATGGAACATTTATTTCTTTGATTACATAACAACTGATTACCTTCTATATTTCATTAAAACAGCGTCACATAATTCAAATTAAACAAAAATAACAAAAACCTATAGGTACAAAGGATATCATACAAAATTATTTAAAAGCTCTCCCTATAAAAGATAAACATGTCATGAACATTCATTCTCTCTATCAAAATATAACGAAGCGGGGGTTTGAGATAAGAAAATAACCGACTAGCCTCAGGGCAAATGAGATTCATAGACATTAGACTTGCTAACTGACAGAAAATTAATGTGACCTTTGCCTCTCCTTTTGAGAAAAAGTTAGATTTGAAGCAATTTTACTTAAGAATAACGTAACGAAAACGTTAATAGCTTAAATATATCATTCATATGCTTACAGTAATACAGGTAATATTGTAAAGAAAGTAGGAAAATTTAGTACAATAAAATGTAAAGGTTATTTTTCAAAATAAAAACAATGTTTAAGTTACTTTACTTTTAAACAAAAATGTTGTTATTATATCTTTAATTAGACTCATACATTTATCTGTCAGAGAATTGTTTTCTTATTTGAACAAATAATTATTTTAAAATGACCACATAATAAACTAAATAATTTTTAAGCTTAATGTCATTCCCTGTTCAATGCAAGGGCCTTATCTTCAATTAGGTAATTGTTTATTGATAACCAATGAAAATTCAGAAAAACCAATATGCAAGAGTGGTGCTCGTAATACTTGCCTAGTAATTCTGGGTATGTTAAGCCAACCTTGCCGCACTTACAGCTTGAAAAAATGATTTTCTATAAGCCTTTTGAACAGGGCGTATTCATATAGTTTGAAGGGTAGGTCAAGCTATATACGTCCTGGTAGTTGTTTTAGTTACAACTATGGACTAACCATTAACGGAATACAACTGAACCACCTAAGATTCGCAGACGATCTGATACTTATTACTGGTGACGCGAGAAGTCTACAGGATTTCCTGTGCTCGAACAACTTACCTTCGAAGTAGAATGGTTGGTCTGTCAATGAACACCTCAAAAACTAAACTAATGACAAATGTAGGAAAAAATCCTATTAATATTGATACTACGCAGATGGAATATGTGAATGAATACACTTATCTTAGACAAATTATATCTCCAAAAGACCTGACAAAGAAATAACAGAATTAATCTACCCTGGAAAAAATACTGGTATTTGAAAGAAATCGTAAAAAAACCCAGAGATACCACTGAAATATAAAAAATAGTATTTGATGAATGTATTCTGCCCGTTATAACGTATGGATGTCAAACGTGGAGTCTAGCAAAACAAAATATACGCGCACTAGAGACCTGCCAACATGGGATGGAAAGAAGTATTCTGAATATTAAACTTATAAATAAAATAAAACTTTAAACAACCCGGAGGCAAACTAAAATTACGGATGTGACATATTGTGTCAAGAAATTAAAGTGGAGTGGACAGACCACACGATGAGGAACTAAAAGAACAAGTGGGCTAAGGATGTGACCAAATGGTGCCCAAGACAGCACAAAAGAAAGAGAAGAAAACAAAATTTAATATTAGTTGTAAAGGTGGTTTCAATGTGTTCATGTTTGTCAATTTACTATCAAAATGTAAGAGGCTTGAGAACGAAATGTGTGGATTTTTACATTAGTGCTTTGAGTCATAAATATGATGTCATAATTTTAGTGGAAACGTGGCTTAATAGTACTGTTTATGATCATGAGTTTTTAGATGAAAGGTACAACGTATTCAGACGGGACCGTAGCTCCACCTGTTATTTTATAAACAAAAGGGAAGGGGGAGGAGTTTGTATTGGCGTTCATAAAAAATTGCAGGTTATAAGGAAGTTTTCATGGGAATCAGAGTGTGAAGATTTGTGGGTAAATATTAAATTAAATGGCAACTCCGGTAAAAACAGTTTGAACATTTTTGCAGTTTACGTTCCTCCGCCGCTTAATCATGATTATATGGATGCGTTCCTCTCGAACTTTACACAGACTATGAATAATAAAATATTAAATATATCGTCAACTATTCTTATTGGCGATTTTAATTTATCGAATATTGCATGGGAGTATGATAAAAATCTTGGTTGTTGTGTACCTGGTCCTACCACTAGCTTAATTGAAAGTACTTTCATAGATGAAATGCTTTTTAATAATTTGTCTCAGTGTAATCGCATTATAAATTTGAATAATCGTATTCTTGATTTACTTTTAACAAATACGCCTGATAAATTAGAAGTTTCCAAAAAACGTATCGCCATTATTAAAACTAGACGCACACCACCCTGCGCTTGAAATTATTATTCGCCAACCTAAGTGTAATCAAAGTTTGAAAAAAATTCGAAAACCAGTACTTAATTTTAATAAATCTAACTATGAGGCAATAAATGAGGTGCTCGGTAATACGGATTGGGTTGAGGCGTGGAACGGGGTCACGGATATAGATGAGATGGTCAGTATTTTCTATTCAATCATAATGAAAGCAATAAAAAACAACACCCCAAATTACACCCCCCACAGTGAAAAATATCCTGTTTGGTTTAGTGCCCCTCTGATAAAATGTGCCCAAGAAAAATTAAAATTTCATAAGAAATACATTAAATATAAAAATCCCAGGGATAAGCTTACAGTTGATATCCTCAGAAACCGTTATGATATTATGCTTAAGATATGTTATAAAACTTTCAAGGAAAATGCTGCTGAAACAATCCGTACCCAACCTAAGAGCATATGGTCTTTCATAAATAGTCATAAGCGTAATACTAGTTCTCTACCTAATCAAATAGTGCTAGGCGATAAAACTGCAACTGGTGGACAAGAAATTTGCGATCTTTTTTCAGAGTACTTCCATTCGGTGTATGATCTGGTAAAATCTACATCATCATCTAATTCTACATCAGAATTTTATGAGAGTAGGGTCAGACCAAACTCAAACTCAAACTCAAAATCATTTATTCAATTTAGGCATCAAAGAAGCACTTATGAACGTCAATTTTTCATTATAATGTACTTTAAAGCCTACCGCCGCGTTCCAAAATACATAGAGCCAACCGAGAAGAAGCGGCAAGAAACTCGGGGCCATTCTTTTTATATAGATTTTTTTACAATGTTTTTACTTAGGTACTACAAATATTAGCTCCAGTGTGTTGCCTTACAAAAGAGAACATAATAATGGTATCAGTAGGGCAAGACACGCTACACTTTGACATCTTAGTACACGAGTAGATAGATCCTGGAGTGATCAGTCCCAAGCTGTTTTATCCTCCAAGTAATCCGAAATTTTGTAATAACCTTTTTGACAGAGTTTAGTTTTAATAGTAATTTTAAACTTATTAATAGGCAAATCTCGGATAACATTGGGAATTTTATTATAGAATCGTATACATTGTCCCATAAAAGAATGACTTATTCTGTGGAGACGCGTTACATGTACGGATAGCTTGTGCTTATTTCGCATGTTGATGGAATGAGCATCACTCCTTTTATCAAAAATGTTAATGTTTTTCTTTACATACATTAGATTTTCATAGATAAACTGAGAGACAACAGTTAGAATGTTTATGTCTTTAAATTTCTGTCTAAGGGAAACTCTAGGAGCCAAACTGTAGATCGCTCGTATAGCCCTTTTTTGCAGTATAAAAATAGAGTTAATATCCGCAGAACATCCCCAGAGCAGTATGCCATAAGTCATAACGCTATGGAAATAACTAAAATAAACTATTCTAGCTGTGTCTACATCAGTTAATAGTCTAATTTTTTTAACAGCATAAGCTGCTGAACTGAGCCTACTAGACAATTTTTTAATGTGGGGACCCCATTGCAATTTAGCGTCTATAGTAATTCCTAAAAAGACTGTTGACTCCACAAGGTCCAACCCTGTTCCATTCAATTGTATATTGGATTCTACTTGTCTCACATTTGGTGTCGAGAACTTTATACAATTAGTTTTCTTCTCATTGAGGAGAAGATTATTTGTATTGAACCAATTCACAACTTTAGCTAATGCATTGTTAACATCGTCATAGTTTAATAGCTGCCTTTTAATTTTAAATAACAGTGAAGTGTCATCTGCAAACAATACAATCTCGTGATTCTTCTCTACATAATAAGGTAAGTCATTAATATAGATTAAAAACAAGAACGGCCCTAGTATTGAACCTTGTGGAACGCCCATTGAGATTATAGAGCCGGGCGATTTTTTACCATTTATGTCAACCCTTTGAATTCTACCATTTAAATATGAAGTCAAAAGGTTGAGAGCCATGTTCCTAATACCGTAGTGTTGTAATTTCCTGACAAGTATATCATGTCGGACGCAGTCAAATGCCTTAGATAAGTCACAAAAAACACCTAAGGCATCTTGAGAGTTCTCCCAGGCATCAAACACATCTTTTATTAGTTCTATACCTGCGTCTATAGTAGAGCGATTCCTTGTAAACCCAAATTGATTTTTATGGAAAATTTTGTTTGCACTAAAATGAGTTTCTAATTGATGTAATATGATTTTTTCGAAAATCTTACTTAGCGTAGGTAGTACAGAAATAGGCCGAAAATTTGTTGGATCAGTAGTACTACCAGATTTGAATAAAGGAACCACTTTACTGTGCTTCATTAGGTCAGGAAATACACCACTTGCAACACAACTATTAAACACAGCTGCTAGATTGGGTGCAATGACATCTATAATTGAAGAAACGGTCTTCACAGAAAGACCCCATAGGTCTGCCGTTTTTTTTGCATCTAGACTTTTGAAACTGCTTACAATATCTTTGCAATTAACTACTGAAAATTTAAAAGTTGTGTCACATTCAGTTACACTTTGTTTAAGTAAGATCTCAGCAGAAATGGAGGAAGATTTTAGAGTTTTGGTTGTTAAAGAAGGAATATTAGTGAAAAAATTCTCAAACTCGGCCGCTACCTCCAAATCTGCTCTTACATCTTTATTATTAATTTTTAAATTAAAGTCTCGATTACACCGTCGATGAGTGATTGTTTTTTGTCTGAGATAGAAATTTATGGCGCTCTAATATAGCTAGTTACCAAGAAAGGTGCAGGTTTAGACAATATTCCTAATGTTTTTCTTAAAGAATGTGCTAAAACCTTTTGCAAACCGTTATACATAATTTACAATAAATCGCTTAGAGATGGGATTTTCCCGGCTGTTTGAAAGCAGGCACGTCTAACACCTATTCACAAAAAAGATGATGTCGCAAGTGCATGCAATTATAGGCCGGTATCCATTCTCCCGGCACTTGGAAAGGTGTTGGAGTCAATCGTGCAACTAAAAATTTTCTGGCATATCAAGGAATATATACATCCAGAGCAACATGGTTTTTTACCCAAAAAATCAACTGCTTCAAATTTAATGGGCTTTGTTAATAATATCTCAGAAGCTCTTGATGCTGGGGAAGAGGTACATGCCGTGTACACGGATTTTAGTAAAGCCTTCGACCTCATAGATCATTCATTACTTTTGCAAAAAACTTCAGCAATGGGAATTCATGGTTCTTTGCTGAGATGGTGCGAGTCATATTTAATGAAAAGATCACAGTTAATCATGATTCACGGATACACATCACGACCAAGATTAATACCTACAGGCGTGCCACAGGGTTCACACTTGGGCCCTTTGTTTTTTAATTTTTTTCAATGATTTGACATCTAGAATAGTCTGCCCTTTCAAGATGTATGCTGACGACTTAAAATTATATATGCTTATAAAAACTGATAATGATACCAAGTTTTTTCAAACTGAAATTGATAAAGTATTCTCGTGGTGTTGCCAACACAAAATGATTTTAAACATTGACAAGTGCTACCACATTAAATTTTCCAAGAAAAGAATTCCCAGTATTGCCGTTTACTATTTAAATAACATAGCCTTAAACGAAGTGTCAACTATTAGAGATTTGGGTGTAACCTTTGATAGTTCTTTAAACTTTCGAGCTCATATTGACAATATTGTAAAAAAAGCGACACAACTATCAGGTTTCATCTCGAGGCAGATTAAGACATGCAAGGACCCGAAAGTAGTAATTCCTCTGTATAACAGTCTGGTTAGAAGCACCCTCGAATATAATAGCTCAGTATGGGCACCCACTTACACTGTGCATATAAATAGACTTGAACGCATCCAGAAAAGATTTTTGTATCAATTGACATACGCCATTAATAAATGCAATATTTTAGTATCATACGAGTCAAGATTAGCCTATCACAAACTTAAAACTCTAAGCGTGCGACGGAAGGTATATGACATAATATTTTTGTGTAAGGTTATTCATGGTCTAGTTTTATGCCCAGATTTCCTCATGAGCATAGACTTTGAAATTCCACGACTTAGTAGTCGTCTGAACAACCGGAAAACTTTCAAGTTGCCGCGTTGCCGCACTAATGTACGACAGCACTCACCTCTATACAGAATGCTATTGAGTTGTAATGCAATTCGTTCATCCTGGGACATCTTCGATTCATTTTTGCATGCTGTGTTCACAGCTTTTAGAATGGACACTGAATGTTCCTTACATAATATATTTTGTAGTGTTAAAGGTGTCACATTCAATTAGTGAACCGAATAATAAAAAAAAACAGCGCCGGAGGTGGGAAGACGGCATAAAAAGAATAGCAAGCGCTTTATGGCTAGCTTTAGGGGAGGCCTATGCTGAATAGCAAGAAAGTCTTCGCAAAACCAGTATTTATGTTAAGGATTTTATGTAATAAGAAATATTTTTTTTTTAATAAGATTGCTTAATAAAGGTTTTATTATTATTATTAGTTGTTTTAGGCCAACAATCTTTAGGTCATGTTGGTGGCATGAAACAAGTTGCACTTAGACTCGTCTAAGCACTCTGACAAAAGCTAGCCTTTTTATCAATTTTCAATGGGTCAGTGTGATGAGCTATGGCCTTTTTTACGAGGCAGGCCCGTGCCAGTGTGGGAACGTATAGGTTTAATAACGCGAATATTATAAATGCGTATATGTTGTGAGTGAGGATGTAAGTTGTCTATGTTTACCATTTATTCAAATAGACTACGATAACAATTTAAGTTCTTTTGTTAGTTCCCGAGAGATTGCAAGAATCTCATATTACGGACGTAGTCGCAGGAAAAAAATAATGAGATCCAAAAACCATTTTCATCATTTTTAGAACGACTGCTGGTAATTGCATGTGTTAAAAAGTATAAAAGCATTTTTTTTCCATCTATGTAGTTTGACAAACATACGTCTTCGGGATTGAAAGCAATGACGCTTTTCTAAAATTTTCAGATATTCTAGAATCAGACGCCTTTCGAGTCCCAATTTGAATACATACATATAAAGTAGGTTCCTTTGCAAGCTCACTTTCCAGAGCAAGTTGTGTTAGGTACTTGAACATAGTTATTCTAATAGCTATTGGTCCACGTGCATCGCCGTATTGCTATCCATTTTTTATAAAACCTGCTATGAATTTTCTACATTAAGAAACACAATCTAATAAAATTTCTCTATGTGGTCGAAAGTTAATCATCATCATCATCATCAACATTATCAGCCGGAAGACGTCCACTGCTGAACATATGCCTCCCCCATAGAACGCCACTTGGACCGGCAACTCGCTTCCTGCATCCAGCGATTCCCCGGTCAACGGTTTTTATGAGGTCGTCGGTCCACCTAGCGGGGGGCCGGCCTACAAAACGCCTTCTGGTGCGTGGTCGCCACTCGAGAACCTTTCTCCCCATCGGTTATCAGTTCTGCGAGCGATGTGGCCTGCCCATTGCCACTTCAACTTGCTAATTTTGAGAGCTATGTCGGTGACCTTAGTTCTCTTCTAGTATCCTTATGCATTACGCATGTAATTTAAGATGACAACAGCCTTGTAAGATATATTGTATTCGCTGAGCAAGAGGCTATCACTTGCACTGTGTTTTTCCTGTCGAGTTTTAAAAAGAGCGTTTATCCGCGAGACGTTTCCCACGGGGCAGTTCATACAATATTCATACTAGATCTAAAGCCGAGTGCACAACGACCTGGCCCCGTGCCTCAGTATTGCCTCGCTGATAAAGGAAGTTCAAATGCTTTCGTTCCCATTTGTGCTTCTTGATAGATGCGTCTTGGGAGTTCTCGCTGGAGATAAAAAGACGTGTGTGAATAAATTACGCGATAAGGTCCCCTTTTGTTGCATTTCTAAATCATGCTTAACAAACATGTTATGGTTTCATTTAGAGATTCTCAAACTCGGCATACAAGTAAAGTGTAAAGCACTTTTTATTGCTTGGCAAACTAATATAGTTATTACCACAAAGCTAATTAAAAATCGAGGAACATGGACGAACGCCTCACTTGGTACGAACACGCGTATGTTTACTTAGATCTTACAAAAATACGAAAGAGAATGATGGAGTTCCTGTTGAACAACATTACATTTTTTTTTATAAAAAGAAACGAACTTCGGGATATATTTATTTGAATATTGTCAAATAAAGGAGAAGAGAGTGCCTACTTAATTAATTAAATATAACTTTCTAAATTGAGCCAACAATAAAAATGGTAATCTTATCAAAAAGCACTTGATCTGAGTTTACAACTTCAAGCCTATTCTTGCCTTAGCAGAGCCTCACCAGTGTGCACTCGCCACAATCAATCCGGAAATAGTCCGTGTGCTCGCGACAAATACCTCTGTTATGTTTCCTTTTGCATGTCAAAAAGCGTTCACAATTCATGTGAATTGATCCTGTCAAACGGAAACTGATACAATGCGTCGCTTGTATTCAATTCGCCATTTTTGTTACGTTTGTCATATTTCTAAACGTGAACATTTCAGGAGCGCTTTGTCAGCTAATGGTGGAAAGCTATAGAGTTTGTTTTATGTTTTAGATATGAGTTGTGTTAGTTTTACATAGAAGTTCCAGGGGTGTTTTTTGAGTTCTGGAAGTACACAAAGATAAAAAAGATGCACGTTGCATATCTGAACGCTTGTCAATTCACGTCTCGTTTCCCGCGCAGCATTTCGGGAGTTTATATCACGCAGTTATATTTTATGCGTGCCTATACGAGTATATAATTATTTATGTGTGAGTGTTATATATGAAAGATCATTATCAGGGCGGTCCCTGTATAGCCTACCCGTGCAAGTGGAAGGACGTGATTACATGACGTTGTTAATTATTGACATAAGTGTAACGGCAAAATATGGTGAAAGGCTTTGTTATTTACAACATAAACGACATTTAAAAAAAGCGTTTTCCCTTATCTTTATAAATGCTTTGTAAATATTTCTCGAACACTTGATTGTTTTGAATATATTTATAATTTGAAACACTCAGCTGCCTTACCTTTCCAATGTTTGGTTTACTTCCGTCCTTTATTAATTATAGCTCCTGTCAGTGCCCTAAGACACAATAAAACATTTTCACACGTCCTTCTCTATCTGAAAAAAAGAGCTAAGTAGCTATTTTGCCACTTGAGTACTACTTGCAAATCATGAAAGTATTAAATAAAAATAACACAGAACGTTGAAAAGTTATCTAACGTTAGTTAGAATAATAGGACACATTATTAGTAGTATCTCGCAGATATTTAATCAAACCCTAACTAGTTTATTGAATTGCTTGATTGCATCATGGCATGTATTGAGTTAGATACTTAGTTTAGTGCAGTTCGTGTTGTAGATGTACGACCTTATCCAGTTATGTTTTGATAAGGTTGGAATATTTTAAGAAGTATTTAATAGCTATCTCACATTTTACTATGCAGCAACTCATATATATGTCTAACTCACGTCACCTTACGTCACATTTATGGTAGTGCCACGCTGTAACTCGTGGGCCGCCGGCATATCTGCCTATTTTTGGCAATAAAAAAAAAATTATATATGAAAGTTGTAGGCACTTAAACCAATGCGGTTGCATGCAGTAACTAAGGTGTAGCTATAGATTAACTCAAGTGTTAGTTTCAAAAATAAACAAAACCTACGGTCACCTAATGAAAACATACATATACAAGTCCATATATATGTATTAATATGTGTGTTCACGCCACGGATGTCAAAAGGGAGAGCGATGGACAGCTGTATTGTATTAGTCACAATTTCGTAAAGCAGCGGCCGTACTACGCTTCGATCTTGGAGAATATTATTAAACGTTATACTCCATCGCACCATTAATTGGTTAGAATATTAACAGTTTCGGTATACAAGCAGCAATGGTCTTTGTCCACTACGTAGTACGATGTAGTAAGGATCTAAGAGTAAGAATAATATTAATTTATGTTTGGCGAATGGCCCGCGTAACATCAATCAAACGTAAAAAAAACGAATTCAAACTCAAGTGGCCCATCCATCACAATTTTTCAGCAACTTTCTTCAAACTAGAGCTGAAGGAATTTAACTATGCATGGTGATGTGTATCGGATGTCCATCAATGGTACTTTATATAAATACATATTTATCCACAAACAGTCTACAAGTCCTAAACTATGCAGAGCCTGTACTATAGTAACCTGTTTACAGTAATACATACTTATATACATATACACACTCCGACACAGGGCAAACAAATATGTTCATGCAAAACAAAGTTTGACCTGTTCGGTGATTAAACTCGGGTCCAGCTCCTCAGAAGGTCGTTCAATAAATCAAAATATTAGAAATAACAAAATCTATTAATTTTCTCTTTCTTTGTTCTTATTGATTAAGTAAACCCTAATTATATTATAATTTAAGTAAACCTGCTTTGTGAGATAGTGGTGCCTGAAGTAGGTTTGTGAAAACCTTTATTATAAGTCACCCACTCCACGATTTGAGCCTACTTTGGCAGCATTAGGGTGTTGAAATTTCAACATAAGTATTCATGAATGTTTGAGATTAGGTAACAGATTCTTAAATAAATTTACTAAGACTTTGCGGATCATTACCGTTAAGTAACCCATATAGATCAATACGAGTGCCAAGGTTGTGTGTATGGAGTGAATAATTATATGTGGAGGTATGTGTACGATGTGGTGAGTATATGCCAGGTATGATATATAATTATATGTTGTGGAGATACGTCTTGTATGCGTGTGATTTGTGAATCCCGAATAGAACAAAAGATCGAGAGCTATAAATAGATCAAAGTGAAGGAAAGCAACTAGTTTAGATTATGTTTGTAAGAAGTTTCTCTGTCTCCTCATAATCGAGAGTTTTAAGCCAAGATGACACAATATTTTTGCAGCTTGATTTGTTTAATGGGTAGATTGTTATGGTCTTGTTTGCCTTATTGTATAAGTAAGGGCGAAGAAAGCTGAAAAAGTTGTGAGAGTGGATGGTATTAAAGGTGCTTTAATTGCAGACCTTACCCTTCCTGCGTCCTTCCTTCAACAGATTCGAATCGTAACCTAATACAGAGTATTGTTTCAGTACGGTATGTAGGATAAAGAATAATAGAATTACATATAAAATATTCATCTAGTTAATCATGTTTACAAACTCATATACCCGAGTTAAGATTCCTTCTGACGAGGGAGTCATGGCTCATATAAACATTAAATTATCACCATGCAACCGATAACCTGGTGATGTCACCATATTTACCCCAGCCAAGAAACTATCCTGGGACCGCGCGCTTAAAAGGCAAACGCGTTAACAACTATGCATACTAACTGTTAGCACAGAAAATCTATTACTACGTTAAGAAGCGACACTCACCTGCCACCACCAATTTGTCGTTGCCTGCGACGAGACAGTCAACGAGACTTTAAATATTTAACGAGAAAAGTGAATAGCCCTGATTTTAAACTAAGTGGAATCAAAGATGACGTATACCACTTTTTGACCGAATTTGCACAATGTGCGTGTATGAGGGAGGAACATTATTGACAATAATCAACATTTATTCAAAAACCTTCAAATGTTAAGGAACATTATACATGAAAATATATTCCCTATTTGAATATATTCTCATTCTTAGTTTTCACATAAGCGCACTGCATTGCGGCTAAGAATCCGCATCGAAAATTGTAGGCTTAACCGGACTTTGGTAGGAGGCCGATTTGGCTCCTTAATTAGTCGGATAGACCTCTTGCACCTGCGTAGGATTTACGGCTCAAGGTGGGGACTAAGGACAATACTTGTACATCTACCTTAGTGTAATAGTTACCTCAGAGAATTATTTCAGCTTTCCTTTACTTGAGTAGCAATTTTGCTAGAATACTGTAAAGTTTTTTATCATTTTATGAGTTAGAAGATATTTTTGCACCTGTACGGAAAAAAACTTACGAATCAAAATTAAGACAATCTTAGCTAAAGCTAAGTTGATGACAAGGCAGCAAACGAACTAGTATTATAAAGTTTAACTTGGAGGTAATAATTAATAGATTTTATTGCCCGGCTGAACAACAACACAGACCTTTAAATTTAATAAACTTTGAAATAGTATAAAGTTAAATTTAGCTCAGTTGTGTAACGCTGAAACATACTGTGAGACGAAGTTATTTGACGCAGCAAGAAAATGGCATCACAGAACAATGCAGCAGTAGAAACCTGGGACAGACATGGAAAACAAGACACTAACAAGCCAGAGGGTGCAGTTAGTAGAACCCTGCCTTCTGAGCAGCATTC
Organism: Selenia dentaria; assembly: GCA_917880725.1. Classification (NCBI taxonomy): domain Eukaryota; kingdom Metazoa; phylum Arthropoda; class Insecta; order Lepidoptera; family Geometridae; genus Selenia; species Selenia dentaria. The sequence continues at coordinate 11,860,516 of OU862888.1, read as the reverse complement.
CCGGGGTTTGGCCCCGGACATGTTAAACATGAACTTAAATGTGTGCAGGAACGTAATATCTGTTTGACCTGTGTCGTAGTCTGTTTCATGAACATGATTCATGATGTCACCCTAGTTTGGTACCTAAAGAACTTAATATGTTGAGGTTGGCCAATATATTGAAAAAAGTTTTAAAGTTAAATTGAAGAGTTGTAGGAAGTTGACAAGGCGATAAGCGCAGAGCAGTGCCGTAGAGACCATTGAATCTTGTATATTCGACGACCTCAGTGGCGCAGCGGGCGAGTGTCCGCCTGCGACGCAAGAGGTTGCGGGTTCGATTCCCGCCTTAGAACAAATTTGTGTACGACCTGCAGAAATTTGTTCCGTTTTGTTTATATAAAAAAATCTATGTATATAATGTATTAAATATATCAGTTATCTAGTACCCATAACACAAGCTTTCAGTAGCTTACTTTGGGGCTAGATGGTGCTGTGTGGATTGTCCAGCATTATTTATTTATATATATATATATATATATATATATATATATATATATATATATATATATATATATATACATCTGGGCCGCAACTGCTATTATAGGTCTTTCTTCACGTACCCACACAAATATGCAAAAAGTATTAAGTGGAGTAATATTTTAGTATGTTTTAGTTGTCTGTTACATAACAGAAATGACATGAAAAAAATTGGCTGTATGTAGGTACCTAATATTAAGTTCTTGATCTATTTATATTTTATCAATAGTATTTTTTGATATAATATCTTATGGGGTGTGCTGTACCATCAATAACATTTTAAACAATCTTCTGCCCGCGACTTTATCTGCTTGAAATAAGAACATCGCAATCCTTCGGGAACTACACGTTGAAAATGAAAATGGATAAAAAGTAACATTGTCCTATTCCTGGGTAGGTATACGGTATCTCAGTTCCAGTATCAGTAACAAGATGTAACACACTAATATAACAATCGTTCAATTTATTTCACTTATTCCATCACTCTCTCAGTCAATCACTCACTCCACTTCTTACGACATAAAATGCATCAACTACTAAAATTTCATAATTATTTAGCCCCAGCGATTAGAGATCTGCGTTGATGAATCAGCTGGTCAGTCAAGAAGAGTAATTATATGTATATATATTAAAAAAAATATTTTTTGCGCCGAATGGGAAAGAATGTCGAACTGATCCGGACTATCAAGCAGAGAAAGGTCGCCTACCTCGGACATGTTCTACGGCATGATCGGTATTCTCTCCTGCAGACCATCATGATGGGAAATGTACCCGGGAAGCGTAAATCGGGTAGACGAAAGATGTCTTGGCTCCGTAATATCAGGGAGTGGACCCGGATTAAGACCGTGCAGCAATTGTTCTGATTGGCGATTAACAAGGAAACATTTAAGAAGCTGACTTTCAGTAATGAGAGGCAATTAAAGAAGATGCTATTTAAATTTGATTGCGATAACATGGGTTTTTATTAGATTCTGGAGTCAAAAATAAATACATACAATGTTGAAACAGATTCTAATTGACAATGGTTATCTTTATTTTCATCTTTCAAGCTACAAGTAACAACCCAACGCACATAGTATTCACTTAAAGCCAAACCAAAGTACAACTGAGTGAAGTCAGTTAAAATAAAAGCTCGCCTAAAGCAAGATTGATGATTCAAAATGAAAGTGGTTTAAAAGAAGCCGGTTTACGTATACACCACAATGCAGAAGAATTCATCAAATGCCCGTCCGAGAAGTGGCTTCTCTAAACCCGTTTCATGAAAAGTGGATCTAAGCAACATATATTTTTTAGGTATTGTTATGAATTAAATAAATACAAATCTGAGGGTACTATCAGGCAGGGAGCGGTCACGAGTTCACGCGTTCACACGGTTAGTTTTGCGTTCGTTGTGTTGTATTACGTTACATAGATTCTACCTACAGTCTACCCACAGTTGACCGACGCAGTCAGAACGTGTCCTGTTCAGAAAAATGAGAGAAAAATTCACATCCTCGGACGGGATTCGAACCCGCGTCTTCTGACTCTCCGTGTCAAACGCCATTGACCAACTAGGCCACCGAGAATCTGGTCCGAGCATCGAATGTTTAACTCTCTATTTGACTATCCGTCTTGTGGGGACGGAGTGACATCTATTGGACAGTTAACAGTACCATCCAACCGAAAGAAGCATTATTTAGAAATACTTGAACTTTCGCATTGACATCGCAACCCTTGTGATTTTTATAGTATTACTTTTCAAAGCACTAACGCCTAGATATACCCAAACAGGAAACTGCGTCGGTCAATTGTGGGTAGACTGTGGGTATATCTATGTAACTTAATATAACACAACGAATGCAACATTGACCGCGTGAACTCTTGAACGCGTGACCGCTCTCCGTCTGAAAGCACCCTAAAGCTCAATACAGCTCTGAAGGTGTCGGATACGGTGCATACACATCCACTTTTCCCCAAACTTTCTTGGTTAAATACAAGCGATAGGCAGCATATTTATAGCGATCCTGTCCCTTAGTCCACTTTAAAACATCCATGTAAGAGGATACTGAGCATCTCATCATTCTACTCTCTATATTTAGCTGCCTATCGGAAAAATCAAGTTTTTTACTGGTAATTAAACTGACAGTCAGAAATTTAAGGAAAATTAAAATGTGTAGCGCTCGTAACGGAACTTGGCAATCTTAACCGATCAACAAGTTAAGCAACATTTGCTGCGGTCAGGACTTGGATGGGTGACCGCTGATTATGATGATTATTAAAATCTTAATTAAGTAAATACTAACATAACATGAATGGTCGAAACATGGTGCCATAGGAATGGTTGCCACATTTCCAAAAAAATTAATGTGGTTATCTACTTTCTTCTTTTAATTATGGAATATGGGGTCGGCTGTTTGCCCGTCTCTAACTTGATATAATATATAAGAAAGTAATATATCAATCGATATTCGCGTTGTTTGTGGTATCGAGAGTGTAAAGTCGAAGTACTTGCACATGTAGTAATTTATACCGGACATTGTTGGTTCTTCTCTATCGTTGTGGTTAACAGATCAATTAATGGGATGTTGTAAATAAAGTTTTATGACGAGTGTAATGATAAAATTCTCAGTGGTTCAAAACGTCATAAACAATAAATTAAAGTGATGAAGTGTTTAAACTGTTAATACATATTTTAAATAATGAACTGCGCATATTTGTTCTTAGTGATTTAGGATATGAGATAATTGTTAAAATATATTAGAAATATTATTATATTCGGTTCACGGGTGCGGGGACTTTTAAATTGTAACCCAGACATGAAAAAAATATGTTTTCAAAATATTCAACTACGGCTGTCACACATACAGCTTTAATATAAAGCAATACTCGTCTCCATAGTTTAGCATACTTACCTTTGCCTTATTCTTGCTTTGAAATTAGAACAGTTTTACTAGTTTGAGGTCGCTCCGCTGTTTAAACCCCATGGTGACGGATAATGATGCAGAAATTGCTGATTTGTTGTTGTTTTCATTGATTACTTTATGAATGATCCTTTCAGACCCTGATCTATCTATCTACAAAATTTTCATCCAATTCCGTTCAGCCATTTTTAAGCGAGTCAGTAACAAACATCCATCTGAAGTTTTACATTTATAATATTAGTGTGATTATATATAATATAGAAGTTTGCTGTTTCCTAAAACTACCTTTGTCTAAATGGTATACATTGTGGTATTACATTTATAATAATATTATTATTCTTCTAAAATGTCAAGACGTTCCTCTCTCTTTGAGCCGTGAATCCACTCTCCAGATTCCGTGTTATGAGAAAGGCTGCTCCGGCTAATGAGAACGAATTGCACTCGACGTTCCCGACCGTTGCTTCAGAATTAGTGCATTTTTCACTGAAACATCTAAAGCGATTCATCTTCGTTTAAACTCAGATTTATTAAACCGACGCAACTTGATTAAACCAGTAGATATTTAAAAGTATTGCTGTTATTTATATTTTAAAGTATAATTACTACGTAAACGACATTAATTATAATGACTGCTACACTATAGTAAATTAATGATATGGAATTGTTGACGTTACCGTTTCATAGTATGACATTTCAAGAAGGTGTATTACTGCATCTAAGTACTACAGGTACTTCGTAACCTAATTATGTAAACTACTTCACAATAGTTTGGAAGCATCAGCTTTAGTAACTCGAATATTTTCATCCACTGTATCTGTAAGCTATCGATAAATCGGAATCTATTTGAAATTTTGACGCAACTTGATCATACCTCATAACTAGTATGCTGAGTCAGCAAAAGTGCGTATAATGCAAAGATGGCCAACTTATTTACGTAAGTGATTATTAGGACTATTTTAATCTATATATTTATATATAAACCTCTATTTCTCCTGCTTACGCTATATATTGAGAACGGATGGAACAATCTTGTTAATTGTTTATTGTTGTGTTAATTATTGTCAGGGAAAGAAAAACCAAGAAAAGATGGGAGGCTATGGCGAGGCGAAGTCCAAACCTACTATGCGAACGAAGTCACGGGCAGTCGATAGTTTAAATATAAAAAGCGGGTAATGTGTGAGCATAGCCGCTCGCGTGTTAGCTTACACATCTTTTGTCAAGAACATATTTAAACTTAATTTTATTAAACTCTGCGCACTTGATTTCAAATTTATATTCGCAAGTTAAGACTACCTCATACGTACTTCTCACACAGTTTATTTATGTAAAAGCCGTAATTTGGCGTCATTGATGCTCAAATCAGAAGTAATTGTGGAAGTAAACGCAATCATTATCATTACTATAAACTTTGAACGCACAAGAAGAGGTTGAAATATACGGACCATCATTACAGTCTGCTTTCGTGTCAGCGACCTGGGTAAAAATGGCCGTTTAATTGGTTTTATGTATATAAAGCACATATTTCAATTTGAAACCCGTCTTCTAGCGAGATTTGGAAATAGTTTAGAATACTTTAGTGATGTTTCTGTTATAAAACTGTAGGAGAAATAGGTGTGTCCTGAATTCCTAATCTTTATATTATCTATTTATTAGTAGGTTATTATCATACAGCTAAAAAGATCAGGACTTTGTGTCCTAAAGGAATAAAATATCCCATATTGGATCACATCGTTGTTTATCTCGACCTTTTTATCAAGATGATCAATCAGATACAATATAAAATATATCCAAACTATACATAATATAAAAAAACTGTGAACAGGCCAAATCTGAACATCTAAGTAATATTTTTTGAAAATTATAATCGAGATTCACTTTGTTATAGACAGGGAGGCCAAAAATATAACTTTTACAATGTTTGTCTGCTAATATCTCTGTTTGTTACGATTGAACTGATTTTGGCTGGACTTTCACTGGCTGACAAGCTAAGTAACTTGGGATTTTATTTTAGAGATGTCGTATCCCTCGATAATATATAGATAATATATACCCTAGTCTAGCCTAGTTCTATAATTTAATATTAAGGAAAACTACACATCGTTTTTGTGCACAATATCTTCCCGTAAAACAGCTAAACTCCCGTTCGTCGCACATGTTTATCCAATTTGGCGTAGTCTGCAAAGTTGTGAGCTCGCAACACGTGTGACGCGCAAATTAGAGATTCATATTAATTTAGGGTTTACTGTGACAGCGCTTTGCGGCGGTAAGACGCTGGGCAAACTTTCATTGAATTTTCAACACTTTACCTACGTGCTCGGATTAACTGTGGCTACGTGTAGCGTCTTTTCGTACGGGTCTTAAAGTTATTAGAGATGTTTTCTGATGTTTGAAGACATAAATTGCACCTGACATTTAAAGTTCATTATTTACATTTTGAAATAAGATAAACTTGAAAAACAAACATGACTGATGCTAGTTACCGGTCATAAACCCTCACGGCATGCAAGTATGTCATTTTAGGAACCCAGTGAATGATAGAATAATAACAACTAAACTCAGCGATTTACCGACTCTTCTAAACATAAGACTTGTAGATTGATATTTAAACGTATATAGCTACAATACTTAAAAGAGAGTTAAACATCGTCATTGGCGATTTTAACGCTAATATAGGAATTATATTATGTACTACCATGGGCAATTGAATTAGAAATATCACAGGAATTCACGGGCTGGGCGTGCGCAATCTCAGAGGAGAACTGTTTATAGAGCTCTTGGCAAATACTGACTATAATGTACACTGTTTTCAAACATAATGCGAGGCGCCTCAACGTCAAATAACGTAACTAAATAAACTACATGTTAATAAAATCTAGATGGAGAATGTTGATCATTAATAAGCGTTCCATATACCTGGATCTGATTGCCATTCTAATCAGCAGCTGTTTGTTGATGATTTGAGGCTTAATATAAATTATCGATCTAAAGTTGTTTATAAAATTGTCAAACCTAAACATAAGTCCTGGACAGTGGATTCATGAACGTATTAACAGAATTACGACCCAGACGTTTCCCATCAAAGCGACAGTATTAGATCTCCATCGACACTTGGAAATTGGTTAAAGAGCGACGGAAACTCAACACCGATGACGCAACTGAACTCTGCTTCTCGATGCCTGAGATTAGAGTGATAGTATTAGAGAACTTAAGCGGCCCTCTGATAAGTTCCAAACTGAGGATCTCCATGACAAGGTGCGTATTTATCACGCTGTTTTAAGACAAAAATAGTCCATAATTTGGATGGATGAACTATGGTTCCAAACACTCAGTTGGTGGAAGATAACCTATTACCCAGTCCCCCCCCCCCTCCCTGCAACCAAATCTCATTAAATCATCTCGACAGTCCTAATGAATATAAAAAAATATATCTACAGTAACTTAACTGTCTGGTTATTTAACTTTACTTTTTTTTCTTATACATATAAGTACGTTTTTTTTTATTAAAACCACCGAAATATTAATAAAAATCTTTATGAATATTTTTCTTACACAAAAAAAGATGAAAGGTACAACATAAATAATAATTATAATAATTTATGATGGAATGTAATTTTAAAAATTATATAAATTTAAACTTCCGTTATTTTCATGATTTTAAAAATATTATTAGGAAAATAGTTTTTATGTTCATACTTACATTTTTAGAGAATGATAGAAGTAAAAATAATTAAAGTATGAAGACATGGATTATTTTTAGAAATTTACATTTTTAGAGAAAATGTTTACAAGAAAAATTTATTAATAAATAAAAAATTTACAAAACCATCAATATACATTTTATTATATAATTATTAAAGCAATTGTTATATTGAATATTTTACAAAATTGTTTGTGTATATTATTAACATTTTTCTTAATAATATACTAAAATATGTGAAAAAACTGAATTTTATTTCTTATGGATAGATCCATTTTTCCTACATAATATTTTGCAGAAAATTTTAAACTTATATATGATTTGTTTTTTTACCTTTATTACATTTTTTAATTTAGCTTATTCATCTTTTCAGAAAGGAAAATATCCAAAAAATAAGGATAACAAAATAGTAACGGAAAATTTAATGTGTTTTGCTTTTTTTTTAATGGTACATAATCATACTACACTGCCACCACCAGAAGCACAGTTATACTTCATGATTATGATTACAAGAATAAATAAAATCAACAATCATTACAGAAGGAAGGAAAACCCAATAAACCCCTTTAGCAATCTGCATTGATATGCAATACGAGACGTCTCATTGGTATTCGAATCAGAATCTCCGAAATAAGTCATATTCCTGAGTGCCCACTAATAACGGTTGTATATTTTACGCAGATTTTGAAAGGGGAATTGAAATTTTTGTTTACATTTTTTGGTCACAATTAAGATTTTATTGGAATTTCTCTTTTTAAATTTCTACATAGTATTTTATTATTTTTGTATCTATATGTCTTTGCGGAAAAAATATCACTAATTAGAATACCTCACGAAGCAGGACATTATTACACGTTTGTTCGTGCCACTGTGTACATACTTGGATTCTAGTAACAATATCACTTTAGGAAATCTTATCTATCTATGTTTTTATTCTTCAGTGAAACCCTAAGCTTGACTGGGATACTGAAACAGGTATTTGGGAAGCTAATGTGATTACATACCAAGTGGTAGGATTCTTTTGATAGATTCCGTCTGTGTGGGCAACATCTACATAACTGCTGGGGTACATGCCTTCCTCTCTGGAAGAAGAACATCAAGCCAAGCCCCCGTCCACCAGTTCTCTGATTTACGTAAGCCAGTTGTAAGCATTACGGTCTCCCGTCTGAATCAGCAAGCCTCCAGTCCATCCATAAATCTTTTGTGATAGCGTAAACCTGATGCGGACAGATTAAGTTTGAAGGACACCATACTGAGAAATTACTGGGCGTACGAGAAAATACTTAAGAAACAATGTCTTGGGGTGAAAAGTGTAGTGCAGTGCTACGAAAAACTTTTACTTACAGCTCTGGGAACCATCTGGCAAATTACTTGCATATCTCGTCGCTTGGTAGCATAATCATAGTTAAAGCGCTAATAGACTAAAGCTTCAAATGCGTGGCAGCCGCCAACCTGATGGCCGCTTGACTGATTCCTAAATCGGCCTTCAACTTTCGGTAATAGTTACATCGTGATGAAATCTACATAATGTTGGGCTTTCTGCCTACTTGGAGTGCTACCATCCTCGAGATTGCAAACCTGTCTTATGCACTACTACATGTTCTCGCCGCTGTGAAATTGTGTTGAGAGGCAATAGCCATTCTAGATGTAGCAAGATACTCCATTTGATCGCAATCGATCACCATTGACAGAAAAGTTTTTTTTTTTATCAGTATTGTAATATTTAATCGTCTTGGTGCTTTGCTTGTCAATACTATATCACTCAACTACGCTAACTTTAGGTACAGTTTTTACAGTTGAGTAAAAATATTTAACGAATTTCAGTACTCAGTACTTGACAACCACTTATAAAATATGACTCTAATTAATACGTGACGTCACGCCAGTCATCGAAGTCACGTTGGAAATTAAATTTTAATAAATTTACTGTACTTATACGCTTGGTAGTCTGACAAAATCGAATTAACTGGTATGGATGTAGACACACTGAATATGGCAAAATTAATTAAGGTGGCGATGTGCCTTACTTAGAACGATATTGTTAAGGAATTTACTGAGATAAGTTACATATATAAATTTAGTTAGTAAAGGATCCAGGTAAACCTGACACATGTAGACTAGACCTTATTAAAAAATAGAACAAAATTTAATGGGATCGCATGTGACCGCACGTCAGGGCGAGGTTTCTATCTCTTTTATATATTTTTTATAGGATAGGTTGGCAAACGAGCAAGTGGCTCACCTGATGGTGGTGGGTATAATTTGAAATATTATTATGTACGTGTATGATATATGTATATATAGATATAATATACATATGTATATAGTGTTTAATGTAATTATGTATTTTTAGCTACATTCTGAATCTCTGGTATGTAAATATTTTTTGGTTTATACACCACCTCTATAAGCTTATGCCCATTTCTTTCCATGCATTGTCGTCTGGAAGAGATCGCTCTGAGCGATAAGACCACCCATTGTGACACTATTAGTTTTAAGCATTTAATTGTAATAAGATATTTTTGTGTATACAATTGTATCGAAATTACTTATGTATAATGTGGTGTTACAATAAAGAAGAGTTAATCTATCTATCTGATGGTAAGTGATACCAACGCCACCAAAGGTCTCGAGGATGCGTTCCCGACCTTTGAGGAAGGAAGATAGGAAGGAAGAGATAAGTATAGGGGTGAAGGGAACTCCTTGTGACCGACTGAAACGCAATAGCAAGCTATGTTATTTTACCTCGGTGTTATGTGGGAGTGTAGTACTTCCCTGGTCGTGCCGGCCCATTCGGCTGTGGGGTCACAGCGTGGCACTACCACTAACATATATCTATATATATATATCCCGCATATTTTGTTTCTTTTTTAGAAAGTTTGCCACAGAAGACGAGAAGAATTATCTTATAAAATCACATCCCTTAGCCTATGATAGATATGATTGTCTTATCCCACTAAAGCTGTACCTATGTACACCATATATTGAAATTGTATTTGCTAAAATGCTTTATGCTAAACGAAATAAATATTAATAAAAATATCCTTGTGGGATAGTTTATCATTAGAGATTTTTAAAATTAAAACACTTAATGTGTTAAAAGATTATAATATAAATGTTACATGTAGAACACCTAAAACGTGTCACCTATCAAATTGAAAATCGGGGCATATAGATAATGCCTATAACACTTTTCCAAGTAACATCTACATACTATCAAAAAAAGCCACAAATAAAATTTCCCATTTTCCACAAAATGAAATGACATTACACTACACTCCTATCATCAAAGAAGCTCGAGTAGTACATCCAGCCCAGCTATAATGCGGCGAAAGCATGTGGGGGTAGGAGGGGGTAGTCTCGAGGGCCGTCTGCTGTAAAGTATCGCTTAATGACGTGTAACGAGCATGGTCTACGCGTACCATTCGCGTATACGGAAAAAGCAAAGCGACTATACCGCTGCCTTATTTTGTAAGGTATTAAGCGACAGGTTGCTCGCTTGCTAGATAGATTTAAGAGGAAATTTAATATTATTTGTATGAATATGACTCTAGTGTATTAAATTTATCACATTGAACATAAAATAATTTATTTATAAACATATGACGCAAGTACATCGTATGTACTACTTAAAGAGATATCCCCTTGTTCACAAGGTTTAATTTCCAACTTTTCTTGTCATCTAGTCGTTGTTTCACGAATGTTGTCAAAGATGCAACGCTGTTGGCTCTTAGCGAATCGCACGGCTGTTCTTGTACTAAACACACTATAAGGCTGTATTGCTTGTTATCTTTTTAACATTCAACGGTCTTCTTTTGTAAAAACTCCATCACTATTCCATAAATATATACTTATACGTGTAAAGTAGGTTTATCGTTCTATCACATAATAGCAAGCGATAAAAATGTTTTTTTTTGTTCAGATATAGCTAAATGGTTGTTTACTGACATGTCACATACTTGATATTCCGAGACTACGCGCCAGTGGTGAAGTGTTCACGCGTGTAAAGAAGGAAGTAAGTGAAGTTTGAAATGAGTAGATCTGCAGCGGTTATAATTAATTTAGTAATATTTGCGTTTAAGAAAATTGGCAAAGCTTTTACTTTTGAGCGCTGGCTTGCCTAGTTGTAACGTACATAATTGTATAATATCGAATATGCAATATGGAGGTATATGAAAATAATATTTTCCATATTCATTAATACTTATCGTAGATCTTTTCAGTTTAGGGCGTCTGTGGGTAGGGAAAATTAAGAAAACGTGCTCGTACATTGAATCAGATTATAATTTCAACAGATACTACACAGAAGATAGATAGGCACGTATAACTAGATAAATACGTATCGCAGTATGAACGATGGTTCAATGACGACCGCTCGCGCTGCTTGCCAACGTAAAAACAAAGTCAGTCACATTGATGGCGCGCGCGTTGCTTACTCCATCGAGTACCACCGTACAGTTGCGACACAGATGATACTGAAGTCCCAGATACGACTCGATTGCGACATGGACATTCTAATCTAAGGTTCGAATGTTATTATTTTGTTAAATAATTATTAACGCTTATTACGGTGTCAGTACAGCAAATCAAGAAAACTCAAATATATAATTCATATTATGTTAAAATATATTTTAAACATTGGTTTATATAATCAGCCTCCAATTCGGACGATATGAAAGGTCTTCGCAACGTTACGGATAGTTGCGATAGGTTAATGTCAGACGTGTATTTGTCAACAAATTATACCTCACGAAGCAGAGGCCGTAGCATTCACAATTTGCGAAAAAGTGTTCAGATCAGATGATACTGAAGTCCAAGATACGACTCGATTGCGACATGCACATTCTGATCTAAAGTTGGAATGTTATTATTTTGTTCAATATTTATCAAAGCTAATTACGGTGTCACCAGGCCAAGAAAACACAAATTTATAATTCAAATGTAAAATTATATTTTAAACATTGGTTTTATATAATCGGCCTCCAATTCGGACGATATGAAATGTCTTCGCAACGTTACGGAAATGCGATAGGTTAATGTCAAACGTGTATTTTCCAACAATTTCAAATACCAACGCGTAAATGTAGATGTCGTAAGATAAAATAACATTTCCCTTACATTTTTATCGTTGAGGTCTTGACTTAACCCAATGACATACGTAATCTAGAACATAATTTTATGCATGCTGTGGCACATAACACTGGTAATCTTAAATAATCTATGTAGAACACCCTTTAAAACAGCGAACATATGGTACAATCTATATCTATACATATAGAAAAACTGTAGCCAAGGTTGTAGGATTTAGGTACATATGAGATAATTAAAAAAAAACATATTTGGTAGTATAACGGAAGGTAATAGAAACTAAAATATTTATTTTTAAATTTCTAGTCTGTTTGTTTACGAATCACGTAAAACCTACTATATAACGTTTACTGAAATATATTCACTGAATAGATGTTGATACCGTTTACTGCAATATATTCACTGAAGTTCTGAGGAGGTATAAGATTGTATCCTTTTCCAATCGGTCTAAAAACCTAGAGAAAAAATGCAGTGGAGATGATTTATGGAGCAGATTAGATTTCTCTTATGAATATTGTTGAAAAAATATTCTATTGCAGTTTACTATATTTTACGTTTATCTTAAAATATTTGTTCAATAATTTATGGGGCGTCGTTTCCCGAAAACCATGGGAACTAAGGGCTGGTCAGCTAATCATAATATTAAATTAATAAAAATATAGAAATAATAATTAAATAAATGATTTTCGGTCGCTGGCTGTTCTATACCACGTCTTTCATATACTACGAGTATTACTATTCCTTACTTTAATTTTGATTTTGTCTAGCAACCGTTTATATAGCCTTCCGCGTTTTCTTTTCTTGTTTCCGGAGTACCACATTATAATAACTTGAATCAGATATATTATCAGATTATAATCAGAACGCATGTCACCCCTGGTCTAGTCATCATCAAAAGCGGTAAGATTTAATAAGGATTTCACGAGTTTAATTCAATTTCGATCCGTATTATCAAGAACGCGGTTGTTTATTTATGGGTTTACCAATTGGACTAAATTTGATAATTTCGCTACAGAAATCGGCAACTGTTTATTGGAGTAATAGTATCCAATACTTACAAATTACTCGAATGAATAGAGGTGGATTTTTTTGTATTTCTACATAGATGTCAATTAAATGCGCAATATTGTCTAAAAACATTGTTTGACAGTTATTATGAAAATATTTTGCTATTGAAGTTGCACTTACGGTTTTCTCAATCATCAAATTAGCGTACCAGTTAGAAGAGCGATACTAAAACCGCAATGTTTTCCCCTACGGACCTTGTACACAAAGGAAATGTGTGTTCCCCTTATTATTGCCCGAGGTATCTTCATTACTATTAAAAGAATATGTTTTTTAAACACGCGGCAATAACTTTTTTATGACAAAACATGTCAGTTAATTTATTTAAACGGTATAATATCACTGGTGAGAAAACCGCGCAAGCCGAGTGAGCGAAGCGAGCGTGCCGTGGCCGGAAATGATTGTATGATTACCTAACTATTGATTTTGATACTGGTTTGATACTTCCATTATATTTATAATCCCAAGCAACAGCTTAGTTCATCATCATCATCGTCTCAGCCGTAGGACGTCCACTGCTGAACATATGCCTCCCCCATAATTTTCCAAAAGAACCGATTGGAAGCGGCCTGCATCCAACGACGTCCTGCAACCTTTACTGTCCACCGTGCCGGTGGATGACCTACGCTGCGCTTGCCAGTCCGTGGTCTCCATTCCAGAACCTTCCGGCCCCATCAGCCATCTGTTCTGCGTGCTATGTGCCCTGCCCACAGCCACTTTAACTGGCTAATCACTAAAGTCACCGACATAGCCCAGAGGCTATGTCGGTGACTTTCGTTCTTCTACGGATCTCCTCATTTCTGATTCCACCACGTAGAGAAACCCCGAGCATAGCCCTCTCCATTGCTCGTTGAGTCACTTTGACCTTATCTATGAGGCCCATAGTAAGAGACCACGTTCCAGTGCCATGAGTCATCACTGGTAACACACATTGGTCGAAGACTCTTGTCTTGAGGCACTGAAGTATTATACGAGAAGACTTCGCGAAATTTCCGGAACGCTGCCCAGCCTAATTTGACTGTCTGTCCCAGGTATATGTATTCGTCAACAACTTCGAGAACTGAGTTCCCAATTGATATTGAGGTAGGCACAACATGGGCATTAGATATAATTTTCATCTTGTCCATGTTCATCTTAAGGCCTACCCGTTGGGAAACTCGATGGAGGCCTTCGAGCATTGTACTGAGGTCTTCCATGGATTCTGCCATGACTACAATATCGTCGGCAAATCGAAGGTGAGTGATGTACTCGCCGTTGATATTGATGCCAAGTCCTTTGCCATTCCAAGAGCTTGAAGGCGTCTTCCAATGCCACGGTGAACAGTTTCGGAGATGTAACGTATCCCTGTCTCACGCCTCTTTGCAATGGAATTGCATTCGAACTTTACTCATGTACTAGGACTGACATGCTGGCGTTTTTGTACAAACACTTCAGCACTTTAATATACCGATAATCAATAAGGCACCGCTGGAGAGACTCAAGCACTGCTCACGTCTCGATCAAATCAAAGGCCTTCTCACAGTCCACAAACGCTTAAAAAAGAGGCAAGAGCTCTTTGGTCTTCTGTACAACTTGCCGTAGCGTGTGGATGTGGTCTATGGTACTATAGCCTTTTTGGAAGCCGGCTTGTTCCGGAGGCTGGAATTCATCAAATCTGCGACTGAGACGGTTCGTTATGATCTTCGAAAACAGCTTATAAACATGGCTCAAAAGCGAGATGGGTCTGTAATTCTTAAGTAAAGTTTTGTCGCCTTTCTTGAAGAAAAGCACCACCACGCTTTTGTTCCATGCTTCTGGCGTTGAACCTTCGAGTAAGACGGTATTAAAGACCTTCTGAAGGACTTTAAGTACCGGTGTTCCACCCGCTATCAGAAGCTCTGATGTGATGCCGTCGTCACCCGGCGCCTTATTGTTCTTAAGCTGTTTCAAAGCCATTGTAATCTCGTACAGGCTGATATCCAGGATATCTTCGGTATAATGTCGGGTCAGCTTGGCTCTAGGGTCTTTAGCCGAGCTGCTAACAGGTTTAGCGACCGAAGAGTATAACTGTCCGTAAAAACTCTCCACTTCTCTCAACACTTCTACTTTGGTCGACGATACACTGCCGTCTTCTCTCTTCAGCTTCGTCAACTGGCTCTGCCCAATAACTTTTCTCTTGCAAACACTTTGGAGCCCTTGTTCCGTTCTATCGTCTCTTTAATACGATTAGTATTAAAGATCCGGATGTCGTGTCGCAAGGATTATTCGTTTATTGAGCAGCCTATATGCTTCAGCATCATCCGAAGACTGCAGTTTTAAGGAGCGTTGTTCAGCCATGAGGTTCGGGTATCGTTGGAGAGTTTCTGTGGCCTATCAGTTTGGTTGCAGCTGGTTAATTTTTTTTTTACCGACTTCAAAAAAGAAGGAGGTTTGTCTACTTTGTTGTTTATGAACCGATTTTGATGATTCTTTGGAAAAATATTGGTAGAGTATGCTTACGAGGTGATACCATGTAAATTTCATAAAATTCGGTTCAGCAGTTTTTAAGTCACACCTCAATAACTGAAAAGTGTTTGGCCTGGATCCCGTAAGTAGCAAGGGTAAGTAGTACAGGCTAAAAATGGAGAAAAAATTTTATGTATGTGTACTACAAAATAGAACCGATTTCAACACTAAAAAGTGTAAAATAACTTGTTGAACTTGGTACCATGCGCACAATATTGTGATAATAGGCACTTATGAACTATCATGGTACCGACTTCACCAAGTTATTTCACACTTTTTGTGTTGAAGTCACACAGTATACAACGATTTATTAAACAGTTTGCGATATAAAATAGGATTCGAACCCATGAAAGCCTGACAGATACTAGTGAGCGTTATCATAAATAATAAGTTTTTGGTCTCTTGTATGCAGGCTCTACGATAGTACATTTACGACCATATACTTACATGACTTTTTTTTTTATATGATCGAAAATCAGAGAAAGATGAGATTTGTGTAAGTTATTTAAAAACAATAATTATAGTTTATTGTATAGGTTATAATATATTTAATTTGGTAAATAGATATATAGACTATATAAGCTCTTCATTTCTAAACTGATTTGATAAAGTTATGAAACTAAACAGTTGTACAAAATCCCGTCTTATTGCATAAAGTGATTTAATCCTGATAACCTTTGGGTCGAAAGAATATTTTTTTAGAGATAGGAGTGATTAGTATCAAGCTAAGTATATGACAAGTGACTAGATACACGTACCTTAGTATCTAATGCAAAATAACAATAAAATCTGAACACCTACTTAAAAAAATACCCAAATACCGCTCTCAGAAGCTCAGATGTGATACCGTCGTCACCAAGCGCCTTGTTGTTCTTAAGCTGTTTCAAGGCCATTCTAATCTCGTACAGGCTGATGTCCGGGATATCTTCGGTATAATGTCGGGTCAGCTTGGCTCTTGGGTCTTTGACCGAGCTGCTAACAGGTTTAGCAACCGAGGTGTATAACTGTCCGTAGAAACTCTCGACCTCTACTAACACTTCCGCTTTGGTCGACGCTACACTGCCGTCTCCTCTCTTCAGCTTCGTCAACTGGCTTTGCCCAATAGACATGTCTCTTGCAAACACTTTGGAGCCTTTTTTCCGCTCTATCGTCTCTTTAATACGGTTTGTATTAAAGATCCGGATGTCGTGTCGCAAGGACTTCCATATTCGTCTATTGAGCAGCCTATATGCTTCAGCATCATTCGAAGACTGCAGTTTCAATGAGCGTCGTTCAGCCATGAGGTTGAGGGTATCGTTGGAGAGTTTCTGTGGCCTATCTGTACGGTGAGGTTTAAAGTACTTGGAACCCACTGTATGGACAGTTTCTACTAACCTGTTATTGATCTCGTCCACTGAAGCGATGTTCTCAAGGCAATCGAAGCGATTGGATAGCTCAAGTTGAAAGCTCTCGGGGTCTTGAATACGGGCACGAGTGGGTCGGAGCGTAGACTTCATCAGACGAGACCTCTCCAGTTTGACATTAATATTCACCGTGCCTCTTACCATTCGGTGATCACTACCGGTTTTAACCCTGTTGATCACGGAGACATCAGTGAATATTTGCCTTTTGGTGGTCATAATGAAGTCAATCTCATTTCTCGTGAAACCATGGAGACTCAGCCAGGTCCATTTCCTGTGAGGTGGCTTCTGAAAGAAAGAGTTCATCATAAAGAGTCCTTCTTTCTCCAGGAAGTCGGCCAACCTCTGTCCCCTACGGTTCCGTTGTCCATAGCCAAATTGCCCCACTTTCGACTCATCCTCGCTTCTCTTACCCAACTTCGCGTTGAAGTCCCCCATAACAACTAGAAAGTGCGTTTCAGAGGTATGTATGGCCCGACTAATGTCCTCATACATATCATCCACCTCATCATCCGGGTGCGACTTCGTCGGTGCGTATACCTGAATGACCTTCAGCAAATATCGTTTGGATACTCTGAGTATTAGGTATACGACCCTATTGGAAACGCTATCGATCTTAACTATGTTGTTAGTAAGGGACTTGTGGACGAGAAACCCGACACCACCTTGGGACTGTTGGTCGCCCTCCCGGTGGTAGAGTAGGTTACCTGATTTTAGGGTTATCGTGTCCTCACCCGCTCTACGGACTTCAGATAACCCCACAATGTCCCAGTGTAGCTTACTCATTTCTTCTTCCAGCTCATATATCTTCTCGTCTGTCCTCATCGTGCGTATGTTGTGTGTTACCAGGGCCAGTCGTCGTCGTTGGGGGTGGTAGCCGGGCGTCTGCCGGGGATTCTTAGCACCCCCTGCCCCACCGTTACCGTGGCCGCTACCGTAGCCAGGAATAGCGGGGCTGCCGGGGACTGGGGGCCTGGTTCTTTTTGTCCAATCCATAAGGGGTTTTTGCCAATACTCGCCACGCTTGGCAGGCGGGTTGGCGAGCGCAGTTTGTGTGTGTTTGACTGGGAAGGTGCTGCTGCCCACCTTCTGATTTGTTATCCCTTAGCCGCTTTCTACGGCACCCACGGGTAGAGTTGGGGGGGGTGCTATTCTAAGCCGGCACCGCCACGGCAATTATGATAGTTCAAAAGTACCTATTATCACAATATTGCGCGCGTGGTATCGACTTCGACAAGTTATTTCGTACTTTTAAGTGTTGAAGTCGTTGCCATTTTTTTTTAAACCTATCTTCTACACCCTTTTTAGCTATCCTTGCTAATAACGAGATCGATTGTCATTCGCCGACAACGATGATATCGTCAAGTCATCAAACTAGGCGAAACACTTCTCAGTTATTGGAGTGTGACTCAAAAGCTGCTGGACCGAATTTGTTGATAAATGGGACCACACGTGAAGTACCAGCTTTCAAATAAATAGTGCCGAGTGCGGAGTGGTGGATAGGTTAGTGGCCAACCCATGTTGAAGTTTTCAGGCCGCCTGAGGGCCTTCGACATAGCCTAACGACTGTAATCCTAAGACAAACAACCGGGACCGACGGCTTAACGTGCCCTCCAAAGCACCGAAGCTCTCAGTTGAATAATGCCACTAGCGGTCATCCATCCAAGTTCTGACCGCAGCAAGTGCTGCTTAAATTGTTGATCGGTTAAGATGACCAAGTCAAGCCCCGCTATGAGCGCTTCCAACCATAAATAAATTAATATAATGACATGAGTGTTGCGTGCATAGCTAGCACAGCAGAGTTCTTAGAGCAAGAATATAATAGTGTGCGTAATTTAAATCAGTAAACTTCTTCGAATCTTACTCGTTGTCTCTTCATGATTACGTAGGTTTACTATTAAATATTCTGTGTCGTAGGTACGTGTTCGTACAATCTCATTATCCCGTCTGCCCGCCCCGTCTCGTTGCGACTTTTTCGACAATTTGCATACGTAATTAATTAACTTCTTTTTTCGAGACTTTTTCTTTCTTTTTTGTGAACAGGTGGAATGACAAAACCGGCTGATGCGGGCGCGGGTGCTCTGTTTAGTTTTAATTATATTTTGAAACTGAGTACCGATTAAAAATGAGACTGAATTTAGCTAAAATGAATATTATATTAATACTGGAGTTAAAAGTTTATTTGATTTTGTTATATGGTTTTTATTTACATGTTTTTTTCTGAACAACGAGTGTGTGTACGTGTATTCAGTTCAATACTTACTAACTCTCATGATTAGTTATATATAATATATTATATTATTATAACATAATTATAATATTTCTTATGTATTTTTAACTTTACCGTGTTAATTTCTTTAATTGTTGTAAATCACATATTAAGTATAGTAACTACGTAAAAAAGTACGTACGAGTACCTATTGTATAAGCAATATAAACATATATCTATATCTATGATCAGATCATTATAATGTCATACACAAATTCCACTTGTAAAGGGCAAGCCGACTGTGTAAAATAAAATTAAGGTATCATTGAATGAATAAAATCAGATAGAAACATAGTAGACAGTATTGTCGCCCTGAAAAGGGCCGTAATGTATGTATGTTAAATGTTATGGTTATGGTTCTCTCTGAATTTTATTTCATTGATTCAATAATTGTTGTTTTTTGATTGATTGATGTCTTTTCATTCATGAACTCGCGTGCCACATATCCTTTCTACAATTGTTTTTTGCATCGGGCTCCCAAGATACAGGCTTAGCCTGGTTTGGGGCCCTCAGTGAAAGTCATCATCATATTAAGTATTTTAAGTTATATTGTACCTTAATTATAAGAATTAAAGAAAAACAATAATGCTGACTTGCTCAACGTTTACCAATTGCAACTAATGTTAAATAGTAATAAGAGGCAAACCTTAAATTTTACTTGGTAAAAATTTTTACCACTGCCCTTTGCAGTTAATATTACTTGCGAATAAATTATTTAAAGCATGTGACGTAACATTTTCAACGCAAATTAAGATAAAATTATCATGAACTCAAGCAATTTTACAAATCATTCAATTATTATTGTAACCAGTTCTCTTCATCCTTATGAAATTACTAATTCATACTTATGAAAACAATATGAAAAAGACTCGATGAATAAACCAGTTAGAATGTTTTTTTTTTTTTAATTTATTACAGCCAAATTAAATATCATCGGACGGGATCAAAAACCGCATCTTCTGATAATCAGTGTCAGACGGCATTGCCGCTAGGCTACCGAGGCATTCCGAGCATTGAATTTATCTCTCAAGTGACCTATACGTTTTTTACTTTTCAATTTATAGCTTTAAATACAACTTGATGCATAATAATAATATTATGCATCATGTTGTATTTACGGCCAGGTAACAGCCACTAAGCAACGCACGTGTATACACTGGTTACCCAGTATATCTTCCTTTATTCTATTATTATGTTATCTGTTTCTTTTTAGCCAAATTATAGAGGTAAAGTCAACCGCAAACTAAATAAAAACTTGAACCGCAAGAAAAAAGTAACAAATGAAATAAATTCAACAAAGACCAGTTTTATCTCTCAAGCAGGTGTAAAAGGAGTATACATACAATCACAACGGTATAATAGACTTTGAAAACCTATACTACCTATTTTATAAATTATCCATAATAAATCCACAAATTGTCATACAAACATATACTCTAACGCTAACCAAATAGATCAAAAAATCGTAGTTCCACTCGTCAAAAACAATATGGCGGCTGCCTTTATCAAATTATGGGAATTGATCACAAAACCATAATAGAAGAGGATTATAAGCTTTTTCTTAGGTTTTTACCTCAAAATGGTACTTATTCACGAAAACAATACACTAGCACATGCACACCTGCGAAAATTTAAGAGATATGGTATCGACGCCCATTGTTTTTTTACTAGCCTACTGTAACCAAAATAATTTATATTTCTATGTAAAAATGATTTTTAGGTGCTTATTCGTATTAAAAAAACATCTAATAAACCGAAACGTATACTATATTTGAAAAGTTAACGTTTATGTTCAGTCCTGATATGAGTTTTGACTGCGGTGCACCGGTGTACCAGCGCGGCTTTATGCAATGTATAGATTTGGCCACCGGTGTACCGGCGCGGGTTTATAGGTATATATATATTAAAAGAAGCAGTGTTCTAGGTTTGAACGTAGATTTGGTTTACACTTACTTCTACTTATAATAAGTTAGTCATTCTATCTTCATCAGTTTACAAACATATAGAACTGCAATAAACACTATTTTAATATAGGTAGTTTA
The DNA here is from genome assembly GCA_917880725.1 of Selenia dentaria. Classification (NCBI taxonomy): domain Eukaryota; kingdom Metazoa; phylum Arthropoda; class Insecta; order Lepidoptera; family Geometridae; genus Selenia; species Selenia dentaria. Next base: position 11,839,055 of record OU862888.1, on the reverse strand, counting down.
CCGCTTTACGAATGCCATGTGTGAAGGCCTAAAACATTTTTTCTTATCTACTAATTACTAGATACAACTTATATGCTTTGAGCAAACTAACTGAGAAGAACCAATCTTCGTTTTTGTTTAATCAACTACAAAACACGTAAAAACAATCCTTTATTCAATTAAAGGTATGCCTACACTGGATTTACAAGCAACTACTTGTATCAAAGGAGTCCCATACTGATGGAACATTAAAAGCTTCTTAAGGTATCAAGACCCACTTTCGCTCTCAAGGGTTGTTAAATAATTTAACAAATTGGTACTCAAGGCAAGTTTAGGGATCCGTCTGACCACACGCCCTTTACAACGGAAGCTTCTAAGTAGCTACTACTATAACGGCATCCATAGAGACCTAATGTCGAAAGGGCTCTTGTTAATGACTTTTGATTTGAATGCTATGAAACGATTTCTGTGTACGGCTTTATTTATGCCTTTTATGTAGTTCTATATTAATTCTTATACTACTACTATGTGGAACCAGCAGCCACTTGTGGTGTTTCCGAACAGATACGACTCCCAGCTCCCAGCGAGAAGGCTCCCAGTCTTCAAGAAAAGAGCCTATTACGCCCTCAAACGCCGGCAACGCATCCTCGAGACCTCTGGTATTGTGGATGTCCGTGCGTGACGGTGATCACTTACCATCAGATGAGCCGCCTGCTCGTTTGCCAACTTGTACCATAAAAAATCTATACAAAAAGTTAAGCTATAGTCAAAAGATTTAAAAATTCAGGCATAAAGAAAATACAAACAGATATACTTTTTAATAACAACAGTTTAATTTTATAATTTGATTTTAAAGCACTAACGCCTGCTTAGCAATACCAAACATTTCAATTTTAGAGAGAATAATTTACATCCTCGGACGGGATTCGATCCCGCGTCTTCCGACCTCACACGACGGTTAACATCATAATATGGAGAATTGAATGGTCGGTCGGCGAGCCTCAGTGGCTTAGTGGTCATAGCGATTGTCATTGTGACGGATTGTCGCGGAAGACGCGGGTTCTAATCCCGTCCGAAGATGTGAATTTTTCTCTCAAAAATTGCAAAGTTTAACAGTTTGATTGCAGTCTACTTGTGAAACGATCACAGAAAAGTGTTCAAACGTCGCTATTAAATACTCGTACTATAACTAAATATCCAATTTGATTAGTTTTATAGCGGTTTAATTTTAAAACACGTTTATATAGATCAAATAATCAGTCATTAATGAGAATAATGCAAGACACATACTCGTATTCCTATTATGCTGAGTCGAAGCAAAATTTCATCGTAACTGTTGAATAATTAAAAAGTTTGTGGCGATACTACGGAACGTAATCTTGTTAGGAGTTTTAAACTGGTTTTGTTGTATAAATAACCAGCTATATGCGTGATAATTTTTAATTAAATTTAAATTTGTATTGTATTTCATTTAATTTAAAAGCATTCTGATTGCACTAAGACTTATATTAATAAATATTTTGGACAAATATTATTAGCCGCTACTTAAATCGATATAAACACCTTAGCAAGAGCTTTCAGCTTAAAACGGTGAGTTATTTGCGATGGGTGCGTTGTAAGGGTGCGTTTTCACGGACGTTTTGCAGCATGCTTTCTTATGGACAGAAATACTCGTATGTATCAATTTTGTGTTCATATACTGATGGCTGTGGAACTAAACAGTTAACTTTTCTAAGCGACTTTTTCTCATCATCGACATCATCCCAACCATAGGACGTCCACTGCGCTGAACATATGCCTCCCCTTAATTTTCCAAAAGGACCGGTTGGAAGCGGCCTACATCCAACGTCGTCCTGCGACCCTTATCAGGTCGTCTATCCACCTTGTCGGTAGACCACTGCGCTTACCGGTCCGTGGTCTCTACTCCAGAACCTTCCGGCCACATCGGCCATCTGTTTTGCGTGCTATGTGCCCTTCCCACTGCCACTTTAACTGACTAATTTTCTGGGCTATGTCGGTGATTTTCGTTCTTCTACGGATCTCCTTATTTCTGATTCGATCACGTAGAGAAACCGCGAGCATAGCTCTCTCCATAGCACGTACCTTTTTCTATAATCCATTTATTCTGGACATATTGATTAACGTTCAATCGCTCAAAAATAATACATTAACAAATAACATCGTTGAAATAATGTCTACACACTCATATCTCCGCAATAAGACTCCCTGTGCTGCGGAAGGGATGGACACACACAGGAACACATCACCACATGCAAGACTCGAAAACAAGAATATCTGCTTATCACATATTACTGATGGTTTGTACTTTAGGTATACTTTAAGTAAGTCTGTAAAGCAAACTCACGGTAACTTATCTAAGTACAGTACCTATAACTTTTATATAGGGTGTTTGGTAGAGGGACCGACAAACCAAATGAGCGTGTTCGGGGGACCACTTGGAGAATACAAGTTGGCCAAAAAAAAACCCGAACCACCAATATGTTTAACATTTTTTTGTGATTTTTTCCTTTTTCTCCGAAATTGTACCTATTTACCACCATAACATTTGTAAAATCGGTTTTAGACCGGATGTTTTTAGTTGAATTTGGTCTCTAATACACCTTCAGGCCACGCAAAGCAAAATTGGTACAATATTAGAGAAAACGAGAAAATTCACAAAAAAACGTTAAATAATATTTGGGGTGTCGGGGATTTTTTTTGGCCTATATATATATATATATATATATATATATATATATATATATATATATATATATATATATATATATATATATATATATTTGTTTTGGCCATATTTTAAGTTTTTATATTAAGTGTACATATTAATTGTAAACGCTGTAGAATTACCGAAATAAATAAATAAATAGTTTAATCCCAAAGCCAGCGTCAACAATTAAAAATAATATTGTCGTCATAAAACGCCCGTATAAACATTCCCAAAAGTAGCCAGGAGGTAATTAATTTTCAAGGGATTACTGTACAAATACCAGGATGAGGGAGGGCACGTCTGACCGTCTCCCGTAGAATTACACAATGTAAATAAGAATGCTTAGGCGCTCTTCTATAAGCCTTTTGATCTTTTAAGGATTTATCACTATCTAGAAGATTTTTTTAAAAATAAATGCATCATGTTAGGACCTGAAATAAGTTGAATAATTTAAACACCTGTGTGTTTATATATTATGTCCAAAGAATGTCAATAAATACCTATACTTAAAATAGACTTGCGATTATTTTTTTAAATTCCGGTGCTTATATGTTAACGTAAGAGAGAAAACTTACTTAACGCGACGAGTATAACTATTACTCATCGCATTATGTAAGTTATCTTAAAGAACAATACCTATGTATTTACTTTTAAACTAGTTTACTGTATATATTCCTTCTGACCGGTTATTAATATTTTTTGGTAGATGTGATGACTTCCCACATACTTTGCTTTAATTGAACCTACTAAAATACGTAGGACTGCATTGAGCAGACATATATAATTATACACTGCGATTGATTGAAACTCCTGATGCTTGCATCTATCTGTTTTTAAACTGTTCACCAAACTTATCGGAATATACCAAGATCTATTTGAATTTGTAGTTTATAAGATATGTAAGAAAACTTATTGTCTTTTCGATGGTATAGTATATATATCAATGTTATTGCACTTATAATGAGAGTCGTATGGAGTAAAAGCGGTATGCCAGTAAAAATTGACACAATGTCAATGACATAAGTGACCTTTCTTTTGAGAAACTCATTTTTTTGTGTAAAATGTATATTCTATCATTTTACTATCGAATTGGCGTTTTATAGAATTGTATTGTTTCATGGCGAAAGTGGCCTAAAGAACGAACATTTTCATTGAATTGCTGGATTAGGCATTAACTAAAATATGGCTGTCTGTAAAGTCGGTTAACGGATGATAATTTTACGTGATAACGTCATATGACAAGGCGAACGCTTAGGCCGATCGTGCCTCTCTATTGCTTGTTCCACGCTCTCCCTTGCACGCTCGGCTCAGGCGGAACGAGACAATGGAACGTGACACTAAGTCATATTTTTTCGTGCGTGCAGCCGGCGTTTGGCGTCTGGTAAACAAGTCCCTTTCTGACAACGTTGTGGAAGTGTCCAGTGTGTCGAACAGGGTAGCGTACCTTATTGTGAAGCTCACCGAGAGGTATAGCCTCAAGGTGGTGCAAGTGTACGCACCGACCTCAACACACTCGGACGATGAAGTGGAGGATATGTTCGATGACATATCGAGGGCCCTCCACTTCACTACAAAGACCCAGTACACCGTTGTCATGGGGGACTTTAACGCTAAAGTGGGAGTACAGAATTTCAGCGAATCGGTAGTAGGATGCCATGGCTTTGGAAGCAGAAACCATAGGGGGCAAATGCTCGTCAACTTCCTCGAACGGGAGGGGCTCTTCTTGATGAACTCCTTCTTTAAGAAACAGCCCCAAAGGAAGTGGACGTGGCTAAGCCCCGACACTAGGACTAAAAATGAGATTGACTTCATCATGACGAATAAAAGGCACATATTTAGAGATGTCTCCGTGATCAACAGGTTCAATACCGGTAGCGATCACCGACTTGTCCGAGGCTCTCTGAATATCAACTTCAAGGCGCAACGTGTCCGTCTGATGAAGTCCAGGCTCCGACCAACACTGCTCCAAACCATTGCAGGATCTGAAACATTCCAGTTAAACCTGGAGAACCAATTCGCTGCCGTGGAAACCACCACAGACGTAAACCAGAACCTCGAAAATGTGACTCGGGTCCTCAGGGAAGAAGGTACGAGATTTTGTTACATGCAGCGTAAGGGCAAGAAGTCCAAGCTTTCAGAAGAGACTTTGGGGCTAATGAAGGAACGACGTGAAAACCCACCCATCACTTCGTCAGAAAAGCGGACTCTAAACCGAGAGATCAACAAGAACGTACGACACGACCTCCGGTGCTTCAATACTCTTTCGATCGAAAGAGCGATCGAGCAGAATCGAGGGTCAAAGGTGTTCGTACAATCTCTTGGAAGAAGCCACCTGACGAAGTTGACCACAGCTAGTGGAGAAGTCGTTGCTTCGAAGCCGGCAGTCTTTTCGGAAGTGGAGGACTTCTATGGACGATTATACGCATCGCATGCATCTCGACCTGATCCCGAAAATGATCCTAGAGCCACGTTAACACGCCATTTCACCGAAGACTTGCCAGAAGTCAGTATTGGCGAAATCGAGATCGCTCTTAGACAGCTTAAAAATGGAAAAGCCCCTGGAGAGGATGGCGTTACAACAGAGCTACTAAAAGCAGGAGGTAAACCCGTACTGAGGGAGCTCCAGAAGCTTTTTAACGCTGTCCTGTTCGAAGGGAGAACTCCAGAGGCGTGGAGTAGGAGTGTGGTCGTCCTGTTCTTCAAAAAAGGAGATAAGACCCTGCTGAAGAACTATCGACCCATATCCCTTCTAAGCCACGTCTATAAGCTGTTTTCAAGAGTGATCACGAACCGTCTTGCGCGTAGACTCGACGAATTCCAACCACCGGAACAGGCTGGGTTTCGGAGCGGATACGGCACCATAGACCACATTCACACAGTGCGGCAGATTATACAGAAGACCGAAGAGTATAATCAGCCCCTGTGTCTAGCATTCGTGGACTATGAGAAGGCCTTTGACTCGGTTGAAATCTGGTCTGTTCTGGAGTCCCTGCAGCGTTGCCAGATAGATTGGCGATACATCCAAGTGATGAGATGTCTTTACGAAACCGCCACCATGTCCGTCCAAGTACAGAATCAGCAAACAAGTCCCATACCGTTGCATCGAGGAGTGAGACAAGGGGACGTTATTTCCCCGAAATTGTTTTCAAATGCAATGGAGGATATGTTCAAGACGCTGAACTGGAAAGGACGTGGCATTAATATCAACGGCGAATACATCTCTCACTTGCGATTTGCTGACGATATCGTCATCGTGGCAGAGACGCTGCAGGACCTGCAACAGATGCTGAATGACCTGGCTGACTCTTCTATACGCATCGGCCTACGGATGAACTTGGACAAAACCAAGGTCATGTTCAACGAACATGTTCTACCGGAACCGATTGTGATACACGGCGCCGTTCTCGAAGTTGTTCAAAAATATGTGTACCTCGGGCAGACATTGCAGTTGGGAAAAAACAACTTTGAGAACGAGGTGAATAGAAGAATTCGGCTGGGCTGGGCAGCGTTTGGGAAACTACGTCGAGTCCTTACTTCGCCGATTCCACAGTGCCTGAAGACGAAAGTCTTCAATCAGTGCGTCCTACCCGTCATGACATACGGAGCCGAAACGTGGACACTGACGGCTCGAATGGTCCACAAGCTCAAAGTCGCTCAGCGGGCTATGGAAAGGGCTATGCTCGGTGTTTCTCTGAGGGATCGCATCAGAAATGAAGTGATCCGTCAGAGAACCAAGGTCATCGACATAGCCCACCGGATCAGCAAGCTGAAGTGGCAGTGGGCTGGCCATATTAGCCGTAGAACCGACAACCGTTGGGGTAAACGAGTTCTAGAGTGGAGACCGCGTCTCGGCAAACGTAGTGTAGGACGTCCTGAGGCACGGTGGAGTGACGATCTGCGCAAGACGGCTGGCAAAAACTGGATGCGAGAAGCCCAAGATAGACCTAAGTGGCGTGCAATTGGAGAGGCCTATGTCCAGCAGTGGACTGCTACAGGCTGATGATGATGATGAGCCGGCGTTTATTGATGTTATCATATCAAACATATGTTTTTATTTACGTTTGCTTATTTTCGTATACCAAAATTGGAAAGCATTGGAAATAAAAGAATCAAAGCTTGAAAGGAAAATATGGTGCTAATTGTATTGATAATTAAGGTAATAATTAAGCAATGTATATATTTAAATTGAGAAAATCAATGAGAACAAAACGTGCGATGCAGGAAAGTTACAAAAAACTTTGATGATTTAGATTCATACCAAAATTTTATTGTAAGTAAAGAAACAATGTCTCATCTTATAATATTATTGTAATTAAAAAAATAATTCTCAAGCGTCTTAGAGAAGATCATCATTGTCATTAAACATTAATGTGAGAAAAGGTTTAAATATAATTTAACATCTTTCCAGTAGTTTGGATAATACTTTCAATTGGATGGATGCACGCTGGCAGTGATAAACATAAAGGTAAAGACATAAACAAAACATTTCTCGACACGGTCACCTATCTAAGAGTCCATAAAACTCCTTCGCTTCCACGTAACCGAACCGGGGGCGTCATAAATATGTATAGTCGGAATCAAGCATGCGTCGCGTATAAAACGACGCCGAAAATGCGATCTCGGGAGACGGCGGTTTGCTGTGATAGAGTTTCTCTGGAAGCGAATTTTTCTTGTTCTTCATATCTCAAGAATAAATATTGGGTAATTTCTTAAACTTATAATTTTATATGACATAATAATGAGACGTTATTGTCTTAAATTTGCCAAAAATATATATTATATTCCTTGTCATACCATACCCCCCTGTTATTTAGGTAGCAATTACGTTTAATTCAAGTTTGTTGTTCTGCGCCATCTAGGAAAAAACAATGTTACTATTTTAATTCACACAAACTCACAAAATGTCACTGTACCACTTTATAAAACTTAATGATAATCGTTGTGTTCAGTGATATTTAGGTACGGTGGGATATTAGAATATAAGATATCGACAACTATACTGTTTGTTCTGACTTTCATGTTTTAATTGCTAGTAAGTACAAAGGCCCAGAAAAATCTGCACCTAGTATAGCAAATTTTTTTGGGCCTTTGTACTTTTGTAGCCACATAATTCATACGAAAGTCCCTTATTTTTTACTTCCAGCCTGGGTAAATATGTGTGTGATGACTGCAAATATCTGTTCAACTTTATTTTGTGTGTGTCTATATTTTCAGCAAGACAGGGAATCCTATTGGGGGTATACTAGCGCTTGTTTAATTGTCCGTCTTTTATTTAGTTTTTAGTCTGGATATAATTTATGTCACTAAGCTGATCTCCATCTAACCATGCCAATTCCAGAGCAAATATTCAAATCAACTTATTGTTAATTCCATAGCTTTGCAATTGAACATCATCATAATCATCATAATCCGCCCATTTTGTTCCGACTGCTAGGACTCAGCCTTCTTCGCAGAGAAAGAAGTTGGGCCATAATCCACCACGCGGGCCCAACGCGGTTTAGTGGATAGGTTAGTGGCCAACCCATATTAAAGTTTTCAGGCCGCCCGAAAGGCCTTCGACATAGCCTAACGACTATTGTTCTAAGACAAACAACCGGGACTGACGGCTCAACGTGCCCTCCGAAACGCAGAAGCGCTCAGTTGAATAATGCCAATAGCGGTCACCCATCCAAGTATTGACCGCAGCAAGTGTTGCTTAACTTGTTGATCGGTTAAGATCGCCAAGTCAAGCTCCGCTACGAGCGCTCCATGAACTGAAAAAAATGATAAACATACCTACTTATTAAAATAACATTATTAGTACCGCGTGTGTCCTTGAAAGGATCAAAAGAGCCATAATAAAATCAAATCAAAAAATTTATTTTGTAAATCACTTACAAATTGTCATTTAACATTTATTGTTTCTTAAATCTACAAACGTATCGGAACGTGACCACAACTGAGAAGATCCGGCAACGATCTGCACCGAATGCACGAATAGATAGATAATGGAGTGATAAGTCGCAAGCTGCTATATCCTCCAAGTAATCCAAAATGTTGCAATAATCTTTTTGACAGAGTTTAGTTTTCATAGTAATTTTAAACTTATCAATGGGCAAATCTCGGACATTGGGAAGTTTATTATAGAATCGTATATATTGTCCCTAAAAGAATGCCTTATTATAAAATTATTTTAATTAAGTTCTAAAGTTTATGTAATGAGGACTGGGCTTATTGGTATCATAAGCATTAGTAGGATTTTATTGTGGATGAAGCAAAACCGATCAATTTCTGCAAATTATTTGTTTGTACGACCACAAACAAATTATTGAGTAATAAAGTATTAATAGAAAATAATTATTTTGTTCTTACTGGCTGTACGAACTTGAAGAATCGTATAAATATACAAGTACTCTGCAAATAACCATACTAAAAACTGCGTACACTAGTGACCTTTCCAGTTTCGTAGATCTTTGCACATCTGCCTCGCACCCGGTTTATTTGCTCTTATTTGCATAGAAACGTTTTTTGTGGGCGTCCTTGTTTGTATAGTGGATAGGTGAAAAGGCTCCGTAGCACTTGCTACGAGAGCTACGAAACTCTTAGTACCTAGTACCGTCTCCTAGTATCACTCGTAGATATATCTTTCAATTTAATGTATATAGTATCTCATGCTCACAAATAACTGAAAAGAAAGTTAGCATTAACTATATTTAATAAATATAATTTACGCGGTAGGTATAGTAGAGTATCTCGAACTGTTTCGTGATCTTCGGGCCGCTTAAGGATAACTGTAAAATTTCATAATAATGTTGCTTTTTTAAGATTTGCGAATAGTTTAGTTTACTGTAAATATGACACTGTAATTTGCAACGATTTAAAGAGTTGACGTCTACGTTGACGTACATTTCTGGTTTGGCTTTGATCACATGGGTTTAAAGTTCAGAAACAAAAGAAAATGATTACCTGCAGGGCTATTGTGTATCAAAATTGCTGATAATGTGTCAATTTTGACAACTCCAGTAAGCAAAAATGCTAGTTTGATGACTGGAGCTGACAAAAATGACATAGTGCCGCCATTTTTGTCGATTTCAATAAAAGTTTGTTAGCAACCGAGATACATAATAACCCTACTGAGTGTTATTGTCATTTCAATTGATATAGAGAGTGTTAAGGGTATTTTTAGCGTCCATGTGACATAACTTTCTCATACAATAATTATTATAATAAACATATAACAATAAAACATATATAAAGTTTTAGTAGCATTAGCTGTAACATTTACTGAGGCACCTATACATTAAGAAGGGTTGTTGACCTTTTTTTTAAATATATGTTAAACTAATCAGGACACCAAAATACGATTATTATTTTACTAATTTTTTATTTTAATTAATAATTAGTTTTTATTTCACCTTTTGAATTTGTCGCTAAAACATTATTAAATGGCAGCCTATACATCGTATGACGTCACTATAGGCAAAAACAAACAGTGTTGTGATTATAATTCGTTTTGCTTGCTTGGAGGTTGCTTGCTTGAACATGGAGATGGCGGGAAAAAACTAACAATGACTATCATAATTTATTTTCTTTTGTGTTTACTATCAAGTTTTGACGTGTGGATTATTAACCGTTGATGTTGACAATGGTGTACGAGTGTCAGTAAAGTGTATAAAATCATTGAACATTCTTTGCGTTTTTTTTTTGTCAATCGTGTTAGCAAATTTTAGTAATGCATCCACGTGACTTATACAAAACGGTATTTAAATGACTGACTTATTTCTTAGAGCATACCCTAACTACCTACTTGAAAACCAAGTTCATAACTCTGCAGTTACAAAAATAAACCTACCTTTTATCCGCATTTTTTTTCTATGTATGGTCTTCCACCCCAAAAGGAAAAATCAACCCTTATCGGATCACTTTGTTGTCCTACTGTTCGCCTGTCTGTCAAGACTCTTTTTCATTAATAAATAAGAAAAAAACCTGTAATAATAAATGTGTAATAACAATTTTTAAAAGAAAAACGAATTGACTATTGAATACTATTATAAACTTAGGTATTTAAATAATATAAAATATTTATAACAAACCTATGATTTGCAGTTGCTGCAATAACCGTGTTTATGAATCGATAGTTTGTCCTTTGACCTAGTATGTATTTAGTTGTAAAACAATAATATTATATGCTTTCTTCCTTTCCTTGATTCTCAATCTGTTGATAAGGTACGACACTATCATACCACACGTTTGTTTTTGCCCTTATGACATCATTTCCACCGCAACTTCCATTTGAAGTCACGTGACTTTACCAAGAAAGAGGATGGTGAATATTTTGTGAGGAATAAAGGAAAATGGATACCTCGATATGACGACGTACTTCCTTTCTTGAATTGCGCTGGATCAGCTTATTGTAACTCTTCGATAGCTTCCATATATTTATACACTGCACACTACTACGCACGGTCTGAAGAACTGTTTGAGGCGATACAGAGTTTATTTTATATTTTTAGAGATTTAGTAACGAGGCGCGGTGCGGTGACAAGCGGACGAGTAAACTTCATCTGTAGATGGCGCTCATGGCGCCCGCGCAGGATATCGAGGGGTTGGTAGGGGAAGGATACGTTCAAAAATGTATAAATTTGTTGTGTGGTGTGTTGAATGAATGTATGTATAATATTTGGCCAAACCATGCTCCCCTACCTTGGAGTTTTCTCCAACATGATAAAAGTGCGAATGTTAGCGAGTTAGAATTATATAGCTTAATTATTATTTATACTATGTGACTAAGAAAGCGGAGAGTTATTACTCGAGCAGAGGCTGTAAAGACTATAATAGGTTATAGACTTGACGAAAATCTTAACTAATGCGATTGAGTTTATTAAATATATACTTAGGTATCATTAAATATTAGTAATCATAAAGCTAGAGGTTATTGGTATTTAACTTACTGAGTTGGGAGTGGGCAGACGCGTACAGCTGGACGGATATAAGTGCCTGTTTTAGTTCTAACTTTAACCACCCTAGTGATTCCGTCAGTGCCAGGATAACTCTCCTCAACCACAGCGAGTGGCCAACAGAGTAGAGGAAGCTTTTCCTCTCTCAAAACTACAATCTGGCCTTTTACTACAGGATTAGTATTCGCCTCTTCATATGTTAGAATAGTATAAGAACTCAGATATTTCAACAAAAAAATTTATACAACCTTCACGTTTCCTTCACACAAACCCGACATGTGTGGTGAATATGGTGGCTGGATTTTAAAATTGAATATTTTGCGGCGTTAATTCTCTAATAATAGCTTTGTTATATTCTTCAGAACAAACTACAGAGTATATTTCATTGAGTTGTCTTCGAGCTCCTATGAAATTTTTTCCACCGTCACTAAGTATTAACGATACGGGTCCCCGGCGAGCAATGAAACGTTTAAATGCAGCTATGAACATGTCAGTCGAGAGGTCTGAAACCAATTCGAGATGAATAGCTTTTGTAGCCAAATCTACAGATAAGCAGACATACGCCTTGTGGCTTCTTATTCCGCGTTTTCTAGAAAGAGTTATGAATATTGGACCCATATAGTCAACTCCACATTTTGAAAAACACTTATGTTGCGTTACACGATGTTCGGGCAAGTTTCCCATAAGTGGTTGAATTGCTTTAGGTCTATGCTTGAAACAGAAATTACAGGCGTGTACTATTCTTCGAACAAAACTTCTAGCAGAGAATATCCAGAACCTATGGCGTAATAAAGCCAGAAGCAAACTAGGTCCAGTATGGAGATATGAAATATGACAATATTCCACTAGTAATTGAACTGTGCGATCTTTTGCAGGTAACAATATAGGGTGTTTTTGTTCAAAAGCGATAGGTGCGTTGTGTAGTCGTCCTCCTACACGAATAACGTCAAAAGTTTCTACTTTTGTACACATTCTACTCGTATTTATTCAATTTAAAGTAAATCCAATGCATAATAAATAATTTGTTAAATTATTTCAGTTACTTGCTCCAACCACTATCATGTTAAGTTACAGTGTAATTTATTTATGAATGTGTCAACTACCCCGTTCTGGCTATGTTCCTATACAAGATTTGTTTTCCAGAGTTTAAGTAATATAGTTAATGCTGTATGAAACTGTTTTTGATCAAATAAAACACGATATCATTATCTGAATTATATAATATATCAACTCGATGAACCAAATACCTCTATTTATACAAAGCACAGTCATCGCTACAATATTCCAAGCCACAATCAACAGACTCCAACGTAAACAGTTAAGTATAACATTACTAATACAGCTCCACAAAACGACCATTGCCGCAATCGATACATTCCGAATGTTGTAAACTAGTTGTGAACAAATCAATTGAAATTAAACATTTAGCCGAATAAACTTTAGGACGTGCTTGTAGTTAAAAGTTTTCCGTTTGTTCAATTTTGAAAATAGCATCCACATGATTATACATTCACAATGTTTATTTTTTACTAGCAGCGCTTTGTGGTTTTGCCCACGCGGAATATATACAACCCTACACGACTCTTTTCCGGGATAAAAGCAATGTGTAACACTCCAGGGCTATTATGTATCTCAGTTGCTAACAAATGTTGATAGAAATTGCGTGGAGTTCATTTATGTATCGATATCTCAGAAACTTAATCTTTGATTGAGATGAATGGTACGCCTTAACTACCTGAACAAGTGATATCCATAAGTTGCTCTTTAACTGCGTGATGAAATAATACAAAATAACAACCATTATACGTTTAGCATTTATAAAGTTCATAATTTTATAAAATGTAATTAATATTAAACAATATTGTGCTCATTATTTTAGCTATTGCTTTCATGTATGTTTGCCGATCGATCCCCCAGAAAAATAAAAAGTATCTGAGTATATCCTGTCACTTTGTATTCTGAACTAACTGCGCTCCGCGGTTTCACCCGCGTGGTGATGGATGATGATGATGATGAATGAACTATAGCGTATGTTACTCAGGTATAATTTAGCTTTGTACTGCTGAAAGAATTGTTTGAATTGGTGTTATTTTTGAGTTTCGATTCCAAACAAACAATACAATACCATACAATACAATACAATACAATACAATACAATACAATACAATACAATACAATACAATACAATACAATACAATACAATACAATACAATACAATACAATACAATACAATACAATACAATACAATACAATACAATACAATACAATACAATACAATACAATACAATACAATACAATACAATACAATACAATACAATACAATACAATACAATACAATACAATACAATACAATACAATACAATACAATACAATACAATACAATACAATACAATACAATACAATACAATACAATACAATACAATACAATACAATACAATACAATACAATACAATACAATACAATACAATACAATACAATACAATACAATACAATACAATACAATACAATACAATACAATACAATACAATACAATACAATACAATACAATACAATACAATACAATACAATACAATACAATACAATACAATACAATACAATACAATACAATACAATACAATACAATACAATACAATACAATACAATACAATACAATACAATACAATACAATACAATACAATACAATACAATACAATACAATACAATACAATACAATACAATACAATACAATACAATACAATACAATACAATACAATACAATACAATACAATACAATACAATACAATACAATACAATACAATACAATACAATACAATACAATACAATACAATACAATACAATACAATACAATACAATACAATACAATACAATACAATACAATACAATACAATACAATACAATACAATACAATACAATACAATACAATACAATACAATACAATACAATACAATACAATACAATACAATACAATACAATATAATAACTCTTTATTACTTACCACACAAACAAATACAGTAGGTAAATTTCTACTAATATAATAACTATAATAATAACTAATTAATCTACTTACAAGTAAGGATCTTAGATCTATGCTGGTAATACAATTGGCGGTCTTATCGCTAATGCAATAACATGCAAAAACAAACACACAATTAAATCTTTTTTTTATTATTAGGGTTTAACCAATATACGAATAATGAGGCTTAGTTTGAACCGACATTTTTATTGCATATTTTAACATGAAAAACTATTTATTTTGACATAACTTTAAAAGCCAGACATATTATAATGGTTATGCTTTCCGAGTGGCGTCAACACATATTTTTTTGACTGTCACTTTTGACGGACTGCTCACTGTGATTTTAGTTTGTAGCGTGGTCGTGAAATCGCAAAACGGCGTCCTTGATGACGTAATCTATGACGTGACATGGGTCTTCGTTGTCGCGCTTTCGTTGATTCGGAATGATCACAGCGCCAAAATCGATTTTGACTTCAATCGGAAGGCACCCATGATATTGCAGAGATTTTTGTAGACATTGACGTCTTCTATAAAAAGGTTTGTACATCACTTTGCTCTTTTGTCTAATTGCGTAATAATTTTTTTGGGTATTATTTTCACACCTTACATTATCAAAGTATTCATACAGATCCCTATATTTTTGAAAAACCTTATAGCTTATATTCATCAGGAATAATGTAGGATTCTAAAGGTGAAATAATTTTTCAAATCGGTCTATTAGCTTCGGAGCCTATCCAATACAAACAAACAGACAAATTTTTCCTCTTTATAATATTAGTGTAGAAGTGTTGATGTAAATGTCAACAGGTTCACCTTCAAGCAACAACAGTGGGCCGTGCACTTAAATCTCCTTGAGTGTAACGTTATCGTATCGTTAACGTATCCAGTACAAACTATGAGTTACCTGTGCCACTATTGCACAGATTTTCGTGCTCGGTCTATATATAGTCCTTATCTGCTGTGACTAAACAACGAGCTATATTATATTTTATAAAGTTCTTAGGTTTTCTATATTATGTTGAATTTTATCTACGAAGTAGGAAACAGATACGCTATTCGCGTTTTACAGACGAGGTAGGTCTGAAGCGAAATGATAGGGACTGAGATAACTAAGAGGCATTTGTTCAAGCTTGACCTTACAGAATACATGTTGAAATTATAATTCCGTATTAGCAAAACAAGTAACGAAAAGATTGCGTTTACAGATCATATTCCATTACATTTAAATCAGTGATCAATCTTTTTCATTTAAGAATCCATCGTCATTTTAGTTACTCGTGACACAAGGTTATCACAATAGCTATAACAATAATTTATTGTAGTAGTGTCCCGATGTAACCCCACAGCCGAATAGGCCGACACGACCGGAGAAGTTCTACATTTCCACATAACACCGACGTGAAGTAACATAGCTTGTTATTGCGTTTCGTCGGTTTGTGATAGGTTCCGGAGGCCTAATTTTCTCTTCCCCGTTCTCCCTTTCCTTCCATCACCCTTTCTATCCCTTCCTTCCTATAATCCTTCCTCAAATGTCAATAACGCATCCTCGAGACCTCTTGTATTGCGGATTGCCAACCTATTCCATAATATATGTATATTTATATATATATACAGCAGCCAAACACTACAAATACAATTGCACCCGTAAAACATTCGCAGCCTTTCCATTGCTGATCGTTTAGTCGGTACGACCGACTGAGATCCGTGGGAGCTTTCGCGTGAAACAACACGCTAGTACCACAATGTAGCTCGACCGTGGTATTTAGAAGCTGAGCCGTGTTGAAAGCCTTCTATACTATAAATGTTAGAGGGCTCTAAAATGTTGTCTTTTACGAACTGTTATATTTTTGCCTTTTGGTAATCATTGCTTTTTTATAATAATAAAACGGGGTTAACATTCGATGTGTTCGTCTTTGTGTACCGTCTAGCACACAAAGAAACATGCGGGGCATACTGCCAAAAGAAGTGAAAACTATTCGAATTATTAAGACACCTAATCAACAACAATAGGTAAACATGGAAACCATTATCGCGCCTAAAAAAGTTTTCAATTCAAAACGATAGTATGACAAAGCGGTCGGTGATGGTGACCCTGACGCGAGTTCCTTGGGTTTTTTTTTTGTCCAAAAAGCGTTTTGTTTGGTGACGATGACGCGAATTCCTTGATTTTTGTTCACCCAAAAAGCCGATTACGATGACGCGGGTTCCATGATTTTTGTTTTACCAAAAAGCGCTTAAATTGCCTGAAGAAGCTTAAACTACAAATCTTCAGATGTAGCCGAATAATAACATCAACTGTCATATTAACAAGGCGTAAGTTATTTTAGATTTTGGTTTTAACTCTACTGAGACAAGAGTTTCCACTAGTTTACTACGGATATTGGATAATCACTTTTATATCTGAATTCATATGTGACTACTGTATACACCTTACTTACTTAGCTTACTCTCGTGTAACTTTTTGACATAAATGAACTCGTCATGTAACTGGTTATAAACTATAAAGTTCTAAAATAAATAACCGTTCTCGTTTGAAAACTGGTTACAAATTTTAAAATATTTCTAATTCATAACTGGTTATAAACTTGGGGTTTACTTTTCCCGTTTCGAACCTGCCTTGCCCTTTCTAAGAAAAAATTCGTCGTTGTGATCATCGACTAGCACAACGATGTCAAATAAGAGATATCGCCCTTGTTGACAAGGTTTTTTTTCCAAGTTCCTTGTCATCTTCTAGACGGTTCACAGATCTTGTCAAAGATGCATTGATGTTTGTTCTTAGCGTGCTATCAGACAGTGCTCTCTTTGCTACTCGGTGCCTCTTCAATCAATGAAGGTTGGCAATCAGCTTTCCGTACTCGTCTTTATGCTTAGCGAGGCGAAAAAGTTCAGCGGCACTCGCAATCCCTGTCCACTCCCTGATGTTTCGTAGCCATGATTTCTTCCTGCGACCAGCTCGTCTCTTTCCCGCAACTTTTCCCATCATTATAAATTGAAGAAGGCAATATCTGTCATGTTTAAGAACATGGCCCAAATATGCTACTTTTCTTTCTTTGACGGTTTTCAAAAGTTTGCGTTCTTGTCTAACTCGCCGCAGTACTTCCACATTGGTAATGCTGTGAGTCCAGGAAATCGCCATCATGCGCCTGTAGGCCCACATCTCCAATGCTTGTATACGTTTTCTAAATTGCTTGGTTAAGCAATTCTGCAACCATACGCTCGTGTTAAAAGGTGTTAGGAGAGAATAGTATGTACTTACAGGATAGTCGAGGCTCTGGGTCGTGCAGGCTGATGACCTTGAAGGTCCTCTGTATATAGCGTCCGGGTCGGACTGCGTGCTGAAGGATTGTTGTGTTTGTGTCACTCTGTATGTATAATGTTTGTGCACTAAGTTTATCGCGCACTCGCGTACACTGGGGTGACGAGTAAACGCGGGGCTGATTTGAGCTGATGGTGTGTGGCCGTGCCGACACACCCTAAAGGTCACTTTGGGCTGACGCGTAAACGCGGAGCTGATAAGCGGTCGCTCGCGGCGACGTTAAATTGGTGACTGTTGGCGCTGGCCCGTTTAGCCGCTTGCTCAGAGTTTGACAGCTGCCGGACAGCAGCGGCGGGGCGCGCGGGGGGAATTCCTTGAAGTGACGTCGCGTTGGCGCGAATATTGCTCTTTTATAGTCCAGGCCTCGCATCCGTGTAGAAGTATCAGCCAGATATAACAAGGGTGTCATTATACTTCATTATTTATTATCTTTACAAATCAACAAAATATCACTATGTTTTCTCGACTGTTACCATTTGCAACAAAATGGAATATTCTTTAACTCCGTCCCGTCACCTTGACTTTTTTCGAGATTTTTATCTTTTATTAGCCTCCTCCACAGATTGCCAGAAATCTTTCGAATTTTTCAGTAAAGTACAATGCTCTAGTTTGATTGTGAAACGCTTTACCAAAAATCCATCTTCGCCACTGCAGTATCAGGTATTCTGTTACGAAACGGTAGATAGATAAACTCTTTATTGCAACACCACGTTATAAAATACAACAATCAAATAAAAAACTTAAAATTAAGTGACACAATGGGCGGTCTTATCGCTCAGAGCGATCTCTTCCAGACAACTATGCACGGAAATAAATATGTATATAAGTAACGGTGGTGCATATAACAAGTACAATATAGAAGACTTTTAAAATTAAGTTACAACATATATTATATATTGATATATTAAACATATATAAATATAATATATATGACATAATAGAAATAAATACACTTAAATATTACATATATAATAATAAATATACATACCCTATAACATTACTTATACTAATTAATAAATTATAGTAGTGTAAAATAAAAACTGTGTCGTTAAAAAATTGTTTTGTAGGGCAAGTAAAAACTACTGCGTAAAGGATGCTACAAATTTGAAGAATAAAAACTTTGAAAGAGTTATGAAATAGGAAAACTTATTTTTTTATATTGCTTGACAAGTTGTTGATGGCAATCGCAAGGTGGACAGACGGCTTGATAAAAATCGCAGGACGAAGTTGGATGCAGGCCGCTTCTAACCGTTGTTTTGGAAATGTATACAGTATGTTCAGCCGTAGATGTCTTTCAGCTGAGATAATGAGGCTGATAAACAAGTCCAGAGTAAGATCTAGTGACAGACTAATTCAAGTAAGAATGATGATCCAATCATAGCCAATTCCTTGATTAGATGGTAAACCCATGATTTGAAGCTCTGGATTACCCTGCTACTATCAAGAGCACGTTTGGCAATCAACGTCTTAGAAGTGATGAGAATCATATTACAAAATTATTAATTTACATACGCCAAAGAAGAAATAAAACAAAATAAACTAAAAGATACAAAATAAATGAAAGTTATATACTTTAGTTAGTAGTATAAGTTATAGACGAACTTATTGCAAGCTGAAATCTTTTTAAGCATATTAAGTTACTTAATACACCAAATATAATTAAATAA
Organism: Selenia dentaria; assembly: GCA_917880725.1. NCBI lineage: Eukaryota > Metazoa > Arthropoda > Insecta > Lepidoptera > Geometridae > Selenia > Selenia dentaria. The sequence continues at coordinate 11,819,413 of OU862888.1, read as the reverse complement.
TCGTAAGTTAAAAGTTAGTCACTACAAAGCTTTTCGTCATTATTATCTTAATATTAGATAATTATATTATTTATTATTATTCTACCGTTATCACATCTTCGTTTATCGATAATCAAGGAAAAACAATATTTACATGCTTTTTCAATCATCTATTTTCTCAGAGAATAATACTCAAACGCGTTAACTTTTTTAACTTCCGCAAATGTTTTTGCAGACGTAGCCATTTTAAATGGTGAGGGTTTAAAAAAATACGAAGAATTATGGGGTGACCGCAGACAGGCTGAGTATGTATACCAATGTGAATAATTTAAAGGGGAGAGTTTAATGGAATTCAGTTTTAAAAGTTACTACAGACTTACTGTCTTCTGTTTTATAATTTATACTGCTGGTCTTAGCACAAGGTGTTTTTAATATAGTATTGTAAGGATGCGGTAAGGTCTGCACCAACCAAGGGATTTTTTATGCGTTCACATGCTTACATCCGCCAATCTGATACAAATTCCTTTATTGTCATTGTAATAAGGTCTAAGACTGGGACTTCAGTATCGTTCATATTGGTTGATCATATCTTATTTTTTTTTATCGTTATATTGTTAAATACGTACGGGTGCAAGATATTATTTTTTCAATTAATTTACAGGACTCTCAAGGACAGCTACCTGAACACAATGTGTCATGTTTTCCACTTTTGTATACTTTGTGCAAAGATTTTCTAGTGAATTTATAAATATTAACGGAAGTCATTTGACTAGTTTTGCTTGACACAGACCTTTTTAAAATATGGCCACCGGAAACACGTCGGTCGGAGGTTCCCGCCAACTACTAAGGAGGGGCAAATTGTGTTATGAGGAGGTTGGCTGGCTAGCGAACACTTCTTGTTGAGCCGAGAGGCAGTAAAGTCGTGTATAATAAATAATACGTATAACTACGAAGGAAGTGTTTTATTTCAAATATTAGTTGCTTAACTACATATTTTCAAACATGAATGTGGTAGGAAGGCCAGGCTGACACCAGAAGTGCCCTACTACCGTGCTGTGGATTTCATTACAATGTTACCTTTGCCGAAATCTCAAGCTCGAGGTTGCCCTTATCGATCTCATCGATGGCTGACCGTTGTTACCCCAGGCAATTGTTATATTGGGCTATTGTTGCGTCAAAATTAATCTAAGAGATTAAAGTAATATTATTTGTTACTTCAAAAACGTGACCAGCCGTGCGATTCTCTAATGAGTAATCGATGCGCTCAAATACTTTATGAGATATCACCATAGTACACAAGGTTGATTTTCATGTCATCTTGTCATTTGTTTCACGCATGTTGTCAAAGATGCAACGATGTTTGCTCTTTATGGCATCATGGCATAGCACCCAAAACGTTAAGTTGACAGACCTTTTGATCCAGAACCTATGATAATATATTATTTTGGTTTCATAACACAGCAATGCGAGCATAACTGATTCATGGCAGAAATACGTATGAAGGCAATATAGAACTAGGGAACGTAGCTTCCTCTTTACATACATTTGTTATGTACCACCTAAATATTAGGGAAAAGCTTCGGTACTGATACCAAGTTTTCTAGTGACAGGGTCCTAAGCAAACAATGTTACTTGTGGACCATCACAGGATGTAAGTTATCGCACGGACGCATATTTGTGTTGTATAATGCAAGGATTTGATTTACATTGGTTAATTTGGTTGAACACGAGAGATTTTATCGCTATACATGAGATGTTACAGCGTTATTTATTGTATCATGAACCCTATTAGATTTTGTCTGCAATAATAAAATATGGATTTACTGCCTTTTATCGTCAAAAATAAACTTATCCTATCAAAATATTTGTTCTAGTAACTAAAATATAAAGTAGTTGTAAAAACACTTATTTTCACTGTAATAAGGTTATATTGCATTGAAATGTAACACAGTTTAATACGTGAAACAATGAAAACATCCTCAAAAAGGTTAAAAAGAAAACTTTTGGATATAGCATTATCCTCACATTCACGATAGTTTCAGAGGTACCAAACTACTGATGAAAATGCACCTTTGGGCCGGAAAACAATAAAATTTGCATTCATATAAGGGTGTACCCGCCAATAACTATCCCATGCAACTTTAGTGAGAGTTTCGGGTCTTTTGCCTAAACGAATAAAACAGTAAAGCAAGAATGGGCATATTGTGGTAAAACTCTAATGGAATAGCATAAAGGTAGACCATTTTCAGACCTCCTTCAATGTAATAGTATAGTAAATTATACAAATAATAGACAAGTAATTTAAGCTATTAGGCCTGAAGTTTACCTACATATTACACTTCTAACGATAGGATTATCGATATTTTATGTACACTTCTACGTTTTGCAGAATTTATATAAAACTGTACCCGCGGCAACACCCGCGGTTGATGATAATGAAAGTATCCTTTGTGTTAATCAAAGTCAAAATCATTTATTTAATTTTAAAGACGCTCTTAAGAACGTCTGTTGTTCATTATACTGAGTATGTATACTATTCTGAGGACTCTACCGCCGCTTTCCAAAATATACAGAGCATAATAGTTATTTTTACATTAAATGAAGGATTTTCTTTCACCACTTTTACTTCCTTTAACGTCTCTTTTAAATTTATTGAATTCGAACAGTAAGTTACGCTCACGATTCAACGAAGCACATGAGCTTAATGACCAGTCAAATTCGAGTCCAAACAAAAAAATACAATAAAATAAATATTATAATATCATTCCAAACGGAAATTTAATTGCTACGACTATTTCCTTCAGAAGGTGTTATAGTCAATTTGGTCGAATCGTAACCGTTTTATTCGCAGAGTTTTGGAACAACAAAGGGTTCTCAAGATAAAACAAATAAATTGTTTCCGTCAAGCTTACTCGGAGAAGAGATTTTGGAATTATTTAGAGAAAATTACAAAATATACTTAGCAATTAGAGTAGCTACCAGAATTTGAGACTATGCGTAAGATGCGCTTTTCTTTGAGATTTTAGTAGGTTGTGAAATGTCTGACAATTGTATTAGTATTTAGTTTTTTCTACTTATAAAATCAATCAGTCATTTAACTCAAATTATTATATGTGAATATTAAAATACTTCGAAGCCTTTCAAGAATAAAAATTGGAAAATGAGACTCAAAAACAGGTGCAACGGTGCAGTGTCACGCCAACGTAATTTATAAACTCAGCCATGCGATTATCTAAGAACAAACATCGTTGTATCTTTGACAACATCTGTGAAACAAATGACGGGATAATAAGAAACATTGGAAAAACAACCTTATGTACAAGGGCAATATCTCATAAAGTATTTGACATCGGTAAGCTCGTCAGCATAGACCAATATTGTATATACCAGAGAGTCAGTGGAATGATTCACGCACGGCTGGATGTACGCAGCATGAAAGGTAGAAACGAATAGATAAACGTGCCCGAAGTGATTATTGAACGTTGTCACTATATAATTATTAGTGAATTTAATAAAACTTTATAACTTTAAAACATAATTATTACAGTTTACTTATTATTTTTTGGTATTATTTAATAATAAACTATTTATTATTTAAATAATTATAAGCGTAAGTTAAACCGTCAAAATAATAATAAATTGTGTAATACTTACGAAACTTTCAATCATGTTAATTTAATTGAGTAGTTACGAATGACTTGGTGAGCTCAGTTACATTCACTTTTCATGACTCGTCATGTATGGAGCAAATTCATGTATAAGAATGACTCTCAGGTAAGAATCTTGACTTTAGCGGATATTTGAAACCAAAGTCCATACAAATAAATCATATTAAGATTTGTAATCAAGCTTGGACTCACTGTTGAGCGTACTTACATAATACTGGCCTAAGATTGGGACTAAAGATACAAGTACAAACACGCAAGTATTTTGTGAAACACACACTACGATGGAAAAGGATATATAGTTTTGAGCAATTCTTTTTATTTTATTAATGGTAGACATTTTGATAATCAGGTTTATCAAAAGATAGCAACTCGTGGGCGGAAGACTAGTTAACTAGCTTTTTATAGGTATTTCATTTTTCTACAATGTATAAGATTGAGATACTAAAACTTGCTTTTATCCTTTTATTTTATAATCCAATTTCGCTCATCTTACAGTATAATGCAATCCGAAAAAGTCATAAAGTTTGATTTAAAAGCCGCTTATGCAAAGTTTGAACTCAAATAGAGGAGCGACGACAAGATTTTTAGGTCAGTCTATTGAAAAGAAAATTCTTAAAAGAATATTGTATAGCTCGAATTGAAAGCGTCGGATGAGTTATTGATTTATTATGAGTTTATTCTTATATTTTCTTAAGGTAAACTATTGTATATCCTTGTGATAGATGTGAAGTAAGATGCAACTATTCAATATGTAATTTCAAATGATAACCTAAGGGTGCTACCAGACAGAGAGCGTTCATGCGTTCAAGCGTTCACGCGGTCAGTCCTGCGCTCGACGTGCCGTATCACTTTACATATTCATTACAGTGTACCCACAGTTCAGCGACGCGGTCAGAACGCTGTTTGGGTATATTTATGTAACGTAACACACAATGAACGCAAAACCGACCGCGTCAAAGACCGACCGCGTGGCCGCTCTCTACGAATCCGAAACTACCCTAAACGAAACCTGCTCACTTGCACTTACTATTGCACGCTCATCGTGATCAAGCATGAGTTTTCATTTATTATAGTGCTGTTTGACATATTATCAAAATACAATTGATAGGACATAATTTTACTGGAGGTATGTCCGTAACGTCTGGAAAGGTTTAGGGGTGATCATTTCCCAGCAGAGCGACACTATCACCATCATTATCATCATCACCTTCAACCCGAAGAACTGTTGCACATATTCTTCATCCTATTTTAAAACTGTTTTTAACTGTGTGGATTTTATAGGTTTTGTATTACAAGTACAATTTGAATAACAAGTACAATTTGATAAAATTGATACCGACTTCCATTCTATTCAGTTATTGGAGAGTGACTCAAAAACTACTGGACCGAATTTGATGAAATTTAAATGAGATCACACAGAAAGCACCAGCTTTCAAACAAAGAATTTTGAGAATCGATTCACCCAGTCGAAAGTTCTGAGGTAACAAACATAAAAACAGTCGAATTGATTACCTCCTCCTTTTTGGAAGTCGGTAGAAAATGACATTGTTATCAAACATTCTTAAAATCTTTATAGTATTACTTTTTAAAGCACTAACGCCTGCTTAAGCGATCTCAAAGATTGAAATTTATATAGAGAAAAATTCCATCCTCGGACAGGATTCACGCCCGCGTCTTCTGACTCTCCGTGTCAGACGCCATTGACCAACTAGGCCACCAAGAATCTTGTCCGAGCATCGAATTTTAACTCTCTATTTGACTAACCGTCTTGCGGGGGACAGAGCGACATCTATTGGACAGTTTAGCAGTACCATCCAACCGAAAGAAGCATTATTTAGAAATACTTGAAACTTCGTATTGACATCGCAGCCCTTGTAATTTTTATAGTATTACTTTTTAAAGCACTAACGCCTGCTTAAGCAATCTCAAACATTGAAATTTATATAGAGAAAAATTCCATCCTCGGACGGGATTCGAACCCGCGTCTTCTGACTCTCCGTGTCAGACGCCATTGATCAACTAAGCCACCGAGAATCTTGTCCGAGCATCGAATTTTAACTCTCTATTTGACTAACCGTCTATTTGACTATTCTTAAAATCCCCTAATAAAAGCTCATGCACGATATATAAGGTCTCTCATATGAGTATATCACCATTCCGATTTAAATATGAAAGACCCTAAAATGACAGAGTCCATATTTAAGGAGTACTTTTGTCGGATCCCTATAAATAATATAATAGTTGTAAAAAAAGATGGACCGTAGCTTGCCGGGTGTGCCGTGCCTTAGAGCGTATAAATATTGTATGAAGAGACTTAGACGACAGACATTGGATAGTAAACGGTGTTTTATGGGCCGGCATTTATTGTTTTAGCTCTCTAAGCCCGGAGGAATTCCATTTTTCCGTTTGTATTGTTTATCAGACATTATTTTTGCAGGATCACGGTTGATTTATGTTGTTTTCGTTAGAGACTATTACGACGTTATTATTTGAAAGCCGAGTGTGTACGCCCACACACTGTCTCTCTTACTTTTGTCTGCGGAGCATTGCAATGACGTGCGGTGATCACTCACAACCGTAGGATTTAAGGTACCTACCACACCCTGAAACTCCACAAACAAAATCTATTTCAAATCGTGACGCACGTGATCGTAACTAAAACGGCATATGCTTGATGCTGTGGGATTACCCTGGGTCAGTGTAACGTAATGTGTCGTTTGCAAGTAACAGTACAAACTGTCATGTATCTAGGGCAACTGTGACACAGATAACTCATAGTTTGTATTCCGAAGCGTGACGCGTTCACGTGTACCATACGAATACTTTTTGCAAATTGTTTGTGCTACGGCCCCTGGGTGTAAGCGGGTACCTACGCGAAAAAGAGAAGTGAAATAACTCTAAATGCCGCCCATAATAGATTAATTTTGAATGATTTTTAATAAATTATCACTTAATTTTAGATGCTTAAAACACGGATCACAACAAAGAATGTAGGTTATTGCAGTCTATTAAATCAAAACAAAAATTGTGATGTCGAAAACACTGAAATAAAATATGAAACATTAACCAACAACATTCAACTGTATTCAACAAAAATAAAATTTAAAGCCGTATACGGTATTAAAATAAAATTTTATTTTAATGGACTGGAAGTGACGGATGGGAGCTGTTAAAAAATAATGGGTACAACGCTACCGAATATCGTCCTGTCATTAACAGACCTGACCTATGGAAAGCGAGCTGTTTCTGGATTGAATGGTTACTGTAGTGAACTTAAAATATACTAGCTGTGCCCCACGGTTTCACCCTCGTGGTGATGGATGATGATAATGAAATAAATGTGGCCTAAGTTACTCTTTATAACATCAGCTATCTGCCAGTAAAAGACATTTTAAAATCGGTACCGCTGTTTCTGAGATTAGCCGGAACAAACAGACAGACAGAGAGACAAAAATTAAACAAAAATATTTTCTTTTTCTGCTTATCACATTAATGCTTACCCCCTCAGCCAGGGCTCGAACCCGGAGCCCCTTGCTTCAAATTCATGCTCATTACCAACTGAGCTAATGGATTCATTTTTTACAAAGATGCGATTAGAAAATGCGAGCACTAAAGAAACTTAAAACTCAAGACAGTTACACAGCTTCCTACTGGAAGACAAGGCATCGCTTGGGTTTGACTATGTCAAAATACGTGGTTTTGCTCAAAACCTTTATTAGTTTGTTTTACTAGATTCAAACATATTTAGCTGATGACTAAAGACTAAAGTAACAAACATCCATACATACAGACAGATCATGTTTATAATATTAGTAGGATATGTAAGATGAAACATAGTTTATTCAGTTCCTATTTAGAACTGCCCTGATAACTTTTGGTCAAATATGGCACAGCACTAGAAGCAGCGGCGTATGATAGGATGAAGGACCCAGTAGTATTATGACGATAAAGGAAACTGAGAAAATATACTTCTCATCTTCTGATTATTGATAAAATCATGGCTTTAACTTATTGCCACCCTATCGCTTAAAATACTGTAATATAATTTCATATTATCCCATTTTAACTCATTAAAACCTATGTACGTTTTTTTATTAAAAAGTTAGTTATTGACCAGAGATAGAACTTTAAAAATATAAAAAAATACAAGTACAATTTGAAATTTTTAATACCTACTTCCATTCTATTCAGTTATTGGAGCGTATCTCCAAATTTGATGAAATTTAAATGAGACCTGGACAGGAAGCACCAGCTTTAAAACATTTTTTTTGTTATGATGAGAATTTTGAGAATCAGTTCACCCAGTCGAAAGTAATGAGGTAACAAACAAAAAATATAATAAAAAATCAGTCGTAATGAGTATCTTTTTTTGGAAGTCGGTAGAAAATGGAATGACAAGAAGTTAACAGAAAAATAGGAGGAGATAAGACTCGGAATTGGATTTTGGTCCGGATTTGGTTAAAATATGAAGGAAAAACAGCATTTTTTGAGATGAACTACAATAGCAAGTAGTAGACAATTTTTGATAGTGTTCGAGTAGGTTTGGTACTTGGTAAGCGGGCTCTTTTCTGCACCCATGCCGTCTATTTGCGGCACGTTGTGCGTGATTTCGGGCGGTCCGCGTTAGTCCAGCCACCCGATGTCGTCGAAGGAGGCCAGCAGCTCGCTGACGCCGGTGCAGACCTCCTGGACGGTCCTCGGTGGTCCGAGGTGCTCTTCCCGTTGCGACGCCACGCTACTCTACTACTACTACACCCAAGTACTACTACGCACTCAAGGATGACGTGCGCGGCCGTTTCCTCTGCCTCCATGCACCCACGGCACAGGGGGCTGTCTGTAACACCTAACGTAACGTGTTTGTTTAGTGAGCAATGTCCCGTAACAATACCAATAATACGTCGGAGTATGTCGCGTTTGAGATTGCGAAGTTTTTTAGAGTATCTCGAATTGAGGTTCGAGAAAGCCTCTTTCGACTGCCTGCAATCTTTGATACTTGCCCAGTAGTCCTGATGTTTCCTCTTGGTTAGGTCACGGATCCACGCACGAATTAAGCTGAACGATAGCTGGATCATTGGTTCCGGTCCGCTTGGTCTTACGTTGGAGCCTCTCCTTGCAAGTTCGTCGGCCACATCATTGCCTCTGGACCCGCTGTGTCCCCATATCCATTGGAGGGTGACCTGATTATTTTTACTTACTTGCTCCAATAGATTGTGACACTGTTTGGTTAGCCCTGACGAGTGATCGTACCGTTGCAGGGCTCTTAATACTGCAGCACTGTCGGAGAGTATTCTGATATTAAAGTCAGTTACCTTTCTTTTTAGTACTGCTGATGCCGCTTGGATTATCCCTACGCATTCCGCTTGGAAGATAGAGCTATGCTTACACAAGCCTGTAGTTATATGTATGTTTAAGTCATCCGAGAACGTACCCGCGCCGGTGCCTGTTGTCATTTTAGAGCCATCTGTGTATATTCTTACTTCTTTAATCCCTAAGCTATCACTAGGCTCCTCGTGTAGCTGTATCTTGTAGTTTTTTGTGAAGAAGTATTCCTTGTGTTGTTTGTCATAAATTGATAATATAATGGGATTGTCTGTTGCTACCTCGTCTAAAATAGATGTATAACGGGACAGACTGTCCTTATTCTAGAGGTTTAAAGCCTTTAGCCTGAAAGCAGATGCTGCAGCTTCTTGCTGGATATGCAAATGCAACGATGTGACCCCTAAAAGCGCCTCAATGGCTACTGTAGGAGTCGTTCTGATACTTCCTGTTGCAGCCACACATGCCAGCCTCTGGAATTTTTAAAGTTTAGCAATAATAGTGCTCTTTGTGGTCACTGGGCCACCACACTAGAGCACCAACAAACATGGTTTGATTACGGTGTTGTATAACCACAGGGTTATTTTAAGGGTTCAATCCCCATGTTCTACCGATCATCCATTTGCATTGCCAAAATGAAATATTGGCCTTTATTATTATCTTGTCTAGGTGCTTGGCCCAGTTCAGTTTACTGTCTAATGTTATTCCCAGATATTTCACATCTTCAGACAGTTTCAGCTGTGTTTTGAATAGGCTGGGTAATGTGTAATTCCCAAGCTTTTTCTTATTTGTGAACATGACTAGCTCTGTTTTGTTGGGATTCACGGAGAGTTCATTATCTATGCACCATTTTCGACTACTTTAGTGCGTTCTTCATAACATCACAGGCCACATTCGCAACGTGGCCAGGTATAAGTATCGCAAGGTCGTCAGCATAGCCTACCGTGAAGTATCGTTGAGAGTTGAGTTTGGATATAAGATCATTAACTACCATATTCCATAGGAGCGGTGACAGGAATCCCCCTTGTGAACAGTCTCGCGCCACTACTTCCATAGTGGAGTCCTTAAGATCCGTGCATACGGCTCTAGATTTTAACATGTTAATGATCCACTCTATCAGCGTAGTTTCCACTTTGTGTCTAAGTAGTGCTGTTTTGATGCTGTTTAAGTTGGTTTTGTCGAATGCTCCTTCAATATCTATAAAAGCACCCAGACATAACGCCTTTGTTTGAATGTTATGTTCTATTTTGGACACTACCTTATGTAGAGCTGATTCAGTTTATTTGCCTGAACTATAGGCATGTTGTCCTGAGTGCATTGGTACTCTAGTGAGCACAATGTCTCTAAGGTACCTGTCACTTGATCTTTCTAATGTTTTAGTAAACATGATGTTAGGTTTATAGGTATATAGGCCTTTGCATCCGTGTAGTCTCGTTTACCTGGTTTGGGTATGAATAAAACCCTCACTTCTCTCCAGGCCTTCGGTGCATACCGAAATGCAATACATGCCCTGAAGATATACAGAAGGTTTTTATGAATATGTATCTCACCCCATTGTAGTAGACCTGGGAAGATACCATCCAAACCAGATGCTTTGTATGTTCGAGTAGGTTATAACACAGTGTAAGCCGTAGGAACTACCTACTACATTACAATACATCCTCGTACGAGGGATCTATTTGGAACAAGAAACACTTGAATTCCTTATCCTAAACTTGCCCTTAATTACACTACTTACTTTGAAACTAAATAAGTAACAGCTATCCAAATAATAGAAGCACGAGTTACAGTGACAAAATTTAATTAAACTGCCTCTGCCCTAAACCATCAACCCTAATATAAGTCCAACTTCTCGCTCGCTGGATGTATAACCGACCCAAATTAGACGTAACAATTTTGTAACACTATTGCTGACGTAGGTTAGGAATAATATCACAATATACTTATAATATAATATACCACAAATAGTGAGGAAACTTAAAAAAGTAAACGTATTATACTCTATTACCAGTTCCATTCCAGTCCCATTGGATAATGAAGACGACTAAATGAAAAACGCGTCGTATCAACAGCATGTTCACACATTTAGTGTCATATCAGCGATATATAAGTTAAAAACAATGTTATACGCAATGATCTTGTATTATAAAAGATCATTGGTTGTACGCGTAAGTGCTCCTTGCTACGCATTGAGCTGAGTAGTGAAATTTACTAGTGGTTCTGTGAGAACAGTAGACCGTGCAAGCCATTATAACCATTCAATAACCGACGCTTTCACATGTTTGATTGATATAAGTAGGTATACATTTTCGAAAAAAACACGTTCACACGTTCGTCCTGCACACATGAAAAAAGTTTTTGATCACTTGCATATAAGCTGATATAATTTTTAAATAGAACAATTCAACAATTTATTAATAAAAAGTTTATATTCAATATAATATAACTCCTCCCCTGGCTCGAACACATGCGTTGATCCTCCTGGGTATGATGAGAATCAAGTGATCCATCATTTCATGGGGTAACCCGTCACATTTTTTAAATAGTGCCTCCCCTGAGCTCTGGCACTGTCTGGGACTTGGCTGACGGTTCCAAACAGCTCGCTTAAGAGCATCTCACGCGTGCGCTATTGGTTTTAAGTCAGAAGAGCTGACAGGCCACTCTAACCTTGTAATGTCGTATTCTCGGAGAGCAACTCGTTGAGCTCTAGTGGCGGGCGCATTATCATCGACCAGTACAAATTGGTGCCCTAGGTTTACTTGGAATAGTCTGACAGTTCCATCAATAGCAACTGCTCTACACATATCTGCTGTCATGAAGCCTCGATATCAAAGGCGTTCTAGCTCAAAGTGATCGCAAACTTTTTTAGATGTGTGTATATAAAGCTACAGCAAACTTCCTTCTTTTTCTCCCCTCCACTCCAACCTTGTATGATTTTTTTTCGCAACTTTTGTAGAATGAAGTCCTTAGTGTCTCTCAAGTTTGATTCAAATACAATATAATAACGCTACAGTAATCTTCCCCCTTTTCTCCACTATATTCTCCCTAATCAAAAATAGCGATCGACATAAAAATTTAAATAATTTAGTGCCAATTTTGGTCAAAATCGTTTGATAAATGCGACCTTTAGGCGAGACTGGCAGACGGAAAAAAAGTATTGTTTTTGACCAATCTCGAAATGGTGACGTTTTGCTCGCTCGGTCAATTACTAAATAGGAACCCCAAAGATGGCTACAAGAACGTGGCTGGCTTAAAACCTGACCTTTACAATATTTGCATTTGGTTATATAGGTTTATCTTTTGATCTTGCACTGTTGATTGTTTGTTATTTGAAAATCACAAATGTTTGACCTGTCTGGGGATCGAACCCGGGACCAGTGGCTCAGAAGGTCAAAACCAACAACGCCAACAGACCAGTCATATAATATTTTTTACATGCGGTAAAATATGACTTGAACCGAGTCCCCTAGATTGGTATTCTACAAAAAAGAAGTGTCATAAAAACTTATGTTTAAAAGATGACTTCTACTAGTACTTTAGTGCACAAAGTTTTTAAATAAGTAATACTTAGATTCAGTCGCAGTTCAAAGATAATATTGAAAAATGTTTTTAATAAACAAGCTCAGAAAGTACCTCTATCAAATCTGAAGTGAATAGTCCTTAAAATACCTTTATCGCGTTAACTCATACCGTCAAATTTAGTCCTAAACATCCCCAGGTGGACTCAGCAATAATATTTCTAACAGCCTCTCATAAAGCAAAACGCTCGGCGAGGCCTCCGCAATTTATATGAGGATCACCTGGCATTGGGGGTCATCAATCTGAAACCCTCGGGGCTAGTTCTTGGCTCGTCTTAACACCGACCGCGTTTATGGTGCAGATGTGGCTAATACTTTGGAAGGAAAGATGTAGGAAAATTTGCTTGTATATAGGATATAGGAGACTAGAATCTGTCTGCGACCTCATTCGCATGGAATAAGGTTTCACAAGAGCAACTCGTTGCACCGGGACTAAAAGTTTGGGAATGAAAAAAATGCGAAGAGATAATTCTTATATATTTAAAACAATTAATTTATAAAGTTATTGAACTAGTTACACGGAATACCGGAGATCTACACTATATAATATTATAAAGAGGATAGATTTGTTTGTTTAAATTGAATAGAATTTCAATAATTCTCTTCTTCTTCATTAGAACCCTAAATTATTCCTGATAAACATAGGCTATAAAGTATTTAAATTGAATTAAATTGAATAGGGTTTACAAAAAAGTAAAGGATCAGGTAAAACACTTGGATAATGTAACAGGTGTGAAAAAAATCCAAAAAAATATATTTATATCGCGTACAGACGCTGCGGAAACTACTGAGAATAGAGCAAAGTGCGCGATGTACAACATTTTATAGAGGGTATCAATGTCTACTATACCTATACTATATATTTAATTATTATAGTTATATACTAGTACATAGCTACTACTTTTCCATGTTAAAATATACAAAAGTAACGCCGAACAATGCTTATATTGCGTACGCTGCGGAAACTATTGACAATTTAACAAAGTCATGTAATGCAGTTTTATAAAAAAAAAACAATATCGACAACAAAGTTTACAATACTATATGTTACAGTTATGTCACAATACTTTTTCATGTTAAAATATGCAATTGTAACGCCGAAAAATCCTTATATCGCTACATTGCGGAAACTTTTGAAAATATAGCTAAGTCATGTACTGCAGTTTTATAGAAAAGATCAATATCTACAACAGTGTGCAAAACTATATGTCTAACTATTTAATTAAAGTTGTGTTACAATAACTGCTTTTCTACATATTTCCTAAAAAAGGAGGAGGTACTCAAGTCGACTATATTTTTTTTTCTTTTTTGTGTTTGTTACCTCATAACTTTTAACTGGGTAAACCGGTTCTCAAAATTCTTTTTGTTTGAAAGCTGGTGCTTTCTGTGTGGGGTCCCGTTTAAATTTTATCAAATTCGGTCTAGTAGTTTTTGCGTTACACTTCAACAACTGAATAGAATGGAAGTCGGTATACAATTTTTCAAATTGTACTTGTATATGTCAGATACAGATTTTTTATTACAATTTTATCTTGCAAAAAAAAATCTGTACTGTATATAGGGTCGTAAAATAATATATAACTATATGTAAATAAGTTCGTATGGACCCCGTCGGACACAGCAAACTAGTGGAAATAAATATTCAATATTAACGCCGGTTCAAACTGGGTCCCATAATAATTCGTATCATGGTATTACTTAAACCATGTCTACACTAAAGAGGAAAGATTTTAATGATGATTGATGGATGAATGGATAAACTCAAAAACTACCCGATCCAAAAAATATTTCATCAGTATTAAGCTACATTATGCCTGAGTAACATCAAGCAATGATCAACATCATCATCCATCACCACGCCGGTGATAGCAGCGCAGCGGAGCGCAGATAGTTACTTAAAGAAAAATACTTAAGAAAATAACCTGGTAAAAGGGACAAATAAGACTATAGTGATACACCCATCGCATGGTATAAATAGAAGTAAAATTATTAATTTGATTTTAAAAACTCGGTATAAAGTTATAGTTCAACCACCTGGCAAGTGGTTTCTACAAAATAAGCAGCTGAATAAAGCTTTAAAGATACAACGACTACAGGCTATGTACAAAGAGAGCAATTAAAGTGCAACGTTGGGTAAAACGTAGATTAATAACCAAAGTTTTGCTCTGAAGGGAATTGTTTTGGAAGAATATAAGATTCCCCAATTAATTAAAACAGAACTGTGTGCTGTAGCTAAATAAACCACTTGTTAATATAGTTATATTCCAACACACTTGCTCGTATAGTGGCTCTTAATGTGCAGCTTTTAAACGCATTTTACTGTTATCTGCACAAGTGATTTACAATTAACCATATTTCAAATAGTTTTTTTTATTACTGTACTTTTTTTTTCGTTTCAATGGTACCACTTTGATAACAGCTTGATTTAAAGTTACAGAGTAGCAGACGTCTACAACTTTAAATCAAGCTTGAATAGAATTTCGCCTCTTTAATTCCGTCGTCTGTGGCATTAAAGAGGTCGTCACTTGTGCAGGTGGTAGGGCATAAGGGACAAACAAGTAAATGTGACATCGTTTGAGTGGCGAGACCGCAATATCAAACAGTTTCAGTGTCGTCACGGTAGCCCCATTGGCACATATTTACCTATACATACTAACCTCAGTAAAACTAGCTACCTTTCGGTATTTAATGCAATTTATAAAACAGTTATCTCTATTAAATGATAAAAGTAAAACAATAAAAAAAACTTCAAAATACCCTAATAAGCAATCTTCCTTTAATTTATATTGTTTAAGGTTTTTATGATATTCGATTTATCATTGTTTTTCTGTTTTCACGCAAATTTTTTGCACATTGCACTCTGACCTCTATTACGTCTTCCACTTCGGCTCAGGATTCAAAATCCAACCTTGAGCACAAACAATTTGCGAAAAAGCATTTGTATCAGAAGCGTCAGCGTCAAGCTTCACTGTTACCCTAGATAAGTGTCAGTTTGTACTGTTTCACGTAAGCGACACGTTATGTTACACTTACAAAGTAGTTCGTGCTAGGCCCACTGCTACATAACTAAACCATAATAGCTTTCACTTTACTTATGTACACTAAGTAAACAATTTCTCATTGCATCGTTAGAAGGCGTGTAAGTATACTCCTGACAAACAGCTGCTTTGTATATGTCTAAAACTGATATTGTCGATATCGCTTAAGTGTTAGATCAATGTATGAGCTTTAGAATATTTTCATGTTAAAGTATCATAAGTCAGTGTCTATGGACTAAATAAAAAATTGATAAGCAATCAGACAATATTATGTGTCCGTGTAGTCACTGTGTAGCATACAATAATGGAAAAAAGAAATGTCGGTATTAGTGCTTTCTACTTACTTTAGACATAGGTTAATTAATATAGACTTGCTACTATACTGATTTACCTTATTTGCTTTATATATATTGAATAAGAAGAATAGCCAGTTGAAGTGGCAGTGGGCAGGGCACATAGCACGCAGAAAGATGGCCGATGGGGCCGAAAGGTTCTGGAGTGGAGACCACGGACCGGCGATCGCAGCGTAGGTCGTACACCGACACGATGGACAGACGACCTGATGAAGGTCGCAGGGCGACGTTGGATGCAGGCCGCTTCCAACCGGTCCTTTTGGAAAATCATGGGGGAGGCCTATGTTCAGCAGTGGACGTCCTACGGCTAAGATGATGATGATGATATTGAATGAACATTTACATAAATGCTTATCTCACTGTTTCTCTCTCTGTCTCAAACAGCATGGGACAGTTTGTAATAATATCTCAGAACAGTTTCAATTGTCACTAACAATTAAAAATAGTAATTTATTTTGACAAAAATCTGTATCAATAAAACATATTGCCATGTTTACTTTCAGGTATATTATATTAAGTAAAGTATAGTTATATATATTAAGTTTTTTTAACAATAATGCAATAAGCTAAATACTTCGTTTGAAAAGGTCGCATACATAAGAGTAAATGATCCTAATAAGGGCAAATAAGGACACGATTAAGGTAAAGTTGACTGAGTAGGTACTGAGCAGCGAACTGACTATTGCAACTCGTTAAAAATGTTAAAATACCGTGAAATATCTGCAACGTCGGACACTCCTGGGAAGATACCTTAAGCTTCAATAAAGGCAGTAGTACACGTGTGTCGTGTGTTCTTACTTAACGTAGATGGAGGATAATCTGGTTTTATATTTTTCTGTTTGAATAAGGTTAACACGATTCCTCGGGAATTACCTGCTCAATCGCAGTTAATTGACCTATATGATATTCTTCGGTTTAAGTTATATTTATTCCCAATTATCCAAATACTTTCAGCTATTTTAGCGTGAAAAGTTATAACTTCGTCTTTTAATAGCTTTAAATTCAGCGTGGCTATTATGCAATAAATTAATGAATATGTAAAGCAAGAATGTAAGTTGTTCTACTAGTTGGAAGTTGTACGACTAGCCGTCTTCGGTACCTCCGCAGAGCTAGAAATCCTGCCGCAAAACAATAGTGCGCAAGAATTTAGGGTGTGACTTTAAGATGTGAAGGGCACTGTAGGAAGTGAAATTACTGAGCGAAAGAGACTTAAAAACAATATCTGTACATGCATACTGTGTTTATCTTAAAGCATGCTGTATTGCAAAATGCATTTTGCTTATAATTTTAGAATCAGAATAAAGTATTTGAATATAAGTTTAACTGTTATTGATAAGAGTTATTAAATAAGTATATCTCAGGGTGTCAAGCGTAGTACCACAGAATATCATCAGCAACGCACACATAGACACGTCTCACAGACTCGACATGTCGGAACGGTTGGGAACAGTGCGAGAGCGAGTGTGTTCTGCTTTACGCGTTATATAATATTTTTTGTGCAAAGATGGAGAAACAAAAAAGAGTTATTATAAAAGTTGATAGATGTTTAAATTCTACTTTAAACGGTGAATTCTCTTGTTTTCGGCTACCAGTTGTATCAGAGAGGTACGTAGGTATTTGCTTGTATTTTAACGTAATACGGAACAGTATGTAGGTAAGCGCCACGTGTCAAAAAAACGAGCATGAGTTTGTGGCCTTTTAATATTTTTACAATTTATATTGTTTATTGTATTGTGTATATTATTGTATATGCTGTGTAAACCTTGTGTTCAATAACCTATAGAGCGTCCATCGTTGCCTAGTTATTCAACAAATAGTTTTATTATGACAAGCAGTAATCTAAACCGGTATAAACTAGGTGTAACAAAGACACTATAGTTTATTCATTTTAGTTAATATTTATTTATTTCCGTTTTTCCCGTTGATAGTCTTTTTGCATAAGCTATAGTAGGTAGATATAGCCATAGAAGTACATATGAGCTTTACTTCTGATGGTATGCAGTTTTGCGTAGAACTAACTAACGTACAGTTTTTAGCTCTGGGCGGCACTGGAACTTTCATGAGCAAGCGAGATACTTAACATCAGACGCACAACGTGTCCACCTTTCTTATTTAATTGCATAAATAAGATAGTATGTATGTTTGTTGGTTCGCCTTCTACGCATTCATAGAGCAGTTATCCAATTTCGATAAAGCTTTGGTGAGTTGGTGCAGGCACTCCGTAGTTCAATTTTCTATATTGTTTTAAATCTGTATATTTTGATGTCAACAATAAACAGATGTCGATGATCTTTGAATTACTATAATAAAATAATTATAGTGGTTAAATACAAACAAAAATATTCAAGCTAAAAGGTGGCGAAAAGTCCTTAATAGTAGCATTAATCATGTACGGGTTACGTACATTTTATTGTAAACTGCTAACTTAGCGCGACTGCGTTCGCGCCTTTCATTGTATTTTTCAGTAAAATAAATCAGTCTGCAAGCAGCGATCGGTCCAACACGTTGTTTCATTTATCATAATATCATAATTTTATGCACGGACTAACAAGCCCGTACATCCGGCTCGAAGGACCTTTATGTACGGGCTTACATAAAGTTCCTTCGAGCCGGAGCAAAAGCCTCAAGACCCGTAAATCCCCTGGTGCTGATGGTATCAGCAACAAGGTGATTAAACACTTCTCAGTCCCACTAGTCCATCTCTTAGTTAGCATCTTCAATGCGGCTATGAGCAACTGCTCCATCCCAGACACTTGGAAGCATGCCATTGTCATTGGTATTCAAAAACCAGGCAAACCGGCAGCCGAGCCCTCCAGCTACCGTCCCATAAGTCTCCTCAGCTCTCTGGGGAAGATTTACAAGCGGCTCATTGTGAACCGACTCTGGTCCCACGTTAGGTCCAATAACCTCCTTCCCGATGAGCAATTTGGTTTTAGAGCCAAACACTCTTGCGTCCAACAAGTGCACCGCGTAACGGAGCACATCCTAGGCGGTTTCAATAAGAAACCAAAGCCCCAAGGGACCATAGCTGTCTTCCTCGACGTAGCGAAAGCGTTCGACAAAGTCTGGCACAACGGCTTGACATTCAAGCTGTACCAACTGGGTGTGCCAGACCGTCTTGTACTCATCTTACAAGACTTTCTCAGGGATCGAACGTTTAACTATCGCACCGAGGGAACGCTCTCCTTCCCGCATCCCATTCACGCAGGTGTCCCTCAGGGCTCTGTACTCTCACCCATTCTCTTCTCGCTGTACACCAGCGACATCCCACAATCTGAACCTAATGTTCAGATCGCTCAGTTTGCGGATGATACTGCAATCTACTCTACTGGCTGGTTCAAGGTCAGGCAGAGATGCGCCATCCAACGAGCCATCACCGTAATCGGTGCATGGTTTCGTAAATGGCGGATTGCAGTAAATCCTAGCAAAAGTGCAGCAGTGAACTTCACTGAGACCCGGCGGAATCTCATGCCGTCACCCATAGAACCATGCGAACCCATCCCTTGGGCTAAATCTGCCAAATACCTGAGCGTCACCCTTGATCGTTAAGTCACTTTCGCGAAACACCTCCAGATTGTTCGCAATAGGGCGGCCTTCATTATGGGTCGTCTTAATCCCCTCATAGGCAAAAACAGTAAAATGTCTCTTAGAAATAAACCGACTCTTTACAAACTTTGCATCCGTCCAGTCATGACTTACGCATCTGTAGCGTTCGCCCATGCTCAGAAACACGACCTCCACAAACTTCAAGTGATTCAGAATCGCTTTATGCGCAGGGCAGTGGGCGCTCCGTGGTACTTGCGGAACGCCGAACTGCACTGCGATTTCACCCTCCCCTCTATTACGCAGTATATGAAAGACTGCTCCCGCCGCCACTTCGACAAAGCTCCCCACCACTCGAATCCCCTTGTGGTCGAAGCGGCGAACTACTCCACTGACATAACCGATCCTCACTTCCTTCCCCCCCGTCGCCGTCCAAGGCATATTTTGGGTGACCCGGACGACCCCATCGCAGCCGTTACTTTGGCAGTTTTACCCCGGTAGTGGTTGTAGACCCGACCAGGGCTGTGATCCCGATCGCATTGTAGGCTCCGGCCGAGATCTTCTTCGCAGCCCCAGTCGCAGTCGAGGTAATCCACACACACACGATTGTAGTCCCAGTCACGGTGCGGGTGGGAGTATACACCGCGGCCCCGGTCGCGATGTATCCTCCGGCCCAGCAAATGGCTGTGGACGAGGTAACACTGGTTTTCTATGTAGCCCCAGCCACCACGGCTGTGGGCGAGGTACTACACATTCTTATTGTAGTACCCAAAGTACAGTCATGAGTGCACAACGCGACGATCCTGGTCGCGGTGTGGACCTATGTCGCGGAAATTGGGGGAGGCGAGGTATTTCCGTTTGTAGCCCCAGTCAAGGTAGTGATTCCGATCACGGTGTAGGCTCCGGCCGAGGTAATGACTGTGGGCGAGGTACACAAGGTTATGATTTAGTGGTAAACACAGTCAAACACCGAGCTCGCCGGCGAGCTCGAGGCAAAAGTTATGTCTTGGTTAGATTCTCTCCAAATAGTCGTAGAGTTAAAATTCATAGGGCCCACTTTCAACGGTACACTTATGTACCGGGGCGATTCTCTCCTACTCCCCTCTCTCCTGGCGACGGCCTAAGCCGAGGTACGTACCTTAGTGGTGCCCTTGAGCAAGTCGCCTACTCCTCTCCTTGCGGCGAAGCGTCTTCAACGCTCGCCTTAGGCGGTGCGCCCTCTGCGCCCGCATCTGGCTGAGTGCCATCTGCGCTCGCCAACCGTCCGGTGACGCTGTAAATGCCGGTAGAGGCAAACAGCATTAGTCCGTTCTAAAAAAAAAACCAGACTGAATAAAGTGATATATAATTAAGTGAAGAGAATTTGGGTGAATTTGTCACAAGATTTGGACATGAAAGTTTAAAAATAATTTAACTACATTTTACATACTGTAGAATAAATGTTACGTTAGTTTTTTGCTAACTATGACTACAATATTTTTCTTAATATGTGCCAAAATGCCTACAAGAGCAACCTCGAGACGTAATAATTAGTAATGCCTTATAAATGTATAAATTTATTGGTAACTTATACTCTAGAGAGAGAGAAAACACGTTTATCTTTATTTGTCTATACCGGTAGTGATCTTGGAATATTTTCTACCCTCATAACATTTTACTATGAAATTAATGTTTTCTTATTATGAAAAAGTTATCTCTTTATATGCGTTAATGTGAATATAATAAAACAATTGACTAATAGAATATTAGTCAATTGTTTTAGTTCGTAGATATGTCACTGCCCTAAAAAGTAAGTCGCTCTCATATTTTTCTAATACTTACCAACCAAAGGGGATTTTGAAACTTGAATCTCGCTTGAACGAGTTAGGGAATGTAATATTGAAATAATACACCCTCGGGGACGTCTGTGAACCGGTGGTGTGGGTATCTGCTCCTTTGCTTTCTTTAAAATTTTTATGAGCTCTTAGAATGCAAATATTCTTGAGACATAGAAAGCATTAGAGAAATTAAAAAATAACGCAACATCCACAGTTTACTCGTAAATACATTTTTTGTTGAGCGATATAAGATCATAACAGAATTTAGTGGCAGCGGCTTGTTCGTTTATTGTTTACAATATATGGCTGATATTAGGTTTTTTATGATTTTCGGAGACGGTACAATTCTGCATATAACAGATGAACATTACCCTGAGACATAACGTTGTACAGTCTCATGTGACTGTAATATCGCCGGAACTTATACCTTTCGAACCAGAACGCAGTACTGCGAACTATACAGGTTCGCGGTAGAAATAGGGTATGGTGGACCCCGAACGTATGATTTTGTTACTAAGGTCACCCAGCGCATTACAACAAAACATTAAATCCAGGAAGGGCGAACTTATTTGAGCCTACTGACTATATATGCACTAGAATACTAAGTGTCCCTATGTCATGCCAATTCTCAGTAACATGGAAAGTCATTAATGGATTTAATCATAATTTGCCGTGGTTTAGTTCTTTTAAAGAAATATCCACGTATGACAACATTGTAACAAAATTTGTCGTATGTAAAGAGATTCCCCTTCTTAAATTTGTTTCTTTTCTCATGTTCATGGCTTCTGTTTCCACATTTTTCTCGGCAAAGACAGATTTAAACGTAATGTGGTAATTACTGGTGTATCACCTCCAACGATCAGCTTCAAAGATATAGCAATATAATATAAATAATTATTAATCATGAATCTTCACTCATTTAAATGTGTAACTGATCCATATAAATAGTTTCTTCTTTATTGTATATGAAATTATAGCTCTTAAGAAAATAATATACCTAAAGAGATACCTCACTTGTATAGACTTAAGAGACATAAATCATTTACTTGCAGCTGAAGTCAGCTTGAGTAAATTTTCTGGACTCTTCACTTCGAGAAATATTTTATTTCCACTCTAATCCTAAATGAAATGAATGTTCAAACGTGAATTGAGAAGGTATCTAATTCTAACCCAGTTTGCGCGCGTCCAACTTGAGGGCAACATGTCAGAAAATTACTTTCAAAAGGATGAAAGAGAGTACCAAACAAAGTACAGACGTGCGCAGAATTCACGTTAGCGCGTTTTACAATTTGTTACATCGCTTAAATTGTAATAAAGCTCTACAGTAACACATACACTGCTCCACCAAATTTTCACAACTTCAATTATGTTTACACGCAAGTTTCAGTCTTTATTATCCCAAATACGGTCGAATTTGGAATATACTGGTTCTGGACGTATGTTGTTCTCGTAAAAGGTTTTTCAGTGTGAGGTTTATAGAAAGAGGTGTACTGTGAATCCCGGATGGATACAGTACGTATTCTATTTACCTTAACAGATGCCGTCATTATTCGTTAAGCATTTCTTGCTGGGACTTGTGGAATTGACAAATTCTGTCTGGATTCTTCGTTGTTGGTTTTTAACGGAAACGTTTATGAATATAGTGAGAAACTCAACTGTTTAACTGAATACTAATAAAGGAGGGTATGACCAAAATATAAGGTTACTTGAAAAAATAGAATAATATAATACTAATAATAATAGAATAATACTAACAAGTACGATAAGACTGTCAGTAAGATAATATTACCAAAATCAACCGCCGTTTGTCAATCAATATCTTTCAAACATTAACTTGAACTCATATCAGTTCAAAAAATATGTTAATAGAATTCATTTAGATAACTAGACTGCTGATGCAAAAGCAAAATAAAAAATCAAGAAGAAATTAATTTAAAACAAAAATTGAGCAAGAATATTTTAATGGAATAAATAAGTTGACTCAGAGCCTTATACCTTATGCCGCTTATTGAATCACCCCTAAGGATTTAATTAATTGCAAACATTCTCTTAATTACTCGCTAATTTTAACAGGGCTTCCCAATAAGTTAATATTATATAGATAATAAAATTTTAAATACGGCTCGTCGAGCGAACGATCAAAAATTCCATTTTATAATAAAGTCATTGAGTGCTTGCCAGGGTTCAATTAGTGGCAGTTTTATTGCTTTATTATATTTTAAGCTACGGAGAAAATAAAAATCGTTATCGTAAACTCTCGCATTTGTATAAAATAGGCTTTGTAATAGGTTAACACTAACATCCCGTGTTAATTATGTAGTAAGTAAATGTGTTCATTGAAACAATAGTCAAGTTTTATCTATTGAAGGTATAATCATTACTGCTATATTCATTGCACCAGGCTGGCTGCGGTTGCTGTTATACTAATGCCTTACTGACGACGGTTTTGAACCATCCGAAAGTCTCTGACATGGACTGACGACTGCTGTCTTAAGACTAACAACTGGCACTGATGGATTGAGGTCTTCAACACGGAAGCATTAATTTGAAAATGCCACTAGGGGTCACCCATCCAAGTTGTGACCGCAGTTATCTTTGTTAATTTATCTTGATCAATTACAAATGATTACAGGCATGGACCGCTACTAGGACTTCCAGCTAACGTTTTATACGTAGGTATTAAGTTTAGTCACAAGATTAGCCAGTGAAGTGGCAGTGGGCAGGGCGCATAGCACGCAGAACAGATGGCCGATGGGGCCGAAAGGTTCTGGAGTGGAGACCACGGACCGGCAAGCGCAGCGTAGGTCGTCCACCGACACGGTGGACAGACGACCTGATGAAGGTCGCAGGACCACGTTGGATGCAGGCCGCTTCCAACCGTTCCTTTTGGAAATTCATGGGGGAGGCCTATGTTCAGCACTGGACGTCCTACGGCTGAGATGATGATGATGATGAAGTTTAGTCAATCTACATAGAAGTATACATTTACCAGTAATGCACGCCACTCCATCGGTGCGGAATAAGCTTTCCAGGAACTACCCATTGAATACGGATAAAAGGATCCTATGTGTTAATCCTGGGCACAAACCATCTCCGCTCCATATTTTATCCAAATCCGTTCAGCAGTTTTTGCGTGATTGAGTGACAACCAAGTGATCCATATGAATCACTTGGAATGTGAAAGTATCCATATATATCCAAACTTTCAAATTTCACTATTATAAAATAGTAGTTACATCAACGTAGGTAAACTAAAATGAATACCTACTTCTTAACGCGTTACCTGAAATGGTTATACGAGTATGCCACAGATCACAGAAACAAGGGAGATATGAAAAGGGGGCGGGACCGGTGTCGCAATATGCCCAAAAGCAGAACACATTGCTCGCGGCGGTTCGCAACTTTTGTATTATGTGACTGTACGCCGGTCGCGATACTGCATGTAAATAGCTTACAATGCTTGCTGTACTTACGAATATTCAAACGTTAAGTTTTAATACTGCATTGGATAATAAACTTATTGAAGCTAACAGAATACGTTGACTCGCGGAATACGGCTGCTGCTTACGACACCAGGTTTTGTACTCAGCACACGGATCGGAATCTCTCGAAATCTCTATGGTATATGCGATGCCAATTTAATCAAAAGGTACGGGGCATCGCAGAAGTGTTTGGGATTTACACTTTATTGAAACTTGGTAAATCTAAAGCGTGGCGATGTGTGGTATAGATGCTGACGTTCTACTGCTTTGGCTCACGTGAGTAACAAACATGTAAGTAAAATCTAATCGCCTCATTTGTGTTTTGGAGGGAATTTCAAAATAATTAACATAATATCATCACAAACTTCTCATGAGGGTTTCGATTTCCACCTAAGGTTATTTAAACGCTTTGTAAAGTTACACTGTGGCTTTATTATCTCGAAATAGGTACGTTGGTATTTTCACAATTTGCGATATGTAAAAAGTTATTGATTAATTCGAACCAGTAGCCAAATAGTATCCGTTTTCATTAAATTTTTAATTATACATGTAAGCTAAGTGAAGTGGCATTTTCATACATATACGCGTCATAGTAACTGGCTAAGGTTTGCTCGAAACTATGGGTGTAAACTAGCTAAATGCGGTTCCTACCCACCGTCCACCTCCTGTGTCCACGTGGGTGAACCGTGGAAAGTTATTTTTTACAACGGCTCACCTTTGTCTACCTGAGTGTTCCTTGGGAAAAAATAAATTTCCACCGTCCGCCTTAATGATTGCGTATTCACCGCATTTAATTCCTTAAGCAATTTCACATATTTAACGTAGTAGCATATAATCTAGTCCCGCATCTATATTAAGAAGCACCAGCTTGCAATATATAGATACATAAACAGTACAAGTAATGACGGTACATAAGTAATTAAAGCCAGTCTCTGGACTCAGACAATTAAACGCAGACGCCATTACGGGGAACGTTTATTTCCTACGACGAGTCTAATTAATTGTTAGGACTGACTCATCTACCCATATCTCAATGTAAATACGACTGGAAAATATTCATACCTCTATACTGAAATTCAAAATATGTAAGCGAGATTCTGACATGTGTTATGTTACTTTACAAGAGCGACAAAAACTTAACTGTACTTTAGCCGAAGTAGGCTTGTTTCCTACGCAATCCAAATGCATCGTGACAAATTCGCAGCGAAAATGAATTGTCCATATAATCGTACGCTTTATTCGCATTTAAATATGAAATAATAATATTTTGATCTGTTCCGTATCCGTGGTGGTGAATGTAATTTGACCGAAACGTCGAGGGCAGTCAAAATATTGCTATTTTGATGTTTGTACAATATATTCGCATATACCATATAAAATATGCATACGTAAGTTTAAAACGGAGATAGATATATTCTTTATTGAATACCATAAAATTAAACAATCACACAGTTTTTAGTTTAAAATAGTGTAACAATATGGGGCCTTATCGCTCAAAGAAATATCTTCCAGACAACCTTTTGAATGAAGGAACACAGCAGAAAAAGGGTTGATAATACATTTCATCATGCCTTACATCTAGTGTTATGGTATGAAGGGAGCAGGATTAAGTAAAGTTACTGGATGAATGAGATTAAACAGCTTTCTGAGCAAGCGCATAGTAATATTATGTCGTAGAGAACTTATCTGGTTAGATATCTGCATTGCACTGAAACTTTCATAGAAAAGCGTGACGCTCACCATAATAAGACGAACAACTTGTCGGCCTCATACTTATTGGAAAATCAATTATAAATAAAAGACATACTTGTGCCGCTATTGGCGTACAACGGAATATTATAGTAGCTTAGCCTCTTTATGAAATTCGTAACTTCTAAATTTCCATTCACGCCCAATTTCTTACGAGTGCGACACAACACATCACAATCACGTCGATTTGTCGTCTCGAAACGTAAGAGAATTCTCGAGAAACTGTACCAAACACACTGTGGGACGCAATTTATCAGCATAACGAGCTTTTTCGAATCTCCTTTAGGTGACACTCGGTTCATTTATTTTTTTCTTATCCGTTTTCAGTTCGATCACATGTTGGGGTATTACTCTCGCGTCGTTCCTTTAAAACGTTATCGTCGACTTGTCTTGAGTGAGAAAAAGAGCTATTTGTCAAGTAGGGAGGGATTGAAAGACCCTGTGACGCGCAATGCCCCAGGCTCCAGATTTTTTTGATGGATCGGTATGCAAAACGGGTTTAAGTCAACGATTGTGAATATTGATGTGGTCATTGCGAATCCTTATAAATATTATATGCTTTTCCCTTTTAGCGAAGGACTACTACTAAAATAACATATGTGTAAAGATTTTCAGCGTTTTTCAAACTGTTCGTTAGTTCTATTTTCTGAATGAAAATAAACAACAAACAAAATTTATCCCATACTCTGAAATGGAATACGTTTGAATATTAATATTTTCTAAAGAATTGTTAATAGGCATGCTTAATTACTTTCAGTTTACTTCGGATGTGTCAATCTTTATACGACAATTATTTCTTATCCTGACTGACTGTTATATTTTTACAAAGCGCTTAAAAATCTACTCCAAACAAAATGCTACTATAACTTGAAACAATTCATGAATGATTCATGCATTTTATGTTTTTTGGTTTAATAATTATTTTGACTAAATTGAATGAATCGGCCCGCTCGTCAATCATATTGCAACTCCCAAATAGGCTCATATGTTTCCTATCATAACTGTAATATCTGATACAATGTACATCTCTTCTCAGTCGTTTCGCTCTTGACAGAGCGGTCGTGGTCTTCATGTAGTTGTGGTGGAGGCAGATGTAATGCGCCTCACGATGTCATGCTATCCCCCTTTATTCGCAGTCATCCTGGTGCACTCATGCAAGGGACCTCCCAACGCAGATTTGATCTGATCAGTCCTTCGTATAGGTGACCTCCCGCATGTACATATATTGCAATAAGTAATTGAGTACGAGTATGACTTATTCATAAACGCAGAGCCTAAATCACTAGGGCTTGGCGCTAAACTTGAAATTTTAGCATTGTGTTGTAAGCATGCTCAACGAAATATTTTTTGGAAATATATCCTTTCAAAAGGTTAAATTCAATTCATTTATGTGGCATCATATCCCATGTGGATCAAGTCAGTGAAGCCACAAGCGAGTCAGCTAATACTTTATTAATATTTTAAGAAAGAGTATATATCCACTAAGCCAAAGTTTTGTCTAAGATCTCAGTAGCCTATCTCTCTCGGTATGGGTGAACCATCCTGGAAGTTGGTTGAAAGTCAGACCTTCTCTAAGCTGGCTCACTTGTCTTTCGAATATTGTATTATACCGTAACATAGCGGTAAGTAGCCTTTACCGTAATTAAAAATGCAGAGCGTAATTTTAACTAGAATCACTACTTAAACTTTTGGTTTACAACATACAATTGATTTATATTGATCTACACTATCTACACTAATATTATAAAGAAAAAGATTTGTATTTTGTACGTAACGAATCAACTGAACAATTACTAGACCGATTCCAAAAATGTTTTGAGGTTAGAAAGCTACTTTATCACTGATAGTACATATATGTTAAGAATCCGTATGAAAACAGCGATAATATAACCCAATGTGTGAAAAAAAAAATACCGGAAAACATCCTTATATCGCGTACGCTGCGGAACGATTGACAATAGAACAACGTGATGTACTGAAGTGTTATTAAAAACATCAATATCTACAATAAAATATGCAATACCATTTGTCTAACTATTACAGTTATGTAACTATAACAACTTTTTAATTTTAAAATATGCTATAGTAACGCCGAAAAATCCTTATATCGCGTACACTGCGGAAACTATTGACAATAGAGCAAAGTGTTATATTATAGTTTTATAGAGGACATAAATGTCTACAAAAAAATATGCAACACCATATGTCTAACTATTACAGTTATGTCACAATAACTACTTTTCCGTGTTAATATATGCAATATAAACGCCGGTACGAGCGAGACCACATTATTCGTACCTTGGTGTTAATCCTTATCTACCCTAATAATCATGAGAAGAGATTTGTTTGTTTGTGATGGATAAACACAAAAACGACATAAGCGGTTCAAAAAATGTTTTCACCAGTAGAAAGTTATATTATGCCTCAGTAACATACGCAATATTTGACTTATCATCACCATCATCATCTATCACCGCGCGGTTGAAACCGCAGCAATGCTAGTAGGTTATTAAATAATACAAGCAATTTATAAAGATATAGCTGCTGAACCCCTCGTCGTCTCCACTACTGCCATGTCTCAGACGATAGCTTCGAACAGTGAATAATATATTCCATTATAAAAGGTACAATAAAATAGTGGAGAAAACAATAACGTATTGCAAATAGGTTTCGAAATAGGTGTGAAGCTTTGGGAATAAAGTATTGGACATGTATTGAACGTGTGTTGAACATATTTGTTGATCAAAAATGTTTGAATTTTGTTATGTATAACGTACTCGTAAATTAATTAGGTACACTTTAATCTAAAATTATTTGTGTTTCAGTAAGTATACAAAATATGTATCTATGTATTATATATAAGGATTTTCAACACACTTGCTCATATCACCAGCTCTAATTTCACCGCATTTAGACACATAATGACACCTGTAATCAACCTGTGACTTTTTCATTGCTATTATTCACAAGTGAAGTTTTAGTAGCGGAGGTCGATTTGGCGATGTTAACCGATCAACAAGTTAAGCAACACTTGCTGCGGTCAGGACTTGGATGGTTGACCTCTAGTGGCATTATTCAACTGAGCGATCAATAAAAGCGAACGGAGCCGGGTGTCGTAGTTAGTTTTAAATCTGATGTTCGAGTTACTCACATCTGTGGGCAAGTGCGGTTAGTAAGTCCGTACACATTGCCCCTCGATGGTGACAATGTGACACATTAGGAAACTAAAGATAAAAGGCACTATGCAAGATTTTTGGTAGTATCCACCATTAGTGCCAGACATTTCCCCTCTAAGTAATAGTGTATACCTAAATAACATATAAACTTTTTATGGTATTACTTTTTTTAAGCACTCACGCCGGCTTAGCGATACGAAACATTGAAATTTTTAAAGAGAAAAATTCATATCCTCAGATATGATTCGAACCCGCGTTTTCTGACAATCCGAGTCAGAGGCCACGAAAGATTCGAGCATCGAATTTAAACCTTAAAATACTTGTGTTTTAAAAAAAAAAAAATTTTATCTAGCATTCATTAAAACTTAAGAGTTAAGACAAGGCAACTTTCTTGTAAAAACTTGAGACGTGTAAGGTAAACAACTTGCCTTACTACACATAGTTTTTTAGACCAAACAATATTATTTATAACAGCAATGAATACTTTATGAATACGGCAAAGTTTTCATCCTCAACACTTAACGTATTACAATATTAAATAATGCAACCGCCAAAATCTAAAGTTTCGAAAGGATTGCTGAGAAATTATTATAATCCTTCAAAAGGATGGAACTGAAAGTAAGGATCAAGCAGAATTAACATTAATATTCACCATTTGAAATAGAAGTTTCTTATTCTAGGTATTCCGTCCTAGTGAAAGCAGACAGCAATAATATCACAAACGCACCCTTAGGATGAAAACAATAATTCATAATTCCTAGTGGATTTTGACGTTCCTTGTTATTCAATCGTGTTAAAAGTATATTATTACCTCAAAACTCTTTTGGATTTTTATTTGGCAACGATGCTCAAAATTTCATTAATTTCTTGATATTGTTGTAGTCAAAAGAGACTAATCTAATCAAATCAAATAATTTATTTCCTAGAACACATGTACAAAAGTCGAGATCTTATAAAATATAGGTCACAATGCTGTGCAAATTTTCTATATTTAAAATGGTGTCTATATATTCATAAAAATCGAACAAAATAATCCTGATATTCCTGTACAATATAAAAACAATTCGAAAGAAGCCAATCTGATAGTTTACTTTTAAACAGATTTCCACCCAAGGCCTAAATTTCATCGGGTAAATAATTATATCGAGTTATGCACATATAGTACACATTCATTTTATATAAATCCTTACGGGCAGGTGGTTGATAAAGTAAATTTACAAACTTCACTCTTTATGTCGGGTAAAAATTTGTCCACGCTTTTAAACAACATCAGGCTGTTGTTTCACTAAGGCACAAAAATCTTTAATACTCGTATACATACACGGTAGAGGATGTATGTTACATACTTTAAAAAGCGGTCTGCAACTGTCTAAAAACCACGCCCTGCTTATGACTCTTACACAACAGTTTTGTATTTTATTTACTCTGTCTTTGTCGACTGAGTTGCTCCATACTATCAAGCCATAACTTAGCAACGAAGACACATGACCGTGACATGCCATCAACGCAGCCTCCATAGACACAGGTTTCCTTACTGTTTTTAGTGCAAATACGAAGCGTTCTAATCCTGCAACTGTCTAAAAACCACGCCCTGCTTATGACTCTTACACAACGCTTTTGTATTTTAAGTACTCTGCCTATGTCGACTGAGTTGCCCCATACTATCAAGCCATAGCTAAGCAACGAAGACACATGACCGTGATATGCCTTCAATGCAGCCTCCATAGACACAGTTTATCTTACTTTTTTTAGTGCAAATACGGAGCGTTCTAATTTCTTACACAATATGTCAATATGCATTTTCTAATTCAGGTGTTTGTCAAGAGTTAAACCTAAAAATTTAAAATTATCAACGCTTTCTAGGATTGTGTTATGGTAATGAATGTCAATTGGCAAAGGAGTACAGTTATACAATAGAAATTGTAATAATTTGGTTTTATTTATGTTAATTTTTAAATGGTTCGTTTCTATTCAATGGATCACATCTGATACGGCTTTATTAACTGTTTGTTGAGCCTGGTTTTTATTAGCACACTTAATAACAATTGTAGTATCGTCCGCAAAAAGTATACATTTATGGGGAGTGGCTTCAGGAAGGTCGTTTATATAAACTAAGAATAGTAATGGACCCAGTATACTCCCTTGAGGAACTCTTGAGTTTTAAATTAAAAGTTGCTATTTAAACGTTTGTTTTGTAAGTTTATTTTCTTTACTTGTAATAATTTTGGATATTTCAGTATACTGCTTTCTATTTTTCAAATAACTAGCTATCCATTTGTTAGCTGCCCCTCGTATGCCATAAAATTCTAATTTATACAATAGTATTGAGTGATTAACAAAATCAAAGGCTTTCGTCATATCGAAAAATATGGATATTATAGAGGTTCCTTTATTTATACTCTCTGTTATATATATAACCAAATCAAAACACTCTAGAGTAGTTGATCTTCCTTTGCGGAAACCAAACTGTTCTGTACGTAGAAGTGAAAACTTTGTAAGGAAGCTATTTAATCTAACAAGCATTGCCTTTTCTAAAACTTTTGAAAGAGTGTAAAGCTGTCGCAGCATATGCTCGTAGCTTAGCCTATTTGTTCTCCGTCTTATAGCTTCGTAGATATTGCCAGATTATGAGCTGTTACGCTGCAGCGGGATAGCACTATGTGTGGGTTTGAGGAACTACAACTAAAATTACTGGGAGAGTAGAGGAGAATCTAAAAGTATAACGATTGAGACGGTCGCTGTTCTATGTCCCGTATAACTTTACAACTAAGGCATGTACTCCAGAAAGAGAACATTCTATAGAGTTGGTACTTTAGTACATGGGACTTAATTTTTAATATCACTGATGCTCATGAATCTACTGATACGTATATATAAAATCACCGGTAAGCTACAATTCATTACATGCAAGACTTATTTATTAAGCTTTAGGAACCAGATTTGAGATTTAGGGACAAGGGTATCTACCTCATGATGCTATTATAAAAACAGTGGTATCTGGATCCACTAGTTATCATAGATAAATAAAATTGAAATGTCTGTTTTGATTCCAAATTAACGGTTTTTCACTAAATGCAATGAAATTATGAACAGATACATACTTATATGTATACACTTTTATTTTTTACGGCTACTCTTTGAAAAGGCTGGGCTTTAACGGGACATTCACTGGCAGATAACTGATGTTATAAGGAGTAACTTAAGCTACTAGCCTGCTTGCAATTTTAATGGTTTTATTATTATATTTTCTATGGTATTCACTGTCAAATATTTGTTCTAAATCATGTAGGATAGCGTATTTTGTACCAGGTTTCAAACATACCAGATGCTCAAGTTTAGCCGTGCGATTATCTAAGAGCAAACATCGTTGTATCTTTGACAACATCCATGAAACAAATCACGAGATGACAAGAAACGTTGGAAAAACAACCTTATGTTCAAGGGCGATATCTCTAAAATGTTTGTCATCAGCGAGCTCGTCGACGAGCGCAGCGACGAATCATTAGAGAATCGCACTGCAGGCAAGTGCGCAGCGGTGTCAGCGTATCAACTCAGTTAGTGACTGGCTTTGTCTTAAGACATCGTCAAATTACGATGTCTTTCGTCTGTCGTTTATGTTGGTACTCGTACATTTCAGGTAGTTGAAAATAATGTATTTTTATCTTGAAATTTGTAAATTTTGCCCACTAAAAATTGATTCGCATTAATGTGTGTCTCATCTATTTTTCAACATCTCTTCTCACATTTCGGGTCTG
Source organism: Selenia dentaria (assembly GCA_917880725.1). Classification (NCBI taxonomy): domain Eukaryota; kingdom Metazoa; phylum Arthropoda; class Insecta; order Lepidoptera; family Geometridae; genus Selenia; species Selenia dentaria. The sequence goes on along the minus strand of OU862888.1, from coordinate 11,785,959 downwards.
TCTCGACCAATTTCGAGTACAATTAAACGTAAGCATTAATTACATTGACCCCCTCCATCCCATTCCGACCCCTGTTTCTGCCTTATTTCCGTTTTGCTTATTCAGCGAGAGGTGTAGTACAATATCGTTTTATTTGCTGGAAGAGACTAGGCTATTGTACTCGTATTTATCGCTCATGAATACAAATAAGGCAATAACGAGAAAACTTTAAAGTTTTTCCAACAGCACCTAGATATTAACATGACTTGTTCTATCTTATAACTATCACACTTACGTTACACAAGTCATAAATATTATGCGAAAGTACATGCGTTTAGATGGATAGGTCGATGAATGGATAGATGGATAGATGGACAGATGAGGGATGATTGAATGGATGATTAGGAACATTATTTTTTAAGAATGGTATCTACAGGACAAGTTGCGAGTTGTGTATAGTTTTAAATATACGATTATTTATCTGTAATGCTACGAAGAAATAATATCAGGAAGAGTAAATGCCTTAAAAATGACCCAATAAAAGTCGTGCTAAATCAATAACATCGTTCACGCCGCTATGACTCAGCTGTCATAGTAGACGTTGCAGCACGCGCGTGGACCAATCCCTTCTGAAATTTAAACCAATCACCGAACATGTCTATTTGTAACCTCGGAAGTAATTTGTATTTGGAATCATACGTCGTTTTGGTTTGAAGGACCACTTTTTGTGTGGAATTTGTTCTGAGTTATGTTTCCTGACATTATTTCATTATTTGTTCGCTGTAATGATATAAAAAAGGAAATTTGTATATCGTAACAGTGTGCCAGTGGATCAATAATTTTGTTTGGAACGTTGCTCGATAGTAATAAATAATACTAATACATGTCTTATGCATATCAATTACGAGCTCATCCAGTATTTACACACCTATGTGATGTCACGATTTTATTGTAGGCAATTTACGGGGCGATATACGCAGACCCTCGTATAATTCGGATTGTGGGACTAATAAGAAAGAAACAATGCTAATGAAATAATACTTATTAATGAAGTGTTTACTAATTAAATTAATTAAAATTCATGCTTATCCTAAGTGGAGGCGGTTTATTATTGCTGTGGTTGGCTGTGGATTTTAATTATAAACTCCGTGTCTGTTTTTTGCGTGTGCACAATGTTCGAGAAAAAAGAAAATAACTTCGGTATTTTTTCTATATAGCAAGCTTTGTCAACATCACGGAGCTCCGGCTGCTTTTGACACGACTAGGTAATGTGGGTTTTAAAACATCACAATACCACTATTTTTTATATTGTACAGAAATCTGTTGATGTCAGTTGTTACTTATCCATATTTGGCTAAATTTAATCTAGAGGCACTAGTTACCGTCTATTACAACTCAAAACATATCTAAAGAATATAATTTAACATTTATAATATCTATCTATATTATATAAAAATGAACCCCTATTTAACATTGCAATGGCACGATGTGGCCTAATGGTCATGGCGTCTGACACGGATTGTCAACAGACGCGAGTTCGTATCCCGTCCGAGGATGGTATTTTCCTCTGTAAAATTGCAATGTTTGGTATCGTTATGCAGGCGTTAGTGCTTTAAAAAGCAAAACTATAAGAACCCCTATTTCTCCTGGTCACGCTACAACTTGAGAACGGATGGAACAATCTCGCTAACTATTATTATTTCTGTTAATTATTGTCAGGAGAAGGTTCTTATGAAAGAAAAACCAAGAAAAGATGGGAGGTTATGGTGAGGCTGAAGGCCGATCCTACTATGCGAGCGATGTCGGGGGCAGTCGCTAGTTATCAATATTTTGAAGTGGTCGCATTTGTTAAATCGAACTAGCGTTTTTTCCGCTTTTATCAGAACGTTGAACGAACCCGAGAAATATAACCTATGTATGCACACACGTATGCAAGAAATGCGCTTGAGTAAGAGCATTTTCATTAGTTTCTCTATGGGACCGAAAATTTAAAATGAGATTCTGGGATTTTTAACGGAAGTAAATACGATTATATTTGAAGAAAAACTTAAAATAAAAACAAATAAAATATTTTTTGAATATTATTGGCAAACTGTAAATAAAACGTGAGCTAATTTCTGACTGAACTTATTTCTTATCTGAGTTAAGCTTTGCGTCCTATCCGCATTTATTGCATAATATTATTTTTATTATTATTTCTATTTTTATTGATAATTAGTTCCAGTTTTTATATTATTTCAACTGACATTTTCACTAGTCTATACTCAGTGACTTTCCTATAATGTATGTATGTATTTTTCAATTTACTATTGTTTTTTTCTATAATGTAATCTTTATTGTTCTACTAGCCATCACTTGAATATGTGTACGCCTACAGAGGCAAAACATGCAAAGTTGTAATGTAACAATTAAAATACGTTCATGTTACTGGGAATAAAATAAAAATGATAATCATATATTTTTAATATTAGTTAAAAATAGGATTTCAGAACCTTTTTTAGTAATTTTAAACCCTTGCGAATTTATATGAAGTTAATGTGGGTACGTACTCCCATATATTTCAGATTATAAGTAGTAAAACAATAATACCAGCTGTGGTCCTCGCTCGTCAACTATTACAGTTTGAATACAACTCGCAGTTTAATATTGTAAGTATTGCTTTTCGATCTAGGTACACCGTGGGGAAATATCGTAAAAAGTTTATTATTTTTTCTATTTACGCAACACGGACAAGCGAAAAACAAAAGACAAAACACGCTCACGTCCTTACCCTAACACACTCATGCATAATATACTCCCGTATCAATTGTCAACCATTCCGCTGGAAACACAAAACCTATAAGCATAATGTGATATCCATTGTTAGTATTTAGTTAGAATAAGGTTTTGCTATAGCTATTCATGCTTCCAATAATGCTCCTGTTTGACTAGAGTATAAGCATAACCTTAAAGACGAAATAGGTACCTCATTATACATAAGGTAAGTTTCAGAAGGTTGCGCTGTCAATGCTCATGACTGTCACGCCCCGGTTTGCTGTGCCCTTTGGTCCCAGTGCTTTCAATGGAACCAACCCGAATGGAACGCTCACGCGGTCGCGAAAATCCCGCTGTATGAATTGTATGTCAATTATATTGAATAAATCCTAAACATATTTACTATAGCTATAAAAATATAGCTCATAAAGAACACGACTAAAGGGTTTAGAACATTATAGTGTGTAAAAGACAAAATTTTATTAAAATAATAATATTTCACAACATTTGTTGTGTAAATTATCTCCGCAAAATAACAGAGATTAGGGATATTTCTAATTATTTACTACCACATAAGTATAGCTACTGAACCCTGTTTTGTAACTGCCGACTCGCATGCAACATGCCCAATTTCTGATTACGCTAAATTTCTTACAATTTACCTAGTGACCTTTGACCGTAGTCGCACTAAAGGGGGTTTTAGACAGTGCAATTTAGTTTACAAAATAACTCGTCCTATTTGATTGAGCAATTGAGCTGCACAGATAAATAATACATTGTACTTGTAACTAAATTATGTACCTCTACGATACGAATACGTATTCGTGAATAAGTACGAATTGCAAAACGAAGTTATTGCAAAAACAGTAATGTTGTATTTATATTACACAATAGGTTACAACGCAACAAATGCAAAATGATTTGTGCTTAATACCGTATTACGCATTGGCACGTCAAATGGGAATGCGTAATATATAGATAGATAGAAAGATAGAAAACTCTTTATTTGTACACTATAATAAGATATAAAAGAGAAAAACATACGATAGAAAAAATATAGCATAGTTGTACAAAAGGCGGTCTTATCGCTTAAAGCGATTTCTTCCAGACAACCTTTTACCACCATATAATATATAATAATCTTTAAGCAGTACCTAAGTAAAGTTTAGATTAGTTAAGATAAGTTTTTATTATTTGTGATAATGGGCAAAACTATATAAGTATGGTTTCACAGCGTTGTAGCTTGAGTAACATAAATTATTGCGTCATCTGTAATTCTAATGTTAAATCTAAACAAGGCATGTAAAAATGCTGAATAGTCATTATAATGAATGTAGATATTTTATATTAATAAATTAAACGCACACAGACATTGCCAACAGAGAATATAATGTGGAAAATGACTTTTAAGCTTATCTTATCTTAAATTTGTGATTCGTATTGCTTAAAAGTTCTGTACATAGTTATATATTCAATAAATCTCATTATTTGCCAGAGTTATATTTCAATGTGCATTTAACACACAACTTTATGCAGACATCATTTCGATGATTGACCATTGTCTTGTTTTAGTATAAAAATGTGTACTGTATAATACTACCATACACTATCGCGTCGTCTAAAACCTTCTTTATCCTCGTTCGGCAATAAATCATGTCCCTTGGGCCAGTACTAGCCTAATTGTATTAATATTTATGGCGCTCAAGGCTGTATTTGTAGTGTTTACTGGATCGACCAAACAAACCCTAAACTATTGTTTGTTTACTGGTCGACTGAGATAAGGACATTAAATATCAATATATATGATCTGATTTATTACTATCGTCTAATATCTAGTTTGTTTTTATACTAGTTAGTGACTTATGAGCAATGCCCTTAGCAGTTGCGATGTGAACCAAATCTGAAAAACCTATTCTCATCAACATACGAGTAGGTGCTAGTCTCATTCATCTAGTGATTTAATTTGATGCTGTACCCTTTAAATTTTAACACAATAACCCATGCATACATAATAACACTCGAAATCAGAATATCTCGTCAGTCTAGTTGGGTGCTACCGCAAAGCACGTACTCCTTTAGACGCGTCTTACCACATCATAATTAAGATAACGTACATAGTTACATACCATGAATTTTATATATTTATCATGGGCTAGAAGACATACTAATATTACGATAGATTATTAGATACAGCTAAGCGATGATAGTCAAATAACGTGTAACGAATAAAAAGAAATTCCAAGCGAATGTAGGTAGGTATTGCTTTTATTTTGTTACAGTAGGTAAGGTATTTTTGTTTACATTACTGTAGAAGTTAAATAAATTGTGAAAATATCACTCTTAATTTTTTTTAAAGTTATCAGGTAACATTATTTTTTTTTATAAATGGACTCGTATGTTTGTACATTTGCCATTTCTCAAATTATTGTAAAAAAATGTATAGTTCCATCAAGTGAGATTCTTGTTCTATTCAGAGTCGAGTCACAGTCACATTAATAAGTCTGGTAAGTCACCTTCTAGTAATGTGGTAATTAATTACTAAAATGTACTTTAGGCAATTACTGAGGATAACACAATAACCACGCTTCACGATATTGTACATTTTGCCTACACTCTTGCACAGTTACGAACACTGAACGAATAATCATGATTCGCCCATTTTGTTCCCACTGCTGGGACTCGAGCCTTCCTCTCAGAGAGAAAAATTGGGCTGTAATCCACCACGCGGGCCCAGTGCGGCTTGATAGATAGGTTAGTGGCTAACCCATGTCGAAGTTTTCAGGCCGCACGAAGGCTTTCGACATAGCCTAACGACTGTTGTCCTAAGACAAACAACCGGGACCGACGGTGTGTGACTCAGTCATAATGTATCTTTATAAATAATCGTGAAATAATTGTTTAAATCGGCGAAGTAGTTTTAACGTGTACCTATCCATTACAAACAAACAAACACTCATATATATATATATATATATATATATTTCCTCTTTATTATAGATTAGATATGGATTAATACCAAGATATGAATAATGTAGCCAGGGGGTCTAGCAAGAATATCTGCGTAAGTGTAACGTAACGTGTCGTTCACGTGAAGTACAAACTGTCATGTATCTAGGGCAACTGTGACACAGAAACCTTATAGTTTGAACACCGAAGCGTTACGTATTGACGACTAAGAGTACGAATATTTTTTCGGAAATTGTTTGTGATATGGCCTATGGTTTTTACCGGCAGCGTTATTTTTGCACATTTTAAAATTAAAAAGTATTTATTGCAACATAACTGTCATAGTTAGACATATGATAATGTGTACTTCTTTGTAAATATTGACGTCATCTATAAAGCTGGTAGGTAGTACGTCACTTTGCTTTATTGTCAATAGCATAGACTAATATGGGGGTATATCACGGGTGTTAATCTGTCTAGTAAAACTAGATACTAACTATACACAAGAAACGTCATAGCAAAATCATATATGACATTTGCCTTCCCCCGATCACCCCTTTGCCTCTCCTCTGTTTTGCTGTCCTTAGAAAGTAATTAAATCCTCTTTGTTTGCAATTGAAATTTGCACTTCTCCGTAGACTAATATTGCTTACTTAAATACTAAGAGTTGATAAGTCACCCACTGTCAGCAAAGACTGTCAGGCCAGCCATAGTGTTCAATAAATGTTAAATATTAGCTAATTATCAGCACTGCGTATTTGTTTCAATGATATTTTAAAAGTAACTAATTCATGTGAAAGAGATAAGAGATGTATTACAAGTGCTGTGTGCTAGGGATGTAAGTTCGCGACTACGCCATTCTACACACGTTTCCCAAAAATAGAGTCCAAAAATGGCTCGATATGCATTGTAAAGCATTACATACAATATAAAAGTGAGAATAAGACGAGTACCCTTCAATTCAAGTGTGTCACAAATATTTCGACGGATATATCATATATCGTCACCTAAAAATTAAATGCCATGAAAATACAGGATGATGATTATTATTAATAGGTGTCTACGTGCTGACATGATTATGGTAACTTATTCAAGATCCTCTTGATGCATCCTAGACATCAGCAGGCGCCATTGATACGCTCGGATACAAACAATAAATACAATAAAAGGAGGCAAGACTCCAATAAGTATGTAAAATGTACAAAACTTATGAGTAAAATATAAATAAATGATAGATCTATAAAATAATAATTTGTTAAATAGATACACCCATATAGATTTCAATAATATTTAAAAGTAGGTATACAGAGGTCAGGTTACTGTAATGCACCTATCAACCTACTTACGATCAACCTACATAGGTACGTACGTAAGTAGAACATCCATTGCAAAATAAAAAAAATCAACTGTAATACATCATTTTGCTGTAGCCAATCAGAGCGCAGAACTCGTGTCTAGCAAAGAATGTACTGCAGAGGTCCGTCTGATACGTAGTATCTTATAGTTTGTGATTATAATGGTCAATAGTTTCTGCAGCGTATGCGATATAAGGATGTGTGTTTGTATTTTTCCACACCTTGGGTTACATTATCGAAGTTTTCATACTGATTCCTAACTTTTTTGAAAATATTAAGTAGCCTATGTTCATCAAGAAAAATGTAGTAAAAAGATCCCGTAGATTTGGAGCCTGTTCTTCAAATAAACAAACAAATCCTTCCTCTTATAATATTAGTGTAGATTAGACAATAGTAGTGGTAGCGATTGTTATTGTCCTAAAAATATAAACTTAGTTTTTATTGATAATAAAACCTATACTTAGATAATGTACGATGTTTTGTCCAGCAATGTCCAACCTTCGAAGACTTTTAGCAATGCTATTCAGCAAAATATCAACTAAATGGGTCACAGTACTACAACTTCAGAAGAGTGAACTCGCAAAAGCTATTGTTAAACTGCACGTCATACCTAGTGTTACAAATTCAGTAGAGTTGGCATGCAAGCACGATTTCACTTTGCTCACTGCACTTGGTTGCGGTTGAGACTTGAGATAAGCGCCGCCGCTGCCATTTCTAAAACGCTCATTTCTATGTCCCGAGCACGAATTATACAATTTGAATGTTGGATTTCTGATAATCCCGCTAAATGCAGAGGATATGAATAGGTTTTTAGCTTTAGAAATTCTAACATGCGAATTCACAAACATACATTTTTTTTTTATATAGAACCGACTTCTACATTAAAAAGTGTGAAATAACTCAGAAAACGGTACCATGATAGTTCGAAAGTACTTATTATCACAATATTGCGTGTTTGGTACCGACTTCGAGAAGTTATTTCACACTTTTTAGTGTAGTAGTCGGTTCTATTTTTTGATTAAAAAAAAAATCCTTCTCCCTTTTAAGTATACGGGATACACCGTCAATGATGATATCATCAAGATACATCAATACTTTTCAGTTTTCGTAACTAAAAAAAAAACCAAAAAAACAATCAAAATCCGTTCATAAACGACGAAGTTAGCCGTGAACACACATAAAAAAACATAAATACAGTCAAACTGAGAAACCTTCTCCTCTTTTAAAGTCGGTTAAAAAATGTAAATCTGCAACACAAGGACACTTGAATAAATAACACAAAGCTTTATTATAATATAAAACTTTTTACTAGTAAGTTTTTACCTTTAATTTAATTAATAGCGTAGGTGCGTAAATTTTAAAATTAAATTATAATTGTATATGTCTTAGTTATACAACCGAGAATGATTAGTATATGCCGTAGTCTATCCTTAACGTAATTTGTATATCATTTTATTTAATACTAGCTGACCTGTCCGCGACTTCGATCACGTAGCCTCGCGGGATACAGCAAAAGTGGCCTTTTTTTTCACGCAGTGTATGATTTTATATCCTGATCACCAGCCCAAGGGGTAGCTGGTGCGCGTGTGAGAGTCTCCGCCAGGGCAGAATACCCACCAAACCTCTGCGGTGTTTCATCGTCATCGACTGGTGGCGGGAACCGTGGGACCATTCGTATCCACCACAACCTCCAAAAGTGGCCCGACAGTCCCGTCAAAATCAGCCCAGCCGTTTTAAGGCTTGTGTACGTGTACCTAGTGGTGGAAGCGTCGCTTTGGGTTCTCGAGGCTCTTATTTCGTTCCCCTGGAGACGGAGATTTGTTGGGTTTTTCTGACAAAGCAATTCTCAATAGCAGTCTGGAGTCTTGAATAGTGCCACGTGGATGGCAATAGGCTTATATTACATGAAACCAAAAACATATCTGTCAAAACGCGTGTGTTTTGAATTTTCCTTTGCCTACCCTTTTACTTCCACTTCGAGGATATAATAGGCGTGACGATATGTTATGATAAATTTTAAATAAATGTATTTTATTATTTAAGAGTGATTTTTACCAAGTTTTGTGTGAATCGAACAGGGAATAAAGATAAGTACGCTTGCTCCGTCTTGGCACAGTGGTGGAAGCGCCACTATGAAATGTAGAGGTCCTGGGTTCGATAACCGGGTCGGACAGTTATGGAGTTTTATGACAAAGAAATTCTCAATAGCAATATGTAGTCTAGAACAGTGCCCCGTAGATAACAATAGACTAGTTATGTTTTTGGTCCCTTGTAATAGGAGGCTACCCCTAAAAAACATAACCCTCTGGTGAAAAGTAGGTATTTAAACCCCCATAAGCGTTATGAATTGTTTCATTGTATTTAAAAACTATTTTCTGAAATCGAAAACAAAGCTGAAAATATTTAAGTCCTTTTAGAGGAGTCCTTTTAGTTTAGAGGTTTATTTATACACCTCTACCACCTCTACTACCATTTCAAATTCCATTAAAAATGGGTTTAGAAGCTACGGCTATACGTGATAATAAACATTCACATACACAAACTTACGCATTATTAGGATTATATTGATATCCATAATGGATTTTGAATTTCTTGGAAAGTACGTTTTAAGTTGTCTACAAAAAAGGGAAATTCTATTGATATGGATTTTTTTACAAAAACGCACTGCAGCTTTGCTTTTCATCTCAAAATACTTATAAATTATCCTTCCACACATCGGTGTATAGGGGAAATGTATAAAGCAAGAATTCACTGAGACACCAATTATTAAATTTAATATCAATATCGCGCTTGAAGGAACCCCGCCTAACCTTCGTAATTACGACGGGTTAAATACTCAATTTGTCGATTAAATTAAATTTTATAGGAGTTAAATTGTTTTCCGTGTGGGCAAAACATTCCTGTTTGTGGAGATAATTTGTTTCTTACAATTTGTTATGGTGGGTTGGTAACGTTTCTGTATTTAGTAAGATGTTTAATGAATAAATTGATATGTTACTTGCGTGTTGTTTTTGGGGAATAATTAAAAAGTATCTTTTTAAAATTTTATAAATATAAAAACGAATATATTTGAATTTGGTAAAGTTTTGCTCATGTTCTCTTTGAAGATTTTACTTATAATTTATTCAATCATCATGCGTTCATATTTTGTAACATTTCGCTGTGAGTATTTTATAAAGAAACAGCATTTTATCCGCTAAATAGATAGCAAAATAAAACACACAAAAATAGTGAATTGGTATTGCGTCTGTATTGGTATGTATGTTCATGTTGAAACCCAAGATCTGACGAGGCCATTGCTTTTAGTGTGTTTAATGTGTTGCCTTAAAAACTCAAGGTGCAAATCTTGTCTATGGTAAACAGTTGTAGAAAGAGCCTAAAATTCACAAGTGATCAAATTACTAAAATTTTTGCCAAAACTGACATAGGGCCGCCATTTTTCAAGATTTCAATCAACATTTGTTAGCAACTGAGATACATAATTAGCCCTGGAGATGACCAAAATGCAATAAAAAAGACGGTTAGGGTTTCAAAATTATCGAGAGTTTTAAAGACTTTTTAGAGTAAAAAAGGCAAAAGAGCGTCTTCTATCCCAAAAATATCGTATAACATAAAATTAAATAACATTGTTTCTGATCATTAAGTTATTATAAGTCTACACTTTACACATTTCCATTACCTTAACGTCGCATCTAATTTATAAACCTAAACTTAAATTGTCAGTAACAGATTACATTAAATTTACTGCATAAAAACTGCTGCACCTTTCAATATAGCACAGATTTAATAATAGCAACTATGCTCAACTTCGACGCAACCATTATTCGATGCATCCGCTTATCTATTTTAATGCAAAATAGAAATTACAAGTTTTCCTCGAACAAGAAAGATAAGCTATCTGGTGTCGGTGCAACTTGAAGAGATTTGCGCTGTTACGTTGTATAGACATTGAAACATGTTTACCAAGAGTTTAAAATACAGGGAGTTTTCTAGTCTCTACTTTTTAGTGGTATTTTCTACCGGGTAAAGAGAAAATGTTAGCAGAAAATTGGAACATTCGTGTTTTGGTGGATAGGTTAGAGAATTGATTTTAATTATTTTTCGTATGTTCAGTATAACCATGATCAAATTCAGTCTCGGTAGAGGCTATATGTATGCACATGCCATATAGTAGAAATAATAATTAACATATGAATACCGTTTTTTACTTTAACTTATATCGGCATTCTTATTCCTTTGTTATGATTAATTATTTCCGGTAAGATAAGGAACATAATTTTAATAACCCGCATTTTTAATACTGTCAATTTGGCGGTATAGTAAACATGATAATAACCGTGTTATTAATTATTACTGAGGCTTGGCTTCACTACCTATTATAATAATTGTTAAACCTAGCGACCAAGTCGAAAAATGAAATTGTTCACGTTAGTTCATATTTCACTTTCCCACTTGTTACTAAAGTATTCACTTTTAAACACTATATACAAGACATATATAACATTATCTATATACCGGGTTACTGGTAATCAATTAGTATCCTGTTAAGGGCATATTCTGTACATTTATTTATTTTTATTTATTTATTTTATTTATTTTATATAGAAACACCAACAGTATACATATTAAATAAAAACTATGAGTTAACACTTACAATTATATAACTGTTCTGATATGTACACCTTTAACAGGCGTTTACAGCTTTCACAATTATTGGTTTAATTTAACATAATTATTGGTTGAGGTGCTTTGTTCTTAAAAAAGGTTTTATTAAAAAAAAAGATCGTGTTCAATAGAACAAATAAATTTATGTTCCTATTGCTTGCTCATTTCATGCAACTTCTTATTTAAATAGATAATTTTAACTCGTACGTGTTTAATAAATAAAACTTTCACTCAAATATAACTTTTGTTTTCTCTGTAATAAAGGAAAACTTTAAATTCACCATTTTGTACGTGGCAGAATAGGCGCAATCCCTATGAGCGGAAAAAAACCTCATTCCTTAAGTCTGTGGCCGATCGCAATGCGCGCGCATGGGAAAACTGATTAATTTTTCCCGCCATAGCGAAACATTTTTCACAACTCGTTTTCACTGTTGAAATTATAGTTATTTATTAATTAAAATGTCTACAAGTACTAGTTACAAAGAAAATGATTTATGTTGTACACCGCCCGATATAAGCCCTTAACGTTATGGAAAGTTTACTACCTGAAAACTCCAAGGAAAAATATCTATTAGCGTACTGAAATTTCATAAAATGGCAAAACAGCAATAATACGCAGTCTTTTTCAGAAAATGTGTTCATGGCGTACTTTAAAGAATTATCTTCTAAGTACAAACCTAGATCTTTAGGGTGTTTATACTGAATGTTAGAAAGTACAGTCCGAACAAAGAATGGAGTGGACTTAAAAACATACTCTAATTTGTCAGCTCTCTAAAGAGACTATCCGATAGATTTAGAAGTAAGAAATCAAAGGTTTTATCGTCTGACAATATTGAAAAATGTATAAAAGATGCTTCAGATAACCAATATCTGGCTACTAAGGTTAGTTAAATTAATTTTCAATATCTACGCGACTTCAGCCTGTGTTGTGTGTTGAACTAAATTATTGTTTCTTTTTTTTCAGGTTGCTTTAATATTTGGTGTAACTGGTGCCTGTAGGATACAAGAATTAACAAATATAACCTTAAAAAACATAGAGAACCATGGCCAGATGCTTTTAGTGAAGATACCTATCACGAAAAATAAAATACCGAGGTCATTCACCATACACGGTCCATTCTATGAAATTGTTAAGAAGTATGAAAGTATGCGGTCACCAAAAGCAAAACTGACCGTTTTTTTCTAAATTACCAGAATGGTAAATGTACCTGTCAGTCTATAGATATAAACAAATTTGGTTCTATGTCTAAAGAAATTGCTAAGTTTTTAGGTTTAGCAGATGCTGAGAGCTACACTGGACATAGTTTCAAAAGAACTTCAGCTACATTGCTGACTAATTCAGGAGCTGATATAATGACTTTGAAGCGTCATGGTCGGCGGTGATCTAGCAATGTAGCAGAATCATACGTAGAAGATTCCATACAAAACTAGAAGGAAATTTGTGCAAAAATCACAAAAAGAATTAAACTTGGTTCTGAGGGGCTTCCTATTGACGAAACACTAAGCACATTCAATGATTGGATTTCACCTACCTACACGAATAATGAGCCATCTCAAATTACAATAGAACATGAAAGTATTTCAATAAATAATCTATCTGATGATACCGCTAAGCCATCAAAAACAGTTCATTATAATTTTACTAACTGCACATGTACTAATTGTTTCTCTAAATAAACTTTTTATCTACTAAATAAAATGAGTTTTTATTGTTATTTTATTCACAAGTGTGTTGAAAAACGTCGTATGATACACGTGTGTATTGATGATTACCGTCTTCGGCTCTCTTGGCGGCGCCTCGGCAGTAATCACCAATGTTACACACTAGTACCATAATGTACTATTGTTCTACGAGATAATGTTAATGTAAAACAATAATATGATTTTAGACTATAAAAAAAGGAACAGGTATCTACAACAATCCGTTGTGGTATATTATCATAACGGTTGTCTGGAAGAAATTGCTCTAAGTGGTAAGACTGCCATTACACACAGGGGCACCTGTATAATTTTTAGGTGTATTTAATCCGAGATTAGAAAATAACTTACATATTTATTTTAAAATTGCACTCTAACAATGTTAGTTAATTTATTTCTTTTTTTTAAGAAATTTAAATTAAAATAAATATTCAAACTAAAAAAAGCCTTCTGTTAAATTATTACCCGGTATAAAACAAACAAAGTGTTGCAAATTGTAAAGCAATGTCCACAGTTTGTTAGATCCACGGAACGCGCTTTTCGCGTAATCTATAGGATTGAAGAAACTCTATTTCCACTGCAATAATAAAATAAACCGCTGGAAACTTCCGATTGAAAAGAGATTCAAGCCGGTCTTGTTTATCGAATGTACAGTTTATTTTGAATTTCTGATGAGGTTTTGCCTACTAGTTTATAATATGTTATAATTTAACAATCGTGCTTATTAAATTAATTTGAAAACCATATTTTTGACTTTCTGAGATCTGGATGGTAGGTATATTTTTGGGCCTCGAAACACATAACTCTCACGGTATCTGCTCGCGAGCTATTTCCAGAATTTCTTAGATTTTTGCAAATATGAACTACTGGACTCCAGATTCTTGACAGTTCAAACCCATCCTTTTCATATGTGCATAGCCCTCAGGTACATCTAGGTTGGTAAAGGAGTCAACCGAAATTATGGAATACAGAAATATATTAAATATATATATATATATATTCCTATACAGATATACATTAATAGATAGCTCAAAATAAATACAATACACTGTATATATCTCGTTTACAAAGTTCATTACTTCATTAGTGACATCTTGCATGTCAGTTTAAAAATTTGTTTGTCTTTTTAAACGACCTTATTTCACTGGATTTCAGAAAAAGTGCTACGCTATCAGATTCATCTACAATGTTTACACATTTCAGTATTTTGTTTTGCCATTACGAGCTGTTCAAATTGCCAAACCCACAGATCACAGAAACAAGGGGCGAAATGGGGGTGTGTCTCAGCAATATGCCTAAAAACAGAACACATTGCTCGCAGCGGTTCGCAACTTTTGTATTATGTGACTGAACACCGGTTGCGATATTACCTGTTAACAGTTTACAATGCTTGCTCTGTACTTACGAACATTCAAACGTTAGGTTTTACGCATTGGATAATAAGATTATTGAAGCTAACAGAATACGTTGAATCGTGGAATACGTCCGCTGCTTGCGACACCAGGTTTTGTGCTCAGCGAATGGATTGACATCTCTCGAGATCTTTATGGGCAATCCGTTTAACAGTTGTATAAATAGCTCGGTTCTTCGAAAGCCTTATTTTCGAAATCTAGTTACAAGTTACAATTTTAAAATGAATAGAAAAGTTTTACTTCTTCCAATATTTTAATGAAACAAAATTTAATACAATTTTTATTTTAATGATTGCATTTCTTATAACGGACATAATTAGTCAATATACACATTGTTTCATAAATCACATAATAAATTAGGAGGCGTAAGTGGCTTAAAATATCATATAATAAAATAACATCGTTTTTCCTAGGTAAGAGTAATGCGAACGACAAATGAAAAGCTTTTACAGGTAGCAACTAATATGAAAGGTATGGTATAAACTAATATAAAGCCCTATCTTATCAGGTGAGTCGATTCATAGAAAACATTTTAACAAATGAGCCAATTTTTTTTATTAAACCAGTCTCGAATTTTACATTTTAGTCTTTTGACTAAAAATACTACGATTTATTTTTTATTCATCACAAATGTTTATTGTAAAACTTACAAAATAACTATGACACAAAATAAAAAAATCAAACAAAGTAGAAAAGACGTGACTTAATCAAAACTAAAGTTTATACTACCTTAGCACTCGCGGTCGTGAATTTTTCACACCGTAAGGCAGATTTTTACGTTCAAACTTAAATTGCGTATTCCAGTGGTGGGAATTTAGATAAAAAATTAAGATGTAGGAAGCTTGAAATGAGAGGAGTTTGAAAATATATTCTATTTGTCGAGTGCACGAGTACCAAACTTTGTCACGTAGGATTGAAGTACATGTCGTAGAATGAGAACTAGAATCGTAAAATGGTTCTACTTTGTAACAAAATAGGCTTCAAATTAAAAAAAATACCTGTAATCATTATTTCATGTTAAGGGTTTTGTTTCACTAGCTTTATTTGCAAATAAACGAATATGTCTGTT
This sequence comes from Selenia dentaria, assembly GCA_917880725.1. NCBI lineage: Eukaryota > Metazoa > Arthropoda > Insecta > Lepidoptera > Geometridae > Selenia > Selenia dentaria. Next base: position 11,770,081 of record OU862888.1, on the reverse strand, counting down.
ATATTTTCGATTGCACAACATTGATATAGTTAGTAATAGCCCTACTTTCGAAGCGAGTGGTCCCAGATTCGACACTGCGGGAGCAATTATTTGTGTGATAAGCAGAAATGTTTATACTAGGGTTTTGGATGTTTCTGATGTGTTAATGTGTGCATCCCGCAAAACAGGGAATCCTAGTAAAGTAAAAAAGGAGTAAATAATATTATGAATGTGTAAAAAAGCAGTGATATATTATTTTCTGACACTCGTATAGGTACGTATTTATACATTGTAATTCTCGTGAGTTTGACACATAATAAAACTATTATTATTAACCGGCAAAACACTCAAGTTAGGGATCGAATACGTCCCGTCGGGTTTCGAGCATGTCCAATGCTCATCTTCAGGGCAAGTGCGCAGTGGCGTCTGCAAGCTCCCAGCGGGCACTGCCGTGCGATCTCTAAGAGCAAACATCGTTGCATCTTTGACAACATCCGTGAAACAAATGACGAGATGACAAGAAACGTTGGAAAAACAACGTTGTGTACAAGGGCATGACATAAAGTGTTTGACATCGGTGCGCTCGTCGACGAGTGCATCGACGAATCGTTAGAGAATAATAATAGTTTAAGAGGATTGCATAGCTAGTACTTTCCATGCTAAAAGAGAAAACTCTTTTCTACCTCTTAACATTGTCCGATATCAGTGATTTTTTTTCATGGAATCATGACATTGTTTACTATGCCCGTACGTTTTGATTTTTCAGTTTTTTGAAGTTCGAAAAAAGGAAATTTATAATACTTTGAAATACTGAATAAATCAAAACGTACGGGTATATAGTATAGAATACTATTTAATATTGAAGTACTCTATCGTCAAATTATTACTTCATTAAGATATTACTTAGCAACAAGTAATTAGTTGTTTATAAATACGAGTGTTAGGACCATTTACTCAACTAAAATATTCAGTGACGGAACGGATTATAATAATTATATAACCCCTCCGTATATATAGTAATCGTGAGAGGCAAGGAAAGTAACTTGACTTAATTAGCGGTAGGCCTCTTACGACAGAAGCTGTCTTGGTTGGTACCACTGCAGTGCCGAAGGACACAACAACGTAACACATTAAATTATTGGGCGAATGTGACTCGAAAACCAATATCTCGGTGTAAAGAATGCCGCCAGTGCCACGCTAAACTTTAGTTTTTCGCTCTGGGTAGCATTGTAACTGACATAGGAAGGCATAGTGCTTACTAACTGGCGCACGACTTTAAAGTTTCGTGATTCGATAGTATAAAAATTGAATTTTTTTAAGGGCACCTTGAATTGCATTCTTCATTTCCTTTTGCCAGACCCAAACACACCCAGTTGCTTAGCTAAAAGTAGGTGAAATTTGAAACCATAAACTCCCTGTGTGGGGGGGGACTAGACAAAAGATGTTTCTGTTATCATTATCGCCATTTTACTACAACTTCAAAATGTATAACGTTGTCATTTACCTGTGGAAAGTCACGTGACGTCGCGCTAAGTTCGTAGGCACATTTTTGTCTGTAGCGTATGCGGAAACAAACAACCTGCAAACAAAATTCAAACAGGCCCGCCGCCTGTTTGAATTTTGTCTAGGCCTGCAGCAACGGCTGAACGAATTTTGATTAATTGCCCACTAATATTATAAACGCGAAAGTTTGGATGTATGGATGTTTGTTACTCTTTCACGCTCGAACGGCAGGGCTAATTTTGATGAAATTTGTTATGGAGGTAGTTGAGGCGCTGAATGAACACATAGGATACTTTTCATCATCATCTTCATCCATCACCACGCGGGCGAAAAAAGTAACTCTCTTGGGCATAGCATAGAAAAAATAACAAGACCTCTGCCTACGTCAAGATCGTAATGAAAACAGCCGTGCGATTCTCTAATGATTCGTCGATGCGCTCGTCGATGAGCTCACCGATGTCAAATACTTTACGAGATATCGCGCTTGTAAATAAGGTTGTTTTTCCAACGTTTCTTGTCATCTCGTCATTTGTTTCACGTATGTTGTCAAAGATGCAACGATGTTTGATCTTAGAGAATCGCACGGCTGTTCTGCCATGCGGTTCTCTAATGATTCATCGATGCGCTCGTCGACGACCTCACGGATGTCAAATACTTTATGAGATATCGCCCTTGTACATAAGGTTGTTTTTCCAAAGTTTCTTGTCATCTCGTCATTTGTTTCACGGATGTTGTCAAAGATGCGACGATGTTTGCTCTTAGAGAATCGTATGGCTGTCCATGTTTGTGGCAAGCTTATGGGGGATCCCAATAATCTATCTATCCTCAGTTTTCCTTACTACCGATAGAAATTTGACATAACGTCCGTACAAAAAGTGTCAAATATCTAACTCTAGTAAGGTAAACCGGCGATAGATAGATTATTGGGACGGGCCGTTAGTCAAAAGCAAGCCATCATTTTGACAGCCCGATACACTAAACGTGCTCGGCGACGGTCAAGGGTAGTGAAATGTAACACAAATACCGTCAGGGGTGATGAGATGTAATGACAGATTTTTCCATGGTGATTAATTTTATATTTGTATGTATGTAGGTACTGTATTTTATTATTAGTGTTTACTGATTGATTTACTAAGTATTTAAGTTTACCTAGGTACTCATATAATACTATTATAGCAATTGCGTTTGACCATGTAATTATTTTAATGTTGAAAAAGATGTTATAAAGATAGATATGGCCTTGTAGAAGATATTATGCTACTCGAAGCACTAATCCTGCACAGACGAAATCGCTGGCACCATCTAGTATATATATATATATATATATATATATATATATATATATATATATATATATATATTATATAGATAGTTATGTAGGGATACTTTTTATCTCGATAAAGTGTATCTGTGTATAAGCATAGTATAAATTATATAGTATTAGTAATTGTACGTGGACGTAGCCATGGGCACAGTAAGCTTGGTTAGCAGCAGTTATCCTTAAGTCCTGGAACAACGAATTTAAATTGAAAAAAAGAAATCTGTTAATAAAAAAGTATCCACAGTAACTGAAATCAATGAGATTATGTTTAATACTGATCCGCAACCGCGTTTAACTCCCAAATCACTTTAATCACGCCGCATAATTACTCCAAGTGACTCGCCCCAGTCCAGATACGGACAATTTCGGGCGATTCCGGACAATTACCCGACCGCAACTACGGATACCCTTAAATTATCGGATGACCGCTTGTAATACGCTCCCTGTGTCACGGTCCATCGGCGAACGGGATCGATGACCTATCTATCTATTGCACTGTGATCTAATCTCGATGTCTGTTTGTTTGTACGACAATGTCTTAGTAAATAATGTCCGTATCGTGGTCAATATTTTACTCAATAAACTAGAAAGCTATATTTTGCCTTTAATGTGCTGTCAATTCATGACAACGATAAAAGTTTGAGTTTTTGAAGCATTTTTTTCTCATAAATATAAACTCATAAATATAATGTCTAAGATTTTAAAGTAAACATTGACGGAACTACTACTTCTCTACTAGCAAGTACTCTAGTATGTTAAAACATACTACTTACTAGTAGAGTACTATACTTTAGTATATTTTTAATTCCGTCAATGTTTACCTATTTAGATTATTCTAGTATGTTAAAACATACTAGATTACTTTAAAAATAATCAAAAATACCACTTAATTTCGCCTTTAAAACAGTTCTGCTCTATATTCACAATTGTATTTCTCATGAAACAGATATCATAAAATAGCAATTTTTAATACACATACACTGAAGGATACTGGTAGTTATTCACTTGTTCAGAACACCAAACTAAACTAGCAAAATAAAATCTATTTTTAGTAAATTATGCTAGTTTATATTCTACTCACGCTTAAGTCATACTTATAATGTTTGCGAGTGACAATTCTTAAATTTGCCGTTTCTGTTTTTGTGGGTATGTTTAGTGAAAATGTAATCGTCATATAAGTTCGTGCTTTCTAAAGTAGTCTAAACTAATGTAAAACTACCCACATTTGAATAGAATGATCATATGTTTAGGATTATCATTCTAAATGTTACGCGAATGTAGATTTTAGTATTAACCCGTCCGCATCAGCGCAAAAAATAACAATAGATTTATGAATGAAACTTAACTCGAATGAGTCTTGCTGATTCGGACAGATTAACATAATAAGAACTACCATAGTTTAAAGAATTGTAGTTTAGTGTGATTACAAGCGAATCAACACGTTTTTATTGAACAGTAAAAAGTAAGGCTATATAAATTTCAATAAAATAAAAGTTATTCGAACAAGTTCTATTTTTATTTCAATTTCTAATAAATTAATTTATATATTAAAATAACAAAGCTCACGTTACGCCCCGCGTGATAATGCTAGTACATTAGATGTAATAATAGTAGAGCAATAATGATAATTAGGTGCAATTCCAATGGTCACGTCTGAATAATCGACGAGTAAGAGCTATTACAGTTTAGCATTCTATGACGTATGAAGTACTAATTGAAATGGAACCTGTATTAATTGAATTAATTATAAAGCTGAAATTTAAATCATTTATTACTGTTTATGTCCGGAGAGGTACTGAATCCGGAATCAAATTTTATCTGTAAGTAACCAAATCGATACCATAATATGTATGCGAGCATGTGTCTTTTGCCTTATTCATCCAGCCGTTAGATTTTCTTATAGTTCATCTTTGCGCTTGTCGACGAGTTCACCGATGTCAAATACTTTATGAGATATCGCCCTTGTATACAAGGTTGTTTTTCCAACATTTCTTTTCATCTCGTTATGTTGTTTTACGGATGTTGTCAAAGATACAACGATGTTTGCTCTTATAGAATCGCACGGCTGTTAATGTTACAATTTGACAATGGTGTCGATTCTGTAAGCACTCTCTAAACTAAAAATCTCTAAATAATGTCAGTACTTATTTTGTAAATGCTAAAATCCAAATTAGTATAACACTTTCGAATGACAGCACTAAAATTAGACATTTCTCTTCTATTGTGGGCATATTTTAGACAGTTTTGTCATCACGTAACTTGGTGCTCGCTAAACTAAGCTAAAATAACCCAATATTGAATAGATTAATCCTATTTTTAGAAGTGTCATTCTAAGTGTTAAATGATTTTATTGTAAATATATTAGGGACCGCTATAATACATTTTTAGTTCGGTAGTTTATAGTAGATCCAACCGTTTATCCTCTTTTTGACAGATCTAATTTGTCAGTTAAAGTGTTGTGACCAAGTGATTATAGTGGACACGATTTCGATTCATTTTTCTATCGAGTCTGTGCGGAAAGAGAATAGTCCTAGGAATGGCGCCATGACCATGGCTATTGGCCATCTAGAAATACGTCAGCCAATGGGGAATGTTGAAAGGGCGTGGACAGGCCGTCATGGCATGGCCATCTAGAAACGCATCAGCCAATGGGAAATGCTGACGCATTTCTAGATGGCCATGCCCAGATGGCGAGGCCACGCCGTCCGGTTACACCCGTGTAGTTTCCAAGGTAAGCTATCAAATTCTGAGTTATAAGTTTTCACTTCTATCGGCAATTCCTATGACTGCCAATTTTTTTGTCTATGGGTAAGCAGTAGTATTTTATCAAGGTAGTAAAACTCAATGGTCCACCGCCGTTTTGTATTTGTCACTGTCACTCGCAACAAGACGCCCGTGCTAGTAATTATTTGCTGAGTTTTATATTGGAACTATAAAATGCCGAAAGGATCAGTGCTGAAAGGACAGACGAGAGAAATGGTGATCAAGCTTCGTAATTACTTTGAAGCAGAGTATCAAAATGGCGGCCCGCTTTTACCATTGTCGCAAGTGAGAGAGCGCGTTGCGGCCGCGTTAGGTATTAGTGCATCTACGATTACAAAAATTACTACCGAAGCCTACGGAACAAGCGGCATGCAGGAGAATAAGCTTCGTACGCCGAAGAAAAAACGCCAACCACGTCGTGTGACTTCGGTTGACAACTTTGACGCAGACGCTATACGCCGTCATATATATAACTATTACTTACGTAAAGAAGTTCCAACACTTAAAAAACTTGTTGCTTCTTTGCGTGAATGTGATTTGTTCCGAGGTCAAAAATCGTCATTGGTAAAGGTCTTGAATGAAATTGGATTTACTTATAAAAAATCGGACAAACGCAAAATATTGATGGAGCGTCGCGACGTAGCTTTTGCTCGTTGCGAATTTTTGAGCGAAGCCAAAAAAATTACAGATTGGTCAAATGTTGTTTTCACTGACGAAACTTGGCTGAATGCGAACCACACAGTGTCTAAGAGCTGGACTGATGACACCGCTGCTTCCACTACCTCAGTACCGATGGGAAAAGGAGAACGTCTAATCATTTGCCATGCAGGGTCTGTGAAAGGATTCATGCCAGATGCTTTGTTGGCCTTTAAATCCAAAAAAACAGTTGAGTACCACGAAGAAATGAATTCTGAGGTTTACGAAAGTTGGTTTAAGGAAATGGTACAATCATTGGAAGAACCGTCAGTTATTATTATGGATAACGCATCCTATCACTCACGCCAAATTGATAAAATGCCGACCCAGGCCGACAAAAAACAAGTAATCATTGACTGGCTTCAACGACATGGTGAAAATGTTGATAACTCCTTACTAAAAGTACAATTACTAAATATATTACGAACAAAAAAACACTTCCCAAAACGATATGTGATCGACGAAATAGCTGCAGAACATGGTCATTGGGTTCTTAGACTTCCACCCTATCATTGTCAATACAATGCCATTGAATTAATATGGGCTCAAGTTAAAGGACACGCTGCTAGAAATAACACAAAACCCCCATTCACGGCAAACAAAATGGTAAATTTATTAAAAAATGCATGTGTGAAAGTAACTGCGGAAAGCTGGCAAAATGTAATTCAAAAAACACAAGAAACTATAATGGCAGATTGGGATAAACACGTGGCGATAGATTATATGAGTCAACAATTAATTATAAATGTCGGCAATAGCTCGAGTGACAGCAACGATGAATCTGATTTTGATTAATAAATAAATAAAAATAAAAGATTAGATTTCGTTTGCTTAAATTGGAATTGGGGTTGCTCAAACTTTACTATTTTCTGGTACCAAACGGCAGACTTTAATGTCTGCCATCCCCAGCGAGCAACACGGAAGGGAGTAGCCTTAGCTAAAAAATATTGTTCAAATCTTTCTGTCATTTCTTGCGGGAGGGGAAGTTGCACACTAGCGCAAAGCCGCACTATTACATACAAAACATACCTGTACCGATCCATTGCCGATCATACTCACACAACCAAATCACTAACACATAAAAAATAAAGCACCATTCACAAATCTAGCCCCGCCCTCACCCCACAGTATATTATCAAACTCCATGGTCCATGCGGACTTGTACTTTGACAGAGGGGAAACGCTGTGTATGCCTACTCCCTTCCGTGTTGCTCGCTGGCCATCCCAGATTTAACCGGTAACAGCTTCGTCAAGTATGACTTGTACTTGTAATCATCATAGTCATCATAACCTTGTTCTTTTTTGGATATACACCAGGAGATAAACACGTCTTCAAATAATGCTGTATGTTTTCCTGAGGCGCATCAATATAACGGTTTTACATAAAAATAAATCCGATATTATGTGCCGAGAACGGAAAACACCCGTGTAAAAATAGTTCATAAACAATATCGATATCTCAATCGTAACTTCGTAACATCACTATGTTGATAGCCATAGAACGTAATTTTTTAAAAACGTTTGTTATTTTATGGAATTTATAAAAAAACTACTGCACTTATGGACTCATTTTGTGAAAGATGATTATTATACGGGATCAAGGAGCAAATTTAAGCAGTTGTCATATTTTTAAAACCTCGCATTTATAAGTTAACTTTTGCGTAACATCGTCATGTTACGTTCTATTGGTGCTGTCAAAAAGAGGATAAACGGTTGGATCTACTATAGTTTAGATTTTTTGAACAAGTGAATCGCTACCAATGTCTTATAAAACACTATTTTGCCACTATGTATGTAAAACATTCACATCTAACGTATAAATTTCTCGTGTCACCGTATTTGTAACAAAACTTTCCGAAACGGCTTGATCGATTCTTATGAAGAATTGTGTGTATATTCAGTAGGTCTGAGAATAGGCCTTTAAGTTCTTTTCTTCATCATCATCCATCACCACGCGGTATTACCGCGGGTGGCAGCTAGTAGGTAACATTACCTATATAAAATTATATCGGTACAACGGAATAAGTGAGAGGTTTGAAATCGACAAATATGTATGTAATGTATTATATATGTGTGTATTTGCCGCAAGTGCAAGGTAACGATACTAGCATGCATCCATAGATAATATCTATCTGAGTGCATGCTTGTTTCGTTTTATAGAATACTAGCCTACCAGCCCGCGGCTTTACTCGCATGGCCTCGCGGGATACTGCGGCTATAAAATAATACAAAGTTTCATCCCCTACTTCAACACGTTCAAGCTTTTTTGTCGCGATTAGCTTAGCCTTAACCTATGTCCTTTCTCAAGGTCTAGCCTATCTCTGTACCAAATTACATCAAAATCGGTTGAGTGGTTTGGAAGTGAAATCATAACAGACAGACTGACAGAGTTACTTTTGAATTTATAATGTAGGGACGAAGGGATAGGGATGTAGGGATGTACTAAAATAGATAAGTAACCAGCAATATTAGACTAAGATACTTGGTAACTAAATTTACCACTTGTTACTAAATTTGAATATATTAATGAAACTTATACAAAAAATAAAAATAAAAATATTGTAAACTGCAGATACGTTTATCTAAAAACGTGTTGCTAAGTATTTCAAAAATATATTGGCAAATACTATCCAGCCACTCTCTATTACTAAGTAGATACACTCTTTTTGAAATCTTTACTTAGTGGTAGTGTTAGTAATCATCGTCTCTGAGTGCAGCTGTATGTGTCCTAAGAATTAAGTCCGTTCTATATCGTACATGTACGAGGATCATTTGAAAAGTTCTTAGCCTAACATACTTAATGAAACCACACGATTTTGAGTTTATTTTTATTTTTCAACATACTCTCCTCCGAGCTCAAAACACTTTTTCCATCGACCCGGTAAGAATTCGATACCGTTTAAAAAAAATCTTCGTCTAACTCCTCAAAATAAGCGTGCACGGCGGCTATGACCTCTTCATTTGTAAAAAAATGTTTACCACCTAAATTTTTTCAGCTTTGGGAACAGATAAAAGTCGGACGGTGCTAAATCCGGTGAATATGGGGGATGAGGTAACAATTCGAAGCCACATTGATGGATTTCTGCCATGGATTGCACAGAGGTGTGAACGCGCGCATTGTCCTGATGAAACAAGACTTTTCTTCTCAATAAACCTGGACGTTTTTCTTTGATTTCTTCTCTCAAACGACGCAACAGGTTGCAATAGTAATGGGAGTTTATTGTTTGACCCTTTTTTAAATAATCCACCAGAGTTATACCCTTTGCATCCCAAAAAACAGATGCCATGACTTTGCACGCCGATAAAACCACCTTTGCCTTCTTTGGGGTGGGCGATCCTGCTGTTTTCCATTGTTTCGACTGTTCTTTTGTCTCGGGTGTATTGTGGTGAACCCAGGTTTCATCCATGGTTATAAATCTTTCATCAAATTCTATTGGGTCAGCTTCATATAACTCTAAACAGTCGCGAGAAGTTGTGAGTCGGTTGCGTTTTTGTTCCATTGAAAGCAGTCGAGGTACCCACCGCGCAGACACCTTAGAGAATCCAAGTTCAGTAGTAATTATATGATATGTTCGCTCATATGAGATGCCTACAGTCTTAGCTATCTCCTCGACAGTCAATCTTCGATCAGATAAAATTAAACCACGGATTTTTTCTTTGTTTTGATCAGTGGAAGCAGTCGAAGGCCGGCCACTACGGGGCTCATCTTGAATGGTCTCACGACCACGTTTAAACTCTGCCACCCAGTTTTTAACAGTCGCATACGAAGGAGCGGACTCACCCAAAGCAGCAGACATATCTTCATTTTGGAGTTAAACCTTTCATATTCAGGTATTTTATCACTGCACGATGTTCAATTTTATCCATTTTCAAAAATACTCTGACTTGACATACGTTATCACGTGTTAACGAACAATGAGTTACTGTGTATTAACTATACTGTGCATACTTGTTGCTAAATAATGTAACTACAAAATGAGGGTAGATATAAAAAAAAAACCAATGACTTTAACCATGTTAGGCTAAGAACTTTTCAAATGACCCTCGTATATAACATTTGTTAAATATCTAACAGTTCCTGATTCTTGCACAAAACCCGTCCCTAGAACTTTCAAGTTTCAATAACAATCGTAGTAATTTCTGTTATCGTAGTAGTTTCTGTTATCGTGATTATAAATACTTGCTTGTACATTCAAGAATAGAGAAACTGTACACGGTTGCGTTCCCTTTTCAAAAGTTTTAGCCACACTGTATTACTTACCTATGTGGGACTTTGTCATCTTACAATAAAACTATTGTGACTTACAGATGCCACGTTGTAAGCCACGCAATAAGAAATATAGTATATAATATAGTAGATAATATAGTGCCTTAACGTGAAGTGTCACTGTTAAATGTTAAATTTCTATACAGCATTGCACGCACTCTTCAAAGTCAAAATCAAAGTCAAAGTCAAAATCATTTATTCAATTTAGGCATCAAAGACGACCTTTTGAACGTCTACATTACAATGTACTCTAAAGACTCTACCGTCCCGTTCCAAAATATATAGAGCCTACCGTGAAGAAACGGCAAGAAACTCTTCACCTTGATGTTATTACAAATTGTTATACTTATAACAATTTGTTTACTTAGTCACTTTCATTTCCTACAGTGATTCAATTGTTATAGATCCTGTTACAACACCATACACCATACACTCGTGCATCATACATCCTTAATTTAGAAAAAGCAACCAAGCAGATGATAACATGATAAAAAGTTAATGACAAGTTTAATAATAAAGATATTGAAATATATCTAAGATGCTTGCTTCGAGAAATTCTCCAATGCGTAGGTACACAAAACTTCCGAGCCATAACATGACAAGCAATCGTGATCTAGCTTCATGATAAAGATTTTGGCGGGTACGTATTATAATTTGGAATTCTGAAAGACTGTATTTACTTTGAACTCAAATATAACCTTTTAGTCCCGGTAATATGTGGTTTAGGTATATCTTTCGCAAACTGCGGGATGCAACAAGTTACACTTAATAATTACTAACTTATTAACTCCCGAGACGGTTAGTAAAGAAACAGTTCTTCAAATTGCATCGCGTTATATCGATATACCCTGTAATTGTATTGACCACATTTTTTTAATAGTAACATTTTAGTTGATACTGACTGACTGAACTGTACCAGTGATGCATATCACTGATTTCAGATACGATCATCATCTTCTTATTTTACTAATATTATAGTTTTTATTAATGTTATAAATAAAAATGTTTGGCTGGATGGAGGTTTGTTACTCAATCACGCCAGAACGGCTAAACGGATTTGGTTGAAATTTAGCATGTAGGTAGATGAGGCACTGCTGATATATGATACTTTTCCTCGTCATCACCATCCATCACCACGCGGGAGAAACCGTGAGCTAGTAAAGTAATATGTTAGTGAACACATTTGTCCTGTAATCACTTAGTCAGTTATACATACCGGCGTATGAGTACCAAATGATCGTATTTTGACTCATGAGTGAAGAAAGTGTAGATAATGGAACCTAGGGTATTTCGAGTCTAAACCCCGAAAGACTTAGGACATGAGACAATTAACTTTCTTAAAAGTCTCGAGACCTTGAGACAAGAAACGTTTTGCGACCCAAACAAAAGATGTCAAAATCAATAGGTAAAAACATTATTGTGCCATTACTTAATAATAGCCACTATACTCAACAAATACTTACTAGTAGTAGCCTGCGAATTCGTCCACATGCAATAAGGTTATCGCTATCCCTCTGGAACTATGCGTTGAATTGGTATAAACTATAGCCTATGTGTTAATTCTGGATTAACTAACTGATAAGCTAACGCCAGTCTATGTTTGTTGAGGCTCAAAACGAGAAGTAAGTAAAAAGCATTATACAATTCAAACTTTTTCACCTATACTCATAATACGAGTAAAACTGAAATCAAGGTCCAGGATGTACAGAATAATTAGGTCAAAATATTTTTCATTTCAATTAAAAGCAACAACTTTGAAAATTGTTTGTTAGAGCGTTAATTTTACGTATCTACTATTAGTCTGTTAGAAAAGCAGTGTAGCAGTATTCCACGAATTATGTTAATAGCATCATTAAGTATACATTATATTAAATCTTATCAACCTTGTCTCGCGTCTTTACCGATCAGCAAAGGATAATCAGGGAGCCATGACGCGTGTCTTAACCTGATAAATGGATTAAGTCGTCTTATTGACCTACATACTGTTATTGTGTATTGAGAGTGATATAATTACTGACTAATTTACCGTGAACAGTAGCGTTAAGTGCTGGTATTAACGGCGGAATTTGATTAATTTAATTGACTGAGTGAGCGAAGTGTCTCGCTTTAACTGGCTAAATTAACTTTCATGTGACCGTATATTTTTAGGTTATTCGTTTTCTTCCGGTACAGGTCGCATTTTTCAACCAATTCGATGAAACTTGGAATGCATGTTCTACCATTTAAAATAGTTTTTTGTCGTCGGAGATTTTGAGTGGAAGGGGGGGTACTGATTTTAATAAAATTTGGTACACTCCTCGAATATGAGGATAACTGGTCAAGTGCCTCCAGACATGAGTATTTGGCCAAATGTGTGTTACCAGCTATGGAAAGGACTATGCTTGGGGTTTCTCTACATAATCGAATCAGAAATGAGGACACCCGTAGACAAACTAAAGTCACCAACATAGTCCAGATAATAAGCCAGTTGAAGTGGTAGTAGACAGGCCACATAGCACGCAGAACATATGGACGATGGGACCGGAACGTTCTGGAGTGTAGACCACGGACCGGCAAGCGCAAGTCATCCATCGACAAGGTTGACTGATGACCTGATAAATGTAGCAGAACTACGTTGGATGCAAATCGCTTAAACCATTCCTTTTGGAAATTTGTGGGGTTCAGATGTGGACGTCCTACGGCTGAGATGATAATGATGATGATGATTACTTCGTTCCCCTTCACTGTCGTCAACCAGGATAACAATGGTTTATCTATTATGTCTGGTTAATAATTGTACAGTCCAAAACATAAGCGCAGTTTACAATACCACTAGCAGTCACCTATTCAAGTAGTGTCTACAGCAGGATGTGCTAGTAGTATCTAAATCGTAGGAACGGCTTAGGATTACTAAGAGCACTTTTCGCTTTTAATACCCAAGTTTAATGCAATAGCATTAAACTTGGGTATTAAAAGACAAATTTGAAAGACAAATATGTCTTTCAGAAGAAAGACAAATAGCATTAAACTTGGGTGACAATGAAAGACATGAACATCGTAAAAAATTACGATGTTCATGTCTTTACCTGTTCGTTGGTTAAATGAAAATTTTACGACCAATTTGTCAAATTTATTCTTGATAATACCCGTAATAATACTTTAATGTAAGTTACTAAGTTATTATTATATTAATATTTATTACCATACGCATCTGTTTAATTTGAAGGTTAATGCTCCATTAACGAAAGCGAAACTGCTGCTTTGAATATTTGAAAACAACCGAGGTTCTTACCGGGAAAAATATTTTTAATTGATATACGAGTACAAGTTGATGTACAAATAAAGAGAAAAACAGCAAATAATTAAACAAATAAAGAAGTTTGTGAGTTCGTTTGTTTGTCTCTTTGTCATAGAATATATCATCTATTGTCTCTGAAATTATTGATTCGATTAGACAAAATCTTTATATTGTTAGTAACAAAGACTGTCTGAAGTCATCATATATATCATATAAGATATCATCATCATCTTAGCCGTAGTACGATTACTGCTGGACAAAGACCTATCCTATAGACTTCCAAAAGGACTGGTCGAAAGTGGCCAACGTTGTACTGTATCATTTATCAGGCCGTCAGTCTAAGTCAGTAACGAGCTACGCAGCCCTTAGCGGATATAGAAATATATTAATCCTACAAGACATAATATCTTATACTGGCACGTCATATCTACGTACATCTAGTATATTATATTAACATCCACATCTCGCCAGTAATGCTCACGAGCTTATTACTCTGAAGATGTGAACGTCCTTTAGTGGGCCTTTAACACATCCGAATAGTTAACCGTATGGAGAAGGAGAACTGACCTGTGTAGAAGGTCTCGTGTGCTTGGTTATGGTACCAACTGAGTACAGCAACCCTACATATTCTGCATTGAAGCAGAAGTTTACAGAAGTAGTGTGATCAGAAGCTTGACTTGTCTGTCTGGTTACATAGTTCACTCCGTGCTGTCAGCTCCTGACGACGATAAAAAGGAGGTTATTGTAGGCAGTTTATCTCATTAACGGCAGATGACTTAAAATTACAAAAAACAAATGACATTTCTAAGCCTTAGAGGTACACACTGACGGAACTAAAAACATATTTTACCATACTTGAGTACATTTAAAATAATATCAAACATTCCAATTATTTCACCTCTAAAATAGTTTTTATCTTTATTCACAATTGTATTAGACATGTAATAAAATAACAATGTTTAATACATTGACGGATTAGTTTTTGATTTAATAGTAAACATTATTTTTTTATGAATTTTTATACGTTTTTACGACGTACAACTGCTTAGTTTCACGGACGTCCGCATGCGCTAGCAGCTGACATTGCCTTTTGGATATTCCCACTGCTGTCAGGATGCGAATCGTAGGAGACCTCTTGTGCAAGAGGACATCATGGTTGGTACCACCGCTGTGCCATGCATTCTTCCACATATTCCATTTCATTCATTCCATTATATTATATATAATATATATATATATACATCACGCTATAACTCTTGCGTCCACCCTCAAAAAATCCCATAGTAATACTGCGTCCACCGACTTACTGCGTCCGGTATACGGACGCAAGATTATTTTCACCTCTAATCACCACCATTCCATAGCTATAGGCATTAGGCACCTATAGCAAAAAAATCGTTGGGACGCAAATTCACCTCCAGAATATCTGGACGAGTATAATGCAGTTCACCGATTGTCCGCTAGAGTGGCTGCCTTGCTGTATATTTTTTGGGTGTATATTTTCGTACATATAGCTGATAATGTTGCGTCCACCTCCAATGCGACAATGCGACGTTGCCACTTCGTACAGTGACTATAGTTGCCTTGGAATGAAATGCGACGTTGCCGCTTGGGTGCGTTGAGGCTATGAGATTTGCCGCGTGCGACGATTGTTTGATTCTGCTCGTGAACTTTGCGGACGCTATAGTGATCCGTACGAAAGGATGTGATTATAGTATATTATGATACAAGTGAGCTATGTTGCTTATCATACACGAGGCTGTGGGTTGTAGCCCGAACCGCAGGCGAGGGCGTAAATCAGCCGAGTTTTAGTGAGCAAGTTGCTCACAAGTTTTTACGCATTTTCGCAACACAAAACGAAACATGTAGGTATTGCATAAATCGTTTAACTATTAAAAAAATTGGTAAATGAACACTTTTCAAAACAACATTGGTATCAATATTATTGTTTGTTTTGGCCTGAAAGTTAATGGTTTCATCCAGAGTTGTTTTAACATAAGTATAAGAGCTACTTTGATTTCATTTTAGTACCTACCAGATGTTGCCTATTATACAATTTTATTGTTTGTTTTGTTATGAATCCTTTTTTATACAGAATTGTTTTACGAAATATATATAAGTATTAGAGTTAATGTTTGAAAAGAAAACCCTTTTTCTCAGTTTATTATCAAATAATTTTTATATACAAACAATCATTGATACATAATACATTTAATTGTTATTCAATTTTAGCAACCCATATGGTGTGATAATAATTCTAAAAGGTGTATTTCTGAATGATGTCTTTTCGCTGTAATATTCTGGCGATGCGTTTATCCTTGGAAACACCCTTTTTATTATTATTTGCAGGTCAAGACACAGTGTATGAAGTTAATTAAGCAAATAAAATTGTGTGGAATCACTCTGATTTAAAAAAAAGTAATGTAAGATTATGGCTCCAACCCTTTTTTTTTTTTTTTTTTTGTCCCGGGGAAATCCTTTATGGATACCACCTACCACGGGGAGGTAGGTGGTTATGTGGGAGTCCATATACCCACCAAAACCCCGGGGTGTTCCGTAAGTGCTGCTTTTGGCGGGAACGCGGGACAGTTTTTGCACACGACCGCGAACCCGCCGCGGCTGTCCGTTGCCGGACCCTTCTCTTCGCGGCGCGCCAGAACACATGGCGCGCCGCAACTGCCTCGGAGACCGACCCCGCCAACAATGGGCGCCAGACTTCCCCGTCTCTGGACGCCCGTGGTCTCCTTGCGGTGGGTCGGATACGTAGCCCCACCGCCTGCTACGTCAGCCACAGGGGATAGCCCCCCCGCGACCCCACCTCCTCGAGTCTGCGCCGAGCGCCCGGACCCCACCTCCTCGAGCCTGCACCAAAGTGCCCGGGCCCCCCTCCTCGAGCCTGCGCCAAAGCGCCCGGGCCCCACCTCCTCGAGTCTGCGCCAAAGCGCCCGGACCCCGCCACTCCTATGTGGACTTGGCGGCCAAAGCCCATAGGAGCGGCCCCGCCTGAGCCGGCCAGCGCACCCCAACGCCGGCGCGGCCCCTGGGTTCCTCTTGGCTTCACCGTGGTGATCCAAGCCACGGCTACTGAGCCCCCCCGCCACGTCAATGCGAGAACCCTTCGGGGGGGATGGCTCCAACCCTAGGTTAGGTTAAGTTTTGACTGTGACAAAACTATGCACAACCCGAGCGAGCGAAGCGAGCGTGCCGCGGCAGCGGTCGGCGAAGCGCTTAAAACAAAGTAAGAAATGATTGTGGCTCCAACCCTATGTAAGGTTATGGTTTGTAGGTAGTTGGTAGAGTGCACAACAAATATTACCTACCCACCTACTCTTTAGAGTTTAAGGTCAAACTTTGTAAAACGTGAATATGTAAAAAAAAAAAAAAACCAAGTATGAAATAAAAAAAAAAGTGAACAAAATTGGACGCGAAATTTATATTATGTACTATAGACGCAACGAAAGCATCAGTATTGATCAAAATATATAAAAAATATACGCTAGGACGTGAAAATGTACATGACGTAACAAATGTACCAGAATAAATGGAGTGTGAATATCTCCAATTTTTTACCTTTTAAAAATACAGGATGCTCACGAATATGGCATGTGATATAGAAATCAACATTCACATGAACTTTAGTGATAAAGACAGTGGAAATGGTGGACGCCGTAAGTCGGTGTTATCATTAGGTTGCTAGTGGCTTTCATACTCTGACTGTAAACGTGTGAAAGGCAAAGGACGCAAGTATTTGTAGACATACCTATATATATATATATATATATATATACAAATATAACGCAAAATACTTGACAAGCTGTATGCACCCCAAAATCAATGTACCTTGTTTACTTACTGTAACTTATTTAATTCAATAGCTAACTATTTCATGATTAAAGTCTATGTTCCTCAATTTACATAATATCTAGTAGGCATATTCAGCTTGTCAACTAAAATGACTGTTCTAAGCATGATTTAGTATTCACTTTGTAGACTTAAAAAGCAAACCCCAGCATTTTCACCGAATTCCTAACAAGCTGGCCTTATTGTAAAGCCAGTTGTTCACGTGCGAGTATAGTGACAATCAGTTAAATCATAACCGGATAAATACGGGTATATTTATTATACGGAGTAAATTCGATTTTTAATTTATTTGTTTGTGTAAAATATACTAATAAAGTTATTAAATACTTATTTTGTTCGATTCAATCTTTGCAGCAAAATATTTATTATGAAACTAGCTGTGTGCCACGGCTGCAATCGCGTTGCCGATTTCTATCCCTCAAGAATACTCTTCAGAGATTCAAAATATTAGTGATATTTAGAGGTATCGAGTGCAGTTCAGTGACCCGCAAAAACCGGACTAGTAAGCTCTAGGTTGCATTACAACTGTTCAAACTATTGGAATGTACATAGCAGACCTAGTAGTGTACAGTAAAGTGAAGTTGTTTAGTAAATAACCTATTTACTTAACACTACCCGTAACTTTGATTCCGATTCAACGGGCAGATTCGAAGAGATCACTTCGCTACTACACGCTTCTATAGCCCTACTATACGGGAATGATGTCGCGGGAAGTAGCTAGTAACGTTAACCGTCCTATATTACATACAAGTTTATTGTGTAATTCTATAAGTTTTAGTGGTTTACCCGATTTGACTTAAAATTAGCTTATATCCTGGATTAATATAACATGTAATATTTTTCATTTCGGTTAATGTTTCGGAGGAATACTAATTCACCATGCGCACCTGTTTTTTTGTGTTTTTTTTTACTTGTGATTCAAATAGCAATGAATGCATTCTCATTTGTTTTACTTTCTAATCTTTTGGACGTATGGTCACAGTACCACTCTAACTAAGGGGACTGAATTCGTTAAACGTTACGTAACCAGATTCAAACTTAAATCCGGTTAACGTACTCGGCAATTAGCCCGGACAGGTAGCTTGCTCGTAACAGTGTGCACTGGGCTTAAGACAGCCATGTTTGTTTACATTCAGTAAGTTAAGTTAGAATTTCTAATGAACGGCCCTTTTGGTATGTGACTCAGTGCTAGTTTCTCCTATTATAGTGCCGTCCGAATCACGTCATATGCACTATTAGTGTGTTTAAAAATGTCCCGAAATTGTGTAAGCTAGCAATGGCGAATGTGAAGTTGTAAGTGACGTCCAGACTTGCATGAAACCGTCATGAGCGTCGTGGACTTTATGTCAATTTAGACAGTTGTCTATGTTACAGAGGTCAGATTAGCTTGCATTGTTTATATACTGGTCCGCTTTTATTAACACGCTACCAGTGCTGTGGGTGACGAAATCGTACATTTTAATACTTAATCAGCGGAGATAGACGTCAGCTCTGTATGGGATATAAGCGAATAACGGACCGTGGCGCTAGTGGGTATAACAGTAGTTCTGAATAGGAATATAAGTTATGCGTTAGATCACAGGGTAATATTGCTCTAAATAATATATATGGGGAAAGCGTATGTTCAGCAGTGGACGTCCTACAGCTGAGATGATGATGATGATGATGATTGCTCTAAAACCTCATGGTAATAATAACGTTTTGTTCTTAAACTGCGTTCAGGTTTATTTCAAGTTTGTTATAAAACAAAAATATAATAAAACAAAATTGTGAATATATTTTTTACGGAGCTCTCGCTATATCGATAAAGATGTAGGTGTTGCTATATTGGGTGCTCATAGTAGATCAAAAAAGCATGAACTATCGTCGAAATTTCAGTAAACTGAGCAACGCATAAACAAATATCAGGAAATAGAAATTTAGAGAAATCTCTAAATGTTTTACGTAAGCTAAGCTGACGGTTAGTATTGGACATGCGCCAAGTGGCAGTTTCCCCTCTCTGATTTTCAAAACGTACATAAAACGCCGAGTCAAATATACAATCGTATTCTTGAGCGCTGGCTTTTCGAATAAAACGGCATCTATACCGTCATAAAGACAATCTTTGTTGGAAGCAAAGCGGAATTCTTTCCTGTTAGAAACGGTTGGGTAGAGATGGTGCTGAGAAAGTTTTCATAAAAATGCAAATTCGCCATGAGACGTATTGCGTGGCGGGTCGCAATATGTCTGCGTGCTCGTTCATTAAATGAAAATTCTTTATCACGTTCTCCGAGTCATTTACTGATTATTAATTCACAGAAGATCTGCTTTGAATCTTAATATTACTACTTGTAATAAGAAGTAGAAATACTCAGAAAGTAAAGGGTGGAAATATTCTCCCAGAGTACTTCATTTATTTTTAATTCGGTACTTCTAACGACATTGAAGGTGGTCTTGAAATCCTTAAATCGCGCAAATATTTAGCTGTTTAATCAAATATTTCAGTTACCCGTCAAAAATTATTGATTCATTCGAGTTATATTAAACTGAAATCAGACTAACATTATAAATGTGAAAATATGACCGTTTGGACATTCATCATCATCTTAGCCGTAGGACGTCCACTGCTGAACATATGCCTCCCCCATAATTTTCCATAAGGACCGGTTGGAAGCAGCCTGTATCCAACTTCATCCTGTGACCTTTATCAAGTCGTCTGTCCACCGTGTCCGTGGATGACCTACGCTGCGCTTGCCGGTCCGTGGTCTCTACTACAGAACCTTCCGGCCCCATCGGTCATCTGTTCTGCGTACTATGTGCCCTGCCCACTGTGACGCTGTGTCGAGATCGGTGAGCAATAAATAAAAATATACAAATTTCTATCCCTGATTAGGCATGATTCAAGTTAAAATACTCACCCGTCATCATCATCATCATCATCTCAGCCGTAGTACGTCCACTGCTGAACATAGGCCTCCCCCATGATTTTCCAAAAGGACCGGTTGGAAGCGGCCTGCATCCAACGTCGTCCTGCGACCTTCCTCAGGTCGTCTGTCCACCGTGTCGGTGGACGACCTACGCTGCGCTTGCCGGTCCGTGGTCTCCACTCCAGAACCTTTCGGCCCCATCGGCCATCTGTTCTGCGTGCTATGTGCCCTGCCCACTGCCACTTCAACTGGCTAATCTTCTGGGCTATGTCGGTGACTTTCGTTCTTCTACGGATCTCCTCATTTCTGATTCGATCACGTAGAGAAACCCCGAGCATAGCCCTCTCCATAGCTCGTTGTGCGACTTTGAGCTTTTCTATGAGGCCCATAGTAAGAGACCACGTTTCAGTGCCATAAGTCATCACTGGTAACACACATTGGTCGAAGACTTTTGTCTTGAGGTACTGAGGTATTTTTGACGAGAAGATTTCGCGAAGTTTCCGGAACGCTGCCCAGCCGAGTTGGATTCGACGATTGACTTCTTTCTCGAAGTTGGACCTGCCTAGTTTGACTGTCTGTCCCAGGTAGATGTACTCGTCAACAACTTCAAGAACTGAGTTCCCAACTGAGATTGGGGTAGGTACAACATGGGCATTAGACATAATTTTCGTCTTGTCCATGTTCATCTTAAGACCTACCCGTTGGGAAACTCGATGGAGGCCTTCGAGCATTGTACTGAGGTCTTCCATGGATTCTGCCATGACTACAATATCGTCGGCAAATCGAAGGTGAGTGATGTATTCGCCGTTAATATTGATGCCAAGTCCTTGCCATTCCAGAAGCTTGAAGGCGTCTTCCAATGTAGCGGTGAACAGTTTCGGAGATATAACGTCTCCCTGTCTCACGCCTCTTTGCAATGGAATTGCCTTCGAACTCTGCTCCTGTACTCGGACTGACATGTAGGCGTTTTTGTACAAACACTTCAGCACTTCAATATACCGATAGTCAATACGGCACCGCTGGAGAGACTCAAGCACTGCCCACGTCTCGATCGAATCAAAGGCTTTCTCATAGTCCACAAACGCTAGACAAAGAGGCAAGTTATACTCTTCGGTCTTCTGTATAACTTGCCGTAGCGTGTGGATGTGGTCTATGGTACTATAGCCTTTTCGGAAACCGGCTTGTTCCGGAGGCTGGAATTCATCAAACCTGCGACTGAGACGGTTCGTTATGACCTTCGAAAACAGCTTAAAAACATGGCTCAAAAGCGAGATGGGTCTGTAATTTTTAAGTAAAGTGTTGTCACCTTTCTTAAAGAACAGCACCACCACGCTTTTGTTCCATGCTTCTGGCGTTGAACCTTCGAGTAAGACGGTATTAAAGAGCTTCTGAAGGACTTTAAGTACCGGTGTTCCACACGCTCTCAGAAGCTCAGATGTGATACCGTCGTCACCAGGCGCCTTGTTGTTCTTAAGCTGTTTCAAGGCCATTCTAATCTCGTACAGGCTGATGTCCGGGATATCTTCGGTATAATGTCGGGTCAGCTTGGCTCTTGGGTCTTTGACCGAGCTGCTAACAGGTTTAGCGACCGAGGTGTATAACTGTCCGTAGAAACTCTCGACCTCTCCTAACACTTCCGCTTTGGTCGACGCTATACTGCCGTCTCCTCTCTTCAGCTTCGTCAACTGGCTTTGCCCAATAGACATGTCTCTTGCAAACACTTTGGAGCCTTTTTTCCGCTCTATCGTCTCTTTAATACGGTTTGTATTAAAGATCCGGATGTCGTGTCGCAAGGACTTCCATATTCGTCTATTGAGCAGCCTATATGCTTCAGCATCATCCGAAGACTGCAGTTTCAATGAGCGTCGTTCAGCCATGAGGTTGAGTGTATCGTTGGAGAGTTTCTGTGGCCTATCTGTACGGTGGGGTTTAAAGTACTTGGAACCCACTGTATGGACAGTTTCTACTAACCTGTTATTGATCTCGTCCACTGAAGCGATGTTCTCAAGGCAATCGAAGCGATTGGATAGCTCACGTTGAAAGCTCTCGGGGTCTTGAATACGGGCACGAGTGGGTCGGAGCGTAGACTTCATCAGACGAGACCTCTCCAGTTTGACATTAATATTCACCGTGCCTCTTACCATTCGGTGATCACTACCGGTTTTAACCCTGTTGATCACGGAGACATCAGTGAATATTTGCCTTTTGGTTGTCATAATGAAGTCAATCTCATTTCTCGTGGAACCATCGGGACTCAGCCAGGTCCATTTCCTGTGAGGTGGCTTCTGAAAGAAAGAGTTCATCATAAAGAGTCCCTCTTTCTCCAGGAAGTCGGCCAACCTCTGTCCCCTACGGTTCCGTTGTCCATAGCCAAATTGCCCCACTTTCCAATTTTCAAAATTCCAATTTTCCAAATTCCCCAATTTCACATCCTCGCTTCTCTTACCCAACTTCACATGCTCTGGATGTGTATATGTGCTAAATATTATTTAATCACGTCGGTACATTGGTTACCAACAAAATAACAAAGATTTGAAAAGTACATCTAAACTTTTGCATTTATAATATTAATATCAATCATATTTATGTCGTTTTCAACATCTGAAAACTGTCCCTTACTGTATCATATAGGTATAACAAAATATTGTTGTTCCGCTCAACATTACCATTACCGTCATTCAAAATCCCCGTAAAGGCACTTATCATATTTTATCCCTTTTTTATCACTGCCCGAATGCACAATACTATTCTTTTTCAATGACAAAATTTCGCCGGCTGAATAGCAAAGCAGTGAATCTCACTTTTTTCGAGAACCAACCAAGGGTCGTATCGTTTATCGATCCCGTATTGGGAACGCAACTCGAATGACAATGAAGTTTACGATGAAATTTCTCGGGACGTATCCTTGACGTATCCCTTTCCGAACTTTACCCGTTATGTTTTGTATGTGAAAGTTTCGATTTGTGTTGATGCTTTAATTTGTTTGTATTAAAGTTATGACGTTTTTGAGCTTAACTTACCAAAATGTTATATTTGAATACTGCCGTGCGATTCTGTAAAGATTCGTCGACGAGCTTATCGATGTCAAATACTTTATGAGATATCGCCCTTGTACATAAGGTTGTTTTTCCAAAGTTTATTGTCATCTCTTCATTTGTTTCACGGATATTGTCAAAGATGCAACAATGTTTGCTCTTAGAGAATCGCACGGCTGTACAATAGATAGAGCTCAATTCGAATAATGTCGGTCAAAGGTATTATAACGGTGTCTTTGATTGTACGAGATGAACTTTAAATCCATGCAGATGACAGAAAGATAGATCTTACAAGTAACTTAGTTCTATTCATTTGAAAGCTTAACATCTGCATTTAATTTTCTAGAAGAAACTAAATTAAATTATTTATCATAATCAGCCCATTATGTTCCCACTGCTGGGAATCGAGCGAGATTTTAAATTTGGGAACTCCTACTGTCCAGTAAGTAAGTATGTAATTTACTTACTGGTCATCCTCTTTAGATCTGCTTAGAAAAAAAAACATAGTACCAGACACAGATTAGAGTTTAGCCATTATAACATGGTTATAGGATATAGTTCAAATAGGTCCATCTCATAATTTATGAGATAGTTATATTTTTTGGAGCCTTAAACAGCCATTTTATAGTCTGTGACACTAAACGCGACGCAGAAAAAGTATGCACGATGCGTTTTGTACTTAGTAATGTTGTAGAAGTAGGTATAGTGTGGGATTTTATGTTTTCAGTTTATAAATCATGTTGGATTAAAGCTTTCCATTCTAAATTTTTATTAACATGGGGATTCAAAAGCAATAATATTTTTTTTTACTTAAACATTCATATAATGAATAGATCAATGTTCAAAACTAAACGCAAACTTTTTAGTAAAAAAACAACGACTGGCCGGATTTCACATGCAATTGCGACAATTGTGTTTAAATTTACCCCGTGAACATAGATAATCCAAAACAAATGAGTTCAAGCGAATCTGATTTAGAAAATATAGATGGCACTCCTCCTGATAAAGCTGAGGCCGAATTATAAAAAAAAATAATTCATTTTTGAGTAAAGCATTATACAAGCCTCAACCAGTAATAAAGCCATTTTGGCCTCGTATATAACCTGACCGAACTGCAGATGAGGTCCGGTTTTCAACTCATACTTGGCCAGGATACTGGATTCTGCAGTAATGTACTAATTTCTAAAACCATTTTACTATAAAAGTATTTTCGCTCTATCCAAAGTAGTAATTTTTATAAAATAAATCCGTCGCATGTAGGAGTAAGTGGTGAAATTATAAGTGAAAGTAAGAAAATGTAAGTGGTATTATTTTATGAGTTTTACGCTGAAGTGGTTCTGCGGATTCAAATTAATTTATACTTTAGACACATATCCTACTTTTGTCCAAAAATGCTTCATGTGGGATAATACCTTCCCACGCCATTGGAACTGACGATAGGATTGGCGGGCCCAGCTAGTTATAATGATATATTTGCATTCACGTTAACGCTTGATCATCCTCTTGAGGTAAAATTACTGCTGGAATCAGAGTCCAAGGAATTTACGTCCCTTCTAGTAATTTGTATAAAAGGGTAAACCCTTAACTAGGCCTACATTTGTAGGCGTCATGAATTCACCATTAATACCTAGCCGCAAGCCACATTGCTCCAATTTGTCCCAATTTCAAAGTTAAATCAAACTTAGTACCAGAAACTTTGCATGATTCCCGTGATTCAATCGATTTCTGATTGCCAGTGAACAAAATTCCAAAACTGCCGATCGACGTTGGAAATAAACGCTCTCAGGAGAAGTTGGGGCACCTTGAATTCAAAATTTCGATCTTATTTCGGTTGGTGTTAAAATTTATTCCAGCTCTCAAATTTGTGTATAACAGGACAGATAAATCTAACTCAATACTCAGGCCCAAAGACGGAACACTAGTTTGAAACTGGTACGGAAAAAAAGTATGCTAGACAGGACTAAATAGTTTACAGTGTGATGGTAAAACAAGGGCTTAAGCGTGTATCCGTAGAAAGCTTAAAAAGTGTAAAAATCGTCCAGCCTACCTTGAAAAATGGAACAGTAAGCACTTATGATATACTTTCTCATCCGTTCTTTTCAAGATCTAAACAACATTTTCTATGTCAAGATGGTTCATCTAATGACCTTCTTTATAGAGGCCTATTTGAGCTGATAATGCAAAATTATTAGTTATCCGTTGATGTATTCTGATTCGATGCTCATATGGATTCCTGCGGGGGCCTACTAGTAAAGAAGCCCTACTAAGAGTTGTTTTGGTACATTAAATGTTGTGGGAGCTGATCGCAAAATTATTGATATTTGTTATTTGTTGAACGAAAAACGGATTTATGATAATTGTATGATTTAAAAAGGTATATGGCGAGAATCAGACGAAGTGAAAAAGGAGTGACAACACTAATCTCGGAAGTTAAATAGTATGTCTGGGGTACTAGGTCACGACCGAAAGTGTATCGTAAAACGCAAGTAGGTATAAAGCAGTTGTCTCACCGCCGGCGAGGAAGCGACTAACTATCGGCTATTTTCTCGATCAGGAAACGTAGAATAGATATATTTACATATTATATATTAAGTGTAAACAAAAGCGATGCATATATTAATAGTTGATCGCTGACTGTTCACACTGCCAGCGAGGCCTCGCTCCACTAGTTTGTAGCTCAGCGGTACTCGCTCAGGGATCTCGCTTGGCGATCAAAACTCACGCCAAGTGAGGATTGTGGCACTTGCTAATAGCCAAGCGTCAAAACTATCGAAACTACACTACACACACGCTCACTTTCCGCTGCTCGCCAACTAGTTTCTACTTCCTAGCTCTACCCGCTTCTCGTTCATCGTCGGCGGTGTGACAACTGCCTTATACGAACTTCTTTACAGGCTAAGAAGATGGTTTTGTACTTTCCACGGTTGAATGATTTCAGTGTCAGACTGTTATGTTAGTTTGATAGTTGTAAACGTTTTGACAGTTACGTGAGCTTTACTTTGGTAGAATAATTAACATTTGCGTGGATTGGTATGGTGCAAAAATATACGATGCTATGGTTCTTGATTTGTTGGGTTATTATCTGAGGTAAATATTTTGCAGAGCACTTGAATAGCAGCAAATTTTCGTTTGTATTCTACGTTGTATTTGTGAAGTCCAACTTATATTGCACACTTATAAAACTTGTTTTGCTTGCTGGACAATGTCGGAATACATTACGAGTTTACATAAACAAAAATTTAACATACCTACGCGTTTCTTATCTGGATTGGAGAAAGTTGAATGGTGAATAGGGTAGTTGACACAGTCAAAAGTAAATTACAATGTAATGTTAACTTAATAGTAGTTGGAGCAAATAACTCAACGAATTAAAAAAAAATATAGGATGTATTGGATTAACTTTATTATGAATAAATAAAATGTGTACAAAAGTTTCTAAGTAGCTGCGGAAATGATCTCATAAGGGCAAAAACAAACGTGTGGTATGATAGTGTCGTACCTTATCAACAGATTGAGAATCATGCAAGTGAAGCAAGCATCTAATATTATTGCTTTAAAACTAAATACATACTAGGTCAAAGGACAAACTGTCGATCCATAAACACGGTTGCAACCACAACCGCAAATAATAAGTTTGTTATACATTTTTTATATTGATTATATATACCTAAGTTTAAAATAATGTTCAATAGTCAATTCGTTAATCTTGTTATCACTGTTGTTATACATTTATGGATTTAAGAATTTTTCTTTTTATGAATGTAAAAGGATCTTGACAGACAGACAGATAAACAGACGGACAACAAAGTGATCCGATAAGGGTTTATTTGTCCTTTTGAGGTGGACAACCCCACATAAAACAAATTATGCGGCTAAAATGTAGTTTTATTTATGTAACTTCAGAGTTTATTTTTTTTTCAAGTAGTAAGTTCTCTAAGAAAAAAAGTCAGTTATTTAACTACTGTTTTGTGTTTGCGAGTCACGTGGGTGCATTACTATTACTTGCTAACACGATGGGCTAAAAAAACTAAAATAATGTTATATGATTTTTAAACTTTACAGACACTCGTGCACCATTGTGACCATCAACGGTTAATAATCTACCACTATTATGCGTCAAGTCCTGAGAATAAACAAAAAAGAAAATAAATTATAATAGTGATTGCTGGTTTTTTCCCGCCATCTGCATTCAAGCAAGCAAAACGAATTATAATCACAACACTGTTTTTTTGCCTTGGTGACGTCATACGACGTCACTAAGGCAAAAATACCTGGAAGAGAATTAGCAATAAGGCCGCCCATTGTGACACAATTTTTGTAATCATTACATTTAAGATTTCATATTGTTATGTTTTTGTGAACAATAAAGTATTATCTACGACGTATTGGTCGCCATTTAATAATGTTTTAGCGCCAATTTTAAAACTTGAAATAATCGGTATGCCACCCACACTCATCAATTGGTTCATGCACATTTAAGTTTGCCACTTCAATGTGCCCATTACCTGAAGACATCCGCTCTTGCAACTTATTCAATCAATAAATTCACTATCTATCTCTACGAGCCAAAGTCTACGACAACAGTAGAATTTTGACAGTACTGTTATTTACTACTCCATACCATGTGCCACATATACTTGTTGGAATTTTTCGCTAAGTGAAGATTTAAATGCACTTCACAATTTTTCTCTTCTTGCGAACCGTCAACGACACGAACGAACGAAATCTTGCTCATGGTAACTTATGCAAATCCAAATAATAAAACTGATCAAAAAAAGAAAGACAATAGGGTACTTTTTGATTGCATTACTTACTACCAATTATTAATAAAGTACTAGCTTTGAAAGTAATATAGTAATAACATTTTAATTAGAATGCAATGTTTTTCTTATGCCAGTCGGTGACCAAATGAGTAACAGATCAGTGCCATTCAGAAATGCTCTTCACCCTGAGATACAAGATGTTAATTCTCCCGTCCTGTTTTGCTGGAAACATTGCCCTTCAACGAAACACAACAATGCTTCACGGTTGTATAACTGGCACCAGGGTGGTACCAACTAACACGGACTCTCAAGGACAACAACTGGAAGATTGCAATGGTGTGAGGCTTCCAAGGCGGACTGTGCAAAAGTCTTACCACTACAAAACTGTTACTGTTCGTCAAGTTCGTCAAAAAACCTCAGATAAGGTTGAATAATAAAAGATAAATACAAAATATTAAAAAAAAACTAAATATACGCGCCCTTGCCTTATTTACTTTACTTTAATTATGTACTTCTATACAATCTCACGACTCAAAACCGCACTAGACGTTACTTTGACGTATACTTGCTCACTATATACATTTAAGCGTTTTAGTCTGCACTCGGTTCAGACACTTTTCAGTGATGACCCGAAGTCCATACGTTTCTGGGTCGATGAATAAACACAAACAATTTCTCCGACATTGTGAGAGCCCACTAAACCCTTTATAAAACTTCAACACTTCGGACAATAAGTTAGTTCTCAAACTTCAGCTAGGAGTTTCACGTAGCCCGACTCTTGGGATCCCAGCCAGCGAGAGCCAGATAAGTGAATTGTAGGAGCTCATACGTGAGCTAGTGCTTCGCGGATGCGAATCGGCGGGGTAACAAAGTGATTGTAATTAAATGCAAAAGTTCTAAATACAAAGAGGAAATATATTTCTATAAAAATAATAATATATATACATTATTATACTAAACTTTAACTTAATTTAAGTATGTTCTTTTTACGCTAATGTAAAAATAAAAATATCCAATATTAAATGTTTCAAGGCAAATCCTATTATGAAAGCAATCTTAAAATATGTGTTCTTGTGCGTGTAGGAACGAGCTTTTTATATTTACGTGTAAATATTCCGTTGATTATGTTTAAGGATACCAATATCAAACCAAAATTAGATGAGCACAATATAGCACTTAAAAAAATATTATTCAAAGCAAAATTACATTACCCCAGGGATATTACGTAGCCCGTTCTTCGTAGACCGTTTCATTTTATACTAGAGTTTGTTCTCACCATGTCTTCAACGGCCATTTTGGACCCACAAAGCACCCGATTTCGAATTCAGCAAAAGATACTGACGATAAAATTGTATTTATTTTTAAACACACCTTTAACATTTAACAGAAGAATCACAAAATAATTAGCCACAGAACGACAGCCTGCTTTAAGAGGAGCTTAAATGGATTTAAAGGTATCATCAACCTTAGCAATCATCATCACCTCATATTAGCCGTAGGACGTCCACTACTGAACATATGCATCTACCATAAATTTCCGAAAAGACCGGTTGGATATGACCTATGCATCCAACGTCGTCCTGCGACTTTTATCTGGCCGTCTTTCCACCTGGTCGGTAAAGGATGTACGCTGTGTTTTTTGGTCCGTGGTCGGAGCTCCTGAACCATTCAGAACCTTAGTAATAGGATCAGAAAAGTGCAAAACTGGAAGAGTTCTTGTCTATCCAAATTGTGACTTGGTGGGAACAGTCTCTTTCTTTTTATACAAAAGCAAGTAGCCTGCAACATTAGTTTGCGGAGTTAGCGCGTTTTCTTCTCCAAAAGCGGTAATATTTTCCGACAATAAATTTTAAATGCCCCATTTTAGGTGCACTTTCTCTTAGTTTGTTAGATTATGGGCTAACGTTGGAATTTATTACATTCGTCTGGTTATATTTTAATGACATACGTTTTATTGCTCGCGACATTGTTGACTTAGTGTATTGATGTTGGTGGAAGAATTTACCATATTATGTTAATAAGTTATCCGAAATATATATTTCTATGTCTGTTTGGTTCGGGGAGGCATATGTTCAGCAGTGGACGTCCTACGGCTCAGATGATGATGATGATGATGATGTATGTTTGGTCTATTAAAATTAAAATAAAAGCAATTTGATTTAGTGATAAAACCTAAAGTAGTTTTCTATTAGAAATACGGGATTACTCACATAATATTAATCGGATAGGTCCGACTATAGTAGTGCTAAGCGAGACGTCATCGACGCGGGCATTCCGAACACTCTTTGAAAAAGACCACCGAACGTGGTCGAAACTATAGTCTGACCTATGCAATAAATATTACGTGAGTAATCCCGTATTTCTAAGTAAAATCATTTTGATTTACCTATGGGCGCACACTGGGATCCCGCCTAAGTAAATGAGTCCTACAGATTTATTACTCGGACTAAAAATTAATAGATATCCTATGTTACTGTTTGTCGTTTCAACTATTTCCATGCAAAACATCACAATGGTCCAATGCACCGTTGCTGCTTGAAAAGGACCAACTGAGTAACCAAAAAACACCCCGTTATTGCCATACGCTGGTTAAATGACATAAAACTCGAGATTGGATAACAGCTTTATTCAGATAGTCATAAATGTGACCTAGGCGTCAGACAGTAAGCCTAGTTAGTGTGTTAACTGCATATGATGAATTTGTTTGAAATGAATTAAATCATGAATCTTATTTATTGATCAAGATATGTTTTTATCTCATAAATAACATTTCGTGGTTACATTGCTTCCAGCAGTTGTAAAAATTGCAAAACACAGCATATAGTAAATATGAACTTGGTTGTGATATAAGGCAAGCAGCAGTTATATTATAACTACGAGTATATGTATTTTCTTTGGTATATTTATCTATTCGCTGTCAGTACGTCTACATTTATCAGAATGTAGATAGCTGATATTTTGAGAAATACTATATAATACCAAAAATATAACAAACATACATGACAAGGACAATTTCAGTGCCACCTAATCAATTATATTTACTAAGATACATTGGTTTAATTGAAAACTTGTATGTGGTCATAAAATTATTTAAATTTTTATTTTAGTACCTATACTTAGTTTAAATATAAACACATGGCAACGTTTTAGGCTTCATTATGCGTGGGTCCAGCACCAGATAGACGTAGTTGCCCCTAAGTACATTATAATGTGTGCGTGGTTTGTATGTGTGCGTGAGTTTTAGATAGCCTACGTTATGTGATACGCTCATTACGGAGACCACATTGTACCTACGTAACGTGACTTACCCATTACGTCCGTATGTCCCGTTTTTCCACGTATTTTCTGGAGTTGCTCTACGTAATACGATTGTCGGCACATTAAACTTTTCTCAGTGTTTGCTGGATGTAGATAATGCTTACTCGAAAAAAAATACGTACTCCATAGACCTGCATAGAAACTAAAAATCTAGATAATTATTCATTATGTCCAGTTATTATGGTAACCCATCTGATGCTTGCAATATCATCAAAGAATAAAAATTTCTGAACGAAACAAGATTTTACATTATTGATTACATTTTAGAAGTACAAGATATCATGCATAAGATACGTAAAGAATATTATTTTATTAATAAATCTACTGTTCAATTACTTTCAACCTGCATTACATTTTTTAAGGAACGCCCACATATTCTAGCTAAACAATTTGGTTATTATATATACTCTCACATTAATGTAAATGCCGACGAGATGACATTATGTCTTGCAATAGTTCTTAACTTTTACTGCGGAGTTCAAGTTCGTGTAATGCCATGTGCGTTACAAGTTGGTGTACTTTTTTATTATTGGTGCTATTTACAAGAATATTATGTGATACAATAATTTATTGATTCAGGCGTTACTTGGCGGCACTCTATATTTAAATTATATTCATAGAAATGTTAACCAACACTTCCGCTGGAAAAAGTGCGTAAGATAGGGTGCAGTGACCACTATCCTCGCTCCTGCGTAAATGGCATGCAGAAAGTATACTGAATAAGCATACACATCCAACTCACTCCAGAAACTCTTCAAGAGAAGAGTTTTAAATAGTTTCTGACTGAGGGTCGGCGGTACAAACTATTGCATCCTTTCTGTTAATATCATTTATATATCAGTGTACTACACACTTAAATCTTTTATTATAAATTTACTTAATCGTGTTTGAAAAAATACAGCATTTATAAAAACTGTTAAATAAATAAGAGTAATTATTAACTAAATAACCAATCTAAAGCCTAAACATATTTACATTTATTTACAAAAATATAAAAATAATGTATAAATATACTTAAGCTATTTTACCACTGCTAACTTTACTTCAAATATGTAACTGAGTTCTTTGTATATACAATTGTAACAATAAAAAAAAAATTCAGACAATATTTGCGGACGGATAATCCCAATAATATGTATTGGGATTATCCAGCACACAGCAAAACAATTCTACAAAAACCCATATATCACATGCATCCGTTCGAAAAATTCTAAAATTGCACAGAATTGTTTCCCGAACTGGTTTATATCAAGCGCTGTGTGGTGATAGCGTGCCGATATTTTCATGTAAACTCGCCTTAACACCGCACTCAAGTAAAGATACTTATTGAATGGAATAGATGGACCGAACATGTGAGTGGTCTTTTATTATACTATTAAGTGCGGAGACGGGAAAGTAATTAGCTTGATAGTGTTAAACCTATACTATACATTGTTAAAGGGCACTTAAAAACTTCATACATATATTGTAAGGGCCTGAAGGGCACAATAGTAGATTATGCATATTGAACCCTGAGTGTAACGGGGACTCTTGAGTTAAATTAGTAAAAGTAAAGTTCGTTTAAAATTTAATTCACGAGCGAAGTGAAGGAGTTATATAGAGTAAAGGGAGGGGTTCAAGCCGCCCAAGACGAAGACAGGCTTTATCCTCGAGGTGCATACTCTACTTTTTATACCTACTGCGAGACAATAAAACTCAGAGTTTTAAAAAAAGCACTTATTTAGTTAAAAGTAAATAAATAAATTAATAGTTTTGTTAATATGAAATTGGACACATTTGTCCCGTTATAGAGGGACAGAATAATATTTTTCGTGGGAACATTTTATGGAAAACATTGTTTTAGACTTTAACGGTTGTTAACTAAGTTATAATAAGTACTCACGAGATGTAGACCACGATTAAGTTGCCCTTTACCGTTTACCCGTTACATGCACCATGTTCAAAATTATAACATTTTATGGAAGTTGTAAAAATAACACTAAACACCAGATCATGGCACGTAACTTGAACATGACTTGAACTATGACCTTGAATGCGCAGAGGGGGGCCGTGCGTGTGTAACCCATAGCAACGCGGCGCAAAACAATCACACTCCCTATAGTACAATCGGGCCTTTCTTTTTTTTTGTATGCTACCTCCGTACTAAGAGTTTTCTTACAACGTTCCAAATCTAAATCACTTTACACCCATGGGAGTTTCAAACAACATTACAGGCCCGGGAGTGTAATGCCTTGCTTTACGTTGATATTGCGTTATATGTAATTAGACATTTTCGAGCAGGTGTTATGAAAACTAATTTCTATATGTTAGCCTGAGAGGCACTTCCAATATATTTTAAGGGCCCTGTTTTTGAGGGGCACAGTTTGTAAACTTATTTCTAAATATTCTATATACCGAGAGCAGACTCCCCGCAAGCAGCGTCCGTTCACGAGCTTCACGCGTGTAACGTGCCAGCTATCGACCTCCTCAATCATATGTGAGGGAAGAGGACGACCCGCCACACGACTCCGCCGCGAGAAGAAGCTTTTTAGTGAGCGTGAATGCTCAAAGTATACACGCATTCCTAATACAAAAGCTTTATTATTATTATTCAACACATTATTTATTTCCTATTCTTAAATTACATTTTTTATAATATTTCGATATAAAAAACGTTATAAAAACCTTATTCTAGATTGCCATCGGCAGTGCGGCATTACCTAAACTATTGGTGATTAGGGCTGCAGACTAAGGTACCTTCTGACAATACGTGCCGTGTCAAGGAGCACTGCTTTCTGTATCTGTCCCTTGATCCAACCGTCTAGCGAGAGCCTCTTAAGGTGTTGATTCAACAAGAATTGTTGAATCAACATCCCACATGGCGGTCACCTCATGAGCAATTCAAGGTACTTGCTAAGCTTATCCCCCTCGATCACCATGATGTCAGGCTTATTGGCATAAATAGTCCTGTCCGTATTTATATATAGATCCCAATAGAGCAATCAATCCCTAATAATCATCAGTCCCAGATCATTCTAATTTTTTGTTATTTCCGTAATAGAATAACCCGTAAACTTTTACTTCATTTTCTTGTATTCTTATTATGAAATTAAGTGACGAGACTTGTTGATGCCTGATGGCTACAATTACGCATGCCCATTACAGTTGCACTGCCATTCAGAGCTTACACCCATAGTTTTGTATAGCACTGTACTGTGCTCGTCACCATAACACAGTGGTGTTTTTGTATCAGTAATTGAATACTAGTATTAATGCTACAGCTACATCTACAGCCGTTCCAAGTGGCGTTCTATGGGGTAGGCATATGTTCAGCAGTGTAAACCTTCCAGCTGATAATGATGATGATGATGATGATGATGATGATGATGATGATGATGATGGTGATGATTAATACTGTAGTAGTGTCGAAAATAATAACTATAAATAGTTATATATACTCCTAGTCGTCTTTACAGATAAATGTCGTTCATTACCCCAAGCCGTAACTTTCTGTATGGAAAACTTTTTAAAACAATTTGTCTAATGGAGAGGAAATCCATCTCGACGAGAAACAAAGGGAAAGTTTACATCAAAAGAAACGTTTCCAGAGACACTTTCGATAGTACTTAGTTATTGTTTTTGATGATATCGAATTAAAGAGTCTATTACGGTAAAGTTATAAATTAATAGCGCTTTGAGCATTTACCATGTAACAACGGTTTCTGTATTATCTACTAAATTTACATCCATAAAAGTTTACTCCAAAATTCTAGATGTGGGTAATTTACGTAGACTAATTTTGACTCATTTTTAGGGTTACGTACCTCAAACGGAAAAATTGATTCTTCAAATAAAAAAAGGAAAAAGTGTTCCTAACTTTGCTATCCATCTGGTCGTCTATCTGTTTGTCAGTCAAGACCTTTTTTCTCAGTAAGGCGTAAAAGAATCAATTTCAAATTTAGGTAAGTATGTATACCAAATTGTAAAAAAATCAAAGTTGTAAGTCAACACGATCAAAAGATATGACTTAGTAATATATAATGTATTACCCCATTGACTCGCGTATCGCCATATTTGGCCAATAAAACAATTGATTTCGCAGAAATCAACCTACTTTTCCAGGAACTGCAACGTGTGTGGTTAATATTATATTTTAAAGAAGACAGAGCATTCACTTGGTATTTTACATTTTATTCAATAATTTACTAATCACTATACTTCGCATTTAATAGGTACTATTTCTCTCTGTTCATCAATGTTAAGCCACAAGTATAAATTACTCTAATTATTTATTAAAGTATAAAAACATATCATTTTAAATAAAGATTTTAGTCAACTTATGCTTAGAATTTATACTGTTCCGACATAAATTCGACGGTCAACGTTTCCTAGTGTTCACCTCGGCTATAACGAGAACAGACTGCCGCCATCCTTTTTTTTTCGAACGGACTAATGCTGTTTGCCTCTACCGGCATTTACAGCGTCACCGGACGGGTGGCGAGCGCAGATGGTAGTCAGTCAGTTGCGGGCGCAAAGGGCGCACCGCCTAAGGCGAGCGTTGAAGACGCTTCGCCGACTGCCGTCACCAATTTGTTTTTTTAGGAAGAGCATATAGCTTTTAGCCACGAAGGGCATTAAAAGCGACACCGGACTGTAACTGCCGCCATCCGCCATGCTTCCTATTTTATAACAATATTTTAGCGGTAGAACTACTCTCCTTCCATGATCGTCAACAATGCCACCTTGCGGTGAATTCAGACAACATCTGCGAGTCAAATACATTCCATTTATCTAATAATATAACAATTTTGCTACTGTAAATCATTTGTCTATAATGTATGTTTTTTACTATAGTGAAATCATTATATATTGTTAACACTACGGCTCGAACATCAAAGTTAAGTTTGCCCGTTTACCAATTTTGTCTTATAGCAGTAATGTTAGATGTTATGTTAATGTACGGAACCCCCGGGGAGCGATTTCAACTCGCACTTGGCCGGTTTATTTAATTTTAAATTATCCCGCCATATGAATTTACTTCAAAATGTTTTACGATAACTTTTCTTGATTCCCGATGTAGGTACTATTTAAACTCCAAATAAGACCTAAAAACCGATGTAGCAATAGATCTAAAGCAGCTAACGCCTGCTTTGCGAGACTGAACATTGCAATTTTAGAGAGAAAAATACACATCCTCCTCTTTATAATATTAGTATGGATTAAAGGAATGAAATCTGTAATTATGCTGGGGTAAAAGATTTGAAACAGCAGTTCTTTTCAAAAGTTGATTGAAATTGTAATCCATACTTTGTAAATCAATATAGGTATTCAGATAATCCTCCCCGAGCTGTCGGTCAATGATTGAATATTTGTTCAGAAAATTTTCAATTTTACCCAATACAGATGGAATAATCAAAACCCTTACACAGATTTAAGACCTTTTAATCTGAAAAGGATTTTTGATATAGATATTAAGTACAAATAATATTCGATGTAAATAAAATTAACATGTATCAACCCCCCATGGGGCATATGAATTAGTTTATTTATTTATTTATTTGTAAATTAATACAATTGTATTTAGCGGTTAGCAAGTGTTCAAATTACCTAAATACTAAATAATATGTTATTTTATTTAGTATTTTGTGTAAGGTTTGATGAATCGAATGGGTCAAGGTGGAAATCATAAGAATAAGTCTTTACCTACAGGCCTTTATTAATAAACGTTGCGTAAACCTATATTAGGCGTAACATGCTTTGTCTTGCTTTCACGCGTGACATTTACTGCAAGCGAAAAATTGACAGATAGATGTTTTAACTACTCCGGGTGTAATCCAAGTTTATTAATAAGGCCGACAGTGTCAATGGGGTTCAATATGTGAATCAAAAGAAATGTATGCTAATTGATTAATGTCATGTTTGAATAACTTAGCATACTTGAAAGGTTAATTTAGCTGCCGGTAGCCTGCGTTACGTTTAATAGTACGTTGTTGTAAGTTTCAGAGGTCATGATATCTAAATGAACAAATTTACTTCGTAACAGAAACTTTGAGGAAGTTGGGAATTAAATGATGGTGTTTGTATTTCCTATCGATTTCAACCACAAGTTTCGATTTCAAGAAACTGTTATTATACTAATTGTAATAGATGTAAAGATAGTTTTTTATGGACGTTTATTACTTTCATGCCAATTTCTAATTTATGTAGACAACATATTGAAATAACACAAACATTACAAAATTGTATATATGAAAAACAATACCATTAGATAGATACTTATTTTCGTTGAGTCGCGGAGGGTATCTAGTTAGAAAAAAAATCAGAGGACATTGTCATATCGTATCATATTCAATTAATCCAATACACAAAACGACACTTCCTTTCACAAATCCCCTCTAAAATAGTATAGCTCAACGATCGAACACAATATTGTATCCTTTTCAAACGCATTCGGTGTTCGGGATCCGCTATTATGTCCACTAATAAGACTGGGCTGCACAGACCTCAATTTATAATAAATCGAACTACGGCGTTATCGTTTCCTAGCATACAATGAAAACCGGACTTATCTGTGGACGCAGTGGCGAAAAGACCCAACACGTGACCCTAACACCCTCGTGGCTATAACCTTGAGTGATGACCAACGATTTGTTAAGACCCCGTCCTGGTCGTTACGACCTCTTTTCAGTTTTTATTTCCCTTATGATGTTTCATTTTATGATTGCCTGGTGTATTACTTCGTACGTGATGGAAGGAATAAATGTTTGGTTTGTTCCGTTGTATTTTATAGCTTTAACCATCTTTGTGTTATGACTGGTGAGTTATATTTTTTAAATTATTTTGAAGCTTGCATGCTTTACAAAAACATTTGATATAATTGAGAGAAAATAATAATAATAAGGATGTCGTATGCCAACGTACTTATACATATACGCATATAGTGAAACCAGAAAGTACTTTTCGTATCACC
Organism: Selenia dentaria; assembly: GCA_917880725.1. NCBI lineage: Eukaryota > Metazoa > Arthropoda > Insecta > Lepidoptera > Geometridae > Selenia > Selenia dentaria. The sequence goes on along the minus strand of OU862888.1, from coordinate 11,731,443 downwards.
TGCTCGAAAATGTCCACTTAAATATCACGCAATCTCGAGCAAAACAAGGCATTACATCCCCGAGGCTGTAATTTGGATGAAACTCCCATGGGCGTAAAGTGATTTGGATTTGGAACATTAGTTGTAGGAAAACTCTTAGTACGGAAACAGCATCCAGAAAAAAAAAGATAAAAGGCACGATTGTTTGGTTTTGATGAGTGTGATTGTTTGGTCGCCGCGTTGCTATGGTTACACACAGCGCACAGCCCCTTTCTGCGCATTCAAAGTCATAGTTCAAGTAACGTGCCGCGATCTGTAATGAATTTTGAACAGTACATGGTGTTTGGTGTTATTTTAAGAACTTTCATAAAATATTATAATTTTGAACGTGGTGCATGTAACTGTGCCAAAATATCGGGGCTCCTAAAGCAATTAAATCGTGGTTTACATTCCGTGAGTACTTCCTTCCAAAAATATTACACTGTTCCTCTATAACGGGACAAATGTGTCCAAGCATTGCAACTTTAAGAGAGAAAATATCACACCCACGGACGGGATTCGAACCCGATTTCTCTCTAAAAATTGCAATGTTTGCAAATTGATATCGCTAAGCAGGTGTTCGTTCTTTTAAAAATAATACATATTATTCGGAAAAATTACATCTAGTTTGATTTAATTAAACTTTCATAATCATCATCTCAGCCGTAAGACGTCCACTGCTAAACATATGCCTCCCCCACAAATTTCCAAAAGGATCGGTTGCAAGCGGCCTGCATTCAACGTCGTCCTGCTACCTTTATCAGGTCGTCAGCCCACCTTGTTTAAGGACGAACTACGCTGCCCTTGCCGGTCCGTGGTCTCCACTCTAGAACTCTTGGCCCCATCGGCCATCTGTTCTGCGTGCTATGTGGACTGCACGCTGCCACTACAACTGGCTTATCTTCTGGGCTATGACAGTGACTTTAGTTCGTTTACGAATCTCCTTATTTCTGATTCGATCACGTAGAGAAACCCCGAGCATAGCCCTCTCCATAGCTCGTTGTGCGACTTTGAGCTTATCAATGAGGCCCATAGTAAGAGACCACGTTTCAGTGCCATATTTCATCACTGGTAACACACTTTGGTCAAAGACTCTTGCCCTGAGGCACGATGTTATTTTTGAAGACAAGACTTCGCGAAGTTTCCGGAACACTGCCCAGCCGAGTTGGATTCGACGATTGACCTCTTTCTCGAAGTTGGACCTGCCTAGTTTGACTGTCTGTCCCAGGTAGATGTACTCGTCAACAACTTCGAGAACTGAGTTCCCAACTGATATTGGGGTACATAATTTTCGTCTTATTCATGTTCATCTTAAGACCTACCCGTTGGGAAACTCGATGGAGGCCTTCGAGTATTGTACTGAGGTCTTCCATGGACTCTGCCATGACTACAATATCGTCGGCAAATCGAAGGTGAGTGATGTATTCGCCGTTGATGTTAATGCCGAGTCCTTGCCATTGCAGAAGCTTGAAGGCGTCTTCCAATGCAGTGGTGAACAGTTTCGGAGATATAACGTCACCCTGTCTCACGCCTCTTTGCCTGGAATTGCTTTCAAACTCTGCTCCTTTACTCGGACTTACACGTTCGCGTTATTGTATAAGCACTTCAATATACTAATAGTCAATACGGCACCGCTGGAGAGACTCAAGCACTGCACACGTCTACATCGAATCAAATGCCTTCTCATAGTCCACAAATGCTAAACAAAGTTAAATTAAACTTTTGTTCTTATTAAAATTTTCATTAAATTGAGGATTAAATATAATTAAATGAAAATATTCTTCAATAAACTTATTTTAAGTAGATACGGTAGAGTAAAGGGAGAAATTGGACATCATCAGATTAAAATTACCGTCTAACAAAGTTAATATACCCACGTACCCTGAAGTTTTCTGAAATTATCTCTTACCAGCTGGAATACCCTGAAACAATGTGTTGAAAACGCTTCCCTGTTATAAATCCGCTTAGCTCGTACAGAAAATTGTGTAATATATCATTGTGTTAACACCGCTCCAGAGAGACCGTTTATCAACTCAAGTCTTCTAAAATTATCTCCTTATGAATTGTGTTTTACATTTCTTTTAAATAACGGTTCCATGGATTTACAGCGTAATATATAGCATCAATAAAACGAAGCTTTAAAAAAATTCCTATAAGTAATCTTGTAAGAAGAAGACGCCATTTTAAGGTCAAATTGCTTAAAATTCGTTTAAATTATATCCGAGAACTCAAAAAATAAAAAATAAATGTTTTTGTTAATAAATTTGTCTTATAAGGCTACTGATAGTATATTAATGAGGGTGCAGACTCGGAACGAAATCACTACTAGGTCTATTAAATTTAATTATACAAAACACATGCGTTAACAATTCAAAACTGCATAATACATAATATAGTCACCTGTTCCCTTAAATTACATTTATAGGGACAACTTTAAAAGAGGGTTCCCGAATTCAATTACTCTTTTAGGCGTTGTATTTTCCTGCATAACAGCTTTCATTTTTTTTTTCAATTTCGATGCATGTTTATAGGGAAAAGTAAATTTTAGGGCGAGTTATCGTCGGCACGTTAAACCTAATCTAAGCGGGTAGGTACGAGTATATCTCGATTACCTACGAGTATTTACTGCTATCTATTCTCCGATGTAGCGGTGCGTTGGGTAATGCGTTCAGTCGCACTATGGCTCTTAGCCGTGGTGTGGTGAATATGGGTAAATAATAATAAAAAATAGATATTTTTTTTTCACTTACTTTCATGACCAGTTATCGATTCCGGACCACCCGTTCAATATTGTGCACTAATTAACAAACACCTTATATGTGCTATGTGTTTGTAAAAATTATAAACTAGTTTATAAATGTTATATAATTATTATATAAATAACTAGTTGCTATTTAAGAGTACAGTCAAGCTCAGCATATATTCAAGATTTGATTTTACTCTGGCATTTTGTTTAGTACTTTAATCACATTTACTATATCCGTCATATTTTCCTACCCTAGAGAATGTTACGAAATTTATTAGACAATATGTACTGGCAAAATAACATCAGCAAATCACGACCTTCGCAAGAATAAGTCATTCATCTCTGTCATGCAAATTTAGTAGGACACTTTATGACTTTACCCTAATATTCGGAAGTTTTTCCACATGGTTTTTCAATAATAGATTTACATTAGTGAGGATTTTCATTTTGGAAATGTTGTGTTGTAGAATTCCGTTAATATAAAGAAGATCTGAGACGTTACGTTTCAAATGTTTTATCCATCCCGTCTATCCTTTACAGTTTAATAACTTCTACAGTTATAAACTAAAATGCCTGTAAAATCAATGTTAGGTTATAAATGCCATATTCAAAATTGTAATTATATATTTTAAAGGATGGATAAGTGAAAGGAAAATGAAAAGCTCTTTTCGTTGCGGCCTTCGTTTGGGGTATCTTTGAATAAAATTTCCTCATCGTAGAAACTCTCGCTTCTTCCACGTTAATTAGAAATCACCTTCGCAAAAACTGTCTATAAAAGTATCCGTAATATGATCAAAACTGCAAAATACTATTGTTTTTAATACATTGATGTTAAAAAATATTAGCATATATAGAGTGTTTGGTAGAGGGACCGACAAACCAAATAAGCGTGTTCGGGGGACCACTTGGCGAATACAAGTTGGCCAAAAAAATCCCCGACCCCCCAATATGATTAACTTTTTTTGTGATTTTTCCCTTTTTCTCCGAAATTGTACCTATTTACCACCATAACATTTGTAAAATTCGTAAAAACTAAAATATTCGGTCTAAAACATACTTTACAAATGTAATGGTGGTAAATAGGTACAATATTGGAGAAAACGACAATATTCACAAAAAAAAGTTAAACACGCTCATTTGGTTTGTCGGTCCGTCTACCAAACACCCTGTATATAAGGTATGAAGAAAAAGATTACGTTGTACATTTGTGAAGGTACTGTGTCTCACGTACGTCTCAGGAACTTCATACTAAGCATGAACTGCCATGAATGAATGGTATTTATAATCAATCATATCATAAATTGTATGAAATTAATGAAATTCGAAAATGTATTTCTCAAGTGGGAATAGACAAAATGCTCTGACCTGCTGAATTCGGCAATTCACGTCCGACAGGACAAATATCTTAGTTCATATCAAATGTTGGTTGAAATCTTGAAAAATGGCGGCTCTATTTCAGTTTTGACAACGCCAGTAAGCAAAATTTTTGTAAGTTGATGACTGGAGCTGGCAAAAGTGACGTAAAGCCGCCATTTTTTGATTTCAATAAACATTTGCAACGGAGATACATTATAGCCTGCGGATGAAATTAAGAAAATTCCATGCGCATATAACTTTGATTAGCCTCATTTATTATTTAACTAGCTGACCCGCCAGCGGCTTCGCTCGCGTGGCCTCGCGGGATACGGTAATTACAGATTTTTAATTATCCCACGGGAACTCTTTAATTTACCGAGATCAAAGTATACTTTATATTGATCAGGGATATAAGCTACTACCATACGTAATTTTATTTAAATCGGTCCAGTCGTTTCGGAGATCAGCCCGTACAAACAGACAGACAAACATACAGAGAAACAAACAATTTGTTATGCTTATGTTTCACTCTTTACATTCCCTGACTCGGTTTTTAGCATATTTTTCATTGTACAAAAATTTGACCTCTACAGTTTTATAATATGTAGTAGTTTTTACATCCCTCGTTTACCCCCTTAAAACATCCCTGATAAAAATATTGAAATAATCACTTATAATTTTAAATTACCTATCCAGTTATCAATTTTCATCACTGTAGCTCCAAAAACAAAGAGCTTTTGAAAAAAAAATATCCCCAGTTTCACCCCCTTAAGTCATCCCTGTCAAAAATATTGAAAGCATCACTTTTTATTTTAAATCACCTATCCAGTTATCAATTTTCATCACTGTAACTCCAAAAACAAAGAACTTTTGAAAAAAAAATCCCCCGTTGCACCCCCTTAAGTAATCCCTGACAAAAATATTGAAAGCATCACTTTAAACTAACCAAATGCTAATTTTCACTACTGTATGTTTGAAAACAAAAAACTTTCCATACAAACTTTCTCCATTTCACCCTCTTTAACCAACATTATCCAAAAAAAAAATAGACCAACATTTTTATTTTGAATCATCATCATATTTATCCAAATACAAATTTTCACAACTATAAGTTCAAAAACAAAGGAGTTTCATACAAACGTTTTCACCCCTTTTGACCCCCTTAGGGGTAGAATTTCGAAAAACCCATTCTTAGTACACCTCTACGCATCAAGGACAATACACCCTCCAAATTTCAAGTCTCTACGATCAGTAGTTTAGCCTGTGCGTTTTCTGTCAGTCAGTCAGGACATCTTCTTTTACCGATATAGATAATTATTATCTAGACTGTTTTTATTTTGTAAAGCCATCGCAATGATTTCATCAGTAGCAATATAATCGTATTATTTTTTATGATTCTCTTATATAATAAATGAATATTGCATGAAAAATTAATTTAAACCTTTTCTATTTTCATAACTCTAGTAGCAAAATTACTTTTAAAACTACTATTTTGCAATTTTTTCTAGAAAAAAGATAAATACCTATCTTTATTTATCCGCAAGTAAACTATTTTTCCACGTATACCGATGTGAAGTAACACTTCAGCGGCGAGACGTGTCCGCTCAAACGCGAAACACCGTTCCCTACTCAATTTGCGAATAGAAAATTGGATTTGATCCTCAACACTATTTCGTACGTCGTTTATCTCAATTCCGGTGCAGACAAAGCGCGCTATTGATGAGCTTCAACTATCATAAATAACACATTGATCTCGTACTAAACAGTGTAGTTTTTATTATTCATAGGCTGTTATACTTGTGATGAAATTGGGATGAAATGACAGTAACCGAAGTGATGTAGTATACGTTGAAGCTCACTGGTCTCTTTCAAACTGTATAATATAATATTAATTTTAGAAACTATAATTAACTACTTGTGATGAAATTGGGATGAAATGACAGTAGCCGAAGTGATATTGTAAGTCTCTTTCAAACTTTGTTTATTTTTTAATATTGTTTTGTAAAAGAGTTTTATGCCTTATTGTTATTTTTAGAAACTAGGTATAATTGTATTTTAGCTGTAGTGATATATAAACAATTCTTCATATTTTGAACTATTGTTATCAACGCATTGCGACCTTTTTCTGGATAGCTGTTTCTTTGATCAATGAATAGATCAAAGAAACAGCTATCCAGAAAAAGAACTTCTTAGGATTCTTTAGGTGTTTTTTTTTTGTGTCAAACCCGGTTCAACCGAAAAGACTTTATGAGCTTTATATATAAATAGAAGAACAATTATTTATGGGCACAACATATAATGATTTTTATAATATGCTCTTTAAAACACTAACGCCTGCTTAGCAAAACCAAACATTGCAATTTTAGCACTAAAATTGCAATGTTTACTGATTTGATTTGTAACAGTTTTAGAGATTGATCACATAATAGTGTGTTTCCCCTCAAGTGTCGATGTATAACAATGAAATTACTATTGTGTCTGGCTGTGTGACCTCTGATGGATTATGTGCAAAATACGCGTTTCGAGAAAAGTTGTGACATTTTAATATTCTGCTATGAAAACCAATCCAACACAAGGAAGATATTTATTTTACTATAAGCTGCTCCCGTGGTTCCACCCGCGTGGTGATAGATGGTAATGGTGATTATGATAGTAACTACATTATATTTTATTCGATCACCTCATACCAAATTTTCTCAAACTTGGATTTACCGTTTGAGCAAACATACAAACACAATACTCACAAACTTTCGCCGTTATACTTAGTATCAGTGTGATGTGACATGTAAATAAATACAAACTTCTTCATTCGAGCTTTTGAGGGTTAATAAATGGTAAAAAATTTATCAACCGTCTTCTAAAAAAGGGAGGATGTCAAAGCATATATTTTTTATGTACGATCACGCATATTAACTATTTAAACTATTTACAGATTAGTCCTATTTTCTTAATTCTTTTTTTTGTTTAGTAGAATATACCTGCTTCCGAGGTCCCATTAAAATTTTATCAAATTCGGTCAAGTAGTTTTTGAGTTACACTCCAAAAACTGAAAAGTGTTACCTTGTAAGTGTTATCTTGATGATATCATAATTGAAGGTGAATGACAATCGATCCCGTAAGTAGCAAGGGTCACCAAATATGGTGAACACAAATGTTCACCAAAAATGGAACCGTCTTCAATACCAAAAAGTTTGAAATAACTTGTCGAAGTCGTACCATGCGCACAATATTATGATAATAGGTACCTTTGAACTATCATGGTACCAACTTGAACAAGTTATTTCACACTTTTTAGTATTGAAATTGGTGCCATATTTTAGTGAAAAAAAAAATTAATAACGTGTTGTTTAGACTTGAAATATTGAGTAGCCAGTCCTCTTCAGTTCCCTTTCTGAACGTTGATGGCTGATAATATTATACGTATGTAATAGTACTACGGTGATACTCACCAATATAGAAACCAACAAAAAAGCCATAGTATGTCACCTGACTAGCCCAGGGGCCACGTTTGAGGACTTGTTGGTACGCTTCCACGAGTACTTGCGTGACTTGGTCTCCAAAAAAACTATACAAAGGATAAAAATATGTGTACAGATGACTAGAAACCCTTTATGAGGAAGTCAATAAGAACAATGAATATCAACGAGACAGTTAAACCACGGATGTGCAGCATACAGCTCAGCTGAGGTTCCATTAGCTATAAATGCTATAATAACTTTGATAGTTAATCATCATGCGGTAATGTAAGACTTTTCTTACCTTTTAAACCTTGAATAATTCGTAAGCAATCAAGGCACTTGGCCCTTGTTTGTTTACACAGCGTTATTAGATACCTTGTGGACATAACACAGTAGAACAACTCGCACAGTAATAATTTCTCATACAATATTGAACAACATAAAAACTAATTGGTTCAAGTTTCATGTTATGAGCAGTTTGTCTACCGTAGGAATATGCTCGTAAATTATCCTAATTTAATATAAACGTTACTACTTTAATATTAAAGTTAGATTTTTTAAAAGAAAATAGCGGCTATCTTTAAACCATGTAGTTACATTGTGGTTGTCGATGTTGTATGAGCGAATTCCCATTCTAAATTTTTAACAACCTCATCTTTTAACTTTTGTATTTTATAATTTCATCTACATACAATTTTCTAAGTGAATTATTTGTTGTGTTAGTAAATATCTAAATATTTAACGATTTTTTTTTTTTTTAATTTACATTATAAAAGTTTTAATGTCTCATACAATATAATATATTATATTATCGGTTAAAAAATTGTGTTAAAATTACTAGGCTACTAACTGATAAAGGCCAGCTGTTTTCCCATATACATATATTTTATGAACTTTTTGCTGGTTTTGATTACAGGCAGGTAAAGCAATTTCTGACTGAAAACTCATTTATATCAATAATCAAAAAGAAAACTAGAGCGCTCAGGGATAGTAATAGCTTCCTATATATAAAACAAATTTAGGATCAGATCGGTAAATCCAAAGAGTTAATTCTAGAAGTGTAATTTTATGCAGAACGTTTATCTACAAAGGTATAAACGGTCAACATAAAACTGCTTTAATGATTCTGACATCATTAAAGCAATTTTATGCCATAGAACTGTAATTAATTCAAACACAGACTTCTCAAAACATTTATACAGTAAGAATTGTTTTTGATGAAATACTTCCGGGAGTTTTAAATAAAAAGTGAAACATACACTGCGAAAGTAGTACCAACGCAGTTTATTTTTAGCGACAGCCCTGATTTATCGCATGGCTATCACGACCAAACACCTTGTTAACACACTTCATTGCATGTGCGAGTCCAAATAATCCATATGTAGTGAGAATAAACACTGTTCTAATCTACGCGTGTGATGTCGATCTCGACCCTGCAGGATACGATCTAAATTGCCTTGTACGTGAATACGTAAGGGCCCGCCACCCCTACACTATTGAGGTGCGCACAATAACATTGGCATGCAGAAGAAAAACATGTACAAAAATGTTTGGGTAAGGAAGTTTGCGAATTGAGTTTTTGATTGTTGATGGAATTGTATTAAAAAAGTTTCGTGTTTATGTTTGTCGATTTCTTGAACATGAAAGTAGATAAATATGGTGCTAAGTATTTTAATATAATTTAGTAACCAATTGGGAACTTGTTTTTCTTTTGTGTATATGTATTTAGATATATTATAATAATTATATTCTATCCAAATATATTTTAGCAGGTATTTAAAGGCCTAGGATATACATGTTTTATAATATTATTTCAAAATCAATAAATCCTGTAAAACCAAACTTCTTGCTACGAATTACAACCTCGGACAGGATTCAAACCCACATCTTCTGACTTACCGCGTAAGACGTCATAACTACTGTTAGGGTTTGTAAATACATTGCAAACATTTTAACATTATTAACATTACACAAATTTAACATAAAAAAAATATATTTATGCGTTAGTGAATTAATTCAAGCTGGCAACATCTACTGAGTTAGCTATGATCTGTGACAGGAACTGACAGCCATTCGTAGAGCTTCCCGCCATTGGAAAATGGCGTTGGTTGGTTCGGGCTGCGATTGGCTGATGGATACGTCACAACGAAAAGTAAAATGGCGCGGGGAACAGGAGTCAGTGACACATTCTGGCACCGGCTTCGAGAGAAGCAGCATCAACTAGGACAATTGTTATTTGTACTTAGACATACTAGCTAAAGATTAAAAGTAATTGCCTTGTAACTTGAGTTGTTATTCGACGTCTGTGAACCTGGAGATAGTGCATAGCGTCTTAAACTACTAGCCCACCGAGATTTGGCGGCCAATCCCAGCCTATGATATTATTTTTCGCGCTCAAAATGCTGAGAATATAAATTTATTATGTTAATACAAATGAAATCAGCCTTTGCGATTGTATAATATCATATAATTGTAAATAAACGAGGCTTGTCGGCCAGTAGGTACAATTTTAATTGGATAAACCTCTACACGAAGATAATTGGTTCATTCAGCACGCTTAATGACTCGGTAAACGAATAACTTATCATTGCATTTGTTCCGGTCATTTTTTTATTTATTTAAATAATTATTTCAGTAGACTTAAAATTATTATTTTATGTATCAAATATTTAAATTCATCTATTAATACAACATATTATTAAGTATAAGTTATTTCGATAATTGGTCCTCGATCTTTTTTTGCTTATAGATTCACAAAATTAACAAATTATGTATTTGATTAGTTTAACCCTTACTATACCTACCGTGATCATTGAAACAAAAGATTTATGAATGAAACGCATGTAAATTTACTTCTCTGGTTAATAATTATGTTTAATTATATTTCACAAGCATGATTAGTACATAAGCCTTATAGTCATTATGTCTTGTACGAGTTCGATATAATTTGTTATGAGACAGTACGTAGCTAGTCCTAACTATTGTCCTTGACAAGCCCGGCTCAGTATAAAAATATTTATCTAATCTGACTATTTTTAATCTGATCATTTAGATGTTGGGATGATTACACAATGATCAGAACTAGCGGAAACATTGGTCGAATAACTATAATAATGAAAATGAACACAATGTATCGGTCGCGGGAAGCCCACCATAGGCTTTACGCCTACGAATTTCATGTGCAGGGCGACCCAGATCTTTGGACTATAAAGTTTGTCGTAGCATAGCATTGCATTCTTTTATGGGACAATGTATATTGTCAATGATTCTATAATAAAGTTCCCAATGTTATCCGAGATTTGCCTATTAATAAGTTTAAAATTACTATTAAAACTAAACTCTGTCAAAAAGGTTATTACAAAATTTCGGATTACTTGGAGGATAAAACAGCTTGGGACTGATCACTCCAGGATCTATCTACTCGTGTACTAAGATGTCAAAGTGTAGCGTGTCTTGCCCTACTGATACCATTATTATGTTCTCTTTTGTAAGGCAACACACTGGAGCTAATATTTGTAGTACCTAAGTAAAAACACTGTAAAAACATCTATATAAAAAGAATGGCCCCGAGTTTCTTGCCGCTTCTTCTCGGTTGGCTCTATGTATTTTGGAACGCGGCGGTAGGCTTTAAAGTACATTATAATGAAAAATTGACGTTCATAAGTGCGTCTTTGATGCCTAAATTAAATAAATGATTTTGACTTTGACTTTGACTTTGCACGTTTTGAGCTAAGCCCTTCAATCATAGCTATAGATCTTAGGTGTGTGCATTTAGTCTTAATAGCGCAGTGATTTATTTGCTACACTGCACTTCAAACTTTTATGAAATGCTTGCACACTACAGCTTCGAGCAGAGCAGAGTATTCGACTGCACGGTGGTAAGCACAAAGACGCATACCTACTAGAAAAAGAGAGTAACCGCCAAGTAAAAGTAAGTAGAATTAAAAGGTAACTTTATGATTAATGTCTTAAGAGTACAATCAATTTAAAAAGTGCATTAATACATTAAGGATCACATATTATGTAATTATTGTTCACAGTGCATTCCTTTGTTCTGTGATTTGTCTCTTATGAAGTATAATGTCACTAAGATAATATATATTTTATTTCGCTTCAAATGAGTTAATTTTCTTTTCATTGCCAGGTACATAAAGAAATGTTCTAAATATCAAAATTTGTTGTAAAACGAGCCATTTGGATGGGTCAGTATGGGCATGTCTTAAACTATATGGTATACAAAGATAAAATTCTTTAGGAACCATGTCATACAATTTAATGACAAGAATATTATATTTATAGATTTAAAAAAAAACATGTACTCAGCTCGGGAATCACACTTAGATCAGAATTATACAATGTAAGTTTTTTCTTCAATATTATATGTATTGAAGTATAAACTTACATTGTTTCTATTTCGATAGTGATTGTGTAGGTCATTAGCAGTAAATATTGCTATGAAGCATGATATCACGGTGCAATAGTAGGATTAAAAGGAAAACTATCTGAAATGTTAAATTCAACAAGTTTCTTTTGCAGGTATTTCAGGTTTAACATGTTTAAATAGCACAGTTAAAATAGTGTATATGTACTAAAATTCATCCAAAATGCAAAGTAATTCTGTCAAAAAGTTTGCGGCGAAATTCAACTGCCAAAATCTAGGAAACTGTGCAAATTTCATTAATATATACATTTTGCTGCTTCCAACTCTAGACTAGTTTTAGTTTTGACAATGAACACACAAATGTGGGGATACAAATTGAAGTATTGAATAACTTTGGTGATACTATCACTTTGATCCATTTAGTGATACTTTAGTGGCCTTACCATACCTTGGTGCTATATTTTAATCTTGTTTTTGGATAATCTACTATATAAAAATAAGTCGGGTTTTCCTTCCTGACGCTATAACTCCAGAACGCACGAACCGATTTCCACGGTTTTGCGTTCGTTGGAAAGGTCTCGGGCTCCATGAGGTTTATAGTAAAGAACATTCAGGAAAAATTTAAAAAGAAAAGCGAGAAAATCTTTTTTCACATACAGCGCCATCTCTGATACATAGACTGTACTACAAACCAATATTTTAAGTAGATGGCGCCAAACGAAATGTTACATAAAACGAAGCCATCTGGTGGCGAAACGGAGTTCGCAGGGTTTGCTAGTAGTATATAATAATATCTTGACTTTATTTATTTTACGGATCTAAGATGTATTCTTATACAAAAGGTAACATATATTCGTTTAGTACTTAACAACGGACTCGCCTGGACTTAGACTTGCGCCGATCGTACACAATTGTTAGCAAACTGTGCAGTTTGCTTGCTTGAGTGACGATAAACCGAGTTTAAGAGAAAACAAAAATATTATGCGAAAAGTAAGTAGTGACGTACTGCTGCGCTTTAGGCATACAATACAAGACCATACTCTTACGTACAAGTGACTTATGACGGGACATTTGGCCGCAGCGGCAGCTTCTAGACTATTCGATAAGAATATCGAATAGTCTACTCCGAGGACATACACACATCAAAAAAAGTTTGCGATCTCTTTGAAAAATCTAAATCTTTTATTACGGTAGAGGTGTTTAGGTTAGGTTAGATGTGTTTTGTTTGAGGTGGTATTATGATTGCAGCTAGAACGCCTTTGATTCCGTATCGAGGCTTTATAACAGCAGACACGTATAGAGCAGTTGTTATTGATGGAATTGTCAGTCCATTCCGAGTAACCCATTGGGCACCAATTTGTACTAGCGCCCGCCCATCGAGCTCAACGAGTCATTGCTACTCATTGCTGACATCACAAGGATACTCTGGTCTGCCGGCTCGCCTGTCTTAAAGCCAATAGAGCACGCGTGGGTTGCTTAGCGAGCTGTTTGGGATCAACAGCCACGTCCCAAGACAGTGTCAGAGCTCAGGGAAGCCGCTATTCAAGAATGGGACATGTTACCCCAATAAATGCTAGATAACATGATTCTCAGCACGCCCAGGAGGATCACCGTATGTATTCAAGCCTGGGGAGGAGTTATATTAAATATAAACCTTTTATTAATACATTGTTGATTAAGTTCAATTTAAAAAATATATCAGATATATCAAAAAGAGATCACAAACTTTTTTTGATGTGTGTTTATAAAGAATCAAGCGATACTTGAAACTTTCGTAAAGTACATTTTTAAGATATTTACTCAGAATTGGCAAATATTCGTTGGGAAGAGTATTATACCATAGGTGACGCAGATTTGGCCGTTATTAGCACGTATTCCGAATTAAATAAATGCCTAGGAAGCTGTGTACAAATTAATTTGGTACATATTCAAGTTACGTTTATAACTATTTTTATTGGATTACGTGTATTATGATACTTTATATTAAAACGAATATTTTAATTTATTACGCTACACGCAAGAAAATAAAATCATTAACGGTAAAATGTTCAAATATTACAAAATTTTGGTCGAGCAGCACATAGATGATGCTAATATTTAAATTAGAATTGAAACGTGTAGAAAATGACCTTACTAAAGAGTTTAGTGTTTCGGTACTATGGCATACATCGATAGCAGAACAGATAGGTGTGTGATTAGTTTAGATACGAAAATATTTCAATTTGTGGGAAAGAACCAGTTGATGCTTTCGTCAAATACTTCCACGGAGTACTTCTTGATGTATATATCATGCACAGCATATAAGTATGCACCCGATACAGAGGTGGTCTGACGTCACATAAACTTTTACATTTATATATATTTTGCTTTTAGTTATCCTACTATCCAGCACTTTTGAACGTATCTCAAAAACCCCATTCATAAATAAGGTGATAAAGCTGAAACATCTTACTATAGTGTTTTTTTACTTTGTAAGTTTGTTAGTTGGAAAATAAATAATTTTATTAATATTAATATTATAGCAGTGTTATCAGTTTTCGGCAAACTTTTGGAAACGGTCATTAAAGCTCGGGTCGACCTAGATGTACAACTCGCAACTCTACCTAGATGACAATCAGGGCTCAGATTCCACAGTAAGCAACCACATACATTAATTTAGTTGATTATGTGTCTGCAAAGATGGATGTTGGTATGCAGGGCGAAGTAGTGTACTTTGATTTCTAAACAGCTTTTGACCGCGTTGACAAACGATCTTTCTTTGCAAAAATGTGCCTTTATTGTGTTGGACCCTAAACTTTTAGATTCCTTTGCTAGCTATCTTCGAAATCGCTCACAGTATGTCCAAATGATTGGGCACAAACCTTCAAAATATTTTGTTAGATCGAGGGTAAGTCAAGGAACTACTCTTGGTCTGACGCATTTTTTTGATTATGGTCAATGATTTACCGAAAAGTAATGCTAGGGCCCGACGTCTTATATTCGGCGATGTACCAAAATTATATTAATCCATTACAGATACCGTTGATTGTGATACTCTGCCTGAATAAAGTACTAATTTAAAGTACAGTTTACATTTGGTACTTTAAAATGTAGTTTGTTTCTCTTACTCCTGTCCATACCGATGTTAAACGTATCACAAGAGTATCACAATTAACGGTATCTGTAATGGATATCTCTCTCTAGAGCCCACAACCTCATTAGCTTACTTACTTATTGGTGCTACATTTAAATGAGTTTATGACGTCCAAGACTCAGGGATTAAAATAAATTCTCAACTTAGTTTTAGACATAAGAAAATCTTTAAGGAAGCATATAATAATAGGTGTTATAATGCGTACCTCATACAACTTTGCTGATATCAACGCCCCCATTGCCCTATATGCAGCTTATGTATGCAGTATATTAGGGCCTAATAGGTCTTCAGAGTATAACGCTATGGTGTGGGATTCTCATGAAGATAAGTATTTTATAATGGTGGAACGGAGCCAACGCAAGTTTGCAAGATATTTGTAGAAAAAGATGTGCGATGTTAAGCAAACTTCGCTGCGATCGTTGTATAATTATGGGTGATTGCTAATGGCGTTTAAGAGTTTACATGCTTGCTAAGCCTTCGGCCGTGGTTGCTGTCTTTTTGTATTTATATTATGTAAATTGTGTGGGACAAGAAACAATCTTTAAACTACGTTCCACGCGTGCCAACCCACACTGTGCGTGATGGTAAAAAATTCTTCTCCTGTGAGTGAGACCTAGTGTGATCTTGGTGGTTAGTTTCCATTCTGTGAATTCTAATAGCTGCGTCGTAGCCTCCGTGAAGGAACATAGTTCAAAAATTTTTACTCTGCCGTCAGGATGCGAATTGTAAGACGAGTTAGGCCTCTTTTTCTAGAAGCTGTTTTATATGTACTACCGCAGTGCCAGCTTCCGCGAGGTGCGCAAGCATTACTGTATTACGGTGTCAACGGCACTGTAGCAAGTAAAGTTACTCTAAAGCCAATAATTCGGGGTGACGAGCACTTTGGTTATAAGCTCTGAGTGGCACTGTAACTATCATGGGTAAGCGTAACGCTTGCCGGTCTTGTCACTTAATCACATAAAAAACATTTAAAAACTTATCTATAGAGAGCAGTAGTTGAAATATAGAAGAATCATTCCCCTCTAAACCCACTGTTTGTACTTGTATACTAAAACTAATAAGCGAAGAAACCTTACTAAGTGGAAGTCTTCTATTACTTTATTGTAATGAATCTTAATGGTTGATACCACTGCAGTGTCATTCTGATAAAAACGTATTATTATATTATATATATTACCCCCTACTTGAGTACTTCATCAAGTACTCATGCGACCTAAGTATATCATAAACGCCTCGAGCATTGGTTTGTTTATATTTAATTTCTCGACCAGAATGGAGTCAACATCGCTATATTTCTGAAATTAATTGTAACCTCCGTTTGTCAGCTCGGCGATAGTACTCTAGGGACATAGAACTACGGATACTAGATAGACTAGGAATATTTCAGTTTTAAATTTATTCGGTTGACGCACAGTATTTTGAAGCTACGGGTGACCGAAATGCTGGCGCTTACGCGGCATCATTCCAGTCGAATCGTCCAACCGTTTATGAAAAATAATAGTATATTCCTATAACGTCGGCTTATTGCAAGAACTCATTAAGTGACATAAACAAAAGTTTGAGAAATCGGTTAATTACTTTTGATTTTATTGGATGTCCTATAAAATCTTATTATATTATATGTTTATAAAAAAACAAACACCACTAGAGAGTTAAATATATTTATTATTAAAATCAAACATAAATGAGTTAAAAAAATCAAGTGACATTTTTTTAAAAGCGTAAAAACTAAGTTGATGACTTCTTGTCATTGAAAGTTTACACTAAAATGTGTGTGAATTAGACATTACTTAAATTTGACTAAGTATTAACATTAGACTAGTTTCTTAAAGGAACCAACTGGTATTAATCAGTCTTAAAAGTTAACAAAACTGTCTTCTTTATATTCATAACAAATTCCTAAAAAGAAAACAATCTTAAACTCAACAAAATCACTTTGGCACATAAATCAGTACAAATAAAAGTAAACATGGTAACTCAATAAATGAAATAAGTATTAAACATACAAGTAATTTTAACGACTTACTCATCTTCTTCCGAATATACTTCTTCTGGTAAAATATCTCGACCTTCCTTCTCTGGTAGGTTTTGGTACCAGTGATGGGGGTATTTTTTATAGTATTTCTCTTTAAAGCACTAACGCCTGCTTTAGCGATCTCAAACATTGAAATTTATAGAGAGAAAAATTCTATCCTCGGACTGGATTCGAACCCGCGTCTTCCGACTCTCCGTGTCAGACGCCATTGACTAACTAGGCCACCGAGGTTCGGGTCCGAGCATCGAATCTCGTCCGAGGATGGAATTTTTCTCTCAAAACTCTTTAAATTTCAATGTTTGAAATCGCTAAAGCAAACGTTAGTGCTTTAAAAAGTAATACTATAAAAATTACAAGGGCTGCGATGTCAATACGAAAGTTTAAGTATTTCTAAATAATGCTTCTTTCGGTTGGATGGTACTGTTAAACTGTCCAATAGATGTCGCTCCGTCCCCGTAAGACGGTTAGTCAAATAGAGAGTTAAAATTCGATGCTCGGGCCCGAACCTCGGTGGCCTAGTTGGTCAATGGCGTCTGACACGGAGAGTCAGAAGACGTGGGTTCGAATCCCGTCCGAGGATGGAATTTTTCTCTCTATAAATTTCAATGTCTGGGGGTATTATTTTTTTTGAGCACATTTTTAATAAATCTTTTTTCTTCGCTTTGGTTATAGGAAGCTTTTTGCTGTAAGCTTTTTTTAATTAAGTGTCTACGTTAGGTTTTTGCTATTTATCGCACATTTATAGTTTGGGTGGCTGTTTCAGTTGCTCCTTTTATTGACACATCTAGTTCTTTATAGTCTGACCTCTAGCCATACCGATATTGAACGATGTTAGGCCTCTTTTTTACAAACCTAAAACTTTTAATTTTTAGCCATTGTACTCTTTCTCCATCAGGCCCAAGAGATCTATTCAACATCAAATTATTTCTTAGATATTTTAGATCTAAAATCTCTGTGTGATCCATTACCACTGGTTCGTATGGTTTCTTGATATTGGTGATTTTCTTTGATTTTCTGTAAGACCTGGCTAATTTAATGATATTGCAAAGATCTATCATCGACAAAACTGGCATATAACGCATCTGATTTTGGGTCTACATGAGTGTGGCCCGATTCGAGGTATTTGTAATCAATAACCTCAAGATGTGTTGTCTGAACCAAATACAGTTGCAAACATAATAGAAATTGATTCCTATTTTGGCCTGCACAGGTATCAGAAAATATACATATTTCTGTTACGGAAGATGGCAGACTTTTAATCCAAAGATAAAATGCCGTTTCCACCTCATCACTTGCTTTCTTCCCATCAACTTCAGACCACAAGTAACAGAGACCATCATTTGGAGAACGAGCTTCGTAAATAGTAGCATTATATACATTCAATGTCCTTAAGTAGTAGAGAAGTGAGACGTTACTATATGGAATATGAAGTACTTTTTGTAAGTCTTTTGGCTTCTCGGCTTTAATCTTTAAGGGATATGTGTTCTTCATATTTTTGTTATAGCAAGGTCGGGTGAGCCTTGTTTTTTGGCGTAGTTATATTTGTGACACAGTAAGCATTGGACCTTCTTTGGTTTATAAAAATCTAAATTATAGTGTGTACAAAATATATTTCGATACACATTTATTGGAACCGGAGATTTGGATGCTGTTTTACATTTTTCCTCGTACAGTTCGTACATTTTGGAAATAGGTAAGCTGTTATATAAATACTTTTTAGATGAACTCTTTCGACAGTAGTGTGACTCCATAGTCGGAAATGACTCGATGTGTCCTTTGATGAAGTCCAAATCTTCCTGTTTTGTTTTGTTATGTGCCTCGTACTTGTCACGTCTTTCTACCCCTTCTAAACTACCCGAACTTCCAACATCACTAATTGCTTTGTTGATAGGCCCATTAGATATTCAAAGAGTGTTCTTAAAGAATTATTCACAAACTTTGATTTTTTGCTCATTTATTTGAAAAAAAATAAGTGCGCGATACTGTTCTTTTCCTGGTAGCGTTTACTAAACATTTTTGAGGTGTAGTAACTATTATTTATGTCAAATAAAATAATTATTGTTTTATTTGTCATAAATCATAGATTTAAAGAAGTAATTATGTGCACTTAATGATTTTAACCAAATGCTTTTCAAAAGCGATGTGCGTAACGCGTTTCTTAAAAAGTTATTAAGTTACTTTAATGACATTTATATTACAAAAAATGTGTCACTTTTTATTTTTTTTTATTTACTTAAAACTATTATTGTACTTTACCGAGTTTCTAAGAACCAGGTAATCCAAAATGGTAATTATCGACTTTACGTCTAGGTCATAACGGCTAAATTTGAAAAGCTAGAAATAAATGAGTTTTTGCTCTTTATAGAGCTAATCGAGACAAGTTTAACTGTTATAATAACTGTACTTAATGATTTTTTGCCGTTAGTGAGTTCTTGCAATAAGCCGACGATAATTTGCAATCAAATTCCATTCAAAGATTCGTTTAAAGTCACTTGCGAAGAAAAAACGAAGACGAAAAAAAGACGGGAATCGGACTTACCAAATGTAGGAAATAACAGCCTGTATATGTATGATACCAGTCAAAAGTGGAACAAATCTCTACAACAAAAAATGTATTCTAAATTTAAGGAAGACCATGTAATCAATTTCCAAAGAAAGTTCGAAAAAGAAGAAAACCAGTCGAGTTTATTTACGTCTTTTACTTGGCAATATAATAACCCATAACTTGGGATAGTTACTAAATTAAACGAATACGGATTATTACTGGCATGTACTTAGTATTGCAATTTGAAATTGGAAAGTTCTCTTAGTAATTCTCTTCATCATCATCATCATCTCAGCCGTAGGATCTCCACTGCTGAACATAGGCCTCCCCCATTATTTTCCAAAAGGAACGGTTGGAAGCGGCCTGCATCCAACGTCGTCCTGCGACCTTCATCACGTCGTCTGTCCACCGTGTCGGTGGACGACCTACGCTGCGCTTGCCGGTCCGTGGTCTCCACTCCAGAACCTTTCGGCCCCATCGGCCATCTGTTCTGCGTGCTATGTGCCCTGCCCACTGCCACTTCAACTGGCTATTCTTCTTATTCAATATAAATAAAGCAAATAAGGTAAATCAGTATAGTAGCAAGTCTATATTAATTAACCTATTATATATCTAATATATTATATAATATATATAATATATTAATAATAATAATAATATTATTAATAATAATTAATTATTAATTATTAATAATAATATTATATAATAATAATATTATTAATAATATTATATATAATATATAATATATTATATATCTAATATAAAATATTTTCTTTATGTATAAAGAAATGCCTACTGTGAAAAATTATTTTTTTTAACTTTGTTACATTTTCTCTCCAGGGGTTTGGTCCATCCTGTATACTTACATAAAAATATAGACTAGAGACATGTTTTACTACAATAATACAAAACTAATCAGATTCGTGTTTGGTCAAGTGTTTAGTTTTTATAAGCTGTTTGTTCAAATTTGCATGTGACCAACTAAGCGTTAACTTGGTTAGCTAAAACATGTAAAATAGTAGACCCTCGATAATATTAGCTCGTTGACATTTTTCTTATTGGAAATTATTAGTGCAAAATAAAAATAGTGTTTTCGTAGACCCGGTAGTAAATATTTCTTCTAATCGCATAAGTAGATGTATTCGCCCCAGCCAGATAAAGAAAACTCATTTAACGAAACTTTAAAACTAACGAAACGTGCTAACTGAGCTAGAGAAGGCGTCGAAATTGCACTAAACATAAATTTTGTCGTGTACGTTTTCATAAGTTTTGTTTCTTCCAGCCAGTTAGCATCTTTGTATTTTCAAATGCGGTCGACATGAAAATGCCGCGGGCGGTAAATCCGCGCGCACGTGGCGCCCGGGCCGCAAACTGCTTTTTGATAGACAGCCGTGGCAAGGCTCGGACGTTTTATGCCCACATAGACCGCATTGGAGAATTTTTCATTTAACGGTAAATTTGGATTAATAGCTAAAAGGGTTGTTTACTGGTTTGATGAAGGCGTTTGTCGGTCAAATGGAGGCAGATCATGATATTTTTTTGTAGAGCACGTTTTTGTGAAAAATTATAATTATGTCTTTGGTAGGATTGTGTTCGTGATCTCAACTTTACCAATTAATGAAATTATCTGTTTTTATTGCTTTTATTATATGTATATGAAATAGAGTACTATAACAATTTTTATTAAAATGTTTGGTGTTTAACCTCCAAAACGGCTAGTACTTATAATTTTAATGAGGTTTTCACAGTAGATGTTAGGATGATGTAATGTAAGTTATGTGATGTAAGGAGTAGTTTATGTCTCGCGACACAGATAATTCTAGTACGTGAGAATAAGACGCTTGTGAGCATTTAAAACTGAACTAAACTACTAACCCTTTTTTAACGAATTAATGTTATTATATTGTATTGTTTTTATTTATAATATTGTATACGAATAAATACAACACTTCATGTAATATATAAATTTCAGTCTCAATTAATTTTATTTGCAACGGACTCACTAACAAAGGGGGAGACTTTAAACTCACTAGCATTGTGTGTAGATAAGGGTATGTGGGTGTGTGTGTGTGAGAGAGAGAGCGGGTGTACGCAAGTGTTTGTGTGTGTGTGCTCTGCATGTGTGTGTTACGCGAATATATTATTATTTATAACTGTAAAAGTAATCTAATACAGTAAAATTCTGAATCCTAACACATAAACGACTATCAAATGAACTGGTAGTTACCTTATCTTCTCATTGCCGATACTGATTAAGATTAAGGCACTTAGATCAACTATCAACGCTCGAAGCTATCAATCTCGATTCCAATCTAATCGGGGCTTCGAAACAATAAACTCCATTTCATTATCGACATCATTTCGAAACGAAAATAAGCTCGGAAGCGTCGGAGCGACGGCAAATATCGCGTTTATCTCAGCTAACATAAACTGCAATTACCAGTCTCCAAACGTTTTTGGAAGGAAACGAACGCTCTCTCTCGCTACAGAAGGAAGAAAAGTCTGTGAAGAAAAAGCTAAATAGATATTTTATCACTTTTATAGCCTCTTACTTTGAGCCCCGTTTGAATTACAACGCTTCGACTTTTTACGTATCTGAGCGTTAACGTTCGACGTTTGGCAGTTTTGCTTTGATTTGCCGAGAGTTATTGCGAATAAAGGTTTTTTGAATCTCCCTTGAATTTTTAATATCTTTTATTACGACATTTTGATCGGAAATACTGTCGCGAGAAATCCTGCACATATTTAACAACTATCTGTCTGTCCACTCTCACTGAGTTGCACAGAGAAGGTCTTGTATACAAAGAGTTGTTGTACAACTTATTGATAAGTAAGGGTAGGTGTGTAGGGGTCACAAAGGACCTAAAAGTTAAATTATTGGGCAGATGAGTTTTAAAAAGTCGTGCGGTTGTGAGTTAAGTGCAGTAATACGTACAAATATGTATCTTACCTATCATGAGCAGGCAATGCAACTGTCATGTGTCGGAATGGCGCTAACAAGTAATGATGGGCACGAGTAGTTATTTCGTTAGATGGACTACCAACTGGGCCTAATGGTCTACACAATGTATCTTGATAACATTAAAATAAAACCTTTTAAAACGAGTCTTATAACATAATCAGCTACTTATGTCCCCATTAAGGACTCGATCCTTCCTCTCAGAGAGAAAAGTTGTACTATAATCTACCGCGCAGTCCCAGTGCGACTTAGTGGATAGGCTAGTGACTAACGTGCCATTTTCAGGTCGCCTGAAGTCCTTCGATATATCCTAACGACTGTTGTCCTAAGAAAAACAAGCGGCACCGATAGATTTACGTGCCCTCCGAAGCATGGAACCGCTCAGTTGAATAATGTCACTAGTGGTTACCTATCAAACTCCTGACCGCAGCAAACGTTGCTAACTTGTTGAACGGCTAAGATCGCTAAGTAAACCTCCGCTGCGAGCACTTCAACGATTCCTATATAATCTTATTTTCAATGAGGTATTCCTTTACCCTAGAGGATATGTGAATAGATATTGATATTTTCAAGACATGAAACAAATGCACATTAAAGAATCTGGTCTACCTTATCAGATGCTAGCTGCCAGCAGCCTCACGCGTTTCACCCACGTGGGGATGGATATGGGGATATTTCCAAAAATTCTTCCTTATTAGATGCTTGCAACAACATCAACTGCCTGAATTTCAACTCTGCGTTGATGAGTAAGTAAGTTAGTAAGTTAGTCGGGGAAAGCGGTTATTGTAGATATAAGTATAGCGTACATATATATATACAACGTCAACAACAACGGTAAGTACATGAATAAATTCCAAGTCCAAGATTACCATACATTTAACAACAAAGACAAAAAATCTTCGAAGTGCGAGTTGGACCCGTGCACGAAGGGCTCCTTACCATATCCGTATTCTTAAATCTCCCATACAACAGACATGATCTTTTTGTCGTTTTCATAGATAATGGTACTGAACCATTCGTGCGCGAGTCTGACTTGCATTTGGCCAATTTTGTTTGTATTTGTTGATAGAGCCAGCAACAGAAAAACATTATCTGTAAACAGTTTTGCTGTCTAACTATCACGGTTCATAAGATACAGCCTAGTTGTCACCAAGACAGGTTGTCGACGAAAAGACGGATATACGGACAGTCTTAGTAATAAGGTTCCGTGACTACCCTTTGGGTACAGAACCCTAAAAATCAAACAAGACATACTAAAGTAAAAAGGGAAATAATTAGATACAAACATGACAGAAATTTAATTTGACGTATGTCGTTTCGACTACATCCGCATGTGTGGGATACTCTTCTATCTTTCTAAGTTATTTGTTTATTGTTAACTAGATGTCACTGTCACCCCTGACCACACGCAAGCGTTTCATTCGTGACGCGCGGTTTATAGATGAAGGTTTGTCGAATGGAATTACTTATATACATACTTATTGTTTTTGGATAGATTTAAAAAGATATCTGTTGAAGTTACGAGTAATTTTTTTTATTAGAGGTTATTAACCACACACGCTGCAGTTCCTGGAAAAGTAGGTTGATATCTTCGAAATCTATTGTATTATTGGCCAAATATGACGAATTGCGAGTCAACGGTACTAGTTTTGTAGGAGAGATGAATATCAATGAGCAATGATGATAATGCAAGTACATGTACTAAAAATAAGATATATAATATTAATTGATAACAAGAAAATATGAAATAGCAAACAATATTGCTTCAACCTGGTAAAATAAAACACTAGTTCTCACACGTCCTGTATACTACAATTATAAAGTAGTAAAGTAAAATTACTTTACGCCAGTGGAATTGTACAAAAAATCTTCTAGAACTATTAAGGTACTTACTTAAGTATATTTTTCACATGCTAAAAACCCACACAACTACTTCATTAGTTATTTAAATGTCACAGAGAGCTGAAATACGCTCACATTTTGCTTAACCTCGAGTGAGCATGAAAGCGGGCTAAGTGCTAATTGAATCATACATTACCGTTCCTACATTTGGAAAAATGTTTTGTTAAATCTCTTGTCGTGCCATTTGTGAGTGGAATTAGGACGTGTTCCGGAAAATTTAGTTTCCGGCCTTTTCGAATATGAGACGCTGACAAGAACTAATCAAGCTTATTGAGACACAAGTTTCTTCACATACAATAACATTCTGAATTTATTTAGGTACAAAACCTTAAACCCAGTGTAGAAAAGTTATGCAAATAAATTGCATAATAAATACATGGACGTTGATAAACGAAGTTAATAAATCTAATTGCTATGCTTTTTTATATAAATTATTTGAAAACAATTATATGGCTACACGAGCAACTCATGCACCTGATGGCGAATGCCTGTCTATAACAGGTGCAGATTCAGAATTTTAAGCTCTAGTTTTGCGTACATACCACGCATCACCCTGAAACATCACCTTTGAGGTCCATTCACTCAGTAATTTTACTTGCAATGTATATCTCTTCAAATACCACAGAATGCTTACGTACGCTTATTTACGTGTTTTTTTTTTGCACTACAGTTGTGCCCACCTAACAACCAAGACGTTATATTGTACGAAGATGTTAAAACTAACCGGCTAAAACAGTGTCCGGTCATTCTGTAAGTATACTTGTCGCATGTCACTTCACCATTTGTAATGTTAAGCCGAATGGTACAATAAAGTACATAATAGGGGCTAACCCACTGGATCAATTGCGTTTTAGTCACGCACTGGAATGTTCTTTATTTTGATTAAAATAAAAATTAGGAAATTGTGTTTTCAACTAGGTTATTTTATAGATAAAGGAGCAAGTGGTAAATATTCTAATGTTATTTTTTCGAACCATACAAATAGTTATTGGCAAGGATAATCGAACGCTGATTGCTTATCTAGCAGTATAATGTGCTATATCTAATAAATCAAGATCGCAATTAGTAATGTATCAAGTGATATCTTCGATGCTTTGGTGTACAGCATATAGGAAAGCGTTTCCTCTATGGCATACAGGAATCAGTGTAGAATAGTTGACAACAATTCTATTTGAAAAGGATGTGGTATGTGTTGCGGTAGGCACCTACTTATAAAGACACTTAATATATTGTCACTTTTTGTATAAAATAAATAAATAATGTGCCGTGGGGTATCGGCTTAGAATAGTACCCCCCCAACTCTACCCGTGGGTGCGTAAAAATCTGCTAAGGGATAACAATCGGAAGGTGGGCAGCAGCACCTTCCCAGTATTAAAACCCCAAAACTGCGCTCGCCAACCCGCCTGCCAAGCGTGGCGAGTATTGGCGAAATCCCCCCAATGACGGACACATTAGGAACCAGGCCCCCACTCCCCGGCAGCCCCGCTGGGCTACGGTAGCGGCCACGGTAACGGTGGGGCAGGGGGTGCTAAGAATCCCCGGCGAACGCCCGGCTACCACCCCCAACGACGACGACTGGCCCTGGTGACACACAACATACGCACAATGAGGACAGACGAGAAGATATATGAGCTGGAAGAAGAAATGAGTAAGTTACACTGGGACATTGGGGGGTTATCTGAAGTCCGTAGAGCGGGTGAGGACACGATAACCCTAAAATCAGGTAACCTAATCTACTACCGGGAGGGCGACCAACAGTCCCAATGTGGTGTCGGTTTTCTCGTCCACAAGTCCCTCACTAACAACATAGTTAAGATCGATAGCGTTTCCAATAGGGTCGTATACCTAATACTCAGAGTATCCAAACGATATTCGCTGAAGGTCATTCAGGTTCAAGAGAAGCGAGGATGAGTTGAAAGTGGGGCAATTTGGATATGGACAACGGAACCTTAGGGGACAGAGGTTGGCTGACTTCCTGGAGAAAGAGGGACTCTTTATGATGAACTCTTTCTTTCAGAAGCCACCTCACAGGAAATGGACCTGGCTGAGTCCCGATGGTTCCACGAGAAATGAAATTGACTTCATTATGACCACCAAAAGGCAAATATTCACTGATGTCTCCGTGATCAACAGGGTTAAAACCGGTAGTGATCACCGAATGTTAAGAAGCACGGTGAATATTAATGTCAAACTGGAGAGGTCTCGTCTGATGAAGTCTACGCTCCGACCCACTCGTGCCCATATACAAGACCCCGAGAGCTTTCAACTTGAGCTATCCAATCGCTTCGATTGCCTTGAGAACATCGCTTCAGTGGACGAGATCAATAACAGGTTAGTAGAAACTGTCCATACAGTGGGTTCCAAATATTATAAACCCCACCGTACAGATAGGCCACAGAAACTCTCCAACGATACCCTCAACCTCATGGCTGAACGACGTTCACTGAAAATGCAGTCTTCGCATGATGGTAAAGCATATAGGCTGCTCAATAGACGAATATGGAAGTCCTTGCGACACGACATCCGGATCTTTAATACAAACCGTATTAAAGAGACGGTAGAGCGGAAAAAAGGCTCCAAAGTGTTTGCAATAGACATGTCTATTGGGCAAAGCTAGTTGACGAAGCTGAAGAGAGAAGACGGCAGTGTAGCGTCGACCAAAGCAGAAGTATTAGGAGAGGTAGAGAGTTTCTACGGACAGCTATACACCTCGGTCGCTAAACCTGTTAGCAGCTCGGCCAAAGACCCAAGAGCCAAGCTGACCCGACATTATACCGAAGATATCCCGGACATCAGCCTGTACGAGATTAGAATGGCCTTGAAACAGCTTAAGAACAACAAGGCGCCTGGTGACGACGGTATCACATCTGAGCTTCTGAAAGCGGGTGGAACACCGGTACTTAAAGTCCTTCAGAAGCTCTTTAATACCGTCTTACTCGAAGGTTCAACGCCAGAAGCATGGAACAAAAGCGTGGTGGTGCTGTTCTTCAAGAAAAGTGACAACACTTTACTTAAAAATTACAGACCCATCTCGCTTTTGAGCCATGTTTATAAGCTGTTTTCGAAGGTCATAACGAACCGTCTCAGTCGCAGGTTTGATGAATTCCAGCCTCCGGAACAAGCCGGTTTCCGAAAAGGCTATAGTACCATAGACCACATCCACACGCTACGGCAAGTTATACCGAAGACCGAAGAGTATAACTTGCCTCTTTGTTTAGCGTTTGTGGACTATGAGAAAGCCTTTGATTCGATCGAGACGTGGGCAGTGCTTGAGTCTCTCCAGCGGTGCCGTATTGACTATCGGTATATTGAAGTGCTGAAGTGTTTGTACAAAAACGCCTACATGTCAGTCCGAGTACAGGAGCAGAGTTCGAAGGCAATTCCATTGCAAAGAGGCGTGAGACAGGGAGACGTTATATCTCCGAAACTGTTCACCGCTACATTGGAAGACGCCTTCAAGCTTCTGCAATGGCAAGGACTCGGCATCAACATCAACGGCGAATACATCACTCACCTTCGATTTGCCGACGATATTGTAGTTATGGCAGAATCCATGAAAGACTTCACTACAATGCTCGAAGGCCTCCATCGAGTTTCCCAACGGCCTACCCGTTGGGAACATGGATAAGACGAAAATTATGTCTAATGCCCATGTTGTACCTACCCCAATATCAGTTGGGAACTCAGTTCTCGAAGTTGTTGACGAGTACATCTACCTGGGACAGACAGTCAAACTAGGCAGGTCCAACTTCGAGAAAGAGGTCAATTGTCGAATCCAACTTGGCTGGGCAGCGTTCCGGAAACTTCGCGAAGTCTTCTCGTCAAAAATACCTTAGTGCCTCAAGACAAGAGTCTTCGACCAATGTGTGTTACCAGTGATGACTTATGGCACTGAAACGTGGTCTCTTACTATGGGCCTCATAGACAAGCTCAAAGTCGCACAACGAGCTATGAAGAGGGCTATGCTCGGGGTTTCTCTACGTGATCGAATCAGAAATGAGGAGATCCGTAGAAGAACGAAAGTCACCGACATAGCCCAGAAGATTAGCCAGTTGAAGTGGCAGTGGGCAGGGCACATAGCACGCAGAACAGATGGCCGATGGGGCCGAAAGGTTCTGGAGTGGAGACCACGGACTGGCAAGCGCAGCGTAGGTCGTCCACCGACACGGTGGACAGACGACCTGATGAAGGTTGCAGGACGACGTTGGATGCAGGCCGCTTCCAACCGGTCCTTTTGGAAAATCATGGGGGAGGCATATGTTCAGCAGTGGACGTCCTACGGCTGAGATGATGATGATGAAATAAATAATAAAACAATTGGTTCACTTCACGCTATTTGGTATGAGCGTATACTGAATATACAACTGTCTAAAACCAGTGGTTAACAAAATACAAAAACATGACAAAACTTAGTTAATGAAAAAGTAAGAATTGTGGACAGTACAGCCAGTACGGAAAAAGATCGCCAACACTAATATCAACTTACCAAAATAGCATTAGCATAGTTTTGAAGTGCATCGTAGTATCAAAGTCTTGCTTATAGTTGTGTTAAATTTTTATCTAGGTTAAGCAAATCTTGCTACGAATGAGTTACTGCTAGTAGAGTTTTCAAATTTAAAGAGCAGTTTATACATCAAAGATCCATCAATCCATTTAATTGATTATTGTTTTCGGAGAACAGTTATGAGCGCATTGTGTTGAAGTTTAAGTAGTCTGAATCATGGACTGAGCAACAGGCCGATAACCGCCAATATGCACTAAGTCTTCGTGGTATTATATTCCATTCTCTTCTCCCCCAGGAGGTATACCTACGTGCCAGCAGTGCAAACATATTGGGGCCTAGCTTATGGTTTTTATAACTTCTTAATTATTATATACGAGATCTTCCAGCAAAGAGGAAGAAGTATTGCAAGAGTTACCTATTCCTGAACCTTATGTAGGTACTTCTTAACACTTTACTCGTCAAGATCAGTTTTGCCGTTAATTATCGAATAAATATTAGTGATCGAAATGTCACTATAGAAATACATCATATAAATACACGCGCAATAAATGCGTATATCATCATCTGACACTATCTAATTTAAATATTCATTCATTCATTCATTCATTCATTTTGGCACAGGGACCCAAGCTGAGTCTAGGCCTCCGATAATAAACTTAGCCATTTTAGTCTATCTTGTGCCATCTCCTGCCAATCGTCGGCTTGAAGTTCGCGTAGGTCTTTTCCAACTTCATCACTCCAGCGGTATCAAGGACGGCCGACTGGGCGTCGACAAGTTGGCCGTTCCAAGTATGCTCGTTTCACTGCACGATTTTCTTCCATTATTTTTCTACATGGCCAAGCCAGCGAAGCCTTTGAGCTTTGATATCACCTACAATATTTTGCTCAGCAAAGAACTCTTCTACCTCTTCATTCTTCCCTTTTCTCCAGATTCCGTCCACGTTTTGTATTGGCCCTAATATCTTCCTGAGCACCTTTTTAATATTACACAATTTTAAATATAAGCTGTATTTAATAAGATCGGAGCCCAGAACCACTCTTAGGCATGTAATATCAATTGCCGCTTATCTTCCGCAGTCTTTAATGTTAAGTACAACTTATGTATTTTTATAAAAAATTTGACAATAAAAAAAAAACGGGGAACAATACAAGCCGAAAACCAAACAGCTGATGGAGAGTAGCCATATTGTTTTGCACTTGTTTAAACTCTACATGACAGCTGACCTCCCTCGACCGATTAAACTTTCTAATGGCATAAATTCATATTTATATATCAACTGCCATACATATTACGAAATAATCGATAAAGATGGTTAAAACTAAGAATCATGGATTAAACTGCGGTGATATTACGGGCCTTGATCGGATAAAATATGTTTAAGAAATATTTTTATTATATAATTTACATCTTATTATTATGCAAACGGGAAAAATATCAACTTAGACTTCTAATTAAGTGTTATATATATCTTTCTATCTATATATTAGTTTTTTTGTTTTTGTACCCAATAAAATTAAAATAACGTAGGTATAAATAATATTTATTGAAAGCTTTATTATGTCCGCATGTTGTTAATAATTAAGGTAATAAAACAAAACACTTTCAGTTTTAATCAAAAATATAATAAAAATACAATTTTAATACAAAATAACCCTCCTCAAAACATTATTAGGTAAAACATCTAAATTATGATAGAAAACACGGATAAGAACACTTTCCGTCCAAAACCCTAAAAGCCGAGATTATCAAAGCCAGCAAGCATCTCCACTGAAGGGAGAAAATATTAATAAACACGGAAAATGAAAACGAGCCAAAAAAACATCTGAGTGAGCGGAACACAAAGATATTAGGTCAGAGGGAAATGGCGAACCGTAACATTTGAGGACATAATTTAACCACCAAACAATGACCCACCGTCCGGTTTAACAAGCACAAAAGACGCAGTATTTTCATTTAAAAAGTACCTAAACTCAACATTAAAGTACCTGTACGAAACTAAAAAAAAATTGGACATCAAAGTAACCAGCAACTTAATAACAAACAGCTTAAACATGCATCCAATTAAAATTATGAAATCCCATCAATTTTTGATTTTTGATTTTCACATTTTATTTTTAACCTGATGGATTGAATGGATAATAATCCTATGTTATAGTTAACCACACGTTGCAGTTCCTGGAAAAGTAGGTTGATTTATGCGAAACATCTATATGTATATATATATATATATATATATATATATATATATATTATCGACCAAATATGGCGAATCGTGAGTGAACGGGTACAACTATTAATATACAATATACCGTTACCGTACCGTACCGTAGCTATAATTTACAAGAGAAGGAATATATCTACTTAATCTATCATTATGACTCATTAAATAATTATATATAGAAAAACAATACAGTAATGTATTGTTTTTCTACCGACTTCCAAAAAAGAAGGAGGTACTTAATTCAACTGTATGTTTTTTTTTATGTTTGTTACAATACCTTTCGACTTTGTTTGAAAGCTAGTACTTCACTTGTGGTCCCATTTAAATTTCTTTAAATTCGGTCCAGTAGTTTTTGAGATACACACCAATAAATGAAGAGAATGGAAGTCGAAATTATTTTTTTCAAATTGTACTTGTTAAAACTTTAATAGTAACTAAAAACTGTATCCATTACGAGTATGTTAGTGTTACAAGTCTATTGAGTGGACATTTTTACTCCTTACTTCTGTTACCTATATTGAATATTCTTCTCTTCAAATATAAAATAATATTTACGAATCATTAGAGTAAATTTATATTTTGAGTTACAATATTTTATCTTCATAACGCAAAACCGTTCTCGATTTGTACTAACAAGAGACAACAACAAGCCAAAATCATATATTTCAATAATGTAACTATATGTATAATAAAATAAAAACCATAGATTATAATGGATTATGTCACTGCTTTTTGAAAATATTTTTTTACATAATCTGTGTACTGAAGCTATTACTCCATACTAACATTGGAAATCTCCGACATTAATGCATTTTTTGCATTTTTGCTCCAGGACAACATAGCTGGTCATCATGAAAACCCCAAGTTCATAGTTTGAGAACTGCTCCAGCTTCAATTCTGCATTGAGCAAGTATGGCAACATCAGACTTCAAATTATATACATCTAGCTGAAGCAGTACATTAGATACTGACAGATTTATTGCTATGCATGAAATTGAAGAACTTGGAGATAGCTGATATGTGCATAACTGTCATAGGGTATACACAAGTATATTGTGCACTGTGGTAAATGGGAATGAGAAGAGAAATGAGACTCATTTTATATTTATATTTAACATTTCAAAAATACTTTTTAGATATACTATAACAAAAGTAAATTGTCGCTAGTTTGGAGCTACAGACATTCACATACATCAAACTTATAATAGTCATCATTTTTCGTCGAGGTTCAAAAGAAAACACAAACACCAGTACAACAGCATTACTAAAATATGACTATATAAAATATATTTACGCCAATATATAAAATACATATTTAATTAAATACTTATCTTTACCATTTTCACTAAGCATATCAAAATTATTTTTATAACGGATTTAAGTCAAAATAAAAAAAAGTGAAAACACACATATTTAAGACTTTAGTTGGCTCATGCACATATTTGTGGTTTAAGGCTGAGACAATGTAATTTTGATTACTTAAAAATGCGCAATACAATTGTCAACAATTTCAAAATAACCACTTGTGTCACAGAGCAGGATAATACAAAACAAAACTAAAATAAAATTATTCTAATATTTACTTTTCTCGGTGCCTCTTCAACCAATGAAGGTTGGCAATCAGCTTTCCATACTCATCTCTATCGTTGGCGAGGCGAAAAAGACCAGCGGCGCTCGCTACCAAAAACAAAAATACGAAATAAATAATTTAATTATATTGTTTGCTTTGTACATTATGCCTGAGTTCAGTGTGAATCATCATAAAAGTAAATGTTAGAATAGATAAACGACCCCAACATAAGTCAAATTATTTACAACCAAAAAAATGCATTTAGAAATATTTTAATAGTGAATGGCTTTGACTTTAAAAGATTATTATTAGACGATGACAAAAATGTTTTTTATCTCAAAGTTAATAATCATAATTTCTGAGTTTTAGGTATATAAAAATAAATTGTATTTGTTTAGGCTGACATTAGAACCCCAATTTTGTTTGTTCTAAGTATAAAATAATATTACCTGGGGCGTTATTTTGGTAACAATGTACTCGTATATAGTGTAACAATGAAACTCATTATTCTTTTAATGTGCTCTCTACGTGTTCTGCTACTTAGGTCTCTGACTGATTCTCTTTTTACTGAAAAATCTCTGACTCTGATTTTGATAAAAAGACTTTTCAAGTAAAAAATATTGGTACGTATTGTCGAGAAAGGAAAACCAACAATTAAAAAAAGTTATTCAGGCATAAAGTATACATCCTATACGCATAAAACTCAGCGCGGTATGTGTTGTACTTTCAATTTATAATTACACTATTCAATTATGAATGCGAAAGTCTGCATGGATGTTTGTTACTCAATCACGCCAGAAAATCTGAACAGATTTGGTTGTTGGTATTTAGATTACTATATTTAGCTTCCGTAATACTACATATCATAAAGGATACTTTTTATCATCCTTATCATCATCCACGACACGGGACGCATATTATATATTGATGGAAACAGGAGCTAGTATTCGATTCATGAGCAAAGGATCTGCAGGACTAGTAAAATTCAAACAGGCGTGTTCAAAGATGAATATAATACTTAGGGCATGATTCCGCTCACGCTACAGACAAAAATGAGTCTACGAACTTTACTTTACTACGCAACGTCACGTGACTTTTCTAAAGGTAATGCCAACGTCATACATTTTGAAGTTGTCGTTTGGCGTTAACGATAACTTATGTAACTAATGTCTAGGCCTGCTGGCCACTCAAATATTTAAGGCTTTCCATGACATTACAACTGATATATGCGGTTGTCTATAATTACTTTGATGCAATACAAGTTGTATCAAATTTATTTATGATGAGGTGTGCTGCTTACAAAGCTAAATCACTGTTTTCCACCACGATCTGTGTAACAGCCACCAACGCTTTTTTATCCAATGTTTCCTTCCGCCCCTAGTACTCCGTTACTGTAATTGCCATTTGTGGTTCTATGAATAAAACATCTGCTTACTTAGATTCGCCGCATTCGATTCTGGTTAACATATTTCTTATTTAATGGAGATGGACCGTGGAATATAGTGCCGTCTAAGAACTAACTTACATTATGCATGCTTCATGTTAGCTTGCAAATAATTAAAGTAAAGGCTTTTGTCGTGACTAGGTAGCGACCCGGCGTAACTGTTGCTGTAGGTACAGAGGTATTAGCATGAGAACCAGGTAACTGTAAACACATATATCATAGCTTTTCCTTATAAAGAACAAGCGTTAAATATATCAAAGATATTAGATCTACTAGAGCATGTTTAGTAAAGGGTTCCGTAGCTGTAAACTAATGCGTGATGATTGAAGGATTCATCAATATAATATTTTTTTGTGAATAATATTATTATAATATTTGTAACAATTCTCTGATCTTTCCTTGATATTCATTATCTCATCTCATATATCATTATCATTAAGTATATTATATTAGTAAATATGATAAACTTTAAAACATAATTTAAACAGAGCATTAGGCATTTTGTCCATTAAAAATATTCCGTTTCGAATTGTATTGCATACCTGCTTTCTATACTTAAGTATTTTTGAGATGAAATTTGTAACTCAGTTGTACACCAAATATATATATATGTTCGTCGCTTCTACCAATACTATGTTGGTCGTTACTTTGCAAACCAATAGGGCTAAACAATTGTTGACACAAGCGGCTAGAAATATGCTGTCTAGTATGTTTATGAAAAGGATTGTGATTTACGTTTTTTTTGACTTTTTTAAAATATTTTCTTAGAGCCAGGTAAAAAAAAAACAATAATCATAGTATGTTTATTATTTTTTATAACTTACAAAAAACATGATTATTTGTAAAGGTGTTTAACACACGCCATTGAATTCGACTTCCTATTGGTAGAGCAGAGCGAATGCAGACACATTCAACATCATGTCAAAGTTTTTTTTTCTCTCTCTCTCTCTGGTTTTTTATTTATTTATTTAAAGAACTTTGTCGCTGAGCGACCACATTGTACCGAAAATTGAACTCATGCGTTAGTACATTTGCCATTTCTTATCAAAGTTGCATCAAGTAAGATTTTTATTTTATATATATATATATAGTTACAAACCGTTAACAATCAATAATCTACCATTTACAGGTGAAAACTGTATGGAACACAAATATAGGCTAATGAAACAACATCAAAATAACCATTGTTGGGTTTTTTCTCGCCAATAAACAGTACTTCTTTCAGAATATACAGTGTTCTGAAAACTAATTATCTAGAAGGGCACTCACAATGTCATAAAACAAAATTTAAAAAATACATCTATAACAAATAATCTGCAATATAACTCTGTCTTACGATAGGTGATTATTATCGACTCTATCCTTGTAAAAAATAAAGCTACTTGATAAACCTGCAAAATTTCAAAACCGATCTCAAAAGCTTGACTTCTTCTGAAGAAACATAATATAATAATATGCTCATCAGAGAGTGCTCATTTTTATAAAGGTTTCGTTTGGATTAAGGATGTTGGAAATTGACCCTAACTATTTATAAGAAGGAATGAACGCCTGCCATTGTTCTTTCTCTAGTACAGTCGCCTGCAATACGATGTATTCATTTCACAAATTTTAAAAGTGCCCCAGTCTTTCATATTCTAAAATTAAGTTATTTATATTATTCTAATGTTTAAAATAATCTTTATCTATATTGTTATAAAGTGTAGTACTGTATCATAGTTGATAAAATATACCCTTGCATTACAGTTTGAAATGAAAATGGCGTAATGTATATATCTTATTGCAGGCGACTGTACATTATAGATAAGTATGCAAATACATTACGCAGGATAACAACACTCCAAATATTGGACTTGGCCAAGCTTAAACTTGGCCATATGCCAATGCGTTTACTTTTCACTTATACAGCGGCGAAAACAAATCAACATTATCTTTGTGTTGAGCTGACTTAGGAACAATTTATGTAATCCCAGATGTGCGCTGATACAACTCCTCTGAAAAAGAAGACAGTTTGGCTTTAGAATAGATTAAAAATGTGTCAAAATGAATAATAAGCAGTTCTTCTGCAGCAATGCAACGCAATTGTAAGAATTACAATATTGGATTCTTATAATGCATCGGACATGTATGTCAAATCTTAGACAACAATATGGGAAAACACTGTCTCTCATGATGCAGGTTCTATCCTAGTATGGGAGGCGATGTTCCATGTGATATTGTGAAAAGTTTGTGATTCTTATACTCGTAGTGCATCGCAAATTTATGTCAAATCTTAGACAACAATATGGGAAAACACTGTCTCTCATGATGCAGGTTCTATCCTAGTATGGGAGGCAATGTTCCATGTAATATTGTGAAATGTTTGTGATTCTTATACTCGTAGTGCATCGCAAATTTATGTCAAATCTTAGACAACAATATGGGAAAACACTGTCTCTCATGATGCAGGTTCTATCCTAGTATGGGAGGCAATGTTTCATGTAATATTGTGAAATGTTTGTGATTCTTATACTCGTAGTGCATCGCAAATTTATGTCAAATCTTAGACAACAATATGGGAAAACACTGTCTCTCATGATGCAGGTTCTATCCTAGTATGGGAGGCAATGTTCCATGTAATATTGTGAAATGTTTGTGATTCTTATACTCGTAGTGCATCGCAAATTTATGTCAAATCTTAGACAACAATATGGGAAAACACTGTCTCTCATGATGCAGGTTCTATCCTAGTATGGGAGGCAATGTTCCATGTAATATTGTGAAATGTTTGTGATTCTTATACTCGTAGTGCATCGCAAATTTATGTCAAATCTTAGACAACAATATGGGAAAACACTGTCTCTCATGATGCAGGTTCTATCCTAGTATGGGAGGCAATGTTCCATGTGATATTGTGAAAAGTTTGTGATTCTTATACTCGTAGTGCATCGCAAATTTATGTCAAATCTTAGACAACAATATGGGAAAACACTGTCTCTCATGATGCAGGTTCTATCCTAGTATGGGAGGCAATGTTTCATGTAATATTGTGAAATGTTTGTGATTCTTATACTCGTAGTGCATCGCAAATTTATGTCAAATCTTAGACAACAATATGGGAAAACACTGTCTCTCATGATGCAGGTTCTATCCTAGTATGGGAGGCAATGTTCCATGTAATATTGTGAAATGTTTGTGATTCTTATACTCGTAGTGCATCGCAAATTTATGTCAAATCTTAGACAACAATATGGGAAAACACTGTCTCTCATGATGCAGGTTCAATCCTAGTATGGGAGGCAATGTTCCATGTGATATTGTGAAAAGTTTGTGATTCTTATACTCGTAGTGCATCGCAAATATATGTCAAATCTTAGACAACAATATGGGAAAACACTGTCTCTCATGATGCAGGTTCTATCCTAGTATGGGAGGCAATGTTCCATGTGATATTGTGAAAAGTTTGTGATTCTTATACTCGTAGTGCATCGCAAATTTATGTCAAATCTTAGACAACAATATGGGAAAACACTGTCTCTCATGATGCAGGTTCTATCCTAGTATGGGAGGCAATGTTTCATGTAATATTGTGAAATGTTTGTGATTCTTATACTCGTAGTGCATCGCAAATTTATGTCAAATCTTAGACAACAATATGGGAAAACACTGTCTCTCATGATGCAGGTTCTATCCTAGTATGGGAGGCAATGTTCCATGTAATATTGTGAAATGTTTGTGATTCTTATACTCGTAGTGCATCGCAAATTTATGTCAAATCTTAGACAACAATATGGGAAAACACTGTCTCTCATGATGCAGGTTCTATCCTAGTATGGGAGGCAATGTTCCATGTGATATTGTGAAAAGTTTGTGATTCTTATACTCGTAGTGCATCGCAAATTTATGTCAAATCTTAGACAACAATATGGGAAAACACTGTCTCTCATGATGCAGGTTCTATCCTAGTATGGGAGGCAATGTTTCATGTAATATTGTGAAATGTTTGTGATTCTTATACTCGTAGTGCATCGCAAATTTATGTCAAATCTTAGACAACAATATGGGAAAACACTGTCTCTCATGATGCAGGTTCTATCCTAGTATGGGAGGCAATGTTCCATGTAATATTGTGAAATGTTTGTGATTCTTATACTCGTAGTGCATCGCAAATTTATGTCAAATCTTAGACAACAATATGGGAAAACACTGTCTCTCATGATGCAGGTTCTATCCTAGTATGGGAGGCAATGTTCCATGTAATATTGTGAAATGTTTGTGATTCTTATACTCGTAGTGCATCGCAAATTTATGTCAAATCTTAGACAACAATATGGGAAAACACTGTCTCTCATGATGCAGGTTCTATCCTAGTATGGGAGGCAATGTTCCATGTGATATTGTGAAAAGTTTGTGATTCTTATACTCGTAGTGCATCGCAAATATATGTCAAATCTTAGACAACAATATGGGAAAACACTGTCTCTCATGATGCAGGTTCTATTTTAATAGGGGAGGCAATGTTCCATGTGATATTGTGAAAAGTTTGTGATTCTTATACTTGTAGTGCATCGCAAATATATGTCAAATCTTAGACAACAATATGGGAAAACACTGTCTCTCATGATGCAGGTTCTATTTTAGTAAGGGAGGCAATGTTCCATGTGATATTGTGAAAAGTTTGTGATTCTTATACTCGTAGTGCATCGCAAATATATGTCAAATCTTAGACAACAATATGGGAAAACACTGTCTCTCATGATGCAGGTTCTACACTAGTACGGGAGGCAATGTTCCATGTGATATTGTGAAAAGTTTGTGATTCTTATACTCGTAGTGCATCGCAAATTTATGTCAAATCTTAGACAACAATATGGGAAAATACTGTCTATCATCATGCAGGTTCTATCCTAGTACGGGAGGCAATGTTCACGGACTTAACGTCCGGTCTTTTACAAAAGGAATAAGTGCTGTAGCCTTAGCGTGACGGTCAACTGACGGCACGCTTGCGGACGCGCTTGACCGACGGTCCTCGTACGCATTGTGTAGCATTGTATACGCGTGCGTACGGTCGGTCGAGCACTGTAACCACTTGCGAGTTTTCATACAAATGACAAGCGCTACCGACGTATGGACCGACGGTCGGTCGAGCACTGAAAGCGGCCTTAAACTTAGAGGCTTGTTTAATAATAAAAAAAAGGTGTATGAAAAGATACCAGTTGTAAAAATACCAGAAAAAATTAGAATGAAGGGTAATATTATAGTAGATCTACGCAAATGGATAGTACACAAATGGATAAGTTAGTTAGGCTATTGATATGAACTATTAGTTAGAAGGGCCATATTTGGTAAGGCACCTGTCAATTTTAATTTAAAATAAAAATATTGAGGCAGGTGGTAAAATACAGGGCAAGAAAAGGAGTCGTCGTAAGGTGTGATGTGCGAGAGGAGCGAGTCACGAAACTCCGAGACAGCGTCTCTCATGCAGTGGTGGCAGTGTCACGACACTCAGGCAGCTGCACGTATTTTGCCGACGACAGCTCGGACGCGATTGGCGATTTCGTCAGGCCGGCGATTAAAGCATCCGAATATCGAATAATAGAGATCACATGGATAATCTCAAAATGGTGATAAATACCGAAATGAAGAGATCGTGAAAGCTATGTTAAAAGGATACGGCAAAGGCGTGAACCTGAGGCCAGTACTTCTGGCCAATAGCGTACACATAAGTATAAAATTAGGAAATATTGTTCACTAGCAATAGATTTATGTATTTACAAAAGAAAAAAAAATGGACTCACTTTAGTTTTTAAGCAATTTCCACCATAGCTTAAGAATGTTTATTGTGATGTTTGGAGAATGAATCCCCAAGAAAAATGTAATATTAAAAAAAAAACTAAAAAAGGTACGGACCAAAGAGTCTGTAGTGTGGAAGAATAATTAAATAAAAAAAAAGTGTGATGTGGTTTCACTCGAGCACTACTTCTGGCGTTATACCCGTTAACATTTCCACCCTTTATAGGGTTCCGTACCCAAAGAGTAAAACGGAACCCTATTACTAAAACTCCGTTGTCCGTCCGTCTGTCTGTCCATCCGTCACTGAGCCGTATCTCATGAACCGTGATAGACAGACAATTGAAGTTTTCACACATGATGTATTTAAATACCCACCATAACAACAAATACTATAAAAAACAGAATAGAAGGGGGCTCCCATACCACAAACGTGTTTTTTTTTTCGTATGTTTTTGCTCGATATTGAAAACGGCAACATGTAGACGCTTGAAATATTCACATATTATTGAATTATATTATTGTTTTTAAAAATAAATACTTAAATTAAAATAAAATTAATATTAAAGGGGGTTCCCAAATCGTATTATTTTGCTCGATATTGATAACGGCAACAGTTACACCCTTGAAATACTCACAGAAAATTGAGTTATATTATTCACTTTATAAATAAATATTTTAATTAAAATACAATTAATATGTAAGGGATATGCATCCCATTAAGCAAACGTGATTTATTCCAATTTTTTTTGGTCTTATTCTCTGTGTGAAGGTAGAAACTTGTAATGTTTATTATAGATAATGGTACGGAACCCTTCGTGCGCGAGTCCGGCTCGCACTTGACCCGTTTTATTTCCTTTTTTAGATTTTTTGGTACTTTTTTCTAATGTTATTTAGGAAACGCTACAATCACGAGGCCCACCTGATGTTCAGTGGAAATCTCTGCCTAGAACAGATGCATTCCGTCATAAGTGACGAACTGCAATGCGCCCGTATCCTGAGACAAGTTGTTAAGTCTCATGTGGTGTGTGATTTCACCGGCAACCATACCTTCAAACCAAAACACAGTATTGCGAACATTACTGCTTCACGTTAGAAAAAGTACTACCCCGGACCGATTCTCATTCACAAAGTGTTCTACTGCTCTCGCGTTTGCACTCTCGGACTACCTATCAGTCAGGGGTCTTATTTAGCCTCACGAAGAATCAGGCTCTGATTTTTGTTGAAGTTTGAAGGCAATTATATGTGCGTACTCGTATATAGCATATCCTTCTTTCTTTCAACAAATACAATAGTAATCAATAATTGCACAAATTTTTACGACTTAAGTGAAACTTCAATATAATTAGCATAATTTTTGCATATGATCTATATACTATATACTCTAAACAATAAAACGAAACGATTACTTATCAGATGACCGAGAAGCCCTATATAAGCTTAAAACACAGACTTGACACGTTCCTTTACCAGCTACTAACAATAAATGATAATCAGAATGGTGGATTGAAAAGCAAAATATATTGTGCACTAGCGACTACCCGTGACTTCGTTCGCGTAGTAGGCTCGGCCTTCGAGCTCGCCATAACCTCCTAACTTTTCTCGGTTTTCCTTTCATAGGAACCTTTTCTTGTATGTAATTAACATAACAAAAATATAATTAGCGAGATTGTTCTATCCGTTCTCAAGTTCTAACGTGACCAGGAAAAATAGGGGTTCACTTTTATACAGGGTGTTTGGTAGAGGAACCGACAAACCCAATGAGCGTGTTCGGATTTAGTTAAAAAAATTGGGGTGTCAGGGATTTTTTTTTGGCCAACTTGTATTCTCCAAGTGGTCCTCCGAACACGCTCATTTGATTTGTCGGTCCCTCTACCAAACAGCCTATATATAGATTATATATTATAATAATAGTGATTTATATAGTGACACTATTGCTTATACGCGTAGTATACTATTAAACCAAGAGTTGCGTGTTTTACGTCGTCAACCTATTTACTAGGATTGAAGACACTTACTTGAATTAATCATGAGCTTAGTGTATTTACCTACTCTATACATAGCGTTATATAGCTAGTTTCATCCCGCTTAAAAGTTTAGTCAGAGAGTCAAACCTAATACAAAATTCAAGCACAGCGCCTTGATTGAGTGACGTAATCAAACTGGCCCACTACTACCTAGTAGTTTGACACTGGTGCGTGAGGACCAAGTCCCTGCAACTTAGAACTTATGTCACAGTGACGAAGGTCGATACAAAATGTCTGATTCGGCTTACAAACACACGCACATTAAATAGTGGGGTGACATTTGCCTACGTAAAGTGAGCGCAAAAAGCAATATAGTATCCCACCCCACGATCCTACCTTAACTCGTATTTTAAGTTAAAATACTAGTTCAGATGGATCAGAAGGATTATAGTAATAACGAAATTGCTTAGTGAGACATTTCAAAGTAGTTATTACTATTATTAATTTATAGATGAGTATAGATATACCTACTCAACTCATAGCGAGTAGATACTATACTTTCAAGTAAGTATGTAATGAAAGAAACTAATCTTATGCAACAAATACCTACTGAAAACACATAAACAAGCTTAGATTCTAGATTTAGCGGTTCTGGAGTCTGGAGGCATTTTAAGAGAAGGATGACTAAAATACATCAAGTTGGCAATCCGTAGGTACCTTACGATGAAAGTCACTGACATAGCTCAGAAGATTAGCCAGTTGAAGTGGCAGTGGGCAGGGCACATAGCACGTAGAACAGATGGCCGATGGGGCCGAAAGGTTCTGGAGTGGAGACCACGGACCGGCAAGCGCAGCGTAGGTCGTCTACCGACACGGTGGACAGACGACCTGATGAAGGTCGCAGGACGACGTTGGATGC
This sequence comes from Selenia dentaria, assembly GCA_917880725.1. Taxonomy (NCBI): domain Eukaryota; kingdom Metazoa; phylum Arthropoda; class Insecta; order Lepidoptera; family Geometridae; genus Selenia; species Selenia dentaria. The sequence goes on along the minus strand of OU862888.1, from coordinate 11,688,518 downwards.
AGGCCGCTTCCAACCGGTCCTTTTGGAAAATCATGGGGGAGGCCTATGTTCAGCAGTGGACGTCCTACGGCTGAGATGATGATGATGAGGTACCTTAGGTATAGTATCGTACGAGTTCATACTTTGTTATATACATTCTAGGTCTAAGTGCACTGCTATATCCTTTGACCACGTACAATCTAACACGGGTAATTAATTCAATTAGATCAGCTGGAATTGCACACCCAACCCAAATGGTACTGTAACATAAGGAAAGGGGGCGTACATAAATTACGTGAGGTGTTTTTTTTAAATTTTCTGACGCGCGTTCGGCTGACAGTGGCGCGAAAACAAAGGACGGGCTACACTGTACCGTAAATTCAGATTAAATTGAGCTATTTGGTGTAATACAAATATGGTGGTTTGACAGTCAGTAAATGTATAACGTCGAAGTATGAATGAAATTATTTTCTTTCGAACGAATTAGTGAATGATCTTAATCGTATTACGCGATTACGCTCAAGATTAAATCTTAAGCATGTACAATCTGGATTAAATGGACCAAAATAGTATATTTTTTTTTTGTTTCAATCAGAAAAAAAATTGCGTGATATTTGCCGAGACCCCCCCCCTCTCTCCAACGTAAGATTAAATGAGATTTGACTCGACCCCCTCCCCCCCTTAAACACCTCACGTAATTTATGGACGCCCCCAAACGTGTTTTGAAACTACGCATTGTCTTCTCGTTTCGAGCCGGGAATCCCACTTTTCTTAAAGTTATTAGGTTTTGCAAATTGTCTGTAAAAAGTGCTGTTTTTTGGTGAGACATTAAAATGTAATTACAAATGTGGGTGAAAATTGATTTTTATCTGTTTCACACGGCTGATTAACTAAAGTATTCATCCAAGCATTTAACATGAGAGGACGGAGTTTTTCTCCGCCATGGGGATGCGAGTCGTAAAACAAGCAACTTAGGTGGTAAGTGTAATATGCAAGGGACTGTCTTGATTGGTACTACTGCATAGCGAGATATTCTGCCACAAAGCATGCTAAAAATTTAATATTGCAAAAGTGTTATTTTGATAGGGTGTGACGGGCGCTATAGCAAGTGGACTCAGTAGGCAAATCGGAATCAGAAACGAATGTCTTGGGGTGACGAAAGCATTCAAACTTCACTTTTAACCTCAGGAGCCGTAGCACAAAAGTATTCGGATCGCAAACGTCAACGCGCTCGCTTCGGCGTACAAACTATGAGTTATCTGTGTCCCAGTTGCCATAAGTGACAGTTTGTACTGTTTCACGTGAACGATACGTTACGTTATACTTACGCAGTTATTCGTGCTTGGCCCACTGGTGGCGCTGCAACTGTCCTGGACTTTTCTTCACGTCATAGTAAAAAAAGTTTAAGACTCACTACTGTTACCTAGGTAAATGTACTGTCCCCGTGGTGGTGTGGTGTGTCAATTGACAAATGGTCGACGCGTTGCCTAACAAACAACCGCGTTCCACGTAATAGAATTAACTGTTCTGATTAATCGACCCATGTTTCGATTGCGGTAGGTGTAATGGGGCGATACGATCATTGTTTTGAATGGTGCGGGCACTGTGAACTTTTATTTCCAATTTATTAATTTATAACATTTATGTTCGAAACGAGAAGGTTATACGGTGTTTCCACACATTCACACAGACTCAGTAAAAGATGATCGGGTAATTGCAAATTTTTAATGGTGACGCAAAATTATGACATTTATTGGGTTTAGTAATTACTAATGACTGCCCGCGATTTCGTTCGCGTAGTAGGTTCTACCTTCAGCCTCGCCATAACCTCCCGTCTTTTCTGGATTTTACTTTCATAAGAACCTGCTCCTGGCAATAATTAACCCAACAAAAAAAATTGGCGTAATCTGTCATGTGGTTTTCAAGTTATAGCGCGACCAGCCGTGCGATTCTCTAAGAGTAAACATCGTTGCATCTTGGACAACATCCGTAAAACAAATGACGAGATTACAAGGAACGTTGAAAAAACAACCTTGTGTACAAAGGCGATATCTCATAAAGTATTTGACATCGGTGAGCTCGTCGACGAGAGCATCGACGAATCATTAAAGAATCGCACGGCTGGAAAAATAGGGGTTTATTTTTTATATGATCGATATATGTAAGAGGTAAAGCGTCTAAATTTTAATGGTTCTATGATAAAATAAAAATCATTTATATATAGAAGGGATCAGATTTACAACAGCTTTGTCGTAGATTAATGTTGTTTGAATACTGTTTACACCTCAAATGTGAATATCCTTACACCTTACCGGTCTTAAGAGATTGACCGACATCTTCCAGCAAGACTGTTTAAGTAGAGACTATGAAGCATAGGCTCGGTCCGTATTATATTAGATAATTGTCAACTTTAATCATGGAATAAAAACGTAGGTGTTAATATTTCTGCAAACATATTCAGGCACGTAAACGCGTGATTCTTAAAGGAGGTAAGTAGACATGCAATCTTCGAGCAATAATTACTTTTGTCGAAGCATAAATATATTATTTTGCCTCTATTTATATAAAAATGAATCCCTATTTCCTTTTATCACCCCTAAACTTGAAAACGACTTTATTCTTTAACACTTTTTTTATTTTTTTGTCTCAATACAGGGGTGGCTTAGGTAAAAAAATAATCATTATCAACAACACCCATCATCAATTGAGTAATACCGTTTACAAGAAATAAAATGAATGAAATATCACAGAATATTAACATGCTAGAATTTTATTTTAAAACTAGCTGAACCGCCGGCGGCTTCGCTCGCGTGGCACCGGGGCTTATTCGGGTAAACTATCTCACGGGAACTTTTTAATCTACCGGGATCAAAAGTATTCTACGAGTATAATGTTGACCAGGGATATAAGCTACCACCATACAAATTTTGTTTAAATCGGTCCAGCCGTTTAGGAGTAATCTCTGTCTGTTTTAATACAGACAGATGAACAGAATAAACAAACAAAAAAAATTGAAAAAAATCTAGATTATAGTTCTATTTTTCTTCTTACATCCCCCTGAGTTAGTTTTTAGCATCTCTTTTTATTGCACAGAAATTGGACCTCTACAGTTTTATTATATGTTTTGAAATATGTACGGGTAAAAGGCAAGAATAGAGTTCAAATGAAGCGTTTCAAGTTCAATTGAAGATGTCGAAGAAAATATTACAAGGATAAAAACTGAAACATATTGAATACAAAACAGCGTCTTGTTCACCGTGGATTTACTACCTCGCTTCCAATAATATTGCACCGCGGGGAAACTTATTCAATTTGACTGCGGAGAAGCGGAGACAACTGTTCTTGGGTTTGAAAGGCATTGTGCCCTCGCCCGTTCGTTTTTTCATTTTATCTGCTCCTGAACAATACTTTCATTCAATCCTGTTAGACATTAGACATGCAAGGCACGCGGTGTCTCGACTGCGGGTATACAGGATTCGGTACAGTGTCGGTGGTGGTTTAAGCACTGTGAGCTCAGTAGAGGGAATAGCGAAAAGCGTTTCCTGAAAACTGGGTAGTTTATATATGATTTCACTTTTTTTTTATGTTCCAGTTGATCTGTTTACGATCAGTTATTGCTTTTCTGGCATTCAACACATGTCATTATATTTATCGATCTTATGACGTTCAACAATCGTTGAAAATACAACATTTTTGTATCGTTTTAAACGTTTTAAATTTGTTTATTATCTCGTGTAATATAGTCTGAAAACATAAGAACTCTAATTTTAAAAGCATATTTAACTTGTTGCGCATGCTTTCTGTTTAAAATTTGTAGATTGTACGTTTGTCAAGCCCGTGTCATCAGAAGTGAGCTAAAATTGTACACACCTTAAAACCACCTTAAATTTCTAATTTATGGCGGGACCATGAGAAATTTAATGACTACACAAAAAGGTACAGTAAAGTTTCGATTTATTCCGATTATAGTATCCATTACTTATTCTATTAAAAACTCGTCTAGATGAACATACAAGTATTTGTCAACAAAAAACTTAGGTAGTTCATGTACGCAGGTGACTCCCTACTAATACATACGTATACAAAACCCCTAATTCAAATAAATGTATGTAAAAAAAAACATTTTAATACAAAGATGTAACAGTATATTTTCGCAGTAAGACTGGTATGATCTAGCTGAGACTTTGCATAACCTATTAGTATATCGCTGATGATTTCATAAAGTCAATCATTTGGTATCGGTCCGGGAGCAATAGCACTAACGTTAACTAACGTTGGAAGTTTGAAACCACTATTACTTAGAAAGTACTTGATGCTCTAGTCAGGTTTGTCTCCTAAACAGGAAGTGAACGTACTATCGGTTACTAATTGGCTGCACGATGTACTGTGCCTCGGATCCCGCTATACTTTACGACTAGACGTTGCCGGTTTGACAAAATCAGAGTGTGCCAGACTGGTCTGCAAGTTGAATAACGAAACCATTCAGTCCCTTTTCCCTAATGACGTCATTAACAACACCCCGCATGTTTCTGAATACGACTGCTTTGCTTTTTAGTGGCACTATTTGATCGATGTGTGTCTATACAGGCTGACTGGTTGAACACTTTACATATTGATATATAGTGCTCAGTACTCGATTCTCGTTCTAATTAAGAAAAAAAAATAGGTGCCTAATATTTACCTAATTTAACTTTAATTGTCTACTCAAAACAATAAACATGGTCACTCGCGGCGCGCGTGTAGTAATAAAATTTGCCTTAGCGCGGCAAGGTAAGTACTTGTTTGTTTACACCGGCGCGGCGCGGCCGGGCGGGCGGCCGACGATCGCGGCATCCTTTGATTCCTGTGAACGCGGCGCGGGCGGCGCGGCCCTTTGGGTCATTAACCCCGTTCGGACGCAGCTTGATTCCTTTGAACGCGGCGCGGCGCTTTGGGTCATTAACCCCGTTCGGACGGTGTCCATAATTTTCGAGTTATAGCACATTCATAGAATGAAGGTTTCCTCTGTAGTTTAACGGTATTTTTTTAATTTTATTTTTTTAGACGTTTCATGTGACCATGAATTATCATGTCCTTGTTTATGTAAAGTGTTCAACCAGTCAGTCTGTATATCTGATATATGATGAGCTATAATTATGATAATGATGAGATGAATCCAAAGATTGGCAGGATACCATCTATCAGAGAAAACGGTCTAGTGTACTCTTATACGGCACCAGTACTCTAAGGCCTTTATTAATAAACGGTGCGTAAACCTATATTAGGCGTTACATGCTTTGTCTTGCTTTCACGCGTGACATTTACTGCAAGCGAAAAATTGACAGATAGATGTTTTAACTACTCCGGGTGTACGCCAAGTTTATTAATAAGGCCGTAAGCGTATATCGCACGTCTAGAAATAACGTGTTATTATTGTTATGTATCTCACATTTTATATAATAACTTGCGCCTTCCTGCGACTTTGTTTGCGTAGTAGGCTCAGCCTTTGGCCTCGCTAAAACCTCTTATCTTTTCTTAATTTTGTTCTTAAGAACCTTCTTCTGACATACACAACAAAAAAAGAATTAGGAAATTGTTTCATCCGTTCTCAAGTTATAGTGTAACCAGGACAAAATAGGGGTTCATTTTTATATATATATAGACCAGCGACTGCCCGTGACATCGTTCGCGTAGTAGGCTCAGCCTTCGGCCTCGTCATAACCTCCCGTCTTTTCGTGGCTTTTCTTTCATACGACCTTTCTCCTGATAACTACACAACAAAAAAAGAACTAGCGAAATCGGTAAAGCTGTTCTCAAGTTATAGCGTGACCAGAAAAAATAGGGCTTCATATTTATATTATTGATAGAAGGTAGATTGGCAGTGACAGTGGGCAGGGCACATAGCACGCAGAACAGATGGCCGATGGGGCCGAAAGGTTCTGGAGTGGAGACCACGTACCGGCAAGCGCAGCGTAGGTCGTCCACCGACACGGTGGACAGACGACCTGAGAAAGGTCGCAGGACGACGTTGGATGCAGGCCGCTTCCAACCGGTCCTTTTGGAAAATCATGGGGGAGGCCTATGTTCAGCAGTGGACGTCCTACGGCTGAGATGATGATGATGATGAGAAGGTAGATTAGTATAATTTAATTGAAGCTTTATTTCATCGCTTTTCGAAGAGAACAGCATTGAACTGAAACATGATCTTTATTAATAACTTTAAGAAGTCATGACGATGAAAATTATAATTCGTATGTCTTTGGTATTATAGGCGTTATGAACTCTATATACGCTTCGAAATACTTGGACAGAATGTGCTTCCGCCTTTCCCTTACGGCACAGGACAGATGGACATTGGTTGTTTGTTCATACTTATGTGGAAAAACGAATACTGTAGAGGTGTATTTTTTCATAGTGTACGTAATAATAATACATATATTCTTATTACATGTATTTGACCTTTGGTAAATTTATTCGCTTAACCTAAGCAGCATGCACACGTACCTACAACTAACATCATGCATTCGTAACATGAACATTAAGTCATCAAAAGCTGGTACAAAAGCTGATAATCCGCTCTCCTAACTAACATTTCAATCCATCTTAGCATCACCCCCGTCTATTGGCACGGGTACGTGCAAATGAACCCACAAACGTCTGTTTGTCTTCATACTTTGTCGCTCGAAACTCATACATTATTGATGACCGAATGTTCTCAAAGCTCTACACGTTTGATTATTTTATAGGATCTGGAACTTTCTAGAACTACCGAACGCATATGAATAGGATAATACGAGGATGTCGTATACGAGCGAAACGAAGATCGTCTCTTCTATTTTTATATCTTTGTGGGTTACTCGTCCCTTTGTCGGGAGTATATGCGGATTTAGAGAAATCAATTCATTTCTTAGGTATTTCTATTGCTTCTTGTGGCTAAGGAGCAGCATATAGGTATGGAAGATGCAAATAATATGCAGTGCGTGAATAAGGGTAGGTATATTAAGTATTCGGCATCTTATTTGTACGATAAGTTTAGTTTTAAATTAAACACTTGTTTTGAACTATCTAGCCCGTATGTCAGTCACTTCGTGTAAAAGGCCTCAACTGTCAAAATTTTAAGTTGAAGCGGCAGCCGTTTAGACTTTGCGTTGATGAAACAGTAAGACAGTAGTTAGGTTTATATTATTTACTATCTGTGCAGTTTCACACGCGTTGTGAGGGACGATGATGATGATGAATCAAATATAGCGTATGTTACGCATAATGTAATCCTACTAGTGTGACAATTTATTCAATCAGTTCAGTAGTTTTTGCGTATCTATTACAAACAAACAAACAATCAAAACTTTTCATTTATTGTTAAATTAGTAGGAAAGGATTATAATAACGTACGAATAATTTGGCCTAGTTTGAAACGGCTTTCCTATTGCATATTTTTACATGAAAAAGCAGTTATTGTGACATAACTGTAATAGTTAGACATATGGTCTTACGGACTTTTGTAGATATAAAGATGTCTTCTATAAAACTGTAGTGAATAATTTTGCTTTATTGTCAATTGTTACCGCAGCGTACGCGATATAAGGATTTCTCAGCGTTGCTGTTGCATATTTTAACATGAAAAAGTAGTTATTGTGACATAACTGTAACATTTATACATATGCAGGAAAATTTCGATTAGATATTTATGTCCTCTACAAAACGGTAGTTTATGAATATGCTTTATTGTCAATAATTTCCGCAGCGTACGCGATATAAGGATTGTTTATGTATTTTTTTCGCACCTTGGGTTATCGAAGTTTTCAAAAAGATTCCTAACTTCTTTTTAAATATCGTAGAGCCTATGTTACTCATTGATAATATAGCCTTCTAACGGCAAAATAATTTTGGAAATCAGCCCAGTTGTTTATTCGTTACATACAAAATAAAAAAATAAAATTCTTTCCTTTATATAATATTATAGTGTAGATGTACATTATTATTATATCTAATAAGTGTAAGTAAATCCATATTTCTTTATTTTTGGAGCTGAAAAAACAGGGTATTGCTTTGTACGTTTTATCCAAACTAACTCAATGGACTAACTCAACCTGTTAAAACAATACTAACTACACTCCACAGTTTCACCCGCGTGGTGATGGATGATAATGACGATGAATCAGAATATACATAAAGTCTATGTTACTCAGAGGTAATGTAACGTTCTAATCAAATCTAATCTAAATCTTATTAATGGTTAAATATTTTTATATTCGGTCCAGTAGTTTTTAGTAGTAGTAGTAGTAGTAGTTCAGTAGTTATACAAATGTCTTAAATGTTTATTCGTTACAAACATAAAAAAATACAAACCTTTACAATATCACAAGTATAGATTGGACACTCGGATCACACCTACACACTTTTCAAAACGCTTGGCTATTTCAGTATTTTTAGTTTCTTATCGATCTATTTATAGGTATATGTATGGACTTTGCTGTATAGTTTTTTTATCACTTAACATACTTCACCTTGAACACATACATACAATCATATTCGAAAGACCTAACATACTACTAAACATCTAATTCGGAGTGGATACAACCGTGAAGTGCTCCGATGAATTTTGAAGCTCAAATTTATAATAGGTCTTTACCGAAAATAAAATTGCGTACTGGTTATTTTAGGTATTTTTTTTTCTTTTCAGTGCATATTAGTTTTATTTTTAAAATATGGAATCCATTTTAGAAAATTAGATATTTATTTAATGGTTAACGTTTTCATCGCATTTGTACGTTTTTCGTTATCATGGATACGTTAAAAATTCAAGTGGTTATGGAGTATATGTGGCAGCAAAGAGGCAGAAGCGGCACGTAAAATCAACAACGTATACGAAGCAAACACTACTAACGATCGCACCACCCTGTTATTGGTTTGCCCGCTTCCGTTCTGGAAATCTCAACCTAAGAAATGAACCCCGTGGTCGATCGAAAACTCTAGTCGACAATGGCGAATTAAAGACGGTTGTGGAAGCCAATGATTCTCAATACACAGCTGTATTAGCAGCAGCTTTCGATGTTAGCATCATAACAATATTGGTCAAATTGGCAAGGTAAAAAGCTTGAAAAAAGGGTCTCACGAATTGAATGATCATCACTTGCTCAACAGGCCTTGCACTGCTCAACTGGCACACAAACGAAGTCATATTGAATCGTATTTTTACTTGCGATGAAAAATGGATTCTGTTCGTCAATTACAAGCACTCAACAAGCTGGTTAGGTTCTGGTTCAGCACCTAAACAACGTTCCAAACGAAAACTGACCCCTAAAAAGTGATGGTCACTGTTTGGTGGTCTAGTGCTGGTGTCATTCATGAGCTTCTCACCAAACGGAATGATCATTACAGCAGATGTGTACTGTGAAGAACTGAACACAATGATGGAGAAGCTCACACATCTCCAACCAGCTTTGGTTAATCGTTCGGCTACGATTCTTCAGCACGACAAAGCGAGACCTCATACTGCACAGCAGAGTGCAACCGGCCTACAAATTGCAAGACTTGTTGGAAGTTCTCCGTCATTCACCGAACTCTTAAGACCTTGATCCTACAGACTTCTACTTTTTCCAGAATTGGGATAACTTCTTGGCGGGGAAAAATTCAATAACCGAGAGGCAGTTTAAAATGCCTTTGAAGAATTTGTTACCTCCAGTCCAGCAAACCTTTTCAAAAAATGCATCAATAAGCTACCACTAAATTGCTAACTTATATTATAATTTTTGTTTAATATTTAGTTATATAATTTTTAAATTACATTGATTAATAAAAAAAAAAAATATATAGAGTAAAAGAGCGTCAACTTATTTCATAAAAACGGCAATTTCATAGGTATAGACCTAATATAACTCATCTTCTTCCCAAATTGCATCTAAATTTGTTGAGCCATTTTACAGTAAAAGAATCACATATATCAACAGCTGATGATCACATACTCGTATATGAACAAATATCACACTGACTAACTTACTACTTGAACTCACTCCAACTTTCACATTTTTATATCAGTGTGATAACATGACAGCTGCATTTCGCGGTTCCGCTCCTGTGTGTCCTTCATAATTTTTTTTAATTAGTGTATTCTATGTATGTATTATTCCACTAGGGAAAAGTTAGTCGTCTACTTATTATTACTGTTGTCAAAACTCACATAGAGCCGCCATTTTCTTAAGATTCCAGTCAACGTTTGATTGAACTGATATTCGAAATCAAAGACTATTACAAAAGAATACCAGTCAAACCCCATTTTTAATTATTTCATGTTTAAATTCAGACACATCATTAAAATATTTTTGGCTTGTAAGAGTGACGGACATACAGACATACACTCGCATTTGTAATATTATTTTAGAAATATTGGGAATGATAATGCATTTCATTGTTTCTTCGCTATTACATTTTACTTAAAAAGTAGGTACGAAATTATTGAAAATTTAAATGAACCTAATATAAAATAATTTAAAACAGTACATGATCAACGAAGAAAATATAAATGGCCATCAACTTGTGCATTTCTTTTATAATTTCACCGGTGCGGCGCGTCGTCAGGGTGTATGGATGCGTCAAAACATGGTGATATATAAACGAGTCTCGTGGCTTGCTGCCAGACTTGACTGCTGGGAGACACAGGGCTACATAGATTGGAGAATTATCTTTCTTACCTTGTTTCTGATAACATTTATTACCTACGCCAGGCCATTGGCGTAGGTAATAAATCTTCGCACTTTACAGGTCGTCATGGCATAACATTGATGAAACTCCAGCAATTTGACATCAGTAAGTACGAGTACTATCAGTTGGAAATTCCACTATTATTTTTAATTTCAGCAAAGTATCAGTATAAATATGGCAATATTTTGTAAATAAGGAATGCATAAATTTAAATTTTATAAATTTGGAGTTCTATTTAATTTATTTAATCTGGTTATTTGTCGTCAACTTGTCAAGCTTCATGAGTGCATGAAAAAGTTTGATTTGAGTAAAACGTACACCGCATGTTGCACGACGAGTTATGTGAATATTTGTGCCCCAATATTATGAAATGAGATCTTTCGGATCCGCAACGACTACTGTGAATTTGCTTTGCATCGCTGTGCATTTACGTAGGGACCAAGAGCTCGTATTCACAAAATTTAGTACCAAGTCTCGTTGAAACATTCTTATACTAGTGGTGCTGAACTTTATTTGGGTTGAAACACTGGTGAAACATAAGTTAACATGTAGTTAAGGGAACATTTGAAATTTCTATTGAATGTGTGCCCAGTAATAGTAACTAGTTTGTTAAATTATAGCAATCTTTCACAACAAAGAACACGTAGGAAATGTATTTGTTATATCTGCCATTAAAATACAAAATATTCTGTGAAAAAAATAACTATTTCCTAGAAGTGCATATAGACAGACAGAACATCGTGGCCTTTCTGGTCCCTTGTAGTCTCGAATGTACAAGTGTGAACAGATCCCTAAATAATCGGAATTTATATTACATATTATTTAGTACCATACAGCATTTTTGTGTAGCTCGTTAATTGGTCAGATCTGTCTATATATATATATATATATAGTCAAAGTAAGCATTCAAGAGTAAAATTGGGCGAATTTGTACCAACAAGCAATTCAATCACGATCATGCAACGCCAGCAAATTGTTTCACATTTTCCTGTTCCGTATACCCTCAGCTTATAAATCCCAGCATAAATCCGCTTGGAAAACGCGAGTACTACGCCGAATCGATGTGTATGGTTTTGGCGCAGATTCTAGCCTTGTAACTCATATCGGAATGGCGCTTTTGCCATGCCTTGTTCAGTACAAACATATTGGCGATAATTTCTAATAAACAAGCTTCGAACAAACCTTCAGTACAATGGAGAGCGTGATGAAGTTCGGTAAATACAGGATCATGGTGAGTGTTGAAATTTCGCTTTAGATTATGTAGGTTTACAGTTGGTTTTCCAATGTGAGGCTGTATTGGAGCTCGCTAGTCTGCTCTCATAAGTTTTTATTAAATATACTAGAGGTGATATCCAATACATTAATATTTCATGGTATCAACAATAACTAGAAGAAAACTTAAACAAACTCGATGAAAATTGTAAAATGTTCATTTACTATTATCATTTACTAGTTTCTGTCAGCAACTTCGTCCGCGTCAAATAAGACTATCGATCCCGATCCCTCAGCAACATGTTGATTTTGAATAAAAATGGATTTGTTAATCCTAGATAATATGAGCCATCCCGGACATGTCCCATTGGATTGGGAGTTGGTAGACCCCATCCTTCTGAGCCGCTGGTCCTGCGTTCGATCGGGTTCAACCCGGACACGTCAAACAATTGTGTGCATGTCTGTTTTATCTGTGTCTGGGTTTGAATATGTATATATTTATGTATATCAGTCATCAGGTTACCATAGCACAGGTTCTGTCTAGAAATGAAATGAAATGAAACGAAATCGTTTATTCTGTATAGGCCTACGGGAGCACTTACAAATTGTCATATTACATTTATTATTTCTTAAAGCCCATCACACACGATGAAGATACTATGAAATATAAATTATCTTAGATCAGATTCGGACATATCGCTCACCATATAATTCAATGAGCGACCACACACGGTGAATATACTATAATATTTTACCTTAGAGTAGCTTAAGATGCCACCGATATTCGAACGGCATGTTAACATACGCTTAGACTACTGCAGATCATGATCTTAAGATCAAATACGGAATGTTGACAAAACCGTTGCAGTAAATGGACGTCTGGTTTTCAGTTACCGAACAAATGTATATTTTCACAATAAAAACTAATAAAGCTTCACATTATCTTATGTACTTATATTTTTTCGAACCTGTAGAAATATTTTTTGTAAATAAAAATGAAACTAACGTCTGATTAACGCGAATGTGTTAAACAAAGGAATTCATCGAAAAAGTGAGACTTTCTATCTACTAACCGAACTAGCGGTATGACAATTTTATCTTAGTAGAATTTAAAAAAAAATCTATGGGCCTAACCTCCATAGGTTTTTCTAGGTTGTAGGTACTACGTATAGATCAATCAAACTAGGTAACTACTAAATCGATGTTAGTATTCTTGATGAAATAAGGCTATGTTATACTATAAGACTAGCTGCAGCCGCGACTTCGTTCGCGTGCCCCTTTAATCAATGCTTTCAGTATAAACCCCATCAAAATTGGCCTTTTCAGAAATTACTCGGATTATAGAGGCAGACAGACAAACAATTAAAAAACTGATAGGTATCGTGCAAATAACCATATGAAAGTGCAAGAAAAAGCTGTGCTTTTTCTGAAAGATCAGTATAAAGTATAAATTCACTACTGTGTTTTATGTGATCTTCTATCCAGATTTTTCGTTTTTTACTTTTAGCTATTATGACGGTTATATCATATTCACAGTCCCAATTATCATCTGAGGAACTGCCCAACAGGTCTAGCAACAAAATACGAATCATCGAAAATAAAAAAAATATGAACACTCTGTATATTACAGTGTAAACGATCGAGACGTGCGGCTCCCGAGACGGACTTCGATAGAATGTACGCTTGCTATATATTATAGTATCTGCGCCGTGTGTGGTGGGTTAAGTTAACATAACTTTTATATTCGACGCTATAATATATATTATCTTAGTCGTGTGTGATGGGCTTAAATTGACAACCGGATCGGAACGCGACCACGACTGAGAAGATCCGGCAAGAAACTCAGCGGGCTTGTCTCTTAAATTTTTTTTATATCGCCAAATTCTTAATGTACTTATATAACAAATGTTCGTTTATGTTTAGCTCCAGTGCCTTACAAAAGAGACCATAATAATGGTATCAGTACATCAAGACACGTTACACTTTGACATGGCATTTGACACTTTGACACAATACACGAGTAGGTAGATCCTGGAGTGATCAGTCCCAAGCTGTTTTATCCTCCAAGTAATCCGAAATTTTGTAATAACCTTTTTGACAGAGTTTAGTTTTAATAGTAATTTTAAACTTATTAATAGGCAAATCTCGGATCTAGTTTTAGTTCTAGTTTAGGGCCTGAATACCTTGTGTGGATGTTGTCGAATATTATTATTATTATTAATATATATAAGTCTATTTAAACTTTCGCTAATCAAATTAATGTTTTAAGACAATTTCGGGTCTTTCGGGCACATATATTTCTATTCCAAATTTGATCCAAATTTGTTCAGCTAGCTAAATAAGCCCCATATAAGAAACATACACATCCTGAATGAATGACATCCTCATTCATATAAACTTTTGTGAATGAATGATATAATTTGATTCACTTAGTTCCACTTTTGATGTGCTAAGATAGGCGGTAAAAACGGCAAACGAGAGCCGACCAGTTGTATGCATGCTGTAAATATATGAAAATAAACCATGCAAATTTTCACACTCGCCCATAACCCATTGTCATAACGTATACCTAATGTTATACACTTGGACCGGACGCGTCCCGCACCGTTTCTGTTTACGTTCCACGTTCCGGTTGTTGCCGTTCCGGGATCGTCCGGTTGCCATTACCTAGCGGTAGGTGACTGTTTTTACTGTCAATGGTGCGGTTCCGGAGAATGGCAGTTGTTTGAAGGCCATCTGAATATGTGAATACGTAACGCGGGAGGCGTGGTTATGATAATGGAAAACTGTAAAAGAGTTTTTTGACTAGGATGTAGTGAGCCACTGTGGCTCACATTTTTTGAACATTTGAACATTTTGCAGTGATACCATTTATTCAATAGCTTCAGAAACGCCGGGATAAAGTAATATAAAATTATATGCGATTTAATCCGATAAAAGTTGTTTAATTGCAACGTATAAGAATCGCTAAGGCCTAAAGTAGCCTATACAGGTATCATCGTCATCATCAGTCCACTGCTGGACATATGCCTCTCCCAAAGCGCGCCACTGAGCCCGATTTTCGGCTCTGCTCATCCAGTGACTGCCAGCTACCTTGCGCAGATCGTCGCTCCATCTGGCTGAAGGTCGTCCCACGCTACGCTAGCCGACACGTGGTCTCCATTCGAGAACCCGTCTATTCCATGGGTTATCGGTTCTACGACTGATGTGACCAGCCCATTGCCATAAAATCCGTGTTGCCGTTTGTGCATGATTCCGTAAGGAACATTCAATGTTGTCATAAAAACTTCCTTGAGAACGCATAGTTAAATGGTAAAACCTGTAAACACTCACGTCTATCATCTAGTCGTTATACTCCGACCGGTGTTCGGGCAGCACTGATGCCCATACTCATGGAGACATTCAATACATCCAAGTTTTCGCATTTATAATACTAGTTGCGCCCTGCGGTTTCACTCGCATGGTGTTGGATAATGTTGATGATTATGACGAAAAGTATCCTCTGTGTTATTCCAGCGCCTTATATCTACATAGAAAATTTCATCAAAATCCATTTAGCCCTTCTGGCGTCACTGTGTAACAAACCTTAATCCATCCAAACAAAACAAACTTTTCATCATCATCCATCGCCCCGCGGATTCACCCGCGTGGTGATGGATGATGATAAAAAGTACATTACGATCTATTCTCAGACCTGAATATACACAAAAAGTTTCATTAAAAAACGGTCAAGCCGTTCGGAAGAGTTTTGTTGACAACACTGTGACATGCTGTTTATTTACTTTTTAAATGGGGCAACATCTACACAAAGTCTTCAGATCCCAAACTAGGCAGAGTCTGTGCTATGTCTGTACCTGATGACTGATATACATACTTAAATACATATACACACCCAGACACAGCTCAAACATACATGTTCGTACACACAAATGTTTGACCTGTCCGGGGATTGTACCCGGGGCCAGTGGCTCAGAAGGCAGAGAACTACAAACTGCGCCAACCGGCCTGGCAATTGTATATTAGAAGATTAAGATAAGATATATAGTAATATTAGTGTTATTAAAATAGTCGTGCTAACATTTCCTGTTAAATAATGTAAATAACATAAAATATTACATTAATTTTATCAAATTATATAGGATGTAATTTCCTTTTAATCAGCAAGCCCAATCCATTCATTGGACTGTTAAATAATGTTGCATATAGCAGCCCCTTCAGTACTATGTGCTTGTACATAATTTGCTTCTAATTGAACGTAACAGGGATTGTGTATATTGTGTGTGTATTATTCATTTAGCTATTCAAAGATAGGTAAAAGTTATCTCTGGTAAATAAACATGACTAGAAATAACTTATGAATAGTAATCGCATTAAATCCTAAATAAGAGACAGGCTTAAAATTTGAATCGAATTTATCTTCTCACTTTGCACTTCAGTCATATAACGCCGAAGACTTGTACACTGCAGTGCAAACAAAACCACAACGAAAAAGTGCACGCTACGTCTCAAGAAGAATGTGTGCGCAACGCCATTGTGCCCTCAGCCACCGAGTCCGCGGAGTACATTGTGTGGCTCAGATTGAATTCCTTCACCCACTCCAAGGAAATGTGATCTCGCGCAATCTGCTACGTAAATAGGTTCGTTATGATTTATGTTTTGGAGTGGAATTGGGTCGTGTATGTGATTCAATTTTGCTTAGAAGTATTTTTTGCATGGAAATTATAGAAATGGTCACATACGGATTTCGGCATTCTGTGCTTTGTTTCGATTGTACGGTTATAGGTGATAAAACAGCGTAGAGCAGACCCTTATTGCTTTATACCAGCATGTGGATGCCAGAGCTATAAGAAATTACTTGTTGTATTCTGTAGCATCGTTTTCTACGCATTTTTCAATTTCATTTACTTCCCCTCACACGGTGATGTTTTTGAAAACTCCCGCGCTGAGATTGCAGTCCAGGAGCGGCCATTGCCCTCGGCTTCTATAGGCTTATCGCGACATAGGGCGTGACTAAAGGATTTTCCTTCGAAAATCGATTAAATTACTAATCAACTAAAACAGGAACTATATTTTTTTTTCTTCTTTAGGGTACAGTACCGAATGTCCACAATGAAAGTTAAAAACTATTAAACTCTAATTACTTGGACACGATTGTTATCTTAAATGAAATCCAATACAAAAGGAATTTGAGGCAGAAATTATAAAAATTACAGTTTAATCGATTTACAATCGATTGTAGTACTGCGTTGACACATGTCGATTCCAAGGCGTCTCCTCCGTAGAAAACAATGACATTTCAACTCGAGCTCCAAAATGATGTGGCGATTCTGCGTTCCGGTTTCGTGGCGAAAAGGTGATGAAATTGTGAAGGGCCAAGCACGAGGGAAGCCTCCTGACGCTGCCCACGACGCGACCAACCGAGGAAGCCCAGCTGCGGCGTTCCGCCTGCACTATCCTTGATAAATAACCCGAAAGGTACGTGCGTTCCCCGAATGGAGGCATGTCGTCCAAGACACATATCCTTATTTTCCCTTGGAACTTGAAGTTAGAATGTAGATTTCACCTCTAGTAGGTGGATTACCCATTGATCTTACCATGTTCTGCAAGATCCCCCGAAATTAATGCAATTTGGTGAGTTTTGGACATGTGGAATTTCCAATGCCTCTTGACCAAAATTTCCATTAATATTGACTTTTGAACTAATAAAATACTTCTAAAAGCATCTCTTGGCGATTCCGCTTCTGTGGATATGCCATTTTCAGCATTTTGATTTTCTAAAACTTGAGAATTTCCTGAAATAGATTTTTACATCACTTGTTATAAATTTCCATTAATATTGACTTTTGAACAAATACAATACTTCCAAAAGCATCTCCTGGCGATTCCGCTTCTGTGGGTATGCCATTTTCAGCATTTTGATTTTCTAAAACTTGAGAATTTCCAGAAATAGATTTTTACATAACTTGTTATAAATTTCCATTAATATTGGCTTTTGAATTAATGCAATACTTCTAAAAGCATCTCCTGGCGATTCCGCTTCTGTGGATATGCCATTTTCAGCATTTTGATTTTCTAAAACTTGAGAATTTCCAGAAATAGATTTTTACATCACTTGTTAAAAATTTCCATTAATATTGACTTTTGAACAAATACAATACTTCCAAAAGCATCTCCTGGCGATTCCGCTTCTGTGGATATGCCATTTTCAGCATTTTGATTTTCTAAAACTTGAGAATTTCCAGAAATAGATTTTTACATAACTTGTTATAAATTTTCATTAATATTGGCTTTTGAATTAATGCAATACTTCTAAAAGCATCTCCTGGCGATTCCGCTTCTATGGATATGCCATTTTCAGCATTTTGATTTTCTAAAACTTGAGAATTTCCAGAAATAGATTTTTACATAACTTTTTATAAATTTCCATTAATATTGACTTGTGAACTAATACCATACTTCTAAAAGCATCTCCTGGCGATTCCGCTTCTGTGGATATGCCATTTTCAGCATTTTGATTTTCTAAAACTTGAGAATATCCAGAAATAGATTTTTACATCACTTGTTAAAAATTTCCATTAATATTGACTTTTGAACTAATACAATACTTCCAAAAGCATCTCCTGGCGATTCCGCTTCTGTGGATAAGCCATTTTCAGCATTTTGATTTTCTAAAACTTGAGAATTTCCAGAAATAGATTTTTACATAACTTGTTATAAATTTCCATTAATATTGGCTTTTGAATTAATGCAATACTTCTAAAAGCATCTCCTGGCGATTCCGCTTCTGTGGATATGCCATTTTCAGCATTTTGATTTTCTAAAACTTGAGAATTTCCAGAAATAGATTTTTACATAACTTGTTATAAATTTCCATTAATATTGGCTTTTGAATTAATGCAATACTTCTAAAAGCATCTCCTGGCGATTCCGCTTCTGTGGATATGCCATTTTCAGCATTTTGATTTTCTAAAACTTGAGAATTTCCAGAAATAGATTTTTACATAACTTGTTATAAATTTCCATTAATATTTAATTTTGAACTAATACAATACTTCAAAAAGCCTCTCCTGGCAACCCCGCTTCTGTGAATATGCCATTTTCTATATTTAGATTTTATAAAACTCAGGAAATTTAAGAAATAGTTTTACCATAATACCACCATTAATTCCTTACAATAATGTTAATTACCTAAACTATATCGAAGCAATGGATGAATTCCAGGGTGTTCCGGAGACCCCCGATACTTACTACTGTTCCGGAGACCCCCGCCACTTACTACCGTTCCGGAGACCCCAACCTTTACTACTGTTCCGGAGATCCCCGCTGTGAACCTTACTCTTACTACGGTTCCGGATACCCCGAAGCTAACGTTATCCCCACTACTGTCCTAGAGACCGTCGAAGCTACATTCCCCCTACTACTGTTCCGGATATTCCGGTATCTACTGTTCCGGTATCCACCGTTCCGGTCTCGGAGACAAGGCTGCCCGAGAACTCCCTCTTACACTCCAAGGGTAAGCGGAGTGGACAGGTACGATTCCCACTTTTATATTCCTTCAAGAAACGGCAACCGTCTTGGACTTACTCGTCACTTGAACTTAAAAATTAAATTTACCTAACCCGTTGAACTCGACCAAACGACACCACCGTCCCGTAACTGTATGATTACTAGTGATTCCAGGAACTCCCCTGGCTTTTAATTGTATAGCTTCCTTTTCAAGTTAATAAAACTCTATCATAGGGGGTTTAATTGTATAGCTTCCTTTTCAAGTTAATAAAACTCTCCGAAGTTAAGTGGAAAAACGTACTTTTATTTAAACAAACTGCATTATTCCTTGAAACATAGAATTAGGGAGAAATCAGGTTACAATATGGCGCCCGAACAGGGACCTGAACCCTGGACCCTTGGATATGATAGAGATTTATTAACTTGACCCCCTATGATAGCTGGGCTTCCTCGGTTGGTCGCGCCGTGGGCAGCGTCAGGAGGCTTCCCTTGTGCTTGGCCCTTCACAATTTCATCACCTTTTCGCCACGAAACCGGAACGCAGAATCGCCACATCATTTTGGAGCTCGAGTTGAAATGTCATTGTTTTCTACGGAGGAGACGCCTTGGAATCGACTTGTGTCAACGCAGTACTACAATCAATTGTAAATCGATTAAACTGTAATTTTTATAATTTCTGCCTCAAATTCCTTTTGTATTGGATTTCATTAAAGATAACAATCGTGTCCAAGTAATTAGAGTTTAATAGTTTTTTAACTTTCATTGTGGACATTCGGTACTGTACCCTAAAGAAGAAAAAAAAATATAGTTCCTGTTTTAGTTGATTAGTAATTTAATCGATTTTCGAAGGAAAATCCTTTAGTCACGCCCTATGTCGCGATAAGCCTATAGAAGCCGAGGGCAATGGCCGCTCCTGGACTGCAATCTCAGCGCGGGAGTTTTCAAAAACATCACCGTGTGAGGGGAAGTAAATGAAATTGAAAAATGCGTAGAAAACGATGCTACAATTCGTTACAAGATTTTTACTGTAGCTGACTGCCTAACCTTGGGATTTATTGTAGATAGTCCGTCGCGATACCTCTCTTGTGCGCCCAATAGGCAATTTGATTCCAATTTAATCCTAAGCACGGTATTATATAATATTACCGTGTCATAAGTAATACAGCTGCACACATGCCCACTCTTTTTTATTATTTGCCTAGCTTTTAGTTAAAGGTATACGATAATTAGTAGCAGTGTACCTAGCTTCAGCCAGGCAGTATTCGTGATAGGTTAAATTCAAACACAGTATAACAAAGCTTTACAATCCAAGTCCGGGCATGTAGAGCATATATATTTATGTTTCAGAATTATTATTACCTGGCTTGTGCATGGTAACAAATTATGGAGTGTACAATGCAGAAAGCTTGGATATTTCACCAAGGTGACCTTATTGTTACTTTTCAGGCGAGTTGCGTATTTCTTTCCTGTAAAACCTGGGTCTGTGTTTCCCGACAGATGGAATCTCCAGCCGTGTGATTCTCTAAGAGCCAAAGTCGTTGCATCTTTGACAACATCTGTGAAACAAATAACGAGTAGACAAGAAACGTTGGAAAAACAACCTTATGTAACAACGATATCTCATAAAGTATTTGACATGGGTGAGCTCGTCGACGAGCGCATCGACGAATCATTAGATAATCGCACAGCTGGTTTTTAGTTACGAGTTAGGTACTAAGTTCCTTCTTTCTGTTTCTTAGTTTTTTTTTGCTGGCGAATCACAATGTCAGATATGAGAGCTAAATTTATGCCTACAGATAAAAAGTACCTAGCTGTGAACGTAGGTAACAACCTTATACCAGAAACATAATATGCATTTTATATCCAGCTTGAATAAGTTTTTTTACTTACTTTTTTCTCTTATCACGCAGCAAATGAGAAATCATTTTAAGGTGGTTTTGCACACACGTAGTTTTATGGCCAGAGATTGGGCAAAGTACTTCGTTGGACATATAGCCAGAAGATACATTTTATCCCAGAGGAATATTTAAGTGGAGTATCATATACACTCACGCAAAGTAACTGATAAACTGCTCCACTATAGTCAATATCATCATTCCAAATATAATATAAATAAAATATAAGGTATGTTACCAAACCAAAAAAAACACGACACGTACCTAACGTACTTGTCGAATTTGCCATTAACTTTATGTCCATGTACAAACCTATTGCTTAAAGTGCAAGTAAAACACCCATTAAAAATATTTAGCCAACACAAGACGAAAACACAAAGTGACACCAAGTCACCGAGTTCTTCAAAGTAAAATTCCTTCGTAGCAATTTAAAGTTGTCCCGCGAGTCACCGCGGGGAGCGAACTTAAATCGTTTCGTTTATAGATGGCTCGCGAACGATTACCCCCATACTGCCTCATCTCAGATGATAGCACATTTCCGAGTTTATTTTGTGAAAATAGAGTTTGAGAGAAACTGTAAGTCAAGTAGTTTGTCAAAGGTAAGAAGATGTTTTATTGATCTTCATCGCATCTGGGAGCTTTGATGTTTCCGATCTTCTTGAAAAATGTCTACGATCAAATAGAAAACAATTTCATTAAGTCTGAAGAATATTAAATGCAATTTTTGTAAATAAAATAAAGAGCTGAGATTATTTCATCTAATGTATATAAAGCGCCATATTGTATATATTGCCGAGATAGGATGTCACTAATGTAGAGTGTTTGTGGGACCACTTGGGCGAGTCCAGGCCCGTTATTCTAATTCACTCGGAAACGATTCGGAGACTGAAACGGCAAATCCGTCTCTGTCATCCTGAATGTAGATGACAGAGACGGATATGCCTTTTCTGTCTCCGAATCGTTTCCGTGTGAATTAGAAAAACCAGCTGATTAGGATAGTCAATGACTGTGATCTATATAGTGGGCTATGGACCACTATATAGATTCAATATAGGCGTCAAAGACTCACTAATGAGTACCAATTATGCGTTTTGATGTAGAATAGAATAGAATAGAATACAGTTTATTTGATGTACTTCAAAGACTGTAGAGTCTTTAAAGTACACAGGCAATAGTGCCGCGTTCCAAAATATATAGAGCCTACCGAGAAGAACCGGCAATAAACTCGGCGCCGTTTGTTTTCATATAGATTTTTACAATATGTATACTTAGGTACTTCTATTATATGGGTGGCAGATAAAACCTGCCGAAGTGCAGTATTCCAAGCATCTTTGTCTTCTTTAAAATGTCGGACTTTATAATACTTATGTTTTTTTATTGAAACGTTTTTACTGTCAATAGTTTTTACAGTCGATAGTTTAGCAATGCAGCAGTGCAAGTACCGTAATAGTCGTTAAATTTGTCGAGTCGCTAAGATCGATACATTTTATGAATCGTATCACCTCTAGCAATTATGGAAGTCAAATCGACGACTTATACGATCGTCAAATTGTCGACAGTATATCGATTATTACGAATTGTTTGCATTCCACAATGCGTCCTTCAATCATTTGAATATTTCTACGAGCATTTCGCTATTTTACAGTCAAAAGAAGGCCGAAGTATATTTTTTTATTGAATACTAGCTGCGTTCGCGGTTACACCTGCATGGTGATGGATGATGACGATGTTGATGAAAATTATCCTATGTGTTAATTCAGCGCCCCATCTACCTCCATACCAAATTTTATCAAAATTGTGCAAGCCGTTTGAGCGTAAGAGAATAATGAACATCCATTCATAAGTACAAACTTTCGCGTTTATAATATTATAGGAAGATAAAACAACTAAACACTATCCCCATTCCCGTCGCCTGTCGATAAGTTAAATCGAGGTCATTTTCAAAGCAGACAAAACCATCGTTAAAATAGATTAAATAGACGATCTTGAACGTCATTTAACAGTGTCATGCTAGGGTTATCGTTATATTCGTGAAAGCTTTTCGAATTTGTCTACCGATCGCTTAATTTTGTTCCTCTCTTTCAATGATCGACAAAAGATCGATATAGCCAGTTTTTTCGAATTATGACGGATTCAAGACTCGAATTTATCGATCGGTAAGTTCGGTACTTGCACTGCTGTATCGGTCAAAATGGCTGTAACATTACAATGGTACTGATTCGCTTGTGCGTACACTAAACTAAAATTCTCTAAGATATTGGTAGTTCTTAACATGTTAACACTAAAATCCACAATCGTGTACCACTTAGAATTATAATTCTAAACATATGATTATTCTATTCAAATGTGGGTAGTTTAAAATCAGTTTAGACTAGTTTAGAGAGCACGATTTATATGACAATTAAATTTGCAATAAATATACCCACAAATAAACAGAAACAGCAAATTTAAGAATTGACATTTGGAAGCATTATACTAATTTGGACTTTAGATTTTGTAGTTTTTTGAAAACACACAAAATCACAAAAAACTACACTCATATTTTAATACCCTCTATTATATGACAGTTGCATAAACTACTGTTAATACATTTATAAAATAAAATAAGAAATCTTTGGATGGCTTTGAAAAGATAGAATTATCTAAGCACAAAAGCCAAATACAACAATTTCGCTATAAAAATGAAACAATACACACATAAAACTCTAACAAGGCTCCGAATAAAGAAAAACATACGTACCTACATACGTGCTCCCGTGCGATGTAAATGCAAAGAGCATAAAGCGAGGTTATTGCGAAGGTTCCCTTACCATGGGTTATTAAAAGATATTCTAAATATAGATAGATTGATAGAACACGTTGGAAGAACCTTTAGTCAAACAGGATAACTGTTAGATTTCATATTTTACATTATCATCCCTAAAACCATTCTGTACCATTAAACTTCGAAAATACTAAAAATAAAGACTACGAGTACGTCAAAGGTTTTAATACCTATTATTTGATTAAGAACTCTGATAGGAGAATATTATCTATTATATATCTATGTATATTATGAAAATTAACCCCTATTTTTCCTGATCACGCTGTAACTTGAGAACGGCTTTACCGATTTAATTCACCTTTTTTTTTCTTATACTTCGTAGAAAGCTCATACATTAAAAAAAAATAACAAAGATACTATGCAAACGAAGTCGCGGCCAGTCGCTACTATATATATAAATAAATGAACCCCTATTTCTCCTGGTCACGCTAAAAGATGTGACCGACTGGAACAATCTTGCAATTTTTTTTTGTTGTGATAAATATTGTCAAGAGAAGGTTCTTATGAAAGAAAATCCAAGAAAAGATGGCGCCTACTACACGAACGAAATCGCGGGCACTCTATACTAATATATATATTTTTTTAATATGTTATATTTTTTCTTCCTTCAATTAAGTTCTACTTTTAAAACACAGAAAGGAACTTATCGACACTGTAAAGAATTATTTAGAACCAAGATCCGTGGATGCATCGTTAGTCGAAACGACTGTAGATTTTGTACGTAAAACAGTTGTAGGCTTGAAAGTCGTGGATTAGAAAATAGAATAGAAAATGAATATAATATAAATATGAATAGAATGGTACTTTCAAAATTAAACATAACATAAGTAACTATTACTTAAACACGTTATCTTTATTGTTTAAAGTAAGACGCACAATTAGAACGACCCATTTTGAGTATTAAAGGCATCTATCGAAAACTTTTAATTATGTACTATCTATTTTGTGTCTGCATAAATTGTTAATTATATTTATAATTCAAGTTTAATCTCTTCTTTTAGACAAGTCATACGTCTCCTGTGAAATAAACATTATTTTGTGGTAATGAAAAAACAAGAGAATAATTATTTGTCAGTTTTAACGCCTGAAACTTTATGTTCTCCGTGGAATTTCCGATCGAGAATGTTCCTTAGATAAAAACAATCATAGACTTCACGAATTTCAGCATAACTTATTCGTCTACGAAAACATAGTAAGGGAGCTGTTTGTTTTAATGCGACACTGGCGCTATGTTATCGTTCTATATAATTGAATTCTGTCCGCTTGTACCGCCAGATGTCTTCGTCTCGAACCGGTGCACCTTGCTATGATATATTTGATAGGCGCACGATATGAAATCTGTCACTATAAACTGTTTTCTCTTGGAAAACCTGAGTTTTATCTTATTTTGTGGAATGTGCTGGAAAAGATTGTAGGTTTGTGTATATGATTTAGAACATGATGTTTCTAATAAATGTTTTTTTATTGATAGGTTTACAAAACTGGCTGTATCGCATCACTTTCTTAAAATATTTGAAATGGTATTCTCGATCACAAGCGACCAACCTACTAGATGTAAACACAACATAACTAAACATTTTTGTTATCTACTATATAAAAATAAAGTCGGGTTTTCCTTCCTGACGCTATAACTCCAGAACGCACGAACCGATTTCCACGGTTTTGCATTCGTTGGAAAGGTCTCGGGCTCCGTAAGGTTTATAGTAAAGAAAATTCAGGAAAAATAAAAAAAGCGGGAAAATCTTTTTTTCACATACAGCGCCATCTCTGATACATAGCATGTACTACAAACCAATATTTTAAGTAGATGGCGCCAAACAAAATGTTACATTAAACGAAGCCATCTGGTGGCGAAACGGAGTTCGCAGGGTTTGCTAGTTACGTATGTATTCCATAAATCATTGAATGCTATTCCATAAATCATTGTAGATCTCAATCGCTTATTGAATATTCAGATTTATCAAAATAACATACAAATAAACGATAATAATCAGCCCATTTTGTTCCCACTGCTGGGACTCGAGTCTTCCTCTCATAGAGAGGAGTTGGGCCATAATCCACCACGCGGGCCCAGTGCGGTTTGGTGGATAGGTTACTGGCCAACTCATGTCGAAGTTTTCAGGCCGCTCGAAGGCCTTCGACGTAGCCTAACGACTGTTGTCCTAAGACAAACAACTAGGACCGACGGCTTAACGTGCCCTGCGAAGCACAGAAATGCTCAGTTGAATAATGCCATTAGCGGTCACCCATCCAAGTCCTGACCGCAGCAAGTGCTGCTTAACTTGTTGATCGGTTAAGATCGCCTAGTTAACTCCGCTACGAGCGCTTCAAATAAACTATATACCAAAGATAAATAGCCGAATATGTCCAACTATAAATATTTACGGGACCTCACAGGTATGTCCCGAGGTGAGAAATTCAGTGCTGAGAAGCACTTTCAATCTTAAAAATCTACATAGCACTGTAATTATCATGCGGTCAAGCGAGACACTTCACATCAAGTAAATGTTTTGCCCGTCTATTCACTTACTGGTACTTATATAAAAATGCTTACTTCATCTGCACCTACTTCATAATTTGTGCTCCATGCGTGTTTTTATTAGTTTCAATAGTTTCGCGTATCAATAACAAATATATCTTAAAAGTGGGTTTGAGATTATATTAAACAAGCTTGTTAATTTTAAGTTTTTAAGCTATTACATAGCGCTTATTTTTTGTAAAATATGTAACTACGTAAATTGGCATAAATATCTCAGATTTGTAATTCACAAGTCACGTAAATATTGTACGTGCAAAATATTACGATTTCGTTCACACAGCATACGCTAAAGAAAGCAGTCGTGCATAAACGTAATATCGATGTACTGGAAAGTGCTGTTGCCAGAGTATTCAAATTGAGCATTTTACATATTTGCAATATTATACGCTAAGAATAAAGGTAAATAGTATAATATCTATATGAAAAATTATCCTGGTTGTCAAAACATGGACCATTTGGATCGCGGCAGTGCGCGATGCAACTCTCCACAGCTCAGCATGGCTCTGCTGCTTTTAGGGGGAGTTTCCGCTACGCTGCGTCCAAGTGTTGGAATAATATTCCACCACCGATTAGGAACCTTCAAAACATTAGTATATTTAAAATAAAACTAAGAGAATTTATCTTCACACATCAAAAATGCCAGGAAAATCAAAGACATGACACCAGTGCCATATAGTAATGTATCTAATATGACTTATGAGTAGGTATGTACTTACCCGATAATAACTTTCTCGTTTATATCTGTATGTTTAGTCATAATTTAAGATTTATATAAAAAACAAAAATTGTATGCTAGTTATTGGTGTCGATTCTGTTACTTTTATTGAACAAGTAGATAGATACAGATAGCTATTGTAGAACTAAGTATGCAGTTGTAGTGTTCATTTGTTTAATAATAATTTAAGCTGTTGTAGTATAAATCCACCGTGACGTCACAGACTGGCTCCAACGGAAGACCAGCGCTGGTTTAAACCAGCATTATGCTGAGTTGGGGACCATTTTATGACATAGCAGTAAATTGTAATTCTACTTTCTTACTTTTATCAATCAATGTTATATGCTGCCGTCATAAATAAATTATATTTCATTTCATTTCATTTCATTTCATTTCAATAGACTACCAATGGCTGCTGCGTCTATTATACTGTAACCCCTTCTCTCTTTAGGGTTTTAGCCTTTGTAATTTTCTGACACTGAATCACATGAGTAAATAAACGGAAATATAAACGGAACAGAGACAAAGCTTCATACAACCACGCGAATCGGTTACGCTACGCGGTGCATGTGTGCGTGACCAATGGCTGCTTGTCACGTACGCAGCGAGACTGGAAAAAAAACGGTTTACACGGGCACAGCCAGTGGACAATCCTAGAGTCAGCGCGACGCACCTTGTTTTGTTAGTTGTAAAATTGAATATTATAATGTAAAAACGTGGTATTTTAGTATTCATAATGGTTGTTTATTGTACTGTGTGTATGAATAATACTAGAAAAAATATGTCATTCATTAACTATCCCAATGAATAGAAGTAAGTAAATATTTGATTATTACTTTTTTATGTAAATAATAATGATAAATACTTATAAAAACGTAATACTTACTTAATCAAATATTTATCTTTAGGTATTTTATTGTATGATCCTTCTTTAAGAGGATTGCATAGCTACTTTCCATACTAAAAGAAAAAACTATTTTCTACCTCTTAACATTGTCCGATTTCAATAATTTTTTTATTCATAGAATCATCACATTATTTACTATGCCAGTACCTTTTGATTTTTTCAGTATTTCAAAATACTATAAATTTCCTTTTTCAGAAGTTATTAAAACGGATAAAATCAAAACGTACGGCATTGAGTTGAATTCAGGAAAAAAAATCATGTGTAATAAATATAATGTATAATAAGTACTATGATAGTGGGAACCTGATGCTGCAGCCAGGATTGACTCCTCACTAGGAAACTATTCAACGGGTAGTAGCACGATCACGAAATTTTGTATGTTAGTTTAATTTTGATAGTACACGTTTATTATCATGAACTACTGCTGCAGCCAGCGTTGTCTCCGAGCCAACTATTTATTGGTTAGTAGCATGGACTAAAAACGTCGTAATGGATTTTAATTTTGTTTGCTAAACTTGATCTTCACCATAAACTGCTGCTGCAGACAGGATAGTCTCCTCACGGGGAACTCGTCAACAGGTATATTAGCATGATCATGAAAATTTCGCGAACATTTCGATCTTGACATAAATGTTGTCAATATTGGCAATGAAATAATTAAACGTATTTAATATTGTAAGTTTGTTATGTCATGTCAGTGTTTCCCGTTGGATTAAGTGGTACTCACTTAAAATATATTATGTTAGATTCAGAATTTACCACAACATCAAAAGAGATGATAAATTATTAAAAAACAAAAATCTATTGTATGTAATTTGTAGAGTATTCTATCATAGTGAATAATAAGACTATTTAACAAATGTTTGTTTAATTTGCGTTCACCTATTGTGACAACCCTAGCAGAATAGGAAACACTTTTGTACGTTCTTAAGAAGCTTTGCCTCTGTTCCGTTTATTTACTCATGTGCTCTGAATCGTGAGTTTGAAAATTAGGATGTATAGGGTCTTTGTTAATTAAAGCACAATATTGAACAGGACGGTTTGAAATCGATAACTGGTCATGAAAGTGAATGAAAAAAAATACATATTTTTTAATTATTTTGAATCCTTATTCATTGCTCCCTGAAAGAACCATAGTGTGACTGAACACTAACTACGCGAGACATACCTACTTAGATACTCAGTGGATAGATTGCAAAGTCGGACGTTGACGCGCCGAGGCCCGCCGTCGTATAGGCATAGAGATCAGCTATTCAATCATAGACATCAACATTCGCAAGTAGGTGTTCGTACGTCGTTGTACCTAATATAACTAGAGCTTAGAAGCATAAGGGCGGATGCGAAGATCCGACAAAATATTTTTATTGTTTCATAAAGAAAAGCATTTCTTCCTCTTTCTGTAGCACTGACAGTGGTATTTCTATCCCTTTCTTAGGCTAAGATATTTACGTGCATAATGTCGGTTCTAACAGCTTTTCAAAAATCGTTGGAACCATAAGGTTTTATTTTCACTTCCGTCTCTCTGCGTCTAAATTGCTATATGTTTATTTTGGTGGATTGTAAGTTTGGCCCTAATGCCTCAAAATTTTATTCGCGCTAGGGCTACGTAACAGAAGTTATGCCTTTATAGTCCAAACAGATATATAAAATATTCTTCATAACTAAACTTCCGACATTATGCATCTAAGATTCCTTTGAATAACATCAAAACGGATACAGAGATGCGACTTTATCCCTTTAGTTTTAATAATTTTGTAAACGCATTGGTGGGTCGATGTGAAAATAAATCTTTATGAGCCTGAACTTTTTGAAATTCGGCGCCAAAAAGTTAGCGACATCGGGCATTATCATTGGTCGTGGCTTGGTCACAAGATCAGTTGAAAGTGCGTTGTGATTGGTCGATACGTAGGGCAATGGCGTGCCATCCGTCACTTCGCTCCTTGCTCCTTGCATGACGTATTGTTTACATTTCGTTGTTTTTTATTTTTGTCTTCGGCTCTTTGGTGTTTTATTTAAATGAATAGTGATAAAAAGTGGAGTTTTGTCATGACTTAATGATGGACGACGAAAGTGAAGTAAGTACATTTAAATAACAACAAATAAAGTGTAGGCAAACAAAATATCTAGTGATTTTTCTGAAAATCTATACCTACCACCACCGGTTGGTTATCTTGTCGCGAACAAACCAACAGTGTTTTTTACGTTACAAAGAATGATTAAAAAGCTATAATATGTTAAGAACATTAGTGCTAGTAATATAAAAATAAATTTATTTTATTTATAGCACAAGGTGTCAACGCTGGATGATTTGTTGTTAAAAAGGAAAGAACTTGTCAATTTACGCGCAAAAATTATCCAGGATAACGAAAATAAGAGGCGCAAAATAATTCAAGTTAATAGTATTTCAAACAAAACTTTTCTGAAGAATTTTCTAAAGCATCTTTGGCGCGAAACTCTACCAGAAGGATCAACTTCCCGGAAAATTTACCGCAAGTGACAGATACTGAGAAACCCATATCCACTGCGAAGTACAATGATCTGATGACTCTTATGACATGGGTACCCAAGGAATTTCATTCCTACTATAGAAATCTTCCTCACAACGGAAATACTCCGGACTTTCAAACAAGTGACTGATTAATATTATAAAATACTAAGGGTTATGTTATGTCTGATACATTATATGGTTATGTTTAATTTTTTTTCTAATAATTAGATGATATTTATTATTATGATTGATTATTTTTAAAATACCTACTTTTATTGTTGGGGAAAATCCGACTTTTTGCTTAAATAGTAACAATGATATTTTGGAAAACTAACGTCGCATTTACAACTCCATCTTGTATAGATTTAACAAAAATTTTATTTTTTCTTAAAGCATAACGTTTAATTTGGACATACAACAATACATAATATCACATTTAATAACAAACATTAGACGCAGAAAGTCGTATGTGTATTTAATAATAAGTTACACTTACACATTTAATATTTTTTGTGGCATAAAGTTGGATGTATTTTTTTTTTATAAAAGGATTTTTTTCACGATTCAGAAACATTATTTCAAAATTTTAGTAATAAGGGTAGGAAAGTACTTATTTAAGCTAAATATGTATATAGAAATAATTCACGTGTTGTTTGTATTTATTAAAATATTAGCCAATAAAATTTGAAAATTATTTTACTCTCTCCTGTAAAGTTGGCATAATACACTTCCGCCCTTATGCTTCTAAGCTCCAGTTTAGTGAGTATGTATGTCTCGCGTTACTTTTATCTGTTAACCACTTACTGTTATCTATTCTGTGATGTAGCGGCGCCGTCGTACATTCATTCACACTATGGCTTTTTCACGGAGCTGTGAATATGGGTTCATTATAATAAATTTAAAATTATATATTTTTGTCTTTAACTTTCATGATCAGTTATCGACTCCAAACCTCCTTGTTCAATATAGTGCACTAATTAATAAAAACCTAATATAGCTACCAATCATTTGGAAAAGGTTATATCCCTGTGTGGTAGTAGATAAGAACGAACCTACAAATTATTCATATTAACAACACCTTCACGTGTAAAATGATTTTCATGAAATCTAGATGGTAACTTTGGTTGGTCATGAAATAACAGATTAACGTTCAAACTACGGGAGAAATCAATTTAAAGTAAAAGTTGTAAAACATGTAAGTATTAAATAAAATTTTGAGAGAGACAAATTCACGTGTCCTCGCCCCTCGGAGGGCGGCGTTAGTCTTTAAAGTACATTATAATGAAAGATTGACGTTCATAAGTGCGTCTTTGATGCCTAAATTGAATAAATGGTTTTGACTTTGACGGGATACGAACCCGACAATCCGTGTCAGACTTCATGACCATTAGGCCACCGTGGCTTACTTTCGAGTATTTAATTTTAACTCTATATGATTTTAAGCGCCATATGAGGACGGAGTGACATCTATTGAATAGCTTCACAGCATTACTCAACTGAAGGAAGAGTTTTTACTAATACTAACTTTCTTATTATTCTCAATCCTTAAAAATTTTGTTATATGATTTTTAAAGTACTAACGCCTGCTGAGACAAAACAGTACAATTATCAGCGAAAAAAAATTCACATTCTCCAACGGGACCCGAACCCGCATCTTCTGACAATCCGTCTCAGATATGTAAATATTCTTTAAGTACCAGCAGGGCACCGCATAATATTTACTGGATTAAAGTTATATGATTATTAACGGGATATTTACCGTGGTAAGGTTGTGGAATGATTGTCGGGACTTAGGATCGAGTTCGAGTTCCAGTGATAACCGTAGCAAAAGACTAAGAAAGAGGGTAGATCGTTATGTCTGCACCTAACTTTTAAACTTTTTGACCAACCACCCGCATTCTTCAGTCTTTCCGTGAACATGGTGCATGTAACTGCGCCGAAATATCGGGAGCTCATTCCACAACCTTACCACGGTAAATATCCCGTTAATAATCATATAACTTTAGAGAACAACCGTGATAGTTTAAAACAGTGATTTACTGGATTTTTTCTCCGACCAGTTTCGAACTGATATTATTACTACTGAGCTATGGAGAGGGCTATGCTCGGGGTTTCTCTACGTGGTTGAATCAGAAATGAGGAGATCCGTGGAAAAACGAAAGTCACCGATATAGCCCAAAAGATTAGCCATTAAAGTGGCAGTGGGCAGGGCACATAGCACGCAGAACAGATGGCCGATGGACCAGAAGGTTCTGGAATGGAGACCACGGACCGGCAAGCGCAGCGTAGGTCGTCCACCGACACGGTGGACAGACGACCTGATAAAGGTCGCAGGACGACATTGGATGCAGGCCGCTTCCAACCGGTCCTTTTGGAAAATTATGGGGGAAGCATATGTTCAGCAGTGAACGTCCTACGGCTGAGATGATGATGATGATGATTATTACTATTAACATACTTACGTATGGTTTCTAAAAATGACCGCATTCACACTCGACTTAATATCTCTAATTAAACTTATCCGAGGCCAGGTGTTAATCTCCCGTTAATGCCGCGTCAAAGTGTCAACCACTAATTTCACAGTTAATTCCCTACTATTTGAAAGATGCCATCTGTTGAACGCAACGTTATACGTTAAAATCGCCCCATTTTAGCTCCATATTGACAGTTTAGTGATTTATCTTACTTGGTTTTTGCGTGAAGGGGTGGGGTTTTATTTTGGAATTCGGTTTGTTAAATAATGTAGGTACAGCGAAAGTTTGGTAGATTGTGCACCTATGGTTGTGAGATTTCTAAATCCTTGTTTAAAATTTGCTTGGGGTTAGCCATTTTATAACATTACAACGAGTAAAGTAATGCTCCACTATTTGTTTTGAGTTAGAGTATTAGTACAACCAATGTCCGGCCGTCCCGTCCCGCCCGCGTTTTGAATTCTTAACATATTTTGTGGTAATGGTAACGATTACTTATAAATTATTAAAACCATAATTTGTCAACCTGTTCTCGTGAATGCTTCTGCCATCCAAACTTGCAGTAATCGTTATGTTCCCAAGTAATTTAACAAAGTGTATTTTGACTAAATTACGATTTACACAGCAATTTGTCGTTACAATGGTTAGCTATCACAATGACAATGTGTAAAAAATGTATAATTTGTCAGTACCAATAATAACCATATACGGTATATCATAAGTCTTCCATTGCGTGTGGTCGCCACTTGAGATCCTCTCATCCCCATCGGTTATCGGTTCTGCGAGCGATGTAGCTTGCCCTTTGACACTTCAACTTGCTAATTCTGAAAGCTACGTCGGTGACCTTAGTTCTCCTACGGATCTCTTCATTTCAGATCTATAACGCACGGAAACCCCAAGCATAGCCCTCTCCATTGCTCGTTGAGTAAAAAATAGCTCCTACATCGGCTAAAAGAAAATACTACATTCTGAAAACGCCAATAAAAAAACAGAGAGTCAGGTGATTGTGGAGGCGATGATTGACTCTACGCGCTCGAATTTGGTTTTAGTGGCGGTTCAGGAACACAGATCAAATAAAGTCTGAATGTCATAATTTTATAATATAGTTGGTATATACACGGTAATATATTCCTGTGGTATAATAACATAGAAACTAATAATACTTAGAAACATAATTAGAAAGGAATGTATAGTATATTGAAAAAAAAATAAGAATTCAGAATTTTTAACAATAGCATGTAAGATTGTGGTGTTCTAAGCCTGGCTTCAACAATGTAACATTTAAAAAATAACGTTTCTTTTTTGTGGTGTGTCGTCCGTATTCTAAATTCTAAATCTAAGTGATTACCTATATGATGATGTGATGTGATGTATGATGATAATACTATTTATAAAAAACATGTTATAAGAAACATATCTAATTAATGCTGAAACCGCATCAAAATAAGGATAGAGTATTCTTACGGCAAATCCTTGACCAACAAAGCTATAAAGTCAATGCATTTAAAATATTTCGTTGAATTATTATGAACGTAAATTAATCGAAATTAAGATATAGCGTCCTGGAAACAAAGTTGATATTACAAGTAAGTATTTGTTATATTAGCTACAGTTAGTAAATAACAAGCGTGCACTAACACCCTCGACGCGTACAAAGCTCGTTCGATTATGTCATAGATATAATATGTAAAAGACACTAGAAGTTGGTAAATTTTGTTTGATTATTAAAATAAAACGTTTTTATGCCTTTATTTGACGGTAAAATCATACTTCTTATGTGAGCACTCCACCTGCCTATCCCAGTTGCAGTGCCACCCAGAGGCTCTCGTCACCCCGAGATATAAGATTTTGATTCTCTGCCACCCAGTAATTTTACTTGCCATAGTGCCCTTCACACCCTAGCATAGTAGTGCTTGCGCACTATTCCTTCGCGGCAGAACACCACTGCGGTGGTAACAACCAAGACAGCCTCTGGTGAGATGCCACCTGGTAGGTTGGGTTTTCGCACCTCTTGCGATCCGCATTCTGAAGATGGAGGGAATATTAGCATACTCCGTCCCTTACGGACTTTACATGGCATTACTGTTCTACATGTAAGTACCTATACGCGCTTTCCGTCCAGGTTCATCTTCAGGTCTGTGGTGAAATGAACAGAAATTATTGGAACAAATCTGATAAACTCAAACTCGATGGGTTTACCAGTTTTGAAGTTAACAGCCCAGCGATATCACATGATAGTAACACGGAATTACATAAAATTGCAAAATTTGAAACGGATACGGTCACTATAAGTATGTGAACTGATCAAGAAAAAATGGAGTTGCCCAAAGTGTTATTATTAATAGTACTCGTTAGTGCAGTAAAATTATTCTTTACAAAAAAACGATATTCACCCTATTTTAGTGACATTTGCTAATTACGGAATCGATTTTCATTCACCATCAGTAGTGGTTTCGTGTCATCATACTATCAAAATAGGCAATACTTTTCAGTTATTACAGTGTAACTCAAAAACTGTTCAGGACCAAATTTGATGAAATTGGAATGGGACCACCTCAGAAGTCTTACTCTACCAAACGAAAAAAAAAACTTTAAAAATCGGTTCATAAACGTCGAAGTTATCCGCGAACACATATTAAAAAATATATACCTATTGTTGAATTGAGAAACTCTCCCTCCTTTTGTTTAAGTCGGTAAAAAATGTGAAATAAGTGGTAATGTGTTCATAGTAATATATTCATAGTGAATGTCTCTTCTACAGATATTTCTGCTCTTTGATTCTCCACTGATTTATTTGACTCATTTAGTGCCTGCACTCCCGGCGCATTAATATATCATCGGACCCACTTTTGATCTGCCGCGTTAAAATATTTGTCTGTCTATTTGTTTAATAATAATCCTTGAATAATTTGTGGCATTTTTTAATAACAGCCTTATTAATAACGTTTACGATTGACATAAATCTTGTGCCCGTCTTGTTGCACTTTTTATTTTGTTCCCGTGGCTTTGACATGTATTTATCTTTTCCTTCCTTTTGTGACTAAAATAGTCAGAAGGTGTTGCAGAATGTTCGATTGTATGAATAACTAGCTGACACGCTAGCGGATTTGGTCGCTTGGTCTATGGGATACGAAGCAGCAGAAATAAATTTAAATCAGTTGCAGTGCACTCCAGTGCTTGTCCTTACGTTACGCCGTACCCTGAAACAGTTATTTCTGGGTCTTATTCGTCCGGAAATGTACATTGTCATTTCCCTTGACTTTATCCAGTGACCTTCAAACCTAAAAACAGTAACACTCGCGCACTACTCCTTTGCAGCAGATTGTCTGGCCCTGGTGGTCGAGAAGCATCTAACTAGTGAAGGAATGGTTTGAGGGTGTGGTGTACCCAACAAGACGAATCTTCCATCTAGAAATTAAGGTTTCCTCGCTTTGTATCATTTATATCCCGACGAGGTAGAAAACAAATATTAAGTATCGGTCCCTTCACTGGGTAAAAGTTTGTTAATAGCTTGATAATTAGATATACAATACACTAAATTATTAACCACTCTCATTTTCGCCTTCGTCTCAATATTACGTCAATCGTTATTTAATACCCTAAATCGGAACTATTGGAATGTTAACCCTACCGCACTACAAAACCACTATGATTGAAGAACAGCTGTTTCTAAGCTTCTAATTTTGTAAATAACTCGACTAAAACTGAACCATTGTGTAAGTATATTCTAACCTAGTTATAATTTAAAATGGTATTACGGTATGTCAACAGTTTTCTCCTTAATCCTGTTTATGGATCCAGACCGCGGAGCACACCAAAGATAGAAAGGTCTATATTTTTGTAATAAAGCGCTCGCAGCGGAGCTCGACTTAGCGATCTAAACCGATCAACTTAAGCAACGCTTTATATGGCCAGGAGTTGGATGGTTGGCCGCTAGTGGCATTATACAACTGAGCGCTTCCGTGCCGGTTCTGATTATTTGTCTTAGGGCAACAGTCGTCGTTAGGCTATGTCAAAGGCCTTCGGGTGGCCTAAAAACTTCGACATGGGTTGGCTACAAGCCTATCCACCAAGCCGCACTGGGCTCGCGTGGTGGATTATGGCCTAACTCCTCTCTCTGAGAGGAAGGCTCAAGTCCTAGCACTGGGAACAAAATGAGCTGAATAAGAAGAAATATATTTGTATATTTTTTAAAATCATATATGATTTAATGGAAAAATACGTGAAATGTGTCAAATTCATGTGATAAATAAGTGCAACTATACCTCACATTCTGCGCAGTCGTGCCCTGAGAGGTAATGCTATTTTCTACCGACTTCAAAAAAAGGAGGAGATACTCAATTCGACTGTATTTTTTTATGTTTGTTACCTTTCGATTAGGTGGACGGATTCTCAAAATTCCTTTTTTGTTTGAAAGCTGGTGCTTCCCGTGTGGTCCTATTTAAATTTCATCAAATTAGGTCTTGTAGTTTTTGTGTTACACTCCAATAACTGATTTTACCAAAGTAATAGAATGGAAGTTGGTATTAAATTATTCAAATTGCATCCCAATTTCTGCTTATACAACAACCTTGCTTGTGTCATTTCATATGAAAATAAGTTAATTTGTACAGAAAATATGTAATGAGATCGCCCTAATAGAGCAATCTGTCAAGTTAGAGACAGTGTCTAACTTGACTTGATGTGCATTATGTGATAGATTTATCTAAGCAATGCTATTTTTGTGAGTGACAATAATTATTACATGGGAAAAAATAATTTTATTGAATACTTTAACCTACAGTTTTTTTGTTGCTAAATGTATCTCTTGCCACCAAATTAATAGTATATAATATCTGTATTCATATTAGGTACGTGTGTTGTGGAAAATATGTAAAATACATATACCAAAGTCTAAAACATATTAAATAGGTAATAATTGTTATCAATCTTATCGCTTTTGACCGGATCTACAACCGCCCGGTACAATTGAATTGACAATGTACTGATAAGGCAGAAGTGTCGCTTTCCTCAATATGTAGACGTCAAAGACTGTAGTGGTGGTGTTGGTGAATAATCTGCAGTAGACGTACTTCTACACCTGTAAATCTTGCAAAGACCTGGCTACACATGCTACAGTAGCGTTGATGGAATCATATATTATCTAATGCAGCTATTATAGAAAATTACTAGCATTTATAAAAAATATTCACTTTCTCAATATTTACGACCGTTCTGTCGGGAATATTATTCTTTGTCTCCTCACCCGGTTATAATTTTAACCTGTGCCTATTATTTTATATCTTGTACCATTATCGCGGCTTAAGCTGAATTTATCGTATTGTTTATTATATTCACATGGAATGCACGTGTTATCATGAGAGGTTTTGTTTCAACACTCCTTACTTTTGTATCTGAGAACTGAGAGCTTTCGTTTATCCATTTTATTTCAGCGGGTATTAATAGTATTTTGTCGTTTGTCATATCATTGTGTATAAATGTTACGATATTAAACGTCAACATAATTATTTTTACACAGACGATACATTTTATTTTAAGGTTTTATATTGAAATCGTCTTAAATGATCACGCTTATTACCTACAAATCCGAAAGTGCGTCTAGATTTTTTTCACGCAAAATTTGTAAATCGATTTGGCTAAATCGTTTGAAATGTGCATATTATGGTATTTTTACAACAGTAAAATATTTCGGAGCATTAATTATATATTATTCATTATTATAAAGAACAGAAAACTAACTTGTATGCGCTAAATGTAATCTTTCAGCTATTGCTTGTTTAAATACATAAATAATAGATGATTCAGTACGTTTACTATTAAATAACCACTGGTCTGATCGATAGTGACATGTTAAGGGATATTGTTGTCTAAAAGACAGTCCATCTTGAAAAAAAAACTCAATTAAAAACAAACAGTATGAGGAAAACTGCATTGTAAAAAACTCAGATTCCAATTTCCTTTGCAGAATTTGTGATAAATGATTTTAATAATTCCGCTTTCAATAAACCTAATTACGCTGCCATCGAGACTGATCGAGAAGAGGATGACGGTAATACAATATTAATAACAGCGAATGAGGAAGGAATTCTGTTTCTTGTGAGACAAATGCCCTATTAATGAGTACGTCGTTTTGACGTGTAGAGTAACCCTGAAAAGGTAGACTTCATTGCAATTAATACTTTATTAATATAAATGCAGTATAACATATATTCAAATACTGATATTTTAATAGGTGTTTTACCCGTTAAAAAGTGTTGTATAGAATATGTGTGAAATACTCGTATATCCATTATTTTTTGCAATTATAATATTAGTAATATAATTATAGGGATTTTAATGAAGCTATTTAGATATCTACTAATTCAATTATGGCGTTAAGAGTTATTTTTAGGGCCTGAAAAGGCCAAATATGCCTTTTCAGGCCCTAAAAATAACTTAAATTAATAATCTTAAATTAAGTGATAGATAATTATTATCGTTAGTAATAATATAAAGATACTTGGTAACAAACTCGGTAACTTGGTGGTTTAAGACCGATGATCACGATCTGCGGATTGCGATCTTCAAAGCAGTTTGAATAAAAAGCGGCGCGATCATGTTCGATTTATTACTATTTATTCAAACTCAACTCAGGTCAGCAGTTGATTTATAATTTTAATACCATAAATCTCATTTATCACTACTTCTAAACTTTATAGAGCTTGTATAATAAAACCAATGACAAAACGGCGCGCACAGAATTCTCGTTAGGTTTAATATACTTACTAAGCTAGGGATAGGCTAAGACTAGAAAAGATTGAAAAATGAAAATTTCTTACATTTTTTATGCTATAAACAAGTAGCCTCTGTCTTTACACCCTTACTAATCTACACATCGTCCAGTAGAGGGCAACGCGCGTGTGACGTTTAATTTTGTTTGGTAATGATTGATGTTGCCCATATTCGCACTTTTGCATAGTGACTATTGTTTCGTCTGTGATTTTAACTCTTGTTTAAAAAGAAACACCCACCCGTTGGGCAGAAACGCGGGTTGCGTTTCTTTAAGCCGTTGTTTAATCTTTATGAGTAAATTTTACCAATTTATGTTTTTTGTTTACATATTCATTGAACTGTTGCTACAAAGTGAAAGGTTTTTTTTAAGATATTGATTGTAACTGACATGCGTAATGCATTGAAGCGTAGTTCGGATATGCCCGTATGATCTGTAATTCTGTCAATATTATGTAATATATCGTTTAACTGCAGTGACAGGCCCGCATTTGACTTATCACAGTGAATTTAGAATGTTTACAAACAGATTTAGTAAAAATAGTTTTTCTATGATTAATTCTTATAGAAGGCATTATGCAGGTAGAAAACAGACGGTTTTAAGGATTTTCTAACTAAACATAGGGACATACTAATTATCAACATTATGTCATTTTAAAATATATGAACTAAAGTCAACATCTAGCGAGGAAATCGGGGAAGACGCCAAAGAACTACTAATTGCTTACTAATTTATTTATTATAGTTATTATTAAATAATAATTTTAAAATGTTAGTTTTTAAGAGAAGTAAGGCTAGACGAATTAAAGTCACCGACATAGCCCAGAAGATTAGCCAGTGAAGTGGCAGTGGGCAGGCCACATAGCATGCAGAACAGATGGCCGATGGGGCCGGAAGGTTCTGGAGTGGAGACCACGGACAGGCAAGTGCAGCGTAGGTCGTCCACTGACAAGGTGGACTGACGACCTGACAAAGGTAGCAGGACGACGTTGGATGCAGGCCGCTTCCGCGTCCGAAATTTCTGGGGGATATGTTCAGCAGTGGACGTCCTATGGCTGAGATGATGATGATGATGATGATGATGGTGATGATGATGATGATGATGATGAAATCTAGCAGCTTCCTAGCTATTATGGCTGGATTCATA
This sequence comes from Selenia dentaria, assembly GCA_917880725.1. NCBI lineage: Eukaryota > Metazoa > Arthropoda > Insecta > Lepidoptera > Geometridae > Selenia > Selenia dentaria. The sequence continues at coordinate 11,647,387 of OU862888.1, read as the reverse complement.
TTATACAAATTATTAAGTGATGTATACTACTCCGAAATATAGAGCCGGACGGGCAGACTCAGTTTTTCTGTTAATAGTTCTTTGGTTTGGTAAGGCTTGTAAAAAGGTAAGGTTAATGAAACGATGATCTTTCGTTTTTTTTACCCACGTGCATATTTCTCCAATAAATTTGTTTCATTAAAATATTTTTGACTACGGTATAATTTCTTCACTAAACAGTATAAATTGAGAATTCATCTTACGGGTGTCACCACTGATATTCCGCCTCTAAGCAATGGTATGTAAGCAAGCATCACTGTCGTAGCAGTACTTTAGTTTACAACCTAGAAATTGACGACCAACCAAGTAACTACTAAGCGCTTACTTAACAACTATATCTCGGAGTGTCGAGCGGAGTACAGTGCTATCCAGAACATTTCAATTCGAAAATTTTCGTAGCACTGCAACTGTCAAAGGTATGACTGCTCATCAAGTTATTCATTCAAAACTCTTATTCTTCTCAATCACATACTTCAAACTTAAATAAGTTTAAATGATTCTTCATTTCTTTACGCAAATAATGTATCAAAACCATATCTTAATATTGAAATAGTTTGTTAATAAGGAACAATTTACCGCACAATGATTACAACCTACCAATCTCGTTAAACAAAGAACAGAACATTAAACAAACAAAATTGGTCAAACGTTACCCTTTTGACCGCGGCTGGCCTTAATTTGACCAAAACGTGCGTTAATGACCTGTTCATTAAACCTAAGCCGTGAATTACACTAACATCACAACATTGTAAATATAATACAGTTAAGAAACTTAGGACAAGAAACAAGGCCTTATATTAATTATGACACTTAGCCCTGCCCTTGACTTGCCCGTGTGGAATAATGTTCAAAGAGAAAAGATTATCGATATTTATAACAAGAAAAAAACTCCGTCATAAAACTGCAACTAATTTCACAAATGATTGTCTTTCCTAATATTTTCGTATCATTTTATTTCTAAGAAAAAAATGTGTAGTCAATTGCGAATGTTCTACATGTATTTTCACGGTATAATTTCTATAATAAAAACAATTTGGTATATAATAACGATAATATAGATTTATAAACAATTTCGTTGTTTAAACTATGAATTTTATTTATTTTGTAATGATAGTTACTTACTTATAATTATGTACGAAATTGTGTTTGTATTATAATTGTTGTTTAACAAAGTTTTCATGCCAATTTTGAGGTTCAAAGTATTGTTGATATGGATAACAAGTTGTTATGAAATTAAGTACTCCCGTAGTGAAGACTGTGGTAAATGTACTTTGACAAAATTAAAAAAAGTTTTCAGAAAGACTAGGTCAATGATATTCAAGATATTCAATAGAAATGAGTGGATATACCTGTAGTGAAACCAATATCCTTTATTTATTTAAGTTCATATAAAATTACTGATAAGATTTTGTCTTGTATGTAAGGCGAAATGAGTGTAGATTACGACCAAATTTCATGATTCGACTTCGCGAACACTTAGTTTTTCGACGCTTTAGCCTAATAACCGAAGTTCGAAAAAAACGTACTGTAAATTGAAAATACGTTACTTATGAATTATGGGAAACGACGATTGAGCAAATTTAGCTCGATAGAAAAAAATCGGCATTATTCCCTAAATTTTGCCTACGTGCTTCGTGGGAAAATGCATTTTATTCAATTATGGGCAAATATATTTCAATGAATGTATCATATTCGAATTACTAATGAAATTTACTAGTGAATTCCATAATTCATAAAGGAGTCCATACTCCTTTTTCATTAATTTTTAATCATTTGATTGCACGAACTAAATACGAGTATAAAAAGTATTAGCACGTTTTTAATTACATCTTCGCATTACATTGTTCAATCTGATAAGCAAATCTCAACCTAATGTAAAGCATCGTAAATTGTTTTAAAATTAGGATTGGACCGCGCCCTAGAGGTTTTCGAAATCAAATTCACATACCTACATGTTTTGAGGGAATAGCATGTAGTAAATATTATGAGTAGAATAGCTGTGAAATCTCTAAGTTTTTATTCAAAACAAGAGACTTAATCTACTGTTTACCCTGCATAAACATACATAAATACAATCTGGCATTAAAAGCTGTCGATGGTCCACCGGTCAAACGTGGGAATGTAAATACCAAATGTTAGTTCAAAGGGAATTGTGGAACAACTCTGTCTCTATATGTATTTTAGACATCACTAGTAGTTCTCGAGGGCTCGGGTATAGATGTACTTTACCAGAGATGTAAGGAGATATTATCCTTTAAACGGTATTGATTATTTTTATATATATAGTTAAGTAAACTAGACGAGCTTATTCAAAAATGTATAAATTAAGACACTGGTTTGTTAGTTCCTAGTAAAAATACATACGGTTTTAAAATATACAACTTTTTACTCGTAAAATTGTAAATTTTTTGAGTGAAAGGATTGTTCAAAAATGAATAAGGAAGCTGCTGTACAATGGAATCTTTTAGCAAAATTATGATTTTTCTATTACTTATGACATATTTAACCAAACCACTTGCATAAACATAAAATTAAATAAAACGAATCTAAATAAAACTCGGATTGATCGTCATCACAGACACCATCTCAGCCAAAAGACGTCTGCCATGTAAAATATGACCTGCTTCTATGCACACATAACAAATGGACTGTTTATCATAAGTATACAAATGTGATACCAGCTTTCTAGGATTGAGTCCACAATTTTATTTAAACTGACTTCAGTTTAGCATAACATGGGTATTCAGCCTCATATTTGTCATAATCAAATTTCATCATAAGGCTCATACCCATAATTAGTTGAAGCGTTCAAGCATCGTGTTAAGTCTTCCACTTCTTCACTCACATTTCTTCGGTTTGCGAAGGCGATTAATGTACTGACCGTTGATATTGATGCAGAGTTCTTGCCATTATTTTCGCAGAGATTATTTAATTTGCGTCAATCTCACGCATATTTGATAAGAATTCGCTTTCGAACGTCGCTTACTTGGACTGACATGATATAGACGTTAAACAAGATAGTATTATTTTTATAATATGATTTTTAAAGCACTAACGCCTGCTGAAAGATAGAGAAGTAGTATTAGTTCAATATTCAATGATCTTGTACTATTTTGTTTTACGGCGCTTACGGAATATTTATCTGATAGGTCCGACTATAGTTTCGACCACATTCGGTGGTCTTTGTCAAGGAGTGTTCGGGACGCCCGCGTCGATGACGTCTCGCTTATCACCTCCTTAGAAACTATAATCGGACCTATCCGTTAAATACTCGTATTAATAATAAAAATAAAAGAAAAATAAAGTAATTCCGTAATACTAATTAAAAAAAAGGCGTTCACAGGGTTATCCGACGGGGATAAAGACGGCAATTTACAATAAAATGTATTAAATACGCCCCTATAAGAGTCAATTTAAAATATCATCCATATCTTGGATTCTTACACTGACAAGGTTCTAAATAACATGTTTATAAACATAACAATAATGTTGATATACCAAATTATTCATAGAAGGAAATGGTGATGTACATTTCTGCAAGTAAAAATGTGAAAGCACATAGTTCCTACAAACAGAACGGTATTTATTGTGGAAATGGTGTTATGTCATCAAATCATGGGAAATTATGAGTGTAAATATAGTTGTGATATGGAGTAGGGTATGTAATAGCAGCTATATACTTTAGAAAAGCGTGCGGACCATGACCACTAAGAGCTGAGTCTTATGCGACACGCTTTTTTCTGCATCTGCATGCTAGTCCGCTGCGTGACAGACCGTCACGACGGTTGATCAAACCGATCTACGGCTATTACCGTTCATACTAGCTTCAGACAAATACATAAACAGAATTAAAACACCAAATTGTATTTTTAAGCTATTGCATAGCTTCTATCGCGGGCCTTGAGCGTGGAGACCGAATCCAGAAATTCCGTAACGAAAATAACCTAACACTCCCTACTCCGACTCCATCTATCGATGAATAGCAGAACTTTTAATGACTTTTTGAAATATCACGCTTGTCTCTTTAGTTCAGCAACTCGCCTCTAGATGGCATTGGTTAAATAATTATAATTGCATAAGTTGATAAAAATAGCTATCCAATAGCTTTACCGCGGCAGTCTCCGAGTGCCACAGGTCTTTTTTTTATAAAAATACTGCTAAATATATTCTAATTATAAATACTGTAAAATTAAATGACAGTACTAGTAGAGGGTACTCTACTGCTAGTTAACAGTAATAGGTAGTAAATTACCGAAAAAAAAAAGTCATCAAATTTACGAATGAAACACATGGTTAGACAAAAATATGTGTAAATTTACGTTACCATTAGCTCTACAAAAAATTTACACAGAAAAGATAATACCTATTACAAATTAGGTATAACACATTCCTCAATAGATTTGGAACGATACGGATAGAAGGCAATAAAAGCTTACTAGTGGAGTAAAGGCAGATGCATCCACAAAGGTAACGTCAGAAATGATACATGAGCGCGTGATGCCAACAATACTTTTGAGGGCATTGTTGACGCCCCCTCACAGCTCACATAGTATAATAATAAGTTTAAAAGCGTAATACAGAGCAAGAGACGTACATCACGTTTTGCGAATATTACGGTAATGTTAGTTGCATGAGACTAAAGAAGTTATGGGGCTCAGAGGCCATAGCAGAAACAATTTGCGAAATAGTATTCGTATGGTAAACGTCAACGTGTAAAGCTTTAGCCATTCTAACTATGAATTGTCTGTGGCACAGTTGTCCTAGATAAATGCCAGTTTGTACTGTTTCTCGTGAACAACACATTAAGTTATGGCAAGTCTACATGCTCGTCGAGATACCCCGACTCAGGCCGAGTACGAGCGTGTAGACGGTACGCTCGTCACGTCGAGTCGAGACTCGCGGATCTCATGGGCGAGGGCCCATTCCGAGAGGAAGCGTGTCGGTTTTTTGCGCTTTTAGACTGTCTCGCGAGGACAACGAAAGCGCCCATGTACACGCTCGTTCGTTGCCCGCTAACTGCGTTCGCGTGAAGACGCGCATGCAGCGTGTTGACGACGATAATTAGATGGTATAAAACCATTTTTTCCTATGAAAATAAAAAATATGATATTTTACTACAGATTATTACTAATGACTAATTATTTAAAAGTACTTCAGTACAAATTTTGTGTAAAATATATCAAAAACGTAGTTTTGTTAAATTTTATAGGTTCTGTTACGGTAAATAACAGAAAAAATCATCCGCCACCTTCTTTTTCATCTTATTTTTATGGAGAATTTACTTTCATACTAATGCGGACTAAGTCGTACGTAACTGCTAGTTTCGCATATCGAGTACGCTTTATTTTGTACAATATTACAGAATGTGAATGATAACCGTGAGGTTAAATCTAATCCGTCATCTCTTGCCATACGAGTGCTTCATACGGCGTCCGGAGTTCAAATGACACCACGAGCGTGTAGATGGTATGCTCTTGTTTACTCGACGAGCGCCACGGAACGCGACGAGCACCCCGAGACGAGACAGGACGAGCGTGTAGACGCGCCATTACACTTACGCAGGTATTCGTGCTAGGCCTAGCGAGTAGGAGTGACTGCCTTCGAAGCGCTGTCTACTATTTGGTACGTATTCTGTGGTGCGGGGTTACAGATCACGTTTCTTACTGCAGGAAGAATTTCATTAAGATTTTGTACATACGAACTACGTACTGAACAAGTTCTTAGCAATATTTACATTATTAACGGGATAGTTACACTGTATACCTATTTAGTTTCCGCCATGATCACGGATGAAATAGATGAGTGTGTACGAGGAGACGGAAACGGTCTACTCTTTTCCGTACTCGTTTATTACGCGAGGCACTACTACTATTGTTCGCACTTTAAGCTTTTGTCTTATCACGATACACAACACTGAATGTATCTGCTCACTAACCAACTTCATAAGAAATCAGGCAAAACATAATCTAATTGTTGAAGGAAGCTTATTAGCGGCTGCCCGCGACTTCGTTCGCAAACTAGGCCCGGCCTTCGGCCTCGCTATAGTCTTTAATTTTTTCTTTTATTTTTTTGTAAGAAGCTTCTACGATATAGATATTAGAAAACATTTAAATAAGTTGAAAGAAATCGGTAAAGCCGTTCTCAATTTAGCGTGACCAGGAGAAATAGGGGTTCATTTTTATTTATACAGATTGTTTTCAAATGTTAACTGGTGACATTGCGTTGTTGTGTCCATGTTCATGCATTATTATATACAGGTTTCGAGGGTAATTTGTACAAAAAAATGTTTGTGTGAAATTATTGTTTATCTTTCTTATATTAAGGTAGATATACATATAATCGCTAGTCCGCTCATCAGTCTCAACCTGACTTTATTACAAGAAACATATATGTAATAGATAATAATTACACTATGCAAGAAGCTTGTTTAACGTTGATTAAAATTGATATCAAGTTCCCTCGTATAAGGTCAATAATATATAATAATATTATAAAGAGAAAAGATTTGTATGTATGTTTGTAACGAATAGGCTCAAAAAGTACAGGACTGATTTCAAAAATGCTTTTACCATTAGAAAGTTACATTCACCCTGAGTAACATAGAATATATAAGATTCATCATCAACCTCATCATCCATCACCGCGCGGGTGAAACCGCGAAGAGCAGCTAGTACTTAATTACACAATGTGACAATATCGACGGTGCCATCGTTCCAAGGTTTGAGGAGATTGGTGAGTTATATTTTGTTCTATATTTCCTAAATGATATATAATAATAATATGATATATTATCGTAATATAATGCGTCACTTTTGGTACAAACACAAGAACACAGGAAGGTACGTTTTTTTTAAACATTCACTGAGTTGTAGCCCCGCACTGAGATTCCTCGTGAGATGGACACACACAATAACACATCACAACATCCAATAACCGAGAACAAACATTCCTGCTCATCACACAAACATTTGTTCCAGTCAAGGATCGAACCTGGGACACAGCGCTTCGAAAGCAGGATCACTACCGGCTGAGCTAACGGAGCAGTCAAGGTTACATTGGGTTTATTTTAGATTGCAGTACATTTTTTATGGGATAGGTTGGCAAACGAGGAAGTGGATCACCTGATGGTAAGTGATACTATCGCCCACGGACATCCGCAATACCAGAGGTCTCGAGGATGCATTGCCGACCTTTGAGGAAGGATGATAGGAAGGAAGAGATAGAAGGGGTGAGGGTGGAGGGGAAGGGGGAAAGAGAGGGAGAACGGGGAATGGGAGAATCGTGCCTCCGGAACCTCCCACAAACCGACGAAACGCAATATTTAGCAAGCTGTTACTTCACGTTGGTGTTATGTGGGAGTGTGGTACTTCTCCGGTCGTGCCGGCCCATTCAGCTGTAGGGTTGCAGCGTGGCACTACCACAAAAGACATAAGTTTAAAAAGACAAATACCCTTGGACCACAGTTTCTATACAATTAGGTTCTATCTAATACAACAATACTGCGTGTTCAGCGACCAAAATGTGGGCTGCATTTTAAAATGATGATGAGATTATTTTTTGTACGATGTTTACGTGTATGAAAGTTACTATCTGTTTATCATTTTATAACATACTAGCGACTGCCCGCGACTTCGTTCGCGTATTAGGCTCGGCCTTCGGCCTCGCTATAACATTATTTTTTATTTTTTTTTAATGTAGGAAGCTTCTTCGAGTCGAAACATATAAAAAAAGACGAATGAAATCAGTAAATCCGTTATTCAGTTATAGCGTGACCAGGAAAAATATGGGCTCATTTTTATATATATAAGGAACTATACATGAAAACGGCTGATTATTTTATGTTATTCATTACTATTATTACAAATTATCATTATTATGGCTTGTAAATGAAGTTAAATTAAATTAAGAGTTTACACGAACGAAACACAAATCTCTTAAAAGTATTTCGTAGACGATCAAATGTATAGAAACCTTCAATAGGCAGTTGATCTCACCATTATTTTACATTACTTCAAAATAGCCTATCTGCTCCATGAAAGGCTTAGTAGGTTATTTTTAGTAATAACATTAATGTCGATAGAATAGGACACATTCATCCATACATTGTTAGCTGATACGCCCACGCTCGCTAAGTATGCGCGCCACAGGTAACATCATCATCATCTCAGCCATAGGACGTCCACTGCTGAACATATCCTCCATGATTTTCCAAAAGGACCGGTTGGAAGCGGCCTGCATCCAACGTCATCCTGCGACCTTCATCACGTCGTCTGTCCACCGTGTCGGTGGACGACCTACGCTGCGCTTTCCGGTCCGTGGTCTCCACTCCAGAACCATTCGGCCCCATCGCCAGCCACTTCAACTGGCTAATCTTCTGAGCTATGTCGGTGACTTTCGTTCTTCTACGGATCTCCTCATTTCTGATTCGATCACGTAGAGAAACCCCGAGCATAGCCGTCTCCATAGCTCGTTGTATTGCATAGAGGTAAAACATATGTTATTGGAAATACAAATAATTCGTACCTTGCTCGAAATCTGTTTCGTATTTCGTGAGATGAAATATTTATATGCAACAACATCGATATAAGATCTTCTGGCCCCAAACTAGGCATAGCCTATGTTAACCTGATGACTGATATACATACTAACATAACCTGATAGGTATACGAGTGTGAATATACACACCCAGACACAGGTCAAACAGACATGTTCAAGCACTCAAATGTTTGAACTGGGGCACTAACCTGAGACCAGCGCCTTGGGAGGCAGGGTTAAGTGCTACCAACTGTACCAACCAGCCCATCAAATATAAAAAAAAAAACATAAATGATAATTTATGTATTTTAATATTTGATTTTAATGAAAATGGATCAAAGCGAAGCCGCTAAGGCTTTAAACTTGAAGTTATGGCTAAAATTATAGGCAAAAAAATTCGCCCTTATTTTACTTGTTCGGACGCCACGCCTGAAATAAGATAGGTAAAATAAGTTTTTAATCCAATAACTTTAACTATAATGATTTAAAAAGCATTAAGAGCTGCTTAGTGAGACCAAACTTTGCAATTTTAGAAAAAAATAATATACATCCTCTGACGAGATTCGAATCCGTTTCCAGGAACCACGACCGCTCTGGTCCTGGATAAGTAACTTTACTCTTTAAAAGTGGTAAGTTTATGCAATTATCTCAAAAAAATGTTATGAAAGAATACACGTACATACTTTTATAGCTAAAACTGTTACCTACTTGTGCTTGACAAACAAAAACCAGGAAGAAAAATAGATCTCCAAAAACTTATACGACTTCTTGGTAAGCCCCTTGTTCCTAGATCCCACAATAGGTATTTCTAAAAACTGATCTAATGTTCTGACTTTAAGATATTTGCTTATCGTCTATTTCAATAATAAAATACGTTATATTTTTGCTTTGACGTAAAAATATTGCCATCACGCCCGCTTTGTCTGCACGTCCTGACGCTATTCTTCACAATATGTGACGGCCGGGATAAAACATAGGTGATATCATGTTGCTTGGTCGTATCACTTTTTGTTCACATTACATAGCTATCTTTCTCTCAGTGCAAGGAGTATAGGCCATTATCCACCACGCGGCCAAGTGCAGGTTAGGGGATAGGCTAGAGGTCAGCCCTTTAGCGTTGCAACAACCATAATTGACCGGCCTAACGTACACTGCGAAGCACGACAACTCAGTTGCTTGCTACTATTGGTCCGACAAGCTTACGATATCACTAAAAACCTAACTAATATTATACATGCAAAATGTGTGTTTGTTTGTTATGCTTTCAAAGTCAAAGTCAAAGTCAAAATCATTTATTCAATTTAGGCATCAAAGACGCACTTATGAACGTCAATTTTTCATTATAATGTACTTTAAAGCCTACCGCCGCGTTCCAAAATATAGAGCCAACCGAGAAGAAGCGGCAAGAAACTCGGGGCCATTCTTTTATATAGATGTTTTTACAATGTTTTTACTTAGGTACTACAAATATTAGCTCCAGTGTGTTGCCTTACAAAAGAGAACATAATAATGGTATCAGTAGGGCAAGACACGCTACACTTTGACATCTTAGTACACGAGTAGATAGATCCTGGAGTGATCAGTCCCAAGCTGTATTATATAGCTGTATATAGCTTTTATCCTCCAAGTAATCCGAAATTTTGTAATAACCTTTTTGACAGAGTTTAGTTTTAATAGTAATTTTAAACTTATTAATAGGCAAATCTCGGATAACATTGGGAACTTTATTATAAAATCGTATACATTTCATGCCTAAACGGCTAAACGGATCGTAATGTTACTTGGCAAGGAGATAAATTATATTCCTTGGAAGATTCACATATACACATAACATAGGATACTTTTTATCATCATCATCATCATCATCATCATCATCATCATCATTCGTCACCACGCGGGTGAAACCGCGGGGCGTGGTATGTAATATTATAAAGACGAAAAACTTGTAAATTTGTAACAAATAAATTCAAAAACAACTGGACCGATTTCGAAAATTCTTTCACCATTAGAATGCTACATTATCACATTTTCCCGGAGTAGCATAGGCTATATATTTTGAATCATATTCATCATCATCCATCACCGTGCTAGAGTAACCGTAGAGCGCAGCAGGTTTTGTGTGCTCTAGTGCTCTATGAAGAAATGAAAGGTCACGAAACTGGTCAAACTACTTAACTGTACTAACTACATAAGCTAAATTTTCAACTAATATATGTATGTATAAAATGCCTAATAATGGACATTTTATAATGTAAATTTGAATCAAGTTTGATACAGGATACATTTCGGGGAGTGTTACAATACAATCGAACGTTAAACCTCCTTCTTTTTTGAAGTCGGTTATAAAAGGCATCACGTGCCAAAACTACAAGTGACTTACTGCGTTTTTAACTGCGTAATTTAATTAGAAGTAGTTAGTAGTCAGGAGAAGTAATAATTATATAGAATATAATTATAACGAAATAATAATAGTAGATTAGTAGCCAAGGGCTGTAAGGGATCCTCGAACCCTCGAACCTCGCTGCGCTCGTGCGCCTAAATATCTCGGGCTGCAATTGATGCTTACACCCGAGCTAACTACTCTGCTTTACATCTCAATTGTGAGGTAAATAGAAAAAAACTGGCATTACAAAAATAAAATTGGTGACTATTATACTCATACGAAGACAAGGCTGAATAGCGAAGCGACCTCTTTTGTCATTGGGCTGAATGCATGATGTCTATTGCCAGTATGATAGTTAGATTGTACGCCAAATTTTTAAAAGAGTGAAGTGTTTTTTTTAATTACTTACCGCTCTAGGGCTTTTCTAGCTACATTATTACCCTAGAGCGCTAATTGGTCACCTACAAACCCCATTTGAATATGAGACGAATACCGAATATGAGAGATGTAAAATATATAAAACTCTACATAACATACAATATCATTATTATACATTAAAATATTATGTCCTTTGACATCCTTCTCATTGCAAGTAAACGGTCGTAAAATATTTTACGGCGTCACACGATGGACCTTGGTAAAATTTATGCTCAGAAAATTTATCGATGCTGGAATTGAATTTATCGCTTAACTAAAGATTTTATGTGAAAAATTTAAATGTTTCAAGAACAACTCCATTTTATTTTATAAAAATAACATTGAAAACGATGCCATTGCAAATAAAGGAGAAAATAAAATTAATCTTATGCACTTTCACGTATATAAGTTTTATTTCACACAAAATACTAGCTACATTGCATTATTTTCTATTACCTTAGTTAATAATTCTTTAAAAACTAATGGTGATTATTTATTGGGTTTAACTATCAGTAAGTATTGCTTATTAAACACCCTAATAACTAGTAGGGTTAGTTAGTAATATTAGTAGTGTTGGTCTATGTGAAATCCAACTAAAGTCTATGATTACATCACATATACAGATATAGAGATATACATCAGTATATGTAAGTGCTATAAATAATTTATCTTAAGAGTAAATTTAAAATATGCCTTTGCGGGGCTAGGCAATGCCAATAATGTCACATGCTAGGTCTTTTCACATTTGATACCATAAAAATACTCACATCTTAATACTACGTCAATTCTCTTAACCGATGCTCGTTTTGGATAACAAAGCTAATGAGGAAAACAGCTAACAGAAAATTAACTGGAATACTTCAGAGGGAAGGAAATCCGACTTAGGCAGTAGGTATGGCCTTTGTGGAAGCGTCCATTTTTGGTTGGTACCCCGCAGTGACAGCTAATCATATCAGTAGAGTGTGAAAGCACTTATTTGTTAAATATTGAAAATTGTTTGAACTTAAATTGCTCTGTGGATAGGAACCAAATATGTAGCGGTGATCAGTGGAGCGCCAGGCATAATTGCAACGTGGCATTGCACTACGTTGGATGCAGGCCGCTTCCAACCGGTCCTTTTGGAAAATTATGGGGGAGGCATATGTTCAGCAGTGGACGTCCTACGGCTGAGATGATGATGATTATGATGATGATTGCACTACGCAGTACTTAAATGTTCAATTACATTAAGCAAAGCTCCTCGCAACCACTTCCTACATAGGTGACTACTAGGGACATTCAAAGTGACGAACACTTTTATGCTTCGGAGGAGAGCCGTCGATTTCGCTAAGGGCAACCACTTCTTCGGAAGGTCTGTAAACTGTTATTACAGTTATGTATTGTTTGAAATGATCTTAGTCGCTTTGTGTTCCATTACCATCTCAATGATCAACTATACATTTACATACTAAACCAAAAATGGCAGCTGCTGAAAATATATGTGTTTGGCGACATTTCTTATGCTTAATGTTTAGGGCGGTAGCCTCAAACGTTTATTGTGTAGTTTGATGTTACGTCGCTAACGCTGAAGCCCAAGGTAGAATTAAAACCTTCAGATCGACGACTAACCCTTCACCATCTCCGAACTATCACCGCTTGAAAACGGGATATATTAGAAATATTCAACTAGCCTGCCTGTCAAGCCAATCTGAGTCTGGTCAACCGACTCGATTCATCGATTATGGCTCAAACTCCTCTGGGAGGAAAGCCCATGTACCAGAAATAGAAATGTAATGGTCTAATTATGCAATCATCTACAGGTGTAGTATTCTAATATTCACGGGACACCGCAGTACAAGGTAATCAATCAAGAGCCGTCCAAACTACGGAATACAATTATGAACTTAGCCCGTGTCACCGGTGCGGCCCGTCCGTCGTGTTGCGAGATGTGATTAATTACACAGCGGCTCGTATTATGGCACTGTCGTTGTTTCAGTTCATTAAATGATGACACTTCAAGCAAAGACGATAATGTCTATATTTTTTAACTGACCTCCAATAAAGAAGCCGGTTCTGAAGTCGACCACTAGCTTTGTTTTAATGTATATTTTATCATGTATTCGTGTAACTGGATCATCAAATTCTGATGTTGTTTTACTTTAATATGTCTCTCTCACTCTTACTCCAACTTTGTATCATTTTAATGTACTTTTTTTATACTCAATACTACAAAATAATGTTTATATGTCTTAATTACATAAATAAAGTATCGAGTGTGGATAAATGAAATTTTGGCACTAGTAAAAATATTGTCATATTAAAACGTTTACGCGCTCATACCCCACACTAGGATTGCGCCTGCCTGTGGAGGCATGGATTCTCACAATAACACATCACAATATCAGGCAACAATAACTTCGGCCAGGGATTGAACTTGAGACCCTGCACTTCGAAGGCAAGGTCACTATTTACTGAGCTAATGGAGCTGTTCATAAAAAGTGTCATGTGTACTTCTATGCATAGTTATTACTCGCTGAAAAACTTACCAAATTTCCTAATCAGCAAAGCGAGAACTAACTGTTTTGTTCATTGTGCAGGTACTTATTTTAACAAAATAGTAGCAAGGTAAAATTTTGAAGTAAAAGCTATTGGAAACCCCAGAGCTTAAAGTTAGTGCCGACATTGTACGATTCGAATTCACGTTTCGTTCCTAACTTAGTTTTCTGCTAATGGAATTATAAATCTACTGCAGTTAAATCAAGAATAACTTGGCAACTTTTGCAGCATTAAGCGGTATTAACTAGTTATTAACTAGTGTCGTGTTCTTTGTTGAATACTTGAATCAAGAATATGTTACAAAAGTGTTTTAAATTAGTCGTCTTTATGACGAGTGGAATTTAGAGTTGTATAATTATTATCTAATGGTTTTAAAGCACACGCTTGCTTAGCGAGACCAAACTTTGTTAATTTAGGAAGAAAAATACACATCTTTGGACGGGACTGAACCCGCGTCTTGCGATAATCAGTGTCAGACTTCATGACTGCTAGGCCGCCAAGGCGATCCGTACGAGCGTTGAATTTTACTCACTGGTTGATTTTAACCACCCTGTGGGAACAGAGCGACATCTATTGAATAGTTTGACAACCTTTATCCAACCGCAACGAGAGGTTATACAAACACTTTCGTATTTATGTCGCAACCCTTCATTATTTTATTACATGATATTTAAAGTACTATCGCCTGCTGAGCCTGTAAATTTAGAGAGAAAAAATGTTTACCAAAAAATGGAACCGACTTCAACACCAAAAAAAGTTAAATTACTTGTTGTAGTCGATACCAATTACCATGTAGTTCAAAACTACCTATTATCACAATATTGTGCGCATGGTACGGACTTCGACAAGTAATTTCACACTTTTTGGTGTTGACGACGGTTTCATTTTGGAAAAAAAAACGGTTCACGTTTTCTGTGACCGTTGCTGATTACGGGATCGATTGTCTTTCACCGTCAATGATGACATCATCAAAAGGCGAAACACTTTTCAGTTGTTGGAGTGTAACTCAAAAACTACTAGACCTAATTTGGTAAAAGTTTAATAAGGCCACCTCGGAAGTATACCCTACCTATAGGAAGTATATCGGTTCACAAATGGGTAAGAAATCGGTGAACATACACAAAAACAATACATTCAAGATCTCGTCTTTTTTTGAAGTCGGATAAATCATTAAAAAAAAAGCTTTATACAATGTTAATCCTTTGGCTGTAAGATAGATGATTAAGAAATTGTTGTATTATTGAATGTATATATGTGTGGTATCGTTGACGCTTACGATACGAACACTTTTTCGTAAATTGTTTGTGCTACGGCCTCAGGTGATATAGCGGTCAAAGTAAGCCTAATTATAATAAAATAACAGTTATATTAATCAACCTTTAATTAAAATTAGTTTTCAAGCGCTGCGCGCGCTAAGCGAAAACCAAACCGTACAAGTCGAACGCTTCTGTCAGTAATGTAACGTGCATCTTTTGGGTTTGATAACCAGCAGGGCTATTATGTATCTCAGTTGCTAACACATGTTGATTGAAAACTCTTTTGCTTACTGGAGTTGTCAAAACTGACATAGAGCCGCCATTTTTTTCAGATTTCAATCCACATTTGTTAGCAACTGAGATACATAATAGCCCAGCAGATGCTATTAAGCAACTAAGCTTTTTTTATTGCTAAAAGTAGGCAGACAAGCAGGCGGACCTCCTGCTGGAAAATGGTCACCGTCGAATCTCGCCTAGGTATAGACGTTTGCGATACCAAAGGCATTGCGAACACGCTGCCGACCTCTAAGAACTATAATGATAGCTACCGTAACCCAGTTTAAAAGAGAGTTCTGATGCTGGGTCGACTAATACATCAGACGGATCACTTGTTTAATATCAGTTGGAACACTTGTTTAGTAAAGTATGACTTTTGCAGAGTTCGCTTGGGGAAGTAACCTTTGTCACTTATTAAACAGTCCAGCAGTAGTGTGCTCACATTACTGTGTTTCATAAGGGCAATATTTCCAGTCAAATTACAGGGTAAGAAAGATTTAACAACTTATATCTCCGGGTGTCAAACACAATATCTTTCCATATACTGGGGTTTGAACTTTTGTATACAGTATAAAGTTCTGAATAGCACTGAACCAACTGAACTGTTATGGACACGCATGACCCTTAACGTCAAGCGAGTAACTGACACGTCTTGTCACTGATTGACAAAAAAGTTTAAATAATACACAAAGTACCGCACTTTAAAGTGCATGGATGAATACAATAAAGGTAACTTGCATCATCAACAATATCTCACATTAAAATGAAACAATCGGTAAATATTAAAGAGTCAAATTATACTTTATGCCTCGAGTGCTCGGATTTATTGCCTCGGGTCTGAATCAATATCATGCATTCGTTATCTTTAATTTCAACGTAATGAGCAGAATGAATTTATCTTGTATTAATTTATGTTCTTTATTCTTTATATTATTTCAAATTTAAAGCAATTATCTTGGAACTGGATAGTAAAATTATCTTTTGATACACTTTTGGTACATAAAACGTAAAGTAATAGCAGCATTATTTCTACATTTCGATTTCTTATGGAATTTGGCAACGTGTTACGTTTTAAACTTATTGACGATAGGAAATAATAAATAGTGAAATTTCCTAAACAAGGTACATAAAACTAATTTCATCTTTATATGCAGAAAGCAGGTAAAATAATCCTAGAATTTTACAGACAGCAAGTTGACACAACCAAAACCATTTTTAAACGCAACGTATCCTGAAAAGTTGTAAAATTGAGCAATTTCTAACTGTTAGAGAGTTTTTATTTTACAATTGTAAAGCGGCCAATTTTTTCTCGTTTACTATCAATTTCTCTCTTATAGTGTTTTCATTAGTATTAAATGGACCTTTACTAATAGTTTATGCATGCTTAGTATATTCTCATAACTAACACTGTAAGATTTTATGAAATACTAATAAAAAATGAAATAAATCACAATTATGTGACGACATTTTGTCACCAAATCCGCATTATCCAGGATCATGACTCAATAATATAAAATACGATTGCACTATCCAATACGCATCTGGTCGAATGGTTAATCGATGTCTACATTTGGAGCTACACGACGAGCTATCAATAAATCTTTGGAAAATATAAAAAACAACGCTCCTACTCTCATACCCTCCGTTTGAAGAATTCTTGTATTGTGGAAAGGTAGAACCAAACATTATGCTCATAGTACTCATATTTGCACCAACCAGAGATCAAACTTCGGATCTCGAGCTTCGATGGCAGGGTCTCTAACAACTAAGCTAACGGGGCCGTTTTACAAAAACAATATACACAAAAAAAATATCCTAGTTTCTCTGCTTTTCACCGTGTAGCTAACAGCATTCGTTTTTAGGGTTCCATATCTCAAGATTAAAAAGCAATTTTTATTTTCAAAAAATTTGTTGTCTGTCCATTTCTGTCTGTCTGTGTGTAGAGCCCTTTTTCTTAGGAACTCGAGGAGATATCAAGATAAAATAAATATCAAATATCCTTAGGTCTATTGTTTGTTGAAATTGTACAAACATAATTTTTCAAAGCAAATCAAATTGGAAATATCGGGACTCTTTCGCACACAGATTATTATCAAAATATATAATTTTAACTCACTCCGATGTCCTGAAAATGAATTTGATTCGTGAAAATTTAAAAAGCTCTACGGCCATTTAAGCTGCTCATATTAACACTTGCCTGTAAATAAAAACCCATAGAGTAGTTTCCGTTGACTTATAGTAGATAAATATTTTGTGAGGAGGTACGAAACCATCTCTATATGGGATCGACTCCCGCTTGGATGGTTATTTTGTATACCTGAAGGTAGACAATATATTTGTATGGCGTCAAAAAGAGCCCGAACACATACGTTAATTAGCCACACATCAACATGAATTTTTAAACGTACGCCGTGTCTCGAAGGGTGCGGATTTTCATTGGCTATTTCACACTCATTCTTGGATCATATTCTAGTTAAAATACACAAGGTCATATTATAACGAAAACGAAATCAACAATAATTCACTCTTACTTGACTCTTGCTTCGCTTAACATAACACACACTATCATTAAGATTTTCATCATTTCTTGGTTTTGCTTTCAAAACTCGCTTGTTTTATAGCCCCTCACTAACCACATTTTCCTTAGGACGTTATCACGCTGTCCCTTAGGACGAGGGCACAGGTCGAGGGCGAGCGACTAATGACGGAAGGTTACGTTTGTTTTTACGACGAAATGTTGGATTGTAGTTTTTGTGGAATAGGGCCGCTGCTGTTGTCACTTTTTCAACATAAAAGAAACTGCTGTTATTTGATAACGTTGGTAAGGATGATGTTTTGATTTGTTTTAGGACATATACGAGAAAGTAGGCTTTATGCGTAGGATATAATATAAGTTTAGTTAAATCTAAACTTCGTCCTAGCTGTGGGGAAGTTGTTATAGAAAACATCATCAAATTTAAAAACAACTTCACATACGTAGCTTGTGGTCCTCAAACCCTTACTATTAAACGCAGATGTATTAAATTATATATTACGTACACAGTACATAGTGTTAATAGTTTTAATATATTTGGGTAATTTTTGGTGAAATGAAATTTTCATAAACAAACTAATTGTATAATTTGAGTCAATGTTGCAACCTAATTTAAGAACTAATTTGGTGAACTTAATATTAGAACAAATCAATGAGTTTCGACTTGTGCATTGGTGTTCCTCTGTGGTGTCTGACAAAGTTATGTAAATAAAAAACTTTTCTTTCCTTCATAAAGCTTTTTAAGCGATTCGGTAGGTGACATTCCGCCCTCATATACGCGGTTAAAAGAACTACAGAGATAAATTCAATTTTTGCACTGATACCTCAGTGGCCTAGGTGTCACGTCGTCTGACACGGTTAGTTAGAAGAAGCTTATTAGAATCCCGCCTGAGGATATACTTTAGCGCTCTAAAATTGCCAAATTTGGTTTTGCTAAGCATGTGTTTGGTACTCTAAAAATCATGAATTAAAAAGGGAGTAACATAATACACAAAGTTAATTAACCCACCATCATATTATTATGAACACACAAACGCTTTTATCAAGATTTTCAATGCCTAAAAGTCATTTTCGACTCCATTATGTTCGAGGTATTACTTTTTAATCGATCATCTTAAAAGTAAATACCGTTTCGAAACGGCCATAACGCGATTCACTACAAAAACAAAATACTAAATCTCTGTTAATTAAAAAGCAAACGATTAACCCATACTAAACTGAGCAATCAAGAAGTTATAGACTATCAAACAGGAAAATAAAAAAGGCTGATATAAAATTTACGAATCTAGAACAGTAAAGACCAGTAAAGTTCCTCCAGGGTCTTATGTCAAGAGCCTGTGCATTATGGTCTATAAAACAAAGTCAAATTAGAAAATTTAGCGAAAATGGTACGCTTAGTAACTATACCCTTGAGGGTTTACTACCGATGTTTGTTACACATTGGTGTTGATATTAACAGACATTGTAGAAAAGATAAGAGCAGTTAGATGATCAAAAATGATATAGGCAAAAATTGATAGGCTATTCCATGTAATTTTACATAATTTAATGTATTTGTTAATCTATTACTAGTTAGGTATCTAAAACGCAATGCAAAATTTGTTACATATTTCTTAAAATCAAAGGTATCAATAATTGGTGAGACAAATCCGTTACAAAGTTCCTTAAAGAACTCATTCACGAACAGAAAATAAAATATTTGCCATTACAACCTGTCGTACTAAGTCGGGTGAGCGATCACCACTATATCGTATTGCTAAAAATTATAATGATCACTTCAAATAGTATAGACATTTTTCACGAATGCTTTAGTGGTTTTCGAAAGTGAATATTCGGGGTATTGAATGGTGATGGCAGCGGACACACTTCTTGACTCTTGAGTTATATAACTGATTACTTCTAGCGCTTAAATTATATTTGCTTGATTACTATCCAGTGCTCGTTCGCCTGGTTTTCCTTTTAATATATCTATGTGTCCATTTCTAACTACTTTTGCAGCAGTAGTGGGATCTCTTTGGTTCACTTAAACTCACGTAGACCTAATAGTTAATAATTAACTGTTGTAAGTAAACATTACATACTGTAACTTTATTACCTTGATCTGCTCAACATTATAACTAAGTATAAGATAAATCTGCGGTCGAACTTGTTAGTACACTAACCAGCAAATTTAAACTATTCCTTTGTACTATTCCTTGTTGTGTACTGTTTGATGATTCTAAAATATTTTTTTAAAAAAAAGGGTAACGACACGGTAATCGATCTATACAAATATATATATATATATATATATATATATTTGTATATATATATATATATATATATCGGGTAGGCAGCCAGTAATAAAACTGAAACCATAATCTTGAAAAATATGTTCGTATGTTTAACTAAAGACATATTGCACTGCCCCATTGCTACGATAGGATAAGTGCAAGAAGTTATTAATGAGTTTTATGGGTATAGATAATTAAGTTTCAGTCTGGTCTAATATAAATACTAACTGTGTTTTTGCCCTACCTAATCATATATCTTAAAATAACGAGTATATTATCTATATAAATATAAGAAGCCCTGTTAGTTACACTATTTAATTTTCGAATTTCAATTTGATTGGTAGACAGATGAGACACTGGATTAACATAGAAAAAAATTCATCATCATCGTCCATCACCACGTATGTGGAACTGCTAGTTATAAAATTAATTATAAACTTATCTAAACAAAATTAAAATGCCACTTCTGCAAGATTGTGTGCGTAATAATACTCTAACTAATGTGTCGAGTAATGTTGATGTATTCATTTTCTTGAGTTATTTCTCCCACTATGTCCTTAAGTATATTCTGTGTATTATTAAATAGTTTCATACAATCCCTATTTTGTTTTTTTTATTTGGTTTATCTTCAAAAAATCATTTATAGTCCTTATTGCCTCTACGTTAATATATTACTTGAGTTCTTGTGTGAACATATTATACTTGTACTTGATATTACTAGCGGTACTGTTTACTAATAAACTCTGCTTAAATGTGATTTAGAAATTAAATTTAGTGTCATTAAAATTCAATAGCGTTTACATGATCATTATTGTAATAAAAGTTACCAGGTTTGATTTACTTGATTTGTTAGCAGATTTCTATCACAGTGTGTCCGAAATAACAGTAACCTATCAAACAGATACAAATCTATATAACGTTTGTTTATAATGCGCTTGAAATATCAGCCTACTGTCGGCACTGTCGTTGAAATTGTTTGCGATAAGCAACATAACAACTGGCATTATGTAAGAAATAGAGTTGTAGTAGTTTGTTCCGGCCACTTTGGTGTGGGTTATTGGTAGTGTGCGTTGGCCGCCATCTAGTGTTCGCTAGAACTGAAACGCTAGGGACCTGGGCTTGAACTTGAAATTAAACTAAAATTCACACCATAATGAAAGGGAACATTCCAGTGCCTGCCTTGTTATATTGCCCTCCGGCAGCTGTCCTTAATAGCCAAACGCATCACCATGGTCGCCCACGTGTGATAGGTAATTCTTAATACGGCTTTCATTTGTATCACAAAGGTTATTTATTTTCTACTACGCTTGTTCATGTAAGGTAGACTTAGAAATATAGGTTGTTGATTTATAAAAATGGAGCTCCACCTTCTTTTAGTTCTCATATTCGTATTCTCCAAAAACTCAATCACGTTTTTCATTTGTTAGAATACATAAAGGACAATTCGGGCGAGAACTTCGAAAGCGATAAAATAAATTTGGATGAATAACTACTTTCACTTATATAAATAACTTAACGATTAAAAATACATATATCAATTATAAATCAGACAATTCAGTATAAAATAATTCAATTTTATTATAGTCCCGCTTGTACCTGCAATTTCAACCAGGTGAGATTCGTTTTTACAGCGATATCTATAGAACTATGCGTTTGATTGCATTAAAAACGTAAATAAAAAAAAGGAATTATTTCAATCTTATGCCTTTAGCTCTATGTAAAAAACTTCAACCTTTTTTTTCCGTAACAGAAGCACGAACCAACAACGTGCTTTTGTTTTTATTATTATATGATACCATTGACTATTTATCTAATAAATTTTATCGTTTATTCTTCAAGCATTTTTAATAATTTAATAAAATCTTCAAGCCACCCTGATTAACGAAACAGTTAAGATATGAATCAGTTCGACAAAAAGGCATTTATTCGTACTAATTACTACGATCCGGCCAAAACGGCAGTTGCATCTCTAGTAAGAACCTCTGGTAACTAACTGGTAGTTAGGAAATACCAGTGATTGTCTAAGCTTCGTTTACATTATGGAAACTGACAGTGGCTACCTACTTGATTTATAAGGAGTGCCGTGATTTGAGCGGTGTTGTGTACTAGGTAGATTTCGATCCGATACCAGTCCATACCGTTAATTTGGAACCACTACTATTTTCCGTATAATATAGGAATCTATTAAATGTACATGTATTTTTTTAATCACGGAAATGCAGATTGAGTTTTAATCTTAGCAGCATAGTATAAACTCTTGCAAACATCCTTTTTTTCTATATCTTATTTTAGTTATATATACGCCAATAATGAGCTTAAAAAAGTGTAGTTTCTAGTAGAAAATTATATTAAAAATATATTATCTACTATATCAAAATAAGTCGGGTTTTCCTTCCTGACGCTATAACTCCAGAACGCACAAACCGATTTCCACGGTTTTGCATTCGTTGGAAAGGTCTCGGGCTCCGTGAAGTTTATAGTAAAGAAAATTCAGGAAAAATTTAAAAAGAAAAGCGGGAAAATCTTTTTTAAATACAGCGCCATCTCTGATACATAGCATGTACTACAAACCAATATTTTAAGTAGATGGCGCCAAACGAAATGTTACATAAAACGAAGCCATCTGGTGGCGAAACGGAGTTCGCAGGGTTTGCTAGTATCATAATATAAAAAGTATGTACTTACAGACCATTTTATTTTATAACGGTAACATTTTTAGTAGTTTTTGATGACTATGAGAATGTTATTGGAATAAGTTCAGATTATGGTAAAGTAAATAAACAAGTGCATTACGGTAACATGACTCTAAAATCAAGCCGGTCCCAGTAATGAGCCGGACCATTGATCTTGCTTTGACAGCGGTATCACAGGATAAATAGCATTACTCGGCAGCGATACTTTGATAAACCTTATCCGTTGAAAAGCATCGTCGATTCAATTAACTTAATGATGGGCAGCCCTTCGATGCGCGCTTGAAGATGCGGAGTTTTTGTTGGGGGTATTTTCTGCAGGGCTATTAAATCGTTTGAACTACGAACATGAGAATAAAGCGTGAGAATCACGGATAAACATAGTAACAGTTTTAAAGGTAATAGAAATATCCTCGGTCGGGATTCAGATTTGCGTCTCTTGTATAACCTTGTATTTCGTAGTGGTGCTTTTAAATTCTTCTTATATATACAAATCATTTGCCGTTCGTTAGTCTCTCTAAGACTCAAAAACGGCTTGACCTATTTGAATACGCTATAATACAGAGGTGATTTAGGAAAAAAAACATCATCAACATCATCTATCACCACGCAGGTGAAAACGCGGGGTACAGCTAGTCATTTATAAAATATATTCATACATACACAGCATGTCACTTTTACATTATTTGTGGTGAAAGCGTTTGATGAAAGTTTCGTCTCGACGAACTATTTCTTAATATTTAGCGTGTAACAAAAAAGACAACAAGGAAAACAAAAAGGAGTAGTAATAGTAAACCTACACACGCAAAAGCTTGCATACAATCGGGACCTAACTACTGTGTCACTGGATATTATATAGTAAAGATTCCAAGTTATGTGTAATGTAATGTTTTTCTAATACTCAAGCAGGTTCATCCCCGAAAAATTAGGCCGAAGATGGCAATGACCACTACAAGGGGCCTCGGCTGGGGTGCGGCGCGGGGAGAGGTTGCAAGCAGGGTAGCGGGCCGGAGGTTAATGAATAGGTAGCGATGGTAGATGACGATGGTGCATTAATAATACGATATATAAGATAATAGGAGTTTTCAAAAAGTTTCATAAAAGGAATAATTTATGAAAATTTATGAAAATTTACGAAAACTCCGAATTTATATTATGTACATATTTCTTTGTAAATAGGTAAACGTAACTGGAAGTTCTAAATTACTCGTATAAACGAAAACGTGTTATTGAAATAGGCTTCGCTTGTAATAAAGATAATTTAAAATCAGTGACATTATACTATTGCAAAACGTACAATTACCGTGCAATAGAAGAGTAACCGCAAAATAAAACATGGTTATATTCACAGCTTTACATGGGAAATGCAAATTAACTTATTTCAATACGTTATATTCCTACTTTCGTAGGTAAATCTTCCTGTGAAGGTTGACCTTGCTACTCATTATCCTATCAACGCACGAACGTCAACTGACAACCGTAAGCAGGTAATAACTTTTTCAATATCAGGAGGTCTGTCAGACCAGCTATCTCATACGTAAGGAGGGTCTGGAAGCGAAAACCTTCGTCAAGTAGGGCCTCACTTGACGTTGCATAGAATCTTTTCAATTTGATTCAGGATCATCAGACCGATATTGAGGTTTCCAGGGCTCTCTCATTTGCATGGGACTTATTAAAAACGTAACTTGATGAGTACTGTCGACCTCAATTTGAAAATGGCATAAATTAAGCTTTGAGGTCAATCATGAATTTTATTAACTGCAAATTGTCTTGATCTTTTGGCGTATTTATCACTGTGGTCTGTTACGATCTGTCGTAAACATTTATTTTGAAAGGTTTTTAAAATAAATAACATAAAAATATGATATATTCAATCATTACCACCGAATATCAGAATCCTATATTCCTACTACTAATGACTATAATGTATTCTATCTATACTCTTCATTACTACTAATTATAATAAAGGAGTAGAGGCCAAAAAGTCTGTACTTGAAAGACAAATTAAAAAAAAGTGAGTAAGAAGACGTAAAATGACCTACTGAATAAGAATAAGACATTTTTGAAAAATATGTCTGTCTGTTGCAGTAGTTTTAAGTTATGCGTGAGCATACAGACATGTCAGTCTGTATGCTCACGCATAACACGCACAACTTAAAAACTACTGCACAGATTTCGATGAAACTAAGTGTATGGATAGAAAAGAGCCCAGAGAACTTAACTATAAACTTTTTATTAACCGACTCCAAAAAAAGGAGGAGATTTCTCAATTTTACTGTGCATATTTTTTCATTTAATATCTTGAAGCAATATTATTTATTGAAGGTCTGGAGCCGAAAGACTCCGCAACGATTGACAGTAATTATCTGCGGTTTGGGCTTGATTTATTTGTATTGAAGACAACTTTACACCAATATGGGTAGTGACTGTCATCAAGATGAAGAACAGTCAAGGGAACTCCTCAGCGTTTTACAGTAGCTACTTTGTGTTTGTACTTAATTAATTTCCTCGCGCATCAGTGAGTTTTTCTGCATAATTTTTACTTGCTTCTTTTTTCATAAACTTTAGAAATTATCTCTAGCCAAAAATTAAAAAAAAAACATTAAATAGTTTTACTTATTTTTAAAGATGAAATGAAGTCTTCTTTTAGTAAAATTTGCTATTTTCAAAATTAAATTACTTTCCTTTTTATGTGTTTTAGTAACTACTAACTTCTAAACAATCATTTACATACCTGGCTTTTAAGTAGAACAAGCTGAGATTTTCTCGACATTTAAAAAAAATATAAAGTAGAGCAACTTCCGTGACGAGTCTGGATTTTCGCAACATAAGGTGTTCTACTTGTGCGCATCGAACCGCTGACGGTTCGCGACTGACGCTCGGAGCAAACTCCCCGCACCCCGCGATCCCCTAAACCAAAAATTGGTGGGGCGCGTCTTCATGGATTGCACTATCTGTATTTGGAGAGAATCTAACCAAGCCATAATTTTTGCCTCGAGCTCGCCGGCGAGCTCGGTGTCTGAATGTGTTTACCTGGGAATCGTTATCATGACCCTGAGTACCTCGCCCACAGTCATTACCTCGGCCGGAGCCTACGCCGTGATCGAAATCTGGAAAATCTGAAAAACTACCTTGACTGGGGCTACAAACTGAATTACCTCGCCTCCCCCATTTCCGCGACATGAATCCACACCGCGACCAGGATCGCCGCGTTGTACACTCATGCCTGTACTTTGGGTGGGGCTACATATAGAAAGTTGTGTACCTCGCCCACAGCCGTTACCTGGGCCGGAGTCTACATCGAGGCCGGGGCCGTGGTTTAGATTCCTGCCCGCACCGTGGCTGGGGCTACATAATGAAACAGAATTACCTCGTCCACAGCCATTACCTGGGTCGGAGGATACATCGCGACCGGGGCCGCGGTATATACTCCTGCCCGCACCGTGGCTGGGACTACTATCGTGTGTGAGTGGATTACCGCGACTGTGACTTGGCAGATTTAGCCCAAGGGATGGGTTCGCCGAATAGGACTATGAGTGAGTGAGTGAGACGGCATGAGAGTCCGCCGGGTCTCAGTGAAAGACACTGCTGCACTTTTGCTAAGATCGTGGGATGTCGCTGGTGTGAAGAGAATGGGTGGCTAAAATCTACGCTATAACAATAAATTAAATCCAGCACACCGGTAGTGTATTACACTGGGAAGGAGATAGAGGTATATTAATACTTTTTCGTACCGTCTGCTCGAAAATGTCCAATTACATATCTTGCAATATCAACGTAAAGCAAGGCATCCTTGGGACTGTTGTATGAAACTCTCATGGGTCTAAAGTGATTTGGATTTGGAACGTGAGTTGTAGGAAAACTCTAAATACGGAGACAGCATACAGAAAAAAAAAGGTGGGATCGTACCATAGGGAGTGTGACTGCTGTGCACCACGTTCCTATGGGTTACGCACAGCCCCTTTCTGCGCATTCAAGGTCATAGTTCTATTTCGTACCATGATCTGGTGTTTGGTGTTTTTTTAACAACTTCCATAAAATGTTATAATTTTGAACGTGGTGTAGGTATGTATCTTACTGTACCGAAATATCGGGAGCTCCAAAAGTAACTAAATCATGGTCTATAACTCGTGGTAGGTATTAATTATAACTTAGTTAACAACCGCGAAAGTATAAAAATTTGTTTTCCATAAAATGTTCTTTCCAAAAATATTACTCTGTCCTTCTACGAGTATATAGGGACAAAAGTGTCCAATAAGAATATTAACTATTAATTTATTTTACTTTTGACCAAATAACTGCTTTTTTAAAGCTCTGAGTTTTTATAGTCTCGCAGTAGGTATGAAAAGTAGAGTGTGCACCTTGAGGATAAAGCCTGTCTTCGTTTTGGACGGCTTTAACCCTGCTATTGCGAATTTCTATGTAAGAAAACAACTAATAGCGGTCTGACCCGGGTATTGAACCAAGGACCTCGAAATCCCACAGCGGCGCCAAGACCACGCGAGTGATGCCGCTAGCGGGCAGCTCAAGCAGCGATGTTAAACACCTGCGTTTAGCCGGCTATATTTTTGGTCCCATGTAATAGTGGAGCGAGCCTATCGTCATCTATGGGATACTGTTCCACACTCCGGACTGCTATTGAGAATTTCTCTGTCAGAAAATCCCAATATCTGTCCAACCTGGGGATCGAACCCAGGACCCCAAGATTCCAAAACGGCGCTTCCACTATTTGACCGAGACCGCGGGCAGGTCAACTTGTTTTATAATATAAATAAAGAAGCGTTAAATACCCTCAGTTATTGGTCGCAGTTTTTTTGCATGTTGTCTTTCTCTTTAATTGCATTTTGTATTTCTTTTGTTACCATAGAACCTATTGCAAGAAACAGTTTAGTTTCAACTCAATATAAAGAAATAATTATGCTAGACGTGTAAAGCCGTTCAGTTTGTTGTTTGCTTATCCATATAATATTAAAACGGCTAGGATATTTAAATTTAAAATTTTACACGGCTTTGTTTCACTTTATAATGTTTTTAAATATAAATATATCAGTTAGCAAGCAATCTCTTTCCACAGTGATTTAAATAATAGCCATTCTACGATTCTTTGAACCACATTTCACCTCGCACCAGGTATACTCGTATAGCCTTTAACTTCAAATGTTGCAAACCATAAAGTTCTCATCAGCGAGTTTCGCCATAAATTTAAAAGCATTCATTCTGGGCGAACCGCCATTATCATAAAATTACATGATATCACTTTCTTTTGATGTGTCGTAAGTAGAGATGAGAATTTTGAAAGTATAAGCGAAAGCAAGTCTAATAATAATATAGGTGGCAGTTATACCTACATAATTGATTATTATGGTTTAGAATTATGATTGAGCTTTGAGTTTTTATTGTTTCTTTAATATGAATTTTAATATATATAACATATATATATATATAATAATGCATTAGCATGGTACGTATTGTCGGAAGACGCGAGTTCGTGTTCCATCCGGGATGGGAATATTTCTCTCTAAAGTTGCAATATTTTTATTTTTTTCTTCCATTATTCATTACAATGAAATACACATCAGTTCATTGTACCGTCTTAAAATCTAAGTAAGATTTGTCTAGAAAGATGTTTCTCGAATACATAAATATAGCAAGTAAGTAGGCAAGTAACAAGATAAAAATTATAGTAAAGTAATTACATATAAGTGTTTCAACACTCAAAATCAGAGAAACTACCAAAGCAACTGTTCTAGTAGCAAAGATGTACTAGTTCAAGCTTTAACTTTAAAATGAAAATGGGCTGGACATGTTGCACGCCTTCAGAGCCAGAGATGGACAAAAAAAGTCACAATGTGGAAGGGCCCACTAGGAAGAAGAAAGAAGGGAAGACTACTAGATTGGAAGAAGATATATAGAAAGTAACAACTACAACCTGGATTAAAACAGCCCAATCTAGAGAAGACTAGCTATCTTTGGAGGAGGTCTTTGCCCGTGGAAGGGTTATTGCAAGTGGAAATAGTACCTAAAAATTATTACAACTAACGTTAATTGCTAATCACATAAATACATTTTTTTTCTGTATGATTGCATGAAATATAAGGCATTATTTTATTATTTTCATTTAATTACATATAAATAGTTTTGTTATACTGCTTACAGACTATTCGATTTTGCAATTGCCGAATGAATTATTAGAATATGAATAGCCAAAATTTAGTTATTGAAAAACTAAAATAAGTAGGTATGTGGACATGTGGATAATTTTCATAATCGTTAGAGTTTCCATTGAATATTTCTCATTGCTTTATACGGACACGCGTATGATGAAAAATAATGTATGGCTAAGTATATAAATGAAAAAAAATATACGTGGTGACGGGCACGTAAACTAATATGTGTTTTTAACCATTGAAAGAGTGAAATGATTAAGATAGTGACTAACTAAATAAACGATGATAAAAATACCCGTGTTTGTATCGGATTTGCATAAAAATAATGATCTGATCCCTTTTTACCACCCGTGATAATTTTATAATTTTTAAAACTATTCGATTTTGGAGACTTGTAAAGTTAGTGTATTGGCTATTGATAGTACAAAGGATCTCAACTCTATAATCATACTCTACCACTTTATCATTTTATATGCATAGAGATATATCCTTGTTTTTGTGATCTGTGGTTATATGTGTAGGATATAAACTCCCTAGTCTTAGACTAAAGTTCATAAGTTAAAAGATGAAAGTATAAGTAAACTAAATTAAAAAGCGTACTTACCTAAAAAAACAGATATGTACCGCATCTCTAAAATCCCTTTACAATAAAAAATAAAACCGTTGGGTCGCACACGAGGTAGAGCACCTTATTCAGTTCACCTCATGGGGTGAAGGTAATTAGTTTTCATGATACATTTAATTGCAGTTAAAATTAATGCGATATGGTAATGACTTGTGAAATATACCAACATTTTATGTTATGTTGGCGATTTCGCGAAAAGAGCTTAGTATGTACTGTGTATCAAATAACAACCTGGAAATAATCTGCCGTGCGATTCTCTAATGATTCGTCGATGCGCTTACCGATGTCAAATACTTTATGAGATATCGCCCTTGTACATAAGGTTGTTTTTACAAAGTTTCTTGTCATCTCGTCATTTGTTTCACGGATGTTGTCAAAGATGCAAAGATGTTAGCTTTTATAGAATCGCACTGCTGTATGTTAATAAATTATGTATTCATAACTAATGATGCCATGTCTAAATCTCGGAATAAATCACGTGGACCAACTATATAAGGTATTTGTTAATTAGTGCACAATATTGAACGGAGTGCTTTGGAATCGATAACTGGTCATGAAAATAAAAGAAAGAAATGATATATAATTTTTATTATTATGGACCCATATTGGTCGCTCCACGGCTAAGCGCCATAGTACGACTGAACGCACGACCCGACGCACCGCTACATCGTAGAATAGATAGCAGTAAATACGCGAGACATACACCCGCATAGAATAAGTACAACGTGCGGACGATGACCCGCCCGGGCCAGCCGTTGTTTAGGCATAGACATCAGCTACGTAAACATTTGCGAGTAGGTAGGTTCATACGTCTTTGTACCT
This sequence comes from Selenia dentaria, assembly GCA_917880725.1. Classification (NCBI taxonomy): domain Eukaryota; kingdom Metazoa; phylum Arthropoda; class Insecta; order Lepidoptera; family Geometridae; genus Selenia; species Selenia dentaria. The sequence goes on along the minus strand of OU862888.1, from coordinate 11,616,836 downwards.
TTTCTAAGTGGGTAGGTATGTCTCGCAGAGTCACTGTTGTCTATTCTGTGATATAGCGGTGTGCATATTCAGTCGCGCAATGGTTAATGAAAATTAATAATCTTGAATTAATTTTGAAGAACGTGACTCGACACGATCTGAACCTCGTAAATGATTACATGAGAATAGCAAGATAAAAATGATTAATACAAACTTTAAAGACTTTATATAACATTTCATTACACGCGCCTTTAGTTTCATGAATAAATTCTCATATGAACTGCAACAAACACATCGACACTACAGGCACGTGCTTGATTCCCGAAATGTACAATAACCGAAACATGCCAACATTAATAATGACCTAATTTTATATGCAGTAATAAACCAATAAATAGTGGGTCACGTGCACCCACTTTCCCAGCATTGAGCTTTCGTTACGATATTTTATCAGCATTGTAGTGGAAGAGCTTTCGCTTTCACTATAAGACTCCTCCTGTGATTCTGATTATAATCTAGGGTTGTGTGCAACTTAATGATTCTGACTTCTCATTCAAAACATTATAATTTAAGAGAGGAAAATTCACATTCTCGGCCATGATACGGATTGTCGGAAAACGCTGGTTTGAATCCTGTTCGAGGAAGTGATTTGTTCTCTTTGGAATTTCAATGCTAAGCAAGGCGTTAGTACTTTAAAACTCATATTATAAAAATCCTACTCATTATAGTGAGGGTTGCTGCTCATCTGGTTGTCACTGGTTTGATCTTTATCTCGGGCTTCAGCTACTAGTGAATTACCTTCAATGAAAGCTGAAGCTGATCATAATTACACCCACGGCGTATTGGTGGACTTTGTAATGCTTTTCTGGCTACCTAATCAACTTTGAAAATCCCCAATGAATTATTTAACTGGTATGCTTTAGTACCTGTTCTTGAGAGAATGCTAGTATATCCTTGACGACATTTTCAATAATAAAATGAAACGCAATTTATACTTATTAAAGAATAGTTCGGTTCGCTCATAATAACATATTGCCATACCATACCAGGGTCATATAATGCCTTCAACACTAAACACGTACATATCATATCAGCCCATTATGATCTCACAGCTGTGACTTGAGCCTTCCTCTCAGAGAAAAGTTTTGGGCCATAATCCACCACGCGACTTGGTGGATAATTATATGTGCCTAATTATCGAATATGATTTCAATAAATCAAATGAAATAGTGCATCAAAGGTCGCACGGCCAGACACAATAGAAATTTCATTGTTATAATGACATCGACCCTTGAAGGGATAAGCGCCAGTTGCTATTCTGGGTTAAGCGTGATACCATCATCTAAACAAGCTAAACGTAAACTCACTCGTAGGGTATGTGTACTTTTACATATGAGTATAAAATTGAAACCAGTTAGCTGTTTGTTCATGTAAAATAGTAATTTGCTATAACCTTATTTAAATTAATTTATACCTATTAATTCAGGATAATACTTGCTCTTGCACTATAATAATCGTCACCAGTATCCAAATCCATGATAATGAGTATAATTCAACGGGGTCACACGCCACCCTCAGCTTATCGGCTTGTTTATACAAAACTCGAAAAAGCCCACAATGTGAATGTTTACCTCGTAAATAATAATTCAGTTCGTAAGCATCGGATAAAGCACAAAGTACTTACGCTTGCGTTTCGTTCGCGAATTTCACCGAAAAAATATATGCAAATAAAGGTTAAGTTAAAAATGGAAATTGGTATGCCGACGCGATCTCGTTTAAATATTGTATGCAAATAAATAAGTTCCGAGCTTAAATATTTAAGGGGAATTTATATTTGCTGTTAAGTGACAGCTCTGTTGGTGTAGTGACAGCATAATTGCAAGAAATGCGTACTATATTGCGTTTAGTTCTCACGCGAGTAACGGTTTTTCCGCTTTTTAACAAGCAGGCATATTTTACTTTTATAAAACTGTGTACAAAGGACATGCTTACTTTGAAATAAGTAGTTTATTTTTAACATTACAGTCGTAGATATTATAATTATAGAAATAGGTGGTGTGAAGTGTAGAATTGGTTAAAGCTATAATGTGGTAATTATATTTCAATCACATGATGAGCAATAGTATTGTTTATTATAATATAGAATTAATATTAAAATGTGTGTAGTACTTAAGAAAGTTTTAATATTCTTATGATGAGCAATGTTGTTTTTATATCAATACGATGTTGCTGAGTTGTGTTCATCATCACTATTCATCTTCATCGTTCATTACCTTACAAACTATATATAGTGCGAATAATCGTGCTGTAGGCCTAGCATGAATATCTGCGTAAGTGTAATGTAACGTGTCATTCACCTGAAACAGCCGTGCGAATCTCTCGCGAGCAAACCTCGTAGCATCTTTAACAACATCCAGGAATCAAATGAAGAGAAGACAAGGCACGTTGGAAAAACAACCTTATGTACAAGGGCGATATCTCATAAAGTATTTGACATCGGTGAGCTCGTCGACGAGCGCATCGACGAATCATTAGAGAATCGCACGGCAGTACAACTGTCATGTATCTACGGCAACTGTGACACAGTTAACTCATAGTTTATGTACCGAAGTACGACGCATCGACGTTTGCGATTAGAATACTTTTTAGCAAATTGTTTGTGCTACTGATGCAGTTACAGTACTAAATTAATACTAATAATGTGTGTGTGATTTCAAGAATGATGTTTATGTGGACGGTCCTATCGAAGTGTATACGAAATCTGACGAGTTTAGAAATGTCTGTTTACTAGTCTATAGAGAGGTATAAAGTTTTTACCCTTTATGTATATTTCTTTTATGATAAATTGTTTAAAGAAAAACCAATTATCGAAATAAATTTTAGGTACGAAGTTAAGAAACTTATAAGACTAATAAGGTTACTTAATATACATACACAAGGAAAATGTATTCAAAGTATATTTCTATTGGATAAAATATTTAATATTCGATGTTAAATTTCTTTACATTATCGCGAACAATACCATAGTCTTCCTTCGACGCTCACGATATATTTCATACAATGCTTTCGATTTTTAGAACTCGATATTAATGTTCTTTCAGTGGATTTATGTCAATGAAGTCGGCTCTATTATGCCTAAATTTAGAAGGCAGTGCAAGACCTTGTCGTAGTATGAAAAAAAAAATACGTCCCTACAGAAGTACCGAACTTGATCTGTGTCTTTATCAACTACGGGTCACGAGTAATGAAATCATTTTAGGGCTCACAAATACAATTATACTACTTCACAAGTAAACGTATAGTATTTGTTTAACATAATTATAACATACGTGATATATAGTAATTATACACAAAGCAGAAAAGTTGTCGTGAATGTATGGGCTATTCGAATGCGAAGGGAGCCCTTTGAAAGTTAAAGTTAATTTTATTTCAATAATGCATTATTAATTTCCTATGTAACATTATATTTTTATAACTGAGTTTTGTTTGTGTTTTTTTAACCAGTAGATATGTTAAGACACTATCTCATAAAATATGAAGAGTATGTATTTTATAAATTTGTCATGGTATCAATCTTCTTGAGCTTCAAGAAGTTTTCCTACTTCTTTCTTTAAAAAATAAGTCATGAGTCTCATGTGCACTATATTATATTATATATATCGGCGCAACTACAACAGTTCGTCGAGAATAATTAAGTTTAATCATTTGATTGCCCTAAAAATAGTTTATAAATCATCAGTTGATTATTTTTGAGTTGATTACGATGTAAAATTAATGTTATGATTGTAATTTCAATACTTTACCAACAAACTTGTAAACTCGTGCACGTGCGCCGAGTCCTATAAATACGGCCGCAGTGTAGGTGCTCGTCTCGGACGACCCCATCGCAGCCGTTACTTCGGCAGCTTTAGCGTCGTCCCAAGGGAACCCCGGTAATGGTTGTAGACCCGACCAGGGCTGTGATCCCGATCGCATTGTAGGCTCCGGCCGAGATCTTCTTCGCAGCCCCAGTCGCAGTCGAGGTAATTCACACACACACGATTGTAGTCCCAGCCACGGTGCGGGTGGGAGTATACACCGCGGCCCCGGTCGCGATGTATCCTCCGGCCCAGCAAATGGCTGCGGACGAGGTATTACACTTTCTTATTGTAGCCCCACCCAAAGTACAGTCATGAGTGCACAACGCGACGATCCTGGTCGCGGTGTGGACCCATGTCGCGGAAATGGGAGGAGGCGAGGTACACAAGGTTATGATTTAGTGGTAAACACAGTCAAACACCGAGCTCGCCGGCGAGCTCGAGGCAAAAGTTATGTCTTGGTTAGATTCTCTCCAAATAGTCGTAGAGTTAAAATTCATAGGGCCCACTTTCAACGGTACACTTATGTACCGGGGCGATTCTCTCCTACTCCCCTCTCTCCTGGCGACGGCCCAAGCCGAGGTCCGTACCCTAGTGGTGCCCTTGAGCAAGTCGCCTACTCCTCTCCTTGCGGCGAAGCGTCTTCAACGCTCGCCTTAGGCGGTGCGCCCTCTGCGCCCGCATCTGGCTGAGTGCCATCTGCGCTCGCCAACCGTCCGGTGACGCTGTAAATGCCGGTAGAGGCAAACAGCATTAGTCCGTTCTAAAAAAAAAAAAAAAAAAAAGGTGCTCGTCTCAGTCGCTCTCGAGTCGCCGTACAGTACGGACCTCTTTGTGACGTTGTTACGCTGCTCGTTGAATATACGAAGCTTATAAAAGTACTTGTGAAGTTTTACTTCGAGGACCCAAAAATGAGTGATCATCATGAAAACAACAATTGTGACGTCAGCAATGCTGACGTCACACTTTTTAAAAACACTCCGGAGGTGCTTTCTCCGTCATCAGAAGTGGGATCAGAACAAGCTCTGGTCCCAACCACATCCTCATCGACTTCGGTTCAACCTGTCACGACTGGAACAGCGCAGGGCAGTACCAGGCTGATAGGCCCTGCCTCATTGAACACTTCAGGAGTACCAGCAAACAATTTTAATACCATGCAGCCCATCACAACGGGAATTACCACAGACATGACGTCCACACCAATCGCTGCGGGAGATGATCTCGATACACTGCAAAACAACGCTGCAATCGCCCCTGATTCAGTGTCATCCACATCTCAAGCTGGCCAGTCAGTCCGGATAACTCACAACGACGAACACGCATCAACGGATTAAAACCGGCGAGTATAAAATTCATTATGTTTCACGATATTTTCAACTAGAATCTACAAGAATAAAATGTCTGGAGAGTGATACCTCTGAGCTAAACCATGTGTTACCCTTGAGCTAACCACGGATCCTTGATGCATCCACAAGTGAACCCTGAGATACCGTGGGGACGCCTTGTGGAACTATGGGTAGACACGTATACACCACAGATTCTAAATTAATAAGGCAGTGCACTTAAGATGTCTTAGTGTACTGTTGTAATCTACAAAAATGTCTGGAGAGTGATACCTCTGAGCTAACCATGTGTTACCCTTGAGCTAACCACGGATCCTTGATGCATCCACAAGTGAACCATGAGATACCGTGGGGACGCCTTGTGGAACTATGGGTAGACACGTATACACCACAGATTCTAAATTAATAAGGCAGTGCACTTAAGATGTCTTAGTGTACTGTAGTAATCTACAAAAATGTCTGGAGAGTGATACCTCTGAGCTAACCATGTGTTACCCTTGAGCTAGCCACGGATCCTTGATGCATCCACAAGTGAACCCTGAGATACCGTGGGGACGCCTTGTGGAACTATGGGTAGACACGTATACACCACAGATTCTAAATTAATAAGGCAGTGCACTTAAGATGTCTTAGTGTACTGTTGTAATCTACAAAAATGTCTGGAGAGTGATACCTCTGAGCTAACCATGTGTTACCCTTGAGCTAACCACGGATCCTTGATGCATCCACAAGTGAACCATGAGATACCGTGGGGACGCCTTGTGGAACTATGGGTAGACACGTATACACCACAGATTCTAAATTAATAAGGCAGTGCACTTAAGATGTCTTAGTGTACTGTAGTAATCTACAAAAATGTCTGGAGAGTGATACCTCTGAGCTAACCATGTGTTACCCTTGAGCTAGCCACGGATCCTTGATGCATCCACAAGTGAACCCTGAGATACCGTGGGGACGCCTTGTGGAACTATGGGTAGACACGTATACACCACAGATTCTAAATCAATAAGGCAGTGCACGATGTCTTTGTGTACTGTTTACTAATCAAAAGACTCCTAAGGTTACATAACAGTTGTGTTAATGTAACAAACAAGATAAAGCAACGTAAGTTGTTTACAGACTCACTACTCAGAGAATATCTCTTTCTTTGCAGGCCAGCCATAATTAACAGCAGTCTGCGAGAGTTAACGAGTAACAAGGCTGGTGCAGAGCGCGCACCGCCTGTCAGTATGGCCGTATCGACGCGGATACAAAAATTAGCCAACAATAATTAGTCAACGTGTAAAACGACAACGTTGCTCGTTGAATATACGAAGCTTATAAAAGTACTTGTGAAGTTTTACTTCGAGGACCCAAAAATGAGTGATCATCATGAAAACAACAATTGTGACGTCAGCAATGCTGACGTCACACTTTTTAAAAACACTCCGGAGGTGCTTTCTCCGTCATATATTATATTATTTTAATACCTACTTCGAAGTTACATACAAAATAAGTAGTAGTGGTATACGTTGAAAAAGTGTTAAAGTTCTATTAGCTTTTCTTATGATGACAAAGTTCTAAAATGTAACTGTTATTTCTGCCCTAAAGTGCCAAAGAAGTCAGCACGTCCCTCCCCTTCGGCCTTCAATATTAACACGTCGATATATCAGACTCGCACTGTCATTTGTCAGGCGATACTATTTATAAAGGGAACTGGGGGCATACTATCGTTTTTAGTAACCTATTCAAGTTTGAACCTCGTGTTTCGACCTCAGCCGAAATTCTAAATATTATGAAATATTTTGCGATGGCCGTGAACTGTTACTATTTTAAACCTATTAAAAAATATGTCAACAACGTTATTAATATTAATGAGTTATTTTAGTATATTACAGTATATTTAAGTTTTAATTACTAAGTAGGTATTATTGCAATCGTTAATATGCATTTTTAATACAGTATCATAAAAACATATATATATTAACGGACATATAATGAATAGTAAAGATTTAAATAAAACTTCACGGATTCACGGCAACAAGGGAACGAGACCTTTAAGAAGTCATAACAAAAGAAACATATATACAATAACCAGCTAAGTGCGAGCACACCGTCGTTCCTTACATCCGTACTACCACAGAAAATATTTGTGTGCTGTATTTATCTTTATAGCAAGCCCAATTTCCACTTGATCTAACTTTAGATTTAGCACTTTATTCCTTTAAAGGTTGAAAAAGAAAAAGTTTTTCCTGATAGAGGACGAGAAGAGCATCTTCTTTTTTAACAGACTTTAAAAAGAAGGAGGTTATAATATGCTCGATTGTATGTTTTTTGTTTTACCGATTTTCCCCCATTTGTGGACCGATTCACAAATTTTTTTTTGTTTGGTAGAGTATACTTCTGAGGTGGTCTATTATTTCAATTTCAATAAATTCGGTCAACCAGTTTTTAGTTACACTCCAATAACTGAAATTTGTTAGGCCTATCTTGTTGATATTATAAGCTACCAGAAGTGGTTTTACTTAAAAAAATACACTTGATGATTAATCTAAACTGAATTTAAACTTTACACATATTATTAAAATAACAACAATCAAAGTTTCAACAAGATAATAACATCTATACGTAATTTGACAAGAGGTCCGCTCCGCACGAAGTCTCGACTAATAATGACCGTTGACGCGCTCGTACCGCCTTTTTATACTCGTTTTCTGGGTTTTATTATTCAGTCTACCCACAATTCAGTCTACCCACACGGCCTCTCCTGACATCCTGGCGTCCCGACAGGCCTAGTCGTCGTCCTCCGAGGATGTAGGAATCAACCGGGGGAGTGATTGCAGTGGTGGGGCTGCTACTTCGATAACACCCTCGTTGAGTTCTCTATCTTCCGAGGATATGGGCATCGAACGTGGTTGAGGTCCAGTTGTCTCGTCAGGTGCTGAGGATGGCCCAGCCGTATTGGAGTCCATCATTCCTGGGTTTGGATCCAGGCATTCGTCATTAACGTCGTCATCGACGTCTGGAAAAAAAAACTTAAGTTATTTCTAGACTCCATGTCGCTGGTAAACAAGGTTAGTTTGTTAGGGTTGTTATAAAAGTTAAGCACTTTAAAGAAGTAAACAAACTGAACATTCACATCAACTCAGAATAATGTAAAAGTTACACAGGTTCCTCGGTAGGGGCCCCTACCGAGGAAATACTAAATCTACACCAGGGGGCAAGGCGCATGAAACCCCCCGGTGACTCTCCATACGGAAAGCTTTTGCATCGAGGGAAAAGGAGGTTGTACTCCCTCGATGACTCTTCGCAACGCGAAAAGCTTTCACGTCGAGGGAAAAGGAGGTTGTACTCCCTCGACGACTCTTCGCAGCGCGAAAAGCTTTCACATCGAGGGAAAAGGAGTTTGTACTCCCTCGAAGACTCTTCGCAACGCGAAAAGCTTTCAGGTCGAGGGGAAAGGAGGTTGTACTCCCTCGACAACTCTTCGCAACGCAAAAAGCTTTAAAAGAACAGGGCAAGGTACCGTCTTCACTTTAAGACGGGTCAAAAAGGGTGAACACGCACCTTCAAAAAACACTGCACATGTCTCCGGGGTCCATTCACCTTTCCATGGGATCATAAACTGAGCAGCTGCATAAGTAGACTTTCCATAAGATCCAGTAAGTAACTTCAATTCGTATCGGTGGTTAGGAAGGGTCTTCACTACCCTATAGGGTCCCCGCATGCCAGGATCCAGTTTACCCTGAGATTGGGCATACTTGACAACAAACACCATGTCGTTAATCTGAAACACACGAGGAGGCTTCCGATGCTCATTGACGATAGTGTCCTGACGATCCTGGTTCTTTCTCAACCGTTCGGCCGTCCTTTGCCTAAGCATTTCTCGTCTCGCTTCCCGGTTACCCTCGGTCAGATTCAAAGCAACATCTCGCACTAACATTCGGATTGCAGGAGTTGCGCTTTCGTGGCCAATTAAGAGATTTAGGGCAGAAGTCTGTGTGGTTTTCTGCTTTGTCAGGTTTAGAATAAGCTGTAATTGCCACAGTTCTTCGGCCCACTCAGCTTTACGATGATTCACTGCAATGCGGAGCATGTTCAGGACTGTACGGATGTAGCGTTCCACTTGTCCATTTGCGTGGTGCATCTCAGGAGTTATGTAATGGAGCTGTACACCAAGGACCTTCATCCATGAAGTGAAGCCCGTTGATTCGAACATACGTCCCCTATCTGATACAATTAAATTAGGAGTACCGAACAACGACAATACATGTTGAAACACTTGTTTCAGTTCATTGAAATCTTGGCGACATATGGGTTTCAGTAAACAGTATTTTGTAAATGCATCGACCACAAGCATGACAAATTTATAACCCTTAGACACAGGGAGGGGACCTAGAACATCTACATGTAAAGTTTGAAAGGGGATTTCAGATTTGTCCCAAGATGTGATAGGCTGTAAAGGTGCTCGTGGTACACGTTTGTGGGCGATACACGTTAAACAATGGGAAGTGTATTTAGTAACAAATCTCCTAAGACTAGGAAACCAAAAATGTCTTAGTATTAGGTCCACCACCTTATCTGCACCTATGTGACTATGCTCATCATGGAAAATTCGGAGGAGACTCAAACGGTGACCTTTAGGAATGAAGCAAAGTAGCCTCGGCTCTGCACCTGTCGGTGTATACCGGTAATACAATATGTCGTTGTGTACTTCGTATCTGGACGTATCCAATTGACCTTGTTCAATGGAACGAATCATAGTTTGAGTCTCCTCATCACCCGCTTGAGCGATTTGAGCCCAGTTACGTGGACGTTCAATATTGTTTATATTACAAGGGTTTCTACTCAAATAGTCCGCGTGTGGCATCATGGCGCCTTTTCGGTAAAGAATGGTGAAATTAAAATCTTGTAGGTAAATCCACCATCTTGCCACACGCGGTAACAAGTCTTTTTTACTTTGAGTGGATTTCAAGGCATTACAATCCGTTACTACGTGGAATTGAATACCAATGAGGTAGTGCCTGAAATGCCTCAAGGCTTTTACTACCGCAAGAGTTTCTAGTTCATAAGAATGGTATTTCGGTTCAGCGCCCTTAGTGACCTGGCTATAGTAGGCCACCACACGCCGAGTACCATCCTTATGAACTTGCTGTAAGATCGCGCCATACCCAAGGCTGCTTGCATCAGTGTGCACTTCCGTAGGTAGACTTGGATCAAATATCGCGAGCACCGGTGCACTGGTTAAAATCTTAATAATTCCTTGGCGTATAGTTTCATGTTCCGTAGTCCATTGAAATTGTACGTCTTTACGAGTCAGGCGCGCAATGCAAGCAGTCCTGGTGGAATAATCTGGGATGTATTTTCGGAAATACCCCGCCAATCCAAGGAACTGTCTAACCTGTTTGACATTCTGTGGTGCTGTGGAATCTGCAAGAGCCTGAACCTTACCAGGAGCGGGTCGCACTTCCCCGTTAGATATTACTCGCCCCAGGTACTCTACTCCTTTGCATAAGAAAGAACATTTGTTCAAGTTTAACGAAAACCCCGCTTCCGTTAAGGTCTGCAGTACTTCCCGCAGGGTTTGCAATCCCTCTTCGACAGAGGAGGACAAGATTAGACAATCGTCGATGTATACCAGAACTTTCCCCTCGGTAATGAATTTCTGCAATGTTTTACTAATAATGCGCTGGTATACGATCGGCGCATTGGCCAATCCATATGGCATCTTTACATACTCATAATGGGCTTCTGGTGTTACGAAGCCGGTGAGTGGTATGGACGCTTCATCAAGCTTTATTTGGTGGAACCCAGTCGCCATGTCCAAGGTTGTAAAATATGTGCTTTTACCCAAGCGGTCGATGTGGTCATCAATGAGTGGTAGTGGGAATCGATCTTTTACTGTTCGTGCATTTAATGCGCGGAAATCCACACACATCCGGTCAGAGCCGTCCTTTTTCTTAACGAGTAACACCGGACTTGCATAAGGCGACTCTGACTCACGGATGATACCCTTTGAAAGTAAATCTTGTGTGATACTACGTACCTTCAGCTTTTCGTCCTGAGACATTTTGTACGGCCGGTAATGAACTGGGGTATCGTCCTTTAGACGAATACTCATAGCACCTGTTGTAACAGTTGAAGAGGCCGTACCTGAAATCATGTGTTCGGAGAACTCGTCCAGGATCTTATTTAGATGGGCTAAAAGTGGACCGTCCAAAGAGGTATTACAAATGCGTTGTTGGTTGTTATTGTTCACAGAAGAAACAGCGCGTTTAGGGGCTCGTATGATTCGCTGCGAGTCTTTGGTTCGTACGTACGTAACCCCCTCCCGATTCAGCACATCAGTGCCAATTATGACAGGGGCATTCATGCACTCGTTAGGAACAACCAAGAAGTCCACATCTAGTGAAATGTCTTCCAACTGAACAATCAGAGAGACGTACGAATTAACGTGTGTTATGGACTTACCTACTCCTTTTATTTGTTGATTGGTAGGTTTCTTAGCGCAGGAAAGGTGATTTACTACTGCAGAAGAGATAAGCGACACACCTATGGCACCACTATCTATAAGTATGTCAACGGGAATCCCATTAATGACACCAACAACGACGTCGTTCTGTTTTTCGACGGAGGCAACTGAGCAGAAATTGACCTTACCAGAATCCGCACGGTGCTTTGCAAAGCAATCTCGTATGTGATGGCCTTGTTTTTTGCAATACGCACATGGGATGGGGCGCTCGACCTTAGCAGCATTCGATTTTGGGACCGGATCGTTTGCAGAACCTGCAGCAGCGGGTTTCGGCTTCTTGGGACAATTCAACTGCTTATGTCCCAGCTCGCCACATAAATAGCATTTCGTACTGTTATTAGAGCCCGAAATCGGTCGCTTGGTAATCGATGTTTTATGCCTGCTACTTGGTGCGACCGGACGGCGTGCGACACGACTATCTGCACTTTCCGGTTTCGAGAAAGTAGTCAAATAGCCTACCAAATCTTGGGGGGATAAATTCGCGTTTATAGCCGCCGCTTTTACTTGAGGATCAGTGACACCTCGTAGCACAATATCGGTGATCAAATCATCACTAAGGCCCTTAACGATCCGCAACCGGAGTAATGATTTGCGTGCGTATTCAGCATAAGTGCGAAAACTATTAGAATTAGTGGACATTACCTCGTACAAAATTTTCGCCCGGTCTACCTTTTTAGCGCACAAGCATTTGAAGTCCCTTTTAAAATTGGACCACGAGCGGTCATTGCAAACCCACTCATCCAGCCACGTTCTCGCATCACCTTTCAAACATTTACCAACACGAGCGAGGCATTCGCGTTCATCCCACCGGTTTGTAATCTTGGCCCTATCAACTTCCTCGAACCAAGAATCCACGTCGTGTATGCTAGGGTCAAAATTAGACACATAGTAGCTTTGTGTACTTACCGATTTCAATGATTGAATGGCTTCGACGATCTGCTCCGTTCCATTAACGTAGGGCGGTTCAGCAGAGGCTAATTGACCTGATAGATGCGAAGCAGACGCTTGCGACTCCAAAGCCTGAAGACGCGACATGATAGTGTGCCAGGATTCATGACCACTAAACTCACCATTGTCGTTTCGACGACTGCGGTCATGGCGGTAACGGTCGCGGCTACGACTCCGGCTACGATCGCGGCTACGACTCCGTCGGTAGTCACGACTCCAGCTACGATCGCGGCTGCGACCGCGATAATAATTACGGCGCGTGTGACGTACATCATGACGTTCGCTGCGGTTACGGCTACAGCTGCGACTACGGGTAAAATGCCGTTTTCTTACCGGAGGCGTATATCCTCTACTCGAACTGCGGGTACTATTACTCGCAGAGCGTTCGCCACGCGGGCGGTGAGTAGAAGAATAATGCCGGTCACGAGATCGAGATCGGCCCATTTGCTACTCGTTTTGAAGGATACTAGATAACAAAACATGCAAAAAGGTACCAGAGTAATAAAAATTACCTTACCAGGAATTATTAATCACAACCTTGTACTTCACGGACACTCAAACGAAGTAAACGAAAACAAACTGCTTTTGAGTGGACGTAGTGAGCAATCCCACTTCTGATATAAGCTACCAGAAGTGGTTTTACTTAAAAAAATACACTTGATGATTAATCTAAACTGAATTTAAACTTTACACATATTATTAAAATAACAACAATCAAAGTTTCAACAAGATAATAACATCTATACGTAATTTGACAAGAGGTCCGCTCCGCACGAAGTCTCGACTAATAATGACCGTTGACGCGCTCGTACCGCCTTTTTATACTCGTTTTCTGGGTTTTATTATTCAGTCTACCCACAATTCAGTCTACCCACAATATCATAATATCATTGACGGTGAATGATAATCGATCCCGTAAGTAGCAAGAGTCACTAAAAATGGTGAAAAAGAATATTTTCCAGACACTGGAACCGCACAACATTGTGAGAATAGGTAATTTTGAACTATCATGTTACCGACTTCAACAAGTTATTTCACACTTTTTGGTGTTGAAGTCGGTGCCATTTTTTGTTAAAAAATATTTTATACTTGTATAGGTGGCCTATTTACGGTTTAAAAGATTAAGTTCTTTATAGTAAGAAAATATTGGCATACTTAAAGATAGGCCGACGACGAAGTTTTAGTAATAGGATACCTCGTTTAGTCTCGATGTCTTAAAAAAAATCTGTACCAAAAGGCAGAAAAATAATTTGGTAACTCTTTCATAATATTTATACGATACGTAATTATTGTGTTTGAGTTAAATACAAAAGGCCGTATTTGTAAAACCATGAGACTGAGCAATAGTAACCCCGTTGCTATGTTACGGTAGCCAACCGAATTCACTGTCGATAGCTTCCGATGAAATGATCATTGACGGCAGTTATTTTATTAATTGCTTGGACATTTATTTAAAACTCTAGAGGATAGTACGGTGTGTGAAATACGAATTTATAAATTCATATTTTTATTTTGGATTTGGATATGTCAGAATAGAATATTAGTTCAATATTATGGAGAGATCATTATAGAGAGATCATTGGTGTGTTTGATATATCTTTTCAATTACTTTGTCAGGAATAGTTTGACAATACACCTATATAGTATACATAATAATTTTAGTATTTTGTTAATTGTGGGCTCAAAACTAGCATATAGCGAAATGAGCACATCTTGCCTGTAAGTATATTTTGATGTAAAGTCCACTGTAGCCCGATTTCATGATTTGAACAATGAAAAACTTAAGGCGTAACAATGGGCGGTGTTATTGCTCAGAACTTCTCTTCCAGACAATCAGACTTCCAGGCAATACGTCTTATTGTACTTACAAACATTTGTCTACAGATGAATTAACTAAAGGCGCAATCCAATCCTAATTTAAAAACAGTTTACGATGCTTTACATAAGGTTAACAATTTCTTATCAGATTGGACGATGTAATGCGAAAGTGCAATTGAATACGTGCTAATACTTTTTATATTTATTTCGTACAATAAAATGATTAAATTTTAATGATAAAGGAGTCCATAGTTCACTAGTCAATTTCGTTGGAAATTCAAATATGATAAATTAATTGATATATATTTGCCCATAATTGAATAAAAATGCTTTTTCTACGAAACACGTAAGAAACATTGCAAAATTTAGAGAATGTTGCCGATTTTTTTCTATCGAGCCTAATTTGCCTAGTCGTGTATTGCCTCCCACACTTCATAAGAACGTTTATTTAATTAACACTACGTTTTTCTTCGAACTTCGACTTCAGTTATTAGGTTTAAGCGTCGAAATACTATGTTTTCGCGAAGTCAATTCATGAAATTTGGTCGAAATCTACACTCATTTCGCCTTAAAGCGTAAAATTTTTGGGGGCAGCAGCTTCTTCTTACTTTGTAAGTAACATGTGCGACGAGTAGGCGACCAATAATCTATATATCAGCCTCCTTGACGTGTCCGTCAACGGCGAACCTGACTAGCGCCGGTTATGAGCGCGTATATGGCTGGCAAAACCAAACTTAGTTTTGAAGATCCTGTTGCAAGGTGCACAGTGCAACTGACCATCAGCATTATATGTGTAAGTGTAGGAAGGCTTCGGACGGGTCTTAATAATAAGGCGTTTTGCATAAGCATAAGCATCATTTGGAAGCCTTCTTCAGGATTTTGAGTGCGCTGTGCTCGTCGTTGCTTCTCGCGTCGCAAAATGCAATGTATAGCAAACAAAAAGAAAAGCCAAAACAATATCGATAATTAAATCGACACCGCGTGATTATTACTTTCATCCCTTTATACAATTATATTGTATACGTGAGTTTTATAAGTGATTAAAGTAAGTATTAGTTTTTTTTATAAGTTTTATATGTTGTCAAATCGAATGACATTTAATGTTAATGTCGTAATAGGTAGCAGTTAAAATACAATACTGGCCAGAGCTTTCCGATTGTAAAGTCTAACCAATACCTTTACTATATAAGTAGTATTGCTTTATATGGAACTGCAAGTGTTATTGTGCCACTACTTATGACAGCCTAGGTATAACATTTACAGTAAAATTACTTGCAACACTAGATATACACATTTAAATTCAGATTATAATAATATTAACTATAAATTACTTGTCTTTGTCCCTTCGAACTCTAGAAGAGAAACGGTATATACACGTTATACATATTATTATTTATCGAAATGCTGGCGCGTATTTTGGGCAAAAAGTTAGCATTGCCATCCAGCGTGGCAAAGCCGCCAGCGTCGTGCACACTTTTTCCCCTCTGGGGTTTATAGGTTAGTTTTTATTTTTACTTTTGAACTTTGTGAATAAAGTTCATTAGTACTATCATTATTCTTAATTGATTTAATTTTGTCATCGGAGTATTATTTTGCCATTGACAATATTTTGATAATTTAATGACATTAGTTTATGAATGGAAAATTCGAAATTATTTACGCATTTGTACATAACAATTAACATAATATTTCAGGTAATCGTATAGCATATGAACATTTTTTAGCTTTTATCTATCACTCAGTTTTTTATCTATCAGTCAGGTTGTATAATCCCGAAGCGAAAGCAGAGGTGCCTATGTATGTCATCCAAATGCCGCCCTAGTTATATTTCAGGCCTTGTGTAACATCCAGTAACCACCAACCAAACACAGTTTCATTTTCCAGAACTCTTGAATGAGAATTCTGATTCTGACTATTTCAGAAACCCTCTTTTTCGGTTAGCCTCGTAGTTTAAACGTGTCGTATACCCTGATATGATACACCCTGATAAATGACCAACCAAATAGTCGTATAAGAGTATATCTAGTTCTCAATACAGTTGTCTGCGTAAGTAGAACAATGCAGTGGATTTAAATGATCTCTATCTATACTATCGTTAGATAAAGGATCAGCAATCCATATGCGGCTCCACTAATAGTGCTATTAACACTATGGACTGTATTAATCGGATATCTAAATAACAGTGCCCGTGGTAAAAGTACTAGCTATGGTAAAGTAAAGGAATAGGGCTGCTTGAAGCATGAGTCTGGTGAAACTATAATCAAAGACGATTATCCAAACTCAAAAGATTAATATAAAGTCCAAACATTATGAGATAACAATTCGATTATTTTATTGAAAGCAATAAATATAATTAATGTATATTAAGTTTATTTCAACTAACATTATATATAACTTACTAGCAACTGCCCGCGACTTCGTTTACGTAGTAAGCTCGGCCTTCAGCCTCGCCATAACCTCCCATCCTTTTCTGTATTTTTTTTTGAGAACCTTCTCCTGACAATAATTTACACAACGAAACGTTCTCAAGGTGTAGCGTGACCAAGAATAGAGGCTCATTTTTATATATTAAAATGATGACTAAATATTCACACTATAACTAACACTATACACTTATGACTAAAAATTCACACTATAAAGAATATATCTGCATATTAACAATTTTAATAGACTAAATAATATTTTTAGTTACAAAAATGTATATTGATAAATTAACGCATAATTGTAAATTGCTTGTATATCATGTCTTTACAAGATACGATTATATTAAGCTTTTACAATAGTAGTTGTGATAGATAAGTTAAACATTTCTTCATAAAATCTCGAAGTACGTTGTCAGTTGGGCAGACGCGTAGTAGCTTTGTCTAGATTTGCCTACTTTTTTTAAATTAGTAAGTCTATTTATTTGTATACTATCAAGTGACGAGACAGCAATTTCGACGCCTGATGGTAAGAGTGATGCTTGCCCATAACGTGTAAGTTGGCCCAAAACAGCGTCAAAACTCTGCTGCTTGCGTCGAGATGTAATACAAACAATAATAAATATCCATGCTATATCTTACCTAATATCACGGTTATAGATAGATAATATGACCATGCTAATATTATATATTTTTTTGTAATAGTTCATCAAAGTGACTCCCTCTCGCCTGATGGAAAACGAAGATGAAATCAAGAAGCAACGACCATTAGTGCAGCCGTTAGCTGCACTAATCGCCACCCCTATGATGACCTGAGAGATGCTTTTTCACGCCCCACTTGAAAGACCCAGGGTCACAGATGCAAGGAAATACGTACGCTGGCAGCCCATTCCACAATTATATACGAGTAAATACGAAAGTGAGTTTGTTTTTTTGTATTTCACGCCTAGGTGGCTGAATTGGCCTTATCATCATTCATCGCCACGCGGGTGAAATCGCGGGGCGCAGCTAGTAATTAATAAAAAGTTTGTAATATAATTTCATGATCATATTTTCATTGCATTAAATCCTTATTTTGTGCATTTAAAAACTATTTCTTTATTGACATACAACGTGACAAACTTTAAACCAGGCTGGAATGACACAATGAAGACGTCAGGGATTTTTTTGGGAATTAAGGATTTTGAGGAGAGAGGATTCCTTAAAGAAAAACGATTTTATTTTGATGATTGGATTGATATTATAACTCTTACACAATATATCGTATATCCCATAGAAGAAAGGATAATTGGAAATCGATATACTTGGCGAAGGTCCCATCAACCATTGAGCTATTGGGCCTGAGAAAAACTGGCTCGATGTCATTAAGCCATTAATAAAGAAAAATTAGATACTAACCATTATAAAGGAAGCTGTGTCTTTTATATAGTTTCTTGCCTCGTGAGAAGAAGGAGAGACGCCGTAAAGTGAAACTGGTCAAGTCATATTATAAAAAGAAAGACTCCATATGTGAAAGTTTGTCAGGTCACGTTATCTAATATTATATATTTATATTTCTAATGTTTCCTTTGATTAATTAGCTAGTGTAGGCATTCTCTTATAATGTAAGTAATAATTACAAGTTTATTTATATCGTATGTTTAACAATTTTCCTTGTTGGGCAATGGTTAAATACGCCATTACTTTGCAATTATTAATTTTTTAACATCCGTTTACCCGCTCGAACCCACAGATTCTGATACCGCCGGTAAGCCTCAAAGGCTTGAAGTATACAATCTTACAATACTGTTATCAATCTGTATCTTATAATATAGGTACTCTTAGGCGTCCATTTCAGTTACCAGTATGTAAACTGATATACAACGTTCACTTTAGAAACGGATTAAATGCCCTCTGGCTATTGCAAATTAAGGGCAGTTAAACATCCATTGACTTCCAAAACGACGTATCTCAAACCAATTTCTCTGACCACATGCGACTTTTCTCAAATATTGAAAAGGAATATATTCCTTCCACTGCGAAATGACTTATCTCCAGCGCCATTGGATTGACATAAGTCATTTTGAATCTGCTGAAGATATTGTTAGACAGTATGTGGTAGTAATATGACCTATTAAGTTCTGTTACAGATATAACTACCAGATAGGCAGTAATGGAGTAGATGGGTGTTAGTGATAATTACTGTGAGGGCCTTTGAATTGAACAAGTAGTGTCGTTAGTTCGTTTTTGGGTCGGATAAATTATTTATTGCTATGTGAATAACATTTGTTTTGTTAGTTTTGTCAGGTCCATTATTTGTGAGAAACAAATAAAGGGTTAGATTGTGTTTATTGATTGTTTTTGTGCATTGGTTGGTTCCCTATAGATTTATGGTTTATCAAAACTTCATACCATCATTTGCTATTGCATTAATGTCTTTATTTCTTATTTTGGGAAGACAACATTCTAAACATTTAGCCAGTTTAACGAGGTCTGAACATGAGATTACAGAATGCTGTTCTGTTTTTAGCAACACGCGGAATTTTTCCTACACTTAGTAAACATATCCTCCGGGAGTAGTGCAAATAATTGTAATCTATAGATTTTCTTAGTAGATTGATATACCATATAATACCCATTTCTGATAGGCATAGTTTTTGGAGGCATAGTTTTTGGAGTCAGACTATGTTGTTTTGAGTACACAATATCAAAAAGTTTATACAGAAGTTCCAAAATCTTCAAACGTTGTTCGATATTAAAATATTCGTGGTGTGCCTACTGTGCTCCAAAAACAATGTATTAAAATTCTTCCCAAATATTACGCAATTAACATTTAAACCTTCTTGGTAAAAAAAAATTATATCTTACAAGTTAACTTTATCTTACGTGAGTACAAGTATTGTTTTTTTTTTCATTTTCCCTCCTTAGAGGGTTATGGTCCCGCACTTCTCGTGCATTTGCCAGTGTCAAGGTTATTTGTATTACAAAGTTTTAGTAAAATATTCTGGTGATATTAGTCGTAGTCAGTCAGAGTCCAAAATGTCAGTCAGTCATGGTCCAGTCAGTCTAAGTCATGCTTTAGTAAAGTGGTGGCAACTTTACCATGAGCTTCTATGGAGTTTTGGAAACAACACGGAAAAACACGTTTCACCACATTATATCACTTGCCCACACTCATGCACGTAAAACAGCACTTAATGAGTAAAACGCCACCAATTTTAAACACACTGAAAAAAGCATAACTTTTGATAAATAATACAATGCAAAAACGTAGACTTTTCCGCGTTCGCCCCAAATTCTCTACAAGTATTGTTCAGTATATTTATTAATAAACTAAATCGTTTAACCCCGGGCAATAAAGCGGTAATATCAAAAATCTAATTTTACAGGAAAAATAAAAAAAGCTAATTTGGTTATAGTGCAGCGTACAGTGATCCAAAACAAGCGTTTAAAATGTCAAATGAAAGCTTATTTTAATAGCAATTTGACTTTTTAAAATAATTATTATCATATAGATATTTAATGAAATAATTGAAAAAATGTATAATACAAATAAAGGACAATAATGTTTCAATTGCAACATCATTAATGACTTTACAAACACACCGACCACTGAGGTTAAGGAATGTAAGAATATAATACGACGTAATTTCCACTTTAGATCTCGAGCGTACCAGCGTATTACCACCTTCTTCATAGAAATTTTATAGGCGAAGCTTAGCTGTATCATCCACTAATCGCTATTATAGAATCCTATCAATGAAACATATTTTTATGTAACCATTATAACAGACTGACCATAAAATGTGATTTATGTTTATTATTACTATTTTAGACAGTATTTTATGAAATTAATATATTGTAAAAACTATACTTTTTATTTCATTGATTTTAAATGAAAATTACTTTGTGTATAGATATAATGTATATTTTAGATATAAATACATTGCGTAAAAATAAATCCAAACAAAAGTTAAGCTCTTGGTTACTGGAAAAATGTTTTTATAGTATTAATTAATATTTAAAATTAAAAACTTACATGTACAAAGTCATACTTTGAATAAATAACATGTGGATGCGCTTGGGTATTCTTGATTTCGTGAATCTTTGTCCACATAACTTTTTCGTTAATTTAGTCTGCCCGCAACCAGTGTCTATTGTCCATTATCTCCTTTAAATCGAAGAAATTATGTTGTTCCATTTCTTTGAGATGAAATTTTTCACCATTGATCTTGGCATTCATGATTATGCCACACATTCCATCGGGAGTGTATATAGTGTGGTTCAATGAGATTTAGGGCACAACTGCCGATTTACTCCTTATATATAGGGGTATAGATAGCACCCCTTTTGATCACTTGATAGTGGCAAAGATAGCGGTAGACTCTTCCACTTAATGAGTTGTAAATCGTAAAGTTTTATATAGGATACTTTCGTTTGTAATGAAAGATAATAACCACTGATTGAGGAATCGTCAGGACTTTTTTCAGATCGGTAAATGGCAACGACATCTCTTGGTTCTCTGACGGATCACTTCATTTCTGATGCGATCCCTCAGAGAAACACCGAGTATAGCCCTTTCCATAGCCCGCTGAGCGACCTTAAGCTTGTGGACCATTCGAGCCGTCAGTGTCCACGTCCACATGTATAAGCTTATTGGAGTTGTTTTTTTCTTTCACCATCAGCTTGACGATAAAATGTACATTAACCGCACATTCCTTTTTAGGTTTATGAAAAAAAAGTAATTTAATTTTCTATTAAACACAGTTTCATACTGTTTTGTGGCCATCTTTACATAATTTGCACTCTTAAACCATTCGTCAGAACACAGCCTGTATATTTTGGAAATGTTTAGTATTTCATCGAAACATAACTTCTTAGTGTCTCTTCGGACATAATGTGATTCTTTAACTGGATTTTTTTATATGTGCAATAACACTTTGCTCGGTTAAAGCGCTTAATCGTAAACATTTTCTGTCGTTGTAGATTGGTTTTCAATTAAGAAATCTGCATCTAAGTTTATAGTATTATTGCAACCATTAGATTCGACGGCAATTTTTTTACACTCTAAAATCAAAATATTTGAATTATCATTCTCGACCGTTGTTTTGTATATGATGTTTTGGTCTATCTTGGCGTACGGTTTCCAGTGTTGTGTATTGTATAATATTAATTAATTTTTGGGGTGTGGTTTGGTTTCACGTTTCTGCTACTTGTAGTACCGATGTTGCTTGTTGCATCGTTGGTGTTGTAATGTATGTCGATTCACAAACATTATAATAATAGGTATTCTATAGACCGAGTGTCAAACTTCTCTTTAAATCTGCGTTTCCCGTGACGAAGTGTACCAATTACTAAAGTTGAAGAAGCTACATATTCAACATTATCAAATATAACAGACTCGTAGGAAATTGTAGCAGGGGATTAGATTAAATGTGATTGTAAATCGAAATTGGGAGAAAGATATTGTAAAGTTGGGCTATGAGGTTTACGTATTCCATACTTCTAGTAATGGTGACTTCTTTTGTTTTTTCGTAATCACCGTTACAGAGAAGAATTTCGGCACTTACCTATTAATATATATAATAAAGACTTACCTATTAAAATAACGAAGCTATCGTAAAACAAATTAAGTTAGTGACGACATTTTTAATATTCGTTTTATACGCTATTATAATTTTGTTCTACATATATGCATTTTTTAATTAACATGGTATTATATATATATTCACTTATTTACGTATACACAAAATACTATTAAACATCATACTTTTTTTTTTTTTTTTTTTTATGTACAATAGGTTAGCGCTTGACCACAACTCGCCTGATGTTAAGCGTAGTTGTGATCTACGATGGAGCGCGCTTACCTAGAAGATACCGATTCACTCTCGACTTAAAGACTCGTAGATTATATTTATCAGGAAACAGAGACATCGGCAGTAAGTTCCACAGTTTGGCAGTTCGCACAATGTAAGAGCCAGAAAACCGCTTAGTGCGAGTCCCTGGAACTTCAACCATGTAGCGGTGACGCCTTGAGGTGTCTCTGCTCGTCCGGTGATAAAATGGGGATGGGGGAATAAGATCGTGTAATTCCGATGCACACTCTCCGAAGTGCAACCGATAAAAAACCGAAAGGCAAGCAACTTTGCGACGATGTTCTAAACTTTGCAGCTTAGATTTGCAAAGGGGTTCACTGCCTATGAGCTTCCTGGCTCTCTTCTCAATCAATTCCAGCGCCTGAAGCTGACATTTAGCCGATCCATCCCAAAGGTGCGAACAGTACTCCATGCACGACCGAACTTGTGCTTGATACAAGGTAAGCAACTGTTCCGGCTTAAAGTACTGTCGCACCTTTGCGAGAACACCCAGCTTTTTGGCAGCCAATTGAGCCTTCGACTCAATATAGGAACCGAAGTTGAGAGTTGGGTTCAGAGTAATGCCAAGAAGCTCCAGGTGGTCAGTGATCGGCAAAGTTGTACCACGGAAAGTCGGAGCCAGATCAAATGGCCTCCTCTTGGCAGAGAACAGACACGCCTGGGTCTTTGCTGCATTGAACTTCACCAGGTTGGCATCGCCCCAGTCGGAGACTGCCTTAAGGGAGAGGTTCAAGCGCTCAACCATGGTCTCTCTTAGTGACTGAATTTCGGCCGCACTGGCACGCGCGTTGGATATATAGCTCTCCACAACAGTGCTGTCGTCTGCATACCCAAAGATACCGGGTTTTAGCAGATCGTTGATATGGAGCAAGAAGAGTGTTGCAGAGAGCACCGACCCTTGAGGAACACCGGCATTAATCGCCCTTGGATCCGACGAGCGGCCATCGATGACCACTCGTATAGATCGATTCCTCAGAAAGTCCGATATCCACGCAATGAAACCAATGGGCAAGCCGAAAGAGGAAAGCTTGCTAATAAGGCAATCGTGCCAGACCCTGTCGAAGGCCTTAGATATATCTAGGGAAACCGCAAGTGCTTCCCCGTATTTCTCTATGGCTTCACTCCAGATGTGTGTGGCGTATACTAGAAGATCCCCAGTGGAACGATTCCGGCGGAAGCCATATTGTCGATCACTGAGGAGGTCATTAGATTCTCGATACGCCAGGAACCTGCTGTTCAAGACACGTTCCATGCTCTTACAGAGAATGGACGTGACTGAAATGGGTCTGTAGTTAGCAGGGTCAGCCCGACTACCTTTTTTGGGCACGGGCTGCACGTTAGCAAGCTTCCAAGAACTCGGTACTTTCAAATCAAATCAAATCATTTATTCACAAGAATGTTGTACAGATACAGCAGATGTAACGCTTAAAATATATGTCCATATCATTCTACCATAACTTACTTTGCCAGTCTTAAGAGAAAGCCGAAAGAGACGTGTCAGTACAGGAGCCAACTCAGGTGCACATGTCCTCAAAACTATGGCCGGAATATCATCAGGACCACTGGCTTTATTCACATCAAGATTGCGTAACGTTCTGCGAACCTCAGCTTGGCGAATGTTAATTTCCGACATAAATGTCGAGCAGCCAGAAGGAGTTGGAGGTATCGCGCTACCAGCATCAAGACGCGAATTTTCCGCAAATAGAGAAGCAAACAAGTTTGCTTTCTCTTCAGCGGTGTGTGCCAGCGTCCCATCAGGTTTCAGCAATGGAGGCAGAGAGGGGCGGCAGAAGTTCCCTTCGACCGACTTAGCCAGGGACCAAAAAACTTTACTACCCGCAGGGTACGAAGCTAATTTATCACCTACTCGGCCGATGTGGTCAAAGCGAGCCCTCCGAAGCACCTTTTTGCAGGACTTAGCAGCCTTGTTAAACGCTATCTTCTTCTGACGTATGTCCCTTGCCTTGCGGTGTCGAGCGTCAACCCAGGAGAGGTACGCTTCATGCTTCAGCGCTTCTGCGCGTTCACATTCAGGTCCAAACCATGGGCGAGCTTTGCCGGACAGCGTTGAATCCGAGTATGGAATAAAATACTCCATACCCAGACGCAGTACCTCCGTCACGGCATCCGCACAGGTTGAAGGATCATCGGAAGAGAAGCACACAGGCTGCCAAGGATAAGATGCAAAGAAAGACCGCATCTCGTCCCAGTCTGCTGACTTGTATCGCCACAGCCGCCGGGTGCCACAAGGGCTGGGATCAGGCGGGGAGTAGACTGATACAGATTTCACCAGACAGTGGTCAGAACTACCCAAGGGTGATGATACTGTCACTGAGTAGCGGTCTGGATCTGTTGTCAGCAGAAGGTCCAAGCAAGGGTGTGTGGGAATCAACGTCAGGTACCCGGGTAGCATCTCGGACCAGCTGGGTGAGATCTAACGCTAAGGCTAGGTTTCGCGTCTCTCGCCCAGCATGGTCAGTGTCCTGGTATGGGTACAGCCACTCCTTGTGGTGGGCGTTAAAATCCCCCAGAAACACTAACTGAGCCGACGGATACCTTAGTTGAGCCACATCCGCTGCCTCACTAAGGTATTCAGTGAGCCTGGAAGTCTCCTGATCTCCGCTGTGCGAACGGTAGACACAAGCGTAGAGAAAATTCAATACCAGTGTCCACTAGGACCCACAAAACGGTAAATCTATGATCTTCAAGAATACGGAGACGCTGACAGCAGATGTCATCCCGGGCGTACAAGCATACACCAGCCCGAGCTTTGAAATTGTGATCAAGGGTGTACCCTGGGTACGACAAGTACGCCAAGTCTGACGGACATCCGATCTGCGTCTCCGTTAGAAACAAGAGTGACGGTTTTTCGGTTTCTAGATGGTAGTGGACCGCCGCGAGATTGGAGTGCAAACCTCGGATATTAGTGAGGTGCACTTTTAGAGAAAGGGCGTGCAACCGCTGTTTTACCGTTTTCCTCTTATTTCGTGTCATGTCATCGAGTGAATTTTGTCGGTGAGAAGGTGGCAGTGGAATAAGGCTTCACGATACTGATCAGTAGACATACACACAAAGCAACACCTGTGGGGAACTAGTCTGGAGACTGCGGGGACGCTCGAGCCCCCCCGGGGATGTCCATCGGGCCCTTTCTTCCGGTCGCCGACCGGCACGATGGCGCATCCCGGGATTTTTCGCTAGTTGGCGGGGCAGCCTTTCGTGAGTGGCTAGTTCACTACTTGGTACTACCTACTAACTGCGGTCGGCCAGCGGTGCACCGTGCCTCGTATCCCGCTACCCTCCGCGACTAGTTACCCGATGAAGCATTAGTATGTATGTCAAAAACGATCTTGTATCTATGAAGCAGCCATTCCGACCCACCTCCTCGAACGGCGACACCGGACATCGCTCCGGAACACGGCTAGGCCGCTTGGCGGCGCGGCTTTATCCGGTGGGTGGTCACTAGCCACGGCCAAATCCTACCACCAGTGTTTTGTTGCCTGTTTGGCACCACCCGGGAACCACGTGTGGGGTTTCAGATTTGGGGTAAACTCACACGGACGGGGGCAACTCAGTTCCCAAAAATACTACATAGACACACATACATACAAACACTACAAACACACATAATACAGATACACATACACACACACTCTCACACACTACACATGTTATTATTATGATACGAGCAAAACAAATCTCACACACATACAGGTCATACATACAAAGCATGCGGTAATCATTTATGCGTAGGAGTTAAAGAGATGGCGTTCAGAGTAACAGGACAGTACGGCGCCGGGGTTACATTAAATTTATGGGAAAAAAGGCGTAATAGCTTCAACAGAATACAATTTCTTGAGTTTACCTCGTATTAAGTGTTTACAGTTATTGATATATTGCGTTTATTTCCAAAAACGCGATTAAATTTATTACTGTTACTTTTTGTTTCAAAATTTAGTGTAAAAATGTTTACCGGTTTTTTGTGCTATGTTTCTTAGAGTAATGCAGTAATACATTTTTAGTCGTAAGATGATTTTCCATGCAATAAAGCTGTTACTGTCATTTATTTTAATGATGTGTAATAAAAAAAATTGAAAAAAATATGAGTGATAGATTGATACTTAGAGAAGCCAAAAATCAAACAACATTAAAAAGGGCGTAACCAGCGTTTACCGCTTTATAGCCCGGGGCCAGCGATATATCACAATAGAATAATATTTGACATAATGTCTAGAATACAAATATGTAATTATAATGATACTTATGCAAACAAAATATATATCACAGGTACGTTATCTTATCGATGTCGTTAAAACATATCGAATTCTTGGAAGACATCAACTAATTTTACCCATTAATTACTCAGTTACAAGACAAAACACCTTAAAGACAGCCAACAAATGCCGGAAACAGTAATTCTCCATTAGACCTTAGAGATTAATCAGCCCCTAAGAAGCATTTCGACCCCAAATTGGAGAAAACAGAGCCGATACTTTGCAATTGATTGCAAAAGCGATTGGCGATATCGGTAGGCAATTGACTTCTGTTGCAGTTTGATATTTAAGAACGTTGTCATTTCATTGAGATGATGAAAGGATCGGCAAGTAAAAAAAGACAGTGCGGGTTAAGCTCTACAAATACCTACTATAAATCTTCCTATCACATACAGCGTGTGTGCGCGCAGAAGCTTGCATACAACTAGGACTTAACTAGTTCGTCCTAGGAAGTAGTAAAAATTCCGAGTTATAAGTATTTAATGTTGTTCTAACATTCAAGAAGGTTCGTTTATAGATGAAAAACTAGACCAGACGGTAATCTCGTCCAGAACGTATAGTAGGTCCTAAGCGAAGCCAGAAGGCTGGAGTGTCGCTAGGGCTCACTTAGGCCAGGGAGAGGGCACATGCGGAATGTGTGGAGGAGTGAATGAACAGGTGGTGTGGGGATTGCAAACCGCATTGACCCCAACGAACGCCAAAATAAGGCATGTCTAATAAAGGCTGTCCAAAATATTACGGATAGTATCTTTATAATTTTGCATGAAATCAATTATAAGGAATTAAATTTTGATACTTGGCTTTGTAAATCTTGACTAGGTAATTATAAGCACACCTTTTACTATTACTACATCTTTTTGTTACACGCTGTATATTTGTGTGTACGTATATGTATAGGTACATACGAAAGTTTATTTAAATAATGCAGTTACTTAAAATTGTATCAAAGAAAACAGTTGCACGAACCTAATTTGAATAATCAAAGTTATTCTTTCAGAAACTTGATGTTCAGGGATATAAAACTGCGTACAATATGTCCTTATCTAAATAATTCCAACATTTTATTTGGGAGGAAGGGTAAAATATTTAAAGAAAGTGTCCGACTTACTCAATGTAAGTGGTAAAATCACACCCCTCACGTTTGCAATCGTCTAGCATTTCGCTACCACAGAATCACAATAGAGTAATACTCTCAAGGCAGTAGCCTCCGCAATTACTCTCGGAAACACTAACATTTTGTCGCAGACAACCATTATGGGGGAGGGGGCAATAAAGCATAACATTCATAGAAGGGAAAGTGTCACAAAGTACACAGGGCTACATACAATTGGTGCCAATAAAATGGCGTGGACTACACCCCACGCAATAAGCGGAGGCGAAATAGCGCGGAAACATCGGGGGAAACAGTATTAATACTTATAGTTAATTGTGCCAGGGTGCTGCGGGCCTAAAATGTGCCATTTAGCAATGGTATTTTTTTCATGATTAGTGTTGATGTTATAATAGTTTGACCACTATACCATCACATACCTGTTGACTCGCGATTCGCCATATTTGGCCAATAATACAATAGATTTCGCAAAAATCAACCTGTTTTTCCAGGAACTGCAACGTGTGTGGTTAAATAATGATGTAGTCTACAATGAATCCTGTCTTGAAAATAACTGTTTATATATGTTTTGAAAACAGTCAGATTGTACTTTAGGTAAATACAGAATTAGATAAGGAATTGCAACCATAATTATAAGCACGTTTAACAGTTTTATGTTGATGACCCAAAACTAACAACTGAAATTCTGCATTGGTAATCTAGAGATATATATATATATACAGTACCCTTCACTAAACTTGCGCACTATTGCTTTACGGCAGAATATCTGACAGAAATCTAGTCTATCGTCTACCCCCGCCCCGAGCGCCATCTCGCTAGTATCGGCTCCGTGTTTATAAAATAATTAGAAATAGTAACTTCCATTTTTTGTTCAATAAATGAGTTATAAACGTAAATACAGTTGTTCATATCAAGTGTAAGTGTTATTTTGTGCCAAACTTAAGTGCAACAGTAATCAAATCGATAATTAAACGAAGTAAACAAATCGCAATCTTCGAGCATTATGCCTTATGTTCTAAATTGTGATACCCAATAAACAAAATGATTAAATTTGTGACTTATCTAAACAAACAATTTATAACTGAGTGAGTAGTGTCCAAGACTTCAAAATACTAAAATTCAATAACTTAGTTTTGTTTCCGATCAACCTCATTTGTACATATAAAAAATAGTTATATGCATCATTACATTCGTTAATATTATACAGCTCAGAAAATGAAAGGTTTTTATACATGATATGAATTTTGATATATTTTCACGACTATAGTCACGCCGATTGACACACCGACTATCAATTATGCACTTTTTATCAACAGGACACATTAACAGTTGAGCGGTATGGTCAGACAGCGCGTACTCAATTACATCAACTTTAAAATTACTTAAGTAATTGTAAAGTTGGCGTAATTGAGTACGAGTGTCCTCTCACAGTAGCTGTATAATTTATCCTAAGCACTAAAAATTTCAATTATTAAACCTGTATACAAAAAAGAAAAGATAAAAAATGCATAGATAACTACAGGCCAATCTCACTCATTCCGATATTTTCGAAAGATTTTGAAAAAATATTTATTCTCAACTTTGTAACTTCTTAGAAACTAAACATATACTATGTAAGGAACAGAAAGGTTTTAGGGAAAAAAAGACAGTTAATATTCTTCATACATAACGTAATGCTTAGTGTAGATAAGAACCGACCCATCTGCGCGATTTTTTGCGATATGACGCAAGCTTTTTGTGTTTTGTTGGACGATTACGTCCAACACAATATACTTTTCGCAAAAGTGGAAGCATACGGTATTAGAGGAAATACATTAGAACTTATGAATTCTTACTTGACCAACAGAAAACAGTTCACTGAAATCACATAGATAAATGCAATTAATAAACAAGAGAAATGTTATAGATCTAAAGAGCAATCGCCTACTTACGGTGTCCCGCAAGGGAGTGTACTAGGCCCTCTATTATTTATATTGTACATTAATGATTTACCGAAAGCAATAGACCATCCAATGACTCTATTCGCAGACGATAGTACGGTGACAATTAATTGTAAAAATAAAATAACATTTGAATCTGAAATAAATAACAGTTTAAAATAAATAATCGAATGGCTAGATGTTAATAATTTAAAAATAAATAAATACAAAACGAACATAATGCATGTTCGACAGCGTGCGGTTCAACCAAGTATAATCGTACAATACAACGGCAGCATTGTGCATGAAGTAGAATCAACTAGATTTCTTGGCCTAACCATTGATAGAAAGCTCAACTGGAAAGCACAAATAGAGGTTGTGGCTAAAAGAATTAACTCTTCGGCATATGCTTTATATAAATTGTCATTTATAATTAACAGAGACGCACTATTAATAGCATACTACGGGATGGTAGTATCAGTTTTACGGTATGGTATTATTTACTGGGGGAACTCTACTGATAAAAATATTGTTTTCAAAGCGCAGAAAAGATGTATTAGAGCAATGCATCACTTAGAAATACAGATAGTTGTAGACCCTACTTTTTAGAACATAAACTTTTGACGTTACCATCACTGTATATTTTAGAAATAGCTACTTTTATAAAAACTAATCCAAAACTTTTTGTCGCAACTCAGAATTAAGCACTCGTAGCAGACGTGATGATACTAGACACTGCTCGAGTGCTTGTAAAACTACTTTAATGCATAATAGTGTTTCCTGTATGGCTCCCATTGTGTCAATAAGATACCAAAAACTATTAGAGGATTAAACAATATTATGTTTAAATGTAAATTAAAGAAATTGCTTGCAGAAAAATGTTATCATAGTATTACCGATTTCTTAAAAGACAAATCCATTGATAAATATTCAGTAAAATTGTAATATTAATAAATAATAAATTATGCATGTGTAAATATTATAAAATATTACTAATTCTTAACAATAACTAATATATGACATATAATTACCTATTTTGAAATTGAATTTGCACGCCTAACAGGTAAGGACATGTGGTATATTCATTAAGCCTTTATAAGATCTTATATGCCTCTATATATGTTGTATACCTACCATGTTCCAAGCAATTAAGTAATTTTGACTTTGACTTTGACCAAGGCGGCTTTTGCATACACGGAAATTGAACTAAACGCTACGTCTTGGGATATAACGCAGTGTAGCGAACTTTATATTTAAATTGCACTGTAATTGTCTTGGGTACGCGTGACGCGTGCAGTATACAAAAGCAGTGTTTTAGAGCTCCAGAGCAGTAACTGAAGGGTGACACTACTGTCTTCCCTCAATGACGTGGTCGGACTTCAGAATGAGTCTCCGAGGTGAGATGCAAGCAGTTCATTAGAAGAGAATGCGTGACTGGCCCGATAAGATCCAATATTTGATACAATGATAGTGATTTGGGAATGCGAGAAGATGTGTGCCGCAGTCTCCTGTATAAATGATGTTCTTTTTTCAGGTTTTAATAGTAATGCTTCTTATGTAGATTGTATTTTGTTAGGCACGCTATCGAATGTGGTTTTTAATGTTGTAACCACACATGTTGCATTTTTAGGAATCAGGTTTATATTTTTTTGAAGTCTATTGTATTATTGGCTAAATATGGCGACTATCGGTTCTACGGGTAACTGATGATAGCTTGGGGATTATAAGGGTAGGATGTCAATCAGGCGGTGAAAGTTACATCGTGACAAAAAGCACAGCATTGTAGTATGGCATTTTGAATACCCGCCTGACTAGCTACCATTCTCAATACTGAAAATCTGTCCGTGACAGCCAGACGCCCTTCTAAGTCTAGTATGAAACAACTTTAGATCACATCACCACTGACCATAATGTGACATAGTGGTCAAACCAGCCCATCAAATATTTAAAAAATGTTTATGGTACGCGTGTTCTTTGTAGAAGTGACCTTGGCGCTATGCAGACGACGGGGTGGCGCGGTCTTTTTGCCCTCCGTGTGCGTTGGTAGTATAGGTTTCCCTTTGCGCTATCGTTCGCGGCAAAATTGACCGCCCGGCCCGCCCCGTCGTATGCATAGCGCCAATGCGAATTTTGGCATAATGTCATAAATTAATTGAATCACAGTAATAATCATTCTATTAATATCCAGTTTTCAATTATATTATACCTCTAGAGTGATGTACTAATGTTTAGTTTTCAAAAACTAATCTTGTTCATAGGTTTGCATCACTCAGATATAAACTAAAATATAGGAATGCTTCACTTTCTCAAAAAATAACTATGCAAGACTCCCCTTGATAATGATCAAGGGGAGTCTCTTGATAATGTATTGTAAATTAGTTGAATACGTGAGCGCCATCCAATATCCATACTGCTTATGTTAGACATGATATATTAATATCACAGTAAGGGCGCTCTTTTTAAAGAGATTTGCGGAATCACGTAATTTTTCTGTTAAGACATTGATTTACACGTGACCGTAGATTTGTGAAAGTGAATTACTAACTGGATTTACATGTGACTTATGACTGAACTTGATTGCGATTGTTTTATAATCAAATAGAAGTCCGAGACAATGCGAGTCATCAATCTGACTTAGAATTGGAAAATGTATATCAGTAAAATTACGATTAAGGAAGGCGCTGTCAGCTGCTAGCGCAAGTGGACGTCGGTGAAATCAAGCAATTGCACCTCGACAAATGTATAAAAAAAATAATGTTTACTTATAAACAAAAAACCAATCCGTCAACGTATGTGTAATTAAAAATTGCTATTTTATTACATGTATTTTATGTTAAAGCCAATTGTGAATAAAGAGGAAAACTGTTTTAAAGGTGAAATATGTGGTATGTTTGATATTCTTTTAATGTACTCATATATGTTAAAATATGTGTTTAGTTAGTCAATGTGTACTTAAAAGTCCTAAAAACGT
Source organism: Selenia dentaria (assembly GCA_917880725.1). Classification (NCBI taxonomy): domain Eukaryota; kingdom Metazoa; phylum Arthropoda; class Insecta; order Lepidoptera; family Geometridae; genus Selenia; species Selenia dentaria. The sequence continues at coordinate 11,583,833 of OU862888.1, read as the reverse complement.
CATATATTTTTGTAATTATTTACCGACTTCCGAAAAGGAAGAGGTACTCAATTCGTAGTTCAAGTACTCAAATTCTGTATTTTTTAATGTTTGTTTCCTCATAACTCTCGATAGGGTGAACCGATTCTCAAAATTCTTTTTTTGTTTGAAAGCTGGTGCTTCCCGTGAAGTCCCATTTACATTCTCTTTTACGTTATACGAGATTTATTTTATAAGAGTCCCTCAAGTAATATTACTCGTGTGAATGGGTTTTGTTTGAATCCTCTGTCCTATAAACTGAACTTGGAGATATTCTTCTGAACAATTTCATCATCTTTGGTCAAATAGGTTTTGAGATACACTCCAATAACTGAATAGAATGGAAGTCTGTATAAAATGTTCATATTGTACTTGTTTGGGTAAGTACTCTTTTTAATTTAGTATACTTATACTTTCATCTTTTACCTATAGACTTTAGTCTAAGACAAGGGAGTTTATCCACTACACATATAACCACAGATCAAAAAAAATCTATCATCTATATATTTGAAAACATCTTTAAGCATATAACTATGTGTAAGTATATAACATGTGAGTGGTAGAGTCGTATGACTATAGAGTTGAGATCCTTTGTACTATCAAATAGCCAATACGCTAACTTTACAAGTTTCCAAAATTAAATCGTATTAAAATTATCACGGGTGGTAAAAAAGGATCAGAGCATAATTTTTATGCAAATCTGATACAATCACGGGTATTTTCATCATTGTTTGTTTAGTTAGTCACTATCTTAATCATTTCACTCTTTAAATGGTTAATAACACATATTAGTTTACGTGCCCGCCACCTCGTATCCTTAGCCTTACATTATTTTTGATCATACGCATGTCAGTATATAGCAATGAAAAATATTCAATGGAAAACGATTATGAAAATTACACTCATGTCCACATACCTACTTAGTTTGGTGTTTCGATAACTAAATTTTGGCTATTCATATTCTATAAAGCTGGTGCTTTATAGAATATATAAATTGTGTATATATATATATGAATAAAATTCCCGTGTGGTCTCATTTAACTTTCATCAAATTCTGCCTAATAGTTTTTAAGATACACTCCAATAACTGAATAGAATGGAAGTCGGTATTCCATATTTCAAATTGTACTTGTCATACTGTTTATATAGCGTTGCAAATTAACAACGCTACGTGAGATGCACTTTGTAACAAGTAGATATCCAAAGCAAGTTGTGAATAAACAAAATTATTCCACATCTTTTCTTCTAAATGGCAAAGGCGTGAGATGCATGCGTCGGGTAACAGTTTAGTCGTTGTCACCTGCAAAGCATTGTTGGAAAATATGTTTCTGCACGTTTAAATTTATTTTCTCGTTGAATATACTTTTTGTAGGTAAAACAAGAGATAATATCATTTCTAAGTTTATTCAGAATGTAGCTATTTGCTTCTAAAATATATACCATATTATAGAAACATAAATGAGCATACGAGTAGATCATTCTTATCCATAAGGATAATTGAACATGTCACGTATAATTATATGACCACGTCGTGGCCGGGTCCATATGATTATCCCACACCTATTATTTTTTCGGGACGCAAAATAGGTACGCACATAATTCTTTTTTAGGGCTACAGGATATCTTTGTGTCAAATTTCATCCAAACTGTTCTAGTAATTTAAGCGTTAAAGAATAAAAAAAAAGCCTACTTGGTAGCAAGAGTGTTTTTATAAGGATTGTGTGTCTTATACCCGCGATCTTTGTCACTCGCGTGATGGCTATAATGATGGTTATGATGCAAAGTACCCCATGTACAGCAAAATCAAAGGTGACCAGATACCAAAATATATAACCGTTGAGTTGTTTAGTCATGAACAGGTAAAACTGGACAGGCAGTGAATATTAATTCCGCATTTTAGTATCTATTATTTATACTATAAAAGTACCTTGTCAAATTACAATTCCCTCTCAAAACGATCATAATATCTCTTGTGAGATCTAATTTAATTAATGAAATTGAATATTATATAATATATAGAAAAAAGAACCACTCTTTATTTTATATCTACCCTAAAACGTCATCCCTACTTGCCTACTACGGTAATAGACATAAAATAGACTTTTTTGTCTCGTGAACAATATCCATTAGGGAAATTTTATCATTTGCGTCGATAAATTACATGTCCCCTCTCATAAAAAGCCCTTGCACCAAGCGCTACCAGAAAGCTGTATTTAAACAAACTACATTACTTTATAATGACCAATTTGGTCGACAATAACCCGAGTTATGCATGATAATTTGATCAGGTGATAGTTGGGGGAACGAGTCCCTTGCCTTGGGGGTACAACGGACGTGATCGAGTTTAAGATCTGGTTCGAGTATGGTCGTAGAATTATAATCGTGAATGACCTGCAACGCAACGAATACTGTTCTCTTGTATCAACGGCTCATCTAAAACTAACACTTTAACGTAGCCTATAAAAACTTAAATAAAACTAAATAAAATGCCATTTATGGTACTTCATAGTAGAGTATGTGGAATAAGAGAAGCGACCTAGGAATACGTTTTATGCTAATTTACCGTTTTATTGTTTTATAGAGGTTGACGTTCAGACTCAGCAGTTGCGTAAAGGGATATATAATAGCTGTATAGAGCTGCCTTATAAAAATGTTAATGTTAGTGCAGCATAATGCCACGAAGTTGGTCCTTTTGCACGTCACACTTGACTACAATAATCGCAGATCTAGTTTATCGCAAAGTCCAGAACACGGCACTGCATTCATCATTGAAAAAAAATTAAATATAGTTATGTGATGTTGATTCATACAGAAATTTTAGTTCCTGCCGTGCGGTTCTCGAGCAAACATCGTTGCATCTTTGACAACATCCGTGAAACAAATGACGAGATGACATGAAACGTTGGAAAAAGAACCTTTTGTACAAGGGCGATATCTCATAAAGTATTTGATATCGGTGAGGCCGTCGACAAGCGCATCGACGTATCATCAGAGAATCGCACTGCTGAGCGTGACGTGATATGATTCTATGATAGCATACCTCATATAGTCGACGAGCTCACCGATGATTACAGATACCGATCATTAGAGAATCGCAAGGCTGGTATAGCCTTTAATTTCAGTAGTGCTTGCACACTCTACTCAGACACTTAATGTGATATTCCCGAAAAACCAGCGCTCGCAAGCGTATGAGTAATCGAGAGTCAATCGTATCATCACGCAATATTGCAATTGCTAAATTGGGAAGTACTTACCTGCATTGTTTTGTAACTGTGATCTTTGAAAACATTTTTTTTGTCACTACTAAACGTATTTTTGGTGTTTAGTCGATACTCTATACCGTCGTGATTTTGTGGAATAGTAGATAGAAGCAGAAATAGATGTCTGTCGTGAGTCAGTCAAACATTGGTTAAGGCTTAAAATTGTTTAAATTCCTGGATAATATTTATGTCAAAGCATTATGTTCTCGGAGATACAAAACTTTTATGTGTAGTTTTAGGAACAATAATTCCAACAACATACCGTATCCCGGTACAGCCGTATTGTCTAAAATACTGGATGTTACATAAAAATATCGTATTATCAATCAAATCAAATATATTATGATTCCTTTGTATAAGTAATGGTTATATAGAAAAATAAATAAATAAATAGGAGCCCAATATACTTTTATATTTGATTAGTTGTTGATCATTACTCGATCGTGATCTCCAACTCGATAACGTTAGATGTAGCCCCGATAGAGCCCCTTACAGGTTATTAGACGAGCTAATGGCGGCTTAAACAAAACAAGGCTCTGATATTGCATCACAAAAAGATCCATTGAACGGGACCCCATACGTACTGTTGTAAAGAACCCCTCGATTTAAATTTTCCATTGTTGTTCTCAATTTGAACGGTTCAGAAGCAATAACTGTTCGAGATTGTAAATTGAGGTTCTAAAAGTTTTACACTTGTAGGCGGTAAGTACGGATCTTGTAGAGAAAAAATATTCATATTCATATCATTTATTGCATCATACATGTTACAGGGATCTCATATATTATAATACAGAGTCATATATGTACCCAATTTTGTGCATAGCAATATGAATAGAAGCGGACCGATATATGGTAGTAATTCACTTGATCAGAACACCAAACTAAACTAGCGAACTAAAATCTATTTTTATTAAATTATGATATTTCTTATTCTGCTCATGCTTTAGTCCAAATTCATATAAAGCTTGCAAGTTACAATTCTTAAAATTGCGTTTTCTGTTTAATTGTGGGTATGTTTAGTGCAAATTTAATCGTCATGTAAGTGCGTGCTCTCTAAACTAGTCTAAACTGATGTAAAACTACCCACATTTTAATAGAATTATTATTCTAAGTGTTACACGAATGTGGATTTTAGTATTAACATATAAATAACTAGTTTAGAGAATTTTAGTTTAGTGTACGCACAAGCGAATCAATACCATTATTACTTTTTTCGTCAAAATGTATTCCTAAAAAATTCGTCTAAACTATAATAACTTCTAGTAATAGCGTCTTAAGTTTAATTTCAAACATTTGGTCTTTGTCTTGAGCTTTTATCATATCCGGAATTTTATTATATTTTTTTACAGCCATAATGCTTGCGCCCGAACTGTGTATTTTTAATCTTGAAGAGAGCAGTATTAAATTATGTTTATATCTAGCTTTGTGACATCGCGGTTGGTCAAATTTTTATTCAAAAATATAGGGTATTTTCTGACGAATTTGCAAATTTCTAAAATGTAAATTGATGTTAATGTCAGTATATTGAGTTTGAAGAAATGAGGTTTGCAACTATCTGGTTCTTTAATGTTACTTAATATACGTATACATTTTTTTTTGCATAATGAAGATATCTTGTGCATCAACACTACCCCATAGTATAACGCCGTACAATATAATACAGTTTGGCTTTTATAAATCTTTGCGTTGGTTTTTACTATATTGTATGAATTTATTTGATAGAATAAAAAATGAAGAACTGACATTATCTCAAAGTGATATAAATAATGCATGATATCTTGTCACCGTGACGAAAGACTTACCTTACATGGGCTGTTATTTTTAACCAACTCCAAAAAGGGAGGAGGTTATAATGCTCGATTGTGGGTATGTATTTTTTGTGTATGTTAGCCGAATTCTCCCAAATTTTTAGATCGATTCTTACAATTCTTTTTTTGTTTGGCATAGCATACTTTTGAGGTCTAGGTCTTTGAGTCCTATTTACATTTCATCAAATTCGGTTGAGTAGATTTTGAGGCACACTTCAAAACTGAAAAGTGTTACGCCTATCTTGATGATATCATCATTGAAGGGTCAGTAAAAATGGCCAATTGTTTTTTCATTTATATATTTTTTTTACTGTACTGTGTTATAGTTTAAGAGTAGGGTACCTATTTTCACAATATTGTGCAAATGGTCCCGACTTCGACAAGTTTTTTCTCACTTTTTGGTTTTGAAGTTGGTTCTATTTTTTGGCATTTTCTTAGCAACCTAAATTAAATGCGAAATAAGCATTGCTTGACACAAACATATTCAGTGAAATGTGGTAATATTGCATTTACACACTGATACTCCCGCACTAAGAATGTGTCACGGAAGGCATGGACGTACACAATGACACACTATCATGTCATCCAAGACAGAAGAAAAAAACATTGATTCTGCTCATCACACAAATATTTCCGTCAAAAAGTTTGTATTATCGTTATGAAAATAAATATACCTACCTAACTTTTTGCGCGTTACGGATAGAACGGGGCGCAGAACCGCTACATTGCTATTCGCTATCATTTAATTTAACTCAATAATATTTCGCCGTTTCCATTCATTCGTTCCCAAGTTTCTCAAGAAATATTTACCTAAAATTATTCATATGAATATTATTACAGTTTCAACTTTACAGTTTTAAATTCTCGCCTAGCTATTGAAAGCTCAAAATGCAAAATATAGAAATGCTAACGCCAACTGGAAAGCAAAATGTAATGCAATAAATCTCCCTCACTGAATGAGCTCCATTTCAATTCTGTTAAAAAAAGATAACAAATGCAACAGCTTCATTCACGTCTCAAGGACGATAGTGAAGAAAAAAGGTACACATTTATCAGTGGAGTATGCTAAGCATGGTGGGTAGGTGGCTATAGAAGGAGTCGCGCCTTCCTCGGTTTGCAACGGGCGTCTGTAATAATGGATTACGAGTCTAGACGCGAGACAAAGCCGTTTCGAGCCATTGACGGGGGTGTGGGTGACGATGCAAGAGGAGCGGGTAGCAGGTTTTTATTCTTGAGGCTGGTATCTGAAATATATTTGATCCAAGTTTAGAGTAGGGCTCATCTGGAAGATCTCTTTTGGTAGCCTATACCATAGTTCCAGATATTCTACCTCGAACCTGTAGAGTAAAAGCATTGGGTTTAGGATGAAGGTCACTGTAGCAAGTGAAATCAATCGGCGAATGTGATGTGAACAGTTATATCTCAGTGCAGTGCAGTGGAGTACTGAACTATGTACTCGTAGCTTTAGACGGGCGCTCAAAAAACAATTAACTAATATGAACAAGTATACAATACAATTTTATTACAAGTATCTACAGAATGTATTAAAACCGCCTTTGTAGCTGTTTGTTATTTACATTTAATTTTTTAGTATTTTTTAACCACTGAATGTCATGGTAACGTTTGTAGTAAAAAATCGTTTAGGAAGGCTGAAGACTAATTTGCACTAATTCATGTTTGGACTTAAAATTAACAGTTAAAATAATTCTTACCATAGTTTTATATACCTAGTATTCGTAGTCCTTCCTTCAAGGCAAACTATTTTGAGTATGTTTCCTAAGTGATGTTTGTAGCGAAGGAGATACCGTGTTGCATATTTTACAAGACAATCATTTTTGGAAACCAGTTTTCCGCTCAAGGGGTATCACCCAACCCCGCCTCAACTGTATGCGTGCGGCCCGCGACCTACTCTAAGATTGATAGTAGGTTCACATGACATCGCCCTCTAAACTCCCACCCTTTTGATGACTTCACTAACGGTTATTTATGGTGAGGATTAACTGTGATACTGTAAGGCCCTGAGTTTCTGATCCGCATTTAAAATCCTCTTTCCAAATTTTAAATCCGTTTTTAAATAACAATGCTTGCTCAATCCTGACACGATTGGGGGCGGTTGATCTTCGGAATCAGAAAATGCCGTTATTTTTTTGTATTTCTACGGTCGGGTTTAAAAGATTTTTGTATAATTGTATTTTAATATATCCGTTTTGTAGAATGTCATGGAATTATTCGAACAACTTTTTAACAGATAAAGATGGTGATCTTTAGATGTTTTCAAAACATAGCTGGATATGTCTTATTATAATCACAAAATACGTCCTCTTTTGGTTTCTTTTAATTACTTAATTATGCACGATGAGTGCGACTACCTAGTGGCGTATTTCAAACAAAGTCTATTTTATTCCCTCGCATACTATACTGTCTCACTCTCATTACTGCGACACAAGTAGCATACTTATTTATATATGTAGACCGTCTTCCGCACGCGGTCATAGTGCATAACCCGCAAGAATATTTTTCCAGGCTAAAATTATTTCTTTGTTCAGGATAAATAATTCTACGTCCATTTCTGGGCTACAGTTTATATTTGTGTGTTTGAATTAAAATTGATTCAATACCTAATCCGTAAAAAAATATAAATAAGCCAATAAACAATGCACGATATCCGATTCTACGTCGTTACTGATTACTGCCGTGCGATTCTAGTGCAAACATCGTTGCATCATTGACAACATCCGTGAAACAAATGAAGAGATAACAAGAAACGTTGGAAAATCACAATCAACTTGTAAACAAGGGCGATATCTCATAAAGTATTTGACATCGGTAAGCTCGTCGACGAATCATTACAGAATCGTGCGATTCTGTAATGATACGTCGATGGCTGATTACTAAGACTAACTGTTTAATTATGTTGGGTGACAGAAAAAGGAGCAGTAATTAACCAGAACATGATGCCATGTTTTGATCTACTCTAAATACATTAAATCATTTAAGTTAACATTGATTTCAAAGATACGAATTATGCAGATACCAAAGTACACGCATCATCGAATTAAAATATTATAAACACACTCGAAATGCATACTGCTCCCATTTTATTTCTTTGAAACTCTGTTAAGGATAAATTCTTTGTTCGAACATACATATATGTTGTGCATTAACAAAGTCTAAACAAAAGATGAAGTAAGTTTAAATAGGTATCCGCAGCACGTGAAGTTGCAAAATTTTAAATTACAAAGAAAATAAGCAAAGAAGTTTCGCTGGAAACAGGAAGTTACAGCGTTGTTATAAACTTTACACGGAATTTAGGAAGTTGAAATATAAATAACATTTGATCGTCAACTTTTCCAACCCTTTTTGAGTATTACGTGAATTAAACTGGACTTAAAATATATCAAAGCGGATGTTTTAACATAAAATATGGACCCGAAGGAAAAATGTTACGCAATGTTTACCTTTGCTTCAGTACTTTTACGAAGTTATAAAATTTGAGTATATGTGTAATTATTGTTAAAATCAGCGAATTAAGGGTAGAATTAAATGTGAAAGCATACATCTGCTACTGTCATTGACATAGATAAATTTGGAATTTAGAACGTAGCTTATTCTGTGTGCATTTATTTTATATATTATCGTAAACTTTTTATCCTACAATTTTTCTGCATAGTTATTGCGACAAAGACCCAGAGTAGGTATTCGTATAATTTGGTGATAATTAAAGTACGTTCTTTTTTTTTGTACCGCTCCGAACTGTAGGGGAGCGTCGGTAACCACATTGACATATATACCTACACGGTTTGCGGCAAAATTCCTTCTCAAATACTTTACTTTCTACGCTAAAATACCAAGCGGTTACAGACGCGTGTTTACATCTGTTTGAAACAGAGAAATTCATTTTAACGTCCTGGCTTAAAACAATAATAATTATTCACGCTGGATAACTAAAATATAGCATCTTCTGCGAAAAAGGATAACCTGTTGGCTAGTAGTACTCTTCAAGCAATGACCGAAAATTTAGTATATACTAAGTGCAGGTTGCGTTCAATTTGTACTGACCGCGGACTGATTTGAACTGACCGCAGACTGCAGATCGCATCCAGTGTGACAAAGTTTTAATAACTGAAAAGTGTTGCTCCTATCTTGAAGATATCATTGACGGTGAATGACAATCGATCTCGTAAGTAGCAAGAGTCACTAAGAATGGTGAAACACCTTTTTAGCATAAAGGGGAACCGACTTTAACAACAAAAAGTATTTTCTGACTTTAACAAAAGAAATCACTTTTCAGTAATTTTATTTTAAATTTTAGTATATACGAGTTCTATGGAATATAATAACTACACTAAAACAACTATTATTTATAGTGTCATAAAAACATCACCGTGTTGACCATTTTATTTGTGTGAAATAGCAATATACTGTTCTTTTTAATCTCTGTTGTATAAAGGTTTTTTTTTATTTTAATTAAGGTAAATGTACATATAATTATATCGTGAGCAGAATCTTAACTTCATTGAAATTGTGGTGATATTAGCATACCGTAGCGTGGCAATAATACCGTAGCGTTCATCCGAATCGAATTTCTATTCCTTAAAATTAAGTGTATCAATTATTTATATCAGTCAGTTTTTATAACAACATTCTACATTTTTAAACATGGACTATAGCTAACGTGTTGTATATAGCTCGCCGCTTTGCAAAACCAGACCAAGAACTTTAAGCGACTTAGTCAAAAGTTTTGATCCAGTCGAAGAAAAATTCAGTTTCTGAAGAAGAACCAAGACAGAAACTGCTTAAAATTTTATTAACACTAAAAACAGAGAAATTATAAACTCATTATTTTTATCCCCATAGCACTCGAACAAACTACTAGTGTTATACTTGTATCAAACGCGGACCATTATGAGGCTTCCGGAATTGCTTACATTTACGATTAAAAACAAGGAACACTCTCCGAATAATGTCCATTTACATTATGCACTCATAATTCAAACACAGTAACTTTTCACTATGCAAAACAATCTACTTCACAAATCCAATATCGTTTCATTGCTACCTGTTCCCCATTTATTTTCAAACTCATTATGACATGCAATTACTACTCCCTAGCACTAAAATTGCATCCGTATATTCCGTTACCACCACAGTCTAGACTAGACCGTCGGTGGAGTCGGACGTGCATTACGTGGACAGCATGCCAGCACAGCTCGTTTGGCCGACACAAAATTGGCGTGTTATACTTCGAGAGCCGATTTCAGATTGCACACGTAGCAAGACAAAGTACCGAACTTGTTATTGACAGCGCCTTTTTCCGAGATTTCTTGGCAGTTTAGAGGAGTGTCATAGAACAAAGTAAGGTTCAGTTTCAAAAATTCTTTATTAAGTCATAAATGTATTAATTAATTATTAAATTCGTACAGAACTAGTGTAAGTTTAGTCCTAGTTTTTACAGTCGTATTTATTTTACAATTATTGTTTTACAGATAATAATAGTCTGAGCGAAAACTTTTAGAAATGGGATAAATAATCGATAAGAGATGAAGTCAAGGAAAGTCAGTAAATATTCATAAGAGGTAAGGAAACCATACTTAGTAGGTTTTATACACTTGATAGGATGGGCTTATACTATCTTACTTGATGGACAGTGATGATGCGGTCGATAGCTACTTGCTTTCAAGGACAGCTGCCGGAATACACTCTTAGGTGCTCATGTTGCTAAGGTTTTCAAACTTGAGCTAGGAAGTGCCTTACCACCGTGCTGTGGATTTCATCATGATGTCACCTTCACCGAAAGCTCAAGCCCAAGGTAATGGAGACGAAACCCGTGCACGTATAATTGACGGCCTTTGTTACTCTAGGGCTATCCAGGCTATTGGTAGCTAGCCAAGCGGACATCAGAACTACCCTACCATCCTACAATGGATTTCTTCATGATGTCACCTTCACTGAAAACTCAAGCCTGAGGTGGTGGGAGTGAACCCGTACCCGTCTGAGCGATGGCCCTTGTTACTCTAGGGCTGGGCTTCCCCAGAAGGGTTCTCGCATTGGCGTGGCGGGGGGGCTCAGTAGCCGTGGCTTGGATCACCATGGTGAAGCCAAGAGGAACCCAGGGGCCGCGCCGGCGTTGGGGTGCGCTGGCCGGCTCAGGCGGGGCCGCTCCTATGGGCTTTGGCCGCCAAGTCCACATAGGAGTGGCGGGGTCCGGGCGCTTTGGCGCAGACTCGAGGAGGTGGGGCCCGGGCGCTTTGGCGCAGGCTCGAAGAGGGGGGCCCGGGCACTTTGGTGCAGGCTCGAGGAGGTGGGGTCGCGGGGGGGGCTATCCCTTGTGGCTGACGTAGCAGGCGGTGGGGCTACGTATCCGACCTACCGCAGGGAGACCATGGGCGTCCAGACACGGGGAAGTCTGGCGCCCATTGTTGGCGGGTTTGGTCTCCGAGGCAGTTGCGGCGCGCCATGTGTTCTGGCGTGCTCGACGAGTCAACATCTCCTGAGGATGCCTCGTGTAGAGGCGAAACACGTGTCGAATCGGTTTTGGTTTATTTGGGGTTCTTGTGTTTTTTATTTGTATTCTTCCTATTAGCATTTTATGCGGGAGGGAGGGTGGTGCACGCCCCCAAATAGGCTAAATCATTGTTTTCTTTTCAGCGGAAATGTCACTAAATATTTTTTAATATCGTTTTTTTGATAATGGATTTCCGCAAAGTAACGCCTGAATCAATAAATTATCTGTACTTCAAGCTCTTAGTGATAACACATTTTTAAAATTGTCTGTGTCTAATGATTTTGGAAAAAAACCGCTATCATCAAAAGAAAACAGAAAATGTAAGAAGCAATATATATATATATATATAGCATTATTAATTAGCAAAGGTTTATCGGTTTTATACGTAAATCATTCAATGAACCAGTGGGTAAAAATGTCACTTAGTTTAGAGCTAATTTTCCATACAAACTCACAGATTATTTTATACAATAAATTAAGATCTTTGGTGACATATTAAACAAATGAAAGTACGTAGTTAGGCTGGTGCTAAAATGTATGTAGTTTTCTTTCAATTCTACGATGAGAAGGATTAAAAATATGCTATGAAAATAGACATGATTTTAAGTTTTATAGAAAACCACTCTAACAATATTGCACGTTACATATTTACTCACTCATACCCCGCACTAGGATTATATTATGCATTCTTGTGTCGAAGGACACACTTAATAATATACCACAACATCCAAAACCCGAGAACTAACATTCCTGTTCATCACACAACCTTTTTCCCCGGCCGGTGATCGAACAGGTACGCCGCGCTTCGAATACACGGTCACTACCAACTCAGCTAACGTAGCCGTGAAAATCTATATAATACCTTTAAATGAGTAATTATTGTATATATATATACATATATAGATAATATATAATTATATAATCTGAATCTCGGAAACGGCTCTAACGATTCTCATGAAATTTAGTATGCATGAAGTTGGGGAGCGATAAATCGATATAACTAGGTTTCATTTATAGAAAACGTCGATTTATTCGTGTTTTCAATTAAAGGCAATGTAAATCTGCTACAATATGGCAACTAGGGCCGTCAGTTTAAATAACAACTAAACTTTTTTACCGACACAGTAACACTAAAGCTACTAGACAATAGATGGCGTTGTTAAGCAACCCTAAGCCAATGAGTTTTTGGCTTGAGGTTAGACAAAGAAAATCAATTGTTTACTTAAAGCACAGTTTTCCAGGTTTTTGTATTCAACAAGGATCCGGAACGATTAAGTTAAGATGTAGACAAATAGCACTTATTTTGTAAAATTTAATATTGCAAGAGGTGTTTTCCTTTTAACAAATAGTGCATTAAGCAACTTAGTTCATAATATTTATAACACATGAAATAATGAACTATTCATGGGAAACTAAATTAATAAATTAATACTGTTATATACATAGTCGGCCTTATTAATAAACTTGGCTTACACCCGGAGTAGTTAAAACATCTATCTGTCAATTTTTCGCTTGCAGTAAATGTCACGCGTGAAAGCAAGACAAAGCTTGTTACGCCTAATATAGGTTTACGCAACGTTTATTAATAAAGGCCAGTGAATTTATCCAGAGGGATTCTATTTTGATTGACACACGTAAATATACCACGCAGTCTTTACTGCAATAATTATAAACTCCTAATTCACTGTATAATTATGTTTGAGGGTTATATACATCACTAGTAGAATCGTGCCGTTCAAACTCGCTGTCTCGTAAACTCCAAAATAAATTTATGGGGCACAGTTTATTCGTCCAGTAAATAAAGCGAGGCGATTCCTATGTTCCATTAAATCGTCGGATTAAGATTCCAATGAAAACGTTTCTTAAACCGTACTTTAGTACAAACTCAACACGGTTGATGAATTCGAATAAAACCGAATTAAAAATAGACTTCCCTACTTATTTTCTTTTAATTTCTAGTAAATTTAATTACATACCGCCTGCGATTGCGTTTGCACGAAAAGGAAAAAAAATAACCATACATAGTATCATTAAGTTACGACTGCGACCTAAAAAAAATACGTTTCTACATACATATTCTACACAGACCAATAATATATCTCAAGCACTTGTAAAAGTACTATATACCTATACAAACACAACGATATTTTAGACTTTGATTACCTATACAATGTATTATGGTTAAAAAAATAAATGAATATCAAATTCGTACAATAACAAAAAAACTATCACACGCGTTATCAAAACAAAATGGTAATTGGTACAAAACCTCATTATTCTCCACCCTACTATAGTAGGATCGTAAGCCTCTCTATTGGGTGTTTTCCTCGAAACAGCACTGTGTACAGCACGTGTGTGCGAGTGTACCTATTCTACTATTTACTAAATAATAAGTACAGACGCACACACGTACTTCCACAAAAGTCGAAAATAAGTGACAGTGGAACTATTTTTAATCACCGATCTGACAATCATCATTTTTAATAATGTTTATACTTTCGCGATTTGAACACATGTTTTAAATGTTTATCGGGACTTATCACGTATTATTTAATATAGGTAAAAATATGTACCTTTCGCTCGACGTTTCGACCATGTTACAATGGCCGTGGTCACGAGCTGACTCACTATTTGCTGACTTTACCTATATTAAATAATACGTGATAAGTCCCGATAAACATTTAAAACATCATTTTTAAGTTTATACATAAGCAACACTAAGCTAATACCCGCATACCACAGCAGCTTTACCAAAGTTTTATTTGGTATATACAGGTATACTAAAGCGTTTATTGGTTAATATCGAGATTTGAACTATCTAAGGAATTATTACTACAACACATACACAGTAACATTTTTGTACTACTAAGTGCTACCTAACTGGCTTAGGTGTTACCTAAAATGTTGGTGAAAACGGGCATTAGTGAAGTATACTTTCAGCAATGTCAAAAGTTGTAACTTTCCCAAAAAAAAACAAATATATAAGTAATTTCCTTATTTTTTACAATTAAAGTATACACAGAGATTAAATGATTTAAACATTTGATAAATGACTTTAATCTTGCCTACTTAATTAAACTTTGTGAATGGCTAATGTACAACTGTACAAGTCCAATTTCACAAGTAAAAAGAAACGGTACACTACGGTAGTGAAACACGTCAGAGGCTTGAGTAGTTTGGAAAGTCCGATTCTAGGGCTGGCCAATCTATACGTTTCATAATTATTGTTCCATACTAGAGCAGCATGATGACTTATATACCTCTCTCTGACAAGCATCGACTTAACATACTAAATGTTGGTAGGTAGGATATGCAATGCTATGCAATATTTATACACATGTAAAGTATGTTGCTTATTGGCAAAGGTTATTTTTATGAATTGATCAACGTTGCATAATTTGCATTACGTCATTAGTCCCTAGTAAAATCAAAAGCAATTTTCATTGCTGCAGTAAGGGATCAAAACTCAATTAGTCTCTTCTAGAGATTATGATCGAATTTTCAACCTTAGCGCTATTTAAATAAAGCATCCACTGACGTTTGATGCAGCAGAGAATCAGATAGTGACATCTGGCAGAGCGAAAGCTACTTATTACCAGCTTGGTGTCATGGGAAATGGAGAAGTTGTTGGAAAGTTATCAATTGGAATTTGAATGTGTAATATAATGTATAGATGCAATTGACACGTTATTTAAGTTTTGCTGGTGGCATGAGCAAATATCGTGTTAAATATATACATGTGAATATAATAATCATCATAATCAGCCTATTTTGTTCCCACTGCTTGGACTCGAGCCTTCCTCTCAGAGAGAGCAGTTGGGCCATAATCCACCACGCGGGCCCAGTGCGGATTGGTGGATAGGTTAATGGCCAACCCATATCGAAGTATCAGGCCGCCCGAAGACCCTCGACATAGCCTAACGACTGTTGTCCTAAGACAAACAATCGGGACCGACGGCTTAACGTGCCCTCCGAAGCACGGAAGCGCTCAGTTGTTTAATGCCACTAGCGATCAGCCATCCAAGTCCTGACCGCAGCAAGTGTTGCTTAACTTGTTGATCGGTTAAGATCGCCAAGTCGAGCTCCGCTACGATCGCTTCATATGTGTATATAAATTCACATATTTATTCTATAGTAAAAAGCTTCGCATACATAATGTGTTTAAAAACAAGTTATTATTTTACCAAAGTTAAATCAGCTCTATCTATACATTTCTACTTTATTCGAACCTAGAAAATTAAGATTTTTTGATACCCAATCAAAAGTAATACAGGCATCACAGGCTTATTATATAAAGAAGCTAATAAAGTAAGGATTGAAAATGGCTATACGAGACTTTTAATTCACATCGTAATTAAACCTACATTTCGCCATTTATGTATTTTGTAGGAATAGGAAGCCATTTTATGTATTAGTAGCCTTTTGTTATATACTTGTAGAAGAATAGCTGCAATAATCAAATACTTGGAGGCCAAGAATTATTGTTATGCACGGCTAATGATATTCATTTATTTTCGTGTCAAATTTATCATCATTATTATCATAATGTTTTAAATTAAAATTATATTGTTATTTATGTAGGACTCTACATTTCCGACAAATTTTGTGACTATAAAATTTTACCATTCAGAAATGTATCATTATTATCATCATAATGTTTAAAATTGTATTATTATTTATGTTGGACTCTACATTTCCGATAAATTTTGTGACTATACAATTTTACCATTCAGAAATGTATCATTATTATCATCATAATGTTTAAAATTAAATTATTATTTATGTAGGACTCTACATTTCCGATAGATTTTGTGACAATAAAATTTTACCATTCAGAAATGTATCATTATTATCATCATAATGTTTAAAATTAAATTATTATTTATGTTGGACTCTATATTTCCGATAAATTTTGTGACTTTAAAATTTTTCCATTCAGTAATGTATCTTTATTATCATCATAATGTTTAAAATTAAATTATTATTTATGTTGGACTCTACATTTCCGATAAATTTTGTGACTTTAAAATTTTACCATTCAGTAATGTATCATTATTATCATCATAATGTTTAAAATTATATTATTATTTATGTAGGACTCTATATTTCCGATAGATTTTGTGACTATAAAATTTTATCATTCAGAAATGTATCATTATTATCATCATAATGTTTAAAATTAAATTATTATTTATGTAGGACTCTACATTTCCGATAAATTTTGTGACTATAAAATTTTACCATTCAGAAATGTATCATTATTATCATCATAATGTTTAAAATTATATTATTATTTATGTTGGACTCTACATTTCCGATAAATTTTGTGACTATAAAATTTTACCATTCAGAAACGTATTATTATTATCATCATAATGTTTAAAATTATATTATTATTTATGTTGGACTCTACATTTCCGATAAATATTGTGACTATAAAATTTTACCTTTTATTCAGTTAATACCACAAATTGTACGTACCTACCTGTTGCCAATTCTGGCTAAATATGATAAAGTCATAGTCAGAAAGAAAATGTTGAACTTTCAATTACATCAAAGATCTTATAGATTCGGAACGGTGCTTTTCAAAATAACAGCAGTCAAGAGACATTACAAGTGTAAACTTGTGGAAAATTGAACCACACACAGTAGCAATAGTTTATTCATGCCGACCGTGCAGCCATTGCTCCAATGCAATTGTATTCCTGCATTTTGTACGAACGAATTCGGATTAAACTTGACAGTTTGAATATTGGAGTGCACAGGATTGGATGGACTTGTTTAGGGTTAATCATGGAATCACACGAATGAAATATTATACAATAGGGTACAATTTTATTAACTAGAAAGCTCTCGAGCAATGATTTTAACAATTTCAACACCTACTAGTATTTAGATTATAGAATTTTCGTAATTCCAAATAACAGTTTTTTTGTTATAATCTTTTGAAAGGAATAAAATTGTTCACAATGTGTCTAAGAAACTTCGCTGCTAACGATTTAACCTGGTCTATGTATATAAATATGGAGATCATCATCATCATCATCATCTCAGTCGTAGGACGTCCACTGCTGAACATATGCCTCCCCCATGATTTTCCAAAAGGGCCGGTTGGAAGCGGCCTGCACCCAACGTCGTCCTGCGACCTTCATCAGATCGTCTGTCCACCGTGTCGGTGGATGACCTACGCTGCGCTTGCCGGTCCATGGTCTCCACTCCAGAACCATTCGGCCCCATCGGCCATCTGTGCTGCGTGCTATGTGCCCTGCCCACTGCCACTTCAACTAGCTAATCTTCTGGGCTATGTCGGTGACTTTCGTTCTTCTACGGGTCTCCTCATTTCTGATTCAATCACGTAGAGAGACCCCGAGCATAGCCCTCTCCATAGCTTGTTGGGCGACTTTGACTTTGAAAAATATTGAGATAATGTTACGATTATATAAATGCATAATGGAATTATTATGTGGTACAAAATAAAGGATATATAAACAAAAGTGTGAATATGGAGTTCTATATGGTTTTAGTGGTACGTTTAAGAGGGTTATACACGAGACACTACGAAAAAATGTATATTCTCTTAAATATATATTGCGACAAATGATAGGAATTAACTGTTGTTCTAGAGCTCTTTGTTGTACTAGATTCACTTCCTAAGAAAATAAGACATAATATCACTGTTGTTTGCCTAAAATGAAAGTAAAAAACATATTTTTTGAGCTTTTAGTAACAGTCCAGTGACATTTAATAATCTACCGTTAGATCCCGGTTTCTATTCCCATTTGTTAGTTTCTATTTACTCTAAAATTTGTTGAACAAAAAATTCCCACAAGTCATATATAAAATTGATGCTTCCATTTTAAAATATAAAGTACATTCTGGCACAATGGATTCTAAAAAATGGAATTCGCGATTCGCAAGTTAAACGAATTGGACCGATCGAGTGAATGCGGCTGAACATTATATCGTAAAGTTTTCTACCGACTGCCAAAAAGGAGGAGGTACTCAATTCGACTACTTTTTTAAAATGTTTTTTACGTTTTTTGAAGTCGGTATTGAATTTTTCAAATTGTACTTGTTATTATTTACATTTTGTTAAATGAATTCATCTAGAGGCACATAATTCGCATTTACGACTCGTCTATGAGTGAAAGTACTAATTTTGATTGATTTCTTTAGCTGTATCTACATGACGTGATCTCAACGATAATTCTATTAATCAAAGACTTTCATTCTATAACCATATTGATTGATGTCAGACCTTTTTGTTTGCAAACAAAATAATTTCAATTCGCCATTTCAAATTTAGAACTGGACGTGTCGCGGAGCATGGGCTCATAGTAGATCTCGATCTATGAAGATTACGTTACCTGTCCTCTTTGCTAGTAGTAGTTGTCGTACCTTCAAGAGAGCGCCTTTCCTTTTGAGTTCACGCAAATAAAGCTTGTACCTAAAAATATTAATGTATACCATTACCACGCTAAAAAGCTTATTTCATTCACTGAAAACAGAGAAGCCTTTTAAATACTATTTTGGTGTTTGAAATCAGAAGAAACCAATACATTTGACTTCCATCTCAATGCTTATACAACTTCCTTGCGCAATAAAATACTCGATACAACTCCTTGCGCAAAGAATACTCGATATACAAACTCTTAGTGCAAATAACTTCTCGAGATTTAATTGATTGATATTTCCGACAAGGAACTTCAGCATTAGAATAAAGACTGTATTGTGTTCTTTGCGGACGTTACAGAAAAAATATAATAATAATAAGAAAATTACTCTTAAATTTAATAATTGTTCCAATTTTAATGTGCATTTAATTATTTAACCTATGATATAAGCGAAAATAGACATATAATGAAAAAAAAGGAGTTTTCTTCATTAAATGTCTATTTACGCTTAGATTTTTTTTCTCGTAGTAATGGTAAAAAGGTACTATACCTATGCAACTTTTGAATTAAATGGATTTAGATAGAATTACGAGTACTCGCATCGCTCCGGATTCTAACACTTAAATAAATCGCTACGCTCGTGATTCATTGTTAGAGACGATAGAATTGATTGATATTTCCGACAAAGAAATTCAGCATTAGATTAAAGACTGTATTGTGTTCTTTGCGGACGTTACAGAAAAAATATAACAATAATAAGAAAATTACTCTTAAATTTAGTAATTGTTCCAATTTTAATGTGCATTTTAATTAATTTAACTTATGATATAAGCGAAAATAGACATATAATGAAAAAAAAGGAGTTTTCTTCATTAAATGTCTATTTACGCTTAGATTTTTTTTCTCGTAGTCATGGTAAAAAGGTACTATAACTATGCAACTTTTGAATTAAATGGATTTAGATAGAATTACGAGTACTCGCATCGCTCCGGATTCTAACACTTAAATAAATCGCTACGCTCGTGATTCATTTTTAGAGACCTTTTCTTACTCGTGATTCATCTATGATCCTCGCTTTATATTAGTCCTTTATACACTAAATGCATATTATACTAATCCTATATTCTTGTTAAGTTTATATTGCAGACTCCACGTTAGTTCTATTAATGTTTTATAACCTTTTTCAAATATAGTTTAATGCTCATTTAGTGCAATTTGCTCAGTAAATTAAATCGCTTTCATGTTTTTGAAACTGAAACAGAATGGTTATCACTACTATATTTAAAGGCATGACAAGGTCGACACGTGCTGATAAAACGTATCACAATAGCTTTACAACATAATAAATATAAATTTGAAATTATAAGTCATCTGCAAATTGGGCCTTTACCCAATATCTTTATAAAAATACATTTGCATAAAACCTAAATACACGTAAAAAGGTGCAAAAACATAAAAATGTTGTCTCGAAAACTGTCAACAGCCGTGGATCGGCTCTCATATATCAAGAGGATTTATTTCGCACCCCGTTCTCGATTTCCACGTAACGCCTTAATTTAATATTAAATTTTGCTCTTCTCCCCATTTTCTTGTACAAGCAGATGTCTTCACGTGTTTTGTTATTCATATTTTACTTCACACGTTCGCTTCGTTAAAGTATTTTATTTATTTTTTTGTATTAATTATTATAAGAGGGATAAAAATAACAGATTCACTGTTGACTCGGTATTGAATATTGACATTTATACTATTAACTTATATTACTGTTATATATAATTGTAACACTTAAATTACAAATGTGAAAGTTTATTATAATGGATGCATGTTTGTTACTCTTCAACACCTAAAACTACTGAACTGTAGTGTAGTAAGTAGTGGACGTCTTATACTTTTTGAAGAGCAGTAGAACTCTTTATGTATGAGTTCATCCGGGGAAGTACTGGCATCATCTTTTCCCGTAAAGCAATAATGTTCGCAATCATGTGATCTGGTTGGAAGTATATGGATGCCTTTGAAATTATAGGCACATGAAACTATCCTATGACATACTCGTATTATATCATATCCCCGGGATATGATGTATGTCTTTGCCAAATTTCATTGAGATGTGTTCAGCCACTTAGGCGTGAAAGAGTTACAAACAAACTCACGTTCGCATTTATAATATTAGTTACGAAGTTAGGGTAAATAATTATATAATAATGATAAAAGCTGACTATGGCATATGAAGGCAATAAGCTTGCACCTTTTTACGTGAGATTGACCTTTTAATATCAAAATGATTAGGGCAGCGTTCTGGAAGCTTCGATCCATCTTTTCGTCCCCAATACCTCAGAGCCTGAAAACCAAGGTTTTCAACCAGTGTGTGTTGCCAGTGAAGGCTTATGGCACTGAGACGTGGTCCCTTACTGTGGGCCTCATTAACAAGCTTAAAGTTGCTCAACGAGCAATGCTTGGGGTTTCCGTGCGTGATAAGATCCGAATGAGGAGATCCGTAGGAGAACTAAGGTCACCGATATAGCTCTCAAAATGAGCAAGTTGAAGTGGAAATGGGCAGCCACATCGCTCGCAGAATTGATAACCGATGGGGAAGAAAGGTTTTCAAGTGGCGACCACGCACCGGAAGACGATGTGTAGGCCAGCCCCCTGCTAGTTGGACCGACGACCTCGTCAGAACCGCGGGGAATCCCTGGATGCAGGAAGCTAGTATCCGGTCCAAGTGGCATTCTATGGAAATGAAATGAAATGAAATGAAAATATATTTATTTGTAACAACAACATTGCTAAATATAAAACAAAATAATAGACAAAAGTAATCAAGAACAATAACAATGTCAAATGTTACAAATCGGTCCCAACTCAGCATTGCTAGTTCTAAGCCAGCGCTGGTCTTCCGTTGGGGCCGGTTTGTGACGTCACGGAGGTATATTATATTCTCTAAGAATTTAAGTACTAAGTATTTGATGACCATTAAAACCAACAATACATTTATAAGAAATATATATATATATATATATGGAAACTGGAAACATATATATATATGTAGAGAGAAAATAAACAGATTTTATTATTATTATTAATATATATATATGTTTCCAGAAAAAAAAAATTTTATAAAGTAAGAATAATTTAAGTAAGTATACTGGTAACATGATTCCATTATGTCTGGATATGTATTACAGTTAATGACGAGAGAACAATGCACTCTTGAATACGATCAGGTAATATAACAATTAAGATTTAATAAAAGAATAATGCACAAAGCAAGCTACAAATCAAGCACATATTAATATGGGGGACACTCATGTACCGGGCAATTCTCTCCGACTCCTCTCTCTCCTGGCGACGGCCTAAGCCGAGGACCGTACCTTAGTCAGGCCTCCGTCACTCCATGTACTTGCGCGCTATAACTGCCTACTGCCCAGGCGAGCGGTCTCGGTCCGCCGGCGCTTCAAATTCAGTGCGGTTTTCGCAAGCGAAGCGCGCGCACGCCGTTCAATTTTAATAGTGCTGTTCGTTCGTACGCGTATTACGATGCCGTGTGGTGCCTTATGTGCTGTAGATGGGTGTAAATCAAGCAAAAGAAGGGATAAACACCTAACATTTTTTTCCGTTTAACTTTTTTCCATTCACATACCGTCATTAGAGACATAATTAAAAGACAGTAGGTGTGCGGACACCGGTATCCACTTAGAATTTGACAGTTTAATAGGTATATACTAAGCATTAGCTTGCCTTTCAGACACAGATTTACATAATTTTGTTGCATAGAAACGTTATACCACAGAATAATTAATAGTACAAGGTACAGAAGATGCACTCTTCGAAAGAAAACATTCGAATATAAACTGCTAAACTAACAACTGCAATAATGTTCATAAAACATTGCAAAGCACGGACGTGACCTTCAAAAAATGTGCCTACAAGTCCTTGACGCGCTCGTAACGATTCAAAATGCGCTTTAAGTCTGTGTAGCGAGAGTTCTTTTTCTTACGCCCGATGAAAACCTTTGAACAAGCCGCGTCTGTTGTAAGGTGACTTGTTGCGAGAAAACGAATCAAATTAATTAATCTTAATAAATTTGATTCGTGATAATTGGTAGTAGTACAATACACCTAGATATGTACAAGAACTAGATATATTTTTTATTTTGAAGGCCATCGACTTTTCGCGTGAAAACTTTCGAAAACTGCAGTGTTTATGTATTTTTGTGTGAGAGTGTTACACTCGTTAATAAAATAACTTACGGCTTAGTGCTTTATTTGAAGTCGGTTCTCTTTTTTTAAGGCTTTTTTTTCATTTCTAGTGAACATCTCCGAAGATCATCATCAAACTAAGAAGTATTATACTTATTTTAAAACGTTCTCCTAAATGTAACAAATCCTTTTCTGAAAACCGCATCGATATCGGTTTAGCCAAACGCGAGATTATCGCGCACAAACATACATACCTACAAACCATACAAGTCAAACATCTCAGTTTGGCCTGTATGTCTGATCACCTCCTTTTTTTTAAGTTGGTTAAATATTTTATAAATGATAAAATTTTTAACTGCCACATAAAAGTCAGAACATATTCACAGTTCTCAATAACATAGATAAAAAGTTATGTTAATTTAATTTTATCGAAGAGGCAGCCCTGCGATTACTGTGGAATCGCGCGGTGCGAAGCAATCACTGCTGTACGCTTGAGCATTTAGGCGCATTTTAGCATACAGTGGTTGTTGACGCGAGGGAGTAGGCTATTATCGTAATAGGTATTGGAAATTTTCTACTGAGTGAAGTATCTGTTCTTATTCAGTAATCTGTGCCTTAGTGGTGCCCTTGAGTAAGTCGCCTACTCCTCTCCTTGCGGCGAAGCGTCTTCAGCGCTCGCCTTAGGCGGTGCGCCTTCTGCACCCGCATCTGGCTGAGTGCCATCTGCGCTCGCCACCCGTCCTGTGACGCTGTAAATGCCGGTAGATGGAAACAGCATTAGGCCGTTCGGAAAAAAAAGAAAAAAAAGCAAGCCAATCAGAATCGTAACGTAACCGACTCTCGTCGGGATAAGCTCACGAACCGCGGTGCGGCGCGTGGTCATCCAGTGGTCCCCGCGCTTACGGCTCGTCGTCCACGCGCTTACGCGTCTCCGTCGCCGCACTTGTCCACTGCTACTCTTCATGTTCGGTATAAAACTGATCTGGTGCTAGCTGGTCGGCGAGCCTGTGAGATGTAAGTGCGACGTCGCCTAGCCGTAGGTATTGCAGTCGACGCATTGGAGCTGCTGATCTACCTTGTTTACGTGCTTACGTTTGGTTGACGCCTATTTGAGGGCGAGGCGAAAAGCGATACGGTGACAATCGCTTACCGCGTTGATATGGCCTTCAACGTGCTCTCCGAAGCACGGAAGCGCTCAGTTGAATAACGACACTAGCAGTCACCCATCCAAGTCCTGTCCGCAGCAAGTGTTGATCGGTTAAAATCGCCAAGCCAAGCTCCGCTGAGAGCGTTTACATACAATCCTACTATTATTTTAATAATGTTGATGAAATGAAATCAGCCTTATACTCATGAATGCAACGTTTGTGCTTATATTTCAATGTTGAGTTTTCATTCGAAAAAAACAACACGATAAAGCTCGGAAATATGATATAAACAAAGAATAAACCTATGTGATTCAATTACTAGTTTTAACATTTATTAGTGAGATTGAAATGAAAAACAAAAGTAAATCAAACTGTTAACAATCAAAACACCCCAAATTAAACCAATAAGTCCAACAAAAGTAATAGTTCGAGCATAAAACAAACACTCATTCGTCCGGGACTCCGATTTTCCCAACTC
This sequence comes from Selenia dentaria, assembly GCA_917880725.1. Classification (NCBI taxonomy): domain Eukaryota; kingdom Metazoa; phylum Arthropoda; class Insecta; order Lepidoptera; family Geometridae; genus Selenia; species Selenia dentaria. The sequence continues at coordinate 11,559,026 of OU862888.1, read as the reverse complement.
ACTGCCCAAATTAGCTAGACACGTGTCGTTGTATTGACAGTAACGCCTTTCGTGTTATAATTACTTGCTTAGGGAGGTTCCGAGGGTCTTTCTGGAGTGGTAAGTGTATTCCATGGTGAATTCTCCAAGCGCGGTTGATTGTCAAAGCCATTATTTTGTAACGGTTCACTGTCGACTGTCACACGCTTCATTCAATGGTAACAATCCAAGTTGTTATACAAAACAATCAACTGGAATTAAATTAATTGGAATAATTTGAACAAATGTGATAGACGAATACTTACTCTGCGGTGGTTAAATATGAAACGCAAATTAAACCATATATCAAATTTCATAAAAATAATCTCGGATTTCCTTTTAAATCATTGATTTCTCGAACAAAATGTTGTGTGAAGTAATCGTTAGGCATTATCAATAGAACATAGAGTTGTGTTTTCATCTTCTGTGTTAGTTGAAGATCCGAAGTCTTCCATCATATATTATTATCAATGACGTGGTCTCTTTTGACGTAAGCATTTTCGATTGTATTGACGCTATAGTATAACTACGTACCTATATAACCTATAATCATTTATGATGTTTTCTCTTTAAAAAATAAATATATAGTCAAATCCAATTCTTCTCGCCTGTCTCCTGAAATTTGGTTGTGGTCTTGCCATTTTCTTGAAATTAAATTTAATGATCACACATTTGACAGATATATAAGTAAAAAACTGAAACCTTTTTGCACGATTTTTCTCCAGGGTCACACGGAGCGTGCGTGGGCAGCGAGGGCGGCAGTGTGATTGTTTGTCGCCGCGTTGCTGTGGTTACGCACGGCCCCTCGCCCCGCACTTCAAGACCAAAAAAGTGTTCTGCGCATAGTTCAACTTACGTACCGCGATCTGTACTTTACAGATCGCGGTACGTAAGTTGAAAAAAAAAAAAACACTGCAACATTTTTTTTGAGGAAGTGATAATGCTGTTGCGATTACCTTCCGACACAGGGGTGACGAAATGGAATATTTTCGTCACTGTCGTGACGGAAGGTAATCTCCAATGTATTAAACCAAACCCAAATAAGGCTTAAATCCTCTAAAATCTTCCATGAGCAGTCCTCCGCCAAGTCTATCGTGGATATCAGTATTAGTAGTAATTACTGTTTTGAGTCATACTTACTCGTTTAAACAATAATACTCGTAATAAAAGTGAATGAGCGTCCCATAGCAAACTGCGCAGAACCTGATGCTTAGAAGCTATCTTCATGTTATTTCAGTAAACAAGATGAAAAATATCATGGCAATTTCCAACATTTTCTCCACATATTTAACGTTAAATTATTTACAATAGTTATTACCTAAGAAAAGAAATTCAAAAAAACTTACAAAAAAATAAAAACACTGATTTCGTGCAACTCCCTACGAACTACAACTTGTTTTAGAGTTTGGTACACTAATGGATTAAGAGTTAAAAAATTATTAGATTCGCGTTTAAAAATTTTCAGAGAGTTTTGCGTTTGTTGTGTTGTATTACGTTACATAGATACACCCACAGTCTACCCACAGTTGACCGACGCGGTCAGAACGCCTCCTGTATGGTTATATCTAATCTATGTAACGTAATATTAATCTATATAACGTTAGTTTGTTTGGTTTTTTTATGGGATCTTTAATTCTTAATAATCTTTATTAAAAAACTTTACATAGTATATACACAGGTTCTCGTATCTCTGCCTTTTGTTTTAGTAAAAACTGTGTTACAAAAGGCAGTCTCTTACATGAAATTTAATTAAAGTTAAACAATGAAAACGACATAAGATAAGACCTAAAGGTAGGTATTCTTATAGTAAGTCTCCATCTATAATCAAACATTCTGAGAATATGGTAATAATGTGGGATTGGTTTGCAAACGAGCAAGCGACTCACCTGATGGTGATACCGTCGCCCACGGACATCCGCAATACCAGGGGTCTCGAGGATGCGTTGCCGACCTTTGAGGAAGGATGATAGGAAGGAAGAGATAGAAGGGGTGAAGGTGAAAGGGGAGGGGGAAGGAGAGGGAAAACAAGGAAGGGGGAATCGGGCCTCCGGAACCTCCCAGAAACCGACTAAATGCCATAGCATGTTATGTTACTTCACGTCGGTGTTATGTGGGAGTGTGGTACTTCACCGATCGTGCCGGCCCATTCGGCTGTGGGGTTGCAGCGTGGCAATACCACAAAAATTGGTGGCTGATAAAGACAGAATGAAATTTAAAGAAACACAAACATTTATCCTAACTATAACTAACAACAAAACTTAAATGACATAACATCTAGAGACCATAAGCGTGCGGAGCTTAAAAACTGCCCTGGATCACCCGGATGAGAGTACGAAACCTGCGAAACAGCCCCGTTAGTCTAGTCGGTTGTAATCCTGCCTTCAAAACGAAGGATACCAGGAGGCCAATTCTATTATTTCACAACGTTCACCAATCTATCCCCCTGTAACTGCAGTTCGCCTCCGGTTGTCGTTCGACAATTACCCAAAAAGCCATTTTACTATTTTTATAGACAAATTGGAATGTAACGTCATCTAAACGCAACTATACTTTTAATATTTATTAAATGCTTCTATATACAAATATGAGTTAGCTTCGCGTGCATGATCTATCTAGCTAGCAGAATATAAAGTTTTGATCGATCGCTGACGTCCACAGAAACGTAACTGCGACTGTGTTTTAATAGCAGAGTAAGAAAACGTAACAAAAGTCACCTTTCAGCTGCGCTTCAATTGCAATTTAAGTAGAATCGGCCGCCTGGTTTGATTCCTACTCGGAGCAAATAATTGTGTGATCAGTAGAAATGTTTGTTCTTGGGACTTGGATGTTTGTGGTGTCAATTCATGCCGCCTTCGATACAACAAATCCTAGTGTGGGGTATGAATGCGTGAACTATGTATGCTTTTTGGGGCTAGCACCGTGCTTGACATCAGAACAGCAACTTGGAAATCAGTAACATAAAATAAATGTCAAAGTTGCAATAGTCATGACATGACACATAGTTTCCCAAACCAGCCGTGCGATTCTCTAAGGGCAAACATCGTTGCATCTTTGACAACATCTGTGAAACAAATAACGATATGACAAGAAACATAAACAACCTTGTGTTTAAGGGCTATATCTCATAAATAATTTGACATCTATGAGCTCGTCGACGAGCGCATCGACGAATTATTACAGAATCGAACTGCAGTTTTCTCTTTTTTAGTGTAGATAAAAATAATTAAACGTTTCTGTTCCTATGACAAAATCGATTTAATTATCATATCCGATGTTAAAGCAATTCGAACCTAGCAAAGCGTAAAATTCAATATTGAAAAAGGCAGTGAATTTTAATCAAAAGAGCATTAGTATAATCGCCTAGGAATGTGCGTGACTTGACGAGGACACACGGTCGTCAAATTTCTCTAGCATGTTGCGTGTGTATGCAATGTGCGTTGACAAAATCATAAAGTAACCAGTATAATTTCTTATTTTATTACCAGCGGCACTCGGCGGCTCTATCCACGACGAAAATAACCACGTTTTCATGGTTCGGAAGGAAATATTTTTATAGAGAATAAAATGTCTATTGTAATAAAAGTATGTAAATGTAATTAAGTATTTTGTTTTTCGGGCCGGTATTTACTTAAGTACCAAATTTTAACAAGTTCTCTGCGGTTGTATCACTCATTAGAGTGTATGTAAACTGTTTGTCCTATTAGGGGCATACACTTTTATTATTATTACATCTTGCTACGATTATTTTAACCTAATTGTGTTGTGTAAAATGATGACAAACTTATAAATATTCCTTTTAAATACTTATTACACGTATAGTAACGGATGATGCAGATATAGTGAAAAAATAAATTCATATAAATAAAACTCATCAGTGATGACATAATTATTTTAACTTATTTCATTATTTTAAATTCATTCCTCTTTACTTTTACACTACTAGGCACTGTCTTCAATATCAAATTTACATGCATTTGTTTTTATCTAGTAATTAACTTCCTACATCAAATTTTAATCTAAAACCTACTTACTTTTCTACCGACTACCAAAAAGGAGGAGGTACTCAATTTGACTGTATTTTATTTTGTTTGTTACCTCATAACTTTCGACTGGGTGAACCGATTCCCAAAATACTTTTTTTGTTTGAAAAGTGGAGCTTTCCGTGTGGTCCCATGTACTGTACTGTGATTTTTACCAAAGTAATAGAATGGAAGTCGGTATTACATTTTTCAAATTGCACTTGTTATTTACTATGCAGGTAGAAGCTTGTTATGTGCAATGTTCAAGTACAATATGTGCTATACCATCACGCCTTTTATTATCCATGAAGGTAGACTGCAGAGAGTATGTGCGGCCCACAGTTTACCAGTCTAGTGTTTGGTCTTATCACAGAAGACATAAAAGGGAGCGTGCCTATTGTCATTCTATTCTCTAGTCGAGCTTGAAGAAATAATGGAAGTATTCAATTCTTAGGCGAAACTATGATATTATTATATTATTATTATGATCTTATTCAAACCTGACATTAAAATTGATCGATTGATTGATTTAAATAGCAGTAAGTATCATTTTTTTGATCGGGTCACGTGACTATACTTAAACATTATATTTAACTCTAGGGAGACTTTATTCCCCTGAATTTTGTTGTAAATAACATGTTACAGCTTAAGTCAATATTAAATTTGTTTATTTAAATATTCATTTATTACTTTTTAGTACTTTTTAAGTAGAAAATACATTCTTATAGATATGAAATAAATTACATGTTTTATGGAGATATTTAATTGTAAGTTATTTATTGTATTAATAAATTTGGAAATATATGTTAATAATATGCATACCTGCAGGTTAAGAGACGAAATTTATTTAAAATGCACAATGTTATATGTTGCGCATAATTTTACATTACATTTTATTATTATACTTTGACGTATTCATAACATACTTCCGCTGCTTTCCGCGGTTTCACCCGCGCGGTAATGGATGATGATGTATACATACTCAGGGTGAATGTAGCTTTCCAATGGTGAAATAATTTTTCAAATCGGTCCAGTACTTTTGAGCCAATTCGTTACAAACATACATACAAATCTTTCTTCTTTATAATATTACTAGTATAGAAGTATAGATTTTTTGATGTACTGTTTTACATTTTAATATTGTTCGTACATCGTAAAATTAGTAGTAGTAGTTTATTATTTTGTAATCTTTGTGAACGAAATCGTCCGGGACGTACTGCCACACACATACATTTTCTACAGCGAAGTATTAATATTCGCATTACTCTGTTCCGTTTGGATGAGTTTGGGAGCCGGTAAAATTACAGGTACATAAGATTTAACTACTATGTCTTAGAGTTATGGGCGAAGTGCAGTTCATCGCTAAATGACGGAATACATCTGTTATAAGCAGAGGTTAGGTATTAATATTTACATTACTCTGTTCCGTTTGGAAGAGTTTGGGAGCCGATAAATTACAGGTATACATGAGATTTACTACTATGTCTTAGAGTTATGGGCGAAGTGCAGTTCATCGCTAAATGACGGAATACATCTGTTATAAGCAGAGGTTAGGTATAAATATTCGCATTACTCTGTTCCGTTTGGAAGAGTTTGGGAGCCGGTAAAATTACAGGTAAATAAGATTTAACTACTATGTCTCAGAGTTATGGGCGAAATGCAGTTCATCACTTATGACAAAGTACATCTGTTATAAGCAGAGGTTAGGTATTAATATTCGCATTACTCTGTTCCGTTTGGAAGAGTTTGGGAGCCGGTAAAACTACAGGTAAATGAGATTTACTACTATGTCTTAGAGTGTTCGTTTTTCGCTCCGTTACACGTTGTCGATTCTAGACACGTTTTTCGGTTTTAAATTGCTAATCTATGGTGAAATTTATTCTATGTTAACTTTTTTTACTACAAGAGTAACACTTTTTGTAGCCCCTGTAAGGTATTGTCTCTGTGGACATCAGTTTTTTATCTGTATAATTGGCTGTGGTGATCTACCTCCTCCTTTTATTGGAAGACGGTAGAAAAACATTGACTATTAACTATTTACCAGGACTCTTACACCGAGTTGTACATTTTTGTATGTTGAACGATTAATGGTTGTGTTAATTTAATTTATTTTATTTAATCCTTGACATAGAAGATGTATGCACAAAACCTGGGCCTATACTACGAAAAACGAACTTTGAAGTTTCGTTTGACATATTTCACAATTACTACTGTCACAAATACAGTCAAAGGTGATGAAATGTAAGGCAGGTTTTTTCATAATGATTAATTATATTTCTATTTAGACAGACTTAGACAGTGTGTTTCATTAAATGCAGTTGCTGATGAACCTTTAGATCTACTATGAACAAAGTATTCACTCGTATTACTGTGTAGCAATTGTTATAATTCAAGCATGGAAATATTCACTTGTTATATGTTGTACCTATATGTTCTAAAAGTAGTATGTTTTGTAATTTTTTTTTTAATATTTATTAATTTATTATTAAATTTCAAACCAATTTCTAGTCATAACATGAATATTAAAGACGGTTTACGCACTTACTCAGAATTAAACTTCATTACAATTAATATGTTTATAAAACTTCATGAAATTACACATATACACTTTTAAAACACAAATCTCTTTATTTGTCATTGCATTTCATCATCCTTGACTGTATTTTTGTTTGGTCACTTTCACAGTAGAAATCGTGAAATCCATCAAACGAAACTTCGTAGTTCGATTTTGGGAGTAGGCCTCCTGGATTGTTAGTTGTCAAAACTTAAATGAGAAAAATTTATATCCTACCTAGGTATACACATTTATGTCACTGGTAAACCATTCACGCACGAAATCAATTTATACGCGTAATATGACATAGGGAAAAAGTTTATTAAAAACAGAATGCTACGAGCGGAATACCAAAGGGGGCTTTAATCAGGGTTACAAATTGAATTTACTCGCCAGGAGACCGATAGGGGCGGTATTGGTGAGATTTGCATAGTTATTATAAACATGGGTCACTCCTGCATAAACTGCTCGATGACAGCTACCGTCTCTGTCATGCAAATGTGGACGGAGTTAGATTGGAATGGCATGGTAAGTCTAATATAATCTACTTACCACGTGGTGTTTACTTCTGACGCAGAATGTTTAGGTTTAAGTCCCTATATGTAAAAGCATGCAATGCAAAACAAGCATGCTGCAGTTCTTTCTTTCTCTTTCTCTTTCTCTTTCTCTTTCTCTCTCTCTCTCTCTTTCTCTCTCTCTCTCTCTCTCTCTCTCTCTCTCTCTCTCTCTCTCTCTCTCTCTCTCTCTCTCTCTCTCTCTCTCTTTCTCTTTCTCTTTCTCTTTCTCTTTCTCTTTCTCTTTCTCTTTCTCTTTCTCTCTCTCTCTCTAGGTGTGCGTCCAAATAAAAATAAATGAATAACCAAGACTATGTTAAAAATATGGTTGTAATAGTTTAAATTTATACGAGTTTATCGCCTTAGTTACTTTTAGATTCCAATTTTAAGGTTATTCCTATATTCAGTTTAAACAAGTTTCACCTATTTTCACTGCTCAATGACATCTAACACCTTTCAAATATTAAAGCGGATCGAACTAGGATGCAAAAGGAAATGGTTATTCAAATATATACCATCAGATTTCTGATGCGGTGATGCACTAAACGAATTATCACAGAAACGCTTGTTAGTATTCGCTATCTCTGAAAGCATACTAATTACAATGAACTGCACGACGATGACACCTACCGTCTTTCTTATGCAAATTTGAACGGACTTAGTTATTGAATGAAATTCTAAATCTGTTCTATTATTGACTTTTGATTTATAATAATGAACTAAATCATATCATACGAAGAAACAATCCTGCATTATCTATATCTTTGTTTCAATGGCATAAAAAAGTGGAGCAGTCACATACACGGTTAGTCTAGTAAGTAGTGGCCCTGACTTTATATCAAGGGATCCCAAGTTCAATCTATCTCTGGCTGGGGCAAATATTTATGTAAAAAGCAGAAATGTTTGTACTCAAGTTTTGGATGTTTGTAAAGTGCTAATTTCTGTGTCCATGCCTCCCGCGACACAGACAGAAGTATGTAATTCAATTCTATTCGTCTATTATCATTATTTACTAGCGACTGCCCGTGGCTTCGTTCGCATTGTAGGCTCGGCCGTCGGCCTTGCCATAACCTCCCTTCTTTTCTTGGTTTTCTATTATAAGAACCTTCTCCGAATAATAATTAACACAGCAAAGAAAAGAATTAGCGAGATTGTTTCATCCGTTTTTAAGTTAAAGCGTGACCAGGAGAAACAGGGGTTCATTTATATAATATATATATATATATATATATATATATATAATAATATAATATATTATGCAGCCCTTTTTTTAATAACATCACTATTGTATTATGCATTATTATAGTCCCGCATTCACGCCTAAACTACTTAACCTGTTTTGAATGACAGAAGAGATAGTCTGTACCCTGAAATAAGACTGGTTGTTTTTAAAAGAATGTTCCGTGTTAAGGATAACCATATAAAATAGGCGCGGGAGCATCTTATAAAAGTCAAAGTCAAAATCATTTATTCAATTTAGGCATCAAAGACGATGTTTACAATGTTTCTACTTATGTACTACAAATATTACATTTATGGCTGAGTGACAGCTTGCCAGAAGTGGAGTATTCGAAGCATCTTTATCTTATATATAATGTCGGATTTTATAATAAACTTTTTATATTAAAACGTTTTTTACAGTCAACTTGAATTTGCCCTCTGTGAGCTCAGTTATGTGTTTTGGGATTTTATTGTAAAATAAGTAAAGTCACCACCGAGAAGCACCTTCAGTGATGTAAAGACAGTTTAGTTAAAATATTTTAACTGAAGACTGCCGCGTTTCATAACATCGACCTTATAATAATATATTATATACAAAACCAATTTTTAACTAAGGTAATACACTGAAAATAAGGGCATAAGCTTGTAAAATATTCCTTTTGGATATATGTTTTCCGCGCGGATAGGTCTAGTACATTTAGGGACCAGCCGTGCTATTCTCTAAGAGCAAACATCGTTGCATCTTTGACAATATCCGTGAAACAAATGACGAGATGACGAGAAACGTTGAAAAAACAACCTTATGTACAAGGGTGATATCTCATAAAGCATTTGACATCGGTGAGCTCGTCGACAAGCACATTGACGAATAATTAGGGAATCGCACGCCAGAATACAGTACCAACTTCAATCTTTCGAGCATGCTTAGGTCGAGCTATGTATGCGTAGTGAAAAAAGTAATAAAATATTCCTCAGGTAGCACGAAAAATTATGACGATCTCACGAATCGCATAATTTCCAAATTTAGTACCAAGTACAATACAAAGAGCTAAATATGTGTGAGAATTATATTTCTGTAAATAAGACACTTGTGATATTTGATTTATGCGATTGACACAGATTAATTCAGTGCATATCATATCTAAAAACCTTGTTAAGCTGCCAACATACTATCGGACATCGTCCGTCGGATGCGGCTTATTGGTATCTGGACAGGGCCCTGATTCGCAATCACCAACGCAGGCAGGACATTAAAATAGTTTTTTTTGACACTTTAACTTTCAATTATATAAGTGAAACAATAGTAACACAAGCGTAACCACATGGAATGAAAAATGGAAGTAGTATTGCGTAAAATACGCTATTATGTAGGTACAGTTTCGTGCATAAGTCCAACTAACCACAGTTTTACAAAATTATTAATGCTTCTTTATAAAGTGTTTTTTATTGTATAAGTGATCGTTGTTAAGAATTGTTTTATGCGCAGAACGAAGAGAGCAACTCGAGTCTACTACTAATTACATGATGGCGCTTCTATTCCACACCAATATGACAGGTGACAGATGTGAAAAAACAGATGTTGATATATTTAAAAAAATACCACGAAGCTGGAAAACATCTTATCAATCAATCAATCATCAATCATATGTTTATTTGCTAGAATACAGATAGATTTTCAAGTTCTTATAGTAAACATATAGTCACTGTACTCAGCCTGCAAGCAGGCGTGCAAATAATTATTGGTCGTGTCGTGTTACATATATTTAAACTTAATTCATTTAAATATAATTAATAAAATATATATATCCAATTACATGTCAATATTCTATTATATTACAATTTAAGATTAACAATTAATTAAGGTCAAAATATTCTTTCATTCTATAAAAACACTTGTCCGATAACCATGCAGTCAATCTACTCCTAAAAACATTACCCTTTAGGGTTTTTAAATCTTCGGGTAATTTATTATACACAACTATGCACATATTATTTTAATTATAACAATTATTGATTTTATTTCATTTTCCTAGAGATGTGTTTGATTAAGTTTTCACGTGTGTGTAGTAGTGGTCAGGAAACGGCAAAAGTTCCTAAAAATACACGAGTGTAAAAGTGCAAATTTTTAAGCGTTTTTGTGTTTTCCTAGTTAATCGTCTTGGAAAATTTTAGTAACGTATCCACCGTTTTACTAGAAAGTGATTAAGAAAAATTACTAAATGACAGATTCATTTGTGTGATTGCGACTCACTATTTGCATAAATGTATATTATTATGTATGTGTATAGTATATGATATAGACATAATATATTTGTATAGTGTTTAATGTAATTATGTATTTTTAGCTACGTTCTGAATCTTCGCTTGGTAAATATTTTTGGCTTATACACCTCTATAAGCTTATGCCTATTTCTTTTCATGCATGGTTGTCTGGAAGAGATCACTCTGAGCTATAAGAGCACCCATTGTGACACTATTAGTTTTAAGCATTGAATTGTAATTAGATATTTTTGTGCATACAATGGTATCGAAATGTACTTATGTGTAATGTGGTGTTACAATAAAGAGTAAACCTATCTATAATCTCACTTGATGCATGTTTAAACACTTACCTAAGTAACTTGAGGAATGGCAAATATACGCTACATCCTCTTTAATAATTATAATACAGTATGAGTATCCGGTGTGTGGTTTCTGTTCGTTTGTTCTTATGTGCTACTGCACATTTGACGGCGACTGTACAAGGTCTATTCCACCTAACATAATATACATCCGCGACATAAAGGGTGATACCGACGCTCCCGGTAAACACGTCCAATTTAAGTTGAGCCGCGATAATGCTTTCAATCACCCTTTTATCCGATGTAATCTAAAGATCTAAGGGGAGAAGGGTAGATTTTGCGTTATGGTTGAAGTTTACTTCAAACGCTGGAATATACTGTATTAGGAATGTGTATTCAGGCTTTGTGTTTTATAATCAAATGCATCATCAACCATAATTGTATGGTTACGTTATTTTATTACTAACTAATTATTATTAAACTTAAGCATTATCTAACACAAATTAAATGCCCTCACACAGTACTGAGAATATAAGACTAAGCTATTAAAAATGTATAACCGACTAGTTTCTATATGGCAATTTTCTGCAACATATATACATTGTATACTTTTCAATCACTAGATATATTGCAAGTCGACTAGGCAACACAGAGAGTTATTTGACAAAAAAGTAAGAACATAATCAAATCGTACGGCAATATGTAAAACTACATATCTTGCAAATATCTTGATCAATGTTCTTTTCAATACTACATCTCATAAAAATTCATGGAAGCTTCAAAAGTCACACAACCCCTTTCCCGCAAACACACACATAACCATACAGTTGGGTAGGTATGCAGATTTCTAACCACGGATAGACTGGTCGATAAGGATTAAGCCGAAAGGTCTGAACTGAATAAACAATGTGACGACCATGACACAGTGTTTGTAGCAGTAAGAAATCCGCAACTACACGCTAGTTTTTGTTTTTGCAATCACTACAGCCGTGTGATTCTCTAATGGTTCGTCGACGAGCTAGTCGACTAGCTTACCGATGTCAAATACTTTATGAGATATCGCTCTTGTACTCGTACAAAAGGTTGTTTTTCCAACGTTTCTTGTCATCTCGTTATTTGTTTCACGGATGATGTCAAAGATGCAACGATATTTGCTCTTAGAGATTCGCACGGCTGATAGATCTCTTGATTTTTCAACCGACTACCAAAAAATGAGAAGGTTCTCAAGTAGACGCGTATTTTTTATGTACGATCACGCATCACGATATCACGATACAGATCACGATCAACTTTTTACAGAGTATTTTGATTTATTTTGTTGGGTAGAGTAAACTGCCGAGGTGGTTTCATTTAAATTTCAACAAATGCGGTCTAGTGGTTTTTGAGTTACAATCCAATAACTGAAAAGGGTTTCGCGTATCTTGATGATATCGTAATTGACGGTGAATGGCAATCGATCCCTTAAGTAGCAAAGGTCACTAAAAAGGAGTGAAAAAAATGATTGATTACCAAAAAATGGAAACGACTTCAACACCAGAAAGTGCGAAATAACTTGTCGAAGTCGGTAACATGCGCACAATATTGTGAAAATAGGTACTTTTGCACTATCATACCATGGTACCGACTTCAACAAGTTATTTCGTTACAAGAAATTTAACCGATGTAACTGCTAAAAAGTGTGAAATAACTTGTTGAAGTCGGTACCATGATAATTCAAAAGTACCTATTATCACAATATTGTGCATACAAAATAATTAATGTCATCAATTTCTTTTATAAATTGCAGAGATCAATGTCAACAAGATGGTGGATAAACAAGTGACCGCGGCGTCACTATACTGTAAAGTGGATGTCACCTGATTTGATAAACTTATATAACTTACTTTACCATTTTTGAATAGATAAGGCCTGGTACCATAAACAGGTTTTAATGCGGCTCTATGTTTCTTTTATTTATGAGTACTACACGTTTACTTTCTTTATCTAAGTGAAAGTGTCATGTAGTGTATCTTAGATCCACGCTATGGGTTCTTTACATTTATCGGAAATCCAGTAAAGAAAAAATAAAACCTGGAATCTGATACTATCACAATATGATCATTTATTGTACCCGTAGTCGTACCAGAATCACTGATTTGTGCAAATTTAGGGCGGTTAGGCAGAACTGGTTTAATAATCAGTCCCAAACATACAAAAAGTTAAGCTATTGAAATCCCAAGACCAGCACAATGCTGCAAGACGTCTGGATACCGTGAGTGACTACTGCGTGCACTGGGAACGTTTTGAATAAAATACTATACGCAGTAGAGGCATACGGGGGGGCAAATGTTCAGCAGTGGACGTCCTACAGCTTCGATGATGATGATGGCATAAAAAATAATTTTCATAACATTATAACAGACAACTGTCATCCAGTCTACCCGTAGCCATGTTCACTGAAAAGTGTTCGAAACATCGGGATAAAGTAATATAAAAATACGCAATTTAATCCGATTAAAGTTTGTTAAATTTCAATTAAAGTTAGTGGTTTATAAAATAGTAAACAAAATCAATGTTTCACCCGAAAGGCAACAAGGAAATAGGCGCCAAGCCAGTCAGGTTCGTAGGAGATCCCTTTGCGAATGTCTTTATAACTGTGCTGTGTTGATAAGGTGACTCTCTAGGTAAGGCTTTTCTAAAACAGTCTAGCTGGTTAAAATTTAACACTGTAGTGGAATACATATAGGTGATCAAATATTCTTCATAGGTGTTGCGTAGAAAGTTGGAAACATTACTAAGTTTGAGACTATGTTTTGGCATGACAAGAGCAGTTGCACGTACTACTATAAAGCTTAAAGCTCTGGATAGAACTAAAAATAATATGGACAGGCATGGCATGGGCATTATTATCTGGAGAATGATTTGTTGAATGATTTGAATTAAATGTTATCTTAATATTTACTAGTACAAAAGAAACGAACTTAAGATAACAATATCAATAATATTGTATAGTTTGCGAATGTAATGTAATGTATAGGTAAAACTAAATGTAAATATGAAACTGAGATTTAAATGGCGGATAATTAAGGATATTATCATCAGAATAACCATAAATTGCCCCGGAGACGATCATTCGCAATTGTAAATTTTTACGTCATTGACCTTTTCAATTGAAGGTGCGAATGATGGACCTTCATACTATACGTCAATCGCTCGCCCACAGTCAACCATGTTTCTCGACTAGCGAGCGAATGACTGAAATCTGTATATTGCACAGCGAGACGTTCAAATGATTACGTCATTCGCTATTGTCAATGGACTTCAATCAAAACTTCCATCATTCGCCTTCAATTTTGTAGTCGCGAATGACAATGGCTTCAATTGCCTTTGTAAATGATCATTTGCGACTCCGGGGCACTTAACTGTTTGTATTTGTATTGTTCGTACCCTATTTTATTCTGATATTATGTCTCCGTATTTTTAAGTAAGCTAATACCAAGAACATTTTAAAAGCAGTGTAAAGTCTCTTGATGCGTCTAACTAGTCGTATTCATACTGTGTCATAAGGTATGTGTTCCATATGTACATCGTGTTAATATAAAAAGAGACTAACCATTACATATTAAGGATGGGAAACATCCATATGTAATAGTAAGACCCACAAAGAGGTCAGGCGACATTATTATGTATCTGTATAAGAAAAACCTCATGTTTTTAGGTGTTTTTTTTTGGAGAATTGACATAATAAACAATGAAAAAGTTTATGTGCATTTTAAGAAATTATATTGTTTCAGTACAAAATGTAAATCAACACACATGTTTTAGCCATGACTTTTGTATAAAAACCGAAAAGGTCTTTATGTAAACCACAACTTTTGGCCATATTGTCCCGTGAAATATAGAAGAGATTAATACCAAGTTGGAATATATGTTAATTATTTTTTATGTTCTACTTTAATACAACAATTTGAAAAAATCTTTCGGCACTTGTTATAGATGTAACTTTAAAACTTTATTTTGTTAATTATCAAATACTAGCGACTGCCTGCGACTGAGTTCGAGTGGTAGGCTCGGCCTGAGGCCTCGCCATAACTTCTCATCTTTTCTTGATTTTTCTTAAGAACCTTCTCCTGATAATATTTAACACAACAAAAAAATAATTAGCGAGATTGTTCCATCCGTTCTCAAGTTATTGCATGACCAGGAGAAATAGGAGTAAATTTTTATATTATAAATAGATTATGATTCTAATGTGTAAACAATAACGAGATCCGTTGCAAAGTAACGTAATTGAAAAATAATATGTCAACGTGACCTTTAAATGTTGATAGACCTATAAATGTATCTCGTCTATTAGATCACACATACGTACAATTACGTCGCCGTGTGAATCGGAGATTTACGTTAGCCATAAATCAGTCAAGGATTGGGCTAAGCCCACCGATGTGTCACTAGGACGACCACGGCGTGCTACGTCGATCACTTTAGGAAGAATAACTCTATTGGGAATATGTGGAGGCGTGCGACCACTGTTTTAGATTAGAATTTTAAAAAAAAACGAGAGAATTGGTTATACAGTAGGTATGATGTTTATTTAGCCGGGGAATATAAAATTTTAAAAAACTGATTTTGCACCACTATGCCCCATGTGTTGTGTTGTTGTGATCTAAGGGGTATGCATACTATATGTAATAATCAAATTTAAATTTATTGAAATTCCGAAGTTATTATATGGTTAATTGGGTAGATATGAAGAGGAGTATCCTCTTGTATGTCTTATTGTTTTAATTATAATTCTTTGGTCTTACATATGCTCACTTTTTATGTTCATAAGAACCACACTCGAGACCTGTTTGTGTTTGTAAGCTTAAGTCTAAATAAGTTTCTATATCGTGCGCATGCTTTGAGTTACAATCCAGGTCAGATCAAAATTATTCTGTGCTCCTTTTGGGTCATTTATGTATATGGTTGTAACTTGTTTTGCGTACTTAATAAATAAATAAAAAAAATTGTGTATATCGGTAATTACGGGTGATAAAAACATCAAAGGTTGAATTAGGACGATCATGGTATCAATTTTGTGTCGTTTGAATTTCAATGTTTGCATTTCCTTTTATCAAGCTGTTCAATAGATGTCGTTCCGTCCCCACACGACGGTTAAAATCAAATACAGAGTTGAAATTCGATATTCAGACAACGAGCCTCGGTGGCCTTGAAGAAAATTTACGAAATATAAAAGAAAAACAGTTAACCCCTGGGTTGACCGTCAATGACACGGCCACGAATTTGATCCCCACCTGGGGCTACAGCTTTCGGTGAAGTAATATCGTGATGAAATCCATGTGGAATCCGCCTGGCTTGCCACCACCTTCAAGTTTGAAAATCTATCTGTTTGAGAACCACAGGCTATTCTAGGTCTCATTATCATCACCATCAGCCGGAAGACGTCCAGGGCTAAACATAGGCCTTCCTCATAGAGCACCACATGGAACGGCTACTTGCCTCCTGCATCCTGCGGTTCCCTGCGGTTTGATGAGGTTTTCGTTTCACCTATTCTAGGTCTAGTGTGATAATAACACCTTTGTCCGCATCATCACTGACCATCGTGTGAGAAAGTGATCAAACACTAGCCTATCAAGAGCAAACTAAATAAATTTTTATTTTGTGGGTTCGACTACATTAATCGTGGTAATGTCCCTATTAGCCGCCAAAAATACCGAAATAGATACTGAACACCATACTAAAAATTTATTTTCCCAAAGTTCCAACGTGAACTTAATAATATGTATCCAAACATGGAGCTTTCAAACTTTAATGAGGTGGAGAGTGGAGTTCCTTGTTTGCACGAAGTGCGTACACATGACAGTTTCTTTGCCAGTCGGTAAACTTCACCGATATTTTATACTTTAGCAGGTTAACTTAACTAACTGTGTTATATTTTGTTTATGTTCAAAATTTTTGTTATTACGGTGACTTGGAATTCTTATGAAAATAAACTTTTTAATAACATAAAAATATTAAGTTCAAATTATTTACTCGCCACTTGGAAAACTATGTGAGTTTGTTTGTCCCCAGAACTAATCTGGTTAAAAATATTTTAGTGTTTTTTAGTCGTATAGTGTTTGACCGCAATATTAGTTGATGGTCATGAATGAAGCGGTAGCTAGGCTATGCATTGACTAGAACGTGCCCTAATACCAGAGGCCGTAGTAATAAATTGAGAGAAAAAGAGTGAAAAAGTATTCGTATCGTAAGCGTCAACGTGTCATGCTTCGGCGTACAAACTATGAGTTATCTGTCTCCCAGTTGCCCTAGATACATGACAGTTTGTATTGTTCCATGTGAATGACACGTTACGTTACACTTACGACAGTTATTCGTGCAAGGTCCACTGGTTCCTTACAGTGATACTCATACTGAAAATTCATGTAATGCTATATTTTTTATTACCTATATATATGGTTATTATACTCGTATTATGGAAGACCGCAAATGCAAAGGCGTTAAACGTTTACACACTCATTGAAATTTATAGAGTGAAAGAAATCACATCTTTGGACGGGATTTGAATCCGCGTCTTCTGACTATCCGTGTCAGACGCCATGACCTAGGCCACCGAGGCTCGAATTTTAACTCTCCATCTGATTTAACCGTCTCACGGGGAAGGAGCGACATCTATTGAACAGCTTTGACACCTACGCTAGGACTCCCTCCGTCGTGGGAGGCATAGGACACAGATAATACCACTTCTCAACAACCACGACCTGAGAACAAGCATTACTGGTTACCACAAAAGACTTGCCCCGGCCAGGAATCGAACCTGTCCTGAAACTGAGTCCTCGCATCCAAGGCATCATATCATCATACTCAGCCCATATTGTTCCCACTGCTGGGACTTGACCCTTCCTCTCAGAGAGCGGAGTTGGGCCATAATCCTCCACGCGGGCCCGTGCGGCTTGGTGGATATGTTAGTGGCCTACCCATGTCGAAGTTTGCAGGCCACCCGAAGGCCTTCGACATTTTTTTTTTTGAGGTTGGGAATGCTGTGCAATTCCGTTCCGCCACGGGGGTGACGGAAGGGGGCGTGTGGGGCTCAGACCCACTAAAACCCCCGTGAGCACTAAAACGTGAGCAGTCCTCCGCCAAGGTGGGGCGAGACAGGGTCGCGCTGGCAATCACCATCTCGCCCCAGCGGTAGGCCCGGATTGATCTTAACCGGGCCTCAGCGCCTGTGAAGGGATGACCTTGCTCACCAAGGTCACCCCCTAGACGTGTACAGCCGTGCAAGCCGACGAAGAGTCCCCTGACTCTTCGCTAGTGACCCCACTACGGTGTAGGGAGGAGACGTGCGAACCGTCTCCTTCGTTCTCCCGGTCGTCTGCGCCGGAGTGGATCAGCTCAGACATCGTTCTCCCTGATCCGCTTCGCAGCCTCCTTCTGCGCCATCACCGCTTCGCAGAAGGTGGCCACCGCCTGCCATGATCTCTCGCTGCCGAGCATGGAGATTACCACGCTCGGCAGGGAGAGATCTCCGCCTATTTCCGCTGAAAGCGTGTGCCGCTGCGGGCCCCATGCAGCACACACTTCCAGCGTGTGTTGCGCTGTATCTTCCGGCGCACCACACTCATGGCAGGCTGGTGTCGCCTCCCGTCTCGCAATTTGGTGCACGTACTTTCCGAAGCATCCATGTCCGGAGAGTACCTGCACCAATCGGAAAGTCAGCGAACCGAAAGGGCGCTTCACCCACCTCTGAAGGACTGGACGGATTGCCTCCACCGTCCACTGCCCAGGGACCGGCGTAGCCAGATCCTCCTCCCAACGCCGCAACAGGGTGGCTCGCGCCTGCCGCCGCATGCGTGTGACCTCCTCCTAGTCTGGGGCTGCTCCTCGGGATCTCCTCGCCGCCATGAAGTGGTAGACTTCGGCGAGGATTTCCGCTTGCAGCTCCCAGGGGGGATCACTGGCAAGCACGCTAGCTGCCGTCCATGACACCGTCCGATATCCACGAATCGCCCTAGTCGCAATGACTCGCTGCGGACGTCGCAGCAAGCTTCTATTGCTGCGACTGAGGGCGTCTACCCAGACCGGTGCCCCATATAGGGCCATACTCCGGATCACTCCAGAGTAAAGTCGGCGGCAGTTGGCGTTCGGGCCACCCACGTTGGGCAGCAGCCTCCCCAAAGCGGCTGCAGCTCCCACGACTCTTGGGGCCAGTTGGGAAAAATGGCCCCCAAAAGCCCACCTACCATCAAGGCTGAGGCCCAGATATTTCATTTGGGCCCCAACCGGGACGAGGACCCCGTCTAGGATAATTCGCGTTCCTGGAGGGCCCCCCCTCGGGGCCCATGAAATAATAGAGCCTCAGTTTTTGAGAGTGCAACCTCCAGACCAAGAGCGCGTATGCGGTCGATCACAAGGGTTGTGCCCACCGTGACCAGCCGCAACGCCTCCCTGAGGTCCCTCCCCCTGGCCACGACTAGGGTGTCGTCCGCGTAGCACGCTACCCGCATATTTGCAGGAAGTGTGCCGCGAAGTATCCAGTCGTAGCCTATGTTCCATAGGAGTGGTCCCAGCACCGACCCCTGTGGAACCCCGCAAGAGACATGACGGCGCCTCAAACCGTCGCGTCCTTCCACCAGAACGTTGCGATCCAGCAGATAGTCAGACAACAGCCTTCGCAAGTACAGGGGCACTCCGTGATATCGAAGCGCCTCCTGTATTGCTCCGTGTGGAAGGCTGTTGAAGGCGTTGGCTATGTCTAAAGATACGGCAAACGCCTTTTCCTCCTCGCTTACTGCCTGCTGCGTCCACCCCTTGAGCCAAAGCAGGGCGTCTATTGTGGACCGCCCTGTTCTAAAGCCGTACCGAGCCTCCGACAGGCCAGGTCCAATACCATCTAGGTGCCGTATGACACGGGATGCTATCACCCTCTCAAGCAACTTGCCCGTGTCATCTAGCATGACGATTGGCCTGTAGCCGGAGGTTGAATCGACGGAGCGACCCTCCTTCCGTAGGAGGCACAGTCGGCCATCCTTCCAGAGCTTCGGGAACCGTCCTGAATTAAGGCACGCATCGAAGATTTCCCGAAGCTGGACACCTAATTCCCCTAGGGCAATCCTGAGGACTCGCCCTGGGATCCCGTCTGGATCAGGCGCTGTCCTTTTGCGTTTTAGACGGCTGATAGCAACCTCTATCTCTGCTTCCGAAACAGGTGGAATGGAGGCCAAGTCCAGTTCCTCTGGGAGGGATAGTGCCATCCTTGGAAGAGTGAGGTGGGGGTTCATGGCAGGGAAGAGCCCCTGCATCACCCTGTCTAAGAGCTCTGGCTCCAGGGACTCAGCTACTGGGGGCATCTGGCCCCGGAACTTACTCCGGGCGGCTCTATATGGACGCCCCCAAGGATCCCTGTCAAGGCTCACCAGCGCTTCGCGCCAGGCCCGGGATTTGGACCGACTGATGGCCAGCTGCAATGCGTGTTAGCCTAACGACTGTTGTCCAGGGGGAAGCGCGCGCGACGTGGAAGGAATAGCGCGGGCGGAGGTAACTGCGCGAGAGCAGTTGACAGCTCGAGCTGTCCGTGTGTGCCTGGCGACTGCTCGACCGCCAACCGCCCGAAGTTTTTGCAACTGCACATGCTCGAGCGTTGTGTATGTAGAAGAATGTAGTTCACTGTGAAGTCGCAAGTTCAGTGCTCGTGCATCTGCGGCCTAAGGCCTCCCGACTTAGCTTATCAACATATCTGACCAAGAATTTGCTACTTTGAGGTAGGGGCACTTTTGTTTGCAGCCGGTTCATTTCTTCTTCTGCAATTTATTATATATCATTCATTTACAATACCTCAGCTTTTGTGTAACTGTCAAAACTTTCACAACTTGAATTGACAGTGCACTGAGAAAGTGACAATAAATAATGCATCGAACGCATTTAATGGTAATCACTTCATAATGAGAGCCACAATAATTATTTATTTATCCGCGTGCGATGCATCGTTCGTGGTGGAGGATGCGTGACCATATTTTAAATTCTGAAGCTACACTGACGGGTAGTTCCACCAACCAGTTATTGAATGGGCTTGTTAGACTCTTGTTTACAACAACTTTTTTACAAATTGTATCGAAATGTAACAAAACAGTGCGTACCTAACAGAATTTATTTCTTATAACTACTATTAGTTAGTATTCTAGTAATCACCACTTATTGATAATACATTATTGATGATAATTAGTGATGTCAAATACTAGAGATATCGCCCTTGTACATAAGGTTCTTTTTTCAACGTTTCTTGTCATCTCTTCATTTGTTTCACAGATATTGTCAAAGATGTAATGACGTTTGCTCTTAGAGAATCGCACGGCTGAACACACAGTTTCCAATTGCCAATGCCTCATTATTATACGAGTAATAATGCAGTATTAGTAATGAAATAGTAATACGTACACTATATACCTATAAAAATAGAATAAGTGGCTGGTATGCTTGCAGTGTCGCGCAAAGTCTGTAAAAATAGCATCTAGCATAAAATTATTTTCTATGTATATTTAACACTGTAATATTTATCATTTAATCAGTAAAAAAATTAGAAAAACCAATAACAATCAATCTGTGTCAGCCAGAGCTTAAAAATTGACAGTTATATAGTTTTATTATAAACCTTTTCCGCTCCTTTTATAATACTAATACATATGATCAATACGAAAATGTGTGCGAAAAGTGTATCATGTTAGTATCTGTTTGGTGTTTCTACACGCACAAATGACAATCCCGATTCGAGTGAAATTCACTATGTTTATAGTGCTGCGAGTAGCTATACTTTGTGCTTAATGAATAGGTTTTAAATCGTGTTAGGCGACTTAGGCCTAAAACGATAATTGTCAAGGTATAATAATGTCCATTGTGAAATAAAAGTCAAAGTATAAAAATGACTATAATAACAACGGTGAGACCATTGTTATTATAGTCATTTTTATACTTTGACTAGAAACATGTCCATATAAAATAACTGTCTATATATAATTATGTCTACGCCGATATATGTCCCTATAAAAAATACTACTGATTAAGTAGAAAAGTGTCCATTTAAAAAATACAACTATGATTTTATCAGTCATTCCCCGCTGCGCTACCAAGATGCAGTACTGGTAATGCAGAAGGGATTTTTTATTACTTATTAATTACAAAGTTTGGGAAATTATGAAATTACTCCGTTACAGTTAATCCAGAAAGTTATATGTTTCAGATTGAAATACTGTCAAAAATCAACTTTTTTATTAACTTGGTTTAAGGCTGTATTCAATGTATTTTAATTTAAGTTAATCAAAACAAACGTTTAAGTTTTCATAATTTGTAGGGGTTACTAATAAGATTAATAAATAGATGAATATTAATTAGTTGATTATTATTTTTCCTTTACAATACAAGCATTTTTACTTTAACAATTAACACTGAATGTAATTTATGTCATTATATTTTTTTTTGTTCTTCGTAATTTTTAAGTTAGTCATTCGTCATTTTTTATGTAGTCATTTTTATACCTCGTAATTTTTATATTACGACATTTTAGCAATTTGTCATATTTATTCTATGACATTTTTACATGTAGACATTCATATACATTTCGACATTTGACATTATTATACGAGTACCTTGACAATTATCATTTTAGACCTAAGTCGCCTAACCCTTTAAATCCTCTACTCCAAAAAATATTTTATACAATTGTGTAAATATTGTTATCTCAAGCACAATGGCGCAGTAGCAAGTGAGCCTCCGCGCCTCCGCTGTGCACTATTTTTAATTCACCGTTTATTATATCTCAGTACATAGTTTCAAATACATAGGTATATACTTACGTCAATAACTTTATTCGATTTATGTGTGTCCTGTCCAACTGTTCGGGGGCTTAGTGTACCATCTTATGTATAACTAAAGACACCTGATGTTACATTGTTATGTTTTCACGTTATAAGTTCAATTTAATACTTAAAATGCATCCAGTATGGCCAAACAATTTCGCCGTGTGTCACGGACGCCCAAAGTATACCACGGTGATTGCGTGACAGCGCCTCCTCTTGTAGTTCATTTTTGTCACAACACGCTTTCGTAAGTGGAAGCCATTGCTACTCCAAATATCACTTACAGCAATATCACATTAAGCAAACATATTAAACCTCAAAAAGTCATTCACCCTTCTCTTTATTGATCCCCTTAAGAGACTCGTAAAAACTTTACGCATTAAGGCATAATTTTGGGATGCATATTTTATGCTAATGCTTTCCTTGCCCTGTCATAAACTAGGCGCTCGGAGCGGCTGGTATCAAATTATTTGCAATTTTTGGATAGCCACTTTGATGAGTGAATTATAGCCCGAGGAAAACACACAATCATAATCACTCAGCTCTGAGAAATTTTACACACACGCTAAATTTGATTTTGTTAAAGTAGTATCTTAATTTTGCTCTTGGAAGAAAAATATATTCGAATGGAGCATAATATATAAATATTATATATAATAAATCACTTATCATAACTTCGAAGTAACATCATTTCACATTCTGAATCTGTAATGGATTGATCAATCCATCAGTCCCAAAGCAAAGCGAATCAGCAAAAAATACCGCTCGAAGTTTATTGGAAGCAATAACTGTGCCAGTAAAGGAGTAAAAAAATCGAGAGCTCATTATTTTTGTGGTTGATTAGCCGTTCCGATATCCAATCCTCGTGGAATGAAAATAATCTGAATCAGAATTTTGACTCAGTTAATGAGGTGTGGAGAAAACGCTGGCAGCGTACCGCGTGATCACGTACTCTTCAATATCTCCTACACCTTTTGCAATTCCACTTTTATAATCACAGAATAGAGTCGTTTTTAAAATGCGACATAAAAAGAGGTAAATGTTTATTTGTTTGTATTAACGGGATATTTGCATAAAAAATACGACCATCAAGAATTGCGTTTGGACATGTTACCCAAAGGGTCAACTAAAGCGGCATCTGCCCACGCTTGTTGGTAATCAGATATTCAGATAGGCATGTGACCCTTGTCCGTACAAAATTTATGTCACTCGATGTTAAAATATTGCGAAGGATTCAATTTAAAATACCTACGGTAAGGAACTTGAAGAACGGCGAGGTTTGTTAAAGAACGATATTATTATAAGCAATTGTATATATCAGCAATCGTGTTCACTTTCAATATCATTAACTTTTATGATCATTTCCTAGCATTTACAGTTAACAAAGAGAAATCATAATATTAATATCGATGTTTTTAATGCTAGCGTGTGACTATACGAGCAAACCCTCAGTGGGCATAACACAAATAACTGCGTAAGTGTAACGTAACGTGTTGTTGTTTACGTGAAACAGTACAAACTGTTATGTATCTAGGGCAGTTATGACATATAGTTTATAGGCCGAAGCTTGACATGTTGATGCCTTCGATACGAATACTTCTTCCTCTCTCGGTAAGAACTACGTTTGCCTATGATAGTTGCAGTGTCATCCAGAGCTGCGTACTGTAGTTTTGAGTGGAATGCACTCCGCTCGGCACTCCGAGACATTGGTATTGAGTCTCTTTCGCCCTGTAGTTAAGATGGACTTGGACTCTTGGACAAAATCTATTAGTTATTCTGTGACAAAAGTCCACTTAGGGTTTCCTCGCGTTTCACTACTCGGATCCAGTCAACGCGGCGGCGATGGTAATATTAATATTATTGAAGACTTTTCTCTCACTGTGTAGTTATACTATACCTGCATATCTACTGATAACTATACAATAAATTATTTATTTACTGTATAATAATGATGACTTATTATGTAGGCCGTCCCCGGCAGCCCCGCTATTCCTGGCTACGGTAGCGGCCACGGTAACGGTGGGGCAGGGGGTGCTAAGAATCCCCGGCAGACGCCCGGCTACCACCCCCAACGACGACGACTGGCCCTGGTGACACACAACATACGCACGATGAGGACAGACGAGAACATATATGAGCTGGAAGAAGAAATGAGTAAGTTACACTGGGACATTGTGGGGTTATCTGAAGTCCGTAGAGCGGGTGAGGACACGATAACCCTAAAATCAGGTAACTTACTCTACTACCGGGAGGGCGACCAACAGTCCCAAGGTGGTGTCGGTTTTCTCATCCACAAGTCCCTTACTAACAACATAGTTAAGATCGATAGCGTTTCCAATAGGGTCGTATACCTAATACTCAGAGTATCCAAACGATATTCGCTGAAGGTCATTCAGGTATACGCACCGACGAAGTCGCACCCGGATGATGAGGTGGAGGATATGTATGAGGACATTAGTCGGGCCATACATACCTCTGAAACGCACTTTCTAGTTGTTATGGGGGACTTAAACGCGAAGTTGGGTAAGAAAAGCGAGGATGAGTTGAAAGTGGGGCAATTTGGATATGGACAACGGAACCGTAGGGGACAGAGGTTGGCCGACTTCCTGGAGAAAGAGGGACTCTTTATGATGAACTCTTTCTTTCAGAAGCCACCTCACAGGAAATGGACCTGGCTGAGTCCCGATGGTTCCACGAGAAATGAGATTGACTTCATTATGACCACCAAAAGGCAAATATTCACTGATGTCTCTGTGATCAACAGGGTTAAAACCGGTAGTGATCACCGAATGGTAAGAGGCACGGTGAATATTAATGTCTACGCTAGTCTACGCTCCGACCCACTCGTGCCCATATACAAGACCCCGAGAGCTTTCAACTTGAGCTATCCAATCGCTTCGATTGCCTTGAGAACATCGCTTCAGTGGACGAGATCAATAACAGATTAGTAGAAACTGTCCATACAGTGGGTTCCAAATACTTTAAACCCCACCGTACAGATAGGCCACAGAAACTCTCCAACGATACCCTCAACCTCATGGCTGAACGACGCTCACTGAAAATGCAGTCTTCGCATGATGCTGAAGTATATAGGCTGCTCAATAGACGAATATGGAAGTCCTTGCGACACGACATCCGGATCTTTAATACAAACCGTATTAAAGAGACGATAGAGCGGAAAAAAGGCTCCAAAGTGTTTGCAAGTGACATGTCTATTGGGCAAAGCCAGTTGACGAAGCTGAAGAGAGAAGACGGCAGTGTAGCGTCGACCAAAGCAGAAGTATTAGGAGAGGTAGAGAGTTTCTACGGACAGCTATACACCTCGGTCGCTAAACCTGTTAGCAGCTCGGCCAAAGACCCAAGAGCCAAGCTGACCCGACATTATACCGAAGATATCCCGGACATCAGCCTGTAAGAGATTAGAATGGCCTTGAAACAGCTTAAGAACAACAAGGCGCCTGGTGACGACGGTATCACATCTGAGCTTCTGAAAGCGTGTGGAACACCGGTACTTAAAATCCTTCAGAAGCTCTTTAATACCGTCTTACTCGAAGGTTCAACGCCAGAAGCATGGAACAAAAGCGTGGTGGTGCTATTCTTCAAGAAAGGTGACAACACTTTACTTAAAAATTACAGACCCATCTCGCTTTTGAGCCATGTTTATAAGCTGTTTTCGAAGGTCATAACGAACCGTCTCAGTCGCAGGTTTGATGAATTCCAGCCTCCGGAACAAGCCGGTTTCCGAAAAGGCTATAGTACCATAGACCACATCCACACGCTACGGCAAGTTATACAGAAGACCGAAGAATATAACTTGCCTCTTTGTTTAGCGTTTGTGGACTATGAGAAAGCCTTTGATTCGATCGAGACGTGGGCAGTGCTTGAGTCTCTCCAGCGGTGCCGTATTGACTATCGGTATATTGAAGTACTGAAGTGTTTGTACAAAAACGCCTACATGTCAGTCCGAGTACAGGAGTAGAGTTCGAAGGCAATTCCATTGCAAAGAGGCGTGAGACAGGGAGACGTTATATCTCCGAAACTGTTCACCGCTACATTGGAAGACGCCTTCAAGCTTCTGGAATGGCAAGGACTTGGCATTAATATTAACGGCGAATACATCACTCACCTTCGATTTGCCGACGATATTGTAGTCATGGCAGAATCCATGGAAGACCTCAGTACAATGCTCGAAGGCCTCCATCGAGTTTCCCAACGGGTAGGTCTTAAGATGAACATGGATAAGACGAAAATTATGTCTAATGCCCATGTTGTACCTACCCCAATATCAGTTGGGAACTCAGTTCTCGAAGTTGTTGACGAGTACATCTACCTGGGACAGACAGTCAAACTAGGCAGGTCCAACTTCGAGAAAGAGGTCAACCGTCGAATCCAACTCGGCTGGGCAGCGTTCCGGAAACTTCGCGAAGTCTTCGCGTCAAGAATACCTCAGTGCCTCAAGACAAGAGTCTTCGACCAATGTGTGTTACCAGTGATGACTTATGGCACTGAAACGTGGTCTCTTACTATGGGCCTCATAGAAAAGCTCAAAGTCGCACAACGAGCTATGGAGAGGGCTATGCTCGGGGTTTCTCTACGTGATCGAATCAGAAATGAGGAGATCCGTAGAAGAACGAAAGTCACCGACATAGCCCAGAAGATTAGCCAGTTGAAGTGGCAGGGGGCAGGGCACATAGCACGCAGAACAAATGGCCGATGGGGCCGAAAGGTTCTGGAGTGGAGACCACGGACCGGCAAGCGCAGCGTAGGTCGTCCACCGACACGGTGGACAGACGACCTGATGAAGGTCGCAGGACGACGTTGGATGCAGGCCGCTTCCAACCGGTCCTTTTGGAAAATCATGGGGGAGGCATATGTTCAGCAGTGGACGTCCTACGGCTGAGATGATGATTATGTAGGCAATGATCGTTTATCGTTAAAACACCCGCGTGGTGATGATGATGATAATGAATAATAACATGTAGCCTATGTTCATCAGGGATAGGTAATGTAGGATTCTAATGGTAAAATATTTTTTCAAATTGGTACAGTAATTTTGGTGGCTCTTCAATTCAAACAACGAAACAAACCATTTAATGCTCTTTATAATACTACTTACTACCCGCGACTTCGTTCGGGTAGTGGGGTCGGCCTTTGGACTCGCCATAACCTCCCATCTTTTCTTATTTTTTTTAAAATGTAATAACCTTTTGTGATGTAAAAGAATACATTTAAAAAATTAATGAAATCGGTAAAGCCGTTCTCAAGTTATAGCGTGACCAGTAGACAAAGGGGTCCATCTATAAAGATTTATATATAGCTATAGAATAGACATAATAATAAAATGTAGACGTACCTTGCATCCCCAAATTTGACAGGGGTTAGGTTTCCAGGGCGCAGGTCGTCCATGTCTAAAACTTGTCCCAAGGACCAGTTTCTCCTTAAATAAATTGATAATGGTCAACTAGGCCCATTTAAGTTTAGATTGTATATCAATTTGTAATATTTAAAACTTCTAATGGTATATTGATGCGGACAAAAAAATAGCGAATCTTACAAAACAAAAAAGGCTCTTTTCTTATTTATAAATATCAAATTGATTATTTAAAATGTACAAAACTGATTCCACTATGTACGTGCTAATGTTACGTCTGAAACTATAAATTATTCCTCACACATCTGTTTTATTTTATTAAAAACAATTTAGGAGTTTTAAACCGATTATGAGGAAATTTAAAAGGTATCTTCAATCCGATTCAACAAAAATAATTTTCAAAAACTTCACTATTAACAATCACAGAGAAGTCGGTGAACATACAAAATATAAGACAAAGCCTAACATAGAACCTCCTCCTTTTATAAGACGATAAACAATGAAGACTTAGACAGGAAAAGATATTCAGAATCAAACTAAAGTTACCCATAAATTGAGCATAATAATAACAATTATAAACTCATCCATAAAGTGTAAATCTATATAATATTATAAATCATATACAAGATTTCTATGAATACTTATTGGAATCTCTATTTTTTCTGTTAATATATCATTACTTTAATAAATCATTAAAGTGTACGTATTTTATTTTTTTACGTACGTATTACAACCGCGTTGTGATTGATGATGATGATGATGGTGAAAAGTATTCTATACACTAGCTAGTGCCCGCCGACGTCTGCGCAGGATTAGTACTTCTAGTAGCTTATTATCTTCTCCAAAGCCATATATATCTTTATAGCAAAATGTCATAAAATATTTAACATGGTTATATGAGTAAATTTAAGTACTTATTAAATCAATCAGTAAACACTAATAATAAAATACAGTATCTACGTACATACAATCATAAAATTAAACACCATGGAAAAAACTATCATTACATTTTATCACCCTTGACGGTATTTGTGTTACATTTCATCACCCTTGATGATCGCCGAGCACGTCTAATGTACTCGTATCGAGCTGCCAAATGGTAGCGTGCTTTTGAATAAGAAATATATCAGAAACCGACACAAACTTTGACAGAACTGTCATCATTGTGATCTTAACGTAGGCCGAGATCTTGTTATTTTGTCTCTGCTGTGCCCAAGAATATTACGCTTATTCACCCGCGTGATGATAGATGATGATGATGATAAAAAGTATCCTATGTATATATATATATATATATATATATATATATATATATATATATATATATATATATATAGCACCTCATCTACCTCCATGCCTAATTTCACCAAATTGGCCCCGCCGTTTGACCGTAAAGGGTAACAAACATCCGCACATCCGTACATCCATATTAAATCCATCCATCCATACTTACAAACTTTCGCATTTTTAATATTAGTAGGATGTGTTATAATCGAGTACCGTTTTTTATGAAACTCGTTGACGAGATGATCAAGTCGCTTGCTTGATATTAAACTTCATGCTCGTCCATAACAGCTCAGTTCTAATCTTTATTCTACATCAATGCCAAATTTTAATCTACAGTACAAAACCCTGCATGAAAAAGAACGGTACTCTTCACCCTGAAATAAACATTTTAAATATCTTGTCTTGTAATTTCACTGGAAACATTGCCCTTCAAACTAAAACACGGTAATGTGTGCATACTACTGGATGGCTGTTGAATAACTGGCAAGTGTATGGTACTTCCCAAGGCACACTCTACAAAAGTCCTACTACTACAATAAATCGGCCTCATCCATCTACTTACCAAAATGTCATCCAAATCCATTCAGGCGTTTTAGCGAGACTGAGTAAGGCACATACATACACCCAAACCTTCATATTTGTATAGTGTGACAGAAAACAATCGCCACACTGGTGTACTGGTCGATGCACTCTGCCTCTACCATTTATCAAAAATCAATAGCGAAGAATAGCCGGCCGATAATAAGGGCATTCACTTTCCATGATATTCAGGTACTTCACTTGTTTATGTCATGTTATGACATGACACGCTGAAAGATATATTAAGTGAACATTGTTTACGTAAGCTGTGACACGATCATAGGTAAGGCAAAACATCTATTTTTCACTAACGTTATTATCAGTAGATAAATTAACAAACATAATAAGAATTAAATAAGAAACGGAATTCATGTTTCCCATTACTTTGTTGTTTTACAACGGACGTTACTGATTAGAGTTACCTAAGTTCTGATTTTACAGAAACCTAAATATAAAAGGCTAAAAAGGTTAGACTGCGGTAGTGGCCGCCTCCACATACGTATAATTATAATAAACAATAAATTATAAAATATCTCCCAAGAGAATATCAAACCATGCTGAATAGGTTTTGAAGTACATATGCAAATACAAACTTTAACTAGAGTCACTTCGAGGACAACTAACAACATTAAACAATGAACTCTAAAACCCAAACACTTCACAAATTAACAACGTAAATTCTAATAGAAACAAAAGTTAAACAAATCTAAATGACAAAGCGCAATGCGTAGAAGCTTTCAAATCAACAAAACTTAATTAAGTCGAAACGTAAACTTATCGAAAACTTGGCGCAGAAGATATCTCAACTGTAGGTTTTTCTTAAGGAATCATAATCCAATTAACTAACTTCGAGATTCAACACAAAGAGGCTGTGAAACAAAGACCAACAACCTAATGGTCGGTCAACAACATCGAACAAGCTGTATTACGGAGTTGTTTGAAGTTTACAAGATTGAATAGTAGATATTTGGCATTGTAGGGATGGTTTAGCAAAGTGATGACTAGCCAAGTCATAAAGTCTTATCCTAAACTTATGTTTGATTTTCCATTAGATAACAATACATTTTCACTAACCTTGCACCTTGCGTAGGTATCAGAATATACCTGTTAAAAGTATCTAATCTTTTATTTCAAATTACAAGAGATACGAATTACCCGCGTTTTGACGAAACGGCTCAGATGTACGAGTATCGTCAGCTGAAAACACAATAGTGTAACGGACATGATCGCCTAATTAGAATTTTAGTTCATTGTATAAACGAGTGGATCTTAACCAGTAGTCTGGGGACCACTGGTGACCTTGGAAGCATTCGAAGTGTTCCGCAAAGCTACGTTCAGATTGAAGTCCAAATTGAAAGATACGATAATATATTTATGTAACTATGTACCTACTTATCTGTAATATAAAATTGTTGCCAAATATTTGAATAGGGTTGGTTTTGAAAAATTACATATTCGTTTTATTTATAGACCCTTCATTCATTTTCATTTACATTTACTGTATACTAGGTGCACCCCATAGTTACACCCTCATAATGATGATGATGATGAAAAGTATCCTATAATATAGGATACTTTTATAAATGTATTAACTGGATTAACATATTATGTTAATCCAGCTCATCACCTCCATACGAAATTTTATCAAAATTGGTCCAGCCGTAACATACAAACACACTCACAAACTTTCGCCTATATACTGGTGATGTGACCACCAAACAGTTGGTAGTTGGTGTTCCATGGCAAAACAAAGTTTTTTGTGAAATGGTCCCTCATCACATAGCATAATTAACAGTATCATCAGTTAATTAATCTTATTAAAATTCACGTGTAGAATCTTGTACAAAATATAATATGCGTTCATTCCAACGCATAAAATAATAGTTCATTGCGGAAACCACGAAGGTCTTCCACTAGCTTCAATAATTGCAGCTAAAAAAGTCTTACATGATAAAGTATTGCCAAATTTAATTAAAAAATAATTGAATCACTAAGAATAAAAACTTACATATTTTTAGACTCTTGACGACTAATAGGTCCGTTTTAAAAGGTTTATAGCCCATGCAATACGTTCATAAAGGCGCTAAGAGTCATTTAGTCCGAGATAGCGCACGCTGTCTGAGCTCTAAAAAATCATTACTACTGGAAAATTGTTTAACAGAACTACTTATTCCTACTGGTGTTTCCGATAGTGTAAACTGATCATACACAATCTATAATCTATGCGACGTACAATTTGCCTCACACCCTCCAAACGAGCACTATATCGATTTAACAAATTGTTAATCGAATTTGCCAACTTGTTTCTGAGCCGATCCTCTACTGTCGCGTTGACTTCGAAAACGAAGTAACCGTTTGAACAGTATCGCATCTTCCATGTGTGATATATTGTAAACTTTGGTTATGAGTATAATACAGTACGCAGACGATAAACTAGTGAGTAATAGACGATAAATTAGTAGTAGCAGTAGTAGTAGTGGTGGTAGTATTAGTAGTCGTTGTAGTAGAAGTTTTGATAGAAGGAGTACTTAGTTATTGTAGAAACTAGTTAATCTTGATTTCCTGTAATGCGGTGTCTTCATAAATTGAAACATTATTTACTCCCACTATCCTCAAGTATGAATATTTAGATGCCCAAAGGGATTTATATCATCTTTTTACCCTCTCAACCGATTGTTGGCTGTTCTATCAATGAAGCATCAATAAAAACCATCACAGATGATTGGCGACAAGCGGGCGAGTGGTTTTCTAGCAATATTGGAACAATAACCTTTTAATTGTATCCTACTAATATTTATACTGACCCCACATACGAAATAAGGGTCAGGAGGTGATGATTTAAAAACAAAATATTTAGACAAATATAATTACACATTTTATATAAAAACGTAATGTCATAACGTCTCTAAATAATTAACTATCAAGTTGTATATCATAATTGCATTATACTAATATTCATGTCACACTATGTGACATATTAACTCCATTAAAAAAAAACTTTGCGCAGTTATTGTGGCATTATTTCTTTTGTACTAGTTCGTGAAAACAACTCACTTCTTTGCACGCACCTAACTGACAATCTGTCTTTACACCGTGGTCCAGTTGAATACGGTGACAGCTGCTCGATAATTGAACTGGGAACAATTAGCCATCGAGTGGTTAATATCCGTGGCGCTGTCACTACACGATTGCGTCCCTTGACGATGGACACTCGAGTCGAGTGTAAATCGGTTCAGAGGTTGTAAACGGCCGTCATCGGCCTATCGAGAATTGGGTCCAGTGGAGTTTTGGAATAACTTGTTGTTTATGTACCTACTCTTGTACTCTGAGTTCGAGTGAGAATTTAATGATAAAAGTGGAACTTACGACTGTTTTTAGCATGCAAAAGCTCATGAACGATGGAACATCACCACGTGAATTTCTAAAGTTTTCAGCTCATAGGGCCTAAAAGGTGTTTCGAGTTAATATACTGAAATTTCAAAACACAAACAGATAGGTATGAACGTATATTTCTCATCATCATATGAAAATCGTCCTTCTACCTTGGATCCAATTCCTGTGTAGTAAGAGTAGTATCATTTTTCCGCTCACCCGTTTCAACAGTCACCACATAATTTCAACACTCTTTTCGTTCATATCGTCATTCATATCACTGAATACATTCGTCTATTCTCTCTCATTCTACTCTCCAAATGATTTTTTTAATACATACCCTCGTGGTTTCTGTATTTTGTTGTATTTTATAGAAACACTGTACTGTCTGTATCGGAAATAAATAACAGTTAGTTATTTTCTCAAATACGTTACCTTTTAAGCTTGTGACCTCATCTTACAATTATACCTATAGAAAATAAGTCTTTAAAACTTACCGCTCCGTTCCGTATATTGGCTCCCAACTGTGCTATCTTTGTAGGGTATGGTTATAATAGGAAGTCTTAAAACATTAATTTACGGCATAAACACTCACAAACCGTTGTAAAAAGTAATAACTACCTACTTATCTCAGCTGGAGTTTAAAGTTCCGAGATTTTTCATATTGCTTTTATTTTTTAAGGCCTTTGAGTGGATTACATAAGGAGCGCTTGCTCGAACTGAGAATTGCCCTGTACAGTTGAATACAATATAAAATGGTCAAAAGAAAGTGATACACCTGAGGATAAGTAGAAAGATGATAGATAAGTGAATGAACTGCGTTACCAAGAATTAGTAAGATAGGTAAAAAAGGTATTTTACCATTTAAACTTGTCTAGCCTTGCAAGTTTTACAGGAGATTTTAGTGGTGCGATGACTATCGCTTGCATTGCCTACTTCGCGTTCCCACGTATCGCCGACCCGTCGTGGCCTTTCCCCATTTCAATACACAGTGCCTTCTTATCTATTTCCTAGACACAGATTAGCACTGTAATATCTACCAAGCCAAGTGTTCTTGCACCAGAAGCCTCTCTCGGCACCTACTAAAAGATGACAACTTATCATGTGCCTTATGCATATCTCAACTATATCTCAGCAGTGTATTTGTTTCCTTGGGAAAAAAAACTGAGCTAGTGCGCTCTATCCGTCACAAAAAGATATACTTATAGGGTAATTCTATAGGTATGCTCATTAAATATATTCTGTAGGCGTAAACATCAAACGACACATACATAAATTATGTTATATACACAGTTATTTATTTAATGCTTGGACTGAAGTAATATCATCAATAATTGTAAATAATTTGACCCAAGCAGACACTTTTTCCTCTCTTTAAACTTAAATCTGAAAGACAGAAACAATGTTTCTTTATTAAAAATAACCCTTCTAACTACGGTAAATAAGTTGATATTGGCTTGGTTACATTTTAAATCGATTACGCCTCAGCGTAATAAAGCGCCAAAGCAAACGCCCTCCCTAACTCCAACTTTCAGTACTGACCCAGTGAGGAGGCACGTACAGAACATTTGTAAAAAACCCTTTTGAAATCCAACCTTTATTTTTGGAATGCCCCTTACTTTATTGACGCGTCGGCATTTCATTCTTAAGATGCATTTATGTATGATGCTGTTTGTTTAAAGGATTCTCGTACTTATAACTCTGAATACGGTGGTGAATCATAATGCTAAGAATACAAGGTATTTACACAAATATTACTTCTTGGTCGACTGGAGACCCATAAAATATAAAGGTCAGATTACCATATTACTATTATAACGCATATAAGCAAAATTTAAGCCAATGATATTATGCTAGAATTTCTTTGAGAATATTTTGATACTTTCATCATCATAGTCGGCATCTTCATTGCTGAAGGTCGTGTCTAGTCTGAATGGTTGACCGCTCGATGTAGTATGCTCTTTGACGCGGTTCTGTCTTCAGCGCTCTTTATAACTTTCGTGATTGGCAGGCCAATAAGCTTCTCAACTACGTCTGACCATCGGGTAGGTGATCGACCGCGTGGTCTTTTCCCGTCGACATAGCTAACTAATATTAGGTTCTCTAGGCTGTCAGGGTTACTACTAGCGACATGTCCAAAATATTTAATCCACTGGAAACAGATAAGGGATAGCCTTGTGGTTATTCCGAGCTTTATCATAATGGCTACGTTGGTTCGGTGCGCGGTTGGAATTTGCAACATCCGCCGCCAACACCACATTTCAAAAGCATCGATTATTGTTATTCATACTTTCATACACATAATATACGTACGGATTTATCCCGTCGACTCGCGATTCGCCATATTTGGCCAATAATACAATAGATTTCGCAGAAATCAACCGACTTTTCCAGGAACTGCAACGTGTGTGGTTAAAGTCCTAGATGGGTCAGCAAAAGTGCACAAACACACGTCTTTAAAATAATAATACATATGCATCATAAAGTCATACAAATAATTGTGACCTATTTCCTTTTATTAGTCTTGCAGTTGTCCTTTTATATGCAGTTTGACATTCATATATTGTAATAAATATGGATAGAGTGCTGTCGTATTTTAGTAAAAAAATACAACATTATAATATTTAATATTATTGAAACTCACGTTCATTAAAACTTTCTAATAATAACGCAATGACGAGCGCGCCGCACTCGATCGAAGATCCCGAAGAAGGCTTCCGGAAGAAAACGAAACAATTGTCGATCGTGTTATCGACAACCATTATAATATTTTTAAAGGTGACTGTTTGTTTAAGAGTGTACGTTTGGTAGGTCTTCACGCTGATACAGATTTGAATGCAATTTCTCGACAAATAGAGATAGCTTAAATTGATAGATATAAAGTAGAATTTTATTATAGACTAGCTGCATTTCGCGGTTTCACCCGCGTGGTATTGGATGATGATGATGATGGGGATGAAATGTATCCCATGTGTCAAATCAAAGTCTCATCCATCTCCATACCAACTTTCATCAAAATTGGGCAAGCCGTTTGAGCGTGAAAGAGCAATAAACATCTATGCATCCATTCATCCATCCATCCATCTAAATTTTCATATTTATAATATTAGTAGGAAGTAGGATTTACATTTTGTATTGGGGTATAATTAGATGGCAGTAGAACAACTTATTATACAGATAAATAAAACTGTCAACTTACTTAAATTACACTTATAAGTTGTGTTTTTTTTTACAAAATACTGTTGGTAAATGCTACAATTATTTTTTAAATTTCTATGGATATTGTTTTACTTAGTAAGACAATACATATAATAAATTAAAATTAGCCCATATTTGTCCTGGTCATGCTATAACATGAGAACGGATGGAACAATTTCGATAATTCTTTTTTGGTGTGTCAATTATTTTCAGGGGGTTATTATCAAAGAATAACCAAGAAAAATGGGAGATTATGGCGAAGCCGAAGCCGAGCCTACTACGCAAACGAAGTCGCAGGCATTCGCTAGTATTTTATATATATTAAAAAAAAAACAATACAAAGCATTCTCGTTTTATCCCAACGTATTCTCTGAAGAACTGTTACGTTAACATAACAGCGAACACTTCCTTTTTTTCCAACCGAAATGCCACGCTGAGCTGAAAGAATTCAGTAAGTCGAACTTTACTGGCCACTTACCTGGAGTGTCTGGATACTACATCGGGGCAACCTAAGGTGTAAGTTAAATAGTTTAAATAATAAAGTTACACGTACTACCACCCTTGTCGAGGCAATAGTTTTTTTTTCTAGACACTCAAGTGACAAGACAAACAAGTCGTCGGCAATCAGCAATAGTGCGCACCATCAGGCGTACGCCTGATGACAGTTGCATTGTCATCCAGAGCTTAGAACTGAAGTTTTGGGTGCTACTGTACTTAACTGCGGTAGTCACCCTGAGACATTGGTTTTGAGTCTCTTTCGTCCAGTATTTTCACTTGCCACAGTGCCTTTTACACCCTAACAGTATTCATGCTTGCGCATGTTATGTACGTCACCTTGCTTACCCCCTACAAAAAGCTGATGCAGCGATGCCCACGCACCGCAGCATCGTGGATCACCGAGCACCGGGAAGCTTCAGTTGGAATCGATCGCCGAAACCGCTCACACACGACCACGGTAATTTAAATTATATATCGTGATTAAATTTAATTTAGTTTTAAAAAATTGGGTTCTACCTTGAATCCACATAAGTCGCACTATTGCTTCAATTTGAGTATCTGACCTTGCGGTGGTATCAAACAAGAAGGCATTTTACACAACATTCATATCACCTAATGATTCGGGTTTCCACACCTTTGATGATTCGCATAATATTCTCCGTTAATCCATAATTACTCCGTCTCCTCAGGGAGAAAAGAGTTTTGAAATTAATGTATTTTAGTGTAATATTTTTTCTAAAAACGGAGACTAGCCAATTGTGACATATAGCGCGGTAACCAGCAGGCCGGTTGCAACCAATTAAGGGCCAGTAATCGGACAAAACATCTAACAATCATACACCTATACGTGCGAAAAAATCCAAACAATACAATGAATATCACAGAACAGGGCTCGCGCCGTAGTTCAAGCCATAAAATTAAATGGGAGATTTTTTACGAACGCCTGCAAAGTGCGACTTTGGCCAACGGAAGGGTTATGAAAAACGACGGCCGAGTTCCTTTGGGACGTTGAGTAAAGGGAACTTTTGTAAGGATGCGGACGTGCAGCTTTTCGAGTTTTCTGTAGAAGCGTGTGAACAAAAATAATGTTGAAAGTCTTGACGTATATGTACAGATTCCTGACATTTCATTCCTATTTGCAATTGAAAGAAATAATTTTTTCATTATTGTACGAGTAACTCGTATGTCGTAGATTTTTTTATGACCTTTGATATTTTCTTCTCCAAAAAACTCTCTTTAGAGAATAAAATAAGGTCCATTGAGGTTGGCCACCACTGGCTATCAGACAAAGTGTAGGATGGTCATAGGAATAGCGCAGACAGGCTGCTAATCAGGCGGTGAACGGTTAAATTCCTAGCCTGTCGAGTTTTTGATATGGGTAACGTTGAGAAGAAATCCACCACATGGTAAAGAAGGCTTTGGTATTTTATATATTACAAGTATTCAGGTAGCAGTGCTTTTAAACTAGTCGCTGTTCTATGTCTAGTGTTTGTCATATTTTCTCGCATCATCACTGACCATCATGTGCGACAGTGTTCATACGTAGTATTAGTAGCCGACTTATTATCAAAACACAAAAAATTATTCAAAACGTATTTTTAAAAGAACGTGATTTAGAAAATTATAGGAGCCGCTACCGAGATCAAACGCAGAATACATGATGATGCTTATGATATATGATGATTCTCGTGCTATACATACTCATATATTAAGTAGGAACTCTATAAGATAACTAGGAAAGTATTATCGCTTCTCCAATGGGTTTTAACTATCTCTATTTCAAACTGTATCTAAAGCCGTTTAGCCTTATTAGTGTTAAGAAGTATTAAACATATTCTGTTACTCAACAGTCTAACACAATCAACAACTCTAACACAATCACATCACTTATAAAACGTTTAAATTTATAATATTCGTGTAATAATATACAAAGCACAAAACAAACAAATTGAATAAACATAAAATTTCAAACACTCCAAAATAAGCTTTCGAAAACAGTATCATGTTAACAAAAGTCGTATAAAAAAATAAACACGATCTTCACGGAAATTCTCTCATATTTACTCACGGAAGAGAAACTGGAACTTTTAAATTGGCAGTCTACCGTGACTTATCGATTGTTTACATCGATTAGCGATGGCGGATGTTTTCCGAAATTATAGTCCTTTAGACCACCTGCATACAAGAACGATAAACGTGTAGAATTGGTTGTGTCTTTACCCTATTGCGGCGAAGTTCAGAAGGAAGGAATGTGTTTGACTTGTATGTACACACTCATCAAAGTTTGCGATCACTTTGAAAAATCGAAATCTTTGTTTGTTAAGGTAGATTATATTATGATTTCTTCGTCTTGCAGTTACTATTGATAGAATTGTCAGACCATTCCGAGTAAACTATGGGCACCAATTTGTACTGGTCGATGATAATGCGTCCGCTCAACGTCGAGGTCAACGAGTCAATGCTACTCTCTGAGAATACGACATCACAATGTTAGACGGGTCTGTCGACTCGCTTGACTTAAACCCAATACACGTCGCGTAGAATGCTCTTAAGTGAGCTGTTTGAAACCATCAGCCACGTACCAGAGTGCCAGAGCTCAGGTAAGCCCTATTCAAAAATGGGACAGGTTACTCCAAGCAATGCTGGATAACTTCATTTTCAGCATGCCCAGGTGGATCACCGCATGTTTTCGAGCCAGGAGATTAGTTATATTGTATTGCATATAAATCTTTTATTAATAAATTGTTGATAAAGTTAAATTTAAT
Organism: Selenia dentaria; assembly: GCA_917880725.1. NCBI lineage: Eukaryota > Metazoa > Arthropoda > Insecta > Lepidoptera > Geometridae > Selenia > Selenia dentaria. Next base: position 11,519,198 of record OU862888.1, on the reverse strand, counting down.
ACATTACGAGTATATCCGCTTATGCTAGTGATCACAAACTTTTTTAACCACACACGTTGCAGAAAAGTAGGTTGATTTCTGCGAAATCTATTGTATTATTCGCCAAATATGGCGAATCGCGAGTCAACGGGTTGTGTCATAGTTCGCTCGTAACTACTCAACCGTTTAACCAATTTTCGTAAATGATATGTTATTAGATCTGTCTTTCAAGGGATTTTATGCACTTTAATGTGCGGGCTATTTATTTATGTAGTTCGGACAATAAACTTTTAGTTTTATTTCTTATCAACAATGTACTGTCAATTATTTTATGTCACGTAACATCAGGTGAGATAAGTGTAAAACCCAAGCGTATTAAGTGCAAATAGTTAAACTTTCATTTTTGATATCGCTCTATACAAACCGCGTACAAAGTATGCTTTGAAAAGTATTGTCTACGAAGGGGCTAAATTGTACAATAAATTACCGAGAGATATAAAATAGTCCAAATCTCTACCTACTTTTAAAAAACTATTAAAATTTTACATAATGAAAAATAAAAATTCATTATTATAGATACAGTTTTTAATCAATATATTTATTAATTGCTAATCTATTATAATATATATATATATATATATATATATATATATATATATATATATATATATATATATATGTCTATTACCTCATCGATATTAATACATAAAATTCATAATTTTTTTTAACACCAGAACTATTTCTAAAATTTCTATAATAAAACTGCTTATGGCTTCGTCGATATTAATATATAAAATGCACAATTCATTAACACAGGTATTAAGTTATTGCAATAAATTCTATAATATTACTATATAAAATTCCTATAATATGAAAATCGGCCTACGGCCTCATCGATATTAACTTAAAAATAAAAACAATTTTAATGTAGGTGCGCTTGAGCCACTTCCAGGTACGCTTGATCTTCGTCTGTAACTTGTTAGTAGCCAGTTGTGGCTAAACCTCGCTCGTATCGAACCAAACAATATAGATGACTGATTTTATCTATTTGTAACTACCCTACAATAAAAAAAAAATATCTTTGCTTTGTACGACATCGATAATTATTAGTTATGCTTATGTTAACATTATTCTCATGTAAGTGAAATATTTTCTTATGAGAAATAAAATATCTCAAACCTCATATACTAATATTAATTCATCGGGTTTTAGCTGAAGACACACTTATCAGTTGCAGTTACAGTAGCTTTGATAATATACTTAATGGTTGCACTCCGCGGTTTCACTCGAGTGACAATGGATGATGATGATGAAAAGTATCCTTGCTCATTTTCCGAGATATAATCTATATTCTTGCCATCACGTTCAGGCTGTTCGGCATGATAAGGTAACAAACAGACAGAGGGACACAGTTCCAAACGTTTTTCAACCGACTTCCGAAAGAAGAAGGTACTTAAGTCGACGCGTATATATTTTTTATGTATGATCACGCATAACATTTTACAGTATAGTCCAATTTTGTATTTTTTTTTTGTTTGGTAAGGTATACTTCCGAGGTTCTCATTCAAATTTCATCAAATTCGGTCGAGCTGTTTTTGAGTTACAATCCAACAACTAAATAGTGTTTCGGCTATCTCGATGATATCGTAATTTAAAGTGAATGTCAATCGATGCCGTAAGTACGAGTAGCAACGGTCACTAAAAAGGGTGTAACTTGTCGAAGTCGGTACCATGCACACAATATTATGATAATAGGTACTTTTGAATTATCATGGTCAAGTTATTTCACACTTTTTATTGTTGAAGTCGGTTCCAATTTTTGGTTATAAAAATGATATGTAAATATTTGTATAAATATTTATTTAAGGGCAGCTGCTGTATTTAGACAGGATGTGCATGTTTGTGCTTTTCGGGTTGACAGAATTGGTTTTGAGTACTACTGAGTAGTGCCCAGCAATGTCACTTGATAGTGCTCTTCACTTTCACACAATTATGCTTGCGCAATTACCTTGCACTTTGGTGGTACCAACCAAGATGATCTCTAACCGAAGAGGCCTACCACGTAAGACGGGTTTCCTGGTGTCTTACGATTCCAATCCCGACGGTTGAAGGAATATATTTAGACTAATTCCCTTCATGGAGTAATACTCCTAAAAAGAAATTGTAGCCCATCCACAAAGAAAAAGTATCTTTGAAATCAGTTCACATTCACAATCTTCGAAGACATTGTGTAACATACACACCCAAAAGTAGAGCATAATGTTGTACCTTAATTTATTGGAAGTGGGTTAAAAAAAAGACACCCGCAACTTTGTCCCAGAATTTCCCCTAACTTAATTTTGTTGTAGGCATTTCATGAATTAAGACAGAGGTGGTTTTGTGAAACGCGTTGTGATGTTGAATAATTAATGATATTTAGACATGGTTCCTCACGCTGTTATTATATTAAATCACATAAAGTAAAATTAATGGTAAACATAACGCTATAAAAGTAACGAATCTCGGAAGGTGGAAGAAAGCAGAAATGTTCAGCCAGCGTTTGCAATGTAAGAACAAAAAAATTAAAAATGTGTTTATTTACATTACATGAGAAACCTCTAAAATTATCAGTTTTGCTCTACTATATTATGCATGTATTACACACTTTAACACTCACTCTATTAATTTAAAAAACTGCATCCATTCTGTTGCGTAGCTTTAAAGATCTAATCTTACATACTAACACTATCAGTATAAAACGAAGGCGCTTTCCGCTGTCTGTCTCTCCCTATGTATGCTTTATACTATGCTTTGTTTTATACTATGTAGTATACATGTAGTGATAGTGATAATGATGTCGATCACACTTAGATTTTTTGAATAATCATAATGCGTTAAGGCAACGCTGGAGTGTACAGAGAGTTGTGATGGAGATTTTTATGTATATAATTTAAATAGAGCTCTGTCTTAGTTTATATCAATAGAAATATTACCATACTAGCTGACCCGTCAGCGGTCCGCTCGCTTGGTCTTGGTGTAGTGGTGGAAGTGCAATTTTGGAACCTCGAGGTCATGGGTCGATCCCCGGGTTGGACAGTTATTGGGTTTTTCTGAGAAAGTAAGATATTCTCAATAACAGTCCGGAGACTAAACAGTGTCCCGTATATGGCAATAGGGTCGTCCCCTATTACATGATCACATGCTCATAAACATATATGGCGAAATGTAGGTGTTAAAAACACTGCTTTTAACCCCTTCGATATATGTATAGACAAAAGTATAGATTCACTCAAGACCGCTGTACTGATGTTACTGCCCATCGGTTTCATCTCCGTGGTAATGGATGGAGACGATGATGAAAAGTATCCTATTAAAATAGGTACCACTACTTACCCTTTCGAGTATATATATGCAAAACTATTTGTTATATTGTGTTTAAAAATAACAGCTAGACTGATGTTTCACCTCCGTGGTGATGGCCATCTATCCATCCATCAAAACTATCACATTTATAATATTAGTCTGATTGCTTAGAAGTCGGAAGCCTTGTAAAAAAATTAAACAGTCTTAATACATTTAAACAGTGTATATTATATTAGGCAGTATTAAGGCAGAATCATTACGTACCAATCTCGGAGCCAACAGTATGAAATAAAGAGCTTCTGCAACTGAGACTTAACATAATTGGACTCAGAATTACTTAGGAAAACATTTCATTTACGTAAATTACGCACTTATACCAACCACATGGAAACTTCGCATTTAAATATTTATTATTAAAAGTTCAAGTTTGCGTAGAAATTATGGCACTTGGAGTACATTAACATTCCTTGCAGACCACCTGCGAGCGAGCAATCTGCAATTACAGCGGCTTGCCAATGACTGGTTGCTGAATACTCTTGGTTTGTTTGTTTGTACAACACTTATTACGCTTGGTTAGAGAAGAAATATTCGTTATACTAATATATCTGTCTATATAATTATCACTTCCTCTGAGTAATTTTGCTCTGAGTACTTATACGCTTCACTTATACTGGGCATGTGGAGACAGAGGTAAATCATTTTCTGACCACTGTCGGGATACGAATTTAAAGAGGAGACCCGAATATCTGAGAAGCCTCTTTGGAAAGAGAACATAGTAGAAATAGTGTGCTACGATACCAGTGATAGGGTCCAAAGGGCGAAAGAGCTCTGAAACAAACACAGTTTAATTCTTCCTATACCGTGATAATTAAAACAAAAGATTTATGAATGAAACTGATGTTTTTTTTGACTCTGGGACGCAAAGGGTTAATCACATTTTGAATATTAACCAACTAAATGTACCTATCTTTTTTAGAAAAGATCTAGAAACTAGGTTCAGATCTTTATAGATAAATTAAATCAGTTGAGTTAAATAAAAAGGGTAACATCTGTCAGTACAGGTATACTCTTAAAGGAGTATTCGTCATCAAGTACCAAGTACAAGTACTTAATTTAATTGAAAAATAAGAAACCGGCTTCTACTGGGTGAAGTCTTAAAAATATGTGAAACTAATATTACCATAAAATGCTAAAAACTATAAACATTATTTTTCGTATTATTGAGCATAACTCAAAATCGTTGAATGAAATGAATGAAATAATTTTATTTGTTAGAATTTTGGGTAATAAATTATTGCTTAGATGTAACAGCATTTTAGCAGCAGTTAAGTTCCAACAAAATTCTGCCCGATTAGGCGTACAAATACTTGTTATAATTTAGGTTATTAAATTTCTATTTTATTTTAGAAACAATGGGCTTGCTACATTGCCATTGTATTTACATAAATTGGAAACTTAAACATTCATTATAATTGTGTATAGTAAAATCATTAATAAAATGTCAAAAGAAAAAAAAAATTTGTCACTTAGGTAGTCCTGTACAGAATAATAAGCTTTGTCCAAAAGGTAGTTAAATACTTTCTTTTTAAATTCATTATCATTAAATTGTTTATAAATGTCAGGTAACTTATTGTATATTCGTATTGCCATACAGTTGGCATTTTGACAGTTTAATCGTTTCAACGTATGTGGATGAAATTTAATTAGAAACAACTAAGAAATTATCTACTCGTATCTAAACCTATCCAACATTAAATATTATAATCGGATATTTCAGTAAAAAATTATGCGACGTCATAAATAAAAATATGATTTACAATATGCTCAATGCATATATAATAAAGAACATTCACCTTTTTGGAAGGCGGTTAATTTGTTATTTTATTTAGCTTCTATTTAGGTTTAAAAAGGCTTTAAATTGGGTTTAAAGCCATTGCACACCATAATTAAAAGGTAAGGAAAAGTACGAGTAGTTAAAAGAAGTCGTAGTACTATTGGAAAGAACACTGATGTACGTTTCGAAAAGTTAACAAGGAGAATCTTTGGAAGGAAGGAATAGTAGTGAAGTCAAAGCGCTCGTAGTGGTTAGCTAGTCTATACATGATAGTTGTTCGTTAATGTTGAATAAGTTTGAGCTAATCTTGCTACGATCGATACTTGTATGGATCTTTTAGCAGCTGTAATAGTTAACTGAACGCTTCCGTGCACATATGCTGTACTAGTTTTAGTTTCAGTAAAAAAGCTGTTGGGCCTTGTATGAGGCATCCAGATGGTCTGTTAACTTTGACGCTAGTGGCTACCACTAGTCTGTTGGCCAACCACGTGAGTACAAGTTCTGGTTTATGACTCACATTCCTCCCTCTGAGGATGCCCGTATCCCAGCACTAGGAACGAAATAGGCTCATCATATTTATCTTACGCTTATCCTTGAAAGGTTCTTGTTTGTTGAAACCTTCCACAGTTTTACTTACTTTCTTTTACAATTTTTTTATTACGCGTTCCTTGAAATGGGTAGGCTAGAATATATCACTGAGAAGAAATGACTGTGACTGATGATGAAGGACTGTAGACTAGGTTTGGATTGGCAATAGGACTTTATTCCAATACGTGCGATATGTTTTATATCTGTAGCTAGTTTGGCGATCAATAATATTTTTCGTTCGATCTCAGGGTGGGGTACATTTGTGTGTTGGGTTTAAAATTGATTGTTTTCGTATTTTGGATGTTTGTGATATGTTCATGCCTCCCACGACATCCACGAAATACGGAATTCTCGTAAGTTAGTACTAGAGTTTGTCTCATAATTTTGCTTTCACCTGAAGCTTAAGTTCTAGGTAGGCCCCACTACTTACTAAGCCCACGACTTTTATAGCACTAACTGATTTCACTATTTCTAAGTATTTATGTAATATAGCTGAACTGGATTTAGGGTACCGTCCCAAAATGTAGCAATAGACCCTTTGTTTTCTTGTTCTCAACCTGTTAGTTCGTTTATCCGTCTACTGTCCGTCTACCACAAGGATGAACACCATCAAAATGGCATATAATGACTGTAACGAAGGATGGCACACCTTTTAAAAATGATCGTAGTGCGTATAAAAATAATGAAACAATTGATAAATAATACATAACATCACAGAAATTCTAATTGCTCTTAGAACACATAGTCTGTGTGTATCAGTAAATGCAAAGTTCATATACCTTTGCGTGTACTTGTCTATAGCAAGCAATGCTATTATAGCTTTACAGCCTCCAGCTTTTAGTGCTCATTTATAAACAATTATTCTGTGTACAGTGGAAGATAATTGCAAAGTTAATTACTTTTATCAATATTGATTTAAGTATAGGTATTCGACCAATTATAAAATGAAACTTTAAACTTTAGGTGCCTCGTTATTAAAACTTAAGGAAAATTGTTAGCAATTTTTTTCGCATTGATGACTATCTCAATAGAATAGAATAAAGATAGAAAAAAAATACCGGTGGCGAGGCGAGCTAGTCGCTTGCCTGATGTTAAGCATCACGCTTGCCCATAACAGTACAGTATCATTAAGAATTTTAAATTACGAACAGGTTATTCTCTTAGGTATTGAACTGTGTTATCACCACTCGATTGCACGAAAATTGTAATTTTTGACAGTTTTACGTAGTCTGCTAGCTATTTAGATTCGAACGCGATCGAAATCGACGCAATTGAGTTGCAATAATGCAGTTCAATAGCTAAGAGAACAAAAATTATGTGTAAAACCCTGCATGGCAATGCCAATGCGCTTGTCTCTGTGAAATATTACATGTTAAATCTCTTTCCCTTTTCTACCGACTTCCAAAAAGGAGGAGGAACTCGTGACCGTATTTTTTTTAATGTTTGTTACCTAATAACTTTCGACTATATTCACCGATTCTCAAAACTCATATATGTTTGAAAGCTGTTGCTTCCCATGTGGTCATGTGTCATTCAAATTTCACCAAATTCGGTCCAATCGTTTTTTAGTTACACTCCAATAACTGAACAGAATGGAAGTCTGTTTTAAATGCTTAAATTGTACTTGTATTTTATGGATTCCCTATTTTGCTGGAAACATGGCGATTCAAACAGAAACACAGAAACTAACTGTTGAATAATTGGCAGAGGTGTGATACTTCCCCCAGCGGACACTGCAAAAGTCCTACCACTACACTAACTGACTAAACATCATACAATTTTAAACTCCGAGACATGTTCATTAAGTGAGAGCAAAACCTGCCCACGATGCAGTGTAACCTGGAGGTTTAAGTCCGGTATTCATCAAAGTGAATATGAATTAAAAGGTAAGCACCCCATAGAATTTTGTTACTGTCGCATTCACAAGAATGTATTCCTATAGGCTATTTTACGGATCAGAATGTCTAGTGCAAGTAAGTAAAACTCGGGGCCGCGCGCTCCAACGACTTTGTCTAGTGCATATTTTTTCCGATGACTCTACTAATGCGTATACGTATCATAAAGAATAAATTATTGTTTGAATGACAGTATAATAATAAAAATATGTTAAATAGAAATAAAAGATAACATTTATTTCTATTTAATTTTTTTTTTATATATTATTATTATTTATTTAATGTATAAACATTGAACATGAACATTAGTTTTAGTTTAGGTTTTTTTTTTTCAAATATGATTATTAAAACACTAACGCCTGCTTATAGCGATACCAAAAATTGTATAAGTATGTTTTATTTGATGACATTGTACAATAGATCTCGCTCTGTCCCAATACGAAGTTTTAAATCATATTTTTTTTAAAATCATATACTGAGTTAAAAAGCTTACCTTTCCAGCATCGGCTAGGAAGGTAAACCTCAGTGGCCTAGTGGTCATGGCGTCTGGCACGAATTTTCGGAAGCCGAGGATTCAAATCCCGTCCGAGGATGTGATTTTTCTCTTCGAAATTGCAATATTCTGATTCTGTTTTGTGCAAATAGAAATAGGCTAACGCGGTGGTAGTGTAGACGGATGTCAAACACTGTTTATGCACGCGTTACTCCGATTTCTAGGTAACAGGAAGACCTCTTTAGGTTGATAATTTTATGCCCATCTGCACGTCTAATGGGTCTAGTACTAAAATTTCGTAAGTGTAACGTTATCGTATCGTTGGTATGCAGTACAAACAATCCCTTATCTTGTAAAACTTGTTATAGTATGTGAGCTTAGTACGAATTACTGCGTAAGTGTAACGTAATGTGTCGTTCACGTGAAACAGTACAAACTGTAATTTATCTCCGGCAACTGTGACACAGTTAACTCACAGTTTGTACGCCGAAGCGAGACGCATTGACGTTTGCGATACGATTTTTTTATGTTAAGGCCGCTGTTCTGTATACGATATACTTATGCATAGAGGTTTAGATAGCTCTTTGTATGAGCCGTTGGCAAAACCGTAATTTTGCAGGAAATATCGGAAAAATTACAAACAGCGGCGCACTATGAAACCTGCGTATATTGATGAAGGACCAATAGACGAACAAAAAGTTTCACATGACATAAAGTCCTAAAGCGCAAGTTAACTGGGGTAGATATGATTTTAATTTGTCCGCATCAGGACAAAAAATAACAATAGATTTATGAATGAAACTTGCCTCTAATGAGGCTTGCTGATTCGGATAGATTAATGCATACGGGATTCATAACAGGGATAATCACAAAAACCTTGCTCTTTAGAAGTTTATGTGTTGTGACATTTTTTTTTGTATGTTTATCTAATAGGTCCTCTATCGATATAGGTACACACGAGTATGTTTTATAGTGCGTCGCAGTTTAGAAACATTTTGGATTTTTTCCGTAATGGGTACCGCTATGCCATAAGGTTCGAACCCCTTTATTGCTGAGCCCACTGGTTGATCCACTACTTCATTATCGGACTTCGCCACGTATTTTCGCTTGATGGCTGGCAACAGAAGACAGAGAATGAGGGTAGACAGATATGTCTGCTCTTAATATTAATTCATCCACCCACCCGCATTTTCCAGTCGTCCCGCGATCATGGCGCTTGTGACAGTGTCGAAATATCGGGAGCTCATTAAAATATATATCACGGTTTCATCCCGTAAGTAGCAATATGTTTATTGGCAACAGAATGTTTAACATTTTACAGTGCAGTCTAGTAACAATAATTTTGTAAAAATAAAATTGCATTATTGTGAGTTTTAATAATATTAGTGACAATAATATCGAGATGGAGGAAGAAGAAACGAACCTTGAGAGTGATAAGCACGTATATCACTAGATAAGTTGGTGAAGTCTTAATTTACTGCTACATAAACAATATGTCCGTGCCCTCCTCATATTTAACGTAGCATTATATGTACTTGAGAACCTTCATAAATAAGTAAGACGATGAGACAACCGTATAATACACGTAATGCTGATAAAGGTCTCTTGCGTCTTGCGAATGTTCTTTAAGTCTGAGAAGATCAACGATGTGTTGGGATGTGTACAAATTATAAGAAAAACAGTGGTAGATACTCCAAATTTGTTGAATAGTAAATTAGTTATATTATTACCTCCTTTAATATTATTGGGTATATATTCTGTTCTACTTTGTTAAATTTAAATTAATGAGCTGAATATTTTATATTGTGATTTCTTATTTATAACTCAAAATAAAAAACCTCAAGTGCGAGTTGTACTCGCTCATCGAGGGTTCCGTTTATAAAACATATGTACCTATATCGATAGAGGATCTATACATAACAAAAAATGCGACATAAAGTTCTAAAGAGCAAGGATTTTGAGATAATCCCTGTTATGGATCCCGTATGCATTAAAATCCTAACTTATTCCCCAGTTGAAAACCTTGCGCTTTAGAACTTTATATTATGTGAAACTTTTTATTCGTTTATAGATCCTTCATCAATGTACGCAAGTTTCATAGTGCGCTGCTGTTTTATTTTTTTCCCATATTTCCCGCAAAATCACGGTCATGCTAACGTCTCATACAAAGAGCTACCTAAACCTCTTTGCATAAGTTTAACGTAATCATATCGTTGACAATACGTAAAGCTACTGTCACCGTTAAACTCTATCGGTGTGGTGTACACTTTGCCGTTTATTTCCACCACATTTCCCTAGTAAAACACTCATTCTTGTGTAAAAAGAAACTCGTGAACGTGTCAAAAGCAAATATAATAATCTTCAAAAGGAACCCGCGACATTTACACTGCAAGTAAATCCAGCTTCCGACGTTTATCGCCGCTCGGTCGTGTGTACACGCCTTAATGCTCTGGAGTGTCTGGAGAAATGTACTGGACACAGTTTACGACATTAAGCTCGCTCTATGTGTATTGCAGATAGCCAGCAAATAATTAGCACTGAGCTGATTTGTGGTTTAAGCTTGAGTTAGCGACGTGTAGTTAAATGAGTTTGATGCATCCTTAGTAAGCAACCGTGTAAGGAATGCTTCGTCATTGCTATCGCGAAGAGCTGACTGGATGTCAAATAGAGGTATAGCACTTCTAGGCAAGGTTGTTTTTCTTTGCCAACTACCATTTCAAAGATACTGTCAAAGATGCAACGATGTCTGTTCTTAGACAATCACACTGCTGATTAGTCGTGGATTTACCTTCCTTTCTTCTTCTTCTTCTTCTTCTTCTTCTTCGTACCTATATATACTTACTTTACGGTACTTTTTGAAAATATTTATCTGTGTAAGTTGAGGTTGTGTCATCATAACACAGCTTACACACACTACAAACTTTAGTCAAAACGATTAACTATTTTTGAATTAAGTTTCCTAATAATAATAATAACTTTTTGACTTATGTTTCATTATTATCGTTATAGTATTGTAAAATTATACGGACCAATACTATAATAGCCAAAGACATGAAAATACCTTCGACTATTAACAACATTTAAACTGAAACATAAGACCCATGTATAGCACCAATCCACACCTTGTATGTTATGTCCAGCACTTATATAATATTTTTCTCTTATAGACCATAATTTCTAAGTTATTGGGTTTAGTTTTGACTGACTGTTGTTTACAGCGATTCAAACAGTAGGGGCACATGAAAAAGCCCAAACTAACATTATTTCACCGATAAACCCAAATGTGAAATGGTTGTCTGGTAGCGAATACAATACATCATTAGGTAATTTCTTACCTATTATATATATAGGACTTTTACTACACCCTATATAGGACTTTTACTTATTGAACTAATTTCATACACGCATTACGTAGGTATATGTAGAAGCCGGTGAAGAATTAAGACGGACAGAACTATCGCCTAAGAAATTCTTCTTTGGAACCATAAATAACAGCAGCATTCAATATTGTTGTAATTTCTGGCATCAAACCTGTATAATACAGATGTGATGTAATACAGATAAATCATAAATAAATCATAAATCAAATCATAAATCATTTATTGGTAATAAATATTACACGTCATTGTTTCACATATGAATAACACATGCATTTATATAGATAATACTTTTCGTATAGATGACATTATACAAAATTAATTATTAAAAAATTATTTATACAAAAGTTATTTTAGGTTTACGTTCAGTCATATATACTTATATATGTACTGAAATTGTTAATATATATGAAAGAAAAAGTCAAAACATAATAATAATTCATATACTGATCACAGTAATTGAAAAGGTCAATCGGTCTGTTTTAACAGTTATGTCATAATAATATAATTATTTTGAAATCAAACATTGAATATATTTACAAATACGAACATAAATGAAAAATATGGTTTACTATCTTCCTCATTAATTTATGGCTTTATAACCAATGATTATTTTTTACGATTATAATAATCCTTTCTATTACTAAACTCCTCGAAGCTATAGAACGTCTGCTCGATTAGCCAGCGTTTCAAGCGAGTTTTAAAACAACTGAAGCTAGGCGCTGTGATGATGTTCTCTGGCAGCTTATTATACACCGTTGGGCCCATGACATGAGAGGTTTTGTTAGATTTCGTTAATGTGTGAGCTACATAACTGAATTTGTTTTTATTCCGGGTGTTAAACGAGTGTACATCACTGTGTTTCATGTAACTCCCCTGATTTGACCGTACATATACAGCAACCTGAAATATAAAAATCGCTGGTAGTGTAAGTATACCCAACCGCTTGAAATGCGGGCGAACAGAGGCGCCCTGTGGGATGTGAGATATCTTTACACCTACATCTTTTGATTCATCTTGAAAGATTGCTACAACACTTATGCTGTTTGTTGTTTTTTTGTAAATATTCTGTTCAATTCCAATAACTTTAACATGTCCATTATTAACCATTAACCAGTAGACATGAAATCATTGGGTCGTATCCACGGAATAAAAGATTACCTAGAAACGATGGCCAATGAACTAAGTCTAAAAGTTAAGTAAAGAAAATAAGGATAAAGAAAATAATTCTTACTGCTATATTATACGAGTATACTGTTGTAAAGTAATTTTATTGAAAGATACTAGAGTCGAAAAAATCAATGATCCTTTTATTTATAACATCATTGGAACAGGGTTGGACCTTGTGGAGTCAACGGTCTTTTTAGGAATTACTAAAGACGCTAAATTGCAATGGGGTCCCCACATAAAAAAAAAATTCTAGTAGGCTCAGTTCAGCGACTTATGCTGTTAAAAAAAATTAGACTATTAACTGATGTAGACACAGCTAGAATAGTTTATTTTAGTTATCTCCATAGCGTTATGACTTATGGCATACTGCTCTGGGGATGTTCTGCAGATATTAATTCCATTTTTATACTGCAAAAACGGGCTATACGAGCGACGTACAGTTTAGCTCCCAGAGTTTCCCTTAGACAGAAGTTTAAAGACATAAACATTCTAACTGTTGTCTCTCAGTTTATCTATGAAAATCTAATGTATGTAAAGAAAAACATTAGCAGTTTTGATAAAAGGAGTGATGCTCATTCCATCAACACGCGAAAGAAGCACAAGCTATCCGTACATGTAACGCGTCTCCACAGAATAAGTCATTCTTTTATGGGACAATGTATACGATTCTATAATAAAGTTCCCAATGTTATCCGAGATTTGCCTATTAATAAGGTTAAAATTACTTTTAAAACTAAACTCTGTCAAAAAGGTTATTACAAAATTTCGGATTACTTGGAGGATAAAACAGCTTGGGACTGATCACTCCAGGATCTATCTACTCGTGTACTAAGATGTCAAAGTGTAGCGTGTCTTGCCCTACTGATACCATTATTATGTTCTCTTTTGTAAGGCAACACACTGGAGCTAATATTTGTAGTACCTAAGTAAAAACATTGTAAAACATCTATATAAAAAGAATGGCCCCGAGTTTCTTGCCGCTTCTTCTCGGTAGGCTCTATATATTTTGGAACGCGGCGGTAGTCTTTAAAGTACATTACAATGAAAAATTGACGTTCATAAGTGCGTCTTTGATGCCTAAATTGAATAAATGATTTTGACTTTGACTTTGACATTAATAGAAACGTAAAAAAAAACAGTTTAATTAATTAATTATTAACTAGCTAAGTTTGCAGGGAACAAAATAATACTTTGTAGACTTTTCTTGATATAACCAAATTAGACTAATACATTTATAAGCATGAATCTTTTATACGACATAGTTTATCATATTTGTAATATGAAAAGCTATATCGTATAAAAAACATTAAACTATGTCGTATAAAGAAAAATTCGAACCTAAAAGTTAAGTCAAGAAAATGAAAATAATTCTTACTGCTATATTATATACTGTTGTAAAGTAATTTTATTGAAAGATACTCGAGTCGTAAAATCAATGATCCATTCAATATAACATCATTGTTGGAAATTTAAAAAATAACAGAATTATTAGTTAATTATTAACTAGCTGAATTTGCAGGAAACAAAATAATCCATTGCAGACTTTACTTGATATAACTAAATTAGACTAACACTTTGTAAGCATAGTTTTTCATATTTGTAATAAACTTATTACAAATATGAAACTTGTCTTTATCTATTTTTCTAACTTCGAGAACTATGCTTTATCTTTATCTATTTCTTCATCAGTCCAGAATTGACCCCAGGCACCGCTGTTTTGCTGGGTTCTCTTAACACCTTACATACAGCTTTGCTCTTATGGCCTGAAATGCTTCGACTCTTCTCTTCTGGTTGCCTCCAAATCCTCCTCCGTTATTCGTTGACCTCATTACTGCGAGTCGTGACCTCCCCACCAAGTATTCGATCTTTTATCATTGAGTGCCATCTCGATCTTTTGCCGGCGTTTTGCAGCGCTGCGTGTACCGAAATCTCGAGTGCGGAGCGTATCTGGTCGGACCAGCGCGTGGGACTGCGACCCCGAGAACTTTCCATCTATTTTGCCAGTGACCATCAGCGTTTTCAGATTGTCACCATTTCTGAATTACTAAATAATTATCTTTAGGCATGTATATGAATAAAACCTGACGCTGCAGTAGCTTAAGAATGGAGACGTTAGTCCGATGCCTCCAATTTGAGCATTTCTAAGCGATTGAACTCTCATACTGCTTATACTGTTGTACATCAAAGTAATGGGTACAAATACGAGGACCATAAACAGTGATGCCCCATCGTGTATACATTTGCTAAATTGACTGCGGCTGCTGCATTAAACATAGGATGGCTTCTGTTATTTGAAGCATTGGCAATAGAAGGAAGTCATGATTGTGTCAGTTGTACAATGGAATAATTTTGTTGTAACCTTACGAATACTTGTATTTTAAGATCATGAATCTATAAATCAATAAATAAAGTATCCGCTTGAAAGAGGAGCAAAGACAAAAATAAATAATGAATTGCAATGAATACAAATCATAACAGCATATTCATCTCAAACCACATCAGAGTCCAATGGGGTTAAATTTTGTGATAAGATAAAGAAACTTGGAGTATCGTGTTCTATATAACTACTACCTCAAAATAATAACACGATCTTGTCGCAACGTAGCTTAACTTGTTGCATCAGCTTCCACTCACATGAGAAGACTCTGAACATGATGTTCAATTGTGATAAAAAGTTATAGTATAATCTTCTTTGCTTGTGGTAAAAAGTGAATATCACTTGATGATTATGTGATGAATTTTACTTGATTGCAAACTTGTTTAATAGCATTTTTTACTCTTCACAGTCTCTTTACATCTGTACAGTAATTATTGTTACTTGTTAAGGAAGTTTCGACGCGACAGTTATATTCTAATTACAAAGTACCGACTTTCACACTATCCACACTACACATTGCTTGAGATGAATCTACATCCATTACCGTTTTCAATTCATCGTTGTTAACTTTCGCTCCCGTCGGTCACGGGGCTCATTGTTGACTTGAAAGTTCCACAAAGGAAGCAATGAAATCTAAAACTTTCCGCACGTTTACTTCCAGTACTTACCTACCTGGTTCATAAACGTCGTTGATACTGGTGCAGTCTGTGCTTCGTGGATGCATTTAAAAAAAACTACTCGAAATTAACAAAAAATATCAAACAGCTAAAAACCAATGAACAACTGTTACTACCTAACGTTACAAACAAAAAAAAATTTCTTACATTTTATATATTTACTCTACACTTGAATATTTTATACAAATTACAATTTGTATATTTTATTGTTCTAACTTTTCTCAGTCCTGTATGTCAAGTACAATTTCAGGTTAATTATGGTTTAATACCATAATTATTTCCTATAAAACGACGTATCCCTAAGACATTTCATAGACTATTTTAGCAACCACATCGGTCGGTTAAAATAACCCCTATGCAGACAGCGTGCATGGACGTTTAAAAATAAAGAGTTAATTACAGCAGACAGGTAAACACGGCGGGACACCCGCGTCGCCGGAATTGCCACTAAAAGGTGTGTGTAATGTAATGTTTATACCTGTATGTAGACTGGATATCCTGTTGAAACTACGGTGTATTTGTTGGGTATTGTAATCGTTAGCGAAAACTGCATACGCAGCTTTACATGCTTGGAGTACTTAGCATGGAGTAACAATGTATTGCGATACCAACTGCAACTAAAATAACCTATGTTCTTGCAAATAAATATATTTTGATTTTGATTTGATTTGATTTTTGATGCTTGTACGGCTCGAGCTTTGGATACAAGCATGCGAGCGTGTGAGTACACCCTCGGTGGGCTAGAGTTAGGGAATCGATAACAATGAAACGAAATTTTACGCATTTTGTGTAACACTACTGCGATTTTTTTAGGATTAATAAAGCGAGTTAGAACCTTCATAATTATATACGTACAGTAAATCGTCTATTACGCATTTAAACCCAAACAGTATCATCTGCCTTACGTCAACCAATATAATATGAACTATTATTTTATCTATGCATTTTATTAGCGTGCAATTATGTATTTTAGGTAAAATATTGTATTACTTCATTATCACTTCTGCTTCTACAGTTGCTTAGATACGAATTTAACTCCCTTGTAACGAAATACTTTGACAAGAGATCGCGCAATAAGGGTATGTGGTACAAGACAATAAAGCCATAATTGATTAAAAATTCCTGGGTACGACCGAAAAATATTAAATACGTAAACGTTGATAACTGCCCTTAGATTGTGATCTGCTCATGTGTAATCAAATAAGTTCGTATCACTGATAAAAAAAGTTACATTTCCTAACTGTGATAACTGTGGTAAGCTAGAACCTGCCCAACACTTACTATGTGAATGTATACGTAAGTAATACTGCATATTATACAGTTACATTACAGTTATATTAATTTTAGTGTTTCGGAAGGTATGGACATTGCCTTATGGAACGGAATAATCTTAAATTAATTTGTCTTCACCACATAATATTAAGAAAATAATGTTGTCTATTTGACAACATTTTTTTTTTTTAAATTGTGTAAAAAATATTTATTTAGATATTTTTTTTTCAATTTGTCTAATTATTTCTATATTATAAGACTTATATAAATGATGCTTACTTCCAACGCATGCAGGTTTTAAAACAGACGTAGAAAATTCCTGCACAAGTCTTAAATTAAATACTTACCTATTCCAAATGAGGCGCTTTCTAGAAATCCGACGAATTTTTCCACAATTCCTAAATCCCCATAACTCAATCCAGCACATAAACTTCGTTAGCCACCGACAAACAAGCGCCAAACTCATTAAGCGCCAGGAAGCTAATAGAAAATTTTACAGCCAAAGAATTGTCACAGTGAAAACAAAATACAGTAGGAAAATAAAGGCCTAAATAAAGAATGTGCGCCGATGAACTCGTAATCAATACCGTGCCACTATTATTTCACGGTATTCATAATTTTCCTTGCGATCTAAATTCATCACTTTTTCGTATTGATAGTATTGTAATTACGATTACTGATAGTAACAAAGTATGAGCGGCTGTCAATGAGGCGGCCACCGGTTCAAACTATTCCTTAGGGTATAATTTTCGGCGATAGCAACATCGTATAACTTCCCACGCCATGCTACCTGCCAGTCTCAAGATTCAAGATCTGTCGCTATACTCACGCAGCTTTTCTATAGAACCAGTCACCATTTGAAGTCTAGACTTTGTACCACCCCTGCTTAGTGAAGCAATAGTAGTGAAAAGCTAGAGTAAGCTTAACAATTATAAAAAAATATTAGGAGTCGACATGTACAGCCTTTTAAGGGGGTACGGGAATCTTAATAGATTTCAACGGATAACGGGATTTAATAAAATCTCAAGGTAATTCAAGATTTAGAAAAAGAATGCGCCGTGATTTTGAAAATGTAACTTTGCGTCGTTCTACGTGTAATATTTTATTCTGTTTTAACTTTTCTCAGTCCTGTATTATGAAACTTTATCAATACTGTAATGTTTTCTGTCTATAGTACTGACCTACTATATATACTGTGGCACTGCGCTACTCCCTTGAGTTCTTGCAATTGCCAAGATTTATGCACGCAAGAATTGAAAAATGGATGAAGGTGAATGATAAAAGGCCCACAGCGTCGGCCATAAGTCATCGGCGGTATAATTATAACCTCTATTTAGTAGTCGATAAGGCTGGATGTTAATAATCATGCTTTTGTGCTTTATTCTCAACATTAGAAATAAAGGAAACCATTGTTGCAATAATGTCGGGCTAAATGTCTTTCCGACAAATTGAAGGATAAAAATGCGATTTACCCTTTGCGTACCAGTGACGTAAATTTACGTGCGTTTCGTTGATAAATCTTTTATTTTAATTATCACTGTATAGAAAGGGTTATACAATATTACGTATTCTGTGATACTGATGTATGAAACTGAGTAAGACTTCAGTAAACATAACTGAAAAAAACAGTTTTACGTTTACGATAATAATTATAAAATATAATTGAAAAACCGACACGTATTACTTACTTATCAGAAATAGAGATATAATTTCGAAATCTACTTCTTCGATTTAGATTAAACTTAGCATATCTATATACTGTATAACACTATACATAATACTATAGGTATACAGTGAAACTTTGTTAAATGAGACCTAGACAAATGAGAAACCTCTATTATTGAGAGTTGCAATTGAATTACCTCTATTAATGAGACTTTTCGAACCTGGTTAAATGAGATCTGATTTCTAGGATTAATTGTACATATACAATAAATTGGCACTCAATTAACTCAATTCCCTCTATAAATGAGTCAAATTAATCGGGTTGGGGCAGATTTTGACACTTTTGTTTACAAACATTAGAATGTCTTTCGCACACGCTTTGTCTGTCAGTGCTATCTCAGGATTTGACCTAAAAACAAGGGAATACTCTCCCTCTAAAAATGGAATAGCCGTACATTTCGACCTCTATAAGTACTACTGTAAATGAAACAACTATAATTTTGAACCTGCCTAATTGGAAAACTGGATTAATGGAAACCCTCAATAAATGGTACAATATTCTTGATCCCTTGAGATCCCAATTAACCAGGTTCCACTGTATATACCTACGTATACCAGTCATATCCTTTTTCGTCTATTTTTTTTATCATTACATTATGCAGGGTTTTTCATTGCATTATTCTAAGTGTAACATAATATGTAATCGTACATATTAAATCAATAATATAAAAGTAGCAGTTAATATCATGCGCTTGATAAATGATTTCCCATTTACAAATCTGTTTAACCAAGATAATGATCACGGTTAGACTGGTCTGCGTGCAACCATAAATGACTACCTCAGCACTGCTTCAATTGTACAGAAATACTGGTTTGTTTGTATAATTATGTCTTATCTTTGAAATATTGATTTGTGAGAAGATTGTTCTATACAATATTGAAGAGGCTTGAATGTAACATGATCTGTATCAAATACAAATATAATACATGCTTATTTTTGAAATAACACACATGTCAGTTAATTTCTACTTATGGCGTAGCCCAAATGGAGGGTTATGTGTTTTATTGAGAATTTGAAATGTACTTCAAGTATTTTTCTAAATACACTATAGGTAGCAAGTAATGGCCACAAAAATGCCCATGCCATTAGAAAACGCATTGTAAACACAACATTATATTGTAAGATTCTAGTAGTTGCTATCAAAGGTATTGTAATAATGACAAAAAATCTTGTACTTTGTAAATTACAAAAATATATTTTTAAACTTTCGCGATTTGAACACATAGTTATATTATATTAACGGGGCTTATATGTAAGCCCCGTTAATATAACATAAAATAATAACATAAAAATATATTGTTAAGTAAACATTATTACTGTAATGGTAAACACAATATTTATCAAATAGTACAATTTGCTGATAATCGCTACATTTTTTTAGTCTACGATACGTTCTGGTAGTCTCGTAACTCCAAATTTTCCTCCGTGTGTATAACCGGTGTCATATATATGTATGTAGATATTTTTATGTCATAGAAAAGTGACCGTTAATAACTATCTTACTTGAAAGTGACGGTACGATCAAAGGTGACATTAGAACCAGTCTAAGACTTAATGCTGACTCTCAAGGTCTTCAGAGAGAGATCAGTTATGAGCTTTGTAGCAGGTTTTAAAGCGTAATAGGGTTGCAGCTTCAGCTTCAAGGCTTCTAGGCAGTAACTTACGATAGATTAGTGATGTGGTTTTCCTTGCTATGTTTCCTTCACCGATAGCTTCTAGTTGTAGTAGTTGTAGTAGTAGTCTAGTATCTTCTTTCACCTTGAGCTTGAAGCTTTCGATAAAGGTTGGATTGCTCAGGTGGGCACATCTAATTGGAGACCAACACTGCCAGTTGTCATTGCTTCATAATACTAATATTATATATGTGAAATGCTTAAGGATGCTTGTTACTCAATCACACCAGAAACGGCTGAATGGACCTGAATGAAATTTGGTATGTAGCTTCTGGAATAATACATAAGATAGCTTTTATTATCATTATCATCACCATCCATCGCCACACAGGTAAAACCCCAGGGCGAAGCTAGTTATTTATTTACAGGACGGGTTTTTGAGAAGGGTGGTGATGGCCAAGTCCAAAACCACGAGAGTTAGAGAAAAGTAATGCCCTCACCGGCCTAATAAAAAAAACACCCTGAATAGTTAGAAGTATAAAATATAAGACCGATAAACAACTTATCTTACACGGTCGACTTGTTTTTCCAGTGGTGCATCATATCGAATTTGTTAGATCCTGGTATGCAATTCTAACATCAAACAAAGTGTTATCGAAGGTTTATCTGACAAGACAATTTTAGTAGCAGTCGGAAGCATGGAACTATGACCGGTATAGATGGCAACTGGCCCGCCTCTTATTAAGTGGAGCCTATATTTTCTACGAATATATTGTACAAAGTATTATGCTTGTGTGGGCGTTAGTGCTAATTGTACTATTATTTATTCTGTGGTACTGCTGTATTATACAACCTCGATAGGTTGTTATGAGTATATAAGCTATGTCTAGCAGTACCTATTATTTTAGACATGAGACATAAAATATGAGTACTTTATATTTTATAGCGCCTGGTAATAAAACGCCAACATTCCTTTTTAGACCAGGAATGGCATGTTTTCACGGACTTGATAGCTATCTACTGACTTCTCTTTTCGAAGACGATTATATGATTTTACGTTCCTACTGGTAGTACGGTACTTCCAAATATTTAGATCAGAGTTTCGCTTCACTACGCGAGCCCAGTGAGGATAGCTTAGGAATCTAGGGTAATTGACTTTAATTTTTTTTAATTGATTTAAACACTTTTTTTATCTTTGCTGTTATTTAAAATATGCTCATTTCTCATTGGCTTGCGTTTTACACTCATAATACATTTGTAGTAAATCTTCGTTAACTTTGGTTATGTATTGTTATCTAAGCAAAAGACACGAAAACCATTCAAATATTCAATTTGAATTGAAAATTGCATCTTATAATGATGTCACTAATAAAATTGAAATGCCACTATATCCGTTTAAAATAACCTTCTAGGTCTGTTATTACACTATTCATTCTAAATTATCAGTTCAAATTAAGTACTAAAATACCAGTTAAACTAATCAACCTAACCATACTTTTACGATGTACATCATTACTTTTTACTGTCATTTTGATTGCCTCTACTCTCATGGTGCTTTATTAAGCTTTGTTGTAATTTCGACTTAATTAAAATTAAATAACTCTGTCACAAACTTACTAAATTTTGTTCTAAACATTATTGTTGAAATAAAATTATAATTATGCAACGAGCGATAAAGCGACAATGTAGTGTTGCTTGTTATAACCGGCTGCGTCTTGCGTTTTGTCCTACGTGATTAAATAAACAGAAAATATGATGACGTTCAAAATGATACCCTACGTCCTACTCCAGCGTAAAAATGTGTAATTATAAAGTAATCGTATCGTTGATGTGTACAGTACACACTATGAGTTATCTGTGCCACTATTGTACCAGATTAATGATAGTTTGTCTGTATACATCAACGATACAATAACGTTACACTTACACAAACTTTCGTGCAGGGCCACATGTAACAACAGCAAGTTTTATATAGTTTTATAAATTTTATTCAGTGTGATAAGGTAATGTTCAAATACGATCAAATTATTTTTTTTATAATATAACGGGTACTGAAATGACGTTTCGTAGAATAACGTTTAGCGTAATAGCTTGCTATAGGTACTAAAATGATGTTTTATATATTAGCTTGCTATGGGTACTAAAATGATGTGTAGTATAATAGCTTGCTATGTTTACTAAAATGATGTTTTATATATTAGCTTGCTATGGGTACTAAAATGATGTGTAGTATAATAGCTTGCTATGGTTACTAAAATGATGTTTTATATATTAGCTTGCTATGGGTACTAAAATGATGTGAAGTATAATAGCTTGCTATGGTTACTAAAATGATGTTTTATATATTAGCTTGCTATGGGTACTAAAATGATGTGTAATATAATAGCTTGCTATGGTTACTAAAATGATGTTTTATATATTAGCTTGTTATGGGTACTAAAATGATGTTTACTATAATAGCTTGCTATGGTTACTAAAATGATGTTTTCTATATTAGCTTGCTATGGGTACCAAAAATGATGTGTAGTATAATAGCTTGCTATGGTTACTAAAATGATGTTAAGAATAATAGCTTGCTATGGTTACTAAAATGATGTTTAGTATAATAGCTTGCTATGGTTACTAAAATGATGTTAAGAATAATAGCTTGCTATGGGTACTAAAATGATGTTTAGTATAATAGCTTGCTATGGTTACTAAAATGATGTTAAGAATAATAGCTTGCTATGGGTACTAAAATGATGTTTAGTATAATAGCTTGCTATGGTTACTAAAATGATGTTAAGAATAATAGCTTGCTATGGGTACTAAAATGATGTTAGTATAATAGCTTGCTATGGTTACTAAAATGATGTTAAGAATAATAGCTTGCTATGGGTACTAAAATGATGTATAGTATAATAGCTTGCTATAGGTACTAAAATGATGTTTTATATATTAGCTTGCTATGGGTACTAAAATGATGTTTAGTATAATAGCTTGCTATGGTTACTAAAATGATTTTAAGAATAATAGCTTGCTATGGGTACTAAAATGATGTTTAGTATAATAGCTTGCTATGGTTACTAAAATGATGTTAAGAATAATAGCTTGCTATGGGTACTAAAATGATGTTTAGTATAATAGCTTGCTATTGTTACTTAAATGATGTTTGGTATAATAATGTTCAACGTTACCCATATCTTGCGTTTAAAAAGAAAAAGGATAATATTTACGAACTGCGCTCGTCACCCTTAGATATTAGATGTTAAATCTCTTGCCCTGTAATTTCACTGGAAACATTGGCTTTACTTCACAGTTGAATTGTTAGAAAATATGTGATCCTTCCCCAGACGGATTATGGAAAAGTTCTACCCCTAAAAACCAAATGTTATAAATAAATGCTTCTGACTTATCAGCCGATTGATGTCCAACATTGTACATATGCCTTACCTTTTGAACGCCATAATGTATAACTATTTGTTGGATTCACCCATCGGCTTCCCGCGATGTCTTCAGTCTACTAGGGGCATATCTACGGTAAATATTCTGGTTGTTGGTTGTCACTCAAGAACGTTTTTCCCATTAAATGACATGTTTATCGAATCCAAGTCCACTGCCAATTCAGAGTTATGTCAGCTACATGAGTTCTTCAGAATTTTTCTTAATAACATTCTTTTATTTTTTAATTATTCTCATAGAGTTGTATGTAAAGTTTACTTCTTTAGATTTCTAGTTAATTATGATAATTGAAATAATATACACGAATAATAATTTTGGATTTATTTATTTAGAATCCACGTTTGTAAACAGATTGTATTAAACATACAAATAAGGTCTGTTTAAAAAAATATAAATATGGCTACGAAAAAGTACAGTTACTGCAAGTAATAATGGCTAACGCAAGAAAAAAGTATCAAATATACAGCTTAATTATTTATAATCACATATCTTAAAATAACTTTTAACCGCGAAACTATGGAAAATTCATATCTATCTGAGCATTTCAAATTATATGACCGTAAATAAATTAATCTTTTAACATTAAAATTTTAATAAAGGTTAATTTTATTGAATATACAATAATTGTCCAAAGAAATGTTCTATCTACAATATACAAGTAACAAACATTTATCTATATACATTTAATAGTCGGACTAGTACACGATTGTAGTCAAAAAGGTTGTTAAGGATTTTTTATACAAATATACATAGAAGGAACACTGCAGGTGTATATAGGTGTTCTCTAGCGGCCTACTGTAGCAATTGCAGTTGAAATGAATGTTATTAAAATATGACAATAATGTTTGTTAAGATTCTACAAACCGCAACTGCTACCATGGAATTAGTGAGTCCAGCGTTTACACAAGTTTTAGAAATTCACTTTTGACTGGGATTCATAAATATAATTTGAAATAAGTATAAGGACAATTAATTGAACTCGAAACAGCAGCAAAATATAGTTGAAGTTTAAGTTAATTAAGAAAAATAATCATATTTGTGAACTATCTATAAAACGTTGATCTTATGATCGACGCTGCTAACTCGAATGTCACAAAAGAATTGAGAATGAGCAATGCGCCTCAATCATTTAGGTATTATTACAAAACCGAACACAATCATATTGAGAGTAAAGTGGACTCATTCAGGAAATACTACTTTTTATGTAGACATTCTTCAATATCTTTCATCGAATAAGAAAATCTAAAAACACAAACAAATCAATACTTCGTTATTTACGAGTCAGAAAACTATACCGTCAAAATGTACCATCAGTATAGTTGACATACCACTTACAGTTTTACGATCCCGGTCACAAGTGTGTCAGTCGTAAAGGATGACAAACGGTTACATCATGACTCGGAAGATTCCACGCGAAATTCAGAATTTCACTTGCACTAAAACTAACCTGTACAGCGTAAAGCTCTCTTACAAAAAATACAAAATTCTCAACATATAATAATTAACCTATCTAAAACTATTTACAATTATTGCTATCGAATGTTGCGCTTTTAACGCTCCAGTTACATTAAAAACTGGCTTATTGCCTTCGCTACAACGAATAAATATACAATATACATTTCACGATTATATTCTGTTCAAGTAATCAAACTCTGCGTTATCCATTTTGTAAAAAGCAGAATATTGTGGATGTAATATCCGCTAGACAAGTATTTTTTATTGTTTACTCAAAAGTCAGAGTGCAGAATCATCAACAATTTAAATTCGGAAGAATTTAAATTGTTGATAATTCTATCAACAATTTAAATTCTTCCGAATTTAGGAACGAAAATCAAAGGAAAACAAAAATAGAGATGTTGAACAGAATACAAAGTGAAATAAGAAAAATTAAAGCAACTAAAGTTACAATAATAGTCGCCGTCGATGATATGCCTTTAGTTCATAACGGAATGATAATACGAGAAATTTCAACCTAATCTGAAAACGTTAACAAGCAACATACATATTTAAATAAATACCTCATTTATAATTTTATCGCTCATCGAATAATTTCATTTTATTTATTGATCTATTAACACCGAACTTTATTATCTTTAGAAGAAGAAGGAAATCTTTTAATCTAGGTGGTAGTTACTAACATTAAGAATTGTTCAAAACTTAGGTCAGTCTTTAACATCTATATAATTATGTGTTTCGGATCACTTGATTAAAATAGAAATCATACTATTATATGTCTCTGCTAAATTGATTTTCACTCATCGAAGGGGTATAATGGGAAATAGGGCATTTCATAATGACACAGAATAAATGTTTTACTAACTTTTAATCTTAATACCCACATTCTAAGTCTGAAGATAGACCGCTCTAATGTATATACAGTAGAATAATAATGAATGATTATTAGATTATTAAATATGATTGCAAGTCAGTCTTAGTTCAAATGAAAATAAGTACGAGTATACTCGGTCAAGGATTTAGAAACAAGTTATATATGTTTTAAAAATGAGTTAACAAATAATGTTAGAACAATTTTAAATGCGGTCATTGTCTCAGCATTAGGGCGGTGTAGTTTCATCTTTTATTGGGAGTTTGGGCTGTAGCACTATTTGCGCTCGCACCCGCGCTAATGCCTATGCAAGCGCGGGCGCGGAAGCCCTCGCTCAGGGTCGGTGCGGATGGGCAGAACTTAAGGATGAACTACTTACACCGGAATCACTACTCTTTTCAGACGCACAAGGCTCACCACCCGCCACGAACTTAACTACATTCAGCCTGTGATCTGATTCACAAGTGTCATCTCTAGCTCCACCTGGAAGGCCTCCGCCTCGAGTAGCAGTTCTTTCCGGAACAGTTCCTGGATACCGTTCAATTCGATCGCATTCTGCATCATCGGGTTGTCGACGACGAATAGATCGTTTTGCTTGCGGTGCTGGCTCGGGTGGCCTATGCGAAGGCTCATCTGCTCTGTGGACAAGCGGAGAAGTTCTCACGCGAACCCCTCCCACACCAACTCCTGCTTCGTAGCAGCCGGAGTCACGAGGAAACTGCCGCCGACCAAAGGGTGATTCTCCCCCTTCAGAGCTCGAACCACCTCCATCATTTTCAACTTCGGCTTCATTACCTAGGTAAATATAATTTTTTAATACTTTGTGAATAAATAACACATTAGAAAAGTAATGAATAATATAGTTGTTTTATAGTAGTTGTATTAGATCTAGATGTAGTGCGAAAGTACCCTGCGATACTTTTAGAGATGAAAGGATGTTAGGTCAGTCAATAGGTGATGAAAGGACAGTAAGTCGAACATGCTACATTATACTTACATTCAAGCTGGTGAAGAAGCTGTACTGCAGCGAGGATTCGCGTGCGATGCTCTGGTGTCATAATTCCCAAGTAATCAAGATCTGAGGGCTCAATTTCTTTAAATAGTTCTATATCTTCATATCCGTTTCTAGCAAAGGCCACTGTGTACTCAGGAAGATCTATCCTCCTTAACAACTCTTCTACTGTCCTTGGTCGCGTTTCCCAAAGCCTTTCACGACTCTTGCACCATTGTAAGGGTCTCGATCTAATCGGTTCCCTTTCAGAAAGGACCTCAACATTTGAAAATTTGAAATTTCCAACTTTATTGTTCAGAACTCCTCGCCAGATACCAGATGCGTTCATATTTATAACTTCAATGATGTCTCCTTTCTGTGAACAAACAAAAGGTATTTAACAATATATTCGTGAAAACTTCATAGCGGTTACGGTGAGCTATTAAAAGTTCTTACCTTGTATCTCAGGGCATCTTTCTCGTAAATGTTGGGTAGGTAATCGCTGAGTGCTCGAGCCCTGCACAGCATTTGCGGCACGAGTAAACTCCGCCCGGCTGGACTTAATTCTATGTTTTCTTCTGCCGAGAGAGATGAGTGATTACTACCGGCGCGAACCAATGCTTGTGTGCCTGTACATAAACATTGCTACGCTTAAAACCCCTTACATTGAATCTAACACCAGGACATTCAAATCAGATATACCTGCAGATACATCTTGGAATTACTGCGGATAGATAGGATTATTTAGTTTTATTAGTTGGAAAAAGTGTGCAAACAAAAACGGAAAAAATACTGTGTAAAGTAAGTCACAACATGGGGCGTTATGGTACATAGAAAGGAAAGACACACATATTTACAAAACGTTTATATTAACAAAAAACGAATAACTCAATAAATCCACTCACTACTGCCTGATCCGCTGGGAAGACTTTCGAAAGAACTATTAGAACACGGGAACCCCTGGTCTCCACTCGTACTCCTGTCACCTTCTGGACCTCGTTCTTGTCTTAATCTTGATATTTTTCTTTGGACATCTTGCCTCAAACCTCGCACCTTCCCTGCGAGATTTGAGACACCTTCACATTCTTCCGCAGACTGAAAAGCAATACAACACATAAGTAGGGCTTTTTATTTGTACACCCTTTGTACAAATTAAAAGCAATTTCTTTGATTGGTAATATACTTTACTTATCTATTAAGCTAAATAATTGATAAAAGTTTATATTACCTGATGTACAGTTGCTATATGTTGCGAGTCGGTTTCGCTCTCTTGATCTTCGTAGTCTGACGACGCGGGAGATAACGGGTCGGCACCTATCCGGTACCCTGATATTTGCCGGTAACCCCGCCTAGAGTCCCGCTCTGATCGAGTTGATTCCAACGAAATGCCGGATAGCCGCGATCCTATAGATTGGATGTCAGAAGCGGCGTAATCCCCGCTCTCCCGATCTCTCGCTGTTCGCAGGGGGATCACGGTGGTTGGATAGGGTCCACTTTGTGGAATTATTAATCCTCTCCGAGGGGTTCTTGCTAAGCTTATATCGCCCGCGCTTCTTAGGGATATCACGCCTTCACCTCTTGGTTCGTTCCGAAGATTAAGTGTGAAGCACACTCTTCCGTTCTGGAAGGTTGCGGCCGGTTGTCCTCCACCCATCAAAAAGTCCTCGGGATCACTCTCGTATGGAGGCTCATCGTACCAGTGACCCCTTCCGGATAGGCATCTGGCTTCGTCGTCGTACATATACGTGTCGTCTGTAAACGAGTCCTTTATTAGACTTCAGCGTAGCGTAGCTTCCAGCAATGCAAATAAAAAAGTACGTGCTAGCAAAACTGCCAAAACATTTACCGTAACAATGCCTTCCACAAAGTGGCGGTTTCACTGACAACACTGCGATTAAAGCTGTGTACGAACATCGTAAAGCCGTGCGTGGTTGCAAAATATTTTTCCAAAACATGCATTCAGCATATTGACGCAAAAGTAAACATTGATCGGATGAATGGAGATGATCCTAGCTGCTTGCATATACTCTCTTACACTTTAGTTTTATGTCATTTATATATTATTGAATATCGGAAAACAAAAACTTAATCCAAAGATATTATAAAAACAATGGTAAGAGCAAATTGAAACTAGACTTACCGAATATATAAACGTAATTATTAATATTAATGATTAATATTCACGTTTTGTTTTGGTATCATGCATTCCGCATAAATTAATCAAAATTCAAAAGTAAATCGTGCAAGCGACATGCTGAAGTAAAATAATCAACTTGTCTGTTTCAAACCAGGGGTATCAATATTTATTTATATTTGTATTTTTCCTAAGGCCTTTTTAAGATATTTTAATAAATAACGGAAACAAAACTGTTATATAAACAAAGTGATCGGTGCTTTTTTAAATTTGGATATGATGAAACAAAAATCACAGAAGCTGCTGTAAAAAGCTACAATATCAACGAGAAGCATAGATCAATTTTGATTTCAAAATACCAAAAAGCGACTAGAAATAAATCATGTATATTTTAAAGCCATTTTAAAGATTCTGTTTTTTTTTTTTTGCAACATCCATACAAGGTCTTCAGGTCCCAAACTAGGCAGAGCCTGTACTATGGTAACCTGATGATGCATACTTATAAAGATACACACACCCATACAGATCAAACATAAATTTTCATGCACACAATGTATGACCTGTCCGGGGATCGAACCCGGGACCAGTGGCTCCGAAGGCAGGTGTCTACCAACTGCGCCAACCGGCCTGTCGTATTACTAAATCTTACAATATGATGACATTTCACTATTTGGCTTTTTACAAATTTCCATTATTGTTCAGCCCCGCCGTGTAATCAATTATGAAAATTCACAAAAGATATTTGTATGATTACGTCGTATAGCAAAAACAACTTAGAAATGGTATACATTATAATATTCAAAGTTGTGGGTTGATTGCTATGGATGATGATAACATATAGCAAAAAAGATTAAACGTAAATGTATGGACTACCTCCAAAAGGTCCTCTGACGCCGTCTCGTCCCATGTTCATAAGTCCTTGTCTTATATCCCTTAAAATCTGAAACAAACCAATTTTGTTATAAAAACAATGCACCCAACTCATAATCGGAGGAAGCTCTGGCACCCCTTAAATAAGATAGCGTAATTTTTATTTTAAGGGAAAACCGAGCTTGCCATTTTGTTGGGGAGGGTCGAGATAGGAAAATTTTAATTTGAAAAAGTAATAAGCTAGTTTCATTCGTCTATTACTTTAAGCGGACGTAAAATTGTAATTCGGTGTAGTCTGAATCTTAAAATAGAACTTGTAGCGTACATTATATATTTTATCCTGTGACTCGGCTATCTTAAAAATTTGATAAAAAAATCATGACGAAAAGCTAATTAGTCCTTAGTATCCGACTACGCACTTAATCATTACTTCCATATTACCATTTTACATTCCATTACCATTTGATTATAGAATTAGATTATAAGTTATAAAGATCGACATATATAATAAGAGTATTAGAAATACAGATGTTCTTAGATCATTGACAACGCTCAAGTGAATTTAGTTTTGTATAAGCATCTATGAAAAGTATATGCGTCTTGCCATAAATACAAATGACTATAACACATAAAAAGTTTATGGTTTTTTACAAGGAAATAAGGGCACGGTTTATTTGCCTATAATGTTGACGTACGCTCATATTATACGACGCATATATTAAAAAGATGTGTTATTTCGTTATTTGCTAGGTTACGTGATCCCAAGAAGAGAAAACAAGGAACGTTATGAAAATCATATTTTTAAAGAAAAATATTTCCTCAATGTGAACACAGTGATAAATATTCGAAAGGAGCAATAAAAGCACCACTTTCTCGTAAGTAGGAAAGTATTGAACATTAAGTTAATTTATGCATGCTTTGTTACCGAGACGGCATGGTTTACACACGAAGGATTTACGTGTTGTTCACTTGAAATGAGATTTTAGCTGTACATTTCTATGAGAAATTACCGTGGAGTTAAAACTGTTAAATTGCTATTCGCAACACGTGGTAATTTCGTCATAATGACAGCTTTGAAACGATTTAAGATCGGATTTATATTATGATGCCATTTATGAACAAGGAATGCCACCAAATGTGACACAATATTTCAACATTAATTTCAATCACTAGCATCTCTTACTGGTATTTTCTATCAAACTCTCAGCTATTTTTTTACGCAGACTGCTACTGACAAGAATTATTACTAATATCATGTCTTAATTATATATAAATATTCAATACAATAAGTTTTCTGTAACTCATAAGATTTACGGCTCTCTTTTGTATAGGTAAGAGAATGTCAGTAGACGTGGTTGCTCTCGAAGGCCTCGGCTGAGAGTGAAGCTCAAAGACATTATATGGAGATGATAGATTCCCAAAACGAAAATATCAAAGTTAACAAGAAACCAATAAGAACAAACAAGAAACTATTATTTTTTTGTAAAGTAACAAATAATAAAACAAGCAGAAAAGGTTAAAAAGAATTTAAGAACAAAACGAAATCTGGTCACACAAAAATAGTCAGACACTAAATTATGAGAACCCTTGAAGTGTTCACAATCGTATAAAATATTTTACTCATACAAATATCCGCCCGAGACCTAAATCTGAAATGTGGAAATCATTAAGAAAATATAATTATTATGCCGATAGTTTACCAGATTTAATTAAAAGTACGAATACCTTTTTTAAATCAGTTGGTTATTTAAACGTGTATTTGTTTTTTAGTGTTATTATAAAGCTATTTGTTTACCAAAAGAGGCCTTTTTGTAAACAAATAGTTTACAAAAAGGTATTTTATATCTTAACACCTAGTAAAAAAAGATCAGGTTATTTTACTGCTACTTATTTTACGTACCTACTCACACGATAATGTAGTATATAAGGTTTCAAAATGTACAAAATATGTCAATTGTAAGGCTAATTTTGAAATTAAAGGAAAAATTTAAATTCTGTATATTTGAATCATTCAATTACAACTTTCA
The DNA here is from genome assembly GCA_917880725.1 of Selenia dentaria. Classification (NCBI taxonomy): domain Eukaryota; kingdom Metazoa; phylum Arthropoda; class Insecta; order Lepidoptera; family Geometridae; genus Selenia; species Selenia dentaria. Next base: position 11,487,066 of record OU862888.1, on the reverse strand, counting down.
AATTAAGCCATTATGCCATGCAAATTAGGCCATTCTTTATAATATACACAAACCCTGCTCAAAAGTGACTAATAAAGGGTAATAGCAAATGTACAAATCAAATCAAATGTTTGACGATTCAACATCGATTCAAAATCACTAATCAATAACCAACCCTAGTTTTTAATATCCCACAGCATACTCCGTTCCGCACGGTGTCACCCAAATTCGTGCGGCAAACAGTTTATTGACGTAGTAAAATTTCAATGTTCAATATACCAAAGTAAGGCATAGTTTTACGAGCGAAATGTGCTGAGAAAGGGCTTCCGAAGTTTCGCTGGGAAGTCATACAACTGCCGGTAATAGGCTTAGCTTGAGATTAGGGCACGATTAGCTCATGAGTCGCCTCGCTCGCGCCCAGTGGGAGATTACAAGCAAATGTGACTCTCACATCAGATTACTTTGACTGATAAGGGAGGGATTTTTCGTCTAATGTCGGACTGGGGGAAAGATCTTTGGCAACGAAGCCACGGGGAAATGAACTCATCACAGTCATAAATAATTCAAGCCTATGGCGCAGAATCTACAGATGACGCAGTTTTGATGTCTGCTCTGTGGCCCTACCAGGCCTATACTCATTGTAAGAAACTAAGTAAATAAATAAGTGTAAAAAATAAATAAAAAGTACTTTGTTAATATTTGATAGTTGCAACACTTACTAGGTGGCACTACTTAACGACTTTATTCTACAACTAGCTGCGCTCCGCGATTTCACCCACGTGGTTATGAATGAAAATAATGATAAATCAAATATAGCGTATGTTACTCAAGCGTAATGTAGCTTTCTACTGGTGAAATAATTTTTAGAATTGATTTTTAGGTTTAGTTTTAGTTTTTCCATTACAAACATACAAACAATGAAATCTTTCTTCCATATTATTAGAGTAGATAAGGAATAATACTAAGGTACGAATGATTTGGCCTAGTTTTTATACTACTATTGCATATTTTAACACGAAGAAATTGTTATTGTGACATAACTGAAATAGTTAAACATAGGTATGGTACTGCAAGCTGTTTTGTAGATATTGATGTCCTCTATGAAAGTGTAGTAACTACTACATCACTTTGTTTTATTTTCAGCTGAATTATGATTAGGATTATTAATTAAATTATCATGACTTAAATGAATTAATGTTGTACCCGATATCTTCATTTTAGACATAAAAATGGATCATCCTTAATAATTCCATCATCTATTAATTTTATGAAACTATAGACTTTTTAGTATCAGTCGGTTTCACTATGAAGTCTCAATAGATCTATAGGACTCCAAATGTCTTATGGAACTACTACAACAAAACTATATTATGACTAGAATTAAAGTAGTGAGACAACCCTGGTGGTGGCTCTCTAAACGGAAAAAAGTGGTATAATTACTTGAAACTTGAACATGAGATATATTTATAACTTATTATTTAAGACCTGTTTACACTATCTAATATACTTTACTTTATGCTACCTAAGTATAGACAGGTATCCAGCCAGAAACCTACTATGCAATCTATCCTTATAGACAAATACAGTCAAATGTAATATTAATTATTGAGGGTTTTGTTTGTTTTTAATTATTCTTAATCTTACCTCTTCCTGTTCTCTTGCCAATTTATCTTTCTTCTTCATCGCTTCCTGAACTTTTAACTGTAACAAATCATATATTATATCAGTTAAATTAAATAAGAAAACGTACATACAAACTCATTAGTTGCCTGAATCTAAACACTCTGCCTAATTTAAAATCCGAACCTAAATAAATATAAAGGACGCCCCATTACAATATATAATTATCCAAAAAAATACATCATTAAATTATTTTTAATGCAATAAAATAATAGAAGTTCTGCTTTCATGTTGAGTTCTGAACCCATGACCCCAGAACATCATTCTTTTACTTTGCAAACTAAACAAGTAACACTGCCGGTAACGATGTATTTTGCTTCTGTATTTTATAAAATAAAAATACTTAGTCGAAATCATTTTTGATTAGCACTGTTTCTTGATATATTGATTATAAAAAACATAAAACGCCACAGAATTTATTTTTTTCTTACAAGTTCTGTAAACTGACACTAAAGTAGCAAAATGTGAACTCTGTTAAATCAATTTCATTTGCTTCACTTTTTGTAGACGTAGTTAATGTTTCCGGAAGCAGTAAATAAGTAGTGAAACATTTAACATTCATATAATAGTTGTTGTTGTATGTAGTAATGTTGTTAAAAATAGGTACTATTAGTGAAACCGAGTCTTGGACCCATATGGTTCAAGTCTCGAAACCACCACGGGTTTTTATTTCCAAGATATGATTTATAATATTTATTTCTGAAATAATATCATGATATAATCATATCATGATTTTTATTATAATCAAAAATGGTTTTATAACCCAATTTTTTTTTTAAAAGTAATATTTTATTTATCTAAGTCAAAAAACAAAATAGCTTAAAAATGGTAAAGCCTGTTCAGTTAATTCTAACATGCATTTCTTGAGATTAATGTAGGTACGTGCAAGGTGTTGACGTGCATGGCATTCCAAGCTGTGCAAAAAAGTGTCCTTACACTAAAAAATTTCCATGGTATGCTAAAACTCCGGCTTAAAGGTGTAAATATAACCATAAAGTCCAACGAAGTGAATTCGCTAGCACTGCTAAGTAAAACTTTCATGTTTCTTGAAAACAGTTATACTTGATATTTCATTTTCCCAGATATTTAGGACGTTTCGTCTGATCAATTCAATGTTCAGTGTTTTTAAATATATCCAGCATTATAATTAACACATTTAAATTTCTTAATTTAACATTATTTATATACATTACATTATATTATATCCACAACAAACCATTTTACTTACACCATGTTTTAAAAGTTTGATGTCTATGAATAACCTTTATGAACATAATAATCATAACCACCATCTAAATAAAATAATTCAAATGTGATCCACATCCAATTTTATTGAGCATGCCGATTTCAATTTATAGCCAAAAATAGGTAATACAATTTTGAATTTTGAATAATATCTGTTATGTATCCGATGACAAATAAATGAGTCAAGTACATATAAGGTAGAAAAAGAGATATATATATATATATATATATATACATATAAATATACACAATACATGTATATATAGTAGAAAATAACATGCTGAGCTGTTTCTGCAGAGCATATATTTTACATAGCTGAAGATAGCTTAATCATAAACTTTGAGTAATAGCATAAAAAGGACAAAGGAGCCTCGAGTCGAAGGTGTTACCTAAAATGTATAATTCGGTTTTATATTTAATTTATCTTCATAGATGAAAATAGAACCTGGTGTTTGCAACAAAAGTTACGTTTATTTTTGCACCAGTTAACAATTTTATTTTGGAAGTTAAATATGTGTTGAAGGGGGTAATGTATTAACCATATTTTCAAATGAAAATTGGTAATGCATACCACTTTTCGCATCAGAATATAAGGTGCAAATTCATATGGTTAGAGCAACAGACATGGGTAAATAGCTTAATACCTGTACCTTTTTAAAATGTAAGTATATTGACTTAAAATAATCAAAGGATGTTTACTGATATTAAAAGTGTCATATTTATAACCAAACCGTAGTACTAGAATAGAAACGATATTAAAATCTTCAAAAAAAATATTATCTGTTAAAAAGTAATAAAGGACTTATATGCAATAAACGATTTACTTATTAGTTATTATTTCTTGCGAAACTGAATTCGATTTTCTAAAAATGTATAGGATTATGCATTTTATCAAAGTTAAATTAATATTACATTCCATATTATAATCAAACAAGCAAATGTTGAAACGAGCAATTCTTACATATATAAATATAAATAATATATGTATAAAAAAATAAGTATCAAAAGGAATATTGGCTAATTGATAAAAATACACAATATACTCGTAAAACAGATTAATTCTATTTGCCACCCAGAGTATAACAGATAAAATCTTTTATGCTATACGCCTTGCATGTTTTATATTTTTATAAAATTATTTTAAAAGTCTGTTCATTGTTATTTTAGTCAATACCATGAGATAAGGTACAACATTATACCAAAAAATAGGTTGAATAGACACTGCCTTGATGATATCAAGATTAGTGGAAGATTTTACGAAAAGGCGTATAGCAGAAAAGCGGCAGTGGCTCACCCTATGTATAGTTTCTTCGAAGGTATTAGGGTGGGCTGCATTCATTTGTAAGAATCTGAGGCGGTCATAGTCTCTGGGGTCGACCATAGACCTTAGAGCTGTGTCTGGCCCAGGGCCCAACCCCAGCCCACTCTGTAGCACGCTGTCCGGTGTGTCAACCTGAAGGAAAGTTTCATAATTTATCGCAGAGGGTTAAAACTTTCATTGTTATGTCAATCCTTCTGTATGGCACTGTTTAAATTCGAAATTCTTTAAATTTACAGTATATTTAAATATTTTTTTGTATTTTATTAGCAAGTTTACAGTGTATTTTATAACGGATATATGAATTTAGTCTTATTTTTAAACTTACACCAATAATGTTTATGGAATTGTTATTGTTATCATCTCAACAGAGATTCATCACTGTTCGAAACAACATGCTTTTCCCCTATTCAATATATAATTGTATAAAAATAATTACTTTTTTATGTTTAAGTAAGATTGTCACAATCATCGTCATTATTATTCATATATCCTGTAAATTAGAAAAATGTAATATTGTTTTTTGACTTGGAGATTACGAAAAATGTACAATCAAAGCTAACCTTACTATCATTAATCAAATCATTGGAGAGTCATTTTTCTTATGAAGATGCCAAATATACCTTCTCGTTCGAAATTTTCTAACTTTTTCCCGAATCACGGTTGTATGATAAATTATCATCTATCTGAGAGACTGAGAAACTTTTTGAGCAATCTTATTTTTAGTTTGACAGATGAGTGAAACTTTAAAACTTTGTAGTCGCTGCGATATTTAGTTTCCTTAATGTTTTGCTGGAGAAGCTCTTAGTAGTTATAAATAGGATTAAACATTAACTCTCAGGTAACTATGAAACCGAAAAAGACGTACAAAAATGAATAAGCGCATAATATAATTGTACAATATAAATTATTATAGAAGAGTCTCATAAAGTTGAATAAAACAAAAATAATATAACAAGTTTAACAACTGCCAAGACAAATATTAAATGACGTGCCAGGGACCTTGCTTGCAGCAGGGTTCTGGGTACAAGACCTAGGCTGCAAACGCTAACGTAAAAGCGTCGTAAACAATTTTATGTACTCAGGTTTTCATTATACGTCGATGTGTGCGTGCATTTGCATGCATTCCACGACTCTAGTATTGAAGTTTTGTAACGTAGAACAAGTAAAGTTTTTTGTATGTGCTATCTAATCGTACAATACTGTAATCAAGCTAGCTGTTTGATCCCCAAGCAACAAACTTCATACGCGCTTGTTTATTCAGAAGCGTACCTTCATTAATTATTCAATAACTCCCATTCGTGAATATAAACAAACTAAATACACAAACACAAAATTACACTAGTAATTACCATACGATCATATCGGACCGCGGTTTACTCGTACGTAGAGGTCGTAGAAAGCATCGCCATTTATCATATTCACTTAAGCATGGAAAAAGCTAAGGATTTCTGCATCACAATGAGGGCAGAAACGAATCAATTAATCATAGGAGGCACAAAGCATGCCCATTAACTTCGCACTTGATAAGGGAATAATGCGAATGGCCGACAATGGACGCCTATAATACGACAAGCCTGTGGACGCCCTTACCCGCCAAATTTATTGGTCCCTTATCAAACGCACACATTGTCTTCTTCCGATTAAAATTTTATCGAAATTTTAATTTTCGGCTAAATATTTAACCTAACTTTATTTTTTTTTAAATTTATTTTTAATAACATTACTAACATTTTTACAATGTAAATATAAAGGTGTAAATTCTAATTTACAAGAAATGTGAGATCAACTTTGCTGACCACAAATTTCGCAAAGTTTGATGAGGTTTAATTTGTAGACGTGCAAACAGTGTTAATTATTCAAGAAGCTAGAATATAATATGGTAATATACAAAAATATAAATATGCAGTAACATTATAAGCTTGTTGTACATTGTTGGACAAAAGTAAACAATAATTGAAACTTCCAATCCTTTGTTGTGAGCTGCGTCGCTATAAAATAGTACAAATTCGTGAACAGCGTCACAATTGGTCGCTGCCTTTACTTCTAGATGATTCGCAATCGAAGATAGTACATTCGTCTATCAAGTTATGTTTCTGAGTGTAACTTTAACTTTTCCAACAAACTGTTACTCCTAATTCTATAATAAAGTTCCTAATTTTATCCGAGATTTGCTTATTAATAAGTTTAAAATTACTATTAAAACTAAACTGTCAAAAAGGTTATTACAAAATTTCGGTTTACTTGGAGGATAAAACAGCTTGGGACTGATCACTCCAGGATCTATCTAATTGTGTACTAAGATGTCAAAGTGTAGCGTGTCTTGCCCTACTGATACCATTATTATAGGCAACACACTGGAGCTAATATTTGTAGTACCTAAGTAGAAACATTGTGAAAACATCTATATAAAAGGAATGACTCCGAGTTTCTTGCCGCTTCTTCTCGGTAGGTTCTATATATTTTGGATCGCGGCGGTAGTTTTTGAAGTACATTATAATGAAAAATTGACGTTCATAAGTGCGTCTTTGATGCCTTAATTGAATAAGTAAATGATTTTGACTTTGACTTTAATAGCTTTTGTAATATTATCATACACTAATGTTGCTTTCATGGTAGTTTTCGCTGAGCTATGTCAAATTCATGATAATCTTATTACATACGTTTAGTATAACATTTCTTATATTCACGGCAAAATTACAAAAAAAATTCGGTGTACCCTACTGGTTACCTTTGTATATTTTTACAAAACGTCGTAGTTATTAAAATAACGACAGTGTACAATATCCTATTGCAGGTGCATGTACATTATTGAGTTCCGAATTTAATAATGATTGACAACCTCGTCAATATCAGATTCGCTTGCAATTGGTACATTAATTGACAGGCCGTTATGGAACACATCCAATTATTTTGTTGAATTAGTCGCGTACAATTATTACTATCGTATGTTGTTGTTTGAAATAAAACGCGTCAATTCGGTAACACAATAAGAAATTTTCTTGTAATATAAATTATATTACTTTCACTTTTGCTGATCCTGATGTAAATTTATATAGCACTTAAAAAATTACATTTTTGTCATATTGTAATATTATCGTTTGCAATTATGTTTATATACGTTTAAAAGTTTATATAGGGTGTTTGTTAGAGGGACCGACAAACCAAATGAGCGTGTTCGGGGGACCACTTGGAGAATACAAGTTGGCCAAAAAAATCCCCGACCCCCCAATATGTATAATTTTTTTTGTGATTTTTCCCTTTTTCACCGAAATTGTACCTATTTACCACCATAAAATTTGTAAAATTTGTAAAAACTAAAAACATCCGGTCTAAAACATACTTTACAAATGTTATGGTGGTAAATAGGTACAATATTGGAGAAAACGAGAAAATTCACAAAAAAAGTTTAAAAAAATTGGGGTGCCAGGGATTTTTTTTTGGCCAACTTGTATTCTCCAAGTGGGCCCCCGAACACGCTCATTTGGTTTGTCGGTCCCTCAACCAAACACCCTGTATACATTTTTAAACAGCCTTATTGAAATCTTCATCACAATGTATAAGTAGCGAGAACAAGGCCTCTTATCCCAGATATTACCATGGTTCTTACCGCGGCACTTCCAAATATTCTCCCAAGAAGCAATGGAACGCCAAGGTATGAAAATCACCATGTCCATGGGCACATCCCGAAATCAATGCAGTGCCATACAAAATATAGTTTAAAGCTCTGAGTGGCACTGCAATTGGTACATCTATCAGGTGCACGAGTTGCTCACCACGTCATTGGATAAAGTATAGATAAAAAAACATAAACTCTGAAACAATCTTACAAACGAATACCGCAGCTCTTGTTCTATTAAATAGTACAAACAACAAAAGTCATGAGATTGATTTACGTGCAAATGCAAAATTATTCAAAGGAACTAACATAAAACTCCATGTTGCAAACGTGCAAAGAAAATAATCTATGTCAAAAACATTGTTATGAATATACAACCTCGGCTAACGTGATAAATGTGCCGCAAGGAATTACTGTGCTAGTTGCACCAAACTGGGTAAACTACAATATATTGAAACGGGCAGTAGATTTACTCTTAAAAAAGTCATTAAAAGTTCTGCTATTCATCGATAGATGGAGTCGGAGTGGGGGGTGTTAGGCTATTTTTGTTATATATTATTTCGTTAATATACGTATGATTTTGTACCAACTTCCAAATAAAGGAGGAGGTACTCAATTCGCTTGTATGTTTTTTTATGTTTGTTACCTCATAGTTTTCGACTGTGTGAACCATTTCTCATTTTTTTTTAAAGCTGGTGCTTCCCGTGTTGTCCCATTTGAATTTCATCAAATTCGGTCCAGATTTTGAGATATACTCCAATAACTGAATAGAATGGAAGTCGGTATTAAATTTTTCAAATTGTACTTGTATTTTTTGAATTGTGTTACATAGCAGTATACCTCCCATTCATGACAACACAACGGTCTTAATGTAAAAAACCAATATGATTGATTTAATGTCTATGTAAACCGAATGCACTAAATGTTCTTGAAACAATGGCACTAAAATGACACGTTTCTAATAAGAGAGTAAGGCTTTTAAATATGATTTGTTATGAATTACTTCGGTGAATGTGAGCTACTGCTATTTTTATATAATTGCGGTAAAACTTTAATATCGGCTTTATTTCGTCCAACTCGGTTGCGTTTTAATCTATTTTAAACGAAAATCTCTTTCGCTTCATTTGCATACTTCGCGATGACTTGTTACGAATGAATTGGGTATTCAATCTGATATAAATTTAAAGCTGTAACTTCGTCAAATTATTCTGGGCCATAAGCCTAATTCATGTTGTTTAGTAATATAATTTATACAATAAATTATATAAAAGATGAAAGGCTTTAACATATAAATATAGACCACAGTAATAACGATTGATTCCATAATAGTTTTACTGTCAATAATTGTTATTAATGAGTTTTGTTTTAAACAGAAACTTTTTATCACCATAAACTACTTAAATATTTCTAACGGATTCTTATTTTCTTTTTATTTTCAGAAACTTATTTTGTAAATACTTGAATATTGTTTGAATGCTAAGTTGAATATGATACCATAAACAAAATAATTGCAACAAAAGTGTCAAATTAATTTACTATAAATTCGTTTAACTACTGCCGAATAATTTTGAAATCTTAACTTATATTGATGTTGTAATGTATTTAAAAAATATTTATATATTTTTTTTATATTATACCTAATTGTTCAACGTCTGGGTTTGGATTAATTATTAATTTTTTGGTCAGTGATATCATGATTCATGTCGGTTACAATGAAAATAATTGTCGTCTTGAGACCGTAAGTACCACAACTGCACATGATAATCGCAGTACCAAGCAGAGCTATGAATTGTGCACAGCACTGCAACTCGCACGTCGCACGTCATCATGAGGATATCAGGTTGTTTTAGGCTACGTTCCGGTAAGCGCTAAAATCACTCGCGGCGTTCGCTCACCCATTCCTTTACAAGCCCACGATCATCGTGAGCGAGCTCGATGCGTATCGATGACGTCACCGAAAACGCTCACGTCACAACCATACCGCTCGCGGATCGAAGGTGGGTTTTCGCGGTCGGAGCGCAACGACGAAACATTAGAGAATCGCACGGCTGTACATTTCAAAATAATTTTATAGATAGATAGAAAACTCTTTATTGCACAAAACTTAAAATACCTAGGTGAACTAAATGCTAATTTGCATTTTCTTCCAGCTAACCTTTGTGTAATATGGAAATGTGTTTGGTAGTGCTATATTTAAACCTTGAGAGTTCCTATCGAACAGATATTTAAGGTAGACAAATACAACTATTTATATACTGTAACTTTACATATCCATATATACACATATAAAAAGCATACATTATATTTATACTTAAAAATAACTCAATTAGGTTTGTTATTTTGCAAGGAAAGGTAATTATGATAAAGTTTGGGTTTGCAGGTTTTATACGTTAATGGTTACAGTTAAACAATTTTATTCAAGATCAATATTCATACATCACCTCAAGTTTATACATCTGCGAAATGTATGTGAACAAGCACTAAAACTCCAGTTCGTGCAACAATACCATATTTATCGATACAAGATGTTACGCATTTACGATCTATGAAACGGTCTAAAGTACCGTAAATGCACGACTTGCCATTTTATTACCTTATCCGAAGCCAGCAAAGTCGTAACACAAGAATAATAGAACCGCAAGAAGTAAGGCAAGGTGCCAATACATTGCATAAGGCAACATAACAATAGACGTATCGTTCGCAATAAGTAACTATAAGTACTAATTAAATAACAATAACAAGATCGAAAAATATTGCATTGTTAAAATTTATAGAATTATTAAAAATATTTTTCCGAAAATAATACATTTTTTGCATTATTGCAATTGACGATAGCAGAATTTAATTTTGGCCAAAATCTTTAATCCTATCTGCATCGCAATACAAAGGCATACATCGCAATAATATGTACGTATCAATTCTTTATATAGTACAATTTGTTCAATCTATTCACACCCCAAAATCTATTTTAAATAAGATTCTGTACAGTTCAATTTTATTGTAAACGTGTGAAGAAAATAAAGCAGCTTCAGTTTGTAAAACACCAAATTTTGTGTGTGGAAAAGTTGAATAAATAAAGTTGAAATAGCTGTTTTTACAAAAACAAACGATGTAACAAATAACCATATATGCTATTTGCTTTGTATTGTTTGAGATGGTGATGAACGTATAGAATTATTAGTCTGAATTAACGTATTTAGTTTAGAGCGGTTCAATTTCCCTTCCTTTAAAATGAAACGTTTAACTTTTCACGGTTTCTAACTATACGATAAATTCAAAATGGTACAATATAACAATTCCCCTTAATTAGCCATTAAACTGGTAGTTAGAAGTTTATTCCACGCACAATGTTGCGTTGGTTTACGTTGTGCGGTTGTGGTGCCATCTGCTCGTACTTCATAACCTGCTATTTCGTGTTTTTTAAAAATCTGATACATATGCGAAAACGTAGAAAAGCGTTGCTGTCTTTTTATAGTGTCTTCGTGATTTCGTGTCCATCAAAAGTCATCCTTTTACGTTAATATCTTACCTGAGAGACTAGAGAGTTTAGAGATTTTCTCTCAGCCTTCCAGATGTAACCGTTTAACTTAAATAGGTTAAAGGGCCCTTAAACTTCACTCTATGGCTAGGTCTGTCCCAATGTAGTATTGTCCATCTGTATTCTAAACTATTTATAATTTTATAAAGAAGAAGGTTTTGTTTTTTAGTATGTTTACGAATAAATTCATAAACTCTAAGACCGATATCAAAAATTCCTTCACCATTAGAATGCTAAATTATCCCTGAGTAACATAAGCTTTATATTTTAATTTATCATCATAAACCAGGCGGGTGAAACCGTGTAGCGCCGCTACTTACTACTATGTTTAGGTCTGAGGGACAATGTAAGAAGTGAAATTACGAATCGACTCGAGAACATTTAAGAACTTGATTCAATAGCTTTTAAAACAAATCCAAACACAAATTCATTATATAACGAGTACAATTCAACAGCAACTGACGTAGTACGCAAGAGAAATTATAAAAGTGAAAATTAACTAAAGTAATTCTGAAGGAGTTCTCATTTCGCTAAATGAGAGAAAGTGGTTAGATAAGGACGCCAAGATTGAGTAAGCGATGTTAGCAAATAGTATCATTTTAATCAGCGTTAATATAATTCCGAGGAGTTTTGTAATTTAAATTTGAATAATAAGGAAATTACTAGTCATAAACTTGCTAAGTAGGTGTACTTTTGGATAGTGCTCAATCAATAAGTCAAAGATTCGTTTAATAAATTGAATTGATTGAATTCAATGCGATTTTTCAATAGTTAATTTCTAAATTTGTAAATATTTTTACCGTTTCAAATAAATAACCTAATGAAGACTTCTAACATTATAATATTTGAAAAATGTATGTCTGTAAAATAAAATTTATTTTTAAAATTAAATCTTATAATCTAAACTATGTCATACTAATTTCAAACAACAAGAAAGTTTTTTCAAAACCTCTTTATTCCAAAACAGTTTGTAAAATATTTTTCATTATCATTCCCTCGCAAAAATATCCCATTGTCTTGCAGTTTCTCGTTAGCTACTGCAATGTGTAACCGAATCTTAGTTTCGAGCGCTTGCGGGCGTGTCTCACTATTTTTTTTTCATACATTCCCTTTCGCCACCCCCATCCCCTATTATGTAGATCCGGCGCGACGCCGGTCCGCCTTTGACACGCACTCGCTGCAATTAGTATGGAGTCGTATGGTGACGTATGGAAACGTACGGGAACCTAACGTACGCGTAACGCGGAATTTGAGTGTATTGTTTAAAACGTGCATAGAGTTGAAACGCTTGGTAAAAATAAAAAAATCAAGAGAATTTTCATAGACATTAATCGTGGGAATGAAAGATCCATTGAGTTTCTATTGAGTGTTTGTGTATGCATAGTACCTCCGTCTAACTATTTGCAGTATAGTACAGTTATCAGAAGTGCTTGCAAATATAGTCAATCGAGAGACTTTAAATCGTAGGTATGAAATATCCTACTAATATTATGAACGCAAAAGTTTGTGAGTATGGATGTATGGATATGTGGATGTTTGTTACTCTTTTATGCTCAAACGGCGGGGCCAATGTTGATGAAATTTGGTATGGAGGTACATGAGGTGCTGGATTAACACATATGATACTTTTCATATGTGACGCGGGTGAAAAAGCGTAATATTCTTGGGCACTTCATAGATGAAAACATGAGGTTCGCCTGCGTCAAGATCGTTATGAAGACAGTTCTGTCAAAGTTTATATCATGTCTGATAGCTTAGTCAAAAGTACGCTATCATTTTGACAGTTCGATATGCTAGATGTGCTCGGCGACCGTCAAGGGTGATGAAATGTAATGACAGTTTTTTCCCATGGTGATTAATTTTATAAGTATTTATATGTACGTAGGTACTGTATTTTATTATTAGCGTTTACTGATTGATTTACTAAGTATGAATTTTTTTTCATATAATACTATTAAAGCAATTGCATTTGGCCATGTAAATATTTTATGGCATTTTAATATAAAGATATATATGGCCTTGAAGAAGATAATAAGCTAATGGAAGTATTAATACTGCGCAGACAAAGTCGCGGGCACCAACTAGTTAACATACATAAAAAAGGATACTGCACATTTGCTTGTATCATCCTAGCCACTATTACCCAGCTCCATGAGTCCACTCATTTTATAATAATTTTAGTGGTTATGCCTATGCATAACCACTAAAATTAAGAGGAAAAGCTCTCAGTATTTACCTGCGTTTGTTTTTAACAGACTTTCAAAACAAAAGATTTTCTCAAAAACTTCTTTATTATCCATAAAAATTTTGTTTCTGAACTATCCAATTTTGATTATTCTGTTTGTTAAGCACATTATGTAAATATTTTATACTTCAATAGTGGAAATAGGTTGCCTATTTCTTAAAGTATATTTAGTTATTCGTAGTAACACCATACGTTCCTTGACCAGAACCCCATGTAGTAAGATACGGGCTATTGGAGTGCCCTTGGAGCAGAAAGGGCACAGGTAGCTCACATTCTGAAAACCCTAATACTTGCCATTCATTATTATCACTAAATATGACTTCTACTGTATTTGCATAGTCATTTTCAAAAGCTATGTTATCCTGACATGAGTCAAATAAGTGAACCACACATGCCGATTATTGCTCACTGTCTCCCCTTTCATAAGACCTCAACCAAATATTCAGCAAAACATAAATTCCGCCAGCATCATACAATTAATAACGGAGTTATCAACGGGAGCAACGCGCGTGTTCGTATTAGATACGCAACTCATTCCTACCAAATTAAGTGCTACATTTTTCCACGTCCACCTATATTTATTAATCTCCTGTAGGGGTACGTCACCGCATGCCTTTTGAGAAATGACGGCTGCCAAAGTTAAGTCGGTTGAGCCAAGACGGGGCTGAGTTATGACCGCTTGTTGGAGCAACGGATCAAGACCATTAGAGTGGCGACGTAATCCTTATCGGCGGACTTGCACTTAGGATTAGTGCGAAGTCCTGTCACAAGTTGCTTTTTTTGGCCATTGACCATACCGAGTACAGCTGCGATTAAAGGATTTGTCAAAGATAAGTTTATGGCAAGTACAGTTTACCCTCGCGCCTTTTTAACGATTAACAATAAAAAACACGAAGTAGAAAAATACGAGGGAGCAGAACCTTCAAAAAAGGAATACCCTTTTCAGGAATTGTTTGGTTCGTGATCAGCTACAACTGTTTTATGTCTTGTTTTTTTTATTATAGTATTACATATTCCAGAGTAAAGTTTTTAGGAATGAGTCTAAGAATTTCTAATTTCTGAATAATTTTAGTTGAAGTTTAATTGAAATCCATTTTACATACAGTTTTACCACCCACGCTTATATTTATCTAAGCAAGTAATTACAAAATGTAATCAATTTATACGTAAGCACTGCCCTAGCTTCTAAATGATCGCTTACTTATTGTTAATTGCCTTAGAGATCGAACGCTAGTGTTAATTACTTCTACATTGTTGTGTAAAATAATTATTAAATAACCGAATTTTGTAGATTTGTTACAGTAACTTTCACAAACAGTGGTTGTAGGTATGTGAAATAAAACGGATTATTAGGTGTGTGTATGAGCAGAAGGAAAGAGGACCTACGGGAAACAACTGTCAGTAACTGGAAGCAGAGAACTAAATTCTAGGTTTGTGAAGAGCATTGAGAGAGGCATATACTGATCAGTGGACGGTTGTGGGCTGATGACAATATATATACACCCATAAGAGGCATTTTTTTTTTGGAAGGCACATTACTGGTTGAAGACAAATATAGTGATTTTTTTAAACGTATGTAAGAATATATACGTAAACTTAACAAAACAACTAAACGTTACAGAGGTAACATTCTAACTGTATAAGTAACTATTCAAATTCAGTACTATCAGTTGTCCACTCTTATTTTTTAACTGATTCCATGTAATGCCTTTAGCTAGTATTCATATAATAATTGAAAACATCCAAAGTTTTGTAATTGTGTTTGTGTTGATTTTAGTATATTAAATTTTGTATTTGGCAGTATTAGCCTCAAAAAAATACGAATTATTTTTTAATTTATAAAACTTACCCTTTGTGGAGGCATGGCTTGTCTTGGACTGTGGGAATGCTTCGGCGAACATGATCCGTGTTTTTCTTTCCTATGTGATTTTAGTCCACGAAGCAGTCTTGAAAACGTTGTAACCTTCTTCTTTGCGGTGCCGAGACAGTTATCTGCAAATAAACGTTTAAATTTCACAAAGGTAATAACGACGAACGAAGGAGTTGTCTGCAAAGAAACAAAGACTACAAATCCATAGCATTAGACAGCAGTAGACTTTCTAGATCGCATCTGGCTAGCTATTGCCCTAAAGACAAAAAAAATGTCACGTATCACATCTGTTCCGGCCGGTGTTATTAAGAGCCTGTTACAATGTTATGTCTAGGGTGCACCCACCTCCGATCGTAATAACACTAACTTCTCATTTAATAGCGTGACCAGTGACCAAACTAATATCAATTCAAATCAAACAAAATTAAAGCAAATATACCGGATGTTCTGGGAAAAACCTTAAATGCTAGTTACTATAACCTATAATGTTATATCAGTTAAATGAGTGTGATAACGTCGTGTTATATAAGTTAAACGTTAACAGGTACAATATGGAGACCCTAGTAACGGCCTCCGCTAATTTAATTAACATAGTAAACATTTTCTATATACATAAACGATAATTTGGGTTTAGTTCGAAACATGGGTGTTTTAATTTTCAAAATACCGAAATCCATTACCGTTACTAAACTGAATTTCTAAATTAAGTTCAATAAGTTCAAACACATTTCAATCTGCGCCTCGCTTTACCCTATGTTTACTTTCATCACATCCTGTTTCCAAGTTCAATTAAAATTGTAATTGAGTTCAATTGAACTTTGAAGACAATTGATAGAGTTCACAGGAGTTTGGCAATTATAGCAAAATTACTTGTACGCAGGTACAAGGTGTTCTTCTATGTAAACTTTACTGGTTTCATTAGGTATGATAAAATGTAAGTCAATTAATGTTAACAAAAAACTTTATATGTGTTTGTAAGAGTTTACGGGACCCTATTACTAAACTAACCTACGCTGTCCCTCTGTCTGTGTGCCTGTCTTACATATAAAACGCTGTATATAACCATAGCAGTATAGCCAGTTCATATATTTCACTGAATGTAATGATAAGATAATGTCTATCTATCTCTATAAAATAGCTGCACCCCACAGTTTAACCGGCGCGACGATGGGTGATGATGATGATGAAAAGTACGTTATGGTCTTTCCAAGGCCTTATTAATCTACATATAAAACGTCATATACATTCGTTCAGCCGTTCTGGAGTAATTGGGTAACGAACCTCCATTCACATTGGCTTTTATTAAGATCTAAGATTACAGCGGAAATCCCAACTATGCAGGATGCAGGTATCCCATGAGAAAAACATAGAGAAACGCTCAGAAGACGTTATCTCAGAAGTAAAAAGACTAACAGCAAAAAATGGCCAAGTTTGGGGTGGGTTGACTCTAAATATTTAAAGTATCCGTACGGCTCCGTATATGAAACAGTCTTTCGGGTCCGACTCGAATTACGTCGAAAATGTAAACCTTTAACAGATGCTAT
The DNA here is from genome assembly GCA_917880725.1 of Selenia dentaria. Lineage (NCBI taxonomy): Eukaryota > Metazoa > Arthropoda > Insecta > Lepidoptera > Geometridae > Selenia > Selenia dentaria. The sequence goes on along the minus strand of OU862888.1, from coordinate 11,470,028 downwards.
GCAAAAAAATAAACGTCTAAATCTTTTTAGCACTTTTTTATGTAAGTTAAAACTATAAATCATGCAACTACACATAACCACCTTTTTTAAACTTGCGTGACATGCAATGTTCAATCAACGCACGTACTTTGGTTAATAACTCAATCGGCTAAAGTGGTTATAAAAGTTACATTTAGGTACTTACAAAATGTTGTATTTTAATATTTAGCATTTCTAAAAAGGTAAGAATATTCTTAAATGAATCATGTGGTCAAAACGACAAAGTTATTGTATTATCTTAATTTTACATGAGTGTCTCGTCTTTGTGTGTCTTCTTCTTCTTTAAATTTAACCTAACCGGTCAGATTTCGTCACTCATCTCCGTATGATAAATCAACACGATTGGCCATAAAGGAACATGTAAATTTTAAGTAGCTTCCTAGACTCATCACGACAAGGAAAGGCAAGGAGGCTATTCCAAGTTCCCGCATAGTAGCTATTATTTTTCCAAAAAAGAAACTTGTTGTTTTGCATCGTTTTGAATACATTCCATCAAACATGTTTAACATCTACTGTTTTGGATGAGAGTTGATCATCATCCCAGAAAAATAGTTCATAGCATATTTAGTCTAGCCATTCGTAACTGGCATCTAAATATACATATAACGGCCCCGAGATTGCCCTAAAAGGATAGGTGCATAAAAACTTAGAAGCTGAGGGTTCCAGGTTCGACCTGTGACCCGGGCTTATATTTATGTGATGAGCAGAAATATTTGTGGTCGGGTCTTGGATATTGTGATGTGTTATTGTGTGTTTATAGGCCAGTAAAAATAGAATTTAACTTTGCACTAAATTTTCGATCTAAATTTATTTTATAAGGCTTAGGATCACTTAGTGAGCATAAAATCACAAAATGCTGACATATCCAGGTGACGCCATAATCGCCATCTTGAAAAACGTTTTCGGCCGATATCCCAGAAACTATGTACTTTAAGGCAAAAGTCATGGAGACTATTATTATAGAAAATAAAATTTCGCATCTTTTATTACCAGTAAACTTTTTTGTAAAACTTACCGTTTACGATTTATGGTCCATTTAATGAACCGGTTTTTCTATCGCGGCCAATAATTCTTGAAATATTAGAGTAATCAATAAAATGTGTCAATCCATTCTTAAAGATCAGTTTATTCTCTACAAATTTTGTTTTCAACTTTTTTTTCTAATGTCCATACTTTTTGAGCTATAAGATGTTTAATGTTAGACTACCGGGCGTAAAGTTGAAAATTTCAAGATACGCATAGAAAATAATGGTACAAATTCAACAAATAAATTAAAAAAAATATCCCGATTGTTTATGTAGTTAACAATTAATACGGTTATCTGCTATAGAAAAAAAACCTTTGGGCTGCCGCGTCACAAGCCGAGCGTCGGCATTTCTATACTAAACGTCCTATAATTCAAAAAGAATGGACATTAGAAAAAAAGTTTAGAACAAAAGTTGTAGAGAATAAACTGATCTTTGTAATTTATTGCTCAGTAAGTAATCCTAAACCTAAAAATTTGGATCGGAAATTTAGTGCAAAGTTGACCCAAAAAAAAGTCTATTTTTACTGGCATATTATGCCTCCAGCGATATAATGGAATCCTAGTATGGGGTCGTTTTATGGGTGTAAACAATATTTATTTAAATTAAGAAATATTTATTGGCGGTCACTATGGAGATATAGAAAAGAGATTTTCGTATTTTTTTCTTGCACATCCAGTGGGTCTAGCACGAATAATTGCGTAAGTGTAACGTAACGTGTCATTCCGTGAAACAGTACAAACTGTACATTGTGCAACTGTGACACAGATATCTCATTGTTTGTGCTATGACCTCAGGATGGCGTCTACGTAACATTATGTTCTCCTTGTATTGTTTTTGTGTCAAATGATAAATAAGACGCATTTGTAAATGTTTACTTACCGCTTGGTGGGAATTCGTAGAAATACGCCGATCTCGGACTGAGGCAACTGAAACAAACGAAATAGTTTTCAGCCCATCTCAATGACTAAAAAGCTTTTTTACATATCATCACAATGCATAATCATATAATAGGTACTATCAGTAATATAGGTAAAGGTACCATACTCATATCTATACTAATATTATAAAGAGGAAAGATTTGTTTGAATGGAATAGGCTCCGTGTTTTTGGAATATAATAACAAAATATTTAATTATTAATAATATTATATATTTGAGTGCAACCCGTTTCGAATGGCGTCCCACAGCAAAACAACTTCATTTTCGATAATTTTTCGAAAAAAATTTCCGAGAGTGCTGTCAAACGATAATAGATATTATTAGTAACTGGCAAAAAACCATGTAAAGGACCGAATGCGTATTTGAAAATATCAGATGAATTGAAAATAATTACAATAATAATTTAATTATAATTCCCACGGAAAATCTCTCCGCGATATAATCAACGAAAATACAATTAAAGCGAAACTGCAGATAGCACATAAAAAAAACTACGAACGCTATTCGGGCATTCGGAAAATGGGAAATTAATCGACAACGACATTAACAATACCCGCGCTAATGATAATGATTGTCCGAAATGAGCTATGGTTAAATAAAACACGAAGAAACGCAAACGTACGCCGCTCCATGACTAACAAGTATTGAGTCCAATGGACCTAGTACTAACAGTTTTCAATCGTCATAATAATATTAGTCTTTGTTAGTACTTTGTACTGAGATGTTTTAATGGGCCATTCGGTGTTTCATATGAAATGAAAAATGAGGAGTTCCACCCAGATTTTTAAACTTTAAATTTCTACGCAGGCCTTCAGTGAACATTACACAGCTAGTCGACTATTTAGTCAAATTTATCCAGTATTTCATCTTTCTGCTAGGAGTTAGTAGAAGTATACCTAGTAATACACACTTATGCTGTATAGTAGACAGTATCAGTACCTTTATCTAAGGATTGGAGGGACACGGCTCGTTTGTATATTGGTCGACAATTTTGCTCAGTTGATTTACAGTAGCGCGTCTACCTTTTTAGATTTTTCAATGGTAATGAGTATTGGGATAATGAAAACGTAAAGAAATCATTTGATGTGTCCGCGTTCGATAAGGTTCGTTGATTTGGCCTTGTTTGTTTTCGATAATCCATTATGTATACCTTGTTAATACAAATTCAAACATATTGAGAGAGGTACTATTTGTTAACGAATTATTTGGGTTTGAGGGTATCCTATGCTTGTGTATAGTATACCTATATAGTATACATAGTGCGTGATTATTACTATGATTCTCAACACAAGTAAAATTAAAAAAATCTAACTAAATGCAAAAAAATAAAATAAAAATCAAAACTAAACAAAAAAATTAATAATTAAAATAAATTATTGAACCTTGTCACTTGTACCACATACCACTCCGTCAACCTATTCTGTACCTACTTTAGTTTGCGCTTACACACTGAATTTGTATGTAATCCATGATTACCTTCTATTTTTGTATACAAAATATTTGTATTAATTAATTAATGCTTAAATAGATTTAGCTTGTAAACCAATATTTTAAATAAAAAGGTGCTTTGGTTAAAATATCATTAAATATACTAACTAAATGGCAAAATTAGCCAATGTTTTAGTAGGTACCTATATACCTTTGGTTTATTTTGTTAGTTCTTAGGTTGTTAATTATAAGATTGTTTCTGTATACATCGTTACTTAAATATTAAACTATTAATATGTATACTTCATATTGTTAAGATAAGGAAGAGCGGGTCTACCTGGCACAGGTATTTCACTATACCTAAAAGGTAGTCCCCACCTCATTTTTTAAAATGCTCAGAAATGAAATAAACGATTTATTATTATTATTATTATTCCTTTTATTCAAAATAAATCACGGATTTCATCCGGTCCTTTACAAAGGCATAAGTGGGGCTGTAGCCAACACTTAGAGGCCTGTTTGGTATAAAAAATACAAAGTAGTATAAAATAAACCAGAAACTTTTGGATGGATGGTGACATGGTATATCTATTATAAAAATGGGTAAAATGACAAGGCTATTAAAATGATTTTATTAGTGATAAAAAGATAGTGGGCTATGGAAGAGACTACGGCACCTGCCAAATTCAGTCTCATTTTAAAAATTTTAGGCAGGTGGTGACTTGCCACCCACTAAACGGGCCCCCCATAAAGGCCACCATGAATGGTGACAGAAAGGGCAACGTTGGTGTGGCTGATTATTATTATTATTATTATGATTATTATTATTATTATTATTCCTTTTATTCAAAATAAATCACGGATTTCATCCGGTCCTTTACAAAGGCATAAGTGGGGCTGTAGCCAACACTTAGAGGCCTGTTTGGTATAAAAAATACAAAGTAGTATAAAAAACCAGGAACTTTTGGATGGATGGTGACATGGTATATCTATTATAAAAATGGGTAAAATGACAAGGCTATTGAAATGATTTTATTAGTGATAAAAAGATAGTGGGCTATGGAAGAGACTACGGCACCTGCCAAATTCAGTCTCATTTTAAAATTTTTGGGCAGGTGGTGACTTGCCACCCACTAAACGGGCCCCCCATAAAGGCCACCATGAATGGTGACAGAAAGGGCAACGTTGGTGTGGCTGGCTAAAGGGTGTATTATTATTATTATGATTATTATGTATGTATTGGAAAGGCACTGCAGTTTGAGATATTTCTGGGCGATTAAGCTTCAAAAGGCAATGACTGGGTTGAACAGTGCAATAGCACGCAAAATCCGCTAAAAGGTCTGCGAAGGCCATGAGCAAACGTGAATAAAGTGATGTTTACCATGTGATTCATTTTTTCTAATTTTATATTGTTGACATTCGGCATACCGATAAATAGATAAGTTATGGATTGATTTAAAGTATATTATTATAAGAACCTCAAGAGCTTGAACCATACTTTTAAGTCCAAATGATGTCAGTTTTTAAACAACTTCAGTTAAGGAGGAGTTGCTGTTTGTTTTGGTTCACCGATTTCTTAGCCAAATGTTGAACGATGAAAAAATATCTATGGTTTTCATGATTCTTCTTATCCTTAGTTTCTTCTTAGTTTTTAATTATTTTTAACAAATCGGATCTGATGATGGGATCCCATAGAAATCGAGGGCAACCCTGAAATTTTATAGGCAATTTACTACGTTATTGATATATTTTCATAATCTCTTCAAGTATTTTGTCTGAGAATCATCATTTCATGCGAATGAGCTGATGATGAAAAGTATAACTCCTTAAATATGAAAAGTCAATAATAGAATACAAGCCGGTTTTTCTAATTTTTCAAATTGTAATCCTTTAAATAGTACAACTAAGGGTTTATGTACATTTTGTATCAATAGACTAATGTTATCTATTAAGCACATATGAAGTCTAAAATATCCTAAACAATACCACAATTGTTTTCCAATATACCAAAACAGGATAATAGATATTTATTATATCGGCACCAATTCGGCACAATCGATATTCATTGCGTTCCATTGCACGGAGCTGATATGATACAGGTTATTCTGATTTATTGTCAACCGGAAATGCGAATATTGGCTTGCGGATAAATGTAATCGTAGAAAATTGCGGTGGGTAGTAATATCGCTTTGACAATGCTGAAAATAAAAATAATTATCGGCTTTCTTACACAGCAAGTGAATGTGAAGTTATTAACTGATTCATTAGGTATATGGGCTGACCCGCTAGTGGCTTCACTCGCTAGGTCTATGGGATACGAAACCACTGAAATAAATTGACTGTAAACAACTTAGGGGTGAATTGTCCAAAAATATTGACTTAGTTTTAAGTTTGTAGGCCCAGCGCTTTAGACTCCACGTTGACGAATCAGTCAGGCAGGACAAGTAATTATAGTAGCGACTGCCCGCGATTCGTTCGCGTAGTCGCTTGTCGCTTCCCATCTTTTCTATTGTTTTAATGTAATTACCCTTATACAAAGTATTAGAAAACTATTAAAAATAGTTGATTGAAATCGGTAAAGCAGTTCTTAAGTTATAGCGTGACCAGGAGAAATAGGGGTTCATTTTTATCATCATCATCATCGTCATCTCAGCCCTAGCACGTCCACTGCTGAACATAGGCATCCTCCAAAATTTTCCAAAAGGATCGGTTGGTAGCGGCCTTCATCCAACGTCGACCTGCGACCTTTATCAGGTAGTCTGTCCACCGCGTCGGTGGACGACTTACGCTGCACTTGCCGGTCCATGGTCGCCACTCCAGAACCTTCCGGCCTCATCGGCCATCTGTTCTGCGTGCTATTTGCCCTGCCACTTTAACTGGCTAACCTTCTGGACTATGTCGGTGACTTTCGTTCTTCTACGGATCTCCTCATTTCTGATCCGATCACGTAGAGAAACCCCGTGCATATAGCCCTCTCCATAGCTCGTTGTGCGACTTTAAGCTTATTTATGAGGCCCATAGTTAGAGAACACGTTTTAAGTGCCATAAGTCATCACTGGTAGCATACATTAGTCGAAGTCTTAAGGCACTGAGTTATTTTTGACGAGAAGACTTCGTGAAGTTTCCGGAAGGCTGCCCAGTCGAGTTGGATTCGACGATTAACCTCTTTCTCGAGGTTGGACCTGCCTAGTTTGACTGTCTGTCCAAGGTAGTATGTGTATTCATCAACAACTCCGAAAACTGAGTTCCCAACTGATATTGCGCTAGGCACAACATGGGCATCAGACATAATATTCGTCTTGTCCATGTTCATCTTAAGGCCAACCGTCGTAAGGCCAACCGTCGTAAGGCGTATCTATACGTTGGAAAATTCGATGGAGGCCTTCGAGCATTGTACTGAGGTCTTCTATGGATTCAGCCATGACTAAAATATCGTCGGCAAATCGAAGGTAAGTGATGTATTCGCCGTTATTTGTATTTGTATATGTGCATGTATTGACGCCAAGACCTTGTCATTCCAGGAGCTTGAAGGCGTCTTCCAATACAGCGGTCAACAGTTTCGGAGAGATAACATTTTTATATGTACAGATTATCCGAGGTGTCCCCCGCATGGAGATGATGACGCATAATATCATATGCCTGTCCTGGGGATTAGGGGAAATAATTGGGTTAGTTTCTAGTGAGAAATTATAGACTAATTGATAGTTTATTCACAAAACATAACCATTTAAGTATCCTCCCAATGCCGGATTAGACCTTTTCTCTTAGAGAAAAGAGCATAAGTATATGAGTATATAATCTACCACGTGATGTCTTTCGCGCTCTTTAATTGATATTTTATTTTAAGTTTACTCATTCAGAATAAAGAACTTATAGACAAAAACTATTGAAGCTAAAAGATCTAAGTCTCATCGCTTAGCAAGTATCATGGGCTTGAGTGACGATTTATATGTGCCGTGCGTTTCTCCAATGGTTCGTCGTTGCGCTCGTCGACGAGCTCACCGATGTCAAATACTTCGGAGATATGATATCGCCCTTACTTACACAAGGTTATTTTTCCCACGTTTCTTGTCATCTCGACGTTGTTTCACGGATGTTGTTAAAGATGCAACGATGTTTGCTCTTAGCAAATCGCACGGCAGGTAAAAGCTTGCTCATCGTGGTACTTACAGTCCTTAAATATATAAAACAACAATATGGCCCATATTACTCAAAGATAATGTAGCAAACTAATTGAGAAAGAATTTTTGAAATCGGTCTAGGTGTTTAAGTTTATTCGTTATGGTGATGAACGGTGATGATGGTGAATAAAAATATATAGCCTATGTTACTCGATAATATAGCATTCTAATGGTGAAAGAATTTCTGAAATCGCTTCAGAAGTTTATGAGTTTCTTCGTTATGGTTATGGATGAATCAAAATATTATAGCCTATACTCATTAGGCATAATGTACGATTCTAATGAAAGATAGCGAAAGAATTTATCTAATCGGTCTAGTAGTTTTGGAGCCTATTCAATTCAAACAATTTTTTTCTTTTTATATCAGTATATTAAAGTATAGATGTAGTCTATAAGAAATAAATTGACTTCCCCTTGGGGGGTGAATTTCCCAAAAATATTTCCTTAAAGGACGCTTACAACGTAAAAGGCATCAACTGCCAAGATTTTAAGTTTGTAGTCTGGTTTAGGCTCGAGGTTGACGAACCAGTCAGACAGGACAAGTTACTTAATATACGTATATATAGAATTATCAGTTATTTAAAATACTCAAAATGTCACGTAATAAATACTCAATCAGTATAATCACAAAAAATAAAGAAAATGTTTGTGAACAGCTTATTTATAGCACATTGTGTTATATAAAATAGTAAAGTTATATGATTATTAACGGGATATTTACCTCGAAATGCCAGAATTTCAATCGAGGTGATGGTTTTCAACTCGCCAGTGCGTGGAATCCAGTATTAGGTTGTTTTAAAAATAAAAGTCCGCGTTCAAAATGTGTTCAAAATACTATACGCAGTGATACAGTGAGTGTGTTTTGTCGGGACTTAGGATCGAGTTCGAGTTCCAGTGATAACCGTAGCAAAAGACTAAGAAAGAGGGTAGATCGTTATGTCTGCACCTAACTTTTAAACTTTATGACCAACCACCCGCATTCTTCAGTCTTCCCGTGAACATGGTGCATGTAACTGCGCCGAAATATCGGGAGCTCATTCCACAACCTTACCACGGTAAATATCCCGTTAATAATCATATAACTTTAGAGAACAACCGTGATAGTTTAAAACAGTATAAAATAGTAACTTGAAGAGAAGAATCAATAAATTTTAATGCATTATCGAAAACGTGTCTTGGCTTACTAGATAAAAGAAACAAAGTCAACCGAGCTAGATTTCAGCAACATTCTTTAAAACCGGACTTACAACTAACAAGTGAATTTATCATCTTGACCAAGTTAAACGAAATAAAGTCTAGTTTACATTTTTTTATACCAGAAACGGAAATCACTCACGTAAATAAGTAAGATCTTTTCATCTATAGTTTCAACCACATTCGGTGGCTTTTTTTCAAAGAGAGTGCAAAAAAGCTCGCGGTTGCGACTCGCCTCGCATACAGTGTGAGAGTGCAAACGTCTGACTATTTTACATGAGTGATTCCCATGACTCGTAATAAAAACATGTGTAAAATATGTTAGTTTTAAAGGTAAATAATTAGTTACTTAATTAGATAGATAGATAAACTCTTTATTGCAACACCACATTATAAAATAGCTCAGAGCGATCTATTTCAGACAACCATGCACGGAAAGAAATATGTAATGCAATTAGCTTTAGCTATAGCATATTTTTATAGTTACTCTGCAACTATATATTGAATAGATTTTATTGTTTGTGATTCATCTGCATTACATACACCTAATTAAACCCATTTTAATTAAGATAAACTTATCATACATTTCAAATTTCATGAATCACATATTGTATATCTTATTTAGATCGTTTTAATGAAAAGCGAAACAAATCTGTACAAGAGATACAATTAACAATTTTGGAAGAGATTTTAAGTTTTTTCTAAATATTTTTGATCAGATTCGATTACAACGATTAAAGAGTCAGCAAGTTACAAGATTTTAATGTAGTGTTAGAAAGAAAAAGAAGAGTAGCGGGAGGATATGGTTACAAAAAAAATTGTTTGCATTCAACTTTGAGCCCTTACTGGAATTTAGAGATTGAATGAGTGTAGTGTTATAGACATCCTACGTTCCTAACAATTTTGTAATAATAAATCAGGACGCAACGACGAGCGCACTGCACACAAAACCCTGAAGACCTGCCCCGTCGAATTAGCTCAAAAAATAAATGTAGCAATTTTCCTTCAGAATTTATTGGGGAAGGTCACTGGCAGTCAACATTTTGTTTTGTGTGGTAATCGGTCTGTTGCGTCATCTGCCATCTTGTTATAAGTTTAAATTTTAGTGTATTGAATAACTCGTAAACTAACTCACACGAAATATAGTTATAACATAAGTTTATTCTCTCTCTCTTATCTCTCTTTTTTATACCTATGATCTTTGTGTGACATGTGACCTACGCGAGTCCCTACAGCTTTTCTGTATATCAGCAAGTATGCGTAAGCAACATGCTTGGCCATGACAGTAGCAATACCTAGAGCTTTTAGCTAAAGTTTTGCACAGTGATCATTACCTCGAAATCGTAAAACCATGAGGAAACCCCAGTTTAGACGGTAGTGTACTTTCTAGTGCTCGCCTGGCTATCACATGCAAGCCTGAAAATCTGTCCCTAAGCACTAAACAGTGTTTCCGGCTAATGTTCTTAACAACCAATCATCATTCTAGGTCACCAAAAGTTTAGTTTTGCAGCCAAGTTCGACCATAACTGAAGCGCTCGCAGCGGAGCTTGACATGGCGATCTTAACCAATCAACAAGTTAAGCAACGCTTGCTTCGGCCAGGACCTGGATGAGTGACTGCTAGTGGCATTATTCAACTGAGCGCTTCCGTGTTTCAGAGCGCACGTTACGCCGTCGGTCCCGATTGTTTGTCTTAGGACAACAGTTGTTAGGCTATGTCGAAGGCATTCGGGCTGCCTGAAAACTTCTACACGGGTTGGCCACTTGCCTACCCTCCATGCTACACTGGGCCCGCGTGGTGGATTATAGCCTTACTCTTCTCTCAGGGAAAGCTCCACTCAACGGAACATAATGGGCTGATTATGTGTCCGATCATCAAATACCATCAAATGAGATAACAGACAAAGTCTAAGGTATCAATTATTTAAAAAACAGGTAATTACTGTTATGTGCTATTCAAGAACTCACTTGCCAAGCAATTCTCTTAACCACGAGAAGGTTAGTTAGTATTGTTCTAGTCAAAAGGCAGACACTGGGATGCAACATCCCAAGTGGGTACTGTGGGTGTTTAAAAAAAATACGGCAATATATTAACCGTTTCACATTATCAGTTATTTGAAATGATCATTGCAGTACATATTCCTCACTCTCACTTCAGTAAAATTCAACGCTAAAACCAATTTATTACTCAAGTGCTACCTACATAAACGTAAGTTAGTGCAAAACAGACTATAGTAAGACGACAAACGTAAGTACTATGCGTATACTCACACTGTACGTATACTGTAATTGTAACGAAGCTTACGAAGCTCGCGCATTTATTTAGGCACTTAGATAAATCCCGGCTTGTTACAGCGAATTCTACGGGTTCCGTATCTAGCTGGTACACGTTTCCCGAAGCTGGAGTGTGAGTGGTCTGAGTAGAAGCGATAAACGGAAATAAAAAGTATTTCATAAGCGTTTAACTTTTATTCGATTTTGGTATCTTTGGATGGATATTTCAGAAGGTTTTTACTTGCTGATATTTTGATTTATTAGAAATAATAAAAAGGTAGCTATTAAAAAATAATAATTAAAGTCTAACCTTTTCCGCAAAAATTGTGCACTTAAGAAATTCACATCAATAATACGTACGATGAATCTTAACTACAAGCGTAAAAGACAGAGAACCAGACTTTATGATAAACAAGTTGTTCCGAATAATTCAGTTAGGTAGTATTAAAGACATAGCTTATAAAGCACTTTACACAATATATTTATTTAAATATTTTAGGAGCGGTATGGTACTTCTTTAATCTGCTTATTAAATAGGTTTATTAAAACAAAACCTCTTTTCAATTTTTTTGGGTTTATAACGGACCCTTTGTTAGCTTTCCTCCACTTTGGATACACATTTTCAAATTACAAGTTTTTGCCCTAGTTTTTAATCTAAAATTAAACTTAATTTAATAAGTTTTAAATTGAGGCCAATATAAATTGATCCCTACATAAACTTGTTCTTTTATACACAAAGATATACAATAACACAAAAAGGTTTTCTACGGGATGGGCAAGTTTTTTGCCTGATTATTAGCGTCACACGTGCCTGTAGCAGTTGCAGTGTGACTCAAATCTGTAAGATCAAACTTCTGCATGGCACTACATTATTAAAGCATAGCTGTTCAGCCCCATTAAACAGTAACTTCTGATATTCTATGCCAGGGTCGCCAAGTAATTTTGAGTGGGTCCGGGATTTTATTGAAAATATAAGTACCTAATTGTTGTTTCTACTTGGATACCAAGTCTAAAGATTCACAGAAGAGCAACTTCCCATGGAAATACGTTACTCGACTTCTAAAAGATGTTTCAGGATAGGGACTCCGTGGCCAGTCAAAGCACACATAATGTGACGTAATGAAGAAAATTATTAAAGCCAACCGTCTTGCCATAGAACATACATGCCAAAGAGTACCTCAAATATGCAACCACTGTAAAACATGTTTCTCACTATCTAGTCTATTTTATCTGTATTCTCTAGTTCACTAAACTATCTTTCATCATGATTAAATCGCTCTTAACATCTATAACCCTACCCGATTCTCGCTTCTGTTAGTATGATTGCCGTCTACATAGTGTTAATTGAGTAACGACTGCGTATTTCGTATTTAATGTCACTACAGGAGCCGGCTTGCGTATGTTTTGGTACTTTATTTTATTAGGTGGAATGCGGGAGCGTTAGCTGGAATACTAGAGTAATATCGTTAGGCCCGAAGTTGTAATGACTGCGGTGTGTTTGTACTCCTAGATGGTTGTTTAGGTTTGTTGGTTGCTTGGAAGGTGTAAAAGTTGCTTTAGAAACAACTTGCTTGAACAAATCTCTTTCACTTGTTTAATCATTTTCTCCGCTCATCAAACTCTACTTGGTGTCATACAATCATATTTAAAACCATTATTTTTATCTTTCTATATTGCTTTTCTTACATTCCTCTTCTTTTAAAATGTATATAATATATACTTTACCATATGTAACTCACTCGCCCACAAAGCAAGTGTTAGCGGAGCATCGGTGTTGTAACCTATAATGAGCAACTCGTTCATTTCTCCTTACTTTAAACTTAAAGAGTTGTTAGCTCCATATCAAAATTCAATTTCAAATCCATTCCATTCCATCCATTTCAAAAATTTTCGAGAATTTCGTGTTAAAATTATCGCTATGATTTCGTTAGTTTGTAAAGTAGGTTATCTAATTTATCTTCTCTGTTTATTTGTATCAATCCATATTCAATTTGTATTACTTAGGTGAAATTTACATAAGACGTAGGTTCGTTACTTAAGGTTTGATATAGGCAATTTGAAAAGGTTTGTCTCGGGTACGTGTCATATCCAGTGTACTTAGGTACATATTTGTTCAAAGATCCTAATATGGTCGTGAATAGAAATTTATTCATGTATCGTCATATTGAGAGTTACATTATTTGCAGTTTTCAATGCTTTGACATTTAAATAGCACAGTATTTTAAGTTTGCTGTGCTGACTACACATATTCTTGGAATATTCTTGGAATCGGAGTATGATTTCTGAGAAAACTATTCTATGTATTATTGGCCAAATATAGCGACTGGCGAGTCTGCGGATTAATAGTTAATAACGAAGAAAACAAGTGACATAATATAAAAATGTGTAAGGTGGTAGCTTATATTCCTGGTCAATATATAGGATACTTTTGATCCCGGTAAATAAAAGAGTTCCCGTGGCATAGTTAAAAAATGTAACTAACCGTATTCCGCGAGGCCGCTGGCGGGTCAGCTAGTGTATTAATAAGAGTAATACGATAAGAATACAATTGCGAGCAGTAGAGTTCTACTGCTCTTAAAGAATATATAGACCGCTCGAAACCTCTAACCCGAAACATGATCTAGCTACTGCTGTTGTGCTGACGGCAGAAGCACAAAGTGCCACTATCGGACACCCATCTAGTATTGATCACTACAATATTTGTTTAATTTCAAGTGAAGTTGATAACTTACGAACGACTTACAGCGCTTCTCTAATAACTATACACGCTGCGTAGGTATCAACTTCCATTTCGTTATTTCTATACTATACAACCCATTAAATTTCTTTATTCATTTCAGATTCATATCTGCATTCAAATGCAGTCAATTACATTGCACGTAACTAATTTATAAGACTGTTCGTATTTTATTTATTTTATTTTATTTTATTCTTAATTCGTTGCTTGCTGCATTTACAGTATGAAACCAATATATGTATGTATATCGAGCTATCTGTATTTGCAATCGAATCCTTTACTGGGTTATTCATTAGGAAAGTATGCTGTGTTTGGCAGGCTGGATATTCACGGACGTACAAATATCACCTCATGTGTCATCTCGTGATATAACAATTGATAATATTAACAAAAAAATTAAATTGCTATTATGACTTTAGTATTTGGATATTCTTTTTAACACTAGCTTTGCTTGGATGAGTGATCGATGATTTATCAAGCTTGTTTATTTCTTCTGTGAAACAGCTCAACTGCTATCCGGGCATAAGCACTCACTATGTTTTGTGTGATATAATAATCCTTAGTGCAAGCAACATGTGACTTTACTTGTTTTACGAAATTGTTAAAAACCGTTAAGTAACAAGTTATGTGACATATGAATAATTAGTAAATGTAAACTATTGATTTTTTGACGAGCGTTAATACGCGGCATAAATTACCCTATTTTTTATTGCGTAAATTAAGTTGATTGTATTACAGTTTAAAGGGATTGCAGACTTAATTATTTCCTACTATATTTCCTACGCGCTCCTCAAAAACAAAAAAAAACTTTACAAACTAATTATCAATAATTTCATCGACCCGTAAATATGCACCCGTGTGCAAAAATATAATAGGCATTATGTTTTTAAGAATATAAAGTAACACACGAGTAACTACTACTAATCAATTATTTAATAAATCTTATATAGCTTATCAAATATGTCGGATAGATAGTCCCGTGAGCGCTCGCTTTACATATTATGCAAAGAGAAACATGTTGCTGCATAACGCTCCTAACATTTTGCTATATTCTTAAATATCTTTGTAGGTTCAAATGTGACATTGTTACATGAAAACGAATTTGTAGTGCACAATTATAATTATTAACTATTACACACATTTCTCAGTTCTTGTTTATAATTCAATCAACCGTTTTATCTGAACGTGAAAAACCCCCTTTTAGTATCATTCTCATTGACATTTACTAAAGAAGACGTATCAGTAGAAATAACGATTCAGGAAGTACTTGGACCTGCTAAAAGTTACTTTTTTCTGTGGAAAGTACATTAAGTCAAGTTGAGTGGCTGGAATCATATGAATGGTATCACGCGTACGGCCAGTCATATAGACAAGATATATTTTGATAACCCTTTACTTAGTTTTACTTAAGAGGCTGTACTGCCTCATATTGATTCAGTATTCACTTAGAAAGAAATATTTGTTGCGTGAACTCGATGTCATTCAATTTCTTAATTCCTAAAATTATTTCTAATTTTATTCTGCCTAGGAAAGAGAATGCCACTAAATTTACAATTATATGTTGATGTTCTGAAATGTGATGAAACTTAGGTATAATCTAGCATAGGAACATAATGAACTGAACAAACCGTGTGTCTAACCGTACTACTATTTTAAACATATTTGGCATTTTCGTTCATAAGAGACAATTTTCGTTGATAACATTTATAATTTGTCAAGGTTACTGTTGGAGCGAAGCACTATGTTCGTTGCGTTGATTAGGTTGGACGTTATCTCTGACATTTCAGTCGATGATTGTTGAGTTGCTAATGTTACGGAAAGTAGGCTCTTAAGGTTAGAAAGTAACCTTGTTGTCGATACTATAAATCTAGCGGCTACTTTACCTTCTTCCTCTTATATCCACCCTCTTTAACCGTTCACTCTATAGGTATACAAGTAACAGTTCGTCGCGTCATTGTACTCATGAATGTTCAGCCTTACCAATAGCTAATGAGAACATGTTGTCCAAGCAGAGTGCTTCTAGACCTAATTAGCATCTCTCAACATTCCAGATTCAGTACGTGGGTTTAAATGTGACTGGATAGGGATATCGTAGGAGTAAAGACAAGAGAGCAAATTTATAGTAAATTTACTCTTACCTTGTAACGGTTTAAATGGAGCGCGCTCGGGCAGCCAATTCGTATTTTGTCAAATATGCTATACAATGAAATGTATCAAGGGCACGCTACGCGTCAGACACGCATCTCGGGGTCTTTACTAAACCCAGCTACTATGTTTACTAATATGTTTAACATAGAAAGCAAACATTTGCTAGCAGTTCAAGCATGCTGCTATAATATTTAGTTTGTTTTTGATCCAGTACACTATACGACAGGGATACGATTACGTTACACTTAAGCAAATTTTCCTGTTATCCTGTTCAAAATATCGTCATTTTTTTCATTACTAATTGAAATAGGAAAACATTAACCTTCATGGAAGTGACTGAAAGTATTACTTAAATAGATCGTATAAACTTGTATATAAATCTAAAAAAATGCGAGAAAGCATGCTTTCAGACAATTTATGTCATCTTTGAAGATTTGTAACCAGAAGAACGAAACATGTACTCCGTATGTATTAATAATAAAGAAACAGAGTCACAAAGTAATCTTTAATCAGAATTCCTTTGAGGATTTCCATTTAAGCTGTGCCATAAAGCTGATCAAAACGACACAAGTAAATTAGCAAACCGTACTAGATAATCCGAGCAAGTATTCAGAAGTCCTTACATACGGACAATTTCTTTGAAAATCCCGGACATATCCATCAGTTGGTTAATTTGAATTTATTTTACTGCGAGCATGCAAGTAATGATACCTTTGCATCGCATACATTCATGTGACACATGGTCGTTGCGTTTGATGAATATATTGCCGAGCGTTCTTAGAAACCACCCAACATAGTGGATTAATGGCTGAAAATGATACGACAATGTTGGGAAGCAATCTCAAGTTTTGCTTTTGTAATTGTACTTGGGTGATGTATCCCATTCATGATACCTTGCACACTTCACTTTATTTAGAAACGCATTTTACTAACTTGGTATTGCGTATATTTAGCTTGCTTAATATTGATACTGCTTTGTTTAATTATTAGATCAGTAAACACACAAAACTGGTTTTATTTATGTACAAAAATAAAAATCACTTTGTAAAGAAGGACTTTTGCATAGTCCGCCTAGGCAAGAACCACACCTTTGCCAGTTATTTAACCATAAAGCAGTAGTGCAAACATTACTGGGTTTTGTTGAAGGGCAATGTTTACAATGAAAATACAGTGCACGTGTTTTAAACATCTGATATCTCAGGATGAGCGCAGTTCTTTGACATGCAGGGTTTTGAACTCGTGTAGTTTCAAATGTTGAATGGCACTGAACCGTTATAGGCATGCATGATGCTTAACATCAGCGAGAGTGCTCGTCATGTCAGTGATTTGGCTCTATGTATTTTGGAACGCGGCGGTAGGCTTTAAAGTACATTATAATGAAAAAATTGACGTTCATAAGTGCGTCTTTGATGCCTAAATTGAATAAATGATTTTGACTTTGACTTTGACTTTGATTGACATAAAATAAATGTCAGTAAGTCAGCCAGGTAAAGTAATATAATGATTATACAAAATTAAAACATTGTTTAAACGCTATAATCTGAACTGAATCTTACTGAAGTCTGGTTGGTGCTTAACGGCCGTTTTCAATATCCTATCTATCGCCGGTTTACCTTACTAGAGATAGATATTTGACACTGTTTGTATGGACGTTATGTCAAATTTATATCGGTAGTAAAGAAAACTATGGATAGATAGAATATTGAAAACGGCCGTAAGAGCTGACGTAAACATAGCTTCATTAAATAATAATAAAAAACGTATAAGTTGAAATAAAAAACGGAACTGAGAACTTGAACTTTCGTTAGTTTGGAAAAAATCGTTTGCGAATCCTGGTGTCCGTACATCTTTGCACCACTATGAACAAACGTGGAGGCCGCCTCTGTCGCCAATCGAACGTCTGATTTCAATTTAGATTAGCGACTTATACATGCAGCGAAAAGCTTATCTAACAAGTACACCTGTTAAAGTCGAAATAATTTATGAGTACGTACCCTGGCTGCCTCGTTAAAGTGTAAACCGCGATTTCCTTCTCCTATAGAGAATTGAGGATAAACTTGTAGATTGGGAGGTGGTGTTTACTAAGTTCACAGTTAATAGTTGTGTTATAAAATTGTAACAATATTAAATATCACATGATTAATATACAATTTTATCGTTTGGACGCCATAGTAAACCGCTATATGGAATTTCCATCCATTGGCGCCCGTTAATCTGGCGATGTCGTCGGCCCAACTAGTGGTCCTATGACACGTCTTCAGTTATGAGCGACACTTGGATACCTTTCTTCCCCATTTATAATTGTCAAACGATTTAGCCTGACCATTACGATATCAATTAGGAAATTATGAGAGCTACTTGGGTGATTTTGGTTCTATGGAGTATTGTCTATTAGTTATGTTTTAGTTATGTCATGTTAATACTTTCTGAACTATGAACTTTTTCTTTCTCTTTCTATAGCATGTATACTGTGCCTGTGAGTTTGTTTCATACCTTTGCACGAGTAAACGGCTAAACGATATTATTAAAGTTGGTGGTTACCTACCCAGACCATCACCATTTACAACCACGCGTGTACAACGGTGGACGGTTATTTATAGAAAAATCAAAATATGCATATTTTAAAGTTCCTAACAAAATGAGTTACTAAGTGAATTTACGAGTAAGAAATTCCTGCAACATCTCTCAGTCTACAATCTTAAATCCAGTTCCCTAATGGCAACATTGATTACGAGTTATTGTGATTGCGTTGTTTCAATTCAATGGGGCTTTTAGTGCGTGATTTGTGCACTTTTAAAATCGTATTGCTGATCGTATATCGTATCAAAAGTATTTTATTGCTAATTGTTTTATTCATAAGTTGTCTCTCTTTACCAAAAGTAATGCTTGTAACTAAACTAAAAATTTTATGATTGTATTGGTATATAAATTTTTTTGGAGCAAATTAACAAAAGCATAAAATATGATTTATATTTGTCTATTCAAATTTTAGTATACCCCGTAGTATAGCAATTACTTTGTTTTATTTTTGTTTCAAAATAGGCTAGACAACTCATAAGCAATTGTGTAGGAGGTTTTATTATAGTATTAGAATATATATGTATTAGCAAAATTTCGGGGTTTGTTCAATCATTTAAAAGAAGGCTACGCAAAGTCACATAATACTAATATTAAAATAGCTGCTCGATTATTTAAAACGAAATTATTTATAAAGGAGAAATAATAACAAATAATACGCTTAAAACTAAAAAAACGATTCCGATATAAATTAAATGTTCGAGAGAAACAATAATGTGCTTTTAGATTAAGTAATTTGAAATCCAGTCGGAGATATCCAACATTTGAAATGAATAAAATTGAATGATGAAGTATAAAATCGTTTATGCATATGATTATAATATATAAAGATTCCGAAAATATATAAAATGATTATATATTTTCGGAATCAACGTTTAAACAATTTTATTTCAATGCTCTTATCGATTGGTTCTGGTATTTTTTATGTTATTTAAATTTAATATGGAGAATTACAGCTGCCATAATTATAATTGGTTATTGGTTGTTAAGAATGAAGTTATAAAATTATTATCTATCGAATGATAAGTACGAGCATGTATTGGTATATTATCAATCTTGACAGTCAATGTAACAAAAACATATCAAAATTCACCAAACTGTTTAGACCGTAGGACGCGCATAAATATATACCTAACCTTAAAAATAAAAATTAAAAAACAACAACTTTTGGGCAGGTAACAACAAACACTCACCTCTGATAGTTATGGGGCTGGTTGTGTATCAAGGGCTGTGTTGGCTGCGCGAGTAGCAACTGCTTCTGCTGCTGCTGTCTTTGCAGCATCTGCTTCCCGAAGACTCCGTAGCCGAAGCCGTAGATTTCATCTTCTTCCTTGTCGGTGAGGCAGCTGGACGGCTGCAGGGAAGAGAACTGTGTTGGTATGTTATACTTGGACTTTTAACTCACAGGAAGAACAATGTATAGTTATGGATATAATTGCTTAAATGCATGCAAGAATTGCGCGGAGTTGAGAGTGTGGTCACCATGTAAAACGTAAGACACGTTTAAATATAAGCGCCGACTGAATGCGTTTTGTGAAATAAGAGTATTATTCTTTATTTGGATTATAATTGCCATGGGATTTGTACAATGACTTATGATGGAACAAGCTAAAAACAACAACTAAATACGTTAACGATACATATTTTCGTGCTCGGCCCACTGAGCTTAGAACTGCCGTGCGATTCTGTAATGATTCGTCGACGAGCTCACCGTTGTCAAATACTTTATGATATATCGCCCTTGTACATAAGGTTGCTTTTCAGCGTTTCTTGTCATCTCTTCATTTGTTTCAAGGATGTTGTCAAAGATGCAACGATGGTGGCTCTTAGAGAATCGCACGGCTGAAAGTACGTGACACTGTACTGTGGGTCTAGCACGAATAGCTGCGTAAGTAAAACGTAACGTCTTGTTGACGTGACTATATACAAACTGTCATTTATCTAGGACAACTGTGCCACAGATAAGTCTTAGTTTGTGTGCCGAAGCATGGCGCGTTGACGCTTACGATATGAGTATATTTTCGCAAATTGTTTGTGCTACGGCATCTGTATTTGTTACCCCAACATAGTGCTTGAGCCGCATTGGCTCAACAATTTCACTTCCTACAACCTATCATAATTATTGTAGTAAAATATTTAACTTCTTAATTTCAAAGACGTTCATCTGTAATATTTTAATTCCAAAGTCAAAACCACGTTGATTTCTGATTTTTAATAACATTTGATGACATATTCAAAAGCCACAGAGTAACATTAACACAGAGTATAATATAACATTGATGATTACCCGATATTCATTCACAACACTTATAAAAGCGTAATACATAGTCACAACTGTCATACAAAACATTAGTGAAGTATCACTGAACACAAAATGTGCGAGCGTGACATAAAATGTCACTTATGTCAGCGTCGAAGTGACTACATATATTTTAAAATGTCGTTCGAGAAATTGGTTTTAAGTTATAACGATTATAAAAATACACTTTGATGTTACCTACCATATGTGTACACATATTTTGTATCATCAGAGCGTGACTACCTAAACTTAAACGGAACTATAGCTAAATAATATAACACATAGTTTTAAGTGGTTATGTAGGCTCCTACTGTACATCTAAATATCTGTTTTATTTTATACAGTATACATTTTTAGAGGTTTCTAACTTTTCCTCGAAGATCTTCCTGATGCTTGCGTGCATAGTTACTATCCCACACGAACATTTTATCCGCAATAATACTCTAGGTTTCGGGCTTCTTACTATCTCTGTCCAAGTTCTATCAAAGTCAGTTTAGCAATAAAAACGAAGGATTATCATGCGACAAATTTAAAAAGAAACTTTTGTGCTTATATTAGTGTTATGGATTAAAGCCACATAAACGACGTATATTTCTCCTTTAACGTGATATGTACGCGATTCAAGCGGTAATATATTACCGTAGTATATTCTAGCCATTTCAACTCAACTATTTTACGA
This sequence comes from Selenia dentaria, assembly GCA_917880725.1. Lineage (NCBI taxonomy): Eukaryota > Metazoa > Arthropoda > Insecta > Lepidoptera > Geometridae > Selenia > Selenia dentaria. Next base: position 11,448,507 of record OU862888.1, on the reverse strand, counting down.
CACACAGTAATTGCATCACATCATTGGGCTCGTACTGTAAAACCAGTCATTTGAATTGCATGCTTGATTATGATAGAACTGACATGTTATTTAGATGTAATATAATATGAAATAGATAGATATACATTTGTATACGAGTAGGTTACCGCATGAAGCTTATTTAGTTTTATAGTGTTTTTGTTGTTGTTTTTTTGATGTCAACAAGTGAAGAGACGGGTATATTGTAAGCCTGTAGGTACACTGGCACACGACTGTATAGACAGTACCAAAACTTGCAATAGGAACCAGAAATTTGAGACAAAGTTTTAGTGGCACTGCACTGCCGCGCTTCTTACCCTTATTGACCGAGCGAGTGAATCGTCTCTGCTTTAACTGGCCAAATTGATTTTCTTCTGTCCGTATGTTGGTCTTCCTGTATAGGTCGCATTTTTCAACCAATTAGATGTTTGGTATGTATGCTAAATTTTACTATTAAATATATTTTTATTTGTCGTCAGCTATTTTTGAGTGGGGTTGTACTTTTACTAATAAGAAGGAAGTTTTCTGCGACCCTATTTACCGACCGATTTTGATAAAATTATGTACACACATTAGGTACCTGACTTTATTGAGGAATTTCGAATTTTTGCATAATTAGTTACGTTGTTGCCGAGATAATAGGTTAAGACTTTTAAAATCTTGAAGCTTTTGAAAATATTTCAACTGCATATGGGACAGACTGCGAAAAATTGCCGCTGATAAGACTGATGTGCTCGCGAGATCGCTGAACTACTAGTAATTAATATGGTTTAAGATCTCATACGCTTATTTATATCACGAGCTATAGTGGCCTACAAGTTTAAAGAACTGCCGTATGATTCTGTAATGATTCGTCGACGAGCTCACTGATGTCAAATGCTTAATGAGATATCGCCCTTGTACATAAAGTTCTTTTTCCAACGTTTCTTGTCATCTCTTCATTTGTTTCACGGATGTTGTCAAAGATCGCACAGCTGTTACTCGCACACGACTACTGCGTACAATAATGCATGACACTGTAGACACACACACCCTCACACCGTGCACACACCTATACTTATTTATTCGGGATGATACTATGCATGTATTCGAAGAAATTCAGACAGTAGGGAATCGTATAGGAGTATTTTGATATTTTTTGTACAATCGCAAAAATATAAAAAAAATATGTTTATTACTATTCTAGCTGTTGCCCGCAACTTTGTACGCCATTAATCTTTCAAATAATGTTTTGACCAGAGTTCTCCATTCGTTTCCGTAAGGAAAAAATAATGCCAATTTGTTTTATTATATATATGTCATGTACATTCCGTGTATACTTTTATATAAATATAATTAGTATAAAGCTGTTACTGTGAGATTAGAAACAAACAGTATTTTTTTATTTGCATGAATATATGATTAAAACCAATTTTATTAAAATGTTATAATGAATGCTCTTGATTGCTAAAGTGAATATTAACTTTGACATGATTGTTATTAGTGTTAAATACATAATATAATTCGTGGCAGATATTTAATTGTGACTTTGTAAAGCAGCCGCTATTTTAAAAACGTTATCTGTATTTCTTGTCAAACAATTTAAAGAAGGTACTAAAGCACCTGCCGAAAAGAGAACAATTTTAATTAAAGCCAAACGCTTAGTCAACAGTTACTTGCAAAGATATCAATTAAGGTACTTTGTTGCAAAATTAAGATCATACCAAAATGATATCAGATTTAAACGGAATTTAGCGAGATAATTTCAGTTTAGTTTTTGTTGGGATTCTGTTGTCGTATTCGGCGGGTATAATTAAGCGGCCTACTTACATTGGAATCAAATAAGTACCTAATTGAAAACATTAAAATGAATATGTTGTACTTAGGTATTTAAAATATTAGATTCGAATGTTGCCGATATTAAATATAAATATTATTCATATATTTGTAAAAATTTAGTAAGCGATATATTCATTTATATTATGTTAATTGTATAAAATGGAGCTCTTTTTCTTTATTATACCTACATTTTTATTGCGAGCTAGACTTGCATTTGGCTATTGCTTATTGTTTTCTATATATTAAAGTTTTCACTATAATTAGTTATAACAAGTTTAGTTGTTGTGTTGTGTTCAAATGAATTACCGTTTTTAAGCAAAAACTAATACTTGTAACATACACGTTTCTTGTATAGAAAACTCCTTATTTTTCTACTTTAATTACTTGCTAGAATAATAGCCATGAGCATATTCTGTAAAAATGTACTGACTACCTATTACACGTTCAAAACATTCAGGATTTTAAACGTAGAACAGACAGACGGACAGCATATATAGGCTTATTAATATGGTCTCGTAATCTCGTACGTATTAGAAAACTGTTCTGGCAGATTGGAGCAATCAGGGTTTGATCCCCAGACAGGTCAAACATTTGTGTGCACAAACTGTTTGAACTGTATCCGGGTAAGTATGTATATCAGTCATCATGTTACCATGATACAGACTCTGCATAGTTTGAGACCTAAAGACATTCTGTGGATATTGTCCCATATTCATTATATAGGAAAAAAAAACGTCGAAATTACAGGCACATGAGACTTAAACACTTAAAAGTCTCAAGGCTACGGGCGCAATATAGTTCGCCACTTGGAAGGAAATGTATCTGTTCTGTAACATCAGGTGTGTTTTGTATCGTTTCCTTATACCATATAAAATAATTAAAAGGAAAAGAAAACATCAACTCACCGAGTACTTCCCAGGTACGTAAATTGGCTGAGAATGCGAAGTCGTCAGGTTGTTCAGCGTAAGTGACCCCGGGCTGGCTGAAGGCGGTGTCTGTGGGGTCCCGGGCCCCCCTAGCACCCGCATGCGAGGCGACATCTCCTCCCATTCATGACGACGAAGCTCTTCGAGGTGGTCCAGGACGTCGCCGTAGTGGGTGGAGAAGAGATCTGCATAACGGGAAGCGAGACCTTCGAGGTAGCCTCTGTCGCCATCCTGTTGGCAAAAATTTGGGTTTGAGAATTGTGTTGAAATAAAACTAGATGTAAACTAATTAAATCCATTATTAAACTAAATTTTAAAACATTGCAATTTTTAGAGGGAAAAATTTACATCCTCGGACAGGATTCGAACCCGCGTCTTCCGACAATCCGTGTCAGACGCCATGACCAAGTAGGCCACTGAGGCTCGAGGTCCGAGTGTCGAATTTTAACTCTGATTTTATGACGGTCGTATGGGATGTAAATTGTTCTCTTTAAAAATTGCAACGTTTGGTATCGCTAAGCAGGTGTTAGTGCTTTCAAACAAGTAATACTCGTACTATACTTAAAACTAAATGTTAAAAGTTGAGAATGGGAGTTGAACATAAAAACCATATGTCCCTTATGTAAGTATGTATTATTGTCTCTTTTTTAATTATATTTAGCCGACACTTTGCACCAAAATCAAAAAAAAACACGGTCCCAGTAGGTCTACCATGAGTTTACAACATTAACACCACTCGATGCTCGCTATCGACTGCCACAAAAAAATGTATGAAAAAAAGAACACCGCCACCTTGTGGTCAATTGTAGAACTAAAATTGACAGCGAGTACGCTAATCACAAGCTTGCTAGGTAGGAGAGATCGAGTATCGACGACATTTATGTTGCCAACTCATGGTAGAGCTACTGGAGTCTGAGGAGGCTAGTTATAATATTAAAAAAAGGGATAAGGTAGAAACGCATGACTTGAGAACCTCTTCTTTTCAAAGTTGATTATAAATAAAAGAAGTAATACTATAAAACTAAATGTTAAAAGTTGAGAATGGGAGTCGCTAGAGTGCTTTAGGACCACAGATCACATAGGCTTATAAAACTTTTGAAGCAGGTTTACTTCTTGATTACTCACATAGTTATGAACTGCAAAGTTATATTATGTAGATTTTAGGTACAGTGATATATTAGTTTTATGATTTCATTCGATACATATCTATACAAAGGTAAAGGCAGGTACACAGAAATTGTTTCGGTTGGATGGTTGCGACATCAATATGAAAGTTAAGTATTTGAAAACAATCTTCTTTTGGTTGGATATTGCTGTCAAGCTGTCCAATAGATATCACTCCGTCTCCATACGACGGTTATAATCAGATAGAGAGTTAAACTTCGATGCTCAGGCCTCGTGCCTCGGTGGCCTAATGGTCATGGCGTCTGACACGGATTGACGGAAGACGCGATATCAAATCCCGTCCGAGGATGGAATTTTTCTCTCTATAATTGCAATGTTTGGTATCGCTAAACAGGCGTTAGTGCTTGAAATCATATTATAAAAACTATCTTGGTAACTTTAGTTCGTATGGATATCCTGATTTCCGATTCGATCACGTAGAAAAACCCCGAGCATAGCCGTCTCCACAGCTCATTGGGCGACAATGAACTTACTTATGAGGCCAATAGTAAGAGACCATGTTTCAGTGTCATAAGTCATAACTGGCACACTTTTCTCTTGAGGTACTGAGGTATATTAGATGGGAAGACTTCGCGAAGTTTCCCAAACGCTGCCCATCCGAGTTGTATTTGACGATTGACCTCTTTCTCGAAGTTGGATCTGCCGAGCTGGACTGTTTGCCCTAGATAGATATATTCATCAACAATTCCAAGAACTATGTTCCCAACTGATACTGGTATCCATAAATTGTAAACTTTGGTATTGCCTAAAGAGGCGATTATGCTATAAAATTATGTTTAACAAAGTATCTAGTAATAGTTTAAAGCGTATTATATTAATTTAACTTCTGTTCGCAGCTGTTGATAAAATTAACAAATTAGTACAGAACTGTGTCTGCTGTACATATTGAATTAACCAACTAAACGCTAATACATCCGAACACGTTGAAACTTCTTCAGAGAAGCTGAATGTTTAATTTGTGGAGTGTATTAGGTGCATAGTCCTAAAGTAGAGGTCGCCGTGACCGACTTATTATATCTATATTTATACATATTGCACTGCGTTTAGTATGTACACTTAAATGCATATATTATTTTCTTAAAAAAGATTATCACTTCTTCTATTGATTGTCCTGATTTGCTTATTATGATCAAGTTTTACGTACCTTCAAGGACCTTCCGCGCAAGCCCGCTCTTTTATGTTCCTTCAGTTTCAACGAACTATAGGCAGAACAGTGTTATGTATCGTGTGTGTAAAACTTTCAACAAGGTACATAGAGAGAATAATATTGACCTTGACTTTTATCACTCGAGTATTTTTTCTGTGAAGAAACAGCTATGTGAATATGTTCTTAACAATTCCTTTTTGTCTATTTCAAATATATTGTTGCATTTCTTCCACGTCTCATAGTGTAGATTTTTGTAGAATCAGTATTATACGAGTATCGCATCGTTTATTTATAAAATCCTTTTACATTATAAGCTCAATTTAGTAAGCTATTTTAGCACTATCAGTGGAGACTTTTAATGACTCAGTGTTATTATAAGAAGTATTAATCAATTGTATTAGTTGATAGTCTTCCTAAGATTCAATAAATAAATATATAGACTATATTACACATATACACAGATTAGTATCTAGTTAGTGCGTCTTCGGCGTGATCTCCATACAAACGTATTGCCCGATTTCCTCTATGGATATTGGCACTAGTACCAATATGTTTTATTTGATTTAATGTAATTCTCCACTGGCATGTACCCTATGCTTAGCTATTTGACTAATTAGTAATTATGTATGTTATGTATATTATTGACTAATATACATAACACACCCAGACACGAGTTATTGACACAATCGGGGATAGAAACCAGGACCAGCGGCTCAGAAGACAAGGGTTGCTACCAAATACGGCAACTGGCCAGTTTGAATATAGTTTTTGTCTTAAGAAGATTGCTCAAACAATTTAAAAATAATCGCATTTTTATAACCGAGGCCGCATAACGAACCCGCTTTATTTGCGGCCTAGTGAAATTAGCTTAGTTTAAATGTATTATCTGTATAACGTATTGCCTAATTATACTATTATTCTTACATACAAACCCTTGTGTTGCTTTTTGGCCAAAGATAGCTTTGTATTTCATGATTTTTTTTTTTAATTTAAGAATATATTAGTTTAGTATTGTGATGAAATCTATCTAATTACACCCAATAACTTTAACTCACGACCTTTCTAACACTTCTCAATGTACTTTTACATTTTTGTCTGTATCTAAATAAACTTTTCTTTGTATTTTGGATCTTATTTCTATATCCTTAAAGTTTACTGAGATGTTAAAGGCGCTAAAGATAGACAGGTATGTTTATCTTGTAAACCACAGGATTACTTGCCCGCGGTATGTCTTAGCGTCTTCAGTAATGAAAGAGATCTTCTGTGGGGAGATATTCCATTCCATTTGTTTCTTTACTTTCTGGTAAAGGGTTTACATGTACGATTCCTTTCAGTGAGCATTTATTTTAGTTAATAAGAAGCAAATTTACTATTCTTACATTTATTCATTGTTGTTGTTTGGTTGGATAATTTAATTTAACAATTTTTTTTGATGTAGATTATTTGTACTTTTTAACCTGTATTATTTAAAGTTAACGAATTACTTTGTACATTGTATTAAAGCCTCATTTTATTTCTAACTAAACATCTGAAACGTGGGTTCCGAAGAACATAGAGATCTCACTTTCTGTTATTTATAAGAATAGTTAATTAAGAAACTTTGTGCTCATCATCATCATCATCAGCCTGTAGCAGTCCACTGCTGGACATAGGCCTCTCCAATTGCACGCCACTTAGGTCTATCTTGGGCTTCTCGCATCCAGTTTTTGCCAGCCGTCTTGCGCAGATCGTCACTCCACCGTGCCTCAGGACGTCCTACACTACGTTTGCCGAGACGTGCTCTTTGTGCTCGTCTAGACTAAATTCAAGCCTTCTATAATTAGAAATAGTCAGAAAGACATGCCTTAGTAATAACTGGTTCTTACCTTTCGTGCAGATGAGGCTAAGTCACTGTTACAATTTAATTTTGATTGGAATATAATAATAGCCCTACGGTAATTTACAGTCATTTAGTAAGTCTATCAACAAAATAACACTAAAAACTTAATTTGAAATTACAAAATATTGTAGTAAATGTTATCTTGATCTTGATTCAACGTTAGATTTTTATATTATTAAAGTTCTAAAGACGCTATTTTTAAATGGCATTGAAAGGAAAAACACGCGATACTTAGTTAGCTTCTCTAAACATTTCCAATTTTAAGTCCTGGCAATAATTCTTTCTTGATGATCTTAATTGCCACCCCTCGGCCATGGTACATTTTCCATTTTTTAGGGATGCAAAGGAAATCGCGTGGAAGGAAGGGATCACTTCAGCCAAATAGGTTTCTAGGTAAGATATTTTTTTCCAGTTTGGTAATTTTGCCCTGCTAGCCGGTAATTACAAAAGAAATTGAGATTAACGATTTTTCACTTGAAAAGGTAAAGTAAAGAAGTATTTTAAGAATCAATGAATAGTGGAAAGGTTGTTTTATAACATGTTCGACTTTTTGCTTCATCAAACATTCGAGACAGCACACAGGACGCAGTAACATCGTATATTGATTCCTTCATCGCTTTGCAGGAAACCTAATCGACATCAATTACAATGCAACCTCATCGATCGATCAAAAAAGAATTGAAAGTACATCAGTGGAGCACCGCACTTAGAATTCAACTAGCAGTCGCTTCGAGTCAAAGATGGTCGAGGGTTTATTTCCATTTTTAAATGAGAGCGGCTGAGAGCTTTGTCGGCTTCGAGTTTGTGCTCAGGGTTTTAAGTGGATTAAATCGCTCCACGCTCGTAAAACCGACAAGTGCTTCAGCTAAGAATTAAAGTAACAGTTCGACTTTTGCATGAGAAAGTGCTCGCAGGACCTTGCTTCGCACTACAATTTAATGCGTCTTTATTTATTTTTCCTACGGAACTCCGGTGAACTCTTTGCAAAACACCGCCACTTTGTGAACGAGAGACGTTCTCTAGCTCATAGTCTAAATAGAGAGCCGCAACGATTTTATAGATTACCGCGCTCGTGAAAACTGCGGAATAAGTGGAACAGCCAATACGGGAACGAAGACGGCATATAAAAACATTCTCGGTTAGATGAACTATGTCAAAGAATAACCACAAAAGACAACAATAAATAGCTCATGATGCCTCAGCTGAAGGCATACTAACTGCTCTTGAATTTAAATCGTATATTTAGACCACGTCCAGTCGTTTAGAGCATAGAAACGAGTTCATTGAATGGTTCTCAACGACAGCTGGAATGTTTGAGAAAAACGACCAAACCAAAAGTTAGGTAATAGAAACAAAGCGTGAATTCTTGATGCTGTTTTGTTTGAGATTCTTTCTGGAATAGAATTTGATGTAGCTACATTAAGAATTCACAAAACATACAAACGTAATTGTCTGTATATTAAATTTCCAAAGAATTGAGGCGTTAAGTTAAATACCGTTGCTACTAAAACCATGAATTATGCATTATTCATTTGTGTTTAATTGTATAACAAAATTATGTATATAAGTGCAAACTTGACAGAGATGGACGGCAGTATAATAAAAAGTTATACAGTGAGACCTTTACCTTTTGGTTCATTAATCAAAAATCCGAAAGCGTTAAAGTAATCATTTCCAATATCAGGTTTGAGAAAGTGTCTGCGTCCAAGTTTGCTTTAAAATTAGTATAAATTTCAAAAACTTATGAAATATTTGACTCTCCTTTCTACGCCACTTTACTTAGTCCTTCCAGTTTCATTATAATAAAGTTTAGTATTAAACACCTGAACAACTAATGCGACTGCTAAATTAAAGATCTTGCAAATTTTAGTTAAAATACTAGGCGTTGCTGTCAGTCAGGAATCCCACATTGTTAATAGTTGTGTTCCCTAGGCAAAAATATATAAATTAGAATGTAGTAAAGTACTCATTATTGTATCTACTTTCATATGCAAATATCTAACAAGACCGAATATTTACCCAGTACTTTATAACATTATTAGGAGAAAAACTAAAACCGACGTCAAATAAAAACCTTAGACAGAACCGTTTTTTTTTAAGTTTTTTTCATAGGCTAAAATTTTATAATTTTAGTATAAATGGGGTAACTTAAAATCGACGATGATTGCACACAGTATAATCATACCGTTATTTTTTCATAACATGTTATGGGTTTGTTCTGCTAACCTAATTAAAATTAGTCGCTTAGGTGTGCTAAGCTTCACTCCGTTTTTACAGAGTTTCATTATAACAAGTTTAATTGAAGACCACGTCCGGTACATAAATTTAAACTTTTGGTATGCATTTTAATCTGCTTACAAGTAGTTAGACGTTCACGAGGTAATGGGCACTAAATGAGTTCCCAGTTCAAAACTGTTCAGCCATTAATGCAGCTATCTAGTTAGTAAATGAAGTGCGTTTAAAAGGGGATGTGGTTGTGCAGAGTCTTTTACGGTAGGAGCAAAATGCTTTAGATTCCTTTCTCCATTTTCAGAGAATTCTTTTTTACGTTAAGTTCTCTTTCTCTGCACATTTTGTGCAATAAACAATTAAATGAATATATGAGTTACTCGTACTAGTAAGTAGTCTAAATACAAACGACGTCTTTGATTCTAAGAGAATATATGTCTTTGATCCTTTAACAGAACCAATTTGTTTAATAATATGTAATATATTCTTTAATTATACCCATAGCATTAAAATGGAACATAAGCATATTCATATGAATCATAATTTATATCTAATATAATTAAAATATTTATTAAATTATACTGTTTACACGGATGCGATCTTCAGTCATGTCAAAACATGTTTAATGAACGCAAGACAATATATTTATAATAAACGCTAAATTAAAGTCCTTGTATATGATTGCCGTTATTAATTTATGAGAGCTAAAATGCCGTCAAAGGACTAATGCTGACAAGATGGGAGTCACCATTAATGTTACAGAACAGGTATATGTTGCACTGATGTAAGTAGTAGTGTGATTAAGTACACAAAGTATATTATTCAATAATTTACTATGTCCCTGGTCATTTTATCGGACTAATTATAAATATTGTATATCCGTCGGAAAGAAAGGGGGGAGAGAGAGAGAAGCTTTTTAGTACATATCGTTTACACACTCTGTTGCGATTTGATCTGCCTCTAGTATAACAGTTTTATCAAACTATGTCGATGAATTGATGTATTTCACGCCAAAAATACAGAACCGATTCAGTTGACATTTTTGATATCTATAATAATAAACTCTATTTTTATGCCGATTAAATAATTATGGTAGGTATATATATATACATTTTTCGCGCTAACCTAACTAGGTATTAAATGAAATAATGAGAGTATTTAATACGTTTTCACAACAGTAATGTGGTCTTATAAGTAAGCTTAATTTATATAATTATTATTAATCATTACTATTAATGAACCAACTTTTCAAATGGTGGTTTAAATAATTGTACAATAGTAATTAGATTGAACAAATATTATGTCAACAATTATTAAAAATATATCAATTCCATTCTGATCATTTTATAATTTTTGAAATTAATTCTTTATTTCTTTATTTTAGTCTAAAATTTTATTTTTAAATATTTTATTTTTATTTTTACGTATTTGTTAGGGGAGGGCATTGAACACCTTTCTACCAATTTGTGTATGAACAGAACTGTTAAAAATTATTACGCTCGTATATTCATTTTGACTAATTTTAGCAATTGAGAGAATTATTGCCAGCTACATCCCATCACGCACCCTCACTAGCCGTACAAGCTGTGACAGTCCAGCCTTTTGTGATGTAGACATGTGTCTCTTCAGCTCCGCCATTACTTCTATTGTGTAGGTTCAATGACCTCAGTGGTTATGGTAATTTAATTTAAATAGACTATATAACCAGCTCAGTGCTATAGCCACTCATACATTAATTCTTGGTCAACTATGACAATTTACTATTGTTGCAAGTCTTAGATTTCTAAGACTTGCAACAATAGTTACGAATTTAAAAGCATAGATAAAACATAAAATTATTTTGCGCCGTAGTGCTTCATAATCTGCATCCAAGATCTACAATTACAAACATGTAAGGTACTGTAATATGGTTTAAAGGGAACTGTATCAAATTAAATTCCTGTGCCAACAAAATGTATAATATAATAACACAGAAGCTTCGCCTGAAGGACAAGTAAAATCATATATCATTGATGATGATGGTGATGGTGATGATAATTATGATGACCATCATATCTTAAATATCTGTTGATACCGACTAATAATATTCGTTGCTTGAATACAACACCTAGTTTTATAATAACTACTATACAGAAACGTTAATAAAATCCCGATGTGTATACATCCAAATCCATCCCAATTCTATTATAAAAGCGAAAGGAAGTCTGCTAGGATAGATGGATGTCAATTTTCCTTGTTATTTCGAAAGAATATTTCGGAAAATAGTGGTTTTCAGCGCAGGCGTAGCATAGAGGCGCGGCTACTCGTAGTAATTTATAAAATAACCATACAAAAGTTAATAACATTCACAAGGCAATTTGTCTTTCGGAAATATAGTTTAACATTTTCCGCTAAATTATTACAAAGTATATTTTAAATATAAACAATTTTACATAAATTATACTCTACCCACGCTGGTTGATAGCCACGCTTTTCATTCTTTATTGCATTGAATGATATTTAATTAATTTGAAATCTATTAACTAAACAGTTACATTAATAATTTAACAACATACGTTTGTCTGTAATTTATAGCGTTTGGGCACTGATTATCAAATTATGTTGTCTATAATTTCGTGTTGAAACTAAATATTCCACAAACATCTACGTATATGCAAATCAAATATTAGTTACAAGGGGCCCTACTCCCACCTCCTAAATCTGGTACCACCATGTCAATATAGCAAGCTTAAAATAATATTGGATTACGATAGACGTTTTGATGACGTGTAGTATCAAATTTATCACGCAATTCGCATACTTTATCATGACTTTAAACACTAAGTTTCATTGTTCCAATGTCAATTTTTTTAAGATCGTACTCCCATATCTTAAAGTAGTCATATTGCATCGTTACCATTAAATTTGGTTGACCGTGTTGTGTCGGTGGGAGAACGATTGCAAGTATGATTATTCTAAGCTTATTAGAAAACGCTCCTGATTTATGATAGTTTCGTAAAAGATGGGGGTAGGCTCCCAGGTTTGATTGCTATTAAAACCTTTATATGTTTCAATTTAACTGTTTCGGTCGCTCTTTAAATATTGGTATTATTTTAGACATATAGGTACAGCGGCCGGAGCAGATCAAGAAGGTTATGCAACCCGGCCGCGGTCATAACTTAGCTGGGTGACCGGTAGTGATAAATTCAACTGAGGGCTTCCGTGTCGTGAGAGCACAAAAAGGCGTCGGTCACAGTTACCTATCTATCTTATTTAGGACTAGATGCACCAAGCGACTACACCCGCGTGTTGATGGATGATGATGATGATGAAAAGTATCCTATGTGCTTATACATGACCTCATCCATCTCCATACCAATTTTACAAAAACTACTGTTTGAGCATGAAGAAGTATACATAAAACTCATAATCTTTTCTAATAATACTATTAGTATAATAACAGTGATCAGGCTGTGTGGGTACTACCGTAGTGCCAGATATTTTACTCCCGAAGCAGCAATGTGCAAAGCATGAGTGTGTTATGGTTGAAGGGCACTGTAGGTATTGAAGTATTGTGAATCAATAGGACTAAACAACTTTCTCGTCTCGGGTATAGTGCAGCCACGTAGAACTTATAACGCAGAAACGGAAGCTTATAAATCTGTACCGATCTGCATATGGCCTATTATACACTACAGGTAAGCGTGACGTTTACCATCAAACGAATAAATTGCCAGTTTTGTGTTACGTTTGAAGAATTGCACCAGTAGAAATATCATGAAAACTGCGTAAGTATTACGTTATCGTATCGTTGACGTATACAGTACAAAATATAAGTTATCTGTGCCACAGTTGTACTAGATAACTCATAGTTAAATATGAAAACATTACACTAGCACACATTTTCGAGCTAGGCTCACAGAAAATTATATATTTGAACACCAATTTGAAGTTTTGAAACGGAAGATCTTATTATTATTTTCTACCGACTTCCAAAAAAAGGAGGAGGTGCTCAATTCGAATGTTTTTTCTATGTTTGTTACCACATAACTTTCGACTGGGTGAACCGATTCTCAAAATTCTCAGTCGAGTAGTTTTGAGATACACTCCAATAACTGAATAGAATGCAAGTCGGTATTAAATTTTTCAAATTGTACTTGTATTATTATTATTAAACATACGAATAAATGCCGATAAAACAATAACAACAAATATCACCCCTTCTTTAATAAGGGATAAAAACTTGATGCAATTGATAGTAAAACAGAATCAAATTTATATATTCAAGTACATTATTATATTTAATACTCAATACTTTGCATTTTGTAGGTAGTAAATATAAAGATGCACAAAAATAATCACTACAAGACCATGTGGGCCGCGCAATTTGAAAAGAAATATAATTTTGTAAATTATTACATTATTCATTATAGCTTCTTCCTTCCTTTTTCATAATTTGCAATGAAAACAGATTGAAATACAGCGACGACTTATGTCTCCTACAATCATCCAAACAAAAGGAAGATGATCTTCATCAGATAATACATTAGTTAATGACTCGTTCATTTACGCCAAGAATAGAACCGATACCACAGAATAAATTACAAACGTGTAATGTACCGTTTGTATGTTTTTTTTTTCTCCATGAGACGGGGCAGAGTATTTTGGATGCAAGATCTCTAAGGACTGATTGGGTTGCAAGTGCGCTTCGGAGAACATAAAGACTGTAATTTACATTACTACCCTAAAGGCTATTAGCCTCGTTTTTTCTGAAACGAGTCTACTGGGAGAGTCTGGAAAATGGAGATAAATAAGTAAGTACATTATAGTACTTGTATAAAATGAAAAAAAGACGCTAACACTGATTGATGAATCTGCGTTCGGGCTTTATTTCTAAAAGTAATAGAAGTAAGCTTCGAAGTAATTGGATTGAATATCAGTTTAATTTAGGTAAAAAAATATAAATATAAAATATAAGTTAATACAATATAATGTAACATTGATAATTTTTTAGGTCTACTTGTATCTTATTTATCGTACCTATTAAGGTTTCTAATAATAATATAGTGAATAAACGCGACGTTTAGGCCAAATATTTTGAAAGCGTGAACTATATATTTAGAAAGTTTAGTACTTTACTACGTTTATATATGTTATTTATTATTATTTAACGTTATTATGATTTAATTTATAGTGTAGATTTGGTGTTTACTGCCTGGCATGTCAATACATGGCAGTTTCGCTGCAATTGAAATATTTTCACGAATTCTGTACTTCGATACTAACTTAAACAGTTCAATCAGTGAAGCAAGGTTTGAAAAGCCTATTGCTAACTTTAATGACATTTCATGAACATCAGTCTTCTTTGAATTTGTCTTTTACATTCATGAATAAGATACATCAGAAAGTTGCAGTACATTAGAACAAATTTCCCAAATGCGATTAAAAGATGTGATTGGCCTGCTCTTGGCTTGGCTGTTGCACACTTTGATGGACATACAATCGTGATTTATATGACATATGTTTATATTATTTGATAATGTTGATATTTTACAAATTAATCTGAGTAAAAAAGCCTCTTATAAAGAAATTGATGTATATAGCGTGTGATCCTTTCGATCTTTTGTGCTTTATATTAACAAACATAGAGAATACATTCAGTTTAAACACATTGCAAATCCAAACCATTCTATTTTCAATAGAAACCAAACAGCATTACATTATCCATTGTTGCTTGGATTTTGTGTTTTGTTCATGTCCTTTGCGGCGAGCGGGCTATTTTAGATTCGTGATCTCTCCATGCTGTTAAATCGATAGCTATTGAATAAGTTGTAATACCAATAGATATACCAGATAACGTAAATATCATGTAAGTTTTGGTTATAGTCTGATGGAGTTTTACATTAATGCGTAAATGTTTCCGCTTAACTTTAAAATACGGTTAAATAAAAATAAGGTTCAGAGATGCATAATGGAAATAATGAGAACTTTTTAAAAATATTTTATGTATAAATCTATAGTCTAAACTTCTCCTCCAAAAAATTTTTGATTTGTAACTATTTCCTTTCATCAATAGTTATGAAAACAATATGAAAGAGATATAAGTATAAGCTAAACTAAATAGCATAAACTAATTTGGAACGGCATGTTCGATTTTTCAATCTTTCAGTGTTCGTTTTTGTTACCTTTAATAATAATTATAATATATATTAATTTAAATAATTTTAAATTAATAATTTTTAATAATGAGTCTTATTATGCATTTTCGACGGAGGTGCGCGGCGGTATCAGCCACTAAGTAGCACACGAAACTATGCACGTTGTTTCTTGGTAAAGAAGCTTCGTGCGTTCTATATTGGCACAAACTTGAATTACAATTACAAAAAAATAGTACCATTCCATATATATCTTAAATTCGATGTTTAGATAGTTTTTGGTAAAATCACGTTTAGGTAATATTTTTTGGTAAAAATAAGTCATTGCCGCATACGTTTCTCTTGTTCTATATACATTTTCTCTTCTGCAACCTAAGCTTACCTTTAGTTGCAGTGTGCGCCGGGCAAGAAATTTGGGTCAGTCAGTCACGTGAAAATAAACCTATTTGTCTAGATACTGTGAGATTTAGCAGAAAGCGGCAACCAGTGTAAGTGGTTTTAAGTTAAGTTCTTCCGTGACAAACTTAATTAATATTCTTCTGAGCGAGAAAAGCCAATAAGTCTTAGTGGAATTTACGTAGAAAGTTTTACGTCTTGAACTGCTTTGCTAAAGACAGACGGTTAAATTTAAATTGCATGTTACAGTCGTTTCAGATAAAGCTTAGTACACAATGAGCTAAACCAAGCTCCAGAATAACGCACCCCGCCACAATAAGACGAAGTTCCGCGTGCCAATGCGAGGCGACGATCTGAACGCGATTTATTTGCGTTTATTTTCTACTGATTGCTTTCATTCAGTATGGAATACTATAGCAGTACTTTATTTAGACACTGATTTGAAACGGTTGGTACTTTTTTAGCACTCTTGAGAACCAAGTTACAATAGTAACTGGGAGGGTAGAGTTCTCTAAAGCTAATTTGTGCAAGGAGTTATAGGGAAAAATAATAATATGGCATAATGTAAGACCTTCTTCATGTCAACAGAGTATTATTGTGTTTTATCAAATTCTGAAACGAAGTGGTGATTGTGGTAAGTAAGTTCTGGTCCAGTTGCAGCTGTTATGTTTAGGCATAAAACTTGTAGTGTTACAGCCTTTCTGACCTACACTGCATTGCTAACCTATCAAGAATAGTGCCTAAACTAAATAACAGAAGTGATAAAAACTTTACGCGTGGGATACCTTCAATGTTTTGTTCTGGCAAAGGAGTCCATTTAATGCCTTACGCGCTTTGATTGCGTCGTGAGGGCGACAGTACTGGACAAACCCATACCCTAGGTTTGCTATCAACTTTACAGTTTACCCATTGACAAATAAACAATATCATATCCTGGGTCTTGACTTCAGGAATGAAATTGACGATAAGTTTGGTGAGCAACTCATCGGGTCCACTATTCCATTCTTTTATCAATTTTCACCACTCGCCATCAGCACCATCCTTCGCTTAACACTTTAATCGGAGTGTTCGCTTTTTTCGATTTTCCTCCATTGACTTTTCCATGTCAACCTAATATATTTCTTGTTAATTTTCAAATTTAACACATCCGCTGGCCAATTCTTAGATGAGGTTTAATACAAAATACAGAAAGGTTAATAAGGTTTTACCAGGTAGGAATGAAAATGCGTGATCCATGAATATATTACACACTTTTCGAAAAATGACTTCCCCTTGTCGTATGTTTAACGATATTTACAATTTTAATTTTGATGTTGCAGGGTCTAAAGCTAATGAGCCATTATAATAATCTAGAATTTACAAGTGAAGAAACTTCGCCTGATGAAGAATGTCTAAATAACCGGTCACAAACGCTGATATTTAGAAGCGAAGACATATTATGGATTATCGTAAGTAAATACTTCGTTTTCTTATTATCATTCGCTTAGTTTTTTTATCCATATCTTAAAAAAGTTTTTGCATACCTGAAATAATATGTCAAGTTTAGTATAGATACAACCACACCTTATTCGAAATTTGAAAACCTTAGATGCGGTCACTATTTATTTTTTGTTTATAATACGAAAGTTAAGATTTTGAAAAACTCTTCTTTCTGTTGTAAAGTGCTGTCAAGCTGTTCTATAGATATCGCTCCATACCAATACGACGGCGAAATGTATAAGGTACGAGAGCAAAACATCGATACTCGGACGACAAACCTCGGTGGCCTAGTGGTCATGGCGTCCGACACGTATTGTCAGAAAGTATAGTTTCGTAACTGTGCGAGGATGTGAATTTTTCTCTCTAAAATTGCAATGTTTGGCACTAAGCAGGCGTTAAAGCTTTAAAACTCATATCTCTATATAAACACTATTATTTTCTTGGGGTAAGCATTTTCAACTGAGCACTTCGTCAGACAGAAGACGTCCTGAGGTCCGGATGCTATTCTCTACTACAGGTCGCATTTCTTTCTAGTTCTCGTAAAATTTTGTGATCAGTTTATATAATTATGTAGTCTATTTGTACCAAATCAGTTTTTGAAAAATACATAAAATAATATTCATTTCATAGGTTGAAAACCTACTATAAAATAAAAGTTTTAGGGTTTGTTTTAAGGTGCGCGGTGTATATTTATTTAGTTTTAATAAACGTACACTAATACATTTAATAAACATACTCGCGAGATCTACAGCTCCCAGAACCACTACCTTTATTACAAGTTTATTAGGTTGATCCATTCTATGACCTGAAGACTACTGATTATGTAAGTACTAATGTGATATTATACTACTTCTACCTAAAAACAGAATTAGCTTTATACTAACAAATCGAAATAACTGTAAACTTTTATACAATAATAGATAGTGGGTTATAAGTGTTTTGGTTGGCTATTTGCCTGTTAATAGGAGTAACAAGAAAATATTTCACTTATTAATGACAAAATTAATGCTTCAACTACCAACTCAATATTCCCAATAGCCATATAGATGAGAATAAAACAGACTAGGCGGGTGCTTATGTTACCAACTAACCAAATTGAACTACTCACATTAAGTCGAGCAGCCAATTCCAGACCGCTTTATGGCACACATAAGATACCCCGATACTATTAGCCAAGGATTGCCCAAACAATAACCCATGAAAACATGACTGCCGACACTCGTAAAATTTAATACCGCAACAAATATTGGAAACGCAACTTAGAAGCTATATTTCAAGATATATTCCAACTAAATCGCGCGGTGCAGTGAGATTGGCTGTATATTGGGGCTGGGTTTTTGAAGAATAATATAGCCCACAGGATTTTGCATACATATCATAAGTATCGCGAACGGGAATTCCCAAAACGGTATGCACTAACTACGGATTATTACATGGCATAACTTTTTGACATTCGCGATCATAACATTCCGGGCGTGCGATTCTCTAATGATTCGTCGTTGCGATCGCCCTTGTACACAAGATTGTTTTCCAACGTTTCTTGTCATTTCGTCATTTGTTTCACGGATGATGTCAAAGATGCAACGATGTTTGCTCTTAGAGAATCGCACGGCAGTACATGCGTATCGGTTTAAGTTACTTGTGACATCTTTTCAGAAAGTTTGCAGTGTCAGAATTCGTTTGTCAAGGTCATCGTCTTCTAGCTGACCCACTCACACGCGTTTTATTATACGTTTATAAGTTTTATAATTAGCGACGAATATGATTGATTCGATGACGCAACAAAATGTTGTGTGATCACTATATTTTATGATGATTATCAAAACACATGAAATAATTTGAAGATAGTAAAGGAGTTATCCTAAAATTGGTTTAAGCACTTACTTACTATAACTGCTTTATTTAGTGGACCCCACGACTCCCTAGGCAATTTTAAAATCGTGAGCCAATATATTTCAAAAACATGTGACTGAAGTACTATATACCTACTTCTAAAGTTTATTATAAGACAAGTACTGTGTATTCACTCAGTGACTAAGACGACAAGGGAAGAAAAGTGGCTTCCGATATTATACGAATAAAGTCGTTCGTTTTATATCCAAGAATTGTAAAATTTATTGCGTTAAAAGTGAGTACGCTATAACCAAGCCTCAGACAAGTCATGAAGAGATAAATAAATCTACTACAAATGCTACAGATACATTGAGTTTTGATGTCATATCAGAAACAAGTCTGCATCCTCACGATAGTAAAATAACACAGCCCTCACATCTTCTCCCATATTTTACGTTTCGTACAATATTGGATGCCAGACACAGATTATAAGTGTCACAGATGCTGCGATATTCTACGTAAACTTTAATAAATATTTTCATATCAGATTTACTGCATTGATATTGTTCGACATAGTTTCTTAATTAAAAAAGTATTTCAGGAATATATGCAATCAAGTTCCTGAAATATGAAACCTTTCAATATCTGACGGCGATCCGGTATCATATAATGTTTTTCTGCAAGGATATGAATGTGACTAATATAGTTCAACATTATGTATTTTTAAAACTTTAGACGGTAAAAATACAATTTGAAATTGAAAATGTAAACATAGTACTACCACAGTCTAATGTCAGCAGTTTTATACTCTTGAAGAGGTGTATATGTAGGTAGTAATGTTTATGGTGTCATGAAGGCGAGCCTATTATAACCATATACTTATTCTTCTTTTATGATATTAATGTGTGAGAATATTGAACTGTACGACTCTTAAATGGGTAATTGTATGAAATAGTTTTTAAGAGCAAGTCGCTCGCCTTTATTGTCTATAACAGTTCAGTATCATTCTGAATTTTAAAATAAAACAGTTCAAAACCCTGCATGGAAATACACTGCGCTTGTTACTCTCAGTTAAAAGATGCTACTCGTAAGTATCTAGCCATGTACTTTTAATGGAAACGTTGCTCTTCAAAGCGAAACACAGTAATATTAAGTATTTCGCATTTGATTTTATTATTTCAAATTTTACACACTATTGCTTAGCGGTTGGAAAAGGTATTCCCCAAGCCGTACTCTACAAAAGCCCTACAAAAACAAAAGCGTTGTATTTGCTTTAGATATTATGTGACAATAGAGAAGAAAATAGATGAGCTAGTCAAAAAATTAGACAACGCAGTATATCATGTCATAAACTTCACGGCTCGCTTAAAAGAAAAGAAATTCAAATTGCGTAAGAGCAATAAACACCAATCAGTAAAATAAATGCTGACAAACAACCGATTATTTATATAATTGGGCATCTCAGCATGTTGCGAGATTGACATTGACGAATTATTTCCTCGAGATCTCAGTAGTTATGCATATATGCCTACGCATAAAACGTATATAATCATCACAGTATGGAAACTCCAAATCATATCATTAAAACTCAAAGCGTGTTCATTTCATAGACCCTTAGAAATGGTATTACATATTGTTGTTTGGTCGTTTTTACCAACATAGAGTAGATAAAACTGAATTTGAACCTATCAGGCTTTTATTCCGTCTCTTGAAAATTAAAGTTAACCGTAAAAACAAAATAAATTTAGACGTCATGGTAGTAATTTTCTGTAAAATGCAGCTTTATATTTTAATAACACTAATATTGTAAAGAGGAAAGATTTGTTGGTGTGTTTTGTGTTTAAAGATTTGTATTGAAGGCTCCGAAAGTACTAGACCTATTTGAAAAATTCTTTCACCATTAGAGTTCTACATAACTAATGAACATAATTTGATTTGTCATCATCATCATGGTCCATCACCACGCGGCTGAAACCGCGGAGCGCACCTAGTTTACAATAAAGTGCACATGATCTATAACCAACAGATATAAGTACAACAATAATCACTAAATGTAAAAATAGGTACTTTTTGAATATTTTAAGCTGTTATAAAAAACTGAACGGCACAACGCACACATAACGTGAAATGATAATAAAATGCAGATATATTAAGTTTTATTTTGGCCTGGGTATAGGTGCGTTACGTTTCTTGTACGTGGTTTAGCTACTGTCCTTACTATCCTTGTCGCGCATAAGGCACTGCATTTTAATACAAACGTGGGTGCCCAACACGTCGGGTCGGCTGATACTATCACTGTAATAATACGCTTGTGATGTAACTACATGTCATGACTCATGGAATATGAAAGTATGATTTGGTGACTGAAAGCTTTTCTGAGAAACAACACCGTATATGCATAACGAAATTATCATCTACCTACGTTTGTTTAAATTGATGTGGGGAATAAGTTTTGGAACGATATCTGCCATTTTGACTAAAAGGTTACATCAGTATTTTGGCCTACGTTCATCATTATCATCTCTATCCAGTTATAATAACGTGTACTGCTGGATATACTTTTATTTACGATTTTCAAATGGACGAAAGCGTTCCGCATCCAACACCGACCAACAAATGAGAATATATATGTCGTAGGATAATTTGATACTTCGAATCTTCGCGGAAATCCTAGGGGTTTTGCGAAAACGCGGATAATTAGACATAGGCGAAAAATTATCAAATCTTACTGGACAAAGTCAGGATTTTTGCGAAAAGTGCGAAAAGTGCCTAATACCTAAAATTAACGTAAACCAGTCTAAGGCAAAGTCACAAATAGGTACGACGACGAGCGAAGCGAGGAGGAGTGTTAGGTTACTTGTGATCACAACGCGCGAGCCGAGCGAGCGCAGCGAGCGTGCGCTGTTCGCAAAAATCCTGACTTTGTCCAGTAATTAAGATAAGATAATTTTTCGCCTATGTCTAATTATCCGCGTTTTCGCAAAACCCCTAGGATTTTCGCGAAGATTCGAATTATCAAATTATCCTACGACATATACAATTCATATCAACTGAACAGTTGCGTAAAACTCTAGTTAGGAATAAGCATTCTTATTATAATAAAAACGTCTCTTGCTCCCAAAAATATATAATAATTTACTTATAAACAATTATGATTTTGAACGACAATTTAAATTTAAAATCAATAAAATATACAGCTCTGTAATGTAAACCGAAACCGCGGGCGTATTCTGTAAAGCATAAACCACAAAATGCATAAACAATAGATTTTGAAGCAGTCACGTGGGTAGCGTTTGACATGACAACCGATGCGTGCTACACTTACAACAGCTCAGCAGTATCGTAAATATTGAGATTGTCGTAACGAATATCATCGTCACTTCGATATTGATGCCACAGTGACGGAAATCAATCATCTGTGAGGTTTCGTAATAAATCTTGTTTATTTATTTCTACTCGTATTAACTTGATTTAGAAAGGATCGTCGAAGCATTATTAACTAAACTTTTTCGTACTTTGAGGGAGTAGAGATTATGTTCTTTGCACACCTGAAGCCATAGACACTCGGGCAGGCCAATAACTAAGCCCCACTGAACCCGCGGATGGGTTATGGCGCCCATGTTTTTTTTAACCTGATGAATGGAGATTCACCATCATCATCATCATCATCTCAGCCGTAGGACGTCCACTGCTGAACATAGGCCTCACTCATGATTTTCCAAAAGGCCCGGTTGGAAGCGGCCTGCATCCAACGTCATCCTGCGACCTCGAGATTCCTGCGAGATTCACCATATTTGGCCGATAATACAATAGATTTCGCAGAAATCTACCAACTTTTCCAGGAACTGCAACGTGTGTGGTTAAAGGAAGAGAACTCCCGAGTCACAATATGCTGATCATGCGTATACTATTCCAACTTTAACTTAAAATTCAATTAACGTCGAGATTATATCACTCAGAACTGTGGGCCGAAAATCTGCTAAAGTGTAACGTTATTTAGTACAAACTATGAGTTATCTGTGCCACTATTGTACTAGATAAATTACAGTTTGTACTAAATACGTTAACTATGCGTACTTAAACAGATTTTCGTGCTCGGCCCACTGAAACGGGAGTTGGATGAGTTTTGAAGTAACTCAAATAAATGTGATAGATAATAGGATTTTCATTAAAATATAACCTACAAAAATATCTATTTACAGAGGAACCTCATACTTTATAGGTAGTTAACTGTAAGGCCGCGAGCTCCAGCTAGTCATAAAAGTTTCTAAATCCAGAGCAGGTAACGTGCAGTTCCGCTAAACTAATAACGACCCTACAATTTTAACTGGAAACGTCAATCTAACTAACGGATGTCTCGGATGAGAGAATAATTGAGAGATCGAAATCGACTGGCAATATTTCATTCAAGATTTATTTTCAAAATAAGGGATGAGCGTTCTATATATAAATCGTCCAATCTGTCAACGGTCGAGCGCGCGTGTTGTGCGACGACGAATGCTTGCAAACGATACCTACATCTGTAGTCTATTTTCAGATTTGTCACTGGGGCTACCGTCTGGGCCGGAACTCAAACACAACTCTTTTTCCATACAAACATTCACTCATATGAAAAAAGAATTTCGTAACTAACATAAGAGATGCTTTGTTAAAGATGAAACGATGTTTAAGATTGGTAGCTGCAAAAGAAACGTTAATTTAGAAAATAGATAATGTGATTGCATTGTATGGCATTATGGTAATGTTCAATTAATTCATAATAAACAAGATTTTCAAACGCATCATTGAACAAATCGTCTAATAAATCTTAGATTTTCAGATTAAAATCGTTTTGTTTTCCGTACTTTTATAATGAGAAAAACATTGCGCTGGCGCTTGCTGCTGTGCAAGTTCTAATAACAAATATCCGCGATGATATTCGGCAATTGTTCCTACTTCATAAACTGGCGTTTCGTAACTTCAACATAGTGTCAACGCATTAACGTTCTTTTTTGCAATCCCGAAATGTTTTGATTGAATTTCGAGCGGAAGGCCAAGCGAGTAGCATTCCGCCTTGGTAATCGCACAACCTTTGTGCTTGATGCATTAAGCTAATTTGAATGGCGAAGAGCTGTTCAAACAGTCGTTGCTTGAATTCTTCTCTTTAGTCGGGCGGTTGCCGGTTTGATTGTAGAAGCCGCCGGTGCATGGATTGCATTCTGTTCGTCGCACAAGAAGACAACCGCATTGATTGCTGCCTTTATATTTCACCGAACAACGTTGTTTCGCATGTACGGTGTTTTATCTTATTCATTACTGGCTACTAAAATTACAACAAAAAAAACAAATAAAAATAACAACTATACTTCTGTGCTGTTACACACAAGAGCAGGCACGGCTTTTATATTATTACCTAGCTGCTGCCCACGACTTCGTGCGCGTAGAATTAGGTTAATACTATTTCTTGGGACTACTCACTGAATCGGGGTAATAGTACTTAGTACAAGCTATTTGGGCTTAATAATTCTATTGCAGTTAAAATATTTCTGTGCTTAATAATTTATTGATTCTGGCGTTACTTTGCGGAAACCCGTTATCCGTTTTCCGCTTCCGCTAAAAACTGTTTTTTTTTTCAGCGGAAGCGTTACTAAATATTTCTTCTAATATCGTTTTTGATTTCGGTGTTTAAAAGCGTATACCAACTTATATAAAGTATAGTTTTTGTTAAATTTTGATTACTTTAAGAAACGCATAATAAATGTCTAATTTATCGTTATGGGAGAAGCAACTGACAACTCAATACACTGTTTCTTACTAGGTACTTCGGAGCCTGAGGATTCGACGTGTTTCATGTCAAATAAATAATTATAACCTACATGTCTATTCATTTTTAATTAGAAATACAGGATTACTCACGTAATATTTATCGGATAGGTCCGACTATAGTTTCGACCACATTCGGTGGTCTTTTTCAAGGAGTGTTCGGGACGCCCGCGTCGATGACCTCTCGCTTAGCACTCACTCGCTTACAAGCCTATTCATTTAAAATATTAAATTTTGTATACAAACCTAAACTTTGGAATGAATAGTATATACATAAAGTAAATAATTATTATATTTATTAAACTAGTATTATCTACAAATTTAGAAATTTATTTCAAATCTTTCTAGCCATTTCACGCAATTGCTAACTAACATTAAACTACATTTGCATTTATTATTTAGGATTGGTATATTAAAGGATGAGAATTTCATTTCAACCAATTAACGTATCAATGAAACGTTTACAGCTTGATTATTTTAATTTTAGACTTCGTAATTTATGTGAATGTGTTTTGATTGGCTGCGGTTAAATTTGGACGCACTCAAAAAAAAGTCTTTTGAGACGTTGAAATCAGATAATCCGACGATCTAAGGTTGTCATCGCGCAGGCTAATAGGCAGTGTTTCGTGAATTATGTCCCTTATTAATTGTATACTAAGGTTCAAATTGCGAGTGGTCATAAATACCAACGAAGAACGACGCCGTGGGTGAAACCGGTGACAAACGAGCTATTCTGTCACATCGGTGATAAATAACTGATTATGTTTTACTACATTTTGCCTTTATAATTAATTGACAAGAGTTATCTAAGTGGCGTTTACAACGGTCAGTTTTGAGCCCAGCGCTCAAAGCTCACCTGACAATTCATAATTTTCCCGTCCATTATGAAATATCGGACAGTTATTATCGCGAGCAATGGACGAAATGGAAGCAATTTAAAGCTATCCACGCTCGAAACATGCACCCTGCGGAGTTGGATTTATATTTTATTACTTTATTATTTTATTGGCGTTGCAAGCGCTAACTGCCTCTCGTTTTTATGGTTTACTTTTCGACCATTCTCACAGCTATAAATTCTGCGAGGTTTTGAACGAATGCACGCCGCAAGCTAAAGTAACCGAAGCATTAATACCAGTCCAGATCATTTGTTATTGCCTCCAGTTGTATGCTTCCTTCTTGAATGTTAATACGTATTCAGATTAATGCGTATGAATGAAGCGGTTACGACCGAACAAATAGTTGACGCGACCAGTCTTTGAAGTCTGAAAGCGCGTTATGATAATTTGTAGACACAGAACGGTCCAATTTCGTTGACAAAAAACCGTAAACAGTCTAAAATAACGAGCGAAATGATCGCTCCCGAAAATAGTTAAGTTTATTTTGGTTCGACTGTTGGATAATTGCTGCATTTTTTCCGCGCTCGACTGCTCGGATTCCGTAATTTGTCTTCCGAGAAATGAGTCGCGTCGTCGAATGCAAGGGACATGTAGATGTTGAGTTTTTGGAGTCACATTTTTTGTGGATACCCCTCGGATTTCAGCCGGCGTAAATTACCTTTTAGTAGAATACCCCATGGGAAATGTTAGACGGGTTCTTTCGTAATTACTGTTTTAACTGCTGGGACAGAAATGTCATACGTAACTTATTTTTGTGGATAAAATGTCAGCTGAATTTAATTATTTTTCTTTTAATCCATTAAGATATTGGTTTAGAGCGGCCATATTCATAAAATAATGTATATAAATAAAGTATTATGTATATGGGTGGAACTGCAACTGTCAAAGGCAAGCGTAATGCTTACCATCAAACGCACGATTTGTCCGTCTCGTCATTAATTTTGCATAAAAAGTGTGTCTATTTGTATTTTTTTACTATTTCGTAAGAAATTTGCTTTGCTTAGAGCCGATATTACCATCTATTAAAAGTCTGCCTTTTCTAAGCACAAATTTATTCCGACAACGTTTAAAGATTTACAACGTCGTTACAGGCGATATTCCGAGGTTCAGTGTAAATTACAGTAGAAGATTTCCAATGCATCATTTCTGACATATATTTAAGCAAAACTTTTTCATCTTACACGAGTAAGCTCACACACATTGACTTGGATAAACGTGGCTGTAACCTACACAGTAAAAAAGGAGGTCGCAATCTGGTTCATCTGACCAACTTTACGGACCATAAACTATTATTTTTGCGGTTTTATGGCACTCACATTATTACACAAGAGTTTGTGAGTGACGCTGAATGTGAGTGTATGTGAGTGCGTGTGAACTCTTCACGCTAAAACGACTCAATGAAATTGCATGGAAACTTGGAATGGATATGGCTCATATCCGAGATTGACACTTGAGATACTTTTTACTAGATTCAATGGATATTTCCCGAGAGATTCCGAACCATACGCGGACGAAGTCACGGGCGTATCTAAACAAGTATAGATAGTAAAAAAATAGTACGACTTAGATCTTGGAAGAAGTTTCAGGTTTAGTAACAAAATTGCTGATTAGCAACATCTATTATCATAATAGATAAAATCAAGTTGTCTTTGAACTATAACTTTTTAACACCAGCTAAGAAAATTAACACGGACATAATAGCCATGAATATAAAAAAACCTAATCACAATATTCATATTTTCATTCGAAAAATGTTAATAAATGTTAAGAACATCAATATGAATGTTATGAATATACTATTCACCAAACTCAGAACAGATTCTAACTATAGCATCTCTAGTCATCGAGGAAGCCTTCTCGTATTTCCAAAGACTAGAACAAATCATTACATCACGATGCTTCTTTTATGGCGCACAACATCATAATAAAACCCATGTAATAAACATTACTACATAACGCTTGAAAGAAACAACTACCTCATTTTATATATAATATTGACTAGTCCGGTACTTTATCGCAGTTCAAGCCCTTTTCTACTGACTTCCAAAAAAGGCAGAGGTAAATTCGACTGCTGTTTTTTTTTATGCTTTGTTACCTCATAACTTTCGACTGGGTGAATCGATTCTGAAAATTGTTTTTTGGTTTGAAAGCTGGTGCTTCCCGGGTGTTCTTTTTATTTTTATTTCATCAAATTTGGTTAAGTAGTTTTTAAGATACACTCCAACAACTGAATAGAATGGAAGTCGGTATAAAATTTATTTTTATTCGGAATTCGGAATTTATTTATTAATTCTTAACTAACCAAGCATTCCAGGTAGTAACTTATCTTATTTTAAACCAAAACGATACCTATGTTTTTGTGTATAATGCGTAACACTAAGTCACCTGTATACATTTCATATATATATATATATATATATAGGATAACTATGCTGTATGTTCCCACAACACACTACAAACTACACGCACTATTACAAATAATTCAAAATAAAGCAGGAAATATACGCTAATTATCGGTACATTATTGCTCCAAAACAATTAAACGTGCTATATTTACTATTTCTATAGCTTTGATGTATACCAGACGTTTGCCAAGTTCTGCCACTCGAGAATAATGAATTATTGCTACTTCAAGTGGTTCCTAATGTTTTGTAAGCTTATCTACAAAACCATTATGGTTTGTAATAGCAATTATGAGCTAAAATGGGTTTGTTAGATGTACCAAATAAGGAAAGGGAAAAAAATTAATTATATAAAGTACTTCTTATTAATAAATAACATTAAATAATAATATGTTCAGTTCTTATTTTCTTACCACACGAAGATTTCTTTTAAATTAAAACAAAACAAATAAAAATGTATTAAAAATTACGAACTTCTACTAGGAGTGCATAATTACGTGATAGATAATAAGGCAAAAGGTGTACACATGATGTAGAGTACCAGAGTAAATAATAAAATATTATGGAGTGGACACACATACTTTGACACCCCACACGTAATCATAAAGCCTGAAAACTGAATATTTAATACAAGCTGCGTCAATCGGTTTTGAATGGAATAAAAATATCTGCCTTTAGTATTAACGTTTATCACTATTCAAAGTGGGAATATTTATGCGTTTAACTAGCTACATATAAAAGTATTGAAAATTTCTCCTTTCTTGCTCAAGCGACAGATCAACAAACTCATGCATAAGAATGTATTAAAATGTAAGCGCTTACCGAACATATATATTCATCCAAGTTCATAGTTGAAACAAGAACTTCAAGCTGTCGCGGATATTTTTTTTATAAAACCTATTAAATTAGGAAAATAAAATAAATTAAATTTTCATGAATCTCCACATACCTAATTTTTTTAATTTTTTTTTGCATTTATCAAAAGTAGCAATCAGTGGGCCGAGCACAAAAATCTGTTTAAATGTAACGTTATCGTATCGTTTACGTATTCAGTCCAAACTATGAGTTATGTGTGCCATTATTGTACTAGATAAATGACAGTTTGTACTAAATACTTTAATGATGCGTTACATTTAAACAGATTTTCGTGCTCGGCCCACTGTTGGGCATTCAAATCATAAGGTACATTTTGAACTTTTGCATATACTGAAATTTTTAACAATAAAAATATGTTTAGTATAGTCATAATTGTTATGAATTTTCATCTACACCGTTTCAACACATTAGGCGGTGTTTTCATAAATCCCATAAATATGCCTGCATTATAAAGAAGAAATACATCCGCCGTTTCTAGGTTTTATGGTTGCGGCTTTGTGACATGTCAGTCATCCCACCAGACCCTTGTTCTGTTGCTGTACGAATATATACATATCGTGTACAAATAGTAAAGGACTTTGAACCCAACTCAACTTGTGAATACAAAGTTAACAAATATAATTGTCTCCTATCGCCTTTGAAATTACAGTTTGCGTTGTCATACTAATAATTACAGACGGGGTGTACCGTATGCAATCTGAATAGTGGTATCGATTTTAGAATAGTTTTATACGTTTGTTAGTGCACTAGATTAATATAGCACGTGTGTTGATAGGCTTATTTTAACCTACAAATAATATCGGTTGTAGGTATGCAAACAGTTCAATAATATCGATCATTGAGATCGATGTAGGCAGATTGTGGTTTGTCATCCAGTCCAACGTTCAAAGGGAGTAATGTTTTCAACTGGGTGCATTTCGGATAGACTTCTATATGTATAAAACTAGCTGCGCCTTGTGGTTTTACCCGCGTCATGATCGATGATGATATTGATGAAAATAATCCAGCGGTAATCCAGCGCCTTGGCTGCCCCAGGTTTATAAAAGACCTAATTTTACTGACTCCTTATGGGATGGGGGAATCATATCCCCTCACCAGTCGACTGTCCATATAAAAATGAAATTTCTATTGTGTCTGGGTCGTTCGACTGATGAAGTAATAAGGGTAAAAGGATTATGGCAATTATATTGATTATTATGATGTTGAAATAATTTATATAGTGAGTTAAACAGTTCAATAAAAAATACATTCAAGGTTTCTTTCATCATTGTCTAAATATTGTCTTAATTTAGTTCAATCTCACTCAACAAATAAATATAATTTATAACGCACTCAGATTCCTATCTCGATAAATTATTTCTTAATTATTATTAGCTTTCAATTACCTACGACTCTAAAGTTTTTATAATGTATCTTATGTCAGAAGTAATCGAAACTATAAAGCTAACCATTACAATTTACAACTTAATTAAATTCAGACTTCAATCAGACGTTAATATGATGAAACGAAATTATAGTAATTTAAATTTAGCGTCTAAATCATTTATTGCTGTAGACTACCTAATTAAAGCCATAATACTGCAATCCAAGTTAATTAACTTTTCTATTGGTCGTTTTATGTATTTTACAATCGGCAAGCTTAGTTTGAATAAATGCTGGTAATAATTAGTACAAACGAATCAATAAATTAGACTGATTCATATCTTTTAGTAATCTAAAGCACAGGCTTAAGGTAAGTTTAAGTGACGTTAGTATGAAAAACGTTTTGATAAAAATCTGGATATTCTGGAACAAAATGGAAGACTATAGATATAATATATGTACTATAGATAATGCAAGTATCACGATTTGTGTTGAAACGAAGCTTGCCGACATTTTAATGAATTGAATTACGTGAATTTACACATAATGGGCAGGGCACATAGCACGCAGAACAGATGGCCGATGGGGCCGAAAGGTTCTGGAGTGGAGACCACGATGCAGGCCGCTTCC
The DNA here is from genome assembly GCA_917880725.1 of Selenia dentaria. Taxonomy (NCBI): domain Eukaryota; kingdom Metazoa; phylum Arthropoda; class Insecta; order Lepidoptera; family Geometridae; genus Selenia; species Selenia dentaria. The sequence goes on along the minus strand of OU862888.1, from coordinate 11,417,495 downwards.
AACCGGTCCTTTTGGAAAATCATGGGGGAGGCCTATGTTCAGCAGTGGACGTCCTACGGCTGAGATGATGATGATTATGACAGATAATTTAATTTTATAATTACTTACCTGTGATAGAAAATATGTCCTTACCTTTGGGGTATCAAAATTTGAGGACTATTGCAATACATTTATTAACTATATATAATAATATTAATTTAATCATTTTAGTTTTCGCGGCCATCCGGCTGCAACAGCAGTTGCGCGCGAACTGTAAGTGGCGGCGGCCAACCTTGACGCTTGGTCGGGGTTGTTGGGTCTGGGGTTCTGACGGGAAATACACGCATTTGTGTTATCTACAGTATATATACATATATCTGTGTGGAGGACTTAGGTGGCAGAGCTTGCCTAGCCATTTGTAACTGATTAGGTGAAGTAATTATACAGCTGTTATTATGATGGTGATGCTAATGGCATATTATGTCGGGTGTGTTGCTTAGGAACACAGTAATTAGGCTATGTCAGAACTTCCGACGGTCTGTAATTTGTATCGCTAGGGCTGAACACTAACGTATTCACAATGATGATGAGGATTATATACATCTTCATTGCGGATTGGCAATAAGCACTATTACGTAACTCTTCCAAGCATATCTCTGTCGCTCATGCTTATCTCTCTACAAGGAAAGCATGTGTCACAGCGAGAGCGCAATAAACTTACTATTTTAATAGAAATACAACAATTTTAAAATGATTTACTCAAAGTGTTTAAACTATCGCTTCAATATTTTAACACTAAGCTATGTCTAAAGGAAGTGAAACCGTAAGGCCGATGCGGCTAGACGCATTAAATATTGAAATATTCTAGGACTTGTTCCACAAGAGTGAAAGAGAAGAGGCACCTGCAATTTTCGAAGCAAACTTGGCAGACACCTTAGAGTTTAGACCGTCTTGTACTATAGTTACCTTTTTATTTTGTGAACCTAGCTGGAAGAGTTTCGTGACTGCAATAGTTAAATCACACGATATTTATGATAGAATAGTCGGATTTCAGATTTCTGTTACACAATGCTTTGTTAAAGCAATATACTGAGTATTTAATCCGGAACGATCGGTGTAAGGCAATATATTACATTACTTGCATTTTTTGTAAACAAAACATTATCATTTTATTATTAGTATTATTTTTATTCAAAAATGTTGATCCGGTACTTTACAAAGGCATAAGTGGGGCTGTAGCCAACACTTAGAGGCCTGTTTGGTATAAAAAATACAAAATAGTATAAAAAAACAGAGACATTTTTGATGGATGGTGACATGGTATATATATTTTAAAAATGGGTAAAACGGCAAGGCTTTTGATAGGAGCTTATAAGAAAGATAGTGGACTATGGAGGAGACTACGGCATCTGCCAATTTCAGTCACATCTTAAAATATTTAAGCAGGTGATGACTTGCTACCCACTGAACGAGCCACACATATGGGCCACCATCACTGATGAAAAAAGGGGCAACGTTGGTGTGGATAGAGGGTGGCGAGAGGTGTGCTGCGATGTCACAAGAGCGCTACTACCGGCATTATGCCGTTTAAAACTTCCACCCTTGGAGCTTTTTGTTACTGGCTCTTGAATCTCCCCCTTAGTAATATTTTTTTTTTTTTTTTTTTTTTTTATGTACAATAGGTTAGCGCTTGACCACAACTCGCCTGATGTTAAGCGTAGTTGTGATCTACGATGGAGCGCGCTTACCTAGAAGAAAAAATTATTCAAGTAGTCATAGCCTAGTCACAGTCACATAAATAAGCCTGTCAATCAGTCACTGTCCAGTCTTAATTCAAGTCCGTTCTAGTAAAGCGGTGTATACATTACTAAAACATCCTAAGTGGATGGCAAAGAATACACAAACAATGTTTCATTATTTGCACACTTTTCCTACACTCGTGCACCATTACGAACACTTAAAAATCCACCAACAAGTCAAAACTCGAAGAAACATTAATCTAGGAAAATTTAATTAAAATATATGATAATGTTGGGTATTTTTCCCGCATATAATTATAAAGCTGTGATTTGTTATATATGTTAATGATATATCATGAAACTGCCAAACCTATTTCGTCACATCAATATTCATCAAAACATTAAGAAACAAATAATACATGCATAAACTGATTTTAAATTACTTTGTTTCTTCTCTTGGTCTATCAGCTCCCACGTTCCCAATATTGGGAATCAGGCCTCCTCTCAGAGAGTCGAGTTTAGATCATAATCCTCTACGTGGGTCCAGTGCGGCTTGGTAGACTAGACAAGCTAGTGGCTAGCCTTTGTGTCGAAGTTTTGAGGCCGCCCGAATGCCTCCGACATCACCTAACGACTGTTCTCCGAAGACAAATCACCAGACACATTGAAAATGCCTGTAGCACTCGCTCATTCAAGTCATGACAGCAACATCACCATTTATGTTATGTACAACCAAAATAAAACAAGTTTTAATATTATTAATACTATTATTACGGTTATGAAATATGTTTTTTACACATTTTAGTATTATGTATTGCCACTATGCTGTGAATACAGATGTTATAAGATTTGGCATGTCGAACAGCACGTGTTTTGGCAACACTTATATAATTTTTCATTTTAAAAGAATTGGTCTAATATTTTGAAGCGCTCGTAGCGGAGTTCGACTTAGCGATTTTAACCGATCAACAAGTTAAGCAACACTTGCTGCGGTCAGGACTTGGATGGGTGACCGCTAGTGGCATTATTCAACTGAGCGCTTCCGTGCTTCGGAGCGCACGTTAAGCCGTCGGGCTCGGTTGTTTGTCTTAGGACAACAGTCGTTAGGTTATGTCGAGGGCCTTCGGGCGACCTGAAAACTTTGACATGGGTTGGTCACTTACCTATTCACCAATCCGCACTGGGCCCGCGTGGTGGATTAAGGCCTTACTCCTCTCTGAGATGAAGGCTCGAGTCCCAGCAGTGGGAACTAAATGGGCTGATTATGATGTTGGTCTTCTTTTTATATAAACGGACCGCTTTCTTCGCGTATTTGACGATATTTCATATAAATATGTCATTTACCTATTCTCCGAAAATGTAGTAGTTTTTTTTCAGTGTTTATCCAAAAAGAACTACTCATATTTCAACTGTTTATGCCTCCTTGTTCCAGAAATTAGGCGTCTCTCGATATTCTCTCACATTGGATGAATATATATAGGTAATACAAACTCAGCGGAAGCCTTGCCAAATCTTCTAAAGTTGTTTTGCAAGTACATAACATTATATAAAGATCCAAGTCTACGAAGGCTGTAAAGCTATAAAGTTATTTGCTTAGAACAATGCGTTGATTTATATTCAAAGTTAGAAAGTTTTACGATACAATAAATGAAAATGTTTCAAGAAAAATATAAACAGTAATATTGCCTCAAATAAATAATGCTGAATAGACGTTATAGCGAAGTGGAAAATCGTGTTAGTGATTTTTAACCGGAACCTTTATTTGTTTTACTGGTTAAAAGAAGAAGGTATCCGAAGCTGACTGAGCCAATTGATTGATAAATTATTTTTAAGTAAATAAAACAAGCAAACAATACATTTTTACAAAAAAAAAACCATTAAATCGAGTTTTTACTATCCAACTAAGTATTATTACATTTCTATTTTGTAGAATAGTAGTTTAATTGACGAGTAAACATTAAAAAATGTAGTCATTGATTTTAATAATAATATATTATATTATATATATTATACTAAATATATATGATATTATATTTAGTTATTGTTTATTAATGGTGAGTTATTAATAGTGTTCTTAAATTTCACGAGTGTAGGCGAAGTGTAATAATACTTTTGAACTAACGTTATCTTTTACACTCATCAATTGGCCTAAAAAGTTGTATAAATGTACTCAACGCTCTACTGACTCTTGTAACTTTAAGTTTTTTTATTGGGTCTGTGACTATCTATTTAATACAAATTTAACTAGATTAAAATAATACATATAAGTCATGAAATATATAATTCAGTACATAAAAATACCAGCCCACATTAAAAATATAGATAATCTCAGGGCTCTGATATCTACAAGCATACATCTTACATAACAGGTAGAACCCAATTTATCGGCACAGTATACAAAAACCTTGAGTAAATATATATACTAATAGTACCTTCATATTCACATGGAAGTGATATTATACCGCTTAAATCTTTTAGCTAGGCAGTCTACAGTCGAACAAACAGCAATGTAAATGACGCGTGCATGGGAACGCGAAGCAATTTGGCACCAGTTCTCAGCTTAGTGCAATAAGAAGACTCTACCAAACAAAATGCTGTTTTAGCGAGTATTAATATTGATTATGTCACGGAGGAGCCTTGAGACGATGAAACTGAGGAAATGGATGAGTTTGGAAAAGTAGTTAGTAAAGACATTCCAGTAATGGAGAAGTCTCAGCGTGAAATGTTTATACTTACTCACGCAATCCAATGGAGATAACTTCTTATATTAACCTATTTAACTAAGGAGTTTTAACTACTGCTGTGAGTAATGTAGTTTTTAGTGCGTTTTTAAGCTAGACCACATAATTATTATGTTAAATGGATAATCTGATTATGACGATATGTTTTTATTAGGAAGTAGGTATGTATTATATGCTTCCAAGTATTCCTATTTAACCAACCGCGTTACATTTCTTGAAATCGTGGTATGTTTTCTTAGAATTATGTTATTAGGAAAATGTGGCCAATGGCGAATCTATGGATCAAATATAATCAAAGTCGGTTGATATTTTTTTGTGTTATTTTAATTTGAAATAAACGAAACAAAGTTTTTGCTTATCTAGATGATATTAATAATATACATAGTTTGAAAGCATAGCGGACGCAAAATACACGTAGATAAAAAAGACGTAATTAAAAGGATAAGAAATATTAAGTAAAACTTCCGCCAGAACAAAGCTTATGTCAGAAATACAGTGTGTACCGCACTCCCTCCGCATAAAATGCATGCAGGAAGTACATTTTTTTTTATAATAGTTCATCAAAGTGACTCCCTCTCGCCTGATAGAAAGCGAAGATGGAATCAAGAAGCGATGACCATTAGTGCAGCCGTGAGCTAAGAGATGCTTTTTCACGTCCCGCTTAAAATACCCAGGGTCATAGTAAAAGAAAACCCGTACGCCGGCAGAGCATTCCAAAATTTACTTACACGACAGAGGTAGGAATTGTGAAACTTTTTGGTTCATAGTAAGAAATTTTGAACAGTATATATGGATGCAATGCTAGGCCGCAACGAGTAGTTCGGGATCGGAATGGTGAGGAAGGAATAAGATTTAAGATCTCTTCAGAACATTCGCTTTAAAACAAACCGTACAAAACGCTTAGAGAAGCTATAGTTCTACGCAAGGTTCTAGAGATTCTAGGTGTTGAGTGACTTCAGTGTCTCCAATAATACGGATAGCACGACATTGCAGTCTGTCGCGAGTGAGCATCCATAAAGCACTTATCGGATCCATCCCAGGGTGGCAACAAGCGCACCTGAGTTTTATAAAGAAGGCAACGCTGATCAGGAGTGAAGAAACGCCTCGCTCTGTTCAGGACTCCGAGTTTGCGAAAATACTTTAAATGTAGTCACGCTGGTTCAAGTCACTACGGATGTACATGCCAAGGATGTTTACATTACACTGTACAGGTAAGGTGATATTCTGAAAAAAAGAAGAGGGAGAAATGGAGATGTTTTTGCCGAGAAGGCGTACACTTGAGTCTTCCTGGCGTTGAACTCAACCAAGTTGCCCGTACCCCAACTAGAGATGAGACTCGAGCACCCTGGCTCAGCAATGACACACCGTCCGTTGTCTGTAATTTTAGTCTGTGTCGCACCAGAGAGCGTCCAAAGTACCGACTTTGGACTGCGTAGCAATGAATGTCACCTAGCGGTAACATATCGTTGATATGCAGGAGAAAGAATGTGGTTGATAAGACGGACCCCTGTGGCACTCCGGCATTGAACTGGAATGAGCGCAGCTTACGACCACCACAACGGACGCGTATGTTGCGCTCGCACAGGAAACCAGGAATCCAGTCACAGAAGCGAGGGCAGGCCGTATGCCAGGAGCTTGGAAAGAAGAGAACGAACATACTTACTATTCATATTTGTTATTTTCAGAAGTTAATTGCTTAGTTTTAAAATAAATACATGTAGTTACTCGTAACTACATACACTTACTAACTATTAACATATTTCAGTCAATATCTAGCAAAATATCTAGCATAAAGTTTCATACTGATAATTAATTCATCAGATAAAATAATCACTAAATATAACATAATTTAAAAAAAAACATGGATTCAACGATGTGCCGACGACTCTATAAAATGAAGCATCGTTAACACTCCTCAGACTATTCCTAATCAATAAATCATAGCTGTAATGAACGATGATTAAGAATTTAATGGATTAACCCTTACAAACAATAAAGTGTCAGAATCACGGTCGTAATTGTTTACGCCTACAGCTCGTAATTACGAAAGACTTCTAAGGGTCGTATTAACTTCAATAGCCCGGATGTGCGCTCTGACGCCGCTTCCTACCTTTACCGGGAATTTATCGACACCTCGTCTTTCCTTATCATTCTTCTAACAAGGAAAAGAGACGGATGTAGCTCTTTTAGCAGGTGGCTAATGAAATTTTAATGCTTTGACACGATTAAGTAGAATCAATTTGACTTGGATTGTAAAATTTCTAACATCAGCTTTTTTAATTTTAAGCTTTTTACGATCGCTTGGCGTGATAGCAGTTATTTATGCAACTGAGGGATTAATTTCGAGCCAGTTCATTGCCAGAGTTCAAGCCAGAAAATTGCATAGGGCGGATGTATTAATACGTCTTTGTCGACGTGTGTGTTTCATGCATAATTTCTTTTTTAGCTCGGTAGTAATGTGCTTGGGAGCACGTTAGTGATTTTTTTATTAACTGGTTAACGAAGTAAATTTACGGCCTTATGAGTAAGTGTATTAGCTTACAAAATGTTACAAAACAATCACCGTTTTTTTTTCGAATTACTTTTAAGTTTTAGGGCTAGCTAATTTCCTATGCGGATATGTTTCTCTTCAGCAAGAGCTCGTCTTAATGTATACGCTTATATATATTGTTCCTACAATATTTTTCACTAACAGCAGCTCTAATAAGTTCCATTAATAGCAAAATGGCAATTCGACATAGAGTACAATGCTTGGACTTTCTGAAAACGTAAACGTTTTGTTATCGTAAATAGATAAATACCTACATCCTACATGTCCTACATCTTATGTCTTACTCTTTTATATACTTTTTAAATTATTGACAGTATCTCAAACGTTTTGCTCTTGCTAACATCCTTACAAAATAACATATAAATGCCTCTTGTGTCCCTACACAAAAGACAAGATAATTAGCTCACTGGATACGATCATTTGAACAAAGAAGCAGGATGTGTGGTGACACTAACGAGAGTTGGATTGACGGCTCCGAGGGGGTCCTGGTCTTCTGGTAGCTTATTATTGTAACTGATCTTTGCAAAGCATTGTTTTATAATATTATGCCTATTTTCTAATATAAAAGATTGCCAGTCAAAGTCAACACATTCGTTTAGTTTAGATTTCAAGGTCGCTCAGAAATGAACGCCAACCACACTAGTACTCTAAATGCGAAGATTTTATGCTCTTTAGAAGAACAGATGAACAGATTTTATGCAAAATACGGAACCTCTTGTTAGAATGATTATAGATTTGGAAACACATATACACTTTCTCATAGCATAATGTTTTTGATTGAGTTCCAGTTTATACTTAAAAATGCTATATTTAAAAATGCTATTTACATCATATTTATTAATTTAAGTTTTATCATAAAAGTATGTATGTTTTCATTTTCCTCCCCTTAACTACGTAACAGAGAATGCCTTTGATCTCCTTGTAGAGGATATCTATGTTCAAAGTCTACGCACGAAGGTGTGACATGTGATGAGATGATGGAGGGTAATTTAGGTAAATTGGGGATTTAGAAGATGGTATCATGTCATCATAGACTTTAAAAACTTTAGAGCTAAATGATACTATTCTTGAATATCCTGAAAGTCAAAATCTGAGTAATCTGAATAAAGTAGTTAGTCGAAATCTAAATAATTTTATTCAATTATATTATTTAAGACAAACTCATGAACGTCATTCATTTATCAAATTATGCATTATAATGTACTTTAAGGATTCTACCGCCGCATTCTATAATATAGGGCCTACCGAGCAGAAAGAAAGAAGCTGAAGCGGCAAGAAACTCGTCTACTGTCATTCATACTACAACTTATTGTTGTTGACGTAGAAACTAATAATTTTGTTATATATAAATTATCTACTAGGTGTGTGCCAGATACTAAAGCCACTGTTCATATTACCGACATAATATGGTAAAATATATGAATACTTGTTTTATTTTATGCTATCTTCATTATTGTGTTGTTCTGTGACAAATTAGCTTTACGGTTGTTCTCTAAAGTTATATGATTATTAACGGGATATTTACCGTGGTAAGGTTGTGGAATGAGCTCCCGATATTTCGGCGCAGTTACATGCACCATGTTCACGGGAAGACTGAAGACTGCGGGTGGTTGGTCAAAAAGTTCAAAAGTTAGGTGCAGACATAACGATCTACCCTCTTTCTTAGTCTTTTGCTACGGTTATCACTGGAACTCGAACTCGATCCTAAGTCCCGACAAAACACACTCACTGTATCACTGCGTATAGTATTTTGAACACATTTTGAACGCGGATGCTCAGCTAGCTGAGCATCTGCTGGACGCGGGTCCTAACCACTGGATTGAATTCCATAACCCTAAAATCTTGTCCACCGAACGCCATTACATACCAAGGCTAGTAAAGGAAACTATTGAGATCTCGAAATGCCAGAATTTCAATCGAGGTGATGGTTTTCAAAATAAAAGTCCGCGTTCAAAATGTGTTCAAAATACTATACGCAGTGATACAGTGAGTGTGTTTTGTCGGGACTTAGGATCGAGTTCGAGTTCCAGTGATAACCGTAGCAAAAGACTAAGAAAGAAGGTAGATCGTTATGTCTGCACCTAAATTTTAAACTTTTTGACCAACCACCCGCATTCTTCAGTCTTCCCGTGAACATGGTGCATGTAACTGCGCCGAAATATCGGGAGCTCATTCCACAACCTTACCACGGTAAATATCCCGTTAATAATCATATAACTTTAAATTAGCTTTAGTAAATCACTTGTACCTGACAGCAGTTGTTAATATATAAATGGTGAAATATATATATATATATCAATGATACTAATTGTCTAAACGTGTAATGTTTTATTATATTATAATAGTGTAACAATGTGAGTGCTGTACCTACCTCTTAGTTAAAATTTGTAATTTTATATGTCCAATGAACTAAAATTATGAATGTGAACTTGATGTTCCAGGGTTTTTGGCAATGTGGGCTGGTCAATGTGTGCCGGAATGCGACCAATAAAATAATACAATTCCTGAAAAAACGAGTTGATATCTAAATAAAGAAAACACCTCAGGTTATGACTTGAACCGCTTTCTGTACGTGACTACATCCGGATCGATGCGGCAGCAGGGTAAACGACAATGAATGGCCGGCTATGGAACACGTTGCGAATAATATACTTCTATGTTACTAAAATGCGTATGATGCACAAGCTACAGTGACGGTAACCATCTCTACGGTTTGTTATGTAGAATAAATGGGTTAAAAATAATAACAGAACAAGTTTACAAAACGAATAGCGTGAATAACACAGATGTAAGGAATACAGTTGATAAAGTTATACTGAAGAGAGTGAGCTATCCTTTTTATGTATCCGCCAAAAACTTTGAGCGCTACGAGTTTGTCAAATACTAGAACCTACCGTCTTATAAATCAATGAACGCGGGCTGCACGCACGAAAAAGTAGGCAAGACTTAATGTCACTTTTGTTTTTTGTAAAAGTTTGCAAATGAGAGTGCGGAACAAGCGATAGAGAGGCATGATCGGCCTAAGCGTTCGGCTTGTCTTATGAAGTTATCACGTAAAATTATCGTCCGTAAAACGACTTTAAAAACAACCATTTTTTAATACAACAATTTGCTTTAACGTAACTGTGAATGGTACAAGTAGGAGATGCCATACACATTCGATACTATATGTAGCTAAGTACGCTATTACGTGCTACATCTGCCGTTAAATTGCGTATCGCTGTTGCCTCAATATTTGATTCGACGTTCGTGTTAATTTTGCCAATATTGGTACAGTATAGTTCGTTTAGGCAGTATTTAAACTTCATGGCGTTGCCACCAGTCAACCACAGCATAAATCAATACCAAACGGCATGTGACGTTCAATCGTATCAGTAAAGCACCATACCTATCTACCGATCTACCTATAGGCAGAGAATAACATTGTGCATTGCAATTTGAAATTGCAGGTACGTGAGACAACTTGATTGAAAGATGTATCAGGGTGATGAGTGCATAGCAGTTCGTCACTTGTGACAAAATGCATTTGTTATAGCGGTAACCTCACGGTTACCCCATAATACACTATGGACCTCGTGCATGTACTTTATCCTAATAACACAACATCATCATCATCATCGCAGCCCTAGACCGTCCACTGCCACATGTGCCTCCCCCACAAATTTCCAAAAGGACCGGTTGGAAGCGGCCTGCATCCAACGTCGTTCTGCTACCTTTATCAGTTCGTCAGTATTTTAACTATTTTCAGCAATTTTACTTACAAAAATTACATGTTCTAGGATTAAGTCACCTGCCCAACCAAATTTTGTAAAAAAATCTGGCATGGAACGGTTTTTGACAAACGACAGTTTTTTACAATATTTGGTTTTTGAAACACGCTTTACCTTACTTTGGCTATGCTGTTAGTATTTAAAGTTATATAATAAATATTTTGAAAGGTATTTTTTCCAAAGCTTTGTTTCTCACATACAAGTATGCTGTTATAATGTACGGGATATAGGATTTGGTAATAGTTGAACTTTAATCTCGACTCAATTAATATGTCATGAATAATTTAACAAGTTATTGGCGGACGAATACCAATAGTGTCAATGTTGGCGATAGTTCGCCGAGCGGAAGTTAATTTACTCAGGTATTTCCGGAAGTCAATTAATATAATTATTTTGGAAATAGATTACTGTAACGTATTAATATTTAGCTCTGATATATTAATCTGTCCGCATCAGGTTTACGCTATAAACAAAGATTTATGAATGAATTGGAGGCTTGCTGATTCGGACACTGTAAAGCTCGAAACGTCATCGCACTTTAGTCTAATGTTTTTTTTTTACATATATTTGTTCGGAACTTTTGTAGCTTTGCGACCATATCAGCTCCGTCATCAGCTGTCATTTTATCACACAAATTTTTCATTATTCGATAGATCATATTACAGAGAGCCCAAGCGACTTCACTTAATGGCTCGGCTAAGACACTGTAGTACACCCACATCAACTGGATTCATCCTGTATTGATGTTTCATTCGTGATCACATTGGTTGGGCCCGTAAACATTCCATCAGAAGGTGTTGAACGAATGTTATAAAGGCAAAAGTAAGGTATTCAGGGTATTTTACAAAAACGCTCAGTTGTGAATCTTTTCTTGAGATTTGACAGTATTTGCCATAACATATCGTCACGAATAATTGAACTCTTTCTCTGGTACGTATGCGCCCATTTGATCATGGGGCGAGCCTATTGCCATCAACGGGACACTGCTCCAGACTCCGGATTGCTATTGAGTATATCTTTGTCACAAAATCTCAACAACTATCCGACTCGGTGACCGAACCCTTGAGATTCCAAACCGGCGCTTCCACGACTATATCAATGAGACAGTAAATGCCATACGAAATTTATTCAGTAATCTGCTCAAGCAGATAACATTAGTAGATTCACTACTGCGAGCGTACTTTTGGAGTATAGGCCTAAGCCTGTTATATATGATAGACCCGATAGATGAATGTTGAATTGATGTAACTCTTTCACATACCAAATTGCTGAACCAATTTTGCTAAAATTTAAAAAGTTTTACCTGCGTCTCCGGTCCCTCATATATCTACATAAGTACAACATTTCATTAGTTCAATCATTCAGTAGTTTTTGCGTGAAAGAGTAACAAAAATCCATACATACATACAAACTTTCGCGTTTATAATATTAGTAGGAGATTAAACCAAAATATCACTTTGTAAATGGTTTTCTACAAATGGACACCCAAAACTCACAATCATCATTTCGAAAGGTGTCTCACGAATTAAAATCTCATTACGTGATACTACCAAATTGCTCTAATTTTGGGTGAATTCTATGAAAAGAACAATAGCAGCTGTCACCCTCGACCATCAAAAAGTCCATTAAATACTTTTTAACAAATAGATTGTATCGAATGAGTTTTTTACGTTTTGTCAGGTAAATTTTGGTAATGAGGCTGTACAAGTTTAGTGTGAAATAGTAATTTCTGAGGCATTACAATAACGGCACGACACGGTTTATGCCATACAGTTATCGGATTAATTTTCAGAACTGTTCTTTATAGGGTGCTTAGCGCATGGGCCAATAGGGTTTTTTTGTGTATTTTAACCGACTTCGTAAAAGGAGGAGGTAATTATGTTCGCATGAATGTTTTTTTGAGTATGTTGGCCGATTTCTCCCGTAATTGTGGACCGATTCTCAATTGTTTCTTGTGTGGTAGAGGTTTAAATTTCATCAAATTCGGTCAAGCAGTTTTTGAGTTACATTCTTAAAACTGAAAAGTGTGACGCCTATCTTGATGATCATCATTGAAGGTGAATGACAATCGATCCCGGTAAGTAACAAACATCCATAATAAGTAAGTAAGTACTAAGTACAGTTAATAAGTACCTAGCAAGGGTCACTAAAAATATGGAAAAAAAATTACCAAAAAATAGAACTGACTTTGAACAATACCTTAACGTGTGAAATCACTTTTGGAGTTGGTACCATGCGCACAATAAAGTTATAAAAGGTACCTTTTGAACTGTCCTGGTACCGACTTCAACAAGTTATTTCGCACTTTTTGGTATAGAAATCGGTTCTTTTTTTGGTAAAACATGTTTTTCTTACATACATTAGAATATTGTAATGACCGCCAAGGAAAACTCCGCTGTATGAGCAACATGGCACTACTAGAAAATAAGTCAGTGTGTAGTAAGGTGTTGTTGTACTTTACGCGCATAAGGTTATTAACCTATTTGTAACGACTGAAAGGTAGCGAGTAAATACTAAGGAAGGTTCTTGAGAAGGGTTGACGTCGGGCAGGGAGCCGGCCATATAACCAAAACCAAACCCTTTTACATGTATGGTTATAATGTAGTAAAATACGAATTGTTCGAAGCTATTATTGACTTTTTATATTATAAACGCATAGTTTAAATGTAAGTAGATGATAATAATAGTTTTTATTTTTTCTTTCCCATGGACTCGTACGGTTTTACATTTGCAATTCTTCAAGTTAACGTAAAACATATTTATTGTTGCATCTAGGGAAATTTTTATTCAAATAGTCAGAGTCCATTTACAGTCACATAATATATAAGTCTGTCATTAAGTCACTGTTCTGTCTAAGTCACGTTCTATTTAAGTGGTGGAAGTATTACGAAAACTTTCTCGTTGGGTAATGTTATGCTGTCCAAGCTTTTACTCGCGCATCGTTATGAATACTTAACGGTCAATAATCCACTGTTATTACATGCATTACACGTCAAAAAATCTATGACAATTATTATTGTTGGAGTTTTCTTACGATCATCTATTTATAACTTACTCGTGCTCAGTGCTAAGCGAGACGTCATCGACGCGGGCGTCCCGAACACTCCTTGAAAAAGGCCTCCGAATGTGGTCGAAACTATAGTCGGACCTATCCGATAAATATTACGTGAGTAATCCCGTATTTTTAATTAATAACTTACTTGTACTTAGCAAACATATTCTTTGTATTCAAATAAGTACCTAAAGGGAACTTTCAAATATCTTTACTGAATACTGTGAAGTTATGTACTTCACAGTACTTACTTTACTATACGTTTTTGAATACTCTTACCTAACGGAGTAAGTATGATTATATTCAAAACATTATGTGGTAAGAATATTATTGTGAAGGAGAATACGATATAACAATGCTGGCTATTGAATAGCTGTAACTTTAATGCATATCGAGTACCTGCACTGGATATCGATCGATTCTCGGCAAAATCCCATGGGAACTGTTAGCCTTCCGGTTGTTGAGAAGCACTTATAGTTGGTCACTCTACTTGAGATGAGAAGTAGTTATAGTTAAGTATACAGATTACTAATGCAGTTATTATGAATTCAATTGCGAAATCATTATATTATAGGCTACTTCAACGCTAAATAAACATAGCCAGACATAGTCTTAATTCAAGTTGGTTTCCTTAATGTCTCGAAAATTATAAAGCTTTAAAATTTAAAAGATTTAAAATATTAACCACTTATATCACAGTCAACTATTCATAGAAGAAAATATAGAATAACATGTAAAACAAGTCATCACTCTAAATACCATTGTATATGAAGCTGTCAATCGAAAATATGAAAATACCTAACGAAATTTCTCCCAAAATAATCCTTTTATAGACGGGAAATGAACCTATTGCTGTTTCATAAAGAAATAATAATTTAACAGCTGTATCTAAATACAAACAATAGTGAAATATCTCTCGTGACGCGGAAACCATAAAATACCAATTAGACAACGTTTAGAATCAAATAAATCTTTGAATCCGAAGCTTATCAGAGACGCCGAAAGTCTTAGAAGTGTTATTTATTGTATCAATTAAGAAATTCTTCACACGAATAATAACTACCATTAGAACAGTTAAAACGTTACGTTTGTATTCGTAGTTTTGTTGAAGGTTTTATTTCAATTTAGGTGTCCATATTTTTTTATTTTTATAAAAGTAACTTATGTATTCGTGTCTTGAAGTTATCTTAGGAAAATAAATGTAAAGTTCCATTTGTCAGAAAATTTGCAACTCAAATTGAAATAAAACCTCGTAATGCATTCGCAAAAGACGAAGCTTGCAAAGGTCTTACAAAGCACCAATGAGATTAGGAATCCTCTGAAAATTCCGAGAGATCGCAAGTTGCATTACAATTTCATTGCTGGTACAATCACCCAAGATTTGATTTACGTAGGTAAGGTCTTATCCCAGATGAAAAGCCGACTTCTCAAAGATAAAAGGAATAAATCACATGTCAGACGACCGACTTACGCTGCAGAAGATCCCCGGGAAATATCGTCTGTTGTAGATTATCTTACACCTTTTCTTATTATGATTAACTTTATCTATACAATATAGGTGATACATATCAGAGTATGTTATTCATTGGATATTTTTTTCAAATATATATCATAAATAATAATATCAAACAAAATGCAACAAAACAAAATGTTATCAAATGGGGTATACGTATGTTATATACTAACTGCTATAACAATACTTAAAATTAAAATTGCTTACTTAAATTTGCTTGGAAATCTTATGCTGCTGTTTCTGTACCTATCCTACTAATATTATAAACGCGAAATTTTATATGTAGTATAGATGTATGGATGATTGTTACTATTTCATGCAAAAAAAAACTGTTTAAAAATTCTTACCGCTAACCAAAAAGTTTGGCAGTTCCTGCCTCTATCGTGTAAGGAAATTATGGAATGCTCTGCCGGCGAATTTATTTCCTTGCAGCTATGACCCTGGGTCTTTCAAGCGGGGCGTGAAAAAGCATCTCTCAGTTCATCATAGGGGTGGTTTATGCTTCTTGATTCCATCTTGACTTCCCATCCGGCGAGGAGTCACTTTGATGAACCATCATATAAAAACAATAAAAAAATCTACTTTTGATTAAGTTTTATTTTCGCTGCTAAGCCACTAAAGCGTGAGTAATTCAAACTCATTCTCATTATAAATTCGTGTAGTATAAATACATCATAAACCAATGAGAGGTCAAATTACAATGACAAAGTCAATCCCTTTTCTTCAATCGTTACATACCGCTAATGAAGACGTCAGCGCACGCATAACGGGCGGTAAGTCCGGTCAGCTCATTAATGGCTCACACTCTTAGATAAGATAAGCCCGCTTCGGTTCTTTTTGCCCTTATCAACGTGTCAAAATATTTTATGTCCCTGCGATTGCTAGAGCGGACAACACACTAAAACGGGGGCCATTATTATGATTGTTTTATGATCTGGGAAGCTACTCGTTGGAGCTTAAAAGGTTACTTAGAACTACTTCTTTATGGGTATTAGTGATAACTGAAGTACACTACCATAGACTTGGGATACTTAAGGTATGTAACCTTTTATAGATAATTTTTAGTCATCTAAAAGCCATGCGTCTTCATCATCGTTCTAAAGCACACTGTAGTAGTAATTCAGATTATATTTAGAATGAATATACTGAATCCGAGAACTATAAATTGGTTAATATAATGTAACATTATTTTTATGAAAGACGTAGATAATTTTGAATAGTATTTTGATCGAGTGTGCATTGCTAAATATGTTACGAGCGTTTATAATTTACAACATCACACATCGCTGTCTCATCCGACAATCTTTATTAGACGATAATTAATATAATTAAATAATATGGTCATAAATAACACAGACCTATAAACTGTTTAATTAAGATGGCTGAGTTTCCTTCCGAATTCCTTTCAATAATTTATGATCTGCCGATCTTTTAGAATACCGTTACTAACTTAATAGCAATGTTTGAACATTGCTGCATTGCTCATGAAATGAGGTTAATTTTGATTAGATTTTTCTTTTTTAGTAAATTTTGTTTAAAATTTATTTAGGACAAACATTTTCTAACATAAAAAAATACAATTTTAATAAACCGTTTCAAGACAGATTACCATAAAACAAGCACCTACTTATAATAAGATACCGTAAGATACACTATCTTCTGAATCAAGTTTAACGGCATTAACCTTAATGTCCCCACTACATCTAATTTAGTTTATTTTAATATTAAGAGAGGCTAATTCGGTGTCACATTAAGTCACCTCACTGCTGACAAGTGTGTACGATACACTTTTTACTATCCCCCTTATGGAATTTATTGCATTTGTCACTCCTACAGAGAGATGGCAGTAAAGTCAAACATGTCTTATTTTATGTCACGACGATCGGAATTGTATATGTTTATGACTGCTTTGAAGATTATTTATTATATATCCAATCGAGAATCATAAACACTTTATTTTAAGTAAGCAGTTAAAGTTGCCTAGTTACTTGTTAATCTGTGGTGTAGCTTATTAATATTCTACCGCTGGGAAAATTTTAACGGACTGAAATAGGTTTATTGCATATTGGATATGAGGAATTAGCTTTTAATGCGATGGTAACTGATACATCCAAATACAATGTTATACATTAAATTCCATCATTTAAAAGGCAGTCCCCTCTGTCATCAATGCTTGACTATACCATACATAACATGTCAGTGAAGTTATGCAATAAACAGGCGCGCCTTTGTTTATAAATAGTGATGTGCCTAAAAAAACAACGATGGAAATAAAATCATTGATACACTCATAAGCATACACAATCCGCCCTTTGTGTAAGTGGATACACTAAAAGATGAAAAAGAATTTTGTCAATACAAATACACTTTCGGAGGAAAGGTCTCGTAAGTGATATCATGTTGACTCGAATGTAGAAGGGACAGCATGTTTGCTCTCGCCACAATCTGAGATTGGTAATAAGATGCGACACATGTATTATCCCGATTAAATCCCCTCGGAAAAGGGGCTTAAATATAGTGATGTCTTTATGAGATCGCCGTCAGATGATACCCGATCCCTTGTTATATCGATAAGCGTTCGACAAAACTGAGAAAAACTTTTCATGACAATAATAGTATCTCTATCTAATAGTTTATGTCAAAACCAGTCACGTTAAAGTTATTTATATGCAGAAGACATACCGAGTATGACATTACATTTTATGACACGTTATTTTAACGATTATTGCCTTTACTCGGAATTATTATTGTTTCTTAAAATAACTAAATGATCATTCAAATCAAGTAGTAAGTATTGAATGTCATACAAACACTTATGAGAAAAGCAATAATATAATGGTTTATAGTTAACTCACACCGATTGTAATCGACACTTGTGAATACGATATTATCGATAATATTATCGATACTCGTATTTAACTAGTTACGCACAACACTTTGCGATGATTGATCACCGAGCGTCCCGAGCGGGCTTGTCACGCCGAAGAATAACATTGTTAGGCCTCTTGTAAACGTCTCACTGGGAAATCCTCTTATAGCTGTGCCTACAGGATGTAACTCTATGAAAATGTAACAGAACTATACATTATATTTCTGACGTGGTATCAACCTAGGATAACATGATATTCGTCAACTATATACAACTTAATTAACACAAAATACGCAAAATAATGCCAGTGATGAATACTCGGAAAAAAGAGGCAAGAGAGAGAAGATTGAGGTTCCAAAATGAATAATCATATTATCATCGTCTATTTGATATAAACTATTTTAACATTACTTACCTATATCTTTTTAATTTCTTTTATGTACAGAGGTGCCATGATATCCGCAGTGTGCCCAGTTTTCTTTTAAATATATAGGTCAATTTTAATACCACGCCAGGACGAAAGGATTTGGTGGCGAAATTAGTTTAGATTACGACTTAATTTCATGATTCGACTTCGCGAAAACTTAGCGAGAAAAGCCTAATAATTAAAGTTCGAAAAAAAATCGTGTAAATTGGATATACGTTCTTATTAAGTATGGGAGCCAATACTAGATTGAGCAAACTTGGCTCGATAGAAAAAAAATCGGCAACATTCCCTAAATTGTATTACGTGCTTCGTATGGATAAGAATTTTTATTCAATTATGGGCAAATATTATATTTCAATGAATGAATGTAGCACATTCGAATTCCCAATGAAATTTACTAGTGAACTATGGACTCCTTTATCATTAAAATTTAATCATTTGATTGTAAGAACTAAATATAAAAAGTATTAGCACGTATTCAATTGCATTTTCGCATAACATCGTCCAATCTGATAAACAATACTCAACCTTATGTAAAGCATCGTAAATTGTTTTAAAATTAGGACTAGTCAGCGCCTTAGGGCGGCCTAATTTCCATCATTGGTAAGCTTCAGTCTTTACGGCATTCGACGATACGGCAATATATTCATGTAACTCGCATGATAGGTATTGCAAAGCGTTACAAGTTCTGTAGACATTCAATTGTAAAGGTTTAGTCATTTTGGTCAACAATATGAACGTCAGTTGAATCACTTTTACCACCATCTAAAATTTTAATCAAACTGAACATCGGACTTCAACATCGTCCAAAAATATAAACGTGCACACATCTGTTTTATATTCTCTTGTTTCGAGTATATTCTGCTATATTTTCTGTATTAATACTGCGGTGGTGTGTATTGAATTAGCAATGGTAATGCCTATGTGGGCGTTTTGAACATGTAACTTAAAAGCTTTACGATATTCAAAGTGTGCGATAAGATTGAAAAGGGGCGAACGGACAGCTTTTTTTAAATGTTAAATGTCGTAAATTTATACACATACAATTTCAATAATTAAATAACCCTACTCGGTAAATACCTAAAAGAGGGTATACATGTATGAATGTCCGTTCCTATATCCGCTCGGAACTACTCAACGACTCAACCGATATTGATCTTTGGGTAGATAAAATGCATAAAAAATTTAAGTGGTGTATTATATGCGCTTTGATGACATGGGCAAATTATTCCCTCAGTTTCTTTAACTTTCACTCTTTTTCTTGTTATAAATTATAAAATACGACTTACTAGTAACTACCCGCAATGTAAGATCTCTTGTGAACTAGCCGTCCAATGAAAAAAAACCGAATGTATTAATACTAGGTATAAACTAACTCTATTCATTATAGTATTTCATTCAAATTCGTTAAGCAGTTTAACCTTAAAAAATTGCAATTATAAACACTCCCTTAAATGAACACATCCTTACTTATATTAAATATAATGTTAGTATGACATGAAGTGCGTTTTAATTTAACCCATTATCAATTAATAATGTGGAAGTAATAGCCGCAATATAGACAGGAAGTAAAATCCAAAGCTGCGACAGCTGTAAAACGGTTGATATTAGATTATTCGATTATGTATTCTATCGGCAAAGATAGATATTATAAGAATTTAGTTTTAACTACAAATACAGTGCCTGAAGTGTACAATAAAAAGTTATTTTATCGCATTCGTAACTTCACTTGTATTAATACACTTTATCCAAAACACAGCATGTACTTTTGCTCTACACTACTTTTTTGTAAAGCACATTCGTTTAACCTGAAATCAGCCAATTCCGTACTTCTTGCATGTAGGAAGCCACAATGCGATACGTCGAGTAAATAAAAAAAATGACTGGACCACCGGCGGAGACATCAAAGGGTGAGTTTAGTGTGTAATCGGAGTGACTAACGTGGAAATATACTTACTGGAACGGATAAATGGACTGGAAGATAGTCCAAGAGTTAAGCTCGAAGGCTGAACAATAATATCGCGTAGAGTTCTAGAACTTTACACGATATTATATAATAAATTTCAGATAGTATTATCTGAAAATTATTGACAATGTTATTAATACGTAAATATAAAACAGACCGATTTGAATAACTAGTATGAGGGCATTAATTTCAATTTTTAGAAAGAAAAATTCACATTCTCGGACGGGATTCGAACAATCCGCGTCTTCCGACAATCTGTGTCGGATATAACGCGGGTTCAAATCTCGTCCGAGGATGTGTGATCTCTCTAAAACTTGCAAACTGTGCAAATAACTCAAAAATATATAAATAATAATTAGAAAAAAAATATCTACGGTTATTGTATTAATAAACAGAGATATGCATCGCAAAAACTAAAGGTAATTCAAATAAATGCTTAAAAATATGTTATACTCGTATTGATTGACTGAGACGCACGGTCATACCACAAACAGGAATTTATTTTATCCTGAATGTTTTAAGTATTTTAATTTCAAAACTTTGGAATTTTTTGGTTTAGGATGATGGATCCATTCACCAATATACTACTCGTTCGGAAGTTCTGGATTTTAGCGAACGAAACGGAAGACTGGTTCAAATAAAGTATAACATCTCATAACCTACAAGCTAGTCTTGTTTAGTGACAATTTTATTACGTATGTTTTAGCTTGTCGCTTAGTTCAGGGTTTGCTTAGCAAGCGCCTTGCTGTTTCTCCTTATAGTTACCAAATTAAATTAAAGATTATAAAACGTACACGTTTAGTATCATTTTGTAATGAACAATTATTATTATAATCTGCACTGCGATAATAATACCTACAAAAAATCATTATAACTAATTGATTCCTTTTGATACAAAGATTCGGGATTTTTACATTATAACACTTAGACAATACCTCATTTGCCCGTTTAGTTAAAACAGGTTTAAAAACTATAGTTGTGTGGTAGATTTCTATAGGCTCGTAATCTTACGACGTCTTTTACGACTAACTCTTAAGAATGCACCAATACAAAATATGTCGTTTCTACTCAAATAGGTAACCCTTAAACTGAATAATTCGGGTAGTATGTCAGCCAGCTGCTGGATATAAAATTATTGGTCGTATAAAGCATTTATTGTCGGGAATTTAGCCTAGTAAACTATTTTGTCATTTCAACTTTTGTATATTTTACCGGGTAAGTGTGACTGTTTTACATCTATGGCGACCCTTTGTATTATTTATGTATTGGTACTGATTTTATAAAACTAATTTTGTGACCTAACCCTGGTGAGAATATCATCATTATCTGAGCCGCAGGACATCCACTTTTGGACATATATTTCCAAAAGGACAGACTAGAAGCGGCCTGTTGTCAACGTCGTATAATTTGTCGCGACTTTTATCAGAGCGTCTATGGACCTTGTCGGTGGACGACCTACGCTGCGCTTCTTCGGCGATCAGCACCCTGTTGTGATCACCACATACTTGATGAATGTTGTGCTATTCAGATCTTTAAAGGAGGCGGGACGCAACGACGAGCGCACCGCACTCAAGATCCTGAGAAGGCTTCCGGGCGAAGCCGAGACAATTGTAAATAACATTACAGATCTTTGAAGTTAAGCAAAAGCTCACTCTGCGCTTATTACCCCGAGACATTGGGTTTATTATTCCATTTGCTCTGTAATTTTACATGCTACCTATACCCAACTCAAAAACGTTAACAAGGTAGTGCTTATAATGTGTATCATTTCGAATCAAAAATATACTTTTTAAAATGCATGTGCAGCAGTGATTTAATACAGTATATCTCTGCACGATACTGTCCGGCAGATAGAATATTCTATATAACTCCACGGCACAACACGAAATATACCTAATTATATAATAAGTCATCTTACAGTTTTAGGATTCAATCAATTGTCTGCTGTGACTATATAGGCTAAGTCAGTGGTTATTAGAAAACTGTTTTTATAGCGTTAAAGAATATATGGAGGTTTAGTAAGACATAGATGTAATTAATATTTAGATTAAATTGTTAATATTACTAGTGTATTTTTAGCATTAGCTTTAAATATTTGCACGTCTGCTTGCAGGCAGAATACAGCGACCACGCATTTTACACAAGAACTCAAAATGTACATACATGATTGTATTCTTGCAAATAAATTATTTGATTTGATTTGATAAATTTTATCAAAAACTATCTCTACCATCCATCAATTGCACCGTACTAATTCATTAACAGAAACATAAAACCCACGTGGATACGAATTCGCAATAAAAATAGCAATAAAACAACCCATTCAGTAATGACCTCCATTCCGATAAAATTTAAAACTAAGGCGACATGTTTAATGTCGTAGGAATGTAGAAATTTCCACGTTATATTCATTTCCATAAAGACGAAAATAGGATAAAAGCCATGTCGGTTCTAGCTAAGCTTTATGACCGTAAGTTGATCATTCTTTCCAGCTTTAATTGGTTAAGTTGTATCGTTCTATTAAATAAGAACAGAATTATTGCAACAAGAAATATCAATGTGAAGACGTTAACGTAATCTAAATAGTAAAAGCTGAGCCACTGAATGGCACTCTTGTGTATTCTATAATAAATAGCACTTACCGTCAAATAAATTTTCAAGTTGCTTCCGTTATAAAATGGTTGCACGCGGCGTCATGCTAAACTTACCTGAAACAAAGATATTTTTTTTGTTAATTTACTTTTTAGGTACTTACACACTTTACATAGGTATTCTAAACTAGCTGCTTCCTGCTTCTCTGCCTGCGTGTTAAATCCCACAAGGACATTTATTCAGAATAAAAGTCATCATAAGTCAATCTTCAAGTAGTTATATTTTAGAATAATCATATAGTTTATTATATTGTTGCTCATAATTACCCCGATTATTATTTTCCGATTTGTAGATTAATTATTTCACTGTGAAAGTGTGTGTGTGTGTGAGTGATTCGCTTGTGTAGAACATCAAATAAAACTAGCGAACGAAAATATTTTTTTAAAGTAATTATGGTAGCTCTAATCTTTCTGTTCATACTTAAATCCAAACTCCAATAACGCTTGCACAGTCCTTAAATTTGACATTTCTTTTCAACTGTAAGTATTTTTATGTATATATAGTGATAATAGGTAACTCTACGTGCTCTTAAAACTTATGTGAACTAAAATTACCCATCACTACCACTGTATTCTAACTGTATACTGTTTAATTAATCTTTAATATTTTTGTTTTGTGTATATGTCATGTGTTATTACATTAAGTACTTGAATTTAAAAAGAACACGATTGTAAAAAATAAGAAAAAACAAACAAACAGATAAATTCATTTTCATAAACGTAAAATTATGGTCACGTATAAAGAAAACTTTTCGTAATATTTATTTTCAACACACGTTTAATTTTAGTATAAGAACAGTTTCAATTAAAATGCCTATACAAATATGTAATTATGCATTTCAACCTGTACATAGACGCATTTCAAAAGTGAAAAGTTATACATTTCATATGGAAATCGCCATGCATAAATTTCTTAACAAATTTTACAAAATATATCAAGCTATCACTGTTGTCTCGATAAAGACACTATTTCTATTCAAATGATCAATCACATATCAAAGAAACAAACTGCATATTATAGACAAACCAAGATTTCTGAAGCTTCCAGCAATAAAACCCACACAGGCACACTAAACATAAACGGACCACTTCATATTCTTACATACTATATTTATTATAATGTACATTCCGTGCTGGCTCCCCACTATGATTTTATGGGCAATGGTGTGTTAGATCTAGCGTACACTTAACAACAATCGCATCAGGGCAACTTATTTGAAGTTAGTTTAACTATAAATCTTATAAGTATAATTATACATACACAGTTTGTTATTAAGTATTATTTTTTTTTTCTGTAAGTATTGTACTATATAAATTGTATATACTATAATTTGTGAATCAGCTGTTTCTTTATATATATATATATTTCAATTGTGATCCGCTTTTATCATCCTTAAGTCTCGGCAAACATTCGCCCGAGTAGGTTTATGCTGAAAAACAGCGTAGCGCACGTACTTCATGTACGCTGCGCTGCATAATGCTGAGCATATACCTTTTGCCTTAAGTAAAACTATTTTTATAAAACTATTGTAATAAGTACTTTAACATGTACAAATGCAATAAATGAATATTTTTAAAATGAATAAATGTTTTTATTTTATATTTTAAATTCACCTAAAACTGCGTACCGCGGCATCGAACGAGAGGATATTTTAAATAGTAACACAATACAGCATTATGGATAAAAATATAAGACACTTCTAATTAGTTAAACAACTGGTGAAATTACTTTCACAAGCTTAATTTATTTTTCTTTATGTATTTTATGTCAAGTTTGATTCGTAAGAAAACATGATAAGCTGCTTTTTCGTATGGTTAATTGGCCTTCTGAAGTGCAGATTAAAAACATTTTCTGCAAATTTGCAAGTTTAATATCTGTCGATTATATATGCAATCTATGGTATGGCATCGTGGCAGCACTCAATTGATTTAACGTTAATTACCAGTTTCCAATTTGATCGCCTAAGTAACAAGTGTTACATGGACATTTCGTCCGACATTGCGGATGTAACAATTGTTACACGTTTTTTACACGCGCGTTTTTCTTGTTAGGGATTTATGGAACGCACCCCAAGAGTGAAAGTTAGTGTGTAATCCTGCATTAGAATATATTTTCTTTATATTGCAACACCAAAAAAGAGCAAAATTTGTCTGTGGGCTGTGACAAGCGAAAAAATCAAAGTGTATTTTTTTTGTACAAGTCTCAGCGTTCGGCGATAGAAGAACTGCTAAGTAATTGATTTATTTAAGTGTAAATTAATACTTTTGATACAAATTATATATTAATATTATTGTGAATGTGTAAGGAATACTTTGTATTTGTTATTTCAGTCTGAAATCAAAGATAAAACAGAAAAAAGTGACAATTATCGATCTGCTCATGCGCGTGAATTTGTGACAGGTTATTTCGAAGGAATAACATATTATTTTTAACGGAATGGACTTCTACATTGTGAAATATCATAGATCTAATATTGTTACGTAAATATAAGCAGTCACATTATGCTAAATACGCCGTACGGTGCCAGGATTGATGAAAACCGATGTTGTTGTATTGAACAAATTCAGTGATGCTCTCTCATCACGAAAGCCCTGTGGTGATCTGGTGAACTAACTTACTTTGGATTTGAAATGTATGCGTTTCCATGGAAACGGACAATAATATGGTTCGTTTACACGGCGATGATCATTTTTGAATATATAAAATCTGCCCTGGTACAATGAATTCAGTAGGTACCACCAGAGTGTCTTGACTACACCATCAGTACAACTCGTGCACCATCATCAGCCAGTTTCTGTCTGATTTTTGTGATCAAAGCATGTAAAAAATGTGATCATCATATACAACAGTTGTTTCACCATGCCTCGCCTTGTGGAATATATTATTTTAACAATGTCTTTATAACTTTTTTTAGAATATCAAATGGCTCGAGGCAGGGGGGACGGAGTTACAGGCGTGGACATGGTCGAGGTCGTGGCAGTAGCGGAGCCAGGGGGCAAGAGACCCCTGGCCAGGTGCCCGTCACTACCGCACCAAGGTATGATATACAATATATTCTTTTTTTTGTGTATGATTTAAAGACAAAGCGATTTATTGCATTAATCAGTAAACAAGATGACATAAACAAGAAAGAATCACATATGAAACCATTTGGGTATAATAATATTACCATGAGTGGCATACTATTATACGAACATATTTAGAATCATATCATATTTATCATCTATTCATATTTTCTTCACTTATTATGTCATTTGGTAAGTGATTCTATATACTTTAATTGAAGAGCAGTAGGTAGGGACTTTTCAATACCAATGTTATAAAGAGACAAGATTTGTTTGTTTGTTTGAATTGAATAGGCTCGTAAACATATGAACAAATGTGGGCACCATAACAAATAAAATCAAAAACTGGGCCGATTTCAAGCATTCCTTCACCATAAGAATGCTACATTATTCCTGAGTGTTATATGGTATATATTTTGATTCATCACCATCATCATCATCACCATTAAATTATGTATACTCCAGTTCAATTCGGTTGAGCTTGCATTATACGTATAGTATAGATCATCGCTGCGCACTCACCGCCCTCTATCGCAAAAACGGTTAAGCGCATGAAAAAACGTTTCAAATAAAATTTGTATTTAGGCTGGTTACAGTGCTCGCCCGACCGTCCGCGCGTACCATCGGTCCTGACGATACGCACAACCGATCGTACGGTATACGCGTGTGTACGGTCGGTCGAGCACTGTAACCATTTGTGAGTTTTTATACAAATGACAAGCGCGACCGACGAAACGCGCGGACGGTCGGTCGAGCACTGAAAGCGGCCTTATAGTTTTATGACTTACAATTTTAAAATAGGTAATATCATCAATATGACATTAAGAGCCGAGACAACCGCGATTTTTTATAATTTGACCTTGAATAACTTATGGCTCAGACACGAGATTTTATAAGACTTTTAGACAACTTTATAACACCAAAAATATTGTACATATGAAAATTGAGATTATCATCTCTCATTCCGAGCTTGACCCCTTGTTTATGCTAAAGTGACTGGACTGATAGTACTACTACTTCTTATTATAATTAAATGTGTGATAGTCGCAACTGACCTGACAAAATCATAAAATTTTTAAAAGATGTGGGAACAACAGATTTTTACAACGGAATGGTTATCATTGGGCAATACAATAAAAGGCGGAGTTAGCTTGCAATGCACATGGGCAAAGCAAAACCTCTTTGAACTGGCCAGGTAAAAATTGGGTGATAGTACATATTATACATCGTACTAAATTAATGATGTACTCAATACTTAGTAGGTAATTAGTAATAACATTAAAAAGAGATACGAAATTATAATTACACAGTATAATCATATGAAGCGTTAGATACATTGTACCAAGTAAAGTTACTTTAGGTGAAGTTTCATACGCGTGGCGATGGATGATGATGATGAAAAATATCCCATTTGTTAATTCACTGGTTCAGCCGTTTGAAAGTGAAGAAGTAGCAAACATGCAAACACACGAGCTTTCACCTTTATAATATAAGGGTGCTGAGCAATATGCCTATTTAATTTCTTAGTAGTAAATATTAAGAAAATTCTCCGCTGCAAGCTGCGTTGTTTCACAACAACAGTTGCCTATTAGTGGCTAGTGTGCGTTAGTAGTTAACATACCGCCATACTCAGTTATAGTATCTTATCTAATGGTGTATTGAAACGTCTGGATCAGGCTTCGGAGCTGACTTTGATTTCAAATGAATGCCGCCACAACAGGCAGATATGCAGTTAATGTTCTCTTTAATGAGCATTAACAGGAACTTAGGTATCAGCTAGCGTGGGGAGCGAGAACTGGCAGTGGCGGCGTGAGCTTAACATATTTATAAGTGCACTTAGAAACATTAAATGTTGTCGCGATAAGGTAATAATTACAGACACAAGTTTTAAATAAAATACTTATTATTACATTTTTAAACAATATTGCTTTGCGATTTGACCGAATCTATGTTTGTATGTTTGTTGTATATTCTATAAGATAACTAACAAGCAATTTATAGGATCCATACGATATTTGGCAAAACGGTAGTATCGTACCAAGATCGTACGTATTTAATTTTTAGTTGTAGTATACAGTCCACATCTATTCTAAAGTAATAAGTTATAAAATAGTATTAACATCGTCAATAAGATAAAGTAATGGATATCAAATTACAGAGCTAGGTTTATACTTTCCAAAATTGTGTTGTATTTTTTAGAACTCTTTTATTTTCTTAAAGTTTTCAATTGATTACCAACCTATGAAAACGAATAAGATAGCAATATGAAACATTAATTTTTTATGTATTTATTTATATAAAACATGTATCTTAAATTTATATATAATTTATGATAAATGCTTGCGTACGTCGGGTGAATATCTATGCTGAAAGAAACATTGCACAAACGTGTTGCGAAAGGCATGGACACAAAATGACTCATCCCATACCCGAGAACAAACAGTTCTGGTGATCACAACTATTGGCCTGACCGAGGCAAATATTTGTATATTTGCCTCAGCCAGGCCAAAATAGGGAACGATCCTGGGACCCCGCGCTTCGAATTCAACTACCAACTGAGCTAACGGCGCCGTCACGATATGAGACGAAAAATCAAAAGAACCTAATTAATTTGAAAGCAAAACAGAAATAAAAATTAAAGCTAGCGATGATCAAGGTCTGTGTTTTATACAAAGTATTGCACAAGTTTTTTCCATTGAATTTATTATTCAATAAACTCCGAGAAATACATTTTTGTCGTTAAACAACTCGTAAGCCGTCTTAAGAAGTATCACGGTTAAGATGAATACCTGATAAATTTCCCTAGTAATTTCGTGACTGTGCATTAAACAAGCAAATAAAATTTTTACAACACCTTATTCTGGATAATTCGGACCGAATCGAGGTAGTTACTGCTTCGCGTTACGCATGCAAATTGACGATTCACTGAATAGCGCACGCTTTTTTCCAACCTTAATTTCGTTATTGGACCCTTTTTACCGTTGCCGAGTCGCATGTATAAAACTTTTCAATTTATTTTATTGCGATGCAATCAAAGCATTAGGTCAGTAATGTAATTCATTCAAGTCATTCGATGTTAGCGACAAAGCGGTGTAATTTAGAGCACTTTGGTCTAATGAAATGGATTCGATTCGATTGTTAATGCAGAGCTTCTACAAATACCTTTATTTTTTTTGTATTAAGTGACAGGGCGGGCAAGACATGGGTCTTAAGCGGCCTAGCACGAATAAATACGTAAGTGTAACATAACGTACCGTTTACGAGAAATAGTACAAGCTGTCATTTATCTAGGGCTGCTGTGTCACAGATAATTCATAGTTTGTCGCCGAAGCGTGACGTTGACGCTTCAAAACGCAAAATTATTTGTGCTACGACCTATGATGCCCTTGACAGTTGCAGTGCCAGTACTTTCAGCTGAAGTTCTGCATGTTAGGCCCGAGACACGCAGCAGCTGGAAGCAGTCAGCATGGACTGCTTCAAGCTGCGACTGCATAGTGAACTACAGTCTTCTACTTACACACATACACGAAACCGCTCGAAGAGTTTCAAATGCTTCGGGCGGTTAGCGGTCAAGCTGACATACACTGACTGCTCGAACTGTCGACTGCTCGAAGCGCAGTCACCTCCGCCCGAATTTTAGTTGCATTTCTTTACTTGTACATGATTATTCTCATATATTTTGATTGTGTCCAACTAAGAACTTAATTTTTACACTTGAAAAAGGATCTTGACTAGTCTAAGTAGACGGACGACGATCTGATCCCTGATATTAAAATAATATATATATATACGTACTATAATACATTTTTACTACTCGTTAAATGCATTTTAATAAATTAAATATCACGTTACAAATATTTTATAGCGAACTGAATAAGGCCTTAATAACCCCGCCACTCCAGCTAAAAATAAAACAAAGTCATTGCGTTCCATTCGCGTTTCTACTGCGTGCTTCGAATCCGATAGGTAGCCACAGAACGCAACCGAATAACAGTAGGTATGTCAAGGAGAAAATATATTATGGCTGACAGTATGGACTGTCGAAACAAAACATTTTACTACTGAATGAGTTCATAACATTACATACGTTTTTCATCCATTAGAAATAATATATTATTTATACAGATTCAGACTAATAAGTTTCCACTGTTGCTACAAGAGCTTTCGTTTCAGAGAGATTACCACATTCCACCACGCTTGTCTAGTGTGGTAAAACATACAGCAGGGCTGGATAGGCTAGTGGTCAGCCCTGTTGTGTCAAAGTTTTCAGACCTCCCGAGTTCCTCCAATCTGACGCGGTGTAACGATAATCTGAGTCTGTATCAGATGGGTCACAGATCACAGAAATACTGGCGGTTATATAAAGTGCTCTATAAGAAATTACCACTAGCAGTCACCCATCCAAATAGTGACCGCAGCAAGGCTAGCGTAACTTAGTAAGACAAGGGAGGGATTCTCGTGATTGATTTTATGATACCAAAGAGTAGGTACACTTTTATTTATTAGACCACGCGACCGAGTTAATATTTGGACGATATCCTATTATCATTCTACTAGCAAAATTATAAACCATTTACGAGTGACTCGTACCTATACTCGAAACAACAAAATTGCCATTTACGAAACTAGCGAACTAAAATATATTTTTAGTGAATTATGGTAGTTCTTATTCTGGTCATACTAAAATCCAAATTCTTGTAACGCTTGCAAAAGTTGTGTATGACATTCCATAACATTGCCATATCTGTTCAATTGTACATGGGACATTATGTTAACGCAGATTTAGTCGTCATGTAACTTCGTGATCTCTGAAATGATCTAAAACTGTCCACAATTAATGAATAATCATATTTTTAGAATTTTCAAGTGTTAACGAATGTACATTTTTGTTTGATTAGAATAAGAATTATCATAGTAAGAAATTTTTTGATTTTAGTTTTCTGGTTTCGTTCAGTGTTCTGTACAAGCAAGTTACCATTTTCTATACACTTGTATACTTGGGACTTCCCAGCGTTTACACTATTTCCCTAATAAATTATATTAATATATACGATTTCTTAGGTCAATAGTAATTTTTAAATTTTCGCGATTTGAACACATGTTTTAAATGTTTATCGGTAACAATGGCCGTGGTCACAAGCTGACTAGCGAAAGGTACATATTTTTACCTATATTAAATAAGACGTGATAAGTCCCGATAAACATTTAAAACATGTGTTCTTAGGTCAAGTTGTGATTATATTGTAAATTTTCCAGTAGATCCCTTACTGTCAACTCCACTAACGTGAAACAAAGAAAATAATAAAGGTGCGTTTATACCCGACGATAATCTTACCAGCCTTTAGTACCAAGAGAGGCGACAAGGCTAATAAAACATTTTCTCCGACGCTGTTATGGAGCCAGGGAACCTGATATTGGTTTACGAAGGAGCTAGAATTCAATTTTTGCAATAAAATCTACGGATTTATGATATTCAATTGATTGGAAAAGGACGTGAAGACTTATTTATAAAGATGGTTGCCCGCGACTTTGTCAGCATAGAATAAGGTTATAATAATCTTTTGAGTACTACCTGTTAAATCGGCGCCAAAAGTATATGTAGTAACCTATCTCTGTTCAGAATTGCATTCAAATGTGTTGAGATTCAGAGATTCAAAGATTCAGAGTAGAGGCTAAACAAACTTACATCGTCAATTGCATAATCTTCTATTTATATAATAAAGTGCGTCTGTACTTTATAATTTAAGGATTTATTTTAAAATCTTTCCACATACACACTAATGTTTCAAATTGATATGTATATACGCGAAGGCGGACGACCATTAAAACCAAAGTCATATCACGAGAATCAAATACTATACTAACTACCAACCCCACAAAGTTGAGATATATGTTAAATAATGATCTTTGATATTTACAATTTTATAACATTAAAATTTTGTAACGAATGCAATCAACAATTAGCTAGGTGCTTACTTAATAACCTAATCGCTCATTAAAGTTTACCAGGCGTGCAAATTATAGTCTGCCTTTCCATTGCCCACCCTTTCAGCAAATAATATATAGGTACATAATTTAATTCCTTCATCGGATGATCAAACGTTCGACAATGCGTTATCGCATTTAGGTTACAATAATTATTTAAGAGGATTGCATAGCTAGTACGAGTACTTTCCATGCTAAAAGAGAAAACTCTTTTCTACCTCTTAACATTGTCCGATTTCAGTGTTTTTTTTATGGAAACATGACATTGTTTACTATGCCCGTACGTTTTGATTTGCTCATTGTTTTTTGAAGTTCTAAAAAAGGAAATTTATAGTACTTTGGAATACTGAAAAAAATATCGTACGGGCATAGTAAACAATGTCATGACTCCATGAAAAAAAAATCACTGAAATCGGACAATGTTTTTTCAGTTAAAAGTTTTCTCTTTAAGCATGGAAAGTACTAGCTATGCAATCCTCTTAAGACATGAAATGAGCTTCCGCTTCCATAAGGTAAACTTACTGTAGAATTAACCGCCTGAGTCTATTTTAACATACCGTGATATTTTTAAGACCACATAATGTTGTCAGTTTTGAAATCATCCTTTACTTTTACAAAAACTTGACAACATCCAGAGGGATACGCTCACTACCATACTTAACACACATTTTGACGATCGCACTTGGCGCCAGGCCTCACTGTTAGGTGTGGAGGTCTCGGTATTCGCAAAATTTCTAGTGTAGCATTACCCGCATTCCTTTCATCAATTTTCAGTACTCAAAAGTTAGTAAAGGCAATTTTATCGCCTTCTATTCAAATTAGTTATATGACTGAGGCTTTAGGAAACTGGAAAATAGCTTGTCCAAGTCAGTCCCTGCCCAAAGCTCCTGCTTCTCAGAGGCAGTGGGACGGGCCGCTCTGTGAGTTAGAACTTGAAAACCTGATCAATTCAACTAGTTCTTCCGCAGAGCGTGCTCGCCTGTTAGCTGTTACTCGATGGGATTCGGGGCTTTGGCTACATGCTTTGCCGTCTAAAAATGTTGGAAATCTTTTGGACAATAATACTTTCCAAATAGCCGTATCCCTACGAGTAGGTGCCCCTTGCCAGGTCCCTCACCGTTGTGTCTGCGGTGAAATGGTGGATCGGTTCGGCCACCACGCACTCTCATGCGTAAAGAGCGCGGGACGCATACCGAGGCACGCCAGCTTGAATGATATCATCCGTCGGGCATTTGTCAGTGCTGGAGTCCCGTCAGTTTTGGAACCGAACGGATTGATGCGGGATGACGGCAAGAGACCAGATGGGATAACTATCGTCCCGTGGAAGATGGGACAGCCCCTGGTTTGGGATGCTACATGTGTGGACACACTGGCGCCGTCTCATCTCCCTGGGACGATTGATCGGGCTGGCGCTGCCTCGTCTTAAGCGGAAGACCTCAAACGTCATAAATATGTGTATTTAGACAGAATGTACATGTTTGTGCCGTTTGGGGTCGAAACTTTAGGCCCATGGGGGCCGTCCGCTCTCAACTTGTTTAGGGATCTGGCGAAACGTTTGTTTGAGGCGTCAGGTGACCGAAATGCTGGCGCCTATTTTGGGCAAAAACTTAGCATTGCCATCCAGCATGGCAATGCCGCCAGCGTTTTGGCCACTTTTCCCCCCACCATGGGGCTTATAGATTAGATAGTTATTATTATTTTATTTAATTTTTAATTACTCATAAATATCATTTACATAATAGACCACATAATTGCATAATATCGGGAAGAGATAGATAGTAATAAAAATACATTTCCAATGCTTCATCATTGACGTAAAGATATTTATCAATGACCACTGTGTTTTTCTCTCTTATAAATGGCGCTTTGTTAAAGAAACCTTATTTGTAAAAAAACCAATTGGTATTTAACATCACTGTTTCGAACGCAATCCTAAGTGCAAATAAAAATAAAATAAAGTGTAAACGCAGTTTAATTGGCTTGCCTTCGAAGCCAGCGACATGACCATTGCTTCTTAGAATCAAGGAATGAAAACGGAAGAAATAATTCTGACTATATATGATATTGTACCGTTATTCCAATCCTCTTAAAAAAGTATTAAAAGATTATTATTATTGTATCAAGAAGGTGTTTTTAACCGACTTCAAAAGGAAGTTTCTCAATTCGACTGTATATTTTTTTGTGTGTTCATGGATAAATACGTCATTTATAAACCGATTTTGATGTTTTTTTTTATCTAATAGAGTATACATCCGTGGTGATCCCATATAAATTTAATCAAATTCGGTCAAGCCGTTTTTGAGTTATACTTTAATAACTAAAAAGCCTTAATGCTATCATCATTGACGGTCTATCCTGTAAGTAGCAAGGCCACTAAATAGGGTGATTTTTTTTTTATAAATAGAACCGACATCTACACTAAAAAGTGGGAAATAACTTGTAGAAGTCGGTACCATGCTTAGCATATTCACAAAAAAAATTTAAAAGGCATTGAATTTCAACGGAGCATCCGGAGCAACGGCGTCCTAGCATTACACGTACACACTGGCAACAGGTACTAGCGAATGGTGGTTATCTATAGATAAATCGTTTAATGGTTATTATGGTCAGTAGGAATAGTTTTATTTTTAACTTTTAATAATTACATCTAACTGTCGTTTATTAATAAGAATATATTTTTAACTACCTTCAGAAGTTGTGACACACTTGTAAAACGATTTGGTGTGCAATGAGACAACGCTACAAGATGTGTTTATATTAAAACGCTATTGAAATAGTATCTGTACCGCTACTGAAACGTTAGAGTCTCTTTTCTCAGAATGCGTGGTGAAGGCTGTTTCGTGTTTGCGTATGTAGCATTTGTACGACAATATCGATAATCATCTCGAATGCCTCTGAGAGGGTTACTTAGAGCTGTTTGATTATAACTTGATGGGAAAAAGCTTATTTGTGCATTTAAAATTATGTAATAGAAAAGTAATTTTTATAGTATTACTTTTTTAAAGCACTAACGCCTGCTTAAGCGATCTCAAATATTGAAATTTATAGAGAGAAAAATTCCATCCTCGGACGGGATTCGAACCCGCGTCTTCTGACTCTCCGTGTCAGACGCCATTGACCAACTAGGCCACCGAGAATCTGGTCCGAGCATCGAATTTTAACTCTCTATTTGACTAACCGTCTTGCGGGGACGGAGCGACATCTATTGAACAGTTTAACAGTACCATCCAACAGAAAGAAGCATTATTTATAAATACTTGAAACTTTCGTATTGACATCGCGGCCCTTGTAATTTTTAAAGTATTACTTTTTTAAAGCACTAACGCCTGCTTAAGCAATCTCAAACATTGAAATTTATAGAGAGAAAAGTTGGTCAATGGCGTCTGACACGGAGAGTCAGAAGACGCGGGTTCGAATCCCGTCCGAGGATGGAATTTTTCTCTCTATAAATTTCAATGTTAGAAAAGTAATGTTTAAACTTTACTAGTACCGTACCTGCTTACTTCCTATTTCAATTATATTTAGTTAGTAATTTTTTTTATTAATTATGGTGATTTCTGGTAACCCACACCTATGTTATGTATGTACCAGTTTTACCAGTAAAGGTAGGATTCAAAGTTTTATATGGAAAGTTAAAATTGTAGTAATTTTGTAGAACCTAATTTTTAAAACACTAACGCATACTTAGCGAAGTTGAAAATTTCTAGTAACTTTTTAAAGTGTTTGAATTTAAGAATGTTTTAAAAGCTCAAAGTCAAACTAAGCCATTTAACGGATCACAATAGAATCACCGCATCTACAACGGAAAAAAAACCCTGCCATATCGGATGGAAAACGGTATTTTCAGTTCGACAGTTCATTCGTAGACGGACTATATCGCCGATATCGTACACGGGGCTGACTGATTGGATTCCGACGCTTCACCGCTTTCCTTTGCCGTCTCGCGTGAAAATAACACGTCACTCAAATACAAACGATAATAAATTCAATTTTCCCTCTCTCGAACCGTCGAAATGACGGCCGGACAGGATTAAACGCGTCCCATTCGCCTTTTGTTCGCCACAATTTCTCCCTTCGTGTCGTACTTTTTTTGCCGACTGTTTTTCGTACATTCACCGGACGGAGCGTTTCGGGTTTTCGGCGCCGTAAAAATGAGCTTACGGCTAATGATACAAAAATGAACGA
Organism: Selenia dentaria; assembly: GCA_917880725.1. Classification (NCBI taxonomy): domain Eukaryota; kingdom Metazoa; phylum Arthropoda; class Insecta; order Lepidoptera; family Geometridae; genus Selenia; species Selenia dentaria. The sequence goes on along the minus strand of OU862888.1, from coordinate 11,381,001 downwards.
TTTTACGTATGAAATTCAAATTTAGCGTTCAAAAGATAAGGGTATTTTTCTGACTTAGTAAAACAGGAGAATAATTTGTGACTATAACCGTAAACTGAAGACACGATTATATTTATTTTTAACCAACTTCCAAAGGAGGAGGATTATTAAAATGACGAAATTTTTTATTTATGACCACGCACAGCTCTTTACGCAACTTGGAGCATTGAATTTGGAGTTTATGATTAATTATATAAATAAACTGTTGAATGGACTGTAGCTCCAAGTTGTTCCAATTTAAGTATCATCACCAACGGTACAAAACTGTTTGAGATATGCTCAATAATAAAACAGTGTGTTCGCGTATCTGGATAATATTTGCAGGTATAAGTGAAGTACGTCAGTAGAGAAATGGAATTAAGTTTTGTATAATTGGTTTGTTTTGTATTTAAACAATTTTAGTAGCAGGAGAAATACTTGTGAATAAGTTCGCCCTGGGAAGTACTACCAGCTGACACAGGTTCTCTCAAGATATGGTTGTTTTGAAAGATACTTCTGTGAGGAGAGAACCCACCCCGGCATGCCACCAGTACGGCTATGTCGAAGACACCGCTCAGCACGCGCTGGAGTCATGCCCAGGAGGAGAGGGACCGCGGCGATCCCTGATCGCGGTTGTAGGATCCGATGTCTCCTTGTCGGCCATTATTACTAAGGTGGTGGTTGGTGGTGATGAGAGGTCGTGGGAAGCATTGGCCTCATTTTACGACATTATTGTTTCGCAGAGAGGGGCGGAGGAGCGGGAGATTGAAAGTAACCCTCTCTCTCATCCGCTCCGGAGGGCGCGGACACGGAGGCGAGCCAATCGAGCTCGCACTCCGTCTCCGCTCCGAGGACCTGGGGCATTGGCGGTGGGGGCAAAAAAAAAGGAAAGTACTACCACCTTACCTATTTCTACCGCGAAGCAGTAATGTTCACATTACTTTTACTGTGTTACATCTGTGTTCTAGTTTAAATACCATTTACCACACACCATTTACACATTTTGTCTGTTAAGTTGTTGAGTCTCATGTGCCAGTGAAATTACAGGCACATGAGACTTAACGACTTAATATCTCAGGGCTACTGGCTCAGTGCAGTTCGTCACTTGTAATGAAATGCGTTATAGGATTACTAGTGAAGAAAGTTCTCAGTTTTCATTTAGTGTTTTTTTTTTATTTCATAAAATGTATGTCTAATTGAAGATAAATGTTTTATAGTGTAATTTGTTCTAAAACGTATTGAACGACTTTTATTAAGGTCCCAAAAACGGCTAGATCTAACTTAATAAGTTGGTTAGTTAGCATCACTAGAGGTAACCATCTAACACTGGGTAGGCCTCGAGCTAGTTTCGTCTCTTAATCACACAAAAACCTCTAACTATTTTGTTGTTAATGAAACAAAACGTAATATTGCGACATCCCACTTACAAAGAAAGACGCAGTGTGAGTTTATACGCAATGGACTTCATTTCTAACTGCAAATTGTGACGTAGATTTTAACGACAAACATTACATTACCAGCACTCTTCCATCTTGACCCTAGACTTCAGTAGTATTTGCTTTTCCAGTGCAAAGTTGTCACCTTCCTTTCTTCAATGAGTTTCCAGTTATAATAAATTGTACAAGTAAGCAAACGATGTAAATGCTAAAATATTCTAATTCATGTACATAATGTCTTCATAGAAATGCGCGTGTCTTACCATGCGTTGTTTTGATTAAATTCTTACGCATTGCAGTTAAGGTATTACATTCAACTTTGACGGGTTTTAATTTTCATTTACGTTTATTTTTAAAGATTTGTTTGGAAGGAATACAAAGTAGGATAATAATAAACAAATAGTACACACATACATACAATTTGAAGACTAATTTAAAAGTAAAACACTAATTTATAAACCGTGGTCAGTGGAAAAACGGCCCAGAGCACTGGTAACATTGCCACGTTGGATGCCAATGCACTTTTTTTTTCTTATTATACGTGAGAGCAGCTCTTGTGCCTGATGTGCATTACCACGCCTGCCCAGTTGCAGTACCACCAATAGCTATAAGCGGAAGTTTTTAGGGACACTGTACTGCACTCGCCTTTCCAAAGCATGGTTTGCGAGTCTTATTGGCTTAATAACTTTACTTAAGTATCAATACCACAAACCAAGCAACAATATAAAGAAACAACGATATACAACCCTTCAAAACCTAAAACAGTAATCTTTTGCTGCAAAATATATTTCACCAAGTCGTGCCAACGAAGACAGTATCTCGCTCAACAGGCCTAAGCATCTTAAAATATCATTTCCTGAGTAAGACATAATTATGTCGATTTTATGAAAGAAAAGGAAAATGTTCGTAGTCCAAGATCCAAGTCTGTACTTCTCTCTACTCTAGAATGTCTGAAAGATACTATGATGAAAATACATCAAAACACTATTAGCTATTTATTAATTATGTGCTAAAATGCTCAATTATAGTTTTTTATGGCATTAGGTTCGGAACCACCACGAGGCATACCTGGTGTTCAGTGTAACCTCTGCCTATAACACTTCGCCCATCACTAAGATTGGTAAATGTCATGGGCCTGTTATTTCTCCGGCAACCACATTGATGGGTATGGTACACAGTATGCAAACATTATTGCTTCCTGGAGGCCAATTCTGTTATTTTACAACGTTCAACAATCTTTCCCGCTGCAACTGCAGTTCGACTCCGGTTGTCGTTCGATACTTTGGCAAAAAGCCATTCTAATATTTCTTTAGACAAATTGGATTGTAGCGTCACATAAACATAACGAAAACGCTACTTTATAATAAATATATAATTAACACTACTATATACGAATATGGGTCAACAACGCGTTCATGATCTATCGAGTTAGCAGAACATAAAGTTTAGATCGATCGCTGGCGTCAATAGAAACGTAACTGCCGCTGGACTGTTTTTCAATAGCAGAATAAAAAAACGCATATAAGTCACCATTCAGCTACGGTTCGATTACAATTTAATTAGTGGAATCGGCCCCCAGGTAGAGAAACAGATATGGTGGAGGTACTTACCCGAACGAACGAGTTCACAAAGAGATTTACTGCTCTTGACAGTAGGTACTACTACACTAACATCCACTAGCCTTGCAGATAACAAATCGATGAAAGGGTTGAATAATATGCTGAAGTGTAAAAACAATAGCTTTTCGCCCTCCATTTGGAGTTCAAGTTAGGGTTCTATGGGCGGGGTCAAAAGGGGTGGGCTTAGCCCCATATTCCAGGCTAATTGGCTACGAAATATGCAATTCATAAAATAAATAATAAGTAAGGTATATGTTCCATTCGGTTTGATTATTCTTATTAGTATTATTGATTCTGTGATATAGGAGCACGATTTTGTATGAGAGTGGGTTATTAACGAGTCATTTATTTTTGTACGAGTTTGATAATATTATACCAATAAATAATAATCAATATTTAACTATGCCTTACTCGGAGAAGGTTTTAGATGTTGGAATGTTCTTTTTTACAATAATATAATGAATAAATTTAATAATGAATCCTACTAACTGCTGATATATTTTCATACTTGCTGTTACTTAATCAAGCTATTTATTTATATAATTCATGAGGTTATTACATCACATGAGAAGAACGTTAGCAGAACGTTTAATTTTCATATTATATATAAATGTACTTTTTAATAATTAAGATTTGAGGTCATTTATTATATTATTAAATATTTGAAGTCGTACTCCATCTGAAGAAATTAACAGACATTATACATATCAATAAATAAATAGTCAATATAATTAATGCTTAGATTGGTAAGATTTGACATTCAACCAAATTCAAGGTCCATTAGCATTACACACAAATCTAAAATGATGCAATTTCAAAGAAAAAATGTTTCCAACAGAGTGAGCACAATAATGAAGAGGGGTATACCTACGCAGGGATTTACATAAAACTTGTTTAAATGTTAATCTGTTGAGCTCTGGTCTGATTATGACATGCCCTCTGACGAACAGAGGTGAACTTTATGCAGTTTAATAATTTACATCCCTTATGACGGGGAGCCAACTATCTGATTGTTTATTAGTTTTTTGACAGGGCGATCTTACTTCGATACCACAACAAACGTATGATTTAACATTTTTGCTTTCCTTCTTCTAAAAGTATTAATAAACCAGCATTGGCTGGAAAGTGTTTCTAGTTGAAGTGCAGTGTAGTGAATGCACATTTTCACGATTATCAATCATTTTAAAGGTAGACAGGGGAGTAAAACACCCACATTTCGTGACGTAGCGAAGCAAGCTCAGTATCATCTTATGCATTCGCTGGCTTTTATTACTTCCATGTGGAAGAAACCAATTCTTTTATGTTGGTATTTATATATAAAGGGTAGTAGCAAATTTTTTTTTATATTACTTTAATCCTTCCTATACCGTGATAACTCAAACAAAAGATTTATGAATGAAACTGACGTATATACGTCTCTGGGACACAAACGGTTAAAGTGTTTACTTATTTCATAACATAAGCAAACTACGCGTAAGAAACTGTAAAAAAATTATCCGTACTCACATTAGCAAATACAGCCTATGTCTCAGTTTTTAATCCGTCGAAATTTACTGGTCTAATGCCACTGCGCGGGCTCCCGGACGAGTTTAAACTCTTCTTCATCTCATATCTGTTCGTTAATCTCGAACTCAAAAAGTTTTGACCGATTTGAATAATCATTTTGTTAAATTGTCATGGTCATGGCTAATACAAGAACTAACTTTAGAAACAGGATATTTACAAAACTTTTCATCTTATAAAAAAAAAATCTTTGGTACATACTCGTAGTTCCGAAAAAACACGCAAGCAGATACTGTGAGTTGTGTGTGTCGAGACCAAAATCGAATTGCAAGTGACTTTTGTATCAGTGGTATTAAAACGATATGCTAGAAACGTGATAAGAAGAAGGTATAGAGATAGACCGTTTTGTCTGTTCTTAACATAACACCTAGGTTTAGTTTTAGAGAAACTAACATCTTCCATCACCATGCAGGTGCAACTGTTTGACGCAGCTAGTAGATAAAAGATCTAGAATTATGTCCACCTAAAACGTAAAAAATAATTAAATAAGGATATTGCTTCCAAAGTAGCAAGCTTCGTTTAGTTTTTATGTGAAGCGATTCATGCAGATACGGTTGCTTATAATGGAATATTACAAATACAAAATTACAGTGATCTCAGACAAATTATAGTGGTGAATAACACGTCTCGATGTAATTGGATACAGTCACTTGAACGGTCTTAGGTAAAGCATAATAGCGATATTAGTAAAATAAGACAATGCTGCTATAAGATAGGTAGACAAAGTGTTAAAACCTTTTCAAAATAACTTAGTTCAGATTTGATTAGTGTTAGTGTAGATTGGTTAGAGATCACAGGAAGAAAACCTACAAAGGCTATAATTGTATTTTTTAACTTTCCTAGATTTGTGTTTTTTCTAGTTTTGACGTGTATGAAGTAAGTGTAAGATTATTTATCGTTAATTTTTCGTAATCGTACACGAGTGTAGGGAAAGTGTATATAATAATGAAACGATATTTTTGTGTTTTCCTCTTTTTTCCTTTATTAGAAGGTGATATAGAAAACGACTTATTTAGACTGACTTTGACTACTGAAAATAGAATCTCAATTCCAACTATAAGTATTAACATAATTAACTTGAGTAAGGTCACATGTACCACCATACAAGTGAATTGATTGATTGAAGTGATTTTTTTCCTGCTTCACTTCCGTCCAAATCATTATTTACAAGAAGTTCATGGGGTCTATATATATATATATACAACGTTGCAATTTTAATTTTACGATGACTAGAGTAGACTAGAGTAGACTGACGACATGAGTTTTTTTTCAATAGGCTAGCCTGATTGCTTCTTTCGGCATTTACGTCACGAGACGGGAGGCGAGTGCAGGAGTGCAGAAGGCACTCAGCGAGAATCGACATGAGTCTACCAGACGAAGTTATTTATTTTTCCTTTCATGGATTTCCTGGACTAAGTCAGTACTTAAGCCATTCTTTTTATTATGTTTTTCTTATGGGATATGTTGGCAAACGAGCAAGTGGCTCACCTGATAAGTGATACCGTCGCCCACGGACATCCGCAATACCAGAGGTCTCGAGGATGCCTTACCGACCTTTGAGGAAGGATGATAGGAAGGAAGAGATAAAAGGGGAGATGGTGGAGGGGGAAGGAGAGGGAGAATGAACCTCTCACAAACCGACAAAACGTAATAGCAAGCTATGTTACTTCACGTCGGTGTTATGTGGGAGTGTGGTACTTCACCGGTCGTACCGGCCCATTCGACTGTGGGGATACAACGTGGCACTACCACCGAAAAATAAAATGTTTATTAATTATAGTTACATCAAGTGAGATTTCATTCAAATAGTCAAGTCACAGTCGCATTAATAAGTTTGTTCATAAGCCACTGTTATGTTTAAGTCATGTTCTAGTAAAGCTGTGTATGCATTACAAAAACGTAAATTACAAAAAAAAAATGTTTCATGTTTTTGTACACTTTGCATACACTCGTGCACCATTACGAAGACTTAACGAAAAAAATATCAAAACTAGAAGAAACACATATGTAGAGTATTAAACGAAATTAACGATGGCATTGTTGGGGTTTTCCGCTACCTATGATTTTTTGTATCCATAGCAGTAGTAATTACATAAACTCGCCAGAAAGCGTTGTGTAAAAGTATTCCTAGCCATTGAATTTAAAACCTTTGATAAACGTGAAAGTTAACTTTAAAAATATTTATTTTTCATAGTCTTATTAGTATTCTGTGCATATAGTGCGAGAAAATAAGATTAGTTAAATATGAAATCTGAAAGAAAGAAGAAATTCAAGTAAAGTGCAAAGGCCAATGCTCTGTTCTTTACAATATACAGTTTAATTTTATAAACATATATTCAAAGAGAACTTTACCAAATATAAGCTATAAAGTAGCTTGGGATATTTTTTACATTTAAAGAAGTAATTGCATGTAAGAAGTTTGATCACTATTTCATTTGGTGATACGTAACGTTGCAGTCGAAATCTACATACACTTAGGTTACACTAGAAACCGTACCACCTTGTGAATTTTTTTAGCATGTTATCAAAAGATAACGACCGAAGAAGAATTTGAAGCTGTAATAGCGTCCCGCACCACTCCTGAACTAAACTTGCTTATAATATTGTAGACCATAATTATACATCATATGAATCCATTCTGCCTTATGTGTCATAATGACCACCTTACAGGAATCCGAATTTCATTATTTAAATTAGGTTTTTCTGACATACAGGTCTGTATTTGAACCATACGCTGACGATCTCACGAGGATGCCTTGGGTAATGATGATGATCGTTGCCAAATAAATAATGGGCTTGCGTCGTTTGCGCTGATGGATGGACACTCCCGGCGGATGGATGCCTTTCCTGTCGCTTAATTGCATTTAACATCTGAAATGTTCAACAGTTAATCAAGGAAAGTGGATTTGATGGATTATTTACATATTTTTGAGAGGTGGCTGTGTGAAAAGGACAGTTCACTATCTAATAATTTATTTAGTTTGCTACAAATACTACATCAACAACTTTTTTCCTCGTTCTCGTTTCCAGAGGTAACTTGAAGTTACGTGTATGTGTGTAGCAAGGAAGTTGTGGTGCGTAATTGTAATGACAGATTGAAAATACGTTTGAAGGTGTAGGTACAGATGGAATTTTCAAATAATGAGTTAAATTTAAGTTTTGAGTAAAGTAAGTGAGTAACGAAGAGCTTTAACTCAAATAATGAGGTATCACGCCAGTTGGATCGTTGGACATCCAGTTCTAAAGCTAAACACAAAAAGAATTATGTTTTACACTAATATTTTTAACCATCATACGAATGTATATATTTACATTTTATGAATTTATAATGATTAGAAATACTTAATACTATTAAATATTGTATATTATTCATCATAATTACTATACTTAATGAAAAAAGCACCATTCTGGTTATCTGTAAATTTTAATACTAAAAACATCTAAATCTACACAGTAGAAGTACTATAACATATGAGCCAAAATACTTGATAAAAGCCTAAAATAAAAATATATATTCATATATTTAAAATTATAGATAAATTAAAGATAATCTTATATCTTCATCTTCTTAAATAATCTTCGGGGCTAAATATATTTTACCCCCTTCCAAAAAAGGATATTGCCATCTATCTTCAGATGCGTATTTATATACATACATTTATATATCAGTTAGGATAATGCATATTTATTTAGGTAAGTAGTGGGTAATGAGAGTTTTTACTATAATACTCGTATGTTAATGGTCAAGAGACAAGAAACTTATCGCGATAGCTGCAGTAAAGTTCTGTCTTTTATCTAAATGAACCGATAGATATTCCTTTATCTAAATAGGTAGTACCTATATATTAAACAGAATCAATAAACTACGTTTTCCAAAACACCTTTATCTAATTCCTATTTGAATAATGTAAATCTGTTGATAGGCATTATTAAATCGATAAGATATCGAATCGATACAATAGATAAAAGAAATGCAGGTCGATCGATACACGCTGCTATTACCACTGTTCACTGTGATAGACCCTAACCGCCTTACTACAAAATGTAGGCTAAAGATAGTTCCGATTTTAACCACACACGTTGCAGTTCCTAGAAAAATAGGTTGATTTCTGCGAAATCTATTGCATTATTGGCCAAATATGGCATCGCGAGTCAACAGGTTTTAAATCATGATTTAAGCAAATTACTAATGGTACTGCTCTTAAGAGACTATTTAAGGGAAGTAGATTTTTGTGAATGAGTTCGTACACTGCCACCACACCTTTTTCTACCGTGAATCAGTAATGTTCGCAATACTGTGTTTTGGTTTGAAGGCATGTTATATTATAATAACATAATATATATGAAAAACCTTTTTTTTTAATTTATTACATATTCCATTCCTTTAAACCGTGGTTTAAACTCGGGACTACCTAGTCCCGAGTTAGTAGATTAATCTACTATTTATATTTAAACAGTTAGAATACACAAAATGTACATAATGAGTTTCTTGTGATACAAATTTCTTGAAAATGTACTGAAGAATTACCACCACAGCGTATGCACTTACGTGAAATCACTACAGCTAGCTACTAACTACGAGTATATTTCCGTGCCTTATGTTTTGTGAGATCAGCCTTCCATTTCAAAACTTCCAGAATTGAATCCGGAACAATTCTTTAAATTCGAGACAACCCTCACATATTGTATCTTCGAAGCTGAGTCGGCAACTTTAACATCGACTCTGGATTATCCATATTTTAGAAAGATTTGCTTAGTTTCTTCAACTGTTTAAGCTGACTATTTGAACCCAATTTCATACTCGTAGTAATTGAATACATCCTTCTATTGTTGACCTTCAATTGATCTATTGGCATTTTATAGAGGCACTTAGATGTACTCGTAGATGCCGATGATTATGGGTCTGGGTCAGCCAATTTACATTGCTAGAATTCGAAACAGATAAGAAGAAATGAACAAAAACAGGTAATAGTAGAATCAAAAACAATATTAGAGAAAATTTCACAAATCCTTTTTTTTTATGTCATACACTGAGGTCATACAATATTTTAGCTAGTAGTGTTTGTATCATTTTATATCTATATATTATACATAAATAAACCCATATTTCTCCTGGTCACGCTATAACTTGAGAACAGATGGAACAATATCGTTAATTCTTCTTTTGTTCTGGTAGTGTCATGAGAAGGTTCTTTTGAAAGAAAACCCAAGAAACGAGGGGAGATTATGGCGAGGCCGAAGGCCGAGCCTACTACACCAACGACGTGGCGGGCAGCCGCTAGTATTTAATAAATAAATACAATAACGACAAAAGTTTCCATATTTTATAATAGAGTACGTATTTTGACAAAAATAAACATTTAAATTAACCAAACTTTGTTAATGTGCTGTTTTTGAAAACGGACGGCTGTATGGATTTTAATGTTGTTAACTGATTTAGTAACAAACAATTCTTTTAGAAAAGGAAAATCTCCTTTGGTTTTCACCCATGCCGCTACTAAATTACCTGTAAATTTAGTAAACTGCGCAAAAGAACAACAATACAAAAAACTATTTACTACTAAACTAAATCTATATAAAAGCATCAGTACGTCTTACATGGACTTATATAATATACACTTAATGAAACTCTCAGCACATGCTTATTTTTACTGGGTTTCCTGTTTTCATCATAAGTTATACTTTTTAGTACCACTAAACTGTCCTAAAGTCCCGCAAACCACTTTCATTGTTATTATGCGGTATTTATCGCGTACACCTCGAATCCGTACAATAACCGCCTTGCGAGGGTCAAAGTAAATAAGCCTTCTGATTGGCTGCTATGAATTATGCTAAAGTTGAAGCATACCGTGCAGAATATTGCTTACATTATTAATTATTCAAAAGAATTAAATAACTTAAACCATTTTAATTAATCATCTAACCATCTGCGATAATTTAGACCGGGTCTTTGCTACTTTCACAAGTGTTGATTAATAATGCACCAACTGGCATTTACCGGTATACTCGTAGTTTCAATCCATGGATGTTACTGAATATTTTTTTTAAAAACGTGGTTCTTTAGGACAGCCTTGTATTTTTTTCTAATAATAATAATAATAATAATAAAACCTTTATTCAAACAATTGTACAATGTTATTTTATACATTATAATGGGGCTAGAAAACATGAGCAAATTTGTGCAAGAGTATCTGCTGCTGAACTAGGTTCATCACCCGTGTTTCAGCATACAGCGCTCTTTCCCCAGCGTTGGACTACTGCTAGCCATTTTGGTACAATACTAATCTTAAGAATTTAGAATTAATCTTAGGTCCTAATATTACATATAAAGATGATGATAGTGTTTGTGTGTGTTTATGTGTGTGTAGGTGTGTGTGAGTGAGTGTATGTGTGTGTGTATGTATGTGTTTTACATCCCAAGTAAACTATTTAGGTGATTACTGTAAGAAGTTCTTCAGTATCGTCATAAGATAAAGTTTTTAGCCAGAGAAATAAAATAGACAGAGATATACATCAGGTACTTGAACACGTCTTTTTTGGTGGTTTTTGATCATGTCTTTTAGACTTATATTTTAAACACTAGAAGTAAAAGTCGAAGTAGCGAAGACTTCGTTCGCGTAGTAGGGTCGGTTTTCGGCCTCGCCATAACCTCCCACCTTTTTTGGTTTTCTTTCATAAGAACCTTCTACTGACAATAATTAACACAATAAAAAATAATTTCAAAGATTTTTCCATCCGTTCTTAAGTTATATCGGTAATAGGGGTTAATTTTTATTTATATAGATTATACCAAGTCACTGTATAAAATCTTTAATGTTTGCTCTATCGTCAATAAGGTTATAAGTACACTCTTCAAACTTTATGTGATTATTGAACAAACTTTAAAATTAAACAACCATCAACCACCAAATAATAAAATCCGACCAAATATAACTCGAGCCCGTTCTAGAAATCAGGCAAATCAAAGATTTCACTTTTTGATAATATGCAACACAATTTGTATTATGCTACCTTGGTGCATGAATGCAACTCATACATGGTTCCTTTTAGAAATTCATGTTATTAAATTTGCGAACCACAAGCATCTTCGAGACATACATCAGGCGCTTTGACCACAGACCATAAATTAGTTTGGAAAGCCACCATCTCGGTGTAAATCAATCAACTGGGTATGAATTACGACCATTTGTATGTATAAATATTGTATTGTCTGTAACGCGTCTTGATGAATAATTCTGATGGTTACTTATTGGATTGGAGGTATCTGTTTACTGTGTTGGGTTTTTCTGATTGGTTTATGTAAATCTAAGCTAACTTTATGATTATTGAGGTAAATCCGGCAATATAAGTTTTGCCCACCGTTTTCAGAACTTTTCAGAACAAGTTTTATCCAAATCCGTTGAGCTGTTTAAGCCTAAAGATAAGATAAGAGTGAGATAAGAGACACATATACACTAATTCACAACTTCACTAACTCACTCACTCTCAAACTTCTAAATTTATATATACGTGAAGCATTTTAAAGCCATTAACGTTTTTATATTACCTATAATGTATTGTTAGACTAAATTTCTTAAGGTAATTCATAAACTTTAAAAAATTATGTTTAAAAACTGCAAGGCTTATTGACTTGGTGAAGTTTCGTATTGATCTAGGAAAAGCAGAACAAAACAAAATGTACATATAAAACCACATAATAACATTAGCAGTAACTTGAGCAACAGGAAAATACTATCAAGCGATCATCCCCTAAACACCATAAATTACCATGATCATCTCATACTCATAACACGCAAACAACAAAAACAAAACTACACAAGAAAAGTGACTTACAACAGTAAGTCCAGTGACCTCACACTCACCGAAGTAAATAAATCAGAAGTTGGCGGCAAAAGTATTGTTACAGAGGTAAATCGAGGGGTTCATTATAGTGAATAAATAACATAACTTGGTGATACTGGAATTATTGGACCAGGTTGCTCAACCAGATTCCGTTTTTTCACTATAATGCGGTCTTCCCAAAGTATTAGTAGAACTCTGTACTATACACTAAATATATTGTTAAGTAAATAAATCAGAAGTTGGCGGCAAAAGTATTGTTTCAGAGGTAAATCGAGGGGTTCATTATAGTGGATAAATAACATAACTTGGTGATACTTGAATTACTGGACCATGTTGCTCAACCAGATTCCGTTTTTTCACTACAATGCGGTCTTCCCAAAGTATTAGTAGAACTCTGTACTATACATTAAATATATTGTTTCTGTCTATAGAGACATTTCTGTCTGTCTTTTATTTGTGTGTTGATAGCATCACATAAATAAAAGATATTACAAATAAATTGATTTATAATTTACTGCTTGCAGGGAGAATGTCTGGCACTGCCATGGACCCATCAAGACAAACTCTTCTAGCTGTACCTCTACCATGAGTTGGCAGCATAAATATCATCTGTAGTCGATACCCGATTGTTGTACTCGCTGTCAATTTTAGTTCTACAATTGACCGCGAGGTGGCACTTTTCTTTTTTCATACATTTTTAGTGGCAGTCGATATCGAGCATCGATTGCTATCAATGTTGTAAGCTCATGGTAGATCAACTGTAGATATAGAGATATTATCTGGTCAGGGAAGCTCAAGACAATTTTGTGAAATAAAATCCAAACATATTGTTTAGAGGCAATACATACAGCCATCGTTTGGCAGTTACTAAATCCAAAAGTAAACACATTAGCGAAATTGAAGTCCCACCATCAAAAACTTGGCAAAACTGCCACGACCTCACGCTGTAATTAACTATCAAAAAGTTTTTCCGGCAAAATAGAGGGTATACAAGAACCAAGAGCAAAAAGGCAGAACCCGTTATCGTGACAGTGCAAAAATAAACAAATTTGCCCGTAATATTGTGAGACGGAAATTCTGGGCTTCAAATCATTTTGAAAATATATAATAATAATAATTGTACCGATATATGCTTTTGTAACTTTTATTTTTTTTGATGCCGTAAGTAGGCAGGCGGCCCACCCGATGGAAAGTGGTCACATTGCCTGTAGACGTTTGCAACACTAAGAGCGTTGACAACGCTGCCAACTTCGTAAAGGAATATAAGGAGCGAGGGGGTGGAGAGGAGGGGGAGGGAGACGAGATGAGAAGGAGAGGAGAAGGGGGTTTGGACCTCCAGAAACTTCCACAGACTGAAACGCATTATGTAACTTCACGTCATGTTATGTGGTAGTGGGGTAATTCCCCGGTATGCCGGCCCATTTGGCTGTAACCCTAGTGACATTACCACCAAACAACTGAAACCGTAACTGGATAACAATCGTAAAATAAATGATATAATACATAATTATAAAATAATCTAGACAAGGGCAAGCCTGGCTGCTTTGCCAAAAGTTCCTATTAACATCAAAATATGTTGGATTGTAGGACAATTATAATTTTGTAGATGTAATATTGTTCTCCCATGCATTGATATAAACGTCACGGTTAATTTTCAAACTGAAAAAATATTTTTTAAAGTAATATATGTCCTTGGTTTATTTCATTGTGCTTTGAATTCATGCTTCTTGTCAATCTTAAATATTTTAGAATCTTGGATCTAGGTATCAACGGTAGTTTGTATGTTTGGACGTTTTTTATCACGCTAAACGGCTGAACGGATTTGAATGTTTAGACAGGATATAGGATTGTAGCTGGATTAACACTTTCTATACCAATGCAATGGGTAGGTAGCAAGCGATCACGAGAACCTTATCCCTAGCGTAAGAAGTGGCTGGCATTAACAGTCAGATACAATAAGGATTGTTGTACTTTATTAGGGCCATACTCAATATAAAATACTCAAAAAAATATTTATAACTAAAATATTTAGTAAATTATAATTTATTATAGCATAATTCATTAATATACTCTTATTATTACCACATTTTGTTGTTTTTGTTTCAGTAATGTGGGGAGCACAGATCCCTATAATACAGGCTTCTAGTCTAGTATAGAGTTCTGACGCATATCTTATATTATTTGAATGCCAGTATCTAGTAATGTGAAATTAAAATTTATATTCCTTATGTCTTATATGTTAAGTTTCCAATACAATTTTATTTATTTATTTATTATTTATATTTTACCACATTAGTTTTATCGTTCACTCGTTCTTACCCACATACTAGAATTCCCTATGTATTGATTGAGACAGGACACACATTCGCACATCCACGACCTTGACATCTAGCATTTCTACTCTTCACACAAACATTTGCCAAACGATCGTACCCGGGACTTCTCGTTTAAAAGGCAGCGTTACTACCAACATGTTAACGGGGTAGTCGTATTATATGTATTTGCATGTGTGTCTGTCATTTATTGAAAGAACACAGAAAAATGAGAGCAAAAGTCACCGCCAGCTTTGTCGATGTTGATTTTTTGGTCACATCACAATACACTGCTATAGAACGCTATATATATTAATATAATATAATCCACTACTCCAATAGTTTTGTTTCTTATTAATTGGATATAATTGCTTTACATCTCTGAAATTCAGTTCATTACCCACAAAAGCAATCGAATCATACATTTCAATAAGTTTTCTTGAATACATCGTTTGGCAAAGCCTCCTAAGGAAATTGGAATGTAAGATTATTGAATACCGCGAAGTTGTGGACTATCGAAATCAATCGCTCGAAGCCAACTAGACGTATTGAAACTTCACGAATTCGGCTAACAACCGCTAAACACGATTGTCTGTCTTTCAACTCACTTTCCGTACAAGGTGGGCTGAACGATGTCGCCGCAAAGCAAAACATCCACCCCTCAGACCCTGGATGAGATCGTCTGAGCACGTCACCACCTTTGATTTGCCATTCAAAAGTCACGTAAAAGCGAAGAGATAAGGTTCAATTTAGTGGCACTGAAGTGATAAACTAAGGTGGATAAGTATACGTGCCTCGCAAATCAAGTGCGGTGAAGTGCGGATGGGAGACCTCTATGAAAAATCGTGACGAGGGCGACACAATAAGTGAAGGAGGGGGACACAAGGTGCTTTAATCGGAAATGCGTACTCTGCTTATGTCAAAAATATTAAAAAGCTCGATGAAATATTTCTGCGGCAAGAGGTACTGATAAGAAGTAATTCACTGACACGGATTTGCATGTGGAATAGCAAGGTGAAGGTTGAAAGGTGGCTTGTTTTGCAGTGATATGTTTATAAATGTGTATTTCAAGGTTTTTGGAGATATAAACCTCAGTTCACTTGAATACGTTTGATACGACTTAACATATCTATTCGTACTCTACGGGAGAGACGCTGAAGACTAAATACTGCTATCAAATGCTTTTACATCTTTATGACTGAGAAAAAATGAAGGATAAAGGGTTATTATAAATTAGAATTTCTATGAACTACAATGCCAGGTAACCAGCCGGAGTACAGCTAAGCAAAAAATCTCTTGAACTTCATGGGAAACCACAGTTGTAGTATAATCGTTAGTAAGATAATTATGACGATTTTAAAAAGCATCTTTGCCAATATTATAATTGACACATGAGCTTGATTGAGATTTACATTGAAGTTGGCTATCAGCTCTGCAATTCTCTAAGAGCAAACATCGTTTCATTTTTGACAACACCCGTGAAACAAATGACGAGATGTCAAGAGACGTTGGAAATACAACCTTGTACAAGGGCGATATCTCATAAAGTATTTGACATGCAAGCATTAGAGAATCACACGGGTGTGTGTAGAAAATAACTGTCCCACGAGAACAATTTTGATGGAAGTATTTTTGCTAATCATTGGTTTAAGCTGTGGCTTTTCCAAAATTATAAGACAGTATCGGTCTAAAAATAGAACATTATTGCAAATATGACAGTAGTTAAGGCACAAAGAAATTGTACTACATGATGGAATCGTAGTCTAGATATGCCGACCCTACTAGCTAATAAATTACCCCGTCAAAGCAAAAGCCAGCTGTCAACTCTATCGTGATACCTTATATATGTAAAGGGGCTAAAACAAAGCTTCAATCAAATATGGACTTTGTTGTGTAGTCTTAAGGTTTCAAGCCTGCAGATCGATGGCGATAGATTGATATTAGGTGCAGTGATTTTTTATTTGAACATGGGCTAATCAGTCATTTGCGTGTGAGCTTTAAAATAAAAGAAGCCGAACTTTTGACGGGCATAACTCAGTTCGTATAATAGGGTGTTACAACAATATATTATGAACACAGGTTATGAATCAATTCAAGTACACAGTGCGTGTATTAAAACAGATGCGTGTGTGTGTGTGTGTGTGTGTGCGTGTGCGCGTGTGCGACAAAAATCTTTATAATGACGAGTATTATCAAAGAGTATGTAACTGAGATATATGTTTATGATAATTTTACAAGTTATTGAAACATTCGTAAGTATTAGGTACACTTTTTGATGTTATTTTGACGGTTTAACTTGCGCGGTAGGTATAGTCGAACTCGACCGGTTTCGTGACCGTCCGGGCCACTTCTTCGTGGAGTACGCGTTCACCCGGCTGCGTTCGCGCTAGTACCAAAGAGAATACAATAGCTAGTACTAGCGCGAAACCGGTCGAGATATTCGACTATACCTACCGCGTAAGTTAAACCGTCAAAATAACATTAAAATGTGTAATACTTACGAATGTTTCAATCACTTGTAAAATAATCATAAACATATATCTCAGTTACATACAGTTTAACCGTCAAAATAACATTAAAGTTTTACACGTGAAAAACAACTGAATAATATTCACGACTAATGGCTGGTTCCAATAATCTATCTCTGCCCGGTTTACCTTACTAGAGATAGATATTTGACACTATTTGTATGGACGTTATGTCAAATTTCTATCGGTAGTAAGCAAAACTGTTGTTAGATAGATTATTGGGATCCGTCCTTAGTAGACTCGCGTGCAGCTATGCTTTCATGGCATTCTTATTATTCTAAAAACCATTATCTTAATCATCAGACTTTTAGTACTAGGTACTAAGTATGTATATCCGGGCGGTTGAATGACAAAGACCAACTTGGATGCTGTGTGATTAATAATTTAAACCATTACGTGAACGCTTGCATATTTTATATTTTAAAATCAAATGTCTCCTCCACGGTATTTTGTTGAAACTACAAAATCTTGTCAAAGAAAATTATTTTCAAACTTTAATTAACGTATATATCATCCTTATCGTGTGTGTTATATACACCTTACGTGTACCAATATATAACCTTACGTGTATGTTATATACGTATATATATCTAACGTATATAACATACACGTGAAAGGCAATTACATACTCTAGTGCTTCAGATACATACGTACTATACCTACGTAGTAATTGTGTTACTCGCTTTGATATGCAAATCCTTGGACAAGCAACATGTGGTGTCAGTGGCGGCTACGTCATGTGCCATACCGATGAAAATGGTTTATACAGCAACATACGAGTTGAATATACTGAAAATTTAAGCTTTAAAGACATTTATTACTTTAAACACTCTCCACTGTAAACTGGATAACTTGCTCTCTTTCTGCTCTTAAGCGAATGATGGTGGAATTATGCAGGTATTCCTTACTTATAAATTAAACTAAATGAGGCTTATAATTAGACGAAATGATCTCAAATGTAGTTTGTAAATATACACATACCTTCAATTCAGTTCTCATAATGAAGGATGTTGCTCAAAAACATGGACTGGTTATTTTATTAACATCGAATTGTCATTGTGTCTTTTTTCATAGTGATATTTTTGCCATCGATTTCTTCACGTAAATTCGGTACGTCGAAGTATTACAGTGTGCCTAGCACGAAAAACTGCGTAAGTGTAATGTAACATGTCGTTTACGTGAAACAGTACAAACTTTCATGTATCTATGGCAGCTATGACACAGATAACTCATAGGTTGTACGCCGAAGCGTGACACAATGGTCGCTTACGATACAAATACTTTTACGCAAATTGTTTGCGCTGTGGCCTCTGGAAATTCCTAAGACACGAAATATACTCTTATTAGAGTGCATGTCACGCATGCTTACTAGTCACGCATTATCATTGCAATACTTACACTTAAACACTTGATAACAAAAACATATGGGTGGCATTATTGTCAACAGACTATGTTATTT
Source organism: Selenia dentaria (assembly GCA_917880725.1). Taxonomy (NCBI): domain Eukaryota; kingdom Metazoa; phylum Arthropoda; class Insecta; order Lepidoptera; family Geometridae; genus Selenia; species Selenia dentaria. The sequence goes on along the minus strand of OU862888.1, from coordinate 11,362,224 downwards.
ATGGCCAAGGTTGTAAGGAATGGCCAAGTGTTTCAAATGTTCAGAAAACAGACCACTGTCAAAGTTCTTAGACCGCGCGGCCCCGAGTAAGTAGAACGCCATTCGCGATAAATAGGCGATAAAAGTGGGAAGGCGATGTTGGCATCCCTACACGCGTCGAGCTCCAAAACTGCGTAAATCAGCGCTAGTAGGGAAGACGTACTACTTATAGATTTTTACTTATTCAAATGTTCTGAAAACAGACCACTGTACTGAATATAGTAATAAGCAGATAATGCAAAAGAAGTTAAAAAAAAACTTGCTAAATAGCTGATTTATTAGCTATTATTTTTATTTATTAAAAGTTGAAGCCTGGTTACTTATATATTTCTCTTTTTTGCTTAACTCCTAAGATTTTTTTATTATAATTTTTTTAAGTATTAAAAAAGTCCCATTACATAAAGTTAATCACTGTTTATCATTTGATACATATTGTTATTATATATCAAATATTTTTAAGTCATGCCTACATAATATTATTTTTTTCGTACGGCACTTAAAAATTAACAAAATTATTCTGATCATTACACCAGCTTTTGATGTTGCACTCGTTTATTAGGCAACTATTTTAATATTATGTTAATGTCCAGGAAATAAACTTGAAAACATTAACAATACGTAATTATTACACTTAGCAGTAACTGATTAATCAAAATGCATAATTTCGAATCATTAACATAAGTAAGGTAGCGTTGGGATATGTTAATCTTTTTAATTCATTCCTTTCTTTCCGAAAGGGTAAATTAGTAATGAGTTCACAAGAAAGTTTTGAGAAATTTAGTTATCATAAAATAATAAACCTTAAATTTACTGGTTTGTTAAATAGTTTATTACATTGTTTGGTCTTATGGTTTGAGTCCTATCTTGTATAGTACATGCTGTATCTGTATGCAAAACATTAATTATCTATATGTTCCTACCGCACTTTCCTCTAAGGGAGTAAAGGATAAAGTCCGTAGCGCGGGCCTATTAGAAGTAAGGTTAGTATAACCTTTGTGTCGGAAATCCCACTATCCCTCTAATATATAAACGAATGCTAGCTAACTATTAATGAATTTTAACAATGCTATGTAATCGGGGCTTGTACAACAGGCCCTCCGAAGAAAGGTAGCGCTCGATTGGAAAGTCACTTAGCTGTTATCCATCCATGTAGTGACTCCAGAAAAGTTTATTTAACCTGGTTAAATATCTTAAACACAGACTAGCTCTGCTACGAGAGGTTTGGATAAAATAAAGTTAGTATAATTTAACAGATAAAACAGCAACAAGTAATATATTATTAGATTGGTGATATGAATAACGAAAAAAGAAAAAAAGTTTCCTTAAATATAATTTTAGTAAAGCTGCTGCTGTCGAATAGCTATACGTAAAGATATATATTATATATAATATATGTATAAAGGTATGATAACTGTAGCATAGTATAGTATATATGTAAGCACTTAAATGTATTATAATTAAAGAAGAGTGCGGTAATGACTCATGGGTTTGTGAATGATTTGCTTATTTATCGTGTGTATATATTATATATATAATATGTATATATATTTTACACACACATACACACACTTTATATACGTACGTATACAAAGCTCATATTAGGTATATATATCCTATTATTTATTTACTCTTATTATTTCTAACCAGTTTTTATTAGCTTCTTGTGCTCGTTGTGCGAGACCGCATTGAATTTTATGCGAGATTTTCTCTTTATTTTTGAATTATTCATTGAAATAGTTACGAAATTGTATATTAACTTTGGATAATGCATCATTGCAAGCCTTGTCCTGGTTAAGTGTGTACCAATTGATTTGCCTTCCTTACTTATTTCCAAATTTTTCCTCCGTCCAATGTTGATAACATTTTACTTAAATTTAATCATTTTTCAGAATTGTTACACGAACGACTATATTTTTTTACTTTTTCTTACCTGTATCACTAAACTCTGCAAAAGAAAATTTTGGTTACGACTTGCGACAATGCTAGTTCACCGTTCCGGTCCGCTTGTCAAAGGCTTATTCAACCCCACAGAACGTCCAAGCAGTATTTTCATCAGTAACCACACCGTGTGTAAACATTTTCCGGACAGTCCCTACCTTTGACTGCCAAAGTTGAAACATAAATCAGTGCATACTTACTGGATGAAAATTCATTTAGATTTATCAACCCTATCACAAAGGTATAAAGATCAAAACGATATAGAGATTTGGTAGTGCTGTGCATTCAGGGTGAGAACCGCTAGCTTGGCAAGGAGCCACGCACCCTAACCACAGAGAAAACTACAGATCTGACTACAGTACCTAAACTCAAAATGCCTAAAATTTGTCGTCGTATATAATGTACGCAACTTTGTTCTGTTTCTTTCTTCTTTCCAAGTAAGGTAACGATCTAGAATTGTTCAATGTCTAGGAAGCTTTATAAAATTATATAACTGAGTAAGAATCACATGTAAAGTAACTAAAGTAAGCACTTTTATTATTTATTATAACAAAATTAGCAATTTAAGGATGGAAAATTATAATTGTTCCAACTTCATTGTTATTGTTCAAATATCATTGTTCCAACTTTAGTATTTATATTGCGATACTAAACTTGCGCTGGAGGTCTTCAGTGCGAGTTCAAACACACCCGCGAGTGTCCTACCTTGCACTCAAAACCGTCAAGATGTCCGTTATTCCATAATTTACATGACCATTTGAATACGATTATTACTGATGATTTTGAAATTCATGTAAAAAAGCGCATTGTTCTCAACTATCAAGATATTCTATGAAATGCTCAGTCAAATGCCTGCCTCTTCATTAAACCAAAAATTACTTTACTTTGGTCATAATCCAATGCACATGATACGAGCACATTTTTGGTAAAAATGACACATAATTTAAATTTCCTTAAGCTACAAAATTTTTTTTTAAGTTGACTTACTGTTTCACAGTGTAGTGTCGTGGTTGAAATATCCAGTGGATTTAGAATAAATTTACGCGCACGTTGTATTGTCGATGTTACAGAAAGATGCAGTATGCATGAACGTGAGTCAAAAATAAAATTACACGATCCTACAAGTTGAAGTATACTTTTGGGTGATGTAGCATTGCAGTTGCAAGAATATTTGTAATTAATTTCATATTGTTATTTTCAACTTATCTTTTTTATCTTATTAGGAGACGGTACAGGTACCCGTCTCGTGTTAAGTGGTATCATCTAACATGACTGATGCATTTCGTCACAAATGACAACTGCACTGCGCCCCTAACCCTGAGACATTAAGTTGTTAAGCTCATGTGCCTGTAACTTCGCCGGCACCCATACCCACCAAACCAAAACACAGTAATGCGAACATTACTGCTTCGTGATAGAATTATGTATGGTGGCAGTGGTGGCTTCTCCAGACGCGAAAGTCAGTAGTATGTCAAAATTATAAAGCTCTATTAAAAAAAATTAAAAATTTAAAACAGCGTAACGAGGTAGTAAACTAACTAAGCTAAACTAACGTGAACAGCGACTACTAACAGCGACTGAATACTCTGATTGAAATACTTCACTGTAATCACTTGGACTATCACAGTGAAGTATACTCAGTCAATCAGAGTATGTTTGTCTGGGAGCACCTTTTATTCTTTCTAAATCATAAAAAAGATAATTCTAGGTGACAAGATCTGAACGTGAATGGAATCAGCCATATTCCTTGTTAGTATCCCAATAAGCAAATAGATTTATCAAAATTTTTATATACTCGTACATACTGGTAAAGTCTTTTTTTATTCTCAAAGAACCAACATCACTTAAATTTAAATAATACATGCGTTTTAACACTTATTGCCAATTACAGGTTCTTACTTTTTATGTATAATAATATAATGTCATATCGCTTATAAGGATTATATATTATGTATATATTTTGAATTATACGTAACGAGAATAATATACAAGTAAATGTATTTTAATGTTGGATATATATAATATATTGATCAATAATTTTGAAAAAAAAATCGTAGTTATAAAAGAAAAATAAGGTACGCGTATGATGTAGTATACTGTGAATATGTGTATGTGTGTGAGTGTATGGTGTGTATGATGATAATGTATGGTGTTTAGGAATTATGTGTGAGCAATAACCACGTACTGAGTTGTTAATTGTTGTAATATTTTTTTTTATATTTAATTTACTATGATAGAAGATGTCGATGAAAAATAAATTTAATATAAGCTAAGTGTCACTATCAACAGACTCAAGATATCCTGACAGACGTCCTAAAATCCACCGGGCCATCAAAGGCGTCACTGCATATCAATTCACTTTGCTGCAACTTTCGCATGCCAAAACAATGTAACAAAAAACGCAGGAGACAGTTGAAGCGAAGCCCTACCGGGCGACGACGACGACTTTGGCAAAGTAATTAATCGCACGCCCAGCTCGCGGCTGTCGTCACGTCGCACCGCATCACTTGCCTCTTGCAACCCACTCTGGTGGAAAATTGGACCTGCTACGTCGACTCGACCGCGAAATACAATCGCGGCCGCATCGCCCGCTATCGAGCGCCCGCTGAGCTTTTAAGGTACTTGGCATGTAGTAGATACTTTCAGTTTGCAGGGCTGCTACACAAAAATTGCTACAGATTTTAGCATCGATTTTTTCCGCTTGCTTTGCTTACGTCAATACCATTTCAAGAACATCATCTCAAAATCTTATGCTAATTTGAGCACAAAAGAGCGATAGAGTATGCACATAGTTATTATAGTATTAGATACGAGTATTATGTTTTAGCCTGCACTTAAAATACGCGTTTATTTTAGGTTGTAATCCACAGAGAAGATTAAAATATAGAGGCAGTTAAGGATAATAAGCAGCATTCTGATAAGACTTTTATGTCGCATAACGTATAAAACTCGTTCACGCATTCTAAGCACTGCAAGTTTCACGCGCTGTTGCTGAACTACGTGACGCATCACAGCATTTCTTCGTATAATGCTTTTAGTCTTTGCAAAACAGACACCATTTTAATTATCGCGTCGGTTATACAGCACTGGTTTATGATTCATGGAATTAGCTCCCATAATTTATATATACTATTGTTGGTCGCAAATGATACGAACAAATGGAAATATATCTCTTTCGTTTTGTTATTCATATTACATTACCGTATCTTCCTTTTCCAGACGTTTTAAGCGTTGATTATTCAGCGCTATCTCGTCGTACCATCTGGTGGGTCCGACCGTTGAGATTTTACTTTTAAGTTGGTGGGTATAGGGTGTTTTTTTGGATGGTCGAGTTGCAAGAAGGTTATAGAGAAGAGACATTATTTTGTCACAATAGTGGGTTCCGCCCACGCTAGCGGCAACGGTAGCGCGGTCCTCGGTGATGCACTGCTTTGGAGAACGAATAAATTACAAAGACGGACCGTTTGCAAGACTTACTCCGCGCACAGTTGCAGTATCTCTTAAAAGAGTGAGGAATAATGTTTCCCTAGACGCTTTAAACTGCTCTGAATGTTTGGTTAAAATAAACGCGTCAAGATTTCCTTTGATAAAATATATAAAATGGAATTATATTATCATAAATCATAAACAATAGTACAGATATTAGACACGTACAAGTTAGAAACAGTACTAACCGTGAGAAGCTTTGTAACCACAATGCTCATGGCGTTCTCTGGAAACCGCAAAGAGTGGTAATCTAATACACGAAGCTCAGCGACACTGGCTTTCATGGCCGCACATCTCGTATTACACGAATGTACTGTTTACCGTCATACAAAGCTAAAAGCGTGCGATAATCGATCTAAATTCTATGCAATAGGCGGTATTGTAAAGCTATTTTGTAGTAGAAGAGTTGTGGTGGCTTGCGGTCGATTCATAGATTGCTTTTTTGTCGAAACACGAGCGAATAAAAAAGTAGTAACAATCCGCTTCGTCTGCCACAACGTAGGTGGCTATCGGTGTATGGTGTACCGCATTTTTTTATGCAAAGTTCGCATGGATTGGTATTCGTTTATTGAAGACTTAATTCAGTATTATAGTCTTCAGTTAAAAGGTGAATAAAAATATTCATTGACTGTAATTGTAAAACTTTTTACCTTTTTCTGCCAAAGCTCTGATGTAATTATCAGGTTCATGTACACTCCAACAAGATAGCGTTGGATAAGTTATGAATGACAAAACTACTCAATTGCAGGTTTATCATACAATCAGGTTTAAGATATTTTTTATTACTATCTCAAAAGAATAAATAACATTCGCTCTTTATAATGCCATTTACTTAATATGTTCTAGTTAAAAAATTGTATTTGTCAGATGTTTTGAGATAATATTTATAATATATGATTACACATACATCGATTAAAGGCTGTTTTCAATATTCTATCTATCCATAGTTTTCCTTACTACCGATAGAAATTTGACATAACGTCCATACAAATAGTGTCAAATATCTATCTCTAGTAAGGTAAACTGACGATAAATAGGTTATTGAAAACGGCCGTAATACAAGATATTTTATTTAGACCAGTTTTTATAGTGTACCATATTTGTTTATCTTTATAATCTGGGGATCGAAAAAACTAAAGACAAAAACAGGTACTTAATGCTATATTATCATCTAAGAATACAAATATATGTATATATTATTAAACATAGTACACTAAAACAACCGATTTTAATGACATATAAACGGGACGTCCCATCCAGTAGGAAAAATGCATCAAAAACGAATGATATACAAAAGAAGAAAATACGCATATTATTTGTGGATTGCTACATCAGATGAATTCATGTTTTCAACTACAAATAAAGCGAGACAAACAATTTGATCAATTTCAATAAGCATTTATGGTTACAAAGCTAATTACGAATGAATAAGCCCTTTCGCTTGACGAGATAACAAAGCCCTGTATACGCCGAAATTATTTAACTCAAGAATTGGTTTTCAACGACTGAGAGTCTGTGAACTTCAATCAAGGAGAGAGTTCGTAAGAAAAGCGGGGTCGCTTTAATATGCACCTTACAATAGTAAGGGTTTGATTTTTGAAGAGGTATGCCCTTGTAAAGGTAAGTTCTTTAACTAGCCGCAAGGGCCAATTTTATGCCTGGAGATATAGGATATACGATTAGCTGTCTTGATCTTCTGGGAAACGTTTGATGCTGGCCAGTTAAATTATCATAAAATTATCCATTTCTAACATATCTTAGTATTATGCTCCGGAAAAAATACTGATTTAGAAACATTCTCTTCCTTAACATTAAAATATTTTATCGTTTCTTATTTTGATAATGTAATATAAAATCATTACTTTATAGCAGATTTAATAAAATAATACAGATAGATTTTCATATTATTCTTTACCTTGGCATAGCATAAAGATAATCAGCTATGTAAGATTCTGGCATTTGTAAAAGAGAGGATTAATATGGATAAAAGTTCTGGACCAGCCGAAGGCATCTGACATTGCTTTTTTACGACTATTATCTTCATGTCACAAACAATCTTTACCCATTGCGATCGGTATTTGTGTAACATTATTATTTAGGATTTTTAATACATATATATGTTCCTATTTCTATATAAAGCAGTTTTAATATTACCCGCATACTATACTTTAGGTTTGACCTCAGAGTTGAAAAACAAAATTTGGATTTGGTTTATTCATATTTGTTTCATTCTACACGTGACTGTTCCTTTTGACTATTGTCGATGTGAGAAGGTGGCAAATTGCAAATGTGTCAAAACAGGATTGTTCATATTTTTTATTTTTTTATTTTTTGTATAAAGATAGATATGGCTTTTGAGAAGATGAGTTTAGTCACTTATAAGGTCATATCAATAGCCTTGCCATAATATTAGTATAATAATAGTTTAATAATAATAGTTATTATTATTAAACTATTAAATAATAGTATAATAATTATAGTTATTATTATTAAACTAGTATTAATAATAATAGTTTTTTTTAAACAATCATTATTTAGAGGCTTTTCCCAATATGGTATGCCAGCCCCATCGTCCCCTAAACTTAATTAACTACAAACTTAAACTTGACTTCAAAAACTTATATATGATTACACGCAGGTGAACCGAAAATACTAATAAAGTGACCTACAGTACAGTAGAAAATCCTTAAAATTACTATTGTCTTGCAACAATTACAAGGACCGACAGCTTAACGTACAACCGAAACATTGAACCACTCAGTTCATAATCCCACTAACTGTTTACCAGTGACCACAGCTGGATTTCCTTAAGCTAGTTGAATATAATGAACATACAACAATGCAAGTTCTGAAAAGATCTCTTCAACCCTGTCGGTCTCAGTTTTCAGCACAGTAGCTTATTAACGAATTACTTTCCATTAAAAAAAAATATTGAATGAAATAAACAAAAAACACTGTTTTAAACTATCACGGTTGTTCTCTAAAGTTATATGATTATTAACGGGATATTTACCGGGGTAAGGTTGTGGAATGAGCTCCCGATATTTCGGCGCAGTTACATGCACCATGTTCACGGGAAAACTAAAGAATGCGGGTGGTTGGTCAAAAAGTTTAAAAGTTAGGTGCAGACATAACGATCTACCCTCTTTCTTAGTCTTTTGCTACGGTTATCACTGGAACTCGAACTCGATCCTAAGTCCCGACAAAACACACTCACTGTATCACTGCGTCACACGTCTTCCCGTGAACATGGTGCATGTAACTGCGCCGAAATATCGGGAGCTCATTCCACAACCTTACCACGGTAAATATCCCGTTAATAATCATATAACTTTTGAAATAAACAAATTCACAACAAATTAATTGACAATTTCATCAACTTCAGAATTTGAAACAAATTAAGGTTTCATTTCGAAATTATAGTCTTAACGTAAAGAAAGATCTATTGTTTCATTCAAAACGCAGATAATATATTTTACATATTTATGAATATGCAATATTTTATTTTTTTTCTCTAGCCGTTCTTAGTGTTTGAGACACACAGTCAGAACAATATTTAAACAAACTTTACACCCTGTGATTATCAAGTGTTCATCTTTAATCTGTTCCTGGAAAAGAATGTCAAAGCAGATTCTCCAGCGCACATGTTGCTAAACGATACAGAACATGATGGGCGACGACAGATACGTCGCTTTTAATCTCAATGATACTCGACAAAACTACTATGTTTCCCATCTGCCCGCTACTCCTTCAGTCGCTCATAGCAAAAGTCCTTTGACACTAGAAATCGACTTGTATAAGCGTTACGCAACATTTTAAAATAGGGAGAAAGCATCAGCTTTTACAAACATATGCATAACCATATGAATATCTATAGATTCTAAGGACTTCATAAAACATTTCTTCTTTCTTCTTTAACAAAAGGAGCTGCGTTTTACATTTATCTTGAATAAAACCGAGGGGTTCGTCACTCCAAATTTTGGCGGGTCAAACAATAAGACATAAAGGATGTTTTCACAACGTGCAAGGGTGACCTGCACATGTAGAAACATGTTAATGCAATCATGTTTTTAAATTCCCTGGGGTTGTTACAGGCTTGTTAGAACCGTTGTTAGTTATTGTCAGGCTGTAAATTGAAGGGTCCTTTCACTGTTTGACTAACAGTACAAATTGGTACTTGTACCTAGTCGGTAGTAAATCAATGAACGGTATTTAGCTTAACTACTTGACATGGTATCGTGTAATTTAAATTTATTACTTGCGCGATAGTTATGAAGCTTTTGATTGGGAATTAGTTTATAACTGTGCGAATACTACTATCGGCTTTTCCGGGTTTGCAAATAATGACTGATGCTACCAAAGTTATGGATTTAACATTTTACCTAGGAACTAGTTACGCCCGCGGATAGACGCGTGGAAACATTTTTCTAAAATAAAAGTAACGTATGTTATATTAACATCTACCTATCCGTGAATATCCAGTCAAAATAGGTTCGGTGATTTCCGAGATTAGCTACAACAAACACGGACTGAGAAAACGAATTTAAAATCGATTTTACATTGTAAAATTACTAGGCGAAAGAAACTCAAACCCTAATGTCTCGGGTGATGAGTTACAAAACTATAGTTCTAAGTCTTGGATGGTATTGTTATTATTATGGAAGACGTAATGCGACGACTTACTCGTCTCATCAATTAATTGCACAAAATAACAAGTGAAATATTTTCACTAGCAAGTTTTAAAATAAAACATGCAGGTGTAATCTTATAGTAACTATTTAAATTTATTATGCAGTTGTGATGTATGTATTAATATTCAAAAGCTCGTTAGCTTTTGCGAAAGAAGTTTGAAGCGATAATAGTGAAATAAGTTTACGCGTATTCTCTTGATCTAGTATACGAGTATCTTGCAAGCAATTATTATTTAAAGTATTGTTAGAGATAATAAATGGAATAGCAATAGTACTCAATAAACCACTCACAGACACAGTTATTATTGAAGCCTAACAATATTATCGTTGGTTTCGCCGAGATTGGATTTCTATGAACGGAAATTATTATTGTAATCAAAGGTATTGGATTCCTGCTCGATTGTGGTGAATAGTTAGTGTAATACAATTATGTTCTTATGTACCTATAATAACATTTCATTATCACAGATCTGGTAAATTATTTCAGATATTAATAATAGCAATAAGAATAATGTCAGTTTATAATAAGCTAATATGTATTACAAATAAATAGCTAAAACCATAAAGCCAAATTATTTAATACATGCATGCTGAACAAATGGAAATATGACAAGATCCGAAACAAAACAATTACAAAGAAACTCCAAGTCGAAGATATAACAGTGAAAGTCAAAACATCAAAATCGAGATGGGTAGGACATACTATAAGGGGAAAGGACAAATGGAATAGACCAGTGACATAGTGGTTTCCAAGTGATGGGAACTGCAAAAGAGGAAGACCGTTTAGAAGATGGGTGGATGACATTAAGAAGGTCATAGGCAATACAAGTATATGGACATGGACAGCAAAGAACCGAACAAGGTGGAGAGAATTGGAGGAGGCCTTTGCCAAAAGGCAAACAGACAATGAAACGGATATAGAATAAGTGAACTATTAACTTTGTAACTAGTTATTGTCTGAATAAAAGGCTATTTTATTTATTTATATTGTAAGTATTACAAATGTGAAAGTTTGGATGCATGGATATTAGTTACTCAATCACGCGAAAATGGATGAAAGGGATTGGATGAGATTTAGTATGGAGATGGGTTTGTACCCGGAATTAAAACATAGGCTTTTCCTATCGTCTATGTTCTGATGCAACGGATAGTTCCCGGGGGATCGTGATAACCTTACTGCACGTAGACCAAATCGCGGAAGTACTGCCACGGTGCATATCTCTGCGAAGTATTCCTGTATAACGGTTTCATGGGTATGGTTGCCGATGAAATTAAAGCCACATGAGATTTAAGAACGGAATATCTCATGGTGATGTGTAGTGCAGTTCTTCTTCAAATGCATCTGTTATAGGCAGAGCTTACCTTTTAACACCAGGTGGCTTGTTCCGTAACCTATTTTTTATTATAGATTGATTATTGATACATTTGACTAATTAACTTAACTTAAATTGATTGATGAAAACTTGATATATTTAACAATCAATCTCAATGTCCGATATTAACATGTCAGTTGTATTGTGCCAATCAGAATTGAAATCACCCACCCAGCCGGTTGGGTGCCTCGGCGGTCATGTGAATGCCGGCCTAGGATATGTAATTTTACTCTATGAAACTGCAAAATTTACCCTACAGATCTTTATTGATCTCTTAACCCAAAAAATCCACGGAACCTTTATTTCTGTTTTCAAGTTCTACGCGGAGGAGGCAGCAAATGGTTATACATATTTTCCGAATCGCATGTAATAAATTAGCGCATCACATCGTCCCAACAAAAAAACTTATTTAAGTTTGCAGTGATAAAAAAATCCAATTAAGACCCACGGGCTAATGTAGTGTCAGCAGACCTTTTATGTATGCAAACAAAAAAAACAGAAAGTCAATTACAATAAGCCGTATCAACGTCCCCATTGAAGCGCTATATTGAAATGCTTCAATTTGCATAGTTATTATAAACATGAGATTGGCATTGACAGAGACAAAACATTAAAATACACTACACAAAAAGAGACAACAAAAGAACCGATATTCTTGACGACGGAACTTCGAAATTGACCAGTTTTAATAGACCCGCATGTATTCTTATCGCAAACCAATTTATGGTTTAAAACTGAGTCTCAAACAGTCCAAAGTTAATTGGTTGTCATGATGATGATTTAGTAAGGCGCATGATGGTAAAAGTAATCGTTTTAATTAAACGTAAATGTCAAAGTTAAGTAACATATGGGACGGAAGAGAAATGAAGATGTGTTCATCTGAGTGGATGCTCGCCCAAAAATATAGCAGATATAAAAATTTCAATGATGTTGCAGAGATACTTGTTTCTTTTGAAGGAAAGTGTAAATCTTGGTCATAATAATTTATGATACAGGAAATAATCTTTTGAATATAACACTTCCGTGTGTTAGTGTGAACATCTTCACAAATTGATGTGCGACATATAAAATCTATGTTATGTAATTTTGTAACAGATTGACCATAACAATTAGTACAAAGTAGTATAACATTAAATAACATGAAGTATGTGAGTTAATGATAGGACAAAAATATTAAGTTAGACAACACACGAAATGAATAGCATCCCCAAAATTTTACGTCATATTCATTAGTTTCCACTAAAATCAAAACTATCATCATATTATTACAGCTTCTAGTCTAAAAATAAAGACTAAAACCCATAAAGGCTTTTCACCAACACTGACGCGGCAGCGGACCCTAAAACCGTCGTATCTTGTAGATACGTGACGCTACCTCACGAGAGTTCAAGCAGAGGGTACCGTAGATGACATGACAGTTATAGAGATTCATACAAGTACATCTGCGCCGTAGCTGATGCATCTGCGGTTTCACTCGCTACCCTTAAGGGTGAAATTTACAATAATCTTTAGTAGATACTTACAACATAAAAGGCATCAAATGCAACGATATCAAGTGTTGATATTTTTGTGTTACAAGTTTCAAGTGCAGTAAGGAAAAGTATTTTTTTGTTAATACACTTAAGTTAGCATCAGTTAACATTTAGTGTTTGTTTCATGTAAATCAGTTCATAAATAGACAAGTAATTAATATTGGTATATAGATTAGACATCTTGAAATTAGATATATTTTGCTATATTGCTTCGGATATATTTTATAACAAAATCAATATTGATTAATATTGCTTATATTAATACAGAGATAGGCAAATATTTTACTATTCGGTCAAAATGTGGTCAAAGCCTTTATAACCAAAAAATTATGACAAGCTCTAAAGAATAGCTGTCAGAACAGCGTTAAGTTTTAAATACGATGTCAATCTTATAATAATATAACATAACGAGTTCAGTATTGACTGGCCGGTTGGCGCAGTTGGTAGCATTTCTGCCTCCTGAGCCGCTGGTCCAGTGTTTGATCCCCGGACAGGTCAAACATTTGTGTGCTTCAGCATTTCTGTTCGACTTGCGTCTGGGTGTGTATATGTATCTAAGTATGTATATCAGTCATCAGGTTACCATAATACAAGCTCTGTGCCTAGTTTGGGACCTGAAGACCCTTGTGTGGATGTTATTATTATTATTATTATCTTTATCTAATTTTTATCACGGATTTCATCTGGTCCTTTACAAAGTCATAGGTGGAGCTGTAGCCACCACTTAGAGACCTGTTTGGTAAAAAAATACAATGTAGTATAAAAAATATGATATATCTATTACAAAAAAATTTAAAGAATATTTCGACTAAAGAAGCATGGCAAAATGCATTTGGTATAAAACGATTCAATGTCAGCCTCCTCGTGTACCCTGGTTTTTGAAGATCTGAAATATCTAGAAATGATGTTGTTCTTGCGCATAGGCTACGGTCTGGTCATTATCCGTGTAACAAGTTTGCGTTTCTAATGAAAAAACTGCTTAAAAAAATTGTGAACTGTGTGGAACCCTTGAAGATGTTTACCTTCTTATGGAATGCCCGAAAAATGAGAGAGAAAGAGAAGATCTTTTCAATAATTTTTGTACAAACAAGTTAGATTTAGGTCACTTTATTAGTATTTTCGGTTCACCTGCGTGTAATCATATATAAGTTTTTGAAGTCAAGTTTAAGTTTGTAGTTAATTAAGTTTAGGGGACGATGGGGCTGGCATACCATATTGGGAAAAGCCTCTAAATAATGATTGTTTAAAAAAAACTATTATTATTAATACTAGTTTAATAATAATAACTATAATTATTATACTATTATTTAATAGTTTAATAATAATAACTATTATTATTAAACTATTATTATACTAATATTATGGCAAGGCTATTGATATGACCTTATAAGTGACTAAACTCATCTTCTCAAAAGCCATATCTATCTTTATACAAAAAAAAAACATATATCACATTAAAAACTTATGGGCTAGTTAAGCGCACAGTACTGTACAGTCTCGTTATAAATAATTAGGTACATATATCCTAAATATATACCTAACGAAATGTATCAAGTAGCAAGTAAATTCGTTGATCTGTTACAACCGCATGTAAAGTAAAAGTAATTACTTAAGAAAAAGTTACTTACGTTGATTTTAATTCTATAGACTAAAATTTGCCTGAAGTTAGATGCTATCAAATGCTAGAATTCTTAGCCGACTAATAGTCACTATTTCATCTGCTTATGCATGAGAACAGGTAAATTTTCGTTTTTATTGCAAAAGTGAAGTTGTATAAAAATGACATTCGCACACAAGTCTGAATAGTGAAGAAACGATTATGCTGTAAAAAATGAAATCCCATGATAACAACCTTATACAAGGGTAAAAAGATACATCAAATTTTGATACGGTTATGTCATGCATTTACTTTAGTAAGTAACGTTCATTGCTCGACTATAGAATAAGATTTTATGTGGAATTATTATATCATGAAATAATTACTTTATTGAGAAATTACTTAGCAACAAGTAACTACTTGTTTATAAATACAAGTGTTAGTGTAAACTTGTATTTCGAGCGTTACTTTAGATACTGACTATTTAAATACTGTCACAAGTGTTCAAAGGCCGAACCAAACATTCCGGCGGACGATCGATCCGGATTAGGTTGGCCGACGGCCGGGCTGAATAAACAATGTGACGAGGCAGCACACCCTTTTAACGAATCCCTCTGCAACGTAAACCTAGTAAGTGTTATTTTGTTTCTTTTGATTAACACACATCAGAATAAAAGCGGGACGAAAGCGAACCTAAAACGGATCGTAGTCTAGATTCTATTGGAGCAACCACTAACTCGCTCCAAAACTGAGTAACGACCTTATTTCGAAGCTGCGCACCTTGAACACCAGCGTAAAGCATTATTACCGTACGTAAAAGTACCGGCTGGTATTTTATTTACTTATATTTATTTATGTAAAATAGTATTTTTGCGAACAGTAGACCTCTCGATACCCAATAATATAACTTTATGAGCGGCATTTTGTTCGCAGTAGTATCTCGGAAACCAGTTGACTAATTATGCTCATATTCTAAATTACTCATTAAAGTCACACACTTCCCCCCTATTTAGGAAGAGTACACCCCCCCCCCCCCCCCCCCCACTCAAATCACCGACGACAAAAAAAATTAAACAGTACAATATGAAAACCATGTTTGGTCAAGATTGGTTGAAAAATGCGACCTGTACAGGATGACCAACGAAAAACCTAACATACTCGTATATACGGACAGATTGATGTCAATTTGGCTAATTAAAGCAGAGACGCTTCGCTCGCTCTGTTTATTAATACATATTACATTGGTTATGTTTTTGTAATAATCTATTCTGCTATTTTCTCCTGAATCTCTCCTTTGCAGTACTACACAAGACATCTTAGTTGCAGATTCCAGTCTGAGACTGGTCAAGCAAGGTTTGAAAAGCAGTCTCTAAACGCACGAGGCGTTTAGAGACTGCTTTTCAAAATGAATGGATTTTTGATCAGCCCTATGAGAGACTCCAGCTATATAAAGTGCCGCGAAAGAGTTTATGGCGTTAATGTTGTATTTGGTAGCAGTACTTAGGTTTTATATAGTTGTTCATAATTAGAAGGTTAATTACTTTCCAAATATTGTCATTGAAGAAACGAAATATAGCAACCATGAAAATAACGTCTGCGTTCCTATAAATCTAAATCCGCTTTCGGACCGCTTCCTCCTTGTATGACTCTGACGTGAGTAACCAAGGGTGTTATTTGGTTTCTTTTGTCTTCGTATCGAGTATTTGTTAAGTGCGGAAAATTCGGTGTGAAAAGTGCCGTGGTTTTGTTTTGAGAACTAGCGAATATTTACGGAGATTTGCTACTCTTTGTAATTCTCCTGTGACCTTTTTGTACGTCCTTGTGTAAATCACAGAACGTTACAAAATACTAAACAAATTTTATATGTTGTTTCATTTGTAATTTTCTTTTGTTGAAGGTAAATTAGAAAATCTGTTTACGACATTGTTTTTTTATTATATTGTAAAACACGCATTCTTTTCTTTTGACAAGTGTGTAACGTGAATAACATTTTTTTATAAGACTGTCTCATTATAAATAATAGAATGTGTGGACCATTTTCACATAACAATATACGAGTAATTACTTACAAATTCTCCGCATAGCTTATATCCTTTCCAAACTAAACTTACCTGCAAAAGAAAAAAAAGATTAATAAATAGGAAAATCTCAATGAATACACGGTTATTACGGATGCAACAAAATTTACCGAGGAAACGTGCTTCATTGTACTTCGTTTCCGGAAAATCATAAATTGGTATGTAAAGTGACAGTAAACGTAAAACATTCACTAGAAGTTGCTTAACGAGAATTTCTTTGGAGGCAGCTCGAGAGTGGTTTAAAAGTAGCTGGTGACCAGACAGAATCTGTGCAAAAGGAGAACCGTTTGGGCGTTACGGTGAACTAACATTTAGTTTTCTATATGGCAACCCAATCTAGCTATTATCTGCCCATCATGTAACTATCTAACGTAACAGATTCGTCAATGCGCTCGTCGACGAGCTCACCGATGTCAAATACTTTATGAGATATTGTACATAAGGTTGTTTTTCCAACGTTTCTTGCCAGCTCGTCATTTGTTTCACGGATGTTGACAAAGATGCAACGATGATTTCTCTTAGAGAATCGCACGGCAGAAAACAATGACATTTATTAGAAACTGCCGACCGCTCTGCCGGCACTCACGTAATAATTGCCGGCAAGCATCCTCCGCCGCCACCCACCGCCTCTTCACACTTCTATCGCCTATTTACCGCGATTACGGTCTACTCACTCAGGGCCGCGGGGTCTAAGTACTTTGCTTAGAGGCGGAACCTCAGGCACAGCTTATGGTAAATTTATCTAATAAATATGTGAGCATATGTTTTGGGTGGGTTTAATGTTGTTAAGTACTGTAGTAGCTGAAATAACTGAATGAAACATAAAAATATGCAGAAATAATAAGACAAGCATAGTGCAGTTTTGCGCAAACATTAATGTTTTAAACTTAAGACACTGCCACTCTCATGATATACATTGAAGACACAATAATTTATTTCACTGGATCTAAGGTTTTTTTGTGATATGTATTTATGTCTATGTCCTAGCCCTAACGAAATACTATGCCATTTAGTTTATTGTATTAATGAATAAAGGCTTCCTTTATGTATAACGCTACAATGTAAAAAGTCGTGCGACGTACGGAATATTTGTTATTATTTTTCGCGGCTCTAGGAAAATTCTGAATAACGGTACAAACATTTTATTAGGTATCTATAAGCATCATAATCGTCATATATTTTCTACCGATTTAAATAAACAAGAGGATTTTCTCAAGTCGACGTGTATATTTTTTTATGTATAATCATGCTAAACTATTTACAGAGATAGTCAGCTTTTAAGAAGTGCGAGGCGAGACGTAACCGCGAGCGTTCTGCACTCTCCTTGAAAAAGACCACCGGATGTGGTTGAAACTATAGTCGGAAAGATCTGATTTGTTTACGTGAGTAAATCCCGTTTTTCATATTAAAAACAGATTTTAATAATTATTTTTTGTTTGGTAAAGTAAACGTCCAAGGTAGTCCGGGCTATCAGTTTTTGAGTTATAATCCAATAAATTAAACTTTAATTTAATGACAGACATGTGGAAAGACAGACATGATGCAACGATAAGGGTTAAAGTATATATTATATAGTAGCTTGAAACTGTATTTTGAAGCTTATTATGAGTATTCGGTCACTTTTGTATTAAATGAAAATAAAATTTACATTGTGTGGATAAGCGCCCACATTTCAAATGTAACTTTATGTTTTCTTAGGATTTCGCTATAATTATACAAATATTGAAATGAAATAAAGGTTTTATTTGGGACCACGGTTACTGTGATGAATAGTTGGGCTTAAAATAATATTCATTAATAGTATACAGGCATAATCTATTTAATATTATATGATGTATAAAGTTTATGTTATAGAAGGGATTTTAGATATGATATGCACTGAATTAATCTGTGTCAATCGCATAAACCAAATATCGAAATTGTCTTTTTACAGAAATATAAATCTCACACACATTCAGCTCTTTGTATTGTACTCAGTACTGAATTTAGATATTGTGCGATTCGTGAGTCGTCATAATTTTTCATACTATGAGTACCTACCTGAGGAATATTTTATTACTTTTTTCACTACACATACAGAGCAGATACAGAAACCTATGCATGCTCGAAAGATTGACGTTGGCACTGTATTCTGGTCGTTCTACGAATTTGATTAAATAATGCGTCATACTTATTGAAACTAAATACATATAGATCGTAAAAAAACTAAATACACGTACATATAGCTTAGCTTCATAGATTATTTACACACTGTCTTCGATGCGCGTCCCAGGTACAGTCGCATGCAATAAGTTACAATACAATCCATACATTCAAGTGTCTCAGTATAAAACACCATAGAATTGGGCATTAAAATGACTTCAAAGTTATGAAATATATAGAAATATACTTAATATATAACTGTATAATAGTTTTTATGGTATTGTTTTTCACATAAATAAAATACTGTATCTGTATAAAAACTGTTACTACTGTTTAAAAATTGAGGAATGTATGCATTATATTACAGAAGCGCTCGCAGCGGAACTTGACTTGGTAATCTTAACCAATCAACAAGTTAAGCAACGCTTTCTGCGGTCAGGAGTTGGATGGGTGACCGCTAGTGGCATAATACGACTAATCGCTTCCGTGCTTTGGAGGTTAAGCCGTCGGTTTCAGTTGTTCGTCTCAGGACGACAGCCGTAAGGCTATGTCGAAGGCCTGCGGGCGGCCTGAAAACTTCGACATGGGTTGGCCATTATTCACCAAGCCGCACTGGGCCCACGTGGTGGATTATGGCCCAACTCCTCTCTCTGAGAGGAAGGCTCGACTCCCAGCACTGGGAACATAATGGACTGAATGTGTTATGCATTATATTGCAGGCGACTATATAATCCCTGGCTGAGGGCATTTTCGTAATGAGCAGAAATGTTTGTTCTCGGAAATTAGATGTTGTATGTTAGAGTCCATGCCTCCCGCGACACAGGAAATCCTAGTGCGGTTAGTTATTGCTCTTCTGGTTTATTATACCCTGTTCCTTCTATCATGGTTATACTGCATGAATCTATACTCTACTGAAATCTTAACCTTTACAAATTGAGGCTTGTCTTAGTGACCGACCGATTTAAACTCTCTTCAAATATTCTATTCTATATGTACCTACCAGATATAGCAAGGATATATTATACAGAATTTTATTTATCAACTATGTTCTTGAAATAAATTGCAGTGAGTAAGTTTTTCTGTTTAATACACTTATCTAGTGTTTCATCATTTTCTTCGAACTAATAAATAATGGTAAGCATACGATATCTTTTCCATTGTTATATGTATTATCAGTGTGACCGCTCTTAAACAATTTTGTAATGCCCCAGCACTTTAAAGGGCGTAAGGTTCCAAAGAACTTGGCTTGAGCCATTTGTTGACTAGCTCAAAGATAATCTATAATGGCTTTTATTAGTTTGAGATTCAAATGAAATATTTTTTGCTCTTAATTAGTTTCATTATGAAATAAGAGTATCTTCATAAATATATTATGGAAAATAAGATATAGCAGGATGGAGCATGTGAAGTGGAGAGTTGAGTAGTGATAGGCATATATGTCTGTATATGTAGAGTTGAAAGGAAGGTATGAGTGCCGTCACTTTAAGAGATAAAGTGAAGGATAGCAGGATAAGGAAGCGATATTTGTTGATTGAATAAATCAGAACTGTTCAAGTTGAGAGAGATACGAGTATGTAGAGACGTACTGAATATGCATTGGGCATTAAAAGTGAAGGCTAAAAATATTTACAAAATAAGCGACAAGGCAAAAGTCATTAATAAAGTGCAATTTTTTCTATGATTCATAGTTACGATGCATAATAAAATTTTAAGCGCGTCGGAATGACAAATGATTTGGTCGTGTAATAAGTAGACATATAGTATTATGCGTCACAGGCACCATTTTTAAATACCGTTGTTTTTACCTATAGGAAAGTATGTAACTTTAATGCTGCAATTTTTTGGGGTTCCGTACCTCAAAAGGAAAAAGGAACCCGTATAGTGGCTTACAGGATCACTTTGTTGTCCGTCTGTCTGTCTGTCAATAAATTTTTTCTCAGGGACGTGTAGAGGTATCAAGTTAAAATTAATATCAAACACTCGGGTCTACAGTGTCTTTTGGCTGTGCATAAATCAAACACGTGAGTTAACGCGATCAAAATTAAAAAAAATGCGATTTCATGAATCAAAACCTTAAGGGTAGTTTCCGTTGACCTAGAATGATGAATACAAATACAAATCATTTATTTACAAGTTGGCAAGAAGCAATGTCTTACAGCACAATAAAATAAAATCTTAAAAAACTGTAAATATGTTGCTAATTGACAAACATTTAATTTACAAGGTACTACAAATTTATTATATGCACTTGGTGCAATAATCTGTCTAGGGATCGAACGGCAACGTAAAAATAGTTTTTTAGTTAGTGCTATAATCCTTTCTTAATGTACCGAACCTTCGGTGTACGATTCCAACTCGCAACTTGCCGTTTTTTTTTTCTTTCTATGGTTCTATCTGTTATACATTTAAAAATATCACATTGCTCTATGGCGAATATCCTGGCAAACAGTAAAACTCAACATGTAAAAAATTTGGCTAACACTATAAATACATACGACAAACTTGTAAACACTATAACTGATAAAAAGTATCTTTATAAAAATTAAAAACTAATAAAAATAACGGTGGCCAAGTGCAGGTTAGGCTCGGTCTAAGGGTAAATACAGTAAACAAGACAAGTATAGTATGGTAGGGAACAGAAAATAGCAGAATTGAGATTAAGGTGCTGTCATATAATGATGTCGAAAAAATGAATGTTTTTATAGCAGTTTATCCCATAAGCAGAGGTTTAATTAAAACTACAAAAAATTATACGAAATTTCAAAGACTTCTGAGTACACATTGACGGACATACCAGAGTAAATTTAAAAAATTTCAAACATCTCACTTAAATTCACCTTTAAAACAGTTTTTCTCCTTATTCACTATTGTATTCGTCATGAAACACATATGTACACATTGACGGACATACAATTCAAAAAAATTTATACCGACTTCCATTCTATTCAGTTATTGGAGTGAATCCCTAAAACTACTAGACCAAATTCGATAAAATTTATATGGGAGCACCAGCATTCAAACTAAAAAAGAATTTTGAGAATCGGTTCACCCAGTCGAAAGTAATAAAAGGAAAAGAGGAAACAAAATAAATCCAGTTGAATTGAGTATCTCCTCTTTTTTTTGGAAGTCGGTAGAAAATAGCAATTTTTAATACACATACATTGACGGATTGTTTTTTATTTATGAGTGCACATTATTTTTACATGAATTTTGTACGTTTGTACGAGATGCGCTTGCTTGATTTCAAGTAAAGAAAATTGAACGTAGACAAGCGCTGAGCTGACAGAGCCTTAACCATAGGATCTAAATATTAAGGCTGACACATAAGTCTAGTGAAGCCTTTACATATGTTTTAATGCAATTCGTACATACTTTGCATTATTTCAACTAAAAATATTATGCTATTCAGTGATCATTAATGAACGTCATAATGAGGCACCTATTAAAAAGCTCCGTAGATAGTTTGTCGTTAGTTTAAAATGCATTACCGTTTTTACTATAGATATTAAAATATATTTAACGATAAAAGGTAATGGTAAAATATGGCAAAAATTTAAGGTTCGTTATAGCCACGGCTAAGCTTTATTACCGTTGCGTACATAGACCTGCTTTGTAAAAGCAACGTTATTGTTTTTTTTATTTTTTTTTGTGGACTCGTACGTTTGTTTACTCGTATTAGCCATTCCTCAAGTTAGTTATTAATTTTATAGTTGCATCAAGTGAGATTTCTACTCAAGTAGTCTGAGTTATGTCACATTATATACGTATATTCATAAGTCAGTCATTAAGTCACTGTCCTGTCTAAGTCACGTTTTCGCTTAAACTTTCTATGTTGACGAAAACTCAAAAACAACGTTTCATGCTTTTGTACACTTTTTCTACACTCGTGCATCATAACGAACACTTAACGGTTAACAATCCACCACTATTACACGTCATAACTAAAAAAAACTAAATAAACGAAACAGAATCAACGACATTGTAGGATTTTTTTCCCGCCATCTTAACTTTTCAACTGGCGGGCCCTACGGGCTTCTACGCGGGCGGTTGAGTAGAAACCTTAGCGTAAAAAAATTTATTTAAAAATATTTTATGACCCTGTGCACTAAAATGATGATATCTCAGGTTTGACAAGTTTTAACTCGTAGATATAAAACTTATAGCGATGGAATTGTATTGAACTACGCTAACTAATGGTGGTAGAAAAATGTGTGTGTGTGAGTGTATTTTATTTTGTGGTAAGATGTGAAATGTGTAGATTAAACTTTGTATTACTATGATTGTATTGTATTTTTATTTTGTATTATTATTGTATTATTATTTTGTATTGTTATTATGAAGTATAATATATTTATGAAGTAAATAACTAAATAAGTATATTACTCACTTGTTACATTTGGTTTTCAATGTAGTTGCCATATATATTTCGATTTTAAAGTATTATTTAAGATATCGTGGCAGCCGTGGCGCCGGTCGCGCGTATGCAACCATTTTTGGTGATTTATTATAATATTCAATGTTACACTTGTACACCTAAAAATACATGAATATAATTATTATGAACTAAGCTAACTCCTGATATAAAAATAAGTGGGTGGGCCAATAGTAATTTTGAAGAAAAATCCACATTCAATGTACCCAATCCGCGTACCCAATTGCCTGACGTTCGTAATTGTTGTTAACTGAACTAAAAACGATATTTTATTCAAATATTACGTAGAAGTAGATGTACCTATGCTGAACGTTACATATTGTATGTTGTTTGTTACAACCTAAGCTACACTTACGAGATTTTCCTTATAAATATGAAATGCAAAGGAAAAAGTATTCAACCCTATAAATATTTCAAGACGCAGCCCACTGCCTACTAAATCTGTGTTGTCTGAACTTTCCTGAAACCGCGCCAGAGCGTGTTCGTATTTAACACAACATTTTGCCATACTTTAAATCGTAACAAATCGTCAAAACTTCGCTTACATAGCAAAAGTTTGACCATTTACAAGAAATTATAGTAACGTCTATTACAAAATATACCTACTGTATATTCTACTCTGTGGCATGTTTATATTCGCATCGCGTGTTGGTTTCAAAAGCTCATAGAATGTGAACTAGGAAAATAAACCTAAATTGAAGACTTACAGAATTGAATTTCTCGTATCAGGTAGGTATATTAAGCAAAGTTCCGGTTACCGTTATACCTGTCATAGATTTGAAATACTGGTATTGCTGTTTTTTTTTTTTAATACAGGTTAAGGTGTAGGATAGTTACCACTTCCTGGTGATGATTTGGTTTAAGTAGGAAACAGTATATTTTTATAATACGATTTCGCAAAGAAAAAATTAATAATTAAAAATATGTATTTATTGTGCATTATGCTTGCCCTTCTTTACAGTTGGAGTGCCATCCAGAGCCCAACAACACTTTTGCGTCCATCATCATCATCTCAGCAGCAGTGGACGTCCTACAGCCGTAGGACGTCCACTGCTGAAGATAGGCCTTCCCCATGATTTTCTAAAAGGACTGGTTGGAAACGGCCTGCATCTAACGTCGTCCGTTCATCAACGCGACCTTCATCAGGTCGTCCGTTAGTGTCGGTGGGCGACCACCGCTGCGCTTGCCGGTCCGTGGTCTCCACTCCAGAACCTTACGGCCACATCGGCCATCTGTTCTGCGTGCTATGTGCCGTGCCCACTGTCACTTCAACTGGCTAATCTTCTGGGCTATCTCGGTGACTTTCGTTCTTCTACGGATCTCCTCATTTCTGATTCGATCACGTAGAGAAACCCCGAGCATAGCCCTCTCCATAGCTCGTTGTGCGACTTTGAGCTTATCTATGACGCTCATAGAAAGAGACCACGTTTCAGTGCCATAAGTCATCACTGGTAACACACATTGGTCGAAAACTCTTGTTTTGAGACACTGAGGTATGTACTTTTGCGTATTTCATGATAATCGGTTATGGGACGAGCAAGGCGCGCGCCTGATTTTAAGTTTCACACTTGCCCACAACAAGTTAGTGTCATTCACAAGATTTAACTACAATCGTGCAAACCCCTGCATGGTAAAGCACTGTGCTCGTCATCCTCAGATATATAATTTTAAATCTCTTGACCTGCAATTTAGCTGGAAACATCGCCCTAAAGCGAAACACAGTTATGTTTGCACACTACTGTTTCACGGTTAAATAACTGGTAGAGGTGTATAACTTCCCCAAACTCGAACCCTCTCACGAACTCTGGAAAAGACCTACCATTACATAAAAGCATTGGACTGTGCTTGTCACCAAGACTCAAGACATTGATTTAGTGTCTCTAGCCCAGTAATTTTGCTTGTTACTGTGCCCTTCATAAAAACAGTAATGCTTTTGCAATATATTGCTTCGCGGTAGAATTTAATTTTGCTTTGGTAATAATCAAGACGACGACTTGCACAAGAGGTCTACCTAGCAGATGTAGACCTCTACTAGGTAGACTCAGATTTTCTCTCACTTTTCATTTTACGATGGCGGACGAACTATTATTTAACCCCGTCCCCTCACGAAGTAAATTCCCTATTATGGGTTAAATTTATATTGTTTTATAATATTTGATTGATAACGTTATTTTATCACTAAATAACAAGTATCATTAACACTGCCATTGAACTATAGAACGAGTACCATAAACACCACCATTTCACCATAAAAATAGTATCATCATCACCACAAGTTCAATATAGAAATATTATATCATCAACATCTCCAATTCATTATAATGATGGAATAGTTATAAGCTCCTTCTTAATACGGTGAAACCTTTACACCTGTACATAACAAACCATTATTTAAATCGGTCTTTCTGCAAAACTTTATGGGAACGAAGTGGCACACCGTCAATGTACGTAGGAGGAGACCCTTCAGTAATCCCTGCACTTAGTTCCTTGGTGGTACCGATCAGGTGACATAGGTAGAAGGATTATTCTGCACTGATCCGTCTTGGTAGGTACCACAGAGGCGCCAGTTATTCTATTGCCAAGGTTGTAGTGTATAAGCATAACTGTGTTGTAGTGTAAACAGTGTATAAAGTAAAATTAATAGGTTGGTGGTACGACTGGAGTGTTGCACAGATCTGGTTCTCATTAGAACTATTCTGCCGTGCGATTCTCTAATAGTTGCATCATCGTTGCATCTTTGACAACATCTGTGAAACAAATGCCGATATGACAAGAAACGTTGGAAAATCAACCTTGTGTACAAGGGCGATATCTCATAAAGTATTTGACATCGGTGAACTTGTCGACGAGCTCGTCAACGAATCATTAGAGATCGCACGGCTGAGCAGTGGGCACTCTTACCAGTAGGCGACTTGTCTTGACCAGTCCGTATCGTTGCTACCTATTACAGAGACTAAAAATCTATTTAGTTTTATGTATGAAACCAATATCTAAAATCTACGTTTAATTTTAAAAGTTACTAACGTAAAGAATGGTCACGCTATCAGGCCAAACCAATGAAATAGATGGACTAAAGCGGAAAATATTTTTCCCGATCCTAGAATAGTTAGAATACAGAGTCGATATTTAACGATTGCAAAAATATAGTGGTTGGATAGTCGAAAAGGACCGTATATCGTGGTTTATCCGAGGATAGGAACTATCTTTTTAATAAATGTTAAGTCTTTAGTTTTAAGTGGCTAATGTTTGAATTTAAAGATGGAAAATTGTTTCTAGCAGACTACTCAAAACAGTTGTGGCGTCAAAGCATAGTGCACACGTATCTAGTAAACGGTACGATTAACTAGAATTATTACAATTCTACTAATCCTCATTTCTCTACCTGCTGAAGCAATTGCCTGCATGATAGTAATATTATTTCTTAGTAAAGTCAAATTAGTGATTCGTAGAAACTGCGATCGAACCCCATTTATGGAGAAATATAATATAAAAAATAGTAAAGCCATATAACACGTCGGTGCACTTTACGTAAAACAGTGTGATCGTTTCATTGAATTAAATGATCTCTATGTTGAGTTTAATAAGTTTTTTCAATATTGCGATAGTGTGTGTTTTACCTATTTATATAAAATGAACCCCTATTTCTCCTGGTCACGCTATAACTTGAGAACGGATGGAACAATCTCGCTAATTATTTTTTTGTTGTGTTAGTTATTGTCAGAAGAAGGTTCTTATGTATGAAGAACCAAGAAAATATGGAAGGTTATGGCGAGGCCGAAAGACGAGTCAAAAACGAGCTAGTTGCAAATAAATAGTTACAATTCGAGTCGTAATGTAAATGTACTGCGTATTTAACGACAGTTTCAATTATATAAAGTATGAAAAACCTTATATTAACTAAAAAAAATATCAATATTTTTAAATGTTGTTAAAGGTATGATTTAATACACTGAAAAAAATCTGGCCAATCAAGTTGAAATTTTGCTTGATTGGATTTTTCTTTATTAAAATATTCAAAAACGTTTAAGAAGTTATAAATTGCCATATTTTGGATCAATAAAGCTAAAATGA
Source organism: Selenia dentaria (assembly GCA_917880725.1). Lineage (NCBI taxonomy): Eukaryota > Metazoa > Arthropoda > Insecta > Lepidoptera > Geometridae > Selenia > Selenia dentaria. The sequence goes on along the minus strand of OU862888.1, from coordinate 11,334,845 downwards.
TTAAATATTTAACAAAGTGAAAATGTTTAATCTTAATAATATTCTTATTCAATAAGAGAACATATTCGATTCTATCTTTTATGTCATACATTCGTACAAGAAACATGATTAGGACTCTGTAAACAATGCTCTTGATTGTTTTTATCAAGTTGGTTTTATCGATCCTATAAAAAACAATTTATTAATTTTACAATTAAGTTAGTCTTTTTTATAAAAAAACTTGTTTGAAGCTATAACTAAAACTATCTAAAACAATCAACATCATAATTAATTTAATTATTGCAACTTTATTTTTTCGAACGCACCCTTTAACGATTGTAATAAGTACTTTGATAGAATCAGTCAAAATATCGAAATACGAACGAGTGACAAACTTATATGTGCGTGCGGTGTAATTTGGAACTAACGACTTCAAGTCAAATATTTTTATTTTAATATATGCTCTAATGCTCAAATTAAAATTACGAATGGTGGATTTAATACTATCACTAGTAAACTACCAGCCTACTATAAATCATATCATTCAGTCAGACATCAGAGTTGTTTTTTTTCATTGTTTAGTGGCGCCACACACGCATATAAAATTTTTGTGCAAAATGCCGCGCTCGTTCGCTAGCAGTTCGCATTCCGAACGCGGGAGATGCGGGACCGCGTCAAGTCGAGTCGAGCGAAACTTGTCCGTGCGTGTCTCTGTGCTGTGAATGTGCGTTTGTGTCTTTGTGTTGTGTAATCTCTTCGGCGCTAGCGGCCTAGCGCTCAACAAACGTTTGTTTTCGCGGCGTGGACGCAGACAAAGATAATATAATACTAGGACGCAGAGTCTGATGTAAGTAAGTATACCTAACTAAACTATGAAGTGATTTTGTACTTTTCGTTATTCCTAGCGACCTATCATAATGTAAGTTCGTTTTCCTTTCAAGGTACCTAAGTTATGGATGAAGTATTTGACTTGCTCCAGGCGTGGGGGCTTCCCGAGCTCCAGGCCGTTTTTATTAGTAAGTACCTACCTATGTACCACCTACCACTCTATAGTAAAACAGATTTGTCATGGGCATCTTGTGTTCACATCAATCTCGTCATGTCATACCTTAAATTTGCAGAAAATGGAATAACTATACAAGCCCTGGCTGCACTTAATAATGTCGACATTAGGGAGCTGATTCCTCAAGTAGGCCCAAGAGCATTATTTATAAGATGCTGGAAGATATGGCGGGCGGATTTTGTAGACAATGATAGTCTGAATATTTCAGCTGCAATAGATTTGAGTAGCTGCAATATTTCTTTAAGTGTAAGTACCTACCTACCTATTTCAAAAATAATTAAAATGCTATGACCAAACCCTTTGACATTAGTGAATTTATTTAGGGTCATGTGTAAAATGTGAATGTCATGATGTTGCCGCCCGCGCCGATGTGAGCACACTCACATTTTTGCAGCTTTGATGCTAGCATGCATAGCAGCCAAGCCGCCAGAATCAAGCTCCATATGCCAAACCAGGGTTTTCATGCAATGCAATGACCAAAATATTTCATTAAAGCTATGAAATCTATTTCAGGACCTTCCAGTAATAGTAGCTGAAGATCTAGAGGGTGGATTAGAAAGGGTGACAACAGCAGAGCAGACACCAGCAGATCAATCTTATCCAGGAGCTATTGGCTTGAATTCATCCTCACCCACATCAAACTCAAGTAGCACGGCAAATACTTACCTTGTGCACAAAGATAATGTAAGCATAAATAACTTTTATAGGTAATAATACCAATTTTATAAATTAACTAGCGAGTGCCCGCGACTTCTTTCGCGTAGTAGGCTCGGGCTTCGGCCTCGCCATGACCTCCCTTCTTTTCTTGATGTTTTAATGTAAGAACCTTCAACGAAGTATTAGAAATTGTTTTAAAAAAGAATGCAATCGGTAAAACCGTTCTCAAGTTATAGCGTGACCAGGACAAATAGAGGTTAATTTTTATATTATAGGTATATATATAGATATTATAACTGTGAAACTTTGTGTGTGTTTGTATTCACGCCACTACGGATGAATAGACTTGGTTGAACTTTAGTATCAGATAGGTACTTTTCATCAACATCATTTTCCATTGAAAATCAGGTGAAACCACGAGGCGCAGCAATAATAATATGAAGTTTGATTCTAAGTAATTATTTTATTAATTATTGCTTCTTTTTTTCAGAAACTACTGCAGTTATTAAAAGAAAATTTTGAGGCATCTGGATTGTTAAAGTCAATTGGTAAATCATTAGACAATGAAAATGCTAGAAATTTGTTAGCATCTATAATTTGCAAGGATATATTAAAAGAAAATAAAAACATACCTGTGACTAGATGTGTGTATCACAAATGGAGTCAAGAAATAAAAACCCTTTTCCCACATGAACGAGCCACTACATATTACATTCCACCATGTGTCACTGCACAGGGACATGTACATCAAGCAAGGGGCAAGTTAGTAAGTCAACTGTTAAATATAAGACGTAAATATCAAAAACAAGGAGTGCTTGAAGTAAAAGAAAAGAAAGTGCAAATCTCTGATCAGGCTTTAGTAAATACATTACAATCACCTCGACCACTTCCACTGTCGGTTGACATTTTGCGTGGAACCAGCAATGTTGAAGAAGACATTACATGGTTGAAAAGCAGCTCAGAACCGTGGAATATAGTACAAGCAAAGTGGAATGGTACTTTAAAAAAAAGAGCCAAGGATTTGAGGCAGGCAGAATATTCTGTGGAAGAATATATCAACAATTATCCAGCTTTACAAAAACCACAAGGATATAAATTGGTATGTACCTATTTACCTAAGTGATATCATGATTTTGTGTGTCCATAATTATGTGAGATTTTTTTTATTTCAGCTTGTAGATGACTTCAACGACAGTTATCCAGAACATGTGAACAATTTTTACTTAAATTTCCCAACGGTAAAGAGTACTTTAATTGAACTATTGAAAAAGAAACAACCAAAAGATGTTTATTGCAATGATATTATTCATTTGGCAAAAGGTATGTACTTAAGTTCTCATTTTACAAAAAGTATTGTATTATTCATATAGACCTTACCTCTTTAAGACCATTTTAACTTGGTCATATTGAAATTAACCTTTTGGCTTGACAATTATTGATAATTCAGTTCATAAAAAAGTCTATTGTGTAGTCAAACAGCCAAATGTAGGATGGTCAAGTTAAAACAGAATTACTGTACTGGGTGTTTCTGCAAAATCTGAATATTCTAATAGTTATCTACCGACTTCCCAAAAAGGAGGAGGTACTCAATTTGACTGGTTTTTTAATGTTTGTTACCTCGTAACTTTTGACTGGGTGAACCGATGTACAAAATTCTTTTTTTTTTGTAAAATAGTGGTCCCATGGAAATTTTATCAAATTCGGTTCAGTAGTTTTTGAGTTACACGCCAATAACTGAACTTTACTAAAGTAATAGAATGGAACAGTAGGTAGTAAATTTTACTTGTTTGCTATTTTTAGAACACCTTGGGTTATAATATCAAAGTTTTCATACAGATCCCTATCTTTTTTGAAAATAGGTATTATATAGCCAATGTTGTAGTAGTAGTAGTAGTACCTAGTAGGGAAAATATAGGATTCTGATGGTGAAATATTTTTTCTAATCAGTCCAGTAGTTTTGGAGCCTATTTAATTCAAACAAACTAATCTTTCCTCTTTATAATAATATACAGTGTAGATGTGTGTATATGCATTATATGTCAAACAAATTCAGAAAAATATTAAACAATTAAAATGAAAGCTATAAACATTTGCAGTGAAGAAGGATTTGAGCCAAAAGCTTTTCTAACAGATGTCCACTGCAAGCTAAACACTGACTCTTGACTTAATATGTTAGAAACTACATATACTAAACATTATATAAAAAGACTTGATGACAATGCATTAATGTGTTCATTTATGATCTGATCATATATATCTACCATCTATGGACTCCAATTTGCTCAGCCAAGCAAACAGAAAAAAAAACTATAATAAAATATTATAAAATAAAATTTATGTTAAGTAACAATGTTTGTTATTTCAGATTCAACCGAAGAGAATGGTAATCTTGCGGCTATATTGAGTTTACCAGAACTCATTAATCCAAGCATCATAGTTTTGCCCGCTAATGCTGCTGCCTCTTCAAGCTCTAAGTGCGACACCCCCACACCAACCAAAAAGAAGAAGGTAAAGGATAATAAGTGGAAACCTTCAAAAGCTGAAAGTCGTGAAGCCTTTGTTACTCATGTACAAGACGACAGTTATTTAGAGTTAGTAATTACTAAAAGACATCAAAAGATGATAGAAAAAGGTTTCACTCCACAACCTTACATTGTCATAGTGGGTTCTAATTTATTCAGTATTAAGTCGTACTTTGTTGTGATAAATTCTAATACTTTTTATAACTGTCCCAACATCTTGGCCTCAGTAGATACATGTTTCAAAATCACTTGGTCCTTAAATCTGGAATATTCGCCATCTTCTTATGGTCCTTGGTTCTTCGTACAAAAAGGCTTATTTAAACTATCCAGTCCCTATGATAAAGGGTCAACATCTGTCGAGTCACTTATGACTGACTGTAGCTTAACTAACTAATACTAAACACAATGGTTGTTTGCTTTCTATGTAAAAATGAATACAACTCTTTTGGGGCATTTAGATCCCATTTAACCTTGTCTCACACTAGTTCTGAATATAGAACTCTGATATGTGCTGAAGAAAATTGTGACAGAAAATTTCAGTTAATTAATTCATTTAGGCGACACATATTAACTCATAGTGCAAAACCAAATTGTTCAATTTCATCGGATTTACAAGTTGATAATGTTCATAATGTCATTTATCCACCTCACTGCGAAGATATTGTTGCAGATGATGAGCCTTTATTAGAACCAGATCTCAACGTTTTAAGTGTAGATAAGGACACCTCTCAAGCGATATTTGAAACATCTATATCTACTATGATAGCTAATTTATATGCTAATCAAAATCTACCTAGAAATGTAGTAGACCTATTTATTAAAGGATTCCGACAATGCGTTTCAGACTCTCTTGTTTTAGCTATTAAAAATAGACTAGAAAATTTATCGCATAATAATGAGATTCCATCTTCTTGTGTTGAAACTGTAATGAATAGCATTACTCCTATTATAACCTTACCTTTGGAAAAATTTGGTACTGAGTACAAACGGTTCCAATATTTTGAACATAAAAATACTTTCATTATACCACAACCAATTGTTATTGGGCAAAGATTAGATACAGTAAGACAGGACGGTGTCACACGCCTAGTACCAGTAACATGTGAACAAAGTTTTGTTTCCCTTAGGCATGTATTAAAAATGTTTTTTTCACTTGAAGGACTTCTTATAGAGACTTTAAATTTCATGACAAGTTTAAAAAATAATAGCCATACCTCTAATAGTGCAATTGAAAATTTTATCCAAGGCACTTATTGGAAAAAAATAATCCAACGTCATGGAGAAAAAATTGTGATGCCACTTTTTCTTTACTTTGATGACTATGAAACGGGAAATGTCTTAGGAAGCCGAGCAGGACAACATAAACTAGGTGCTGTTTATATCATGCTTCCTTGTTTACCTCCTACCCGTTCTTCATCGCTGAATAACATCTTTCTATTTCTCTTATTTCATTCTTCAGATAGAGTTATGTTCGGTAATAAAATCATATTTAGATGCGTCATTGACGAACTTAACTATCTTAATGATAATGGAATCGACCTTAATGTTCCTGGCTTCACAGGCAAAGTGTATTTTGAACTTGGTTTGATATTGGGCGACAATTTAGGTATTCACTCGATATGTGGATTTATAGAAAGTTTTTCAGCAAATTTTCCCTGCAGAGTATGTAAAACTAGAAAAGATATAATGAAATATCAGTGTGTAGAAGATACTTCGCTCTTACGAAATGTGATTAATTATGAGTCTGATCTATTACTTAATAATGCCTCTGAAACGGGTATAAAGGAGAAGTGTGTTTGGCTAGACCTCAGGAATTTTAGCCTTTTTGACCAAATTGGCGTAGACTGGATGCACGATATTTTAGAAGGAGTGGCTAAGTACATTATGTGTCTTATAATCAAAAAGTTTACTCGAGATTTAAATATTTTTACTTTAGAAATGCTGAATCAAAGAATACAAGCATTTTCCTACGGCCCTGATAACAGAAACAAACCTTGCGTTTTGTCATATGAACATGTTAATCAAGGAAACATACGATTGTCTTCATCTGAAATGTTAACTTTGATACGATATTTTGCATTACTTGTCGGGGAATTTGTACCTGAGGAAAACGAATTTTGGAAGCTGTATATAAAACTCAAGATTGTTATTGATATACTGTCATCTACTGCGTTTGCGAAAGGTACAGAAGAGCTGTTACAAACTCACATAACTGATTTAAACACTTTGTACCTCTCTGTAAGTAATGATACGCTGAAACCTAAGTTTCATAATTTAATACATTATCATACAGCTCTTGAAAAATTCGGACCTCTAATTTCCTTTTGGTCAATGCGCTTTGAAGCCAAACATAGAATTTCTAAAATTGCGGCTAGAGCGTCGAGTAACAGACGAAACATTACATCATCCCTTGCTATTAAGCAACAACTAAAGTTAAATGAAATGTTTTTGAAAGGTAAATTAGATGACGTTATTGATACGGGTCCTGAAACAGAATGTGATATATTAGAATCTCAATATGTTGTTCAAAACATACAATTACCACTATTACATAAATTAACAAAGGTGTCTTGGGCTACAATATCGTCTACATATTATACTAAAGATACTATTCTGGTTCATAGTACTAGCTCTGAAGATTGTTTGGTTACTTTTTTTAAATTAACACATATTTTCGTCCTTAATTCTAAATGTGATTTAATTTTTAAAGGTATATTATTAGATACATTACATTTTGATGAACATTTCTTTGCCTATGAGATCATTGAACCAACATATCTAAAATATGTTGTCAAACTACACAGTTTATTAGAGTTTCCTATCCCATGTAATATCAGCACAGTGTCAAATTAAATGTATATCACTTTACGTAGTCCAATCTGATTTACATTACCTTACATTGTTAGTTTTTTGATCTTTAAAGACAGTATAATTGTAATTATAAAAGATATATATATATATATATATATCTTTTATAATGCTTTAGAAGAATGTTAGCATAATACATTATATAGATATTTTAATTTGATTATAGTTAGTTATGTGAATCAATGTAATGTGGCTGTTGTTATAGCCATAATATGGCTTTTTGATCTCTTAGTCATGTAGAATTTTATAAAAATAATATATGTTATAAATAGTTTAATAACAATCATTGTCTGAATAAAAGTAAAATGGCTATTGCTAAAATAGGCTCTCTGATTTAATGATCGGTTATTAATTACTTCTGCAGATGTGATAAATTGATAATAGTTAAGTACGAGTTAATATTGTTTATAGTATATGACTTTTGATCTCATAAATACATAGTATATTATAAAAGTTAAATATTTTAATATCTTAATTATTATGTAAATCAACATAACGTGGCTGTTAAATTAATGCTGATCAATCAGGAAAGATAAAATATTTTAAAAGATTTATGTTTTAGGAAGACTGCTAATATAATTTTGTTAAATATAATATTTTAGTTAATTAAACATTATAGAAGATAAGGGACAAATAGAATAAGTAAATGTAAAATTATATATAATTAATTAATTACAAATATTAGAAGCAATGTGGCTCCAGTTATTGGCCTTTTGATCATACCTAGAAGTTGATATATAATGTTTAATAATTTTATTAATAGTCGATTTTAGATTTTAGGATAGATTACGTTACACCTAGAAGATATTCTTTTATAATTAGTAACTGTTTCATTAATATTAGTGGCTTTTTGGTGTATTCCTGTTTGTCCTCGTACGCCATGTTCCGCCACGGGGACAGCTGGACGTGATTAAAAGTATTTCCCGTTGTCCCCATAACGACCGGGCAATATGAATACTTCCCTACTCAAGTCATTTTAAATATTTAATTAAAGTACCGCTATCCCCGTTAGACGGGGACGCAGAGTCCGGCGACAACGGGAATATACTGGCTTTTTATCTCTAGACAGAGTATGTAACACATGTTTAGAAGATGTTATTATAATTTATAACTGTTTAATTATCATTAAGGGGTTTTTGATATCTGGACAGAGTATGTTACACCTAGATGATTTATAACTGTATAATTATTATTAATGACTTTTTGATCTCTAGACAGAGTATTTTATACCTGTAAGTTCATTTATTACTGTTAAATAATTATAAATTAGATATTGTTCAATAATAACTATATGTTGTGTTGGGTTTTAGATTTCTTGTAGAGTACTTTTGTTGTACCTAAAATTGTTAGTTATCCAATAAATACCACTGTTTAATTACCAATGTATTTTTTTTATAGTATAGTCAGCATCATATAAAGCAGTTTAAAAGATTTGACGCAGTTTATGGATATTTAAATTGCTCAACTGTATTTGAAGCTGGCTGATTTTTCTTACTGCCCCTAGGGGCTTGTTTACATCAGGTCTATTGCAGGTATTGGTGAACAAATTCACTTACCGCATTGAATGCAGTAAGCGAATATGGTCACTGGCCTGCAATTTACCTTATGAAAATGAGCCTGAACTTGCAATAAAGTACAATTATACATATTGAATAAGTTTAATAGTTGGACTAAATATGCCTCTTGTTTATCTTGATAAGAATACTTTATTGCTATGAATAAGATAATTTAATAACTTAAGTAAATTCCTTAATACGTGCAATAAAGTGTACGTATTTAAACATAATAGGGACTTGTTAGGTAAAACCAAGGGACTATATTCTATAAGATAGGCACCTTCATTAATCGAAATAAGTTTTAGTGTGAATTTTAATATATCAATGTTTGGTTCTGGCATCTAGCATATTCAAATCAATAAAGAAACCTATTAAAAAAAATCAGTTGCTTTATTAACTAAATAGAGTAATTTATCAAATTAAACATGTGGCATCATTAGAGACAATTAAGTACTTGTTAAACATTATAAAGCTCTTTGTTACACCATTAAAGCATTACATTATTAGCAAAATAACCAATAACCTAGCATATTCAAATCAATCAAGTTACCTGTTTAATAGATTCGGGTGCTTTATTAACTCAATAGAGTAATCTATAAAATCAAACATGTGATATCATTTGAACCAATAAAGCACTTGTTAAACATTATAAAGCTCTTTGTAACATCATTAAAGCGTTACATTATTAGCAAAATAAACCGAAATGATAGTGTTGACAATTTCTTATTTGGATTTGTTATTACTGCTTGTTAGATCGTTTAATAAACACAACTTTATTGCTGGCATCACGTTACTTTATGTGCTCGTATATAAACAAGTTCATTGATAGTCTTTAACATTTTTTTTATTAATATAATCAAGTATTTTTTTCAGTGTAGGTACTTACTCAATTAGGAACATTTCCATTTATTCCAAGTTTGAAGAAATAAATATAATGATTAAAAATAACATTTATACGTCATTTCTTTACGTCATTCGTTGTCATCGAACATTTCAAATACTTCCTAACGAACCAAACTAATCTGATATTGCAGTCGGAAACTGTATGTTAAAGTGTCAAAACAGTTTTGCTTTTATCACAACACATTCTCCCAAATGACATTAAGTAAGTGACTTTCATCTAGCTAGTCAAATTCTTAAGATGCGATCTTCAACCGGATGTAAGCGTAATCAGTATGCTATGTTATGATTGTTGGGACACGAATCATCCTCTCTGAGTATCGACCATAACCCACCACCCTAGGTCAATGCGGTTTAGGTACCAGCTTGTGGCTAACCCTAGTGTGGAAGTTTTCCGGCTACCTCTACGAATGCCTCCAATATAGCCTAACGACGGACGGTTTATTTCTAAAAGATAGCTTTGATTTCGGATTAACACTCAACGGGTAGTTCTTAGGGAATCGTGACAACCTTTTTTGAATTCTACGCGGACGAAGTTGGAAAATAAATATCTAGTATATTTGCAGGAACCACTCATTGGGTTGTGATACTTTAGCTGAAGATTTGTGTATATTCAATCATTATTTAAAAACCTTACTTCTTACAAATATTTGTTAATACTACTCGTATTATGTTTATTTTATAAATGTCAACATTTGGATGGATGGAGGTTTGTTACTCAGTCAATCCAGAACCGTTGAACGGATTTGGATAAATTCGGTATGTAGGGTATAGTATATGTGGAGAGTATGTATTCGGTATAGGTGGAGCGCGTGGTATACATCTCATTATCGTCGTCATCATCCATCACCATGCAGGTGAAAACGCGTGGCGCAGCTTATATTATTCATAATAATCTTTAGCTAAAAGTTTTAATTAAGACTTTTGTAGGAAAAAAACATTCACTTCGAGTATGTAACATTCGTAAAAAGTCAAATAAGTAGAAACAAAGGAAGTCGTTCCTTTTCTATAGGTTTTGAGGTAAGTTAATGATAAACCAGACTTGTCTGGTACATCATTAAATTATAAAATCAAGAATTAACTTAAAATCATTTTGTCTTAAAGTCCTCGAAACTCAATGCACAGATTCATAAAAGAATCGTATATTTAATTAACTTAAACAACAGCAGAATTAACTGGTTTCTTGCACAATTGTATCCCTTTTGCCAAGTTCATCAAAGAACTGCCGGCCACAAATTTAGAGATAAGAAAACACATTCCTCATTGAGTATTCGAATTATCTCGACTTTGTTGACACAGTTGCGTTTCATAAAAATGGTCTGAGATTAAAGAGGAGAGCGATTTAATTTTACATCGAATGTTAAATTAAACGAGCGAAAAATTATCATATATAATTAATATAATATTAATATAATTATTAAAATGTCAAAAGCTTATGTTCATAACCGTCGCAGATAATAAGTTGTGGGCACATATTTTCTTTTTTAATTGTGGCTTCGTACGGTTTGAACATACGCCATTTCAATCATGTATTTTTTTTACTTAGAGTACGATTTTGAAGAAAGCTTCTAATAGTTACGTGTTTCGTTAGTGTAGTAAAACAGATCTTATTATTTTTAAGACATGTATTTTGTATTTAATTATGGTATTCTTCTCGTGAAGATCTATAAGTATATTATTATATACCGCGCTCGTAGCGGAGCTCGACTTGGCGATCTTAACAGATCAACAAGTTAAGCAACACTTGCTGCGGTCAGGACTTGGATGGGTGACCTCTAGTGGTATTATTCAACTGAGCGCTTCAGCACTTCGGAGGGCACGTTAAGCCGTCGATCCCGGTTGTTTGTTTTAGGACAACAGTTGTAAGGCTATGTCGAAGGCCTTCGGGCGGCCTGAAAACTTCGACATGGGTTAGCCTCTAACCTATCCACCAATCCGCAGTGGTGGTGGTTTATGGCCCAACTCCTCTTTCTGAGAATAAGGCTCGAGTCCCAGCAGTGGAAACAAAATGGGCTGATTATAATGATTTATGATTATATTGAGACTTGCAGAATAATCATTGTATATATATAACTATGGTAATGATATTTTATAATAAAATTATCTGACTCACCAACGGGAAGCTTGATCTATGGGATACGAAACTTCAGAAATGAATTGAATTCACCCCCTTAACAGTTAATAAACCTTTCTTAGCGGATAATACAACATGAAAAGGTTCAACTGCCAAATTTTAAAGTTTATAGCCTCTGCTTTTTAGGCTTTACTTTATATGTATAGATTACAAATTACATGTTCATGTAAATATTAAAAGATATATCCATTATCGCTTAAAGTCTAAAACTTAAGCCTCAAATCGTTCAAATCGCCTAATTCCAAGGGAGAATAGTTGCTGTTGTAATAATGTAGAGCAACTTTGTGTCAACTGGGAACGATAACCTACGAGTCAAGCACTGTTTGAATGTTAATTACAAATATAAAACGTATTTACTAGCGATTACTGATCAAACATTGGTTTACAGTTGCTTCATTTTTCGTTACACAATGTAAAAATGCCAATAACAATTTTGATATATATGTATTAGCTGGTTAAAAGTAGTATTAGCTGTCGATCTAGCGCTTGACGAGCCAACATCTTCTGGGGATGCCTCATGTAGAGGCGAAACACGTGTCTAATGGTTTTTGGTTGTTTGGGTTGTTTATGCGTAGTTTATTAGGTATACTACCCATTAGCATTTTATGCGGGAGGGAGTGCACAGTGCATCTCTGCCATTCACGAAGTTTCACTAAATATTTATTCGAATAACTTTTTAGAAAATAGCAATTTTATAACTGCTAAGCAAATAAGACTAAATAACCAATATCTCGCCCTGACTATTATAGTGCTAGGTGAAACTTCTTAAATAAAACCTTTAAATGATACTGCACCTACAATAGGGACGCCTGCGTGTTAAAATACAAATGATCTTTTTACAAATGGTTTTCGCCATTCTTAAATACGAATATATTGAAATTTAACAACTTTAAACGAATAAATAATAATAATAATAATGTCATTTATTTCAGATCATAAAAATCCATATTATACATTAAAATAATTAATTAGACGATCATATTATAACTATTACCTTTTAAATCGAAAATCATTGAAAACAGACACAAAAACACACGACATTACAAACAGATTTAGGGACACTATTACAAAACAATTATTATATCTTCTGTACCATGAGCACAGACATCCATTTGTGCGGATTAAATAAGTGCTTTTTACTTAACACACAACAGCCGTACGATTCTGTAATGATTCGTCAACGAGCTCACCGATGTCAAATACTTTATGAGATATCGCCCTTGTACATAAGGTTGCTTATCCAACATTTCTTGTCATCTCTTCATTTGTTCCACGTATGTTGTCATAGATGCAACGATGTTTGCTCTTAGAGAATCGCATGGCTGAACTGTCGAAAGTCATCGAAACGACGGGATAAAATAATATGAAATTATAACCAATTTAACCATTTAAGGTTGTTTATTTTTAATATAAATGATTTTTCTTTCAGATGCATATACCACGTTCTAGTATCTTAGTCCGTCATAAGGTTTTATTGGTATCTTTTTATTATTTATATAACTTATTTCAATATTTAAAAATAATATTGAAGTTTTTAATATATAATATAAATTTTAATTATAATAAATACAATACTAGAAATATTTACGATACAAATATTAGCAACATATTTAAAGCAAAAAAAAAAGTAACAATTAAATCAACATAATTATTGCAACATTATATAAATAAAAACATATTTGCATGAATGTAAGCCTGAGCACGAAAAATATAAGTCTATTATAATTAGGTACTTGTCCTGACTGACTGATTCATCAAAGATAATAAAGAAAGACAATAAAAAGCTAAAGAACCAAACCCAAAACCATTGGAGCAAATTTAAAATGTTGCAGTAGTTGATGCCTGTTATGTTGTAAACGAGCGAAGCCGCTGTTTAGTTCAGTAGGTATATAATAAATTTCTGTTATAGCCATATCGACCTTTGTTATTTCAAATGTAGTAAAAACCAAATCGTTACTTTGGGGAAAACGCGAAAAACAACACTAAAAGTTTTGATATTTTTTTTTGTTTTATAGCTGTAATTGGCACAATTAATAAAAAAAAAGTTATTTAGATTTGGATCTATAAAACTATATACGAGCAATATGTAATTATTAATAACTTTTGACTAAAATCGAAAGTTGCTACTCTCACATCCTTTCACTGACACAATCTTTGTGTCACATAATGATAGTGATAACCTTAGACACAAGACACTGTTGACTGCAAATTATGAGATAACATTGATTTTTGCTACAATACGACTCTTTATTGCACTTTTACCAGATAAACAAATAGGTACAACCCGGTCAGAATATCTGTGCACCTCGCTGGAATGCGGCGCTTCTCCCGCTTCCCCTGTCACCTCTCCGCGCACTCCCCGGTGCGACAGTACGGTTAGCATCTTCGTTGCCGATACACGTCCCAATAATTTTGATATTTTCGCTTTGTTGTTGTTTTGTTTTTTTAAATTTATTGTTACGTTTAGACTGTTTACTGTTAAGTTTGGACTGGTTTGGTTGTTATTAAAATTGTTGTAGCTGTACACCATACCTGTAGACCAAGTGGTGAAACGAACCTGTGCTGCAACTGGGATATCAAAGAGGACTCTAATGAAAATTAAAAATGAAGTCAAAGTACAACCACCTACTTCGCCGGGCGCTAGTCCGACTCCAAGTACTAGTAATAATTTACTACTAGACTACTAGGAAGATACAATGTCAGGCATAGAGTCAATAATTTATAAAGACTGAGTTTAATAATAAATGTTTTTGTAATCAAAATTATTGTTTTGTAATAACAAACCCTTCATCAATAATAAATTGATTTGAAAAGGTTAGTAATTTTTTTTTACCTCTACATTTTCCAAAAAACTTTTTTCACACCGTACCCAGACCGCCGATATGACGTCACGAGGTCAGGTGCACAGATATTGTGACCGGGTTGTAAGTAACTATATTCTTAAGATGTGTGTCACGTTGTTATTAACTTACTTTGTTATAGACGTTTTTATCTTATCTCATACCGTACAATATGTATTATAAAAAACATAACGAGTTTACATTGACATAGTACATAAACACATTTACGAAGTAATTTCTATAGTGGAAGGACTTTTACAGACTACCTACCTTTCTCAGTTATTCAACCGTAAAGAAGTGGTGTGCAAACATTTCATAAACAAACTTTTTTTTAACACTCCACAGACTCCAACTTTTTCAACATAGCTCGAAATTTTTATTAAGATAACAAATTTGAGACGTGCAACATATAATAAATCATAACTAGGGAACCACATTTTTTTTGTTTCTTTTTTACAACTAGAAATAATGATTAAACTACATTCTAAGGTACTACTACGTGCTTGTTCTAAGATGGTATGAGCACTCGTCACAGTCCAATGTCCGCAGACAGCACCCGTTCACGAGTTGACGCATGTGCCAGCCATCGCCTTCCTCAACCATTTCTGAGGGAAGATGGCGACCCGCCACACACTTCGCCGCCTGCCGAATGAGCATGTCTGCCTCGAGTGCCCACATCATCTCTTTGTTCTATATGTATGTTATCAAGTCTCATAAACAATCTTAAAAATGAAATGGAAAACCGGCAAACACTCACGTCTATCAAGTCGTTATTACTCTGACCAGTGTTTGGGCAGCTGTACTGATGCCCATCCTCATGGAGAGCGTGATCTAGCAGCGAGGGCCGCAAATCGCGCACTCACTGCACTCCGCTGCTAGACAACGCTCTCCATGAGGATGGCCACCAGTACTGACCGAACACCGGTCGGATTATAACGACTAGATGATAGACGTGACGTTAATTATGAGTTCCCACGGAAGTATTTATGATTTTTTTTTAATGTTTCCAGTGAAATTAGAGGACAGGAGATTTTACTTCTTTTATCTCAGAATGACGAGTGCAGTGTATATTGTTGGCGCTGTTTGTTACCTAAGTTATATTTGAGACACGCTTCTCACAGTTATGAACTTTATTTGTATGTACCGCCTATCATATTTTAATCCGAACCTTGCCGATGCACGTAGTGAAAGTAAACAAATAGTATATATATCTTAATAAATACAAAAGATATATTTGAGAACAAACTTATAAACACTGTGAGTGATGCATGTTACCATATAGCCTTGTTGACCTACATGAATGGGTCACTTCAACCGGATCGCGTGCGTTTCGCGTTACAGCGCTCAGCTTTCATAAAACGTATGAAAATATTTCAGGTAACGCGTGCACCGTAGTGGCTCATTAGTCAGATTTATATGGGAGATTGCGTAATCGACCACTAATGCGATTAATTTAAAACTGGACACGTTATACATTTGGGGCGTTTTTACGCTTTAATGTAATGCGGTTGTGCGTATGATTTTATGTGCGATTTTTACACTGATATTGTCAATTATTTAAAAACATCTCTAGAGCTTTGTACGTAATTTCTACTGCGGAAATGTTGTGACAAGAAACAAGTTTGGTTATTAATCTTATAAGATTTTACAATCATTTAACTTTTTCTTTTAAAGTCCTTTTTTTCTCAGGAACTACTTGTTTAACAAAAAAATATTTTTCTCAAATGTGGTATGTAATGTTGCCATAACATCTCTTAAAAGTATCTAGAAAGTGAACTCTACCGGAGACTTATTCACAGCAGTCCAGTAAGAAGCGAGATTTTAATTTTGGAAACTCCTACTGTCCAGTAAGTATGTAATTTACTTACTGGACAGTAGGTCATCCTCTGTAGATCCTTAGAAAAAACATAGTACCAGACACAGATTAGAGTTTAGCCATTATAACATGGTTATAGGAGGGAGGCTCCAAATATATATCTATCTCATAATTTATGAGATAGATATATTTTGGCTTAAACAGCCATTTTATAGCCTGTGACACTTAACGCGACCCAGAAAAAGATTGTGCGATGCGTTTTGTACTGAGTAATGTTGTAGAAATATAGTGTGGGATTTTATGTTTGTATATAATAATTTCAGTTTATAAATCATGTTGGATAAAGCTTTCCATTTTTAGATGGAGATTTAAAATCAATAATTTTTTTTTTTTACTAAAACATTCATGTAATATAAAATATAACAATGTTCATAACTAAACGTAAACTTTTTAGTAAAAGAAAACAACAACTGACGAGATTTCACATTCAATTGCAACAATTGTGTTTTAATTTACCGCGTGAACATACATAATCCCAAAAAAATAGTTCAAGCGAATCCGATTCAGAAAAACAGATGGCACTCCTTCTGATTTAAAAGCTGGGGCCGAATTAAAAAAAAAACTTTCTTTCATTTTTGAGATAAGCATTATACAAGGTTCAACCAGTAAGAAAGCCATCCTGGCCTCGTATATAACTGGACCTCACCTGCAGTTCGGTCCGAATAACTCATACTTGGCCAGGAAGGCTTACTTACTGGATTCTGCAGTAATGTACTATTAGTGCTAATTAAAAATATTATTGAAACTGGTCAAGTGCCTAAACTGGCACGGGAAATCTAAAATCATCAGGCAGATAATTCATGTAACGGAACTAGCCTATTCGTCCATAATCGTTTAAATAGGTTAAGAAAAAGTTATGTATGAGTGATAACATTTTTGACTGAAAGCTTGTTATTATGAAGGCATGTTAAACTGTCGATCGTAGGTGTTGTCTTACGGCCATTTTTAATAATCTATCTATCGGGGGTTTACCTTACTAGAGATAGATATTTGACACTATTTGTATAGACGTTATGTCAAATTCCTATAGGTAGTAACGAAAACTATGGATAGATAGAATATTGAAAACGGCCGTTAGACGTTAGGGCAACATGAATGTTTACAGACACTAGGATTGGCCTCTAACCTATTTGCCAACACAGGCCGCGTGTGGTAAACTAAAATCACTTACGAGTAACAAGATGGCAGTTCGGGCAGAAGGCTGATTACGCTAATATTTCATGTCCAAGTAAATAAAGTAACGATCAGTTGCTAGTCTATTTTACAGCTAGCACACACGGAGTGTTTGTCTGTAGGGTCGACAGTTACTGACCTTATATTATGAAATACAAATACAAATTTATTGACATAAAATAATTCCACAATATTTTATGGTCCCGAACTAATTTAATCTGTGTTTCAGGAGCCCGTGGCTTCTCCGACGTACATTCCAATGTATTATGTCTCCAATCAAAAAAAGAAAAAAGCATTACATTAACATTAAGGTTTGTGTTTGTAGGGTGTATGTGTGTGTGTGTGTGTGTGTGTGTGTTTGTGCGTGTGCGTGTGTGTGTGTATATTTAGTAGTACTGAATACAAGTTTTTAAATTTGATTTCTAAAATCAGATAACATTTTTTTTATGCTTTCGTAGTCAAATGTTTCAAGCCAGGAGATATTGAGTAGATATGAACTGTATTTTCTGTATTTTAAAACCATTACTCAATATAATACGAGTACTTTGGAAGCTTGAAGATCTGGGATGCGCTACAACTGTCATAGGCAGGCGTGATGCTTAAACAAGCACATGAATATTTTACCCAATGTCTCACCTAAATTACAAAAAGGATTTAACAAATCCGAATAGCATTTACTGATTTTTAAAACTAAAAATACTTAATACATCCTAGCCATGGTCAATATTTCCAAATACCTGATATATCAACTGCACTTCAATCTCCATCGCAATTCACGTCAAGAATGTATATTTTTTGGTATATAATGGCACGAGGGACCAAGCATCATATTATCTCGCTATGTTATTGTTATTTTTCCTTTGTTTTTTTATCCATGTTTACTTATGTTTTAAAAAACGTGCCCATGTCAATGAATTTTAAATATACATTCCATCCTAAGGTTGCCTAGAAGAGATTGCTTTTAGCAATAAGACAAATATTAAGTAATTTGTGACACATTTTTTGTAATTATTACATTTAAGTTATCATATTGTTATGTTTTTGTGAACAATAAAGTATTATCTGTGAGAATCTCATTTTTACAATATTTTAGACGCATTTAATCACTTATGAACTGCCCATAGCCCACTCGTCAGGTTTATTGCAGTCTATTAATAATATCACTTATTGTGCAGCCAATCCAACCAGCAAGACCGGATTCTGTTCTCAGACCGCGTGTAACCTTATATGTATACAGAGATAACTTTTTTTATTTTGATTGACAATGATATGTCGCAATCGTTTGCTAGAATCGAATAGCTGTTATATATTACTAAAAACTGTTTGATAATATTTAATTTAAAATTAATTCAACAAAAGAATACCTAAACTGAATGTTATTCGTTAAACCGACCGTTGATTGTTATGTAAAGTAAATACTTTACTGAATTTTTCATCTGTAAATCAGCATCATACATACATTTAAAAGATAATCGTTTTATTATTCGGTCGTTAAATAAAAAATAAATAAACCTGACATTGAATTTAATATTTATAAAAACAGTTACAACTTTATCTACCAAACTATGAGTAAGTATCATAACCAACTAAAATGCCTATTAAAACAATCTATTGGCATGAAAAAATATTAAGAATGGGTAACTTTTCTCTGTTTTTTCCTGTCTTTAACTTTAATACACATTCTAAGAGGGATAAGAAACAGAATTAATTTCGTGAAGATTCATTTCAGCCCCTTTTATATGTACCGAATTCTTCCTTACGTACTGTTAACCCAAATCTTTACGGATCCCTTTGTCTTGCCATGAAAACAATTCGTCAAGAGGCCCACTTCCAGCATTCAAAAGGAAAAATAGAAGGCCAAACAAGCGAGCAACGAGTTAGGCCGTAACAAAATTCCAACAAAGGAATGATTAACGATTTTTTTCCCTCCCCGCCAAAAACTCATTCAAGCCGCATCGATATTGAATCCGTTAGAACGCGTAAAAATGAAAGTTTTCCTCCTTTCTTTACCAAACACTGTGACATACGAAGGTTAACTTTAACCAACCCTCACGTCGAGCATGTATTCAAGCTCGCTTAATTCAAGAACTTCACCAAGATTCAAAAATGGACAGACACTAAGATTATTTTAATAACAAGATGAGAAAATAGAAATGTCTGTTTCTATTTTCTAATAATAAGCTATAATATAGCGATACCTTTATATCACTTTTATGTCATTACCTGTCATTTTCGTCATAATAACGTCAAACAAAGAAACCTCCACGAATAAACACGGGCCGTAAAAGTTAATGAATTCGTAAGAGCCTGGAGGAAACCTCAATAAAAACTTAATATAATTTTATGTGTAGTAAACTGTAAGCCTTTATGCGAGGAAAGGTAAACTCCCGTGTGTCCCGTTTGGAATTCGTGACGTAACTACTGTTTTAGCCGCCTTTAGTTAGTTTGGGAGTTGTTCAAAATGGATGACTCCCATTTTGCGGGACTGACAGGTAACTCAAACTTTGTGTCGTTACGTTTCGAACTTGAAAAAAATCCCAACTCAACTGACTCAATGGCAAAGTATTGTTTTAATAGCACTTCGAATAAACTTTTGTTTCGCAAAGAGCACTTTTTAAAGAAATAATTGCTTTGGAAACGACTGAGGCGAAATTTGAGCAATCTCCTTTTATTCTTTTTTCCAAATTGTCTGAGAGTTTGGGCAGCTCATTGAGTGTGTGATCGATGATGGATTTTCGTGTACAACTTGTCTCGTTTATGTTGAAACAAAAGCCGTCTTTATTTTCTTTATGTCCTTTGAGATGTCGACGCTGAGAGTTCGATCCGGGAGTAATTCAATAGACCGTGAGCTAAGTGGCTGCTCAGTCGTACCGACCACAGTCACATGCGTTCTCGGGTTGCAAACATGCTAAAAAATAAAATTAGCTCTCCATATTAAGTTTCGCGATGCAGTACGAATAAAAATGGAACAGGTGTGTTCGTCTCACCTGGCCAGCATATGTTCAAAGCACGTTTTACTTAATTATTTCCAACGTGAGCTGCTGAAATTTAAATTCGGACGAACAAGTGCCCACGTACCGGCACTAAATACGAGTTGTTGCCAGATTAAAACAAGTATAGAAGCTTTTATAAAAACCTGTGCATATTTTATCTTTTCACTGTTTGTAGACGCTCCAACCGAATTAATTCAGAGCGGCGAGCTGTTTAATATAGAAGTTTTCCAAGTACGGGTTACATAAGCCAAGTTTCGTCGGTAAGCCGTATAAATTACAACAAAGCGTGCCTTTACGGCGGTGAAATAGTTAATCAGTTACACGCACGCGCTTTGGCCCAGTTAATGACATAATTAAAAATCCCCGGGCCAAGGTAGAAAGTTGCTTTGGGTTTAGGGAGCAGCTTATCCTTACAGTAAACCGAACAAGTTGGCCCCGCTTGCTAATCTCCTAAGCCAAGTAACGGGGCGGCGCAAGTGATAAACTTTTGAGATTAGTCAAATCCCCCATTATACTCGTAGTTCGGTATTCTCGTTTGAGTCAGTAGTAACATTGCAGTTTCCAGTTGTATGTATACAATCATATTATTTTGTCTCACATAAAACGCTATAGCTGACTTTCATTTTAGTTTGTATATTTTTTTTTATTATCTCATTACTAGGGATAGGTATGCCCCAATCCTTACCCCTGCTCAAGTTTCCTTGCTGGCTAGGAATTGTTGCAAAGGTTTCTCTCAAACCGTTAAAAGTAGCTATCGCAGCAGCTTATCTCGCTATCACATCTAAGCGCAATTTCAAATATCCGCCTACCGGGACTCTTGAGTCAACGTGCCATGGCTATTTTTCCGGGTTGAAGATTTCTCTACAAAACCTAAATTTTTATTATTATTTATTAATTATTAATCTTTTATATCTTACTTTATTTATAATAAATAGAGTGTTTAAAGTACGTTTTTACAAATTTTGATATATTCGAAATAGCTCACAGTGAACTAAAAATCTTGAAACTCTACGGGACACACGCGGGGTACGCAGCACACAGTAACAATACTGTGCTTAGAGCTACCCGGGCTATATTTCAGTTTTGTAGTATTTCAGAGGCTCACTTTAATTTGGTGCATTCCAACTAAAGCGCTTTCGCAAATGTAGGTACATAAGTTCTGAAGTATTATCATAAAAAACTTCCGTGAGAACTCATAGTTAAATAGTTATACTCCGACCGGTGTTCGGGCAGTACTGATGCCCATCCTCATGGAGAGCGTGGTCTAGGAGCGAGGGCCGCTAGTCACGGCTAGATGATAAACGTGAGTGTTTGCCGGTTTTACCGTTTAACTAAGTTTCAGAACTTAGTTAAACGGTAAAACCGGCAAGTGTTAAGTACGTTTTAAAAAGATTTGCTAAAACGAAAGATATTAACGAGATATAATAATGCACATGTAATAAATCCGTTATATATAATTACCTGTACGGTTCTCATGATATTGTATATCGCTTACACCTTCTGCTTTGGGCGGTTACCCAAACACTAGCTTGGCAGAACAACCAGGTACTACACCCACGAATACCCACCACCAAGTAATGAGTTTTGTTGTTCAACAGCCACCGTTGGATTAAAGGACACTGCAGTGCATACGGAACACGCCAAATGAAACTATCTACATGCAAATAGTACAAAGCAGTTAGTGCCAAACTTTTTAGAAACATACAACAGGACCGATATGAAATGCGAATGATTGTTGTTACCTTCTTTTTATTAACCTTATTAATTTATCATATAGCTGTCATCTGTGGAATCACCTGTATTTTCCAGAACAAAATACTGTTCCTTAGTAAAACAATGTTTAAAACCGAATAGCTAATTCTAGAGATTAGCACGTTTAAACAAACAAACATAAAATATTTTCTAACCTCTTCGTAACTCTACGATTATCAATGTTTTCAACTTAAAGTAATTTTCTATATTAAACATTTTATATAAGATAATGATTTCTTAGGCTTTCGCGATTTATACATTGAAATTAAACAACATAAAGCGGAATATTTGAGAATATTTGACATTATCACAAGTAGACGTCTACCCGTGAACATGTTCACTGAAAAGTGTTCGAAACGTCGGTCGGGATAAAATATTATCAAATTATACACGGTTTAATTCCGTTTAAAGTTGTTTAATTTAAATTATATAAGATACATAGTTCTATATTTTAGTTATATATGAACCTATTTATAATATATTTACAAGCTAATTGTACCTACACTAGACGTAAATGGCTGCACCCTGCATTACAGTTCGCTATCTCATAGGGGCATGTTCTCGAGTTACAAAGTTTATGCCTCAGACATAGACTGACTGATGACTATATGAGACAACAGCTGGAACTGGTAGTTTGATGAGTCATCAGGAATATATGGTAGTGTTTAGAAACATCCAAGCGGCCACCCATCCATATATTGACCACACGTGAAAATTTAAGGTATTAATTGTTTTCCTGTATCTATACGAAAGTAATTGTACTTTATACATGTGGTATAAATAGTATTGTTAATTACGTACTAAGAAACATCGTAATACTGCTTTTAAAAGGTGAATTTATCCTATTATAAATCTCCTTAACATCTAATAACCTGGGTTTCATTTATAAATTGTTGCCATATGTATAACAATGTCCTCTAGAGGTAGGCATAATACAATGCAATTTTTTTTTGTAACTGTAGTTATATACGAGTATGTACTCTAAATTCAATATTTATAATTTGTCGTCGTCCGATATGTCTATGATGATAATACCAAAATTATGTACAGAATTTTGTATTATTGGTTTTTTATTTGTTATATCTTTTATTTGAGATGTGATAACTAATGTCGTTAAAGTAACTTGTTGTTTATGTCTTCATTTCCCATTATCTTCCGAGAGTTAAACTGAGTGCAATATGCGACAGTAAAATACGTCTCCGCCTGGAAACTTTATTAGCATTTAAAATAATCAATTACTACTATCTTACTTATGGCTTTGTTGACTTTTAACGAAGATAAATATATTCTTGTACAGTACATACGTTCTACCGATAAATTTAATAGCTATACTTTACTCACAATCATATTTATTACACCAAACATTTATTAGACCAAAGGGGTCGGCTGTGTTTTTCAAATTTGTTATGTTGTAACATGAAATAAAGGGGCGAGCGTATTGGCATCTAACCCCTTAGTCGCTTTTCAGCTAATATATCTCGTCATCATCATCTCAGCCGTAGTACGTCAAGTGCTGAACATATGCCTTCTCCACAAATTTCCAAAAGGAGCGGTTGGAAGCGGCCTGCATCCAACGTCGTCGTGCTGCCTTTATCAGGTGGTCAGTCCACCTTATCGGTGGACGACCAACGCTGCGCTTGCCGGTCCGTGGTCTTCATTCCAGAACCTTCCGCCCCCAACGGCTACCCGTTCTGCGTGCTATGTGGCCTGCCCACTGCCACTTTAACTGGCTAATCTTCTGGGCTATGCGTTATGCCTTCGCTATGAAAAACCTAATATCACTACATATAATAGAAGTGTAAAGGTCGAATTTCTGTACAACGAAAAATCGAGTCAGGGGGATGTAAGGAGTGAAATTGAACTAATTTAGATTTTTTTTCGAATATTTGTGTTTATCTGTTTGTCTGTTCGTCTGTCTGTTTGTACGGGCTTATCTCCAAAATGACAGGACCGATTAACGAAAATGTGTATGGTGGTAGCTTATATCCCTGTTTAACATATCGGATACATTTAATCCCTGTAAATTAAAGAGTTCCCGTGGGATAGTTAAAAAACTGAAACCCGCGAGGCCACGCAAGCAAAGCCGCTGGCGGGTCAGCTAGTCTATTAATAAGTGAAAAGAGCAAAGATCAGGCAAATTATATATCCGAAAACTAAACTATAATTAATGAAATTCAAACGCAAACATTGTCATAATTTCATCCCCATAAACATTACAAACGCATTATAACATTTCCTTATACATAATAAATTGTATATATTTAATAAATGTGTAATAGATTTCGATTTAAGTCTTTTTAAACTATTTTGTACAGCTCCTTACAAAACGATGAGTAAAATCATACGATGAATTAATAATAACTGACGCAGAGTCCACGTCTAGTCAAGCCGAAATAACAAAGTAGCCTAAAACAATAAGTAAAGCAAACATAAGTGGCATAACAATTAATACTAACGAAACATTCAACAGCCAAACACTACTTCAACTTCGAACCTACAAACCATCAATCATTTCAATATCGATCTTACAAAGTTCCGGAGAGGGGTTTCCGATAAAATCATGTCCGCAAACAATTGGAGGAATCGGACAGATTGCCCCGGTCCCGGGACGATCATATGAACTGAGGAATGTTAATCGAACCTCCACCATAGAGTATATAACAGTTTCTACTTCACCTACAGCCTCGTCAGGCTCACCTACTGGACTGGTCATTTTGTTGTCTGGATAACTAACTTAGTGTATCTTTGGAGAAACCCCAGTTACTTCTACCAAATGTATTCAATGTCTGAAAACTTCCCTAATTTTGTTACTACTATTAGGTAAGGGTACACTTGTGTAAACAGTGTACCCTTACCTAATTCAAATTTGCGCTTGGTAATGGTTGAAGGTTGTTTTGAAGCAGTTATTTTAATTTTATTTTATTTCTATTGCTGTAAATCTAATGGTGAATCTTGTTACTGGATGAGCTCAGAAGTTATGAGTGAATTATTCTGAAGTGAATTTATACATCTATACAGATAAATATAATGAATGTGTCTGTAATTCTAAATTAACAGCTGTTGACTAAGTGCATATACAAGCATTTACGACCATTACAAATAAACAATTTTATACAATTTTTGTCTGTCTGCTTACTCACACTAATCTCTGAAACGACTGGACCGATTTTAATGGGATTTTCCCTGGTAGATAGCATATGTCCATCACCACGCGGAGGTAAAACCGCGAGGCGCAGCTTGTGTACAATAAGATTGTTTTTTTATAGACAATCAGTTCCAATTGATTGAAAAATATTCACCCTCGGTTTGTATGTTTGTTACCGCGGTACAATGCATGAAAATTGAGGAATTTTTAATTTATATTTGATTATTATTATATTTTTAACATTGGCTACTTTTTATATCGACCATTCAGGTAGTTCCCGGACAATTGCAATAATCTTTCACATGAACAAATTCGCGGACTAACAGGATGACACCATATAATAATATGTTGACGTTAGAACCAAAGGGTTTATTTTATAATAACTGCTTTTAAACAAATGTATATGTATACTGCTTGTTACACAATTAGTACAACTACTTGTTCTCTATGTCTGACTGACTGATGACGTAGAGCCTAAGCCGCTGAGGCTACAAACTTCAAATTATGGCAGTGGATGCCTTTTATGTTGATATTATCCAATATGGAAGAATTTTTGGAAAGTTCACATATAAGAAGGTAAAACGAGCAAAACCACTGGTAGTTCAGCTTAGTGTGACATAACTGTAATAGTAAGACATAATGGTATCGTGGACTTTGTATGTTATTGTACATATTGATGTTATCTATAAAACTGCAGTACATCATTACACATACCATTGTCAATAGTTTCAGCAGCGTACGCGATATAAGGATGATTGTAGGTATTTTTTTCACACCTTAGGTTACAATATCGAAGTTTTCATACGGATCCCTAACTTGTTTGAAAATATTATACAGCCTTTGTTACTCAGTGATAATGTAGCTTTCTAAAAGATGTATAATTTTTGAAATCAGTCCAGATTATGTATATAGCAAATTATAAAAAGTTGTGAACGTCTTATTCCTCACATATCATTCGAATCCATTCAGCTGTTAAAGTGTAAGGATCTAATAAATATACTCCCAAACATTCATATAATATCAGTGTAGTTGTCAGATTATCTGTACATACAAAAACAAGTTACTTATTTACCTATAATAGGTTACCGTTAACTATAAAGTCCGTTCTATTGTTTCCTGAAATCCTAACAAAACTTACGGAAGCAATAATTTAAGTTGACGACAAACGGTCAGCGTTTTTATTTGCAGTTACTCGTTTAGTGCCTTTAGCGTTTCCTTTTATTCGCTTACATCCTTTAGTGACATTAATAATACAATGTTTACTTCTCTTTTCAGGTCTCGAGTCGTAAAATTAATCGTAAATGTTTATTTGCTTCTACCTACCAAAATTATTCTGCACGCGACTTAATATTTAGTGAACTCTATACCGAGTACGGTCATGCGAAACCGCGTCAAGTCGCATTTCTCTCTTGTTTATCACAACGAAATACAAATTGTTGGAATACCTTCATCAAACTTATATACTTGTTGAGTTATAACTCAAGCATATATTATACTCGTAATATGTGCTTTCATAAATCCTGAAGGTATGCTTTTTTTCTAAGCTTAGTGTATCGTACATCCTATTTTAACAGACTTCAAAAAAGGAGGAGGTAGTAATATTAGTAACCTACATACATACATACATACAAAAACAACAATAAATGGAACCGATTTCAATACCAAAAATGTGAAATTTGTCGGTCAGTGCCATGCGCACAATATTGTGATAATATGTACTTTGAACTGTCATGGTACCGATTTCAACTAGCTATTTCACACTTTTTGGTGTCGAAATCGGTTCCATTTATTGTTGTTTTTGTATGTACCTATGTAGGTTACTAATATTACTAACTTTAACTAAATAACTGAATATTTTAGTTATATTTGTTTTATCTTCTATAAGTAATAAACAAATTAATGTTGTTAAAATCTGTTTAAAACTACCACGAAAAATGGGAAATAGTGTACATACTACTAACAGCAATAAATGTTTTCGGATGGTTTCAAATGGTACCTACTTCCTACCACGAATTCACTATTCATTACAGCCATGGGAAACCAATGAACTGCTTAATGAACTGCTTATTTGCCTCGAAAAGACTTTTCCACATGTAGGTCTAACCGGGCGACACCGGATTATTAAAATTATTATTATTAAACCACGTCAAGTCGTGATTCTTTCTTGTTTATTACAATGAAATGCAAACTATTTGAATACTTTAAAACAGTACTTCCTACAATCGTTTAGTTAAATATGTTCTGTGAATCGAATAAAATAATTTCCTACGTTTTGTGTATGTTCTTATTAATTATTTAGATTACAATAATAATAAAAATATCGACGATCACCACATATTAACCCTACTACAAAGTTCTATTTTCTTATTACTATCTATTTATATATTTAGTACTAAAGCGACTGCCCGCTACTTTGTTCGCATAGTAGGCTCGGCCTTCGGCCTCACTATGAGCTCCCATTATTTCCTAATTGTTTTATGTAAGAACCTTCTACAACGTATTAGAAAACATTTAAAAAACAAATGAACGAAATCGGTAAAGCTGTTCTCAAGTAATAACGTGACCAGGAGGAACAGGGGTTCATTTATATATATATATTGAATAGAACTAATGACCATGAACATCTAACGATCCAGTAAAAACCAGGGTGATGAAAACTGCGTCATGTTTTGAAACACGTTAAAATTAGGTTACTTATTAATTGTCGTCTTATCTTGATTAGAATTACCGTTTTACTAGATGCACCTCGCATTTTCATCTGTGAGTTTTATAGTGTTGTGCCACGATATAAAGTTTGAATATACTTACAAAAGTTATGAATATTATCTAAATCCGTGTCATCGTTACGTAGTTAACTAATAATTAATACTACTTAGGTATACGCATTTTCGCTAATTTTCGTAATTCCTGCGAATTTATATTACGTATCTCCATAATGCCAAACAACAGGCTTTTTAGTTAGACAGGTAAATGTGAAGGTGATGCGTATAGTGCTTTTTGAAAAACTCTGACACAGAGAGAGAGTGTTACACGTTTAAGACTTCGATTTATATAGATAACTCTATATAAATAAATATTAGCTACTATGTGTTAACAATTCTAATTACTGCATGGACCAACGTCACTCTTTCACATAGTAAATGTAGTTAGTACTTTAGATAGTATTACTATTATGCACCGTTTTTCGGTTAAGCCTTTGTCTGTTTCTCAGTGTATATCATCGTGTCTGCAATGATAGATATTGTTACCAACCCTGACTTTCTGGAGTCTTATGGACTTTTTGGCATTGCTAGTTTTGAAAAGATATGGTTGCGACTTGAAGAGATGTGATCTCAAGGGTAACAAGGGTAGACCGTCCATTAGAAGGCCTCTTTTCGAAAAAGAAGAACTAAAAAAAAAAACAAAATAAAAAAACGAAGTCCTTTTCGGTGAATGTAATGTGTTGTCTTAGGACAACCGTCGTGAGGCTTTGATGGAGTCCAGGCTCGCGTGGTGGACTATGGCATATACTCCTCTCTCTCTGAGAGAGAGGCTGTTGTCGCATGTAAAACGGGATAGACAAAATTTTGTTTTATTTTAAAATCGCGTGTGTTTGACAACATAGATGCTAACATGATTTTTTTTTCATCATGCATCCTAATATATACATTACAATTCGCAGAACACCTCAAAGAACTTCCCTTTAATTTTGAAACAGAATATTAAGACAATCTCAGCAAGGGATATTACTGTTATGTGAACTATCGCATAAAGTATTTTTTTCGTAAATTACAAAAAAAATTTAGACGATGAAGCAGTTACTATTAAAAATAATGAGATCTACTTAAGTAGATACTTATTATGAAAGCTGTTTGTAATTATTGCAACATAAATACACTTTATTATTGTACTTTATGATTAGTATTAGGATTTATTAGTATTATTATTATTTATTTATTAGTACTGGGATCATCTTCAAAATTAAAATGTTTTCAAATATCTTCATTTTCTTTCTAGTTTTAGTGTTGAACATACCAATTGTTTCGCTATTCGGATATTCGCAAAACAGTAAGAATTCGATTGTTTCGCAGAACCATTTCAGCAAACATTTCAACGCTTTTTTATACACGTTTGTTGTTACAATAGCTGTTGTTACCGTATTTCGGGCTTTGGCTATCGCGTTGTTTACTATGAAACAAAACAGTCGTAAAAACAAAACGAAAATCAGCTTCCCTGTTTAATTTAGCGGGGGCTGTCGACAAAAAACGTTTGTTCTTGTTGGGCTTTTTTGTTGACCGAACGTAACAGGCTACGTAGGAATGCATTGTTATATACCGTTAACCTGTCCCTGGTGTCAGCCTACTTAAACAAAAAGTTTCTTATTACATTGTGACTCATTTAATTCAAGATGTGTCACTATGATAAAATTTGGGAACTTTACTCAAACAATTTTGTATTGTAAGATTCTGTGACATGCAAATAATGCGATAAAATTTTAGAGTATTATTACTGATCAGTAACATAATATAAGAAGAAGAAAAAAACAATGAAGAAACCTCTAATTGACCTCATAATAAGTGAAAGAGTTAGCTATCCGAAGGGATCCTTATTCCCTTTTCACTTTAATCAGTTTCGAAGAAACAAAGTGAAAGTTTCAATTTGGGCGTCATTAAGATTCCTGCCGGTGGCCGAAGCGTATCGGGATTGGAGGAGTTTCCTTTTTTCGATGCTCGAATGAAAATATATCTTGATAAAATATTCGTGATGGTATAAAAAACAGAACATAAAAGCATTCATAATTGAATCATATTGAAATTCTGAATGAGCTGCGTGCCGGTGATATCGTCCGTATAGAACACGACGGTTTAATGCTCGTTAAAATGGAAGTTATTTAAAATAAACAATTTATCGATATGGGACACAAATTGGAATTTTCGTAACAAAAGAAGCTAACAAATCAAAGGACAATTTACCGATACACGATAAATAAAAAGAACTATAGTTCAGTATGGATTGAAGCGATCCCTGCTGGGAAGCCGCGGCAAAGGCGCCTTGCCTGATGGATATAAACATAAAAAACCTGTATGTATGTGAGCAGTCGCCCACACTGACTATTAACTGAGACGCTTTATCGTCCGTTCATGGCAGTAACATGAGCCTTAAGCAGTTTCAATTTTGTAGGTAAATCTGATCACGTGAACTGACTTATGTAGTATATCACTTGAACAAAATATGTTTAGAGTATACCTACTTCGCGCACAAGAAAATTAGTTTTCTTATTTTTATGTAAGCTAAAGATTTGTAAGTTGTAGCTTATGATATGCGACCTTATGGCAGATGCAACTCTACTGAATCTGACGCTTTATGGCAAAGTAACAAACTTGTTTTAAGGCCTATTCAAACCTGGGTGTTATTCGCTACCGCGAGCGATAGAGAAATCCGAAAGGGTATGCGTTAATTTCACTGTTCACACCAAAGCGGATATCTCTACCGCGCGCAGTAGAGATATTTGTTGGCAACGGTTAGCGGGGCGGCGTAAGTAGTTTCGCCAAACAAGAGAAAATACCGCCTCACTAGGCGGTACAAGTTTGCTGCAGTTATGGAACTTCATACTATTTACCCATCGAGTTCCGCGTAGTATTTTTCGCTACCCACTGCGGTAGCGAATACGGTCAGGTCTGAATAGGCCTTTAATCTATATTTCCTTCCTTTATTAGGGTTTCATATCTCAAAAAGTAATAAGAATCCTTTGTAGGATCATTCCGTTATCTGTCATGATTATGTAAAAAAAAAGCAGTCATAAAGACAATCATCAATCTCGTATGATTATAGTGCATGTTCTAGTTGGTGATTTAATAAAAAAACAACAACCGGTAAAGCACATATACAGCGTATATGCGCATATATATGTGTACGCATGTTGTATATGTATTTTACTCGTACATATTATATTATTATGTTTATATATTTCTAACAGCAAGTGAAATTACTGGGCGAAAGGGACTCAAAAACTAGTGTCGCGAGGAACAAGTTTAGTGCAGTGCCACATAAAAGTACAGCACTAAGCTCTGAGTGGCACTACAACTGTCATTGGCAAGGTAGTGCTTAAAATGAAGCGCACGCATTGTCCGTAATGTCACTATCATCATTAAAAACATATTTCATGAGGTAGTTCGGTGGTACGGAACCTTCCGTCCGCGAGTCCAACTTGCACTTGGTTCAGTTTTTGTTCGCGGTTTTGTGATATAACCTACGAAGAAATAATGTGAGCAAGAAGCATAACTCAGAAAAAATTCCACTCAAAAAGTGTCCATCAAACCAAAACGACGTATGATTGCAAATACGAATTACTTCTGAGGTTACAAATAGACATGTTCGGTGATTGGTTTAAATTTCAGAAGAAAAGCAGCAATTGGTCCACGCGCGCACTGCAACGTCTACTATGACAGCTGAGTCATAGCGGCGTGAACGATGTTATTGTTTTAACACGACTTTTATTGGGTAATCTTTTTAAGGCAGTTACTCTTCCTGATATTATTTTTTCGTAGGATATAACATAACATTTATACTAATGGTAGCTCAGACTGACATAACACATGACTAACTATGTTCATGATGACTTTAGAAGTCTAAAAACAAAAAAAAATTGAGGATAGGAATAAAATTGCTCTGCACTTCCTTTCCGCCACGCCGTTGTGTTAGACAAATACGTAATGGCTATCTCAAAAAAAATAGGGAAGCCACCTATTACAAAATAAAATAACGCCATAATGGACCAGAAGGCACCCATGTTCTTCGTAGTCTATCATTACTTACCAATTTTGTGTAGGGATCAAATTTTGATTCGGTGGTCGAAAACGATCACGAGCTAATTCTAAAATAATAGATTTCGTTTGTCCCTCATTATAAGCGGAAAAATAATAAGGGTGATTTTTTTATATTAGAACATATTAGATATATTACACCTAAAGTTATTATTATAGAAAATTCTAAGCCAAGCTGGAAGTCTGATAACAAGTTGCATTGGAAATCATCAGTGATATAAATAACTATAAATCTGCATAAAAATTATTCCATACACAACTTACAAAGTGTATATAGCCAAAAACTAATACTTTTTTAACATTTTACCTACATAATTTATTATTTAAATTACAGTGAACATACTTACCACTTACCCGCGACTTCGTCTGCGTGGAATAAAGTTTTCGCTATCCATCAAGAGCTTCCCGTGTAATTGGGATAAAAAAAGCCTATATATTCTTTATAATCCTGAGTATATTATTTAACTATAGTGAATAACGTCTAAATTGTGAGAATGTGTCATTTTATTTTCTACCTGTTTTTTTATTTAGAAAAAAAAGTATACCATATCAAACATTGTTTGTTCGCCGCATCGCATATACCGATACAAATCATGATGAATCAATTAACACCTTCCAAAAGTCCCGCTACAATCAATGAGTTGTTTAAACTAGATATATACGGGTACTTCGAATATTGAGCAAATTTGTTCCACAAACAAAACTTATAGTAGGTACAAGGTGTTTGCATCGGCCATGTTTGATCGGCCACCGCACACGGAACGGCTAAAATTTAAAGCGAATAGATGAGGAGCCGTATAGGCTAAAAATAAATCATTATTATTTTTCTTATATGACTTGTAAAGCGTTGATACACCCAGCTTAATTAGAACGAAGATGGAATGAGTAGAGTAGTAGTTGCATGAAGTTAAAATCGCATTTCCAAATTGTGATATTTTGTAAATAAACATCAATGCACTGAAATACAATTAAAGTTTGTATTAATGTGGTATACCTGAATAGATAAAAAAGACACAGTTATTGGTAGACAACAAAGACTCGTTTATTCTTATAAATGAGTCTTTTTTTCGTAATATAAATTTTATTGACTGTATCTTATTGTAGTAAAAAATATTTCATGCCACTAATTGTACCTAGTTCAAAGCCAACATCGAATTAAACTTTAAAAAATAACATAACAGTTATTTTTTATTTAAATATATTTATTATTTATATTGATTTAATAACTATCAAATTAGTGTCACATGTCTATAAGATAAACATCAGTTTTAGAATCGTTAGTATTCAGTGTTTTCATTCATTATTTCATTTCAATACTTTTTATTTATACCTTACTAGTACCTACTGCCCGTAACTTCGTTCGCGTAGTAGGCTCTGCCTTCGACCTCACAATAACCTCTCATCTATTCTTTGTTTTTATTTCAGACGTAACTTCTCTTGACAATAACTAAAGCAACAAAAATTGCGACATTGTTCCATCCTTTGCAAGTTAGATGACCAGGAGAAATAGGGGTTCATTTTTTTATATATATAGATGACTACTATTCAAATCGTTTAAAAATTCATAGGCATAAATCCATAACCGTATCCAGATATAACGAAAATTGCTTTAAACTCCTTAATTAATGATGCATGTCCATAAG
Organism: Selenia dentaria; assembly: GCA_917880725.1. Lineage (NCBI taxonomy): Eukaryota > Metazoa > Arthropoda > Insecta > Lepidoptera > Geometridae > Selenia > Selenia dentaria. The sequence goes on along the minus strand of OU862888.1, from coordinate 11,300,941 downwards.
TATCAAAGATATCATCAATCTAATAACCATTGAGCTGAATTCAGTGCTCTCTAATCAGCCTATATCATATTAGTATATATCAAGCATATATTTTATGTACTGAAATAGCTCAGTTACAGCTTTATAATAGTATAGATAGATAGATTTATTATAGATTATACGTCATGATCTAACACGTTAACTCTTCACCTACAACGGCAAAAACGTAAAGCTTACACCGAGTGTGAAACGGTGTGCAAATGAAAAATTTCCGCCACGCTTATTTTTACCATTGTGTCCAATTTGTAACGCCACACGGAGCGTGTTATTCGTACTTTTCTGTTATGTTATTTTACGTGAAAATCGTATCAAATTCGCGACACAAAATTACGTTATGTTTTAGTTTCTATTTAGATATAATATAATTTGTATATACAAATACGTGTTGATTATAATAAAAACCCCAAACACCCAAGTAAAATAGACACTTGAAATAAACATTGATTACTAACTGCCTTTTTTAATCCATTTTTGACCTTTCTTTACTTATTTGCCTTAAATAAATTTAGCCTTTATTGTAATACTAGGATATATATCCAATTTTACCCTAGCATTAGTTTTTTAATTGTTTTATTTTCTTCAACATTTTATTGACTATTAATAACAAATAAAACAAGTAAATTTATAAAAGTGATATAACGGCCATAAAATATAATACAACAAAATACATATGACGTTAAAGAAAAACAAGAAAAATTGTAAAATTTGGACGGATTATAAAATAGTGCTGTACCATATACTAAACACCATTTTTTCCATATTAACTTCGATTACCCTCAATGATTCATTGACTAAGTGACGTGGGTAGTGGAGGTTAGGGTGGGGTTATAGTGTACGGGTGTTCCGGCGAGTATTGGAAAAAATCCAAACGAGCTACAAGTAGAACTATCGATAGAGGACACAGCCTACGGTTCTCAGAAGCTTTAAAAGAGTGTGTTAGAAACTCAAATGCGTGAAAAAACTAAAAATGTTAAACTAGCTAACCCACCAGCGGCTTCGCTCGCTTCAACCCCTTAGGGGAGAAATTTCCAAAAAATGTTTAGTGTTGATTCCTTTTATTTTGAAAACGGTTCTGTGCTAATGAATAGTTAGTTTTGGGCAAAAAATTATATATACATTCATAAAAAGATGCATCAAAGGTGACGCCCGATCTAAGAAATATTAATCCACCACACAGAATTAAAATGCTTACTTTACATAATTCACAAACGGTTAGATATTGATGTAAGGTTTTTGGGATACCGTGACTTAAACTGAGCAGTACTGCCTAACAATCCTGAAGTTCGCCTGAGTACCTACTGCGTTCTCACGAGGCCAAAAGGCCGAGCATGGTTCCTTGGTAAACAGCAGAAATGGCTTAGTGTAGGACTTTGCGAAGCCTAAGTTAAGTCTATTCTTGCGATACTGTAGTCCGACTCAGGTACCTTGCGAGCCCCAAGCTAATACAAGGATTCTGGTCTGGTATACAGACAAATTTTAGAATTGTTTTGTTCAATAAGTTTAATAAATGAGTACTTACCTATTCCTAAAGTAAACAATACGATTGATGTTTTAATATACTAAACAACAGGCTACCACAGTTAATATTTACGCGGCTCAAACAAAGAAACACGAATAACTAGAAAGTAGCCACCTAAGAAGCCAAAACAAAAGTTTTAACAGTTTATTTTGGAACGCGCCTTTCTCGGAAGGCCCTTGTATATTTGATTAAGAACTTTTATAAATAATCCACTGGGTTAAAGGCGGTGTTGATGTTTGATCCGCTATAGAGTTAGGAAATATATTACGTAATATACCTTATAAATATATTTGCTTTGATCAAAATGTCTTACAGTTCTATACTTTCAGGCAGTAGAACAGGAATGATGACAACATTCATTTAATGATATTATATGGGACTAAATTTCAAGAGTGGAATTATTAAGAAGTACTTTCGGCGGGCACTTTTTGGACGATTTTTTGCAATAAATCCTAACTTTGGGAACTCTTTTGGGTTGCCTTAGTAGGATTTGAAGCCGATTTGATTAGATAAAACAAATATATAGGCATTTGAAAAAACGAACGGAATACTGACTTAGGAATACTGACATCCGGAATACTGGGCGTATCATTTAAATTGTTGAAAAAAAAACCACTGACATTTGAGAAACACTAACACGGAGATAATTGAAAGGTATAACATTATTTCAGAGATTTATAATTTAGGAATACGGCCTTGTATTTGGAAAACTGACATAACTGTAATCATTGTCTTTATAAAATAGTAATAACGTTCATAATTCTGTGCCAAGTGCATATCGCCTCGTAATTTTTGCACTTCTTGATTTCTCTTTAATTTTTCTTTATTGCATCTCTTCTTCTTTTCATTAGTTGTTGCTTTTACATTTTCAATGTCTTCTTATTGACTTCTTTTTTCCGTAACCATATGTTCCATAACCTCACATCATAATTTAACAATTAGGTACATGAAACTCTTAGATACCTACATGAAGCGATAAATTCAGTATTCCATCAGCCGTCATCATTATTCCGTAAGCCGTCAGGATTCCGCCAGCCGGAATAATGGAATACTGACGTGAAATACTGATGATCGAGGCGTTTTTAGCTAAAAACTGATCTTTATAATATTTTTTTTAAATATCTACCTTATGAACCAATAAATGAAGCAAATATTTCATCGTTCTACAATAAAATCAAACAAATTACCTAAAAACTTACACTCGAAATCACTTACTGAAGTTTTTACAAATCAGCTGGCAACGGCACTCTCCTCGTCGATTGATGTGAATTAACTGAAAGGCCGCGGGACGTTAGTCCTTCAAAGGGTGTGCAGGGTGCGGGGTGCAGCGCATTTCTCAATTTCGAAAAGCGGCAACAGTGTGAAGTTTTGGAAATGTGTGTTTTTACTAGCAAATACGTCGCGCCGGAATTTTATCTCAAAACCTAGTGACAAAATGCTTAACGATTTCAAACCAACTTTTTATGTGTAACAAAATAAGTCAAAACAGTCAGAAAACCATTCTAGTTTATAGTTTTAGTGACAATTATCACTTTATTCTTCAAGTATACATTTTATAGGACTTTGAGTAAAAAGATAGGTCAGTTGCAACCGGAATACTGACGAGGTTGGGTGTTTGGAGCCAATTTTCACGTATTATATGTGATTAGATTTTTTCAAAATCGGGTGCAGATGCAGACCTACAACTTAGTCTAAATGTTACTCTAGAACCTATACATATTCCTATTTTTGTAAATACCTTGCATGCTGCATGCCAGTACGCGCAAAATTCCACTTTTAAAATTTAGATATATTTTAGATTATATAGATCCGGCTTACTAGTTTTTTTTGTACAAAAGTCCGGTTTAAATGTAGTGTGCAAAATGCGAATTCAGGATTGAAGGGAAATGTAATAAATTAAATTACTGGGTGAATGAGACTTACGTACTTGCTATGCAGCTCCAATTTAAACTCTGGATAGCACGGCAAATGTCGTGGGAAGGCGTAGTATATACTTATCAGACGGCGTAGCACAAACAATTTGCGAAAAAGTATTCGGTTCGTATCGTAAGCGTCAACACGTCACGCTTTGTCTTAGAAACTATGAACTATCTGTGTCACAATTACCCAAGGTAAATGACAGTTTGCCCATATCTAACTAACTGGCCATCTCATTTCGTTCGATAGTATTAAAATACTAAATAAAATATGTAATAATATGAACATATTTTACTAATTTACAGTATGGATGGCAGATGATGCAATTGTGGGTTAGATTTTTTTATTTTCCATGCGAAATCATAATATATTCGCACACAGTGGGCCTAGCACGAATAAACGAGTAAGTGTAACGTACAACGCGGTCACACTAACTCAACGCATCGCTGGAATGCGGGTCCCCGCCCGCTTCCCCCCGCATTCCCTTTTCTCGCCCGGCAAGTGTCAGTACGGTCAGCATCTTTGTAACCGATACACGCGTCGATAATTTGGCTAATTTTCTTGCTAAATTTGGCTTGTTTTCTGTTTTTGTTTTGATTATTGTTTTGTTAAGTTTTTTGTTACTGTTGATGGTTGAATATTAACTGTTGAACTGTGTTCAAACCAGAATAACATGGGGAAAGTTATACACAGTGAAGGGAGAAATCTCGTGTTAAAATTGCTACAGTAATTACTCGTATTAATAAAGTAGTATAAATATTAATTAGGTACATTACAGGTACCATACAACAAATGTGTGTTTTTCCTATTTTTATGCTCAATACTAGCTCCTTAAATTTTCACAGAATATGTAATTGTATATTACCTTTCAAAATAAACAAATATTTTTTATTCATTTAACAAACTTAATTTTAATCAATTTTTACTCGATCTTAATAAAGGCCACTTGGCCGGTTTTTTTGCACACCGTACTTGAGCGCCAAAATGACGTCACATGGTCAAGCGTGCAAGTCTAGTTATTGTGACCGCGTTGTAACGTGTCGTTCACGTGAAACAGTACAAACTGTCGCTTATCTATGGCAACTGTGACACTGATAACTCGTAGTTTGTACGCAGAAACGTGACGCGTTGACGCTTACAATACGTTCAAAAATAGATTAAAAAAAAAATACTTTTTCGCAAATCATTTGTGCCACGGCCTCAGGTGTTTATCTAGTACTAATAAGTAGCTACTTTATTTTTTTGGTAAGATCAATTAAAAACATTTTTTCATTATCATTTGGTGAAAGTATGTACTGCAGGTGTATATTTAGACACATACGTTAAAGTTAATGAATAATGTAACGTTAATGTATAATGTATATCCATATTTTAATTTTGGTAGGTACATAGATAATTTATGGTATTACTTTTTTAAGGTACTAACGCCTGCTTAGCAATCTCAAACATTGAAATTTATGGAGAGAAAAGTTCACATCCTAGGACGGGATTCGAACCCGCGTCTTCTGACTATCCGTGTCAGACGTCATGACCATCTAGGCAACCGAGACTCGTTAGTTGTCAATGTTTGAGTTTGCTAAGCAACCGGTTGTGCTTTAAAAAGTGATAGCTGCCTACTATACAAATTATAAAGGGTTGCGACGTTTAAGTATTTCTAAAAATACTTCTTTCGGTTGGATAGTGCTGTCAAAGCTGTTCTATAGATGGCGCTCCATTTCCGTTAGACGGTTAAACAGATAGAGAGTTAAAATTCGATGCTCGGACCTCGAGCGTCGGTGGCCTAGATGATGATGGCAACACGGATAGTCAGAAGACGCGGGTGCGAGTCCTGTCCAAGGATGTGAATTTTTCTCTCTATAAATTCCAACGTTAGATAATTTATGTTGGATATTGTGTAATGATCATTTTTTAGACGGAAGAAATTGATGGACCTATACCATAATGTAGATTTTTATGCAATGATAGCTAATCCTTAGATTTAGGAAACGTCATCTGCCAGCAGTCTGTTGACATACATATCAGCTCAGCCGTTATTAACATGCCTCAAGTGTTCTTAATAGGTCAATACATCTTCACATTTATCTCACAAGTACCTACTCAAGTCGATAAATAGTACTTATATTCGATGACAAGTTGTCACCGGCTACTACCTACGCTATCATCGTCATAATAATAAAATGTTAGTACCTACTTAAACGGATTATTTGCTTTTAGAAGAGAAAGCTTGGATCTTTGTGTTTTGATTGAAGACAACAATAATATCCGGTATCGCTTAGATTGTTGACGCTACTTCAGATTTTTATGGCCCAATGGTTTTCGACAATTCTGGGAAAATTTATACTTATGTCAAGAAATAACAAATGACTAAGCAAGATTATTAAAAGTATCCAATACTCAGTTGGTAAATTTCAAATTTAATAGGATCTACGCAACGATACTTAGGCCCTTATATTATCTTGATACAGATATTATGATTATGATGTCAAGTCTATTCTCGTACGCGTATATCGTAGTAAACATTAATACCAATTTTTAAAATTTGAAATTACTTATTTAATTATTTTTCCTCTGTCTATTTATTACTGCTCATCTATAAAACGGGCTTACCGATTTAACGGGTTTTTCTCTAGTTGATAGTTGATGTTATAAGGAGTTATATAATCATACTTAAGTATGATACTTTCATCGTCATCTTTCATCACCATGTGGGTGAAACCACGGTGCGCAGCTAGTAGGAAATAAAAATCCCTTGACATAAATATGAAAAGTTCAACGCTAGAAGCCAATAATGCGTTTTTAATAAAAAGCTATTTATACTTATTAAGATTATCAATCAAGCACTATTTTTCCACTTGAAAGGAAGAATATATATTACTTACTTAGACCATAGTAAAAGCAGCAAGGTTAGACGATGTAATACCTATGCTATTTAAACTTTAAAGTAGTTCAAAGCAGCAGTACATAGGTATATCATCTGCTTTAAACTCTACTGTACTCTACTTTATAGAGGTGGATTCGACAGTCTACCAAAACTTCCTTGACCTTAGAATCACGGTAGGTAATCTCGACGAGCTGAAGCACAAATTTGCTCAAGTTCCCAACAGTGTGGACCTAACAAACATTGAAGCCGTTTCACCTGCCGAAGTTTCTGCCAATCTGTTGATGTTGCCTATAAGCTTGCGGTTGCCATTATTGGGAAAGGTGTAGAAGTTTTTTTTATTCTGAACAAAGTTTCGTATGTACACTATCTCACCTGATGTGTTGAGTACTGTTGAGTTTATCTAACACCTTTAAAGGAGCCATCTTGTATATATATAATCTCAATCTCGGAAACGGCTCCAAAGATTTTCATGGAATTTTGTGTGCAGGGGCGATATATCGAACTAGCTAGGTTTCATGTTTAAAAAAACGTTGCTTTATCCGTGTTTTACGGCAATGAAAACTGCTACAACACTAAAGCTACTTGACAATAGATGGCGTTGTTAAGCAACACTAAGCCAATGAGTGTTTGCTTTGAGGTTAGACCAAGAAAATTAATAGTTTACTACGAGCAATGCTCGGTCATCCAGATACTATTATTTATGTTGAGTTGAGATTATTGATTGGTAGATTAAATAGGTGCATAGATGATGTCGTGCTGTCTATTCCTAGCTATGGATATAAACAATAAAACTATTGTTCCTCTATACCAAGTCTATTCGTAACTTAAGCTCTATGTGGTTTAGAGATAATGCTGTCTTAGAACACACATGCCCACAAGTCAGTACACAAATCTAGAACGTACGCCATGTTCTTTGGCGATTTGAAATCTCAAAGATCGTATGAGGAACTATCTCAAGTACAAGTAAAATACAACTTTTCTCATTTCAGCCGGTGAAGCGACAGCAAATATCTCGCCTGATGTTTAGCTTCACTCTTGCGCAAAACTGTTCAGTGCCCTTCAAATTTCTAACTACAACCGCCTTATTATAAATCGTGGACTACATATAGACATTCAAACCATGGATTAGGCAAATTTCATACAGGAAATTTCTTTGAAACCATGGTTTAAACTCGGGACTATCTTTAGTCCACATTTCATAATAAGTCGGCAACAGTTCATAAGCCTACGCTCGTCACTCTGAAATATAAGGTGTTAAATCTCTTGCCCTGTAATTTCGGTAGAAACCTTGCACTTCAACGAAACACAGTAACGTTTGCACACTACTTGTTATTGTATTATGTATTACTACTACTATTGAATTTTTGGCAAAGGTGTGATACTTCTCCATGCGGGCTTTGCAAAATCCTACCACTACAAGTTCTACCACGTCTTGGCAATGAGCATTATCAAAAGCAAAACACTTCATGCGTGGTGGTGGTTTATTTAGGTATACGGATAACATATTGCTGTAAGTTTTAATTAATTATGTTATATTATATGTAAATCTGTAGAAATGTCCGATATAAAATAAAAGTCTAGTAACTGAGTGAGTGTCAAAGCTCTGAAACCTATTGTCTTAGTGTCGATTATGTTGTAACTTACTCGATTGCGAAGGATTGCTTTACTTTAACCCTAGATGACTTCAAATCCAAACCACAATTTTTTATCGAATTTCACTTAAAATATTTTGATGCTTGGTACTAGGCAGCACGCCAGTCATAAAAAGTAAAGTAAATCTTTTATCAATATCGGGAATCACGTTATGTGACGATTCCATATAGTTGAGATAAGGGTATGGATAATATAATGTAATAGGAGGTGAACTGCTGTTACTTTATCCTTTAGTCGGATCTCAGATATTATTATATTTGATCTGTGTCGGAAATATCGTATAAAACAGAGTGATAAAACATGTTGGGAACATGGGAGTTACATACCTGAGTTAATACCTATGATAATTGTATGCCTTAGATGAATATTATATTATAAATTGTATTTAACACTTACTTTTGCTTAACTTATAGCAAGTTAGAAATTATTATGGTATAAGTGAATTGATAATTCATTTACCTTAAATTGAAGGGGCATTCATACGATTACCCCTTTTCATGCCCAGTATTTAGTTAAATTTATATAGGCCGGTTTTCAAAACTGTAATCCGATGATATAATTTAAAACTTAGATGTTTAAAAGTATTTGGATTTATACTCCTTAAATTATATACGCATTTACTCAAGAATTTTGTATAATTTTAGATTTTATGTTGTTAATTGATAAAAACAAGCAAAAGGTAGCATAATATTATGACTTATAAATTATATTATCTAAGTTCAACTTATCAAATTTCACTTTTTTGACTATGTAGGGAAGTTTTTAGTGGTAACTTCAGTCCTTGAATTAACGTACGTAGTAGGTCCTTGAAGTAAGATTAATTCATGAACCCCAAAACCCTTAAACGTGCTTATAGTCTCGCTACCTAAGACCAAGAAAGTTGGTACTTATTTATCTCCTGTTTTTATGAACAATAAAAAAGTTATGCTCATAGCTCTATGTACACCTACAAAGTTTTATAACATATATGAGTTAAATTACCAAGCGAGTACATAAAACGTAAAGCGGCCTAAGAATACTAAGGAACGTGGGATACTGTGTGACTTTGCACACATTTATACCCAACAAAGCAATGAAACAGGTAGAAAAACCCGCTCGGGCTAATATCAAACCCTGTTTCAAAGCAAACAGGTCTCTGTACAAGAGCACAATTTTAATTAAAGCAAATATTACAATGAGCACGAACGCTCTACCGAACAAAAATTAGACAACATTCCGTAACGGTGACGATAAATAAAAGACGGAAATTGGAGATGTTGAAACTAAAAATGTCTAATTAAAGACATAAACAAAAGGGCTTACTAACAAATTCTTGTATGATTAACAAAAGCTATTTGAATAGTCAAATAAAAATTCTAAGAAACGGACGCTTTCATTTGCCGTGTTGTTTGAACATTCTAGTGTTGATTGCCCACGCAATAAGAGAACATATCAAAATGTGACCAACCTCATGTTCAATTGAATTCGTTTATAAATGCCCATTGACCTTTATGGTCCTCTTTCCATTAACATACATAAATTCATTCATATGGGAGCCGCGTGTTCATTAATTTCGTTATTCTATCGCTCGAGCTAGTTTACCTCACTAAGTGGATAGTATAGTATTTTTTTTTTTTACATTTTATAGCGAAGTGTTATCGTCAAACATTAATAATATGGGGCATTTAAATACGTGTGGTATTTATTTTGGACATCTCTAGTGAACACGTTACAAGAAAACAATTTTAATGGCGCTGCTTTCGCTATTGAAAATAGCTTGTCTGCTTGAATTTAGTTACTGGGACAATCTATCTTGTATCTTAATTACACGAATAAGTGTTTACATTACTCATATCATTTAACACTCATATAGACTATAGCAGTGCACATGGTTTCTATACAAGCATGATTGTATTTATGACGATGTTTAAAAGATAGACACTTTAAAACAAAACATTTTTAAATATACTTTTTTTCTTTTACAATTATCATTATCATTCCAATTAAATCAAATTCCATTAATAAAGAGTGATTTGCACTGATGCAATCCATTACATTCTTACTCTTACTCCCTTCAGACAAAAAAGAGGTACCTATGTCGTTTCTCCCCAGTAAGTTGGCCACCAACAAAACGTTGCCGGTAAACCTTGTAAAAAGTAAATATATAAGTAATGTGACTAAATTTTTTTAATATTAATTCATATTACAAAAAAAACAAATAACTTAGTTTACTATTAAACTACTTTACGGTAGTTCTAGCAATTGTATATAGTTTAAAACGGATGCGATAAACACAACGGAAGATAACAAAAGCGTTATTGGCCTTAACATCGGAACTACGATATCGATACCTCCACTTTGTCAAATCTTTTGTGCACAGTTCCGGCGGTAATCGTTTTAGACAAAAAAAACTGGTACATTATTTGCCCTGCGAACGGATAAAAGAATGCGACCCAGGTAGACATGAGGGTGTATCTGTAACAATATGTATTCTGCTATTGCCAAGCATTGAAATAATTTAACTGTGACAGCACGTTCCGTTAATAATGATGAAATTGATACAAATGGGGGCATTAATGGAATCAGTGTCACCGCTATTGAAATATTTGATTGAATTGCGGAAACATTCATACATAATTTGATCAAACTCAATAGTGATCATGTATAATAAAATACATTACCGTGTGATTTGTACACGTACGGAGTGAAATTAAAATAGAGGTTTTCTTATTCAAGGGCGCTTGACTTTCAAGGGAGCTTGTGACGCCAGTAGCTTTCTAAGATCCTTTTTTTGCCGACAATCCAATGCTCGCTTGCTCAGTGTAGATTCCTGGCGCTCTCAAGTTCGAACAGGTTTTAACGTGGAGATCGAAAACCGGTAAAAATCATCAGATGATTACAGAAGGCTTATATCGCTTTACAATTCAACATAAAACATTATATCTGTTAAATATGCTCATAAAAAAACTTAAAAACTTTAAAATAGTTAAAATCTTAGAAATGATTTTCATAGTCAAAGGGTAGTTAAGTTAGCCTCTGTTACTTGAATAAGAATAATTTTCTTTTGAATACTTGTTCGTTTAACAATGTTCTGTCCATTGTAGCGTGCTATTTCCTGACCACTTGTTAGCGAAATTATTAGAAACAGCGCATTGTCCGCGACGTTTGAAACAAAGAAATTCTGCAAGCAGTAAAAAGTAAGGAATACGAAGAAAGGTAAGTATTTTCTGTTTCGTTTTATACCCAGGAAGCAATAATGTGAAACTGTTTAGAAACCTCCCTGGTTCTGTGTATTGGAGAAATATTTACCAATGCATTAGTAATACAAATTGTAGCCAGATAAAAAGTAATACCGCGATAGAGTCATGTTGTGTTGCTGATAAAAAATCAACGTCCGATAAGGTGTGGAACTTGACTCTTGAAATTGTTGATAAACGCTAATATTTTACACCATACCGAAAGGCGTGCCGTCTCAGTAATATCCCGCCCTCTTAATCACTACCCGCCGGAATAATTAATAACACATCAATTAAAATATCAACTAAGCGCTTCCGCCCATGTGATGAAGATAGGATTCGTTGACTACTTGAGCAGTTTTGTCGTAAATTTTATAATCGTTTGTAATGGTAATGGTAACTCGTTGTTTAACCTACTAATATATTAAATTCATATAGTATGTAAGTCCCATCGTTGTTTTTGCTGTGAAACCGAAATAATTTCATCGCATTGTAATTATTTAATTCTGTTTTCAGTATTCACTTTTAATATCAAGTTATATAAAATATAATTATAAGAAACTATCTCTTCAAATAATTTAAATGTAACGGATTAATTTCAACTTTAAGATCATTAACTCACGATAAAATCTTATGAATTATATTGTTTGTATGAGAACGCAATCATTAATCCATGTCAGACCGTACGTACTACTAATTAAAGCCTTAGGGATCTGGAACAGGTCTTGCGATTTATCGTAAAACCCAATTTAGAGCCAGGAGGCACGCGATTACAATTTTCTCACGACAGGAAGGCGCGCAAACTCCTCATCTCCAGGGAAATCACGCACGCAACAAACTTTATGGCAACACGTCCCGAGGAGCTATCCGCTCGGGGCGGTCCGAGCCCGCACACAGGCTAATTCAAAAGAAATAAGACACGGGCAGTGCCTCGCAAACAGCTCGTGTTATGTCCCAAACATGTTCCGCAAACACTCCGTACGAATTCATTCATCAATACTCCAAAACGTCACTTGCACAAACACGTGTGGCCACCGTGAGAACACTGCCCAAAATTAAGGGCTAACACTGACCGTTGTGGAGTACGGCTGCAGGCTCAAGCGAATCCCATCCTGTGCAAGACGTTCCCGTAGCAACCGCTTTAGTTGCATCCGCGGTATCTTTACCAACTCAGCTTTTCCTTCCTCGTACTCATCCGCGTACTTGGCTGGTTCCACTTGTACTGTAGCTTGCTCCTTTCGCACCACTTCTTCATCACATCGACAAGAGTCTCTCGCTGCTGCCGCCTCCTCCAAAGTAAAGTAAACGGCAGCAGCGCCTTCCTCTCTCAAAGTTCTGACAGAGTGCAGCAGACGCTGACGATGTGCTGGATTCAGGACACCGATGGCATCTAAATCTGGTTCCCCAACTTGTTTGCATATTTCTAAGTCATCATAGCCATTGTCTATAAAACTTTCCGCGTACTGGCCCAAGTGAAGCGATCGCAACCACTCGACGACGATGTTGCCGGTCGTGGACGAGGCCATGTCGTGTCAAATTGCTCGCATTACAAGGCGTGCTCGCGGCGCGGCGGTGGGCGAGAAACTGACGGCCATACTCCCCTTAGCCCCCCTTTCCCCTCTATAAGCCGCGGTCGCCGCCCCTAGTCGTCCGTGCTTTTGCTTTTTGACATTTTGTAGCTTAATCGTTTCATTTCATAGAGGTGCGCGCCGCACCACGTGATACTTTGAATAATTGTTTACATTCCACCTCGTACAAATAACAGGCATTTTTGACATTAATACCAGCAGTAATAGATTCAAATAATTTTTATTTGTTGTAATCCCGATAATTTTTTATGTTTGTTTTTATTCCCAACGAGGAATAATGTGAAAAAAGCGGTCGTGTAGTCAATATAATATTAAGCAGCGGGTGGTATCTTGATGAATGATTTACTCGTGGATTTGAAGCTAATATGGAAGTCGCTTACACTGTTGTGACCTGACTTTTTATTTGTTTTGAGGCTACATAGTTTGATAAGGGTAATGACTACACATAATGAATAACGTTGATTGTTTATATTTCAAACCAGTACAAGTAAAGAAGTATGAGTAAGGAAGGTAGGTATTTATTATGTTTCTTGCATGGGTTTGTTTGGATTCGGAGCTAATTACCCATGAGGCTGAAAGTGGGTCAAAGTTCAGTTGAGCTGAAGCTGTTACTCATTTAACTTCTTGAACCTGTCTTATCTCGTGTGGCTGCAGGTAGCTAGAGGAACTCTCTTTGTTCGTGCTTTCACAAAGCTTGCTTTTTACCACCAATTAGAAAATAGCGCATGCCCTCCACACCCGTTGAATCGGCTGCTGAGAAACAAATTTAATTATATTTTTATATTGATTATATTTTTATTAATATAAAATAAGGAATCTGAGTGTGGAAGAAACAGTAACTGGCATTTTTTAATTTGCAGACGGAACCTTTACTTGATTTTTGTATTGTATTGGTTAATTTAACTAGATTTTTTTCTACTATTCTGTAGTTGGTTTTGTAACATTGTTATACTATACGACCATTACAGTTTGATGTTATGGAACAAGATGAAGTCATAGATAAAATATGAATGATTATGTGTCTGTCTATGACTTCCACTTTGATTTTGACCAGTTACCATGGAAAGAAACATTTTATTTTTTACCAAAATTAGAACAAAATGATAGAATATGTATACATGAATTAATTATGTTTTAAATTATCTATAATGGTTCCATTCTTATCTGACTGAGATCCAATTTAAATGTTTTTGGTTGGTAGTTTTCATACTTTCTAGTTGTTCCAATCAAAATTTGATCAAGTTTTTTTATGGCTCAATAATAGATATAATTGTACCTATATTGAGATTATCATAGTGTCCAGCGTCTATAAATAGCATGAATTGTAGACATATCATACTGAAGTGTGTTTATTATATACAAGCTCCGCTTCGCGGTTTCACCCATGTGGTGATGGATGATGATGAATCAAAATATATATACCCTACGTTAATCAGGGATAATGTAGGATATCCTACTACTGAGATATCCCTGACATCTAATGGTGAAAGAAATGTTCAAATTAGTTGCGGAGCCTATTCAATTTAAAAAAAACAAACACATTGTGTTTATCCCGAGGTTTGCAGTATCGTGCTGACTCAGGGTTCAATTAAGATTTTGACCGTGTACTTCTTTTACTACATGAGAATCAGGAACCTTGATACTACTTATTTAGCCAAATCTCACACAGAAATGCAAACCAATAAAATGAACGAAAAAATATAATTGCATCAATAAAAACGAAAAAATCAGTTTATGAATATCTCAAAAACTACAGATAACCTGTTTGAGCATACGAAGCTATCCGCATCCCAACTGATGGGTATTTTGGAAATGAGCTTTTATCTGTCACTTTGATCTATTCTAGAGTCCGCTCCATGAAAGAAGTCCCATTGACGCTAGTAGTCGTCCATCAACGATACATTTATTATAAATTTAGTTCCCCTAATTTTCCGAGAACCTTCTGTCGTGGAATGGACTCTGTACGTAAATGTCTTCGTATTGAATGCTCGTGAAAGGCTACATAGGGGAGAAACACACCAAACATGCAGCATACGACTACTCGCGTGTATGAGAAGTAGGATGTTGTTGTACATTTTGCGTATAATATAGCTCTATTATCTGAAAAGTAGCAGATATACAAGCAACGAGGATTTCCAAGAAGGATTGTATTAATAGGCAGGGCGCGGACCTTGCAACATGTGCATGTATTGCTAACTAATGAGTATAATATTAATTAATAATAATAACATGTTTTTTAGTTCCTAATGCTTAAAACACTGCATACATTTAGATAGCATCGTAACTGTACAATAAGCATAATACAATTACAGTGATAACTAAAACCTTTTTAGGGTTCCGTACCCAAAAGGTTTAACCGGACCCTATTACTAAGACTCCGCTGTCCGTTTGTCTGTCTGTCTGTCACCAGTTATCCAATTGAAATTTTCACAGATGATGTATTTCTGTTGCCGCTATAACAACAAATACTGAAAAACAGAATCAAATAAATATTTATGTGAGTTTGTTGCTCGGTTTTGTCGATATTGATAACGGCTACAGGCAGACGCTTGAAATATTCACAGAATATTTAGTTATATATGCACTTTAAATATAAATGATATAATTAAATAAAATTTAATATTTAGGGATCCCACACAACACACGTGCTTTTTTCCAATGAGTTTTCTCGGTTTTTTGTCGATAGCAGGTAGAAAATTGAAATATTTATCATAGATAATGTACGAATCCCGTCATGCGCGAGTCTGACCCGCGCTTCGCTGGTTTTTTGTTGTACGTAGTAATAAACGCCATAACACTTTTATGCGGCGTTTACTCTTTACCGATTCTACCTAATAAGGGTAGAAAGGCAATAATGAATACAATGCCTTAATGTTTTCAATGTAATAATTTTTAATGTAATCTAAAACCTAATTACATTTTAGTCTTGTATGATCTTAAAATTAAAATCTTGTATCACTTCATAAAACTTACGGTCTAATGATTTGAAAACACATGATTTAAATATCAATCTTAGTGCAGTTGCTAATGTTTTTCTAAGTATTTTGTTGGTGTAAAAAAGTTCCTGCCATCAATTTTATAGTTGTGTTAAAGGAACTGTGCCATGAAAATAGAAATGTTAGAACGTCAACTTCAATATTGCTTTTCAAGTGAGTTTTAAAGTATTTTATTAAATTGTTGCGGATACGTATTTCAATAACTTTCTGCCAAATTGCTTTATTTTCAGTTTTTATCTTCTAATGCAATGCTAATTAGACATTATATTAAATTGAATAAAATGTTAATTGTAATAAATAAGCAATAACTACCTATTTCATGTAAAAATATTAAATAGGCAATAAATTGTGTAATATCCGACGAAAGAGTCCTGGGTCCTATACCACGGGTCAAGAGCCTAGTTTGGGAACCAGGTGCTCAATTATAACCCTATTCTTGTGAATGCTATTTTTGTCAAATAAATGATTATTTATTTATTTATTATTATTATTATTATTTAATACTCGACTGACCACGAAAAGGGCTATCACGATATTTTTACGACACATGGACAGACAACAGTGTAGGCCCAGTAAATTTGGTGCTCGCATGAGTACCTCGGTGGCCTAGCGGTCATGGCATGACAACCCGTGTCAGAGCACGGGTTGTCAGAATACGCAGTTTTGAATTCCGTCGATATAATAAAGTTTCTTAAAAATTGCAAAATATGTTAGTTATGTTATTATAGGCTGTCTATATTTTTTTGTGTCAATAGGCGACGAGACGACCATGTTATTTGCCTGATGTTAAGCGTCACGCTTGCCCATAACAGCTCAGTGCTATTCAGAATTTTGAACTACAACAGTTCATAACCCTGCAAGGCAATGCACTGCCCTCGTCACCCTGAGCTGTGAGATATTAAATCTCTTGCCTATAAAACGTTGCCCTTTAAATCCAAAAATGTTTACACTACTGCTTCACCGTTGAATAACTGCCAAAAGTGTGGTATTTCCCCGGTAGACTGCAAAAGTCCTACAAAATTTAGGTGTTCACCAAATTTTTTTTATTGGTTCTTACTTCTCAGGGACAAAAACCTAAAAACCAATGACCATTGAAGTAGATGATTTCTTGAGTGTACACCATTCCTAGTAAATGCCTTGCGACCGTGTATATACGACGTGTATATATGTGACCTATATGGGACGTGTAATTTGTGGGCATCCATTGGACTTATCATGGTGCCACGAGATGGTCGCCTCGTCCTTTGTTATCATAGTTGTAGATGTTTGTGAAAGTGGGAGACATTGTCGCAGGCATTATTGGAACTTAATATCTAGCCAATGTCCTTCTCACTTCTCTTCTTCTTCTTTTGAGGCTTTTAGAAGTTCCGGAGCCGAGTAATTCGAGTAAGCCATGCACAATATTGTCCCTGGGTGATTCCATTCAGCTTATATAATTTGCGATAAGACCCTTCGCAAGTCGTCTTGTTAGGTACTTGCGACAAATATTCTATTTTAATGATGTTACTGTTCTTAGGTTCAAGGTTAAAAAGCTTATTGAACAGTAGAATATACTATTTACTGAGAATGTAACATACAGGTATGTCACGTGGTCAAGAATGCAAGATAGTGTTAATAATCCTGGGCAGAGACTTAGTATGAACGATTAGCCTGTCTCGTCACCAACATTTATATAATATGTGACTCTACGTAGTTATTTCTTCGCAACATATTTCCTCGAACTATTTCCTTACGCCCGTACATTATTTCGTTTTACGTCCTATTTCCATACTCGTTGGGCGTGAGAGATTTAATGGACCAAAAGATTGCTTCACTCGGGCCCCAAAAAGGTCTTTTAAGCCCTTGTCTATGTAGATGTCTTGTATTTCCTAGATTTATTATGGGAAGTTAATTGGTCACATTTTTGGATAAACAAAGAAATAAACAGAACAAAGTCAACTTTAGTAGTACAGTGTAGTTGGGAAATCCTGCCCTGAATAGTTAATAATTCCAAAGATATAATTATAGCTTCACGTCTACATTACACAGGTGGTTTATTAGGTGTACTGTTATTCATATTCCTTCAATAAGCTTCTGTTGGAGCTGAAGCACTGAAGGAGCATGTTAACGAAGATAACCGTTAAACTTGATAATAAAAAATACACTGTTGCCTCAAAGGATTGGTTGTATTGCATGCACACACACAGAAAAACACATTACAAAACCCAAGACCAAGAACAAATATTTCTGCAATTACACAAATACTTACCGCAGACAGGGATCGAACCTGGGGCCCCGCGCTTCGAAGGTTTATTCACTAACAATGAAGAAGGTAACAGAATTCGTTGGCAATGGTATCGCTTCAACGTGAGGTGTTCATACAAAGGTGCTGTCTGGGAGACTAAATTGGTCGTGCTGTTGTGGAGAGTTAGTTTTCGCAAAATAAGATATTTGGCAGAAAGTTTCTACGGCTTTGTAGGGTTTTGGGTCTCTTTGTCTACTAACTTTTATCATGGTTATATACAAAAAAATATTTACGTATGATTATGATATTGTTTTAAGCGTAGATTTCATATTACACATTTAAAATTCTAATTAAAGCCTTTATTTTTTAGTGAGTATTAAATTATTATTAAGTATTAAACCTCATTTTAATTGGCCACCGGATGTGCTAAATTTGAAAAGTAAAAAGAAATAAGGATTAGTTTGACTGACTCAAGTCAAGATAATAAAATTGAGAAAAGGAGAGGATTCCGATTTCAGATCTAGAGGAGCGAGGATTCCAATTTGGTGTGTTGAGTGAAGGATGGTTTTGATGGCGAATGGTGACAATTGATAAAAGGATGGAATAATGAACCTATCCAAATCTAATTGAAGTTGTAAACTGCTAGTAAACCAAGGGTATTGGTTTGTTGAGTACTCTTGCACTGACGACGCAATCAAAGCGCGTAAGGCATTCAATGGATTCCTAATGCAGAACAAGACGTTGAAGGTATCCCTCGTGCTCTAAACCCTGAGCTGAAGCCTCCCTCGAAGCTAGAAGCTGACTGAAACCTTTAAGTCAAAATCAAAATCATTTATTCAATTTAGGCATCAAAGACGTACTTATGAACGTCAATTTTTCATTATAATGTACTTTAAAGACTACCGCCGCGTTCCAAAATATATAGAGCCTACCGAGAAGAAGCGGCAAGAAACTCGGGGCCATTCTTTTTATATAGATGTTTTTACAATGCTTTTACTTAGGTACTACAAATATTAGCTCCAGTGTGTTGCCTTACAAAAGAGAACATAATAATGGTATCAGTAGAGCAAGACACGCTACACTTTGACATCTTAGTACACGAGTAGATAGATCCTGGAGTGATCAGTCCCAAGCTGTTTTATCCTCCAAGTAATCCGAAATGTTGTAATAACCTTTTTGACTGAGTATAGTTTTAATAGTAATTTTAAACTTATTAATAGGCGAATCTCGGATAAAATTGGGAGCTTTATTATTGAATCGTATACATTGTCCCATAAAAGAATGACTTATTCTGTGGAGACGCGTTACATGTACGGATAGCTTGTGCTTATTTCGCGTGTTGATGGAATGAGCATCACTCCTTTTATCAAAACTGCTAATGTTTTTCTTTACATACATTAGATTTTCATAGATAAACTGAGAGACAACAGTTAGAATGTTTATGTCTTTAAACTTCTGTCTAAGGGAAACTCTGGGAGCTAAACTGTAGATCGCTCGTATAGCCCTTTTTTTGCAGTATAAAAATAGAATTAATATCTGCAGAACATCCCCAGAGCAGTATGACATAAGTCATAACGCTATGGAAATAACTAAAATAAACTAGTCTAGCTGTGTCTACATCAGTTAATAGTCTTATTTTTATAACAGCATAAGTCGCTGAGCTGAGCCTACTAGACATTTTTTTTTATGTGGGGACCCCATTGCAATTTAGCGTCTATAGTAATTCCTAAAAAGACCGTTGACTCCACAAGGTCCTACCCTGTTCCATTCAATTGTATATTGGATTCTACTTGTCTCACATTTGGTGTCGAGAACTTTATACAATTAGTTTTCTTCTTAGGTACTACAAATATCACATTTTATGGGTGGCAGACTGACAGCTTGCCAGAAGTGGAGTATTCCTCTACGTGTGTCAGTTGCTGAACGAATTGACCTTTCGGGAGAACTTACTGTGAGGTTTGAATTCGCCAGGTTACGTATTTTGTTTATTATACTTATATTTATTTCTAAAGTTGCCCTTTTATTTATTTTAGTTAGTGTTCACACATGTCTTAATAGGTTACCAGTGCAGTGTGGGACAGAACGGCTGTAACATTACAAGATGTATGATACGAATTCAATAGAAGTAGAACTCGATTTCGTATATTTTAAATAATGACTGGTTCGTTTCCGGACACTTAAATTCTTCTCAAAGAAGTAAATAATAAAAGAACGTAAACATAATATAAATAGTAATAATAAATATAATAAATTAAAGGTTGTCAAAATTGATATCATGAAAACTAAAGTAGTTTGTACAATATAAATATGAAAAACGAGAACACTATATAAGTCGGGCCGTTGAAATCATAGTTTCAGCAACATGAGATGATGGCCTCATTCAAGAAGAGTTCAGAACGTTCACGGGTGTTTCTCGCTTCGCACTGTGCACATATTAGAAACGATTTAACTTATTTGCGTGAGTACTCGCGTTTTTAAGATTAAAACATACGCCTAATTTTCAGGGGTTTTATAAAATATACTCCTCCTGAGGTTCCTTTTCTTCAATTTCAATACTTACTCTACAGCTAGACTCACCAGTCGCTATATTTGGCCAAAAACACAATAGTTTTCTTAGAAAACGTACTACGATTCCAGGAAATGCGACATAACATGTGGTTAGCCTTGACTACTTTGCCGGCCACTGAAGTACCCGATTGAGGCTATAGCCACCTATAGCTGGCTTGTCTTTGTTTATTTTAACCGTTATTTGGGAACGTAGCGCCATCTATCACACAGCTTGAGAAGCTTTTCGCCACCGAAGCAAGAGTTCTTACTAAAACATTTAATTTTCGTACTCCGCAACGTTTCTACATTTTATAATATAATTTTAAAGGATAGACCTGTCCTGTCTGAGGGTATAGTTTTTCTTAGGGTATACTATAATCGCAAAGATACTGATTGAGGTTTGATGAAAGTAGGCACTTTGTTCTATATGTATGAAATGCGTTGTTCTTTAAAAGCCTGATAATTTTACTTTATTTTCTTCAAAAATTGACCATATACTGGAGCAACTTTTTCCATTATATCATTGAATTTGAAAGAAGAATACCTATGTATAATTTTTTATACCTTATCGATCAGTGTTCATACAGTTCGTTCTATTTAAAACTGCAATTTTGAAATATCTTTTGTAGATGTGATTGTATATTTAGTATATTCGATAAAAAATATGGTAATAAATCTCTTCATAATCCTGGATCCGACACTCCGCCATTTCATGAATTAATGTATTTGATCGGATCCGTCGCAACATAGTAGCTAGATCCAATCTTGACGTAGTCACTTGTTTGCGATTCTTAGAAGAATCTAGATAGAAACATATGTTCTACAAAAAAGGCTATTGATATTGTATAAACCCCACCACCGAGCTCTTAAACTAAGTATTACCTCTAATTTGCACTCAGCGGAAAACACTCAACAAACTCGATCTAATTCCAACCCACGTCTTCCTGCGTAACTTCATTACGTCACTAACGTAACATAAAATAATTTATTACCCCGTTGATTTCTTGAAAAACCCCATTCCTTCCTTACGTCCTTCGCAATTCCCAAAATCAGTGGCGCCCTAAGGATGTAGATAAATGCGCGTCTTCAAGCGCCCTGACACTTTAGCAGGGTACAGAGCGAATAATGACCTCGTCCGGGCTCCTTTCAACTATTTTGTGTGTCCATTTGGGTCAATTGGACCTTCAACTGCTTTGTGCATATTTCCCGTACTAACACATGGCTGAAAGCTTTTTTGCTCGCATCTAGAACGTGGTTTATAGTCGCCGCTCTAGGTGGTTTATTAGCTTTGTGTGGAGTTGTTTGACGCGGATAGCTAAATAATGAAACTTTATCTTGAATAGAAATAGTTTATAAACATGTGGTTGAATTTCATACAGTTTTTGACATATGATAGATGTAAGTTCTTGTAAGATACTCCTATCGCAAAGATGTTTTATTAAGTACTGTTATAAAATTTTAGGATACAAACTTTATGAACTGAAGTAATTTTGTGAGAAACCCTACATTTTAGTACCGTAAACTTGAAAGAGGTAGGATCAAAAAGGAATCCCTGCGACATCATAAAGGAGTCATTTTCTCAGAGCACCACATTTAATTTAATAGACACTTATGTGAAACCCGGATAAAAGGTGAAAGAAGGAAAAACTCGAATGAAAATGTTGTCTTGAGTTCATGACTTCATAAACCACAAGGCTTATCTTGAAAATATGAGTTACACGGACATGAGTCTGGAAATATTTTTTTAAGGTTTTTGGTAGGTGTTTACGGAAAATACAACTTGATTTTCTGAATGAGAAAACTGATAAACACATCTTTAGAATGTTCTTATTAGTCCTAATGTCATCAAGGTACTTGAAATTCATTAACATAAAAATGAAAACTGAGATGAATCACTAATCAAAGATATTATATTCATAATCACATTTATTTTATTCTGTTTTCTCGTGTAAAATGCAGATCTTAAGAATTAAGAATACAGTCAAACTTAAATTCCAGGACCGTGGAGAGCGCTATCGAAAAAAAATTACTAAAGGACCTACTTATGTATCGGCGATCGAGGAATTGAATAAAAAATACTTTATTTATTAATTACAAGCAGTTGTTTACTACAGGAAAGTACAAGCAAGACTAACTTACAAAACAATATTAACAATAAACATAAAATTAACAATAAGCACTTTATGACGTGACAATGGTCGGTCGCAGCGCAGCGTCAGCGGGATTCCTATGGTTGGACCGTGGTAACTTCTCCATCCTTCAGAGAGAAGCTGATCTTACAGCTTCCTCCAGTGTCCTCACTGGGAGATGTATCTTTCTTTGTTGTTATGTATTTGTAAAATTTCCACGATGTTGCGCCTAGCAGTAGGATGCACAAAATGATTGTTGTCCAGCTGGGAGTCGCCATCAACGCAGGCCATTCTATGATCTCTTCGTCTTTTAAATCTTCAGCCCTGTCCAAAAGTTTGTGGATGTTGTCCAGTTCCAGGTCTTCTAGCTTGAGTTGATATTTTATAGCTTCCACTGGTACGATTTGTTTGTGGGGTAATGGTATTATTTCGTTGATAGCTGTAGTTATGGTATGAGTTTGTAGGGTCTTCTTCGTAACTTTAACGCGGCAGTCTTCAGTCAGTGTAATAAGATGGATTCCTGATGTTCTTCTGTATGAAGTCTTGGTCCCGCATTGTGCTCGAATGACCTCTTCTCTAGTCAGTATTACCAGCCAGGTGTTATCTCGTATCTTCTGAAGTTTGTTTTCTGATAGGATCATTTTCGCACGGGTACAATTGGCATCCTTGTGTTGGATAAGAGATATTACGCAGTCTTCCGATGTCTTGATCGGCTTTGTGTTGAGCGTCTCGCAGAGGTTCACACCGTCGGCAACGGGTTTGCAGCTGTCATCTAGGTAGGCGTACTCTTCGCTTCCAAGTGCAAGGTATTTGGATTTAGGAATGATAGTGAGGTGGTTGGTATCAGGGATTGAGTAGAGGTGTTAGGTTAGATCATATATATTTTGATCAATGGAGGGGATTTGTAATATGAATGTTAACGAGTGTTGTGTACTATACGCTTTGACTTTAATTGATCTTTCTAGCTCGTGAATATTATTAAGATTAATTTCGGTTATCGGAACAAAGTCATAATTTAATTTTAATTGAGTCAATTCTTCGATTAAATTTTGTGCGCTTATAATACTAGGGTGCATAACTCCTAACTGGGAAAATGTCATTGCATCTTCCAATATCATTAACTTATCTAATATAATTTGTAAACTAAAATCTATCTGTACATATATATCTAAGTAATGTAACTGGTTAGATAACTCATCCGTTGTTATTGTTACATTTTGTATGTATGATGCTAGTTTTCTTTGATTATCATTAATTTTATCTAACTGAGTTGTAAATTCTTTAACCGTTCTCTCTGCAATAACTAAGGATTTCTTTTGTGAATTTTGAATCCTACTCACTTGACTTCTGATTCCTGAAATTTCAGCTTCGAAATTAAGAGCATCTTGATTGTCTAGGTTGCCAGTGATGGACTTTACAACCGAGCCTAACCCGTTAATAAGGCCACGTTTTTGCCTTACATGTGGAATTATGAAACCGATCTTTTTAGATATTAAAGATAAGCTATGCTCAATCTGATCTTTATAAGAGTTTTGTAAGGCTCCTGACTTCGAAGTGGGCTTTCCAGATGATTTAGTACTTGCAAATAGTGCCATTAACTTAATAGCTGTTAGGTGTAGATATGTTATATTATAGACACAAGCTAAGTTAAAATTATCTACTTGTCTGACGATCTGTCCTTGTTTAAGCAATAGGATTCCTTGTTCGTTACTGACTGGGTTAAAAATCACGTCTGCTGCTGCGTGGAGCATGATGGCTCCGGCGGTGAAGGCCCTGGAACAAGGTGAGGCCTTCTTAGGAGTTTGAAATGAACCCTAATAGATTTAGAGTTCGGGTGGTTACCTACTATCTCGGCTACGTTATTAGGATGGAGGTGAATAATTTTATACGGACCTTTGAAAACTGGCTTCGTTTTATCGTTCCTTGCTGTCTTCGCAACCTGTTTGTAGACTGTCTCACCTACCTTGAAGGCTATTTCTTCTGCTTCTTTATTACGCCTGGCTATCACCTGTTCTTTGTTATTAGACATGTACGCTGCTACACACTCCTGGACTGCTTCTGCATTTGACTTGTGTTTCAGGACGTAATCTTGATAAAATTCTTTGGGAAAATATAGCTCTAGAGGGTTTCGTGACGCTGTATGTCCATATAACAGTTCGTGCGGAGTATAACCAGTCGCGGAATGTATCGAGTTATTATAAGCTATTATAGCATATTTCATTACTAGCTGTATGGGGTCGTCTTTATTAGTCATACGTTGGATTCTTATTATTTCGGCTAGGGTTGAATGCAAACGTTCTACAGGGGAGTTAGAGTTAGGGTTGTAAGGTGTCGTAAAATGGATATTTATATCATGTAAAGCGCATATTTCCTTAATAACGTCATTGTCAAATTTACTGTCTGAGTCAGTCGTGATTTTCTGAGGAAGTCCGAGTACAGAGATAACGTGCAGTAAGGCTTCGGCTACATGCACGCTACTAGATGCGTTCAATGAAATCGCCTGCGCAAATTTTGAGAAGTTGTCTATAATTGTCAAAAACGTGCCTCCACCTGTCGAGTATATGTCCATAAATAAATGTTCCATAGGCTTTCTTGGTGTCTCTGTGAGAGCTAAGGGAGGTTTTAAAGGATTTCTTTCGTACTTGGCTTTTAGACAAGTGTCGCACTGATTAATGTACCTTTGAATACTTAATAACATATTAGGCCAATGATAATTTCTATGAAGTTGTTTAAGAGTTTCTTGAATTCCACGATGGGTAGTTTTGCCTTCGTGGTATTTCTTAATAAGTTCTTGTTGTTCTGACTTATTTTCGACTAAAGTAACACGAGTAGTGCATCTTATGAGTTTTGGACCTCTTTCGTTAAATATAGTTGTATAGACTCTAGAAAACGCTAAATACAATTCGCCATTGTGGAAATAGCAGTGAAACACACGATCAGCTATGGTATGTTCCTTTAAAAACTTTATTATTTCTTGTTCAGTGTTGTTGATTGGGATAAACACGTCTTTGATAACTGTACGTGAGTTCGTTGACCTATCTTCTACTCTATATACTGAGCCAGGGGTAGATCTTATGTGAAATTGTTTTAGTTGTCTGTCTATTGCATCTGATAGAATGGGGATACCATTATTTTCATTATCTGGTTGAGTGTGATTAGTGCTGACTAATTGTTCTTCGCCTATTGTTACTATTGTCATACTATCTGACGCCTGATCGACTGGAGGTTGTAGAATAGTCTCTGTATCCATAGCTAAATTTTCAGTCTCGTTTCTATTATTCCTACCACTAGTACTTGCTATTGGTATATCTTGAATTTCTGTTACCGGTTCCGGTTCGATTTCGTCATGACTTTCCCTGCGTACATTTTCGAATATTCTACCTATAATTTCGTCATCGTTATTATCTTCGAAGTTGACCGCTAAAGAGTCCATACTATGATGGTATATCTTTGCCCTAGATAACGCGTCCGCGTTTGTATTTTGACGTCCTTTCTTGTACACAACTTTATAATCATACTCAGCTAGCTTTAAGCGCCAGCGAGTTAGTTTTGAATTCGGGTCTTTAAGCGACATGAGCCACGTGAGAGGTCTATGGTCTGTATATATTGTAAATTTGCGACCATAAAGATAGGGCCTGAAGTATTTTATTGACCACACTATTGCCAAGAGTTCTTTTTCTATGGTAGAATAGCGGGACTCAGTGTCTGATAAAGTACGTGATGCGTACGCAACAGGCTTGTCAGATCCTACTTTGCCTTGTGAAAGCACCGCACCTAGTGCCACATCAGATGCATCCGTAGTAAGGATGAACGGTTCGTCAAAATCGGGGTACTGTAAGATGGGGTCGTTCGTGAGAATTTGTTTGCATTTATTAAAAGCTTCTAGAAACTCTACGCTATGTAAGACTTTACCACCCTTCTTTAAACATAATGTCATTGGCTTGGTTAACTTTGCGAAATCCCTAATAAATTTGCGGTAGTAACCAACGAGTCCTAAAAAAGACTTTACTTCCTTTTGGTTCTGGGGTAAAGGGAAATCAAGGACAGCCTTTATTTTGTCTCTGTTAGGCTTTAGTCCTTCGTCAGTAAGTTCATGACCTAAAAAGTTAACTTGTTTCTGAAGGAACTCTGACTTATCAAGTTGAACTTTGAGATTATGTGTTTTAAACCGATCAAATACTTCGCGTAGCCTCTCTATGTGTTCTTGCAATGACGTAGAAATTATAATGACGTCATCAAGATACGTATAAACATTAGTTAGGCCCCTAAGGATGTGATCCATTAAGCGTTGGAATGTACTTGGCGCGTTTTTTAAACCAAAAGGCATGCGCAAAAACTCATAATGCCCGCGTTCGGTAGAAAATGCTGTTTTCTCCACATCGTTGGGGTGCATTTCGACCTGATGGTACCCACTCGCGAGGTCAAGGGTAGTAAAATATTGAGCGCGTCCAAGTCTGTCTAAAATGTCATGAATGTTCGGTAATGGGTACTTGTCTTCAACTATCCTATCATTCAGTCTCCTATAGTCTATAACAAGCCTCCATTTAACTTTACCTGATGCGTCTGGTTTCTTTGGTACAATGTGTACTGGACAAGACCAAGGTGATATACTTTCCCTAACGATACCTTGTTTCATCAAGTCGTCAATTTGTTTACGGATTTCAATACGTTGTTGTGGGGCTTGTCTGTAACTGCGTACAAAAATCGGTGTTTCGTCTGTTAATCTAAGTTCATGTTTGACTGCATGCGTAAACGTTAACGGTATATTTTCAGAATAGAATATTTCACGGTAACGATAGCACAACTTTATGATTTGACGCTTCTCTTCGTCATTCATGTGACTTGTTCGAATTTTTTTTAAATTCTCACAAAGTCCTGCGTCAATGTCTATTTTAACATCCAATGAATTTAATTTAAGAGCATCATCCGTAGTTTCAGAATAGACCTCTAACTCTATCGCACTCTTTTCCGGGATAAACTTATTTTGATCATTATAGTTAATGATAGATGTTTTAAAAGAGCCGTTTTTAACCGTTACGATAGCTGCGGGAGATTCTAATCCGTCTGACCAATAGTGTTTGTCCTGTATGTATTGTCCGTCCATGTAATGCGTTTTGACAGTTATTAACTTTTCGCATTTAGCATCCACTTTATTTTTCTGCAATGGGTAGTTGAAGTAGATCGGAATATTGGCATTAGTTGTACGTAATATGTTGCTATTTAAGTCAATATTACTTTTAAGGCATCTCAATAAATCAAAACCGATTAGTCCTTTATATTTTGGGTCAAAGTCAAATATTAAAAATTTATGTATTTTGTCCGTATTAAATGCTGGTGGTAGCGGGAGATAAACTACGTTATTATGACGCGAAACACTGTGCGCGGTGGCAATTTGAAAGAGTTCGTGTTCCACACAATACTCGAAAATAGTATTATATATAACGTCTGACGCAATAACACTCCTACTAGCTCCAGTATCAACTAGGAACTTACCTCCTAGTTCAGGCAACTCGATATACGGCAGATGGTCTCTATCTTGTAGGTTGATTTTTACTAGCTCTGATCTTCTTGGTTCCTGTCCATGTAAAAATCCTGTTGAAAATCCGCCTCAGGTTGCTGGTCTTCTTCCTGTGCGAAATCGCATTCCTCCTGTGGGTAATAACTATTATAGGGCTCACCGTTAAATGATGACTGGTCCTGTGTGTGGTTCTGCGAGTAGTACAGCTCTTCGACGGCAAACTGCGGTTTCTCTGGTTTCGACACGGACCTCATGGTAACGTCCGAGCTCTTTTGCGGTAGGTTTACCTGCTGAGGTACATTGAACTGCCGAAAGTTACCGCTATTGCTTCCTCGAAAATTACCTGAATTACCAGTACGTAAATTAGATACATTACCTGCACGTGCGTTGTTGGATGTGCGATTCTTCCAGGGTAGCATTGATTGTACCCACTGTTGTCTCTGCTCTGGTGTCATGTTATTTTGTTGTGGTACAAAATTTGGTTGAGGTTGGTGGAAGGCCTGAGTTTGGGGTTGAAACGCTAAGGGTTGCGACCCTCTAAAGTTCCTATATTGCAAAGTTGAATGCGGAGGACCCCTAGAGATATCCTTTTGCTTAACCAAGGACGTAGATGGCGCGACATAATTTTGCCTGTTATGAGTAAGCCGTGCCTCTTCCTGTCTAGCAGCCACAATCGCAGATTCCAGTGTACCTGGCCTAGCTATCCTTACTCCAAGGGAAACATGGAAATCGAGTTGATTGATATATTGTTCAATAACCATTTCCTCGTAATACGACCGATTTGCGTGTTTCCCTACTGAGTAGAGGGTGTCGAGCGTCTCTCGAAGTCGCCGTCCAAACGACTCAGCATCTTCATTTTTATTGCGGCGAGTTCTAGTGAGCTCTTGCATGACTTGAATTTCATTTCGCGGTTCTCCTAAACGTCTAACCAACGCGTTTTTAATTAAATCCCAGGTTGCGAGGGACTCCTCATACGCTATCGCGTCAATAGCGGCTCCACTTAATTTACTTTTTATTAAGCATATGAAAGCCGGGTGCGAACTAGATGTTTCGTTCATTAACTTAATTATGTGCTCTACCTCACGTATATAATGATTCAGTAGCTTCGGGTTACCATCAAATCGCGGTAATAATTCTGCAATAAATTTAATATCGGCATCGCACTCTTTGAACGACATAATGCACGTATCAAGTTACTCTATTGTTTTATATTATCAATTATTTCCTTATAACCGAATAGGTACTAGCTTATGACAATGTTTATCGCGATTTTAGCTATAAACTTAAACACTCCTTAACAAACTAATCACATATAAAATAAGACAGGAAATATAGCAGGAAACTTGGAAATAGCGAGAGTACTCACCAAACCAGCTTCTGCATCTCTTGTCGAGTCCTGAGTACCTCGTGGGGATAGCCAATGCTCCGGGTCTCCTCACGGTGTCCTTCTTAAACTTCTTTTGTTCCTCTGGTGACCGCCTGTAGGTTCTTGAACACGGTTTGCAACTTGAAAATTGCCACTTATAGAGTCTGGAAGAGCTTGATTCTGAACTCCTAAGTGCCGTGAAAATACCGACTGCGCCACTTATGTATCGGCGATCGAGGAATTGAATAAAAAATACTTTATTTATTAATTACAAGCAGTTGTTTACTACAGGAAAGTACAAGCAAGACTAACTTACAAAACAATATTAACAATAAACATAAAATTAACAATAAGCACTTTATGACGTGACAATGGTCGGTCGCAGCGCAGCGTCAGCGGGATTCCTATGGTTGGACCGTGGTAACTACCTATATATTAATATTTATATGTATATAAATATATTTTATGAGAGCCTGAGATTATATTGCATTTTATTATTTAAACTACAAAGAAGGTACGGTTAATGGCGGACAAGTCCTTCAATTTTAATCTCGTCATGCTCTTTGTGCTGCAGGACGATATCGAAAACCAATTGGACTTAGCTACTTTAATAACTACTAAATTTAATTACTATCATAAAAGTAAAGCACTCGTAATCATGGATGACACATATGCTTTTTTATAGGTTCGCTGAAATTCTAAGGCAATCGTGACATTTTTATGCAAGCCGGCAAATGACAGTGCGCCGTGTCATAGCCACGGATAGTTCGCATCGTTCCCTCTGATGACCCGACGTCCGACCCCTTGGGCGGCCTAGTATCGTACTAGTGAGGGCGCTGTTGTTGCTCGTGTTATCGATAACTTCAGTTTTGAGTAAAACTAATGTCAGTAAGTGTTTATTGTATTAGTTAGTGAGGTACCAATTGCTACGATTCTTCGTTCATGTAATCAAATTGTATATTTTGACAATTAATGTAAAATAGTAAAGATAATTAATATATATATCTAGAGTAGCCTGCATTGTTATTCTTGTTGATCAGGTGTCGGTCTCCTTAGGTAGCCGAGTGTCAGACTAAAATAATTCAGCTAGTTACAACATAGCACAAAAACATTACATAATTAGTATAGTCCAATAGACTGTTATCAATAAGATGAGTTAAAGAATGGACAGTGCGCCATGTATACTGTTAACTGCCATTGCTGCTGCTGCAACTGCAGATAGCAACTAGCTGACGACCTTGCTTTGACAGTGAAGTGTTTGCACAATGAATATACCGTAACGAATTAAATAATATAAATGAGCAAGTTTGGGAAGGACGAGTCAAGCGCTTCGTAGAAGAGAACGCCTCAAAGAATCCATACTTGTAAAGGTAGGACTCTTTTGCAAGACTTGGATTTGGTAGGTACCACTTCTGTGCCAATGTTCTGTAATGTGCAAGATTCTGTGTTAGGGTTTGAAAGGCATTGGCACAAGATACATTAAATTTGATAGTACAAAGATTATTGGTGTCAGAATGATAAGCAAATTTTAATTTAAAATATAAGGTTTGGTCACATTTCTACTGTCATGGGCACATTTTAGAATCAAGTGAACGAACTCATGATTTCCAATACTTTTCGCTTTATAAAATTTCGTGTACGACAAGTTATGCGCTGTATGATGCTTATATTTCCTGAGAGAGTTTAAGTCTCTTCAAAATTACCTACGCATTATCGACAACAGGCAACCCTTTGTTACGGCAATGCGGACAATTCGGGGACGTGGACAAATGTGCCCAGCGACTCGCCGTGACACGTTCATTGAGCTTTCATTTGGGCAATTTTCGACTAAATCCCGGCCAATCGGACGCTCAGCTTGCCAACCTAACTGCTGCCCATTTGGCAGAATAAATACTTGCCTTTGACTCAATTTGAAATCGGAATGCACTACTTTTGTGAATGGTTAACCACAACACCGTGTTAAACAACACAAAAGGAAGGAGTTTTTTAAAACATTAAAACATAATGACGTAATTCAACGTTTTAATATTTCTGGGCTTATTATAAAAACACCTAACAATCCGACTCATAATGATACGTTGCTAACGTTCCAACATTATCCTAATATATGAAAAAGATAACGATGAAAACAAAGCTATAGCTGCTCCAGCATTACCAAAGGATCCGTTTTATATTCTAGAGCACGTAACCTAAATTCCGGCCACAAAAACAATGCCATATTAGCAAACAAGAGGGGCGAAGATAATCAAAAATTCACACATACTATAACTTTTATTTTTCCACGCTGGCAAATTGAGCGCCATTTCTCGTGCAACACACGACGAGACTTTATCAAACATTGGAGGAGACTTGAACATGATTATAAGTGTACGTGCTTCGAATTCGGTTCTAAGTCGAAAGGAACCGTGGCACATCAAAGAAACTCGCACAACGCTTTGATTTTGATAAAAAGTGTTCTTGTTATCGGTATTGAATAAATTTCCTCTTTGTGTACGTTCGTTATGCTACTTCTTATAAGATAGAGTGACATAAACAGTTTGACTTTTTGCATTGTAATGTTTATGTAAAATTATTTTCATTCGGCCTTTCCTATTTTGACTGAAATATTAAGTGATAAAATATTATGACTGTGCAAACAATGATTAGCCCTAAAATTGATGTATGACTACCAGAAGCATTTTCAACTGAGCGTTTGTGTGCTTTGGAAAACATGGAAGTGACTCCTTGTTGTTTTCGTAGAACGACAGTTGTAAGGTCATGTCGCAAGCCTTCAAGCTTGCAAGTTTAGAAATTCCGACACTATGGTTGACCAACCCTATCCGCCAACTCACATATGACTCGCGTAGTGGATCGTCCAATCAGTGGGAAAGTTATGGGTCAATTATGCTATGCTTTGATTATAATGCTATTTTATTTATTTTGATTTGGATAACTACAAAAGAACTTGCAAAAAAACTGATTGTGCCTGAATTTCACACACACGTTGCATTTCCTGGAATGGTAGTATGTTTTTTGAGAAAACTATTGTATTATTGGCCGAATATAGCGACTGGCGAGTCTACAGGTACTAAAAAGTGGAGCGCGCGTAATTAAACCTCTTTCTGATTTGCATTTTCTCAAAGCTCTTGGTTGTGGCTCCATACACAACTATCAATGGTATGGCCCTTGGAAACTAGAGATAGCTTCTCTAGGTTCCACTTGGGTAAAAACCTGTCTGTCTGGCGCGTCTATGCGTTGCGAAGGTGAGCACTTTGCACTTCAGTAAGCTTGCGTGTACCTTACCCAGGGACACGAATTAACCCAGACCGGAGAAAAGTTTTTGTAATACGGTCAAGCTGGTAGAATAACTTTCACATTGGGATATTGATAAGTTGCAGCATTTAAAGTGTCGGCAGAAGAAGAACGACATCGAAACAGGGCATTTGTTAGCTACCTTATTAGCAGTTTCACAGCGACGGCATGGCTGATAACTGCGATGATGGAAGCCTGGAGAAATTACCGTCATTATTATTCCTTAGTTAGACATCCTTGGGTGAAACAAAATTAATGGAAAGACAAAACAGTTAAATTAATGCGAGTAAACTGTTGTTGATTAAATGAAACAGGGCTACAAATCTACGGACGGAAAACCAAACTATAACAATTTAGATAGACAAGTCATTGCTTCGATATGTTCGATAAGAATTTTATCCCAAAAAGGCTGCGTTATATCCTTATCGAGGTGTAGGTAACCCTAATTTTGGCGCCATTCAACCTAACGCTCCTCCTCGCTTCGCTCTTCATCGCACCTATCGTGACTTTGCCTTAGACTCGTCATGAAAACTGAATACCATTAAACATACTTACATCACTTTGTTAACGGAATTATACCAAAATATATAAGTATGTCAAATCATCGATATATCGAAAAAAATATGATACTTAAACATTATGTAATATTAGTAGTATATAAAATTATAGTATTACAGTTGATCGATATATCAAGTGCTGGTATAGATTCTAAATTATAAAACAACTATAACGTATATCAAATAAAATTATATCAACTGTCCGTTACCGCAAAAGTCTTTTATATCCAGTGAAGGGTATTTAAATAAAACTCTGTAAAATGAATTTCGAACAGTCCCGCACCCGGATAACTTGTAAAGCATTGCATCCTTATACCAAAGAAAAAGAAAATACTCCAAAGGAAAGCCGATTTGTCAGCGTAATAATTTAATACAGGTATAAATAGAAAACGAAGTTAGTGTTATTGTAGTTTTTTCATACTTTGCAGTAGTGGAGAGGTCCACTACTGCAAAGTATGAAAAAAGTTTCGTATGTTTTGAATAATTGTTATGAAAGCAGACCTCGAGAAGTCTTTGGCTATGAATAGCTAATGTAAGTTGACCTCTACGTATTTCAGTTTTTGATTATAATTATAAGCATATATTTTCTAAATATAAAATTACAATAAGTAACATAGTGTTTCCAACCTTTTAAGATCTCACGCACAACTGGCATCATATCACGCATTCGCGTGTTACAATTCTCTATATTCGCATCCGTATTCATACTACATTTCTCATTTTACGTATTATCCCTATTTGTTTCCACGCTTACCACCTGCGATGGAACATTCACCTTTATTACTACAACATTAAAGTACTTTTTAGTGTTTAATGAAAGGATCCAGTACCAAGACTTTTATTGCATAATGTCACGTAAAGATCCCAGGTGTGGAATGCTTTTACGTGGAAAACAGAGGATAACTTGGCGCTTGTTTATAAAGGAAAGCTGACCACCTCGACTAAGCGCTTATTATGTCACTTACATTCTATTTCAAACCAAAAATATAACAGTTTGGCGATTGTAACTATTATATGTAATTAATTAACCAACTTTAATTCTATTAAAGTTATTTTTATAACATGTGGCACCTGAACATGCATTTTTAGAATTCTGAAGTTAGTTGCTTAGTCAAACCTTAACGACATTTAAGAAGCAACAAGTTTTATTGAAAATAATAATCATTTTGTTTTATTACTTAGTGCATCCGACAAAAGGTTATTATAATTTTACAATATTTCATAATTAGTTTTTCCACTACATTCTTTTGTTTATTGTAAAAGAGCACACAGTTCTCTAAGAAACAAATAAATGATAACAAGACACATATTGTAATGTTCGATGACCTAAGTCGATTGTCTTCATACTAATTTTTCATTATTGTGTTACGTGCGAACGTGAAAACTAATACGTAATGAAGGAGCATTTGAAAGAATATTCTCACGAATGAACAGGATGTCACTTTAAATACTTAATTACCATATCATTGTTCTAGGTTCTAGGTATTCCATGCTCAAGTTTTACGAATATTGGCTTAGTAAAAAAGCTCTATTTTTTTCTTACTTAACTAGCTTCTACCCAAAACTGTATCGACGTGACATACGAATCTTGCAATCTCTCTAGAACCACCTATTAAATTGGAATACAAAGTAGCATATGTGTTAATCGTGGATCAAAGCTAGGTATGTTTATTCTTAATATTATATAAATCCGATGAGTTTTTCTTCGTGAAAAAGTAACAAATAAAAACATTTACTCACATACTCACTCCCTCGCTCAGAAATATCTGCGTTTATGATATTAATGTGATCAGCTCTCCTGTTTATCACATAATATATTTAGTTTAATTAATTGATAAGGTACCTATTCTCTAATCTAATTAAAATAACACCACGATATAAATTTTCGGATAAATGTACATAATTTGGTAGCAAAATTTTACGGTAACTGTTTAATTTAAAACATTAGATATGGAGACTTAATTCAATTCCCAATTCACAATACAAAATGCCACGCTCTAATAAAACTTCCTCTTCAAATTGTTTTCACAGTCCATTGCATATTCCAATTTCAGTGATAAATGGGTTGTTAAGTTTATCAGAGTTTTAATTTACACCCCATAATAATTTAAAGTGAATATACTATTGTATTATGTGTTGTATCCGCCAGGTGTATGGTACTGGAGCGTGAAAAGTCGTGTTAGCATTTCGAAATGCCAGTCTCCGTTCTAGCACCGTTGAATTATTGCTCCTTATTTTAATGTACTTGTTTTTCTTGAACGCTAACAGTTAAATAGATGTGTTTATTTTAATTTGGTAAGCATTTAAGCATATGATCCAAGGAAAAGTTTACCATAAACTATGAACAGTTGACATTTATTTATTTATTTAATTCAATACAGAATGGCTTACAGCTAATGCCAAGACATCACAATGTCATACGGTCACACACAGATAATACAGTTACACACAGAAAAAATAAAAACACATAGATATAAAATATAAAATGTCACAAAATAATTCTAGTAGTAACTAGATTTAAATATGCATAATAATATGCATTGTTTATAATTTTAATAAATTTGTCAGCAAATATGTCAACATCATTACACTGAACGAGCATGTGACCGAGTAAAATGCGAGCACGTACAGTTGGAGCATTACGGGCGCGACGGGTACGCGCGGAAGGTCTCGTCAAAAGTCGCGGCATCCTTCTCGGCGCGACTTCTCTCGGAACCCACAGTGCAATCCGATATAGAGCAGCCTGATTGTCCACAGTATTGTGCAGAACTGAACAATAATGCACCACAATCAATAGCTTCCGCCTCAGAACCAACGTGTCTAAACCAACCATACCTGACACAAACAACGACGGGTATAAAAACGGATAGTACCCATACGTTTGTTTGTGCAACCATCGTGCAAACTTTCGTTGGATCTTCTCAATCATAAGCGAATATTTAGCTTCATAGGGATCCCAAACCACCGCACCAAACTCGAGGATACTTCGGACATACGAGTTATAGAGCACCTTAGCTACCTTAGTGTCATCAAATTGGGAAGCCACTCTGATTATGAAACCAAGAGTTTTGTTTGCCTTTTTGCAAATTGTGGTTAAGTGCGTTCTAAATTCCAGCTTACTATCCACTGTCAGCCCTAGGTCACGAATTTCCTTAACTCTATCAATTGGAGTGTTATGCAAGGAATAATTAGCGTGCAAAGGAGAATGAGAGCGGGAGAAAGTTATTACCTTACATTTCGAAGAGTTAAACGGCAAATGATTACAGTCACTCCACTCAGCCACAGCGTCTATGTCCCTCTGTAGGGCTGTGGTGTCATCCACCCCATTAACAGCTAGGAATAGTTTGAGGTCGTCCGCGAACATCAGACACTTCGCAGTGCTAATAACCTTTGGCAGGTCATTTATCATCATCAGAAATAAAGACGGCCCCAAAGTACTACCTTGGCTCACCCCTGATCGCGTGTAATATTCACCAGATTCATGACCAGCCACTCGAACATACTGTCTCCGATTGCTCAGGTATGAAGAGAAAAACTTTACGAGCCGCGGTGTGAACCCTATTTCCGCTAATTTAAAAAGCAAAATGTCATTATCGACCAAATCGAATGCCTTCCTAAAATCAAAATATGTTGCATCAACTTGCTTACCAGCATCCATCTCTGCAGCAACATAATCAAATAGATTAACGTGATTTGTTGTGGTCGATCGTGCCCTACGAAACACGTGCTGGCAGTCGTCTAGAACAGAATGGACCTGCTGGCCAATCCGACGATCCAAAATAGATTCGAAAATCTTACCAAAAACAGCGAGCACCGCAACAGGTCTATAAGTAGACACATCTGAGCCGGAGCCGGCCTTGGGGATTGGAGTGACTCTAGAAGTCTTCCAACATTGCGGATAGTTCGACTCGCTTATAAAAATTGTAAAGAAACAGTAGCGGCAGCTTCAATACCCGCACATAATCCTTTACAAAAAATGCTGGAACTCCATCTGGACCAATCAAGGAGCTAGTTTTTAGGTTTTTTACTGCCGAAAGTAGGTCAGCTTTATCCACGCCGTTGACTGCGATTCGCGCGGAGTCGAACCCGTCACCGTGACGCGCTGCTTTTTCTGCATCTAATTGAGGTACTTCAGGCTGAAACACGGATTTAAAGTAACCTGCAAATGCTTCAGCAGCCTCCGCTCCTTGTACCTCGACACCATCCTTAGTAAACACATCGCAACGCTGCCGATCTTTCTGCTTGTCCTTCACGTATTCCCAAAACTTACCTGGTTCATCGATGATTTGCTTTCCAGTGGCTTGGATATGCTGCTTGTACGCATCATCAATCAATATTTTTACATTCGCCCTATAATATTTGTACAGTTCCTTGTTAAACTCTTTCCCTTCAGACTTGTACCTAACGAAATGATAGTACTTATTTTTAATGTTCTGAATGATTTCCGGCGTGTACCATCTCGGATATACAACGGCTCGAACACAGAAGTGATTTTTTAACAGGTACGTGGGCACTCATACATTTATACAATGTCTGATAGAAGACTTCAGCAGCGGAATTTACGTCTTTGGCACCAAACATGTCTGACCAGTCAAATTCAGCCACAGCCGCATATGACATCTATGACACTGATCTCCAAAAGTTATAATCAGGAAGGCTGCATATATGATTAGATCAAAAAAGGACAACGGAATGTTTAGGCTATCTACATATCACACAAAATAGTTTTTGTGTGTGTGCCTAGGCATAACTACGCTCGCAAACACCGATAAAATATACTCTTCACGTTTGATAAGTACAAACATTAACAAATAAACTAAAATAGTTACAAAAAATTAACACAAAATAAGCTTTTATGATCGAGTCATCTAAAAATCAAAAGGTCAAAGTAACGTAATACCTAAAACGCACAATATCTGATTTTCAAATTGCTAAAATAGCTTTAGGTCTCAGTAGCAAAAGGCCTGAAATGCGTTATGTCTGCTTTGCTAATTATCTAAACCTTCTTATGTCTAACTAGCAGTATGCCTAAAATGCACAATGTTTGTTTATCACATCGCTCATTTGGTAGATAAACGACGGAATTGAATTTTGCAGCAGCGCTATTTTAATGGGTTTTTTTTTTGGAGTTATAATATCGATAATTGGTGAGCCACTGTTGGTAGGGTTATGAATAAGTTATGCATACATTAGAGCAGTTTGTTTATTAATTAAGGAAAACCTGTAAATAATATCCCGCTCATCAAAATGACATAAGAAACTGCATGCATATTCATGCAGTTTCTTATGTCAATACTTGGTGAGGTTCGTTGGTAATAAGAGTATTTGAAACACAATTCAATGAATCCGTTTAACTGTATTACAGCTTTGGCATTACAGCTGTTTATGGGAATTTGACTATAAGGGCAAATTGCGTTTAAGACACTGTCCAACTTAGGCGAACTGAGTTTAAAGTTTATTGACATTTAACCATTCTGCGTCCT
The DNA here is from genome assembly GCA_917880725.1 of Selenia dentaria. Classification (NCBI taxonomy): domain Eukaryota; kingdom Metazoa; phylum Arthropoda; class Insecta; order Lepidoptera; family Geometridae; genus Selenia; species Selenia dentaria. The sequence continues at coordinate 11,262,017 of OU862888.1, read as the reverse complement.
AGGTATTTCAAATCTTAGGCAACACGAGATTAATACATTAAACTTATCAGCGATATTACTTTATAGACATTCGCGTTAGGCATTTTGCTAAAAAGGCTAAAAACGTTTTAGATGACACGCTAATGGGGGAAAATAAGAAAGCATACCAAAACGAACATACCTTGTGAAAATTCAGTCAATAAAAAAACCGTTGACAATACGTATCTTTCTTATTTTATATTGTTGTATATTAATTCTGTTAATCTAAAAGAGTTATGTCAATATCATTGCAATTTTAGTAATGGACGGGATTCGAACCCGCGTATACCGACAATACGTGTCAGGGTTCGAATCCCGTCCGAGGATGTGTATTATCTACCGACTTCCAAAAAAGAGGAGGTACTCAATTTGTCTGTATTTTTTTGTTTGATACCTCATCACTTTCGACTGGGTGAACCGATTCTCAAAATTCTAGTACTTCCCATGTGGCCCCATTTAAATTTCATCTAATTCTATGCAGTAGTTTTTGAATTACGCCACAATAACTGAATATAATGGAAGTCGTTCAAAGGAACGGAATTTTTCAAATTGTACTTGTTTTCACTAAAATTGCATTGTTTGGTCTCGCGAAGCATTTGTTAGTGCTTTAAAAACATACACGTATAATAAAAAAGAAGAGCAAAGCTATATATCTAGGTAGTAATTTTAAACACAAATAATCGAGTCAATTAAAGGCACTAGAATATCTAATTAAATTCCGCTGCTCAAGCGTTATCCTGGATTAGTTCAAACTTGAGGCTTGAGAAATGCACAGTAGCTAATTCAGTTCATAGTCATGCAGTCCTAAAGCAGCTGCGAAGTATAGATCCTCACACTATTGATCAGTGGCCCGAGCACGAACGTATACAGTACAAACTATGAGTGGTCTGTGTCACTATTGTACTAAATAAATGACAGTTTGTACTAAATACGTTAACGATGCGATTACGTTACACTTTAGCAAATGTTAGCAGCTTATGACTAGATTTTCGAACGACACATTTTAATAGTGTACTATTGTAACTAGAGTACTTATATCTATATTTATGTTGTATTATACAACTCGCTTCAATTGTAAAATAATAGATGTTTTTCTATAGATGTTAATAATAGTTACACATTAAATTTATTCCTGGCTTAAACTGCAAAATAAAGTTTTGTACAAAACTTGATAAAGGAACAATAGTTAATTCAATGCATGTCCGTGCACTTCCAAAGCTGTCGTAAAACAAGTCGGTTCGCTTGCACTTGGCGACGGACGGTACTCATATTTGAGAATGTGATAATTTCTTATTATTTAAAACTTTTTGATTGCAAGCACCCTTGAAGGTTCAGAAAGAATCGGTGGCTAACTCAGTGCGTGGTCACGCACGCTTGAGCAGTTGCAAACCTCGGGTGGTTCGCTTGCATTTTGTCGGCGTGTGGCAGTATCTCACACGAGACAGTTTTGTTTGGAATCTTTTGCGCGTTGCATTCTACGTTCTTTTCGAGGTTTGTCTGTTTTAAATTGCTATCATGTTAAACTCAAAAACAGAACGGAACACATAAAATATATACACCACATACCACCACTCTCTCACAATTTACCTTCCCCACACACACTTTCACTCAAACACGCCTTATTTCTTACCGTATGACACTAACATAATACGTTTCGTTGCAGCATCTATAAGTACTGTGCTCTAAATTTATTATTTATTTATTTATTTATTGAGTACCAACATGTTATACATTAAGACAATTATAATAAATACAATTCACTACACACTCTGACTAAATGCTAACACAATTATAGGTACCGACTACACGCACTAATATAAACGAGCGGTTCACAAATTAAAGTAGATAATAATATGTACAATTACGAATAAAAATAAATCACATTTTTTGGCCAGTTTTTAAGACGTCATAATAAGTTCAATTTATTGCAATAAATATAAACAATTACAAATATAAGCATAATCCGAAGCAATCCAAAAAAAACATTTGAAACAATTTACAAAATTTTTGTCAATTTATTAAAAGCATTATTAAAAAAGAAAATATTAAGGAAATTACAATAATAATATAATAATATTAATAATAATAAATCCGAGATAATTAAGAAATCAAGAGTATAATAATAATAGTAATCATTCACTGGTTAGTCCTACATGCATTATATTCAATTGTCCAAGTCAATACTGCGGATAGCTTGTTTAAAACTACGAATACTGTCGGTAAAAAGATCCATGGAATACTTTGAACTCAATCTAAGTTCGGTGATAAGTCTATTGAGAGGCGCATTTTTTCCAAGATTGGTATAATATTTGAGGTTTTGATTGAGAAAAAGCAAGATGCCACAAGAAACGCTTCTGTATGCTTTCGAGCCTCTTCTTATACACGTCATAAAAAGGGTTCCAAGCCACACTACAATACTCCAGGCTACTCCGGACATAAGAATTGTAAAGCAAGATTTTTGTTTCCGGATGTTTAAAGTCTTTGCAGTTGCGCAGTACAAAGCCAAGGGATTTTGACGCCTTCGAACAAATGCTATCAATATGAAAGTTGAATTTTAATTCATTATCGATCTCGATACCAAGGTCTCCAATTCTATCTAGCTCTTTCAACATAATGTTACATATTTTGTAGTTTTGGGGAGTTTTCGATTTTTTCCTCGTAAAATGGATAGAAAAGCATTTGGATGCATTGAGGTCCATGCCGTTGCAACAGCACCATGAGACGAGTCGATTGATGTCATCTTGGAGAAGAATCGTATCAGTGTGGTTTTTAATGACTTTAAAAATTTTTAAGTCACGACGACGTTAACAAGTAATGACTACAATGTTAAAAACAGTCACTGATGTCGTTCATAAGCACGTTGAAAAATAGAGGACCGAGATGATATCCCTGTGGTACACCTGAAATCGAAGGAAACTGATCAGAGGAGAAACCAGAAACCACAACTTTAGACTGCCGGGCAGACAGATAAGATGAGCACCAACCCAGCAGCGGTTCAGCAATGCCGTAGGCGGAAAGTTTCTGGAGGAGTATTTGATGATTTACCCGGTCAAATGCCTTACTGAAATCAGTACAAATGGCATCAACCGCCGAGCGCTTATCAACCTTAACCGAAACAGCATTAATGAAAGACAACATGTTCGTTGTCGTGGATCTGGACTTCATAAATCCGTGCTGATGCGGACTAATAAGGTTTTTAAAATGCCATGTCAGAATAGGATGAAGCAGTTGCTCAAAAACCTTTGCAAACACGGGGAGAATAAAAATAGGCCTGTAGTTTTTGATAAGATTCTTTGGACCATCCTTGTGCAAAGGAATAACCAAAGCCTGCTTCCAATCGAGAGGAAAAATACCAGATTTTAACGATTGATTGTATAATATACGAGTACATAGGGCATGAGCTAAAACCGTTGCACATCTAGAAACGAATATAGCGGGAAGGCCATCAGAACCAGCACCCTTACTTGCATCAAGTTTGTTTAACATTTTAAGTACTTGATCGTCGTCGAATTGAATGAGCGTTAAGTAATTATTGGATAGCGTTGTGACGCCAGTATTTCTTACACCAGATGTAATGATGTTATTGTATACAGCAGAAAAATTTTCAGCAAAGAGACTGCAGATGTCTTTACCGTTTGAAGCGCTTACATTACCCAAAGTCATTTGAGCAGGTATGTAACTTTGAATCTTTCTTTTGCTTTTGATAAAAGACCAAAACAGTTTGGGGTTTGATCGCAAGTTCGATTCAAGACGAGTAATATAGTCCTTGTAGCAAGTAGCCGTGAGAAGCTGGGCACGTTTTTTGGCCAGCTCAAATGATAATTTATCTAAAGGGTTATTATTAAACTTTTTAAGCTTTTTTCTGTATTTGAGTTTTTCTTTAAGAAGATTAATTAAATCGCGAGAAAACCATGCAGGGTACTTTTTACTTCTTGGTGAACGCTTTGGCACGTTTTTCTCGATTACCTCGTGAAGGTGGTTATAAAAGGTCGAAAGCATATCATCAACAGTTGCACAGGTAATTAATTGCTCATCCCACTTGACGTTGTTCAAATCCTTGATTACGTTATCGTAATCTGCTTTATGGAAACAGAAGCGGTTGTTATTATTCGGAGCAAGACTATTATTGTTATTTTTTAAATCATAATACGATAAACTGAAAACCAACGGTAATATGTATAACATACACCCAATACAATATATTTATAATTATATTGTATACAGGTTGAGCCATTTAGATGGGTCAGTATGGGCTACTCTGAAACTATTCACAACATAATAATGAATAATGGAATATCAAAATATAAATTATTTTTATTCTGATATCGATTGTGTAGCTCATAAGCAGGCAATGCTACAAATTATGGCATTTAAAATTATTATATTTATTAAAATGCGTTGTATTTTTTTATATCCTTTTAACACTGTCTCTAAAGTTGTTGCCTGTTTTAGACACTGCTTTCACTTATTTAATGCCATTTCGGAAGTTTTTACTATCATCGATAGAAAAGGTAGGTAATATCTATATGGGATTGTAAAAGCAATAAAAATTTAAGGTTTTTTTAATTACATTTACATTTACTAGACTATTTCGTGAGTCCAAGTATTTTAAATCTATGAATGTATTTTTCTTGTCACTTAAATCGATGATATCCTTCCTACTAATCCTACTAATATTATAAATGTGAAAGTTTAGATGGATGGATGGATGGATACATGGATGTGTTTGTTGCTCTTTTACGCTCAAACGGCTAGGCCAATTTTGATGAAATTTGGTATGGAGGTAGATGAGGCACTGGTTTAACATATAGGATACTTTTATCATCATCATCATCCATCGCCAAGCGGGTGAATAAGCGTAATATGCTTGGGCACAGCATAGACATAATAATAAGATCGCCGCCTTCGTCAAGATCGTAATGATGACTGTTCTGTCAAAGTTTGTGTCGTTTGTGTGGTATCAGAAGATACTTTAGTCAAAAGCCAAGTCAATTTGACAGCTCGATCACTAGACGTGTTCGGCGACCGTCAAGCGTGATGAAATGTAATACAAACACCGTCAAGCGTGATGAAATGTAATGACAGTTTTTTTCCATGGTGATTAATTTTATTTTATTATTATTGTTTACTGATTGATATACATACTAAGTATTTAAATGTACTCAAATAATACTATTATAGCAATTGCGTTTGATCATGTACAAATTTTTTGACATTTTGATATATAGATAGATATGCCCTTGGATACAATAAGCTACTCGAATTACTAATCCTGCGCAGACGTAGTCGCGGGCACCAGCTAGTGGATCATAAGAAGATATTTTTGTATGTCTTATAGATTCAGACATGTCCATACTGACTTATCAAAGTGGTCCATCCTGTATATAATAATATATACCTACATAATTATAATATACAGATATAATCTAAGTTGGATTCCATATCTTGGGAAGGAACTGTTCTGTAACAGAGTTAATACAAGCATTACAGGTACAGGGTACTGGTATAGGGATCCCAAATCATTGTAACTCAGTTGCAAGCTTTGTGACGAAAGAAGTAAGACGAAAGTTGTTTTGTAATCGTATTGTAGATTTAAAACAATTGTATACTAATAATAAATTTAGTACAACCTATAATTTATCTATTACGACTGTGGAAAAGATAACAGATAGTTTGTACAAAAAAGTGCAGCACGTTTACAAATTGTTTACTTTTACGACGAATAGTGTTTCTCTAATTCTTTGTATATAATATGTATACATTTATACATATATCTATTCTATTTATCTCAATGCACCGATCAGAAACATAAACTTACTTTAGGCTGCGTGTTATCGTGTAAAGCATCCAAGAGCGTGATCTATAAAGGTAGTTAGTTGAGTTAGGACGAGAAATAAATTAAAGTCCTACTCGTTGTGACAAGGTTATTATTATTTTGCCATTATAAAATAGCGCTTATTAAATGAAACATACATTAAACAGTTATTATTACCAAAAAATACCTCACCCTCTGCCATTATTACCGCGGTAAAAGCTTACACTGTGATCGGAATCATAGCAGTATTTCCTTTGTAAATATATTCAGTTGTAAATCCAACTCTGTATTTATTAATTTCGTCATGACCGCAAAAGCATTTCTTAGCGCATTTATAAACCGTGCACAAATTTTGGTATTATGCTATGCAGCACCACACATAACTCTCTTATTAAACACAAAACCCTCTTAGCATTCAAATACAATTTCGTTTTAAAATGTAAAATACGTCCACCTTACGGAATATTTCTTAAACCTCACTCAAATTTATGAAAGGGTCCCGAAGGAAAATTATTTCCCGCTTGGCTGAACTTGCATTGCATCTTAGAACCACGTCGGGGCATAAAAGCAAATGATGTGGGCAATGTCTTCTATAAACCTCAAGAAAAATATTATCTTACATGCAAATAACAATAACCTTTGCTAAATTCCAAAAAATAATGTTCTATCCCTATTTTTGTCTAAAGTGAATTCGTAATGTTCTTAATAGAGCTTGAATTGTTTATATGTATAGGTATTAGTTACTGCTTGCAATAAAGTTTGCGTGGGATGACACAGAACTTTGAATAGAAAATTCATCCGATTCTGTTCAGCCGTTTTACCGAGAAGAAGTTACAAAATCTTATTCACTGAATCAAACACTATCCACTATACACTATAATATAAATATTGGGAATATTAACCAGTAGCATTATTTAGAATACACGAAGGTACTAACATGTAAAAAATATAAAAATACCTAAGACAAAAGAAGGTTAAAAAAAATGGTATATTTGCAGTACAGTACAAATATGCGGTTATGTATAACCGCATATCTTCACTTTGTCAAGCATTTAATTATACGTATACCACCTACGTTCTAAAGTCGACGCGTATGTTTATGTGATGTATTTTTTTTTAATCTTCCTTATTCAAATTTCATCAACGTTGTGTTAGTTTAAAATTATTTGAACTTAGCTCAATAATACAATAAAAATGAACTATGAACTATGAACGATGCTCGTTTTATCGTGCACTTGTACTTTTGGAATAAGTCAATTTGTGACAACCGTTTTCCTATGAATCGAAAGGCAAGAATGAGATTAGCATAAAATTATGAGAAGTATAAGACAAAACAGGCGTTATTAAAAAACTTGGAGCTACAAATTTCGAAGTCGACGAATATAATAGAGAGTTTTCTAATTTTCTTCTTTCAGTCTCTGACACTTTTAATAAGATAAATTATGTAAACGGGCCGAGTGACGTAGCGTCTTCTTAAGAACAACTTGATCTTACAAAGTTAGAGTTGATATTTTGGACTTCATTCATTTTTAGGTAAGTACTTATAAGCATCGATTTGATATTGAGAGTGATATTGTTAGTAGAAGTATGATTTTAAAAGTTTTCTGTTAAGTTACTCACATCAACATACAATGAAATGAGACGATGGAAAGTTAAATTATCTAATTAACACAAAAAGTTTTGTCATGAACAGTCGATACTTAATTTTATTTACATAGTAGAACTGTGTCTAAGAACGAAGTCCTATTTTCACTTATATCATTATCATGATTTTAATTATAATTACTTACAAACTTAAAATGCACGGTAAAATGCTAACTTACATAATATTAACAATATATAAATATTTACACATACAAGTACATTTTTGTTAAAAAAATATTCATATTATAAAGTTTTTTCATGAACTATGATTTTTTTATGATAACTCATTCATTTAGTCTCGGATCCTTTAGTCTCGGATCATCACTGTATATTTGCACCTAGCCATGATCTGTGCATTTGAACACAGCTCGTTTTATGGACCATTTATACTCAGGTCGAATCCTGATGATTAATTCATACATAAAGTTATGTGAAGTCTGTTCCGATACATTTCAAACAACTAGGATAGGCCGTGGACAGGACTATTTAAAGCATATTAACTTGCTTATCTATACATTTAACTCTTGCCCTGAAAATGATTAATTCAAACTTAGGTAGAGGTTTGTTTGTGGGTTTAAACAGTTGTAGTTATGTAGTCTGTCCCGGTCCGTGATATTTTGCAGAACTCAACTGTAACAGAACTCACATTTATAATAACATTTATGGAACATTTATCCTAAACTCAAGTCCTGAATGATGATTGATCCAACCATAGTGCGGCCCCACGTCAGTATAAACGACGTAGTAACTTGGGTCACATAGAGTTTGCCCCGGCGCCACTCCACATTTGGACAGAACTCCTCGAAGCAGCCAGCTGATCATGTGGTCAGGCTGCATGACGCTGACTGTGAGGCCGCCACCACTGTCTCCATTACGAGGATTGACGGCTGGGGAAATAACAAAGAATGATTACCATGTGCGTGACGTCAGCAATTACTCCCATCTATAATAATCGGTGCTTAGGTTTACGTACTCAGAGGCAGCCCTATCATATTGTACTGATTTAGAACATTAACTTAATAATTTGTATGTCTTGACTAATCTATTTGGATATGTGTATTATTATTTTCAAATGTGCATAAAAGCGCGCTAACGTTTTTTATGTAAAAGTGCATAGCTACGTGTATTGAGTGATGTCAAATCGCAGATAATATAATCACCTAAGTAAAAATTTGAACTGTCTATCATAGTTCATGAGTTACAGTCTGGTGACAGACAGATGGGCAGCGGAGTCTTAATAATAGGGTCCCGTTTTATCCATTGGGTATGGAACACAACAAACTCACTGTAGGCGGTAAGTTAGGTAGGTACTAATGACAAACTATAAGAGTTACCATCAGTGTACTAGTTTCACTAGAAATATATAATGTTTAATATTATTACCAAAATTAGGTCCATATCCAGCGCAAATTGTAAATTCTGTCATCAGTTTTGTATATATATGAGGTCTGAAATCAATACACGTAGTATCGTTCTGTACTAGAGTATTTGAAACTCTTTGGATATCTGCATCTGTGTCGTTTTCTGTCGAACCAAAACCAACTATCTGAAATGTACAATTTTAATTCATCAGCATAACAACACCTATGGTCTCACTGCTAGGACATGCGTGACACGGGTCTTATTTTCAGGAACAGTATGCCATAATACGCCACGCGCACTCAGTGCGGGTTGACGGATAGGTTAGTGGCTATCCGTTAAATAGGGCTGGCCCTTAGTCTTGTGTCAGTGTTTACAGACCTTCTTAACAATAACCGACCGGCTTAAATCCGGTGTTAAGTTTTTTTTATGCATACGGCTAGATGTGTGTGGGCAAATGTAAGCCGAAGGGTTTTCGGGAACGTACTCTCCGAAGCATGGAGTGCACAGTTGAAAATGCTATTCGCAGTCACATATAGAAGCAATGACCGTAGTATCCCCTTTGCTTTCCTATATCCATTTACGAATTATGCCTATTATAATTATGCTAGTTTATTAATAAATGGACTTATAAATTTTAAAGTTCCTTAAAAAAGAGCATGATAACTATAAAAAAGGCAAATAAGGTTTTTATCAGAAGAGAATTTCGCTTCATCGCCACATTTTAAAATTGTAATAAAAAGGTCCTTACCGTTGCTTCTTTTCCAAAAAGATTTGTTTTGTCATACGTCGGTCCCCAAATACAAATTGGCTGGACGTACTCGGTGTACTGAAATTTGTTCACTTTAATGATTCCCAGATCAGATGTAGCCAACGCTTCCACGTAGGCTGGATGAAGAATTAGCTTTTCAGCCTGAAAAAAACATAGATAGGACCGCTATACACTCTGAGAGACCTAAACTAATTAAGATGAAAACTTGGCAAGTCTATATTCATTTTAAAGAAAGTGCTTCCTTATTCGACAGATTTACAGAAACCCTGATATTTTTATATTATAAAATCTTACACACATGTATTTTAACAGCCAGAAACAGTTGACCACACCCATTTATACTAGTTAAAAAAATCGAAGCTACTGCAATGCACTTTTATTAGATAAATACCAATAGAATTTTGGAAATGTTATTTCTCCCGAACATGTTTCATAATACTGCTTGCAGGCAGATTATATCAATGATGCCAGCCAAGCCAAACACGTGTACAAAGAGGAATATCACCTAACTAGTCACAAATTATTGATAATGTACTTACTACGAGATACTGTCGTCCTGGTTGTATTAGATCTTTGTAATTATTTGTGCCTGCTATAACCGCAACTTTATCTGCTTCTATCAAAGCTCCCCTTCTGTGAACACAGTGACCAGCTGAAATAAAAATTAAGATTTGATGAATTTGATTGAATTGAAGAGATACTGAATGACCTGGCTGACTCTTCTATACGCATCGGCCTACGGATGAACTTGGACAAAACCAAGGTCATGTTCAACGAACATGTTCTACCGGGACCGAATGCGATACACGGCGCCGTTCTCGAAGTTGTTCAAAAATATGTGTACCTCGGGCAGACATTGCAGTTGGGAAAAAACAACTTTGAGAACGAGGTGAATAGAAGAATTCGGCTGGGCTGGGCAGCGTTTGGGAAGCTACGTCGAGTCCTTACTCCGCCGATTCCACAGTGCCTGAAGACGAAAGTCTTCAATCAGTGCGTCCTACCCGTCATGACATACGGAGCCGAAACGTGGACACTGACGGCTCGAATGGTCCACAAGCTCAAGGTCGCTCAGCGGGCTATGGAAAGGGCTATGCTCCTTGTTTCTCTGAGGGATCGCATCAGAAATGAAGTGATCCGTCAGAGAACCAAGGTCATCGACATAGCCCACCGGATCAGCAAGCTGAAGTGGCAGTGGGCTAGCCATATTAGCCGTAGAACCGACAACCGTTGGGGTAAACGAGTTCTAGAGTGGAGACCGCGTCTCGGCAAACGTAGTGTAGGACGTCCTGAGGCACGGTGGAGTGACGATCTGCGCAAGACGACTGGCAAAAACTGGATGCGAGAAGCCCAAGATAGACCTAAGTGGCGTGCAATTGGAGAGGCATATGTCCAGCAGTGGACTGCTACAGGCTGATGATGATGATGATGATGATGAATTTGATTACAATATGAGACTATTGTAGTAAAAACAAACTGCCGTATTTATAAACGAGTAAAAGTAATAATTTTAATTCTATAGACTCGTATATGCCTGAAGTTAGAACTATCAAAGGCTAGAATTCTCAGCCGAGTAATAGTCACCATTTCCTTTAATTAAGCAATGAGAACACGTCATTTTTCGTTATTATTGCCAAATTGAAGTAGTCAGACATCGTTCACAAGTCTGAAATGTGAAGGGTATGTTATGCTGTAAAAATAAAAACCCCATGACAACAACCTAATACAAGTTAAGGATACATCCAATTTTGATAGGATTATGAATGTCATAACCCTATCAAAGTAGTGATGACTTACTTAAGCATTCACTTTAGTAAGTAACATTCATTGCTCGACTATCATCATCTCAGCCGTAGGACGTCCACTGCTGAACAGAGGCCTCCTTTTACAAAAGGACCGGTTGGAAGCGGCCTGCATCCAACGTCGTCCTGCGACCTTTATCAGGTCGTCTGTCCACCGTGTCAGTGGACGACCTACGCTGCGCTTGCCAGTCCGTGGTCTCCATTCCAGAACCTTCCGGCCCCATCGGCCATCTGTTCTGCTTGCTATGTGCCCTCCCCAGTGCCACTTTAATTGGCTTATCTTCTGGGCTATCTCGGTGACTTTCGTTCTTCTACGGATCTTCTCATTTCTGATTCGATCATGTAGAGAAACCCCAAACATAACCCTCTCCATAGATCGACTATAGAATAAGATATTATTCCTTATAGATCCTGTCCGAGGATATGAACTTTTCTCTCCAAAAATTGCAATGTTTGGTATCGCTAAGCAAGCGTTAGTTCTTTAAAAAAGTAATACTATAAAAAATAAGATATTAGATTGAAGTATTCTATTGTCAAGTAATTACTACTTTGAAATATTACTTAGCAATAACCTGTTTAAAAACACAAGTGTTACATTATTAAGTATAACATGCATTAGAATAATTAAACTATGTAATAAATTGCCTATTAGTTATTCAATTATCAACTGCCTTGGTTGCTGTCCTAACATATAACATACTCGCCGCATGTCGTAACATTTCACCCGCGTTGTGATGGATGATGATGAAAAATCCTGTATTAATCCAGTGTCTCATCTATCTACTTACTAAACATCAAAATCAACTCGGCCTTTTTTATGTCATTGCACAACAAACATCTACACATCCAAACTATGAAATTTATATTAGTGTGATGCTTTAAGCAACCTTCATGCCTGAGCTTAATATTTAATACATTCAATCAATACCAGAGTGAGTCAGCACTGCTGTCCTCGATCATCGTCATGATTAAAAACAATACCTTTTTTAGTTTTATTCTACCGACTTCCAAAAAAAGGAGGACGTACTCAATTTGACGGTTTTTCTTTTATGTTTGTTACCTCATAACTTTCGACTGGGTCAGTTGATTCTCAAAAATATATTTTTTTGAAAGCTGGTGCTTCCCGTGTAGTCTCAAGTAGTTTTTGAGATACAGTCCAATAACTTAATTGAATGGAAGTTGGTATTGAATTTTTAAATTGTACTTGTTTAAATTCTTGTGAAGCTGTTCAGTATCAATTTTGATTTTATTTTATGCAAATGTTTGTCATCATGGTTAACAACAATGCCTTTTTTAGTTTTATTTAAATTCTTGTGAAGGTGTTCAGTATTCCTTTAGATTTTATTTTATACAAATGTATGTGATGAATTTTAATAAAAATTTAAAAATCGCAAAAATTACATACATGTGAGCACAGCTGTCCTTGAAATGATATTCCCTCCACACGCATACACCATATCAGGGTCGTTGTAAACTATGGCCACGTGCCACGGCCAGTCACCAGCTTTAGCCTCGGTTCTTACGGAGACCAGCTCTGTGTGTTCCATGGATCGTCTTCCGCAGACGTGAGCGTATTTCTTTCCAGGGTACTTCTGAGTGACGTTGAATGATTTCACTGCTTGGGCAGCCTAAAATAAAGTTTTGCAAATTGTAAACCATAAATTATGCTAATCATGATACAAACTCAGAAGAGGTAAAACATCCCGAAAAGCACTATGATAGCGGACCAAACTTAGTCCACTATCATAAAGAAGTTGAGTTAGTAAGAGACCAAGTAGAAGCAAGAAGCATAGAGAAGAGAGAAGAGAATGTCGTGCGTCGTTAGGATATGTTTGATATTCTTGATTGTTTTCTTTTACTTAAATAAGTACTTGTTAACTTTCTTAAAGAAAAAAGAGTGTGCTGGAAATCAAATTTGCCACCTCAGTGCTGATAATACCAAAAACAATATATATTTTTTTTATATATGTACTATTTTACGGCAATTTTTTACTCATTCTAACTATTCAAGCTATGCTTTCTATGATCATTACTTAGTTGAGTGACCTGTAGAGGCATGCTTTTCTAAACGCTTCATTGCTTCGGACAGCATATTCACCGGTTTCAGTAGTTGTCTTAGGATAACAGTTAAATACTTCAAGCGCTATGAACATTCTGACTCCTTTTTGAAGTACCGGATACAAAATTCATAAAAAATGGTGGAATAATAATAATATGGGACAACATCCACACATCTTCAGTACCCAAACCAGGCAGAGCCTGTACTATGGTAACTTTATGACTGATATATACATGATCATGAATACAAATGTTTGACCTGTTCGGGGATCTAACCAGGCGCCAGAGGTTCAGAAAGCAGGGTCTGCCAACTGCACCAACCGGCCTATCAAATGGAATATGCGTTGTCTGAATTATTGATTACTTTTCTGACCCGCAGGGCTATATATCTCAATTGCTAAAAAAAAGTTGATTGAAATCTAATAAAATGGCGGCTCTATTATTTAGACTAATTAACATTTTTAATATCTTTTTCATACTCGTGTGCTCCCTCAGAGAATAACTATTACTATATTTATTAATACTTTTGTTAAGATATAATAGGCCCCCTATAAAAATACTTCCAAGTAAGGTACTACGTACATCAATTTTGCATTTATGTGTCATATGCAATAAAAAACATAGTGTTTGTGAAGTCTAGATGGACATAGCTAATGCATTTCTTGAGTCAAATGAATGGATAAATTCTCGCTAGATCGCTTTCCTATGCCAATATTGATAGAAAAAATAGCAAGCCCAGAAAAGAAATGGAAGTTCAATAAATTCTTGTTCGAATTGCTCAGGTTACTTGATAAGAACGTAGACATGTAAATAATTAGACCTTGAGAATGCTTTACGAAAAGAACAGTTAATTTATTAACTTACCTTAATTTCATCACTGCAAAGAGTAATTTGATTCATGACAAACTTTGATACATAGGGAACATCAGTATCATTCCCTTTTACTTCCAAATGAAAAACGTAGTGGTTTGGAATAGGTGCTGCATGCTTAACTAGTAGATTATTGAATGATGTTCTTCTGGCATCAAAAGTCGTCTGGTTTGGTAACTGAAACAAAATCGTAAGGTAGAAATGAGTAGACTATTTATTTAGAAATATAGTTTAGTCCTGTCAGTTTTTAGTTCGTGGCCTGCCGTGCGATTCTCTAATGATTCGTCGATGCGCTCGTCGACGAGCTCACCGATGTCAAATACTTTGAGATATCGCCCTTATACACAAGGTTGTTTTTCCAACCCTTCATGTCATCTCGTCTTTTGTTTCACGGATGTTGTCAAAGATGCAACGATGTTTGCTCTTAGAGAACCGCACGGCTGATTCCATTGTCATCTCATAACTTTACCGCGAGCTTTATATGCAGTAGGCTTAGCACTAATAACTAAGTGTAACATAATGTGTTGTTCACGTGAAACAGTACAAACAGTAATTTATCTAGGGCAACTGTGACACAGATAACTTATAGTTTGTACGCAGAAGTGTGACGCGACTGACGTTTGCGATACAAATACTTTTTCGCAAATTGTTTGTGCTATGGCCTCTGAATACCGTTTCAGTCATGCGATTCTTTAATGATTCGTACGAGCTCACCGATTTCAAATACTTTATAAGATATCGCTCTTGTACATAAGGTTGTTTTACCAACATTTCTTGTTATCTCGTCATTTGTTTCACGGATGTTGTCAAAGATGCAACGATGTTTATTCTTAGAGAATCGCACGGTTGGTTGCCGTCGCACTAATGCTTAATCACTCTACTGACTATTTTCTAAAGTTGTGGAAAATGCTTTAAAATTTTTAGAGCTTTGAAACGTTTACAATAAAATTACATTTAAAACATATCTTAAAAATATTTCTATACGGATATGCAATAAAAAAATTGGGGTGATGGAGTAAAACTAAGTGTCACATTTCATTACAATTTAACATCGGTTATTTAGTACCTTGTTGGTATCTCACTTGTCTACAGAAAAAAATTCCAAGCTCACTACCAACAAAAAATAGAAAAGAAACGATATTAAAAAATATTTAGTGACACTTCCGCTGAAAAGAAAACAATGATTTTGGCCTATTTGGGGGCGTGCACCACCCTCTCTCCCGCAAGAAGTGTCACTAAATATTTTTTAATATCGTTTCTTTTCTATTTTTTGTTGGTAGTGAGCTTGGAATTTTTTTCTGTAGACAAGTGAGATACCAACAAGGTACTAAATAACCGATGTTAAATTGTAAATAAATTAATAAAATAGCTTTACTTATATTATGTTGTTAGATGATACCGATGTTTTGAAATGCTGTGTATACTTTTGCTGTGTTACATTATCACCTGAAAGTAGCGTTGAGTAATGATAACAGAACAGCAAAATATAAGCTTAGTTTTTTTTATAATGGATCATCAAAGTGACTCCCTCTTGTCTGATGGAAAGCAAAGATCAAGAAGCGATGACCATTAGTGCAGCCGTAAGCTACACTAATCGCCACGCCTATATGATGTAATGTGAAATCTTTGCCTTAAAAAAATGAAATTGCCTGATATGGGTCTATTTGCCCAAAAAATACATTTTTATTTATTTTATTTTTATGATAATATACCTGCGAGATGCTTTTTCACGCCCCGCTTGAAAGACCAAGGGTCGTAGCTGCAAGGAAATACGCATGCTGGCAGAGCATTCCACAAGTTACTTACACGATAGATGTAGGAACTACCAAACTTAATGGTTCGTGGTAAGTATTCCAGTAAATAGTTAAAATTTATTTTTAATGAATTTCATAGTTAAATAGTTAATTTATTCATAATAACAATATTTACTTTACAATACAGAATCCACCATATTGAAACTCACGACATGGCAAAAGATTTAAGCTCGGTGATTGGTAATATGCAAATAGAGTTCTTAGGTATTCAAAGGGGATTAGAATAAACTTCTATAGAAATTTTATTGAAATAAAACGTGATATCGGTACTTTTACCATATTGGCCATGTTGGCGTATTGGTGTTCTTTGGCGGATTTTGGCATTATTTGACAACTGAAATATGATCGAGGATCGAACAGTATTTTTAGGTTTCCGTACATAAAGGGTAAAACGGGAACCTATTACTAAGACTGTCCGTCCGTCTGTCTGTCTGTCTGCCTGTCTTTCTGTCACCATGTATCTCATGATTCGTGAAGAAAGTGTTCACAGATGATTTATTTACTTTTGCGCTATAACAACGAATACTAAAAAACAGAAAAATAAATATTTAAGGGGGCTCCCATAAAACAAACGTTTTTTGTTTGCTCGTTTTTATGGTCAGTGGTACGAAACCCTTCGTGCGCGAGTCTGACTCGCACATGGCCGTTTTTTGTATATTATTGGGAAGATACAGATTAATAAAGAATAAAATAAGGACGGCGTGAATTCAAAAATGGGCGGATTATCAAAAATGGCTAGTAGAGTATTTAAGTATAATGGTGACAATACAGATATAAAACATTATTTAGCCACTTTTTCCCCCACCATGGGGGCTTATAGATTAGATAGTTATTATTATTATTATTTTATTTAATTTTTAATTACTAATAAATGTTTTTTTTTTTTATTTTAGTCCACACATGTCCTGTTTTGTATACCGTTTAACAGATATTTGATCTACAAAATTTGAACCTCTTATTTCTGACTGAGTTTTAAATAATAACACAACTATTAAAATATAACTTACCATATAAATGACGACTGGCGGTTCAAAATAAACTTCGGTATCCACCTCAATAAGGTCTGAATATAAACCAAAATGCAAGACACCTTTCCAATATGTATCCTTTATTCTATCGAAATGTATCACGCCTAATCCACAAGGATCATATCTAGTCAAAACAGGTCCTTTTATGGTCATGGCATTAACACTTAAAATATTTAGAAAACTTAAAAATATAGTCAAAAAGCACGTGCAATACATCTTGATCTTTTAGCTGATATTGTTCGACTGCCTATTTAAACATATAGTGTATCTTATAAAACTAAAGTCTCGGAAAACTAAAGACAAACAAAATTATCAACGTTTAAAATACAGCATGTCTGAAACTGGACGAAACGTAAATCCGAATGCGTAAAGACAAAGTCGTCGCTTCTTTTAAAGAAAAAGTGTTTGTGAGTCATATTTTGTAACAAAGTATCTAACAATAAATAGAATCCTTGTTTGAACGGAAAATTGATTTTTTTTTTAATTTAGGTCGGTATTGGTCAATTAGTCATAACAATATGACAAAGATATTATTGGGTTGACGGTTTATTGTTTTGCATTTAGAATACCTTGTCAACTGCCAAGGTTTTTCATTAACATTACAAAGACAGGGTCAAGATGTTCAAGAGATTGGTAACAATTCTCTTCTTCGGAACATCAAAAGTTAACTAGCAAACTAAAACTTATTTTTAATAAATAATGTACGTTCGTAAAAATATAAAGAAGTTTAGAATAAATAGTGATATGCATAATATTAATACTAGAAATAAGGATAGGATAGCTGTATCTAAATTTAGACTTACGAAAACTAAAAATAAGTCCTTCTTAGGCAATTGTGTACGTTTCTATAATAAAATCCCGAAAGACATTACTGAGCTCACTGAAGGGAAATTCAAGTTACGTGTCAAAAATATACTAATGAAAAAAGCCTATTATAAATTGAGTCACTACTTAGAAGACAAAGATGCCTGGAAGCTTTCCACTTCTGCCTAATAGCCAACTATTGAATAAATTTGTTATTTTAATACTACTCATATGTAACCTCAATGTACAAAGACTTGAAAAAATAATGGCCCACGAGTTTCTTGCTGCTTCTTCTCGGCGGTGGTTCTTTTCCGAAGACAGCGGTAGAATCATTTAAAAATTTTGACGTTCATAAGAGTGTCTATGATGCCTAAACTGAATAAATAATTTATGAATTTTGAATTTTGAATTTTGAATAAATCCTGGTAGTTCTTATTCTGTTTACACTGAAGTGCAAATTCATATGACGTTTGAGAATGACAGTTCTTAAATATGTCATTTCTTTTCAATTGCGGGTAGTTTATTGCAGATTAAGCCGTCATGTAAACTCTTTAAACTGATGTAAAACTACCTTATATAATACTATATATATTTAATTATGTCTAGTGCCCATGTTGTTCCTATCCCAATATCAGTTGGGAACTCAGTTCTCGAAGTTGTTGACGAATACATCTACCTGGGACAGACAGTCAAACTAGGCGGGTCCAACTTTGAGAAAGAGGTCAATCGTCGAATCCAGTTCGGCTGGGCAGTGTTCCGGAAAATTCGCGAAGTCTTCTTGTCAAAAATACCTCAGTGCCTTAAGAAAATAAACTTCGACCAATGTGTGCTACCAGTGATGTCTTATAGCACTAAAACGTGGTCTCTTACTATGGGCCTCATAAGTAAGCTCAAAGTTGCACAACGAGCTATGGAGAGGGCTATGCTCGGGGTCGTGATCAAATCAGAAATCAGGCGAGCCGTAGACAAACTAAAGTCACCGACATAGCCTAGAAGATAAGCCAGTTGAAGTGGTAGTGGGCATGGCACATAGAACAGATGGCCGATGGGGCCGGACGGGTATGGAGTAGAGACCACGGACCGGCAAGCGCAGCGTAGGTCGACAAGGTGGACAGACGACCTGATAAAGGTCGTCTGTCAATAATTATCTGTCATAACAAATATGCGCCATGTTCCGAAAAAGCTCGCGAGCAGATACCGTGAGTTATGTGTGTCGAGACCCAGATAGAGTTTCAAGTGACTGTTGTGTCATTGGTAATAAACCGGAACGCGACAAAAGAGAAAGGAAGAGGGTAGACCATTTAGTCTGCTCTTAACAATACCTACCCGGAGATACTTCAGTTTACTCGTGAACATGGCGCATGCAACTGTGCCGAAATGTCGAGAGGTCACTATAAATACAATACATGGTAAATATCCCGTTTCTAAAGTTAATTCTTATGTTATGTGCATTTGACATCTTGATTTTTAATTATTCGAATCTTGAGACTTCAACCTTCTTTACCAAAATTGAGACGAGACCGTAAAGCTCTTATATAAGCGACTAGCGACTGCCCGCAACTTCGTGCCTGTAGTAGGTTTGGCCTTCGGTTTCGCCATTACCACCCATCTTTTCTTGATGTTTTTTAATGGTAGAACCTTCTAAGAAGTACTAGAAAACATTTTTAAAAAGATGAATGAAATCAGTAAAGCCGTTCTCAAGTTATAGCGTAACGAGGAGAAACATGGGTTCATTTTATATACTCGTATATAGACTAGCGACTGCCTGCGACGTCGTTCGGTAGTACGCTCGGCCTTCAGCCTCGCCATAACCCCCCATATTATATTTAGATTTACGTATATACGGCATTCTCTTAAATATATTAAAGATTTTATGACGTTTTATATGCACATACGTTTTTATCACCTTATTTTCTTTCATGTTCCGTGTGTAATGCTAACTTTTTCTGGGTCACCACTTAGTCACTAACCCTTAATGACTAAGTCATGAGCCACTTATTATATAACTAATTATATATAATTATTATTCTATACTTTCCTGCCACATTCTTTTACAATTACATATAGTGTTACTATATAAATATACTATTTAATATATAGGCATAAAACAGATGTTATAGAGTAGGTATAATAACCTCTTGCAGTTAACTTAACAGGTGTTTAAATGTTATATTCAATGGTTAAGCTTTGTTAGTAGTATCATATAACATAGTTTTATAATTGTAATAATTTAAATTAAAACGCAACGCAGGGCACATAGCACGCAGAACAGATGGCCGATGGGGCCGAAAGGTTCTGGAGTGGAGACCACGGACCGGCAAGCGCAGCGTAGGTCGTCCACCGACACGGTGGACAGACGACCTGAGGAAGGTCGCAGGACGACGTTGGATGCAGGCTGCTTCCAACCGGTCCTTTTGGAAAAGCATGGGGGAGGTATGTTCAGCAGTGGACGTCCTACGGCTGAGATGATGATGATGATGAAATTAAAACGTAACGAACAGCGTCCTGCACTATAAGAACTCAGAAAATGACTAACCCACAAGAAAAAAATCCAAAAGCTTTTCTTAAATTTATAAGGTTGCCTTTGGCAACTGTCTCTCTTGATGTGAAGTGACGATGTATTCGATGATGTAGCATACTTATACAGGAGAAACTTCTTGACTATGACTCCCACATTATACCTCTCGGAAAACCCAGGCTCAGGTAAGGAATTCCATTTACGCGGTACATACGCATGATGAAAGTATAAGCAAAACGATTGGTGCGTATAATTATTTGGAATATCTACCATTTTACCATGACACGTAGTAGTAAATATAGTAATTTGATAATAAAATGGGGATAACGGAACCACTTTCATGGTACACTTTTCAAATTGTATCCAATAATAAACATGCAAACTTCCGACCTTCAAATGATACTTTGAATCCGTAACCTCTAGATATTTCCTCAGTAAAGTGACGGGTTGCAAGCTGTTATTTGGTAGATCCAAATCCTATAATATTTTATGTAGGACCAGGCTTGTGCTTGGTATATAAACAAGCGCAGAATAGACACGAATGAATTAAGATGGCGTTGAAATTAACCAAGTTAGCATCGCCAAGTCAGAACTTGGGAACAGCGTCTAGATACGAAGATTTCCCAAATGCCCGATGTTTTATGACCAGATTACAATATCTTGGAAAAAAATATAACACTCAAAGGCATTTGAGATAGATGTCGTAAATAGCTACATTTATTGACATTTCTAAATTATTACAAATATTGAATTAATTAACAGGCTCCCGAACTAGAGTTACTGTGTTTCAGGAGCCAGTGTAACCGGGACCCGTAGTCTTGTACGCAATGCAGAAGAGGAATAAAAGTTTAATATCATGATGAAGTTTCCATGGATGCCTTCAATCTTGCACGTAGATGTCCAAAAAAGTTAGCATGACTAACTGCCTATTTAGTCTTGTAAAAAGGCAGATTTCTGCCTTATTAGTCCTGTATCAGACAAGCATCTTTTATTGACCGGTACTAATGCGTAACCGACTACCATTTTTTAACTATAATTATCAATAGATTGTATTCTAAACATCCTGTATTTCAAACACAGTTCAGTGATCAGATAACCCTTGCTCTTTATAAGCAGTATATTTCTTTGAATCATTTTATTTTATCTATTAGTTACACGTATTTTCAACCTTACTAACTACTTATCTATAATAATTACTTATTGCTAGCATTATGTTTATTAATTTAGATAAAACTATCCTTAGTAAATAAATCATATATACAGCCGTTGATTGAACAAATAATAGAACAAATAAACCCTATAAGGTTTATTTGTTTTTTTTTACTTGTTATATTATTGTTATATTATTAGTTATTGTTTATATTTACTATAGTAAACCTAATCAACATAAACATTCACATAGGCACACCCTTGCACGTGTGTCGCATGAAGCATGGACACAAATATCACAATCATCAAAGATCCTAGTACAAACCTTTCTGTTCATCACCAGGGATATACCAAGAAGAAAACCAGAACCGCTAGTAGTGTTACATATTTTCTAATGAAGTAGCATAAGTTAATACCGTATTGCATCGTTGGACAGGAAGAGACACTGGCTGTAAGGCAAACTGACTTACCTGTCTACGTAATATAACGAAATAGATGAAAGCCAAAAATAATGTAAAATGTAGGGTCACAACAAAACTTCACTTGAAAATATGTATATTTAAACGGGGGTTAGCTTTGGGGTGACTAGCTCAAAGCATACCGAGCGTGCCAATTCTGGGGCGAATAATTATAAGAATTAAAAACATGTCCGGAATACAGACAGAATCAGGTATCCGACGTTACTTTTGAAGTGGATGTTTGGAGTTTAAAATAAAATTGAAATATAAGTTTTTAAACTGACATGGTCACTAATTCAAGATTTAACTTAAGAAACGGGATATTAACCATATTTTGAGCTCTCGTTATTTTTACACTGTTGCATACGCCATGTTTACAAGTAAATTGAAGTATCTGCAGGTAGGTGTTGTTATATGCAGTTGTTGTTTCGTCTGCTCATAACAACACCTACTCACAGATACTTCAGTTGACTCGTGAACATGGCGCATGCAACTGTGCCGAAAAATCGAGATCACAAAATAAATACAATACATGGAAAATATCGAAGTTATAAAAAGCTTTTACTTAATAATAGGATAAGTAAGTAAGTAAAAGTATTTAGGGTTATTTATTATAGTTATTACTATATATACAATATAAACGTGGGAACAGAATTTTAGTTGTACTTATGTACAGTTGAAGCATTTTGTTTTTAACGATTCATTATCAAAATCCCCACTGCGCCCGTTTCAACGTTTTCAGTCTCATAAAACAAAGATTCATTGCTGTTTTAATTCAGGTTTGCAAAGCCGTTTTTACGTTACGATTATTTATTGCTCAGATGCAAAACTTGGAGCTCTGCTACCATTCCTAAGACACAATACACACAAACATCAGAGTAACAACTTTTTGCCGAATAGCTCATGTTTCAAAATAAGAATTATGTTTCTTTTAAGTATTTTGAATGTGTATCACTTCTATAGTAAGTCTTGATAATCTAAGTACTTTTATTTTTGTATTTAAATTACTTATAAAGTCTTAAACACACGATCTGGGATCATACAAATTAATGATGGTAAAGTAGGTGTTATCGGTTTCCTCTTTTTACCAATAATACAATTACATTACTATGTAATTCTATTATAAGTAAGAAATGTGTCTGTCTTTTTTAAGTTTTGTCCCTTATTAACTAGGTATTGTTTATTAGATCCAAAATTATACACGGTGTAACAAGAGGGGTGGATCAACGGTGGCCAGGGGGAAGGAAGACCTCAGTAGGTACCTGGTATACATTAAATTTTTAGGGATTATTCTTCATGAAAGCCGGTAGTTTTTGAAATAAATTGTAGGAAAAAATGATATGTAAAGTATTTTTAGAACCATACAAAGCCAATAAAAGTATAATTATAATTATAAAATTGTAATTAATTTCAAATGAATGTATAGATTAAAATAATATTAATCTAAGACTATTTGGTGTAGGGGTACAAATGCCCACTATTGATCTTGTTTTTAAAAAAGTCAGGCCCAGAATATTTTGGCTGCAATTTATTGCAGAGAAGAGAAGTTATTGCAGAAATCTATTTTAACTAAAATTGTACCTAAGTCCAAATAAGTTTTGAGCCACTGAATATCGCACAACATATATGGGGGTTAAATTGAAAGGTACTGAGGTCCCCCACCCCCCAGCCGCCGTTGATCCACCCCTTTTGTTATAAAATATTTTTGAACTACTATGCGCTAAGCTGTATTATAATCGATTCGGTATTATAAGTGTGAATGAAAGACTAATAAACCACAAACGGAACTGGCTTTTTCGTATTCTTATTTATAATACTTTTGCATTTATAATATTGTTACTGATAAGGCTTATCTTGGTAACCGATTCCGAGAGACCGAGAGAAAATATCGCCGTTGGTTCGGATGCTGCATTGTCTGTTACTAGTGAAAAATTTCTGTCTCATGCTGATCTTCCTTCTTTTTGTTTGACCAATCACTAATTAGTTCGATAAACAGCTACCTATGGCTTTTTTGAAAAGTTTTTTAATTGTGCCGTCGCCGTAGTATTGCGTAGGGTTTTTCTTGTTTTTCAACTGTAAATGTGCGAATATCATCATTTATATTCAGATTGCAGATATATGTATACTTAATCTGTTGGGATCAGCAACCCTCATTCGAGGCAAGTTTCATTCATAAATCTATTGTTATTTTTTGCGCTGATGCGGACGGGTTAATATAATACCTTCTTGGTATTTCGTGTTTACTTATGTGACAGAACACCAAATATATTCACTATATAATATAAATAAATGAATAAATAAATATATCACTTTGCAGCTGGTATGTAATTCGCATTTTCTACCGACTTCTAAAAAGGAGGAGGTAGAAAATTTATTGATTCAGGCGTTACTTTGCGGAAATCCATTATCAAAAAACGATATAAAAAAATATTTAGTGACACTTCCGCTGAAAAGAAAACAATGATTTTGGCCTATTTGGGGGCGTGCACCACCCTCCCTCCCGCATAAAATGTTAATAGGAAGAATACAAAATAAAAAAAAAGGGGAAAAAAGTCGGGTGTTTATAAACTGGTCTGTGACGATTGTAACGGTGTTTATGTGGGTCAGACAGGCCGTAATTTTGATATTAGATTTAAAGAACATGTTTCAGCTTACAGGAATGACCACCCTGACCAGTCTCATTTCGCTAAACATTTACTCGATACCGGTCATTCGTTGCGCAACAACAACACTTTTAAGATTTTACATGTTTGTGAAAAAAGCTTTCGGTTAAGTGTGTTGGAACAATTAGAGATTATAAAACATAATAATAATAATCTTACACTATTGAATGACCAAACCAACATGGTTTCATCTCCATTATTGCGTATATTTTCCCAAAATACGTCATCAACAACAATATAGCAGCGGCCGGCGCGCGTGCAGTGAGTCACAAGGTGGCGGAGTCTGCTTGCTATATAAGCGGGCGATTTTGCGTTGTTCTCTCACCTCCTTCCCGATGAGCAATTTGGTTTTAGAGCCAAACACTCTTGCGTCCAACAAGTGCACCGCGTAACGGAGCACATCCTAGGCGGTTTCAATAAGAAACCAAAGCCCCAAGGGACCATAGCTGTCTTCCTCGACGTAGCGAAAGCGTTCGACAAAGTCTGGCACAACGGCTTGATATTCAAGCTGTACCAACTGGGTGTGCCAGACCGTCTTGTACTCATCTTACAAGACTTTCTCAGGGATCGAACGTTTAGCTATCGCACCGAGGGAACGCTCTCCTCCCCGCATCCCATTCACGCAGGTGTCCCTCAGGGCTCTGTACTCTCACCCATTCTCTTCTCGCTGTACACCAGCGACATCCCACGATCTGAACCTAATGTTCAGATCGCTCAGTTTGGGGATGATACTGCAATCTACTCTACTGGCTGGTTCAAGGTCAGGCAGAGATGCGCCATCCAACGAGCCATCACCGTAATCGGTGCATGGTTTCGTAAATGGCGGATTGCAGTAAATCCTAGCAAAAGTGCAGTAGTGTACTTCACTGAGACCCGGCGGAATCTCATGCCGTCACCCATAGTCCTATTCGGCGAACCCATCCCATGGGCTAAATCTGCCAAATACCTGGGCGTCACTCTTGATCGCCAACTCACTTTCGCGAAACACATTCAGATTGTTCGCAATAGGGCGGCCTTCATTATGGGTCGTCTTAATCCCCTCATAGGCAAAAACAGTAAAATGTCTCTTAGAAATAAGACGACTCTTTACAAACTTTGCATCCGCCCAATCATGACTTACGCATCTGTAGCGTTCGCCCATGCTCAGAAACACGACCTCCACAAACTTCAAGTGATTCAAAATCGCTTTATGCGCAGGGCAGTGGGCGCTCCGTGGTACTTGCGGAACGCCGAACTGCACTGCGATTTCACCCTCCCCTCTATTACGCAGTATATGAAAGACTGCTCCCGCCGCCACTTCGACAAAGCTCCCCACCACTCGAATCCCCTCGTGGTCGAAGCGGCGAACTACTCCACTGACATAACCGATCCCCACTTCCTTCCCCCCCGTCGCCGTCCAAGGCATATTTTGGGTGACCCGGACGACCCCATCGCAGCCGTTACTTCGGCAGCTTTAGCGTCGTCCCAAGGGAACCCCGGTAATGGTTGTAGACCCGACCAGGGCTGTGATCCCGATCGCATTGTAGGCTCCGGCCGAGATCTTCTTCGCAGCCCCAGTCGCAGTCGAGGTAATTCACACACACACGATTGTAGTCCCAGCCACGGTGCGGGTGGGAGTATACACCGCGGCCCCGGTCGCGATGTATCCTCCGGCCCAGCAAATGGCTGCGGACGAGGTAACACTGGTTTTCTTTGTAGTCCCAGCCACCATGGCTGTGGGCGAGGTACTTCACATTCTTATTGTAGCCCCACCCAAAGTACAGTCATGAGTGCACAACGCGACGATCCTGGTCGCGGTGTGGACCCATGTCGCGGAAATAGGGGGGGTCGAGGTTCACAAGGTTATGATTTAGTGGTAAACACAGTCAAACACCGAGCTCGGCGGCGAGCTCGAGGCAAAAGTTATGTCTTGGTTAGATTCTCTCCAAATAGTCGTAGAGTTAAAATTCATAGGGCCCACTTTCAACGGTACACTTATGTACCGGGGCGATTCTCTCCTACTCCCCTCTCTCCTGGCGACGGCCCAAGCCGAGGTCCGTACCCTAGTGGTGCCCTTGAGCAAGTCGCCTACTCCTCTCCTTGCGGCGAAGCGTCTTCAACGCTCGCCTTAGGCGGTGCGCCCTCTGCGCCCGCATCTGGCTGAGTGCCATCTGCGCTCGCCAACCGTCCGGTGACGCTGTAAATGCCGGTAGAGGCAAACAGCATTAGTCCGCTCTTATAAAAAAAAAAAAAAAGTTGTTCTCTCAGACCCCGCTTCACGGACTCTCAAATTCCCTCCTCCGGCTCCCTCCCTCCGAGGGCGCCCTTCGGTTCTTCGGCGTTCAAGCCGTTAGATAGCCCTCTCTCCCCCGACCCTGCGCCCTATGCGCCCCGCGCTCCCCGCGCACCTCTACCACCCCGCGATCGTTCTCCAGTCCTTCGGACTGAGTACGACTCGGCATCCAACTCGGAGCATTCTCCGAGTTGGATGCCTCTCAGATGGATGTAGAGTTCTCCCGCTCCCGCGCTAACTCTGTTGGCAACATCTCCAACGACGGGTTCACTACCGTCGGAAAGAGAAAGCGCGTCCCCAAAGCCGCCTCAGAGGCTCCCTCCCCGCCACCCAAAGCGGCCTGCACCGCCCCGGGAGCAAAGCCATCAGGCTCTCTCGCTCCCACCTCCCGCGACCCTCTCGCTCACTCCGATGCATCCCGCAAGCATCGCCGCGTCTCAACGCGACGTCTCCTCTCAAGGAGCGTCAGTTAGACGCGAGAAACCGCCGCCGCCTCTGTTCCTTCAGGACAAGGCGAAGTGGGACATGGTCTCACGACTATTGACGGATCGTAAGATCCAATATACTAGCGCCCGCTCAACCCAACTGGGTATCAAAGTCCAGGTGCCGACCCCAAGCGACCATAGGGCGCTCACCAGGATTTTAAAAAACGAGAGTATAAGCTTTCATACTTATGCTCTCGAGGAAGAGAAGGTCCTACGCGTTGTCATACGCGGCGTACCAAAAGAGGTGCAAACCGACAGTGTTCTCGCCGACTTGAAGGCGCAAGGCTACCCCGTCCGCGAATGCCACCGCATGTACAGTGGCAAAGATCGCAAACCCTACGACCTACTATTGGTCATCCTCAATCGCACGCCAGAGGGCAAAGCGATTTTTAATGTCAAAACGGTAGTGAACCTCTCGGGGATCACCGTTCAACCCCCATTCCGGAACCGAGCACCTGGCCAGTGTCATAACTGCCAACTATACGGTCATGCCGCCCGTTTCTGTTTCGCCCGCCCGAGGTGCGTCAAGTGCCTAGGGGATCACGGGACAGCCCAGTGTTCTCGCACTAGGGACTCATCAGACCCGCCTAGTTGTGTCCTCTGCGGCACACAGGGACATACCGCCAACTACCGCGGTTGCCCTAAGGCACCCCGCGCACCCAGTGGGCCGGCTAGGAGGCCTATTCCCCCTCCTCGCCCGGTCACTACCCGCTCACAAGGCAACGGCCCTAAGCCTTACCTTACACCCGCACCGCAGGCAACACCTGTTGTTCCCGCGCCCGCGCCCGCGCGCAACGCTTGGTCCAAGCCCTTGAGCATGGTACAAGCAAGCGCCCCCCTCACCCCCGCCCGCCCGCAGGCCTCTGCCAGCGCGCCGGCTCCTAAGCCCAAACCGCCGCTCTCTAGGCCTCCAATGGCTGGGCTCATGGACGCCCCAGGTCAATCTGACCTGGCGGCCGACATAGCCCTTGTCATGGACTACGCGATGGTCATAGACGTGGATGAAGTACGTGCATTCGCGCACAAACTTCGTACTGCCACAAACGACCAAGACCGCTTGCGAGCCACGCTCACACACGCGGGTTTAATCAGCGCAGTGAGGCGCTACGCCCTCCCCAGCGTTTCTTAGGTATCATCCAATATGGATAGTACACCGAAACGAATTAAGCCCCACTCAGTCACCGTAGCGACTTTCAACGCTGACGGCCTCTCTAGTCAAAAGGACGAAGTTCACGAATTCTGTAAGACCCATCAGGTCGATATCCTATGCGTGCAGGAGACCTTTCTGAAACCAGGTACAGCGAACCCTAGGTTTGCAAATTACCGTTTGGTTCGTAATGATAGAGTGGCCACCCCAAAAGGTGGCACTCTCATCTATTACAAAAGAGCTCTGCACTGTATCCCAATTGTTACTCCACCACTTAGAATACTAGAAGCCTCTGTTTGCTTTCTAGCGATGTCAGGTCATCAACCTGTCATCATAGCCTCATGTTACCTCCCCTCTGGTAAAGAACTATTACAGACAGACTTGGAAGCCCTCTTCTCTCTAGGCAGCTCCGTCCTTCTGATCGGTGACTTCAACAGTAAACATGTCATATGGAACTGTACTAGTAACAATAGTAATGGTAAAATCCTTGAAGGCTTGGTCAGCCACTTAAACTTTGATATTCTCTCCCCTCTGGAGCCCACAAGATATCCCTATGTTGACAACCAACGACCAGACATACTTGACATAGCACTTCTCAAGAACGTCACCCTCCGGTTGCGCTCTATAGAAGTGTTACACGAACTGACTTCAGACCACCGCCCTGTATTGTTGAAATTAGGCCCCGACCCGACGGACATAACCCCTATCACTAGAACGGTAGTGAACTGGAAGCAACTGGGGGAATCCCTCCAAGCTATCAGTTCACCCGCTCTCGATAGAATCCCCGATGACATACAGACAGTAGAAGACGTGTCAATTGCGATCGAGGCTCTCAGTGACCACCTCCGCACCGCAGTAGGTGAATCCTCAAAGCAGGTCCAAGTGGCGGATGGTCGCCGCTTTGAACTGCCCGAGGGTGCGAGGAGGTTACTGACAGCTAAGAACGCCGCCACTAGGGCGTATGACTCGATGCCAACCCCAGAGAACAAAGCCACCATGCGCTATTTACAGCGTGCTGTAAGGAAACGCATGAGTGAGCTGCGTGATCAAAGGTGGGACGACAAACTGTCAGAGATTGAGCCAACTCACCAGGCATACTGGCAGTTGGCTCGAACTCTGAAATCTGACGGACAACAGACAATGCCTCCACTCATTAGGCCACCTCCCCTCTCCATAGCGTTCCTTGACGAAGACAAAGCCGAGTGTTTAGCTGATAGCCTTGAGGCTCAGTGTACTCTAAATGTAGATCACGTCGACCAGAAACACCTCGATTCGGTGGAATCTGAAGTCGAACGTAAAAGCTCTATGTCCATCTCTGACTTCCCACTCCTCCCACCGGTAAAATCATCCGAGGTTGTGTCTCTGATCAAGAGCCTCAAGACCCGTAAATCCCCTGGTGCTGATGGTATCAGCAACAAGGTGATTAAACACTTCTCAGTCCCACTAGTCCATCTCTTAGTTAGCATCTTCAATGCGGCTATGAGCAACTGCTCCTTCCCAGATACTTGGAAGCATGCCATTGTCATTGGTATTCACAAACCAGGCAAACCGGCAGCCGAGCCCTCCAGCTACCGTCCCATAAGTCTCCTCAGCTCTCTGGGGAAGATTTACGAGCGGCTCATTGTGAACCGACTCTGGTCCCACGTTAGGTCCAATAACCTCCTTCCCGATGAGCAATTTGGTTTTAGAGCCAAACACTATTGCGTCCAACAAGTGCACCGCGTAACGGAGCACATCCTAGGCGGTTTCAATAAGAAACCAAAGCCCCAAGGGACCATAGCTGTTTCCTCGACGTAGCGAAAGCGTTCGACAAAGTCTGGCACAACGGCTTGATATTCAAGCTGTACCAACTGGGTGTGCCAGACCGTCTTGTACTCATCTTACAAGACTTTCTCAGGGATCGAACGTTTAGCTATCGCACCGAGGGAACGCTCTCCTCCCCGCATCCCATTCACGCAGGTGTCCCTCAGGGCTCTGTACTCTCACCCATTCTCTTCTCGCTGTACACCAGCGACATCCCACGATCTGAACCTAATGTTCAGATCGCTCAGTTTGCGGATGATACTGCAATCTACTATACTGGCTGGTTCAAGGTCAGGCAGAGATGCACCATCCAACGAGCCATCACCGAAATCGGTGCATGGTTTCGTAAATGGCGGATTGCAGTAAATCCTAGCAAAAGTGCAGCAGTGTACTTCACTGAGACCCGGCGGAATCTCATGCCGTCACCCATAGTCCTATTCGGCGAACCCATCCCTTGGGCAAAATCTGCCAAATACCTGGGCGTCACCCTTGATCGCCAACTCACTTTCGCGAAACACATCCAGATTGTTCGCAATAGGGCGGCCTTCATTATGGGTCGTCTTAATCCCCTCATAGGCAAAAACAGTAAAATGTCTCTTAGAAATAAGACGACTCTTTACAAACTTTGCATCCGCCCAATCATGACTTACGCATCTGTAGCGTTCGCCCATGCTCAGAAACACGACCTCCACCAACTTCAAGTGATTCAGAATCGCTTTATGCGCAGGGCAGTGGGCGCTCCGTGGTACTTGCGGAACGCCGAACTGCACTGCGACTTCACCCTCCCCTCTATTACGCAGTATATGAAAGACTGCTCCCGCCGCCACTTCGACAAAGCTCCCCACCACTCGAATCCCCTCGTGGTCGAAGCGGCGAACTACTCCACTGACATAACCGATCCCTACTTTCTTCCCCCCCGTCGCCGTCCAAGGCATATTTTGGGTGACCCGGACGACCCCATCGCAGCCGTTACTTCGGCAGCTTTAGCGTCGTCCCAAGGGAACCCTATGGTTGTAGACCCGACCAGGGCTGTGATCCCGATCGCATTGTAGGCTCCGGCCGAGATCTTCTTCGCAGCCCCAGTCGCAGTCGAGGTAATTCACACACACACGATTGTAGTCCCAGCCACGGTGCGGGTGGGAGTATACACCGCGGCCCCGGTCGCGATGTATCCTCCGGCCCAGCAAATGGCTGCGGACGAGGTAACACTGGTTTTCTATGTAGTCCCAGCCACCATGGCTGTGGGCGAGGTATTACACATTCTTATTGTAGCCCCACCCAAAGTACAGTCATGAGTGCACAACGCGACGATCCTGGTCGCGGTGTGGACCCATGTCGCGGAAATGGGAGGAGGCGAGGTACACAAGGTTATGATTTAGTGGTAAACACAGTCAAACACCGAGCTCGCCGGCGAGCTCGAGGCAAAAGTTATGTCTTGGTTAGATTCTCTCCAAATAGTCGTAGAGTTAAAATTCATAGGGCCCACTTTCAACGGTACACTTATGTACCGGGGCGATTCTCTCCTACTCCCCTCTCTCCTGGCGACGGCCCAAGCCGAGGTCCGTACCCTAGTGGTGCCCTTGAGCAAGTCGCCTACTCCTCTCCTTGCGGCGAAGCGTCTTCAACGCTCGCCTTAGGCGGTGCGCCCTCTGCGCCCGCATCTGGCTGAGTGCCATCTGCGCTCGCCAACCGTCCGGTGACGCTGTAAATGCCGGTAGAGGCAAACAGCATTAGTCCGTTCTAAAAAAAAAAAAAAAAAGTTGTTCTCTCACTGTCGGACTAGCGCTCGACGAGTCAACATCTCCTGAGGATGCCTCGTGTAGAGGCGAAACACGTGTCGAATCGGTATTGGTTTATTTGGGTTTTCTTGTGTTTTTTTATTTTGTATTCTTCCTATTAGCATTTTATGCGGGAGGGAGGGTGGTGCACGCCCCCAAATAGGCCAAAATCATTGTTTTCTTTTCAGCGGAAGTGTCACTAAATATTTTTAATATCGTTTTATGAAGGAGGAGGTACTCAATTCGACTGTTTTTTTTTATGTTTGTTACCTCATAACTTTCGATAGGATGAACCGATTCTCAAATTTCTTTTTTGGTTTGAAAGCTTGTGCTTCCCGTGTAGTCACATTTAAATTCGGTCCAGTAGTTTTTGAGTTACGCTCCAATGACTGAATAGAATGGAAGTCGGTATTAAATTTTTCAAATTGTACTTGTATTATTTATTTAAAGAAATACTTCATCACAAACTTCTAACTATTAAAAGTGCATAAGTTAAAAAAAATCCATTAGTTTACGTTTCAATTCCTGCTAATGGAAATTTAAGTATAAAGTTTCAACACTGTCGTACAGGTAGCATTGTGTGTAAGACAAACGATCCTGTATTTCTCTCTTACATGACAAAGAAGAAACTTTGCCAGTCGACGTCTCAGAAATATTTCTGTTTGTGTAAACTTTAATCTCCTGCCTGGAGATGTCTTGAGATGTGCCTTTCCGTGATTACTTAAGCAAGCTATTTGATAAGTGATGTTGATGTTTAGATGTGACGACAGCCTTAATAAAATTTTGACCAATTCTAACAACAACACGTAAGAAGTACAAGAAGTCGGTCTTATTTTGCTAGTTTGCCAAAATTACTTTTCAAAGCTACACAATTCTAATCTTAATAAATTGTGCAGTTATAAACGTTATAAAAGTCTACAGGCGACGGTGACCACTTTCCAGAAGGTAGGTCGCCTGCCAGTCTGCCTACTTTTGGCAATAAAAAAATAACAAAAACTCCAAATGCTTTAACACAAACCATAAAAACAAAATCACAAACATTCGCTGTTATAATATTTGTGTGAATTATGATTTGTCAATTAGGTTGTGATTTAAATGCAATGTTTAAAGTATAAAAACTAGTAATGTATTTGAGGGGTAGCTCTGTACACGTGAATTGGAGATTTAACTTTGTTTTACTGCGCTCTCTCGATCAGGGCATTATTGAATTAGGCTATTGAACTTTTAAGCTTTTAACCAGATGCAACGTTTGCGAAATATGGCCAGTCAATGTAGCTTTGTGCCATTTAGGCATAAACTATAGAACACGGTTAAGGTGCTG
Source organism: Selenia dentaria (assembly GCA_917880725.1). NCBI lineage: Eukaryota > Metazoa > Arthropoda > Insecta > Lepidoptera > Geometridae > Selenia > Selenia dentaria. The sequence goes on along the minus strand of OU862888.1, from coordinate 11,228,442 downwards.
TACCCTTCCCCTTACCCATATCCTTTGCTGACTAAGGAGGCTTTTTACTCTTGTGTCTTGTAATAATAAGGAAAATAGGATAACTAGAATAAGAAATGTACTAGAATAAGTTAAAAGCAAATTCCCCCGATAAGTACTCTTTGTGTTATGTAAAATTGGTATGTTTTGAGAACGAAATCTCCATTGTAGGCTCTTATAATTAATTCATATGCTTAGAAATGGTACGGACCATAGAGTATGTAGTGTGTAGTTATATTAATTAAAAAAAAAAACTATAAAACACATTTTATGGTGGTAGCTAAGTTTTTTTTATATAAAACTACACTCCACAGTTTCCGTGCCTTTTATTAATTGTTTGAAATGTAATGATTGAGAAACAATTATTTTTTTGGACAACATTACATGCTCAGTAGACATAGGGGAACTACTTCTTTTCTAAAGGCTATCTACTTAACATCTACTTTTTTTTTTAAATGTGCTAAATAATAGATACTTTGTTACTTTGGTATAAGCATTCAAAGCAGACCAGTATCCGCAGGCAGCACCCGTTCACGAGTTGACGCATGTGACAGCCATCGCTCGCCTTATTCGACCTAACTTGAGGGAAGATGGCGACCTGCCACACACGCCACCGCCAGCCAACACCTTTTCGTGAGCATGACTGCTCTGAATGCCCCTCTGCTGTCGTTAAGCAGCATAAAAATAGATTATCCATTGTCTGGTTCCGTGACAAATGAAGGCACACACTCCTAGTCAGTTCTTTTACAATTTCACACAAAATTTTACATCTGTTGCACCTGCTGAAAACATTCTTTGCACTGAAGCAGGGCGTCCATTACTACTATCTTCAGATCCCTGATCGCCGTTATTGTTCGTGGAAACTGAGTTGCCCCCGTCCGTGGGAGTATACCCCAAATCTGAAACCCCACACGTGGTTCCCGGGTGGTGCTAAACAGGCAACAAAACACTGGTGGTAGGCTTTGGCCGTGGCTAGTGACCACCCACCGGACAAAGCCGCGCCGCCAAGCGGCCTAGCCGTGTTCCGGAGCGATGTCCGGTGTCGCCGTTCGAGGAGGTGGGTCGGAATGGCTGCTTCATAGATACAAGATCGTTTTTGACATACATACTAATGCTTCATCGGGTAACTAGTCGCGGAGGGTAGCGGGATCCGAGGCACGGTGCACCGCTGGCCGACCGCAGTTAGTAGGGGGCAAGTAGTGAACTAGCCACTCACGAAAGGCTGCCCCGCCAACTAGCGGAAAATCCCGGGATGCGCCATCGTGCCGGTCGGCGACCGGAAGAAAGGGCCCGATGGACATCCCCGGGGGGGCTCGGGCGTCCCCGCAGTCTCCAGACTAGTTCCCCACAGGTGTTGCTTTGTATGTATGTCTACTGATCAGTATCGTGAAGCCTTATTCCACTGCTACCTTCTCACCGACAAAATTCACTCGATGACATGACACGAAATAAGAGGAAAACGGTAAAACAGCGGTTGCACGCCCTTTCTCTAAAAGTGCACCTCACTAATATCCGAGGTTTGCACTCCAATCTCGCGGCGGTCCACTACCATCTAGAAACCGAAAAACCGTCACTCTTGTTTCTAACGGAGACGCAGATCGGATGTCCGTCAGACTTGGCGTACTTGTTGTACCCAGGGTACACCCTTGAGCACAATTTCAAAGCTCGGGCTGGTGTATGCTTGTACGCCCGGGATGACATCTGCTGTCAGCGTCTCCGTATTCTTGAAGATCATAGATTTACCGTTTTGTGGGTCCTAGTGGACACTGGTATTGAGAAGATTCTCTACGCTTGTGTCTACCGTTCGCACAGCGGAGATCAGGAGACTTCCAGGCTCACTGAATACCTTAGTGAGGCAGCGGATGTGGCTCAACTAAGGTATCCGTCGGCTCAGTTAGTGTTTCTGGGGGATTTTAACGCCCACCACAAGGAGTGGCTGTACCCATACCAGGACACTGACCATGCTGGGCGAGAGACGCGAAACCTAGCCTTAGCGTTAGATCTCACCCAGCTGGTCCGAGATGCTACCCGGGTACCTGACGTTGATTCCCACACACCCTATTGCTTGGACCTTCTGCTGACAACAGATCCAGACCGCTACTCAGTGTCAGTATCATCACCCTTGGGTAGTTCTGACCACTGTCTGGTGAAATCTGTATCAGTCTACTCCCCGCCTGATCCCAGCCCTTGTGGCACCCAGCGGCTGTGGCGATACAAGTCAGCAGACTGGGACGAGATGCGGTCTTTCTTTGCATCTTATCCTTGGCAGCCTGTGTGCTTCTCTTCCGATGATCCTTCAACCTGTGCGGATGCCGTGACGGAGGTACTGCGTCTGGGTATGGAGTATTTTATTCCATACTCGGATTCAACGCTGTCCGGCAAAGCTCGCCCATGGTTTGGACCTGAATGTGAACGCGCAGAAGCGCTGAAGCATGAAGCGTACCTCTCCTGGGTTGACGCTCGACACCGCAAGGCAAGGGACATACGTCAGAAGAAGATAGCGTTTAACAAGGCTGCTAAGTCCTGCAAAAAGGTGCTTCGGAGGGCTCGCTTTGACCACATCGGCCGAGTAGGTGATAAATTAGCTTCGTACCCTGCGGGTAGTAAAGCTTTTTGGTCCCTGGCTAAGTCGGTCGAAGGGAACTTCTGCCGCCCCTCTCTGCCTCCATTGCTGAAACCTGATGGGACGCTGGCACACACCGCTGAAGAGAAAGCAAACTTGTTTGCTTCTCTATTTGCGGAAAATTCGCGTCTTGATGCTGGTAGCGCGATACCTCCAACTCCTTCTGGCTGCTCGACATTTATGTCGGAAATTAACATTCGCCAAGCTGAGGTTCGCAGAACGTTACGCAATCTTGATGTGAATAAAGCCAGTGGTCCTGATGGTATTCCGGCCATAGTTTTGAGGACATGTGCACCTGAGTTGGCTCCTGTACTGACACGTCTCTTTCGGCTTTCTCTTAAGACTGGCAAAGTACCGAGTTCTTGGAAGCTTGCTAACGTGCAGCCCGTGCCCAAAAAAGGTAGTCGTGCTGACCCTGCTAACTACAGACCCATTTCAGTCACGTCCATTCTCTGTAAGAGCATGGAACGTGTCTTGAACAGCAGGCTCCTGGCGTATCTAGAATCTAATGACCTCCTCAGTGATCGACAATATGGCTTCCGCCGGAATCGTTCCACTGGGGATCTTCTAGTATACGCCACACACATCTGGAGTGAAGCCATAGAGAAATACGGGGAAGCACTTGCGGTTTCCCTAGATATATCTAAGGCCTTCGACAGGGTCTGGCACGATTGCCTTATTAGCAAGCTTTCCTCTTTCGGCTTGCCCATTGGTTTCATTGCGTGGATATCGGACTTTCTGAGGAATCGATCCATACGAGTGGTCATCGATGGCCGCTCGTCGGATCCAAGGGCGATTAATGCCGGTGTTCCTCAAGGGTCGGTGCTCTCTGCAACACTCTTCTTGCTCCATATCAACGATCTGCTAAAACCCGGTATCTTTGGGTATGCAGACGACAGCACTGTTGTGGAGAGCTATATATCCAACGCGCGTGCCAGTGCGGCCGAAATTCAGTCACTAAGAGAGACCATGGTTGAGCGCTTGAACCTCTCCCTTGAGGCAGTCTCCGACTGGGGCGATGCCAACCTGGTGAAGTTCAATGCAGCAAAGACCCAGGCGTGTCTGTTCTCTGCCAAGAGGAGGCCATTTGATCTGGCTCCGACTTTCCGTGGTACAACTTTGCCGATCACTGACCACCTGGAGCTTCTTGGCATTACTCTGAACCCAACTCTCAACTTCGGTTCCTATATTGAGTCGAAGGCTCAATTGGCTGCCAAAAAGCTGGGTGTTCTCGCAAAGGTGCGACAGTACTTTAAGCCGGAACAGTTGCTTACCTTGTATCAAGCACAAGTTCGGTCGTGCATGGAGTACTGTTCGCACCTTTGGGATGGATCGGCTAAATGTCAGCTTCAGGCGCTGGAATCGATTGAGAAGAGAGCCAGGAAGCTCATAGGCAGTGAATCCCTTTGCAAATCTAAGCTGCAAAGTTTAGAACATCGTCGCAAAGTTGCTTGCCTTTCGGTTTTTTATCGGTTGCACTTCGGAGAGTGTGCATCGGAATTACACGATCTTATTCCCCCATCCCCATTTTATCACCGGACGAGCAGAGACACCTCAAGGCGTCACCGCTACATGGTTGAAGTTCCAGGGACTCGCACTAAGCGGTTTTCTGGCTCTTACATTGTGCGAACTGCCAAACTGTGGAACTTACTGCCGATGTCTCTGTTTCCTGATAAATATAATCTACGAGTCTTTAAGTCGAGAGTGAATCGGTATCTTCTAGGTAAGCGCGCTCCATCGTAGATCACAACTACGCTTAACATCAGGCGAGTTGTTAAAAAAAAAAAAAAAAAAAAAAATATAATACTTACTACTGTTAAAATAGACCATAACAAAACTATTATATTATTTTATGAAGTTGAACAAGACTTTATCAAAGCGCTAGATAAGTTAATGAAATAATAATCCACTAATCGAAAGCTGAGAACCATCGCGGTAAGATAAGTCTCAATGAGTAAGGCAGCACGATGTGTTACAGAGACGTAGAGAGACTGAATTGGGTATGAGAGTTTAACAGCTGGTGTTCCGCGCTCAGTTCTAGCGAGAGTTCTAAAAATTGAACGTTTCTTGGTGTTTTCTAGCCTTACTGAGTAAATATCGAACTACATCCGCGAGATCTAAAGTATTCTAACTAGGTTAAGCAAAACTTGTACCGAATTAAGCAAGCTGTATTACGAGGGTTCCGTATCAAGAGTGAAAAGTCAGCTTCGATCGATCGAAATCGTATTACATAGTACCTAGTTGCATGTGTAGATATTTCCTTTAACAAAAAGACAAGTCAGGTTGAAGGACAAACTCTTTGTAGTTGAGTAAATGCTCTCTTATACATCGATATACGTCACGGTTAGTTCTACAACTGTAAATGTAAGTTTGTCGTTCATTATATGGTTCTATGGGGGAGGCATATGTTATGAGGGAGGCCTATGTTCAGCAGTGGACGTCCTACGGCTGAGATGATAATGATATGATGCTATAACTGCCTAGTAACATTTTCAGATGTTTGCTTGTACAAGTGTTGTAAGATCTTGCTTCTTGCTAAGTTTCGTAATTGTCAACAAAAGAAAAACAGTTGAGTGTCAAAAAATGCTACCTATATGCATTCTTTTGAAATGCAAGGCTACGAAAAACACACGGATCACAACCCTGCTACATAAGGTTATTTAGTTTTTGAGTAAGTAGTAGCTTTACAAAAATAATTATACAAGCAAAAAGAGCAGCCATACCAGCGACCCAGGGTCATACTCCAATACATTGGAGGAACAAACAATAAGGAAAATATTTGGGTAGAAACTGGTGGTGTAAATGCACAATGCACTCCAAGCAGGACGTCAGTGCAGGACTTTTCGCCCCCCAACCTGAATAAAAATAAGACCCACCCACAAATGTGGTCTAATTTCCGCACAGAAGTGTCTATGCTTGTTAAGTACTACTATGTTTGTCACTTCCATTCATAGCTAATCAAGCGTTCCTCAATTAACTGGAAGCCGAGGAAGTCCTTAGGTGCTTTATGTGTTCTAATACGCTTTAACAACTGGCAAACAGTCTGTCCGATGCTTAATGACTCTTAATTGGTGTGGTTGACAACACAGATATTGTGTTTTAGTGTAAATGATGGTTTGTAATTGCCACTTGATTGTTGACTGTGGGATTCTAATTGTGGGTCTTAGTTTGACAATTTGGGTTTTATTGATGGATGGGATTAATAGTTAGGTACTTGTGGAAACAACTATGAAATTAAAATGTACGATAAATATTAAAGGCGTGACTACTTTTGACAGTATGCCAGAGAATGTTTTTACATTGGTAATTATCCAACCATTTCTGTGTAGGTACTTGTAGCAAGTGTTTCCCGTTGCACAAACTTTTGATAACCTGTTATTTATCGGTGTAAGAACTGGCAGTAAAGTGCCACGCAGTGCCAAAGCTTAAATCCCCTCGATGGAAACTCAATGTTTTTTGTTATTTCGTAAGAAATTATTTTATCCCAAATTAATTTAAATTTATTGTTATTTTTAAACAATACTGCAGAGTTTTGAGGAACATCAAATTATGAAATCTTGTTCGAATCCATTTAAATTTACAATTGTATAGTAATTTAATTCCATCAATATTAATCAACCCAATATGAAACAGATGCATGTGGAATGTGAAATAATTTATATGGAATTAAATGAATCATTATTTTTGAACTAGACGCCCATTTACAACGAATCTAATGGTAAACTTAGTTTGATTTATGCAAAAATGTCGATGAACCCCTTCTTTTCGTGTACCCTTCATATGCATTAATGCACATAGAGCTGCTTAGTAGGCGACAGTATTCGCCTTAAAGTTATAGATTAGTACTGTAATTTTTAGGGGAGGAACGGGTTGGTTTTGGTCTTAGTGGGGTATGTTCAAGGCCAAAGAACATGCCTCTATAAAATGCTAAGTAATGCCAGCTGCGTACGTCTAGAAGTGCGGATCTAGACTACAGGCGCGCACCAACAAGTGCTTCATACACGTCCAAGCCATCTTTAGACTGCCGCCGCGGTCTAGGGCTGGGCCCACATACTAACATCTTTGTGGGTCGTCCTCCCCGGGCAATGTTATGGTCCCCAACGAGCCCGCCTATAACATCTACCTCGTGACCATAATAGCCAAGTATGCAGTGCGAAGGCGAATCATTGGCGCCCAAGTGATATATCCAGCTCCTGCGCCGCCTGTGAAATGGGACGGGCTACTTTCGTAGCTAGACCCGGATCATGGGCGGAATGGGCGAGGGAACATACACAAAACCGATAAACTGGCCGGGGGAAGGAAACCCCTGTATAAAAATCCGACCACACTATGGCTGCAAACTCAAACAATGAACTACCCCAGGAGGGTACCGGTTTACCCGGAGAATCCCTCCCTGAGCATAGCTCGGGCTGCCCCACGTATTCTGGGGGGGGCAAAGTATTGCACGATGTGGAAGAAGAGAGAGGTGAGCAAACCCCCACGGGTTTAGGTGAAGCGGTGAAGGAGCTCGTGGCGGCCATGTCGGCCCCGGAGCCCTGCACCTCTGCCTGGACGGTTGTTGGACCGAAGGGCAAAAAAGCAAGAGACAAGCAACAGGGACTTAAGCCGAAGGCTGGATTCCCCCATGCTGACGCTAAGGGACTTAAGCCGAAGGCTGGATTCCCCCATGCTAACGCTAAGGGACTTAAGCCAGAAGCTGGATTCCCCCACGCTAACGCTAAGGGACTTAAGCCAGAGGCTGGATTCCCAGAGACTCTAAGCAAAAATCAAAGAAACCGACTGAGGCAGAAGCTAAAGAAGCAGCAAAAGGCCGAAGCGCTACTGGCTATTCAAAGGTCAGAAGCTGAAAACACCGGTACGGGATCTAGCCTAACGGGACTTAAGCCTCAGGCTGGAGTCCCCAAGGCAGGAGACCATCCGGAAGGACAGAAGCAGACGACTGGAGATGCCAGTAACGGCGGACCTGGCCCGAGCTACTTCTTTAAAAAAGCAGGACACAGCACCGCACCACCTGCCAAACCACTGAAGACTGGAGCACCACTTACGGCAGAACCAGGACCTTCAGGGGTCCAGAGCAAGTGGTCGCACCCTAAACACAGCAACCGGTACAATCGCCAGAGGCGTGGGGCAGTGGCCATTTCGAAATCTGCACAGGCCCCTCCCCGCACTGAGCCCGGCAAGCGTACCCGGTTGGATGACACGGTGTCACCTAGAGGTGAACACAAAAGACCCAAACTGGACAGCTCACGGCGCACCCTGACCAGCTACGGAGACATTGCTCAGAATGAGCTATGCGTAGCGGTGACGGGGGAAAGCCAAGAGCTGAAAGAAGAGCAAGCCACCAAAGTGAAGAAGTACCTGGTCAACAGGATTCTAGCTGATGTTAAAGATCCTAACATCACATTCTCCCCCTGCTTCAGAGGGAAGCCCATCATTGCAGATGGAGCCCTGAAGCTGTGGTGTGAGGATGATGCTTCACTACGGTGGCTCAACAAGGCAGTTAGCAGTCTTTCAGCTGACTCAGGGGTTAAACTCACTGTCAAACGACAGGGAGATTTAACCCGAGTAGTAAGAGCAGCACTGTTCATCCCGGAATGTGATAGCTCTTTCGAAGACACGAGCTTGATTCTGGCGGATCAGAACAAGTGGGCCCAGGTGAACACCTGGAGACTGTTCGCGCATAGCATGCACGGAGACGACACGATGTTCCTCACGTTGGGGATTCCCGAACCCCTTATACCTACACTCGTAGAGAAAGGACGGAGGCTAGCCTTCAACCTGGGGAATGTCTACGTTCGATTCTATGCAGCGAACGGGTCTCTTCAGGACGATTCACCTGCACCAGCAAGCAAGCCCACACCGGCAGACAAGCTGGATACCATGCTGGCTCCAGACGGCAAGACGGGGGAAACTCCGGACGAGCTGTCACACTCATCGCCCAAACCATCGTCCTCAAAGACGACGGAGGATATGAGTGTGGATCCTGACCCCCCTACCAGAGGAGAGTGGAGGGATCCAAACGGGGCCAACACGGCTGAGTCAGAGGAGGAGGGTAGCTTGAATGATGGCGACCCAATCCTCCATGATGTGTAAGGTCATCCAGACAAACCTCCAGCACAGCCTCACTGCAACGGCTAACCTGCGCAGAGTGCTGGGGGATGACAGCGAGGAGACCATGGCCTTGATCCAGGAGCCGTGGATCAGGGCGGGGCGTGTGTGTGGTCTCAATAATCTAAGGGGTAAGTTAATATATGACAACACCTCCAAAAACAACATTCGAGCATGTATATATGTACCAAGCAACATTGCTTCATTGCCTCTAACCGAGTTCTGTTCCAGAGACATGGCTACTGCCAGGCTCCGGGGTGTTCTCGGGGAGGAAGCTGGGGACGTGATCGTCGCGTCAGCCTACATGCCCGGCGACGAGGAGATCCCATCGAAAGACGTTGCGGACCTGGTAAGATACTGCGAGCTCAATGACTTCAAACTAGTAATATCAGCAGACACAAACGCCCATCACCCTATATGGGGTATGCCCACGTCAAACAGCAAAGGGGAGGACCTGGTAAACTTTTTATTTACTACAAATCTCCTTATAGCAAATACAGGCGCGGAACCAACTTTTGTTAGACAACGCAGCCGTACTATCATCGACCTCACCTTGGTCTCAGGTAATACAAACCTCATAGAGAACTGGGAAGTATCAGGCGAATACTCCGGCTCCGACCACAGGTGGATCAGGTATGAACTAAAAATAAGCAAACAGATACTAACACCAATCCGCAACCCCCGCAGGACCGACAAGACGATCTTCACTAGGTCCCTTGAACAAAACATGAACAAAGTAAGTGCGAACACGCAACTAGTAAACATAGAAGAAATAGAGCAAACTGTTGAACAACTCACGTACAGTCTCACTATGAGTTTTGAAAGCGCATGCCCCCTCTCTTTGCCAAACGCTGGGGGAGGCAATCAGGGGTGGACCAAAGCACTGGAACGACAGAGGCGGAAGGTACGCAAGCTGTTCAATAGAGCCATGAATACATGCATGGACGAGGACTGGGACAACTATAGAATAGCCAAGGCTAAATATAAAAAAAATATACGGTCCAGGTCACGCAGGTCATGGAAAAACTACAACACCAGCATCAAGTCGAATGGACAAGCAAATAGGGTTAGGAAAATACTCGCTAGTAACTCGAACCGCGACATCGGCTCCATAAAGAAAAGCGACAATACGTTTACTAAAACTATAACAGAAACCTATACAATACTTCTGAAAACACACTTTCCTGGGTGTCTAATATCAGACTCAAATGTTTGGACAGAACACCCCATGGCACCACCTACAGCGACAGACTGGGCTGTTGCACAGACTGTTGTTACAGGAGAGAGACTAAACTGGGCAATCAACACATTCACACCGTACAAAACGCCAGGTTTGGACGGGATATTCCCAGGACTCCTACAATGGAGTGAATATCATATAAACGAGACATTGAGTGCTATCTTCAAGGCATGTCTGGCGCACAGATACATGCCCAAAGGGTGGAGAGAGGTTAAGGTCTTGTTTATACCAAAGCCGGGTAAGAGTGACTACACAGAAGCAAAGGTTTATAGACCGATAAGTCTTACGTCTTTTCTCCTGAAAACCCTGGAGAGGCTCTGTGATAGGTACATCAGAGACACAGTTCTCATTACCGCGCCACTTCACCCAGAACAGCACGCTTACAGCGCAGGTAAATCTACCGAATCCGCCCTACACAGTGTTATACACAAAGTACAGCGAGATATTAAAAGTAAAAATTTATGTCTAGGAGCTTTCATTGATATAGAAGGAGCCTTTGACAAAACTAACTTTAGCAGCATTAGAGCAGCACTGCTTAAACACAAAGTAGACCTGACCCTGATCGATTGGATCATTAACATGCTAGAATTAAGGGCGATACGTATTGATTTAAACGGCACGACCAGGGGAGTGGTGGCCAAGGGGTGCCCCCAAGGAGGTGTCCTGTCCCCGCTCCTATGGAATCTAGTAGTCAATGATCTAATCACCAGGCTGAATACAAGTCGCTTCTTCACGGTAGGGTATGCAGACGACCTCGCAATACTAATATCAGGCCATTTTGCCAGTGTGGCATGTGACCTGATGAGAAATGCGTTAAAGGTTGTCGAAAAATGGTGCATAGAATACGAACTCTCCGTAAACCCAGCTAAAACCGAACTGGTGATGTTCACTTACAAACGAACCCTAGGCAGGTTTACACTACCTAGCCTATTTAACAAGCAACTGAAACTGTCAGAAGAAGTGAAATATCTGGGAGTCACACTAGACAGCAAGTTGAATTGGGCCAAGCACTTAGAGAACAAGTTAATCAAAGCCAGTATTTCGTTCTGGCAATGCAGAAGGATGATAGGTAAAACATGGGGACTAAGCCCTAAGATTACCCTATGGCTATATAAAACGGTAATCAGACCTTCACTAACATATGGTGCAATTGTGTGGTGGCCCAGAACCACCCTGAGCACCACCAAAACCAAGCTACAAACCTTTCAGAGACTTGCCTGTGTAGCCACAACAGGCTGCATGCGCACTGCACCAACCGCCGCGATTGAGGCCCTGATAGGCCTGACCCCGCTACACCTATACATACAACAAGAGGCCGCGGCGGCTGCGTACAGGCTAAAGGCACTGAACCTCTGGTATCAGGATCAATTAGCACCCCATACAACAATCATAGAAAACTTTGCAGTTGGAAACCCCTTAATAAAGTCTATCTATGATAGAGTACAAAAGCAACACTTCTTTACAAAGAGCTACCGCGTACAACTAAATGAAGAGCCAAGCGACTGCTCAGATATTCATGAAGTCAGAATTTACACAGATGGCTCCAAGATGGCAACAGGCACCGGAGCGGGAGCGTTCTCGGAGGAACTTAACATACACATAGCAACAGGGCTAGGTAAACACAACTCTATATTCCAAGCAGAATGTGTGGGTGTCATCCAAGCCACAGCAGCAGTACTTTGCAGGAAGGTAACCAATAGTAATATTAGGATACTCTGCGACAGCACTGCGGTACTACGAGCCCTAAATAGATACGACCACTCTTCGGGGCTGATCATACAATGTCACCGACTATTGGAGGAAGTAAGTAAACATTACAATAATGTCACACTCCAATGGATAAAGGGGCACAGCGATTCCAGAGGTAACGATGCGGCTGATGAGCTAGCAAGGAGAGGTTCCGGTATGACGTGTGCAGGACCAGAACCAATGATCCCCCTACCTTTCAGTCAAATTCGTGCATGGATTCGCAAAAAAACTAAGGACCAGCATCAGAACTACTGGGCAAGTATCGAGGGTTGTAGGCAGTCGAAGGAGGCTTTTCCGATTCTAAATCTGAAATTCTCCAGAAAACTCCTCAATCTTAAAAGAAATAATGTACGACATATCGTCGGAATTATGACCGGTCATTGCTCCTTAAACAAACACCTGTTTAATCTAGGTGTTACAGACAGCCCCCTATGCAGAGGCTGCATGGAGGCGGAAGAAACAGCTGCGCATCTGCTCATCGAATGCAGGAGCGTGGCGGCACAAAGGGCAGCTAACCTCGGCTCGCCGAGGACAGTGTGGGAAGCCTGCGCCAAGCCGAAGGAGCTGCTGGCTTTCCTGGGCGACACCGGGTGGCTGGACTGATCAGCGTCACCCGGCTATCACGCAAAATGGGCCGCGCCACAGCGGCCTGGTTGCGGAAAAGAGCCAGCCCACCAAGTACCAAGTAAGTAAGTACTGTAATTTTTATAAACAGCTTGGAGCTAACAAGTAGGTTATCATCTTAAGCGTCTGCTAAATTTGCAAATGACGCGTCATTGACTATGTGATGCTCAAATATTTATTTTACACGCAAACTCGGAAGAAAATAATATATAAATTACTTTTTGAAAGCGTCTGTCACAATTAACGTTCCTATGCCTAGTTGTTAGTGACCCTGATTCACAAGGCGAGCTCTCCGGCTCGATCCCTAGACAGGACAATTTACATATGTATTTTTTTTATGATCATAATGGTTTGATTTCGGATCTAAGATGTTTATAATGTCTATATCCAAACCTCCCGCGACATAGTTAATCTTAGTGTGGGGAGTTATTTTAAGAAGTGGTAGTAAATTTTGTAGTGTTGACCTCCAACTAGCATACTAAATATAGTAGTAGTTCTTGTTAAAAACTAAACTCTTTAAACCGAATACAGTACATACATTAGGTAGGTATTTGTTCTTACTGTATAAAAAGTACAAGGCTAACATAGCACTTTTGTCAGCAATTTTAACAGTACGTATATACTCACTCACCTAGCTTTTCACTTACCTGGCAGGTTGCTACGGCAATATTTTCCCACCTTTATTGCCCAAGAAAAGATTCAGTTGCCAAGTAATGTCCAGACAGTTGGCAGACGGTAGGTATCCGGCACTACGCCAATAAATCTCGCAGCTACTTGGTATTGCGGCGTAGTCCGATACGCCGGGATACTTCTGATTAATGATTCCATCTAAACATTGGAGATTGGCGATAGAAAGGTTTCTAAACTAAAACTAATTTAGCTAATGAAGGTTTTGAGTATTTGCAGAAGTTAAACTATTATCTTAGTATTTTAATTGGTATAACTACAAATGCAACGATAAACATTTAGGTAAGTTAAAAATACTACTCGCTGCATTTAAACTCTTCAGTATACCGCCGCTTGTCGCTCTTAGCTTACTCTACTTTTTAACCGACTTTGAAAAAGGAGGAGGTTATATGCTTATGTGTATGTATTTTTTTGCGTGTATGTTAGCCGATTTCTCCCCTATTTGTGAACCGATTCACATTTTTTTTGTTTGGTGGACTATACTCCCAAAGTGGTCCCATTTAAATTTTACTCCCGAAGTGGTCCCATTTAAATTTTCTTCAATTTCGGTCAAGCAGTTTTTAAGGCGCGGTCGTATCCTGATATTAGTAAAAAGCAGAATCTTTAAACATCTAGTGTAACGAAACTGATCGATAATATTGTATGAAAAACAAACTTAGGTTAGAAAAGGAACAGGCAAAGAGTAATAACCGAACAGAATTCATAAATATTACTCGCTCTCTGCAGAAAAAAATCCTAAATAGGTGCATAAAAATAAACTTTCACGTCCAAACTCTCAGAATTTTCAGCGATAACACTATATTATTTTTTAGGTAATACATAGTTAACATATAGTACTAAAGTAGTAACCAGCAGTTTTTTCAATTGTGTTAGTATATATCGAAAAATATAAAGAAAACGTACAAAATTAACGCATTTTCGCATTACATCGTCCAATCTAACAAGCGATTTTCAACCTTACGTAAAGCATCGTAAATTATTTTAAAATTGGGGTTGGACCGCGTCTTAAGTTACACTCCAAAAACTGGGGGCCTACTCCCACCTTTTACGAAACTATCATAAATCAGGATCGTTTTGTAATAAGCTTAGAATAATGATACTTACTATCGTACTCCTACCTACTTATAACGGTCTAACATATTACTTCAATACTATTTACGGCGAGTTCCTTTTTTAGCCAAATCGATTCTAATGGTACGTTCGAGGATCAATACCTACCTATAATTAATACCCAAACCCCGAATAGAACACTAACGCAGTTGCAAAATAAGCGAAATGAATGCACTGTTTGATAATACGTCATCAAAACATCTATCGTAATGCATTATTATTTTAAACTTGCTATATTGACGTGGTGGTAGGTACCCAATTTAATGGTAAGGTTGAAACATGACTACTTTAAGAGGTGGGAGTAGGGCCCCTGAAAAGTGTTACGCCTATCTTGATGATATCATAATTGACGGTGAATGACAATCGATCCCTTAAATAGCAAGGGTCACTAAAAAGGTGAAAAATTTTTTTTATCGATATTTGGAACCGACTCCATTTACAAAAGTGTGAAATAACTTGTTAAAGCCGGTACCATGCACACAGTATTGTGATAATAGGTAGTAAGATACCTACTTTTGAACTATAACAGTACCGACTTCAACAAGTTATTGCACACTTTTTGGTATTGAAGTCGGTTCCATGTGTTGATTAAAAAAATAATTAAACTACTAATACGTGATAAGATGGGTTAGTCATGCACCCAAAAGTTTACTTTAAGAACGTTGCCACCAACAGCTATAAGTTTTAAAATCCATCATAGTATTGCACTGCGCTCGTCACCCTGACGCATAAGTAATTTACATGCTTATTATTAACCGTCGAGCGTGAATATCTGGCACTGCGGTGGTACTTATCAAGACTAAATACTAGACAATAGACCAATAAAGGATGCCCTTGACAATATTTAACCATTTTCTATCATTGATCATAACTCAAAAACTTTTCAAGCTATGTAGAAGAAATTAAAATGAAACAATGTCAGATGATCCAGTAAAAGTAATGCGTGGTTTTGAGAACCTCTTTTTTAGGAATCGGTTTAAATAGCACTATATCTATTTTGTAGTGGTAAGACTTTTGCAAGATTTCGCCTGGGGGAGTACCACATCTTTGATTTTTTATTCAACAATAAAGCAGTAGTTAACATTACTGTGTTTTGTTGGCAATCTTTCCAGCAAAATAACAGGGCAAGACATTTTACATCTTATAGCCCAGGGTGATGAGCGTAGTACATTGCTATGTAGGGTTTAGAAATCTTATAGTTTAAGGTTTTGAATGGCACTGAACTGTTATGGACAAGCATGGCACTTAAAATTTGTTGCTCGTGGTCGACTGAAATTTAAAAAATTAAAAGTAGCTATTAGTACCTACTTTAAGCCCGATTTACACTTTAATAAGTAGCGAGTTAAGTAACCGGTTAGCTAAGTGGCAAGTAGTAAGTTGTAAGCAGCGTCCAAACGTGCGCGAGTTTAGTAGTCATAAGTTACCGTCAAAAAATAACACGTATCTGCGTCTGCAGTGTACAAACTTATGGGCTTTACTAAACTCGCCCGTCTACATGCAGGCCAGTTAAGTTGGCGGGGTGCGGGAGACACGAGAGAGGGGACTACTTCGCACTGGACTTGCCCCAAAAAATAGGATCGTGATCTATTCAAGTCAACTTAATCAACAACTTACTATTTAACTCGCTTTTTTGTCGTTCAAACGACAATAACAGCCATGTGATTCTCTAAGAGCAGACATCGTTGCATCTTTGACAACACCCGTGAAACAAATGACGAGACGACAAGAAACGTTGGAAAAACAATCTTATTTACAGAGGCGATATCTCATAATCTGACACGTGAGCTCGTCGACGAGCGCATAGACGACTCATTACAGAATCGCACGGCAGCTTAACTCGCCGATGTCATGAGTTAACTCGCTACTGTACTTATTGAAGTGTAAATCACACTTTAGAGGTTATGTATAAAATGAAAGTACAAACGACGTACATCAATTTCTATATAACATAAAACGTACTAAGAAAGTACATTTGTTAGTGACAAAAAATTACAGCTTAAACAAGGAAAAACCTCATCCACATACGACGAATCCAAAGGAAAAGTTTTCCAGTTCATCGTCTGAAAAATATTACCCAACTTACTCGTAAGTTTAATCTCTTGAAAACGCTTCAGTACTGTACTTTTAAATAGAAACTGTACGAAGGTATAAACAACGACAATATTTGTCTTGAATAGAGTTATAAACTGTGTTACGAACTCTTTGTACACAGAAAAGTCACATACTTTTCTAGTTCTACTGTTTTAGTTTCATAGTGTTGTCTTAATATATAGCGTGTAATAAAAAGGTGAGTAATATGAAAACCCATGCAGAAGCTTGCATACAATTGGATTTTAGCTACCGCGTCCCACTAAGTAGTAAACATTCCGAGTTATTAGTAACCAATTATTTCTTGTAATCAAGCAGGTGCATCCCTGAAAAACTAGGCCAAAGATGACAATAACCTCCAGAACGTGGACTAGGTAAAAAAGGGGCCTAAGCGGGGCCTGCGCATCGCGGTAAGAGGACGCATGCAGGGACGGATGTGAATTACAGGCGATAGGGGATGATGATAACGTGGGGCTTGCAGTGCGCATTGCCTCCAACGAACTCCAAGAATCAGCCAGCGTGTCTAATAGGGCTGTCTAAAAAAATTGATAGTATAATTTAAACTTTGTATAAAAAATATAAACAAAATAAACTCTGATACTTAGCCATGTGAATTCTGACTAGGTACGTATGCACACCTTTCTGTATGTTTGGTTAAAATGCACGTCCTTTTTTTTTTAAATTATAGTTTTAACGTAACAAGATATAAATAAAACCAGCGTGTGAATCGTTGTTGTAGACTTTATTAATTAATATTTATCGTACCTTCGTCACGTTATCATACTACTAATAAAATATTTATGTGAACATAAATAATTGTTCATGTTTACTTTAAATATTTTATATTAGTATCCATTAAGCACAGCTCTCTACCTAATTTTATATATCTCTCCATGATTTCACAGTGCATGCATGCTAGGGTTGATCAGGAGAGATTGCTAATAAGCACTTATTAGTCGACGTTATAAGACATTGCTTACAAGTTGATAACTAATTTTGTTTTGTTCTCATAAATAAAGCATTTTACAGACACACTCAGATAAGTTAAATTATAACTTAAACTATCGCTTAGTAAATATTTCAAAAGGCGTATCTCTGTTTAGTTATAGTTTATTCATTTAAAATTTAATACTTCATCAGTCGAACGACCTAGACACAATAGAAATTTCATTGTTATATTGACAATTGACTGGTGAGGGGTTAAGCAAAAAATCATGAAAAAACACATAACTGCACTCTCACATTAGAGACTAGCTGACATGCTGGGCTATTTTGTATCTCAGTTGCTAACAAATGTGGATTGAAATCTGAAAAAATGGCCGCTCTATGTCACTTTTGTCAGTTTCAGTGATCAACTTACTAACATTTTTGCTGACTGTAGTTGCCAAAACTGACATAGGGCCGCCATTCTTCACGATTTCAATCAACATTTTTTAGCAACTGAGATACATAATAGCCCTGCCGCCCACAGTCTTGCTTGCTTCGTGTAAACGATGGTTTAAGTGAGCAAGGTTCGTGAAATTTTGATTGGTTACAAAGAACAACCTGACACATAAAACTTATTCTTCACATGACTCAATCCTACTCGCATGAGTCAGACTGTGAGGTATATTATTCTTCATTTTTAAAAGTTTCGTTTCGGATCCATAACATAAGATTATCAGAGTATATTTAACTCAATGGGGGAATCCCTATCGTTTATTACAAAATTGCGTTTTTCACATTTAAGTTATATATGGGCGGATTTCACAAAAGTTGTTTGCAAGGAAATTCCGTGTCTTATGATTTTTAACTTGTTTATCGGAGATGCATATTATAATTAAACTTAATGATAGGTGATTTAGAGTTTAAAATTAAAATAAACACATTTATTTGCCGTCTCTAAAAATCGTTCGCGCGGAAATTCCGCAATACGTCACTACGGGTTTGAACAAGTTTTAATGCAAAATATTACTAAAATACGATTTGTTTTAACAAATGGCAACATTCTTAGCCCATGGACAGCCGCCATGTTTTATTTTTGACAGCAGTCTAGCCGGAAAACCGAGCATAGCGGTCGCTCCGTAACGTGGCAAAAATTGTGATTCAATTACGAACGACTGTTTTTGAAGGTAATATTCCTATTTTAAGTAGTTTTTTGTGAGTTATATGTTAGATGTTTTATTTAGTAATGATGCAATATGAGTAGAATATTCAAATTCGCATTAATTTTGAAGTAATTTGCGTTTTACTACCGACCGGTAGACATACGTCACATCAATTACGTTACGTATTGTATATGGGAACGCAAAACGTGACGTAATGGAATTCTTAGGCAGTGTGTACAAAGTATAACTACTTTTATCTAGGCTAATATTTCTTGTTTTTTTTTAATTGACAACCAATTTTCATACTGTCTGCCATTTTTAGTCTCGTATTATTCCGATTAAAATATTAAAAGGAGGGTATATGACAGAAATGTTTAATTCTAGTAAACTAAAAAGTTTTATTTAAAAAAAACCTTGTATTTAAACGTATATATGCCTAGTAATACTAACCGTTAGTATCCGGGCAGTTGATGCCATTGTAAGTATTGATGCAAATACTTGTATATTTGATTTTTTTTAATATTTAATTTTTTGATGTATATTAAGTTTCGTTTTTATTTCATCGTCTAGATATTTAATTATTCACATTATTACAGACCTGAAGAATGGCGTTGACTGCTGCCGAGCGAGCCAAAAGATATAGTACCTTTTTTGACTACATTTGTCCTATTTGCTTAGAAGATTAAGTAATTCCCACCGATGACTGATTATTGTTTGCCTAAATTTGAAATGTTATTATGTATTTAATTTTATTTAAGTAATAAGATTTTAAGCACCTAGAGTTTATAAACGACTGAACTATCTTTAATTGTTAGTACTAGTAGTAAGCATAATGTTTAAAGATTTTGTGTATTTTGTTTAAATATTGTAAACTTAGCTTAATAGTTCCTATACGTTACATCTCATTCCATTAACGTAACGTGTCCTACTTTGGCTGTGCTATTTCAACTGATTAATTATGTATAATTATAGGTAAATATTTGACAATAGGTTAATTAAAAAAGAATATAAGGCACCTGTTTGATTTTATCATATAAACATATCATTATGGATCGTATAACCACATGAAAGACGTTGGTGTAAAGTACTAAGTACCAAAAAGTGACGTAATGTTGATTAGTGGTCTAAATTACATTTATTTAGGTAGATTATGTTAATGTGGTACCTCTATCCCAAGACTGATTATAATAAATATTTGAATAAAAAATGCTGTCATTCATACCACAATCTAGTTTTATTTTATAGTAAAGTTTATTTAGTGTCGTAATGGAATTCCTCATGGAACGAGTACACATAGAACTTCAATTAACGTAAAAACTAATGAATTTTCATAGCAAAAAGTAATATTTTCTTCTAGTATCATAATTAATAAATAAAACAAAATATATTTTACCTTAAATTTAATATTTTTGAAATAGTGGAATTCCATTACATAACGAACAAATTTCTAGAAATCCACCCATATGGATACTTTTCGAAATAATTTCTTTACCTACACGTAAAGACAAAATATAATTAACAGTGGGAGAACGAACAGAGAAATAAGGTTTTGTAATATTATCATTCCATAAATTATGAAACTCCTGATTAGTAAGAAAGTACCTTTATCTCTTTTTCAAATTACAGACTTAATCATTAAGGTACTTTCATGGAAACTGTCATCTCTTATTAATAGTAGTAATATTAAGTTTCAATTCAAGTTTTTAATATTAAGTAATATTAGGTAGTAATATTAAGTTTCATCAATATTCAGCGTGCTTAATCTTCCCAATACAGTGATAATTAAAACAAAAGAGATATGAATTAACCTGATGTATATTTACGTCTCTGGAACGCAATGGGTTAAGCAGATTAATAAAAAATGTGTATATAGAAAACATATTGACTTATTGTAATTATTGTGTAGGTCAGACTCGGTAACGTTCGTTTTACATTGTATGAAATTGTTTGTTTTACATATTTGCACACGTATATAATCATGTTGTATTCTTTCTTCAAATATTCACACACTTTATGTGGTTTCATATCGCAGAAACAGATGGCGCTAAAATAACCATATTCGCTGCATAGTTGACACGATTACCTGCCTATTTCTATTAGCGATTGTTTAGGATAGTCTCTCCATATAAAGGTTGAACAATACTCGAGATATATTTTCACAATATCTCACACCACATTCGACGACGGTTCTGAGAGATCAATTTTTCTATTGGAATTGGTTTTTTTTTGTCGGTAGCAAAGCAAGTTGTAAGATCAGTTCAGTCGCTGAAGAACGTTGGTTGGTGGTTGTGGTTTAGGTAACAAGCTATAACAACGGTCGAATTCGTTTTGTAGTATCCAACAACTTGCTTATGTAAATAATATGTTGTTATAGTTCTCCTTGATACTTTCCTTTTGCAGCCTTTTTAAGATTGTGACGATTCAATGTATAATCTAGTTGTGATGGTTGAGAGTGAGATCTGATAGTTTTGAGTAGAGTTTGATATTTTTTCTGCGGCTTTTACATTTCGGTGAAACCAATAAAATTGTTTCCATCGATATCCAATGTGTAAGGCTGTAAATAAAATAAGCGCCTACGATGATCCATATACGTGTTGCTAGACAGCAGCATATAGTATGTGTTCAAAGTATATCTCATAGAATATGTAATACATAGAATATAATACGCGTGACTTATCACGGCATTACGTCGTACGTCGAAGCGCATCTCTTTGTTTACCATTGACAAGAGTAATTCCAAGACATAGTCGTGCCCTATTAATTAAATCTGTTTGCTGTTTCACTGGCTCTATTTGCTCTGGAGTTAATTAACATTCTCGGCAAGGAGTATAATTCTGATTTATATGTTGTCGTCTTCAAGATTGTATTCACAGTATGAAGAAAATGCGTGTGTATTCAAAAGCTTGTAATAGATGTTAAACTTCGTAAATCTCAATGAACAATGATATCCATTACTAAGACATTTCTCATACATTAAAATTAAACGACTTTGAACGGACCCTTTATATTATATATATCCCGACGTTTCGAACAATTTTCAGTGAACATGGTGACCGGCAGACTGTAAAAATAATATAAAATTATACTCGACTTAATGTGTTGAAAGTTTAATTTCAATGATATTCATGTTAAGTACATTTCATTTTTTATCTTGCCTTGGTTTACATCATTTTTCTTTTACTTAATGTCGTTATTGGACCTTGCGCGATTGGTTCACTTCCTGAATAAACCACTTACTTGAAAAAAGCCTTTTTCCACTGTATACTGAAATAATGTCCCAACTGGGTTCAGAGTAGGTCTAGAGTGCAGGTCTTAGATCGCTCAAAGACCCATGTCTTCAACTGTTGCTTTGAGGCAATTACGAAGATTTGCAATATAACGTATACTTTGATGCAATGACTCGCTTAATTGAAAGTGGTTACTTTTAATGGACCGCACCAATATTTGCCCATTTAAAATTTAATAAATTTTACATTTTTTTTCTCATCTCTTCTACTCTACGCTATGAAATAATTTTGGGGAAACTGTACAGATAGAGAAACAGTATTTAAAGTAAAAAAATGTATAAGATACAAAACAGACTCTTGTTTGTTATATTTTAAAAGGTTAAATATTTTGACATTTCATTTCAAGTCTTTACATTTATGAGATCATACTTAAAAAGAATTTAAATGTATTTACTCAATTTAAAAACAAACGGAATAACAAAAAAGTGTGGATGCCCGTACATATGGCACCGATCCTGTACAACCAGCTACCGATTTTGGAAACGGAGTGTGCTACTTCATTTAAGGAACCTTTTAATTCCAACTGAGCCAGAGCTCGTCATCCCGTGGAAACCCACAGGGTGACGAGAAATGCGCGGCAAATAACCGTGCGTGTTTATTTTCGTTACTACACCTAGGTTATTTTATTATACCTACAATGACTCTGAATGTCTCGTAATCAAGCTAGTGAATTAGGCTTTAAAATTCAATAAAAATAATAAGGTTATTTGCTTTCCTTGTAAGCAAATGTTATTTTAAGTTTATTGATGATTTAAATGACAAATTTGTATAAATTCAATAATGTGAAATGTAATTAACGATTAAAATATATATCCTACATATAGCAATTAACAATTATTACTAGTATTATTATTATATAATTTTCTTTTGACATAAAGCATTTTACTGAATGCATTTAAGTGAAGAACTAATAAATAATTTATTTTATTTAAACTTGTATACTTTGGACTCTTATGAAGATATATATGACTTATGTCACTGTTTTTTATTATCATAAGGTAGAAAATTATGGTGAACAATTAATTAGAAGTAACGATATAATGGCATACTATCATGGTGGAATTGTGGAGTACTGGCCCATAAAATGTTACCAACTTTCATTTCTTACATGCTTGCAAATAAAGGCATTTAATTTGATTTTATTCATTTCAAACCAGTAATACGATAGTCGCTCAAACCAGAATCTAAGTGAGCTGGTGTGTACGCTGAATGTGCTAATATCTAGAGAGATTAAATGCAGAAGAATTGAATCCTTATTCTTATTCGTTTTGGGGCGATGAAGACTGCACTGACGTCTCGCTTAGGGTGTTTTGTGCATTGCCAACATTTACTCAAGTGAATCTTGTACTGAAAATAAATCTTGTACATTTAACTTTACTTTCTATTTATCGTTATAGTTAAGATGATCTAAATATCTAATTCTTTGTGCAGCATTTCTTGAACATGTTTTTTTCTATGAACCGCACGATCCGCAAGCCTAATATCTGTCAGTTTGAGCCTACTAGTTCACCTCAAATATACAACTTACAGAACAATTTAAAGTTACAGTCGATTGTTGAAGACTTCATAATTAGTGACGTCATAGGTAGCTGCTACTGCTAATTGAGTGAAGCCAGCGTTAAGTCGAGACGGCGACAACTTTAAAATACGTTTCTTTAGTGATTCAGTAAGTAACGTCTCAGTGAGTAACTTTTTGTATGCCAATAATGAACATATTCGTTGGGTAAGAAAATGAGGTTAGGTATGTTTTAGCAAAGGTTTTAAGTTAATAAGTATTAACTTAAAACCTTCTGAAGTCAGAAGTGAGAGTGTGTTTTTTAAAGAAAGTATATCCAATAATGATTGACTACTAGCTGCGTCCTGCTGTTTCACCCGCGTAGTAATGGATGATGAAAAAAAGTACCCTAGACCTTACATAGCAAATTTCATCCAAATCCGTCCAACCGTTCATGTGTGATTGAGTAACAAACCTTCATTCATCCAATCATTCATATTTATAATATACTAGCGACTGCCCGCTTTTGTTCGCTTAGTAGACTCGGCCTTCGGCTTCGCATTACCTCCCATCTTTTTTTAATGTTAGGTCCTTATACGAAGTATTAAAAACATTTAAAAAAGCATGAATTTATCGGTAAAGCCGTTATCAAATTATAGCGTGACCAGGAGAAATAGGGGTTTGTTTTTATATATATAGATACATTTACTAATTCTGAATAACTGACTGAAAGGTCAGTAGACGTAAAGGTCTTAACTGCTAAAATTTTGACACGCTACACATTTAAAATTTCGGTAGTTGTTGCCTCCTTGCTCACATCATGTAGGGTGTGAACATGCACTAATGAAGAATTTTAAGAACGTAACGATCACCTTATGGGGTGAAGCAAGCAAAGCCGTTGACGTGTCTGCTATATTGAAGAATAAATCTATATTGCTTTGTCGTATACATATTTTAAAGCAGAATTATTCACTTAAATTATAATACTACTAAAGCATTGAACAAATAAAACTAAATAATACAACATTTTAAATTATTTTAATCGATCGTGTAAAGGTAACTGTATAAACGAACGTAGGTGATGATAGTTTATTATGATACAATTAGTAAGCTGACATGACCATTAGTACTGACCATAATGGTCATGTTGCTAACACCTTCCAATCTCGAGTGTAATTACTCATTACTCATTACACTTACGAGCTGGTTTGCCGACTGAGAAGGAGGCAAGGGAAGAATGAAGGCTTACGCGTTACATAAAAAATGTTTTCAATTGCCATAAACACGCAAAAAAAATATCATTACAAAGAAGATTTAAAAAAAATTCAAACTTCAAACTTTATTGGGTTATAAGTAAAATAAATAATAGTAGATTAGTAGCCAAGGGCTGTAAGGCATCCTCGAATCATCCCTCGAACTATAGGCGCCCTCGCTGCGCTCGTGCGCCTAAATATCTCGGGCTGCAATTGATGCTTACACCCGAGCTAACTACTCTACTTTACATCTCGATTGTGAGGTAAGTAGAAAAAAACCGGCATTACAAAAATAAAATTGATGACTATTATACTCTTACGAAGACAAGGCTGAATAGCGAAGCGACCTCTTTTGTCATTGGGCTGAATGAATGATGTCTATTGCCAGTATGATGGTTAGATGTACGCGAACTTTTTGAAAGAGTGAAGTATTTTTTAAATTACTTACCGCCCTAAGGCTTTTCTAGCTACATTATTACCCTAGAGCGCTAATTGGTCACCTACAAGCCCCATTTGGGGGTAATAAGGACCTATTTACCGAATATGAGAGATGTAAAACCTTTTTAATATAACTTATTTATATTACATTAGCGTTTTAAACATACGATATGTGTGTTGGCGTCCAGTTAACAATTTTTTTTCTCGGATACCAACTTCTGCCTGCAAACAAGAGCATTTAGTGTAGGTATACTAAAGTATTTAAAAACAGTCGTTCCTATTTATTATCTACTCTCACATAAAACTTTGATAACGTATGGTAATAGAGATTCAATTGTGGGTATCAATTATCACATATTGTGAAATTTGCACGGCTGTGGGTATTTAGTAAGATGCTTTTGATCATATCTTTGAAGTGAAAACTTCTATATGCGCGTTGAGTACTTTGGTTGAAGAAAAATCAAGAAACTCTCGTCTTCGCTACAGAACGCTTTGTCACAGATAATGTAGTTTTGAAGTGAAAACTTCTTTAGGCCCGAAAATGGTTTCTATGACTACCTATTGTTGTTGATTGTGTGTCTTAAAAACAATTAGCGAACGTAACACTTTTTGAATGAAGAAAAATCACGGAACTCTCGTCTTCGGTACGTAACGCTTTGTCATAGATTATGTAGTCTTGAAGTGAAAACTTATTTAGGCGCGATAATGGTTTCCATGAGTACCTATGTTGTTGATTGTGTGTCGTAAAAATAATTCTAATAGGCACTTCTATCGGCAGTCCTCAAAGACTGCCCCGCATGGTTTTTTTTAACTTTTCATTATAAATGCAAAAGTGAGTTTGTTTGTTCGTTTGTTACGCTTGCACGCCTATATAAGGCTTAATAGATCATTATGAAACTCATCCAAGATATAGATTATATCCCGGGGAAGAACACAATATTACTTTTCATCATCATCTTCATCCATCACCACGCGGTTGAAACCGCAGGGTTACACTCACAGTTAGTATGAAATATTCATGATTATTTGATAACAATTTGTATATGCACATACTTGATACTTGTAAGTATAGAAAATGTATTAAGCCATGTTTGAGTCATCCATATATCCGCGAGGAAGTACCAACTGTGATCACAGAGGGGTGCCAATAAAACTACATATTAAGATCGTAGAGTGTCCACACCACAAGTGCCCGTCTAAACCGTAGAGTAACCGTGTTATTGTCGAGACATCTAAGTAATATACTTCCTGCAAACAGTGGTTACTGTACCATCTTCAAAGTACTGTATGATAAGGCATTGCATTTTAAAGAGAACAAAACATCGGACGGGATTTGAACCAACGTCTCTAAAATTGCGATATGTGATTTCACCAAGCAGGTAGGCAAAGAATACTCGACACACAATCTCTTTGTGCAAATAACTCCTCGAGATTTGATTGGTCGATACATGAGACAAGGAGTTTAGCATTAGAATAAAAACTGTATTTTGTTATTTGCTGCCATTGCAGAAAAAAATATATAATAATAAGAAAATAATTACTCTTATGTTTAGTAATTGTTCCAATTTTAATGTGCATTTTAATAATTTATTTAATAAATTTAACCTTCCTTTTTTCGTCATTAAATTCATGTCACTCAAGTTATATCTTCTTCTCGTAGTCATGGTATAAATTATAGTATGCAACTCTTGAATAAAACGAATTTATATCGAGGGCCATGAATCACTCGCATCGCTCAGGATTCTAACACTTGACTAACTCGCTAAGCTCGTGATTCAATAATCACGAATCACTGCGGTTAGAATCCTTCACTTACTCGTGATTTTTCTATGGCCCTCGCTTTAAATCCGTCCTTTATTCTGTAATTCCATAATATACTATTTATATGATATTATACTGTTTGATTTATCCCCAAAAACCTGCCATAAAAATACCCCATCAACGAGCGTCAACAAGTTGGAATCTCTGTCACAATGAAAACTAAAGTCCCATTGTCTCAACAAAACTGAATTTGGTCCAAAAAACAGTCATTGTTCCGCGTCAGGTCTTTGACAGAATTAATTTAAAAATACATAACTGTAAATAGCTTTATTTCCTAGGCTTTTTTTCCGTCAGTGGCGGAGAATTGCAGATTAATTAGTAGCTGTGTAGCTTTGCATGCGCTCATTGAAGGCTATTGTTCCATTGTGACAAATGCCTTATTGTTGGCACCTTATTGTGCTGAAAAAGGGAAAATGAAATGTTAATTTGAAGAAGATGACTAGTTGTTGGTTCTGGTGTGTGAGCTATCACTACTCTTACGTCAAATTTGACTTTCGTTTTAGGTAAGTATAGGTTTAAACGGGATTGAGAAAACTTTCGGAATTTTAGATTCGATTATAATTTATTGTTATTATAAATTATAATTATAAATTATACGATTTTAAAAATTCCGTTTTATATTTTAATATTATAACACTGTCAATCACATCATCTGTAAATAATTGATTATTTGCAATAAACTTTTTGAAGTTTACGTACATATATGTCTATGGATACACTACTCGTGGCGCCGCGCTTTAACCCGCGTCGTGATGGGTGATGATGATAAATCAAAATATATAAACTATGTTACTCAGGGATAATGTGGAAATTAAAAAG
Organism: Selenia dentaria; assembly: GCA_917880725.1. Lineage (NCBI taxonomy): Eukaryota > Metazoa > Arthropoda > Insecta > Lepidoptera > Geometridae > Selenia > Selenia dentaria. The sequence goes on along the minus strand of OU862888.1, from coordinate 11,200,995 downwards.
GAAAATATAAGATTTGACATAGAAAAGTCAAATGAATAAAATAAAAAAAAAACCTATTCCGTTTTAAGATCTGAAAGACCCAGGATTTCAATTTGGTGGTCGAAGCATGAAGTGCTTATGTTCTTTTTGTGTCGATGAAAGATGGTGCTCATGTGAGTGGTGAAAATGGATTTAAAATGTGGGAATAGTGTATTTGGAATCAATTAATCGCCCAGAAAACTTATCGTTAAGTAGGTAATTACATCCCTGAAGTCATGACCCATGATATGACATTTTGAACTCTCGCCCTGACGATGCAATCAAAGCGCGTAAGGCATACAATGGATTCCTAATATAGAACAAGACATTGAAAGTATCCCACGCGCTCTTTACCCAGCCACCCTCGAAGCCAGAAGTTGTATGTACTTCTACGTGTTTACAACTTGCCGAACGAACTGACCTTTCAGGACTTGTAGTGAAGTGTGAATCCGCCAGTCATGTATTATTATTTATTACATATTTTTTTATTTATCATGTTCCATTTTTACTTCTTTTAGTTAGTGTAGGTACCATTGATAATGCAGTGCATGTCAGAACGTGTTACACTACACACGATGATTTGAAAACTTCAGTTAACCTTAAATTACAATGGTTACAAGTATCATTTATGGTAAGTCTAATTTGTTCTATTAAATAATCATCCTAGTGACAATACTTTATTTATTATTAAAACCGACCTTACTCCACTTCGCACTTCCATTGCCGAGCGCACCCCTTCACCACATACCGCGCCTGCACCCACCCACGCACGTACCGCGGCTCTTGCGCCAGGCCGAGAGCACTGCAGCCTGCAGGCATCGCTGTGGTCTTGCAGCGTAAACTCCCTGAGACTGGGCATCGGACATTGACGCTGACTTTTATTTTTGAGCGACTAAATTTCTTCATAATTTGATTATACCAAGATGGACGATGGACATACATTTCTGAAAAGTCGCATTTTTTTTTTCCTAGGTTAATCCAGTAGCGTTGGTGTAAACTTTATATCAATCATTATAATCAGAGAGAAAAGTGTACGATAGTTTTCTTATTATATATTACATGGAATAGTCTTAATTCTTATTTAAATTATACTGGATGATAGTTTGACAAAGTAGTGTAGCATTAAATATAATTTCTCTTTGTGCAATGAACCTGTACTTTGAAAAGTAAGAATGAATACAATCGATATTTATAAAAAGATTCAAACCAATCTTTATGTAACCTGTTTTGCAACATAGCATTTGGAGAGATCATTATAATTATGAAAAATGGTCCATCAAATTTCAACACGGTGATGCTTTAACATAAACGTAAACAACGTTAATCGCCAGTGGCTATTCGGTTAGTTTCACAAGCAAACATAAACATTTATGTATTTATGAACCATACTATCACCATAAAAGTTATTCGATGTAGAACATCTCCTCGATACAGATATAAACGGTTATTGGGTCACAATATTGTGCTCCATTTTCATCTGAAGATCTTTTATGTCTGTATTAATATCGTTACTTCATAATCTTTATTACGATATTTGTACAGTCAAATATAACTATGTTGTACAAATTGAAAACTGAACTTTTGTAATGAATGAAATGAAGAGAAATTTTAGGAATCGAATAAACCGCTTTTGCCTGTAAAAGTAAACCGTCCCTATTTAGGGGTACATCCGTCTGGCCGTATGTTCATCGATCATCCACGTTCTATACAGATTTTTTACTTGAACAGATATAAAAATAAAATTTATACAACAAAAAGTGTCAGTATCTACTTATGAATTTCACAACAATAAAACCTACGTGGTTATACATTTTAGGAGTAGCACTTAGACATGGAGAGTATTTTTTCTGCTTTCCTCCTCTGCGGATTAGAACTGAATAGACCATATATGGTTACTACCTTATATGGTAGGTATCTTGTGCAACGGACCATCATGGCTGGTCCTACCGCAACGCGAGATAATCTGCCGCAAAATAATAACAGCTTTGTTAGGTCGTCATCATCATCATCTCAACCGTAGGATGTCCACTGATAAACATATGCCTCCCTTACACATTTACAAAAGGAGCGCTTGGAAGTGGTCTGAATCCAACGTCGTCTTGTGACCTTTATCAGCTCGTCTGTCCACCTTGTCGGTAGACAACTTACGCTGCGCTTGCCAGTCCGTGGTCTCCACTCCAGAACTTTTCGACATCCCCATCGACCGTCTGTTCTGGGTTACCACTGCCAACTTCAACTGCCTTACTTTCTGGTCTATGATGGTAAATTTCGTATCACGTAGAGAAATCCCGAGCATAACCCTCTCCATAGCTCATTGTGCGACTTTAAGCTTGCTTATGAGGCCCATGGTAAATACTTTGATTAAATATGTATTTAATCAAAGTATTTACCATCGTTATCGTTTATAATCGCATTTAGGATAAAACATGTTTAATTTTATCCTAAAAAGAAACTGTTTCAGTACAAAATACATATTTCATACTTTAACCTGTAATATAAACTGACCTGTTTGCATGATGCTTGATAATATATCACGTTTGAATATGTGTTTTTGATATTGTTCGGCGAAAATATACTGATGAAAAATCTACAAATTTGAATAATTACGAATTACTTTACATTTTGCGTATATTAAAAAGTCCAAGCCCTATTCAATTTTCGATGGCTTAGATTATAATATCAACGATTATTTGCCTTACAACTATTATTATAGTATTACTAGGAATCCTTATTTGGCTACTTATGTACCTATACTACCAATGCTTAGAGTTCCAACCTGTGTTCTTAAGATAATACCTCGCACACACAAACTTATAAAGTAAACTTAAACAAAGCTGGGTAAAGTTTCGCGACTTGCATGGGTGGAAAATATTGTTGGTACGTTTCATAGTTTAATTTCGAGCATTATAAGAATTTATATATTATATTTACTGATGTTTAGGAAACTATGGAAAAGTTTTCAGTTGCTAAATAGGCAGAAGATATTTTTGTTCATGTTTTGGGAGGACATGGTAAAGACGCATAGACGCATCATAAGTATGCATGTAGCACGAGATGAATAGTGTCGTATTCCTGTATTAGCAGTTAATACGATAATTGCGTTGTACAGGTGCAATGTCACAATGACCACAACTTAATTTGATATGAATAAGCAAATAAGATTCAATCGCTCGACATGTGATCGAAGAAAACCAATATCTCAATAAAATTATTTCTATATTAATGTTTTATCAGTTCAGGATAAACATCTATTCTCACGGAACAACAACCAAATTTTGTTCGTTGCGTTCAAAGTAGATAGCGTAAAAGTCGCATTGCAAATGTCTGATTCGCGGTGACAAGATTCTCACAGAACATCAACCAAACTTTGTTCATTAATGATTGTGGTAACCTTATTCCACGCGCACATGGCCTTATTTTGCATTGGCCATATTTGGCCAATAATACAATAGATTTTGCAGAAATCTACCTACTTTTCCAGGAACTGCGACGTGTGTTGTTAAACAAAATATAAATATATGTACCTATACTAATAGGTTGTTGCTAATGTACTACTAGATTGTTGCTAATAGTTATAATTTTAACACATTTCTATTGACGTACAGACAAATTCGCACATACATACTGTTTAAAAAATTGGCAGCGGTGGGATTCGAACCCACGCCTCCGAAGAGACTGGTGCCTTAAACCAGCGCCTTAGACCGCTCGGCCACGCTACCACTGATGACTCTGTTACTGAAAATAAATGCCTAGTCATTATATTATATTTGTGCTCATTGAAAAATAATAATTGTTGAAGATTCTAAATGGATTATTATAGGCCTCATAAACGCCAAATCACTCGTTTTATATTATTGAGTACCTATGTGTTTTGTATCTATTTTATGAACTTTAGTAACAATATTATTTTGTTTTGCAAGGCTAGTTTTGCAGATCATTACATAAGTATATATTTGTTAGTTTTATAATTATCGTAATAAACAAGAACCATTATGCGTTCGAATAACGAACGCTATAGAATCCTGTGCCAATTATTATTTCATAAATCACTAGAGATGTAAACAACTCAAGAAACAATAGGGCATGGAATGTTATATAAAATGGGGTGACCTATTCGTTAAAAAGCGAATATGCTGTTTAGGATATAAAGCACCTGTTTTATGACCTCTAAAAACATATTTTCCCAGACAATGTATGAACATAGAAAACATATCCTTATGAATAAACTTTCGCCAGACAAGCTATTTGGAACATATGATTTTCATGAATGGTATTAAAAATAAACAAAGACGGCAGTAGCGATAAATTTTGAAATTTTGCATACCGTTATGTTAAATATAACATAACAAACGAAACATTTACCAAGAAATGAAACCGATTTCAACACCAAAAAGTGTGAAATAACTTGTTGAAATCGGTACATGTAACTATCATGTAGTTCAAAAGTATGTGCCTATTATCACAATATTGTGAACATGGTACTGACTTCGACAAGTTATTTCACACTTGTTGGTGTTGAAGACGGTTTATTTTTTAGTAAAGTTTCAAAATCAATAAAATTTCTCATCATTTTAAGTAACTCGCTACTTACGGGATCGATTGTCAATAATGATATCATCAAGATAAATCAACACTTTTTTGTTTATGGGGTACTCCCCAAAGATGTTTTCGAGTAACAACTCAAAAACTGCTTGACCGAATTTGATGAAATTTAAATGGGACCACCTCGGAAGTATACTCTACCAAACAAAAATAAGAATTTTTAGAATCGGTCCACAAATGGGGGAGAAATTGAGTAACATACTCATAAAAAAATACATACACACGAACATATAACCTCCTCCTTTATTGAAGTCAGTTAATTTTTTTTATTAGTTTATTATTTTTTGGTTAGTTTAGCAAGCACCAAGTTACGTGACGACTAAACTGTCTAAAATATACCCAAAATTAAAGAGAAATATCTAATTTTAGCAGGGCAGCGAAACTTCACGAAGTCTTCTCGTCAATAATACCTTAGTGTCTCAAGACAAGAGTCTTAGACCAATGTGTGTTACCAGCGATGACTTGTGGCACTGAATCGTGGTCTCTTACTATGGTCCTCTTAAATAAGCTCAAAATCGCACAACGAGCTATGGAGAGGGTTATGTTCGGGGTTTCTCTACGTGATCGAATCAGAAATGAGGAGATTCGTAGAAGAACGAAAGTCACCGACATAGCCAGGAAGATTAGCCAGTTAAAGTGGCAGTGGGCAGGGCACATAGCACGCAGAACAGATGGCCGATGGGGCCGGAAGGTTCTGGAGTGAATACCACGGACCGGCAAGCGCAGCGTAGGTCGTCCACCGACTCGGTGGACAGACGACCTGATAAAGGTCGCAGGACGCCGTTGGATGCAGGCCGCTTCCAACCGGTCCTTTTAGAAAATTATAGTGGCCGTTCTACGGCTGAGATGATTATGATCTAATTTTAGTGCTGTCATTCGAAAGTGTTTTACTAATTTGGATTTTAGCCTAAACAAAATAATTACTCCCATAAGTTAGAGATTTTTAGTTGAGAGAATGCTTATAGAATCGACACCAATGACATTGAACAGTGAATAGCCAATAGTGAGGGTTACGTATATGCTGTATATGTACTCATGTGTATGAAGCTCCTCCGGTCATGCACTTGTCTGTAAATGACCGATGGTAGTCTAATATAGGCAGACATGACAGTTCACATCAGTAGGTTTACATCTTTTTTAAAATATCATAGAATTATCTTTGAAATTTCAAATTTAAACGTATTAAATCGCGTATTATTTTATCCTGATATCTCGAACACTTTTAAGTGAACATGGTCGCGGATAGACTGGATGGCAGTTGTCTGTTATATAAAGTACTAGCTGACCCGCCAGCGGCTTCGCTCGCATGGCCTCGCGGGATACGGTTAATTACAGTTTTTAAACTGTCCCACGGGAAATATTTTAAATTCAGGATCAAAAGTATCCTATATGTGGACCAGGGATATAAGCCACCACCATACAAAATTTCATTCAAATCGGTCCAGTCGTTTCAGAGATTAGCCCGTACAAACAGACAGACAAATGGACAAACAGAGAAACATATATTAAAAAAAAAAAAATCGATTTCACTCCTTACATCCCCCTGACTCGGTTTTTAGCTTTTTCTACCGACTGCCAAAAAGGAGGAGGTACTCAATTCGACTGTATTTTTTCTGTTTTGTTTGTTACCTCATAACTTTTGACTGGGTGAACTGATTCTCAAAATTCTTTTTTCTTGCTAGCTAGTGCTTCCCGTGTGTGTGACTAAATTTCATCAAATTCGGTTTAGTATTTTTTGAGTTACACTCCAATGACTGAATATAATAGAAGTCGGTATTAAAATTTTTCAAATTGTGCTTGTTTTTCATTATATATAAATTCAACTTCTTCAGTTTTATTATATGCGGATGACCTTCAGGTATATTTTCACTTCCTACCAGCCGATACAGATCAGGCTGTAATTAAAATAAACGAAGACCTTGATAATTTGGCAGAATGGGCTAATATAAATTGTATGTTATTAAATCCAACTAAGTCAAAATATATGGTTATGGGCACCAAGAAGCAGGTAGATGTCATCATGCAACAGAATCCTCAGATTGCTATACAGTGCAATCCCATTGAGAGTGTTACAGAGGCACGCAATCTGGGCTTACTTATGGATAACCATCTGCATTTTGAGCACCATATACAAGAGGCTGTCAGGAACTGTATGTACAGACTGAGGGTCCTTTATAGGATTAGACCGTACCTTAGTGTCGAAGTTAGGACTATTGTCTGCGAGTCTCTGGTACTCTCTAAACTCAACTATGCAGATGTTGTATATGGGCCATGTCTGCTGAAGAGAAGTGAGCGTCTTATTCAACGAGTACAAAATGCTTGTGCACGTTTCTGTTATAATATCCCTCCCCGGGCACATGTTACACCATTCTTAAATCATGCAAACCTTATGAAAATGACTGCTCGTCGTAAACTTCATTATGCCACATTACTTTTTGGTGTAATAAAGAGCCAACGGCCTCAATATCTATGGGATAAATTCACTTGGCCAGATCTTAGTCGAAGGTATTGCACGAGATCATCAGAGTACAGGCTTGTAGTACCACATCATAGAACTATGACTTTTCGTGGAAGTTTCAGGTTTGCTGCCAGCAAATGCTGGATGTATTGTTGCCGCCACTAAGAGCCCTGAAAACAGTAGAAACATTTAGAAGGCACTTGAAGACGCATCTATTGAGATGCCAAAAAACTGTTTAACTAAACACTTTGTAGTCTACATATCTCTGCGCTCAATTGGTGCACCCTTCGAATGCTACTTTTACTTACCATTAAATTACTAATTCTCTAGTTGTTGAAGGTTAACTTCAAAAAAGTGTAAAAATGATGTTGGTACTCACGTATTGTTTAATTCCAAATGGCAGTTCACAGAGACCCAGTCTAGGTACATAATTACTCGGTGTAGGTACACTAAATGTATAATATCTCTTGTCATAGCGATTTCTGTGTTTTATGTTGTAAGCTAATAATTTTTAGTCATGTTCAATTGAAGGGTTTTTTACAAAAACTGCATAACTTTTATGATCATAATTGTTCAGTAGACATAAAAAATCTATACTAGTTCAAAATAGTACTTTCTTAGGTACCATTTTTTGATAATATTGGTTGTCATATGGTATATTATGCAAAATATAGTAAATTAAATATATTTCTATTACTATTCTTTAATAAAATGCAATGAAACAAGCTATAATTATGTAGTTTTTGCAAAAAATAAGCATTTAAGTTGTTTTTGTTAAAAACAAAATTAGTTTGTTGCTGTTAGAAGTCTGCATATTTACAAATTATATTTAAAATAAAATCATATACCTACTTAATTTAAGGAATTTGAATAAAAAATGGATTACTAGTTTTCATTTATTTTATTTTCTACCCAACTAATCTAAATAACATTAATCAGCCTCATTCTTCTTCACTCTCATCTATTCTTACTCTTCTCCGCTGCTATTGTCTTCATTATCTATTTCTATCTCACCACAAGTGGCAGATTCTTCTTCAGTTATACTTCCTTCTACTGAATTCAAAATACTGTCATAAAAAGACATTTTTGATGGGTCGCTTAAAAATTTTTTGAGCCTATTTAAATCTGCAACTTTATTTGGATTTAGTTGTAGTTTCTGTTTGTACAATGGCACAAAAGTGGCTTCTGTAGGAAGAGCTTTCTTATTTCGAACTTTTATTGTGGTCCATCCTCCTGTAAAGTTATATTTGACAAACACAAAATGAGGAAATTCTTTTTCAATTTTCAACATCCGAACATTTTTTATATCATAAAACATGTCATGTCTTATTCTTTTAACTTCAAATGCAGAGGGATGTTTGCGTGCAGAACCTATTATAGCATCCCACTCATCTGCAGTCTCTACTGTGCGTATTTTCTTTAAATTACCAATCAGAGAAAAATCTTGATCGTTTGGGAGGTACGAGTGGCCACGAATCGGAAAAATATATTTAACTGACTTAAATAGTCCCAGAATATGAACTAAAGCATACAAAAAGTAAACCATGACATAGTTCTTATTTTGTCCTGGACATCCATCACTAAACAGCACTAAATGTTCATTATTAGTATCATGCTCAATAAAATATTTCAACAGTAGTGATGTAACATCATTCTGACCTTTTTTACCTTCAGTTTCGAGGTAGCTGTTCATACATACATTATTAGTTCCTAAGTCATGAATACCAAAAACAAAGTTCCACAGCTGCCGTGCATAAAATACATCACCTGTTCTTATATGTGGCAAAGGTAAGTTTTGCATGAAGTCAAAACTGAGGCACATACATTGCCCTTGTTGTGCTTTTAGTTTTTGTTGTTTTTTTATCTCATGAAATTTAGCAGCTTTAGCTAAATGTAATTTATGCTCTGTTTCTAGAAGTCTGACAGTTTCAGGCAGAGCAGCACTTTTAATCTTAAGTTTGTAGGAATCGCAAACTGCACAGGTATCAGTTCTAGGCAGACCGAACTTGATATTGAATTCTTTCTTGAAAACTGACCAGTACACTATAAAACTGACGTTAATTCGGTACATGTTCAAGAACATATTATGCATTTCTGTAACTGTTAGTTCCTCAGGCAAATAAAAAGTGTTTGGATTATCACGGCGAGAATAGTGAGATTGCCGAGCCGGAAATGATGAAATGTGACAACGTATTAAACTGAGAATACATTCTGGAGTCTTTCGTGCTCGGTTTTCTGTGTATATACCTCGTTTGTCTCTTGGAGATGGAACGTTTGCTGCCATAAGATCTTGTAGTCGCCTAATACGCCCAACTGTTACACCATGAATATTGCAGAACGCAGTCAAACACACATTAGTCTCATCAAGTCCTGTGCGTATTTTGTATTTAAAAGAAGACATCCTGAATCTTTGTGGATTGTTAACAGTGTGTCTTGCTGCCGGAGAAGCTGACATCAAGCCCATTAAGTATGCGTCCTGTTCGTTTTTGGTCCCTATTGCATTGAAGTTCAATAATGTACTTTCTCTTTGAGTAGTGTTGACTTTCGTATAGCACTTGTATCTCTTGCATCTGTAAAGGAAGAAAACGTTTGATGACTCAATAAAAACACTATAAAATAACAAAAAACACTTTGACATAGCAAACTATTGCCAAGACATACCCGCAATCAGGACCTGTTTTTCGAGCTGGAACATGTTTGTTCATATGATTTATATGTTCGAGACCTTTAACTTTCTTATTTTTAATGATATTTTCTTTCTTTTCCTTCCTTTTTCGCCTTTTATTTGCAGATTTTTCACCATCATTTCCCTCCGAGTCAGACATCTTTGACAGCTAAGTGTCAATATTTTTTTTTTACAAAAAGTACTAAACTGCGTTCGGATATGTTGTTTTTGCGAAAATTTGAAAAAGTTATGTAGTTTTTGTAAAACTCATCGTGTTTTCGAAGGCAATTCCGGCCATTTTAGTTATTTTTGTAAAAAATTAAATATACAGTGCGATTCCTTTTTTTTCAAGGAATCCAGTGCTGCCAATAACATAAAACGATAAAAATTGTTAGTTAAGCAGTTTTTGTAAAAAACCCTTCAATTGTACAATTCCTGTCATCGACGTAGTAGATCAACGTGGCCAAAGAGAATATAAGACGTGGCAAAACGTGCCACGGCACCACAGACTAAACAGATGCTTACGAATCGCGGCACTTACATAGATAAGTCAGATCAGATACATGGATCGTAAAGCACAAATGAAATAGGATATTCTGATTTATATATATCAGTGGAGCGGAGAAGCGACACGCACTAGATTACATTATATTATTATTTTATTATATCTTTTTCGAATGGCCACATATTATCATTATTCCGTTAGCTTCGTAATGTCTTTCTGCGACCATAGACTCTCTAGAGGTGTCACGTCAGACTAGTGGATATACTTGTTGTCAAATGAGCTGACGCTAAACACAATCTTGTAGTAGCAATACGGCATTGCGACTGAGAGTAAGGTGGCGCCAAATATGGCATGGTCATAAGACGAACTGTATTTTGTCCTGAGGTTCGTGAGGTCATGACAATGGGTAACGGCTGAAAATCAGTGATTAAGGATTCTGTCCTTAGTCGTATGCTGAGTCGGGACCCATGTTCATGACACACACAGCACCGCGTCGTTTTCTACATGTGTAATGTGTTTATTTAGTGTATTGTGTTCCTTTAATGTGTAGAATATGTAATGTGATGTGTGTGTCTTGAATAAATATGTTTTCTTTCTTTCTTTCTTTCTTTCATATGTAGTGATTATAGAAATTACTTTTATGTACCGCCTATCATACTTTAATCAAAACGTTCCCGATGCACGCAGTAGTCACTCACAGCGTACAGAGGTCCAGGACTACAGTTCTGGCTTTGATCTCCGGATTCGAAGCAGGTGGTACGTGCCAGCCATCATCTCTATTAAAATTTTATGGTTCGGTACTCAAAAGGTAAAGTATGACCCTATTACTAATATATATAACATAGTACAGGCTATGCCTAGTTTGGGACCTGAAGGCCTTTGTGTGGATGTTGTCCCATATTATTATTTAAAATAAATCACGGATTTCATCCGGTCCTTTACAAAGGCATAAGTGGGGCTGTAGCCAACACTTAGAGGCCTGTTTGGTATAAAAATACAAAGAAGTATAAAAAAACAGAAACTTATGGATGGATGGTGAAATGGTATATCTATTATAAAAATGGGTAAAATGACAAGGCTATTGAAATGATTTTATTAGTGATAAAAAGATAGTGGGCTATGGAAGAGACTACGGCACCTGCCAAATTCAGTCTCATTTTAAATATTTTGGGCAGGTGGTGACTTGCCACCCACTAAACGGGCCCCCCATAAAGGCCACCATGAATTATTATTATTATTATTATTACTAAGACTCCGCTGATGACCGTCTGTCACATGGCTGTATCTTATGAAACGTCATAGTTGAACAGTTAACATTTTCACAGATGATGTATTTCTGTTGCCGCTATAACAAAAAATACTAAAAAAACCAGAATAAAAAAAACACAAATATATATAAAATAAACAATTAAATAACACAGAATGTTTATTAACATATTCACTTTAAAAACAAATAATGAATAAAATTAATAAATATTTAAGATGCTTCCATATAGCAAACTTAATTTATTGCTTGTGTTTGCTCGATATTGATAACAGCAACAGTCTCTGGAAATATTCACACTTGAAATATTCACTGAATATTGAGTTACATTATTAACTTGCATCGATAGATGCAGGCCGCTTCCAACCGGTTCTCTTGGAAATTTGTGGGGGAGGCATATGTTCAGCAGTGGACATCCTACGGCTGAGACGATGATGATGATTATTAACTTTTTCTCGGCCTTAACGATAACACGTAGAAACTTGAAATATTTACTATAGATTATGGTCAGGAACCCTGCGTGCGAGTCCGACTCGCACTTGCTGGTTTTTTTTTCAATTGCGCCTCTTTGTTCATTCTTGGCACAAAGCGGTTCTCCGTGGTCTGAATTTGTGGGTTTTAGAACCGGATATGGTTATTGGGCTCATCCAGAACATGCTCATATACTGCAGACTTAGCCGAGCGTCTTTTCTTTATATCAGCGATATGTTCTTTGATTCGAACACCAATGCTTATCTCTCTCTCAAATAATAATAGACTCACTATCAAGCTTGTAAACAACTGGATCCTGTAAAGAGATATTTGTTTTAATAAGTCTTAGTAATTGCCTAATCTTGCGTGGCTTGAAATATAATTTTACTTGTTGTTGAGCTTCATTGCAACATATATCTAGTCTGTATTATAAGTTGTTTAATTTCAAAAAAGTATATGAATCGTGAAAGCCTAAGATATCATTCTAAAACTATCTGTGCGGTTCTCAGTATGTTAAGTAATCCCGTAGCGCACCTGACCTACCTAGGTTTATATGTGCGCCCTTATTCTTCTACGAGTATATGCGTGTTCTGTATGCCTATTGGGAAGGGTGAATAAAATTATGACATTCCGGTGATCACTATTATTACTCTTCTATATGCATACTTACATATATAAATCAGAAGACACTCGGTACAACCGCAATAACTGAGCGCATGGTGCGACTTTTGCAATAAGAGCAAATTGCGCTCACGTTGCATGTGTCGTGCATTTACACTATCTATTTAGTCTAAATGCATCGTCAAAAAAGCCTTTCCAAAAGTGCTATCCCGTCAAGAATCCTTCATAAATATTTTCGCGAATTACGTACCGGGAAAACATTACCATCAACAAAAGCAATCGTACTGAGCACTGCAATCGAACGCAACGATTCGAAAATATTGGAATGCGTCCAATAAGTTGATGTAATGAAAACAACTTTACAGAGAGGGGCCACCTAAGTTTGCAATTTCCTAAAGATCTACTTGTTCTATTTAAGGCGTCGATACACGAGGCTTAAGGTTGAAAAAGTGTGTGGTTGTATTTTGTGTACAAGGTCTAAGTATATAATTTTATAATAATAAAAACGGGATTAACGTGAGACTTACGCGTTGTCGATGTCACGATCGACAATTGTTCCGGCTTCGTCCGGAAGCCTTCTTTAGGATCTTGAGTGCGGTGCGCTCGTCGTTACGTCCCGCCTCGCACTCGAGTATATAATTTGTAATTAACTATTTCTAGATCTCATTTTTTTCTGAATAGGTAGGGTATATAATAATCTGAGAACGTTGATGAATGCGTTGGGTGGGTAGGTAGCTTACTAGATACGACATGACGATGTTATAATTTTGTATATGTTTCAAATTGTTCGCAAGTAAGTGATATTTAATGTCTTTTTTGAGAATACATGTCTTTCAAGCTTAATAAGAGAAAACATCGTTGCATCTTTGACAACATCCGTGAAACAAATGACAAGATGACAAGAAACGTTGGAAAATGAACCTACCTACAAAAGCGATATCTCATAAAGTACTCGTGTTTGACATTGGTGAGCTTTCGTCGACGAGCACATCGACGAATCATTAGAGAATCGCACGGCTGAGTAGTTTTTGATTGTTACTTATACAATATTTTTCATATTAATGAAAAATATTGTATAAGTAACAATCAGAACACAGAATGACAGAATTTACCGGTATTAACCGGTAAATTCTGTCATTCTTATGATTATTCTTGAATAATCATATGTGCCAAAGTTCAAAATATGTCAGATAAACGCCAATAAGTAAAGTGGTCATCGATTGACATGAAAACATTAACGGTCGGTGTCAATAACCAGAAATAGATATTTGACACTTTTTGTTTACGGCCAAAATTTGACATAACATCCATACATATAATGTCAAATATCTATCTCTAGTAGGGTAAACCGACGATAGATAGGTTATTGAAAACGGCCGTTAGACGGTACGTCAAATATCTTATCTTATATACCTGTAGTAAGGAAAACTGTGGATAGATAGATTATTGGCACCGTGAGGAAAGTAGAAGTACTCATTACCAGTATTAAGTTGGTAATCCTGTTCCTCAACCGATCACTCATGATCAAACAACGGTAAAGCACTCCTATTAACCTATGATTAAAAATTTGGCACTAGTGATACGTGTTTACACGAACATAAAAAAGTTGCACTTCACTACTGGTGGTAAAAAAGTAGCATCTCATCACCAGTGGTCAGATACTTTATGGGCCTTGTCATTGGACAACAAATGATAAAAGAAACAAAGATAAAAGGACCATGTGTTCGCACCTTTTCTAGCCTCGGACAAGACAATGGATGTTTACAGGCGCCGTCGGACGCGGTGGTGCATGTAACTTATTTTACGGTTCGCATCAACGTGATCTGCTTCTATTTTATATCAATCGTCGTGAAAAAGGATGTTACTTTAATGAAACTTGCTTTAAAAACAACTGAACTGTTTATAGAGTTCAGTTGTTTTGAAACAACTAGACTTGAGACTTACAAATAACATCTGGATCTTTTATATATGTTATGTATCTATAGGTATGTTGTCTGACCGTAATGTCCGACGTAGAAACCCATTCATAGTAAAACCTATACTATATACGATGGTTAAAACTCTCCTTTAAATGTACTTTGAGCGTAATTATGTTTAGCTTTTCGAGTAATAGAAAGTTCACTGCATTATTCAGATGTTCTTCTTTTATAAAACGTCTCAGAACGCAATGGTACTTTAGTAGCCTTATATTTGATTCCACCATACAAAGTGTTATATTGACACGACACTTTTGATATTTGGCAAAATTTGTTTCGTAAAACCGCTCGTAAAGCCCCATAATAGTTAGGTATACTAATAGCTTCGGAAGCCCATGTTTAAACATGATTAAATTGTTATTTGGCTTATAAATACTTTATTATTATTATATTTCATGAAGCTAGTTTTAACCGACTTGAAATAAGAAGAAAGTTTCTCAATTCGACCTTATATATATTTTTTGATTTTTTATGTGTGTTCACGGATAACTTCGTCGTTTATGAACGGATTTTGATAATTCTTTTTTTTGTTTGATAGCGTACTTCCGTGATGGTACCATATAAATATACATTTCATCAAATTCGGTCAAGCAGTTTTTGAATTATACTTCAATAACTAAAAAGTGTTTCGCCAATCTTGATGATATCATCATTTTTTTTTTTTAGAACGGACTAATGCTGTTCGCCTCTACCGGCATTTACAGCGTCACCGGACGGTTGGCGAGCGCAGATGGCACTCAGCCAGATGCGGGCGCAGAGGGCGCACCGCCTAAGGCGAACGTTGAAGACGCTTCGCCGCAAGGAGAGGAGTAGGCGACTTGCTCAAGGGCACCACTAAGGTACGGACCTCGGCTTGGGCCGTCGCCAGGAGAGACGGGAGTAGGAGAGAATCGCCCCGGTACATAAGTGTACCGTTGAAAGTGGGCCCTATGAATTTTAACTCTACGACTATTTGGAGAGAATCTAACCAAGACATAATTTTTGCCTCGAGCTCGCCGGCGAGCTCGGTGTTTGACTGTGTTTACCACTAAATCATAACCTTGTGTACCTCGCCCACAGTCATTACCTCGGCCGGAGCCTACACCGTGATCGGAATCACTACCTTGACTGGGGCTACAAACGGAAATACCTCGCCTCCCCCCATTTCCGCGACATGGGTCCACACCGCGACCAGAATCGTCGCGTTGTGCACTCATGACTGTACTTTGGGTGGGGCTACAATAAGAAACTTGAGTACCTCGCCCACAGCCGTTACCTGGGCCGGAGTCTACATCGAGGCCGGGGCCGCGGTGTAGATTCCTGCCCGTACCGTGGCTGGGACTACATAGAAAACCAGTGTTACCTCGTCCACAGCCATTTGCTGGGCCGGAGGATACATCGCGACCGGGGCCGCGGTGTATACTCCCACCCGCACCGTGGCTGGGACTACAATCGTGTGTGTGTGGATTACCTCGACTGCGACTGGGGCTGTGAAGAAGATCTCGGCCGGAGCCTACAATGCGATCGGGATCACAGCCCTGGTCGGGTCTACAACCATTACCGGGGTTCCCTTGGGACGACGCTAAAGCTGCCGAAGTAACGGCTGCGATGGGGTCGTCCTGGTCACCCAAAATATACCTTGGACGGCGACGGGGGGGAAGGAAGTGAGGATCGGTTATGTCAGTGGAGTAGTTCGCCGCTTCGACCACGAGGGGATTCGAGTGGTGGGGAGCTTTGTCGAAGTGGCGGCGGGAGCAGTCTTTCATAATACTGCGTAATAGAGGGGAGGGTGAAATCGCAGTGCAGTTCGGCGTTCCGCAAGTACCACGGAGCGCCCACTGCCCTGCGTATAAAGCGATTCTGAATCACTTGAAGTTTGTGGAGGTCGTGTTTCTGAGCATGGGCGAACGCTACAGATGCGTAAGTCATGATTGGGCGGATGCAAAGTTTGTAAAGAGTCGTCTTATTTCTAAGAGACATTTTACTGTTTTTGCCTATGAGGGGATTAAGACGACCCATAATGAAGGCCGCCCTATTGCGAACAATCTGGATGTGTTTCGCGAAAGTGAGTTGGCGATCAAGGGTGACGCCCAGGTATTTGGCAGATTTAGCCCAAGGGATGGGTTCGCCGAATTGGACTATGGGTGACGGCATGAGATTCCGCCGGGTCTCAGTGAAGTACACTGCTGCACTTTTGCTAGGATTTACTGCAATCCGCCATTTACGAAACCATGCACCGATTACGGTGATGGCTCGTTGGATGGCGCATCTCTGCCTGACCTTGAACCAGCCAGTAGAGTAGATTGCAGTATCATCCGCAAACTGAGCGATCTGAACATTAGGTTCAGATCGTGGGATGTCGCTGGTGTACAGCGAGAAGAGAATGGGTGAGAGTACAGAGCCCTAAGGGACACCTGCGTGAATGGGATGCGGGGAGGAGAGCGTTCCCTCGGTGCGATAGCAAAACGTTCGATCCCTGAGAAAGTCTTGTAAGATGAGTACAAGACGGTCTGGCACACCCAGTTGGTACAGCTTGAATATCAAGCCGTTGTGCCAGACTTGTCGAACGCTTTCGCTACGTCGAGGAAGACAGCTATGGTCCTTTGGGGCTTTGGTTTCTTATTGAAACCGCCTAGGATGTGCTCCGTTACGCGGTGCACTTGTTGGACGCAAGAGTGTTTGGCTCTAAAACCAAATTGCTCATCGGGAAGGAGGTTATTAGACCTAACGTGGGACCAGAGTCAGTTCACAATGAGCCGCTCCTAAATCTTCCCCAGAGAGCTGAGGAGACTTATGGGACGGTAGCTGGAAGGCTCGGCTGCCGGTTTGCCTGGTTTGTGAATACCAATGACAATGGCATGCTTCCAAGTGTCTGGGAGGGAGCAGGTGCTCAAAGCCGCATTGAAGATGCTTACTAAGAGATGGACTAGTGGGACTGAGAAATGTTTAATCACCTTGTTGCTGATACCATCAGCACCAGGGGATTTACGGGTCTTGAGGCTCTTGATCAGAGACACTACCTCGGATGATTTTACCGGTGGGAGGAGTGGGAGGTCAGAGAAGGACATAGAGCTTCTACGTTCGACTTCAGATTCCACCGAATCGAGGTGTTTCTGGTCCACGTGATCTACATTTAGAGTACACTGAGCCTCAAGGCTATCAGCTAAACACTCGGCTTTGTCTTCATCAAGGAACGCTATGGAGAGGGGAGGTGGCCTAATGAGTGGAGGCATTGTCTGTTCATCAGATTTCAGAGCTTGAGCCAACTGCCAGTATGCCTAGTGAGTTGGCTCAATCTCTGACAGTTTGTCATCCCACCTTTGATCACGCAGCTCACTCATGCGTTTCCTTACAGCACGCTGTAAATAGCGCATGGTGGCTTTGTTCTCTGGGGTTGGCATCGAGTCATACGCCCTAGTGGCGGCGTTCTTAGCTGTCAGTAACCTCCTCGCACCCTCGGGCAGTTCGAAGCGGCGACCATCCGCCACTTGGACCTGCTTTGAGGATTCACCTACTGCGGTGCGGAGGTGGTCACTGAGAGCCTCGATCGCAATTGATACGTCTTCTACTGTCTGTATGTCATCGGGGATTCTATCGAGAGCGGGTGAACTGATAGCTTGGAGGGTTTCCCCCAGTTGCTTCCAGTTCACTACCTTTCTAGTGATAGGGGTGATGTCCGTCGGGTCGGGGCCTAATTTCAACAATACAGGGCGGTAGTCTGAAGTCAGTTCGTGTAACACTTCTATAGAGCGCAACCGGAGGGTAACGTTCTTAAGAAGTGCTATGTCAAGTATGTCTGGTCGTTGGTTGTCAACATAGGGATATCTTGTGGGCTCCAGAGGGGAGAGAATATCAAAGTATAAGTGGCTGACCAAGCCTTCAAGGATTTTACCATTACTATTATTACTAGTACAGTTCCATATGACATGTTTACTGTTGAAGTCACCGATCAGAAGGACGGAGCTTCCTAGAGAGAAGAGGGCTTCCAAGTCTGTCTGCAATAGTTCTTTACCAGAGGGGAGGTAACATGAGGCTATGATGACAGGTTGATGACCTGACATCGCTAGAAAGCAAACAGAGGCTTCTAGTATTCTAAGTGGTGGAGTAACAATTGGGATACAGTGCAGAGCTCTTTTGTAATAGATGAGAGTGCCACCTTTTGGGGTGGCCACTCTATCATTACGAACCAAACGGTAGTTTGCAAACCTAGGGTTCGCTGTACCTGGTTTCAGAAAGGTCTCCTGCACGCATAGGATATCGACCTGATGGGTCTTACAAAATTCATGAACTTCGTCCTTTTGACTAGAGAGGCCGTCAGCGTTGAAAGTCGCTACGGTGACTGAGTGGGGCTTAATACGTTTCGGTGTACTATCCATATTGGATGATACCTAAGAAACGTTGGGGAGGGCGTAGCACCTCACTGCGATGATTAAACCCGCGTGTGTGAGCGTGGC
Source organism: Selenia dentaria (assembly GCA_917880725.1). NCBI lineage: Eukaryota > Metazoa > Arthropoda > Insecta > Lepidoptera > Geometridae > Selenia > Selenia dentaria. The sequence continues at coordinate 11,181,982 of OU862888.1, read as the reverse complement.
TCACAAGCGGTCTTGTTCGTTTGTGGCAGTACGAAGTTTGTGCGCGAATGCACGTACTTCGTCCACGTCTATGACCATCACGTAGTCCATGACAAGGGCTATGTGGGCCGCCAGGTCAGATAGACCTGGGGCGTCCATGAGCCCAGCCATGGGAGGCCTAGAGAGCGGAGGTTTGGGCTTAGGAGCCGGCGCGCTGGCAGAGGCCTGCGGGCGGGCGGGGGTGAGGGGGGCGCTAGCTTGTACCATGCTCAAGGGCTTGGACCAAGCGTTGCGCGCGGGCGCGGGCGCGGGTCCAACAGGTGTTGCCTGCGGTGCGGGTGTAGGGTTAGGCTTAGGGCCGTTCCCTTGAGAGCGGGTAGTGACCGGGCGAGGAGGGGGATTAGGCCTCCTAGCCGGCCCTTTGGATACGCGGGGTGCCTTAGGACAACCGCGGTAATTGGCGGTATGTCCCTGTGTGCCGCAGAGGACACAACTTGGCGGGTCTGCAGAGTCCCTAGTGCGAGAACACTGGGCTGTCCCGTGATCCCCTAGGCACTTGACGCACCTCGGGCGGGCGAAGCAGAAACGGGCGGCATGACCGCACAGTTGGCAGTTATGACACTGGCCAGGTGAACTGTTTCGGTATGGGGGTTGAACGGTGATCCCCGAGAGGTTCACGACCGTTTTGATGTTAAATATCGCTTTGCCTTCAGGCGTGCGATTAAGAATGACCAAGAGTAGGTCATAAGGTTTGTGGTCCTTGCCACTGTACATGCGGTGGCAATCGCGGACGGGGTAACCTTGCGCCTTCAAGTCGGCGAGGACACTGTCGGTCTGCACCTCTTTTGGTACGCCGCGTATGACAACGCGTAGGACCTTCTCTTCCTCGAGAGCATAAGTGTGAAAACTTATACTCTCGTTTTTTTAAAATTCTGGTGAAGGCCCTATGGTCGCTTGGGGTAGGGAATTTTTTTTTTTTTTTTTTTTATTAGAACGGACTAATGCTGTTTGCCTCTACCGGCATTTACAGCGTCACCGGACGGTTGGCGAGCGCAGATGGCACTCAGCCAGATGCGGGCGCAGAGGGCGCACCGCCTAAGGCGAGCGTTGAAGACGCTTCGCCGCAAGGAGAGGAGTAGGCGACTTGCTCAAGGGCACCACTAGGGTACGGACCTCGGCTTGGGCCGTCGCCAGGAGAGAGGGGAGTAGCAGAGAATCGCCCCGGTACATAAGTGTACCGTTGAAAGTGGGCCCTATGAATTTTAACTCTACGACTATTTGGAGAGAATCTAACCAAGACATAACTTTTGCCTCGAGTTCGCCGGCGAGCTCGGTGTTTGACTGTGTTTGCCACTAAATCATAACCTTGTGTACCTCGCCTCCCCCCATTTCCGCGACATGGGTCCACACCGCGACCAGGATCGTCGCGTTGTGCACTCATGACTGTACTTTGGGTGGGGCTACAATAAGAATGTGAAGTACCTCGCCCACAGCCATGATGGCTGGGACTAGATAGAAAACCAGTGTTACCTCGTCCGCAGCCATTTGCTGGGCCAGAGGATACATCGCGACCGGGGCCGCGGTGTATACTCCCACCCGCACCGTGGCTGGGACTACAATCGTGTGTGTGTGAATTACCTCGACTGCGAATGGGGCTGCGAAGAAGATCTCGGCCGGAGCCTACAATGCGATCGGGATCACAGCCCTGGTCGGGTCTACAACCATTACCGGGGTTCCCTTGGGACGACGCTAAAGCTGCCGAAGTAACGGCTGCGATGGGGTCGTCCGGGTCACCCAAAATATGCCTTGGACGGCGACGGGGGGAAGGAAGTGGGGATCGGTTATGTCAGTGGAGTAGTTCGCCGCTTCGAACTGCCCGAGGGTGCGAGGAGGTTACTGACAGCTAAGAACGCCGCCACTAGGGCGTATGACTCGATGCCAACCCCAGAGAACAAAGCCACCATGCGCTATTTACAGCGTGCTGTAAGGAAACGCATGAGTGAGCTGCGTGATCAAAGGTGGGACGACAAACTGTCAGAGATTGAGCCAACTTACCAGGCATACTGGCAGTTGGCTCAAGCTCTGAAATCTGATGAACAGACAATGCCTCCACTCATTAGGCCACCTCCCCTCTCCACAGCGTTCCTTGACGAAGACAAAGCCGAGTGTTTAGCTGATAGCCACTTGGACCTGCTTTGAAGATTCACCTACTGCGGTGCGGAGGTGGTCACTGAGAGCCTCGATCGCAATTGATACGTCTTCTACTGTCTGTATGTCATCGGGGATTCTATCGAGAGCGGGTGAACTGATAGCTTGGAGGGATTCCCCCAGTTCACTACCTTTCTAGTGATAGGGGTGATGTCCGTCGGGTCGGGGCCTAATTTCAACAATAGAGGGCGGTAGTCTGAAGTCAGTTCGTGTAACACTTCTATAGAGCGCAACCGGAGGGTAACGTTCTTAAGAAGTGCTATGTCAAGTATGTCTGGTCGTTGGTTGTCAACATAGGGATATCTTGTGGGCTCCAGAGGGGAGAGAATATCAAAGTATAAGTGGCTGACCAAGCCTTCAAGGATTTTACCATTACTATTATTACTAGTACAGTTCCATATGACATGTTTACTGTTGAAGTCACCGATCAGAAGGACGGAGCTTCCTAGAGACAAGAGGGCTTCCAAGTCTGTCTGCAATAGTTCTTTACCAGAGGGGAGGTAACATGAGGCTATGATGACAGGTTGATGACCTGACATCGCTAGAAAGCAAACAGAGGCTTCTAGTATTCTAAGTGGTGGAGTAACAATTGGGATACAGTGCAGAGCTCTTTTATAATAGATGAGAGTGCCACCTTTTGGGGTGGCCACTCTATCATTACGAACCAAACGGTAGTTTGCAAACCTAGGGTTCGCTGTACCTGGTTTCAGAAAGGTCTCCTGCACGCATAGGATATCGACCTGATGGGTCTTACAAAATTCATGAACTTCGTCCTTTTGACTAGAGAGGCCGTCAGCGTTGAAAGTCGCTACGGTGACTGAGTGGGGCTTAATACGTTTGACGGTATTTTGATATGGTAGGTATCTTGTGCAACGGACCATCATGGCTGGTCCTACCGCAACGCGAGATAATCTGCCGCGAAATAATAACAGCTTTGTTAGGTCGTCATCATCATCAGCTCAACCGTAGGCGTCCACTGATGAACAAATGCCTCCCTTACACATTTACAAAAGGAGCGCTTGGAAGTGGCCAGCATCCAACGTCGTCCTGTGACCTTTATCAGCTCGTCTGTCCACCTTGTCGGTAGACAACTTACGCTGCGCTTGCCAGTCCGTGGTTTCCACTCCAAAACTTTTCGACATCCCCATCGACCGTCTGTTCTGGGTTACCACTGCCAACTTCAACTGCCTTACTTTCTGGTCTATGATGGTAACTTTCGTATCACGTAGAGAAATCCCGAGCATAACCCTCTCCATAGCTCATTGTGCGACTTTAAGCTTGCTTATGAGGCCCATGGTAAATACTTTGATTAAATATTTATTTAATATGTATTTAATCAAAGTATTTACCATCGTTATAGTTTATAATCGCATTTAGGATAAAATATGTTTAATTTTATCCTAAAAAGAAATTGTTTCAGTACGAAATAGATATTTCATACTTTAACCTGTAATATAAACTGACCTGTTTGCATGATGCTTGATATTATGTCACGTTTGAATATGTGTTTTTGATATTGTTCGGCGAAAATATATTGATGAAAAATCTACAAATTTTAATAATTACGAATTACGTTACATTTTGCGTATATTAAAAAGTCCAAGCCCTATTCAATTTTCGATGGCTAAGATTATAATATCAACGATTATTTGCCTTACACCTATTATTATATTATTACTAGGAATCCTTATTTGGCTACTTATGTACCTATACTACCAATGCTTAGAGTTCCAACCTGTGTTCTTAAGATAATACCTCGCACTCACAAACTTATATAGTAAACTTAAACAAAGCTGGGTAAAGTTTCGCGACTCGCATGGGTGGTAAATATTGTTGGTACGTTTCATAGTTTAATTTCGAGCATTATAAGAATTTATATATTATATTTACTGATGTTTAGGAAACTATGGAAAAGTTTTCATTTGCTAAAAAGGCAGAAGATATTTTTGTTCTAGTGTTGGGAGGACATGATAAAGACGCATAGACGCATCATAAGTATGCATGTAGCACAAGATGAATAGTGTCGTATTCCTGTATCAGCAGTTAATACAATAATTGCGTTGTACAGGTTCAATGTCACAATGACCACAACTTAATTTGATATGAATAAGCAAATAAGATTCAATCGCTCGACATGTGATCGAAGAAAACAAATATCTCAATAAAATTATTTCTACTAATATTAATGTTTTATCAGTTCAGGATAAACATCTATTCTCACGAAACAACAACCAAATTTTGTTCGTTGCGATCAAACTAGATAGCGTAAAAGTCGCATTGCAAATGTCTAAATCGCGGTGACAAGATTCTCACAGAACATCAACCAAACTTTGTTCATTGATGATTGTGGTAACCTTATTCCACGCGCACGAAGTCAAAGTTGATTCAACCTTTAATTTATTTATACTATTAATAATTAATTATTTGAACAAAATGTTGATTCTAAGTTTCTAACTCTTAACCCGTTGAATGGCGATTCGCCATATTTGGCCAATAATACAATAGATTTCGCAGAAATCTACCTACTTTTCCAGGAACTGCAACGTGTGTTAAACAAAATATAAATATATGTATCTATACTAATAGATTGTTGCTACTGTACTGCTAGATTGTTGCTAATAGTTATAATTTTAACACATTTCTATTGAAGTACAGACAAATTCGCACATACACACTGTTTAAAAAATTGGCAGCGGTGGGATTCGAACCCACGCCTCCGAAGAGACTGGTGCCTTAAACCAGCGCCTTAGACCGCTCGGCCACGCTACCACTGATGACTTTGTTACTGAAAATAAATGCCTAGTCAATATAGTCAATATTTGTGCTCATTGAAAAATAATAATTGTTGAAGATTCTAAATGGATTATTATAGGTCGTATGAATACCTCAAAAACGCCAAATCGCTAGTTTTATACTATTGAGTATCTGTTTTGTATCTATTTTATGAACTTTAGTAACAATATTATTATTTTGTTTTGCAAGGCTAGTTTTGCAGATCATTACATAGGTATATATTTGTTAGTTTTATAATTATCGTAATAAACAAGAACCATTTTGCGTTTGAATAACAACGCTAATGAATCCTGTGCCAATTATTATTTCATAAATCACTAGAGATGTAAACAACTCAATAAACAATAGGGTATGGAGTGTTATTTAAAATGGGGTGACCTATTCGTTAAAAAGCGAATATGCTGTTTAGGATATAAAGCACCTGTTTTATGACCTCTAAAATATATTCCCAGACAATGTATGAACATAGAAAACATATCCTTATGAATAAACTTTCGCCAGACAAGCTATTTGGAACATATGATTTTCATGAATGGTATTAAAAATAAACAAAAACGGCAGTAGCGATAAATTTTGAAATTTTGCATACCGTTATGTCAAACATAACATAACAAACGAAATTTTTACCATAATATGAAACCGACTTCAACACCAAAAAGTGTGAAATAACTTGTTGAAATCGGTACCATGATAGTTCAAAATTATGTGCCTATTATCACTATATTGTGAACATGGTACTGACTTCGACAAGTTATTTCACACTTGTTGGTGTTGAAGTCGGTTTATTTTTTAGTAAAGTTTCAAAATCAATAAAATTTCTCATCATTTTAAGTAACTCGCTACTTACGGAATCGATTGTCAATAATGATTATCATCACGATAAATCAACACTTTTTAGTTAATGGGGAACTCCCCAAAGATGTTTTCGAGTAACAGCTCAAAAACTACTTGACCGAATTTGATGCAATTTAAAAGGGGACCACCTCGGAAGTATACTCTACCAAACAAAAATAAGAATTTTCAGAATCGGTCCACAAATGGGGGAGAAATTGAGTAACATACTCATAAAAAATTACATACACACGAACATATAACCTCCTCCTTTATTGAAGTCAGTTAAAAATAGGTTAGTTTAGCGAGCACCAAGTTACGTGACGACCAAAAAATATACCCAAAATTAAAAAGAAATATGTAATTTTAGCAGGGCAGCGGAACTTCGCGAAGTCTTCACGTCAAAAATACCTTAGTGTACCACGGACCGGCAAGCGCAGCGTAGTTCATCCACCGACTCGGTGGACAGACGACCTGATAAAGGTCGCAGGACGGCGTTGGATGCAGGCCGCTTCCAACCGGTCCTTTTAGAAAATTATAGTGGCCGTTCTACGGCTGAGATGATGATGATCTAATTTTAGTGCTGTCATTCGAAAGTGTTATACTAATTTGGATTTTAGCCTAAACAAAATGAGTACTCCCATAAGTTAGAGATTTTTAGTTGAGAGAATGCTTATAAAATCGACACCAATGACGTTGAACAGTTAATAGCCAATAGTGAGGGTTACGTATATGCTGTATATGTACTCATGTGTATGAAGCTCCTCCGGTCATGCACTTGTCTGTAAATGACCGATGGTAGTCTAATATAGGCAGACATGACAGTTCACATCAGTAAGTTTACATCTATTTAAAATATCATAGAATTATCTTTGAAATTTCAAATTTAAACGTATATATCGCGTATAATTTTATCCTGATGTCTCGAACACTTTTAAGTGAACATGGTCGCGGATAGACTGGATGGCAGTTGTTTGTTATATAAAGTACTAGCTGACCCGCCAGCGGCTTCGCTCGCATGGCCTCGCGGAATACGGTTAATTACAGTTTTTAAACTGTCCCACGGGAAATATTTTATATTCACGATCAAAAGTATCCTATATGCGGACCAGGGATATAAGCCACCACCATACAAAATTTCATTCAAATTGGTCCAGTCGTTTCAGAGATTAGTCCGTACAAAGAGACAGACAAACGGACAAACAGAGAAACAAAATATTACAAAAAAAATTGTTCGATTTCACTCCTTACATCCCCCTGACTCGGTTTTTAGCTTTTTCTAGCGACTTCCAAAAAGGAGGAGGTACTCAATTCGACTGTATTGTTTTTGTTATGTTTGTTACCTCATAACTTTTGACTGGGTGAACTGATTCTCAAAATTCTTTTCTGTTTGCTAGCTAGTGCTTCCCGTGTGTGTGTGCGTAAATTTCATCAAATTCAGTTCAGTATTTTTTGAGTTACACTCCAATGACTGAATAGAATAGAAGTCGGTATTAAAAAATTTCAAATGGTGCTTGTTTTTCATTATACAGAAATTCAACTTCTTCAGTTTTATTTTCTGTAGTGATTAAAGAAATTATTTTTGTGTACCGCCTATCATACTTTAATCAAAACGTTCCCGATGCACGCAGTAGTCACTCACAGCGTACAGAGGTCTAGGACTACTGTTCTGGCTTTGATCTCCGGATTCGAAGCAGGTGGTACGTGCCAGCCATCATCTCTATTAAAATTTTTATGGTTCGGTACCCAAAAGGTAAAGTATGACCCTATTACTAACGGCTGTTTTCAATATTCTATCTATCCATAGTTTTCCTTACCACCGATAGAAATTTGACACAACGTCCACACAAATAGTGTCAAATATCTACTCGTATCTCTAGTAAGGTAAACCGGCGATAGATAGGTTATTGAAAACGGCCGTAAGACTCCGCTGATGACCGTCTGTCGCATGGCTGTATCTCATGAAACGTCATAGTTGGACAGTTAACATTTTCACAGATGATGTATTTCTGTTGCCGCTATAACAACAAATACTAAAAAAAATCAGAATAAAAAATAACACAAATATATTAAATAAACAATTAAATAACACAGAATGTTTATTTACATATTAAAAATAGATGGTCGCAGCGAGGATCTCAAAAAAAACCAAATTTATTTTAACTTAATTTAATTTTATATAAAAAGTTACAATCTATTCTAAATCTAGAGTGACTGCTTCGACCAAAGTTAGGTACAAAAGTGAGTCTTACAAACTACGAACACGCGCCACGAAAACGACACTCGATGCTGATGCGGCGTTTGCGCGGCGATTGACGTCAATGCTGAACTAACGGCGCGAAGTGCAACTATGCATTCCTCATAGTGGTGCCGCACATAACATATTCACTTTAAAAACAAATAATGAATAAAATTAATAAATATTTAAGATGATTCCATATAGCAAACTTATTTTATTGCTTGTGTTTGCTCGACATTGATAACAGCAACAGGTACACACTTGAAATATTCACTGACTATTGAGTTATATTATTATCTTGCATCGTTGGATGCAGGCCGCTTCCAACCGGTTCTCTTGGAAATTTGTGGGGGAGGCATATGTTCAGCAGTGGACATCCTACGGCTGAGACGATGATGATGATTATTAACTTTTTCTCGGCCTTAATAACGATAACACGTAGAAACTTGAAATATTTACTATAGATTATGGTCAGGAACCCTGCGTGCGCGAGTCCGACTCGCACTTGCTGGTTTTTTTTAATTGCGCCTCTTTGTTCATTCTTGGCACAAAGCGGTTCTCCGTGGTCTGAATATGTGGGTTTTTGAACCGGATATGGTTATTGGACTCATCCAGAACATGCTCATATACTGCAGACTTAGCCGAGCGTCTTTTCTTTATATCAGCGATATGTTCTTTGATTCGGACACCAATGCTTATCTCTCTCTCAATTAATAATAGACTCACTATCAAGCTTGTAAACAACTGGATCCTGTAAAGAGATATTTGTTTTAATAAGTCTTAGTAATTGCCTAATCTTGCGCGGCTTGAAATATAATTTTACTTGTTGTTGAGCTTCATTGCAACATATATCTAGTCTGTATTATAAGTTGTTTAATTACAAAGTATATGAATCGTGAAAGCCTAAGATATCATTCTAAAACTACCTGTGCGGTTCTCAGTATGTTAAGTAATCTCGTGGCGCACCTCACGTATATAGGTTTATATGTGCGTCTTTATTCTTCTATATGCGTGTTCTGTCAGCCTATTGGGAAGGGTGAATAAAAGTATTTCATTCCGGTGATCACCATTATTACTCTTCAATATGCAGAATTACGTATAAATCAGAAGACACTCGGTACAACCGCAATACAAAATACAAAAATTATTTATTTCATTTCACAGATTAATGTTAGATAAAGCAAGTGTCAGGAGTCTCCTTTAAAGCATAAAATGCCTGTAGTAGGAGCCTCCGCTCTTCCGTATCCAGTACATACTAGTAACATTGTGTGTAAACATAAATGCTTCACAAACGTTTTTATCGATAATAGAATAATGTTGAGTGTGTGGTTTATGCGTGTATTTGTGTGTATATGTATACATGTGTGTGTGAGTGTGTGTGTGTGTATACGCGCGTGTGTGTGTGCATGTGTGTTTGTGTGCGCGTATGTATATATATATACATACGCGCACACAAACTAAATAGTTTATTGTATATTGAACTAATAGTGTATTGAACTAAATAGTAACTTAAATATATATTTAAGTTACTATTTAGTTCATAGAATAGAGTATATAATTTGTGTTATTTATGTAAGTTGTTGCAAAAGTTTTTCTGTCTCCTTGTAATCAATAGTTCTAATCTAATTACTTATAATTTTTTTACATTTATAATAAGATTTGTTGTAAATTTTGAGTTCTTTATTTATTTTATTATATAGTTGTACTGAGCGTGAATTGTACTGCCAGCTTGCAATAACTGAGCGCATGGCGCGACTTTTGCTATAAGAGCAAATTGCGCTCACGTTGCATGTGTCGTGCACTTACACTATCTATTTAGTCTAAATGCATCGTCAAAAAAGCCTTTCCAAAAGTGTTATCCCGTCAAGAATTCTTCATAAATATTTTCGCGAATTACGGACCGGGAAAACATTACCATCAACAAAAGCAATCGTACTGAGCACTGCAATCGAACGCAACGATTCGAAAATATTGGAATGCGTCCAATAAGTTGATGTAATGAAAACAACTTTACAGAGAGGGGCCACCTAAGTTTGCAATTTCCTAAAGATCTACTTGTTCTATTTAAGGCGTCGATACACGAGGCTTAAGGTTGAAAAAGTGTGTGGTTGTATTTTGTGTACAAGGTCTAAGTATATAATTTTATAATAATAAAAACGGGATTAACGTGAGACTTACGCGTTGTCGATATCACGATCGACAATTGTTCCGGCTTCGTCCGGAAGCCTTCTTTAGGATCTTGAGTGCGGTGCGCTCGTCGTTACGTCCCGCCTCGCACTCGAGTATATAATTTGTAATTAACTATTTCTATATCTCATTTTTTTCTGAATAGGTAGGGTATATAATAATCTGAGAACGTTGATGAATACGTTGGGTGGGTAGGTAGCTTACTAGATACGACATGACGATGTTATAATTTTGTATATGTTTCAAATTGTTCGCAAGTAAGTGATATTTAATGTATTTTTTGAGAATACATGTCTTTCAAGCTTAATAAGAGAAAACATCGTTGAATCTTTGACAACATCCGTGAAACAAATGACAAGATGACAAGAAACGTTGGAAAATAAACCTACCTACAACAGCGATATCTCATAAAGTACTCGTATTTGTAATTGGTGAGCTTTCGTCGACGAGCACATCGACGAATCATTAGAGCTCGCACGGCTGAGTAGTTTTTGATTGTTACTTATAGGTACAATATTTTTCATTAATGCCGGTAAATTCTGTCATTCTTATGATTATTCTTGAATAATCGTATGTGCCAAAGTTCAAAATATGTCAGATAAACGCCAATAAGTAAAGTGGTCATCGATTGACATGAAGACATTAACGGTCGGTGTCAATAACCAGAAATAGATATTTGACACTATTTTACGGTTTACGGCCATTTTCAATAATCTATCTATCCACAGTTGTCCTTAATACTGATAGAAATTTGACATAACGTCCATACATATAATGTCAAATATCTATCTCTAGTAGGGTAAACCGACGATGGATAGGTTATTGAAAACGGCCGTTAGACGGTTCGTCAAATATCTACCTGTAGTAAGGAAAACTGTGGATAGATAGATTATTGGCACCGTAAGGAAATTAGAAGTACTCATTACCAGTATTAAGTTGGTAATCCTGTTCCTCAACCGATCACTCATGATCAAACAACGGTAAAACACTCCTATTAACCTATGATTAAAAATTTGGCACTAGTGATACGTGTGACACGAACATAAAAAAGTTGCATTTCACTACTGGTGGTAAAAAAGTAGCATCTCATCACCAGTGGTCAGATACTTTATGGGCCTTGTCATTGGACAACAAGAGATAAAAAGAAACAAAGATAAAAGGACCATGTGTTCGCACCTTTTCTAGCCTCGGACAAGACAATGGATGTTTACAGGCGCCGTCGGACGCGGTGGTGCATGTAACTTATTTTACGGTTCGCATCAACGTGATCTGCTTCTATTTTATATCAATCGTCGTGAAGAAGGATGTTACTTTAAAGAAACTTGCTTTAAAAACAACTGAACTGTTTATAGAGTTCAGTTGTTTTGAAACAACTAGACTTGAGACTTACGAATAACATCACTTACTGGATCTTATATGTATGGTTTGCCTATAGGTATGTTCCTATGACCGTAATGTCCGACGTAGAAACCCATTCATAGTAAAAGCTATACTATAAACGATGGTTAAAACTCTCCTTTAAATGTACTTTGAGCGTAATATGTCAAAGCTTGTAGAGTAATAGAAAGTTCACTGCAATATTCAGATGTTCTTCTTTTATAAGGTACATTAGTAGCCTTATATTTGATTCCACCGTACAAAGTGTTATATTGACATGAAACTTTTGATATTTGGCAAAATTTGTTTCGTAAATCCGCTCGTAAAGCTCCATAATAGTTAGGTATAATAATAGCTTCGGAAGCCCATGTTTAAGCATGTTTAAATTGGATTTGGCTTTTAAATACTTTATTATTATTATATTTCATGAAGCTAGTTTTTAACCGACTTGAAAAAAGAAGAAGGTTTCTCAATTCGACCGTATATATATTTTTTGGTTTTTTATGTGTGTTCACGGATAACTTCGTCGTTTATGAACCGATTTTGATAATTCTTTTTTTTGTTTGATAGCGTACTTCCGTGATAAACCATATAAATATAAATTTCATCAAATTCGGTCAAGCAGTTTTTGAATTATACTTCAATAACTAAAAAGTGTTTCGCCAATCTTGATGATATCATCATTGACGGTGTAGCCCGTAAGTAGCAAGGTCACGAAAGAGGCTGAAAAAAATAGAACCGTTTTCTAAGTTCACTTAAAAGTGTGAAATAACTTATCGAAGTCGGTACCATGCACGCAATATTGTGATAATAGGATACTCTCAAACTTATATCATGATAGTTTGATAGTATTCAATAGGTATCATGATAGTATATATTTGATTCATTCTCATCATCATCCATCACCACGCGGGTAAAACCGCAGAGCGCAGCTGGTCATTTCATAAAGCAACACTATTATACTGCAATGCAAACGTGCAAGCAACATGTCACAGCCATGTGTTTTTTTATGAATTTAAACTTTCACGACGTGTAATATAGATCGCAAGGGACTCAAACTTTAACTAATACTGAAGAAATGCAGCTAAGTTTGTATAAATTTCTCAGGTTCTAATATAAACGTTAACTTGACTTACATAATCACTTATTAATTGTCTCTGATTATAGTTCTAGACGCAAATAGTTATAGTAATATCATACAGCATACATATTTTATTACAAAAGTGAGCAAGTATATACATATAAAGTAAACGATATCTTTAAGTCAGTTGAGATCAGCGACGCATTCACACGTATTCACAAAATTTTCTCTGCATTTGATAACAATGAACGTAAAGGAAATGATGCTCCAGATAAAACGGTATTCCGTCATTACATGCTGTCATTTAAATAACGACAAACAATGTTTTTGAAGACTAGTTGACAATATACTAGTAATTAATATATACTTCTACTACTATAAAAATAAAACCCTTGATAAAATTGTATTTTTAAAATAATCCAGCTCTTCCTCAATAAGACATGATTAAAAAAAATCAACCGCCTAATTATGTTGTTTAACTGAAACTAATTTTGAGACATAATATGAAAAAAAAATATAAAAAAATGTAACCCAATCCCAGTCAAAAGTAAGATTCGTTGATAACCATCTCCTGTTTTAGGAAGTCGATTAAAATAATTATTACAATAATAATATTGTAAAATATGTTTTAATTTTTTCTTATAAAAGAAAACACACGTGACATACATTTGTGATGTTTAGGAGAAAGTGAGGCGTACTGCTGTCTTAACATTTCTTTTCAAAAATTCATGTTCCACATGAGCTTCAATTCAATAAAACTGTACTTTTAAAATTTTTCATTTCTTTTTGATAGATAGATGATTTATTTATTTGTTTCTGCCACACAAACGTATATTTGTTTGTGAAAACAAGCATTGCGCTTACCTACTTCCTTTTATACGATACTATTATATAATATAGCTAAGTAGCTAATCTAGAGCAATTGTTAATAAATGTGTATTTCGCTTTTTTTACACTATGTAGTAAATGTCTTTTTCGACTTATGAGATACTTTACAGTTCCTTTGTACATAAAAGTGTCTTTGTAGAGGGTACTTCCCAAACTCTCAAGAAAGTGTCGAAAAGTTGAGTGTTGCTTCTCGTGTTTGAAAGTGAAGGACATCACAGGCGTGGTGTCAAAGCTGCCCAACCTCTAGGCTATGGCTCACACTCCACTGCATTCCAATCAAAAACCTGCTTTAAATATTAAAAGCTCGTTACACTAATGAATCGTATCTGATTTTGCCGCCGTCTGCGCCCGGACGGCGCCCTCAATGCGCCTTTTGGCCTTCCTTGCACCAGCTTCTTAAGAGCGTCTTTGTCTGACGAGATTTCTTATGGGAAATAGGTTTTGCAGGGTGAGAAAATGTGTGGAATATTTTACGGTTCTACAGTAAATAACAGTGCAATTGATTGAAAAACGTAGTTAATATCAAATTTTAGTTTGCGTGTATTTCGCGATGACAACATTTTTATTACCTAGTTACTATTTATCCTTTAGCCTTTAGTTATAGCCTTTACAACCCTGTGTCAAGATAATCAAAACATTTAAATTTGACCCCGTGCGATTCTCTAAGAGCAAACGTCGTTGCCTCTTTGACAACATCCGTGAAACAAATGAAGAGATGACAAGAAACGCTGGAAAAACAACCTTACGTACAAGGGCGATATCGCATAAAGTATTTGACATCGGTGAACTCGTCGACCAGCGCATCGATGAATCAGGGTCCGGTTGTTAATACCTACAATATAAAAAAACCTATATAGTAAATAATCCACATCTCATATTCTCTACTTCGCATTATGACTACCTCGCATAATGATATAGTAGCAAAATGCCTACTTTTTTAAAATAGGTACAGTTAGATACGAAACTATTAACACACTGGCCACATAAAAACACATGGAAAATCTGTCCGGCTGTCAATACCTACTGTCATGTTGAAGTATGTCTGGCAACTATCTAATTTCGTGTAGAGCTATTACTCTATTACATCGATTCAATGAATAGTAGTCTAAAATGTATAACAAATGAAAAGGGAAAACCGGCTCTTCTTAATGATAGCCATCGATATAATTTCGCAACTTTTTAACTTACAACATTCCGGTCAGCGCGCTCGAGTGGGACGGACGTGCGCTCAAGAGCTCTCCAAGAATATTCCGATCGGCCTAAAAGTGCTTGCGCTTTTAGTGCCGGTTACCTGTATCGTTTCGATTGAAGAGGATTCAGTGTTGGACTTCGCTAATAGTGGATTTTCTGTGAGCAGATTCGACGTCAAGCCACCGCTTCGTGCACCGTTCGGCGCACGGAGGCGTTCGGCTCGGCTCAGCTCGCGTCGCGAAAGAAGCGCGCTCTTGTAAGAGCGCTTCGACACGTCAATCACCTACATTGTCAAATCAAAACCGCTCTTCTCAGAGCGACCTCTTGTTTCGATTTTTTAATTTTTCAATTTTCCAGTTCGAGTCAAACAAATCCACGCTTCACGTGGTCTTCTGGACGATCCTTGCGGTGTAAACGCAATCCAGTTGGGCGTGGACCCGGTGCGTCAAGCCTTTTCCTCCTGAGCGTGGGAGGGAACGGCTAAAACCGGACGGGCCTGCCTTCACCGGCCTTGGGGTCTCCCCTCGCCGACGGCAGGTATCTCCTTCCCACCCTACCCTATCCTACTCTCCTATTCTCTGGGCAAGTGTTTGGTTGGAAGCCGGGTTTTACTCGGTCTTCTCTCCTCGCCCCCGGAGCAGCTAGGGCCTCGCGTTTAGGCACACATCCCTCTGCACAATAAGACTGGCAGAAGGCACACAGTAGGGACACCTAGGCACTCACTCTCCCGCCTGCACCCGGCGGGAGTGTCACTCATCCCTCACTCGCATCTCGAGTATTCCCCTCGAGATGTCTCTACTCTCTCCCTCACCCGCTCTGAGCCTCCCGCAGGGCGTTTCGCCTCAGGCGTTCGCCTCGTGGGTCTCAAATTGCTACCCGGACATGCTCTCCGAGTATCTCCAGTCCAATAGGGACTTTAAGGAGAGACCCCGCTTCACGGACTCTCAAATTCCCTCCTCCGGTTCTCTCCCTCCGAGGTGGCCCTTCGTTTCTTCGGCGTTCAAGCCCTTAGAAAGCCCTCTATCTCCCGATCCTGCACCCTATGCGCCCCGCGCTCCCCGCGCACCTCTACCACCCCGCGATCGTTCTCCAGTCCCTCGGACTGAGTACGAACGCGCCTACGACTCAGCGTCCAACTCGGAGAATGAGATGGATGTAGAGTTCTCCCGCTCCCGCGCTAACTCTGTTGGCAACATCTCCAACGACGGGTTCACTACCGTCGGAAAGAGAAAGCGCGTCCCCAAAGCCGCCTCTGAGGCTCCCTCCCCGCCACCCAAAGCGGCCTGCACCGCCCCGGGAGCGAAGCCATCAGGCTCTCTCGCTCCCACCTCCCGCGACCCTCTCGCTCACTCCGATGCTCCCGCAAGCATCGCCGCGTCTCAACGCGACGTCTCCTCTCAAGGAGCGTCAGTTAGACGCGAGAAACCGCCGCCGCCTCTGTTCCTTCAGGACAAGGCGAAGTGGGACATGGTCTCACGCCTCTTGACGGATCGTAAGATCCAATACACCAGTGCCCGCACAACCCAACTGGGTATCAAAGTCGAAGTCCCTACCCCAAGCGACCATAGGGCGCTCACTAGACTACTCAAAAACGAGAGCATAAGTTTTCACACTACATACGCGGCGTACCAAAAGAGGTGCAGACCGATAGTGTCCTCGCCGACTTGAAGGCGCAAGGCTACCCCGTCCGCGAATGCCACCGCATGTACAGTGGCAAAGATCGCAAACCCTACGACCTACTTTTGGTCATCCTCACTCGCACGCCAGAGGGCAAAGCGATTTTCAATGTTAAAACGGTAGTGAACCTCTCGGGGATCACCGTTCAACCCCCATTCCGGAACCGAGCGCCTGGCCAGTGTCATAACTGCCAACTATACGGACATGCCGCCCGATTCTGCTTCGCCCGCCCGAGGTGCGTCAAGTGCCTAGGGGATCACGGGACAGCCCAGTGTTCTCGCACTAGGGACTCAGCAGACCCACCTAGTTGTGTCCTCTGCGGCACACAGGGACATACCGCCAACTACCGCGGTTGCCCTAAGGCACCCCGCGTATCCAGTGGGTCGGCTAGGAGGCCTAATCGCCCTCCTCGCCCGGTCACTACCCGCCCTCAAGGGAACGGCCCTAAGCCTAACCATACACCCGCACCGCAGGCAACTCCTGTTGTACCCGCGCCCGCGCCCGCGCGCAACGCTTGGTCCAAGCCCTTGAGCATGGTACAAGCAAGCGCCCCCCTCACCCCCGCCCGCCCGCAGGCCTCTGCCAGCGCGCCGGCTCCTAAGCCCAAACCGCCGCTCTCTAGGCCTCCAATGGCTGGGCTCATGGACGCCCCAGGTCAATCTGACCCGGCGGCCGACATAGCCCTTGTCATGGACTACGCGATGGTCATAGACGTGGACGAAGTACGTGCATTCGCGCACAAACTTCGTACTGCCACAAACGACCAAGACCGCTTGCGAGCCACGCTCACATACGCGGGTTTAATCAGCGCAGTAAGGCGCTACGCCCTCCCCAACGTTTCTTAGGTATCATCCAATATGGATAGTACACCGAAACGTATTAAGCCCCACTCAGTCACCGTAGCGACTTTCAACGCTGACGGCCTCTCTAGTCAAAAGGACGAAGTTCATGAATTTTGTAAGACCCATCAGGTCGATATCCTATGCGTGCAGGAGACCTTTCTGAAACCAGGTACAGCGAACCTTAGGCTTGCAAAGTACCGTTTGGTTCGTAATGATAGAGTGGCCACCCCAAAAGGTGGCACTCTCATCTATTACAAAAGAGCTCTGCACTGTATCCCAATTGTTACTCCACCACTTAGAATACTAGAAGCCTCTGTTTGCTTTCTAGCGATGTCAGGTCATCAACCTGTCATCATAGCCTCATGTTACCTCCCCTCTGGTAAAGAACTATTACAGACAGACTTGGAAGCCCTCTTCTCTCTAGGAAGCTCCGTCCTTCTGATCGGTGACTTCAACAGTAAACAAGTCATATGGAACTGTACTAGTAACAATAGTAATGGTAAAATCCTTGAAGGCTTGGTCAGCCACTTAAACTTTGATATTCTCTCCCCTCTGGAGCCCACAAGATATCCCTATGTTGACAACCAACGACCAGACATACTTGACATAGCACTTTTTAAGAACGTTACCCTCCGGTTGCGCTCTATAGAAGTGTTACACGAACTGACTTCAGACCACCGCCCTGTATTGTTGAAATTAGGCCCCGACCCGACGGACATCACCCCTATCACTAGAACGGTAGTGAACTGGAAGCAACTGGGGGAATCCCTCCAAGCTATCAGTTCACCCGCTCTCGATAGAATCCCCGATGACATACAGACAGTAGAAGACGTATCAATTGCGATCGAGGCTCTCAATGACCACCTCCGCACCGCAGTAGGTGAATCCTCAAAGCAGGTCCAAGTGGCGGATGGTCGCCGCTTCGAACTGCCCGAGGGTGCGAGGAGGTTACTGACAGCTAAGAACGCCGCCACTAGGGCGTATGAATCGATGCCAACCCCAGAGAACAAAGCCACCATGCGCTATTTACAGCGTGTTGTAAGGAAACGCATGAGTGAGCTGCGTGATCAAAGGTGGGACGACAAACTGTCAGAGATTGAGCCAACTCACAAGGCATACTGGCAGTTGGCTCGAGCTCTGAAATCTGACGGACAACAGACAATGCCTCCACTCATTAGGCCATCTCCCCTCTCCATAGCGTTCCTTGACGAAGACAAAGCCGAGTGTTTAGCTGATAGCCTTGAGGCTCAGTGTACTCTAAATGTAGATCACGTCGACCAGAAACACCTCGATTCGTATCAGCAACAAGGTGATTAAACACTTCTCAGTCCCACTAGTCCATCTCTTAGTTAGCATCTTCAATGCGGCTATGAGCAACTGCTCCTTCCCAGACACTTGGAAGCATGCCATTGTCATTGGTATTCACAAACCAGGCAAACCGGCAGCCGAGCCCTCCAGCTACCGTCCCATAAGTCTCCTCAGCTCTCTGGGGAAGATTTACGAGCGGCTCATTGTGAACCGACTCTGGTCCCACGTTAGGTCCAATAACCTCCTTCCCGATGAGCAATTTGGTTTTAGAGCCAAACACTCTTGCGTCCAACAAGTGCACCGCGTAACGGAGCACATCCTAGGCGGTTTCAATAAGAAACCAAAGCCCCAAGGGACCATAGCTGTCTTCCTCGACGTAGCGAAAGCGTTCGACAAAGTCTGGCACAACGGCTTGATATTCAACTGTACCAACTGGGTGTGCCAGACCGTCTTGTACTCATCTTACAAGACTTTCTCAGGGATCGAACGTTTAGCTATCGCACCGAGGGAACGCTCTCCTCCCCGCATCCCATTCACGCAGGTGTCCCTCAGGGCTCTGTACTCTCACCCATTCTCTTCTCGCTGTACACCAGCGACATCCCACGATCTGAACCTAATGTTCAGATCGCTCAGTTTGCGGATGATACTGCAATCTACTCTACTGGCTGTATCAAGGTCAGGCAGAGATGCGCCATCCAACGAGCCATCACCGTAATCGGTGCATGGTTTCGTAAATAGCGGATTGCAGTAAATCCTAGCAAAAGTGCAGCAGTGTACTTCACTGAGACCCGGCGGGATCTCATGCCGTCACCCATAGTCCTATTCGGCGAACCCATCCCTTGGGCTAAATCTGCCAAATACCTGGTCGTCACCCTTGATCGCCAACTCACTTTCGCGAAACACATCCAGATTGTTCGCAATAGGGCGGCCTTCATTATGGGTCGTCTTAATCCCCTCATAGGCAAAAACAGTAAAATGTCTCTTAGAAATAAGACGACTCTTTACAAACTTTGCATCCGCCCAATCATGACTTACGCATCTGTAGCGTTCGCCCATGCTCAGAAACACGACCTCCACAAACTTCAAGTGATTCAGAATTGCTTTATGCGCAGGGCAGTGGGCGCTCCGTGGTACTTGCGGAACGCCGAACTGCACTGCGATTTCACCCTCCCCTCTATTACGCAGTATATGAAAGACTGCTCCCGCCGCCACTTCGACAAAGCTCCCCACCACTCGAATCCCCTCGTGGTCGAAGCGGCGAACTACTCTACTGACATAACCGATCCTTACTTCCTTCCCCCCCGTCGCCGTCCAAGGCATATTTTGGGTGACCCGGACGACCCCATCGCAGCCGTTACTTCGGCAGCTTTAGCGTCGTCCCAAGGGAACCCCGGTAATGGTTGTAGACCCGACCAGGGCTGTGATCCCGATCGCATTGTAGGCTCCGGCCGAGATCTTCTTCGCAGCCCCAGTCGCAGTCGAGGTAATCCACACACACACGATTGTAGTCCCAGCCACGGTGCGGGTGGGAGTATACACCGCGGCCCCGGTCGCGGTATTTGGACTATTTGGAGAGAATCTAAATTCTCTCCAAATAGTCCAAATAGTCGTAGAGTTAAAATTCATAGGGTCCACTTTCAACGGTACACTTATGTACCGGGGCGATTCTCTCCTACTCCCCTCTCTCCTGGCGACGGCGAAGCCGAGGTCCGTACCCTAGTGGTGCCCTTGAGCAAGTCGCCTACTCCTCTCCTTGCGGCGAAGCGTCTTCAACGCTCGCATTAGGCGGTGCGCCCTCTGCGCCCGCATCTGGCTGAGTGCCATCTGCGCTCGCCAACCGTCCGGTGACGCTGTAAATGCCGGTAGAGGCAAAAAGCATTAGTCCGTTCTAAAAAAAAAAAAAAAATCGCAAAAAAAAAAAAAAAAAAAACGGAAGCCTACGGAGATGTGTCGATAAGAATAAATGTTCAGCGACAGTGACTGTGGATGGATATATAGAGAAGTTTATTCACAAAGTCCTCACATTTGTGCATCACATCATGGAGATAATGAAATAGCTCTGACGATGGATTCTTGTCGTATGTTGATTCTAAGAATGAATACATTTTATATGTCCGAGTAGTTTTTGTTCTCGACTGTAACTTAGAACAAGTACAATCTGAATAATATAATACCGACTTCCATTTTATTCAGTTATTGGCGTGTAACTTAAAAACTACTGGACCAAATGTGATGAAATTTAAATGGGACCACACGGGTGTGGTCACATTCACATCAAACAAAAAAAGAATTTTGAGAATCGGTTTACCTATCAAAAGTTATGAGGTAACTAACATATAAAAAAAACTGTCGTATTGAGTACCTCCTCCTTTTTGGAAGTCGGTAGAAAAGAAAAGTAGGCATTTTGCTACTATGTCATGCGATGTAGTAATAATGCGAAGTAGAGAATATTAGATGTGGATTATTTACTTCATAGGTTATTTGCATTGAAGGTATTAACAACCGGACCCACGAATCATTACAGAATCGCACGGCTGAATACCCTAAAAATATTTTAGTAAAACAAGAGACTAAAGAAAGACGAAGTACGTATTAAGTGTCAGTTTCAAGTTCAAATGCAATTTACTACCTTGTTAACAAATATAACTAATTTTATGAAATTTCTAGGGTTGGGAAAAAGTAATTTTGCACCCTCTATACTAGTTAAAGGGTTGAATCCTCAGGGAGGTGTCAAATCATTCAAATGAACTCGCTAACACTTTCCCTAGGGTTTAATGCACCCGTAACTTTATGTGTTCAAGTTTTACGCTATCAGAGATAGAAGAACTGGCTGCAGAATTGCTTGAATACCAATGCTATGCAATGCATTAAAATAAAAAAAAATAAAAAAAATATTTCATACCCAAAATACAGTTGTTCAAAAGTGCATACCGTAAGGCTTTTAATTGAATCATTTTTCACATTATACTGATAGCTGCATATTATTCTTTTATTTAGGTACTGTATCACATTATATATTATCTTAGTGTAGCAGTTTTAGAAAGTGGAGATCACGTTATGATTCTTAACCACTGTTTTGAATTTTCCTATTAATGTTTTTTCGTATGTATAGATTACATTATAAATACCAATACATACTCGTGGGCAAGAATTCGGGTCAGCAGGTAACGCATTGTATCAGAATGCTATTTTATTTAAAATAAAAGCATTATGCAGATTATTTGACGGAAGCCTTATTAGACTAGTATAGGTACAGAAGAACAAGAGAGCAAGAAGACGAAAGATATAGTATTTTAAATCACTCCTTAATAGTAGAATAGTATTATAATAATAGTATTATAAGTAGAATGGTGTAGAGAAGGAAATGAATATATCATAGTAAAGGGAGTAATACGATGCCCTTTCGGATGTAGGGTAACAAACATATAGTCGAATTAAGGATCTCCTGCTCTTTTGAAGTCGGGTAATAAAAATTGGCTATAATTTTATTTTTTGTTTGACTCAAACATACATGAATTTAGTTCGCGAAAATTTAAAAAGTATTAAAGGCCGTGGCTTCGCCCATAGAGCATATATCCTGCAAAACGATTATATTGCCAAAAATCTGCAAAACATTAACGACAGTACTCTACTAAAAAATGTAACTGACTCGCCATTCTCTTATCAATTGAATGTTCCCTAAATCCATTGTTTCTCGTGAATATTCTAAAACTGCAATTTCCGTATCAGTGTGTAATAAATACGTAATGCATCATTCCCTATTCACACAGCACAGAACGCTATTAACACCTGCATAAATTATACTATACGTGTTGGAAATGTACCTAGTTGTGTACATAAAAATGTCTATAACGTACACATGAGTAAACTCTGCAAGGCTAGATGGCGCTATACATTCTTAAAACACGCAAGTGTTTCATTCGTAAATTCGTATACTGTATGGTGTATGGTATATGGTAATTTTGCCTATTATATTGGAAGTGGTATGCCATACCATTAAGTACTTTAAGGTGCTATCATCACAGTTGTTGATGAGATTAGAAACTTAACGGTTTTCTGATAAACAGGAATATGTCAACTAGATCTCAGTAATGGACAAAGTCAAAGACCTTTAGTTTTATCACCATAGTCATGTTATATAAACTCTCGGCTGTCCAGATTTTTCTTTATAATGGTTCATTAAAGTGACTCCCTCTCGCCTGGTGGAAAGCGAAGATAGAATCAAAAAGCAATGACCATTAGTGCAGCCATAAGCTGCACTAATCGCCACCCCTATGATGACCTGAGAGATGCATTTTCACGCCCCGCTTGAAATACTCAGGGTCATAGTTGCAAGGAAACATGTACGCCGGCAGAGCATTCCACAATTTACTTACACGACAGAGGTAGGAACTGCCAAACTTTTTGGTTCGTGGTAAGAAGTCTGATCAGTATATGGATGCAATGCTAGGCCGGAACGAGTTTGGAATTGAAATGCTGAGGAAGAAATTAGATTAAAAATATCTTCAGAACATTCGCCATGAAACAACCGATAAAAAACGCTTAGAGAAGCTATAGTACTACGCATTTAACTAAAATAAACACATTTCAAATGGTTTAACCCGTCCGCATCAGGACAAAAAATAACAATAGATTTATGAATGAAACTTGCCTCTAATGGGTCTTGCTGATTCGGACAGATTAAGGAATTAATGCACTCAGAGATGCTGAGTTTATAAATAACGTGATGCATGAACCCTTCAGAATCTGCTGATAAGCAGGAATATCTCAACTGGATCTAAGTGATTAGAACAGCTACAATATAGAGATTAAATTAAAATTACCAGTAGGTATATAAAATAAAAATAAATAAAATAGTATACTAATAGTTTGTACTATTTCAGAACTGAACGACCACAGTTTCAACTTTAACATATGTTTTTGGCATATTTCTTCTAGATCTAAACTCTTGAGCATATTGATACTTCAAAATTGAGTTTATATTAAAATAACTAGTATATATAATAGGAATAAATAAAATGATATACCAATAGTGTGATCTATTTCAGATACACCTTTTTAATTAATTTAGTTCGTTTAGTTTTTATTCGTAGTGATACCGTACTGGCGATGCAAGTGAAGCCGAAAACAGGTCAGATAGTAACCAAAAAAAAAAGTGTTGGTGCACGATTTTTTTCGCTTCGGTAGTTTGCATTACACCACGTAAGTTATCAGAATAAACTATATATTCGCATATACTAATAAATTAGCTGACCTTCCTACAGCTATGCTTGTTGGGTCTATGGAGCACGTAGCCATAGAAATAAATTAAGATCAACTTAATTTGAAATTTCAATAATAGTTCCTTAGTGTTTCCTACATAACATAAAAGACAGCAAATGGTCCGCCATCATATTCGTGGTTGTAGCCGCAGCGGTTTAGGCTCTGTATTGATAAATCAGTAAGTCAATCAGGACCAGTAATCATAATAAATAGAAAATAGATAAAGAGATGTTCAGTGCAAATCATTTGTTTGATGGTGCACTTCACACCGATGATAATGGCAGTGCTACTCAGGTCGTTACGTTTTAAAGATCTGCGTACACCTGGACTGCTCGTGAACCTTTCTTAAAAATATGAATTTAATCACAAGCTTCTTATCAAATATTTAAATGTCTTATATATTAATAAACAATATCTCAGAATATAAGAGCTGTAAAATCTGACATCCTCAATAGAATCTGAAATCGGGGCAAAAATATTCACCGCACATTATCAATAGAGAGAATCCGCAATAAATAATTCAAAACCTATTTCTACTTTAACACTCGAAGGCTCTTTTCTATTCAGAACCTTATACAGGAACAGTATCAGTGGAAGCATAATTTCCTGTACTGAAATATTTATAACGCCCGCCGTTCGTAGCAACATCTACAGTTAACGGTAACGGGGCTACGCCTGTAGTAGGATCTACGAGAGTGTTTACAATAAGTCAATGTAAAATTATACATAATGCTTGAACTAGAATATCACTGTGATATATTTATATTTAGATATTTTTCTGTGTTTTTTTTTTATGTGAATGTAGTGTATTTAAAATAAAACTAATAAAACATATACACACACCAAAAAGTTTGTGTTCACTAGCACAAGCTGATATATATATTTTTTTAAATTGAACCAACACAACAATTTATTAATAAAATATTTATATTCAGTATAATAACTTCCTCCCCTGGTTTGAAAACATGCGGTGATCCTGCTAGGCATGCTGAGAATCAAGTTAAATAAATTTCTTGGGATAACTTGTCCCATACTTGAGTAGCGGCTTCTCTGAGCTCTGGTACTGTCTGGGGACGTGACTGACGGTTCCAAACAGCTCGCTTAAGAGCATCCCACGTGTGTTTTAAATCTATTGGGTGTAAGTCAGGCGAGCCGGCAGGTCAGTCTAACCTTGTGATGTCGTATTATCTAAGAACAGCATTGACTCTTCACCTAGATGCATTATCATCGACCAGTACAAATTGGTGGCCATGGTTTACTCAGAATGGTCTGAGAATATATTTTACAATTCATCATATAGTAGCATTTTGTTGTATCTGGCTCCAAATGGAAAAAATGTGGAGCTGAATGTTTTTAACCCCTTTACTTGTGATCTTAATGTACCTGTTAAGAAGTTAACGAGATAGTAATAAGTTAATAAGATATACAATTAGATATTTAAAAACAACTTCATTATTAAAGTTAATACTCGCCACGTTAAAATATACGTATTTTGATGTGGGTAAGGAAGCATACTCATACAGACACACATACATAGCTATACACATGCACGTACAAACATATCACCAGGAAAGGAAAAAACTTTATTAAAATAAAGGCTTTCTAACAAAATAGGAAACTTTGGCGTGACCCCAAAACTGAGCTCATAAAACAAAGCTTGTCAATTTTACTGATGCTTTACCCCTGTTTTATAACAAACATCTGTCATAACGTTTTTATAGTAACAAACCGTAAAAAATTTATGTGTATTGACATTGGTGTAAATCTTTCTTTTATTATCTCATTATATAACTGAGTTATTGATTTTACGAATATTATATAATATATGCTTGAATAATGAAGTTTCTGTGTGTACCTGATACATTGTAATAAAAAAAAGTATTTAACAACTTTGGAATAACATATTTGGTACTTTACTTTCTTTACATTATTGGGGGGTTTTAAATATATTTCTGTGGTCTCTTACTATGGGCTTCATAGACAAGCTCAAAGTCGCACAACGAGCTATGGAGAGGGCTATGCTCGGGGTTTATCTACGAGATCGAATCAGAAATGAGGACATCCGTAGAAGAACGAAAGTCACCGACATAGCCCAGAAGATTAGCCAGTTGAAGTGGCAGTGGGCAGGGCACATAGCACGCAGAACAGATGGCCGACGGTGCCGAAAGGTTCTGGAGTGGAGACCACGGACCCGCAAGCGCAGCGTAGGTCGTCCACCGACACGGTGGACAGACGACCTGATGAAGGTCGCAGGACGACGTTGGATGCAGGCCGCTTCCAACCGGTCCTTTTGGAAAACCATGGGGGAGGCCTATGTTCAGCAGTGGACGTCCTACGGCTGAGATGATGATGAAATATATTTTATTTTTATAACGGCCTGTGTTTGAACTGAGCCCTACCTCCTATTAACTAACTTATCAAAACAATGTAAAGCAAGTGGTAAGTTATTCAATAAACAAATGTCTCCCTTAAAATCAAGATTACGGATGTCGCAACGGACCACGCAAAATAAATTTAGACTGCCAGGGACCTTCCCCAATGAATTACGAAGGAAAATGACTACTTATATTTTCTTCTGGGTCAAATCCTAATTTAAGTGGCACGCAGTAGTCACTCACAGTATCCAGAGGCCTTGCAGCATTGTGCTGGCTTTGGGATTTTATTAGCTTGACCACTGGATCCCAAGCAGTTGGTACTTGCCAACCATCATCTCTGTTAAAATTAGGATGTTTTTTTTAAATTATATGGCCATTCTTAACTTTCTCGGCACATAGCAATTCTCCTTAGTTAGAATTTGTGGGTTATCGAACCGAATGTACTAATTGGGATTATCCAGAACTTATGCAGTACATGAGCATTCATGTACTGCAAACTTGGCAAGCGTCTGTTCTTCATGATAACTACGTGGTTTTTTATTTATTTCTGTATATCCAACTGGTTTGCTTGGCTGAAAAGTTATCCGATCTGACATTTACTCAACAACAACACATTTTTATTCTAACAGGTATAGACCACACCTGTCCACGTATGTTGGGCTTAAAGAATTTAGTGGTGGCAGTCATTGGAAAGGCAACATTAGCGTCCATGTCCATAGAATGGAAATAATCACGCTTGGATAGGGTAGTTCAATGCCACCTAGAACTTGGAAAATTGACGGTGTTGTAGCTAGCTTTTACACTGTCAAGTGCGTCAAGTCTGAATGAGGTAGGGTTCCACAAAAATATATTTAACAAAAAAAATTGAGTGGTTGCACTCATACTTTCACTAATTCCCTATTCACAAAGGCAAGAACACAATTCCGTTTGACGCGGGCAAAACTAAGCATTAATTTGTTACACTATAGATCATTGACTATTTGACCCTTTAGTCCTTTTTGCGCTATATATATTATTGCATTATATATATATACGTCTTTATATTATATATTATATATAATATTATAATGAGGATATTTTTGTTTGTTTGTTTGAACTGAATAGGCCCCGAAACTACTGGACCGATTAGAAAAATTCTTTCACCATTAGAATCCTACATTTACTCTGATGAACATAAGCTATAATATAATATTTTCAAAAACTCAGGGATTCGTACGAAAACTTCGATAATGTAATCTCAAGGTGTGGAAGAATACCAAAAAAGTCCTTATATCGCGTACGCTGCAGAAACTTTTGACCATAATAACATTATTCTATGCTATTGACAATAAAGCAAAGTGACGAACTATAGTTTATAGAAGACGTCAATATTTACAAAGAAGTCCACATTACCATATGTCTATTTTATATCTATTACAGATGTCTCGCAATAAAAAGTTTTTAATTTTGAAATATGCAATAGTAACGCCGGTACAAACCAGAGGCCATATTACAAACAATTTCCGAAAAAGTATTCGTACTATAGCTAAATGGCAATTGGTACAGTTTCACGTGAACGACACTTTACGTTACACTTACGCATTCGTGCGTCCCCCTGGCCACATTTTTTTACCTTGGTGTTAATCCTTATCTACTTTAAATAAAGAGGAAAGATATATGAGTGTTTGTTTGTTTGTAATAGATACACGTAAACTACTTATCCGATTCAAACAATTCTTTCACGAGTATAAAGATACATTATGCCTGAGTACAGTACATACGCTGTAAGCATTTGATTTATTCTTATTATCATCCATCACCACGCGGCTGATATATATATAGATATATTAAGTATATAACACGTTAGATGTTTAATTGCATTGAGATTCTCAATACAATTAAATCAATTATTATTGAGAGTGGACGGTATAAATGTCATGGGTGAGATTCACATTCACATACATACTGATTTAAGATATCGTTTAAGAAATGTAATTTTATATGACGTGCCTAGTATAACGAACACTGTTATAAGGTCAATAAATAATTCTAATTCTAATTATAATTCTTCTTAAGAGCTAATATATTATATATTTGTAAAATAATTGTGAGTGTGTTTTGTCATAACAGTGCCACTTTTACAATAGGTGGTTAAAGATATTTATTGCATTAATATTCCACGCGGCTTCTCATTAAGAGAATTACAATAACTTCTTGTAAAATAATCAAGGTTTTATTTTTCATAATTCTACACTTATTCGCCTACTTAAATGACTAGATTACTGGCATAACACAACATCATGGTCATACTAATATTTCAGAAAGTGGGCATGCTGAAACGATAAAGGTTACAAGCGCTTGCGGAACCCTAGAAATATCAACACTGGTTATTTCTTTATTCACTGAATCGCGAACAATACGCGTCGAAGTGGAACTGTCTCGTTGCAGTCATTGTGATGCGCTCAATTACTGACTGTTAAATGTTAAAAACTACAGGCCTAATTGGCGAGTGCTCTTGGGAAGAAGGGGAGATAAATTGTAACTTTGCAAAGACTTCAAATGATTTATTTTTAAAAGCTTAGAAGCAGAAGACTATTGAGAATCGCGATTATGCGAGCGATTCTGAAACATGTAATAGAAATTATCATGCTATTTTTTTGTAGACTATTATACCACACCAAATCGCTCGAAGAACTGATAATCGATGGGGAAGAAAGTTTCTCGAGTGGCGACCACGCACCCGAAGACGTAGTGTAGGCCAGCCCCCCGTTAAGTGGACCGACGACCGCGGGGATTCGCTGGATGCAGGAAGCGAGTAGCCGGTTCAAGTAGCGTTCTATGGGAGTGGCTATGTTCAGGCTCATAGTAATGATGATATCATTATAATGTGTAATTTTGAGAGATAACAGTTGGTTCTAAGCTTTTGGTATATTCCTATATTTAACGATTGTATTTTAAACTTCCAGAGGAGTTTCACTTACATTTAGTAAAAATATTCACATTTAGAAAACGTAATTTTAGAAAGTTATCCAACTTTTTTCATTTTATGTTTTTACTATGATTTCACGAAATCACTTTCTTAAAACTTATTAAACTGTAAATATATTTTAAACTAATTCTAACATGGAATTACGTAGAAACTCATATATCGCAAGTTAATAATGATTACATAAAATGTTGTAAGTTCTTTATTTTCAACCGACTTAAAAAATGAGGAGGTTCTCAAGCGACGCATATTTTTTTTTGTGCGTGATTCACGCACAACTTTTTACAGAGTAGTCTGATTTTCTTTTGTTTGGTAGAGTATACTTCCGAGGTGATCCCATTTAAGTTACATCAAATTCAGTCAAGTAATTTTTCATTTAAAATCCAATAACTTAAAAAGTGTTTCGCCTATATTGATGACATCGTAATTGACGATGAATGACAATCGATCCCGTATCTATATTTCATTCGAAAACGGTGTTAAATATTACAGCATACAATTTTTTAACAAAAAATGGAACCGAATTAAACACTAAAAAGTGTGAAATAACTTGTCGAAGTCGGTACCATGCGCACAATATTATAATAATAGGTACTTTAGAACTATAGTGGTACAGACTTCCACAAGTTATTTTTAACATTTTAGTCATGAAGTCAGTTCTATTTTTTGTTAAAAAAAATGGTGTAAAATTTAACTCCGTTTTCGAACGGAATACGGATATACTGGTTACTTATTAAGTAATACGTAATATTTAGTAATACTTAATAATTAATACTTGTTACTTAATAATTCAAGAATAACTTAATGAATACTAATATTTCATTCGAAAACGGTGTTAAATATTACAGCATACAATTTTTTTTAACAAAAAATGGAACCGACTTTAACACTGAAAGGTGTGAAATAACTTGTCGCACCACGCGCACAATATTATAATAATATGTACTTTAGAACTATAGTGGTACCGACTTCCACAAGTTATTTTTTAAATTTTAGGCATGAAGTCAGTTCTATTTTTAGTTAAACAAAATGTATGGTGTAAAATTTTACTCCGTTTTCGAACGGAATACGAATATACTTGTTACTTATTAAGTAATACGTAATATTTAGTAATACTTAATAATTAATACTTGTTACTTAATAATTCAAGAATAACTTAATGAATACTAATATTTCATTCGAAAACGGTGTTAAATATTACAGCATACAATTTTTTTTAACAAAAAATGGAACCGACTTTAACACTGAAAGGTGTGAAATAACTTGTCGCACCACGCGCACAATATTATAATAATATGTACTTTAGAACTATAGTGGTACCGACTTCCACAAGTTATTTTTTAAATTTTAGGCATGAAGTCAGTTCTATTTTTAGTTAAACAAAATGTATGGTGTAAAATTTTACTCCGTTTTCGAACGGAATACGAATATACTTGTTACTTATTAAGTAATACGTAATATTTAGTAATACTTAATAATTAATACTTGTTACTTAATAATTCAAGAATAACTTAATGAATACTAATATTTCATTCGAAAACGGTGTTAAATATTACAGCATACAATTTTTTTTAACAAAAAATGGAACCGACTTTAACACTGAAAGGTGTGAAATAACTTGTCGCACCACGTGCACAATATTATAATAATATGTACTTTAGAACTATAGTGGTACAGACTTCCACAAGTTATTTTTTAAATTTTAGGCATGAAGTCAGTTCTATTTTTAGTTAAACAAAATGTATGGTGTAAAATTTAACTCCGTTTTCGAACGGAATACGGATATACTGGTTACTTATTAAGTAATACGTAATATTTAGTAATACTTAATAATTAATACTTGTTACTTAATAATTCAAGAATAACTTAATGAATACTAATATTTCATTCGAAAACGGTGTTAAATATTACGGCATACAATTTTTTTTAACAAAAAATGGAACCGACTTTAACACTGAAAGGTGTGAAATAACTTGTCGCACCACGCGCACAATATTATAATAATATGTACTTTAGAACTATAGTGGTACAGACTTCCACAAGTTATTTTTTAAATTTTAGGCATGAAGTCAGTTCTATTTTTAGTTAAACAAAATGTATGGTGTAAAATTTTACTCCGTTTTCGAACGGAATACGAATATACTTGTTACTTATTAAGTAATACGTAATATTTAGTAATACTTAATAATTAATACTTGTTACTTAATAATTCAAGAATAACTTAATGAATACTAATATTTCATTCGAAAACGGTGTTAAATATTACAGCATACAATTTTTTTTAACAAAAAATGGAACCGACTTTAACACTGAAAGGTGTGAAATAACTTGTCGCACCACGCGCACAATATTATAATAATATGTACTTTAGAACTATAGTGGTACCGACTTCCACAAGTTATTTTTTAAATTTTAGGCATGAAGTCAGTTCTATTTTTAGTTAAACAAAATGTATGGTGTAAAATTTTACTCCGTTTTCGAACGGAATACGAATATACTTGTTACTTATTAAGTAATACGTAATATTTAGTAATACTTAATAATTAATACTTGTTACTTAATAATTCAAGAATAACTTAATGAATACTAATAATTTCAGCCACTGGAAGGCATTTCATTCAAGCTAACTAATTAAATCGATACTTGCACTATTTTGCGTCAAAAAAATAAATAAAAGCCATAAAATAACAGCTTCAATTTCCTCAAATTATCGCACTGCGGGAACAAAAATCATTCTCTAAAGAAAATAAGGAAATCACTTTCTTTGAAGCTATTGCTCCTTCATCGCACACCCTACACTGCGTTAATTTCAAGCCCTCCGCCCTTTGAACTGCTCAAGTCAATCGAAAAGTCGATCCCTTGGTTAAACATGGCGAATGAAAAGTCTTTGGGAATATTTTAAGTAATTGAACGAAAGAAAAGTGTTTTTAAGATTTTCAGAGGGACAAAGCGAGGGTTTATAGGTATTACGTTTATTTCATTTACAGTATTTTAGGCGATTGATTGGTTGTATTAGAATCAGTGTGTTCGTCCGAGTATCTTGCAAAAAAAAAATATGGTACAAATGTAGTTTGTGATTATAATTATGCCAATATAACTGTAGATTCTGTGTAGTAATTGATAATTTATTAAACTTCCGTACGTGGAGCAGATTGGATTGGATTTCGTGAGGTCCGACAATGCTTCCGTCTTAGGTTCGAGGACGGTAGGACGTTCCTAATTACTATATACTTCATAATTATATGTATGGCTATATACAATATATTTAACTATGGCTTCAGGTACTTTACGCGATATTTGGAACATCCGTGTGTCAACTGTCAATATATGCGAAACATTACATATTACGTTGTTAAGCCAAGTAAGCAAGCCTCGACCGGATTCGCAACATTCAGAGTCGCTACTTCAAGGGAACTTCGTCCGCGCTATGCAATATTGGCGGTAGGTGCTTCATTTTCTTTGTCGTCAGTATATATATATACTATCTACGCAATCGATCAACGTTAAGAGACCCTACACGCTCTATTCTACTTCTTCCTTTAGCTGTTTCTTGTGACAAAATATTAAAAGCACTGCAAATGCTATTATAAGCTAGTGCAAACTAGTTTCCACGCTGGTTTCAAAGTCCATTCACGCTCGTAATTGAAAACGGGATTATGGCCGTTGTATATTGCTTTACTTACATTCCGAGGTATTGGGTACTTCTTCTAATCTAATAAAAAAATATATGCTCTTATTATATGAACATAACAGTTGCTCAAAAGATCACATAATCTGTAATGTCTACATAAACATAACCGTTCCTAATAGCCACCTACGGCTACCTATTTAACCCGTCCAATGTCCACTACTTTCGGTTTCTTTTCGAACAACGCATAAAAGTTCAGATAAAAAATACTACTCTTGAATAAATTGACCAACTTAAAGCAAAATTATAAACGGTGTCCATTGGATCTGATGAAATTAGTTACAAACAAGAGGTATAAATATGTAATACATTTAGGCTGCGTTCAGAGGACAAGCGCACGCTAAGCGCACGCCACGCTCGTCAACAACCGCGTCTAACACGCTTTGTTTTTTTTTTAAATATAATTTAAGCACTATTATTACATCTATAGATCTCAAATTGCATTAATCAAAGTCCATCCGCATACGCCACACGCCCGCCTGGCACCCGCCTCGCGCCAACTACGCGCGCGCCCCGCGCATGCGCTGCACTCGCGTTGCGCCCGCGCTTTGCTTAGTGTTGTAGTGTTGTAGTAGTAGTACAAGCGGGTGCTTGGCGTGCGCGATGCACTACGCTGATTTTGGGCGGGTCTAAGACGGGCTCAAATCGTGTGCGTGCTCGGCGCGGGGTCATCTGAACACGGCCTTAGTGTATGCGCAACATGGCTTAGCACTTTTTTGCACGTACACATGGTGTAGGTTCGCTTGACACGCGACGAGTTAATATCAGTATATAAATCAGTAATACAGGCAGATGCTTACAACTATTAATTATATATGTGACTTAATGAATAGGTATAACATAATTGAAAACGTAGTTGGTAGTACCATATTAATATTGTAAGTTAGGCGCAGACAGCCCTCATCGCGGTAATGCGCCCTTTGACGATGTTAAGTCAATCGGAATGTTATCCCGCATTCTAGAGTCACCATTATTTTTATTAAATTTATCGGACATGATTATTACTTGATTCAGATATAAATTACATTGAGTCTACATTATATGTCGATAAAATTAAATAGTTTTTGCGTTTAGTAAAACAAACAATCAAATCTTTTCTCTTTAATGTTAGAGTAGATAAGGTGTATCAAGGTACGTATTGTTGCCTAACTTGTACCGGCGTCACTATTACATGTTTAAACATGAAAAAGTATTTATTGTGAAGTATCGCGGTATTGAAGTTTCGCGGACTTTTTTTGTGGATATGGACGTCTTCTATTAAACGTTCATAAATCACCTTGCTCTATTGTGAATTGTTTCCACAGCATATGCGATAAGCAACTTTTTGGTATTTTTTTTCACACCTTAGGCTACATTATCGAAGCTTTAATACGGATCCATAACTTTATTGAAAATATACTGTGGCCTATATTCATCAAGAATAATTTAGGATTTCAGTTGGGAAAGATTTTTTCAAATCGGTCTAGTAGTTTCCAAGCCTATTCAATTCAAGCAAACAAACAAATCTTTCCTCTTTGTTTTTATGGGATATGTTGGCCAACGAGCAGGCGGCTCACCTGATGGTAAGTGATATCGTTGCTCACGGACATCCGTAATACCAGAGGTCTCACGGATGCGTTGTCGACCTTTGAAGAAAGGTGATAGGAAGGAAGAGATAGAAGGGGTGAGCGTGGAGGGGGAGGGGATGGTTAGCAAGCTATGTTACTTCACGTCGGTGTTATGTGGGAGTGTGGTACTGCCCCGGTCGTGCCGGCTTATTCGGCTGTGGGGTTACAGCCACCGAAAAAAGGCTTTATAATAGTGTAAATAACAAATTCTGCAGCCCGCTTTATCTACTTATACCAATTTAACGTATTTCATCTAATGCTATACCCTAAGCCATTACGTAGTTGACTGGTATTAGAGTGCAGCCGTGGGCAGAATATAGTAAAAAAAAATCATTATGCACTCAATGTAGCTTCCTGTAGTTAAAAGATTTTTTAGCATTGGATCAGTAGACTAGTTAGCTTGTTAGTATATTAGTGTAGATAGTATACATACCCATTAACTAAAACTGGAACTAGAAATGTAATATTATACACATAGTGTTCCTTTGCTGGTTTATCTCTTTGCGTCCCAGAGACGTAAATATACGTCTGTTTCATTCCTAAATTTTTTGTTTTAATTATCACGGTATAGGAAGGATTAAGATTTTAAAAAGACCGCGATCATAGTCGTTCGCTAAAGTACCAACACCTACACACCTTGCCAGTAATTACGGTACACACGGTACCACTTTAATCCACACCTTTTGAAGGTCCTCGCAGTTGTAAGCGATACTTGTATTTTTAGGCCGTGTCCTGAATCCGGAGTCTTTTTCGATAGCGCTTGGATGCTGAGACTATAAGCACTTCCGAGAGATGAGAAAGGTATTGATGTCACTTTCAAGCTTGAATCTTGGGAAGTAAAAGTGTTTTTTAATACTAGCTGCTCTCCGCGGTTATACCCGCGCGATGATAGATGATGATGATGATGATAATGATGAATCTCATATAGCCTATGTTACTCAAGGTGAATGTAGCTTTTCAATGGTGAAACAATTTTTAAAAACGGTCCAGTACTTTTTGAGCCAATTCGTTACAAACATACAAATCTTTCCTCTTTATAATAATACTAGCTGCTCTCCGCGGTTTCACTTGCGCGGTGATGGATGATGATGATGAATTTTGTATAGCCTATGTTACTCAGGGTGAATGTAGCTTACCAATATTGAAAGAATTTTTGAAATCGGCCTATCACTTTTTCAGCCAATTCGTTACAAACATGGATACAAATCTTTCCTCTTTATAATATTAGTATAGGTATAGATTAGTATAGAATAATTATTGTTAACTTATTATTGATTCTTTAGCTTGGTAATCGTTTGTGGATTGTTATTTATCTTAAACGACTAAAACTTGAATACCTCTGCACGTAATGTTATGGGAACTGTCTCTGCGAGGAAGGTAGTACGCAAACCAAATTGGAAAAAGAGGTAACAATTGTTTCTCTATCCAGTTACTGGCAAATTGAACTTTATCGAATCTATAAGGAAGCAAAAGCTGACTAAAGCGATAAAAAGGCAAAAAGGTCGTCTTATACCTAAATTATAACATTTATTAATTGTCAAATAATATTTTTTAAATCGAAGCAATTTTACTATGATCTATCAATCACACGATACTATTAATACTTCCTCTAACGTGATAATTAAAATAAAAGATTTATAAATGAAACTGACTTAAATTGACGTCTCTGATAGGGGAAGGGTTAAATAATAATTATTAACTATATTCAATAATATATTTCCAAAGATATTAATATCAAATTATTAATTAATTTTGCCATATTATAATTATGTTAAACCACCATATTATAATTATGTATTAAACAATATACTCGTAGTAGGACAATATAGCCCCAGTGAAACACGATCAACAAAAGTTAATTTTATGTAAAAAATCTTGTCATTCTTAAGAAACAAGGTCACCCTACATTTAGTTAAGCATAGAGATAACTCAGTCATTTCAGATAGAAAATATTTTTTTCGGTTGGTTTATCAAGAAAATTGAGACCATTCTGTGATGCAAAGTATGATGAAATATCTCAGAGAAGAAATATACTTAGTTATGTGAATATACAAATTTCATGTATGTTATTTGCATAGTAAATGAATCTGGAGTCGATAGCCTTGGAAATTTGTCTAAAATATAATATCTACCGTTTAATAAGTAAAATTTTGGCGTCTTTGTCTTATTTCTAGCCAACTACCAAAAAAAGCGCTTGCCAAGCCGAAGGTTTTATGATTATTTTTAAAACGACTTTCAGCCAGTTGCAGAACCAGTCTTTAACTTTTAAAGACGTTATTAAATCTTGATCCGACATTAAATCGTTCCACAAACGAAAATTCTGTCAAATTTTAAAGTTCCTTTTAATTTATCTCAGGAAACGTAAATTATCCTTTATCGTGTATTTTGAGTCGCACAAAACATTAGAGCCTATTAGTGCTTAAAGGAACTTAAAATTGACAGATCAGGGATTAAAACATTATAAAGTTTTCCCATATTACAAGTTTTGTCACCATAAATAAAGCTCTAGTCCAGTCGACGATTCCAAATAAGAAGATAAAAATATATTCTTCATTTGACGCATGTAGTGTGCATTTTGTTACTGCAACATACATAGTATCGTCTTGCAACATACGTAGTATCGTCTGTGACTGCAACATACGTAGTATCGTCTGTGACTGCAACATACGTAGTATCGTCTTTGACTGCAACAATATTTTAAAAATGTAAACACATATTTTGTAAGATAGCGAAATCAAAACGCTAATGTTCACTACCAAGAAGGTTGTATCTGTTCGTTGTTCATACCTTTTTAAAATATTTTTGGAAACATTGTTTATAGCCGACTTTAGCTAAAGGATCATTAAGATGTCAACTTTGTCTATTGTGCAACTCCATTAAAATAATGGTTTCATTAGCACTAAAGCTGGATTAACTATTGGACTGCTAATGAAGAGCTTTCTGCAACTGGCTGTTCATGTTGTAAAAATTCGAACATACAAGTGGCTCCAATATTATATCAGCTTCGTTAAAAACTTTTTGATGAATACCCTTATTTTGCTAGCTTTTGCCCGTGACTTCGTCCGCGTAGAATACGTTTTTCACGAACCTCGAAAACTACCCGTTTCAAGTGGCAGAGAGAATAAATAGCGTATGTTCATCCTTTGCATAAGCTTCGTTCTCAATTTAAACCATATCTGCTCCATGCCGTTTCAGTGTAAAAAAATAATATACATACACTTATTCACATTGTCATTCACTCACTAACAATATTTTGCATTTATGACATAGTACAATATATTATATAATCCTTATTATTATGATGCTCACCAGAAGGT
The DNA here is from genome assembly GCA_917880725.1 of Selenia dentaria. NCBI lineage: Eukaryota > Metazoa > Arthropoda > Insecta > Lepidoptera > Geometridae > Selenia > Selenia dentaria. Next base: position 11,144,167 of record OU862888.1, on the reverse strand, counting down.
AGTAAGTTAAGATTTAGAAACGAGACTGAAATTCACAAACATTTATTTATATAAATAAAAATATTATATACCTAGGATGTTACTGTCATCCTTGTACAAACTTAGCGACAAATTTTCATTCTTGAGGTAGCCAGGGGTGAATAGATAGCATCTGATTTGCCTTGCCATAATAATAAGGATTTAGTCACGATTAGTTAGCTTCAACCTGCACTCCAAAGGGACTTTTTTAAAAACAAGTTTGCCAAGTCTCTTTGTTCGCGCATAACATAAAAACTTTAAAAATATAATGGTTTTTGGTAATCGATCAACCCAAAATGAAGTTATAAGCAATATACCTAGTGAAAAAAAAATTGCGCGAAAGACATGTGATCTGATTATGTAATAGTTCGTAAATGTTCTAATAATAGCAAGTTCCAGCAGTTGGTGTGCCTTCTTAACAAATGAACACGTACGTTTATACTATTACCATTTTTCATTTGCGCAGAGTAATATTTTAAAACTTGATCATCAGCCCCGGGGAGAGCTGGTTCGGATCGCCTTAGATCCTTACATCGCAAAAAGAGACCATCGCCTCCCATGATGGTCGACAAGGAGAGGTGCGTCCCCACGACGGCAACTAGGAACTGCCGGGCCTCAACAGCCCCTGGGCAAACTTCTAGCACGTGCTGCGTGGTTTCTTCTACGCAGCTGCACTGGTGGCATCCAGGAGTCGCTTATCTCCGGGCAACGATGCACAGCACCTTCCACCCGTGCCCCGAAAGGATCTGCGTCATCTGGAAGGTAAGCGGCGACCCATGCCCTCAATGGACCCACTCCTTGATTATTGATTTACCATTCTTCAAGTTATTCAAGTAAATATTTATAAAGTTAGACACCTACGAAACTTTTCTACAAGTTTAGCACTAGATCAGTGAGTGAATTCACACAGGGCCCTCCTTGATATTATACAACATTTGTAGTTTAAGCGAGTTTTAGAGTAAGCGAGGTTTCACTCGCGTGGGGATGGATGATGATGAAACTACCCTGTGTTATTGCGGCGCCTTAACAAATATCATCTAAATCTGATCATCGGTTCTGGCGTTATTGAGTATGTAACAAACCTCTATCCATCCAAACATTCGCATTTTAGGCCAATAAAAATAGCCTTATTTGCCCAACCTCGTAGTAAATTTCCGATCCATTTTTTTGTGTTGTTAGGTTAAAGGTCACTGAATGAGCATAAAATTACAAAGTGCTGACAGACCCAGCTGGAGCTTCAAGCGCCATCTTGATAAATAATTTTGTCTGATATCTCGGTAACTATGCACTTTAGGGCAAACATTATTGAGACCATTATTGTAGAAAATAAAATATCGCACCTTTTATTTCTCGTATACTATTTTGTTAATCTTACTGTTTACGATTTATGCCTCATTTAATGAATAGGTTTTGCTTGCTCGACCGATAACTCTTAAAATATTGAATTACTCAATAAAACGCATCTATCCATTTTTAAAGATCTGTTTATTCTCGATAACTTTTGCTTAATTTTTTTCTATAGTCTTCTTTAACTATATGTCGTTCTTGAGAGTCAAACATGAGCTGATCTCTGGATGGAAATGATCTGAGGTGCCAGGTGCTTTTAACTATGTAAAGAATAAAAGTTATATTCTAGTCATGAACTATTGAGAGTGTGTTGATATGCAGAGAAAATCAACTAGATCACAGTGATTAAGGTCGCCAGACGCTTAGGGTAACGCTTCCAGATTTGAACTCTTGAGGGTCTACTGAGATGACCAGAGAAAATTTAACTAGATCTCTGTGTTCCTACACAGATGGCGATAGATCGATTTTTAGCACAATTAAATTCAATTATAGTTCATATGAACTAATTGAATTTAATTACTCGAACTTTAGTACTCGATCACGTTACTAATATTAGTAACGTGATCGAGTACTCTTTTTAGACTTTGATAAGTAGGGATGTCAGTTAGTAGGTACGATCGTAGTTTTTATATTATATTTATTAACGTAGGTGTTACTGTAGTTAGTTCTGCCTGTGTTTCAGAAATAGAATAGGTATAAAAATAAAATCATTTAATTTAATATTGTAATATGGTTTTATGCCAATGACGGTACTCCTATTCAGAAGTGATCTATTTAAAAAATGTTTATACGATAATTTTCTTTTCTTGGCTACATATTACTTAAGTTGTTTTTCTAATAAAAAAAGTTGTTCTTTCTTGCAGTTTAATATAATTAACGCAAATCTTTAAAAAATATATCCAATCGTTAGTAGTACTTATCTAATTAATTTATGTAGCTTCTTATCCCATAGACCAAGCGAGCGAAACCGCGGGCGGATCAGCTAGTTAGGATCTACACTATCTACTAATAATCGTATTATAGTGTAGATTAGAGTATTATACACTATATACATATATATATATATATACACTATACACAAACAAACAAATCTTTCCTCTTTAAAGATTTTTTTGAAAAGAATAGGCTCCGAAACTACTGGACCAATTAGAAAAAATCTTTCACCATTAGAATCGTAGATTTTCCCTGATGAACATTGGCTACATAATATATTTTTTTTATTAGAGTTAGAGTATGAAACCTTCGATCATGTAACTGTAAAGGTAAAAATACTAAAAAATGTCCTTATATTGCGTACGTTACGAAAACTATTGACCATATAATATTAGTCTATGCTATTGACAAAAGAGCAAAGTGACGTACCTACTTCAGTTTTATGGAAGACGACTTAACGCCTAATCACACCTGGGCGTTATTCGCCGCGAGCGCTAGAGAAATCCGAAAGGATAGGCGTTAATTTCACTGTTCACACCAAAGCGGATATATCTATCGCGCGCGGTAGAGATATTCGTAGGCAACGGTTAGCGGGGCGGCGGAACTAGTTTCGCCAAACAAGAGAAAATACCGCCTCACTATGCGGTACAAGTTTCGCTGCAGCTATGGAACTTCATACTTTTTATTATTATTATTATTCGATTTATTTCACGGATTACGTCCAGCCCTTTGCAAAGGCATAAGTGGGGCTGTAGCCAACACTTAGAGGCCTGTTTGGTACAAAATATACGATGTAGTATAAAAAACAGACATTTTGGATAAAGGGTAACATGGTACTTAAATCTATTACAAAAATGGGTAAAATGGCAAGGCTATTTATATGAACTTATTAGTGATAAAGGATATAGTGGGCTATGGACGAGACTACGGCACCTGCCAATTTTAGTCTCATGTTAAAATAATATATTTAGGCAGGTGGTGACTTGCCACCCACTAAACGGGCCCCCCATAAGGGCCACCATCAATGGTGACAAAAGGGGCAACGTTGGTGTGGATGGCTAAAGGGTGTCGAGAGGTTGCTGCGGTTTCACTAGAGCGCTACTACCGGCGTTATGCCCTTTAACACTTCCACCCTTGGAGCTTTTTGTTACTTGCTCTAGCGTCTCCACCCCGAGACGGCCAATTAAGGCAAGCCGGGGGTCAGGGGTCTCATTTAGCCCCAGGGAGAATCAGGGTCCACGGTGTCGCAACTCACCGACGGCTCGCCACAAAGCCGCCCCTGCGGTAATTAATTTTATTATTATTATTCCTTTTATTCAAAAAATTTCACGGGTTTAACCCGGCCCTTTACATAGGCATAAGTGGGGCTGTAGCCAACACTTACGAGGCCTGTTTGATATAACAAATACAATGTAGTATAAAAAACAGAATTTTTTGGATGGTTGGGACATGGTATATCTATTATAAAAATGGGTAAAATGGCCAGGCTATTGGTATGAACTTATTAGTGATAAGGGCAATAGTAGGCTATGGACGAGACTACGGCACCTGTCAATTTCAGTCCCATTTTAAAATATTTAGGCAGGCGGTGACTTGTCACCCACTAAACGGGCCCCCCATAGGAGCCACCATCAATAGTAACAAAAGGGGCAACGTTAGTGTGGATGGCTAAAGGGTGTCGAGAGGTGTGCTGCGGTTTCACTAGAGCGCCACTAATAATATAATAATATACTAATAATATAATCATATTTAATAATATTATTATTATCTCTGTATTTCAATTATATCACGGGTTTAACCCGGCCCTTTCCATTGGCATAAGTGGGGCTGTAGCCAACACTTAGAGGCCTGTTTGATATAAAAATACAATGTAGTATAAAAACAGAAACTTTATTATTATTGTTATTTCTTTAATTCAAAACAAAATAAAAAAGGACCGGATTTCATCCGGTCCTTTACAAAGGCATAAGTGGGGCTGTAGCCAACACTTAGAGGCCTGTTTGGTATAAAAATACAAAGGAGTATAAAAAACAGAAAAAAAATTGAATGAAGGGTAGCATGGTACTTATAACTATTACAAATATGGGTAAAATGGCCAGGCTATTGATATGAACTTATTAGTGATAAGGAAGATAGTGGGCTATGGAAGAGACTACGGCACCTGCCAATTTTAGTCTCATGTTAAAATATTTAGGTGACTTGCCATCCACTAAACGGGCCCCCCATAAAGGCCCCCATGAGTGGTGACAAAAGGGGCAACGTTGGTGTGGATGGCTAAAGGGTGTCGAGAGGTGTGCTGCGGTTTCACTAGAGCGCTACTACCGGCGTTGTGCCCTTTAACACTTCCACCCTTGCAGCTTTTTGTTACTTGCTCTTGCGTCTCCACCCCCGGACGGCCAATTAAAGCAAGCCAAGGGGGTCAGGGGTCTCATTTAGCCCCAGGGAGAATCAGGGTCCACGGTGTCGCCACTCACCGACGGCTCGCCACAAGGCCGCCCCTGCGGGTTTATTATTTTTTATTATTATAAATTATTATTATTAACATACCCATCGAGTTCCGCGTGGTATTTTTCGCTACCCACAGCGGTAACGAATAACGCTCAGGTCTGAATAGGCCTTTTCAAAGAAGTCCACATTACCATAAATGTCTGACTATTTCAGATATGTCGCAATAATTACATTTTCATTTTGAGATTTGCAATAGTATCGTCTGTACAATCCAAGCCACATTATTCGTTCCTTGGTATTAATCCTCTAATAATAAAGAGGAAAGGTATATGATTGTTTGTTAGCTATATACGCTATATTTGATTCATCCTCATCATCATCCATTACCACGCGGATGAATCCGCGGAGCGAAGCTAGTAACTAATATTTTACTTGCTATCCTGTATTATTTGTATCATAAGCAATGTGGTTATGACAAAAAACAGCTGACGAGCTCAGGTGGTAGTGTCGAAAGTAATTTTGTATCGACTGATTTCCCCAAGGAAAAATAACAAAAGATATTTCGTAGGTATGTGATTTTTAAAATAACGTATGTAAGGAATATTTTCTGTTTTTATTAACTATATCTAATGAATTCACGCTTTATATACTAGAAGATTCGCTCGCTTCATCCCGTTAGGACAGAAATTTAAAATATCTTATGCAAAGAATGCTAAAAGTTTAAGTTTTTCGCAGCGCAGTCAGGACAATAATGTCTACTATGTTTAATTTATTATAGTGTATATATTTAAAGTGAGTTTACACTTCTAGGTATCATGAAGATATTTATCCACTAACTCATCTGATGTGAAGTGCAATAAGTGCCTGGAAGATGCACACATAGGTATATATATGACTCTATTAATTATTCTAAACACAACCAGATTATCTTCATAAGTAAATATAGACTGTGTAAATGAATTTTACTCTAAAACCAGGCTTCTTCCAGATCAGACTTCAAACATTTATCTTAAAACACTTTTAGAATCTAAACTTGGGCAGAGATTACACGAGAGCCAATTTCCGGAAAATTCCCGTACTCTAACTTCACATATAGGTATACTTAGACGACAGTAAAATGTTATGACGAGATATCAGACTAACTTTTATTCGCCAACTTATAAAATATGTCAGGTAAAATTCAAACGTAGAAATACCAATCTTATGTCTTTTAAAATAAAAGTACTAATAAGGCGACACTGAGAAATTCTGATGTAATATTAAATTTGGTTACGCACGAAAATGTAACATCGAAAGGGGCTAAACTTTTTACAACTTGAAATACTGTACGAAAACCGATAAGATCTTATAAACCGCATATTGAGAGTATGAATACATAAGGTATGTTAGACTTTCATCCGAAAACTCTTTGAAAGTATCAAGACTGCTTTAAAAGTTAAATCGTTTGTACACAAGTATCTACCAAAGACTATGTATAACGCTCGGTCGAAAAAGAAGCATTTTCTTTCTTTTCTATAAATTCAGTTCAATATTGTTAGAAAACTCTAATTGAGACATTGTTTTTCATAGAATATTTTTTACACTTTCTAGGATAGGCTCAGTCACTAGACCCAAAATTACGAATTAAAAAATACTTTTTTATAAGCATGCACCTATGTTAGTTTATATTTTTTAACCGACTTCACTGTATGTTCACTGCGTTTTCTCCCATTTGTGGCCCAATTCTAAAAAATATTATTTTCTTTTTCCGATGTGGTCCCATTTAAATTTCTAATTCGGTCTTGTAGTTTTTTAATTACACTACTTAACATGAAATTACGTTGAATGGATAGTTCTGACCAAAAAACAGCTTGGCCGTGTTCAAGAACTCAGAGAGATAATTTGAAATGCTCTATGTCACCAGCTACGGAATCATAATATTAAATCATGACCTTTTAACATTATGGTAAATAATTACAATCATTGCGACGATGCATGTTTACATTTTTATAGGCTTGCATAGCGACTACAATTTAGGGTTGAACATTTTGGAAATTCAACATTCATGGAATTATAATTTCAACTTAGTGAGAATTCAACATTTTGAAACTCATCATTTTTGCCAGTTCAACATTTTAGGATTCAACGTTTTGCTGTTTTCAACCTTATAAGAATTCAACATTTTGGCAAATTCAACTGTCTGGGCCTGAATGAAATATTTTTATACATCAGCTATGTGCCAGTGGAAGCCCCATCAAAATAAGTCCGTTTCGGAGATTAGCGGGTACAAAGTTGTATGCAGAAAAACATACATACAATTTTAAACATCGGTTTTCTGTCATATGTAGATACCTTTTATTCTTTCATAAGCATTTATTCAAAACCTGTTATTTTGGTATTTAAGTATGAAAGAGAAATCAAATATTCGTAGAATTGTATAGAAGATTACGTCGTACGTAAGTAAGCCTAGTAATATATTACGGGAATACATGGCGAGCAGTACTCATGTACAATTTGCGCTTTATACCGTGCTCTAAACCTACTTAATTCGTGCTAAAGAGCCTGGTGAAATACCCTTGTTCATTTAAAGCGACGATTGTTGGCCGCGTTGGGCTCTTTTGCAAGGATGTAAAAATAATGGAGTGGTCAAAGGTCAAGTCTTCGGTTTCAATTCCTACACAAATTTATCGCTTAAACGAACACATGTTGTTTCTGATAGTGTCAATCAGGTCTCTAGGTCGTCGTGAGAGTCAAAACGATTTTAGTAGCAGTGCCAGATATTTTGTCTCCGAGCAAGTAGTGTGTAAACCTTACATTGGTTAAAGACTAATGTAGCAAGAGACCCGTCTGGGTTAATTGAGATTCAATATTTGTCCAGTTCAAAGACTTACCTCCAGTTTCTGGAACGTTTATCAAAGTTTGATCAGCTAACAGACGGAATACTGACCGCTGATTGGTCACATATCGCGTCATAGAATACCATTGACCAATGAGCGTGTAGTATTTAGTTGGTTAACTAATCAAGGCTTCGACAAACGTTCTAGAAACTGGGGGATACCCATCTAGATCATATACACATTTCAACCTCTTCAATCACATTACATAATATACAGAAGACTTGTCAATCGAAAACCAAGCCAAAGTTACGTGGTATCCTAACAGAGTACTACAGAGTATGAATTAAGAAAGCATAAACAGTCTCATGATGTATTTTGTAATTTTGTTTGTTAACACGTTACATACCGTGATAATTAAAAAAAAAGATTTATGAATGAAACGCACGTACATTTACCTCAATGGTACTCAAAGGAATAATCTAGTACACAAGAACTATCTTCTTATTCTTATTCGTTTTGGGGGCGATGAGGCCTGCACTGACGTCCCGCTTGGGGTGTTTTGTGCATTCCCTCCTGCCAGCATTTACTCAAGCCAGCCTAACTCCTTCACATAGCGGAGTATGGCCTTGGGTCGCTGGCACAACTGCTCCAGTGTAGTTTGAGATGTTGTATGAACAGACGTCGATGATGCTGATGATGCATCTTGTGTTTATCTCTGCTCACAAAAACTATCATATCATATACGTATAAGTGCTAATAACTGACGGTTTGATGCAGACGACGAAGAAAGGAATCTTCTAAATGTTTCTGTACTATTCTAAATCACATTTGTGAGATAACTTACGTATATAATAACAGAATTAACTTATTTCTTCACCATGTTTTTTCATAAGCGATTTATTCGATTAGAATTGATTTGATCTTTTTGTGCAGACTAAATAGCTTGACTAAAATTAAGTGGCAAGTACGTTTGAACAGTTCCCTGCGTTTAAGTTACCTATCATTGATTAGGAATGCATAATATAATTTTCAAATTCCGGGAATGTTAAACTGTTCCACATCCTTCCTACTTGATGTAAAAAAAGCGGACTTATGGAGGATCCCAATAATCTATCTATCCACGATTTTCCTTACTACCGATAGAAATTTGACATAACGTTCATACAAATAGTGTCAAATATCTATCTCTAGTAAGGTAAACCGGCGATAGATAGATTATTGGGACCGGCCGTTAGGGTATTATTACAACAGGCCCGCCCCGTATAGAATGAAAACATCCATGAATAAATGCCCTAGATAAGTGAAGGCGTTATCCAATGTATAATATATAATATATTTAAATAAAGATATTTATCTGTTGGTTATATAGATTTCCATTTATTTGAGTCACCTCTTGCAAGCCATGATATTTTTATACTAATACTTAGTGGTGATGAGATGAGCAAGTCGTTGACAAAATGGTAAGCACAAGGTCTGCTCTAGTCAACTATAGCTACATCCAGAGTACTACGATCATTTTTCAGGTCACTGAGAAGAACCAACCGGAAAACTGGCTGCCAGAAAACCTTGCAAACCTATAACTTATAGCAGTACACTGGACAATTGTGAAATGTAGCACATTGTGATATTCGCACACCGTAATCGGCTATTAACCCTTTGCGTCCTAGTAACGTAAATATACGTCAGTTTCATTCATAAATCTTTTGTTTTAATTATCACGGTATAGGAAGGATCATATAATATGTATGAATATACTAGCTGCACCCCGAGGTTTCACCCTCGTGGTGATGGATGATGATGGAATGAAATTTAAGCAGCCTAAGTTACTCCTTATAACATCAGCTATCAATTATTTCACTGCTTATGAAAGTCCCGTTAAAATCGGTCCAGCCGTTTCAGAGATTAGCCGGAACAATCAGACAGACAGACATATAGGCCGTATTATATAGTATCGTATATAATTTCATATGCTGTGTGTAAAGCGTGTAAAGCTGTTAATTTAGAAGTACAAACAAACACTTTAAAATTATTGATCTATACTAGCTGACCCGCCAGCGGCTTCACTCGCGTGGCCTCGCGGGATACGGTAATTACCTACGAAGAACTATTGTTTATTCGTAGGGTAATTACAGATTTTAATGGGGCAGATTTCAATTAAGGGTCGAATTTCACAAAATCCCGTCATAGTGAGTACATAGGTCCAAAAAAAGAACCCCCATGCAAAATTTTAAACTTTTAGAACTCGCAGTAACCAAGTTTCATACAAACTATCAACCCCAAAAAAACCCTTAGGGGTTGAATTTCATAAAATCCCGTCTTATAGAGCACCTACATCCTAAAAAATACCCCCATGCAAAATTTTAAACTTTTAGTACTCGCAGTAACCAAGTTTCATACAAACTATCAACCCCAAAAAATACCCCTTAGGGGTTGAATTTCATAAAATCCCGTCTTAGTAAGCACCTACGTCCTAAAAAGAACCCGCATGCAAAATTTGAAACTTCTAGCACTTGTAGTTACTGAGATTTCGTGATGAGTGAGTGAGTGAGTGACCTTTCGCTTTTATATATATAGATAAATATAAATGTATGTACAAACATAGATTGAACTTGCACAATGACTACGACAGATTATGCGAATAGTGCGTAACGCTGCGATAGTACGGACCAAGACAATTACGTATTTGATAATAAAAATCTACTACCTATCAGGACGTTTCAAGAAATTTGGAATATACCACATTTAGAACACTGTAATTCTTCGACACTTACTTGTACTCATTGTGGTGTGCAGAAAAGCCACGTAATAGCGCACGAGACCTCGCCGCCCGTGAATTACAAATAGCGACCGTAATTATACTATGCAGTATACAATGCTCATCGCGTTTCCTCTGGATTTACGCTTTAATTCCAGGTAAATTTCTCAGGAAGTGAATTTGAATGGTGATTTGTCCGCTTGTGAGCAACTGTTTCATTTGTTTTGATCTGTTTGTAAGGTACCATTATAAAAACAGGAACAAAAATATAATGTGTGAAATAAAGAAAGAGATGTTCATCCTTAAGATATATATATATCAGCTCATTATGTTCCCACTGCTTGAACTAGAACCTTCCTGTCAAAGAGAAGAGTTGGGCCATAATTCACCAAGCATTCCTAGTGCTTCTTGGTGGATAGGCTAGTGGCTAACCTATGCTGAAGTGTTCAGGCCGTTCGAAGGCCTTCAACGTAGCCTAACGACAAACAACCGGGACCAACGGCCTTACCTACCCACCGAAGCAGAAAGCGCTCAGTTGAATAATGTCACTAGCGGTCACCCATCTAACTCCTGACCTCTGCAAGCGTTGCATAACATTGTTAAAACTTTAAGGTCAAACGCGCATCCTTATCACAGCCTAAAAATGCTCTCGAACTTTTAAAAGTGTACGAAAGCATTTTCTTTAAGCAAGTCAACGCCAGCGTCACTACAGACGTTCAGCACGAAATAAAATTAAATATATTTTATAAACTCTGCATACATTTATGTATATAACGTCATTTAGTACAACGCAGTACAGTTGCGTAAACTTAAATAACTTCATTCTGCCGTGCGTAAGAGCAAACATCGTTGCACCTTTGAAAACACCCGTGAAACAAATGACAAGCTGATAAGAAACGTTGGAAAAACATCCTTGTTTACAAGGGCGATATCTCGTAAAGTATTGGACATCGTGAGCTCGTCGACGAGCGCATCGACGAATCATTAGAGAATCGCACGGCAGTATTTACACAGCTTTATAATCCAACTTTACAACGTTAATAAGTATGACGTATCTCTTTTTTTTGTAAGTATAAGAGGACAGAATGACGTCTTTAACACGTTTAAGGCTAATTGCATTTCAGTGTATCGTGCAAGCCTTCCTTACTGTAAAATTATTAAACATAATATCTTAAGCAAAGTATAACATTCCATTTCTTAACATTTGCCACAATGGAATGGCTGGTTGATGCAGTTAGTTAGCATTTTGTGCTGCTGGTCGCGGCTTCTATCCCCGGACAGAACACACATTTGTATGCATGAACATTCTTCGTAACTTGCATCTGGGTGTTTATACTCGTATTCTATATGTATATATCTCGCTATACCTATGTTTATCAGTCATCAGGTTACCATACTACAACCTCTGCCTTTAGTTTGGGAATTAAAGACCTTGTGTTAAAAAAACCAGAACTTATTCGTGTGCTTAAAACCTTAACTACGAAGCCGTATCGCAGGTTAACGTATACATCCGTTGCCAGTGACCTATAACAGCCGCTATGTCGCATCACGTAGCGTACCAATACATTTCAAGGGTCATCAAACAAAACCGATAAAATACAAGTTTGTCATTTCCTGAAAGTCCATACTTCGACCGACGACGTTGGCCATTGAAATGTCGTAAACGAAACATGGTCCAATGATCCGACAAAGTCTCTCTGATCGGAAGTTTGGAATATGTATGTTGAGTCTATTCAATATGGACAATGTTACGTTTCCTTTATTTTATGTTTTTTCATGCAAATTTAGTGACAAGACGGGTATTCGCCTGATGGTAATACGTTTGCCCATGACAGCTGCAGTGCCACCCAGAGCATGGAACAGTAGTTTTGCGTGGCACTGCGCTGCGTCACCCCAAGACATCGGTTTTTTAGTTTCTATCTCCCAGTAATTTCACTTGCTACACAGAGAGAGGAGTTGGGTCATTATCCACCACGCGGGCCCAATGCGGCTTGGTGGATAGGTTAGTGGCCAACCCATGTCAAAGTTTTCAGGCCGCCTGAGGGCCTTCGACATAGTCTGACGACTGGTATCCTAAGACAACCACCTGGAACCGACGGCTTAACGTGCCCTCCGAAGCACCGAAGCGCTCAGTTGACTAATGCCACTAGCGGTCACCCATCCAAGTCCTGACCGCAGCAACAGTTGCTGAACTTGTTGATCGGTTAAGATCGCCCAGTCAAGCTCCGCTACGGGCGCTTCACAAGACAGTAAAGCTTGCCCGCAATTGCTTCGCGGCAGAATATCTGGCACTGCAGTACCAACCCAGACGGGCTCATGCACATTACGACTACCACCTAGTAGCTAATAGGGTTTTCGTCCTTCTTACGATCACAACTCTGCGGCGGAGGGAATATTCTATTGTGTCCCCTAGCGGCGGAAAAACGGCGGAGATTTAAAATTAATTATTAGAAGTTGAATGTATTTTATATCGCTAATATGATAGATGGTTAGTGGTTACTAATATGATAGGAGGCATATGTTCAGCGGTGGACGTCCTACGGCTGAGATGATGATGATGATGATGATGATGAATATGATAGATAATTTCTCCTTTACCCTAAACAAGTAAGTGATAAGATAGTCATATCCATCCTAATGATAGTAAGCGTTGCAATAAGATCTATATATCAGATATATTGAGACCTAGATATTTAAAGGATCGAAGTTCTTTGTGCCTCTGAAATTGTATCCGTCACCCTGTGATACAGCAGATTTAGTTACATTGGCCTAGTAAAGTCATTCCGAATTCAGTATCTTTCCTTCCTACTACAAAGCCTATCAGCCTAGGGCAGTAGTAGTTTAAGGTTATAGCTTCGAGGTAATACTCTATACTGCCGTGTTATACTCACCAGCATAGACATTATACCCAATTGGCACCACTCAGGGACCACGAGTAGGGATTCGCTGAAGTATGCCTTCATAAGAAGTATTATGTCATATTATAATTATACTGTTATCATATTCAGGTTATCGTTAAAGTAAATTTGCTTACACACGTACAAATATTTATTTTGTTACTAGCTGCGCCCCGCGGTTTCTCCCGCGTGGTGTTGGATGATTATGATGAAGATGAAGCGTTTCCAATGTCCTTCCCCGGGATGTGATCTATCTCCTTGCCAAATTTCATTACGATCCGGTAACGTGAACAACTTTTGAAATTACTTTTACTGTAATGGCAACACATAAACTTGATTGCATTATTAAGGTCTGAAACAAATACAAGTTTTAAAGGATAAATCCACACGGCATATGAAAGGACAAAAAAGCAAGGAAAGGATAATGGTCTCGCTAAACTAACCGAACTTAAATTACCGCCTACCAGATTGACACGTCGCAGTCCTTAGTACGAAGTAATGAAGCAGTACATAATGAGGGCCTCAAATACAATGGCGATATAACTGGCACTCACTGTACGACTATGTCGCAGCAAGAGAATCTCACACGATATTAATTGTTATAACAAGCTCGGATATTCTTATAGCGAAAAAGTGATTGCATATATTTTTGGTTCAACAATGAGGCTTATTTGTGTAGTAACAAAAGACCGCGTCACGCGGCTGCCTGGGGTGTTCAAGTGTTTTTGAAGTTCTTGTGATCGATACTGGATTGGGATTGTAAGAAAACCGTTGCGCAGATTAAGTAAGCGGGTAGATATCACATTTAGTCCGTTTCTGACTTAAAGTATTCTTACTTTTATTTGTTAACATCAAACCGGCCCGCGGCTTCGAAGATGTGAACTACGCGGAACATAACCATACAATATTATTTTAATTAACATAAATATAAAGATACGATTTTGTATTAGGCTTACAGCAAAAAGATATTCAGGTCTTTCTTTACTTCAACCTATGCAATTTACTACTTACTTTAGTTTAGTTACATTAATTTCTATTCATAGTCTATGTGACTGTGACTAGTCATAGACACTTATGTCACTTTTATTGAGCTAAGCCACAGCAGCCTGTCGCTAGTAATACGGTTTTATTTAAAGCTACATCTTCTAAACATAACTAGAGACATTGTCAGTATGGAAGCTATGCGTATCAAAAAGCGAAATAGGTGATATACTGAAAATCAACCAGGACGAGCCTTATACCTGAAACTCTTCTTTTCCAGTATTGAGACGGGGGTAGATGAGATCTTTTTCTTTTATGCTTTAAGTAGAACAGCCAACTTCTTTCTTATTGCCTTACAACTGGCTAAAGTTAGAAGCTTTCACGGTATCAACTTAGCAGTTTAGACTTCTCGAATTCTGGAAGGAGGCAAAACTACTCTTCGTTTAAACTCCCTCTCAATTTACAAGAAACTGAAACCTCACTCTACAATATACCCAAACAAGGCTGCTGAAAGCTCGCTGAAATACTTATCAAAACTAAAATTGTTGTAAAAAATGAGAGTACTATGAGCCTATAAAGGAGGCTTAGATTCCTACAAGATGTAAGGAATAATAATGTACAAATTAAGGGAAAATGATTGCATTGTAAACAAGTGATCGGCAGACATTACCAGTAGTGTCTAGGCGAAAATGCGCAGATGAAGTCCAAACGTGTGTAAAGTGGTGTCATTTGTGGCCATCAGTGACTAAACTTACATAAAACATGACTTGAGAGGAAATGTTTCTGCTGGACAGTTGCCGGATTGTTTACTGAAAATTAGAAATAATGAATAATTTTTGTAGGTAAGCGTGCTATCTTAACACAAAGACACAACCAAGGCTCAATTATCAATGACGAGGCGAGTGCTCAGTGCTGGCATGAATGGTTTAGTAGTGGGGACTAAATTCCTGGCGAAAGATGTTACTAAAGCCATAAAGGTCATTTCGAAAGACAACTCCACGGGACATGATGGACTCAGTATTGAGCACTTGCAGCACGCGGGATCTCATATTTCAAGAGTTTTAGCGATGTTCTACTCACTGTGCGTGAGCCATTCGTACTTGCCAGCTGATTTTATGAAAACGGTAGTTGTGCCTGTAGTTAAAAATAAAACTGGTGATACTGGTGAATAAGGACTACAGGCCGATATCTCTAGCTACGTTTATAGCTAAGGTTTTTGATGGTTTGCTTAACACACAGTTAAACAGATATGTAACTTTGCGCGATAACCAATTCGGGTTTCGTCCCCGACTATCCACTGAAAGTGCCTGTGTCTTAAGCATACCGTCAAACACTATACTAAACGTAAAACTCCAGTATATGCGTGTTTCCTTAATATGTCAAAAGCCTTTGATTTGGTGTCGTATGACTTACTGTGGGAAAAGCTGAATGATATAAATGTGCCACAGGAACTTGTCGGCATGTTTCAGTATTGGTATGCGCACCACACCAACAGCGTCCGTTGGGCGGAGACAATGTCGGATGCGTATCAGCTACAGTGCGGTGTTAGGCAAGGTGGATTAACATCTCCAACCCTGTTTAATTTATATATAAATGGGCTGATCTTGGCGCTCAGCAGACAGCATGTCGGCTGCCACATTGACGGTATTTGTGCTACGCAGACGATATGGTGCTGCTGAGCGCTTCGATCTGCGGCCTGAGAAAGCTGATTCGCACATGCGAAGAGTACACGTCTAGTCACGGATTACAGTATAATGTAAGTAAAAGTCAGTGGATGGTTTTTGTCCTCAGAACTTGCCGCCTGTTCTGCTCATCAATTCAAATACCTGGGGCATATTGTCACTACCGACCTCAAAGATAATGAGGATAATGAGCGGGAGCGCAGATCACTCTCTATTAGAGCGAACATGATAGCCCGCAGGTTTGCACGTTGTTCATTAGAAGTGAAGATTACGCTCTTTAGACCATTCTGAACATCCCTCTACACGTGGAACTTGTGGGCTGATTACAGTAAAAAGAGATATAGTGACCGCGTTATGTACAGCAATGCTTTCAGGATGCTGTTGGGGCTGCCCCGATTCTGCAGCGTCTCAGGTATGTTCGCGGAAGCGCACACTGAATGCTTTCATGCGACCATGCGTTTGCGCGCCGCCTCTTTTGTACGCAGAATTGCGACCAGCTCCAACACCATTCTGGATATAATTGCTGCCAGGTTTGACTACCCTTACCTCCGGCATTGCTATGGGAGACATGGTCCAGCAGCGGTGCTGGAGAGGAGATATTAATATCAGTTTGACACCCTCCTATGACTTACGACTATATTTATTATTTTCTTATGTGGTTTTCAATTAATATTTTTTTGACTGTAGGTACGTATATATTATGATAAACTTGTGACTATGATTATTTGATTGACTTTTTTATTTTAAATTAATATGATTATTTTATATAGTTTGACTGTATATTATGATTTCTTTTTTGTGTAATTTTAATTGTGATATTTTCTTAACCTTATGCTATATGGGTTCTTCCCGTTAAAATCTTCGTCTTTGTTGCTTTGTTTCCGATATTGTTAGTTTGTATATTGAATTGTGCCGTGGCGGTGCCGGCTTAGAATAGCACCCCCCCAACTCTACCCGTGGGTGCCGTAGAAAGCGGCTAACACGTAACGGCACAGACGTTCAGCGCTAAGTAAAATTAAATATATTTTATAAACTCTGCATACATTTATGAATATAACGTCATTTAGTACAGCGCAGTACAGTTGCGTAAATTTAAATAACTTCATTCTGCCGTGCGATTCTCTAAGAGCATACATCGTTGCATCTTTGAAAACACCCGTGAAACAAATGACGAGCTGATAAGAAACGCTGGAAAAACATCCTTGTTTACAAGGGCGATATCTCGTAAAGTATTGGACATCGTGAGCTCGTCGACGAGCGCATCGACGAATCATTAGAGAATCGCACGGCAGTACTTACACAGCTTTATAATACAACTTTACAACGTTAATAAGTATGACGTATCTCTTTATTTTGTAATTAAAAGAGGACAGAATGACGTCTTTAACACGTTTAAGGCTAATTGCATTTCATTGTATCGTGCAAGCCTTCCTTACTGTAAAATTACTAAACATAATAGCATTCTTAAGCAAATTATAACATGGAATGTCTTTCTTCACATTTGCCACAATGGAATGGCTGGTTGGTGCAGTTAGCTAGCATTTTGTGCTGCTGGTCGCGGCTTCTATCCCCGAACAGAACACACATTTGTATGCATGAACATTCTTCGTAACTTGCATCTGGGTGTTTATAATCTATATGTATATATATCTCGCTATACCTATGTTTATCAGTCATCAGGTTACCATACTACAACCTCTGCCTCACTGCTCTTTAGTTTGGAAATTAAAGACCTTGTGTTAAAAAAACCAGAACCTATTTGTGTGCTTAAAATCTTAACTACGAAGCCGTATCGCAGGTTAACGTATACATGCGTTGCCAGTGACCTATAACAGCCGCTATGTCGCATCACGTAGCGTACCAATACATTTTAAGGGTCATCAAACAAAACCGATAAAATACAAGTTTGTCATTTCCTGAAAGTCCATACTTCGACCGACGACGTTGGCCATTGAAATGTCGTAAACGAAACATGGTCCAATGATCCGACAAAGTCTCTCTGATCGGAAGTTTGGAATATGTATGTTGAGTCTATTCAATATGGACAATGTTACGTTTCCTTTATTTTATGTTTTTTCATGCAAATTTAGTGACAAGACGGGTATTCGCCTGATGGTAATACGTTTGCCCATGACAGCTGCAGTGCCACCCAGAGCATGGAACAGTAGTTTTGCGTGGCACTGCGCTGCGTCACCCCAAGACATCGGTTTTTTAGTTTCTATCTCCCAGTAATTTCACTTGCTACACAGAGAGAGGAGTTGGGTCATTATCCACCACGCGGGCCCAATGCGGCTTGGTGGATAGGTTAGTGGCCAACCCATGTCAAAGTTTTCAGGCCGCCTGAGGGCCTTCGACATAGTCTGACGACTGGTATCCTAAGACAACCACCTGGAACCGACGGCTTAACGTGCCCTCCGAAGCACCGAAGCGCTCAGTTGACTAATGCCACTAGCGGTCACCCATCCAAGTCCTGACCGCAGCAACAGTTGCTGAACTTGTTGATCGGTTAAGATCGCCAAGTCAAGCTCCGCTACGGGCGCTTCACAAGACAGTAAAGCTTGCCCGCAATTGCTTCGCGGCAGAATATCTGGCACTGCAGTACCAACCCAGACGGGCTCATGCACATTACGAATACCACCTAGTAGCTAATAGGGTTTTCGTCCTTCTTACGATCACAACTCTGCGGCGGAGGGAATATTCTATTGTGTGCCCTAGCGGCGGAAAAACGGCGGAGATTTAAAATTAATTATTAGAAGTTGAATGTATTTTATATCGCTAATATGATAGATGGTTAGTGGTTACTAATATGATAGAAGGCATATGTTCAGCGGTGGACGTCCTACGGCTGAGATGATGATGATGATGATGAATATGATAGATAATTTCGCCTTTACCCTAAACAAGTAAGTGATAAGATAGTCATATCCATCCTAATGATAGTAAGCGTTGCAATAAGATCATTGTATTGAGACCTAGATATTTAAAGGATCGAAGTTCTTTGTGCCTCTGAAATTGTATCCGTCACCCTGTGATACAGCTATTTAGTTACATTGGCCTAGTAAAGTCATTCCGAATACAGTATCTTTCCTTCCTGCTACAAAGCCTATCAGCCTAGGGCAGTAGTAGTTTAAGGTTATAGCTTCGAGGTAATACTCTATACTGCCGTGTTATACTCACCAACATAGGCATTATACCCAATTGGCACCACTCAGGGACCACGAGTAGGGATTCGCTGAAGTATGCCTTCATAAGAAGTATTCTGTCATATTATATTATACTCTTCCAGGTTACCTAAAAAGTAAAATTGCATACACACGTACAAATATTTATTTTGTTACTAGCTGCGCCCCGCGGTTTCACCCGCGTGGTGTTGGATGATTATGATGAAGATGAAACGTTTTCAATGTCCTTCCCCGGGATGTGATCTATCTCCATGCCAAATTTCATTACGATCCGGTAACGTGAACAACTTTTGAGTTACTTTCACTGTTATATACATATATAAACTTGATTGCATTATTAAGGTCTGAAACAAATACAAGTTTTAAAGGATAAATCCACACGGCAGATGAAAGGAAAAAAAAGCAAGGAAAGGATAATGGTCTCGCTAAACTAACCGAACTTAAATTACCGCCTACCAGATTGACACGTCGCAGTCCTTAGTACGAAGTAATGAAGCAGTACATAATGAGGGCCTCAGATACAATGGCGATATAACTGGCACTCACTGTACGACTATGTCGCAGCAAGAGAATCTCACACGATATTAATTATTATAACAAGCTCGGATATTCTTATAGCGAAAAGGTTATTGCATATATTTTTGGTTCAACAATGAGGCTTATTTGTGTAGTAACAAAAGACCGCATCACGCGGCTGCCTGGGGTGTTCAAGTGTTTTTGAAGTTCTTGTGATCGATACTGGATTGGGATTGTAAGAAAACCGTTGCGGATATTAAGTAAGCGGGTAGATATCACATTTAGTCCGTTTCTGACTTGAAGTATTATTACTTTTATTTGTTAACATCAAACCGGCTCGCGGCTTCGAAGATGTGGACTACGCGGAACATAACCATACATTAACATTAATTAACATAAATATAAAGATACGATTTTGTATTAGGCTTACAGCAAAAAGATATTCAGGTCTCTCTTTACTTCTACTTATGCAATTTACTACTTACTTTAGTTTAGTTACATTAATTTCTATTCATAGTCTATGTGACTGTGACTAGTCATAGACACTTATGTCACTTTTATTGAGCTAAGCCACAGCAGCCTGTCGCTAGTACTACGGTTTTATTTAAAGCTACATCTTCTAAACATAACTAGAGACATTGTCAGTATAGAAGCTATGCGTATCAAAAAGCGAAATAGGTGATATACTGAAAATCAACCAGGACGAGCCTAATACCTAATATGAAACTCTTCTTTTCCAGTATTGACACGGGGGTAGGTGGGATCTTTTTCTTTTATGCTTTAAGTAGAACAGCCAACTTCTTTCTTATTGCCTTACAACTGGCTAAAGTTAGAAGCTTTCACGGTATCAACCTAGCAGTTCAGACTTCTCGAATTCTGGAAGGAGGCAAAACTACTCTTCGTTTAAACTCCCTCTCAATTTACAACAAACTGAAACCTCACTCTACAATATACCTAAACAAGACTGCTGAAAGCTCGCTGAAATCCTTATCAAAACTAAATTTGTTGTAAAAAATGAGAGTACTATGAGCCTATAAAGGAGGTTTAGATTCCTACAAGATGTAAGGAATAATAATGTACAAATTAAGGGAAAATGATTGCATTGTAAACAAGTGATCGGCAGACATTACCAGTAGTGTCTAGGCGAACATGCGCAGATGAAGTCAAAACGTGCGTAAAGCGGTGTCATTTGTGGCCATCAGTGACTTAACTTACATAAAACATGACAGCCCACTTGAGAGGAAATGTTTCTGAATCGGATTGTTTAATGAAAATTCGAAATAATGAATAAATTTTGTAGGTAAGCGTGCTATCTTAACACAAAGACACAACCAAGGCTCAATCATCAATGACGAGGCGAGTGCTCAGTGCTATCATGAATGGTTTAGTAGTGGGGACTAAATTCCTGGCGAAAGATGTTACTAAAGCCATAAAGGTCATTTCGAAAGACAACTCCACGGGACATGATGGACTCAGTATTGAGCACTTGCAGCACGCGGGATCTCATATTTCAAGAGTTTTAGCGATGTTCTACTCACTGTGCGTGAGCCATTCGTACTTGCCAGCTGATTTTATGAAAACGGTAGTTGTGCCTGTAGTTAAAAATAAAACTGGTGACACTGGTGAATAAGGACTACAGGCTGATATCTCTAGCTACGTTTATAGCTAAGGTTTTTGATGGTTTGCTTAACACACAGTTAAACAGATATGTAACTTTGCGCGATAACCAATTCGGGTTTCGTCCCCGACTATCCACTGAAAGTGCTATACTGTGTCTTAAGCATACCGTCAAACACTATACTAAGCGTAAAACTCCAGTATATGCGTGTTTCCTTAATTTATCAAAAGCCTTTGATTTGGTGTCGTATAACCACTGTGGGAAAA
Source organism: Selenia dentaria (assembly GCA_917880725.1). Lineage (NCBI taxonomy): Eukaryota > Metazoa > Arthropoda > Insecta > Lepidoptera > Geometridae > Selenia > Selenia dentaria. The sequence continues at coordinate 11,122,708 of OU862888.1, read as the reverse complement.
GCTGAATGATATAAATGTGAACTTGTCGGCATGTTTCAGTATTGGTATGCGCACCAGACCAACAGCGTCCGTTGGGCGGAGACAATGTCGGATGCGTATCAGCTACAGTGCGGTGTTAGGCAAGGTGGATTAACATCTCCAACCCTGTTTAATTTATATATAAATGGGCTGATCGTGGCGCTCAGCAGACAGCATGTCGGCTGCCACATTGACGGTATTTGTGCTACGCAGACGATATGGTGCTGCTGAGCGCTCCGATCTGCGGCCTGAGAAAGCTGATTCGCACATGCAAAGAGTACACGTCTAGTCACGGATTACAGTATAATGTAAGTAAAAGTCAGTGGATGGTTTTTGTCTTCAGAACTTGCCGCCTGTTCTGCTCATCAATTCAAATACCTGGGGCATATTGTCACTACCGACCTCAAAGATAATGAGGATAATGAGCGGGAGCGCAGATCACTCTCTATTAGAGCGAACATGATAGCCCGCAGGTTTGCACATTGTTCATTAGAAGTGAAGATTACGCTCTTTAGAGCATTCTGTACATCCCTCTACACGTGGAACTTGTGGGCTGATTACAGTAAAAAGAGATATAGTGACCGCGTTATGTACAGCAATGCTTTCAGGATGCTGTTGGGGCTGCCCCGATTCTGCAGCGTCTCAGGTATGTTCGCGGAAGCGCACACTGAATGCTTTCATGCGACCATGCGTTTGCGCGCCGCCTCTTTTGTACGCAGAATTGCGACCAGCTCCAACACCATTCTGGATATGATTGCTGCCAGGTTTGACTACCCTTACCTCCGGCATTGCTATGGGAGACATGGTCCAGCAGCGGTGCCGGAGAGGAGATATTAATATCAGTTTGACACCCTCCTATGACTTACGACTATATTTATTATTTGCTTATGCGGTTTTCAATTAATATTTTTTGACTGTAGGTACGAGTATATTATGATAAACTTGTGACTATGATTATTTGATTGACTTTTTTTATTTTAAATTAATATGATTATTTTATATAGTTTGACTATATATTATGATTTATTTTTTTGTGTAATTTTAATTGTGATATTTTCCTAACCTTATGCTATATGGGTTCTTCCCGTTAAAATCTTCGTCTTTGTTGCTTTGTTTCCGATATTGTTAGTTTGTATATTGAATTGAGAGATAGTGACAGCGGCTTGTAATGATTATAGGAAAACAAATATTTACAATAACTCGTTGATTGAGTCCCCTGAGTTCTATAGTAATACTACTAAATATAGTTTTATCGTTTTCCTATTCATTGCATTATAGTATTAACTATGTACCAGTACCATAAATATACACAGAGAAAGCCACGACACGAGCAGTTATAAGGAAATATCAGGGATAATTTGATTAGTTAGGAATATTTGGCATCTTCTCTATACAAACGTACTCTCCAATTTTCTCTCTGGAGTCTTTGGGCATTCATAAGTTTATGTGACAGATATCTATTGACCAGTTTGCATATTCTTTTCCTTAGTTAGTTATTACTCCGGAAGAGACTTGACCGTTTACAGGATACTCGGAGAGTATTATTTATACCTACCAACTATTAGACCTAAACAATTAAAGTAAAAATGTAATACCCCATAATTTATATGTAATTAAATTAATAATGGGATACAAAATTGCTAACGGGTACTGCATAAAAACTGAAATAAAGGGCAAGTGACACATCATATTATAACAACGCCATCTCTGAAGGAATTGGTCAACAAAATGTGTAACGTACCTAGTTAGATTCGTAACTTTGCTTTAGCTCCAGTATTGCTTGGAACTTCAGCAGCAGGTTCAGTTTAATACCTACTTTCATAAATAGTGTAAGGATTATTTGGTAGATGGCGTTGACGGATACACAAGAATGTGTTGAATTGAAACCTTACGCTTCAAAAGGTGGCGTTATAAGTTCTATATTTTTTGAAGATGTCGCTGTGGTACAAGAATCTGTATTCGTGTCGAAACATACTTCAACAGATGGCGCTACTAGTTCTTAAAAGTTATCTTGATGTGTTTTAGGGTAAGTAAATATCCGTTTTTGCTATTTGAATCTTTTAGATCACTTTCTTTTAAACGCAATTAATATTGATCAAAAGTCTCCATTTATGGGAGAATGCGTTGCTGTTGATAAATCGTTTGAATTGTATTGACTCATGTTGGTCTGTAACTTTTGCTCTTAGAATAGGTAACTTATTCTAACCTTATTGTATTTTACGCCAGGTTACAATATCGTTGGTAGATCAAAACAAAAACAATAACAAGGTATTATGTAATCACAATCTGCGCAATTTTTATGTAATTTCCTGGTGATATAATTACTTGACTCGATTATTGTAGTTTAAAGACTATTGAGGTTTTGAGGTTATATTACTTCTTCCACAAACTGCTATAGGTAGGTATTATGTAGGTGAGTAGACGCCCACTAAAGTTAAGAAAAGTAAATAAATACTAAATATATGATTAACCTCTAACAAAATACTATTTATTTAAGGTTAACTATATACTATAATGCTTAATTGGAGAAGTTTTAAATATGAGCCAAAATATAAAAGATTTAGATTCTACATACCCAACTGTAAATGATCACCAAAATTAAAACACCAATTTAATTTGTAACGTGTTATGCCAATTTAATTGTCCTCGTTTAGCTCGTGTGTTGTTGTTAGTAGGGACCTCAACCCCGATTTGTTCGGCTTCACACGTATATTTACACGTAGTATTTGCTAGCAGGTACTCCGGAAAAAGTTTGTTTTGGTGGCAAATATATATAGCCTGTATGGCTGTTAGGATTTGATGCTAGTTTACATACTAAATTTAATGGTTAATGCATTTTTTCCCCTTTTTAATAGGTAGGCAATTTTTTGTTTTGGGATTTCACAAGAAAGTAAACACACATTCTCACTACCATGACGGAATTTATTTTTCATTGTTTCAACGATGCTTACAATTTTATATATTATTGATATTATAACATGCCTGTGTTAAAACTCAACGAAATAATAATAATGATGGCTGAATTGTACCTAAGCTACTTAATTCATCAACATTTGGCTCAATATGAGCTATTATTATTCTCGTCGGCCCTTTCTATTTTATAATTGACAAGGTTATAAGGCTAATTGAAAATTCAGATAATATTTGATCCATCTTTCTTTATTCTTTCCTTCCTTTTATATATATCACAGTAAGGACCGGGCGAAAATCTGTAAGTAAATTACACTACCTTTGCATGCATTTAACATAATATTCAACTACTAGGTCATTTTTATTCAAACGTGTGATACGTACAGTCAATAATATCAGAAAATATGTTTTATTTTTATTTTGATATGATAATGAAATTCGCCATTTACATTCAACAGTTAAAAGTTGTACATTAATTCAGTCTCACTCATCACACAAAATGAATGATACAAAAATACTGAACAAAATGTTTTAGAATTTGTTTTCAACATCAATATACATAACGTACATACAATTATATACAGCGTCACAAAACTTTTTGATCGTTGTTCGCTAAGAATACGACCACGTCTAGCTAGAATAAGTTAATGAACTACAAAATGCCCTAATTAGTCAAAATTACATTCAACAAGGCAACATTATTTGTTTAACATAATTATTGGATTTTCGTCACTAATATGCGCGACCGCATCTTCCTAATTCATTCATCACTTTAAATTAATAATTAAACTAAATTCGACTATCACTCATACTCACACAACATATTTCTGCAACGGAATAACACAAACAAACACCAGCTACTAATACTTAATAATACAATTCTAGGCATTTACATCACAAAATAGTGCTGAATGAAACAATTATGTTTTAGAATGGTCATTACAATTAATTGGTCAAAAAGATATGTTTAAAAAGATATAGGCTGTGGAGCCATGCAGATGTTCACAATTTTGATATTCGAGTTGGTTTTGATTACAACCTTTGAGTGTTGGTTGAAGTCAACATGACATAACGCATTTGAAGTGTCCTGCTTCAGTGCTTGTAGTGCGCGTCGCTTCTTCAGCTGCTTTGATTAATACACGTATATTTGTTTGAGCTGTGGCTTGAGCTCAGGGGGAATCGTGTACACTTCCTGCTCAGGCTTCTTTTTCACCAGTCGCTTCCAGCGACCACCGATATTCTTGCGAAGACTGCGGAAACTCGCACGCTCGTTACCGTGCGGCTGCATTAGGTTGTCCTGGAAATAATGAAAGAGTAACGGTGAGATACAAAGTTTTGTGAATATTTACAGGTTTGTTGACCCTATATGTCGATGCCACGGAATGCCGTTCCGTTACCAATGCATTTACTGCACAAACATTGTAGCCGTTGCACAATACTGAAGCCCTCCTATTGCGCTGTTGCTACCCAAACAGGCTGAAAGGTCGTGTCAATCAAACGAGATTTTTTATAACAGTTGTTCATTCTTGAAATAGGATGCCATTCATTACCTGAAGGTTTATTTCCTTTTGTTCTCTAAGTATAATAGCAGGTAGGTAGCTGGGTATAATAAAGAAGTTTTAACTAAGAAACAAGTGGGACGAGTAGGAAGCTGGCAAAGTAACGTTGCAAAGTAAACGGTGAAGTGAGGCCATATGAGAGCGTGGCAAGCCTTGAATACGCTATTCAAAGGCACATTAGCATTATCTGTTTCCTGGTGTGGCGTCTCGATATGTGATCAGACAATGTGTAGCATTCGATTAACAATGAATTGACAGTTTACAGGCAAGCCTCGGAGTTTGGTTATCAGAGCATGATATTAAGGCCACATCATTTTATGAGATGGAAATATGGAGGTGAGCGTTTGCATTAGCCTCTTTTGTTAGTCAGACAGCCTCAGGAAAGAAGGTCGCTGTTACAACATGCTCGCCTTGTACAGCTTTCTATTCGGCGAGCGTGTCCCGACATTTAAATTTATTTTGCACTTAGATATCGCAGCCATGCTACGTGTTGGACCAACTCTCTCTCGCGTGGCGGGGAGGGTCGCACGCACAAGTCACGTTTTCTTTCATATTATATTATAGTGTAACGTTTCTTTCCCAACTGGCAACTTTCAATATTGCTTGTTGCTACCCGCAACCGCGCGTCATGAGATTTGCCAAGAACTTAAATACTGTACTGTACTGTAGGTACAACTGAACACTGTACTTATTTGCGACGCATTGGGGTCAAGTATAACGGCTGGAACTGGTTGCACGTCTTGAAATAGTGTTTTCAATGTCGTTTATTCTATTTGAATTCTATATTGTTATGACTTATAGATTTGTAACTGACCTGATCGTGAGGATAGACGTAAGGCGGGGGCAGCGGCGGCGGGAACTGCCACAGTGGCTGCTGGCGGAAGGCAAGGGGCTCCGGCTGAGGCGCAGGTGCTGCCTGCAGAACTTCAGCCGGATGCACCGAAGCCGAGTGCTCCTCCCGCTTACGCAGCTTGCTGTGAACGATGCGAATCGCCATCATAGTACCGTTATTTCCAACCATGGTTCCAAACGGTCCGTAAACGCAAGAATAACTGTTCACACTGGGCTCAATCACAGGTAAATAGTTCCAGTCGGGCAGTCACAACATTTCAACTTCACAGTTTTCCACGTTTTACACTCACAGCCGTATCGCGGTCTAATTAACTATTAAACTAAATTTAAATAAATTATCACAATTATTTTTGTTTAGAGCTTATTGCACATATCACTGTTCATAGGAACGCGCGGTAGACCGCGTTACGCGAGCTCCAGCTGCGCGGGTGGGTGACTAGAATATTATCGAGAAGTGTGGCCGGCAGGTGCCTAGCAAAGCGCTCGCTCGTGCCAAACGACCTCTACGGAGTACTCCATGCGTCTGAGTTGAAGTGGAGGGGCGCGCACGGCTTTTATAGATGCGCGTATGACGCGGCACCTGGACGGGTGAAGGCGCGCGGGGAGGAAAGTCCGACCGTTGACGATACGAGCGTTTTCCGCGAAAAACTACGATTGGCGACGGGCGGTGGCGCTTGATATGATGCTATCACACAGTACCTAGTGGTTATGACGCACCGAAGAAGGCCCGACTATTGGTAAGCCCCGCGTAACCGAATTATTTAATCCTTATTACTAAAATTATAATGGAAAATCTATAGGTTAAATGACGGAGTCTGTGAGTGTAAATTCCGCTTACTAAATTAAAGTTATTCTTGCGTCCGAACCTGTTTCGTAACTTATAAGTAAGTAGGTTAGTTAACAGCTTGTAATTTATATTAGAGTACAAAGATATAATAAAGACCATCAGTAAGAATATAAGTATGTGTACATTAAGAAAGAAAATAAGTAGAACAGACCTACATATTACATACATATTTGTCAAACCTTTGGCGTTTACTAGTATAAGCATAAAGCAACCTAGGTAAACATACAATACGCCCTAATTATAACTGTTTCATGTAAGTACAGTTTCAACTAATCAGACATGTTGGTATCGATCAGAGAGATAATAATAAACCCAAGGAAGTACTGCATTTCACCATTACCCGAGTTCGAAGTCCACAACACAATACATATCCATGGCAATATAATACGCACAGCTGGGGCTGCGGATACAGTAGACGTAGCGAATGTTAATGTTTCATCTCTTTCCGTTAAATCTAAATATGCCAATGTTGGCAAGGGAGCTGCATATTGCGTAGGTTTCGACTTCAAAAAGCAAAGTAGGGCTGCAGGGCAAGGGAGAGCGAGAAGGTGCAATGCCCTCAGCAACGGCTAACTTAAGCAAAGCTCCGGCCTTTGACTCGAATAATGCCTGGTGGCTGGCGGGATAAGAAAAAAACACAGGTAGTGAGCTATTATAAGTCGTTACCCTTGAAATCTGTCTAGAGGATACGTCATTATAAAAAGCCATCACGGTTTAAAGCTCTTCGTATGCTCAAAACGCGTTTGCATTTTCTTATATATCACATTGTCTTGATATTCTGTTATATTATTCAACAATAACAACGAAGTTGATATAACGTAAGTACGACACGTTCTCTCCTTTTGAAACAAACCAAAGAAAGCGCATTCCGAGTGAAATCTTCTAAAGATAGGAACGAAACTCGTCGAAAATTCCCAATAATATTAGTAAAATCGAAATACTTACACGGCACGTACGGTGAGCATTGTTCAATTTATCAGTTTTAAGTAAAGTTTGTATTCTATCAATCTATATTTCAATGTTATCAGTTGTAAGTTAAGTCACGAAAGGTACTTTTATCTTGTCCTATATACTATATTCAATAATAAGTAGGTAGGTACTACGTAACATTACAAAGAGCTATGTATCGTGTATCATGCCACCTGAGATGATTGTAAAATAATAATTATCAGTGCTTTAAGAACATTGGACAAGGAAACCTAAGTAATATTACTTGTTATTGGAACTAGTTCTTACGGTAATAACTTACATCTGATACTGTGTTAGGTCTCACCAGATTTCATCAAGTTGGTACCTCTAACGGCCGTTTTCAATAACCTATCTATCGTCGGTTTACCTTACTAGAGATAGATAATTGACACTGTTTGCGCGTTATGTCAAATTTCTATCGGTAGTAAGGAAAACTGTGGATAGATAGAATATTGAAAACGGCCGTAAGTCAATAAACTTTGAATATCTACTAAATTTAATTTCTGAAGAGACGGATATTTTTCTCTGTGGCCTGGCAGAATTCACAGAGACTGCATATAAAATATGTGAAAATAATGAATTGTGAAATAATAAATAAGTACCTATGTTAAATAAGTAGCGTAGTAATAATTAAATAGATTTAGGTAAGTGTAGCATTGTATTGGGTAAACTGTAATGATGCTATAACTGTTCTTAAGAAATAAAAAAATAATGTCAGAGCGGACTGTAATGTAATGTATGGTTGAAAATATAAAAGTTAAAAGGTGATAAGAATAACAAAATTTCCGAGTGATATTGGCTCACTTCATACTGACGTCAAGTCACGATGTTTTGAAGTGGAGAACAATTAAGATAAGTTAAAAGTTATGGTGCCACCTTAGTAACCAAATATTTGTGACCTCTGTTTGCGTCAATCAAAGGCTATCTTGGCCAAATGGCCATCACGCCACAATGTTTTGTGTGTCAAGAAAAGTTTACAACTGTTAATTGTTTTGGGATTTTTCGGAACGTTTGTGAGACCTGGACCTTCCCTGAATATGGATTACCTATATATATGTATATATGTGCAGTAATATATAAACCTATGAGTATGGGCCGCCACGAGGGCACAATACGGTTTGTTGGACAGGCTAGTGACTACCCTAGTGTGGACGTTTTCAGGCCGCCTGAATTGTCCGACATATATTAACGACTATTGTCCTAAGCCTTAGGACCTAAGGCAAACAATCGGGGCTGACTGCTTAACAGTCGAAAATGTAATGGCATGATTTATAACGATATAGATAACAAATAAATAATCGATATGTAATGGTTACCCATACAACAGAACGACTAGGCAAAACTCACTGCAAGTGCTTTTCATTTCGTTGCTTACTGAGTATTTATGTAATACCCTATCTTAATACGAGTAGTAAGGCCGTCAACCCGGGCTGACATTAATGTATTGTGTTTCTCCATTGTCATTTTGAACTGCAGAAGAACCAAGTTATGCATTGCAACCTATATACATAACATTTTACAAACTAATAACTAACTAGCTGCTTCCCGTGGCTTCACCAACGTGGTGATAGGTGATGAAAATGAAAAGTATTACATGTGTATATATAGGAAATTTGGAAAAGAGATAAATTACTTCAAATCGGTTCTGTAGTTCAAACTTCTTACAGACAAACTCAGAAACTTTTAAACATTACTACTATGTAATTTACAATATATTAAACTAAGTACATATAGTTCGTAAAGTCAATTTTTATGTATTAGAAAGTAAAGTAGAATTGATAAAATCATGAATTCCATTACATCAATGTGATGTGTGCTAGAACTTACAATAAAAAAGATAAACTATGGTTAAATTAAAATTAAACTAAGAAATATATGTGACAGTACAACTTTATAGTCAATTGAATCTTTCAAACTTGTATGTTTTAAATATTTACTTATGTGATGTATAACTAAACAGTACATTTTTGTTGATAAGAGATGTTAAGAGCACTGAGGCAAAGCCCAGAAGATAAGTAAAAAAGTTTACATAATGCAAAAACAAACAACCAGAACATTTCTTTCATAAATACGAGTATCAGTTACTAAACATTAAGGAACATTCAAACTATTGATTAAACGGTTATTAGAAGGTCGGTCGTACATTGACGTCAAACGACGATGGGAGTCAATAGGGGTACATTTTTAATTTAGTCTACAACTATAGAACTATCAAATGAATAATCAAGTTGATTGAAAGCGTAATCATTTATCTTAATATATATACTACTTTGTTCTAGGAATAACTACGTTATTCTAGGACTGTATGATTCCAATTGCTATACTGAACCGATACACCACTGTTTGGGAACTTTTCCCTTTTATCCAAGCATCTTTTCATTGACTGGTCATGGCAAGTTTTCATTATGCTATGCACCTAATGAATATGTCATTTAATTCATGTCATGTGTGTAGGTACCTACCTACACATATAAAGACATAGTAAAAATAGTACATAGTAAAATATCAAACAATGTAAGTTTGGTTATAAAAGTTGTTGTTGAAGTCATTCTTGAACTTTGACTGGTCATGGCAATTTATCATTATGCACTTAATGAATATGTCATTTAATCTATGTCATATGTGTAGGTACCTACAGCGTATAAAGACATAGTAAAAATAGTACATATTAAAATATCAAACAATGTAAGTTTGGTTATAAAAGTTGTTGTTGAAGTCATTCTTGAACTTTACGATACATTTTGTACATTGAACTTGAAAACGAAGTACATTCACAGTCGTTTACTTTTCAAAAATATTTAGTACCTATATTTTCAAACCTTGGTGCGGTCTGTTGCAATCTCGCTATTTTATTTTGCATGTTGTTGGCACTTTATTTTGCCGAGTCAGTTTACATTGCAGGCCGTTGTTTATACACTGAGATGAGATAAACATTCGAAGAAAGTCCTCACACCTGCATTCGCCCACGCCTGTAGGTTAACATGTTACTGATATAGACAGAAGTTTATCATTACCTTGGTACTCAACAACCTTTTTTGTAATAACGTATGGTACATGGTAATGAGTTTTCCACTGAGAAGTTCCTGTACTTAGAAGGAGTTTCTTCCGCGTATTACCTGATTTGCTATCGTTCATTCATGTTATTGCTTGTATGCAAAGATATAGATATTATTAGAATATATTATCGATTATTGAACACTACGTTTATAGCATTAAGGCTCAGTATGCGTATTAGTTAAATCTTGTACATACTTAAATTAATTAACTATAAATATATCAGTTCCAATCGTTTTGAAGGCATTGTACGACCGACCACGACCTTGTCGATTCTTTCGGTTCTCAGTTCCTGCTGTAGTTAGGTATGCTACCTATATTCAGCAAATATCAGTTTTTTGTCCATCGCCACAGTATTCTGACTCATACAATAGTTAGTTTTAAATAGAACGGCACGGTGGATAAAACAACCAATCTCTGAATACGGAAACTTCAATACTGTACACAATTTAAATATCTATTTTTGTATTAGTATATAAGTACTAGTATATATATATATATATATATATATATATTTATATATGTATGAAGGAGGGTAATATCTAGACTGGAGTATGGCCAATCTCGAGGTATTCGCCTTGACCATATAGAAGACAACCTTGGAAGCATATTGGCATAGCAAACGGGTTTTGTCGATTCAGATGATCATATCAAGAGACAATAATAATGTAGGCGCTGTTCACGTGTGAAATGGCAACCCGTCCATGCGCGGACATAACCGTTCGTACCTAACGAACTATTAGTGCAATGTGGCGAGACAACCTATTGGCCAGTTAGTACGCTGATAAGTGAGCTTAATCAGTTAGCATTGTAACAGATACGGAACGTTAATTTACCCGCGCTCGAAGGGATTGTTGCGATCCCTCCCGCAGAGACAGACGATGGTTTTATTGACTGACAACACGATCAAGGAGTTGTGCTCCAGAACCACGCCGACCTCGCAGTTTTCCTCTTTACACTTCATCGCCTCCACGGCGATCGGAGCGAAGAGCATCGAAACGCTGGCACGGACACTTCACAGCTACCTTTTGGTTTTTGTTTGTTTGGGTTTGGAGCCGCGGCGGCAACGAGGGCCGCACTGGCGCGCGTTTTGGCGCACACTGGCAAATTGGCAACTCCGCGTTTTCTGTATACATACGGCCGATCCGACGGTGACTATTTGACTGACGGAGCGGCGACCGACGCGACCGCCAGCAGGCCTCGCGCAGCGGTGGGTGGCAACCGAGCACGCAACTCTCCCGTTACCTCATTGCTATGTTATGGGGACCTGACCCCGCACTGCGAAAGCCCTCCGCTAATGCGACACGCTAATTTGCATTTGGTCGTCACGAATCACGACAAGGAAACAAGCTTAAATCATTTACATTATAGCGAGCACTACACAATTTCAACACTAAACATCACATTATCTGCTCCAGGTGTGTCAAATGCATCTTTCGAATTCAAATTATCTGAGACGTCGGCTTTGTTATACGGTGTTCGTGGTTTAACTGAAAACAGTTGGACGTCAACGGATGTCGTCGGTCCCAGCGAGCCGCATTCATACATAACAAATATCACCGTCTGTTCGAGACAATGTAACACCCGAGACATTGATTGTATATGTAGCACGACTGAATATTTTAAGAGCATGTTAGCATTCTACTTCTCGATCTCTTTACACAACAATGCATGGCTAGCTACCTGAAAAATACTGCCATGTTTTTCACTGATATATACTTATGTATTTTTGAGTACAAATTTAAGTCTTAAAGGTCACAATTCAGTGTTTCCCCTATGTCTTAACGTTGTAAAAGGTAAGTAGAATCTAAATATATTTGGTATGTAGAAATACCAGGTCCTGAAATGCAAAAAAATAAGGAAGAAGCCTCTTAAAGGTTTTTTCGAATTTTCTAACTGCTTCAAACCAATCTGCGGCTAAAATAAGCAATATTGCTTAGAAAACAATCTCATAAACTCGATCGAGACGATAAAGTTAGTCCAGTTAGTAGTAGTAGACCTTTGAATTGCTGTAGGTTTACCCCCGAAACGCTTATACATCGACGTGATCAACTATTTTGTTTATGTCATATTAGAATTGGTTTTACAATATAAAAGGTAAGTCCCCTAATTACCAAAATACGGCATCAATCAAAGAACACTGAATAAAAAATATACCTCAGAACCAGTACGGTCAACTAATGCCCATGCATTAATTCACCATACGATTCGTGGGAACGCCAAGGCCCGTCAATTCCATGGTCTGTTGGTATGGTACCCACAATGGCTGCTGACCTCTAACAGAAACAGGTTAAGTGACGTCATTATTTCAAAGGGAAAGTTATGTGAATTTTAACGGCAACTACTATGGTGTGAAGTATCGATTTATCAGGTAAGATCACTCTATCGTCAACGACAATGTTCAAATTAGTGCGACCAGATCGAAAGGGCAGGTAAGGTTTTACAGTACGGTTTCAATATCTATTTTACTACAATACCTACTATAATACACTATAAACTTGAATTCCTTAAAATAAAATTATGACGAGAGAAGACTTTTGTTCAAGAACGAATATAATTTTATAATTATAGGGTAAAGTTACAAAGAATCAATGTTTCTTCTATTCTTTTCTGAAGTTGGACACCTAAAAGGACATGTGGAACATTAACGAACTCTTATACCATAGTTAAGTTTTTCCAAACTCATGAACCACCATACATCAGTTGTCTATATATTCTTCTTGTGCGAGGGGTGAAAAAGTTTTAGATTTCGTTAGTAACCTTGGTCGTAAAGAGGGTACCTGCCTATACTTCCTATGTAAAGCGATCCAAACTATTTAATACTCTAGGAGGTACTACTACTACTACTTTTGGGTTACTCTAGAGCAGGGGTTCCCAAACCTAATTTGTCTACAGCCCACTTTGAGAATAAATTATTTTTTAGCGCCCCCATTTTCTCACCTACTTAAAAACCACTATAACTTCAAATTAAATTATTTATTGCGAACTAAATTAGCGAAGAGTTAAACATTCATTCTAAACGAGACTTTTACTATAACCCGCAAGAGTTAACTTGAGACCTGAGCGCAGTAGGTAGTACACAATGGCCAATCAGAATGATTATTGAAAAACAACTTTAGAAATATTCAGACAGAGTATCTTTTCTGTTTAATAAGTTTGTTGATATAAGGTTCCAATTTACTCAAAAACACAGCGCTCTCATTTCTTTCTGGGTATCTTACTGCCCCCCTTTAGGCCTGCAGCGCCCACAAGGGGGCGTCATCGCCCACTTTGGGAAATGCTGCTCTAGAGTAACCCAAATCCTTTCTCAGGTAGCCTGCGACAGACAATTGTACTGAAGGCATTCGTTCTTTAGCAATCGTGATTCCTACCAATGCAGTACACAATGAAGGAATACACTACATGTTCTCTTCTTAAAGTGTCCGTGTTGGTGTGTATCACATCGTTATACCACGCAAAACTTTATATCTCAAAGCTCTAGGTGGAATCTGTTATAGGTAGGCGTGGTTCTTACTTCAGGCAAATTTCTTCTTTTTGCTTGATGGTAAATAAAGGTATAATCAAAAAACTGTATGTCTGTATGAAGGAGTAAAACAGTTGTTAAGACTCGGTAGGTGGTCTCCTCATACCTAATTAGATTACGAAGGAGCTGCCAAAAAACAGCTGTGTCATTTTTCTTTGAATTAGATGCACGTGATTTGTTTTAACCGATAACCTGCAAAGCAAGAGGTAAGTACCAATAGGTAAACATTTTATTAATATCGAGCATTGCTTTTTCATCCATCTTCATATATTCATTAAATTGGTCAGATATATGAACCGATAAATCTTTCAAGAGCATTTCTCTTGAGGTGTGGTTGCAGGAAATTGCTTCGCACTCCATGGATAGCAGAACAGGAAGAAATACCTTCAGTAACTCATTGTTAAAAATGTTGAAGAGCCGAGCGATCTATACGCTGGTACGATCGATATCGCATACCGTCGATAATAAAATGTTGGAAGCTGTGTCTTGTTGAAAGCATGCATGACTTGTTCAAGACCAGCTAAGAAATGATGCAAGAAGGATCTATCAACGTTGTTCCCGGCTAGAGCTAAAAATTTGACTATGTTTGTATGGAGCGGCCATTTCTCGTAGCATTCAAAGATGCAGCCTATATTTGCAGAAGCTATCGATAAGATATAATTTTCTTTTACGTCATCAAATGATCGTGCTCGTTATTCGTTATTTGAGATGAAAACTTTAGTGTGACGCCGCAATGCCATGATACTATTTAGCCTCTAGTTATTTCAATGGCTGCAGTACCTTTTAAACTTAAAATAACTACTTGCATACTATCTTCAAATTCAAAGCGGATATTTGACTCTAACAAAAGCAAGAAACTTGTGTGTTTTAGAAATCTTTCTCCAGTAGAGACAATAAATATTGAAACTCCTACGTAACAATGAAAGATAGACACGACGTTTATTTAAAAGTGCAAAATTTGAAATCACGCAGTGGATTTCACAAAAAGCGTAACAGCGAACGGTCAGTGAAAATAAACACAAATTATTGTTAAACCAGAATGTCCAGCGTCCAGACAGAAAAATTGGCACACATCCAGCTTCTAGTTCATGCCTAACGGACCTTGAGTTCTTGGGTATAATGCGTTAAAACACTAATTATTCTTAGCTAATAGCTATTATGAAGGCGAAATTTACATAATATTTTCTGTAATACCTTGGAATTTTATTATACAACTAAATGGAATAAAATTCAAGTCCGTCAAATATTATTTTATGCCATTTCTATGCATGCGTAAGCAAATCCCGTTTGACAGGATTCATCAATTCACGTTTTTTATTATTCACGGAAAACTTGTCGTTTGGCATTTGACGGTTAATAACCACAAATTACTATTAATCTAACTTAGGATTCGACCTTCTACACCAATTGTTTCATATGATGGTAATATATTGACTTCATGCGCGAAACAATTAAAAAATGTTTCACAGTGGTAATTAGTCCGACCGTTATGTTTATACTAGTATCCCGTTGCGGAAACGTTCGTTTACCGAATGACGTGGAGTACTAAAACTAAATTGAACCAGCTGTATCCAGTTTTTACCGGGTTTTCAGTCCCAATATGATATGCCTTTATAGGGCTTTTATTTGCCGAACCTACATAGCTATAGTTTGGATGTGACATTGACTTTTTTCGTGCGTATTTAGAGTAATTCGTTTATTTAGTTCATTAGCGTCAATGGTATATAACCATATAATCTAGGTATCAGAGTAACAATTTGGAACAACTTTACTTATATAGTTAAAAATAATAAAGGCTTCTTATTAAGCAAACTTTTCTTTTGTAAAAATACTAAACAAAATTTAAAGGAGAAAGATAAATATGATTTCCAGGGAAAAAATCTTCTTTTGGGTATTTAAATTTCAATGGAACGCATTTACTGATAATTTGGTTCATCCATATAGTTCTGGTACATACCATCATCTCCTCACATGGTTGACGAAAAAAGATACGACATGATCGCAATACAGGGGCAAACAAAAACTGGTGCAATGCTGGTGTTTATACACCTCTACCTCCTCCTCCTATCCTCGTATCCTCTAAAAAGGATACGAATGTTACAAGTATCTTGATGATTGATGTATATACTGAATGATGTTACCAGTGTCATTTGCCAACGGTGCAGTAGGTGTTTTATAAAAATAAACCATTATTTTCAAATAAATATCATAATAACTTAGGCGTACTCACATTTTCCTCAAGAATTTCTTAAAAAATCGCTCCATAACCGTGAAAATTAACAGTTGCATTTTGGATCCTTGCACCATCACGTCAAATTTTTAAACAACAGTATCGATACTGTTCGTCAAATTAAATATATTCACATGCAAATCAGTATTAGTGTGTTTTTTTTCAATTAAGACAAGAGCAAATGTTTAATATAGGTACAATCACAGAAATTAAATTCCACACGCTTGAGACAGACACTTCTCGAAACTGACGTTATTGTCAGAATAGTGAGCTACACTGGATCATATCTACCCTCTATTTTTTATTCTTTATATTTAATTATGTATTAGCTGTAGTATAAGGTTGTTCTGAAGGAACAGTAAAAGCCACGAATGGATGGAATTATGGAACATTACAGAACTTTATAGAACATTTATGCCTATTTTGCTGAATTTATTATATAATTATTTACTTGATATCTTGAATGAGAACTACTGCGAACACAAGAATTTAATTTGTATGATTAAGTCAGCTATTATGATAGGTCATATGTCAATAATAATTCTTCTATTTATTTATATTTCCTACTAGCGACTGCCCGCGACTACGTTCGCGTAGTAGGTTCTTAGAACCTGTCGTCTTTTCTTGGTTATTCTTTCATGAGAACTTCCTCATGACAATTAACATAACAAAAACTTGTTAGGGAGTTTGTTTCATCGGTTCTCAAGTTATAGCGTGACCAGGAAAAATAGGGGTTAATTTATATATACATATTAAATATATAGATGTATTACATTAAAAACCTCTTTGTATATTTAGCATATATGTAATTAAAATTGGATCAAAATGCGTTTATTACGGCCAAGTTAATGTATGATTTAGTTTAAGTAGGTACTAGTACGTATTTTATATAAAGTAATACTCTGAATATGGATAACAAGGAGGTATTTAATGTAATGAGTCTTATAAACTACTTGCTGTAAAACTTTTTAATGTGAAATTTGTCATTCACAATGAGTGACATGATATCACTTGAATAACTTGACTCAAACATGGCACTTTTAACTTTTTTTTACTAGATTTTTGGTCAAATCATAGAAATAAGTAAAGAAATCAGAACTCATGATTGACTGGTTTTTTATGAAAGTTTTTATTTATGTTTATTTTTTGCTGCGTTTGTCTTCTCTTTCGTTAATTATTAAGCACTTGCTGGCAGGTATGTAAATGTTTTATGAAAAAATTATACTTGTACATATATCCCTCAGATGACGTCACTATAATAGATTACGATTAAATAACCGTAGCTGATGATGACTCATTGGAATTATGCTGAACAGAAATAAAGCATTTCGCAAAACCTTGAAGTGACCCGGTATCTGGTATCTCAAGCCATTCTCTTGCCTTGAGACATTGATTAGGTTCAAAATGTTTTATAGTTATTTCTAATCTATGCTTTTATAATAAATGAAATATCACTCAATCTGATTAAACAAATCAATGTCAGTCACGCATTGTTTTGATATGCAAACTTATGCAAATTTAGACATAATTAAGAAGCGCTCGTAGCGGAGCTCGACTTGGCGATATTAACCGAGCAACAAGTTAAGCAACACTTGCTGCGGTCAGCACTTGGATGGGTGACTGCTAGTGGCATTATTCAACTGAGCGCTTCCGTGCTTCGGAGGGCACGTTAAGCTGTCGGTCCCGGTTGTTTGTCTTAGGACAACGGTCGTTAGGCTACGTCGAGGGCCTTCGGGCGGCCTGAAAACTTTGACATGGGTTGGCCACTAACCTATCCACCAATCCGCACTGGGCCCGCGTGGTGGATTATGGCCCAACTCCTTTCTCCAAGAGGAAGGCTCGAGTCCCAGCAGTGGGAAAAAAATGGGCTGATTATGATTATAACTTTAACTAATTATGTATTATCATTTATCTGTATATTTGATGATTGTTGAAACAAATCTGATAAACTAATTTTAAAATGGCTGACCCGTCCACGATTTTGATACGGAGTCCTTAAAATAAAAGTGCTCCTTATAACTGCAACTAGCACTGAAAGTACTATCAAAATCGGTCCAGCCGTTCGGAGATTAGCCGGAACAAACATATAGACACACATTATCAAAATAGATTTTTGTTTGTAAGTATACTTATTATATATATACTTCTATTATCTACATTATTAGCAAAAGGCTGTTATTTTGACCTTACAAACAGATACTTTTAAATGCATTTATTTGTATAGATTCAGAAACAATAAAATTATCTCCAAATAATAACTTGTAGCTATGTCTTGAAGTTTATAAGAAGTTGTCGAACCACTTAATTTTATTACAAAAAATGTGTTACTAAGGAGATACCTTCTTTATTGAAATTTAATGTAATGAAATAGTTTTGTAACAAAATGAAGTGGTTCGACAACTTCTTAGCAACAAATTATTATATGGAAATTTAACTAAATTTAAGTAAGTATTGGAATCTTCACAGACTGGTGCCTGCAATATATTAAGACGGAAATGATGTTAACGGCTAAGAATTTAAAGAAGTCTGTCATTTTGCCAAACAGTTATTATGCACTTCACTTCCTTTACTATTCGAGACGTTAAAATAATATATAGTTATTTATATTCTAAATTACATTACATTGAATGTTACAGGTTAAAAAACTAAATAATGTTTGAACAATGTGTAATCAAAATCAATTATACAAAAAGCACATTCTTATATGATTTGTATTGAAACGTTAGTGTCAATGAAATAAAACACTCGTTTGGCACAACGCCCAAAGTATTTTTTATGTGTGCTAGGATCTTGTATTTTAAGCAAAACCCACGTATTTAAGTATATTTAGTAACACATAAAATATACTGCAAACAAGTAATTTAGTTACTCAGTAATTTAAATAAAGTATTGTTCGGGATAATTTGAAAATTTTATCACATGATACAAATGGCATAATGAAATGTACACGCATATTATAGTCTAGAGATTCAATGTTACTAATAAGCTCGATGTAAATAATACATATTTAAACTAAATAAAACGTTGTGATAGTCAAATTCAATACCAATAAACGCGGAAAAAGTCGAACGCGGGATAGCGTCGACATAAATTATCTGTCAAACGCTAAAGTTACTAACCCCGACCCTAGTATAAGCTTGTTATAAGCACAGAATAAGTCCGTACTAGTACTTACCGAGCATTTTTTTATATAAAGCAATACTCTGAATATGGATAACAAGGAGGTATTTTAATGTAATGAGTCTTATAAACTCACGGGTCTTCGTCTCAACAAGCTGAGCGACGAAATGGGTCAGGGCTGGGCCCTCTGCCCCTGGTACGTCTCCGTCCATGGCGATGGACGAGTCATTTAGTTTAAGGCTTCACGGGTTTTTCCATGAATCGGTGGTCACTGAAGTCGGAGCAAATCAAGCACACCAGGTGAGCTGGTGAGACCCCTAGTGACCCTAGGGGAAGCCCAGCGACCCGATCGGCGACCACGATAGTGACCACCGGCGGATACACCCTCGCGTTTTCGTCTTTTTCTGCTTCTGCGTACTCTTGTGGAACGAGCTCTCTTGATGTAGGCTTCATTCTACTTATTCCGCGAGCGTTGGGAGGTCTAGAGTGTAGGGGCGCAATGCCCCTGATATGTGGTATTCGTGAGGCGTCCGCCGTGGCGAACAGCTTTGTGGTGAGGCGTTCAATGAATTTTTAGTTATCTTCAGTCTTCAGGTCTTTTGATATCATCGAATTCCGGATTTATCGCAGAGTTTTGACGATAACACGTAGGGCCAGGTTCTCTTGAGCTTGGAGTTTCGAGCGTAGGTAGGTGGCTGTTTGTGCATACCACGCCGGGGCGGCGTACGTAAGGATCGGCCGGATTTACGTCTTGTAGATGAGCAGCTTCATCCGACGTGGCAGCTTTGATCTTATCGTGTGGTAGTAGTAGCCTCTCGAATGTCTTCGAGAGGGTACTAAGTAGCGTTATTGGTCTGTAACTATCAGGTCTCTACGAGTCCTTTCCGGGTTTAGGGAGCATTATTACGAGGCCTTTCTTTCAAGTTCTTGGGAAATGGCCACAGCGCACTATTCCATTACAAATCCTTGTCAGGGCGGCCAGGGCTCTGTGAGATGTTTCAGAGACCGGGGGCTTTCCTCTTTGGTAGGCACCTTATCATCATCTGCACCCTGCCTGGTGAGAAAACGATCTGCGCCTCCTCCTCTTCAGTCACGTCCGGTGGTGTAGACTCCAGTTCAGACTGAGTTCCAGTGGTTGAGGTTTCCGACTATAATTGTGGCTTCTTTGGCATTATGTATTTTTTATTATTTGGTATTATATTAGTATGCGTCTAATTTCGCCTGGATTGAGTAGGGTTTGCGGCGGCTTATATGCTGCGAACAAACGCCGTGTTTCGCTGGCGATGCTGACAAGCACACCCAAGGCTTGTAGTGTCTGGAACTCTTCTACTGGGATGAGTTAGTGGATGACTCTTCGGTGGACCAGTACTGCGAGGCGCGCCTAGTTTCCGATACTTCGTCCTTCCTATAGTCAAAGTCAAAATCATTTATTCAATTTAGGCATCAAAGACGCACTTATGAACGTCAATTTTTCATTATAATGTACTTTAAAACCTACCGCCGCGTTCCAAAATACATAGAGCCAACCGAGAAGAAGCGGCAAGAAACTCGGGGCCATTCTTTTTATATAGATGTTTTTACAATGTTTTTACTTAGGTACTACAAATATTAGCTCCAGTGTGTTGCCTTACAAAAGAGAACATAATAATGGTATCAGTAGGGCAAGACACGCTACACTTTGACATCTTAGTACACGAGTAGATAGATCCTGGAGTGATACGTCCCAAGCTGTTTAATCCTCCAAGTAATCCGAAATTTTGTAATAACCTTTTTGACATTGTGAATCAGTCACGTCAGTTATAGACGTGGTGGTTGGGAACTTTCAGTATTTTTCCTTGCTTGAGGCTCGTCTCGCTGACCAACATTATGTCTATGTTTTGCTCGCGTAGGAAGATGGTCAGCAGTGATTTCTTCGCGAGCGACTGGGCATTCCAGTGGACAACCCTAAGCCCGTGATCCATTATTTCAATTCAATATTCGCATTAGGCCTTGAAGTGTGGCCCTTTCCGCGTCAGTGCATTGCTGCACCACCTCCAAGAGATCTTTTAAGACGCCGATAGTCTGTCCTAGAGAGTCGCGGCGAGGGACGTCTTTTTGCTGTTGTTGTTGTTGTTGTTGTTGTTGTTGCAGCTGCGCTTTTGTCTTTGATTTCTTATTTTTGCCTTGCTTGTCTTTAGACCGGTATCCTTTGGTTGGTTTGCCGGTGCCATTACCGTGGACGCTGTCTGTACGACAGTTGCTGGGGCTATAGGGCCAACACCTCGACGGAACGTGTAGGTAGCAGCTACCGTCCCCGCCGTTTTATTTCTTATCTCCTTTCTCAAGAACGGTCAAGCTTTGAAGTTGGCGGGGTGCATTCCCTGGCAGTTAGCACAGATTGCCGGCTCTTTTCTGGGGCACGGGCATTCCTTTGCTGAGTGCTTTTCACCACAGCGCACACAAGCCTGGTCTTAAAAACTACTTGCTGTAAAACTTTTTAAGGCGCGCTCGTACCTTGATAATAGTAAAAAGCACCATTTTAAACACCTAGTGTAACAAAACAGATCGATGGTATATTATGAAAAAAATACAAAGGTTAGAAAAGGACTATTACTATGAAAAGAGTAATAACCGAATAGAATTCATAAATATAACTCTCTTTCGCAGAAAAAATCCTTAATAGGTCCACAAAAATAAACATTCACGACCAAACTCTCATTCACTTCAATTTTCAGCGATAACACTATATTTTTTTTATGTAATACTTAGCCAACGTAATAGTACTAAAGTAATAACCAGCAGTTTTTTCAATTGTGTTAGTATATATCGAAAAATATAAAGAAAACGTACAAAATTAACGCATTTTCGCATTACATCGTCCAATGTAACAAGCGATTTTCAACCTTACGTAAAGCATCGTAAATTATTTAAAATTGGGGTTGGACTGAAATTTGTCATTCACAGTGAGTGACAATGATATCTAGTTGAATAACTTGACACAAACATGGCACGTTTAAATTTTTTTCACCGGATTTGTCAATCAAGTTATGTCAATGTTATAACACGTTTATTGGTAAGAAAATATCCCGTCACTATAGCTATCTTATGCTTGGAATATGTATATCAAGAATAACGATGAAATAAGAAAGCTTTAAGGATATTTTATTAGTAACACTGATCGTCTTTACGATGAAAATACAATTTTCTTTCTTAATTATTCATAACAACGTATCAGCTGAAATAATCCGGTGCAATTTAAATCACCGTGGAAAGATACACAATCTCACTTAATTTCATATATACCATATAAACGTGACTCATATAGACTATGAACAAAGTCAATACAGATAAAGATGTCTACAGGATGACTCCTGCGTTATCTTTTCTCTAAGCTATGTTATCTTTTTAATCAATCTGGTCATTACAGTAATAAACTTTTAATGAAATTGCACCTACATTTACTCGTATTTTATTTCGTAGTTTTATATTATTAAAATGTTTTCATATTTACGTAACCTACTACGTAATATTTTATTCATTGGATAAATATATAAAATGAATATATTGAAACTTGTTGGAAAAACACATAAATATTAACGACGCAGTGTAGCGTCTACCAAAGCACAAGTATTAGGAGAGGTAGAGAGTTTCTACGGACAGCTATACACCTCGGTCGCTAAACCTGTTAGCAGCTCGGTCAAAGACCCAAGAGCCAAGCTGACCCGACATTATACCGAAGATATCCCGGACATCAGCCAGTACGAGATTAGAATGGCCTTTAAACAGCTTAAGAACAACAAGAGCGCCTGGTGACGACGGTATCACATCTGAGCTTCTGAAAGCGGGTGGAACATCGGTACTTAAAGTCCTTCAGAAGCTCTTTAATACCGTCTTACTCGAAGTTTCAACGCCAGAAGCATGGAACAAAAACGTGGTGGTGCTGTTCTTTAAGAAAGGTGACAACACTTTACTTAAAAGTTACAGACCCATCTCGCTTTTGAGCCATGTTTATAAGCTGTTTTCGAAGGTCATAACGAACCGTCTCAGTCGCAGGTTTGTGAAATTCCAGCCTCCGGAACAAGCCAGTTTCTGAAAAGGCTATAGTACCATAAACCACATCCACACGCTACGGCAAGTTATACAGAAGACCGAAGAGTATAACTTGCTTCTTTGTTTAGCGTTTGTGGACTATGAGAAAGCCTTTGATTCGATCGAGAAGTGGGCAGTGCTGGAGTCTTTCCAGCGTGTTTGTACAAAAACGCCTACATGTCAGTCCAAGTACAGGAGCAGAGTTCGAAGGCAATTCCATTGCAAAGAGGCGTGAGACAGGGAGACGTTATATCTCCGAAACTGTTCACCGCTACATTGGAAGACGCCTTCAAGCTTCTGGAATGGCAAGGACTTGGCATCAATATTAACGGCGAATACATCACTCATCTTCGATTTGCCGACGATATTGTAGTCATGGCAGAATCCATGGAAGACCTCAGTACAATGCTCGAAGGCCTCCATCGAGTTTCCCATCGGGTAGGTCTTAAGATGAACATGGATAAGACGAAAATTATGTCTAATGCCCATGTTGTACCTACCCCAATATCAGTTGGGAACTCAGTTCTCGAAGTTGTGTTGACGAGTACATCTACCTGGGACAGACAGTCAAACTAGGCAGGTCCAACTTCGAGAAAGAGGTCAATCGTCGAATCCAACTCGGCTGGGCAGCGTTCCGGAAACTTCGCGAAGTCTTCTCGTCAAAAATACCTCATTGCCTCAAGACAAGAGTCTTCGACCAATGTGTGTTACCAGTGATGACTTATGGCACTGAAACGTGGTCTCTTACTATGGGCCTCATAGATAAGCTCAAAGTCGCTCAAAGCTATGGAGAGGGCTATGCTCGGTGCTAGGTTTCTCTACGTGATCGAATCAGAAATGAGGAGATCCGTAGAAAAACGAAAGCTCAGAAGATTAGCCAGTTGAAGTGGCAGTGGGCAAGGCACATAGCACGTAGAACAGATGGCCGATGGGGCCGAAAGGTTCTGGAGTGGAGACCACAGACCGGCAAGCGCAGCGTAGGTCCTGAACCTGATGAAGGTCGCAGGACGACGTTGGATGCAGGCCGCTTCCAACCGGTCCTTTTGAAAAATCATGGGGGAGGCCTATGTTCAACAGTGGACGTCCTACGGCTGAGATGATGACGATGATGATTTAACTATCTACTACTTGTACTATCTTGTAAAGTATCCTCGAAATCAGCCAACATTTTTTAGCTGTAAATATGTTGCCCCATCAGTATTTAAGAATATTAAATAATACTGATTTAACTTTTTATATAGTTATTAGTAATAGTGTGCCTATTTTATTGGCGCAGGTAATGCGGGTGCTGAGCTTGCAAGTATGAATTTTATTTCAGTAAGTTACTCGGTTATCCATCGGTCGGTTAGACTCGATCGGTTAAAAGTAAACCTTTGAGCAGTTTACCAACGTGTATTTGATAGACATCATGTGCATGTCTATTAAAAAACATAAACATTTCATTAATGTTTTATCATTACCATCACATTACAGTAGCACCAAAATTTGACAAAACCTACTTTGTCTATAAAAAACATTATTCATTTCACGTACGTGGTCACGTAATTCACATGGTACTTACAGCCTCATGAAATATTTCAGACCTTCGAGTTATGTTGTATGATTTGGCACATGCAATGACTTTTAACTCTAAACGTTTTGATTTATTGCCATCATTTATCAATCTTATCTTCTGGTTATGAAAATAATGATTTTTCGAACGTTCTCCGTTTACTTTATGATCACTTTAATTTAACGATTGAGAGTTATCGTAAACGGGAAGCTCTTGTATTTATATACTTACTTTAAGAAATAGTGATGGATTTAAGAGAGCGGGTTGTCGACTTTAAAGCACTCCAGTTCATACATTATGTTATTTTATTCATATTAGTATCTAGGTACTAAGTTTTTAACGTCTTCTCCATGCAAATGTATTACTTATTGTACTACTTTACTTTCTTTTTCATGAGTAGTAACGTAAGAAAGAAGGCACGGCTTTCATCCAGGATGTTTTCCCTCTATAAGAACTTAAAAACCAAAAAATATATGCCTGTGTTAACATATATGGTACATAAAAAATATATGCATAGTGTCAGAATCTAGAAAGGAATTAAGGCGCGCTCGTACCCTGATTAAAGAAAAAGCAGAATTTTTAAACGCCTAGTATAACGAAACAGATCGATAGTATATTATGAAAAAATAACACAGGTTAGAAAAGAAATAGAAAAAGAGTAATGACCGAATAGAATACATAACTATAACTCTCTTTCAGCAGAAAAAAGTCCTGAATAGGTCCACAAAAATAAACTTTCACGTCCAAACTATCAGAATTTTCAGCGATAACACTATACTTTTTTTAAAGTAATACTTAGCCAACGTATAGTAGGGGAGAGAGGGGTCAAAACTAACAAATTTTAGATAAGATCTTGTATCTCTGGGACGGATGATTGTATAAAAATGGTTATTAAATCACGGGAAAGGAAAATTATCTGACTCTCAATAGTCAATACAAAAAATAATTTAATTTAAATAGAAAACTAACAGCGACACCTTTTTTAAAAATTGACTCGTGTTAATTTTAGCCCCGGTGTTGGGGCTAGTTATAACATGGATGAGGCAGGTTTAAACATGGGGGGCATGTATTAACAGTATCAAATTCATTAAGTTTTCAAGAAATTGAACTACTGAATATTACCTTTTAATTATTGATTATTTATATATTAACGATAAAATGAATAATAAAATGAATTTCTCAAATATTTCGAGAATATAGGCAGCCTAGCTTTAACATACTTTAAATAAAACAAATTATAACACGTTATCAGTGACAATACTCCTAAAATCACATTTCTAAAATCACATATGAGGATTTTCTCAAATATTTCGAGAATATAGGCAGCCTAGCTTTAACATACTTTAAATAATACAAATTATAACACGTTACCAGTAATAATACTCCTAAAATCACATTTCTTAAATCACATACGAGGATTTTCTCAAAAATTTCGAGTAAATAGGCAGTCTTGCTTTATAATACTTTAAATAATACAAATTATAACACAGTCAGTAATAATACTAGGGTAAGAAAAATGCAGACAATTACCTAGTAAGTATAAGACTAAGTGTTGCTATTACAAGTAACAAAATATAATTATAGCTTTAAAAACTAAATGCTTGTCTTTATTTTTTCTTACTTTACTAACCAAGAAGAATACAATTACTATGAATCACGAAATTCTTAACTATAATAATATCTTGAAACTACCAAACAGTCTTCACGTTACTATTATCATAATGTATACTATATAAGAATCATAAAAAGAAAAAAATATAAAAAAATGTATGAATTAATATGACTTCCTCGTAATAGTCATCCGAGTTGCAGTTTGTGCAAACAAAGCATATAGTGTCTCCTCTCGCACAAGTGACATGGGCCCATTGCTTGCAAACTGTGCATTGTACCCAATCAACACATCTTGAGTCAAGATAATATAATTCTCCACAGGATAGACAAATACAGTCATCATCTTCTGTTTCACTATCTTCCCTCAAAATCTTTTTTTTACTCTATCAGCTTCCTTTTTGGTTTTTTTCCTTTGCCTTTTCCTTTGTGTTTTTGGTATCTATCGCAGGGTTTGATTTGTCAGTTCGTTTCTTTTTGCAATTAACTTCCCTTTTTTCTTCTGTTTTTGCATGAACTCTTCTTCCAGGTTATTTTTCTAGGGGGCGTCGGTGAAAATCGCTGATTTGCGCGTACGTTTACGTATTATTTCTGTTTTTCGTGGTGGTGCTTTCGGAAGTGGTCTTACAAATTCTATGTCAAAACATTTAGGAGATTGAATAAGTCCGGATGGTCCTGGTTGCGGTTCAGAAGACATTTGATCTATTAAGTCGGAAACACTGATGTTCAAGCCTCTTTCTCTTTCAAAGTAGTGCCGCTTTCCGTTCTTCGATTATAGGTCCTCATTCTGCATAATAAACGAAAATGAACTATAAAACTAAGAAATCCAGAAGACGGTGCGGGGCACGTATTAACAAGTTAATTTTTACCCCAGTCGGTTTGTTACTTTTAGCCCCGTGCCCTCATTTATAAAAAAATATCTGTTTATTAATTAAGTAATGACTTTTTATTCAAGATGCAAGTAAAATATACAAGCCAGATAACCAATGCACCGAATAAAACAATTAAACATTAATTTATAACTTTAAATAAACAAAAACTCAAAAAATTGCGTAAGTAAAAAAGATCGTTTACCTTGTTAAATTGACCGCAGTGCCGTGACCTATTCTAGTGGCGGCTGAGCACAGAGTGGCTGGTATGTACGCGTTCGGCACTATTCAAAGTATTGGAATATTCCGCGTATTGAGTAATATTGCGATTGGTTTGGCGACAAATCGCTTGTTAATTGTTACCCCTGTTAATTGTAACCCCGGCTTCCCTACTAAAGTAATAACCAGCAGTTTTTTCAATTGTGTTAGTATATATCGAAAAATATAAAGAAAACGTACAAAATCAACGCATTTTCGCATTACATCGTCCAATCTAACAAGCGATTTTCAACCTTACGTAGAGCATAGTAAATTATTTTAAAATTGGGGTTGGACCGCGTCTTAAGCAGGAAATACTTTGGTATGCAGGAGACCCCGAAGACGTACTAGCAAGGTCTTTGAGAGAATGACGAACTTATACTAGTTATAATCAGTGGAATGTGGAATTTTCTCTAAATACATTTAGACTTTCTTTACGAGGTTAACCTTCATGAGAAGTTATCGTTAGCTATCGTTGGAGACCCTAAACACCTTTTTATGCTCCTAAGACGCACCTGTATCCTGTATCCCAGAAATATAGTGCTGCTTACTTGTTACTTACGTCAGAACTGCAATGTTGCCCTTTTTGTGCCAATTTTAATCCCTTTTCGGGTGCTTTCCGTCAACACTCATTTCGGCGATATTATCACTATTTTCCATTTGGTTTCAATATCGCGCTTTTGACAGGCGAGATCTGTCAGCCATTCGGAATGGGTTGAAATAAAGCTCACGTTGCTCACGGCATTTTGGATGATTTCAGACGTGCGATTCTGTAAGAGCAAACATCGTTGTATCTTTGACAACATCCGTGAACCAAATGACGAGATGACAAGAAACGTTGGAAAAATAACCTTGTATACAAGGGCGATATCTCGTAAAGTATTTGACATCGGTGAGCTCGTCAAATCGAAATCATTACAGAATCGCACGACAGTTCGTAGCATGCGAAATCGCAAAATGGCGGAAAGACGTTACATAGGTCTACGTTGTCGCGCTTTCGTTGATTTGGAAAGGCGATCACACGCGCTAAAACCTAATTTTAAATTCAATCGGAAGGCATCCATAATATTGGAGGATATGGAACAGTCCAATCCTTAAGTCAGATACAACATACAGTTTATAATACGATTTCATGTAACAAGCACCACAATGAATAGAAGTTCAATTATAAATATAATTCATTATCGGTGACTTTATTGAAGGTAATAAAAAGCTTCTGCAGATTATTGTCTGGGTAGTGAAAAAAAAATACTGTATACCTGAAATGTTAAATAACATTTACATTATTATTTTAATATGATTTTTGAATCTCTTATTCCATAACTAATAAAGCGTTTTTTTACAGTATTAAGGTAGGTAATTCTGTTTATAGGCACCGGTTCTCTTTATTTTGGGACTGTACTGGCTTAAACATTAACGCTAACCAGTGAGTTCAGAATGCCTAAATTGAATAAATAACTAGATCATGTGTTTTCAAATTCTACATAGAAAAAAAAGAATTGCTTCACTAATCACAAAATAAGTTGGTCACGTACAAGTGTAAAGTGGTATACTTTGATAGTCAAATACTTTTTTACTAAAAATATTTTTGAATTCTTATTCATATATAGCATGTGTGACATTACGTAATAATCATAAAAAATACAGGAAACTATGCTTAGGACACATGTTCGTGTATGATAGCATCATGTAGTACCTGCCTTGTAATTAAGTGTTACTTCTCTTACTTACACATTTCCTTTAATGATACGAGTGATATTTTCAAATACAATAGAAAATAGCATCATTAATTTATATGATCTATGGTCTATACGAATATCGCCGACATAGCCCAGAAGAAAAACCAGTACAAGGGGCAGCGGGCAGGGCACGTAGCACGCAGAATTGATGGCCATTAGGGCCGGAACGTTCTGGAGTGGTGACCACGACGCCGACAAAGTGGACAGATGACCTGACAAAGGTCGCAGGACGACGCTAAATGCAATCTGCTTCCAACATTTGGATGGGTGAGGTATATTATGTGCAGTAGACGTACTACGACTGAAATGATGATATATACAAGTACAATTTGAAAAATATAATACCGACTTCCATTCTATTTAGTTATTAGAGTGTAACTCAAAAAGTATTATACCTAATTTGATGAAATACCACTTAAATCAATCAATTAAATGGGACCACACGGGAAGCACCAGCTTTTAAACAAAAAAAGAATTTTGAGAATCGGTTCACCTTATCGAGAGTTATGAGGTAACAAACATAAAAAAACAGTCGATTTGAGTACCTCCTCCTTTTTGGAAGTCGGTAGATAAAGTACGTATTTTATAAGTCGTTATTTGTATATTTGCAAGCCTTTAACTAGTGTAAGCCAGTTTAACATTTTGATTCAATGCTTAGGCACTTTTTAGCATTTCATACAGCTGAAATTTGGCATACCTTTGGCTTAACTTTGATCACAATATAATATGTACCATGGAGGTGATCTGTTGATGGAACCTTTAGGAACGCCTCAACTACAAAATATAATCCCACTGTGTCTACCTAAATTTGATCAGCTTACAGTACCCATTGTGTAGTATATATTTTTTAAAAGCTCGCTTTTGAAAAATATAATTTTCCACTCGGGTTTTTTTTTGGTCGTCAACCTTAACAAATTATCGAAGCAGTTGTAATCAGGGTCGTATATTGCGGAAACAAAAGAAAACTGACTATACAATAATGTACATACTTACTTATTTATGTTACGTTTATACTTACTTTATTGTTAAGGCCAGCAGGACAATAATAAGCCCGACGAGGGCCATAGCAATGAAGACCCCGCATATCATGTAATTCGCATCATTTGGGGCATCTGAAACAATAGCAAAATTAAATATTAATATATTATAGCTATAAAATATATAAGGTCAGGGGTAGTGACCGGCAGTTGCGAATCTTGCAATCGCAAGTTCGATTTCTATTTCGAAATAGAACATCTAACATACAACACAAACTATTGAGAAAATCGACAGAATGTTGTGAGTTTATATTTAGCGTTCGCCTGTATAGAAAACCAGCCTCAATTATAAAAAAATGTCGCCAAATATATAATAATGTACCTTACTACGCTGCAGTAGCTATATATAGGTCAGGGTAGTGACCGGCAGTTGCGAATCTTGCAATCGCAAGTTCGATTTCTATTTCGAAATAGAACATCTAACATACAATACAAACTATTGAGAAAATTGACAGAATGTTGTGAGTTTATATTTAGCGCTCGCCTGTATAGATAACCAGCCTAAATTATAAAAAAAATGACGCTAAATATATAATAATGTACCTTACTACGCTGCAGTAGCTATATATAGGTCAGGGTAGTGACCGGCAGTTGCGAATCTTGCAATCGCAAGTTCGATTACTATTTCGAAACAGAACATCTACACAAACTATTGAGAAAATCCACAGAATGTTGTGAGTTTATATGTAGCGCTCGCCTGTATAGATAACCAGCCTCAATTATAAAAAAAATGTCGCTAAATATATAATAATGTACCTTACTACGCTGCAGTGTATATGTATTCTGGCAGCTACACCCTCAAGAAGCAGTTGCTAATCTAAGGGTCACCCCTTGTTCGACCGCATCATCACTGGTCTTTAAGTCAGATACCTAATGGTTATAATATAATAATATAACTAGGCGGCAACTCTAGTCTTGTCTACACTGAATCTATTATATGAGAAGAATAGGAAAATGTGTTAAAATTAAGGTAAGTTAAAGGTAAGTGTAATAGTTAAGTTTGAGTAGGTATATTAATGTCATTTAATACCTTAATTAGTTGACAGGTGTAAACAATTTATAGACATTTATTATTATGTAGATTCAAACGTCTATCAATTGCATGTAATTATATTATAATCATATTATAAGCAATTATTATTTTATAGTCTTTGAAGTGGTATTAGATATAATAAGGAAACCATAATATCATAAGGTTCGTTCGAGGCTGTGAGTGCATTGCTAACGTTTTCAAAGTATGAATTGTTTTGAAGCATTCAAGAAGAAAAATGCCGTTATTTTTGCAAACTTTACCAGAAGCATTACACTGTAGCCTAAAATAGTGCTTCATATTGTCATACATTAATTACGGAGGGCAAAATAGTACAAACAATGTCACGGACCCATTGGCCCGTGACATTGTTTGTACTATCGTCTGTAAAAAAAGATTTAAAAAAAAGAAATAAATATGGAAAGATTTATTTTCCTTCCATAATTTATCTATGATATTGTGGGTGTAGGTTAATAACTCATGAGTCAAGGTATTGTAAAGCTTTATGAAATCTGAATGTACACACCTAAACGACAATTTAAGCCAAATATTAAAAATGTTATAATATATATAAGCTGTTATTTCTGCCAACTTGAGCCTTTCCGAACGCACGTAAAAACGTAACATTATCTCATAATTATAAACGCATTTTCTTGATACTGCTTCCGCTGGTAGTACTTAATATTGTAGGTAGGTACGTCCACGACATATATTGAAACATGATTATGTAACTTGAAATTTGATTAAACAAAGTTTGTTCAAAAATTCATGGTATTCATAAATAAAATAAGTTTCTATCGATAATGGATATATTTAAACGAACTTTCCTGTATGTTTTTCATTCACTTAGATTTAAAATCAAGTAAAGACAGATATAAAGAGGGTCGTACTATTGTTCGTATATGGTCTCGTGTGTGCGTCAAGAAAAATGTCGATTTTTTAGCCAATAGACAAAATAAAATAAAAATATTATTATTTAGTAAATTTAGCTACACACACATTCATGAATTCATTCACTATTTCATGAATTTTATATAACAAGATTCATGAAATGGTATATTATTATATGTTAACACGAACATAGATTGTCAAATATATTTCAATAATTATACCTAAGTAATAATAATCGCTCTTGACCAATATGAAAACATAGTACAGACAGCAACTTAAAACTAAGTATAAAAATACAACCTAACAAATATACAGACAGATGAAAGTCAATTTGGCAAGAGACGCTTCGCTCGCTCGGTCAATAAGATCAAACTTCGTGAGCAGGGAGCTCAGGATGAAATGTAGTAGATTAGACCACAGAACAAAATATTGATACGTTTAATAATACTTTGGTACTGTCGGTACTAAAACCATGCTCAATGAGTTCACGAAATTCATATTGCTCTCTTTCGATATGTAAACAAGTTTTCGCCAAGTAAGTTAGGGAAATAATCCGGAGCGAAGAAGAGTTTAGTTTTGAGTATAGTTATACTTTTACACAAGGATCATAAACAAGTGTTATTCAATGACACGATGTAATTCAATTGTTCTTATATGTGTCATTGTTGTTTTTCTACTTATTTATTTATTTACATAATCACCATCTACTTCCTATTCTCTAAGTATATTCTGTTATACCTTACTGTTACTACTACTGTACTGCTGAGCGATAAAACTATATCTATAATACCGCTTAGCGCCGGTTAACGGACGCGCGGACCACTTCGCCAATTGAACAGTGTGCCGCCATCCCTAATTCGTTCCTCTTTTATCGATAAGTTGTGGAAAACATCGCATCGATTGTCTGCTATTATTATATATTAATAAAGTTTATTTAAACACTGTGAAAGAAACTACCTATGCTATATATACTATGTCGGGAAATTTGTTTATTGGTTCTCTGTGAATTTGTTTGACGTGTAGCTAAATGTTTATATATCTGCTTATTTGCAGATTGTTGTTAACTTTTTACGAGTACGAGTAAACGGCTGACCGAATTCCTTAAATTTGCTACGTCAATCGTTACATCCTTAGTTACTCGAGAGTTACTTTTCATCTTTCTCATCATTTTCTTCGTAGATAGTATGTAGTTAAGTACATTTTCTTGAGAAATGTAAAGTGCTTTCGATGTGGTAGGCCAGTGAGCGGTGCGTCGCCATATTTGTTTCGTTATCTCTGATGTTATGAAACGAAAGTTTTAGGAGGGTTTGGTTTTTGAGTTATGGTGTTTTTTTTCAAACTCGACTCCAAAGTATTGAGTACGGATTTACAAGTCTATTCATTATAAGGTATAACATAAGCATTTTTTAGATTGGTTATAAGAACACTATGATAATAATGGATTGGATTGATTGGTTGCATACAACAGTATGGAGGTAATCAATATTAAAAATACAAAGTGCGCAAAAAAATCACTGCGCAATACTCATATCTGACAATCTTGATCCTAGAACTAATAACACACTTGTTTCCGAGAGTTCATTACACTTATCAGGCGTTTTGGGGTAAACCGACATAACATTTACTCGTGCAATACCATAACCGGATCGTTCCACTAAAAATTTGGTTCATACCAACAATACTCCTGAACAGGTTCATGCCCCAGGAAATATCAAACTACATGATACCGATATGTAGTAAATAACTTTATTACCTCGTGCCCCGAATTGTTATAAAGCCCCAGTTGTTACTAATGACATGTCTTTTTGTCAAATATTTGTAGGAATACTGAGACAAAATTTCAAGAAACTTCGACCCAGTTTGAAGCATTTTGCTGCATCATTATTTATCTTAATATTTGATATGAAACAAATTTATATTAACGATGTAAAAATAATTAGAAATAACATACTTTAAAAATGTACACGTGTATAATTCAGTTTGTAATCCATAAATTATACAAAGACAAATGAAAAACGTTATGATGGAACGACTATTTAATATTGAATACGAAACACAAAGAATAGATTTGGTAAAAAGCACGTTATATACGTAGTTGCTTCTATTTAAATGCTATTTATTAAGACACCTATTTATAAGGCTCAACTTTATACAGTTTCTTGAAGCAGTAAAACTTTGATAGAAAATAATTTATTTTTGTGATAATTTACTGAATTAGAATCAGTTTACTGTAATGACATTTGTTAACTTGTAATACATATTCGTACGTAAATCTTATTGAAAATCAAGCAATTAAAGAGACAAATACTCTTGGAAACACTACGAAACTAATGTTGTCTCTAACATTGTCCGCACAAGGTTTTGGTCAACATTATTATGCTACTTGTCCGCTGTCAAAATAAGAGCCAGAGTTAAGTATACTTTAACAGCCTTACTATGGTATTCATTTAAATAACGTCATTTATTACTACGCATTAAAGTAAGGCCAGATTGGGGTAGGTATGCATAAGTTCCTTTTTCCTAAATACAATGCTAATACAAGTACAATTTCAAAAATTTTATACCGACTTCCATTGTATTGAGTTATTGGAGAGTATCTCAAAAACTATTGAACCGAATTTGATGTAATTCAAATGGGACCACATGGAAAGCACCAGCTTTCTAACAAAAATAATATATTATAAATATATTATTAAATATAAATTATAAAATAATTTGGAGAATCAATTTACCCAGTCGAAAGTTATGAGGTAACAAACACAAAAATAAATTAAAAAAATATACAGTCGAATTGAGTACCTCCTCCTTTTTTTGGAAGTCGGTAGAAAATTGTACCTATAGCATGGTGTTAAGTAATAACTGAACTCAGTTCAGTTATTTGAATTGATTGAGTTATTTGAATGGGAATCCTTCCAAAGCTTGAAGAGCACTCATCGAGTCCGTTATAATAAGACTTTTCTTTAGTTTTGTCAACAGAATATAATCTAGCGCTTTAACGATACCGAAACATTCACCGGTAAATGTTGATGATTCAGGAGGCAATCGTATTTTTTGAACTATTTTATACTCATGGTGGTAAACACCAATAACTGAACTCAGTTCAGTTATGCAAAGTTAAACTATTTGTTCTAGTTAAAAGGATTGCATAGCTAGTTCTTTCCATGCTAAAAGAGAAAACTCTTTTCTACCTCTGAACATTGTCCGATTTCAGTGATTTTTTTTATGGAGTCATGATATTGTTTACTATGCCCGTACGTTTTGATTTTTTCAGTTTTTTTAAGTTCTAAAAAAGGAAATTTATAGTACTTTGAAATACTTAAAAAAAATCAAAACGTACGGCCATAGTAAACAATGTCATGATTCCATGAAAAAGAAATCATTGAAATCGGACTATGTTAAGAGGTAGAAAAGAGTTTTCTCTTTTAGCATGGAAAGTACTAGCTATACTATCCTCTTAAAAGCTCTTCCAAATCTACGAAGTTCAGTTTTTTATTGGGTAAACTGAATAGAAGACAGTTACGGTCAATTAACATTATTTATATATCAGCCTAATCCAGCTGCAATCCATCTGCCGGTCACGCAATAGTCAAGTGTGAAGTTCGACTCTAATACAGTTGCCAATTTTTAGCTTTAAAACAGTGAATTCGCACACGCGCAACCTCAATTCCTAGGAAGCTTGTCTTTTTGCACAGTGACTAAGTATTATCCTCACGATGGAATGAATTATGTGTTTTAAAGGTCAAACATTATCTTGCAGCAGACGGAAAACCTTATTAAGTCTAATTAGCAATATTCCTGAAGTTCTACGCAGTTATGGCATATAGGAATTCCCAACGATGTAAATGTATGGGATATTGGCCATGCCTTTATTCTAGGTACATGTTATGTATTATAGGTACAAAAGCGACAAAGTTATGAGGAAACCGCAAATATCAGTGATATTATTTCTAATGAAATAAACAAACATATGGCAACATCATCCTTTACGTACTAATCGTTCCTTGAATTGATTGTACTCGTGTGTAATTTTATATTTAAATAACTAACGGTAATCTACATTGTTGTAAAAAGGGCTAGTTTGAAGGTCTGTTTGCTTGTTTGTTTTTCGGAAGCTGTCGTGAATCGCCTGATCTGATTAGAAAAATTGTTGTCCGGTATGTTGTTTGGATACATAGTACGAGTATGTTTCTACTATGGCTGAATCGTCTGTCACTTAGGCTTATGTTCAGCCGTGCGATTTTGTAATGATTCGTCGACGAGCTCACCCATGTCAAACACTTTATGAGATATCGCCCTTGTACATAAGGTTGCTTTTCCAACGTTTCTTTTCATCTCTTCATTTGTTTCACGGATGCTGTCAAAGATGCAACGATGTTTGATCTTAGAGAATCGCACGGCTGGCGAACACAGTGGTGAACGTGCCAGTAGCAAGTAGTAATACGTTTTTTTTTCTAATAGACAGGCTTTCCGTGGTTTGACTAGCATCTCAATGATCAGTGTCGATGTTGCAGCTAGTAGCGGCTATTTTCAGAAGTTCAATTGACTGACAGTAGTAGGAATACAGCTGACTCTGAACTGTACTTAAGGTATTTAGTGATAGATTTCAATCTTGAGGGTGCTAGATAGCTATGCGAGGATTTGATAGTGCCCACCCATCATCCTCTCAATATTACCTTCACAAAATGCTCATGCTCTAAATAAGATTCAGACCTATAAACCTTTAAACATTATGTATTTTTGTATATAAAGCTATCAATGCTTCAAATAAGCCGATGTTCGTTGATAGCACTGTCAGGTCATCAGCAGACTAGCAACACCTGGTAGAAAAATAACAAAATATATTGAATTGCAATTGAGTGAGCATACTGAGTCCGCCCTAGCGTCAGTATTGTATCCTCTACGATAGTGGAATGATATGGTTATTTATGCTTGACTGATATGTATCAATTCAAAAGTTCTCGCAAATTCAAGTCTTGTTATACATTGTTTTTACTTAAATTGGATTATAGAGAAATTTTGACAACGTGTTTTACTAGCTGATGACAGAAAAAACATGTTTTAGATACCAAAGAAAATAGCACATCAGCACAGTTCTTTTGGAGTTCCACAATTTTCATGACAAACTTTCCAAAGATTCATTTTTACAAATATTATATCTGAATTCATCTCGTCATTATAAGGTTATGCGCTTCCCAACGAACATTTAGTTTTAGTTTATATTAAATGATAGAGAATTGATTACCGTTTTTTCACTTTCTCATTATACGATCTGATATTCATGATGCGGTCAAAGATGAATAACATATTAGTCGTTGAATAGCGACAGGCCCATTAGGTAGGTGCTGGGAACACACTTATGGGTGCGTTTTCAAGTATGACAAAATTTCTATCTTTAAATGGCAATAAGTAAATATTTGACACAAAGGTTGCTTAAAGCTTGTCAGACTATTCAATAGATATCGCTCCGTTCCTATACGACGGCAAAAATTAACTAGAGCTAAGAATAACTTCCTTAGCTTCAAATTTAACCAAATTTGAAGCTAAGGAAGGCTCCGTGTCAGAAGCTATAACCGCGCCTAGCAGATAGGATTGTCGGAAGACACGGATTCGGATCTCATCCAAGTATGTGTAATTTTTCTCTCTAATATTGCAGAGTTTGGTATCGGTAAGTAGGCGTTAGTTATTAAAAAATTATAAAATGAATTATCACAAATACAAATTCCGTACAATGATCATATCACGGCATAATTTCATGACTACTACAGCTACTATTATCCAAAACTACTCAATCTATGCCCTCGCTCAACCAATGTCTATTGCTATTTCTATTTTGTAACAGGAACTATGTAACGGAGCTTCCCACGCTAACCTGTATTGACTCGAATACCTCAGTTTCGATTTCTAATACCAAACCAGCTACAAACATAGTACTTTTAGGTGTAGTTAAAAACCTTTTTCTTTTTATATCTTCAACATCTTCGAACGGAAGCTGAGATTGTTGTGTTTTGCAATTGTTTTTTTCATTATTACCTCTGAATAGTATAAAAGTCACGACAACTCCATTGTTGAGATTTACATCACATCTTGGGCAAGCATTACTATAATGTACTTCCTACTATTGTAGGCCTGAGTTTCCTGGATTGCATATTATTGCGAGTGAGGTAACGTCTTCATATAGCGCATGCCCTAAATCTACGTATAGTGAGGAGATTTTTTTACGTTTTATTTTGATTTGTACATTTGTATACTTTGTTATTAATTTGTCAAATACATATAAAGTTGTTTTATTTATATTGGCATAGTTTCTTCACTTTCGAATTGAAGGCATTAAGATTTTAAAACACAAGCTTTAAAAACTTAAGGGAATTCTTTTCAACTTCGGATCGGAACACGTGATGGGCGTGGTAAACACTTGCAAATTTACATTATTAGTTATGGTTGTAGCACAAAGAGAATCGATGTTTATATCGTCATTATTGTAGCCGAATGCCGCATCTAATTATTTCTAATAATAATAATAATATTAATGGACAGCGTCCACGCAAGGTCTTCAGGTCCTAAACTAGGTACCTAATCAAACTTGACTTGACTAATCATGACTTATATATAATTATAGGTACATATAAAAATTAACCCTTTTTTCTCCTGGTCACGCTATAACTTGAGAACGGATGGAATAATCTCACTAATTCTTTTGTTGTGTTTATTATTGTTAGGAGAAGATTCTTTACAAAAAAACCACGAAAACATGGGAGGTTATAGCTAGGCCGAAGGCCGAGCCTACTACGCGAACAAAGCCGCAGGCAGTCGCTAGTAATACATTTGCCCGACCTTGCCGGGGATCGAACCCGGGGCAGGTGGGTCAGGAGGCAGGGTTGCTACCAATTGCGCCAGTCAGTTTTGTAGTATACTCGTAGTAGCTGCGTGCATAGGTTTTGTATGAGACATACATCTTATATTATATATAAATAAAATTCTGGGCTGTTCCAATAAAGGTAAAATCTTACTGTTGGTAAAACCGATCAGGTTTTACCAACAGTAAGATTTTACAATTTTACCATTAAACCCAATAATACTCGTAGCAACAAAATAAAGGAAAAAGCTAAGTTTATCTTATGGTTACCCTTTAAAAACTGGTCGACCTACCATATTTCGAAGATATTGGTAACGAGATCCGAGCACTCGAGGCACATTTTCCTCTCTAGTGTCACTTGTGCTGTGGTTGTATTATTTTACGGTCATTCACCAGCCTTTAAAATGATGAAAGGCGACACCTATATCACAGAGTAACAAATAGTTACAATATAAGCCATACACTTACGACCCATATACATGATGTCATTCTTGAGGTGCGGATTTATTGGTGTACTTGAGATCACTCTCAAGAGCTTTTCCAAGCATAGATAATGTCAAGGGTGTATGATATATTTATAAAATTTTGGTTTAAAACGTATACGTTTATGCATGTCTAAAGTCGCAAAGATTTTTTTGTAAATTTAGAATACGTCCAAATATTGTTTTGAAGAGAAGGACAACTTATGAAATGTCAAAGAATGAACTGACCGATCTACAAGTTATATTTTATGATGATTCTAGTAAGTCTTCTAATAAAATAAGTAGTACGTGCCTGTATTGGAAGCAAGTATATGTAAAAAGATATACAATCACAATCAAATTAGGTTTCATTTATCCTGATATTCGTTTTTCAGAGCGCACTGTCATTATGAGTCTATGGTTTAATGTTCCCTTGGCCATGGATCAGGTGGTAAGTATAAGTGCATCGCACTCGGCCAGGAGAGGTGAATGCACTTCACTCGCCTTTTTGCTTCTGGGCCAGTGTTCCTTGGATGTATACCTAGTATAATATCTGTGAAACTGTTAGTAACGGTGTCTGCCAAGCTAAATTGATGTAGATTGCTGTTATGAAAATAATATCGAGGAACAAGCGTTTGATTTGAGAAAATAACAGCATAGTATAACTTTCTGGTTTTATTTACATATTATATCTAGGGACATCAGTAGAAATTTAATTTTATTATATTATATTGAATTCTGAATCTGGTTATACCCTACGTGTCAGCTAGTCGCCAGTACGCAGCAAAGGTAGTTCATCGCTCTGCCTTGGACGATGTCCTACGAGCATCTTGCTTAGTTATATCCTTCACTCGGAACCGGGTTTACAGGGTTTCCAAGTTGTAAGTTAACTTTTTGCCAACACACTTCATCATTTTATACTTGCCTCAATTTATAAATATAGTCATTAACTATTCTTTTAAAGCGAGTCTCTTTCATAATTTATTCTCACGCAAGTTTCACTAATGACTACACAGAAGACGTAACAATTACCTCAACAAAAATGTGAACCTAAAAACAAATGCTGGCTCAGGTGAACAAAATACTGCTAAGTAACATTTAAATTTGTACTTGAAAGTAACGAGAATGGCAAGTCGTTTGAGTAATAAGCGTCACAATTAAGCTTCAAAGTTTTAAGTGGTAATGCACTGCACAAGTCAGCCCAAGATAAGCTGTATAATCCCAGTTGCTCAGTAAAGTCCCTTGGTGTAACGCTACCAAAAAGAGCAGTTGCAGAAGAGCCCAACCACCTTATACGTCACTTTATTATCACCACCCAGGGACCATGTATGGATTCACTGAGGGTGACATCCTATAGACGTGATAAAAACAATATGAGTTATATGTATTGCTGTTCTTCCTAAAACCACACCTAACGACTAACCTCCGATTATGCTAATTCATCAACATTAGCGTTACACGTGTAGCCTTGCACCTCAAATGGATCGACCGTTGCACATGCCTAAGCATGCTTAGAACACGCATTCAGTTCTGATAATATTAAATACTTACCTACAATGCTAAAGTGAACGTTTCATAACAATTCCTGCTGTATCAATACTCATTACGACGAAATCAAGAACCTCACGATGACGTCATTATAGATATTATTATTTTTGGGCGTTGGAATTTTTATTACAAGTAAGAAATTATGTTGCTCTGATAGTTTTCTAAAAAAATATGGACTCCTGACCACCTTCGGGCCTTTTTCGACATCAATGTACCACTACAAAGGTTAGCTACAATCTTTTCACTGCTTTGTCTCTTTTGCCAAATAAGCCGTAGTGCCAGCATTATTCTGTACCTCTGCTATGTGGCGGCACCTGAATTTCGACACATCGAGCGTCCCAAATCAAAGGTCAGCCACGAAGGCATTCAGTTTAATACTCATCACCAACGTTGTAGCAATATTGCTAGTAAAAGCCTGGTGGTTGTCATTAACGCTGGAATGACAGGAAATACAACTAGCAGTTTTGTAACAAGAAAGTCCTTGTTAACCGAGTATTAAAACTGTTGTGGCGTGTTCCAATAACATGCCAATGATGGGCCTCACAACTCTTGTACTTGAAGATAAGCTGGTAGTGAAGAATCAGCAAGATTAGCAAAATCTGTGACACTAGGATGACAAGTTTAGTACGTACTTATTTATAAGACTCTTCGAGATGCTTCGCAAAGCTGTTTCACGGTCTTTGAAAGGTATACCTTAAGGATTTCGATATTGGATCCAGCAAAAGCATTCAACATCATCGAAATAAGCTAGATCTGGAACGTCAAAACATGGAATTGCGATTTTGTCTACAAGATAATACGAATTTTTATTACAAGTAAGAAATTATGTTGCTCTGATAGTTTTCTAAAAAAATATGGACTCCTGACCACCTTCGGGCCTTTTTCGACATCAATGTACCACTACAAAGGTTAGCTACAATCTTTTCACTGCTTTGTCTCTTTTGCCAAATAAGCCGTAGTGCCAGCATTATTCTGTACCTCTGCTATGTGGCGGCACCTGAATTTCGACACATCGAGCGTCCCAAATCAAAGGTCAGCCACGAAGGCATTCAGTTTAATACTCATCACCAACGTTGTAGCAATGTTGCTAGTAAAAGCCTGGTGGTTGTCATTAACGCTGGAATGACAGGAAATACAACTAGCAGTTTTGTAACAAGAAAGTCCTTGTTAACCGAGTATTAAAACTGTTGTGGCGTGTTCCAATAACATGCCAATGATGGGCCTCACAACTCTTGTACTTGAAGATAAGCTGGTAGTGAAGAATCAGCAAGATTAGCAAAATCTGTGACACTAGGATGACAAGTTTAGTACGTACTTATTTATAAGACTCTTCGAGATGCTTCGCAAAGCTGTTTCACGGTCTTTGAAAGGTCTACCTTAAGGATTTCGATATTGGATCCAGCAAAAGCATTCAACATCATCGAAATAAGCTAGACCTGGAACGTCGAAACATGGAATTGCGATTTTGTCTACAAGACCAATGACACAATTGAGCATTTAGTCCAAAGACAAACTCACTGCTAAGAAACTTGGCATATTGTGAAATTTGCGTCAGTACTTCACACCAGGACAGTTTCTATACCCCTACCAAGTACAGATTCGGTCTTGTATGAAGTACTGCTTTTACCTCTGGAATGGTTTGGCCAACTATCAGTTGAAGGATTCAAATAAGAGACGAGCCAAAAGAATCGTAAACAACGAAACTCGGTCAAGCTTAAGGCTACAGAGTGTCCAGCACTACTGTAGAGTTCGGAGAGTGTGGAAAATAGCTACGCATCCTAATCCCACCAGCACTGTTAAATATGATATTAAGCTGCTGGCTATGAACCTTTTCAGACGTCCTTCATTTTATATCGGTAGGTCTGAGTTCACGTTTCATTATTTTATATACTTAGCAAAGTTCTATCTTAATAGCACAATGTAAATAAAACACGCACGTTTGAATTGAGAAACAATTCAGATAAAAGCACCAGTTTAACAATGGCAATTGTTATACCCTATAGCCTATACCTTACACGTGATCGTTCTTACGCCATAAATTATACAATGTTTAGATACGAAACAGAATGTGACCGTTAAGCTTCACGTGACTTCTAAATTATTTAAAACATCATAAAAAACCAGCGAGCACGTATGCCATTAAAGTCATGATACATTTACAAAAGGAGGTTGCGTCAATGCTTACGGTACGGATACCTTTTAATCATCATCAACGAATGCTAACAATCGCTCAACGCACAAGACGTTACGAAGATAAATCTTGGTGATGTTTGCTTCAGTCAAACTTAATATAAACTGCGTCAGAGTTGTATGTACTATAACGCATGTTCGTTACATTGAATTAATCGTATTTTCCAAGAGCGGTAATATCAAAGTTAAACATTTTGACACCGCTGAATCATATCTTCCGGCAGAAGTGTCAACATCATTGTACCAACGATTTCATTTCCATCGCGTACGTAGATCATCAATCTGGTTTGATAGCTGATGAAAGTCGATTGTGCTTACGACTGACAGCTACGAGATGATTACTGTAATCCCGGACGTTGTGTAACTATCGATATCATATTGACAGTTAGCTGCAAAGTAGTTTAAAATAAAAACACGGTGAGTCTTAAGCAACATATTCATGCAGTCAACTTTCACTGGGTAAAGTCCAATGCTATTACAATCGCACGGAAGCGTGATCCAGTTCCAGAGAAAGCTATAGGAACCGTTTCGGAAGATCGTTCGCTTGTCCGATTTAGTACAGCACTTGACTAACTAACGTTACTTTATCTCAAAGCTGTTACTAATACTTTACAATGTTTCTATGCAATTGAGTTTTATGATAAAGGTAAAACTTTTAAGCATACACGAATTCCATTTTTATGTGCGCAGTTTAGTTGCTTTGTAACTAAATACATAAGAGTAAGTACTATAATTTTGAAGAAAAATCGTGCCTTGTTCCAGTTTTAGTGTTTATTAAGTATCTACTTTATTTTGCGCCAATATCGTGGTGAAGGTTTTTGAATATTTATCTGTCTCGCCATTCCCATCGCATACACACAAAGACAACCATTTTTTATTGTTATTTTAATAAGTTTTTATGTTTGTACCTACGCTAATGGCCCGCCTTATTAATGCAATCACAGGACTGCCAACGCGTTCTGAAAAACTGTTAGGCCATTATAGACCCTTCTTGAATAAAGATAATTATAGTCGAAACAAAAGTAAAGTGCGGAAAAAATTGCGCATAAACTGAGCTGTAAACGATTTTCAATGTCTCGGGTTTGTTTTGGCGTATATATCACAACAGCCAGTATCTCTAGTTTTAAGCGGTACCAAGATTCACTGTCTGGCAACAAACGAACAAATGGACGAAATTGCGGGTAAATAGTAATAGTTTACTAAATGGAAGACAATCTCGATGAAGTAATATTGTTACCATGTGAACATCTCGGGTTACTAATCCCTACCGTCCTCGTCTTCTATTTATGTTCCCACCGCAAAAGGACAAATGTGCGCAACAAAAACTAAGATGCGAGTAAAACCAACGTCTGAGCATGCAACCCCTTTGTTCAAAATAGAACGGCTTGAGTCGTTCGAGTATTATGCCTACAATAAAAATGTATAA
The DNA here is from genome assembly GCA_917880725.1 of Selenia dentaria. NCBI lineage: Eukaryota > Metazoa > Arthropoda > Insecta > Lepidoptera > Geometridae > Selenia > Selenia dentaria. The sequence goes on along the minus strand of OU862888.1, from coordinate 11,078,096 downwards.
TGTCGGGTCAAAATATAATAATTCATATTTATTACACAGTTGTGTCATTAAAGTAGTTAGTAGTAGTAGTTTTATGCATCATAAAACATATATTAAGTAGGTACATAATATGTTCATTCTTTAATGAGAATTTTAACGTAATTTTAACGCATATACACATACATGTACCTAACATTAAAATGCTTTGCATATATATTATGTTTTTTTTTATATTTTTACCTGATTGCGACGAAGCTCAAAAGGAGGGGTTATTTATTAGACCTTTTCTATGTCAGCTCATAACTACTCAACGGCACAACCGATTTTGAAAAATCATTAAATTCGCCTTGATGTTGGGAATATAGATGAGACAATATTGAAGGCGGATTTAGGCGATTTAATGTTATTTCCGTAGTTGAGTTGTTTTCTTGTTATTATGCAGCAAAAAATTGTAAAAAATTGATTGCCTTAAAACGTATTAGAACTATATAGTTAGATGCTTATACATATAAATCCGTTGATACGGTCGTCTGCCTGCTAGTTACCACAAAATAAACAAAGTTCACATCTGACTCCTTTGACTCACAATCCTACACGTTGTTTTGTTTACGTTTGCAACAAGGATATTGACCTGTTCTACGCATTAATCCAAAGCTTTGATGCACTATGTGCAACTTCGATTAATTTAATCACACGATTAAATTGATGAGTTGTGCGCAATTGTATTTTATCAATACTCAAGTATATACAATGTAAATATATACATATAAATAGCTTTTGTATGCACGAGTATATAGTATAGGAAATAGGTATAGAGTAAGTATAGAATTGTACACCGTGACAAACCGGTCAGCCATGAACAATGGATATCTAATATCCGTGGTCATGCATGTAAATGATTTTTCTTCAAGTGTGTGCAGTCCTTTAATACAGATCACATAGGTAGTAAACATTGAATATTCAACAGATCTAAGTCCAAAGTTTACAATGTAAACAGTTCAACTGCATTATAAAAAACATTATGTGCCTGTTTAGCGAGTAATAAAGTCTACACAGTTTGTAGATGATGACGGCAAAGAATTTTCATTGCTCTTCATAAATTATTTTATTCAAAAGATTTATTAAGATGGATAATCTAAACAAGTGATAACTGCCACTGACTCCATAATCGAACGTCTTCTGAAAATAAACGTTCCGCGTCAAACTGATATGAACTTTATTAACTGAGTGTCGTCCCGGTGATGATATTTTGACCACCAGGTCTCGTCTCGTAGACATTGTAAGGACCAACTTATTGAATCACAAGCTGCACCCTGCGGCTCCTGCTTGTGTAAAATAACCATCCCATAGGAACATTATAACGGGAATAAAAAGTAGCATATGTGTTTCCCAGGTCATCTACCTGTGGTATTTTTATTAGATTTTATCCAAATATATTTAATTGATCAAGCGATTTTTACGTTATTCGTTGGTCTTCCTGTACAGGTCGCAATTTCCAACCAATCTTGACTAAACTTGGTAGGCATGTTGTATTATTAAATAATAAAAAGTATAATATATAAAATAAATAGTATATAAACTTTTGTCGGTGTTTTTGAATGGGGGGACTAATCCTAAAAAAGGGGGAAGTTTGCTGCGGCGCTATTCACCAACCGATATTGATAAAATTTGGTACTCACATTAGGTATCTGACTAAAGAGGAATTTTGAATAAACGCATAATTCCTCAAATGCTTTCTGAGCTAAGGTTGTGAATTACTGCAAAAAATTGCCGCTAGTAAGACTATGTGCTCGTGAAGTCTACTGTTCGCAGAACTACTATAGTATGTGCGAAGAGTTACAAACATCACACACATATACTCCTGGATGACTTACATGCCAAACAAGCATATACAATTAGGCAAGTAGAATATTACCTATAGCAAAATCCGTCTGAATCTGAAATCAGATACTAATCTGATATATATTTCCGAATTAGCGACATCGGGGTAATTATGCTACAGGTTGAATACTTGGAAGTGAATGACACTGACAAAATTTCTTTGAACTACAGACCATATCAGGCCGACAGCTGTAATGTTCGTAAATTCATCATCATGGTACCAGTTCTACATGCATACTCCATAAACAAGAGTAGATTCACTAATATCAATATTGCGTGTCAATTGCCGTGGGTCATTGTGGTGAATAAAATATGCTGTAATGGACACCATTTTGTGTCAAAGGTCGAGGTTCTTTTGCGCAATCAACGAAAGTAAGACGCAGTTTCGGTTAACAACAAACATGGAAACACGTTGGAAGTAACAAAGACTACAAAATTTCTTTCTTGCGTTAAAAAATAAAAGATAAATAAGCAAGTCACCAACATCATTATTACTAACTTTTACTGTGCACAAGAATTTAATGCATGAGTTGACTTTAGAGATCTAATTCTCATAATGCAGACTAGATAAACGACAAGTCAAACTTCAGAAAGCTACAACAACAAACAAACGTACCTACTCACAATGACAATTTTCATCAAGTCTTTCCAACCTTAACTCATGGTAATACAGTTAAAAATATCACATTAAACTTTAACCATACTCATGAACAGTTACGAAGAGTAATGAAAGTGCAATGACAAATGAAGCGAAAGTGAAACTTAGTGGTTTGAAAGTGGGCCAAGACGTATTGGCGAAAAATATTATTGGTTAAATGTCAGTAAAGTAGGCCTCGTTAACATTGCTAATGAACTAGTGGTAGTGACTGTTGGTGTTTATGGGATGGAAAGATACATTGCCCTGCTGTGGCCCCCCCCCCTTTCGCGGTGGTGACTGATGAAATATCTAGTCATAATCTTGTAAAATTAGTTATTATAGCGTTTGAAATTATACGAGTATAAGTAGTATTAAAAGTAACGTGTTATGCAATTTAGTATCGTACAAGTACCATTTGCTATGAAGAGACTACCACACCATGAGTACCAACAATACAGGCACGGTAATATTATCTACTACCGTGATACAGGTTTGCCTAAAGTGTTGTATAGGATTACATTGTAATACCTAAATTATGCAAAATTTTTGTAAATAACAGAAACAAATTATTTTAAGAAATCTTGATAATTCTTATCCTTAACATTTTCCTTACATGATTTTGCTAAATAAGTGTCAGTGCTATGAAAACATAATAACATTATAGCGAATACATTACATTAATTAAGTGATATTTTTTCTATCTGCTAACCTAAACTAGTCCTATTCGGTGGACCATGACCCATATCTCTCTAACTCTCTAGGGTCCGTATTCCAGTGCAACCTTGGGGACAGAAATAGGCTTGTTCTAACCTGCCCATTAAGCTTCGTCTCTATTAGAGCTTCAATAATATGTTTTTTATTGGTATAAATCGCTACTTTTCGAGCCGAGTTCATTACAGAAAAAAATACATTTTTTTTATATTGCCGAAACGTGCGCGTTCATCCACATAAGGTGATTTTTAGAAAACTAATGCCGACCCAAAGTGTGCAAATTTGGGTTTAGCCCTTCGAATCAAATTTATATTTTATGACAACTCAAGACTTTTTTCGGCCGCAGGTATTTAACATAAGTTAGTCTAACCTCGACGTATTGATCGAGTTGCGTCAACCGCGGTCACGAAAAGACTCATCCCTATACTTTCTTAAAATTTACCAGAAAAATAAAATATAAAAAACGCAAATAATAAATACCGGTTTACTATTTCGTTCATTCGTTCATTGTTTTTTGCGTGCAGTAATAATATCGTCAAATATAGTCTGATTAATCTATGGTATGAATCTGCTGATGGATTGAATTGCATATGATTCACTCAAAACTTTGGCCATTTTACGAAAAATAGAGGAATTGCTAAGAAATTGCCGGGAGTTCAGGAAATGAATCGCTTAGAGAAGCATTGCTTAATGTTTAGGCCTGCTGTTCTTGTTAGTAAAATTATTTCAAACTGTTGGGAAAAGTTGTTTTGTATCTTATTGCTTCCTTCTCGTTAGTGAAATAGCTTTCAGAACCTTATAGGTATTTCCAATATAAGGGGATTATGATAAAACTTTTAAAATTTTGTTTTTGAACACAGGGTCAAATTGAAGCGCCCTGTTTCCAGGAGCCGAACCGGAAACCGAGCTGGGCCAATCGAAGCGTATCGAGTAGGGTAAGGGAGCCTCGCTATGTCTGCCATCTCCCTCTACGCGCTACACCCTAGCGTGCAGTGAGTACTTCGATTAAATTCTCAGTATTTATAAACATATCCATATTCCATATATAAGCACTAGAGATATAAGTAAAAAAAAATAATAAATTTTTGCTAGTATATAAAAATTATATTGAAACCCAATTTATAATTTTAACTTTATTTGGCTCTTCTGGTGTTATAAGATATATTATATGAAATGTAATATTATATGATGTGTTTTATTTATAAAAACTAAATAGGTAACATAACATGCCACCTCATCACTAAAAAACAGTGTTTGAAAAAAAATGTGTGTGTCTCGAGACACCCGACCGAAGTGATAAACTAGTCTAGCGCTGTGGGTTAGAGTGAGAAAGGATGCGTGAGAGAAAGGGAAGTCAGACAGACTGGCGCCGTAACGCGTTACATAACGAATCGGATCAGCCTCCCATAAGAAGTCTTCACTTCAAAAATATACCGTTTTACAGAATTGTAATCAGAAGTAGTTACCGAATTCGTAGATATATATAGGATTGTCACTGTAACTGCTATGGGCAGACGTGGTAATTACCATCAGGCACGCTCGTTGACCCGCCTTGTCATTCAACATTTTACCGATGCTACAGTGTTGATATAATGGTAGCAATACGATGGTCAACGAACTAAAGTGCCCGAGGTAAGTCGTTTTCATGCATATCTCCTTGAAAGTAGCAATATGTATGCAGTATGGTTTGATTAGGTATAGTAAATTCATTCGAATGGGTTTTTAGGATTCCGTACTCAATGGATGCTGTCCGTCCGTCTATCTGTCTGTCCGTCTGTCACCAGACTGTATGCACCTCATGAACCGTGATAATTAGACAGTTGAAATTGTCGCTGATGTATTTCTGTTGCCGCTATAACAACAAATCCTATAACAAAAACCGGCCACAAAAGCATGTCTGTTATATAGGAGATTTATAGGTAATGGTACGAAACCCTTCGTGCGCGGGTCCGACCCGCACTTAACCGATTTATTTGTTTAATTTTGAACTTGTTTTTGACCAATTGGATCTTATCTATAATATAAATGATTTTTAATGTTAATAAGCTACTGCAATTTCGAGATAACTAAATGTATGCCCTACTTTAACACAACAAGCTAACTCCAAATATTAATAAGCGCGAGATATAAAAGCCATTCCAGTAAGTACGGCTACCACTAACGTAGTCTGTAGTTACTTTCAGTCAATCTGTACCTTAATTACGAACAACTCAAGGGCGATAGTAGCAAAATGCTTATACATAAGAGGCGTCATTCAATTGTGAATCTTAAGTTTGTGCAATTACAGTTTTAATTAGAAGGTTACTGTTAGTTCCTGAACAACGCGGAGACGACTTAAAACCATTCAAATTCAGACTTTATTACATGATTAGAAACTGTACAATTATCAATTGATTTTATTATAAGGATTTGGCACGGAAAATACAGCCTTATTACAGAAACATTAATATCAGTATCGGGTGAAGTATTGTTGATGAGTCTACCAAACCGTCGGCCCAGTACTTCCGCCGGCAGTGACGAAGGCGCCTCAAGCTGTTCTTAAATGAGGTCGCTGTATTCAGGAACCGTTATTCACATCAGTGGATTATCGTAAAGTTATAAACGAGATTTGAAGTTTATCTCGCTTTCTAGCAACGGTGTATTGAACTTCGTAAACGAAATTATTATTATTCAATATTGAATTGATATATCCGTAGAATACATAGTGTCTCAAAATCGCAAAGTAGTTGCCAAAGAGAAAGTATTTTTTAATATTAATTTAACCTTAAACGTTTACATTTAACATGTACATAAGATGGAAAGATGTAATGTAAGATAAAATAAGACAAAAAGAGGTTACATTAGAGTCTATTTCTGTCTGTCTTACAGCGTACTTAATATAATATATATTATTGACATTCATTCATGAGATATTTCGTGACACATGCCTCCTCATTTTTATTTTTGATGAACTACGCTAAGATTGTATTTTGTAAGGAGTCAAAACATACAAAATTTACAATAATCTCTAAAAACATTTCTCCTTTAGTAAACTCACAGAGCGTAGATTTAAAAAAATTCCACACTCTTTTCTCCATAAAACATGACCACAACACATTCTGGTAGCTGATTCAAATATTTCAGAGAAATAAACCAGACCACATAGCAACTGTCACTTATTCTATGTTTAACTGGTTCGCCAAGTGAATCATTATTAACCTAATTCAACACATGGGGTAGGTAGGTGAGGTGGTTGCTATAATAAGAATAAACGTGATGTTCTGTTTACTACTGTACTGAAATCATCAGTTTGTCATGGTATGGTTAAATATTGTAACAAGTTTTGTTTACTCACTAGTTTTATCATCTTACTTCTAAGTTATTATGTATACCTATGTTATGTTGTATTATATACTTCACTAGTCATATACATGCCGCTACCTATAAGTTACAAATAATCAGTAATTTATAATAGAAAAGAATGCGTCAGGGTAACAAAATGTACTAAAGTCTAACAACAAATGGATAGAAAATCGCATTTTGTCATCCCAAGAGATGAAGTACACAATAAAGAAAGTACCTATCGCTAATAATATATTGCGAAACTATTGTACGAAATAAAGTGGGAAGGAACTTCAGGTGCGTTACTGATGCGACGTGATTTTGTACAATACTATGGCGTAATAATAAATAAATAAACGTTCAAACACTCATATCCTCGCACTTAGATTCCCTTGGCCTCTGGAGACAAGGACATACGCATTAGCACACCACAATAATAATAGATGATATTCTTCAGGATAAGTAATGACTGTTTGAAAACTATCGTGAGGATCACACATTATAATAATATAAACTCGTCGTCGTATTTAAACCGACATAATAGATAGCAATACCAAGTGAGTGCAGCCGGCCTTTATATTATTATAAATAATTACTGTCCAGAATGTATAAACTTCATGAGATTGTGTAGGCGGTTATTGGCTTAATTCTCGGGTTGAAACCAATTAATGATGTAAAATACGAACTAACGATATGTAGCCCAGTTTCATTATGAAAGATAAGTACACAAATCAAATGCAACGACTCGATAATGCCGTGCCTATTGTTTTCAAATCGTCTAATGAAGTTATTATCAGTTATCAGACCCTTAACAATTGACAGATAGTAGATTATCCAGTAAATTCTGAATAGAAATGATAATATCCTTTTCATACCAAATGCCTAGGGACTTCAAAGAAGAGTAACATGCCAAAATCCTTGATAAGTAAATAACTTTGAAGAATCTTGTCTACAAAGAATATTATACCTATTCTTACAATTTTGAAATTAAATTGAATATAGATTAAAATCTTGAATAATTGGACACTCAATTTTAATTTTATGATTTTACATCCTATGACCTAACGTAACTTTGAAATTTGCTTCATTCTTGTGGCTTTGATCCCAATTTATTTGAGGTTAGCCGTCCTAGATCTTCTGTGCTAATGGTTGGAATTTGTCTCAATTGTTGTGAAGTTGCAGGCTTTTTTAAAGTTTTAATCAGTTGGAATCAGAAAGCCTCCAGTTCATTCATAAATCTTTTGTTATAGCGTAAGCTGATGCGGACAGATTAAACCCAGGTTCCTGGGGACTTCAATTTGATAGATGATCTTATGAGACTGTATGTCTGACTGTCTGACTGTAGGTACTGGTACACTAATAAATTTGATTCTGTAGTTTTGACCAGCATTCGCGCAAAAGGGACGGAAAACGAAATATGGATGTCAAGTTCAACACATTGAGGGCACGGTTTGCTGCAATCACGCGCATTAGTCACGATGGACAGAGCGTTACAAAACCCAATAATTTTACAAATATACACCTAAAATCACATCGAATAAAGCTTACATTTGAACTGAAGCTAGACATAAAAGTTAATGTATTCGTTTACACAAGTGTGAGTAATAGTTTTAATGACCTGCCTGAAATGCTGAAAGACTGTGGACTGAGATGTTCCTGAGTAACTCCTGAGTGAATTGAATCTTAGTTAGATGGATCTTACAGCTTGCGAGGAAAGATCAAGAAAATATAAAAAATACCAGTTCTTAATGATTAGTCATAGTATATTTATAAGAAAAACTATGGTGAAACTCACCGTGAGTTGCACCGTCTAACTTTTACGTTAAAGTTGCTATCAACACAATAGTTACGCCTCAGTCTTGGCCTCGGCATTGCGTCAAATCAATAGTTACTTACGCCTTAGTAATGTCGTCATTATTAATTTGACGGCAACTTGACGTTAACGTTAGATGGTGCAACTCACCCTTAAAGTATTTGTTGCCTTGCTTAAGAACTGTTCATCTTGATGCACGTTTTGTTTATATTTGAAAGAATTTTAAAAACACTAATCACGAGTCGTGAGCGTGGCGTTTCGGTCCTTGCTCGCCGAATTAAGGACAAGACAATTGTTAAAGTCTAGCAAGATCAGTCTCTCGTGACATTTCAAAATATTTCGTAAGTTCTTGAACTTTAGACATGAAGACGTATAAGACGCGAATGTACAGTACCTACATGTATTGAAGATTTAATCAACTCTATGCACTTATGTTCTTATAGATTATTCCTAACCTTATTCCTAAGTATAATGTATATGTATATAATACACATAAGCTATGACTAAATGCATAACATGCTATGCAGTATCTGTTAAAATCCCGTATAGTCATTGTAGAAAATGTTTTCTGAATTCTGTAAACAGGCTTGATATTTACGTTTAAAATTATTAAATGCAGTAACAAAGCCCATAGTCTTGGGGGTATGGTTAGAATTACTGCAAAGTTATAAAGCCCATAGTCTTGGGGGTATGGTTAGAATTACTGCAAAGTTATAGAGATAAATATATATAAAACCGACCTAATTTTAAACCTAATCTTACTTTGCTTTTCCTTGATTCAACTATTCTAGGCATCGTTTGTGTAATCAGTTGTCAAGCATCTTTGGCTAGTGATAACAATGAGCCCGGTTTCCCTGACTTTAGATAACCTTTTATACTGATTCCACTATACATTGGCATTGTGATAGATATACTGATGTATAGAACGATAGGAAGGCAACAGCTGCGAAATATCTAGCCTTAATGTATGCCAAGGCAAAACCGTAAGCTGTCGCCTACTTGGTACACACGACTAAAATTGTGGAAAATTACCTACAATATAAGTATAAATACTTATACCCACATACCTACTTATCTTTGGAAAGGTGAAAGTATCTCTAGTAAGGTAGTAAGTAGTTGGGTTCTTGTGCAACAATCCTGTTTCGGTCATAGAATAAGTATTACAACTGTATCTACCAGGATTATACGAAATGTGTAGCATCCAACTACAAATACAACCGAAATACCTACTTGTAAAATAATAAATACAATGAAGATTCACATCTAGAACTGACCATACTATAATTCATAATATTTATATATTGAGAACCTAATAAAGCCTAATTATAACTATAAACGGTAGTAGTAGACTCTCGAGATAAAATCATTAATAATAATCTGTTTTGAAGACTAAATAGATATTTTAATCTAACATTACATAGTACAACCATACATATCACACAGTATACTATTAGCGACTGCCCGCGAATTTATTAACTTAATAGGCTCGGCCTTCGGCCCCGCCATAACCTCCCCACTTTTCTTGGTTTTTCTTTTATAAGAACCTCCTCATGTAATACAGGCAATAACTAACACAACTAAAAATAATTAAAGAAATTGTTCCATCCGTTCTAAAGTTATAGCGTGTGCAGAAGATAAAGGGGTTAATTTATATATAATATATTTATTAGTAATACTAGTATATTATATTGAGGTAAATGTTAACGTTTTCTACGTGAAATACTTAGTTATTTATGAGTCGAATTTCATCCGTAGCAATTGTATAGTCTTTAACTGCAGTGTTTTGCGGACTTTTTTTCCATAGTCGCAACTGGTTGTGTCGATTAGAAAAAAATGTCTCGAAGGCTTTTGCATTAGAGTTATAATTGTTTTTGTAAGAGTTACTGTACAGCTTATCAACTTTCTTTCAGGCACGTAACACGCACGCGTCGCATATAATTATTCTATTATAATTGATATTACATTAGCATGATATATTTGTTTATATCGTAAGTGTCAGAAAACGTGATAAACGTAAGAGAATTATACAGAATGATTGCACGTAATTTGCAACAAACAAAAATACATTAAACTATATACGTAGGTACTATAGGCATTACAAGCAATTCACTTACGATATTTGGATGTAATATTATATAATATTCAAATATTGGTGAGTTGCTAAATCATCTGATTTGGTAGGCGCGACATAATGGCATTGTTTTGAAATTTTAACACATTAATAATATGAATACGTAAGTTTGTGGTAATTGAGTACTGAGTGAGTGAGTTTGTGGACGTGTTACTTATTGACGCTGAACTCGTGAATCATTGCATCGTATTTGGAAGCGAGTTCAGGATGTATTAGCTCTTTAATGAAATCTATAACCAAGCGGGCAAGACGTAGTAATGTTTAGCACTACGCATGCCACTTAGTGCTTAGAACTGATGTAGCTTTGCGTGGCGCTGTATTGTTCTCGTCTCCCCAAGACATCGGTTTTGAGTCTTTTTCACCTAGTAATTGAACTGGTACAGTGCTATACACTTCACCAACATAATTACGCTGAAGCCCTATTGCTTTGCAGAAGAATGAAACATCAGTCTTTTGGCCGATGTTTCATTCTAAGTAAGTACTACAGTGGGTTTCTAGCAAAAACACATTACATAATTAAACTTTAATAAATTTGCTACCTAAAAACATTCAAAATTTCATGGATACGTGAGTTTCCTTAATTTTAATACCAAAAAATAAAAAAAATAAATAAAAAAATAACAAAATAAATGTCGATGAACAATAATTTTACATGATAACGTCATAAGACAAAGCGAACGATTGCTAGCACGCAATAAGCAGAGAGAGGCAAAGGCCAAAGCTCAGGCGTAACGTGACAATGAGTCATGCTTTTTCGTGCAGCCGGCGTTCATCGATTTATAAAACGTTATCACGTCAAAAACGAATATGCACGTAATAATCTATATTGTAGATGCCTCAAAAAAACGAACGTTACGAACTACCGATTTATGACACTGTAGCAACTCAACCGCAATACAATAGTTTACAGCATGTCAAGTACGTCGAAAACTATCGATAGCGAGCTGCTGGCCCACGATCCAATCTAAATATCGAGCAGACTGCGGAAACTGTCAAAAACGACAACTTTCATACAATTGAGTTACGATAACGCGGTTCCATAGCTAAGAGACTTGGGCCCCTGGTAATGTGATGGTACCAACATTATATGTATTATTTTGAAGGACGATACGCGCGGTCAGTAGCTAGGTTAATATTATGGGTTGTATGGTTCTAACAAAAAAATAATTTTGTCATAAATGTATTATTGCAACATACACATATATTCTTAACAAGTAATACTTTTGCTAAACGAATAATGATATTATTACAACATTTGTTGCATCAGACCTCGCATAATAAACGTCACATACATGATAAGGTTTATACGTTGTTACTTTACTATTACAAAATAGTATATAGCCAACACTACCAACCTACGTGTAACTAACTTTATACGAAAACAGTTAGATTATTCTTTATAAGTAGGTACTAGTTTATTCGCGGTTTCATCCGCGTTGAATAAGGTTATCGGGATAGTTCCAGTTAGTAGTATGGGTAGTCCCATTGGATCGGAATAAAGAAAATCTGATGCGTTAATCCCGGCTGGGTATAAATCATCTCCACAATTAGTTTACACATCCGTACATACAAACTTTCACATTTATAATACAGGGTGTTTGGTAGAGGGACCGACAAACCAAATGAGCGTGTTCGGGGGCCCACTTGGAGAATACAAGTTGGCCAAAAAAAAATCCCCGACACCCCAATGTTTTTAACTTTTGTTTTTGAAATTTCTCGTTTTCTCCAATATTGTACCAATTTTGCTTTGCGTGGCCTGAAGGTGTATTAGAGACCAAATTCAACTAAAAACATCCGGTCTAAAACAGATTTTACAAATGTTATGGTGGTAAATAGGTACAATTTCGGAGAAAAAGGGAAAAATCACAAAAAAAGTTAAACATATTGGGGGGTCGGGGATTTTTTTTGGCCAACTTGTATTCTCCAAGTGGTCCCCCGAACACGCTCATTTGGTTTGTCGGTCCCTCTACCAAACACCCTATATACAGTGTGATAGTCAGCTATGTTCATCATACTAAACTAATATTGTGAGCATCCACTTCTTCAGCTTCCTCTTAAATAATATCGCTTCAAAACAAGCCAGGCTCAGCATGTTACAATTTTAAGTTGAAAAAGCAAACTAAGAGTTCCATAATCCATCTACAGAATAAATTAGCCCACACATTAAAACGCATAAAATCCGCCATTTTGTTATTGATCGAATCCGCGTTTTATGTACTTACCCGTCGACACTCGTGCTCTTAAAACGAATCTTATGACGTATCACTTATCAAAATCGGTTGAGCCGATGAGTAGTTATGAGCAAAAATAGGAACGGTTATACATACGTACAGGTCAAACAAATTACCCTCATTTTGGGCTTTGCCGCGGTCGGGAAAAAACGTTACACGATTTTTCAGGTGGAATAAAAAACGTCCCCCAAACAGACAAACTCTGAAAAGAGCTAACCTATGCCAACCGATTACCTCAACAGTAAAAAGTAATAAAAAAAACATAAAAGGGCAACCACAATATTATCAGATGTCTGTGGTTAATACCGGAAAGATACTTTAATTAAAATACCTCACTTTTAGTATTCCTACAACCTAATCTCAATACAAAACAATAATGCAAATTGGTTTACTGTTTATATAAATATGTAAAATAATGTGACACAATACATAATATGTAATAATACGTATAAAAAAATATATAGCAAACTTAAAAAATATATATATATATAGAGTTACCATTAACTAGGTATTAGTTAGGTATAACTTTTTTGATATAATATTTTTTTACAATGACCTTTGGAAATATACCAGAACATATTGTTCCTCAATCTACTGGAAACTGATTATTGCTTTTACAGATGACGATGTAAAAAACGATTTCTATATCAAAGATAAACACATATTTACATAAGATATCAAAAATCTGGATGTAATGTTCCATTAATACAAACCAAGTAGTAATTTTTAATGAAAAACTGTTTTGCGCAGTTCGAAAGCGATAGATAAGTTCAATTGAGTGCTCATTACATTAGAGACTTTGTTACTTTGTCATTATACAACGAATAAACAACTAGTTGAATTATCATTCGGATGCAGAAAATATTTACTTTAACAAAGTAACAAAAATATTCCATTGTACGTCATAACGAAATACGCAGGATCTCCACCGGAACTGATTACTCGAATATTACTGATACGAGTGCGGTTAACCAAAGTTCAATGGTACAACGGAAGAGAGTAGTACCAAATGCGAAAGTAATATTACATAAAGCACCGTGAAATTGGTATCAATTGTTTTTTACTCGTATACCAAATAATTAAATACGTTTAATACGTATAAATTACTTTAATTATAATTATTAATGGGAAACTACAGACAATGTATAAATTTATCATACAGTCCAGTCTAGTCAGTTCTAGAAAGACGCTCAGTATCGAATGTCTACTATGCATAAATATTTAAGAGTAAATGTCATACAACATTCACTCAGCAGGGCTTTTATGTATCTCAGTAGTAAATGTTGACGGCTCTAAGTCAGTCTTAGTCAGTTTCAGACTTCAGACACCAACCTTACATTTTTGCTTAGGTACTGGAACCAGAGCTCAAGTGTTTGAGAACGATTCGGCTATAGGGCAATGATAACTGACAAAAGTGAAGACCTAAAGCAGCAGAAACATTGTACCTGTTGAACCTAAGATTCAAACAAAGCTCAATAGGAGTAATAGTAAACAATACCTCGATATTAACACGGCTCAGGCGACAAAAAACAATCTGATCCTACACTATACCGAAGACATTCCGGACATCATTATATACGAGATTAGGTGGCTCTCAAACAACTTAAGAATAACAATAACAGGTGATAACGGAAGCGGACTGACAGACCTTCTGGGACCGGGTGGAAAACCGTTAATCATTCATAGGACAGACGATCAGAATCGTCGATCGAATAATGGCCTAGGCAAAATCCAATTCCTTATGATTAGACTGCACCATCAAAATCCTTCTTATCTCGGATAGAGGGTCTTCTGTACTTCGTCCTATTCCAAAATCTCACCAAAGTCCCTCTCTCAAAATTCATGTTGCGATAACTACGCAAGTCTAGCGAGGAGATAAGGTGGAGAGTGACTGCCACTCCCTTTATATTCATCCATTTACACTATACCATCAGAAAGTTCCACATGACTCAACCGGCGCAGGCGCAGCAGCCGTGGGAATTCAAGTAGGCAATTTAATACTACAGCGGCACCGCCGTGACGTAAACGCATTGATGCAGATGGATGAAAACCACAACATGTAATTGATGCTGGTTTCTTTGTGCCATATATTAAGTTTAATACGTTTCAGGAATTTTCCGTTTAATATTTTCAAAGAAATCTTAGAGAAACCAAGATAGCCGCTTACCACATTGTGCTCCTCGTGGATCTACGGCTTTTGCCTAGGCGTCCTTAACTGCTAACTATATGACGTCTCTCAGGAGTCACTACCCAGCTGGAAGAATATTGGTGGTGTTTTCTGTTGAGCACTTCCCTGTTTCGAAGTGTCTGCAAACGTTTGGTGTATGTTGGTTGCTTACATAATATAGTCTCAATACTCCAACACGAGCCCTACGGCCACATGATTTGATTGTGGATTATAACAGCTCAATATAAAATGGCTGGTTATTATTGGTGGTAATAGCATCTTTTATGACAGTATAAAAATCTCCGTCAATTTAGCTTCTCAACTATATGAATGCTTACAAAAAGATATACAAGAGAAGTTCTCTATTTAGAATAATTCGATCTTAGTTTTAGTATAAAATTATTATTTATATCATAACATTTTTATGTTGTATTTTTATAAACCCAACGCGTAACCTAGGGCCTGGGTATATTACTTCAGAGGTAGTTCAAGAATTTTAGACTTATACAAGTGTGAAGTCCGTCAGTTGAATTGTTCAGTTTATTGAAGAATGTTTTTTTTTTCATTGTTTCTTCAATAAATTCCAATGAAAACCAGTCAGTGCATAGCCTTCTCATCAATCATAATATGCATTGACTGGTTTCATCAGGCGGTTCTTTTACACATTTTTGACAATGCCCCTTTAACATAACAAATAACGTAACGTCAGAATCATGGATACAGACGATAACACGACGCAACATTCGAAACTCAACAATAAGCTGTTCTGCTCATCACAGAAATACTTGCCTCGGCCAGGGATCGAACTGCGCTATAGAACCGTGATAACATGACATGTGTATGAGAAAGAAAAGTTATTTTTCAATACAGTAGCTCAAACATGTAGGTTTTGCTGTCTGAAATCAGAGAGCAAAATGCGATATTGCTCACTGAGTGAGACAAAGTAACTTTTTAATTATATTATAGCCGCGAATATCTTATTCAGCCTTGGGTTAATCACACAATTCGAAACATACACTCTATCTCTTTCCTGCTATTAGAAATATAGAGAGACAAAGACCAGCTCTTTCAAAATTTCGATTTTGAATTCGACCTCAAAGATAAACAAGTTCGTAATTTCGTATTAATACTTACTTCCTCGGATCTTAATTATCTTTTTTGAAAACATTTTTTTGTTAGCTAAGGAAATTTTTCAAAAAGATTTTTTCAAAAAAGATAATTAAGATTAAAACCAGTCAGTGCATAGCCTTCTCATCAATCATAATATGCATTGACTGGTTTCATCAGGCGGTTCTTTTACACATTTTTGACAATGCCCCTTTAACATAACAAATAACGTAACGTCAGAATCATGGATACAGACGATAACACGACGCAACATTCGAAACTCAACAATAAGCTGTTCTGCTCATCACAGAAATACTTGCCTCGGCCAGGGATCGAACTGCGCTATAGAACCGTGATAACATGACATGTGTATGAGAAAGAAAAGTTATTTTTCAATACAGTAGCTCAAACATGTAGGTTTTGCTGTCTGAAATCAGAGAGCAAAATGCGATATTGCTCACTGAGTGAGACAAAGTAACTTTTTAATTATATTATAGCCGCGAATATCTTATTCAGCCTTGGGTTAATCACACAATTCGAAACATACACTCTATCTCTTTCCTGCTATTAGAAATATAGAGAGACAAAGACCAGCTCTTTCAAAATTTCGATTTTGAATTCGACCTCAAAGATAAAGAAGTTCGTAATTTCGTATTAATACTTACTTCCTCGGATCTTAATTATCTTTTTTGAAAAAAAATTTTTGTTAGCTAAGGAAATTTTTCAAAACGATAATTATGTCTTTTAATGTAATTTATTGAATCGGTACACTACTACCTACAATTGTAATTATTTTGATTCACAATAAATAGTTATTTCAATCTATCCCTGTTTATTATTTTATCTCCTAAAGTGTTCTCGCTGCTGAAGTGAAAATTTATATGTTATGTGCATCTCGTGCCTTTGAATCCCTTGCCACACTCAGGATTCAAAATCAGCACTCGCAGCAAAAACGACTAACTATTCCGCGCAGACAGGGCCACGGTGCGTAGCTAATTATAATATACATGAGCTTATAATTAACAGTTCCAATCAAATCCTATGCTTATTATTTCTCTTCCTGCACATTATTTACAAAACAAATTGGACTCTTTGTCTTAGTGAGCTCGTCCGGGGAACTATTGTCTCCACGCCTTTTTCTACCGTGAAGCAGTACCTAACGTTCACAATGCTGTGTTCTGCTTGCAGGTATGGTTGCCGGCGAAATGGCACATGAGACTTAGCAACTCAATGTCTCAGAGTTAGAGCGGACTTCTCCACTTGGCATAACGTATCTGTTCTAGGCAGAGTTACCACTCAACACCAAGGGGGCCTTGTGTCTCATAATATAATAATATAAACATATTGTCAATCTTAAATTGCGTCACATTTGGGAAATATAATTGATACAGCCAGTGATATATATTTTACATTTCACAAGTTGCTAATATTACTTTATACGTAAGCGATGATTTCATAGATATCATTGATACAATTTTATTTGTAGTTTTATGATAACGTTTCACTTCACAGTTTTCATATAATATTTCCCATGAGTCATATGTAATTATAACATCTTATTTATCTAGCGTTATATTAATACTCATTGAAGATTTATTCATAGGATCTAGATTGTATTTTATCAGTGTAATCCAATGCATATTACCTACGAGTATCTTGTTAGATAGAAATTTATCGAAAATATTTATTATGCCTATTATATACCTATATATGAAACAATTGATGGGTTGATTATTATGGATCTAAATACTAGCTTCCAGAAATAGATAAAAGTGTGTATCATATCAAACTAGTTATTCAACAATCGTGGTGTTGTAATAAAGCTAATGTAGACAAGTACAATTTGAAAAATTTAATACCGACTTCCATTCTATTCAGTTATTGGAGTGTATCTCAAAAACTACTGGACCGAATTTGATGAAATTTGAATGAGGTCACACAGGAAGCACCAGCACAAAATATATAAATATAAAATTTAATATATATAAAATTTTGATAATCGGTTCACCCAGTCGAAAGTTATAAGGTCAAAAACATAAAAAAAAATTAGGAATTTGGAGGAATTTATTCAATATAGGTATCAAAGATGTAAATGTAATTTATATTTATATGCTTTACTCCAACCTTTCAAAATAAATAGAACCTCTACCTCGGTAGAGGAGAACCTCAAAGCCATTCTTTTCAACTATTGTGATACATTTGTCTATTATATGAAAAATGAATGTGGATCACTATTGTGAATTTTCCCATCCACTTAAGGTGGGTAAATTAATTTTGTCCCTGATATTTTCTTGGTAAGTTCAACAATAAATAATGAGGGTATAGATATTCTGTCGTAAAGGTGAAATAAACCCGTATCGGAAAGTAATATCTGTTCTATGAGTCAGTGGTACTTTTGTGGTTGATAAAAATGAATTAGGAGGAAAAAATATAATAATAAAGATTAAAGAGTGTACTTCGTGATATGTGTAAAATCAAGGATTATGCACATTATATTTTTGTGCAAAAAATGTAAACATCAAGCGAACATAATGATTAAGGAAACATATGATTTTTCCTCAATTAATAAACTGGTAATACCTGCGACCAAAGAAAAACTACAGATACCAATTTTTCAAACATGTTTACCCTATTGTGATGTTGCCCGATTGTCCACTGCATCCAATTGAGGTTAGACTGTTTATAGATGCCCTGCTAAGATAGACTTAATGAGAAGAATATGTCAGGTGCTTATCACCGCTAATTATGAGGCCATTTTAGTAATAGAAGATCCATTCTAGAGACAAAGTAAGATAGCTGATCATTGTCAGTTTATCGACTTGACAAGTTTATCGTGAGATAAATGCTCGCACGTCTGATGGGATAACTATCAGATTAAAGACGAGTAACACTTTTTACTCTAATAATTACAAGAAGACACGGGTCCGAATCCCGTCCTAGGATGTGTAATTATTCTCTCTAAAATTGCTATGTTTAATAATTACATATGTTCTAGATTTAATTGACACAATGGCACTGATTGGCAAGAAAGTGTGAAACATAATATGAGTTACTTTTTATTTGAATACTGGTCACACTCTAGCTCATTACTTATACTTCTCGGTACTAACTACCCGTAATACATTTCTCACCAATTATAGGTAAGTACTCTTTTTACCAATCTGTACCGCACTGCGTTAGTCACCCATTGACACGTGATGACCCATTTGCCTACTAACTATACTAGCTAAGCTATAGGTAGCCGTATCCAATGACAATATTGCTCAGTGTTCTAAACTTATACCTACCTATGTTATCAATGAAGGCTAAATTAGACTCTTTTCAAACCAAGAACCTTAAATTCTAAAATATTTTAAACTAAGAACCATTTCTATGGATGTGCAACTCATTCCATAGTACGAGTAGGTACTTACCTATATATTTTAATATACTTATACAAAAGTATACATTTGTATAGAAAGCTTTCTACGATTATTGAGTTATTCAAATTCCTTGCTCTTTACAATAGCTTAAATAGCGGAGATGAAATTATTATTTCCGTCACCTACACGGCATAAGATCTTTTTATTATGTTAGTTTTTTCGACTTAGTTTTTACATCATATAATTTTATGCACTTTGTATCATTATTTTTGTGTATAGACCTAGCTACATACGGAAATAGGTAACTAATATGAAAAACCATAATTCCATTTAACAGTATACGTACCTACCTATATCAATCATATCTAATCCCAAAAGGCAAGACCAGAGATCTCTTAAGAGAACTGACAAACAGAACATAAATATCAGTATGGGTGGTTCTGTCTTACCATAATGGGAAAGATGATCCGAAATATTCCATCTAAAGCAATCAAGATAAAGAAAGTATTGAAACCCGACTCGACACAGTCTAATCAAGCGGAGTCTAATGAAACCGACTCACGCGTCGCGCATGTGATCTGACTGCTACACGTGACGCAGTCATGTGCTCATAGAATAGACAATTGAGTAGACAGAGGGGTCACTCTGAGTCATAGCTTAAATAGCCGGCAAAATAAACACCATTAGTGTCAGGTAAAGTAAATCATATGACTTTATGTTTTGTTTACGTTTCAGTTACAGTTACGAATGACGTTCGTTTATTTTATTTGTCGGGTTAGGTTAGGATTTAAATTTTATAATCGCATTGCAGATTCATGTAAATTATTATTACTAGAAACTGCCTGCGACTTCCGCTGAGTGGAATAAAAACTCTCTATCGGTCGGATCGTAATAATATTGAATCGAAAATACTATGTTTTAATCCTGAGTATATAAACAATTTCAAATTTGATCCAAATCGTTTTAACCATATTAGTAGTTACAAAACAAAGAAGCAATAAATTCACACATATACATTTTCATCTCTGATACCAGCTGCGCCCTGGGGCGCAAGCCATACATAAATGGCATCGGGCGCGGATATGGCACGGGCGGCTTCATATTCCATTCAAATTTCTTACAAAATGCATGGAAATAAAGCGCAATTTAGAACACAAAATGGCGCGTTATGACCACGTCCGATCAACGACATACCATAGGCTTCGTAGGTATAGGGTACTCCCACAAGAACATTGTCCAGGCTTGGACGAAAGTATTTCTTAAATTGGTCTTGGGGCCCTACTCCCATCTCTTAAAGTAGTCATACTTAAACCTTACCATTAAATTTGGTACCACCACGTCAATATAGCAATCTTAATGGATTACGATCGATGTTTTGATGACGTATTATCAAATAGTACACTCATTTCGCGTACCTTGCAACTGCGTTAGTGTTCTATTCGGGTTGGGCATTATAATAGGTATTGATCCTGGAACGCACCATTAAGATAAATTTCGGCTAAAAAAGAACACGCCGTTAATAGTATTGAAGTAATATGTTCGACCGTGTTGTGTCGGTTTACTTTATTTCAAAACGCTTCTGTTTTATGATAGTTTCGTAAAATGTGGGAGTAGGCCCCATATAAGCATCATAATTTCTTAAACTTAAGCCTTTAGGCATTTCAGTTTGAATTAGTGACAAACATTCACACTTTCGCCTTTATAATATTACTCGTAGGATGACTACGAGGAAATTGATAAAATGTAATTTCGGGTCGTTGTGCCATCATAGTTAGTTAGTTACAAGGAAGTTGAACAGGATAAATTAAATGACAAAGTTTTACACAAAAGTAATAACCATTCTAGGTACTTACTACTCTACGAGCATTTATCTGTTATAGGTACTCACACACGCAAACAAATCTTTGCACACTTGTACAAACAATACGTAGCTCGTGTAATGTTCGGGTGTAACCAACGCGTAACTTTTACCTTTGTTTATAGTTTATTGAAACAAGATTAAACAAAGGATATTAAATTAACGGAAAGCGTGGGCTCAATATTAGTTTTGTAATACATTGTTTTAATAATCGGTTGTCAAGTGAAAGTAGTAACTACAACTTTTTGTTAAACAATTAAATTACCAACTTGTAGGTAATAACCGATCATTTGTTCGGTGCTATAGGTAAATAGTGTTTATAGTTTGAACTTTTTAACCACACAGTTGCAGTTCCTGGAAAAGTAGGTTGTTTTCTACGAAATCTATTGTAATAGTGGCCAAATATGGCGAATCGTGAGTCAACGGGTTACATGGCAATGTAACAATATGAAAATACGCTTCTGTTACATAATTAGAATAGATTATAATAATCGAATAAGATAACAATATGCACATTACATCTCTAAAATAAGAATTTCAGCTTTCTTTCTTTTTCAGAAGTAGATATTCCACTAAAACTAACACGAAATAACAATGACATGAACACAAAAGTTAATCCAATAGCCGCACTAAAATAATCATTAATCAATATCAATCATCAACGTCAGTTACTTATCAATATCAATCATCAACATCATACTTGAAAATATACACACAAGGGTTCAAGCAATAACGGTGCAATTGGTGTGATTTTTCGTTGTTAATGGATAATTGAAGAGCCGTAGAATGGCATAGGCGCGGTAATATTATTATTACCGTGAGATAGGGTAGGTGCTTTTTCAACCACCTTGAATAAAGTGTTTGTATAACGCTTGGGTAAAAAGAAGCAAATAGGAATCTGATTTCATTTAATGTATTTTATTTAGCTCATCATACTTTAATTACACCTATTTGTTAGATAATATATCAGTTGGGAACTCAGTTCTCGAAGTTGTTGACGAGTACATCTACCTGGGACAGACAGTCAAACTAGGCAGGTCCAACTTCGAGAAAGAGGTCAATCGTCGAATCCAACTCGGCTGGGCAGCGTTCCGGAAACTTCGCGAAGTCTTCTCGTCAAAAATACCTCAGTGCCTCAAGACAAGAGTCTTCGACCAATGTGTGTTACCAGTGATGACTTATGGCACTGAAACGTGGTCTCTTACTATGGGCCTCATAGATAAGCTCAAAATCGCACAACCTATGCTATGGAGATAAGCTATGGAGAGGGCTATGCTCGGGGTTTCTCTACGTGATCGAATCAGAAATGAGGAGATCCGTAGAAGAACGAAAGTCACCGACATAGCTCAGAAGATTAGCCAGTTAAAGTGGCAGTGGGCAGGGCACATAGCACGCAGAACAGATGGCCGATGGAGCCGAAAGGTTCTGGAGTGGAGACCACATACCGGCAAGCGCAGCGTAGGTCGTCCACCGACACGGTGGACAGACGACCTGAGGAAGGTCGCAGGACGACGTTGGATGCAGGCCGCTTCCAACCGGTCCTTTTGGAAAATCATGGGGGAGGCATATGTTCAGCACTGGACGTCCTACGGCTGAGATGATGATGATGATGAGATAATAAAGCTTCGAATTGACAAGTTTTGAGCTATGGTCAATAAAACGAAAAATAAATTTGCGTATGTGGAAAATAAAGTCTCAAGTATTAACGTAGCACGTTACATAAAAATTCTTGGGACTTCTATATAGGAAGTGCGTTTTTAAGTATATAACTAATCAATTTCCAAGATCCTCCGTAAATAACGTAACGGCGCAATTGATGCACAGAATTTGCAATCCTATTTTGGTTGGTCCTTGATACCATGTTATCGTGGTGTCGCCAGTTCGTACATACTATCATTATAAATATACTGTAGATAGTGTTTGCCTGTTGTTAATATACAGTTGATATTATTACTATGCCTAAAACATTCTGGTAATTTATGAAATAAATTCTACACTGTGCTTGGTCAGAGTATTATTATATAGAAGAATATGCGTAGAACCGGTAATGTATAAAATAAGTTTTTAAACTGACATGGTCACTAATGCAAGAATTAACTATAGAAACAGGATATTTACTCGTAAACATGGTGCATGCAACTGTGCCGAAATATCCGGTAGGTCCCATTTCTTCTATGGAACATGACGTAATAGAACAATTTGAGAAAATATTGTCCCTTTTTATACTATAGAACAGTTTGTACTTTTTGTCTCAAATTGTTCCATAGAACAAACTAAGCATATGAGTATTTATTGATAGTGAACTGTACTTGGTATTAACGTCAGTGATAAAGGCGCGCTCGTACCCTGATTAAAGAAAAAGTAGAATTTTTAAACACCTAGTGTAACGAAACAGATCGATAGTATATTATGAAAAAAATACAAAGGTTAGAAAAGGAATAGAAAAAGAGTAATAACCAAATAGAAATCACAAATTTAACTCTCTTTCAGTAGAAAAAAATCCTAAATCCACAAAAATAAACTTTCACGTCCAAACTCTCAGAATTTTCAGCGATAACACTATATTTTTTTTAGGTAATACTTAGTCAAAAATTATTTTAAAATTGGGGTTTCACCGCGTCTTAATATCATTCACGTCTTATATATCTTATCATGGAAGAATTTGGGAAAAGCGATTCCCATTTAGTTCTGTGCATTCACAGACAAATAAAAACAGGAGCAAATGCTAGTATGTAGTTTTATAGTACAAATAGGGACAATATTCTCTCAAATTGTTCTATTACGTTCCATAGAACAAGTGGGACCTCACAATAAATACAATACATGGTACATATCTCGTTTCTAAAGTTAATTCTTCCAAGGTATAAAATATAAGTATATAATTACGTACTATTATGTTACCTATCAAAGACTTCAGGCTCAATTTTATGCAAATAAAGCGGTCAAAGAAAAGCCAATCCGAGTTCAGACGACAGACATATAGGTAGATTCCATATCATATTTATATAGGATCGAAGTTCATAATCTCGACAGTTATGTACACACACATCAGCAGGCATCATGATGCGTGCATGTGTGTGTACTTATACTTACTACAACTTGTATACTTTGTAAACTATATAAGACACTGATTGACCATTGAATCAACTGGGCATTGAACAGAATGATAAAGCATTTAAACAACGTTTGATTTACTTATATGTAAAGCCAATATATGACTACCTACGTACATATATCAGTTTAAATCGTTAAATATGTCATAAAAATATGCACTTAGGTAACTTATGTACTAAACAAACGACGCTTTCAGAAAGTGATGGATAAGGAACATGATAAAATCCATCAGTCAGAGGAAAATTTATATCTGACACAGTTTTTATATTTAATCATCACCTAAATCCCTTATCTGAAAGATCATCCATAAAGGCTACCTTGAGATAATATCACTGATAACGGAAAGTACCCTATCACTTCCTATTATTAATATAAACGGAAATGTATCTTTGTTTTTTACAACTCTCGCTGGATGAATTTGAATGAAATTTAGTAAGAAACTGCTTAAGCCATGATTCCGCCCGAGGAAGAACTCTAGGACAAAAAAAATTGTGATATTGACAATAACAAAAATATATCAAACGAGGGAATGATTTTGTATTGACTAATTAATATTTGTAATTATAATTCGCAGATAATTTAAGATGTCCTTTATTCCCCCGTGCTATCCAAAAAGTGAATGATACCGACACTGACCACAGAGTACCTATAAAACTTAGACTCGATCATAGACTACTCAGTACAACCATTTGCTAGTGCAAAAACGATTATCCATTTTAAATAATTAGTTAAACCTAAACGAATTTAAAAGTAGTTATCTCATGTAGCTTATTTATCAAAATACAATTGAATATTATAAAGATATTAACTAAATTATGTGGGTACCTAACTGTATTCTACCCATAGTCATTTTATACTATTGTGACTAACTGGCGGCGGTATCTGAAGGTATACTACACAAAACTGTAATAACTATAACTTTTAATTGATTTTAAAATACATAACATCTCGTCGACACTTACATTTTTAATTTTGGGCATTATATACGTCACAAAACGAGTCTTCACTAGTGAATCTTCACTTGACATATTTATTTTGCTCACACGATTAAGAGGATTGCATACTTTCCATGCTACGAGTAAAAGAGAAAACTGTTTTCTACCTCTTAACATTGTCCGATTTCAGTGTTTTTTTTTATAAAATAATGACATTGTTTACTTTGCCCGTACGTTTTGATTTTTTCAATTTTTTTTAAGTTCTAATAAAGGAAATTTATAGTAATTTGAAATACTGAAAAAATCAAAACGTACGGGCATAGTAAACAATGCCATGATTCCATGAAAAAAAATCACTGAAATTGGACAGTGTTAAGAGGTAGAAAAGAGTTTTCTCTTTTAGCATGGAAAGTATTAGCTATGCAATCCTCTTAAGTTCCTAGATTTGGCCGACTATTGCATTGTCACCCATAAAGTATACATGGAGATAAAAATGACTAGATTTTCAAGGTTTGAAGGTAATTTAAGGGGAGTATGTTTGTACACTATGACCTAAGGTACAAATATTGAGTACTATGAATTAGTTTCGGCTTCTTACTAACTGTTTTTTTTTCGAGATAATAAGTATTATGAAAACTACAGTCGGTTCCAAAAATAACGGGTCAGTCACATAAACCCGAATATCTCCCGAACTACGTATGCCATCCTAATGAAACGAAGACTGTTCAATTGAGAATTTAATTATACAGATAAAAAATAAAATAAAACTTAGTTACACCCACAATATTAATCTTAAATTAAAAAAAAACTAAAGTAGTCATATTTTTCTTAAGATTACATTTTTTTTATGATTGTTTTTTTGCTGTTTTTCATCACTTTCTTCATTTAATACTTTGTATTGCCTCCACGAGCTCTTCTGACAGCTTCCAGGCGATTAGGCATGCTGTACACCAAATTTCGGAGCCGGTGCTGAGGAATACCTTCCCATTCCTCCACCAGTGCTTGTATGAGCTCGGGAAGCGTGATTGGTGGGGGGTTTCGACCTTTCACGCATCTCTGAAGCTCGTCCCAGGCGTGCTCGATGGGGTTTAAGTCCGGGCTTCGCGCTGGCCACTGCATGAGTTCGATACCGACCTCTTCAAGGTAGTCATGTACAATTCTGGCGGTATGGGGACGCGCATTATCATGCATTAATATGCCATGCCGGTCCATCCTGGCCATGAAAGGACCTACATGTTCATTGAGGATCTCTTCCACGTACCTCTCTGCATTTAGAGTTCCATTTTGAATGAGCACCAGCTCGGTGCGGGCCTCAGCAGAAATCCCAGCCCAAACTTGTACGGAGCCTCCACCGTACGCCACTTTTTCCTCCACACACGCTTGATGGAAGCGCTCCCCTGGTCTTCTGTACACCAACTGCCTACCATCATGCTTATAAAGCATGAATTTAGACTCGTCCGTGAACATTACCCTAGACCAATCGTCTAGTGTCCAGTTTAGGTGTTCGCGCACGTATCTCTGTCTTGCAATTCGATGTCCCCGTTCCAGTTTGGGGCCATTTGCGGGCCTCAATGGTTTCAAATTTGCTTCAGCAAGACGTCTTCTTACTGTTTGAGCGCTTAAATTGCCACCTCCAAAGCGAATAAAGTGAGTTTTTAGACCAACAGCAGTTTGAAAACGATTTCGGAGCATTGTAGCCACCAGTTGTCTGTCTTCCCTGGCCGTTGTGCATCTTGGTCTGCCATTTCCTGGTCTTCTAAGGTGTGATCCGGTCTCTTGGTACCGCTGGACTACCCGCTGAACAGTCGACAAAGATACACCAATGTTTCTGGCTGTTTCACGCTGGCTCCGCCCAAGTTCCAAAAAAGTTAGGATTCTGGTACATTCCTCTAGCGTGACTGCCATGCTTCACCTCACAGAATAATAAATATGCACGTGGAAGACGTTCACGATAATTTTTTTTGTGACAGAATAGAAATGGAAAGCATCCATAATGACATGAAACAAAAATTTTGTTTTTAAAAATAGTCATTTTTTTAAATTTTGTTTTTCTAATGAAGTTTTTTTCATCAACCAGTTTAAATAATATGCTATTAGAAGCGCAACTAAAAAGTCTTTATTCTGTTTTTTATTTCATTGATCTAGCTTTTACAGTTCTGGAGGTATTTCAATTTTTGTGACTGACCCGTTATTTTTGGAACCGAGTGTAGATAGACGCGCTTTACCTGGAACGAGTTCAGCTGTAATATATTAGAAACCAAAAATAAAAAACAAGTTTAATATTATGGAGTTTACATTCAGACAATTTTCTCCTTTTCGTATATTTTCAAATGATTAAATAATTATAATAAATTATTAATTTACTGTCAAAAACCTTATTACAAACTTTTTTAATTAACTGTTTTACTACTAGATGTAAGATGTGATTATGATAAGAGCGAGTGGCAACTCTATCGGATAAGTCACAATTAAATACATTTTATGGCTAGAAAGTAGTTTTCCGTGCACATGTAAATACCGTGAGTTTCACACCCAGCTTGTTTATCTGCATGATCTGCATGATCGAGAAGCATGCTATTTTTCTGTTTAACTATTGGTAATGAAAAATACGGAAATTTTCACGTTTTTACAGACGTAAACCAGATGTTAGCTTCCAAGTATCACAGAGGGCAATATAGGTAATAGTTATTTGTGCAACGAGAGAGCTAAGTTCGTTTTTGTTAAAAGTGGCAAGCGATTTGAGTTATAATTTTGAGTGTAATGAATTTTCCAGATGCACAAGAAACAAATGTGTTTGGTGACCACTTGTCTTTACTTGACAAGCGTGTTAATCGATTACCGATATCTATATACATATATATAAAAATGAACCCCTATTTCTCTTGGTCACGCTATAAAATTTTTCTTTTTGAGAACGGGTTTACCGATTTCAATCATTTTTTTAAAATGAATTCTAATACTTCGTAAGAGGTTCTGACATAAAAAATAAGAAAATAGTTTATGGCAAGGCAAGGCCGAATGCGCTTTAAAACTGTAGCCGAGCCTACTACTCGAACGAAGACACGGGCAGTCCCTAGTAAATCTATAAATAATAAATGTAGGTCAAGGTTCGCCGCATAATAGATTGAGTATATCAATATATTCAATATATACCATATCAAAAATAGTCCTGTAGACGGTTTTCATTTTTAAACAATCACAGCTTTAAATTAAATTGACAATGGAATCTCTCTGATGTAACAAATTTAAAATGTCATGTGATTTATCACCTATTTTGATTCCTTAAAAATACTACTCAATTTTATAATTACTTGTTTTATTAAATTAATTCACACTAGTTAGCACAGCGGCTTCGCTCGCATGGTGTAGTGGCGAGAGAATTATTCTTTAAATTTCAATAACGTTTCTATTTGTCGAAACATAACATTTGTAAGACCTATTGTAATTCATATGATGCAATAAACAAATAAATGAATACATATAGGAACGGTATAATACCCCTTCCAAAATAAGGAGGTAAAACATCCATCGTCATTTCAATTAATATAATATATCTGGGTATAAGATATCTTTGATCGGAATTATGTAGCGGTAGCAGACAAATTGTAGCCTGCGAGTATAATATGAACGCCATTTAAATAGTATTTAGTAGCTATTATGACCCGTAGGACTAGTGAATTAGACAACTGATTTCCCCATCCGTTATATGATTATATTAATATTTCTGTGTCATTTCGAAATAACTTTGCAAAATGTGTACCTATCTATCATTGGAAAATAAATTTCAATGACTTTTCCTTTTATGAGTTCCCCATGACAAACTTGAATAAATAGTATTATGAAATAATGTGACACTTAACGTCATAAATGTGCATTCAAACGAATTTTATGATGATTTTATATATGATTTTATTTTTGAATATATAGGGTGGTTATTTTGAGAATCCTGATAAATAAGGATAAATCCTGTCATGGTATCAAATACAGTAAAGTCTTTAGAGATACGTATAAACTTATGCTTTGGAGTCAATGGAAAACATTTTGAGCAACTTATTAGTCAGGTAAAATTGAGATATTAAACGAAATTTGTAAAATAAATACTATTTCCTTTCTTTTTTATTAATTTATTTCTTAGCGATCTTTATCAGCAACATAATCCATTAATTCAATAATACAGAATGCCTTTTTTTTGAAAATCATTCGGTTCGATTTCCGTCAAAAGTAAAAGATTAAAAAAACTAAATATGCAGTTATTGTTTTGTTATAAATCGAGGGCATCTCTCCTTTTATGATTTTTCTCTAACTCTCGTGGTTCCGGACTTGGCCATGGCCGTCCTTTTCAAAAAACCATCCTGCATATAATTTGTTAGGATATAACAAAGCATATTCTGTGAAAATTTCAGCAGGCTAACTATTACGGTTATTATTAATAGAAAGAGATGTAACGCTTTTTAAAGGTAATACAGACAGGCGGACAGACATACGGAGAGTATAGTGATGATATGACTAACGGCCGGTCCCAATAATCTATCTATCGCCGGTTTACCTTACTAGAGTTACATATTTGACATTATTTGTATGGAAGTTATGTCAAATTTCTATCGGTAGTAAGGAAAACCGTGGATAGATAGATTATTGGGATCCTCCAATAGTGATATGATCAAGCTGTCTTGTACGGAATCACATGATAATGAATAAAACATAAAATAAATGCGAAAAAGTGTTTTATTAGCTTGAAATTAATTCTATTGTATAAATTCTTAATTTGAAACAGTTCAGTTCAGAATTTAAGAAACAAAAGAATTTTAATACAGTAACCATATTTTACACACTTGTGCGTATATTGATATTTAAATGACGATAGTGTGGATGAAAAAATAATGTTTAGTTTGGTCATGACACGAGCGAGCTCAATGCTTAAAATAATTTACTTGACAGCTTTATATGGGCCAATTTATATTATAGAAGGAACTCGGGGCTTTGGTTATGCAACATTTGGCATAAACTACCTATCTATTTTTTATGGTTTTTCTATTATGACATTAATAAAACTTTATGCCCTTTTATACTTTCACACATTTTTTTCTTCAAAAATGTATTTATGGAAAAGTGTATTTTTAATGTTAGTAAATGCATATGAAAGTGTATGTACATATAACAAGACACAGTTTAAAAATGTCAGTCTGTTTGTTCCGGCTAAAACCAGAAACATCTAGACCATTTTGACGGTATTTTTCGTACAGTTTGCCCACAGTTACACAATTAACAAATACGGTCAGTACTTTTTACTAGTTTCGTCGTCTACTTTTATTTTTCCAATAAATAATATTTTTTGAAAAAAAAAAACAGTTTTACGGGATCACATAAACTACTTACAAATAGGTATTCAAAAATATTACATGATTTTAACAGGATAAAATAATGAAATACACACCTAACAACCAATCATAAAAAATTGCTCGGAAGAGCTGCGAAACTTTTGCTGTCACATGGACGCACGAGGGAACGCGGGGGTTTCAGACAGCCTTAAAAACAAAAACAGTATATTATCTTATCAATTATCTTCTTTCAAATCTGAGAATACCTCCTTAAAATATTAGATTAATATCAAAACTTTTTAAACATTGTTTGTAGATACGAGTAAGAAGAAAGTACTTACTTACAGAAACACGTGGAATGCTGCATAAAAGAATTGCCATGTTAAATTTGTATGTCGTTTAAATGTACTTCTATTGTATAAGTATTCAGCATCAATAAAGAAGACGACAAGTATGAATGTCTATTTGAAGAAGATACTTGGTGTAGGTACTTCAGTTATATTAAAATTGCCAGCTAAATAGATAATAATATTAATAAAAATAGTACATTGTAAAAAGCTAGAAATCGCTCCAAGTTTTCTACTGCTTTTTTTCGAGGATGGCTTTATTTATTTTGTAACGCAACAGTAGACTCTTTAAACTAAATTAATTAATATTTAGTGTTCTAAAGTGCGTCTTCAAGTAATAAATGTAATAAATTATTATGAATAATTTTTTGTAAGATTATTAAGCCCCAATAAACCTAAACCGAAACGCCAAACAAAAATGCTCTTGAAACAACACATTTAAGTATTTGGTGGAGATCTAATTGAACTTTAGTACTTTTCAATTATTATCATGAAGTCATAGTAGAATTTCCTAGAACTCATCAAACGGAACTAATGCACCACAGTATTGTCGAGTCTTTGATCTCTCTCTCAATGTCATCAAAGACAATTAAAATCGGACGAAAAGCAAGGTCGACGACGAATTAGAGTTAAATTTCTGGAAGTTTTCTCGTTTTACTTGTTTAGTTATGTATAGTAATAACATAAACCTAGATTGCACAACCAAAAGTTGGTTTATAGGTCGTTACTGTTCAGTTTTAGTTATGTAAGCCAGTAATAAAATATGCGAATATAACCTACGAATGTCGATATCTGCGATGATTTTAAATTTTAAATCTAATAGTAAAAACATAATAACAAATGTAAGGCAACATGTTTTAGGCGTCCTCACTACGCGTCACTACGCGACTCTACAGATTACTAATCTTTAAATTCTTTTTTTTACTTTAATTTTTCTGACACAATTGTCCCATGTCTTCTTATGTATGCTTCACGACAGCAACGCAAACCGACAAACCAACGAACATATCTTCGTGTAGTGTCATGTTGATGTCGTTAACCAGGATTACATTAGATTATCTATTTTGTGTCTGGTTCCGCGACAACTGAAGACATAATGCTGATGCTGTTATTGATATCGATTATGGTGTTTGTGTTGATGTTGGTGATATCGTAAGCGTTAGAAATGATGTTGGTGTTGATGTTGGTGCTGATAATGATGCTGATTATGTAAATAAGTGTACATGAGATCTAAATATTGATATTGTTTAAAAGGTCCAACGTAATTAAAATATAGGAACGCGAATAACATTCACATATTAAGATATAGAACAACTACTATTACATACATTTACAATTATATACATTTAAAGTATTATGTTTTGTATTGTCAAAAAGTTGGTTCGGTTTAAATACCGTTATATAAGCTTACTTCTCAGAATTAAAATCAGGTGATACCGGCATGATGAGAAAGGAGGATAAAATAAAATATGAACGTAACACTCGGTAATATTTTAGAGTTCCTTAGTCACTGGGAAATGTTTTATTTACAAGGGTAATGATTTTACTTACATGGTTAACGCATTGAAAAGGCTTATTATTGTTGACGTGTATCTTGCGCTTTACACTTCGTTTTGTCGGTCGGTTAAACCAGAACTGTAATAGTTTATTTATATACTCGTTTTATTTGATATTTCATTCACTACCAGATCTCCACTCAAGTCGAGATTCGAAATTAAGCCTCCGTCTGGAATATTAATCCTATTATTGTACGATATTATCTTAGCAATATTACTGTACCTGTAATTAATGGTACATATTTCTTTACTTTTACCTTATAAGAGTCACTCACTGAATGACATTTATATAGATTGCTCGTTGAAGCGACATTAATGTACTAAATACCAACAGGTAGTCAATCGAACATCGAACTGTAGCGACAAGAACCTCGATAAACGGGTGGCTTGTTTTAATATTTACATTGTGAAATGTGGTTTGAATGTTATATGACATTATTCAATGGTCTTATATTAAAAAGAAGTAGATATGTTACTCGCGTATAAATACGGCAACAACAAATGTGGTTGTTGAACTATATGTGCTATCCGTAGAATGACGCCTAAGAACCTCAGTAACATACGTTCTTGTATGCGCGAAAGCTGGGACAACATTGATTTCGCGTCAGTTCTAACATAAAGAATCTACCTCTTTTTAATATAAGATCATTGACATTATTACTTAAATAATGTTTCAATGACTTGTTCATGTTTATAACAGGACTATTATATTTTTCAACGCAGTAGTGTTATTTAGTCCTGTAGCAGTTGTCTCATTTATTACTTACTTAGTGGTTTTTGTGTAGCGTAGTAGTGTACAAGCTTAGATTAATGATTAGTCTACGCGCGCGCGCTTCGACCGAGAGCGAGACCAATTATTAATCTAAGTGTACTAGTATATTTTCATAAAAATAACTTATAGTTTCCAAGTTATTATTATTTATATATTGTTGGTTCTTTCAATAATGTTAAATGAAATAAGTATGCATATATTATTCAAGTTACTGTATTCGTACTTACATGTTCCGTGTGTTTACGCTTATATAGTTACCACTTGATTCAATACTAAATCATTATTTACGTTTTATTTCATGGACGACATGAATTCTTCGACGATATTTGTATATTATGCATTTAAAGCTCTGCTGGAGGTAGGTAGGTAGAAATGTTTGATACCTACACAAAAGTACCGTTTGTAACGTATAATGAGATTCCTAAAATTAATGAGAACATCTAAATGAAAATAAATTAGTCGGCCGGTCGGGCTCACACACTAATGCAATTTATTCGTTCTCATGACGATTCAAAGATTTCCATTCTTATTTTTTCAAGGATTAAAAACGCGCCAGAGCGACGACTTCTAACCGTTTGGTTCTATAAAAACCTCAAGGGCAGGAGTCGGGGACCCGTAGATTCTTGACCTCGAATCGTGTCTGGCTGGCCCCGCATGTTCGCAACTTTTTTTCAACCTATTAAAAGAACGTTACCCTGCCGTTGCTTCCTAACACGGATTATTATCTGATCTACGGGTTTGTAACCGAAAAATCGATATCTATAAACGGAAATACGTTATTGTACTCTTAATGTACATGTTCTACAATGGGTTGGTAAGAGACGTAAAGCATACAACAAAAGCGTACACAATCAAGCATAGTTCAGAATCTAAAAAATAAATAAAAATTAAGAGACAGTGTTTACAGGTAGAATACAAATAATATAAAATTAGAAAGAAAAAAACTGACTTCCATTCTATTATTGAAGATACCCATTTAAATCTTAAGGCATGCCGTGATCATAAATTATTATCTAAAAAATAACTGCTCAGATCTTGATCAAATTTAAATGGATACATGAAATAGGAAAGCAGGAAAATATGATTAAGTGAACCATATGAGAAGCACCAGCTTTTAAATAAAATAATAACATCCAAAATTCGTTAACTTAGAAAAGAACTCTGAAGTAAAAATATAAACGAAATAAAAGAATTTTTTTTTTAAGTTGTGTCAAAAACCAAAAAAAATGAGATGGCCACTAATCCACTTGATCCAACTAGAAATAATACAGAGGTCTGTAATAAAAGTCATATTTCAAAAGCTAATTTACAGGAGCTATGAGAGTTACGAGTAAGCACTCCTAACTCTCATAGCTCCAAGAACAAATTCTTTTACATCGTCTCACTCAACAAATACTATATCACAAAATCGAGATCGAAACACGTCGTAAGGTTCTTGCTGTGCAAACCGGGTTCGCAAAGCGTTTAAGTTACTAAATGTAAAAAACTAACACCGAAATGGCACAAATTAAAAAAACCTTTGACGTTAAAGTAAGTGGCTAGTTTCGTATATCAGTGGACCTAGCACGAA
Organism: Selenia dentaria; assembly: GCA_917880725.1. Taxonomy (NCBI): domain Eukaryota; kingdom Metazoa; phylum Arthropoda; class Insecta; order Lepidoptera; family Geometridae; genus Selenia; species Selenia dentaria. The sequence goes on along the minus strand of OU862888.1, from coordinate 11,043,286 downwards.
TAACTGCGTAACGGTAACGTAACGTCAAACTGTCACTTATCTAGGGCAACTGTGACACAGATAACTTATAGTTCGTTCGACAAAGCATGACTGTGATGACGCGTTGACGTTTGCGATACGAATCCATTTTCGCAAATTGTTTGTGCTACGATCTCTGACTTTGATTCCCTTTTCGTCCTTCCGAAATAAGTTTACCTACCTATTGATGCACAAACACGGTATATGTGTGAGTGTGTAAAGGAACCCTTTACACACTCACACATATCCATACAAGAAAGATTATATTAGTCTTGTTTACACAACACAGTTACGTTCTTTGAAAAATTGTGTACCTATCCGTTGATGTTGCCCAGTAGATTGTGAGTGCTGGCTTTATTATTACCTAATAGTATTTATGAGTTTGTATTCCTTCTCTATATAATATCTACTACAGCAAATTAAACTACTATTACTAGGTATGCAAATTAAAATATCTGCCAGTAGTTTAATAAGAATATTTTCTAATACTTTTAGTTACAATTAAAAAGCTACTTACAAACAGAACTCCAAACTAAACCAGCGAACTAAAACCTAATTATTTGTTAATTGTGGTAGTTCTTATTCTATTCATATTAAAGTCCAAACTCGAAAAACGCACGCAAATATGGATGCTTAAATTTGTAATTTCTGTTCAATTGTGGGTAAGTTTGGCGCAAACTTAGTCGCCATGTAACTTCGTGCTGTCTAAACTAATGTATAATTACCCAAAATTCAATAGAATAATCATATTTTAATATACATAACATAGTTTAGAAGTTTATTTATTTCAGTTCGTTAGTTAAGTTTGGTGTTCTGCACAATCGGATTTCTACCATTGTCCCAGTTGCTATGGTGATCAATTACCTTTCATAGCAGATAGACACAAGGAGAATGTACATTAATAACAACGTCTTTTGTTTTGTTACATCTTCATGTAACATAACAATAAGTCATTGCACAAAAATATTAAAACGCATCTGAATTGACTACCTTGTTCTTGTAACTAACGTAAATTCTTGTTTACAGTAAACGCGGTTGGACAAATTACGTTGTTTACTATTTGGCAACGATATTTAAGGCTATTTTGTTTGAGTTAGTGCCAAATGCACATATTGCCAAATGAAATAACAATCCAGACAAAGCTATATGTTCCTAGTTCACTCATAGGTATGTCGTCTAAGTCTGGAGCTATATTTGACACTACCAAATTTCAATTTGCATTCAGTCCTATGCTACCTATGCAACAAGTACAACTTTACTTCAATACTGTAGAATATAAAATCACAAAGCACTTTAATTAAGAAACAGCATGCAATGTTTGCCACAGCTGCTTGCGTGTTAGTGAGAGAGATGCCAGAGAAGATATTAGTCACGAACCATTTAGAAAATGCATTCGGTACAAATATCAGTATGTACAATAGTTGTCAACTATATACCTATATGATTTTATCTAGACTATGATTGATAACATTTCTTGCTTGTACCAAAATAAATTATCTGCTTTGTACTAGATACTACTAGGGTACTTTATCAATTAAGAATGTGGAACTAACTGAGTCACGGTCAATGTAATGCGTACGTTATAAATTACTCTATCGAAAATTTATTGCGTAAACCAATTCCATAGTCGTATCTAACCCATCCTCATATATTATTTTTATTACCGAGTATTCAATACTTAGGTAACGATTATACCTTACCGTTTTGTTACATCACATTGACGTCATAACTGACCGGAATCCTCGATCATAAATGGGTCAGCTTTCCACTTTCGACTTCACGTTACATCAAACAGTGATATATAAATGTTTTTTTTCTTTTGAAAATATGTTATTTATCTGAATTGTAGACTTTATTGCTATAGACGATCTTATGTAAGTTTAAAATATTAAGGTGTCAACAGAATCCGTGATTTGGTAAAATAGATGTCTCAAATTTTTTTATCATAGTTTGACTTGGGCGATACGGAATTTGAGTAAATTAGATTAAATTAACAGCACTCTGTTTATGGGTCACCTCAATTGCATAGGTAACTAGATACGTCTAGCCGTGTTCTGATTTTTGCTATTCTCAGAAAATCGAATAGAATTTAGTTTTTAAATTTATTTGCACAAAATATTGAGAACTTTCACGTAACTGTAACAAATGAAGTGTCTTGACTGACAGACTGCAAAAGTAGGGCAAATTATTAAATCATTCATACGCTTTTTCTGATTTCGCCTAGTCTCGGCTGAGTCTCAGCTCATAAGACATAAAAATTTAGATAGCATTTTCATTTTGGGCTTATGACGTATATGATACTGATTTATAAATAAATTAGAAAAACAATTTGAAGCATTATGTTACTCTCTACTTACATAACATTTCCTTCAAGGTAAATTTAGCTCAACTGGCATTCTATATTTATGCCTAGATTTGCCGTTGTCCTTAATCTAGTTCCCGATACGGATATTTTATGTAGCTTGTTCAATTTCGCGATAAAACACGACCTACTTATTGGTACAAGTGCCTTGTTATCGTATTGAAATCCATAAAATATAAATGATATTTTTTCGAATAATACTGAAACTCAAGCTCTCAATTAATTACCACACAGCTTTGTAACAAAAAGAAGAAATAATATCGAAACTACGATATTATAAATAGAACTTAAGACCAGTCTTGATGCTAGATGCTCTAGATTAAGAGATGGAAGAAAGTCCAAGCATTAGCTAAATAATTTTACTATTCAGAACTATAAGCCGGAAGATAAGAACATGAATCCGGGTTAAAAACGCAGTATGTTATATCCTTAAAGTAGTTTTAGATGGCGGAAAAAACCCAACAATTTCTTTTTGTTTAATTTTCCTAGTTAACTACGAGTATTTCTTATTAGAGTTTTTACGTGTAGTAGTGGTAGATTACTTTGATATATTATGATTTTCTATAGCTATGACTAAATCATGAATACAAACAACAAGGATGTTGGTACGTGATTTTCTAATGGAGTGAGTCAGTCAAAACTACTGACATGCTAATGTTTTCTATAAATGTTAAAAAGAAAAATCATGCAAGCTTATGTTCCATGGTAAGAATCGTCTCATCTGAACCGTTAAGATATAACATGACGCCTACTTTAAATATGTTTTGAGTCAGTTGAGTCAAGTCTTATATCAATGGCTGAATTAGACGACACCGTCAAGCTTCTGCCAAATCATTATTATTATCTTCTTCTGTTACTACGCGGTGGGTCCCCTATCTCGCTCTGTAAGTCTTGTTGCTATGTTCGTAAGACTGTTAGTAATGTCACAGATTAAATTATACCTAATGATATTACTCGAAGGTCAGTTGTTACTACCGTCGCTGTTACTACCTATTATATACTATTATGTTACATACCTAGTTTAAGTTTTATTTAAATATTTGTTGAAACGTTTAATTAGTTTCTGAATATTTACAAGTAAATATTATTTTGGTTCTAAAGACTACCCTCATTCTAATATACTCGGGTAGCGTTGACTGATATTACTTATAGATAAATACGTACCTTTATCAGATAATATGTATTTTGTAATACAATGTATATTTGATACTACATTTGAATTGCTGGGTAGTGGACTAATACAGCAGCTGTAAATTCGTTCCTTTTATACATTATACCATAACAGGTAATTTTAAGTTTTATAAGATAAATTATACTTTTTAAACAAGTAACGGGTTGTTTTTTTTATTATATTGTATTATTAAAGCTATAATATATGTTTAAGTAAAACAATGAAATTATATTCAATACGCATTTTCCAAATGCAACTTAAATGATATAAAACGAAAATGTTTTAAAATAACAGTTGCCTACTATTTGTGTTCTATAACACTATTATGCACAGTAAGTTGAGCGACCGCGACGATAATGCATCTTTAATTTAATTTCATTATTGAGCTCCAGACTCGCACGTCACAGTCTGATGAAATTACAGTTATTGTCTTCTCATCAACAGTTTCATTGACTTTTGTTTGGACAGATGGGAAAAGAACATTGAAGGTTACGTGCACATCTTCAAGTGCCGTGAAGGGAAGTTATTATCGTATAGTATTTAAATTATGATTGAGGAAAGACGGAACTCCAAGTGTGTCCTTTCCTTCTAACAGTTTATTCACCTTTGTCGACGTTTTTAAGGTTCCGTATAAATTGTATGTTTGGCATAAATAATAAATAAAACATGTACGAGTATGTGGGGCGGCAAAATACGGAACCTACGGTGAATGGATGCGGTCCGCAATTAGACAGTTTTTAGTTTTTATTTCAATAAACCAACCTTTGCTGATTCTCTGCCCTAACGCTCTTGATTAAACACAAACAGTAAATAACTAAATATATATAAGATAAGTAGTGCAACTTTTATCCCCTCAACAAGTAATATGAGATAAATAACAAAATATGAAATAACAGATGAGTCTGGTAGAACGACTTGACAATGAATGGTTTGAATAAGCACTAGGTCTTCCCGAAGCAGTTGCAGTGTCGCCTATATATCACATCATATAAGGTACAATAAACATTTTATTTTATGCTTTAAATGCGAATGTTTGTTTGTTTTTAAGCGTATTTGTTGCCACTCACTTCGGAAACAGTTTGATAAAATTTGATGCATTCGTTTGTCATATCATCATAGTTTGATAATATGATCCCTTTTTATTTATATGTACTGAGCAGTTCTCGAGGGAGCGCGATTTAATCAATTTCGACGCGAGCAAACCTGCGGGCGAAAGCATAGTACATTTACAGCCCACATCCAGAACGTAGACTAGATAAAGAAGGGGCCTAAAAATAGGGATTGGGCTGGGGTGTGGTGCGAGGAGAGGGCGCATGCAGGGTAGTGGTACGGAGGTGAATCAATAGGTCGTGGCGTGGGGATAGCAGACCGCATTGTCCCCAACTAACTCCAAAAATATGCATTTCTAATAGGGATGTCCAAAACAATTCCATAATATTTTTTTAACATTTTATGAATCCTTTGCAATTTAAATCCTGACTGGTGCACATGCACGCCTTTTCAGTATTACTACACTGTTTTGTTACACGCTGTATAATTAATGTTATTTCTTGAATTCATAGCTAGAAAACGTGGTTATCTAGTATAGACCTATGCCGACACTGTCAGTGTTTCAACGACGTGATGTTATAAATTTGGATATAGGAGATAATGGAGATAGGATAAGATCGTTCCAATGAACTACGAAATTGGATAGCTGAATTAATGGCTGAACTTGAATCTATACGTGGTTTCATATGGGGGTCAAGTCACTTATCTCCGGAAGAGGAACAGGGCACCCTTCAAAGAAATTCTACATGTGGCCACCTGATGGTGCCAAGTATCACCGCAGTGTCAGAGATACTGGCGTGAAGGGCACTGTAGTATGTGAAATTACTGGGTGAAAAATACTCAAAAGCTAATGTCTAAAGGAGACGATATAGGTCAGTATCACAAAAATATTTAATGATTCAATCACACTTTGGATGATACTACAACTGCAATTAAAAGATTAAAATTTACTAAATCTAGTAATAAATTGTACACAAATTGTTTCATAGCTGCTAAGCTCAGTAGAATCTTTCTAAAATGGCGGATAGTAGAAATTATTCTACATGTATGACATGACCAATTCAATGTATCACGTTTTACATTCACGTGTCTTCTGAATTTAAGAACGGCTGTCGTCGGTCAATGATTCAAAATATCAGATTCCCAGACGGAAACGTCATTTGAATTATATGGTTCATTTACCTAATATATTTGTTCTAGACTTCTAGAGGACTAAAATTAATGTATCTTTTATTTTACTGACCAGTCTATCTCCTTATATGTTATTCTACGTATTTTAATGTTTTAATGTTATTTTGACGGTTTAACTTACGCGGTGCGTATAGTCGAATATCTCGATCGGTTTCGTGACCGTCCGGGCCACTTCTTCATGGGTTCTACGTATAGCATTCATATGCATTTTTTTACTTTCTGGTTTATCTCTAATATGTATGAGTAAAAAGTAAGTAAAAAAAACTCAAACATATTTGAATGGCCGGTTGGCGTAGTTGGTAGCCGCCCTGCCTTCTAAGCCAGTGGTATCGGGTTAGATTCCTAGACAGGTTAAACATTTGTGTCCATGAGCATGTCTTTTTGGCCTGTGTCTAGGTGTGTATATCTTTCCAAGTATGTATATCAATCATCAGGTTATCATAGTACAGGTTTTGCCTAGTTTGGGACCTGAACACCTTGTGTGGATGTTGTAAAAAATATATATGTTACTCGTTATTATTATCATTTAGTCAGCGTATAACCCAACTTAAATAACCTAAAGTAAAAAAAATAAACATGATTCAGTAGATATATAACAATTACGTATAAATACATTCATATTTATATTATGAATACATTGTTATGCCGTATTATTCCTTCCATAATAATTGGACTATTCTATATAACCTCACAATTATGTTGTAGGAACCGATTAAAAGATGTGGTGGCAATAGCATTGCTAGAGACGAAAGACATAACTCTTGAAATGTAGAAGAAAGAAATTGGTTTATAGGCATGAGTGAAAACGACAACGGTGATTTGGTTGAGATATCAAACCAAAACCAAAAATTGATTTAAAAGTGTTTTAGGATTTTTGGACAAAAAAACTTGAATTTTTTTTCAGGCTCGTTTATGAAATAGATCTTATACTTTCGCGGCTGTACTTGTGCCCACTGAAAATGTAAGGTTCGATGCCATGGGAATAACATGGTGAATGCTTCATATTAACATAAGTGTTGCTCTGGCGAGACTCGACGTGATGGGCACCTATCGTTTACGCCTCTGCGGATTCCAGTATAATAACCATTTTTATATTCAGAAAAAATATTTAATCCGTGTCTCTTCTTTCAAATACAGGTACAGAAGACGCCACTACATGTAATGTAAAGGTGCGATGGTTCAGGCAGTATTTATAAAATGTATATGAAAGAATACGAGGTACCTCCATAAATATTTATTAACTAAAAAAAAAAACGATATTAAAAAATATTTAGTGACACTTCCGCTGAAAAGAAAACAATGATTTTGGCCTATTTGGGGGCGTGCACCACCCTCCCTCCCGCATAAAATGCTAATAGGAAGAATACAAAATAAAAAACACAAGAAACCCCAAATAAACCAAAACAGATTCGACACGTGTTTCGCCTCTACACGAGGCATCCTCAGGAGATGTTGACTCGTCGAGCGCTAGACCGACAGTGACCCACCTTACTTCTAAATATTTTTAATATCGTTTTTTTGATAATGGATTTCCGCAAAGTAACGCCTGAATCAATAAATTATCATTTATTAACTACTTAGCGACTGCCCGCGACTTTGTTCGCGTAGTAAGCTCTGCCTTCGGACTCGCCATAACCTCCGATCTTTTTTTGGTTTATCTTTCATAAGCACCTTCTCCTGACAATAGTTAACACAACAAAATAAGAATAATAGAGATTGTTCCATTCGTTCTCAAGTTATAGCGTGACCAGGAGAAATCCATTCCATATATATATGAAAGCGAAAGGTCACTCACTCACTCACTCACTAACATTTTTGCATGGGGGTTCTTTTTAGGATGTAGGTGACGATTTTATGAAATTTAACCCCTAAGGGTTTTTTTGGGGTTGATAGTTTGTATGAAACTTCGTTTACTGCGAGTGCTAAAAGTTCAAAATTTTGCATGGGGGTTCTTTTTAAGACGTAGGTGCTCACTAAGACGGGATTTTATGAAATTCAACCCCCAATGGTTTTTTTGGGATTGAAAGTTTGTATGAAACTAGAATCGGGCCACCTTATGTACTTCCGAGAGGGAGACCAACAATCCCAAGGTGGCGTTGGGTTTCTGGTAAACAAGTCCCTTTCTGACAACGTTGTGGAAGTGTCCAGTGTGTCGAACAGGGTAGCGTACCTTATTGTAAAGCTCACCGAGAGGTATAGCCTCAAGGTGGTGCAAGTGTACGCACCGACCTCGACACACTCGGACGATGAAGTGGAGGATATGTTCGATGACATATCGAGGGCCCTCCACTTCACTACAAAGACCCAGTACACCGTTGTCATGGGGGACTTTAACGCTAAAGTGGGAGTACAGAATTTCGGCGAATCGGTAGTAGGATGCCATGGCTTTGGACGCAGAAATCATAGGGGGCAAATGCTCGTCAACTTCCTCGAACGGGAGGGGCTCTTCTTGATGAACTCCTTCTTTAAGAAACAGCCCCAAAGGAAGTGGACGTGGCTAAGCCCCGACACTAGGACTAAAAATGAGATTGACTTCATCATGACGAATAAAAGGCACATATTTAGAGATGTCTCCGTGATCAACAGGTTCAATACCGGTAGCGATCACCGACTTGTCCGAGGCTCTCTGAATATCAACTTCAAGGCGCAACGTGTCCGTCTGATGAAGTCCAGGCTCCGACCAACACTGCTCCAAACCATTGCAGGATCTGAAACATTCCAGCTAAACCTGGAGAACCAATTCGCTGCCGTGGAAACCACCACAGACGTAAACCAGAACCTCGAAAATGTGACTCGGGTCCTCAGGGAAGAAGGTACGAAATTTTGTTACATGCAGCGTAAGGGCAAGAAGTCCAAGCTTTCAGAAAAGACTTTGGGGCTAATGAAGGAACGACGTGAAAACCCACCCATCACTTCGTCAGAAAAGCGGACTCTAAACCGAGAGATCAACAAGAACGTACGACACGACCTCCGGTGCTTCAATACTCTTTCGATCGAAAGAGCGATCGAGCAGAATCGGGGGTCAAAGGTGTTCGTACAATCTCTTGGAAGAAGCCACCTGACGAAGTTGACCACAGCTAGTGGAGAAGTCGTTTCTTCGAAGCCGGCAGTCCTTTCGGAAGTGGAGAACTTTTATGGCCGATTATACGCATCGCATGCATCTCGACCTGATCCCGAAAATGATCCTAGAGCCACGTTAACACGCCATTTCACCGAAGACTTGCCAGAAGTCAGTATTGGCGAAATCGAGATCGCTCTTGGACAGCTTAAAAATGGAAAAGCCCCTGGAGAGGATGGCGTTACAACAGAGCTACTAAAAGCAGGAGGTAAACCCGTACTGAGGGAGCTCCAGAAGCTTTTTAACGCTGTCCTGTTCGAAGGGAGAACTCCAGAGGCGTGGAGTAGGAGTATGGTCGTCCTGTTCTTCAAAAAGGGAGATAAGACCCTGCTGAAGAACTATCGACCCATATCCCTTCTAAGCCACGTCTATAAGCTGTTTTCAAGAGTGATCACGAACCGTCTTGCGCGTAGACTCGACGAATTCCAACCACCGGAACAGGCTGGGTTTCGGAGCGGATACGGCACCATAGACCACATTCACACAGTGCGGCAGATTATACAGAAGACCGAAGAATATAATCAGCCCCTGTGTCTAGCATTCGTGGACTATGAGAAGGCCTTTGACTCGGTTGAAATCTGGTCTGTTCTGGAGTCCCTGCAGCGTTGCCAGATAGATTGGCGATACATCCAAGTGATGAGATGTCTTTACGAAACCGCCACCATGTCCGTCCAAGTACAGAATCAGCAAACAAGCCCCATACCGTTGCATCGAGGAGTGAGACAAGGGGACGTTATTTCCCCGAAATTGTTTTCAAATGCAATGGAGGATATGTTCAAGACGCTGAACTGGAAAGGACGTGGCATTAATATCAACGGCGAATACATCTCTCACTTGCGATTTGCTGACGATATCGTCATCGTGGCAGAGACGCTGCAGGACCTGCAACAGATGCTGAATGACCTGGCTGACTCTTCTATACGCATCGGCCTACGGATGAACTTGGACAAAACCAAGGTCATGTTCAACGAACATGTTCTACCGGAACCGATTGCGATACATGGCGCCGTTCTCGAAGTTGTTCAAAAATATGTGTACCTCGGGCAGACATTGCAGTTGGGAAAAAACAACTTTGAGAACGAGGTGAATAGAAGAATTCGGCTGGGCTGGGCAGCGTTTGGGAAGCTACGTCGAGTCCTTACTTCGCCGATTCCACAGTGCCTGAAGACGAAAGTCTTCAATCAGTGCGTCCTACCCGTCATGACATACGGAGCCGAAACGTGGACACTGACGGCTCGAATGGTCCACAAGCTCAAGGTCGCTCAGCGGGCTATGGAAAGGGCTATGCTCGGTGTTTCTCTGAGGGATCGCATCAGAAATGAAGTGATCCGTCAGAGAACCAAGGTCATCGACATAGCCCACCGGATCAGCAAGCTGAAGTGGCAGTGGGCTGGCCATATTAGCCGTAGAACCGACAACCGTTGGGGTAAACGAGTTCTAGAGTGGAGACCGCGTCTCGGCAAACGTAGTGTAGGACGTCCTGAGGCACGGTGGAGTGACGATCTGCGCAAGACGGCTGGCAAAAACTGGATGCGAGAAGCCCAAGATAGACCTAAGTGGCGTGCAATTGGAGAGGCCTATGTCCAGCAGTGGACTGCTACAGGCTGATGATGATGATGATGATGATGAAACTTCGTTACTACGAGTGCTAAAAGCTTAAAATTTTGCATGGGGGTTCTTTTTTGGACCTAAGAGGCGAGTCTATTGCAAACTAAGGGGCACTCTTTCAAAATTTATTAGGCAGAAAAAGCCAGTAACTGAAATGAAATGAAATGAAATGAATAAAATGATCATTTCATTTCATTTCATTTCATTTCAAAAGCCAGTAATTGTCCAACCCGGGGATCCACCCAGGACTTCGAGGTTCCAAAACGGCACTTTTACCTCTATACCAAGACCAAGCGAGTGAAGCCGCTGGCGGGTCAGCTTGTATTTTTATATATATAAATTATGTCAGTGGGATTCTATAAATATTTCTTTGGTTGTGTATATAAAGAAGGTACGTTTGTAATGTTGATGTAAATAGTATAGATACCTATGTATTATCTTATTACTTATTATTACCCTATTGCTATAGTTGTTACATCAAAATCTAGTAACATTTCAAACATTTATATTTCTATAGTTTTATATAAACAATCTGTAAGTACATTAATTAAACTTTTGTTGCTTAAGCATTATTGTTTTAATTTTATATGGAGCATAGTAAAAGAGCTAAGTATTTGAACAATATGTTTCTTCTTCACTATTTTATATTATATTTATTTAGTAGTTACTATAACATTTTATTACAACGCGTTCATTTATTATTATAATATTTACTCAGTTCATTAACAGTCTGCGTGTTTTTTAACCTTTATCATAAATCCAGCGCAATGATATCAAAGATTGTTGTCAAACTTTTATTATACCTGTCAATGCTTTCGATGGTCTATTATAAAAGCAAAAGATAATTAGAAAATATTGCTAATAATACATTTTGTTGTTGCTTAAAATACTTATAGAAATCAACAGCACGTTTAACAAAAATGTACTTATGAATGTCGTCCCAAGAATTCTGTTATTTATAACTTTTTTGGACTAATTAAGAGGTAACCTGGACTAAGAATATAAAAAACGTACATTCAAAAATGTAAGGTATTGTTTTATACATTGTTATAACTACTTCGTGACGGGACGAAAATAAAGAATAACCCCATCGCAATCGGGATGCGAATCGTAAGAGGGGAGAAAACCCGACTTACTATGTGATCTTGCACAAGAGGCCGTCTTGGTTGGCCCTACTGCATCGCCTGATATTCTACTACAAAGCAATAGGGTGCCTGCATTATTGTCTTAGGGTAAAATTCTTGAGCGGTAGAGACTCAAAACCAATTTGTCGGACGTGCACAGTACAGCTACTAAAAACTTCTGCTGTGGACGGCACTGCAACTGTTATATACAAGCGTAATGCTTATCATCAAGTGCACTATTGGCGCAGTCTCGTCACTTAATCGTATATAAAATATATTCTGATCAACAAAAACAATTGTTTATCTAATAATAACGTAGCGCCAGAGAATACATTCGTCAACAGAGAGGTCAGATTGGCCGTGCGTGTTGGCCCCATTTCCATCCAATCCAGCCAACATTATAAATCGCACCTTGAACTTGAACTGTAAGATTCACACAATCAATTGCCGAATTTGTTTTGATTTATATTTAGTACCAACTACGCGCTGCGGTTTCATCCGAGGGATGGTGATGATGGTGAAGTCTGCTATGTGTTATTACAGCGCCTAATCTATCTACATACCAAATCCGTTTAGGCGTTCAGGTAACAAACGTTCATTAACATTCGCATTATATTTGTCAAAGCTGTTCAGTAGATGTCGCTCCATTCCCGTTAAAGTCAGATAGAGAGTAAAAAAAAATCGATACTCGGACCCGAACTTCTAGTGGCCTAGTTGGTCAATGGCGTCTGACACGTAGAGTCAGAAGACGCGGGTTCAAATCCCGTCCGAGGATGTGAATTTTTCTCTCAATAAATTTCAATGTTTGAGATCGCTAAAGCAGGCGTTAGTGCTTTGAAAAGTAATACTATAAAAAATCGCGTTTATGATTGTTTGCATGTATGATTGAGATTAAAATGTTTACGCTTATATGTATTAGAGTGATATGTACGTTTGGCAGATCCTACCTCTGTCGTGTAGTTAAATTGTAGAATACTCTGCCAGCATAGGTTATTCCTTTCAGCTATGACCCCATGTCTTTCGTGAAAAAGAGTCTCTCTGGCAGGGATAGCGATTTGCGTAGCTGCAATATGGTCATCGCTTCTTGATTCCGTCTTTGCTTTCTATCAGACAAGAGCAACTTTAACAAATCATTACAACAAGTGGGTTTTTAAGAATTTTATAATTCGAATTTCATCCATGTCCTATCCATTTGAAAGTATGAAAATGTATGTAAATGTGATGACCTCATAACGTCACAGTAAAGCTGATCTAAGTATGATATGGTCACAGATATGGTAGCTAGCCTGAAGATAGAGCTGGAAGGTGGGTAACAACATCTTTGGAAGGCTGCTATGGATGAACGAAATTCCTATTTTTACTAAACTACCTATATTTGGGCTCTCATTAGATTAGAGATAGAAAACTATCGCGAGTTATGTTCATAATTATGCTTTAAGACCGGCTAGGACTTATACTTAAATTTAAATACTTAATATTTTTTTATATTTTATTGATACCTATGGTAGCAGTAACTTCAATACAATATCAAATTTATTAACACTTGACCAGGGGGCCGCCCCTTTGATTTAGGTGATAGTGACCCTGCTTTCAAAGCGTGAGGTTACAGGCACAAGTCCAGTGCAAAATGTTTGTTTGATGAGCAGATATGTTTCTTCTCGGGTCTTGGATGTTTGTATTGTGTTATTACAGTTTCTGTCCAAAGTGTCTATACTGCACGTGATAGAGGGTTATTCTAGTTTAGAGTATGAGTGTGTAACGTTATTTATTATCATTATCATTTCAATAAATCATCATCATCATCATCATCTCAGTCGTAGGATTTCCACTGCTGAACATTTGCCTCCCCCACAAATTTCTAAAAGGACCGGTTGGAAGCAGTCTGCTACCATTATTAGGTCCACCTTGTCGGTGGAAGATCTACGCTGTGCTTGCCGGTCCGTGGCCTCCACTCGACAACCTTCCAGCCCCATTGGCCATCTGCTCTGCGTGCTATGTGGCCTGCCCACTGTATCTTCAACTAGCTTATATTCTAGGCGATGTCGGTGACTTTAATTCGTCTACGGATCTTCTGATTTCTGGTTCGATCACGTAGAGAAACCCCAAGCATATAGCCCTCTTCATAGCTCGTTGTGCGACTTTGAGCTTGCTTATGATGCGCATAGTACGACCCTATATTTCAGTGCCATATCAGTGCTATATAGTCATCAATGGCGACACACATTAGTCAAAGACTCTTGCCTTTCAATAAATACTCAAATTCAACTAAACAAGAATGCAGAATGTCTGTGAATTTATAGAAAATTCTGGAAATTTCGATTACGCATTAAAATCAAACTAGGTTTTGAGACGTGCCTCTGGAACCGTTCCATCTTCTTTCACTTTAAACCATCGAGCGAGACGGCTCACTGTTTATCCAGTGTTTATCCAGACTAAATAATAATATCAATATGAACTGCGGCCAAATTTTCATACAGAATAGTGAAGAGTTACTTCTGACGTACAGTTTATTAAAAGCACTGTCAACTCAGACTGTTTGGCTAACTGTAAGCTTTGAGGTTCACCTAAATCAAACAAATAAATGCCACCTTAATTTAATATATTACCTCCAATATATTAAGCTGACCTAACGTTTACATTTCTGAGAAATGTTAATACGTTTCACATAATAAGTGGACTTTTAATTTATTTTATATTTTATTTCAGAACCTAGAACGTAGTTTCAGAACTTAGAGAACCCTGTTCACAGTCGCACATTTTTAATGCAATTGCAACTTCAAACAGAATATTTTATATTTGCATTAGAATTCGTCAAATGATAGTACAGGCAGACAGGAAGTTTGAACAAAAACACCTAAGTATTATTTGAAACTCGAAATAGTCATAGAGAAATGATAGAGAAGGCAAAAGAGATTGACATGTGATGAAGAGTTTGGCGCATGAAAACATACGAGTACCTACGTCAAATCACGCCATTTATATTGCGGTACGTTCTTATACAATTACTGTTTGTAATATATTGTATAATTATCTATTATTTTATAAATCACAAACGTAACTATTCAGTTCACATTACTAGGTAATTGTAAATCTCATTAGCTAAAGGCATTTCATTTTACCTAGAGCAGGATATTTAATATTTTAACAGTTTAGTAACGTTCATGGTTATTGTTGTTTAAGAGTATTGAATTTGCTACAATAGAAGATTCTTCTCTTTTCAGAATGCTGGCAGCACTTCCATGCTGAATGACAACGTATCTTTTTTTTGGTTGAAGTAAGCGCCAGTATTCTGGTCAACCATTGCCTCTACCAAACGTTTGGCCAAACCACATCCAATAAAGTATACTCGTAAGTAAAACTCTAGACTCTACTCTCAAATTAGTAACAATGGTTAATTTCACATATACATAAAACATATAAAAACACTTAATTAAAAATGTAATAGGTCCCTTGTGAAAAAGAAACTCCTACAAGGCTGATAAGTACGAACGTCATTTAACAGAATATAAGGAGAAATGAAAAGAAACGGGAGATGACAGGCCCGTTGGCGCAGTTGGTAGCACGCCTGCCTTCTAAGCCGCTGGTCCCGGGTTCGATCCCCGGACAGGTAAAACATTTGTGTGCATGAACATGTCTGTTTGATCTGTGTCTGGGTGTGTATATGTATATAAGTACCTATGTATATCGGTCATCAGGTTACCATAGTACAGGTTATGCCTAGTTTGGGACCTGAAGACCTTTGTGTGGATGTTGTCCCATATTATATTATATATTATTATTATATAGATGCTTTAACCGGAGTGACGCATGACAATCTTGAAAAAATATAAACTATTAATGTACTTTTTTGGTGTAAATGCGTGAATTTTAATTGAGGTAACCATCAGGCAATGGGTAATTTATGTAAAAAAATCTGTGTTTGCGGACTCGTCCTGTACGGGCCAAATTTAATTAATTTCCGACCGATAATGCAGGAAATTTTGTATTAATTGTAATCGCTGCTATTTTATAAATTGAGTTTATTTATGGATGGTACAAATAATATATCAATTAGTATAAATTAGTCATATCAATAATATAAAATTAGCAAATTTCGATATGATAAGAATATGAGCTGAAAATAAAGTTAATGAACTAAGTTGAATGAACTGGAAAACAAGATATTTTATTGGACAAGTAAATTAAATTTTAACTCGTATTCAAATATACGGCAGTTTTTCTCGTTACTGTACTTTGAGATAAGGTTTTTATTGAATTTTATCTCTATGTTTACTACTTCCTGTACTCTTATCAGAAAACCTAGCTCAAAGGTGTTTTATAGCGTCAGAGTATTTTGTCTTCGTATAAAATTATTTAGTCTAGTCGCAGGACGACGTTGGATGCAGGCCGCTTCCAACCGATTCTTTTGGAAAATCATGGGGGAGGCGTATGTTCAGCAGTGGACGTTCTACGGCTGAGATTATGATGATTATTTAGTCTAGGATATTAGAAACTTTAGAAAGTACCCATCTAATTGTCCTCACTAGGCTCGCGTGATAGAGTATGGCCCAAACTTCTCTCTCTAAGAGGAAAGCCCGAGTCCCAGCGGTGGGAACGTAATAGAAGGATACTTCTCTTTTTAACCCGTTGACTCGCGATTCGCCGTATTTGACCAATAATGCAATAGATTTCGCAGAAATCAACCTACTTTTCCAGGAACTGCAGTGTGTGTGGTTAATAAAGTATTGTTCAATGATGCCGCCACGCGTTTTGTTTAACAAGTGATTTCCAACTTCCCGGTGCTGAATAATATCTCGACAATTTAAAATAAAACTCAAAATAGCTAGATAACAATTTAGACGTAGAAGATGAACTTGATGCTAATAGATCGCCTTGAAGTACGTTTATAAAAAATAAACAAAAATAAATCCAGGAAAAACATACTTCCCGGTTGAACAGCTTAGGTAATCATAATAATTCATTTCATTTTGTTGCATGAATTGTTTCCGTTAAAATGTTTGAATCCAAATGTCACGAATGAAAAAAACGTGAAACGAACCAATGACAAAAGTGACATTTATTCAAATGAAACACGTAAAGACAAAAATGATACTTAATTTAACGAAATATAAACTTATTCAGAAATCAGAAGTAAAACAATGACAAGTAGGTTTAATGTACGGGTTAAAAAAACTATCAAAACGTATTACTAATTTAAATAGTTTTAAGTGCTAGATTAGACAATTTCCTTTAAAGTGCTCCCTAAATAGTAAACAATAAGAGCTAACATAATATATTGGCCGATGGTATGAGTAATCTTAAAATAGCACAACACAATCGTAGTAGACATGCAGCTAAATAAAACCAACGACATCGTCTTCTAGATTCGGCCACAAAATTACTACTACTTGTAAGTTACGTGTACAGACTTGTAAGTGCCTTATTAGTAATTTATGAGAACTATATTGTTCCCATAAAAGTGGTTTAAAGGTTGGAGAATGAGAACTATAAGGAGGGAATATACTTAATTATTAAATTACTAATTTTGCCATCTCTGGTAATCAAATGGAAAAAAGTCGAATTCTAAAAGTTTCAATGATACAATAAAACAATTTATGACCAGTGAAATACAAATATGTGTTCTCAACGGATACCTGAAAATGTTTTACGTTAAATCCTCATAAAAAAATTCCACATGCGTGATTTCGGTCTCGTAACCATCGATGAGTATACCGTAAAATCCTTGAGTTGCCACTACAGATTAAATACACAAATCCCGATTCCGTTCAGAACTGCTGAGTTTTTCCGAGTAATGGAATTCTCCTTTAAAATCCCTCAAATGCATAGTGATACATCATTGGTTGATACATTTATAAACTCTTCAGACTGCTCGTCGGCGTCGTTCCAGTTTATTTTGATTATGTTTACATTTACGTACTCACCAATGTTTTATCGTTTATCGTTTATAGTATAACGAGGAAGTGGAGTGGTTATCCCGTAAATCAAGATTGAAGTGTCAGTTACTTAAACTGCAGAAATTCCTTTGTCAATCCTCATACCATGAGTTTAAACTGGCTGAATATAGTTCACTTATAAAAGTAGATGACTTTATTATATGCAATCTTGACTATGGTTTTGTTTATGTAATTATGATAAAGTATTTAGTAGCAAAGTATAAAAAGTAACCTTTTTTAAGGGACTGCTTAAATTTTAGCAGTGTGTATAGAAATGCACACAAACGAGACCTGCAGGGCTTGAAAAATAGCATCTGTATGTCAATTCTGACAACTCCAGTAAGCAAAAATGTTAGCAAGTTGAGCTGACAAAACTGACATAATGCCGCCATGTTTTCTGATTTCAATCGACATTTGTTAGCAACTGAGATACGTAATAGCCCTGCAGATGATATTTTATACGTCATAAGCTCAATATATATGGATAGGCACTGACTAATTTTCACCGACAAATCGAAGAAGACAATTTATGATTTTATGTACGACACGAATTGTATGATCCTGCAACGTCTTCTTTGCGCACGAAACTGCAAACTAAATTATAAAGTGATATAGGTACTTCTTAAAAATATTTTAGAGATGAAAACTAAAATAGTAGGTAAATGTTTTAATGTGATTTGCATGTGCTATATAAAACAACTATGGTACTAGTAAGTTATTAAAATTATAATACTTTTATACAATTTTGTCACGAGTGATATTTGTCGCAAATTAGGACAGCATTTTATTACCACTTTTTAGCACAGTCGGTGTCCCAAATGATGCCTTATAAACTATTTGGAGGCAGACAGTTACGTTTCCGCATAATTTGTATAATAACCCCGTAATTTGAATGTAATTGAATAAACGCTTAAAATAGTCGCACTTACATCCCACACCCTATAAATTTAACTTGTCTGTGTCTGTTCTAACAATAACTAGTAGGACAATATACTTCTCAATTGAAATGTCAAAGATAACGTCATATTTTTTGACTATACTATGAAGATTTTGTCTTCTAAAGTACGGGACATTGCTTCGTATGCATTAAATTCTCAAGATTTTGCAGTTCTTATAATAATACTTTGCCTTAATAATAATACAGTTTAATAAATATCAGGGCTTATTTTAAATGCTTCTAATTGAGTCTTCCTATTACAATTAAATTAATATTCTTTAGTTTCGTTTCTTGCTTAATTTATTTATGATTTGACAATTATGAGGTTAGAAATCGAGTGTTTTTATTAAGGTTAGAATTAATTTTATTGAGTGTGTAAGGTGTGTAAGTAACAAACGATAGTTATTAATACGTGGAACATTATCTGTGAAAATGCGGTTGTAGTGAATCGATGGCACGTAAACAAAATGTGACATATTTATTATAACCGCTAGCAATAACTCACGGGTTACCACACGGTGTACTAACTGTTATTTAGTCTGTGGTTCAAAGCCCAAATGTCACGATTGACGTCACAGGGGCGGGACGCTAAAATTATACTACAGTTGAGTGAGCTAGTGTGCGTGACGACCTCACACGTGCAATTTTCACATGCGTATGAAAGGTCGACGATTGCGTCCTTTTGCATCAGTAGTCACGGTGGTATGGGCGTGACATTCAAGTAAAATGTCACGTCACGATTAGACACGTTATATGTTAATTTTGGTTAGTTTACCTTTGCCTATAACAGTACATAATATATTTACAGATACGTAAAAGAAAGATAGAAAGAAGAGTTATTTGTACAAATTCAAAGAAGTATAAAATTATTTTTATGTGTCCTTCAAATTACTAGCGATATCTTAAATTAACACAAAGAATTTTACACTTCTCTATGTTTGTTTTATGTAAACTAACCGAAATTAGCACCATATAATGAACTTATCTATCTATCTATGTATAGGTCATTATAGGGGTGGCGATTAGTGCAGCTTACGGCTGCTACATCTTCGCTTTCCAACAGGCGAGAAGGAGTCACTTTGATGAACCACTATATAAAAAAAATGATACACGTGGTATAATATATTATGGCTAAGAAAAACATTTATTTCATGTACAGGTACGTTTTAAACCTAAGTGTTGCAAACTTACGAGTAGGTATATCATTATCTCAAATTCTTACTCAAAAAGTTGATAGTTTTTTGTTATAATAAGATAAGATTTTAAATCAGGGTGTGATGATACCGTAGTTTCATATATTTTAAGTCATAGTTAAAATCACAATAAATATTTCTACTCACAATAGAGACACTGTTAGATAATAAACTATCAGCATATTAAAAATAAACGTTTTGATCTCAGAATAGACAAACGCTACAAAAAGATACTAAATAGTCTGGCAGCTACAGACATGGCAGCCGAAATAGGGCAGTGATGACGTCAATCCTCTCGAATGCACCGGGCCCTTTCCTCACAAGATACAAATACACGTGTGCCCTATATAAATTTATTGATAGCAGGTTGGTTTAAACGTACCTACGTCAATATATTACAATATTTTTTATGCATTACCTTGAGGATTTGTGTCGGCTATAAAATAGTATTTTATGTATCGCTAATACTGAGATAATGTGGTAACGTAAAGTGGTTATTTTAGATTTTCCCCGCGTGAATGATGAAAAGTTTATCGTAGGCGATTTCTCTAGAGAAAAGTTGACTTTACTGCACAAGGAAACATGCAAAGCTCTCTAATTCATTTGCAATCGATCAACATTATTATTAGACTTATTTTTTTGTAATAATAAAGCGGGATTAATGTGAGACTTACGCGTTGTCGATATAACGATCGTCAATTGTTTCGGCTTTTTCCGGAAGCCTTTAGGAACTTGACTGTGGTCGTCGTTGCGTCCCGCCTCGCTCTATGTACTTATATCTAACTAGTCTTATATATTAGACTAGAGATATTTTTTCGTCAGTAAGGAGTTCAAGGGAAAAATCTCTTCACCGTCGAGATGCAAATCGCAAGAGGGAGAAAACCTAACTTTTTAGGTAGGCCTCTTTTGCAAAAGGGTGTCTTGGTATGTATCACCGCAGTGTCAGACTCCGCCGCGAGGCAATACGCAAGTAAATATTGTGTAAGTGTGTGAAGAGCGCTGTAGCAAGTGAAATTACTGGGTGAAAGACACTCAAAATCTCAGGGTGTCGAGTGCAGTGCAAGAAGTACATCCCATTCTTTGGTCTGGGTGGCACTGCAGCTCTGTCATCGGCATGCGTAGCGCAACATCAGACTCGACGACGAGCTTCTTGTCTCGTTGCTTCTTTGCATAAACCATCTTCTTATGGAAACAAAAAAGGAATTAAAAAGAAAAAAGTAAAGTACAAAAAGAGAACCATCGTGGCGTTACAGTGAAATAACATTCAGTTTTTATATGGCAGCCCATATAACTATATATATATATATATAACTATTATCTGTCGGTAACGCAACTGTCGACTATGAACTTTGATTCGATAAACTGTAAAACAGTAAATTAGCAGCAATATTATTCAACTTTTTCATTTACTTACTATTATTAAAACAGGAAATTAGCACATAAGCGATGTTAATTCCTTAGACGCCTCTCCTTCTGAGCAGACCCTATTAAGCGTAGAATGTATCATCGAGAAATGTTTTGCCAAACTGGAAAATTATACTAATCCCTAAAGGTAACAAAAAAATGTCAACCGCCTTTAATGGCTTAGTTATGGTATTTTTTAATAATATTATTGAATATAATATCCATATTGGCTGTAAATACGTAATGACAAAAATAAGAAGGGGTATAATAAGTAGGCATTTCGAAGATCAGCTGAACTTTCTTAGCTGTTTAACCTCTACCGACTCCTTCAAGCGTGTAAACGCGTGATACGAGTAGTTTGTCTGTATGTATAGATGACAAATTCTGTAGGTCGAAATATTTTTAGAAAGCCCCTACCGTAAAATAATGTTCGATAGATACGCAATGATTCGCCGATGCGCTCGTCGCGAGCTCACCCATGTCAAATACTTTATGAGATATCGCCCTTCTACAGAAGGTTGTTTTTCCAACGTTTCTTGTCATCTGATTTGTTTCACAGATGTAGTAAATATGCAACGATGTTTGCTCTTAGAGAATCGCACGGCTGCACTCAAGGTTCTGAAGAAGACTTCTAGATGAAGACGAAACAATGGTCGACCGTGATGTCGACCCGTTACGTTTATGTAGTCTTGTCTATTATTATTAATGTCTTATCTATTATGATTAAAATGCTTAATTTATTGGAACGAATAAAGGAAGTAAACTAGCTCACACAAACACAGGGAATCTTACCGTGTGAGCTAGAGATGCAAGAACAGTTCTTATGTCATAGTTTCACATGTAATAGTTTCTTTTATTAATGTTATTTTTATTTATAATGTATTTTTTTTATATGTAATTTTGTACAAAATGATTATAACCCCTAAATATAAGTATGTATTTTTGGTCACGAATAAAATTATTAATATTATTATTATAGGTGTCTGTCTACACTCACTATAGTTATTAAACTGTGGCTATGCATATTGGCCGAGAGAGAACAAAATAATGAAAATAAACAAGTTCTTACCCGCGATTCAACATCATACGTTTCGTTACACCAATTACTAAAATGTTACAGGTGGCTAGTGCCTATCGGTCTGACCTTTTTCAACGGGAATTACATTTATCAGCATACTAAATCTACGATGAGTACAATCACATGACTCACACAAAAGTAACACGTACCTTTTTCAATAAAATTGTACATGTGTACTTTTTACTCGTTAAATCAACCACATGTTTTTTAAAACTTCCCATCCGATTTCTACGTTGTAAAAAGTATGAAATTTCTATAACACATGGTATTTATCCGTGTTTGACGCTATACTATCATCTAGATAAGCAAATTTTCAATTATTAATCCACCTTTTGTGATAAATAGTTAGGTGCTGAGCGATTTGTTTTGGTTTGTGGGTGGACGCTATCCTGGCGGGCACAAGAAAGTGCTTTACTAAGGTTCACGTAAAAGTTTGGAGTAAGGATGCTCATAAGGCCGTAACACAAACAATTTGCGAAAACGTATTCGTATCGCAAACGTCAACGCGTCACGCTTCGGCGCACAAACTATGAGTTATCTGTGTCACAGTTGCCCTAGATACATGACAGTTTGTACTGTTTCACGTAAACGACACGTTACACTTACGCTGTTATTCGTGTTAGACCTAATGTTCGTCTGGTCTGGTAGTGAGACTCTGCTATCATCGCATCTAATGAAGTAAGAGCATTGCACGCGTGTTAATACAAAGCCATTGGAGTATACAAAGTTTGTTTATAAAACAGCCGTTTTTATTTATTCTTTTAAAGATCAAAGTCCTTGTAAAAACCAAAATAATCAAAGTGTAGGTGAAAGCTCTTATAGGTAACGATAGGCATGGCTTACCAAATAAGCAAGTATTTATTTAGACAACCATCTTGAATATATCCTTTACAAATAAATTTGTTAATGATTTTTTTTATCAATCGTGTGACTATCACTACACAAACAATTTGCAAAAAGTATTCATATCGTAAACGTCATCGCGTCACGCTTCTGAACTGAAAAACTGAAGTAACTTTCAGTTTTTCACTGGTTTACTTACTGTTTCTGTTAACTGTTTAAAGGATAGAGTGCATAAAATTGTATTTAACAGCATCAGAATAAGTAACCACTTACTAGCTGTTATCGAGTTGCAGTAGTGACGTTCCTGTTCCTCCTTACTGCTGCTATAAATTTATAATGTAGTAATTCAGGCTCAATCCTGCCTAATGCCCTTTGTTTGTTGAACCCTGTTCCTTATTATATTTATTTTGTACCTAATATTTATGGTACAAAATTATTAGGACTTCCAGTAATGTTTTTATGTGTACTCAGAAAGTGTCCATTATTTTTGGAGCGTACCAGACGCGTCTAAAAGCTATAAAATTTACCTAAATTTAATGCATAATGAATATATGAGGCATATTCTTTACATTACGGGATCTCTAAATATCTCCAAAAATAATGGACACTTTCTGAGTACACATAAAAACATTACTGGAAGTCCTAATAAATATATGTATTTGCTTCACTAAAACAGATATTTACATATGACATTCATATATGTATGGTGTATACGACGGTAAATACTCTTTGCACATTGATGGCTCTGTTCAGTGTAACAACTTCCAGTAATGTAATAAAGTATAAATCGATGAAAAATGTACTAAACAACTCGTTGTGTAAATTGCGGAAACTTCACCATTATATATGAAGGATGATCATAATAATATTTATTTCGCGGTTCCGCAGACTCATTGGCTTTGCAAATCAACCTCAATGTTTCTAAGAACAGAGTCCGGTGTCTGGAAAATGTCTATTCAGTTGAGTCACAGACTATACTGTAGTAAGTACGTCGATAACACAGATTAGTGAACATATAGTATAGTAAAAAGGGATAATTGCACATGAAACTGTTTTGTTATATTTTGGTGCCGTGGTCAGAACGAGTTGCTGCTAATTTTACGCCAGTAATGGTCGTTTTATAGGATACGGTCGAGCCAAATCCTGTAGTTAAACTGTGTTAAAATGTAGGTGATTAAATGTTTCTGTACGTCATTTTCAATTGTTTCTACTGGGCTTTTTGTTATCATAGACTAGCAACCGCGGCCAATGTTTTCTATAGTAAATACTCTTATAGAATTCATGTAATTTTCATCTTATAGAATGTCATTTTTATAGAATTCTTGTAGATTTGAAGCTTCTATCTAGGGGCTATATATCTAGGGAATCTAGGGGCGTCACGGTTGCGCCCGCGTGGTTGAGTAAAATTGTGCCTTACGTTCTATCACGAGACTTAGTGTAAGTATATGCCAAATCTCATAAATATCCGTAGAGCCATCGAAAATATAACAAACGGACACTGACAAAGATACTTTCGTATTGATATTTGTCTGTATTTCCCATCAAACAATTCACAATACTCATATATACATTTGTATCATATTTATACAGTGTGGGAATTTTCTCAGCGGATAGTTTCAGAGATTATATACAATAAACGAATAATCTCAGAAAACTTTCTAATTTTGTATTTTATTTGAGCAGATATTTGTTATATAAGTCAATTTAAGACGCGCTCGTACCCTAATTATAGTAAAAAGCAGAATTTTTTAACACCTAGTGTAACGAAACAGATTGATAATATATTATGAAAAAAAAACTAAGGTTCGAAAAGGAATAGGAAAAGGGTAATAACCGAATAGAATTTATATTTATGAATTCTATTCGGTTATTACCCTATCTCTTTCTGCAGAAAAAAGTCCTGAATAGGTCCACAAAAATAAACTTTCACATCCAAACTCTCAGAATTTTCAGCGATAATACTATATTTTTTTTAGGTAATACATAGCCAACCTATAGTACTAAAGTTATAACCAGCAGTTTTTTTCGATTCTGTTAGTATATATCGAAAAATATAAAGAAAACGCACAAAATTAACACATTTTCGCATTACATCGTCTAATCTAACAAGCGATTTTCAACCTTACGTAAAGCATCGTAAATTATTTTAAAATTGGGGTTGGACCGCGCCATGCATTTTCATCATTACCAACATGTACAAAGGAAGAAAGTGGTTAAGAAAAGAACGTGTGAATGATAATTATACCTATCTATATTATACGTATCTAAAAAATATGCACGCGCGTAGATTAAAATTGAAGTCAGTTGTATTTATGGAAATTATTATTTTGCCTACAAATCGTTATCTGCTAAATTATATTTCATACATAACAATAACATGTTTTTATATTGTTTTTGTTACACAATGTAAACATGTCATATTTTTAGAGTTGGCTGCCCCTACACTAGGACTTCTCAAAAAAAAAAGGACTCTCTGTCGCGAGAGCGATGGACACACATACATATCACAATTATCCAAGACTTGAGAACAAACATTTCTTCTCATCACATAAATATTTTCTCTCGACCAGAGAATGAACCGACGACCTCTCGCTTCGAGAGCAGTTACGCTACCTACTAGACTACCATACAATACTATACGTAAAGAGTATACGTAGGGAGGTACTCCGCATGCATTAGCTTATCGGACAATAAAACCCCTTTTTTATTATCGTATCATTACTATTTTTACAAACAAATTCATCAAAACATGCTTTCAACATTATCACAACAACAGATTTGCAACGTTATCAGAGATAATAATTCAGAAATACGCAATACTTATTAGTTTTATTTATATCGCGTACATACAGGTAAAACTGTGTCAAATTAAATGGAATATTTCGAAATTTAGGCTCATTGGAATTTTTTTTCAATGCCACTGATAACTGACGTAAATATTGTTTGTGAGGAATTAGGACAGATGTTATTGCATTGAGGTATGTTAGTAAACAATGTTAGTGTGTCATCATTAATATTATTTTAAATAAATTATAAAATTTAATTGCTTGAGTTTTTCAATAAAAAAAATATAATGATCAAAATTTACTGAATGAAAATGTTTGAACTATACATATGCAATATACACGTATATACCTATATGCATGTATACTGCATGTGTTATTTATAATAATTTTATTGTATTTTGGTCATGAGGAATCATAGGAGTTGAAATGTATGGAAGATGTTTTGGATCTAACCTTTGTTATCTATAACCTTTAAACGAACAATTCTTGTACATATGTTTATATATACAAGAATTGTTCGAATATGAATCTCGGAAACAGCTCCAATAATTTTTTTGACATTTACTATGCAGGGGCATTCGGAGGCGATAAATCGATCTAGATAAGTTTTCTTTTTAAAAAACGTCGTTTTATGTATCTCAGTAATTGAAAAACTTTTACAATTTCAATATGGCAACTAGGGCCATCAGCATCGGGCTATTATGTATTTCAGTTGCTAACAAATGTTGATTGTAACCAAAAAAAAATGGACGCTCTATGTCACTTTTTTCAACTCCAGTCATCAACTTACTAACATTTTTGCTTACTGGAGTTGTCAAAACTGACATAGGACCGCCATTTCACAAGATTTCAATCAACATTTGTTAGCAACTAAGATACATAATAGCCCTGCGGATTAAACAAGAACTAAACTGTTTTACTGACACAGCAACACCAAAGCTACTTGAAAATAGATGGCGCTGTTGCCAATGAGTGTTTGATTTGAGGTTAGACCAAGAAAATCAATTGTTTACTTACGTGCAGAACTCGGTCATCCAGGTACTATTTCTTAATAAGGTGATATGAAATGTTATATACAGATTTCTGGCTCAGAATCTTGCGGTTTATGCAACAAAAGAAATTATAATAAATAATTTATACTTGTAAAACCCTTAGGGGTTGAATTTCATAAAATCCCGTCTTAGTGAGCACCTACGTCCTAAAAAGAACCCCCATGCAAAATTTTAAACTCCTAGCACGTGTAGTTTCGGAGATTTCGTGAAGAGTGAGTGACCTTTCGCTTACTTTATTATTATATTTTTTAATTAGGTATAAAACAATTCTTTCAGAAGACATGCACTAAGATATTCTTATAGAGTTAGAGACGTAAAAAAAATAAAGTACAGAAAATATCAAAGCGAAGGTTGCAAATTGCGTCAGTATTGGCCAAGACCAGTTAGTCAACCATCAGTAAAAACATGATATAAATAGCAGCAGAGTTGTCTTTCTGTCAATCATTACATGTTACATTAACTCGCAGGAAATAGTTTTTCCTTTGAGTACATTATATATAGGTACACGACTGGTAAGACTTCCGTTTTCTAATATTGCAAAAGCTGCAAATCACTCATAATTTACTAGGTCAACGATATGCCCAATATATGTAGACAGGCCGGTTGGCGCAGTTGGTAGCACCCCTGCCTTCTGAGCCGCTGGTCCCGGGTTCGATCCCCGGACAGGTCAAACATTTGTGTGCATGAACACGTCTGTTTGATCTGTGTCTGGGTGTGTATATGTATTTAAGTATGTATATCAGTCATCAGGTTACCATAGTACAGGCTCTGCCTAATTTGGGACCTGAAGACCTTTGTGTGGATGTTGTCCCATATTATATTATTATTATATATTATCGTTGTATCTTGAAGGAATTTCAAATATTTCCGGATTATAAATTTAATAAACGCCTATCATAAATAATGTGTGTTAGTAAACAAGGCTAGGTAGTATTTATAGATTGAATATTTGTAGGAAATTAGTTTTATAACAAGTCCTATATATAACAAGGAATATAAATTCCTTGTTATATATAGGACAACATCCACACAAGGTCTTCAGGTATCATATCAGGCAGAGCCTGCACTATAGCAACCTGATGACTATATATACTTATATACATAATTCACACCCAGACATAGGCCAAATAGACATGTTTATGCACAAAAGTGTTGACCTGACCGGAGATTGAACCTGGGACTTGCGACTGTAGGGAACATTGAAATTGAAATAGAAATCAGTCATGTTTTTTTAGAAAAAAACAATTTTCATCTGTATTTATTTTGTTCTAGTTCATGACACAAATGATTTCATTCATACAACTTGAAGCAATCTACATTCATTTCTGTGAATTTATATTACGTGACCATTTTTATACTGCTAAGTAAATTCCAAAAAATAAAAATCTGTAATACAGGAAGAAACAACACTTTCTCCACGACGTATGAATAATTAGGCCACCCGAGATTCTCATGGTTAAATGGTAAAATTTGAAATGTGTATTGATGTTTATATGTGGCATTTTTCGTGAAACAAATCAATTATCTTTTACACAATAACCTTGCAAATAATGAAGATTGTAACATTTTCTAAAGCAGATGAATTAACAGCTACCATTAGTTCCGAAAAATCAACTTCGAAAGATACTTTAATACTAATAGCCATTTATTTTCTATAAACTTGCCTATTCCATCTTCTTATATCTGTGTGGTGTGGTAACATGTTAAAAAATCAACGTTCAAAAACTCATACCTCTCGAGCTAGCAGTTCCTGTATTGTGCAAGATATGGGCATACATTACAACATCATCAACATTCAAGTACATTTGTCTGCTTATTACACAGGGATCTGACCTGGAACACCTCTCTTCTAAAGCAGCTGACAAAGAAAGATTATAGCTTAAGAAAACAGGAGTACTTTCAGAAAGACTGTTGTATGTTTGATGACAAAATGTGCCTCACAGTTAGAGATCAACATCGTACAAATACTGGTCAAAAATAGCACACAAAAATATACCTAAAACTGAACAGCTTTCCTGACCTTCTATAACCAATGCTTAAACCACTGTATGACATTTCAAACAAACTGAAATTGCTTTCTTAACGGCATCTCAACCTTAATGTCATAAACAAGAGTATGTAATAGCAAACATCCTAATCAAACGGACAGTTAAGGTCAACGTGTGACCAAGGTCTGCTGAGTGTATCACATGTATGCGTTTCCTTTTTACTACTTTGTAACGTTACTCTACGTCTGTGTATATCAACTTCAAAGACGTTCGAAGGCTAACTACGGATTTGTATTTTGTTTATTCATCATAATCGACCAATATATTCTCACTGCTGGGGCTCGAGCCTTCCTATCAGAGAGACGAGTTGGGCTATAACCCACCATGCGGGCCACAATGCGGCTTGGGGGATAGGCTAACTACTGAAAGGCTGAAATACTGAAGACCGCCTGAAGGCCTTAGACATAGCCTAACGACTGTTGTCCTAAGACAAACAACCAGTTCCGACGGCTTAACGTGCCCTGCGAAGCACGGAAGCGCTCAGTTGAATAATGCCACTAGCGATCACCCATCCAACTCCTGATCCTTACCGCAACAAGCGTTGCTTTTTAATCACTAAAGATCGCCAAGTTAAGCTCCACTGCTAGCGCTTTTGTTTATTGTATAGAAAGAAATAGTATTTAAACTTCTTTGAAAATTACTTGTTAATAAAATGATAACTTGTTTGAAAATTCCGCGCATAATCAAGTCTGCCTTGAATTAGAAGTAAACTGATTGCAATCTGAGGCAAAGCTGGCTCGTTGTAAAATAGTGGCAGGTAGTAGTAGGTACAGGCAGAGCCTGTACTATAGGCTCTGCCTAATTTGGGACCTGAAGACCTTTGTGTGGATGTTGTCCCATATTATATTATTATTATATATTATCGTTGTATCTTGAAGGAATTTCAAATATTTCCGGATTATAAATTTAATAAACGCCTATCATAAATAATGTGTGTTAGTAAACAAGGCTAGGTAGTATTTATAGATTGAATATTTGTAGGAAATTAGTTTTATAACAAGTCCTATATATAACAAGGAATATAAATTCCTTGTTATATATAGGACAACATCCACACAAGGTCTTCAGGTATCATATCAGGCAGAGCCTGCACTATAGCAACCTGATGACTATATATACTTATATACATAATTCACACCCAGACATAGGCCAAATAGACATGTTTATGCACAAAAGTGTTGACCTGACCGGAGATTGAACCTGGGACTTGCGACTGTAGGGAACATTGAAATTGAAATAGAAATCAGTCATGTTTTTTTAGAAAAAAACAATTTTCATCTGTATTTATTTTGTTCTAGTTCATGACACAAATGATTTCATTCATACAACTTGAAGCAATCTACATTCATTTCTGTGAATTTATATTACGTGACCATTTTTATACTGCTAAGTAAATTCCAAAAAATAAAAATCTGTAATACAGGAAGAAACAACACTTTCTCCACGACGTATGAATAATTAGGCCACCCGAGATTCTCATGGTTAAATGGTAAAATTTGAAATGTGTATTGATGTTTATATGTGGCATTTTTCGTGAAACAAATCAATTATCTTTTACACAATAACCTTGCAAATAATGAAGATTGTAACATTTTCTAAAGCAGATGAATTAACAGCTACCATTAGTTCCGAAAAATCAACTTCGAAAGATACTTTAATACTAATAGCCATTTATTTTCTATAAACTTGCCTATTCCATCTTCTTATATCTGTGTGGTGTGGTAACATGTTAAAAAATCAACGTTCAAAAACTCATACCTCTCGAGCTAGCAGTTCCTGTATTGTGCAAGATATGGGCATACATTACAACATCATCAACATTCAAGTACATTTGTCTGCTTATTACACAGGGATCTGACCTGGAACACCTCTCTTCTAAAGCAGCTGACAAAGAAAGATTATAGCTTAAGAAAACAGGAGTACTTTCAGAAAGACTGTTGTATGTTTGATGACAAAATGTGCCTCACAGTTAGAGATCAACATCGTACAAATACTGGTCAAAAATAGCACACAAAAATATACCTAAAACTGAACAGCTTTCCTGACCTTCTATAACCAATGCTTAAACCACTGTATGACATTTCAAACAAACTGAAATTGCTTTCTTAACGGCATCTCAACCTTAATGTCATAAACAAGAGTATGTAATAGCAAACATCCTAATCAAACGGACAGTTAAGGTCAACGTGTGACCAAGGTCTGCTGAGTGTATCACATGTATGCGTTTCCTTTTTACTACTTTGTAACGTTACTCTACGTCTGTGTATATCAACTTCAAAGACGTTCGAAGGCTAACTACGGATTTGTATTTTGTTTATTCATCATAATCGACCAATATATTCTCACTGCTGGGGCTCGAGCCTTCCTATCAGAGAGACGAGTTGGGCTATAACCCACCATGCGGGCCACAATGCGGCTTGGGGGATAGGCTAACTACTGAAAGGCTGAAATACTGAAGACCGCCTGAAGGCCTTAGACATAGCCTAACGACTGTTGTCCTAAGACAAACAACCAGTTCCGACGGCTTAACGTGCCCTGCGAAGCACGGAAGCGCTCAGTTGAATAATGCCACTAGCGATCACCCATCCAACTCCTGATCCTTACCGCAACAAGCGTTGCTTTTTAATCACTAAAGATCGCCAAGTTAAGCTCCACTGCTAGCGCTTTTGTTTATTGTATAGAAAGAAATAGTATTTAAACTTCTTTGAAAATTACTTGTTAATAAAATGATAACTTGTTTGAAAATTCCGCGCATAATCAAGTCTGCCTTGAATTAGAAGTAAACTGATTGCAATCTGAGGCAAAGCTGGCTCGTTGTAAAATAGTACCTGAAATATTCTTTTGGATTGCAAATTGAGCCGCAGACCGAAAATAGTATTATACAGGGTGTTTGGTAGAGGGTCCGACAAACCAAATCAGCGTGTTCGGGGGCCCACTTGGAGAATACAAGTTGGCCAAAAAAATCCCCGACCCCCAATTTTTTTAACTTTTTTTTGTGTATTCTCCCGTTTTCTCCGAAGTTGTACCTTCAGCTACAGCTTCTTTAGTAAGAAGATAGCTGGTAAGTATTGTACCAACTCTTATTAGAAGATATAACTATATGAGTTATATCTTCTAATGTATTCCTTCAAAATATTATTGTTAGAACGCCCTTTGAACAGGGAAGTATTAAAATACGTAACATCGCGACAACTAAGGTCAGGGCTTGTCCAAGGGTAGTACTAGTGGCCTCGTGGGCGTCATCAGGTAATATTGATTCGTCTAGAAATATGTCTACATCTACTATAATATTAATGTTTGATGGGGAAGTTACAGATGAAATAATAGTAACTACGTGACGCACGGCCTTAAGGAGATTTATGGCTTTTGACCTGACGATGGTATTAGGTAATGTTGTACGTATGTAATCATTTACTGCAATACCATTGAGAACTTATGCGTAATCATCTATTGTTACATTTGATGTTGTTTTTACAGAAATAGCCACATTGTTGTCGATTTCAATTTTGAATCGATGCAATTTCTGACGTAGCTTCTACGTGAATAGTCCATTTCACAGAACAATAGGGCAATAATATTAATGCTCCATAAACCTTCTTCTTCAATTAGGCTCAATGTTCAATATACAAGTGTGAACTGAAAACGTCATTAGATGTGTAAATAAGAAAAAATGTATTACAACACAGACACGGCCGCATATAAGCGTTGTTCTCGATAAAAATGAGAGTGGGTCACATTACCACTCTTTTAAGAGTTCAAAAATCTTTGTACCCAAAAATACAGTAGGTAAACTAAATTTAAATTTTTCAGACTTTGATGGGTTTATTCCACCGACATATATTATTAACCTATCAAAATATTGTATTTTTACACAAGAAACATCTATAACTCAGAACAGAAAACACGACATGTATAAGTTATGGTTAAGAGCGTATAAATTATAGTTCCACCATTTCTGTTTGACCACACAATTTGTAAAGACTTTCTTTGATCGCTCTCCAACAGATGAATGAGTTCACATCTAAAACTATTTAAAAATAGTGTATGTACAAATTCGATGAAATTTAAATCAAGAACTCTAATTATTATTGATGTTTATTTGAGCTGAACTAATTGAGTTGGCCATAGGAGCTCGTTGAAACTATTTGAAACGTACGTAAATATTACATATTATGTCGACGGCTTTTTGTCACGCTTATATTAGATTGAACCGTTAATGTGTCAATGTAACATTATTAAATAAAAATTCATGTAAAAGTTAAGAAAATGGGACATATTCTTATTTAAAACTGATAAGGAAACCTTCCAAAGAACTTATGCAGTTCTGCGTGTAGGTGGGAACGGTAAACAGATCCTTGATGATTGACTTTCTTATTTATAATTGGTGAAGAGAAAAAAGAAAAGACAAAGATGTCTAAAAAACCTAAGCATCTTCTAGTGTCTAGATCAGAGCTTGGCAAAAATTTTCATAATGCTTACAACCAAGACTCATTCAGTAAGTTGAAGGCGTTCAGAATACAATACAGAATATCATATTATGGTTCATGCACTACTAAATAATAAACTTTGTTATTACGTTTGTGTTAGTATATTTTTAATACTATTAAAAGGTTTAAAAAAATGTTAAACAGAATACGAATGATTAAATGTAAAACATTTTCGCCGAAACGTCTTCTGTCATATTATGCTCTAGATTCAATTCAAAACATTTTTCATTTTCGTTTTCAGCACTCAGTTGAGAACATAAACACCCAGCGTTACTAACGTCATAACATAGGAGACCGTTATCAAAAGTGTACAGTTTTCCAATAAATCTATAACATACAGCCAAAACCAAAAATAGATATATAACTTTTTAGTATAATTTTCGAAGCTGTGTTTTCGTTTATATGAAAATAAGAGATTCGACGCTATGAACGTCGTACCGTCTAATTGTGTCTTAGTACGTAACCAATTATGACATTGCTAGCTCCCCATGCTGTCCTCTTCCTCGCAAATATTAGTACCACCTTATTGTCATTAGTGCAAAGTCTTATTTTGCATTAACTTGTGACAATTATTTCATGACATGATGACACCTACGCTGTCTGAAGACTCAGTCTACGTCACTAGTTTTAAATATTTCGTGTCGATTTTCGCATCACGTGTTTTTTTTACAACAGTGATGTTGCTATGACATTGTTGAAACGTAGAGTAAAAATAAAGGCGACGTTATAGCTGGCGCCAACTTATTCGTTTATTAAATTTGATTCAAATACAAGTGCAATTTGAAAAATTTAATACCGACTTCCATTCTATTACTTTGGTAAAAATCAGTAATTGTAGTGTAACTCAAAAACTACCGCACCGAATTGGATGAAATTTAAGTGGGACACACGGGAAACACCAGCTTTCAAACCAAAATTTTGAGAATCTGTCCACCCAATCAAAAGTTATGAGGTAATAAACATAAAAAAATATACAGTCGAATTCGAATGTCATCTGTTTTATCTTCAATATCTTATCGCTTATCGTTACCAAAATCCTTGCAAAAAATTATAGCATCGTGGAAAAATCTGTAATTTTATCTAATCACAACGGATTGACAATGTCATAAAGAGAATAAACATGTGAGTGTTGTGTGATTTCGGGTTCAATGTCTTATCAATAAGAATGTCATTCTCATTATTGAGTACCTTTTTTGAATTCCGCTTACGGAACCCTGCTACTAGACCTACACTGCCCGTCTGTCTGTGCTACTATATAAGGATATACGCATATTTCAAACTGTAAGCTTAAAAGGGTACACACTTACGTAGCTACTTGAAATTTTCACAGAACATGTATTGTTACGGCGAATTACCTAAAAAATAATAAAAAGAAAACAAATAAAGAAAAAAACCTTTGTCTAGTTTTTTCATTTGCTCTTTACTCATAAAAAAACGGCAATACATACAATGCACAACACTTGGTGCAATGTATAAATAAAAAAAACAAATAGTATAAAGTGGCTAAGTTCAATTCGGTGTTGCGTTTACGATAAACTTGCACTAAGCTGTTTATTTTAAATGTTTTCCTTTTTAGATTGATGTCTGATTGACATCATCCTATATGTCTGTCATAAACCATATAACATGTAAATATATTGATGACCATTGAGTAGTCTTAAGAAATATAGATATCAAAAAAACGATGTTAAAAAATATTTAGTGACACTTCCGCTGAAGGAGATGTTGACTCGTGTAGAGGCGAAACACGTGTCGAATCGGTTTTGGTTTATTTGGGGTTTCTTGTGTTTTTTATTTTGTATTCTTCCTATTAGCATTTTAAGCGGGAGGGAGGGTGGTGCACGCCCCCAAATAGGCCAAAATCATTGTTTTCTTTTCAGCGGAAGTGTCACTAAATATTTTTTAATATCGTTTCTTTGATAATGGATTTCCGCAAAGTAACGCCTGAATCAATAAATTACCTGAAATATAGATATACCTTTATCTACGATATTGTACCTATTCTTAGAGTTAGATTATAATCGTTTATTTTAGAATGGATTATTAATAAAGATATAATTATAAGAGTATTGTTTACCTATTATGGAAGATCTTTTTCTGCTGCAGAAGAGGTAATGTGATTATTATTTAAAAAAACAAGATGAGTCATGCGTTTCCATAATAACTTAATATTGCATTACTTATAAAGAATGTGAAGATTTTTAATGTAAATGAATTAAATTTATTTAAATTAATTAATTTTAATTTTATTGTTATTTATTTTGTTTTTTAATTAATTTTAATTTTAATGTTAGAAATATTTGAAATGAGTTTGCACATTATCCTCAAACAAGGTAAAATAATTACTTTTTTAAGTTTATTATATAAGTTTATTTTTTTGAGACTTGAGAAATGGCAAATGTATAACAGTACGAATCCACTTATAAAGGAAAAGTAAGGATTGACGTTTGTTATTGCCACAAATTAAACGTTCGTTAAATAAAGGCTGTTGATTCAGTTTTTCAATAACCAATATCTAGAAAACCATAGAGAAGGTTTGACGTCAATTGGCATACAATTCATTAGCTTCGGCAACCATTAAAATGGTGATGAATAAGACATTATAATACGTATTATTGCTGAAGATACAAAGGGAATAAAGCATATCCAAACGATTGGTTCCAGAGGTCTGCTATTGTTCTTGAAGATGTATTGGTCGTCGAGGACGGAACATCACTCATTTGCTCCGTGATTTTTGAAACGTTATGTAACAATATAAAATATGCAGAATATGGCGAATATTTCTAGATCTAGTTAGTTGTCATGCTAAGGAAGTTCGGCACTTACCTAAATGTCATTAATATCAATATATATGATGCTTGATAACATGCAAAAGTTAAATAACAAGGAAATTGAATTTTCGTTACAGTAGTCGTGCGATGTCAAATACTTTGTGAGATATCGCCCTTGTACACCAGCCCTGCGATTCTCTAATGATTCGTCGTTGCGTTCGTCGACGAGCTCACCGATGTCAAATACTTTATGAGGTAGTATCGTCCTTGTACACAAGGTCGTTTTTCCAACGTTTGTTGTCATCTTGTCATTCGTTTCAAGGATTTTACAAAGATGCAACGATTTTTGCTTTTAGAGAATCGCACGGCTGAAATACAAGCTAACCCCTCAGCGCTTCATCCCTTTAGGGGTGAAATTTCTAAAAAAAAATTGTTTTCTTAAATTGATGGCTTACAAATGAAATGGCATCAACTACTCGTAATTTCAAGTATGTAGCTCCAACGGCTTAAGGTATACGTTGTTGAATAAATCAATCAGTCAAGACAAGTAAAGGCCTATTCAAACCTGGGTGTTGTTCGCTACCGCGAGCGATAGAGAAATCCGTAAATGTATGCGGTAATTTCACTGTTCACACTAAAGCGGATATGTCTACCGCGCGCGGTAAAGATATTCGTTGGCAACGGTTAGCGGGGCGGCGGAACTAGTTTTTCCAAACAAGATAAAATATCGTTTCACCGTTTCGCTGCAGTTATGGAACTTCATACTATTTACCCATCGAGTTTCGCGTGGTATTTTCGCTACCCACAGCGGTAGCGGTATATACATACATACGTTATGTTTTTATCTCAATTAAAAAGGCCAATCTTCCTAAATCTTTGAATTAATCAAAATTCAATGCATCAAAACGCATACGCAAACGTCACAAGAAGAAGGCAAAACATTGTATTGTTTGCAGATGGCACTTCACTGTTATTTAAAATTAAAAGGCAGTTACTAAACTATGACGATGTTAACAATGCATTAGCTAAAGTTGTGAATTGGTTCAATACAAATAATCTTCTCCTCAATGAGAAGAAAACTAATTGTATAAAATTCTCGACACCAAATGTGAGACAAGTAGAATCCAATATACAATTGAATGGAACAGGGTTGGACCTTGTGGAGTCAACAGTCTTTTTAGGAATTACTATAGACGCTAAATTGCAATGGGGTCCCCACATTAAAAAATTGTCTAGTAGGCTCAGTTCAGCAGCTTATGCTGTTAAAAAAATTAGACTATTAACTGATGTAGACACAGCTAGAATAGTTTATTTTAGTTATTTCCATAGCGTTATGACTTATGGCATACTGCTCTGGGGATGTTCTACAGATATTAATTCTATTTTTATACTGCAAAAAAGGGCTATACGAGCAATCTACAGTTTGGCTCCCAGAGTTTCCCTTAGACAGAAATTTAAAGACATAAACATTCTAACTGTTGTCTCTCAGTTTATCTATGAAAATCTAATGTATGTAAAGAAAAACATTAGCAGTTTTGATAAAAGGAGTGATGCTCATTCCATCAACACGCGAAATAAGCACAAGCTATCCGTACATGTAACGCGTCTCCACAGAATAAGTCATTCTTTTATGGGACAATGTATACGATTTTATAATAAAGTTCCCAATGTTATCCGAGATTTGCCTATTAATAAGTTTAAAATTGCTATTAAAACTAAACTCTGTCAAAAAGGTTATTACAAAATTTCGGATTACTTGGAGGATAAAACAGCTTGGGACTGATCACTCCAGGATCTATCTACTCGTGTACTAAGATGTCAAAGTGTAGCGTGTCTTGCCCTACTGATACCATTATTATGTTCTCTTTTGTAAGGCAACACACTGGAGCTAATATTTGTAGTACCTAAGTAAAAACATTGTAAAAACATCTATATAAAAAGAATGGCCCCGAGTTTCTTGCCGCTTCTTCTCGGTTGGCTCTATGTATTTTGGAACGCGGCGGTAGGCTTTAAAGTACATTTTAATGAAAAATTGACGTTCATAAGTGCGTCTTTGATGCCTAAATTGAATAAATGATTTTGACTTTGACTTTGACTTTGAATTGCGCAAAACATACGCATCTGCGCAAAATCCACGTAACATACACGCCCCTTACTTATACATCGTTCGCTATAAATAGTACTACATTCATCTCTGGCTTCCTAGTCAGCTGACATCTCAACCTTGGTGATGAGCGAGCGATGATTACACTAAAGATATCTTGAAAAGATAATGCGTTTTGCGCATCGGGAGTGAATGATCCACTCGTGCGTGCGCAAAGACTCAGGAATCCACGTTCTTCTACTATAAGTAGATATCAACGCCAAATAATGATTATGCTGACGTCTTAGTTAAGTTGAGTATAGAAACAATTATTGGACCTAGGCTAAATTAAAACCATCACGTAATGGGAATGATAAAATTTTAAGT
Organism: Selenia dentaria; assembly: GCA_917880725.1. Taxonomy (NCBI): domain Eukaryota; kingdom Metazoa; phylum Arthropoda; class Insecta; order Lepidoptera; family Geometridae; genus Selenia; species Selenia dentaria. Next base: position 11,004,642 of record OU862888.1, on the reverse strand, counting down.
GACGGGTAGAATCGATACTTATTTTACTAATTTAAATTTTATGGTATGTGATATCACAATGTTCATTTATTTGGATAGAAACATCAAAATTCAACAAAATCATATACAGGGTGTTTGGTAGAGGGACCGACAAACCAAATGAGCGTGTTCGGAGAATACAAGTTGGCCAAAAAAAATCTCCGACACCCCAATTTTTTTTAACTTTTTTGTGAATTTGATCGTTTTCTCCAATATTGTACCTATTTACCACCATAACATTTGTAAAGTATGTTTTAGACCGGATGTTTTTAGTTTTTACAAATTTTACAAATGTTATGGTGGTAAATAGGTACAATTTCGGAGAAAAAGGGAAAAATCACAAAAAAAAGTTAAACAAATTGGGGGGTCGGAGATTTTTTTAGGCCAACTTGTATTCTCCAAGTGGTCCCCCGAACACGCTCATTTGGTTTGTCGGTCCCTCTACCAAACACTCTATATAAGGATTTACGTAATAGTTTACTTCTGTAAATAAATGGTATGGTAAAATTCACGAGGAGTATGGACAATACACCCCAAGCAAGACGTCAGTGCAGGAATTGTCACCCCCACGTAGAACCGGTATATATATTTATTAGTCTTTATATTAAGTCAAAATATTATTCTTAAGTAATAACAAAAAGAAGAATTATTTTTCGAAGAAAATATATACGAAGTTTTGAAAGTCGTAGAACTAAAGATGTTTGTTTTGATGTATAGAATATGTTAATTGATAATTATAATAAGATATATACTATATATAAGGATGCTAATTGATTACCAGTGCCCCTGTATACATTGATAGTGTATTATATATTCATTGGACGTACCTACTCTTAGTAATGAACTTAACCGTTGCAATAGCAAACACAATTATTTATAGGCTCACAAATGATACTTATAGATAGCAATAATAATCGCATCCTAGCTATAAATGTTGATAATACTAACAGATTTCTATTTCGCCAAACGATTGAACAAATGCTTGTCGTTCCAATCCAATCTATTGTATTTTGACTCCGACAGATACGTGGCGAAAATAACTTTTATAGATGTTAAAAATAAATAAGCTGTCCAAGATGTAAGACACTTTTTGATCTGGAGTGAGCTATCAGAATCGTAGAATTAGATTAGTATGTAACTACCAAACAATAAAACATACTGACGAATGCACTACTGTTAATAATTGTATGGACACGTGTTGAAGTTATAGAACATTAACACATTTAAGTACATTTCCCCATCAAATTACATTTTTTGAACGACACTCAGTGACGGGACTATCAATTAGCTAGGCTGATGTTAAGCGTCATGTTTGTTCATAGCAGTTCAGCGCCATTCAGAATTTTTAACTACAGGAGTTCAAAACCCTCCATGACAATGCACTGAGCTCGTCATCCTGAGAATATCTTGCCCTGTAGTTTTGCTGGAAACCTACAAAGAAAGTGAAAAAAATCTGCGTAAGTCTTACCACTACAAGAATGTTTTATAAGTCACAAAATAAATATGGAAACTATAAAGTGAGGCAACCAACAATCAACCGTATATAAACTATTTAATTTCATATAAATCAGGTCAGTAGGCCGTTGTTAAGGACGAGCAATAGTTCAATCCACAGCGCTATTATATTTTATAACTCACATAATTTCAACCTTATTGCAATGTGATAACAATAATAAAATAAAGGTATTGAATATTCTTACAGATATAAAAGATGTGAATTTAATATGTATTGCACAATATTATGTGTCAGCTATGAAAAGGCCAGATAAACTTGAAGTAAAAGTGGGTGCACGCTAGTTCACAGCTAGATAATACCGGTAAAGATGGCAATACAAGGCAGTTACTCTCGTAACATTGTTGAATCTATAATATTTAATATGGTTGTATTTCTTCAATTTGTTGATTTATATTTGCGTGAACGTCTAAAAGATGTGAGAGGAGGAATCTCGTGTATTATTGAGTTTTACACAAGCACGTGATGTATCAGTAGCATCAACATTTTATCAGTAACTAATTTAATCATCAGCCTTTTATGTACTTATTCAAAATGGTACCGTTGCCGTTGTAGAGATTCATAATAGTTTCCTTAAGCACGTTGAGTTTTAACTAGCTCGATAAAGTACTAGGTATCTTATTCCTTTGAACAATTTTTAGTATATAGTATATTATACTGTAATATACAAAATTTTAATTAGACTTAAACGTGTAACTTACGTAAGAAACAACTCAATTGTTTCCGTAAATAAAACCTTTGAAATATGTTATAATATATATTATGTAATAGAACCTATAAAAAATATAGTCATCTCACGTGCTGTCATTTCACCTTAGTTCCAGAACTCATTTATTTAGTCCATCTCACGTGCTACTCGTATCATTTACCCGTTGCTCCACAACTCATTTATTTAGTGCATCTCACGTGCTACTCGTATCATTTACCCGTTGCTCCACAACTCATTTATTTAGTCCATCTCACGTGCTACTCGTATCATTTACCCGTAGCTCCACAACTCATTTATTTGGTTCATCTCACGTGCTGTCATTTCACCAAAGCCCCAGAACTCATTTATTTGGTTCGTCTTTATTTTTTATTACCAGTACCATACCATATATACGAGCAAAATCAATCTCTGTCAAGAAGAACAATATTATCTGATTTTTAATGATGTTATAATGTATCTTTACGTACTCGTATCTTATTCTATTTTACAACTGTAAAATCCTAAATATATACATCCAATGTAGTCCAATGTATCAGGTCTACGCATAATGAGTATATGTACCTATTCGTATGTATTATAATACATACATACATACATAAAATCACGCCTCTTTCCCGTAGGGGTAGGCAGAGACCACGGATTTCCACTTACTACGATCCTGACATATCTCTTTCGCTTCATCTATACTCATCAATCCTTTCATACATAAGCGTCGGTTTAGGGTAGGTACTTTTGACCTGGCCTTTTTTCAGAACGTCTTCAATCTGATTTCGGAACGTTCGCCTAGGTCTTCCCCTTCCAACACTTCCGTTTACTTGTCCCATGTATACCTGTTTAGTCATTCTCATTTTATTCATTCTCTCCACATGTCCAAACCATCTTAACATACCTTTCTCGATTTTTGTCACTACACCCTCATTCACACTACATCGTTCCCTTATCACACTATTCCTTATCCTGTCACTCCGTTTCACTCCAATCATGCTCCTCAATGCTCTCATCTCCACAGCATTTATTCTACTTTCATGCTTTTTCTGCCACACCCAACCTACCATACATCAGTGTCGGAACCAACACTCCCCCATGAACAGCCAGACGAGCCTTTTTAGACACCTTCTGACTGTTCATAAAAGCGTATTATAAAATAGTTCATAATAGTTATTAATAACATAATAGTTCATAAAAGCGTATTATAATAACCCGCGGTATCGTATCATTGCCTTTATGCGTGTAACTGAACTTTCTATTTTTGGCTGTAATGAAAATTACAAACCTGCATGAAATGATAATGATATTCATACATATGTAAACAAGTTCACTAACTCATGAATGGAGTTTCTTGTAAACAATGCAAATAATTTGACTTTACTTCTTCCAATGGCCTCTAAGTAACACTTTGGTGCAGTGACCGTCAAATAATTAGGTATACTGACTTTGCACCCAAACTTGAGCACTGCATCCAACATCTATAAATAATAATAATAATAAATAAATATTCCACAACTATCACACAAAGCCATCTAGTCCCAAGCTAAGCAGAGCTTGTGTTATGGGTACTAGACAACTGATAAACATACTTATATATTTCTAAATACATAAATATTATAGATAAATTACACCCAGACACAGAACAAATGATCATGCTCATTACACAAACATTTGTCCTGGGTGGGAATCGAACCCACGACCTCCAGCATAGCAGTCAGGGTCACTAACTACTAGACCAACAGGCCTGTCATGCATCTATGCATTATTAATTAATAGATGAATTAAACTTCTAGGCGATTTATCTATGATTGGTATATTTATGGTAATACATAAAACTGCAAAGATAAAATAAAAGTTTGTGTAGTACCTATCTTGGTTATTATACTTTATTATGGCCATGCAGTGCCTCCTTCCGTTAACTTAACGCATTTATTTACATGGTGGAACGGTAAAAGTAAAACATAAAACAGATGTTGGAAAACCCAAATACCTCTTTACTGATAAAATGATAAGTAATTGTTTCCAGTAAGCGTTTGATTTTTATCAGGTATGTGATACCTAGAATATGTCTGTTTTTTGTTTGTTATTGTTGAACTGTTTACTGTATTATTACTGTAGACACAATATGTGCAAATGGGGCTACCGCGACCCCACCCAAACTCATTGTGATGGCAGGTTTGCAATTCAAACATTTACTCGTTTGTCCTGTATGCCCTACCACCTGCACAAGTGACGACCTCTTTAATGCCACAGACGACGGAATTAAAATGGCAAAATTCTACTGAAACATGATTTAAGCTTGTAGGCAACAGCAACTATACATCACATTTAATCAATGTAGCACTGACACGATAGTAAATTGTACACATCATTACTGGTATTCATTAGGAAAGATGAACTACGTAATAATTATTTTATATTCAAATTCAATTTCGCCCTGGAATTTCACTTGCTACAGTGCCCTTCACACCATTACACAATAATGCTTGTGCACTATTATTTCGTGGTAGAATAAATCTGGCACTGCAGTGTACATCTCTTACAATTCGCAATCCTGACGTAGAATGAAATACTTTTTAACTCTGTTCACTCACGGAGTAAACAGTATATTATTATAGTATATTCATAATTTTGTGAGAGAGTAGGATTATTATAGACAATGTTTTTTTCTTAAATGTAATTCATTCCAACAAGGTCTCCAATGTGATTGATATTTAATTTGACCTAATAAACATGACTGAACTGATTATCCAAACTTATCCAAGGATAACCGAAACTGGGGCTCGCGATCATCAAATTCACGAAACGAGAATTCGTACGATGCGTAGTTCGTCAGATCTTTTTTCGTCTGCGAAAATAATCAAACCGCCATTTTAATTGTTCACTTGATACCCTCTGGACAATTTCAAGATGAACAAAACACTGTACTGTTTGTTAAAATTAAAAATAGTCGGTTGCCCGAATCTAAACACTAGTTTTATTAAACTTTTATTAGCTTCTACGCCGAAGAATACAAATTTTGGCTGAAAATAAGGAAACCGATCAAAACAAACATGCTGGATAATAGACTGTGTTTTTTCCTTCTAGTAAGTAAATCATATAACGATGTTTGATAGAATACAACCTATTGCTCTTATTTAAAAAAAAAGGTGAATTGCACACATGCATTGGTAATTCCAAACGTTTAAGTAAGACTTAAACATTTAATTACTTAAACAGTCTTGGCGTGTCGCATACGAATTGAGATATTGGAAATTTATGTTTTCAATGTAAATGGTTAGCTATATGGGATTAAGATTATTTATATTTCTGAATTCGTTATGTTTTGCTCATGTTCTATTAATTTCTAAATTGCATACAGCAAAGATGATTGATCATAACATTGCACTTGAAATAAGTTTTAAATTGATCACACACTTTCATCACGAGAAAGCTCCATCGACAAAGCGCAACCTAAAATATGCAACCAATTTTTTACGCGTAAACGTAAGAAATTTCATCCATTCTACGAAATGATATTCCAGTTGAATATAATTCATTCTACGCCTTATTTTTCACGCTGACAGATTTTAACGTAAACAAGTTCTTATTTAAACAACTATAGAAATGACAACATATTGATTTTATAAACCAACAAAACCTATTTACCGCGTAGAAAATTTAAATGACGTGGATGCGGAAAATCGTAACGTACACATGCTTCCATCTCAAGCTTGACAGTGCCAATGGTAATATTAATTTAATAAATAGCAAAAACAATCATCCTTATTGCGATCCAATAGAGTGCAAAATAATGTACAAGATTTTCTTATACGTGTATATTATTTTATGATTGGTCTATTAAAACGTAAGTATCCCGTGTCGGTTTAAATGAGCAGTGCATGTGGCTTGCAATGTGACCATACCACTTAGATAGTTACATTCATTATAATTACAATGGGAGAAAACTACTAAGACATAGATTGTGAAAAAGAATAGATAAATATGCACGCGAAAATAAATTTAAATAAGTAATTAGAAACACATTGGCAATATCGAAACCTACGTCTTGGTTTATACAATTTACAAGTGAAGTCAGAAAAACAGAACAAACGGAAATAATAATAAAAAAGAATGCGAAAAAAAACTTAGGGTGCCTTGAACTTCCCCGGTTTGGACCCAGTTGTAGTTAAATGGGGTAGGTAGCTAACTGGTAATTAACTTCTATCCATTTGAGTAAATGGGATCCTTCTTCACAGGTCTATAACGCTCATCTTCACTGTATAAGTATCTCCAATATGTTCGGTCAAATTTGATGAATTTCACTTAAACTAAATCGCTGTGCATAACCTTTTTAATAAATAATATTGACAGACCAAGGTCTCTTAGTGGTTATAGAACGATTACACTGGTCTATCCCTGAACGACAATTGGTTGTACGATTGTATTTATAAAACAGATATTCAGATATTTTTACGTCGGTATTAATTGCATACGCGTTTAGTTAGAAGATCAGTAAACATATATTTGTTTACTGATCTTATATGTCAACGTCAAGATGATTTCTAATTTTTCCTGTTCTTTTTGAGTAGGTTGGCTCTAAATCATTGTTTATTACATTGATGTAACACTCATAACTACATGATTATTAATTAGCATTACAACATTTTCAATTTTAAATAAAAACATCACGAATGATGATGCCACTACATCAACGAAATACGTATTCCGTGAAATCGTAACAATCACTGAAATAAACATTGCTAAACAAGTTTTTGACATGATCACGACGACGTCAGCAGAAGTTCACAAGGCGAAATCTTATGTCCTTTATCTCAAAACTGGCTGGGATTCTGGCTTCTGCCTTATTTTGGAAATTTCCCTTTGTACTCTTTGTATATACAAGTATCACTTGCAATCACGCATAAGACAATATTACTACCTTTATTAAATACTTCCATTTGTCTCACATTTGGAACCGTTCCAACTTTCAATGCTTCCTTGCTCACGGATTCGAAGTCCATTATAAATAGCTCTTTATATTGCACTGTAGTCGAGACAAACAATTGGGTAACCATAAACACAAACAAACTAGTCTTCACTAGTTTGTTTGGTTATGGATACCCAGTTTCAGTTTGATTTACCCATAACAGTTTAAATAGTAGTGGACAATCTCAAGAAGAAAATTCACATAAAACTTTTTAGCGGACAATCTGGTAAATATACCGCAACTACAGAAAGCTCTTATTTTGTCTGGGACTGCACACCTACCATAACCATATTGATGACAATGATTGGTTAAATGCCAAAACGTCTGAGAATTTTAATGACTTTAGGTGAATGAGGTGTTCGTTGCACCCACTTCTCGGTAACACAAAATTTTGAAATTTTACTCTTATACGTTCGTAGCGTCGTTAAAAACTATTTGATTGCATGTTTGTGATATGTTATACATAGACTTGTCGTACTATAGTTTTCCTTATTCCATTTCAGCAGTAGTACGTCCACTGCTGAACATACACTCTCCCACAACAACAAAAATAAAATTTAGTTACTTTTACCTATTCTTAAACATGAAACAGGTATTTGTTCAGACTCAATGATAAAGTTAGAAGTCAATGTCCTGCAGGGACATGGGGGGTTATTATGTATCTCAATTGCTAACAAATGTTGATTGAAATCGAAAAAAATGGCGACGGTATGTCACTTTTGTCAGCTCCAGTCATTAACTCACTAACATTTTTGCTTACTGGAGTTGTCAAAAGTGATATAGAGCCGCCTCTTTTCAAGATTTCAATTAACATTTGTTAGCAACTGAGATACATAATAGCCCTGCTGAATGAATGTTGATTGAAATAATACAACAGACTGTATTAACGTAAAAGCATTTGTTTTTTATTGCAATGAAAATAAACAATTCCATTAATTAGAAACGTCGGTGACTAAACACCACAATTACCACTCATGGACCTTAATTGAAGCGCGTGTTTGCAGTCGGGCTCCAGGGTACCATATAAGTATTATAATATACTTCATTCTATATTTTAACGATTTGTACACATCAATAAGCAATAATACGTTATTGATAGGTTCTCTCAATGAATGTGTCTCGTTCATTATTACATGATAGGTCATTATTGAGATCAACGGCGCAATCGTAAGAGGTCATATATCACTCACAGCTTTCATCTATGATATATTTATAGCGTATTTCAAAACTTATGTTATAGCTGTCTTATTTTATTTACATAATTATTAAATATTACCTAGTTACTCGTTAAAACTTTAAACATTTTACTTATATATTCTTGCTAAACTAATGTGCATTTTTATAGAAGAATCATGAGCAAGTTGTAAGGAAAACTGAACAATGTTTTGATAGTTTGAATCTAATAGTAAATTTAATTCTTTGATTTGCAAAGTAAATTGGAATAGAACCCGGGTTGTCATATTTGATCAGTAGAATGAGTGTCCTGCTGATTAATTACAAGTTTATAATGTGTTAAACACACGAAAATATCAATAATAAAATAAACAATAAATCAATACAATAAATCTTGTGGTAATCTTAATGCTAATTTGTGGTTAAAAATAAATATTCAACAAAAGAGACCAAGTGGTTGTTGACTAGGAAGTCTAGTCTAAACATTACTGAAATGATTGGCATATTGACTCGGGAATGTGTTTGCGGAAGACGCCTTTAGTATATGAACATTTTTTGTTTTATATCTGTAGACATCGATTTATATCACATTATTAAATAATAAAATACTTCATTTAGCAACCGTTACGAGTTGCAACTTATTACATAAATATTATTAGTTCAGTATCAATCAATAATACGTTTTTCCCTTAAGTAATATTACGCTTACTTAACAAATGCGGAAACCATGTAACAATGCATTGTTTCCACGTTTTTTCAAATAATTTCAAAGAGAGAATAATGGTAGGTACGTATAGATATACTAAGATTGATAGTTTTTAAAAGAAGTGTGAAGTGCTTTGTAAATTGATAACGTATTACTTACATAGTTTTATCATTTACATCTTCGTCGTGTATACGTCATAAATCGCTATAAATATAAAATATACCATTTCATGCTGATATTTATTTGGCAATTTTTCATGACCAATATGATGTTTTTCTTGCTCCATTGGGTAAATTGACAAGATCAAAAATATATGCCAGAGACCTTTCTAAGATCTCTAATAAGCGTAATATAACATTTAAGTATAAGACCAAAGGTATAGGTCGGATTCGACCAGACGTGAATATTAATGCCTAATTCTTAATCCTAGTTTTCTGTATCTAAGCTCAAGATGGATTTCTTTACGACCCGTAAATTTTTGACAGTTTTCGTCATCCAAAACGTGTCAGAAAAACTACGACACGTAACAAAACCTTTTATTTATAAAATCGCAGCATTAAAAAGAAAACAACATAAAACATTTACAAAAGAAACATAATAAAACCATCACTAGATGAATGTCAAACGCACATTTTCATGTCAACACCTACGAAGAAATAACTATTATTTCTTCGTAGGTCAACACAGAACATTAGTATGATTGACATCATGACTAGACTAACAAAATTTCGGCATTTTGATCACTAGATTTTGTGAAACATTTCTGATCTTTAACAATGCATAAGATACAAATTGGTTTTTTAGCAGCAATGGATGGATAACGTGGTAGGTTTTCAATTAGTTGTTTCCCTTGATACGAGTATGAAGCTGTATTCTAGCTAGAATAAATGTTTATTTTGGTTTAACGCCTCGTGCTACGCTTCTTCGTTCAAAACATTCACTTAATAGACTATTGTTGAATAGGTATATTGGGTTCAATGTCTAACAAATAGATACTAGTATTCATTGGATTGTTTGCAATTTGCAATATTTTAATGATATTCAGATTGAATTCTCGTCATCATCATCATGCTTAACCAGGAAATGTTCATGGTCAAACTTCCTCTGATGAGATGAGATGACAACATGAGATTTTTCCTATGCCAACCATCTTAGAGGTAGCAGGATGTGACGCTGTTGATACTTGTTTACACTGGCTATAACTGCAGCGTGGTAAATTAACGTCTTTTTCAGCGATCTGCTTGCTATACAGGTAAGTATCAAAGCAAACAAAAACAGATGAATATAACAATAAACTCTTAAGTCAAACGGTGGTGGCGCATCTTGGTCATCAGGGAACACTATCACTCTATCCCCTTCCCCCAATTGAGTTCAACTCATGTCTCAACCAGGTAAAACATGGTATTTTCCAAAATACGACCTACCAGGCTATTTATCTGCCTGTCATAAATATAATAATCTACTCTTAAAATAATAGTTTGTACATCGTCCTAACAGTAGGAGCTGCTGCCGATGCTCTTACTACTACTAAGAATATTATACTGGCTGACTGAAAATACTGACTTTACTTATATTTATTAATGAGTTGTGTTAAAACATACAAATGTGTTAATTACTTACCAACATGTGATAGGCCCGTGAGATCTGATTCTGAAATAAAGAAAAATAAAATGTGTGAAAAATGATGCGTGCACGTATTCACAAAAAAACATATAACGTAAATAAAACAATGTAAATTTGCCAAGGCTTAAAAAGGAATTGCTTCCGCGATGTAACGCGTTATAACAAAAAAACGCAACGAAAATCACATTTGAACAAAAATTTACAACTTATATATAAAAGCATTAGGCATAATGATTCTATATATTAGGCATAAATTACATCATTTAAAAATACACTTTTGTTTCATGAGATAAGAAAAGTACTTTACTAGTCATAAATGGGTCAATTTAAAATTATAAAATAACTCCTTAAAAGAAAACAAAATAATGACTGAATTAGGTAAATGTAAATTGAACGATTTGGTTAGACTAATACGAGTATGTTCATCTCAACATCTCATAATTATAATAACTGGCAGAATTTGTTATGTATGCGTGTTCCGTAATAAACTATCAATTCTATAACAAAACTAGCTCAAACTATTATTAAATATACTAGATAAATTAATTCATTTATTTTTCTACCGAAGAAGGAGAAAGTTATATAATGAACTGATGGCTGCATTAGCGTGCTAACATCGTCGACCGCCTCTTGATTACCATCTTTTGAGATAGTTGACCAACAGAAGCTATCAAATACCATGCGGAAATTAAACGCTTAGTATTTGGACCAAGTTGCCAACCAGGATTTTGTTCAGAGGGTCAAGAAATTGTTAAGTTATGTCAGCTGTATTGAAAAAGCTTGAGCAGATCCTTGTAACGGGTTCGGCCTCCCACGAAAGAAATTGGTATCTACCTTTTTGTCTTTTTATTGGCAAGATCCATCCATCAGTTAGTACAAAATATCCCATCACCAAAATAACGAGACGATTTGTAAGTGTTAAAACAAACGATTACATTATACATACTGAGACTGAGGACATTTACAAAAGCATATATACTGGATAGATGAGGTGTGAAAAGCGTTTATGCTGATTTGATGCCAAATCTAAACTTAGTTCATTCAAACTATGCTAATTCGTAATTTGTGTATCTTAACAGATTGATGCCAATCTTTTCTAGCTATCTACAATTTCTAATCAATAGGCTGGTAAGACGTTTTCCAAAAGATGTTTTTAGGGTTTTCTTACGTAGGCAAGATCTTCTTTTGTTAACTGGCTATATTTTGACATATAGTTTTTGGACAGATAGTAAAACAAAACTCTACAAAAACACATATCCTTACAATAAATGTTGCGAGTCCGGGAGGAATCTTGCCTATTTGTAATAAAATCATACGTTTTTAGCCTTAACTGAATAAACGCTTTTGACTTCACTGGCTAGCTAGTATGTTTTTTTCCTTACTCTACAGGAGTCGAATGTTTTCAAACCTCGATATTTCACTAGTCTTGGTCTAGGTCTCATTTCAACACTAGAGTATTATTTTAAATAACAAAGAGCTAGCCTAAAACCAACCTCTTAGTCGGTTTTTCTGATAAACATCAGAGTCATAGAACAGTCAAGAACTCGGACTAATACAACATCTATAATATATAGTAGTGTTACTATTATTAATAAAATACATTAAACATATAAATACAATGCCTATGTAGATTGCCGTGATAACCTACAAAATTAATTTGATGTAACTTTCCGCATTAGTCATATTTTTTCCATGACCTGTCATGGAAAATTATAGAAAAATGTCATGTTGTTCCAATGACAAACTATAAAAATTCCACAGTTCCACTACGTGTTTTGTTACTATTATTGTTTTCCAGAATGCGATCAGTTTCTAAACAACCAATGTTGTTAACATAAATATTGAAGACACTGATAGCGGTCAATGACAACAGAACAATATTACGAACTACGTTGATATTTGCAATAGGTCAAGTCTAGAATACAAAGTATTTGTTGTGGGCATACATTAGTTCAGTGTCATACATTTAAGCAACTAATTCGATTAAGTAATTATCTACTAATAGCTGTTAAATGAATCCAGCTACTAGTCGACATTTTCTTTAATTTGGCCTTTTACCTTAAGCCGAGAAAGAACTTTTTCTACTTATTAGATGCTTTCTTCAATTTATTATTATTTACTACTGAAAACTTTCCTTTCTTGATACAATAGTTTATGGATGAAACTATTTGATAATAAAAACACAACCGCTGAATTAATGAATTATTTGAATATATTTTTCAAGATTTGTATCATTACAGAATGAGAAAATGTATACTACATATATCAATGCTGCTTCTTATTTTACGCTTGCATAATTTCCGATGTTTTTATAAAGCATTGGAATAAAATTGTACGATTCTAAAAGGTAAATGGAACCCCAAGCCTGAAGAAACACGAATTTAAGAGGGGCGTAAAGTATTATATTCGTATGACGTTCGCTAAATTACTACTGCTATTGCTACTGCCGCGGTAGGTTTAAACAAAACTGATCAAAAAGTTTTGTTAAAGAAGTAAAAGACAGTCGCAAATTTATTAATATAATGATTTGTACTTTTTTACAAATCACCGTAACTACCTACTAATAACCTCAATAAAAAAGATGTTACATTTATGTTACACACTTAACTGATTTCTTTTAATGTTACCAATGCAGTTATTTGTACGCGAATCAAACAAATCAATCTATAAACAAATCACGAAACCCCAAAATTAGAGAATCAATGAAACTTTTCCATGATTTAAAAATAAATCACAATACACAAACAGGTGGAACTTAACAGCTCTGTATAAACATTTCTCACTATCTACGTACGTCAATGAAATTATACTTTGAAAAGATAACCCGTATTATTGTGAGCCATTGGGGGTATGATAAGAGAAGCCAATAATAACTGACACACCCTTAACCCGAACGACTCGGTTATCTCCGTTTGGTTATGATTGAAGCGAGGACTATGTGAAGACTCAATTTTCCTAGATAATTATTTCTAGTTTTTTATAATTTAAATACTTAGTTACTTTGCTTGCGTTTACCAATTATCTCACCTGACATTAAGTGACCATGCGGTAGAAGATGTGGCAAGGTCGCCTAGATTATACCTATTTAAATATTGGCTTGAAGACGCCCAAATTGTAAAGTATCTATCATCGGCATCATCTATAAAGCATGCTTCTGCTAGTTTCTGCATGTTGAAATTTTCAATGATGATAATGCATATTATTGCCACGAGTTTATGAGTACCTGTCACGTTCAGTACCGTGCAACATTGCAGCTCAAAGCTGAGATGAGTTGAGTTACACTGGAACTGGAATGGGAAGGCGGGATGCATATCATATATTGGACATTAAGCCCCTTTGTAGATTCTACAGTGTAACCACTATTATTATTATCATTTGACACACATTCATCGAGAAATCTTATACAAAACTGTGGCACCTGGTGCAAAAGAACAACACGACACATCTGGTTCTATAAAATGATAATATTTTAAATTCCGACACCGGTAACAGTCAAGTAAAATACAATAAACTACTTTTTATATAAGTTTAAGTCGTGTTTGATTAATTCCATGGTTACCATTATATTATATATAGACGCAATCGTGAAATTAGATTGGATTGTTCCAAATCCTCGTTGATTTCTGCAAAATCTATTGTATTATTGGCCAAATATGGCGAATCGCCATTCAACGGGTATATATTTGAGTAAAACGTACAGCTACGAAAAAGCTACTATTCATATCGTAGAGGTATACTGAAGAATAACATTTTGCTCTCTGGTATCCAGGCAAATCGTATTGAACTGTCAACTGTAACATAAATGCATGTCATTATTGCTCTAAATCTCAAGCAATGATGAAAATTATGTTTCATTTAAAATCATTAGTAACATCATCTTTATCACCAACACGGTGGAATAGTCCCATGACCTCTGTCTCATCTAAGTTTACAATAACATTTAGTAAGTAGATAGGTTTTGAAAACAAACGCAGGATTTCATCATCAGTGTTTTCTGTTTGTCTCTATTGATTGTACCTACATGTTATCAAGATATCATGCCATGTCAGATGATCATTTATAAATTTCAAGCACTACAAAAGCCATTACGTCAATAGAACTCTATTTTACAAATATATAAATATAGTATTCAGACCAGCATTTTATAAACGAGTGATCCTATTAAAATGCTTTATTTTTTGTTCAAATTTTGTTGTTTCAAACATCATTCATCATCGCCGAAGGAGTTTAAAAGGGGTTGAGTTATTTCATCGGAATACAACTAAACCAAGCTAGCTTTTCTACTTCCAAATGTAATATTCGCATAAGGGGCAACTGCCCATCCTGTTCCCGCGTCGGGACACAGGCCTTCCTCTCAGAGAGAATAGAATGGGCCATGATTACCACGAAGACCCAGTACCGGTTGGTAGATAGGCTGTTGGCCAGGTATCAGAGTTTTCAGACAAACCAAAACGTCCAATATGCCTAGTGACTTTTGACCTAAGAGTACAATCGAAACCGACGTGACGAAGCACGTAAACTTCACAAACACTTCTAACAACCCATCCAAGCAGTGATCGAAGGAAGGGCTACTTAACTTTGTTGCACATTTTGTACATACTCGAATCAAGCTTAGCCACGACAACTCCTTGCGCCTTGACAACCGAATACTTGTTTATCATCTGATCTACTTTATTAATATACCGTTCCATAAAAACAACGAAAGTCATTCAACCACTACTTTGAATGACTCCGGTCACAAAATGTCGTCGAGATTCTTCGGATTCTTCAAGAAACCACTGTCCTATTCTCCGTAATTGCATATTACATAATCGCTCGGCCTTTCCATGAATAGCATTATGGAGAACCATTGGTATGCATCACTGCAACCAATGCATACAGATGTAGGTATGTAATACACTTCATCGGTGGTATTTCTAGAACACAATTTTCATCTCTAGGGATGCGCATTGAAGCTATTTAAACATGACATGCGTATGGTTAGCTCGCAAAGTTTTCCTTAACATTACAATCATATTTACATGTGATCATGTAAGTGAAGCATTTTCTCGAATTGTCACACACGTTTACGAGGTAGGTAACTTTGATGACCATTTCAAATCCAGCACTTACAAATGTTTACCATCAACAATAAACGATCATGAATCTACTTTGTCTGAAGTAGCTGAGAAATAATTACAAAAATATTGCTATGAATATAACTAAACTACTTATAAACTTTAGATATGTTACCGTTTACGCAATTTTACTCACATTATTAATTTTAAACGGAACTCTGACAACAAAACAGACCGACTTTTGTTCATGTTTTACTAGCTGCATCCCGCAGTTACATTCTCGTGGTGATGGATGATGAATTCCTATGTGTTAATCATCTACTTCCATACCAAATTTCATCTAAGAAGTAACAAACATACAAACGGACTCGCAAACATTCGCCTTTATACATGGTGTTCGTTGAGATGATACATTATATTATACTATACGTATATGATGATATGATCTATTCCGTGATCTGTGCATACGTACCTATACTTACTTATATTGTCAAACTTCCAAAATTTAATATCACTCGATATTTGAGAACCATCTTACAGATGTCAAAACCACCTGTCATCAAGTGGGTAATGATGTTGAAGAATATTAAGGATTCATTTACCTGATATTTTGGAACATCTGCGTTTCATATTTACACCTGCTCCTTTTTTGCTGTGTCAATTTTTGTATCATCTTTAGGCTTGGCTTAGGCACAGTTTAAGTAAATACTACTGAATCATTTCGATGATGAAGTAAAAAGATTCGGTAGCTTGGCAAACTACGCTCACAAATAATAAAAACAGGCACACAAACTTCTTTAAATTGTATAGTTTGATGGCAACTATCTTCCCTTAGAAGTTTGGAGCCATTTCTTGGCATATAAAGTTACATCCATATCAGCTTTACAAGTCATTACAGTATAGTGACTTAGCATAAATTGTTGTCTAGAATATCTTGAAATATGTTTTGGACATGGGTTGTCGATTGGCATGATAAAATTATCGGTAGAAGACAGCACGGGATATAGCTATCGCAGCTAGATCCATACAAAAAATAAGGTGAGATAGCTGATTAAAATCAGTTTATCACCTAGACAAGTTTATCGTTAGATAAATGCTCGAACGGATGACGAGGCCAAACGTGGATCCACCGTTGTGGGCACGACCTTAAAATACTTGTGACATTAGACGTAACACTTTATCAAACATCAGGCGAGCATCTTGATACTATATCGATCATGAGAGAGTTCATACTTCGACTCGCACATTGCCGATTTTCAGGTGGCTATGACCATAACCTTTTTTGTTGGCTGAATCGCATGAAAGAGGCAAAAGGTCATGATACTCAGCTTAAATTATAAACAATGTTCTATATTGATTTTCTCTCAAGTAGCTAAAAGAAAATAATGTACTAAAAATGTAGTTGGTCATAATAGGTATGTAATCGTAGCTGACAATGTGACTACATGGCGCCAGTATTAGGTTACAGGTGAAACCGCAAGCGTTAGCTCCAACGGGACTGAAAACTAGACCTGCCTTTGACGTAATAGTGCAGGCAGATCAAATTACAACAGTAAAACCATAAAACCTACACACGATTCTAAAGGGATAGCAGAAAGCGCTTACAAAGCGGGAAAGTAAAAAAAGCGTAGTACACATACATAATTGTTTATCTTACTGTGTGTATTTTAGGTTTCCTGCCAAATAATAATCATCATTATATCCGAGTTCGAAAACTGTCTAATCATGCATTATATAATGACTGCACTCACTAGATCCCATGTCGGTTTAAAGTCCTACAACGTTTCGAACATATAAGACGTTCTTCTTCAGGGAGTGTTCACGCTTGGAGTTCGCTTCGTGCACTCGATGTCGTCGGACTTTAAACCGACATGGGATCAAGTGAGTGCAGACTAACTAGAATTGATGTATAGTACACGTACATATTCAAATGAAAGAAGCTGATTTTAGTTACTCTTATTTAGCTGTACAGGATTTGGCAATGCGTAGCCATGGCTCAGGTATCGTGTTATAGAACTTTATAAACGTTAATGCCCACAGTCAGTTGAAGTGGCAGTGGGTAGGCCACATAGCACGCAGAACGGTCGATGCGGCCGGAAGTTTCTGGAGTGGAGACCACGGACCGGCAAGCACAGCGTAAGTCGTCCACCGACAAAGTGGACTGACGACCTGATAAAGATAGCAGGACGACGTTGGATGCAGGCTGTTACCAACCGGTCCTTTTGGAAATTTATGGGGGAGGCTATATTTAAATAAATAAATAAAATAAATAAAATATTCATTTATTGCCTTGAATATTAGAGTATAATACTTATGTACATGTTAAAAGCAGTTATTACAATAGTATTATAAAAATAATTTTACTTAAGGCAAAAGGTATATGCTCAGCATTATGCAGCGCAGCGTACATGAAGTACGTGCACTACGCTGTTTTTCAGCATAAACCTACTCGGGCGGATGTTCGCCGAGACTTGAGGATGATAAAAGCGGATCACAATTGAAATATATATATGTGTAAAGAAACAGCTGATTCACAATAGAAGTTAGATACAAATTATACAGTACAATACTAAATACTTACAGAAAAAATTATAATAATACTTAGTAACAAACAGTGTATGTTTATTTATACTTATAACATTTATAGTTTAGAGACAAAGTAGGATAAACAGCAGTTAAAAGCAGTAGGTAAAGAGTACATCATACAATACATTTATATTATTACCTAAATCGAAGCCTTACCAACAGTATAGTATTTTAGCTTCAGCGTGATGTGTATGTCCGTAGATCTTCTATTATGTGCAGTGTATTTAGCAGTGGACGTCCTACAACTGAGATGATGATGATGATGATAATGTATGCCCACAACGTCGAACGTATGTACTCACAAGCTCCACCCTAACTAATTGCCTTATTTACTGTTTAATTTAATTTAATTACCGTCGGCAATTTGCCTAAACTCTCGGAGTGATGGGAATTGTATCGGTCAATATACAGAGTATTTTGCACTGCGTTACCTTGAATTGGTTTAAATATATTTCTGCGGTTTAAATAGAATACGGATTTTACAAGGAAACTTTATTTGTAAGCTTGTGTGTGATTTTACGTATGTATAAAGTGGGTACTTTACGTATTTATGAAGTCCTTAGATATTGTGGGCGACTATAAAATTTGCCAATATACTTACTAAAACTATACGTAGTAAAAGAATTACGAAAATGCGAGTGGTAAGAGGAGATAAAACCAAAGCTACTACGAGTATATGTGGTCGGCATCTTGTGCCAGAGGCCGCCTTAGTCGGTACCATCGCAGTGCTAGATATTGTGCTGCGAAGCTATAGCACGCCAGCTTTATATTCTGTGTTTCAGGTGTGAAAAGCACTGTAGCTAGTGATATTCCTGGGCGATAGAGACTCAAAAACCAATATTTTTAAGAGTGAGGAGTGTATAGTTCAGTGCCATTCAAAACTAAAGTGCTGAGCTCTGGGTGGCATTTCAAATGTCATGAGATATTTCTTACAATCAAGAGCACGGTTTGCCCTTCTCGGCAGCAAATATTATTTAAAAACCTACAGGTACGAGTAGGTAGGTACATGACTTGAACATACTAAATGCACATCACTGAAACTAGGGTAACCAGATCCGAAAATAAGTTTTCCTGGAAAAATCCCTGCCTTAGCAATAAATTTCCAGACATTTCGGCAGCAAAAGTATTTTATTTTAAAAACTCGCAGGTAAAAAGGTTGAATATGCGTGTGAGATGCGAGCGGAAACGAGAGCTTTCATTAATGGGTGCGCATTGGACAAACGAGAGAAATAGAGTGTCCATAGCTTCTGTTAAGGCTCTACTGTTGACACAGTTCAATCTAAAGAAGAGTTTCATAAAATTGTTATGAAAGACCAGCAGTAGCTGAAAGCTACATCCAGCAACGAAAAGAACGAGGTTCAGATGAATAATTAATACTTAAATAATCAATAAATTGATTGCTAATTATAGATTTTATTTTTTAATTATAATTTTATTACATATTATTTTCTCTTTTTTTTATTCCTGACGATTTCCAATTTTCCCTGTTTCCCTGATAGACAGCTGAAATTCCGGACATGTCAGGAAAATTCCTGTCATCTGGCAACCCTATCTGAAAGGGACTTTAGTGATTGTAGAGGACCAGGGGGCGATTCCACATATTAAATTGCAATCGAACCATAGAAAGGTGACTTTTATACGTGTTCATATTCTGCTATTGAAAAACAATCCAACTGCAGTTGCGTTTCTGTTGGCGCCAGCGATCCATCAGCACTTTGTATTCTGTTAACTCGATAGATAATGAACGCGACGCGAACTCATATTCGTATACCTATTAGTAGCGTTTAATGTATAGGTATATATAATATGTAGTAGTGTGTTGAGATGACGTTACTTTCCAATTTGTCTTTAGAAAGTGTTTTTGGGTAATGATCGAATGACGAGAGTTGAACGAATCGAACTGCAGTTGCAGCGAGATAGATTGTTGAACATTGTGAAATAGTAGAATTGACCTCCAGTAGAGGCGCGTGCCGTTGTGATCATGTAAAGTAAATGTAAAGTCCCAAATACCTGCCAATCTACCTATTTACTTGGTATACAGTATACTGACCCGTTCTTATACTTAGGTAGGTAGATCCGTGTAGCTATGGTCACAGAATGAGAAATAGTAGGTACTACGTGTATAATTATGTAACATACAATTTACCTACTACCACGATGACACAATCTGATAATTTGATTACTGCCATACTCTGCAATTCTAAACCTACTTACGCTCATTGGTAGGTAGGTAGGTTAGTTTAGTAGGAATACCTATACTGTAGACACAGAATAAGACAATAGTTATAGGTAAGTACATAGTGATTTACAAGTTTTACAACTAACCATATGATAATGAATGAGTTTCTAGTAATGATTTAAAACTCATGTGTGTAGGAGCAATGGCTTATATTATGACTCAGCGTTATAAGTGAACCTTATGACGTTCAGTTAAGGCTTAAAATATTCTGAGATATAACCAAAAGACGCCATAGAATGTCCTAATTGGATTCTACATAATGTTATGACGTCATGGGTGTTGGAAGGAAACCTGGCAACGGTTCTTATGAGACTGACAGGTTTGTTGGTTGGTAGGGATTCCTTGGGCAATTTGGGTTCATGCTTAGTTTTTATCAGTAATTGGCTTAAGTACCTGCCTTGGTTGATACAAAAACCTTTAGGTTTAATTATTTTGATATGGAGGTAAACATAATTTTAGATACCTACCTACCTTACTTATGTTACTTACAAGGTAGTTAAGTATTAATAAGTTTTTTTGGCAAAACTAAAAACTGCAAACTCAAAACTAAAATAAAAGCTTCCTGCATCTTCACGATGCATAGCTGGTGAATTCCTCAGGCAAGAATCCGTAGAAAAAGGTTAGTTGAATGAACTAAACCAACCATAGTAAACCACTAACGCTATCTGTAATGTTACTACAAAACTAAATCGAGTAGCGCCACCTGCTAGAAACACATTGAACTACCTTAACTTACACCTTCATAGTAAGTTGAGTCTCAAAGTGGTTTAAGAGCCAACCAATAGGTGGCAGCGCAGGCAGCACACAAAAGCTTACATTCGCGCCATCTATGAAATGTGTTCTGAACTATAACAGCGCTAAGCACACTAGTTACTCTACTTCATATTTATAGGTACATACGTCTACTGATAGTTTATATACCGTACACTAGATGGCAGTGTTGGCAAAATTAATTATGATAACAGAAGCAACAGAAGCATCGAAGAGTGGAAACTCGTAAAACTCATTTAGGATCTTATAGAAGTGTGGCGCTTTCCCCAAGCTGTGGCGGGGAACCAAAGATTTTTATATGTAGATGGTTAGGACCCGCATTGCTCTAAGGTTTAGGATCACTAAAAAACGCGGGTATCAGCTAACCAACCCCGCGTTGTTTTTTGTTGTTCTTACCGGTGTCGTTGAGCAAGGCATTGATGTCCGTCGTCGACCCATCGGCCGACATTGCTGTAACAAGCAGAAATAAGAACTTTGTTAATGTATGAACTAGAATTCGGTTCTTAGTAGTAACTAAAAATATGTACCTATGATAACGTGTGGTAATGTGTCGAACAGGTGGGGTGGTTTCGTTACTATGTTCGTACTTTGCGGACCGAGTAACCTACGTCCATGGGAACCCTAAAATGAAACCCTGGTTCCTGGTTGGTGCAAATCATGTGGCACTGATTGTCGAACACTTTTACTAAAGCCTGTCTTAGAAGAAGAAATAGATACCTTAGTACCATATATTCTGCCTCAAAGCTGTTGTGAAGGCTCTAAGCTCTGTGTAGGTTGAAAAAGCAAGTAAAATTGCTGAATAATAAATAAGACTGAAAAGATATGTCTCAGAATGTCGAGCGTATTCTAAACAAATATTTGTTTTCTTAAATCTAGGTTGCACTATGGCCGGGCGTGACGCTTACCATTAGGCGAACGAATGTCCACTTTCTAGTATAAGAAAGTTAACTTATTGTTTGCTGTTGGAAAAGTTTTGTTTTTAAATTTTCGAAAGGCATCCCCCGGTTTTGCGGTGTGAAGCTGCATTCCCCACACGTTAAAAAAGCACATACGATGCACGTAAGTACATTAGTAAGTATAATTCTAGCAATTGGAAGTGTTTCTACTATCTACGTAATAAGAGTTGGACACCAAGAAGATTGTTTACAATGGTTATATAATGCCAAGAGGTAATATTCCGATAAAGGCCACGATAGACGGGGCGTGACGCCGACACGCTCCGCCGCGACCGCGACGTGATTGCTTGACGTGTTATCATTATCAATCGCTTCTTATTCGCCAGGTACTTACATATTTTTAGTAAATTTGGATAGAGTTTGGCTTTCATATAACTATACTTTATGTATTGAAACTTTGAACGGATCGCGCATACTTATTTAGTAGTAATTTGGTTCGAAGGCATTTCCCTCTCGGGCGTGGGAAGGAATGGCTGAAACAGGACGGGCCTGCCCCACCAGCCTTGGGGTCTGCCCTCGCCGACGTCTGGTATTCCCTCCCACCGTATCCTATCCCCTTTATCCATTCCTATTAATCCTAACATATAGGGAACGTAGTCTCAGCGTAGACCACAAGGCAATTCTTATTCCTAAAAAGAGCATTGTAATATTCTATTGTTTTAGATTTTGTCTTGGGTATCCTTCGTTATTAAAAAAAAAACTATTAGTTATATATTTCGTAGTTTTAGATCGCATATGGATAAAATAAGTAAATAGCTTACTAATACTAACCTTTAGTAAGATACATCATAACACTTTTGAAATTCTTTCTAATCAACGCTCTAAACTTTCCACTTATGATAGGGAAACTATATATTACGATAGGACAAAAAGGATTTCAGATTAATGACAGTTCAATTTCGTGTTCCTTATTTTTATACCCACAATACATGCAATGGTGTCATAAAGCATAGTAGTGTGTAATAATATAAATAAGGATAAAATATCTAATAGCTATGCCTAGATTAATGTTGGTAATGATTAATCATTGTAGATAATAAGGAGTACTGTACGAAAGGTTTAGCAATCTGGTCGTCTACATCAATTTTATCGAAGTATAACGTACCTGTACATAAATACCACTAGATTTTGCTCGCGACCTTGACGCGTGGATTACGTAAGATTGAGTGGGTGTCATCCAAGCCACAGCAGCAGTACTTCGCAGAAAGATAACCAATAGTAATATCAGGATAATCTGCAACAACACTGCGGTAATACGAGTCCTAAAAAGCTTCAAAGAAGACTATTGGAGGAAGTAAGTAATTATAACAATAATGTCACACTCCAATGGATAAAGGGGCACATCGATTCCAGAGGTAACGATGCGGTCGATGAGTTAGCAAAAAGAGGTTCAGGTCATGTGGTTTGCAGAATCAGAACCAATAATCCCCCTACCTTTCAGCCAGATTCGTCACCAGCATCACCAGCATCAGGATTACTGGGCAAGTATCGAGGGTTGCAGGCAGACGAAGGAGGTTTTCCGATTCTAAATATGAAATTCTCCAGAAAACTCCTCAATCTCAAAAGAAATAATGTATGACAAATCGTCGGAATTATGACAGGTCATTGCTCTTTAAACAAACACATGTTTCACAAACAGTTTTCTCTGTCGAAGGCTGCAGGCGGAAGAAATGGCTGCGCACCTGCTCATCGAGTGCAGGAGTGTGGCAGTACAAAGGGCAGCCAACCTCGGCTCACCGAGGACAGTGTGGGAAGCCTGCGTCAAGTTAAAGGAAGTTAAAGGAGCTGCTGGCTTTCCTGGGCGACACTGGGTGCCTGGACTGATCAGCGTCACCCGGTCATCTCGCAAAATGGGCCGCGCCATAGTACCAAGTACTCGTAAGATTATCGCTACTATATAATGCAGTGGTTCTTAACATTTTAATGATGAGGGGACCATTACACAAAACTTCTGTCATGCCATGGACCACCAACTGTTTGGAAGTATAATGTAAATGTAATAAACAATCTTTCTATAAATAAAACATTCATAAAATTGTTCAAAGCTAAGAAACAGTATGTAAGTATTTGACGAACATTTTATATTACAGAGAATTAGGTGCGTTTAATTACGAGTATATTAATGATATTTATGTGACTAACGTCTGAATCCTTAGTTCAATTCTCAGTATAAGTATTTCTCGAATCTTTGTGAAATTGTTATTCGCCACAAATTATACAACTTCAAGATTAATTCCTGTTTCGAATGTGTCCCGCAATTTGGATGGCTTCGCGGCACACTTCGGATGCTTCCAGGGACCACCAGTGGTCCGCGGACCACCGATTAAGAACCACTGATATAATGAAACAACCACTTGAATAGGGATAGGAAGTAATATTTTCTTTATAAGAAATAACAAACATACAAATTCACTCACTCACCCACTCACTCACTCACTAACGATAGCCGTTGTGTTAATCCTAGGTAGGTACCCTTTGTTTCAAAATACACCCTAATCCGAATGTGGTCTTTTAGATTAAAGAAATAACAAACACACGATTTTTTTGCTGGGAATTACGGGATTACTCAAGTAATCCTTATCGGATAGATCTGACTATAGTTTCGACCACATCCGGTGGTCTTTTTCAAGGAGTGTTCGGGACACTCCTTGAAAAAGGTGAGTAAACGAAACTATAGTCGGATCTATCCGACAAGTATTACTTGAGTAATCCCGTAATTCTCAATAAAAAAGAGTTAAGACTATGTTGGTTTTTAAAACAAATCACTCAGTAATAAAATCATATTTACCTATAAGTAGTATTTTACGTCATTGTTTTATTATAATACTAGCTGACCCGCCAGCGGCTTCACTCGCTTGGTCTTGAAATAGAGGTAAAAGTGCCGTTTTGGAACCTCGAGGTTCTGGGTGGATCCGCGGGTTGGACAGTTACTGGCTTTTTCTGCCCAATAAATTTTGAAGGAGTGCCCCGTAGTTTGCAATAGACTCGCCTCTTAGGTCAAAAAAAGAACCCCCATGCAAAATTTTAAACTTTTAGCACTCGCAGTAACGAAGTTTCATACAAACTATCAACCCCAAAAAAACCCTTAGGGGTTGAATTTCATAAAATCCCGTCTTAGTGAGCACCTATGTCCTAAAAAGAACCCGCATGCAAAATTTGAAACTCCTAGTACTTGTAGTTTCTGAGATTTCGTGATGAGTGAGTGAGTGACCTTTCGCTTTTATATTTATATATATATATATACTCGTATATATAGATTACATATCTACGAAGCATTGCAATGCGCTTGCCACCTAATTCCTTACAAGGATTTATCCAAGTATTTTCTACGTGCAAATAGTTTCAATATGAAATGGAACTACTTCGTAAGTACACAATAAAATCATCCATCAAAATAAACAAGCTTCAAAGAAAATGCACCACCGCTTATTTCTCGGACTGAACCACTGTTATCGATATAATTTTCCACCGCACTAGAAGATGGGTTATAAAGTTGATTACAAACGATTTGCGGTCTACACACACGAGAGTATTATCTACATAATGCGGTTTTGTAACGTCTACGCTCGTCTACGTCTGACAACGGCGAAGACGCCGAAGAAACCTCTGCCTCTCACAGACCTGCGGGTAATAATAGTGCCTCAGAGAAAACTCAAACTCAAACTAGGGTGCTATCAGACAGAGAGCGCTCACGCGTTCACGCGGACAGTTTTGCGTTCGTTGTGTTGTATTACGTTACATAGATATAACCAAACAGGAGGCATTCAGCCATGCGATTCTCTAATGATTCGTCGATGCGCTCGTCGACGAGCGCACCGGTGTCAAATACTTTATGAGATATCGCCCTTGTACATAAGGTTGCTTTTCCAACGTTTCTTGTCATCTCGTCATTTGTTTCACGGATGTTGTCAAAGATGCAACGATGTTTGCTCTTACGGCCGTTTTCAATATTCTATCTATCCATAGTTTTCTTTACTACCGATAGAAATTTGACATAACGTCCATAAAAATAGTGTCAAATATCTATCTCTAGTAAGGTAAACCGACGATAGATAGATTATTGATAACGGCTATTAGAGAATCGCACGGCTGACCGCGTCAGTCAACTGTGGGTAGTCAGTGGGTATATTTATGTAACGTAATACAACGATCGCAAAACTGACCGCGTGAACGTGTTGACCGCTCTCTGTCTGATAGCACCCTCAAGCTCAAATAATTTGTAGGTCTTGTTTTCTAAGGTTTACAATAAGTACATGTTACATATTACCCCTGTGGGTGTTGTAATTATGCAGAGAGAACCAGTCTATTTTAATGTATTATAGTTGAAAAATTTGTCAATATAATATAATTTGTAAATTTGAATGCGTAGATTTTATTTTCGTCTTATATTTTGTTAGGTTGTGTTGTGCATTTAATTCTAGAAGTGGGTATTCGAAGTATATGTTTTCGTGTTAGACTGAGAGGATAATTTCTCGTCTGTTCACATGCTTTTAAATACGAAAATTTTATCCATTTTCAAAAATAGCTCTGACTTGACTTACGGTATCACGTGTAAACTAACAATGAGTTACTGTGAATAAACTAAACTGTGCATACTTGTTGCTAAATAATGTTACTACAAAATGAGGGTAGTTATAAAAAACCAATGACTTTAACCATGTTAGGCTACGAACTTTTCAAATGACCAAATGTAGTATATTAAATTTTCGAATGAACATGCATATGCAACAAGAGAAGGTACGAAGGTAAGAACATGAGAATTGCTTATGAAATTACTAATCAATAATTACAATACAATTAGGCCCAAGATGTTATTTGAGTAGAAATTGTATATCTCATATTTCATCCATATAGCATTTTAATTAAAACTAGCTGAGACCCGCAGTTTCACCCGCGAGGTGATGTTTAAATAGTCGTTAATAATTATTCATTTTTCTAATTTTCTGGGAACTTTGTTTCATTTCAGACAACATTTTTCCGCAAACAAAACTTTAAAAAAATATGGATGAAATCGGTAAAGTCGTTCTCAAGTTATGGCTTGACCAATGGAAATAGGGATTATTTTTACACGTATAGATAAGACTGCAATTGGCAGGTGCCGTAGGCTCGTTCATAGCCAATTCCCTTATCACATAAGTTTATGGAAATAGCCATCCCATTTTACTCATTTATTTAATAGCTACATGGTATACGTGGTCTTCAAATGTGGATAGTTTTTCAACGTTTCTGAATTGTGTTGTGTACAACATTGTATACATTTTATACCAAACAGTGGCTCTACCATGACTTTGCAACGTAAATGTCATCTATAGTCGATACTCGATCTCGCCTACCTATCAAGCTTGTGATTGGCGTATTCGCTACCGATTTTGGTTCTACATTGACCGCCAGGTGGCACTGTTCTTTTTCTTATAAATTTTGTCGCGGCAGTCGATAGCGAGCATCGATTGGCGTCAATGTTGTAAACTCTTGGTAGACCTACATGGCTCTAAGTGTTGGTTACAGCCCATGTATGCCTTTGTATTTGTGCTTTTGTGTGTGGACCGGATGAAATTCGTGATAAAACTAGTAATATTTATTATTTATTACTAGTTTAATATAGAAATAATTACTATAGAAAATATTTATAAAAAAATACTTACTTAAGACGCGGTTCAACCCCAATTTTAAAATAATTTACGATGCTTTACGTAAGGTTGAAAATCGCTTGTTAGATCCGACGATGTAATGCGAAAATGCATTAATTTTGTACGTTTTCTTTATATTTTTCGATATATACTATTACAATTGAAAAAACTGCTGGTTACTACTTTAGTACTATATGTTGGCTATGTATCACCTAAAAAATAATATAGTGTTATCGCTGAAAATTCTGAGAGTTTGGACGTGAAAGTTTATTTTTATGGACCTATTTAGGATTTTTTTCTGCAGAGAGCGAGTAATATTTATGAATTCTGTTCGGTTATTACTCTTTGCCTGTTTCTTTTCTAACCTAAGTATTTTTTTCATAGATTATTATTTATCTGTTTCGTTACACTAGATGTTTAAAGATTCGGCTTTTTACTATTATCAAGATACGACCGCGCCTTAATTTACATATTGTATACGAGTATATGATGAGTTATAGTTTCAATCGTGGACGTTGTATTATAAGAAAAGTATACAGATATAGTATGGTACGGATATTTATTGGTTAAGCCGAAAAGGTTTAAAAGATAAAAGTTATAGTTATGTAATATCAAAAATAGGAACACCATTTAAATTTAGTATACTTAACACCGAAATCTTTATCGATATATATAAAAATGAACCCCTATTTCTCCTGATCACTCTTGAGAACGGATTAAACATTCTGGCTAGTTCTTTTTTTGTTGCGTTAGTTATTGGGGAAGGTTCGGGAGAAGGTTCTTATGAAAGAAAAACCAGGAAAACATGGGAGCTTATGGCGAGGCCGACGGCCGAGCCTTTTACGCGAACGAAGTTACGGGCAGTCGATAGTGTTATATAAAACAATTTATTTTTGGGTAATTCCTCAATGGAGTAATATGTCATGCTCATCAATAACATTTTCAGTTTACGCTTATTATGAGACGAATCAATTTTAATCGAGTAGTGGTACCTAGTATTGTTTAAATAATGACTTTGATTAATAAGACATGATAGAATTTTTTATTAGGTAATTTACAAATGTAGGATTAAAGATAGCTAATTTCAAGGCGAGTTTTCTTTTAATCCTTCCTATACCGTGATGATTAAAACAAAAGATTTATGAATGAAACTGACGTATATTTACGTCTCTGGGACGCAAAGGGTTAAATAACAGTTCAGTTCAATCATCAAAGTTAATAATTCGTCATTAATCATATGCACTAACTAAAGTTTTTACATTGCCATATCAGCATAATAAAATGATTAGGCTTTCAATCGAATTAGTAACATGACTGGCAATCGATAGCAAAATAAAGACATGAAGTAATTACGTAACAGGCTGTGCCCTTGAACTCCAAACAAAAAACATCATGCCATTTTCGAAGGTCAAGTATTGTTTGCAAACATAATACTAATTATATTCTTTGCAATTTGTAGTTTTACTGATTTAACGAAGGAGTATAAAGTAAATTTAATATGTGGCAATTCAATAATTGATATATAAATTATTAAATGCCGCATGCGTTGATACAAGATTTATTGATGTAGTCAAATTTTACATTATGTATGTGTTATGATAAGACAGAGGTAAAGATTTTGAATTCTATTTTCTAAAGATTTCTATTTAATATTCTGAGCTAAGCATAAACACATCAAGTATTTGTAAAAAAAATTACGATTACTCGAGAAAAGCTTTTGGGAAAAAACTTCAAACATTGTTTCTGACATAAGGATAGGACTGAAAGGGTATGAAAAAATTATATCTAAGATAAATATAAGATATCTTATTCGATGGTTGATTGCGCATTTGATTGATGGCAATGCAAGTAGAAGCGGTCAAATTAGTAGAATTGAACGAAGGGAGCATCAACATGACACAGGGACTAAATAGGGCAGATGTGTTTTAGAGATATCACTAAAACTCACTAACTTTACGGTAAAGACCACAAGGATTGGCAAAATTAGCGTAGTTTACGATGCTCTCAGCATTGATGGAGATACGATCTTTGCAAAGTGGCTGGTACATGCTAAGTGGAGGAGACTTCTAATTAGCATGCAAGTGGAGCAGCATTTGTAAGTCCAGCAGGAGATTTACAACTTTGCCTGGATACATACATCTATGTTGGACTTACAGGTAACATAACCTAACAGACAGTAAAATACTATATTAGTATGATACATTATGGAAATGAGATATGGACTGTATCTGTGCCTCTTCATCATCATCATCTCAGCCGTAGGACGTCCACTGCTGAACATAGGCCTCCCCCATGATTTTCCAAAAGGACCGGTTGGAAGCGGCCTGCATCCAACGTCGTCCTGCGACCTTTCTCAGGTCGTCTGTCCACCGTGTCGGTGGACGACCTACGCTGCGCTTGCCGGTACGTGGTCTCCACTCCAGAACCTTTCGGCCCCATCGGCCATCTGTTCTGCGTGCTATGTGCCCTGCCCACTGCCACTTCAACTGGCTAATCTTCTGAGCTATGTCGGTGACTTTCGTTCTTCTACGGATCTCCTCATTTCTGATTCGATCACGTAGAGAAACCCCGAGCATAGCCCTCTCCATAGCTCGTTGTGCGACTTTGAGCTTATCTATGAGGCCCATAGTAAGAGACCACGTTTCAGTGCCATAAGTCATCACTGGTAACACACATTGGTCGAAGACTCTTGTCTTGAGGCACTGAGGTATTTTTGACGAGAAGACTTCGCGAAGTTTCCGGAACGCTGCCCAGCCGAGTTGGATTCGACGATTGACCTCTTTCTCGAAGTTGGACCTGCCTAGTTTGACTGTCTGTCCCAGGTAGATATACTCGTCAACAACTTCGAGAACTGAGTTCCCAACTGATATTGGGGTAGGTACAACATGGGCATTAGACATAATTTTCGTCTTGTCCATGTTCATCTTAAGACCTACCCGTTGGGAAACTCGATGGAGGCCTTCGAGCATTGTACTGAGGTCTTCCATGGATTCTGCCATGACTACTATATCGTCGGCAAATCGAAGGTGAGTGATGTATTCGCCGTTAATATTGATGCCAAGTCCTTGCCATTCCAGAAGCTTGAAGGCGTCTTCCAATGTAGCGGTGAACAGTTTCGTAGATATAACGTCTCCCTGTCTCACGCCTCTTTGCAATGGAATTGCCTTCGAACTCTGCTCCTGTACTCGGACTGACATGTAGGCGTTTTTGTACAAACACTTCAGCACTTCAATATATCGATAGTCAATACGGCACCGCTGGAGAGACTCAAGCACTGCCCACGTCTCGATCGAATCAAAGGCTTTCTCATAATCCACAAACGCTAGACAAAGAGGCAAGTTATACTCTTCGGTCTTCTGTATAACTTGCCGTAGCGTGTGGATGTGGTCTATGGTACTATAGCCTTTTCGGAAACCGGCTTGTTCCGGAGGCTGGAATTCATCAAACCTGCGACTGAGACGGTTCGTTATGACCTTCGAAAACAGCTTATAAACATGGCTCAAAAGCGAGATGGGTCTGTAATTTTTAAGTAAAGTGTTGTCACCTTTCTTGAAGAACAGCACCACCACGCTTTTGTTCCATGCTTCTGGCGTTGAACCTTCGAGTAAGACGGTATTAAAGAGCTTCTGAAGGACTTTAAGTACCGGTGTTCCACCCGCTTTCAGAAGCTCAGATGTGATACCGTCGTCACCAGGCGCCTTGTTGTTCTTAAGCTGTTTCAAGGCCATTCTAATCTCGTACAGGCTGATGTCCGGGATATCTTCGGTATAATGTCGGGTCAGCTTGGCTCTTGGGTCTTTGGCCGAGCTGCTAACAGGTTTAGCGACCGAGGTGTATAACTGTCCGTAGAAACTCTCGACCTCTCCTAACACTTCCGCTTTGGTCGACGCTACACTGCCGTCTCCTCTCTTCAGCTTCGTCAACTGGCTTTGCCCAAAAGACATGTCTCTTGCAAACACTTTGGAGCCTTTTTTTTTTATTTTTTTTATTTTTTTTTTATTTTTTTTTTTTGTCTGTGCCTCTTAATGAATCTTAATGTCGCACAAAGTGCTATAGAGAGAGCAATGCTGTACACACAAATAATTTCCTAATTTATCGGAATATTTATATAATAATGAAACTCCATTGCGCGGTAAATATTCCGATAAATTAGGAAATTATTTGTGTGTACACCCTGACAATAATGCTTCTGTCTCTGAAACTTTGCAGTATGATATAGTAATGTTCATAGATTACGATTAAAATATTATCAAAAACCTAAAAATGAAAATCGCTTCTATCTCCTGGTGGAAGATTCCTCCGTCCGAAATTCCTGCGGAATCCAGGACTATTTTTATGTCGAAGAGGCAGAAACTTAAAAAGACCTATTTTGCAACTTGTTCAAGAGAATTTCTCCTTCAAATTTGATCTTTTTATTTCTTTATATGTTATATCTTTTTACAATTATCAAAAAAACATTCCTATCACGCCACTATAGTTTTGTATTCAACAAGACATGTTTTTTTTAAATATTATTTTTATCGTTATTTATAAATATTACTTTAACATACTGCGAAGTTTCAGCGATAAGAATTATTGCAAAGTCAAACCCCTCAATGATTGGACAAAAAATCTGAAACATTAAAAAGTCGAAGAACCAAATTCACCAACATAGCTCTCAAAGTTTGCAAGCTATGCAAGGTCTAGTGGCATTGGGCATGCCACATCGTTCGATGAACTATAATACTAACCAATGAGGAAGAAAGGTTCTTGTGTGGCCCCGAAGCAAACGTGTCGTAAGTAGGCCCTCAGTAGATGTATTAACGTTATTGTACAAATCGCGGAGCCGATGGATGCAATTGGTAAACAGCCATTCATATTTGGCCTTTGCGGAGGGAGGCATATGTTCGGCAGTGGATGTATTTTGGCGCATGAGGATGATGATGATGATACTTTCTGAGCTGTTTAAATAAGACAAGCTTCGAGAGTTAGAATGTTAACTTTTTCATACGTGGTTGACGATATTATAACTTACAAAAATCTTTTATATGTTGGTATACTAATAACCCAACGAATTAATAAAAAAACAATTCGAAAAATTTAATACCGACTTCTATATTATTCAGTTATTGGTGTAACTCAAAAACTACTAAACTTAATTTGATGAAATTTAATTTGGACCACACGGGAAGCACCAGCTTTCAAACAAAGAATTTTGAGAATCGGCTCACCCTATCGAAAGTTATGAGGTAACAAACATTTAAAAAAGTACAGTCGAATTGAGTACCTCATCCTTTTTGGAAGTCAGTAGACAAAGACACAAAAAATTTCAATACACTTATGTGACAAACTACCTAACAAGGTGAAAAAAATCAATAAAGACCTCAACGATTTTTTCACACTAACCCCAAGTTTAAGGCCGTCGCACAGTCGGAAGTACAAAACGAAAACAAACCAAGAGGTCAATTATGCCAATTTGTATTCAAAACCACGCTTGATGGTGAGGAACCGACAGCATATAGGTGCTAACAATGATCCGCGGCTTTAAAAGGTCAGACCATTGTTTGATTTATTTAGGCATCTGTCTCTGACAGGTGATTGAGAACATGTTCGATTGTGATGATCAATCGAAGCCTAAGCCTGATTCTTGGATAAGATAAACAGTAAATAATACGGCTCGTCTATTCTAACGTATAATATTTACGTGTTAAAGCGCGTCCCATAGCGAATGCTGCGCAGGTTCTGATGTTTTGAAGCTATTTTTGCGTCCTTCAAAAGACATGTAAAAATTCATTTTCATTCATTCATTATAACACCCAATAGTTTCTCTACAAATTTTCGTTCATAATGTTATTTACAGTAATAAACTTGTTAACTAAGAAATAAATTTCTTAAGTAATTGGGAAATAAACATAGTTTTCTTGCATCTTCACACGAACTAAAACTTGTTTTGAAATTGGTGTACACCAATTGATTAACCGTTAAAATTAAAAGTTGATAAATGTTCATAAGACCTATTTTATATGTTTCTAACCAATAACTCAAAAATTGATAAGAATTTTTGGTAGCGGGCCGTGTGTCGACTGTCGCGTACCGCCCAGAACCAGATTTTAAAGGTAATTTCACCTGGGATGCGCCTTAAAGAAAAACCTGAGTAGGTAGAGTAATTCGTAGCGACGTTGGATGGTTCGTAGCGAAACTGTGAGCATTTTAAATGTAACGAAAATGTCGTATGTGTAACGGAATAGTATCGGGGACGTATACATACAAACTATGAGTTATCTGTGCCTCATTTGTACTAGATAAACGATAGTTTGTACTGTAAACGTCAAGAAGGACTTGTGGTTGAACTACCCTAATTGCAATTTTAACTGTTCTAATAGGTTAAGCATATCTACATACCTAAGATTGGTGAGTATTTATTTCGCTGCTGAACGGATTTTATTGAAATTCGGAATGGAGATAGCTTCTACTCAGGTAAGATACTTATAGAGTACATAATATATTTGTTCCAGTAAATATTCCTGAAGTATTTCCTAATTTACACGCGGGTGAAGTAGGTACCTATAATTTAAAAAGAACTTGTAGAAAAATCATAAACCAAAACCAGACTGAACAGTACTGAAGTAGAAAACATGTTGTAGAAGTATAGATTCTTGATTATAGATGTGAAATTCAGTACGAGGATTAAGGTATTTTATTCTTTAATTCAATATTTTATAGGAAGTCTATTAGATACCATTACTACCACCTACTATATAGTATTTTTTTTATACCGAACTGGGTAGCACTTGACCACTATCTCACCTGGTGCTAAGTGATGATGCGATCGATGATGGAGCGCGCTTACCCAGAAGATACCCATGCACTCGTGTTTTGAAGACCCCCATATCGTACTTAACCGGAAAAACCGACTCAGGGAGGGTGTTCCATTCCCTAGCGGTTCGTATGATAAACGAAGAAGTAAATCGCTTCGTCCGGGTAAATGGAATATCCACCATAAAGCGGTGGCGCTTCTGAGTATCTCTGGATGTCCGATTATAGAATGGGGATGGCGGAATCAAATTGTGAAGTTCCATTGCACACTCACCGAAATGTATCCGATAAAAAACCGATAAACAAGCGACTTTGCGGCGATGCTCGAGACTCTGGAGTCTCTTGCGTACTAGGTGGTCGTCGTTAATGAGTCTCTTGGCTCTCCTCTCAATAGCTTCCACTGTCTCCAGCTTGTATTTGGCAGAACCATCCCAAAGGTGAGAACAGTACTCCATACACGACCGGACTTGGGCTTGATAAAGATTAAGCAACTGTCCCGGTGTGAAGTATTGTCTCACCTTAGCCAAAACACCAAGCTTTTTTGAGGCAAGCTGGGCTTTGGACTCAATATAGGAGCCGAAATTGAGAGTTGGTGTTAATGAGATGCCAAGAAGCTCGAAATGGTTACTTATCGGCACGGACACATCCCTGAAAGTAGGAGCCAGCTGGAAAGGGCTCCGTTTGGCGGAGAAAAGACACGCCTGGGTTTTAGCAGCATTGAACTTAACTAGATTGGCATCGCCCCAATCGGAGACTGCCTGCAAAGGAAAGTTCAAGCGCTGAACCATCGCTTCCCTATGAGACTGGATTTGTAATGCACTGGTTCGTGCGTTAGATGTGTAACTCTCCACAACGGTGCTGTCATCTGCGTAACCAAAAATACCGGGTTTCAGCAGGTCATTAATATGCAGCAGAAAAAGCGTTGCGGAGAGTACTGATCCTTGGGGGACTCCGGCATTTATAGCCAATTGGGCGGAAGAACAGATTGATGACTACTTGAATCGACCGATCCCTCAAGAAATCTGAAATCCAGACACACATACCAGTGGGAAGGCCGTATGAAGGAAGCTTGCTAATGAGGCTATCGTGCCAGACCCTGTCAAAAGCCTTCGAGATATCGAGAGAGTAATATAATATAATAATAGTAATATAATATAACTATATACTAATAACTAACTAATAATATAGGATAACAAATGATATACTAGTAACCGGGCGGGGCGTTACGTTTTGTTCGTCCCATACAATAATATATGCTGATCATGAAATACCGCTAATTACCTATACCATTGATGAAATCTATGCCTATACTGATTTACCATAGTACGATTATTGTTATCAAAACAGTCTAAAGCATGCGCTTAAACGCGAGACCCATCGAAGTAATATCTCTTAGAGATGTAATGTCGCTAACTTATTTGTTCATTTACTCCTACAATATTGTTATCGAAACAGTCTAAAGTATGTGCTTAAATGCGAGACCCATCGAAGTAATATCTCTTAGAGATGTAATGTCGCTAACTTATTTATAAATTTACTCCTACAATCATAATGTACTGTGACCAAAAGTAAACTTGCACACCTTAACGTTGTAGATCAATAATTTTCTCTGATGTAAAAATATTGCTATTTGCAAATTTGTAATACATATTTGATTATATTTGTATAGCTAATATGTAGATATATATGTCGGTTATCACGTAGTAAGATTTATGTGTTTTGAGTTAGGCTGAGTCCAAACTTGTGCTCCATAAATTCAAATTTGTATTTGCTGTAACTTTTTATATTATGGAGCATGAGATTATTACAAAATGGTATTGATTTAAGTATATATATATATATGGTATAGATATCATAGTCCCTCTTGTCTTGGATCAGATTCCTAGCTATACTATAGTATAGCTAGGTAATCACGCCCTCAAGCTGTGAGGTCTGGTCATCGAGGTTATATCCCTTAGATACTATAGACTTAAGATTCATCCAAAATTAAATACATAATATAATTAGATAATTTTTGTATATTAGAAAAATAAGTTGTAACGGCCCAAGGGAATATATGTATTTGTCTTGTGCCAAATAGTTATCCAAGAGAACGCATCTAGCATTAATATAGAGCAGATAAAAATACACCGGTTTGATGTATTACGCAAATAGAGTAGATATCATAGTCCCTCTTGTCTTGGATCAGATTCCTAGCTATACTAGTAT
Source organism: Selenia dentaria (assembly GCA_917880725.1). NCBI lineage: Eukaryota > Metazoa > Arthropoda > Insecta > Lepidoptera > Geometridae > Selenia > Selenia dentaria. Next base: position 10,967,704 of record OU862888.1, on the reverse strand, counting down.
ATATTATATTATGTATTTAATTTTGGATGAATCTTAAGTCTATCGTATCTAAGGGATATAACCTCGATGACCAGACCTCACAGCTGAGGGCGTGATTACGTTATCAAAGCAGCGTGACTTAGCACGTGATGCACTACGGATGATCAATATTACCGATCCATAGCTATAACGAACCATATTAGAATGACTGGTAGGTATTACTAGTAAGTGCTTTACGTATATAATTGTATATTAATCAATGATGTAAGGATTTTTACATGTAGGAATAATATTTCTAACGGCGTGCAGACTTGTAGCGATGGCATCCGGTTACAAGTACAATTTAAAAAATGTAATACCGACTTCCATTCTATTCAGTTATTGGAGTGTATCTCAAAAACTACTGGACCGAATTTGATAAAATTTACATGGGACTACACGGGCACTAGCTTTCAAACAAAAAAAATATTTTGAGAATCGGTTCACCCAGTCGAAAGTTATGAGGTAACAAACATAAAATAATACAGTCGAATTAAGTACCTCCTCCTTTTTTGGAAGTCGGTAGAAAATAACCAGAAACATAATTTCAATTGCCGGATGTGGTGTTGGTCTTGTGGTCGTAGCGTCTGACACGGTACGTCAGAAGACGCAAGTTTGAATCCCGTCCGAGACTATAATCTCTCCTCTCGCTTCCTCTCTGCTTCACATTCGGGATGGATTGTTAACCGGAACAGGCTCCTGTTCCTTGCCTCATCCGTATATATTAGCGAAGATTGATACCCGATGATTGATTGACCAATGATTTTTTCACAATAATAAACCGCTTACAAGTATGCAATAAATACCTAACTCGAAGTTATCACACATACATACATCAAAAGCACTATAAAATGCAAATAAAATAAAAATAAAGTATAAGACAAGTGACAGCCTTCCATTACTCGCCGATCTCGTTAATCGCGTGTCTTGAGATCCTTATAAAAACTTTAATAGTACCCTTACATCGGGGCCACGCGAAAAACGCTTAACGTTTAGCGATAAGCGCGAAAATTAATAAGCAAATATCATTTTATTCATCTTTTGTCCATGGTTTCAATTTATTTTGACTTCAGGCCTTCTTGTGCAGCATTGGTGATACTCGTATTTTTAACCTTATGAGCATCTTGCTACATAACTAGCCCACAACATGTCCATAACATCGAATTCAAGAGCACTTAAGTTTTTCTGAACAAATAAAAGCGAATTTGGACAAACTTTTTCTTTCGCACTCAAAGCACGTCTCCATCTCGCATCAACATTCAAGTAATATAGTATAAAGATATTACTCCTTTATCATTATTTTGATGTGTACATCGCCTTTGGTTTACAGAGGTATTCGCATAAAGCAAGCCAGACTCATCGAGCTATTATTACAACGTAGTAATCATTTCTCAAAGGCCAGACTATGATTTTTAATCTCGCCAGGTGGTATTCACTCTATACGTTATCATCTACGAGACGCATCCGCAGTGACAACGAAGCAGAAATTTTCAAGCCCAGATTGTATTTTTTTAATATATTACTAAAAGAAACCCTTATAAGATCGTCTGTTTTCCGTCTACCTGTCCTAATACTTTACAGCTTAATAACTTCTTCATATAAATTTAAGTGCATATACATTTAGTATTCATTTAGATATAGATAGATCTCAATTTAAAAAATATCTCCCCTAAATTAAACTCGTAACCATGAATTTTAGACGTACTCGTAATGCCCAGCCCATACATATGAAATAGAGATGAAAAATTATGTAGGTATTGCTGGACCCTCCGAGAGCGATATCGTTTATAATGGCTAATTAATTGATCTCGTACGTAAATTTTTAGACAACCTTTATATTTTATTAAAAATAATAAACTATAGCATAAATATAATTAAAAAAAATATTCTGTTTGAAATCGCTCCATATTTTTTGTATTTGCATATTTCGTGGCCCTCTTCTGTTTTGCCTTACAACCCATTTGTGAGTGAATTAAGAGAGTGCCGATAAAAACATTTCTAGTAACTGATCGTGGGTATCGTGACAGGTCGATTACTATTATTACTACGGCATCGTTTTACCGACATCTAGTGTACTCTTATATAGGTTGCACGCAATTGTTGGTCATCTGAAGAGCTATGCAAACTTAAGGTCGTATTCCAGAAATGAAACGAGATATGAATTACGTTCAGTTTCAGTAGTAATGTATAAGTAAGTAGTCTTCGTGCTTAGATTCACTACAGCTTGTAGGCAATAGGTACATATAATATTTTTCTTTTAGATAAACCCATGAAATTTGTATAATTTAAGTAATGGTTCTGACTTTTAAATAGCAACTTAAAATTATTAAGATTACGTACAAGAATTAAATAATAACTAAGAGTACGATAAGGGCTCAGGCACAAGACCTATTGTTTTACTTCTGTGTACGTCACTAAACCGTGCAAAATCTCACAGCCATTATAATTACACACCTATTAGTTCTGTTTACTTTATTTTGTACGCAAATACAGAATAATTTGCAAGAACACGACTGAACTACCCGGAAAATAATTAATGCAGTTTCTATATCATGACTTAATGACTGACTGCGATAACGTCAAAAGTGTATAAAAGGGTGATCGTGCACTTGTAGAACAAAAGACAGCGCTAATGGTCACATTTCAGGAACTGCAAATTGAGATCGTGTTTCTTGTTATGTAACTAGATCAGACTTATACTACTAGACATATATGTTTCAAACTCAAGAGAATTTTCAAACTAAAATATATCAGACTTAATTGATATTTCACTTGATTATCCACGAGTCTGAGAAACTGAAACAGATACGAATTTCAAGTGATTTCAAAATTAGATATCGTCGTATTAGATACAATTTAGTAGGTATGTAAAAATGTGTATTTTACTAGGCTGCCCAGATGTGCATTTAAATTTCTACTTTAAGTCTTCATTCGTCAGCAAAGAGATGCATAGTAAAATAACATTTAAATTTGATTAAGATTTGACCCATAATATAATTTTTTGAATGATTATCTATTATGCCGGATGTTGATTATCATCAACATCGGAATCAACATCCGGCATAACATCGGGCATAATAGAATGGAAGTTGGTTACAAATTTACTAAAAAAAGTTTAATTATATTAAAATATATTTGAAAAAACTAAAGCTGGAAACATGTTTGTAGTAGCCAAAACAACTTTCTCACATTTGGTCTACCTAGTGTGCTATAACCTTTTGAGTTCTTGATTCCAGATATGTTGGTACTTGTTAGATATCTAAAAAGTGGTGTAATACAGATCTTGTCCAAGTAAAGTAACGGATATTATTTGACGTTCATTACAAATATTAGTAAGGCTAGTAAGTTTTTTCTTCTGGTTTGTAAATAGCGCCCTAATATTTATATAATTGGAAATATAAGGGCACCATTTAATGTTTGTAAAAGAATCGGATTATGTAAGGGCCTTCTAAGCAGAAATGGTTGCTTTTTTAATTTATTTTAAACAAGATTTTATCCTACAAGAATATGCCACCCTTGTAACGAACTTAAATAAGTATAAAATCACGTAAACTAAAAGTAAGTAAAAGTAAAATCAATAAAATTAATGGTTGCTTTCGATATGGAGTCGTAAATTTATTATATATATATGTTAAATGTATTAGTTATATAACCTGTTTTCTTTTCTGAGACCTTCTGATATGTGCTCAAATCTTTGACATACACTACATACTCGTACAATTATACCCCTTTCATGCTACGTATAGAGTTATAGGCAGTAAGCCTAAAGATAAGTTTCTTATCTTGTTTGAAAAGGAAAACTGTAGAATGGCATACTTTCATACGGAAATACCGATGTTGCAATCAGTTCTAGCTATCTGGAGACTATCTTCATAGATTGGATATCGTTATCATAATATCGATGTAAAGTGCTGAGATGTGTGCTACGCAATGGCATGCAATGGTTATTTAGAAATCTTTTACTGTAAGACTAATTATTGTGCTATTGTAACTGCTATGCCAAAGATGTTTACTGCTATTGTGATAGAACGTGACGTGTTATAATTTTGTAACAATGGTCAATATATAGCGTTTATTCGCTTTTAGGGGATTGATATGTAGATATTATAAAGCTTATCGCCGGCTTATTGTATTTTCAAGTCCGAAAACCAAATACCTTTTTTGTACTGGTAAGTGATAAGATGGACAAGGCGTTCGCCGGGTGATACATGTGACGCCCGTCTAAGACCGGGGGTCTATAAAAAGAAACGAATTGTTTTGCTTACGACTCGTAACTTGACACTTCTTGTATTAGAAAACTGTCAAAAAGTGACGAGTCGTAATCAACACGAACCGTTTCTAAATATTGGAACCCGAGGTAAGACAGATCTTACCTCGATCGAGGTAAGAGAGTTTCTTGTCTGCTAACCGCTGCCACCCATGGAATAATCCCATAATAATCTGAACATGGAATTGACAGTGAGTGCTGTAAAGTTTAACAACATCCAGTAATCTAGTATGCAAACGACACGGTCTTACCCGTACCCATTTTGCTGGATATACAGGTATTGTTGGATCAAGTTCAAACTGCTAGTTCTAGTTTTGGTCTCAGCAACGACGATAATGGCGATGACCTTAATGCTTGTTTAAATTTAGAAAAAGGTCCTTAATATACAAGTACCTACCTACTTACGCTGATATGCTGAAGACCGTGGCGATTACAGTCTAGAAATGTGGATTGAATTATCCGAGGTATGATTTATTTAGAATTAACAAATTTATCTGTTATAGCCGTCATAATAACCTACGCTCCCGATTGGCTCACTTTTGTATTTTCTCCTTTCATTTATATCAGAAGCGTGGAAACTCCAAAAAATGTTGTTGATTAGAGGCTTCCGATTTACACCCGAGTGATGTTGTTTCATGTTGATGATGATGATGGTGCAAAGTATCCTATGTAGATATTTACTATTACTCATTGACCTCTATGCCAAATGTCATCAAAACATGTACAGCCGTCATAGCGAGAAGAAGTAACAAACAAACACACACACTCGCAAATCTTTGCCTTTATAATATTAGAATATGATAATGCCGTGTAGAAGTATTTCGGAAATATCGTGAGATTAGAAAGTTACGAACGTAGATATTACAACTGGTTTGTCAAATTTTGAACTCTAATATTTGAACCAAGTTATAAGAAATCCATTATCAATCTTTTGTAATTGATAAGCCAAAGCAAAATACAGGAAAAGAGATCTATAAGAATATGTATATAGGTAGGAAGAGCACATCGACCTTAAACACCTGTATAGTTTATTTACTTGTGTAGTAATGTAATTTGGTAAGAACAATAGTTTCTTTATGTTGTTGGCTGCAGTGTCGAAAGTTTAAGTCGCTTAGGATCGTCGACCTTAGATTGAAAACGGTACAAAAAGGAAGAAATGTATATGCACTACTCTTGTCAACCTAAGACGTAAAAATATTATTTGAGGAGGTGGCGGGTAAAAGCCCAACAACGGCTATCGATGATTTTGTTTAATTTTCCTACATTTGTGTTGCTTTGAGTATTGACGTGTATTAGTGGCGGATTATTAACAGTTAATTGTTCGTAATGGTGTATGAATGTAGACAAAATAAATAAAATTTCTAAATGTTGTTTTGTGTTTTCCTCGTCAAACGCCTCAAAATGTTTTAGAAATGTATCCACCGCATTACTAGTACGGATTTAGACAGAACCTTGACTTAATTAGTTATAGATGTGCTGTGAGTTGACTCTGACTTACTTACTAAAAATAATAACCTAAATAATTGAGTAATGAGTTGAGTAATGACAAATGTACGAGATCAAATACAAAGCAAAATATGGTTGTTTAAAACCATTTTGGTCTGATCTAGTGCGCGTGAAGCCTAAACAGTTTGCTTGCATACTACTCATTCATTCGTTTACTAATTGGACGCAGAATATAGGTTCTCACCAAAACAAGATAGCTAATGCAGGATAGTCCACCATGTAGTAACAAACCTACTCAATACATAATTTATTCTTCGATCGTACACAGAAGCAAACTTCTAACATCTGCGCTATGCGGTCGCTCAGGGTCGATAAGAATGGCTACACATTTTTTTAGTTCACGAATGTTTTAGTTTGACAAAGTTGACCGTAGTTAAGAAATTCTTGACAAGCACAACCTGCTGTCAAGCTTTTCTGCCAGAAATCAATACTAAAGTAACTACTATTGAATCTGTATCCGTCTGGGTTGCCTAGGACCTACCAGTATTTTAGAATAACGCTTAGTTGTGAACTTGAGAACTACTCTACTTGAGAAGACATTTAAAAGTTTTAAATATTTTTCTCATATCTCAAGTCTAGTTTCCCTTTTTCTGAAATGTACGGATACGTGTTACATACGTTATTAGCTAAATCGGACATAGGTATAAGTATTATTAATGGAGCTATATCATTATGATCCATCGAAGTTACTTATAAATAGATCCTAGTGGAATGGCTAATGATTAAGAGCAATGACACCGTTCATTATAATTATTTCATTATCTTCAAGACTGAGAAAAAGAGAGATAATATAATTGATAGAGGCGGTCAATGATAGCTGTTCGCTATTAAAAAGTGATACTAAAAAAATAAAAAGCAAGCTTTCCACTGCTTTCCACTGCTTTCCACTTTCTTTCTCCCTCTCTCTCCTCCTCTATCTCTCTTTCTGTCTCGCCCTTTCTGTTTTATACTCTACATCAATTTAAGTAAGTATTTTAATTTGTATTGCATTTTTTATCTGCTCTGGATTGCGAATGAGAAATACACAGAATTTGTATATTATATATTAACACCTTGGATACATCCAACATACAAGACTCTTAACCTTTACATTGGCCGGTACCATTGCATTATTCAAAACAATTACTAGCGTTCTGAAATGTTCATATTAAATGCAGTGCATGTCTTGCGGCACCGTATGGCGGGAAACCCAGAACGTTGAGCTACTTGTATCCGTATCAAAGAGACAAAGCCCTTCCCTAATTGCTATTCTGTCTGTATTTAGATACAAAACTATCTATAATGCCGTATATGTCTATCTGTAATACGTCGGCGTTTGTTTCATGTTGGCTCTAGGGGTGTTTTTAATATCGTGTGGATTTCATCACGCACTCGGGATGGTCCCGCGCTTGGCTGTTGCCCAGGATCTCACCCCGCATCCCGCGTTGCGTATTCCACCCATTACATTAAAACTCTTGGATGAAAATGACATTTGCGGCTGTCACACGTGCGGGGAAGCCCGCGTGCGTGATTAAATCCGCACGATATTAAAAACACCCTAAATCTAACAGGGACTGAAGACACGCAGTATTGTTTCTTTTTTCTTTGATTAGTGGCCTCTTACGTTTGTACATTTGCCATTCCTTAAAGTTTACATGCGAATATTTAAAGTAGTTTTGTAAAAAAATATTTTGTTTTGATGTTGTTTCAATGTACGAGTACGTTTCACGGATCTAAATTAAATTTTAAATGACAGAAAATATAATTAAGAAGTGCTCACAATCACCATCCCCAGCCTTCGGCATTATATAACCACAATTTACTTGATTCTTGTTTCCTTCCATTAAATATCTAGATCTAATCCTTAAAATATAATTGTGGTATACATTTTATTGCTTTATTTTATCTTGCACTCAACCACTAAAAGTAATAATGGCTTACTCAAATTGATGTAGTAATTATAGTTTTATAGTTCAAAATGAATACCAATGGACCTAAACATTAATTTGTTATAATGAAGCCCAGTTACAATGACCTTGATTCGGATGTCTTAATTGTCAAGCGGTGATAAGAGATAACAAGACAATAGGCTGAGAGATAAGTAAGCTATTTGTTTATACTTGCTAGACCGAGAGCCGCTGGTTTATTTTTTACAATTCATGAATTTATTTTTGAGTAACCTTACCACGAAAGTTATAATGTATTCTTTAATAATCCTAACTATCACTGAATATTGTGATATAAAAAACGGGTCGTAATAGGGTAATAACGAACGCATAGCAAAAAATATTAGAATTATAAATGAGCGAAAAGTTAAAGAACTTTACGACTACTACGAACTTACTAACGACTCATTAAGAGGCGAAAGGGTAAAGTTATTAAAGAAATCTTGTTATATGGATAGATTATCAAAACGTAACTCATATATAAAAAAAATATGACACTGACACGGTACATCCCTTTGAGGTATAACTTTATAAAAGAGGTTGATTTAGTACGAAAACTTGTACTTCATGAAAATATATAATTGAGACTTGGTGTGAATGTTTCTATTTTATGTATGTATAAGAATGCTTAAATGGGTTTTTAAAGCGTTGTATTACAACGATAAGTTAGTAGAACCATAATACAATAACGAAAGCGCAGACAACTGCAAGTAAAATGAATCTAGAAAAATATTATGCTTTTTATACAATAAAAATAAGATTCTAGGCAGTGAATACAATTCCACAAACCATTTAACTGTTTTGTTACTATTTATGCTTAATATTTAAAACTTCCGAACTATTATTTTACGTCAAGCTGTCCTCTCTATCAATTATTGTTCGTAATAAATCTTAAAATAATATAAAATAAAAAATCTTACTTAATTCGTAATTAAAAACTACAATGGCTCCCAATCTACGTGGTTTAATTATCGTTTTATTTATACCAAGAATCATGAAACCTGAATTATTTATTGAGGCCTTTTGTTCTCGATATTTTCTTACTGTATCTATGAATTTATAATGCATCAGCAACGACATGGTTTTAATATATTATTTTCCGACTTGGTTCTTGGTAACTTTGTGACAGTAAATATTCATATCGCAGATCATTAATGTACTATGCCATAAATTATTTATTTATTGTTGTTTACCGTAGTAGTACGACAAGCCCGTTGGCGCAGTTGGTAGCCCCTGCCTTTTGAGCCGCTGGTCCCTGGTTCGATCCCCGAACAGGTCCAACTTTGTGTGCATTGATCAGGACGTGTATATGTAAATAAGTATGTATATCTATCATCAGGTTATAGTCAGGCTCTGCTTTGTTTGGGATCTGAAGATCTTGTGTGGATTCCGTCCTATGTATATACTCGTATATTATATATTAGCTGACCCGCCAGCGGCTTCACTCGCTTGGTCTTGGTGTAGAGGTAGAAGTTCCGTTTTGGAACCGTGAGGTTCTGGGTTTGATCTCCGAGTTGGACAGTTACTGGCTTTTTCAAACAAAGACATTTTGAAAGAGTGACCCGTAGTTTGCAATAGACTCGCCTGTTATGAAATAAGACTAAAAACATGGTAAGCGAAACGTAGGCGTTTAAGACACCGCTGCTTCCCCCTTCGTGGATATATAGGCGAAAATATTTGCTGTTATGTTTAAAAATAAAATATAAGTATTGCAGGCGATTCGCTCAAGACCGCTAGACTGATGTTTCACCTCCGTGGTGATGGATGATGATGAGGATGAATCAAATATAGCGTATGTTATTCAGGCAAAATGTACTTAGCTCTAAACTCGTGAAATAATTGTTTGAATCGGTTAAGCGTTCAGCTGTAGTTTTAAGTGAATGCATTAAGAACAAACAATCGTATATATTTCCTCTTTATTATTATAATCTTTTGAACCACATCTCCAGTGCATCGGTTTTTCGGCGATCCTGTAGGTTTAGTGACCAAGTTTCAGCGCCATAAAGAAAATGCAGACATCTCATTAGACAAACCTTTGTTTTCTTAGTTATGCGTCTGTCTTTCCAAAACTTTTCTACTATTAGAGTAGATGAGGATTAAGAGGATTGCATAGCTAGTACTTTCCATACTAAAAGAAAAAAACTCTTTTCTACCTCATAACATTGTTCGATTTCAGTGATTTTTTTTCATGGAATCATCACATTGTTTACTATGCCCGAACGTTTATTTAAAGATTTTTCGGCGATACAATTGCATATGTAAACCATAGATTAATCAGAACATATTGATGTAAACACGAAAATGTATTTATTTTGACATAACTTTAAAATTCAGACATATGGTATTGTTGACATTTTTGTAGGCATTGAAGTCTTCTATAAAAAGGTTCAATGACTTTGCTCTATGTCAATAGTTTTCGTAGCGTACGCGATATAAGGATTTTTTTCACACCTTGTACATTATCGAAATTTTCATACGTTTCTCTGTATTTGTGCAAATCTCCTATATCTTATGACCATCAGGCACAGGTGGTTGTATGTTCTGTGCCATCAGGGATAATGTAGGATTCTAATGGTGAAATAACTTTTCTAATCGGTCCAGTAGTTTCAGAGCCTATTCATATCAAACAAACATACAAATCTTTCTTCTTTATAATATTATTATTATTAGTGTAGATATACCATAACCTGCCGTAGTTCAGCCCATGTTCAGCCTATGAGACTGTTTGATGGGCAAGTGGCGGCTCAGGATAAATATGCGCTGAATGAGCAACGTGCTACTATTCACTTCGAAGTGAAGTAGATGTTGCAGTGCTCTACACCTTTTTGCTCTTCCTAACGCACTTAATCACTGAAAAATAGCGGGTACCCCCTACCAACGAAATCATTCTCCAAGAAGATAGGCAATCCAAGAAGGTTGGCGACCGGCCATATATCCAAAATGCTAACCATAGTACCCATATAACCAAAATGTTAATCATAGTAGCCATATAACCAAAATGTTTTAGTGCTGCGCGTCAAATTTTTTTTCAAATAATAATTATAGTAAAAACCCTAATAACACTTATATTATCTTTAATATCAGCCACATACTGAAGAAAAATATTTTTCAGTTATAAAATTATTTCAATAATTATTTAATATATTAGTAGTAGTAAGTAAGTACAAGAAATATATTTTCTTAGTTAACACAACGCCAAAGTAGCTAATACGGGCAAAATTTCACTCGAAAACATAAATTCAGATATATTTTTAATTTACGTAGTTGTACTGTAATCTTCGAATAATAAACAAAAGAAGTCATTCTAAATATAAACTGTTTACAGCAGCAGCACAATTTACACGGATTTTAAAATCGGTTTCATGTATTTTATTATATACTCATATTATGTTATTATATGGTTTGGACATGTGGAGAGAATGAATGAAATGAGAATGACTAAACAGGTATACATGGGACAAGTAAACGGAAGTGTTGGAAGGGGAAGACCTAGGCGAACGTTCCGAAATCAGATTGAAGACGTTCTGAAAAAAGGCCAGGTCAAAAGTACCCTAAACCGACGCTTATGTATGAAAGGATTGATGAGTATAGATAAAGCGAAAGAGATATGTCAGGATCGTAGTAAGTGGAAATCCGTGGTCTCTGCCTACCCCTACGGGAAAGAGGCGTGATTTTATGTATGTATGTATGTATGTTATTATATTGTAAGTGTATAAGTAATATAAAGTTTTTGAACATGCATGCTAAGGGTTTTGAACATTGATATTTAAACTATATTTCGTCAATAAATTGTATCGCTAGTGAGAGAACTAGTTACCAAGTGGCATACAATTTTATAATATATCACATTATGCGCCATAAAACAATACAACACTATTTCAAAAGGAAAGGTTCCGACACAAAAACAACGTTTCATGATTTGTTCACTTTGCTTACACTTATGCACAATTTCGGTTAACGAAAAATAGTCCATCACTATTAAACGTCAAAAATCAAAAAAACACAAATCTAGGAAAGTTTTATAAATTTAACGATCGCCATTGTTAGGGTTTTTCCCGCCACGCCAAAACGTCATCTATTTCTTTAAGTTCTAATTTACGTACATTTATAATCGAACTTTATACCCTTTTTTGTTACCTTCTACACCTTTTGTACTTCTTCCTTATAAATTAGGCTCAAACACCAACAAACCGGTACTTATTACGTCATCGCGTTACTCTTAATTATGCCTTGTGGATTTCATCTTTACAAAGACTAGCTACTAGTTTATAAATAGAATTGAACTATGGACTCACTTTTTGCACCATGCTTTAAATATTAGCCTTTACACCATTGAATGTGGTTTAATTATACCATCTTCATCGTAGAAGATACCTACCTACACATTGCGTGACGAAACGCTATAAAGTCCAATCTATGTGTTTTTATGTATTGTTTTGGATTGCGTCATAGAATTTTAATGATATTGCTTGTGAGTATGAAACAAGAAACGCACGAGACGATTTTCTGCTATTGTGTGACGTTAAGAATGTTTTAACGGTGCATCCTGATAACATAATGAAGCAACCGGCAGCTCTAAGAAATGCCAAAGCATGTCATGAAACTATGTCAAAAACCTCCGAACGAAGTCTATCACCAGTTTTGGGATGTGCATGTGTGTGCAGATATTTTTTCTAAGCTTATTTTTGCTAAACATACAGGTACAGTCGCCTGCAATAAGATAATAATAATAATAATTGTTTATTTAATAAAAAAATTTACATTACAGTATACAGACCAAGACGTTACCAAATTCTGTCATAGATTACATGTATTTGTCATTGTGAATTGATGAGATGCACATTTCACACTTTTCATAGTGCCTCAGCAATCATTTTTATAAAAATGTACAACAAATCATTCTAAAATGAGGGTTTTTATATAATTTTACTGTTTAAAATAATCCTTATTTACACTGTTACAAAATGTATCTTTATTTTTCCTCTCGTAAACAACGTTAACGCTTATAATATGTTCACGAACTCTTACTTCCGCACTAGGTTTTTTTTAATGGTTCATCAAAGTGACTCCCTCTCGCGTGATGGAAAGCGAAGATGGAATGAAGAAGCGATGACCATTAGTGCAGCCGTAAGCTGCACTAATCGCCACCCCTATGATGACCTGAAAGATGCTTTTTCACGCCCCGCTTGAAAGACGCAGGGTCAATTTACTTACACGACAGATGTAAGATCTGCCAAACTTTTTGGTTCGTGATAAGAAATTTTGAACAGTCTATGGATGCAATGCTAGGCCGGAACGAGTAGTTTTTACACAGTATTCCCTGTGTTGCGAGAAGCAAGTCCTCACATATCACAACCATCAAAAGGCCATACTTGCCCCGGCTCAGGGGTCGAATCTGTCCATGGTCCACGGTCGATTCTAGGCCGTCAACGTGTAGATACCACTGATTTCGATTGCTGCGATCTAGGCTCTCTGGCTTCAAACACTCTTATTACAATTGTACTAATATCTAAAAACGTAATTTCCAGGTAAAATCTTATCAGAGTTTATTTTCAGCCTGTTTCTAGAGTAATCACCGAGGTGCCTCCCTTCAAATATCTCGTTTCTCTTTTCTCTCAGTTCTCTAATTTTGATCACTACCTCATTTAATAGATGATGCTGTTGTGATGGAAGCTCAGTGGATCTAGAAAATAACTGGTTCTCAAGAACAGATGTTGCGGCAGTAGTTTGCATTTTTTAGTATAAGCGGAATAATTTAAGAAATTATCAATTTATATATTTCAAAGTTTACAATCATTAAAACGTGAGCATTCACTTTTATTTAAAATGAACATAAAAATTCCACTGCGTTTGGAAAAAAACCCATATATTTAATTAATTACAATGTTTAGGGGAGTGAAAGACTAAATTTAAACAGGATATAATATGTAATGTATAGGTACACTAACCTAACGTATTTATGACGTGTTCGAGAAATGCTGTTTTCCCTATTGACGTTTCCCTTCCGTCTGGAGGGGTGAGTCAACCCTTCGATTATTCACACCCCATGTGACTGTTAGCGGATCAAAAATGTTTGCGTTTTCAATTACAAGAGTCAACAAATTGTTGACGTTATTGAATAGATTATTAGACATCTATACTCCATGTAAAGAAGAAAGATTTGTTTTATAAACCGATGTGAAAAATTATTTCATCATTATTTTGATTCATCGTCATCATCCATCACCACGCGAGTATATCCGCGGAGCGCAGCTATTATTTCATAATTTAATAAAGCAGGTCTACCTACGTACGAGTTCCATGAGAAATAAAGCCTATACATTATGCTCGATGCTGTTGGGACTCTAATCGTTAATGAAAAAAAAGCTTGTCAGTTTTTTTCATTTACGATCCACTACCAGCTTCTCTAGAGAGGCCTGTTGTGCAAGAGGATTAAGTTGGTACCACCACAGTGTCACGTGAGCCTCCAAGTAGTATTTGAAAGCACTATGGGGCGTTCCGTACCTCAGAGCGCAGTTGTTTAGTTGTTTTCTAACTTGCTCTGAGGTACGGAACAGCCACGGTTGTTTTCTAACCTCAAACAGACTTTGACAAATTCGTCATTGACAGATCACTTGATCCTTACCTAATTTTCTTTGGGGAGAGAGAAGAAGAAGAAGTATTCTGTGTAGAAGAAGTGTTGTAGTCTGATTGGTCAAAGCTATGTCAGATGCGGGTTGCAACCGTTTAAAGATCGATTTTGATGGTTAAAAAGTTACGACGCTCCGAGGTTCGGAACGCTCGAGTTAGAACAACCGAGTGCTTTACCCTGAGAATCGGAACGGCGTTAGTGCGAAAAGTTGCGCTCCGAGTGCACTCTGAGTGTGCTCTCACCGAGGTTCTGAATGCGCCCCTATACTAAGAAAGGGCTCATTGGCGTAGCCAGGGGTTTTTTATGCAGGGAGGCTAGTAGGGGCCAGCTTGCTACATAATTGTTCCAGGTTAATTGAGCTCTAGGTTACCTGCAGGAAAGGGCCCAGGCCCACTTTTAGCCTTAACCTTAAATACCTCCTTCCTCCAGTAATAATATAATCAATATGTTTGAATAACTTACAAATAAATTCAAGTATAACTTAATATATATATTATAAAGCAGAGTCTCACGACATTATGACTCTCACTAGTTTCTCAAGTAGTTCTGAGATAGTCTAAGTACACTACACATAAATATAAAGGCTACATTTGGAGATACTTGTTTAAATAAGCAGCATGAGCTATTAAAAACAGTTTATTATTTATGATATTTTTAATACATTTAATTGTATAGCACGAGTCGGTACATACGTGGAAATAAATATTTTCAAAACATATTAATATACGTTAAGCCTGATCTGTGATTTAAGCGATATAAAATAGTCCGCTAAATTTTATAGTGGGTACTTAATTGTAACAAAAAACCCTGTATTATAATAAATCATGTGACCTTATGACCTTTACTAGCTTTAATTAAATTGTTACTTCGCCCGCAGACCAGATATAGGGTTGCCAGATATTCGGATTTCGCAGAGATTGTACTATTTAAATATTTGTAATTTGTGGTATATAATGTTTAAAGCACGCTTGATTTGTTCATAATCTTTACTTGTAACCTACATTTCATAGAACCAAACCCAAAAATCCAGAGCATACAATATGTTGTCCAAACGTTTAAATGCCAACCCTATTCGTTATAGCGTATCTACGGCATTTCGCTGGTTCTATGATATAATCTAACGCAAAGAATCCAACACTATAATAATGACATTGACCCCGAGTTCTTACCACGCTACGACGCCTACCGTCGCCGTCGTTACTGACCATAGTATAATCAAAGGAGAGAAAAACATTTGAAATAAAAATAGTCGGCTGGTTTTCATAAAAAAAAAATATCGGCTAGTTTTTTTGGGTTTGACATATGTAATTTCTACACTCAATAATATAAAAAAGGCTTTGCGTATGTAGACGATATTATAGTCAGTTTTAAACGTACATGTAGCACTGAGAATAAGTGATGACTTATGGCACTGAGACGTGGTCCCTTACTGTGGGCCTCATTCACAAGCTTAAAGTCCCTCAACGAGCAATGGAGAGGGCTATGCTTGGGGTTTCCCTGCATGACAAGATCCAAAATGAGGAGATCCCTAGGAGAACTAAGGTCACCGCCATAGCTCTCAAAATTAGCAAGTTGAAATGGCAATGGACAGACCACATCGCTCGCAGAACTGATGGGGAAAAAAGGTTCTCGAGTGGCGACCACGCACCGGAAGACGACGTGTAGGCCGGCCCTCCGCTAGGTGGACCGACGAACTCGTGAAAACCGCGGGGAATCATAACGCAGGAAGCGAGGAGCTGGTCCAAGTGGCGTTCTATGGGGAAGGCATATGTTCAGCAGTGGACGTCTTCCGGCTGATAATGATGATGATGACGATGTAGCGCATGTAGGTCACTTACGTAATTTTATCTTATAGTATATTTTAGTACTTACAACTGTTTCTAAATTCCACATGATTTAGAAAGCCAGGAACTTACCTGAAATAATAAAAATAATAATTAGACACAATTTGACTAGCAAATAAATCTATCAAATTTTAGAAATGAGCTTAAATGGAAATAATTTATAAAGCAAAGTATGTAGGCCACCCACATCGCAATTCTTGGAACCGTAGTATAATTTCTGAGAAAACTATTGTATTATTGGCCAAATATGGCGACTGGCTACGGGTTAAGGTCATCGTTCAATTGGTTATAGTGATTGAAGTGATATAAGCATGGTGAAAGAAAACTAACAATAGTGGTTATTTTATTTTATTTGCCTGGATTTCTATTATCTCAAGTTTTGACGTGTAATAATGGTGAACTATTAATTACATTCGTAACGGTGCACGAGTGTAGGCGCAAAATCATACAAAGTTGTTTTTATGTTTTAACCGTCTTTGAAAGTTTTGGTAATGCATGTGACACTTTACCAAAACGTGACTTAGACAGGACTGTGAATTAAAGCTAGACTTATTTATGTGACTGTTACTCTACTACTACTATTGATTTTGATAACTTGAGTAAAAATCTCCCAAAAAGCAACAATAAGTATTTACATAAATAACTTGAGACTGGAAACGCAATCGTACGAGTCCAATTACAATAGAAATTAATAAAAAAAGTTACATAAATGTAACAGATGTCAAAGATTTGCAAAAGTAAATCTTTTACTAATCCAAAACAAGAAAGTAACTTAAGTCCGATGAAATGTGCCAAGGATTTGTCTAATATGTCTTTATAACTATGGAAAATAGTTTTCAAAAAACTTGCTTGTAAAGTGCCTAATTACATTACACAATAATTAAAAATATTGTAATATGCTGTCCTACGCCAGTCTAACTTACTGTAGTAGTTTTAGTCGTATGTTTAAAATATCAAAATTATGGGCGGAAATTTAGCTTAAGGCGCGCTCGTATCCTGATAATAGTAAAAAGCAGAATCTTTAAACATCTAGTGTAACGAAACAGGTCAATAATATTTGTTTGAAAAAAATACATAGATTAGAAAATGAACAGGCAAAGAGTTATAACTGAACAGAATTCCTAAATATTACTCGCTCTCTGCAGAAAAAAAATCCTAAATATGTCCATAAAAATAAACGTTGACGTCCAAACTCTCAGAACTTTCAACGATAACACTATATTTTTTTTAGATAATACATAGCCAACATATAGTACTAAATTAGTAACCAGTAGTTTTTTCAATTGTGTTACTATATATCGAAATATATTAAGAAAACGTACAAAATTAATGCATTTTCGCATGACATCGTCCAATGTAACATGCGATTATTAACCTTACGTAAAGCATCGTAAATTATATTAAAATTGGGGTTGGACCGCGTCTTAATTAAGGTTGGTCTCGAGGAAGGAAGAAAATCTGCTAGCTCAAAGTGATCAGCCATATACATACAAGCGTCTGCTTTACTATCTTTACAAAGAGGTCGAACCTATTGGCTTGGTGGTAACCATAACGTCACGGTACATTTTCAAAACAGCGGCACGCTATGAAACATCGACATATATTATTATTACTACACAACTTAAAACATAACAAAATTACTTAAACACTTAGCTTTTATGTCATATTCATAACAGTTTTGATTTTAATTATAGACGAGTAAAACAAGCTAACATAATAACAGTGTGTGAAAACTGTCTGCCACCGGTCATTGTACGGAACAGATATAATTTTTGCAAGCCGGTTGGCAAACCCAACATTTTGCAATAATCGACCATTTCCTCCGAGTTGCCTTCGTTTGACCGAACGTTATTTAAAGTTATAACATTGGTTCCTGTGCATTATTACATACTCGAAATAGAATAATGTAACATCATACTTCTTGCATCAGTAACAGCAGAGTCTTTGCAAAGTCCGCACGGGAGAGTTGACATTTTCATCATTATTTAATTCAAAGTAATAATTACTTTTTAATTTAAAATTAACTAGCAAATAAAGTAAATATGTTTCAGATATTCGCTAACTAGTAGGACACATTTTATAAAGCGAAGTATATAAGCCACCCACATGACAATAACGTATGTAAGCCACCCACATCGCAATTCCTGGAATCGTAGTATAATTTCTGAGAAAACTATTGTACTATTAGCCAAGTATGGCGACTGGCGAGTCTACGGGTTAAGGTCATCGTTCAAATTCAAATTGTGAAGCAGTAGTGTACTAACATAAAAAAAAAATCTAAAATGGAACCGACTTCGATACCAAAAAGTATGAAATAACTTAAGTCGGTACTTACCATGAAAGTTCAAAAGTAGGAAGTCAGTTCCATTTTTTGGTAAAATTTTTTTCAGCATTTTTAGTGACTATTACTACTTACGAAATCTAATGTAATTTACCGTTAATATCTTAAAAAAAGAATATTAAGAATCGGTCCACAAATGGAAGAGAAATCGGTTTACGTACACACAAAAAATACATACACACGAACAGATAACCGCCGCCTTTCTTGAAGTCGGTTAAAAACAGAACCGACTTCAACACCAAAAAGTGTGAAATAACTTGTCGAATTCGGTACCATGTGCACAATATTGTGATAGTAGGTACTTTTGACGTCCATGCTCTACATCAACTCTACTCATCATCAAGGGCTGGTTATGTTGATAACAGATACTTACAACTATAAATGCATCTGATAGTTGTAGCGTTATTATTAATAAATGCGAAAACTTCACGCATTCCACCTTAATCAGGTAGGTATTTCAATTAATTCCGGACCAAAGTTTTTTACTCGCTAACCGAGAAGTTGTTCTCACAGTAGGGACGGTTTTTTGTGCAAATAAAGAAGACAAGACTTGAAAAGCGGAAAATTATGAAGGTCACGCCGTTTTTTAAATCTTTGTAGTAATGTAAAAAAAAAACTACATTTTTGTGGGTATTCTTTAATCGAGAGTATAACAATCATATATCCTTCCTCTTTATTTCACTTTTATTTTTGTGACTTTAAGCTCAACTGAACTTACCTCATCCGCGTGGTGATGGATGATGATGATGATGAATCAAATATAGCGTATGTTACGCAGGCATAATGTAGCTTTATATTCGTGCAATAATTGTTTAAATCGGTTAAATAGTTTTTATGTGCATCCATTACAAACAAACAATCATTATGTCTTTCCTCTTAATTATTAGAGTATATAAGTATTAATACCTGTAAGAGCAAACATCGTTCCATCTTTGACAACATCCGTGAAACGAATGACGAGATGACAAGGAACACTGAAAAAGCAACCTTGTGTACAAGGGCGATATCTCATAAATCTGACATCGGTGAGCTCGTCGACGAGCGCATCGACGAATCATTAGAGAATCGCACGGCTGGTTTGAACCGGCGCTATTATTGAAAATTTCAAGATGAAAAAGTATGTACTTATATATACTTTTTCTTTTTTTGTTTATATAACTGTAACAGTTTAACTTTGGTAATGTGGACTTCTTTGTAGATATTGACGTCTTCTATAAAACTGTAGTACGTCACTTTGCTCTGTAATTGGCAATAGTTTAGTTACATTAACGAAGTTTTCATACCTTATCTCTTTTGATTCCTAACTTTTTTGATAATATTATATATCCTATGTTCATCAGGGATAATGTAGGATTGTAATGGTGAAACAATTTTTCTAATCGATCGAGTGTTTTCGGAGCCTATTCAATTCAAACAAACAATCAAATCTCTCTTTATAATATCAGTGTAGATGAATTTACAAGCACACATCATCGTATAATATCGCACATATGTACAAGCACGTGTATTTTGTTACCAAGAGACGAGAGTTACTTAATTTGAACTTTAAACTTTTTACTTTTAGATTCCTTGGCCACCGTTTCCAGGAACTGTTTTGTAGAGTTCGGTCCCCAACCTGCTAAACAAAAGCATTCCTGAAAGCACAAGCCTCCTGGTTCATGGAACCTGTAAGTAATTCACATGGCGGTCGCGCTACAACGGCAAATGAATGTTGCAGAACTGCAAATTATTGCAGCAGAGCACTGAACTGAGTTTGTTCTCATGAAAGTCACGTTCGTCCATCAAGACCCTTACGCATACGTCGACGTTAGTTTCACTCATAATTCTTTTGTTCTAAGCGTATACATGATGCCAAGTCATTAAAACCTCATCCTCAAGACAGCAATGCTAATGCACCAATGCAAGCGATTGTCGAACAAATTGTCTTATGACTTGCAAACATCTGACTTTTTATGCGTGCAAATATCATTACGGTTGTAGTGAGAGACGAAAAGAACGAAATCTCTTAAGCTGTATAATCAATATATCTACATATATTTCATAATATCTACAAAGCCTTTTTGAGTATATATATGCAGATTATGCAGTCCTTGTAAAAAGATAAAAGGACTGTATATTCTTACCTACCTACCTACTCTTGAGTTCGTTCTTTTCATCTCTCGGTTCTTTTCATCTCTCGCTCAACACTTTACATTAATATGTGTATACTATATATGTTATTGTGTGTGTGTACTATAATAGTATGCTTCCTGCCGTTTCATAGTTTAATTGTAAGTGTTGTTTTTTACACTATCAAGTCTGACAGGCACGTCGTACACCTTCTAGTAAGAACCATGCTGGGCTGGACACATACATCATAGTCATAGTGTCATACGGCTTTGTGTTTTTGAGTTCCAATCGCCAAGTGATTTGTTTATACGAGTAGTATCTTTACATACTACTGTAGCAGCAACCAAACAACAAAAGACCTAAGCACATTGGAAGTAATACCAACCAAGACAATGCCTAGTATACGGTTTGTTAGCCTTTTACGATTCTGGTAAGAAGTTAATTTTTCCATGCCGTATAAAAAGTTTCTGTAAACTGTATATTTCTCGTAAGATTTTTCTTTTGTGACTAGCTATTACGTGATTCAATTATTATATTATACTATCGACCAGTTGAAATATAATACTATTTGAAAATTTTGAAACCGACTTCCTTTCTGTTTTTAAGATATGTACCTACTCAAAATTGCAATAGTGTTTATTCTTACCCCGATGTTGATGATCAATTACTATCCAAAGAACACAGAGATTGAAAGTTTGAAATTGAAATCGAAATTGAAAATTAAAATTGAAATCCATCATTTTGCTAAAGGAAACCACAAACCCAAAACATTATCTCGGTATATATTTTGTTTATTGTTTATTTTCTCAACAAGCGCTTAATAAACTTTGTTAAATATTATGCATATTATAAAATTTGTATGGGACCGCCAAAAAAAGAATCATCAATATCGACTCATTGGTGGAATGATCGCGTAATACCAAAAAAATAGAGTCGAAATCAGAACCTCGTCCTTTTTTGAAGTCGGTTGAAAAGTATTATATTTTTATAATAACTACTTAGCATTGACCTTTAAAGCACGCGGTCTGCGCAACGAACTCTACCTAGTCAATTAATCATGCTTGTTCAAGCACCCAAATGTACTCGTAAGAAAATATTTTAATATTTTTGTAACGAGTAGAAAACCAGTGTTATCATGATAATATAAACATTGTTGAATTGTGGAATATTACCTTACACCTTACCTTATATTACCTTATATTTAGTATTTATGGAATTAAGTACGCAAATAATTATTTAAACTTACTCTAATATTTTACAAATCTGCAAAATACATATTAGTATACAAAACGGCACTGTGTTTTAATTGAGACATTCATTCTAAGCAGCACAGCCATCATGAATCTTGCCACTGATGGAACACGGGGTTACCTCTTTAAGAGTCGAGTAAAGCAGCCATTATCCACCACGTACGTGGACCCAGTACACGACTCTAGTGTCAGCCTTTTCCAGAACACTCAACAGACGTCCAACATGGCCTATAACAACTGTTTCCACGACAACCGAAAGCAATAAGTATCCTCGGAAGACTTATTCAGTTGGAAATGCCATTACCGGTCACCCATCCAAGTAGTTAATTAGTTTTAACTTGGCAAGTTTTGCTTCTAGCGCTTCAATCTAAATTACTCAGTATAATTATTTGTTCTTGCAATACCGTAGCGTGATTAATTAAACGAGCATTTAGTACTAGTGAAATCCGAGAAATAAAGTTCATTGTCCCGAGTTGACGACTGTACACTTTATTGATTGCTTCATCCAGTACATAGTATAAGTATTTACTTAAGTTTTTATACCACACAGTATGTTTATTCATTCGGAGAACGGTAAACTCGCACACGCCATAGAGCAGATCGTAAAATAAATTGAGACTAACGAACCTCTTCCTATTCTATTGATGCCGACAGTGCGAACGTCATGTGCGAAATTTTACTACACACTAGTTTCCTAATAAGTTTGTACAAGTCTGGCTACTCTACGGTATTTCTGTCGTACGGGGTATGTCAGGAAAGACTCAATTAGTTACACATTACGTAACTCAACTGTTCCTTCAGTATAGGCTATGCATTCCTATATAAAAAAAGCGATGCCGAGTCCCTCTCGCGTTCCATTCCACAGTCCATAGTTCAGTGAATAAGTAAGCAAAATGTAACTCCTTGCAAATCTGTCGAAATTTTTCAGTACAAACTTTTTATGTGCTACTGTTTTTTGGTACCATCAATGATGTTCTGATGAAGCGCTCGCAGTGGAGCTTGACTTGGAGATCTTAACCTATGAACAAAGTTAAGCTACGCTTTCTGCAGTCAGGAGTTGGATGGATGAGCGCTAGTAGCATCATTTAACTGAGCGCTTCCGTGCTTCGTAGAGCACGTAAGGCCTTCTAAGAGTATCTAAGGATAATCAACCTGGACCGACGGCTACGGCCGGGCAGATGGCAGGACAACAGTCGTTAGGCTATGCCGAAGGCCTTTGGGCAGCCTGATAACTACGATATGGGTTGGCCACTAGCCTATCTACCAAGCCGCATTGGGCCCGCGTGAGGCATTATGGCCCTTTCTCTGAGAGGAAGGCTCGAGTCCCAGTAGTGAAGACATCATGGGCTGAGTATGTGTAATATTGTTTTTATATGATTGACAGGTTACTGTTTGACCATTATCTCACTTGACGGTTAGTGACTATGTGGTAGAAAGTGGTATTACTTTAGACCTAAAACTGGCTCTCAAGGACAGCTAGAACACACCGGTTAGGTGTTTTCGGACAGGTTATCAAATTTGAGCGAGTTAGCATTGCAAATTGAATTATATTTTATGGTTTAATCTGTTAGTCAACACCTGTTATTCTATTTTTTGTATCTATTATTTATGGATGGAGCCGGAAGGTTCTGGAATGCAGATCACGGACTGGTAAGCGCACCGTAGGTCGTCCACCGGCACGGTGGACAGACGACCTGATAAAGGTCGCAGGACGACATTGGATGCAGGCCGCTTCCAACTGGTTCTTTTGGAAAATTATGGGGTAGGCGTATATCCAGCAGTGAACGTCCTACGGCTGAGATCATGATTTGTTAATATATTTTTTTATATATATTTGTTTTATCCGACTGTTGCTTTTTACTGTTTTTATTTAAATACCTACGTATTTTCTTGTCCTACATGACTTTGCAACCAATGAACAATATATCACAAAAGGCACGTTTTTATCAAATCCTTGTAGCACTCTCTAATCTTTACATATAATAAAACTGTAGAGCCGAATTTCTGTACAATGAAAAAAATGCAAAAAACCTAGTTAAGGAGATGTAAGGAGTGAGATCGAAATAATTTTTTTTTTTTTTAAATTTTGTTTCTTTATTTGACGGTTTGTCTGTCTGTTTGTACGGGCTCACCTCTGATTTAAATAAAATTTTGTACGGTGGTAGCTTATATTCCTGATTCAGATTCAGATTTATTTATTCGTAGACTGTGTTACATATAAATAGTACCAACAGCTAAGTCAATTCGGACATACAATAATAATGTGCTTATGTGGTCAATATATTGGATACTTTTGATCCCGGTTTTTTAAAGAGTTCCTGTGTGATAGTTAAAAAATTGTAATTAACCGTATCCTGCGAGGCCATGAGAGCAAAGCCGCTGGCGGGTCAGCTAGTGTAGAATATAAACCTCCTCGAAATTCAACAAATTTAGCAGTCTTAAACCAGTTCTTCTTATAAATATTAATCAACACAGTATGAAACAGACATAAAATGTGATACATAAATCAATTTGAATTTTTATTTTTATTCTTTTCAAGTTTGACTGTTTAATACTATTTTCGTCAGAAGCTAGAACTAATTTAAACGTTATCTAAATGCGGCTCTCTACTATATTGAAATTATGTCGCAAAAGTTGTCGATTGACGATATTAGTCTTTAGAAAATCATGTAGCTTAAAGCAAGCTTACAATTTTCTCAGAATGATATTGTTACCTGTTACAAGATTGAAACCCCTTCACTAAGCACCTAACAGTGTATTCTAGCAGCTGTCTTTAACCGCCATCAAGCGTGATACCACTTTCAACCACATCATCACTGCCTTTTAAGTGAGATAGTCGTCATAAGTTAATCCAATTTTGACAACTCCGTATTCGAAGTAACCACCACGACGGTTCGAGCCCTGGGGGTTTCAGTTTTAACTACTTCAATGAAAAACTTTGGCTTTTTTTGTTAAAACTATGAGGAAACTTCTAATATTTAGAACTGGTTCCTTCCTAACATATAAATATAATATAGTATAGTCAGTACGTGCCGTGCAACTCTGGAATGAGCTTCCGAATGCCGTCAGCCCCATCGCTCAACTCAAAAGCCAAGTCATTCGTTTTTATCTATATAATGTACTTCCCTGTGATAACTTGTAATTTATTTATTTATATATATAAGCGTTCCATTATTTACACCTTTCTCACTCCCTTCCTTCTCTCCATTCAAAGGTTAACTGGTAGAGATCGCTTTTCTACCGACTTCCAAAAAGGAGGAGGTACTCAATTCGACTGTATTTATTTTAATGTTTGTTACCTCATAACTCGATAGGGTGAACCGATTCTCAAAATTTATTGTTTGAAAGCTGGTGCATTCCGTGTGGTCTCATTTAAATTTCATCAAAATCGGTATAGTAGTTTTTGAGTTACACTCCAATAACTGAATAGAATGGAAGTCAGTTTTTTTTTTTTTAATTGTACTTGTTAGCGATAAGTTCACCCTTTGTACTTTAGTTTTAGTCTACCTCTCTGTGCATGTTTTAATTCTGTAACTGTATTGTTTTGTATAGTTCTCGCCCACGACATCGTCCTCGATGAAAAAAGTTGTAATATATATTATAATAGTGATAGCTACCAATCAAGACAAAAAGTATAAAGGCCTATGTGGTGTTCCTGGGTATAAGCTATTTGTATTCTGAATTCAAATAAATTTTTCAGCCGTTACAGTGTGTAGGAGTGTGTCGTGTACGTGGAATAATAAACAAACACACTCACCATCTTTGGTATTTAAAGTATTAGTGTTGTAACGATTGATGGTAAAACATAGCAACACTAAGGTTCACTTTTATTTAAAAAACCGTTGAATATTAATAGTACCATCAAAAAAACATAATGCATAGCTAATACGTCACATAAATTGATGCCGTGGGCACGCGTTTAAATTATGTAAATTCAGGCAAAAAACGCTTCCATGGAATACATAATATGTACTCGTAGCTTTGTATACGAAGATAACGAAACATTTATAATGAAACTGGGTACCTACTAAAACTGTTTTGTATACAAAAGAGAAAAAAGTTTTAAAGTGCTTGTAGCGAACCTGTCAACTGTCTAATCGTTCTTAACTGTTGTGCGATTTTCTAAGAGCAAACATCGTTGCATCTTTAACAACATCTGTGAAATAAAAGACGAGATGACAAGAATCGTTCGAAAAACAACTTTGTGTACAAGGGTATATCTCAGGTGTATATCTCATAATGTATTTGACATCGGTGAGCTCATCGACGAGCACATCGACGAATCATTAGAGAATCGCACGGCTGCCGTTTCTTGTCATCTCGTCATTTTTTTCACAGATTTTGTCAAAGATGCAACAATGTTTGCTCTTAGAGAATCACACGGGAACAACTAATTCATCGGCTCTACGTCATTTTCAACTGTTTTTGAGGGCACAAAGCTGGATTCAGTTGATTTCTTAGTTTGAGAACAATCGTTAGGCCCTGTATAAGGTTTTCAGGCTCACCGTGAGAACTCCGACACTATATTAACCAATCCAAAAAGTTAACGCTGTGCCCGCTTGATAAATTAAGGAACATATTTACTTTTCGACGTCACAACGTCTTATAAATCGATGAACGCCGGCTGCACCCACAAAAAAGCATGACTGCATTGTCAGTGAGTCAAATTACGTTGTCACGTTACGCCTGAGGCTTGTTTTATGACGTTATCACGTAAAATTATCGTCCGTAGACCGATTTTACAGACAACCATTGCTAGTAGTGGAAACGTTTAAAAAAATATAATAACAAAAAGAAAAGTTTATCTCTATATCTGGCTAACTTCTCACTTCCACGCCTCATAAAGGTTGTCACTAATGTCACAGTACTAGAACCATTAAGTTTAACTGGCTATCGATTAGATTCAATATTTATCATTTACTGGTTTGAACCAGATCGCAATACTATCGCAGATATAATACAGACAGAATAGATCGCAATAATAATCTATGATAAATATATTATGTTAGGTGAATTATTCTACGAGCATTTTATTCAACTGACCCATTGGTCTCCAAGGAGAAAAAATATTTTTAATACAGTTGCTCAAAAAGTGGTGTATTGCAGGGACGTATAGCGTTCGGGTTGTCGGCTATCAAATACTCGTGCGTTCTCTTCTGTCAAAATACTGTCTATTAAAAAGAAAAACCAACCATGAAGTTTTTACTAAAAAAAATTCATAGAAGTTTTTATGATTCATACAAATACGTATATTTCTAAAAAGAAGCTACTAATTTGTTTCAATATCAGATTTAATGATTTGATTGAATGAGTTAGGTTAGGTTTCATTTCATTTCATCTTATTAAAATTAATTTTCATTTCATATCAATAAAAAAATCTACTGAAGACTTGGCTGTATGGGCATAGTTCCCTTTGCCTACCAGAATGGGTAAAGAAAAAAAAATCTCTGCTTATATTCTACGGTTGGCGCCATTTTCCAGAATTTTTTGCAAGTTACTTTTATTAAATTGCTTCATTTTTTCGCAACTGTATTAAAAATTGTCGTTAAATGCACGTGCGGAACCGTCATTGCAACTTGTTCCGACTGTCAACCCTCGGCTTCGGCCGCGCCTCGGCTCGGGTAGTCATTTGTCGGAACTCTTTGCAATGACAGCCTTTCCCCACTTGTAATGAAATATACTATCAACAGTTTCATCGTTGACATGATAATGTTCCGGCTTCCTAATTAAGTATATATTTTCCCTTTGTTATATCCTTATATCCTTTTATTTTTACTTTGAATGGAAACATCTACATAAATCGCATTATGTAAGTTGATTGGGCACGTCATGTATACCTAACAATAGGTATCTAATACCAAATGCAAAACCAAAAACAGAATATTGCATAACATTGTATAATATGAATTTGTGATGAAGAGCCCTGTTTGACCACCATTCTGTTAAGCATCCTACGTTCATAATCGTCGATATTATTTGTTTATATTTTGAATGACACGAATTTACCAAATTGTAGGAGATGCTCAGTCTTGGTAATAAAATTAATCAAGCGATTAAATTTGCGTGGGTTACAAACGTTACAATGTACCACGAGTGATGATATTGTTGTACACCTACTGCCCGATAGCAGCTTTTTTTTATTGTGAAATCTCATATAGGCGTTTTGATATCAATATAATGAAATAAAAATGGTCATACTAATATTAAATATGCGAAAGTTTTCGCGTGAATTAGTAAGCGTTTGTTTGTTAATTCTTGATGCTGACCGATTCGACCGATTATGAATTTTGATTTAGAATGGCTTCTACCCTAGGTTAGTAAATAGATTTCTTCTCAAGCCTATCACAACTGCAAGGACTTCACGTTATTAGAAGTGTGTTATTTATTATGTAAGATGTGGTATTTAAATAAGTCAATCATAACTAGTTATTGTGATCCTCAGGAAGATCGCTCTGAGCGATAAGTAGTAACCGGCCATTGTGATATTTATTTTAAGCTTTTCATTGTTGTGTAATGTTAAAGCATTGTTAATATTGTTGACAATAATATGATACTTTTCTGATTGTAATAATTTGTACTGCGGTGTTGCAATAAAAAGATAATCTACCTAGTTGTTCAATTGGCAATATTCATTTGATTATCTTAACACTTTCCACTTCCTAACTACGTATATGATTACTAAATCGCTTTCTTGAGATTATACTTAATCGGGACTTTGTAAAACTGGCCCTAATCTCGTAAGTAAATAGCTTCCATGACAATATAATAAGCAGGATTTTTTGCTGCCGACTGATTTGAGAAGACAACGTTTTTGTTTACAATAATGTGGTTTTACGACGCAGTGCGGTTTCTGATGAAGTGTAAACGGTTGACAAACAAAATAATTCTGTGAGGCTACCTGTCATAAATGCCTATAAGGGTATAACGATAAAATTAAAATTTTCATTTGCATGTTTTGTATTGCACCTCGTGTAATCTATAATTCTAATATTCAAATTGATATTTTTAATAACTATAATTAAATTTCCTGATTGATTGTCTATTTCATCAAGCGCTTTATGCTCTGGGATTACGGACTTGAAATTTTGTCTTCTATGCTCTACTAAGGAACGATTTTTTGGAAATGTCATGCCTTGAAGTGAGTAAAGCCGCTAGATAGTCAGCTAGTTTGATCATTTATTGAACACATACGAAATCAACACCATCTCTACACAGTTAACTCTCTTCATCCCCTCATCATTAAGAATTCTTACCCACGATTTGAGAGAGACTGTTCCCTGTACAGTTGCAGTTTAAAGCAGTCCTTGCTGACTGCTTAACATGCAGAAATCGTACCAGCAACGGTCTGAGTGGCGGTCGATTAAAATAACAAGATATTTGAATACGTTATCTTACAAGTACGACATCTTTGGCACATTATTTTATTTATTTAAACAGGTTATGGTGTCAAACTATTCCATTCCTTCAACAAACATAGCGGCAGTCTATGCTACAAGGCGCTTAGGCACTTAGCCAAATTGTATTAATATTTACAATCGTTTGCTTTGACATTTCTTTTATTGTTCCACAATGGATCGAATGACGTCACATTTCGAATTGAAATAGGTGCCAAACGTGCCAATGCAATTTTATTGAATTTAATATCGCATGGAAAATGTTGCTAATGAACATCTGTGATGATCATTGTGATCATACTACATATATAGGGTGTTTGGTAGAGGGACCGACAAACCAAATGAGCGTGTTCGGGGGACCACTTGGAGAATACAAGTTGGCCAAAAAAAATCCCCCGAACACGCTCATTTGGTTTGTCGGTCCCTCTACCAAACACCCTGTATAGCTCATTACGAGTATGTGATCATACTACATACTCGTAATGAGCTTTATATACATTTAAATGCTTGCGATTGAACCCATGGTACATAATAAACAATAGTACTTCGTCCCATAGTTTAGTTTTTTGTTCTTGCGTGCTTGCGCAACGTTTACGTCCTCGACGTGTAAAATTTTATAATTAGAGGCGAAAAATATCTAGTCTTCAATGATTGCTTTTAGCCCATTCGCAGATAAAGTTTAGCTCAATATGTCTCAAAGTGGATTGTTACTTTAACTAAAATGATATAAAAAAACGGGCAAAATATTTCTCACATACCAATGAGAGTGCAATTGTAAGGTTCGTTCGTGTACTCATTTACACATTTATATCTTCTGGGATGTTGAAATACCTGCCGTAACTATGAAAATCCTTTCAAAAATAAAACTATATATATATATATATATATAACCACACAATTTCACTTGTCACATAGTCTTATAACACTTATCACCATAGTTTAAATGTAGTACTTTAAGTAAATACGTGTGTTAGATAATACATTTAAAAACTTAATTCAAATTTCATCAGCATCATCATCATCTCAGCCGTAGGACATCCACTACTGAACATAAGCGCCCCCATAATTTTCCAAAAGGAGCGAAAGAAGCAGCCTGCATCCAACGTCGTCCTGCGACCTTTATCAGGTCGTCTGTCCACCGTGTCGGTGGACCAGAACCATCCGGCCCTATCGGCCATCTGTTCTGCGTGCTATGCACTCTGCTCACTGCCACTTTAACAGGATAACCTTCTAGGCTATGTCGGTGACTTTCGTTTTTTTACAGATCTCCTCATTTCTGATTCACATAGAGAACCCCTGAGCATAGCCCTCTGCATAGCTCGTTGTGCGTCTTTGAGCTTACTTATGAGGGCCATGGTAAGAGACCATGTTCAGTTTCAGACATTTCAGTGCCATAAGTCATCACTGGTAACACACATTGGTGTTACCAAGAACTCTCTTCGAAGAGAACAAAGACTCTTGTCTTGAGGCACTGAGGTATTTTTGACGATAAGACTTCGCGAAGTTTCCGGAACGCTGCCCAATAATTTAAATTTAAAATCAACTAAATGTTAAAACTAAATCTACTAAAATCAAATTATATTTGTAGCGCATTAACAATTGTTCAAACAGACCTTCCCGTTTACCATCTTCATACACTCGTGCATATACATCAACGCGCTTGATCACAACTTCAACATATTTATCCTCGATTCGATCACTGACCTAGTCCTGTTATGGTTGTTCAAAGGACAATACGCTGTAGAGGAAATAAGATGACTCAAATACACTGTCCCACTTAGCCTCAACTTTTTCCTCTAAATAATCGTAAATTGAACAGGAAGCACCTTGGAAGGTGTTGGAACTCGGCATGCAAAGGCCGGAAAAAAGTAAACAAGATGTCAATTGTAGTATAGAAATAAATTATGTTTGTAGTATTTTTTGTTACCTGTGGCTTGTGCTAAACTGTTATATGACTTATCCTGTTATACGAATAAACATTATTACTGCTTTTTTACTTATTATACTGCTTTGAGTTTTATTGTAGCGTTTTATGATTGTGTTAACTCTAAGAAAAACTAGCTAAGTGAGAGTAGGGGCTTCGGTCGGTTATACTAGAATTCCGCAAGTACTTATGAACAATAATTCTTTACTACTAGATATTTAATGTATTTTCGTTTACAAACTAGACATCCCAACATCCCGCGAATTAAAATATGTTTGTATGTTTTAGTACTAATGTGGTACTTTAGTACTTGCGAATTATAATACTAATTGTTGTTTTCAGTATTTTGTTGTTTAAATACAGCAAATGTTTCACGATATACAAAAATGTCTAATTTCTATTTAGTTTAAGAGATACGTAAGAGAGACATATATTATACATAGTTTATATATACTATATACATAATATATATAAAAAATGGTTACCTTTTACATATTAATAGATATTGTGTACTTACTAAGATGCAAAATCAGCTTAAGATTTAGCACCTTACATGGAACGGTAAAAAGTAAATTTTTCTACTTCTTTGTTAAGTATGTATGTAAGGGACTGTGCTTCAACTTGAGTTTTTTACTCTATTTTAAATTTGAGTTCAATTTTCTACATAACATAACCAAATGTTAACTGTAACACATTTAAAACAAAGAAATCTGTGACACAAGGATGGATTCATTCATACTGTAACATAATAATCGGCTTAGTTATTTATTATTATTATTTATTTATTATGATATATGTTCTTCTTGACGGCCAGAAGAACATATATCATAATGACAGCAATATAGTTCCATTTATACCCTTTTAATACACGGCCCTAAAACTTCTGCTAAGCCGATTATTATGTTACATAATAAATATGTACTGTATGTACATATAATATGTACGAATGTAATTTTACTTGTATTTGACTTTATAAAAACACTTAGAAAGTAATGTTGTGAGACTTATGAGAAAAGACTATTGTTGCATGCAACTATTTGTTCGCTCTTTCGAATGTAAGCAGACAAGTAGCTTAACGATAAGCGAAGTTTAATTTAGTTTTAAAATTTAAAAGATTACTGACTCATTTAGCCTCACTGTTTACTTACTGATTTAAAAAAAATAATTCTGGTTTATATTTCATCCTCACCGTAAATACACTTATATTTATATACATTACAACAGTATAGATATATAATTCAATATTAATTATGTATTACAAAGTCGTAAAATTGTGGTGTATATATATATATATATATCTGTACTAATAAATCTTAAAGTGTTATTTACCGTTCTTAACAGATGTATTAAAAAAATGTAGTATTATAACTATAAATACCAAACAAGATCTTCTACTTCAATCCTGTATATTTTATTTTGAACTTCATATGAAAAAACAAAAACCTCTGATTTTCCTTATTTACTCTTGCATAACATCGACCAATTAGGTATATACACTAAAAGTTCAAACATGCCTCAATATTTACCTACTTTAATTCTTGAATAACAATCTTGAGACTTTTCCAAGATTCCTATAATCAAATCAACGCAAACTTAACGAACAATCACAAAATATGAGCGTATACATATAGGTAATATAATGTTTGATTTAGTATAATTTACACTAACAATGGCGTGATGGTGGTGGTAATAGTTTTTATATAATACCTCTATGTATTTTTATATATAACTATAGTACAGACGTAAAAAATAATAAAAAGATTTCATTACAAAAATTCAATCCATAATTAATATAAGTGTGAAAATAATTTTACTGCATCATTCATTCATCGACAGTGAAACGACTGAAGCTGAATTTATTAAAACATGCTACATACATATTTTTGGAATAAAAAGGGGAAAGAACAGTAATAGAAATTCAAATTTCACTATTCGGGTAAGAAGCAAAATTAATTAGGAACGGAAAATACTGGATGAATAGAAACAAATCATATCCTTGGGCGACGAGCACAGATCAGCAGGGCTATTATGTAAATCAGTTGCTAACAAACGTTGATTGAAATCTTGAAAAATGGCCGCTCTATGTCAGTTTTGGCAACTCCAGTAAGCAAAAATGTTAGTAAGTTGGCGACTGGAGTTGACAAAAGTGACATAGACCCGCCATTTTTTATGATTTCAATCAACATTTGTTAGCAACTGAGATACATAATAGCCCTGCTGTGCACATGTCATGTGTCTGGGCGACTATACACATAATGATTAGATATTTTTTTGAAGCCGTTAACTTTGTAGGTAGTTATTTTTATTTATCTTGTCAGTGGACTCGTACATTTGCCAATCTTTAAAATAAATAGTAGATATAGTTGCGACAAGTAAAGTTTTCATTCAAGTAGTCAGATTCAAGTTATAGCCACTAATAAATAAGTCCGTCATTAATTTACTGTACAGTCTATGTCACGTTCTAGTAAAGAGGTGTATCTATTACTATAACTTTTTAAGAGGATGACGAGGAAAACACACAAATAACGTTTCACGATTCTGTACACTTTGCTTACACTCGTGCACTATAACGAACCGTTAACGGTTAATATTCCACCACAATTACACGTTAAAACTCGAAGTAACACAAATCTAGGAAAAATAAACCAAACCAACAATAGCTATGGTTGGGATTTTTCCCATTATATATATTCATTCTCTGTAGGAAATTGATACCAATATTTGATTGTAGATACTAGGACACCATAAATCCCCAAGATGTTGTATGGTACTGACACAAGGTTTAATAAATTCGAAATTCAAATAGATTTTCAGCTCAAGTTAAGGAGAACGGCAGTAATTAATATACGCCATCTGTTCAACAACGACGGTACGGGTGTCGTCAACTGAGAGAGACTGAGACAGCTTGAAAAGTAGGGAACAACAGCAAGACACTTTTATAGCAGTTACCCGTTAGCACCGAAGAGCTGGAGGAATATTGGGCTATGTTTAGCAGTATATTGAAATTCCGTGCAGATGCAATTGTGGACAGATGAAGTACCTTCGTATCAGTTTTATTCAAACCTTATTTTATGCTTCCAGCATCTTATTATGACTCTATCACATCAGTATCCATTTTCCATTTATAAATAGTCAATATGTGAAAGGTTGTACAGTTATGTGGCTTTTCGAAAGTTTCAGAATATTTTTTCGAAGGGTCCAGCGCATAAAAATGTGAGCAGAAAAATTAAGGTTCTAATATTGGTATCGAGCCTCTATGCTTTATATGATTATGGCTTACGAGAATGTCAATTATTCTCCTTGTTTATTAAAAAAAATTAAATGTATCTTATACAAGCTCCATCTACCGGCTCCTACA
This sequence comes from Selenia dentaria, assembly GCA_917880725.1. Taxonomy (NCBI): domain Eukaryota; kingdom Metazoa; phylum Arthropoda; class Insecta; order Lepidoptera; family Geometridae; genus Selenia; species Selenia dentaria. Next base: position 10,933,137 of record OU862888.1, on the reverse strand, counting down.
CCGCTTTCTATTCAGAGCTACAGATTATTTATCTATGTTCCAAATTGTATTAAAGTAGGGATTGTTTATTTTTACAATTTGATTCCGAAACAATATAGTATGGAATATAATCAAATACATTCAAAATTTAAAGTATCAAATATTTTATTCAATACTATCTTCTGACCGTGACATCGTCCGCATCGAATAAGAATACCGTTATCCATCGAAAACTACCTGAGGACTACTGAATAAATACGGAATAAAAGTACCAGCATTATAGACCCATTCCAAAATTCATCCAAATGCGATGAGCCGTTTTAGCGTGGAAGAGTAACGAACACACACACTCGTTTTCTCACACTCTCACACACTCACAAACTTCTTATTAAAAATGTTTATGTAAACATAATTGTTATTATCCAATTCAGTAACCCAAAACATGTGACACCTAGTCACTCTACTAGGTAGATTATGACAACACATTCATCAACCTGTGTTCGTGACCACTCATCACAATCAAGGTTGAGGTCGCATTGTGTTCAAGCTTCATTTTTTTTATGAATAATATAGTACCTACATTATATTTAGTTGTCAGGCGTACGTAAGTTTGATTTGATACGCGTTTTACTTGACAATAAACAGAAGTTGAAAACTTGTCAACATATAATTAATCCTTCATGTTCACTTTAACTCGACTTATTGTTGAGTAAAACATTCTTTATTGGGATAATATTATATTTTTATTTATTATTACATTCTAGCAACTGCCCGTGACGTTCGCGTAGTAGGCTTCCATCTTTTTTGGTTTTCATTCATAAGAACATTCTCCTGACAAATCAGAAAAATCACACATCCTCGGACAGGATTCGAACCTACGTCTTACACAATCCGTATTCGTCTAACTATACGGCATAACCGCTAGACTACCGAGACGATCCATCCGATCACCGAATTTAACTGCCTAGTTTATTTTAACCGTCTTATAAGGACGTTGCGACATCTATTGGACAGTTTGACAAGCTTTTTCCAGCCTGTATGAAAAGTTTTCATTTACCTTCTTATTGATGTCGCAACCCTTCATAATTTCAACGTAATCATTTCATTGAAATTATGATATATATTACATTGAAATTAATCATTACATCCGGGTTTGCGTAATCATTACTCATTACGCAAACGCGGGGTCTAATCCCATGCAAGGATGTGTATTTACCCTCTCTGAAATTGGAACGTATTATAGGTTACAGATATTTTAAGAGTGAAGAATATTATTACCAAAACTGTAATACACTTAGCTAAACATTGAATTTGTTGAGCGCGTGATTTACGAAAATTTTAATTGTAGGTACACAATCCTACCTTGTCACAAATTTTAACGCAGCAATCAATTTGTGTCTGAGGTTAGCTTGTTTAACTTCAATATGTTTTGCATACAAACATATCTTAAAGATACGACTTGCACATGCCTCTGGATAAGTGTTGCGACACCGCATACGTCAACATGTCTGAATATTGTAGGAATCTAGTTGGATTCCCATCCACCATCAGTATGCGGCTTATGTCGCTGGATACCATAAATAAATCTTATTATGTTATTTGCACATGGTATTTACATTTCTGCAATATATTAAGTCTATAGCAACCGGTGGACACGGACAAAAAAAAACGTCCATGTCCGCGAATGATGTACTCGCCAATTTGAATAGCTAATAGAACAGGATTCGAAAGATATAAAAATGCTGATATAGTGATGTGAAATCGTGCAGAGACTTTAATAAATACGTTGTCACTTCAAATACATATGTATTTTTTTTCTTTTAGTGTCTTTTGAGTGTTTATAAGTGCATACGTATAATATTATATGTATAAGCACTCGCAGTATTGTAATTATGTATGCAAACACTTTAATTTAAATACTCTTATTCACAAGAATATGTACAGTCTCATCTATAATAAATATAGTGTCTGTTTGTAATTTCAAAATAAGAGTTTTTTTTTCTAAATGCTACCTTAGTAAAATGTGTAAGTCTGTCTCACGAAAGATATCCCACGGTTTTCGGTGGATCTAACTAAGCCCCATACAAAATGTTAGCGTTCCAGATTTTTTGCATAGACACTAGCGAAGTGAAACGGACTCTACACGGTACTTAAAACAAAGACATAATTTTTAAATTGTGGATTGTGTATATATTCGTTTCAGCTTATCTCCAAAACAGCTCGATTTTGACAGAACTTTAATTGGCAAAAGCTGGTGTTAAAAGGAGTAACCTCATTATAAATATATGCAATTTTATTCCATGATTTTATATCCCGTAGACCAAACGTCAGCTATATATAAATATATCATTTAAATTAACCAAAAAAAGATGATTGTTTACTTAAAATTCATTATATTTGTATGATGTTTCTGAAATGTTATGATTCTGTTTAATTTGGTTGCAAAATTGCATTCATTTTATTAATAAAACAATATGAATATATATTTCATAGTGCATAGATAAATAATTTGTTTTTAACATAGTTCCCGTTTTATTTACCAACATGACTATAATGTAGTAGGTACAAGTTTATCTTAAATTTAAATGTTTCTAATGAAATCGATTTGAATTGTAAAGCAGATTCAACATGTGAAGCTTCATTCCGGTTTTCTTAATGGGTTATCAACTAAACTTAGTTAATATTCTCTTGACAGTAATAGGAGAAATTGATCACGCCACATTGGCTATTGCCAAAAGCGTCTAATAAATAATAGTGCCAAAGTTACCTACTCGTGTACTGATTTATATAGTACTGTAGAAGATACTTTCAAAATATTTCATTTTGATGCAATGGTCTAACTCTTTATCTTATAGCAATGTTAGTGATAAACCCTTCAAAGTTTTAAAGTAAGCGTACATATGCGGCGTATATCCATATCTCAGCCTATAACAATCTATTTTATTCGATATGTACAGACAGTTAAACCGCTAGAAATTTTCTCCCATGAACTCCCATCTGAACTTTTGTTTCATATATTTTCATATATATATTTCATAAACCTACTGTAAATTTTTGGAAAATAATAAACTATTTCAATCACAATTTCAATTCTTTCGTAAATTGTGCATAACGTACAAGCTGAGTTTCAGTTCAATTGTTTTCAGAATGGTGCTTTACAAACTGAAAAACAAACATTTGATTGTAGTGTACGCCATATTATTCTTGATAATTTTAAAATGCCATCAACAAGCATTTTTAATTTAAACAAGACATTTAAAAGTACGCTTCCAGTAGCTTCTTTTTATACCTGGTAGAGCACGATAATTGACTAGTTATTTATATGCATAACCATGCCAATAAATCGTATTGTCGATTCAATAATATTCTTCTCGACGCGACATCAAGATAGACAATAGCCCTACTCATTTATCACACTATCACCTCATTAATCAAAGTCAATTTATTCAACCTTGCACCTCTGCACCTCGAGTGAACTTGGCTCATCGGATCAAGGACTCGACAAATAGGAACCTTCCTGTTGATTATTACGGGAACCATACCTGTTCGATAGGATGTAATGAACAGTACCTAAGTTCTGACGTTGTTCATTCGATCTACCCGATTAACTTTTTGTTTAAGACCTATTAATACTAAATAATTGGGTACATACCATTTTTGTTTCTTGTATAAAACTGTGGAGTAATTAATAATAGTTGTTAAGTTAGGAGTCTAAAATAATGTATTGATATAGGCGATACGTTGCGGAGATCTATACTAAAACAATATTAAAAGAAATATTTAATTTTTAGAAGACCAAGGCGTGTGTGTATAGAAGACTAAGAGTTATAGGCAAAGCTCTACTACTGTTAGAGCTCTGTTTTATAATATCTGTAACCAAGTCCTTTCTCATACATAAAGGTAAACCTTACATTTGATTCGTGATGATGAAATATCATCAATTTCTTGTTACAACTATTAGTGTTGCAATATGCTCAACCTAAAATTATATTACAATATGAATTTGTACTCTACAAAGATAGTTTTTCATGATACAGTTTAAGTCAGATTTATGAAGTTTCAGTGCAAATCACGCAAAAATTTTGATGGAGATCATAACAACTCATAACATTCTTGTAACATTAATGCTTTTGTATGAATACCTATATGATGTCTTCCTCATACTTATTATCATTAAAAATCCTACTCATTTGGAAAATGTAGTTAAACCTATTAGATAAAATGTAGGAGTAAGTAAGTTGTTTATAATACTGCGATCCTTGCATACTTTATAAGTAAGGGCAACAATAACATTTACATAAGCGCAATTTTTATAATTATCTGATTATGTTCTAACTTGACTGCTATTAGACTCACGCGCCACACGTCTTCACACAGGGGGACAATAATTAGCTAATGTGCTATTCCAGGTAATCCGACCAAGTTTTCCTCTTCAACCAAATTGGCTTATTAGTTTTCATGTGAAAGAGTAACAAACATACATAAATCCATCCATCCAAACACACATACTTTCGCATTTATAATATTTGTGTGGTAGTGTGAATACTGTATTAATGATGGCGTAATGGGGTTCGAGAAAGAGGTCAATCGCCGAAACCAAAATCGCTCGGCTGGACAGCGTTCCGGAAACTTCGCGAAGTCTTCTCGTCAAAAATACCTCAGTGCCTCAAGACTTCGCGAAGCCTGGCACTGAAACGTGGTATCTTACTATGGGCCTCATAAGTAAGCTCAAAGTCGCACAGCTATGGAGAGAGCTATGCTCGGGGTTTCTCTACGTGATCGAATCAGAAATGAAGAGATCCGTAGAAGAACTAAAGTCACCGACATAGCCCAGAAGATTAGCCAGTTAAAGTTGCAGTGGGCAGGGCACATAGCACGCAGAACAGATGGCAATGAGGCCGGAAGGTTCTGGAATGGAGACCACGGACCGGCAAGCGCTGCGTAGGTCGTCCACCGACACGGTGGACAGACGACCTGATAAAGGTCGCAGGACGACGTTGGATGCAAGCCGCTTCCAACCGGTCCTTTTGGAAAATTATGGGGAGGCGTATGTTTAGCAGTGGACGTCCTACGGCTGAGATGATGATGATGATGAATGGGGTGGAAAGAAAGAGTAAACATATTGTACCTAGTAAAATAACAAAAGGAAGATGCTGTAGGCGTTTTACTTTTTTACACACTATGTTAAGCATAAATAAAATATTGGTATGTTTATGGCTACGACCATCAATACTTGCCTCTCAGGACTGAGCGAAAGATTATAAGTAAACTGGTTTTCAATACCAGTATTCCGTAACAAGTAATTATCACTGTCGGAATGGCTTAAGGAATACATTATACCTCTTACTATAAATTTTATTAATGTGATATCGTATAAAAAGGCTAAAATTTCTTGGTCATAATATTACAATTTGATATTATGTATAGGTTGAGAAACCTTTCTACGGTCACAACGTCGTTAGTGGCATTTTCAAGGATTCTTACATCGGAAGCTACGGGAAGCCTGAACGAGACATTTGAAATTCCGACATTAGGGTTGACCGTTAGGCCCCAGATACACGAGCAGCTTGAAGCAGTCACCATGGATTGCTTCAACCTGCGACTGCACTGTGAACTACAGTCTTCTACGTATACACATACACAAAACCACTCGAGCAGTTGCAAATGCTTTGGTCGGTTGGTGGTCAAGCAGTCGCCAGGCATACACGGACTGATCGAGCTGTAGACTGCTTTCGCGCAGTTACCTCCGCCCGCGCTCTTCATTTCATGTCGCGTGCGCTGCCCGTCCCTAAATGGAAATTGTGACTTGTTGAGCAGTTAATACTAACTGCTCGAGCAGTTATCAATGAAGAGTAGATCAAGAAGAGCAGATGTATGTTGATCACTGCCTAACTGCTCGAGCAGTCCGCGTATTTCCGCGCTTAGCCTAGTCACCAACCCACCCTTGTGGTGGCTTATCGTCCATATTCTTGCATCTAAATGGGCTTATTATGCTGTAAGTTCAACCCCTTGTTTGTCAATATATCTGTGTGACCAATTATGACGCGATTCTTAAAAGATTCGCGAGTATGCTTCCAATTAACTGTTTTAGTTACTGAGTGCAGCTTTGCATTTTGTACTTTTAAGGGTTTGATAATAATAATCGAGTTCGAACTCATATATTTAGTGTTCTAGTTCAGTTCAAATCAGAACCTCTTGACGTCAGTTGCGCCTGAAGTCAATGACTATAAGAGTTGAGGATTTGGAAAAAAATACAGAATTAAGTTAGCACATGCTTATCAATAACAAAACTGTTTCAAATTAGATATATGAATTATTTAAACTTTTAACAGATGGTAAAAGTGTAAGTCGACAATTTCTATTGTTAACAATATAATCATACAGGATAGATTTATGGAATGGCCAAGGTCTGAAAACCACAAGACATGCAATTTCTAAGAATCTTAGGTATAACATGAAAATTTTCCCAGGCATGTGACACACTGACAAGAAAAGTAACATGCTTTATTCGCGTTATTAAGTAATCCATCAACATGTAGACTTTAAACAAATTTTTTGATGATATTACGGCTTCAGTCAGTCTGCGATAAGCGATTTGATTATACAATACTGTCTAAATTTAGAGAACGTGAATACAATGGAAATTATCAGAAACGTAATAATGATTATTCGATTTTTTTTTATAATTTAACCGTAACTAACAATAATATTTTTCTAATATTTTTTAAAAACCTACCAAGGTTTGTAATTTTCGTTAATCTAGTCTATCTATTATTTTTAGAATTTTCATGAGAATATCATCATATATGGATATGAATATCATAATTATGGGAATAATAAAAATAACATACGTTTGAAATACAAAATCACCAAGTTTGAATATTCATTAGCTTGAAAAGAATAATTATTTCAGTAATTATTTGTTTAATATATTACGCAACGTGCCGTGTATAAAAATCGGTGGTATGTTTTCTATATATATATAAAATAAATAAAGGATCTAAGCTTTTTTATTATTGCATTTTGGAATCCACTTTGCCGTATCTAAGTTCTAGAATTGTGACCGTCTCTCAAAAAAAAGCCGCCAAAATACACAGTTAGGTGATACGAGTAGTTAACAGGTTTCCGTTGATATCGTACCTTCGTAGATATTTTTATAACAGGTATCTGTAAGCTATATAACTATATAAGCTATATATATATATATATATATATATATATATATACAAGTAACGCCCGGCGGTTACACACGTGATGATGTATCATATATGTTAATCCGGGGCCTCATCTACCTCCACAGTCCACACAAATTTTCATCAAAATTCACCTAGCTATTACTACTACTCTTTTTTTAAGCTATTACTACTCTTTCACCCGTTAATACGGGTGAAAGAGTAGTAAGATACTATGTAAACGCACATATTTATCAAACTTTATTTATCAACACTGCATATTTTAATAAGAAAACATATAGTTATAACACACTTACGCAAAACATTAACATAAAAAACAATATTTAAAAGCGGTCCATATTTCTATTTATAATAAACCAATTAATGAAAGCATAAACGTAAAAGTATCAACCATCTAATGTCACGCTAACCTTGCGCCAAATACACATATGTACTTGTTTCATACGACATACAACAGACATAAATGTTACTGGATTTAGTATACAGAACGGCCTTATACGAGACACACTGACAATTCTTTTGCGAAACTCGTTTTATCTGTTGCATAAAATATAATCACTAGCAGTCATAGCAGTCACTTATAGCAGAAACATTTTATTTCTAATTACTATATTTTTTTTTTTCTATCATACCATAGAATTCAATACAATAATAATATCAGGCATAGAAATATAAGGTAACAAGCGAGACATATAAGTAGCTCGAAATTAAATAAACACCGCAATGATTGTCTTCAATCAACATTTATTAAGTTTGCATTTATTACTTCTTCTATAGTTGTAAATAAATAATAACATATAGGTATAAGAGGATTTTAAAAACATACATAAAAATATACAAGTAGTATTCATTAGAAGTATTCAAATTATCAACGGGATAATTACCATGTATATTTTCTGTGAGTTTTCGATATTTCGGCACTGTTCCAAGCGCCATGATCACGGATGAATACTTTTAAGTAGTATTCATGTTTCATAAACAGTTTAACGGATTTATTAATAAGTAACATCTGTCATATCATGACAATTATTTCTTCGAAGTAAATATTATACAATAATAGTACTCAAAAATATTTTTGGTTTACCGGCTTTACGCATTGCTTAAATTATTACGCAAACATAAAACGCGATAACCGCAAAAACTAGGTGTGCTGCACACGGAATTGCTGAAGCAATTATAAAGCTCGTATCTATTGGCTTGCACCGAAACAAGAAACTAAGTGCAAGTATTATAGATATCTAATTAATCGACCACGAAAAGGAGGGTTATGATGTTAGTCTGTAATTGGTAGTTTACTATTTCTTGTGAAATAATATTTGAATGTAGCTTAGGTATAGGTAAGTTGTGTAGGTAAGGGCACGTTGTAAGGGTAATAGGTACAAGCACAAGAATACATGTAGTATTTGTTTGGGAATAAACTATTACTATACATGCATTTGAGCTAAGACAATTAAGTATTAAAAAGCATTTTAAAATGATTTTATCATTCTTAAAACCATCAATTTCTAGTACAAGGCAAGTTGCGATTAGGGGCCTCTTGCATGACCTTTCATCAAATATTAAAACACTTTTTAAATTATGTTTAGTTCTTTTTCTATTTTTTGCTAAGAAGATAACAGAGACAGAACATCACATGATTTTTTTTTATTTTATTTGTTTTGTGATTTTTCTGTAAATTTATTTTCTAATATTGACTAGCATGTTATAAATTTGCCAAGATATTAAAAAATCTATTTCAAAGAATGATATCGTGCCTGTATACCTTATACAAGATATCGACACAAATATAATTATTCAACTGTAATTAATCATACTTCACATAATCCACAATATTGAACGTGATGTAATGTACACAACAAAGAGTTACATTTATTATAATATTACATATCAATAGGTAATAAATTTATCGGAATCCACTTTAAAATAATATTAGATTTATAAAAAACGTATCCGTAATGTCAGTTTCGGCTTGAAACTTTTCATAATTTTCTTATTCATAAAATGCCTAGTCAAATACTGCAGTTAAATTATTATGTAGGTAAGCATATAATATCGCATAGATAATTATAATATAGCAGTATTTTCATCACCTAAAATTCGTCCGTTTAATTTTGGTGTATAATTTTAAAAGCCAAACAGTTTTATCTATCGGTCTAGTTACAATTACAATCTTACTTAAATAACATTATTTAAATCACAAAGTACTGATTAGCCCAATCTTTTTAAAGGTGAACATTCATAATATTATCATAGTTACTACTATATTACTTGCATGGAAATATAAAAATAATAATAAATTTACGATATTAACCAACAATGTAGCTGGTAAATCAGCCGATTGCATTATGAGTTATTAATGTTATTAATGAGCTTAAAACGTATTCAGCTTATTTTGATTTTATATCAAGTCTAGAAATTTGAAAGTGTATTTGTGTGTTAGCGAATCTGATTACTTTATGTAGACTCAAAGAATTACAATATATTATTATGTGTAAGCTCATCCTTACGCCGATGATTAAATATAGTTGTTTACTAAACACTAAGCCTGCAGTATATGACTTTATTCCAATTATATATATAACTAATTAATTAATGCCAAACAAATCACTGCTCCCTATTTCAAACTCGATTTATCGTTTCAGCGGCCTACGACTGACCTTTGCGTGACTGCCAATCATTTGGCCCGTGTGTAGTATGGCCTTGATGGGGTCGGCGAAATGGCTGGGAGAGGCTTTGACGCAGACCAAGGTCAATAGTGATCCATTATAGGATAGAGCACTCCCATTACCTAAATATTCTTAGGGAAATGTGTCAGTTTTTATTTAAAAAAACTTTTTAGGTCGAGATATTATTTAAGGCTTCATAGGATTATTTTTTCGTAGCTTCGGCTAATGAAAAAAGCCATTTGTCAAAGAAAGCTATATGATATACTTGTTGATCCAGAAGTATATAATATTATTTTATATATAATTTTTTTTTTGACATTAGTAATGGTAGGAAGTGACTATGAAGTTGAATGGTAAAATTACTTATGTGAGTTGTTTTTCACTTAACAAGCAAACTGCGAAATTCTAAATCAATTCTCTACGATAGATACGTATGTACGTTCGTGTGAAGAAATAAAAAAAGATATTTAAATCACCTGCGTTCTAATTTTGCATTGCATTTTGTGAAGTTTTTTATGTATTTTACTGTTCTGCTCAGATAACGTATAATAATATTTCAGGGCAAAGCGTGGTATGTCTGTAAATCGATCCAGGAAGGTTAACATTTCAGTAAAATACAAAATATGGACCCTATGTTATATCAGTGCGGTCACAACGTACTATGCCGGTAAGAATTATGTCTTCGGGAGTATTCTTACTTTTAAACATTATTATTGCCCTACCAGACTTTTATTTTATATACCTTATGCACAAGCATTACTGTATATTCGTTCCAAGTGAAATTTATGGGTGATTGGAATAAGAATAATTTTACCCTCATACCAGAGAATACATTGCAGTGCGTATGTGGATCGTTGGCGCGATAAACTTGTCACGTCGATAAACTGTTCTTATTTATCTTACTTTGTCTCTAGCATGGTTCTAGCCATGATAGGTATACAGCGCATTGTCTTTTAACAGTAACTAGCGAATGCCCGTGACTTCGTTCGCGTAGTACGCTCGGCTATCGGTCTCGCTGTAACCTCCCATCTTTTCTTATTTTTTTTAACCTGTAAGAACCTTCTATGAAGTATTCGAAAACATTAAAAAAATATATGAATAAAATCGGTAAAGCCGTTCTAACGTAATAACGTGACCAGGAGAAATGTTCGCAGTGCTGCCGTGCGATTATCTAAGAGCAAACATCGTTGCATCTTTGACAACATCTGTGAAACAAATGACGAGATAACAAGAAACTTTGGAAAAACAACCTTTTGTACAAGGGAAATATCTCATATAGTATTTGACATCGGTGAGCTCGTCGACGAGCGCATCGACGAATTTTTAGAGAATCGCACGGCAAGATAGATAAAATATACTTGACGTTCGTTATTAAACACGTAATCAACCATCCACCGCAGAAGGTAATAATAAACGTATATCTATTTAAACTAAAATAAATCTACGAGTAATTATAGTATACCTATTACGATGAAAACTAATTATCTAAAAATCGTATAATACTATATGTAAAAACAACACCACTGTCAGCGGGTAGGCTGCCCAAAAAGCGGGCAACGTTCGTAAAAATAATTAAATAGGGAATTTGTGAAAAAAATATGTAAAGACCAGCAAAATGTAGTGCCGCATTTGACTCATACAATGGTATGTTAGGGTAAATGATAGACTTTCCTTTTTCATTAACTGATTTTATAAAATAAATACTTATTACATTAAAATAACTTAATAATACTTATTACATTAAAATAACTGAATAATACTTATTACATTATAATAAATACAGTATACACTGGCATTATAAACATGTAATTCTTTTACATACCAAAACTAATTTTCAACTAAAATTTATAAAATAACATTCAACAGCTATCAACATTCTTACTTGATCCACCAGTTTTATTCCCATTTTCTGGGTCAATACTTGAATCAATTAAAATAAAATGCCTTGTACATTTACCTTATCTAGAGTATTTGCCATACCTAATGGGAATTAAATAGTAACTGGGTATCTAATTACTAGGCAAGATACGGTTTCGAATTATTTAGTAAACCTAACTGGCTTTTAGGTTCTGTACCTACCTTCCCATATTTGCAATGATACCATCTTTTATTCAGATTAAATTTACATGGACCGCTTGCTTTTAAAACGCGCTATCATCATCATCTCAGCCGTATTTATTTTATTTATTTATTTATATAACTAATACGGTACAACCAATTACATTAGTCATGCAAGTCCAAATTAAATTATATAATATTAAGAAATTAATTAGGTAAGTAACAAAATTCAAAACTACAGTTACACAAAACCAGAAATAAAATAAAAGTCATACGATTTACAATGTCAGTAATACAGATAATTATAAAATGTCAATATAAAATTTTTCCAATAGTCAAAGTCACACTGACATAAATATACCCATTCATCATCATCATCCATTTCCTTATTCCTGCCCGCTGTCCTCTCACAGTATTCCAGACACTGACTCTATGCTCTTCCATTCATCCGTAGGACGTCCACGGCTAAATATAGGCCTTTCCCATTTTCCAATGGGACCGTTTGGAAGCGGCTTGCATCCAACGTCGGCCTGCGACCTTTATCAGGTCGTAGGATGTGATGGATGATGATGATGATGAATAAAAGTATATGTGTTAATCCAGCGCCTCATCTACCTTCACTTTCGTCTTTATAATATTAGTGTGATTCTGTAAGTTTTTTTATTCTAATAGTAACCTGCAGCACAACCGTAATTTGCTCATTAACATCTGCGCTGAAGGGACAAGGGCCATCTTATTAGCGAAGCCAAAAGCCACCACTCGGACCCAGTGTGAATATCTGACCAAGCAAAATTACGTCGTCTGAGTATTCATTCCTATTTATAGCATGATATAACAGATATACTGTAAAGAAACGTTGTATTTCCAAAAGTATAATCGTGAAAGAAAAATATACTGCTATAGGTAAGTAGTGTGTGTGTGTCTTTTACATTAATCATTAAACACAATTCAAGACATGCAAATACACAGTAAATATTGCAAAAACCCGCTTGTTTATCGCTACAGCCTCAATTTGATAACACATCCTTGCCTTAAGTATTGTCTCGCTTTTATCATCACTCAGGCATTAAGAAGGTCATCGCGCCTGTCTTGGCTGATTACAATTATTTTTTTTCGATCAAGGTTGCAACAGGAAAATAAGATGAGTAAAAACAATGATACGGAGCTATGACGTCATTATAGAGCTATCGCAGTAGTATATTTTATATCAACGGCCCTTGAGACCTAAATACTCTTGTAGATAAACTGAATAATGTCTCACAATCGCAATACCACTAATGTATGTAACTAAAGTGTATCTAAACAATTAGACGGGAAATAATAATTATATTCGAATATCTCTTTTGCTTATCACACTATTATTATAAATATGAACGTATGTTATGTTTGTTACTCGATCACCCAATTTTTGTAGTTGTAGGACTTTTGCAGAATCCATCTGGAGAAGATTTTTTTTGTTAGGAAAGTTTACACACTATACTAATCAGCCCCACCTGATACTAAGTGGTAACTTAGTTTTAACTTTGTTTTTAAACTGAGTTTAAATTTATTTTTATTGTTTCAAAAACAATACATTGAATGTGCTTAAATTAATTTACAATTTACTTGTTTCTACATAGGTTAGTACCTATTTATATTAGTTACCTTAATTATTCATTTATTGTTGGTACCTATTAGAATAGAAATGCGATACAAAAGTTAGTTTATATAGTTAGGTAGGTACAAAGTGAACAACTTTTATTTCCATAACTAACAATTTCACTAATATTTGCATCGTATCTTTATTTCATCCAAATGTAAAATTTTTGTTAGCGATTGGCATGCAGGAGATACTGAATAATGAATAACTAAAGCCTGGACAAGGGCAGATTTATGGAGATAAAATATACTAAAGATAAGCGTGACTTTTTTTATAAATATAACAGCACGCCTGGACATCCCTGAAAATGGGCAGAGGCATATAGAATAGAAATCCGGGAAGTATATATTCCTGATAGTAACAGTGATGAACAACTTGACCGCCTTATATTTTTTACTTTTTTTTACTTTGTTAATGGACTCTTACGTTTTTACATTAGCCATTCCTAAAGTTAAATGAAATAATTGATCAAGTTGAATCAACTAAGATTTTCATTTAAGTAGTCAGAGTAAAGCCACAGTCACATAAAAAAGTTACGTAAGTCACGTTAAGAGGTATATCCATTACTAAAACTATTTAAGGGTATGACGAGGAAAACACACAAATAACGTTTCACGATTCTGTACACTTTGCTTACACTCGTGCACTATTACGAACCGTTAATGGTTAATATTCCACCACAATTACACGAAGTAACACAAATCTAGGAAAAATAAACCAAAACAACGAGAGCCATTTGTTGAGCTTTTGCCCTATACTGTACTTAAGGTAAAAATGTATTTATATGAATGTCTGTCTTTTTGTCTGTATGTGTGTTTCTCTCTAATCTAAACGGCTAGACCGGTTTTGACGAGTTTTTCACTGGAATGGATAGCTAGAAGATGTTATAAGTTATAAGTAACTAAAGGCATATTCTGACCTGGGCGTTATTCGCTACCGCAAGCGGTAGAAAAATCCGAAAGGTTATGCGTTAATTTCGCTGTTCACACAAGAGCGGCTACCGCTACCGCGCGCGTAGAGATATCCGTTGTATACCTATTATAAGCATGTCGCTCTCGCTACTTGCTCCCGCGTTGGCCGCCGGAACTAGTTTCGCCGAACAAGAGAAAATACCGCCTCACTAGAAGGTACAAGTTTCGCTGCAGTTATGGCACTTCATACTATTTACCCATCGAGTTCCGCGTGGTATTGTTATTCGCTACCCACAGCGGTAGCGAATAACGCAAATAGGCCTTTAAGCTAATTTTATTTTAAAAAAAGAATAAGGGTTTCCCAAAAATATACATTGTTTTAATAGATTCCATGCGGTGTCAGTTTTTTCTTTCTTTCATCAATCAGAGTAAACGGAAATTAAAAAAATGGGCTTTTAGCCACTATTCTATTTAGTAAGTATCGTCATAATGATTGTAAGGCACTTAAGTGAAGTGATGTTGCAAAATTTTAACACTTTGTTTTTCCAAAGTTGTAACTTGTAAGTCTCTAATGAAGACATCTTCATCATTGTTACTTTGGTGTGTGTTTAAATTTTTTCCTAAACATCGTTTGAATGACAAGTTACTCATAAAAATGACCTTGTAACTACAAATTATTATTTATTCGTACACTTGTAAGAATAATCAACAAAATGACAAAATTGAGAAAAACATTTACTTCTAAGAATAATCATATGTAGTTAGTAGGTACTAAGCAAAACATGTATATAGATACTTAACAAAAACTAAAGTG
Organism: Selenia dentaria; assembly: GCA_917880725.1. NCBI lineage: Eukaryota > Metazoa > Arthropoda > Insecta > Lepidoptera > Geometridae > Selenia > Selenia dentaria. Next base: position 10,917,877 of record OU862888.1, on the reverse strand, counting down.
CACGTAATAAACATTACGCAATGGTAATTAATTCCAAGCTTTAGTAAAAAAAATACCTAGTTACTTGTTATTAAGATCATAAAAATGAATCTCATACCTATAATCGAGCAATTCTCGTATAAATATAATCTGTGGATATTATTATGTGAATCTTGTATCGGCTCCAACGAATTTCATTAAATTTAGTATGCAGGGGTTACGGGGCGATAAATCGATCTCTACACTGGGGAAAAAATGGGTCGATTTATCGGCAAAGTAGAGCCGTGTAAACCCGGTACTGCAGTTGCAACTGCGTTAACGCTGTAAGGATTGGTGGGTTTAGCTGACACGGTTACAGTACACACACGGTTCAAATACATAGTACGTGGCTATCGCTGCCAAGTTTGGTTAAGCATACAGCTCGTTGGATCATGTGTAAAACTCTTACTGTACCGTTTTTATTTGTCACACTAACCAATGCGCTGTGTCAACACCGCTCCGACAACCGTCTTAAAGCGTAGCCGTGTATTTTTACACGGCTACGATTTTCAAACAGCTGGGAAAATATTTTAAACGGTAAAGGTAACCGTCTATACTAGCTAAGACAACCGTGTAAGTGAGTAACGTAGGCGTGTTATAGATCGTCACACGGCTGCCAAACGCGACTGGTGCAGCCGTTTACATGGCTTTACATGGTTTACATAGGAATCGTAGCCGTGCTTAAAAGCCGTGTATTTTTTCCAGTGTAGGTTTCATATTTAGAAAACATCATTTTATCCGTATTTACAGGTAATGAAAAACTGTTACAATCTCATTAGGGTCATCAGCGTAAACATCAACTAAAGTGTTTTACCGACACATCAACACTAGAGCTAGTTGACGATAGATGGCGTTGTTAAGCAACACTAAACCAATAAGTGTTTGGTTTGAGGTTAAACCAAGAAAATCAATAGTTTAATTACGAGCTAACCTTGGCCATCCAGGTACATTGATTTACATAAAATAATTGTACAAAATATATAATTTAGGCCGTGCGCCTTAATATTAATGTAAATATTACTAGGAGGTAGGTATTTTGTGCATAGATACCGTGTTGGTAACAACCAGTGCAAGCATCATTGTGTTAAAGGGGAAATAGGACTAAACATGTACCGCTTAATAACACGTGAACAAACCCGAGATTAAAGCATGGCTTAAGTAAATTTTGTATGGAGAATTCCCTTAAATCAAGGATTAAACTCGGGACTATCTTTAGTCCACGTTTTTATAATAAGGTGGATAATGTCTCAGGGTGGCATTGCAACTCCTATGTGCTGACGTAGTGCTTGCCATCAGGCGTGCGACTTGACAATGTACACACATATGAGGCCGTATCACAAACAATTTGTGAAAAAGTATTCGTATAGTTAGCGTCAACGCGTCACGCTTCGGCGTACAAACTATGAGTTATCTGTGTCACAGTTGCAGTAGATTATATGACAGTTTGTACTGTTGCACGTGAACGACACGTTCCGTTACACTTGCGCCGTTAAAATGTAAAATTTGGATGGCGGGAAAAACGCAACAATGGCTGTAATTGATTTTGTAAAATTTTACTAGATTTGTGTTTTATCAAGTTTTGACGTTTTATAAGCGGTAAGTGTTCGGTGCACGAGCGTAGGAAAAGTGTAAAAAAATATCCAATGTGGTTTGCAAATAATCCTCGTCAATTACATCAGAAAGATTTAGCAACGCATCCACCACTGTACTAAAACGTAACTTAGTGACAGGACGTGATTTAGGAACATACTTATATGTGACTGTGACTTGACTGTGATTTGACTCTTACTACTTGAATAAAAGTCACTTTATGTAACTATAAGTATTGACTCAGATAACTTGAGGAATGCAAGTGTACGTCTCCACTTATGAAGAAAAAAAAGGTCAAACTTGTTCGTATTTGTTTTGTTCTTGACTTTGGCGATGATACCAAACGTGACCAAACGTCACCTGACACATTACCGAGTGCATGATAGCTTTGTTTATATATTTACGTGCGCATTTTGACGTAAGCGACGGAAGTTTTAATATTTACACGCAAACTCTTGACAGACAGATGTGCAAATTGAAGAGCATTTTTTTAATTATCTTCATTTTCGTGACTAATGTTGGGTTTCTATATCTATGTACATACGAGCCGTTTCGATTAACTACTCATTACTTTTTGGGATTTTCCTCAATCGAAAATAAACTAAAAAAATGACCCTTTTCATAATTAATATTGGATTAAAAAATTTCCGTCGATCGGTAAGAGACGTTCTAATCCTCTTACCAATATTTCATATATTGCAGCAAGTACATTACATGAAAGAACATTAAGTACAATTTTTTTTGTGGTTTAACCGTGCCACCATAAGGAAAAGTCAAGTTTTTCTTCTAATAACTTATTACGCTTTACTGTTTAAGAGGTGTGAAGCGAAGTTTAAGACTGGAACTGCATACGTATCTAGTATCTACATACACATATCGTACAGGTATTCTAGTCAATATTTCTTGCTACTTTATATATGTATATACTAATAGTATGCATATATATAGAGGTAAATATATGTACTGATTATTCATCATCTCAGCCGTAGGACGTCCACTGCTGAACATATGCCTCCCCCATGATTTTCCAAAAGGCCCGGTTGGAAGCGGCCTGCATCCAACGTCGTCCTGCGGCCTTCCTCAGGTCGTCTGTCCACCGTGTCGGTGGACGACCTACGCTGCGCTTGCCGGTCCGTGGTCTCCACTCCAGAACCTTTCGGCCCCATCGGCCATCTGTTCTGCGTGCTATGTGCCCTGCCCACTGCCACTTCAACTGGCTAATCTTCTGAGCTATGTCGATGACTTTCGTTCTTCTACGGATCTCCTCATTTCTGATTCGATCACGTAGAGAAACCCCGAGCATAGCCCTCTCCATAGCTCGTTGTGCGACTTTGAGCTTATCTATGAAGCCCATAGTAAGAGACCACGTTTCAGTGCCATAAGTTATCACTGGTAACACACATTGGTCGAAGACTCTTGTCTTGAGGCACTGAGGTATTTTTGTCGAGAACACTTCGCGAAGTTTCCGGAACGCTGCCCAGCCGAGTTGGATTCGACGATTGACCTCTTTCTCGAAGTTGGACCTGCCTAGTTTGACTGATTATTACTGATTATTAATAATCCTTTAATCTCAGTCCGATCTGTGTGAATGCAGCCACGTACGAGTATGTGATACTTCCTGTTTAATTTTCCAAAGAAGCTTTGTGAGACTTTTTTACTGAGCCAAATCACGACAGATTGATGTTGTTTGGTTTAGTAGTTTCTGTGACTACATGTGCATGCACAAATGTAAGAAAATAATTACTAACAATAAAACTCAAAATTTCAAACAATAATAGAAACAATAAATTGGGCTAGCATATGAAAGTTACAGGTAAATTACTTTTACGAAGTGGTCGTGTTGAAAGTTGTGAAATTTTGACTTAAAGATTCAAGTGAAATTTGAACATATTACATATTTTTACAATTTCTAATTAGAAATTGTATACATATGTAAAAAGCAATGGATAATATTAAAAAGCACCAAATAGTATTTGTTAAATTTTTTAAGAATACTACAAACAAACATTTGGTTAAAATACAAAGTATTTAGAGTAAAACCTTAAAATGTTCACTAAATTAATTCAACATACTTATTTCACAAAACAAGTAAAATATTACGAAATATTAGAAACAAAAATACCGCAAGCATAAAACAAAAAAAAAAGACTAATCACCAAACTTATGTACGCAAAATTTCTTTCTTCTCTTATTTCTACCTGCACAGCGTTTTTATAATCGGAATAACACGTCAATAAGGAAGAATGCAACATTTAAAAATAAAACTGTTTATCTAAGGAGATTGTTCAAAGTCAAGTATCACGTTTTCTTTATCTAGGTGATCTATTTATGATAAAAAGTAACCCATATAAGGTTCAAAGTCATCAATTCATCAAATGAAGGTCACACAGGACGTCGCATTTTAGAAGCTATTCGCACCGTTATGAACTGAAATCTTGAATAAATTGTAAACAATCTACACATTTATTTTCTAAATAAGTGAGAACTGTGTTTTGTTATGATATTATTAAAATAAGGACCGGCAATGTCCATGTAACCCTAAACTTATCATTACTTCGTAGACATTTTCTCGCTTTACTTTGCAAAGTTTCGTTATAAGCAGTATATGTTATGACTTAAATTAACTTAAACACATAAATTAAGTTATGTATATTATATTTTGAATAATTTATATATTTCAATAATTTTTTTTAAGTATATATATTTAGTTTAAAATATTATTATTCTCCCAAAACTTTGCAACCAAAAATCTTGTTAACTTGATTTGTACAAACATTTTTCACCGTCACTACTCTTCAAAACAATACGAGTATAAAACAGACATCTTTATAATGTTGATTTATATGTTTTTTTATTTATATATAGGGTGTTTGGTAGAGGGACCAACAAACCAAATGAGCGTGTTCGGGTGACCACTTGGAGAATACAAGTTGGCCAAAACAAAAATCCCCGATCCCCCAATATGTTTAACTTTTTTGTGATTTTTCTCTTTTTCTCCGAAATTGTACCTATTTACCACCATAATATTTGTAAAATCTGTTTTAGACCGGATGTTTTTAGTTGAATTTGGTCTCTAATACACCTTCAGGCCACGCAAAGCAAAATTGGTACAATATTGGAGAAAACGAGATAATTCACAAAAAAAAATTGGGGCGTCGGGGATTTTTTTTGGCCAACTTGTATTCTCCAAGTGGGCCCCCGAACACGGTCATTTGGTTTGTTGATCCCTCTACCAAACACCCTGTATAATAAATTAGGCCGCACAGAAAGCGTGAGTCTAGAATGGAATATAATTTAAGACATTATTGGCCTTATAAAATTAATAGTTACACTGTGCAACTTAAATTTACAGTAAGCTTTATTTTAACCACGTTTTAATAATGGAATCAACATATCTAGTCACGCAGTTTTGTTAGAAAATATGTATAAAATATAGAAGAAGAACATTTTGAATTTATTAAATATACTAATACTAATGTCAGAAGTTATTATGCTATTTTGATATATTGTTAAGATACAATATTAATACAATTATGGTAACAAATCAACATAGTTTTACAATACTAATCTGAATGCATATGCATACGAAAATAACGCTTCCATTACAGTAAAAAAAAAAATTTTGATAAAAAAAATTTACTATTATGTATTACCACATATTTAGCATTATTACGAACAAAACTCGAATAAATAGAGGTATTTTTATATAGTATTTAACTAAAACTAGCTGACACGATTTATTGTCAAAATTTTCAATTTTAGGAAAAAACTTTTCAATTTTTCTTTCGCCAAAAAAACGTTCAGACTGCAAAAAAAATATAAGTTCTGTTACGCGCTTACCAACGAACAGCATTTAATTTAATATTTATCTAATAGGTGTTGTTTGTAATTTTACTATGTAGTTTGAATGACAGTATCTTCGAAGTATTAAAAAACATTTAAGTTGCATGTCGTCACTTTTCCTGTTAGTTATTAAAGTTGCTTTAATTTTGCGACAAATATACAAAGAAACGAATCTTATTGTTAGTATTTATTGCAAACTATTATTATGTTTTATGACTAATTCTTCTTATCCGAAACGTGAACCGAGACAATGTATAAACTGATAGATCACGTAAGCTTTTCAAAGGTGTGACCGATGTTTAAACCATTCATCAAGAAGGTTTAGTCAGTGGCGTGACGGTTAGTAAGACAGAAGACTAAATACGTAAGATGGAAAACATTGAATGATGATCAGCGCCAGCCCTAGCCCTTGGTCTTGGTAGAGCAAGATTGTGTATCGGCATCTCATAGTCGACGCCTTCACATCACATAGATTGACTACTGTTCATTTTAAATAAATAATGATTGCTCTCAGTTTATCTATGGAAATCAAATGTACTTCAAGAAAAACAGGAACAGTTTTGAAAAAAGGAGATGGAGAGGATGCTTATTCCAAAAACACGCGGAATAAGCACAAGCTATCTGTGCATGTAACGCGTCTTCACAGAATAAGTAATTCTTTTATGGTACAATGTATACGATTCTATAATAAACATCCCAATGTTATCCGAGATTTGCCTATTAATACATTTAAAATTACTATCAAAACTAAACTCTGTCAAAACTGTTATTACAAAATTTCTGATTACGTGGAGGATAAAACAGCTTGGGACTGATCACTCCAGGATCTACCTACTCGTGTATTACCATGTCAAAGTGTAGCGTGTCTTGCCCTACTGATATTACTGACTTACAGAAGAGAACATAATAATGGTATTATGGTCTCTTTTGTAAGGCAACACACTGGAGCTAAAAATAAACGAACATTTGTTATATACATTAAGATATTGGCGATACAAAAAATTTAAAAAAAACAAGCCCGGTGAGTTTCTTGCCGGGTGTCGATTTAAGAAATTATATATGTAATATGACAATTTGTAAGTGCCCCCGTAGGCCTATACAGAATAAACGATTTCATTTTCATTCATAACTAAATAGAAAAACATTTTGAATATAATTATAATTATTTATATTTCAAAAAATACTTGTATTAAAAAAATTAAGCGCGAACGGTCGTCTCGCTCTATCCCATAGGGTTGCTACTGTTGGAAAGTACGAGTATCACGCCTTTATATAATAAGGTGATTTAAATCTAAGCTGTTCACCTATTACTGCGGTGGTACCCACCAATACGGATGAACACTCAGAAGAGACCTACAACGCTTTACTAAAGATCCCGTAATAGCGGAACCTGGCTCGGGATTTGGCACCTAAGATTTAAACAGTTTTAGGCAGATTAAGATCCAAGTGTCTATTATTAGCAATTTTTTAAATTTTATATGGAAAATTAACAATTTCAAGTTATTTAACTATCAAAATTAGTGTGATCTAAGTTGACCGAGCGAGTGAGAAGCACGAGCGTAGTGTCTCTGCAATACCTTGGCCAAAAATGCTTTCGTATGTCCAGCTGTTCTTCTCTACAGCTGTGCGATTCTCTAAGAGCAAACATCGTTGCATCTTTGAAAACATCCGTGAAACAAAAAAAGAGATGACCAGAAACTTTGGAAAAGCAACCTTATGTACAAGTGCGATATCTCAAAGTGTTTGACATCGGTGAGCTCGTCGACGAATCATTACAGAATCGCACGGCGGGTCGCAGTACACAACTAATTCCCGTGAAGTTTTGTAAGCAGGCTCGGTAATTATATAGTCTTTTTTTTCGATTATTGAAATATTTTCAAAATAATATTAATTTCATATGTTTTTAGAACTCAAAAATCAAAAGGTGTGCGGTGAGTATTTATTCAGTTATCTACCGACTTCCAAAAAATGGAGGAGGTACTCAATTAGCTTGTATTTTTTTTAATGTTTGTTACCTCATAACTTTTGAGTTGGTGAACTGACTCTCAAAATTCTTTTATGTTTGAAAGCTGCTGCGTCCCGTGTGGTCCCATTTTAATTTCATCAAATACGCACCAGTAGTTTTTGAGATATACTACAATAACTGAATAGAATTGAAGTCTACGGCTCACATATCCATTAGCAATATAAAGGAGGCAAAAGCGTAAGATTAAAATACTCAAAAGCATACTCTCAACAGAGTTGGGTCTCAGACTATTTTCGTATAATTAAATAGCACGTGCATAATCGTGACACTGACTAAAAATCAAGTTTTTGTATATCTTATAATTCTATGAAGCTGTACTCTTTAAGAGGTGTGAAGTGAAGTTTTAGAATAGAACTGCGTATGTATCTACATGTCTTGTAGCAGATATTTCTAGATATTTCATATATATAAAGGAATATATACTCATTACTTATATTCTCAGCGCGATCTGTAGGAATGCAATCACGTTTCAACTTATTTTTGCTACGTAAAGAAATTACTAGCGATGATTTTATACTGCGGCCACTCACACAACTTCATACTTACGTAACTGGTTCTCCGTATTACTTATATAGTTGTGAATGCCGTACAGTCCATGGCTTAAGAATCCAGAACTTTCCCATATCCTCCCATAGGATCATCGCTTAAGGAAAAACGCGTACTCTAGCGTAGTGGAAACACGCCGCTATTCGTGTTGATGTGTTCGGTTAAGGTTTCGGTTTCGACTAGTTTCAGCAAGGATAAATCGATAGTTTTGGCTTTAGTTTCGGTTTCAGCCACAATATAGCCGAAACTTTCGTCCCCGCCGAAACTCGAGTGTTCGGGAATTTTCGTGCGTCGTTCGGTAAACTTCGCAGCTAGTTTGTGGCATATATTGTTTTTCATTTATTTTTTAAATTTTATTTAACACTTTTTACCTGTATATATATGAAATCAAATAAATGTTAAACCCAAAATTTCAGCAAATAATAGCATTTTAAATTATTTTTAATAAGTTTTGGTGTCGGTTACGGCCGAAACAGAGAGTAAGGACGAAAGTTCGGTTTCGGTTTCGGCTGAAAAGTTTCGGTCGAACACTAGTTGTTATAGCGTAGCGTATTGGTTACACATTGTGCGGTCAAGTTATTTCTGTAGTTGGGTTATTAAACTTCTAGTTTGTTTTCTTGTTCATATACCCACTAGCTGACCCACCCCCAGTTTTGGTCGGGCTAATGTGAGCATTTACCAGGTTTATACCTAGGGTTCTTTGTGTTGCAGTGGCTTCCGTTACAGAACTCATTAAGGTACCATGTTGTCAGTACCTATTCCTAACTATTTACACGCTCTTTTGACCCGAAAAGTAGTGGGTATACTACCATCGAAGATTCCCAAGAAAAGGTTAGCGCTGTAGGTGAAAGACATAATATACTGACCTCACCTTGAAGATAAAATGAAGGTATAAAAAGAAAATTTGTGTTCTATATAATAAAGAATAAATGATTAACACCAATCTAATTTGCTTGCTCGTATTAAAAGGATTGCATAGCTAGCACTTGTCTACACTAAAAGAAAAAACTCTTTTCTACCTCTTAACATTGTCTGATTTCAGTGTTTTTTTTCATGTAATCATCAGATTATTTACTATGCCCGTACGTTTTAATTTTTTCAGTATTTTAAAGTACATTTACTTTTTTAGAACTTAAAAGAAATTTAAAAATCAAAACCCCCGTACGTTTTGATTTTATATATATACATAGTAAACAATGTGATGTTTACATGAAAAAAATATTACTGAAATCGGACAATGTTAAGAGGTAGAAAAGAGTTTTTTCTTTTAGTATGGAAAGTACTAGCTATGCAATCCTCTTAAAGATGAAATGAAGGTAAGAATAGAAGGTTAGAGTGTTTTATATAAAAAAGAATAAATGATTAACACCAATCTAATTGGCTTGCTCGTATTAAGAGGATTGCATAGGGCATACCAAACAATATGTTGATTGCATGAAAAAAAATCACTGAAATCGGAAAATGTTATCAGGTAGAAAAGAGTTTTTTCTTTTAGTATGGTCAAATACTAGCTATGCAATCCCCTTAAGAGAAATATGAGACTCGATCAGTGCCATAAGCATTTTTCTATCGGAAGTGTCACAATTTTTTTTATATCATTTTAATATGGGATTCTGCAAAGTAACTCCAGAATCAATAATCATTAGGAATATAATAAACGACTATAGTGTAATAAAACTAACAGTATTTATATAAAGTTAAAAATAGCATATTTCTACTAGGCTTTTACAGATAATATATATATAAATAACTTTTCAAGTCGACCCCGCTGTTGTAATAAATATATACTTTGTTTATATTTATCAATGGTAAATGAACTAGTACCAATATAGCTGTTTCTACTCGTATTTTGCAATTTACTCGTATCACACGATGAGGGTTTGTGAGTGAATGGGTGAGTATGTTTCTTATGTCTGTCTTCTGAAGTAGCATAACCAGCTTAAATGTAATATGGTATGAAGATAGCTTTTGGGTATCTGGTTTCTATAAATAGATAGGTTTCGATATATTCGATAAATAGATTGGTTTTAATCGGGTTTAAAAATAAATGTTATAAATAAAAAAATCATGTAACTAGTGCTCGCAGCGGAGCTTGTCTTTGCAATCTTAACCGATTAATGATGTTAAGCAACGCTTATTGCGGAGTTAGTCAGGAGTTGGATGGGTGACCGCATAGTGCCATTATTCAACTTAGCGCTTCTGTGTTTCGGGGGGTACGTTAAGCCGTCGGTCCCGGTTGTTTATTTAGGACAACAGTCGTTAAGCTATGTCAAAGGCCTTCGAAAGGCCAGAAAACTTTGACATGGGTTGGTCACTAGCCCATCCACCAATCCGCACTAGGCCTTCGTGGTGGGTTATGGCCCAACTCGTCTCTTTGAGAGGAAGACTCGAATACCAGCAGTGGGGACCTAATGGACTGATTATGTATTAACAAAATATGTTTAGCATTGTGTTTAGTACATGGTTTCAGCTCACGTTTAAACTAGAATACTCCGACTAGATACTTCTTTTACTATACTTCTATGTCGTTTTGAAATAATCGCTACAAACTTACATAACATGCACCGCATTTTGTATCAGTAGAATACTTAACACGCAGTTAAATAATATGTACTTATAAGCCATACTCCCTAAGTTAAGTTAAGAGTTCCTTTAACGAGATGTGTGTGTATTCGAGTAGAAAATAACTGGTACCAATAGTTCGCTCATACTAGGATCAAAGTTTAAACACGACATCAACTCTCATTTTGAGAGCTGTCACGTTAAGTACATATTGTGCGTTTAAAATACTTGAAATTGACAAACTAGTTATAAGAAATATATATAATATATGTACTATTGTAGGGGTACTAGCAGTTTACTATGCGGTATGAACTACCACTATTATAGTTCCCTAGGTAGCACTAGCACCCCCAGGAGAACAAATAAAGGGTAATTAAGGTCTTAATCGCATATTCTTGATTGTTACTCTTCCGAAAGTAATTTTAATTTAAAATTGTAATTTTAATTCTTCTTCTTCTTCTATGAAAGTATCAAGAATGTACCAATACATCAAATGTACTCACCGTCTTCAATCGGGATGACATCTGTTGTCAGCTGGATATCAACTGACACTTCATATGTGTCGACCTCCAGTTTTTCTTCCACTTACGATGATCAAGAACAAACTCACGTCAGAAACCTAGACGTGCTCGCATCACTGTCACTGTCACTAATCACTAGTTACTTCATATAGAAGTAGACTTGATCAGAACACTAGGTTTATTTTTAATATTTAGATCACAATGGCGGTACGGTATTAGTACTTTTGCCTTCTAAACTATTAATTGAAATTGTGCATGTCTCTCGTGTTGAGGTAATAAGTTATACTGTCCTTGTTGAAAAAACATTATTTAGTAAGAATGTATATACTTATATTATATTATGTATATTGTGTAAAACATTTGCCGGAGTCGGAGTAAGATTTTAATAATTTACAATCGTTTTTGTGATTTCAAAAAAAAAACGATATTATTTGTAATGTATTATAATTCACAAAAGTTGCAATTGTACGATGAATCATGATCATTGATAATAGGCATAACACTGGACTTAGTTTCACTGTCTCTTGTAGGTATTGTTTAAAATGTCACACGCAGTACATTGACTCCTTAGTAATAAATCATATCTATGATTGATTGACGATTTAATATATAAGAAATGATGTATGATAAACATTACTTTAATTGGCTTGTTGTAAGAATACATAATATTTTTATTATATAATATTTGAAGCACTGACATCTGCTTTGGCTGATTCCAAATTTAGAAATTTTATAGAATAGGATCGAATTGCATGAAGAGCTTTGTATGTCTGAAAGAAGTGTTTTGTTTTTTGACACATATTGAAAGAGTCTAATGACTTCGCGACATCTTAACTAAGATCTAATTTCACTGATAATCGAGTTCAATAAAATATTGTTTTTTTCATAAACAAGATCAAGTTCCAATGGCAACGAGTATTGTGTTTGGCTCTTATGTCATTATGGCTAGTATTTGACGATAGAATGATAAGTTTAATCGCGTTCAGTTTCAATGATGAAATCTGAACGTAAACAATAAAATCAGACCAAAAGGCTACAATATAATAATCAAAACATTTTCAGAAAGATTTTTGAATAATCAAGATACCCAAAAATATTTGAATAAGATAAGATCATTTTAGTTACATCAGACAAAACTTCAATTAAACTTCCAAAGAATTTAGTGTAAGAATTGACATCCACGCCAGTTTATAAGTTCAAAAACAAAATCTCCCTCTGTTTAATCGTTTCGTTTTGACTACTCGTTCTTGTCTTGACTTGGTCAGTCCTTCAGTTATAGAATAAGGGTACTTTTCATCACGCCAAAGAGACCATGGGACAGAATAAATAATACCTTGGGATTCAGCTGTAGCTGTTTATAAAATGATAAACCCTAAACAATTTGTGTTCATAAAACAAGGATAATCGTACAATTGTTTACCTCTACGTGATGTGAATGTATAGATGTAGAGGCATAATTTTGAGGAAAAAATATTTACACATAATTATTTACTGCTTGTCTATCTAAGTATGATCATAATGAAGGTCGGCAAGTGGAGCGTTCTTGAAATTTAGTCTTATGACAATGTTTGACCAGGTCTACCACCTTACTTGACTTACTTCCTTGTTGTCATATATAATATCAAGACATATTCCCGTAAAAGAAAACAGAAACTTTGAATTTCCACTTCCTCAATCTTGCCATTACTTCAAATTACATGCTCGTTGGTATAAGATTTTTTAAATCATATTTGATTTGCTCAAAATATGTTTGCTGTGGTATTCCACTCTCCCATTCACACTGGCCTGTTGGTTTTGTCTTTCTTATCAATATTTTCTACACGCGACCCTTTGAGCTTTGCCGTGGTATTCAACTCTCCCATTCGCACTCGCCTGTTGGTTTTGTCTATTTATCAATCTTTTCTACACGCGGAAACCATCTCGTACCTACTCCTACGTTCAATCCACACTTGAGATACTGGCTAGAAAGATGCGCTTCGCCTTATCGGTCCAAGTTATTGGCCGCTAAATAATAGCCTGACGACTGACTGATTATAATAAACAGCAAAACACTCCGAGACAATTAATCTATGTTCATTTTAGCTACTTATGCTTTAAAAATAAGTGCTATTCCACTTATGTATATTTCTTTATAGGAAACTTACACCTAGGTATGTTCTGGATAATTTTTTTAATGCTCGTACTTTATAGGAGATTTTAAATTATACTTGAAAATATTCGATTATCTATTTTTACCATTTGTAATCGGGATATGTTTAAATAAAACCAAGTGATAGTATCATCCTTGGTAAAACTAAAAAACTAATAAAACAAAAATTACACATTAGCAAAACACATCAAGTTAAAAGAAAATGCTTAGAACATCGTTTTGTTTTATCGTTTCCACTTGCCGTGTATTAGTCATAGTCGTAGGCGTGAATGAAACACCATACATATAAAGTTTTATACGTTACTTGTGCGGAAAGTTACATGGTACAGAGTTAATTTCTGCATAACAAAAAACAATTCTTTATGATGAGCACAAAGTATAACTATGTACATATCTAATATTTTAGACGAGCAATTCTTGTTTATATGTGTTCAGGCTATGAAAAACAACAGTTTGTTCATTGCGTTCAAACTAGATGGCGTAACAATCGCATTGCAAAATCCTGAATCACGGTGACAAAATTCTCACGGAACATGTGTTTGCTATCTTGTATTCGTATCTATATGCAAAGTTCGGTCACACCACCCTATTTTATTAGATGAGCTTAATACGAGTAATAACAAATCAATGCAATCAAAAATAAATCATGTTGTATACGGCTCGGACCTTTAAGTTCACTTTAATCGCATTATTTTAACATCATTTTGTTTTAACTTACTATACTATGTGTACCGTCAAAATAAATTTTACCTGGCGATGATTTAACTCATTCATTGTAGTATTCATACTATCTCTATGTATTTCTTCACGGATCTTTTACTATTAGACTTTTAAAATAAATTGAGTAATGTCCAAGAAAATAATTACACAGCAAGGCATGTGAACAAACGTTTTGATTGCAAACTAAACATCATCAAACGCGTCACAGCACTCGTGTTTTTGTCACATGCTATTTACCTACATTATATCATTTTTTATACTGCATTAAGCCGTACAAATAAAGTGAACCATCTCTGTAATGTGGCTACCAATATAACTATTTTAAAGATTATTTTAGTGACACATAATGGGTATTTCATACGAACATAGGGAGGTATTACGTTAGCATTTTATAAGATATATGTATTATATATGTAAATGCGGAATCAAATTGTTATTTTATGTGTGAACTGTTACTTGAACTCTACAATACACCAACTTAAGGAGATTAATTGTAAATTGGCGTCTTTATTACTCAGGAAATTGCACGGTTGATTTTAACAAAAAAAGTCGCAAATTGTTTGAGTAAGTACCTACGTACAGTTTATTTTAATCACATGAATTTTTTTTTTATGCTGAGCTAAATATAATACAGAAATATGTTACATAATAAACATAAAATTAACTTATTTTTTTTTGTTTGTGGGATACAAATTAAAATCTTATTGCGTGTGATATATACATAATTATAATTGAGAGATTTATGCATGCACTCTTCGTTCATAACGATAGAATTATGCTCAACATTTTGTTTGTCTTATATGTTGCAAGCATTAATGACATTATTGGTATAAATTGGAGTATTTTTAAATTAAAAAACTATATTATATTTATATATTTTCAGCTTTTAAGTTTTACAGGCAGACGAGACATCAAGTTAAAATTGAATATACGCTTAGTAATTATCTTTTGAGTTTCAAGTATCTACGTCATCGCGACTTTAGATAAAAATCGATTTCAAATATTTTCATTTTGAAGAGTTTTATTAACTCGTGGGAAAACAAATGTATGCTATTTTAGAAGTGACAATTCTGTTACAGATACATGAAACGAAGTAACATAAAAACACTTCGCAGTACCTACGAGTCATTAGAAGTATGATAACTTTGGTATGTGCAGTCAGGCCTGAAGCAGAACAGTGCAGTCATACATAATTTGCTTCTCTTTAATTAAAGTTTGTTATTACCTAACTTAATATGTAAACAAGGATATAAATTAACCCTTTATTCTTTCCACTCACTAGCATCATTAGATCGTTCAGCGCCCGAACTCATCGTAAGCACGTGACTAGCGGAAAATCGCTCAAGCGCTGTCAACATCATCCTTGAGATATCGCAAAAAACTAGACCGTACAGCAAAAACTAACAGCCAAAGCTAACTCTAAATCCTAAGAAATTATGAATAATTGTGGTAAATTATTCATCTACTTAAAAGTCTTTAGCCAACCTTACATACGCAAATCAGACATCGATAAGCAGCAATGAAAAAGAAACAGACCTATTCCAAATGACAAGGTAATTGAGTCGTTATTTCCGCTAATCTCCACTCATTTTGTCCTCGCACTAGTCGACTTTTAAATCACCATAACAATGATTCCGCAACAATAATATGCAGATAACAAGAGTGTTCCGGATAAACAATACAAAAGTTTAAATATTCATGAGACAGCGTAACTAATCGCTGGCACTGCCACTGAAAATCACGGCTCATTTACTTTTGAAATCACAAAAACTCACATTGAAAACGCCATTTTAGGTAGTGTTTAACGAGTAGAATTTACCGCGAGAACTCGTCAATGTCAAGTGCATTGATTGACTGTTTATCACAAGCAACTGCAACGCATCAAGATAAGTGCATCTCGCACGAACAATGAAGCGTAAAAATAGTTAGGCACTCCTGATAAGGCACAAAAGTGTGCGATCGCGTTTGATAAGTTTTGTACCTGCGAGCGCGCGCGTGCGGTACGCGCGATGATCGGCTCACGAATGGCGAGTAACCTGTCCAACTCCATTGTTTACTTCGATAATTACATTTTCGTTCCGATCGAGTTTACAGGTCGAAGGCTTCGCGGCGGAAAATCTGGCCGGTGCCTAGTGCACGTCACTTGATGATGGTAGACGATGGATAGCGACATTTGGTGCGAGTGAATTGTATTCGATGCGTATTTGGATTGTGCCGCTTTGTTATCAGTTTAGTATCAGCACTAAGACTTACCAATTACTTTATGTCAAGAGTTTGTTTGTATTGTTAATATATGTACGCGTCGTATTTTGTGTAGTGTAAGTTATAAATCATGCTTTTAAACTTTACAAATTTACACATTATTTTCGGAATACCTAGTTAGTTATGTTATTAAACAGCCAACGTTTATTTATAACAGTAAAATAGAAAGATCATTCAAATAGATTTTAAGAAATATATCTGTGATTAAAGTATATCTGTTTCTGGCATTATTATTATTAGGTTAGGCTATAGACTTTGAGCAGTTTTAAATTAAGTTATGAATTATAAATATACAATATAGTACCTTTAATGATTTTTTCTTTCTTATTACATTTTTGTTCATTGTTGGATAAATGTCACACGACAATACTACTTATAAAACTACTGAAATATTTGGCTGATTTTTTAACAGAACACATGTAAAAAAATTAGCTAATGACCTAGAATTACACAGTAACAAGTACAATTTGAAAAATGCTAAACCGACTTCCATTCTATTCAGTTATTAGAGTGTAACTCAAAAACGACTGGACCGAATTTGATGAAACTTAAATGGGACCACACGGGAAGCATCAGCTTTCAAACAAAAATTAGATCGCTTCACCCAGTCGAAAGTTATGAGGTAACCAACATAAGAAAAAAATACAGTTGAATTGAGTACCTACTCCTTTTTGGAAGTCGGTAGAAAATGCGTTTCATACGTTCCTCATTTTCAGGCTCATTTTATAGGAAGTATATTATTTAAAAATAGGCATTCTCTTTAATACTAATAAAATACTTATAAAGTTTTAGCCAAGACTAATGAGCTGAGAAGATAGGTTTTTATAGCTTTTTTTTAAAAGTAGGCCCATAAATATCAAATGCCCACCTGGGACCATTTTTTGACCAACAACAATTTTACATAATTGAAAACCTTGCGATTATGAATTATAAATCTTTCCTGTAATTTATGTTTTAGTTTCAAGGCGTAAAAAGTATGCGATAGAATTTGATGGTTCTGTTTATTTTTTTATAAATAAATCTAGTTGTAGCGGTTTCTCCCGCGTGGAGAACACAAAAACCTGACCAGTTTCTTGTAGAATGACAAGAATGAGATGAAAACTTACAGATATTTTTTGTTGGGTTTAATTCATATTAGAAGCGCTCGTAGCGGAGCTTGACTTGGCGATCTTAACCGATCAATAAGTCAGACAACTTTTGCTGCGGTCAGGACTTGGATGGGTGACCGCTAGTGGCATTTTCCAACTGAATGCTTCCGTGCTTCTGAGGGCACGTTAAGCCGTCGGTCCCGGGGTGTTCGTCTTAGGACAATAGTCGTTAGGCTATGTTAGGCCTTCGGGCGGCCTGAAAACTTCGACATGGGTTGGCCACTAACATCCACTAACCCGCACTGGGCCCGCGTGGTGGATTGCGGCCCAACTCATCTTTCTGAGAGGAAGGCTCGAGTCCCAGCAGTGGGAAAAAAAGGGGCTGATTATGATTCATATTAAATATGTAACTTAATAGGTGAGGGAATATAACTAGTACGCTTGTAGTTGCTCTAGTAGCTAGCCGCAAACACTTCCATGGATTTAATTGTATTGTAAAGGACGAATTAATGAATTAGAGACTCTAAAATCTGGATTAGTTTTATTTATTACACGTATGTTTTATACTAGTAAAGGTAATTTAGGTATGGACAAATTGATGGGTAGTGATGAGGGTAAATGATTGTAAAAGTTTTATATTATCTTTAGTATTTATAGTATTAATATTTTATTGTAGTAATTAAATATCTACAATATTTTAATTATACGATATTGTAGTCATGGCAGAGTCCATGGAAGACCTCAGTACAATGCTCGAAGGCCTCCATCGAGTTTCCCAACGGGTAGGTCTTAAGATGAACATGGATAAGACGAAAATTATGTCTAATGCCCATGTTGTACCTACCCCAATATCAGTTGGGAACTCAGTTCTCGAAGTTGTTGACGTGTACATCTACCTGGGACAGACAGTCAAACTAGGCAGGTCCAACTTCGAGAAAGAGGTCAATCGTCAAATCCAACTCGTCTGGGCAGCGTTCCGGAAACTTCGCGAAGTCTTCTCGTCAAAAATACCTCAGTGCCTCAAGACAAGAGTCTTCGACCAATGTGTGTTACCAGTGATGACTTATGGCACTGAAACGTGGTCTCTTACTATGGGCCTCATAGAAAAGCTCAAAGTCGCACAACGAGCTATGGAGAGGGCTATGCTCGGGGTTTCTCTACCTGATCGAATCAGAAATGAGGAGATCCGTAGAAGAACGAAAGTCACCGACATAGCCCAGAAGATTAGCCAGTTGAAGTGGCAGTGGGCAGGGCACATAGCACGCAGAACAGATGGCCGATGGGGCCGAAAGGTTCTGGAGTGGAGACCACGGACCGGCAAGCGCAGCGTAGGTCGTCCACCGACACGGTGGACAGACGACCTGATGAAGGTCGCAGGACGACGTTGGATGCAGGCCGCTTCCAACCGGTCCTTTTGGAAAATCATGGGGGAGGCATATGTTCAGCAGTGGACGTCCTACGGCTGAGATGATGATGATGATGAATATTTTTAAAGTATTACTTTTTTAAGCACTAACGCCTGCTCAGCGATTTAAAACATTGAAATTTAGCGCTTTAAAAAAGTAAACCTATAAAAATTATAAAGGGTTGCGACATCAATACGAAAGTTTAAAGTATTTCTAAAAATGCTTCTTTCGGTTGGATAGTGCTGTCAAAGCTGTTCAATAGATGTCGCTCCGTCCCCGTAAGAAGTTAAAATTTGATGCTCAGACCTCGAGCCTCAGTGGCCTAGATGGTCATGGCGTCTGACACGGATAGTCAGAAGACGCGGGGATGTGAATTTTTCTCTCATTAAATTTCAGTATACAATATTGATTTTGACAGGGAAATTTGTATACATTTCTGAAGTGATTCTTATTGGGTTAGATTATTTGTGTTAAATTAAGTTAGATTAATTTATTGCACCGTTGACATAACTAATCTTGTATGTTGATGCCGCTGTTTATTGTAATTTTATCGATTTGGTCTCAAATTATTATTTTTGAATCCGATGTAATTTTATCGACATCATATTATTTTTTACTATAGTGAAATCTGATACGATTTCATCTACACCTACCTATACTAACTGTAGACCTCTAATGTGGTACATTACAATGTTTAGATATCGTTGTTTTAGGTATCATCAATTTAATCATCGACGTTCGATTCATAAGGTCCATATTTTATTTACAATTCATCTAATACAAATAATAAATGAATCCAAAATTAGAACAAGAACAGGTATCTTCTAAAGATGTTGATTTCAACCGGTCACGTGATATACCTCCAACAGCAAGTTAATTTTTTATTGCTTTTAAAATAATTTTTGAAGCACGTTAGCTCCCAATGTTTAGTTTTGCCACGCTACTCATTATAATTAGGTATGTATTTGCAAATAAACTGTGCATTTTAATAGAAATTTATTTTTGTCTTTTTATGAATTGAAGAGAAAGGCCAATCGTGCACCTGATGGTAAGCATCACTCATGCTTATAACAATTATAATAAAGAGAGAGAAGACAGAGAAGAGAGATAGAAGAGTTACAATAAATTTCATCGGTACGGTCTATAGAAGAATAAGAAGTATATAGAACAATGAATTCCATGGAATTTTCAGCTAACAAATTAAACTGAAGTTGTTCACTTCAATTTATCCGAGTACTGTGTGTGAGTCTTTTGTGAATAACAGTTTCTAATTTATGAATAATTGGAGACTTCGATTTTTATTGGACTGGCTATTGGTCCCCTGGATTTATCATTTATTTATAATAAGAATGCTTATAGTCGTATATAATGTAATTTAGCACTGCGCGCAACAATTTTACTGTACACTAAAAGTAACAGTAACACAAGTTAACTTAGAAATATGAATAGAAACGTATTACTTACCACGAGAATGTTGAAGGCAGTTATTAAGTATTGATCACTATACTTTTAATATATTAATAATACGTAATTTTATTTATAAAAATAGTCTTTTTTATCAAAATACACTCTGGGTTACCTCCACAAAAAATATTTTTATATATCCTAAAACACTTAATTGGGCAAGTTTGTAATTACTGAAAAAAGTAATAGCTGATATTTTTCAAATACAAATGGAAACTCTAATAAAATATAATTACTAATAGTGCCAAGTAGGTGACAGATGGTGACAGATTTCTATAGCTCTACACCATTTTGTCTAACAACTAGCTTTATAGACAATCAGAATTAGGACAGTTGTCACAGCTGCGCTCAAGTTCAAAGTAAACAAATACTTACTATACAATAAAATATTAATGTACAGAAAATAATCTGTGTAGATTTCAAGTTCAGTGCTCAAGCGGAGCCAATGGCAATTATGATAATGCCAACGTCTCGAAGGCTGAAGAAAAAGTACGTAGTTATCTTTGGGCGGAACAATAACACAATAATATGCGTCAATGAAACATTTGGAACAAAACCTTTTTGGAATATGTGACAAAGTGAATGAGGACGTGTCACAAAATAGTAATGAATGTTTTTGGGAACGCAAGCAGTAAACTAGAAAAAGGACTGAGTCGGATTTTGAGTAAGGAGGTAGCCCTAATGAGTTGTTACTCAGAAAAGCTTTGCTTATGACCTGGCATCTGCATTCTTATATTAGAGTTTATGATTTCCATTAAATATTTCAGAGTAACTCGATTTATTATAAAACAACAGTAGGTTTAACTTAATCTCAGTGTTGTACAGCGAGTTTAGTTCCCGATGTAACAAATATGGTATGTACCTACGTGGATACCACATTCTGATTCTAGTGTTGATCTGTATCCGTTTAAAATTTCAGGGACCAGATTTTCAGTTGTGTTTATTATGAAACATCAGGTGCTAAACAAACTCACAATCTCAATGCCAAATAATTAAATTATTAATTGTTATTAATATTTAAATCTCCTTCTTTATCCGCGCGACATAGGCGAAATTGCACAACCCCGCAAAAGCCAATATAAATAAAAAACTGAACTGAATATTGAACCCTTTGCGTCCCAGAGACGTAAATATACGTCAGTTTCATTCATAAGTCTTGTGTTTTAACTATCACGGGATAGAAAGGATTAAATCTTATTTTTTTTAGGAAATACATATAGTTATGTTGGATAATATGCTCCCAATCTAAAACTTAATTCTTATCAGTTATCTAGTTGCAAAGAAATGTTCAAAAGGTAACTACAAATTACTTATTTTGTCAAATGTTTGATTTATACAGACTTATCATCAACATAAAAATTGGTATTCATTCAAAGTGTATTTAAAAATAACTCTTTAAAAACTTATTTTTTAAAGACTTAGTTGTAAGTAATTAATTACGTAAAACAAAGAAAGATTCAAGTTTACGTATTAAATGAAACCGGTTATGATTTCCGTGAAATTGTCATTTCAAAAAATTACCGTCAAAAGTTTTGGATCATGCGAACTCGTGACTGGCGAATTACCGGCGGCATCTCTTACCTGTAATTTTATCATTAGGATAATTTACTTTAAATGTAAACGGGTGCTTTTCGGGTACCCTTCTAATTTGTTAAGGTCAGATAAGTAGCACTTAGGGGTCTTAATTGGAGATCAGTTAAATTTTGTAAATTCAGACGTGCGTAAAAGAGAGTGAAGTTTGGGGATACGCAAAGTACCTATATTACATACCAGAGACGTATTGGTCCCATATAAGGCCTTTTGTCTCCTACAGGGCAGTATTCCAGACGCCGGACAGTGTGAATTTCTCTGTCGGAAAATTCCAACAACTATCCTAACCGGGAATCCAAACCTACAAACATTCCAAAGCCACCACTACACCAACGATAAATCTTAAAACGACTCGTAATATGGCTGCGGTTGATGAATTTTCTGCAGTACATACGTCATAAATGCACTATGACATTACGTCATTATATACTGTAACTTATGTCGTTCTTTGTAGAAATCGTTATTTGCACGTGGATCAGTTGATCGGAGCATGGTTATTTTTTAACAATGGTATTGTTGATTGTACCATTGTTTTTTTTAATATCCGTAATGCAGTTAAGTGAACCAAAGAAAAAAATATATTAAAACTGTTGAACCATGGACTAGTGGACGCCGAAATATTTCTTGTACAGGTTTGTAACGGTATGGGAATGCCTACCCCGCACTAGACCTGGCAACGACCCAAATTTCTCTCTCAGAGACTGGTTCGGATCGAAAAAAATTGGTTGTTTATAGTATGTTTTATAACTCCACAAAAGGACGGACTATCTCTAACGGATATGGTTACCAATGTTCATAAATTATATTTTATTAAATGTATTGTAATATTTTATTAATAATAAAAAAGTAACGGCAATCATATACGTCGTGGACCCGAATAAAGATGGCATGATTATAATCATAATCAGCCCATTATGTTCCCGCTGCATGGACTGGAGTCTTCCTCTCAGAGAGAGGAGTTGGGTCATAATCCACTACGCGGGCCCAGTGCGGCTTGGTGGAAAGGCTATTGGCCAAACCCATGTCGAAATTTTCAGGCTGCCCGGCTTCGACATAGCCTAAGGACTGTTGTCCTAAGACTAACAACCGGGACCGACGGTTTAACGTTCCCTCCGAAGCACGGAAGCGCTCAGTGAAATAATTCCACTAGCGATCACCCATCCAAGTCCTGCAGTAATTTGTTGATCGGTTAAGATCGCCAAGTCAAACTCCGCTACCAGCGTTCATGGTGGCATGATACCTTGAACATTTTGATAAAACAATAAAAATTATAAAGATACATAGAAAGATAAGTAGGAGCGATCTTTGCCAACAATCGGACCCAACAGCCTGAAAATAATTGTTCTGTTAAGAAGGATTCAGTATACAAATCATTCGTGTTATATTTTTCTTTCCGTAACAGTTGCAAAACCATCTATAACTTTGTGGTGATTCGTTCTAACTTTTAGTTTTAGAGTTATATGTTCATACTACTCGTTAGCGTGAAATCCTACCAATCAAGGTTGAGGTTGAAGAAATGATGGTCATTGGAATGATATTCGCATTTACTATTTCAAATGATAGGAGATGACGGTCACGTTTAGCGCCGGTCGCGGCATGCATCGCTGCCTCGTTTAACTGTCCCCATCCTGTGATATCAACGTGGAGATATTTCTTTACTCACGTCATACAACTATATTACTTTGAAGTGCAGTGTTCAAAGTAAGACGTACCAAAATATAAAAGTACCTACAGCTGCTACTAGTAAAGCTGGTATCTATAGTCGATCTGTCGATCGCCCCTCCCTCCTTAGGTTCATATTCCCTTCTGTACCAATAATATTATTGGTTTGTAAGACATAAAGTGAACTTATAATCCCATTGATAAAATAAAATAAACGTTTATTAAATTCATATAAAACATATAAATTATAGGTGTTATTATCACGTATGTTATGTGACTTATCGTCACATTACAGTTTGTCATATAATAAGTCATCACATCACATGACATCATAGGTTTATACATATATAACACATTTCAATTTACACACAATTAGAGATTTAAGATTCTCTATCTGTACATTTTAATTAAATTAATATTTAATTAAATCTTATGTGTATGGATATTATACAAATATATTAATTAATTAATATATTCGATCCCCGGACAGGTCAAACGTTTGTCTGCATGCACATATCTGTTTGACCTACGTCTGGGTGTGTAGATGTATATAAATGTCTATCAGTCATCAAGTTACCATAGTACAGGCTCTACCTAGTTTAAACCCGAAGACCTTGTGGTGATGTTGTGCCATTAAATGAATTATTTATATAAACAATACAACTAAAATTGCATTAAGTTTATAGTTGTTTACATTCTTCTTTTAGATTCAGATAAAACGGGAATGAATAAGAGTAGGTGGACGATTCTTTAATTTTCTATATATATAAGATATACATCTTTATTTATATATCTTTATTCTTCTATATATCATCTTTTATATATATAAAAGAAGAAACTGATTGGCGAACTGACTCGCTGACTGATCGATAAACGCACAGCTTTTAAAAGCAGTAGAACTCTGTGTGAGGTAGTTCGTCCGGAGAAATACTGTCACCATACCTAATTCTACTATGAAGCAGTAATGTTTGCATTACTCTGTTCCGGTTTGATAGGTATAGTTGCCGGTGATAATACAAGCACATGATTCAACAACTTAACATCTCAGTGTGTACGATAGTAAGCATGATTATTCTTACTTTTTACAAAACACTCCTGATGTATGATAGTTTCGTAAAAGGTGCGAGTAGGCCCCCAGGTCGTCCATTGTGACAAAATGCACCTGTTATAGGCAGAGGTTACCGGCTTACACCAGGTGAGCCTCGTGCTTGTTTCGTAACCTAATGACGGTTACATCCGTAACCTGCCGTGCTATTCTCTAAGAGCAAACATCGTTGCATCTTTGACAACATCCGTGAAACAAATGACGAGATGACAAGACACGTAGGAATAGCAACCTTGTGTACAAGGGCGATATCTCATAAAATATTTGACATCGGTGAGCTCGTCGACGAGCGCATCGACGAATTATTACAGAATCGTAGGCTGGATCTAGAAGCATGAAATTTTGCACGAATGTTCCAGATAATTATTATTAATTATCAATTAATAATTATTAATTCAATTACGTCAGTGTAGTTAGAATGTAAGAAATTATTTTTGAATATTCAACCTCGAAGGGTGCAAAATGGGATTGATTGATGAGATGATTTTTTCAAGACTAACCTAATAAGGGGGGTTGTAATGGGGGTGCAGGATTGAATGGGAAACTTTTTCTAACTTATCGATTTACTCTCAGTATACACTATTTCTATTCTACTATTCTCTATCAAAAATAATAAGACACCTATTTTATACTTTTCAAAATTAGAGTGATGAAATAAAGTGATGAATTTGGATTGGAAATTTACGCAACTAGTTCAGCAACGTAGATAAATGCCACAAACTTGAGATTCGGGGATAAGTTTCCATTATGACGTTAAGGGGTTAAAATAGGAGATGAAATTTTGTTTGAATATCGATCAAATTTCAAGTAGGAAATCTAAAAATATATATATACGAGTATATACCTACGTCCTCATAGTGCAAAACAAAAATGTACTGTATCACTATTGAAAAAAATGTTTAAGGGGGTAAATTAGGGGACTAAAGGCTAGAATGGCTGGACCGATTTGATGAAATTTGGTATGGAGGTAGTAGAGGTCCTGGCCTTTACATAGGATACTTTTATCATCATCTTCATCGTTCATCACAACGCGGGTGTAACCATGGGGCGCAGCTAGTTAAAATATATATGTACTTATAAAATGTTTATTTTAAGCCTTTCTTTTGACTTTTAACATACAGTTCATCATCATTATCATCATTATCAGCCGGAAGACGTCCACTGCTGAACATATACCTCTCCATAGAACGCCACTTGTACAGTTCATAAACAGTTTTAATACAGGATATAGACATCTCCCATAAATCTTAAAAACATCATCTGATCTTTTTGGACTGCTGCTACTTTGCGTAAAGCCCTTTACCATTATTCAAAGACAAATGTACGGGCTATAACCACGTTACCCCATTGCAGCTTGCCTAGTGGCCAGATTAGGTAGAGTTCTTAGGCTACCCAAATGGCTCTGGCGAGGCCTGGCGACTTATTAACCAATACAAACAACAAGAACCGGCGACTTAAAGTGTCCTACACGATTCAGTCAGGCGGGCGATTAAAGCATCCGAATATCGAATCATAGAGTATAATCTCAAAATGGCGATAAAAGACCGAAATGAAGAGATCGTGAAGGCTATGTTAAAAAGGATACGGCAAAGGCGTGAACCTGAGGCCAGTACTTCCGGCCAATAGCGTACACATAAGTATAAAATTAGAAAATATTGTCCACTAGCAATAGATTTATGCATTTACAAAAAAAAATGGACTCACTTTAGTTTTTAAGCAATTTCCACCATAGCTTAAGAATGTTTATTGTGATGTTTGGAGAACGAATCTCCATGAAAATGTAATATATAAAAAAAAACAAATCTAAAAAGGTACGGAGCGAAGAGTCTGTAGTGTGGAAGAATAATTAAAAAAATAAACAAAAACAAAACGAAGTGTAAGTACAGTAAGTAAATCAGCTCTCGCTTCACTTTTTTAATTTGAAGTTTACGCAGCTGAGGATGACCTTTCCTTAATCCGATTCGAATTCTTGCTAATGAATATAATAATATTTAAACATCACTTAAACCAAAAGTAATGTTCAACTTACACAAATCAATGTACCTACTCATACCTAATGGGAATACCGATGTGGCTAATTAATACGTATACGCGAAATTGATGTACAAACGTTTGCCAAAAACAAATAGCGTATTTATTCAACCCATTGTTTTTGAACTTAGGATTATGCATTAACTGTCGAGAGCAAAGCAAGATTAGAAAGTAAAGAAGAGCTTGAACTAAGAATTATAGATGTAAGTACTTAGTAAAGAGGCTTATGGCATATCTACATAATGAATGATGACTTACTCAGTAACCGACAATATGAATGACGTTCACGAAAGTCGATCAGAGGCCGTAGCACAAATAATTGCGTAAAAGTATTCGTATCGTGTCAACGTGTCACGCTTCGGCGTACAAACTATGAGTGATTTGTGTCAAATTGCCCTAGATACATGATAGTTTGTATCGTTTCACGTAGACAACACGTTACGTTACAATTACGCAGATATCCGTTCTCCCACAGTAGATCGGCTGTCTAGTCGATCTGGTGATCTTCTAGCTAGAGTGTGATATTCACTTCTGGAGCGATGTAATTGAACATGCGCTGACGGACCTTAACAGCATTTAAAGGATGCTTCCTTTTATCCTGTTTGTCAGCTATTCATTATACTCGTATATCGATCATGAACGCCTTTAGGAGTCAGTTGTTTGTCAGGCTATCTCTCTCTGTGATCGTTCCCTCGTAATCGTGGTCATTGGTGGATGTGGATGGTGTACACTGAGATTATATGATCGAAGGATCTTTCACTTGCTCGCTCCATCTGGTTGGGGATCGCCCGCAAGTTTTCCCTTTATTAGTTTGTCTAGACTCAAAGGAAGGTAAAGACTATTAATGCGTAAGACTGCGTCCTTTCCATAAAATGATATTTTGGAAATATCATAGTTACCGTAACTCTTTTACCGTTTTTCATTATAACAAAATGCAAAAAATGTGTTTGTGTTTGGATATGACGCAGCACATTGGTTTGTATAGAGATTTGCATTATATACTTAATCTTGTTCAGTGCATTTATTATATAAAGAATTCTGTTATAAACATTACTTGATGTTTCTTGATTCTTGATGTTTCTTGATCTTTACTTGATTACATGATTAATGTTATTAATCATACAAATAGTTTGTGAGCTGATGATGTGTGTGAGACTGTGGATTGTCAACGGATTTTTTTTTTTAATTTTGTCGATAAAAGTTTGGAATGGAGATCGGTTATACCCAGAATAAGGTATAGTTTCCATAGGTCTCGATTATTTCACGAGGAACAAGTCGTAGCAAGATAATTTAATATAACAAATTTTGTAAATGTGTATATTACTCGTAGTCATGCTGAAACGGTTCAGCTTACATGTCGAAATTATATCGGCATTCTGTTTAAAACAGTTTTTAGTGCCATTTGCCGAGCAACTTTACTTGCTATAGTACCCTTCAAACCTAATCATAATGATCATTGCGCACTACGGCTTTTAAACTGAATAATTGGCACTTCGCTGAATCCAATACAGACGGACTCTTACGAAAGAGTAAATCATCTAGTGAAAAAATATCACGCGTATTAAGGGCGTTTTCATGAAACTTTTTCTTGTAAATATCTTGCCTTAAAGTCACTACATCATAAAGTAGAATGAAATAAAATCTATTACTACTAATTTTATTTTAACCGAGTCATACATAATTTAATCAAACTCATGCGATAAATACGTCATCTTACAGCTTCTCTTCTATGTTTACTAATATCAAATGTTTGAAGTTTTCTTTGCCTACTGTTCCATATTTGGACTCCAACGTTACGCTTGATGGAATTAAACTCGTAATGGACAAGGAAACAGTCTTCCTAGGCATTAAAATTGACGCAAAATTACAACGGGGTCCTCATATAAATGCCCTGTCTGGGAGACTCAGTTCTGCTGCATATGCAGTACGTAAAATAAGAGAGCTAACAGATGCTTATACGGCGCGGTTAGTGTATTTTGCATATTTCCACAGCGTAATGTCATATGGGATATTGCTATGGGGTTCAGCGGCTGATATAGAGACCATATTTATCCTTCAGAAACGTGCTATTAGAGCTATATACGAAATGGGTCCCCGTGAATCTTTGAGAGATTTATTTAAAGAAATAAATATATTAACGTTGCCTTCCTTATATGTATTTGAAAATATAATGTATGTTCGTAAAAATTTACATAAATATAAGTTAAATAGTGATCACCACACTTTTAATACCAGAAATACAAATAGGATAGCTGTACCTAGTTTTAGACTTGCGAAGACTAATAAGTCATTCCTAGGAAATTGTGTGCGTTTTTACAATAAAATCCCAAAGCACATAACTGAGTACACAGAGGGCAAGTTCAAGTTGACTGTAAAAAACGTTTTAATAAAAAAAGCTTACTATAAAGTTCGACATTATATAGAAGATAAAGATGCTTGGAATACTCCACTTCTGGTAAGCTGTCTCTCTGCCACCCATAAAATGTAATATTTGTAGTACCTAAGTAGAAACATTGTAAACATCCATATAAAAAGAATGGCCCCGAGTTTCTTGCCGCTTCTTCTCGGTGGGTTCTATATATTTTGGAACGCGGCGGTTGTCTTTAAAGTACATTATAATGAAAAGTTGACGTTCATAAGTGCGTCTTTGATGCCTAAATTGAATAAATGATTTTGACTTGACTTTGACTTTGACAATGTTATTAAAAGTTTTTTCATAAATTCCTATATAATACCTATTTATTCGCATACCTCAAGTACGTTGTAATTATATACCTAACATTTGCTTTCCATGTTACATAACTTTTGTATCGTCTTCCTAATAATAAACGCTATTGTGATAATTGTCAATTTATGCAAAGATTACGTGATTACTGTCATTATGTACATAGATATCATTGTTTACTCTGCTTTATTATAGTAACCAAAGGATAAAAAGGCAAATAACAACCAAGATTATGTAAGCATTAAAGTAGATAAAATGGGAAATATAATGTTATTTTGATCTCATTTTCTTTTTCAGTCCAATAATACGCATTATCATTCTTTAACAACTTTGAAAGGTTTGAGGTCTTTAAGCACCCACACTTCGCTTGTTATTTGCGAAAGAGTAATCGTAAGCTTCAACGCGTCACGCTTCGAAGTACAAACTATGAGCGTGCTGTCAGACAGAGAGCGTGCACGCGGTCAAGCGTTCACGCGGTCATGTTTGCGTTCGTTGTGTTGTATTACGTTACATAGCTACACCCAAACAGGAGGCGTGCTGACCGCGTCGGTCAACTGGGGTATATCTATGTAACGTAATACAACACAACGAACGCTTAACTGAATGCGTGAACGCTTGAACGCGTGAGCTATCTCTGTCTGATAGCACCCTGAGTTATCCGTGTCACAGTTACCATAGATAAATGACAGTTTGTACTGTTTTACGTGAACGACACGTTACGTTACACTTACTATATTTACTCATGCTAGATATGAGAGTATATGTTAGAGTACCTACACATAAGCAAGCCATCGAGCTCATCGTTCCGGCCCGTTTGTGCCGATCGTAAACATGTAAAACATTTGCTAAATGTATAGCTTTTCACAATAATCCAAAATAAAATACATTTCTATCACGCCACATATGGTTATGTATTTCAAAAAGAAAAAAAAATGTTTTTTGATAATATGTTAATCGTCATCTATAAACTTTACTTTATCATACTGCAAAGTTTCAGCGACAGAGGCATTATTGCAAAGTCAAACCCCTTAATGACTAATATTGATAAATGATAATTCGTTAGATTAGTTTTGTTTGAAAGCGCAACTGTCACTGGGTACAAATTTACCCGACTACGGCGAATCTCAAAAGAAGGGCGGATTTTAATGCATTGTAATATGCAGACTAATTATTTTCGTAGCCAGATTAATACACTTTTAGTTTGTTAATCTTGTAGCTCTACATCGACTTTACCTAATGTTTATGTGGGAGCGTAGAAGACAATTTGATTATTGCTTGGTAATTAAATCTGCCCCGACTCAGTTTATTTTTCTAATTATTTATTTATAAAAGAGAATACATATCGATGGTTAATGTTGTCTTAAAACCAATGTTAGGTTTATCTAGACAAACATCAGTTCTTAAAAATTAATATTCGTCAGCTAAATTACAAAAATTACTTATCATTATATATATACTACAATGGTCTAAATATACTTACTAACTATAATTTATATCAAAACATCAAGTTGATTTTAGAAGTCTTTAAGTTACATTTTGGCTTACATACAGCTTGCATTTCTGTTCACATGCACTTCATTTAAACATGTTTAAACCGTTTACAACATTCAATTTATTGCGTTTTAAGTAGAATAGTATAAAAAACGAATAACCTCCTAAGCGGAAATCAAACATATAAAAATAATCTGTAGACTCTTTTCCTCAGTCAAGAATCGAACCTTTTTCACCTGCGCATACTGAACTGTTATTATAATGGAAATAGTTTAAAAATATACATGTGATTCACCTGTGCGTTTTTTTCTAAGATTTAAATGCGTAAACAAATTTATTTTATATTGAGGCTTAAAAATAATACCAATTATTAAATCATACTAACATATTTTACAAGAAATTTTGCTAATATCTCTGTTAGGTTAGTCTGTAAAGTAAGTACCTAAGTTTAAAATTGTAGCAACGTGGCGTTATTCTGCGTTGCTACAAGTATATCCAACTACAACGAGCGCAACCAACGGGATAACGACATCTTAACATAAATGGTGGCCCTTATGGTGGCAAGTCACCACCTGCCTAAATATTTTAAGGTGAGACTCAAATTGGCAGGTGCCGTAGTCTCGTCCATCCCACTAATAAGTTATTAGCCTTGCCATTTTACCTCTTTTTGTAATCTAAAAACGATATTAAGAAATATTTAGTGACACTTCCGCTGAAAAAAAAAACAATTATTTTGGCCTATTTGAGGGTGTGCACCACATTTGGGGTGTGGTTTATTTGGGTTTTCTTGTGTGTTTTTTTATTTTGTATTCTTCCTATTGGCAGTTACCCCCAGATAGGCCAAAATCATTGTTTTTTTCAGCGGAAGTGTCACAAAATATTTTTTAATATCGTTTTTTGTGGATGGATTCCCGCAATGTAACCTGAATCAATAAATTACCTTTTTGTAATAGAAATACCATGTCACCATCCATCAAAATGTTAATTTATTTATACTATTTTGTATTTTTTATACCAAACAGGCCTAATTGTTTGGTACAGCTTCACTTAACCCGTCCGCATCAGGACAAAAAATAACAATAGATTTATGAATGAAACTTGCCTTTAATGAGGCTTGCTGATTCGGACAGATTAAGCCTTTGTAAAGTACTGGATGAAATTGTGAAAGTTTTTGAATAAAAGGTATCATAATTATTCAATAGAATATGTGATTTAAAAAATGGTGGATAGACTAGTGGCCAACCCATGTCCAAGTTTTCAGACCGCCCGAAGGCCTTCGACATAACGACTGTTGTCCTATGACAAACAACCGGCACCGACGGCTTAACACTGAAGAATAAAGCCAATAGCCAGTGGGTCAACCATCTAAATTCTGGCCGAAGCGAGCGTTGCTTAAGGCGCGGTCGTACCCTGATAATAGTAAAAAGCAAAATCTTTAAACATGGAGTGTAACGAAACAGTTCGATAATAATCTATGAAAAAAAAACTTAGGTTAGAAAAGGAACAGGCAAAGAGTAATAACCGAACAGAAATCATAAATATTACTCGCTCTCTGCAGAAAAAATTCCTAAATAGGTACATAAAAATAAACTTTCACGTCCAAACTCTCAGAATTTTCAGCGATAACACTATATAATTTTTTAGGTAATACATAGCCAACATAGAGTACTAAAGTAGTAACCAGCAGTTTTTTCAATTGTGTTAATATATATCGAAAGATATAAAGAAAACGTACAAAATTAACGCATTTTCGCATTACATCGTCCAATCTAACAAGCGATTTTCAACCTTACGTAAAGCATCGTAAATTATTTTAAAATTGGGGTTGGTTCGCGTCTTAACTAGTTGATCGGTTAAATCACCTGCTCCGCTGCGTGGGCTTCTAATCGTAACTGATGATACTTTATATAATGAATGTAATTTCAAATTTATTACCAAATTTAAATAATCGCTTCCGAGAGTTTGAACAAAACGGTAAGTCATTAGTTCATTAAATATTTCCACCCATTAACCTTTTTCTTTTGATAACTCGTTAATTTTCTCAGTCATTTGTACTACGTGATGTAAACCAATTCATCTCTGTTATATAATAAATTTGCGTCATATCGATTTAATAACCAGGAAATCGTGATTTTAATGTTAGTTTGAATTTTATTTGTGACGTATTATTTAGATGGTTTTATTATAATAGCACGAGTTTTATTTAGTACTATATAGGTGTCAATTTAATTTTCTGTACATTTGCAAAACTTTATTGCTGCTAAATATACCTGTCACTTGATAACATTAGTTATAACCTATACATGATACAAAATGCTATATTTAACAAAGTTGTGAGTGTGTAGAGTGTGAAAAAGTACTGTCGTACTTATGTTGCTGTGTTCCAGTTTGAAGAGTATGGGTGCCGGGTAAATTACAGGCACATGAGACTTAAGGCACGGTCGTACCCTGATAATAGTAAAAAGCAGAATCTTTAAACATCGAGTGTAATCTTTAAAAAACGAAACAGTTCGATAATAATCTATGAAAAAAAAAACTTAGGTTAGAAAAGGAACAGGCAAAGAGTAATAACCGAACAGAATTCATAAATATTACTCGCTCTCTGCAGTAAAAAATCCTAAATAGGTGCATAAAAATAAACTTTCACTCCCAAATCTCCGAATTTTCAGCGATAACACTATATTATTTTTTAGGTAATACATAGCCAACGTATAGTACTAAAGTAGTAACCCGCAGTTTTATCAATTGTGTTAGTATATATCGAAAGATATAAAGAAAACGTACAAAATTACCGCATTTTTGCATTACATCATCCAATCTAACAAGCGATTTTCAACCTTACGTAAAGCATCGTAAATTATTTTAAAATTGGGGTTGGACTGCGTCTTAACAAGAGAATGTCCCAGGGTTATGGGCGCAGTGCAGTTCGTCACTATATTTGAATTCTCTAAGTATCAAATGTGTTTGATACACATCTCATCATAGGCACTCATCTGCATTGTGAGCAAATCGAGAGTCCTCAGTTTGTCTGTCTCATTCACCTACCTATAAAATACTGTATCCTTTAAACCGTAATAAATAGGCCGATACTTTTTTTAAAAGAATATGTTTTATATTACACATATTCCTTATATTCCTCTTATATTCTTCCATATAATCATCTTAACAAATATAAAAAGAATGGTGGATCTTAAGCAGAGGACGTATTTTAGAGATTTAACTCTTTATCATTTTTTGTTTTTCGTATTCATAAAATAATAATAATAATAATTTTGTAATAGTTATAAGTACCATGTTAACCTTCATCCAACATTTTTTCTGTTTTTAATACTCCTTTGTATTTGCTATACCAAACAGGCCTCTAAGTGTTGTCTACAGCCCCACTTATGCCTCTGTAAAGGGCCGAATTAAATCCGTGAATTTGTTTAAATAATAATGTATTTATTCATACCATAAACTTAGCTTGGTTACATAAAATATAGGTTCTTTTAACTAGTATTACATGACTAATCTAGCTAAAAATAGTGAAATCCATGTACCTACATTAGAATTGGGTACACCTAATAATTACAGAAAGTTTTGGAGATAAAGACAATTACATAATATGTATCAAACACATTAAGATATTATGTAAGTTTTTCAGATTTATAACTACAGACTTTCTAATATTAATTGCTGTACCGATTAGATTAGTTTTACAATACTTATTTTTTTTATGAATTGATTTACATTGGTGTTTTTTTTTTATAAAGCATATAATGCTTTGGGTATATACATGGATGAGCTCTAACTCCTAACTAGGTTGCCCTGTATTTAGGATATCAGTGCTCCCCGGTCCTCGTGTAATATTTAATCAGTATCAGTCGTGTTTACTTTCTATCAGGAACTATCATAGAAAAAAAGCATTTTCTAGATGATACCATCAAACCATTAATGATTTGAGAGTAGCAACACTTATTTTGTAGACATAACCCCAACATTCTGTTAACTATAAAACACGCTACATCTTGGAAAACCACCTTCACTCGATGGTGATGATGAGACGGGTACCTCATGGTAGCCACTACGCCTGCCCATGACAGCTATAATGCAGGCCAGAGCTTACACATAATAAATAAAAGTTGAGATTTTTTTTGCGTTGCCATCTAGCTGCGACCGCATTAATTCCAATTAAATCATCTATAAAATAAGTTTACTTACAATAAAATTTTCGTCGTGTCCATGTTGTTTGTGTAACATTATAACTAGTTTGTAGGTACCTGAAACCAAAACATTCAAAAATGGTAATTAAACACGTCAATTATTACTTTGCTTACTAGTCGGAAAAGCCTACGTTATTTTTAAGATATTTACATCCAAAGTATCTATATATTTATCTACCGACTTCCAAAAAAAGGAGGAGCTACACAATTCGACTGTATTTTTTTATGTTTGTTACCTCATAACTTTCGACTGCGTGAACCGATTCGCAAAAATCTTCATGTTCGGTTTTGTAATTTTTGAGATACACTCCAATAACTGAATAGAATGGAAGTCGGTATTAAATTTTTCAAATTGTACTTAATAGTAGGGATTTGTAAATAACATAACATTATCATGGTTCATTAAGGCCAAATATTTATTTCTTTTGTCTACTCAAAATTTTAACAGCACCTGACTCTTGTTTAAATTTCTAACGTAATGCTAGAGGTATCAACTAGTCTGTAACAATTTTCTTCGATATTTGCAATAACCCACATGCTTAGCTGGCAATGCCACGGAGCTGATAGGAGAACAAAAAAACTCGCAAGCTTTTGTTTCGATTCATTATTTTATCACTTACAATATTACTAAGGTAGTATAAACACTAATTATATGTCATAAAAACTTCCGTGAGAACTCATAGTTAAATGGTATAACCGGCAAACACTCGTGTCTATCATCTAGAAGGTTCACTTCACACTAATTATTAGGCGAAGTTTGTGAGTGTGTACGTGTGTTTGCATGTTTGTTAATTCATCGCACTTAAACGGCTATACCATTTTTTTATTAAATTGATTAACACATAAGATACTTTTCATCATCATCATTATCATCCATCACCACTTGGGTGTAACAGCGAGGTGCAGCTAGTAAAGGTAAGATGAAACACATTGAATGTTTTGTTAAACTTAACTACTAGTGTTTTAATTTTGTATGTTCTGATCTAACCTTCGAATATAACATAACACCTTATTCATTTACTACCAGCATAAAATAATATTAGAGATATTTCATAGTTTCAACTAACACGGATTTTATTACTACTTTTATTAACTACTAGCTGCTCTCCGAGGATTTACCCGCGCGGTGATGGATGATGATGATGATAATGATGATCCTATATAGCGTATGTTACTAAGGGTGAATGTAGCTTTCCAATAGTGTAAGAATTTTTGAAATCGGTCCAGTACTTTCTGAGCCAATTAGTTACAAACATAATTACATACAAATCTTTCCTCTTTATAATATTAGTATAGAAGTATAGATTTGATTTGCAAATCCTTTTTAGTATGCCATATCAAATTACACAATCAGGTTCAGAACGTAGGTTTGACGTTAAAGACAAAATATTTGATTTGCGAATTATCACTCCATTTTGCGATATAGTGTGATGCACGATTCCTTTTGTGAAGTTATATTTACTAATCCCCCGCCTTCAATTTTGCTTGTTTACTAACTACGCCATTGGCCTTAGTTAGATATTATTTTATTTTTGGATATACATATAAACAATTAGAACTGTGAGGTCGTTTGCCTGGTAAGTGCCTCAATAAACGTACCTACATAACTTTTTAATGTTTTGTTTGTTGACATTTATTTCGCATAAAATATAAAATTTACTTTGTCAAGTATGTGTACGTAATAAAAATATTAGAAAGTAAGTGTGGAACGGACTTTTTTGGCTTTTATTGGAACTTTGATAAATTAAGTGGATGTATCTTTTTACCGTCTCAGTCGCAGGTGTGATGAATTCCAGCCTCCGGAACAAGCCGGTTTCCGAAAAGGCTATAGTACCATAGACCACATCCACACGCTACGGCAAGTTATACAGAAGACCGAAGAGTATAACTTGCCTCTTTGTTTAGCGTTTGTGGACTATGAGAAAGCCTTTGATTCGATCGAAACGTGGGCAGTGCTTGAGTCTCTCCAGCGGTGCCGTATTTACTATCGGTATATTGAAGTGCTGAAGTGTTTGTACAAAAACGCCTACATGTCAGTCCGAGTACAGGAGCAGAGTTCGAAGGCAAGTCCATTGCAAAGAGGCGTGAGACAGGAGACGTTATATCTCCGAAACTGTTCACCGCTACATTGGAAGACGCCTTCAAGCTTCTGGAATGGCAAGGACTTGGCATCAATATTAACGGCGAATACATCACTCACCTTCGATTTGCCGACGATGTTGTAGTCATGGCAGAATCCATGGAAGACCTCAGTACAATGCTCGAAGGCCTCCATCGAGTTTCCCAACGGGTAGGTCTTAAGATGAACATGGATAAGACGAAAATTATGTCTAATGCCCATGTTGTACCTACCCCAATATCAGTTGGGAACTCAGTTCTCGAAGTTGTTGACGAGTACATCTACCTGGGACAGACAGTTAAACTAGGCAGGTCCAACTTCGAGAAAGAGGTCAATCGTCGAATCCAACTTGGCTGGGCAGCGTTCCAGGAACTTCGCGAAGTCTTCTCGTCAAAAATACCTCAGTGCCTCAAGACAAGAGTATTCGACCAATGTGTGTTACCAGTGATGACTTATGACACTGAAACGTGGTCTCTTACTATGGGCCTTATAGATAAGCTTGCTTCTTTCGGTTGGATGGTACTGGTAACTATCCAATAGATGTCGCAACCGTCCTCGCAAGACGGTTAGTCAAATAGAGAGTTAAAATTCGATGCTCGGACCAGATTCTAGGTGACCTAGTTGGTCAATGGCGTCTGACACGGAGAGTCAGAAGACGCGGGTTCGAATCCCGTCCGAGGATGTGAATTTTTCTCTCTATAAATTTCAATGTTTGAGATCGCTAAAGCAGGCGTTAGTGCTTTGAAAAGTAATACTATAATAATCAACTATAGTTAAAGAAACTCGCTAGGAACACATTATTATTATTTTGTAAGTACTCTATAACAAGATGACACGACCCAAACAGTCACTACATCATAATTCACAACAAAGACTCATTAGTTAGGTACATCTGCATAAACAATAGCATATTTATAATTTTATTACAGTCAAAGAGAAAATATTACGTATATCTTTAGTAATATTAGATTATTCTAAAATGCGTAAGTACTTAATGAGTGGCATGAGACTATCAGGGCTGCCAAATGTATTTTTGGTTCAAAACATCTATGTATGGTCACTGTAGAAATATTGATTTGGTTGCCTAAATAATTTTGTAATTCTTCATCTTCATCATTTCACTCACCTTCAGGCTTCATCGTAATTTATTATATGGTAGAAAGCAAAACATTATAACTATGTTGTATGTTTGCTACTGTTTCACGCTCAAACGGCTGGCCAATTTTTGATTAAATTTTGTATCGAGATAGATGAGGCGCTGGATACTTAAATCATAATCATCCATCACAACGCGAGTCTAACTGCGGACTACTAACTGCAGCGACTACTAGAATAAAATCAGAGAGCTCTCTGATTTTTCAATACCTACTCTTAAAGTTATAAATTGCTTGCCAAGTTGGTATTTTAGAGTTCCGTACGAGATTACTAAGCCTATGCTTTCCGTCTGTATGTCTGTCGTCTGTGTTTATAACTCTCTGTTAGGACAGAGTCTGTCCTACCAATAAAAGGGTATAAATTTTAAATCATTTCTAGCAGTCGACATTTTTGTGGATGTGTTCGTCCGAGGAAGTTCAACCACCATAACTATTTCTACCGTTAAGCAATAATGTTTGCAGTACTGTGTACCATCAGTAAAGTTTATGCCTGACCATCTTAAGAGTGAATTTTGCGTGAAATGACCATTCGCTACCACACTATACGCTATACGCGTATTCTCTGCTTATTGGTGTGTGATAAAAGCTTATAGTAAGTACAAGTTCTTCTTACATAGTTTATACGTAGTAATACTTGGAACAGAAGTAACCGACATGGTTAAAAGGACTAGGTACTACTTTTTATTTTATTTATTTTAGTATTTTAAAATACAATAAGCTGGTTTAACGTTGTATTGAAAAAACTAAGAGGTATAGATAGTTAAATAAAATACAATAAACTGGTTTAAGATTATAATTTAAAATTAAGGAGGTAAACCAGTAAGGTATACAAGAAAAATCTTAGTATTCTCAACGCGTAAAAGAATAGCAACTTTTATTATAATAAAATGTAATAATCATATTCCTGACAAAAACCATAACATTTCTAAAAGATGTAGGAACAAAAGATTTTTACAACGGAATTGCTTTTTATGCCTGTCATTGGGCAATACAATAAAAGGCGGAGTTAGTTTGCAATGCACATGTGCAAAGCAAAACCTTTTTGAACTAGTCAGTCATAATACTGTGTGATAGTACATGCTGACAGCCCTAGTACATAATATTTACTTACAGTGATTATGTGAAATGACTGGGTAAAAATATGCGGGTAATTCAGACAAGTGTAGTTGAGAGTGTACCTTTGTTCGTATTTACGTCGTTCCTTATTGAAATAGCATACATTTTCATTATCATAACATACCTATGACTTGATATTTAAGTAAAACGACACCTGTCAACAGCAACAACAAAATTAGTAACCATGTAAACATATGTACCTCTTTTAGAAAAAAAAACATTCAGGTACTTGCGGGATTCGAAGGTTGAAACATATGACTCTAGAATACCGTTCTGTTGTTTTGCCTTAATTTATAGAGCATAGCTAGTAAACCGCATTTTTTTCATACGACTTACGGCAATGTTTTATTGTCATTAAAGAAAAATGTTTGTAACAGCTAATTGACTGACTGTCCAAAGTTACAATACGAAACGTATCAAGACAATGCCGTTAAGGAAAATAGTTTTATTTAATAATAATAAAAAAGAACTAAATTCACGCAAGGTCTTCAAAAACTAGGAGGCTGTACGGTAGCTTGATAACTGATATACATACTTATATGAAAATAAAACACACCCAGACATTTTTTTTCAATGTATTTTTTTAACACCTCGCGTCTCACGCGTACACCATGTGTACGTACAAAAAAGTGATACGCCATGTTGCGCGTACACCTAGCCTACAGCCTTTATTAATAAACGTTGCGTAAACATAAATTAGGCGTAACATGATTTGTCTTGCTTTCACGCGTGACATTTACTGCAAGCGAAAAATTGACAGATAGATGTTTTAACTACTCCGGGTGTAAGCCAAGTTTATTAATAAGGCCGCTAATGTATACGTACACATTTATATACCTCTGGTTTGTAACTAATTTTATCCGATCAAATGCACTCCATCGGTATAAACTTTCTTTTAGTTGGTCAAACTATTCAAGTGTAGTATTTTTTATCGGAACTTTTAAGCGTAGTTCGGAAAGACACCGAAAGTAGTAGAACTAGAAGTAGACACTGAACGGGTTAAATTTACTAATTATCTATCTAAGTATAAAAAAATATAAGTATGCTGACCTTAATTTTATTTATCCACTTCACACTATCACGCTAATATTTATTATAAATGCGTAAGTTTGTGAGTAAGGATATGTGTGAATAAGTGTGTATGTGTATTACTTCTTCACACTAAAACGGTTCAACAGATTTAGATGAAAATTAGAATGGAGATAGCTCATATGCACAAATAACACATAAGCGGTTTTACCCGACTTCATTTAATCCCAATTCAATTCATAGTTCCTCATGTTATCGTGTTCCATGCGGTCGAAGTGATAAGACTTTTGTCAAAGCTACAATTAACAAAATATGTTCAACAAATGAGACTTGCAATGGAAAACTCAAATATAGAGTTGACTATTAGACTATGTGAAGGCGAAACTGTGTTACAAATTCAGGATTCATACAGTGCAGCGCAGACCCAAGTGCAAACACCAAAGATACTGCACTAGTAACGGATAAACAATACAAAGCAAGAAATCTCTACAGAAAAAGGCACACGATATTGAATATTTTCATTTAATCTAGTTATGATATGATAAAATTAAATTTAAGAAATGATAATTTATTTACATTTACGTAAGTAAATAATTCTTCTATTGAAACAAGGGTTTTCAATAGAAGGTTATATAATATTATTAAGGGATTACCCAGATTTACTTCAAAAATATTTTTATGAAATTTAGAATTGAGATAGCTCATATGCACAATTAACACATAAGCTGTTTTTAACCGACTTCATTTAATCCCAATTAAATTCATAGTTCCTCAGTTATCGTATTCCATGCGGTCGAAGTGATAAGCTCTCTATAAAGAAAACATAAATATGATACCCATTTTACCTTTTTTACTAGACGGAAATAATGTCAACAAAGACTATCGTTGATTTTGTTTAATTTTCCTATTACTATACTAGATTTGTGTTTCATTGTGTTTTGACGTATCATAGTGGTGGAGTTATTAATCCAGTGTCTAGTGTTTTTTGGTTTATTTCCGAACTACGCATAAAAGTTCAAATTAAAGATACTACTCTTGAATAGTTTGACCAACTAAAAGCAAGTTTATACCGGTGGAGTGTATTGGATCTGATAAAATTAGTTACAAACTCGAGGTCTAAAAACGTGTATACAATTTGAGTATGCGTGACGTGGCTTAGCACTTTTTTAAACGTACACATGGTGTACGCGCGACACGCGATGGGTTATGTTATAATTCTGAGATCTCTATAAAAAAAGATAAATATGATATTTTACCTTCTTAACTGGACGGAAATAACACCAATAAAGACTATCGTATAATATAAAATCGTTGATTTGTTTCATTTTCCTACATTTGTGTTTCTTTGTATTTTGACGTATCATAGTGGTGGAGTTATTAACCTTTAAGTGTTCGTGACGGTGCACGAGTGTAAGCAAAGTGTACAAAATCACGTAAAGTTGTTTTGAGTTTTCATCGGCAATCGCTTTACAGCGTTTAAAGTTTGAGTACACATCCACCGCTACTAGAACATGACTTCGACAGTACAGTGACTTAATGACAGATTTATTTATTTGAATGTGACCTGACTCGGACCCTGAATAAATATGTCTCGAATGGTAAATAAACAAACATATGAGTCCATTTACAATGAAAAGTCGCAAGTCAGACTCGCGGACGAAAGGTTCCATACCATTATCCATAAATCTCCCGTACAACAGACATGTTTTTTTTGCCGTTTTTATAGATAATGGTACGGAAACCTTCGTGCGTGAGTGCGACTTCCACTTGGCCAGTTTTTTAGTATTTGTTGTTATACCGGCAACATAAATACATCATCTGTGAAAATTCCTAACTATCACGGTTCATGAGAAACAGTCTGGTGACAGACGGACAGACAGACAGACAGACGGACAGCGGAGTCTTAGTAATATGGTCCCGTTTTACCCTTTGGGTACGGAACCCTAAAACTAGCGGATTGAACCAACCAATTATGTACCTTTGATACTTTGTCCTTGAAATCTATTCTAAGTCATTAAACGTAAGGAACATCATACATTTCAATTATCCAATATACCTGTGATTAGTCAAACGTTTATTGATTATGATTAATGACTTTGAATATGATTATCGAAAATATCAAGGTGTACGACTACGTTATCTCTTTTTTTATCTTGTGTAATTGATTACCACCTCAGATTGGTATTTATAATTGTGTAAAGGCATTAACAACCATAGAAACTATTTTATATTAAAAATACAAAAAGCGTAACTTGTCGTTCAGAACAGCCGTGCGATTCTCTAATGATTCGTCGTTGCGGACCTCGTCGAGCTCACGGTTATGTTCCACCTTTATTACGCGTCAAAACTAGAAGAAACGCAAATCTATTATATTAAACAAAATCAATGTTAATTCTATCAAACTGCCACCATTTGGATGTGTGAGTAGGTATAGAGTTATAGACCGTATCTGCAGATCTACCATGAGTTTACACTATTGACACCAATCGATGCTCGGTATCGACTGCCGCGACAAAATTTATGAACAAAATTACAGTGCCACCTTGCGGTCAATTGTAAAACTAAAATCGGTAGCGAGTACGCCGCGAGATCAAGTATCGACTATAGATGACATTTATGTTGCCAACTCAGAGAGGCGCTGTCAGCTAAGCGCTTGGCTACATTCAATTTCCTGTACTTGAAAATAAGCAAATGCATGGCCTAAAAACGTACATAATTCATAAAAAAATAATATGCACACTTATATAAAAAAATAATCCGTCAATGTATGTGTATTAAAAACTACTCAAGTCAAATTAAGAGGTTTGTTTGATTTTTTTTAATGTACTCTAGTATGTTAAAATAAGTTTTAATTCTGTCAATGTGTACTTAGAAGTCTTAAAAATTACATATGATTTTTTGTAGTTTTAATTATATCGCTGCTTATGAGATAAACTGTTTTAAAAACCTTCATTTTTATCGACATCGTGATATGACAGCACCTTAACTGAGCACTTTTATTTGGAACCTCCGTTGCACAGTTGTCAGTTGGTAGTAGCACTGTATTCGCAGCCCAGGGTTCCAAGTTCGATCCCTTGCCCGGGGTAAATATTTGTGTAATGAGCAGAAACGTGTGTGCTTGGCTCTTGGATATTTGCGATGTATTACTCTGTGTTTCCATGCCTCTCGCCACCGGAAAACTAGTTCGGGGCATGAGTGTGTCAATGTTATAAAAACATATAAGAAAAAAATATCTTATGTACGAAGTTTGGTTACGTTACATTTTTAACCGACTCCTAAAAAGGAGGAGCATCTCAATTGGACTGTATTTTTTTAAAGTTTGTTACCTCAGAACTTTCGACTGGGTGAACCGACTTTGATGATTTTTTTATTTAAAAGCTTCCCGTGTGGCCCACTTAAATTTCCTTAACCCGTCCAATGTCTACTACTTTCAGTGTCTTTTCGAACTACGCATAAAAATTCAGATAAAAACTACTTCTTTTAAATAGTTTGACCAACCAAATGCAAATGTATACCGGTGAAGTGCAATGGATCTGATAAAGTTAGTTACAAACAAGAGGTATTAAATATGTTATATATTTGGTGTATGCGCAACATGGCTTAGCACATTTTTGCAGGTACACATGATGTACGCTCCGTGACGGGTTAGAGTCGGTACAGCAGTTTAT
This sequence comes from Selenia dentaria, assembly GCA_917880725.1. Classification (NCBI taxonomy): domain Eukaryota; kingdom Metazoa; phylum Arthropoda; class Insecta; order Lepidoptera; family Geometridae; genus Selenia; species Selenia dentaria. The sequence goes on along the minus strand of OU862888.1, from coordinate 10,873,790 downwards.
GAGTTACACTCCCAATATCTGAAAAAGGTTTCGCCTATTTTCATCATCATCATCTCAGCCGTAGGACGTCCAATGCTGAACATAGGCCTCCCCCATGATTTTCCAAAAGGACCGGTTGGAAGCGGCCTGCATCCAACGTCGTCCTGCGACCTTCATCAGGTCGTCTCTCCACCGTGTCGGTGGACGACCTACGCTGCGCTTGCCGGTCCGTGGTCTCCACTCCAGAACCTTTCGGCCCCATCGGCCATCTGTTCTGCTATGTGCCCTGCCCACTGCCACTTCAACTGGCTAATCTTCTGGGCTATGTCGGTGACTTTCGTTCTTCTACGAATCTCCTCATTTCTGATTCGATCACGTAGAGAAACCCCGAGCATAGCCCTCTCCATAGCTCGTTGTGTGACTTTGAGCTTGTCTATGATGCCCATAGTAAGAGACCACGTTTCAGTGCCATAAGTCATCACTGGTAACACACATTGGTCGAAGACTCTTGTCTTGAGGCACTGAGGTATTTTTGACGAGAAGACTTCGCGAAGTTTCCGGAACGCTGCCCAGCCGAGTTGGATTCGACGATTGACCTCTTTCTCGAAGTTGGACAGGCAGGTCCTATATTTTGATAGGCAATTTTGATAATTTGATAATATCACCATTGACAGTGAATTATAACCGATCCTGTAAGTAGCAAAATTCACTTAAAAGGGTGAATTTTTTTTTAACTAAACAATTTTACCGATTACAGCACTAAAAAGTGTGAAATAAGTCACATTCATATTTCACATTTTTTGTGTTGTTGTCGGTTCCATTTTTGGCCCATATTTTCTTTATTATGTGTAAATTCGCACTTGACCAGCGGGATGGATATGGCTATACTCCTTTTATATAAAATATCATAAAATCGGATTCAAATTGTTTTTATGACTAATAACGCGCGGTTTCCCTTCCGCACAGACGAAGTCAAGATGCCTTCATTTCCGGTAGAAATTATCAACAAACATTTTGTATTAATTATAAACGTATTCACATTCTGCAAACGTATTCTAGGCCCGAATGTATTACGTATGAAGACGTCATAATAATTATTATGTATGAAGTTATGTGCGATTGCGTAAATGTTAAATAATTGTGTACAATAAAGGGTAGTGATGATACGTTTTAACAGTTTTTAAACTCTTTAATACGTAGTTTGATACTGTTGATTATTTAAGTTTTTTTTTCGTTAGACTTGGTCAGTGATGATATAACCAAAATAGATTTAAAGTAAGGATTGGCTCTCAGATATACTCGTAGCTACCGGAACATACCGTTAAAGGTGTTCAGCGACAGTTTTCCAAAGCTAGCGCCAGGTGCTCACCAAAAATTGCCCTACAAGCTGTGGATTTCATAATGATGTTACATTAGACGAAAGCTGAATGAAGTATTAATCTATTTTTTAAAAGATCGTACATTTATTATATTTTATTAGTAATGCATATACCACTGTCACTATCAAACAACAACATACAACATTGTACCTGTTCGACCGAGCAACCCAATTGATTGTTTATCTAGTAAACAAGGCTTATTTTTACCATCCATATTTATGAGGGACTTTTGTCGCTTTGAGATCATGTCAGCCCCGCGACAGCTATCATTTTATCACACCAACTTTTAATTATTTGATAGACCATGTTACAGAGCGCCCCAGTCGTTTTACTCAATGGTAAACAGTGCATGTAATGTTTTAAAATAAAATTGTATATCAAGAAACAAAGAGGTTTTTATAGGAACATATTATATATAGGGTTTTTATAGGCAAGTAGCTGTAAGAGGCAGGTTTCGATGGCATGCCATCGAAACCTGCCTCTTACAGCTGTGGTTGCATGACCTTTTTTAAAACGATTTCATCAAACAGCTCTCATTTAGTAGATTTCACGCAGGTAAGATCTACTAGCTACGAACAATTAATTTTTCACTTCAGTAGCTCAAACATGCAGGTTATGCTGCCCTGAAATCAGAGATCAAAATGCGATTTTGCTCAATGAATGAGACAAGGTAACTTTTTTTTCAGATAGCCGCGAATATCTTATTCAGCCTTGGGTCATCACTCATCTTACAATTCGAAACATTCACACTCTATCTCTTTCCCGCTATTAAAAAGAGAGACAGACAAAGACCAGCCCTTTCGAAGTTCTAATTTTGAATTCGACTTCAAAGACAAACACGTTCGGAATTTCGTACTAACTAAAGAAATTTTGCAAAAAAGATAATTATGTATTTTGATGTAATTTATTGAATTGGGACCTCTACCTACAATGTTGATTATTTTGATTCACAATAAACAGTTATTTCAATCTATTCCTGTTTATTATATTAACTCCTAAAGTGTTCTCGCTACTGAAGTGAAAAGTTATGTGTGTTACACGGGAGCAAAGTTTTATGCATCTCGTGCCTTTGAATCCCTCGCACCACTCAGGATTCAAAATCAGCACTCGCAGCAAAAAACGACTTTGCTCTATTGTTGCACAAATAACTATTGTTTAATGTCCTACTATAGCTATGGAATCCTATTTTAAAAGCAAGAATTAATTTTCTTTTTTCAAATCACACAATATCAAAAACAATTTTATTATAATAATCTATGTATTACACTACTTTGCTAGCATATCAAGCAATGCAGACAGTGTGATTCATCTAGCGATTATTCAAATTAGCACGCAAATAATTTAATCCAAAGAGGCGTGGTTTAGGACGTCAATCAACATAATATCGTAATAACAAGCAACGAGCATTGAAACAACGGTAAACAGTCAGTTCCGGTGCTAACGAGTCGGTAATTGTCTTAGTAAAATGTACCCGGAAATGGAACCATTAAACGGACACGACTAGACTTGGCCCAAGTTAGATATCAATCAAGGATGTAAAGTGTGGCTTTAAACTGGCTGCAATTAAATCGTTGAGCCTTTGTCAAGAAAGTATTGAGGAGTTAACGCCAATCATTGAATGAAAGTAGAGAAAACTAGTTGAAAGATTTCTAAGCTGATTTGAAATGCATATGCCAAGTATTTGTCATAGCAAGGGGCTAGTTTTGTGAAAAGAATACTATAGTAGAGTTCAATTTCAAAAACCCAAAGGTCGGCCTTAGCAGCATAAAAAATACTAATAGCGAGGTAGAAGCTTATAACTAAAATGTACCTTTAAATAACTAGTGGTCCTGTGGGAACAGCAAACCTCGCCTCCTCCTTTGACTACTCACTTTAGGATTTATTTTTTGCAACATCTTGTGTAGACCGTAGTAATTACTCGCCTCTCAAATTTGATTAAAATCCGTTGATAAATAACGCTACAGCTAATTAAAACATTTTCTCCTCTATTTTACACCCAATCAAACATTTTAAATACATCAAGGGCCAATTTTTGCTAAAGTTGGTAGATAAAAACGATCTGTAGGTGAGAACATGTTTTGCCCAATCTTGAAACTGAGATGCATACCTCGCGTCCCTCGCTCGGTCAATAATTTAAAATATATGAACTGAAACCCGTTTAGTTATAGAATTTAAACATTTTATTTTATTGTAGGTACGTCACTACGTATTTTATATAACAATCTTTCTGTTTAATTATTAAGTACTTAATATTGAATTCTAACTTTTTTTAGAGTTCTTAGAGTTGAAATCCCACTTTGATCTAAGATTTCATTAAAAGAATGTGAAAGTATGGTTTGGTCTACGACCGAGATTACTTCCTTAGGGAATATCTGAGTAAACACAATTGATAAAATAAATACAAGCTACACTAAAACCTTGAAAGAATAATCTCAAAATGAACACTATTTAGCTATAAATATGTACTAGGTTTGTTGGTCAGTAAGTTACTTGGTAACGAACTAATTAGTTTTTAGGGTGCTGGCCTTGGGACTAAAATAGACTAATATTACATTATAAAAACTCTGTCTGCTGTTTTTTGATCCTGTAACAAATACTTTTGTGTGTTATGTCCGGTTTTTTATCTAATTATTTTGATCTAGTATTGCGATTTGACGTCTGATATTAAATTTGTTATTGTATTCTAAAGCAATATCGGATTCTATATAAATTAATTGTACTCAATAACTCTTCAATCTCTCTTAATATCGACTTCAAAGAACTAACTGCTTTGAAAATTATGTAATTAATGAAATTTAATTAGACCTGCTTTGCGATAAACAACCTAGGTATTTATTTAGTAAAACAACCTATATATTTTAGATAAAACATGTTCTTGTCCACATATTACCATTAAAAACGACTATAAGTAGAGTAATAGAGGTATTCCATCGGTCTGGTGCCGCAGTGGCTAAGATATCAAGGTCACTGACGTGGTGTGTCAGAACTTCAGAAGACGCAAGTTCGTATCTGTGATTTGTTATTGTAAATCAATTTTATAAAAAGTCTTAGGATTAATTCTAATTTATATCTCTAGACTTAATCTAGACCATATTAAAATATAAAGTGTGCAGTATTAACCAATGAGCATATATAATAACTGAATATTTATCTAGTACACATTAATGTATCCACGCATACTTTTATAATTTTAAAACAATTTGGCATAATTTAACCAAATAAAAAGTCTTTGAATCTTTTATGGACATATTAAAAGGAAAATAAGAAACTGTAAAAACAACGAAAGCCAAGAGATTACTTTCTGTTTGATCGCATTTTAATAGATAAAATAAGCTATTCAGAATAATAATAACTAAGTAAGTCGCGTTTTCAACCACAATTTCAGGGATAATATTTGTTCTTCGTCTACATTTAATATTACTTTATAATTAAAGGTGACGGCGATCTTATAGTTATTAAAGTACCACATCTCTATTTACAAATACGTTGTTTAAAACCCACTCTATGAGCTCTTCAATAACGAGTATTGTTCCTATACAACAGCGAAAGAATTTCCATTACTCAAGGAGTTGCTTCGTGCGTCACCTATTTCCTCAATCAAGGGATGCCTTGAGTTGAATATGCATAGAAAATACGGGTGTTAAATAATTCAGTATTTATAGCACGATTTCACGAGTACCTCTTTCTGGCGCCGTATTCCTCATTGTCGAAGGTCGTGACGCCTGTATAACTTTAACAAAGTATAATATGATGAGCAGTTTATCTACTGCAGAGAGACCGCCGGCGCCAACCGCACTGCATTGGATTTACCTCTTGGATTATGACCCATACACCTCTTCCTCGCTACGTATATCGCCCCCTCCCATACAGGAAAGTAGGTAGAAGAGTAAGGTTCCCAGTGATGGAAAGATGATGGTTTTTTTGTTTGAAAATTCAACATCTATATCCAATATCTTAACCGACTTTAAACACATAATTTAGAGATTAATATTAAATATCTTGAAAAATCAAAACAGGTAAGTTTAACCTTTATGCTCGGCCCTTTGGTTGTTATAAATAACTGTTTTGCAAAAGACACAGAAAATAAACCACGTTATCAACCTGGACATCAGGTCAAAGAGTTTAAGATGCAAGATTGCGGCGACCACTGATATATTCTATAATGTCGGCTGATTACGGAATTCAATTTTGATACTAACGAAACTGCCATGAATATCTAATGATTCGTCGTTGCGCTCGTCGACGAGCTCACCGATGTCAAATAATTTATAAGATATCGCCTTTGTACATAAGGTTGCTTTTCCAACGCGTCATGTCATCTCCTCATTTGTTTCACGGATGTTGTCAAAGATGCAACAATGTTTGCTTGAGAATCGCACGGCTGGAGATTATAATAGCAACGCGTTAAATGAAACCCGCATTCCTGACTGATTTCCTGATTCCTGATTGATTCCAAGACTGATTATACTAAGAGAGAGTGGGTACTTTATACAGTACCCACTAGTAGTGCTCGCCTAAATAGTGACGTTTGATTTACTAAGAAGTGATGATGAAGTCGAAGCACATCCAGATCTATGAAAATTAAGTGGTTCTCTGAGCATGCAATACCGAAAGACGGCCTCAAATTCTTGGCGACAGAAAAGACACTAAATTTTAATTCGGCATGTCCGAATCCCGGAGAAAAGACACAGAATACCTCTTAGGACACTGGAATACAAAACTTATATACACTTAGGAATATATACTTAGAAATACAAAAAACACTACAATTTTCCTTCGGGCTTGGCGCCAGAAAAGACACTAAATTTTAATTCGGCATGTCCGAAGCCAGGGGAAAAGACTAGAATACAAAACTTATATATACTTAGGAATACAAAAAACACTCTACTATTTTTCTTCGGGCAGCCGAGTAAGATGAAATGAAGAAGAAATATATTCTTCCTCGTAGAATAGCCGTAAACTCTACCGTTTCATTCAATGCGTAGGCAATATTCAACAAGATTGACCTAGGATAGGATAACAGATAGGAAGTGGCCATTTGTATGTCATTTTCCTCTTTACGAGTATAAGGTGCGCGTAGATGTAGAGAAGTACTGGAAGTGACAGTTATATTTAGCGCATATGTACTTGTTGCTGACAAAATGTGTCGAATCACACAAGTTGTGATGGTAATTATGAAATGAGTGAAGAAACAGGTAGCTCTGTAAGTTCCGCCTATCGCTTTGATTACCAGACATAAATGCAAAATAAATAATTAAAATGTATGTTTTTTTTTTCAGAAATATCAATTTTAAATTAGCACCACTGCGATAGCTTTCTTTCTTTAGCACTTTACTAAATTAAAAAGCTGTCGCAGCGGTGCTCACCTTTTCGTAGTCAACACATTAACAACGTTATGAAATTTGGATGGGTGACGGCGGACGGCGGAGGGTACGTTAAGCCGTCGTTGGTTCCAGTTGTTTGTCCTCCCACAACAGCCACATGGCGTTTTTCGAAGTCTTTACGCAGCCTGAAATTTTTAACACAAGGCCATTAGCTTATCCACTAAGCCACACGAAAGGTGGACAGCGATCATCTCCGAGATGATAGTTCCAATCCCAGCAGTGGTAACATAATGACTGGGTACTTTTTGGAATGGAATATAAGACTTCATATAAGAAAAGTAAATTAATTAAGGGTTGCTCGTTTTCAATGTACAATAATCTCGTTTAGTACTTTCGTAATCTTGCTTATTTTCAATGTTTATAAAACGATCACGTACCTTTATTTAGTATTAAATTGTGATCATAATATATTTAAGTTAGCCCTTTCCATAACAATTATATCCGTGGTGAATTGTTGAACGTCGTCGGCCGAGCCCAAGGCGAGTCGACACGTTTCTACGAACGTTAACTTGACACTTAGGAAAGTTACATGGTACATTCGAGCTTATCGCGGTGAAGTTTGTGTCCATAACTTTAACTTTATAGTTATAGTCACCAACTTCGTTTGCGTTAACGTCTCGGTATTTAGATGACCGTAACTTGTCGAAAATATGGAATTTCTCATTACGACATGTCTAGTTTTTGCACCACGTCGACATCCTAAAGCCTTATATTCCCAGAATGTTTCATTTCCTTAGGAATTGCAGAGAGCAATCTTGGTAATGATGACGATCACAGCTGATTGTAGAAGTGAATTGGATTAACTTCTACAATCAGCTAAATTAATAGGAAGTTCGATCGAATCCTTTTCTGACTTGTACAATTCATGGTAATTATTATCATCAGGCTGAAGATGTCCACTATTGAATATAAGGTCCTCTTTGAACGCCACAATGTATAGCTATTTGCCAATTACATCCATCGTGCCCTTGAGCGCTCCCTCTTTGAATTTTTTCTCCCTGTGATCACTTCAATCTTACAATGTACCTTATATAAATATATTGTAACTACGGACTTGCTTGAGTCCGATTAAAAGTACTCTCAATATTAAGCTGAATATAAACTCCTGGCACGAATACCTACTGCAAATAGAATTCTGAGCTGACTTGGCCATCATACAAGGTTCCCAAGGTTCCGCTTAGAGAACCGCACCAGAAAATTACGTTTGCGCTCCGGCTTGAAATCTTTCTCCTATTTTTTCAACTATCTTTATCCCTATGTTATTATAAATGTCCTGATCGTCATTTAAACCTTTAAAATAAGTGAGTGAGTGAGTGAATACGTAATTAAACATCTGAACTTGTAGAAGTATAACTTGAACATCTTAAGAGAAGTTCGAACAGATTTCAATCAAATATAGTCAAGGACCATACCGGTAACAAATGTAATTTCAAATTAAAACACCACACACACACGTGTCACACGGATACCCGCACAGACAGCAGTGACGTCAAACTTATTTTGTCAAAATTCTTTACTAAAATTGTGTATTGTATACCAACTAGGTATATCGTATTGGGTATAACGTTATTCCTGTTGCAATTAAAATGCCTTATATGTATATATATATTATGCCACTTCTATTAGTTTGACATTCCAGTATTAAGAACATTCTAGTAAATTTATTTTATGGTTGTGATACGTACCGGTCTAAGGCACAGATGAATTATTTCAAGGCAAATATAATCTTTGACACTTGAAACTTGTACGTTGTTTGTTATTTATATTGGGTACAATTTAACGTGTAGAATATAAACTGTCGTACTAAGTAATGTTTCCTAGTGAAGTATTTATATTAGATCCCCGGGGCTGTAATGTTGTATGAAACTCCCATGAGTGTAAAGTGATTTAGATTTGGAACGTTAGTTGCACAGGAAAAAAAGAAAAAAGGCGCGATTGTACTATAGGGAGTGTGATAGTTGTGCGCCGCGTTGCTATGGGTTACACACGGCCCCTCTCTGCGCATTCAAGGACATAGTTCAAGTTACACGTGCCACGATCTGGTGTTTGGTGTTATTTTAACAACTTTCGTATAATTTTTAACATGGTGCGTGATGTAACTGTACTGAAATATCGGGAGCGCCAAAAGCAACTAAATCGTGGTCTATATCTCGTGAGTACTAATTATAACTTAGTTAACAACCGCGAAATTCTAAAACAGTGTTTTCCATAAAATGTTCCTTCCAAAAATATTACTCTGTCCCTCTATAACGAGACAAATGTGTACAATTTGAATATCAACTATTAATTTATTTTCCTTTTAACTAAATAAATACTTTTTTTAAACCTCTGAGCTTTTATTGTCTCGCACTTGGTATGAAAAGTAGAGTATGCACCTCGAGGATAAACCTTGTCTTCGTCTTGGGCAGCTTGAACCCTTCACTTCATTCAGGGTTCTACATACCTCCATCGCTGTTAATTTTGTTTAGTGTGACATGAAAGGTTTCTGGTGCATATCAATCATTTCAATGAAATCCTACTTCTTTTGGAGACACAAGTGTAAAGTCACAAGCAGACAGCGAGAGCATTATTCAAAGTTTGGTAGCTGATTAAGAAATCAGAAATGTGAAGGTTAAGCTTTAAGATGATTGTGCAAATGTTACCGATGCACGCAATACACCTTTATTGCATTTCCTAAAGAAAGGTTAAATCACTTAGGGTGCCATCACACAGAAAGTCAGTTTTGCGTTCGTTGTGTTGTATTATGTTACATAGATATACCCACAGTCTACCCACAGTTGATCGACGCAGTCAAAACGCCTACTGTTTGGTTATATCTATGTAGGTAACGTAATACAAAACTGACCACGTTAACGCGTGAACGCGTGACCGCTCTCTGTCTGATAGCACCCTTACGAACATACTGCGTCTCGATAATAATTATTGTTAGGTACTCAGAATAGTAGACTCCTTTTTTGCTATAAAAACGAACTTAGTTTTTACTCCTTTTAATGAAAAATACGGGATTACTCACGTTATAATTACAGTGCTGGTGTCCCGAACACTCCTTGAAAAAGACCACCGGATGTGGTCGAAACTATATTCGGATCTATCCGATAAGTATTACCTGAGTAACCCCATATTTTTCAGTAAAATGAGTAGACTACACAAAGTTGTAATTTATTGCTAAAAGAGTACCGTTGCTAGTTGCACCTGACATAATACTTCACGGTATAATTACTCAATTGTTGAATCAGTAACGGGGGAGGCTGCTGGTAGCAAAAACATATAACTAATAAAATAACTTTCTGACTTTATTAGTTAATAGCGACTGCCCGCGTCTTCGTTCGCAAAGTATGCTCGGCCGTCGGCCACACCATAACCTCCCTTCTTTTCTTCGGGTTTCTTTCATAAGTACCTTCTCTGTGCGAGATTTTTCTATCCGTTCTGAAGTTATTGCGTGACCAGGAAAAATAGGAGTTCATTTTTATATATATATAGACTAGCTACTGCCCTCGACTTCGTTTGCGTAGTAGGCTCGGCCTTCGGTCTCGCCATAACCTCCCATCTTTTCGTCGTTTTTTCTTTATACGAACCTACAATAATTAACACAACAAAAAAAGATTTATCGAAATCGGTAAAGCCATTCTCAAGTTATAGCGTGACCAGGAAAAATAGGGGTTCCTTTTATATACTCGTATATAGATTAGTATTTTACACGTTGTCTATTTTACAAGTACAGTTAAGTAAGTTGTTTTTACAAGTTCTTTATTCGAGTAAAGTTATTATTTCATTGCAAATAAAACATTCTTGTTGACATCCCATCCTTATTCTAAAGGCATGAAATATAGTTTGTTTGCATAGTTATTTTAAGAACCTCAGCGACGAACCTTTACTATATTCTAAACGTAACTCAATACTGGAGGATACAACATATATCTGTGATCGATAACAAGAGAAATCAGTGCTAAGCTGACCCGATTGCATACTTTTTACTCGTATCGTACCCATGATACCTATGGGGAAATCTGTCGTGATGTAAACTAAGCTTTCTTCAAACAATAGTTTCATTCTAAACTGTAGAATGACGTAATATTGCTATATACTCGTATTTTAAATTTCATAATGTATCTAAACTATTTTGGTGGTTCTTCTCTCCAGAGTGTGTACCTACCTGTAATTATAGAATGAGCTCTCAAAAAGAGAGTTGTTGTTTTTGAAGTGTCTAAGAATGGAGACCCATAAAGTAGGTGTAAAAAAAACCCTTTTTCAAGGCTTTCATCAGACGGATGATCATCATCAGCTAATTTGCTACCAATACCATTAAAAAAACATGCGGGGCATTATTTTGGGACTGCGGATAGATGTGAAAACTAAGTACTTAAGAATTAAGTGACAATGACGCGAGGTTCATGATTTTTGATCACCGAAAAGTGCTCAACGCGCCTAAAAAAGTTTTCACTTCAAAATTACTCTTCTATTTCAGTGTATTCTCAGTAGTTATTAAGTTTTTTTGAAAGTCGTAGTGTAGTTGTCTTTGTTTTTTGTATCTCTTTGGCTCCATTACGAGTAACATCAATTACACCTTTTATTCGTAATATTTTGATTGTTACCAAGTTATTATTTATTGTTATAAACTAATCAACATATCATAACATAACATAAACAGCCCATTATGTCGCTTGAACTCGAGCCTTCCTCTCAGAGAGATGAGTTGGGCCCTAATCCACCACGCGGGGCTCAGTGCAGCTCCAGGCTAGTGGCGAACCAATGTCGGTCACCTTTCTCCGAAGCACGTAAGCGCTCAGTTGAACAATGCCACGAGGGAGTCCTAGTACCCATCCAACTCCTGACCGCAGCAAGCGATGCTTAACTCAGTTGATCGCTTGAGATGCTTCAATAATACATTTATTAGCACCAAGTTATTATTACCAATTAGAATACCATAACATTTTTTTTAATTTGGTGTGTATATGCTTATTGGATGCTTCGGAAGCCTTTGTCAACAGTTACATAAAGTCATATCGATCTTATTCGTAATTAGTATACAAATAACACGTAATCAAAACAGTATCACATGAGGTAACTGTTAATGCTATTACCATTCATGTAATGTGACTGCAGTCCTGTCTCGAACATAATTTTGTTCTATGTTGACACCAATACCTACGCAAGTAGTTCTACTATGAATACTCGAAAGTGACTCACTTGATTCGAATTATTTGAATCAAGATTCGCAGTTAGATTATATAGTTCTTCGGCATTTTACATACACTTACTACTTAAATACATAACACTCGATAAACCTATGTAGTGTGGGTATATACGAGTAGTTTCTCCAAAGTTTTATCATAATCACGAAATAGGACGAGTAGACGACGGCTCGGACGCAATTGGCGCATACGTCAAACGGACAATCAAATCCAACACCAAATAAATAACTGAATACAACTTAAGTGGATTGCATAGCTACTAGTACTTTCCACACTAAAAGAGATAACTCGTTTCTACCTCTTCACATTGTCCGATTTCAGTGTTTTTTTTTCATGGAAAATTTATATTTTATTTATATTAAATTATTAAATGTGGAGGCTCTGAGATCGTGGCGGACGGGAGTTGGTTAACAAGGGTAGTAGTCAGCCCGTGGCAGACTACTCTAGTACCTTCTGTAAACAATATATATATAAAACGTGAGTGTACATATTTTTCTACCGACTACAAAAAAGGAGGAGGTACTCAATTCGACTGTATTTTTTTAATGTTTGTTACCTCGTAACTTTCGATAGGGTGTACCGATTCTCAAAATGTTTATTGAAAGCTGGTGCTTCCCGTGTCCATTCAAATTTCATCATATTCGGTCTAGTAGTTTTTGAGATACACTCCAATAACTGAATAGAATGGAAGTCGGTATAAATTTTTTCAAATTGTGCTTGTATCTGTAAACTTTCATGCGAATGCGCCCCGCGGTTTTACCTGTGTTGTACCTGTGCGATGTTTTTTATTTATTTCGTATATAAAGTAAAAAATAATTCAAAAAAGTCATTCTCAAGTTATGGCGTGACCAAGGGAAATATATAGGTATAGGTATATGTAAACTCAGATCGAATCAAGCCGAATTATGAACACTTATAGCTTAAATTAGATAGTTAACTTTGCTTGGAATACGCATTCTTATGGTCTAAATCTTCCAATAGAAACAAAATTTGTAAAAAGTACTGACCATAGAGTCTGTAGTGGTTAGTAAATCAATATAAAAATACAAAATACAATACAAATTGTACACGACTCGCATATTTTTTACGTAAGTCATGTCTCAAAAACCTACAGCCACAAACGTTCAAACGTTAACACACATACACACATACACACTCATACTCACTCACGCGTTAGGATTCCCAGTATCACAAGAGTCATGGACACACAAATAAACACATCACAAATATCCATTACCCGAGTATGAACATTTCTGCTCATTCATAAATATTTGCCCCCGCCATGGATCGAACCTGGGACCCTTCGCTTCAAAGGCACGGTCACTAAAAACTATGAATTTTCAAGTCAAACACTAATACTAGGTAACTATCGGTCTGCGATGGTATACTTAATGATAAACTATGACATAATCCATAATTACAACCACTTTACATACATGTACTTAATTTGCAACCTCAATACATACAAGTCATACAACTAATTAAAAAAACTCGTTTGAAGTAACAGTGTTGAAAACATAATGTCAAATATACTTATTATGAATTTCATTCATAAATTAAATTACTTACCAAGTTTAAGGCAAGGTTATCTCACAGTAAGTAATTTTGAAACAATTTAAGTAGGATTCAAGTTTATTACAGTTTTGTGGCAAGGGTCACGCTATGGTTGTAGTGTGACTCGTCCAGTAATTTATCTTGCTATAATCGCCTCCAAACCTTAACACATTAATGCAAATAGAATGCAAGCGGCTGGACTAAAAGACTAAAAATATGTGACACGACGGTGGTACTAACCAAGACGAAACACGTCACTACAAAATCACGAATAAAAGGTCGCCTTCTGAGTAAAAAAACAAACTTATAATCTTACCTTTGAAACTCGTTAACATTTGACTATCACTCGATTGATGCGATCTTTATCAACGTGTCCAGTGAAGGCGCTGTTTGTGCTGTGAAATTTGTTTATGAACATTTCTTGCTGTGTAAATCGGACTTAGGAAATAAAATTGTATGAGACTCTCCCTATATTACATGAGATAATTGTTCTGTGATAAGACCATGCATATAATGACTATTGTGAGGATGAAACTCGTGATTGTGTGGTTAAAAACAACTTGTCTTCTTGAGACAGCGTCTCTCACGCAGTAGTGGCAGTGTCGCGACACTCAGTGAGTTGCACATACTTCACAGACGACAGCTCGGATGCTATCGGCGAATTCGTTAGGTGGGCGACAAAGGCGACGGCAAAACAAATAGCAGATTACAACGTCAAAATGGCCATAAAAAATAGGAACGAAAAGGTCGTGGAGGCCGTGCTTAGTACAATAGGGAAAAGGCAGGTGTCTGCGACCGGGTGAACTAGCTAATATCAGTATAGTAAGGAAAATAGTGTAACTAGATTAAGCAATATAAAGTATTGTTTTTGTAATGTAAAACTGTGATGTTTGGAGAACGAAGTCTCCATTCAAAATGTATGTTATTTTAATTAATCCATAAGTTTCAAAATGGTACAGACCATAGTGTATATAGTGTGTAATTAATTAATTAAATAGGAAAAAAAGTAACTTGTCGAAATGAAAATCGAGAACACATAGTACTGGCCAAATGCCATCATTTAACTGAGCATTAGCATTGGAAATAAGAGCGTGCTTGGTTTACAACCAGCAATAGGGTAGGTCAGACATGTGTCTGGATTTAATTTGATGGGACTTTATAAATAGGTACGAGTACAATCGAGTCCCATATTGTAAAATTTACGTCAATGTATGGTATCAAGTTGGCTAGAAACAGGTTGGCTAAGCTGTTTCTATTGAGTATCGTTAGCTGAATAAATTACTTGTTATTGATTTCGTTACTGTTACATTTTAGTAACACTGTCCTAATAGTGGGCGATTCACTAATACAATAAACAGCCAAGCTACGTTTTTACCATTATCTCTCTTTAATCTGCCTGATCCCAGAGCAAAACTTTTTTGTAATTTCGGTGATATCGAAAAACAGTAAAAATAAAAAAGTAACAAATTTTAAAACATGTATGACAAGTAAAGCACTTTTAAATGTTGACTTTGACCTTGACCACTTGATCTATCTCTTCAGCCTTATCTCACAACAATAAGCCACACTGAATAAACGGGCCCCCATTATGGCCGCCATCGTTGGTGGCAAAAGTTGGTGTGGATGGTTAACGGGTGTCGAGAGGTGTGCTGCAGTTTTACTATAAAGAGCTACTATTTTTATGCCCTTTATCACTTTCCCCTTGGTTTTTTTGTACTCGTTATTCCGTCTCCATAAGCCAGTGGTTATTAGTCCTCGTATTATTTCCAATCTTATTATTTTATGACTATGATATTAAAAGAACAACAAGGCAGGCAAGCAGTATGCATGTCATACATCCATAAAACTCATGCAGGAAGTATACAGAATATGCAACACACATGCAACTCACTCAAAGAAAACTCCCTCAATCCAAAACCCCAATCCAATTTAAAAGAAAATAAATATTAGAATCTTCAAATCGTAAATCTCTAATGCTCTTATCTCCGTCAAAGACTAATGAGATTTTAATGAATGTTTGCGAATAGCCCGTCAAGGTACCGTTGGAAAGCAAACTATTTTAAAGATTGCAAACATAACTACAGTATAATTATATTGCAGTAACTATACTTCGCACATTATTTATTTACACTTGAGCATATTGTTTACAGGACTTAAATTATAATGTTCAGCAGTGGACGTCCTACGGCTGAGATGACGATGATGATATTATGTACACGTGATAGAAAAATATGCCACAAGCCGACCTATGGAGAGTCACTAACAAGGCCGGAGGGTGAGCTATGGAGAGTCCTCAGTGAGACCGAAGGCCGAACCCTCAATGGGCAGTACTTTTCGGCATGTCAATCTAGTCGCCACGGTTATTGCTGTAGGTAAGCACTGCACATAGTCAAAAATACTGCCCTAAATGTACAGCGAACAATTATAAAAAACACAATATTCCTTATGGCCGCAAGGCAGGGTGCCTGCCTCGTGCCTCTGCTTCATAGAGAAACTCTTCTAATTGATGTTGTGTGTTTTTTACTGCCTAAGAATTTTGTATATAAAACATTTCCGCTTCCGCTCACGGCTTATCCACCGCAGTAGTACGCATGTGAAAATGATAAATTCTCAAAAATGTTGCGTTCACCATTCATATTTTTGAATTTAACGTTTTGTAATATAGATAAAACATATTAATAAGAAGGGTTTGATCGTATGAAATATTGCATATCGTCAGAGCTTGGAGGTGCGTTCTGCAATCTGCACAATATGTAGTTCGCAAATATGCACATACTGTGAAGGTTTGGACTTACCTTTATTATGTAAAGAATTTTACGACAACTCCTGTTCTGACTATTGATACTAAGTTATTAATTCGAAATATTGCATGTCATGACACCTTTGAGGTGTGGTTTGTACAATATGTATTTCGTAAACATGCACATTGTAAAGTTTTGGACTTATATTATATAACCAATTTTAACAACAATCACTGGTTTGATTACCGACTCTACATACACAGTTAAATGACACAAAACGGTACTAGCAATCATAGCAGCGGTTATAATAAAGAAATAATAGGCAATGTGTATATAAGGCCAGAGGGCCAACAGATGTGTTTATGTAGAGCAAACACTTGTATGCTTATTATGGAGATGCCATAAAAGAAAAGATCTATAAAAGATCCAACGGTAATTGTCTCAACACGGTTGTTCTTGTTCCATTTTGACTGAGGTCACAAAATATGTATAAAGATAAGGTCCTTAGTGAGTATGTTATAAGTGGTAATCAATTTCTTGTTAAACGTTTATCACAATAACAAAATAATCATTTATTTTATAGCGCTGTTACTTTGTCGTCACGTCAGTTTATCAAACCACAAATTGACCACAAAGTGTGTGAAATATTTATCGATATACAGTGACGATATAACTGGCCGTGAACCTTTCGTTGATGATGTTGATCTAATTAAGGTCTTGGGTTACGGATTTATCAAAACACCTGAGTACATTCACATCAAAGCTTGGGAACTACTATTTCTAATTGGTATAAAACTGATACTCATGATCAGAACAAAATTTACCACCTTAAAGTTAGTTGTCGGTTGGTAGTCGTAGGTGCTGTCTGAAATGGTTACCAAATCACTAAAAGCGGATCGCATAATTAATACAACGAGCGTTTTCTATAACAATTCTACATATAGTAGCTGCGCCCTTCCGCCCTCTTAAATTTTGTCATAAGAACATTATTCAAGGATAAAAAGTAGCCTGTGTATTATCCCAAATCTCATCATCTACGTTTTTATTGTACTATCAATGGCTAAGAATGACTCGTTGTGTGCTAAATGATAAGAACCATACCGTAACTGCTGATCCACCTAAGGCATAGAACTAAAGTTTCGACTACGCTGTGCTCGTCACTCATTGGGGATTGAGCCTCATTGTTGTACTATCAATGGCCAAGAATGACTCGTTGTGTGCTAAATGATAAGAACCATACCGTAACAGCTGATCCACCTAAGGCATAGAACTGAAGTTTCGACTACGCTGTGCTCGTCACTCATTGGGGATTGAGCCTCATTGTTGTACTATCAATGGCCAAGAATGACTCGTTGTGTGCTAAATGATAAGAACCATAAGGTAACAGCTGATCCACCTAAGGCATAGAACTGAAGTTTCGCGTGGGACTACGCTGTGCTCGTCACTCATTGGGGGTTGAGCCTCATTCATGCTGTAGTTTCACTTGCTACAATGCCCTTCAGACTCTAATACAAACAATTGCAGTGCACTTATTCGCATAATTAATATTATTGACTGAGTGAGCGAAGCGTCTTAGTTTCGAGATCTGCGAAATAAGGCTTTTGTCCCTCTGTCTATTTATTATCGGTAAGGTACTTATCTATACCATTCAGACTACATAGTCTGACTGTAGTATATTAATATAATACAATTTTAGTGTAAATACATATATTCCTCTCCGTCTTCATGATATGAACCCGTAGAATAGCAAATCGACCTCCTAGGACCAAGGGCACGCGAGTAATCGCTGAAACTTATAGCCCTATTTTGCTCAGTATATATAGGCCTATTGGAAAATGCAAGTACTTGAAATTTGGGTTAAATAGGACTTTCATTGTTAATTTTGCAAGCACAATTAATTTTTGGACAATAATTTGCATTATAATAAAGCAAATTCGGACTAACTCTGAAATCATTTATTATTTTCTTTATTGTAATTTTTTTACCAAATATGCACATATCCTTTTAAGGTCTATTAATCTCCGGTCGGTTGTTAGGTGTCAAAAGAACATTATTTTATGGATTCAATAAATTGTTCCAACATGCAACAATACTATTATAGAATTCATTAAAAGCTCTAAAACTATACTGATTCAATATAAAAAAATAATATTACGATATTACTCTGCTGAAATTAAACTGTCGAAAATTTAGGTCAAAAGCCCTTCGTTCACAAAATGTTTAACCTTCTGATTTTATTGCTTCAACTTATATAACAAAATGAGCATAAAAGTGAGCAGTTTATAGTTACAGCAAGTCAATCATAAAGGACTCATAAACAACAATTGGCTTATTAAGATATTTAAGAGTTATTTCATCAAATCATTAATTAGTGATCATTAACACTTTAAATAAAGGAGACTGTTATTTTCTCAATAACTTTTTCGATATATACAACTATTATTATAAACCGACAAATAAATAATGTATAAGGATCGAATACGTTAACTCGGGTTTCGAGCATAACAGTGGGCCGAGCACGAACATCTCTTTAAGTGTAACGTAATCGCAACGTTAACATATTTAGTACAAACTGTCATTTATCTAGTACAATAGTGGCACAGATAACTCATAAACGGTAGTGACAGTGACACTGAAAGTGACATTGACGTAAGTGACAGTTCGACGGAAAAAAATCTTACAGACACAGCGCGACCGTCGCAGCGCCAGTTACGTGCTGTGGCCCGCGCTCGCCGCTGTGCACAAGAGTGACTCCCAGAAGAAGAACTTCAAATAAGTTCGAAACTGGTCGGAGAATATTTCCGGTAAATATTACGCGAGTCCTAGCCGGTTTTAAGCGTAATTATGAACATAACTCGCGATAGTTTTCTATCTCAAATTGCTAACCGTTACGGCACGGTCATAGTAAACAAAGTGAAGGAGAATATTTCCGGTAAATATTACGCGAGTCCTAGCCGGTTTTAAGCGTAATTATGAACATAACTCGCGATAGTTTTCTATCTCAAATTGCTAACCGTTACGGCACGGTCATAGTAAACAAAGTGAAGGAGAATATTTCCGGTAAATATTACGCGAGTCCTAGCCGGTTTTAAGCGTAATTAGATAACTCATAGTTTGTACTGAATACGTACACGATACGATAACGTTAGAAGATTTTCGTGCTCGGCCCACAGACGTTCATGATGAAAGCGAGTGCACAGCGGCGTCTGCGATCTCCCGGCTGACTCTTTTGTTATGCATCAATAATATTCCCATAATGATTAATGGTAATTGAACAGTTAAAAATCTATAAGATAATGATGATATGGTGAAAATATATAGACAGATAGAAGACAATACTCCCTGTATCACTATATTAAATAAACATAGTTACCATATTTAGGTTCTTTTGAAAAGGAGATCTATACAGGGTGTTTGGTAGAGGGACCGACAAACCAAATGAGCGTGTTCGGGGGCCCACTTGGAGAATACAAGTTCGCCAAAAAAAATCCCCGACACCCCAATTTTTTTAAACTAAATCAGTTAATTAGCTCAGTTTTGTATCCAATTTTGCTTTGCGTGGCCTGAAAATGTATTAGAGACCAAATTCAACTAAAAACATCCGGTCTAAAACAGATTTTACAAATGTTATGGTGGTAAATAGGTACAATTTCAGAGAAAAAGGGAAAAATCACAAAAAAAAGTTAAACATATTGTCGGGGATTTTTTTTGCCCAACTTGTATTCTCCAAGTGGGCCCCCGAACACGCTCATTGGGTTTGTCGGTCCCTCTACCAAACACCCTATATACAGTGCGTTTTCGCAACACAACTACTGGTGGCGACGACGTGACAATCGCTATAATTTTTCTACCGACTTCCTAAAAGGTGGAGGTACTCAATTTGACTGTTGTATGTTTTATTTTTATTTTTTTATGTTTGTTACCTCATACCTTTCGACTGGGTGAACCGATTTCTAAAACTCTTTTTTTATTACTTTTTCTTTGTTTGAAAGCTGGTGTTCCATGTAAATTTTATCAAATTCGGTCCAGTAGTTTTTGGGTTACACTCCAATAACTGATTTTCACCAAAGTAATAGAATAGAAGTCGGTGTTAAATTTTTCAAATTGCACTTGTTATAACAGAAAAGAAACTTGATCATCATTGATTTGGAGCAAATCGCCCAATAATATCATTGATTTCGTTTATTTTTCCAAGACATGTTTTTTTTCAACTTTGATGTGTGTAGTAGATTATTAACCGATGCAGGACTGTGCAGAACTGTGCACGAATGTAGACAGAGTGTACAAAAGCATGAAACGTTGTTATTGTGTTCTCATCATCAATCAATCTAGAAAGTTTTAGTAATCCAATAGTTTACTAGAACGTGGCAGAAGGAGGACTTAAGTGACTTGACTATAAATACTTACTTATCTTGAAGAATCCTATCCTACTACCTACTAATATTAGAATACGAAAGTTTGTGAGTATGGATGTATGTATGTGTGGATGTGTGGATCTTTGTTACTCATTAACGCACAAACGGCTAGGGAAATTTTGATGAAATTTGGTATGGAGGTAGATGAGGCACTGGTTTAACACATAGGATACTTTTCATCACCATCATCATCATCCATCACCAAGCGGCTGAAAAAGCGTAATATGCTCGGGCACAGCATAGACAAAATAATAAGATCTCCGTCTACGTCAAGATTGTAATGATGACAGTTCTGTCAAAGTTTGTGTCAGTTTCTGATAGCTTAGTCAAAAGCCAAGTCAATTTGACAGCTCGATACACTAGACGTGCTCGGCGACCGTCAAGGGTGATGAAATGTAATGACAGTTTTATTTCCATGGTGATTAATTTTATATTTGTATGTACGTAAGTTCTGTGTTTTATTATTAATGCTCATTTAACCGTCGGCGACCGTCAAGGGTGATGAAATGTAACACAATTACCGCCAAGGGTGATGAAATGTAATGACAGTTTTTTTCCATGGTGATTAATTTTATTTTATTATTATTGTTTACTGATTGATAGACTAAGTATTTAAATGTAATCAAATAATACTATTACAGCAATTGCGTTTGATAATGTACATATTTTTTTGGTATAAAGATAGATATGCCCTTGGAGCAATTATAAGCTACTCGAAATACTAATCCTGCGCAGTCGCGGGCACCAGCTAGTGGTCAATAATTGGACTCATAACACTGGAAAAAATCATGCGCTGTTGTTGAGCCTCTTCTAAAGCGATTGTGATGAGTAACAATCATTTCATTTAAATTTCAGTTTTACCATATATTATTTATATTATTTTACAGTGGAAAAGTTCCAAACATGTTGTTTCGTTGAATGAACATAATTGACCTTTGCACGTTGGCTTGAAGCAATAAACAAAAGTCATCCAAAAATAACAAACAACTTTCCATTTTTTTTTTCAATAAATACTCACCATAAACATTCCAATAAACACTTACTTGATTCAAATCCTGCCTTACAAGAATCTAGTGTCCCAATATAATAGGCGTAGTCTCAACTGCCCACACTCTCAGTTCACCATGTTTGGTTTATCTTGTTTGTTACTTCTTAAAAATTTTATTTGTTAACGTTTATTGTTTAAGCACAATACAAACTCTTGATAGCACTGGTAAAGAAATAACTACTTTTAAATTTAAATCCTCTTTGGTGCAAGTTGAATTTCCTTTATGTAAAGAGAACAGCACTTAAGAACTTAAGAAAATTAATAAAATACAACAGCGATACGACAAAAAATTTCTATATATTATGCACCTTATTTTGAGCAACAGCAGAGATATTTTTATATCGATGATCTTTATTTGGTTTAATCCCATTTTCGTAAGCATTTGGTGTAATACCTACAACGACTCGGCTATTAAACTCAATCCGTTTGTAGATTGTTAGTTACTATGTATATACCAACGCTCCATAATTATCCGTTATGTCTTTATTTCAATTTATACATGTAACTTACAGACTAAAATCCAACACAATAATATGGCGCAATTAAGCCAGACCAGGAACAGTAACCTGAATCTGCGTCAAATATGTTATTTAAACTACTCGTTGAACTGGTATAAGTAATAAGCTTATCCATTACAAATATAATATAAATCCGATGAGCTGATTCATGGTTCATTCACAAACTGTCACATTTATATAATACTAGCCACTTTCCGCAGTTTTATCCGTTTTGTGATGGATGATGATGATTAATCAAATATGTTACTCAGAAATAATTTAGCTTTATATCGAGGCAAGATTTTTAAAATTGGTTAATTAGGTTTTGAGTTTATACATTACAAACAAACAAACAATCAAATCCTTTCTCTTTATTATTAATGTAGATTAGTGTAATCAGCTTTCTCTAAGTACCACTATTTCCTTATAACTCGTACTAATTATTATTATAAATTTATGAAATTTCATTGAAACTTCAATGTCAGTGTTACAAAGAAAAAACCTACTGTGGTCAATTGAGAGTGTGGTCAGTTGAGACTAAACTTATTAGTATAAGTATGCAAACAACGTATTCGTCACGTATTGTTAACACAGTGTAGGCAGATCTGTACAGTAACAAAGCTTACTAAGTATCTGAAAAAATATACATTTAGACATATCATTTCTCTATCATGAATTAAGTCCACTGCATTTAAATTTACGATACTAATGGACACCTACAGAATACTGATATTTTTTTAAATTACAATCGTATTGATTATAAGACTTTGCTATGAAGCATAGAAAAATATACCTTTTCATCACACCTATTCGAAAAGGACAATGGGTTTCAGAGGGTAGCTGGAGCAAAGTTCGATTGGCGTTCCCATGGCCGTTTTTCAAGCAGTCTTCCGATTGGTCCATTGAAGTCTAGTAAGCTATGCCATGGCCCTTCTGATAAGTGCATCGAAATCTAGACGGTTATGCCCCGTTAGCAGAGTTCTGCAGTCTTTATAAATGTACATTATTTTAACATATAATTTAATCAATTTATCCGATATAAACATATTGTTTTCTGAATTATTTGTTTTATTTATACTGTCAACCCATTTTATACCTACATATTAGTTACGAGACGTACTCTTTATTTTTCTCAAGGGTAGTGATGAAATATAGTGTCTGCCACTCGGGGTTAAGATATTTTGTGTTCGGGAGGCGTAATTCCTCGCTGCGCTCAGGATAATACTTTAGTTAAAGTCCCTTAAAATTGGGAATCTACTATACAATTCGCTATATAATATTCTACTATATACTATACGCTTCGCTCTGAATTCAAAACAACGCTCATACAACAAAATGTTACTTTGCCTTCTTGTAACACAAATTGATATAATTATTAACGGTACAAATTATTATTTCCCGATTTCTATCAACACACATTTTGATGATTTACAAACAGCCAATACTAATAAAGTTACGAGCTTCATTACTGTCAATATAGCCACCGTATCACGTCACTTATTCTCGTAAATTATACAACAATCGTAGTCAGTCCAGTCGTGTGAATATTTTAACAGAACTAGCTTTTTATGCGATTTAGCAATTGGATACTCCCAGATTTTGCAACACCACAGAATATCAAAGGTCGTGTGAGAGGTGGGACTGGTGTGACAGATACATTGCTCATTCATTACTACCTTATTTAGACTGTGGCATAACGCGAATAGAGCCTAAATAATTCAATAAAATCGGCATATTTGGTACTGTTAGTAGGTATTAAGAGATAGACAGAATGATACATTTTTATCACAATACAAGCTGTTATTATATTAAAAAAGTTGCTCTCACTTGATTAGCTTTTTTTTGTCTTATCATCAATGAGGACTAGGTTATCGGTTCCTCATCGCTTACTAGATGGCGTTGATAGAAGTTGGTATTCGTATGAAACGTGTAACGTTCACGCATTTTTTTATTTAATTGAAATTAACAGACAACAAAAGTTTATTAACCTGGCAACTGAAATAATTAGGTCACATCCAGTGACACTCCATCTGTCCTCAAGGCAAATCTAATGAAATACAATAGATCAAAATCGTTTGAGCCGTTGACTACGGACTACGGTCAAACACATAACCTTTCTTTTAGGCTTCGCCACAGTCCGGTAAAAAGACATATCCCGAAAATTTATAACATTCTAATGACCGACTTTATACTCTCAGAACAATTATGACAAAATTTTCGTAGTTCACTCGTCTGTTCTTACTTACCCAAGACCGTCAACGCCATCTCTTGGCGGTTCTAAGCATTACGTTTATATATCACTGGAAAATCCGCATTGGAACGCGCATTCTTACGGCTGGGATGTTTTCGGATGCCACTAGACCGAAGGAACTTTAAGGAAATGGCAATTCTAACATTGCCAGCGATTGTGATTTTTCAAGTGGTTCTGTTTGTATCGATTTAATCTTGCAACAGAAGCAATATAAGCCAGAAGTCGAAGCAACAGACGCTCTATCGCTAAATCCTGCAAGCTAATCACATAATAAGCCCTGCCACCAGATTCATTCACGATATTTTTTAAGCTCCAAATACAAACATAATCGTTAATTTAAAGGTCAATCGAAAACAAAACATGAAAAAGAATAGGACTAAATTTTCATATAATGTAGCTTGTAATAATAATATATTATAGCTTGTATAATTTATTTGAGATAATATAACTAAAATTAGACAACCCGGTTAGGTCAGTTGATATGATGCAAGCGCGAATCCAACGTTGTGGGCACCATGGGCATGCCCACAATCCTGATAGGTCAATGGGTTGATGATATTATCTCCAATGCCATAATCAAATAAAAGAAAAACAATGCACTATCATGTTATGTCACATTTTCGACCTACATATTAGCTGTTTTTTTTTGGCACATGAATTGGATAAAAGAGACGTCAGTCGCTTTTCTAATTTTATTCGTGAGCGAACAAGCTAACATTTTACAGATTTATTATACTAGTGTTAACCCCACAGCTTCGCCCCGTAAACACTTTTAACAAAATCTTGGCACTTTGACACTCTGAGTGTCAAATATTTTCTAAAGATCTCTTTTGTACGAATGCACTATACGGATGAATGAGTTCATACGCTGACTCGCACATGGCCAATTTTCTGGTAGCTGTGACTACAACCTTTATTGATGGCAGGGTCCACGCCTGGTATGTAGGAATTTACCCTGCCTTCGATGCGTGGAGTTCCAGGACCTATCCCTGACCAGGGCTTACATTTGTGCGATGAGCAGAAATGCTGCTTCTCCAGGTTGGGATGTTTCTGATGTGTTTATTTGTGTGGATGTCTTCCGCTACGAAGGGAATCCTAGTGCAGTAAATCCTAATGTGTTTGTAAAGGAGTAAATAGATTATATGTGTAGAATGATGTGTTTTGGAATCAAAATTAAAATATAAAACACCCTGTATGTATAATACTTGGCGGTTGTTAGCATATGACCGACTTTTCAACTCGTCGAGATGAGGACAACATCGTATTTGTAGTTGCCAATTATAAAATTCGCAGATATCAGCGTAACAGTGAAAGTCTTGACGTAAGAACAGATGTCAATGCAGACTTACCTATATTTTCAATGAGGTGCTTTATAGAAACAACTCGAGTGTGATGTTTTTTGTTAATGTTTTTAGGTTATATCTATACTATATTCATCTTCTTTTATAAACGTCAATAGCTGTTCGTTAGTCTCGCGCACACTCGACGGCTTGACCGATTTGATTTAGTTTTTTATTTTGATCGTGTTTACAGGGGTGTGGTTCAAAACTAAAAAATAATCATAATCATCGTTATCACCACGCAGGTAAACCGCGGCGCGCAGCTAGTAATATTATAAAGAAGAAAGCTTTGTATTTTTAGTTGTATGTTTGTAACAAATAAACTCAGAACTTCAAAAAATATTTACAAATAATATGCTTCATTACCTCTGAGTAATATAGGCAATACATTTTGATTCATTATCATCATTATCCATCACCACGCGGGTGAAAACGCGGAGCGCAGCTAGTCAAAAATATAAAGGTCATTATTATTTTAAAAATATTTTTTACATTTAAAACCAGATTCTCTACGAGAATTTTTATCAATATTCATCGCGAAGTGTCATCTATCAACTTGTCACCCGTGTTTAAACTCCTTGTTTTTTAATGTGATTTAGTAACAGGCGCTCTGTTGATAAATGGTGCTATTTCTTTAAAATATTGAGAGTTTTTGAGGTAAAAACTTCTTAAGGCGCGTTGAGCACTTTTTGGGTGAACAAAAATCATGGGATTTGCGTCATCGTCGCCGCACGCTTCAAGTTACTTAGTTTTCATTTCAAGCTGCTGTCCCCCAAAGACTACCCCACATGTTTATTTTTTGTTCCATCCTTAAGCTAAATATGTTGTGTGTAATTTGTCCGTTTGCATCGCTATTCAAGAACAGCATCAGGCTGATACAGTTCTTGAATACCCATACGATACTATCGGATAAGTATTCCCTGCAAAAAAGCATTACAATGACGTATTCCAAAAGCATCGCGTCATTTCTTAATACGGTAGGAAGCTATCTCGACTGAAGACACAGAATGCTTAAGGGACGGCAAACACGTTTGCGATATTTGAAAAACATGTCAGATCGTAAGGAATTGCCGTCCAATCTGCCTTGTTTGGACTTCAAGATGCCGAAATCAACGACCCTAAAGCTTTGGAACGGTTTTAAGAAGTCTTCAGAGTATCTGGTCAAAATATCACACGCTTTACAGATTCACAATTAAGATAAATATCAAGAATTGGATAGGTAGCTATTATGTGGGTCCTACCACGTGGATTTCGTATGGAAAATAATTCATATGGGTATTAATCATAATAATCATCATTAATCATAATAATAATAATCAGCCCATTTTGTTCCCACTGCTGGGACTCGAGCCTTCCTCTCAGAGAGAGGAGTTTGGCTATATGTGGGGGGTACATGGGTATTACAGATAGGCTTTAAAAAAAGGCGTTGGAAGTCGGTAGAAAACATGAACATAGTGACACCAAAGTTATATGATTCTAAGTGAATCGATTCTAAAAATTCTTTTTTTTTTTTGAGTTTAAATTAAGTTAGTAATTAAGTAAGTATAAAGTTAAGTAAGTAATTAATTAATTTATTAATAAAGAGAGTTTAAATTTAACTTGTTGAGTCAAGACATGATTCGTGCAGTTTTTTATGAAAATAATTCCTGTAGTAGTTGTTGGTTTGTTTATGCATGGAGTAGCTGCATTGGCTAACAAAAAGAACCTGAAAAAAACTGCAAAGTAGAGAGGAATATTCTGACAGTTGGAATGAGTTTTTTTTTCCTTTTTCAGAGTGATGACAAAAATCTAGATTTTTTTCTATCTATCTTTAATTGAATCTAGAGTCTAGTATATGAATGAGTCCATTAATACTTTATACATATAAATACTCTATACAGATATAGAATAAAACTGATGGGTATGTTATTAACTCCAAAATAACAGCTTTTCACTAAATGCATAAAGTTTGTATGGTACTTACAAAAAAAACATATTTTTGTCTGTATTTCTATCTATTAGCTCCGACTAATCTCTAAAATTACCGATTTAAACGGGATTTCACTTGATGTTATAAGTAATAACTTAGGCTAAAAGGTAACACTATATACTAATAATATAAGAAAAAAACTCTGTTTATCTGACTGTTTGTTACCTTGTCGCGCCTAAACGGCTGAACTTTGGTAAGGTTATAGATTTGGTCCCGGGGAAGCACATAATGATACTTGTCATCACCACTATCATTATCCATCACCATGCGGGTGAAACCACGAAGCGCGGCTAGTAAATAAATACGAATAAACAGAAGCTTGTTAAAAACTATATACTAATATATAATAATAATATATAATAATAATACCATATATAATAGATAGATAACACTTTATTGAGACACCATATTTATGACTTAATATTAGAAAATAAAATAAAAAACAATGCTAAAAACTAGGTGCAACAATGGGCCGTCATATAATACTCATAGAAACTTGATATATTACTTATGACGTTACATCACCGTATTCAATAGTCAAGAAGTGATTTATCGTGTTTTCTGTTTTTACAAGTATGTTGCGAAAATGTATATTCCCATGCCGTAAAGAAATCAGGTGTCAGAAACATTGGCAGCCGTATCTTTTCTCAATTAGTGTTGTTTATTTCACACACTAGATTTCTGAACTCGCACGCATGCGCATTATTTATTAAGCAATTACAATTTGTACCTCCCATGACTTACGTGGTGTTAATTACATAGTTGCAACTATAAAATGTATGAGACATGTAGCTACTATTAGGTACATGTAGGCCTAGATTTATTATTTGCATAGCCCTTGGAGGTTGCGATAAATACAAAAATGCGTTCTTGTAGGACTAATAAGGTGATGTTCAAAATCGACAAGAGATGGCGTTCAACGATTCCAACATGGAAAAACAATATCGACGTTGGTTGATAAATGACATATACAGATTTTTCATATTTTTTATATAATAATATTATAAAATATAAAAAATAATCATGTGAATTGATCATAGTTTTCTGATTCTGTTCTAATGTTTCTCAATAATTTTAGCAGTGTTATCCATATTACTGTGAGCAGCTTTATCAACGCCATCTAGTGAGCGACATAGATACCGAAAAATAACTAATAAAAACTTCTTGGTCAAAACTACTGCAAAAGATACATACGTACCTACAAAACCGTCACTAGTGCCTAATCTCATTCGTTTCTGAAAAAATAACAGAAATAGTATTTTATTTGTAACTTACTTTCAATCAGGGCTGGTTCATGGTGTGATTGTTACTTTAAGGTTATGTAATGTAGAAAAAACAGCTAAGTACCTACTACGGAACTCCATAAGCACGGTAATGATATATTACCGTGCCATAAGCATACCCTGACATGCTTTTAGCAAGTTGTATAATATTTTAAAGAAGTGCAAGATCAACCAGTGTCCTGAACATCAAGTGATATGAAAAACAAACTATATCATTAATTATAAAGCAACCAGTAGTTACGGATCCTCATTATTATGGGCAGGTACGAATAACCCATAATCATAGCCATAATCAAACCATCGTAAATGGAACTTCCACCGCCGGAAATGAAGCTGATTTCACGGACCCTTGACCCTTCCAGTGCAATGATCTTATAAAAAGTCACTCTCATGAGCTATTTATAAATTGTGTGTCAGTTAACTATATGAAATTCTCGCAGTGTAGATTGCCTTATCATTCACAAGTGATGAACTAGGTGAAGCAACGTTTGGTCGGTCACGATTTTGGATGGGTGACCGCGAGTAGCATTTTTCAACTGTATTGTGTGGTCCCGACTGTATGTAAAAATTGTTGGTCTGTAGTAAGAATTAGCACAGCAGTCGTTAGGCAGTGTCCGGAGCCCTTCGGCCGGCTTGAAAATTTCAATTTCTGGCAAGTAGCCGATCCACCAAGCCGCAAGCCGCGTGGTGGATTTTGGCCTAACTCCTCACTCTGAGGGAAAGGCTCGAGTCCCAACAGTGGAAACAAGGCTGATTATGAATGTTCGCGTAATTAACTAGTATCACGTAATTTGAAAAATATACGGTAAAGTATGATCGTTCGAAATAGATTTTACATGTATTGTACGAAAAACTTTTGTGTTAGTTCGAAATTTATAATACCTACCATATTTGGAATGACTTCACATACCACTCGAAATTCAGTGTTTAATATATAGTAACAGAATTGATGTTCCTTTATATGCCCGCATATTTTTCATATACATTTTATTGGTCCAAACATAAACGTGCAAGATGTCATCGGCAACGCGTTTTCAATACGAACATCACATTACGTTACATTACAAGAACAGTAGAACTGTTTGTGAATGAGTTCGTCGGTGAAAATACTACCACATCTCTTTCTACCGTGAAGCAGTAATGTACGCGATAGTGCGTTTTGATTGGAAGGTATAGTTGCCGGTGAAATTACAGGCACATGAGACCTAACAACTTAATGTCTCAGGGTATACCCTGCAGTGCAGTCCGTCACTTATGAGATAACTAATCTGTTCTAGCCTGAGGTTACCTTTTAACATCAGGTAGGCCTCGTGCTTACACCGTTTCCAAAATTAAAAATGATTAAAAAAAGTATTTATTGTATGGAAAATTTATTGATTCAGGCGTTACTTTGCGGAAATCCATTATCAAAAAACGATATTAAAAAATATTTAGTGACACTTCCGCTGAAAAAGTTTTTTTCAGCGGAAGTGTCACTAAATATTTTTTAATATCGTTTTTTTATTTATTGTATTTTATTACGTAAAATTATGCTGATACCGGCCCTTATTCCTGTGCAAACATCCTCAGCATTCTTTACCTGCAAACAAATAAAAAGTTTATATGAATACACATAAAATTGGTCAGGCAACTTACGAAAATGCATTAAAATTGAGATAAGGTGACAGGTTGAGAATACCCCGTTATTTCGCGTCGAAAAAACGGTAATTTACAAAATACTCTCGCGTCTTTTGAAAACCCGGTTTATGCGAGAATCAATATGTGAAGAGTGTTTATACGAGTACTGCGTCATGTTATTGGATTTATTAAAATATGATTAACGTTGCAATAATAACAATTGACAGGCCTGTTGGTCTAGTGGTTAGTGACCCTGACTGCTATGCCGGAGGTCGTGGGTTCGATTCCCACCCAGGACAAATGATTGTGTAATGAGCACGATCATTTGTTCTGTGTCTGGGTGTAATTTATCTATAATATGTATGTATTTAGAAATATATAAGTATGTTTATCAGTTGTCTAGTACCCATAACACAAGCTCTGCTTAGCTTGGGACTAGATGGCGTTGTGTGATAGTTGTGGAAAAAAAAAAGAAAATAGTTGATGATCGCACATGTGATGACAATTTTACCGCTTGGTGAAGTTAGCATTGATGGCGTTTTTATGAAAGAGTAACTTTTCACTATTTAATATTG
The DNA here is from genome assembly GCA_917880725.1 of Selenia dentaria. Classification (NCBI taxonomy): domain Eukaryota; kingdom Metazoa; phylum Arthropoda; class Insecta; order Lepidoptera; family Geometridae; genus Selenia; species Selenia dentaria. The sequence goes on along the minus strand of OU862888.1, from coordinate 10,842,566 downwards.
AGAACTATAATGCCGTTTAGCAAGACGGACTGACAAGGAAAAATATTTGCATGAAGATCCTGTGCTGTCATCGTTTCTTCTAGGCCGAAAATTCGAGAAGTAAGTTCATCTTAAGTAGAATGAAAATAAATGGCGCAATTAAGAGGATTGCATAGTTAGTACTTTCCATGCTAAAAGAGAAAACTCTTTTTTACCTCTCAACATTGTCCGATTTCAGTGTTTTTTTTTTCATGGCATCATGACATTGTTTACAATGCCCGTACGGTTTGATTTTTTCAGTATTTTGAAGTTCTAAAAAAGGAAATTTATAGTACTTTAAAATACTGAAAAATCAAAACGTACGGGCATCGTAAACAATGTCATGACTCCATGAAAAAAAAACACTAAAATCGGAGAATGTTAAGAGGTAGAAAAGAGTTTTATACTACACCTGCTCGGAAAGTACCTTGATACTTTATCAAATTTACGGTAGAAAGTACGTCATTGCATATCGAACAAATATGCGGCGAGAAAACGCATCTGAGCGGGAGAGAAAAGTGTATGAAAATCCATTTCTTACGTGGTTTTTCTTTTTTAATTTTGGGTAAGACTATGCGCTGGTAACCTAAATATAAAAAGCCAAAAAGTTTTTACAGTGAGTTTTTATCTCCAAGTTCGCAAAATGACACTGGCCACTAGCTGTGTGTTGGATGGTGTCAAACAATTTGAAAAAAGAACATGTGAAAATTGCAGACGCCATTGGCGCCATTTTCAATTTGTGTGTTGTATGAGGATTCAGTTTTCGTAGAAAAGTAAAATAAAACTATCAAAATGATAAGTAGTGATAGTGATGATGAAGATTTTTTAACTCCGCCGCAGTTGAAGGAAACAGCAAAAATACTGATTGATAACCTTTTACCACAGAAATCAATTAAAAAATATAATAAAACTTATGACGATTTTTTGCAATGGAAAAGTGAAAAAAATGCGGCATCTTTTTCTGAAACTGTTTTTCTAGCTTATTTCAGTGAAAAAGCGCAAAAATACAAACCAAGTACGTTATGGTCTATGTACTCAATGTTGAAAAGTACTATATTGACAAGAAACGACATAAATATTCAAGAATACAAAAAACTTACAGCATTTCTGAAAAGAAAGTCGGAGGGATTCCGTAGTAAGAAATCAAAAGTGCTTACTACAAAGGATGTTTATTCCTTTTTGCAGAATGCTCCAGATGACAAATATTTGTTGATGAAGGTAAGTTTATGAACAAAATGCACTGGTTTAAAATTTATTACGTACCTATTTATGAGTAGAAATCTACTAGGTTTTCATGTTTGATATTTTTGTTTACAGGTTATTTTGATTTTAGGAGTAAATGGGGCCTGTCGTTCGCAAGAACTTGTGGATATGACAACAGACGATATCGAAATCCTCGAAAATGGAATAATCGTCAATATTCCTAACACAAAAACCAAAATTCAGCGATCATTTGTTATATCGGGCTTTTATGAGATAGTGAAGAAATATAACGAAATTTGCCCCAGTGACCCCAAAACCAATCGGTTTTTACTACAATATAAAAACAAAAAATGTACGAAACAAGTAATTGGGAAAAACAAAATAAGTACTGTGCCAAAATAGCTTCGTACCTTAATTTACTCAATGCACTAGAATATACTGGCCACTGCTTTCGCAGAACTTCAGCGACTATTCTTGCCAATACTGGTGCTGATTTAACCACAATAAAACGTCACGGTGGTTGGAAATCGTCCGCTGTTGCAGAAAGCTACATAGAGAATTCCGTAGAAAACAAAACACGAATAAATAACCAAATATCGGGATCGATTAATGTGCATCAAGACTCATCTCCTCAACCATCAACGAGCGCGGCGATGCCAGATGCCACTCAGCAGCCAGTTGCCCCTTTGGCACCACAGCCTTCTACGAGCGCAGTGCCAACAGCACAGCCAGTTATTCCTCCTACATTATCGCAAACATCTCAAACAAACATTAATGGAAAAAGTGTTACATTAAGCTTCACTAACTGCAACAATTTCAATATAAATTTCAATTAGTAAAGATTTAGTTTTTTATTTTCCTCGTAGGTGTAGTATAAAGCACTATGTATCACTCGAGAGAAAGTGCGATTCCCGATCTCGGGTGTTTTAAAGCCCTCGCCTACGGCTCGGGCTTCAAACGACACCCTCGACGGTAATCGGTCACTTTCTCCTCTCGCTGAACAATGTACTATTCTCTTTTAGCACGGAAAGTACTCAAGTTATGCAATCCTCTTAAGCCTCAGGTCAAACTTAAAACGCCAAAACTTTAAAACATATTCTGGGGTTATACAGTTATATAATTTATTGTCATTAGCAATAATTTAATTTCGCAATTTATCACTTGTATCTATATAATATTTTATTGCTTGTTTACATAAATACAATTTAACATTATAAAACCAGAGCATCATATATATCAAATCTTTTGTTATTATATTTTATTTTCGCAATAATATTTTACGGTTTACATTTTTAAACTTAATATTATACAAAATAAAAATTACTGCTGTATTTTCACTTAAATGAATGTAAGTTTAACAGAACAACAATAATTTCAAAGTTTGTATCGAGACATTTACATTACATATTTATAGGGGTTAAATGTAATGACCAATAAAAATACTACGACACCCTAAGCTTTCTTACCAAAAACAACTTAACATTTGGTACTAGCTGTTTTATCTGGGATTGCACTTCAAAATATTCTTGGAGACCAAATTTAGTAAATGTCTTGCTTCTGCTCGCAACTTCATCCGTAGAGAGTTTTTTTCAAGTTATGAATTATTCCCTGCCACTACGTGTGATATTTGACAAAAGTTCAGGTAGATGCCGTTTTTTACACGTATTTCTTTACAAAGTGTTTTTCACAAATTCGGAAGCGAGCACTGAAGTAACCAAGCTAAAGAGCTCACATGTGAACATGACACTTAAAACTAGCCATGGGAGAAACAGTCCTGTCGCAAATCAACTCCAGCAGATTTCAAAGTTTGGTCCTGGGACATAAATAACGGTTCTTCACAAAACTTTATTTGGGAATATTTATCTCTTAATCCAAATCTTTAATTTGATATTTTATTTATCTTTTAAATCCAAACGGATGAACATTTGGGATTAGTTGTACACGCGGTTCTCTTTGGCCGAGCCAGTTTATATTTCGGCCTCAATAACATTGCGGTTCCATTGCACAATTTTGGAGGCAGTACATTTCTAAGCTACATAACAGGAGCATCTACGTGCAGCATAAGCTGTGACACGGAAGATCCGGCAGATTGAGAGAGTTTCAAAATTCAAGAGGATAATTTAATATAATTTTTTCACCTTCGAACGCATTGATCAGCATTTCGTTGATTGCAGCGGCTTGGTCGTCTTTGGGAGTCAAAATGACTCTCTCAAATAACCACTCTATCGGTGTGTCTTTAATATTTAAACATCAGGATATATTGTATCTAAAAGTTCCTGAACTGTTGAGACTATAGTACATGACTCTTCTGGTATTTGTATCCATCTATTTGTGGAAAGTTTCCATTGCCGATTTGATCTGTTGAAGATTTGATAGTCTATCAGCAGAAACTTCACCTCTTTATTCTCATGTATTCGCGTATTATTTGCATTTAGAGAAAAAAAAATATCAATACAAAATTATAAAAACGTTTTCTTGAATTTTAATGTTTTATACAAAGTTTCAGTTTCATACCCTTTCCCCTAAGTCATCCGTTTATAAATATAAAATAACTGTATTTATTATTTTAAATGAAATATCTTAATACAAATAAATTTTCACAAAAATAATGTCAAAGACAATATATTACCATACAATGTTTCATCCCCCTCGTTACCCTAATCATCCCTGTTAAAAAAAATTAAGAGCGTCAGTAGTTATTTTAAATGATCTACAAATGAATTACAAATTTTCACAACACAAAACTTTCATGCAAAAGTTTTCACCGGTTATAGCAGGTCTTTATTTTTTACAGTTTAGGAAAATGTTAATAAATACTACTCAGCCCTAATTTATATCATATTCTACATTTTATCAACCAGTAATATTAGAGTTTTTCTTAACTTTTACCTGCACTGTAAAGATATATTTTATTAGGTTCATTTTTATTTTCTAGACTTTGCTTGGTCAGTTTATTTATTTGTACCTAGGGTTAGCATTAAAGTATTCAAGTTTTGTGCATCCTTATTATCACGGCCCTAGTTCTATTATTTGATTTTAATCATTAAATGTTTTGTAATGGTAAAATGAAATAAACATTATGTAGAATACTTCATACAAAATAAAAAAGTCAAGACAGAATGACGTAAACAGAGAAGTGAGGCCGGTAAAACTACGCCTTGCCGTTTACATACAACACGTACAACTAAGCTACGCCTTGACTCGTCAGTCGAACTTTCGCGTCGCGTGGAAGCAACACGTAAAATTGGAATTATCATTAAATTTATTAATTTTTAATATTTTTTATTAATATTAGTTTAATTCGAATTATCATGATAGCACCGATGCATGCACATGTAGTTTAGAAAACCGGCCTCACTTCTCTGTTCACAACATTATATCTTAATTTTTTGATTTAATCTGAGTAGAATACCTGTTAATTTTTTTTAATGTTATATTTTTATTAATGTTATATATTCTAGTAGGGTATAGTTAATAATATACCTAGTTAAAATATATAGTTAATAATTATAAACCCAGCATGTTTAAAATTAACAACTACAAATGACAAACAACACATTCTATAACCATCGTAATTTACTACAATATCAAAGTATGTGTCAACATACATAATATATGTCATTGTATACGATATTACGAGTTTTACGTGTTGAAACAAAACAAATGTTTTTTATGACAAAATACCACCGTGATGCGTCATATTTAAATACGTACAACTGCATACCTCAGTACTAACTGTGAAATTAAAATGTAATAAAAAGAATTAATTACTGTATCGAAAACGGTTAACTGAGTAATGAGTTAGGTCTGATTATAACCAATTGTTAGACTCAAATGCACACTTGTGCATTAACCAACGTGGTTAATGACAGCAAGTTGCAAGCAATCAATAACATTACGAGTACAATAATTATATTTGTATTTGATTTGTCTATGGTAACGCTGAATCCAACTCGGCTGGGCAGCGTTCCGGAAACTTCGCGAAATCTTCTCGTCAAAAATACCTCAGTGCCTCAAGACAAGAGTCTTCGACCAATATCTGTTACCAGTGATGACTTATAGCACTGAAACGTGGTCTCTTACTATGGGCCTCATAGATAAGCTCAAAGTCGCACAACGAGCTATGGAGAGGGCTGTGCTCGGGGTTTCTCTACGTGATCGAATCAGAAATGAGGAGATCCGTAGAAGAACGAAAGTCACCGACATAGCTCAGAAGATTAGCCAGTTGAAGTAGCAGTGGGCAGGGCACATAGCACGCAGAACAGATGGCCATTGGGGCCGAAAGGTTCTGGAGTGGAGACCACGGACCGGCAAGTGCAGCGTAGGTCGTCCACCGACACGGTGGACAGACGACCTGATTAAGGTTGCAGGACGACGTTGGATGCAGGCCGCTTCCAACCGATCCTTTTGGAAAATGATGGGGGAGGCATATGTTCAGCAGTAGACGTCCTACGGCTGAGATGATGATTAACGCTGAATAGCATCGCAAACCAAGCAGGTTTATGTGGGACGGAGCAAATACGGAAGAAAGTACTATTTCGGTAACACTCATATTCTCTCAGTTTGAAACATAGACAAAATAAAAAATCCAAGACAGAATGTTGTGAACAGAGAAGTGAGGCCGGGTAAAACTACGCCTCGCCGTGTACATACCTACATAATTTCATACAACACGTAAAACGAAACTACACCTTGACTCGTCAGTTGAATTATAGCGGCGCGTGGAAGCAACACGTAAAAGTTTTAATTATCATTTAATAAAAATGCATTTATCAATAATCAATTTTTAATAATTTTAATTTAATTTGAATTATCATGGCAGTACCGATGCACGCACATCTTAGTAGAAAACCGGCCTCACTTCTCTGTTCACAACATTCTGTCTTGTTTTTTTATTTTGTCTGAGGTTTAAAAATGTTAGATGCGCATAACTTCAACTAAAAGGCAAAATAAGAAGAATTTGATTTATACATATTTTGTGTTGCGATATCTACTTAAACATACACTCTAATTTGGTTAAAAACAAAAACACGTTATTCTACGTAGGTTAATGTCTCAAATTAATAGCTAATAAATAGTTATGTTTTTATTTGATTTAATGAAATTAAATTGAAAATTTAATTGAAAGTAAAAATTACTGACTCTATGTGCAGTGCAGTGTTGCCAAGGCAGTTCTGTTCTCCTTCCTTAGTCCTATTTCACAATGATTATTTATACCACAGGCCACTTTTCTTGATACTATTCCTTATCTCTATTCTCTTTCAGTTTAGATTCCTAATGCGCATAATGACCGACCGAGTTATTTTTATGGTGATACTGCCCTCTTTCACTACCATCGTTTGAATCAATCCAGTAGAGTTTTATGTTGTTATCCTATCAAATATTAGCTCTAACCTAGCAACTCTCTCCATAATCTCCTTTGTTCGCTGTACGTTCCTCATAAATACATCATGATAATACACACAACAGGCACAGGCCAAGCCACAGGCACTTGCTGTTTGCTACTCCTAGTAGACACACCGTGGCCCGAGCCCAGTCCCCCTTGTGTCGCTCTCGAACCAGACTCAACGCATTTCTTGACGCCAACACCAAATGTGACTTATTTTGTGGCAACTGGCATAGTATTTTTAAGTTATTACTGACTATCTGTGACAAAATATGATAATTTGGTTACTATGACAATTTTTTTTTTTGACATTTTTAATTTTGATTAACTATTTTCTTTAATTTTATCTTATCATTCGGGCACACGCGAAGATAAGAGTGACAGTGCATGTACCAAATTTAATAAACATTAGCTTAATGTTATTAATTTATCATAGCTTTTCACAAACCTTTATAATTCTAAATTGTTATTTAATGGTAAAATAAGTATGCCGTGCTTATTATAATAAATAAATAATAAATACAAATACTAACTCCTATCAACACAATTTCTGACTATATGCATAACACGGCAAGCAGGAGTCTTTTAAAAACACAATTACAAATTTACATAATTACCTTGATAGCCAAGAACATGCAGCGGGATATTCGACTTTCAATCCGGAACAATTCTCTACTGTTGCATATAATACAACTCGAGTGGAGTCTGTACAAAAATAGGACCGTCGTGGTGTTACGATGAACTAATATTCAAATATTTATATGGCAGCCCAATCCATTTGTTATGTGTCTGTCACGCAACTGTCAAGTGTGAAATTCGAGTCTATAAAATTATGAAACAGTAAATTAACAGCAATTTTATTCGCTTTTTTAAATTTATAAGCATTGTAACAGTAAATTAGCACACGTGTGACCTCAATTCTTAGGACGCTTCTCTTTTTGTACAGACTCTACCTTTAGTATGAAGTATTTTGTAGGTACACCGTACACCGATACCTTTAAAATTATTAACATTGAGAGAAGCAGAATTTAAAATATTTCTTTTATTCCTATATTGTCCTTTGTTATACTACGGGTTGTCGGCTTTTTTATTTTATATTCTTGAGTAAATTTATATAAATCACAATTAGTATTGTATTATTTACCTTTCGCAATATGCTATTCGTTTACCAAAACATCCGTTCCAAAATAACAGATTCTTTATATTTTTCTCATAACATCTATATATTAAAATACCCATTTTTCATAGCATCCATATGCAAAATATCAGATTCTTGTGACACCCGTATGCCCAAAAAATTAGTTCCTCATAGCATCCGTATGTGAAAACTATAGTCCAACTAGTCCAACTATGGCCTATGATAGAGTCGACGCAATTTTGTACGATCACTGACCAAATGTGCATAGGTGGAATGGTGAAACAATAGAACATTTTTGTTCAATTACATACTTTTCAAAATAATTATATAATATTTCTAATACATGTGACATCTACGTGGGATTTCAACTGTCGTAGTAGTTGTAGCAAACGGGGCGTCATATCTACATCTTTGCAAATGTAGCATCATGTTTATATTTCATTTTCGTGAACTAGTATAATATTAAAATATTATAAAACTTACTTACTTAACTTTTGTTATTTCGTCTACGTGTAATAAGGATATCGTGCTCTCTTCGGGAGATACTCGTAGAGTCGGAATGTTCTTTATATACAAAGCCATCCAGACATTTTAGCATTATAATAAAGGTGCTCATATACTTTCGCAAGTACAATATCAGTAGGCTTGTTCGTTCAAGTATGTTAAATTACTACACGAAATCAAAATAAAACATATGCGAAAACGCTTGTCATCACCAAGAAAGTCTAATCAGAATACACTCGGTTCCAAAAATAACGGGTCAGTCACAAAAATTGAAATACCTCCAGAACTGTAAAAGCTAGATCAATGAAATAAAAAACAGAATAAAGACTTTTTAGTTGCGCTTCTAATAGCATATTATTTAAACTGGTTGATGAAAAAAACTTCATTAGAAAAACAAAATTTAAAAAAATGACTATTTTTAAAAACAAAATTTTTGTTTCATGTCATTATGGATGCTTTCCATTTCTATTCTGTCACAAAAAAAATTATCGTGAACGTCTTCCACGTGCATAATTATTATTCTGTGAGGTGAAGCATGGCAGTCACGCTAGAGGAATGTACCAGAATCCTAACTTTTTTGGAACTTGGGCGGAGCCAGCGTGAAACAGCCAGAAACATTGGTGTATCTTTGTCGACTGTTCAGCGGGTAGTCCAGCGGTACCAAGAGACCGGATCACACCTTAGAAGACCAGGAAATGGCAGACCAAGATGCACAACGGCCAGGGAAGACAGACAACTGGTGGCTACAATGCTCCGAAATCGTTTTCAAACTGCTGTTGGTCTAAAAACTCACTTTATTCGCTTTGGAGGTGGCAATTTAAGCGCTCAAACAGTAAGAAGACGTCTTGCTGAAGCAAATTTGAAACCATTGAGGCCCGCAAATGGCCCCAAACTGGAACGGGGACATCGAATTGCAAGACAGAGATACGTGCGCGAACACCTAAACTGGACACTAGACGATTGGTCTAGGGTAATGTTCACGGACGAGTCTAAATTCATGCTTTATAAGCATGATGGTAGGCAGTTGGTGTACAGAAGACCAGGGGAGCGCTTCCATCAAGCGTGTGTGGAGGAAAAAGTGGCGTACGGTGGAGGCTCCGTACAAGTTTGGGCTGGGATTTCTGCTGAGGCCCGCACCGAGCTGGTGCTCATTCAAAATGGAACTCTAAATGCAGAGAGGTACGTGGAAGAGATCCTCAATGAACATGTAGGTCCTTTCATGGCCAGGATGGACCGGCATGGCATATTAATGCATGATAATGCGCGTCCCCATACCGCCAGAATTGTACATGACTACCTTGAAGAGGTCGGTATCGAACTCATGCAGTGGCCAGCGCGAAGCCCGGACTTAAACCCCATCGAGCACGCCTGGGACGAGCTTCAGAGATGCGTGAAAGGTCGAAACCCCCCACCAATCACGCTTCCCGAGCTCATACAAGCACTGGTGGAGGAATGGGAAGGTATTCCTCAGCACCGGCTCCGAAATTTGGTGTACAGCATGCCTAATCGCCTGGAAGCTGTCAGAAAAGCTCGTGGAGGCAATACAAAGTATTAAATGAAGAAAGTGATGAAAAACAGCAAAAAAACAATCATAAAAAAAATGTAATCTTAAGAAAAATATGACTACTTTAGTTTTTTTTTTAATTTAAGATTAATATTGTGGGTGTAACTAAGTTTTATTTTATTTTTTATCTGTATAATTAAATTCTCAATTGAACAGTCTTCGTTTCATTAGGATGGCATACGTAGTTCGGGAGATATTCGGGTTTATGTGACTGACCCGTTATTTTTGGAACCGACTGTAGTTATCCTTGCCTACGTGCAATCAATAAAATAAAGTAATGAAGAATATCTAACGAAACTATTTTATAAAACTGTCAATAAAGTTTTTAAACTGACATGGTCACTAATGCAAGAATCAACGTTAGAAACGGGATATTTACCATATTATTGTGTAGGTACAATACATGGTAAATATCCCGTTTCTAACGTTAATTCTTGTCTATAAAATGTCCTATACGAAAAACTTCCTAAACTAACAACAATATTATACTTTATTTAATAGTTTTTAATTTATCACATGTTTGGTTGATGGGTCAAATTGGAGACGGCCCACCTGGTTCAAAACGGTTATTTTTACCAACCACAAAACTCAACAACAAGGCTATAAGAACCTTTATGAATGCTTACATTAATTATTAAACTTAAGACGAACTAAGTGTAAATAAGGTTGTCTGTAAGAAATTGCATTAGCGATAAGACCGCCAATTGTATTATCAATTTGCTAAGTCCTTATTCAGATGAACATGTGAAAAATAGTGACCAAAAAATACTATATGCAAATCGGTCACTTTCAAGTTAAGCGCTTATAACAAACAGTATTTGATTTTTATTTAAGTAGATTTAGACAGAACCTGTTTACAAACAAAAGTACTTTCTAGAACATCTAAAAGATATCTACCTACTCATCTACCTTGACCTAATATTTTCAGGTATGTAAATTTTTCAACCTTGACTTCACGTATCGATAGCGATAATATCAAATTACTTTTGCTACATATGCATATATTTCTAAACATTGCACTTGTTATTTTAATATATATGTTTTTATTATATAGGGTGTTTGGTAGAGGGACCGACAAACCAAATGAGCGTGTTCGGGGGACGACTTGGAGAATACAAGTTGGCCAAAAAAAATCCCCGACACCCCAATATGTTTAACTTTTATTTGTGATTTTTCCCTTTTTCTCCGAAATTGTACCTATTTACCACCATAACATTTGTAAAATTTGTAAAAACTAAAAACATCCGGCCTAAAACATACTTTACAAATGTTATGGTGGTAAATAGGTACAATATTGGAGCAAAAGAGAAAATTCACAAAAAAAAGTTAAAAAAAATTGGGGTGTCGGGGATTTTTATATAGGGTGTTTGGTAGAGGGACCGACAAACCAAATGAGCGTGTTCGGGGGCCCACTTGGAGAATACAAGTTGGCCAGAGAAAAATCCCCGACACCACAATTTTTTTAAACTTTTTTTTGTGAATTTTCTCGTTTTCTTCAATATTGTACCAATTTTGCTTTGCGTGGCCTGAAGGTGTATTAGAGACCAAATTCAACTAAAAACATCCGGTCTAAACCAGATTTTACAAATTTTATGATGGTAAATAAGTACAATTTCGGAGAAAAAGGGAAAAATCACAAAAAAAGTTAAATATATTAGGGGGTCGGGGATTTTTTTGGCCAACTTGTATTCTCCAAGTGGTCCCCCGAACACGCTCTTTTGGTTTGTCTGTCCCTCTACCAAACACCCTATATATACTTAAATACGCTACAAACCAATTTTGATAAAGCACACTGTTTTGCATAAAAAACATCTTATACTGTGTAGCTTCCCATTACTATAAAAAATAGATCTCGTTTTTTCAGGTGTCAAATCATGCGAATAAAACACAAAATAAATTGTTTCATAAGTTAATAGAGTAAGAGATCCTTAAAATCATAACTTTATTAAAATTTCTATAGAATTTTATTACTCTTTTACGAGTAAATATAAATGGCTCTAGCTCAGTAACTCAGACTCTCTTATCTATAAGTTAAGTTGTAAGGGCAACCTTATAGTTTAATGTGCCTTATAAATAGTATATTATATATATGAATACTGCCCCGTGTCTGCATTTCTTGTAGTTCTCAAAGTCAAAGTATAAATTATTTATTCAATTTAGGCATCAAAGACGCACTTGTGAACGTCAATTGACTTCATCAACGCACTTGTGAAAAATTTTGGCGATCAGGTTTTCCCGTCAGTCTAGACGTAATGTACTCTAAAGACTCTACCACCGCGTTCCAAAATTTATAAATAGAGCCGACCGAGAAGAAGCGGCAAAAAACTTAGGGCCATTCTTTTCACATAGATGTGTATAATGTTTCTACTTAGGTACTACTATTAATAATTATATTAAGATACAATTATCTAAGAGTTAAAGGTTTCCGCTATGCTGAGTTCAGTAAAATTTTCAATGCATAAAGAAGTGATAGACAGGAAAATATTCACATTTTACAAGGCGGATTCAGCAAATTTTGCTAAATAAATAAAAACATCATTAACGTAGCAGTTAGTTATTGGTTTAAAATGAACACCAATTTAATTATGCTTCACTAGATCTTTTGGCATAACCAAGAATAATAAACTTATATTTGAAACTCACACAAGGCCCAAGGTCGACGAACTAGAAAATTTGACATTGCGTAGATTTGTTTTCAACAAATAAACTATTTGCAAAACTGCACCTGTAACTAGTTCTTTTTTATACCCAAACTTTGTATTAAAACTATTGAGAAAAATGTACCTGAGGTACCTAAGTACTTACAACAAGACTCATCAAAAACAATAATATGAGAAAGACATTAATATAGCATCGGCCCACATATAGCTAGCTAGTTGATAAACCTACGCCTTAAAATACGAATAATCTACAACAGAAAGAATCAAAGACCTACTTAGCTACTGCGTGCAGGTAGATTAAATTAACCAACTCACAACAAGTTACATAATCTCCTACGGAACCACATGTCGGAATTGAAAACATATCGCATCCAGTAATAACTTGTTCAGGATTACATAAATAGCAGCAAAATATATTTCTTTGCCATATTAGTCGTCTATTTGTCCTCACCTTTGCCATTTGAATAGCTATTTGATAGAAAGATTTCTCTATCGTTAAGGCGTTTCTCACAAAGTGCATGTGTGCATGTGCCCCATTGGTTCACAACCATCATATTATTACCATTTAAAGACAATATAACATGTACATTGTACGTAAATGGCTTTCCCATTACAAGGTTTAAGAGTAGGTACATCTTGCAATTGGTCATCCATCTATTTGAGAAACATTGAGAAATCAACTGTTTTCCATGAGCGAATGTAGCAAGGAAAGAGTAAGTTATACTAGATTAATAAAGAAATTAGGAAATGAGAAGGAATGCAACGGAATATAACATTTTTCTATTTAATGCTATTTATGTTATTAATTAGTGATACACTTTTGAAGTAAGTATTAACAATAAAATCAAATTAATTCTAAACAAAATAAAAATGTTTATTGTATTGAAACAAATTACTCAGGTTTTTTTCTATGCATCTTATTTGAATTGTGATTAATTCTAAAATTAAAAGTGTCTCATGGCTTCGGTTAAACTCGGTGTTTATAAAATACAATAACATTGTACAGTTTTTAGGATAATACATTAACCACACACGTAGCAGTTCTTGGAAAAGTAACTTGATTTCTGCGAAAACTATTTATTAATATTATTATTGGCAAAATATAGCGAATCGTGAGTCAACGGTAATAAATAAATAATAAGTAATAATAACAAAAGAACCATCTGTAAAAATTTATTATAGTTATATCGAGTTTATAAGCTACCTAAGTATTTATTTGTTATTTACCAGCGTGTTGACCATACTGGTACATAATATAAAAAACAGAATGTTCCAGCCAATCAATGCCAATGATACGTACAAAATCCTCGAGCAAAGTAATAATTTTGCTGCCATATTTTTACTCAAATTACCTATTATGACTATTGAGTCACACACAGTTGAGTTTACACACTTAAATTTTGCACTCTATCTTGTATTTTATTTTATGCACACAATCTTAAAGCAATTCATATTTTAGTTGCTGAAACTCATTCAAACAACACACAGGTTCTATTAGGTAATATTGCACCAAGATGTATCTTTCGACTATAAACTAAAATGTTTAGTACCTGTCATATGTTGAGAGTAATAACATAAGTATAAACCTAGAATAATATTACATAACAGAGATATAACATGAACCTAACACAGAATGAAAGAGGAATGTCACTGTGAAACTTAGGTATGCAACCAAAGCAACAGAACGCAGGCTCGATGATGTAATCGACGAATCATCAGGGGGCCAAGCCTCGATTACTTGCGAATCGAGACGAACTGTTAATGAGACAGTGAAACAATGCTAACAATGTTGACTGTAGTAGATACACCTCTATTACTATGTAGGTATACACAGTATATACGAGTATGTTTGAGATAAAACACTCAGTCCAGGCATGTCAAATTTGCGGCCAGAAGCCAAATACTTAAAACGAGTAAATATTGATCAATTCAACATGCCAGTAAATGTTACCGTAAAATAGGCTAACACTGAAACAGTGAATTTTAAAGAATATACAAAAGTTTTAGTTTTATTCTTGTACTAGGCTTCTTCTTTGCAAAACACAAAAGAAATCAAGGAAATGTGACAACAAGGGTGACAACCTTTGAATAGATATCTGTATATTGGGTATTACATATAGTTACTTGGCCGGTCAAATAAAATCGATTGACGACCTAAAAAACCAAAAAATAGTGCGGCCCAGCCAGACTATTTTTGCTATTTTTTAGCGTAACAGACGAATGAGATAAAATCACGTTGATTTTGAAAGTGTAATAAAGGAGGTCAATAGAGAAGAATAAATCCTTTGCTAATAATAATAATCTGAAATATAATAAATCCTTTGCTAATAATAATAATCTTTGGATAATAATCTGAAACAATACTATTTCAGATTATTATCCCAAAATTAAAGCAAATATCATATTTTAGTTAGTTTTTTTTATATTGTGTTCTTTTCTTTTCATCATTGACAAAATCGCAAAAGATTTATTCTCTATAGTCATTTTCTGGAGAAATATTCTGTGGGATACTGATTTTCGAGCGAGAAGAACCGAGAGTCCAAGATAGCAAGTACTAAGTACATAAAAACACATGGTTTCTTATCACATTGAAAAAGCAATTTATTTCAGTCACGAGATTAACTACGAGATAAGAATCAGATAAAAACTAAAGGAAGTAAAGATTTGACATGCTACAGAGATTGATCGCGGAAGACCCGTACAAAACGAATAACATAATTTGCGGTTTATATTATATAACTTCCTTCCGCACAACCCACGTGGGTAAATAATAATTCAGTGTCAAAGAGATAAAACTACGTGAGTAATGAGGTTGTGAAAGGTCATTTATGTTCAACTCAGATAAATCAACGATGGCAACAAAATAACCAATAAACTTGGCGGTTTCGGTAGATAGGTGCCAGGAATATTATTCGTCACTGTTTTCATTATTAATATGTACATTTTTATAGTATTACTTTATTTTTTAAAGCACTAACGCCTGCTTAGCGATACCAAACATTTAAATTCATAGAGAGGAAAATGTACATCCTCGGACGGGATTCGAACCCGCGTCTTCCGACAATCCGTGTCAGACGCCATGACCATCTAGGTCACTTTTATAGTATGAATACTATAAAATTTATATAGGGTTGTGACGTCAATAAGAAAGTTTAAGTAGGTATTTCTAGAAAATTCTTCTTTCGGTTAGATGTGCTGCTCAATAAATGTCTCTCCGTCCCCGTAAGACGGTTAAATCAGATAGAGAGTTAAAATTCTATGCTCGGAGCTCGAGTCTCGGTGGCCTTGATGGTCATGGTGTCTGACACGGATTATCAGAAGATGCGGGTTTGAATCCCGTCCTAGGATGTGAATTTTTCTCTCTACAAATTTCAATATGTACATTATTTTAAGGAACACAAAGAAAATTATATGTAGGAGTATGTTTAACTAAGTATAGTATTTAGACTTTTTTTTGTTACTAAACATTTAGGAACCATCACGCCTACACACCTTACCATGTCTTTGAAAGGGTCTGCAGAGGTATTTTTAGACAACCAAGCTCAATCATGTTGTTTTCTATGGCAGAATGTAAGGAGAAATAAATATAATTCATGTAAATGAGGGCGAGTCTATTGCCGTACTATATCTTAATCCGTTTATATGAAGTTCCATATAGAATGATATGGAACAGTACCGTTCTTAAGCTAGGTACTGTATCATGCCGCATAATTATTACAGAATCGTTATATACATGTCATGATGGTTACAAAAATGTCTACTAAGAGTAAAGAACTCTTCACACATTCACGTTAAATAATTTTCTTAATCTTAAACTAAACTAAAACATTCTGAATTTAAAAATCCTTTGCCTTTTTTGAGAAGATAAAGAGAGATAAAATAATTCCTCAAACATTTCAGAACCGTGGCAATCGTTTAAATTGTTATCGATTTCGTACGTATCAAAAACGCGTTACGTAATTGTATTGTATGTTATTTCTTGAGCGCGTAAAGATACACACATGTCATAAAGTTGGTAAATGTATTCTGCTCGCGTAGCAAATTTACAAGTTTATCGAATACTTTAGAAAATGCCCATATCTGAAATAAAAACCAAACGAAAAAATGCGGGCAATCTTTGGGGACTACCGATAGATTCTGAAGTGAAAAGTGCGTTCCGGGAAGCGCCGTCAACGCTCACAACTGCTCTCGCTGCTCGCGCCCCGGTTTGCCGTTCCCTTTGGTTGACAGTGACAGCTCGCAATAATCACGTAGACCGACCTAAGATCCGCGAGCGTTGTGAGCGCGGCGTGAGCGTTTTCGCTGACGTCATTGATGACGTATCGAGCGCCGCGAGTGATTTCGGTCCTTCCCGGAACGTAGCCTAAGTAACTTGAAGCGTTCGGTGACGATGACGAGAGTTCCATGATTTATGTTCGCCCAAAAAGTGCTCAACGCGCCTAAAGAAATGTTTCAATTCAAAAAGTATTTGGGCTAGGTAAATCTTGCTTATGAACTCAATCTTATAACTTAGTACTTTATAATTTTCAGCGCGAGAGTGCGTATGTTTTTTAACACTAAACGCTGAAATAACTAGAGGGATTTGAATGAAATTTGTGATAATAATAAAATTAACGTGTCTGTTTGTAATTTCAAAATAACAGTTATTTACTAAATGCATATGACAGTATATGCGGTACCTAAACAAAAAAAAAGTTTATCTGTCTGCCTGTTCGTGATTCCGGATTATCTCCGAAACGCCATGACTTTTGACGTGACTTATACTGACGTTACTCTTATAAAGAGTAACCTAAAGTAAAGGCTCCTTTTAGTTAAAAAAATAATTAAAGTTGCGCGCAAACAAATTAAACTATATTATCCTGCTAAGCCACGCAATCGTAGCTTCAGGCAAGTCTGCTAATACTTAATATATTTATGTTCAATATGAATATAATAGTCGGCAATGTCTTATATAGTGTGACATCTGTCTCTCACAGTGACAGTTTCTCCCCACAATCCGAAAAAAAATTGAGCAAATGTAGCGATCATACTCGATAACACAAGCAAGTTCTCACATCTAACCGCCTGTGTGTCCCAGAGTAACTCAAATCAACAAAGCATGACAGACATCATTCAAACCCAGTTCACCTGCACTTAATTTTGTAAGAATATTATTCTATTGTCCAAAGAGCTTTACCATTTTTTGCTTGGAGGAATTCTTAATCATCTCATAGACGTACAAAAACCAGTAGGAGCTTTTGAATAGACGCATTATAATATATAGGTAGTACATATTAAATGGTTTATTGCATAATATTTTAATAGGATAATTTTAAGCTCTAGCATACGAATAATAGGCTCTAGCGGCATTACTTGCAACTTTTGCAAAATTTCAAATCCTACGTCTACTTAGGATACTTTTCATCATCATCATCCATCACCACGCGGTGAAACCACGGGGCGCAACTATTTATTAGTATTACTCTGGTACTCGTATACTCTTTTGCTAAAAAAATTATTATAATTATTTAGGGGATTTACCCAATATGGTATGTGTAGGTTGTAGCTGAAACAAAAATATGTACAATTTACTTATATTTTTAAAAGCAAATAGCGCTATAAAATCAAAATTTAATAACCTACAATGAACTGATTATTATAATACTCAGGGAGCTGCTTTACGCACGGTCTTAGGGTAACCCTCAACGAAATCCATAAAATCTATGATAGACATTATATCGGTTATGCTGAAATTGCCTTCCAGAAAATACACAGTTTGCAATACTCAATAACATTTTGTAACGCTATTACGCTACGTCAACTAAGATTATTTTGCTTGCTGCTCCCATGTTCACGTTAAATGAAATCATAGCATGTTACATAAATGGAGGTATGCAACACCTTGTTAATATGACGATTTTTCCCATTAACATAAAGGCATTACATTATAATACGGTAAGGCTAAGTAAGGCTTTATCAGCAGTATTTGTTTATTTATTATTTATGTTAAATCAAGAGAAGGGAATATGCTGGGCTATCAACGGGTTCAAGACAAAAGTCTTTGACCAGTGTGTGTTGCCAGTGTTGACATATGGCACTAAAACGTGATCTCTTACTATGGGCCTCATAAACAAAGCCAAAGTCGCATAACGAGCTATGGAGAGGGCTGCCTATGCTCGAGGTTTTTCTACGTGATCGAATCAGAAATGAGGAGGTCTACTCCGTAGACAAACGAAAGTCACCGACAGTTAGCAGATAAGGCAGTTGAAGTGGCAGTGGGGAAGCTAGATGACCGATGGGCCGGAAGGTTTTAGACTGGAGACCACGTAATGGCAAGCGCAGCGTAGGTCGTCTACCGACAAGGTGGATAGACGGCCTGATAAAGGTCGCATGACGACGTTGGATGCAGGCCGCTTCCAACCGGTCCCGCTGGAAGTTTGCAGAAGATGCCTATGTTCAGCAGTGGACGTCCTACAACTGAGATGATGATCATCAATGGGTTAATATTCTAGTATGTAACCAGAACTACAGATTAAAAAAAACAATTTAACAGAACCACGCTCTCAAATTTTCTTCAAAATGTTTTTTGGCGGCTGTTGTTTTTGGTCGTTGGTTTGTTTTTCCTTTTTTCATGTTTTATGCTGTCATAAGCAGTGCTATCAAAAAACTACACATAAGCATATGCTAGAGTTTATATGCCACATAGAAAAACATAAGTACTTCTGTCAAGATCAGAGATGAAGTAGGGGGAGGCCTAATCACTGATCAATCTCGTATATTTTTAAGTATATTTATTTCATTAATAAACTTAATCCGGGTATTTCGTAAATGTTATCATAAGTCGCTATCAACCATTTATCAACCCAGCGGGCATTAGGCCCATATTGACCTTCATAACTACTGACTGTGTTAGTTGTTCCTAAAACCACGGTATCGTTCTAGTTCCACACAAAACCGCGGTTGTTATGTAAATAGTCTAATCTGATATAACTATGGAATTATGTCATTGTACACCACAATAGTAGTAGAGAATAAATAAAAATATAACGGATGTGGTAAGATAATTAAATAATACACTTAACTTAGATCAACGTACGTCTCGTTTCACCACGTATTACCATAATACAAACTTAAATTTATATTGAAAATATGTCCCTGATTGAATAGCAGCTCCAAAAGATATTCCTCACGAGAATCCACAACAAATAACATTACAACTCATACATCATTTCTAAGATCCTCCTGAAGTATGACTGACATATATCTATTTATGTATCACTATTAATTTGAAATCAAATTTCAAGTATCTGCAGTGTATAATATTGATCATTGAACTGCTTAAGTGCCTCGAAAGGACTTTTCCACATGTAGTTCTAACCGGGCGACACCGGGTTAGCCCTCAAATAGGGGCGCTGACGCACCACACCTCTTGTATTTACAATTGCTTATTCCTCAACAGCTCATTGCTTCAACATTAGGGTTAAGAATTAGAATGGCTGTTAGAACCCAGCCTCACCATTTCTCTGTGTAGACACGATTACATTGCATTATACCTTAGGATGTTCATGAAGCCGAACCGTTTTCGATTATACTCGTACTTAGCTCAGCACAGAGATAGCACGTTAAATCATGATACTTCATAACATAGAAAAATGATCCTCTGAACACAGATGAAAACGAACACAGGCAAAGCTGCTGATCAACAGGAAAATTGTTTATTATTAAAAATTACACGGTTTATTAGGTTATCCCGATAATTTATATGTATACATTATAGAACACATTGAATATACCAATCTCAGCTTTATAAACCTGTTGTTACTACATGTAGATACTTCATAAAGAAGATAATAGATTAAAAGCCCGTGTTACTTCCAAGATATTTGTAAAGCGTGTAGATTTAAATCTCATGTTTGTTGAAAGACATTTGTAAGCCGTGTATAAATAATACGGTTACACTACTAACCTTCATAGTTATTGGTAACACTATATACCATTATATCGTTCCAGTTACCCACAAAACCGTGGTTGTTATGTAAATAGTCTGATATAATGTGAACGTGAGACAACTTGCACTTTCTAACGTACTTTCACAGCTATTGTGTCTACTGACGCAATGGTCGCACATCATCGGTGACGTCATCCGAATGGGGAGACACAACATCGGAAGTCGGAACTTTGGCCATTCGTGCTTCCTTTACACAAGTCAGCGTACAAGATTTTTGAAGTGAAAACTTCTTTAGGCGCGTCTAGCACTTTTTGGGTGAACAAAAATCATGGAACTCGAGTCATCGTCACCGAACGCTTCAAGTTACTTAGTTTTCACATCTATCCGCAGTCCGCAAATACTTTTGTGTCCGCAATGTTTTTAATGGTACTAGTAGCAAATTAGCTGATGATGATCATCCGTCTGATGAAAGCCTTGAAAAAGGGTTTTTTAACATCTACTTTATGGGTGGGTCTCCATTCATAGACACTTCAAAAACAACAACTCTCTTTTTGAGAGCTCATTCTATAATTACAGGTAGGTACACACTCTGGAGAGAAGAACCACCAAAATAGTTAAGATACATTATGAAATTTAAAATATCGTCATCGTCACCGAACGCTTTCATTTGTATCGGCAGTCTCCAAAGACTGCTCTGCATTATTATTTGTATCAAGTGACGGCACTGGCAAGTTGTGCACAGAGCTTTAGACTAAAATTATGCGTGGCACTGCAGTGTCTTGTAAATTTCAAAAAACTCGCATAATTACATGGTTATGCGTGGAAGTCAAACTAACTCCCGCCATCTGCATTCCTTACCACACCGATTATTGGAAATATACGAAACCGACTTCACTAATAAAGTGTTACTGTTACTTGTGATTATTGGAAATATACGAAACCGACTTCACTAATAAAGTGTTACTGTTACTTGTGATTATTGGAAATATACGAAACCGACTTCACTAATAAAGTGTTACCTACTTGTGATTATTGAAAATATACGAAACCGACTTCACTAATAAAGTGTTACTGTTACTTGTGATTATTGGAAATATACGAAACCGACTTCACTAATAAAGTGTTACTGTTACTTGTGATTATTGGAAATATACGAAACCGACTTCACTAATAAAGTGTTACTGTTACTTGTGATTATTGAAAATATACGAAACCGACTTCACTAATAAAATGACTGTTACTTGTGATTATTGAAAATATACGAAACCGACTTCACTAATAAAGTGTTACTGTTATTGTGATTATTGGAAATATACGAAACCGACTTCACTAATAAAGTGTTACTGTTACTTGTGATTATTGGAAATATACGAAACCGACTTCACTAATAAAGTGTTACTGTTACTTGTGATTATTGGAAATATACGAAACCGACTTCACTAATAAAGTGTTACTGTTACTAGTGATTATTGAAAATATACGAAACCGACTTCACTAATAAAGTGTTACTGTTACTTGTGATTATTGGAAATATACGAAACCGACTTCACTAATAAAGTGTTACTGTTACTTGTGATTATTGAAAATATACGAAACCGACTTCACTAATAAAATGACTGTTACTTGTGATTATTGAAAATATACGAAACCGACTTCACTAATAAAGTGTTACTGTTATTGTGATTATTGGAAATATACGAAACCGACTTCACTAATAAAGTGTTACTGTTACTTGTGATTATTGGAAATATACGAAACCGACTTCACTAATAAAGTGTTACTGTTACTTGTGATTATTGGAAATATACGAAACCGACTTCACTAATAAAGTGTTACTGTTACTTGTGATTATTGGAAATATACGAAACCGACTTCACTAAAAAAAGTGTTACTGTTGCAGAATAAATAATACTAGAAATACGTACAGACGGAACACAATATTTAAAGAATTATCCACTAACTCGTAATAGTTAGGAAGTTACATTTTCCATCACCAGTTAAGCAGCATGCGATGATGAGTACCTCAAATACTTGAATAGTTTTAGAAATACGAGTATATAAAGCACATTAAGCGCCACTATAAAATTTGAGGTTGCCTTAAATTTTTCTGGGATCCCATCATCAGATCCTGACTTGACGCAGTGGCGTCTGCAAGCTAGATATCCATTACAGTATACACATTTATAAACTACGTATGACGCCTCCATTAGCTCAGCTGGTAGCGACCGTACCTTCGAAGCACGGGGTCCCAGGTGCTTTCCCTGACCAGAGCAAACACTTGAGTGATGAGCAGAAATGTTTGCTCTTGGGTTTGGATTATGTTATGTGTTTTTGTGTGTGCCCATGTCTACCGCGACACGTCCAGTCCTATTTCAGGGGTATAAGTTGTAATATTTTATTATTACACAGTTATTCTCTACATTTCGATTCCTTTTAACTTTGTAACGAAGCCATCCTTCATCATCATTAATCACATCCGTATGGCTTATCACTGTCCACTCACGTCGTAACTGGCACTTACCGATTCCGTGTCATCCATTACAATTCCAATTACCTGTTTTCGTTGCACATTTTCATTTCGATGCATTCATCTTCAAGATTTGGTTGCAGAGATGCTGTCAATACAGCTTTATAAATAAGTGGCGACTTAAGATTAACAATATTAAGTGTACGAGTACTATGCAAATTGTTTATTTATTTTCAGTTAAACTGTTCTGTCAGGCCTTTCCCGTGTTATTTGCGTTTTCCAATTCATGTTCTGTGCTTGTAGTTTCTTCTGTAAGATCCCGACATAGGTCGCACTGATCACCCCAATTCCCGAAATTCCATTTTCAAGAAATAGTGGCGCTGTTGTGGTCGCTAGCAAGAGTCCCAACACATTGGCCGTTATTCCAGAAGTCGCTCAGATGGAAATCTCGACTTGAATGGAGGTACAAATGTAATCAGAATAATCTGTGTCCGAAAAAGTCCCGATATTCTTTTAAACCATGAATTTGATTTGCGAAAGTTTAAAAAGTTGAATAGAGATAGACATTAAATGCTATATAACTTTTACTGAAATTTATTCTCAAGCTTACTGTCTCCACCAAGGGATTTGTTTCTTTATCGACTACCAATTAATTTATCTTTAGGGAGTGAATAGCAAAAAATAGTAATGAACTCGCACACATGTAACCGTGTCCAGATATATCGGTCGATGTCTCATTATTTCCCACGCTTGTTTTATAAACACGAGGAAACGTTGGACATAACAATATGATGAGGTTTATTCGATAAGTTATTGCTTAAGTGTTTTACGAGCAGTTGTAATTTTAGGATGGCTTGCACCAAATACATTTTTCTTAATAGCGATGTCAGGTAAATTTAAATAACATTATATACATAATTATTTATTGTAACTTGTTTAAGAAAGTGCTGTTATGGTTAACAATGTGCCTTATCACTGATAGCGAACACTTCCAGGCAACTTATGGATGCTATAGGAAGTACAGGAGTACTAATACGGGGGGTGTAATTAATAAATATATAATCCAATTCAAATAGACTATCTTACAATTGTGCACAATTTACTTAAGCTACTAATCTAATAAATATCAATCTTACAATTGTGCACAATTTACTTAAGCTACTAATCTAATAAATATCAATCTTACAATTATGCACAATTTACTTAAGCTACTAATCTAATAAATATCAAGCTTACAATTATGCACAATTTACTTAAGCTACTAATCTAATAAATATCAATCTTACAATTATGCACAATTTACTTAAGCTACTAATCTAATAAATATCAATCTTACAATTATGCACAATTTACTTAAGCTACTAATCTAATAAATATCAATCTTACAATTATGCACAATTTACTTAAGCTACTAATCTAATAAATATCAATTATAATATTAATTTTCTTTGGCTTGCGCCAGCCCTAAACAAGCCAAGATAATATTGATATATATTCATAATTATTCATTGATACTCTGCCAGTTTAAGAAAATGCTGTTATGGTTTACAATGTGCCTTATCACTGATAGCGAACACTTCCAGGCAACTGGGAAGTACAGGAGTACTAAAACGGGGGGTGTAATTAGTAAATATATAATCCAATTCAAATAGACTACCTTACTATTTACTTAACTTAATAAATAAATTTAATCTAATAAATATCAATTTTGTTATAATCTTAATTTTCTTTGGCTTGCGCCAGCCCTAACCAAGCCAAGGTCATATTCATTAGGTATCATTTTCCATCGAAGTAGTAATTACTTACACTCGTACGGTTGTACATTTGCCATTACTTATATTTTAAATAAATTATACTTGGTCACAATGAGCTGTCTAGTCACTAAAAACTAGGTACTAACTATCACTATACTACCAGTGTACTTTATATTCTCAGCTAATTAAATAACCGACTTCACGAAGGAATATATTTTTTCATTACTTTGTATTTATGGAACAATGTGACCACCTGTTAAAATTGGAGGGTAAGGTCTTGAATCGAGTCGCCTGAATTTAGGGGGGGAGGGGGGAAGGGGTGGCGGGGAGGGAGGGGAACCCCCCTCCACCATTTTTCCCTGCCGGAATCGCGTAGTTTTTTTTTAATTTAATATCAAAGATCAATTTTTCTACTCTATTTAAACACTTTTACACTTAACTTAGGGGGAGGGGGAGTGGGTAGGAGGGGGGGTTGGGGGCAGGGAACCCCCCCCTACCATTTCCCCCTGCCGGAACCGCGTAGTTTTTTTTTAAATTTAATATCAAAGATAATTTTGTCTACTCTACTAACACTTTTACACCTAAATTTTGGGGGGGGGGAGAGAGGGGGGGGGGGGGGTCAGAGTTGGATTTGTCACTAATTTCGACCTAACCGGTCTGACTTGGACTCCGGGTGGGCTCCCGCCAGAAGCTCTAGCGGTCGCCCCTGAACGTTGCTTCGCCGCATGAAGTCGAAGCGTAGCGAAAGGAAGGCTGAGTTTTGAGCTTCTGGCTCCCGCATTATTTTTAAACACTCTAGGGGTAGTAGCCACAAGAATAGGTGGAGTCGGGGTGCTCTGTGTCGGTTTTCTGACTACTTTCAACCTAACCGGTCTGTGTTGGTCTCTGGGTGGGTAAGGGAGGAAAATAATTTTCACAAAACTATGTAGGAGTATTTATTTTATTTTGTAAACATAGTTAATTACATTGATCAACTCGACAAAGGGATCTTTTTTCTGATTGAATAGATCTCGCCTCCACAAATATTCAACTATAGCATCACTAAAATCACACGGATTATTATAATTGTCTTTTTTAAAAAACCTTTTCACTCAACGTCACATACGTCAAACACCACAAACCTCAAAAATAGCGATCAAAACGTTTCGTTTCACGAACATAAACATAGCAGACGTTCAAATTTATGCAATATTTCCTGATATTGCGTTCCGTTTCACGCATCCGCATGTTTTTCGTGTGAAATTACAGAAACTTTAAATATTAATTAAAAATACTTTCGCGTAACTCCGGCAGCCAAAATCGAATTGGGAGGGTCAAGACAAAGCCCCTTGACCATTCCACAGTAGCAGAATCCTCAAATTCAGGCGACTCGATTCAAGACCCGACCCAAATTGGAGTCTTAAAATGAGATAAAGATCATGCACGTAAGATACGACTCACTGCGTTTGCCTCAATGTCATTCAACCGCCAGCCGTCCTTATTACAAAGTACTAAAGTTCAAAAGTCAGTAAATACTTTTCTTGTAAATATTAAATAGGGTCAGATCTACCATATTTTATATTTATTTGTTTTAATTTCCTTTTACTAATTTAATCGATTCCATTATCCTATATTATGTGACTGTACTCTGTGACTGTATAGTATGTGACTGACGTACGCATATTTACTCCAGGCGGGAGTATAATTAAAGAATGTCCCTTCTACCGTCGGGATGCTTCTGGTCTTGTATTGTGTTGCTAAAGTATTAATCCAGACTAATTATTCGCAAAATAAGTTCTAAAACAAGTTTTCTGCGCTGCGCATACCTGTTTGTACCTTGTTGACATTTCAACACGAAACAAAGCTACTAGCATTGCAATGGACGTCGGCATATTGTAAGTATATCAGAAAATTCGCTAAACGTGTGCTTAGATTTTTACAACAGTGTTACCGTTTTTTAGTAACTAGATAAGCAATTCGTCCATGTAATGCTTCGTGCCATACCTGCAATTACAGGGACGTCTAACCTTTAATTAAGTTACGGAAACATACAACTGATTATTTGTTTTTGTTTACGAAAAAAACTACGGCGATAAATTTTTAGCTATTTGTACTTTAGTCGCTTTGACGCTTGACACTAACTTGACCAAGAGTATGTCAAAATCAGCTCTGCGCAAGCCTTCATATTTACTGCACGGTGTTAGCGCACCGCCACTAAACTGAACAATACCGTTATAATAACTCTTTGTTATTTTTTCTACAATGTATGTTTTTCTTACTGAAATAGTATTAACTGTGGTCTATTCTATCCATTTTGTAAACTATTAACAACAATACAAAGCAAACCGTTTCAACAATGCCGAAAACCAAAGTCCGCGAATTGGCTTCGCTGAAAATCTATGATTTATACCGTTTGAAAAAGTGCGCACGTTTCAGTTATGTTTTCCTCAAATTAGCATGCAGTGTGTCACCTCAGGGTTAGAATTAAATTCACGTCAATGAGTACAAAAGCATTTGTGGCCACTTCCAAACATAAACTCTCTAGAGATTACAAAACAAAATGACTGTCTCTAGACAGTGATAAGTGTGTTGTCAATTATTACTAGAATTTATTAGCCTAAAGTACATCAGGAATAATTATACTTATTGTTATGTTACAGCATCTCTATTTAGTTATAACACGTGTAATTATTAAATCATAGATTTTATCATATAAGAAACAACAAATAATTTGCATTTGTAAAATATAGGCCATGTTATGGAATCAAGTAGGCACATAACTTGCGATTAATAAAACTTCTGGAAGGGACTTCAAATCACTCAAATATTAAATGCGAATGTACTTTTGATGGATAGATGGATTGATGTTTGTTCCTCTTTTAAATCTAATTTACTGAACCAATTTTAAATAGTTTTTTTTAAATAGCTAAAAATATAAACGTTTTATAACATATATGACTAACTGTGCCTCACATATTCGCTCACGTGGATAACTACTATCCCATAAGAACATGTGTCTCGTATAAAACATTGTTTTAAAAAAACCTTAAGCCTATATTGTTATTACAGGTCATTGTTTACTAATCTAAAAAAATCCCGTCAAATCGGTTGAGTACTTTTTATATTAAAGTGTTATGAACGTCCAACCATCTATCATCAATCATCCTGTCTGGATCTGCTTGTCAGCTCTTCATATAATATGCAATTAGCGCTGCATACATGAATGGTCCACAAAACAACGGAGGACAGACTCCACTTTTCTGTTGTATCTCTAGAAAGTGTTTCCAAAACTCAGTTCATCAACGAGGAATCCCGATCATACTACAAAGAATTCCATCATCAGATTATAAATAACAATTAGTGTTAAATTCGTTAGTGCCTAAGCAACTATAAGTACCTAGTATAGAGATTATTTAATAATTACACAAATTTCTTGTCGGATACAAAATATGGAATACCTACCTGTTTTGATATATTTCGACGTGTTGCAATCTGCCAGCGTCAGGGTGCCAGCGAAGAAAGCGTTTGATAAACTGCCTTTCACTACAAAGTCTGAGAATTAAAACGTTTGTCTAGATCAGTGTCAATGACTCATTGGCTATAAAAAAATAGAGGCATAAAGTATGTGTATGAAAACATTCGAATGATTTACACAAACAGGTTGCGAATTTAATAATGTTGGCAGCGCCGTCAATTGTTTTGGGTTATACGATAAGTATATTTTTTTTCGAACGTGTTGCCTGGCCTCGAGACTGATCGGGGCTTACTACCTCCATTAATGTAGTCATATTTTATCTTTACAACATATTATAGCCAGTGCAAAAGCGTGGCGATGTGGTGAACTATCATTTAGATTTTAATATGTCAACCCAACCAGCTGTCCGTCACGCTACTGTCATGTGTGAACTTCGACTAGATAAAACTCTAAAACAGTAATTAAATTAGCAGCCAATTTATTCAGCTTTTGTATTTACTAGCATTAACAGTAAATAAATAAAAATAAAAAAAAAAGTAGCACACGGGCGTCAAATTTGGTCTAGTAGTTTTTGAGTTACTCTCCAATAACTGAATAGAATAGAAGTCAGTATCAAATTTTTCAAATTGTACTTGTTGCACAGAGACACTACCTAACTTTAATATAAAGGGTTCAGCAGTGTGCTTTGTAAAAGTATTATTTTCTGTGTGGCAGTTGATACAGGCTGAGTATGAGGATGTCGATCTCTTTCTCCCTCTCTTCTCTTTCTCAATATTTTCTCATCTTCTCTTCAGGTGAGCAATCAGCTAGATCGAACCATATGAAATGAAAATAAAAAAATGTGAGTTGTATATATAATTACAATCCCACCATTACTTAGCATAGTGTGAGCAAAATTTACTGTCCTTTGAACCCATTTTACACTATACACCATAGAATAGTGTATAGAAGTGTTTCTAGCGGCTTTTAATACATGTTTGTAAATTCACATATTCCACATAACATTCCATCACCTAGTTTTTACATTGTGCATAGTAAATTTCAAGTATTTACAATAGAAACTCACAAAGAAAAGGGTATTTTTTCAAAAGGTTATAGTTTCTAGACAAGAACAAAGGGCAGTAACTCAGTACATGACGTGACTTTCACAGCAATGTTTCTAAAAACTTGTTACTGATCAACGTTAGGTAAAACCCGTGATAGAATGACTGTCATAAAGTTTGATGATTAGCAAAGTTAACAATAGACAGTCATTAGGGATCTGCCATTGTCAGAACAACATTTCAAGTAAAATACCGTCTCGTTATGAATTGTAAGAAACTTATTAGTATCGCCGTCCACTATTACATAATGACCTATAGCTTTCCCTATGAAGATGGTGATTATTAAATTGTTAAACTACTTTTTATCAATCTCCTATATAAGAGAGAATTTATCGAGTTCCTAAATAAAACTGCTAAGATGCTTTATCCGTTTGCAGTTGTCGTCAAGACCATATGAATTGTTTCCTGTCAATTTACTCGTATGTTGTCATTGTATTGTTACACCGATTCAGATCTAACTTCTTTGATTGTGTTGTGATTAGCATTATCGCTAATAACTTTTGTTCCTGGACAATATGCTTGTCTCTACCGGCATTCACCACCAGTCGAAATTATTTTTCCTAGAAACTACGACCGGATAGAAAATCTTACTATGGTATGTGAATTTTATTTGTCTAGAGCTCGGTGAGTATTAATTATTATAATGAGTTATTAATAAGATATAAATAAGACAATTACGAGTTCGTTTTTCTTATGTATTCTCTTTTTATGAGATGGATTGGCAATTTATCTACTATCGTTCCTTGAAGATATCGTAGCACTCCGCGTTACGTGCAACACAAATGGACAGAGCGAAAATGGGCCCTTGATTGGTGAAATAACGAAAAAAATAGTCGTAGTTATAGTTATAGTACAAAATATACTAGTTTATTTTAGTAGGTGTTTCACCTGATGGTAAGTGATCACCATCGCCCACGGACATCCGCAATACAAGATGTCTCGAGGATGCGTTGCCGGCCATTGAGGATGATCATTCTATTATTGTTTTGCAACTATAACTAACCTATATTCTATTTTTAATGTAAACGTACCTTTTCATGGGTTTCAGAAATAAGTGCATTCAGAAAAAAAAAAATTATTTATTTTTGTATCTTTCTAAAATAGTGAAATGAAGCACCTTCAATCGTGTCAGTTAAAACATTTTTATTACGGGGTCTTTGTACCTCAATAACTAAACTTATGAGATTTAGAATGTCTGTAATTATGAACCAGAATAATTTCACGTCTGAGAACCAGTACAAATATATTCAGTATATGATGAAAACGTCGATGCATAATGTAGTATGTGACAAAAATAACCATTTCATCAGGGTTGTCACGACGTCCAGGCAATCAATTGTACTACTTCACAGCGCTCAACAATCTATCCCGCTGCATCTGCAGTTCGACTCCGGCTGTCGTTTGATAACTACCCAAAAAGCCATTCTACTACTTCTCAGACTAATTGGAACGTAACGTCATCTTTTTTTTTTTTTTTTTAATCTTTATGTGTTTCGAGGCTTTTGTACAATTAGCACATGTCAGCCCCATCGTATTTTCTAACACTAAGCAACAATACAATATAATTAAAATTAACCTAACACTAAAAATTAAATCTAACACCTAGTTATGGCAACTGATAATTTGGAACAATTCCTTTGCTGCGTCAGATGCTGGGTTAGCCAAAATGTTGTGGTATCTACCTACATCATACCTATTTAGGTTGTAGGTGCTTTCAAACCCCTGTCGTTCACTTTGCAGCCGGGCACACTCCACCAACACGTGATGTACTTCTTCTACAGTCCCGCAAGTTAAGCAGTTAGGGGTGTCACTCTTCCGCATCATGTAACAAAATTGGTTCAGAGGCCCTATGACAATTAGTTTTCTAGGAAGCAATCTACCGCAGCACCTAACGTCATCTTAAACAATACTATACATAATAAATAAGTAAAAGCATAATAAATAAGTAAAAATATACGAATATATAGCGGTACCGTCGCGTTTGTCATCTATCGAGTTAGCAGAATATAAAGTTTTGATCAGTCGCTGGTGTCAACATGTAGAAATGAAACTGCAGCCGCGCTGTTTTTCAATAGCTGAACAAGAAAACGTATTAACCCTCTGCGTCCCAGAGACGTAAATATACGTCAGTTTAATTCATAAATCTTTTGTTTTAATTATTACAGTAAAGAACACAGAACAGAAAGGATTAAAGCCATCGTTCAGCGACGGTTCGATTACAGTTGGAGTAAAGTTTATTTAGTGGAATCGGCCCTCAATTCCAATATGATCCTAATAGAGCGTGGCTTGACAAGGCCAGTTTGGACTAAGCTACCAACCTACTGCTATCTTATATTTACTTTTAACAATAATTATAGTGTGTCCTTAATCATCCAATTATCTAAACAATCAGACTCATTATGAATTCGATTGAATCACGCGTGATTCTACCATGACCCAGTTTGGACATTTACGGCCTTAAGTTCAACAACCGTTTTATTTTGACCTCAGAACCTTTCTTATATGGCTAAATGCTAGAAAGGCTTTAGAATCTAATGCATGGCATACGTATATTTAATTATTTAAATTTTGAATGCTTAAATAGGCAATTTGTTAACCGTGAATTGCAATATATAGATAAACGTAATAAATAATATTTTCATAATATTTTAAAATGCATATCAGATTAAAAACTACAATAGCTGATAGATATGATAATAAGGATCGGCAGGCAAGTGGTCGCGGGCTCTAACCCTAACTGGAGTATGAGGTTCCTTTTAAAGTTGAGGTTCATTAGAAAATCCAGAGCGTAGCACCTACTAGCAGCGCCTGACTGGGTACTAACCTATCATAATATAACCTATCCACTCCAGGATCTATCTACTCGTGTACTAAGATGTCAAAGTGTAGCGTGTCTTGCCCTACTGATACCATTATTATGTTCTCTTTTGTAAGGCAACACACTGGAGCTAATATTTGTAGTACCTAAGTAAAAACATTGTAAAAACATCTATATAAAAAGAATGGCCCCGAGTTTCTTGCCGCTTCTTCTCGGTAGGCTCTATATATTTTGGAACGCGGCGGTAGTCTTTAAAGTACATTATAATAAAAAATTGACGTTCTTAAGTGCGTCTTTGAGGCTTAAATTCAATAAATTAATAATTAATTATAAATAATTGACTTTGACTTTAACCTAGCTAGAGCCTAAATATATCTACCTTCTAAAACCAGGTTGCCTAAAGCTGTATTTTATTCACAGCTGAAGGAGGGAAAGCGCACTCCTGGAGGCCAGTACTTACGTTACAGGGATGCCTTGAAGCGCCATCTCACCGCATGTGACATCCCGTGCGAGGGTTGGGAAGAGCTCGCGCAACAGAGACGAGAGTGGCGCAGCTCTGTTCATAATGCTGTTAATAACTTCGAAAAGAAACGAATACAAGACCTAGATGCAAAACGCCTTATTATTAAGACCCGTCCGAAGCCTTCCTATACCTACACATATAATGCTGATGGTCAGTTGCACTGTGCGCCTTGCAACAGAATCTTTAAAACTAAGTTTGGTTTTGCCAGCCATATACGCGCTCATAACCGGCACTAGTCAGGTTCGCCGTTGACGGACACGTCAAGGAGGCCGATATATCTACCTTCTAAAACCAAATGCAATTCTAGGTTTACTTTGCATCCTTCTTACATCGCATCTTCACTGACCAGCATGTGATACAGTGGTGAAACTTTTGTCTACAATTAAAAAACGAATATTTCCCATTCAATTAAAAACTTAATAATTTTGTTATACTATTTCCAGTGACTTTTCTTTTGCCAATGACATAACATAAAAAGCAAAATATGAAGTAAACAAGAACAAAATATGAAGAAACATCAAAAAGTAGAGAAAAACTATAATTCCATACAATGATGTTCTATTAATGATTTACTTTTATTTTCCGTAAAAGAACTTATAATAGTTGTATCGAAAACGAAATAAAAATGGCGTAGGTATGTTCTGCGTAGATCTATTTTCCTTCGGTAAAAATAATGAGATACGAATCAAGAATTTTATATGTTTGTCCGTTCACGATTTAAATTTAATAAAGTATAAGAATACGCAACAACGACTAACGATGTTTCTTTTACGTTTTTTTTTAGTTTTCAAGGTTTTTTTTATGTTTTTTTTTTTAAAATCTTCTAATAAATAATACTCTCGTGTCGCAGTGTTTGTAACAAAACTCCTCCGAAACGGCTTGACCGATTCTTATGAAATGTTGTGTGTATATTCAGTAGGTCTGAGAATAGGTCATAAAGCACTTTTCATCATCATCATCATCGTCATCTATCACCACGCGGGTAAAACCGTACGACGCAGCGCAATATATATTTAACCTACTAGAACCTGATTTGAATTTTAGCAGGTTAATGATCTCTGTGGTCTGTGGTTATTTACCTTTTTTATCAATAACATATGTTTATGGGGCACGATGCCGTAAGGATAGCTGTCTATGGTTGACACGGGCAATTATGACAATTTGACGAGAAGTAGGTGGAAATGTCTAACCATAACTGTCTAAATATAACTAAGTAGTCAAGTCTCTTTATACTAACTGATAGAATTAAATAAAGTACGCATCGTATATAAAGGTATCGTATGTATATACGAATATTTTAGTCGATTAAAAATAGAGCTGAGCATAAAGTTACGGCCTTATTTATAAACGTTATTAAAATTTAAATAACGTCATTTAGTACGGCGCAAAACAATTTTTGTTTGCGCAGTACTAAATAACTTCATTTAAAGTTAAGCTGCGTTTATAAATAAGGCCCATAGCTGTTGTCTAAGTTATATTATATTAAGTTATATGTAATACTAGCGACTGCCCGCGACTTCGTTCGCGTAGTAGGCACGGCCTTTGGCTTCGCAATAACCTAAATCTTTTAATTTTTTTTTAATGTAAGAACCTTCTACGGAGTATTAGAAAACATTTAAAATAAAGATGAGAGAAATCGGTAAAGCCGTTCTCAAATTATAGCGTGACCAGGAAAAATAGGGGTTCATTTTTATAATCCATCAAAGGTCATCATGCGGCCAGACACAATAGAAATTTCATTGTTATAATATAACGACTCTTGAAGGGAGGAAGAAGATTAATAACAATGCTCTCAAAAGTAAAGAGTTAAAAACTTAGTATATTCGTACTACTTTTTGTTCTAATCATAAATAATGTGTTACATATCGATAAACATTGACAGAAGACTGTTCAGATCATTCATACATACGAGTACCTTGTTTGAAAATATGTTTCAATACTTCTACTAAACAAAAACGTATATTATTATTATTATTTTTATTCAACCAATTTCACGGGTTTCACCCGGTCCTTTACAAAGGCATAAGTGGGGCTGTAGCCAACACTTAGAGGCCTGTTTGATATAAAAATACAATGTAGTATAAAAACAGAAACATTTTGGATGGAAGGTTACAGGTTATCTATTACAAAAATGGGTAAAATGGCATGGTTATTGAAATGTACTTATTAGTGATACGGGAGATAGTGGGCTATGGTCGAGACTACGGCACCTGCCAATTTCAGTCTCATCTTAAAATATTTAGGCAGGTGGTGACTTGCCACTCACTAAACGGGCCCCCCATAAAAGCCACCATCAATGGTGACAAAAGGGGCAACGTTGGTGTGAATGGCTAAAGGGTGTCGAGAGGTGTGCTGCGGTTTCACTAGAGCGCTACTACCGGCGTTATGCCCTTTAACACTTCCACCCTTGGAGCTTTTTGTTACTTGCTCTTGCGTCTCCACCCCCAGACAGCCAATAAAGGCAAGCCGGGGGTCAGGGGTCTCATTTAGCCCCAGGGAGAATCAGGGTCCACGGTGTCGCAATCACCGACGGCTCGCCACAAAGCCGCCCCTGCGGTATTATTATTATTATTATTATTATTAACCAACCGAACGAAGCGAGCGAAGTATCTTAGTTTCGAGATTGGCCACAAAACGCTTTTGTCCTGTCTGTTGTCAGGTCTTTTGCCTACAGGCCAAATTTTTCAATCGATTTTGACGAAAATTCGCAAACAATTACTTTGTGTTATTTAAGTTTTCTAGTAAGGTTGGTTACAAAATTCTAAAGTCAGGGGAAAAGGGAAAGTGCCAGTTATTACATGGTTATAAGGGCTAGCGAGGTTTGCTATTTCACAGAACCACTAGTATAGAAGTCTGTTACAAAGCACCTCCAGTGTTGACGTTAACGGATCGAAAACGTTAAGCACCTCCTTCCACCATCCTTTTTTGCGGTCACGACTAGGATGGTTGACCACTAGTGGCATTTTCAATTGAACACTTCCGGGCTTGGAAGGGGATGCTAAGCTGTCGGTTGCAGTTGTTTTTCTTAGGAAAACTATGGTTAGGCTATGTCGGAGACTTTCGTTCGACCTGGAAACTTCGACACTACCCTATCCATCAAGGTATTGGGTACACGTAGTGGATTATCCATACTCTTCATTCTGAAAGGAAGGCCTGAGTTCCACCAGTAGAACCGTAATGGGTTAATACTTAACTTTCATTTTTCACATCTGCAAAAATCTATTACATTCACCGCAACGTCTTTCTGACAGTGACGTATTGCCAGATAAGGCTAGGCCATTTCTACTATTAGATAACCTTTAACTAACACACTTTCTATACCAACTGCTATCAATCTCGATCAAACAGAACAGAAAACAATAGTAGATAAAAAACCATTCAAAGTTAACGTTGTACACGAGATTACGAGTCTTATCAAAGGAACCGCATCGGATCATTCGT
Organism: Selenia dentaria; assembly: GCA_917880725.1. Taxonomy (NCBI): domain Eukaryota; kingdom Metazoa; phylum Arthropoda; class Insecta; order Lepidoptera; family Geometridae; genus Selenia; species Selenia dentaria. Next base: position 10,806,606 of record OU862888.1, on the reverse strand, counting down.
TGAATTTTTTGCTGCATTCCTGCGTTCTATCTAATTAAGTCCGAGCAATTTTAATCAACGAAATCAACAGACCATTCTGAGTTTCTCCGCCTACGATTCAATTAGGTGTAATTCGTCGCAAAGTCATACAGGGTCAGTCGTCTTGAACTTTGGAATAACTCGATTATCTCTACATAGAGTCTAGAGCGTGTTTACGTAAGAACTATTTCTGTTTCTGGACCTTTGGCCTTATTAGTGTTGGTTAAAGGGCCTGTTCCGGAAACAAATGCGACCAAATTGCTTATTGCCCTTCAGTCTTTAGTGTGTTTTATTCGAATAAATGTGATTAACATATTATATATATCTTTCTTGAGACTAAGAGGCAACGCTTTGGTATAACTAATTAATAATCATTTTTAATACACAAAAAGCATCCCTTACAAATACTATCTTCTCAGAGGTATGAGCTATAATCCATCACGTATAGGGTAATAGACGCTGCGTTGAAATTCACCTAAATGTCTCTGACATAGCCTCAACTGTTGTTCTAAGACAAATAACAGGGAATTACTGCATAACAAGAACTCCTAAAACGTGACTGCAGCAAAGGTTGCTTAAGCTCGGTGATACGTAAAACCGGTCAAAGCAAGCTCCACTCCAAGTGCTACAATTACAATAACTATCAGTATATATTTATTAGGCAGTAATCAAAACTGCTGGTCGATGTGGCCGAAAGGTGCTGGAGTGAAAACCCCGGACGCTACAATCAGTCATCTCATTCAGGACAGAAGACGTGATACAGGTCGCAGAACGACGTTAGTGCATTAAATATACCACTGGCAGCTACGGCGGTTGCTGTCTGAAAAAAATCATTGCGATCTGTATATTTATTTTGTAACTTTTACTTATAAATACTTTTGGTGCGTAAAAAATATTACATTTCGGTGTTTTAGATATTTAATTACAATATCGTGAAAGAGCGATAGTTGATCATTATATACTAACTATAGTGGACACACCAACATCTTCGCTCTCTTCGTCTATGGAATACGAAGTCGCAGAAATACACAGAAATAAATTGAATTCACCTATGGCCTTTGGCCCGATACCTATATATGATACCTATAGATAGAAGACCTCAGCGGTTTGGGCTCTATTTTGATGGATCAGTCAGTCAGGACATGTTATAACAAATTTATAGATAACAATGTTTTTAAACTAGACAAATATATATCTGTTCTGTATTACCTACAACTTTTTCAATCGCTTTATTAACTGGATTTTTTGTTCATTAACTATTTCGCACTATACTCACAGCACAGACAAAATAACATGCGGATACATACTTATCTTGAAACTTATCGTAACCGGTTCAATCAAGCAAGAAACTCTTTGAATTACTCCTAATAGAGCCCTTATGATACAAGTACCTTGGCTTCCTTACTTCCTCATTGTACGTGTGTATTAAACAGCTATATTAGCGATTCCAATGGAATCTCGTCTTTGCAACGTCCACGTTTTTTTAATATTGTATTACTTAATACACTAAGAGAATCTTGTGGTATGAGAGATAAATGTAAATGTATTAGACAAAGTATTTTACCATAAACTAAATTGATGGGCATCTAAGAATTATAGGCGGTTAAATATGTACTACGGAAAACTCTGGGACGTTAATTCCTGCCACCATATAAGGTGCATATTAGGCTGGCAACTTAAGAAATATTTTTGCAGGCTCGTGCATTTTATTACTCTGCATCTGCCATCCCGACAACACCGCCGCACCATGATAATATTATAACCGCACGCTTTGCGTCTGGCACTATTATGGGAAACAGTTTCGTTTCAGAACAGAAAGTTGAATTCTCAAAATGTAAACCCAACATGTATAATTTGCCAGAAATTTGATTCATGCCGCATCAAGGAACACATAAAGGCAGTAAAAAACAATGAAAGACACAAATCTGCCATAGCTGAGCATCTGCTGGACGCGGGTCCTAACCACTGGATTGAATTCCATAACCCTAAAATCTTGTCCACCGAACGCCATTACATACCAAGGCTAGTAAAGGAAACTATTGAGATCTCGAAATGCCAGAATTTCAATCGAGGTGATGGTTTTCAACTCGCCAGTGCGTGGAATCCAGTATTAGGTTGTTTTAAAAATAAAAGTCCGCGTTCAAAATGTGTTCAAAATACTATACGCAGTGATACAGTGAGTGTGTTCTGTCGGGACTTAGGATCGAGTTCGAGTTCCAGTGATAACCGTAGCAAAAGACTAAGAAAGAGGGTAGATCGTTATGTCTGCACCTAACTTTTAAACTTTTTGACCAACCACCCGCATTCTTCAGTCTTCCCGTGAACATGGTGCATGTAACTGCGCCGAAATATCGGGAGCTCATTCCACAACCTTACCACGGTAAATATCCCGTTAATAATCATATAACTTTAATTTGATTTGATTTTGTTTCGCACAATTTAGAATTCTTGACATTCCATAAAAGTTAAATATATAATAAAAGTTGTAATTGTTTAGTGGAGGTTATCAGTTATTGCATTGACACCTACAAATTTTACAAAGGACCTCATGATCAATTAATATTTTAGTAGATGTACTATATAATAGAAAGTACTATTTAAAAAATATGCCACTCTTATGATGACCTGAGAGATGCTTTTTCACGCCCCGCTTGAAAGACCCAGGGTCATAGCTGCAAGGAAATACGTACGCCGGAGTATTCCACAATTTACTTACACGACATAGGTAGAAACTGCCTAACTTTTTGGTTGGTGGTAAGAAGTTTTGAACAGTATGAATACATGCTAGGCCGAAACGAGTAGTTTGGGATCGGAATGGTGAGGAAGGAATAAGATTAAAAAGTTCTTCAGGACATTCGCCATGAAATAACCGGTAAATAACGCTTAGAAAAGCTATGGTTCTACGCATTAGTAGAGGTTCTCGGTGTTGAATGACTTCAGTGTCTCCAATAATGCGGATAGCGCCACGTTTCATTCTATCGAGAGCATCCATAAGGTACTTAGCGAATCCATCCCAGAGGTGGCTACAATACTCAATACATGGGTATTGAAAGAGAGATCCCCAAAGAGAGAGAAAGAGATGGTATGTGGATTACATGTTATGCCGGAACGAGTAGTAAGATCCTTTATTAACCCAATACACAAGCCCCTGTTACTTCCTGATCAACTACTTTCGCATTGGTGCCTCATTTCCATCGTATTACTGCCATAATAACCAGTCTCTGCCGCATACTAAAACAGTGTCAAAACAATTATGTGTCGGCAAACTCGACCAAGCAACTTCAGCGTGTTACCTTCCACCGACGAAGCGGTTACGATACTAGTACGATGCGAGGATTGCGTAACTGCTTCCTTAATGCGAGCTCGGATGTTGGCCATTCAGTTTCGCGAGTCTATATAAATCTTAACTGTTAATAATCACGTTTACACACTAATACTCCGCACCAGGATTCTCTGTGACTCGAAAGGCATGAACACATCCAACATCCAACTAACAAACATTTCAGCTCGAGGTGTGGTTCAATCTGGAACCGAACTGTCTTCGAAGCAAGATGACATGATGACCAGCTGCTGACCGTGAAATATACACGTTTTTTGAACTATAGTAATTCGTTAAAAACTTATTTTCAACCGACTGCCAAAAAAGGAGGAGGTTCTTAATTCGATTGTATGTTTTTTTTTGGGTTGGCATTAGAATAGCCCAACACGAATTTGGTGATTTTAAGAGTTGGATCTTATAGATAATAATTTTCTCTACGCTTTGGTATCAATTTTAGAGCGAGGAAATGTCTAGTTTTCTAGAAAAACTAATTTCAATTTCAGATTTTTGATTCGACGATTCTCTATAAATGCGTGTAACGAAACGACTTGGTGCAATGAAAATGGTATTAAAATAAATATTTTAATTATTTGAACTATTATTTTATTGCTAATTTAATTTACAATACTTAATTACATAGTTTATAATACTTGACATCGATTTTATTAAATTAGCTTCTGTTGCAAATACTTTTTTTAAAGAATGGAACGTATGACCGCCATTTTATTTTCCATAGACGATCGACTACGCCGCCCGCGCCGCGCATTCCGTTCCTCTTCGAGTTACGTGAATGTGCTCTGTTCGCTCTCCGTGTTTTTCATTGTTTTGGCGTGGTATTTTGTGTTAATTTTTCGACGACTTTTGCCTGCTCTCTGGACTCCGATTTCTTCTTCAACTACGACTTTTGCCTGCTTTCTGGACTCCGATTTCTGTTGAACCACGACTCTTGCCTGCTTTCTGGACTCCGATTTCTGCTTGAACCACGACTTTTGCCTGCTTACTGGACTCCGATTTCTGCACGATTGATCTGCCTAGCGACATGGCTAATATTCCATCAGCAGATGAACCAACGGCTTCCACAAGCCGTGAAGATGCAGTACCAGTAGCTTCTACCAGTAGAGGTGAGTTAACTATTCATTTATTGTAATCTAAATTATTTCGCTTGATAAACCACAAAATATGTTAATCAAATGCTTGTTTTTCATTTTAGATGATTTTGAAGAAGAACCCGCATTTAAAAGGCGGAAATACGTGGGTGAAGTTTTACAAACGTGGAATATTGTAAAGCTGGCGCGTATGTTAAGTACACATGAACAAGGACTGGTTTTTGCCGAAGAGCAAGGCTTAATCTTGAAAACTAAGAAGTGTAGAATACACAAAAATCCCATGAAACTTGTTTTCAAGAACGACAAAACTATGGGCACATTTGTGTGCAGCAAGGGTTCCTGTCATAATAAAACTAGAGTATCTAGAGCCCAAGGAACATGGTTTGAGAACGTAAAACTAAAATTGGGACACATTTATTATTTAATGTACTGTTTTGCATACAACTACTCGCATGACATGGTAATACACGAAGATATATTTAGAGAAGAACATTGTTTGTCCCGGCCAACCATAAGCGATTGGTATAACTACTGCCGGGAAGTTGTGGTAATTTACCAACTGGAGAAACAAGAAGTCCGGGGCAAAATAGGAGGCCCTGGAAAAATTGTGCAAGTAGACGAAAGCAAATTTGGGAAGAGGAAATTTAATAAAGGTATTTATATAAGGCATTAATCAATTTCATTATTTTATACTTGTATTTTCAATTTAATAACTGTTTTTTAATTTTTTTCAGGGAGACACATTGAGGGACATTGGGTCCTTGGCCTCATAGAAGATGGTTCAGAGGACTTGCGGTTGGAGGTGTGCCCGGACAACATTAGGTCTGCAGAGGTGCTAATTCCCCTAATTCAAAAACATGTAGAGCCGGGCACAACCATCCATACTGACTGCTGGAGGGCTTATGATTGCCTAAGCCAACATGGATATATTCATAAAAAAGTCAACCACAGTGACCCTGACAGTCCATTTATAGCCGAGGATGGGACACATACTCAACGAATTGAGTCTCAATGGCGGGTGGTTAAAAGATTCTTCTACAAGAATAATTACAACCACCCGGGCAATTTTGCAGACTCAATTGTTGAGTATTTATGGAGGAGATCTGTGGAGGCCAGTAAGAAGGATAAGTTTTTCGAACTGATAAAAGCTGTGCAATATGTATACAAAATATAAGTTAAATACTTTCTAAATTTTGTTTTATTTTTGTCCTAGTTTTGCACCTATATGATTTATTTCTAATGTAATTCAAAATAGCTGTGACCATCAGGGCTAGCACTCTTATTCGAGTCAAGGGCACTCTAACTTGAGTTGGTTAGGTTCAAAATAAGAGACAGAGCCGACACAGAGCACCCCGACTCCACCTAGTCTTGTGGCTGACACCCCTAGATTGTATATAAAAAGTGCGGGAGCCAGAAGCTCAAGGGAGGTCCTGAGAGGAGCGAGCCAGACGAGGCGAAGCGAAGACCGAGTTTGGCGAAGTGACACTCAGGGGCGACCGCTAGAGCTTCTGGCGGGAGCCCACCCAGAGTCAAACATAGAACACACCAAAATAGTCAGTACTCCATGTCCAATCCATTCATATTTGTAAGTAAATATAGTTAAATTCAATATATAAACGTTATAAATTTGAGGTTAAGTTCAAAGAAAATTCAAAGTAGTTTTTCGCAAAAACTAGGCATTTCCTCGCCACGAGAGTAGTGTCGGAGAACATCCCCCTCCCCCCTCCCTCCCCCCTCCCCCTCCCCCCCTTAAATTCGTGTTGGCCTATTCTAATGCAATGCCCTTTATTGAATTTTGAGTCGTCTCTTCAATCATATAATGGATTCAGTTTAAACATTTTCAAATTGTATATTATACTAGCGACTGCTAGCGACGTAGTTGGCTACCATAACTGTCTTTTTTTATTTTTTTATGTAAGAAGTTTCTACAAGGTACCAGTAACATTAAAAAAAAATAATGAAATCGGTAAAGCCTCAAGTTAAAGTGTGACCCAGGAAAAATAGGAGTTTATTTTTATATATATAGATAGCTTTGAGACAAACGAAGAAACTGTGAGATTTTATACACTGGTAGTTTTTTAATATAACTGAATTCTTACGTCGTTGTACTTATTCTAAGTGGGTAGGTATGTCTCGCGTAGTCACTTTTGTCTATTCTGTGATGTAGCGGCGTGCGTTCTGTCGCGCAATGGTTATTAGCTGCACAGCAATGAATATGGGTTCATAATAAAAAAAACTATCAACGGACTACTAGCTCATTCTTTGTATGTATGTTTTTGGATAAAACTAGTATTGTTTACCTAATGTATTGCTGGTGGCCTTGGTAGGTAGAACTTGATATCTTTTAAACGTTATCGGAAAATTTAGATGTTTATGCCCAGCACGCGAACAAAAAAATTCACAGCCTTTTCATCTAAAGACGAAATGGTTACTAAGCTAGTTTAATTTATATAATTGCTTCCTTAAAATGACGTCTGTTGGTTCCAGGATGTTGACCGTTTCTTGTCAACGCAAACATTAACAATATTATAAGTAGATAAAATATTTTTTTAGATTTTAAATGGTGATTGCATTTTCAATCGAATATTCGATGCGGTTACTTATCATGACTCCAAGGAAGTCCGTGACCCCTCACACCCCTTCCTTGGAGTCGTGATACCATATTCCCTCCCCTTTCAAGATTCGAATCTTAAGTGGCTAGGAAACCCAACTTACTAGGTGGTAGGTCTCTTCTGCAAGAAGCCGTTTAGGTCGGTACCACCGCAGTGCCAGATGCTGCCGTGAAGCAATAGTGCGCATACATTACTGTTTTAGGGTGTGAAGAGCACTGTAGCAAGTGAAATCACTGGGCGATAGACTACAAAACCAATTTCTCGGGGTGATGAGTGCAGTGCAGTGCCACGTACCAAAATCGCAAATCTACAGCGCTCTGGACGTATACAACATTAGGACAACGCCCATAAGTCAACAACCGGGACCAACGGCCCGCTGAAGCACGGAAATGAAATGATTGTATACAAACACCGGTTATCATCAGCTCCACAATCAAGTACACCCGAGAGTAGCTGAAAAGTGTTTGCTATGTCGGAATTTTATCGGATACATTTCGGTGAGTGTGCAATGGAACTTCACAATTTGATTCCGCCATCCCCATTCTATAATCGGACATCCAGAGATACTCAGAAGCGCCACCGCTTTATGGTGGATATTCCATTTGCCCGGACGAAGCGATTTACTTCTTCGTTTATCATACGAACCGCTCGGGAATGGAACACCCTCCCTGAGTCGGTGTTTCCGGTTAAGTACGATATGGGGGTCTTCAAAACACGAGTGCATAGGTATCTTCTGGGTAAGCGCGCTCCATCATCGATCGCATCATCACTTAGCATCAGGTGAGATAGTGGTCAAGTGCTACCCAGTTCGGTATAAAAAAAAAAAAAAAAAAAAATTAAAATAATTTAGAAATATGGGTGATGGGGACGAAAAATATAGACAGATCTTAGGGGCTATTTTCGGTGAGTCTATTTTGTTTTTGTTTCGACCCCTCAGCTGTCGTTAACTGACATAACAATAGATTTTCTATTTTGTCTGATAGAGCTCAAGGCTCTGGCATTTTCGGTCAGTCTATTTTATTTTTGTTTCGTCAACCGACACTTTTTTATTTCTATATAAAAAAGAAGACAAATTATGTATGTCAGTTGTCTATATAAAAATGAAATTGTTAAGTATGTCAATCAATTTAATTTTGGAGACTTTCACTTTAAAATATTATTAGTACAGTGTAGGTACGTTCTTAATTAGGTACATTTAAGTACTGCAACAAGGTTTACTTATTTCGGGTTTTCTCTTACAAAAAGTATCTAGTTACGAGTAGTAAACAAAACCATCTGTTTCTGGATATAAGAACTCAGCATCAATCTAATTGAACGGTCTTTAACTGGACTTGCTTAGTGGCAAGTGCTCCAAATTTCCGACTTCCTTGGACACAATTCACAAATTATGAACGGAAATTGATCGTTTGCGTAGCAATTTGCAAACCGTAGGGCCGAGCGAAATTAGCGTTGGTTTTAGGACGAGTGACGCCTCGATCATCTTCATCATCATCATCATCAGCCCATATATCTCAAAGTACGCCACAGAGCTCGGTCTTCAGCTCTCTGCATCCAGTTACTGCCAGCCACCTTCCGCAGGTGGTCTCTCTACCTGGTCACAGGGCGTTCTACACTACGTTTGTCTTAACGTGGTCTCCACTCAAGAACTCGTCTACTGAATGGAAATCCTTGCATAGCGCTCTCCATTGCTCGCTGAGCAACTTTGGGCAAGGAAACGAGGCCAACCGTTATAATGAACTCAAATTAATCTATGGTTATTCTTATTTCAATCTTCTACGATATGATTTTAGATATTATAAAATGTATACAGAAATTAATTTACGCTGCTGGAATATAAAATTATGTTTAATTTCAGTCACAGTCATTCACCAATAAGAGTCATTTGTCAGCAGTTAGAGCAATACCGTCAAAGTTGATTACGAGTTAATTATTTATTATAATAAATAATTATCTCATCTCGTAACAATATGAATATTTATGGAAAAAATAATAATTATAGATTGCATATTTTCAAGGTAAATTTCGTGTCGACAGTCATTATGGCTAAGCATAAATAATGATCACGATGACATTATGGCGACTTCGTCGGTATTTTGGCAAAATTTATAAGAGAAGTCATGCCTTTTCTTCTGCAAGGGAGCCGATAGTAAAGAAAACAAAATTATTAACCGTGCAGAGTTGGCCATATCATCATCATCATCATCATCTCAGCCGTAGGACGTACACTGCTGAACTGATATTATGGGGGAGACCAATCCCCCAAAATATTCTCTCCATATACTTACTTCCATGAATTTCATGCCCATTAACATTCATATACTGGACTACTATCATCATCATCATCATCTCAGCCGTAGGACGTCCACTGCTGAACATAGGCCTCCCCCATGATTTTCCAAAAGGACCGGTTGGAAGCGGCCTGCATCCAACGTCGTCCTGCGACCTTCCTCAGGTCGTCTGTCCCCCGTGTCGGTGGACTACCTACGCTGCGCTTGCTGGTCCGTGGTCTCCACTCTAGAACTTTTCGGCCCCATCGGCCATCTGTTCTGCGTGCTATGTGCCCTGCCCACTGCCACTTCAACTGGCTAATCTTCTGAGCTATGTCGGTGACTTTCGTTCTTCTACGGATCTCCTCATTTCTGATTCGATCACGTAGAGAAACCCCTAGCATAGCCCTCTCCATAGCTCGTTGTGCGACTTTGAGACTACTTTGGAACTACTATACTACGTCGTAATTGGTGCCTAAGATATAATACGGCAACAGGTTCGCTATCAAGGTGTTTCAGAATTCATTGAGACATTTCTTCTCATCTTTCGTGAGACCAAGATCAGGGTATTGGTGAAATTCGGGTATTTTTAAACATCTCTGCGGTATCTTTCAACATATATGTATTTGTTATTCCCATGTTTAGCTCATTAAAACACGTTCTTTAATCATAAATTCAACTTCAACTATTACAAATGCAATTTGTGTTTTATTTCTTCGTCCGGGGAAGTACTACCACCGTACCTTTTTACTGCTTCACGGTAGCGTGAAGCAGTAATGTTCGTATATCTGTGTTCTATATTGAAGTGTATGCGGCGAAATTACAGGCTTATCAACTTAATGTCTCAGAGTTACGCGCACAGTTCGTTACTTGTGAGGAAATGAATCTGTTCTAGGCAGAGATTACTACTTTATATTATCAGCAGTGCAAGTACCGTAATAGTCATTAAATTTGTCGAGTCGCTAAGATCAATAAAAAATCGTATCGCTCCTAGCAAGTATGGATGTCATATCGACGACTTACACGATCGTGAAATTGTCGACAGTATATATCGATTATTACGAATTGTTTGCATTCCACAATGCGTCCATCTATCATTTGAAGATTTCTACGAGCATTTCGCTCTTCTAGGATCAAAAGAAGGCTGAAGTCTACTTTTTTTATTAATTTCTAGCTGCGCCCCGCTGTTACACCCGCAAGGTGATGGATGATGACGATGTTGATGAAAATTATCGTATGTGTTAATTCAGCGCCCTACTACCTCCATGCCAAATTTTATCAAAATTCGGCCAGTCGTTTGACCGTAACAGAATAACAAACATCCATTCATCCATAAACACAAACTTTCGCGTTTATATAAGATCAAACGCAACAAAACAATATCCCCATTCCCGTCGCCTGTCGAGAAGTTATATCGAGGTCATTTTCAAAGCTGACAAAACAATCGTTAAAATCAAATTAAATAGACGATCTTAAACGTAATTTCACAATTCTAGGTTATCGTTATAATCGTAAGAGCTTATCGAATTCGTCTACCGATCGCCTAATTTTGTTACTTGCAATGATCGACATAGCCAGTTTTTTCGAAGTATGACGAACTCAAGACTCAAATTTATCGATCGGTAAGTTCGGTATTTGCACTGCAGGTTTGTACCGTCTCCTAATAACATAAAAAATATTGCAATTAAATTCATTAATTAAGTATGCGTTTCTTTGAATTAAGTATTTAGTCAAATTATTCTTGATGGTGGCTCCAATAGCTCAATCGGTAACGACCCTCCCTTCGAAGCGCGCTGCCCCAGGTTTGAACCCTGGCTGGGGAAAATATTTGTATGATGAGTAGAAATGTTTGTTCTCGGGTCTTAGATGTTGTGACGTGTTATTGTGTGTGTCCATGCCTCGTACGACACAGGGACTCGTAGTGCTGGGGTATGAATGCGTAAACATCATTATATAAGTGTTTAAACTGTGCCGAAATATCGGGAGCTCACAATAAATACAATAAATGGTCAATATCCCGTCTCTAAAGTAAATTCTTGTAAACATCATTATCAAACAAATGTTATTACAAGAATTAGTTATCCTTAACTTAATTGCGAAAACATTTTCATCTCTTTTACACAATACTATATAAATAATACAAATACTGGGACAATAATTAATGTTTATTACATCAGTTTTGTCATGACCTATGTCATCTTAATTATACAAATGCTTATTTATACTAATTGATTAAATTAGTCGGTTTGTATCACTATTGTGTTATTGATTATCTGTGTCATATACACATAGAAGTTTTCAGATAGTATTTATGGAAATGAATTGCGGAATCGATTCAAACAAACCCATATATAATTTTTTAATTACACTTATACGATTGACAATGAGTTTAAAGTGACAAAACGAGCCTGATGATAAGCACTATGCTTGATGAAAAGCGAAGATGGAATCAAGAAGCAATGACCATTAGTGCAGCCGTAAGCTGCGTTAATCGCCACCCCTATGAAGACCTGACATGCTTTTTCACGCCCCGCTTGAAAGACCCAAGCGAGAGAGCAATTTCACTTGCTATAGTGCCCTTCACTCGCTAACACAGTAATGCTTGCGCACTATTGCTTCATGGCAGAATCTCTGGCACGATAAAAGCCTTACAACCAGAAGAAGACTTCAGAAGTATTAAGAATTTTGAGTATAATTATCAAGTGTTCAACAATTTCAAAGACTCAAGTGTTGCGAATAAAATAAATGCGGTAAATCGTTTGCCTAAATTGCAGAATACAGTACGACATGTTTTAAGTTGAATCTGGATTGATATTACTCAGTATGTCTTAAGTTATCTCACAAAGTGGTAGAACTCCAGACAGGAGTCAGAACGCCTTGCACTCATCAAGACAAAGACTTTTACAAGGGACCTTGTCATCTCTTGCGACACTTTAAATGCTCAATCCACATCCAAAAAAAATGTACTTTATGAGTATATTTCTCGAGTATCTTGGACATATTCGTACTGCATTTGACGTATATACTAATAGTTTATGAATAAATATGTATGAATGTGATACTTATTTAACTACTAGCTGTGCGTCCGTGGTTTTGTTCACGTGGCCTCACACGGCGCCTCATGGTATGATCGCTTTAAATAATTCATGGGTTTAATTTTTTTGTGGTACTTTAATTAGTTTTCTAAAATAAAAGTAGAAGTAACTTCTTACAAAATCGGCTATCGGCTAGTGAAAGTACCGTAAAAATCTGGCCAGCTGTTGTGGAGATTAGCCAGCAGAATAAACACACCGACTTTTTTAAAGATCATAGATGTTTTTATGTACTTACCTTAAGTTTCATATGCATTTAGTACAAAAAATATTATTTTGTCATAACAAACAGACATTGCATTTTATTTATTGTGCAGATAAAATAAAATTTGAAAGCTTTTGTTTTATTGGGTTCAGTTCAGACAAGGTCATGTTGCTTAATATACAGATGGCCAAATATGATAGTTCTTTATCGTCAGATTGTTATTTAAAGGCATTACCATTAGTTTACGCTAATTTGCGAATTCGAATACCATTTTGTATGTTTTTGTGTAATAATGTAATATGTAAACGTATTATTGAAATATTATGGCTAATCAGTAAACACAAATAAGTATATTTGTCTAATATTAACGTAGTAAATATTTTGTTTACCAACAAGTACAATTTGAAAATTTTAATACCGACTTCCATTCTATTCAGTTATTGGAGTGTATCTCAAAACTACTAGACCGAATTTTATGAAATTTAATGGGACCTCACGGAAAGCACCAACTTTCAAACAAAAAAGAGTTTTGAGAATCGGTTCACCTAGTCGAAAGATATAAGTTAATAAAAAATACAGTCGTATTGAGTACCTTCTCCTTTTTTTTTGGAAGTCGGTAGAAAAATGGAACTGACTTCAACAGTAAAAAGTGTGAAATAACTTCTGAAGTCGGTACCATGCGCACAATATTATAATAATACACCTTTGAACTACCATGGTTCCGACTACAACAAGTTATTTCACACTTGTTAGTGTTAAAGTCGGTTCCATTTTTTGATATTTAAAAAAAATTACATTATTTAATTGACAGTCCTACAGTTATACTAATAAAAAGATACCGGCTTCACTCACTTGGTATTATGTCGGTTTAAGGCGCACTCGTATCCTGATAATAGTAAAAAGCAAAATCTTTAAACATCTAGTGTAACGAAACAGGTCAATAATATTGTATGAAAAAATTACTTAGGTTAGAAAAGGAACAGGCAAAGAGTTATAACCGAACAAAATTCCTAAATATTACTCGCTCTCTGCAGAAAAAAATCCTAAATTGGTCCATAATAATAAACTTTGACGTCCAAATTCTCAGAATTTTCAGCGATAGCACTATATTTTTTATCAGGTAATACATAGCCAACATATACTTCTAAATTAGTAACCAGCAGTTTTTCAATTGTGTTAGTATACTCGTATATCGAAATATATAAAGAAAACGTACAAAATTAATGCATTTTCGCATGACATCGTCCAATATAAGATGCGATTTTCAACCTTACGTAAAGCATTGTAATTTATTTTAAAATTGGGGTTGGACCGCGTCTTAAGTCCGACATACCAAGTTGGGTGCGCGACGCGATCTCCAAGCGTGAACACTCCCTGAAGAAGAACGTCTTACAAGTTCGAAACTTCGCCAAGCGAGTGAAGCCGGTATCTTTTTATCAGTATAATGTGCGATACTCACGATAGTTTTCAAACTCTAGTCCTACAGTTCAGACATACAGTTCAAACAATATACTTGTAAAAGTATGCGCTAAATAAAAGTGATATCTCTCCTCAAATTCAACCTTTGCTGTCACGTTTACATGTGTAATGTAGAGTATTACTTTACCTGTCACTGTCACAAAAATTACAAATATTCACACTATCTTGGGCACAGTGAAGTGGTTCCACGCGGAATGAATATCTACAGAAGAGCCACGCACACAGCATACATAGCATACACACATAACATGGCAGACCACTGCGTCTGCTCGTAAACACACGCAATTCCTTAGTTCATCCGTGATCATTGCGCTTGCAACAGTGCAAAAATATCGTCAACATTATTTAGCTTGTGTTCAAGTATTTCATAAAGCGTTTATGGCAGATATGTAGTGTGCACCACCTTCCCTCCCGCAAAAAACGCAAATAGGAAGTAAACAGAATAAGCAACAAACAAGACAACCCAATCAACGAAAAACGATTTGACAATTCGCCTCTACAGGCATCTTCAGCAGTTGTTGAGTCAAGCGCTCGACCAAGCTTCTTTTTTTTCCTGCACTGCATTTCTGTCATAAGCATTTTTTTCAGCGGAAGTGTCACTCAATACTTCTTTTAATATCGTTTTTAAGGTGCAATTTTAGACTTTTACAACATTTACTTTACTTTAAGCGATAGGTAAGAGTGAGTTTAGAAATTCTTAACATGAAAGACCTGGAATCAAAATCCAGGAACTCTTGCATGACAATTTTATTATTAATCCTGTTAAGTCTGTTTTGGATAGCAAGATGCCGTCATATGTGACATACAATCAATATGTATTATTAGAATGAGGAAGTATAATTATCTCTGAAATTGTCATTATTCTCATTACAAAATAAATGACTATTTTCAATATCGTGACACTCATTTCCATCTGTAACTAGTTTTGCAACAGGATGTTAGGTTTTGGTTCGTAATACGAATAGGCAGCTGTTTTCGTAAAACAGATTGTATCATTTAGGTATTAGAGCTCGCAATTGCATAAGAAAGGTAATTGATTTAGTTTTCATCTTAGTAGAAAGTATTAACCTGTTAACACAGCAGCATAAGGTTGCACCAGTGATGCAATATTTACACAATGCAATACCTACCCTACCTACCCGGTTATAGGCGTCTGACTAAGTATCCATATCCATAATCCATATCGTATACTATTCTTATCAAAATGAGCATGATCTTTAAACCAAATAAAATACGTTCACCCAGTCAGAGAATCATAAATTCCAAGTTAACAAAACAATAACATTATCAACCATGAGTAAATAAATCCATTAGTAATAAACAAACAAGAAATTCTTAGTGTACTTAAAGATACAGTTATCAAGAGCGTTGAATGCTTAGTTGAAAATACTCGTATAGTAAGAGAGGTCAAAACTCTGACGAGTATTATTAATTATTATTTGATTGAGGTTTTGAAATAAGTCGAATATATTGGTTGAATAATACAATGAAGTGACTAGCAAAATTTTTACAACAAAGTTATGAATCAAGTTGTGATAGACCATGAAACTTTATCTGTCACATGTAGAAAGGATTCACCAGATAACCTTGTTTTCAAAGTATGCCAATATAGAAACATTTGACAAAATTCAGATTTCGATTGAATTCCGATAATAAGCTATCAAAATTACTAATTGTGATTGTTAAATCAAAGTATAATTAGCTATTTAATGTTAAAATTTGTCCCTATGCTTATGAGTCTGATGTAGTGTTAGTAAATGGTTTTAAAATGACCTTTCTAATGCACTTGAGGTCACTGTTATTATTTTAATAATAAAAGTAAAACAGAGGTCACTGATAAAGACACTCTCTTGTCAACAGCTGGTCATACTGTTAATGAAAATAATGGCTCCGAGTTTCTTGCCATTTCTTCGCGTTAGAGAGTCTATTTATCTTCGAACTTTATTGTAATTTATTTATTAACATTTCCATGCACATTAAAACCTTTTTGTTGTACCTTTCTTTATGTTGTATTGGCCTCATTTTAATTGGCCAGTAGATGTATCAAACTTAACAATTACAAAGAAATATATTGATTAACATGGAAAAGTCTAGGGAGAATATTCAAAACGAAAAAGCATTGATTCTGATTACGCATTTCGTTCAATTTACATAGTATTATCGAAATATTCCAATTTGGTGTGTCAAGACACGAAGTAAATATATTCCTGAGAAATTCTGTTTGGGTGTTGAGCGAAAGATGGTGCTGAGCGAGTGTTGAAAATTCGATATCGTCAATTACATACATGAAGTCCTACAGAAGTAGAAGTACCCAGGACATGATATTTATATTTATAACCAAACAAATACCTGCAGCCTCCCTCAAAGCCTTAAGCTATCTGGAGCTTCTATGTGACTTGAAGGACGATCTGACCTTTCAAGACTTACAGTGAACTGTTAATTCGCCAGGTCATGTGTTTTTATTTATTATAACTACATTTATTTTTAAAGTACCTTTTTATATTAATTAGTGTAGGTCGTAGGTAGAACCTATTACATTACATCATGCACAAGTCATAACGTTATGGATACCTATGTGCATTCCTACATTGTCAAATGTCATTAGAGAAGCTATTATAATAATAAGGTAAAAATGTATAAATTTAAAATGTTTAATCTTTCTTCCAAGTCGTGAAATACACTTTCAGCGCGCGCGAAAATGAACGTTAGTTCAATGAAGTTACTTTTTATATTTCCACAGACAAATGAAACCGGTAGGTTGGCAATCAAACAAATCAACGCGTCAAATGTCGTCGTTAGCATAATAGAGTGATTAGTGATTACTTAAAAATGGAGTTGGACAGACTTAGCACCTTGTTTTTAAATTTGTAACAAATATTGAAGTTATGTAAGTGACAGTCGCAACTTATTTCTTAAATTGGCAAATAGTAATGGCGAGTGGTTCGCCAACCGAGCAGACTTATGCGGGTCCATGCAAATATCAAAGGAAGTATAATTGGCGCACGTTCGTACTTGCACGCCCTACAAAGTGGATGATACAAACATTTACAAAATATGCAATAATAAACATATTATATCATTAATAAATAAGTAACAAACTTTATTTCCACCAGAGCGTGTGGAAAGTCGATTTTAACAACATATTAAACTAAGATAAAACGGTGAAAATAAATGTAAATCTAAAAACATAACCCATATTTCTCCTGGTCACGCTATAACTTTAGAACACGTGGAACAATCTTGCTAATTCTTTTTTTGTTCTGTTGATTATTGTGAGGGGAAGGTTCTTATGAAAGAAAACCAAGAAAAGATGGGAGGTTATGGCGGGAAATCGCTAGTAACATATAAAAGGTAAATTTACAACGATAATAAAATTTTCTCGTTTCGTCAAAATATATTTGATTACTAATTATATTTTAATCAGTAATGGAAAAAAAATATTTCAAATTGGTATCATATATTTCTGGCATATATTGTTTTGATGAATATTGATGGAACGAAATGATTACAGCCAAAACACAAGGCTTTGAAAAAAAACATGTCACTGGTCACTTAAGGAGTTATAAATGTTTTTTTCTTCGTAAAAGGTTAGCGAGGAAAAATGTTTCAGTCATGTACAATTTTGGATTCCTTCGACTCAAAGGCCTTAAGGCCGAAATTTAGTTTTTTTGGAAATGTTTCCAACATTTCCAAATATTCCACATTCCAAAACTAGGCCAATGACTTATTAAATTTATTTTAAATATCGAGATTTCTGTAAATTAATATAACAATTCTATTGATCGATCCGAATAATCCTTTGTAAATGTATTCCGGAAAAGAAAGTTCCAGTTTAATATAATATGTGTTAGGATTTCAGTGATGATCATTACATATCAAAATTCAGAATATTTTTCTTACTGTAGTCAACTTTTAACATGAGTACAATAACAAATTATTAACATTCCAAGTTCACAAACAATACTTAGCTGATTACAAAATATTGTCAATAAAATTCTAACAACTTTATTGTGCATATTGTGTTACATTACATTTTTAAACGTCTTGTGTTCTTATGACAAAGATAATGACATTCTTGATATGTCATTATAGAGACTATTGAGATTGTAGAATAGATGTAATGCTATGTTTATATTATTGAAATATGAACATCTTCACATCTTTATAAAGAAAGAAAACTAACGACTTTACAATGATCATTGTTCTGCTGTCTATTTTATCGATTGAAAACATCGGCTAAGAAGTTGAATATGAAATCAATTAGAGCGTAAAAGATGAACGTAGATAATCATATGTTAACATATACAGTAGGTTATGATACCAATAAACGATAATATGGTATTTTATCAGATATTATCCTTAAAATACTGAGGTTAACTTTGTCATTATTCTCGTATTCAAGGGTGTAACATTTACATGAACACATGTTGTAGAGGCGACTTGAAGTATGTTAATTAGGCAAACAACAATGCCTTTTAATGTGACGCTGTTAATGTTATTTGTACAAGTGGAAGACAGTTGAAAGATTTCGTCGATACTTCGTTTACAAAGAGCGCAAAGGAAGCCATTTAATAAAACAGCAAACTCGTACATGGCCGTGATGTATTGACAACTTTGAATGTGAAACTATCCACTTGGCGATTCGGTTATCCAATACCTGCTGCAACATGAAAGAGAAAACGAATAACATTTGTTTCTACAAATATTTCGTCCATTTCGCGACATCGTCGTCGTCGTCATCGTTGTCGGTCGTACAGGTTTTAAAGTTGTTCGTCCACGTTAAGACCCTTGCATCCACGGAACCGAACAATTTACATTACTTGGTAACTCTAACTATGTACCTACTCGCTACTGTTTGTATTTTGTCTTTTTGTTTGTTTGTCGTAAATCTTTTTTAGCTTTCACAAAAATCTTAACTCATCTACTTTTTCTCAAATTTTCCAGTTGCAACCATTTCGCTCTGCATCAATACTCATTAGAACATTATGAAACTGACTGTAATGATACGTGAACTACATTGGAATGCCACGGTTTCTTTAATTTCCATAATCAACTAGCAAATTAATTAATAATGTGCCAGTGTTGTAGTTTTAGACTTGGTGCGGATGTATGTATCAGACACTCTAGTAAGTGCGATATATAAACATTTTATCAATGTTTCTTGACAAAGTCATTCGCCTTAACTGAGTGAAAACAGCGCGCTGCATTGCGTGATATCCAACCTAACACCTGTTCATTGCTGCAAATCTTGTGTGCCAAACGGTTATCGTTTGAGCTCTGAGTTTGTTATTGTGTCGAATTCATCCATTGTTAGTAAAGGTCAAGACCGACATTGATTACTTAAATGATCATCGCAAAAAACCGTTTACATCATACCATATAGTAGTCTCTCCCTCCTTCTCGAACGTGAAGGATTCCAAGACGCTCACTTTATTACGTTCTCGTTTGTTATCGTTAACACTCGACGATTGTTCTTAAACAATCTCATTGTGTTCATTGTTCCTAGAGGGATAAGAAATTCATTGACATTCAATGCAGCTCCTATAAAGTTTTCGACATACCTGTGTCCTGTGCATTTTGCAAATGATGTATGTGATGCAGATGCGCATAATAATGGTGGTGATGCAGGATGCATTCCAGATCAGTGCAGTTCAACATTGTCACGGACTTCGGCCGCGCTCACGCTCTGTGCACACTTTCACAAAACTATTCCACTGGCACCAGCACGTATCGCTGTCACATCACGTTATCTCGGGCACACCGGCACTAGTACACATGGGAATGGTCAGTCGGGAACGGCGCCGGTCGGTCTGTGACTGACGGCGCCCACGGCTCAAGGCATCACGTGGTCACACAGTTTAATCCAGCAAATGTTGCGGAGACGTCACATCCATTTCGCCGCGATCGATAAGGCGTTCGATAGGTAGTGCAGTGAACGTCTGCGGGCGCGCAGCACTTGCGGCGCGCGATTGTATACTGAGGCGTTGTTGCCGGCTGCGGTACCACCTCCCGGCCACCGGCCGCTCCAGCGCGGCTCCCAGCCTCGATTCTCGACTGTTCGGAGCTCCCGGCTATCATACCGCGGCACCTATTGCCCTCACAAGGATAATGCGCCGTTCGATGGCCGTCGTCATTATCTTTATATGAGTCAAAACGAACACTGTTTCTTAGATATATCAACATACGTTTATTTAAAAGAAACATAAACATTGTCTAACAAACGATAAATTATTCAAATAATAAATGAAACGTTAACATGCGATTGCATGGCTCAATCACCGACACTGATGATATTAATGGTATTTGCATTTTGATGAACTCGATTAACATAAGAGTGATTATAATTGATAGAAAGGTTAAGAATCTTGGCATAATGTTTAAGGCTAATGTAATGCTCATACAATAGTTCAATCCTTGCATCTAAGTTACACAGAATAGGAACAATAGCGAAACCGTGATCGAGTTTAATGGCACGCATTATAACGCTGATAATGGTATAATTCGTGGTTAAATGGCAAAGTGTAGATTTGCGGAAAAGGGGTAAAAACCAACAAGTAAAATATCCGCAGTAGCTCCCAAGGTCGGCACTTGATCGCCATGAGCCGCTGCAAACTTTCAAGAGACGATGTACTCGTATGTACAAACATTACTTATTGTTTTAACTTGCAGTGAGCGTATTGTCGAAACGTTTCTTTATACGCTGATGCAGTTAGTTGAATTTGTTTGAGAGTTATTTGCGCAAATTAGAATGCAACCGTTGTTTTTTAAGTGACAACTAAAAAGTGTACCTACAACTAATAAAAAATATATTAGTCTGCATGTAAAACTATACTGACACAATGGTGTCAGTATAGTTTTACATGCAGACTAATGTAATAAAAAATGTTTTATAGTAGTAAGAAATAAATCTGAATCGGAGTAAGTTTTCACGGGCTGATTACGAGTGCATGGCGTAACAGGTACTTTGCAGCCATACGATAGCTTACTTCAATTAATCTTCCTTCTATTTTAAAATCGGACTGTATAAAGTCGTTTGATTTATCGATATCATTCGCCTTAAGTCTATTATATATGTGTGTCATCGCATAATAATCGCCAAGCATTTCGTTGAATGTAAATTTGTTTTCATTACCTAATTGATGACTTCACTTAAATCCTTGGTTTAACCTAAACAGTATCAAGGCCAGAAGTTTTACTGATTTATTGTCAATATATACCTGTTCAATTACAGGCCTAATCACTGACATAATGTCTTGATCGTTGACCTCGCCCTGAATCTGTGTGCTTCGATAAACTGATTTGTCGCTCATGTCTTCATAGACTTGTTTGTGAGCAATTACTATGAAGTTAAACTGTTTTACATCTTGCCGAGAGATCCTTGGAGCATCGGTTGTGAGGTGGCGATTGGTAATTACTGCAATTCTTATTGTGCTCGAATATAAGATGCAATCTTGATTATTCAAATTGCAATTACCTATAGTAATTGCAAAACTATTAACAATAAATGCATTGTTTCGATTTTAAGTTAATATTTTGTACCAACGATTTGCCAGGTTTGTTAAAAAAACTTTGTATTTAATTCCTTTGTTGGGTTGAAAACTTGTCTAAAGTGTTATCAGTAAATTTGTCGTTGCTAAATCTTTACCTATAGAATACATGATACTGCAATTATGTCAGTTTCAGTTTCTTTTATTTTTTATATAGGATGGGTTGGCAAACGAGCAAGCGTTTTACCTGATGGTAAGTGATACCGTCGCGCACGGACATCCGCAATACCAGAGGTCTCGAGGATGCGTTGCCGACCTTTGAGCAAGGATGATAGGAAGGAAGAGATAGAAGTGGTAAATGTTGGAGGGGGAGGGGAAAGGAGAGGGAGAATGGGGAAGGGGGGAATCGAGCCTCCGGAACCTCCCACAAACCGATGAAACGCAATAGCAAGCCATGTTAATTCACGTCAGTGTTATCTATTACACGTTGCAGTTCCTGGAAAAGTAGGTTGATTTCTGTAAAATCTATTGTACTCGTATTATTAGCCAAATATGGCGAATCGCGACTCAACGGTTTAAGTGTTTTACGACGTCTACTTTACGTAATATGTACACTCAAAGTGAAGAGTGGGTATAATCTGCAAAAATTTAGGTAGTGACAGACACATTTACTACATAAGTACTAAAAGTAAAACTTTCGCGCAAATTATTCGTGCTACTCACAGAGGTTCAAGTCAAGACACACGACGTTACAAATAGGCCATGGGAGCACGAATAATTTGCGTATGTAGTTTTTAGTGCTGTGGGCCGAGCACGAAAAATGTATCGTATCATTGACGTAATCAGGACAAACTATGAGTTATCTGTGCACTATGAGTTATTGAACTAGATAAATGACAGTTGGCACTAAATACGTTAGCGATGCGATTACATTACACCTAAACAGATTTTCATGCTCGGCCAACTGTTGAAGGCTACAATTGAATAGTGGCAAGGGAGACCCATCCCTTCAATCAAACTATGCTACAGTTGCATTACTGTTAAATTCAGGACAAACGCAATTTACGTTAACGATTGCAGCAAATTTTCATCTAATAATTCGTGCCAAACCGTGTCCTAAGTATACGTAATTAACAGAAAGTGCAATACACTAATTAATTCAATTTGAATTAAAGCCTTAAATCCTTGTTAATAATTAATTTATGACTATTAATATATCAATAGTTTATGCTTAGTTTCCTTATATAGGTAAAGGAAGGTCGGTTACCAGAATATTTATATTTGCAAGTGGTAATACAGGTAATGTGGGTATTTTTAAATCTTGAACACGTCCATAACCTGACAAAGTTGTATGGATTATCATTGTCACTTATACTGTGAAAATAATCACAGAACAGTGCTATATTTTTAGGTGACTTAGGATTAGTATTAATCATGTTTTGTAAAATGCGAAATGGAAAATACTTAAAGTTCACTCTAATATTACTCGCCATTAAAGAAACTCCTTATAGTCCCTTTAAATATTATATCGTATATATGTATATACGAGTATATAATAAATATATATAATAAAATTGATGTAAAGGTCACGTCTTGCATAGAACATAATTAGAAAAAATATATTGATATAGGTACAGCAAGGTATTAGAATCAAAAACATTTTTTAGATTTATTGTCATTATCGTCGTTGCGCTCGTCGACGAGCTGTCAAATACTTTATGAGATATCGCCCATATACATAAGGTTATATTTCCAACGTTTCTTGTCATCTCGTCATTTGTTTCACGGATGTTGTCTAAGATGCAACGATGTTTGCTCGTAGAGAATCGCATGGCTGGATATTTACTAGCTTTGTACTACTAAATGGATTTTGACACCGTTAACAATACTCTAGTAATCTTGTAGAGCAACCCGTGGTTTAATTGAAATTTGTCTACCCGTAGCAAAGTTATGAACGATAAACCTAAGGAAAATTATATGTGACCACAGATTAGGTCATAGTTACTATAGTATACCTACCTTAAACATTATTGGATGTAATTAAAAACACTTTCGTGCACATACATAATTAGTTTTGATTATTCTTACGATACCATCACAGCCATGATAGGCTCTATCAGCTAGGTTACGTAGGATATTATTCATTTTTCGATCGTCTACAAAATATTGAAGTTTGGCAATTTGTTTTAATATGTACGATTCAATGGCTATATTGTTTGGTGCCAACACAATAGATTTGACCATCCCTATTCAGTAATATTTGCAGCAGTAATTTAATCTAATAAAAATTTAAGTACTGCTACAAATTGCCTACTAAACAATAATTTCAAGGCGAACCCATCTTCTTAAGTCAAGATTCAAGATTCAAGATTCAAGATTCATTTATTTGTCAGCACATGGTAGGTATACACACACAAAACAGTATGCAAGATCTTACACATTTAAACATATGGAGCGCATGTCCTTGCCTGGTATGGCGTACAAATATAATTTTAAAATTTAAATAATTGATAAAATCATATAATATAGTAGTATAACATAGTCTGAATTCATTTATTATTTCCTATATGTCAGATATTAAGTACAATTCATGTCAAACCTATCATTTAGAAAGTCAGTAATCTCATAATAACACTTTTCAGAAAGCAGTTTCTTTAGTCTATTTTTAAAGGCTTCATATCTTAATTCCCTAATGGCTTTTGGAATTTTATTGTATATGATCGGAGCCATGCAGAAAACACTATTACGCATTAGAGCAGTCTTAGCCATAGGTGGGCACTGTCTAGTTATATCTCGTCTGCTACGAGTATTAGTACTTACGTCAGACCAACGACAGAATAAATTAGGATTCGCTTTAACAAATGTTGCAATTTCGAGAATATACAAACATGGTAATGTCAATAGTTTATGGTTATGAAAATAAGGTTTACAGGTGTCAGTCTTCTGTAGACGAAACATTGCCCTAATGCATCTTTTTTGGGCTTTGAATGCAATCCTTTTGCCAGTAGAGTTTCCCCAAAAAATAATGCCATACCGTAGAACCGACACAACTAAGCCATAGTATGCCGTAATTAGAGCATCTCTGTTTATTATCGAAGACAATTTGAATAGCGCATATGCCGAAGAGTTAATTTTTTTTGATAATGTCTTTGTATGTGCTTTCCAGTCAAGTTTGCAATCAATAGTCAAACCTAGAAATTTAGCATAGTCTACTTCCTCAACGAGCTTGCCATTATATTGTACAATAACTTTGTTTTGTACTGCACGCTGCCTAAAATGAATTATGTTAGTTTTGTCCAAATTTATTTTAAGGTTATTATTATAAAGCCATTGAGTTATTGTTTTGAGGCTATTATTTATTTCTAATTCATATGTGGTTTTATCTTTACATTTTATTGTTATTGTTCATTCGCAGTAAGGCACCATAAAAGCCAAACTAATTCTGACAGTCAATTACCTACCTTCGATCTTGTAGAAAGGCACATAATTTTTTAAAGGTTCTTTCGTTGAAGTTAAGTACCTACCGAAAGACCATGAAACTCCCTTTGCTGGATACTCTATACCAAGTATTACTTACCTTTCATAATGTACTTACTTACCGGCTTAAAAAATAGAGAGTAACTAATTATATCAGCTAGAACTAGGGTATAGCGTAAGCAGGCAACATTAAAATACCATTAATGCTATGCAGCATCCACACAAGGTCTTCAGGTCCCAAACTAGGGAGAGTCTGTACTATGGTGACCTGATCACTAATTTACATAATTATACACAACCAAATACACACTGTTTTAGACTTTCGCGGTTGTTAACTACATTATAATTAGTACTCATGGGATGTACACCACGATATGACAGGTTTTGGAGTTTCCGATATTTACCCGCAGTGATACAGTTAGTGTATATTGTCGAGACTTACAATCGAGTCCGAGGGCCAGTGGTATCCGTAGTAAAAGAGTGAGAAAGAGGGTAGACCGTTTTGTTTGCTCTTCATAAATTCGAACATTCACCTGCATATTCAGTCTACCCCTGAACACGGTACATGTAACTGCGCCGAAATATGGGGAACTCCAAAACCTGGTGTATATACATCCCGGAAGTACTAATTATAATGTAACCAGATACAGGTCCAACAGACACGTTCGTGCAAACAAATGTTTGAACGGTCCGGGGAGATCGAACCCGGGACGAAGGCAGGGTAGCTTCCAACTGCGCCAGTCAATCAATGGCATCGGAATTAATCTTTCCTCCTCCTTGCGTCAGCACTGCTAGGGGTTTTGACCCATCATGGCATTAGCCTCTCCCGTACGATGTTTCTCCATCTATTCCGGCTTCCAGATGCACGAACCGCTTCAGTGAAGTTTATGTTAAGAGTAGTGCGGATCTGATCTGTCCAACGCATTGGACTCCTACCTCTCTGTCTCTTGCACTTTATTTTCCCAGTGGCGATTAGTTTTTGGAGTAAGAATGTATATACTAGGTACCTGAATATCTCTGACAAGCCGGCCTCACGACTCTTACCCTAAGACAGTTGCCGGGACCGATGGCTTTTAACAGGTCTCAAAGCAGCTTTCAGATTGGCAAGTCAAGTTTAAAGCAGTATTGAAGTATATAATATTTATAGCCGTGCTGTCATGTGCTATATATCTATCTTATATTATAAAATTGAACCCCTATTTTTTTCTGATTACGCTATAACTTGAGAACGGCTTTACCGATTTCATTCATTTTTTTTTTAATACTTCGTAGAAAATTCTTACATTAAATAAAAATAAGAAAAGACGGGAAGTTATGGCGAGGTCGAAAGCCGAGCCTACTATGCCAACGAAATCGTGGGCAGTCGCTAGTATATACACATATATATATATATATATATATATATATATATATATATATATATATGTGTGTGTGTGTAAATGAACCCTTATTTCGCCTGTTCACGCTATAACTTGAGAACGGGTGGGACAATCTCGCTATTTTTTTGTTGTGTTCATTATTGTCAGGAGAAGGTTCTTATGAAAGAAAAATCAAGAAAAGATGGGAGGTTCGGCGAGGCCGAAGGCCGAGCCTAGTACGCGAACGAAGTCGTGGGCAGTCACTAGTAATAATATAGTATCAATAAGCTAAAAAACCATTTTGATAACCATTATTCGATACTCTACTACTGGTACGTCCGTACTATGATTAACTGGGCTTAAGTAAAAAAATAAGTAATTATTTAGTCTTAGCATCCGATACCCAAATACTACGTTCCAAAATACGAGTACATTTACAATCACCTTCGAAACTACAACTTCTATAATGGCTGTCATTTGAAAATAGACTCTGTTGCTGAAACTGCAATGGTTAAAATAATAGTTTTGACATCTTCGGCATCTGTTGCAGGTGCGGTTCTCCATTTATAGAGGTTCAATTAAATCGCTTTTGACCGATGATCGGTCGTCAACCTGATCTCGTAAAGAATAAACGTAGGATGTTATTAGCTCTTAAATATAATTGCTATTTTATAACTAATTCAAATTAAAAATGCATAACATTGACACGTAGATACTAAAAATCAAAGATATTTGTTAGTTTTAAGCATTTATGTACCCAGTGACACTCGCGCCGTCAAGGCAAATCTTATGAAGTATTTCTCACTATCGGTTGAGCCTTTGTCTTGCTTTGACTTACGAGTAGATATAGGATAGGAACGGACTTGCACACATCATTTATTATATGATTTATTCGTCTTTTCAGTGATTGATGGAATCTATTGATGGAATTGTCAGACCATTCCGAGTAAACCATGGGCACCAATTTCTACTGATCTATGATAATGCGCCCGCCCATCGAGCGCAACGAGTCAATGCTGCTCTCCGAGAACACGACATCACAAGGTCAGACTGGCCTACCGGCTCGCCTGACTTTAAACCCAGTAGAGCACGCGTGAGATGCTCTTAAGCGAGCTGTTTGGAAACGTCAGCGACGTCTCCGGACAGTGCTAGAGCGAAGGGAAGCCGCTATTCAAGAATAGAACAGGTTACCCCAAAAAATGCTGGATAACTTGATTTTCAGCATGCCCAGGGGGATCACCGCATGTGTTCGAGCCAGGGGAGGAGTTATATTATATTGAATATAAACATTTTATTAATAAATTGTTCATAAAATTCAATTTAAAAATAATATCAGCTTATGCTAGTGATCAAAAACTTTTTTAAGGGTGCACGTACATATAGTTCAAACACATATCCCACCTTTTGTGTTTCGATGTAGTCGGGTAATAAAATAAAATAAGAATAGTGCGTAGATTCTGGCTCCTGCACTTCTTCATCATTACATAATTATAAGGTACTTACGTATTTAAACAAATAATTGTTTAGGTTATATTATATTTAGTTAATCAACTTAAAGGTAACCAATAATATATAAATGTAAATTTAAATTAGAAGGTATAGGAAGGTCATATAGTAGCTCAGTGTATATGGACTGCACTGCAGTTATGTTTTACAGTAATTAGTGCCATTTATTATATTACAAGAATATTAGGCTATTCACCCGCGTGGTGATATATGATAATGATGATGATGATGATGATGAAAAGTAGCCTATGTACTATTCCAGACTATAATCTATCTCTGTGCCAAATTTCAGCCATATCCGTTTAGCCGTTCTGCCGTTATTTTGTAACAAACATCTATTTATCCATTAATCCATCCATCCATCCAAACTTTCACATTTATAATATTAGTGGGAGTTAGCTATTTAGGGCCATTCTCTCAGTAATTTAACTTGCTTCAGTGTACTTCAATAATAAAATCAGTAGTTTTTGACACTGTATCACCAATGCAGAATACCTAACACTGCCGTGGTATTACCACTTTCAGAAAAGTCAAGTCACAAGTGATACTCGTATACTAGACTGGTCTAGTTGGTAGTAACTCAGTGATATACTAGACCAGTCTAGTATATCACCATTAAACACTACCTATAAAGGAACCATTTTTGTAGAGATTCGCTACAGGCAATCAAACTACATGAATGACTTGGCCCCCAAAGTTCAGTGGCCAATTCGCCTGCAGCAAATCCAAAATTGTCGTAATCGTTTTCGTCGATCGACAACCGAACTGCCCAGTTCTGAACTTTTTCATCGTGTTTTGAGGTATGTGTAATTACAGACGGGTTCCTTGATCGTCACTTTTTTGAGCTTCGGGGCTCTTGTCAACTGTCTTGTCTGCGAGTCAGATGGGCTTTGACTTGTTTGGCAGGTTTTTTGGTAATACTAATTGCAGGCTTCTTTTATCAGTAGCTAAATTGGAGAACCAAACTCAAAGCTTCTAATATTAATCTGTATAAAATATTATAAACAGAATCTTTGATAGAAGTACAGTTATAAACGCAATTTATATGGTGTACATGAAAATGTTTGTTTTTTTACTTTTTTTTTACTTTTTTACATGAAAATGTTTAAAATTTTCTTCTCTTTTATAGGTGGACTACCATTAAGCAAACACCGCAGAAACCAATCCTGTTGTGTGGAATAAGAGTCAAAAAGTTACTTGAAAATCAACAGGAGGCGGAAATTTAATATGATATATTATTTTATTTAATATGCATGGTTAAACAATAGTAATTAAGTTTGAAACATAATATTTGAGATAATTAAAAAAGGGCTTATTGCTTAAGGCGATATACAAACCTAAACACGCTTATCATTTCGTTGTATATTTTCTTTCTCCGTTAGCAAACATACTCGTACCTACCTGAAATTGTTAAATATTTGTGATATATATAAAAGCACAAAACTGACAGAAAACTAAGGATATAAATTATTAATTTAAACGGTCTTCTTATAAGTCAAAATGTTCTAATTTTATACAGTTCTCATATATGTCTATATGTTCTTTTGTTCAGTTTTTTATTCGGTATGTTCTGGATTAATATCGTGAAAATATAAATCTTTTCATCTAAGTCTTTTAAAAAGATTTTTGTATTCATGTTCTATTGTTGACATCCATTCTGAACCGCACACAAATAGGAACATTCTTTCAAGTAACCTGTCTACTAATAGCGAATATGAAATATTGGCGCTGACCCGCATCTTCTGCACTCTATTATGCTGCTGGTTATATTATGCACTCCAAAGAATCGTGCAAGCACTTGTTAGAGTTGTTATACTGTTTATGCATTCAGCCGTGTCTAATTCTGCTAGCCACTAGACCTGAGCACGAAATATCAAAGAGTCGCTTTAGCATTATGTGATCTGATTAGGTTATGAGTAATCGCAAAACAATTTGTACAATTTTATAAAATTAATGTATGAATCAGAGTAAACATCATAAATACAACTGACTGTTAAAGTTTGTCCAATTGCTCGGCCAGATGCCAGATACTATAGGATAGTGTTGAACGCTACGAAGAAATAATATCAGGAAAAGTACTTGCTAAATCAATAAAATCGTTCACGCCGCTTAGGCTCAGCTGTCATAGAAGACGTTGCAATACGCGCGTGGACCAATTAAAGACCCTGCTTTCCGTCTGAATTTAAACTAATCACCGAACATGTCTATTTGTTGTAACTTTGGAAATTCGTATTTGGAATCATTCGTCGTTTTGGTTTGAAGGGTCACTTTTTGTGTAGAATTTGTTCTGAATTATGCTTCCTGACTTTATTTTTTCGTAGGTTGAACGTAAATTCAATTAATTCAATATAATAACATCCAAAGCCTCTAGAGTGATCGATTCAAGATAAATTGACACTGTTTTACTGATTCTTCTTGAGTATGCCAACTAAAGAAAGCGCAGTCATAGATACTGCTAGTAGTAGTACAGTGTTAGAGAGAGTTGGTTGGTGGACTTAGACCTCAATGGAAACGATAGAAAAGGCTCACCCATTGGACTCGATTACGCACCTATAAGGCTGTCATCTTTCCCAAGCATATACATAACGTACACTAAGTTTGATGTTAAAGTACTAGAGACAATGTAGAAATATATAGTATTCTTTGGTAATACCAGTTTTAGGGGGTTCAGCGGTTAATATAGAGACCATCTTTATCCTACAAAAACGTGCTATTCGAGCTATATACTAAATGGCCCCCGCGAATATTTGAAAGATTTATTTAAAGAATTCAATATAATATTAACTTTGCCTTCCTCATATGTATTTGCAAATATAATGTATGTTCGTAAAAATTTACATAAATATATTTATACCCTTTTAATACTAGAAATAAAATAGGATAGCTGTACCTAGTTTTAGGCTTGCGAAGACTAATAAGTCGCTCCTAGGAAATTGTGTGCGTTTTTACAATAACACCCCAAAACACATAACTGAGCTCACAGAGGGAAAATTCAAGTTGACTGTAAAAAAACTTTTTAATAAAAAAAGCATATTATAAAGTCCGACTTATAGAATACAAAGATGCTTGTAATATACCACTTCTGGCAAGTTGTCATCTGCCACCCATTAAATGTAATATTATAGTAGTACCTAAGTAGAAACATTGTAAAAATCGATATAAAAAGAATGGCCCCGAGTTTCTTGCCGCTTCTTCTCGGCAGGCTCTATATATTTTGGAACGCGGCGGTAGGTCTTTAAATTGTAATGAATAATTGACCTTCACAAGTGCGTCTTCAACGCTTAAATTGAATAAATGATTTTGACTTTGACTCAGGGTAGAAATACTCTATATCCTTTTTATTGATATTGTTTTAAGTTAATAACGTCAAGTAAGTACCTAACTATTTATTTACTATATTTTAATATATGTAGTTTGTGCTCTTTTACTATCTACTTTTTTGTTTACTCAAAATTATATATATG
The DNA here is from genome assembly GCA_917880725.1 of Selenia dentaria. Taxonomy (NCBI): domain Eukaryota; kingdom Metazoa; phylum Arthropoda; class Insecta; order Lepidoptera; family Geometridae; genus Selenia; species Selenia dentaria. Next base: position 10,775,216 of record OU862888.1, on the reverse strand, counting down.
GGTAATAACACTAACTCCTGCTAAGCGAAATTAAAGTTTGCAATTTTAGAGGGAAAACAACACATCCTCGGACGGAATTCGAACCAACGCCTTCCGACTATCCGTGTCAGTCGCCGTGAACACTAGACTACGGAGTCACAAAATCTGAGCATTGAATTGTATGTGAGGATGTGGTTTTCTTACTAAAATTGCAAGTTTTATATATTACAGTTTTAAAATAACTCATTTGTGGTGTTTAAAAAATACTAGCTGCGCACCGCGGATTCACCCACGTGGTGATGAATGATGATAATGATGATGTAAAGTATCTTATGTTCTTCTCCGAGATATTATCTATCTCATAGCCCTTTTTCACTCCTTTAGTCGTTTAGGCGTGAAAGCGTAAGAAACAAACTCACTTTCGCATTTATTAATATTAGTTAGGAGTAAATTGTATAAACTGTGAAAGTATTTAAAAACAGAGTTTTAGTCAAACTTGTAGTTTGTTTTACTTCAATAGAAAAAAAACTATTGACCGAGCGAGCGAAGCGTCTCTGCTTTAACTGACCTATAATTATGTTTGTTAGGTTATTCGTTTGACTTCCTGTACACTCACAAGTCGCATTTTTCAACCAGTCATGACTAAACTTGGTATGCATGTTCTAATATTTGATATATTTTTTGACGTCAGCGTTTTTTAAGCGGGGGAAGGGTACTTTTCCTAAAAAGAAACAATTTTCTGCGGCACTGTTTACCAAACGATATTGATAATATTGGGTTTCCGAAATAATAGGTTGTGAAGTACTGCGAAAAACTGCCCGCTGATACGACGATATGCTCGCGAGGTCTACTGTTCGCAGACCTACTATATTAGTAGAGCAAAAAAGTGTCAACACTTTTCGCCATTCGTTGATATTTCTTAATAATATTCCAATCCTGTAGACGTGTCCTACATTCATAATCTAGGACACGCTTACACGTCAAGGTATAGGAGTGTCCTAGATTCAAAATCTAGTAGAAATGTATTCATTTATTGAAATATGTGACGTTGGACGTGATACATGAATATTCAGTTAAAAAAACATGTTTGATAAGTTATTGAGTAAACTGCCTATGTTTACAAACGTAGATTCTAAACGTGAAGGTATTATCCTCCTCATTTCACTACATAGAAGTTTTAATCTTCGAACTAAAGTTAAGTTTATACTACGACATTAATTGAGACTTTGATAGAGAAGATAATAATAATAATAATATATAATAATACCCGCAGGGGCGGCCTTGTGGCGAGCCGTCGGTGAGTGGCGACACCGTGGACCCTGATTCTCCCTGGGGCTAAATGAGACCCCTGACCCCCGGCTTGCCTTAATTGGCCGTCCGGGGGTGGAGACGCAAGAGCAAGTAACAAAAAGCTCCAAGGGTGGAAGTGTTAAAGGGCATAACGCCGGTAGTAGCGCTCTAGTGAAACCGCAGCACACCTCTCGACACCCTTTAGCCATCCACACCAACGTTGCCCCTTTTGTCACCACTCATGGTGGCCTATACAGGGGGTCCGTTTAGTGGATGGCAAGTCACTACCTGCCTAAATATTTTAACATGAGACTAAAATTGGCAGGTGCCGTAGTCTCTTCCATAGCCCACTATCTTCCTTATCACTAATAAAATCATTTCAATAGCCTTGTCATTTTACCCATTTTTATAATAGGTATACCATGTCACCATCCATCCAAAAGTTTCTGTTTTTTTATACCAAACAGGCCTCTAAGTGTTGGCTACAGCCCCACTTATGCCTTTGTAAAGGACCGGATGAAATCCGTGATTTATTTTGAATAAAAGGAATAATAATAATAATATGGGACAACATCCACACAAAGGCCTTCAGGTCCCAAACTAGGCATAGCCTGTACTATGGTAACCTGATGACTGATATACATACTTATATACATATACACACCCAGACACAGATCAAACAGACATGTTCATGCACACAAATGTTTGACCTGTCCGGGGATCGAGCCCGGGACCAGCGGCTCAGAAGGCAGGGGTGCTACCAACTGCGCCAACCGGCCTGTCAAATATATATAGTTTAGATATAGATAGTTTCCGAGTTTAAACCACAGCCGGTCGGCTGTGGTTTGGTTGGTTAAAGTTTAAACAACCACCATGGTTTAAGCAAATTGCATAAATAAAATTCCCTAAAACCATGGCTTAAGAAAATTGCCTATAAGAAACTCCCTTAAACCTTGGTTTAAGCTTGGCAATATCTTTAGTTCATTAATAATAAGCGGCAAAAGTTTCAATTTATGACTTCAGTTGTCAGACATTCATTTATTTATTTTATCATTATTTTGGCTGCTTTAACAAATGTACCTACGTAACTTATGTTCTAGGTGCTACAAAATCCAATAGTGGTGGATTATTAACCATTAAGTGTATGCAAAGTGCACATAATCATAAAACGTTACTGTCGTGCGATTCTCTAATGATTCGGATATCGAGATGTCAAATACTTTATGAGACATCGCCCTTGTACACAAAGTTGTTTTTCCTACACTTCTTGTCATCTCGTCATTTGTTTCACGGATGTTGTCAAAGATGCAACGATGTTTGCTTTTAGAGAATCGCACGGCAGTTGTGTTTTTCTTCTTACATCGCCTTAGAAAGTTTTAGTAACGATACTACTTTACGAGAATGTGACTTAAACAGGATAACGACTAATGATAGACTTCTTTAAGTCACTGCGAAATAGCTCTGGCTACTTGATTAAATAACTCACTTGATACAACTAAGTATGTTAGCAATAAAGCATAAGCAAAGTAAGTAAATATCTATAAGTAGAACATCTTCCTTACTAGCGTTGATTCACACAGGTTAGGCGCGAGACGCGTGTAGGGATGTCAACATCACATCTACAAACAAATCTTCGATTGATTATTTTGTTGGTAGTGTACATTACCTACACAACAGAAACCACTTGACATTTAAAAACTGCCAACCCCGACCGCTCTGCCGGCACTCGTGTAATGATCGCCGGCAAGCGTCGTCCGCCCCCACCGCACCGCCTCTTCCCACATTTGTCGCCTATTTGTCGGGAAATCGTTCTACTTACTAGGCGCCGCGCGGTCCAAGTACTTTGCTGATAGCATTAACATAATTAACTTGAGTAATGATAAATTTACAAATTTTACGTAACAGACTGAAATAAAGGGGAAAATATAACAAGTTTTTCACGTTTTCTGAAGTGTCATTATTTGTGCATATAATAAAACTGCGTAAATGAGCCAAAACAGTTTCTTTTTATAAGTGTAATTGAGGTTTATATTGGCCTCTTGCACAAGAGGCCATGTTTGAGAGGTTGTACGTCAGCAGCGTTACTCTCTATTAGTGTCCGACCGAATCTGGTTTTTCAGCCGAAACCGAACCTTCGGCCTTGCTTTCTGTTTCGGTCGAAAACAAAAAATATTTTAAAAACTATTTAAAATTACGATTATTTACTGAAATTGATTGTTTTTTTTACATTTATTTGCATTGTGTCTGCTGTCTTTAAATTTTGCATATACACAGTTACATATATACAGTTAAATAAAGTTAAATGAAATAAAAAAAACAATCAATAAAGTCGTATCAAAAATATTTCTTTATGTCATGAATAATACAAGACTTACCTACTCTTGGAAGTTAACTTTAAAAAATAAACGAAAATTCACAAACACTCGGGTTTCGGCGGGGCTGAAAGTTTCGCCCATAATTGTGGCTGAAACCGACCTACAGTTTTTGACCGAAACTGGTCGAAACCGAAACCGATTTCCGACCAACAAAACGAATTTCGGTCTGACACTATTCTCTATGTTGCAGTCATACATAATAAGTCTCTTATTAATTAAAAATTATGAATTAAAAAAAATTACTCACGTAATATTTATCGGATAGGTCCGACCATAGTTTCGACCACATTCGGTGGCCTTTTTCAAGGAGTGTTCGGGACGCCGGCGTCGATGACGTCTCGCTTAGAACTGATATATAATAATATGATATAGAATAAGTCTCTTACTCTTTATAATCTTAAGCCGGAATACTTTTTCGCTACATACAATTTTTGTCCAAATAATGACCCATATTTAAGTGCTCCATATTCAAGAGATTTCTAATTATAGCATTATTGAAATCTTAAAAAAAAATTAAAAATAACCTAACATAGAATTGCAATTACCTCTGTTGCAATCTTCTACAGGCAAGAACACTATAAGTTAATGTGTTAAAATATGTTATTTAACATGTAAAATAGTACGTCAACGTAAGCAGAAATGTTTAACATTTCCTCAATTGATGCGGTTTATGCGAATGTCAGAAGGATCAACATAACGGGCAAAACGGGAAATACTGACATTATAAGTCAAATAGTTCCAATAATACTTAGTGGCAAATACATTTCACTTTTTCAAGGAGAGTGCAGGGCGCTTGCGGTTGCTCGGTTGCGAAAGCCTGATGTGGTTAGATCTTTAAAACAATCCGACATATTTACGTGAGTGCTCCCACGGTTATTATTCATATTATTCACTAGCCCGTGACTACGTCTGCGCAGGATTAGTACTTCGAGTAGCTTATTATTTCTCCAAGGGCATATCTATCTTTTATACCAAACGCAATTGCTATAATAGTGTTATATGAGCATTAATAATAAAACACAGAACTTACGTACATACAAATATAAAATTAATCACCATGGAAATAAAACTGTCATTACATTTCATCACCCTTGACGGTCGCCGAACACGTCCAGTGTATCGAGCTGTCAACTTGACTTGGCGTTTGACTAAGCTATCAGAAACTCACACAAACTTTGACAGAACTGTCGACATTACGATCTTGACGTAGGCGCAGATCTTATTATTTTGTCTATGCTGTGCCCAAGTATATCACGCTTTTTCATCCGCTTGGTGATGGATGATGAAGATGATGAAAAGTAATAGTGTTAATCCAGTGCCTCATCTACCTCCATACCAAATTTCATCAAAATTGCCCTAGCCGTTTGGGCGTGAAAGAGCAACAAACAAACAAACTCACCTTCGCATTTATTATATTAATTATGATAAATATCTTATAATTTTTGTTAGGATAATATGGATGCGAATGGAATAATGCATTAGTATGGATAGTTAGTGGCAGATCTAAAGTAGACTTAAGTACATTCATCGTAAAGTGTATAACCGAACAATCTTCTTCTTCTTTGTCGCTACGCTCTTGACAGAGCGGTCGTGGTATTCACTTCAGTAGCTCTACCATGAGTTTGCAACATAAATGTCATTTATATATTCGATACTCGATCTCGCCTACCATGATTGGCATACTCGCTACCAATTTGAGTTCTACAATTGACCGCAAGGTGGCACTGTTCTTTTTTTCATACATTTTGTCGCGGCAGTCGATAACCGAGCATCGATTGGTTTCAATGTTGTAAACTCATGGTAGACCTACAGGTTGTGTAACGCGCCTTACACAACCTTCATCATTCCTCTCTGCCTGCAGCCTACCTCGTGCATGCGTGTAGAGGACCGTAAAATTGGGCGGGAATAATGTTCAACTATGGCTATCGTTGATTTTGTTTAATTGTCCTATGAAAGAAGAATATGCGTCATTAGTGATAAAATGTCAGACACGAACTGCATTTACGCACAGCATTTACGTATACTTACCTGTCTGATAGCAAGCACATCCTTCCGACATTCGATTAATCGCATCCATTTGAGGAAATGTTAAACTTTTTTGCGTACTTTGTTTCATGCGGAAATAAATAAGTGATTATCTTTGAGATATTTATTTAAAGAAATCAATATTTTAACTGCTTCTTTATAATGTATTTGAAAATATAACGTATGTTCGTAAAAATTTACATAAATATTAGTTAAATAGTGATCACCACCCTTTTAATACTAGAAATACAAATAGGATAGCTGTTCCTAGTTTAAAACTTGCGAAGAATAATAAGTCATTCCTAGGAAATTGTGTGCTTTTTACAAAGGCCTCACAAAGGGATAATTTAAGTTGACTGTAAAAAACGTTTTAATAAAAAAATCTTATTATAAAGTCCGACATTATATAGAAGACAACGATGCTAAATCCTCTTAAGTTGTCATTTGCCACCCATTAAATGTAATATTAGTAGTACCTAAGTAGAAACATTGTAAAAATCGATATAAAAATAATGGTCCCAAGTTTCTTGCCGCTTCTTCTCGGTAGGCTCTATGTATTTTGGGACGCGGTGGTAAAGTCTGATGTAAATTGTAATGAATAATTGACGTTCATAAGTGCGTCTTTGATGCTAAAATTGAATAAATGATTTTGACTTTGACTTTGAAAGTAATTACTTACGTTATGTTTAATTTTGAAAGTACCGTTCTATTTATATTTATTAATTTTCTATTCTATTTTTTCTTTTCCACTACTTTCAAGCCTACAGCTGTAGGCTACGTAAGACAGCTGTCTTACGTACAAAATCTGCAGTCGGTTGGATTTACGATGCATCCGCGGATCTAGGTTCTAAATAATTCTTTAGAGTATCGATAAATTCCTTTCCGTATTTCAAAGTATAACTTAATTAAAGGAAGAAAAAATCAAAGAAGAAATATTAGAATAGAGTACCCGCGATATCGTTTGTGTAATAGACGCCATCTTGGATTTTCTTTGACGTTCATAAGTGCGTCTTTGACGCCTAAATTGAATAAATTATTTTGACTTTGACTTAAATAAATGAAAATGATTAAAATACAGAAGAACAAGAAATATTTTAAAATATAAGTTTTTTTCAGCTACGGTATGTATAATATTCAATTATGCTATAAGTACCTATACAAAACAGTATGTAATTAAACAAACCAAAGCGTGATTTTTTCATATTTATCATTGTATAAAGTCTCATCATTCTGAGTTTATAATTCAGATCGTGACGAAAGAATCATGTAATAGGACAACACTATTATGTTAATATTTGGATAGTTGCATTGCACTATTATGTATTGTTCTTTATGGAGGATATTTAAAAGGAAACGTTTGATATTTTTCATAAATATATTATATTAGCGACTTCGTTCGCTTAGTAGGCTCAGTGCCATAACCTCCATCCTATCTTGTTTGTTTTTAATGTAAGAACCTTCTACGTATATAACCTCATTCTTTTCTTGTTTTTTTTTTAATGAAGAACCTACGTAGTATTAGAAAACATTTAAAAATAGATGAATGTGTAAAAATCACGTCCAGTCTTTCTACACCTAAATCTAAAAAAACCTAGAAAGGGTAATATTATGTTTGTTGTGATACATACGATGATAATTTTAATGGCCACATAGATCTAAACTATGTATTTAAGTAAAATTGTATAACCTCCATTATTCATGAACCATCCACTTGAAAGAACGATGTGCCCAGTTCACGTGCACTTACGTGTGCCATACATGTGCCATACAGACATAGATGATTTCTTTGCGTTTGCGCTAAAACATCTGCAAACTTGACAATAGAAAGCAAATGTCAACGAAGCGGCCACTTTCTTTTAAGAGGTAAATATGCAACGCAAATATATTTTGGAGTATGTTTGCAAAACGGTTTCCGTCATTATTGTTTTCATTATTGTGTGAGTAGGCTTGTGATCCATGCTGTTTTGTATCGCTTATTCTAGATATAGCTTGCGATATAGCTTTAAATGCTTATCATTATTTAAAAAAAAAATAGAATCGAAAGAGTGACTTAAATTAAAACAAAGCATTTTCTAAACGCAAATTCAGTATTTATTTAATATCAAAACCAACTTTACTCACGTAGTTAGACGACGTTATCGACCTAAGTTTCGGCCATGTCCGATGCCCATCCTCAGGGAGTTTACGCTGCAAGATCGCGGCGACCACTGCGGGCTGCAGCGCGCTCGGCCCGGCGCGAGAGCCGCGGTCCTATATCGATACGTGAGTAAAGTCGGTTTTGATGTTAAACAAATATGTGTCATATTCAAAACATTTTTTAAACTAAAATAGCAAATCCAGTAGTCTTAGCGTAATCCATCGATAGCCTACTTTCTCTGATGAATAGACATATTGCCAGCAGTTAACATTTGAATTAGCCTTATTTTTTTAAGCAATTACCTAACCAAGTGTCATAAAATAAAGCTTTAATCCGTGGGAGGTATGTCGGTGATGGTTGAAGACTTAATCTAATAGGAGTAATACAATGCATGGTTCTAGATTTACACAGAAAGAGATTTCCTTGTCTCGTAAAATAACTCTTTAGGATTTAATAATACATGGTGTATACTGGAAATTTACTCCTGGAGTCCACTCTTTATCACTGACCAATCTTTCGACCGCAGTGACTCCGTCTCCTAATGCCATGCGTCCTGGTGAAGCTAAATGTGTTTACCAAAAACTGTAAACAACTTCAACACCCAAACGTTGAAATAAGTTGTTGAAGTCGGTCGGAATTTTTTAGTAATCATTTTTGTTCATTCTTTTTAGTGACCCTGTTAATTACGGAATCGATTGTCATTAACCGCCAATGATGATATCATCAAACTAGGCGACATAGTTTTCAGTTATTTGAGTGTAACTCAAAAACATTGTTTCATGCCAAAGTTTCATGATTCTAGGTCAACGGGAAGTACCCCATAAGTTTCAATTTCAAATTGCAAAAAAACCGACACAAACGGTCATATCTTTTGATCGTGTTGACTTAGAAGTTTGACGTTTTCACAGTTGAAGGAGATTTCAACAAATTTCAACTAGATCCTGAGAAAACGGGTTTTTACAGACAGACGGACGGTCAATAAAGTGATCCTTTTTACCTTTTATGGTACGTAATGCTTAGAAATAAAAAAAATCAAGATACATCCATTATTATTGAAAAGGTATTATAATCCGTGTTTTTTTAAATGAGGATAAAAACTTTGACATCTGCGTTATCTCCGTGAAGGAATGCGAATCGTAAGAGGCAAGGGAACCAAACCTGCTAAGTGGTAGGCCTTTTGTTCAAGAGGCCATTTTGGTTGGTATTGGCACCACCACAGTGCCGGGATGCAATAGTACGCAAGCATTACTGCGTTAAGGTGTGAAGGGCATTGCAGCAAGTGAAGTTCCAAGGCGAAAAAGTCTCAAAAACCAATGTCTCGGGGTGAAGAGCACAGTACTGTGCTACGCAAAACTACAAATCTAAGCTTTGGGTAGTACTTCAACTGTCACGAGCAAGCGCAATGCTTACCATCAAACGCATAAATTGCCCGTCACGTTACCTATTAGTTATTTGTTTGGAAAACTTAAGAAAGAATAAATATTCTATTAATATTAATACTAATAAAAAAGAAAAAAAAAAACTTAAACCCATCTATATGAAACACCTAACATACACAACATTCTGTCTTGACTTTTTTATTTTGTCTGAGTTAACATGATAGAAACAAAACAAACAGTTTATTTGGAAACTGCGGTTTCCAAAGCAACTGCTTGTTTCATATATTAAGGTAATCGTTTAATATATATATATTAAACGACTTTCATTGGCATCGTGCTTATCAGATTATTATATAAAAAAGGGTTTTTATTTACCTATTTATTTTTTATGCAATTGTTTTGCACTTGAGCTTGTCTCCGTGTTACTTTAAGTAAATACTCTTAAAAAATACGATGGATTCGGAATAACATCTTATTTTTTTCATTATGTTTGATTAAAAAAGTTTTTTTTTGTATTTGTGTTTGGCATTTCGACCGAAGTGCTGGATGTAACAGTCACTTTGTAGCATGGAGTACTCGATGTTTGCATCAGCCTGCACGAACTTGTTTGAAAAATACATGCACATTTTCGTGCAAACTGTGCTGACTCTGCGAATTAGTTTGACCTGTAGTAGTGCTGACTTTTATAATAAAAAAGTATGATTTGTTTTTAGTGGAGGATTAAAGAATGAGAAATAACGTTATTAAAAGTTTAATAATTAAAAATATAACATCACTCATCTACGTCCTTAACGAGAGTAAACTGACACACATTTCACCAGACACAATCTTGTGGTCTCATCACATAATATGAGGAGGCCTATATCATAATAGGGGGGAACCAGCGACCCAAGGCCATACTCCGCTATGTAAATGAGTTAGGCTGGCTTGAGTAAAGGCTAGCAGGGGGGAATGCACAAAATACCCCAAAGTGGGACGTTAGTGCAGGCCTTATCGCCCCCAAAATGAATAAGAAGAAGGGGGGACTACTTTTTTTTTTTATTATTGCCTATGTTCACAGACTCAATGGGTCCGTGGCATTGTTTACATTTATATTTTAAACTTATATAATTTTTTTTATAATTACTAACAGAATACAGGAGGACATTTTTTTTTCTTAACTAAACTTATAATAATACATTTTTTTTTGTACAAAATTTTTTTTCGACTGTACGCGTACCTTCACACTAATACCACAGCAGGTTTATAACCCGCGGCACGTAACTCTAGCGCTGACCGTTATTGCGCAGAAGTCAAAAATTGGGTATCACAGGGTGGCTAGAGGGACGAAGGACTCTTGTCTCTCTCTGTCACATCGAAGACGAGGGACTGTTGTCTCTCTCTGTCACATGTGCGCGACTGTACCCATGCGCAGCTATCCCTTCCACATTTCGCTCAGCGCTAGAGTTACGTGCCGCGGGTTATACATAGACTTTGCTAATACTATAAAGGCGAAAACTTGTGAGTGCGTTTGTTCCTTCACGCTCAAACGGCTGAGCCAATTTTCATGAAATTTGGTAAGTATTTAGATAGTTATATGAGGCACTGGAATAACGCATAGGACACTTATCATCCATCCCCACGCGACTGAAACCGTGGGATAATAATATAATAATAATATATAAATAATAAAAAAATATATAACTTAAATTAAACAATGTATATAACATAATACTTTAAGATTGTTTACTTACTTATGTTAGAGCTTGCATTTCTTTTGCAATAACTAATAGGTAGGTCAAAGTTCTTTACCACTTATACTCATGATGTGGCTTGCATTCGATAATCGTGTTTATGTGTTTACTATAAAATCCAAATTACTAAACCTATACCTCCTCAGTGCTCTTAATTGACATGTGCTCCGTGTAAGTTCAATTACCTTGGACCACATCGAGGCACTTTAGGCGAGCCTAGATTCACTTAAAGTGCACACGTAGATACGAGTATATACTTAATTGTTTTTCATGTTTGTAACAGACAAAATCTATAATTAAACTCATAATAAATTTACATAATCGGGCTGGATATTGTTTATAAACCAGCCAATAACAACAAGAACACCTGAGTTTACTCCTCTCAAATAAAACTAGATAGATAGATAGATAAATAAACTCTTTATGCAACACAAGTACAAAATACAACAAACAAAGAAATAGGGTGATATTATAGAAAAAAACATTACACAACAATGAAAAGCTGATGTCACGATGGGCGGTCTTATCGCTGAAAGCGATCTCTTCCACAGAACCATGAAACTATATGGCATTGACAGTTAATAATTTCAACTAGTAGACCCTACGCCAGAAAGGTGCTTCGCACTTCGTAGTGGTTTCCGACTGATTATAAATTTGATGATTTTTCATACCATTTATTACACAATTTTTAAATCACAGGTTGGTTTTTATGTTGTTTTATTAGAGCTTTTTAATTTGTGGTTGTGGAGGTTTAAGTGTCACCTTATTTATAAGTGGCTTTATTATGTATATATCTGTATATGATGCAGTTGCACGTTGACAAGTTAGATTATTACTTTTTAATAATCATAACCATAATAAGCCCATTTTGTTTCCACTGTATGTTGGGCCATAATCCACCACGCGGGCCCAGTGCGGCTTGGTGGATAGGCTAGTGACCAACCTATGTCGAAGTTCTTCGATATAGCCTATAACGACTGTTACCCTGAGGCAAACAACCGGGACTTCGACATAGGTTGGTCACTAGCCTATCCACGGCTAGTGACCAACCTATGTCGAAGTTCTTCGATATAGCCTATAACGACTGTTACCCTGAGGCAAACAACCGGGACCGACGGCTTAGCTCGCCCTTCGCAGCACGGAAGCAGGGAAGCGCTCAGTTGTGTAATACCATCAGCGGTCACCCATCCAACTCCTGACCGCAGCAAGCGTTGCTTAACTTGTTGATCGGTTAAGACCGCCAAATCAAGCTTCGATAGCGTATTATAATAATAATTGGTTAATTACCAACTCTTATTATATTGAAATCAGTTAATAATTGGCTTGTTGTAGTATTTCAGTATCCCATTACCTAAAACATAAAAGAAACGTGAAATGGTAAAAGCAAATCATGGGGGTAGACCATATACCACAATAAAATTACTTTATAATCTGTGCTAGTACACTTGTACTTTTAAAACGCTAATAGCTGCTCCGCGCGGTTACTCCCACGTTGTGATGGATGATGAGGATGATGAAAAGTAGTGTTAATCCAACGCCTCATCTAACACCATTCCAAATTTCATCAAAATTTGTCTAGCCATAATCATATCATAATCATTTATTACATAAATAAGGCATTTTTTAACTTTAAATTACAGTGTAACACCTGGTTCCTAAATTAGGCTCCTGACCCGTGTGATAGGTACCAGGCTCTTTCATCGGAGATTAATCACAATGCCTATAAAAGAGATACATGTACTCTATTTATTACTAATTAAACTAACACTATTATTAATGTAAATGATTATCTTTATCTTGTTAAGTGTTATTTGTGTTTGTGATATTGTGTGGATGCTATTTTGTGGATGTTGTATATAAGTATCTTATTAATATTACTACCTTTGTGTGGATCAATATTGAAGATTCCTTATGTGATTACGGTAATTAACTTTTCTGTGTCAGTGTAGTTTAAGTTAATCAGTTTTTTAAATATTACTGTTTTAATCTCTTGCGCGCTCAGTGAGTAAATATTCATGTCTTTGTTGAGACTGTTGTAAAGGATTGGCCCTATAAAATTTATGAAATTTCGCGCAAATGCTGTTTTAACAATTGGTACAGTACACACGTTGTGCGAAACACGTTTCTTTTTTGTTGTTTTGTCAAATTTAGTTAGCGCGTGTTGGTGAAGTATTGCTTGCTGAATGAAAATCTGTCGTACAGTAAGAAGTTGACATTCTCTGTATAATTTTGCTGACGGATATTGGAATGGGCATTTATTACTACACTTGAGAATACCTCTTTGAGCTCTTTCTAGAGGTAACAAGAGGGTTTTATATGTTCCGCCCCAAGATGTAATGCAGTAGGAAATAATCGACTGACACAGGGCGTGGTACAAGAGCTTGATGATATCCCACTCTGCACAGCTTCGTATTGATTTAAACACAGCTGTGAGCTTCCGGACACGTTTCGTAATTTGAGCTATATGTGGTTCAAAAGAGAGGTTACTATTTACTATAACTCCGAGATATTTAATAGAGCTAACTCTTTCCAATAATGGACAGTTGCAAACAGCTGCTCTGGTATTATAACAATTAGCAGTTTTATGCCCTACTATTGCTAAAGCCGTTTGAGAAGTAACAAACATACAATAACACTCACAAACGTTTGCATTTTTAATAATATTAGTGTGTGGTGTGATAAGGAATCATGCAGACAAGAAACTCCCTTACAAGTTTCATCTACAAGCTAGATAACAGATGTGATTTTTGATACAAATTTATTCTTATCTTGCTGCATTTTTACAATTAGCTGCTCTGTAATGGGTGATGATGATGATGAATCAAAATATATAGCCTATGTTCACCAGGGATAATGTAGAATTCTAATGGTGTAAGAAATTTTCAAATCTAGTTCAAAATTCTAGTCTAGTAGTTTCGGAGCCTATTCAAATCAAATAAACAAATCTTGCATCTTTATAATATTATATATATTCTTCTTCTTCTCTCGGTGCCTCTTTAATCTGTCCGAATCAGCAAGCCTCATTAGAGGCAAGTTTCATTCATAAATCTATTGTTATTTTTCGTCCTGATACAGACAGATTAATCAATTAAGGTTGGCAATCAGCTTTCAAAGAAAAAGTTCAGCGGCACTCGCAATCCCTGTCCCTAATGTTTCGTAGCCATGGTTTCTTCCTGCGATCAGCTCGTTGCTCTTTCCCACAACTTTTCCCATTATTAATTGAAGAAGACATTATCTGTCATGTCTAAGTACATGGCCCCAATATGCTACTTTGCTTTCTTTGACGGTTTTCAAAAGTTTGCATTCTTGCCTAACTTGCCGCTATAATATTATTATTAATTATAGATATAGATTAGAAAGAAAGAAAGAAAATGTTTATTTTGGACATCAAACCACACCACAGCAAGCAATGTAGAATAATACAGCAAGACAAGTAGGTGAAATACAAATAACCTTAGTTACTGAATTACAATAAGTATATTTATTAACATTGTTTAATATAATAGGTTATTTATAAAATATATTATGTAAACAATACATATAAAAGAAAAGAAATTGCTGTCGTGTGCGGCCAAAAAAGGTCCTGGCTCAGCATAATGCTGCAGGCGAACCTACAGCGCTGATTTTCAGCCAAGGCCTAAGTGACACGCATACACAAATAAAATTAACTAAGTATAGTAAAAGAAAATAAAATGATTATGCCTAAATCACTATAAAAAAATATTATATATATATATAATTTTAAAAACTCTTTCTTGATACAGTGAATAAAACGACGAACGCAAATACGCTTTTGAAAATATATAATAATAATGATATATGTATATCTAAAAATGCATAAAAAGTCTACCAAGTATTTTCATATAACTCAATCGCCAATAAAGAAGAAAAACTGCATATCGACTATTATTAGTTAAATGACTTATTATTTGTTAACACACAAAAAATCATTTTTATCATAAACAGTAAAACATCTGCGACTTTGTTAAGTATTTATATCATACAATAATATGAGAAAGAAAGTAAATTAGAGCTAAAAATTTGATGATCCACAGTTTTTTATTTGTAAATCCAGTAAAATTTGGTAAAATTTTTTTCTGAAAATTCTTTTACAATTTAATAACCTTAAAGGTGGGGGCAGCGAATTCCAGCACTTCGTGGCAGCAAAACGAAAACTACCACGAAATGCAGTACAGTGATGTCGAGCAGTAACTATCAAATAGGATGAGGCTCGAGTCGCTTATTTGTTGTAATATTTGGACCAAGCAAATTTTGAATACAGGTAATGTGGCTGTTGGGATTGGACCACACCGAACATTAATGTCGCAAGATGTAGATCTCTTCTGTGCTTCATATTGAGTATCTTGTGCTGGTTAAGAAAAGGAGAAACGTGACTTCGAGGTGGAATACGAAAACAAAAACGGACACATGCATTTTGAACTCTTTGGATTTGTCGGGAAATACTAGCCAAAAGACGAGGACCATAGACAGTGTCAACATAGTTAAATTTGGAAAGAATAAGTGAATTTACCAGTGCTATTCGAAGGTCTGTACTTAAATAATTTTGTATTTTATATAATACTTTCAAACGATAGAAACAGTTACTAACACATATAGAAATATAACGTTCAAACCTTAATTGCTCATCCAAAATAAGACCAAGATTTTTAGCCTCTGTAACTCGATCTATTTCATCACCAACAATAGATAAGAAAGGGTTCAATTGGCCTATGTTATATATTAGCTTGCGATAGTTTATGGAATTATGACTAGCTTTGACCAGTTACTTAATCTGTCAATTTAATATCGTTACCCTTACGATATCACGAATCACGAAGTGCTGTGGTACAGCTGTTCTGTTATCTTGTAATTTACTGAACTCTACGAATTAATCGAGATTTCATGGAGTCAAGTTGTTGATTAATCCTTACCGATAATGCAGCATGTAGCATAATTAATCTGAAAAACGCAAGTCTAGTAGATAATACTGTTCACAAGCGACAATGATATTTTTATCAAGAAACCCTGCCATCATCTATTTTTTACAAGGATAACAATAGATTTTTCTATTGTGTCTGATTCCTGATATAGATGAAGGTGCATTTTGCTTTAATGTTATTGTTCGGTGTTTATCTTCCTAGTGGTACACAATACGAAAATGTGACTTTCTTCCACCATCCAAATAACTCTAGAATACTATAAATGACTTCCAGACTATTCAGTTATTGGAGCGTAACTCAAAAACTAACATAACCGAATTTGATGAAATTTAAATGAGACCAAACAGCAACCAGTAGCTTTCAAACAAAAAAAGAATTTCGAGAATCGGTTCATCCTATCGAAAGTTATGAGGTAACAAACATAAAAGACCTCCTCCTTTTTGGAAGTCGGTAGATAAATTGATATTCAATACGTTCAATACTAATATAATGTAAACCTAGTTAATAATATTACAAAACACCAGCGTGCGGAAGGGTTCCCAGTAGAACCACAGTCTACAATGATGCGGTGTGTTAGAACACTGGCCGTAAGCGTCCTTGAATTGCCAGACTCAACTTTTGTGCAAAGTACCCGCTCTTAGATCCTTAGGTATTAATATTATTCTTAATATTAAATGTATTTATTATTAATATAGTCTCTTAGGTACTACTAATTATATGTTATAGCTTGTAACTTAACTAGCTTATAATTTCAATAGCTGTGCAATAATAGTGCGTTTCACTCGTTTGGTGCTTGATGACGATGAAAATCGATCTATATATACCCACTTATATGCTATGAAATATTCCAGCGCCTCATCTATTTACATACCAAATTTTGATCCAAATCATTTGATTCAATAACAAACTCCATTAATCCAGTAAGAAGTACAAGTATCAAATTGTTTCTTAGTAATGTATCCCATAACTGTTATAAATATAACTGTTAAGCTGTAATTTTCATTAAAATAAATAACTCTTTCGACTTTTCTTGCGAAATAGGTTAGGTAAGTCATAACCTAAGTAAACTTAAGTCATCAGACATGTTCACATTATTCATGCACTTTGTCTGCATAACTTAGCGAAGTATCATGTCGTCAAGCTCGTAAGCTTGGACCCTTGACATACTGACATTGATTTATATCACACATGTGATAAGACATTATTTAGGTAACGACCTACCTAAGTAATTGGACAGGTTGTGTAATAGTCGAGTTACGTGATTGGATTATCTTATCGGTTAATGCTTATCAGATATGTATATTATTTCAATGCTAATCAAAGGGCTAATTGGAGTCCATACAATATTTTAAATAATACCTAATAATAAATTTATTGAGTTTCCACATACATCATTATGCGCATTTACAATCAAGTAGGGCCTAACAATCGAAGCGTTCGTAGCGGAGCTCGACTTGGCGATCTTAACCGATCAACAAGTTAAGCAACACTTGCTGCGGTCAGGACTTGGATGGGTGACCGCTACTGGCATTATTCAACTGAGCGCTTCCGTGCTTCGGACGGTACGTTAAGCCGTCGGTCCCGGTTGTTTGTATCAGGAAAACAATCGTTAGGCTATGTCGAAGGCCTTCGGGCGGCTTGAAAACTTCGACATGGGTTGGCCACTAACCTATCCACCAATCCGCACTGGGCCCGCGTGGTGGAATATGGCCCAACTCATCTCTTTCAGAGGAAGCTCGAGTGCAATGGGAACAAAGTGGGCTGATTATGATTATGATGATTATGAGGGCTTAACAAGAGAATACATTCCTGGTTGGAAAAATATTGGTACCCTAACTAGGAGACCTGTGTTATGCCATACGAATGCCCTCTGCCTGGTTTATTGTATTAGTTCTAATAAAAATTGTTGACGTAAATCTTTAATTAATGTATAAGGAACAATAGTTATTTGTTATACAAGAGTGCAAAGTTGCTTTTTAACCACGTGCTCAATTTTGATGCAAGCCATAAATTCTAAATATGAATCACGAGCGTAGTGGGTGATCCAAAAATTAGGATCCTGAGCGAGGGAATCAAAAGAGCACGAGGTGAAAAATCTTTACACTCGAGTGCAACACGTCACTTTTCATCCCACAGCGAGGAAAGTCTTAAATGCAAAAAAAACATTACAATCATAAGATCTTTATATTATAACAAGTAATACTTAACACATAACTAGTTTTGAAGAAAATGGCGCGCGCAAAGCTAATTAAAAACAAGTACCTACACCAAGAAGGATCCGAGTCTGAGTTTTTAACAAATTAAAAAAGGTTGTATGATAAATTCGGCATCATGGAGGTAGAAGTTAATAAGGTTAATTATGTTTTGAATTCACAAACTTAGTGCACGCGATGTTCTAAATTCAATTTCCTTCATCCTCTAGCGGATAGCTTTTTTAAGCTAAAACAACCTTTAAAGGACGAGTTTGAATGGTCGAAGTAAAAGTTATTCAGTAATCTGTGGTAAAAGGATATTAAAAAATGTATTAGCAACTACGCAGCTCTACTTTGCCGCTGATAATCTATACTCATACTCATACTCATACTCATACTCTTACTCATTTATTGATACTGATAGTATACGTCACAGAATTACAATTAGTGACAGTAGAATCATAAATAAAATACAATTAACAATAAAAATCAAAATGAAATAACAAAACTTATACATTGTGTATTACTAATCATTAGTAGTCTACGGTCTTAGTGGAAGAGTCATGTACTCTTTTTCTATATCGTAGAACGCTTGGTTGATAAGCCAGCGTTTTAGCTTAGCTTTAAACAAGAATATGCTTGATGCCTCAACCACATCTTCGGGAAGTCTGTTATAAATCATCAGAGTTTAGCCTCATACTGGAGCGTTGAATGTACTGAGGCGAAATACTCGTAGCAAGAGCGAACCGCCCCCACTGGCAAAAATCTGGCCAGTCGCCTTAAAGCGAAGCATGCTCCACTTAGTTTGCCACACACTTTATTAATGTGAGCTTCACAAGTGAGCCCACTGTCCAGATCAAAGCCCAGGAAGGTGGTTTTATCCGTCTGCTCAATTTTTGTGCCTTCAGCGAAAACGATGAGGTCTTTCTGCTGATGGCCCAAACCGTATGTAGTGTGTCTTGGTGAGGTCATCACTAACCCGTTTCTCCGAAACCACTTGACAAGTTGAGATGCAGCAGAGTTAAGTTTATCTTCCAGTTCCTCAAGTGACGATGCCGTGACTACGGCAGCAACATCATCTGCATACATCATCGCTTCAGCTTTTGTGGTGGCACAGGTCAGGTCATTTAAAAGAAGTGATAATAGAATATTCGATGCAGCTGAACCCTGGGCCACACCCATCGTGGTAGACAAGGGATCCGAGCTTAGTTGGCCACCTTCACCTACCACGACCTGAGACCTATTGCGCATGAGCTCCGAGAGCAGAGTCAGTGCCTTGCCTCGAATCCCGTAGTGGTCCAACTTTAAGGCCAGTATTCCGTGGTCCGCCACGTCGAAGGCTTTCGAGAGTTCACAGCATAGTACTGCTACATGCTGTTTCCTCTCTCGAGCATCAACTACGCGGCGCACCACTTCTCTCGTTAGTGACGTAGTTGACCTACCTTCGCGATAGGCGTCAGACATCGCCTGTATATCTGTAAGGTAGTCTACTAATCGAGAACTTATACCATTTTCGAGTACTTTTGCAATCGCTGGTATGATCGATACCAGCCGGTATCCATCAATATACTGTCGCCTGCCCTTTCCCTTAAAAATTGGCGACACTTTGCTAAGCTTTAAAGGTTCAGGGTACGTACCACAAGATATCGATTAAAAAGTTCGCGCAGTACTGGAGCAATGGGCCCTGCCGTCATATGCAAGGTTTTTATTGACATCCCATACGGATCATTAGATGGTTTAGCTGGTATTCGTTTAGTTATTATGTGGAGTATTTCATCCGTGGTGAACTGTCGCAGTCGCAGCGAGCGGTTTGCCGGGGCACACGCCCAGCGTATGAGACTCTTCACGAGCCGAGGGTCGGCCCGCGGCGCACCGCACGCTGCGGCGGCACCCACGAATCTCCTGTTCATTGCGTTCAGAGCATCTTTTTTATCGCTAAAGGGCAAACCGGCAGAATTTCTCACGACTTCGGTAAAGTCTAGACTACATTTATTCTCTTTGCCCCTTTGTTCGTTCACAACCTTCCACATTGTTTTTATCGTATTTTTACTATTAGTCAACATCTTCAAATAATACATGCATTTCCTATTAGTCAATAAGTTATCATATGTAATATTTAAATCATAAGTAAATTGTTTTAAAATGTCACTATAAGGATTTAATTCGAGTAATTCAATAATGTCATATAGTAGAAAGCTTATATTTATAACATCGTTTGTCACCCAAGAGGATCGTCTATTTTTCTTTTAGTCTTAGCGGGAAACTAGTATCAAGTTTATTATTAATAATATTAATCACAGAGCTCGTCAGTAAGTCAGTGGATGTATTCCGTTTAAATAGTTCCACCCAGTCTGTACTCTCTATCGCACATACAAAGTTTGTTTAGGTCAGAATAGTTCCTACTTAATATATGCTGAGGTTCCCCAGTACACGGTACATTTTTGAAATAAATAAATATGTTGGCCTTAATTAAGTTCAACAAACATATATTATTATGAAATTAGTCATAATTCACAATAGTTTGTTATAAAATATTATCACATTTGCATTTTATCACTCAAAATTATAATTATGAAGTAGGCTGTATGTTCACTCACCTAGCATTTGGCGCGTGAAAAAGAAAACAATTCTCACAATATTCTTATTTTGTTTTATCGTATTTGTCGCTGTGTGTTATCAGCAATATAAATTTGCTTTTTCCTTACAAATGTGTTAATCGTAAATCAAAACGTCGTATGAAACTCTTAAGCTCTGATCATTTGTATCATAACATAATATACTAAAACCAAAGTAAGTAAATATTTTTTCGGGGGTAGTGTCACGCTGTAACCCCACAGCCGAATGGGCCGGCACGACCGGCGAAGTATCACACTCCCACATAACACCGACGTGAAGTAACATAGCTTACTATTGCGATTCGTTGGTTTGTGGGAGGTTCCGGAGGCTCGATTCCCCCTTCCCCATTCTCCTTCTCCTTCCCCCCTCCACCCTCATCCCTTTTATCTCTTGCTTCCTATCATCCTTCCTCAAAGGTCGGCAACGAATCCTCGAGACCTCGGGTATTGCGGATGTCAGTGGGCGACCGTATCACTTACCATCAGGTGAGCCGCTTGCTCGTTTTGCAACCTATCCCATACAAAAACTATCAGTAGAACGTCTTCCCTACTAGCGTTGATTCATGCAAGTTTAGCCTAAGACGTGTGTAGGGATATAAAGTCAACATCGCCACAAAACAAGTACTGCCTCGCTCTGCCGGCACTCACTTAATAATTGCCGGCAAGTATCCTCCGCCCCCACCCACCTCTCTTCACACTTTTATCGCCTATTTACCGCGATGACGTGCTACTTACTCTGGGCCGCGCGGTCTAAGTACTTCCCTAAAACCCATACACATGAAGCAGGCAGCTACATAAAAATATGGCGAGAAAGTAGGTAAACAATAAAATTTTATTATTACCAGAACTTAAATTTAACGATTTACTTTATATAACAATTTAACAGTTAGGCATACATGTACATTAATATAATATATGAATACAACTTTCACTGATCTACGTGTAACGTAAAACGTAACGTACCGCTTTCAAATCCACACTGGCAATTTTGAAAAATATTCAGTAACTTTATTACGATCATGCACTTAGTGAACTAAAGAGTATCATAATTGTGCCTTGAGAGTGAATTGGAATCAATTATGATTCAATCTGAGTTAAATATTGACTCAAACACAGCTATTATGTGGGTAATGGAAGGAAACACGATAAAGTAACCAGTCTAAACACGCAACCAAAGTTTATAAATCTAACGTCTGATTACAAATCTGCAGACACTGCTTAGATAACAGGCCGGTTGGCGCAGTTGGTAGCACCCCTGCCTTCTGAGCCGCTGGCCCCGGGTTCGATCCCCGGACAGGTCAAACATTTGTGTGCATAAACATGTCTGTTTGATCTGTGTCTGGGTGTTTATATGTATATAAGTATGTAATATCAGTCATCAGGTTACCATAGTACAGGCTCTGCCTAATGTATATATATATATATTAGATTATCCTCATGGCTCAGATTTTCCATTAAAAAATATGATAGTACGAGTATACGTCACAATATTTTTCTATTTCTCCTGGTCACGCTATAACTTGAGAACGGATGGAAGTAATTCGCTAATTATTGTCAGGAGAAGGTTCTTATGTAAGAAAAACCAAGAAAAGACGGTAGATTATGGCTAGGCTGAAGGCCGAGCCGTGCGGGCAGTCGCAACTGCAATTAATAAAATTGGTTACACATTTGGAAAACTTCGCTGAGTCCGTATTGACGGAAAGGCAGCAAAAAGGTTTTGTTTATATAAACTATACTAGCTGCGCTACGCGGTTTCACCTGTGTGATAATGGATGATGATGATTATGAATCAAAATGTATTCATCAGGGATAATTAAGGATTCTAACGTTGGAATATTTTTTCAATTCGGTTTAGTAATTTCGGAGCCTATTGAATTTAACCAAACAAACAAATCTTTTATTTTTATAATATTAGTATAGATATAGATTGGCTAACGTGTTATAATTTCTGAGTATTATTATATTTGTGACTAGCTGCGTTCCGCGGTTTCACCCGAGTGGTGATGGATAATAATGATGATGAATCAAATATAGCAGTTACTAGGGGTGAATGTAGCTTTCCAATAGCGAAAGAATTTTTGAACCGAGTCCAGTACTTATTGAGCCAATTCGTTACAAACATACATACAAATCTTTCCTCCAAAAACTCACACGTTTTAGTTTGAAGGGCACTGACGCAAGTAAGTCAATAAATCTGGGTCAATCACAATAATAATGATAATTATTACTTATTTTACTTTATCAGATCATACACAGTGAGTTCTTTGAATCGTATTTCCACATTATCTAATGTTATTTTATGTGTACGATTTATATATTTTTATAATGGTTCATCAAAGTCATTCCATCTCGCCTGATGGAAAGCGAAGAAGAAATCAAGAAACGATGACCATTAGTGCAGCCATCAGCTGGACTAATCGCCACCCCTATGATGACCTGAGAGATGCTTTTTTACGACCCGCTTAAAAGGCCCAGGGTCATAGCTACAAGGAAATACGTACGCTGGCAGAGCATTCCACAATTTACTTACACGACAAAGGTAGGAACTGGCAAACTTTTTGGTTCGTGGTAAGAAGTTTGAACAGTATATGGATGCAATGCTTGGCCAGAACAAGTAGTTCGGGATCGGAATGGTTAGGAAGGAATACGATTAAAAAGCTCTTCAGAACATTCGCCATGAAACAAACGGTAAAAAACTCTTATATAGAAAAGCTATAGTTCTACGCATTTGTAGAGGTTCTAGGTGTTGAGTGATTTCAGTGTCTCCAATAATATGGACAACGCAACGTTGCAGTCTGTCTAAAGCATCCATAAGATACTTAGCAAATCCACTCCAGAGGTGGCAACAATATTCAATACAAGGGCGCACCTGAGTTTTATATAGGGTGTTTGGTAGAGGGACCGAAAACCAAATGAGCGTGTTCGGGGGACCACTTGGAGAATACAAGTTGGCCAAAAAAAATCCCCGACCCCCCAATATGTTTAACTTTTTTTTTAAAGATTTTTCCCTTTTTCTCCGAAACTGTACCTATTTACCACCATAACATTTGTAAAATTTGTTAAAACTAAAAACATCCGGTCTAAAACATACTTTACAAATGTTATGGTGGTAAATAGGTATAATATTGGAGAAAACGAGAAACTTCACAAAAAAACGTTAAAAAAAATTGGGGGGTCGGGGGATTTTTTTTGGCCAACTTGTCCATTCTCCAAGTGGGCCCCCGAACACGCTCATTTGGTTTGTCGGTCCCTCTACCAAACACCCTGTATAGAAGGCAACACTGATCAGGAGTGCAGAAACGCCTCGCTCTGTTCAGGACTCCGAGTATGCGGGAAGCGAACTTGATACTACTCGCGATGTAGTCACGCTGGTTCAGGTCACTACGAATGTATACAATTGTGTACCCAACTTCAATTTAAAATAATTATCATCATGAGCCTTATATCACAAAACAAACATATACAGAAGTAAAGCTTAAAATATAGGAAACATTTAAAAAAAGATGAATGAAATCGGTAAAACCGTTCTCAAAATTATAGCGTAACCTGGAGAAATAGGGGTTCATTTATATATACACAATGGTAGCAGGTTCCATGTGTACTGGTGAATGCAAAATTCTGAAAAATAAATGGATAGGGTATTATAAGACGTGGCGTTACTTAAATCCACCGCCAATAGTAGTAAGGACGATCCTCAATCAAACCTCAGTTGGCAATCAAAAAGTGTATTGAGTCAACGGCTGAAGTGGTGGAAAACGTTCCACCGCGCTTCAACTACACGCGAGTACTGTTTGCCGACTACTCTTGTGAACAAGACGTCATCGTTCGCGTTTTAGATGTGTTGACCGCTGACGCTGTGCCTACCATCAGACCTCTATTTAATACTCTTGCAGAAAAGTCAAAGTTTGTCGCGTGACTAGCACAACACAACAACCATTTTCTAGTCCGTCCCGCCACGCGCTAGCCAGGGAACGTTTGTTTACCATGATACAAACCAACCTCTTGCCGGTGCCGTAACGAGGTTCAATGCAACATGATTAGAAATACAAACATGTACCTACTGATGTAAATATATTATTTATTAGCAGCCAAACAACAATGGGTAACTGTTGTATAATCGATCTAGCCTAGGTCACTACCGGTTCACCTCGAGTGCACACTTTACATCTCCATACAGTTTATTTATCACGTCTAATTATCACCGCCTTAACGCTAGTCGAGCTAACTGTGATTTCAACGAATTGTGGTAGTTACCAGGTATAGGGATCCCCTGTTACAGTTTGCTTTAAGACCCAATTACACACAACACAGAGCTAAGAAATTACAGATTTTGTGAGCCCGCCGGCCTTGGTTTCGTGCATATTTTTTTGTTTGCATGAACATGTACTGTAAGTATATATAGGCTAAGTATATATATATATTACTAGCTGTCCCGCCAGCGGCTTCGCTCGCTTGGCCTTGGTGTAGTGGTGGAAGTGCCGTTTTGGAACCTCGAGGTCATGGGTTCGTTCCCCGGGTTGTTGTTATTGGATTTTCTGAGAAAGAAAGATATTCTCAATAACAGTCCGGAGACTGGAACAGTGCTCCGTCGATGGCAATAGGCTTGCCCCAATTACATGACCAAAAACATATACTTATGGCGAAACGTAGGCGATGGAAACACCACTGCTTACCCCTTCGAGTATACAGGATGGTTTTTAGAGGAGGGCGGCCATGGCCAAGTCCGGAACGACGAGAGTTAGAGAAAAATCGTGAAAGGAGACATGCTTTTGATTTATAAGAAAACAATAACTGCATATTTAGTTTAATTTAAATGTTTTACTTTTGACGGAAATAAATACTAATGATTTTTCAAAAAAATACACCTGTATTATTGAACTAATGGATTCTGTTGCTGATAAAGATGAATCTTCGCAAAGAAATAAATTACTAAAATTGAAAAATATGGGTGCGATATTTCGACCGAACCGATCATACTAACCAACACCAACAAAGAGCAGTTATGATCAATCTCATCGTAGGCAATGAGATTCACTATAGAGACGTTTTACTCCCTGAATATGAAGTTTAAACCTGGCAAATGTTACTAAAATACATGGCAAGATTAAAAGAACACAAAAATATATGAATCCAAGTTGTCAGAAAGGGATCAACATAAAGGCGCTCGTCTTGGCGACATCAACACAAGCTAATTGTCTTTTCTTGAGTTAACTTAGTTCCAGCCTGTCTGGCAACGACGCAGTGCGTACTGCAGACAGGTTGTTCATCATTTAGGAAAAAATATTAAAATAATTATATTAAAATCCTCTTGTGTGTTCAGAAACTGCAGAACATATACTGGGAATAGTGTAATAATCAAGAATGATGTATCTTTTCATTTGTAAGTATTGTTTTTCTATTCGATCTATCAAAAATGGAAAAAACAAAACTTAAATTTTAATTTAAATTAACTCCTGCGACGTTGCCGCTTGGCGCACCACGCGAACGTGACAAATAGCGAGCGACAGAGAGAACGAGGCTGTAATTGGTGGTCGAATGGTTGGCTACAGGCGAAAGTTGTTAATAAATATATTATATAATATTATTATTACATTAAATTATTAACAACGCTCACGCGGACAAACACGCGAGTAGAAGCTTCATTGTATACATGTCTCTCAATTCTCAATACAAGAATTTTCCATAATTCATGGAATTTCTACAAACAAACTTCAGAATTAAACAAACTGCTAGCCTGAGAAGGGGATTTACTATTTCTTAACGTTGCTTGGGCAAACTTGTTCTCGAGTGGATGATATACTCTCCAAACTTAAACTGTACCGGCAATATTTTCTAGTAGGTACCTGTTATATACATAAGTATAGACATAGGCGTACGGTAGGTACTACATAGTTCCTTGGCTTGCAACTATATATTTTATAATATAACTACGAGTACTTTTTAGTTTTTTCTTTACTACACCAATCAGGGGCCCTATTCGCTTTGACCATTCTGCATGTAACCCGGCGAGTTACGATTTCTTCAAGGAACTATAGTAAAATTCTAATGACTTGAAGATTCTTTGAAGATATCGTACGTAATGCTAACCCATAAAAAAATGAAGCGCGTTACGTGTTTGGATGGTCATAACCACTATATGAATATATGAAAAGATATGAAAAGGGGGCGGGGCCGGTGTCGCAGCAATATGCCCAAAAACAGAATATATTGCTCGCGGCGGTTCGTAACTTTTGCATTATGTGACTGAACGCCGGTCGCGATATTGCATGTAAATAGCTTACAATGATTGCTCTGTACTTACGAATATTCAAACGTCAAGTATTAATACCGCAGTGGATAATGAAGTTATTGAAGCTAACTATACGTTGAATCGCGGAATACGGCCGCTGCTTGCAACACCAGCGCACGGATTGGCATCTCTATATATAGATCTCTATGGTCATAGCGAATAAGCCCCAGTGTTTTCCACGTAATTACGTATCCAATATAAGGAGCGGCAGTGGCACTGTTTATCCCATTGCTGCAGTGGTCCTGTAGGGACCAATTAACAGTAACAGCGAGGCGGAAGTAGTCACATGTAGGTCAAGAAACATCTCAAGTACAAAACATAACGAAATCGTGACCCCAGGATTAGTTCTCGGAATAGACGATAACGAAGAGATGACATTGAGTAAACTACTAAGATGATCATTGCTCTAAACCAGCCTTTCCCAAAGCGGGCGATAGCGTCCCCTTGTAGGCGCTGCAGGTCTAAAGGGGGCAGTTAGAGACACAGAAATAAAAATGGAGGCGTCGTGTTTTTGAGTACATTAGGTTCTGAATGAACAAACTTATTAAACAGCATCAGATTCATCCTTTCAGTTTCCTTTCATCAAGTTTTTATATTAGAATTAATTATGTTTGTTTTATTTTTAATAAAAGATACTCTGTCTGAATACTACGAGTATAAAGTTGCGTTTCAATAACCATTTTCATTGGCAGGTGTAGCCCGTAAGAGTTACTCGAGACCTGTGCGCCGTTTTGTACTAGGTACCTACCGCGCTCAGATCTCGAGTTAACTCTTGCTGGTTATACGAGTAGTAAAAGTCTCGTTTAGAATTAATGCTTAACTCTCCGCTCACAATAATTCATTTAATTTGTAGTTATAGTAGTTTATAAAAAGGTGAAAAAATGGGGGCACTAAAAAATAATATACTTATTCTCAAAGTGGGCAGTAGAGAAAATAATTATGTTTGAGAACCCCTGCTCTAAACAAATACAGAGTACCTAATAGATTATTGAATAGTTGTTAGGTTTCATTGATATGTGAAGATTTATAACCTTCCTCTTGAGATGTTATGTTTATTTGTTTGAAGTGCGGCCGTTCAACTAAACACTTGAAACCTTGGAGTGGGAATATTTTCCTCTTTGTCATAGACAAGATTCATTGTTTCACTGTTTGATGTTGTCTTAAAGTTTTGAGTTTATATTCGTTGACATTTACTTTGTTAATTTGTTTGTTTATTTTATTGCATTTTAATAGGTCTAGTAGTAGTTTGGTTGTAATATAGTTTTATACAGTAAATTTAACTAAGCATATAAATGGGTATTGATGACGTGTAAAATAATAATTATTTAAATTTTACTTCAAATTATAAATATATAAACGTTTAACTATACAACGTTATTATGTATGTCAAAGAGATACGTTCTAAATTAACAAGGGTTGGTATAATCAAACTGTAAAAAATCAAATCTCAATGTAAACATTTTAAAAGCAATTACAAAATAATTCACGAAATAGGAGTGGGCGGAAGAAAATCCGTTAGGAAGGTACTCGACGTTTCCATCTACTCTCTAATAGATATCAATATTTTTACCTTTGCTTTAGGGCTGGTACGTTTGTAAATTTGCTATTTAAATTAAGATAATTAAATGAACTAAGCATAGATAATAGGGCGAAGCTCAAAGTCTCACAACGAGCTATGGAGAGGGCTATTCTCGGGGTTTCACTACGTGATCGAATCAGAAATGAGGAGATCCGTAGAAGAACGAAAGTCACCGACATAGCCCAGAAGATTAGCCAGTTAATGTGGCAGTGAGCAGGGCACATAGCACGCATAACAGATGGCCGATGGGGCCGGAAGGTTCTGGAGTACAGCCCACGGACCGGCAAGCGCAGTGTAGGTCGTCCACCGACACGGTGGACAGACGACCTGATATAGGTCGCAGGACGACGTTGGATGCAAGCAGCTTCCAACCGGTCCTTATGGAAAATTATGGGGGAGGCTTATGTTCAGCAGTGGACGTTCTACGGCTGAGATGATAATGATGATGAGAAATAGGGCGAATTCAATGGGACAAAGTGAGATTTCTACTCAAGTATCTGGGTACTTTATACTACTTATTTATGTGACTTACTAGACTCGAGTCAAGTCAGTCACATAAATAAGTCGACCACTGTCCCTTCTAATGCACGTTTTAGTAAAGCGGTGGATCACTAAAATGAGTCAAGTCAGCCACATAAATAAGTCGGCCACTGTCCCGTCTAATGCACGTTTTAGTAAAGCGGTGCATCACTAAAATGAATCAAGTCAGTCACATAAATAAGTCGGCCACTGTCCCGTCTAATGCACGTTTTAGTAAGGCAGTGCATCACTAAAATTATCTACGGCGATTGGCGAGAAAAACACAATTAAACACCGCGTCCTGGTTTTATGCACATTGCCTAGACTCGTGCTCCATTATGAACTCCACCACTTTTACGCGTTAAAAGTCGAAGAAACACAAAATTACACAAAATCAACGGCAGTCATTGTTGGGATTTGTCCCGCCCTCTATACTCTCTAGTTAGCAAACACTGAAGTCTTTTTGAGTAAGGAGTATTTATCATTATCGATAGCCTTTTAAATTAATTCGTTATTTCAATATGCAAATTGATAAAAGATTGTATTCACTCCGAACATCACAGAAAACAAGGAACAGCTCAAAGATAATAGTCCCCCCAGGAAGATAAGTGACCAATTGCGTTCATTTTGCACATCCTCATCTCTATAAAAGGGGTTGCGTTCAGAGGTCGGGCAGATCACATGGTTATCATTATCCAGTCACATGATCGTGTCATATGATCATATGGTGTCAGTAGCATTTGTTCATCGAATTATACCGAATATACCAATGCACTTGAGGTTAAGTCATCGTACACAACACATAATGATTTAATGGGTGACGCAAACAATTCTAACTAGGTCACTCATACTATTATATTTATATATGTATTGAACATACGTTTAGTTCAGTTAGTAATTTTAGTAGTAAATTCTTTATCTACCTATACTATACAGACTGACTGGTTGAACACTTTACATAAACAAGGACATGATAAGTCATGGTCACATGAAACGTTTAAAAAAATAAAATTAAAAAAATACCGTTAAACTACAGAGAAAACCTTCATTCTATGAATGTGCTATAACTCGAAAATTATGGACACCGTCCGAACGGGGTTAATGACCCAAAGCGCCGCGCCGCGTTCAAAGGAATCAAGCTGCGTCCGAACGGGGTTAATGACCCAAAGGGCCGCGCCGCCCGCGCCGCCAAAGGATGCCGCGAATGCCGCGATCGTCGGCCGCCCGCCCGGCCGCGCCGCGCTTTTATTACTACACGCGCGCCGCGAGTGACCATGTTTATTGTTTTGAGTAGACAATTAAAGTTAAATTAGGTAAATATTAGGCACCTATTTTTTTTTCTTAATTAGAACGAGAATCGAGTACTGAGCACTATATATCAATATGTAAAGTGTTCAACCAGTCACCCTGTATACTTCCAAAAAAAGGAGAAGGTACTCAATTCGACTGAATTTTTTTTATGTTTGTTACCTTATAACTTTCGAGTGGGTGAACTGCTCTCCAATTTCTTGCTGGTGCTTCCCGTGTGGTCCCATTTAAATTTCATCAAATTCGTCTATTAGTTTTTGAGATACACTCCAATAACTGAATAGAATGGAAGTCGGTATTAATTTTTTCAAATTGTACTAGTATGAAATTGTTTGTTAATGCTCAGTTGACGTGCTACAATTTAATTATAATTATTACGACTATACTTACATTTAAATAGAATTTGAAAATATCATAAATATTTTTTTAAAACGTTATTTAAATATTTTATGTGTGCTCATAATGGCGATCACAGCATGAACGATATACCTAATAATCAGGATATTTTTTTAATAACCTGTGTATTACAAATAAATTACCTATTTGATTAGATTTCATTTGTAAATAAAAACTCTTTGTGCCCAATTCGGTAAAAATTCTTTTGGAATTTTTGCATTGCAGTGCAGCAAATGTCAATTATGGGATTACGTATGTGCATAGAAAACTATTTAGGGTAATTAATTTAGGTGAATCTTTACAATTATAATTTTATATAACTACATATTTATTAGAAACTACTTTTTTCCTTGGTGTTATACTATCTATTACACTTTATTTTTATATTTAATTATCTTAAATGTTTTGTTATTTATTTTAGCTAATAATTTCAGATGTTTTCTTATAATCTTCCGTTACAAACAGAATCACAGAAGTATATTTTATGCCAGATAGGTCATAATATTCGGATTTTTTGTACATTACTTTCTATTGCCTTGATACATTTTATTGAGGCCAACATTTTTTTGTCAGCCTAGGTAGCTTTATTTTTATTTTTATTTGATTATTCTCTTTTTCATTTCATAAACTCATATTTTTGTTAACACGTTGTTGACGTTGTTTCTTTAATGTGCCTGTTAAAAGCGCAGAGCAATATTTTTGATTGTAACTTGTGAAGTCTTCTCTTCGTCTTCAATTACAGAGTACCTACTTTGAATTTATTATATATTTCCAGCCGTGCGATTCTGTAATGATTCGTCGATGCGCTCGTCGACGAGCTCAACGATGTCAAATACTTTATGAGATATCGCCCTTGTACACAAGGTTGTTATTCCAACGTTTCTTGTCATCTCGTCATTTGTTTCACAGATGTCAAAGATGCAACGATGTTTACTCTTAGAGAATCGCATGGCTGGAGGCTTCATACTACCACACGCCATCACGCTAATATTATACATCACTATCACCAATATATTTTTTACTCTTGTAATTAATGATACACTATGAAGGTCTTCGAGCACCAATATCTCAAAGAGACAGAGGTGTTTAGTTCGCCCAGTAGGTTAATTTATTAAAGTGCCCTTCATCATTTTAGGCCAGTGGTGCTTAACCCTTTAGTGATGAGGGACCTTTTCACAAAATGGTTGACTTGCCATGGACCACCAACTAAGTGGAGGTCTACTATACTAATCTAACAATACTAATATGAAAATGTATTGAGGTTAGTTATATAACTTAATTAAGTATTTAAATAAAGGTATATAGTTCATGTGATTTTGTGACTTATTCTTACTAAACTTCTGAATTCTTATTTCAGGTTTCATTGTTATTTGTTTAACAAATCTTCAAGGTTAAATCCTGTTTTGAATGTGTCTTTTTTTTGGATGGATTCGTGGACCACTTCGGGTGCTTCCATGAACCAACAGAGGTCCGCGGACCACCGGTTGAAAACCACTGTTTTAGACTGTAGTGCTTTGACACTAAAGCTATGAGGAAGAATTTATCTGGCACTGTGATAGTTCCTCTATGACAGACACTTTCAAAAGTGCCTAATAACCTAGCGCCTGTGGTAGCTGACAGGCAGCACCCAGGAACCACGCTTAGGGGTATGCATAAGAGTTATCTTGATCCAACGGATGTGGGCCGATTTGGTTCCCAAGAGCGAAACTGAGAAAGTATGTCTGCATGGAATAAATGTACGGATGTGTGTTACTCTGTCACGTCAAAACTTTTTAACCCGTTTGATTGTGTTTTTACATAATATCTAATTTGCAGACTATGCTAGTGTTTTGCCACTACCTTACTTGGCAGTAATGAAGCTATCGAAGGTGTTATCACAATAGACTTAGAAAGGTGATGTACGGCTGCTGGAACAGTTAGGTTCTTAATAACACGCAAAATATAACTAAACGCTTACATAAACAAAAACAACTTTAGCTCTAATAAACCGCAACAAGCGAGCCTGGTTTCCGAAATGCTAGCAGAATTGCTACGGTGAATGTGAACGTTTAATCTTTGAGCAAGATATAGGCAAGCGTTTTAGTCCCGAGTTAGTTCACCGGAATACCCTATAAGTTTATATAATTTTGGTCAGATTTTGCTGTCAAAACTAAAGCATTTCGACTCTAAAAGTTGTGACAAACGGCTCAAATAAATACCCGCTATCAACGGTACTGAATTTGCACCTTATTAGGTTTTCTCCGTTTCAGCCGTGGTTAAGCCATATTACGAGTATAATGAAAATACATTAATTATTACATTTTAAATTCAGGTTTTAGAATCTGGCTTTTTATGCTCTAGATAGGACAAGTACAGATACGAGTACAAAGGTGTGCACAAACAAAACAACTGAGTTACTTGTACCTGTAGTTGTTGTATACCCTACTTTATTTATACATATTTGCATGCACCTCACGATATGAACTGTGGCTTTGTCACATTATCTGAGCGGAGGTCACGAGAGTTCAATAATCTAGTATGTTCGTACATTTGAAAGGAACGGGCAAGGTCGCGCTCGCAGGATTGGATTTATCTAAATTCTAGATGAGACACTTCACTTCTTACTTGGCTCATTTTTTATTAATAGTTAGTAGGTTTATATGTGTATTATACACGGTGGTTTTATTGAGAAGGGCGGTCATGGGCAAATCTGGAGCCACGAGAGTTAAAGAAAAATCGTGAAAGGAGACATGACCTCGATTTATAAGAAAACAATAAATGCATACTTAGTTTTTTTTTAATCTTTTACTCTTGACGAAAATCAACACGAATAATAAAAAAAAAATTACCTGTATTATTGAACTAATGGATTCTGTTGCTGATAAAGATCAATCTTTGCAAAGAAATGCATTACTAAAAATGTAAGAAAAATATATATAAAAATATTTTTTTACTATTATATATATATATATATAGTACAGAAATACAGCAGTTTATCGTTAGCAGCTTAATAGTGGAAGAAGTGGCCCTACTATTGCTACAACTATGATAGCTACTTGTGACTTTGTGACTATGGCAATTTTAATACACTTAACAACATTTTTTTACAATCAAAACTGGCTAGAAATATAATAATAGAATTAATTCTTTAACTATTAGATAGTTTAATATAAGGGATTAGTGAGAAGGTTTTTGTTGCATTGGGCATCGGAGCTCAG
Organism: Selenia dentaria; assembly: GCA_917880725.1. Taxonomy (NCBI): domain Eukaryota; kingdom Metazoa; phylum Arthropoda; class Insecta; order Lepidoptera; family Geometridae; genus Selenia; species Selenia dentaria. The sequence goes on along the minus strand of OU862888.1, from coordinate 10,741,263 downwards.
AATTTCCATCACGTATTTGATGTGTCTGGCAGGAAAAACACAAGGTTAATCTACAAATATAAATCGTAGAGAAGCAAACTACAGAAAAATACCGCAGGAAAAGGTAGGCTTTGGCCTACGTACTTACATATAGTAACGACTTTGAATAAAGCTTAAGATGACGTCGTTGTCTTAATGTATATCTACCATCGTAACCCTGAATAGAGTGCGCCAAATTTAATGGGCCTTGTTTTTATTTAAAAGTGTGTTTCACTCAAGTCATCTCAAAGTTCATCAGGTTTATGCCCATTAAAAAACAAACTTTAACTGTGACCTCAAAAGTTTAGTTTCTTGGACCACCTCTCGTATCCTTTACTGTAAGCTTGAAATCATTTAGGTTCACGAACTTTCCTATTATAATATTCGTGATAGATGCTCTTGATCCCTTCGATTCATATATTTATTACAGGCAGCAAAAGGATAGGATTTATGCCGCAACATCTTTTGAGTCTGTAATTAAATTGGGTGTACCGCAGGGAGCTATTTTAAGCCCTTTTTGTTCGTAGCATACATAACTACCTACCAGATAAATGACCAAGGATCTTTATGTCATTATACTTACGCGGGTGACAGTAAAATCTAATGTACATGAAGAAAATGAACATGAAACATATTTTTATCTAATTCTGGCATACAAAAAATAGGCTAATAAGTCTCTCAAAATATTTCTAAGGGCATGAAATTATTCTTTTATTGAATTCATTATTAATTGAATTCAAAACCTTCAGTTTACAAACACACGAGATATAAAAAATAATCATAATAATAAAAAAACATGTACTAATATCGGTGTCATGCAGTCTTGTCTGAAATGGTCTAGGCCCAGCATGAATGTTTACTGCATGAATGTCTACTTCACTGACTTTCAGCCCAACCCTTTGTAACGCACAACGATGGGTTAAGTAAAGCACATTAATTAATAAAAGCAAAAAAATAATAACTAAAACATTAACTAGCTAGATAAACCAATATAGAAAAAAATCTTTATTACTATAATTATTTATTTGGTCTAAGAATTGAATGATTTCGATTATTCGCATATTATTATTAATTTAGATTTACGATTTCAAGGAGAAAACATGTGACCAATTGACAAAATGCTTGATAGGCAAATATAGAAAAAAAACTTTATTACTATAATTATTTATTTGGTTTAAGAATTAAATAATATCGATTGTACGCATATTATTATTAATTTAGATTTACGATTTCAAGGAGAAAACATGTGACCAATTCACAAATGCTTGACAGACAAATATAGAAAAAATCTTCATTACTTTAATTATTTATTTGGTTTAAGAATTGAATAATATCGATTGTTCATATATTAATTTAGATTTACGATTTCAAGGGTACGTATTAATGTGTCCAATTCACAATTCGACGAATCGAAGAGTGAACTCAGCGAGTACATTACGAGTATATATAAATCGAGTGAACTTTCGAGACTTTGAAAAAATACTGCCTTCGAGATGCTTGATCAAATAAAAATTATAGTTAATGGAAACTTGCAATCAAGGCTTCCTGATATATCCATGTTTTATGGATTGAAGTGAACTAACATCGATTTACTTTTTTAATATTCAAGAACAGTATAAATATGTTTGGAAGTATTATCTGTAAAAATGCTAAAATATACTGTTTGAGAAAATACCGTAAAAGTTACTAATCCGTCTAAATTTGGATATATTTTCAACTCTCTTGAGGAAGCAAGTTAGTAGCCCCTCCTGCCGTCCCCCAAATCAGGCCCTGCCTATATCCGCTACTGTTCATGCTTCCACATATTATGGAAAAACACGTTATAATTATTAGGTATATTTTATATATTTTCATATAAGGCATTAAGGAGGAAATAAAACGGATATGTTTTTATGTGGATATTGTTACATTTAATTGATAATTAAGTCCAGTTCATACACCGGTATGTAACTTTTAGATAAGGATCCGGATAGTGAATGAAATAGGTGTTTCCTTTGAGTAATTTAAAAAAATATAAATTATAACTAAATTTATAAAATTAAAGAAAGAGCGCACTTAGTATGTTTAGTGTAGGTATACCTACATTATCTTTGGCTAAACTAAGGAACGTAAATTTAATGAAATTATTTCTCAACTTGTCAGTAAGCAAGGCAAGCCTTTAATAGTTTTGTAAGCAGTCTCAAGCAACATGCGTGACCGGAATGTTTTAAAGTATTACTCAACCAAAGTAAACAATTTACGAAAAGTAGGCGACAAACTAGACTTGACATTTTAGGTGAAAACCACAAAACCATCTATGTTTTGTGGTTGTGCACATAAAATGTCTGTAAGTTTCGACATACTGACAAAATATGTCTAGTTAAACGTCGTAAACGTATCACGTAGAGAGTGATGGAATCAGATATCGTAGAAGAACGAAAGTCACCGACATAGCCGAGAAGATAAGCCAGTTAAAGTGGATATAGGCAGGGTACATAGCACGTAGAACAGATGGCCAATGGGGCTAGAAGGTTCGTGAGTGCAGACCACGGAAAAGCATGAACAGCGTAGGTCGTCTACCGACAAGGTGGACAGACAACCTGATAAAGATCGCAAGACGACGTTGGATGTAGGCCGCTTTCAATCGGTCCTTATAGAAAATTATGAGGGAGGCATAATATTCAGCAGTGGACGTCCTACTGGTGAATGATGATGAAATTCGAACTCAATCGTAGATCTCGGCTTATGGTTTAGAATCGCTGATCTCACACTCATTAGAGACTCGGCAAAAATATTACTTGCTTAGAAAGTTAAAATATGTTTTACTAATGTTGTTGTACTTTTAAATCCAGCATTAAACCTTATTAGTCATATCAGTAATTACAAATATTAATAATATTTCGATTGTAAACTTGTGGTAAGCAATTATTAACAAGCTTCTATCTATAGGCACAGGTGTTCGGTAAACACCAAAATAAATAGACACTTCCAACTTTTTCTAATAAATGTTCCAAACTTAATATTGAAATATAAACTGGGGGATCAAAATACAGTGGCTATCGATACATTACCTTGTCATGTAACGAAGTCAATAGCGTAACCGATCATAATTATAATAAGGACATTTATGTTTGTATACATTTGTTTCGCGCATGTAAACACGGTTTAACATTGACCGAATTGATGATATTTTATGGCTTGATAAAGGTGGTTAATTATTCGCATAAGTAAACGACAATCATGATATATAATATACTAACCTAAACCTATTCATTTTTACTATCGTGTTACAATTAGACCGTCGCCGTCGTTCGTCTACGAGTGTCAACCCGGTTGTATTTTGTGTCTTCCGATAATTTTTTTATCGATTAGAAACGAAATTTCGTACACCAAATACATTGAGGCACAATACTCGTGCGTAACTACGCACAATTAACAAGTACATTTGAAAAATTTTATACCGACTTCTATTCTATTCAGTTATTGGAGTGTAACTCAAAAACTAAATGACCGAATTTTGATGAAATATAAATGGGACCACACGGGAAGCAGCCAGCCAACCAGCTTTAAAACAAAAAATTGAAAGAGTTTTGAGAATCGGTTCATCCAGTCGAAAGTTATGAGCTAAAAACATAAAAAACCTTTAACATTAACATGTGTCAAAACCGAGTTTGGCTATTACTTACGTCTAAGCTTTGTGTTTGTTCTGGTTCGACTTGATGTAAATTTCTTTTTAATGGTAGTCTGTATTATTTGTAAATATTCATGGATCATGCATTTTCATTCAATGTCCTATTGAAACCTCTTTTTATATAACTTACTATGTATTCTCGTAAACCTTGTCTTAGAATTGGCTAGCAGATGTGTTAAATTAGAAAAGAGGAAATAAAAGATTAGACAGACAAAGAAAAGTCAGAGTCTGAACTAAAGCGAGGATTCTGGGCGTTGAGGTGATGGAGTACACTGCTCCTGCACTGCATTTGCAGCTATGACCCTGGGTGTTTCAAGCGGGGCGTGAAAAAGCATCCCTCAGGTGATCTCTCCCCTCATATCCATCCCTCATGATAGGGGTGGCAATTAGTTCAGTTTACGGCTGCACTAATGGTCATTACTTCATGATTCCGTCTTCGCTCTCCATCAGGCGAGAGGGAGCCACTTTGATGAACCATTATAAAAAACCGAATTCGTTGAGATTTACGATTTTTATTGTAGTTGGAGAAAGTTGTAGAGAAACCATGATTACTTTCATATTATTATATTAATGGAAAACAATAAACAATCATTGATATAAAATAGCAGTGCCTACCAGGTTCTGATGCGACACTGACGTGGAATATGTGTGGGAACACTTAGGCGAGTTCAAGTTCTAGTCCTGAGCATAATGAACAATGACAATGAAGGCATACGGACACATCCGCTGAAGTGAAGCGTGGTATTCGATCGTTATATAGTAATATCACGTACAAATGAAAAATCATTCGTTGAAGGTTTCGCTCTACTGCTCTTACAACAAACGACTTTTCGCCCAACTATTAGCGAAATCATTAGTTAATACGTAATATGTTATTTTTAAAGGAATAACTTTAAAATACTAAAACCCAATCGAATGTAATTTCTATATTAATTCTGGTTTAGTACCATCATAGAGGAAAACAAACCAGGGTACATAACATAAACATTTGATGTCATATTTTTGAAGTTTGATGAGACAATTTAATAATGAATTATAGAATAAAAAGGATGATTTTTATATGATTTTCAGGAGCGTATAAAGGATGGATTTTAATAAATTGTATACCGTGCTTACTAAAGAAATGTACTTAGTATAAAGCCATCCATTTCTTGGAGAAAATATTTTGTACGATCAACAGAGTATGACAGTGAGTGCTACATACCACAAATACATATTAATATGACAGCAAGAATTATTACTCTTTTGCTTTTACTTTTCTTGCAGGAGCTTTCATATTATGCGTGGAAGAAGTACCTATGTATCTGATGCAGAAAATTATTAATGTGCAAATCAAAAGTATACTACAAAATAAAACATAAACACACCTCATTTAATCGTCATCATCATCGTCATTATCAACCGGAAGACGTCCACTGCTGAACATATGCCTCCCCAATAGAACGCCACATGGAACGGCTGCTCGCTTCCTGTTTCCAGCGATTCCCCGCGGTGCATGGTCGCCACACGAGAACCTTTCTTCTCCAACCTTCTCGGTTCTGCGAGCGAAGTAGCCTGCCCATGGCCACTCCAACTTGCTAATTTTGAGATTTACGTCGGTGACCTTAGTTCTCCTACAGATCTCCTCATTTAAGATCTTATCACGCAGGGAAACCCCAAGAAAAGCCTTCTCCATTGCTCGTTGAGCGACTTTGAGCTCGTTAATGAGACCAACAATAAGGCACGTTATGGCACGTACCAGTGCCATAAGTCATCACTGGCAATACATACCTACTGGTTGAAAACCTTGGTTGTCAGGCTCTGAGGTATTGTGGACAAAAAGATGGATGGAACCTTCCCGAACGCTGCCCATCCGAGCTGGATTCTTCGTGCTACCACTTTGTCGAAGTTGGACCTGAACCTAATTTAATACCCTAACAAAATATGACTCTGTTTTCCAAATCATAATAATCCTGAAGCTGTATTGTATTACAATAAACTTGCTTAATAAATAGACTTATGTTGCACTAGTTACTATCTAAAAGTAAATGATTAGCTTCGTAGCTTTTAAAATCCAAATCAAATTTTGATAGGATCTATTATCAATTTATTTATCAAGTATCTACACTGTTTTATCTGAAAACACAGAACTAATTGTATGCTTATAATGATGTATAAACACTACACACAAAAGACACACAACTACACATAAGAGGATTTTTTTTGCGAAGTCTGGTTTTATCATGCGGCTCTAGATTTCTTTAGAAGGCTTTTAACTTCATAACTACTACCTATTGAGTAGACAATGCCTAGCCCTTAAGCACATAAATCGATAAAAGTATTGCTATGATTTACTTTAAGGCGTTACTTTCTCGATGCAATTGAATAAAAAAACATGTTTGTCCTCAAGTACATTTTAAAAGTACTCAATGCTTTTAAAATGCAATTATATATTTCGAATTTAGAAGATGCATGGATATCGAACCTCATTTTTAAGTTAAATACGTAGGTAAGTTCAGCCTATAAGTTAAATGATTGTATCGAAGGCTGCTGAAGATAAAAAAAGCATTAATGATTCAAGGATGTTTTAAGGTCAGACAAGATCAAATGCTTATATATAATTATATAAAAATATTTGTATAGTCTATGGCTGATATATTTTGACTTAAATAATATGCTGCGTAAAATTACAATGCGTAATTTTGTCCATTACCTAATTTTCCATAACTTTTACCTAGGTATTATTTATTGCATGATTTTACTCTACTTTTTTACGGTACTTACCTTATACGATTAGTTAATCTGTGCCGTAGGAGGTAGGTACTTAAATTTAAACAACGTAATTTAGTAGTGCGCTGCGCTGCGTACCTACCTAAGTAAAACCGTTTTGTAACTAACTCTTGATTGTCCGAGACGATCAATGATTATCATGTAATTTAAATAAAATATGTTTATATTACTATCAGATAGGTATGTATAAAATGTACCTACTAAAACTATGACATGTAATAATGACACATGTATGTCAGATTGCTCGTCTTTGATGAGTTAAGTAGATATGTATTCCATATAACCAAAATACTAGCCAAAAACTATATTAACCAAATAAGTACGTTGAAATTTTGGTTATTATTGTGTTCGCGCCCGCGCAGTGGCCCGAGCATGAAAATTTGCTAAAGTGTAACGTTTACGTATGATTGACGTTTGCAGTACAAACTGCTATTAATCTTGTACAATAGTGGCACAGATAACTCTTATAGTTTGTACTGAATACGTAAACGATACGATAACGTTACACTTTAGAAAATATTCGTGCTCGGGCCACAGGTGTCTGACAAAAAACTTGTTTATCTCTTCGCTATAATGTACTATAGGACCTACTTAAAAAGAAAAAAGGCATTGCAAAACATGCCGGGCGATGCTAGTTAGTTATTTATATACATATGTAGAGACCTATCTACCAACTTGTTTAAGATGAAAATGTCAAGCAACACTTTATTTACAGATAATTTTAATGTTTGGAAACCTTGGATATGATAAAAACTTATCAGTTGCATCACAGTGACAAACACATAGTAATAATATTAATTAGGTACTAACAGTGAAGATGAGAGAGTTAATACGATACTCAACACATATTTAATCTTAAGTAAAAACGTACATAAGTACCTACGTTTTTACTTAACAGATTACATAAGATGTAATAATTATATGGAGAAAACTTTAGAAAACGTAAAATTGTAACCATTTGATTTTGAAAAATGGTATTATGTAATTGTATACAAGTCAATACTCTACACTCCACAGGACATAATTCGGACGCAAGTCTGAAAAATGTATTATACCAAACCTTTATATACCTTTATACCAAGAGGACATGCTTTTTAAAATCGAGCATTTATGGCTTAGTCCGATGTTTAGCTCACTATGGCGGCCGATGTGCCACACGCCTAGCTAGAGCACAGGGGAAATGCACAATAATGGATATAGCCACTGCAACTCAACTATTCGTTTTTCTGTGCCGTAACTGCGTTTTCGTTCGATAATTACCCAAAAGCCATTCTAAATACTATTTCTATAGTATAGACAAATCCGAACGTAACTTCATCTTAAACGCTACTTTATACAATATATAAGTATAATAAACATAACTTTGTTACGAATATAAGTTAGCGTCGCTTTCATGATCATCTATCGAACGCTAGCAGAATATAAAGTTTTGATCGATCGCTGTCATCAACAGAAACGTAACTGCTGCTCTACTGATTTTCAATATTAGAAAAAGAAGACGTATATATACTACGGCTCGATTCCAGTTGGAGCAGAGTTTAGTTAGTGGAATCGGCCCCCAGCCAGGCAGTGAATATATTTCCGTAACACCCGTCTTTTGAACAAATTTTTGTATCTATCTTCCTCGATAATACAAACGAAAACTTCACGAAATGTTCCCTGACTGAAGTTACTCTTTATGAGTGTGGAAGTAATACATGTATAATACATGATCATAATCAGAAGTAAACACTGTACTCGGCCTGTATGAATCGACAGGCAGCTTGGTCTTTTACGAGTAGAAACTGTACCCGGCCTGTATGAATCGACATGCAGGTAGTCTTTAACGAGTAGAAACTGTACCCGGCCTGTATGAATCGACAGGCAGCTAGTCTTTAACGAGTAGAAGCTGTACCCGGCCTGTATGAATCGACATGCAAGTAGTCTTTAACGAGTAGAAACTTTACCCGGCCTGTATGAATCGACAGGCAGGTAGTCTTTTACGAGTAGAAACTGTACCCGGCCTGTATGAATCGACATGCAGGTAGTCTTTAACGAGTAGAAACTGTACCCGGCCTGTATGAATCGACAGGCAGCTAGTCTTTAACGAGTATAAACTGTACCCGCCCTGTATGAATCGACATGCAGGTAGTCTTTAACGAGTAGAAACTGTACCAGGCCTGTATGAATCGACATGCAGGTAGTCTTTAACGAGTAGAAACTGTACCCGGCCTGTATGAATCGACAGGCAGCTGGTCTTTAACGAGTAGAAACTGTACCCGCCCTGTATGAATCGACATGCAGGTAGTAAATAACTAGTAGACCCGTACTCCGTTATAAAAGTTCTAAAGAAGACCACATCAGCAGCCTACCTATTAAAGATGAATTTCTCTTGTAGAGCTTTCTTATAGAACCAGGCTAAAAAACTAAAACCAGATGTTTTTCTAGATTTATACATCTTCACATTAAACTTTCTTCAGTAATTGGTGAAAACCAAGGATCTTAGAAAAGAGGTGAAAATCGAATAAATAATCTTGGTTACATTAGTGCGTGCCGACTTTTCTATATCATGAAGTGATTAGATAGTAAAGATAGAACCCCAATATATTCTTCAACGTCTTGACTTCTTTATTTGCTTCGTAAACTGTGCAACATATTATCTGCATTAATTTCACAATTAATTCATCTGTTTACCATAGAACATAACACCATATTCACCTAGTTTCCCAATAGATCCGATAAGATAAATCTATTTATTCTAACGCTAAAATTACAGATAGTGCAATGCACAAAAAGTATAAAACTGTAAGATTCTGTGATCACCATTAGTTTAAGGACAAAGAGTAATTGGGTGTACAAAATGAAATCTCTAGTTGCATTCGTTTTGTTCCTAGCACTGGTAAGAAATTAAGTATTTTATTATTCTATCGTTTTGTCACTAGACTAAACGGAAGCTCCGACTTTTCATATTTTTTTAAATGTTTCCATTCAATTCTATAATAATATATTGTATTCACACATCTAACGATATAAATTAAAATATTACAAAAAAATATGATGTAGTTAAATTTGTGAAATAAATATAATTTATTGTTAAATCCTTAACTATGACATTGTCGTTTTAAAAAAAACTATTAGATTTATATTATCTTCTTCTTCTCTCGGTGCCTCTTCAATCAATGAAGGTTGGCAATCAGCTTTCCGTACTCGTCTTTATCCTTGGCGAGGCGAAAAAAGTTCAGCGGCACTCGCAATCCCTATCCACTCCCTGATTAGATTAGATTTATAAATGGCAATTATTTATTAATATATTCGAAATATCAACCATTATTGCGATCTACTTATAACAAATTCAAATCATAGTAGTCTTTTGCAGAGTCCGCCTGGGGAAGTACCACATCTTTGTCAGTTATTCAACGATAAATTAGTATTGCGAAAACATTACTGTGTTTCAGTTTGAAGGGCAATGTTTCCAGCAAATTTAGGCGCTTTGCAGACGACGGGGCGGGCCGGGGCGGTCAATTTCGCCGCGAACGATAGCGCATGGGGAATCTTATACCACCAACGTACACGGAGGGCAAAATGACCGCGCCGCCAGTGTCCGGCGGGCGCTCGCGACATATCCGTAGCTACGTAGATGCGAGGGCAGCCGCGGGCATCGGCGAGCAGACGCGTTTTTTATTTGTTCGCGGTCAAAAAGGCCGCCCCGCCCCGTCGTCTGCATAGCGCCTTACAGAGCAAGAGATTTTACATAACAAGCGCAGTGCTTGCAGGGTTTTAAACTGTTATGGCCTAAGATGCTGAATGGCACTGAAATTTTATGGCTAACCTAACACTTAGTTTCATCACCGATTGACATAAAAACAACTTGTGTAACATCTCATTCAAAAAAATCTGCGAACTTTTTGTGAAGCTCTTTCTATCTCTGTGATGAGCAAACCAAAAACGCACCGTGCTTTCCCTTGCTCTGTACCAGCAGGGCTATTGGCTAACTTTGACATTTGAAATGACTAACTAGAATTCGGATGTCCACCGAATTTTGAAGTCAACCAAGATTGTCATATCATAGTGGTCACGGCACGAAGATAGTGGATTTTACGGATGTTGACTTTTGACAGGTAATCGTTGTATATTTTGCAAAGTCATTATCACTTTATACTGTTAAATGAGATACGCAATAGCCCATACTGATCCATACAATACGATTAAAATAAGAATAGGACCGGCCTAGCGCCATGTTGTGACGTCACTACGGGAATTTGGTATAGTGTGCAAAAAAAGCAATGTTAAAAAATATTGGCTTGTTTTATATTGTAATAGCACGTACTTTTTTATCTGATAGGTAGAGAAAAAATTAGTCTAAAATCGAATCATAGGTAGGTAAACTAAAGTAAACACAGAAACACATTGAACTGTCTTTATTTAGTGAATGTACGTATTTTAATTTTAATCGCTCAGCTCTTCAATTCCACTCAGGTCCTGATGCCCAACTGAATCAGACTCCTCGTAATCGTCATCATCATCACTGCTGCTGCTACTACTGTCACCTATGTTTATAATGAAACTGAATGGGCCATTGTCATCGTCTTCAAGTAATTCCCTTTCGAAGTAGTCTTTCTCAATCCTTTTTACATGGTTTATTTCTTTCTTCCAGTCATCTTTCGTGATTGATGCGATCGACTCAAGTGTCAGACGTTCGATTGCGCTTTCTAATTGCTCAACATTTTTGTCTGCCACTCTACGTTTTACCAAATGCCAGATGTATTCTATCGGATTTAAATCGCAATTATAGGGTGGCAGTCTTAACACTTCATGGCCATGCGATCTAAATATGTTATCTATTGTGTAATCTTTCGGTGGCCTGTTTTTTTTTATTAATTCATAAAGTTCAGCCTTTGTGAATGTTTGCTCATATTGAATATCGTTTTGTGTAAGCCATTCCTGCATCTGCACTTTTCTAGCACTCATGTTCGGGGCTTTCGTTTCCTCCATACTATGATAAGGAGCGTTATCCATTACCACAAGTGAGGTCTCGGGAAGGTTCGGGATTAGTTTTTCATTCACCCATTTTATAAAATTTTCACCATTCATTTCATCGTGGTAGTCGCCACTTTTCTGTTTCGCTTTAAACATTAGCAATGCCCCGTCGATAAAGCCATCTTCGGTACCGGCATGTGTTATTATCCAACGACGTCCAACACTGTCATTTTTCTTTATACCTTCCGCGCAGATTGCCAGCACTTTTTCACAGTATAATGTGCGTGGATCCAAGTTTCATCGAGAAACACTACTGGTTTTTTGTTTGATTCCAATGCATCATTTGCTCGAATACGCCGCAGGTACTTCGCGCGCCAGGCTTTAATGTTTGGCCTTTGAATCAACACCGATCTCTTACGCTGGTAATTTTTAAATTTGTAGCCTAGCGACTCAATCATAATTTTTCTCAAAGTAGACAAGCTGCCAGGAAAATTAAGATCTTGTTTTGCAGCTGCATAAATTTTCTTTAGTGTAGGAATTTCTTTTCTCACCGTATATATAGAATTTATTATGTTGCCCAGCGCACATATTTCAAAACTGTCACACACAATTTTCTTTTGACGTGGTTTCTTCTTAGGTGTCGTTATTTTGCTTGTGCTTGCTTCTGTTGCTATTCTCTGTTCACGGCGAATGCGACTCACTGTATTTTTATTAATAACAGTGGCTAAAGTCACTCGCTCGGTTACCTTCGAAGCAGTTTCCAAATGCTTAATGAAACTTTCAAATACATCACGCGATATATGAATATTGCCATCTGGCCCTGGTACAATTCTTGCTTGTTTTAACTGGTCCAACAACATAATATCACGTTTTATCTCTTCCTCGAAGTACTTATCAACATTGCTGATAATCTCTCGAGCTCGCCGATGTAAAACACTACCTCTTTTGCTCATTGTAGAACAAATTAAACAATCAACAAAAACAAATTATCAGCAAAAAGGGCGTAAGAACATAAAAATGCACTTGGAAACGTGTCGCGTAGTACACTGACGGATAAATAAGACATGTGTCATCAAATCAAGATGGCGTCTCACCAGTGTTGCAAAATTGAAAAATTAAAACCGTTAAATTTGCCATCTAAAAATCGGGAGATTTTTATTCGGAATAAAACAAGAGTATTTTATGTTAATAATATATTCATTTATTCCAGGTCTTTTAGTTTTGCCGTATGAAGAATATTATTTTCCATGTTTATTTATGAATATTATTTTACATTAGATAATAATTCAAAAATCGGGATACTGAATTGCTAAATCGGGATATCGGGAGACAATGACCAAAATCAGTAGATCTCCCAATAAATCGGAAACTTTTGCAACACTGCGTCTGTGCTGCCAACCTTATAAATATATAAATTTTATAAAATGAACGATTTTTAGTCATTCATTTAAAATTAATCTATTTTTAAGTATGTTCTGCTGACCGTACTTATATGAGTGAAGTTAGCCGAGAGCCCGTCCTATTCTTATTTTAATCGCATTGTACACGTCTATAATATTACGTGGCTTGTCTGGTTGCAGGGTGTAAAAAATAGGTGAGGGCGTTCAATCTTGATAATTTAATTTGGTACAATAGTGTACATTTACTTTTCAGAGCTGCGCAGTGTCTTCGGGTTTCATAACTCCTGAACCTGCGGACTCCCAGAACTCCCTATTGCCAGTCCAACGTCAAGAGATAACAGACCTGTACGCTAGTTCTAGGTTAGTAAGACATTATTTTGTAATGAAATATCAATTCCATTGAAATATCTTCAAAACTGTAATAGTGTAACAGACATAAGAAAATAGCTTACGCGTTACATCTTAGGCTGGATTGATTTGAGGGTCAACATTCTTAGAGAGCATATAAGGCAGCTTGAGAGTGCAAAGGTCCTACCTAGGTCAGGTTTATGAAGGTTGACAGAATATAATCAAAATACCTGTGAAAGTATAGAACAGCGTTTTAATGTCTATTTTTATACACTGCACTGCCCTAGCCCTATAAAAAGGGTATCTAAGCGTATCTCGAAGATAAGAGAATAGATCGCTGTAAACAAGCAGACCGACCTGATATGTATCCGTAATGTGAATTGTATTCATGACGAGAGTAAATTCAAGGATTAACTATGACAAAACCAATCGCACAATATATTTGAATAACATAATGTGTTTTGCGAGTCATCATTAACTTACTTGCTTTTATTCACAGGAGACTAATAGAACAGCTTATCGAAACGCTACGCAAGGCAGCTAGAGATTCCTACGATGCCGTTGCCAGGTTCAATGCCAGCGTTCAAGAAGAAGTAAAGGCGATAAGGGATAGGATCGTCAGAGATATCCAGAGGTTGAGAGAACGTGTTAGCGGTGCTTTGGAAAGTATAAGAAACAGATTGATTGATTCTGGCGTAGCGATTGTGGATTGTATTGCGGTAAGTCACAATGAAATCTATCAATACAATATTCAAATTCCAAATTCAAATCATTTTAATCCCTAGGAATTGAGAAGCTATTTTGGTCCCTGTTTACGAGGAACGAACTAGATTCGAATAGGTATGAAAAAATAAAAATAAAAAAAACTGGCCACATGCATAAATCATTTATAATGTAAATTGTAGTTCCATAGCAGTCCTAGTTAGTAGAAGTATATATATTTCATAATTACGATTTACTGCATTAACGCATGGAAGGCGATAATATAAATAATTTTTAATTAAAATGAACTGACTTAGTTAATTAACTTGAAATTATGCTGACGCGTACACTGGCCGAGCCTGGCTGAGCCGTTAAACCTAAATTTGTTGTCGGCGAAATAAGCTTATCCTTGCCATAATGTTGCAGAGTTTCCGACGTTGTTATTCTGCTCAAAAACCTCGTCTTTACAATGCCAATTTTTAGCACTTCCATAATACAGGGTGTTTGGTAGAGGGACCGACAAACCAAATGAGGGTGTCGGGGATTTTTTTTTGGCCAACTTGTATTCTCCAAGTGGTTCCCCGAACTCGCTCATTTGGTTTGTCGGTCCCTCTACCAAACACCCTATATAGATACTATAGAGAGATGAAACATAGATTAGAATTCAAATTAAGTAATTTTTCAGCTACCGAACCTACGAAGAAATAATAAGTCAGGAACTGTAACTGCGTTAAAAAAATGATCCAACAAAAGTCGTGCTCAAGTAGGTATAGCGTTAACAAATCAAGATGGTCAATAGTATGCAAAATAAAGTCAGTCAATTTTTGATTTCATTGATGTATTTTTTCTTCAGAACTAAATATTGAATTTGAAATATAACAGCAATGTGTTTTGCTTATTATGTTTATTCTCGTTCCCTTACTGAATCAATGCGGCAAAATAATTGCCTAGCTGCACTTAAGCTAGAAAACAAAAGTATGACTGCTTGTGAAAACCAGCAGTTATACTCCGTTAATTTTGACGAAAAAATTATAGATTTAAAAAATATATAGGTATATATAGACCATGTTACACAAAACTGCAGTACCTATCTACCAATTTGTACAATAAGTACCTTTTGGTTTTTTAAATTATGTTATTGTATAAAATCTCATATTTATCTTGTCATGCTGATGATTCGTCCCGAAGATTATCAACATCAACATCATTAAGAGATACTACAAACAATGAACAATAAACGATTACCTACAGTTGGTATGTAATGTAGGTAACTATAGCTATATAGAGGTTCATTGTTCGGTCAAATTAAAGCACGTTTAAGTACAAGCTAAAGAAAATTTACCCTCTGCAAATTTTGAAGTGGCTTAGCTGAGTTGCTAATTAATCTGACAGTAATATCAACACAATGCTTTTCTAAAATATCGATAACAAAAGGTATTCTGCGACCACTGAAAACCATCCACCATACAGACACAGACAGACAGACAGACAATAAAATTAAAAATAATATATTTTTGTAGGTAAAAACTACAGATTTCCACTTGCTACTACCCTGGCATACCCCTAATAGCTTCATCCACTCGCATCACATTCTGCATACACAATCGTCGATTCCGGGTACTCTTGACCCTGGCCTGATTTCTTCTTTATTTAAAGCTAGCGACTGCCCGTGACTTCGTTCGCGTAGTATATAGACACGGCCTTCGGCCTCGCCATAATCTTCCTTCTTTCTTGGTTTTTCTCTCAAAAGAACCTTCTCCTGGTAATAGTTAACACAACAAAATTAGGGAGACTATTCCATCCGTTCTCAAGTTGTAACGTGACCAGAACAAATAGGGATTCATTTCAATATAATTCATTAAAATGTAATTCTGTGCTATGAAATTTTTATTAAGTATGTATATCCGTATTTCTGAAGTATAAAAAGTATCTATCTACGTTGCAGACAAAATTTTATTGACTCCGTCGATTGTACGTTTTGTGATTGTCACGTCGAAGTGCAAAAGTTTAGATTTGAACAATAGATTATAAATAATATAACATAATAACATATATTTATTTCCTCCTCACAAAAGGTTGGTAAAAACAATTTAAAATAATTAGCGAAGAGTGACAAAATAAAACCTAACTATGTGAGGGGGCTGGTGCCCGAAGTAGGTTTTTTAAAATAAAAACCTGTGTCACAGGTCACCAGGTCTCCTCCCACGGATAGAATATACTTTGGCACACACCAGTACTAAACTTTATCATATTTTTTAGTGTATTAGATGTTGAGGGTAGAATAAAATAATATGTGCGTAAGCAAAGTGTTGTGATTGTATCTGTGTGAGTCTGTTTAGTGTAAGTGTGTACGCAAGAATGTATCTGCGGTGTGTTAATGAGCATGTGTGTGTTTTGTTGTGTGGCTACGAGTTATATAGTAAGAGTCAGTAGTCAAGATCAACATTTTGTATTTTACTATGATAAGTAATCATATTACTTTATATGAGTATTTATATTCGCAATGTACATTTGGGTGTATGGGTGGGTGAATTATTGTGTGGATAGATGGAAGGTTAAACAACGCAACCTTTGAGTATGTCCTCTTAGCGATACATTTTGCTTATTTCTGTAATTATAATTCTTCTTAAGGCGCGCTCGTACCCTAATTAAAGAAAAAGCAGCTTTAAACACCTAGTGTAACCAAACAGATTGATAGTATATTATGAAAAAAATACAAAGGTCAGAAAAGGAATAGGAAAAGAGTAATAACCGAATAGAATTCATAAATATAACTCTTTCAGCAGAAAAAAATCCTGAATAGGTCCACAAAAATAAACTTTCACGTCCAAACTCTCAGAATTTTCAGCGATAACACTACATTTTTTTAGGTAATACTTAGCCAACGTATAGTACTAAAGTTATAACCAGCAGTTTTTTCAAATGATACGTAATTAGCATTAACAATAAGTGGTCGTGATGAGTGGCCAATCTAATGTTAGCATTACAAGCCCAATGAACACAGATAATCCGACACCCAAACTTACGTGAGTAAGAATTAAATCTCTAGTCATGATTGAGTAGACACTCTAGCATGATTAGAAATTCGTGTAAAAAATAATCTTACTTGCTTGAATTTCATAGCGATAAGGCAAAACGTATGTGTAAGGTCGTTATGAGCTAATATATAAGGTCGTTATGAGCTAATATATATATCCGGATCACTACAATTTATGAATAGATATAACCATTATCTATCAATGTCACCAAAATATGATCGAATTATAAAATCACGCTGTGCCTGCCCATAACAATTACAATGTCAATGTACAACACTGAAGGTACACGTAGGTAATTCGTTACTTATATACTAAATATATGGATGACGATATGCAGAAAGTAAGACGAAACTCGAATTAATGTTCCACTCAAAGAAGTCTTGGATGCGTATTTGATGAAAACTAAAACAGCATCATTAAATTTTCAAAAAAATATTATGTAAATGATCCCAATTTGAGAAGCAAATGTGTCGATTTTTGCGGAATAGTAAGTGCTTATAGGTACCAACATACCATTTACTGAAGGATCTTAAGACGGATCAGGGGGCAGGTCGTCCAAGTCTGAAACTCGTCACAAGGACCCATTTCACATTTTAAATAGCTTAAATTGGTTTAAATAAAAAATAATATTCCGTAACATTTTTTGTTACGGAAAATCTTAATAAAAAATCTTAATTTAATAAATTTTGATATTCGTATCACCAAAATAAAAACACTTTTTCGTTTTTTACACATGAAATACCTGCCTAATATAAGCCCTCTTTTTCAGCAAACAACATAAAATTATAGCAAGTTATTTATGTGACACAAAATATAATTTACATAGTTAATTAGTTTTTCAACGTATTGTCCTATGCTGATTTCATTCACCGTCAAGAATTCGCGAGGTATCTTTTCCTTCTTATTTTGAGAACGACTGGTTTCAGGTGTATTATTTTTAAGACGCGCTCTAATTATAATTCTAAGTATTTTTTACACTCCTCACACCTTGCCAACATCACAAATTTCCTAATTCCGTACCTTCTCACCATAGAATGATGCTGTCGAACGTCGCTTGATGAATGATGGATGTGTGCTTTTAGAACTAAACATATTTTGTAATATTCTCGCGAACTTCGAGAAATCGCAGAATAATTCGCTTGGTAACGTACGGGATATACCAACTCTTATTTATTCTGTGGTAAAGGGTAAAAATACATTTCGAATATCATTTGAAGCTTTCAGTATATAGTTGCTAATAATATGTGTAAGATTTTGACAAGTACTTACCTAGGTGACAACGATTCTCTAATGATTCATCGATGCGCTCGTCGACGAGCTCACCGATGTCAAATACTATATGAGATATCGCCCTTGTACACAAGGTTATTTTTCCAACGTTTCTTGTCATCTCGTCATTTGTTTCACGGATTTTGTCAAAGATACAACGATGTTTGGTCTTAGTGAATCGCACGGTAAGTACCTACTTAATCTATAGGACAGCTATTTTTGTTATGAGCTACTCGTAGTTTCGGTTTAGGCCAACCACAATCTAAATGAACATAACATTTATATCGCCACATTTCTACATTTTTATATACTCTTCCTGATATCCCACTTCGAGACAAAGACATTTAGTACTTACCATACCGATTACCTTGTGATTAGATTAGCTCCAGTGATCTGCAAATCCTAATGGTCCACCTAACAGTTGCAATGGCTGACGATTCTTCATCGCCTCCTGGATAACTATGGACCAATAAACTATTATTTTATAATTTCAGTCTCGCAATGGCGACGCAAACGCCCTCCTGGATAACTATGGACCAATAAACTATTATTTTATAATTTCAGTCTCGCAATGGCGACGCAAACGCCCTCCTGGATAACTATGGACCAATAAACTATTATTTTATAATTTCAGTCTCACAATGGCGACGCAAACGCTCTTTTCAACGAAACTCTGATCAAAACTATGTCCTGCGTGGACGAAAGAATCGCAGAAGTTGGTGAACAAATCTCTGGTCTGAATACTATGGCAAATAGCGCAGTAGATTTTGGGAACAGGGCATTGGAGGATATGAGGAAATGTACTGACGCTGGAAACTTCCTCGCGACTGGATCGTGCTTAGGAACCCTGGCTGTGCAGACCGAAATTAGAAGCCTCGTCTTCGCAACTCAAGGTGCACTCTCGGTAAGAATAAATTCGTAACTCACTTTTCTCAAAAATTTTATGTAATGTTGCCATAACATCTCTAAAAAGTATCCAGAAAGTGAACTCTACCGGAGACTTATTCACAGCTGTCCAGTAAGAAGCGAGATTTTAAATTTGGACACTCCTACTGTCCAGTAAGTAAGTATGTAATTTACTTACTGGACAGTAGGTCATCCTCTTTAGATCTGCTTAGAAAAAAAACAGTAAGTACCAGAAACAGATTAGAATTTAGCCATTATAACGTGGTTATACGAGGGAGGCTCCAAATATATATCTATCTCATAATTTATGAGATATTTTTGGAGCCTTAAACAGCCATTTTATAGCCTGTAACGCGACGCAGAAAAAGTATGCACGATGCGTTTTGTACTAAATAATGTTGTAGAAGTATAGTGTGGGATCATCATGTTGGGTTAAAGCTTTCCATTCTCAAATTGACATGGAGATTCAAAAACAATAATTAGATTTTTTTTAAATACATTAATACTTATAATGTAAAAATAGAACAATGTTCAAAACTAAACGTAAACTTTTTAGTAAAAAAAATTACGACGGGCGGGATTTCACCTTCAATTGCGACAATTGTGTTTTAATTTACCGCGTGAACATATATAATCCCAAAAAATAGTTCAAGCTAATCTGATTCACAAAAATATATGGCAATCCTCCTGATTTAAAAGCTGAGGCCGAATTAGCAAAAAACTTTCTTTAATTTTTGAGAAAAGCATTCAACCAGTAAGAAAGCCATCCTAGCCTCGTATATAACCGGACCAAACCGCAGGTGAGGTCCGCAATACTTGGCCAGAAAGGCTTACTTACTGAATTCTGCAGTAATGTACTATTACGCAACATAATTATGTAAGTAAGTATAGGTATATGTCTTTTGTCAGCACTAAACGCTGAAACAGCGAAACAGACTTTGGAATTTGATTAATTGAATGAAATGATAATATTGATAATTATTTCTGTGAGAAATTGAATCAGATCAAGGTCTAAGTCAATAAAATTAATTTTGTAAAGATAAAGATATATTTATTTGTCAGGAAAATATGTGTTACAAACAATACCGCTAAATAATCGGCATGCCATAGATGTCAAAATACTACAAAATTAATTATGTCATGTTTTGCCCCTAAGGACGTACAAATAGTAGTGAGACAGCTACAGTCATTCAGTTATTAATTTTAAATTAACCTTCTAAAACAACGAAAATAATTATTTTGGACAAAACTTACATCGTAGTCAAATTTACTCGTATTTAATTTATACTTGCATAATTATTAATAATCATTCTTACGTATTGCTTATTATAGGGTTGTCAATAAATTGGTCAATGAAATAGTTTATAATTATATATATATATATATATAATATAATTATATTTTTTTTAATTTAGTTTTTAATTTTTATTTATTTTACAAAATTAAATTTGTATGTAAAATTATATGTATGATTTAAAATTTTATCTTTAGACATGTGGTTACTGAATGGATACACACTCACTCACACTGTTCTTTATTACTACACTTTGATGAACACGTTGTATATTAATTTTTTTTAAATTAATTAGTTCACCAAATCAAAAATAAATTATAAATATATACAAGTATATAATATATATAGGATATATAAGAAGTATGTCAATATATATTCGTACAAAAAGCCAAAGTAATTATCATTAATGTATTCGTTTATGTTGTAATAACACTTTTTAGCAGGATACCTTTAAGTTTTTGTTTAAAAATGTCAATCTAAGTATCTGTAATGGCATTTGAAAGCTTATTAAATAATAGGGCCCGTGCAAAAGTTGATTTTACTCATCAGCATTTTGATACCTTTAAGTTTTTGTTTAAAAATGTCAATCTAAGTATCTGTAATGGCATTTGAAAGCTTATTAAATAATAGGGCCCGTGCAAAAGTTGATTTTACTCATCAGCATTTTGATACCTTTAAGTTTTTGTTTAAAAATGTCAATCTAAGTATCTGTAATGGCATTTGAAAGCTTATTAAATAATAGGGCCCGTGCAAAAGTTGATTTTACTCATCAGCATTTTGATACCTTTAAGTTTTTGTTTAAAAATGTCAATCTAAGTATCTGTAATGGCATTTGAAAGCTTATTAAATAATAGGGCCCGTGCAAAAGTTGATTTTACTCATCAGCATTTTGATACCTTTAAGTTTTTGTTTAAAAATGTCAATCTAAGTATCTGTAATGGCATTTGAAAGCTTATTAAATAATAGGGCCCGTGCAAAAGTTGATTTTACTCATCAGCATTTTGATACCTTTAAGTTTTTGTTTAAAAATGTCAATCTAAGTATCTGTAATGGCATTTGAAAGCTTATTAAATAATAGGGCCCGTGCAAAAGTTGATTTTACTCATCAGCATTTTGATACCTTTAAGTTTTTGTTTAAAAATGTCAATCTAAGTATCTGTAATGGCATTTGAAAGCTTATTAAATAATAGGGCCCGTGCAAAAGTTGATTTTACTCATCAGCATTTTGATACCTTTAAGTTTTTGTTTAAAAATGTCAATCTAAGTATCTGTAATGGCATTTGAAAGCTTATTAAATAATAGGGCCCGTGCAAAAGTTGATTTTACTCATCAGCATTTTGATACCTTTAAGTTTTTGTTTAAAAATGTCAATCTAAGTATCTGTAATGGCATTTGAAAGCTTATTAAATAATAGGGCCCGTGCAAAAGTTGATTTTACTCATCAGCATTTTGATACCTTTAAGTTTTTGTTTAAAAATGTCAATCTAAGTATCTGTAATGGCATTTGAAAGCTTATTAAATAATAGGGCCCGTGCAAAAGTTGATTTTACTCATCAGCATTTTGATACCTTTAAGTTTTTGTTTAAAAATGTCAATCTAAGTATCTGTAATGGCATTTGAAAGCTTATTAAATAATAGGGCCCGTGCAAAAGTTGATTTTACTCATCAGCATTTTCTTTGACGAGTGCAGGCGAAGTTTATTTTTAACTTTATTACGGCTATTCCGTAGTACCTACTGTATCAGACGTAGAAATAAGTGCGAATTGGAATTTACAAAAAAATATGGTTCTAACATTCACACAATATCTTCAGGTCCCAAACTAGGCAGAGCCTGAACTATGGTAACCTCACGACTGGTATACATACCTATACATTTACACACCCAGACACAGGTCAAACATACATTTTCACGCACACATACCTTCGAGCTGTTCGGTATCGGGCTATTATGTATATCAGTTGCTTACAAATGATGATTGAAATCGAAAAAAATGGCGGCTCTATGTTACTTTTCTACCGACTTCCAAAAAGGAGGAGCTACTCAATGCGACTAAATGATATATGAAATATATATATATAGTTTTTTTAAAGCTGGTGCTTCCCGTGTGGTCCCATTTAAATTTCATCAAATTTGGTCCAGTAGTTTTTGAGTTATACTCCAATAACTTACTTAAATTTTTGCTTGCTGGAGTTTTCAAGACTGACATACAGCCGCCATTTTTCAAGATCTTAATCAACATCTGTTAGCAACTGAGATACATAATAGCCCCGACAGGGACCAGCGGCTCAGAAGGCAGGGTAGATACCAACTGCGCCAACCGGCACGTCAAATGTTTTTATACTTTTTACCTATATTCTATTTCTATCGGCAGATTTCCCGCATCAACCTTTCTCTGGCAACGCTCCCAGCCTCTCTAGAAGTGTGCGCCGGCTCTCGCCTGGTGGATACCGGACTGAAAACCGCAAGGGTTCTTATGGACATCGGTACCTGTTCAGCAACTTCCGTCTTCACTACTATGACTGGAAATGTAGAATTCCAGTCTGATACCTTTTAATGGCATAACTTAGTAGATACATTTAAAGTAGTATTTAAATTTGACCAGAGAGAATAAACCCTTAGAATGATACTTACATATATTATAGTACAAAGGTTTTGTGTATGGACACAGCAGGTACACTACCAATCTTGTAACGGAGATTTTTTATAAGCAATAATTAGCTTATAGTTCATACTGAGTAGGTACGTGATAATTCTTTCACTAACACAAATTATTATCATTTATTGTTGTAACAATTTAGATATGTGTAGGTTTTTCACATAGTGTACGTAACGTACATACATATTGCACTAGATAGTCACAAAAGTAATTTAGTAGATAACAGGGTATTTTTAGATAAACATCATAAATGTATGTAATATTTATATAACTAACCAACTAATTAATAAGATTAATAAAGATATCTGATATTAACTTGCATTTTTTTTAAATTGTCCGATGACTGTCTATTTTCCGGTCATGGTTTGGTATAAATACCTATTTGTTTGCGTTTAGATAAGGCATCACACACAACACAATGTATGAGATAGAAAACATTAAATATAATATATTAAAATATTATGGTAAATATTAAATAAATATAAATAAATAATACGGTAAATATTACGCGAGTCCTAGCCGGTTTTAAGCGTAATTATAACACAATGTATGCTTCCTAAATTTTGCTTCTTCACGATAAACACGCATGATACAAAAATGATATGATCTTTTGACAATCAAATAAATAATGCAAGATAACAACAATGAACAGTAGGTATGTTGGATAAACTCGAATGTATGCCCGAATAGGATAATTTAATAGGTATTTATTGTAATAAAATAGCCTTAGAGTTCACCAGCCGAGCAGCTTTGAAGATAAATATCGAACGAAACCGCATTGAATTATCGTTCATACTCGCTTGAGGTACATACTGTTGACTCCATTAGTACCTCGGCCACAGAATAAATAATAGTACTACGCCTAGGCCCAAAATGCAAAATTACCTACAAAATAATTATAATGACTACATAAACAAACACCAAAAAGTAAAAAACGGCCAAGTACGAGTCGGACTCGCGCACGAAGGGTCCCGTACCATTATCTATGATTCTCCCATACAACAGACATGATTATTTGCCGTTTTCATAGATTTAATTTTATAGTCATAGTCAAAGTATTATATTATATACCTACCTAGTATATATTTTCATACGGATCTCCAATTTTTTTGAAATATTATATAGCCTATGTTATTCAGTGATAATGTAGCTTTCTAACGACAATAGTAGATTATTAACCAAGGGCTGTATGACATCAATTGCATACGAGGTTTTTGGCTAATTAACCCGAGTATGCAATTGATGCTTACGCCCGAGATAAATACTCTGCTTTACATATCGATTGTGAGGTTAGTAAACAACAAGACAGCAGGTTTCAATGAACATTTATTAAGAAGAAAAAAATGTGTATTTAATTAAAATTAATAGTAAAATTATTACAATTTGTAAGAGATATGGTCACGTTCTTTTTAGGAATATTTATAGTTTGAATATGAGTTTGTGATGATAAGACTTGAGTTTGAGTGACTTGAGGTTCTTGCATCGTAAATGGCGGCAGTTGACTGGTACTATTTTCTTCATTAAAAAATGGCTCAGATGATGTGCTTTGACGTGGTGATTTCAAGTTTATATTTTCTGTTATTTTAGAAGTAATTTTGCTTTTGTTTGCCATCGAATCTTCGATATAACCTTCGGCCACTTTGCTGGACTTCCAGCCGCCGTGCCTTTTTAACAGAGTGAGGTTGGCTCCCGAATCAGCCAATAGAGTCGCTGATGTTCTGCGAAAGCAATACCCGGTGTATAACTCTACGTTACTCAGTTTTAAATATGTGGCTATTTGCTTTGGCATGCCTGTAAATTTGTTTTTTCCTATTACTTGTCTGTGGCATTTTCCTTTACTGTAATTAAGAAAAAAACGATTTGTATCCACGTTTTCAGGCCGAAGAGCTTGATATTTTTCAACATAATTTGCAAATTCTTCATGCACAACAAATGACCGGTCAATTTTAGTTTTCGTGTTAGGCAGTTTTATGAGTAGTAATTTGTTATGTTTTTCTACATTTTCTATTGTCAAGTTTGTCAATTCCACGGTTCTGCAGGCTCCCGATATCCCAAAAATTAGAACAACCTGTAAAAAAGACATAAGTTGTATTAAAGGCACCAAATTCGCATAGTATTTTTGTGAAATATTTTGGTAACTTATTAAAAAGGGCAAGTAAATACGTAGGTACCTTTATTGCTAAATAAATTTCATCCGGAGCTTCATTTAAGAATTTCTGTACTTCTTCTGCAGTAAATACCTTCGATTTACCTTTATTGCTAAATAAATTTCATCCGGAGCTTCATTTAAGAATTTCTGTACTTCTTCTGCAGTAAATACCTTCGATTTCTTGCTTTTAAAGCCGTCAGACTGCCTTTTCAAGAAAGCAGTAAGTTTAGAAAAATCTTTCAAATTCACGTCATGTTTTGTCATCATTGTAGATTTTAGCATGGAATAAAAGCACCATAAACTGGAAGGTTGTAGCCTCTTAGATAATTCATCAAAATATGATATTAAAACACTTTCAGAAAGAGATTTCACTTTTTTTTCTGACCGCCATTTCATAAACTCGTCGTATGCCTTTACATATCTTTCTTTCGAGTTCGGCGGTAATATATTTTCGACAACTGTTTTTGCCCTTTCTTTAATAAAATCGGGCGTTAGATCTATGTCTTCGTCACTAGACATGTTTAAAACTTTTGAAAAAGAACTCAAACAAGAAAAATAATTATTTTCGCGATGCTTTCGCGCCTACTAGTAGACTGCCTTTTTTTTCACGCACGCAAGCGCGTCAAATCTTTCGTTAGCGTTAAATCGATTCCATCTAACATACGATGTGGAAACAAATAGTTCCATATTTAAAATAAAATCTTTATAAAATAAATTGTCTAGATTCCGATTCGAGTAATTAATCGATACCGAGAAAAAAATATTAACTTTTTAAAAATATTCTTCGTGCAGTATGAGTATGACAGTTCTTTTTTCAAATTCCAAAACCTATGCTGTAATGATAGTCATACACCCCGGCATTCAGGGGTGTAAGGGTGTACTTACAGAGCAACAGATATGTAAAATATTTTTTGATATCAGTCCAGTAGTTTTTTAAGTTTATTCGATACATACAAAAATAATATAAATAAACCTTTCCCCTTTATAATATTAGATAACTAGCTGACCCACCAGCTGCTTCGCTCGCTTGTGTAGTGGTGTAAACGTCGTTTTGGAATCTCGGGGCTCTGGGTACGATCCCCGGTTTGGACAATTATTGGGATTTTCTGACATTCGCAATAGCAGTCCGGAGTCTGGAACAGTGTCCAGTAGCTGGCAATAGGCTCGCTCCCTATTACATGGGACCAAAAATATATCCGGCGAAACGCAGGTGTTATAAACAACGCTGCTTACCCCTTCGAGGATTATAGGTGTGATGATGTGTTAAGTTTTGTTGAATAATACCATGTATTGAATTATTCTTCGTTGAAGTTTATTGTTTTTTTACCAAGTTTTGAGTAAACTGCACCAGAAGTTTCTTTTCTTATAATAATTTGTTTCCTCTCCCTTTGAGATTTGCACCTACCCACATAAACCGGTTCAGTTGACATGACAGTCATACCGCGGTAATATCACGGTAATACTACGAGTATCCAATATTACCATGGTCATACCCACTATTCACGTCACAGAGTAAAATAACACTACCCACGTCTTAAGCCGGGTCCGCAGCGCCAATTTTCTAACAAAACATGTTATAAAAATAAGTTCGCAAAACATGTTAGCAAAGCCGCCCGTCCGCTGCGCCTATTGTTGTTATTGTATTTCTAAAATGAGTTCCGACGAAGAAGACGTGGAAGCTGTTATAGCAATAGTAGACATAGATTAATCAGACTATATCTAAAGAATAGTAGATTTAGTTTTCTAAATAAGAAACAGAAATAGATTCCTGGTCCGACTCTACATGCAACCTCGTTCGTTCAATATATATGATAGAGAACAAGAACTTATTATTTTCTTAATTCTACTACATCACAAACTAAAGAGAATTGTCACATACAATTATTTACAATCTTCGAACGGTAATGACGTCTTCCTCTATTGAGCGCGAACACAAAATGTGTCATTTTCCCTCCCCGCAAGCGAACGCGGGGGATGTTATCCATTCGTCTCGGCAAACACGTTATTGTGTTTTTGCTAACAAAACTGTTAGGCCACGCCCCTATTTGGTTAGCAAACAATGTTATACTGTTTGCAAACACGGCGCAGCGGACCCGGCTTTAGATGTAAGAAAAGAACGTAGCACCTAAGAGCAGTATGATTAAACTTTAATAAGATCCTTGTCTAAGATAATAAGATAAGTTAAGAATATTATTATCTATTTTTAATAATTTTAATCGTAGTAGGTACTTGCTCTCTTAAAAGCCCTAATGGACCTGAGTGCTTCGATTTGTGACGTCTATGATCTCGTCGATGACCTCAAAAATGAGTTAATGGACGATAAGTACAAGTACCTACTTACTACGCAGGTACCAACTTATTCAGGTAAGAATTTTATTGATTAGTTCTTAATTGTTATTTAATTAATACTTAAGATAATCTAGTATATAAAAGGATCAAAGTAACAATTTCGAGACATAAAACTTTAGAATGAAGTTAACATATTTCATAAGTGTTGTTCTATTGGTTGTCGTTGCTCAGGTGTGTATAATATGAAAACATACATACATATCGTTAGGTATAGATAGGTACCTAACTACCTACCTATGTATAAACATCTTAGGTAAATGATTTATTTCAGAGTTTTATACCTAGGTACTCAATATTGTTTTTTTTTTCATTACTTACCATATACCCATAATAGCGAATAAATATGAATGCTTAGCATATGTAGGTAGGTATGTACCGTAGGTACTTAACCTTCCAGAGATAGGGTAGGAGCAATGTAAGCAAAGTGGTAGAAAAAATATATTTTTATTAACTTTTTCTAAGAACGTTACGGATATGGTCAAAATATTGTTTATTTATATATATGATTGAATTAATTTCGTTGATTTAATTAGAACGCGTAGGTAATCATTCATGTATTTTCATAGAGTATAAAAGCTAAAGGTTTAAATCTTCAAAAACCAAGCATTGAAGAACCGATTTGTCAACTACCTGGTTTGGTGATAGCAGCAAGAGATCTTCGTGGTGTAAAAGATGTTTGGGCCAAGATCAGAAATAGTGCAATCAAATCATGGATTTACATCAAGTCAGTGGCAGAAAATACAAAGGAGAAAATAAAGCTATTAATGGAAAATATCAAAGAACATGCTAAGGATGTTAAAAATAGATTTGAATTGAAACTTGAAGAGCTTAAAGTTAAACTAAACGATGCTATTGCAGATCTTTATGGAACTGGAGAGCTTGCCAAACAATGTTTGAAAGTAAGTTTTTATTTTCATATTTTCAACCGACTTCCAAAAAAAGGAGGAGATTTTCCAGCCGACGCGACGTGTATATTTTTTTTTCGCATGACTTTTTACAGAGTAGTCTGATTTTATTATATAAAATATAAAAAAATATTACCATTAAATATAATAAGTCCAATTGTAGGCTAATTAAACTTATATTTAAAATGTATTTGTGCATATTTTTAGAAAGAAGAGCAAAATCTGAAAGATATTTTGAAGGAAAGAGTATGGCTTATGAGCGAATGTATCGCCGGAGAAATCAACATTTCCCAGCTAATCAGTGACGAACCACAGCTCCCTGTGAATGAGACAAAGTTCATGAAAGAATTAGATGACAAAATGGGCCTGTGCGAACGCAACAAGGAAAATGTTCAACAATGCCTTTGTTACGTAACGGAAGATATATTTGATAACTTCGCAGAAATGGAGAATCATATCTTGAGAAGTGTAAGTAACTTGGAAGTAGATACAGTTTCAATTGTTTTAATATTTTTTTGTGGTAGTGCCACGCTGCAACCCCACAGCCGAACGGGTCGGCACGACCGGAGAAGTACGACACTTCCACATAACACCGACGTGAAGTAACATAGCATGCTATTGCGTTTCGTCAGTTTGTGGGAGGTTCCGGAGGCCCAATACCCCCTTTCCCTGTTCTTTTTCCCCCTCCCCCTCACCCCTTCTATCTCTTCCTTCTTATCATCCTTCCTCAAAGGTCGCCAACGTATTCCTCTAGACCTCTGGTATTGCGGATGTCCGTGGGCGACGGTATAACTTACCATCAGGATTCAGGTGTAACGAGTAACTTGCTCGTTTGCCAACCTATCCCATAAAAAAATATTTAGTGTATGTTACGGGAGATGACGCCACGTAACTTAACTTCTTCATTTAGATCCAGTCCATCAATATATATAAGAATCTAAGTCCTGATTGACTGATAGACAACGCACAGCTTAAACCGCTGGTCGTTCAGACTTGAAACTTGGAGGATGTTTCTGTCTTGGTGGGTAGAGATAAGAAGAAGGTAAGGCTAAGAATGGGTTTTTCGAAACTAAACCCTGAAGAGGGTAAAAATGGGGGAAAACGTTTGAATGAAAGACCTTTGTTTTTGAACTTATAGGTGATATTTTTTTATTAATATTAATTAGGTACACATCTATCTATATACAGGGTGTTTGGTAGAGGGACCGACATACCAAATGAGCGTGTTCGGGGGCCCACTTGGAGAATATAAGTTGGCCAAAAAAAATTCCAAAAAACAAAATTGGATACCTGGATTTTGAATTGGATTGGCCTGAAGGTGTATGGAGACCAAATTCAACTAAAAACACCCTGTCTAAAACAGATTTTACAAATGTTATGGTGGTAAATAGGTACGATTTCGGAGAAAAAGGGAAAATACACAAAAAAAAATTTAAAAAAATTGAGGGTTCTGAGATTTTTTTTGGCCAACTTGTATTCTCCAAGTGGGCCCCCGAACACGCTCATTTGGTATGTCGGTCCCTCTACCAAACACCCTATATATATATAAATGAATCCCTATTCATCCTGGTCACGCTACTACTTGGAGAACGGCTTTACCGATTTCTTACATCCTTTTTATACGAGTATGTTTCGTAATAATCTAATATTTCGTAGAAGGTTCTTACATTAAACAAAAAATATGGGAGGTTATGGCGAGGCCGAAGACCGAGGCTACTACGCAAATGAAGTCGCGGGCAGTAGCTTGTTTAAAATAAAAAGCGTTTTTGTAATATTTTTGACAGGCATGACTTGGGGGTGAAATGGAGTCTGTGTAAAGTCATCTTAAACGCCACTGGATGTATACGAGCAAGGTTATCCTTGATATGAGTTAGCATCATTCATATTCATGTCTATCGAGTTAGCACTGTTAGCAGAATATAAAGTTTAGATCGATCACTGCGTTAATAAAATATAACAACTGCTGTTTTTCAACAGCAAAATAAGAAAACGTACAAAAGCCATTGTTCAGCTAATTCGATTGCAGTTGGAGCTATTGCAATCGGCCCCATGACTTAATAGTTTACCTACTAATTACTTACTATAGATGATACACCTATAATCCTTGAAATAAACTCTTAAAACTCAGTCAACTGGGATTGTGAATAATGGAACAATATTTTGAGTCTCGGCGGTACATACAATCAAGCGCATTTCATACTTACTAAACATAGAAGTATAAAAATGTTCCAAAGTATAATATATCTTGTAGTAGTGTGCGACCCGTCATGCGCACATAATCTCGTGTAGATTAAGTACTTGACGCTGTATCTTTTTTAATAACTTTTTATAGCAATAAACAGTTTTCAAATAATAATAATAAATATTAAATAATTGAAATGATGAGACACAGACGCAGTCTCACGCTATGTTTAGTTACCTATTGTAATTGATAGTTCTAATAATGAGAACAGAGGATTATTTCCTTGCATTACCCTGACAATTTTTATGCCCCGTCTTTTTTATTACCAAGTTACCTAATCCATTAGCATTCTTGTTGGACTAATTTTATTTAGATTATTAATTATGACCACGAGGTGGTATTCCTGCCAGTATTTCAAAAATTTATAAGAAGTAGATAGGTACCTAAATATATATTGTTGTTTGTAATTTTACTTTCTGTTTTCAGCAATATGAATCAAGAAACATAGCAGAAGATATAAAAGGAACTCTAGTATCATGTTCTCTTGAGAACTTAATTGATGCTACAAGCATGCTATCAGCTAAAATATTAGACATAGCCAAATGTGTTTTGGAAGCTAAGGAAGAAACATATGCGACGGAATAAAAACAAAAAATATAATATATAACATTTTATTCATAAATTTTAAAAATATTGTAACCGGAGTAAATGCATTATTATAAAAATATATTACTTAAGTACTTTATAAAAAGATGATAACAAAAATATGTAACAATTGTTGTACATAATACTAATAACCTAGTTATTACAACTGTTTATTTTTTGCAAATCCGATGATAGTCAAATGTTCGATGATTTTTTTTTAACGTGGGCACATTGCATGACGGCCACCGTCTACTGGTAAAGAAACTCCAGTAATGTTAGAAGCCCCATCACCAGCCAAAAATACAATGGTCGAAGAAACTTCATTAGGATATCCCGCTCTTCCAATAGCATGAGTTTCCTTGCATTTTTCCAAATACACTTCATACTCTTTATCATTCATGGCTCCTTTTAATTGAATACCAGTTAAAATAGCACCTGGGTTAACAGCGTTTACACGAACTCCTTTGGGACCCAGCTCTAACGCGACACATCTTGTAAATTGGTCTAATGCTGATTTGGATATACAGTATGTAAGTAAATTAGGAAAACATCTCACTCCGGCGACGCTAGACAAGTTAACGATGTTGCCTTTAGATTTGATTAGATGAGGCACCGCCAGCATAGTCAAGTGATAGACAGCTCGAACGTTGGTATTCATTATTCTGTCATATTGCTCCAGACTAGTTGTTTCAATTGTACCAGATTCTAAAATGCCGGCATTGTTTACTAGTACGTCAAGTTGCTTCCAGTGCTCAATAGTCAACTTTATAACATTTTCATTATCTTCAGCTTTATTAACATCAGAAACAAGTGCTAGAGGCTTCGATTTAGTTGGAGATGCTTCTTCACACTGCTTCGCAACTTTATTAAGGTTTTCTTGGTTTCTTCCTGTTAATACTAAGTTGGCACCGAGGCCGGAGAAGTCTAATGCGGTTTCAGCACCAATGCCTGCGCTCGCGCCAGTGATAAGTACTACCTTGTTTGCGAACATTGTGGATACCTGATAGAAGAAATATACATACGAATAAGAAAAGTACACTATAGCACAATACATATTGTATGAAGTGAAATGAATAGGAATAGACGAGATAATGAATATGTTAAAGTACCTCTACCAAGGAAATATACAATAACTGTACCTACATGTAAGTACGTTTTATTATGTAAGTATTATTTAATAATTAATGCGAAAAGCAATGCAAGAAAAAATAAAAATTTAATCAATAAATATACTATTATAAACATAATAATGAGTTGCAGTAATGAGTGTAATCTTTACATAAAAGAATCAAAATTATTATATACAATATAGCTCGTATTTTATTACGACAGTTGCATATGTGTATATATTAATTAGTTAAAGTGGTGGTACATAAATCTTAACGCGGGCACATAGCATGACGTCCTCCATCAATTGGCAGAGTGGCTCCCGTGATATTGCTGGCATCTTCGCTAGCCAAGAAACGAATAACCGAAGCCACTTCTTTTGGTTCACCTGCTCTGCCGAGTGCATGCGTATCAGCGCATTTCTTCAAAAACTCTACATATTGTTCTTCGCTCATACTAGATTTCATATGAATTCCTGTGCTTATAACACCAGGATTAACGGCATTCACGCGAACTCCCTTTCCACCAAGCTCCAATGCTACACATCTGGTAAATTGATCAAGAGCAGATTTGGACATGCAATACGCTAGAACGTTCGGAAAAGATCTTATCCCCGTCACGCTTGATACATTGACAATGTTTCCTTTAGTTTTTATAAGGTGTGGAACAGCAAGCATTGTCAAATAGTATGGTCCACGAACGTTAGTGTTCATCACTCTATCATATTGCTCTAGGGACGTCGTTTCTATTGTCCCTGCTTCTAAAACTCCTGCGTTATTAACCAGTACATCTATCTTTTTAAACTGTTCAAGTGTAGCCTTGACAACGTTTTCTACATCAGCTTCGATATTGATATCAGCTATCACCACCAGGGGTTTTAATTTATCTGGTGAGATATTTTCGCATTGGCCAGAAACACTTGCAAGATTAGCCTGATTTCTACCCGTCAAAACTAGGTTGGCATTAAGTTGCGCAAATTCTACAGCGGTCGCAGCTCCAATACCTGAGCTCGCGCCAGTTATTATAATAACTTTACCAGAAAACATGGTAAACGTCGTGAGTACCTGATTAAGAAAATATGTTATAAGTATTTATATTCACAATACACCTCCTTGAATTTAATGGTATTGTGTCACACAAAATTATTTCGTTTTTCAATTGACTTCCAGATAAGTATAAAACAAATTATGGCTGAATTTGAAGAGCGAATTTTTTTTATCGCTATCTGTGAAGCGCATTCAATGATGCATAGTAACATTGATGATTTGTGATTGATTGATGATTATGACTTGTACTCAATAATAGAATGTATAGAAATATAAAAAAATGCATATCGTAGATGTCGGTTACTGATTTTTTTAAATAGTTTTTGGCATGTAAGTTCCAGCTGAACTCGTGGTCTACTAGTTTTAACGCTAACTGCTGTAAATACTACATAAATAGCTTTACCTACCTTACAAAGATACTGATATTCTAATTTCTTAAGATATTTCATTCGCTTGAATGAGATGGAATACAAAAGTTTGTGAGTGATTGCATGAGTATGTTTGTGACTTTACAGTAAAAATACTAATGAACTTGAATGCAACTTTGATTATAAATAGCTTATAAGTTATAGCTAGGGTATATTATAGATAGCCTATAAGCAAGCCAGCAGCTGGGGTATAACCCGCACATATCTAGGTTACTTTTTATACCGATACAACGAGTATGTGATTCCCGAGGAGATAGTTTTAAGAGTACACTCGTCTGCAAAGTACCTACCTATATTTCATCATCATCATCATCATGATGCTATTATATGTTATAAATATTGGTACACGTGAATACTTTATTCATATTGAAGAAGAATAAGAATGCAAATTATATCTTCTACTTAAGTATAGCTGATGTCAACCGACTTCAGTAATGTCACCTCTTTTAAAGCATCTTCAAAAAATATTTCACATCGTTAATTTTAAAAGTTGTATTATTCCATGTCCTTTGAAGCCTTGCAAACTAGCTTCTAATGTTAATTTAAATAAAAAAATTGGAATAAACTAATAAATAATAAACAATAGTAATAATTATAATAATAGTAAATTAATTAACTTTAGTTAATTACATTATATATTAGCTGACCCGTCCACAGTTTTGCTCGGTGGCCTTGCATTGGAATGAGTTTAAATTTTTTTTTACAGAAACATAGCTATTTTTCCACATTATAAATAAATATAAATAAATATTCCACAACTATCACACAACGCCATCTAGCCCCAAGCTAAGCAGAGCTTGTTTTATGGGTACTAGACAACTGATAAACATACTTATATATTTCTAAATACATACATATTATAGATAAATTACACCCAGACACAGAACAAATGATCGTGCTCATTACACAAACATTTGTCCTGGGTGGGAATCGAACCCACGACCTCCGGCATAGCAGTCAGGGTCACTAACCACTAGACCAACAGGCCTGACATTATACTTATGTGGCCTGAGTTAGTCCTAATAACATCACATATTAGCTAGTGAGAGTCCCATCACAATCGGTTTAGCCGTTTTGTAGATTTAACTCGGAAAAACATACATCGGTACAGATAAAATCGTAAAAAATAGTTTCTTGTTATCAGTGCTGTACATATAATCTCATTTGCATTTAATAAAAAATCGTTATTTTGACATTAAAAATACACACTATAACGTATATAATTATTAACGTTTAAACACGTTGCAGTTCCTGGAACAGTAGAAAATGAGTTGGGCTTACACATCAACAAAGCTAAGACCAAAATAATGGTGATAGATCGAGCAAATAAGCTAGAACTGACCGGCGCGATTAACCTGGAAGTTCTTAACGATTTTGTATATCTTGGCTCCACTATCACAAACAACGGCTCTTGTGAAACTGACGTACGAAAAAGGATTGGAATTTCCAAGAGTGCTATGTCTCAGCTTCACAGAAAGACAG
Source organism: Selenia dentaria (assembly GCA_917880725.1). Taxonomy (NCBI): domain Eukaryota; kingdom Metazoa; phylum Arthropoda; class Insecta; order Lepidoptera; family Geometridae; genus Selenia; species Selenia dentaria. The sequence continues at coordinate 10,705,943 of OU862888.1, read as the reverse complement.
GAAGATCTCATTAAAAACGAAGATAAAACTAGTTCGTACTCTCGTTTTCTCTATCTTCCTATATGGCGCTGAGACTTGGACTCTAAGATCCGCAGACCGCAAACGCATCGATGCCTTCGAAATGTGGTGCTGGAGAAGTATGTTGCGAATTCCTTGGACCAACGCGTCAATATTAAGACAACTGAAAATATTCACAAGGCTCTCAAGTACCTGCCTAAAACGCGACCTTGAATACTTCGGACACATTGCCAGAAAGGACGGAAACAATCTGGAAAAATTAGTTGTCACTGGCAAAGTGGAAGGCAAGCGATTGCGTGGTCGGAGCCCGATGCGTTGGTCTGACCAAGTCCGAACCGCACTGGACACTTCCGTCTACGATGCTATTCATGTGGCCAAAAATAGGAATAGATGGCGAAACATCGTATGGTAGAGGATAATGGATGGAGGTCACGACCCACAGACATGAGGAATACGAATCGAGGAGGAGGTTGATTTCTGCAAAATATATTGTATTATTGGCCAAATATGGCGAATCGCTAGTCAACGGGTTAAGCATAATTTATTAATTTCTGTCTCTTAGCATACCTACTTTATTTACGTGTTAATGCAAAAATGTATACAAAATTTTAAATTGATTTAAATTTTCTTTTGAACTATGGCGTCTCTGCAAAAACAAGATTACTGCAGCTTCACTCCAGACCGCATAAAGCATCATCAGCATCATCGACGGTTGTTCATACAACATCTCAACTACACTGGAGCAGTTGTGCCAGCGACCCAAGGCCATACTCCGCTATGTGAAGGAGTTAGGCCGGCTTGAGTAAATGCTGGCAGGGGAGAATGCACAAAACACCCCAAGCGGGACGTCAGTGCAGGCCTTATCGCCCCCAAAACGAATAAGAATAATAATATGGCGTCACTTGACTCTGAATGCTTGAATAAAAATCTCACTTGATGAAACTGTAAGTATTTGAGGTTTGTTAATTAAATAACTTCAGGAATGGAAAATCGACAACCATACAATTCCACTTAAACAAAGAAAATAAAAATTATTTTTAATAAAACTGGAATATAAATAAAAATGAGCCACTAATATATTAGGGTTTTTTTTGGAATATGTATTAACTATTTTACAATTTTTACGGCGAATACATCTCTCACTTGCGATTTGCTGACGATATCGTCATCGTGGCAGTTGGGAAAAAACAACTTTGAGAACGAGGTGAATAGAAGAATTCGGCTGGGCTGGGCAGCGTTTGGGGAGCTACGGCGAGTCCTTACTTCGCCGATTCCACAGTGCCTGAAGACGAAAGTCTTCAATCAGTGCGTCATGACATACGGAGCCGAAACATGGACACTGACGGCTCGAATGGTCCACAAGCTCAAAATCGCTCAGCGGGCTATGGAAAGGGCTATGCTCGGTGTTTCTCTGAGGGATCGCATCAGAAATGAAGTGATCCGTCAGAGAACCAAGGTCATCGACATAGCCCACCGGATCAGCAAGCTGAAGTGGCAGTGGGCTGGCCATATTATCCGTAGAACCGACAACCGTTGGGGTAAACGAGTTCTAGAGTGGAGACCGCGTCTCGGCAAACGTAGTGTAGGACGTCCTGAGGCACGATGAGGCCAGTGACGATCTGCGCAAGACGGCTGGCAAAAACTGGATGCGAGAAGCCTAAGATAGACTTAAGTGGCGTGAAATCGGAGAGGCCTATGTCCAGCAGTGGACTGCTACAGGCTGATGATGATGATACTTTACAAAAATATCTAAAAATCATGTATTAATTATCTACACTTCTACACACGAATATTATAAAGAGGAAAAATTTGTTTGTTTGTATTGAATAGACTCCGAAACTACTAGACCTATTTGGAAATTTCTTTCACCATTAGAATCCTACATTATCCCTGATGAACATACGACATATGAGAGTTGTACAAATTCAGGAAAAAGTATGAAAACTTCGATAATGTAACCCAAGGTGTGAAAAAGTCCCTATATCACGTACGCTACGAAAACTATTGACAAAGAGCAAAGTGATGAAGTACTTTTTCAATGTCTACAAAAATGCCAGCAATACAATACGTCTGACTTTTAAAGTTATGTCAAAATAAATGCTTTTTCATGTTTACATCATGCAATTGTATCGCATTAAATCTTTAAATCGCATACGATGCTAATATTATTGATAATCTATTATGAAAAGATCAACTCAAATACAAAACAGAACTAAGATTGAACCTTGTGGTACTCGCATCAAATTTGGTATGGAGGTAGATGAGGTGCTGGATTAACACATAGGATACTTTTAATCATCATCATAACCCATCACCATGCGGATATAACTGCGGGGCGCACCTACTACTTAAAGTGGTTTTAATAGAATACTACCTATATACCCCGCAATTGTGTAATGAGTAATTATATATAAGTAATTATAATGATGATCAAAAAAGGAAGTGTTTATTTATGGTATTGGCAAATATTGTTCAAAATGAGCAAATCCCTCCAGGGTGAAGGAATAACAGACATATAGACATACCAGCCCACATACAAGATTTACACAACACTCAACATAATTTAGTTGAGAAAACCACAAAGTGTTTTCCGTTTCCGTTTATATTATAAGTACACGAAAATTCGGGTAAAAGATTTCCTATGGCAAGATATAACTATCTTAGAATTGTTTTGCAATATTGTTAGATCTGGCAGGGTGGCCAGCCCCAAAAAAATATATATGACTTCACTTTTAAATGTAATTTGTATGAAAACTATCCTTCTGGACCTATGTAAATAGGGCAAATTCTGTGCTTTACAAATAATAAGTACTAATGTACTGTAAAAATTTAGGTTTAATAACCTAAATTTTTTTTAAATGTTCTAGTTTAGACATACCTAAATATAATGACTTAACCCCCTAAGATTATTGTTTCTTTGTGACTATTGTTGTATTCCAGGCTAAATGACTAAACCGCCTAAATTTATTATTTAATGTTCCAAGCTAAATGACTTAACCGCCTAGGCATGCAAATAATGCCTCTTAGCTAACTTCTTTATTCAAAGAATTGGTCATATTTCATATCTAAGCTAATTGATTTAAATATCATATCTCAAACTTATTAATGTATGACTAATTAGTTTATGCAACTGGTTTTTTTAAAATAAATTGTTTGGAATCCTACTTGAATAATAAAGTAAAGCTAATTGTATTAAGCGACACTGGATAAGAATTTAACAAAGAGGCTAATTGTTTGAAGCGACTATTTTATATGTTTATGAGGTCAGGCTAAATGCTTTAATGTATGTTGCCTGTAAATTGTTGCTCCAGGAAAAATAGTTTGTCTGGTATTTGGTAGTGAGCTTAAGCACACAGTTCCTAAATTTGTCAATATTTTGTGTCACTTCATACATTGCAGTCCAAAATGGGCCCACAAATGCCGCTGTATTAAGTGACAAATAAGTGCTCCGATCGTCAGTAAACCCAGCTCAAACGATGCAGAAAAATTCGCTGATTCCAAATTTATGTATAAAAGTCTATATCGCTCAGAGTGTTGCTTAATACAATTAGCCCGGAACCCGTTGATATGTAATATGTATATTTCAGGTACAAAATGACATGTGAAATGTAAACATTAATTCAATTACTACTGTATATCAGTTTTTTTTTATTTTAAGAAGCTCATACTATTTGTTTGTTTTTTTTAATAGCATAAGAAGTATGTACCTAACACCTTTAATTTAATTCCTTGCTTTTTTTAGTTGTACCCTTCCAAATTAGGTATATACCTATGTTACCTACATAAATATTGTCTCAGTAGTGCAACACAGTAAGTAGGTAGGTACCGCAGTTATTACCTACAGGCTAGATATTTGATGTTTTTAATGCGCCTAAATTTATCTTCTAGAGCTAAAATATTGGTACATATTAATTAACTATGTATAGGTAGGTACTATATAAAATATTCATAATATAATAAAATAGATACCTTCAAAAACCTAATTATCACGAATTTTAGCTGGAACTTAAATTGCTGAAATATATTTCAGTCAGAAGAAAACAAGGAGCAAAGTACTTTTCTTATTTTTAAATAAACAAGTAGAACACGCACGACACGCACGTTATACTAATAACACAACTCTATCCACAGAAGAATTTATACTTACTCCGTATAACAATCTAACAATAAACGTAAGCGTAGCAAAATATCGAATTACACACCTCTCATTAATCAAAGAGAATACAAAACTACTTAAGCCATTCACATCACAAGAATGATCAATGAAGCACAGACTAAACACACACTATAATGAATTATTATTATATTATATTCTATTCATAAAATGTGCGTTCGCTTAGCTTCGAGGGCATTCGTGGCGTTGTCATTGATGGCTCTTTTGTAAATGCGATCGTAAAGCTCAAAAAACGTTATTTTTGCCACTTTTGCTCACAACATACTCGAACGGTTAACTGAGCTTAAGACCTAAATTCGCATGATTATGCTGTCAAATACATAGTTGTCAAAAAACGATCACAAACAACTATGCTCCGGACGTGGGTCAAAAGTTGCACTTTTTGGCAGCAAAAATAACTCCATTTTGGCATTCCGAACGCTGAACAAAAAGAGACATAAACGACATTTCACCCACAGATTCCCAATTCGAACGCCCTTGTGAGCGTTTTTGGCGTCATGTTCGCCAACAGGGGTCTATTCAAACGCACTACAAGAGTATTCATTCTCAGCGTAGGGTAGTTTGTTACTTCCTTGATTTCCGAGTAACGTCAAAATCACTTTTAACACTGTGATCGCCATTCCAAATCAACAAAAGCGCGACAACGTAGACCCATGTGACGTCATGGATTACGTCACCAAGGACGGCATTTTGTGATTTCAACGACCACGCTACAAACTGAAATCACCGTGAGCAGTCCGTCAAAAATGCTAGTTTGTTGATGTGTGCGTGATGCGATAGATGCTAGTTTGTTGATGTGTGCGTGATGCGATAGTTAGCATCTGTCTGTGTGTGCGTGTATTCCATGCCGTGACGGGACGCGATATCGTAACCAAAAGTATCGGTATTGAAACAAATGTATCTAATTAGTAATAGTATCGAAACTGAAATATCGATATGAGTAAGTATCGAATAAAACAAATTTTCCCTACTACTCACAATCGCAGCACAGGGGCGCGGACTAAGACTGCTATGTTGTGGTTTAGTAATGAACTCCAATAAAAACATAAATTAGGTACATAAAAAAGATTTAATTTAGTAGACAAACATATCGAGATCAATCAACAACATAAACAAGAGCATTTAAATGTTCCAATCTTCTTCAGTGCAGTCACCGAGGAACAAGAGTTTATTAACTCTATTTCCTGTCTGTTCCTTGCTATACTTATTGTTATTCCTGCCTTCGAAAACAACCTCTCTGAGGGTACAGATGTTGCAGGTGAGTGGAGATATTGCTGAGCCTGCGTATACAGTAGTGGAAAAACAGTTTTCATATCTTCCTATTATGTCATAGGGTTGACGTTAAGAGAGGCTACTGGATTTTCCAAATACAGGGATAGTTCATCCTTTTCTACACCTGCTGCATCCCATTTGGACTTCTTTTTATTTTTGCCATGTGCAAAATTTTTATTATAGCTCCAAAAATCGTATTCTGGCATAGTTGTAACGCTTGACTCAGCAACGTCGCTGACTTCGCCATTACTTGTTACATCTTCTTTCATTTTTCTTCTAATAACAGATAGCGCTCTAGCACATGCTTTTGCATCCGTAAAATGTAATGTTTTGAAACGATGATCCAAAATATAAGCAACCGCTATTATGTAATTATCTTCAACATGTCCAAATCTCTATTTTATTTAGTCTAAAATTGTATCCTTAACTTTATTAATGACTTCACATTCGACATCTTCTATTTCTACATTAACTGTTAATATTTGTGATTTTAAGCAGTTTAATACAGGGATATTTTTACTCGCCGTGAGATAATTTTCACCGGACATCTCACATGTGACATATTCAACGGGTTTCAATAATTTTAATACCTTTCTCAAATTTTCAAGTTCACCAGCCGATGGAGTTGGTGATGCCTTAGCATTCATAACTAATATTGGATGAATTATTGGAGCCACTTTAAAATACCTTTCTATCATAAAATACACCGAATTCCACCTTGTGCTTACATCAAGAATCAGTTTTAAAGGATTATCACCTTATTTTGATCATAATATGTTACTTTGAATCACACTACCACGAAAAAATTTGACAACTTCCCTGATCTTATTACATACTGACACGAACTCTTTAATTTTCATAATACTTTTAAAAATCAGGTTAATGGTATGAGCAAAACAAGGAAGATGTTTGCATTTGTCCAGAAAGATATTGATTGATGCTATCATATTTGCAGCATTGTCTGTTACTACACTAGTTATTTTGTCTTTTGTAACATGAAAAGAATCACAAACATTGTCCAAAGTCTGAGCTATGTATATAGCTATGTGACGTTCATCTAATTCCACTGTAGCTAACACTCTCTCTTTTAGCTCATTTTAACGGTAATAATGTGTAGTAATCCCAAGATAACTTGTCATGATCATGGTTTCAGTCCAAATATCACATATTAGAAAGATGAAGCCTACATTTTCTATAGTTTCTCGAGTTTCAACACCATCACATCATATTAGTCATCTAGAACATTTTTATGAGTATCTTAACAAGGAATTTTAAAATTTGGAAAAAGTTGTTTCATTAGTCGACTAAATCCTCTTGCTTTGACGATATCAAATAGTCTTTTGTCGACACATATACCGGGTTACTTGTAATCAATTAGCATCCTGTTAAGGGCATATTCTGTACATCAAAACAAACAACTTTTGTTCTAGAACTTTTGCCAACACTAAACAAATTCCGCAATTTTTTTTTTAAGTTTTGTGGTTTTTCTAACACTTAATCTACGTGTAGCCATACATGTAGTTAACAGCGCGTCGTAGCGTGATGATGATGATGATGATGATGATGTCGTCCGCGTCGTGTCCGACGATGGCGACCCTGGCTATTTTCTGGTGTGTGCTCGCATGTTGCTGGCAAATCCAAACTTCGTCTTGAATACTCGGTCACAAGCCACGCAGTAGAGCTGACCTGCTCTGTTGTACGTGTAATTGTAGGCTGGTTTAGGTCTGTTCTTGCGAGCTTTGCGCTTTGAGTCTAACTCGGAAAGGCGAGTATTCTCGTAGCGTAGCATAGTCGTAGCGTAGCACAGCTACGACGACCTTGACTTGCCGCATCTCAACCCCTTTTTTACGCTGCCGCCGCCGCCGCCCACCGCCGGCCGGGGCTTGTCAGCATAGTGTTAATTATGTTTAGACCAGTCAAATTGACTTTTTAAGTTTATATGGAAGAAAAATAACACGATTTTTTCAAATTCGTAGAACAAAAAATAATGAAAAGATGTACAGAATATCCTCTTAAAAGGATGCTGATTGGTAACCAGTACCCCTGTAAAGTACTAGCTGCTCTCCGCGGTTTCACCCGTGTGGCGATGTATGATGATGATGATGAATCTTGAATGACGAACTGGCTTTGTCCAAGGAACTGAAAAACAAGAGAAAACATAACTTAAACAGAAAACAATAATGTCAAGTAGACAAATTACTATGATTATGTAGTATACGGGGGTACGGGATCAGCGAGACGCAACTAGCTAGTCAAAAGAGTCAGATAAAGTAACAATCGTGAATTATATTTTATGTGTCTAACTTTACGCTTGGAGATCGCGTCGCTCCAAGCGTGAACACTCCCTAAAGAAGAACGTCTTACACGTTCGAAACGTCGTCGGACTTAAACCAACATAATACCAAGTGAGTGAAGCCGGTATCTTTATATTAGTAACATGGTTATGTGTTGTGCTCGCTCGTTGGCGCGGTTTCGCTGTTCATTGAAAAACCCGAACAAAACAAAACCTCACTACACTATTGCGTGTTGATCTTCTGTAATAAGTACGTTTATAGATTGTATTATGTGACAAAACAGAGGTTCGTGCAACGTCAGATCACTCTTTCTGTCTTAAAAATAGAGATAGAGATAAAGTGAGCATTTACAATTTTGAATTAGCGGGACGGGCCGCGGAACAGGAAACAGGTTTGATTCACGTTCATTCAGCCTACCTACGCATAAGTACGCTACACTGCTGCGTTCAAAATTTAAAATCGGTTCGATACTTGATGCAAAGTACTGATATTAGTACAAAGTATCAAAAGGCAGTAGGTATAGGTATCGGCAGTACTAGTATCGAATCAAAAAGTAGATAGTAGTAGTTATATGAGTAAAGTATCGGATTCGATATCGTGTCCGTAGCCGTGAGCAACGTGAGCGTGATTACAACCCATTCCGAATGGCTGACAGATCTCACCTGTCAAAAGCGCGATATTGAAATGGAATGGAAAATAGTGATGATATCGCCTAAAGCAGTGTTGACGCAGCTCGGAAATCAGAGATTATAATGGCCTGTGCTCCATGTATGATTCACAGACTACTGAGTGCGTTCGAATAACTCCAAATTGGCAAAAAATATGCTAAAAACAAGGGCCCTTGGGAACGAATTGGGAATCTGTGGGCAAAGTAAGCAAATATCTATATAGTCATACTAGCGTTGATTCACGCAGGTTTAGCGCAAAACGTGTGTATGGATGTCAACATCGCATGTACGAACAAACCTTCGATCGATCTTTTTTGTTCGTACCCTACGTACACAAAAGAAAACAATGACATTTAAAAATAAATTTGATATGTCACAGTTAATGTCGGAGAAAATAGTACAGGAGCAAACTCCATAGAGTAACTTTTTATACTAGAAATATAAAAAGTTACTCTATGGCAAACACTAAAATAATAAGCATCTAACCAACATGTCATAGGAAGCTTTTTTTCCATCGACATTTATTTTAGACGTACTATTCTAGAATATATTTGCGAGATCATATTTTACTCAATTAGCATTTTCACTGTCTTCTACATTGGAATTAATAATTTAATAGTTGTAAAGACATGTATGCTTTATTAGCAATATCTTTCAACGATTATTTACAAATAGTGGCTGCATGGATATTTTTTTTGGTTTGAGATCTCTCGAGTTTAGCATATCGAAAAGTGTATATAAAACTATAGTTATGTCTAAAAAACTCTTGTCAAGCAACCCAAAATCTTATTTCAATGTTCATTGCCAAAAGCTACGAAAATACTAAAAATTTGAGCCGCTATATTTACTCGTATTTTATTCGTATATAAGAGTGAGTGTCTGTAAGTTTAAATGCAAGTTTTAATATCAATTGTGAGAAGGACAATAGAAATGTTCTCTCTACTCTAGAAGTTTCACTGGTTTCAAAATGATAATCATGTGGCATTAAACTATTGCGCACACATTTGATCAATTATTGTTATACATCAAATTTAAAAAAATTGCCTACCGTATACAAATAAATAAGATCTGTCAACAGTCACATCTTTCATTTCACATTCCAAATAATTAATAAAATCAGATCAAAAAAACTGGTAAATGAACATTTGTTGAGACCAATATGAAATAATATCGTAATTATGTTTTAGCTTATTTGGTAGTGTACGTGGTATTCAAAGAATTTACCTACAGTTGTAAATCCTTGTAATTTTGTAATGTCCCACCGTAATCCTTCTATAACCACGTACCACGTACATCGGCAGATGTTATAGGTATGGTAGGTGTATGAATAAAAAAATATATATATATATATATATATTATATTGTTATCGAAGTTAGTAATAATAACTTATTCTGTATCTTCTCTCTCTCTATCTTCTAAATAATTTATTTTAAATGTAATTTATAGAAGGGGTATTTCCTATAGATATGGGTATTTCCTATACCTAAATATACATATAATCTTAAAATGTATTTGTTTTATCCTTCCTACTAATATTATAAATGCGATAGTTTGTGAGTATGGATGTATGGGTGTGTGGATCTTTGTTACTCATTAACGCTCAAATGGCTGGGGCAATTTCAATGAAATTTGGTATGGAGGTAGATGAAGCACTGGTTTAACACATAGAATACTTTTCATCATCCATCACCGCGCGGGTGAAAAAGCGTAATATGCTTGGGAAAAGCATAGACAAAATAAAAAATATCTCCGCCTACGTCATGATAGTAATGATGACAGTTCTGTCAAAGTTTGTGTCAGTTTCTCATAGCTTAGTCAAAAGCCAAGTCAATTTGACAGCTCGATACATTAGAAGTGTTCGGCGTAACACAAAATACCACCAAGGGTGATGAAATGTAATGACAGTTTTTTTCCATGGTGATTTATTTTATTATAATTGTTCACTGATTAATATACTAATTATTTAAATGTACTCAAATAATACTGTTATAGCAATTCCGTTTGACCATGTACATATTTTTTGACAAATTTGGGTATAAAGATAGATATCCCTTGGAGAAATAATAAGCTACTCGAAGTACTAATCCTGCGCAGACGTAGTCACGGGCACCAGCTAGTTTACATATATTTTAAATTTAAAATACTGAGCATCTAAGCGAAAGTATCGTGCCGAATCGATTATATATCGATACATTTCATTATCCGATTCTAAGAATCGTTTTTTTGCCAATCCTTTATATTAAGCGTTTTCCCATCCATATAGCTGACAGATGTTGTTACTATATTAGGTTGGCAATAAATAATTATTTTTTGTCAGTGTGGTGTAGCTTTCGAGCGTAAACTGAATGAAAAGTTGGTTCTACGTCGTAAGTCCCGGCTTAACTGATACTGCGTTCGAATAGGTCACTTCTGAGCGTTTTTAGCGAAAATAACGCTAAAAACGCTCACAAGGGGCGAATTGGGAATCTGTGGGTGTCGTTCATGCCTCTTTTTGTTCAGCGTTCGGAAAACTAATAAAAGAGGAATTTTTGCGACCAAAAAGTGCAATATTTGACCCCCGTCCCGAGCATAGTTGTTTGTGATCGTTATTTGACAGCTATGTATTTGACAGCATAACCATACGATTTTAGGTTTTACGGTCAGTAGAGCGTTCGAATAGAGTGTGGTCAAAAGTGGCAACAATAACGTTTTTAAGCTATACGAACGCCTTAACAAAAGACCCATTAATGACAACGCCACTAATGCCCTCATAAGGTAAACGAACGCACCTGAAGTGTTTATATACTTTTTATTCTCTTTGCCGTTAGTTAGTCTGTGGATTTAATGTTGATTTGGATTTTGATGTTATGATTTGTGATTATATTAAAAATTTAATAAATCAACCTCTACATATTGCGAGGTCGCTATTGCGTGCGGCCTGAGACAGAAAATGGAACCAACTGCTGTGCCAGAATCCTTTGACGAATTTTACACCGAGGTATATCGAACCTTTGCTAGGTATCCCATCTAATCCCCATCCTGGCTTGTATTATTAATTGTAATTTAGGCATCGTTTTTTATTGTCAGTCCCAGTTCTGTTTTTATCTGTTATAAACAAATCCATGTAGTCCTGTTATGCATTTGTGGTTTTATGGTTTAATGCTATCATCTTATCCAAGCTGGAAACAATACAATGTTTTATAATTTGCGTGTCAGGTGAAAGAAATCGAGAAACGGGACTCTGTTTTGACTCCGGTACAGCAAATTGAGAGGCTGCTACGACCTGGATCTACATATTTCAACTTGAACCCATTTGAAGTACTCCAAGTAGATCATGATGCTACAGTTGATGAAATCAAGAAAAAGTACAGACGGTTATCCATTCTTGTACATCCAGACAAGAATATGGTAAGTTAGTATTTCAATAACATCACGTCTCTTGTTCTCCTTAAATTAGAAGAAAACATCTGAACCAGATTTCAAAACCTTAGCTGCAGCATAAAATTCGACACTCTGGTCTCAAGAATATTCGATTTCAATGTAAAATAATATGTAAGATATTGTCCTAAGAGACCTCCAGAAAAGTTTAGGCGGTTATGTCCGTCAATTTTTCCTTTTCATCCGCAGATTATTGGATCCTTCCGGAGACCACCTGATGCAGCACAATTAGGTAAGGAATATAAAAAAAAATAAGGATGCAAACCTGCTGGAAATGTTTACTGTAGCATTGTGAGTTATAATGATGATGTCATGAAGATCAACACTTTAAATGAAATTTAAGTACCAGATAATTACGTAGTCATTCTCTGGTACATGTCACAAATCTATGTTTTATCTACTTTAATCCTGTTAACTTATGCTAAAAGATTTAGGCCGTATTGCACAACATTAATTAGAGTTCAATGAATATGAAATTTTATGCTGTCTCACAGCTTCTAAACTAAACACAAAATGGTCTTTCAATTTGATTTACTGCTACAGATATACATTTTGCATGTAAGATGCAATGCTACTGGGTATTAAATTAAGTAATGAAAACTTTTTTGAGTATAAAAACTGTTAGATAGTATTGTAATAAAACTTTATGCATATTTAACCGCCTGTCACCAATAATTATTAGTTATTTGATTTTGAATCTATTTTCACACATTTCAGAAAAAAACTTGACCTAACTTGTAACTTCCTAAATTTGTCCAAACAATCTACTTAAGACCTTTGTGATGATGGACCTATCCAAAGTTGAGAGTAGAAGTTAGTGGTAATACCAAGGATACAAGGAAGTATAAATTTCAATGTTTGAGATTACTAAAGCAGGCGGTAGTGCTTAAAAAAAGTAATACCATAGGAGAAGTTACCGGACTATCGGAAGAGACTGTGTCTAGAATTGTACAAGGGAAATAATTGAAAGGCAATAAAATATTCTAATTACTGAAAAAATCAAAACAAGTTCACAGAAAAAAAGTGGAAATAGATTTTACAAAAGGAGTGATTGAAAGAAAAGTCACTCAGTTTTATACAATTGATAAAAAAATACCTAATCTAAAAACTTTGAATGCTAAACTTAAGGTGCAAGTTTGTAGCCGGCTACATGTAGTGTAGCAGCAGTAGACAACATGTCATTGCTTCATGTCGCCGCGACACGTCGTCGCATCATGTCGCTGCAGTCATGATTTCGATTCGAACCCAACTGCAGATGGCATAAACCATTTGGAAAGCTATACGAAAGTTTTTGTTTAAAAGCTTTTCAGTTGTTTTACTAGGTAGATTGGTAGACTTTGATTGCCACTTTTGTCCTTTCTATTTTTCCATCGCACAACCAAAGCTATAAAAGTTAACATCCATTCGTGATTGTTTTCTTGTAGTCTGTTTTCCAAGTGCTATAATATAAAAGTCTTCATATCAAGTTTTAAAAGTTATCACGCATGCTATGTCTTCGACACCATCATCATTTACAATCTGAGATACTGATCAAATGGATCAAATGCGAGCCTTTACTATAAAGTACAAAAAAATACCACATCATTTCAAATTAAATAACTAACACATGTCATTTAATGGCTCTTTCGTATCATTTTGATGAATACTGATGGAATGAAATGGTGTACTAGACGTTACGTTACACTTACGCAGTTATTCGTGCTAGGCCCAATGGTCAATAATGAATGAATTGATAATTGTTGAGTGACAAGACAGGCAAGTCGCCTGCGAATTACAGTAGCCGTTTGTTAGAAATACTGCCCGAACTTAATTCATTTCTCCAGTAACACTTACATAACCTAATGATGCATTTAATAAATGGCCTGTTCAAAATGAAAGTCAAGCCCAGGTCCAAGAGGTGTTTGCCGGTGTTCTTTGGAGGAGGTTTCACAAATTTACACTGAATTAATACAGCAAGAAAATTAACATTTGAAAACCTGGCTAGTCACTTGGCAACTTGAAAATGTTTGCATGTAGGCAACTTGTGTATGCTAGAAGGCAACCTAGTTGTAAAACTTACTCTTACTAACTTGGTCATTAGCAAGCAAGTAACAACCTCTTAGGTGGACCACCCTAGCTTTAGCCACGCAGGAGGAACTAACTCGTGAGGAAAGAGAGCACAAATATTGCCATTCAATATTTGTATAGTACTGGAAATTATTTGACATGCACTTTCAATAATGCTAAATAAATACCCACAAAATGTGTAAAAAGTAAAATACAAGATAGGTACTGAAACTGTTGCCAAAAGTGCTGTGGCTGCTCTGTTTTCCATTAATCTGTCCGCATCAGTACAAAAAATAACAATAGATTTATGAATGAAACTTGCCTCAAATGAGGCTTGCTGATTCGGACAGATTAATGACTACATAATGTTTTTTTTATTGCCAAAAGTAGGTAGACATGCAGGCTGCTCACCTAATAAAAAGTGGTCACCGTCGCCAACATCAATGACGTTACCAACGTGCTGCCGACCTCTAAGAAATGTTATCACGCCCTTTTTAAACAACTCCATATCGTAGCGCAGAGGGAAAACCTCGGCGGAAATCTTCATCCAGATTTTTGTTGTACGCGCGGAATAAAAGTTCTTGAGAACCGTCGCGTAGTTCAGCTAGGTAGCTTAAGGTGATGAGGGTGAACATCCCGCCGATGGCGAAAGGCGCGGTGGTGAAAGGGAGGCGTTGGCATCCGATCAAACAGTTCCTCCGAACACTCGCCGTTGTACAGACCGTAGAATACGCAGAGAGATGCAAAGTTTAACTAAGCGATTCCAGACCGTCTGTAAGTATTGGATCGTCGACGATACGAATGGAACGACGTTGGATAGAGTCTAGAGGGTCAATCTGGTAAGCGGGTGCCGCGGCCGATAGATGGGAGCAGTACTCCATATGCGGTCTGACTTGTGCTTTGTAAAGCGCAAACCGTTGCCGCGGGCTGAAGTACTGGCTAAGTACTGATCGGTTTAGCACACCAAGCTTTTTAGGAGCAAGTTTGGCCTTGCTCGACAGATGAACTGCACGTCACTCGTTATGTCGATGCCAAGGATCTCAATACTGCTAGGTATCTTCAAGGGTGTTCCTTGGAACTGTGGCGCAGGGGTGAATGTGTTTTTGTGGGGTTAAATTGGACAAGATTTTGTCGTCCCCATTCAGAGACTTGCTCTAAGGAGTTCTCCACTTCAGACACAAGTCCGACTCGACTCTCTTCCACTGACGATCTGGGGATACCTGCACGGCCAGTATATCTGGCGACATCAGTGCTGTCATCTGCATAGCAATTAATATTCTCAATAGACAATAGGTCATTGATATGCGGGATAAACCGTGTCGGCGACAGCACGCAGCCTTGGTGCACGCCATCGTTGATAGATTTGGTGGTTGAGGAGCAACTGTCGACGACGACTACAGCAAGCAGACTATACTGAATAAACCACCACACTTACTACATAACTCCAGGGGCCTTACTATCAGCTTCATAAAAACCATGCAAGTTCCGTGCAATTCTTAAACCTGGCATAAACAATTTTGAATGAAATCATACCATGACGCTTATTTAGGTGAACTGTTTGAACATTGTTGTCGCATAGTTGAACGGATAATGTTTTCTCTGACATTCTAATAATTTACTATAACCAATACGAGATTGCAGACGCCTATACGTTTGTAAGCTGATAAACTGAGCGGATTTAGAGCGACATGTTAACGAGAGTCAATACAATGAAACAGGTGGACGGTTTTTCTGCGGTTCTTGAATAGTAGGCCTGGGCAGGCCTGCTTTAACGTTGTCATGGTACGAATAAGCCGGGCAGTTTTCTAGAAGTCCTGCTTTAAGAGCTCATAGTAAGGCCCCTGAGCGAAAACTCTAACTTTAACTCTTACGTTACGCTCAGAGTCTAGTATGCCGCCCGTGACGTAAGACACTGCTTTACTACCTCGGTGCATAATCTACAACGCGGTCACATTAATTAGACGCTTGACCTTGTGACGTCATTTTGGCGCTCAAGTACGGTGTGCAAAAAAAACCGGCCAAGTGGCCTTTATTAAGATCGAGTAAAAATTGATTAAAAATGAAGTTTGTTAAATGAATAAAAAATATTTATTTATTTTGAAAGGTAATATACAACTACATATTCTGTGAAAATTTAAGGTGTCTACCTGTTACCGTTATTAATATTGAGCATAAAAATAGGAAAAACACACCTTTGTTGTATGGCTACCCAATTAATATTTATTTATTTGGCATTTTTCGACAGGAATGTAGTTGATTAGTCGATTATCTTTTAGTCATTATCGCTATAAACAATGGATTGAAATTTGTCATTAAAACAAAGATACTGACCGTACTGACACTTGCCGGGCGAGAAAAGGGAATGCGGGGGGAAGCGGTCCCGCATTCCAGCGATGCGTCAAGTTAATGTGACCTCGTTGTACTGTTAAATCACTTGCAGCGACAAGTAACAAACTTTCGCCTTTATGTTACTAACTACGCCGCGTGCTATCCTTAGTATTAATCGTAGGAATAAGTAGTGTGATTTGTTTCATTACAATGTAAATTAACGAAATATACTCTAAAATATTTCGAAAAATTGTGAAGTTTTGCTTGGCTTCTATTCTCTCTCGAAAAGCTCGTAGTGGAGCTCGATTTGGCGATCTTAATCGATCAACAAGTTAAGCAACACTCCTGCTTGCTTAACTTGTTGATCGATTGTTGCTCCTGTTGCAGTCCGGACTTGGATGGGTGACCGCTAGTGGCATTATTCAACTGAGCGTTTCCGTGGTTCAGAGGGCACGTTAAGACGTCGGTCCCAGTTGTTTGGCTATGTCGAAGGCCTTCGAGCGGCCTGAAAACTTCGACATGGGTTAGCCACTAACCTATCCACCAATCCGCACTGGGCCCGCGTGAAGGATTATGGCCCAACTCCTCTCTCTGATAGGAAGGCTCGATTCCCAGCAGTGGGAACAAAATGGGCTGATTATGATTATTAAGACTAGGCTTCATTTAATTTTTACTTTTAAGTACAGTTATATTCAAAGACTTTAACCAACCGCTAAAAAAAAGGTTCTCATGTTGTAACAAATTTTTAAAATATATGACTACACCTTGTTCCTGGATAATCTGATTTTGATGATACATTTCTTGTTGTACCCATATACATTTTTTCACCAAAAGTGGATATCTTTTTTTTTGAGTTAGCTCAATAATAGAAAATAAGGGTTTTACTATCTTCAAGATTTTCATGGTTGTTTTTTTGTTGGTGCTTGTAAAATTTTTTCATCATCAGTTGATATCTTTTTGTGTTACTCTCAAAAGAAGAAAATAAGAGATAAACAATCTCAAAGATATTTAAATACTTATTTTCCCTGGATAATCTCTAGTTTCCGGTCTAACTATTAAGAAGCAGGTTTTATAGGGTGGAACCCTACCTCAGTAATATATGCTTTTTATATATATATATATATATTTTTCCTTATTTTATTTAGTAATGGATACTGGTTTACAATTTGAAAAATAATGATGTGATGATGTGTACATTGTTATCATTATAAATAATGTCTTGTGTCATATATTAAATTATTTCTTAACTAAACGGTCTGAAGGTCTCCTTCAAATAAAATGTCCTACTTACAATATTAAAAGTAGTTTTGCTCGTGGCACATAAGTGATTTCCTCACAGACTATTAAAAATATGACAAAGTTGACAAAAATAATGCTTTACGGAAAATAATAGTATTTAAGTTTTCAAAAATACAGTTTTACAGCTACTCCCAGCAATAATGATGATAGGTGTCTTGTATTGTAGGTAATAAAGTGGCTGCACTCTAAAATTAATATACACATACCCGTAGGGCTATTATGTATCTCGGTTGCTAACAAATGTTAATTGTATTCGAAAATAATTCACTTATGTCATCAGCTTACTAACAGTTTTGCTTACCGGAGTTGTCAAAAGACATATTACACATAGGTGACATGCCGCCATTTTTCAAGATTTCAATCAATATTTTTAGCAACTGCTATTAATATTAGCCCTGTTTACATTGACTTAAAATCTCCCCGAGGTTACTAACATCAATTTAGAGATTGAAGAGAAAATTGTAAATAAGTCAAAATATAATAATTGGCCAAGCTATTGAATAAAACTGAAAAACTATTTATTAAATTTCAGGATGATGCGGAAAGAGCTCAGCAAGCTTTTGAGATAGTCAACCGTTCATGGAAAACATTGGAAAATGATGATACGAGGAAGAAATGCTTGGATATCTGTGAAGAGGCCAAAGAGCGCACTGATCATATGGTAAGCGTTCAGTAACCGATCTATTGTCGACTTCACACAAACCTATAGACAAGACCTTAGCTCAAGGACTTGCTACATCACGTTTACTCACATACCTATATTCTATGGAATTGGCCAAAACAAAAAGGTGCAAAAGTAAAAAGGCTATTTGGAATAATTGTATACCAAGTATAAGAAAATATGAAGTAACCCTTAATAGGGCACAGGACAATTGCTTACCACCTCAGTTTTTTGATCATAGATCATGATTTGTTCTATATACACTTGCACTTTCATTCATTATAAATAATGTGCAGACAGAACCTCAACTTTTATTAGTATTAGCAATTACACTAACTGCAAAGCTTTGGGAACTATAGTCATTTGAAAAAATACGAACAAATTGGAAAATATCTTTCATTCATTATAAATAATGTGCAGACAGAACCTCAACTTTTATTAGTATTAGCAATTACACTAACTGCAAAGCTTTGGGAACTACAGTCATTTGAAAAAATACGAACAAATTGGAAAATATCTTTCATACATTATAAATAATGTGCAGACAGGACCTCAACTTTTATTAGTATTAGCAATTACACTAACTGCAAAGCTTTGGGAACTACAGTCATTTGAAAAATACGAACAAATTGGAAAATATCTTTCATTCATTATAAATAATGTGCAGACAGAACCTCAACTTTTATTAGTATTAGCAATTACACTAACTGCAAAGCTTTGGGAACTACAGTCATTTGAAAAAATACGAACAAATTGGAAAATATCTTTCATTCATTATAAATAATGTGCAGACAGAACCTCAACTTTTATTAGTATTAGCAATTACACTAACTGCAAAGCTTTGGGAACTACAGTCATTTGAAAAAATACGAACAAATTGGAAAATATCTTTCATACATTATAAATAATGTGCAGACAGGACCTCAACTTTTATTAGTATTAGCAATTACACTAACTGCAAAGCTTTGGGAACTACAGTCATTTGAAAAATACGAACAAATTGGAAAATATCTTTCATACATTATAAATAATGTGCAGACAGGACCTCAACTTTTATTAGTATTAGCAATTACACTAACTGCAAAGCTTTGGGAACTACAGTCATTTGAAAAAATACGAACAAATTGGAAAATATCTTTCATTCATTATAAATAATGTGCAGACAGAACCTCAACTTTTATTAGTATTAGCAATTACACTAACTGCAAAGCTTTGGGAACTACAGTCATTTGAAAAAATACGAACAAATTGGAAAATATCTTTCATACATTATAAATAATGTGCAGACAGAACCTCAACTTTTATTAGTATTAGCAATTACACTAACTGCAAAGCTTTGGGAACTATAGTCATTTGAAAAAATACGAACAAATTGGAAAATATCTTTCATACATTATAAATAATGTGCAGACAGAACCTCAACTTTTATTAGTATTAGCAATTACACTAACTGCAAAGCTTTGGGAACTACAGTCATTTGAAAAAATACGAACAAATTGGAAAATATCTTTCATACATTATAAATAATGTGCAGACAGAACCTCAACTTTTATTAGTATTAGCAATTACACTAACTGCAAAGCTTTGGGAACTACAGTCATTTGAAAAAATACGAACAAATTGGAAAATATCTTTCATACATTATAAATAATGTGCAGACAGAACCTCAACTTTTATTAGTATTAGCAATTACACTAACTGCAAAGCTTTGGGAACTACAGTCATTTGAAAAAATACGAACAAATCGGAAAATATTTAGGAGTTTTGCGCAAACAAATTGAATCTTTGTTTTTATAAGAGTCCGGTAAGTGGTGTTATGATATTTGGTAGGATAATGGATTGTATACTGCTGCATGTCTCGTAAAACAAGGTTTATAATAAAATGTGGATTATTACACTTATTGGAAAATCGTCGTAAACTCGGTGGGAATACTATTACTCGTACCATTGCCTGGTTAGATCAACTTGGTAGTATTTGGTGGTAATATTGTTACCTTTACCCATTAGCGAACTTATTATTTCAGAAGAATGTTGAAGAAAAAGAAGGTAACTGATAGTCTTATCGCCAGTATTCTAGAAGATGATCTATCTGCTATTGAAAGTAGCCTCGAAAGTGTTTCCAACTACTTTTAGGGATTGCGTATAACTGTACCTCTACCATGAGTTGGCAACATAAATGTCATCTATAGTCGACACTCGATCTCGCCTCCGTATTGAGCTTGTGATTAGCATACTCGCTGTCAATTTTAGTTCTACAATTGACCGCGAGGTGGCACTGTTCTTCATTTTCATACATTTTTTCGCGCTATTAGTCTTCTACTATACCTTTTCTGTGCGACCCTAATAAATACTTCTTACTCATATTATAAAATGCGAATGTTTGGGTGAATGGAGGTTCGTTACTCAATCACGCCATTACGACTGAATGGATTTGGATGGAGTTTGGTGTGAAGATATACGAGTCGTTGGAATAGTTTTTATCATCATCCATCACCATGCGAGTGTAACCGCGCCGCTGCTAGTAATTTTATAAATGTGAAAAATAATATGTTTAGATGTTTCTTACTCAATACCGCAAAATCGGCTGAACGGATTTGGATGCAATTTCTAATGGAAGATCATTTGTCCCCGGTATTAACACATAGGTAAATTTTTGTCTGGATTCAACGGGTACTTCCTGAGGGATCGCGATAACCTTATTCGACGCGAACGATGTCGTGCGCAGAAACTAGTAGGTACATAATTATGCCAATAAGCAATTACCTAAATGATATGTTTTCTAGTCTCATGGTAAGATATCAATGTTTCAGATTGAACAGAAGCGGAAAAAGCTCAAGAAAGAGAATCGGTTGGATGAAGGTATTCCTGAAGATGACCCGTTAAAGTACAAACATGCTGTCTATGTTATGACCATGAAGGTTAGTATCAGACAGTATTTACATTAAAGCCATATTTTGCAAAATTGTAATACTACGCTCCATAGTTACATTTACTTGAATGAAGATCTGAGTGGGGATGGCGGGAAAAAAGCCCAATAATGGCTATCGTTGATTTCATTTAATATTTGTGTTTCATTGGGAGTTGACATGTAATAGTGGTAGATTATTATCTGTTAAGGCGAAGTGAGTGTTGATTAAGACCAGAATTCATGATTTGACTTCGCGAAAACTTAGTTTTTCGACGCATAAACCTAATAACCAAAATTCAAAAAAAAAGTAGTGTAAATTGAATATACCTTCTTATGAAGTATGGGAGCCAATACACGATTGAGTAAACTTGGCATGATAGAAAAAAATCAACATTCCCTCAATTTTGCATTTTTTCTTACGTGCTCCGTGGGATGAAGCATTTTTATCCAATTAATGGCAAATATATTTCAATGAATGTATCATATTCGAATTCCCAATAAAATTTACTAGTGAACTATGGACTCCTTTATCACTAAAATTTAATCATTTGATTGTACGAAATAAATATAAAAAATATTAGCACGTATTCAATTGAATTTTCGCATTTCATCGTCCAATCTGGCAAGCAATTCACAACCTTATGTTAAGCATCGTAAATTGTTTTAAAATTAGGAGTGGGCCGCGCCTTAAGTGTTTGTAATGATGCATGAGTGTAGGTAAAGTCAACAAAATCATGAAACATTTTTGTGTTTTCCTTGTCAATCGCCTTAGTAAGTTTTAGTAATGGATTCTTCGCATTACTAAAATAGACTTAAACAGGACAGTAATGAAATACTTTTTTGACTGTGACTTGACTACGTGAATAAAAGTCTAACTTGAAGCAACTATAAACTATTAATATCTACTCAATTAACTTCAAGCATGTTAAATGTAGTGCGGTATGAGACCAACTACAAAAATAAAAAAAGATTTTTTTTGTGTTGAAAAGATTTTTTGTATAGCATTTTCTGTCAATAATTTTCATACAATTTTTAGATTACTATGTCATTGAATGGTGGTGGAGGTGACAGACACCGGTATGCATGTATTTTAATATTGCAGTTTAATAATGCAAGTTTGGTGGGTCGAATTTGTTCTCTACAATCGATGGCGGTTTTTTTTTCTGAACCGACGCGGTTGTGTCCCACCCCGCTTTTCAAAGCGTAGAAGTTCTCGTCGAAAATTGCAATTGAGGGAAACTGGATAGTTAGCCAATACGATTTCCGTATGCGCAGTTTAAAAAGAGATATAATAATGAAGAGAGCAAGTTCCGTTGCAAAAGTTTAAAAAAAAATTAAATAAAACAAAAACGCTAGATTGGCCGACTAAAAACGAAAATGAAAATGATGAACATAAAGAACATCTACAAATACTTTAAATAATAAACATAAAGAAAATCTCAATCCATACAAAGTCACTTACAAATGATAAACAACAACTTTTTAACAAATATTTGAAACTAACTTCATTATACAGGGTTATTGGTAATTAGACCGGATCCTTTTAAGGGGTGGTAGGGAATGCCATTTGCAACAATATGACTGTACATTGTGATATCCGGAAATGAATCATTTCTGTGATATTCTTTTTTTAAATTTTTTTTTGGAAAATCCAGTTTTACTACTTTAAAATTCAATAAAAAAAAAGTAATCAACCGATTTCAATTCTGTTCGCAGTTTTAGAGAAACCTTGTTACAGCTCTTAATAATAAACAATAATATCGTACTAATGTAGATCCATCCAAAAACTAGAGGCTTTTTCATAATTTTTATTTGATAATTTTTGTAAGATGCTTTACAAAAACCTTTATTTTCTCTACAAAAACGATAGTAAATTAAGTCTGCATTTTATTTAAAAAACATCTACAAGTCTTTAGCTATCCAACGAGGTAAAAAAATTAGCACTTTATTGCACAATTGCAGAAATAATGCGATAACAAAGACTCAGGTAGAGACATTCCGAGAAAGGGTTTTAGACAACGGTATCCATGTTGAATGCGCCGTCTCCCTCTCGCTTATGTTTGTTGAACGAGCAATGAGAACCCAGTTTGCTCAAGCGCATCGTACTGTTCAGACGCTCTTTGGCAACCCTTTATTACGATTAAAATTCGACCTTGATAACGTTATTGGACTTGTGTAACTTCTTTTTCTGTGATTCGGCTAGTGAACTGGACTTTTTGATTGATTGCTTACCCGACGACTTGGCTTGTACTAAAGGATCTGATCATGACTGCGGAATCCCACGACCATCTACCTCGGCTTCGAGAGTTCACAAACGAAGAGTATGCGGACATACTGTTTTGCTATGGTTTTGCCAACGGCGTCGCTACACATGCTCGAACGGAGTATCAGTCTCGATTTCCACAGCGCCGTTTACCCCATGTGAGTGTATTTGACGGAGTGTACCGGCGACTACGAGAAACTGGTCAAGTTCAAAGACGACAAAGTGATGCTGGACGATCTCGTATTTATCATTCGGATGAAGAGGAACAGATAATTCGCATGTTTGAGCAAGATCCTACGACTTCAACAAACATCATTGCACGACGTCTTGGCATGTCGCAATGGAAAGTATGGAACACAGTGCACCGCTCAAGACTCTACCCGTATCATTTGACTCCGGTACAAGTTATCCAAGACGGAGATCCTGCACGTAGAGTCGAATTTTGCAGATTCATGTTGAACACCGATATGGAAGATGCCAATTTTTTATTAAAAATCTTATGGACCGACGAATCCAAATTTGATCAGGATGGAATATCAAATTATCATAATATTCATTATTGGGCCCCGAAAGATGACGATAACTCAAACAAGAAAAGATTACAAGGATCACAAAGAAGGTTTTCCGTTAATGTGTGGATGGGCATTATTAAGAATGAATTGATCGGCCCTTTCTTTCTGCCCAACAACCTCAATGGTGAAGCGTATGAATTTTTTTGAGAAACGAACTTTATGAGCTACTCAGTGAAGTACCCCTTGAAACCCGCAGAAACATGATTTACCAACATGATGGTTGCCCCGCACATTTTAGTTTGAGCGTCCGTGAGTGGCTCAATCGTCAGTATCCCAATAAGTGGATTGGCAGAGGAGGACCCATTCCGTGGCCGGCCAGAAGTCCCGACTTGACTCCCGTCGACTATTACGTATGGGGTCACATGAAAAGCTTGGTGTACGACGATACTCTTAGACCTGTGGCAACCATCGAAGAACTGAAACAGCGCATAATAAATGCAGCAGAAAAAATGAAAATTAATTTAAATACAAGTGTTGTTAAAAGCAATTTACGCAGACGTATGCGTCTCTGCATTCAAAATTCTGGCTCACATTTTGAGAACGAACTGTAAAAATAATAAATACAGACTAATTACATCTACTCTTTTATTTCTTTAAAAGAAATTAAGTTACCTTAAGAAAGTATTTCTTCCATAGCTACTTCTCATGGACTATTCTCATTCCTTTCTCGGCTTTTTGTAATCGCATTATTTCTGCAACTGTGTAATAAAGTGCAAATTTTTTTACCTCGTTGGATAGCTAAAGACTTGTAGATATTTTTTAAATAAAATGCAGACTTAATTTACTATCGTTTTTGTAGAGAAAATAAAGGTTTTTGTAAAGCATCTTACAAAAATTATCAAATAAAAATTATGCAAAAGCCTCTAGTTTTTGGATGGATCTACATGAGTACGATATTATTGTTTATTATTAAGAGCTGTAACAAGGTTTCTCTAAAACTGCGAACAGAATTGAAATCGGTTGATTACTTTTTTTTTAATTGAATTTTAAAGTAGTAAAACTGGATTTTCCAAAAAAAAATAAAAAAAAAGAATATCACAGAAATGATTCATTTCCGGATATCACAATGTACAGTCATATTGTTGCAAATGGCATTCCCTACCACCCCTTAAAAGGATCCGGTCTAATTACCAATAACCCTGTATGAGACCCGATGTTGATAATAAATTATTATCAGTTAACGGAACTATTGGTCAAAATCTTTCTAGGTTTCAAATAAAAAAAAATAAACATCAAAATCGGTTTTACTATGTTAAGTTTTAAGGTAACAAATACAAAAATACAGACGTATTGAGAACATCGGTTAAAAACACTTCTTTTATACGATTGTTGTTTTGTAACAATTTTCCAGTTGTTTGCGGACATGGAGCGCAAACGACAACACCTAGAGACTCGCGACATGGAGGAGCGGAAACGAAAACGCGAGGCGGAAATAGATCAGGAAGAACAACGATCGTTGGAGAAAGAGTGGGCTAAAAACTTTGAGGTAAGAATGCACTCCATAGAACTAGGAAGAACAACGAGCGTTGGGGAAAGAGTGGGCTAAAAACTTTGAGGTAAGAATGCACTCCATAGAACTAGGAAGAATAACGAGCGTTGGGGAAAGAGTGGGCTAAAAACTGTGAGGTAAGAATGTACTCCATAGAACGAGGATGAACAACGATCGTTGGAGAAAGAGTGGGCTAAAAGCTGTGAGGTAAGAAGGCACTCCATAGAACGAGGATGAACAACGATCGTTGGAGAAAGAGTGGGCAAAAAACTTTGAGGTAAGAATGCACTCCATAGAACGAGGAAGAACAACGATCGTTGGAGAAAGAGTGGGCAAAAAACTTTGAGGTAAGAATGCACTCCATAGAACGAGGAAGAACAACGATCGTTGGAGAAAGAGTGGGCAAAAAACTGTGAGGTAAGAATGTACTCCATAGAACGAGGATGAACAACGATCGTTGGAGAAAGAGTGGGCAAAAAACTGTGAGGTAAGAATGCACGCTATAGAACGAGGAAGAATGACGATCGTTGGAGAAAGACTGGTCAAAAAACTGTGAGGTAAGAATGGAAAAAACTTTGGGTAGGCTGCTGCCTAATGTGGGTGGCCCGAATGCCAACTGCCGTCGGCTATACTCCGGAGTGATCCGGAGTATGGCTCTTTACGGAGCACCAGTCTGGGTGGACGCCCTCAGTCGCGACAACAAGACTCTACTGCGACCTCCGCAACGGGTCATCGCAACGAGGGTGATACGCGGGTACCGGACGGTGTCCTGGACGGCGGCGTGCGTGCTGGCCAGTGATCCCCCCTGGGAGCTCCAAGCGGAGATCCTCGCTGAAGTATATCACTTCGTGGCGGCGAGGAGATCCCGTGGAGACGCTCCTGTGTGGGAGGAGGTAACACGTATGCGGTTGCAGGCGCGGGCTGCCTTGTTGCGGCGGTGGACGGAGGACCTGGCTCCACCAGTCCCTGGGCAGTGGACGGTGGAGGCCATCCGCCCAGTCCTCCAGAGATGGGTGAGGCGGCGATTCGGTTCGCTGACCTTCCGATTGGTGCAGGTGCTTTCCGGACATGGATGTTTCGGAAAGTACGTGCACCAAATCGCGAGACGGGAGGCGACCCCAGCCTGCCACGAGTGTGGGGCGCCGGAGGATACGGCGCAACACACGCTGGAAGTGTGTGCTGCATGGGGCCCGCAGCGGCACACGCTTTCGGCGGAAATAGGCGGAGATCTCTCCCTGCCGAGCGTGGTGATCGCCATGCTCAGCAGCGAGAGAGCGTGGCAGGCGGTGGCCACCTTCTGCGAAGCGGTGATGACGCAGAAGGAGGCCGCGGAGCGGATCAGGGAGAACGATGTTCGAGCTGACCCGCTCCGGCGCAGACGACCGGGGGAACGGAGGAGACGGTTTGCTCGTCTCCTCCCTCCTCCGTAGTGGGGTTCACTGGCGAATAGTCGGGGGACTCTTCGCCGGTTTGCACGGTTCTACACGTCTAGGTGGTGACCTTGGTGAGCAAGGTCATCCCTTCACAGGCGCTGAGGCCCGGTTAAGATCAATCCGGGCCTACCGCTGGGGCGAGATGGTAACTGCCAGCGCGACCCTGTCTTGTTCCACCTTGGCGGAGGACTGCTCACGGGGGGGTTTTAGTGGGTCTGAGCCCCACACGCCCCCTTCCGTCACCCCCGTGGCGGAAGGGAAGTGCACAGCATTTCCCCCACCCCAAAAAAAAAAAAAGGGAAAAAACTTTGAGGTAAGAATTCACGCCATAGAACGAGGAAGAACAACGATCGTTGGAGAAAGAGTGGGCAAAAAGCTTTTAGGTTAGAATGCAGTCCATAGAACGAGCAAGAACAACGATCGTTGGAGAAAGAGTGTCCAAACAACTTTGAGGTAAGAATGAACTCCATTCGACACCAATATGTGTCAACAAATCTGTGGGCCAGAATTTGAATGATCTCTTTTTTAGGATGTCATAAGTGATCAAGACCATTAGTAATTCCTCCACCAACAATACCTACTGATACTTGACAGTACAAAGCACAATGCAGCGCGTGCAACATCTTGCTCTGGCTAATAAATTATAATCAAAAGATCACAATATACTTTTGTCTTTCTTCTTGAGCTTTCCTTCCAGTATATACTTCAATTTTTATACTGGTATCAAGCGGTAACCTACAGCTAACCTTAATAATGGTTACCGGTAATGCTTATGCCCTCGGTAAGCGTAATTAGGGTACCGGTTCATAACCACCGGTACCGAAATTCATAATGGTTTTCAAGCCCTGAGTTCGACGCTGTAATGTGAAAGCATTTTTATACTTTTCAGCATGTGCTTAGGCTGAAGCGCGTTGTATCATTTTGAAATTACTGGGTGAATTGGACTGAGCAGTTATTTTTTCGGGATGAAGAACGCAGGCTTCAGAACATGAATTTTAAGAGTAATGGGTTGTACTGCAACTATCGTAAGCACGTGTGACTATTACTATTAGGCGAATCATAGCCGGTATAAAAATAAACTTATTCAATATTATAAAAAAAAACTGAATCGGGATTTCTGGCATCACACAAGATGAATTTGGTGCGTTGATTAATGTTTGTTAGACAACAAAAATAGAACGAAGTACAGAAGTTGTTCTTATCCGTATGACATGTATGCTTCAAACAAACATTCAATTCACTTTTTCCATTCTTTTATCAATGTAAATAAAACTCAACTATTCCAGGAATCTCGACAAAGCCGTGTTGACAGCTGGAAGACCTTCCAATCAGGCAGCGGCAAAGAGAAGAAAAAGAAGAAAATCCTCGGGTTCAAGCCGCCCAAACCCAAACCGGAAAGCAGATAACTCTCACTCTCTCGAATGTTCTACTAGTATAGCTTTGTTTCCATTAGAAATCTGCAAATAATGCAGACCCTGTTTGTAATATATTGAAAAATATATATAGTGGTTGAATATCCGAGAACCTTGCAAGAGTTTGCGAAACACTAATGATTCGTATTGTTAGCGAACATCTCATCATAAGCAATAGAGAATAGAATAAGGAACATAAATGAATTTGATTGTCTGATTTTCTTAGCTATTTTGTTCATTTTTGCCATACAATCGTCATTCCTCTATTGTTAAAACCTCGAATCTATAATGCTGCTTGTAGCGAAAAATATATAAATGAAATTCGAATGCAATCGGTGTACCTAAGAAGCGCTCGCAGCGGAGCTTGACTTGGCGGTCCTAACCGACCAATGTAAAGCAATGCTTGCTGCGGCCAGAAGTTGAATGGGTGACCGCTAGTGTCATTATTCAACTGAGCGCTTCAGTACTTCGGAAGGCACGTTAAGCCGTCGTCGTCGGTCCCAGTTGTTTGTCTTAGGAGAACATTCGTTAGTTATATTGTCGAAGGCCTTTGGGCGGCCTGAAAACTTCGACATGGGTTGGCCACTAGCCTATCCACCATGCTGCACTGTGCCTGCGTGGTGGATTGTCCCAACTCCTCTTTCTGAGCCGAAGCCTCGAGTCCCAGCAGCACTTAATGGGCTGATTATGTTTATACTAATATAAAGATACCGGCTTCACTCACTTGGTATTATGTCGGTTTAAGTCCGACGACTTTTCGAACGCGTAAGACGTTCTTCTTCAGGGAGTGTTCACGGTTGGAGATCGCGTCAGACGCGACATAATACCAAGTGAGTGAAGCCGTTATCTTTATATTAGTATAATTTGTGATACTCACGATAGTTTTCAAACTCTGATTATGTTTATCTATGCACTAACCAATTTTTATTCATATTGGGGGTGATAAGTCCGTCACTGATGTCCCTCTTGGGGTGTATTGTATGTATTGTACAATATTCATTTGGCATAACTTTTTCATCACATATTTTTAAAGCATAACTTCTGAAAGCATAATAATTGTTAAGCATACTATTCTAAAGCCTAAATTTACTTACGCATAATAATATTTAAGCATATTAAGAGAAAAAGTAATTTATGAAAATTTTTTGCATGCATTTAATAAAATACTTTTAGTATAAAAAATAAACATATTGCCGCCGCACCCTTCCCTGTTACACAATATATACGTATGTTTCCGTTGTGCTTTTTAATGTTTATGAGTGTACCTCTGAATTTCGACATGTTCAATACTTCAACAAGTCGCTTACTTCGAAAAAAAAACGTATATTCGACAAGGATTGTATTCCAAAAGTTCTGCGTTATATCCTTAACGACGTGCAGGTTAGCCTAATTCTGGCGCTTCGCCGGCTGCGTTGTGTGGTCACCATTCAAACTAACGCTCCTCGATTTTGCTCTGACTAGATACTCCGCTTCGTTCTATGGGAGTAATTCTCGTCGTATATATGTTCTGTCGAAGCAATTATGCCTAATAAACTATTAGACGAATAAACATTTTGGGCCTTTCTTATAAATGCTGTTATTCAGTACTGCGCAAAGAAAAAGGGTTCTGAGCTGTACTACGTAAATGACATTGAGATTTAAGTAATGGCCATATGTCTTATAGCTTTATGCAAATCAAATTATGGGGAAAACATTAAATAAATAATAATAACTAAATAGTATGCCAGAAAAACGATTATGTCAAAATATTATAACAAAAGAATACGTAATTCGTTATGCCAAATTAATAAAATAAAAACGAATACAAAAAAATATGTATAAAAAGGGATCCTTATGTAAAAAAACTGTTTATATACAGTTACTACCGAGATGACAGTTTAACGAACCACCGCATATTGGCATACATACTGAACGCCGTTCCAATGTGTAAGTAGATGCTGTTAATTCTATGCATACTGCGTGTGCTATTCATGCCGTCATAATGGCACATGTGTTTTGGGCCTATAATTTTTAGGCCATCAAAAGTCTCTCATTTCCTTTTGACCGCAGAGCGTCCCTACGTGACTAAAATTAATCTCTCTCAACTCGTGAAATGTAGGGGGTATCGATTCTTTGCGAAATATGGCTTATCCGCATCGCAACTTCTGATTGCTTGTTCAATGAGCTTGTTGACTTCTTCGCTTCTAAGCTGTCCTGATTATTTCAATTAGAATTTTGTCTTCCAGTGAAACTCAGAGTTGTGTTTGGGCTGTTCAGAATGTTCTTTTGAAGTAAAATTGTGGCAAAACCGCAGAAGTCATAAAAAAAGAATGAATTTAGAAAATGTGATGTTTTGGTGGATCTATGGCTACAGATTTTTCTAATAAATATGAACAAAATTGCGAAGAAAATCAGGCAGGCGGCTTGGTCGACGGCAGTTGGTCAAATTCGAACTTTACTTTGTATATTACAAAGTGCAAATTAATAACGGGGCATATCAAGGTCCGCCGGGGGTCTACGCTGGAAATGCTACATGTTTATTATTACCGTGTGACATAGGAATATAGTTTTCATAGTTTTATTATCAATGATTTGATGTGTAGTTGAATTGAAGCAGGATGGCTTGGCGTGTCCTAATACAAAAAAAGCGTTAATTACAATTTTATTGTACTATTAAATTATAGTTTGTATTGATCTGTTTACATTTTTACAAAATATCATTCCCTATTCACAAATCAAAGTGATTCAAAGCGATTCGTGCTAGGCCTACTGTATATGTTCTACTAGGTGATAAAATGTGGCATATAAAATCAGTCTGCTTGTGACCACGGTCAATGCAACTTGGTCGAAACGTCATGGTTAGTCAAAATATTGTGGTTGTGCGTGGTTAGACCCATCAAATAAAAATAGTCTATAAAAGTCTGTTTCAGGAAACACTTGGCAGGGACAATATTGATTTCCACAATACCTCTTTTTGTACAATCGCTTACTGTGCTTAATAAAGTTCATTTCCAGTGATGTGGCTTCTGAAAGAAAGAGTTCCTCTCTCTCCAGGAAGTCGGCCAACCTCAGTCCCCCTACGGTTTCGTTGCCGATAGCCAAATTGTCCCACTTTCATCTTATCGTCACTTCTCTTACATTGAAGTCACCTATTACAAAAAGGAAGTGATTTAGCGTGGTCGCTAAATTATCCAAAAAAGCGAGCTTGCCGGGGCCAGGGAGCCTGCAGTGCAAGTACCGTAATAGTCGTTAAATTTGTCAAATCGCTAAGATCGATAAATTAAAGAATCGTAACGGGCCGTAGCAAGTACGGAAGTCATATCGACGACATATACGATCGTCAAATTGTCGGTAGTATATCGATTATTACGAATTGTTTGCATTCCACAATGCGTCCTTTCATTTCTACGATCATTTTGCTCTTCTACGATCAAAAGAAGGCCGAAGTCTATTTTTTTATTGAATACTATCTGCGCTCCGCGGTTACACCCGCATGGTGATGGATGATGACGAAGTTGATGAAAATTATCCTGTGTTAATTCAGCGCCCCATCTACCTCCATGCCAAATTACATCGAAATTGGGCCAGCCGTTTGAGCGTAAGAGAATAATAACAAACATCCATTCATCCATAAATACAAACTTTCGCATTTATAATATTAGTGAGATCAACGGAACTAAACAATATCCGCATTCGAACTAAACAATATCCGCATTCCCGTCGCCTGTCGATAAACTATATCGAGGTCATTTTCAAAGCTGATAAAACAATAGTTAAAATCGATTAAATAGACAATCTCGAACGTAATTTAACAGTTCTATGCTAGGGTTACCATTATAATCGTAGAAACATATCGAATTTGGCTACCGATCGGTTTATTTTGTTACTTACTTGCAATGATCGACACAAGATCGATATAGCCAGTTTTTTCGAAGTATGACGAATTCAAGATTCAAATTTATCGATCGGTAAGTTCGGTAGTTGCACTGCTGGTTATATTAGCAAAATACTGAAGTAGCATACAAGTGATTTTTTTCAATTATTACTGAGGCAATTTCTCTGGTTTGTACATTAGTTGTGCCTGCTACATAAGAATGTGTTGGCGCTTTCACAGGCCAAGCCATCCTAATTCTAATAATTAACTAGGTTTTTTTTTAATTTACTTAGTTTTCATAGATTATTAGCAAACCATGGATAGAACTAAGGATAAATATGCCCGAGTAAGCGCTAGGCGAGCTACAAAGTTTTGCAATATGCATCACATGGATCGATGAACCAGGAAATCTTTGACCGGGTTTTAAAAACTGCCCTTATTACCCAGTGGCTTTTAGAGCAGGGTATTTCCAAACTACGCCCGCAAGCACGTATCAGAAGATGTTCATCAGTGAGCTACACATATAAACCTAACTTGCTGGTTAGTCCCAAAATAGATAAATGTGCGAAATTTAATACTGAATATATTCACCTTCAAATTTTCATAACTGTTCGCTATGATGAGCTCATTAGATCTTGGCCCCTGAGGCTTTGGGAAGCAGTATGCCTGGCTCATAAGCTAAAAAGTTTAGAGAACCCTGATCTAGAGCATAATTCTTCATTATCATTTTCTTTTAATTATACTTTATTCAATGTCCGTACCGAAGCGAAATATATTATATCCAGTCGAGATCGAGACAGACGTCAATCTGGCATTTGTCACGCTTGTCACATTGACGTCTGTCACCTTGACATATGTCTACGGAACAGCAGTGGCCTGTTTAGTTCAGCGATAAGTACTTTTCTATCAGTGCGCCCTTCAGTAACAGGTATGATCAGTGGTTACTACCAGAGCCATTGCCAGAATAAAACGAGCAATTGGTTAAAATTCTTTGAAATGGACTAGAGAAGTTATATTACACATGCGTTAAATATTTATAGCATTAATGTGAATGGACGCGCATGTACCTAAACACGGTTTTGTGGAAATCAAAAGTAAATATAATAATAAACTAGTTAGTAACCATTTTTTGATATATAAATAATGATTACAGGATGGATTTTTGAGACAGGATAATCGTTTTTCTGTACAAAATGTATGGGCATAGTTTTTGGCTATTTGTAACATTACCAGTGCTCAATCCTCAGTTGGCCCCATAGTCTTTTATCCCTATATGAAATAGGATCGATAGGCATAAACGATATTTTGGTGTTTTAGCCTTTATTTCGCTGACTACATTGTTTCAAAAGTCTGTGAATCAATCTCAAAAAGTTAGGAATCTTCTATGAACGTTTTCTTGTAGTTTACAACAGTTAAAGTAGGTACCTTCCTTTACAGCCCGTCTCACAAATCCATCCTGTATTAATAACTATGTACATACACATACAAATGCCTTCGATGATTCTAAATCGTTAACATATAAGAGATAAAATCAGTACTTACCATAGAAATATTCATATTACTGGATAGTTACCATGAATATTTTGTTTCGAGTTTCCGATATTTCGGCACTGTTACAAGCG
Source organism: Selenia dentaria (assembly GCA_917880725.1). Classification (NCBI taxonomy): domain Eukaryota; kingdom Metazoa; phylum Arthropoda; class Insecta; order Lepidoptera; family Geometridae; genus Selenia; species Selenia dentaria. The sequence goes on along the minus strand of OU862888.1, from coordinate 10,672,213 downwards.
CCTTGATTACGGATAAATACAACTTGCAACAGTGCCGAAATATAAAAACTCAAAGAAAATATGCATGACAACTATCCCGCTAATTGTAGCTCTTTTGCTTGTGCAGAAAACCCAACTAAACTAGCGGACTAAAATCGAATTATTAGTTGGCTGTTCGCTAAAGTACAATTGCGCATATACCTACATATCCTACGCGGTAACCCGTTCGAATGATCGCCCTTAAATGTGTAATTTCTATTCAATTGTAGGTATGTTCAACGCAGATTTACGGCCGGTGCCAATAATCTATCGTCGGATTACCCTACTAGAGATAGATATTTGACAGTATTTGTATGGATGTTATGTCACATCCGTAACATATATATCCTATCCGTAGTAAGGAAAACTGTGGATAGATAGATTATTGGCACCGGCCGTTAGTTGACATGTAACTTCGTGCTCTCTGACACGGTAATATTATCTTGGCACCGGCCGTTAGTTGGCATGTAACTTCGTGCTCTCTGACACGGTAATATTATCTTGGCACCGGCCGTTAGTTGGCATGTAACTTCGTGCTCTCTGACACGGTAATATTATCTTGGCACCGGCCGTTAGTTGGCATGTAACTTCGTGCTCTCTGACACGGTAATATTATCTTGGCACCGGCCGTTAGTTGGCATGTAACTTCGTGCTCTCTGACACGGTAATATTATCTTGGCACCGGCCGTTAGTTGGCATGTAACTTCGTGCTCTCTGACACGGTAATATTATCTTGGCACCGGCCGTTAGTTGACATGTAACTTCGTGCTCTCTGACACGCTGATATTATCTTGGCACCGGCCGTTAGTTGGCATGTAACTTCGTGCTCTCTGACACGGTAATATTATCTTGGCACCGGCCGTTAGTTGGCATGTAACTTCGTGCTCTCTGACACGGTAATATTAACTTGTCACCGGCCGTTAGTTGACATGTAACTTCGTGCTCTCTGACACGGTAATATTATCTTGGCACCGGCCGTTAGTTGACATGTAACTTCGTGCTCTCTGACACGGTAATATTATCTTGTCACCGGCCGTTAGTTGACATGTAACTTCGTGCTCTCTGACACGGTAATATTATCTTGTCACCGGCCGTTAGTTGACATGTAACTTCGTGCTCTCTGACACGGTAATATTATCTTGGCACCGGCCGTTAGTTGGCATGTAACTTCGTGCTCTCTGACACGGTAATATTATCTTGTCACCGGCCGTTAGTTGACATGTAACTTCGTGCTCTCTGACACGGTAATATTATCTTGTCACCGGCCGTTAGTTGACATGTAACTTCGTGCTCTCTGACACGGTAATATTATCTTGGCACTGGCCGTTAGTTGACATGTAATTTCGTGCTCTCTGAAGTCTCTGAAGTGATGTCAAATTACCCACCAAAAATACCATTCAAATGAATACAATCATATTTTTAGAATTGCCTGTCAAAGTGTTATACGAATGTTGGTTTTAGAGTGAACAGATAATAATAACTACCATAGTTTAGAGAATGTTATATTTTAGTTTGCTGTTTAATTTTGAGTGCTACACAAGTGAATTGCTACCATCAATGTGAATATTTCTAATGTTTGTGACCATAATCGTTGAAAAATTTCAAATTAGTACCTATTATATAATACAATTCAGCTTTAAACCTATTAGCAAATACTTATAAGTATGTATATTATCCTAAGGCTGGTTTTAATGCTCGTCCGCGCGTACCATCGGTCCTGACGGTACGCATAACCGATCGCCAGTTTGTACCGTTCAGTGCTCTCCTGATCTACCAAACTGGCCGGACTGGTACATTCACAAACACGTACACGAATTGTTTAATTGCTGCTTGCTATCTTCGTAAACTTATAAGGAACAGAAGACGTAGATATCACGTACACCCAATCGTCGCCCAAAGAGCACTTCAAGGGGAATTTATTTCATATTAATTATTGCGAGAAGATGAAGAAATTTATTTTATTACTGAATATCGATTAAAAGCTTTGATGATTTTTTTAGTGAAATTACAAGACAACTTAAAACATTTAAACTTATATTATGCCATGTTTGATAAAAGTTACTTAAATAAAGGTAACGATACTTGTAAAATCAAACAAATTTATTGAAGTTTTGTACTAGCAGATTAGATTTTTATTGACGATGATACACGCATCCGTACGGTCGGTCCACCGATCGGTGTAGCACTGAACGCGTTAATATGTTTATGTAGCGGGTTGGTTGACCGGAGGTACGCATTGCGTAGCAATATACGCGTGCGTACGGTCGGTCGAGCACTGTAACCACTTGTGAGTTTTCATACAAATGACAAGCGCGACCGACGTACGGACCGACGGTCGGTCGAGCACTGAAAGTGGCCTTATACCCCATTTACAATCTAACACGCCTTCATTTACGTGTACTACACGGCCAGATTTTTACTGTCGCAGCTCTACGGGTAGAAACCATCCATGCTTGCATAAGAGTAGGCCATCGTGAAAATTGATCCTATAGAAATTGGATAAATCCGGTCTTTCGCCAGCCCTAGACCCGTAGGGCTATTGTGTATCTCAGATGCTAACAAATGTCGATTGAAATCTAAAAAATGGCGGCTATAATGTCACTTAAGTATGTCAGCTCCAATTTTTGCTTACTAAAGTTATCAAATCTGATATAGAGCCGCCATTTTTCAAGATTTCAATTAACTTTTTTTATTATGAAAACTAACGTGGTTTGTACACATTTTTAATATGAAAAACGGGATTCACTCACGTAAAACACGGGATATGACACCAGCGATGAAGAAGCCTCCCGATGCGTTGCGCCGACGCAACAGATATGCCTCCTGCACGACATGATATCATCGCGCGCGCTACGTGCTGCTGCCCGCAATGCGAGGCTAGACGCAACCGCGAGCGTTTTGCACTCTCCTTGAAAAAGACCACCGGATGTGGTTGAAACTATAGTTGGAAAGATATGACTTTTTTACGTGAGTGAATCCCGTTTTTCATATTTAAAAAAAACTCAATTAACATTTGTAAGCAACTGAGATACATAATAGCCCTGCCGGTAAAAACAGTTTCATTGAAAAGAGGCCTATACTCTGGCCCGACACTTATGGAAGAATAAAGGGTATGGTATAAGTACGGTCAGCGACAAAAGTAGCCTAAACAAATCCAGAAATAAGTATACTATTAACTACTTCAAAATTAGTTATTTTAATTTTAATCCATAACAATGTTAATCGCAGCTTTAAATAGGTACTATTTACTTACATATAAAAAATAATTACCTTATTAAAGTTCACGAATTCACTGCTACTTTTTTCGCTAACTGTATCTATGAAAATAATGTTCAAATTAATATAAATATTTAGTAAGTCTAGTATTTTACCTCAAACTTAAATTGTATCTAACTGAAAGCTGTCGTCTATTTTGCTCATAATAAAGGACTGCTCACGAGGAAACTTTTTCGTTAACACACCTCAACAAAACACACCTAAACCCACTAAAGTTTATCTGGAGTTTATTCTACTATCCATGGAGATTTTGACCATTGGGGTTGACTTTTAATTCTTCGTCACTCGGAAAAGTTGGACTCATGCGAAAACTTATATGGATGTTATATAAGTTAGAATTTTGAGATGATGGACTCATGCGAACGAATCTCGGCGGAATCTTTTTCCGCTTATACTCAGTCCACTAAACGTCTCACGTCATAACTCTTTCGCATTCATAGCGGCGCGCTCGTGGAAGCAGCATCTGTCTAACAGAAGAAGCCCCTCTTACTACGTTTTTACGAGGATGCCCTACTAAGAAGCTTCCACCAAAACTGCGACCAGATGTGTTGCGGTTTATTGTACGGCGACAAGCCAGGAGCTTATATTTTATTTACTGGAGCCCGCATACCGTAATGCAACTTTTCTGTGGCGGACTATCAGTACGTACGTTTTCTAGAGTTCATGGTAAAGGTGATTGATTGACTACCCCGTTGGACTACCAAGAAAAACCCAGACAGATTCAAATTCCTAAGAATTGTATACAAAGCAAACTTTAACAGGAGAAAAAGTCCCGTTTAGTACATTTTTACGAGGGCGCGCTATCTAAGGAACTTCCAATAAAACTGTGATCAGCCGTGTTGCTGTTTATTGTACGAATAATACTAGCAGAGGGCATAAGTTACTGGAAATCGCAGACCGTAATGCAACTATTCTGTGGCGGTTTGACCATCATTGTGTACAGCGATTTCTACTGCTCATGGTAAAACTGGTTGACTATGCCATTTGGACCACCAAGAAGAACCCAAACAGATTCAAGTTCCTAAGAAAAATTGTTTGAAAACTACCTATACCTATAGGGACTATAAATGACGTCGAATTTGCGATATGCTGTCCTAACACAAAAGTGGTACATAACCAATAAAACACCTATATATCAGTAACGCGACTTTATTAGTCGCTGTCGTCACATTCCTCGACAATGTCGCTGGGTGGGCCGGGCTGTGCTGGTGGACCCCAATTCAAGTATAAACTGTTGGTCCAAATCATCATGCCCAGAGAGAATAGCCACCTGAAAATAAATTCAGTACATAACTAAAAGAAACTTAACGTCACGTCTGTAAATAGAAGATAAAATAGGAAAAATATTTTAAATGGTTTATAGGAAAGTAGGTATGCGAATCCAAAAGAGTTAAATACCCAACAGTCTATTCAAAACGATGCTATAAGCAATAAGCCTAGTAAAAAAATACTAGTGGGCACAGACTTATGAGATAGTACCTATATGTGAAAGAGATCATATATAGAGACGCTTATTATTGTAGTATGAGCCGCTGGTCCCGGGTTCGATCCCCGGACAGCTCAAACATGTATGTGCATATTGTGCATGAACATGTATGGGTGTGTATATGTATATAGGTAAATATTTAAGTAAGCAAGTATATCAGCCTTCAGGTTACCATAGTACCTACAGGCTCTGCCGTTTTTGGGACCTGAAGAAGTTGTAGCACTAATTCAAATTATATTTAGATCCACACAGTTCTGACAGATGGCGTTGTAACTTCTTAAAAAACTAAATTAATAAATCATAAATTGATTTGCATGAATTTTGGATACAACATTGCGAAGATAGTGCATCATATTATATAGGTACATAATATACGAGGGCGGGTCAATAAGTCCGTGACTTTTGGAATAAAACACAGATTTTTTGATAAATAAATCATTTTATTTTTCAACGTAGTCTCCCTTGAGCTCTATACCCTTTGTCCAACGCTTCTCCAATTTTTTTATCCCTTCCAAAAAATATGATTTGTCGAGGTCCTCAAAATAGGCCTTTGTTTGCGAGATGATTTCATCATTGGAGTCAAATCTTTTTCCACCAAGCCATTTCTTCAGGTTTGGGAACAAGAAGTAGTCACTCGGAGCCAAATCTGGAGAATAGGGCCATGAGGGAGCAATTCATAGCCCAATTCATGGATTTTTGCCATGGCAACTGCACATGTGTGCACCCTTGCATTGTCTTGGTGGAAAAGAAATTTTTTCTTGGCCAAATGAGGTCGGTTTTTTTTTCAAATCGTCATTGAATGGGTCCAATAAGTTGGCATAATATTCCCCATTGATTGTTCTTCTCTTTTGAAGGTAGTCAATGTGGATTATCCCGCGTGCATCCTAAAAAACAGTCGCCATAACTTTATTGGCTGACAAACCCACCTTGGCCTTCTTTGGCGCCGATTCACCCTTAGAAACCCACTGTTTTGACTGTTGTTTGGTCTCTGGTGTGTTGTGATGGATCCATGTTTCGTCCACGGTTACAAAACGGCGCAAAAACTCCTCCATATTGCGATTAAACAACGCCAAACCTTCCTGTGAAGTTGTTACACTTGCGTTTGTGATCGACTGTGAGCGCGCACCCATCTTGCGGAAAGCTTTCTCATGCCCAAGTGATCATTCAAAATTGAAACCACTGAGCCATGCGAGATCCCTACCGACTAGTTTGCCCGCGCAACAAAACTGCAAGGATTTTTGAGGTCCAAAGTGTCGGCGCAACAATTGTTGCAAGTAAGTGTCATGCGCGTTTTTCTTTTGTATATTTTTTAAAGTCATCCCAATGTTTAACCATAGAGTTTAATTCTTTAGCGTAATATATTTTCTTTCTATGGCAACACTACACACGGACATGTTCTATCTGTGAACTTTAAAAAAAAAATATAATCAATGTTTATATTTTCATCTGTGTTTTGGCGGCGAGGTTATGTTTTGTGCTATAGTTTTTAGTGAATTAATCGGGTTAAACTCATGATTTTGATACAAATTAAACATGAATATGATCGTGAATGTGTAAGGAATACTGTAAATATGTGATTTAGGTTCTAACATCAAAATTTTACGATATAAATTTGTCACGAACCGACAACACTCGGTAAGCTAATTTCTCATTGTTATGATTGGTTATAATTTGCTTTATTTTGAATAGATTATACTTTTACATTGTAAAATATCACAGAAATAATGTTGTCAAGTAATTACACCCACTCAGAATATGATAAATACGCCATATCATGTCAGGATCGATAAAAAATCGAAGTCACGTGACAGTTAAATTCGCTTGTACTAAAAATTCAAAATTTGTAATTTTTTTTTAAATATTTCTGATATATAATTATTCTTTGAAACCTAGTTTGGTTTGTAGGATTTCTAATAAGAATTCCAATAAAATAAAAAAACCAACAAGAAAATTTATATTTCATACAAAAAAAAATTTTTGGAAATCACCATGTATAAGTCTAGAAAATGGGCCCCCAAGTTGAAAAAAAAATCATTATTAGCCGAAATTTCAAAGTAGCTCTTATTTTTTATGTAATTATTAATAACCTAAGCATATGTTACTAGGTAAAAATAATATTTCTGTTCTAGACATTCAAAATATTTATAAATATCAAATCAAAGTCCTGTCTTGGGAAGCATTATTTATTGATAAAACTTAATTTTTGTGGTCAGATTGCAAGTTTTTTTTATGATATTATTTCTTCTACGAATTCAAATATTTGAATGTAATTAGATAGATATGTGTTTTTACTATTTAATTACCGCAAAAAACCTATAGGTATTAATGTAAAATTTTTAAATTACAATTTTTTTCCACATCAATTCTGATTTTTTCGGCTACGTCAAGTTTGTCCTCGTGTAACATAACATTTTACTAATACATTTGACATGAATGTTTATGTATCAGATTCCTTGGTTATTCAACTATCTCTGACAAAAATTTCGTCTCTTAACTCGCTATAGGTATGGCACAAGAGCCATTTATTCCCAACTCGGCGCAAACTTTTGACGCGGGCGCAGGTCGTAACACTCGGGAGCAATCACGAGGGCGCCACAGGGCTCCTTAGGCAAGCTAGTCGCTACGGCTTCCACAATCTCTTGCACTTTCAATCTTCGGTCGGCCAACACCATATCGTGAATTTTTTCGATTGTTTCGGGTGAAGAGACCTCAACTGGGCGTCCAGGACGTTCGGCATCTTCAGTGCTTGTACGGCCACAACGAAATTCAGTAAACCACTTTTTTACCATTGAAATCGATGGTGCAGAGTCCCCATAGTATTTATCAAGCTTAGCCTTGGTCTCGGTAATGGTTTTTTTCGCAAAAAAATAATGCTTAATAAGCACACGAAATTCACTTTTTTCCATTTCTTCCTCAAATTACTGGGTAGTCTGATAAAGATAGCTGTCAAACACAAACTAACTGACGCAGCAAGTTCAAATTTTGACAGGAGTCAACTGACAGATGCCTGTTGACAGGAGTAGTGTTGCTTTTTCAGTAAAGAGGTCAGAAATTCAAAAAGTCACGGACTTATTGACCCGCCCTCGTAATTCCCTACAAAATTCTGTCTACATTTGCGTGCAAATATTGGAATAAAATTTTTAGAAGAGATTATTAGCAAACCATTTATACTACGAAGAAATAATAGTCAGGAACTGTAACTGCGTTAAAAAAATGACCCAACAAAAGTTGTGTTCAAGTAGGCGGGGCTTAAAAGTCGTGTTCAGTACGTCATCAGTCGGACATTTTTCTTGCAAGCGAGCACACTTCAAATCTTCGCGTCTATTTTCATTTTTACCATTGAAAACTACAGTTGTGGATCATCATGCCAGCATTCGTTGTGAAGTGGTGCAGAAACAATACACGATTAAAATGTCCAGGGATCACTTTTACTAGTAAATAATAGCAAAATTATAATTATTCAAAGATGTTTGTTAACGTATTTGACGTTAACAAATCGAGATGGTCAATACTATGCAAAATAAAGTCAGTAAATTTTTATTTAATTTAGGATGTATTTTTTTCTTCATGACTAAATATTGAAATGTATGTAATGTGCAATGGTTTTGCTTGTTATGTTTTATTCTCGCTTGCTTGCCGATTCAATGCGGCAAAAGAAGTGCCTAGCTGCACTAAAGCTAGAAAAACAAGAGTATGACTGCCTGTGAAAACCAGCATAGTTATACTACGTTAATTTTGACTGAAAACAATACAATTATAGATAATAAAAATATTATGGACCATGTTACACAAAACCTACCTACCAGTTGGTACAAGTAAGTACCCACTGTTTTTTTAAATTATGTTATATAAAATATCATATTTATCTTTTGTGCTGATGATTTGTCACGAAGAAACATCAACATCTTTAAGAGCCTTTATTCTGCGCAGCGCTGCGCGAGTTTAGGTATTTTACATTAGCGAGTTACTTACTAGCGCGCCCTGCGGCAGTGGCCTTACCGCTTGAGCAAAATAGTGCGCTTTTTTTATCTACTTTGGTTTTTATGTCACAAATAGACGTAGGTCGAAAAGGTGAAATCACGCAGGACACATTTTATTTTTAATATCGACATTAATTAACATAATATGATAATTATTAATTAAGTACATGTTATCTATAAGAGCATAGACTAGAAAAAAGTAAGATTTAACTCATGTACCTACCAAAAAGAGATGAGAATAGCAAATAAAACAACCATCAGGTAGTTCCTGATACCAGTTTCTGGATCCAGCATCAGGTCCTGGTCACCAGCTAGAAAAAAGGTATCGCGAAGACGATTTATACGATCCCAAACACGGTGTGTCTACTATTAACCATCACATAGTTCCTGCTACCAGTTTCCAGCTCCAGCATGGATTCCTGGATACCAAGTATAAGCATAAGAAATTTGGTTAATAGTAAAATACTAGCCTCTCAAGGGTCGATGTCATTATGAAAATGAAATTTCTATTGTGTCTGACCCTTGATGCACTAGATGTCATATAAAACTATTTGTTAGAATCCCACTTAGAAATGTTACCTCAATAAGTATCAGGAAGTTTTGGTTGTGTAAGTGCGGGCGTCAGAACGATACGTCCTCTGATCTCTCTCTAAGAGGCCTCAGCCACGTCTGACGATTCGTGACTGGTGCGACCGAGTTTATGATTGATTTTAAAAACGTGTGTGTGTAGAAACCGCTCGGCAATAACAAACTAATAAACAATTTCTAAATGTAGTCTATGAAACTTGAACTTGTTAATTAAATAATGTTCTAGTACATCAGGTAAGAATAATTGACATAATATCCTATATCAATCATTATTATGTGACCCTTCAAACACTCAGTAAAAACGCAAATTGGCGCTTCCAAAGCGTTTACGCTCTAAAGAGATACTACAGACAATGAACAATAAACGATTGCCTACAGGTGGTATGTAATATAGGTAACTATATAGCATTAAAAAAACAGTTCATTGTTTGGTCAAATAAAATCACGTTTAATTTTTCAAGCTAATGAAAATTCACCCTCGGCAAATTTGAAAGTGGTTTACCTGAGTTGCAGCACGCGTGTAAACCAATCCCTGCTATCCTTCTGAATTTAAACCAATCACCGGACATGTCTATTTGTAACCTCGGAAGTAATTTGTATTTGGAATCATACGTTGTTTTGATTTAAAGGGCCACTTTTTGTGTGGAATTTGTTCTGAATTATGCTTCCTGACAATTATTTCTTCGTAGCATTTATATAAATAATAATACTTACATGAAGTGTCAAAATATCGACTGAGTAAATAGAAACAAATATATTAATAAAACGGAATTAATTAAAATCATTACAGTTCAAATAATCTTTAATGGAGTAAAACATTTATCTACGAGTAATAACAAATCAAATAGTTTTATCTTGAATAAATTTAAGCCACGTTGGCACGTACAATTTCGTCTTTGCGTATCGGCAAGATCTTTTAATTACTTCACAATGTTTAAGAAATATACTAGGATTATTTTTTACGAATATACATATTTCATACATATAAAGTAAAGGCACAGGTAGTACCTACTTTTAATGATTTAAAAAGAGGTATTTTTATGATTTAAAAACACAACTGTCCATAAAATGGGCACCGCATAGAGAACGTATACATTTTTTTTGTGCAACAAACACTCTGTCTACCTCCACTGAAAATCCCCATAGGATAATACCGTATCTAATATTTGAGGATACGTAGATATCCGTGGTAGGCCGATAGTGCTGCATCTACAGTTGTTATATGCCTAATTCGGTACAGTAGGCCTAGACAAAATTCAAACAGGCGTGTTTCCGCACACGCTACAGACAAAAATGTGTCTACGAACTTAGCGCGACGTCACGTGACTTTTGGGATTCAACATCTAAAGATCTTACATTTTTCAAATTCAACATTGTGGTCCAGAAAGACTTTGAAGTTGTCTTTTGGCGTTAACGATGACAGAAACATCGTTTGTCTTGGCCTGCAGGACATAAAAAAAATCTGTCTAATTTTAAACATAAATGTGAGGCTGCCAATTACAATATTTATTAATTTTATTCTTCCTAGAAAAGTTGTGCTGTCTAATTTAGGTACTTATAACATTACTGTCGAAATATGTATTTCGACAGTAATGTTATAAGTATATTATATAGTAATATTGGAAGTTTGAAATTCAATTTAATTTGTTTTACTCAGATCGACAGTCCAGTTATTTGTTATTAGCCAAATCAGTACATCCTGTAGGGCTTTCTCTGCCTCGTTTAAAAGACACGTGTGTCTTGACCTTTGACAATACAGTCAAGGTTCCTTGAATAGAATAGGTACCTACTTTAGTAGGATATATTGCAGCGTATACCTAGAGATTTGCGTCTCTTACTCAATTATTATTTACTTACTTATCTGAAAAATGTAAAGAATTATTGTAGACACAGATTAAACACCAAGTACCTTATGCAACTGATAAGGCGTAGAATAATTGTTACTGAAATATGGATGTGCGATGACCTACCCAGATTAAAGAACTCATACATTAGTAACGTGTAAGTTCTAGAGATAAACTATTGAGAGCTTGCTGATAAATAAGCAGGAAAAGTTGACAAGATCTCAGTGATGGAAACGGCCATAGCCGTCGAGTGTGGTATGATAACGTAGATCACTACTTCATAATCACGGGACATAGTTGTAAAAATATAAAAAGCTCTTCATGGTTTTAGGTATAGCTTAGCGTACCTTCGATACATGAATATGAAAAAATAGTTATTAAACGGACATGGTCACTAATGCAAGAATTAACTTTAGAAACGGGATATTTATTATGTATTTTATTTATTATGAGCTCTCCATATTTCGAATTTTAATATCGAGAGCTCAAAATAAATACAATACATGGCAAACATATCCCGTTTCTAAAGTTAATTCCTGCGTAGAAATTCTGTTTTATGCGTAATTACTACGTACTACTCACCAGGCAGCTCCAATGAACAGAACTTTGTTGTAATAGCTCTGTTGGTCCTTATACCAGGGGTACCAAGGCAAGCAAGGAACTGGCAACTCATTCATATGGGCGTCGCAACGAGCTGAGAAATTAAGAAATAAGCAGGTAGGTACTTTTACTTATTTATATAAAACCATGATGAGATACGAGATCGGTTCTGAATTAATAAAATATAATACTTATAAAGAAATTTTATTTTTTTATTAATAGTGTTTGTCCATGAATCATCTTAATTGATGGACAATGATGATGCATTTGAAACTGGTGTCACTCTAACCCAGGATGGCTTAGGATGGCAGCTGGTTCTCCAGGAAAACCGAATACTGGTCTGAAATCTGTAAGTGCTTCTTGACTAATTTTGAATCGGTAGTTGACGGTGGTAAGGTAATAGAGTCGAACGAAGAGTCTCTAGAATAAGTGTTCTACTATGCCTTGGCTTTCACGACGATAACGGTATTAGGTACCTACTTACCTATATCTCCAACGAAATCTTAAATCAGAAGTAAGGATCGAAGCTGTGACGGGCCGATCTTTAATACTCGTATTTTTACTTATTGTTTTAACTATTACTATCATATATTCGGATCATCATCATCGGTCTACAGCAGTCCACTGTTTGATACGAAACTAGGTACTTATAATCCGCTTACATGCCAGTGCCGCCAAGAGCACAATCAACGTGGATCTGTGTCGAATCATAGTAGGTAGGTATGTAAAAGATATTACAGTTTTTTTATTTAAACTCGGAGACGAGACGTGCAAGCGCTCGCCTGATGTTAGCATAACGCTTAGCCATTCCCATAACAGTTCGGGGATTGATATCCAAATTTTAATTATTACCACTAAACAAAATTTAGAGATCATTCCTAGAGCCCTGCGGCAGGTCAGCGTACGGTCTAAAAATCTACAATAGATACAACATACATACGTGGTCTGCCAGTTGTAGGATAATTCCTGACTTGAATGAAGTTTACAAAGTGCTTTCTCAGGGATAACAATTTCAAGCTCATTTTTATAAAAAAACTTTATGAAATTATTTATATTCTATCGGTTTTTATGCACGTTTCGTGATATATATTTGATCTGTTAGGTTGACAAGACATTGTCGTTTTCATATCTGCCAGTTCCTACTTGGATTATCATTCAAAAAGTTTGTTAACAAAGATATAGGACGTACCTACCTATAAAGATGTCGTTCCCATAGATAATTCCCTTTTGTGTGTCGTTCTGTAGCAGGGAAGTACCTACCTACATAGATATATCACATCATAAGAATCGTATAGACTGTGGATATACTTATTATATATCCACTCAGACAAAATAAAAAAAGTCAAGACAGAATGTTGTGAACAGAGAAGTGAGGCCGGGTGAAACTACGCCTCGGCGTGTCCATACATATTTACATACAAAACCTACAACGAAACTACGCCTTGGCTCGTCAGTCGAACTATGGCGGCGCGTGGAAGCAAGACGAAAGTTTTAATTATCATTTAATTTAAATTTAATAATTATTGATATTTTTTTAATAACTTTAAATTTATTTTTATTACCATGACAGTACCTAGTCAAGCACATGTAGTTTAGAAAACCGGCCTCACTTTTCTGTTCACAACATTCTGTCTTGACTTTTTTATTTTGTCTGAGTATATCCATATATATTTCCTATTATATATCCATATTATTGTATCCATATATTATTAGGTATAGTCTAAATAGGGCGAATTTTTTTGCCTACCTATTTGTACTTACTACGCACAACTATTTTAATAATTCCATGGTCGGTAAAGTTTTTGTTTTCGGCTTACCTTATTACGTATTTATGGCGATAATTACCACGAAAATTTGTTTTAAAATGTCCGTGTAGCTTACCTGTACCTTTCAAAATGTTTTGAATTACTACGTACTTATTTATATCTAACGACCGTCTTCTACGTCCTATCCTGTAAAATTTATATCTCTGTAAGTCGAATCATGGGCCTCATATGTAAGCTCAAAGTCGCACAACGAGCTATGGAGAGGGCTATGCTCGGGTTTTCTCTAAGTCTACATGATCAAATAAGAAATGCGAAGATCCGTAGAAGAACGAAAGTCACCGATATAGCCCAGAAGATTAGCCGGTTAAAGTGGCAGTAGGCAGGGCACATAGCACGCAGAACAGATGGCCGATGGGCCATGGGGCCGGAAGGTTCTAGAATGGAGACCACGGACCGGCAAGCGCAGCGGAGGTCGTCCACCGACACGGTGGATAAACGACCTGATAAAGGTTGCAGGACGACATTGGATGCAGGCCGCTTCCAAACGGTCCTTTTGGAAAATGATGAGGGATGCCTATATTCAGCAGTGGACGTCCTACGGCTGAGATGATGATGATGAAATGTAAGTAGTAATTTTTAAACTTTCGCGATGTGAACACATATTTACCTATATTATATTAACGGGGCGTAATCGCGTTAGTAATAGTATTTATTTACCTCGACGTCTCGATCAAGTTGCATTGATCGTGGTCACGAGCGGACTGAAGAGGCGGGTGTCATTGTCTTGAAGGATGGAGATACTTTTTAATATACCCCCAACAGTTGTGATAAAAAGTCTTTGTCCCGACACACAACACTAACGATATCGACAGATTTTTCTGAGACATTGACGACACATCTGACGACAAGTTTTAGTATTAAAGACCGATAAGGGAAACGCCACTGTGATATTAAACTCTGCTGAGTATGATTCAAAGCTACTATATTTTGTTGGATAATAGAAACATCTACAGACCTGTATCTTAAAACCCTACAGCCAGAGCACAGATTACTGAATAAGAATGGCCAGAGTGACACGTCGTGTACGAGCTGTAATAAGAGACTACAAATACCTTTTTTCAGAAGACGTGTATGAACGATTGTATAAACCTAAAGTCGTGCAACCACCGAAATTTTATGGTTTACTTAAGGTACATAAAACCAACGTGCTATCGTAAGTCAGGTAGATTCCCCGACTTATTATCTTGCTAAGCACGTTGCCTCAGTGCTGCAGCCGTTAGTAGGAAAAACATCGTCTTTTGTAAAAGATTCTCGCCATTTCGTTAAAATCATCGAGAACCTTATACTGGAACCAGACGAGATAATGGTGAGTTTTGACGTGGAGTCACTTTTCACTAATGTTCCAGTAAAGGAGTGTATCGAAGTTATAAGGGACAAGTTGAAGCAAAATCACCTCTCAGAAAATTACATAGTTCTACTTGAAAACTGCTTAGAAGGTAATTACTTCTTATACCGCACCCAACATTACCTCCAGGTGGATGGTGTTGCTATGGGCAGTCCTGTGGCACCAGTAATGGTAACATCTGGATGGAGCATATTGAAGAGCTCGCTGATCTACATTCAGCGCCCGTTAAGGTGTGGAAACGATACGTGGACGATGTGTTTTGCGTCATGAGAGGTAATGAACTAAGCGTAGAACAATTTTTGGATCATTTGAACTCCATCCATCCAAACATAAAGTTCACTTACGAACTCGAAGTGAAAAGAAGCTTGCCTTTCCTGGACGTGAAAGTGATGGCAAAACCAGATGGCTCGTTAGGACATTCTGTTTTCAGGAAGC
This sequence comes from Selenia dentaria, assembly GCA_917880725.1. Classification (NCBI taxonomy): domain Eukaryota; kingdom Metazoa; phylum Arthropoda; class Insecta; order Lepidoptera; family Geometridae; genus Selenia; species Selenia dentaria. The sequence continues at coordinate 10,656,815 of OU862888.1, read as the reverse complement.
CCACACACACTGACAGATATTTGAACGACACATCTCATCACCACCCTCGTCACTTACAGTCAGTTCCAGGTCCCTATTAAACAGAGCTCAGGATCTCTGTGACCCTGAACATCTAGCTTCTGAAATAACGTTAAAACGAAACGGTTATAAAGTAAGTAGAGAAGTGCGTTCTTCACGCAGATTTAAAAGGAACAGAGTAGAAGTCGAGAGACAGCCGGCATTTTTACCGTATGTGAAAGGGATAACAGATAAGGTTGGAGCAATACTACGGCAATTCTCCATAAAGAGTGTTTTTAAACCCTTATATAAGTTGGCAGGATGTGTCAGGTCACCCAAGGAGAACATACCATTCCAAACACCGGGTGTGTACAGAATTGATTGTAGCTGCGGTAGTTCGTATATTGGACAAACTAAGCGAACCATTGCTGAACGAGTCAAAGAGCATATTGCAGCTGTAAAGAACCGCCACATAAATAAATCTGCGATCGCTGAACATCTGCTCGAGTCAGGACCTAATCACTGGATTGAACTTCACGACCCCAAAATTCTCTCAACGGATCGTCACTATTACTCGAGAATGGTACGTGAAGCGGTTGAGATTAAAAAACACCGTAACTTCAACCGGGAGGATGGTTTCAAACTGTCGGCAACATGGAATCCAGTGATTAAAAAGTGTTCCCGTCGCGATTTATCCTCAAAAAAATCTGTCGACATCGTTAGTGTTGTGTGTCGGGATAATGACTTTTTATAACAACTGTTGGGGGTATATTAAAAAGTATCTCCATACTTCAAGACAATGACACCCGCCTCTTCAGTCCGCTCGTGACCACGATCAATGCAACTTGATCGAAACGTCGAGGTAAATAAATACTATTACTAACGCGATTAAGCCCCGTTAATTTAATATAATATAAATAAATGTAAGTAATAATAATAATGATACAGCAAGGATGGCTTTGTGACGAGCCGTCGGTGAGTGGCGACACCGTGGACCCTGATTCTCCCTGGGGCTAAATGAGACTCCTGACCCGCGGCTGCCTTAATTGGGCGTATGGGGGTGGATACGCAAGGGCAAGTAACAAAAAGCTCCAAGGTGGAAGTGTTAAAGGGCATAACACCGGTAGTAGCGCTCTAGTGAAACCGCAGCACACCTCTCGACACCCTTTAGCCATCCAAACTAACGTTGTCCCTTTTGTCACTATTGATTGTGGCCCTTATTGGGGGCCCGGTTAGACAGGTGGGGTGCAATTCACCACCTACCTAAATATTCAAGATGAGATTAAAATTGGCAGGTGCCGTAGCATCGTCAATAGCCATTTCCTTTATCATTTAAGAGTTCATGTCAACAGCTCTACTATGTTACCAATTTTTGCAATAGCTATACCATTTCACCTTCATCCTAAATGTTGTTTGTGTACTACATTGTACATTTTATACCAAACAGGCCTCTAAGTGTTGAATACAGCCCCACTTATGCCTTTGCAAAGGACCGGATAACAAATCCGTGATCAAATGAATAAATAATTATAATAATCTGGCACTAAGGAACAGCATTTATAGATAGAAGGAACCGGCAGATAGTTGATAGCATTTTAGATTTTTGTCAGCGTCTAAAAGGACTTTGATAAAATCGTTTATCGTAGAAATCTTGCAGTAGGTACTTACGTATTTACATACTTACCACAGTTACCACGGATATAGGGAGATCCTTCCTAGATCCGTGATACATAGGTACATACCTTGGCTTCCAGACACAGAGGTAACGCATGGCCACGAGTATTAAAAAGATTAGCCGTAAGTTGTGACGATAAATCTCCACTGGATCATGATTACATATCATTTTGACATTTTAGAATACTTATTGAATTAATTTCTATTCATTTTAAATTCGGTATATTTTATACACTTTGCACTACGATGTACGAGTAGGTAGGTATTTACATAATGATGACACTAGCACTGTTTAATATTCCCAATTCCGTGACTTTAACTACATATATTCTTATAATAACCAACTTTATCATAAATCAATGACTTTGATACTTGTAAAAGTGTCATAAAAATGTTCAGATACAGCCTCTCAGTACAATAAAAACTCACCGAATTGTAATAAAAAATCTGTGTTACAAAGCGTTAAATATTCTAAAACTTTTGCTATAAAAATCCCTCATGGCTCTAATACTTTTGGGTGGAATAGCTAACCAAATAATATTATTTAAGTTCTTGACTCGGCTTAAGGTACCTACTTTAAACCTATAGACTCTTTAGTCTTTACATAATTGTAAATACGAGTACTTAAATAGACACCTGCCTCTCCACCAACATGGACTTAGGAAACTTCTATTAACTATTCTAGAAACTATTTAATTCTTTTTTCAAAGATACGGCCTAGCACGAACTTTGCGTAATCGTTGATGTATACAGTACAAACTATAATTTTATCATTCCGGACCCAAGATAAGATCTGATACCCTTAGGGGTGCCACGGGAACTTGGATTTGGACCAGTGGCACCCCTAGGTCAATTAGTGCAGTGCTTTTAATATGTGATTTCGTTTTTAATTCTAACTAGGTATTCGTGTTGATGGATGATGATGATGCTGAATCAAAATGTATACCTAGCTAATAAAAGGATTTTAAGGGTGGATTAATTTTCCGAATAGGTCCAGTAGTTTCGGAGCCTATTTAATTCAAACAAACAAACAAGCAAATTTTTCTTCTTTATAATATTATTATTAATTAATTAATATATAAGTATTAGTATAGATTATTATTAAACCTTTTTTTTTTACACACAGTAAATAAGTTTCCCGGTGTGGTCTTAGAGTACACTAAAACAAAGTCTGAAAGAAGAAATGTGGGGCTAACAGCAGTTTTACTCCTTCTTCCACCTGATACCATTCGACAGGCTTTTGAATAGGTATACATATTATATCCGAATATACTGTCATATCATATGGAAAAAATCCATAGAACATTTTTGGCTCAGCGTAGTCTTTGGAGACCGTCACAGGACGAAATAGGACTCCAAATTAAATAAATTAATCATAAAATATACGGTGTTCGTGATGCGTTTTCTAAACGTAGATTTAATAGTGCAATTGCAATTTCTGAACAGAGAAATAACATCAGGCCTCGAATTGGAGAAATGCGTTAAATTCAAATTAGATTATTGAAAGTATTTTGTACTGGTGTACCCACACTGGTGTGTGTATGTATCTGTCCCATCACTATTCGATTGGTGTATCCACGGGAACTAGTAAATAGGACCCGTGATACCACTGGTACACAGATGTATGAATATCAGGACCTGGAGGTGCCACGGGTCCAAAGCCAAGTTCCGTATCTTTCAGGGGTATCTTGGGTCCGGAATGCATTTTATTTAGTACGCACAGATGTGGCACAGATAACTCATAGTTTGTATTGTACCTACACCTACGTCATCGATACGATTGAATTTCATGCAAGGCTCACTGGAGAGCAAATGCTGATCTTTTTAGTTACTTAGGACTGCTTTCAGTACTGCCGTGTGATTCTCTAAGAGCAAACATCGTTGCATCTTTGACAACATCCGTGAAACAAATGACAAGAAACGTTGGAAAACAACCTTATGTACAAGGACGATATCTCATAAAGTATCTGACATCAGTGAGCTCGTCGACGAACGCAATTAGAATCATTAGAGAATCGCACGGCAGATCGCCGTCAAACTATGACATTTTAATTAACATTGTAATACAATCCTGCATATTTAGTGAACTGTCGTGCGATTCTCTAAGAGCAAACATCGTTGCATCTTTGTTAGCATCCTTGAAATAAATGACGATAATAACATGAAACGTTGAAAAATCAACCTCAGGTCGATATCCCAAAAAGTATTTGACGTCGGCGAGTTCGTCGACGAATCATTAGATAATCGCACGCCTTATTATAATTCAAAATACAAAAATTCCGTTATCTACTTTTTGCATTTTAGTAAACTATATAGAAAATAGTTATTGGTATACAGTATCTAGTGACCCCTACATTGAATTTTGGAAAATACAGTATCAGTAGAATACAGCGTGTAACAAAAAGGGTGGTAGGTAATACTGACAGGTGTTCATAGTGCCTAGTCAGTCATGGCAAAGTATCTACGTTTAAATAGCTTATTTTCTTCAGGACACAGTTAAACAAATATAATCCGAAATTTCTTGGACAGCTCTATTAGACATGCCTATTCTTGGAATACGTTGGGGTCATTGCGCTTTGCAATTCCCAAGCTACCTATTCATTCAGCTCTGTCCTTACCATGTATGCGCCCTCTCCCCGCGCCGCACCCCAACCCAGGGCCCAGCTTACGTTCTTTGTTTAACTAATCTACGTTCTGGAGTTCATTATCCTCTTTGGCCAAGTTTTTCAGGGATGAGTCTGCTTGAGTATTAGAACAACTTTGGTTAGTCATAACTCGAAATGCTACTTCCTGGGCCGTAGTAGTTAGTTCCCAATTGTACCTATGCAAGCTTCTGCGTTTGTGGTTTTAGTATGGTTCGCTACCCATGCACACACTGGCTTCACCCACCGGTGGATGGGTAGTTCCTTGTATAATTCCTGTTTACCCGTGTACCCACTGGGTCAAGGTTGGAATTATTACTACACCTTTTCGTTACACGCTGTATATTTAATAGCTATATATTCTACATAATCTCGTGCGTACGCACGTTCGGCACGTTTTTAATAGTAAGATAATCCACCAAGTCTCTTCATAATAGTTGATAATGGTATGAGGGATGGCTGATTGATGATAGTAAGTATCTAAGCTCAAGTCAGTTGAACAAAACTAAAGTTTAGCACTGCGGTCGTCAATCCGAGACATTCGGTTTTGACTCGCATTTGCAGAGTTTTACAGTACATTCTAACACAGTAATCTAAACACATTGCAACATGGCACAGAATCATACAATATGGCACCTAGGACCAAACGCAAGACGGTATGTTGAGCGAGAAGCCTACCACGCGGGCTTACTCGGATTTCTTATGATTTTTCTTTTTTTCAATTCTACCCGACCACAAAACTCTATGACTCCAACCTCACGATAATTCATAGTTTGGTTTATATTAGCCATATAGGATATAGGAAAAGAATAAAACAACAAAATCAATTTTGAAAACAATATCAAATTTAATACATAAATAATATTTATGTACTACTACATAAATGTTTTCGCCTATAATATTTACACTATAATATGAAACACATCATTTCATTCTAATTTTATCTAATTCACAATTTCTTACGCTATAATAGTATATAATAAGCGACTGAAAAAATCAACAAAATTAACATTACATATGCCATAATTAACATTAATGATGAACATAGAAAAATTTAAACATTTTACAAAATAATTTACACATTTTCTTCAGCGGGACGTGCCCAGTATTCCTAATACATAATAACTAACATCGCAATAACCATCATCTAATATTAAAATATATTATCTATTACAATCTATAATTTGAAAACATAATAGGAGTTGTATATCCCATAGGGGTGTGCGCGCATCTGTCCGCCCGACCGAATTGAAGTTTTCATAAAATCGATTTTTTATACATTCACAAATGACGATTATGTCACAATCCCAATTTCTAAATCATGTTTTGCCATACACACTAAAGTTCTAATACAGGCTTGTGAACATTGTATACATGTCTTATCTCTTGGAGTTATGGTACCCTGGTACCTCTAACACAGTTTGATATTATTAAAAAATCTGACGGAACTCTTTTGAACTCAACATTTACTTTTTTTATTCTGAACTTTTTTGGCTATATTTTGTACACGATTTTATATAATATATATTTATGTCTATTCCAGAGATGGCATTAATACCAATTAATGGAGCATTACGTCGTAACAATATTCACTTATATTTTATTCCATTCCATATATTTTAGTAAAAAAAACGATGTTACTTAATGGGTGTTCCATATTTTTCAAAAACGTACGATGTTATGCTCACTAATTGTGTGTTTGTCTAATGTTTGTTTCGGATGACACTACACGGCAATATTCAATCCCATAGATTTTACACTTACACCAAGCAATTTTAAACATCTAAATTGCCCGTAACACCTTTCTTGCTTTGTAATAAGTATGTAATCTTCTTACTCATAACATATACTTGGAACATTTAGACATTTAAATAAAAATGTCAGTGAAGAAATGAATGACCAAACGTTTATTTTACGAAATGATGTAACATATCAATATACCTACCAAATAGTTACTTAGATACATATTGTTTAACAATGATTATAGATAGGTATAAAGGCAAAAAATGTGTAATATGCCTATTGCTTATTAGGCTAGTAAGTAAGAATAATGTACACTGGGTACGACATTGTTTTGTTATGAGTAAGAAGACACAATACAAGACTATAAGCACAACCCCTACAATGATTCCACTAATTCGCATCAACGCTAGGTTTAATGGAACATAATTCGGTCCATACTTAATTGACCACATAGATTGACATCAGTGTCTCGTCACAATTACTTATTTATAACATTATAATTATTTCAACAACCATTTATATATAAACTAACATCCTAACACTAATCATGAGATAACTCCGAAGAGGTTGATCAATCGTCTACAACATTCAATACGTATTGTTGATGTTAAATCGTTTATTATTCGATTTTACGTATTTATATTTGGCAATTGGTTCTTTACACACACTTTATAGAAGGCAAACATACATTTCGATGAAGGTGACTTTAAAAGTCAATATAATTATCTATCTACATTATAAGAAAAATGGTGATCTTAACTCGAATTTGCTTTAAAACAATTATACGATTGTAAAATAAATTTTGCTATCCAATAATGTAACTTAAAACATGCTGTTAGAATAGCTATAGCACCATTTATCAGCTGCTATTATACGTACTAACAATGTATAAAAGCAGTGATCAAATAAAAAGTGCGCTATAAGTGGTATAAGTGCGCGGTGTATGGATATTCAGTGTCTTGGAATTCGATAAAAATGGACGCCAAAAGTACAAAATTGACTTATTTATACACATACTAAATGAACACTTATCGGCTAAAACTATCACAAACAGTCCACTGAGGTATTTAACAAAAATAGCTAGGTAGATAGGTACACTTACTTCGCAGTTAGCGGGTTACCGCCAACTTCTTATAATGAGTAATTCTGAATATTTTTAATGAAGCTTATTGAAATGTTTGGGACTAGATATCTGACTATAAGTTTGTTTGTGCGTCTATTTTACACTTTCCAACAAAATTTGAGCTTGTTACATTAGCAGGCACTACTTTTAGCATTGTTTCTATTTTAATCTAAGTTTTACACAATCAATTAAACATCGATTGGATGTTTTACAAATTATTTGGACCTACTCTTATTTTCTTTCTTTTCCTTCATCTCTATCACTCTCGTTACATAAGTAATTATTTTTACTAATTTCATACTTATGAAACATACAATAGACCAAAAAGGTATATTTTTATAAATCTCTCACATTGACATCTAGATGTTATCACTAAAGAGATAAGGTGAAAAAAATAAACAAAACATATAAAATTTTATAATTTATATCATATTGTTTCAAAATAAATGTTTTGTCTAATGCGAGTGATTCGACAATTTAAGCTGTACGCCCTTAAAAGGTTTGCTAATATGGATATTTTTGTAGCGACTTTTGCGAAGTGCTAGTTAAAATTAAGAATATACATATAAAAACATTCGCCTAGTTTCTTCTATTATTTGCTAATTACATTAAGTGCGGAAACATTTTTTTTAGTTTGTATGACTTGATTGATACAAAAATATCCACGGTTAAGCTTATGCAGCCAATATTCAATAAAAATGCTCAAAAATATAATATTGTTCAGCCATAAAGAGAAGTAGATAATGGTAAGATATTTGGTTTAAAATGGCATTTTTGAGATAATTAAAAGTAATGTATAGGTATAGATACTATGGCATTTAAATAAACTTATCTTAAATTGGTATTACTGGATTGGGATTTCATTTTAATCTAAGGCATCTTCATCAAATGTATTAAAAATGTAGTTTATTTGGATCATAAACTACTTTCACAATACTTTCATACAAACAGCTAACGACGTTGGCCCCAAAGATTACGGAAGTACCATAATCTAAGTTTGGCCCGTTCACAACAATAAAATTAGTCTTAGTAAACACATTTTTTTGGAAAACATTGTTTTATCGTACAAAATCTATTACACTTTATAAAATATGATAGTGATACAAAATTTTGAACATCAGATTTAAATATTTCCGACAATTTAACCCTAAGCGTCCGTCTAATTGAATAACTGGAACTAGTTACTTAATTAGCTATACATATATTAAGCCGGAAATATTTTCAAAATCAGTCTGTCGTGCCTACACATATAGTTAAAATGAAAATCCTCAGGGGACAACTTAAACTTAATATGGAAATTTTTCACAGGGCATCTTCCAATTTAACGCGAGGTCACAGTAACAATGTTTAACAAATATCACTTCAATGTCACTCTTTGATCGTCGATTTTGCCAATCGATAACAGTTTTAGAACACTTATCAGTCTCCTAATTAAACTGGTCGTTACAGATTTGGTTCGTAATTGTGATGAATCGTTGTTTAATTTAGAATTATTTTGCAACTGGTTGCGCTTAGCAATGGCGTCATTGCAATCGGTTTTTCTGTTGAACAGGTCCGTCTGCTTTTACAATTTATGAGGTCCATCAGCTAAAGAACTCCAGTTTTTTCATTAGTAGTTCATTTCCAGAACCTGTGAACAATAATAATAATGTTATTTTATTTGTAGGTATTTCAATGAGTAACAAAAATCATAACAGGACAGAGTAAGTACCTATAGCTCACTGTGGTAATAACTGAACATTACATACATTCTTGGCTCAATTACCTACATAACCTGATCTGTTTACAAGAAAAAATGTACCAATTAAATTAAACGGCATAAACATAATCTGACACGAATGCACGTGTTGACCTGCCTCAACATTCAATATGAAACCTAACCGATTAGCGATCGGAAACCCGAAACCCCGATCAATCCATCCAATCAAGTTCCGACATAAAACACCCGTCAGCCGAGGAGCAAATTGTATCGTATCCATATCGTGTAGAAACAATTTACATCTTAATTAATTCCATGGCAATAAAACCGTTTGACAGAGATATCTTAGTAATCTCGATGTGATTCTCGCCAGCGTCTGTGGATGTGGATTATCAGCGTTTCTCGGTTCGGGCGAAGTTTCTGCTGAGTTCGTCGAGTGTAAATCGTAACCTGCCCGACATAGTGACGCCGTCGGCGGCCCCCGCACCCCGCGCCTCGCAGGTGACGACCTTTTGTGCGGCCGAAAATATCGATGTCGATGCTTTGGAGCATTGTACAGTAAGTTCAACAATTTCTGCTGTAGAACCAAAAATATTGCTATGATTTGAAGTACGATCTATTATTAATAGTAGATTAGTAGCCAAGGACAGTAAGGCATCAAATGCAGCTCTAGATACTCGTATTTAGGCTATATTTATTATAGTTTGAAGGTGCAATTGATGCTTACACCCGAGCTGACTACTCTGCTTTACATCTCGATTGTGAGGTAAGTAGAAAAAAACCGGCATTACAAAAATAAAATTGATGACTATTATACTCATACGAAGACAAGGCTGAATAGCGAAGCGACCTCTTTTGTCATTGGGCTGAATGCATGATGTCTATTGCCAGTATGATGGATAGATGTACGCGAACTTTTTGAAAGAGTGAAGTGTTATTAAGCGAATCCAGAAATTCCGTAACGAAAATAACCTAACACCCCCACTCCGACTCCATCTATCGATGAATAGCAGAACTTTTAATGACTTTTTGAAATATCACGCTTGTCTCTTTAGTTCAGCAACTCGCCTCTAGATGGCATTGGTTAAATATGTATAATTACATAAGTTGATAAAAACAGCTATGCAATAGCTTTACCGCGGCAGTCTCCGAGTGCCACACGTCTTTTTATTTTTAATTACTTATCGCCCTAGGGCTTTTCTAGCTACATTATTACCCTAGAGCGCTAATTGGTCACCTACAAGCCCCATTTGGGGGTAATAAGGACCTACTTACCGAATATGAGAGATGTAAAAGATAGAATTTATCATGAATATTTTTAAAGTAATGCATTCTCAAAATCACATAAATCACACAATATTTATTTAAATAAGTGATCGTTGACATAAAAAAATATCATCCGCTGACGACCATTTACTTAATTCTATAATTTTTCATTCGTTCATTTAAACCATTATTAATTTGATATTATAATAATTATAATTAAAAAAATATCCACGGTTAAGCTTATACAGCCAATATATAATAATATAATATAATAAAAATGCTCAAAAATATAATATTGTTCCGCCACAAAGGGAGGAGTAGATAATGGTAAGATATTTGGTTTAAAATGACATTTTTGAGATAACTAAAAGCTATAAATAAAGTTTTAGCTTTTATATAATTTCAATAAATAATATAAATGATGCAGACGAGCACGCACGCCCAATAACGCATCACGTACTACTACTACTACCTACTACTAGTCTACTACCTCCTAAATTTGTTTGGCGTTAAACAAGCGGATTGCCATAAAACTGAAACTTTTTTACAATACTTATGAAAGAGAATTTCATATTGTACAGATCCCGCCTGATATTGTATGTATGAAAATAAGATTATGTATAAATTTTGGGGGTTTTCTATTAATCTCCTAAGCGTTGCTTAACGAATAATACGAATAAAAAACAAGAGACAGATATTTTTTCAGAGTTTCAGATACAGTAGACGAAATAGTTGACAGAAAATTATGAATAGCAAAGTTCTTAATTCGTCCCATCACTATATATAAAACCACGATAAATCTGTCGCATATTCAGCGATGTAACGGACTTTCTCTGCGTGAGTCATGGCTCCGAATAAAGTGCGTTCTTAATATGTGACGCAGTAATTGGCATACTTAGGGTGCTTGTGCACTCGTTCTTATTCAGTTCATTTTTAAATCAAAAATATATCCATACATCGATTGTGCATTCATTATTACTGATTCGTTTTTCATTTGTATTCGTTTTAAATCCGGATTGAAGAGAGTTCAGGGGGAGAGGTTGGCGCTGAACACGACGTGGACACGTAGTATTATTATGTATTATGTGGTGTGAATAACCCAAGAGACAATAACGTTTTATGCATGCCCATGTCCACGTGTTGGAAGTGTAAGGCCCATAGATCGATTGAAGCCAGTATTTTGGTTTAAACACTTTTTTACTGTAGAATACAGATAAAATATAACGTCAAACCTACTTCAAACCCGCGTAAAGTTTCCAGTTGTAACCAGTTTGACATACCGTATGTTTATGACATGTAAACTTATTTCAAATTGACATGGTTTTTTTCTTTTTTGTTTGTGTTGGTAACATAAGAATCACGTTACATTATACCTTTATTTATAGGTTACTTTATATTCATTATAGTATTTATTTGTAAGTAAGAATGTGAGATTATATAAGAGTGTGTTTGTTTGTTACTTCTTTACGTTTAAACGGTTCAACGGGTTTGGATGAAATTTTAAACGGATACATAAATAAATAATAGTACTGCGTACCTGCATTAACAATACTTTTTAGCTTATACAACGGTTGATTTCAGAGGAATCGCGATAAAGTTACGGGAAGAACTACTATCATATACGTATAAGTACGCCTTTATAATATTAGCATGCAATATGACGATAGGAAATGTTGTAGGTACCTAAACTCTAAGATTTAATAATATAGGTAACAAAAGGAGATATCATGTGGTAGGCATCTATATAGATGGGTAGGTACATCGCCACGCCGCCCGCGCCGCCGCGTTTTGTCTTGCAGTCGCTTGTAATGTTGTCGCTTGGTATGTTTAGGTTTGACCGGCTCTAATAACAGCCGTATTTATATAAATAAGCAAAAGTAAATTACGTGAGGAAAAGAAATTACCTACTTAAGAAATGATTTTAATTCTATAGACTAGAATTTGCCTGAAGTTAGAACTATCAAAGGCTATTTCTTAGCCGAGTAATAGTCACCATTTCCTCTGCTTAAGCAATGAGAACACGTCAAATTTTTCATTCTTATTATAATAGTGAAGTTGTATAAAAATGACAATTAGCACTTGTGTGCTTGAGACTCTGAAAATTTCCTTTTTCAGAGGCTTTAGACTTGTGTCTAAAACTGTAAAGGATCTATTACGCTGTCAAAATTAAAATCCCATTACAACAACCTAATACAAGTGTAAAAAGATGCATCCAATTTTGATAGGGTCATGTCATGCATTTACTTTAGTAAGTAACGTTTATAAATACGAGCGAGTTTATAAAATCAAGGTGAGTCTCATCGGGTACCTCAGTGGTATGAATTTATTTCTTGGATTTATTCGGTGTTTTTTCTATACTTGATAAAATAGTCGAGTACTCTTTCATTTAGATGGTCCGTGATTGTCGAAGGTGGGTTCACACTAGATCTAGGAGGACGACTATCTCTTAAGGAGGGTTGTTCCATTAATCCCCATTAACATCCCCCATCAATGGGGATTTGTGAACTTTTCTTCCACAAATACAGCTTGGACACCTGCCGGAACACACCATTAAGTGCTTTAGGAAAGTTTCTCAAGCTTCAGGTTGATAGTTAGCACAGTGGGGACAGAACAGAAAGTGCCACCATACTCCAGCATGGTGGCACTTACCTGTTACTCGTACATCACCATAATTCGTTGTCCTCATTACTGAAGGTCATGACCTCCACCAAGTATTCAATCTTTTATTATTGAGCTCCATCTCGATCTGTTGCCGGCGGTTTGTAGAGCCTCGTCTACTGGAATCTCGAGTGTGGAGCGTCTATCTAATCGGATCAGCGCTTTGGACTGCGTCCCCGAGATCTTCTTCTTCTATATAGCCAATGATCTTTGCTTTTCCATATTGTCAATCTTTTCTGGCTATGTGACCGAAGTACTCAAGAATTCTCTATAGGCATTTCGATGAAAGCCTGACTCTGTGATGCAGTTGCTTAAGAATCGAGACGTTAGTCCGATGTGCTGTCCAGGATATTCACAGCATCGTTCTCCAGCATCACATCTCGAATGCGTGAATGTGCACGTACTCGTGCATACGAGTATACTTTATAACTTAAGTTTCACTACATCATATAAAATTATTTCATACGATACGATTCGTTGATTTAGTATTGTTAATTATGAAATCCAATCCCTCGCTTGCAAGTGTTGTACGGAGGTAAGTACTTACGACTTAGTTTTATAATTTAAGGTATATTGTGATTGCAAGCTAAAACCTATTATTTTCCTACTTGATATACAGGTGTCCCGGAACTCAACGATAACCGGTATAATGGTATCGGGCGAGGGGCCAAGGTATACCAGTGATGAAATAAATAAGTTTTTTTTTCAACATGGAGTGTCAAAGTTAACTGACAATAATTTTGTAAACTATAACTCATCAAAACTTAATTCATTTTACGATTTTTTTAATAAAACTATCTGAAATAACAGTGCTATTAATAGCAACCACAAATCAAAGTAGGTACCTAATAAACATTGTCAACTATGTTTATTAGGTTTGTACTTTGATTTGTGGTTGCTATTAATAGCAATGTTATTTCAGATAGTTTTATTTAAAAAATCACTGTAAAAAAATTTCATCGTTTTCGAAAGTTTCCTATTATCGCTTGGCTAAGTGACATAGATTTTTTCTAATTGTTTTCATAACTGGTATACCTTGGCCTTTCGCCCGGTACGAGGTTATCGTTGAGTTTCAGGACACCCGATATATTGGTCTAGTCTTGACCTTTTTTGCTCTCTTTAGTCTAGATTTTGGTATTAAATACGTAGATACTAGGTTAAATGTCATTGCACTAGCTTATTTCTTGGAAGTCAGTTTTATAATTAATGACACACTTTTGTTTGAACATTTTTTTTGTGCTTCCATCTATATTTATTTTTAATTTGTTCTTGCACTTTTAAATTTATGATTAGTTAAGTATTTTTATTGTTAGTTGGGTCAAGTTTAATTTTTTTTTAATTATTAAAGTTTTACTATTGCAATCTATCTAATTTATGTTTTAGTGTAACGAAGGATGCATTTAAATACTTTCTATGGCGGTTGAAGAAAAGATCGCATTGCCTACGCTTGTGCGCTAAAGAAAATAGTCATGACAGCTGAAAGGTATAATTCACCATTATTACACGAACTCGAAGAAACACTACACTTGGAAAGTAATACAAAACTAACTGCCGCTTATTTTTTATAGTCCTTTCCACCATCAATCTTCATGTATATTATTTTCTTCTGGAATATGATGCCAGGGTTTATGATAATTGAACGTTGCAAGAATAGTGTTTTAGTAATTTTTTAACGGTGCCATGACAAATTACTTCTAAAATATAATTGTTAAAATACAGTAAATAAAAAACAAAGAAGGCTCGAATTAAAATACCCAAATTTCTCGGGCCGTTACTATCTTAGTTGTAGGAAACATTCCCGTTTTTTTGGCACAGACGAGTGTGATAATAAATCGAGATTCGGATGTCACGGGTTATAAAGCATAGGCGTAGTCGGTTATCGAGAGGATCCGGCTACTACGGACCACAGACTAAATGTATTCATACAAGGGGGACTGGCGACCTCTTAACTCTTGTGTTATTTAGGGCACACTTCCTTTACAGCCATGCCTAGAGGCGATTTGTTATCGGCATTTCACGGGGCTTTTAAATGCTGCCTTTTTTGGTTATTTATTAGGCTGTGGAGGAAGGGGTTCTTGCCGGAAAGCCTTTGGATTTTGTTTGCTCTGTCTCAATTTCAATTGATTTTATTTTTGGGGGAAATTGAAATTGAGCCTTGAAAATTGATTCTATCTGAAGTTATTCACGTGTTAATGACCCTTCTTTCGTACTTACCTATCCTTATTGGCATACGTAAAACATCTATCGATACATTTATTTAAATATTTTCAGATGTTATTGTGTTATTGGGTATGTTACATTCTCCCATTTGATATAATAGTGGAGACCCTTTCAATATGATATATATATATATATATAATATCGAAAGGAATAATATAATAAATTGAGGTCTATAAAATCGATATTGAAATCGCCACCTATTTACAAACATCTACACGTTATTTGTCATTTTCATGGTCTAATTATAGAAGATAAACTTTCTCGTGTATAAGAATACGAGCCTATTGCCATCTTGACCATTTATCGGATTTCTGATATTTATGTGAGGGTATGGAACAGTTCGGAAGATTGGAACTGATCCGGAAGTGTGGAATAGGGAATATGTTGGACCACCTTATGCAGATACCACGAGATGAACATCATAAAAATCAACATCAAAAAAACATCATAGAGGGAAGGTAGAAGGAATAAGTCGATTGGGAGTGCTAAGAAGAACATACATAGACCAGAAAAAGTAAAACATAAATATCGTGTCATACAGGAACAAAGAACCGGCCGAAGATAGAGATAATTGGAAATTGCTGCACCGACAAGAGCATAGGTCTTTTCAATTCAATGATGAACGTTGGAACAGTCCAATGTTTTACCTGGAACTCTACGAACTATTCTAAATGTTCATTATTATTTAGTTTACCAATTTGTTTCTTATATTTTGTTACACTTTACATAACCAGTGACAAAAATTACGACATACTTAATGGGCCGGTGTTGCCTTGGGAGATAAGTAGACAAAACCTTTTGGAATATGAGGGTTACTTATTACGAAGAGAGAAAGGATTGCTTGAGGCTTGGGCGGACAAGAGCGAGGGGCGCGGGCGGCGCACTTGTTGCATGTAGGCGGGGCGGGCGCCGCCCTACGCCCATTGTCCCACGTGCGATCTTAAAGTCCACAACTTTAGTAGGTCTGGTTATAGTGAAACATCAAAATGCATTTTTGTGCATATGCATTTATCTATGTATAGAACTGATCTATGTGTTATAATATATGCAATGCACTCCTTAATCCTTCCTATACCGTGATAAATAAAACAAAAGATTTATGAATTAAACTGACGTAAATTTACGTCTCTGGAACGCAAAGGTTTAAGGCGTTTTGTTTTTACAGATCAGTGGGCCTAGCACCAAAATTTTCGTTAGTGTAACGTAATCGTAAAGTTGACGCATAAAGTACAAACTATCATTTTATCTAGCCCAACTGTGGCACAGTTAACTCATAGTTTGTGATTAATACGTCAACGATACGCTCACTTTACAATAACGCAAGTTTTTGTGTAAGGCCCACTGTAATGAATCGTATATGAAAATTCCGTATTGC
Organism: Selenia dentaria; assembly: GCA_917880725.1. Lineage (NCBI taxonomy): Eukaryota > Metazoa > Arthropoda > Insecta > Lepidoptera > Geometridae > Selenia > Selenia dentaria. Next base: position 10,640,418 of record OU862888.1, on the reverse strand, counting down.
CTCTAAACCTCGGAATTGCCTACTCAGATACATTTTATTTGTATTTAATTAATTGACTATTAAGTATTTGTTTAATGTATTAATAAATTTTAAATTTATTAATATAAACTAATAATTATAATTTATTGATTTTATTTTATTTGTATCACACTAATACTATAAAAGCTAAAGATAGTTGTTGTGAGTGAATGTGGGTTTAAGTGAGTGAGTACGTGTATGTTTGTTATTTCTTTACGATGAATCTTCTCAACGAATTTAGATGATGGTGATGATGATGAATGAAGATATAGTACACTAAATTGAAAGTGAAATTACCTACTGGGTGAAAGAGACTTAAAAACCAATGCCTCGGGGTGATGAGCTCTGAGCTCTGGATGGCACTGCAACTGTCATGAACAAGCGTTATGCTTACCATCGGACGCACGACTTGCCCGTCTCGTAACATAACTGCACAAAACATCTCCAGGAATAACAATAACATATTAGTATACGGGGCCTTACTATCAGCTTTGTAAAAACCTTGCAAGATCCGTGCAGTTCTTAAACCTGGCTTAAAAAGTTTTAAATTAAGTCATACCATGATTTAGGTGAACTGTTTGAACATTGTTTTCCTCAAAGGTGAACTGCTAATTCTGTCATTCTCGCAATTTACTATATATATAACCAACATTGTAGAAGCCTAGACGTTTGTAAGCTGATAAACTGAGCGGGTTTCGAGCGTCATGTTAACGTGAGTCCATACAAAAAAAAACAGATGAACGGGTTTTCTCCGGTTCTTGAATAGTAGGCCTGTTAGGCCTGCTATATGTTGTCATGCCGTACGATTAAGCCGGGCAGTTCTCTAGAAGTCCTGCTTTAAGAGTTTATACTCGTAGTAAGGCCCCAGGTGTCCTCTGCAGTGAAATTTCTGTCTATAGCCCGACAGTAGTAGCTCAATTGATTCTATCAAAAATGATTAACTTTGATGTCGTATATCATGTTTAATATAAGTTGATCCCCCTATTCATACTTATTTAAAAAAGAAATTAAAGCATTAACATCATCGTGATGCCCTATTCATACTTATTTAAAAAAGAAATTAAAGCATTAACATCATCGTGATGCCCTATTCATACTTATTTAAAAAAGAAATTAAAGCATTAACATCATCGTGATGCCCTATTCATACTTATTTAAAAAAGAAATTAAAGCATTAACATCATCGTGATGCCCTATTCATACTTATTTAAAAAAGAAATTAAAGCATTAACATCATCGTGATGCCCTATTCATACTTATTTAAAAAAGAAATTAAAGCATTAACATCATCGTGATGCCCTATTCATACTTATTTAAAAAAGAAATTAAAGCATTAACATCATCGTGATGGTAGTATTGATGGTATACGCCTGGTCTGATCTACCACCCTCAAGTTTGAAACCTGTCGATAAGCACCTAACAGTGTTTCCGACAGCTGTCCTTGGTAGCCAGAGTTGCTATTCTAGATCTAGTGTGATACTCGTACTACCTTTAACCGCGTCATCACTGACAAGGTAATAAAAAAATTACGCGTTTCATAGCTCTTCCACGATTGCCCACTTATATAAAATACTAATTACTTATTACAAAATATAAAGTTACTATTTATCACCCCCAGAATTAAAGCCTAATCCGGCTAGTCATAATCGAGCGTTCGGGGTTCCGCAATAAAATCATAAAACCGTTAGGGGCGCGTGGTTCCGCAGACAGTTAGCACGTAATCCAATTTGTGTCCGCCGACATCCGAGAAGAATGTTAAAACTGGGTTCAACGAAATCACGCACTCGATTTCAGCCTTACTTTAAGGAAAGACTTCGAATTTTTTTGATAGCTGCGTTTTGTTGAAATTTATAAAACCTTTTTGAAAAAATATTTTCTGGAAAACATCATATTAAGTAATTATTTATCTTTGATAACGTAAAGTGAAAAATTAAATCACTATATAACTGTACGTTTTTATCAATAAATTTTGCATTACCATATTTTATGATACCTGTTACCGTTAATTTAAATAAATATTATATTTAGTACCTATACGTTAAAACTTATTCTTTACCAAATTTATAAATTTGTTTAAATTATTTTTAAATTAAATAAAACGTATAAATTACAAATTATTTCATTTTATTCTAATTCGACGTATGATGAAAACGATTCACACAAAAGTATATATACATCCATCTACTGCACCTAACATTAATCATGCACATATGTATTTTTTATTCCAAGAAAGACATATGTTGGCATAGCTGGTGTTGCTAGTATAATAATGAAAGTTGAAGACCTACATAGCAAAATTATGTTCTTCCAGCCAATAACCACCACTCTGTGCTTGTCACTTTGCGTAATAGACAAGTCGATTATATCTTCAACTTTTATAAGATAGGATAAAGCTCTCGCCTCTTTAAGGCTTTGGATCACGTAAATCTCAAGGCAAATTGACGTCTCTTTACAGAGTTCAGTTAAATTTAAATAACCGATGAGTTTCTGAAACAGGATGACACGCAGTAACTTGCTGGGCGAATATGAGGTTGGATTGAGGAGAAAGAGAGCAGTAAGAACAAGCTACATGTTTAACAAATACTTACTCAAAAAATATTTGTTATTATATACAGAACATTTTATGGTTTACCTTCATTGATGCATATTTTATTACATCACATGTAATTTAAACTCATATCTAGATGTTTAATAGTAACCGTGTCAATTTATTTGTTACTAAAATTGTAAACCATTTCATATGTTTAAATATACTTACTGAAATATAAATATATTGGTAATTTAAAATTCTGAATATATTAAAAATTAAAAAGAAAAATTACCTAACTACTGTAAATTTACCAGAAAAAAAATATCCAACAGAGGTCACATAATTTTTATTCAAACGAAATTGTTTTAATGTTGTAATAAAAATTCCGAAATAAAATGTATAATTCATTACTCATCAGAGACGCCATGCGGCAAATATTTAAAGTACTTACCTATAAGGTTACAGCAAAGGGAATGAAAAGGGCAAAGGAGCTTTTTATTAAGTAGAAGTGAGCGGGGGACGAATATAATGAATAAATTCTGTGTAAGGTCCCCCTCGTAACGCAATTGAAAACTTTTAACAAGTGCCGGGAAATCGTGTGTAAAGGTGGGCCCGTACCTAATTACGCAGCTACCCGAACAGAATATAAGATGAGCACGGGAATTTAGCGGCGTCGAGCCCCGGAAACCTTATGAAAATCAGCTCGTTAATATACGCGGCGGGCGGCCATTGTTGACTGACAAAGTATTCGGATAAACGGAACAGAAACTAAACGAAGTCAACATTTTGTTCTACCGTTACCGATTGAAAACTTTAGTAGATTCACGCTTGAACCGACTTTCTTCACTCTTTTTACCCCCCATTTACTACGGGCATTAAAAAATTAACAAGATTGCGCCGTCTGCGGAGGACGTACTCATTCTTTTGTAACCCTAAAAAACAAGTCATTACCGAAGCGGGTTTAGTCTGGAGATTTTTTCGTGTTCTATTATGTTGAGGCGATCGTTCGAGAGTCGACGGGGCCCGTTTATTCTGAAATGATATGATTAATTACTCGGCTCTCCCTCATTAGGGCACAAATAGGGTCGTTCATTGGTGAAATTGAATCAGCTGATGGCGAACAGAGCTGAATCGCCCTCTAATTATTATATTCATATATTTCGCATAATATGGCTGCGGTTTTCAGTGGCTTGGTCGACGTACTACTAATGTAAGCAAAACCAGTTTAAAAGTGAAATAGTTACATGAATGTTTTGAAAAAGTTTGTATATAATTGATTCGAACCGAAAAGAGGGAGGATGGAGAGGGCTATGCTCGGGGTTTCTCTACGTGATCGAATCAGAAATGAGGAGATCCGTAGAAGAACGAAAGTCACCGAAATAGCTCAGAAGATTAGCCAGTTGAAGTGGCAGTGGACAAGGCACATAGCACGCAGAACAGATCGCCGATGGGGCAGGAAAGTTCTGGAGTGTAGACCACGGACCGGCAAGCGCATCGTAGGTCCGAACAGTAAGTAGGCCAGACGACATGATAAAGGTCGCAGGACGTTGGATGCAGGCCGCTTCCAACCAGTCCTTTTGGACAAAGGCGAGGCAGTTGACGTGCTATGGCTGAGAATATGATAATGATGATGATGAACCGAAAAGAATCATGATATATGATAATTCGGTAGTTTTGAAAGTCTTCAATCAAATTAGATACAGTTTCCACGAATCTACTTTACAGCTTGCGGCTATAAAGCAGGTATCACTAGAAATTTAAATACTCTTTGATATTAGGGAAGCTGTTTTGTAAAATTTGCCCTATTTCGTTTAACCAGCTATGATAGATTTTACTAACCACTGTGTTCGGGTGGACGAGGGTAGGCAAGGTGTGCAAAATTAGAGGTGTCACTGATATCTACGTCAATCGCCCATAGTTATGCATCCACCGTCTGGTTTCTATAATAAAATGTATCTGTATCAAGGTTCCCATGGTGCAGATTGAAATTGAATTGAAATCCATACAAATAATGTCAAATATTTATCTCTAGGAGAGTAATTAAAGGTCTTTTATCAAGGTCTTTAACTGTATCTATATCACATAAACTTTTTTTATGTTGAAACAATTTTTGCTTGATTACTACATTTGCCAACTTGGCCCTTGTAATGTTTTAGAATGTAATCGTTTAATACAGGTAGCTTAAATTAGGTAATGACATGACTGATTGTATTATATACTTCCTTACTTACTAAGAGGGCGTTGTGACCCCAAAGTGAGCCTTGGCCTCTGAAGAATTATTATTATCTATTATTATCCACCAGATTTATTATATGTGCTATTGAATTAAATATAAAAAATGAGATTATTTGTTATTTTGTTACAATAAGAGAACATAAAACCCCAACTCAATTACATGATGTATAACAGAATTCTTTAGTTTTCAAAAATGTATCTTTAAAACTTATATTTACATTTATGCAATCCGATCTCATGATTCTGAACCAACTCCCAAATTATTCATAAGCCAATATAATTTGCAAGCAAACGTTCCGACGTAACCTTAGACTTTTCTTACATAAATAAGAAGGGCATCTCGTATCATAAGCCACGTACAAAGACGTAAACATGAGTGACGTACTTAGCTTTTGTAATACCTAATATCGTAAAGATGAATGTGACGAAGGATATGTAACGAAGAATGTGTAACTGCAGATTTTTTGGGGCGAAATGTAATACTTTTTGTGAGGGAGCTGTAAAGATGATGAAAGGCAAAGTGGCAAGACATTTGATTTTTTGGTATCATAGTTATTTTTAGAGAAAACTGTGACTTACGGTCTTACTTATAAACGCTCCATAAATTTAAATAACGTTATTTAGTACAGCCGTGCGATTTTCTAATGATTCATCGATGTGCTCGTCGACGAGCTCACCGATGTCAAATACTTTATGAGATATCGCCCTTGTACACGAGGTTGTCTTTCGAACGATTCTTGCCATCTCGTCATTTGTTTCACGGATGTTATCAAAGATGTAACGACGTTTGCTCTTAGAGAATCGCACAGCAGCGCACTATAAAACTGTTCTGTGCCGTTATTGTGCATAATTGATATTAATTTTAACCATCGATAAAATAAACACGATTTACATATGACTATCTATTTTAGTGCATCCATAGTATTTCAGACCCGTAAAATATAAAATCTGTGACACACCTGCAAATGGCATACCAAACAATGGCAAGGTGGCATGCCAAATACTGCCATTCTGTGAGAAAAATGATACAAATATCTGCAGCTGGCATGCCTTTTAAGTAATACCTCGCGAAATGCCAGTCAAAGACCGTGTCAGTCGCCCTACTATTCCTCGCATAGGGAAAAAATTAAACGCCTTACGATCTTTTAATCTTATACGAGTATATGTATAAAGATTATTCCCCTATTTCTCCTGGTCACGCTTTAATTTGAGAACGGATGGAACAATCTCGCCGATTCTTTTTGTGGTGATAATAATGTCAGAAGGTTCTTATGAAATTGTAATAATAAAACCAAAAAAAGATGGCGAGGTTATGGCGAGGCCGAAGGCCGAGGCTACTACGTGAACGAAGTCGCGGTCAGTCGCTAGTGCTCAATAATAGAATGTTAGTTACTGGCAAAACCTAATAATTTACACATAGCATGCATTTGTGTGAGCTATAAGGATGTTCCTTACAAGCTTCACTTACAATACATACTAAAATACATTTGAACAAACGCAAGCGCGCAACAACCCGTCAGTTACTATGTTATCGACAATAAGAAACTACCACTCCAAAATTGCAATCCAATTCTTCTAAAGAGTTAAAAATACCGAGGAAGTTTCGAGAGATATATTAGCGAGCGCTTAAGAATACTTTGTGGCGATAAATCTGAAAATATCAACGGTTTTCCGAAACTTTTGCCAGTGTCCGATAACTCCGCTATATCGAGGAAACTATGAACTCTATTGTTCCATGAAAACGACGGGGATTGCGTAATATTTCGGTTGTGAACGAGGTTTATGGGAATAGTAGATGAATAGGAGGAAAATCTCTTTTAGATGTCTCAAAAGTCGGTAGTTTCTAGCAGCGTTTGAACGGACGAGTCTCATTGGAGTGCTTTTGTAGTTCCGTTTATGTCAGCGTTTTTCTATCATTTGCTTGAGATAACATTATTACCTCATGCATTCCAAATTGCATGTTTTAAGATACAAGAAATACCTACGTTTTGGTATATTAAAAACATCATGATAAACCAAGCAAGACATTTCCATTACCTATGTATAGCGAGAATCAATCAAATCAAATATGGTTTTGAACAGAGCCGAATATACCCGTAATATAAAATTGAATTACATATACATCTGCACTTTTCTATATTCAAAGGGTCAATAGGATATAATCCATCATGCGAACCGTCTTATAAGTAGTTAGGTGTATAAATTAAAGTTACCAACCTTTTAACGTTCCAATGTCGCCCCAGCACCTCACCCATAGGGACCCTACCTATATCACAAGCTTCCACCTAGCATAACACTAAAGCTCTAAATTGACAGCGGTAACATCCTTAAGCTAAATAAAACTCTTACTAGTTAACATGAACAGAAATCTCGACAACAAAATAATTATATGTACATGTAAGTAGGTAACCAGTGCAGCTTTGACTCCAGGATGCATGGTTTAAATGATCGTCAGTTACGGCCTTACTTATAAACGTTGCTTAAAATTATATAACGTCATTTAGTGACGAAAAGCTGATCTGCGGCGCACTAAATGACGATATACGCGTTTATAAGTAAGGCTGTTAGAGTTTGGCGAACTTTTTGATTATATTAAAAACCTTATATTAGAGGTTCTTAGAACTAGTGGTTTTTAAACCTTATGGATACAAAACTCATGAGGTGTTCGCTATGGCAATTCATATAAACTGTTCCAATGTCGGTTATAACTTAGCTGACATTGTCACATTGGACCTGCTTTCAGAATAAAATGGCCTACGCATGTTTAGGTTTGTATAGGTGGACCTTACTACCACTACCTTTGAACTCCGTTGAACTTAATATATACCTACAAGTTCCTGGGAAATAACCCTTATGACTATAAAATTAGGGAGCTCAGTGGACCCAAGATGGGGCGACGGAGTAAGGGGTCCGTGCTGGCGCGCCCCCACCAGAGAGGGTGGTCGGAACAGGGGGTGCTGGGGCTACGAAATGGCTCTCGGCTTCGGCAGCCATTGCTGAATGATGCTGCGGGAAGTTGAAGTCCAAGGTACCGTCCATGCTCAGCTCGTGTTTTATCACCTGTTAAAACATAGTAAAATTCACTATCTGCTCATAAACACTGTGACATCCAGAAACAATAAAAATACTTCTAATATTACTATCACGAACATTCGGGTTGTCGATGGCAAGATTGGTTTCTATTTAACCGACCTCAAAAAAAGAGGTTTCTCAATCCAACCGTATATATGTTTTTATGTTCGCGGATAACTTCGTCGTTTATGAACCGATTTTGATGTTTTTTTGTCCCATATAAATTTCATCAAATTCGGTTAATCAGTTTTTGAGTTACATTCCAAAAACTTAAAATTGTTGATTTATCTTTATATCATCATTGACGTTGTATCCCGTAAGTAGAAAGTCTTTTACCAAAAAATAGAACCGACTTTACACTAAAAAGTGTCAAATAACTTGTCGAAGTCGGTGCCATGCACGAAATATTGTGATATAGGTACTATCGAACTATCATGGTACCGACTTCAACAAGTTATTTCACGCTTTTTTGTGTAAGTACTTCTATGTTTTGGTAAAATAAAAATTTATTTAATTGATTTTTATTATTTTGGTTTCGTTAGAGTTTTGAACACGGACGTAATCGTTCATAAAAAGGTCTCCCTATAACTACTAGTTATCTCAATATATGAATATATGTGTAGGTTCAAAGAAAAAACATAAAAGAATTTATTTTACGTTATAGGGCTATCCGAAAACAATTTTTTAACTAATTACATTTATTTAAACAGTGGATATTGTGATGTTGAGAAATAACAACAAAAACATACAATAATTCATAAAAAGAAAAACATTTTAATGTTGCTTTATGCATCAACTGCGTAGTTATATGAAGTTGCGACTACACTGTTTAGACTGTCGGATTTTTACAGAATACTCGTAACTTAAGTAATTTCTATCTGTAACCTTAACAAAAATTAAAGCACATACTTGTAAAGCAACTAGATTTAAAACCAATTTGTGAGGAACTGATCTCCACCACACAGGGAATCCTAGTGTGGAGACCAGGGTTTATAAAAAAATAACTGAAACTGTTACATATTATGTAAAGTTAGGTACTAGTTTTAAGAATGATATCATTATTGGTGGTTGAAATAAAATAATTCTAAATTCTTAATTAAAATACCGTCATATTCGATGGATGGATTTAAAATCGTTGTGTTATTTATCAGTGAATATTATTACTTGGTCTTAGTAGTGATTATAATATTATTATTTGGCGTTATTTTTTGACAATTAGTTTCATTCACAGCACTTAGCGTATCTAGTACCTAACGTGGTAGAATTGAGATGGAAACAACACAGACCAAAGAATAGAAAAGAATAGACAGCCAAATTCGGACTTCAGACAATATATTCATATTCATTTATTTTAACTCTGTTTCCACATGTTTAAATACATAACTGGTATATATATCATAACAGTACAACATGGACACTGTTGGGCGTTATAGAATAACAATTTTTATGATATACCGAATGAGATTTATGTTTGTCGTTGATAAAAACTTGTAGTGAATAGTAGCATTTTTTAATGAAAGACAACTTTAGATTGCTAAAGAATGCGATTGTTTTTGATGAAAACAAATCTAAATTTCCTTACCTCATCAACGTTACAATCAAAGCCGTTAGAGCAATCCAGGGCCTCAAGGTTCAAGTCTTCTACTAGCCCAGTGTTCAGAGCGCCCATGATCTGACCCATGACCGTGGTGGGGCCCATGGCTCCGGCCTGGACCATCATGCCTCCATTCATCAGAGCTGCGTCCGATGTCGTCACCATTTGCGTCTGGCTGTTTTCTGTAGAAGTTATCGGATATTGTAGATTACAATAGAAAAGTAACTGGATTAGATTAGTATTGTACCCGGAGGTGTTTGTCAGTACTACTTTACTTACGTACTATACTAATTCTGCGCCCCTAACCCATAATGCTCTGGCACACTTATATGCAGGGTGTCCCGTAACTCAACGATAGCCTGGTACGAGAGGAAAGGTCAAGATATACCAGTTATGAGAAAAATAAGGAAAAAGAAACAATTTTTCCAACATGGAGTGTCAAAGTTAACAGATACCAATTTGTAAACCATAACTTGTCAAAACTATTTTTTTACTTAGTTCATCATCATCATCCATCATCTCAGCCGTAGGACGTCCACTGCTGAACATATGCCTCCCCCATGATTTTCCAAAAGGACCGGTTGGAAGCGGCCTGCATCCAACGTCGTCCTGCGACCTTAATCAGGTCGTCTGTCCACCGTGTCAGTGGACGACCTACGCTGCGCTTGCCGGTCTCTGGTCTCCACTCCAGAACCTTTCGGCCCCATCGGCCTTCTGTTCTGCGTGCTATGTGCCCTGCCCACTGCCACTTCAACTGGCTAATCTTCTGAGCTATGTCGGTGACTTTCGTTCTTCTACGGATCTTCTCATTTCTGATTCGATCACGTAGAGAAACCCCGATCACAGCCCTCTCCATAGCTCGTTGTTACTTAGTTAACAATGTTTATTACTTTGAGTAATGGTTGCGATTAATAGAACTGTTATTTAAGATTACATTAATAAAAAAAATCACAATAAAAATTGTGACATGGATTTACCTGCTTCTTTATTTGTTCATAACTGGTATACCTTGGCCGGTACCAGTTTATCGTTGAGTTTCGGGACACCCGATATATTCTTATGTCTGTATATTTTCAGCTCACTTTCTATTATATAATCTGAATTTTTAGCTTATCCGTCGTGAGGTGTAAGTAAAGCAAATGTAAGAATTTACAATCATAATGATTTAGGACTTCGCGATTTTATACATTTTAAATAAACAATTTCCCATAATACACACAATAAACGGATTAAATCGTTTATTTTATACTAGCTGCTCTCCGCGGTTTCACCCGCGCGGTGATGTATGATGATGATGAATCTTATATAGCCTATGTTACTCAGGGTGAATGTAGCTTTCCAATGGTGAAAGAATTTTTGAAATAGGTTCAGTACTTTTTTAAACCAATTCGTTACATACAAATCTTTCCTTTTTATAATATTAGTACAGATTCTTTTATCCCGACCTTTTTTTACACATTGCAGTGAACATAATGGTGCCTTTATAATTTTAATCGACAACTTTTAGTCGAATTTCAAATCTCTATTTGACATACCATAATCCAAGTAATTGTTAAATGTACTTTGAATACGCAATTTGACCTTTCTTAATCAAAACAAATAAAATCAATCTCAGAATACTCTTTTGTATATTTAGGTGTTATGCATAGTTTATGGTATTGTATAAAACCGGCAAGCAGGCATTAATATATTAATATAAATTTATAAATTAGATTAATTTAAATAATAATAATATTTGTTAACTGATAATAGATTATACACTCAGCTATTCTTTCACGCTATATAGAATCGTCATACTTACTATAATCATACAAAAGTTTTAAATAGAAACACTATGACAAAAAGAAGCAACAACCTTAATATAAAATGTTGTCCACGTAAAAGTACTACCTGATGACCATGAACTTCCTAGGACCGTATTAAAAACCCAACAAATATGGAGACCAGTCGAGATGCAATCGTAAAATAAACAGCAGCATTAAGACTTTTGACAAGTACAATTTATTTGTATAAGTACATACATATATAAATTGTACTTATCAAAAGTTGTAATGCTATATAATAATAACTAAAGTCTAATAAATAAATATTACTAAAATTTGCGTAGTATCTCATCGATCTATATACGGTATTAAAGATCGATGGTAGAAATTTTATTCCCTACGTAAGTAGGTACAAGTTAAAATGCCTACAAACGCTCTTATTGCTATAGTTCATTAATGGCTCGATTTTCAAATTATTTTGAATGGTCCAATCGTTTTCTAAGCAGAAATCTTAATAAATGGTGGCTCTATAGATAGATAGATAGACAACACTTTATTGAAACACCACATTAATCACTTAATATTAAAAAGTACAATTCTTTAACTTAGGCGTTACAATGGGCGGTCTTATCGCTCAGAGCGATCTCTTCCAGACAAATTCTCAGAGGAGTATCAAATATAACATGGACGGTAACAATACAAAATCACTAAATAGGTATACTCTATGTCAGTTCTCAAAACTCCAGCAAGCAAAATGTTAGCAATTTGATGACTGGAGCTGACAAAAGTGCCATAAATCAGCAATTTTTACCGACTTCAAAAATGGAGGAGCCTTTTGTTCGATTGTATGTATTTATTCTTTTGTGTATGTTAGCCGATTTCTCCCCCATTTGTAGACCAATTCTCAAAATATGTATTTGTTTGGAAGAGTATACTTCCGAGGTTGTTATATTTAAATTTCATCAAATTCGGTCAAGCAGTTTTTGAGTTACACTCCAAAAACTGAAAAATGTTACGCCTATCTTGATGCTATCATCATTGACAAGATCAAGTTGCAAGGGTCACTAAAAATGAATTTTCTTTTACCAAAAATTTAAACCGACTGAAAATCGTATAGAATATTGTGATAATTAGGTATCCTACTTAAGAACTATCATGGCACCACTTCAGTAAGTTAGCTCACACTTTTTGGTGTTTAAGTCGGTTTCATTTTTGGTAAACACAAATTTCTATTTTATTAACATTTGATTGTAACTGAGATACATAACAGCCCTGGTGGACGTGAACACATATTATGTGTAAGTAATTAATAATACTTTAAAAAACATGACACTTTAGGTATTCCTATATACATTATTACAATACATCAATGTATTTATTTGGCTCAATGATAAAATAATTACAAACACAGTTTTGCGAAGCTATGGGTGGCAATGTAATGAACTGGCGAAATGGACTTCCTGGTCTTGTCATTTGATATCATAAGAAAAATCTGTACCTACTTAGCGTCATGCTTCAATCAAATAATATTCGTATAAAAGTTTATACCTACAGATAAATAAAATTGATGTGTCATCAATTGTGTCTCTTTAAAATTCTAATAGTGCGTTCGAATAGGTCACTTCTGAGCGTTTTTAGCGAAAATAACGCTAAAAACGCTCACAAGGGGGCGTTCGAATTGGGAATCTGTGGGTGAAAATGTCGTTCATGCCTCTTTTTGTTCAGCGTTCGGAAAGCTAAAAAAGAGGAATCTCGCCACCAAAAATTTTTGAGCATGGTTGTTTGTGATCGTCATTTGACAGCTATGTATATGACAGCATAATCATGAGATTTTAGGTCTTATGGTCAGTTGAGCGTTCGAATAGGGTGTGGGCAAAAGTGGCAAAAATAACGTTTTTAAGCTTTACGAACGCCTTAAGGCGCGGTCCAACCCCAATTTAAAAAAAAAATTACGATGCTTTACGTAAGGTTGAAAATCGCTTGTTAGATTGGACGATGTAATGCGAAAATGCGTTAATTTTGTTACTTTTTCTTTATATTTTTCGGTATATACTAACACAATTGAAAAAACTGCTGGTTATTACTTTAGTACTATACGTTGGCTAAGTATTACCTAAAAAAAATGTAGTGTTAGCGTTGAAAATTCTGAGAGTTTGGACGTGAGAGTTTATTTTTGTGGATATATTCAGGATTTTTTTCTGCTGAAAGAGAGTTATATATTTTATGAATTGTATTCGGTTATTACTCTTTTCCTATTCCTTTTCTAACCTTTGTATTTTTTTCATAATATACTATCAATCTGTTTCGTTACACTAGGTGTTTAAAAAATCTACTTTTTCTTTAATCAGGGTACGAGCGCGCCTTAACAGAAGAGCCATCAATGACAACGCCACCAATGCCCTCATAAGCTAAACGAATGCACCTTAAATTGACACCATTTCACTAAATGCATATGAAAGTACATACGGTACTTACATAAACAACAATTTTTGTCTGTCTGTCGGTCTGTATGTTTGTTCCGTCTTATCTTTGTTTTTTTTTTTTTTCCGAATGGACTAATGCTGTTTGCTTCTACCGGCATTTACAGCGTCACCGGACGGGTGGCGAGCGCAGATGGCACTCAGCCAGATGCGGGCGCAGAGGGCGCACCGCCTAAGGTACGGACCTCAGCTTGGGCCGTCGGTCGCCAGGAGAGAGGGGAGTCGGAGAGAATCGCCCCGGTACATAAGTGTACCGTTGAAAGTGGGCCCTATGAATTTTAACTCTTTGAATATTTGGAGATAATCTAACCTAGATATAATTTTTGCCTCGAGTTCGCCGGCGAGCTCGGTGTCTGATTGTGTTTACCTGGGAGTCGTTATCATAACCATGGATCTTATCTTTAAAACGTCTGGTCCGATTTTAACGGGACTCACACTGGCAGATAGCTGATGTTATAAGGAGTTAGGATTCTTTTATTTCAGAAAACTCTCTGACTTTCTGTTTGTGTTCTTACTTTATCACGCCTAAACGGTTGAACGAGTCGTAATCAAATTTGGCAGGGTTATATAGGTATATATATCCCGGTGAAGCACATATGATACTTCACATCATCATCATCATCATCATCCATCATAAATACATTTAATTTAGCAATCCAATCCAAACTATCAGTATCAGAGTCGTCCCGCGATCATGGCGCTTGCAACAGTGTCGAAATATCGGGAGCTCAATTAAATATTTACCACGGTTTTCATCCCGTAAGTAGCAATATGTTTATTAAAAACAACCGTGAAAGTTTAAAAAAGTGCTTATCAGTACCTATTCTATTAAATGTAGGTTAAGCGAGCGAGTATCGTATGACCTATTTAAGTTTTCTGTAGGCACAGAATCCATGTGTATATATTTGATTCAATATTATTTAATATCTAGGTGTTAGGTAGTTTGTGGTCATTTTAGTATATGTACTCATATATAATAATATTATAGTAGTGTAGACATTGACTCAACGGTAACTGCGCATTTGTATATGTATTTTAAAAGATACAGCGGTAGGTAAGTAACATGTACAATGTACTTATATATAAGGAGACGTATTTATAATGTTGCGGCTTCGGTATCCATATATAGTTTTACATATTTATAAGTCGCAATAAGCACGAGGGGTTCCATTCTAGTACGGTATTTTTTATTGGTATTAAAAAACCTTTATGAGTTTCACTTTTAGAGAATAGTACCTAAAGCATCACTTGTTTTAAATTAGTAGTTTAAATTAGTGATTTTTTTCCGCTGTATAGTTAACTAGCTGTGCCTCACGGTTACGCCCGCGTGGTGACGTATGATGAAAATGATAATGAAAAGTATCCTTTGTGTTAATCCAGCGCCACCTCTACCTCCATTGGTATGTATACATACATCAGGTTACCATAGTACAGGCTCTGCCTAGTTTGGGACTGAAGACCTTTGTGTGGATGTTGTCCCATATTATTGTTATATTATTAAATACCAAATTACATCAATATTGGTTCAACCGTTTGAATATTATAAAGGCGAGTTTGGGAGTGTGTTTGTATGTTTGTTACGTCTTCACGATCAAATGAATGGATCAATTTTGATCAAATTTGATATAGAGGTAGATGAGGCGCAGGATTAACAAAGGACACTATTCATCATCATCATTATCATCCATCACCAAGCGGGTGTAAGCGCGGGGCGCATAGTGTCCCTATGAAGCAAGAGTTTCGAATCGAACTCGAAACCGTTTCTGATTTAACAGCAACACTATTGTAAAGGCGAAGAACCTTTTTATTATAAGTACGCCATTCGGATAAAAAAATAACAACAGAAGTATAAATTTTTTTACGTTTAGAATAATATGAATGAAAATTACGAAATAACACTGCCTCATAGTAACTACTCGTATATGAAATAGCGTTATCACCTGTGTGCATAATATCTGCCGGGTCTGCTGGTGGTGGCGGTCTCACGAAATGGTCCATTGCGTGGTGGTGTGGGAGAGTGGGGTGCGCGGGGTGCGCAGGGTGCGGGTACATGGACGCGCACGCGCAGCCACCGTGCGGGTGTCGCGGACATCCGCCGTACGTCGCGTACCGGAAGCTGCCGCCTGACGATGACGACGACGTCGTAGGGACGTACCTGGTGTGGTACATTCACAATTGAGGGTCATTTAAATATTGTTTTTATTTCAAATAGATTATCTTCTTGAAGTAAGTATTTAATATTCTCAATGGGTAATTTATAATTATCCAGAATTAAAATATTTCAGGTACTCTTAAGGCTCCAGCACATTGAACACGGGACGTTCGCGGTGTGTTACGTCGACGGGCTCGCGCATTTTGTATTACATCAATCATGTATCAAGTACGGCACACCGAGTACAAGCGCGGGCCTGCCAACGCCGCCGTACTAGATGTGCCGTGTTTGATACATTTCGATCTATACAACACGCGCGGGCCCGTCGATGGAACTCAGTGCCACAGTAATAGTAGATAAATATAACCCTGTCACTGCGGACGTCCCACGTTTAATGTGCTGGAGCCTTTAGGCTTGATGAAACCTGTTTCTTAGCTCAGGAGCATCATGTATGCTCATTGCGTGATATTGCAATCAATCAACCAATAGTTGGATTCGTAAATCAATAATTAGTGTATGTGACGAGAATATTATCAATTTCAATATTTTGATTCTTATACTACTTATGTGTGATAAAATCCGAAAAGAGAGTTAATTAGCTGTTAAGTGGTTGACATTTATCGACAGATTCCGTTTGCAGCGTGTATTGTAAATAAAATAACCTTATATTTAAGTGTTGATCTCAAAATTCATGCAAAGCATGTTTATCTATCGGATTAGTAGAATGTATGTAAATAAATTATTGACACTGATTGCCCATACTAAAAGCACTATGCTGTCGTTAAATCTAGGTCAAGAACAAGCTTTCTGTAAAACTCGGTCTCAAAGCGAAGCATACTACAAAAGTCTTACGTGTTGAGGAATGGATCGGCACCGTGCAACTTCATGGAGTCAGCGAGGCTTCCCGCCAACTGCTCTTCTTGCGCGTAGTCCACTTGGGTATACTCGCTTTGCGTTGCGAAGTCGCCCACTGGGGTGTACTCTGCCCAGTCAGGGTCTGTTGCGATCATGGAAGGAATCGGAGACAGCCGTCCACATGAAGATGCATTCGACGATGCCCTCTGGCGAAAGTCCGGCGACAACTGGAAACTGTTGCTACGCGCAAGCGAAAAAGCATAAATAAAACAAATGTCTCAATCGATTCCTACAGAACCAAAGACTGAGACGCAAATAATCAAGTTGTCAGCAGAAAGAAACCTTAAAACTACTGATAGTCTAGTGGCGCCTGTCTATACGATCTCAAAATGGGGATCATGCAAATCTACGCCTATACCGCCAGCTAACATATAAATTCGTATGCTAAATGAAGCGATCACTATAACAGAGTTCAATGGTCAGCGTAGAAATATCTTTATTCTTACAAACAATGACAAAAATGTTCGGTGAGATATGTGGTGGAACTATTGAAGGCCGGCCCTTCGCTCGATGTATGCCGATGATTCTCGTAATACGCATAAAATAAATCGGCTATAAAAATGTTAAATATCGGCGAATGACGTGACTCAGCATTCGCATAACTCATCATCTAATGGTTGTGAATGATTTAAAACCTTTTATCATAAAGTAGCAGAGCTGCAATAACTCAATTTTATTGGTCTGGTCAACGCAGCTTTATGCCGATTGTTTTATTATAGAGTGCGCGTATCATGTGCTCCTCACAATGTTACTAGTGCTCATAAAATTTCAATATACGTAGTAATACGTAGCTTTGCTTTACTTAGTAGGTACCTAAGCTGGGTATTTGTGGTTTTGGCAACGGTCTCGTGGCTCCACCCGTATGTATGTAATTGTGCGTTTAAAGTCAAATTAGTATCGTAAAGTATTGCGTCGCGGCCATTATCATTACTGGCTGGTTGCCACAATTTAATCTACCTATATATTTGCGGTAGTTGATTCGCAAGACTAAATTATATTTTTTTCCATAAGCATTTACTGTTCAACGTTGAGATACTACGGTGTTGCCCGATTGGAATTTTCGATCCCTTTCAAAACTTGCATAAAATGTATTAATAACACTGCGATGTTTTATACGTCAGAGTTCATACTTATCAGTCCATTATATTTGCGTATAGTGAAGCCATTATTTGACAAAACAACACAACGCTTATAAACCCCTTAAGGTATCAATAGAAGTGTATTAACATCCGCATTTCGCTGGATACGATTTATCATTGCTTTTTTGTATCAATTTACATCGTCAAATTGTTATGTTACTCGTATAACGTGTAATTCTATCCAGACCAAAAGGTCTAGTCATTGGCTTATCTTGCAAGTAAAAAAGTAGAAATGTTTGAATAATAGTACAATTTTCAAAGTAAAATTCCAATCTGGCAACATTAACTATAATCACATTGTAGATGTTTTACCTGTGCATTGGCGAGTCGTCGGGGAAGTGGTCGAGGCTTTCCGATATAGAGCTACTGGGGCTTGGCGTGGCGTCTGCTGCAACACCGTTCCTCAACGCTTCCGTCTAAAAACCAAATAATAATACTCTAAACAAAACAAAAAGAAATAATCTTGGCCGCAGTCCACTAAATAAGTCGTATTTCATAATATATCTTTTTAATTTTGGATCTCTTGTCCTATAATACATATCACAAATGCCAGAAACTACATAATAAATCGGGTATCATGTCACAATCCAGTTCTTTGATTTATTACTTGTAAATTATGAGAAATATATTAAAAACACGTTATTATAAAACGAAACGACGTAAAAACAGAATTATCTGTAAAATATTTGGTAACATTAATGTGCTTGAATTACCTAATAAACGGCATTTTACTAGTAGGTTTTATACTTTTTGATTTAAGACTTCTTAGATACATTACACCTTAGTCTGTAACAGAGTACTGATATAATAATTTGATTATTTTTTTTTAACGATACGAGTCTTTATCTAACGCGCTCACCAAGTGTGGGTTGTTGGAATTGTTGACATTAATATACCCTTCAATTTATTTTAAGCAAACAACCATCTCTTTCTATTTTGTAACAGTGTTAGGTAAGTAGTTACTGGTATTAAGACAAAAGTCTTTGACTTATGGCACTGAAACGTAGTATCTTACTATGTGCCTTTTACGTAAGCACAAAGTCGCACACCGAGCTAGGGAGAGGGCTATGCTTGGAGTTTCTCTACGTGATCGAATGAGAATTTGGGTCAACGAGGAGATACGAAAGTCACCAACATAGCCCAGAAGATTAGACAGTTGATATGGCAGTGGGCAGGGCACATAGCACGTAGAACTGAGGACGAGGCCGGCAGGTTCTGGAGTGGAGACAACGGTCAGGCAAGCGCAAGTTACAAGATAAAGGTCAAGCTGGACGTAGGCTGCATTCTAACGGTCTTTTTCGAAATACTTGAGGGATACTTATGTTCAGCAGTGGACGTACTAAGCCTGAAATGATGGTGATAATGTTGGTATCATACCTTCTTCTTAACTCTCCCTCTCCGCTTCTCAAACTTGCTCGTCTCCATTGAAGCTGCGCGTCTTCTCACTGATTTGCCGGGCTTCGCGTCTGGGTTTATCATCCACCAGGAGGACTTTCCCGTACCCTCGTTCTGAACCCTCATGAACCGGTTGTGGAGTGAGAGATTGTGTCTGATGGAATTCTGTAACAAATATAAGGCTTTGTTAAAAAATTTTGTTTTGAAATATTTTGCACTGACACCTTACTCACAGATAGGCACATATCCCATTTTCTAATATTCGCGTAATACATTTATAACTATAGGTTATAATTGTTATAGACACGTTGGGCTATATCCAATTTATTAGTAAAAATATTCTAAATGCGAAAGTGTGTTGTTTGTTGGTGTGTTTGTTCTTCTTTCCCGCTTAAACTATTAATTTTGATTAAACTTAGGACAGAGATAAACTTAGGTCAGAGATTGCCTGTATAGCGGAGAATGACCTGATACTTTTATCCCAAGATATAGTGACACAGCGCCAGGGTTGAATCGCAGGCTGAAGAAAATAATTTTGTAAAGATAATTTTAATTCTTATAGCAAAAGGTCAAATAAAATTAGAGGCAAAGAAAACAAAAATTATAAACTTAAAAAAAAATTGTAAGTATTCGATGGAACTTGTATATAAGTATGACTCAAACAAATGTTCTTGTCACTGGTCATTGAAGAAATAACTCGTAGGTACGAAACGATGTTTTTTCGGCATGCCATAGTCTACATAATCATATTTATTATTGTTAGTTCTTTTTGAGTACTTTCCTTTATAAGAAAAACTTGTGGCATTGTTTCAGTGTGTTCAGCGATTATTTGGCGTCATGAAAGCGAAAAGATTATGAGTAACAACCACATAAAAGTTCATAAAAGAATATATCGTCACAATAAACGGTGTCTCGTTTCAAGTTGATATGCCGAATACATACATTAGTTTATTACCGTTTATTAAGCTACTAACAATAATTAGATAGTTTGTAAATCAATTTCCTATATGTGTTCGGCTGTCACGCTGACCACAAAAACAACCAATTTAAATTCCCGCAGTAGTTGAAACTTAGCGCAATAACGTGTCCTATCTCACACCGGCAATAAACTCTCGCAACTTTTTCTCGTAGAAGGAATAAAAGAGACCGCAGGAACGAATGAAGTTTGGCTATAAAAAAGACTATAAATAATTTTCTGCGTGCCCCGCGAGGCTCTTAGAATTTACTCAACACTGCTATGTAATTTTCATAAAATCAAAGAGTAAAAAATGCAACGTCACTCTCGTAGAAACGAAAAATTTCGTTCGATTTTCACAGATAATTTAGCAGGAATTCTTTACAAGGGGACAGATAAATTTTGGATACCGCTATCTACTATGTAAATCAGTAAATTTTATGACTGCGTCCAAAACGAGAGACGTTTTGCGTATCAGCATGTAGACGAGTGTTTTGAAGAATTGGACTCTGAGATTGAGGTCTTATTCCCCGATGGAAAATTTTAGAACATCGATCGGACTTTTAAAATACGTCATATGAATTTCATGGTGCTCCCGATAAATTTATTTAAAGCGTCAATGACACCGTTGGATTTATTCACGTGTAACTTCCGAAGGTTACGTGTACCGGTCGCCGCCTATTAGAATATATTAAAATGTCAAAAATAGATTTACCGGTTTTTAAAAATCCAAACTTTGTGGGAAATAGCTCGCAGCTTGTAAGAATAAAGGAGTTTTGTAGACGTAAAATGTGGCCAAATTGAGCAGAATATAAAACTTTTTGGATTTCGTACTTATTTGTATATTTAGGTAACCCTTTTCTTAAGCAAAAGCATAAGATGAATAGGTATTTCTGTAGGAAGGTTTAGAATGCTATGTAAGGGCCGCCTCCATTTCTACTCCAACGCTGAGCCTTTACAATCATAGATTAACAGAATGCATATTTAACACAGTCCAATTAACTTAATGTGACGTACAACAAAGCACGCGGACATAAATCGAGTGGATGTGGACAACTCTCGCGATTTATCAACCGTGAAAACGCAACAAACGACCCGTCGACGGTTTGATAGATTTGTCGCCAGGAGCCCTTACCATGAATTACGT
The DNA here is from genome assembly GCA_917880725.1 of Selenia dentaria. Lineage (NCBI taxonomy): Eukaryota > Metazoa > Arthropoda > Insecta > Lepidoptera > Geometridae > Selenia > Selenia dentaria. The sequence goes on along the minus strand of OU862888.1, from coordinate 10,619,023 downwards.
ATGCTATAAAACTGACAAAACGGTTTTGGTCGCGGAACTCGACCGTTTTAGAATCGAGACGCGTACGAAAAAAAATGTATGAGAGCTGCGGATGCGAGATGCATGCGAAAATTCGTGATAGGCGAGTCGATTTTGCGCGGATGAAGTGGAAGTGAACGAACTTTACACGTTTGAGTGAGTTTTTATTTACCATTTTTCAATGACATCTTTGCGTCCCAATTTTGCAGGCACCCATAATTATAAGCAGTACCAATACAATACATAATAATTGTAATTAAACATAAAAATATTTTATGTTGAGTCTCAGACCTAAAAATGTTATCTAAATTATATTTGAAATTAATAAATGTTCGTATACTCCATAAAAGTTATCAGATCAAAACCAAAGTTACAATAGTCCTTCGACTTAAGACAAATAGAGTTACCTTCGTTCCCCACTTTATACGGGACATTAATATATCCAATATAATAATTCCAGGAGTATAATTTATAGGCAGTAAAGATATATAGTTTGCTGACTGGCAACTGAAGTTAATCGAATTTTCTGCTACTATGACATCACGTTGTTGGTGAAGGCTTTTCACGTAATTTACCTGATTTTTTTGTACGTATTACGGTTTGTGCGGTCGTATATCTCTGTGGTTCAGTGGAGATTGAACGGGTACAGAAATATTCCTTATTTCGGCTGAGATGACAAAGATTATGATATTTTGAGAAAAGATGATATTATAAAACACGTCGACATCGAATGGTTTTTTTATTCACAACATTAGCTTTGCAGTACATTTAAGGCTTCCGTGTTTTACGTTAGTGTAATAGTTTTAAAATGTATTTGTGTGTTTGTTATAAAATATATTTTGTAATGCTGCATGGTGCTGCAAGTGTGATATCCTTTTTCAGTGCTTACGGCTTTGATGAGCATATATATTCCCTCGAATTTGATAATTTTAAATTCATTATGTTTTTTTTTTGTCTGATTTAAAGAAGTTATACTATATATACTTCCTAACTTTAAAACCATATAAATTTATGGAAAAATTAATGAAGCTAATCGAACGTAGGTATCAGTTTTTGAATAACGACTAATTAGCGCATGTGAATAATTATTATATAAAATAAGATACAGTATGTTTGTATAGAGTTCGTTACGGCATAAACTAAATTGTAACCGACATACACTAAGAATTTAGATTTTGTCTGATATTTGTGTGATGTGCAGAAATATTAGTTCTTGGATGTTCGTGATGTACTAAGACTACTATAGAACGTATGTATCTATGCGACTGATAATTCTAGAGCAGAGTTAAGAGTGTCAACGTCATATCAAACTGTAAATAGGTCAAAGATGTATAACTTCTCATTCATTTTTAACCGACTTCAAATAAAAGAAGGAGGTTTCTCAATTCGACCCTATATTTTTATGGGCGTTCACGGATAACATTGTCGTTTATGAACCGATTTTGATGATTTTTTTGTTTGGTATTGTATTTTTCAAAGTGGTCCAATTTTCCAATTTTCCAATTTCATCTAATTCCGTCAAGCAGTTTTTGAGTTACACTCCAATAATTAAAAAGTGTTTCGCCTATTTTGATTATTTGATGATATCATCATTGACGTTGATTTACCATCGATCCCGTAAGTAACAAGGGCCACTAAAAAAAGTAAGCTTTTCTTTAATGAAATACTACTTCATCGCCAAAAAAGCATGAAATAACTTATCGAAGTCTGTACCATTCGCACAACATTGTCATAATATGATATTTTGAAATACCATGGTACCGATTTCAACAAGTTATTTCACACATTTTGGTGTTGACGTCAGTTTAATTTTTTTGTAAAAAAAAAATTCTTTTTGAAATAACGACTAGGTATTTCAGCACAGCGACCAACGACACTAGTGCATGATTTTCTACCGACTTCCAAATAAAGGAGGAAGTACTCAATTCGACTGTATATTTTTTTATGTTTGCTCATAACTTTTGGCTGGGTGAACCGATTCTCAAAATCCTTTTTTTGTTTGAAAGCTGGTGCTTCCCGTGTAGTCTCATTTAAATTTCATCAAATTCGGTCCAGTAGTTTAGAGATACACGCCAATAACTACTGAATAGAATGGAAGTCGGTATACATTTTTCAAATTGTACTTTAAGATCTTCTTTATATAATAAGATAAGAGTTTCTTTACATGAACTGTTACTAAAGAGAGCGAAGTGCAAATAAACTCGAAAGCAGACGTCACTTCCAGCGTCTCTATACAAAGTTACAATCGTTCCGCTAAAACCAGGGCGGCAAGGCAACTCGCACTTAGAATTTTGTCTACGACAGGATCGTTGGCGCCAGCGCGACCCTTACTGGGTGAATTAACGTTCGCCTTCGGTCCCCTTTAATACTGAGCGGAGTTAAATTTTGTCGAATTTCTACGTCTATTATAGCTCTACACAGTGGAACGATATTACGGCGAAATGGCGATGATTTCCGCAGTTTATTACGCCTCCAGTCGTTTCAGGATCTGTGAATTGACAAACTGGATTGCTTGCGACACTGATCTTACTCGTATGTACATACGGTCTTTGTTTTATAATGAATTATTAATATTCATATTTTTTTATGTCTTATTTATTTGTAATGTGGATTGACACCGTGGAGTCGTAATGACTTCCACATTTTATCACGTCTCCATTCATTTTAGGATCTATGAGTTAACGTATTTGATAACTTATGAATTATGACTTTTGAAATAATATATATATATATACACGAGTCCAGATTATATATACGAGCAAGGCACGGTCTTCGCTAGGTGTTAAATTTTAAGTATACTATTGATATTTGATCATCGTTGTATATTTTGTATATTTAAGGGAATAATATAACACACACAATTTCCGAAAAAGTATTCGCAAGTCAACGAGTTAAGCTTCGGCATACAAACTATGAGTTATCTGTGTCACAGTTGTCCTAGCTAGATACATGAGAGTATATACTGTTTCACGTAAACGATACCAAGCGCGGATCCAGCCCATAAAAAAGTTGTGTCACAGCCACCCTAAAACCAGCCAAGTGCAACTCGGAGTATGAACTCTCTCATGATCGATATAATATCAAGTCGCTCGCCTGATGTTAAGCCTCACGCTTGCCCATAACAGTCCAGTGCAATTCAGAATTTTGAACTGACAAAGGATATCAAATGATGTCAAATTAAATTCTTGTACTTATAAATTTTTAATTAAATAGGTATCTAATTTTGTTTAGGTGATTTCATTACAAATGCAAGCTTACGTTTTATTTTTGCAAAAACGTTAATTATTTAATCGATATCCAGGTTTTGTATATTTTACTAAGGTGTTGGACATGAAAGGTCATAATTATCATCAGCCTGTGGAACATGACAGTGTGACGTCTCATGTTACAAGCCTTTTAGGGTTGTTGGCCCACCGTGCCCACAACGGTGGATCCGCGCTTGAACGATACGTTGCGTTAAACTTACGCAGATAATCGTGCTAGGCACACAGTACTGCGATATGAAACTACTGACCGCATCATAAGTAGTCCCCCGGTCTACACATAGAAATTAAAAATTAAGTGCTCCTTGGCGTGGAAAGTTGTCCATTCTTTATCTGTTACGAAATCTGTGGTTTCAAATCTCACGTCACTCGTAGATTCGAGTAAAGGTATAGAAGCCCTACAGAGAATACAAAAATAAGTTTTCAGTGACTATTCAATGGCATGTTATTCAAAAAACAAAAAGTAGAAAAAAGTAAACCTACGCAATGCCCGTCCTTACCACGAAATGAATGCGCATATAAAAATTCAGTGTCGCTTTTAGATGAATGAAATAATGTATCCAAACCTCGGTTTCACGTATTTCCACGTATAATATAACATGGGTGTAGTGAGGATATGATTAAAGGGGTTTAGGGGGTCTACACATAACATGTGGCACTCGGTTTGATTTATTGAAAATTAGAGATACTAAATAATCCAGACCTAGCACATAAAGTTTGCACTCTCATACCCTGCATACAGTATACAACATTGTTTTTATTATAGTAGGTAATTTTGTTTTTCAACTTTTCCTTCGCAGCCGCGTACCTAGCTCACATCATAATTCAATAAATGGTATTTAAACGCATCAGAATAATTTTGGAAATGGTATAGGTTGACCCCAAAAGTCTCTTACCTCACTACGCCCATATAATAAACATGGCTTGTAACCTCGTACCCTATTGTTCAATGACGTGTTTGTGTCAATAGAAAAGTTGGGAACATCATGCTATTTTGTCATACGATCATATTATGTAAGAAAAAGGATTGTTTAGGGACGTCTATTAATATTGTTACGAGGAAACCGGGTCGGTTACGTGGCAAACTTAACTTTAGTATGTTATAACTAAACATATAATATTGTATTCAGGGATAGTAACCAGTTGTCGTTCGAAATTTATACCCTACTTTTATTATGAGACGTTTAGCCGTCCAACAATGCCAGTCCCATAATGTCCATACCTAAAGCTACACTTAGCAATTTTAGTCTTGTGTAGTGATTCAGTATATGGATCCATATAGTAACCTACAGCTGCTTCGGATGTTTGCGCAGCTAAGATACTTTGGAATATAACTACGTCACATATCGGTTCAAATACAGTAGGATCTCTTTTGTACTCGTACATGCACTTTGGACACATTTCGTCACAATTAGGGCTATTCACTTTTCTCATTAGATTCCTGTTTGGAACTTATAAAAACGGCCAGGAATGCAAACTCATTGCGACTATTAGGTAATTTACGGTTCAGTTACCAGAATATAAAATGAATTATAAAATGTAGAGTTGACCTACCAATTTGACGACTACATCAACAGCTATCAGCGTATACGATACGATTACAAAGTACTTAGCCATAGAAGACGTCTACTGCTGGTTACAACAGGGTTCCCCCATGGTTTTTCCAAAAGCATTGGTTGCAGGCTCGAGAGCCTTGCAGGCCTATTGGTATGGTACAGTATTGATTAAAAGTAAAAGTGGGCACTAGGTATTATTCCGTCAAAACGTCGATCATTTCAATTCACTGGCGCGATTAAGAAATTACGTCCCCAAGAATTAGAATTGAAAACGTTTCCGAAGAGTGGCGAAGTGTGAAATCAGATAAATAATTCAAATTAGAGAACCACGATTACACAATAAGGGTGGGAAAGGGGAGGTGGGGGACAAACGTGACGGCCCCGAGAAATTCGGAAGAAAATCCGGTGACGTGTCAACCGCCAGTGACAAATTTAATTATTCAACTTACCGAAACGTTAGCAAGATGACTTTTCGCGGAGCCGATAACTAAGTAAGAATAAATTCACTTAGAGCTGCCGAAGCAAAGTTTAACTTAATAAAACATTGGAATTTTGGTAATTCGATTGAGCCGAGGTCGGATTCAGTTGTCGGCCTGATTTGAATACGTCATTACGATTCATTTGTCTGTTCACCTGATGGGCGTGCAACATGGAGTTGAGAAAATTGGTAGACGTCCGGAGTTTATGAAATAGCGAGTCAAAGTTATATCAGACTTAAGGTGAGTTAAGTATCACCCACTCACAACACAGCTCTCAGCTGATAAATGTATTGCTTTAGCACAATCATCTCTTATTGTTCTTATAACTCAGTTATTATTTTAAAATAAAATGACGGCTCTGCTGGCTCAGTTGCTGATGATCCCGCCAGGCCAAGCTCAGGATTCCAGGTTCTATCCCGAATTTGTGAACTTTATTATTACTTATATTTGGTCATATGTATTCCATTCTAACAAAGGAGTTTGAGCTGTAAGCCAGCAAATAGGTCCTACAAGGTTGAGCAAACATGCTGGTGGTAGCTAGTCCTAGCGTCATAAATTTCAAACTACCTGAACATACTCTGCAGGGCTATTATGTTTCTCAGTTACTAACAAATGCTGATTGGAATCTTGAAAAATGGCGGCTCTACGTCGGTTTTGACAACTCCAGTAAGTAAAAATGTTAGTAAGTTGATGACTGGAGCTGGCAAAATTGACATAGAGCCGCCATTGTTTTCTATTTCAATCAACATTGGTTAGCAACTGATATATATAACAGCCCTACCGATGACTGTTGCGTTCTTTGCCGAAAACCGAGACCTAAAGCTAACGTGCGCTCTCCAAAACACGGAAACGTGTAGTTAGAACTGCCGCTATAGCTGTCATCCATCTAATAAGTAGTTAGTTTATAGTTATAAGTAGTAGCGGAAAAGTTTCATTAATCTAAAAGCAGTTACATAAAACTAGTTTTATTGCTATACCATATTGATATTTTATAACCGTAACATTCCGACATCTCTAATTTAATAATAATTCCAACAGTAATTTGAGAACAAACCCATTCTTGATTCTCTACAGTGAATTTCTTTATATTATTAATCTTGATTTAATTAATTTTGTAAAGTTTGCCCCTAAATAACACAACTGTTTTGATTTATTATTAATTCTCCTTGTTGTAACCAGCCTGTTTACTGGTTTATTATATAATTATTAAACACCATATCTTGGATGTGTATCATATCTGAATACTGCTGTTCGTTAGAATACTGCTTCTATGCTTTGCTATGCTTTCTGCTATAGAAGATAATTTAAAAATGTAGGTGTAACTTTGCGCACATCCATATTAAAATGATATTAGAAGAAAAGACATTTAGAAGACATTAAGTCACGCTTACGTTTAAAGAAAAACTCTTTTCCAGCGGAAGTGTCACTAAAAATTTCTTCTAATATTATTTTAATATAGAAGGTACTTTTTGCAACAATACACTTTCTTCCAACAGAAGTGTCACTAAATATTACTTCTTATATCATTTTAATATAGAATGTACTTATTTTCAACTCAATACAATGCAAGCTACAAAAATAGTTAGTTTCATGAACTTGGTGTAGGTTGAAATAAGTATTTATGTATCTTCTGTTTCTGTAATAAAGGTACACACCAAATCTGTATGTACCTTTTTCCAATAACACTTTTTCAGCGGAAGTGGCACTAATATTTCTTCTAATATCATTTTATTATAGAAGGTACTTTTTGCTGATGCAAAACAATACAAGTCTCAAAAATATAAATGGTTATATAGTTATGGGTTTTAGGTTAGGTTAAAATAAGTATGTATATATAGTATCTTGTTCTCTAAAAAAAGGTACACACACAAACGTGTCGATACACGAAACGTGTGGAGAGGGGGATTCGATAGCCATGTCTGTGGATCTCTGGATTTATATATGGGTTCCGTATAAATCACGTTAATGACCCGGTTAATGTCCAACCCTTGAGGTGTGATTCCACGCATATGTATGCTAGCGATGTTCGTGCCAAACTATGCTCTTTGAGCTCTATTTGGCATTAGTCTTTGGATGTAGCTTTTCTCTCATTTGTATCGATATTTTATACTATTTGCACCCTGTGGTTACACTCGTTGATGATGGATGATGATGAAAAGTATCCTATGTGTTAAATGCAGCGCCTCCTCTACATCCATACCAATTTTCATCAATATTGGTCATGCAGTTTGGGCGTTAAGAAGTAACAAACACACAATCTCACTTACACGCTCACAAACTTTTAATGCCTTTATATTATTACTGTGATATAGCTCAACTTTATATGTCTGGGTTTGTCTATCTTTGCTTTGAAAATCGGACTCCACACTGATAAATGCGTAAGTTGGATGCTATGTTCAGATGGATCGAATTTGGTTACACTTTTCTGATAAAACTATCGATTTAATTCCTGTAATTTTTAACATAGGTATATCCTTTCAAGGGTCGATGTCATTATGACAATGAAATTTCTATTGTGTCTGGCCGTGCGAACTTTGATGCAATATGTTAATCTAGTATATTCTAGATTGACCTATAATAACAAAAAGTTACTATTTTAATTCGAAAAAAAACATTTGGGAAATTTTATTGCAATTTGGACTGAATCTGGGATATGGCTGCTGTTAATGATGATTAAGGGTTTAATCATCAGCAGGGTATATGGCTATATAGGCAATTATCTCAGGTGCTAAGAAATAGTGATTGAAATCTTGAAAATGACGGCTATGTAAGTTTAGACAACTCCAGGAAGCATAAATATTGGTAAGTTGATGACTGGAGCTGACAAAAGTGACATAGAGCCACCATTGTTTTCGATTTCAATTAACATTGTAGCAACTGAGATGCATAATAACCCTTCCGGTCATTGAACTGGGTCATATTTTTATTATCATTGCTATTATTAAGTATTGACTTAACCCGGGTACAATTAGTAGCATTTAGTCATTTAAATTTAAAATAAACTATTTTATAATATGATTTTTAAAGCACATTCGAATCTCGTCCGAGAATGTGAATTTCTCTCTCTAAAATTTCAATGTTTGGTATCGTTGAGCAGGCGTTAGTTCTTATAAAAAATATGAAAGGTTTTGACATCAATACGAAAGTTAAGTATTAATTTGAAAAATTCTTTTTTCGGCTGGATAATTCTGTCAAGCTGTTTAATAGAGGTCGTTCCGTCCCAATACGACGGCTAACATCATATAGAGTTAAAATTCAATGTTCAGACGGTAAGACTCGTCGGCCTCGTTGGTCATGTCATGGCGTCTGATACGGACTGTCGGAAGACGCGGTTTTCAATCTCGTCCGTCCGGATGTGAAATTTTCTCTCTAAAATTGCAATGTATAATACTCTTATATTTTTTTTAATAATAGAACATTTATATTATTTTTAGGAACATAATCAAATCAAGTTACTGATATAAAATAAATCTACCTATTACAATAAAACTAATTCACAAAAATATTTCAAAATTGTATATATATATATATATATATATATATATATATATATATATATATATATATATATATATATACGAGGTAACGTTGCCAGCTTTTTGGGCACTCTACCCGTAGACAGGGACTTAAATGACGTTTTATATCGTTAATTAAAACGTCATTTAAGTCCCTGTCTACGGGTAGAGTGCCCAAAAAGCTGGCAACGTTACCTCGTTGAATAGCCAGGCTGATACGTTGTCCGAGGTAAGTACCAGCTCTATGGTCACCTGTAATTTCTTTGAGGCGTCTGGACAGCTCCTTTACTAAATGCCGTGCATCTGGACCCCAAGAACCAATAGTTTCAACTCCAAACGGAAGAAAAATATAATTATCTCAAAGACAAGCATATTTTCTCCGTTTGAGGATTTCTGCAGATTCTGCAGCAGCACCTGCCGTCCGTGAAGTCTGCTCAAGGTGAGAAGGCGCAAGTGTGTCAACAATGTCAACACACACGGAATCAACGTTAAACCGTCAGGCCTCTTGCCATCACGTGAAATACCGTTCGGCTCTAAAATAGCCGGCACGTGAACGGTAGCCAGTGTCCGACGGATAATGTCATTTAAGGCAGCGTGTCTTGAAATTCGTCCAGAACTGCGGCGGCAAGATAGACCATGATGACCCAAACGATCTACTTCAACTCCGCAGTGACACAGGTGTGGTTCAGTCCTAGATATACCTAGACGCAGACCTATGGAAAAACTAGTGTTGTCTAGAAATGTTCCTATATTGACAGAAGGTATCGCCTGCAACCAGAAACCGGATTCGCATTCGCTTGCGGCAAGAAGACGAGCCTTATCTCTCAAATCATCAGTGTTATTTATAATGGCTTAATACTCTTTATTATTATCACAATTTATTGATTAGCAAGTATGCTAAGAGGCATTTTGACTTTATTTAGCATTAGACTAGCATTTTGATAGGTACTTAAGTGGCAATAGTTTACTACAATTTAATACAAGTTAATTCTGAACGTATGGTTGATCAGAACTTAGCAAAAGCAAGATATTCAATTGAATATATTATCGCTGGCCATTTAGATATTTACAAACATTCATCTAATATCATTGAGAGGAAATAGAATCCAATTAACATAATTATTATAATCAATGTGGATACCCGATAGCCCTGAAGTCCCAGCCCTACAGATCACGGCCTGTTATTAGGGTCATATTTCTTGGTATCTGGGAGATATGTCCTCAGTATAATTACTGAGGTAGTTTCCGCTATCGGTGTAAGGGGAAATGGATCACATTGATTGTGTGATATCGTGGAGGTTTTTTTTGTGAAACCTCTTTAAAAATAATAATTATGTTATTCTAACTTCTCAAGCTGTTTGCGTTAGTGGTACAAAATTACGATGTTGAGTTTTATGCACTATGTATTGTGTGTGGCAATAGTTTTTTAAAATTATTCTTATCTATCTATATATATAAAAATGAACCCCTATTTTTCTGGGCACGCTATAACTTGAGAAGGGATTTCCCGATTTCATTCATCTTTTTTTTAAATGTTTTCTGATACTTCGTAAAAGGTACTTAAATTTAAAATATTTAGTTACTTATATTCAGGTACTTTACTACGCGAACGAAGTCGCGGGCAGTCGCTAGTCTATATATAAAAATTAACCCCTATTTCTCCTGGCCGCACTATAACTTGATAACGGCTTTAGCGATTTCATTGATCTTTTTAATTTTTTTCTAATACTTCGTAGAAGGTTCTTACAATAAAAAAACAAGAAAAGATAGGAGGTTATGGCGAGGCCGTAGGCCGAGCCTACTACGCCAACGAAGTCGCTAGTTATGTTCTAAATTCCATACATATTATTTATTTTATTCATAGGTTTGTAATGGATCACTATCTTCTCTCATGTTAAGGTGAAGCGCCTTAACATCAGCCTAGCCTAGCCTCATGAGGTCATCAGGAGACTCTGTGCTGTGGTGGTGCATATTTTTACGTGCGTTAAGCACGTACTATATTTGATGAAAATAATATACTCCGTGAATTCACGACGTAGATTTAGTTCTCGCAACCTCTAAGAAACTATTAATATAAGGGAGGTAGAGTCGGTATGGCGACACGTTGCTCTCCCTACCCTCTGTGGCTGAAGCCACGGGCGTCCAGACGCGGTGCATTAGCGAGTTTGATCTCCGAGGCAGTTGCAGCGTGCCATATTGTGTTCTGGAGAGCCGCGAAGAGAGGCATCCGGACAGCGATAGATAGCACATATTACCGTGGCCACGGCGGGTTCGCGGCCGTGTGCGCAAGCTGTCCCGCGTTCCCGCCAAAAGCGGCAGTGATGGCACACCCCGGGGTTTTGATGGATATCTACGGACTCCCACATAATCACGTACCCCCCGTGGTAGGTGGTATCCATAAAGGATTTCCCAGGGACAAAAAAAATGGTATGTAGCGACATGAAATAGTATAAAATCTATTATATATTTGTAATGGCCCAAAAAGTAATAAGAACATGTAATTGAAAAATTATTTATATATCTATGTATCGACACCTCAACAGTAAATATAAAAACATATTTAATTTGAAAAATTTTATACCGACTTCCATTCTATTCAGTTATTGGAGTGTAACTCAAAAACTAATGGACCGAATTTGATGAAATTTAAATGGGACCACACGGGAAGCACCATCTTAACAAAGAATTTTGAGAATCGGTTCACCCAATCGAAAGTTATGAGGTAACAAACATAAAAAAATACAGTCGAATTGAGTACCTCCTCCTTTTTGGAAATTAGTAGAATAAAAAAAAATAGACGTGGTTTTTACGTTATAAACAGTTTGTAGGTATTATTTTTGTATAAGTACTAGAGGTGAGTAAAATGGCGTTACCTTTTTCGTTCTAACACTTTTTATAGTCTTTGGGTCAGACATGATGTCATTTCTGATGCATTTTTATGGAAATTAAAGATAAGCAACGAAATAAGCGAATTTCAAACTTATAAAAACTTTGATAACAATTCGAATACTTGGCTTGAATTCAGTTCTAAATTCGGATGTCATACATCTGACCTTATCTTCATGAATTAGTTTCGTGTAATACTGGGATTTTAACAAGGTTTAATTTAAATTAAATATAAATAAAGTTCATAAAGTTTTTAAATTTTACTGATATTATTTTTTGTACATTGCCACCCCATTATAAAAACAGACTTGCATTAACGATCTCAACTGAACATCTTTCAGCTGAATGAACAAGGAATGACTATCATATTCGCGCAGTGAGATCCATTGTCAGTGAATGACGGTGGAGGATTAAAATATTTCATTCCCCGCGTATAATAACTATCTAAGCCTAAGTGATCTCGAACGTTTTAAAAACCGAGGGGCAGACCTATTTTCCGCGGTGGAACGCAAACACCTTTTCAATCCTTCAATGGGCCTAACGATGGGAGCGGAGTACCAACTAGCGGTGGCAGTTTCTTAATGGTATTGTAAGACAGAAAAAATACCGGGATCGCCGTACAATGGTGCAAAGGGAAAGATTAATCGTTTCGCCTGCAAGGCGCTATGGAGCACAGCGCGATCGGTGAGAATTGTGTAACGCGATGCTTCAACAAAAATTAATCATTTCATCGCGTCATTGTCGCCGACCGTGGCCTCCCACGCGTGAAGAAAATTCTCCGCTAATTAAAATAGAATTAGCGGTCCATTTGACAGGTCCCCTTCCGATTTTTCACTCCCAAATCGTTTCCAAAACGATGTTACCACTGCCATAAAATCTGTCTTCTTGATTAATAGGCAGATCGGATAAGCACAAAATTTTATTTCACCTATCCGTCAAGATAACGAAGAAAGGAGAATTACATAAAGCTTTCAGAAAGTGTGATGTAATCTCGTCCGACGTTTCCATAAACTTAATGGCGAAGTATCACAGAACTTACATATCGCTGTTATAACAACCCAAGTTGGCATATTTGTTACCCCCTCAGTCAGCATGTTCGCGTGGAATGACCGCCAATTTATGTGAAAACTTCCACACCGGTTAGAGCATGACCTATCTATGTGAATGAAACTTTTCACTCGTCAAGACAATATCTGTTTCGGAGGAACGCGACTACCTTACCTTAAGCAAATATGGCAGGTTAAAGTTTTGGTAAAGTTTGTGCGAGCAGGGGATGTGTCAATTTTTCGATTGAAATATGGGAATGGTTTGGGGAAAGGCGACGCCACTATTTCCGTGTTGTGATTCATAGTGCTTATTGTCTGTATTCAAACGTTAACTTTTGCCGTATTCATTATCTATAGGTAAGCGGTAACAATCTATTGATGAAATCGAAATGCCACTTGCTAATTTACTCAATTATCTCGAAATCTATAAAACTACTTGACCTATGAATCTGAAGTTGAGTACCTATTGTAGTTTATAAGGAGTATTTATCAGTTAAGGATTTTGCAATAATAACGAAATAAAGGTTAAAATTGGAGTTACATCTATAATAGCTTAATAAATCAAAAGACATCTCAATAATAAAGAAACAAAAGAGCGAGATATATATTTCTAAGAGAGTTTGCATATAAGTCTCATATTTTCCAATCTATAGAGACTCTAACATTTTGGATTTTGGTTGCGCAGCATGCAAGCATTACCATGTTATAGTGTGAAGGGCACAGAAATTACTAAAATGAGAGTCAAAAACTATGGTGGTACTGGGGTGGGCAGACGTGGTGCTTACCATCAAGCGAACAAATTGTCACTATAGTCACTTAATTGTAATTAGGCACTCGTATCAAAACAAGACACATATTTGTAGCAAAAATGTTTAATGTATTTGAAGTACTTAATCTAACTAATTATATAACACACTGTTTCAAACTATCACGGTTGTTATCTAAAGTTATATGATTATTAACGGGATATTTACCGTGGTAAGGTTGTGGAATGAGCTCCCGATATTTCGGCGCAGTTACATGCACCATGTTTACGGGAAGTGTGTTTAACCCGTCCGCATCAGCGCAAAAAATAACAATAGATTTATGAATGAAACTTGCCTCGAATGAGGGTTGCTGATCCCAACAGATTAAGTGATTAATTAAGAAAAGCACCAGACTTGTTTTAGTGGTTCCTTTATTAATTTTCAATGTAATATATAGAAGTTTCACAAATAAATTTCCGTATTCGAAAAACAAGTAACCACTGCAATGGACTTATTTCATTTTAATATTGAAGTTTCAATTTAATTTTTAAAATCATTTAAAAATTGTAAGTACTTACCTGATTGCACAGGAGAGAGTTTTAGCTATATTCTACGTACGTACTACGTACACTAGATTGTATGCTTTCACAGTCAATATCGAGACAATATTTCCGAAGGAGTCACATTAGTTTTCTGGCAACAAATGAGGTGTTCGCAATAATGAATGTGGACTATACGTCACAATACATAAAGGGTAGGTGGTCGTGCCTTCGGTGGCGACGGGGGGATAAGAATACAATATTCCACTTAGCGAATTGCCGAGAGAATGCTACAATTATCATACCATTCCTCGGAATTACCGAGTTCTTAATACTTATTCACCTAGTATATTTGCTAAGGACGATGCGAAACTGTTTCGCAAGGTCCATTTCATTTTGCATAAACTTGGAAGTCTGTTTTGTAATAAATTAAAGTTTCCTGTATTCTGGAGTAACTCTACAGAGAAGTATACAAGGTATGTATTATCATTTAACCTGTACTTATCTAATTCTTGAGTGGAGTCGGTAAAACATGTGTATCGCTAAACAATTCGGCAAATAATGCATTTACAGTTATTTTTCAGAACATCGATTCCGTTTAAAAAAAAGAAATCAAAAGCTGAAACTTTTCCTTTATTTATGCGATTTCTGCTCCTTGGCCGTGAGATATTGAATGACAAGTGAATTTTAAGAGGCTCTGAATCCCATTTACTATGTACCTTTAGTTTTATGACGACAAACGTATTTCCAGTGGCCAGTATTACACACTTTATTGCTATGATGATACGGTACAGATTAGTTTCCACTCGTTTTAAAGTGTTATGGACATGACAATGATATCCCGTGGTAGGCAGCGAATGTGTTTGTTTTTGAAACAGGATTTTGCAATTCAAAGTTCTAGGAGCGGCTGCTGAATGAGCTTGGCACTTTACATCACTTAAGGCCCTTAAGTCGATGCAGTCCAAAATGTACATCAATTCAAAACCGTTTAACTTGCTACCTTTTCCATTGTGTTGATGTAAACTTGTGACTTGTGTCAATATTTTCTATTATCTCTGAGTTCTTTGAGAATAAGATAATAATATTTAAATCTCCGTGAAATCAGTCTTAATTTTTCAATTGTTATCCTTACGCTACATCAAAACGTATAAAACAATATGAGACAGATATTTACGATACGTAAATTAATTTCGAGTGATATGTTTTTATTTTCTTATTTATTGTGTAATAGTCTATCTATCTATATATATATATATATATATATATATATATATATATATATATATATATAAATAAACCCCTATTTCTTCTGGTCACGCTATAACTTGATAACAGATGCAACAGTCTATGTTTTTGTTACTTTGTTAACTATTGTCAGGAGAAGGTTTTTATGTAACGAAAAACCAAGAAAAGATAGGTTATGGCAAAGCCGCAGGCCGAGCCTACTACGCGAACCAAGTCGCGGGCAGTCGCTAGTTATTTATGAATATATGCCAAGTTAAACACTTTATATTGAAGTGCTGGGCGAAATTGACACTTCCTAACACGCGCCAGTATGTACATAATTTAAATGAAAATTTCTTGGATAATTGCATCGGCCCGTATTTAGCTCGAACCCATTGGCCTTAATGCATTTTCACGTCACTCAGTTGAATAAAAGACAAATCATATATTCCCGTATAATCCACAGTAGCTGCAACTTATCTTTGAGGTACTTCATCTATTCTTATCTCTCCGGCCTATTCAAGAACTGTCGTAGAGGGCCTACGTCGTAGCACTACTTTCATTTACCAGACATCAAAACCTTAGTACCTATTCATTGGCTTCTACGACAGTAGTATATATTATATAGCTAGAGTTTACTAAAGTTACAGTATAGAGCAGTACGTAACATTACTTTGCATCGGCCTCATTTTATATTACGTTATTCTGTGGTTCAATCTTGCTTCACAGTGACATTACGCATATTCTACCCTATAAAAGATACATTTGGTATTTGGTTAAGTTATATGTAGCCAAATGTAGTTTAGAAATTTAAAATAGATAATGAAGGGACATAGTTGTTAGTTTCACAAAGATCTAAAGAGATGCCGTTATGAGGGTGTCAGCGTGTAACATGTAATAATGCCTAGGGTACGTACAAATCACAATAGTCTTTAGAATTGTTTTAAGAATATATTTAAAATGCCAAACACATTGGAAAATACGCAATACGCTAAGATACATTTTAGAAGATCTTTCTGTGTTCATTTACTTATGCATGTAGTTGTAATTTTGGTCGGAATTTTTGTGTGACGACAGATACCAACTTTAATAGCATATATCTAGAAATCTATGGTCCACTCGTAGTAAGGATCTTGAACACATATATATTATAACGAATTTGGAGTTTTCCAAAATTACTGTGAACAGTTGCATAAAAAGAGTTTCATACTAAGGATCACTTCATAGTTTACCATAACGACGTACTATTAAATGGGATGCGATTATCAAAAGCGAACCTAATAGGCACGCTTTTGATCTCCATTTAATATATATAAAAAGTATAAAAAAAATTGAAAAATAATTGGTATAAATGGTTCAAGGTACGAGTACAAACTTAATGTTAAGACAGTGTCCATACTGGTCTGTATATATGTCAGAGCAATAAATAGGCGGAAAATCTTATCCGGAATTATATCCGGTGTAGAGACAGTCTCGTTACCCGTATCGTAACAAAGTAGAGCAGTAGGGAGCTCTACAATGAAGTTTGTACAGAACTTTATATAGAGCTGTCTTAACCTAGATAACATGATATTAGATTGGGATTATTTGTGTGGGTTTGTAAATTGCTGTAGTCTTTATGGTTGAAAAGAGAGTAAGTAGTAGAAAGTACACCGTTGAAAGTTTGTTTTTGACAAATATAATTATGCAAATATATCGATTATAAAATTAATTTTAGATAACATGGCTGTTATAACTGTTAAATAATCTTAATGATATGTTAAATAATTTAGCAAAATTGTCACAATTTCATAGATTCAAAGTATGTTTTTGTCAAAGCAGAAAAATTATCGTTACATCTAGCTAGAGGCACAACTAAGCTTTCACATTGTCGACAAACATACATCAAACATCCCCCAATCCCGAAGAATATATTTTTCAATGAGTCCCATGTATGTTAACATCAAAGGGCTCTTTCCCCAAACCATTTCAATGGCCTATAAATTTAACTAGGAATATTTTATACATATTCTCACATGTTGAATGTAGTCGTTAGGTAGGCGTCCTCACGGCGCGACGGGCCAGGTACGACGCTGGCGCCGCACGGGCTTCTGCCAGATTAATGGATCATTTCCCCCCCTCCCAACCCTCTTCTCCACCCTGTCACTACCCCTCGCCACCCGCTTACAGATGCGAAGATGCGAAAATGTGAAACTACTGTTCGACGACGCACCTCCTTCCTTCACTAGATATATTACACTTAACACGATTCTTCGTATCAGCTATAGCGTAGCATAAACCTCGATCCATTGAGTAGCGTCACAGGTTAAGTGATAGTTGATGGCGTGCGTAGTTGATATTCCGAATTGGGTCAATTGGGTACGGGGTCAATGAAAAAATAGTGAGTTTTAAGCATTCCCACAACGACTGGCGCAGTTTTACGACGGAATAGATATAGAGTATTTATACAAAGTGCTGCTGCATGTAAACTGACGAGTTCCCAATTACCGAGGAAGTTATTGATGTTTGCATAACTTTATGTCTTTGAGAAGGAGCTGTCATTGTACTTACACATGCAAAAAGAAATTTACTCAATATTTTTTGCGAACTTGCTATTGTTTCGTTTAATTTTTTTTCTTTGTATTAGAAGCAACTGGCTAAAGGTAAATAATAACTAACGCTTTTATACCCATGTAAAGTTTTACAATTTACCTAGTAATCGCATAAACGTAAGGAATATACGATAATGATATACGAATACAATTTTTTTTTACATATTAAATATACACTTTTTCAAGTATATTTTTTGTATAAAGCAATGTTAGAATGTATAACTCTAAACATTAGGCTTCGGACATTTTCGGACACAAGAAATGTCGCAATAGGTTAATTGTTATGAACTTAATTAATATACCAGCATGGATCATGTAAAATAAAAACCAGATCTACTGATAACAGCATAAAACCTTAATTACGTGTCATAGGAATACAAATATCATAGGAACTGTATTCTAATTCTAGCGAAGATTAATTTCTATGAATGGGAGAAGTGTACATATAAGTACGATAAACAAAACTTTTCATGTTGTTCACAATGAGAACCTATTCGCTTAGTTGCTTTTAAATTCTACATATTGCCATATTTATATACTGCCATACACATTCTGCTCGTAATAATAAAGCATTTCCATCGCCACCACTACAGGGCCTGTACTGTTCCGAAAAAAGAAAAGTATCTGTCTAGCCACCTTGGAGAAAGTACACCAAAGAAGTCTCCATTGAAATATACCAAGTATCAATAGCAATTCATGTTTGACTTACTACTAAAGAGTTGGTATATTTCAATCTTAAATCAAATCTCAAAATCATATCGCCTCTCAATTATTTTAATCAGGTATAAAAATCAGTGACACTGATACACAAAAAGCAAACGCAAAAAGTCTGTCTCGACCGAAACATTGCCCTATATTCGGCTACTATAAAACTTACAGGACGCAAGTGCCAATGTATTTGCAGCCGAGAATATGGAACCAGAGAATATAGGCATATCGTACAACTCAATAAAACACTGACCCACTGATGTCGATCGTAACATTCCGACCTTCAATCTGACAAGTAGCGATGTAACGTTTATGCCCGATAAAACACTTCCAAAGTGTCTCTCGTAAATCAAGAAAGTTAGCCGCCGAGCACTTAAAGTTTAACAGACAATAATAAGTGTTGAAAAAACGGCCTTCGATGGTATAAAAAGTAATGTGGCAATAGTGAGGTCCTTAAAGGGCTAAGTTGGTAAGTTTTGAGGGATGTCGTAATGAGCCGAGGGAGAATCGATAAATTTGAATGTTCGGCGGCGCCGCTCAGAAACTTGCAACTTTTTTGGGTAGAAGCGCGGGGAACGCGCGCCACTGTGACGCCACTAGCTTAGGGTGGTCGGGTAGTAAAAGAGAAAAGCTATTTAAACGCATCTCCAATATTGAAACAACCTGATGAGTGTAACTTAAACTCGTGCGCTGATGATTCCGTAACACCACATGGTTTATTATACAATATTAGTAACTTGCTGCGCTCAGGATTCAAAGAAACACGCTCGATTTAAAAACAGCTGTTTGCTCCATAGCCAAAATCTACTATTCTTAGAGAATATAGAATGTGCAAGTGATTAAAATTTACTCCAGTTTTTTCCCCTGATACTTTATGGTACATTACACCTAACTCATTATTTTCTCATTTAATACGTATTTAAGTTTTAAACTTTAATCAAACCGTGCAAAATCAGGGAGCGGCATTCAAAGTTGCGAAATGCCTCACCATTGGTCGAATCGAAGTATGAAGTCACGTAGCATGCATCATAAGATTTATCGACGTCGATATTCATACATTGCTAGTCGTGTTTGAAAGAAAAATATTTTTTTATATCTCTGTAGCGTTGCTATGCGAAAGCGAAGCGAAAACTGAAAATCTTCAACTAATACCTAACTGTATATGCGTGTAGTAAAGAACACTGGACATGGTCTATGTCGCCATCTAAACGCAGCGAAGGACGCGGGCGTACAAACAGGTCAAATTAAATCGTTATTTTACTATTTAAAAAAGTATTTAACAACACTTTCAAGAGTCTTAATATAATGTTTTTAGTTGTTGTAACGTAAAAAGTAAAAATAAGATATTAAAAAAATGATTCATATTGCCTATTGTGTGCGTTTTTACAATAAAATCGCTAGAAGACATAAATATATAGTGCTTACGGCAAGAACATTCAAGTTTATTGTAAGAAGAGTGTAAGCCTAAAACCTAAAATGAATGGGTTTGGTTTGATCACATTAGTAAAACTAAACCCACCCAAACTAGACCCCAAAGACGTTTATTTTAGCAGTACCTACACTATTAAAACTAAATTAAAGTTTATTTCATTGAATAGGAAGCAGTAAAACCATTTTATTTCTTTTTTAAAAGAAAATGTTACACTAGATTTCGAAAAATGTGGTACAGTACTGTCTTTACAATATACTAATATGTGCAAAAGTCGCTTAACATTTATGTTTACCTAGTAGGTATCATTAGTGTATAAAACGAACACGCAGTAAATTAATAAAGAACATATTAAGGTTGCCTACAATAATTGTTGATAAATGTAATATAGTCATTAAAGCGCTCATTAAAGTTATCAACTAAACAAATGGCTTGCCACTGTCACACTAGAGCACACGTGACTAATAAATTATGGACACAATTGCACATAAATACCAAGCAATGCATACACAATATACCTATATAACATTATTTCCAACAGTGTACATAACTATTGAAAGTATTTGAAGTACACGTTATCGTTTCTAGAGTATTATTAAGGCCCATATAGACTCACGCTGAAAAACCCCGAGAACGCCCGAGAAGCGTGAACGTGAGAGGTTTCTCTACGTCTCGTTCTCGCGCTCGGCTGTTCTCCGTTCGGTGTCGGTATTATTGCCCGCTTCAAAGGGTTTCTCATGCGAGAAAAGGGAACGCTATCTTTTTCGTTCTCAGTGCTAATTAGGAAGCGGAAGCTGTGTTTATCCGTTTATAAAAATGTGGAGTAATCAATTAGAATGTAAGTTCATTATACATTTTCAGTCAAACTTCATTTTATGGGATACAAAACACAAGCATTTTAAAGACAAGAGTCTCAATCACGATGCGTGTGGATTTTTTTTTCTTTGCTCTGTTTTTAGTTTTAATGTTATTTTAAGCTAATGCACAAATAACTAAGGCTGCTGCACAGTCGTCCATCGCGGGTGGGAGCGAGAACAGTAAGTGAGAAACATTGTGATGTCTCGGCAAGAAGTCTCGATGAGACTTCTTGCCGAGACTTCTCGGCGTAAGTCTGTAGGGCCTATAACAATGAACCGTAGTAGATTTAAGACAGCCGCACTCCAGCTGCACCGAGGTTATAGGTTCATTACTCTTACTATCTTCATAAACGAACGAACATAATTTTACTTTATTATGTACTATAATTTTATGTGACAATGAGAAACTATTTATCAATAAATACAGCGAATTTAACAATGATATGATAAATCACGTGAAAGATGGAAGATAAGGATGTTACCACAAAATATTTAGTGACGCAAATATATACTTTCGTACATAATGTTTGTATAATTATAAGTTACCATAATACATAAGTTTGAGTTGCCACATCTATAATATAAATGGTGACGGATTCTTATTGACACGTGACGATACGAGTAGGTACGTCTCCGTAATACGTTTGGCTAGTAACGTTTGGTCATTTAATCTAAATGATTAAACCTAATTATGAGAATTTAGTTAAAATTCTCTCATTTATATTATAGCAGTTAAAAAAAGTCTAGTTAGTCGTAGTACCTAGCTTAAATTTTCAAAAGAAATAATCAGCCGTGCGATTCTCTAAGAGCAAACATCGTTTGACAACATCCGTGAAACAAATGACAAAATGAGAAGAAACGTTGGAAAAACAAGCTTGTGTACAAGAGCGATATCTCATAAAGTATTTGACATCGGTGAGCTCGTCGACGAACGCAACGACAAATCATTAGAGAATCGCACGGCTGGTTATATTTAAAACAAAACACACACACAAATGGTTCCATCATTACTTTTGAAATTTTGAAAACGCGTAGTTTTCTTATATAGTATAGTAAAGCATTCACAACGATGAGGAACGGCATCTTTACGTAGGGCTGTCGAAAGCGGTAGACATCGCTGCAAGTGATTATAAATCGCAAACTTCTTGACTTTATCATAATTTTTTATATTACATTATTTTCACTTTCATGAGCACTAGTAATTTTGCTCGTTTATGGAGCAGAAAATGTAATTTCCCTTGTGAAGCGTGTCAGATAAGGAAATGCATTTGTTAAGGAAATCTTACAGTGGAACTGATATATTGATGTGGGGACTTCTTAGAAGAAAACGCTTATCGATATACGAGTATATATATTCTAATTTTCGTCAGCTAGTTCCACAACGGTTCGATAAAGTAATTTTAGCTACTAAAAACTGCAACTCTGTGTTAGGAGATCATAAGAAGAGACTTATCATCTCTTATGACTTATGATCACCTGATACAAAGTTGCAGTTTTTAGTATTGAACTCCATGAACATATTAATATATCCATGTTCAACCCTACGAAAAGCAGGTAAGCTCGCGTATAGGCGGACGAGGAAGTGATAATCTTAAAAGTTAGATTGACATAGTTCTGTCGTATAAAACTGTAGCGAAGTTACAATGTCGTAGGAATATGTATATACGTTACCGTGATTTATTGAAGCTGGCTCTCTTTCAACTCGTAATTGGGACGAGATACGTAAAAGTACGAATGGCAAAACTTTTACCTTTAAAGGTACTTGCTTGCTGGTACATACAAGAGCGTCTTAAAATTATTCAGGGGAATCATTTGCCCCAAATTATGATATTTTGGTCGTAACATCGAATTAAGAACTATTCGCAGGGCGCAAATTAGATTTCGGCGGTTTTTATGGTTAAATTTTATGGTATTCGATGGAAAACATACATAAAAGTGTTTTGAAATGTTTTTTCTTATTTTTAGGAAACCATACTTAAACATCTATGTGTTCATAAAAATATTACTACCTATCTACTTGGACGATGCTTTAACATAAGACTTTATTAAACTATTATTATCGGTTAGTAGTAATAGTAGATGTGTCAAACTCAAGAGAATTTCAATACAAGTCCTTATATACGAGTGAATAAATAGACAGAATTGTACAACAATTTGCTCTGTTTGCTGCGCTTCAGAATTATTAATCTTTTGTTTTGAGTGAATTATTGATGTGTGATTTAGTCATGTGATTCACGAGTTTAAAAGAATATTCTTTACATTCTTTTATAACATATTTTACTTTTATACAGGTAACCACGTAATTATCGGAGTAATGTCGAAAATCGCCATTGTAACTGAAGCGATAAATTCAACCTAAACGCAGTTAATCGAAAAGTCAAGGTCGAAATAAAATTCTAATTACACCACTAATTACAACACTCGTTGTCAGGGGAACATCTTCTCATTTTCGCTGAACTCGGTTTTATTTAGGCTTGTTTTTGAAGAGTTCATCTTGGTTACTACCACCGCAGTGACAGATAACCTGCCTCCAGATATTAAAGCTGAACTACCGTGTGAATGCTTGCTGGGCATTGTAGCAATTGAAACATTAAGCGATGAGACTCGAAATCAAATGACAAGGATGTCATTCGACGAACCCGATATAGCGTCATCAAAAACTTAAGGTCTGGGTGATACGGCAACTGTGTTCTTTGCCTGGTTTTATGATAATATAGAAAAATATATAGACAGTATGTCTCTTAGTACTGGTCTTCAAACATTATGGTGTTAATATGGTTAAAAAAAGTTTCCATAAACCTATAACCTATAATAAAAAGTATGTATAATTTACCTTATTAAACGCAAAAAATCAAAGAGATGGAGAGATACACCACCATAGGTGAAAAGAGGATAAAGTTCTGTATCTGGAGCCGAATGGTCTCTGCGAACTTACCACTCACAATAAATTAGAAGTCCCCTTTCGAGTAGAATGGATTAAAACTAGTTTCCGAAGTGCGGGTCCTGTGCGAAGAAACTTTCAATTTTTATGACAAATTCAATTAGAAGCAGATTTATGCGTCTTTGTCCCTTATGCACCTTATTCATTAGAGTAAGAGAGGGTTATGAGCGTTTAAGTAATGGCTAAGTTTGAGTTATTATTTTATGTATTTGTCGTAAAGCTTAGTTGTTAAACCTTTAGCATAATAACTATAACATGAATTTACATATTTATGCAGCTTAACCTTTTTCCTTTATACTCTTATATATTTGCTAAAATGTAGTTAGAATCAACTGGCATTTTTATGCTAAAAAATAAAGTATGAACTTCTATCTAAATTCGAAAACTTTATGCAGAAATCTATTGCAAAGGAAACGAACGGATGTAACAATGTAGCCGATCGCGTACCAGCAGTTTGCAACTTGGCTGGCATTTTAAATCTTGTAGACTGGTGTCCGTAGACCGGTGTCTGTAGACACACGACACCAAATCCCATTACTGATAGAGATCTCGCGACATCGGTGGACAATAAAATGGTTCCATCATATCTGAAAGTTTGTCCCATAATGAAGCGTATGGGGCGGATGCTTTACGACGGTAGTCGACGGATCTTTATTGGTAGCGGACCAATTTAGATAAAAGGAAAGAGCTTTCACCCTGAAACACCAGAGATAGTAGTCTTAACTATCGCCAAGTTAGGGGTAGTTAATCCGGTGCGTTCGAAGATAAATCAACAGTTCCAGTGATAAATTTCCTTCGGACGGTAATAGGTGAAAACTATTAGGTAGGACGAAGTTGTGCAGCGGAAAAAATATGAAGACGTTACGGCCTCCCCGGCGCCGGCTTAAACTTAATAACGAACTTTAGTAAGTGGCCCAATTTGGGAAAACTTTGTCATCGATAATCTTCCGAATAAATTTGACTTACTCCGTTTTATACTTAGCCTTGTAAAAAGTTGGTAGAAGTTGTCGGCTTTGTAATGAAATAATACCGAGGCTATATCTCTATAGATGCTTTAATGAAATCAATCGTTCGTGAAATACGTGAAAATCATGGTAATACTGTCAAAGCCAATGTGGGGGAAAGCGGGAATGGAACTATCGAGGGTGGAATTTTTATATCTGCATAAAATATTCGGTTTCCTTGAAGCGTTTATATTGAGAGGTATTATATACATTTTAAAAATGAAATGGTAGTAACTTATTTTCTAGTAAGTAACAAACAGTGAGAACAAACAAGTGAACAAACCAGTAAGTATATTATGTTATAAATAATAATAGTAGCGGTAATACCAATTAAATTTAATATAAAAAAAAAACAAATTGCTTTAGGCACTACTCCCTGGACATTCTGAACATAAGTTGTAGTGTAATTCTATCCATCTTAAGTCATATTTCAATTTTGATGCTGTTACACACCTAGTAGAAAGAATTGAAAAAACTCATGTTTCTTGCATATGTTTTATTACATATTCTCGTGCACGTTCACAAATACATAACAGTAATGACAAAGTTTCATCATCATCATCTCAGCCGTAGGACGTCCACTGCTGAACAAATACCTCCCCCATGATTTTCCAAAAGGACCGGTTGGAAGCGGCCTGCATCCAACGTCGTCCTGCGATCTTCAACAGGCCGTCTGTCCACCGTGTCGGTGGACGAGCTACGCTGCGCTTGCCGGTCCGTGGTCCCTACTCCAGAACCTTTCGGCCCCATCGGCCATCTGTTCTGCGTGCTGTGTGCCCTGCCCACTGCCACTTCAACTGGCTAATCTTCTGGGCTATGTCGGTGACTTTCGTTCTTCTACGGATCTCCACATTTCTGATTCGATCACGTAGAGAAACCCCGATCATAACCCTCCATAGCTCGTTGTGCGACTTTGAGCAAATTAAAAAGTTTAGGAACAACATATTCATGAACTACATGTTCCCTTACGCTTACGCGTGAAATTAAAGTAAAATTGAGTTTTATAAAAAGGTGATACAATCCTGTACTTATAAACAAAGAGATAACATGGCTTTTTCTTATCGTACACATCATAATTCATAACGTCCTTATAGGTCATGCGATAAGTAGGTATGTACCTACTTATCGCATGACCACTTCTCATTATTACAAAGTTCAATTTATTAAAAAGCCAGTCGTTATCCTTTCATTCACGTCCAACCAACAAGACATGGCAATTTGTTTAATTGACTTGTCAGAACGGTGTAAAAGGGGTCTAATCGCGACGGATACTTTCTTGCCCAGCCTCATGATCTTTCGTCTTTGTCTGTAGCTTGTGATCGAAACGGGATGGAGATAATGGAAACGAGTTTGGTTTCCATAGTATCCATCCGACCCAAGGCCCATTCATTCAGCTGACGGCGATCGTTCGAGGATGTTGTCTCGGAGAAGGTGCGGAATTCACCACAAAAACTTCCGAGAATATCCGTTCTGGCTTACAATGTTAATGAATAAGTTTGGATGTATTATTATTATTATTATTAATATATTTACATAAAGCTCTTACACATTATAATGTACTACCTAACGCGGTTACACCCGCGTGGTTATGGATGATGATGAATCTACGTGTTAATCCAGCTTCTCAATTCTCCACATCAAATTTCATCAAATAAGGTCCAGCTTTGAGCATGAAGAAGTAACAAACACACTCACAATCTTTCGTATTTATATAATATTACTGTGATTTAGGACAATATGAGTATCGAAACAGTCAAGTCGTAGTGTCAAGAAGTAAAATTATTCATGTGTAAACATCGCTGAACATGTCGTCGACCACAAGAATATTGCTTCTTAATTTATTAAGATTGATGAATGATTACTTTTGCGAAATACGTCATTTTCATTAACACTAGTGATGTGGATTATATACAAAATTCTGTCAGTCATTTCATTCGCATGCAATAAGGCTACTGTGATCCCTCAGAAATTATCCAATAAAAGTATATCCCTCAAATCCGTTGAACTTTTTTAGCATGGAAAATAACAAACATACAAACTCACTCTTGCACTCACTCACTTCACGTTCAGGCACAACGGCCAAATGAGGTCCAGTTTCTTGGGTACATCCAAAATATTGAATCTGTGTTTTCAGTTTGTACGTAACGCAAAAAGTGCTAGCAATATGTTCGAATGTTTATAACTTGGATTGCTTTGATGTGGAGTTCGTCTATGTATGTAAAACTAGGTCAATATAGCTCATAAATAGGTCTTCATATATATATCAAGCTGTGGGAAAACCAAAAGAGAAAACCGCGCGGAAAGACTTCCGATCGACTCCATCTTGAAGCTTCTAAGAAATAAATTAAGTATTGTACGTGATAATCACTTCAATGACGTACCTACCAAGATGGCACAAATGCGTCACAGAAATTTCCCCCCACAAAAGTAGATTGTAATTATATGCGTTATCAATAAATGTGACGCTATTTCATATTACTATTTAATTATTTAATAAACCAGTGGCTGTTCTCCCATATTGTTATTATTTATTTCTTGCGATGACCAAGTCACATTCAAAAGCGCCTTCAACATTGTGAAATTTTTGGGACATCTTTTTTAAATGTTAATTAAAGATTTATTCGTAGGCACTACAGAGTGTGAGACGTGAGTTAATTAACTTAATATTAATTAGGTAGTGGCTGTATGCTCCAGACTTTGGTATTAATAGTTGCAAAACACATACGTGTTGGTAGGCATATGTGCAAGTCGACTTGGTACCACGGCATTGAGCAGGCGTTACTTGTTTTAGGTTTGAAGAGAACTGTCTCAATCGAAAGGGGTGACAGACTCCAAAAGAAAACATCGCGGGAAAAGTGGTGCCCAATGCAGAAGTTCCATAAGAAATTTCAGCTTAACTTTGATTAGAGTCTGCACTGTTATAGGCATGGGTTGTAAGCATCAGACATACGACTAATCCGCCATTTAATAGTACAATCATATTAACAATTTTAGGCTTTTTACTTAAGGTTATTACGACTACACAGTTTATCAAACACAATCAAATGCGAAACACGAGTCATAAGCGGGTGTACACTGGACGCAAAACGACGCGTGCTAAGCTAACGTACTTCAAGTAGGTACACTTATTCGTGCTAAGTACTGTTCGCATTTAGCGTTCTCTTCTTAAACTTTAGTCAGTTTCTTTTTGCAGTTTGTCGAAAAGTTCTCCTTCCTGTAACATTTTACCGTGGAACAGTTTCCACGGGGCGATCACATCGAGTTAATAAGTTCCCGTTTCGATGGCTCCGGCGTTTTAAACTTTTAGGATATGAGATAACAAGCTAAGAAAGGGAGACGCCGATTTGGCTAAGTCCACTTTAAAATCGGAGCGGATTACGTTGTTTCCTAACGTGGAATGGAATATCTTCCGAAATAAAGTTTTGCAACATATTAGTTAGGTATTGGAATTCGGAAGTTGAAAACGATGAGTCCAATTGCTTTTAGGATCAGATGATGCTATATACTTAGTTTGTGTCTTATAAACTTTCTGGTAATATTCTACTAAGCATTTAATAGATTATCATTATAATATGCCAGGGTTGAAGCAACTAGATGACGTACGAAACCAGAATCGGGAGATGGCAACCCTACCAGAGCAGAGTTTCAAATTTGTGCGGTCAATTAAGGATGTAAAAGCCTTATACTCGTAGTTTGATTGAATTATTAAAAAAAAATGAACTTTTTCTGTGAACCTTTTAAATAATATATTACAGATTAGTTAAGGAGACATATAATAAAATGTAATTATGTAATCAGGTGCATGAGTATATAATATATATGTACTCGTATATAAAGATAATGCAAATAATGATCCTTGACTATCAGTAAAATTTCTAATCATGTCCAAAAATAGTTACCTGGAATGGATAAAAACAATTTTATGAAATATATACGTCATATCACATAATATAATTACACTATTTTCAAGTTACAATATAATATAATTATATGTCTATAAATATTTGTTAGCTTGATTTCTTGAAATGCATAATTTAATTTTACTTCATCTAGTTGGGAGAAGCCGCTCGAATCATATTTTAGAACTAGCTCGGGAGCCTATGGATTCAACAATTTTATATGTAAAAGCTTTTGCCAAGTAAACTGTTATTATTATTATACATGTATATATTATATAAGTGTTTTCTAATATGTAATAGTATTGTCTGAGCCCAATCGGCGCCTTTTAATAAATCCACAGAATGATGGTGAGATCAGACCCTATCTACCAGTAATGCATGGCAGTAATCCTAGCATATCTAGGCTGATTGTAAATATAAATACAAGTATATTTACAATACTTATTTATACGTATGTCATATCGTTGAATTTCTGTTGTGAATAGTGCTTGTTTGAATATGTTTTCTGTCTTAAAAGAACAGATTTAAATGTTCAATTATCCAAAACGAACCCAGAACTCGAATCAAGAAGTCGTTGTATTAGTTAGCAAAGTTTGCCGTCGAATCTGAAATAAATGTTTCCGAGTTTTATTGTAAACTTTACACGGATGCGATTTGAAGTTTACACAATCACAATGCACGTTACCAGATCACAGAATCTCGTGCTACCTGCTGATCATAACAAGCTCGAACTTGGCGAAATATGGCAACTCTTTTTATTGTACCTCGCGACTCTGGCAATACTCGCACGGTTTTATTCTTGTTCCGTGTAAATTTTTATGTTGGAATCTGATTTTATTCCACTGTCATTTACCCATATAAAAGTTAAAAAGTTTGATATGAGCAAACTTAAATTGGACAAATTTATTAGGGGGTATTAAAAGCGGAAAACACCGCATTAGTTTATGAATTTTAGATATATACTTGGAGTTGGGTAGTATAAGAAAAGGAAATACAAAATATTGGTTATGTTACATAACCTACTATTCATCTTAGACACTTGTTTAAGTAGGTATGTAATATGATAATGTCTTAAAGACATATATTTATTTGATGAATCCTTAAAGAGGTTTCAGTATAATTCTCGTTCAAAGGCATAAGTTACATGAGCTTGTCTATGTAATAACATAATCCGTAATCAGCCCACCACACTGGCCAGATTCAGTGCGGAGAGTAGATTGGGGAGAGTAAGAGGCTTTAGACTAAGAGTAAGACTTTCGACCACCCTAAATCCTCTGACATGCTCTACCACCTACTGTCTGCAACAACTAAAGCTAACGGCTGACAAGCACCAAAGGGCTGAGTTTGGCTTGATGAAAAAAAAAATGCCATTAGAGGTCCCATCTAAATAGATAGATCTGGATACTAGTAGAATAGAGTATTGAACGATAGTAAAAGCGTTCGCAGTCTTTCACATGTCTATCCACCAAGCCACACTGGGTACGCGTGGTGGCTTATGACCCATACCCTTCTTGAAAAGAAAGAGGATGAGAGGAAGGCCAGAGTCCTAGTAGCGGGAATACAATGGGCTGATTATGTTATGTTTATGTAAACGGTACTAGACGCGGAAATAATGCGCATAATAAAAAAAAACTTGCGTTTTATTATTTGTGTTGATATTTAGGTACTATAATATTGTTGAGTAATAAAATAAGTTTGAAGAAGAACTTACACTAAAAATATATTTATATCAATAGTGCAATATCTTTTTAACTACGAATTAGACATTTTAAAATGTTACCTGGTTACAATATTTAAATTTACCGCGCGTTTCCGTCAGTCTATACTTACTTAATTTGTCATTATATAAGAAATTACATAAATGGCTATTTGTTTCAGACAGCGTTCAGCGCTGTTTATATCTGATACAATCCTTTAATTGCAATATTATGACACGAAAACATTAAAATAATAAATATACTAATCTATGAAAAATATATGTAACTCCTACAGTATGTAATTCGTTGTAAATCGAACACAATTCGTCTTTATAACTAAAGATAGTCCCGAGTTTAAACCATGGTTTAAGCGAATTTTGTATGACATTTGCTTAAATCATGGTTTAAACTCGGGACTGCTCACGAGTGATCCACAATTTCTTTTGATAATATGGCCCTTGAAGCATTCATGTATAGATCTATAAAGATTTTACCGATAGATAGCACAAGAACATATGTATATGAAGCTTTATGACATTAGCGAGCATGCAAATGGCAGGGTGGCGATCTGAATGTTTCATGAGCATGCATTTGTAACGTCTCCATGTTAATTGTGGAGATTACTACGAGCATTTCGATAAGTGACTTTAATGGCCGACGAATTATTTTAACAGCCCTATTAACTAGCTACGAAGAATGTTTGCAGCAAGTCCGGAAACTTGGAAAGAAATTCAAATTTGAATTTAGTCGAGTTTTATCATTTCGAGTTTTTGACATATTTTATGTAAAAAATAAATTTATTATTATCTCTTTGCATTTATTTCATCCAATCCTTTACAAAGGCATAAGTGGGGCTGTAGCCAACACTCAGTGGCCTGTTTGGTATTAAATATACAATGTAGTATAAAACAGAAATGGTATATTTATTACAAAAATGGATGAAATCGCAAGGCTATTGATATGAACATAATATTATTATTTATGAGAGTATGATCATGGTTCTCAAATTAGTTAGTTTTGCTGGATAGTTCAGACGAAATATATAGTTCAAATTTGAAGGTTCGTCCGCTCAAAAATAGGCATATTTTTATGTGTAACTAATATTTAACAAATACTTTATTTGGATATGTTATATGACGTGTATATGCCGATACACAATTAAATAAATTTTGCTCTTTAGAAAAAAATCCTAAACGTGATTTGAACAACATTGAAATACTACTAAATACTTTAGTGAACTCAGTCATAACAGCGTTAGATTTTCTAAAAAAACTTTTGTCTGTAAAGTCGGTTTACGAACGAGAATTTTACTTGATAACGTCACAAGACAAACGCTTACGCGTAACGTGACAACGTACCATGACAATGAGTCATGCTTTTTCGTGCAGCCGGCGTTCATCAATTTATAAGACGTTATCACGTCAAAAAAGTTCGCGCACTGAGTATGTATATACATACAACCATACTACTTATAGGTATAAGGTAAGGTGGGTATGTATCATTATCATGCTGAATAGAAACAAGCGTAAACAAATAAAAATAATATAGCTGTTTAAAATTAATTTCCATTTCATTACAGTTAATGTGATAGCAAGCTCTGTGGCCCTACGCGGAAAATTACCATGACACAGGAACGTTTTTCTAAGATAAAACATATCATGTTTCCTGCGGCTCCATGCTATCTCTGTGCCGAATTACGATAAAAATATTTTAGCGGTTAAAGCGTGAATGAAGGACAACCCAACACACACACTTTTGCAATTATGTGGATATTACATCATCACACTTTAAAAAATCATATATAATATAGTCATCGAGGACCCTACAATGGCCAGTATCTTTTCAAAAGGAGTTCTAATGACAACAATTCGAATACCGAACTAAAAAAAAACAAAAGTTGTAACTAGCCAGTAATTGAATACCGAATGCATGCATTATACTGTTCCAACCGCACTTGATAGAATGTAAATCAAACAGTAATAAAACGGCTTTTAACGTTCGCTTTAATGGCAACAAGATACATCAGCTACAGTAGCAGTTAGCAACAGATGCGAGGCGGCTCGAGACCCGGAACGTACGGCCTTGACTCTTAGTACGACGATGCTCTCAGAAATCGGCCAAGAGCGCTGCATTACTAATCTTTCGTACCTACTTAGATAAAGTTATAAGAGCTCTTAACCATGAATATTGAAAGAATAAGGATGTAGATTACGTTATCGTTATCTTAAAATTTGCCCTGCAGCATGAGTGATTTATGAAAACCGGTATAACGTCGATCAAGCATGGAATTTTATGATTTTTTCTCAATCTTTTAAACATACCTATGATAATACAAGGATTGAAATAAAACAATTTGCTTATAGCTGTTACAGGTGCAGCTTTTAATTTTTTTTCTTTATCTTAATACCTTGAAAGATCAATTGTTTGGCTATCAACAATGGTGATCTTGGAAACGTGACTCGACTGATTACGAAGTAATTCAAAATTAAAGTTTATTGATGTGTCCTAAATATTTCGGACTACCCCGAAGGGCCCACCGATCTGTCACCATACTTACTACTATTATTAACCCTTCTATACCGTGATAATTAAATAAAATATTTATGAATGAAACGCACGTAAATTTACGTCAATGGTAGACAAAGGGTTAATGCGAAATTTGGTGTGCGTGATTGTGTATTTATGTTACTTCTACACGCTAAAACAGTTTGTTTCTGGTAGTTTCAAAGGCTTTTAATATATACAACAACCCAGTTGACAAAGTATACACAATAAAAAAACCTAAGAATTTAAATTTATTAGAATATTACATAACTCATGCATAAGAGTAAAATGAAATCACTACGAATTAAATGAATTTAAAGTTGAAATCTGGGGATACAAATATTTACAGATAATAAAAGTAAAAAATAACCTGTAAGCCCCATGAAGGGGGTAAGTGACTAAAATGCTGGAAGCAATGCCACGCTGGATGGCACTGCTAATTTTTGCCCAAAGCAGGCGCGAGCATTTCGGTCTTAAAAAATATAAACAAAAACAATTTAAACTCTTAAGAAAACCAATCGATAAAACTTTCAATTCAACAGACCACAGATCTTTATAGACCTGAAATAGTAGCACCTTGAACGACTAACCTACCTTACACGTTCAGACTAACACTATCGTGGTTTTATCGTATGCTAAGAAGTATAATAGCCATTTGCAATGTCGTTTAGCACCCACGTATCAGATAAGTGTGCAAGGAAATGAGAAGAATAGATGTCGACGTCATACTCACCTTTGAATGTCATAGTTATTCGGGCAGCCAATGACATTCATAAATATGAACCTTGAATGGATGAATGTGGTTATATTCGTGTATATTTCCAATTTTGAGAGGTATTTGCCATTTATCATTTTCAATGCTACTTTGGAATGCCAGAAAACTACCTTTGATTTTAGCTCAGCAGCGACACGTGATAACGACGGTAGATTAAGTTATATATGTATATATATTATTAAGTTCATAAAAGAAACTCTGATTAATGTCAATTTTTAATTACCATCTGTAAGACAAAAATATTATAAGAATTAATTCGTTTTTAATGTCAAGCAAGCGACAAGCGTGAGAGCCCAGATAGACGAGCAGCTTGGAGTCAGCATGGACTGCTTCAAGCTGCGACTGCACAATGAACTACAGTCTTCTATGTAGACACATACACAAAACCAGCAGTTGCAAATGTTTCGGGCGGTTGGCTGTAAAGCAGGCGCCAGGCATACACGGACTGCTCGAGCTGTCGACTGCTCTCGCGCAGTTACCTCCGCCCGCGCTCTTCATTCCACGTCACGCGCGCTTCCCGCCCCCGAATTTAAATTGTTACTTGTTGAGCAGTTAATACCAACTGCTCGAGCAAGTAATCAATGGCAGCTTCAAGCTGTTGACTATGACTGCAAGAGCGGTCCGTATATGGTGATCAACTAACTGCTCGAGCAGCCCGTGTAACGTCGCTCTAACGCTTATCATCAGGCAAGCGATTTGCTCGTCTACTCATCGATTGACATAAAAAAACTTATTCCACGCGTATGAAATCGCAGGCAGTGTTTATGACATATATATGTTTATTTGATGACATATAACAGTGGATTAAGTCACATTTTTATTCAAGGCTAACATTTTTGAAACAATTTGCAGTATAATTGTGTAGAACAATGATTTGTGCCATACAAAGAAAACACGTGCCGCAAACGTGTCCCGGATCAGACGTCTTTTAATTAGTTCGCTTATGACCTTACAACGCGCTCTATGTGTCACCGGCGTTCATTTTAAATTATTGTAAAGAATATCTATTTACTATTGCGTATTCCATTCATGAATACTCGTTAATAAGACATTATTTTTATATATTTAACTAAGCCTAACCAGTGACTTCGCTCGCTTGTTCTCGGTGTAGTGCTTAAAGCGCCGTTTCGGAACATGCCGAACATCGGGGTCCTGGGTTGGATCCCCGGATTGGACAGTTATTAGGATTTTTTTAGGGAATTCTCATTAGCAGTCTGGAGACTGTCCCGTAGATAGAAATAGGCTCGCGTCCCTTATTACATGGGACCAAAAATATATCCGGCGAAACTCGTTTTAAACACCGCTGCATACCCCTTCAAGGATATGAAGGTGTGACGATTTGTTATGTTGTGTATAAAAATAACATGCATTACATTATGCCGTAATTATGGCTTATGCTTGTAAGTAAATAATTGGTTTTCTTGGTCTAACCTCAAACCACTCTTTGGCGTAGTGTTGCTTAACAACGCCATCTATTGTCAAGTAGCTGTAGTATTGTAGCAGGTTTTCATTGCCTGAAAACACGGATAAAACGACCTTTTCTAAATATGAACCCTAGCTAGGTCGATTTATCGCTCCCGAAACCTCTTAAATTTCATGAAAATTGTTGGTGCCATTTCCGAGATTCTGACTAAATAATATAATGTATACAAGAATTGCTCGTTTATCTTTAAAAGTATTAGTTAGTTAGATGTAACTAAATACTTTCGCATTAATAATGAATTTGTGTGCAATTGATCGCTTTGTGTAATGAAAAAGGGTATTCTATAAATTTCGCGGTCATCGACCCGAAGGTAAACTAACTCGTCAAGGTTGCTAAGGTGACATTGCATTTGCTACTCGGTGCTGCGCGGGCGGCTATGCATAGTCATACCTACCTGCATACTACATAGATTGTGATGCATATCTGATACAGTATGACAGATAAGCAATATTAAACATTTGAAAAATGGTTTCACGATAATGATTTCTTAGGTTATCGCGATTATTTCGCAACAGACTAAATTGCATTAGACGCTTTGTTTATTAATTAAACTATTACATATATTTACTTAACTATTATCTAATTAACCGGCAAAATGTTTGGCAGATTCCTACCTCTGCCGGCGTACGTTTTTCTCTGAAGCTATGACGCTGGGTATGTCAAGAGGGGCGTGAAAAAGCATCGCTCAGGTCATCATAGGGGTGGCGATTAACGCAGCTTACGGCTGCATTATATGGTACAACTACACTACGAGAACGCTGGACAGCTTACGTGTCCAATACAATAACATTTTTAGGATGCTGCTGGGGCTTCCCCGTTTCTGCAGCGCGTCGGAGATGTTTGCCGAATACCAAACTGATGGCTTTCACGCTATCATGCGTAAGAAGGCTGCATCATTGAGAAGCAGAGTGAGGGACAGCCACAACAGTATCCTAAGAATAGTTGCAGAGGCGTTGGATTCACAGATGTTGAATAACTTTTTGCGTCTGATGCTCAGACAATGATTTTGAGCTTCAGTCTATGTAATTATATCTGTAAGGTAGTTATAATTATTATTGTTATTATTATGTCATTCCATTTATTTTATTATTTTATATTGAATTGTATATATTATAGTTAATTAAGTACTACAGTATTAAGTGTAACTTGGATCTTTGTTATCTGAAGAATAAATAAAATAAAATAAATAAATTATGGGCATTGCTTATTGATTCCATCTCCGCTTTCAATCAGGCGAGAGGGAGTCACTTTGATAAACCATTATAAAAAAAACTCACGTTAGGGATTGAATATGTTGAACCGGGCTAGCAGATCAGATGCTCATCGTCAAGGTGAGTCTGGCATGTGCGAGCTCGCGGGAGTGCCCGCCGGGAGCTCGCAGATGCCACTGCAAATCCGGATCGACGTATTTAATTCCTAATGTGAGTTTTTTTATAATGGTTTTATAATTGGCATGATGTACCTACTGTTGAAGATCCCGGTGAAATGACATAGGCTACTTTCATAATCATCATCCATTACCACCCGGGTGAAACCGCGGAGCGCAGCTAGTAATCTCCATGCAAGGTTGCCTGTAAGAGATTGCAGCGATAAGGCCGCACATTGTCCAATCTACTGTAGTGCTTTTTTACTGTAATATGCTTTGTTTTCTATAAGATTGGTACTCAATAAAGAATTTTTGTATTGTATTGTAATATAACAAGTACAATTTGAAAAATTTAATACCGACTTCCATTCTGTTCAGTTATTGAGTGTAACTCAAAAACTACTGGACCGAATTTGATGAAATTTAAATGGGACCACAAGGCCACCAGCTTTCAAACAAAAAAGAATTTTGAGAATCGTTTCACCCTATCGAAAGTTATGAGGTAACAAACATAAAAAAACACAGTCGAATTGAGTACCTTCTCCTTTTTGGAAGTCGGTAGAAAATACGAGTATTTACATGCCAATATTATACACAGAAGTTGCAGAAATGAAGGCGAATAGTAATAATGTTAAGTATGATACTGACTATTATAATAAGCCGCTGACCTTAATTTAATAACCTATAATATATTGGTAGGTCATCACATACGTGTCTAAAGGGGATTTCATATTTTACAGCTAACTACCGCCCGCGGCTTCGACTGCGAGTAAGAAGATATTGGTAGCAATTCACTTGTGCAGAAGACCAGCTGTTTAAGCGTGAAATGACAAACATACAAACGCACTCACAAACTTTCGCCTCCATTTTCTACCGACATCTAAAAAGGAGGAGGTTTTTTTATGTTTGTTACCTCATATCTTTCGATAGGGTTAACCGATTCTCAAAATTCTTTTCCCATTTAAATTTCATCAAATTCGGTTCAGTGGTTTTTGAGTTACACTCCAATAACTGAATAGAATGGAAGTCGGTATTAAATTTTTCAAATTGTACTTGTTTAATTTATTTTATATGTTTTTTGGAAACGGTACAAGCACGAAGCCCACCTGATGTTAAGTGGTAACAGAACAGATGCATTTTATCACAAGTGATGAACTGCACTGCTCCTGTAACTCTGAGACATTTGTTGTCTCGTGTGCCTGTAATTTCGCCGGCAACCATACCCTTCCAACCAGAACTCAATACTGCAATCATTATTGCTTCACGGTAGGGTATGGTGGTAGTACTACCCCGGCGGAACTCATTCACAAACAGTATATTTATTACGTATTATTAATTATTATGGGCCTAGCACGAATAACTGCGTTAGTGTAACATAACGTGCTGCTCTACTGTGCCCATAAACCTAAACGTTTTCATGACAGTTCAACAAAACTACCAAAATATAAATGAATATTGGCAAAAACAAATTATACTTTATTTATTTGGTTTATTTTATCTGTGACCAGTGGGCGTAGCACGAATAACTGCGTTAGTGTAAGCTAACATGTTGTTCACGTGAAACAGTACAAACCATCATGTATCTAGGGCAACTGTGACACAGATAACTCATAGTTTGTACGCCGAATCGTGACACGTTGCCGCTTACGATGCGAATACTTTTTCGCAAATTGTTTGTGCTACGGCCTCTGACACCAGAAAGACTACAAGCATTGTCAGTTATTAGCCTGAATTTACGCTACAAGCTACAAATACAGGGAACTAAAGTAGCGGGCGGTCACTATAGTGATCTATGTTTTCATTGGTTATTCGTTCAATAAATCAAAGTTTGATCCAATCTCTGTCACATGTCGTGTCCTCGAATATAACGAATAGTTGAGATATAATCTTGATGTCGTATTTACCTACAACCATTAGGAGTTTTATCGAACTACCGGAGGCGTGATAAACTGAGTACTTGAGTTGATTTATTACAAGGTATATAATAATATAAATAAGGGGTATATAAATGTGTGGTTATTTTAGGGCATACCCGTATAGCATGCGTATCACTTGGGGTACCTATAGATATTTTTTATTTTTTTTATTTTATACTTTACCTACTCCACAGACTCCAGGGTGCCTTTTTTCAACTTTTGGGATTTAAAAAACTTACGATAATTTTTTTACATTCAACAAATATACATACATGGGGAACATATTAAACTAACTAACTAACTATTTACTATATTATATACTAATTTTTTTAACTAATACATGATGTTCACGCAAGAACCGGTCCCTAAACAGCTGCGAGGGCGCGGGGGCGCCCGGCCCGACACTTCTCACCTGACCGCGGAGCGAGATACATAAACTCGCAAGTTTTATTTTATACGTGCATCGTCCACCGTTATAATTTGTGTACATAGGAAATATACATTATAAACCAATATACAGTCCACTCGCCGTTCATATTTAGTCCCCAATAGGACCCTAAACAATGGTCCTCTCGCCGTTGTAAAACGAACCAAGCCAGTGTAAATTTCCGTCACATTAACGGACTTCGGACCCGACGCGTACGCAGTTACTTGTTCGAAAGCGCGGTATCATCGCTGCTACGGGAGTTTGAAGTCGCCTATTATGAAGATATTCTTCATCATCAGATATTTATTGATCGGATTTGATCGGATACAATAATTGGAGAAATTGCAATTTCAAGATCCCCGAAGTCTAAATACGACAATAGTGCAGTTTCAATTGCAATATATTGGAAATCATACGCCGAGTCACAGCTTCGTCGATGGATTACAAGTTTCCTCGCGGATAAGGATAACGATATCTAGTGAGTTCGTTCCAATTATTTTCCTTCTATATACCTAACCATTCCCAATATAATAATTTAAATTGAATTCAAAGTACATAATTGTATGTCAACTTTTTCTCCGTACCTATCTTCGCATTGCCTCTAAATAAACGAGTTTGCAAGTCTATTTCAATATTTCAAACTCATATTATTCTGCATACTTAAACAACGTTTTCATTAACGATCGTAAGTAACTACGATACGTATATAACTCATTCGATAATTTACGATAAATTCAAAGTTTAAAATGCATAACCATCAAACGCGGGTAACGCGTCGCTTTACATACGTACCCTGTTTTATTATTGCAAGCGCTTGTACATAAGTAGATATACTCAGCTAGTGGCCGCATCAGCTGTGCGCTTATCAAGGTCACGCGCATAGTTCTTTATACTTCACCGTTATCTATCCTTTAATGAATAATCTTTGCATCGAATTCTAAGCCTATTTACTTCTCTGTGCCTTTACTTATTTTTTCTTTCGCTATGCCTGACGAAGATACTCTTATAAAAAAACGCAGCGGTATGAAAGCAAAGCTTACAAACTTTTCTAACTATATTAGCGTAATTTCAAGCTGCGAATCTCTTTCCGATCTTCAACGTATTGAGCTAGAAAGTAGATTAGTTAAATTTGATGCTATATACGATGATTTTGATGAATTACAGACGGATCTCGAGATACTGTCTAAAAACCCAGAGGATGCCTATGCTGAGCGAACCAAGTTCGAGGAGCGGTTCCATTCACTGTCTGCGCAAGCCCGCATGGTGCTGACCAGGTCCACCGTCCCCAAGCATGGTGATAACGGGTCTGTAGCGGGCTCAGGTGACCATACAACAGGTAGATCGATCCAAAATAATTTTATTCGCTTGCCGAAAATTGATTTACCTATTTTTAATGGTAGCTATCAGTACTGGCTTGAGTATAGGGATACATTTTTATCACTGATACATAACAGCAGCTCCATCGATGACATAAGTAAGCTCCACTATCTTCGTGCGTCATTAAGGGGAAATGCACAAGAAATAATTAAAAATATAGATTTCAAGGGTGATAATTATGAAATGGCGTGGAGATTGCTTTGTGAGCGATATGATAACAGTCGGTTATTAGTAAATAATCACCTGCAGGCGTTGGTTAACGCCGAGCCAGCCACTAAAGAATCTAGTTGCTCCTTACGTCACCATGTCGACATAATTAATAAAAATATGAGAGCTCTAAACACGCTGAACGAACCTACTGAACACTG
The DNA here is from genome assembly GCA_917880725.1 of Selenia dentaria. Lineage (NCBI taxonomy): Eukaryota > Metazoa > Arthropoda > Insecta > Lepidoptera > Geometridae > Selenia > Selenia dentaria. The sequence goes on along the minus strand of OU862888.1, from coordinate 10,578,369 downwards.
GGATACAATCATAGTTTACTTAATGGCTAACAAGTTAGACGCCGTTACAAGTAGACATTGGGAGGAATATCGTAACACTCTGTCTAAGTCGCCTACTTTGTTGCAATTTAGTACATTTCTTGGTAACAGAGCTGACTTGTTAGAAACTTTAGAGCACAAACAAATTTCGAACCAACTGAGTAAAACTGAACCTAAACCGAGAAGTTTTATGGTGGCAACTACTAACAAGGGTAACAATAACATATCCCAAACAAAAAATCAACAGGCAAGAAGTAAAAATAAATGCCCATTATGTTCTAATGATCATCTTTTGTATACTTGTGAAACTTTTCGAAACTTGCCTGTAGAAACAAGGATTAATAAATCGAAAGAGCTTAATGTGTGCTTTAATTGTCTACGTTTAGGCCATTCTGCAAAACAATGCAAATTGTCTCATTGCAAGTATTGTAAAAGTAAACATAATACACTTTTGCATAATGATAAACCCAGCCCTATTCACTATCAAGAGCCGATGCCTAGTGCCTCTAATAGTGTTGCCCTTCCCATTGAAGTACACGGAAACGCGTCTTTGTCTACTTGCCCTCCGAACAATGTCGTCTTATCTAGTGACACTGCTTCGATACAGCCCGCTACTTTTTCCCAAATTTTGCTTTCCACAGCTTTGGTGAAAGTAATAAACAGTGAAGGTGAAAAGCTCGACGCGAGAATTCTTCTTGATAATGGCAGCACTGCAAATTTCGTCACGAAGATGCTTTGCGACCGTTTGAGACTGTCTCGACAATGCACCGATTCTACGGTAACAGGTATCAACAATCAGACTTCATTTAGTACTCAATCTTGCAACCTAACCATCGAATCTTGTAATGGCACCTACAAAGCAAATATAGATTGCTACATCTTGCCAGAGATTACAAAAATACTTCCGTCTTCATTGATTGATATCGGTGATATTCCTATACCGAATGATCTGTTTCTAGCGGATCCTACATTCAACATACCATCAGTAATTGATATACTCGTGGGCGCTGAGGTCTTTTGGAACGTCTTGGGTAGCGCATCTATAACCTTAGGCAAACACCAACCTCAATTACGAGACACTAAATTCGGTTGGATAGTGTCAGGCGCAATGACTCTTCCATTACATCCTTCTTCGTCATCGTCGAATCATTTCTGTAACTTTTCAATGAACGAGTTGAATACAAACATCAATAAGTTTTGGGAACTCGATTCAATATCTCCTAAGTACACCTTATCGAAAGAAGAACGCGCTTGTGAAGAAAGCTTTCATCGTAATACTATTCGCGATGAAAATGGTCAATTCGTAGTAACAATCCCTCTTAAAGATAATCCTAGTGTCTTGGGTCAGTCCTTTGAAATGGCGAAGCGCCGTTTCTTGTCATTAGAACGTCGTTTCCAAAAGGATACAGTCTTCAAGGATAAATATGTCGCCTTCATGCAAGAGTATGAGTCACTAGGCCACATGACAGAAAACAACTCTACAGACAAGCCTCATATGGACAGTAAAGTTGATTATTTTTTGCCTCATCATGGGATCATTCGAGAATCTAGTACGACAACAAAGCTGAGGGCTGTCTTCGATGCATCAGCATCAACCACGTCTGGCCTATCTTTTAATGACATCCAAATGGTCGGTCCTGCAGTCCAAGAAGACCTTCTCTCGATCCTTCTTCGCTTTCGCCAATATAAATATGTTATTTCCGGTGACATAGAGAAAATGTATAGAGCTATTCTAGTGACACCTTCACAGCGCTCGTTACAACAAATAATTTTCCGCAGTGATCCTAAATCAACTATAAAAACATATAGTCTTAATACCGTAACGTATGGGATGGCGTCCGCAACCTTTTTAGCTACCAAATGTTTGACTAGTTTAGCATCTACGACAAATAACGATGTTGTTAAAAAATCTATACAACGCGATTTTTATGTCGACGACTACTTGAGTGGCGCCGACTCAATTTCAGAAGCAGTAAACCTTAGTAAAGAGGTAAGCTCTATTTTAGCTTCAGCGAAATTTAATTTACGCAAATGGCAGTCTAATAGCTCAGATGTACTGGCTCAAATTACCACTTCAACTTCTGATAGTTATAATAGCTTAAATTTGTCAGAAAATAAAAACATCTCAACAAAGACTCTAGGTTTGCATTGGTTGTGTGATTCAGACGCGTTAGCATTTTCAATAAACGTTGACACTGACAAACGGGTAACAAAGCGTCATATCTTATCCGTTATCAGCCAAATTTTTGATCCATTGGGTCTTCTTGGTCCATGTGTGGTTATAGCTAAAATAATTGTTCAAAAACTATGGATAGCTAAGCGTGACTGGGACGATACAGTTTCGGAAGAAATCCACAATCTTTGGGTTTCATTTGCTAACTCTCTTACCTGCTTAAATACTCTAAGAGTTGACAGATGGGTTTTATGCGATGGCTCTATAAAAAATGAGATTCACGTTTTCACGGATGCTTCTCTTAGTGTTTACGGATCCTGTCTCTTTGTTCGCTCCATAGACAAAAAAGGTTTGATCAAGGTTCAACTTCTTGTGTCTAAAAACCGAGTCGCTCCAATAAAACCAATGACTATTCCACGTCTTGAACTGTGTGCCGCTCTACTGGGCGCTAGACTGTGTACTAAGGTTCTGGAATCTCTTACTCTACCTGTCAGTAAATGTTACTTTTGGTGTGACTCGACAATAGTGTTGTGTTGGCTGTCTATGTCACCTAACCAGCTGAAGCCATTTGTACGCCACCGCGTCGGTGAAATACAAGATCTGACAGCCGATCACCAATGGCGTTTCGTTAGATCAGGAGACAATAGCTCAGATGTCTTAACCCGCGGCCTAAAAGCTGATTTACTCAGTGATTTTTCTCTGTGGTGGTCAGGCCCTCAATTTCTTTACAAAGATGAGAAACATTGGCCAAAAATGCCCTGTGAACCTAATAAAGATAAAGATTTACCTGAAGTAGTCTTATCTCATCATCACATCCATCATGACTCATCACGATCTCTCTTAAACTTTCATAATCAATCAAAGGATAACTCAGCCATAAATTCATTACTCCATAAATACTCAAACTTTAATCGACTCCATAGAGTTATTGCCTACATTCATAGATTCATCTTTAATTCAACAAACAAAGATAACAAATATAAAGCTCATCTTTCGGTTAAAGAACTCAATCAATCATTAACATTCATTCTCAAACACGCTCAAATGGATATGTTTCCGAAAGAACATGCCATACTTGCATCAGGAAAATCGTTACCTCGTAAACATAGGTTAATTTCGTTGAGTCCCTTTTTGGATACCGACGATATCATTCGCGTGGGCGGAAGGCTTGACAATTCGCCCTACGACTTCAACGTTAAGCACCCGATTTTAATGTGCAGTAATCATCACGTTACTAAAATAATCTTTCGTAAATATCATTTAGATTTATTACATGCCGGTCCTCAACTGTTATTGGCGAATATTCGTCAAATGTATTGGCCTTTACGGGGCAGAAATCTTTCCAAAACTATAGTAAAACAATGCATCAAATGTTTTAAATATAAATGTCAAAACGTGCAACCTATAATGGGACAGCTTCCTATATCTAGAACACAGTTAGAATTTCCGTTTTTAAGCTGTAGTGTTGACTATGCCGGGCCAGTATTTATAGCAGACCGAAAGGGACGAGGGTGCAAGCTAATAAAATGCTACCTTTGTATTTTTGTGTGCCTTGCAGTTAAAGCCGTACACATAGAGCTCGTTACTGATCTCACCAAAGAAGGATACATGGCAGCGTTAAATCGTTTCGTGGCGCGCCGTGGTAAACCTCGCAGCATTTTGTCTGATAACGGGACTAATTTTGTCGGTACTTGCAATGAACTTTATAATTTTTTGCAAACTGATGCTTCGTTTGAGGTCGCTCAGCATGGTATAGAATTTACGTTCGCTCCTCCATATTCCCCTCATTTTAACGGTATTGCAGAAGCTGCCGTCCGGTCAACCAAAGGCCACTTAAAAAAGCTTTTACAGCTGACACATTTCACCCAAGAGGAAATGGCAACATGCCTGACTCAGATCGAGGCAGTGCTAAATTCTCGACCTCTTACCCCACTGTCCTCCGATCCTTGGGACTTGACTGCCTTGACTCCAGCACATCTTTTAATTGGACGACCGCTTTTATCCATTCCACATCCGCAGGTACCTCACATCAATATCAGCCGACTAGATCGGTACCAACGCATAGAGTACATCAAGCAACACTTTTGGAACCGATTTCATTTAGAATACGTCTCTCTACTACAACAAAAAACCAAATGGTCATCTCCTAACGGACAGCTGATTGAAGGAACCCTAGTCCTAATCAGAGAAAAGGGACATACGCCTTTACTGTGGCCATTAGGACGTGTCGTCAAAGTCTATCCCGGCAGCGATGGATCCGCACGAGTGGCAGAGCTGAAGACGAAGAAAGGCATTATTTTACGCGCCTTCAATAACATTTGTCCTCTTCCATTAGACTGAAGATTCCAACCCGGGGAGGATGTTCACGCAAGAACCGGTCCCTAAACAGCTGCGAGGGCGCGGGGGCGCCCGGCCCGACACTTCTCACCTGACCGCGGAGCGAGATACATAAACTCGCAAGTTTTATTTTATACGTGCATCGTCCACCGTTATAATTTGTGTACATAGGAAATATACATTATAAACCAATATACAGTCCATTCGCCGTTCATATTTAGTCCCCAATAGGACCCTAAACACATATAACTAAATTTTATTATTACTATTATGATTATTCTGAGTTGGTGTAAGCATTCACAGCAGACCAGTGCCCGCAAACAGCACCCGTTCACGAGTTGACGCATGTGCCAGCCATCGCCTTCCTCAACCATTTCTGAGGGAAGATGGCAACCCGCCACACACGCCACCGCTTGCCAACACATTTCCGTGAGCATGTCTGCTCTGAATGCCTACACCATCTCACCTATAGATATTGGGAACACAGACAAATCTATATCCAAAAAAAAAATACCAAAACGCGGAAGGGTTTTTTTACCCTTTTTAGTGACCTTTGCTAATGACGGGATCGATTGTCATTTACCGTCAATGATGATATCATCAAATCATCAAAATAGACGAAACTCTTTTCGGTTATTGGAGTGTAACTCAAAAACAGTTGGACCGAAGTTATTTAAATTTAAGTGAATGATGATATGAAGGATGAATTACCTTTTACCTTTACCGCCTTTTAAAAAAGTTACTTAGACGAGACAGTGACTTATATTAGAAGAATAAAGAAAGAAAAAGAAAAGAAAGAAAAAGAAAAACATTAGCAGTTTTGATAAAAGGAGTAATGCTCATTTCATCAACACGCGAAATAAGCACAAGCTATCCGTATATGTAACGCGTCTCCACAGAATAAGTCATTCTTTTATGGGACAATGTATACGATTCTATAATAAAGTTCCCAATGTTATCCGAGATTTGCCTATTAATAAGTTTAAAATTACTATTAAAACTAAACTCTGTCAAAAAGGTTATTACAAAATTTCGTATTACTTGGAGGATAAAACAGCTTGGGACTGATCACTCCAGGATCTATCTACTCGTGTACTAAGATGTCAAAGTGTAGCGTGTCTTGCCCTACTGATATCATTATTATGTTCTCTTTTGTAAGACAACACACTGGAGCTAATATTTGTAGTACCTAAGTAAAAACATTGTAAAAACATGTATATAAAAAGAATGGCCCCGAGTTTCTTGCCGCTTCTTCTCGGTAGGCTCTATATATTTTGGAACGCGGCGGTAGTCTGTAAAGTACATTATAATGAAAAATTAACGTTCATAAGTGCGTCTTTAATGCCTAAATTGAATAAATGATTTTGACTTTGACTATTAGTGACTGTGACTTGACCGCTTGAATAAAATAAATCACTTGTTGCAATTATAAATATTAACCTAAATAACTTTAAAACCGTACGATAGATAGTATTACCGTGGTACGAGTCTACTTATCTATCTATAGATATATATACTTCTATACTAATATTATAAAGAGCAAATATTTGTTTCTTTGTTTGCATTGAATAGACTCTGAAACAAATGGACCGATTTAAAATAAATATTTCACCATTAGAATCCTACATACCTTTGATAAATATAGGCTACGTATATATTTTGATTCATCGTCATCATCATCAATCCCCACGCGGGTGAAACCGCGGAGCGCAGCTAGAAATTTTTAAACATTTAAAAATGAACCCCTAATTCCCTTAGTCACGTCATAACTGAGAAGGACTTTACGGATTTTTATAAAATTTGTCTAAGAAATTATATCATGGGCAACATAGGATACCGATCATCATCATCATCCATCACCACGCGAGTGTAACCTCTATACGAAAAAAAAAAGATAGTGGGCAGGTAGTTGAATACAACAAATTAAACCCACAAAGAAGTACTTTTGCCTATACCATTCTTCTTTAATAAGGCACCAAATTGTGTATCACCCAGTTGTTCAAATATTCACGTGAATGAAGACCGTACCTACCTATAATCATCATAACTGTCACAAAAAATAACGAATGTGACACAAACGCGTTTCAGTGATATATAAATCTATTCAGACTCGTTTTAGATCTCGGTGAGATTGTAAAAATCCTTCGAACATCAAAGGATCTCTCTTTATGGCGGTTATGGTATAATGTAGCCGGCTAATGTATGTATTATGTGAGGTTAAAGACATTCTATGTCATTGCCAAGGAGAGCGGTCTTTGAGTCGATTTGAGTCATGGAAGGACTTCCTCTGCATATAACAAATCTTTTTTAAACGTAAAGCCAAGTCAGTAGCGGTAGAACTTCGCCCGCGTGGTGATGGGTGATAATGATGATGAAAAGTGTTATATGTCTATTCGGGATATGATCCATCTTCTTGTCCAATTTCATTACAATCCGTTTAGCCATTTAGGCCTGATAAGGTATAAACAGACAGAGAGGCAGAGCGACAGAGATACAAACGTTTCTTATAAATTATTACCTATACATTATACTCTACGTGATGGAATCAGAAATGAGGAGATCCGTAGAAGAACGAAAGTCACCGATTAGCCAGTTAAAGTGGCAGTGGACAAGGCACATCAGATCGCAGATCGCAGATCAGATGGCCGATGAGGCCGGAAGGTTCTGGAATGGAGACCACGAACCGGCAAGCGCAGCGTAGGTCGTCCACCGACACGGTGGACAGACGACCTGATAAAGGTCGAAGGACGACGTTGGATGCAGGCCGCTTCCAACCGGTTCTGGAATGGAGACCACGAACCGGCAAGCGCAGCGTAGGTCGTCCACCGACACGGTGGACAGACGACCTGATAAAGGTCGAAGGACGACGTTGGATGCAGGCCGCTTCCAACCGGTCTCTTTGGAAAATTATGGGGAGGCATATGTTCAACAGTGGACGTCCTATGGCTGAGATGATGATGATGATGCATTATAAAATACAAATGTACGTTTTCTTTCTCAATCATTCCAGAACTGTATAAATATTTGGTATGTATATAGATGAGTACTGTAATAAACCTAGGATATTCCTCATCATCATCATCATCCATCACCACTCGGGTGAAACCTCGAAGCGCAAATAGTTATTAGTTATTTAACCATTTCCTCTAAACCAGTGGTTCTTAACCGGTGCTCCGCGGACCACTGCTGGGCCCCGGAACCATCCGAAGTGGTCCGCAAAGATATCCAAATTGAAAGATTCTTTCGAAACAAGAATTTATCTTGAAGATTTTGGCGTCAAAAGGTCACTTTCAGAAATATTCGAGAAATACTAATACTGAGAACTGAACCAAGGTTTCAGAAGTGAGTAATAAGTAAGGAGTCACAGGAACCGCATTAAAATAATTATACATACCTGTTCTGTAATATAGAATTTTGGTAAAATATTTAGACACTGTTCGCCTTGAACTAATTTATGTATAGTAAGAACAATCCTGTATTCCTACTGTATATTACCTCCGAATAGTTGGTGTTCCATGGCTGTACAGATGTTATATAAAATGGTCCCTCATCACTGAAAGGTTAAGAACCACTGCTCTAAACGATTAGCTTAACTGAGTGTAATTTAATACTAAATACTTCATAACTCTGTACGGTTTCAATTCGTTTGCGGTTTAATATCTAACACACGTACCGTATTTATAAATACCAAGTTAATACACATTTACAGTCCTTTGTAGGTTAGCCGATAGTCGTTATCAGTAGGTCATTATTGACGATGATTTAACCATTGACCTTCGTAATCTGGCGCTTGAATATATGTAATATCAATTTAGTTAATAATTGTAACTATAATTTTAATGATTTTATTAAATACTAGTGACTGCTCGCGACTTCGTTTACGTAGAAGGCTCAGCCTTCGGCCTCGCCATATCCTCCCTTCTTTTCTTGGTTTTTCTTTCATAAGAACCTTCTCCTGACAATAATTAAAACTTATTTTTATGTTATTTTGCCGGTTTAACTTAGGCGGTTGGTATAGTCGAATATAAACTACCGCGTAAGTTAAACCGTCAAAATAACATTAAAAAATTTGTAATACTTACGAAAGTTTCAACCAAGTAATAATTAACACAACAAAAAAAGAATTAGCGAGATTGTTCCTACCGTTCTCAAGTTATAGCGTTATGTAAATTTAATAAAGTAACACAAAAGTATGCATAAAATTTAAAAAAAACACTCAAAAATTTCGTCGAAAAAAAAGTGTCCAGAAGCAATGAGATTTATATATAACATCATTACCCAGAAGGCTGCATTTCCACGTTGAATAACTATGCTTTTTGGGCAAAATATGAGCAAGGATTCTGGTCACCTGAAAGTTCAACCAAACTGTTGGCCAAGTTCCTGATTATTTCGTATGTACCCCCGGCCCCAAAATTGTATTATAATTAATATTGTATAAAACCAAGTTACATTTTATAATTTAATAATCATTTATCTTCATCATCTTATGATACATATCTTAGTTTCATGACAAATGTAATAATTTACAGAGGTAAATATGAAGTTTACCTTCAATTCGAAAGACAATCTTGATCAAATATTATTTTGCAATAAATGTTCAAAGAAATAAATAAAAATCTAGAGATTGAAAATCATTTATCAACTTTTGTGGTAGACTTAGAGGCAATTCAGAAATATCTACATTATTAGTTTACAAGACAAAAGAGAAAAAATACTACGACAATTTAGAAACATCTAAATTATTAGTGTTTTAGAATACAAAAGAACATAAATAAATACTATATTTTAGTTTTTTGGGCTGTAAACATTGTTATAGAGTATTTTTGCCGGTATATCATTATTTCACGCGTAAATTAATAAAACGAACAACGAAATATAAGAGTATTTTAATAAGAGTTTTATCATATTCGGGTAAAAAATTAAGATCTTCACTCGAACATCACTAGGAAACACAGCTTAGTTATATGAATTAATAAAATGAAGAAAAAAGAATACTTCCTTGTTACATAATTTGAACTTTTTGTGTACAATTTTATAAATGAGGCAACATATTCTCAAAACCGGCTTTAGACTTTTAGCCCTTTAATTGTCCAAAGGGAACCTTGAAAATTGTGCCAGCGGAGTTTCCGCATGATGTAATCTTGGTTTTACATTTATTTAAATAAAATATGAGACAAGTGAACGGAAATTAATGAGTTTTTATAGTAGCAGTAATTATACTTGTTTCTTTGATATAGTTTCAGGATTTGTCCAGCGAGATGAACTTTATTACAATGTACAAAGAAGGTCAAGTTTTAATTAAGCCGGTTGTGGTTAGTTTTTCGAGTAGTACTCGTAGTTATATCTATTTTATCCTTGATTCAAAAAGCGTTACCTAGACCAGGAGTTTAAATGTTTAAATTATGTTCCGTCGCGTATTGTCTTTAATTATTATATATATAATAATAATTAAAGCATAATTCTAATAATAACTAAAGCTTATACCTACTTTATCCTTTATTTAAAAAAAACCATTGCCCAGACCAGGAGTTTAAATATTTTTTCCTTCACATATTTTTTTAATTATTAGAATATTTATAATAAATAAATATATAATTCAGAGCGTATCCCTGAATTATGTGATTTTTTCGAGTAGTAGATATACCTATTATACCCTTGATTAAAAGACCATTGCCCAGACCAGGACCAGTTTAAATGTTTAAAACATTTTTCCGTGACATATTGTTTTTGATTATGCCTCGCATAATATTACTATGAGATATATAAAAATCAAAGAATGATTCGAAACGTATCCCTAAATGGTTCTTTATTTATTTTTTATGCCATAAAATAACGAGACAAGGGATTCGTTCGCGTGATGGTAAGCATTACGCTTGTCCACATGTAGATGCAGTGCCGCCACTCGTAGCTGTAATTTTTAGGGTTTTGAGTCTCTCGCGCACATTAATTTTACTTGCTACTGTGCCCTTCACACACTAACACAGTAACGCTTGCTTTGCTATTGATTCGTAGTGGTACCAACGAAGACGGCCTCTTGCACAAGAGGCCTACCACGTAGTAAGTCAGGTTTCATTCCTCTAACGATTCCCTTCCCGTTAACAGAGGTAATATTCTTCTCACAGACTAAACTTATACGTAGGTATATGTATTTTAGTAAACATATTTATTCTCTATTGATTCAGGAGTTACTTTGCGGAAATTCGTTTTGAAAACATTATATAATAAGAAAATAATATAAATATAACTTAATAAAATAAATATTTAGTGACACTTCTGTTGGTAAACTGCGTATGGTATAGATGCAGTGTGTACTATCAGCACTTATGTTAACTCGCCAAGCGCTCAATTAATCAGCTCGTCAATTACTAATCATATTTATTAAGCTTTATTATCAATTAAGATCGTCGTCGACTTTCATCCGACCACTCATAACTTTAACAGCGTAATAATATTTCCCGTATGGCGAACATTTTAATCCTATTTCTTGATTCGCGCTATTATTCCCTTCCGGCAAAAGAGGATATAATTTTTAATCGGTCACTTTTTTTCTTGGTTGCGCAACGTGGGAGGAAAATTGAATTTTTTGCTATGCCTCACTGGACTAATTCGACTAATGCGTTTAGTGCACGTCCACGTATTCTGCTAAAGTCTGTGAGATTTTTTGTTCAGACAATTTATCGCCGCATTTTGAGGAAAGCTATTTTGAATAACTCTTCGGTTACAATTTACAATAGTAGGTATGTGCGTTTGTTTTTGTTCTATAATAATGATTTGTCGTCTAGAACATTTTGTTTTTTTTTTACCATTTAAAATAATTGTAGTGATTACTTATTTGATGAAAAATATTAATACTACATACTACTACCACTAATCCTTATGATAATAATTACAATACATGGTTATCATAAAATTAATTATTATTTCATAAAATTTATGTGTAATCACTATATTTTTGCGAGCTTTATTTTATTAAGTTTTAAGATTTCGTATTTCAAGGCAACAATTTTATTATGTAAAAGGATTATCATTGCATCTATCTTTATATTTAATTCATTCTCTGACACAACAATTTTGTTCCATATTTTTTTGGAACTTGTGCATTGGACAGTTTAAACAGTCGGTGTGGAGTTATTAAAATTATATAGTTAAATAAACCATAGTAAAACACCAAATGAGCCTTTCATCGTCAGAATTTCGTCCTTTTTAGGTCATGGCTGAGGTTTTCTAATTTTCTCTCTACCACGGTCCCCCTTAAAATAGTTTAATGAAAGCTTAGACGCTTATAAGGTCCAAGATGCTTCATAAATAGCTTTTATGGAACATCTTCTAATGTAGGATGCTTTATTGAACTATATTCCTTAAAAATACATTTATAAACTAGATTAACACATTCCGCATTTCAATGCATTCGCATGAAAACTATTGTATTATTGGGTAATATGGATGGCGATTGGCAAGTCTATGGATTACATAAAAAAGAGAGTTAAAATTCAATGCTCGGATGGTATGACCTGGTGGCCTAGTGATCACAGCGGCTGACACGGATTGTCGGAAGAGGGGGGTGCGAATCCCGTCTGAGGATGTGTATTTTCTACCGACTTCTAAAAAAAGGAGGAGGTACTCAATTCGTCTGTTTTTTTTATGCTTGTTACCTCATAACTTTCGACTGGTGCTCAAAATTCTAATAATTGTTTGAAAGCTGGTGCTTTCCGTGTGGTCCCATTAAATTTTTTTATCAAATTCGGTCTAGTAGTTCAATAACTGAATAGAATGGAAGTCGGTATTACATTTTTCAAATTGTACTTGTTCTCTCTAAATTTACAAAGTTTGGTCTCACTAAGCAGGCGTTAGTGCTTTAAAATATCAGTATGAACTTGACCTTTTCAATACCAGTGCTTCATCAGCGAGGCGACGGCTGAGCAGTGAATTATTCCTAGCGGACGGCTAACGATCGGACGGTTTTATATACAACACTTTTTCTTTTAGTATTAATTTGTTATTCTTTAGTCATCTCTCAACTGTTCTACTTCATTAAGTTCTAGTGTTTACACATGTTTAACTGTTATTGTACTGTATAATCGTGAGAACTTGTAATTTCTAATGTTGTTTTAGTGAATATTTTTGTTGTGTAAAAGCTGTTGGTTTTCCAATACATAAATAAATAAAAAATATAATAAATAAGTATAATAAAAATTAGGTTAAATTACTTCTAGATCACAAAAATTACATCTGAATTAGTATATGCTTTTCAAAAATATTTATTTTTACCTACATATACATTTTAGTGTTAGAATATGGCCCGATTATTAAAGGATTTTTATGACACTAAAATTTACTCTCCACACACTCCATGGTCCGTGCCATTTTATAACATTAACTTTATTGAATATATATAGTATATCTAGCATACGAGGGGAAACATAGACTAAACCTGTTTTTTTAACAAGAAACAAAAGAACACATAGAAATAAATGAAAAAACTATTAAATCATCCTCATCATCATCATCTCAGCCGTAGGACGTCTACTGCTGAACATAGCCGAAAATTTCCGAATGGACCGGTTGGAAGCAGCCTGCATCCAACGTGATCCTGCTACCTTTATCAGGTCGTCAGTCCACCATGTCGGTGGACGACTTACGCTGCGCTTGCCGGTCCGTGGTCTCCACTCTAGAACTTTTCGGCCCCATCGGCCATTTATATAGTGGTCTGCCCACTGCCACTTCAACTGGCTTATCTTCTGGGCTATGTCGGTGATTTAGTTCGTCTACGGATCTCCTCATTTCTGATTCGATCACGTAGAGACACCCCGAGCATAGCCCACTCCATAGCTCACGACTTTGAGCTTAATTAAAGGTTCGGATAGCTTCAAAAACCCTTTAATAGAAACCTTGACAAAAAATAATGTTTACTTACTTTATTACTTTATAAGAGTGATACGAGCTGCAATATTTAGCTGTAACGTTTCGTCCAATATTCATGAAAACAATGTTCTTATCTTTTTATCAGTAGCACGAGCCCTTTATATCTCAAACGACCACCTGTCGGCTCCCACCCGTAAGCCTCCTTACCACTAAGCTACGTATGAAATATTATATTCCCAATAAACTTACGGACAAAAGAAAGTATATGTTCAGCAGTGGACATCATCCATTGGATGATGATGATGATGATGATGATGATAAAAAAAACATTCATAATCACTATCATTTTCCACCGACTTCCAAAAGAAGGACGAGGTTCTCAATTCAACGTATTTTTTTTATGTATGACCACGCATAACTTTTTACAGAGTAGTCCGATTATAATAATTATTTTTTGTTTGGTAGAGTATACTTCCATTTTAAATGGGACCACCCATTTAAAATGAATCAAATTCGGTCAGGCGGTTTTTGAGTTACACTCCAATAACCGAGAAGTGTTACGCCTATCTTGATGACGATTGACGGTGAACAATCGATGATGTAAGTGGCAAAGGTCAAAACGGGTGAAACAATTTTTTTACCAAACAATGGAACCGACTTTAACACTAAAAGTGTGAAATGACTTGTCGAAGTCGGGATCATGCACACAATATTATGATAATAGGTACTTTTGATCTATCATGGTACCGACTTTGACAAGTTATTTCATACTTTTTTGTGTTCAAGTCGATTCCGTTTAGTGGTAAAACATTTTTTTAAATTATTATTTTAATATGTTTGTAAGATAACGACATTGTTTAGGTAAAATACCGAAAAATCCCTTGAACTGATAGAGATTTAGAGGTCTCAAGAAGTTAATAAACAAGTTGAATTGTTTCTTACAAAGAGCTATTTTCTGACGAAATTTATCAATGTTTTTAATGTCTTGTTATGATTTACCTTCTAATTATTAATTCACTTACACAAGATTTCTATGCTTCACTTACACATATTTTACATTATGTTTTGAAAGAAAATGTGAATATTATATATATAATCATGCAAATTAAGTAATAGAAAAAAATATGAAATAAAAGTACCTACTTCAGGAGATAATTATTTATGAACATCATTTAAAAACCATCCATTGAGATTATAATACATCCAGCATCCTCAAAGTTTAAATTAAAATATATGATGTAATATATCCATAAACAAAAAATATTAGGAATATACAGAATGATGTCCAGTTAATAAAAAAATATTTTTTTTTCCTAATATGTCAAAGTTAACTGACAATAATTTTGTAAACCATCACTCGTCAAAACTTAATTTATTTTACTTTTATGTTTATTATCGCTCATGGCTAAGTGACATGGATTTTTTTTCTTATTTTTTCCTAACTGTTATATCTTGACCTCTCGCCCGGTACCAGGTTATCGTTGAATTTCGAGACATCCGATATACAAAGCCTTAGTGCTAAAACGAAATATACTAAAATAAACTAGAACAGCTGATATTAAGAGTTTCTTTTTAAATGGACGAATACATTTTAATGAGAGTGGCTCCATATTGTAATAATTGAGTATGTTAAATAAATGAGTTTTTAAATATTTGAAATTTGAAGTATTTTTGTTGACTTTACAACTTTTCAATGAGATTTCATAATGAATGTTTTTATTATGTCTACCTACTTTCCGAGTCGTTATATAAGAACAATATTAATTTTCTATAATATATTTTAAATTGTTGTTTAAAATTTATATAAGTAACCGAGGAGTTTATGTTTATTTGAGAAATAATTTGACTGATTTATCGAGAAATGTAAATTTATCAGATGGACTAATGGAAATTAAACATAATTAAATAAGCTTAACGTAGTGCTTACCAATTTGATGAAAACCATTTCTCGAACGGCAATGTGAACTTACCTGTGAAAAGAAAATTCAAATTAGAAAATATAACCAACAAGAAAATTCAAATAAGAAAATATAACCAATACAATAGAAAGTTTACCTTACCAAAAACAAAAGTAACAAAGTAACTTGAAACTCGATCAGTTCGAATTTCAACCCCTTTATATCGGTTGGACAATAGCCAACAGGGAACGCAGACGTTTCCACAAGTTCTGCATAAAAGTTACTTTCAAATGCATTTGACGAGAACGACCATAGTATCTCACCTTTTTTACAATTTATTGTCACAAAGTGCGTACAAAACTTGCAGTGTCTGCCAAGTTGTGACTTTGTCTAAACCAAAAGTAGTGGGTTTACAAAACCGCGATTCATTTTACGGTATAAGTATGAAAGGGTTAGCAGTAGAACTCTTTTGAGCGTGTTTGTCCGGGGAAGTACTGTCTACCTATTTATACCGCGAAGCAGTAATGTCGCATTTCTGTGTTCCGGTTTGAAGGGAATCGGAGCCGGCGAAATTACAGGCACATGAGACTTAACAACTTAATGTCTTAGGGTGAAGGGCGCAGTCCAGCCGTGCGATTCTGAAATGATTGGTGATTGGTTGAATCGGTGATGATATGGCGAATATATAATGTGAAATATTTAAAAACTATTAAGTTCGCAAATAAGTGTAAACGTGTCTTAATGAGAATGCCTTTAAACCTAAACCTATACTAAATATTCAACGTTAAACAAAAAGTAAAACGTCACTCCGTCTCTATCAGCCGTGCGATTCTCTAATGATTGTGTTAGCTCACCGATGTCAAATACTTTATGAGATATCGCTCTTGTACATAAGGTTTTTTTTCAATATTTCTTGTCATCTCGTCATTTGTTTCACGGATGTTGTCAAATAATAATAATAAGCATTTATTGATACCAAAAAACAACTTTGTAACTTACAATTAACACAAAACACAATATCAAATAAAATAAATTTCAAGTTTCAATAATTACTCACAACACTAGAGCATTATGGGATACAAATATATAAGCTTACAAAGTTAGACTTAGAACCCTAGCTTTCACGGTAGGATACCCTGTGTTTGTGAGAGCTAGTTCTTCCTAAATTCATGCAATATTGGTGAACAAGTTGTATAGCTATGGAATCAGAGGAACTTAAACTGATTAGATCATATCTAGACAATAGAAAGCAAATAACCCAAATAAACAGAATCTGTACAGAAACATGTACAGAGACTGAATAAAAATCCGACATGAGAAAAGTAACTCACGGTATACCGCAAGGCAGTGTTTTTGGGTCCTCTTTTATTTATATGCTATATAAATGATTTCTCAAATATAACTACTAATGCTATGACATTATTTGCTGGTAACAATACAATTTTATTTATTGATAATGATTATGATAATGATAATTTCTATAGTGACATTAATAATACCTTGACATGTTTAGTAGAATGGCTTCATGCGCACAATTTAAATATTATGTTTGATAAAACATACCTCATAGACTTTAAGCTGTAAAGAATCATCAGGTTTTGATATTCCTTAGCTAAATTGTCAAAGATGCAACGATGTTTGCTCTAGTGAATTTAGTGAATCGCACGGCAGTTTCTTACTTCGACGGAATGAATCTGTCTAGTATGCATACTACTCGTCATATTATAAGCTGCTCTGCAATGTGCGCAGTGCCATGAGTGTGTCTTTGATATTGGATAAATATTTTTACTACCCTAATCTTATTAGGATTTTATTATGTAAATATCATACCTGGTGATTTCGCTGATTATCGGTACCACATTATTAAGGTAGTTGTACCTACGGTAGTGTCCAATTACAATTCAGTTTTTATTTTATTTTATAAATACATCAAATATTTCATTACTTACTACTAGTCGTTACTACTTTAGATCCAATTAGAATTTGTTCTTTAAATTAAAACTATCCGGAATAGAAGAAAAATTCTATTAATAAAAATGCCTTTGTACGTAATAACAAATACGTCATAAAGAAAAGTACTGGTAACGAAGGCTACGAATAAAGGTTAACGCACACCAATCAACCCGGCACCGTATCAGCATCGCCTCAACCCGAGCCGTTCAGTATTCTTTGTATGGAACTCCATACTTCGCGGCGGTAGGTAGGCGGTGCCGGTACGGAGTTGACATGACGTGTGCGTTGTTAGCAAAGTATGGAGTTCCATACAAATAATACTGTACGGCCCGGGTTGCCTCGGCGTTGACGGCTGGCGGACGAGGAGGCGAGGAGATGGGGTAAGTCACGGTAGGGCCAGGCTGATTGATGCGTGTTAACCCTAAAGTAACCTCACAAGTAAAGATAAGGTAAAATTTCATGTAATTTATATATTTCATCGACAAAAGCAAATAAGACCGATATTTCACACTTTTTGGTTTTGAAGTCGGTTCCATTTTTTGGTAAAAAAGTTTTTTCACTGTTTTTAGTTACCCTGCTGGTTTGATTGTCATTCGCCGTCAATTATGAAATCAATATTATGCGAAACACTTTTCATCATTTGTGTATATCTCAAAAACCACTTGACCGAATTTGATAAAATTTAACCTACCTCGAAAGTACACTCTACCAAACAAAAAAGAATCTTTAAACTCGGACTACTCTGTAAAAAGTTATGCGTGTTCATACATAAAAAAATATAAGCGTCGACTTGAGAACCTCTTTCTTTTTTTTTGGAAGTTGGTTAAAATGTCTGCTTTCACAATATCACTACTGATACTTTATATTGACCAAGGATGATACTATTACTATCATCCATGTATTAACGAAGCGTAAATAAAATTGTGTTCATTTTCTTTCTTACGACCAAGTTTTGGATCGACCTATCCTTTTAAGTTTATCGGTCATTGTATGACGATTGGGAGCATTTAAATGATAACTTGTGAAAATAATCATACGATTCTAGATTGTGAAGTTATCTAGTAGTCTTATCGCTATCGGTAGTGGGTAGTGGTGGCCAATAAAGAAGTAATTCATTTTTGACGGAAATGAAATGTCAAATGTCGAACCGTATTCATCATAATTATTGATTCTTTTGTTTATCATACTGTAATAATCGCCAATTCGTCAAGTAGGATGAATGCAGTAGCTCATGGTCGATTGTTTTACATCTGTAATTGCCTACGCTGTTTTTTAGTATTTAGTATTTAGAATTTATCTATTGTCCTTTAGTCAAGTCAAATCAATCTAGGACTGTTCCAATGAAAACTTTAATTTACTTTAGAATTACAAAATACCTATTTCAGGATTAGTATTTCTGAACAAGTGCAATATTGATTATCGACATCGATATATTTTAATCTAGTTCTTATATAGTTTATATCAGATAGCAAATCAATCTGTCCAATCTATATACCGTATATCTATGTATACATATCTAGATTATGTGTACTTACTTGTATATACCTATATAAAATGTTATATAATTAATTATAAATATCTTTACCAAACAAAATTTCATTTTATGTGTATAGTGAAATTTTCATTGGAATTGTATAGCGCTCGTCAATTAATTGGTTTTCGAGTCTCATCAGCTCGTTTTACTTGCTTCAGTGAGATTCTAAAGAGCTTGCGAAGTTATTACTAGAAATTGGCAGTTTGGTTCCTACCTCTGTTGTGTAAGTAAATTGTGGAATGCTTTGCCGGCGTATGCATTTCCTTGCAGCTATGACCCTGGGTCTTTCAAGCGGGGCGTGAAAAAGAATCTCGCAGGTCATCATAGTGGTGGCGATTAGTGCAGCTTACGGCTGTATTAATGGTCATCGCTTCTTGATTCCATCTTCGCTTTCCATCAGACAAGAGGGAGTCACTTTGATGAACCATTATAAAAACGGTGAAGATGGCATTTTGATATACAGACCAGTACCACTCAGCTTTTTTATTTATTTTTTGTTTAGGAGGCAGTACAAGTACGAGGTCTACCTGGTGTTTAGCGGTAAACTCTGCCTATAATACAGATGCCGTAACCCTGAGATATTAAGTTGTTTAGTCTCATATGCATGTAATTTAGCCGACACCCATACCATACAAAACCGAACCACAGTTTTGGGAACATTACTGCTACACGGTACAAAATGAATAGGTATGGTGGCAGTATTTCCTCGGCCGAACTCATTCTCAAAGAGTTTTACTGCACTAAATAATAAAGGTGTATAATATTTCATTATAAAGTGAGCGATTGAGTAAAAAGATAAAGAGCGCCAAGCGAGCCATGCTAAAGTCCACACAGTGAAATAAAATGTAAATCAGCATTGCTGTTGGACACCGCGTCGAATATCTATTCACACAATATAAATTATATATGTAGATAGGATTCCATACGGAAATCATTAACGTAGTGTGGCCTTCAGTCGCGGGAACCATACAGCTACGGTACACTCAGCTGGCAGTACCTGAACTCGAGCTTTATGCGTTCGTAGCACAAACATTTTGCGAAAAAGTGTTCGTATCGTTAACGTCGATACGTCACGCGTCGGCGAACCAACTATGAGTTAATAGTGTCAGAGCTGCCCTTGATAAATGATAGTTTGTACGGTTTTACGTGAACAACATGTTACCTTACACTAACGCAGTTATTCGTGCTACGCCCACTGGTCACAGATAAAATAAACCAAATTAATAAAATATAATTTGTTTTTGACAATATTAATTTATAGTTATATTATATTAACGGGGCTTAATCGCGTTAGTAATCGCGAATGTTTAAAAATTACAATATTAATTTATATTTTGTTTGTTTTGTTGAAGTGTCATGAAACCGTTTAGGCTTATAGGCACAGTAGAGTTTCGAAAATATATTACAGTGTTAGTATTCGAGCAACCAGTGCTGGTATGAATACAGTAAATATGCATTTTTATAATAATTTGTATTGTATCTTACACTCAAGGCGTTAGTATTTATGTATCTGGTAAAAAACTTTTTCGTAAATATGGGTGTGATCTTTAACGCACAGGAGGAAGAAATGTTTGACGAAGAGATAATTCTTAATAATAAAAAGAAAAGATTTGTATGTTTAAGATTTGTGTGTTTGTAACGAAACACTCAACTACTGGACCGATTTCAAAAATTATATCTTATATAAAAAAAATGATCGCTACATTATTCCTGAGCAACATAGCTTATATACGAAATGTATTTTGATTCAGCATCATTCATAACCACGCGGGTGAAACGGCGGAGCGCAGCTATAATAATAAGATAAAAATACTCGCTGCATTACAAGTTTTTTGTCACCATTGAATGTTGCAACAGTTTTATTTTTACACCAATTGTATAGATACAAAACTTATGCCTATGCATAGGAAAACAATATTCAGTGTAACTAAGAATGATTGAAAATTAGATGAATATAAGTATAAGGAAAACTTATCTAAGGTGTTTTTAAAACATTAAATTAGATTGTTTAAATTTAAAAGGTTGTTCGTCATAACGTCTACTCGTAGACTTAGCCAGAATACAATGGACTATGTAGGTATATTTGTTCTGTACATTACAAGTTCTCCCGAAAGTGTGCGTATGTGTGCGTGATTAGAACGAGGGAGCGTGTGCGAGACCCTATAACTGCTTACTATGTCTATAGGGGATATCAGGGAAATTAGGCACTTCGCCCTATTTCACTGATGATGTAATGGTCCCAGTATAATCACGTTACGCGCGTTTTACTAGATTAATTTATACGAACGTTAAGTTTCTGAACTGTTATAAGTAACTCGTTGAACTAGTTTCGATGGTTTCATTTTGTTCGGTTATGTAAGTTCTGAATCAAGTTTTCAGCTGTTTTGCGGTATCGTCATCTACACTTATATTATAATACTCAAAAATTACTTAACCGATGTAAATTTTTTTTCATCATTAGAAAGCTTTATTATTCCTGAGTGACATATATAGGCTATATTTGATTAATCATCATCATCGCCCATCACCACTCGGGTGAAATCTCGGAGCGCAGCTAATATTTTACTGCTTCAGTTAAGAAATACTTTAGTTACAGATAAAAGTACCCGTTAGTTACGGCTATGGCGATTTTACCAAATAATCATATTTACCGAATTTCCGTGTTTCTTAACCTACGAATTGTGGTTAGCACTCTTTTCAAGTTTTCCTTTTATCTATTTAAAGAATCTATTTTTTTATTTCAGTCGTGCTTCGTGTCCCATACGAGTAAAACCTTACAGATAATTAATATTGAAGTGTCTGTTCGTAATTCTAAATTAACAGCTTTTCACTAAAGTCATATGAGAGTATATAATATACGGCACTTTCACAAAAAAAAAATATCTGTTTGTCCTGGCTAATCTCTGAAACTCTGAAATTTTTCTTCTTTCTTTTCACTTTTTCTTTCTTTCAATGGCAGATAGCTGATGTAATAAGGAGTAGCTTAGGCTCCTTTTATTTAATCATCATCATCATCCATCACCACGCGGGTTAAACCACGGGCACAGCTAGTAAGTAATGTAAATATGTAATAAAATATTAAGTTATGGTTAGTTCGTAAATGTATTTTTCTTTTTTGTGACTCTATTGATATATATTTTTTCGATGTCTAATCTTTACACCATCTTAGTTTCAGCCTTAGCAGTCTGGTCCCCACGGGCAGCTCCCATTCACGACTTGACTCGAGTAAGACACCACCGTCATCCTCAAACACATCCTTGAATTTTGATAGTTTTAATGCCTATTGTAACACTATTCTAAGCTGTTTAATGGTATTGATTAATTTTTTAACTAAGACATGTGCATTTTTGTTTTTTTTTACTTCATATAGGAGGTAGCATCGAATATCCTTAAATCGACTGGTTTCTACCTGAACCTTACTTATTGTGTGAAGGGCCTAATTAATCATATGCCAGTGGTGAATAAATGTCACAAAAAATATTTGAACTAGTTCAGTAGATCAAGATCAAGGGGAAAATAGATCGGGAACACGTTTTTGTATGGACAAGACATCTTGGACGCACGACAAGTATTTTCGCATAATAACACAGTAAAACTAATTGTACGCAATTCATTTATGCAGCTTGAGGGTAGTTAATAAATAATTGAGGTAAGATAAGTACTTGTTAGTACTTATCTCTCTCTTTATAATAATATTCTTAAAAGGCAGTGCTTGACATTTAAAAGACTGGCTTAAGGACGAAGAAAAGAAGATAAAATAGGTCTAAACAGGTATGATACGTTATGCGTTTTAGTCTTTTTATGTTAAACTGGTTCTCTGTACCAATCCAAAAAGTAACCTAAAGGTATACCTACTCAAATGTGAAACTAGATGCCTTCCAGTTCACCGACATATCCAACCATTTTAAATTTAAAATGGTGGCACAAATTTATGAAAAAAAGAAGATTAAAGTCTATTAGGATAACCTCATATATGTAGGTATATAATAGGTACTACAGACCTACTACTAACTTTAGGTACCTACTGGCATAAGTACATATTATACACATACCTACATTATATTGTATTTCTGAATATTGTTTTCTAATTTACCTTTTTTACCGACTTCCAAAAAGGAGGAGGTAATCAATTCGACTGTATTTTTTACCTCATTATGTTTGTTACCTCATAACTTTCAATAGGGTGAACCGATTTTCAAAATTATTTTATTGTTTGAAAACTGGTGCTTCC
This sequence comes from Selenia dentaria, assembly GCA_917880725.1. Lineage (NCBI taxonomy): Eukaryota > Metazoa > Arthropoda > Insecta > Lepidoptera > Geometridae > Selenia > Selenia dentaria. The sequence continues at coordinate 10,555,363 of OU862888.1, read as the reverse complement.
CGTGTGGTCCCATTTATTTCATCAAATTCGGTCCAGTAGTTTTTGAGTTACACTTAATAACTGAACAGAATGGAAGTTGGTATTAAATTTTTCAAATTGTACGTGTTATTTTACGCAGTATTATTAGTTCTATTACAATTTACAAAACACGCCATGTATTGACTTGATAGTGCTTCTCAATTATTTATGTAGGGTACTGATGTGTGTTACATAAAGTGATAGGTAGGTACCTACTTATAGATTTTTTTTCTTTTACGAACGCACTAAAGTTTAATGTTGCAGAGATTTGCGTTACTTATATTACTTACTTTTAAAAATTGGCACCAATTATTTACACATTTTTATTTTACGAAGCCGTTACATACGTGTAAGAGTTATAATTGTTTTATAAGTAGGTACTTATATCAGTAGGTACCTATATTCCGTATTCAAATTCATAAAAACTTTTTTGGTATCCGGAAGCTGAACAACCGTATTTATTTTAGTAGCCTTGTGGACTAAATTAGTCAGTAATTAAGTGATGCACTATTCACATTTACCGATCCAAAACGTAACGAATTGTAGGTTTAGAGTTAGCGCCCTCAAGCAAGCACGGTAGGTATATTACCGTGTCTCAAGATTATAGACAAACCTATACATATCCAAATCAAATAAACCGCATAACCTTGACGTCTTAGCATCAAGACCATTTTTTTAAATATCCAGTTACGTAACTCCAACAGTTTGGTGTAAGTGATTAGATGTTGTTATCTAAAAAAAGGCGCGAAGCTTCTATAGCGGCGGCGGCAGTGGCAAGGCCGCTGAGCACGTGGATCAGGCGCTTGTTGCTAGTTGCCTCCGCCCCGCACTACCCGCACCTCCCCCGCGACGTTGCCACTCCGCACGCTACGCTATGGAATGTGAATTTAGAAGTAATGTCAAGACGAAACGACCAATCATAAAGCGTTCTAAATTTGAACGGTAAAATCTTCGTTAATAAAATTATAATATAGGTAAAACAATTGCATTTAGTAAAAATTATGAAGTTGTATACTCAAAGAATTTGACCTTCAATTAAACCTACACACTTAATGAAGTTACACGCGTTCTATTTGCAAACCAATTCCTAGGATGGTAAGTTTATAGGTATAACGTAGTTACACAATTGTTTTCAAGGCCTATGTCAACAATGCTATTTATAACAAAGCGAATCTAAATAGAAATGACTAGGTACCTATTAGGAAGGTAGGTACCTATACTTAATTAATGGTTAGAGATGTAGACAAAATTCACTATAAATTTACGTACATACGTACAGTATACCTACCTAGATGTACAAATTTTTACACCTAAGTAGGTATAGGTATTTAGGTCGGTACCTACTTTAAAATATTTAGCTCTATGTACGAGTATACATAACTAAGCAAATTATGCCACTCCGAGTTACAGTAGAATCGCGCTTCAATTATTTCGTTTGCGAGTCACGGAAGAAAAGAAATATATTCCGACGTCGGGAAATGACAGTTGTAGAGTAGGTATAGGTGCATTGGTGGCCAAAGTATCTGAAACGAATCAGAAGATAGGGCTTCAAGTGCTGTCTGATTTTTCTTTAAAATTTGGACAAACAAAAGAGATCATAGAAGGAGCTAAGCAGACGTTAGTGCTTTAAGAAAATACGTGTAATAAAAATGGTAGAGTCAGTGCACTATTGCTAGATACTCTACTTTTCTAGCAAGACTACTAAAGCGTATAATTTGGTATATAATGAGTAACATTATAGCAAAGTTACCGTCAAACCTTACAACTTTGCCCGCTTTTTTGCTTATTTTTAACATAACTCAAAAACTATAGACTTGATTTTAAAATTGAGTATACAGTTATTTAAGGCTAATTTAAAGTAATAATTCTTTAAAACTTAAATAAGTTTATCTTAGATTTAAAGCATCAAAATATACGGATAAAGAGGTGGGCAACTTTATCTGCCATTCCTTACAACTTTGCCCACCCTCAAAATCTCAGCAACATTAAGCACTATTGCTTTGAAAATAAAATATGTAACGAATAATGGTGCAAAGATGTAAACCATCTTGAAAACAGACAAAAATATATTTTTTTTATTTATATATTGAGGTGGGCAATGTTGGAATACCTTCCAAAGCTATTTTTATACAAAAGACGCCAAGTGCTAGGGTTGCTGCGAAATAAAAATCAGGTATGTTTTATTTGTACGAATTATTTTGATTAGTAATTAACAATCCTAAGCGGCGCTTACACTGCTGGAGATTACTATTAATTATAATTATGAATAAACAATAATACTCGTTTTCCAACTTCTTAACCTTTGGATAATTAGAGAACACATTTTTAGAGATACTTATTTTAATAATCATTAAACGGATTTACATACAAACTTAACAATGTAGAAATAAATCATCTGAAGTTGTTTTAACGTTTGAAAAATACTTTCCAAAACAGGCAATTCAAAAGATACCAAATTAAACTTTGAAATAACGGTTTTAAGAAAACACAAAATTAATACAATACCTGAATCAAAAACAAAAGTTTCCAAATTAAATATCCTATGGATATTTAGTGTCCAAGAGCGCTGCTCCGGTTTCTTAACACGTTTTAATTTGTTTTGCGTCAATGGGTGTCTCAGGGAGCCTTTTCATATTTTAATTAAACAATAAAGGACTCCCAGCGTCATCTATTGGCTCCGAAAGGAACAAAACTTATAAACAAATCTAAGCGGCACTTATACACCAAGTCCAACATCTCTTCTGAGTAGTTTTTGTACAGTCGTGCACCTACACGTCTTCGGCTTTTTTTCTCGTTGTTTTGGCCATCCTGTAGGTAAAAAAAACTAAGTAGGGACATTTATTTTCATTTTGTGTAATGTAAAAAGCAAATAGGTAGTTGGTTTATAGGTGTTTGTGTTTGTAATGGATCTAAAATGACCCACGATACAAGGGAAATGTAAAGCTAAGTAAGGGACCATCACCACTTAAATCACCTATTCGTTAAATTATGTATGCCTTTTATATTTTTATTAAAATAATTTATTTTTCAACCACTCGGATGAAAAATACCTAATCTGTCTTCCGCCAAGATCTTATCTAGGAATACTTTTACTTAGCTTACATTCACATAATAAAGTGTTTGAACTAGCAGACCTGCCAAATACTTTTTGGTTAGGTATATTGTCCCACTGCTGGGCAAAGGCCTCCTTACCACTCCTTACGATATACTAAAAAATTGTCATAAAATTAGTAAAACCTAAGCGCAGCGCCACCTATTGAGTCCAGTTGCGAATCTAAGCCATCAAAGGTAAGTACAAATATGACTCACAATCCCAGTGTAATAGTATTTATATATTTTCCAGATTGAAAAAGTGACAACCCTAACACCATTTTTAAGGTGGGCAATGTTGCAAACTCTTTGCTACACAGTTGCTTACAACTTTGCCCACTTGAATTTTTTCGACTAATAAAGACAGCTTAAACGGTAAAACCAGAACAAAATTAATCGCTATTCAATCAGTTATGAGCACAATAACTTAAACTCACCTCCAATAATTCTTTTGGATTCAGCACGGTTCAACACGAACAACAAAATTGGCACCACCTGCGTAGACGTCTACTTTGACAACTGCTGACAGTCAACTGAGTGAAGTTAGGAACACAACGGATAATTTGTGTTGCCATGTATATATCAGAGATTGCACGAAATGTTGAAAAATGTTGCCATTAAAAAAAATGAATGGGCTACAACTACTTTTAGTTAATTTTTGGTTTTGGGCAAAGTTGTATTCCGAGGGCAATGTTGTAAGGTTCTACGGTACGTTTAGAACTAGAAATATACTCTACTAGGCCTTTTACCCTATTTATTTAGTTATAGTCGAATACTTAGTGTGAATACTTACTTATTACTTAGTGGTTATACATCAAAAATATTAAGCAGATTAAGAAAACACGAGCGAGACGTACCTACTAACTTATTTTATAGCTTCAATAAGCTATGCTTCGGAATATTACTTTCACCGTAATATGTTATGTACATGCCGTACCTACCTAATATTTAGATTAGCGAATCCACAGAAAAGACGACTTTTCTCATATCAAAAAGAGGATTTTTTTTATTCTCAATGTCAGGAATGATTTAAGAGCATAAATGATTAATTTATTACCCAAAACTTATATATCTTTATCACAATAAAACTTGAAAGTGAACATGTAAATAATACATAATAAGTTCATGGTTCGAATCATAAGCAAACTTATTACCTACCTAATGTTCTTTATAGTTTTCTGTACATCTTCCTCTATTTTATTCTTAGGACATCAGTCTTTAGGCTACTTAGGTTTTAATTAAAACTTAGACACTAGGGTGCGCCACTAGCATATCCAACTAACCTCAATGAGCCCGCGTGGTGAATTTTGGTATACAATAAAATTGTAAGGTTGCAACCCAGATATTATCGATGGCTCGAGTTGGAGACTGAATCGACTCTCCTGTAGTTTTAAAGTCTAGCAACACTGAAGTCATAGACAAAATAATGCAGAGTCTGTGGTAAGTTTGGCTGTTGGCGGGAAAGCGAACGTATCGAGCCATCGTGGGAACAAACGCTTGGTGGAGAGGGTCATTCGATCGCCAGCGCCTGAGCTGGATGAACGGGTACAAGAGCAACGTGTATATTGTGAAATTAGTGTAAGAAAAGTCAGTAAAATACAGTGCATGTAACCAAGTGGAGTTTCGTTGGAGGGAAGTTTACACAATACTCCTCTCTCTGAGAGGAAGACCCGGAGTTTCAGCAATAGGAAATATTCTCTACTTTTGTATCAGTTGGTCTATATTTGCAGTTGGTTAGGTTAAAGGCAAGCTTATGTAATGAAATCAGGTTGTTATAAGCATTCAAGCAAGTAAAATATCTTTCGACACTCACACACACATAGTCAGCAAGTTAACAATAAACACATCCCGCAATATTAATTGTAACTGTAATAGAACTCTACATTTTCCTCAGATACAGTAAAATATAATTTTATTAAAATTCCGTCGGACTTTGTCCTCGTTCGCTATAAATCAAAGTTTATATCTTGTCGACATTAGTGGACAATCACGCGGGCGAATGGGGCATTTACATACGATACCTATCGATAGTTTTGTCATGATCGTTGTCTGTCACGCGATCCTAACATCACGGTTGACGTCCACTCCGGTAAACGTAGTCGTGTAAAAATTGGCCATAATTAAAGGTTAGATGAATTTGAAATTACTTAAATAAGGCGCCTGTTCAGACACTTCAACTTTGTCTTCGATAACTTATGAAACATATGCCGTGTCTTCATCGCCATAAAGCAGCTCATACAAAACATATTCTACATCCCTATCGAATTGCGCGATCTTTCCAGACTTTTAGAACGTTTAACGTTGACAACTGTAATACTGGCTTTGTCTGACACTAAGCAAATGACAAAGATAGTCTGTATTACAGTTACAAATACAGAAAATCTCTGTTAGTGCCTTGTATCTGATTCAGCTGGTAAACTCTGCAAAATCATAGCTCTACAAGTGCTCTACCTGCAGGTAAAGCAAGTGTAGAGCGATGGTGCACCATACTCTAGCGTAGGGCATTTGCAGTTTCTGCTGTTTTGAACACGCCTACCCTGGTGGTTTTCCAACACCTGGTTTGCACCAAAAAACATTATACTTACATGTAATTTTTTGAAATTTGTTTGATATAATTAATTTCACAATTTGTTTTGTTGAGGTTTGCGTTCCCATTGCAGAAAACTGTAGAAGATTTACGTTGTTTCTGAATCTCGCAACATGTTTAGATCGTCATCATGTTGTGTGACAGTGCGTATGCTACTCTATACATTCACATAAAACAGTGTTTACAACATGTTTTCATGTGTTCGCAATGTTTAGGCAGTGAAAACTTACGGTAACATGGCAACTAACTAATATGGACTAATATAGGAAGCTCATTGTCTATTTAGTACGACAGCTATCAATTCGCTTGTGCATAAACTCAAACTAACTTAACGAACTGAAATCAAATTTTTAGTCAATGTCATTTGTCATTAAGTGTTACACGAATGTGGATTTTATTTTAAACAGAATAAAAACTACCATAGTTAAGGGAATTACAGATTTTAGTTCGCTAGTTTAGTGTTTCGTAAAATAGAGTTGCTACTCGTATAAATAACTTTGATTCACTGTCAAATCACACTTGTCGACATCGAATGCTCAGTGAGCAACACAAAGGACTATAGACGTTATAATGACAAGAGAACACAAGGAAATTACTGGGTGAAAACTATTTTCTCGGGGTAACGAAGGCAGTGCAGTGTCACACTAAACATCAATAGAAAGCTCTCAGAGGCAATGCGGTACTCTTGGGCCGGAATGGTTCTTATCAAAAACGTCACTCTTATCAAGTAATTGTCTATAATGAATTGTACTGATTATGATACTTAGTATTTTATGTTATTACAACTACCTAGTAAGGTATGATTATTTTTTGTTGACATGTAACTTATTTGTTATTAATAAAATACTATGACTATGGCTACACCTCCTGATATTAATGAAGAAGAAGTAATTTTCAATCAATAACAGCCGATGTTCCTGGAATGGATGACTTCCCTACTTTGAGTGCTGACGATTTAATAATATATGCTTTAGGCACTTACCAAATAGCTCAAGCTCGCAGCTATTATGGCTAGCATGTAAAGCAAGCGACATACCTAATAGAAGTTTAAAAGATTTATATACAAACAAATTGCGAGGTCGCAATCCTGGTGGCAACAATCCTTGGCTGTTTGGGGGGCAGGATACAGTCGCGTCACACCAACCGAAGAGTTTATTTAGTTTATATTTTGATCGAAAGAGAAGTTCAAGGGCGACAAGCCATAGGTACTGGGACACTAATTGTACGCGTGTAGTGGGAAACCGGACTTTAAGGTGTTGTGCACACAAAATGTCTATAATATGGTTTCTAGGGTGTGGCGACATACAGGTAATCCATATCATCCCTCACAATTTCTTGATTTTATAATCAGAAATGACATGGAAAATGTGGCCCACGGTGCGCCAGTACAATAATGTAAATCGAGTAGTAGTATAAAATTAGACTTGTATATATATGCTAGTAGCATTACAACATTAGTTATTAACAGAAATAAAACATATAATATTATGGGAGAGGCATATATTCAGCAGTGGACGTCGAGAACATGGAGAAGATGATGATGATCATGACATAATATTATTCACATCTTTTATTACTAGTTAACTTATGTCCTGGAGTACTTTTCAATTAACATGTATTTTATTGTCTTGGTTTATGATATCCTAGTTAAAAACTTCTAAGTCGAATAATTCAGTTCCGTTATTGTTTAGGGTGCTGTTTGTTTTTTTTATATTAGTATACTATAACATGCGGCACGTAACTCTAGCGCTGACCGTTATTGCGCAGAAGTCAAAAATTGGGTATCACAGGGGGGCTAGAGGGACGAAGGACTCTTGTCTCTCTCTGTCACATCGAAGACGAGGGACTCTTGTCTCTCTCTGTCACATGTGCGCGACTGTACCCATGCGCAGCTATCCCTTCCACATTTCGCTCAGCGCTAGAGTTACGTGCCGCGGGCTGTAATATAGTGTAAAAGTTTAGTATATATGACACCTGTGGCTGCATAAAAAAAATACGACGCCACTACTCCATACAAAGTTACCCAAACCCCTTTCATTACGATCCGTCCCGCCCCGTTTAGGAGTGAAAGCGTACAAACAAACTCATTGTAAATAGATTATCTCCCGGGAAAAGACATAGGATACTTTTCTTCATCATCATCATAATCCATCACCACGCGTGTGAAACCGCGGACGCAACTAGTTATTTACGAATTAAACTCGAAATTAAAGTGTAAGTATCAAACATTTTCGATAAGGATTACGGACAGAGCCCGGAAAAAGATTTTTTCCTGTAAGTACGTCGAAATACCAAAACAACTGCGTAGAACCATTTGCGTGGGAAAATACCCGAAATTATATGAATGGAGAAATTTCTAGGAAACTCAATACTATATACTTTTCCTGTACATAAAGATGAAGGCTAAGCTCAGGTACTTGCTACTTTTAATGGCGTATTTTGTAAACAAACACCACGTGTATGGGATTTGCGAAATGAAGAATCTTTTATATAAGGTTTTATATTAAGTATTTTTTAATAATCAATAAGCCTTCTTTTGACTAACTACCTCGTATAATAATATAATATTTTATTTTTTAGAGGGGGGGGGGGAGATGCTGTGCACTTCCCTTCCGCCACGGGGGTGACGGAAGGGGGCGTGTGGGGCCAGACCCACTAAAAACCCCGTGAGCAGTCCTCCGCCAAGGTTGGGCGAAACAGGGTCGCGCTGGCAGTCACCATCTCGCCCCAACGGTAGGCCCGGATTGATCTTAACCGGGCCTCAGCGCCTGTGAAGGGATTACCTTGCTCACCAAGGTCACCCCCTAGACGTGTAGGGCCGTGCAAACCGGCGAAGAGTCCCCCGACTATTCGCCAGTGACCCCACTACGGAGGAGGAAGGAGACGTGCAAACCGTCTCCTCCGTTCCCCCGGTCGTCTGCGCCGGAGCGGGTCATTTTGGACATCGTTCTCCCTGATCCGCTCCGCGGCCTTCTTCTGCGTCATAAACTAGGCGGAGCCTGTCCTATGGTAACCTGATGATTGATATACATACTTTTATACAAAAATTTGAAATTTTTATTTAACATGTTCATGCAAACAAATGCTTGACCTGTCCGAGGATAAAATTGGGACCAATGCTCAATAGTCAGCCAGAAGTCGACAACGAAACCAAACAATAATTGACCGACCGAGCGAAGCGTCTACTGGCCAAATTTACTTTCATATGTCTGTCTGTTTGTTAGATTGTATGTACGTCTTCATGCACAGGTCGCATTTTTCAACCAATCTTCACGAAACTTGGTATGCATGTTCTACTATTTTTTCTTTTTTGTCGTCGGTGATTTTGAGTAGGCAGGGGGGGGGGGATACTTTTCCTATACAGGAAGTTGCGGCGCTGTTTACCGACCGATTTTGATAAACTCATTAGGTACCCGACTTTAAAATGGAGCATAGGTAATGAGAAATTGCCGCTAATAAGACTATGTGCTCGCGAGGTCTACCGTTCGCAGAACTACTATTTTAAGTTTAGATTTGCGATGGGGCTGGCATACTCGTACCATGTTGGGAAGCACCTAAATAAACATTGGTTGAAAATATATCGTCACTTTTAATTTATCTACTCTCGATCTTGTGTTTTAATGAAAACTTGTCAAATTTAACAGTTTTAAAAGTTTTTTTATAAGGCAATCTTAGCCTGTAAAACAATAATTAATATAAGTATATACATATATTTGTGCAATAGTTTCTAGCTCTTGTGCATGGTTATGGTGAAAAATGGTTTTAACTAAGTACAATATATAATGGATTCTGCATTGGATCAAAGAAATACAATAGATTATGTTCAGAATATTCCTCAATCGAATTAAAAAATTACGTTGAATAATTTCCCAGGCTAGCAAAAAAAAAATAAGACTTAATTTTGAATTTCCCGGTAAAATACTACCCACCTTAAGATAGTAGGCTCCCAAATTCCTCGACATTGGGAAAACGTGGGTATCAAGGCCACGGGGTAAACGTGGCCACACGTGGGAAGACTGAACATTATTAGATTTCGCAAACATGATATACTTAGGCTGCAAAAAATGAAAACGATCATAGCTCATGGTCCACACAAAATTTAATCGGTTTTTTGCGAAAGTAAAGCCCTGTTTCTTTTTTACCTTTCCACGACTAAACGGCTGGACGGATCCTAATTAAATTTGGCAACGAGATTATACCCTGGGGTAGGACATATGATGCTTTTCATCACCATCCATCACCAAGTGGGTGAAGTCGCAGGCGCGGCTAGTTTAATATATTTCCAACGAATTAAATACAAATTTGACATCATGCTGTCCCGATAATTTGGTAGCAGTAGCCAGTATAAAAAAAAATACCAAAAAATGGAACCGACTTGAACACCAAAAAGTGCGAAATAACATGTTGAAGTGGGTACCATAATAGTTCAAAAGTACCCATTATATTGTGATGGTACCGACTTCGACAAGTTATTTCACACTTTTTTTTATTGAAGTCGGTTCCATTTTTAGGTAAAAAAAAATTTCTCCTTTTTTAGTGACCCTTGCTTCTTACGGGATCGATTGTCAGTCACCGTCAATGATGATATCATCAAGATAGGAGTAACAATTTTCAGTTTTTGGAGTGTAACTCAAAAACTGCTTGACCGAATTTGATGAAATTTAAATGGGACCACCTCGGAACTATACTCTACCAAACAAAAAAATATTTTAAGAATCTGTCCACAAATGGCGGAGAAATCGATTAACATACACATAAAAAAATACATACACACAAACATATAAGCGCCTCCTTTTTTGAAGTCGGTTAAAAACACATCATAATGTATTATAGATAATCTGTCAAAAATATTTGTCACATACTTATATTTTTCAAATCAATGGGTAAAGTGAAAGAAAGTATCTTTCGTCATGCTCCATATAATACGAAATCGTCGACTTACCGTGAAGCCGTAACCATGGAAACGCTTCCTGGGTGCCTTGAAACCAACCCCCTAACCTCCTCGCGGACGTACAGCTGATTGGAAAACATATTGCGCGTTTGGTGCGGATTCTCAAAACGTAATGTTAACTTTACCTAAAACTTGTGTTGCTTTCGTGATATATGTACGACTTATTATATTCGATAAAGGGATTTCTACCTATGTAAATTATATTTATAATTATAACGTCTAGACAAGAGTCTTAAGTAAGGTCAAAGTCGCACAACGAGCTATGGAGAGGGCTATGCTCGGGGTTTCTCTACGTGATCGAATCAGAAATGAGGAGATCCGTAGAAGAACGAAAGTCACCGACATAGCCCAGAAGATTAGCCAGTTGAAGTGGCAGTGGGCAAGGCACATAGCACGCAGAACAGATGGCCGATGGGGCCGAAAGGTTCTGGAGTGGAGACCACGGACCGGCAAGCGCAGCGTAGGTCGTCCACCGACACGGTGGACAGACCTGATAAAGGTCGCAGGACGACGTTGGATGCAGGCCGCTTCCAACCGGTCATTTTGGAAAATTATAGGGGAGGCATATGTTCAGCAGTGGACGTCCCACGGCTGAGATGATGATGATGATGATGAATTATAACGTGACGTAACGAGATTATCACTCGTAGGTTTCTACGCATGCATAAGCGATTATCTTATGCGATAGTCTGCAGCCGTAATCACATGTAGGCTATGCTCAGCTGACAGCTGTACTCTATTATTAGAGTCTTTCATAATCATAATCAGCTCATTTTGCTCCCACTGCTGGGACTCAAGCCTTCCTCTCAGAGCTCAGAGGAGTTGGGCCATAATCCACCACGCGGGCCCAGTGCGGTTTGGTGGATAGGTTAGTGGCCAACCCATGTCGAATTTTTCAGGCCGCCCGAAGGCCTTCGACATAGCCTAACGACTGTTGTCCTAAGACAAACAACCGGGACCGACGGCTTAACGTGCCCTCCGAAGCACGGAAGCGCTCAATTGAATAATGCAACTAGCGGTCACCCATCCAAGTCCTGACCGCAGCAAGTGTTACTTAACTTGTTGATCGGTTAAGATCGCTAAGTCAAGCTCCGCTGCGAGCGCTTTATTAAGGTCTTTAGAATATTTGTATTTTGTGTAGAAATACAGTAGAGAGATGGGAGACGGTACAAGACGAGGCTCCCCTGGTGGTAACCTCTGCCTATAAAGATGCATTTCGTCAAGTGATGAACTGCACTGCGCCTGTAACCCTGAGACATTAAGTAGTTAAGTCTCATGGGCCTGTCATTTCGCCGGCTCCCATACCCTCCAAACCAAAACGCAGTACTGCGTACATTACTGCTTCGCGAATTTCGAGATAGAAATGGAGTACCTCTTATTGGATGAGTTCGTCCGGGGAAATACTAACACCAATTTTGATATATAATATTGAGAACGTACTATTATGAAATGAAAAATGGTGCAAATAACAATGAAAACATGTTTTAATTTTTTTTATCGGTCATATTACTAACAATGCCTTTAGGAAGTGATTGATAAATGATAACAATGGATGACGCTAGGGTAGCCCTTCAAAATTTAGTGAGGTGACCTCAATAACTTAATAAAAAATGTTATAATGTACACCGAGAATATACATCGAAACCTTTTATGTTGCTATGGTGGAAAATCGTAACTGGTTTCGGAACTACGGTTACGTAGGCGACCGAAGGGCAAAAGTAATACTTTTTTTTTCTATTTGAACAATGACTATTTCAAAGACCGAGATAAAAAAGGTAATCTTGCCCAACAACTATCGGCCTTACTTATTAGCTGCTTAACTTTAAATGAAGAGTTGTTGTGCGCAGTGCTAAATGACCGCATAAAAAATTACCAACCTACTACAACTATTAACCTACTACTACTAAACTACTAACCTAGTTTATATATAAATGATTTAATGCCCGATTCAGCGGGGCTGGAGAACCTTGAGAGGGGAGGGGAACCCCCGTCCCGCTTGATTCTAGGGCTTGCATTCGAATATGTATTCGAATATTCGAATACTGAAATTCGCAATATTCGAATATTCGATTAATATCACGTTAGATTTAGGCAGTACTTGGTGTATTTAACTAACTCTAGAAGCTCTAAGAGATTTATAACATCTCACAGAAACGAGACAAAGTTATAGAACCAATTACTAACTTAATTATGAGTTAAGAATGTTTGTGTACCTAGTGTACCTACTTACTTACCTACGTACTTATGTATTCGAATATTCGAATACTGAAATTCGCAATATTCGAATATTCGATTAATATCACGTTAGATTTAGGCAGTACTTGGTGTATGTAACTAACTCTAGAAGCTCTAAGAGATTTATAACATCTCACAGAAACGAGACAAAGTTATAGAACCAATTACTAACTTAATTATGAGTTAAGAATGTTTGTGTACCTAGTGTACCTACTTACTTAGTCTAGTATCTACTTACTACCGTGTTCCCGTTACTTACCGTGTTTATTTACTTCTTGTTGTGAAATTTATTATTAAAGATAGGTTGTTAAAATACCAACTCACCTAGATTTCAAAGACTGTTTTTTACTAAGAATTTGTGATTGTGTTTAATATATGTTACTCTAATTGCTAATTTTATTATGATTTCGTGATTTATAAAACCTCTTAAGTAGTTTGTGTACCTACATACTTACTCTAATAACAACTTACTATCGTGTTACCGTTACTTATAGTGTTGATTTACTTGTTATTGTGTAAAATATTTTTATTATAGATATTGTTAAAATACCTACTCACCTAGATTATGAAGACCTTTTTTTTATTAAATGAATCTTTGGTTGACTGTAAATCGCCAATGCCAAATGCCTCGTTACGGCGACACAACCTTTTATTAATTTTACTTCATATTGATATTTTAATTTGTTTATGCAAATAACACTTAAAAGAATAAAATCAGAGGTGATTCTAATAAAAACATAGTTTTTTTCTGTTATTCGAATAATTCGAATAGTACCCGAAAAAAAATCGAATATTCGAATATCAAAATTTTCGAATATTTGCAAGCCCTACTTGATTCTAATACAGACAGTAAGAGTAAAATAAGGTAGATGACATCAGAAATGAAGAATGCTCGTTTCAAGGGATTTCTCTAGAGTTCTCGTTTCAAGAGAGTAAAAAAAACGTTAACAACACCCTTATTTAAAATAAAACTACCATAATAGCTCCTTTTCAGTAGACATAAGTTGAATTATTATTATTTTAATGACGGTATTTTAGATTTTATTTTTCTACCTAGTTTTCCAACTATGGTGACCATCATTTTTCTTACATGTCGATCCTTTTCTACTTGTCCTACCTAGATGTTTATACCACAACAACCATAGTCTTATTTTATAAAAAAAAATTGGCAGTTGAAACTTCACTTATATATTCGTACTACATGTCGGTAACGCGAACCGATAAAATTATCTCAGCAATTTTTTTAAAGCTTTTAAATTGGTACATTAATATAATATATAATACGGAGAGTACCACCCCTTCCTAAATCCGTGGTCCAAAAATGTTGCTATTTATTGCATCACACTTTTGTTAAGCAAAAATGTGCAGTGTATTTACTGCCATAAAACTCGCATTACATCGCCTTTAGCCCTTCATCTACATAAGTTCAAAGATTTGACCACTTTGCTTGCTTTGGCGTACAATACGTCACATGTATACCATGATAACGATTTTCCACCAGATTCCAGAAAACACACCTGAAGGATTATTTTAAAATTTGTATTTTCTATATATATACAAGATTAATATTAACAAAAGCTTTTCTCAATCACTCAAAATACTTTTACCGAAAATTTCTGAAGGTTGCCTTGTGTTCCGATAAACATTTAAAGCGTTCGTTAAAAAAGGCCAATTAGTAAAGATTAATTTCCGAAAATATGATGGGTAGGTGGTACCTAATTGTGATTCCATTGTAAAAGGTCCATTTAATATCTCACCAATTTATTATAAACCTTATCTTCCGTACTGCGTAGTATATTTCCAACGATAGACGGTCGATGTTTGCGATCTTGCTTATTTCTTACATTACGATATGTATGCCTATCTTTGCACAGTAAAGATACCTACTTATGTATGCCTATCTTTGCACAGTAAAGATACCTACTTATGTACATATAGATCTAAAATTGGTTTTAGTGCTCGCCCGACCGTCCGCGCGTACCGTCGGTCCTGACTACTGTACTGACGGTGCGTACGGTCGGTCGAGCACTGTAACCATTTGTGAGATTTCATACAAATGACAAGCGCGACCGACGTACGCACTGACGGTCGGCACCATATATATAATTTACTCTATGGTCGGCACTGACGGTCACTCACACGCGTGGTATCAGGATAAATAATAACATTATGTGAGTGTGGCCTAGATGACGGTACTTTAAATCACATTTTCTTTTCATGTCCAAAGTTAAGTTCTTCTTTGTATGATAAACTTAATTCTGATATCGCTAGACCTACTGATATTAACTCTCTTTTATCGCTTGTTTTCACACCATTTATTTATATGTTATGTTATTTTATTAAAACCAATATAGGTACGTTTGTAAAAGCGAAACCAGTTTTTAATACTTTTGATATTCATATTACTTTCATTTGATTCCGTACCGTACAATGGTCACTCCTTCAGGGTTGGGGGAGTACAAGGGCAAAATATCCGCCAAAACATGACACTGGCAGAGTAACGTCTTCCCACGTTAAAAAGCCACGTAAGAAGAAGAAGAACAATAACATTATGTAGTTACGTACTCGTATATCAAATGAGTAAGAGGGAAGATTTACAAGTTAAGACACTCAGGATAAAGTAGCTTACCGCCGTAGTACATATAGTAGTACCTAGTTCCGAAGATAACCTAACCAAATTTAATACTATTTAAAAAACATCTAAACACGTAAAAAAGGTTTTATGTTTCTTGGTAAGCGTATACCTTGAGAACGGCTGGACCGATTTCAATGTTTTATGTATGTAATATTTCGAATACGGTTTTAGGAAAAAAATATTGAAACCACGCCCGGAAACTTGTAAAATTTGGGTAAAACTGAACAGAACCACATATCTATCGGGCAGCTAGGTTTGTTCTAACTAATAGAACATCTGAGTAAACACCCTTCTAGTCCATAATAGTGCTGACGTAAAAGTAAGTACGTACCTACAGTAAAATAAAAAAAGTAATAGTATATTATCCAACTCGGCTGGGCAGTGTTCCGGAAACTTCGCGAAGTCTTCTCGTCAAAAATACCTCAGTGCCTCAAGACAAGAGTCTTCGACCAATGTGTGTTACCAGTGATGACTTATGGCACTGAAACGTGGTCTCTTTCTTACTATGGGCCTCATAGAAAAGCTCAAAGTCGCACAACGAGCTATGGAGAGGGCTATGCTCGGGGTTTCTCTACGTGATCGAATCAGAAATGAGGAGATCCGTAGAAGAACGAAAATCACCGACATAGCCCAGAAGATTAGCCAGTTGAAGTGGCAGTGGGCAGGGCACATAGCACGCAGAACAGATGGCCGATGGGGCCGAAAGGTTCTGGAGTGGAGACCACGGACCGGCAAGCGCAGCGTAGGTCGTCCACCGACACGGTGGACAGACGACCTGATGAAGGTCGCAGGACGACGTTGGATGCAGGCCGCTTCCAACCGGTCCTTTTGGAAAATCATAGGGGAGGCCTATGTTCAGCAGTGGACGTCCTACGGCTGAGATGATGATGATGATTATGCACCGAGGGAGTAAACCAGTGTCTTACGTCATGGGCGGTATATTGAACCCTGAGTGTAACGGGGACTCTTGGGTTTATGATTGTGATGATGGGTGATGATATGGGTGATTAAGATTTAATTCCCGAGCGAAGCGACGGAGTTGTGTAGAGTCCTGACATATACAAGACAAGCTTTATCCTCAAGGTGCATACTCTACATTTCATACCTACTGCGAGACAATTAAAAACATAGAGCTGTAAAATAGGAGTTATTTAGTTAAAAGTAAAATACAAATAGTTAATATTCAAATTGGACACATTCCTGTTATAGAGGGACAAAGCAGTTTATACGGGAGGGAGGGTGGTGCACACCCCTAAATAGGCAAAAATCATTGTTTTTTTCAGCGGAAGTGTCACTAAATATTTTTTAATATCGTTTTTTTTCAGTAGAAAGTTACATTAGTCCTGAGAATCATATAGGCTATATTTGATTCTCATCACGCGGGTGAAACTGCGGAGCGCAAGAGTCTTTGTATATATGGTGTTTCTATATACCTATCAAAGAGTTATAGAAAGAAGTAATTATACCTATTAACAAGGTCATAAACCTTGTTAATTCATATAAGTAGGTACTTATATCTAGGTATATCATATAAAATTTGCTCAATATGTATGGAGGTACGTTGCAATATCAATGTTGGTCAGTAAACTCTGGTAATATTTCAATAGGTTTCATATCACTCAAGACGTATATTTGAAGGGTCGGAATTAAAAAAACATTCAATTTTTCATGAATCGTTCTCCTACAGACCTATAGATATTTTTGCCTAACACCGTCGTAGATTACCGTCATTTTATCTACGATTTGTTTATAATAGTTACTTCAGTACATATGTAGGCTTTAGGCTTTCATATTTTACTTTACTATTGTCTACATGCATGAATAATATCAGCCTCTCAATGTATGCAAAATTACTCTAATACTATAAACTTCAAATAACCCTTCTAAAAGCTACATTCTACAAGGTCCGTAGAATGCTAAATTAAAAACCTACTGTAACATAACATATGCAAATCATTCATAACAGTATTTCTGGCCATTCTTTAATCGTTTTCGACAGACAATTTATATGTACAAAAAGTCGTTTGTAGTGGAAAAATACGGAATTAGTTTCCTTTCGGGGTTCTTAAGGGGTCTACTGCGCATGCTTGCTACTCTAGGGGCACTACTATAGACTCCTTGATTCTAAGCGTAACAAGTAGTAAGTAGCTTGATTCTAATTTGAATATTAATGGATCAAACTCACTCAACAAAATTATATACGTGATATAGAATCAAGCCTCTTATCAGTTCTCCGTTAATACTCGGAGTATATTGTTTCGAAATTAGACTGTCTCCTATTCTCGTAAATTCCAGTCGAAAAAGACTTAACTAAAATAGTTTTATGGAAACTAGTTTTTTGGCATGAAAATCTCAACTATATATAAAAGAAGATGTCCTGACTGACAGACAACACACAGCCTAAACCACTGATCGTAGAGACATGAAATTTGGAGGGTGTATTGTCCTTGATGCGTAGAGGTGTACTAAGAATGGGTTTTTCGAAATTCTAACCCTAAGGGGGTCAAAAGGGATTAAAATGTTTGAATGAAACTCCTTTGTTTTTGAACTTATAAATGTGAAAATTTGTATTTGGATAGGTCATTCAAAATGAAAAATGTTGGACTAATTATTTTTTTGATAGTGGTGGTTTAAGAGGGTGAAATGGAGGGATAAAAGTTTGTATGGAAAGTTTTTTTTTTCAAACATACAGTGGTGAAAATTAGCATTTGGACAGCTTAAAGTGATGCTTTCAATATTTTTGTCAGGGATTACTTAAGGGGGTGCAACGGGGATAACTTTTTTTCAAAAGTTCTTTGTTTTTGGAGCTACAGTGATGAAAATTGATGACTGGATATGTAATTTAACATAAATAGTGATGCTTTCAATATTTTTGTCAGGGATGACTTAAGGGGGTAAAACGAGGGATGTAAAAACTACTACATTTTATAAACTGTAGAGGTCAAATTTCTGTAGAATATAAAATATGCTAAAAACCAAGTCGGGGATGCAAGGAGTGAAAAATAAGTTCAAATTGTTTGTTTCTCTGTGTGTTTGTACGGGCTAATCTCCGAAACGACTGGACTAATTTAAATGAAATTTCGTATGGTGGTAGCTTATATCGCTGATCAACATATAGGATACTTTTGATCCTGGTAAATTAAAGAGTTCCCGCGGCATAATTAAAAATCTGTAATTCCGCTGGCGGATCAGCTAGTGTTGTATATAATAACTACGCAAAAGCAACATAATTCACTATTCACAAAGCGAATATATATGTGGGCCTAGCACGAATAACTGCGTAAGTGTAACGTAACGTGTCGTTCACGTTAAACAATACAAACTGTCATTTATCTGTGACACAGATAACTCATAGTTTTTGCCAAATTATGACGCGTTGACGCTAACAATACGAATACTTTTCGCAAATTGTTTGTGCTACGGCATCTGCTCAAAAAAGCTATGCTATCTTAACGACTAATGTCTTCGGATGATGACCTTTATGCTTATGTTTTTAATTTGTGGTTTATCGACTGGCGGTTAACTTACAATGAAGTGAATGGCTTGAGCTTCCCGTCACGTCCCATCGCAAAAAAAGCTATGTCAAAAAGTAATTGCCTTCGACAGTACCAAACGATGTTTCGAGTTTAGGCGGCTTAGAGTAGGACCCTAGGTTACACTTGTTGCGTCTACCGTCCACGTGGCTTGTGGGGTGTATATCACCCTACAGGGTGTGCACGTCACCTAGTGGGGACCACCCTCTGTGGGAAAACAGGCGCGACTAACACCTGACGTAAAGGGACAGTATACTTATTATAAGTATTGATATACAATTTGCTAGGTGGTTTTGATGGCGATTTTTCCAGGTACAATTATAATCCACATATACATTTATAGTTTACGTATATGTTTCTAGCCCTGGTATGTTTAATGAAAATGTAGTATGTTTTCTATTTTGAATTTATTTTGAGGAATGATAATTATGGGCAGGCTTTGATTCAGATGCTCTGATCTCATTATTTGTATAATAACATCTCATTATATGTTATTATCTGTTACATAACTTCCTGGATGTTAATAACAATCTTATATATAAGTAATATATATTGAAATTTATAGAGAGAAATATTCACATCCTCGGACGGGATTCGAACCCGCGTCTTCTGACACTCCGTGTCAGACGCCATTGACCAACTAAGCTACCGAGGTTCTGGTCCGAGCATCGAATTTTAACTATCTATCTGACTAACCGTCTTACGGGGACGGACATCTATTGAACAGTTTTGACAGTACTATCCAAAAATAAGAACCTCGGTGGCCTAGTTGGTCAATGGCGTCTGACACGGAGAGTCAGAAGACGCGGGTTCGAATCCCGTCAGAGGATGTGAATTTTTCTCTCTATAAATTGCAATGTTTGAGATCGCTGAAGCAGATGTTAGTGCTTTGAAAAGTAATACTATAAAAAAGTAATATATAGTTATAATATTGATATATAACGATCTAATATATAGGTTATTCATAAATGTTCTTTCTGGGAAATATTATTCTGCTGCAAACGTGATCCGTATAGTAGAGAATCAATAAAAGGAAGAGGCTTATGAATTAACATGTTCTCGCAGTAAAGAGGTAACTCGATCCAGTTCTGTCTAATACTGGTCCTTTTATAATGCATAAATATAGCAAAATAAGAAGTGTTTTTAAATAGGTACCTACTTCAATTTCATCGGTAATTATAACGTGACAAATTAAACAAAAACTTTTGAAAGCCTACCTTCAAAACTCGTTCATTCATTCTCTTCAATTTGATACTACTGACGTAATTAATTCACCTGTTTATTTTATTAATCCACCAAATTGATGTGGTGTGCAACGAAATACCAGGTACAGTGGAATAGTGTAGGTAAACAGTTATGTAAAATACTCGCCCCACAAATATGTATTAATTTATCGTCTTTTGTCATACATTCTGATGTGTCCAATGATTTAGTCGTACATTGCATTTTCATACACTCTGGAAACATATCTAGCCCGGTAGTCAACAAGCAGAAGCACACACCTCATAGTATTTGATATAAAACCTCCTTACTCAATTTCAAGCTAATTTGTCCACAGATAACCTAGCAGTCATTATGGAAGGCCGATACTGTTTCATATTACCAGTTACTTAATCCATTATAGGCAAATAATGTGGTGACGTAGCGTAACATGTATGTGCCAGCTTTACTCAGCTTACAATACACGTGTAAACCACAGTGTAGAAAATCAGTAAGGATGATTGACTGAAGGGTAAAATAATAATTAGTATAGGATAAATGCGGTTACGGTGGTACCTACAAACCATAAACGTTTTTTGTAGAAGAGTACAACCACTTAGTAGAAAATAGTGAAAATTGTATACAAACAATATTGTTTCATAGAACAACTTATTGTTTCCTTTTGACCTAAAGCACAGATTCATAAATACATAGGTGCGAGGCAAGTAATAGTGCAAAGTATTAATTTAAAAGTTTTGCGGCTCAGGCCACGCAATAAATTATTAAAACACTGCATGTATGAGTTATTTATTCCGGTAAAAAAGTGGCCTTTAAATTACTTCAGTATCTACAGTTTCAGCGAACAATGGTAACACACGCATTATACCTAAACACGTATTTATAATATTAAGTGAGATAGGATAGGAAATAAAAAGACAGTACCTATGAACTTAAGAAGTTCACGGTAAAATTTTAACGCACCTGTTTTTATTGATCTATTTTAAACGTCACATAAGAAAACCTATGCAATTAGGTTATGCGTCATTTAATCCGAAAGAAAGCAGTGAAATAATAAATACTTACCATTCTTATAAAACAATAATTCCTGTATAGCATTACCTACTACATATTCTATGTCACAAAACCAGTGACAAGTCACGTTGCAGGCGCAGCGATGATGATTGATGTTCTAATTTCAAATTTTCAATGCAACAGAAAAAGTAATGACAATTGTGTCAGATGCGGTCGACTACATTGGCGGCAAAAAGCAAATGATAAAATAGTATTTTTTCCAGCTGTTAGGCTTTGGTCAAGTGCGTGCAGTCAAGGAAAAACAAGAGTTCTCGTTTGAGGAATAAACAGTGAACGAATATAAAGTTTAAAAACTTTTATGTATAAACACTTTACAGGCTTTATGTACCGGATATCCTGTTTGTGAAGAATTAAGAAAGTAGCAGTAGCGATACGTAAAACGTATAACAATTTTATTCTAACTGGTTTTTATTTTTTTATTTTTGGAGGTTTTGGTGCCATTTTATACATAATCGTGTTTAGTTATAATTTTCTGATAAAATAATTGAAAGCTTCTTCATCTGTGTGTAAACTGAACATTTTGCTCGAAGACTATATCAGTTATATATTTACTTACAAAAAATATATACTACTTAATATTGGTAACATATTTGGTTATTTTGTTATTAAAAAAAATACTAGTGTTAAATACAAAACCAACCTATATTTATAGTTGTGTTTTCGAATCTTTTAGTTTATATAATATCATAATGTAAAAAACAAACTTTACATCAAGGAAGGATTTAGTTTTGGCACTATTATATAAAAGTTCATTTGATTTAATTAATAATAAAGCAGAAATAATAAATTTCTTAAAAAAATTCCATAGGGGTTTTTTCAACAGTTTAGTCATTTTGGATATTCAATATTGTCTTAAAATTCGCAAATTACGGTTCCTAATTAATATTATGTATTATTAGTGAACTGAATGATTAGCATACTTATAGAAATTCGGTAAGCTGTAAAAAAATCCATATTTTGTTCATAATTAGATGTAGTGCATATTATTATATTTCAAATATTATCAATAATATATTAGTAAATTTAATAATAAAACTTTTAAGTAAAACGCTATTTACAATAAAATAAAATTATTCTAACTTGCTGTTGTAGAGAGCAAGATAGCCTGCCTAGGTGGTCACTTTGATCAGTGGTGTAGATTAATATGTACATAGTTTCAGTTTAAAAATAAGTCGAGAAATTAATTAGAAATATTTTAGTGATTTAGTTTTATTGTAATAGGTAGATTTATTTTATATCAGTAACTTTGTACTTATACAGAAATAAACATTTCAAATATTAACACATTAATTAGTATTTATATAATCATCACCATCATCATCATCTCAGCCGTAGGACGTCCACTGCTAATTTTCCAAAAGGACCGGTTGGAAGCGGCCTACATCCAACGTCGTCCTGCGACCTTTATTAGGTCGTCTGTGCACCGTGTCAATGGCCGACCTACGCTGCGCTTGCCGGTCCGTGGTCTCCATTCCAGAACCTTCCGGAAGTATTTATATAAACATAGGCAATTATCAATTATAATTATCTTTAATAGAAAAGATCCCAAGCAGTTATATAAAAGTAGAACCCTAAAAAGGCGTTCGCCATCATCGACCAAGGTTGCAATAGTGACAAGTCGGCGCCCGCGCAACGATCTCCGCTAACTGTTCGGTTCAACGGCCCCTCCTCGCCAGTGCGTCAGCTAGCTCTTTATAAAGAGCAAAGCAAGAAAATAAACCGATAACCGCATCTGCGCTACTCACAGTGTAACTACGGTGAACGAACGATGTCATAAAGGTCGCAAGCCGGTCGAGCACACAATGCAAGGGTAACCTGACATTAGGGTTAGCCGAAGGTCAACCATCAATCTTGCTAACTTCTTCGGAAATCCACACTTTCTCAATCAACTTTCGCATTTAACGGGCAATGTATTTGACCATACCTTCATAGTGAGACAGTGCAAGGTTAGTGCAGGCAAAGACTTTTTATAAAGAAGTTTTTGAGTGTAAGTTGAAAATGTTCAAGACCCATATTTTCATAACAAACGTCAAATTTACGTTATATATAAAGTATATATATACACGCATTTTGTTCCATAACTATATATTATATTGTGTAACAACACAAAAATTTACATGCCATAGAAAATGATGTTTCAGTATTTAAAAATACATGGTTAATATAAAAATGTAACAAATATTACATTAAATCTCTCTAATTTTTGTTGTAGCAACAGTTTTATTGTGGTTTTAAACTATTATTTTCTATGAATATAATTATTCGTCGTGACTGACCATAGAGAAAATAGAGACCATGGAGAGCCTCTGACTGACGGACTAAAGAAGAGTTGCACCATCTGACGTTATTATTAAACCGTCAAATCAATACATACGCCTCAGTTTTGGCGATTTGACGGTAACTTTAACGTCAACGTCAGATAGTGCAACTCATCCTAATTCATCAACGAAGAGCCTGTTCCGCGGCGGCTACAAAATTGAAATTTTATTTTGGAAAATTTTTCCTCTAAGCGAGCGAAGCCGCTTACCAGTTAGTTGTTATTAATAATATTTCTTCACAATACATCTAGGAATGATTTGCTTTTGTTTGACACATCGCGTTTTTTACATTTAGTTATATTTTATAAATTTAATATAAAATAAATAGTTTCATTCGGTGATTTAGCAAGCAGCCCTACGAGTGATAAGTCCCGATAAACATTTAAAACAGCCCTACGAGCTCATAGTTAGTATGGGCGAGGTTATTGTTGATATTAGCCTCAAAACAACTACAGAGGCGCAATATCAGTAAAATGTCACAGTTTACGACTGAGCGCTTTAGAGCCGAGTTCATGGACTTAGCAGAGGAGGCATAGTATACTACCATATTAGCTGCAGTTGTCTCTGTGAAGCATATGACTTAATATTTAAGACCCATGAACCACAGATATACAGAGGCCGTATAGCGTTACGTAGCATTCGTATCGTAAGCGCCAACGCGTCATACTTCGGCGTACAAACTATGAGCTATCTGTGTCACAGTTGCCCTAGATACATGACCGATTGTACTGTTTTACGTAAACGATAACGAACGTTACACTTACGGCCGGTGCCAGTAATGTATCTATCGTCGGTTTACCCTACTAGAGATAGGTGACACTATTTGTGTGGACGTTATGTCAAATTTCTATCAGTTGTAAGCAAAACTGTGGATAGATAGATTATTGGGATCAGCCGTTACGCAGTTATTCGTGCTAGGCCCACAGAATAGTAAACATACAGAATGATCACTCTCCCCCCTGCGTAATCAGCGTCCCCGTGCCCCCCTGCAACCTGCAAGCCATAATCAGTATGGGATTTCAGTTTAAATTACATCGCTCAATCGCTTATTTATTTTAATTTGCGTAGATACGCGATATGTCTCAGCTTCATGATTGTCATACTTTACTATTTCAAATCAAGTTCGTTCTATTGAGCGTCAGGAGTATAATAAAACATATTTGTATGAAGACTCCCTGCCCATCTTAAGGCGCGCTCGTACCCTGATTATAGTAAAAAGCAGAATTTTTAAACACCTAGTGTAACAAAACAGATCGATAATATATTATGAAAAAAATACAAAGGTTAGAAAAGGAATAGGAAAAGAGTAATAACTCAATAGAATTCATAAATATAACTCTCTTACAGCAGAAAAAAATCCTGAATAGGTCCACAAAAATAAACTTTCACGCACAAACTCTCCGAACTTTCAGCGATAACACTACATTTTTTAGGTAATACATAGCCAACGTATAGTACTAAAGTAATAACCAGCAGTTTTTTCAATTGTGTTAGTATATATAGAAAAATATAAAGAAAACGTACAAAATTAACGCATTTTCTCATTACATCGTCCAATCTAACAAGCGATTTTCAACCTTACGTAAAGCTACGTAAATTATTTTAAAATTGGTGTTGGACCACGTCTTAACTAAATACATTGGTACTATTTGTTGGTTATAGTTTTAAAGACTAGTATAATGATTACTTAGGCTTTTGCGATTCTAGTATACATTGAAATAATTTTATATTACAAGCTTAAGGTCGCTCAGCGGGCTATGGATAGGGCTATGCTCGATGTTTCTCTGTGGGATCGCATCAGAAATGAAGTGATCCGTCAGAGAACCAAGGTCATCGATATAGCCCACCGGATCAGCAAGCTGAAGTGGCAGTGGGCTGGCCATATTAGCCGTAGAACCGACAACCGTTGGGGTAAACGAGTTCTAGAGTGGAGACCGCGTCTCGGCAAACGTAGAAATAGGACGTCCTGAGGCACGGTGGAGTGACGATCTGCGCAAGACGGCTGGCAAGAACTGGATGCGAGAAGCCCAGGATAGACCTAAGTGGCGTGCAATTGGAGATGCCTATGTCCAGCAGTGGACTGCTACAGGCTGATGATGATGATGATGATGATGAATTTTATATTATTTTATCCAGACGTTTCGAAGACTTTTCAGTGAACATGGTCATTAGACCAGTATAGTCAATAGCGATATTCATACTGCACATATTATTAACATACTAGAAGTCGTTGAAGATATATCTACAGTCTTGTTTTTGTAGAATTACTTTAGAATAATCTTACTGTATAATTTACAAGTATTTTGATTACATTATGAAATTATGTAAGAACTTTACGAATATTAACTGAAAACTTATGACAAATATTTGCCTAACAAGTTTTTGAGATAATATTTGTAGTTTATTTCCAAGATCATGCGAACATGTTGAATAGTCGAATGTGTGTGTAGCTATTACAAAAATATTTATTTCGAGTGGCATTTAATGAAACGAGGGTAATCTTGCTAGGAAATCTGTTAACTCAGGTCTCTTAGATAGTATTCTTGCCAAGGCCCTTTACGTAAGGTGATCTGGGACAATGGTCCAACTTGATACATATTTGTCACCAAGGTTGTAAGGTTTACGATTTTATTCATGCTTTAAAGTTTTGGATTGGAAAGGCAAACGAGTTATTGAGGAAATCAGACTAATAAAGGTTTAAGAGAATGGATTATATGAACAATTGTCGAAGTTTCTTTTAATACGCCATTGTTTATTAATATCAGTTTATTATATTGAACCTTCATCGCTTCATATTATTAAAAAGTTATGGGGTTTGTCACAAATAGTCACAATATATCCTCAGAATACAGAACAAAATATATCACAGGATTTTGAGATAAATGCCATGATTTGAAAAAATATGACACATGATCAGCCCATTTTGTTCCCACTGCTGGGACTCGAGCCTGCCTCTCAGAGAGAGGAGTTGGGCCATAATACACCACATGGGCACAGTGCGGTTTGGTGGATAGGCTAGTGGCCAACCCATGTAGAAGATTTCAGGCTGCCTGAAGGCCTTCGACATAGCCTAACGACTGTTGTCCTAAGACAAACAACCGGAACTGATATAACGTGCCCTCCGAAGCATGGAAGCGCTCAGTTGAACAATGCTACTAGCGGTCACCCATCCGACTCCTGACTGCAACAAGCTTTGCTTAACTTGTTTATCGGTTTTGCAAAGTCAAGCTGCACTGCGAGCGCTTCATTCAAATAATACTATACTAAAATAAAACATAATGAATTTATAACTTATTATCTATCTAATTGTGTTGAAGAAAGAAAGTGATAGATCGAGCCAAGATGCGGAAACAATTACAATTAGAAGATCATTGAGACGCAATTGACTACGCGAGAGCTTCATACGAAATCAGCAGGGAACATATTAAGTGCTCGTTTAATGAATTGATTCTCAATTATGTCTTAGTAACATGTATGGTATTGGATCCTCTAGGATGTAGGTATATACATATAATATCATATACGATATTAACGGTAGCAGATTCTACTATGAATGAAAGACTAAACATATAAGAAGTGAGTAGATATATACCTACTGGGAAAACCGTCTGTACAAACATGTGAAATTTACTTAAATTTGTCTTTTTAATACAGTTGCTCAAAAAGTGGCGTATTGCAGGGACGTATAGCGTTCGGGATGTGGGCTATTACATACTCGTGCTTTTTTTTACCTTTCCCGAACTCGTGCGTTCTCTTTCCCAACTGTCAAAATAATGTCTATTAAAAAGAAAAACCAACCATGAAGTTTTTACTAAAAAAAATCATAGAAGGTTTTATGATTCATGCAAATACGTATATTTCTAAAAAGTAGCTACTAATTTGTTTCAATATCAGATTTAATGATTTGATTGAATGAGTTAGGTTAGTTTTCATTTCATTTCATATCATTAAATTTCATTTTCATTTCATATCAATAAAAAAAATCTACTGAAGACTTGGCTGTATGGGCATAGTTCCCTTTGCCTACCAGAATGGGTTAAGAAAAAAAAACGGTTGGCGTCATTTTCCAGAAATTTTCTTTGCGAGTTTATTTTATTAAATTGCTTAATTTTTTCGCAACTGTATTAAAAATAGTCGTTCAGTACACGTGCGGAACCGTCATTGCAACTTGTTCCGACTGTCAACTCTCGCCTTGGGCTGCGCCTCGGCTCGGGTAGGCATTTGTCGGAAGTCTTTGCCATGACAGCCGTTCCCCACTTGTAATGAAATATACTATTTTGACATGTGTAGTATCAATACGTTTATTGGTGGCTTTGCCCTGATGAAGTATGTTAAATATGTTTCATTTATTTATTACATCTTGCGAAGACTAGCGATAATTTCGGTAAACAAAACTTGTGTAGTAATCAAGTCTCATTAAATGGAATCAGATTTATAAACAAAGAGCCCATAAAAGTTAACTTACTAACTTATTAAGGTACTTTATATAAGTAGGTATTTTTGTGGTTATTCCTGATGATGGAAGGAAGATCAAAAGAGGTCCCTTTACTGAAAGATAGGATGGATGTGTAGAGGACTATTTTGTGTATCTGTAATATATATATTGTACATAACCGTTTTCAACTAAGAAGTCAACTTTTATACCTACGATTTCAATACTCTTGCAATAAGTCTTAATAAAATAAAATATATATATATATAGTCTTCATAATAAAAAATAAGTCATTTTTAGATATTATATCAAGCAATTCTGGGTTCTGATCCGTAGCTTTGGTCGGTTTGTTCATCTGTATGTCACAGCAATTTTATTCGGTACCTACCCAAGTTCGTTAAAATTTAGTGGTACATAATATGTAACCTTTATAAAATATTTAAAAGGTTTTTAATAATATATTTTAATATGTGAATTTATTCGCTCATTCCATTTGAAAGACTAGCTCCGCTCCGCAGTTTCACCCGCATGGGCGATGATGATGATGGATCAAATATAGCCTATGTCACGCTATACTATAGAACTATATTCTATTCTATAGAACGCTACATTGTTCCGTTCATAATACTGATGAAAGATTTTTCTTAATGGGTTTAGTGGTTTACAGTAGCTTTATACTATTGTAGATGATTCATATTGGTAGTTTTTGAGATAATTTACATTGATATAATAGTCGCATATTTTCGGCGCCTGAGTGTACATTTTCGTCTATTAATTGTATCACCCCTATAAGGTCAAAATCACAACTTAGTTTATTACAAGCATAGATGTTTCACGGGGTTTATTCACGAAGCTTAATTCTCGCCTGCTTTAAAGTATTTCAATCGGAAGGACTAGAACACGTTGCGATAAGTTCACATACGGAACTCTACCTAATGTTTGATCCGACACGCTCTCGACCCGTTTTTACTATATTAGTAATATGAGAAAAAAAGACGTGTGGCACTCGGAGACTGCCGCAGTAAAGCTATTGCATAGCTGTTTTTATCAACTTATGCAATTATAATTATTTAACCAATTCCATCTAGAGGCGAGTTGCTGAACTAAAGAGACAAGCGTGATATTTCAAAAATTCATTAAAAGTTCTGCTATTATAAATGCCAAATCAACTTGTGCAATTATAATTATTTAACCAATGCCATCTAGAGGCGAGTTGCTGAACTAAAGAGACAAGCGTGATATTTCAAAAAAGTCATTAAAAGTTCTGCTATTCATCGATAGATGGAGTCGGAGTGGGGGGTGTTAGGTTATTTTCGTTACGGAATTTCAGGATTCGGTCTCCACGCTCAAGGTCCGAGATAGAAGCTATGCAATAGCTTAAAAAAACTAAAAGGTTATTTGTATATAGCAATTAAAAACTAAGAATAATCCGCTATAACTATGTTTCATTTTAAACAAAACCAGTTTTGTAATGCGATAAATTTTGAGTATGACCAAATAAGACCCTCTTGACGAGCCTGTTCACAAAGCCACGCTAATTAGAAGCTATAATTATAGGATTGCCGGATGACTGGGTAAACGTATAGTTTATTTATACAGATGAGTCAAGGACCGATATAGAGTCCGTGTTGATCCGATGAAGTTTAAGTGGTTGTCAAATATATGCATCGGCAAATAAGGTTCTGCAAATAACACGGTAGTAGCGGCGTCTGAACTTATGCTGATGGTGATTGTGATAGATGGAATTATAAGACAATGGTAGCGACTCGCTTATTCCAAACACTAAACTTAACTAACAAACTAAAATCTATGTTTGGTAATTTATGGTAGTTCAAACACTAAACTTAACTAACAAACTAAAATCTATGTTTAGTAATTTATGGTAGTTATTATTCAGTTCGAGCTAAAGCCCTAATTCATATAACGCTTGTGAATGTCAGTTCTTAAAAATTGTGGGTATGTTAAATGTTTAATGACGTCATTTAACTTCGTGCTCTCTAAACTGAAGTACTCACAATTGAATAGAATAATCATACATTTAGAATATTCATTCGAAGTGTTACACGAATGTGAGTTTTAATATAAACTGAATAAGAACTACCACAGTTTAGAGATGTGTGTGTTCCGAACAAGCGAATTGGTAGTATTGGTACCAATGTCTTTAGCGATCATTTGATTTGCATTAAGGTCAAACAAAACGCAGTCAGGTGTATAAAATCAAACATAAAATCGTTGTCTCAGTGTGCCTTGACCAAGTATCCGTCTCAAAACTTAAGAGAAACAAGAAATGTTTGTATGAAGAGGCTTGTATAACATTATCAGGTTTTACAATCAGTGTAGTTCTGATCACTAGATGTTCGTTCTAATAATAAAGAGGCTTAGCATATATTTTCAAGGTACCGTAAATCATAAAAATCTTTATAATTTTAATATATATTTTAAGAATTGTAATTTTTTTAATATTAAGTGATTAATGTGGTGTTTCAATAAAGTGTTTTCTATCTATCTATATCTACATGTTTATCAGAATTTAGATGACGATAAGACTGAAAAATACGCTATGTAGAAGCATTTGAAAATAAAAAAAAACGTCGATACCCCTCTCGAGTAGAGTATCATTGAAATAGGTACCTACTTAAGTTTTATGACCAATTATTGCGATCATTGATGGTTAAACAAAATTCCGTTTACAAAGTATGTGGTTCTAAACTGGCGGTTTAAACGAGTAAAAACTGTAATATTTCGTAAGTACAGTCTACGAAACTACAATGAAAATTAAGACTTTGTACGTAAGCTACTGCTACTTTGACACAACCACTGGCGGTATCCTAACGGATTTACTAATGATTTGCCTTACACAAATGCATTCCTTCTCAGTAAATGATACGTTTTTCAAGAAAAAAGCACAGTCAATTTATTTATAATAAAAAACACACACAAATGATTATCCTAGGTTTTTGCTATTTAGAGCATCATTGATTTATATATTAATTTAATGTTATGTACAATATTAATGATGGTTTGGGATTTAAAAAAACGATATTAAAAATATTTAGTGACACTTCCGCAGAAAAAAAACAATGATTTTGGCTTATTTAGGGGTGTGCACCACCCTACCTCCCGCACAAACTGCAAATAGGAAGAATACAAAATAAAACACACAAGAAAACCCAAATAAACCTAAAACGATTCCTCCGGTTTGGGATTTATTGGTATATTTATTTATTGGTTTATTAAATATGTTTTGATAATTAGACATGAACGTTCATGCGTTCTGCTTCACGGTTGAGCAACAAGCACTGGTGTGGTACTGCAAGAGCAGTAGAACTCATCTACTGCCACCAAACCCATTTCTACCATGAAGCTTTGATAGGTATGGTTGCTGGTGAAATTACAGACACATGATATTTAACAACTTAAGACGCGGTCCAACCCCAACTTTAAAATAATTTACGATGCTTTACGTAAGGTTGAAAATCGCTTGTTAGATTGGACGATGTAATGCGAAAATGCGTTAATTTCGTACGTTTTCTTTATATTTTTCGATATATACTAACACAATTGAAAAAACTGCTGGTTACTACTTTAGTACTATATGTTGGCTATGTATTACCTAAAAAATAATATAGTGTTATCGCTGAAAATTCTGAAAGTTTGGACGTGAAAGTTTATTTTTATGCACCTATTGAGGTTTTTTTCTGCAGAGAGCGAGTAATATTTATGAATTCTGTTCGGTTATTACTTTTTGCCTGTTCCTTTTCTAACCTAAGTTTTTTTTCATAGATTATTATCGATTTGTTTCGTTACACTCGATGTTTAAAGATTCTGCTTTTTACTATTATCAGGATACGACCGCGCCTTAATATTTCAGGGTGATGAGCGCAGTGCAGTTCGACACTTGGGACGAAATACATCTGCTATAGGTTGAGGTTGCCATGGGCCTCGTACTTGTTCCGCAACTATAAAAAAACTTCACCAGGCGGACTGTGCGATAGTCCTATAACCGATACAGAAAACGTGATGACTACGGAGGACTGTAGCACTGCAGCGCTAATTATTAATGCCAAGTCAAAGTCAAATAATGTATTCTGTATAGGCCTACGAGGGCACTTACAAATTGTCATATTACATTTAGTATTTCTTAAATCTACAACCGGATCGGTACGCGACCACGACTGAGAAGATCCGGCAAGAAACTCAGCGGGCTTGTCTATTTACATTTTTTTTTGTCGCCACTTTATATATTTAACAAATATTCATTTATTTTTAGCTCCCGTGTGTTGCCTTACAAAAGAGACCATAATAATGGTATGTACTCAGTAGGGCAAGACACGCTACACTTTGACATCGTAATACAAGTAATACACGTACCTCGTGTCTTAGTTGTATTATGATAGGTGGATCCTGGAGTGATCAGTCCCAAGCTGTTTTATACTCCAAGTAATCCGAAATTATGTAATAACCTTTTATTTGAACCAGAGTTTATTTTTACCTAATTTTAAACTTATTAATAGGCAAATCTCGGATAACATTGGGAAGTTTATTATAGAGTCGTTTACATTGTACCATAAAAGAATGACTTATTCTGTGGAGACGCGTTACATGTACGGATAGCTTGTGCTTATTCCGTGTGTTGATGGAATGAGCATCACTCCTTTTTTCAAAACTGTTAATGATTCATTGTCAAAATGGTGCCACTAATGGTCACCCATCCAAGTACATACCGCACTAAACGTCGCTGATCTAACTCACAACCTGTGCTTAGAAAGCTTTATTCCCGCCTGCGATCACGAAGCTATGCTATGATACATCAGACCAGTTATGAATTAAACTTACACCGATCCAAGGTCAAGCGACCTCGTCAGTGGTCAGTACGGACCGTACCGCTCTGAATGCGGCCTTCACGCGAATTTATTTTTACGGTGTGACACGGCCCTATTAAAATACACGTTTGTGCGTTTATGCTAAACATAATTTGCCCTTCGTTATCATTCAGTCAACCTCATGAGAAATAAAGACGCGGAAGTGAATAAAGTGGAAGAATTAGCAATTTTTGGATTTGCCTTACGTATACATGAATATAATTATTATTACTATTTTATTGATAATAAGTATTTTTTTTTATATTCATTAAACTGACATTACTTTAACATAATTTCACACGACTGCATTCTTTCAGCTAACATTTTCACTAGTCTCCTCAGTGACTTTCCTCAAATGCATGTATAGAAGTATTTTTAAATTTACTGTTGTTTTGCTCTATTTTAATCTTTTTTGTTCTACCAGCCAACCTCTCGAATATTTGTACGCCTATACGGAGACAAAACATAAAGAGCTTTTAAGTGTGACAATTAATGTTACATTACAACATCCATGTGTATAAACCAGTGTATAAACGTTCATCTTTATGCAAATAAATGATTATCTTATCTTGTGTGTCACAATCTGCCGAAATATAATAAAGTCAATTGACAACTTTACTGGAATTGAGGTATTGGAGTCTATTATCATATTATTATGCAACATTTGTCACATCGTCTTCTTCTTTTTCATCGCGTAATTTATTGCCAAAGGTCTTGGCAAAGTAAGCCCACTTAAGCTATAAGGCAAGGTAAGGCTAAGTTGTGTTCGGCGACTTCATGCACGCCTATCATTGGATTGTCTCAGAGAAGTGGTGGCGGAAAGTCCCGTAAACGCCTTAACTTGGTCAGACCAGCAGTTATGTGATCTATTACGTGATTTGTTTAGTCTCCCTAGGAAAATGACTTGTGAATGAGTGGTCTTGTGTGGTTATGGTGACGTGTAATACTAGTGTATTATTAACCTTTAAGTATTCGTAATGGTACACGAGTTTAGGCAAAGTGTACAAAAACATGAAACGATGTTTTGCATTTTCCTCGTCAATTGCCTTACAAAGTTTTAGTAATGCATGGATGCATTACTAGAACGGACTTAGACAGGACAGTTAGCCTTAATGACTGACTTATCTATGTGACTGTGACTTGACTCTGAATACTTGAATAGAGATTTAAATTGTTATTACTTAAATACAATACATAAATAAGTAGATCGAGGAATGGCAAATGTACAGAACTACGAAACCAAATAATAAGAAACAATTTTTTTTTATTATTCAAATATAAATATTAATTTTGTTCAGCTACTCTTGTCGCTGATCTTATTAAAGAAAATTAGCATTACACCAAAAATGTATTTTTCTTTAATATAAAAAAACAGAAGAAACAAAATGGGTACCTTTAGTTAATTTTCTTAAATTGCGCAAGTAATAAGCATTTTTACTTTAGTAAGACATGCATTACTAACAGTTACATCTAGTGTGAATTATATTAATGTAAAACGATATGTTTCATGGAACACGTGTTACATTACAACACGTGTTCAAGGTTTTGTTTGAGTTGGTTCCACGTGTTAATAACAGATACTTACCTATACTTTTGTTTTCTTTATATGTGGACTTGTATTTTTGTACATTTGCCATTCCTCAAGTCATTTAGATAAGTACTTATTTATAGCATCAATAGAGATATTTTTCAAGTTCTCAGAGTCAAGTCAAAGTCACATAAATAAGTCACTGTCCTGTCCAAGTCACGTTCTAGTAAATCAAAGTCAAAGGGTATTTATTAGAGTTACATGTGTAAATTGTGTTACAAGTTATTAAAGATCCAATGTAATCTACCTTTTAAGATCGTGCAATATTTATCATACACAAATAATAAAATTAGATGATTACACAATAAAATAAAATCAAATCAAAATGTCAAATCACTACATATAATAAAACTGTAGAGGTCGAATTTCTGTACTATAAAAAATATAACAAAATCGAGTCACGGGGATATAAGGAATGAAATTGAAAATTTTTTTGTTTCTCTGTTTGTTTGTTTGTCTGTCTGTTTGTACGGGCTAATCTCCGAAATGACTGGACCGATTTATATTAAATTTTGTATGGTGGTAGCTTATATCCCTGGTCAACATATCGGATACTTTAGATCCCGGTAAATTAAAGAGTGGGATAGTTAAAAAAAATAATTAACCATATACCCCGACTGGCCACGCGAGCGAAGCCGCTGGCAGGTCAGCTAGTTAAATATAAAATTAGAATTCCAATTAAATTACGCAGTTTATATAAAAATAGGTCAATATGAGAAAAATAAATTAAACATTATCTAATAAAATTATTATCCATGACATATACATAAAGCGATGGATACACTACTATAACGTAACTTTATAAGGCGACGGGGCAGACACAAAAACTTCCATGGTTTTGTAAACTTTGCCTACACTCGTGTGCGACGGGGCAGACACAAAAACTTCCATGGTTTTGTAAACTTTGCCTACACTCGTGTGTCATTACGAATAGCTAACGGTTAATTAATCACCTAAACTAGAAGAAACACATAAGTAGGAAAATTAAACAAAATCAATTAATATCCTTGGATATTTTTTACAAACTTCCTGAGCGGGAATGTACTGGCACACACACAGTGCAGACAGAATTATCGTTACCGCGGAATTTACGCTACAATAACATACTCTCCGCGCAGTAACACCTAAACTTATTAATTTCCTGTTAATTTAACCTCTTTCGTTTTCAGTCACACAGCCATCAGTGTTCGATTTTCAAACGCAGATTTACCCAGAGCGATGTTATATTTTTATTTAATGTCGTCTTTTATTTCTTCTATCTACCTTTTATCGAAGCCCTCGTAGCGGAGCTTGGCTTAACCGATCAACAAGTTCAGCAACACTTGTTGCGGTCAGGAGTTGGATGGGTGTGTGCTAGTGGCATTAATCAACCGGGTGCTTCCGTGCTTCGAAGGTCACGTTAAGGTGTAGGTCCCAGTTGTTTGTCTTACGACAACAGTCGTTGGGCTATGTTGAAGGCCTTCGGACGGCCCGAAAACTTCGACATAGGTCGCTTACTAACCTATCCAACAAGCCGCACTGGATCCGCGTGGTGGATTATGGCCCAACTCCTCTCTCTGAGAGGAAGGCTAGAGTCCCAGCTGTGGGAACATAATAGGCTGATTACGATTGATATAATAATCTGATGATGAATCTGTGACCGCTTGTGGCGTTATTCAATTACTGAGCGCTTCCGTGCTTCGGTGGGCACGTTAAGCCGTCGGTCCCGGTTATTTGTCTTAGGACAACAGTCGTAAGGCTATATTGATGGCCTTCGGGCGGCCTGAAAACTTCGACATGGGTTCGCCACTAGCCTATCCACCAAGCCGCACTGGGCCCGCGTGGTGGATAATGGCCTATCTCCTCTCTCTGACAGGAAGGCTCGAGTCCCAGTAGTAGGACCGTAATGGTCTGATTATGATTATTATGATTATGATCTTTAATTTTATGGGCCTTTAGTTACATGTGTGAAAGTACACTATTATAAAACAGAATTAGTTAAAAATAAAACTGTTTTTGTCGTACTATATTTGCATGTGTCTTTAGTACTACACCTCTCATTATTATTCAATATAGCAAAACGTATATACGTTAGTGATTTGTTATATTATGTTAATTTACTGCTTGTCGAAAGGCTGGCGGCCTTGTAAGGCGCCCGTCTTGTGACGTGTGAGGTGACAATGTGTATTTATTGTACCTACATATATTATATACCTTAACTAAATGTATATTGTATATAATTTATAGAGAATTCTTACAAGTACAATTTGAAATATTTAATACCGACTTCCTATTCAGTTATTGGAGTGTAAATAAAAGTTACTAAACCGAATTTTTGATTGTAGAAATTCAAATGGGACCAGCACCAGCTTTCAAACAAAAAAGAATTTTGATAATCGGTTCACCCTATCGAAAGTTATGAGGTAACAAACAACAAAAAAAAAAACACAGTTTTATTTTTTTCCTTTTTGGAAGTGGGTAGATAAAAAATAAAATACGTTATCTATATTGGGTATTTATATTGAGTATTTGAAATTTCATTTATTGTTTTTTTTAACATATTACTTAACCCTTTGCATACCAGAGACGTAAATTTACGTGCGTTTCATCCATATATCTTTTGTTTTAATTATCGCGGTACAGAAAGGGTTGAGGCTCCTTAATGTGTGAATATACTACCTAAGTAGCTACTTACTGTTGCATGTAGTACATGATATCAAAGTCAAAGTCAAAATCATTTATTCAATTTAGGCATCAAAGACGCAATTATGAACGTCAACTTATCATTATAATGTACTTTAAAGACTCTACCGCCGCGTTCCAAAATATATAGAGCCCACCGAGAAGAAGCGGCAAGAAACTCGGGGCCATTCTTTTTATATAGATGTTTACAATGTTTCTACTTAGGTACTACAAATATTACATTTTATGGGTGGCAGAGAGACAGCTTGCCAGAAGGGGAGTATTCCAAGCATCTTTATCTTCTATATAATGTCGAACTTTATAGTATTTTATTTAAACGTTTTTACAGTCAGTTTGATATGTTCATGGGTCATTAACACAGACCAATATATGTCATTAACCATCATACACGAATGAAACTGACGTAAATTAACGTATCCGGTCAGAGAAGGGTTAAGCCAAATTTGTCAAAGAATAAAAATATACACTAATTTAAATTAAATTATAGCTCCAAGCATTATGTGTACGAGTCTTTCTCGAGAACAATTTGCTCTTGAGAGTCTCTCGAAACGTCGTTTTATAAAGCAAATTCAGATTGAAATTATTATTTTTTGTTTTTTGTTCCAGCACTACAACGTATTCTATTATATATAAGCATATAGGTACCTAGTTTTTTATCTGTGGTTATATTCTGGCGCCACTACCTACATCCGCCTTTATAAATAACTTTTATATATTATAAGTAATGTTTGTATAAAGGTAGGTAGTATAGATTACGTGTAACCCAATCATTCAACACTAAACCGTATTTAAAATAAGATAGAACCTAAAGTTAATTTATTTAAAGTAACACTAATTACACAAAATAAATTTGAATATAACCCGCTACAGATTGGCGATATATTTGTTATATTATACAAAATTTTGTAAAGTAATAACAATACCTACTTAACCCTTTGTGTCCCAGAGACGTATATATACGTCAGTTTCATTCATTAATCTTTTGTTTTAATTATCACGATAAAGGATGGATTTAACAGTTAGGTAGTCATAGGTACCTAATTTAAATTTACTTTTTCTGAAATTGACAGAAACTACTTTTTCGCTTTGTTTTAGAATGGCAAGCTCTTTTTGTCGTTTGAGTTCATGTCAAAGTACAAAATGCTATTATACCTTTCTTAATCTTAGCGTTGCTAGTGGTTTAACTTCATTAACCCTTCCTATGCCGTGATAATTAAAACAAAAGGTGTATTAATGAAACACACGTACATTTACGTCTCTGGTATTCGACGCGTTAAACGGTTGCGAACGTGTAGGCAAAGGTCCTTGTAGGTTGGAAACACTCGCACTTGACTTGGCGATCTTAACCGATCAACAATGTTACATTTGCTTCGGTCAGGAGTTGGATGGGTGACCACTAGCTGCATTATTCAACAGAGCGCTTCCGTGTTTCGGAGGGCACGTTAAACCGTCGTTCCCGGTTATTGTTCTTAAGACAACAGTCGTTAGGCTATCGAAGACCTCCGGACAGCCTGAAAACTTCGACATGTGTTGGCCAGTAACCTATCAAGCCGCACTAGACCCGCGTGGTGGATTATGGTCCAACTACTCTCTGAGAGGAAGGCTTGGGTCCCAGCGGTGGGATCATAATGATGTAGACAACCACCGTCACGAACGTTTTATTTAATCTACAACTGCAATAATCGTATCATTTAAAACCTACTTAGGTATTTTTTTTTTCTTTGACTCGCGATTCGCCATATTTGGGCAATAATACAATAGATTTCGCAGAAATCAACCTCATTTTCCCGGAACTGCGTGTGTGGTTAAAAAAACATTGTTCAACAAGGTAAAACAACTTCCATAAAAACTACATCTGACGGGATTGCTATCTCCAATAGCACTTTCGCCTTCCCACTCCTGGGACACGGGAACGTATAAATATCCACGTTACTCATCCACATTTAGTGGTTAATATTAGTGTCGTTTGCTTATATCTCTTAGATCGTCGTATCATGAATGGCACGACAGTACGAACACATGTCAA
The DNA here is from genome assembly GCA_917880725.1 of Selenia dentaria. Classification (NCBI taxonomy): domain Eukaryota; kingdom Metazoa; phylum Arthropoda; class Insecta; order Lepidoptera; family Geometridae; genus Selenia; species Selenia dentaria. The sequence continues at coordinate 10,516,114 of OU862888.1, read as the reverse complement.
CCCACGTGTGGGTGTAACAATCGATAAAATCATAAGTCACCTTGTTATCAAATTAGGTACGAAAATTATATCGCGATGGTCACAAAGGAAGCTTATAAATATATGAAGCTTGCAAATATAGTACAAAACATCGAAAATGATCGCTATGTTTAAATTTCAACGATAAGGACTTACTGGCTATTGTATAACTGTCTTGCAGCAACGAGTTTTTATTTCATTTCATAAAAAATATATCAAGAGTAACCGAAATCAACCTAATAAATCCTAGATGTATAAGAGGATTGCATAGCTAGTACTTGTCCACAGTAAAAGAAAAAACTCTTTTCTACCTTTTAACATTGTCCGATCTCAGTGATTTTTTCATGCAATCGACACATTGTTTGCGATGCCCGTACGTTTTGATTTTTTCAGTATTTCAAAGTAGTATAAATTTATTTAAAAAAAAATAACAATTAAATAAAAAGATTAAAACGTACGGGCATAGCAAACAATGTGTGTGCATGAAAAAAATCACTGAAATCGGTCAATGTTAAGAGGTAGAAAAGAGTTTTTTTTAGTATTGGCAAGTAGGTACTAGCTATGCAATCCCCTTAATGAGAATATGTTTTAAAATAATGAATATAAAAGACAATTAGCGATGATTTGATGTTTTTCTCTTCTTGTCATACATAAAAAAACATCATACTAATTATTTCAAGTACCTACATATATATTATATTTGTTTGTATATTATGTATTTTTTATGGGATAGGTTGGCAAACGAGCAAGCGGCTCACCTGATGGTAAGCGATACCGTCGCCCACGGACATCTGCAATAGCAGATGTCTCGAGGATGCGTTTCCGACCTTTGAAGAAGACGAATATTTAACTTGTTTTTATGTGTTCTTAATTGTAGCTTCTGTATATATTCGGGTAGACAACAATATAGTAAACTTGTATATTAAATCAAATATGTTTTAGTAAACTTTATAGACTTTTTGGCACAGAATAACTCATAGAATGCTCTTATAGGTATGGTTCTAAGGATGCTATATGTTCGGCAAGATGCCAAAAATACTGGCAGCGTTACCACACTGGATAGACACAAAGTCAAATAAGTAGCATCTCTAATAATATTACTGAATAAACGTACTATTATATTACCAGCAGGGCTATATCGTATCTCAGTTGCCTTCAAACATTGATTGAAACCTTGAAAATGACGGGTTTGTATCACTTTTGACAACAAGTATGCAAAAATGTTAGTCAATTGATGACTAGAGCTGCCAAAAGTGACATAAAGCCGCCATTTGTTTAGATTTCAATCAATTTTGATTGCAACTGAGATACATAATAGCCCTGCAGGTAATTAACAAAACAGTCTATCTATATACATATATTTATTATAAGATATAATTTCTCAGGTCATGATAACGTATTATACACGTGTAAGTGATAACTGAGCTTATTATACTTAGCTAAATTGGTTTCGGATGCTATGACCGATATGCCCCGCCTGATCTGTGACGTCACTGTAGATAACTCGTATGACCAAGCATGCAGTATAAATGTAGTCCAATAATACATTAATATCTCAGGAAATCTTCACATACAGACAATAGAAGATTAGGAAAAAAACAGTTAAAAGGGCGAAAACGAGTTTAAAAAACAAGAACAATTTGAAAAATTTAATACCCGAGTTCCATTCAGTTATTGGAGTGTATTTCAAAAACTTCTGCCCGGAATTTCAAACAAAAAAATAATTTTGAGAATCGTTTCACTCAGTCGAAAGTTATGAGGTAATAAGACATACAAAAAATACAGTTGAATTGAGTACCTTCTCCTTTTTTGGAAGTCGGTAGAAAAGGGAGTAACACTTGTGCACTGATCTGTACACATCTGCACCAAAAAATAAATCTTAAAGGTGCTTAGTTCCTATATTTCTTTAAGATTGTTTTTATAGTTTTTATTAGTTGTTTTACTTCAGTATTTGCACTATGACAAGTATTTGCAAGATTCACGCTGAAGACCTAGGTAATATAAAAAAAAACTCTAAAACTGTTATTTTAGAAACAAGCTCTAATAATTTCTTCGAAAAAAAAAGGGAGCATCTACATACATTAAGTAAATATTAATTCATATATTTAATGCTAATTCCAAAACAATATAACTGAATAAAACAATAATGCAATAATGCATAAAGTAATATATAATACGTAAAGTTATATTTCTTCTTGTTATATAACACGTAGTAATTATTTATGTTAGAATTAAGATTAAGACTAAGATTTTACGTAGGTACCTAGGTATTTATTTATCATCAGAACTATTTGCTAACAATAAAAAACTATGCGTAGATATACACCTATCTAGTTTCGCTACTACATACTTATAAAATTACAAGCACGGCTCAGCATGGCACAGTGCAAAAAAAGCAATAAAACACAATTTTCAATTAAGAGACGCAATATAACTGGATTGGGCGCGAGAGGGGCGCGGCGCGCGGGGGCGGTGACGCGGCCGACGTGATGCTTCGTGACGCTTGCACCGTGTTATGTCAGTCGAGTAAACAATTTACTGTTTGTAAACATGAGCCACAGCCCGCCGCAAAACGTAAACACGGCCACGTTGCTGCTTAGAAATGTCAATGGCGAATGATTCGCGGAATCGACGACCGTTTCGCGATTAACCATCGATGAATAGACTGATTCTACGACCCACGCTCGCATTCGAAAACTAATTCCAGTAGAACAACCTCGGTGGTCGTTGTGGAATAAATAGGTAAGTACTTACACTTTTTTAAATAACATTTACTCACTCGCACTAGGAATCCCGGTGTCTCGAGAGGCATGGACATGCACAATAATAAATCACTATATCAGAGACGCGATAACAAACACTTCCGCTCAACACAAAAAAAATGTTTCGGCTAGGGATCGAACCTAGGGTTCCACGCTTCGAAGGTAGGTTCACTACCAACTGAGCTAACGGAGTCGACAATTGACGTCTCTTTATGACGACTGCAGTGCAGCATATCAAATAAATGACTTGATCGTTAACTTGCGTAATGCCTTAAAACAAAGTGCCTATTTGTATGTGCTACCTACACTAGTCAATACAACGACTCTTTAATCCTTTATATAACGTGATAATTAAAACAAAAGATTTATGAATGAAACGGACGTAAATGTACGTCTCTGGTATGCAAAGGGTTAATGTATTACCAAATGTATAGAAGTTACATGTCCGGTGTCTCGAGAGGCATGGACATGCACAATAATAAATCACTATATCAGAGACGCGATAACAAACACTTCCGCTCAACTCAAAAAAAATGTTTCGGCTAGGGATCGAACCTAGGGTTCCACGCTTCGAAGGTAGGTTCACTACCAACTGAGCTAACGGAGTCGACAATTGACGTCTCTTTATGACGACTGCAGTGCAGCATATCAAACAAATGACTTGATCGTTAACTTGTGTAATGCCTTAAAACAAAGTGCCTATTTGTATGTACTACCTACACTAGTCAATACAACGACTCTTTAATCCTTTATATAACGTGATAATTAAAACAAAAGATTTATGAATGACACGGACGTAAATGTACATCTCTGGTATGCAAACGGTTAATGCATTACCAAATGTATAGAAGTTACAGGTAAGGACTATACATAAAATTGGTTTAGAATTGGGGAAAATTTTGTTTGAAGGAGGCATTAACAGAAAATTGAAGAAAATCAAATGATTAGCTTAGAAAAGTCTTTTACTTGGTAATTAGCATGGATAAAGCAAAAATGCTATATGTTACTATAGTATTGCTGTAATACTTTATTTAATACTAGCTGCTCTCCGCGGATTCACCCGCGCAGTGATGGATGATTATGATGATGATGATGATGATGATGATGATGAATCTTATATACCCTATTTTACTCAGCGTGAATGTAGCTTTCCAATGGTGAAGGAATTTTTGATCCGAGTCCAGTACTTTTTGAGCCAATTCGTTACAAACATACTTACATACAAATCTTTCCTCTTTATAATATTAGTATAGATATGAATATAGATTTTGGTCAAGTTATTGCTGGTGTCAGATAAATATATTGTGTAGGCAATGTTTCTGTCGATAAGGATTACAGATATCTATATACACTGTGGTATGTAGTAGTATCTTTTTGTTTCTATATCATATGCGCTGTATAAATATATATGTACGTAACTGCGTATTTCAAACTCGTTGGATATATCAATTAGGTTTTTTTATCGCAACATAAAAGATATACATATAACAAAAGTATAAATGATAAAGGTTTTGCTGATGTAATAACTTTATTTAGGTGTATGGTATGTAAGATGAGACTAAACTCTATTAAAACTAAACTCTGTCAAAACGGTTATTACAAAATTTCGGATTACTTGGAGAATAACACAGCTTGGGACTGATCACTCCAGGATCTATCTACTCGTGTACTAAGATGTCAAAGTGTAGCGTGTCTTGCCCTAGTGATACCATTATTATGTTCTCTTTTGTAAGCCAACACACTGGAGCTAATATTTGTAGTACCTAAGTAAAAACATTGTAAAAACATCTATATAAAAAGAATGGCCCCGAGTTTCTTGCCGCTTCTTCTCGGTAGGCTCTATATATTTTGGAACGCGGCAGTAGTCTTTAAAGTACCTACATTATAATTAAAAATTTGACGTTCATAAGTGCGTCTTTGATGCCTAAATTTAATAAATGATTTTGACTTTGATTAAAGAGATGAAAATGAAATGAAATGAAATGAAATTATATTTATTTAAGACTAAGTGACACTAAATTAATAATTTTTGAGATTGCCTCTTTAATAATGTATATCCATTTACTCATATTTTAATGGGTGTATATTATTATTTATAAATAGGTCTGCTCAAATGTTAACAAATAAAACAATTGCCATCATATTATAACATGCAATTAGTATAGAATATTTAAAAGCGCTAATATTTTTATTCTGAAATACTTTCATATAGCTTTTCCGCTATACCCCCTACCATGGGCCTTATGCATTAGTTTTTTTATACTTTTAATATTCTGTAAATATTTTAGGTCTTATTTAAATAGTATGTATTATTGACATTTTACTGAAATTGTTTTGTTTTTCAAACTTATTTAGCGAAGATGTTATTTATAGACCCAGAAATTGGGATGTTAAATATTATTATCAATATACGCTTTGAAAATATCTTTCTCTAATGTACTATACATCTTATGGATGTACCTATTCAATTTATATTTTTTTATTATGTTTATCAATAAGAATTTTAAAGTTAGATATATAATAATAATTTAGGCTATATAATATAGCTAGTTCAGAACATGTCCAAATTTATGATTGATTAATGCAGTTTTTAAATTTTCGAACATCTATTTTAAATATTATATAAAGATGTATCTTATTATATATTATCTTTTCAAATACATCCATAAAATTTACGGTTAATTGTATGGTATATTGTTCAGCAGAAAATACTACAAAAAATCGAATTAATAAGCATAGCTGTAGAAGTATCGCCTTTCAATTGAAACTTGCTATAAAGTGCAATTGACAAGCAGTTGCAAAACCACAGGTTCTAATAAGTACATCACGCATTAGCAGTTTTTACGCAAGTAACACCTATCACAGAGATGAATTCGTTGAAAAGCCAAGAGGCCAGAGTCCACTCCACTGGTTTATATTTAGAGTCAACATAAATACAGTAATATCGTAAAATCTTCGAGATAGTTACCCTAATAATTATTCTCGTTTCGAACCTGTCATTGCGTCCGCCCACGGCATTCTTGAGCTTTCGCATTTTGCGAAGACGTAGGAAACCGATACCTGAAGATTATTATAACATATCATCGAGGCGACGCAATTATCCATCATGGAAAAAACCACAAGCGAGAAGTTCTCGTGTGGTAAGTGGTAACAGATGCTAGTGGACGCGCATTCACCTCGATCATTCCGTTCACCGAAGCTTCGCAGTTACGACTTATACAATTATTGATTTAAAATATTTGTTTTTAGTATAAAATACGCAGTTACAGCTTATAAAATCATTAATTTTACTTAGAAACTTAGAAAGAGACGTATGGAAAACGGGCAAGGCTGGCATAAGCCAGATAGTTACTATAGTTCCTAGCTTGGTAGCCTTTTTCAAATAGAGTGTGGGCCACTCGCGTCTATCCTCGCCTTACTGACTTATCTCTTTTTTTAGAACGGGCTAAATGCTGTTTGCCGCTACCGCCATTTACAGCGTCACGGGATGGAAAAGCGTCATCGGATGGGTACTTGTTTATGTGAGTGTTTCCGCTTTAAGTGTAACAAAAGTACAGAAATTCTAAGTTTTATGTCCTATTTCAAGTAGAAGAAATATGATATTTTACGTGGGCCTAGCGGCCCTTGAAATAAAAGATTTCTTAAAATTGCCAGCTTACCGTTAAGTAGATGAATCCTACCTAATGATAATAAATTGGCATAATTTACACCCAAGATTTTAGTTTTTAAAGACTATAAATAGTATAATTTTATAAACGGGTTAACTATAAGCTGTCAAGCGGTTCAATAAATGTCGCTGCGTTGCCTTACGACGGGGCGACGGTTAAAATCAGATAGAGTTAAAATTCTCGGACCTCAAGCCTCGATGGCCTAGTTGGTCATGGCGTCTGACACGGATTGTCAGAAGACGCGGGCTCGAATCCCGTCTGAGGATGTAAATTTTTCTCTCAAAAATTTCAATGTATAAATTTCTATACAAATTTTAGATAACATGTTGTTCCTAAAATTGCATACACCACAACCCTAGAATTGCCAATGAGGTACCTAATAACTGTTTAACAATCACAGTAATATAGACATAATATTATTATGTCGATATATATAATATTATGTTTTATAGAAACAAAAAACCTACGGTAACTAGATGTACTAGAAAGGATCCCTTGGATAGTAGATTTTAAAGTGAAAATCAAATGCGTACCCAGTTACCCACCTATCCCTCCACCTTCACACCACAAATTGACATGCTCCATCGATCAACTTTCACTTGATGAGAGTAAAATGGCAAATTGCTACCGGTACGAGCCGACCTCGAAACTTTAAGCTACCTAATGGAATAAATTGAAATCCTCCGATATAAATCATTCGTCTTCATTTTGGCATTCATATCTACATAAAAGCAATTTTAGTTTAAAAATTATGATAACTTTTTTAATAATAGTCTCAATAAATCATACTAAGATTATAGTCGATTATCTCAATGATGAAATAAAATGTAATGGTTTTCTAATATTAAGTCGAATAATATGTAAAATTAGTACTATCAGACATTATGGATGTGACATGTGGATATGAACTAAAAATGTTATATATCCACTCAATAAAAAAATGCATCTATTATGATAAATCGATATAATTTCAAATTATAATATTCAACAACTATCACACAACGCCATCTAGTCCCAAGCTAAGCAGAGCTTGTGTTATGGGTACTAGACAACTGATAAACATACTTATATATTTCTAAATACATACATATTATAGATAAATTACACCCAGACACAGAACAAATGATCGTGCTCATTACACAAACACTTGTCCTGGGTGGGAATCGAACCCACGACCTCCGGCATAGCAGTCAGGGTCACTAACCACTAGACCAACAGGCCTGTCATTATGCATAGAGCAAAACACTTTTTAATTTGCCTATTGGCACTTATTTACAACAAAGTGCTTAGATTAACGTGGAAAGTCCACGTGGCCCTCACGCGTAACTACGAATGAAATAGATAGAATAGATGAAAGAAACGAAAATCGACATCCTCCTCTTATTTCGAAAATGTACTCTAAAATACAAAAAGCATCACGGATCTGCCTTGGTTTGGAATTCCTCTAAGCTTCAATACAATAAATAAATAATGTATTTATTTATTATCTATTTGATTGAGTAATGCTGTATTTTTAAAACACACAACACTCTAGGTATAATAACTCCATAAAAGTTCATATCAAGACCGATTTAGTTATAGGTGTAGAAATATTTATTAATTTTGTTTTATTTTTAGGTTGTATTGCTTTTGGCGCCATGTCGTCATCCTTCGATATTTCCACAGATAAATATATATATCGGCCTTCCTCGTCGCCTTACATTATTATTACCACGGAGGTGGCGTGGCCGCCAGCGTTTTATAAATTAGATATTTTACTCACAATATGCTTTACTGTGAGACTAAATTAGCATAACCGATGCTCGCCACGACCGGTTATGATAATCAATCCAATCGCATTGTAGCCTACGATCGAAGAAAAGACTTGACGCCACATGAAATTAAACGTCCAATTTTAACTACTCATAGAAAAAAAAACCAAATCGTACGCTTTACAAATGGAATACAAGAAATCTAAGTCTTTATCTTTTTAAGTTTATGTATAGGTATACACTACGAGTATGTTACCTATAGATACTTTTTATCTAAAGTACTTAACATAATATCACACTGAAGCATAACCAAATTGGTCGGCTAAGTTTAGTGTACTTACATTGTTAATTATATGCCTCAGATTTAAGTTAAAAATATTTAAGATTATTAGTAATTAATACGAGGCTAGCTCCATGAGATAAAATAGGGGGAGGGCGCTGTATGCTGAAACACAGGCGATAAGCCTAGTTCGGCGACAGACACTTCAAACATTTTTGTGTAACATTCTAGCCATATTATATAAGTTCAAAACTATGTAAGTGCTAATATTATGAAATAAATTATTATTATTATAATTATTATTTATCTTTTTAAGTTTATGTATAGGTATACACTACGAGTATGTTACCTATAGATACTTTTTATCTAAAGTAACATAATATCACACTGAAGCATAACCAAATTGGTCGGCTGAATGTTCAATGTTTAAATGGACTAAAAAACTGCATAATTTAATTATATATATCCATGTATATGTATTATGTCTACACATGACGCCATCAAAGACGTCAAAATGACGTTGACATTTTGATCGATGCCAATAAAGCTGAGTACTCGAGTGTACTCGGCAAAGGTCATCGAGGTGCAGATTAGCTGATAGTTGCTGCATGTGGGCTGATAGACGCGCCTTCTTGTGAGGAGAGTCATATAATTATACCATTGTCTTCAAAGTCACGCAAAAGTTTGCTCAAAAGTTCTAAGGGTCTTCTCGGGTTTCAGCGTTATCTAAAGGTAGCATGAGGAATAATATTCTAGCACCTGTCTGGATATTTTCTTGTAGTTATGAGGTTTAAGCATTTAGTATATGAAAAGGTCAGGGAAAACAGCTTTTGACTCATTTTTTGTAAAAATGAGAAAGACTTTAGGTGTACCTAACTATTAGAATAACTTTAAGCTATTGTGACTTTTTAAATAAAAAAAATACAGCCTCGATAAATATATTTTCAATAAAGAAGAGTTTTTTTTCTATATTCGTTCTTAAATTATAACTACAAAACAATCATAACTTTTAATTACCATTCTCTTAATTTGCTCATTAAGTGACAAAAGCTGTTTTTCTCCTGACCCCTTCATATGCTTTATACTTATTTCAAATTGTAGGCCTTATTACTTGATCATTTGTAGGTGTTGTCCCTGACCACTGATCATCAGGGATAGGTAATTTGTAAACCTATTTTGTTTGTTAATGTGTGTTGTACCTTTTGTAATTTCTTGTGTTATATGTAATGGGTTCCGACCGAAAATTAGTAACTAAGGTCCATATGATTTTGGTTAAATGCTGAGTCTGGCTTAAATTCATAAAATTAGTCAAAATTGCAAAATGGCTCTATTTGTTGTTAATTTTATTGAAATGAAATGTTGCGTATGTTATTTGTTTTTGCTTACCATGTTGAAGATTAAAGATCGCAGAAAGAAAGTACCTAACTACTAACGCCGTGTTTTCGAGACATTTATTTGACCGTACTTTATTGAAATTTAACAGATTGTTTGCCTTGACTTGCTCTATGGACTGCTACGTCACTGACCATCAAGTGCGATAGTAGTCAAACGCTTGCCTATCAATAAAAAAAAAGATTCGCTATAAGGCTTTAATTTGTATTTTTTTTACAAGTAAACGGAAGTGTTGGAAGGGGAAGACCTAGGCGAACGTTCCGAAATCAGATTGAAGACGTTCTGAAAAAAGGCCAGGTCAAAAGTACCCTAAACCGACGCTTATGTATGAAAGGATTGATGAGTATAGATGAAGCGAAAGAGATATGTCAGGATCGTAGTAAGTGGAAATCCGTGGTCTCTGCCTAACCCTACGGGAAAGAGGCGTGATTTTATGTATGTATGTATGTTGTATTTTTTTGAATATGAACAGACCATTTCACCACTTTCCATCAGGTGGGTATGATGATAGATAGAGATATCAAGATATTCAGATCGTCCGATGTCATAACCTCCTGCTACCTATTTTGACGTCAACCACTAAAGATTTAGGAATGTAGATAAACACAAAGATCATATTTTTAAGTAGGTATATGTAGGTAGTTGAATAAAAAACACTCGTCCCTTAAGATGCAGACACCCGCTTCTCCAGTTTACTCGTGACCACGGTCGATGCAATTCGAACGAAGCGTCGATCGTCAAAATTATGTTTTGATAAATAATTTATGCACGAAAAAGTCCCGATATTATCTTAACACATGAATTGGATTTGCGAAAGTTTAAAAGGTCTATTAAACTTAGAGTTACCGTTATACTTATTTTTTAAATAAAATAAAGTAATAATGGCAATACAGATTCCATTCATGACGTTAGCGGGCACACAGTCGGATGCTGGCGATCTTCATATTAATATCATGATTAGCATGTTTATTAAAGACTTCGCTAGCGTAATTGAGGTCGTGGCCCTACAATTACGTGTGCTAGATTACGCCCCTATATATGTGAGCATAAGGACTAATATTTCTGATGACAAATCAATGACTGATCAGGAAATGTTCCATTGATATGATATTGAATAATTGGTTTTTGATTCTTGTTACGCTAATTTCGCCATTATGTGTTGTCACAAACGTTATGTCTATAATCCTAATTAATATTATAAGCGCGAAAGTGAGTTTGGTTGTTACGCTTTAAGATCTAACTGGCTGAACTGTTGTAGATGACGTAAAGTGATAGAATCCACAAACGACTAACGGCTAAATAAAAATAGTCCCGAGTTTAAGCCTTAGTTTAGAGGAATTTCTCATACAACATTTGTTTAAACCATGGTTTAAACTTGGGATTATTTTTAGTATATACGTTTTATAATAAAGCGATATGAGTTTTATGAGTTTTAGAGGATTCTATCACTTTACGTCATCCACAAAAATAAGTTTTCCGTACGCGTCAATATTTAGGCGTCCCATAGGGTTCAATATAGGGCATTATTGCCTTTTATATTTTTAGATTAAAATTGCTGGGTCCGTTACACAATTCTTTTATTACGTTGTAGTTTTTAATATAGCATTATAATAATAATCATCATCTCAGCCGTAGGGCGTCCACTGCTGAGAATATGCCTCCCCCATGATTTTCCAACCATCTACTTTTCCAACCACCGACTTTCCAACGACCTACGCTGCGCTTGCCGGTCCGTGGTCTCCACTCCAGCACCTTTCGGCCCCATCGGCCATCTGTTCTGCGTGCTAGTGCCCTGCCCACTGCCACTTCAACTGGCTAATCTTCTGAGCTATGTCGGTGACTTTCGTTCTTCTACGGATCTCCTCATTTCTGATTCGATCACGTAGAGAAACCCCGAGCATAGCCCTCTCCATAGCTCGTTGTTGTATTAAAATAATAATGTATACTAAAAATTGATTTCTAAAATAAAGTTAGAACGTTACATTATTTTTAGATCTCTGAAATAATAAGTCTTAGGTTCCCTGAAATACTGCCCTATTACTTGCACTTAGCTAATTTGGGTATAAGTATTGCTAGAAAAAAGAACACAACTCGGAGAACATACAAGTTATAAGAAAGGTGGAAGGCAAAAGATTTAGAGGTGGAATCCTTAAAGATCCTCGGGTCATTCCTAAACAACTGAACACCATGAGACGATGGCATCTATTGTTATCCACTAATCCCCGTTAATGACGACTTATTCAGGAAAAAGTATCAAAGGGGAAGAAACCTCGCATTGATTTTCAGATTCGCCACAAATATACACATTTACCCACATAGTCACAAAATTTCGTAAGTATTTTTAATAATGGCGTGATAGTCTTCTGGAGGCCGACAGAGCTATTATGTTTCTCAGTTGCAATCAAAATTTGATTGAAATCTAAAAAAAATGGCAGGTGTATGTCACTTTTGGCAGCTCCATTTATCAACCTTACTAACGACTTTGCTTACTGGAGTTGTCAAATGTGACATAAATCCGCCAAATATTTTAGACTTATTTATGATTTCTGGGTAGATACTACCCAGATTGCTGGATGCCCTGCCTTCTTTTAACTGGATGAGTGGTATTAATCAGAACAATGTGTCACGATTCAACAATGGAACGTGCACTGCTTGCACAAAACTTTAAAGGTTAGATAGATAGAACATCTATTATAGAAAAGGCTCTGAATGGGAACACGGGAAATCTGAACATGAGAAATTGGAAACTGATATGGACAGGCATACCGCTAAACGTAAGGTGAAGCACTAGACTTTTTCGCCACTAGAAGCTAACAAAGTCTATACATTATACTCAGATCTCGTAATTTTATTGCCACCTTCACCAGTTCATCAAAAGTCCGGAGGCGCGTTGAATTTCGAAACCGGTTCGGCTAGACACGATAGATTGTAGTGGAATTTTTTCACTTCGCAGTTTCTTGACGTTGCGCTCTCGTTTATACGCTCTAAGGGCTATCTGGTTTGAAACGCCTATGTCAGTTGTCCGTAAGGAATGTGAATGGGCAGTTGAAATATGATTAATGTTTATAGATGGACAACTATGCTTTACGGGTTAATTTATGACATTTTGGTATCGTAGTTATATATTTTACTATCCTGGCCATGAATACCAAAAAGGATCAATTATTTACGGAAAGTTCTTTTAATATGATTACGTTTGAATTCATTCGTTATCACACTACTTTATCTAATTTAGATGACTTCAGGCCAATCCTTGTTATGACAAGACACTAATATAAAAGACACTACACACCTGTTGTAAAGAAATTAGACTTTTTGTAAATTTCTGTACATATGCACATGTATGTTCAGTAATTCACTGCATGATTGCATTGTTATATTATGTTTCGGCCAAAATATTACATACAGGTTATTCGTAACGACGTATGTTAATAGTTCAGTTTCCTTAAATTTTTGTTGTCAAATTAGGTTAGTAAAGTACTTTATCTAGTACGACCACAAAAACATTATTATAAAAAATTTATAGTACTACTTTTTAAAGCACTAATGCCTGCTTAGCGATCTCAAACATTAAAATTTATAGAGAGAAAAAATCACATTCTCGGACGGGATTCGAGCGCTCGTCTTCTGACTATCCGTGTCAGAGGCCATGACCCTCTAGGCAACCGAGACCTAGCTAGATGGTCATGGCGTCTGACACGAATAGTCAGAAGACGAGGGTTCGAATCCCGTCCGAGGATTTGAATTTTTCTCTCTATAAATTTCAATTATTATAAAAATATAACTACCAGTGATACATACGATACTAAATGAATGAAATCTATTAGTGATTCATAAATAATTTTTAATAAGATGAATCTCGAAATTTCTAGATAAAATCTTTCTGTGAACATAATGATTAATACTTAACAACCATACTTAATTACTTACCAGATGTAGTTATATGTTCCCTTATATACTGTACTATGTACATAGTTCTACTTGGCCTGTGTTTTCCGTATCAATATTTACCGATCGTAATAAGTTATGATTAGATTACACTATTTATATTATGCACATAATAATGCAATATCCATTCAACGCAATGTATATTAAAGTCATGTACATCAACACACTTATTAACGTCAAATGCTATAAATCCATCACTAATGCGGATATAGGTCGGTATGCTTGGATTTAAAATATATGATAGCCAATATCATTAAGTCAATTATCATGTGAAGTCTATTTTGAATGTTGGCAATATGTTAGTCACATGTAAATTTTTTATAGTATTACTTTTTTAAAGCACTAACACCTGCTTTAGCGAACTCAAACATTGAAATTTATAGAGAGAAAAATTCACATCCTCGGACGGGATTCGAACCCGCGTCTTCTGTCAGAAGACTGAGTCAGAAGACGCGGTGAGAAGTGAGAGAGACTGAGTCAGAAGACGCGGGTTCGAATCCCGTCCGAGGATGTGATTTTTTCTCTCTATAAATTTCAATGTTAACTTTTTCTAATGTCCCGAATTTAGTTACTGAGGAATTGTACACGATTGAATTTGAAAATGTATTACCAGCATTCTTCCGTTAACGGAAAAGGTATGGCAAAATAAACAGTGCTAGGACCACAGACCAATTTGTCTGTGGCTAGGACAAACACTGATACTGTTTCAATCGCGATTGGATTCGAGAGTGATTATGCACTTTTTTGAGGTATTAAACCTCAAGAGTTAGAAAACTATCGTGAGTATCACACATTATACTAATATAAAGATACCGGCGCACTCAGTGCGCGACGCGATCTCCAAGCGTAAACACTCCCTGAAGAAGAACGTCTTATACCGACATAATACCAAGTGCAGCCGCTATCTTTCTACTAGTATAATATGTGATACTCACGATAGTTTTCAGCATCACTGACCAATGATGACAAAAATAAAGTATCTATAACCAATGATGTTATATTAATCGTTCCGAATCAGCAAGCCTCCGCTTCATTCATAAATCTTTTGTTATAGCGTAAACCTGATGCGGACAGATTAAAAAGAGAGTCCTCTTTTCAATATAAGAGCATTGTTTGTAACCTATACAGTTATAAACACCTTACTCGAAGTTTGTTGCACACTTCCAGTTATATATACTACGCATAGTGTTGTTATACAATACATGCCTTGGTTGAAGTTTGAGTGATTCGTAGAAAAAACAATCACAGTTCCAAACGATGAAATAAAGATTTCGTCTCCTTTGCAAGTCAAATTCCGAGTCCTTCCTACGCACAAACGTCGACTCCGAGCCTTCATTCATGTTCCAGAGAGATTTGCGTGCCTCCACCAAATAGCGAATAGTGCGATCAAACTAAACCAAGTAATCCGAAACATTTTATATTACCCCAATAGGCGTAACGGGCGAGCACTGCCGCCGCTTACAGCTCGCGCGGTTCATTCCACTAAATCCAATACATTTTTTATTCATGAAACGATTGACGTTTGTATGTTAATTCGCAGCGTAGGTCCCCGCCCGAAGGATGAAATATTGAATTATTGCCCAAACTCGGGGATATATAGTAGGGGTCTCTTCGATATTAATCCGTTGGCTGCCCGGGGCTCTGGCAGGAATTCAAATAAATCGGCTCTGTGACAAACAAGACGTATAAATCAATCAGGGAAAGGTGGCGTGCAGCCTCTATTGCAACCGCCCTCGTTCAAGACGGAGCATATCAAAAGTCTAACTAATTTGTATCGGAGGATTTATTGCCAAGGTTACGAGTAAACTCGTTGTGAGTTTTCACGAGCGATATTTTATTTACAAGTTTTCGTGATGATTAATGGACTTATTGGCAACTGCGAGGAAATTCGGATTAGACTTCGAAAACTGACGTCGAAAATACAATAGAACATAAAAATTGCGCAGGTGGTTATTTCAAGAAAATATTTTTCATTTATACATAATATTAACGTAAAATTAGTATACATATTTGAAAGTACCTAACTATACTATTTTGGTAAGTATATCGAACTTCCCAACTCTGATCTTACATAGGTAACATCCATAAACTGCACTATAAACAGACAAAAAACAAATTTAAAATACGAAACGATCTTAATTTACGATTTTGCTTTTTATGATTGCGATACAAAACCCACGAATATTACCGAGTTTTGAGCTCAATTTAGGCCTAATAACGTTTAAATATGCGATACCAAGGCCAGTTGCTATCCACAAAGAGCGGTCACGCCTCTTACCAAAATCAAAAGTGTCTGAATTTATCATGCAGTGGATCGAATTGAATGCTTTACATTACTGACTAAATGTAACCAAGTATCAAATGACCAGTACTAAAGTAGCAATGTTGATAACGCATGGAATAATTATGAACAGATAGAACAAATCACAGCTGAGGCATTATCGTCCACGTCACTGGTTGCTAAGACCACGATAAGATACGAAGAAATGCCGATAGTTCAGTATTTTACATATTGTGTATATTTCGATTTGTTTGACCCACGTTCATTTGAAATTGAACTATCATAATTTTCAATGGAATATGTATCATTGTGTAGATAATTCTTCTTTCATAATTTTGTATAAATTTAAGTCAAAGACTAATTACCATTGTAAATGCTAATAACTCCTGGATAGACAGCGGGGAAAAAAGCAACAATGGCAATTAATGACTTGAATAAAAATCTTACTTGATGCAACTGAAATGTATTTACACAAATAATTTGAAGCATGGCAACTGTACCAACGTGCGAGTCCACATTTTGTCAGTAAAATAATGAATTGATGCAGTTATCAGTAAAATTCTAATCATGCGAGGGGAGATAGGTATTCGTTTTTAGCACATTTATTGCATAATTATTAATATCCATTACTTTAGATAACGAATTATGATACAGCTAGATCACGTTTCTATCACTCCTCGTTTTTTCAAACAATTTATATTGTTCACCACGTCTATATTCATCTGTCAAGTGTCACAATGCAGCCTCCCATATAAGAACTCGTTTTACAACACAGTATTTTAATATCAACTCATCCTTTTAATAATAATTGTTTTGTATGCTACTAAAGTCCGGTTCGATTTGCAATATTTATTGTAATTACGATGTTATAAAATGTTTTAAAATTGTTTATTATTACAGTGTTTTGTTTTATAACACAAATTCATGTAATATTTTCACATGGTATTCAGAAAGTGATTAATGCCAAAATATAAAATTTGCAATAAAACATCCTAATACTTAAAATATGGAGTAGAAGTCTGTATGAGTCAACCATGTAGGTAACGAAACATTTTATCTTTCACAGATTGATATTGATCTGGCACGAGCTTGTTCGAGAACGATTCGCGCTGTGATCACACCTACTCGGAATAGCGCTGCCTCATTCAACCTAGGACGTACAAGATAACTAATCAAAGGTGAGAGCCAGCGACTACATTAGTCACTGATCGAGTCGTTGGTCCTTCCCTGGGTAATCAGGATTGAGGATTCTCACCCGGCAGGGTTTGATCGCTCAGGCCTATAGCACCCCTGACGAGGGACGACACCATAATTTCCACGATAACTCAAGTAATTTATGGGTTAAAACGTGCCAAGAGTAGCCATCATATCAGCCCTGATCTCTTTCCCCCACTTCCTATGTGAGAGAAAGACCAAACTATATCCAACGTCCTATTAAATAGTTAGATGTTAGATACATAGGAAATGAGATCGATAAATCTGGAGAATGCAGCTAAAAATAATTGAGTAAAACGACAGGTTTGGGTATTTGAAGGTAGAAATAAAGTAATAGATCCCTCAAGGTCTAACGACCTTCTCGGGTGACACAATAATAAAATAATCAATTTTATTTTTAAAACGTAGGGTTCAGGTGGTACTTTTTGCGAAAGTTAAAGAAATTGGTAATTGGTATTCAATTATATGCCTACTGCTGCAGAACATAGGCGTGGCTTTGAGTTTAAAAGATTTCGAATGATTACGATTACACTACGGATTTTTTGTATCGGATCACCTCCTAAATTACATAACCACTTCCCTTATCGTATAACGGAACAAATGCTTAATGATATAAAATAGTAAAACTCACAATCTAATCTCCACATCATTTGATATACTACCTACCTATAGTTGTAACGATAACTTTATATAACTACTAAACTAATGTATGTACAGATAGTAAAAACGATTCTGAAAAACTAAGCAACAGCTTATCGAAAAACCTAGTAAGTATATAATGAAATACGTTATAATGAATTAAATTTTTGGTAATTATACAATGACGCACAGGACTATGGTAATACTACGAGTAGGGGAGCGCGGGGTTAGAAGTTACCGGGGTAAGTTGTTCCGATTGAAATAACTCCGTGAGGAAAAGAGATAGGAATATTCAATAAACGCGTCATGACTTGCAATGCCACAGCGCATCGACGGCGGCTATCTTAAACAGGCCAGTGGCGCCGGGAATATTGGATCGACCGCATGTGCGTCGCTGATTCACGTAAGTAAATATTTTCGTATTTATTATTTTTGGTCTATTTCATGAATTTTAACAATTTGCGTTGAGTGTTTCATTGTTTCAATGTAAGGATTTATCTATTGTTGTGATAAACAATGCGTAATTGGCGTAAGTTTTGTAACTTAACCTACATTTTGTGTTTTTTTCAACTCGTGTGATTGGGGCTAGATGTTCCTTTTTTCTGGGGCAGGTTGTGACCTCGGAACAACTTGCCCCAATTCATTTGTACCAATAATGAGGTATCATTATAATCATTATAACCAGCTTTTAGTAGTCCACTGCTGAAGATAGGCTTCCCCCAACGAGGGCCAAAATGAGGCATTTATTTTATTGTTATTTTCTTTTACAGCATGCGAACTTATAAAAGAAAATCGACCCGAGGCTTAATATCAAAGGAGTTACTGCAAACAGCAGCAAATGCAGTTATTAATGACGGCAGAAAAATTAAAACTGTTGCGAGAGAGCTTGAAATTTGTCATATGACTTTGTACAGATTTGTAAAGAAAGTAAGATCCCGAGAAGAAAATATCACAACAGGCTACAAAAAAACAAGAGCTGTGTTTACGGAAGAACAGGAAGATAAGTTGGCTGACTATATATTAAAATGTAGCTCAATTTTCTTTGGTCTTCTACCAGAAGAACTCAAAAAATTAGCGTACGAATGTGCAGTAAAATTCAATGCTCCCAATATTCCACTATCTTGGCACAAAAATAAAAAAGCTGGTCCTGATTGGCTAACTGGTTTTTTAAAAAGAAATTCTCATCTTGCTATAAGAACACCGGAGTCAACTAGTGCCAGTAGGGCAACATCTTTCAATAAGCACAACGTTGGTGATTTTTTTACGAAACTAAGCACAGTGTTGGATAAATACAAATTTCCACCTTCAAGAATATACAATCTAGATGAAACGGGCGTCACCACAGTCTTAAAGCCGAGGAAAATCGTTGCCAAGAAGGGAGTTAAGCAAGTAGGGGCCATAGTATCAGCTGAACGCGGGACATTAGTTACTGTCGAACTGGCTGTAAATGCATCAGGTCATACAGTCCCTCCCATGTTTATATTCCCGAGACTTAAATACAAGGATTTGTTTATAAAAAGTGGCCCACCTGAATCTATCGGCGCAGGAAACGGTTCAGGATGGATGACAGCCACGGAGTTCCTGATATATATGGATCATTTTATCAAGCACACGAAACCATCACCTTCAGATCCGATTTTGTTATTGCTCGATAATCACCAATCTCATATCGACATCAATGTGGTGGAGAAGGCGAAATCTAACTCCATTATAATGCTCTCATTTCCGCCTCATTGCACACACCGCCTACAACCACTAGATGTTGGAGTAAATGCACCTTTCAAAAACTATTGTGCAAAAGCTCAGGACAATTGGATGCGAAATAATCCGGGCAAGACAATGAGTATCTATGAGATACCAGAAATAGTTAAATACGCATTACCTCTTGCAGTGACTCCCGTAAACGTCATGAGCGCTTTCCGAAAAGCTGGTATTTGGCCTTTTGACCCCAATGTTTTTACAGAGGACGATTATTCTCCGTCATTTGTTACAGATCGCCCTTTGGCTTTAAATAACGCCTCTGAAGCTACATCTTTAGCTATTTCAGATAATATAATTACGAATATTCCAGAACTACTCTCAGAGACTATTACCAGATTAGACGATTGTGCACCTGCAACTGTAAACATCAGTTTTGGTGAAAACCAAACCTTTGATACGCCAGGGTCATCAGGGATTGTTAATCTGCCTTCACCTTCTGGTGTCACAGAAGAACAACTCGGAAAGTATGCCCCTTTTTCTCCAGAAAATATACGTCCTTTTCCAAAGGCGCCTCCAAGAATTGGAACTCAAAGGAGACGTATAAGGAAATCCACCATTTTAACGGACACTCCTGAAAAACAGGCCTTAGCAGAAGAGCAAAGCAAGAAGACAAAAGGGAAGAGTAAAATAAGTCAAGAACATAGAAAAGGAAAGGAAAAAGGAAAGGGAAAAGGAAAGGGAAAGGGAAAGGGAAAGTCTGTTAAACGACAGGTTTTACATACAAGTAGTGAAAATTCTGAGAGTGAAGAGGACGGCTTAGAGTATTTTTGTCTAGTGTGCTGCGATAGTTACTCTAATTCGCGTTCTGGAGAAGAATGGGTTCAATGTCAAGATTGCAAGAACTGGGCTCATGCTAGATGTACGCAGAATCCATCTTTATTTACATATGTGTGCCCGAACTGTGATTCTGAAATATCTTCTGAAGGCTAATTATAAATTATTTGTTTTTTTTTTTTTTGCCTATGACGGCGTTTTTTATGTTTTTGTTTATTGATAGTTTCAGCCTAAGACAAGACATTACTGTGATTAAAGACTGAAATAATTATAAAGGCTGATTATAGTTGCAAGTTATTTCATAAGTTTCTAATGTTAAATAATTGTTGAAGTACAAATAATGATTAGCACTGGTTAAAACTTAAAAATGTTTTATGATAATACGTAGGATATTGTTGATTATATAATACTTAATAAACATACTTGATTTAATTATTTATTGCTTTTCATTTCAGAAATTAAACCATTAACAGAAATCGTAACAATTTACCCCGACTTCTTAACAACTTGCCCCGAGCCGGGGTAAGTTGTTACTTTCCGACTATGGTCCTAAAAAAATGAATAACAAATAAATCTCACAGCCAATGACCACGATAACTATATTAATAGTAAAGTGAAATATGTAAGTTAATTTATTCATAGCATAGAAATAATAAAATCAAATATCAGGTATAAAAAAATTAGGTTAACTAAAAATCGGAACTTCTAGCCCCGCTCTCCCCTACCTAGCAACAATGCAAAACCACACTCCAATGTTGTGGATGTGTTTCTGAGTTATTTCAAAAAATGTACTTAAATGTAATATGCCATCATTTTACGACTATTTCATTTAATGGTGAGTGACAATGTAGTCGAAGAAAGTGAGCACACTAGATATCAATAAAATGGAAAATGACTGTAGGAATTCACTGTTATTGGAGAAATATTATCAAACTAGAGCATTGGAGTGTGTCATACCAGGCCAGAAATTCAAACTCCGATGGTCCAAGAAAGTGAGTACACTAGATACTAATAAAATGGAAGATGACTGCAGGAATACACTGTTCTTGAAGAAATATCAAACTAGAGGCTTGGAGTGTGTCATACCAGGCCATAAATTCAAACTCCGATGGTCCAAGAAAGTGAGTACACTAGATACTAATAAAATGGAAGATGACTGCAGGAATACACTGTTCTTGAAGAAATATTATCAAACTAGAGCATTGGAGTGTGTCATACCAGGCCAGAAATTCAAACTCCGATGGTCCAAGAAAGTGAGTACACTAGATACTAATAAAATGGAAGATGACTGCAGGAATACACTGTTCTTGAAGAAATATCAAACTAGAGGCTTGGAGTGTGTCATACCAGGCCATAAATTCAAACTCCGATGGTCCAAGAAAGTGAGTACACTAGATACTAATAAAATGGAAGATGACTGCAGGAATACACTGTTCTTGAAGAAATATCAAACTAGAGGCTTGGAGTGTGTCATACCAGGCCATAAATTCAAACTCCGATGGTCCAAGAAAGTGAGCACACTAGTTACTAATAAAATGGAAAATGACTGTAGGAATTCACTGTTATTGGAGAAATATTATCAAACTAGAGCATTGGAGTGTGTCATACCAGGCCAGAAATTCAAACTCCGATGGTCCAAGAAAGTGAGTACACTAGATACTAATAAAATGGAAGATGACTGCAGGAATACACTGTTCTTGAAGAAATATCAAACTAGAGGCTTGGAGTGTGTCATACCAGGCCATAAATTCAAACTCCGATGGTCCAAGAAAGTGAGTACACTAGATACTAATAAAATGGAAGATGACTGCAGGAATACACTGTTCTTGAAGAAATATTATCAAACTAGAGCATTGGAGTGTGTCATACCAGGCCAGAAATTCAAACTCCGATGGTCCAAGAAAGTGAGTACACTAGATACTAATAAAATGGAAGATGACTGCAGGAATACACTGTTCTTGAAGAAATATCAAACTAGAGGCTTGGAGTGTGTCATACCAGGCCATAAATTCAAACTCCGATGGTCCAAGAAAGTGAGTACACTAGATACTAATAAAATGGAAGATGACTGCAGGAATACACTGTTCTTGAAGAAATATCAAACTAGAGGCTTGGAGTGTGTCATACCAGGCCATAAATTCAAACTCCGATGGTCCAAGAAAGTGAGCACACTAGATACTTATAAAATGGCATATGACTAACAGGAATACACTGTTATAGGAGAAAGATTGTGAAACTTAAGCATTAGAGTATTCCATGTCAGTCCAGAAATTCAAACCCCGAGGTACATCTCAAACTCGTGACCGCTGCAATTGGCCCTGAGCTGTCATCACTCCAAATCTAGGACAAGTTAACTATCAGTTGCAAAATTATGTCAATGCTATACTTAACTTACTTTGTATAATATATCAGTAAAGTCAATGATAAGTTAATAATGTCATCACCTCGGTGTCCTCTCAAAATTTTCTACGAGACATAACATACTAATCTATACAACGGTCACTTGACGTAACACTAAATACACCCAGTGCTCAGCAAAACTAAAATATCCTTCTATCTCTGTCTGGTCTGTCTGTTGGTTCAAAGAGCATTGAGACGGAAAGACTTTTTGGACAGGTTTAGCATCAAAAGCACTTAGTTTAATGTAGTGCAACTGGCTTAATTATTGCACAACATGTACTTGAACACGATTAGCACTGAAAAAATATACTTATATAATTCTGTCTCTATCAACTTCAAATTATAGAAAAAACAAACTAACATTTTAATTTCGTTTAGCGGTGAACATATTTAGTGAGACGTCGTCAAAATCTACCCTAAGGTCAAATTTAAACATTGCTCTATTTCTGTCTTTTGTATGGAAACTGATACAGACAGCATGATGTTTTAAATACGTTTATCACTAAATGATTTAGTGAATGTCATGCCATACGATCTTAGTCTTTAGCTACGACATATATATAGACGAATTGCTTTCTTGGACTAAACAAATTCAAGTGCTAAGCGGCCGCGTGAGAAAATTACTTCATGTTTTCAAAAGATTAAAGTCAATAGCGGACCGGAAAGTAATATCTATGGTCTATATAGCCCTTTGCCATTAAATCCTCAGCTACTGTATTATTACATGGGGTTCCGCTGGAAGTGGTAACTTAATGAAGCTTGAACGTGCACAGCGTGCAGTACTGAAGGTAGCGTATAGTAAACCATTCAGTTATCCAACGGACTTGCTTTATCAGGATACGAACCACCTCAGAGTCAGGCAAATATATATCCTAGCGTCGACACTTCGATTCCATAGAACAGCTTTGTGTGCTGCTGATCTTAGAAAGGATTCAAGATCTAGGCGTTATCCCGCATGGCAAACTACAACATTTAGCACTGCTATAGGAAAAAGAAGCTCTAGTTTTATGGGATGTTATATATACAAAAAAAAATAAGAAACTCGATATTATACAGGACACTAAATTTAAATGCAAAAAGAAATTAAAGGAATATTTGTATACATTAGGTTATCAAAGCACAGAGGACTTGCTACGCGTAATAAAATGAGAAAATCCTTAAGTATCATTAGTAAAATCAACATTCAGTTTTATACATCAGTTTTCAAAATCGTTTGTTGCATTTTATTTTTAAATTTTATTTCAGCATTTGCCAACAATAGGTCGGTCAATAAACAATTTAATTCATGTATAATTTAAATGTATGTATAATTTTATTGTAATGAATTTATTATTTTATAGAAGAGTGTGTCAAGTTTACATTTGAATATTTATTTGAATTAATCACAATAACTGCATCTGTAACGTTTATGTATCCCGGAGGAGACCTAGATATTGTAAACACAGGGTATCCTACCGCAATATCTAGTGCTGCAAATGTAACAAATTTAATTAAGTACTTATGTAAATTTGTACATAATATGTCTAAGCATATTACTGTTGAACTAATAAAAATTATTATTATTATTATTACATCTCAGAAAATACGTTTCAACTCGAGCAGTTAGACAGTGATCAACATACACGGACCGCTCTTGCAGTCATAGTCAACAGCTGGAATCTGGCATTGATAACAGCTCCAGCAGTTGGTATTAACTGCTCAACACGTGACATTATCAATTCGGGGACGGGAAGCGCGCGCGACGTGGAATGAAGAGCACGGGCGGAGGTAACTGCGTAAGAGCAGTCGACAGCTCGACCAGTCCGTGTATGCATGCACTCTTAATAATTGTAATTAAATGCAACTGTTCGAGCAGTTTCGTGTATGTGTCTACGTAGAAGACTGTAGGTAGTTCACTGTGCAGTCGCAGCTTGGAGCAGTCCATGCTGACTGCTTCAAGCTGCCCGTCTATCTGGGGCCTTAGAGATCTTTGTTTTAATTTGCATTTTATGTATTTAGCCAAAATGACGTCAACGTCACAATAAATTAACCGCAAAATAATAATATCAGTCGCTATATAGAGGAAAGTGTACATTTTTCCTGTATAGTTACAATAGGATTAATACCATAACATGCAATATAGTTATTAAAATGTATTAAATACATTATCACTGGTAACTTCAGTACAACTGTGCTGAAACTCAGTTCTTGAGGTATGATTCATTTATCTAACGGGCACGATATAGGGCAAGTGCCGTGCCATCATGTTGTGTATTAAGAAGGTCTTAAGGTCTACCTTCTAGACTGAAAGTCTTTCGTGAACCACCTAACGGCGAGTTCCTGCAGCTGTCTTTGAAAGCCAGTCGTATTCTAGGTCTCACGTACCACCACTTTCGGCCACATCAACACTCCAAAAGTGCACAAAGAAAAAACACGAAGATAAATCAATTTAGAACTAAAGGAAATTACTTAATTGTGTATGTACCAACGTCTATATACCTCCGTGCAGTAACGGACTCAATTATGTCACACGACAAAACAATGTCTCCCACAATTATGTCGTAAATGCCGATTAAAGGATGGAAGCTTGCCCCATTTTGATTCTTCACCAAGGACTTTCTTGTCTAAATGTGGGTGTTTATACATCTCTGTCAACTCTGTTTCTTAGTACTTTAGTGTACGTAAAGAGAAACTATGGTTTTAAAGAGAAAGTTTGACGATATCGAGATCTTCCTGCAGAGATATTTCATTAATGGTTCATAGGACATTTTATTAATGAAAGTTATAGTCAAGTCATAATAGGGAAGCACTCCTAAACACAAGTTTAATACATGCATGTCCTGTTATTTATTGTATTATGTGACGTCTTAATGCAATGATTATGAAATCCGTTGGGTTTTCAGTACTTACATATTAGTGTTAGAAAACCCAATGATTGACTGGATTTTACACAACATTACCAGATACCAGAAAATTTCCATTATACATTTCGACAAACATAAATATGACACTTTCGTTGTTATGCAATTGATTATAATCAAAATTCCAGTCGTGCGATTCTCTAATGATTCGTCGACGAGTTCACCGATGTCAAATACTTTATGAGATATCGCCCTTGTACATACAATAGTTTTTCCAACGTTTCTAGCCGTCCTGTCATTTGTTTTACGGATGTTGTCAAAGATGCAACGACGTTTTCTCTTATGGAGGATCCCAATAATCTATCTATCCACGGTTTTCCTTACTACCGATAGAAATTTGACATAACGTCCATACATAAAGTGTCAAATTTCTATCTCTAGTAAGGTAAACCGACGATAGATAGATTATTGGGACCGGCCGTTAGAGAATCGCAAGGCAGGACGTCCTATATAGCAACAACTAAAGTGACTTATCCAAGTTACGCGCGTATTCATAAAATATAGCGATAATATTTATACTAGTCTGTACAAAACGGGAACGTCTTAGAAATTGAGGTCGCGCGTGGGCAACTAATTAACTGTTTTAGTGCTAGTAATTAATAAAAAAGCTGAAATTTCTGCTAATCTGCGCCATAGCACAATTCAATATTTTTTAGACGTTAACGGCCTTACCAATAAACGCTGCTGAATTTTAAGTTTCGCCTATTTTATTTTATTTATTTTATTTATTTATGAACAAAATCCACAGCTCTTGTATACAAATATTATTTCTTAAATTTTAAACTTAAAGCCAATAACGGATTTACATTATACGATTAGAATGTATTAATCGACGACAGTCAATAAGGCAGGATGTTAGTAGTTAATATTAACCTAGAATAAATTCAACATAATAATAAGTGTAGTGTAGCAAGTGCTTAAAAATAAATAATTAACTTACATATTATGTATTATATATTGAATGTGTATGAAGATGATGAGTGAGGGAGCTTCGTATAATAACACCAAAGTCATAAGAAAGTGTGTTTGTGTATGGGTGCGTGTGTGTGTGTGTGTGTGTGTGTGTGTGTGTGTGCGCGCGTGTGTATTTGTGTGCGAATGTGTGTATGTGAAAATGAGGGTGTGAAGTTTCTATGCGAGCTTGAATATAATTTGTATTTCTGTATATGTATGGGTAGTTGTATGTGTCCGTGGTTAGAAAAGGCAAGATTAGTTATTTTGTGCATTAATTAATTTAATAATTTCATGCTTAAAGATACACCTGGTGCTATGGAAAATATCAACGGAATTAAACATTTTGTTATAATTTCTATGCATTCTGCTAACAAGCGAGTTTTGAGTGTAATTCGTTTTCGAGTGTGTAACCGCAAACAACTTGGTGTGTCTTGTTCTAGTTTTAGGACAACAGAAGCACAAAGTTTTTGATGTTAATTCTGGACTATCAGTGTATCCATTGCACAAGCCATGCAAAAATAACATATCACATAAAGCACGACGATTTTTTAGTGTTGTAAGATGATGATGACTACAAGATTCTTCATAGTCTCTGAAGCTAAAAAACGAGCGGTAGTTTAAATGTTTTACAAACCTATGTTGGATATTTTCAACACTCTGGATATACGTTATATACTGTGGGTTCCATATAGTACTGCAGTATTCTAAAATACTTACTACTAGTACGGTAGAACAATTTTGCTGTGGGCACTACTAAAGAACGTCATTTAATGTACTCGTATTAATGTGTGTTTAGGTAGCGTTTATAAGTAAGGCTCCTAATCTTTAGGTTTTTGAGGTGGTTCCCAAACTGTATCCTATTGAACTCAATCGTGGCAATAATAACCAAGTTTTTTTTTCCGAACGGTCTAATGCTGTTTGCCTCTACCGGCATTAACAGCGTCACCGGACGAGAGGCCAGCGCAGATGCGCTTCGCCGCAAGGAGAGGAGTAGGTAGGAGTAGGAGGACTTGCTCAAGGGCACCACTAAGGTACGGACCTCGGCTTGGGCCGTCGCCAGGAGAGAGGGGAGTAGGAGAGAATCGCCCCGGTACATAAGTGTACCGTTGAAAGTGGGCCCTATGAATTTTTACTCTATGACTATTTGGAGAGAATCTAACCAATAACTAAGACAAATGTTTTTGGAGCTAGTCTAGGTGTGGCAAAAACGTCTAAAGTAGGTGCCCATTATAAGTAATATAAATAAATTATATTTTAACATAGCTCTCAACTTATATAGGGATCTAGGCAAACATTCGGTTGAGGCGACGGGTGACCGGAATGCCTACTTTGGAAAAACGATAGCTGGAAGACAATCCTTCCAGCGTGGCAATGCCCTGTCCATTTTCCCTCCCACCATGGGACTTAGAGATCAGTGTTTTTATTTATAAGTTTGTATAATATTGTGTAAATGTACAAACATTTTTACTATTGTGTAAGTATATATATTAAAGTCCTAATTAATGTTCTACTTAATACCTATTAATTAAGAACTGATAATACTAGATATACTTAAATACATGAACAGAGATAATGTATGACTGGTACCTAAGTCTATTCCGTGATAATTATTATAAATGAGTGGACATCTCTTATTACTTCTCCTTGTTCACAGATAAAACTATATTGATGGATTTGATGGGTACTTAAGGGCCTGCAAGATAAAGTTTTAAGAAAAAATATACTGGTGATAAATAAATATATACATCAATATCCATGTGTTTTTGATAAACTTTGGATGCATTCAAATATCAATCTGCATAACAAAGTTCTGTAATTTGTGTGTTTGTCTGTTGGCCAAACTCCTAAAAATATATTATACTAGCTGCTCTCCGCGGTTTCACCCGCACGGTGATGGATGATGATGATAAATCTTATATAGCCTATGTTACTCAAGGTAAAATGACCTTTCAAATAGTGAAAGAATTTTTCAATTCGTTACAAATATACTAACATACAAATCTTTCCTCTTTATAATATTAATATATATATAGTATAGATAGTATAGAAAATGATCTCAAAATAGTAACAAAAGAAAAAAACTAATTTACTATGTATGTAAATGTAAATAAATAATATTTCTTAATATATGAAAAATAAGAGTAAAATAAGTATTAATTTCTTCAGTATAGTAAAATACACTAAGGACCGATTTTGACAGGACTTTAATTGACAGATAACTGTAATATGGTGTAATTAGTGGCTACTTAATTAGAATTCCACGCAGAAACACTTTCTTCGTGTTAAAGTAATTTTCCGCACAAGTAAAAACGCGAGCGCAGCTACGAACTAATATAGTATTACATAGCTCGGGAGTCAGCGTTCAGTTATGTACTCGTATATTGCTCGCTCGCATCATTGCGTAGGTTTATTAAGATAAGTCCAGAGTGTACAATATCACTGTCTCAGCGTAAATTATTATGAAGCGCGATCACGTTACGTCACGTTCCAAATAGCATTAGTTCTATGATGCCAACATGTGCTTTGGCCCCTGATAAAGTACTATCATACAATTCTGTGTCTCCACAGAGTTTGCCTGTACGGCTCGAGTGCCCTTAACAAATTAATGAGAGTTATATAGGTTGTTATCAGTCTCGA
This sequence comes from Selenia dentaria, assembly GCA_917880725.1. Lineage (NCBI taxonomy): Eukaryota > Metazoa > Arthropoda > Insecta > Lepidoptera > Geometridae > Selenia > Selenia dentaria. Next base: position 10,486,734 of record OU862888.1, on the reverse strand, counting down.
TATACCGCTGTGCAAATACTACATTAAAAGCGTTATCAACGTTTCCAAGATGGCGACCATGTAAATCAATGTAACCCCAATTACTATGAAAGGTCTCAGTAGGAATTTTCCAGTGATTCACATATCGCTAAGAGATAAATCAACTATGACAACTTATACTTACTACTCGCGTAAATTAAGATTATTGATTTTAAAACATTACATATTTTTAATGTCGTATGTATTTTAATAGGAATATAAGGTATTATAACCGCCATTTGTATATCTCTTTTAATCATTTTAACGCTAAAGACAATGAGAATATTGTTCTGCTGTGCGATTCTGTAATGATTCGTCGACGAGCTCACCGTTTTTGAGGTATCGCCCTTGTTCTAAAGGTTGCTTTTCCAACGTTTCTTGTCATCTAGTCATTTGTTTCACGGATGTTGTCAAAGATGCAACGATGTGTGCTCTTAGAGAATCGCACGGCTGTTTTGTCTGTTGCTAAGAAGCTGCCGTGCGATTCTCTAAGAGCAAACATCGTTGCATCTTTGACAACATCCGTGAAACAAATGTTGGAAATACAACCTCATATACAAGGGCGATATCTCATAAAGTATATGACATCGGTGAGCTAACACAATCATTAGAGAAGCGCACGGCTGATAGAGACGGAATGACGTTTTAGTTTAAGTTGAATATTTAGTATAAGTTTAGGTTTAAAAATATTCTCAATAAGACACGTGTACACTTATTTGCGAACTATTTTTAAATATTTCACATTATATATTCGCCATATCATTTCTAGTTCCGCGAGGGGAACCCCCGTATCCTGAGATACAAGTTTAAGCTTAGTTCAGGGACGTGGGGCTTCTTTTAGCGGTATGGCCTGAATGCACATGAATACCTCTGTACATTATCCTACATAAAATATATTTTAGTAAGTAATATAAGTTTTTTGATGAAAGATTGTATTTCCTTAGACCTACAATGTATTTTTCTGAAATAAACCGAACCGGGCCGATTATCTGAAATCTTACTAAGTACACAACACTAAACAAAGTAACGAGCGTGGTATTTTTGCATTTTAATTTTCCGTAATTAAATATTATTAAATTGTTTGGAAATAAAAGGAAACAATACGTGGTAGCCATGTTTATCAAGATGTCGTAACTAGGAATTGAAGAAAAGTCATCCAATTCAGTAAACATTAGATATATTAGCTTTGAACTGAGCGAAAACCTTTTATGGTATTCTATTACACAATCATAGAAAAATAATGAGTATTTACCAAAATTATTTGAATTATCTACACATGTACCTTCTAGAAAGAAAATAAGCAATATGAAAATATAATCGACGTAAAGTGAAACGTACTACACACACCAGTAAACATCATACATTGTCATAATCTTATACCAGTATGTACATTAATTATTTTACAACTTATTACGCAGTGTATCATAATTTAAATGTAATCATGTATATGCTTACGTACCTCACAATATTATCATTCGTGTTTTAGTTCAACGTATGTTTTTCATTTTTAACCGATCAAATACAATTTGTTGCTTAAACTTATACGCGTACCTGGCTGATGGGCTGCTCAACTGTTGCTCTCTTAGAATCAGTGGCAAGGCGGAGGTTATTTTATTGTCTTAAAGCGTTCTAAAACCGTAAAAAAGGATCCTGTAGCTCTGTTGATTATAATTTAAAGGCGCGGTCCAACCCCAATTTTAAAATAATTTACGATGCTTTACGTAAGGTTGAAAATCGCTTGTTAGATTGGAAGATGTAACGCGAAAATGCGTTCATTTTGTACGTTTTCTTTATATTTTTCGATATATACTAACACAATCGAAAAAACTGCTGGTTATTACTTTAGTACTATACGTTGGCTAAGTATTACCTAAAAAAAATATAGAGTTATCGCTGAAAATTCTGAGAGTTTGGGCGTGAAAGTTTATTTTTAGGACCTATTTAGGATTTTTTTCTGCTGAAAGAGAGTTATATTTATGAATTCTATTCGGTTATTACTCTTTTCCTATTCCATTTCTGACCTTTGTATTTTTTTCATAATATACTATCGATCTGTTTCGTTACACTAGGTGTTTAAAAATTCTGCTTTTTCTTTAATCAGGGTACGAGCGCGTCTTAAGCAAAGTGCAAAATGAGAACCGTCTTTACGTTTAGATAAACAAATATTCTGAGGCCGTAGCACAAACGATTAGCGCAAAAGTATTCGTATCGTAAGCGTCAACGCGTCACGCTTCGACGCACCAACTGTTAGTTATCTATGTCATAGATAAATGACAGTTTGTGCTGTTTCTCGCGAACGGCATTACGTTACACTTACGCAGTTATTCATACTATGCCCACAGATTTTAATATGCAATCCCAATCTCGCTATTATCAGCCGTGCGATTCTGTAATGATTCGTCGACGAGCTCACCGATATCAAATACTTCGCCCTTGTACATAAGGTTGATTTTCCAACGTTTCTTGTCATCTCTTCATTTGTTTCACGGATGTTGTCAAATATGCAACGATTTTTGCTCTTTGAGAATCGCACGGCTGTTCGTCGTGCTACTGTCAATTGAGAACTTCGACTCGATTAAATTTATTAATAAAAAAAATTATAAAAACATTACATTTGCAGCAATTGTACTCAGCTTTTTAATGTACGAGTACTAGCATTAAAACAGTAACACTTCTCCTTTAGCACAGACTCTAAATAGCTGTGAAATGATATCCCACATGCACTTTATCAAGTAATTTTTTTAGGGATAAGTAAATATTATGCCTCTTATTTTTAAATAAATATAAAGCCTTAGGAACGATAAGGTATGCAATGTATAATTGTTTTTTTAATCAAACTATGTACTATTTAGGAGTATTTCACCTCCCTATATTAAATTTGAAGGCTGATTTCAGTTAATTAGAGCCTAATTGTACTGTAATTTATTATTTTGAATTTTGAGTATTAATATTGAAAGTTTTTTTATCCTCATCCATCATCTCAGCCGTAGGACTGCTGAACATATGCCTCCCCATGATTTTCCAAAAGGACCGGTCGGAAGCGGCCTGTATCTAACGTCGTCCTGCGGCCTTTATCAGGTCGTCTGTCCACTGTATGGGTGGACGACCTACGCTGCGCTTGCCGGTCCGTGGTCTCCACTCCAGAACCTTTCGGCCCCATCGGCCATCTGTTCTGCGTGCTATGTGCCCTGCCCACTGCTACTTCAACTGGCTAAAGTTTTTTTATAAATGGATAAAAATATATCATGACTTTTTAAATTTTTAATTTTAAGTTGAAACTTTCCAATAATGTTACGGCACGTGATTTTTTTTTGCAAAATTTACAAAGATTGATTGAAAAGATTTTATGAAAAAAATCATCACTTAAAGTTGATCCAACTGACATATTTCAAAAATCCTTTAATTAAACCATTCATAACTACGATTAAACTACCGAAAAATCGCGTACATGGGGTGTTGATTCAGATTATTTCAGATACCCCTCCATATGATTCACCAAGTTCAACCTTTCGACGTCAATTTTCCAGCCATCCTGCCTGTATAATTTTTTTTTATCATCCACACAAAGGTCTTCAGGTCCCAAATTAGCCTGTACTATGGTATCCTGATGACTGATATCACATACTTATATCCATATAAACACCCAGACACAGATCAAACAGACATGTTCATGCACACAAATGTTTGACCTGTCCGGGGATCGCATCCAGCGGCTCAGAAGGCAGAGGTGCTACCAACTGCGCCAACCAGCCTGTCAAATTATATACAGTTCATGGATTAATTATTTAAATTTGTGACTACCGAGTACGGCTATTATTATCATATTTTAATATATTAACTTGCAAACATGTTACAGTTATGTACTCAAAAAATATATTTTGAAAATTGACATTAAGTTAATTGTTCCATTGTATGATAATTCGTAATGGCGTTACAATGCGGAAGTGCATACTTGATATACACTTATGTTTTGCAATTAAACCGTCCGCAATATTTAATGTACCCAATATATATTTAAAACGCATTTTATGACGTCGTTCAAGTCGTGTCAAATTCGTGTCGGTGTTTGCCAAGTTTTTATGCTATGCTAATATTTAAACCTTGTAAAGCAGGATAAACCGAATTTAGAATTTAGAACACAATAATAATGAAAAATAGAAAAGAAAAGTGCATATTGAAAAATTTAACACCGACTTCCATTCAATTACTTTGGTAAAAATCAGTTATTGGAGTGTAACTCAAAAACTACTAGACCGAATTTGATGAAATTTAAATGGGACCACACGGGAAGCACCAGCTTTCAAACAAAAATTTTGAGAATCGGTCCACCCAATCGAAAGTTATGAGGTAACAAACATAAAAAATAGAGTCGAGTTGAGTACCTCCTTCATTTTTTGGAAGTCGGTAGAAAATACATGTTTTTTAAACACGACGAAGTGTTGCAAGATGTTCTCATTGGAAGAGTATCCATGCGAATCCGTGGTTTCCCGTGATAGCCGTATCGGTGACATACTAAGAGACTAGACCTAGCACGAAAATTTTCGTAAGTGTAACGTAATCGTATCGTTGACGTATAAAAACTATAATTTATCTGGCACAGGTGTACACATATGGTAGGTTTTACCATCGCAGGATTTGTATTATGCTTTTAAATAGTCTGTATGCAAAATGGCACTGTAGAAAAGGAAATAATTACAGGGCAAACGAATCTAAACAAAACTGAAAAATGTTATACCGACTTCCATTCTATTCGTTATTGGAGTGTAACTCAAAAACTACTAAACCGAATTTGATGAAACACACGGGAAGCACCAGCTTTCAAACAAAAAAATAATTTTGAGAATCGGTTCACCCTATCGAAAGTTATGAGGTAACAAACATAAAAAAACAGTCTCATTGAGTACATACTCCTTTTTGGAAGTCGGTAAAAAACTGTCTTCCAGTCCTGAACTACATTATATATTTGCAGCTTGACCAATGCGATTGCTGTTACGGACAGGAAAAGCGCTAAAAATCATGTGAAAGATTTGGCCATCTTGATACTTGATACTATAAAAATATATTCACTTTTTCTACAGTATGAGAGCAAGGATGCGGAGGTTTCGCGGAGGCTTGCTAACGGGCCGCGTAACGGTTTTGGCCATTTGCTATTCACCTCTCGCCAGGACGAGAATGGTCACACGGCTGTGGTGAATGCGAATTTATCCGAAAAACAAGTAGGCACTACATTCTATTATTAGCCCTATGATAGAAGACTTACCTATAAGTATTACCTTATTAAACAAAAATAAAAATAAGTATCTCATCATCATCATCATCATCAGCCTGTAGCAGTCCACTGCTGGACATAGGCCTCTCCAATTGCACGCCACTTAGGTCTATCTTGGGCTTCTCGCATCCAGTTTTTGCCAGCCGTTATTATTAGCCTTGCCAGCCATTAAATAAGTATCTAATATTATTAATTAGAAATACGGGATTACTCACGTAATATTTATCGGATAGGTCCGACTATAGTTTCGACCACATTCGGTGGTCTTTTTCAGGGAGTGTTCGGGACGGGGTGTTTGAAAAAGACCACCGAATGTGGTCGAAACTATAGTCGGACCTATCCGATAAATATTACGTGAGTAATCCTGTATTTCTAAATAATAATGAGTGAAAACCACGTTAGTTTTTATAACAAAGAAGTATCAAATACTTTAAACGAGCCATTCTTATGTCTTATATAATCTGGACCTCGGAACCTTTGTATTCATATCTCAATCGAGCAAAGCTCGGTTAACAAGGTAGGTACTCAATAATAATAATTCACAAAAATTCAATTCACGTTTCCTTTATTCAATAAAAGATTTACTTATCAGCATTTTTCTCAAAAACAATCTACGTTATATATGAGTAGACTTAATATTATTTTCCCTACCTATCTGCCTATATCTTTTCTGAGGCCGAAGCATAAACAAATGTTTTCCGTCATCAGCGATATGACCTTCTGCAATTAATAATCATGGGTAAAATTGCTGGAAAAAGAAAGGTAGGAAGAAGGAAGAAGGAAGAAGTCGTGGTTGCGTAATATCCGGGAGTGGACTGAAATATCAGGGGCGTCTGAGTTGTTCCGCCGAAACAGAAACAAGAAGGACTGTGCCACGCTGATCGCCAACCTCTACTAGTTGGAGAGGCACTTTAAGAAGAGCATAAACAATTGGCGAAAAAGTATTCGTGTCGTAGGCGTCAATGTATCATGCTTCGGCGCATAAACTATGAGTTATCGTCGTTGCGCTGGTCGACGAGCTCACCGTTGTCAAATACTTTATGAGATATCGCCCTTATTCATAAGGTTGCTTTTCCGACGTTTCTTGTCATCTCTTCATTTGGGGAATTTCGTGGCAGTACTGCCCCGAATTCATTCACAAACGGTTCTACTGCTCTATAACAGGACTTATTGTGAACATGCGTAAGTCATTGCATGAAAAAATGTATGCATATGCGACATGCAAAGTTTTGATATATACATGCAAATGGCTGTATAATAAAGCTAAAGAAGTGATTTCTAAGTGTTTCCTTGTTATCGTTATTGTTATATCTATATCTTCTTAGGCCTTATTTGCATGACAATAGGCGTCACACATACGATTTATGTTAAGTAATGGACATTTTACACATATTTTTATTATAGTATCAGCTCTAGTAATTGTTTTATTTTCTACGATACAAGCCCGGTACATTTTATTGCTTACTAGCTACTACCAGCTACTTCGCTCAGCTACTCGCCATATCCCCCCCATCTTTTCTTAGTTTTTCTTTTATATGAACCTTCTTCTAACAATAATTAAGGTAACCTTAAAAAAATTAGCGTTATTGTTCCATCCGTCGCCGCGTCGTGACCAGGAGAAACAGTTGTTCCTTTTTTACCCACTTCCATTACCATGGCACTCGGAGACTGCCGCGGTAAAGCTATTGCATAGCTGTTTTTATCAACTTATGCAATTATAATTATTTAACCAATGCCATCTAGAGGCGAGTTGCTGAACTAAAGAGACAAGCGTGATATTTCAAAAAGTCATTAAAAGTTCTGCTATTCATCGATAGATGGAGTCGAAGTGGGGGGGTGTTTCTGGATTCGGTCTCCACGCTCAAGGCCCGCGATAGAAGCCCGCTATGCAATAGCTTAAAAAATTTTTACAAAAATAATGGAACGGACTTCAATACCAAAAAGTGTGATTAGCTTGTCGAAGCCATGCGCATAATATTGTGGTACCTCCTTTTGAACTATCATGGTATCGACTTGGACAAGTAATTTCACACTTTTTGGTATTGAAGTCGGTTTAATTTTTTTAATTAAATTAGTAAAATGTATTTTTTATGTAAATAGGTACCTACGTATATAGATAACATTTCTTTGTCAAAATTAAATATAGCAGAAAAAAAACTAACCTAATCGTAATACTTTATTTGATAAGCAGATTAGAGCCTCTTGTGTTAAGGAAATTCTAGTGCACGGGTGTAATTGTGTAAAGGTAACTTTTTAAATAAAATTGTTTCGTGTTGAGACGATGCAGTCTAGGAGCGAAATGACGTACTATGAAAACGGACAATTACCGGGTTTTAAGAGGATTGCATATCTAGTACTTTCCATACTAAAAGAAAAAAACTCTTTTCTACCTCTAACATTGTCCGATTTCAGTGTTTTTTTTTTCATGTTTACTATGCCCGTACGTTGTGATTTTTTCAGTCTTTTTTAATTTCTATGAACGGAAATTTATTGTAGTTTGAAATACTGAAAAAACCAAAACGTACGGGCATAGTAAACAATGTGATGATACATGAAAAACAAATCACTGAAATCGGACAATGTTTAGAGGTAGAAAAGAGTTTTTTCTTTTAGTATGGAAAGTACAAGCTATGCAATCCTCTTAAGTTGTAAATACCTGCAAAAATACAAGACTGTTTTAATATTACATTAAATTTGCTTCTTGCGTGTTTCATATTCAAATAAAAATGATTTTACTACAGGTTCCAGTACCTTAACAGCCTTCGCTAAGGTCGCTGTACCGTCAATCTCTAAGGTTATCTACAACTTATCTTTTTTCTCTCATATGCTTAAAGTACTCATATACCTAGTTATATAGCAAATGTACTTATGTTGCTCATCTTTACTAATTCATCATCATCATCTCAACCGTAGGAGTGCTGAACATATGCCTCCTCCATGATTTTCCAAAAGGACCGGTTGGGAGCGGCCTGCATCCAACGTCGTCCTGCGACCTTCATCAGGTCGTCTGTCCACCGTGTCGGTGGACGACCTACGCTACGCTTGCCGGTCCGTGGTCTCCACTCCAGAACCTTTCGGCCTCATCGGCCATCTGTTCTGCGTGCTATGTGCCCTGCCCAATGCCACTTCAACTGGCTAATCTTCTGAGCTATGTCGGTGACTTTCGTTCTTCTACGAATCTCCTCATTTCTGTTTCGATCACGTAGAGAAATCCCGAGCATAGCCATAGTAAAAGACTTTAGAGTTTACTAATTGGATACGAGTAATAACTGCTAGTGATAATAAATAGAAAAAAATTAAGTATATTAATTCCGCACAGCTCAATCTCAAACGGTATTCACGCTTCAATACCAGTGAAGCTATTTTTGTATAAGCATAAAAAGTATCGAGGAATGTGCTACCAGAATATTTCTTTCTAATATAAGACGTTAATAATATTAAAAGACACTTTTAATACATCTTGTTTCTTAATAGGCGGGCGATTATATTCACCTATGCATTTCAATTTGGCTGCTGACACGATTTGATTATGAGGAAGTGTAAAGTTCTTCGCATTCAATTCATTCACCTCACGACGTGACATCATCTATCTCTTTCATTAGGCACAAGTGTTATCGCGTAAGAATGTGACGCACATCTTTAAGATTTTGCTAATTAACGCCAGCGCTAGCTAGCTCTGACACCTTTACCGACAGTTCTATTTTCGACTTTACCGCTCAAACATTAGTATTTATAATTGCGGTTACACGTGTACCGACTGAATGGACATTGTATGCGTAAGCATTAATCAATGCCATGGATACGTCAAGGTCATCGTTTTGTACTATTCTACGCGCTTCTTCTACCTAAATAATTCTACTGACTGAGAATATTAGAATATAAAAATATACGTCTCAAGAGTGTGATAGAGCGCTGATATTTACACTATACTTTTTATTCAATCTCGTAGCGAAGGCATGTCACCGTCATGTGACCGCGAGTGTAAGACTGTCGAACGTATAACATTTTTGATATCCATCGCATCGTTGGTTTCGCGTGTTTGTCGCGTTAAGCGTTGCGTAACAGCAATGGAATCGTATACAACACATACTTTCGTCATAAAAATTGTGGATTGAGTGTGTAATAGTGTTTTTATTATCATTTATATCGTTCGTGTCACTGCCGATTGAGATAACGTGTGCCACTGCGCAGTTCAACCAAAATGCGTTTCGTTTCTTAGAAATTCATTTTGATTTGAGTCCGGCTATTTTGGTTTATTACCTACTAAGTATGTGGGGTATTTTCCTGGTTCCCGCTGTTGTTTATTGGTTGTAATATTTATTAAAACGCAGTACCAAAGTAATTTTATCGTGAAGCTTACAAATTTTAATTATTATAAAATTTAATTACTTATTTATATATCAATATTTCGGATTTTATAAATTTTCCGTATTTTTTTCCGACATCAATTGCTTTATGTTATTTTGACCTTTTTTACATTGCAAGTTCGTAGAAATAAGTATATTTTAGAAACTTACTTTACAACAGGATAAAAACTGCTAAAAATAGTTGAGGTACATAGACCAAATATGATTAAATCTATTTTACTATAACTACTTTAACACAATATAAACACAATGGCAACATGCCACTTGTTCAAATTCAACAGTCGATTGAATGGACTTCGGCCAAATTATTCAGTTTGAGGTATGTTCTTCCTTGTAATCTGACGAAAACTGGGCAATTTCAGAGAAAAAATGCCTCAACTTTAAAACATTGTTTTCAGAAAGTTCAAAGTTTGTAGAGAAAATCACAGATGTTTGATGGTTTTTATCAAACATCCGTGCGATTCTCTAAGAGCCAACATGGTTGCATCTTTGACAACATCAGTAAAACAAATGACGAAATGACAAGAAACGTTAGAAAAACCGTGTAAAAGGGCGATATCTTATAAAGTATTTGACATCAGTGAGCTCGTCGACGAGCGCATCGACGAACCATTACAGAATCGCACGGTTGTTCCTTTTCTTATTAGGTATATATGGGGACTACTACAACAACAATATTCCGTAATCGTCAGTTACAATGCTACATTAGAAAAAGATACCAAAATTTGTGTATTGACACGAGCAAAAAGGACACCAAGAATCCGCGGTTCTTTAATGTTTACATAGTAACTTATTACTTAAGTAAAATAAAACAAATGAACAAAAAATTGTATGTATCGCATATGTCAATATCGATTGTTAAATGCGTTATTTTCGATATTTTGTATTTTCTGTGGCGTCCATCATCATCATCATTATCAGCCGGAAGACGTCCACTGCTGAACATAGGCCTCCCCCATAGAACGCCACTTGGACCGGCTACTCGCTTCCTGCATCCAGCGATTCCCCGCGGTTTTTATGAGGTCGTCGGTCCACCTAGCGGGGGGCCGGCCTACACTACGCCTTCCGGTGCGTGGTCGCCACTCGAGAACCTTTCTTCCCCATCGGTTATCAGTTCTGCGAGCGATGTGGCCTGCCCATTGCCACTTCAACTTGCTAATTTTGAGAGCTATGTCGGTGACCTTAGTTCTCCTACGGATCTCCTCATTTCGGATCTTATCACGCAGGGAAACCCCAAGCATAGCCCTCTCCATTGCTCGTTGAGCGACTTCAAGCTTGTTAATGAGGCCCACAGTAAGGGACCACGTCTCAGTGCCATAAGTCATCACTGGCAACACACACTGGTTGAAAACCTTGGTTTTCAGGCTCTGAGGTATTGGGGACGAAAAGATGGATCGAAGCTTCCCGAACGCTGCCCATCCGAGCTGGATTCTTCGTGCGACCTCCTTGTCGAAGTTGGACCTACCTAATTGGACAGTCTGTCCCAGGTAGACGTACTCGTCTACAACTTCGAGTGTATCGTTTCCAACAATTACCGGTATAGGTGGAACATGGACATTGGACATGATTTTCGTCTTATCCATGTTCATCTTAAGACCAACCTGTTGGGAAACTCTACTGAGGTCGTTGAGCATGGTGCCGATATCCTCGAGCGACTCCGCCATTATAACTATATCATCGGCAAAACGAAGGTTAGTGATGTATTCGCCATTAATGTTGATGCCACATCCTTTCCAGTCCAAAAGTTTGAAAACATCCTCCAATGCGTTAGTGAACAGTTTCGGAGAGATGACGTCTCCCTGTCTCACACCTCTCTGCAATGGAATTTGTTCCGTACTCTGGTCCTGTAATCGGACTGACATAGTGGCCTTGCTGTATAAACACTTCAACGCTTCGATATACCTATAGTCAATTTGGCATCGCTGCAAGGACTGCAGTATGGCCCACTTCTCGATAGAATCAAAGGCTTTCTCGTAATCCACAAACGCTCTGTGGCGTCCGAGTATTTGAAAATAACCAAGCTCTTTGTTATGCCACAGCCAATGAATATTTTTTACACTGTGAATATACTAATTATATAAGTACATAGTTCATTATTTCAGTGGGTACCTACGTTAAATTAAAAATCTCAAGCTTGTCTGTTTTTTTCACAGTCAGATCTGTTGATTCTTATATATTTAAATTTTATTTTAACTTTGTACATGAGCGTATAAAAACCCAACGTTATCTGACACTCCGATTGCATTCCAAGGTGTCCCAACTCACCCCATTTTTAACAAAATACGAGTTATGATAAAATAGACTATGGAATATCTGGAACAGGTATCAGGATGCCATTGGGTACCTACAGGCTACTTTACAAAAAGTCCTTTTGGAAATACCACAGTGAAGATAATTATGATGACCGAGATTCATATGCATTGATATGTTACTCGTATAAAACAATCCAAAACGCCGTAAAGTCTGTAAATGCATTAAAAATTTTACCTTCCATCCGGCTGAAGAATTGCTATCGCCCTTGTCCTTGAAGTATGGCACGTTTTGGACCATCCACTCGTAAATCTGAGACAGGGTGAGTCTGGTGTCAGGAGCTGAGGTGATGGCCTGGGTAATGAGATCGGCGTAGGAGAGGTTCCCCCACGCGTTGCGGCGGGAAGAATTCTTCTTGGTGCTGACTGATGAAGAGGGAAGAGGCGGTGCTCCTGAAAGAGACACATATTTGTACCCAACGTAAAAAAGACGTCAAATGTGAAAACTAATACATAATTATGACGTATACATTAATTATTATTTTGGTAATTATTATGGTTTGAAAAATAATATTAAGTAATTTTCTCGAGTACCTAATTTTAATACTTATCATATATGTACATCTAACCATAAAAAACTATATCTAATAAGTATATATATACACTGAAAATCACCGAATGCAAAAATGCCTGTGTATTTATTTGTATGCGTGATAGCACAGTAAAAAATACAGGCAAAATGACGAAGTTTAGGATATCGAATATAATAGCTAGCTTCCAGGGTACATGTCAAATTAAACTGACCAGACTTAAGTTGATCGTCCACCGCCAGCTAAACTACGTAAAAACTAAAATAAGTGAACGAAGCCGAGATAACCTAGGAAATTATGTAGTCCGTCCTCCTAGAAATAAGCTAAAACTGCGTTAGTGATAGTAAGATCGTCTTACACAACTAAGTTGTTCGACATAGTTTTTTTTAATTATTTTTCTAATGTGCCTCTGGGCAATTTTACGTAGCTTAGCTGGTGTATTTTGCGGTGGACGCACATGTATGAAAAACTGGCTCAACTATGTAAGCTAAGCTAAACTAACTTAGTTTATTTGGCGGTGGGCGATCGGCTTTATTTTCAGAACTGAACTCCTGACCTAGGCTTAAAAAGATTATGAAACACGAAACTGTATAGAGAGAAAGACAAATTCCAAAGAATAAACAAATACTGTCGTTCGCAAATCTGAATGTTTGTAAACAAACTGTCGTGAGTTTTAGTTAAGGTGACACATATTTTTCACGTGAAGAATCTAGCTCTGTAGTATTTAATATAACCAGATTGCTATCTTGTCTGTTCTGTACACGTCACTATACATCAAACGACTCGTATATAGCTAACACAAGGTTAACCCAACAATAAAATTAATGTGGATTTTATTCAATTCAGGCGGAAATAATTTACTTATCACTTATGATATTTTTGCCTCTGAAAACTCATCCAGTAGGTTATTCTTTTTCATACTGATAGGTTCATAAAAGCTCCAGGTATTACGGCATTGGTCGCCATTGTCATCATACACAGTTTATTATTGGAAACTGCATCAATAGCATTGGATATTGGAGCCCCAAGTCAAAGAACATTTCCTCGAGTTTGGAGGTACATATAATAATATGGGACAACATCCATACAAGGTCTTCAGGCCCCAAACTAGGCGGAGCCCGGGTTAAACTATAGTCGCCCGGTACCCGCGGGGAGGGGGGAGGGGGGGCGGAGGGGGGGGGGAGGCCTTTAGTTTTTGAGTAATAATTTTTTTAGTACTTAACCTCACTTTCGGCTATATCAGTATTTTTTACCTATTTTTTGTTTCACACCTAATCTATTAAGGCGGTTCGCTTCTGGCACTTCGCCGGCCGCTGCCGCGGCACGCTCGCTTCGCTCGCTCGGCTCGTGCGTTGTTTGTCATGTTCTAACCTAACCTAACCTATTTTTTGTTTCACACCTAACTTATTAAGGCGGTTCGCTTCTGGCACTTCGCCGGCCGCTGCCGCGGCACGCTCGCTTCGCTCGCTCGGCTCGTGCGTTGTTTGTCATGTTCTAACCTAACCTAACCTATTTTTTGTTTCACACCTAACTTATTAAGGCGGTTCGCTTCTGGCACTTCGCCGGCCGCTGCCGCGGCACGCTCGCTTCGCTCGCTCGGCTCGTGCGTTGTTTGTCATGTTCTAACCTAACCTAACCTATTTTTTGTTTCACACCTAATCTATCAAGGCGGTTCACTTAACATTGTATTATATAACAACAATAACATATCCAGTCCGTCTCAGAGTTATGTTGATAGATGAGAAAAACTTAATGTTAAAGGGCTAGGAGAGACACAATTAAACAAACATTTTAATACATTACTTGTTTATTTCATAAACATGTTTAATTGCTTTCATTAAATGTACAAAAGAGTCTCTTTTATATTTATACACGTCTCTTCGCCACAAATATTCAACAATTATATCACTAAAGTTTTCTGGGTTGTTATAATTTTGTTTTTTGAAAAACCTCTTCACTGCTCGCCACTGGGATTCTATTCTTTGGGTGTGGATTCCATCTTTACCCACAAATGGGTTCTCTGGGTCTGAATGATTCACTTTTTTGTGTATGTATCCATATTCAGACAGACAATCGTATGCCCGCCAACAATCGGTGTGGATTGTTGTTCCAGGTAAAACATGCTTTTGAATTAAAGGTATGAGAGTATCAGCATCTCTTTTATTGTCCGGGCATACTTCCAATCTTAAGTCTTCAGACCCATCTTCTATTAATCCCAGCACCCAGTGGCCTTCAATGTGACGTCCTTTGTTATATTTCCTTTTTCCAAATTTACTTTCGTCTATTTGCACTATTTTCCCACAGCCTCCAATTTTACCGCTGTAAAGATTTTGTTTTTCCAAATAAAATATCACAACTACTTCTCTGCAGTAATTAAACCAATCGGCTATAGTATTTGGGCTTAAACATTGCTTCCTTTCTTTTTTATAAGGGTCTTCGTGAACTGTTTGGTCGTAGGTCCATCCTTGTGAGTATGCATATATAAGATAGTAAACATGCATTATGTCGATAGCAATATTTTCGAAAAATGTGCCAATTCTGCGAGAGATCTTGGCACCGCCGCCCGATTTAGATTTGCATGATCTTTTTGAGCACACAAATGTACCAAAACTTGTGCATCCGCATGAGTATGACACTTTCATGGATGTCCTGTGGGTTCGACACCGTTTCTCAGTTGGTATGAGACCTTGGTCTTCACTATATTTGATGCATTGGTCTTTAGTGCCCAATTTTCGCACAACGTCAGTTAAATTCCAATGATCAATCACTTCAGTGACGCAAAGTTTTCGTTTGGTTATAAGCTCGTTGTCGTCGTCGTCATTACTCGAAGAAGGTCCGGCGACAGGTTCAACGGGCAGATCAGGAGCCGAAGAAGGTCCGGCTACAGGCTCGACGGGCAGATCAGGAGCCGAAGAAGGTCCGGCAACAGGTTCGACGGGCAGATCAGGAGCCGAAACCGCGTCCGCTTCGGGTATTGTACTGTAATACTCCATTACAGCCAAGTGCAGTCCAGTTTTCAAGCCAAGTTCAAGTCGTAGAGCAATCCAAACAAATCCGGTAAGCAAGCCAAGTTTCAAGTCGTCGCGCAATCGAAGGAAGTCCAGGGAAAAAGCCAAAGTCGTAATAAAAATCGAAAAACAAGAGAGCACACATTCACGAAACTACGAGAGAAACGGAATGAATGGATGACAGTCCATCTGTCAGTAAGACAAAATGGCGCCTTTTTTTTTTCTTACGTTTAACGATAACGATACGTTTCGTTTAACTCAGTTTGACAACTTAATTTGACAACTTAATATTGTACCATTTTCTCAACATTGCGTTCCATTTCACTTTTTTTTATCAAATTTTAATTTAATCATAATTAATTTAAACTACGTTTCCGGCAAAAAAAAATTGCTGGAAGGGCTTCAGGTGGACCCCAATGATACCCCTAAACTCGCACCTTCATCAAAATCAGGTACCGGACGGCTATAGCCAACCCTTAATATAGACATGTTCATTGTTCATGCATACAAAAATGTTTGACCTATCCGGGGATCGAACCGGGACCAGCGGCATTGAAAGCAGGTTCACTACCAACTGCGCCAACCGGGCAGTTGGTATAATAACACAGACATGACATGTGTCAAATTATTTTTGTATTTAGAACGCGTTTTTCGAAGAGAACATTCGGTTAACAATAACATGTTTATAAATACCTATCTAATTAATCCTGCGAACGTTTAAAAGCTGCACACGAAAACTGTTATTTTGCCTTTGCTTTATTTTTAAGCGGTAATATTTACAAGCGTTCATTTTTGTGAGATTAAAGTGCAAAGTATAAGGTAAGAACACGAATATGGCGCTAAGTACTATAATTCATTAATTTATATAACTTAATGTTATTATAAAATGTTTTTGATCGTATTATCCCAGATATTATGTAATTAGTCTACGACTATTAAGAACTTAATATTACTTCTAAGTAATGTGTTCTGACTTTTTATTTTCTATATTTTTATCGTAAATTGATTTCATTTCTGTTATTCGGTTGACATATTATTCTATTTATTTTTTTATTTTTTAATCGCTGTATTATTGTTGAATCAACTCAGGTCAAGAGATATAAGAAAGCCATAGTAGAGCTACAATAGCGATACCTGATACTGACAGTGATAAAAACATGGTAAATAAGTGAAAATTAACTCTCTCCTCATATTATATTTAAATTTTGACGTGTAACTGAATTTTTACCAATAAAGTGATTATTGATTATCCTGTCCTTGCGCTAAGGATCCCTATAAAACACATTTTTTGGGTAACGTATTTAAAGAAACCCTTTGAGCGAATGAGACTAGCACTCTTTAAACAAGAAATTTTGAGGTACGGCTGTATAACAATGTGTGATAAAAGATCAAGGGAATTAGAGTGCATTGCCCTTCACACGATACAATTGTGGTGGTAGTACCATGTCGAAGCTAAGACGCAGAGTAACTACGTGATCTATGAGTAGGTTTCGCAGAATTAGCCCATTACGTCCCCACTGTGACACGGGCCTTTGGTCTAATAGCAGTAGTACGGTTAACGGAACTATTGCGATTTTCCTTTGGCAATAGTCCGGTTGGTACAAAGCACCGAAATCTTACAGCCGTATTTATAAACAAGCAAAAGTAATTACAAACGATTTTAATTCTATAGAATTTGCCGGAAGTTGGAACTATCAAAAGCTAGAATTCTTAGCCGAGTAATAGTCACCATTTCCTTTGCTTAAGCAATGATAACACGTACATTTTTCGTTCAAAAAAGTGAAGTTGTATAAAAATGACATTCGCACACAAGTCTGAACTGTGAAGGATCTGTTAAAAATAAAATTCCATGACAACAACCTAATATAAGTGTAAAAAGATACATCCAATTTTGATAGGGTTATTTTAGTAACGTTCATTGCTCGACTATTGAATAAGATTTTGTGTGGAAGTATTCTATCGTTAAGTAATTACTTTATTAAGAAATTACTGTGCAACAAGTAATTACTTGTTTATAAATACAAGTGTTAATACTCTGTAGTAGCAGTAGTTCGGATGCTAGTCCGGTTGACCGAACTAGCGCATTTTTAATGGTAATAGTCCGGTTGGTTACTCTGTAGTAGCAGTAGTTCGGATGCTAGTCCGGTTGACCGAACTAGCGCATTTTTAATGGTAATAGTCCGGTTGGTGAGCATAGAAATCGCACACCCCCAACATTTTCATTATGACCTTATTTTTTTTTTTTGTTGACGATTGGTTGCAATTATAAGTAAAATTAAATTAAAGTACACAATGTTAGCTTCCTAAAAACCCATAATGTTTGGCCTAGACTTTCAAAATCATAACAATGGCAACTAAACAATAGAATGCCCTAAATTTGCTCGTTTCAGGTAGAGCGGTTTGTGGGACTTTGAACAGGTATAAAATGATAAGGGATTCGTAAGCACAACCGGGTTTGTGCTTACGAATGGTATGCTTTTAAATTATTTATTTTCTGCAGGTGTATCTAATTTTGACTAAGTATAACATACCCGTACATATGGGCTTTATAATTCGTGTTATTTATGTATTAATAATTTCAGCAGAAAGAATTATCTATAAATCTTTTTTTGGTCTGCGGTTAAAATATTGTGCGAAAAAAGGTAGAATAATGCAACATTACGATACAAGAATTGAAAATAAGGTATAGTTTTAATATTATTTTGACGGTTTAACTTACGCGCTACAACAGTCAGGTGTTTCGACCCTGCGATCAGTGCTTTGTGGGCTTTTGTGTTAGCGAATTCTCGTAAGTCTTACGTTATAGTATCGTTGATGAGTACAGTACAAACTATGAGTTATATGTACCACATTTGTACTAGATAAATGATAGCGTGTACTGTATACGTCAACGGTGCGTTTACGGTACGGTTTCGCAAATTTTCGTGCTAGGCCTAAAGTACAAGCGCGGACGTAGCGTAGCAGAGTGCGCGAGTGACCTATGATGAAGTGACCTGGAAGATCACTAAACCGGTCGAGAATGTCGAAATACTCGACTGTACCGCGTAGACTGTAAAAAAATACAACGTCTTATACTTACTAAAGTTTCAATAAAGTGTTTACCTTATTGAAACTTTAGTAAGTATGTTAGTCTGGTTTTTAGTTTTTATTATTGTTTCTGTTAATTTTTATCCTTGTTTAATTGCAAAATTGCGTTATTTAATGTATTGTTAGTTTTATCCTTGTGTTAATGTTTTGAGAAGAAATACCTAACTAATATAGTTCTGTTATTTAAGTATGTGGCTAAAATATTGAATGCATGTTATTATATTTCAGTTGTATTAAAGCTCCACTTCAATATGATGTTAATTTTTGACACTATCTGGGGGCACGGCAGTGCCCCCGCCAAGTCAAGCTAAAAAGTGGTACGGCCGTACCATACTTTTGCCGAAGCAGTTCAGGCTATTTTCGACCCCCTATAACTGCGTTGTGGATAAAACTAGAAGCTTGATTTTTCAGTAACCTATTTTATTTAAAACATAAAAGATTTTTTATATTGACTAGCAAACCCTGCGAACTCCGTTTCGCCACCAGACGGCTTCGTTTTATGTAACATTTTGTTTGGTGCCATCTACTTAAAATATTGGTTTGTTGTACATGCTATGTATCAGAGATGGCGCTGTATGTGAAAAAAGATTTTCCCGCTTTTCTTTTTAAAATTTTCCTGAATTTTCTTTACTATAAACCTCACGGAGCCCGAGACCTTTCCAACGAATGCAAAACCGTGGAAATTGGTTCGTGCGTTCTGGAGTTATAGCGTCAGGAAGGAAAACCCGACTTATTTTTATATAGTAGATAGATGTGCTTACTATAAGATATTGTTATGTTAGCTTCTTATGCAATAACTTAAGAAAGAAGGTCCCTTAAATAGGGACTGAATAAATTAACCGACTTGCTTTTACATGGATCTCAAAACGTTTTACGGTAGAATGACAAACAGTTACTGAGTTGCGAGACTTGGTTTTTTTCACAAGTTCTGTTTTTGATGGATTATATTTTCTGGTATGGTTTATGATTTGGTTTGTTTCTAGCTATGTCTATATATTTTATGATCTTTATAACTATGGTTTTTTGTTTAATTTCTTCATCCAATTTGTGATTGCTACTCTAGAACTATCCTTTTCTATCACTTATTCGTTCCTGACCAAAGACACTCAACATGTAAATTTTAAAAGATATTTTTGGTTCTCCGGCGTATTTTCTCTTTTTAGATTTCATCGCGCAATGAATCGCCAGGCATAGTCCTCTCCATGGCTCATTGTGTGAAGACTCTGCATATTAAAAAGTCTACAATCAAAGACCACATCTCAGATCTTATGTCTCACTTTAGTAAAAGAAGATCATTATGCATATTTGTTTTAGATGACACGAAGTATAATTTTCCTAAATCTGTCCATTCGATAGGATTCTTCAAAAAAACTGTATGTCGAAATGATCCTAATTGGACGGTCTGCTAGAGGTTGCCATAGTAATTTTCTTGCACTATCAGTGCAATTATTTTAGACCGACCGAGTACGAAGCACGAGCAAAGCATGCAATAGCATGGGCAAAAAAATTTTGTACTATCCGTTCGGATGTCCAACTATTCTTCTCTAATCGCATTTCTCAACACTCTCGTGAAATTTTGTGAGCAGGTTCAATAATTATATAGATTTTTGGTGATTCTGATTTTGTAAACATTTCAAAATAAAATAAAATCCATAGGTTTTTACTATCCTAAATAAAACTAGATGGCGTTGGCAATCCTTAAACCACGCAAGCGTTTCTCGTGCGTTTTTAACTATCCCAAAATGGAACTAGATGGCATTAGCAATCCTTAAAAATGAAAATGTTTGTCGCAGGAGTCATGAAAAGGTACTCTTTCATCGTTTTTGGGTCGTTTAGTTCGTATTCGTAGTTTCATATGCCTTTGTTCTTTTAATTTATATTCGTTATGTTGGTGTAAATGTATCGTTATATATAATATAATGTTTTTAATCGTTGTGTGTATTTTAGACGTGACGTGGCTTTGTTTGTGTCCTACAATCTCATATGTATACTATTTATTTTGCAGCATATTCTTTTGGATGGGCTGCCTCTTTATGTTTCGGGCTTAATGTATAAAGACATATCAAACTCCTTCTGCGATTCGAAGAATGACTAAACGATTTGCAGATTATACAGGTCGAGATTGTTTAAGGATTTTGTTTTCAGGTGGTGAATATTCTGTTTAAGCTATGCAAAGACATACTCGTGAGGTCTACAGTTCGGAGAGCCGCTAGTATATAATTGAATGACGAGACTGGAACATCGTCATTAGCAAGCGTTAATGCTGGTAGTGCTAGCACTACGCTTGCTTATAACAGTTGCAGTGCCGCTTATAGCTTACATCTGAAGTATTACGTAGTACTTAATTACGCTCGTCACCCTAATAAATTGTTCAACCAGTAATTTACCTTGCTGCAGTATATTCACACCCTAACACAGTAATGCGTACACACTATAGCTTCAATTCAGAATATCGGGCTCTACTAGGTTCTGCTAACCAAGGCAGCCTCCTGCACAAGAGTTTTTTAAACCTGAACTAAATTATCCAATTCTGCTTACACCAAAATTAATCCGATAGAAAGCTATCCGACTTGCAACCTTCGACGAAGTTCTAGGTTCTGAAGCCTTGTGTCGAACAGCTGGTGAAATCGTCTACGATCATATTGGCTCTTTTTTCAATAAATTCGAGTATCGCAAGCTGGTACTTGGATGATCCATCCCAAAAGTGAGAACAGTGCTCTTACTACAACAGTACTACTACTACAATAGTACTCCTACTACTACAAGATCGGATTTGTACGTGGTACTTGATTGAACAACTCAACAGTCGAAAGAAGATCGAGTCTGTCAGCTACAGAAATAGATACATTCTGAAAAGATGAAAGGTGAAATTTATTTCTTTTCGCGAAAAACAGAAACACCTAAGTGGCATTGAACCTGTCCATATTGGCATCGCTCCATTCGGAGAATACATGTAACGACAATATCAAACGCTTGGCCATCGTTTCCCTCACGGATCGAATTTGTGCTCCACTAGTTCGTTCATTGGATATATTACCCTCTACGACCGTGGCATCTGTAACCCCAAAGGTGCCGAGCTTTAGCAGATCATTAATGTGCAGCAAAAAAGCATTGCAGAGAGAAGCAACCCTTGGGGGACTCCGCTATTTATAGCCAATTGATCAAAAGAGTGGCCACATGTATCGATTTATCTCTCAAGAAGTCCGATATCAAAATACAGATATCAGTGGGTGAGTCGTACGACTGTTGAAAGCCTTCGAAACGTTAAGGGAAGCGGCGCACTTCCAGAGCGCCGGCACTTATTATGTAATGAGAGACACAAAAGACGTATCAGTGCAAGAGTGAGCTCTTGCACACAGGTCTTATGTACTATAACTGGAATGCTACACAAAGTTGGCTTTGTCGTCCATATTTTGGGGGTTTTTTCGTACCTCAGTCTGACAAATATTTGACATGACAGTATCACTCGTTGGGAAACTCGGAGATATCTTGCTTGCAGTATCTAGAGGCGAAGATTCCACTAAAAGAGAACGAATAAGTTGGCTTTCTTTTCTGCTATGTGAGCCAGCGACCTATCAGGTTTCAGCTGATTTTGCCAGGGACCATAACGCTTTAGTACCGGTTTTGTAAGAAGCCAATTTGTTCCCAATCCGGCAGATGTAGTCAAATCGAGACTTCTGAGAGCCTTTTTGAAAGACTTAACAGCTTTGCTTTATTCCTTTCAGATAAGCCTTTATTTCACGGCTTTGAGCATCAACACAGGCTAGGTACGCCTTATGCTTTACTGCTTCAGCAAGTCTACACTCAGCCCCAAACCAAGGTTGTGCCCTACCTGACCTAGCTACATCGTGAAATGGAATGATATATTCCGTTCCCTGATATATAGCACATCCATTATAGCAACCGCATAAATTGAAGCATCGTGGAAAAAAATCGTCGATTCTGTGATCTTTGTGAGTGCAGCGTAGGAGCAGATCTTAAAATGAATGTGATCTTAGAATGAAGACCAAAGTTATGGTTATTTCAATAACGCTACTCTACAACCAGTGGTGACTGTAGCAGGCCAAACATTGGAAAGAGTACGCAAGTACTAGTACCTGGACACGTGGTTGACTCAAGAGTGGGACAGTGATTCGGAAATTAAAACCCGCATAGAGATTGCGCGTAGTGACTTTGGCAACATGAAAAGCGTACTATGTAATTGCAGACTAAATATCTCACTACGCACGCGCCTTCTTCATTGTAATATCTGGCCGATACTTCTATACGAATGCGAGGCCTGGTCTATAAAAGATCAACTCATGAAACGTATAGAAGCATTCGAGATGTGGGCCTACAGGCGCGTGATCGCGATTTCCTAGACCACAGAGTTAACAACGTGGAAGTACTACGGCGAGTTAGATAAGCACACAAACTTTTGAAAACCGTCAAAGAAAGAAAGGTAGCAAATTTGGGCCATGTACTTAGACATGCATTTGACAGATATTGCCTTTTTCAGTTAATAATGATGGGAAAAGTTGCAGGAAAGAGACGAGCTGGTCGCAGGAAGAAATCATGGCTACGAAACATCAAAGAGTGGACAGGGATTGCGAATGCCGCTGAACTTTTTCGCCTCGCCAAGGATAGAGACGAGTGCGGTAAGATGATTGCTAACCTTCATTGATTGAAGAGGCCCCGAGAGAAGAGAAGAAGAAAAAAACACACAAAGAATGAACGCATTTCATCCTAATCTACTGACTTACACCACATCCGCCGGGGCCCGCTAGGACTGAAATCGGGTGGAGAGTAGACAGATACAGATTTCACTAGACAGTGGTCAGAACTACCTAAAGGCTCTTGCCTTGGTTCTTCACTTATTTGGGCACTGAATCGTCCCTCTTGTTCTGTAAATAATTTTGTCCATGTTGTTGGAGTGAAAACGTCTTTAGCCGCGAGCGATTTTTGTAGGGGCAAACTTTTGTTCGCGATACTGACTTGCTTGTGAACTTTGCACTTTTGTCGGCAGTCCACTATAACTGCATATTTCTTTAGTGCATTTACAGCATCAATCCTAAAATTATTTATAGGCAAGTAAGGCAGTTTCTTGCTACGAGTATATGATTTGAATTCTTTATGAAAACAATCACAATACAAGTCTGATTGTTCTTAGTGAATCGTTGAAACAATTTTTTCGATAAGACTTGTTATTTAAACAGTTTTATTTAAGTATTTATGCACGATCATTTATGTTTACTTCGTTTTCGTATACGTGTAAAAACCGATAAGAAACGGCCTAATACTGTAAGCCTACTTGAATATTTTATAACATATATATTATGTGAAATAGTCTATATTTACTTAATGTTTTGCGTTCGATTGACTTAGCGTTGCGTTATTTAAAATTTTTGAAATGTACCTAGGTATAAGTGTGTTTTATTTTTATCCATAGGAGAGAGATATGGAGGTAGATACGAATCAGATAGGATAGTTAATGGATAGATGATAGATTTGTGAGCCCACGCTCTCGTGTGAGCACGCTTAGTTGGTGAAATTTAAATACGATGTATTTACTCTTTAGGGGAGACATCATGTATTTAAATCTTAATAAACATTTATGAGCGACTAATATTACTTTTTATTGGCTTATCTCATTTTATAATGATCGTTACACGCCACATCTTGAGTAAGTCACTTCTATTTATCAAGAGAGGATGTCTTCATAACTCTTTCATTCATTGACGTCTTCAAATGTCTCATGAAATGAAACTCGTACACATAATTATAATAAGAGTGCGAGAAGCTGATGACGGTGGTTATAATATTAAGACATCTGTTTAGACGTACGATATATGCCTACGTAATATCATGAACGGTGAATACGTGAATTCTCGTATCGGTGCAAAAGCGGTCATACGTGAATTTCCGTGTCTTTATTTGTACGAGTACATGACATTTGAATCGGATACAACTTATAGCCGGTTTCCATATCCTTTCTTCGGGCCGTATACCCTATTAGAGAATTTAGTATCTGTTTAAATACAACTGTACAATTTATAAATCTGATGGGAAAAAATTTAGTTTTTTTTTTAAATCAAATGTTACGTTTTGCATACAAGTTCGAGCCAAACATCGCAAGGAGCAAAATAATTCCTATAAATGGTGGAAGGAATTTATTTATATACTTAAAGTATAAGATTATATATATAAATATATTGTGGCGACCCTTGACCGAAATGCTGGCACCTACTTTGAGCGAAAAGTTGCCAGTTGAAAAACATTGCCATCCAGCAGGTTGCCAGCTTTTAGCCTACTTTTCCCCTCACCATGGGGCTTAAATATAACTTTTATTTATACTTTTAATATTCTGTAAATATTTTTGAGTTTTTGAGTTTGATATTATAGTGGGTATGAATATGATAAACGGAATATTTTATTTTCTTTCATCATCCTGACATTATTAATTATTAACAAGATATAGGTATTATACACATATGTATAGGATAAGTACATTTATAAAAATGACTAACAAACACATTCATGATCAGATAACTTGCCATTTTCGTCTTTATAATTGTTTTAAAGACTTTGATTAAAATCATGTGTACTTAGGTCAAAATGCTCCTTAACACTTACTTTTATAATAAATATAACATTAACTTGTACATAGGTGTCAGCTTTAAAATAATATGCATGATTTTCTAGAGATTAAACTTAAACATTTTATATACCTATCACCATCTGTGTTGTATTATTCACATGTGCTAAACGGCCATTCACATTTTCATGTTTAGTGAGAACCGCTTGTTTACAATTCTTTGTTTATTATTGTTCTACATTGAATAGACGCCATACTTTACTTTTCAAAAGATAACCTTCCAAGGGAATTCATATTAATCGGCTTTTCCTTTTAGGACAGGTACTATTGGTGTTTACGTGCGTTTGTTGTGATGTGAACAGACAACGCACTTTTTATTACACGATTCGTAAATGGCATTATCACACATTCCGTCTTATTTTGTTTTGATATTTGCATTCGAACACATTTATGATTTATCAAGCTATTTGCATATTCAATATTGTTGTAATACACGTTTAATCGGTATTTCTATTTGAAGTAAGTGATTTTTTCTCATATTTAATTTTCTTTATCAGTGGCTGTAAAAACCTTGGTGAGCCTCCGCATTAATTTATATGTAAAAAATATTCACATATTAGGTATGTACCTATGCACAAGGTCGTTATTATACAAATAACGTAGGTTTATAGTGTAGCTTGTGTTTTATTGTAAGCGAGATCAAGATTTCAATCTATTCATGAAAATTGTATACCTAGTAGGCGGATGTGTGTGACCAGAAGTTGTTTGTTTTTATGTTACGCGTGTCGAGTTTTTCACTCTAGAATATTTTTGCATAAGAGACCGCTGCGTTTGTACCTATGCGGAGTATGTGGGTCATAGAAGTAGGTATCGTTATCATAAAATTGGCTATAGGATTACCTAGAAGAATGTTTGAAATATAATTACCAGTCAGATTCTGGTTAGAATTCTTCTTGGAACCGCCGTCATCAGTAGGGTCGACGTAGTTGTCAGGCCTTGGCAATGGCCACGTGTTGGAACGTTGGCGCGTCTGCGGCTCGAAGCCCACCTCCGTCAGCTCGTTCAGAGGACCTAGCTCGGCCATCGTACCGTCCAGCTCCGTCTGAGACGTCCACGGGCTCGGGTACCCGGCGCTCCCTTGAATAGACATCTCGTCGACTATAACTACTATACAGCAAGCAGTGGAATTTTTCGGTACGTGTGCCGATTGAAGGGGCTCAGCGGCGCGTGCCGACACCGGCCGTTACCATTACACTTTTCTATTTTTTTTACCGATTTCTTTCTATTTCCAGAAGAGTCGGATCAGGCTGCGATCCGCAGAGGTTATCTCACTTCTCCTTATCGGCTCTGTTATTCGAAGCCAATAACATGTGGCGTCTCGCTAACGTTCATAAACAGCTATGTGCGTTGAGAACGTCGGCCGTCGGGCCGCTCCCGAGAGGCGATTTTCGCTAAATATAAGCGCGGGCGAGGCGGGGGCGGGGCGCAAGCAAACCACGTGAGCGACTACGCGCCGATTTTCCAATTCATCACTGGCGGGCTACAGGCGCGATAACCTTGTAACGTGGCTCAAATCGGTCCGAAACACTGAGTATCGTATCGCCTACGATCGTCACTGTCTTCGAACGTAATGTCCCGAAGAATTCACCGCTGCGCAAATTCTACCGGCCTTCTAAGTTCCTTTGACACTTTACAACTTTTCCACACTGATAAGAGTTATCACCGAGTCCTTCGGGGGTACGGGTGTGCGGTTGAACTGTGCGGGAGCGCGGGAAGGGCGGCGGGCCGCCGGGAACGGTTCGCGGAGTCCACGCGGTCGGCTACGATAACTGCGTAATAAAGTGGAGAAACGCGCGTGGCGCGGCGATTCGTCCTCGGCCGCGAGCGGTCGCACGTACACTGAACTGACTGAACCAGTGCGAGTCGCGAGGCGCGTCGCTCGTGCGAATTCCGCTGTTGGGGCGCCGCGCTGGCCGGCTGCCGACGACGCCGCTATCACCCGCGTTCCGAGGCGCGGGAGGCGGAGGCGTCGAGCTGATAGAGCAGCGTCGTGTGACCGCGCCATCTCGCCCGCACTCCCAACCAACCACGCACGCTACCACGATCTCATTTTTATAATGGTCTAAATTCTTTTTTCACATTCGACGCGTGTACGAGCGTCGAGCCCTCATGAGACGACCTTGAGCTCGGCGCGCAAACTGTTATGGCAACGCGTGCTGGGTACCTCTGGCCGGTGCACGGGGCATGCCTCATTATTGTTTATCAACGTTTACTATTTATAGTATACATATAGATGCCCACTTCTACCTACTTAACGCGCACCTCACGCGAGTCGTGTGTGCCACTGACGAGTCAGTAAATAGACGCCATTACATAGGTACCTATACACTTATTTATTTTGCAGTGATAAACGAATTTGTAAAGCTGACGCCCGAACAAACTACGTTATGAACTAAGTACCACGCATCAAATTCTATAGGTGAATTTATAGTTAACTATTATTTAGTACACAGTAATAAAATTTACCGCAAATTTATTAATCTTCCTACTATCTGCGTTCACATAAAGATTATTATTACTGTAGAAAAAAACCAATGACGTCACTTAATTGGTAAATAACGTAGATCGCGTAAACTCAATCAAAACAATTACGCAGGCTATGACAGGAAGTGTCGCCTACGAAACCCGTAGCCAACGCAACCGTAGCGTGTGCTTCTACGAATCCGTAGAGCTACGAAGGATCAAAATGTCCTTTTATGGATACCCTGTTTCCGATTATCTTCTATAACTTACAACTACATTGTAATTATTTAAAAAATGATTGAATAAATTCGATTGTATTTTCACACATGATATTACATAATATAAACTGTATGATCGTTATTTTAAGATGTATAATGTAATTTTATCGATAATATTAATTTAGAAGAATACAATTATCTTAGAATAAATCTAAGACGTCAGCCTTTGCTGACAATAACAATTCGTGCGATCTAAGTTAATTTAAAGATGTCCGAGCAACAAAAACTAATGGACATAGAATCTATAGATATCATACATACATCATACATACCAACAACGCAAAATATATAAATGAAACCTTAAGTGCTTTTTCAACCCTATGAAAAATTTGCAAGCATATCAAGCCCTAAAGATTGTTTCCTAATTCTGACCAAAATGTTTACTATCATGATTCTAGGAAACCATTGAGATAATAGTAAGTTAAACAGTACCTACATACCCATAATTGTTCTTCATTGAATGTAACGACCGCTCGAATGAAAGGTGTAGGGATGTAGGGTCATAGATTTCGAGGGTAACCTTTGGGCCCACAATTAAAGGCCTTCAATGAGTGTATTACAGAAGATTAATTGAGTTCAGGTGTCTAACTCCCTTGTAAAAGTGTACATTATAATGTTACTTTATTTAATACTAGCTGGTGCCCGCAACGTCGTCTGCGCATGATTAGAACTTCGAATAGCTTATCATCTTCTCCAAAGCCATATCTATCTTTATACTAAAATTTCATAAAATTTTTACATATTTATATGAATAAATTTAAGCACTAAGTAAATCAATTAATAAACATTAATAATAAAATACAATACATACGTACATGCAAATAAAAATAATTACCATGAAACCAACTGTCATTACATTTTATCATCCTTGACGGTTTTTGTGTTACATTTCATCACGCTTGACGGTCGCCGAGCATGTCTAGTGTACCGAGCTGTCAAAATAATAGCGTGCTTTTGACTATCAGAAACTGACACAAACTTTGACAGAGATGTCATCTTTACGATCTTAACGTTGGCCGAGATATTGTTATTTTGTCTATGCTGTGCCCTAGAATATTACGCTTTTTCACCCGCGTGGTGATTGATGATGATGATGATGATGGAAAGTATACTATGTGTTAATTCCAGCGCCCAATCTACCTCCATACCATACATGATCAAAATTGGCTCCGTCGTTTGAGTGTGAAAGAGTAACAAACATCCACACATCCATCCATACTCATAAACTTTTGCGTTTATAATATTAGTAGGAAGTAAGAAAGACACCGTAAATAGGTAAGAAAAATACCTGATTCATGTAAATGTTTCAAGTTTATTACATACTTATGATTTAAGCTCGTTTAGTATACGTAAATGCATGCCACTAAGCCCACTAATCTTAGAAATTCTTTGTGAAGCTATGTTTTATTTTGTAAAAATGTCATAATCATCATAACCTGAAACACTGGGAGCAAAGTGGCATATACCGTGAGTTAATTCATATTTAGTTTAAGTAACAATAATGTTTTATGAGATAATTGATTACCCATTTACACATACAGAGACATTCCTAAGTATTATTGTTAAACAAGGCCAGAGAAGACATGTTATAATTACGAGTATTTCAGAATCAATATCTGCATTTTATTGTATATCTAGCCAAAATAGACTAATGTTATCATAGGTACATTGTGGTAATCACTAATCCTTGCACAAGCTGGCATGCTTGCCTACTTTTCAAAAGAATTCCTGAAAGTGCAGGTTGCAAGATTAAATAAAAATTTACAAGTACTTTCGTTGTAAATTGAAATATTTTTTTTATTAAAAGAACCCTTTATAGTTCGTCTGGGGTAGCCCTGATACCAAACGTTTTCTACCGTGAATCAGTAATGTTCGCAATACTGAGTTTTGGTTTGAAGGGTATGGTTGCTGGCGAAATTACAGGCACATGAGATTTTACAACTTAATGTCTCAGGGCGCAGTGCAGTTCGTCATTTGTGAGGAAATGCATCTGTTCTAGGCTGAGATTACCACTTAACATCACATGGGCATCGTGTTTGTAACGTATTCTAACATAAAAAAAAAAACATTTTTAGAATATAAGCATCTAGTAACTTGAACTTTCGAAAATATGAAACCAAACTTAAATTGTATGGAATAAGTAAAAGAACAAGCAATTCGTGTACCTAACCGTTAATAATTAGTTGTTGAAATGTATCTGTAGCCTTAAATATATCTTTAGTCTTGTTAAAATGTTTAAGTATTGACATAAAATAACATTGAGATTAATTAAATATTATTTTAATTGAAGAACAAATGACATTAATGTAAATATTTTAGTTTTGTATGCAATAGATTATTATTTTTGAAATTGTCAATAATAAGAACTATTAAACAACTGAAGGTATCTAAATATATAATGTACTTGATTAAATAATTATTTTTACACCTTTTTAGGTAGAATTTAACGGAAACTTAGCATTAAATACTAGCACTGTTCGTAGGTTACACCCAAAATTCTAACGAACAAGTTTGAATTTTTTTTATAAACAAATTGCCCATGATAGTTGCAGTGGCACACAGAGTTGCTGAAGTTTTGCATTGAACAGTGGCCGTAGCACAAACAATTTGCAAAAAAGTATTTGCATCCTGCCGTGCGATTCTTTAAGAGCAAACATCGTTGCATCTTTGACAACATCCGTGAAACAAATGACGAGATGACAAGAAACGTTGGAAAAACAACCTTATGTACAAGGGCGATATCTCAGAGTATTTGACATCGGTGAGCTCGTCGACGAGCGCATCGACGAATCATTAGAGAATCGCACGGCAGTTTTTACTGTTTCACGTGACCGACTCGACGTTACGTTAAACTTACTCAGTTATTCGTGCAAGACCACTGGACTCCAACACTCGTGATTGGTTAAAAGTGCAACATTTTTTTTTCAGGATCTGTTTGGACGATAGTTATTTAGACATGAATTACGAAAGTCTCTGTCCAAAATCTGTCGTAATTTGTATAAGATTTTTTTCAGCTTTGAAGATCCACTCATAGAATGTTTTTTTTCTGTTGTACATCTGCCATTCTTCAAGCTAAGTAAACATTATATCAATAATCAATAGAAAAAGTACCCCACTTCACTCAAAATCACCTACACAAAAAGAAATAAGGAGTAAATATATTAAAGAGTACATGCAATCCATGTTTCGTCAAGGTTGGTTGAAAAATGCGACACAGGAAGACAAACGAACAACCTATCAATATATACGGACAGATGAAAGTCAATTTGGCCAGTTAAAGCAGAGACGCTTCGCTCGCTGGGTCAATTAAAGCAGAAACGCTTCGCTTGCTCGGTCAATTTTACTACGACCTAATAAAGCGGTGTATACATTATTTTGTACACTTTATGGTTAATAATTCACTACTATTATTCAGAACTTTAAATAAAAATGATAGCTGTTGCTGGTTTTTTTCTCGCCGTAGTTCTTATTGCTTTTTTGGCTATAATAATAAATCAATCTTTCGTCTCCTACCACGATGATTTCAGCATTCGTATATCCGTGGTTAAACTTCAGTATAAAATATTTGGTACTAATCGGCACGTGCTTGTTTATGAACTGATGTGAGTTTGTGAGGTATCCGACAGCAGTAAAGTTTCCTAATTTTGTAAATTTTTCCTTGTACCATATACCCCTAGAAATCAATAAGCAGCGATTTTCCGTCACACTCATTGTAGATAACAAATAATAAGTAGAAATGCGGAAAGAAACAACAATAAACTTATTGATTTACTTTAATTTTCCTATTATTTTTTCCCGAGTTTTACGTTTTGTATTTTCTTCGCCATCACCAAAGTTTTACTAATGCATCCACCACTTTACTAGAACGTAACTTATAATTCATCATTATCAGCCAGAAGACGTCCACTGCTGAACGTATGCCTTCCCCATAGAACGCCACTTGGACCGGCTACTCGCTTCCTGCATCCAGCGATTCCCCGCGGTTTTGACGAGGCCGTCGGTCCACCTATCGGGGGGCCGGCCTACACATAGTCTTCCGGTGCGTGGCTGCCACTGGAAAACCTAAGAACTTATAATTACAATAGAGTGATTAGTCACTGTCTTGAAAAATTATAAATATTATTTTAATTAAATTAATTATATTGCCATTAAAATGGTGGGCTTATTTATCTGTCTGTGACTTGACTCTTACTTCTTGAATACAAGTTTCAGTGTATGCAACTATAAATATTTACATCTCTCATATTCGGTAAGTAGGTCCTTATTACCCCCAAATGGGGCTTGTATGTGACCAATTAGCGCTCTAGGGTAATAATGTATCTAGAAAAGCCCTAGGGCGGTAAGTAATAAAAAAAACACAAATGGGGCTTATAGGTGACCAATTAGCACTCTAGGGTAATAATGTAGCTAGAAAAGCCCTACGGCGGTAAGTAATTAAAAAAAAACACTTCACTCTTTAAAAAAGTTTGCGTACATCTAACCATCATACTGGCAATAGACATCGTGCATTCAGCCCAATGACAAAAGAGGTCGCTTCGCTATTCAGCCTTGTCTTCGTATGAGTATCATCATCATCATCATCAACTCAGCCGTAGGACGTCCACTGCTGAACATATGCCTCTCCCATGATTTTTCAAAAGGACCGGTTGGAAGCAGCCTGCATCCAACGTCGTCCTGCGACCTTCCTCAGGTCGTCTGTCCACCGTTTCGGTGGACGACCTACGCTGCGCTTGCCGGTCCGTGGTCTCCACTCCAGAACCTTTCGGCCCCATCGGCCATCTGTTCTGCGTGCTATGTGCCCTGCCCACTGCCACTTCAACTGGCTAATCTTCTGAGCTATGTCGGTGACTTTCGTTATTCTACGGATCTCCTCATTTCTGATTCGATCACGTAGAGAAACCCCGAGCATAGCCCTCTCCATAGCTCGTTGTGCGACTTTGAGCTTATCTATGAGGCCCATAGTAAGAGACCACGTTTCAGTGCCATAAGTCATCACTGGTAACACACATTAGTCGAAGACTCTTGTCTTGAGGCACTGAGGTAATTTGGACGAGAAGACTTCGCGAAGTTTCCGGAACGCTGCCCAGCCGAGTTGGATTCGACGATTGACCTCTTTCTCGAAGTTGGACCTGCCTAGTTTGACTGTCTGTCCCAGGTAGATGTACTCATCAACAACTTCGAGAACTGAGTTCCCAACTGATATTGGGGTAGGTACAACATGGGCATTAGACATAATTTTCGTCTTATCCATGTTCATCTTAAGACCTACCCGTTGGGAAACTCGATGGAGGCCTTTGAGCATTGTACTGAGGTCTTCCATGGATTCTGCCATGACTACAATATCGTCGGCAAATCGAAGGTGAGTGATGTATTCGCCGTTAATATTGATACCAAGTCCTTGCCATTCCAGAAGCTTGAACGCGTCTTCCAATGTAGCGGTGAACAGTTTCGAAGATATAACGTCTCCCTGTCTCACGCCTCTTTGCAATGGAATTGCCTTCGAACTCTGCTCTTGTACTCGGACTGACATGTAGGCGTTTTGGTACAAACACTTCAGCACTTCAATATACCGATAGTTAATACGGCACCGCTAGAGAGACTCAAGCACTGCCCGCGTCTCGATCGAATCAAAGGCTTTCTCATAGTCCACAAACGCTAAACAAAGATGCAAGTTATACTCTTCGGTCTTCTGTATAACTTGCCGTAGCGTGTGGATGTGATCTATGGTACTATAGCCTTTTCGGAAACCGGCTTGTTCCGGAGGCTGGAATTCATCAAACCTGCGACTGAGACGGTTCGTTATGACCTTCGAAAACAGCTTATAAACATGGCTCAAAAGCGAGATGGGTCTGTAATTTTTAAGTAAAGTGTTGTCACCTTTCTTGAAGAACAGCACCACCACGCTTTTGTTCCATGCTTCTGGTGTTGAACCTTCGAGTAAGACGGTATTAAAGAGCTTCTGAAGGACTTTAAGTACCGGTGTTCCATCCGCTTTCAGAAGCTCAAATGTGATACCGTCATCACCAGGCGCCTTGTTGTTCTTAAGCTGTTTCAAGACCATTCTACTCTCGTACAGGCTGATGTCCGGGATATCTTCGGTATAATGTCGGGTCAGCTTGGCTCTTGGGTCTTTGACCAAGCTGCTCATAGGTTTAGCGACCGAGGTGTATAGCTGTCCGTAGGAACTCTCTACCTCTCCTTATTAGGAGAGATAGAGAGTTCCTACTTCTGCTTTGGTCGACGCTACACTGCCGTCTTCTCTCTTCAGCTTCGTCAACTTGCTTTGCCCAATAGACATGTCTCTCGCAAACACTTTGGAGCCTTTTTTCCGCTCTATCGTCTCTTTAATACGGTTTGTATTAAAGATCCGGATGTCGTGTCGCAAGGACTTCCGTATTCGTCTATTGAGCAGCCTATATGCTTCAGCATCATCCGAAGACTGCAATTTCAGTGAGCGTCGTTCAGCCATGAGGTTGTGGGTATCGTCGGAGAGTTTCTGTGGCCTATCTGTACGGTGGGGTTTAAAGTATTTGGTACTGTATGGACAGTTTCTACTAACCTGTTATTGATCTCGTCCACTGAAGCGATGTTCTCAAGGCAATCGAAGCGATTGGATAGCTCAAGTTGAAAGCTCTCGGGATCTTGAATATGGGCACGAGTGGGTCGGAGCGTAGACTTCATCAGACGAGACCTCTCTAATTTGACATTAATATTCACCGTGCTTCTTACCATTCGGTGATCACTACCGGTTTTAACCCTGTTGATCACGGAAACATCAGTGAATATTTGCCTTTTGGTGATCATAATGAAGTCAATCTCATTTCTCGTGGAACCATCGGGACTCAGCCAGGTCCATTTCCTGTGAGGTGGCTTCTGAAAGAAAGTGTTCATCATAAAGAGTCCTTCTTTCTCCAGGAAGTCGGCCAACCTCTGTCCCCTACGGTTCCGTTGTCCATAGCCAAATTGCCCCACTTTCAACTAATCCTCGCTTCTCTTACCCAACTTCGCGTTGAAGTCCCCCATAACAACTAGAAAGTGCGTTTCAGAGGTATGTATGGCCCGACTAATGTCCTCATACATATCCTCCACCTCATCATCCGGGTGCGACTACGTCAGTGCGTATACCTGAATGACCTTCAACGAATATCGTTTGGATACTCTGAGTATTAGGTAAACGACCCTATTGGAAACGCTATCGATCGTAACTATGTAGTTAGTAAGGGACTTGTGGACGAGAAAACCGACACCACCTTGGGACTGTTGGTCGCCCTCCCGGTAGTAGAGTAGGTTACCTGATTTTAGGGTTATCGTGTCCTCACCCGCTCTACGGACTTCAGATAACCCCACAATGTCCCAGTGTAACTTACTCATTTCTTCTTCCAGCTCATATATCTTCTCGTCTGTCCTCATCGTGCGTATGTTGTGTGTCACCAGGGTCAGTTGTCGTCGTTGGGGGTGGTAGCCGGGCGTCTGCCGGGGATTCTTAGCACCCCCTGCCCCACCGTTACCGTGGCCGCTACCGTAGCCAGGAATAGCGGGGCTGCCGGGGACTGGGGGCCTGGTTCCTAATGTGTCCGTCATTGGGGGGATTTTGCCAATACTCGCCACGCTTGGCAGGCGGGTTGGCGAGCGCAGTTTTGGGGTTTCAATACTTGGAAGGTGCTGCTGCCCACCTTCCGATTGTTATCCCTTAGCAGATTTCTACGCACACACGGGTAGAGTTGGGGGGGTACTATTCTAAGCCGGTACCCCACGGCCCGTATGAGTATAATAGTCATCAATTTTATTTTTGTAATGCCGGTTTTTTTCTACTTACCTCACAATGGAGATGTAAAGCAGAGTAGTTAGCTCGGGTGTAAGCATCAATTGCAGCCCGAGATATTTGATATTTAGGCGCACGAGCGTAGCGAGTGCGCCTTAATATCTCGGGCTGCAATTGATGCCTTACAGCCCTTGGCTACTAATTTACTATTACACAAATATCTTGAATTGCTTGATGTAAATATACACACACAAGTCCACTGAGAATGAGAAATACAACTTACTCCCGAGTGATACATAGTGCTTTATACTACACCTACGATGAAAATAAAATAGTTGCCTTCATTAGTAAATAATTGTTGTCTGCAGCATTTTGTAAGAAATCAATGACAACTTTTTTCGGTGGCTTCATCATTATAAAATCGTTACTTTCACTATCAGATGACAATTTTGAAAGTTATTTAAAATAATTAAATGCGTACTGTTAAATTATTAAATAAGTTAAAAACTAAACAATACAAGACAACTGGTCACCATGTTCTTTTTCGAAGCGTAGAAAAATGTTGCTAACCTCCTTACTTTGAAAATCGGGTACAAAAAATAATTCCCAGCTCTTTTTCTAATTATTTGATACTAGCTGCTCTCCACGGTTTCACCCGCACGGTGATGGAGGATGATGATGATAATGAAATTTTATATAGCCTATGTTACTCAGGGTGAATGTAGCTTTCCAATGGTGAAAGAATTTTTGAAATCGGTCCAGTACTTTTTGAGCAAATTCGTTACAAACATACTTACATACAAATCTTTCCTCTTTATAATATTAATAGTTCGTAATTAGTCATTAGTATTAGTATAGATAAAAACTATTGGAGATTTGACGTTTGTAGGTATTCTTTTATGTTTGCTGCTAAAAAACAAAAGAACGCTTGCAGGGCAGAAATGGATTTTCATACATCATTTCTGTCCTGCCACGGAGGACAGAATAGAAATTTCATATAACTATTCCCGTCGCACGTTTATAAGGGAGAAATGAGGAACTTAGTAACCCGTTTATGAACGAGTAATGACACTGAGTGGGTGTAGTATAAACAAATAAACATTTATATATATTTTTCATTTAATTCCAAATTCAAACATTGATACGTAGCCAGATCAATGTACGCAAGATAGGTTTGTTAATTCATTTAAAGGTTATTTGTATGTTTATAAATTCCTAAGTCTTTGGTATCGCCGAAGGACCTTACATCCTGATTTAGATAAAAGAGGTATCATTGATTTTTATTACTTACTCAAGTATAAGAGATATATGAATTATCTACAATTAATTCTATTAAACCTCATTTATCTTAATCCATCACGTTCATGCATGTAAGTACTGAGACGCGACATAATATCTAATATAAAAATATACTACTTTTAACAAACCTTTTTAACTATTGTAATTAGCAAAATGTCACTGAAGCCTATGGAATAAATAAAATAAAAAATGTTTTATTTCATCTATAATAAGTTTCAAAGTAAATGATTGAAGCTCTGTCTACTGCTTGTCTGTGTTGCCTGCCTTATACACTGTGTTTCCACGGTAATATTAATTACCGTAGTGTTGCAGTAGGCAGTATCTCCCAAAAATAAGAACAATAGAATTTAATAATTATTTACCAAACTTTTGTTTCCTTTTAAAGTTTAGAATAATAGTATATTAGTAGCCAAGGGCTGTAAGGCATCAATTGCAGCCCGATATATTTAAACGCACGAGCGCAGCGAGGGCGCCTATAGTTCGAGGGTGCAATTGATGCTTACACCCGAGCTAACTACTCTGCTTTACATCTCTGATTGTGAGGTAAGTAGAAAAAAAACCGGCATTACAAAAATTAAATTAATGACTATTATACTCATACGAAGACAAGGCTGAATAGCGAAGCGACCTCTTTTGTCATTGGGCTGAATGCATGATGTCTATTGCCAGTATGATGGTTAGATGTACGCGAACTTTTTGAAAGAGTTAAGTGTTTTTTTTACCCTAGAGCGCTAATTGGTCACCTACAAGCCACATTTGTGTATTTTTTAAATTACTTACCGCCCTAGGGCTTTTCTAGCTACATTATTACCCTAGAGCGCTAATTGGTCACCTACAAGCCCCATTTGGGGGTAATAAGGACCTACTTACCGAATATGAGAGATGTAAAAAAGTATAAATATGCAGCTTGTATGTGTTGTTTCTAATATGTTGTAGCTATGTGTAACGATGTGCATTTTAACAATATTAAAAACACTGCTGCATTCCATACTAACGAGCTACACGTAAACACCTATATAATATGATATGATGATATAAGATCTTACACCATTTTGACAAATATATGTTTATTGTATATATGGTCTTGTTTTTAAGCCTTTCAAATAACATGGTTTTAAGTTTGTGTATTGTTTATTTCTTAAGAGGATTGCATAGCTAGTACTTTCCATGCTAAAAGAGAAAACTCTTTCCTACCTCTTAACATTGTCCGATTTCAGTGATTTTTTTTCATGGAATCATGACATTGTTTACTATGCCCGTACGTTTTGTTTTTTTCAGTTTTTTTAAGTTCTAAAAAAGAAAATGTATAGTACTTTGAAATACTTAATTGTGTGATTTAGTCATTTAGTTTATTATAAAGCATAGGGGATAGATGATTGTAGTGCCGCCGGGCAACAATACTATTATAAGCTGGAAGTGGGCATTTATCACGTCTTTTATTAGTTTCCGGTAGCAACGGGACATTTTCTGCATGATATAACAACGGAGTTATTTACCTAAAGGTTTAGCCTAGTATCTTAATTTAGCAATTTGTAATGTAATCGGAGGTCATAAAAATAACAGGTAAGTAATAAAAACAATGAAATGGTATCTCTTTCAGATCAAATTATAAATCAAGAAACGTTATTTTGCCTCTTTTAGCTCACATTTGATTAAAAGATTCGTAAGTTCAACACATTTTAAAGCGATCAGTAACCGATTTTAAATTACGCAATACGCCGAGTATGTAGGACTCGACCGGTCTCGCGACGTTCAGAGCCGCTTCTTCACGGAGTACGTGCGCTCCCGACCGCACATGTCGAAGCGCGCATGTAGAACCGCGCATGTCGAAGCGCGCATGTCGAACCGCGCATGTCGAACCACGCATGTCGAACCAGGCATTTCGAACCACGCATGTCGAACCGCGCATGTCGAACGCAACCGGTCGAGTTTTTTTAGCTCGTTTATCAGCTAGAGTAAGGATTAAAAAAAACGTTTAACCCGTAGACTCGCCAATCACCATATTTGGTCAATAATACAATTGTTTTCTCAGAACTTTTCTACTTCTTTTTCCAGGAACATGTGTTAATGTAGTAAAAATTAAAATTATACTGGAAATGGAAAACAGCTCCTTTGCTCGTAGTAACTTATATATTTCTTTGATAATACTCCCCACCTCAGTTCTACCTCAGTGCTCGAAGGTCTGCCGCGAAGCATAGTTCGGTATCTAGTGCGCAATAATTATTGCGTGGTGTGAAGGGCACGGTGACAAGTGACATTACTGGGAGAAAGAGGCTCAAAATAATTTTAGAGTGACAAGCGGAGTGCCCATGCCTTGCAAAACAAATTTTTAAGCTTTGGGTGGCCACGGTACCTGTCATGTACCGTTTCGAGGGTGGAAAATGCTGGGCACTTTCTCCAACCAATTAAAATTAATAATTAAATCCTCCAGTGAGCAGCGCTAAGCCAAGGTAGGGCGAGAAGGGGCTGCGCCAGCAATCATCATCTCGGCGGTAGGCCCGGATCGATCTTAACCGGCGCTCAGCGCCTGTGAGCGTCTAAGAGGCGGCCTGTACCGATTCAGGTGACGAAGGTCACATCTTAGACGTGTGGGGCCGAGCAAGCCGGTCGACAGTCCCCCCACTTTGCACCGGTGACCCCACTAAGGAGGAGGGATAAGGGAGGAGGCGTATGAGCTGCCTCTTCAAACATCATTCTCCCCAAACCGCTCCGCTGCCTCCTTCTGGGCCATCACCGCTTCAGAGAAGTTGGCCATTGCCTGCCACGATCACTGTTATGGACTAGCGTAAACTTATTATAATGCGCATTACTGGTCCGTTACGTCACACGTATGCCCAAAAAAGCCACATATATAAAAGAGTATTGAAACTAATCAACTTTCAACTGATTTTATCGCGTATATTTTGAATCCCAGCATTTCGTACATTGTCTGGGATCGAGTTCTCTGAATGGGTGAATGAGACTGGATGGTCTTCAAAACGTATGATGATAGAGTTATAAATTTTCATTATGTCAAATAATAATAATAATACTTGAAAGAAAAATGTCATCAGTCTTTGTGGCAACATTAATATATAGCATAATAATTATATGTATTACAGAGAAAGAGGGTAGACAGATATGTCTGCTCATAATGTTTCATCCACCCACCCGCATTCTCCAGTCGTCCCGCGATCATGGCGCTTGCAACAGTGTCGAAATA
Organism: Selenia dentaria; assembly: GCA_917880725.1. Classification (NCBI taxonomy): domain Eukaryota; kingdom Metazoa; phylum Arthropoda; class Insecta; order Lepidoptera; family Geometridae; genus Selenia; species Selenia dentaria. The sequence goes on along the minus strand of OU862888.1, from coordinate 10,446,508 downwards.
TCGGGATCTCAATTAAATAATTACCACGGTTTTCATCCCGTAAGTAGTAATATCGATACCAGAAGTATCAATTAACGTAAGGGACATTTTGGCCAAAATGAGTTATATATACCATTCGATTCAGAATTTCGCACTCTACAGTTTAGTATATTTGGCATTTCTATATCGTTAAAAAAATGTCCCTTACAGTACACGTTTTTTTAGGTCTACACGGATTTTATAATCTAAAAAATGTTTTAACGGACGCAATTATTGTTACGTGTTAGAAAAATAACGTAAATAGTTCAGAAATAAAATTCAGTCCCTTACGTTAAACTTGTTTTCGTACAATTCTCACAACATGTCCTTTACGTTCAAACATAATTATAGTTTAATTATAATTTGTCCCTTACCTTAATTTACAATATAATTTTTTTAAGTATAACGTTTTTCTTACGTTAATGTTTCAACTTTACATCTCAATCGACATTGTCACTTAAACTAAACTACATCAAAATTAGCTAGTAGAAATTAATTTATGTTTCCTTACATTATTAGTATAAACGTGTAACATTTTCAATTAAGTACTTACATTAAAATTTACGCTAATAAAAAAATATTCTTGGGCTCGCGATGAGCGTAATGGGCGAGTTGAGGGGGTGAGCGGGGCACGGGCGGGCAGTTACACCGGCCGGCGCGCGCGATATATTTCATCGCGCGCATTAAGGGATTGTTATTGTTATGATTGACATTAAAATCGATGCGCTGGTGTTTTTTTAAAGTATTCAATGTTTTATTAGTGTTTTTTATATACAAGTGAGTTCAGGGACAGTTATAAATATGAGTGAAAGTGAAAATAGTAAGACTATTAACAATTCTGACAAACTATTCGCTTTACTTGCCAGAAAGGAACAGTTAATGAGCATGAAAAGAACTTTAGAGAGGTAAGTTTTTAACACATTATTATTATTATTTAATTCTAAGAAAATAAGGAAATAATACCAAGGAAGAAAAAAAAGACTGAAAATAAGCGCAAAGTACGGAAATGTTTAAAAGAAAAAGGTTTATCCTATGAAACAGAATCTGGTACCATAAAAAAAGAGAGAACATTACAGGAAAATCCTTGTAAAGAGGAAAAATGTAGCCGAAAGTGTTATGAAATTACAGAAGAGAGAAGGAAATCTATATTTACCTTTTTTTGGGGACTCAGTAATGAAAAAAAAAGAGACTGGATTGTGCAATGTTCTAGAGCAATTGACGTTAAGCGACAGAAGACAAAAAATATTAGCAGACGTACCTTAACTTATGAGTATTATATTAACGAAGACGAAGGGCGCAGGCAAGTGTGTCAACAATTCATTATGAAGACATTGGATATAAGCCAAACATACATATTGTACACTCTTAATAACGCAAAAGAAGGACTATCCCAAGATGATTTACGAACACGTACAGCTGAAAATAAATACGACGAAGCTACAAAAACAAACGCAAGAACATACATAGAATCACTACCAGCTTTACCATCCCACTACAGCCGAAAAAACTCTACTAAACTATATTTGCCTGAACAATTTAAAAATTTGTCAAATTTATATAGGTTGTATACTAAACACTGCGAGGGTTTATCCGCAGTCTGCTTAAGCGAAAAATTGTTCATAAAAATATTTAAGGAGTATAACTACGCATTTCATGTTCCAAATAAAGACAAATGTCTCTTATGCACTAAGCAAGAAAATAATCCTGATATGAGCACAGATGCTGGTCAACTCGAGACCCATTTAATAGAAAAAGAGGCCACTTACAAACGCTTCCACTTTCATCAAAATCAAGTATCCGATCATTCGTTACTTGTAGCTAGTTTTGATCTCCAAAAGGTATTAGCAACACCATATGGCGAAAGTATGCAATTGTACTATGCTAGAAAATATGCTGTGTATAATTTTACTGTATATGAGAACAGAACCCAGAAAGGATATTGTTATACATGGGGTGAGGCAGATGGTAAAAGAGGAAGCTGCGAAATAGCGACATGTTTATACAAATATTTGCAAGAAGTAGATAATAGAGGAGTGAAAAAGTTATTATTATATTGTGACAATTGCTCAGGACAAAATAAAAATAAGGTCATCATTTCAATGTTTAAAAGCTTCTTAGAGAACTCTGAAAATCTAAATGTAATACAAATAAATTACCTTTTGGCGGATCATACATACATGCCAATCGACAGCATACATGCTGTCATTGAAAGGGAAGTTAAGAAGATAATTGTTTGGGCACCTTCTCAATGGCCTAATTTTATGCAGAGTGCTAGAAAACGACCAACGCCATATAATGTTAGTGTTTTAGAACATACGGATTTTATTAACTTCAACAATCTCGAGAATTCTGTGTTCACTCAAACTACTCTGAAAAATAAAGATCTGCATTTCAAAAATATAAGAATTTGCACTATGAAGAAAGCTAACTTGAGCAACATTGAGATAAAATACACTATGTTAGAGAATGGTACGTCTCATGAAATAGAATTATATAGACAGCACGACGAAAAGGGAAAAGGTAAAGGAATAGGAAAAAGGAGTTCTGTAATAGCTAAGACAACGACAAAAGACAGGAATTCTGATCTGGATAAAACAGGCTCACTACCCAGATTGGAAATAAAACGATGGAAAATAGATGATTTGCCGCGTCTATACAAAGAAAGACTGCCGATTTCCGTTGCAAAATTTAACGATCTAAAAAAGTTATGTGACAATGGAATAATTCCTAAAAGATTCCATAGGGAATATATAAGTCTTCCCAACAAATCAATTATAAAAGATACACTTAATCATACTGACAATGAAGAGTCAACTCATGAACATGATGATGAATAAAGGTTTGACGATTTAATTGATTTAATGACATACTACACTATAAATGAAGATTCTTAATTTGTGGATTTAAGATTGATTAAAAATAATTAAAAGAAGAAAAGGTACATTAATTATACTCTATAATAGTAAGTTTAGAAATACAATGTTTGTATTGTAAATTGTTTTGATCTCTGAGAAAGACTGTTATTTTTTTATCCCCGACTAAAAAGGGAGTTTTGTTGATTTTGAAATGTCACTGTATTCAAATATTTTTATTGATTTGTGGATTTAAGATGATTAAAAATAATTAAAAGAAGAAAAGGTACATTAATGATACTCTATAACAGTATGTTCAGAAATACAATGTTTGTATTGTAAATTGTTTTGATCTCTGAGAAATACTGTTATTTTTTTATCCCCGACTAAAAAGGGAGTTTTGTTGATTTTGAAATGACACTGTATTCAAATATTTTTATTGATTCTTATTTGTGGATTTAAGATGATTAAAAATAATTAAAAGAAGAAAAGGTACATTAATGATACTCTATAACAGTATGTTCAGAAATACAATGTTTGTATTGTAAATTGTTTTGATCTCTGAGAAAGACTGTAATTTTTTTATCCCCGACTAAAAAGGGAGTTTTGTTGATATTAAAATGACACTGTGTTCAAATATTTGTATTGATTAAAATAAGTCTGCAATAAAAAAATATTTTGATCTATGTTTTTTTATTTATTTTTTGCTAAAGGCCCGTCACGGGCACGTATTACAGATCCTGGTGTTTTATATTACCTTAGTTTACATTTTTGAAGAAATACAGGATCCTTAATTTAAAAAAAATATATTTTACTCATATTTTATTCGCAGCATTCTAATGATGAAAGAAGAATTATTGAAATTCGTCCAGTAGTTTTCAGTATATTTGCTACAAACATACTAAGTACATACAAACCCTAGCTATTTATAATATTAGTAGAGACTAACTTTCTATTAGTTTTCCATCCAGTGTTCCCATCACGTTCATAAGAACCTACCTCAGACTCAGATATATTTTTAAGAGAAGTTTTTATTAGTTAGAACATATTATATTCCAAACTTACATGATACAAGTTCTTAATAGTTTATCAAACATCATATTTCATTCAATTCATAGTTGTTTATGTCCTTTACAGTACGTTTGTATTGTAGTTTCCTATTAAACTTGGTGCTTACTTTAATATGGGATAGTTTACATTGAAAAATGCAGTGCCGTAAAGGACAACTAACCAACTTTTTTTAATGTAAAGGACATGCTATTTTCAAAACGCAGACGTTTACGTAAATCTTTTGTTTGTAGTTATAAAGAAGAGAAAATTCTAAGAAACTTTGTCTTAGACATATTTTAGATAGGGGAAAATGACAAAAAGTTACAGATGATATTTGTAAAAAAAAATGGTTTTTTGGCTCTCCTAAAAAGTCATGTATTGTCCTTTACATTAATTGATATTTCTGGTGTCGATATGTTTATTATATGTAATGTCATATATATGTATTGACTGACGGTTGGCGCAGTTAGTACCAACCCTCCCTTCTTAACCGCTGGCCCCGAGTTCGATCCCCGGACAGCTCAAACATTTGCGTGCATAAACATGTCTGTTTAAACTGTAACTGGGTGTGTAAATGTATATTATTATGTATGCTAATCATCAGGTCACCATAATACAGGCTTTGCCTAGTTTGTGACCTGAAGACCTTGTGTGGATGTTGTCATATATTGAAAAGTTATAATTAATATTTTTATTATAACTAACAAAAATGTTATACAAGATTAATTGTTTACGAAGTTACATTTCCTTTTTGCTTTCATCAAACATTGGGCCTTATTGTCACAGTAATATTGAGATACTTTATGGGCATTTCCGTTAGGCTCTCCCATCCGTCCGTTAAACGGAAACAGGATATAGTTATGATTCACCCAACACTTTATCTCAATAATGTTGCCAGTATCGTTCACGACGACGATTGATTAATTCAACTTTATCTTATAATACTTGATTAACTTTATCGAATTATGTTTTTTATACTATCAAGTGAAGTTATGCGCCTGAAAAGCATTTACCATAAAATATATATTAATAAATAATTTTCCATGCAAGCTGCTCGCTTGTGGAATTAACCAACCGAAAAACAGATTCATCTTAAAGGCTCGGCTTGTTTTGCCCTGTCTCGTCTTGTTGGGCTGTGGTGTTGTTGCCTCCACGTTGACAATAAAAGAAAGCCTACTTTGGATATTTTCATTCCATCTTCTCCTACGGTATAGACAAGGTTTGGCGGCCGACCCAGACAAGGCATTCAAGTTGCAGAAACGCGCCGTTTGAGTAGTGTGCACTGTCAAATGGGACTATGCTGTTGAATCCTGTGTTTAGGATTCAAAAGATCCTCACAATACCTAGATTAGTGATGTTTCAAAGTCGCTAAATGTGTAAGATCGAACCTTGGACTATTTACGACATGGGATGGTTGTCATGAGTATAATACTAGAAACCTAGAAACCGACATCGTTATAATCTTCCCCAAAAACGACTATGTGAATCGCAGAAACTCATAGACTTTTTGGGTGTCAGGGTGAACATAGACTACGTAGTAAGAAAATAAATAACTTAATAAATAGGCTAATTGTATTAATCACGTTGAGGGGTTTAAAATTTGGTAAAATACATCACTTGATTATTGGATGACTCCTAAGACATAATGCGGTGTGGGTAATTTGATAAACTGTAATTGTACATTTTAGGCATACTGCTACTGAGTCATAATAAGGTTGAAGTATTTGGCAAAGCAGACATATTGCATTTCAGGCGTTTCGCTACTAAGATCTTTAGCGATTTAGGTAGTTTGAAATTCAGATATTATGCGTTTTAGGTATGAAGCTAGTTTGACCTTTTGCTTTTTAGATGAATCGCTCATGAAGGCGGTCATTAAGTCACTGTCTTGTCTAAGTCACGTTTTAGTAAAGCGAATGGATCACAAAAACTTTCTGAGGAAATTGACAAGGAAAACATAAAAACAATGTTTCATGATTTTGTACACTTTCCCTACACTCATGTAACATTACAAATACTTAACGGATGTTAATACACCACTATCACACGTCAAAACTCGTTGAAACACAAATTAAACGAAATTAATCAAAATTAACAAAACCATTGTTGGGTTGTCAGCAATCCATCCTAGTGTTTGTAAAAACTCTTTTTTCGGTTGGCTAAAGCATATCACGCTATACAAAAGATGTCGGTCCGTCACCATACGACAGTGAGAGACAACTATAGTTACTATAGTTCATCATCATCATCACCATCTCAGCCGTAGGACGTCCACTGCTGAACATAATAATTCCTTTTGGAAAATCATGGGGGAGGCACCCATGATTTTCCAAAAGGACCGGTTGGAAGCGGCTTGCATCCAACCTCCAAGTCCTGCGACCTTTATCAGGTCGTCTGTCCACCGTGTCGGTGGACGACCTACGTTGCGCTTGCCGGTCCGTGGTCTCCACTCCAGAATCTTCCGGCCCCATCGGCCATTTGTTCTGCGTGCTATGTGCCCTGTCCAATGCCACTTCAACTGGCTAATCTTCTGGGCTATGTCGGTGACTTTCGTTATTCTACGGATCTCCTCATTTCTGATCCGATCACGTAGAGAAACCCCGAGCATAGCCCTCTCAATGACTCGTGCGACTTTGAGCTTACTTATGAGGCCCAAAGTAAGAGACCACGCTTCACACATCACACGGTAACACACATTGGTCGAAGACTCTTGAGGCACTGAGGTATTTTTGACGAGAAGACTTCGCAAAATTTCTGGAACGCGAATAGATAGTAAATTCTTATTGATAAGAGATGCTCGGACGGATCGCCTCGGTGGCCTAGCTGTCATAGCGACTGACCCGGATTGTCGGAAGACGAAGGCTCGAATCCCGTCCGAGATTGAGTAAATTTTCTCTCTAAAAAATACAGTTTCGATAAGTATTTGTGGTAAGTATAGCCACAACCCGGCACGACACGAACATTGCTGTATATTTCCAGCTCTTTGCATCGAGCACGATATTTTGTGACTCTGAACTTTAGAGTCTAAAGTACCTATGTAGAAATTAAACAACTGAACGGTTTAAAACGCGTATAATGTTATCTCGACGTTTCGAATACTTTTCAGTGAACATGTTCACGGGTACACAAGGTCAAAGTATGTAAATATACTTAAACACCTCAAGTAGTAAGATCAAAGGACATTCTCTCTGAATAAAATAGCTGTTCGCAGACAGACTCCTAGTTTAACTACGGACCTTTAAAAATGACATTCTCTTAATTTAAGTGGTGTCTTAATCAAGTCAGTTTCAACGTTTCACGAAGCTATAATTGACAGTTGTTCTGTTTCCTTGTGCATTGGCAAAATGGCAATCATCGCACTTTTGCATTGAATAAATGTTTATTTATAATAATTAATTTTATGTAGATAATATTTTAGAGAGCTGTTTCAGTTACAAAATTATACTTATTATTTTGGCACCATCTAAAATATTTACAAAATAAATTTATTGATAACGAAATATATATTATAAGTAACCATTAATCTAAAGGAAAGACTACAATTATTAGGTATTACTTGCCAAAAAGGAAGCAAGCCATGCCCCAATACGTAAATTACTATACTGTTACTATAAAGCGGCTATATGGTGGACCTGTGCGGAAATGTTAAGAATTAAGGACTCATATATTTATACATATATATATTCATGAATAGTTAGTATTAATTTATATATATATTAATAGTGAGTGATGAATAGTAAGTAAATATGCTCGCTCTATATAGCAAATAACCACAATTTGTCAACAACATGTCGACCCATTTACGGTAACTCTCTTCAATACACCATAAAATATTTACTCATAATCTTATTAAATATATTATTTATATATTATCTCTACAGGAGATATTTTTTATTTAGATGAGGTGGTAAAACTACAGTTCAGTCATAGTTCATTAATTTCCGTTTGCAGTACTTCTATTGGAAATAATTCTATCAATTTCCAACATTTAAGTGTGTTCATTCATTTGAGATAATGCTTGCCAACCAGACGGGCACTGAAAAGTGTCTAATTGTCTACCACTATTATAAAATCTGTAGGTTACCATTTTACATAGAAGAACCTTTCAACGAATATTTCCTAAATTGGATTTGCTATAACTTCCATCTATTAGAAGGCTAGCAAAACACGTCAACCGAATGAAAACTCTGTACACATCCTACAGCAATAGTACCGGAAAATTCCAATAGATGGAGTTAAAAGTGTAGTCATGTGTTTGACAACGTCACTTTACTAACATTCGATAGATGGCGCTAAACAGAACTTAGTAAAAGGTTTCCACGCAGATCACTTGGGACATATTTCACTTCGTTGTACTTACACAGAAATCCTGGAATCGGGAAAAGCGGACCCGGATGCGAGTCAGTTGCTTCGGGTCCCTCATAGCGCGAACTTCCTCTCTACACCTTCTCCATACCGCGAATTATCTCTGGCAAAAGCTCATTCTAACTGAAGCTTTTTCCTGGTTTGTTCAGTTTTATGATAATAAATTCCTCGGTGTATAACTAAGTTGCAAGACTTTTATAAGCTTATCCTCGACCTTCAAAAACTTTTTAACAAATTGTATTAAAGGTGTGAGGATTTCCGAAGTCGTTTGCCGGGTATAATGATCGGTGAGTAGAAATTACTTAGAAAATTGTAGATTTTGTTTTATTTTCAGAAACATAAAATTAGATATATTTAAACAGCCGTGATATTACACATTTTATAGCTAGCATTTATTTGTTTAATATATTAATTTATGTATTTGCTTTTAACCTTGAAAGTTTGAGAAGCTCATTTTATTATTTTTTAAATAGCTACTGAATGTAGACACTACGTAGGTATTTTAAAACACGCTTTATGATATTTTCGCAGATTTACATGACAGTTAGGTATGTTTATGTATAGATTTGGCAAATACAAATTTAGTTTTAGATTTTACTTGTATATACATTTAAAACATAAGTCTTATTAACTGAAAATATGCAACATAGATACTTAATGTAAAAAGCTTTCATAAATGTGGAATATTGGACGAAGGATTCTGTAGCTGCGGTTTTGTATGATAAAGATAATTAATGAGTAGCATTTTTTGACACGCTAACTACTACCGTGGGAAAATGGTACAATACAGGAAAACTTTTAACCTGGTATTTTATGTAAGGTTAGCAACATGCAGTAGGCGTTACAAGACGAGTCCGACATACCCCGTTGAATCCTCCCGGATTTGGCGGAGATGTGTAAGTGTATTCCCCACACGATAATAAAAAAAAGTTAGGGTTTAAGCTAATCAAAATAACTTCGGTCATATTCGCTAATTAACAAACTTTCTAAAAAACCACATGTACCCGTACTAACGTACTTTCGTTTTAAAAAAAATACTATGATGCTAGGTACCTAGCATATATCTCCATTGTGACATCAATGACTACAATGAAGAGTAGTACCTATATGACTGAAATGCAAGGCTGTTGCTTTTTACAGATATTATACTTTTTTTAAAATTAAGAAAATTGCAATTTGGATTATGAGATTACTCTCATTTTTTTTTAAATCTAATGAAAGATAAGAATTTTAAAAATAAATAAAAAATGTCACTTCTTTATTATATATGTATGAAATAAACTGATATATAGTTTTTATTTTAAAAGGATTGCTTAGATATATAAAAAGTCATCGCATTATTATAACAGCTTAACGGAACCGCTTTCTTTGCGGCACAGTGTATTTTTGTATCGAAATAATAAATAATATAACTAACTAACTAAATACTACTAAATAATTTACACAATTTTCGGGTAACGGTGTGCATCACACCCTTTGTTCTCTGTGTGCCTGAAACGTTATAAGTCTATGTCGCCTTTTGACTAAAATTCATTCGTCTACATCGCCATCGGACTACAACATTTTAGGACTAAAACGCTTTAACACTAAAACGCTATATGACAAAAACAGTTTAGGCATAAAACGCTTTAGGCTTAAAACGCTTAAGGACGAAAATGCTTTGTGTGAATCTTTTTTTATATTTCAATAGTGCTACTTCATTTATCTCTGAATTCTCTTTTTATTTTCTGAACTGGGATTATTAAAAACCGATTATTATTTAACTTCTAGTCTGTACTTTTGCAGTCTATCATACTGGCTGCAGTTTGAAGTGCGCACTTTATGTTCAGCGCAACCTTGAGGTAACTGTAAAATTCTGCACCGCTCTGCTCTGGTCTTTTCGATACAAATTGTAAATAGTACTAATTAAACACTGCTAACAAACTCACCATGCGGTGAAATTTAGGTAAATGTCATTGCTTCTCTGTCCATATACTCGTATTTAACTCTTGATTTTTTTGATATTTAGATAATATGTCTTTCGTTGTTTGACAAAATCAATAAGTTTATCATTTTCTCTCACTAAGAGACATGTAATTTTTCGTTAATGTTCCTTTGTATAATTGTGTGGAAATAAAGAGTTATATTTTATACTTGATAAGTAGGTATAATTGTAAAATATTAAAATATTAATATATATATATATAGCTATATTAAAAGTAGGCTTGTTTTAGTTTAGTATGTCGGTTTTTTGAATTATTCTTTACAGAAACATGTTCATATATATTTTTGTTGATTAAAATTATTAGTTTTTATTACTTTTTAATATTTGGTAGCAACAATCTATTGAACTGGCACAGGACAGAAGCTAATGGAGACAAATCGTATATGGTCACGATCCTCACTAGTGAGGGAACGACAAAGAAGAAGAAAGAAGATACTACATAAACTTGAAATTATTTAAAAACATTAAAGATACCTATATTAATATGTATTAATATTATACAAGTACAATTATAACTATAATAAAAATTAACACTAAAGATAAATTAAAACTATATTACAATTAAAATTATAATAATTTAATAATATACAAGTACAATTTCAAAAATTTAAAATCGACTACCATTCTATTCAGCTATTGGAGTAAAACTTGTAAACTACTCAACCGAACTTAATGAAATTTAAATGGGACTATACGGGAAACACCAGCTTTTTTAACAAAAAAACTAAACTGAGAATCGGGTCACCCCGTTGAACGTTATGAGGTAACAAACTTAACAAAATTACTATTTATTGGTAGTGTTTATCTCTCTACTGTAGAATTACATATTACTCGTATACTGCTGCACGAGAGGCGATGAAGTCAGCAAAAACGTTTTGTACTGATCCGTAGATGTTAATTTTTTGCCCACAAAAAAAGTCTTATTTAAAAAATAAATATAAATATGTTAGGGCAAAGTACTGAGCGATGGTCTGTCATGAAATGTGAGCTCGCGCGTTGTCATGGAGAAGCAATGGGGATGACAGATTGACTAGTCTTGGTTGTTGAATTGCGAGCATCTCCATCATTGTTTGCAATTCTTAGCAATAGACATCTGCCGTCAGTATTGTGCCTTTCGATAAGAAGCTGGGATGTATAAGTTCGGCACAGGTCCGCCAGCATCTTCCTACGGGTTAATAATCTTTCGTAATTAGGTAGTTCTTCACAGACAAAATGTTCGATTTCTATGGGTATATTTCTGAAACCAACTAATAAAACGGCGTGTATTTTCGTTGATGTACAATTTCTAGGACAAGTGATCTTTTTCTTATAATTGAAGTCTAGGTATAAATTAAACGTATTTGAAGTTCGTTCTTCTGAGTCATATAACGCGTCCGTTTGTCATATTTCGGAAGCAAATTATCAAAGTAGCATTTTGTTATAACAATATACTTAATATATATTATGTATCGAAAGGAAATGGATTGCCTTTTACAAAAAAAGTTTATTACTTATAACTACCTCAGTGTGTGTTATAATTAATTACTTAAGAAGTGTCCGGCATATAATACTGATAAGACCATGACCACGTGGATTTACATTCCACGATAGAAAAAAATACTCCCATACTGAAGCTCCCCCTCCATATATGAAACGCATGACTAGGTCGCAAATTACAAAACATTCGTGGTAATATTTTCAATTGAATCATGAACTACTTACTAAATGGCAACGTACCTATATTTTTTTAATTTATATTAATTTCCTTTCCGCCATTTCAAATAAAATTAATAACAATAACTAGTTCATCTAACCTTAATCCGCTGTCTTGTTTCCCAACTTTGAAAACGGGGTGTCTAAAATGGCCGTCGAACGCCGTAAAAAAGATAACGAGATAAATGTTAGGCTCTGATTACAGAGAAAAAAGGGATATAATATGAAACCCGGATACTTTTTACTTGACCTTGATTTATTTTGTATGGTCTGTGCAAATTAGAAACGTTATAACGTAACGATTATACCATCAAACCCCCGCACTAGGATTACTTGTACCGTGGGAGGCATGGATACACATCATCACTACATCCAGCCGCCTTTAAAAACTGTCTAACTTGAATGACAATGAAATGTCACTTTATTCTCATTCCCATTGATGGTTCCAGCCAATAGGCTTGCAGGGTTTCGCTCAGAATGGGATTCATATGTCAAAATGAAGCCCATTCTCATTCTCCACAACAATAGACTATAAGGCCACCTGACCTTAGCCATAATATATCTCATTACACAATACTTACAGTATCAACACAACTAACGCTCAACTAACTTATAATTAATAACTAACATCAAATGTGGGTAGTTGAATAAAACACCCGCACCTCAAGATACAGCCACCCGCTTCTCCAGTCTACACGTGACAACTCGATCGAAACATCGATGTTAGGACGGATCCCAATAATCTATCTAACCACAGTTTTACTTACTACCGACATAACGTCCATACAAATAGTGTCAAATATCTATCTTTAGTAAGGTAAACCGGCGATAGATAGATTATTGGGACCGGCCATTAGTCAAAATTATGTTTGATATTAAGGTGCTGCCAATTCATGGCGACGAAAAAATGAGGGTTTTTGAAGCAGTATATCTCATCAGCAACACTTATTTTACAAAAAATAATATGATATTTCTAAGACAGTAAGTCATTGACGGACCTAGAAACATATTTTAACATAATAGAGTACTTTAAAAAGAATCATACTTACCTCTTAACTTAACCTTCAAAACAATTTTGATCTTAATTCATAATTGTATTTGTCATAAAACGCATATAAAAATTACTAATTTTTAATACACTTTTTTTTTTACATTTTATAAACAAGCATTTGACAGTGTCTCACCTGATGGAAAGTGATGACGCGGTCGACTGTGGTACATGCTTGCCTAAAAGGTTAATTCTGTATTTGAAGACTTCCAGATTGTATATGTCAGGAAATATAGACGCTGGTTATTTGTATACGTTTTTACAAGATGCGCTTGCTTAATTTCAAGTGAGAGAAAATGACAGAATGCAAGCTCTGAATTGACAGCGCCTTAATCTGTGCGCGAAAAAGTCCCGATATTTTCTTAAATCATGAACTTGATTCGCGAAGTTCTATCTACTCATCACACAGTTTTTTTGCCCCGGTCAGAGGGACATTTGCGCTATCAGAGCTGCCCATATTACATTACTACACTCTAGTGGTGCACCTAATTTTGTAACCGTGTTGATCTGCAGGGTTATTATGTGTCTCAGTTGCTAACAAATGTTGATTGAAATCTTGAAAAATGGCGGCCCTATGGCAGTTTCGGCAATTTCAGTAAGCAAAAATGTTAGTAATTTGATCACTAAAGCTGACAAAAGTGACATAGAGCGACCATTTTTTCAGATTTCAATCCACATTTGTTAGCAACTGAGATACATAATAGCGGTACAGTTCTGCAGTAGTACTACAGCCACAGTCTACAGCCGTGCGATTCTCTAAGATCTTTGAGAACATCCGTGAAACAAAGGACGAGATGACAAGAAACGTTGGAAAAGCAATCTAATTTACAAGGGCGATATCTCATAAAGTATTTGACATCGGTAAGCTCGTTGACGAATCATTTCAGAATCGCACGGCAGCAGAGTAACAAACGATGTAACGTCTCCGAAATAAACACTCCCGTTTGTGCATGCACCCATATAATGAAATGATGGCTCGATGAATGAGACTTAAGAATGGATGCCGTGTCGTGACATTATTAAAAACTGTGCAGATACTCATGAGCGAACACTTTATCACCTTGTGAATATCTATGCGAATCTAGGCAATATATAGATATATATATACTTACAGCTCCTTGAGAGCATGGGCATACTGAGAAAACGTATGCTTCGGAACAAAACATTGGAGTCAGTGTAGAAAACCAGCCAGTACAGTATTACGTTGTATAACCATTGTTAATAACAAAGTGTATTTCCTTTAATGTAGAAAGTAAAATGGCATTAATGATCACGTTAATCATTATTAATAAAACATGTAGATCTAAATTGGTAATTAGTCATGCACGTACCTACATATTTAATCATATTTTTTTTACCATTAAATTGAACCAAGTCAAACCAACACGTCACCATGTCGGTACCATGCACACAATATTGTGATAATAGGTACTTTTGAACTATCATGTTACCAGTCGGTACAACAGGTTATTTCACACTTTTTGGTGTTCAAGTCGGCTCCATTTTTTACTAAACATTGTTTTTACCCTAATTAAGTGACCCTTGCTAATTAAGGATTTGATTGTCATTCAAAGTCAATGATGATATCATCAAAATAAGCAAAACACTTTTCAGTTATTGGAGTGCAGCTCAGAAACTGCTGGACCGAATTTTTATAAAATTTAAATGGGACCTCGGACCAACTAAACAAAAAAGAATTATGAAAATCAGTCCACAAATGAGGGACAAATCGGCGACATACAAAAAAAATACATAGAGTAGAATGACGAACACATAACCTTCTCCTTTTTGAAGTTGGTTAAAATTAATTATATGATAAATGTGTAGGTATGTTTGTATGGTGGCTAAAAAGTACATTACATATTAAATTATAAAGCCACATCTATAACTAGTAGAAGGTTTGACATTTTTAACCCCTCACCAGTCGATTGTCAATATACCAATGAAATTTCTATTGTGTCTGGGTCGTTCGACTGATGAAGTAATATTATTCTAGAAAATAGAACCTAAGCATGTGCTTAGGTTAGTTAGGTTAGAAATAGCGGGTTCATGTGAACCCGCTATTTCTAAATTTTACAGTTGTAACCATCCCGATTCAATACCTAATTTGTACTATTTTAAAACTCCGAGCTATTCATGTACAGTATTGTAGAACAAATATTGTGCATCAACAAACATCGGAAACAATCGTATAGTAAATTACAAAAACGAAGGAAAAGCAATTAGTTGCAAGCCGTGCGAGCGATGCAGCAAAAGAGTCAGTTACGAGTAGAATTGTGCGCAGAGAGAGCGTGTGCCTCCTTTTTGTAGAATCATGAAGAGACATACGAAGTATAGCCATTGCGCAATATTTATTCCCCAGTACTGTACACAGAAGGTTAAACATTTTTTGATAATTATCTGTGACTAGCGACTGCCCGCGACTGCGTTCGCTTAGTAGGCTCGGCCTTCGGCCTCGCCACAAGACTCACGCCACAACAGAATTAGCGACATTGTTCCATACGTTCACGAGTGCTGCGGTGACCGAAGGAAACAGACATTATATATATAGACTAGTGACTGTCTGCGACTTCGTTTGCGTAGTAGGCTCGGCCTCGGCCTCGCCATAACATTCCATCTTTTCTTGAGTTTCTTTTTATAAGAACCTTCTCCTGACAGTAATTAACACACAAAAAAAGCCAAAATTGTAAAACCGTTCTCAAGTTATAGCGTGACCAGTAAAAATAGGGTTTCATTTTTATATTATAGACTAGCGACTGCCTGCGACTTCGTTCGCGTGTTCTTTGTTCGGCCTTCAGGCTCGCCATAACCTCCCATATTTTTTGGGTTTTCTTTCTTTTCTAGCACCACCTGACAATAACTAACACAACAAAAAAATAAATATCGCGATTGTTCCATCCGTTCCCAAGTTATAGCGTGACCAGGAGAAATAGGGGTTCATTTTTATAATATAGATGATTACATGCAACGTGCAATATTATATTTTATTGGGCACATTATTTGTTCATATTATACGGCATGCAGTTGCAAAATGTATGTGGTATTAATTAATTTGTCATTAGTAGAACTAATCTGCATGTAAATCAAAATAAAACTTATGCAGTATTTTAGGTAAATTTGAGGAGATTACATGATACAGCGATACATTTTCTGTTTAATTTTTAAGGTCCAATATTAGTACAATAATTTGCTCGAAGTATCAGTCAGTCTATTCAGTCTTAGATGTAGCTTTAAACATGTTTTCATTGAAAGCAATGATATTGAAAGTAAACATTGCAAAATGTATGTTACATTTTAGTTTTCATCGAACTATAGGCATACTTAATAGCTCTATACATCTTTTTCTAGGGTCTGCAATAACCTTATCTTTCACATTTCCAATTACTTCCAGAAGAGTTCAGAGCTGCTCTAAGCCGAGGGCTGCGTTACGCTGATATCGACCCTATTGGCTTGCCACAATAAGGCTGTGATAATATCTACCAGAAGCGCTGGAAAATAACGGCGCTGGTTAACATTTTGATTTATTTTGCTAGCATTACACTTTACTGAATAAAACTAAGGATAAAACAATGTGTAAAAAGTTTACTTCAAAATGTTTTTCAGCTAATTTGATACTCGTATTTGGCATTGTTTTGGCATATGTTTGGCCCAATGATGTTATATATAAACTTGGTTTGACCTATCCAAATAGCCCACTTTTGTAAACATACTATACTCAGTTTTAAAATTTTCTGAGTTACTACGAAGAAATAATGTCAGGAACCATAACTCATAACAAGTTCCACACAAAAAGTGGTCCTTCAAACCAAAACGACGTATGATTCCAAATACGAATTACTTCCGAGGTTACATTTAGACATGTCCGGTGATTGGTTAAAATTTCAGAAGGAAAGCAGGGATTGGTCCATGCGCGTGCTGCAACGTCCACTATGACAGCTGAGTTATAGCAGCGTGAACGATGTTATTGATTTAGCACGACTTTTATTGGGTCATTTTTTTAAGGCAGTTCCTCTTCCTGACATTATTTCTTGGTAGGTTACAGTTAATGTTGTAAGTTTGGGTTTAGTTTTACCAATCGTTCTCCTCTTCTAGGCGTTCCATCGTAATGTAACGTAGCCCACTCACGAAATTCTTGGATACGCAGGCTGCAGTTTTAACTGCTGTTAATACAATACTGTGTAACCCCGTTAGCTCTGTTAGTCGTGGTCCTATCTTTGACGAGCTGTTTTCGGTTAGATCTCTGGCTGGGGCAAATCTTTGTGTGATGAGCAGAAAAGTTTGCTCTCGGTCTTGGTACCTGTGTGTGTCCATGCCTCTCGCGACAGGGATTTCTAAATGCATAAAACATGAGCGTGTAAACTTATATTAAGGCCTTTTGATTTTGTTAAGCCCTTTACACGCTTGACTTAACTTTTTATCTTGCATATCTGGTAATGCACAATACAATTGGCGTTAAACCATTTGTACACGTAATGTGAGATACGCAAAATAATATAGTCAGGTTGAAAAATAAATAAAATGTTTCCAAGAACTGTATTAACAAGTTGATGTATAACTAGACCTAAGCATTGTTTAAGCATTGTTTTTAATTATTCGTCGAATATTATTCACTTTACATCAAAAACAAAAACAAATAAAACAACAAGTACAATTTGAGAAAATGATTACCGACTTCCATTCTATTCAGTTATTGGAGTGTATCTCAGAAACTAGACCGAATTTGATGAAATTTTAATGGGAACACACGGGAAGCACCAGCTTTCAAACAAAAAAAGAATTAGGGGAAAAGGTAACAAACATTTAAAAAAAAACAGGTGAATTGAGTACATTCTTTTTATTGGAAGTCGGTGGAAAAAAATACGTAAGTACAGGAAAAACAACAATTTATATATTTTACATACTTACCAAGACTTTTTTTTTGCCAGCTACAATACAGTACGATATAACATATACGTCAGACAGAAAACTGAAGTTGCGACGTCCGAAAGGCGAAATTTTTGATCCCACCAAAACACATTTTTTTAGAAGGTCTGATGAGCGAAGATTGATTCTAAGGACTTCATGTCAATTTAGAAGCCTTGAAGGTCCTTACACCTAAAAGTTCAAAAAGAACGCACACCAATACATTTTGTTTCTGAGCTGGGGAGCCTGAGGGAGTGAGATCAGGATCCGCGTTCGGGGTATTACTTGGCCCAACGCATCTCTGTAGCGATCCAGCGAGGGAATTTGGCCAGTTTGATGCGTACTTTTGGAGTTTTGGCAGTTTTTAACACTCAGTTATATACAGTTAGTTATATATAGTTAGTTATATATAGTTAGTTATATACAGACTAGTTTATATTATATGACAATGTATGTACAAATGCTTAATTAAACAACGTTATAAGTAAAATGAATACTAACATATTGATAAAAGCTTGGTTTAGATAGTTATTGCGTAACCGTATTAAGTGATTAAATGTACCTACTAGGTTCGTTTAGATTCTTGTTTGCAACATTGTAGACTTTATTTGGTCGAGGACAAAGTTTCGGTAACCACTTAGTTAGTTGTTTGGGATTTGGTTTGCGCGTTGTTGTGGCGTTAGCAGAGAACAGGTTAATGCATGCATGTGATTTTCTGAAAATGTTTTAAAAACAAGGCGAGTTTGGTTTTAAGCATAATAATTTAACTTTTTAAAGCCTGTTAGTGAATCTTTGTCACAACCTAGCATTAAAGCTAAGTATAAAAGTATGACAATAATAGTTTTGTTTCTATCGTACACTCTAACTAAAGGTACTATAGAACTAACTATAGAACGATTGTTGAAATTCTTGCTGAAGAATATTATCATATGATAAAGTGCAATACAAAACCGATTGGTCAGATCCTTATATAAGTTGAGAGCGGACGGCCCCCACAGTGCTCAAGCATGAAAAAAGTACTTGCATATATACAGAACGTAAAAAAAAGTTCCGATACGGATGTACCGACTTTGACGGGAAGTTATAAGGAGAACCAACCTCAGTTAGGAATTTGTTTCATAATTTAAATAATAATATATATGTATATTCAATTTATTATTGTGGCTTCCTAACCCATAGAACAAGCCAGCGAAACCGCCAAACTCCACAAAATTCTTAAATACAGATAATAAAAATGTCTTGGAGTCGTACAGGAAATTTATATTGGACCTATGGACAGAAGGCACTTCAGTTCAAAGGAACCACACTTATTGTTTATGAAAGCTTTCACCTTGGTTCTGTGAGATTAGGTCCAAATTTACAGCATACAACGGTGACAGCTGCGAAATTAGTTTGAACAGTATGCGAGGCGAGGAAATGTTGGAGAAACTAGACAAAGGTAAATATTAATAAGTAAATCAAGGTACCCATAGCAAAATAGGTAAAGTAGATGTATTAGATGTTTGACTATAATAAATACAAGAGCAGTTTTAACGCGATCCGATCACCTTTAAGTTATAAGAGGATATCCACATCGACGTTAGTTTCATAAATAAATATTTTGTTTTCAGCGTACAAACAGAATACCAAGTCATTAATATTTGAGTTTCTTAAAACTCCAAGATGTTTGGTCTAAGTGAAACATACGTACAACCGTTAAAGCTTATATAAGAAGATACAAAAATATTTTGATAATTACTAATACCTAATGTTAATATAATATTGCTTTGCATTTAGCAGGACACCTACATCCCATTGTCTTTTGATCAGGATAAAAGCTGTGGATGGCACTTTAGTACAGAGGTTCTCGGAACTAGTGTGATTATCATTTTATGTTGCCAGCGAAAAAGTGATACTTTGTAGGTAGTTATTAATAAATATATAAAAAGTAAGGGACCAAGTATTGTACCCTGAGGTGCAACGGGCCATTCAAATCAGTCAAAAACACTCCTGTCAAAATCACCTGTCAGTGACCTTACCAACATAAGGAATGGCTGCTGGAGCAATAGGTGCTGGATTAAAATTGAGATAAGATATCACAAGAGTCACGTTGTCATCCACAGCATTGAAACTATTGCTCAAATTGATTAATACGAAGGCATTTCTTTCAACAGCTACTTCACGCAGTAACTTAAACCAATTGGCACCTGTAAAAAAGTTTTAAGTTTTACACAACACTATGTGGAATGAAACAATTATAGTATGATGGGACTCTACCTCGTTAACTTGTTAATAGGCGCAAAATTCTAATTACATTGCAAAATGTATCTTGTGTGGCTTAGAAATTAAGATTGATTTAGGACGTGTACTTTTAGTGTAGTGAAGTAATGATCCCTCTTACAACACAAACGTGTGAAAGAGAATCGATAGCTACGGAAAAAACAATGGTGCGAAATTGTATCCGTGTTCGGGGTTACGAGTGCTTTGTTGAGTTTTGTAATTTAGTCTAGAGGTGTTTTAGATGAGGCCATGCAGTTTTGAAACGATGAATGTGGAACGTTAAAATTCTTAATGTTATGAAACTGTCCTATAATTGATTTCGTCTTAGAATATAAGTATGCCGTCACATAGATGTTTGTTTTCACGAATTTGGACGGGAGATATTGAGTCCATATACCACACTTCTATTTTTTCTTTCAAGTGATACTATAATTGATTCGATGCTATTGAAAAATATTGAGTACTTAGAACTAAAACCATTAATTATAGAATACTTACTATTTTGGAAACAAACGTACGTCCTAATATTAGTATTCATTTAGGACGAATATCTTTTATTTCTTCTTTTATTTTTTGGGATCTTTACCTACTACAACGTTTCATAACTGACACGTTCGTAGCACGGTCACGGTACAGTGTTGTGGGAAAACAACTTTATGCATCTGAAATAAACGTCTACTGGTTTATCTAGAAGTGCAATTTCAATAAGCAATAATACTGCTCAAGGGCTGTTCGCACATTGAAAAGGAAATCAAAACCGTGCGTGGAGTATCTTATTCAATTCTGTTACACCATGAAAAGGGTGACTAAATTCCATACATCTGATTCTCCTATGACGGAAAAGAATTTGGAAAATCATGTGGTTGTGTCAAGGATGGAGAAGGTTATCGACAATTTGCTTCAAAATGTTCTTTAAGTTCTCGTCATTATACCATGCATTGGAGTAAACTACCTAGTATTACTCGTACATCTTATACAAGTCAACATATTCTTATAAAGCTTCACTCATTTTAAACATTCTCACCTATTATTCTCAGTTATATGGTAATCTAAACAATCCATACTTCCATACTGAATACAAGCTGACCCACCCGCGGCTTCTCTCACATGGGCCAAGGGAGATGAAGCCACAGAAACTATTGGACATAGGTATCTGTTTAAGATTTATGTTAATCATAGTAAGCTGCAAGAAAAATAACTTCTTTTCAAAAGGGACAAATTACTTTGGTATCCATTGACTGAAATATACTCGTAAATATAAGAAAAGTATCGAATAGAGCTCTTTCAAAGATACTTTTGAATACGAGTAAGGTCAACGGTGTAAACCCATATTAACGATTATGTATTTTAAAATCACCTGCAGTCCCTTAAGAATTTTGATCTAGAGTACTGGTACCTACGTTAATATAATGTCAAAACTACGGTAATTCTTAATCATAGAGAATGAAAAATTTTCTGTAGCTGATTATATTTAAAATTTTTCTTTAGTTTTAAAAATATAACTACAAAATCTTTTCATTTCTACAAGTACATGCAGGAATAGCACACGTGACAGCTGTTTTGTGAGGCCGAAGGGTTCTGGAGCTTTACGACACAGCTCAGGGCGATATATTATTTCAGTCCGAAGCGTTATTTCTCCTTTTCGTCGAATTTTCGCAGATGAACGAAATTCGAAGTAGATTAAGGATTCTTTTTGTGATGGGAAAAAGTATATGCCTGAGTTACTATTCTTTTCGAATATATTATGCACCGAGGGGGTAAAGCAGTGTCTTACGTCACGGGCGGCATATCAAAAGCCGCCTGCAAGAGGTTAAAATCTCAGAGCTACATAAAAGTAAAATAAACTAAACGTTAATATTAATTTGCCCACTTATGGAGGCACAGAGTAATATTTTTGTTTACAGTAAGAGTTTACATGCAAATTTTAACGTTCCAAATGTAAATCACTTAAATCCCTTGGGATTCTCAAAATTACCTCCCTTGAGGTGTAATGACTTGCTTTACGTCGAGATTGCGTGACAATTGTACGATATTGAAATGTAACTGGACATTGTCGAGCAAGTAGTATGAAAGATATTTTACAACCGGTTTTGTCACATGTTGTTTTATATTATACTATAGTGGCTCTGTGAGCTTTAGACCTCGTGAGTACATCTTTGCATAGACTTAAGTTTAAGATGTAAACTGAATAAATATTGACCACGCACCTAAAATTGCCAACGACTTCTAGTTAGTATTTATGAAATTATTTTGTTTTGAACATTATTTAAAAACTGAGTCGACGATCAATTCTGTCAAATGTAATTATCGAGCCTCCTCACAAAACTTCCTGAGAATCGATTGAGACAAATGCAACCTATAGAAGAGAATAGCTGGACATCTAGACAGGCAAATACATAAAATCATATTTGGCCAAGCTTTTGCAGAGACACTTCACTAGCGATCCACACTCGCTCGGTGAATGACTCGCCAAGAAAGTTTTACAACCATAAAACAGTTGAGACTGAGTACATATTAGTGTAGTTTACTAACGTTACCTTTAAACTATCAATGTTTATTCTCAGGCTTTTTCGTATTGGAGAGTGAAATGTTGTCATGCTCTAGGTATGTTAACTATGTTAATCAAGAGATCACAAGATACAAATGAAACCACCTAATTACCTATTTTTGGGGTACAAATAGCACAGTTTTAACTATCATTGATGATAACCCTGTCACCACATTATATATTCTTTGTGTTACATTTTCCAATATATACTCCAATAGCTCATACTTTTGCAAAAAATCCACTGAAATAATAAAACATTTACGATATTACAAAAGCATTTTACACGACATTAAAAAACACATTATAATATGTCACAGAAACGCTCGCGGCTTTGCAAAATAACCGATTAAACCGGTGATGGTAAACCGGTAAAATAAAAAATCACAGGCGAACCAAACGGTTGGAAGTGGGTGGAAACTTTACTAACTTTACCCGGGAAGTGTGCAGAGTGGTTTATCTGCTGTTTGTCCGGACATTTGTTATTGTTGCCGCGCTGTGCCTATCGCGTTGCAAGATATACCGGACTCGTTTTGACGGCCTGAATATCAGAAACTGAAAGCCTTGGCTGTACTTTTACAAACAGTAACACACCTTTCCTTGTTATTTATTTTCCTCATGGACTTACAAAAGTAAAGTAGGTACGCATCATCATTTTCGGGGGTAGGTTAACCCTTACGCATCCGTCGAAGTTAGTTTAAATCTTATGTCCTAATCGTAAACAAGAAGCGGAGTCATACATCATGTTTTGTGCGTAAGTATGCTCTAAAGAGGTATTTATCATATTTTCCACTTCTAACAAAATATATACCTAAACATACAATACTTTTCCTGACTAACTCACTGATGCATCAATGCGGAGCCTTAAATCTCTGGGGGCTATTAACTAGAAGTTATGGCATTGAAACCTTTTATGATGTAAGCATCCACTAATTGAATGTGTTTAGAAGTTTCCCCCATAAGTGGGCGAATTTGTGTATGTACCATAACTGTGGCTTCTTAGCCGCAGCAATAAATTAAATTCTGTGGGATAAGAATCCCACAGACCAAGCAATTGTAGCCACTGGCGGGTCAACTAGCGTTAACATATTTTTAGACCAACTGTGTGTGGTAGAAAAGCACGTCTTACTTTCATCATGTTACTTTATTTAGTTTTGTTTTTTTTCTTTAGATCTAGAAGCATGTCTAACATAGCCACCTGCCGTCCATTGTCGTTTGGCTACATTAAAGGTCCCTGTTGAAAATGTGCCAAGCCCGTGTATGTAGATAGCGGAAATGGCAAGTTTATAACACAGATAGGTGCTGTACTGATTTAAATGTCTGTTTCAACCAGCTGTATTTGTTTTTCAGAGTAAAAGTTTTAAACGTTCTGCTCTAGTTTTCATACAAAATTCAATACTGTTTCAGAAAATTAAACAAATGAAATACTGAGGTGTAACGTTTTGCTATCAGCGTAGCTTTATTTTTATTGTATTTTGATGTGATCATTACAACTGAATTTAGCCTAGGATATTATATATTTAATATATGTAATATTAAGGATAGATTAGACGGCCACGAGAGCAATCCCTTTACCTGTGAAAATAACATCGTGATGATATCCATAGCATAGGACACATCTGGGCCCCTATTCTCTTAGCTACTGAACTGCGTTATCGCAACTCGATTATATCGGGGCCCTGGTGTCCGCCTGGTTAACAACTACCCTCACGATTGAAAATATGTTATAACCCGTAGACTCGCCAGTCCGTCCAGTTCCGAGACAGACAGTCTCGGAAATCATACCACTTTTCTAGGAATTGCGGCATGTATAGTTAAGCACCTTAAAGTATGTTCTGGCTGAGACAGTCGCTATTCTAAATCTAGTGTGATACCACCTCCGACTGCATTATCACTAACCATCGAGTAAGATTGTGGTCAATCACTTCTTGTTCTTGGTCGTATCCTCATGACTGAGGGACGTGATTTTGGTGTGTAGTGTCACCACTGTGCCACCACTTTTCTCCAGCTTTTCTCTCTATCTTGCGCCATTTGTATGGATGATTGTAAGGTGGTCCCTGTTGCCTCATGAGATGTGTGTGTCCATTTCCTCGGAGAGCGGCCCCTGCCTCGTTTTCCTTCGACACAGCCAGTTATAACCAGCCTTTGTAGACTGTCTGGGTCTCGTCTGACTGTGTGCCCGAAGAACTTGAGGACTCTCTATCTGCAGATTGTAAGGTCAATCACTAGCCTATCGAATTAAAAAAACTCTCAAGATTTATTTTATTACAAGGATGTTTATGTTGAAATATGTATATTTCAATATGGCAAATCATAATAACGTAAATTGTAATATTACATCAGAAACACTTTTCCACAAGCACATTTATCTGAGATATAAAGTGACATAGAAATACAGACAGACTGACTAAGAAATGTTCTTCCTCTTGAGATAACCCTAAAAACAAATCAAAGTCACTTGCTGGCATTTTTCAGGGGATCTACCTCTTACACCCCAGGTCTATTTAAATGATTTCAGGGCCGATTACCTGTCCAGCAGGGTCAGTAAGCCGCCATGAATAATAAACACGACCGGCCCCTCTCACCAGAACATTAGTTTGCGGCATCTATTCAAGCCAAACACGACTCAGAGGGACGCAAAAGAACCTTTGTTTCGAAGTAGGCAAATTGGTACAACATACCAAGATTATACCTCTATTTCACGCTATGAGAAAAAATATGGTACTAAGTGACGAGACGGGCCAATCGTGCGTCTGATGGTAACCACTACGCTTGCCTATGTCAGTTGCAGTGTCGCCCAGAGCTTACAACTGTAGTTTCATGTAGCACTGGGGGCCTACTCCCACCTTTTACAAAACTATCATATATCAGGAGAGTTTTGTTATAAGCTTAGAATAATCATACTTACTATCGTACTCCCACCAACACAAAACGGTCAACCAAATTGAATGGTAATGTTTGCATATGACTAATTTGAGAGATGAGAGTACGGATCTTCAAAAATTAGACTTTGAACAATTAAACTTAGTGTCAAAAGTCACGTCAAAGTACGCGAATTGACTGAAATATTTGATACTACGTCATCAAAACGTCTATCGTAATCCAATATTATTTTAAGCTTGCTATATTGACGTGGTGGTACCAAATTTAATGGTAAGGTTGAAACATGACTGCTTTAAGAGGTGGGAGTAAGGCCCCTGCACTGTCTTAACCCAAAATATTGGTTTTTAGTTTTTTTTACCCAGCAATTTAACTTGCCATAGGGGTCTTCACGCCGTAATATTATCGTACTGCTAGCGTACTAGTAGTGCGTGACAAAATATCTGGCACTTCAGTGATACTAACCAAGACGTCCTGATTCACAATAGGTCTACCACCTAGTAGGTCGGATTTACTGTTCGCATCTCGGAGGAGAAAATTTTATTAATGTCCCCCTACGAAAAGACGAGAAAATTACGATGATTATTGAAAAACGTGATACGCAGAATCACGTATATTCTTGAGAGAAGAGCAGGTTGGGACAGAGACTCAATACTATTGATATACTTTCACGTTTCACAATACGTTTAATGCAATCATATTTTCTAGCTGCGCTCCGTGGTTTCACCGCTTGGTTATGGATGATGCTGATAATGAATCAAAAAAAAATGCGTATGTTCATCGGAGATAATGTAGGATTTTAATAACGAAATAATTTTTCAAATCAAATCAATCTATTATTACGTTCGGCGACTATTCAATTCAAAAACATCTTTCCTCTTTGTAGCATTAGCATAGACATGTACATATTTATGTTTGGTAGAAGTTAGAACACACATATTATGTACCCTTATAGGGAGTATTAATATTTTATCCAATACTAAGAACGGCCCGATTTATTTTAAAAGGTACTTCTCAGATAACTTGGCCTGTTTAACTACTCAAATGTGGATACTAATTCGCTTAAATCTATAATAGAGACTTATAATTAATATTCAAGATACTGTACAAAAGCCAATATTTTAAGTTTCCCTTATAAAACCATTCAGTCCCTTTTCGGTCCTCAGATCTCAATCCCAAGCCCGAAATTAAATCGAAATATAAGGAGGTCCCTTTAGGGACAGTAAAGGAAATATGTATTGATGCGATTTAAAAATGTTTCACAGTTTTGAGTGAATTGAGAAAACGATAAGAGGATCAGGAACAAAAGTTTTAATTTTACCGGGAGTTCTTTGAAGAGTGAGCCTTAGATAAATACTCGTATCGGCCAGAAAGTTCGGAAGTCTCTATGTAAATAAAGTGACAAAACTTAGTTATTAATACTTATCTCAGCTAACAACAAAAACAGCTTCAACTTCAGGAAGGTATAGCTTAAAGACTTGAATAAATTATCAACTTTTCCCAAACAATTATCAGCGTAAATTCGAAGAAATCATACTACGCAAATAATTCCCTTTTACCTTCGATATTCCATTATAAAATTTATATTCTGGCTTCCGATTACGAAGAGAATCCCTTAAACGGCTAATAAATATTTTGTCGCCGCGTCGAAGGTGTCAGAATACTTGAGAACGGTGGCGGGAGGGGTTGCCAGAGGGAAAATTTAATTTGGCAAGGGAGTAGTGTCGCCAAGGCATTGGGATTTATGGGAGACGTCAAGTTTTGGAAGCTTTTCTGGAAAACTCTGACGAACTGCTCAATATTTTTGATGATGCCTCAATATCTAGAAAGTAACGGTGTAAAATCTTATACAAACTTTATTAAAATATGTTTAGGGCGCTGTATAACAGTTGGCGCCTATTTTGGGCAAAAACTTAGCATTGCCATCCAGCGTGGCAATGCCGCCAGCGTTTTGGCCACTTTTCCCCCCACCATGGGGCTTATAGATTAGAATGTTATTATTATTATTATTTTATTTAATTTTTAATTACTAATATTCGTATCACTAATTCATAATCTTTCATTCTTTGAAATCTACTTACAAAAGTATTTCCTCTGCAACAGCAGAATAAAAATACGTTAAGATTACATAAATATGTATGTGTAAACCGTTATTTACACATACATATGTATGTAATCTACTACTGGCTACTCATGTGACTAGCCTTATGTATGAAATCTACGTAACGCATGACTAATTTACTTTATCCCGTCCAGTGTCTAGTTTTTTTGGTTTATTTCCAAACTACGCATAAAAATACTACCCTTGAGTAGTTTGACCAACTAAAAGCAAGTTTATACCGGTGAATGTATTGGTTCTGATAAAATTAGTTACAAACTAGAGGTCTAAAAATGTGTATACACTTAGTGTACACGCAACATGGCTTAGCAATTTTTTAAACGTACACATGGTGTACACGCGACACGCTATGGGTTATTAAGTTAAAACTTTTTATTTAAACCGCCTTTAGAAAACAATAAGGAAGTCACCCCCCAAATTTAATTATTAACTCTAACCAGAATGTTCTTTTATAAATCTGGATATACCACGCGCATCACTCTCTCAGTTAGGCAGTAAGCTGATTACTAGACGCTCAAGTTGTAAAAGGAGCTTAAGTTAGCACAGCCACTGAATTTTTACATTAATTGCAAAACTTTTACATAGTGCAGTGAGTCACTTAGTGATCCATTGGGGTTAGGAAATTTAAATTATAAGACCCAAGAGTGAAATTTAGTTATTATTTTCAAGAAACCCTGAACTTATTATAAATATCAACTAAATAAATAATAACATATAATAATATATGGGACAACATCCACACAAAGGTCTTCAGGTCCCGCATTAGGCAGAGCCTGTACTATGGTAACCTGATGACTGATATTACATACTTATATATGATATTAAATACTTATATACATATAAACACCCAGATACAGATCAAACAGAAAATGTTTGACCTGTCCGGGGATCGAACCCGGGGCTAGCGGTTCAGAAGGCAGGGGTGCTACCAACTGCGCCAATTACGGAGCTTATTGCTGCATATTGTTTTAATTGTGTTTCCAATATGGCTATTTTGCATAGCTGGAGAGAGTCCAAAAATTGATTTTATATAATTTTTCAAGAGAAAACACTTCCTTGAGTGCTAACGTAGAAAAACCACTTTATAAACGCGGTCTAGACAAAAATTTAGTATTTTATGTAATCTTGACTAAATTTTGATACAAATCTGGCCCGATGCAGCTATTTCAGCTTTAACACCTTGATGCTTTTAGAAATGTTATATTGGTGACGCAAACACGTAGTCAAAGAGTTTATATAGGCCGTCACAAGCGCAGCTAGCATATATAGCAATATAAATTATAGCATATATTCATATGGATTTCCCCAACGAATATGATATATTATGTTTCTGATCAGTAAGGAAAAATATATCAAAGTATTATTAGAGTATTATATACTTTATTACTATATGTTACGGCTTTAAGTATCAGTGGCGTTGCAACCACATGAGTAAAGAAAATAAATTTACTGATGCGCGACGCTTTGAAATGCCACCATTATAAAATTAATGGTTTGCCTTAGCGAAACAAACATGATTTACTTTTGAAACTACTCACAATGACAAAGTTTTGAAATGTTACTTTACGAACTGGAGCCGCATTAGTATCATTTGACTAATGGAGCTAGTGAAATGGATGTGACCTGGGTATAACTCCCTAACTCTTAATGTTGTGGTTTTGGGGAAGTATAAGCACAGGAGTTATGTTTCGTTTGGCTCTACTTTACCTACTTCGGCAAGTTTTACACGTATGTTAGGTTATATTTACTAGACTGGAAAAGACTTTACCTTACTAACACTTTTGTCCGATAGTCATATTTGATCACTTTGAGACCGTGGGGGCAAAAAATCGACATCTATCCTTTGAGGCTACATTTAACTATTTGACTAATACATTATAAGCCGTGGGCACAATTTATATTCTCAAATTCATTGTTCTTGCTTTGGCAATACTTTTATGTTAACAGATAAGTCTAATAAGACTTAATATGGTGTATATAAAGATTGGATTGAAATTGATAATAAAATACAGATACCTAGTGATAGTCAACACGGCCTCTGGTTCTAGGAGCTCTATAATAGTCTCTATAATCTTCAAAAACCACAAAGGATTAAGGAAGAAGGATAAGGAAAGTATTTTAAAGACCTAGATAATAATTTTATTGGAACAATATGCAAACTCTTCATATCCATGAAATATCAACGTATACAGGCATATGCTAATGGACTTGTATTTAAGCTGCCAATAAAACTTTTATTGTATCACAATAAATATAACTATTTCGTTTGGTATCTTCTGTTTTCTCGCTAGTGATTATGAGTCTAGCGAGTGCAAACTGATTTGGTCCTCGTTTCTTTGAATTTATCACTATGCTGAGGATTTTTACTCATTATCGCTCGCTACCTTATTATATAATCCACCTTATTCCACCTTATTATATATATCCACCTTATTATATAACAATCAAATCCTTGGTCGGACTACAAACTTGCAAAAAAAACTATCTAAAACCCTCATACTGCAAAAATAACTATTCGCCTTTTATAGAGCAACTGATGAAAGAACTTCACCTAACTTATTTGACACCCTATGTTCCTGAAATTTAGCATCTGAAGCACAATGTATATAATATGAATACACGCTCTTTGATAAAGTCGCCACGTTACCGACAGAGTATTTTTATCGAAAGATACCTGAAGCAGTTTTCCCCGACCTTTAAACACCATCGGAAGTAAAACTACGTGTACACAACACAAGTAGCTGCATGAAAGCTTTCCCAAGATAAGATAGGAGCTGATCGATGTTCCACACATAAGCTGTAGGGGGAGCCACATACAAGTACATTATGCTTTGGAAATGACAGGTGCACAAATTATACCTGTATATACGGAATAAGAAGCGTTTAGGAGTTACTTAAGAAATTTCAATACCGATTAAGAAAAGCTCTTGATAGGTCAACTACCTATATGTCACAGATCTATAGTATAGAATCTATAGGGTGTTTTAGTTCGTATGGTATATCCATACGAGGAAAGATATGAATAACTAGCTGACCCGCCAGCGGCTACGCTCGCGTGGCCTCGCAGGGTACGGTAATTACAGATTTTTATTATCCCACAGGAACTCTTTAATTTACCGGGATCAAAAATATCCTATATGTTGATCAGGGATGTCAGCTACCACCATACGAAATTTCATATAAATCGGTCCAGTCGTTTCGGAGATTAGCCCGTACAAACAGACAGACAAATATATAGAGAAACAAACAATTTTAACTTATTTTTCACTCCTTACATCCCCTGACTCGGTTTTTAGCATTGTACAGAAATTTGACCTCTACAGTTAACAATATGTAGTAGTTTTTACATCCCTCGTTTTACCCCCTTAAGTCATCTCTGACAAAAAATGTTGAAAGCATCACTATTTATCTTGAATTACCTAATCAGTTATCAATTTTCATCTCTAAAAAACAAAGAACTTTTGAAAAAAATATATATATATTATTAAGTCATCCCTACATATTCCTATATATATTATTAAGTTAATAAATATTGAAATCATCATATTAAACTGTCCAAATGCTATTTTTTACCACTGTACGTTCGAAAACACAAAACTTTCCATACAAACTTTCACCCCTCCATTTCACCCTCTTAAGCCACCACTATCCAAAAAAAATTAATGAATGAATGACCTATCCTAATACAAATTTTCACAACAATAAGTTCAAAAACAAAGAAGTTTCATACAAACGTTTTCACCCCTTTTGACCCCCTTAGGGGTTGAATTTCATAAAATCCCGTCTTAGTGAGCACCTACGTCCTAAAAAGAACCCGCATGCAAAATTTGAATTTCCTAGCACTTGTAGTTTCTGAGTTTTCGTGATGAGTGAGTGACCTTTCGCTTTTATATACGAGTACGAGTATATAGATAAGAAGTCCATCTACGAATGTTTTGGTTGGGAAGGTATTTTTCTACATAATGCCAAGTCATCTATCGGGCAAGTCGTCTAATGTTCAGCTCCATTAACAGTCACAGTGGGATAGAGCTTTGAATACCTTAATAAAATGTTTGTACAGCATTGTTAATAGCACAACAGTACTCATTAATACTACTCGTAATTATTCTATATGCAAGAGCCTCAAGACAAGAGTCTTCGACCTATGTGTGTTACCAGTGATGACTTATGGCACTGAAACGTGGTCTCTTACTATGGGCCTCATAAGTAAGCTCAAAGTCGCACAACGAGCTATGGAGAGGGCTATGCTCGGGGTTTCTCTACGTGATCGAATCAGAAATGCGGAGATCCGTAGAAGAATGAAAGTCACCTACATAGCCCAGAAGATTAGCCAGTTAAAGTGCCAGTGGCAGAACAGATGGCCGATGGGGCCGGAAGATTCTGGAGTGGAGACCACGGACCGGCAAGCGCAGCGTAGGTCGTCCACCGACACGGTGGACAGATGACTTGATAAAGGTCGCAAGACGACGTTGGATGCAGGCCACTTCCAACCGGTCCTTTTAGAAAATTATTGGGGAGGCGTATGTTCAGCAGTGGACGTTCTACGGCTGAGATGATGATGATGATTCTATATGTATAAATTACAAGCTTCGCCCTGCGGTTACACACTCGTTGTGATGGACGATGATGATGAAAGTATCATGTGTGTTTAATTATAATTGGCCTAGCCTTGAGAGTGAATGTTCACTTTTATAATATTAGTGTGATTTCTCTATCCTTTGGCGTAAGGCTTATAACAACGCTAATGACGTTTACTTCAACAATTTTTAGAAAAATCTGTAAAGTATATAGAAGCGAAAAAAAAATTGCGTCTCACCTCGCATTCTGCGATCTGACTTATTTACGTGAGTGATTTCGTTTCTTAAATAAAAAAAAAGGATATTCAGTTTATAAATGTATTTTTTAATATGTGTACTACCTACCTACTCGTGTGTATTAATTATGTCGAGCTTATTTTAGCTTTTTCAGCCAAGTTTCAGAAAGTAATGAACACCAGCGCAAGCGAGTATGAAAGCTATTTCAATGTACTTTCAGTCGAGATTTGCAATAGGGCGCATGAAGCTAATCGGTTGAAGCACGCATTAGCCTTAACCCCTAGTCTTACTTGCTATAAATATTGCCGTTCAACCCTTTCGATAATCCTGGGCCGCTCGAAAAGCTCGTTTCTCAGTATAAAGCCTAAAAAAAGAAATACGAAACGTAGGCCCATGTGACATATAGCATCATATATAATAATATTATCAAGAGCGTTATGTATGCTTCTACATCTTGTTGAGCCTCGAGCTACCTCGCAGATTGTGAAAGCGAAAATGATAACCATCAAGTGTGTGGGGATAGTATAATATCCTGAAGGTAAATGATGACATGTCACATCTGCAAAAAGGGGAATTACATTTTACGTGATTTGTTTGCAGGTTTGGCCTTCAAGCTTTTCTTTATAATACGTTTTACCTTGCTGTGGAATATTAACATGTATGACCGTATAACCTGCGCTCAGTGATTACACCAGCGTGGTGAAAGATATTTAAGATTGTGATGGTGATGGTGATGATGATGAACAGTTCCTTATGTCTAGGATGTAAGGTACATTAATAAACAATTTTATTCCTTCAACCATTTAGGTCTAAAAAGGTAACAAAGAGGCAAACACCGACGAAGAGTTACTTTAAAATTTATAAATTTAGTGTTCATATATACATAAAAAAATCAGAAATAAAATAGTTAATGAGACCTAAAGTTATATGATTATTAACGGGATATTTACCGTGGTAAGGTTGTGGAGTGAGCTCCCGATATTTCGGCGCATTTACATGCACCATGTTCACGGGAAGACTGAAGAATGCGGGTGGTTGGTCAAACCACCGTAAATATCCCGTTAATAATCATATAACTTTAGAGAACAACCGTGATAGTTTAAAACAGTGTTTTAATGAGACCTATAGCACGTTTCTCGCATAATGTAAAGAAATTATTCAGTATTCATTATATTTATTATTTGTAATTCATCTTTCTTACCAATTTTGTATGCTGCCATCATAAATAAGTACTTTACATTAAATTTCATTTACACCTAAAACAGCAATGCTGTATATTTCTTTTATACAGAATAAGTGTCTTAATATCTTATAAGTGTGGTAAATGGAAATCAGTTGTGTGTGGAATATACCATAGATACTATGTAAATAGGGCTCTCTGGAATACACAATGAGATTAGTAATTATTTGGGGAAGTAAATTTTAAGGGTATGAACTAAATTTACCAACAGTCATACCTACATGCATAAAACATATTCGTGTATGTATATCTGATCAAAACCAAATTTCTAAATATTGAATGGCCATATATTAACAATGAACGTTGCACAATGCGTATTGGAAGCCCACTCCAGATCACATGAGGCATCATTAGCATCACCGACAACACTCAAATAACAATAGAGCAGTTGTGCCATCGACCCAAGGCCATACTCCGCTATGTAAAGGATAGGCTGGCTTGAGTAAATGCTGGCAGGAGGGAATGCACAAAACACCCCGAGCGAGACGTCAGTGCAGGCCTCATCGCCCCCAGAATGAATAAGAATAAGAAGTTGCACAAGGCGATCAAGGGACTAACTGATAAGGGAACAAGGGAGATTCAAACCAAATATCCGCTTTTACTTTTTTTGAATGGAAACACGCGTACTTTTTCCAATATACATATACCTACTTACGCACATACTTTCCAGTTCGTAAAACTTGCTTCCTACTCAGCAACTGCTTACTATTTCATATTTTCCTGGTAATATATTTAAATAAAATAAAGTAAAATAAATGTTGACGTACTCATACCGTATCTTTTTTATATAGAACTCCTATCTCCTTGTAGATATGTTAAATATTTCTGAATTTCAGCTGTTTATTCTCCTGTAGTTTGGCATTCCGCGTATACATAACTAAACACTTAGGGAGAACCGAAGTTACAAAACACTGTAAAGAGAAGTCGACGTGCTGAGAATTCAACGTAAAGGGACAGGATATTTTTCGGTGGTAGTGCCACGCTGTAACCCCACAGCCGAATGGGCCGGCACGACCAGGGAAGTACCACACTTCCACATAACACCGACGTGAAGTAACATAGCTATTGCGTGTCAGTTAACTAATTTTCCCAACTAACACATTTTATTATTAATAACAAGCTATGGCTCACAGTTTAACCCGCGTGGTGATGGATGATGATGATGACGATGAAACATTATTCTATATGTTATTCCAGTGTTATCTATCTATATACCAAATTTCATTAAAATCCATTTAGTAGTTTTTCCGTGAATGAGTAACACACATACATACAAACTTTCGCGTTTATAATATTAGTAGGATCAGATGAGATATTAGACTTTGATCAAATATTATGTAGTTAGTAAGCTCTTATACTTAATAAGAGCCTTCTTTATTTTCCTAAAATTAACAGTTTGTTCGATAAAAATATCGAACTACACGTCATTGAGTCAAAATGCAACGTTTTTCTACTACGCTCTTAGTCTGTGATGCGTCATAATTAAATAATTCAGATTTTATCGAATAAATAACAATTTAAAAATTAAATCTATGACAAAAAAATATATTTAAATAACTAATGTAATACGGCCTCATCTGTATGATTTTAGTTAAAAAGTTAAATTTCGTGATCATATTTAAGTTAGTAATAAACATTCAAAACTTAATTGTACTTAATTGTGGTTTCGCAACATTATAATAAGTACTTTATACAAGAAGTCATCATCATCATCTAGTCAATGTCAAGGCAAAGTAAATAAATATCTAACTCGGGGCCGCGCGGTCTAAGTACTTTGGTCAAGGTATCATTTATTTCCTCTTCCTACTTTTCCTGTCCTTTTCAGAACCTGATGACTGATCGGCATATACTTATACACATCATCATCATCTCAGCCGTAGGACGTCCACTGCTGAACATAGGCCTCCCCCATAATTTTCCAAAAGGACCGGTTGGAAGCGGCCTGCATCCAACGTCGTCGTGCGACCTTTATCAGGTCGTCTGTCCACCGTGTCGGTGGACGACCTACGCTGCGCTTGCCGGTCCGTGGTCTCCACTCCAGAACCTTTCGGCCCCATCGGCCATCTGTTCTGCGTGCTATGTGCCCTGCCCACTGCCACTTCAACTGGCTAATCTTCTGGGCTATGTCGGTAACTTTCGTTCTTCTACGGATCTCCTCATTTCTGATTCGATCACGTAGAGAAACCCCGAGCATAGCCCTCTCCATAGCTCGTTGTGCGACTTTGAGCTTTTCTATGAGGCCCATAGTAAGAGACCACGTTTCAGTGCCATAAGTCATCACTGGTAACACACATTGGTCGAAGACTCTTGTCTTGAGGCACTGAGGTATTTTTGACGGGAAGACTTCGCGAAGTTTCCGGAACGCTGCCCAGCCGAGTTGGATTCGACGATTGACCTCTTTCTCGAAGTTGGACCTGCCTAGTTTGATTGTCTGTCCCAGGTAGATGTACTCGTCAACAACTTGGAGAACTGAGTTCCCAACTGATATTGGGGTAGGTACAACTTGGGAATTAGACATAATTTTCGTCTTATCCATGTTCATCTTAAGACCTACCCGTTGGGAAACTCGATGGAGGCCTTCGAGCATTGTACTGAGGTCTTCCATGGATTCTGCCATGACTACAATATCGTCGGCAAATCGAAAGTGAGTGATGTATTCGCCGTTAATATTAATGCCAAGTCCTTGCCATTCCAGAAGCTTGAAGGCGTCTTCCAATGTAGCGGTGAACAGTTTCGGAGATATAACGTCTCCGTGTCTCACGCCTCTTTGCAATGGAATTGCCTTCGAACTCTGCTCCTGTACTCGGACTGACATGTAGGAGTTTTTGTACAAACACTTCAGCACTTCAATATACCGATAGTCAATACGGCACCGCTGGAGAGACTCAAGCACTGCCCACGTCTCGATCGAATCAAAGGCTTTCTCATAGTCCACAAACGCTAAACAAAGACGCAAGTTATACTGTTCGGTCTTCTGTATAACTTGCCGTAGCGTGTGGATGTGGTCTATGGTACTATAGCCTTTTCGGAAACCGGCTTGTTCCGGAGGCTGGAATTCATCAAACCTGCGACTGAGACGGTTCGTTATGACCTTCGAAAACAGCTTATAAACATGGCTCAAAAGCGAGATGGGTCTGTAATTTTTAAGTAAAGGGTTGTCACCTTTCTTGAAGAACAGCACCACCACGCTTTTGTTCCATGCTTCTGGCGTTGAACCTTCGAGTAAGACGGTATTAAAGAGCTTCTGAAGGTTTTTATTTACCGGTTTTCCACCCGCTTTCAGAAGCTCAGATGTGATACCGTCGTCACCAGGCGCCTTGTTGTTCTTAAGCTGTTTCAAGGCTATTCTAATCTCGTACAGGCTGATGTCCGGGATATCTTCGGTATAATGTCGGGTCAGCTTGGCTCTTGGGTCTTTGGCCGAGCTGCTAACAGGTTTAGCGACCGAGGTGTATAGTCCTTGCGACACGACATCCGGATCTTTAATACAAACCGTATTAAAGATCCGGATGTCGTGTCGCAAGGACTTCCATATTCGTCTATTGAGCAGCCTATATGCTTCAGCATCATGCGAAGACTGCATTTTCAGTGAGCGTCGTTCAGCCATGAGGTTGAGGGTATCGTTGGAGAGTTTCTGTGGCCTATCTGTACGGTGGGGTTTAAAGTATTTGGAACCCACTGTATGGACAGTTTCTACTAACCTGTTATTGATCTCGTCCACCGAAGCGTATACAAGAAGTACAAACATATTATTATTTTACTAGATGCGCCCTGCGGTTTCACCCGCGTGGTGATGTATGGTGACGATGAAAAGCATCATATGTAAAGTACGTACCACCCGGGATATAATCTATAACCTTGCCAAATTTGATTTGATTTGATTACAATCCGTTCAGCCGTTTAGGCGTGGCAACAAACAGACAGAGAGATAGAGTTTTTTTAGTTAGTAAGTTACTCTACAGGCCTACACATCGTCTTCCGGTGCGTGGTCGCCACCTCGAGAACGAGAACCTTTCTTCCCCATCGGTTATCAGTTCTGCGAGCGATGTGGCCTTCCCATTGCCACTTCAACTTGCTTATTTTGAGAGCTATCTCGGTTACCTTAGTTCTCCTCATTTCGGATCTTATCACGCAGGGAAACCTCAAGCATAGCCCTCTCCATTGCTCGTTGAGCGATTTTGTGCTTGTTAATGAGACCCACAGTAAAGGACCACGTCTCAGTGCCATATGTAATCACTGGCAACACACACTGGTTGAAAACCTTGGTTTTCAGGCTCTGAGGTATCGGAGACGAAAAGATGGATCGAAGCTTCCCGAACGCTGCCCATCCGAGCTGGATTCTTCGTGTGAAATCCTTATTGAAGTTGGAACTACCTAATTAGATAGTCTGTCCCAGGTAGACGTACTCACTACACACTTCGATTGTATCGTTTCCAACAATTACCGGTATAGGTGGAACATGGACATTCGACATGATTTTCGTCTTATCCATGTTCATCTTAAGACCAACCTGTTGAAAAACTCGACTGAGGTCGTTGAGCATGGTGCCGATATCCTCGTGCGACTCCGCCGTTATGACTATATCATCGGCAAAACGAAGGTTGTGACGTAATCGTCATTAATGTTGATGCCAGATCCTTTACAGTCCAAGAGTTTAAAAACATCCTTCAATGCATCTCAATCTCATCTCAACATCTCTTTGCAATGGAATGTATTTCGTACTCTGGTCCTGTAATCGTAAGTATCGTAAGTAATAAATATATGGAGAACTTATACGTAGAAACCTTCGTGAATGCTAGCGCGTCCCTGTCTCGCCTTACCTTGGTGGAGGACTGCTAACGGGGTATCCTACACACTCCCTTACGTAATTCCATCTGAGTTTTCCAACCTCATAAAAGTTTTTTTTTGTTTTTAAATGGGTATGGATAGATAATGCTGTTCACTGCCCTTTCCTGGGATGACAAAAAGGCGTCGGTGGTCTAACCTACCTCTGTAAGACCGGACGCATGGCCTCCACCGTCCACTGAAAAAATCAATCAAAAGATAATTCGCAGCATAATGACTGAGAAAGAACGAACAACAACAAGCAAATTGTAACATTTCCTCGGGCTCGTTTTGACGTTAATCTTCTTTATGTCTTGCGTTTGATTTATGATTGCTTAATTGCGCATTTACGATTTAAAGAAACGGTTTGGATCATGCCATTGGTTAAAATGCTTCTAAAGATAAAAAGGTTTGACGTTTAATCATAAACTCAATTTTAGAAATACTTTGCACGCAAATGGATTATGTACATAATATAGGGAATTTGTACGGTGGCTTCTTTCAGCCCAAGCGATATATTCAAATTAATAACAGTTTTTTTTATTCTGAAGCTTGTGTCACGCGTAGTCGTGTGAAGATATAAGTATAAGTACCTTATTGATTATGAAAATGATTGGGAATCGTAGATTATTTATGTATAATTAATTTATTTGTAAGATTTCAATCGGGTTTAATAGATTTAGGAGGAAGTTGGTGAGCACTATAATAAAATCTACACATACTCGTTTAGTAGTTGCTCAGTCCTATTTTCTTAGAAAATGACACTAAACTGATTTCATATTTTTACTTTCATTCACCTTTCATTTGCCACATTTACCTTTCGTTTGCAACATTCACCAATAAATTCTGTTTAAGCTCTTGTCATTTTTACAGTGTCTAAGTATTAAGGGCCCTTTTTACAATGTTCAGATTCTGATTTCCAGATATCTTAAAAAAAAGACAGTTTATTATAGATATCATCATACAAAACCATCTATACTTTTTGAATCTCATTTGGTAGAACAATATCATATCATCAATAAACACTGAACTTATAGCCTTTAATCTTAACATCACTCTTAGAAATTAAAAAAGTATGTTGTTGTGTGTTGCTGGTTTTTTATGTTACTCGATTGTCATTATAGGCTTAAAATTACAACCGATCGAAGTATTGTATGCGCAAAGATTAGGCATTAATGGCAGTAAAGCTTATGAATACTTCAAAAAACATATCTATTTAGTATATATCATAACATTATAGACATAGTTGATACAGAGGGCACTTTCGGTTAGAGGCAACATGACAGCTCGCAGGTTTGCGCGGTTATCACAGAAGGTCAAAATTACCTTACTGTACAGCCTGTGGGCTGAGTGCTGACCATATAAAGCGCAATTACTGTCACATCCGCGTCCTGTCAGCATGATGTTGGGGCTGCCCCGATTCTGCAGCGCCTGGGGCATGTGCGCGGAGGCGCGCACCGACTGCTTCTATGCGACCATGCACAAGCGGGGCGCGTCCTTGGCGCGCAGAGTACGGACCAGCTCCAATATTATCTTGAAAATGTCCTTTTTTCCGGCATTGCTGTGAAAGACATGTTGCAGTTCCTATGCCAGATAGAAGGAATGATTCACATTCGACCCACTTTAACTGAATCTTAAAATTTGACATGACTTTTCCTAATACTGACATGATGACATATTATTTGTTATTATTTTAAATTTATTATACATAAATAAGATTGTTTGAAATGATTCTGGGTGTAACTTACCCAAAAATAAATAAAGTTTGAAATCAGAAATTGAATTGAATACCCAGGAAAGACACAAATAGGTACTGTACTTTATAACCGGATTGAACGGGTCATTTCCGAGGGACACGATAACCTTATTCCACACCGACAAATTCTGGAACAAAAAGTAAGACTAACACATTTTGCCCCAATAAAACACAAAATATTACACTACGATCAAATACATAATTATTATTTCCCGATGGCACGCGCCTAACATAAATTAGTCCCATGTGCAATAAGTCGGGCACAAAAGGTATTATAGAATAAAACCGCCCGTTTCATGGCTACAATGTCGTAGCTATTGTGGTCTGTAGGTGTATTTATACACTTGTA
Organism: Selenia dentaria; assembly: GCA_917880725.1. Lineage (NCBI taxonomy): Eukaryota > Metazoa > Arthropoda > Insecta > Lepidoptera > Geometridae > Selenia > Selenia dentaria. The sequence continues at coordinate 10,405,814 of OU862888.1, read as the reverse complement.
TGGACAATCCATCAAAGTGAGACATGTAGGGATTATCCTCTCCCGCCCTAGCTCTATCATTCTACGAGTAACATGGTTACGAGACTGTGGTATACAGTGACAAAGTTAACCGTATTAAAATGCGTACATAATAGACCGAAAAAGCAATGCACAAGGAGGATACATGTGTGATTTACACATTAAATAAAAGATAATATTCAATGTTCATTTCAGAAACTCAATGGATAATAAAAAAACAACAGGCAACAATTAGCAAGGTAAACTTAAAAAAAAATTATAACACTTGTAAATTCTTTGAGAGTGAGAATAAAGAAAATCTTGGTTAAAAAGTGCTGCCTGATTTTCTTAATGACAAAGAATTTTAATTGTAATTTGCCTTTTTTGTATTCTCTTGGCTAATTTTGACATGTATTAGTCAACTTAAATTTTTTCTTAAATGTGATTCTTGCATGTGAACAAGTGCAATTTGAAAAATTTAATACCGACTTCCATTCTATTACTTTGGTAAAAATCAGTTATTGGAGTGTAACTCAAAAACTACTGAACCGAATTTAATGAAATTGGGACCACACGGGAAGCACCACCTTTAAAACAAAAAAAGAATTTTGAGAATCCGTTCAACCTATCGAAAGTTATGAGGTAACAAACATAAAAAAAAATCTGTGTATACCTTTTTTTAGAAAGCCATCTCATCCTATATTTACGCCAGTTTTGGCAAAACATGTTGATAATATTTGATTGAAATACCTACATAATAGCATATTTGTTTAAGTACTTATGTAGTATATATGTAACCGCATGATTCTGACAAATAAACTATCATTATCTAAATCATTTGTTGTATTTGACCATTATCTGATTGTCATGATGCGATCTAAGATTTAGCACAAAAGTCAGAAGAACCTGTCCACTAGTGGCTAGAAAACTCCAAGGTTTTTTTTAATTATAAATAATCCTACTAACTATACCATGTCCTTACCCTTTTTGACTTTTACTTTCTTTATATATCAGTTTCAAAATAACATTATTGAAGTCGTGCTTCTAATTCCACAATCGCACATTCTACTGTTAACTACTTAGTTCTATACAATTATTTGAGTCTATATTAAATTGTTTATTACTAGTTTGTTTTTCATTTTGCATATATAGGGTGTTTGGTAGAGGGTCCGACAAACTAATTGAGCGTGTTCGGGGGCCCACTTGGAGAATATAAGTTGGCCAAAAAAAAAAACCCCTAGCCCCCAATTTTTTTTAACTTTTTTTTGTGAATTTTTCCTTTTTCTCCGAAATTGTAGATACCTATTTACCAACATAACATTTGTAAAATCTGTCTAGACCGGATGTTTTTAGTTGAATTTGGTCTCTAATACACCTTCAGGCTTCACGCAAAGAAAAATTGGATACTAAACAGAGCTAACTGATTTAGAGCTCATAGAGTAAAAATATGAAATAAATTTTACCTCATAGTTCAACTTTCACAGTGATAAAAAAACCCACTAGCAAGCTTTTTTAGAAAAAAAAGGAATAAAAATTGGGGGGTCGGAGAATTGTTTTGGCCAACTTGTATTCTCCAAGTGGGCCCCCGAACACGCTCATTTGGTTTGTCGGTCCCTCTACCAAACATCCTGTATTTTATGTTAGTTTGTGACTATGTTACATTATATTATAATATTACAGGCACACTTTATTTAACATGTATTCCTGAACCACCATCTGAACCAACTTCGAGCGCGTGGAGTTAATCCTCGCCTCCACTATCGTCGAGTCTCTGTTTTCTATTGTCATTTTCAGGATGTATTCTTCTATTTAGGCCGATGTAGTTTCGATCGGCCGGTTGATGAATTTGTCGATAGTGTCTGAGCTGGCTGTATAGTACGTGCAGCGGGTCGAGTGTCGGGAAATTGCAACCACTGCATGCGTAACGCTTTATCGGAGCTTGGTGAGTTGTTCCCTAGTCTTGATAATGGTCACTGCGTTATAGTTCAAACTCTGAGCACAGTCAAAATGCTCGACTCTAAACCTATCCCGTATGTTTGCTTGGTGTCGAGGAGATTTTATCTATCTATATAAGGTAGCTGGCTGGTAACTTCGATGATTTCACATGCCTCCAACAATCGTTCTGTCATACGAGTTTCCTTACACTCTATGAACAACTTTTGGACGACACAGAGGCTATGGTGAGCACTTCGGATTTTACTTCATCGCTGGTGCAGTGCGCTATTTTTCTCCGAAGGTCCTTGGGCGCCTCAGTAGTAGTGGTGACTATGACATCCTTGTCAGCATCGAAGTTCTAGACTGTCCTGGTTGTTTTGCCGCATTCGGGAATTTTATTTTGATTTTGATTCGATTTCATTTATTATGAATGTGAAACCAAAAGGCGTGAAGTTTAAATGTCTGGTATCTGGTAGACGAACCATTCTCACGCGTTAAGCGTTTTACCTATTATATTACCTGTAGTCCAATGGCGATAGTAAAACGCCAGGGTATAAACTCTACGCCAGTGTTCAAGAACTGTTCAGGCTAGTTATTACGTGTACATTACCATGCACGACGGATTTGTTTTTGATAAAGCTAAAGTACACTCTCTTCATCAGCTTAATTAGCTGCAAATTGAGCTATGGACTCATGTAAGGTAACTATAAGCCAAAAAAATTACATCATAGTAACTCCAAGTAGCTCTATGTGGCCATGTAATTGGTATAAATGAACTCCGTTTTGCATAAAAAATATACTCGTACTTAGGTCTACTTAGAAGGTGATTATATTCTAGGCACCCCAGAAGCCTGATATCCTACACAAATACCTACCATGCACTTGCAGAAAGTGTACGTGCCTGAGATTAGCCTGGATGGCAAGGGCGTCTGAAAAAAGAAAGTAAGAAGCAATTTTGTCTCTATAATTACTATGGCTCACAGAATCCCTTGAACCTTCCAAGTATTCTAGTACCTAAATACCGCCCATTTCGTGTCACAAGCGCAGCTTTAATTGGCAAAACGCCGAGCGCGTCCTATTTGTGTCCCCATCGAGTTTGTACTGAAGCTGAAGGTAAAATAGTTACGATGTAAACCCTTTGTCACTTACGGGCGGAACGGTATTAAAGGGGACTGTCCTACTTTAAATTGCGTTCCGAACATACGAGGCTGAGAGTGAGTTTTATTTTCATTTTATTTTAAGTTGATATCAGTTTGATATAAAGTGCGGTTTAACCCTTTGCGTACCAGAGACGTGCATTTACGTACGTTTCATTCATAATTCTTTTGTTTTAATTGTCACGGTATATGAAGCATTAATAAAAACTAGCTCAAGTATCCTTAAAACAATTAGTTTATAATCGCCCGCTGCACCACTAAGGTCGTCAATGCAGCTGAAATAGTTATTTAATGCACCCTCTTAAATAGAAGAAATACTAAACTACCATCATCATCATCATCATCTCAGCCATAGTACGTGTACTGCTGAACATAGGCCTCCCCCACAAATTTCCAAAAGGACCGGTTGGAAGCGGCCTGCATCCAACGTCGTCCTGCTACCTTTATTAGGTCGTCAGTCCACCTCGTCAGTGCACGACCTACGCTGCGCTTGCCGGTCCATGGTCTCCTACTAAACTATATTTAAACATATTTAGAAGCCCCATTCTCTAACCTTTTTGGATTCGTTTGAGTCATTTAGTCAATAACACAAACAACGCAAACGGACGTTCAAAATGTTCTGTTATGAAGGAATATTGCTCTACCCTATTTATAAAAAAGCTTTAGTCGTAATTTGAACAAACTAAGCAATGTAATTTAATAGCGTTCATTATTTTAAATTACTCACATTAATAAAAAATAAACCACGATAACTCGAAAGCAATAATGGTTTTCAGTAGAAGGTTAAGAAGAATTACTAATCCTATGAACAGATAAAGGAAAATCATTGCTAACGGCCATGCTTATTTAAATGTTGTGATTTTATTTTTCGTACTAAATCCGCATAAGTCGAAATACTTCATACTCGTATACTCTTAAACTCGAAAACTTTATAATTGCTATTTTTTGAGCATCTCTCTTAAACTTCGATATAAAAAGGTTCTACTGTAGTACATATAGTTGTGTCTTGTTTAACGGTAACACAAAATAAAGCCTATATTAGAGACGAGCTCCCAACACAATGTTCATGTCTGATACATCAGTATACTTCCAGTTAATATTAGTTACACGCTACCCGCTGAGCCGAGAGGGGCACTGGGGCGGGATAATTCATTACCCATCCGGAAAAATGATCAAAGCAATTTCGAGCCCATCATGAATTGAGGGATGATTATGTGAGGTTATGGTTCAATTAGATAGGAAGTATATAGCATGCTTAGAATTAGTGTTTTTAGTATAGAATGGTTAGTTATACTTCACCCTTGACACTTGACCCATATGTATTGCCGTCCTCATCCGCTGAGCTGTCGTTAACCGAGATAACAATTGATTATAAATTATGTCTGGTTCCATCAGGGACCAGAGACTAGAACCAGAAGTAGAAGGCAGCCTTCTACTTCTAGTTCTTAGCTGCTTTCAACGAGTACCAAACACATACATGTCACTCAAGTACATTTATTATACAGTTTTACAAATTTTATGTTGTCTTGCATTCTATTATTGCAGACATACGAGTAAACTCAAAATTTTAATACCCTTTGTTTATGATATATTATATTATTCAATTAAACTAAAAAAAAAAATGATAATATAAATTGCTTTGCAACCGACGAAATTGAGTAACTAACTCAATTTCGTCGGTTTTCAATGAAATTTATGTACAAACTAATTGTGTACAAACAATGACTGTTTGACCCGGGGACTGAACCCAGGACCTCGTGATTCTAAAGTAACGTTTTGGCGTCTACACCAACGAGTCAGTCAATAAATAGACACAGTTTGTCAAACAAAGATATGCTCAATAACAGTGCGGAGTCTGGAACAGTGTCCCGTAGATGGCAATAGGCTCGTCTCGTATTAATTAATAATAATAATAATAAAGTTTATTTCAAAAAAGGCATAACTATAACATAATATTATTATAGAATCACCTGGTTCCCAAACTAAGCTTTTAACCCGTCCGCATCAGCGCAAAAAATAACAATAGATTTATGAATGAAACTTAACTCGAACGAGTCTTGCTGAGTCGGACAGATTAAAAGCATCCAGGACTCTTTCGTCGATGTAAAATTTAAATATTCAAATTCAAATTCAAATTCAAGTCATTTATTGCGAATAAAGGTGATACAGAGATCTTACATTTAACGTTTTATGATACACTCTATCCGGCCTTTACACGAGGCATGCAATATTACATAAATACTAGGTATTTATAACTTTAACGAAATAATTACTTACTAAATTGGTCATAAATAATAGAATAATCAGTAGTAAATCACAAGGTCAAACAAAAATTAAGTAGGTACAATGTAGAATTATTAAATTATTAAATGAGGCGAATAATCACAATATTAGATAATTCAAAGGAAATTATATTAAAACAGTTCATAATACTATATACCTATTGCCAAAGTCGCATTACAATAATTTTTCATTTAAATATTTATCAACTCTATAATAACATTTATTCACCAAAACCTTTTTTAAGTTATTTTTAAATGCACGAGTATTTTGCTCTTGTAATATACTATTCGGTAGATGATTATATATTTTAGAAATCATACCAAATATACTATTTCTAAATAAAGCAGTATTAATCTTAAAGGATTTAATTTTATGTTGATGTCTTTTGGTGCGTAATGTGTCAAATAAATACAAGTTTAATCTTGCAAAGACCGAGACTTCATATATGTACAGAGAGGGTAGGGTCATTAAATTAAACTTTCGAAAGTAGGGAACACAGCTGTCTCTCCGTTTAAGACCAAATATGGCTCTTACACACTTCTTTTGGGCTTTAAAAGCTTTAATTTTGTCAACTGAGTTGCCCCAAAACATAACACCGTAACGCAATACACTTTCCACTTGACCATGATAGGACGTCAAAACAGTTGAAACGTTAACAACTTTGTTCAGTTGATATAATGCATAAGAAAATTGGCTTAATTTTGAACACACACTAGCAACATGTTCCTTCCAGTTTAAATTTCGATCCAGTGTAAGGCCCAGAAATTTAGCTAACACAACCTCCTGAACTAAACAACCACTATGTGCTATTTTGAGGTTTATTGGTTGAGTACCAGTATTTGTAAATGGTATCATGCTGGTCTTTTTTAGGTTTATCAAAAGATTGTTTGAGCGTAACCAATTCACAGCTTCGCCAAGAGTATCAATAGCGTCAATTTCTAGTGATAGATAATCTTTGGCTGAGAACATAACAGTACTATCATCAGCAAACAGTACCATGGGCTGCTTTATTGATTTAGGGAAATCATTGATATAAATTATGAACAGTAAAGGCCCGAGAATGCTGCCCTGCGGTACACCACATTTAACCTGGCGGTAATCAGAGAGATAAATCTTTTCTGTTTTGGTAATTGGACAAATCCTTGTAATTTGGGTTGCCTGTTGTCTATTACTCAAGTATGATTTTACTAAGTCCAATGCATTACCTCTAATGCCATACATTTCGAGTTTTTTTGTAAGTTTTGTGTGGTCGACATGGTCGAACGCCTTAGTTAAATCCATAAGGAGCGCACACACCTTTCGCCCGTTATTCAGATCGGACATTACAACCTTAAGAAAACGATATACTGCCAAATTAATATTCTTATGTCTTCTAAAGCCTTGTTGCTCTTCTACTAAAATATTCATGCTTTCAAAATAAGAGTAAAGATTGTCATATATAAATTTTTCAAATATTTTAGATATCGTGGGTATAAGAGCAATTGGCCTATAACACTGCATGTCATTTTTATTATCTTTTTTAAACAGAGGTTTGATAATTGTGCGTTTAAGTTTAGTAGGAAAACATCCACTAACTAAACACATATTAATAATGTGATTAAGAATGGGGGCTATTAATGGTGCTACTACTTTTAAAACTTTCGTGCTAATGCCATCATAACCAGTGCTGTTGGTATTATTAAGTGACTGTATGATTTTAATAATGTCAAAAGGGGTGCTGGGCTTCAAAAATATAGAATTGATACAATTAGGATTGTTGGAGTTAGGTATTAAATTATTGTTATCATTATTAATGTCAGAGTTTACTTGGTCAACATAAAAATTATTAAATGCATGTGCTATGTCACTAGGATTGTGTAAAATTTTTTTATTTATAATTATCTGCGAAATGGCATCGTTAGGAAGGTTTGTTTTTTTATTATTAATGATAGTCCATGTAGCTTTAGACTTGTTAGGGGCCGATTTAATGAAGTAATTATTGTGCGATTTTGTGTTAGCTTAATGATACGACTAAAGCGTGTAGAGTACTGTTTAAATGTTTTTCGCGTTAATTCATTTTTATTTTTTCTGTACTGCCATAATAGTTCTCTTTTACGTTTAGAACATAGTTTTATGCCTTTACTGATCCATTTTGGCCTTTTATTTGTGTTTATTTTTATTCGTCGCATAGGGAAGCATAAATAGTAAAAAATAGAAAAGTCTTCATAAAAGTTATCAAACGCCTTCTCTGGATTATCAGTTTCGTAGGCATCTTTAAATGTTAAAGCCTTAAGGCACTCCGTAAACTTTACCATGTTCTCATTACTGTGGTCCCTTTGTTTAATAAACCAATATTTCAGAGAACAAAACCTTTTCACAGGGCATGACAATAACTGCGCTGTGTGATCCGATAGAGCAAAATAAATTACTTGCACTTTACACGATCTAAAATTGTGTAAAATATTATCCAAACAAGTACCACTCCTTAGACGAGTAGGTTGTTTAACTGCAATTTTAAGATTATGGTTTTTAGATGTATGTTTAAACTGCTTCTCATATGGAGTTTGTTTTAATAAATTGATGTTGAAGTCACCGCACACTACTGTTTTTTTATTTAATTTATTAAGTTCATGGAGTATTGAATCAAAAGCTTTAAAAAATTTATTGTACTCTAAAACTAAAGTTCTTGGCGGTCTGTATATACAAACTATAACCATGTTATGTTCCTCAAGTTCTATTGCACAACACTCCAAGAGCCCAGGTACACTAAGCTTGTTTACTGCTGGTAATTGTTTAAATTGGTGCTTGTTATTTACCAATATACATGAGCCACCTTTTGCATTTTTACGCGGACAAGCCGAGGCTAATTTATAATTTATAACACTGAGATGAGGTATATTTATTTCTGTCATGTTGTGTTCAGTTATACCGATGACATCTACCATGATTCCCCCGTCCAACAAAGTGTCCAGACTAACAGAGAGAGAATCTGACTTCTTAATTAAGCCATCTATATTCTGATGTAGTACATGTATGCAGTTAGAAACGAAAAAAATTTTGTGAATGCCTTGTAGAAATAGACCCAGAAGCTACGCAACTGTCAGGCTGTGCCAGTTCATGTTCAATGCCATAACCAATATTATTCATTATATTTTCATACATATTCTTGATACCAAATGTATTAATTTTCCCAGTTTTGTATGAGAACATGGTATATGAGAGAGTTCTATTTACGTCAAAAAGATAGGCATAGTTAGTGTTTTGTAATTCTAAATAGAGTAAATTATTAAACATTTCAACTCGATAGTTATATATCGGCGCTCCACAAATATAAGTTGGTACACACATAATCACATTAGTATGCGAAAGCTCTTTGAGATACTTTCTGATGTCGTTTATTAATTCTACATAATTAGAATTTTGTTTAAAATCCGATTCACCAATTACAACTATACAATAATCCTTTAAACTAAAATTACTTAATTTACTTTTTAAATTACTAAGAAGGTGTGTTAAACTAACGTCGGGTGTAGAATATCGACAATAGTTAAAGCTATTAGAGAAAGTGTCTTCAATTATATCGAGTCGACCTGTATAGCTTTTATTGGTAACTATACACAATTTGCGTTTCTGAAAATCTTTCGAAGTTACCTCTGTCGTTGGTTGCGCTATTGTCGTTGCCTTGCTATCTTGGCTGGTAGTCATTGCACGTTTGACATTAGACGTTTCAGATTGCGGTGATTGGTAATTGCAATTATTGACGGTGTTATTAGAATCCGTAGAAAACAGAATACGAGGATCATAATCTGTTTTTTTACTTTTACTCGTTTTACTCTTTTTATTAGTGTTCTGGCTAGACAATGGGGTTTTCTGAACTCCCAATATTTTATACGTCTCAATTACTTTTTGCGATTTTTCCAAATTATTTTTAAGTGTAGTATTCTCCAAGCTAAGTTTTTAACTTCATTGTGTGCAATATCTAGTTCTTCTTTTAGTTTTACGACTTGAAGCATTAGTTCAGTTACCCCGTTGCTGTCATTTAATGATGACATATGGGGAAGACTCCTCGTGCTCGTGTCAAACAGTGTAGTGTCATGTTCATTGACATCGTAGGAAATATTTTCAGTCGATATTGACTTTCGCAGCATTTGACACCGTCTCTGAGTCACAAATAAATTGCCATACATCAAAAACAATTATATGGTATAAATCGATAGATGTAATCCTAAAAAATAAACTTAAGCAAGGTTTACTCGTATCAATGCAAACATATAATACATAAATTAGATAATGTACGTACAGTGACAATGCACGTGTTTGCGTGGTTAGGTAGATATGTGTGTGTGTTATGTTTTTTTTAATGTCATGAATCGATGAATAATGTATTATATTGCTTTTATTTATTTTATTTTTGCAAATGTTTTATTTCATTTAAAGGCAATGTGAAGGCACCAAGAAAATGTATACATTTGGTTGCAAAAGTTGTATTTACTTTGGGTACAGTGCAAACACTATGAAAGGATCTTTTATTTGCTGAAGCAGAATCATATTTACTAGCCCTATGTTGATAAAGAACTGCTTGCACCACGAAAAGTTGTCGAACAGAGAGTAACTGGCATTCTCTGTAGAGATCTGCTGTAGGGACCAAAACACATCTGCAGAAACGTGGGTGTTTTGAAAACTACTGTCACTATCTACCCCTTCGAGGTAATATAGGCGTGATATTTTGTTATGTTATTGCTATTGTTAAAAAATCTATTTAGTAATATTTCTTGCTACGTGTGGCTTTTGGAATATAATATTTGAATCTTATCAAGTATATTAATTAGTAATTAACCTGATGCCTGAATTGAATAAATGATTTTAAGTTTAATCCGCATTTCTTGCAAAGATTTTGGTAAAAAAAAAACAGTTCTCGAAGTACCAAATTTTTAGTAACTGTCAAGTTCCTAATTAGGACGAAAAAAAAACAACTTTAACTAGCTTATTACGAGCTTGCTCTAAGATGGCAATTTGGTAACAGAATAACTGAATTAGTCTTTATTGTTGGTAACAGAATAACTGAATTAGTCTTTATTGTTGGTAACATTGGTAGTACACAAAATTATATGAATTAGTTTTGTGTTCTCACTCATTATTTCTGTAGGTATACGTCTTTCTACCAACTTTGATGATTTTAGAGTTTGAAAACTATCGTGAGTATCACACATTATACTAATATAAAGATACCGGCTGCACTCACTTGGTATTATGTCGGTTGAAGTCCGACGACGTTTCGAACGTATAAGATGTTCTTCTTCAGGGAGTGTTCACGCTTGGAGATCGCGTCGCGCACTGTAGAAGTGTGTGTAGTGTGAAGAAGAACGTCTTACATGTTTGAAACGTCGTCGGACTTAAACCGACATAATACCAAGTGAGTGCAACCGGTATCTTTATATTAGTATAATTTGATGATTTTCCTAGAATATAGGTAGTTTTTACCCTAATGTGTTACGTAGCATGGAGAGGTTGTGTCTAACCTTTTCAAATTGTTTTTAACTTTTCTTCGAAGCTTTCAAACTTCTAGCCTCACGGGAGACCTCAAATTACAAAACTTGAGGACGTGGCTTGAATTTATCATTAATCAATTATTTATGGTTAAATTTTGGAATAATCTAATATAACTGCGCAGTAAGGATGCGCCGGGGTAAAAAAATACTACCGCATATTCAAACTCAATTTAGATTTTAGATACAAATTAGCACAATTATATTTTATTCAATCACTCGGTTATACAGGGTGTTTGGTAGAGGGACCGACAAACCAAATGAGCGTGTTCGGGGCCCACTTGGAGAATACATCTTGGCCAAAAAAAAATCCCCGACACCCCAATTTTTTTTTACTTTTTTAGTGAATTTTCTCGTTTTCTCCAATATTGTACCAATTTTGCTTTGCGTGGCCTGAAGGTGTATTAGAGACCAAATTTAACTAAAAACATCCGGTCTGAAACAGATTTTACAAATGTTATGGTGGTAAATAGGTAAAATTTCGGAGAAAAAGGGAAAAATGACAAAAAAAAAGTTATATATATTGGGAGGTCGGGGATTTTTTTGGCCAACTTGTATTCTCCAAGTGGTCCCCCGAACACGCTCATTTGGTTTGTCGGTCCCTCTACCAAACACCCTATATTTTGCATTTTTCAATCTCAATACGAACTGTAATACAAGGAGTGTTAAAGTTCGTACAGGTTCTCAATAACTAAGGCCCCAGATACACGAGCAGCTTGAAGCAGTCCATGCTTCAAGCTGCGACTGCACAGTGAATTACAGTCTTCTACGTAGACACATCCACGAAACCACTTGAGCAGTGGCAAATGCTTCGGGCGGTTGGCTGTCAAGCAGTCGCCTGGCGTACATGCTACAGACACTACAGCATACCTCTGCCTGCGCTTTTCATTACAGGTCGCGCGCACTTCCCGCCCTTGAATTGCCAACTGCTCTAGCAGTTATCACTGGCAGCTTCAAGCTGTTGACTATGACTGCGAGCGGTCCGTGTATGTTGATCACTGACTAACTGTTCGAAGAGTCCGTGTATATCGGCTCTTAAGGATTGATTTCATTATTATTCATTTTAATTATTTTATTTATTAATATTATCAGTATAGAGACATTGAATTTTTTTTTTCATGTCCGCTTTAGCACACTTTTCAACTTTAGGAAGTCATTATATTAACCATTAAAAAATGAGAGAAAAATAAGTAACAATACTAAATTCTTACAAAAGCATGCATCACCAATGCATTATTTTAGCAATTTTTTTTCAATGAACTCACTAACTTTAAGCTCCTGTTTAAAGTAATGTGTAAAATGGTATCTGTAATATATAAAAATAAATCTCTGTTTCCCTTGGTCATCGCTTCACGCGTGAACGGATGGAACAATTTAGCAATTTTTTTTGTGTTAATTATAGTCAGGAGAAGGTTCTTATGAAAGTGTAATCAAGAAAAGATAGGAGGTTATGGCAAGACCAAAGACCGAGCTTACTACGTGAACAAAGTCACGGGCAATCACTAGTGGTTTAATAATTTCAGAAACAATTATGTTATAAAACAAATTACGAAACCAATGTCCTGCCGTGCGATTCTCTAATGATTCGTCGATGTGTTCTTCGACGAGCTCACCGATGTCAAATACTTTATGAGATATCTGCCTCGTACATAAGGTTGTTTTTCCAACGTTTCTTATCATGTCGTCATTTGTTTCACGGATGTTGTCAAAGATTCAACGATGTTTGCTCTCAGAGAATCGCACGGCTCTGAATTATAATATATTCGTTCTTATACGTTCAAATCGTGTCAAATACTGATCGGGGCTTATCATGTAATACTGCAATTTCGCAAAAAGCTGATTTGTTGGAATCTTCGGTAATTTAATCCGCAGTTTCCATCAAAGGAGTAGACTTCAAAGAGTGAAAGTTACAGAAATTGGATTATTGTACCGAACCTTGGGGTAAAACGGTCGGACTGTATGTTGACTTATAAAACTAGGTTATAGATGATTTCTAGTTCTAAGGTTTTCGTTCAAGTATGTTTTGTTGTGAGAATTGAGGGAACGAAATGAATGATTTGTGTATTATAAGTGAATATGCTCGCAATATAGCTGTGTTTCATAATTAAACAATTTCAATCGGGATCGTGGGTGGAATATACCGCTGGCCTGGATACCAGTGTTGAACATTGACAAGATGACCTCGGAGCTCTGGAACCGTGAGGTCGACTCAACAAGTGTGGTGTGTCAACAGCCCTATATACTAAAAAACGGTAGTGACAGTGACACTGAAAGTGACATTGACGTAAGTGACAGTTCGGACGGAAAAAATCTGACAGACACAGCGCGACCGTCGCAGCGCCAGTTACGTGCTGTGGCCCGCGCTCGCCCGCGCTGTGCACAATAGTGACTCCTAGAAGAAGAACTTCAAATAAGTTCGAAACTGGTCGGAGAATATTTCCGGTAAATATTACGCGAGTCCTAGCCGGTTTTAAGCGTAATTATAAACAATTCTACTTAACAGCGTTATTTTGACTCTCTCAAATCTACTGTAAATAATACAACCAGAAACATAACCGGAAAAATAAATGATTTTTCGAATGATTTCACATGTACTTCTTCTTGTAGTAAATTCTTTTTTTACTTGACACTATATTTCTCTATATTTGTTTATTTTACCTATCCACAACCGTTTATACAAGTTTTGTAAAAGAATGCATACTTATTTGTTACGAATCAAGAAAAATATGATTTATTTAACGGAAAAAGGATATTTAAGCTGGAACCTTTCAACATATTCTGTGTCTGTTGTATAGCCTATTGTTTTGTAATGTAATAATATATAATAATAATAATGTTTATTTATCAAAAAGTCTTAATTTATACATCATTTACCTAAGTGTAGTTCTTAGACATTAATTTCTGTCATACTGATTCTCAGCGGACCCCAAACTAAGCACAAGGCCTGTATCTTGGCATCCGAGTGTTGAGTGGCACACTAGCGGTTTATTTGTGCAAAATTATCGAAATAACATTCTTTTGACTAACCTTCGGCCAATTAGTTGCACTTGCAGTTGCAAGCAGTTCTCGTGACCACGACCACGACCGCCTGTTATTGTGATGTTTGTGAGCGAGTATTCGCATAACGAAACTGGTATTTTGATATATGTGCACGAATCATATCACCATCATAATCAGAATCAATTCATTTTGTTTCCACTGCTGAGACTCGAGCCTTCCTCTTAGAGAGAGGAGTTGGGCCATACTCCACCACGCGGGCCCAGTGCGCGGTGGATAGGTTAGTGGCCAACCCATGTCGAAGTTTTCAAGCCGCCCGAAGGCCCTCGACATAGCCTAACGACTGCTTTCCTTAGACAAACAACCGGGACCGACGGCTTAAGACGCGGTCCAACCACAATTTTAAAATAATTTACGATGCTTTACGTAAGGTTGAAAATCGCTTGTTAGATTGGACGATGTAATGCCAAAATGCGTTAATTTTGTACGTTTTCTTTATATTCTTCGATATATACTAGCACAATTGAAAAAACTGCTGGTTATTACTTTAGTACTATACGTTGTCTAAGTATTACTTGAAAAAAAAATATAGTGTTATCGCTGAAAATTCTGAGAGTTTGGACGTGAAAGTTTATTTTTGCGGACCTATTTAGGATTTATTTCTGCTGAAATAGAGTTATATTTATGAATTCTATTCGGTTATTACTCTATTCCTATTCCTTTTCTAACCCAAGTATTTTTTTCATCATATACTATCGATCTGTTTCGTTACACTAAGTGTTTAAAAATTCTGCTTTTTCTTTAATCAGGGTACGAGCGCGCCCGTGCCCTCCGAAGCACGGAAGCGCTCTGTTCAATAATGCCACTAGGGTTCAACCATCAAAGTCCTGACCGCAGCAAGTGTTGCTTAACTTGTTGATATCGCCAAGTCGAGCTCCGCTACGAACGCTTCTTACTTTGTGCACGAATAGTACCAAATAAAAATTGTAAAGATGATTTCCTTACTAATTAAACGACTTCAAGAAAGGAGGAGGTTATATGTTCGTCTGTATGTTTTTTTTGTGTATGTTCACTATTTGTCCCCCATTTGTGGACTGATTCTCAAAATTCTTTTTTTGTTTGGTAGAGCATACATCCGAGATGGTCCCATTTAAATTTCATCTGCATTTGCATCTGGTGTTGCAGTTTTTGAGTTACACTCCAATAACTGAAGGTGTTTCGCCTATTTTGAAGATTTGATGATTTCATCAAAAATTACAATTGATCCCGTAAGGGTTACTAAAAAGGGTGTATAAAAATTGCCATTCTTTGATAATATTTCCGGTTCCAATTTTGGTATGTTTTTTTTTTTTTGTCTACTATATGCTTATCAATATTTTGGTTTGATTCCAGGTATCTGGCACAACCACGAGAACACGGTCGCGCTGACCGCGAGCGGAGCCGGTCGCGGTCGCTAGCACCACGGAGCGCCGCGCGCACGCCCCTCCCCGCCGCACCACCGCCCCGCAGCCATGGTGCGTGGAGACAAGAAGTCGCCGCACAAGACTGATTCGCAGAAATGTACGTACTACCATAGACTCTAGTATCTACTCGGGTACATGCAAACAGCCTTCAGCATTTTTTTGTAGTTTAAATCAATCGCCAAATAGTTATTATTCAATAGCATGGAAATTTATTTATATTTTACATCGACGAAGGGGACCTGGAACCTATACAATATGGGATTTTACAAGCCTAGTTTGGAAACCAGGTGATTCTACTATAGTATAAGTTATTTGTAAATGCCTTTTATGAAATAAACTTTATTTATTGTAATGCTGGTTAACGACACCGGAAAAGTGTAGACTGTGTTTACGTACCACGCCGCAGTGTCTACTTTGGTACCTACTTGGTGGGCGGGTTCTCTCTTTTTAAGGCGAAATTAGTGTAGATTACGACCAAATTTCATGATTCGTTTTCGCGAAGACTTAGTTTTCGACGCTAAAACCTAATAACCGTAGTTCGAAAAAAACGTAGAGTAAATTGAATATACGTTCTTATGAAGTATGGCAACCATTACACAAATGAGCAAACTTGGCTCGATAGATAAAAATTGGCAACATTCCCTAAATTTTGCAAATATTCTTAATTGCTTCGTGACTTAAAAAGCATTTTTATTTAGTTATGAGCAAATATATTTCAAGGAATATTCGAATTTCCAAATAAAATTATTAGTAAAATATGGACTCCTTTACCATTAAGATTTCATCATTTGATTATACGAATTAAATATAAAAAGTATTAGCACGTATTCAATTGCATCTTCGCATTACATCATCCAATCTGATAAGCAATTCTCAACCTTATGTAAAGCATCCTAAATTGTTTTAAAATTAGGATTAGACCGCGCCATAAGTTACATTACATTGTCATCTATGTGTATGTGCACGATAACAATCAGTGTGATGTTTGTGAGTTATGTTCACGTTATAATTTCTAGTTCGGCATCGGGTTCAAATCTCGTCTATCAGGTGTTTTTTCAATCTAAAGTTTGCATCATTTTGTGTCGATATGCAGGCGTAAGTGCTTCAAAAATCATTTAAGTGCAACAATAAAAAAACATTAAATTTTTTATATAATTATTTAATTGTACTGTCCCGTACCTAGCTACGCAAAATATGCTTATTTGGCAACTTAAGTCCCTTAAACGTTGAAGATTGTAATGAAAACTCCCACGATATTTTTAGGAGCCATCCGTTAACAGTTCATTACACATAATAGCCGAAAATATAATAAACGAAAATTATGATGGCCAAAAGTACTAATAAAATCAGCAAATTATATTCTTACAGGCAATTTTATTAGGCTATTATTAATAAGACCAAAATAAATAGGTATACCAAACGAAACAATGGAAGGAAAAAGCGAATACCAAAGCGATAAAATTTTATTACAACACTTTGATGGAGCAAAATTAAATGCTGTTATTTACTTCCTGATATTGGTAAGACTGGCTTTCATTCTCTTTAGTAACTGTTCCGTGTCGCTTTTTTATTCCAATACTATTTATTGGTCTTAGTAATCAATATTACTGTGCAATTTAATGTGTAAGACATGTCAATAGATGTCTTAAGAATATTGACATATTAGACAATTCAAGAATTATTTATTGTATAAAGAATATTGACATATTAGACAACTCCAAAATTATTTATTGTATAAAGAATATTGACATATTAGACAACTCCAGAATTATTTATTGTATAAAGAATATTGACATATTAGACAACTCCAGAATTATTTATTGTCTAAAGAATATTGACATATTAGATAACACCTAAATTCTTTATTGGTCTAAATAACATTAACTTATTAGACAACTCCAAAAATTTTATTGGTTTAAATATATTGACGTAATAGACAACTACAAAAATCTTTATTGGTTTAAAGAATATTGATATAATTGACAGTTAGAAAAAAAAAAATCAGTACAAAATATAGACGCAATAGACAACTCCACTGTTATTATTTTTGTATAAATATACTAAATATGTTTTTTTGGGAATGTTGGTGGCACTTATCAGTAGATGAAGTCTTGTTACCGTGATCTGTGTGAACGGCACATTATAATTTTGCAGGCTCGACATATCTATATAGATAAATAAAATTCAAGTGTTTGTTTGTAATTCCAAATTAACAGCTTTTCACTAAGTGCATATGAAAGTATATCCGGTACTTATATAAAAAGGCAATTTGAAAAACTTTCGTTTGTTTATCTGTTTGTTACGACTAATCTCTGAATTTTTTTTTTATAAAAATCTGTCTCTCTGTCTGTTTATTACCTTATCCACGCCTAAGCGGCTAAACGGATCGTTATCAAATTTGACAAGGTTATAGATTATATATATATATATATATATATATATATATATATATATATATATATATAATATATATTATATCCTATATCTATATCTATATATATATCCTGGGGAAGTACATAATTATGATAATTTTCATCATAATCATTATAATCCATCACCATGCGGTTGAAACCGCGTGGCGCAGCTAGTTATGAATAAACCTCAACTGTGATATGTGTGGGTCTGACTGACCCTTTACAACTAGAATATGGTACTTGAGAAGACGTTACGAGGTAGCCCCTCTACGTGTGTTATTCGCCTCTAACTTGGCCTATAAAACTTTTATACGAAAAACCTTTTCTAGTTCGATATTTTGTTGTAAGCGGACCCATTTCTAAGGTAGCTAAGTAAGTCATGGTAGAAATCGGAAAGTTACGACTGTCATCATAAGGCTTTTCTCTTTCGTGGCTTTCCTAAGTTGTTCGTTTATATGGTTATGGGCTTACTAAAAGAACTTTATACTTAGTCGTGGTGAATGTACGAAAACAAACCAATTTACGGCTACAACGAAGAAGCAGCTAGGGCTTACAAATGTTTCATGAAAGTAGAACCAAATAATATATATATATATATATATATATATATATATAACGATATTAATAACGATAGTATTTTTTTATTCCTGAGACATGAAATAATGTACTAATGTACTAACTGGTCAGGTCAAACTAAAAAATTAAATGTTATACAGTTTTTGATTTAATACAATCTCATTTGCTGATGTGATTCAGTTACAATGGAATTTACATGGACAAAGCTTTGATTTAAACGATTTAACGAAAGATATAAATACTGAAACTTAAAACAGAACCGTAATACAACTATTATACGTATTTATACATGTCGGCACTAAATCGTACCTATGTATCTGTCCGCCTTTATTTTCTAAATCTCTCTGGATTTTAGTTTTATAGTCGTCAATTTGCCTTCGACAAAGTTTCCCATTCGAAGGGTATCGAGTTACAGATGCAGTACATTTGTAAAACAGTATGGACAGTATAATATAATACTAGTAGGTCTGCGAACAGTAGACCTCGCGAGCACAGTCTTGTCAGCGGCACTTTTTCGCAACCACTTGACCAATTTTATTATGCTCATACTCCAAATTCCTATTCAAAGTTATAGGTACCTATTGTGTATACTAAATTTTATCAAAATCAGTCGGTAAGTAGCGCCGCAGCAAACTTCCCCCCTTTTTAGGAAAAGTACGCCCTCCACCCCTAAATAACAAATAGCAAAACATGTTTACCAAGTTTTGTCAAGATTGGTTGAAAAATACGGCCTGTATAACCCGCGGCATATAACTCTAGCTCTGAGCGTAATATGGAAGGGATAGCTGCGCAGATAGAGAGAGAGACAACAGTCCCTCGTCTTCGATGTGACAGAGAGAGACAAGAGTCCTTCGTCCCAATTTTTGACTTCTGCGCAATAACGGTCAGAGCTAGAGTTATATGCCGCGGGTTATAAGAACAACAGTTTTTGCAGAGTACCACTTTACAACCTGTTATCTCGAAAACCACTCGACCAAATTATGCTCATATTCGAATTTTGAAGTCAGGTACCTAATGTGTGCACCAAATTTGATGAAAGTTTATCGGAAAAGCGGCTAAAAAAAAGTACAAAAGTCAAAATCACCAGTAACAAAAAACATATACTAAACTATGTTATCGGGATGTAGCGGTAATGGATGATGATGCATGAAATATAGCGTATGTTACTCAAGCATATAGCTTTATACTGGTGAAATATTTGTTTTGAACCCGTTATGTAGTTTTTGCATTTATCCGTTAAAAACAAACTATAAAAACTGTCCTCTTTATTATTAGGTAGATAAGGATTAACACCAAGGTACGAATAATGTGGCCTAAATTGTGGCGTTAATATTGCATATTTTATCACGGAGAAGTAGTTATATACACATAACTGTAATAGTTAGACATATGGTGTCCAACACTTTTTTATAGACATTGATGTCCGCTATAAAACTATGATACTTTACTTTGCTCTATTGTCAATAGTTTCCGCAGTGTACGTGATATAAGGATTCTTCGGCATTATTATTGCATATTTTAAAATGAAAAAGTAGCTGTTGTTATAGTAAAACATAGGTATCTTGGACTTTATTGTATGTATTGATGTTTTCTGTAAAACTTTAGTGTATCACTCAGCCCTATTGTTAATAATTTCTGCAGCGTACCCGATATAAGGATGTTTTTTGGTATTTTTTTCACAAATTTAGTTATACTTTCGAAGTTTTCATCAGAGTCCTAACTTTTATTGAAAATATTATATATGCTATGTTACTCAGTGACTATACAGTGTTCCATATCGTGCGTATAGTATTTTATATTTTAATCTGTAACGTTTTTGGCTCCAACTAATTTCAGTAGGTACGTATGGCATTATGTCCTAAATTTAAATAAAATAATTGACATTATAAGAATAGTTGATATGTCAAGAACAATATAAAAGTAACAATATAATGAAAAAAGGCAAGATTAGTTAATTTGTAACATAATCGAGTATATAGTAGATGCATGATTTACAAACTTGTGCATAGCCAATGGTGCTATTTGTTTTGGCTCTATTGTGCATAGCAACGCTCAAAGTCATTGAGGTTAATTTCAGCTACATTTTATATAGTCAAAGTCAAAATCATTTATTCAATTTAGGCATCAAAGACGCACTTATGGACGTCAATTTTTCATTATAATGTACTTTAAAGACTACCGCCGCGTTCATATATGAGCGTGTGAGTGACTCGGCGTAAGTATCCATGCCATGGATGCTTTACTGTTACTATTTGATCGGACAAGGATAAATGGCTTCATTATGGAGCTATAGTGCTCGGTACGAACGCTCCGTCCATCTGCCTGTCAGTTTCTTGTTGAACTGTGTGCTTTAGTTGTGAATACAACGAAAATAAATCAAAATCTATATATACTTACTTATACTGAATGGATGATCTATAGATGCAGATCCTAAGCCGCTGGAGTTACAAATTCAAAATCTTACAGTTGGTGCCATTTATGTTAAACTAAGGGAATGAATAACATTTCTTTCTGTGGCTCCATATCCCATAGACCAAGCTATAGAAGCCACTCAAAGGTCAGCTTGTAATAAAATAAAATATTACCTGAAATGAAATGGTCACATCAAACCTTATTATTGAGGCACATTAGATTAGTTCTATAATTAAGTGAAGTACATTGCGTTGATTACAATTAACATCTGCTTTACTTATATCACAGATTATTACTTAAATGTTACAAAAATTGATTATTTATTTGGAATTGGATCCATCGTTACCGAACCTTACTTTAAGCTAACCACCAAAAATAAAAAATACTTAAAATAATAATATTTTGATATTTCACATACTACAGAAAAATTCTACAAAGTTGTATTATAGAAATGATACAGAATTTTGTATTAGAGTCAAATTAACGATTAGTGTTAATAAGGTTAACGAGCGTTAAGGTTCGCACGTCTCCTCCTTCCTCCGTAGTGGGGTCACTGGTGAAGAGTCGAGGGATTCTTCTCCGGCTAGCACGCCCCTACACGTCTAGGGGGTGACCTTGGTGAGCAAGGTCATCCCTTCGCAGGCGCTGAGGCCCAGTTAAGATCAATCCGGGCCTACCGCTGGGGCGAGATAGTGAATGCCAGAGCGACCCCGTCTCGCCCCACCATGGTGGAGGACTGCTCACAGGGGGGTTTTAGTGGGTCTGAGCCCTACATACCCCTTTCCGTCACCCTCGCGGCGGAAGGGAAGTGGACAGCATTTCCCCCCCTAAAAAAAAGCCTACTTATTTTGCGTCATCACTCGTATGAATAACGTTAGAGTGCGGTCAACTTAGTCATAAGCTTGTATGTAGGTTTAATATCTGGATATCTCGACCCGCGTTACTCACATAAACTTTTAACAAACTTACATCATTAATCAATGCCCCTATAATGCTAACTTATTTAATAGTCTCAGAAAAGGTCCAACATTACCTTTATTTAACCAAAAACCTCCTGTATAGCATAAACCGCCATAATTAAAACCACACTTTACTCCTGCTGAGATAAATTAAAAAGGCAACTGATTGTGCAAATAAGGTAGCTTTTTAAGTAGTACTCAGCGCCTTAAAATTAAATATACATAATGTATATCCTGATCATAAATATATATTTGACAGGCCGGTTGGCGCAGTTGGTAGCACCACTGCCTTCTGAGCCGCTGGTCCCGGGTTCATGTCTGTTTGACCTGCGTCTGGGTGTTTATTTGTATATAAGTATGTATACATACATCAGGTTACCATAGTACAGGCTCTGCCTAGTTTGGGACTGAAGACCTTTGTATGGATGTTGTCCCATATTATTGTCATTCCTTTTATTCAAATGTTAATTAAATCCCATAAGAGTCACCATATATATATTATTATTATAATACGGCATGTCAATGGTTGTTAGACATGTTGTATTTTATTTTAATCTAATGTATTTTCATAATTAATTTTGTATTAATTTCTATAATATGACATGTTTCAATTACTTAATACCTTTATTAATTTTGAATTATGATTAATGATGAAGGTACGATTTTTACCAATTGTTATTATTATATTGACTTGTAACTTGGCGTTATCAATAAATGATTAATTGATTGATTGGTTGTAATTCTTATGGTTTGACTCTTTCGTTTGATACAGAATTACATTATACAGATAGATTTGTGGGGTTAACCCAGAATTAGATTCGAACCTGTCTTCTTTCTAATTCCCTTCTGTCTAATATCATATAGATTAATTCAACGTTCCTTATGTTACCATCGACTAAACATAGAAGTTTGCAGAGTATTGTCTCACTAATCTTTTATTTCTTAATTAATTTAATAAGCTTGCCTTAAAAGTATACGCTTGGTAGTAAGTCAAGTTGATCTATGGTAAACTGTGGATGACATATTAAGTTATACGATTCCGGGGCAATCTCTCTAAAATGTATATGGGCGATCCGGTCTCCAAAACTATAGGACTACAGACTCGAGACTTCGCTTCGCTAGATCAAATATACCTACCATGATATTTATATCCCGGATAATTTGCCTGAAAATAGTATTAGTATTATCAAAGCGGGTGGAGTCATGAGGTTACTTAGTCATAATCATTACTCATTTAAAGTTTTTCTGCCACCAATATATTAGGTATAGTTTAAACAAGATTGATATTATTTCATATTATTTCTAATTAATTTTTAACCGACTTCAAAAAAGGCGGAGGTTATATTTACATGTGTATGTTTTTTTTTCTAGGTTCGTTGATTTCTCCTTCATTTGAAGACCGATTCTGTTTTTTTTTTGTTATGTAGAGCATACTTCCGAAGTGGTTACATTTAAATTGCATCAAATACGGTTCTAGTACTTTTTAAGTAACACTCCAAAAACTGAAAAGTGTTACGCCTATCTTGATGATATCATTATTGACGGTGAATGACAATCGATCCCGTTAGCAGGAAGGGTCACTAAAATGGTGATGAAATTTTTTTTACCAAAAAGTGTGAAATAACTTGTCGAAGTCGGTACCATGTGCACAATATGGTGATAATAGGTACCTACTTTTGAACTATAATGGTACCGACTTCAACAAGTTATTTCACACTTTTTGGTATTGAAGTCAGTTTAATTTTTTGGTAAAAAATAATTACAATCTACCTATGACATTATTTTTTTAAATCAGTTATTTTTCAGTTTTCCAGTTGTTTGACTTCTTTGATATCAGAATTATCATTTTCTCATGAAAATCTAAATTCCTATTATACTTGAATACTAGTATACATTATATTCGAGTACGTCGTGGGCCCAACACAGCACGACGGAACGTTATATCAACTAGGTACGTTTTTGGGTTGAAAACATCGTTGCATCTTTGACAACATCCATGAAACAAATGAAGAGATGACAAGAAACGTTGGAAAAGCAACCTTATGTACAAGGGCAACATCTCATAAAGTATTTGACATCGGTGAGCTCGTCGACAAGCGCATCGACGAATCATTACAGAATCGCACGGCTGGAAATGTTGATCTGAACAATGAGCCGATCAGAAACAAAATCCGATCACGAGAAATTGAAGCCATGGTAGAAGTAGATTCAAATTATCTTAGAATTAGCAGAACCCTTCAACTTAATTGATAAAATGATACTAATTAATTTACGTCAAATATAAAAATCATAAAACTGGGCAAAGTGGGTACCATGAGAAGTCAATAAACAAAAAAGCAAAATCGCGTCGAAGTTTGCCTTAACTTGTTGAATAGGCACCTTAATGTAGGATGTAGGTATAGGATTCTGAATGATGTTTAACAATCGAAACGTGCGTCGCACTGGCTAGATACAGGAGTGGTAGCCAAATCATGCCCCAATCGCAAATTGAGTCAAAAAAGCTGCTTGTGAGTACCGACATGGTTGACATTTTCCGGCAATGTTCTTAATAGCTTTTTGATTTTATTTATTTATTTATTTACTTGTTTCATATACATGCTCTTGGGTATGCATGACAGTTACCCAATTCGCTTACCCAAGGCTCATAAAAAATACACAAAACTTACTATCTATTCTATAAAAACCCATTTAAATACTTATTAAAAACTAAAAGAGCGATTGAACTAGATACTTTAGTAAAATATTTATACACAAAACAAATACACCTACATAGTATACATTTATATTTCCAATCCATGATAAAAAACTAATTTACAAAACTACATTAAAATAAGGTCCTGTCCAGTGACGAAATCCATTGCCGCTCTGTGAAATTCTCGTGGGCTGCAGTGGAATAGGTCCAGGGACTGGTGTCTGCATAAAAGATCAAGTAATCGCAACGCCCGGTACATCGGGGACTGGCGACCAAGCTGTGTATTGGCAATTCGACACGCAAATAAATTGTGCCGTCTGGCTCTAATATACTTTTCTGGTACCGCTAAATATATTCGTTCTAATAGAAACGGAATCATTTTACGCCCCAATAAAATATTTAATATGAACTCCATTAGACAAACAACACGCCTGGCTTCCAGGGTATTATACCCCATCATTCCTAAGATAAAACTAATTGGATATGAAAATGGATATCCGACAAAATACCCGTTCTGCTTTTGGTAAAGCCATCTCAAAAACTTTCTTTGTATTTTCGCTACCATTTCCACATATTTATGCTCATACGGACACCATACTATTGCACTACATTCTAGCTTGCTCCTGACAAATGCATTATACAGACTCTTTATTGCTGGTATACTGTCAAGATGCCGCGACTGTCTAATGATGAACCCTAGAGTTCGAAATGCCTGTCCACAAATCTTATAGATATGCAAACGAAATGACATATCTTCACTCATCATCACTCCCAGATCTCTTATGCTATGGACTCTTGGAATCACTTCGGTACCAAGAATATACTGATATGAGATTATATTTTTAAGGCGTCCAAATGTTATTACCGCACATTTCTCCTCATTAAATAGAAGCTTATTTGCCTCACTCCAATGCTTCACATTATCAATATCATCCTGCAACAGATAGCAATCGTCTATATCACGCACCTCAATGAATAGTTTTAGATCATCAGCGAACAACAGGCAACGAGCGGCTTTTATCACTGCCGGCAAATCATTTATCATGATTAAAAATAGTAACGGCCCTAAGTTGCTACCTTGACTCACTCCAGAGTAGGTAAAGTACTGTTCTGACACGTAACCTTTATACTGGACATACTGCCGATGGTTTCGAAGATATGAACAGAAAAACTTCAACAATGGGAGAGTAAATTAACTTTTGAATCAATATATCATTGTCCACAGTGTCAAACGCCTTCCTGAAATCGAAATACGCAGCATCTGATTGAAAACCTAAATCGACTGAATCGATAACATAAGTCCAAAAAGAAAGGAGGTTAGAGGTTGTTGATCGTCCAGTTCTAAACCCATGCTGAGCGTCTGTTAGTTGACTTTCGAATTGGCGGCTGATTCGACACTGCAGAATAGATTCCAATACCTTACCAAAAGTTGATAACACCGCCACCGGCCTGTAGTCGCTAATATCTGATCCTGAACTTTTTGGTATAGGCACCACACGAGCCACTTTCCATTCTTCGGGATAAAAAGCTTGCTCTAAACACAAATTATATACATAACGTAGTGGGTTTATTAATACCTCACCACAATCTTTGACTAAGTATGGTGGGAAACCATCTGGACCAACTGATCGCTTAGGCTTTAGTGATTTGATTGCTTGCCTAACGTCGCCTTCCAATATTGTGGAAATGTCAATGCGAGCACTTGCATTTTCAAAATTGCCTGCTAAGTCATCTACGTTTAGTCGGGGTTTTTGTTTTGTATATACGGAATGAAAAAAACTAGCTTTATGTCATTACGAGTTACGAGTAGGTCCTACCTAAGATCCTACCTTGTGGTTGTAATACTACGTGTACCCTAGTATACGCACAAGGTCCACCTTTGTCTAGGTGTTAAGGTAACCATTGTCTATAACAGATGTGTTTCATCATGATGAACTGCACTACTCCCATCACCCGAGTATTATACAATAGATAAGAGAAGATACAGATAGAACCGGAACCCAGTAATTTTACTGCTTAACAGTAGAAATAGATATTATTGGCAGTACCTACTTCCCCGGGGAAAATCCTTCACAAAGAATTCTGCTGCTACTGAAAGCTTCTCGAGACCTGGCACAACAATGACTGCAAATAACTTTCAAAAATCCAAGCGATAAAGGGCCAGTTCTCAAATAACTGAGACTTGTCAATTGAAACAAGGCAATACTACAGGAGTTAGAACCGGAAACGCCTCCGTCCACTTGGATCCACAGCTCGGCTCCACATGTGGATCCGCGGATACCTTTATCTCCTCCTAAATCACCATTGAGGGGATCCAGAAATACTAATATTTTTATATGCCACTTCGATCCACAAACGAGGGGATCCAAAAATACTAATATTTTTATATGCCACTTCGATCCACAAACGAGAGGATCCAAAAATACTAATATTTTTGTATGCCACTTGAATCCACAAACGAGGGGATCCAATAATACTAATATTTTTATATGCCACTTCGATCCACAAACGAGAGGATCCAAAATACTAATATTTTTATAGGCCACTTCGATCCACAAACGAGGGGATCCAATAATACTAATATTTTTATATTCCACTTCGATCCACAAACGAGAAGATCCAAAAATACTAATATTTTTATATGCCACTTGAATCCACATACGAGAGGATCCAAAAATAATAATATTTTCACAATCCGCTATCAAGGCCATTTTAGGACTTGACTTCTTTTTCTCAAAAATATTATTCTGAATACCCTTTTCTGAAAAACATTTTTTTACTATTGACCACTGTACAAGCATGACAATGACGGGATCTCCGTTTGAGATAAGTACATATGTAGCAATTGTATAAAATATAGATTCATATTGTTTAAACAACAGATTTAATCAATTATTTATTATGTTAAAAAAGGTGACGAAACGAAATAGGATGCTGAAGCGCTCTTAGCGGAGCTTGACTTGGCGATCTTAACCGATCAACAAGTTAAGCAACACTTGCTGCGGTCTGGACTTGTATGGGTACAAGCTAGTGATATTATTCAACTGAGCGCTTCCGTGCTTCGGAGGGCACGTTAAGCCGTTTGTCCCGGTTGTTTGTCGAAGGCCTTCGGGTGGCCTGAAAACTTCGACATGGGTTGGCCACTAACCTATCCACCAAGTCGCACTGGGCCCGCATGGTGGATCATCGCCCAACTCCTTTCTCTGAGAGGAAAGCTAGAGTCCCAGCAGTGGGAACAAAATGGGCTGATTAAGATGATGATGATTCGGTCCGAATCAGCAAGCATCCGCTTCATGCATAAATCCTTTCTTATAGCGTAAACTTGATTAAGTAAAGATTGAAAAGGAATCAAAATAATCACAGATCCATCTGTGGATTTAAGAGGAAAAAGTTGTATCCACGGATCCACCTGTGGATTTAAGAGGAGAAAGAAGTATCCACAGACCCACCTGTGTATTTTAGAGGAAAAAGAAGTATCCACGGATCCACTTGTGGATTAAAGAGGAGATAAAGGTATCCGCGGATCCACTTGTGGAGCCAAGCTGTGGATCCAAGTGGACGGAGGGCCGGAAACGACCCGGATCCAAAATGCTCACCAGATACAGATTATATTTTTTACAGGGGGGTATTAATTTCCATATCCGTCCGCCGGATTTTTATAGTAGAGGGATCGATGAACTTCCATTAAAATGGCAAAAGTGCTTCGGCAAAAAAATAACCATTAGTGTGATTTATGTTTTTTTTTTTACATACCTATATTTATTTTAACGATTATTAAATAAAATTATATGTAACGGCTAAAAGCCGAGTGCAGATACACCGAGTTTTAGCTTCTCATCTACTGTTAGATTTAAGTTTAGTCTTCATCATAGCGGGTAGAACTAGCAGTTCACGGTTCACCCGGAGTATTATGTCAGAGAAAAGTCATGATAGGGGCGACGACGAGCGAAGCGAAGAGGAGCTTTAGGTTTTCATTGGTGAACACACCGGAATTAAACTAAACCTAGTTTTAACCGAAGATAGTCCTAGATAGATCTTAAGTTTAAGAACCTATGACGAGTTGCACCTTGCTAAAGCTTGTTAAAACTAGGTGTTACTGCAATTCAGCTTTTGGCCGTAACATTACACATTCAATCAAACTAACAAAGTTCTTTATAAAACGGCACCGTTTCACAGGTAAGCCTGGAAAATGTATTATATCGTATGAATTTCGTTATGAAACTCAACAAAATTTACCTAAATATCTATCTTCAACAGATTTTTTTGGCAATGCCTAATACACGACTTGCACTAAGTTAGATTCAAAAGCAGTAACATTCTATTATATCTTCATATGGTTAAATTCATCTACCTGAAGTTCATGTGGGTGTCTATAGAAATAAGGCTGCGTATGCATTAGAAATGTCTGAGGAAGCTGAGCTGGAGCTGCTAGGATGCGTAGTAGACTCTTCAACTATGCGATGAAGGGTCGATAAGATGCGTCGTACGAGTATATGCGGGTGGGTGTGGTGCTGTAGGGGACCGGAATATTATATATAATTATCATATTCTATTATATGGTAGTTCAATAACTCAAACTTGCTTTACCGCCTCGAACACATTCTTCGCTCGTGTCCCTCGCAAGGATTATTTAGTCGTGACTCTCAGGCACATTCGCGCTTTTTGCGTTTACAAATAGCTTCTACGTTTCGATAGCCCTTTTCCACCAGAAGGCCAATTCTACTATTTCACAACGTTCAAAAATCAATCCCGCTGCAACTGCGTTCGACTCGTTCAATTCCTTTTGTCGTTCGATCATTAAAACACATTCTACTACTTCTAGAGGCAAATTGAAACGTAACGTCATCATGATCACTACTGTATTTTAAATATGCAATGCGCTACTATATACGAATATGAGCTAGTTTTGCGTTCATTATCCATCGAGTTATAAAGTTTTGATCGATCGCTGGCATCAATAGATACCTACGTAACTGCAGCTGGACTGTTCTTCAATAGTAGAATAGGAAAACGTATAAAAGTCACCGTTCAGCGACTTCGATTGCAATTAAGTTAATAGATTGGCCCCAGAACTGCTGACTGAGGCTAGCAAAATATATTTTAGGATTTTCCTCGCGCACCGCTCAGGTTCAGGTCGCATATATCTGTTGGATACGCAGGTTTATAACAGTGAAACTTTACTTGTTAGTGACTGTGCCGGTTACCGGGACTACATTGTCTCGTTTCGTTACGTTCTGCTAACTTTTTAATTGCCAAGCTAAAATAATGAGAAGCGATACACGATGTTGAAAGCAGACTTTTTTTTGTTTGCATCCAAAGTTGCTTTTTGTGTGTGTTTTTCAGATCACCAGCAGGGCTATTATGTATCTCGGTTGCTAACAAATGATGATTGAAATCTAAAATGGCGCCTCTATGTCAGTTCGGACAACTCCGGTAAGCAAAATGTTAGTAAGTTGATGACTGTGGCTGACAAAAGTGACATAGAGCGGCCATTTTTTTCGATTTCAATCAACATTTGTTAGTAACTGAGATACATAATAGCCATACAGCTGGGCTATTATGTATCTCAGTTGCTAACAAATGTGGATTGAAATCTGAAAAAATGGCCGGTCTATGTCACTTTTGTCAGTTTCAGTGATCAAATTACTAACATTTTTGCTTACTGGAGTTGCCAAAACTGACATAAAGCCGCCATTTTTCAAGATTTCAATCAACATTTGTTAGCAACTGAGATACATAATAGCCCTGCAGGTCACTCTTTGATGTTTCTATTGTCCCTCGTTTTACTTGTTACTGATAGTTATAGAGTCTATATTGTCGCATGTTTTTAGGTTGTTAGTGTTTAAGATGGTTCTATTGTCCCTCGTTTTTCTTGTTAGTGCTTTTTTATCGGATTGGTAGGCAAACGAGCAAGCGGCTCATCTGATGGTAAGTGATACCGCCGTCCACGGACAATACCAGAGGTCTTGAGGATGAGTTGCCGACCTTTGAGGAAGGATGATAGGAAGGAAAAAATAGAAAGGGTGAGGGAGGAGGGAGAGGGGCAAGGAGAGGGAGAAAAGGCAAGGGGGTGAATCGGGCCTCCAGAACCTCCCACAGACCGACAAGCTATGTTACTTCACGTCGGTGTAATGTGGGAGTGTGGTACTTCTCCGGTCGTGGGGTTGCAGCATGGCACTACCACAAAAAAATATAGGTAGTTATAGAGGCTACGAGTATATTGTCGCGTGTTTTTAGGTTGTTAGTGTTAAAGGTTCCGTACCCAACTCTTACGGTACGATGTATATGAGAACTAGCTAAGTCAAACTTTAGGCTTCAATACATTATCCTGAGTAATAAGATTAAATTATATATTAAGTTGTTTTAAAAAGATAGTGAAATAAATTTCAGGACTGACCATTGAACTTGGCACCCATTTAGATCTCTTTTGTCGTTGAAGTCAATAGCCGAGGCATATATCATAATATTAAACTTTTGTATTGAAATTCTCGTGAGTTTGACACATATTTAACTGTTATTATTAACCGGCAAAACACACACGTCAAGGATCGAATACTTCGACCCGGGCTTCGGGCATTTCCGATGCTCATCTTCAGGGCAAGTGCGCAGTGGCGTCTGCGAGATCCCGGCGGGCACCCTGGTAAGCCCCCCCCCTATTGTGATATTAATGATTATAACAATATTATGATAATAATAAATATCATAATATTGTGCGTATGGTACCGACTTCGACAAGTTATTTTACACTTTTTAGTGTTTAAGTCTGTTCCATTTTTTTCATAAATAAATTGTTTTACCCTTTACAGTTACCCTTGCTACTTACGGGATCATCTTACATCTTACTGGAATTGTCATTCACCGTCTGTTACGATATCATCCAGATAAGCGGAACACTTTTCATCTATTGGATTGTAATTCAAAAAGGCTTGTCCAAATTGATGGAACTTAACTGGGACCACTTCTAAAGTATACCCTACCATAAAAACAACTTTTATCAAAATCGGACTACTCTGTAAAAAGTTGTGCGTGATCATACATAAAAAAGATACGGTTCGACTTGTGAACTTCCTATTTTTAGAAAGTCGGTTGAAAAATAATAACCAAACGCGAAATCTGCAATGACAGGGCATTTCGTACCAGTATAAAATTATATTAAAGCGCCCATCTGCCCATCTATCAATCAACGTGGACAGTTTGACCACATTTTGTATCGCTTTGCGCTAAATGTCGACTTTGATGTCGGATTTATTGGAATTTGGCCTGTATTTACATGTTTGGGCGCAGATAGGGTGATGTATGGTGTGACCTTAAATGTTGTTTTATGGGTATCTGTTTGCAATATCTATATCTACACACTTTTCAATGTATTAATCAAAAACGATACCACTGTCGTTGTTTTATACTTACCAAGCGTTCATTGAATAAAAGTTGTTTTTTTATAATGGTTCAACAAAGTGACTCTCACCTGATGGAAAGCGAAGACGAAATCAAGAAACGATGACCATTAGTGCAGCCGTAAGCTGCACTAATCGCCACCCCTATGATGACCTGAGAGATGCTTTTTCACGCCCCGCTTGAAAGACCCAGGGTCATAGCTGCAAGTAAATACGTACGCTGGCAAAACATTCCACAATTTACTTACACGACAGAGGTAGGAACTGCCAAACTAATTGGTTCTTGGAAAGAAGTTTCGAACAGTATATGAATGCAATGCTAGATGGATGATATAAATTTTTATAGAAAAACAATGAACCAGCGTTCAGTTGAATTGAACTGGATTTGGATGGACTGCTGTCAGTACCATGATAAGTAGTAGTTGGATATTGCGAGGTGTAAATGTGTGCGTCCATGCATCTCCCGATTCCGGATTTCTAGTGCGGAGGTGTGAGTGTGTGCATTTTTAATGTATTTTCTTTTCATTGAAGAGTAATCACGAAACTTACAAGAAAATAATAATTTCTTTCTTTTTATTATGTAGCTTGTCTTTAAAAATTGTCTTATATCTGTTTTTCGAAATTAGATTATAAGTGCAGTGCCATATAATCACACGTTTAGCTCCCGATTGGGCTCATTAGACAAAAATATTATTGCAGTCGAGGCCCAAGCCTATTAGAAGGTAAAAAATATTACAGATTGACAGTGTTTAAACTGTCAATGTTTATAAGACGGATAAAAATTACGACTTCTTCTGGACGACTCTTATTGAGCTTGATTTTAGAAAAAATATAATTTCTTTTACACCTGTCGTATATTTCAACATTTCATGACATAAGGGCTTAATTTAAACTATTCTAAGTACTCGATTTTGTCAAATAAAAGACTTAAGCTCAGGTGACATGGGGAGCGGTTTATGCCAAACACCGCAAAAAACAGTTGAGGCCCCAGTTTTTTGCTATGGGGTTTGTGACTCAAATGTATAACCATTTGGACCGTACCTTTTCGGCGTTTATTCTGATACGTAATCTATAGATTAATATCTTTAGATTAGTATTTTAATACCAAAATTGATGGTATTTATAAGTGGTTATTATATTATGTATACGAATATCTAAACTATAACTGAATTGCTAACGTAACAATAGTTAGGACGGAGTTAACAAGGGTTTATTGGACAACCTTTTAATTAATTCCTTCATTTATTTGGGACTTGAGTAAAGTCAAATTGAGACACAGTTTTGAATGACGTTTTACAGGGCAGTATAGATCAATATTGCTTTATAATTATTATTATTTGTACAAATAATATGTTTGTTTAATCTGCCCGCACTGGTTTGCGCTAATAACAAAATATTTATGAATGAAGCGGAGGCTTGCTCATTCGGACCGATTAAATACCAAAATATAATTTGTTATGGGTACAATTTATGTTTGCCTTTAATCTATTGCAAATAGAAATCTATTTCCATATCTTAGTAAAAAACAAGTTTCCAAAATATACAATATTTATGGTTTTTTTATAAAAATACAATAAAACCATAGTGTCAATATAATGTAGTAACAGATATATATATTGTTATTTATTGCTTAAAACATTAATAAGTTAGATTTAATAAATATGTAAGTAGTGCAATTTTGAACTATTTAAGTAACTACAACTAATGTATAAGTAAGAATTAAGCTTGTTAGTGACGAAACGAACTTGACGTATTCCTGGGGCCTTACTATGAGCTCTTAAAGCAGGACTTCTAGAGAACTGCCCGGTTTATTCGTACCATGACCACTTTAAAGCAGGCCTGCACAGGCCTACTATTCAAGAACCGCAGAAAACCCGTTCACCTGTTTTTTTTGTATGGACTCTCGTTAAAATGTCGCTCTAAATCCACTCAGTTTATTAGTTTACAAACGTCTAGGCGTCTGCAATGTTAATAATAAATGATAAGTTTTAATTATATAAATTGTTACAATGCCAGATACAATATTATCCGTTCATTTTTGAGTAAACGATATTCAAACAGTTCACCTAAATGAGCGTCATGGCATGATTTCATTAAAAACTGTTTATGCCAGGTTTAAGAACTGCACGAAACTTGCATGGTTTTTATGAAGCTGATAGTAAGGCTGATGTCATGCGTCATGCATGATCATGAAAATCCCACTGCGACCCAGATCTTTAAGTTTGTCGCGAGCCTGCACTGCAGCCATCATCCTGAGACTATTTAGTCCCTAACTAGAGTTAAGGTAAATTTCACAAAATGTATGTCAAAATCTTACTCTGTTAGGTAACATCGAAGATTTATTAGAAACCATAGTTGGTGCTCTACTAACCATAACTCAGCTTACACAACACAGTTACTAAGAAGTATCTTTCAAGCTCCAACTAAACATTTAGGTACGAGTATGTCCCTAATAACATCCACATTTGAAATTGTATGTCCTCAGATGAGAGCTCAGAGGGCCATTTAGACTAATTTATTACCACAACTGGGTTAATATAACATCTGACCCTTAGGGCATCCAATACTATTTAAGCAGTAGCACATCTTTATTCGCATTGTCGTTCTCAACTGCTTAACACGGTTTGAAGAACGCATATCTGCCTCTTAAGACTGTTTCGTCGATCATAATACTTTTTCGATTTCAGGGTTTTATTTCACTTTATTAACACATTGTTTACTATGCCAGTGCGTTTAGATTTTTTTCTGTTTTTTAATGGATTACAAATTTACCTTTTTAGTACTTTAAAAAACTGATAACATCGAAAAGAGTTATTACTATTCGTATGGACAAGTATCCCTTTTAAGCAACTCTTGCTGCAATCACGACTTGGATGATAGACCACTAATGTCGTTAGTCTGTGTTGGAGGCTGGCCTAAATACTTTGACTGTAAGGCTGGCCTGGTTAATTGGATGGGTGACCGTTAGTGACATTATTCAACTGAGCGCTTCCGTGCTTCGGATGGCACGTTAAGCCGTCGGTCCCGGTTGTGTGTCTTAAGACAATAGTCGTTAGGCTATGTCGAAGGCCTTCGGACGGCCTGAAAACTTCGACATGGGTTGGCCACTAGCCTATCCACCAAGCCGCACTGGCCCCGCGTGGTTGTGTATGGCTCAACTCCTCTCTCTGAGAGGAACACTTGAGTCTCAGCAGTGGGAAAATAATGGGCTGATTATGTTATGTTAAGGCTGGGCACTAGATTATCTATCAAGTCGCAAAGAGCCTGCGTGCGATAATGGCACATATCCTCTCTCTGACAGGTGTAAGTAACAACGTAACTGGCTGATGCTTGACTTTACTCTTTTAAATCTTTTTTTATTTAAATTGATGATTTCTAATAATTGAAAACTTCAACAGGAACTAGTAAAGTTTTCCATTTAATCACCCATCTCGAACCTTTTATACAACGGCCTACTGGTTAAAATCCTAATACTCCTAATCTGATCATCGTCAGATCAGTACCAATAGTTTCTTGGTGCACTTCTCACTTCTCACAATTTCGAATGCAACTAAATCGATCAATATACAAACTCTAACTCGAAGTTTTTAACTCCAGCTGTGCCTTAAATTATTTATAGGATTCTGGGGCTCTAGATCTTATAACGTGTACATACTCATTCTCCCGCACGAGGATTACCTGAGTGGCGAGAGGCATGGACTTGCACAATACCAACATCCAAGACTCAACAAAAAACATTTCTGCTAATCATACAAATATTAGCCCAGGGTTCGAACTTGGGACCATGTGTTTCCAAGGACGGGTCACTACCAATTGAGATATATGGAGATAGATTATATCATTTGATCCAATTTAGAAATACCTATTTTAAATAACTAGTAGTTCTGCGAACAGTAGACCTCGCAAGTGAAGTCGAATCAGCGTTTTTCGCAGTACTTCACAACCTATTCAAAGTCAAAGTCAAAATCATTTATTCAATTAAGGCATCAAAGACGTACTTATGAACGTCAACATTTCATTATAATGTACTTTAAAGACTCTACCGCCGCGTTCCAAAATATATAGAACCCACCGAGAAGAAGCGGCAAGAAACTCGGGGCCATTCTTTTTATATGGATGTTTACAATGTTTCTACTTAGGTACTACAAATATTACATTTTATGGGTGGCAGAGAGACAGCTTGCCAGAAGTTGAGTATTCCAAGCATCTTTATCTTCTATATAATGTCGAACTTTATAGTAAGCTTTTTTTATTAAAACGTTTTTTACAGTCAACTTGAATTTGCCCTCTGTGAGCTCAGTTATGTGCTTTGGGATTTTATTGTAAAAACACACACGATTTCCTAGGAATGACTTATTAGTCTTCGCAAGTCTAAAACTAGGTACAGCTATCCTATTTGTATTTCTGGTATTAAATTGTGGTGATCACTATTTAACTTATATTTATGTAATTTTTTACGAACATACATTATATTTTCAAATACATATAAGGAAGGCAACGTTAACATATTGATTTCTTTAAATAAATCTCTCAAAGATTCACGGGGACCCATTTCGTATATAATATAATAGATATAATATAATATATATAATATAATAATATAATAGATAAATATGGTCTCTACATAGCATCTATATAGCTCTATTAAATTAGGAAAGGTACCTCTATCTATACAAAGATTAAATAAGCGGGCCAAAATAGGACCTATAAAACTAATAATTGGCTCTACAATTTTTACTGACATTCCCCAT
This sequence comes from Selenia dentaria, assembly GCA_917880725.1. NCBI lineage: Eukaryota > Metazoa > Arthropoda > Insecta > Lepidoptera > Geometridae > Selenia > Selenia dentaria. Next base: position 10,369,259 of record OU862888.1, on the reverse strand, counting down.
AAGTCTTCAGCAGTCTTTATATTTAAGCTTTTGAATGTTTTTATAATTTCGACAGTTGAAGTATATTCAAAAGAAAAACTAGGTACTTCGTTCGTGAAATTAGCTTTAAGAATATCAGTTATCTGTAAGAATATCAGAATGGTCAGTTATTCTAGTGGGCTCAAAGAATAAATAATTCAAATGGAATGATTTAAACAGTGCAATTAGGTTTGTTTTATCTGATGAATCTGTTAATAGATCGATATTGAAGTCACCACAGATATAGATTTGTTTGTTACATTTAGAGATTTTCTTTAAAATTGATTCCATTGTATCCATAAAATTTTGAAAATTTGATTTATTCTCTTTACCATATGGTGGTCGATATACACACAACACTAGATGCTTTTCCACCTCTACACAAGCTACCTCACAGACACGTTCTATCGCACATCCGACTAAGTCATGCCGCTCTTTGAACTTGATATTGTTTCTAATTAATATAATACAGCCTCCTCCTTCAGCAGATGTGCGGTTGAACGAGCTAGCCACCTGGAAATTACTTATATTAAATAACATCATATCTTTTTTAAGCCATGTTTCGGTAAAGCACAACACATCAAAAGGATGTTTATTTAAATAAAGTCCAATGTCAAGTATTTTGCCAGAGAAACGATTAATGTTTTGATAATACAATGTCATATCAGATTGTTCCTCTTTTGTCTTACTTAAAAGTTTAAACAATTTATATTATTAGTACTTGTACTTAGTACTGTTATGTCATTTGAACACTTCGTTATATTTCCTATAACTGCGTTAATATTATATGCTACTAAAGTAGCAATTAAATTCCTATATCTCTTAGGTAGGTACATCCTATCCCGGGTCAGCTTAAAATTAGTAATAAAATTATTACAATCAAAAAATTAAAATTTGTCACTGTGACGACATGTCATATTATACATTAATGTATTTAATGAATGAATGTGCTCATTCTGTCTTTTTGTTAGCACATTCGAGTATGGAAAAGATATTAGCATTATTTTAAAAGCTTTAAGTTTGAGAAGCGAGGTAGTTCTAGTAATAATATATTTTCTGTCAATACCTAAACTTTGCCCTAGATAGACAACCACTATTGTGGTATTATCTATTTCAGAAGCCATGATTTTCTTTTCAATCTCAACATATGAGGCTCCAGGCATGCAGTGATTTATTACTGAACAGTGCTGCAAGTTACCTAATAGTGATCCAAAATTTCTGCCAATCGCATCTGAGAACACCAGAACTCTCTTAATATGATTTCGACATATGACATTCTCAACCTCCCCCTGGTCCGTTGATAAGATGATTTTATCATTTGAAGCTTCTATTGAATCAGACCCAGCTCTAGACAGTGACTGACTGTGAGAGCTTGGGCTATTCCTCTCAATGTCTCTCACACTTTCCACATTACTAGTAACCAGGTCCATCAGCCCAATTGCTGGTTTATAATGTTCACTCAGATGGTTTTGAGCTTTCTCAAGCAGGTCAGAGCGGAGCTTCAAAATGTCATCATCATACAAACGCTTAGTAATTTCCAATTCATCAGTGCAGCTTTGCAGCTTTTCTTCTAAGAGTAACTTTTCTTTGATTAAATCTACATTTTTGAGAAAATAATTGCGTTTTTTAAGTGTTTTCTGGCATATGCGTATAATTTTTTTAACTTTCAAAATTTTTTTTATTTTTTTATGACTTGAATTACTACATAAAGAGTGATCACTTGTTAGGTCTATGGTAACCATCGGTTGAGGGTACTAGACTCAATGCCACTACCTATCAGTTCATTAGTTCATTAGTATAGACTGACAGTTTCAACTGTCCGTTCATTGAATTTAGAAGACTTTAACACTAGGAATTCTTGATGAGCCTTATTCAAATCAAATTCTAGCTCAGTTATGCTGCTTAAAGCCTGCTCGTAGGTTCTCTCGGCAACCACTTGACCAACTACCAACTTGCTCATATTCAAAATTCCTCTTTAAAGTCAGGTACCTGATGTGTGTACCAAATTTCATCAAAAGTAGTTCATTTTTTAAGAAAACCCGCCACTCAAAAATCACCGACCACATAAAATGTATTGAATAGTAGAACATGCATAAGCAATTTCGTCAAGATTGCTTGAAAAATGCGACCTACAGGAGGACCAACATACAACCTAACAAACATACGGACAGATGAAAGTCAATTTGGCCAGTTAAAGCAGAGACGGTTAGCTCGCTCGGTCATTCAAGGATCTTGACAGCTTCTCTCACTGCCCATTAGTCGGGATTCCTTATGTATATTATTTGTATGTATATCGCTAGAGTGTTTTTTTTATAGGAGAGGTTGGCAAACGAGCAAGCGGCTTACCTAATAGTATGTAATATCGTCGCCCACGGACATCCGCAATACCAGAGGTCTTGAGGACGCGTTACCGACCTTTGAGATAGGATGATAGGAAGGAAGAGATAGAAGAGGTGAGGGTGGAGAGGAGGGGGAAGGAGAAGGAGAGCGGGGAAGTGGGGAATCGGGCCTCCGGAAACTCCCGCAAACAGTCGCATCGCAATAGCAAGCTATGTTACTTCACATCGGTGTTATGTGGGAGCGTAGACTTCCCCGGTCGTGCTGGCCCATTCGGCTGTGGGGTTGCAGCATGGCAGTACCACAAAAAACGAGTAGTTATGTATGTAGTATGATGGAGGACATAACATCTCCTACATGTGCTTATATGATGTTACACAACCAGTCACCAATGCAGCCATTCTATTCTGCGCAAACATTCAGTTTTCTAATACTACTGCTTTTTAGTGGCACAGTATCATTTTTTTATATTTTACTTTTTTTGGACTTTTGCAGTCTGGCTGTGCAAGTACCACACTTTTGCCAGTTATTCAACACTGAAGCATGAAACCTCTTTTCTTGCCTACCTAGAAGGCTTAGAGATTTACATGAAAGTCAGGTCAAGTTCTAGACGTTTATTAGCCTCTAGAAAGCCCAGAGCTGGGCCGTGAGTACAGACAGATGATGCAATAGTCTCCCTTGTTAGTTTTGCACATAAAGTACAGTACCTCGCTCTATTTGTTTTTTTGACACAGGTGACTATATACATGCTTTATTGGCAATAGCGCCCTCAGTGTCGTAGATGTCTTCGAACTAGTAATTCTTCCACCTTGATGGCGACACTTGTTGTGATTTGGCTAGAATTATTTTCTAATATTTTAATTGTTAATTACTGAACCAGACTAACAGGTTACAAGAAGTAGTGTCCAACATTACTGGGTTGTGTTGTAATATGTTATTAGCAAACGGTACAAGCACGAGGACCTCCTGGTGTGAAGTGGTAACCTCTGCTTATAACAGATGCATTTCATCGCAATTGACGAACTGTACTGCCTTCATAACCCTGAGACATTAACCTAGTGAACTACCGACTATGATCAAATTTGCAAACCAGATTCGCAAAAACCTCACAAAAAAACAAGTGACTGTCGTTTTTTCGTTGATATTACCGATCTGGTATCATTCAAATGATATTTTGATATGTAAAAAAAATCCATGTCCTTTACAACATCAAAACAAAACATTAGCTGAAATCTATTGTATATTTGAATAGATAACATCTTTAATTGGATCCTTATTTGATTTGGCCTTGGCATACCTATATGCCAAGGCGGCTTTACGAAAGTTTTGTTTGGCATACAGGTATGCCAAGGCAGCTTGACGGGTTGGGACCTTACTTATAAACGCTGCCCCAAATGACGTTACTACGTAGGAAAATTTTTCAAAATTGGTCTGCGCCGTACCAATCGACGCCATTCAAATTAAACTCACTATTTAACTTATATTTAGATATGTACATTTTTACGAACATACATTACATATTTGCAAATACATATAAGGAAGGCAAAGTTAATACATTGACTTCTTTAAATAAATCACTCAGACTCGCGGGAACCCATTTAGTATAAAGCTCGAATAGCACTTTTTGTAGGAAATAGATGGTTTCTATATCAGTCGCTGAACCCCACTAAGTAGTAACCGAGGTTTCAATATACTAAGTCATTATTTTCAAGAGTGTACCTGGAATTTTCCCCTTTTGTCAAGTTGTTATGCGTTAGTTATTTAGATTTTTTCCTTTCTATTTGGTCTCGTACTTCTGTATATTTGCCATTTCTCAAGTTATATATTAATTACATATATATATACGTTATGTTGCATAAACTTAGATTTTTATTCAAGTAGTGAGAGTCAATCACAGTCATGAATAAATCTTTCAATAAGTCACTGTCCTGTCTAAGCCCGTTTTAATAATGCACCCATGCATTACTAAAACATTCATTTACGAGAAAAACACTAAACCTCTCATTTTTAGTAATTTATTTCTTTGTGAAGATTGATCTTTATCAGCAACAGAATCCATTAGTGCCATAATGTAATATTTTTTTGGATAAATCATTCGGGTTGATTTCCGTCAAAAGTAAAAGACAAAAAAGAACTAAATGTGCAGTTATTGTTTTCTTATAAATCGAGGGCATGTCTCCTTTCACGATTTTCTCTAACTGTCGTGGTTCCGGACTTGGCCATGGCCGCCCTTCTCAAAAAACCTCCCTGTATATATACAAAAATGAACCTCTATTTCTCCTGGTCTCTCTGTAACTGAAAACTGCTTTCCCGATTTCATTCATCTTTCTAAAAGATAGGAGGTTATGGTGAGGCCGAAGACCGAGCCTACTAACCTATTATAATAATAAGTTCTAACCACGTCCAACCAACTAAAAATCTGTCTGCGTATAGGCCTTTGGAAGTCACAAGTAATGGCTCTTATAACCTTATTTCAGGCATTGCTAATTTGCAGGGCTATTATGTATCTCAGTTGCAATCAAATGCTGATCGAAGCCGTGAAAAATAACGGGTATATGTCAGTTTGACAACTCCAGTAAGCAAAAATATTAGTACCTAAGTATCGCTAACAAAAGTGACATAGAGCCGCCAGCCAATCAATTTGTCAGCTACTCAGATACATAATAGCTCCGCTGTTCCTTTAACAAGACTCCGAAGTTGTTCCAATGACATTATACATTCATACATTATATATGCGTGACTCGAAGCTTAGATTTACATAGTGGATCTTCTTTTCAATTGGCAAAGCGACAGAATACGACAGTCACGTCAAACCCTGCCATGTTTTTACGAATAACTCCAACCATAATGGCAAAAAATACGAAACGAACGGTTTAGAAAACCATTAAAACTCTACAACATAGTACCTACATATTGTGTTATGTTCGCTGAAGATATAAACACTGTCTCACAGTGTTGCAAGCTAAGCACGCTTCTCATTAATGCAGAAGCAGCAATGCTATATTTTAAACAACCACCCGAGTAAGCTCCTTCATAGAACTAAGTAATGCTGGAAATAACCGTTGTATAACGCTTACAGAATGTGACAAATGACAATCGTAATTCGGCACTACATAGTTTGCAGTAGGTACTTATATAATACAATGATATCCCTCAAGAGCACTAAGTATTATTCATTTCATTCACTACAATATGATAATAAGTAGACTTTGTTCATCAACCCGGCTTATCTTTTCGAAAAGGACAAGAAAAACGTTGGTCTAAAATCATCTCACTGAGTGCGAGAGGAGGCGCATCTTCAACCACGACCACTCTGTCAAGAGTGAACGATTAAGAAGAAGAAGAGTGCGAGTATCAATAGAATTTTTATAAAAGAATATAACTTCGCTGAATCAGTAACATTAATTGTGGATGTGTATTTGTCGTTATATTGTGGTCTGTTGGTTTGGTTGTAGGTGTTTATTTCACGCCTGAACTAACTTTTTATGATAGAGAAATGTTCTTGAGAGACAGTCGCAATCGGGCGAGGTTCCAGAAGGAACCTATCTGGGGGCCGAATCCACTAACTAAATCGAATTGTATTTTTTCGAACGGACTAATGCTGTTTGCCTCTACCGGCATTTACAGCGTCACCGGACGGGTGGCGAGCGCAGAAGGCACTCAGCCAGAGAATCGAATTAATATATATATATATATATATATATATATATATATATATATATATATATATATATTAATTCGATTCGTATATATATATATATATCGAATAAGAATAAAATAAGTTACTTTTCTGTTAACGCCAGCGATTCATGTAAACGGTATATCTGCATACTAGACAGGGACTTTTGTCAGCCACAGTCATCAACTTACTAACATTTTTTGCTTACTGGAGTTGCCAAAACTGACAAAGGGCCGCCATTTTTCAAGATTTCAGAAGAGAAGAACATTTGTTAGCAACTGAGATACATAATAGCCCTGCTGGTCAGTTCATAAGAGTTGCATCGGTATGCTATTTTATAACAAACTACTTAATAAAACACTTGCTTTTAACTAACAAGTTTTGCTTGCTTTTAATCTAACATCACTGAATCTTACCAATATGCTATTACTTAGTCAATGATGAATTACTGTGGTAACATTTTACAGCAGTATTCCATCCCACGTCAAATTGAACTCCCAAGTTCTGGCACCAATACTAGCTGTCAATTCTACAAAGCATACGAATGTAATCCAATTTAAAGTTCGCGCCAACCGACAGCTAGTGGCCCAACTATAGACAGAAATGGTATTTATGTTTCCTTAGGGAACTTTGTGAAATGAGTTTGAGTATGAGCAACCAATTCGAAAGTTTCTCGTTGGGATATTGAACTTGAACGTGTGTTTTAATTAGAATCGATAGGATACTCCATGTTTATATTAGGATTAGATTTAATTTTTGGTCACTCACTCGTCGAAGCGTAGAATTCGCAGTAACAGATGTCTCTGTAGAGCTGTGGCATTTTGTCACCTTGTCATTGCATCATCTGTACTAAGATGTCAAAGTGTAGCGTGTCTTGCCCTACAGATACCATGTTTATGTCCTCTTTTGTAAGGCAACACACTGGAGCTAATATTTGTAGTACCTAAGTAAAAACATTTATATAAAAAGAATGGCCCCGAGTTTCTTGCCGCTTTTTCTCGGTAGGCTCTATATATTTTGGAAAGCCTTGGTAGTCTTTAAAGTACATTATAATGAAAAACTGACGTTCATAAGTGCGTCTTTGATGTACGTGTAGATATTTGTGGTGTGTGTGTACATGACAGAGGATATATTAGCGCAAACTAACAGGTTAAAAACGCCTAGTCTATGCTGGATTCATATGCTTCAGACAATGATGCTTATTATGAAAATAATAGCACAGCATAAAGATCGTATTTACATAGACTGTGATACTAGTATGTAGGCTGGGACTCGAACCATGGACCGTTATCGCCTGACGCGCACAATCGCTGCCTGAGCCACCGATACATGGACGGGGACCGTGAAATATCCTTATCTATCGGCCGGTCCCAATAATCTATCTATCGCCGGTTTACCTTACTAGAGTTAGATATTTGACACTATTTGTATGGAAGTTATGTCAAATTTCTATTGGTAGTAAGGAAAACCGTGGATAGATAGATTATTGGGATCCTCCAATAACCATTAGAGAGTTCGACGTTGTTATTCTACCTATGAAACCTAGTCTTCAACACGGTCTTTTTTAGTACTCTGATATCACAGAAAAATGAAACATGGATTAGAATTTAAGTTAGCCCTTTAATTAATGAACAATGAAAAGTGCAAGTGAAGAGTCAAGTAGTTATTAAACTTTTTTTTTAACTTTAATTCCCTATTCCAGAAGAACCCTTTCGTTTAATACGACACAAATATATTGTATGTTACAACATAATATTAGTTATCACTGTGTCATATTTCATCAAAATCTGCAGTAGTATAGTCGTTTTTTTTTCAGAGTAATGCGCGTACAAGAGACAGACATACAGACAAAAATTGTAAAAACAATGTTTTTGCATTCTATATCGATAACAAAGTACCTACACCTCGATTTTAATTATCAAAAAGTATTTGAATAGAATAGAAAAAATATTTATTGCCATTAAACAATACATAGAACATTTTGATGTACAGATTCAATTACAGTATTATTATATGTTTAAAGATATAGATTCCACGATCTTCTATTCCTTCTTAAATATGTAAACCAGTTCTGTGTCTAATGAATGCATATTGATAAAAAAAGTGTTATATAAATTCCGCAAGTATTAGAATAGCTAAGTTATACTCACAGAGATAAAATTTCGCTTCATTATAATAAATAATTGCAATCCCGACTTTCTGTGTAAATATTATGCTACTTAGAATAAATAACTTTGAGGATGGTATAAATTAATATTACTCACCCACCGCGAGTTCCGTACTTGCTTACGACCATTCAGTATTTGTTTTATCTAATTATGATTAACGGGAGCCTGACTCGCAACAATATTCTTACTTTATGGTATACTAGCTGCTCTCCGCGGTTTCACCCGCAAGGTGATGGATGATGATGATGATGATGATGAATCTATATATAGCCTATAGCCTATGTTACTCAGCGTGAATGTAGCTTTCCAATGGTCAAAGAATTTTTAAAATCGGTCTAGTACTGTTTGAGCCAATTCGTTACAAACATACTTACATACAAATCTTTTATAATATTAGTAGGTATAGATAGTATAGATTATTAAATGATATTAAAATAAATATTTAGTGAAACTTTCGCTGGTAAAATGCTTATGTCAGAGAAGCAGAATGCGCCATCTTCCCTAACGCATAGAATGCATGCTTATGCATTATTGCTTCACGGTAGAATACCTGGCACTGGTGGTACCGACCAAGACGGCCTTGTTCCACAAGATGCCTATCACCTAATAAGTCGAGTTTCCTCGCCTCTTACGATTCTCATCCCGATGGCGAAGGATTAATTTTTAAGTCTATTCCGTAATACGTAAGTTTAAGTTCGAGTTAGGGATGAGAAATATCCTGTGAACTGACTTCTTATAATGGTTCCAAAGAGACAGCCTTATAAGGTAGGATAGACATGCATGCAAACAGGCGGAAACCGCATAGACTTAGTAATATGATCCCGCAGTCTCTTACGGAACCCTAAGCTTAAAGCTGGCCTCAGATAGCCGGAATTGCTCTCTGGATTCATAATCTGGAATTCATAATCTTAATTCCGGCACCTTGCCTCACACATATCTTAAAAAATCAGATTGATCAGTAGACTGATGATTCCCGGCACATGCACACGTCTTTATGGAAGAAGAATGAATACTAATCGCATTACTTTTGGCTCTACATAGTAAAAAAAAGAAATGCAACGCAAATACCAGATTCATTCTTTAAATGTTAACTGAGTAAAGGAAGATCAGTATCACATTACGGTGAGAATATTACAACAATACCCAGATACTTCGATTACTACAGAATGTTAGAAGCATCATATGATGAATTACTATGTTTGCGGCGGAATAAAATCCAAAAAAGACACACACATGAAAAGAGCCATTTCCGCTGAAGAAAGACTTACAATTACTTTAAGGTAAGATTAGTTCATACACTCATTTTTCAAAAGCATAACAATAACTAAAGTAAATGGTATAATTTTAATCAATAAAATAACCTTACAGTTTTTTTTATATCAATAACTATAACCTTTATACAGTGTCATATTCATTTAAAAGTCAAATAATTATTCAGCAGCGTTTTACATTACTACTGCGGCATCTACCCCGGTTTTACCCTATTCATAATCTGAATTCAGTATGTGTGTGCCGCTCTATTAAAATGTACGGGAATACGCGCGTTATGAAATCATAATCTTAAATATTCCGATCCGGAATTCAGAACGCTCCTCAGTATCATTCTTACAGATCGGTCTGAAAAAATCATATTTTTATAAAATCAGAATGTGTATACTAATTTTGTATAGTATTCCGGGCTTTCTGAATTAATAATATGAATTAAGATTATGGATCCAGAGAGCCATTCCGGCTGTCTGAGGCCAGCCTTAGTTACTGTTCGAAAAACTTGTAGTTTATATTACATTTATTTTTATTTTTTAATGGACTATTGGTCGTTTGTACGTTGTCATGCCTCAAGATAAATAATCTATTAGATAAAGTTGCATCGAGTATTATTTTCATACAAGTAGTCAGTACCAAGTCACAGTCACATAAGTGCGTCACTAGTCACTGTCCTGTCTAAGGCATGTTACAGTTCCGAGGTGGATCCATTACTAAAACTTTATATATAAAGGGGAACACACAAACAACGTTTTATGATTCTTTACACTTTGCCTACACTAGTACACTATTTCAAACAAATAAAGGTTAATATTGCACCACTATTACACGTTAAACTCGAAGTAACACAAACCTAGAAATATTAAAACAAAATTGACCATACCCATTGTTTGGCATTTTCCCCGCTATCCAACGTTTTCTACCGACTTCCAAATCTCAATTCGACTGTATTTATATGTTTGTTACCTCATAACTTTCGATTGGGTGGACCGATTCTCAAAATTTTTTGCTTGAAAGCTGGTGCTTCCCGTGTGGTTCCATTTAAATTTAATCAAAATCGGTTCAGTAGTTTTTGAGTTACACTCCAATAACTGATTTTTACCATAGTATTAAATTGAAAGACGGTATTACATTTTTCAAATTGCACTTGTGTTGAACTGAATTTCTTGGGATTTTATATCCATAAAACTTATTGAAGTAGAGTATAAAGCTGTTTATAATATTAGTAAGTATTAAAACGCCCCTTATTATGCAAAAGTTATACATAAACGACTATTATATTAAGAACATTGTCTGTAAAGTCAGTATACAGACGGTAATTTTACGTGATAATTTCATAAGACAAGCCTGATTTGCTCTCCTGTCTAGATTTCTCTGCACCTACGAGATCAATGAGAGCATCAAATTTTAACTTGCTCGTTGTTACTAGATCAAAATCAAATCTTGGCCAAAATGCGCCACTCAATAGAATGATAAAACAGTACACAGACTATTCGAAAAACCATTCCATCGATCTTTTTAATGGAAGCCTTTGCGTATTTAAATCGACAATAAAATCTCTCTGATTGTTTATTGTATAACATTATATGTAGGGTATTTAAATGTTATAACTATCTATATTCGTACCACTTTTCACAATATTTTATAATATAATAGTAGCGCTAAATCCCCTGTTTGCTCGCAAATTTTTTGCATGATGTCTTCCCCTTTAATTGTAATGGCATTTAGTATTTATTTGTTAAGTTAGCATAGAACCTATTGTAAGAAACAGTGTACATTATGTTGGGGTTCAAATAAATAAAATAAAATAAGCCTAAGTTCCAGCGTAACGTGACAGTGGAGTAATGCTTTTTCGTGGGTACAGCCCGCGTTCATAGATTTATAAGACATTATCACTTCAACAAGTTTTTAAAGTAGTATCACCATACAAGGCGGCTATGGTTCACATTTCATGTGGCTTGTAATTTTTCTCAGTATATTTACTCTAGAAAATAATGTTGCATGATAATTTAAAACGCGCACAGAGACGCGGAAAATACAAAATATATAAAAACGCCAGTAATACAGAAAGAAGCTTGTGAGATTTATTCACTACATCCTGCATATCATGTAAGCTCCAGACATATTCCGACGACATGACGAAGCGCGTGATCTTATAACGTATTTTAATGGCAAAAGATGCTGGCATCACGTTTTAGATTGTACGCACTTTGTTCTGGTCACGATTAACAAATGTAGGATAAGGCTAAACCTTTTCCGTCAATGATTCAATCCATGTAAATATTATAAAAGAGAACTATGTACAAGCTATATAATAGCACAGGGCACAGCAGATGCTCGTAAATATGTATCAAACAACTGCGCTCCACAGTTTCATCCGCGTGGTGATTGATGATGATGATGAATCAAATATAGCGTAAAAGAATTGTTTGAATCGGTTAAGTAGTTATAGTGTTTCTATTACAAACAAACAAACAATGAAATCTATCTTCTTTATTATTAGGATTAAATACCAAGGTACGAATAACGTAACTTAGTTTGTACCGGCATTATTAAACGTGAATAAGTAGTTATTGTGACATAACTGTGATAGTTAGACATATGGCACTGCTGACTTTTTAGTAGATATTAATGTCCTCTACAATATCTACATCACTATGCTCTATTATCTATAGTTTCCAAAGCGTACGCGATATAAGGATTGTTTTCACACCTTGGATTACATTATCGAAGTTTCATACGGATCCCTAAATTTTTGCTAATGTCTTTATATTCTTTATACATATTATAGCCTATGTTCATCACGGATAATGTAGGATTCTAATAGTAAAAGATTTTTTCAAATCGGTCCTATTCAAAACAAGCAATGAACCAAATTGTTTATATTATATATAACACATAGTATATATAATATAATATATGTGTTGATATATATATATACAAAAAAATAAAAATACGATTAGTTCTGCGAAACGTAGACCTCGCGAGTACAGTCTTATCAGTGGCAATTTTACGCAATCTGCGCTATTTTCTGCCGACTTCCAAAAAGGAGGAGGTACTCAATTTTGATTAGTTTTTTTTTTTTTAAATTCGATAGTATTACTTTTGTATGTTTGTTATCTCATAACTTTCGATAGGGTGAACCGATTCAAAATTATTTTTTAGTTTCAAAGCTGGTACTTCCCATGTGGTCCCATTTAAATTTCATCAAATTCGGTCTAGTAGTTTTTGAGTTACACTCCAACAACTGAATAGAATGGAAGTCGGCATTAAATTTTTCAAATTGTGCTTGTTCATATCTATACTTGTCAGTTCATCAATATTCTGAAAACAAAGAGGTAAATATTTATTTCGACAAGACGTTGACTTTGCTAATATTTTATAATGTTGTTGGTACAATTTTCTTGCCGATTATTATCAACGTCGTCCAGATTTTAAACTTTACAACTTATTATCTCGGTAATAGTAAAACATGCATACCAAGTTTCGTCAAGATTTTTGAAGAAGTTGAACGTAACATACGGACAGATAGAAGTAGATATGTTTTGGCTAAAATGTATCTTTTTTTATAACTTTTGCTCGCTGAGTGAATAATTAACTCTAATTCAGCCAAAGCCAACATAATCCCACACAGGTTTGCACGTCTTATACTGGTTTATTAGTAATATTTGAAATTAAAAGCATCCACTTAATTGTACTATTAAATTTTAAATATACGCTTACGAATAACAGATTTCTATTACAAAAGACATAAAAAAATATTTTTAATTAATCGAAGTATTACAGAAAACTTATTATATATTAGGTCCCAAGAAGATTTGTTTTCTGATATACTCAGATTTCTGTGTCACCTTTCATTTCATAGCTATAGCCAACAAATAATTAGCCACAAATCACTTCTACTTAAACCAAACTTATATCAAATTACCAAGTTTATTAATTTATGAAAGAGATCAAACGCAAATTGCCATCGGTTTCCATGGCAACACGCAATAAGTTTCACCCTAGGGAGCGTTAAATCTGTTAAGGCCTTGACGAAGTATTCCTTGAAGGAGAGTGTATCAAGCTGTATATGAACTGTACTGAAATATGGATAGGAATATATTATAGTTATATGGCAGTGCTGCTCTGTTTGCTATACTATAATTTGTTTAGTAGATAAGTAATAGTAGCTGCAAGTTTAAGTGGTCCACGACGCTTCATTGCTTTAAGAATTGTATTCATTGAACGATAAGGTTTAACCCCTTTGGTTTTTAATAGCAGGAACTATTTTGTCTAAAGGGGAATTTATTCCTCAAAATACATAAATTCACTACCTTACATTAGAACAATGCGTTTATATTATTAGTTGGCAGGTATTTTGTACTATATACCATTTTGGCTGTACTACCGCATGGTCTGAGTCCGTACTTCCGTAGGCGCTACGAAAGGCGGGATTTTCTTTATATAATGATCGGCGACGTCATGCGAGCTTTTAATAATATAGATTTTGTGTGTTAATAAAAGTTGTGATTTAGTATCAGTTACTGGAACATTTTCACCTACACTTTGTATCTTTAATTTCATAGAACCGAAAGCCTTCAGTATATTGAATCGGCAATTTTTGTTCTTGAAACTTTTAGATGGCAGGTGTTATTATAATTATATTATTTATTGATTACTTTGCACGCGCCACAAAAGTGCAAGGCTTTTTGAGGTCCAAAGTGTCGGCGCAATAATTGTTGCGAGTAAGTGTCACGCGCGTTTTTCTTTTGTTTATTTTTTAAAGTCATCCCAATGTTTAACTATAGACTTTAATTCTTTAGCGTAATATATTTTCTTTCTATGGCAACACTACACACGTACATGTTCTAACTGTGAACTTTAAGAAAAAAACAATGTTTATATTTTCATCTGTGTTTGGCGGTGAAGTTATGTTTTGTGCTATATTTTTTAGTGAATTAATAGGGTTAAACTCATGATTTTGATACAAATTATACATGAATATGATCGTGAATGTGTAAGGAATACTGTAAATATGTTATTTAAGTTCTGACATCAAAATTTACACGAACATAATTTGTCACGGATCGACAACTCTCGGTAAGCTAATTCTCATTGTTATGATTGGTTATAATTTGCTTTATTTTGAATTGATTATACTTTTATATTGTAAAATATCACAGAAATAATGTCGTCAAGTAATTACACCCACTCAGAATATAATAAATACGCCATATTATGTCAGGATCGATAAAAAATCGAAGTCACGTGACAGTTAAATTCGCTAGTACTAAAAATTCAAAATTTGTATTTTTTTTTTTTATATTTCTGATTTATAATTATTTTTTGAAACCTAGTTTGGTTTGTAGAATTAATAATAAGAATTCCAATTAAAAAAAAAACACGAAGAAAATTTATTATATTAAAAATATTTTTTTTTCGACCTCACCATTTCTAAGTCTAGAAAATCCAGTAGAAAAAAAAAATATTATTATTTATTTAATATATAATACATTATTGGCTGAAATTTTAAAGTAGCTCTTATTTTTTTATGTAATTATTAATAACCTAAGCATATGTTACTAGGTAAAAATAATATTTCTGTGCATGCCATTCAAAATATTTATAAATATCAATTCAAAATCCTGTCTCGGTAAGCATTATTTATTGATAAAACTTAATTTTTGTGGTCAAATTGCAAGTTTTTTTTATGAAAATATTTCTTCTACGAATTCAAATATTTGAATGTAATTAGTTAGATATGTGTTTTTACTATTAAATTACCGCAAAAAACCTACAGGTATTAATGTAAGCGTTATTAAGCAACACTAAAACAATTAGTATTTGGTTTGAGGTTAGACCGAGAAAATCAATTGTTTACTTACGACCAAATCCAGGAACTGCATAACAATGTGAGTAGGTAACTATAAATTGCTACAGGAAAAGCAACAAAGTATGTCCTATGAAAACAATTCCAATCTTACACCTATTCAATTCGTTCTACTTCAATAAATTACAACGCAGAAGAGGCAATACGTGACCAAAATGCTGGCTTTTATCGTGCGCCGGTTTCTATACGCATTTACCCTACATATTGCGATTTACCTTACTAGATATAAAAATCTGACAGCTCATGTCAATTTTCTCTCAGCCGCACACATACACGTAATACTTCACTATCACTAACGGCCGGTCCCAATAATCTATCTATCGCCGGTTTACCTTACTAGAGTTAGATATTTGACACTATTTGTATGGAAGTTATCTCAAATTTCTATCGGTAGTAAGGAAAACCGTAGATAGATAGATTATTGGGATCCTCCATAAGTAGAAAAACACCGTTTATAAATCCTTACTTAGTGATAGTTTAATTAAGTAATCATTAAAAATCTGAGAGTCCGGCTGTAAGTTTACTTAAGTACGTGGATAAAATAGCGAAAATGGTAGTTAGTTCATTCCAAATACCTCCAGCATTTGGAGTAGGTACTTTTGAATTTGAAAAAAAGTTGAATTGAGTTTCTATGTGATTTATGATTTTGTTCTTAAATACCTTTATGTAAACAATTGACCTGTTTATACTTAGTTTTATTTTATTTACCATAAGTAAAAACACAGAATTAATCTCAAATACCTCCGGTTTGAATTATTCCCATAAATTCAATTAGGTAAGGGCTCAAATTCCCTAATGATGGAATATATTCATCGTGATGTTAATGCTCGGTAATATTAATGAGGAATCAGTGTTTAATTACTGATAATTTAAACTGTATACCATTATGTAGTATAACTGTACCTTATCTGTAAGGACAAATTACTTCCCAGCTTATAGATTATGTTTTCAGTAATGCGTAATAAGCTTATCATGTAAAGTACGCTATCAAATATTTGTGTGTATTTAAACCCTACTAACTACTAAATATAGTTATTTTATGTATTCATAAATTCTCTCACTCTCAAACTCACACACACACACACACACACACACACACACACACACACACACACACACACACACACAGAGAGAGAGAGAGAGAGAGAGAGAGAGAGAGAGAGAGAGAGAGAGAGAGAGAGAGAGAGAGAGAGAGAGAGAGAGAAACACATACACACACGCACGCACATAACGCCTCTACATCCCTGAAGTAGTGGCCGAATGTTGCCGGTGGTGTATAATCCCACATTCCACGACCACCAGTCATATTCCTTGTCTCACCATACAAAATAAGAATAACTGTCTTCTGTGATAGGGGCGAGCCTATTGCCATCATATCGACCGATTCATCATCATCATCTCAGCCGTAGGACGTCCACTGCTGAACATAGGCCTCCCCCGTAATTTTCCAAAAGGACCGCGGTGGAAGCGGCCTGCATCCAACGTCGTCCTGCGACCTTTATCAGGTCGTCTGTCCACCATGTCGGTGGACGACCTACGCTGCGCTTGCCGGTCCGTGGTCTCCATTTCAGAACCTTCCGGCCCCATCAGCCGTCTGATCTGCGTGCTATGTGCCCTGCCCACTGCCACTTTTACTGGCTAATCTTCTGGGCTATGACGGTGACTTTCGTTCTTCTACGGATCTCCTCATTTCTGATTTGATCATATATGGTACAATGGTTGTTAATAAACAACCATTGTACCATATAGTCTTGATGAGCATGACTAGTGGGACGATATAATAAAATTAAATTCTTAATCCAGAAATTCTTCAACTCTACGGAACAAGACATACTCCAGTCCCGAAAGAAAAACTAAAATAAAACTAAAATATTGTATTATTCAGTCAAGTGACAAGACTTGCCAATGACTCTCCTAGATTCTAAGAGAACTCATCAACCCGAGGCCATAGTTTTTGCAATGCATTCTCCAAGTAATTTCACATTGTGCAGTGAACTGCAGTGCCCTTCACGCCGTAACACAACAGTTCTTGTACACTATTGTTTTACGACTTAATATCTGGCACTATGGTGGTATTACGTAGTAGTAGAGAATCTCTTGCACAAAGTTACCTACCGTCTATTAAGTAGACTTTTTTCACCTCTTACGATGTGCATCCCAACAGCATAGGATTTTTTTATTCCGTCCCTTGACAGTGTGAACTGTACGGGTGTGTGTATCGTTTATAAATTTAATAGAAACGTAATTATAACGAAGAGGCTTCGAGAAATTTAGAGGGAACTATCCTGTCTAAACAACTGGTTAGCAATTATTTTGAACTTGTAAATAGAAAGTTGTTTTAAAGTATGAAATTTTAGGGTAGTTGGTATCTTGAAAAGGATTTGATTTGATGACAAACATGTAAAAAGTCGTTTCGTTTTGCTATGTTTATATCTAGAACATTCATATTATTTTCAGAACTCATTGCAAAATACTTTACTAAAGAAAATACCAAAGAATGGAACCGATTTCAACACTAAAAAGTATGAAATAACTTGTTGAAGTCAAGCCATGAATGTTCAATAGTACCTATTATCACAATATTGTGCACATGGTACTGTCTCCGGCTAGCTATTTCACACTTTTTAGTTTTGCTGTCATTTCCATTTTTAGGTAAACATTTTAATTTGCCATTTTATAGTGACCCTTGCTACTTACGGGATTGGTAGTCATTCACCGTCAATAACGACGATATCATCAAAATAGGCGAAGCACTTATCAGTTATCGGATTGTAACTCAAAAACCGCTTGACCGAATTTGATGGATTTCAATGGAACCACTTCAAAAGTACTCTACCAAACAAAACAAGAATTATTAAAATCGAAATACTGTGTTGAAAGTTATGCATGATAATTCATAAAAATATGCGCGTTAACTTGAGAACCTCCACTTTTATTTGGAAGTCGGTTGAAAAGTAATTGCATGTTTTAATTTGAGTTGAGTACCGATTGAGTACATATAGTGGACAGACCATGATATTATATTACGAGTATCTTCCTACCTACTTCTCACTTTTGAGGTGGTAATTGGTACAATATGTCTTTCACTGTCGGCCTGTTCAGATACGAGTAGTTATATCTAAAGCCATGTTAAATGTCAAACGCGTTTTAGCACCCTTCTGTGCCGCGCGCGTTCCGCCTTACAAAAGATTCCAAGAACCAGCGGGTATAATTTCGTTATGGAATAGTCGTTGTCCAAGCGTACGATAACCTAAACATAAATAAAGTACTTAACCTCTATGTACGAGTAGTTGCTAATCTTACTTATTATACTCATACACTACTTCTGTTTAATCTGATATACAAACTACAACCTACTTATAATGACTTTTTTAATATGATTTTTAAATCACACCTGGGCCCTTATTCGCTATGACTGTTCAAATAAGTAACGCAGCGAGCTATGTTATCTTCAAGGAAGTAGTAGAGTGATATTTTGAGTGATTTGAGTACGACACCTAAAATATCGCTCACGATATTCCTTTTTTGAATCGATGCTCCGAAAAAAGTTTGAACGACACACACGCTGCTCATAGATGCAAGTTTCCAAAGGTTTTTTTTACCAATTTACTGTATGGGCATTTCCGAATGCACGGGAAAATGATAAAAACTATCCCGCCGACCGGTACAGAAAAGTTTTTTGGTCGATGAGTTTATTGGATGTACAAATAGAAATCTATTGGTAGTTGCCATGTTTTACCTAAAAAAATGTTGCCATTACAAAAAATGGTTATAGCTGGATACAAATAAAAATGGTTTTCAGAACACGCTCGCTAATTATTCATTAACCACACACGTTTGCCGTTCCTGGAAAAGTAGGTTGATTTCTGCGAAATCTTTTGTATTATTGCCCAAATATAGCGAATCGCGAGTCAACGGCTTAAGTCAATAAATTTTTAACAGAATCAAAAAATAATATAGACGTAGTAAAGTTAGTCAGTTAGTGGTAACTTTTATTTGAAACTACTCTACAGCTTCAAATAAAATAAATACATTCCATCAAGCACTTTTACATTACTGAAGGTTTTTTAATGCATATTTTTTAAAGGTATTAACGCCTGCTCAGCGAGAGCAAACTTTGCAATTTAAGAGAGATAAATACACATCATCGGAGGGGATTCGATTCCGCATCTTCGGACATCCTTGTCAGACGCCATTACCATTATGTCACCAGAGCATACCGTACGAGCATCAAATTTCAGCTTTATCTGATTTTAATTGAAGGTAACGGAGTGACCTGTCTTGAACAACTTGACATGCATTATCCAACCGAAAGAAGATTTGTTTCAAACACTTAACTTTCGTATTGATGTCGCAACCCTATTACATACTTTTTATTTTATGATTTTTAAAGCACTAACGACATCTTACCGAAAGCAAACTTTGCAATTTTAGAAAGATTGATTTAAACTACTTTCAACGGATTCCCGTATATTTGCAATTATTTCAATCCTGGTACCTCAATAACTCAAAGATTGATGATAATTGTCTATTATAGAAAATATTTTTTTTATCGCTCTCTAAGTTATTACAGTTAAAACGTTTCCGATACACGCAGTAGCGGCGGTGTCGAGAGTTTTGCAGTATTGGAATTGAACTACCTTATTGTTACTACTTATAAGCACTTATTGTTTACCTTACTAAAGGCGCGTTTTTTTCTTTCTTACACTTGCTACAACGTTTTACAATAAAACGTTATATATGTATATAGAAATATTTAGAAGAATCAAGCGAATTAATCCCGTGTCAATTTGAAACGACCTCAATAACAAATCGAATGGTGGGAAGGATATAATCACAAATTACTTTTAATACTATTTTAGTCGTGTCATATCATAATATGATATACTAAAATTAGAAGAAAACAACCTACACACTGCTCACACATTAATGTGCACAAAATCCGCTATTGTGATTTTTATTCATAAACCCCACTTAAATTAAAATAATGTTATATAAAGCTGCGCAAATTTTTACTGGGTACTAAATAACTTCCTTTTATTTCCCAAAGTCATTTAAATACAAGCAAGGCTGTTTCGTACCTAGATACACTCGCGCCATAGATATCAAAATTGGGTGAGTAGTCACGAGCGGACATGCATACATACATACATACACACATAACCTATATAGGTGAAACACATAACCTTCCTTTCGGTTAAAACTATCTAGTCGCAGAAAACCTCAAAACTGAATTGCTGTATTGTAATTGTTGGTACTCCGGTATCGAGTCCGAAATCTTCAGAAGTTCAACCTTAAAAATAACCAGCGTGTACAAGAACAAATTAAACTTCGCTTAAGTAAAACACTCCCCTAAGAGGTGTGACGTGTACGTACACCCCTTGGCATAAATTGTTTATTAATTTAACACAAACTTGATTAAGGCGATGAGACTTCGGAAAATTGAGAACGATGTAAAACAACTTGCTGGCAATTATTTTGTTAACACTGTTATTAGATGCTGGATGATATGATACTTTATAAAGTGGAAAAATAAACTGCTGAATTGGAAACCATAAATGTATCATTATAAAAACGTTTGCCACTCTGTCTTTCTGTCTTTCTCTCTCTCTCTCTCTCTCTCTCTCTCTCTCTCTCTCTCTCTCTCTCTCGTGTATGTCACTATGGGTACGTTCTGGGAAGCACCGTCAACGCTCACAACTGCTCTCGCTGCTCGCGCCCCGATTTGCCGTTCCCTTTGGTTAACAGTGACAGCTCGCAATGATCACGTAGACCCACCTAAGATCCGCGAGCGTTGTGCGGTCGCGGCGTGAGCGTTTTCGGTGACGTCATCGATGACGTATCGACGCCGCGAGTGATTTTGACGCTTCCCGGAACGTAGCCTAGGTCTCTCTGCCTTCTTTCTGTCTTCTTAGTATTAGTTGACCCGACAGACGTTATCCTGTTTCACATATATAAAATCACTTTAGGAGTTTCCCAAATTTTCCAATTATCGTGGTAGCATAAGTTTTCCTTAAAACCTAAACGGACCATTTACAAACAGCAAAAAAAACGATCAATCTGTTCTCATGTCATGCACTTACCAACGGTCAGTAATATAATCTTTTTTTGTAAAGGTAGAAAATTGTATCAAACGTCTTGGTTAACCTAAATGTTTGACCTGTTGTAAATTCGACACCTGGTTTATTAATAATCGAGAAGGCGAATAAATGCGGGGGCATCCGACCCCACTAGATATAGGCTCTCACGAGGCGTAGATGCCCTATGTGTTCCAGGGTATTTTTCGCGAATGGAGTCGCAAAGAACTACTTCTCTAGAGGTAGGTCTGCCGGAAGGCGGACAGCCGCGTCGACAGTGGCTGCGGAGTAATGCGTGAGCGACCCCGTGCCCCCCATCACATGTCGAGAAGATGAAACTCCCCGAGTTTTTGTGGGTAAACGGCCTTAGCACCTGCTAAGTACATTAGTAGCTTTAAAGTACATTATAATGAAAAATTGACGTTCATAAGTGCGTCTTTGATGCCTAAATTGAATAAATGATTTTGACTTTGACTTTGACTCAGTTACGGTCTCCCACGTAACCACCGTTCTCCCCCGGGGCCAGTGGTATCCATAAGGATTTTCACGGATCAAAAATAAAATATAATGAGGGTCAGCTACTAATCCGACGGCTGCTGGATCGATCCCTGCCGCAGGGTTTCAGTGAAGGTAACATTGGGACGGCATCCACAGCTTGGTGGTATATTGGAAACTTTCTGGTTTCCTGGAAACATGGGCTTCCTCAAGTTTTGAATACCTATCATAGAACACCTAGTCATGTGTTCCGCCAGCTGTCTAGTGTGATACCACCCTGGACAGCATCATCACTGATCATTACTTGAGATTGAGAGATGGTGGTAAAATACTTATCTATCAAGTATTAAATAAAGGTTATAATGTTACAGCTGATTTGAACTAACATTGAATTGCTGTCAAGAATGTTGCTTGGACTACAGAAAAATATAAAAGAACTATAAAAATAAATGTATTTATATTATATAGCCATATTTAGCTAAAAGGGTCTATCATACCAATAAGGGTATCTCCTTCATTCATGATTTATAGGTTCCTTAAGTACTGCTTCTTCGGAATCTGAGGAATCTATTGGAATAATGAAACTCTGATCACTATTAATAATCACAG
The DNA here is from genome assembly GCA_917880725.1 of Selenia dentaria. Classification (NCBI taxonomy): domain Eukaryota; kingdom Metazoa; phylum Arthropoda; class Insecta; order Lepidoptera; family Geometridae; genus Selenia; species Selenia dentaria. The sequence continues at coordinate 10,346,741 of OU862888.1, read as the reverse complement.
AACTATGTACGCACTGACTCACGAAATTGTCATTTGTAACTGATGTATTAATTCAGATTAAAGTCGACCCGATGTTACGTTTTCTGGACAGCACAATTAAAAGAGAAGAACAATAACACAGCAAAATAAAAATACTCATCTCTTGGAGCTTGGAGTTGTTCTTCCATCAGCACCATCATCGAAATCCTTTTTTTTATGTTGCTTGTTGCTAATTTTGATTGCCTTTGTTCACAGACAACAAATGGGTCCGTGACATTGTTTGTATGTATATTTTAACTAATTTAGCATTTTTTTGTAATAACAAAAGGAATACAGAAGGGCAGAATTAATTTTCTTTATTTCTGTTTTACTTAACAAGCTTTAGACACTATACATTGGTGAATGGCCTGAAGGGCAATTTGAAAACTTTATACCTGATATAGCCTTTTATTTCTTAGTCTGAGAGGCACATACAATCATATTATGTTCAAGAAGTGGCCAGAAAGTATTTTTTCATTTTTTTGTACAGACACAGACTTTTAACTTATTTCTAAATATCGTACATACCGAATTTTCGTATTTAACACATCAGCTGTCCAATTCCAAGATGAGATTTTATATGGCAATACATAGTTATATAAAAAGCAGGTTAAAATAGAAAACGAATAAAAATGCGTGATCCATGAATATATACAAATATAACAAATATTACAAAAGTTAAATAAGAAGTATTTTATTTATATTATATTAACGGGGCTTAATGGCGTTAGTAATAGTATTTATTTACCTCGACGTTTCGATCAATTTGCATTGATCGTGGTCAGAATTCACATGATCGAAACGTCGAGGTAAATAAGTACTATTACTAACGCCATTAAGCCCCGTTAATATAATATAAATACTTTTTGCCATTTACCGTTACTTTCCGGAGTTTGATAGTTATAAATGACACGATTATTATGATGCTATTAGTGTAAGTACAAAATCTAGTTTGCTCCTATTTAGATTTGGAGTAAAATTTACTGCGAATAAAACTTTATTCAAAGTAAATTCAGTTCACTCAATCGCAAATTTCAAACAAGTTACCAACGGAAACAGTCACCGAGAATAGCCAATTTTTGAACGCAGCGGGCTTAAAAAGAATGAGTGATGGTTGAAAAAAGCTCAACATGTCAAGTGAGAGGTGTAACTCGCGAATGAAGTATTCCGTTTTCAACAATCATGATGCAGATACTACATACGACACTATATTGGAAAACATTGAAAAAAAAGTGAACTCTTCGGAAATTTAAAACATCAATTTTCTTGCCAAAGCATTTTTTTGTATTGATCTTAAAGATATCCATCTAAACAAGATTCAGTTCCATCAAAACAACTTAAATACTTCAATATTTCTAAAATACTTTCCCTACATAATATTTAAATGTGTATAAGTATACAGCGTGTAAGAAAAACGTGTAGTAATACTGAAATGTGTGCATATGTCCCTAGTCAGGAATCACATAGCAAAGAACTAAAATTTAAATCGCTTATATTTTTTCATACCAAGTTAAAAAAATATCCTAAATTCTTTTGGACAGCCCTATTACACATGCCTATTCTTGGAATTAGTTGGGCGCTCTGTAATCCTCATGTCACCTATTCATTCACCTCCGCCCCTACCCTGCTTGCATCCTTTCCTCGTGCCGCACCCTAGCACAACCCATGCCCATTGTTAACGCAGTCTACGTTCTGGAGGTCATTGCCGTCTTTGGCCTAGTTTTTCAGGGTTGAACCTGCTTGACTATTAGAAAAACTTTGGTTACTCATAACTCGGAATTTTAACTAATTAGGTACAAATAAAAAAAAACAAAAAATACACGTCGCCATTTTCCAAGATCCAAGTTGCAAGGGTTGAAGAGCAGAAGTTCAATTTAATCTTAGACAAGGTGTCACAGATTGTCAACGCATCTGTCAAAACAAATAGACAGTTTTCGAACCAATATGAAATTTGCTTTTTGATTCCGAACACAACCATTAACATGACATTTGACAGCTCAGTTGGCTCAGCCTGCCTTCGAAGCTTGGGGTCCCAGTCTTGTTCTCTAAGATTAATATTTATCAAATATTTATCTCTACCAGTAACATTTAGCTACTTTGCGAACGGAACCCAAAAGCTCGCTCCAAATAGTCTTTTTTTTGTGTCGATGCTTCGAAAAAGTTTGAATGACACACACATCGTCTTATGCAAGCTTCCAATGTATTTGCTACGTGTGAAATGGGAAATGTGCCACGGAATTAAACAAGACTATTCCACCATTCTCATTGTACCTTCAAAACACTGGACTTACTCCTCATCGGGACTTGGTGGATATTAGTAATATATGCAATAAATGTTGGTGCCATAACCATGTTGGTACCATGAACGCTTTATCCGCTCAAATCACTTTTTCACAGTTTCCACAACCTAATTCCGTACTTTTTACACTGCAATAGGGTAGACAAAAATAAATTACAATGCAATGTTAACTTAATAGTGGTTGGAGCAAATAACTCAAATAATTTAACAAATTATTTATTATGCATTGGGTTTATTTTATTCTGAATAAACAAAACATGTACAAAAGTTCCTAGAAGTCACGTGACCTCAAACGGAAGTAGCGGCAGAAATGATGTCCTAAGGACAAAAACATGATAGCGGCGTGCTTTATCAACAGATTGAGAATCAAGCAAGTGAAGAAAGCATCTAATACGATTGCTTTAAAACTAAATGACGGTCCATATACACGGTTATTGCCGCAACCGCAAATAATTAGTCTGTTATAATTTTTTTACATTAATTTAATACCTAAGTTTATAATAATATTCAATAGTAAATTAGTTTTTTCTTGTTATCATTGCTGTTACACATTTATGGATATCAGATTTTTTCTTTTTATGAATTAAAAGGGGTCTTGACAGACAGACAGACGAACTTAAGGACAACAAAGTGATCTGATAAGGGTTCATTTATCCTTTTGAGGTGAGAGACCCTACATAGAACAAGCTATGCGGCTAAAATATTTAAGTACTTAAATTTACTCATATACCTAACCATGTAAATAGTTCACGACATTTTGGTATAAATATAAACATGGCTTTGGAGAAGATAATAAGCTACTCGAAGTACTAAACCTGCGCAGACAACGTCGCTGGCACCAGCTAGTAAATATAATATAAATAAAGATATATTGCTCCACGGTTAAAAATAATAATAGTAAGATACTAAAATAATAAGATAGTAAATATAGTATTACTTTTTAAAGCTCTAACGCCTGCTTTAGCGATCTAAAACATTGAAATTTATAGAGAGAAAAATTCACATCCTCAGACGGGATTCGAACCCGCGTCTTCTGACTTTCCGTGTCAAAGCAGGCGTTAGTGCTTTAAAAAGTAAGTAGTAACTAACTATCTATAATATAACCTTGCGCCGTCATACGAGATCTTCTCTTCTGAACATAGGCCTCCCCCATGATTTTCCAAAAGGACCGGTTGGAAGCGGCATCCAACGTCGTCCTGCAACCTTCATCAGGTCGTCAGTCCACCGTGTCGGATGGTGGACGACCTACGCTGCGCTTGCCAGTCCGTGGTCTCCACTCCAGAACCTTTCGGCCCCATCGGCCATCTGTTCTGCGTGCTATGTGCCCTGCCCACTGCCACTTCAACTGGCTAATCTTCTGAGCTATGTCGGTGACTTTCGTTCTTCTACGGGTCTCCTCATTTCTGATTCGATTAAGTAGAGAAACCCCGAGCATAGCCCTCTCCATAGCTCGTTGTGCGACTTTGAGCTTATGTATGAGGCCCATAGTAAGAGACCACGGTTCAGTGCCATAAGTCATCACTGGTAACACACATTGGTCGAAGACTCTTGTCTTGAGGCACTGAGGTATTTATGACGAGAAGACTTCGCGAAGTTTCCGGAACGCTGCCCAGCCGATTTGGATTCGACGATTGACCTCTTTCTCGAAGTTGGACCTGCCTAGTTCGACTGTCTGTCCCAGGTAGATGTACTCGTCGACAACTTCGAGAACTGAGTTCCCGACTGATATTGGGGTAGGTACAACATAGGCATTAGGCATAATTTTCGTCTTATCCATGTTCATCTTAAGACCTACCCGTTGGGAAACTCGATGGAGACCTTCAAGCATTGTACTGAGGTCTTCCATGGATTCTGCCATGACAATAATATCGTCGGCAAATCGAATGTGAGTGATGTATTCGCCGTTAATATTGATGCCAAGTCCTTGCCATTCGAGAAGCTTGAAGGCGTCTTCCAATGTAGCGGTGAACAGTTTCGGAGATATAACGTCTCCCTGTCTCACGCCTCTTTGCAATGGAATTGCCTTCGAACTCTGCTCCTGTACTCGGACTGTCATGTAGACGTTTTTATACAAACACTTCAGCACTTCAATATACCGATAGTCTTATACACATAATGCATGTATATGTCTTCTTCCCGTCAGGTCCCGTTCCGTATTATCCATTCGTTACGCCGTACCCTGTATACACAACACACCCATGTTCAGTCGCCTTCAATAAGACATTTCACAGTTTTCTAAAGTGCTTCAGCTTTCAATTTCATAAAAATTTACATCGAAATTATACTAAAATGAAATTATTAATATTGCTATACTGATTAAAATAATACTTATCTACATTGTAATGAAATGTAGTACTATATCATAGTTATGAAAACTATTGTATGTGTACATGTTATTGCAGGCGACTGTACAGGTTAAACAGACCTGTTCATCAAAAAATCGTCCTGTCTCTGATGCTACCAATTGCCGGTTACTCAAATAAACTCTACTAAACTTCTATTGGGCTTTTCATTATGTTGCCACTCGATTGCTAATTATGATCTAAATTTCTGCAAAGATTACAGGGTATATATTCGTTGTACATTATAATAAAAGTTTCTTCACAAAATTTAGTTTTAATAATCATAGTTTTCAGCCAGAAACTTGACTTATCTTTAGCACAAAACAGCACAATCCATATATCCCATAAGAGACATTATAATTTTTATAATTCACAACATGCTCGTGAATGTTGACTTGTATATACTTACAAAACTTTATTACTATCACTGACTGTGACTTAATCAAATAATATTAATATTTCCTCAATATTTTAGTGGTTACTTGTTGCTCCTGGAATTTTGCTTTACGTATTGGAACTCTGCCAAGCGGCTTTGTTTACTTTCGACTTTAGATCGTAGGTTATCCGAGGTTTGCTGCTCGATGAAACTGCTTTAAACGAGTATTTTGTATTTTTTAAGCCATTAAGTATCAAGAGCAACTCATGTGCCTGATGTTAAACACTACGCTTGTCCATGACAGTTGCAGTGCCACCCAGAGCTTAGAACTGGACTGAACTACTTGATAAGCCTCTTGTATAAGAGTCTGTCTTGGTCGGTACCATCACAGTGCTAGATATTCTGCCGCGAAGTAATAGTGCACAAGTATTACTGTGTAAAGCGAAAGGGCACTGTAGAAAGTGAAATTCTTCTAATTAATGGGCGAAAGACGCTCAAAAACCAATATCTCTGAGCGCAGTGCAAAGCCAAGTGTTAAGTGTTAGTTGTGTATTATTATTATTTATGTCAAGTGCTACCCAGTTCGGTATAAAAAAAAAAGCCACCTAAAATTTATAAAGTTTTGAATCACACTGAAATTTTTACGTACAGTGGGCCGAGCACGAAAATTTGTTTAAGTGTAACGTTATCGTATAATTTACGTATTCAGTACAAACTATGAGTTATCTGTGCCACTATTGTACTAGATAAATGACAATTTGTACTAAATACTTTAACGATGCGATTACGTTACACTTAAACAGATTTTCGTGCTCGGCCCACAGGTAAGGAGGTGTAAGCAAGACTTGCGCGTATTGACAGTTGTTAAGAAAAGTAAATGTAGAGTTGATTTAAGAATATATTTCTAAAAGCAAATATAATAGTAAAAAATGTACAAATTCTGAAAAGCGTCAGTCTTTTACCCTCCTAGGCCTTACTATCAGCTTTATAAAAACCATGCAAGTTCCGTGCAGTTCTTAAACCTGGCATAAACAGTTTTGAATAAAATCACACCTTGACGCTCATTTAGTTTGCACATTGTTTTCAAAGGATAATGTTGTCTCTGGCATTCTAACAATAATATAAATATAACCATTATTGCGGACGCCTATACGTTTGTAAGCTGATAAACGGATTTAGAACGTCATGTTAACGTGAGTCCATAAAAAAAAAACAGGTGAACGGTTTTTCATCGGTTCGTGAATACTAGGCCTGGGCAGGCCTGCTTTAACGTTGTCATGGTACGATTAAGCCGTGCAGTTTTCTAGAAGTCCTCCTTTAAGAGCTTATAGTAAGGCCTAAGATCATCACACGGGGAAACCTAGTTTGAGTGCCATTATTATTATTAGCTATTATTATTGTGTCGTCAAATTTTTCACTAGATTTAACTTTACTCTGTGAATTAACATAATTTATCAGCTAGTAATATTTAGATAATTCTATAATTATGTGTAATTGTGTACCAACTTTAGTATTCAACTTGTTTAGGTATTCATAATCTAAGTTGTTTTATTTCATAATTAATAATAAATTAATTCATAATCTTCTATCTTAAGATGCTTTTTAAAGTATAACACCCAGTTTATATAACGAAAAGTTTTTTAACAGTCTAATCAACACACTTTCACGTAAACATCTCTATTAAAACCTACGTTGAATTGCTATCGAATTGAGTATAGAAACTCTTCGCCGCGTTCAAAGCGTCAGTTACAAACTGATCGCCACACGGGTTGTCGTCAAAGAAAAACGCTCCACAGTTCAGTTGCTCTGAACAATCACCATTCATTTTGATTCCGGTGCAACAACCTAAGATAGCCCGAGCGCAGGGTGAAAGCACCTTCGGCCTCTTTGCTTCTTCTCCTTTTCTCGTCTGTATAATGTACTGGAGCTCTTCATAGCTCATGTTCACAGGAGTCTTTAGCGTGCTTTGTGTCTGTGGAGCGCACGTTGCTACCGCAATCATCACAGCCATTACAATTATCGTGATTCTCGCCATCTGCAAAAAGTTCATTGTGTCCATGCAATTAGTGTGTAACAAAAAAAGATGTTTCGCTCTTTTGTTAACCGCGATATGATTTGCCGGTCGATTATCGGTTGTTGTCCTTCTGACTTTATAGCATGGGGATAAAGTTAAAATTATTTCATAAAGATTATTGCGGTTGTGTCACGCGGACGTGTCCTCGTGTGAGTTAAATTTGTTCTTGACCGTTTATTTTAAACTTGCGGTTGACCTTTGTGATGCGAAATCAAGCTTGGTGCGTGTATGTAGCACGTGACAGAAAACGTGTTACAAGCTGCGATGCTAATCATATCGCTTCGGGTTTTCCCGAGGAATAAAACCGCATATTCTCGCTGCATGGTCCCTACAAGCGATATTAAGCCATAAGATGTTTAAGAAATAAATAAACAAATAATTAGTATTATAGGTTTCATTTATTGCATGGGCTTGATTAGTTCATCGGATACTTTACGAAGGCATAAGAGGCCTGTTTTGTATAAAAGTATACAGTGGTGTATAAAATATAGCAAAAGTAAACATTTAAGGTGCGGTCCAATCCTAATTTTCAAACGATTTACGGTGCTTTACATAAAGTTGAGAATTGCTTAACAGAATGGACGATGTAATGCGAAAATTCAATCGAATACGTGCTAATACTTTTTATATATATTTCGTACAATCAAATGATTAAATTTAAATGATAAAAGAATCCACAGTTCACTAGTAAATTTCATTGAAAATTCGAATATGATACATTCATTGAAATATATTTGCCCATAATTGAATAAAAAATGCTTTTTCCCACGACGCACGTAAGAAAAATTTGAAAATTTTGGGAATGTTGCCGATTTTTTTCTATCGAGCCAAGTTTGCTCAATCATGTATTGGCTCCCATACTTCATAAGGACGTATATTCAATTTACACTACGTTTTTTTTCGAACTTCGGTTATTAGTTTAAGCGTCGAAAAACTAAGTTTTCGCGAAGTCGAATCATGAAATTTGGAACTCATTTCGCCTTAACTAAAATATTACTTCCGGTGTCAAACCCTTTAACGTTTCACTCTTGGAGCTTGATGGTACTTGGTCTAGACTCTAGACCCCCAGACAGTCAATTAAGGCAATCATGTCAGCGGTTTCCTTTAGTGCCAGGAGAATCTGGTCCACGGTGTCACTACATTAGTATTGTATTATACAAGAGTGACCATAACACACGCAGATAGCGTTTTAGTCGCTATATCTGGTATAGATAGCTGTGACGCACTGCATTCCAATCCAATGCCCACGTCAGGTAAAATACAGCATAAAGTACTTTACACACGTAATACACAATATAAATAAATGTATAAACAAAAGTATTTAGTAATGCATTCAATTTTTTGTATTCGCCAGTTTTGAGCTCAAACCTATAGAACACATTTTATCCCACCACATGACTTTATTCCTGTTTGTTTCATTCATAAATAAATAGTTATAGATTAGTGAACGTAATGAGAAACCCGTTTTACTATAGGTCAACAAAAACACGTATGTTACATCACTGAAAGGCGTGCGTCACTAACAGGATAACATTTCTTACGTAAAACGTGACAAAAAACATGTGTTTTCTCAGAGTCTCAGAAAATGCGTATCAGTTCACACACAGTAGGTCAAAAGTACGTTTTATAAAGATGATTTGTTGCATTACATATTGATTGCAAAAGTCCTTGGCAAAACTACACACGTCTGACGATTGCAAGACTTATGCTGTGAATAGGTAAGTAATAAGGTTGAATACCTTAATAATTATAATAGCAATGCGAGAATGGCATTACACGTTATTATTGAAGATGTATAAAGTGGCTAAATAGCATTGTAATGCACGAAACGTCTTGCTTAACAAATTAATTTACAACTAAACTAAGTCCTAATACGTACTTTATTACACATACATAAGAGTTTCTAAACTTGTAAGCGAATTACGAAGAGTACTTACGTTGAATTAATTTGTGTTTTGGTTGTCTTTTCTCACTCACTCTTTCACTTGTATATTTCAAAATATATTGTAAAAATCACGTATTTATAAGTCACAGAAAGACGTCCGCTTCCAGCACAGGTTAAGTCACATCTGACTCAATACATTTATATACAGGATTGTTATTTACATCGAGTTCACGATTTTTTTCCTTTCTCGGAGACTAGGGGAACGGGAAATCGCAATAATTATTTATAACAGATGGTATTTCTTAAAATTGATTAGGTATCTGAACTTCGGCAGGTATTCATTGGGTTTAGCGTTAGAATTTCCCGTGTTTTTGGGTGAGTTTGTACAATTTAGAGATCCGGGATTATGTATATTTAAGCTACGTACGCGTATAAAATGCGTCATTTTAGGCTTAGAGTATAAGTGCTAACACGTAAAGTGTTTTTATAGTCTTCTGTATAAATATGTTTTTATTATTCGGTCTCTAACGGCAGGTATGCCTATTACCTATCCGCGGTTTACTCTATATCTATGTATTTAATCTATATCTATTCTATATATCTATAGAGAAGATTATTAAGATATTTATTATATATATATATAGATAGAAATTTGAACGAAGTTAAGTAATAAGTTTCCTTACAAATTGTATCTTTTCGTCGTAAGCCAGACGCTTGATCTATACTTCTTAACTATAATGTTATAAAGAGGAAAAATTTGTATGTATTATTTTAACGAATTGGTTTCAAAAATTCAAAAATAAATTCAGGAACCGATTTCAAAAATACTTTCACCTTAGGAAAGGTACATTCACCCTGTGTCACATACGCCATATTTGATTCATCTTCATTATCATCCGTCACCACGCGGGTGAAACCACGGAGCGCAGCTAGTCTATTATATGTACGTGGCTGCAATATTTCACTGTTTTTAGCGCCGAAATATCTTTATTTCAAAGTACAGTATGACTTCTAAAGGAAGGAAAAGACTGCAAAATTCAGGGGCAGCTTTCGATACTAAACAACCAAGTGTCTCAAACTCTGCGCTTATTAAAATCTAAATGTTGTGTTTCAATAAGCGTGCACCATAAACTACATTCCACAAGTCCATTTATAAAGTCCATAAAAATATTAAATAAACTGCAAAGTACATTGAAATGAATAAAATTATAATACTATAATGAATGAATGAAATGAAATAGGCCTAGGTATAGGCCATAGGATACTCTACCTAATGTTTTATTTAAAAGTATGTTTTTTCTAAATACTTAGCTATATTTTCCTTAACCGCCACTTACCGGTTTTTAATGAAAGCCTATTTCAAATATATCATCCACAGAACGATTTAGCAGAATAGTAAGTCCATGCGTCTATGTATGCAGATAAAGCCACTTGACAAAGTGTCCATCTTCAATAAGCATACTATTATGTCTTTTTACTAGAGTACGTATCTTTTAATAAAATTATTTGAACGAAAAATTACAAGGTGACAATAACTTGAGAACATCTTAAGGTGCCGCGAGTGCAGTACAGTACCACGAACCAGAACCAGCTATATGTGGCACTTTACTATAATCAAAAGAATGTTTTTTTCCTTTAGGTCTGAGCTGAAGGTAAAAGTAAACTCGTGTGTGTAAATAGAAATACTTTTAAAGGGTTTTTAAAGTGAAAGAATTGTTTGAATCGGTAAGTAGTTTTATGTGTATCCATTACAAACAAACACACAAATCACATCTTTAACTCTTTATTATTAGAGTAGATAAGGATCAAGGTAATAATGTGGCCTGGTTTGTACCGGCGTTATTATTGCATATTTCAAAATGATAAAGGCTTTCATCATCATCATCTTTATCTCAGCCGCAGGACGTCCACTGCTGAACATATGCCTCTAACCAAACTTTTAAATGGACTGGTTGGAAGTTGCCTGAATAAGTTTTTTATTATGATTATAATAAAAAAACTTATACTAATATTCCGTATATATATTATAGTGTCAACAAATAAGTATCATTCCGTGGATTGATACGTTAAAGTATACGAAATGTATGAATACTATTGATTTATGGAGAACATGTACGTGGTTTGTACACAATTGTCGTATTTCATTATAATACAAAGGAATGACTCATATCTCTCTCTCTCTCTCTCTAGTACCTACCATAAAATGGTATAAAATTTACTATTTATCAAACAATCAAAACTACTCCCGAGTCGTATCCTAATCTTATCATATCGTCTCACCGATTTGACCAGAGAAACAATTTTTAAAAATCCTCAAAATTTAGGAGTGGGCTATAAATTGCTCAAAAAAAATGCTCTAAATTGAAAGCCTTTCAACTCATGATCTTCTATAAATCCTTATAATACACTGTCACCAATAAAGATAAGTACGCAAAAGTTAGAATAAATTTATTTAATATAAATAAATATACACAAATAACATACAATAATTATTGCCGTAGAGTAGGAACAAAGTTGCTGCACAATCGCCTTTCACTCTTTCAAGATCCAAGAAAGTTTTGATGCAAATCTTTAGAATTACAAATGAGACATTTACTAAAATGTCATTACAGAGAATTAAGTTATAAAGATGATGTTTTATAATTATTACAAAGCAGTTTTTACACCATCAAAGGCTCGGATTTCGTTTTCTGAACTTTACAAATAAATTAAAAGTAAATATGATTCATCATCATCCATTTCTTACGCCATAAAACTTCTGATACTTTCCTATTACTTTTAAAATCACTAATGGATCACAAGGGTTCCCGTAAGACGTAGGATCAGGGCAGCCTAAGATGGAAAAACAATCGTAAGTTACTTGTAGCTGATGACAACAGCTCAGCACAGCTGCATCACACGTAGTAGGGGCTTCGCTAGGAGTTTCTGCAGAACTCTGAGGATATCCTGCTCCTTCAGAAGGGGCACCTACTGCCACTGGTGGCATTGGAGAGTTGTTGCTTGGTCTAGGTCGGTCACTATTAGGTATTTTAGGTGTCATAGTGGTCGTACTTTGTCTTCCATTTTCCACGCTACCCTGGCTGCTTCCGTGATCTACAGGTGGGGCTGGTCTGGAATTACTTGTATTCAATTGAATGGGATCGAATGAAATAGGTCTGCTAAAATCTTCCTCGTCATAGTCTGCTTCAGTTTCGTTAACGATGAAGCCCCAGTTCTGTCTCTCATCCTCCATTTCAGGCCACCTGTTTAGAATATCCGGTGAAGTAGTGCCTTCGTCTACAGGTGGCTTAACCGTAGGAGTTGAAATATCAGGTTTTGCTGTTGATTTGGGTGGATTATCTTTATTAGGACTACAATCACAACCATATTGCGGTACAAAGATCACCGGGAAGAAGAAAGGAAATTGAACTGAAGGCGGCGGTGGTGGTGGTGGTGGCCGTGTTGGTTGCCTTACAACCGAAGCGATCTCCTGTAAACGTCTATGAATCTGTGTCAGCGGATCATCTATACCGTACACGCCTAGATCTGAAGCCTGGTCTCTTTTGTTATAAGAAGGGTACTGAACTGGACTAAGTGGAGGAAATTCATATCCGAAAGGATTATAAAATCTTTTTTTCCGTTGGTTTTCTGTTAAGTTAATAGCGCTTTTACTGTCTTCTACAAGTGTAGGGGGTGTATCTAATTTCGAGTCTTCCTCTTCAATTTTAGATATTTCTTCAGCCTTGGGTACGTCACTTGGTGCTGCACTGACGTATATTTGCAGGAAGACCAGTGCTAAGGCAGCTCGATGTAGGGACACCATCTGTAAAAAATTAAACAATAGTTGGCTTAATGCAACTCGCTCGCTGAGAAATTTGAGTGTATAGAATAATTTAACACCGTAAATTATAATTTCGTGGAAGGCACAAGGTTATAGAAAACTGAATCAAAGTTGTTATTTTTTTGGAATAGTCTTGAACCTTCTATTCAATATAATATATTGTTTCATGATTTAAGAGAATATCGGGACATTTTCGCGCACAGATTAATATCAAAACATATGTTATGATATTGATGCGAAAAGTCCCGATATTCTCTTAAATCTTAATATATTGTTATCAGTTAGCTCTATTTAGCGGAGAGGTTCATCATGTCTAGCATTCCATAAAGCAAAAGGTTTTTGAAATCCATGTGTCAGTGAGGCATACCCAAATGAGGGTAAAAATAAATTTCAAATGGATATGGTAAGGCTTAATAGTATTTTTAATATTATTATAGTTTCAGTATGTTACATGTCGCCAATTCATAGTATGTAACTATAAGTAGGTATGATCTTTTATCTGTCGCAATATCAGTTCCATTATCAGAGTTTAGGGGACAAGTAAAATCCCGTTGTGCACAAACTTTCATTGATGTGTCCTCTTTGTGATGTCTATTATACGAGCCGTTGTATTTGATCACAGTTTTACATTAAAGTTATGAATATATATACATAGCACGTAAGATCATATTTTTTTTTATCTTAACACAATTTATAAACTCGGGCTAATGTAGAATGTCGTAGTACAGTGCCACGCAAAACTTCAGCTCTGTATAAGTGTGCTGTTCATGTTTAAGTTGCTAGTTAGGACTGGCTTGTTTCGTTATTTTTTGGAAAAAAAATGGGATATTATCATATCTGGCATTCCAGAAAGCAAAAGGTTTTTTGAAATCCATGTGTCAGTGAGGCATACCCAAATGTTAGTAAAAATACATTTCAAATGGATATGGTAATGCTTTATAGTTATTTTAATATTATTACAGTTCCAGTAAGTGATATGTCGCCTATTTATAGTATGTAACTATAAGTAAATATGATGGTTTACCTGTCGCAATATCAGTTCATTATCAGAGTTGAGGGCACAAGTAAAATCCCGTTGTGCTTCTTTGAGACGTCTATGATACGCTGCCCGTATTTGCTCGCAGTTTTACTTAAGAATATACATATCAGTTAAGATCAGATTTTTTTTCTCTTAACACAATTTATAACCTCGGCTAATGTAGTATGTCGTAGTACAGTGCCACGCAAAACTTCAGCTCTGTATAAGTGTGCTGTTTACGTTTAAGTTGCTAGTTAGGAATGGCTTGTTTCGGTATTTGATGGAAAAAATGGGAGAGTATGCTGATACTAACTTTTTACCTATTAAGATACTGTGATGTTATAAAACAATTAGAAACCTGTTATTTTTAGTATTTATTATTATTATTATTTAAAGTTATATGATTATTAATTTATCCGGTCCTTTACAAAGGCATAAGTGGGGCTATAGCCAACACATAGAGGCCTGTTTGGTATGAAACATACAAAAGTGTTTAAAAACAGAATTAGGGAATCCTGTGACATGGATTATCTGTTACATAAATGGGTAAAATTACAAGGCTATTGTTATGAACTTAGATATAAGACTATGGACGAGACTACGGCAATTTTAGTCTCATATTAAAATATTTAGGCAGGTGGTGACTTGCCACCCACTAAACGGGCTCCACGATGAGAGCCACCATCAATGGTGACAAATAATGGTGGATAGCTAAAGGGTGTATTTATTATTATTGTTATTATTGTTTTTAAACTTGTTTTGACGACATTAACAATATGTGTGTCAAAATGTGGATGTTTATACACCGTGCCGATTCCTTCATAGACGAATAGATCTGATGGTATCTATTCTAATATACTAGGTAATATAATATTATAAACAGGAAAGATTTGTATCTATGTTTGTAACGAATTGGCTCAGAAAGTACTGGACCGATTTAAAAAATTCTTTCACCATTGCAAAGCTACATTCACCCTGAGTAACATAGGCTATATAAGATTTATCATCATCATTATCATCTATTACCGCGTGGGTGAAACCGCGTAGAACAGCTAGTGTATTATATGTAGATTTGTGCTCAATAATCTAGGTTCCAGTCAACACGTCATAAAATACCGTATGTCAAGACCTGTCCTACTAAAGTTTTCTTAACTATTACAGTTGAGTGTGTTGTCTGCGAACAATCGAAGTGTCACGGCCTTCCCATTAGATGTAATTGTTAACGGGTTCTGGAGATCTTCAAATAATATTTATAGCGCCGATAACTGCTATTGTATATATGCTATTTATATATATATGTACAGGTAACACTATTTAGGTCGTATAGCTTTTTCACTAAAAAACTTTGGCTCAATTGATCAATGAGCCAAATGAGCCAAAATCGATTGCGTCGTTAGCACATCCGTTTTCTTTAGAGCCCACAAAGTTCGTGAGCTCGCTCAACACGTCTTCGATGATGCCACCGATAAGGCTCACGTCGCGATCCGCGCTTGCGCATGGCAGGTAAGTTTTTGCGCTAATTTAGAGCTGTCATTGTCAAAAATTCTATTAATATTATGAACGCGAAAGTTTGTGAGTATGGATGTATGAATGTGTGGATCTTTGTTACACTTTCACGCTCAAACGGCGGGAGCAATTTTGACGATATTTGGTATGAAGGTAGATTAGACCCTGGATAAACACATAGAATACGTTTCATCATCATCCATCACCACGTGGGTGAAAAAGCGTAATATGCTTGGGTACAGCATAGACAAAATTATAAAATCTCCGCCTATTTCAAGATCGTTATGATGACAGTTCTGTCAAAGTTTGTGTCAGTATAACTTAGTCAAAAGCACGCTATCATTGCCAGTTTGATACAATAGACGTGCTTGGCGACCATCATTTTTCCATGGTGATTCATTTTATATTTGTACGTAGGTACTGTATTTTACTATTAGTGTTTAACGATTGAATTACTATGTATTTAAATTTAATCATATATACTAATATCAATTGCGTTTGACCATGTACATATTTTAGACATTTTGGTATAAAGATAGATATGGCCTTGGAGAAGATAATAAGCTTCTCAAAGTATTAATCCTGCGCAGACGAAGTCGCGGGCACCAGCTAGTATCAAATATTTTAATACAGGACGGGAATCACTCACCTAAATAAGTCAGATCTTTCTAACTATAGTTTCAACCTAATCCAATGGTCTTTCTCAAGAAGAGTGCAGAACGTAACCTTACAACAAATATGATCCTTGTTCTCGGAGTCGTAGCGTAGAGAGTATGTATGATGATATATATGATATCAGCGGCGTAGGTAAATAAATAAATGCAATAAAGGAATATCAGATTCTTATTATGCATAAAAAAACTATGACGAAAGTATAACTCCATAACCATACCCTATGATATGCTATGACCGATAATATAGGTTATGTAATTACCTCTAAGTTTTCCCGCGACTTCTACTAAATTCAATTTGCAATTTCATTTACGTACAGTAAATAATTCATCAATAACAAAAAGTTCCTACCTCGACTGAACGCCACGTATTGATGGCATAAACATTAAAAACTTAAAAAAACGCTGTAGTTATCATACTTATATTATAAACGCGAAAATGTGTATGGATGTACAGTCGCCTGCAATAAGATGTATACATTTCACAATTTTCAACAGCGCCTCAGCATTCTGTTTCTTAAAAAAATACATCACAAATAATTTAAAATGAAGTTATTTATATTATTTGACTGCTCAAAATAATCCTTATCTACATTGTTATAAAATCTGGTACTGTATCATGGTTTAGAAAATTACAGAATGTATACGTCTTATTGCAGGCGACTGTACGTAACTCTTTCACGCTCCAACGGCGGGGCCAATTTTGAAGAAATTTGATACGGAGGTAGATGAAGCGCTGGCAAAAACACATAGTTTACTTTTCATCATTATCATCATCTATCACCACGCGGGTATAACCACGGGGCGTAGCGTATTAGGGTTTTAATGAGACCTGGGGGCCTACTCCCTCCTTTTACGAAACTAGCATAAATCAGGAGCGTTTTGTAATAAGCTTAGAATAATCATACTTACTATCGTACTCCCACCGATACAAAACGATCGACCAAATTTAATAGTAAGCAATATAAGTGGTATGCAATATGACTACTTTAAGAGATGAGAGTACGGATCTTCAAAAATTTTACATTGGAACAGTTAAACTTAGTGTCAAAAGTCACGTTAAAGTACGCGAATTGAGTGAACTATTTGATACTACGTCATCAAAACGTGTATCGTAATCCATTATTATTTTAAGCTTGCTTTGTTGTCGTGGTGGTGCCAAATTTAATGGTAAGGTTGAAACAAGATTACTTTAAGAGGTGGGAGTACAACCCCTGGCTGTCGATATAATTGTTGACAATTGTATCAACTTGCTCGTTAATAATGTTACGATTGAGAATAATTGCTCCGGCTCTGTCCGGAAGCTAAGATACGTTGTTGATTCAATCAAAAACCAATTCTATCGACAGTGCTAACTAAGCTTAAGTTAATCTAAAACCCCAAATAAAAATATAGAGCTGCGTTCGCTTATTATGAAACAGAAAGCATTGAAAACAGAAAGAATTTGGAGCAAATATTGATAACAGCCCTCTCGAAGGGCTAAGCTATTAAATAGGCTCTTGAAAAAATTGGTTTTCGTGCGAACTAGATAATGATTTATTCTGAATAGGCAATATTTTTAAGGATCGAGTCAAGAGTTTTTTTGCAGAACAACTACAGCATTTATTCGCAATTTTACTTTCTCGGTTAATAATCTGCCATTTTAGAAGTTTTCATAAACTACCCTTTCAAGAAAAACGTATCCTTAACTCGCAGGTAAAATATAGTACCACTGAGGTACTATTAGTAGCAATGGTACCTCAGTGTATAGTACATATATAAATTATAAAAGTACAGCTTTACACTTCTATAGTAAATGTTTATAGTCAAAAGGCAATAATTATTCTTAACTAGGTTTTTTTGAGGCTCGAGCCGTTCTTTTCCTGTTTCGCACAATTTATATATGAATAGTTTTTTCATAGTTTTTTATCATTCTTTTCTTTTCTTTCTTTTCACATCGTACCCAGTGACTGAACAGGAATGTGCTGAACACCTGACCTGGAACACGCCATCAAAGGGTATTGATAAGTGTAGTTACTTGTCCCGTTTTGAAGGTTAGTAAGTAATAAAATATCTCACAGGTACTGTGGATCTTGGTATTTGTCTTTGGCCTAAAATAGAACAACACTGATTATTTTTATTAGTTTAGTTAATTGGGACTTAATTACTGAAACAATTAGCCATATTTTCCATGAAACTATTTGTCGAAAAATATTAATCCTTATATATAAATGTTTTTCATGAAAGTTAGGATTTTTTTTAAACTTCACATTGTTCACTTACTGTTTTAATTTACATCCATGGGAAGTCAGGGTGGGTCGCAAGTTGATGATAATAGAGGTCAGACAATCAATGTGCCCATAAAATTAATTTTACTCGTATTAAAGTTTTTTATGTCCAAAGAATAATTTCACATAGAAAATGCCATCAACATGGCAAGATGACAAGACTTCTTAACTAGGGCTTCAAAATTATATTACAAAAATGTTAGATCATGCGATCGAGTTGAGAATTTGGTACAAAACTACGACAGGGCTCTTCGACCAGAACCCATGGGATATCTAAGAGATAAAAGAAATAAATAAGCAAATGTGAGAACTAAGTACCTAGGTACCAACTAACAAAATTTGATGACACAATTGGATTGGTGACAACTCGAAAATTAGACGGACCAGCCATGCGCATCTGAAATGATTCACATGATGAGCTCACCGATGTCAAATACTTTATGCGATATCACCCACATAGAGTTGCTTTTTCAACGTATCTTGTCATCTCTTCATTTATTTCAGGGATGTTGTCAAAGATGCAACGATGTTTGCTCTTAGAGAATCGTTTAGTAGATATACAATAAGAAGGTTCCTAAAGTAATGTAATTTGTTTATGTGAGTAGGTTACGGAACACGCACGAGGCCCACCTAGTGTTTTCGATAACCTCTGCCTATATCAGGTGTATTTCTTCCCAATTGACCAACTGCACCCTGAGATATTAACTTGTTAAATCTCACCACCATACTCACCATCACCATATCCATCAAACTAGAACTCAGTAATGCCAACAAGCAAGCTTTATGGTAGAAATACGAATGGTGGCAGTACATTCCAGACGAACTTGTTTACCATAAAGAGTTACTTAGCTTCTTTTAAAACTAATCATACCCGTACTCGCAGAAGCAGCTTTAATATCACACTAACAAATAGTGTAAATAGAAAAGTTTATACATGTGTGAGGATGTAAGTGACTGTGTTTATTTGTTCTTCCTTAATTCACGGAGAAACTGCTCAAAGTATCTGGGTTAAATTCTTAATACTGATAGCTTTTTCCCAGGAACACATATTATAACTTCATCCACTACACTACTTTTTATCCCCATTCAAAGGAATACTTATGTAATTCCAGGCAGATGTTTCCCTTATATTGAATAACAGGCGAGATACCAAGGTATAAAAGGTATGAAAAAATGAGAAAATAAAAATCCATGTCACTTAGCCAAGCGATAATAGAAAATTTTCGAAAAACTTTTTTTGATAATGTAATTTCACAGTGATTTAAAAAAAATTTAATCTCAAATAACAGTGCTATCAATCGCAACCACAAATCAAAGTAATAAACATTGTTAACTAAATAAAATAAATTATTTTTGACGAGTTATGGTTTACAAAATTATTGTCAGTTAACTTTGACACTCCATGTTGGAATTTTTTTTTTAAATAAATGATGACTAGATCAGATGTAGATGACACATGAATGTGAACAGTAACTAGTTCCCTATGAAGTAATGAAAACAGTGCTGTTATACTCAAGAGCTGTGAGAACAGTCATGCCCTATGAGCTCATTCTAAAATATGGTTTAAAAAGGTAGGTCCATGATGCGCATCGCCAAGATATATACAAGCCCAAAGGGTGACCTATTATTATCAAGATTATGGTATGTTACCATAAAATGATGTTAAAATGGATAAGGAATGTTACCATAAAATGATGTTAAAATGGACGAAATGATGTTCTATATTATGCGAACACTACGCATGACTCAATTTCCGGCAACATTTACACAGTGGGTGATAATGGCTGTTCTTTATTCTGTGATAATGGTTCTAATGGCTTACGACAAGTTCAAGGGCTATGAGGTCAGCCCCAGTTTTGTTTCGTATCCGCGTTACTTTGTTTGTTTTTAAGATTGAAGGATCAACATCTCTTTATGTATTTGGAAATGTGATCAATATACAATCTATGTCGATATATATATAAATCAACCCCTATTTCTCCTGGTCACGCTATAACCTGAGAACAGATGGAACAATCTCGCTAATTCTTTTTTGTTGTGTTAAATATTGTCAGGAGAAGGTTCTTATAAAATAATAATAATAAAAAGAAGGGAGGTTATGGCGAGGCCGAGTCCGAGCCTACTACGCGAATGAAGTCGCGGGCAGTCCCTAGTGTATATATATAAGTAAAATAAATATTGAATCTCACCTCAAAAAATGTATATATATCTAAACCAATGTTTAGTATATCTCATCCATTTTCTATTATCATCATCATACTCTTTCCTAATCCCATTTGTGTCCCAGTTCAATATGCCTTTCACCCTCCCCATACATACACGGTCTTGCCTTTAGTTTTATTGCCTGATGCTAACTCTTCTTGGCAGTACTCGTTTGTAGTTTGGTGTATCCGCTGCCTTTCGGGTTATAAGAGCTTTAAGATATTATGAAACCTTTTCTGCGCTTTGTGTGCATTACGCTACTATACTTAGAACGTAGTGGCATGCAATTGGGTGCGTGACTGTTGTTCGAAATTCATTTTACTGATTTTTATTTTAATAGCTTTCACTGGATATAAAAGACTTTTGTCGTAACGGACAGTTGACATAATTTAGAATCTATACCAGCACTTGATATAACGATCAACTGTACCTAATACTATAATTTTATATACTACCAATATTACATACTGGTCGAGACTGGTGGAGCGAGCGCAGCGAGCGTTCCGCGGCAGCGGCTGGCGTAGCGCCAGAATTAGGGTAACCTACACCTTGATAAGGATATAACACAGCACTTTTGGGATAAAATTCTTGTCGAACATAATATGTCCTGTGGAAGCAATGAATTGTCTTAGTATATGTTTTTTCGAAGTAAGCGACTTGTCGAAGTATTGATCTTGTCGAAATTCAGAAATACACCCAGCAGTCTTATATTATGTGCGACGACTAGCGAAGCGAGGATTGCAGATAAGTTATACTGTTTTAGGTTAGTATTTATAAATAAAACCTCAGGAATATTTTATGCATTTGTACCATATTAAATAATATTTATCTTCAATAGTAAGAACGACAGTATTTTACTGATCAAAGTATTGCAATTCGTGTATGAGAGTATTGCTCTTTTGTCTTAATCAGGCATTTTTGTTTACTTTTGAAAGAAATTAATAGGTTTCGTTCGACGTTTCATTATTTATGTTTATTAAAATTCGCCAAAAAAGTAAGTAATTAGTAATTATATTTTTATATTAGTTATTTCATTTGCTAAGTATATCACAGGGATTTATAGTTTATGACTGGTTTTCATTTAAAGTTATTTGTTTTGAATTTCGATCAAAGGTTTATTATATCATATTTATTATATACGAAATTAACGGTATATCATAAGTTGTTATTTTATGTCTATACTTATATATTTTAATAATCGAACATATATTACTTGTCCCATGCAACTAAATAGATACTTTATTTTCTTGTAATCTAGAGGATTGCGAAACAGTCTGCATAAGCCTTAAATAAATTATAAAGGCGATCAAAAATATGTACCTATACGCTAATGCTACTGCTTCAAGATTTGTACGCAAAAGGGATTTCCATATTTACATTTGTTCAATTACCCCAAGGGTATAAAAGTGGCGATGGTGATGCGGTAAAATAAAGCAGAATATTGCCATAATTTTATTTCCACTGCCTTAAAATACATTACAGCGCATTTGGGTATATATAAGAGTTAATTCTATTCTGATTTTCCTGATTAACATGAATATATGTACCTACTATATTATGTAGCTAACTAACTAAAAACAAAAGCTAGCTTTTGTAGTAAAAACACTAGCCACAAACATATGACGACCACAAAATGCGAGTTCAAGCAAATTGATGCCCGACTTAATTATTCATTAATTATTGAGAAGTATTTAAATAATAAATATAATAGACGTGTGTACGTAATTGACAGAAGAATGCGTATGTCTGTAATTATTCACTAGTTCGTGGTATAAGTATAGGTATACATATAATAACTGACTAGAAAGGTAGAACGTCAACGCACAGCCAAAACCACTGGGGTGCACAAACTGGAAGTTTTGGTAGTTGATGCCAATTATGTTGTTACCTTACACTAAAGACGTATTTTTGGAAAGTCACCTCTGATTGTGTATTCAAGTCAAAGTAGTGAGGACCTCGGTTATTATACTGTAATAGCTAGACCAAGTACCCGTTGGAGCTTTGAAATCAATTGAGGGAATCCTTAACTGCTCCTTAGAGGTTGAGGAGGTGCGTACCATTCAAGATTTTTAACATAATTGTAGGTATTGTTCATTATACCTACTTTATTTCTAATTAAGATAGGTTCAATAAGGAGTAATCCATGTACTTGTTTATTCATCTGGAAATGTCTTTATACTTGCTCTATAATTATTTACTTTATTTACTTTTTGTTACGTGGTGATGATGATGATGGTGATGATGAAAAAGTATCCTATATGTTATTCCAGCGCCTCATCTACCTACATACCAAATTTCATTAAAATCCATTCAATTCAATTTGCGTCAAAGAGTAACAAACATCCATCCATCCACCCATGTAAACTTTCACATTTATAATATTAGTGGAATTCTGACATTAAGTCACTGTCCTATCTAGGTCACGTTCTGGTAAAGCGGTGAATGCATTACTAAAACTTTCTGAGTTGGTGACGAGGAAGACATTAAAGCAACTTTGCTTAATTTTGTACACTTTGTCTTATCTTCCTTTAAATCTCTACCACACGCTTGCACAGGTAAGAACACTTAACTGTAAATAATTATTACTTACACCACTAGCTGCGCCTTGTGATTACACCCACGTGTTGATAGATGCTAAAGAAAAGTATTGTGTTAATCCAGCATCTCATCTACCTCCGGAAATGTAATCATAATTGGTTCAGCCGTTCGAGCGTGAAGAAGAATCGAACATACAAACACACTCGCAAAACTCGAGGAAAGAGAAATCTAGGAAAAATCTACAAAATTAAGAGGATTGCATAGCTAGTACTTTCCATGCTAAAAGAGAAAACTCTTTTCTACCTCTTAACATTGTCCGATTTCAGTGAGTTTTTTTTACAGTTTTTTGAAGTTCTAAAGAAAGAAATTTATAGTACTTTGAAATACTGAAAAAATCAAAACGTACGGTCATAGTAAACAATGTCATGACTCCATGAAAAAAAAATCACTGAAATCGGACAATGTTAAGAGGTAGAAAAAAGTTTTCTCTTTTAGCATGGAAAGTACTAGCTATGCAATCCTCTTAATGCATGTTTTTCCCGCCATCCTCTATTGTTTACTTAGTTTAAGTTCCAAAGGCTTCTATAATATATGTTTTTATTTTATAATGTAGAAGTCGTCGTTGAGCTCTCTAACACTCGTATTTATAAACAAGTAATTACATGTTGCTAAGTAATTTCTCAATGAAGTAATTACTTTACGATAGAATACTTCAACATAAAATCTCATTCTATTGTCGAGCAATGAACTTTCTCACTAAAGCAAATGTTTAATTAAGTAATATCATAATCCTATCAAAATGAGATGTCATGGAATTTCAATTTTTACAGCATAATAGATCCTTCACAGTTCAGACTTGTGATGCGAATGTCATTTTTATACATTTTTACTTTTGTAATAAGACCGAAAAATGGACGTGTGTAAAGGAAATTGTGACTATTACTCGGCTAAGAATCCTAGCCTTTGATAGTTCTAACTTCAAAATCTAGACTATATAATTAAAATCGTTGCTTAAGTAAATACTTTTCCATCAGTAATTACTTATACAAGTTTATAAATACGGCAGCTAGTAACGGCAGCAGTAGGTACACGTAAACACTGACATATCCTTGTATCATGTAGCGTATGAAACTTGAGGCAGCGATCCGGCCCAATGTCACGTCTTCAGGCTTTTCTTAATCGTTCCGCATCAGGACAAAAACTAACAATAGATTTATGAATGAACCTTGCCTCTAATGAGGCATGCTGATTCGGACAGATTAAATCTCACCTATTTTACCATAATATATCCAAATATTACTTCATCAGTCGAACGACCCAGACACAATAGAAATTTCATTGTTATATTGACAATCGACTGGTGATATACGTATTCATTGCACCGTAATTATTACGTTTGAGTACTTCATAATAATGCGTTATAATATGATCTTCGACTTTTAGTTTAAAAATTAAATGAAATCGAACATTAGAAATAAACACCTAATATACTAAATCACGGTGAATGCAAGAAATGTTATCTTATAATCTGCGTAATCGGTATTGTTTTAATCTATAAAACCGCGCCGGTACACCGGTGGCCAAATCTAAACTTAAATAAAGCCGCGCTGGTACACCGGTGTACCGCAGTCAAAACCCATATCAGGCCTGAACATGGACGTTAACTGTTCAAATATATAATACATTTCGGTTGATTAGATATTTTTTCAATACCTACTATATAAGTACCTAGAAACCATTATTACATAGAAATTTTAAATTTATTGGTTATCAGTAGGCTAGTAAAAACAGTAGTAGGTTGTAGTGGAAAACTCTGTCAACTAATTTTAGAAAACCGTCTAGACATTCGAAAACCTACTTAAAAACATTGAGATAAATGTACTACGTAGAACAATCTCAATGCTTACAAACAGGGAGGTTTCATAATCTCAGTATCTACATAGGTATGCGTACCTACTTTGGCATTTTTTTTATTATCAGTCTTACAATGTAAAACGTAATAAAGCTTAGAGACCTTGAGTTTAACAATGGCCCTGGCTGTCGACCACTCGTTGAAAAACTCAACTACCATCATTAAGGCAAATTCTAGTCGGATCAAGTCTAGTCTTCGGATTTGCACTAACAAAGTAAATAATTAAGCCAAAGTTTATGTACGAAGTGTTTAGTGCTATTAAAGGTGAATATTTATATGCAAATGTCATATTACAAATATTTTGTAAGTATAGGTATCTAACAGCCGCACCCTGCGGGACCACTAGATATGCTATACCTCGTGAATCTGGCTATCATATCATATATACTTTTGTGTCAAACCTCCGTGAAACAAATGAAGAGATGACGTTGGAAAAGCAACCTTGTGTACAAGGGCGATATCTCATGAAGTATTTGTATTTGAGCTCGTCGACGAGCGCA
Organism: Selenia dentaria; assembly: GCA_917880725.1. Classification (NCBI taxonomy): domain Eukaryota; kingdom Metazoa; phylum Arthropoda; class Insecta; order Lepidoptera; family Geometridae; genus Selenia; species Selenia dentaria. The sequence continues at coordinate 10,321,313 of OU862888.1, read as the reverse complement.
TCGACAAATCATTAGAGAATCGCACGGCTGGTTGTTTCAGACGTTAGATTAGCGTGATTAAACAAACAAATAAACAAAAGCTCTTCCGATTTGTTATATACTACTATTGATTCTACAAATACTACAAAATGATATCAAACGGTTTACTTTAAAGAGATGATATCAATGAACAAAGTTTGAAATACGATCTGGAAAGATTGTTTATTTTGAAAACTAGTGCGATTTTTACTCATTTGTATTGTACAACGAACTTACTTAAAAACGGCTTAACGAACCGATTTATTTCTATATGTATCATTTTAGATTTATTTGTTTCGATTAGTTTTAATTTAATAATATTTTCACTGTCGGACTCAAAAGTTTAACCTCCTTATTCATTGTACGACACGGTACTCACTGTCCCCTTTATTTGATCAATATTTCTTATGCCCATGAAGCTTTCCACATTTATACTTCTGCCATAATATTTATTATACCATAATTTCGATAAAAGTTTTAGCGAATGTGTTCTATAACTTATCATATTTCTTTAGTTTTCAATGGTGTTTACGTTTCATTAAACCAACTCTGAAATCTGCTGGTTTGTGCTTATTTAGTAAGTAATGCTTAGCTCTTTTTGTCGTCAACACAATACGATATTTCAAACACTTTTAGACTGTCTATATGTACGAGTAATGTCAACCTTTTTACGAGTATATATGCTTCTCTGTAATTAACCAAGGTTTATTATAAGCTGTGAACAGGATCTTTAGTTTTTGTGTCAAAGCCGCGTTTTGTACTTGACATATTGCAGAAGTCTCTTGTGGAGTCACATAGTGTCATAAGCTTGGTATAAGTGTCTATGTAATACGCACCTACTTGTTTACACATGAGTTAAAATAAAATACCTCATTGATTTGTAGTGGTAGTAGGTATCTACACTATCTACTGCTATCTAGCTACAACAAGCTACTTGTAATAATTTAGTATAAATAATTGCTTTACAGGAAGTTACTTAACAGCGTAACACATGCTGACCTAGCACGCTGTTAAAACTGTTAAAATTAAGCACAACTTTATAATTATGATGTAGTAGGTATTGTTCCTTTCTATTATTGTAAAGTGCTTTAAATAATTACAGTATGTATATGTATAGTATGCTTAGTATATTCTGTGAAATAAATAGATGAATAAAAATAAATAAATAAATCTAAAAAAATATCTATAAATTTCATTATTTTAATACAGCGCGTTTAATTCTCATAAGCCATTTATGATTTAGTTCCACAATGTTATCAGCTTGTTTTATAAAAACTACTTAATGTTTTGCTTGCTCCTAGGCATCGCAGTAACTGTTTGAAGGAATGACGCTAAATTAGTAATTACCAACCTTACGGTAATGATATATACGGTTTGTTAATTAAGTCAATTGACAATATGTCAAAATGATTTGTTGTTTTCTGTTAGTTTCTATTTTTAATATTCAACCGATTTCCAAAAATAAAAGGAGGAAGTTATCAATTCGATGCGTGTTTTTTATGTATGATCACGCATTACTTTTTATAAAGATTTTGATAAATCTTTTTTTGTTTTGTTAGAGTATACTTCTGAGGTAGTTCCATTTAAATTTCATCAAATTCAGTCAAGCGGTTCCTAAGTTACAACCTAATAACTGAAAAGTGTTTCGCCTATCTTGATGATATCGTAATTGACGGTGAGTGACAATCGATCCCGTAAGTAGGGTCACTCAAAAGGGTGAAAAAATGTTTACCAAAAAATTTTACCGAAATCAACAAGTGTGACTTAAAAAGTGTGAAATAACTTGTCGAAGTCGGTACCATGCGCACAATATTGTGATATTATGTACGTTTAAACTATCATGGTATTTTTTTTTATATTTAAGAGTAACTAATATTAGTACCTGAATTTAGATACACAAAAGGATTATGAAGTGTTACTAGTGTAACGAATCTTTGATCTATGAATGCTACAACTTTGGTCCCACAGTAACCTCATCAGTATGCCATTAGTTCGACTATTAGTCAAGACTGCCTGCGATTCTCTCAAAAGAGTTGTTAATATCACAATTAAACTTTTAAAGCTAAAGTCAGACTAAGTTTTGAATGTCTGATAAATAATGCTTACAATATAAAGAAAATGATTTCTGTAAGCTGTACTACGTGCATAATGTTTACCCTCCGCCACTGTTGGCCCGCAGTCTACCGCGCAGTTCGTGAACAAGTTTGGAAGTTTCGTTTGAGTTACATTGCTTGATGGTATCTTTGCGTACGTACGCCATGAAGGCTGATGATTGATGATTGCTTGATGAGGTGCGTCACGATTTCAAATCGAGTTCGTCCCTTGGAATTCCCGGGGTGTGACGCATTGTCATATGTTATACAAATAAAATAGCTACCTACGAAGATTATTTACATTTACATACTACCTACATTGATTATAGGCAACTACATGAGTAGTTAGTAGCATAAATATCGATTATTTCTTCACCATAAAATAACTAGTATCAATTTAAATAAAGTGCCTGACGTATTAATTATAGCAATACCGAACCTACAGCGCTACAAATCACGATTTCATGTTCATAGACTGACTCTGAGTCAGTTGTCAAAACGAGTAACAAAGTCAGTGAGTCATTTGTCATTTAGAACACATTTAAATGAGTAGTAAGATATGCAGCTTCTAATTGAAATGCAGTCGATGTATGATTCGCAATCGTCGCAAAAAGTCAACTGGATTTTTGTAAGTAGTTTTAGTCACGACATTCAATTGTTGCCTATTCTGCTTATTACGTTGCGGACCTTTTAATCCATTCTGCATTGTTTGTAAAGTTACTTCTGCCTATAGATATAGATATAATTACATCGGGAGTACATACTAGATTGCTATAAGCTTATACATATACCTATATACGATCCTATTAAAACTTCTTTGTTTGGAGATAATTTGTAAAAGAAACAAAAACGTTAAAGAAGTATATGTATTTTTTTTTTATTTCACACTTTCTGTTTCATTTTCGGTTCTAGGATTTCCAATGTCACGGACATATTATGTACACATCACGGATATCCAAGATCCGGGAATAAACATCACATAAATATTTGTCCCTGGGATCAAATCTGGGCCTCGCACTATAAATTTAGGATCTAGGATGCAAACTAGGCCGTCCCGTATTTAAATAAATTGCCGGCATAGCAATGTACATGCATAACATATTTTTTTTGGTTTCGCTTATTATCTTTAAATTGACGAAGGACTCAGCTCTGCGGTTGAATAGAGAAAAATTATAATATTTTAAAATCTAAGAGTCAATATTATCATATCAATCAATTATATAAGTTAGGTATGATGTGTTCAAAATAATGTTTGTATTAATAACCTATTATTACAAACTTACAGCTGATATTCTTATTCGAGCGGCATAATCGGAAAAGCGATAAATATCTTAGATAAAGATTTAAAAAAAATCAGTCTAATAACAAAAGAAAACATGTAGAAAAACGATCACCAAAAGATTTAAGTCCTCTTGCTCTAATAGGTCAAAACTCAAATAATTCCAATTTAAACTACATTTAAAGCGTACGGGTAATACGGGTAAGTCTTACGTCGTGCACGGCATGAAATTGGTTTTAATTCAAAATAAAAGAGAGATTAAAATAAAACGGGTAATATGAGATTAGGACAAAATCAATAAAACAATTTTGGCGCTAGTCTTCTTCAGTATAATCCATCAAAGGTCGTTGGTCATCATAGGGACAGACACAATAGAAATTTCATTGTTATAATATAACGACTCTTGAAGGGATAATTTAAAACTTGATTCAGTATAACCGAGATCTTTTTTTTTTTTTATACCGTACTGGGTAGCACTTGACCACTATCTCACCTGATGCTAAGTGATGATGCGATCGATGATGGAGCGCGCTTACCCAGAAGATACCTATGCGCTCGTGTTTTGAAGACCCCCATATCGTACTTAACCGGAAACACCGACTCAGGGAGGGTGTTCCATTCCCTAGCGGTTCGTATGATAAACGAAGAAGTAAATCGCTTCGTCCGGGTAAATGGAATATCCACCATAAAGCGGTGGCGCTTCTGAGTATCTCTGGATGTCCGATTATAGAATGGGTATGGCGGAATCAAATTGTGAAGTTCCATTGCACACTCACCGAAATGTATCCGATAAAAAACCGATAAACAAGCGACTTTGCGGCGATGCTCGAGACTCTGGAGTCTCTTGCGTACTAGGTGGTCGTCGTTAATGAGTCTCTTGGCTCTCCTCTCAATAGCTTCCAGTGTCTCCAGCTGGTATTTGGCAGAACCATCCCAAAGGTGAGAACAGTACTCCATACACGACCGGACTTGGGCTTGATAAAGATTAAGCAACTGTCCCGGTGTGAAGTATTGTCTCACCTCTTCACTCCCCATAACCGAGATCGGGTTTATTAAGAGCGAACATGTAGTTTTAGATGCAAAATCCATATTGATTTAAATATGAAAAAATCATCATTGCCCAGTATCAGTAAAATCTGTCATTGCCCAGTACATTCTCATCGATAATAAATAATTGTCGAATTGGGATGAATTGGAATGCCATTTCCATATGTGTACATCACACGTCATTTGTTCATATATTATGTACCTGGGGTCAATGGGCTCAGGACATGACTCAAAAACGGAACACAATTGGAGTGATGTGGTTATACAAATTAGTGGAGGCGTATTTTTTGTACTGTGTGACCAAAACGTTAGAACTTGTTTTGTGGACCACTTACAACGATACAAATATGGTAGAGTAAGGATCTCATAGAGATTCTAATAATATAACATTATTTTAAGCACAATCATCATAATCTCAGCCGTAGGACATTCACTGCTGAACATATGCTTCCCCCATTATTTTCCAAAAGGACCGGTTGGAACCGGCCTATATCCAACGTCGTCCTGCGACCTTTATCAGCTCGTCTGTCCACCGTGTCGGTAGACGACCGTCTTTCTGGTCTGGTGATGGAAGCACAATACGTGCAATTAATTACAAATACATACTTGCATTTTGTCCATTATATTATAGCTAAACTATATATTATAAAGAAAATTAAATACATAAAATAGAAAAGAAATATGAAAGATTTTCTTTATAAAAATTGTTTTTCGTTCAGAATAATTTTATAGTACAACATTAGTAACATTAGTAATATAGTAACATTCAGTAAAAAGTATTATATAGTATATTATATAAAAGCAAGCACGTATGTAGTTAAATTCAGACTGTTACCACAAAAACGTATGTTTAATGCTGTTACCAAATGTAAAACTATGATTCGCTATTTATAGTTTTGAATTCAATACAATAAAAATATATTTTACTGTTAACTCTTTGGGCCATAGCACACCAGCGTGTCTGTATTTATATGCAACATTTCAAAACATTGTAAACCTTTATAGCCCGTGAGAAAGGAATTCTTCAGTGAATCACGATGAAACCCAAACGATCAATATTTGTCGGTTGCCAAAGCTAATTGTTTTGTCGTGATATTAGTTATACCCTACCTTTAGTATTTTTATGTTTTATACATAATGGTTTGGTACTTTAAAAATATACCTTGATTTATTACAACGTATTCATGACTGAATCGTACTTGACTTTATGATAAAGTTCAGCTTAGAACAACAAAGGTAAGTAAGTACCTACGTAGCTATTATATACTTGCAATATAATTCTATATATGTGTATTCTTTGTACACTACTTTTAATCATACCGGTGCAGATTGAAACAAATAGCTTTTGCATAATTTTAATCTACTTTAATTTAACATTCGTTTGACCGATTTATTATTGTTGATGATCTGTGAACATACCTCTTTGTGTTTATATAGGGTGTTTGGTAGAGGGTCCGACAAACCAAATGAGTGTGTTCGGGGCCCACTAGAAGAATACAAGTTGGCCAAAAAAAATCCCCGACCCTCCAATTTTTTTTTTTTTTTTTTTGTGAAAATTCCCTTTACTACGAAATTGTACCCATTTACCACCATAACATCTGTAAAATCTGTTAAGACCAAATTCAACTAAAAACATCCGGTCTAAAACAGATTTTACAAATGTTATTGTGGTAAATAGGTACAATTTCGGAAAAATGGGAAAATTCACAAAAAATAAGTTACAAAAAAATGGGGGATCGGGGATTTTTTTTGGCCAACCTGTATTCTTCAATTGGGCCCCCGAACACGCTCATTTGCTTTGTCGGACCCTCTACCAAACACCCTGTATAAAAAAAGAATTGCATTTAAACGTCGCAGTCTCTAACTGTACACGAATGATATGGCAATTCCGTATTTTTTTCTAACAATAATTTGTATATTATGTTAAATTTTAGACCGTGATTTCGTTTGTTAAATTCATTCTTATTGATATATTTATTGATGTTCTTATGACTTGCGTTCGTAAATTGATTTACATATTTAAGACACTGAAGCAGGTGGCTGACATGAAGACGATTGAAATGGTTTCCTACTGTCTCTGCCAATCAATTATAGAATATTGTATCACATTCTGGGGTGGCTCAGCTAAAACACACCTCATTGGGTTGGAGCACAACGAGCCGTCTTGAAGGTTGGTGCGGGTCTTCCCTATCGCTTCTCTAACACTGACCTTTATAAAAAATGGAATGGTCTTACAGTTCGGAAATACTTTATCCTACCTATCGTGCTGAAACAATACTCTCTATTAGGTAACGATCCAAATCTGTTGAAAGATAAACGCAGGAAGGATAAGGTCTGCAATTAACGCACCTTTAATACCATCCACTCTCACAACCTCTTCGGCTTTCTTGGTCCTTGCTTATACAATAAGACAAACAAATCAAGCTGCAAAAAGGTTGTTTCATCTTGGCTTTAAACTCTCGATTATGAAGACACAGAGACAATTCTTACCTCACAGACATGATCCAAACTAGTTGCTTTCCTTAACTTTGACCTATCAATAGTATTCTTTCTTTCTGTTATATCCGGGATTCACAAACCACGTGTACACAATACAGATCGACGAGTACATGGCAAACATACCTCCACATATCATTATTAACTGCATACACACAATCTTGGCACTCGTATTGATCTATATGTGATATTTAACGGTAATGATCCGCTAAGTTTTAGTAAAATATAATGATGTAACTGTTACCTAATTTGAAACATTTATAAATACTTTCATTGATATTTCAACACCCTAATGCTGCCAAAGAGGGCTTAATTCGTGGAGTGATGCCCTGCTGATTTGTAATACAGGTTTTCACAAACCTACTACAGGCACCATTCTCTCACAAAGCAGGTTTACCTAAGTTAAAATATTTGGGTTTACTTAATCAATAAGAACCTTTGTAGAGAGAAAATACACAGATTTTAATATTTTGTTTTTGAGACCTTCAAGCGGTACGCATGTATATTAGGATACAACAGCCACATTGCAATGCACGCTGATATGAACAGAATTTTAATGATTCTAGGCCTCACATTTGTGCCGCACCGATTTTACTACACATGCTGCTGTGGGAAACATTTTTTTATGTCGTCACGCAACTTTTGAATAAGAGAAATTTAAGGTTGTTTTTTTTAAACTAATAAATTCTCTTCAATATTTTTGTATGAGAAAAGTACTGGACCTTAAATAAAATATCTTTATCTGTTTTATTTGCGGTTTTGAATGCCATTGGGATGTACACAAAGTCGATCGAGGTACTCCATTTCGCACGATCTCGTTTGCGACATCAGACGCAAGATCGTGTTTTGTTCTGTGCCGTCTACTCGAATCATTATGTCTTGCAATGGAAGTCACGATTCTTAGTATTCCTGGTTTCGAACATTCATTGATCCTTAAACCATTTAATTGTTATTTTAGTTTGAAAATTGTCTTGAGTTTGACACACATTTATTTAATATCAAAACCGACTTTACGCACGTAATTAGCCGATGATATCGACCTAGGTTTCGGGCATGTCCGATGCCCATCATCAGGGAGTTTATACTGCCAGATCTGTTGTCGCCGCGATCTTGCAGTGTAAAATCTCTGAGGATGGGCGTACACTCTTTGGATTTAATTGTTTTTGAAGTGAAAACTTCTTTAGTTAACCACACATGTTGCAGTTCCTGGAAAAGTAGGTTGATTCCTGTGAAATCAATTGTATTATTGGCCAAATATAGCAAATCGCGAGTCAACAGGTTAAGGACTTTTTGGGTGAACAAAAATCATGGAACTCGCGTCATCGTCACCGAACTTCAAGTTACTTAGTTTTCACTTCTAGCGGCAGTCCCCAAAGACTTATGACTGCCCCGCAGGTTTTTTCTTTCTTTATCGACCTTTATCAAAGCTTTGTCGCGAATATACCGCTCAGTTTGTCAAAAATACATCCAAGTCCGCATCTACTATTCTAGCAGTACAATAAAAGCATATTTTTTTACTATATACTATACCTATTTTTAATTTAATTGAACTATCTGCTTCAAAGTCAAAGTCAAAATCATTTATTCAATTTAGGCATCAAAGACGCACTTATGAACGTCAATTTTTCATTAAATGCACTTTAAAAACTCTACCGCCGCGTTCCAAAATATATAGAGCCTACCGAGAAGAAGCGGCAAGAAACGTGGGGCCATTGTTTTTATATAGATGTTTACAATGTTTCTACTTAAGTCGATTAGTTTTCAACAGATTGGTCGCATACAAGACTACTTGATTTCTAGATAACAATGGGTCGATAAAGATATCCTGTGACACAGAAGTATTTATCCATCGTTGTATGTTTAACCAATTTTGATTATAAACAGAAATAAAATAGGCCATAGAAATCCAATAAGCTGTGTAAAAAATTAAAAGTGTAAGACATTTGCTTGCGAAACGCGTCTGGAACTAAAGAGAAACTAAAAAATCTAGTCACTAATATAAAATTTTATATAACAATATACATCCATGATAATAAAAATTTACTTGAATATATATTCCTAACTTGCTTAATAGAGCTTTTGATCATACTGCGCTTCACAGTTTTGGCTTCGTGAATATTGTCGGATGATGCTGAAGCATATATGTATGTAAGTATTTAATATTATATATAAGTATGTAATATCAGTCATCAGGTTTACCATAGTACATGCTATGCCTAGTGTGGGACCTGAAGACCTTTGTGTGAGTGTTGTCCCATATTATTATTATTATTATATAGGCTGCTCAATAGACGAATATGGAAGTCCTTGCCACACGACATCCGGATCTTTATTACAAACCGTATAAAGAAGAATAGTAACCAGTAAAATACTAGCTAGTAAATTCCCAGAAGTCGTACTAGTTGGAAAGACTGCTGGAAATGGTTTGCCATAATAGATATCCAATGCATCGAAAACACAGACCATATAACCACATCGAAAAGGATTATGACCGTTAGCGAGGTATTAACATAAAGCTCGTTACATATCATTTCAAAAGCTAATAAAACTATTAAAATAAGAAATTGAAATGTTATTATTAAATGAATATTCATGATAAATAAACTAATAAAATAGATATTATGACTATGATACTTTCGACTATTATGTTATATATTGTTTTACCGAGAATCGAAAGCAAGTCGACTTCTTTTCCGTGTAACCTGCAGTCAGATTATTTGGGTTTTTTTAATGATAACATATAATAACGATTTACGGTCGTTTTCAATAATCAATCTATCCGCGGTTTTCCTTTCTACCTTAGATTAATCATTGGTCTCGCTCTCGCTTCGCGCGCGCGCGGAGACTAATCATTAATCTAAGCTTACTACGAATAGATATTTGACATTAATAATGTCACATATTAAATCTCTAGTAGGGTAAACCTCGGAACAATAACAGGGCATGGAATCCGAGCTAAAACAGAACCGAGTACTCTATAGTTTATTCATATAAGTCGAATAGCATGTCCTAAGGTGTGAGGGAAACAAAACATGGCTGTTTGTTTTAATTATTTTGAACGTGTCACAAGCAATATCAAATGGTTACCTTTGGTCATCTTATATTGCTAACAAATACAAAAGTTATATCGAATACGTCAAAATACGTTAAGTTGGCTATCAACTTAATTTTGTAGTTTTATGTTAATCCCATAGTCCGAGAAAATAAAATGAGAATGGATCGTCACTATCCAAAAATTAACTTGTGACAACCTGCATGAAAACGAAACAAAGTGGTATTATATGTCTCTTTACTACGCACTATTAACATCGTAAGTAAAAAAAGATAGGCATATGCATTTCATTTCTGATTTTAGCCCGGCTTCCATGCCCTGTTATTGTTCCGAGGGGTAAACCGACAATAGTAGGTTACCTATTGATAGATGTTTTCGAGAAAACAACATAATCAAGTTTTGCAGTTTGCTTCGCATTGATAAATGATATAACATTGATTGTACAGCATAAAACATTTAAGCAAACTTTTTGCTATGCAATCATAAAATGTAATAACGATTAGGTTTTCCCAACAATTAGCTGATCTGGAACTTGAACTTTAATATACTATAATATACCTATAAATATGCCCACAACTTCATCAGTGTGGTATAAGAACTAAGTAACCGTGCCAAAAATGGCTCAGTGGGCCGAACACGAAAATCTGCGTATAATGTTATCGTATCGTTTACGTATTCAGTACAAACTATTAGTTATCTGTGCCACTATTGTACTAAAAACAACAGTTTGTACTAAATACGTTAACGATGCGATTACGTTAAACTTGTACGGAAAGTACTAGCTATGCAATCCTCTTAGTTCAAACTTATATGACAGTATGCACAATTTATAAACGCATTTTGTGCAATGCAACTTATACATACTACTTACAAGAATGAACTCTTTCTCTAAAATAATGAATAGTTAACTTACTTTCATCATATAATAGCATATAATCGATAATAATGTTAGTTAATAAATACTGTAAAATATTTGAACAAACAAAAGTATTTTTTGTATATGCATAAGACTGAATTAGATAGATAGATAGATAGATAAGTATACTCTTTATTGGTCACCTTAAAATTAAACAATCAATACATACTTATACAGCTTACAAAACGACTACTCATATACAGATTACATTTAAATTTTTTTAGCTTAGAAAAGTGTAACAGTAAGCGGTCTTATTGCTCAAAACAATCTCTTCTATACACCTTTTAGAATTAGTTCATTATATTAGCAAGACAAGTGTATCTCTCAGTTATAAACTCTGTTATTGTTCAGAAACAGACATTATGAGTTTCATTAACCTCAGAAACTATTGTCCCTATAATATAGCACCATAATCGTAACAATGGTGGGCTTTAATGTGTACCAACCTCACATTAAAACTTACGACTTGGCCATATAAAGTAACATCAAAAATAATAGCAGATACACCCTTATTAAGAAGTTTCCGTAGAGAAGCTTGCCTCAAAACTATTCAATTAGGTTATATGCAATTTCTGCGGCCGCTACTTAGATGGGTCACCGCTAACACAGATTAGCTAATAGTTCCGGCTATAGAACGATTATCAAGTGAACGCCTCCGTGGTACAAAAACAATGTTAAGATGTTATGCGTACATCAGCCGAACAGCTTTAAGTAGACTGATGCGAATATCGATTGAAATTTACATTGAATTAACGTTCAAACTCGCGTGATGCCACGAAGATGTAAAACTGTGCACACGTTAACTACATAGGTACTATAAAAATAAATAAGGTTGGTAATAAAAAAATAAATAATCAGTGTTTTTATTCAAATTTAATATCTCATTATTATCAATTTATTAAACGTATACATATGACACTGAAACGTGATATCTTGCTATGGGCCTCATAAGCAAACTCAAAGTAGCACAACGAGCTATTGAGAGGGCTATGCTCGGATCTCTTCGTGATCGAATCAGAAATGAGGAGATCCGTAGACGAACTAAAGTCACCGACATAGCCCATAATATAAGCCAGTTGAAGTGACAGTGGGAAGGGCAAATAGCACGCAGAACAAATGGCCGATGGGGCCGGAAGGTTCTGGAGTGGAGACCACGGGCCGGCAAGCGCAGCGTAGGTCGTTCACCGACATTTGTGGAGGAGGCCTATGTTAAGCATAGGACGTCCTTCGGCTGAGATGATGATGATGATTGAATGATTGTTTGTTGAAAAGTAAGTACAATTTACATTTTTGTTTTAAACGCGTTTTTATGTGTAAGTTATTTAACTAACAGAAAATGTATCGTATGATGATTCGGACGAACGGAGCCGGTATATATGTATAGGTTAAGTTCCGGTGAAATTATTGGTACATGACATGAACTACTCTAGTCTCAGGGTTATGGGCGCAATGCAGTTCGTCACTTGTGATGAGATGCAACTGCTATAGGCAGAGGTTGCTGCTTGCGCCGCTGACCCTATCCTCTGCGGCCGAAGTAACAGGCGGTGGGGCTACTCACCTGACCCATCGTAGGGGGACTTAGGGCACCCAGACTCGGGGGAGTCTGGGGTTAATGTTCCCCTGTTTTGTGATTGGTCCCCTGAGGCGCGGTTGCGGCACGACAAGTGTTCTCACTTGCTGCAAGAGAGAAGGGTCTGGCAACGGACAGCCGCGGCGGGTTCACGGTCGTGTGCGAAATGTGCCCCGCGTTCTCGCCAAAAGGGGAAGTGACGGAACACCCCAGAGGTTTGGTGGGTATGCTGCCCTTCTGGCAGAGACTCCCACATAACCACCGTTCTGCCCCCGGGGCCGGTGGTATCCATAAAAAAATAATCTGCGTAAAAAAAAGAGGTTGCCGCGTGTGGGCATTAACCTAGTTCCAATTCCAAATATAATTAAAAAATCTTCAAAGCAATGACACTTTACGTGCCGCTAAAGTTTTAAGTAGTTTTTACTATAATCGTTATGGGTTTTACTTTGTTTATCCGTAAGTGCTAATTGCTGTTCTACGTCATGCTATTAGATTCGATAAGCGGATGTACCTAAACGATTTTTTATATTGATTACGAGCAAATGTAGATTTCTTATGGACAAGTAATGAACGTCATTGACATTTAATTTGTATTTGAGGTTCACTTAAGAGCTAAAGTCGTGCGGCTAGAGTGGTCCCAAAGTCTGATCTTGTCAGTGCTTTATCTACCGCCAGAATTGTTTGCATTCATTGTTGCCGTCCATTATTACTGTAGCGCTGCACGTTTACACGCTGTACATTTTCGGCAGTGTGAGTTAGCGTCCGTCCCGTCAGATAACCAGTAGAGGATAGTCATTACACAAAATAACGTAGACGTACTAATAATTAACAATATCATCATTATGTTATACAATAGCCTGTTTGTAGTATAGTATCATTATTGTTTCACAGTAGTGGTATGAACAAAACTACGATAGTAGAAATAGATTATGGTACTATGTACTCATAAAGGTAATTCTCCGCCTCTTGCAATCCACATCCACGCACTTCAGTCTACAGTTTGGGATTCAACGTATTCCATGGTTCAGTTTAAATTATATTGCTTGATCACAACGTTGCGTAATTACGCAATGATACGGATAAATTACGAAACTTTAAGTCTAGATCTGAAATCAATTGAATACTATGGAATTTCTGGGACATATTTATTATTTAGCCAATATACTGGAATTTATACTGGAATTAATAGTCGATAGGTGAACAGCAACTCATCATTCATTGTTCACCTAGAGGTTGAATGTAGAACTAAATCTGTTAACCGAAATCGAAACTAGGGGTACCTTTTGTTTATGAAATGCATAAAGCCTGCATGTGTGTATCTGCCACACAGTGTTGGAATGGTCCCCTATAACCCCATCTCGATTATTAACTGCACTATAAGCTGGAGACCAAAACTCTTACTGTCCTAGGTACGAAGTCAGTTTGATCCTTATTCGGCTAATGGGGTGGTCTCGTGCCTTCTTTAGTATTACATGACTTGACTGCCTCGTTATAATCTCTTTTCTGCAGAAAAGCTAAAGTCCTGTCTTAGGTAAGTTATTATAATACGTAACGAGAGTATTTTGGTGAGCTAAGCTCTAGCTGAAATTATTGATATTGTAACAAGCTATCCAATTCAAACACAAAATAGTTAAGTAAATTATGGCATCAAAGGAGAGTATGACTCTACTGCTATGTCCCGAAACATAGAGCCGAGCCACTATTGAGAAAATGCGGGAAAGTACTAAGAAGCCACTCTTTTCGTAATCCCTCGGGAACTTCCGATGAAATCGGTATAAATCTGCACGTGCATAAGTTTTTATAAGCTACTAGCTGCTCTCCGCGGTTTCACCGGCACGGTGATGGATGATGATGATGAATCTTATATAGCCTATGTTACTCAGGGTGAATGTGGCTTTCCAATGGTGAAAGAATTTTTGAAATCGGTCCAGTACTTTTTGAGCCAATTCGTTACAAACATACTTACATACAAATCTTTTCTCTTTATAATATTAGAATCGATAGATGTCCATTTCAAATTGTATCCAAATCTGTGGTCCAGTTTCAGTGTGAAAAAGTAACAAAAATAAACGATCATTTCACGAAACACACTTACCGTTGTATGTGTAAATAATGATCACAATTTAAAAAGATATAGGTCAAATACCTGTAATAACTATTTAAAGCACTAAGCAACAATACAATTTCAGCACATGAATACTAAAGATTAGAGATAACCCTCGCTTTGTTGAAAGTATCTACTTACAAGCACTTGTTAGTTTCCTCTGTTGTCTAACACAAAACAATTACATATTTGTAACCTTGATTAAATTGAGGAAATTACATTCATGATTGGCGTTTTGTATATTTTATTTACATGATAAAAACTTTAGATTGCCTAGACTTGACCACAGACCTTCATCTTCAGACAAAAAATGTCATATAACAGTATTTTGGCATTTGCTAAATTACTAATAGTTAATTTAATAAACTTAATCGTCAGTCGCAAAGTTTTACAAGACAGAGGCTTGTTAAAATATTTTTTCAGTACCTATCAATATCGTACCTTAAATCTGAGAATAGAGCTACTGCATCTAAAGAGTCGTTATTCCGTTAATTTGTTTCGTAAGAGTAACTAAACGAATTCCACAAAATGCGTCCTATTAATTGCATGAAACCATGAATAAACTTTATTAGCGTTAGTTTTTTGTTAATGTTAATGACTCGATACCTTTGCCGAGGATGTACGTACTGTCGAATTGTTATGTATCGTAGGTAAGTATGTATGACCAAATTCAAGACGTTCGGTTAACATAATTACATTATTATAATATATAGTAAAAATGTATCAATAGACAATTTAGAATGAAATATTAAAGGTACTGGTTTCTAATAAATTACAATATCTGAACTCGATATAATAGAGAGAGTTCACTCTTGTAATTACGCAGTTGAGAGATCGCGTATATTATATACCACCTATAGATGGCCCTACGGTGAATAAAATTCAGTAGCCCACTATGTATGATCCCATTGCTGGAAAGCGGACCACATTTCAAATAGGTAGCGGGTGTGTCCATTGTGGCTTAGTAAAAAATATGCTAAATAGTAAAAAATAATTTAATAAAACCAAAAAATGTGTACACCAAGACAAGACCAAGAGAGCGAAGTTTTTCATACTAAATATATAACCAACTGGTTGACCCGCCAGCGGCTTTTCACCTTTGGTCTTGTCTTGGTGTAGTGGCGAGAGAGTAATTCTTTAAATTTCAACCACTTTTTATTTAAGAACCGATTGACATGATATAAACACTAAATGTTAAGTTAAGCTAACCATAGTATATTAGCGAAAACCACATGTATATCGGATCCGTTTCTGAGATCAGCGTGCATATACGCACAGACAAAAAGATGAACAGGCAAAAATTCTAAGATTTTTTATCATTCTATTTTCGTTCATTATAATTCGGTCCCAATAGTATTTTTCTCATATATATCTTCAATGTACAGACTACGATCCTTTACATTGTTTATGATATGTATAGATAGATATACATAATTGCAGGTTACGCCATTTATGGTTACTAATAAATATTATTTACAATAGTTATCATATATTTAATAGTTATCGTTATAAAATTACCATGCCCACTGTTTATATAGGTACTTGATTTGTAAAACAGCATGTGTTTTAACATAGGAACGTGTACATAAGTTTATTTATATTATATTGTTGTATTTACAGCTACTTGTTATTAATTCTACGTTCTAGGTATATTTGCCGAGTATTATAATCTCACCTTAATAAAATAAATCCTCCAGAATCACAAACTTTCACAATATAAACCACAAACAAATATATTCCTTATGATTTCATAAGCACGTGTGATTTTTCATTGTTTCCGCTTTTTTGTTAAATTATACGCACGTGCTCCCTCAACGGAGATTCTCGACTGACACTACGAAGCGTAACAAAAGTTGTTTATACGTTCTGTGATGTTCTGTCTGGCCATCACCTTAGCTAATCTACAGATATTTATTTCATCTCTATATTTAGAGCGGTAGAGCTTATTTTAGCATACAATCTTTACACCTTTGTAAGCTCGAATGGGTATAGAGCACCGTTAGGCTACTTTCGAACCACGGTGGTATAGTAGGACTTATCTGTGGCAGTGGGTTCAAGTTTAACTGGTACATAAATTAGGTAATATTTATATTATTTGTTATTAAATGATCGGAGCATTAACCTTATATAATTAAAGTCAGTGGGGTACGACCTGCATATACTGTTTTGATTTTTTGTTTACTAGCGATGAGTTTCGTTACGAGCACTTTTACTTGTCTAAAAATGTAGGTACCTGACATTGATTCATTTGAGTTTGATTTCTCAGCATCGTATAATGATTACAGTTCTGTCAATGTTTGAGTCAGTTTCTGATAGCTTAGTCAAAAGCCAAGTCAATTCGACAGCTCGATACACTAGACGTGCTCGGCGACCGTCAAGGGTGATGAAATGTAATGACAGTTTTTTTCCATGGTGATTATTTTTATATGTACGCAATGTACGTAAGTCCTGTATTTTATTATTAATGATTACTGATTTTGAAACTTGGAGAAATAATAAGCTACTCGAAGTACTAGACCTGCGCAGACGTAGTCGCACCTGAGGTACCTGATATTGATTCATTTGAGTTTGATTTATCAGCATCGTACTATTTCACTCTTTCTGGAAGTTACTAACTATCTGTCTGCTATACTAAAAGTGTGTGTTCTGGCAACTGTCCATCAGAGCTGTTTTTCCAGGTTTAGTTTGATACCGCCTTCGCCCGTATCATCAAGATAGTGCTCAAATATTGCTTTTAAAGTGTAAAAAACCTGAATCTAATAGTATAAGATGATGATGATGTTGAAAAGTATCCTATGTGCTATTCCAATGCCTCATCTAACTGTATACCAAGTTTCATCCAAATTAGCCGCTGTGGCGTGATTCAGTAAGATTCCAAGAACCTCCATTCATCCAAATATTCGCATTTATAATGTTAATGAGATAACAGTTATTATAATAGAATAGCCAATAAATAGAAAATTAAAATTCTATACGTCGAACCAGTTGAGTGATTACAAGGTGGTTGATTGTCGGTCGGTCTAGCGATTGACGAGTCAAGATCTCCTGAGGATGCCTCGTGTAGAGGTGAAACACGTGTCGAATCGTTTTTGGTTGAGAGGCGTGTTTTGTGTGTTACTTATTCTGTAAACTTCCTATTTGCATTTTATGCGGGAGGGAGAGTGATGCACACCGCAACTCAGCAACAGGTTTTTTTTCCAACGGAAGTGTCACTAAATATTTATTTTAATATCGTTTTTTTATCACAAGAAATATTTTATTCAGGTGTGTAGTCTGCGTCATACATAGAACATTTATTTTCCTGTGGTCATACTTATTTTCTTTGCTGTTTATTCGTTATCCAAAAGTTGACACATGATAAGTTAAAATAACAGAAGCTGAGTAAATTTTAGAGAACCCGCCGTGTTATTTTTGGCAAGAATTTTCTACGATTTTTGAATAGAATGTTGTAATTGAATTTGTCCAGAACGTGTTCACATTCTGCAGACTTATTAGAGCATCTGTTTTTCATATCAGCATTTCACACGCACCTAAATTGGAAAAACCTGACAAGAAAGTTTCGGCACGGTAATGACCTTGGTTTTCGAGAACACCGTAGCAATGCTCTATAAAGTCTTGAGGAAAGACAGGAGTGGTGAAGCTGGCTGGGGAGGAGTTATGTTCGCCGTGCGTAGTCACTTCACTGTAAAACACGTCACTGAAATTGATGGTCTCACAAATGATCACGAGATAATAGTAGCACAGCTCTCACAAAAAAATTACAAATTATTACTCTGTATTGTTTATATTCCCCCAGCATACAATAATGATCAATATTTAAGTGTACTCAATGTTTTAGAAAATGCCGTCTGTAAATATTCTACCTTAAACATTATTATCGTAGGGGATTTTAATTTAAACTCATTTAGTTCTGCAGTTTCCGAACGTTTCAACATGTTTCTTGACTTTTGTAAGTTAAAGCAACATAATAAAGTAAATAATGTTTATGGTGGTATTCTAGATTTGGTTTTGAGTGATTTGTCTGAGGACCGCGTATGTATATCTGAGGAGGAGGATGCTCTCGTAAAAATAGACAGATATCATCCATGTCTAGAGGTCACGGTTAAACTGACGCGGAACGCGAGGTGCAGCTGCAGCGACCGCTCCTTATCGCACGCGCCCCACTCTCAGGTAACAGATAACGAAACACTAGCTGATTGGAACTTTCGCAAGGCCGATTTTAATGCCCTTTATTTGTCTATAGCTAATATAAACTGGAACGGACTATTTAATATTAATGATGTTAATTTGGCTGTTGATACATTTTACTATGAATTAAATAAATGTCTCGACACATGTGTACCACAAAAAATATCAACGCATCAGACACAAAAGTATTCATATCCTATGTGGTTTACGGGATATATTATTCATAACATAAAAAATAAATACTTCCATTTAACTCGTTACAAGCAAGAACATAAAGTGTTCAATCTAGAAATGTTCAAGTACTATAGATGGCTAGTAAAGCAGCTCATTGACGATGCATTCCATGGATATATGGAACGTGTTGAAAATAAGTTGTCTAAGGATCCCAGAAAATTTTGGACGTATGTGAAACAGCGACGTGCAAACCAGCATCATTGTGACGAGCTTACATATGAGGGACAATATGTCACCAGACAGGAAGCAGCAGATGCATTTGCTAAATATTTTAGTTCCGTATTTCTGAATGACATACCAAGACTAAATGTAGCGGAGGCACAGACCCGCGGTGCATCTAACTCAGCCTCTCATATAACCATTGATAGTATATCCAAAGGTGAACTACTCAAGGCCATTAAGCGAGTACGAACTCGATCAGCTCCTGGTCCTGATGGGATTCCTTCTTATCTTGTTAAAGACTGTAAATCAGTGCTTCTAATGCCCCTCTTGCATATATTTAATCTCGCAGTAAAAACTGCAGTGTATCCTGAAGTCTGGAAAATATCTCGTGTCACCCCAATCCACAAAGGAGGGGACAAATCGGATATATGTAACTACAGACCTATAGCAGTATAATACTGTCGGTGTTCGGAAAATTATTAGAATCTATTGTGAACACTCGTGTTGTCCAGCAGATCAGCGTATATCTCGACGATAGCCAACACGGCTTCCGACCAGGACGGTCGACCGTGACAAATCACATCAATTTTGTTAATTACGTTACCGCCAAGATGGACGCTGGTTTGCAGGTCGATGCAGCATATTTTGACTTCGAAAAAGCGTTTGATCGCGTAGATAATGACATTCTTTTGGCAAAATGTGCAACTATAGGTTTCAACCCGAAGCTCCTTAGTCTTTTTGCTAGTTACCTTCAAAATCGCCTGCAATATGTTAAGTGGTCGAATTTTAAATCATCGAGTTATTATACTAGATCGGGCGTCAGTCAAGGCTCTACATTAGGACCAACGCAGTTTCTGATAATGATAAATGATCTACCGAAAGTTATCAGTGCTGCACGATGTCTTCTCTTTGCTGACGACCTTAAACTATTTACTGCAGTCGCAAATAGTGCTCATTGCGATTCCATGCAAGCAGATATTGATCGGGTAGCGGATTGGAGTTATATAAATCGACTCCATTTCAACTCCAAGAAATGTAAGGTTTTCACTGTTACTAGAACCCTTAACCCCATTCATTACGAATATAAAATTACAAACACAAAAATAGAACGCGTGACTACAATTAAAGATCTTGGTTTATCTATGGATGCACAACTTAACTTCAGAGATCATATAATAGATATATGCACACAAGCCTATAGGATGTTGGGGTTTATAATGCGCACATCATATAATTTTAAAAATATCAATGCCGTAATAGCATTATACTATGCCTACGTTCGTAGCAAATTAGAGTATAACGCAGCCATTTGGGATCCGTACGAGAATAAATATTCTCTTATGGTCGAAAGAATCCAACGTAAGTTTGCCAGATATATTTATAAAAGACTATACGGGTACTACCCATACATGTTCCCATCTTTATTTGTTACGGGTATGGTGGGCCTTCATACACTAGAACTCAGACGAAAAATGTTACTCATGTTCCATTACTATCAACTCATCCATAACGTAATAGACAACCCATCCGCGCTAGAGGAGCTGCGGCTGCATGTGCCGACACAGTACATGCGCGGCGCCGACGCCGAGCATGGCCCTCGCCGTCGACGTCGCTTGTTCGCTGCACCGGCACACATCTACTCCGTCCGCGCACACAATGCACCTAATGCTAGGGTGATAACGCTGCTCAACGACATGATCACTCAAAAGCCTTATTTAGATATATATTGTGATAGGGTAGGCAAATTTCGAGCGGAAATTATTGCTTACCTTAGTTCTGCCTTGTAACGATTTGGATTAGTCTGTAAGTTACATGTGCTAAATAAATAAATAAATAAATGGGATTTGTAATGCTCACAACGAAGACTTATCGTACTTGTAGTTAGCTT
Source organism: Selenia dentaria (assembly GCA_917880725.1). Taxonomy (NCBI): domain Eukaryota; kingdom Metazoa; phylum Arthropoda; class Insecta; order Lepidoptera; family Geometridae; genus Selenia; species Selenia dentaria. The sequence goes on along the minus strand of OU862888.1, from coordinate 10,300,266 downwards.
CTACTTTTCTCCATGAAAAGGCTGTATACAATGATTCGACTAACGGAGTGATGAATCACTTGAAAAGTGGACCATGCATATTGTACAATGCGTTCTATGTAGGTATTGTACTATAATTGTTGCTACTGATATAATGCTATTTCCTGTCATCGTAACTTATAACACAATGTTTTAGCACTTAAAGACATGTTCTTAAAAATAGTGCATATACACACATCAAAAAAAGTTTGCGATCACTTTAAAAAATAGAAAACTTTTTGTTACGGTAGATTATAATTATGATTTCTTCGTCTTTTTAGTTGCAATTGATGAAATTGTCAGACCATTGCGTGTAAACCATGAGCACCAAGTTGTACTGGTCGATGATAATGCGCCCGCCCATCGAGGTCAACGAGTCAATGCTGCTCTCCGAGAATACGACATCATAAGGTTAGACTGGCCTGCCGGCTCGCCTGACTTAAACCCCATAGAGCACGCGTGGGAGGTTCTTAAGCAAGTTGTCAGCCACGTCCCCATACAGTGCCAGAGCTCAGGAAAGGAAGCCGTTATTCAACAAGGACCAGGTTACCCCAAGAAATGCTGGATAACTTGATTCTCAGCATGCCCAGGAGGATCACTGCATTTGTGCGAGCCAGGGGAGGAGTTATATTATATTGAATATAAACCTTTTATCTACCGACTTCCAAAAAAAGGAGGAGGTACTCAATTCAACTTGTATACTTTTTTTATTTTGTTATTTCAGTTACCTCATAACTTTCGACTGGCTGAACCGACTCTCAAAATTATTTTTTTTACAACTGGTGCTTCCCGTGTAGTCCCACTTAAATTTCATCAAATTCGATCTAGTAGTCTTTGAGATACACTCTAGTAACTGAATATAATGGAAGTCGGTAAACATTTTATCAAATTGTACTTGTTAATAAGTTGTTGATTAAGTTCAATTTAAAAAAATTATATCAGCTTATGCTAGTGATCACAAACTTTTCTTGTTGTCTTTACTCGTCTAAGCAGCAGGGATTTTGTACATTAGGTAGGAACACTACAATATTTTTTTGGAAAAAATGAGATTACTCTGATATTGATAAAAGTACGGCCTTCCAGGCACTATATAGAGATAAGGGAGACAATAGAAAGTTATTTAAACAGAAATGTAAGACACGAAGTCTTTATATGTCGGTTTATAATTATATATACTTAATAATAACATTATAAAGAGGGAAGATTTGTTTGTTTGCTTGAATTATAGGCTTCTTTCACCCTTAGAATCCTAAATTATCAGCATTATTATTCATCACCACGGGTGTAACTGCGGAACGCAGCTAGTAATAGATATGACAAACACTTATTCAACTCGTTTTGTATTGGTAGGACTATGGTACAGTCCGCCTGGGGAAGTGCCACACCTTCGCCAGTTATTCCACCGTGAAGCAGTAGTGTGCAAACATTACTGTGTGTCGTTGAAAATCAATGATGTAGGCAAGAGAGATTTAGCTTCTTATGTCTCAGGCTGACGAGCGCAGTTTATTGCTATACAGCGTTTTAAACTGTCGTAGTTTCCTATACCGACTTCCAAAAAAAGATGGAGGTACTCAAACTCATAACTTTAAATAGGGTGAACCGATTCTCAAAATTCTATTTTGTTTGAAAGCTGGTACTTCTCGTATGGTCCCATTTCATTAAATTCGGTCCAGTAGTTTTAGAATTACACTCCAATAACGAATTTTTTACCAAAGTAATAGAATGGAAGTCGGTATTAAATTTTACAAATTGCACTCGTTCATTTGAACTTCTCAATGGAAGTAAACTGTTATGGGCATGATTGACGCTTAACATCAGACGAGCGAGTTAGTCGTCTAGTCACTGAATGACAAAAATTCCCATTACTTTGATTTCTGAAAAGTGAAAGGATCTCAATCTATACCTACTGATATTATATAGAGAAAAGACTTCTATTTCGTATGTAACGAATAAACATAAAAACGACTGTCTAGTAGTTTCAAAATTATTTTACCATTAGAAAGCTACATTATCACTGAGCAACCTAGGCTATATAACATTTTCAAAGAGGAAAACTTCGATAATGTAACCCAAGGTGTGAAAAAAGTACCAAAAACATCCTTTTAACGCTGCGAAAACAATTGACAATAGAGCAAAGTACATTACTTCGCAATTATATAGAAAAGATCAATATCTACAATGAAGTCTGCGATATCATATTATGTCTTACTATTACAGTTATAAACATATTTCTACTTACGGGATGAAAACCGTGGTAATTATTTAATTGAGATCCCGATATTTCGACACTGTTGCAAGCGCCATGATCGCGGGTCGACTGGAGAATGCGGGTGGGTGGATGAAACATTAAGAGCAGACATATCTGTCTACCCTCTTTCTCTGTCTTTTGCTATGTGCACTATTGGAACTCGATCGTAATTCACGACAGAACACGCTCACTGTGTCAGTATGTTTTTCCGAGCCCATATTAGCAATATGTTTATTAAAAACAACCGTGAAAGGTGAAAAAATGCTTATTACAGTTACGTCGCAATAACTGCTTTTTCATTTTAAAATATGGAATAGTAACTCCGAAAGATCCTTATATCGCGTACCTCCACTGCGGAAAGTATTGAGAATAGAGCAAAGTGAAGTAACATAGTTTTATAAAGGACGTCAATGTCTACATAAAACTATGCAAAACCATATGTCTAACTATTACGTCACGATAACTACTTTTTCAGTTGTTAATTTGATGTTAAATGCTATACAATATACCTTGGTGTTAATCCACTAGTCTAACAATAAAAAGGAAAGATTTGATAGTTTGTTTGTAACGGATAAACGCAAAAACATAACCGCTTCAAAATACATATTATGCCTTTGTAACATACGCTATATTTCATTCATCCTCATCATCATCATCATCCATCACCGCGCTGGTGAAACCGCGGAGCCCAGCTAGTAAAAACATAAATCTCCCTTACAAAATTAGACCAAAAATGTATTCCAAAATAACAGCCATATATATTTCTTGCATCGGCATACTTATGTAGATGGTTCTGTATATAATTAACACGACATTTTGGCTTGATATTTGCCTAAAATAATTCAACAGATGTACCTCAAAGGCTCGTTAACTTTCACAAATATAAGCAAGTTTGGAGTTGGCTTTCTCAAAATGAGTCACTATGTCAAGTCTAAGGCTGCAGAAACGGTAATATAACCGGCTAAAGCGACATTTCCTGTTTTAAGCTTTATGAATGTAGACCATACACGCTTTAAGATTTAAGACTTGGTTTAGAACCTAATTGAATCCTACTAATATTATAAAAGCGAATGTTTGTGAGTATGGATGTGTGGATCTTTGTTACTCTTTCACGCACAAACAGCGGGGGCAATTTTGATGAAATTTGGTATGGAGGTAGAAAAGGCGCTGGATTAACACATAGTATACTTTTCATCATCATCATCCATCACCAAGCGGGTGAAAACGCGTAAGATGCTTGGGCACAGCATAGACAAAATAATAAGATTTCCGCCTACGATCAAGATCGTAATCAAGACAGTTCGGTCAAAGTTTGAGTCAGTTTCTGATAGAATAGTCAAAAGCCAAGTTACCATTCAGATCTCTTTTACCGAACAATCCTCCTTTGTTTGGTGGTCTATCGTACTACGTGACATTTGCGAAATTGTAGTGGCTCCCCTACAAAAGCCATAAGGAAGAGTTGAAGTTGAAGTCAAAAGCCAAGTTAATTTGACAGCTCGATACACTAGACGTGCTCGGCGTCCGTTAAGGTTGGTGAAATCTAATGACAGTTTTTTTCCATGGTGATTATTTTTATATGTACATTATGTACGTAAGTCCTGTATTTTATTATTAATGGTTACTGATATACTAAACTAAGTATTTAAATGTACTCATATAATACTATTATAGCAATTGCGTTTTACCATGAAGGTACATATTTTATGACATTTTGGCATAAAGTTGGTGGAATATCTATCTTTATCCCAAAATGTTTGGAGACTTAAATATGTTATTTAAAAACTTGGGGAAATAATAAGCTATTCGAAGTACTAGTCCTGCGCAGACGCAGTCGTGGGCACCAGCCATTTTGGACTCGGCTCATTGACAAAGCGCCCATCAAAGGGTTTTGAACGTACACGAAACGTACAATAGATCATGGTAACGTGACCATAAAGAGTAAGGTTTAATAACAATAACAATTGTTATACATATACGCCTTTACTAATAATGTTGCGTATACATAAACTAGGTGTAACATCCTTTGTCTTGCTTTCACGCGTGACATTTACTGTAAGCGAAAAATTGACAGATGGATGATTTAACTATTCCGGGTATAGCCAAGTTTATTAGTGAGGCCGATATATTTTCACAGCACCAAATGCTGTACATGTCAAAATTGCATATTTTAACTTCCTTCTATATATTAACTAAACAAAAACTTTCCTATTTCCTAGCGATAAGTCCTAGACTGCGGAACTTTCTTCCGACTGCAACCAAAACTACACTTGCACAAACTCTTCTTCTTCCGATCCTTGCCTATGCTGACGCCTGCTATTTAGATTTTACAGAAGATTAATTAAATAATCTTGAGTGGTTCTAATACTTGTGTATTCGGTTCATATTTACATAGTCTTCGCATTTATGATCACTTTTCTAACTTTCGTCATAAACCCACGTGGCTACCTATTACGTCTTCGGAATACTCACGTGCTTTGCCTGCTGTACAATATATTGTCCGTCAATCCATCCACCCCCCAGCTATCCGAAAAAACATTTACAGTTTCTTTACTTAGAAAATTCTTCTATCTATCTACCTAGTGGATAGTTAGAAGCTAGTTTAACTTATTTCAAATACCTACAGTTCGATGTGATCACTTACCAATTTTGATGATATTTGGTATTGATGTAGATGAGGCGCTGGATTAACATACAGGATAACGTTCACCATCATCATCATCCATCACCATGCGGCTGAAACCGCGGGACGGAACTAGTTTATGTAATAATGGGAATAGTGGTAATACATGATTATGAAGTTAAGTAAAATAATGGGTTCCATGCTGACACACTGTCCCTGGTATCGTGTGTAAATGCTTTACAGTTTATTGAATGTATTCATAATTTTGTGATCATTAATATTATTATAATAAATATTTTTTTGTAAAGTAGTAGTTAAGTATTGGTTACCATCGAACGACGGTACTTCCCTCATATCGTGTGTAAATCCTTTCTAGATTATTGTATTCTTAATTTTGTAAACATTCATAATAATTTGTTTTTATTTCTTTGTTGCAGGTACGTAAATAAATCGATCATCAGACAAAATAGCGTAATCAAGAGGTAAAGCAAAGAGAAAAAAAAGTTGATTGGTTTTATCTATACTAATATTATAAGGAGGAAAGATTTGTTTGTTTGAATTGAATAGGTACCGAAACTACTGGATCAGTTTTTAAAAATATTTTACCTAAAATACATTATCCCTGATGAACATAGGCTATATTATACATATTTTGGTTTATCATCATCATCATTCATCACGACGCGGGTGAAACCGCGGAGCGCAGCTAGTATACTATAAATAAAACCAGCTTCTTGGCCATAACTTTACTGATTATCTATGCGACTATAAATATGGATTTATCATAGGAATCGATAATAATATAAACTAGTCACACTGTCGGTCTAGCGCGCGACGAGTCAACATCTCCTGAGGATGCCTCGTGTAGAGGCGAAACACGTGTCGTATCGTTTTTGGTTTATTTGGGTTTTCTTGTGTGTTTTATTTTCTATTCTTCCTATTGGCAGTTTGTGCGGGAGGGAGGGTGGTGCACACCCCAAATAGGCCAAAAATTATTGCTTTTTTCAGCGGAAGTGTCACTAAATATTTTTTTGTATCGTTTTTTTGATAAACTATGTACCTATAAGTATATTTTGATTATAATCATAACTTGATGAAGTAAAATGCTCTAGTAAACTTTTGGCCACATGTTTTACCGTTTGAAAATCTAATCCAATTTCATAAGCGAAGGAATAAAATCCAATATCTTCAGCTTTATCTCAAGTGAGTGTTCTAATTTCGTTCCATAATAAGGGAACCCTTTAATCTGACGGAAAATTGATAGGTTTATTGATAAAGGGTATTATACATGGTAGGTAGTTATTTGGAACGCAATCTGCGTCCTCGATTAAGGCTCCTACACATTTCTACACGGCAATGTCACACGTAGTGTTCATTATTGCTTATAAAGTAAAGTAATGTAGGCCAGTTTCATATTGCAAAAATTGTATGTATGGAATATAGATTGCATTAGCTAAAAGTTTTTAGCTAATAATAAACAATAATAATACCGGATGAAATCCGAGATTTTGTTTTGAATAAAAGAAATAATAATAATCATTTATTCCATTATTTACAAGTGGCTCTTATATATAAACATTCTTATTGTTTTAAGTTCAATTTGAATGGCTTGTAATTTTACACCTTTTAATGTGACACAGAACCTACACTAAGAATAATAAAATTCTTGTATTGTAGATTCTGTTAGCTCTTCCTGGGTACATTGATATAATTATAGCCTTATTATCAATACAGTTACAAGAGAAATATTGTATTGTGTGAGATGCAAACTTGGAATATTGTCGACGTAAGGGGAAAAATTGAAAATGAATAATGAAAAATATCAATAATTAAAGAATTTTAAATACATATTATTGTTAGTAAGTGTGTGTAAAAGTGTATTACATGTTAAATAGTATCTATTTACGTGCAAATGTAGAGTTGAAAGTGTGTATGGGTGTGTTTGTAGGTAGTGTGCGTGAGTGTGTTTATGTAAGAGTTAGTGTGGATTTATCTAGAGAGTAACACAGAGACTAATCAATAAGTATTACGAATGGACTTTAAGCAATTGTTCGGTTTCATCATGGTTAAGTGTTCTCAACCAATCAAAAACAGTTTGTTTGCAATTTATCCTGTTAAGTGGTACTAGATTTTTAACATTTTTACACGCATTATTATAACAGTGAGGGCCAAGAAAAAGAAAATGCCGTTGTGCTAGTTTACTTTTGAATTTTGGTTTTTTATAAACTATGTCTTTCCGTCTTTTATTAGTTGGTTGATATGGTTGCCTATGTTGGAGTAATATTAGTTGTTGAATAAATAATTGACGGACTGTCAGTACTCCACAGTCTCTATAGAGGTTAGATGTAGGGAATAGATATGGTCGAGAAGTTGCCACTTTTAATACCGCTCTCTGTGCGCGTTCCAAAAGAATCATATAGCAGTTGTGAGCACCACCCCATGAACTGTTACAATAAGAAAGGATAGATTTACAGAGAGCGTTATATATATCAATTATTAATTTACGATCCGCGACGTCTCTCAAATTTTTAAAAACGTATATTAATTTACGTACTCTGCTGCTAAGGGACTCAATATGTGTTTTCCAGGTCATCCGCCTATCCATTGTTATCCCTAGGTACTTGATATTAGGAACACTTTGCAATTTTGGGCATTGGCAGTTCCCTACATTGCATTCAGTATGCACTTTTATATTAATGTTAGGAAGTGGAGATCTTGGGCTTAAAAACGTCACAAATTTAGTTTTTTCAACATTAAGGGAAAGAAGATTTTCTCGTAACCATCTTGTAACAATCTTCATACCGTCTTCAGCTCTAGACTTAACTTCTTCCCATGTTTTCCCAACAAAAATAAGCGCAGTGTCATCAGCATATGAAAAAATACTACCATACTCCAACTGTAGGTTACATAAATTGTTAACGTATAACAGAAATAGGCTCGGCCCCAACACGCTTCCTTGGGGAACTCCATAATTCGTTGTTTCCTTACTACTTACTTGCCCACCAATTCTAGTCCTCTGGGTTCTGTCTTTCAAATAATCCTCCATTAAATTTAAAGCTTTGTCTCTTACTCCAATATGTTCAAGCCTATTCAAAAGTATCGGAACAGAGACAGTATCGAATGCCTTGGCTAGATCTAAAAATATACCTACCACTTTGTTCCGTCTATCTAGCTCAGTGATAATTAGATTAGTAAGCTTAGATACTGCATCCTCAGCTGATCTACCAGATCTGAACCCAAATTGATATGGTGAAAGGATATTAAATTTTTCTATATATGACATAAGTCGTATGTTGATAATTTTTTCCAATATTTTAGAGACAGAAGGTAATATTGAAATAGGCCTATAGTTTTCGACACTGTCTCTGTTACCAGCCTTGTAAACAGGGATAATAATGGATGTTTTTAAGATGGTGGGAAAAATTCCTGAGGACAAACTTAAGTTGCAAATGTGAGTTATTATTGGTACTAATGCTGGCGCTGTTTGTTTAAGCATTTTTGAAGTAATACCATCAAAACCACCTGCACAATCACTTTTCATACCTCTAATAAGACTGAGAACTTCGGCCTCATCAGTTTGCAACAATCCGATTGAATTTAACTGTGCTGGTTGCTGGTTTATGATTTTACTGTGACCAGTGCTTTTTATTTTGCTGGCAAGATTTTTGCCTACATTAGCAAAATAAGTGTTTACATAGTTAAGGGAATCTACTGGTCTTCTTTTTATTTTAAGTAAAGTTTCATTAGTACTCTTATATTTTTCTGTGCATGTTATTTTCTTGATGGTTTGCCAAGTCTTTTTTATACTATTTTTATTATTTTCTAGCTCTCTTTTTTGGAAATCTACCTTAAGTTTTTTAAGTAACTTTGTACAAAAGTTCCTATATCTAGAATATGTCAATTTTAATATTTTATTATTTGGTGTTTCTTTTAGACACATATGCATTTTATCCCGGGTGCGTATACAACGCAAAATTCCACGTGTTATCCAGGGCTTTATAATTCGATGGCTATGTGGTATTTTAAAAGTAAGAGTATTTAATTTTACGATGTCCATCAATTTACTCATCAGAAGACTGGCTGCTATGTTGGCATCTAAAGACTGTAAAACTCCGGAAAAATCATGAGCTTTTATTTGCTGTACTATTTTTATTATATCCACTTTTGTTGCGATTTTATTGTGTGATAGTGATGTATCTGTTTTGTTTTTTATACTAAGAAGAGTAGGGTAGTGGTCAGTTACGCTAGAGTTTATCAGTATCGCCGTACAATGATATTTACTTTTCAGCATTAGGTGGTCTAGACACTTTCTTCCTCTGGTAGGCATATTGTGACTTGGCAGAAGACCATGACCACCTAATAGCTCTATGTAACTAGGAGAGTGCGTATCAGTATTGTCCAGATGTATGTCAATATTAATGTCTCCTATAACCGCAATAGTCTGATATTTTTTGATCGATGTGAGAATATTATTCAAGGATAATAGAAATGGATCCATAATAGTAAATGATGGAGATCGATATAACGCCACTATTGCTATTGTGAGACCAACCTTAACCAATAAGCAATTTGAATTATCGAAATTTGGTTCCTCAATAACTATGTCTAGGTTTGGCTTAGAGTAGACAATAATTCCACCATTCTGATTGAAACAATTCCTAGTATACGCTGAGTTGTAATTACTTAGTGCGGGAAATGGCCTGTCATTTTCTATCCAACATTCCGTAAGAATGATTAAATCACAGTCAAATCCTAGCCTAAACAACAGTATTTCTAATTGAGAGAAGTTCTTGTTTATGCTTCTGATATTTAGAGACAAGATGTTCAAGCATTTATTGCTGGTAGAAACGAATGATTTACACAACTCTGGTATACAGGAATTTGTATTAGCAATTGAAAGAGTATCTATAAGATGGCACAATTCGTTCTCTGAGCATTTATCCATAATCGGATTGATATATAATATTATGTACACTCTTATAAGTTCTTAAAGTTGTTGTTGATTTTATATAAAATGGTCGTTTATTATTATTTTTCTCTCTAGCATCTCTTGATGAGTGCCTCTTCCAAGTAAGGTTAGTGTGTGTCACGTTAATATTGAAGTATATGTGAAGATGGTGTGTTGAGTTATGTGTGTGTTGTAAGTATATGTGCTGTATTACCCTAGCTATTAATGTACAAACTACAAACAAGAAATTTAAATAACGATTACAAAAGAAAGAGTCACTATATCGACATATCAGTTTTTTTGCATTTTCAAATCTTCAATTTGTTGTTCATTAGTGACGACAATAGGTGGCGCTCCTTCAGCCTTCCGCAGAAAAACTCTACCATTGGCAGACCAACAGAAGTCATACCCGCATGTTCTTGAAACATCCCGAGCCAAAAAGTAAAGCCTCTTTGCTTTGGGCGTTAAATAATCTGATACAAATATGGGAGACTTTGGACCTTCCACACCTATAGTACGAGTATTTAGTCTGTTAGTGGTGTTTGTAGCATTGTATTTTCTGACTGCTAAAAGTGTCTTCGTTTTTTGCAAATTAGTCGCAAAGTCAATTACTACTGGTCGCTCACCATTTGGTTTTCCTTTGATGCGGTATACATCCTTAATCTCGTTTGGATGGACTTCCACTCTAATTGTAGTATGTAATTCCTTTACAATTGACACTAGGTCTTGTTTTGTCTCTTTGGGTTTAAATGGAACACCCCGTATTTCTAAACAAGAGCTTCTGGTGCATCTTTCCAGTTCATCAACTCGGTTTTCCAATTTAAGAATACGACAGTCACTCGCTACTTTCTGGCCTTCCTGCAATCTATTAATCGACGAGCGAAGCGAGCGAAGTGTCTTTACTATAACAGCCGTGCGATTCTCGAATGATTGAATGACACCGATGTCAAACACTTTAAGAGATATCGCCTTTGTACACCAACGTTTCTTGTGATCTCTTCATTTGTTTCAACGATGTTGCCAGATGCAACGACATTTGCTCTTACGGTCGTTTTCAATAACCTATCTATCGTCGGTTTACCTTACTAGAGTTAGATATTTGACACTATTTGTATGGACGTTATGTCAAAATTCTATCGGTAGTAAGGAAAACTGTGGATAGATAGAATATTGAAAACGGCCGTTAGAGAATCACACGGCAGGCCAAATAGATTTTCATCTGTCCGTACGTTTGTTAGGTTGTGTGTTGGTCTTCCTGTACAGGACGCATTTTTTAACTAATTTTGACGAAACTTGGTATGCATGTTCTACTATTTTATATATTTTTTGTAGTCGGCGTTTTTTTAATGGGAGAGGTGTACTTTTCCTGAAAAGAAGGTAAGTTTGCTGCGGCTCTATTTACCGAGCGATATTGACAAAGTTTGGTACACACATTAGGTACTTGACTTTAAAGAGGAATTTTGAATATCAGCATAACTGGTCAAGTGGTTGCCGAAGTCGTGAAATTTAAAAAGTTGACGGTTTTGGTAATAATGGACATTTGGTACGAACAACATATAATATTTTGGCAAAAATAGTCAATGACCAGACTTGTATAGAAATATAGGTATATTTTTAATATTTTTCTAAATTTCGATGCCCTGCAACCTGCAAGCTAGCTCAGGCTATAAAAATTGCGGCTGATAGGCGTGCTCGTGAAGTCTACTGTTCGCGAATCTATATATATATATAGTACTAGTAAATATATGATATGTAATCGAAACACATTTATTATATTTGAAAAATGAAATGATTGTCTAAAGCACAGATCACAGAAACAAGTAAGATCGTATTGTGAAAAAAGCAAATTGAGTAAATGTATATTAAAAAATACAACATGACTAGATATACATATAGTAAATATACATATAGTACATTATGACGCGCTCGCAGCAGAGGTTGACTTGGCAAACGATCAAGAAGTTAAGCAACGCTTGCTGCGGTCAGGAGTTGAATGGGTGACCGCTAGTTTCATTACTCAACTGAGTGCTTCCTTGCTTCGGAGGGCACGTTTGTCTTAGGGCAACAGTCGTTAGGCTATGTCGAAGGCCATTGGGTGACCTGAAAATTTGACATGGGTTTGCCACTAATCTATCCACCAAGCCGCACTGGGCCCGCGTGGTGGATTATGGCCCAACTCCTTTCTCTGAGAGAAAGGCTCGAGTTCCAGCAGTGGGAACATAATGAGCTATGTATGGTATGTATATGACTAGATCGAGAACTAGATTCCTCATTAATTGGGATCCAGTATAAGCTAGCTTTGTTTGTTCCGTTTGACTACAGCAATAAGTACTGAAGAATGTAATATTCTTATCAATAACGTTTGCACGCCGCATTAAGATTTCATGTGTCGAAAGAGACATACACACACACCTTAACACAAACGAGCATGACCAAACATTCCTGCTCAGCATGTTAACGTTTGCTCCGTCCAGAGGCAGTAGCACAAACAATTTGCGAAAAAGTATCGTGAGCGTCACACTTCGGCGTACAGACTATGTGTTATCTTTGTCACAGTTGGCCTAGATAAATGACAGTTCATACTGTTTCAGGTGAACGACACGTTACGTTACACTTACGCAGTTATTCGTGCTAGGCCCATAAGGCTCGAACCTGGGACCTGACTGTCATAGAAGCAGGATCACTACCCTCTATAGGCTAATGGGACGAATTACTGATATGAAAGAATCAGATAAAACTATATTACGAAATAATTATCAATATTATTATCTAATATACCTAACTTGTAATTTGAAGATCACTTTTAATTAAAATATTTTATGGTGTTGTTGTAATTAATCTATAAAATAAATAATTATACAATGCATAGTTGACTTTGATCTCTGCAACGTGAAATGGATACCAACCGAAAAATACAGTGTTATTTTTGTAGAGCATACGAGTACACAAATATATCTTCTGACTTTGAGTCATGAATCAAAGAGAATTTTCAACTGAACAATATTTTTCTTAGCAACCTACCGATACCGTAGAATCTATTTCAAACATGATGGGAGTCTGTTTAGTTTCTTCGTTTCGGTAAACAAAATGAAATCCATTTTGTACAATGTTAGCATGCATAAAAAGATTAAATCACAAACCCGGATTATAGTAAAATTATAATAAATAATCCGGATTTAAAATGCAATCAAGTAAAACTACAAACCGTGAGATAATTCTATTTGACATATATTTTTTACTCCAAAGTTATTTAAGTTATTATAATAGGTCAATGTGTACTTAAGATAATCACTTAGTAATGCCAAGGCGCATGCACTAATATGAAATTAAATTGTTCTATATTTAAACTTTTTCATGAAAACATAATCTGTTTAATATGATTTTTAAAGCACTAACGACTGCTTAGCGTTACCAAACCTTGCAATTTTAGATAGAAAAATTCACATCCTCGGACGGGATTCAAACCCGTGTTTTCTGACAATCCGTGTCAGAGGCCATGACCTCTAGGCTACTGAGGATTGCCGTCTGATTTCAGCCGTCGTAATGGCGTATGGAGCGACATCTATTGAGCAATGTTGAATTTTCAACATGTTTACAATGCTTTGAAATATTATTAAAGAAAATGAGGATAGTACATAGCTTCACAAAAAATGTGTTTTTCCTTCAACCAATATACGTTTTCTCAAGAGCGAAAAAGTCATCAAATGTCTGGACTTCTACGAGTATCTTAGTTTAGTAACAAAGCAACAAAGTTGCGTTATGTAAGACACTATCCATACAAAATGTTTTATAGTGTTCGGTAATGCAACGTCGAGCAGCAGTAAATTATCTATAATATTATTTGTGGCAATTTGAAGCGTTGGTGACTAGATAAAAAAGACCATTAAAAATAACCGTAACTAACTCTTGAAAATATTGCAAACGTGCTTTTATTATCAGAAAATTATGGAAACAATCATAATTATGGCACAAGTTATATGTAAACCAATATTCGGCAACAAAAAATATTGGAAATATGAAAGGAAGTCCTCGTAAAAACGTACTAATATCGGGCATTTGTATTATAAAAAAGATATTTATTTATTTGCATTTTTTATTCTACTCATTTTGGTAGGTATGCCAGCCTCAACGTGCCCTAATTGATTTAACTACATAATAGTTCTTTTGTACAAATAATAAGCCGATAATTAATATCTAGTGACGCACTGATGCCAAAACAACCTATACAACAACATTGCAGCTTCAGATTTATTTGCATTTATGGATGTACATAAATGCAAATATTATTGTTTATGTCATAAGAAGGAAAATGGACTGGGTAATAGTTAGTACATGCACCCTGTAAGGGCGTTTGCGTCATAAACTGTGCAACAGTCAACAGACTGAGTAATTATAACAGCCTACTAAACATTTCGTTTTTATTCAAAAGTAAAATACTAAGTAATATAGTAAATACAACTAGAACATCACATAAAATGATAATCAGCGCCTTGATGGGCTACATGCCTTCTCAGAGAGCGAAGAATGGGCCAAAATCGACTGCGAAACATGGTATGGGCACGTACTTATCATTTAAAATATGATGTAAGAACTTCGACATGGGTTAGCCTTTACCATGCCGCACTGGGCCCGCGTAGTGGATGATGGCCCACTCCTCTTTCTGAGAGGAAGGCTCGAGTTTTACAGCAATGGGAACATAATGGGCTGACTACAGATCCATAAATGGGCGTTATATATAGATACAAATATTTACAGAACAGTAAAAATTTTTTTTTTTCTGTAAGGCCCATGGTGCTACCTTTTTGCCCAAAGTAGGCGCCAGCATTTTAATTAATGTAATATATAATGTAAAGTATTTACATAAAAGGAGTATAATAAGGTTTCGTAAAGCACGATAAGTGCGTGATATCCTGGTATTTTTTTACTATGTGTATTTAATGTATTTTATTGGCCTTTGAGTCAGCTCTGCAGAAAATCGTGATGATCGCAGGATCGCATTAATAAGATGACCACTTCATTAAGCAGGTATGTTATTTTCAAAATAAATAATAATAGGTATTTACTAACAAGGAACATTTTAAGATAAATCGCCAAGGTTTAGTACGTATGTAGGTGATGGGGTTCAGTAGCTGTGAACAAACTAAAATATATGAATAGTCATATACCGATTTACAATTAAAAAACTACTAGGTAACTGATAATTAAATAAAAACTACATTTTTCAATTATTTTTTTAAAGATTTAATCGGTAATGGCCTCTGAAGTAGGAAGTCTTAGATTACCAGCCCATTTATTAAAAGCCCTGTTTCGGCCCTGTTTTGGAGCAAACAGTAGACAATTTGAGGTAAAATATACAAGCTACAACTAGGTGGACCGATGAAACAGTGAGTAACTCGGGGAACCGATGATAATGGCAAATAGTCCTTCATTATGGCGTACAAAGCCATCCTGAAAGGTCCAACTGATGACAAAGACATCTGAAAAAAGGGATATATAAAAAGCTCGTTCGATAATACCACACACGAGTGGAGCGAATATAATTTTACCGTTTCTCACATGTAATGGTGCCACCTCTAAAAGAGGGAGAGAACTATTTTTAAATAGTTTAAATAATCAGTTGTATGCCTATGAGCCGATGCTGCTATTAGCATCATTCACGTTACATACATGTAACGTGAATATTCTATTCCAATAAAGAAAATGTTTGTCTGTAAAGTCGGTTTACGGACGATAATTTTACGTGATAACGTCATAAGACAAGCCTACCAATCGTGCCTCTCCATCGCTTGTTGACAACATGACAATATAACAATGAATCATGCTTTTTCGTGCGTATAGCCGGCGTTCTTCGACGTTATCACGTCAAAATAAAGTTATACTTACTTTCCTACTGATGGACACAGTGAGTCTGTAGTCTGAGTGAGTAACTAAACTTGCCAAGCAGGTTTTAGTGCTTTACAAGTCATTGAAATGAAATATAGGTATTCTTGCTAGTGTTGGGAGAGGGGATGGGATATAAAACATTGCATCTACCTGTCTAGCCATCACGTCTAACACTAATAAATTAAGGCCCTATTTCGAGACACGCGTGTCCAACCGCTACTGGAGAAATATGAAGAAATTAAGCAAATAAATGTCAAATTAATTTAGAGGAAGGTAAGAATTCGGCACACGTATGGTCATCAGGGAAATAAAATACACATAATGTAGTCCTACATACTTATGTAGCAAACATAACGAGAAGTAATGATTTATTGACCTTATACAGGGTGTTTGGTAGAGGGACCGACAAACCAAATGAGCGTGTTCGGGGGCCCACTTGGAGAATACAAGTTGGCCAAAAAAAAAATCCCCGACACCCCAATTTTTTTAACTTTTTTTGTGAATTTTTTCGTTTTCTCCAATATTGTACCTATTTACCACCATAACATTTGTAAAGTATGTTTTAGACCGGATGTTTTTAATTTTTACAAATTTTACAAATGTTATGGTGGTAAATAGGTACAATTTCGGAGAAAAAGAGAAAAATCACAAAAAATAAGTTTCAACATATTGGGGGGTCGGGGATTTTTTTGGGCAACTTGTATTCTCCAAGTGGTCCCCCGAACACGCTCATTTAGTTTGTCGGTCCCTCTACCAAACACCCTATATATTATGGGTAAGGTAAACACAAAGTTTACACATGGGCCTACCCATAGGGCTACATATATTACCGAGAAATAAGAGGTATATTGCTGAGGTTTACGATTCCGCTCAAGGATGTGTCTAATATCACACATTTTACAAAAAAAAAATACTTATAATGCGCCTGTGCAACGGAATCTCTTTTAGCATATTCAGCCAATATAGCATACGCAGCTCAACAAATGTCAAAACTGAGGTATGACTTTGTACCGTGTTGAATATAAATAACGGGCATCGGTCAATTATAGAGAACTTCACTATTCAGCAAATTAGAAATGCGGGATTATTAAAAAATCTCTTTTGACATCGGCTGTAATCTTTTAATTTTTAATAATTAAAATAATCAAATTTATGAGTACTGGGTTAAGGATATCAGAATTATTCCCAAGTTTACATGATGTGCTCTTTTCACTTACCAGTTTTATAGCTCTTGTTTGGTGTGGAACGCACTTCAACTGGGGCTCCGCAGACTGCAGTAGAGTGTGGAAGCGATTTGTGTATTTGGTCTGCGAAGCGGGTGCTTTCAAGAAGTCCTCACCAAATCAAGGCCTAACAAATCCTCACAAGTAGCCCTGCAAATAGGTTAACCTAACTAATATGATAAATGTACTCACATCAATCTTGATGACCAAGCGTAGCATCCGGTAGTCGGTTCTGTTAGGGGAGAGGAGTAGAGGCGTTGGCAAGGAACAAGGATGGGAAAAAAACCTCATCCAGGTCTCGCGCACGTGTTTTCGATCTTCAATCCTCGGCTGCCGGCGGTGTTTTAACTCCAGTGTAGATCCTCAAACCAGTGTAATATACCACTCGAACGTCCACGCCGAAGGTCATGTTGCGTGTATAGTACACGCAACATGACCTACAGCGTGATCGAATTTACACTCAATTACTTATACATTTCATCAACATATATGGCTCGCAGCCATTTTACTCAAAAGCAAGCTATTATCTCAACATATTTCAACAAGTTCCAAATTGCAAGTAATCTGTTGTCATAGACAACACAAAGTATGACAGTTCAGTCAGCCCAAGAATGGCGTTCTAAAACAATACAATACCCAAATGGCGTTACGAGCGGCGCCATCTGTTGCCAGGGGCTCGGGACCAAACAGCTCTAACTATCACTACTTAAACTTTACCCGCCAAATGCAATGCAATATATACTTAAGTATAAGATGTGCTAATTTCATCTGATTAACCGACAACATTTCGCCTTGACTGCCTATTAGGTTGAAACAAAACCGACATAACAAACCTACTGATACATATTATTTTGATAAATTGGTTTCGCGTCTACGTGACCCTGCCTTAAATGAGGTGGGTGGCCTCAAAAATTTAAACTACAATATAACTTCCGTACAAGTGCATTCACCGGTTTCCTAGTATCATTGGTACAGTCATAGTTTACTATCGCTTAATCTTTTACGATACGGTATTAGGTACACACCTCCACATTGACATGGAATGTGACGTAACACGATTACGAATAACTCGTGTGACGTAGTGGGTAGGAAGATACACTCATCAGAACAAGTATTGAATAGTTAAAAAGTTTGAAGCAGTTTCCTTATCGAATCTTTGCGGTTTTTTTGCGGCGATTTATTATGGTTGGGATTCCCGTTAAGGTGTACTTAAAGTTTTCGGGTAAAGGATATTTCGAACCTTCTTTATCAATATATGCTGAATAGGGTTGTCACAGTG
This sequence comes from Selenia dentaria, assembly GCA_917880725.1. NCBI lineage: Eukaryota > Metazoa > Arthropoda > Insecta > Lepidoptera > Geometridae > Selenia > Selenia dentaria. The sequence continues at coordinate 10,282,047 of OU862888.1, read as the reverse complement.
GTATCAATGCAATGCGTCAGCGTCAGCCACTTTACTAAAACAAGATAACCATTAAAATAAATATTTATGCTGAGCATGATTTGTAAAAAAAGGCAAATGGTAAAATTATTAAATTTGTGCACTTATAGAAACCAAAGGTACAAAATATCAGACATCGAAATCCTGCTTACTCTAAAATACTCTAAATCGATTGAAAATCTATAAGTACATATTAAAATGAGCCCCTATTTCTCCTGGTCACGCTATTACTTGAGAACGGATAGAAAAATCACGCTAATTATTTTTTTGGTTGTGTTAATTATTGTCAGAAGAAGGTTCTTATGAAAAAATAATCGCTAGTGATATATTATAGGATAAAAGCAATTTATCTTAACGTTAAATCCACTATCTCACATATTGTTTCAGTTATTTAAATAATTTTAGTAGCAGAAATATGGATAACCCAATCAATCTATTTCATAAGACTCTGAAAAAGTGTTAAGAGGATTGCATAGCTAGTACTTTCCATGCTAAAAGAGAAAACCCTTTTCTACCTCTTAACATTGTCCGATTTTTTCATGGAATCATGACATTGTTTACTATGCCCGTACGTTTAAACTTTCTCAGTATTTCAAAGTACTATAAATTTCCTTTCTTAGAACTTAAAAGGAGGTAGAAAAGAGTTTCTCTTTTAGCATGGAAAGTACTAGCTATGCAATCCTCTTAACGGCCTCGTACCTCCAGAGGAATAAAAAACCTTTGAAGGATAATTTCGCTGTCTCCGATAGATATGAAGAGATGTTTGCAACCTTTTTCTCAGGAATGGGTGGACAGGGTCTATGCAAAAAGAGAAGCGTCTTAGTTATCGCGAGCAAATAGAGGTCGCGCTAATTTAGGTACTGTTCTAGCTGTTTTAATGTTAGTAAATAAACAGCTGTAAGAAAATGCTGCTTCTTTACTGGTGTATAGTTTCATCGAGTTGAAGTTCAAACATGACAGTTGCGTTACGGACCAAAATGTAAATGTTAGTTCACAGTAGCGCTACGACAGTTTTATTTTTGCTTAGACTCTGTAGGAAGTTCAAAATATATTATACAAGTATTATATTATATCAAAAATGTAGTTATATTATTATAAGTTTAGGTCCCTACAGTTATAAAAACCAATTTCTAAGTTAATGCTATCAAAAATACGGCCATTTTTACCGCATACCTTTTGTCGTTCTATATTCAAATTCAAATTCAAATTCAAAAATTATTTATTCAGTTTAGGCATCATAGACACTCTTATGAACGTCAAAAATTTTTAAATGATTCTACCGCTGTCTTCGGAAAAGAACCACCGCCGAGAAGAAGCAGCAAGAAACTCGTGCGCCATTATCTTTTCAAGTCTTTGTACATTGAGGTTACATATGAGTAGTATTAAAATAACAAATTTATTCAATAGTTGGCTATTAGGCAGAAGTGGAAAGCTTCCAGGCATCTTTGTCATCTCTGTCATTCTTTGTCTATAATTATCACACACACAATAGAAAGTTGACCGAGAGAGCGGAGCGTCTGTACTTGGCTTTCATCTGTTCGTATGTTTGTTAGCTTGTTCGTTGGTCTACCTAGACAGGTCACATTTTTCAACCAATCTTGAAGAAACGTGGTATGCATGTTCTACTCTCAGACAAAATAAAAAAGTCAAGACAGAATGTTATGAACAGAGAAGTGAGGCCGGGTGAAACTACGCCTCGGCGTGTCCATACATTTTTTACATACAAAACCTACAACGAAACTACGCCTTGGCTCGTCAGTCGAACTATCGCGGCGCGTGGAAGCAACACGTTAAGTTTTAATTATCATTTAATTTAAATTTATTAATTACTGATAAATTTTTAATAACTTTAATTTAATTTGAATTACCATGGCAGTACCGAATCACGCACATGTAGTTTAGAAAACCGGCCTCACTTCTCTGTTCACAACATTCTGTCTTGACTTTTTTATTTTGTCTGTGGTTCTACTATTTAATATAGATTTCAGTCATCAGTGATTTTTAGGGGGGCGGGGAGCAATACTTTCCCTAAAAGGGGGCTAAGTTTGCTGCGGCGCTATTTACCGACCGATATTAATAGAATTTGGTACACACTTGACAAGCTGGGTAAATAGACTTAAAAGCTATAATGTTTAATAGGTATCACAAATAACAACTACTAAAGATTTGTACTATGGAAAGGTCTCTGTGTTTGGACAATAATATTATAGGTTGTGAATGACTGCGAAAAATTGCCGCTAATAAGACTATGTGCTCGCGAGGTCTTCTGTTATACTACTACTAGTTTTATTTATACATTTCTTAGTTATTAATTCTTATTTCAAGTTATTTCTACAGTATATACAGTATGTCAACAGATAGTATCGTCACGGAAGATATATTAGTGTAGCGTTTTAGCATCTAATGAGCTATTTTGACGACACTTTTTGTACATTAACACACAATGAAATAATAGATAATTATATCTGCAAAAACAACGCAATGTATTAATCGAAGGCTTCAAATTATAACTTTTTATTGTGATTTGTTCTCGTGATACTTTACTACAGAGTAATTAAAAGTAATTATTTAAATTAACTGACCGTTACCTTCATTATTGATATTTTGATAGTGTATTTCATATAGCTAATCTTTCTAATGCCCTATGGTGTAATAGTTACTAGTTACAATTTATGAAAAGAGAGTTTTATTCCCTTTACCTTACTATTTCGATTTTAACCTTTAGAGTATAGACATGGGAAAATTACCTTTTTTTTGCCTAGTTGGGAAAGAAGCTAGGACTGGTAGAACGTTCACTTAAATATTAGAAAGATAACCGTTGTTTTTTTTATATTTTCGCATTATAAAGACTAACCCTCCAGTTTCTAGAACGTGATCCGGTCAGCGCGCTCGAGTGGGACGGACGTGCGCTCAAGTGCTCCCCGAGAATATTCCGATCGGCCTAAAAGTGCTTGCGCTTTTAGTGCCGGTTACCTGTATCGTTTCGATTGAAGAGGATTCAGTGTTGGACTTCGCTAATAGTGGATTTTCTGTGTGCAGATTCGACGTCAAGCCACCGCTTCGTGTACCGTTCGGCGCACGGAGGCATTCGGCTCGGCTCGGCTCGCGTCGCGAAAGAAGCGCGCTCTTGTAAGAGCGCTTCGACACATCAATCACCTACATTGTTCATTGTCTAATCAAAACCGCTCTTCTCAGAGCGACCTCTAGTTTCGATTTTTTTAATTTTTCAATTTTCAATTTTCAAAGTCGAGTCAAACAAATCCACGCTTCACGTGGTCTTCTGGACGATCCTTGCGGTGTTAACGCCACCCAGTTGGGCGCGGACCCGGTGCGTTAAGCCTTTCCCTCCTGAGCGTGGGAGGGAACGGCTAAAACCGGACGGGCCTGCCTTCACCGGCCTTGGGGTCTCCCCTCGCCGACGGCAGGTATCTCCTTCCCACCCTACCCTATCCTACTCTCCTATTCTCTGGGCAAGTGTTTGGTTGGAAGCCGGGTTTTACTCGGTCTTCTCTCCTTGCCCCCGGAGCAGCTAGGGCCTCGCGTTTAGGCACACATCCCTCTGCACAATAAGACTGGCAGAGGGCACACAGTAGGGACACCTAGGCACTCACTCTCCCGCCTGTACCCGGCGGGAGTGGCATTCACCCCTCACTCGCATCTCGAGTATTCCCCTCGAGATGTCTCTTCTCTCTCCCTCCCCCGCTATGAGCCTCCCGCAAGGCGTTTCGCCTCAGGCGTTCGCCTCGTGGGTCTCAAACTGCTACCCGGACATGCTGTCCGAGTATCTCCAGTCCAATAGGGACTTTAAAGAGAGACCCCGCTTTACGGACTCTCAAATTCCCTCCTCCGGCTCCCTCCCTCCGAGGGCGCCCTTCGGTTCTTCGGCGTTCAAGCCGTTAGATAGCCCTCTCTCCCCCGACCCTGCGCCCTATGCGCCCCGCGCTCCCCGCGCACCTCTACCACCCCGCGATCGTTCTCCAGTCCTTCGGACTGAGTACGAACGCGCCTACGACTCGGCATCCAACTCGGAGAATGAGATGGATGTAGAGTTCTCCCGCTCCCGCGCTAACTCTGTTGGCAACATCTCCAACGACGGGTTCACTACCGTCGGAAAGAGAAAGCGCGTCCCCAAAGCCGCCTCAGAGGCTCCCTCCCCGCCACCCAAAGCGGCCTGCACCGCCCCGGGAGCGAAGCCATCAGGCTCTCTCGCTCCCGCCTCCCGCGACCCTCTCGCACACTCCGATGCTCCCGCAAGCATCGCCGCGTCTCAACGCGACGTCTCCTCTCAAGGAGCGTCAGTTAGACGCGAGAAACCGCCGCCGCCTCTGTTCCTTCAGGACAAGGCGAAGTGGGACATGGTCTCACGACTTTTGACGGATCGTAAGATCCAATATACTAGCGCCCGCTCAACCCAACTGGGTATTAAAGTCCAGGTGCCTACCCCAAGCGACCATAGGGCATTAACCAGGATTCTCAAAAACGAGAGTATAAGTTTTCATACCTATGCTCTCGAAGAAGAGAAAGTCCTACGCGTCGTCATACGCGGCGTACCTAAGGAGGTACAAACAGATAGTGTCCTCGCCGACTTGAAGGCACAAGGCTACCCTGTCCGCGAATGCCACCGAATGTACAGTGGCAAGGATCGTAAACCCTACGACCTACTTTTGGTCATTCTAAATCGCACGCCAGAGTGCAAAGCGATTTTTAATATCAAAACGGTAGTGAACCTCCCGGGGATCACCGTTCAACCCGCATTCCGAAACCGAGCGCCTGGCCAGTGTCATAACTGCCAATTGTACGGGCATGCCGCCCGATTCTGTTTCGCCCGCCCGAGGTGCGTCAAGTGCCTAGGGGATCACGGGACAGCCCAGTGTTCTCGCACAAGGGACTCGGCAGACCCACCTAGTTGTGTCCTATGCGGCACACAGGGACATACCGCCAACTACCGCGGTTGCCCTAAGGCACCCCGCGTATCAAGTGGGCCGGCTAGGAGGCCTATTCCCCCTCCTCGCCCGGTCACTACCCGCTCACAAGGCAACGGCCCTAAGCCTAACCTTACACCCGCACCGCAGGCAACACTTGTTGTACCCGCGCCCGCGCCCGCGCGCAACGCTTGGTCCAAGCCCTTGAGCATGGTACAAGCAAGCGCCCCCCTCACCCCCGCCCGCCCGCAGGCCTCTGTCAGCGCGCCGGCTCCTAAGCACAAACCGCCGCTCGCTAGGCCTCCAATGGCTGGGCTCATGGACGCCCCAGGTCAATCTGACCTGGCGGCCGACATAGCCCTTGTCATGGACTACGCGATGGTCATAGATGTGGACGAAGTACGTGCATTCGCGCACAAACTTCGTACTGCCACAAACGACCAAGACCGCTTGCGAGCCACGCTCACACACGCGGGTTTAATCAGCGCAGTGAGGCGCTACGCCCTCCCCAGCGTTTCTTAGGTATCATCCAATATGGATAGTACACCGAAACGAATTAAGCCCCACTCAGTCACCGTAGCGACTTTCAACGCTGACGGCCTCTCTAGTCAAAAGGACGAAGTTCACGAATTTTGTAAGACCCATCAGGTCGATATCCTATGCGTGCAGGAGACCTTTCTGAAACCAGGTACAGCGAACCCTAGGTTTGCAAATTACCGTTTGGTTCGTAATGATAGAGTGGCCACCCCAAAAGGTGGCACTCTCATCTATTACAAAAGAGCTCTGCACTGTATCCCAATTGTTACTCCACCACTTAGAATACTAGAAGCCTCTGTTTGCTTTCTAGCGATGTCAGGTCATCAACCTGTCATCATAGCCTCATGCTACCTCCCCTCTGGTAAAGAACTATTACAGACAGACTTGGAAGCCCTCTTCTCTCTAGGAAGCTCCGTCCTTCTGATCGGTGACTTCAACAGTAAACATGTCATATGGAACTGTACTAGTAACAATAGTAATGGTAAAATCCTTGAAGGCTTGGTCAGCCACTTAAACTTTGATATTCTCTCCCCTCTGGAGCCCACAAGATATCCCTATGTTGACAACCAACGACCAGACATACTTGACATAGCACTTCTCAAGAACGTCACCCTCCGGTTGCGCTCTATAGAAGTGTTACACGAACTGACTTCAGACCACCGCCCTGTATTGTTGAAATTAGGCCCCGACCCGACGGACATAACCCCTATCACTAGAACGGTAGTGAACTGGAAGCAACTGGGGGAATCCCTCCAAGCTATCAGTTCACCCGCTCTCGATAGAATCCCCGATGACATACAGACAGTAGAAGACGTGTCAATTGCGATCGAGGCTCTCAGTGACCACCTCCGCACCGCAGTAGGTGAATCCTCAAAGCAGGTCCAAGTGGCGGATGGTCGCCGCTTCGAACTGCCCGAGGGTGCGAGGAGGTTACTGGCAGCTAAGAACGCCGCCACTAGGGCGTATGACTCGATGCCAACCCCAGAGAACAAAGCCACCATGCGCTATTTACAGCGTGCTGTAAGGAAGCGCATGAGTGAGCTGCGTGATCAAAGGTGGGACGACAAACTGTCAGAGATTGAGCCAACTCACCAGGCATACTGGCAGTTGGCTCGAACTCTGAAATCTGACGGACAACAGACAATGCCTCCACTCATTAGGCCACCTCCCCTCTCCATAGCGTTCCTTGACGAAGACAAAGCCGAGTGTTTAGCTGATAGCCTTGAGGCTCAGTGTACTCTAAATGTAGATCACGTCGACCAGAAACACCTCGATTCGGTGGAATCTGAAGTCGAACGTAAAAGCTCTATGTCCATCTCTGACCTCCCACTCCTCCCACCGGTAAAATCATCCGAAGTTGTGTCTCTGATCAAGAGCCTCAAGACCCGTAAATCCCCTGGTGCTGATGGTATCAGCAACAAGGTGATTAAACACTTCTCAGTCCCACTAGTCCATCTCTTAGTTAGCATCTTCAATGCGGCTATGAGCAACTGCTCCTTCCCAGACACTTGGAAGCATGCCATTGTCATTGGTATTCACAAACCAGGCAAACCGGCAGCCGAGCCCTCCAGCTACCGTCCCATAAGTCTACTCAGCTCTCTGGGGAAGATTTACGAGCGGCTCATTGTGAACCGACTCTGGTCCCACGTTAGGTCCAATAACCTCCTTCCCGATGAGCAATTTGGTTTTAGAGCCAAACACTCTTGCGTCCAACAAGTGCACCGCGTAACGGAGCACATCCTAGGCGGTTTCAATAAGAAACCAAAGCCCCAAGGGACCATAGCTGTCTTTCTCGACGTAGCGAAAGCGTTCGACAAAGTCTGGCACAACGGCTTGATATTCAAGCTGTACCAACTGGGTGTGCCAGACCGTCTTGTACTCATCTTACAAGACTTTCTCAGGGATCGAACGTTTAGCTATCGCACCGAGGGAACGCTCTCCTCCCCGCATCCCATTCACGCAGGTGTCCCTCAGGGCTCTGTACTCTCACCCATTCTCTTCTCGCTGTACACCAGCGACATCCCACGATCTGAACCTAATGTTCAGATCGCTCAGTTTGCTGATGATACTGCAATCTACTCTACTGGCTGGTTCAAGGTCAGGCAGAGATGCGCCATCCAACGAGCCATCACCGTAATCGGTGCATGGTTTCGTAAATGGCGGATTGCAGTAAATCCTAGCAAAAGTGCAGCAGTGTACTTCACTGAGACCCGGCGGAATCTCATGCCGTCACCCATAGTCCTATTCGGCGAACCCATCCCTTGGGCTAAATCTGCCAAATACCTGGGCGTCACCCTTGATCGCCAACTCACTTTCGCGAAACACATCCAGATTGTTCGCAATAGGGCGGCCTTCATTATGGGTCGTCTTAATCCCCTCATAGGCAAAAACAGTAAAATGTCTCTTAGAAATAAGACGACTCTTTACAAACTTTGCATCCGCCCAATCATGACTTACGCATCTGTAGCGTTCGCCCATGCTCAGAAACACGACCTCCACAAACTTCAAGTGATTCAGAATCGCTTTATGCGCAGGGCAGTGGGCGCTCCGTGGTACTTGCGGAACGCCGAACTGCACTGCGATTTCACCCTCCCCTCTATTACGCAGTATATGAAAGACTGCTCCCGCCGCCACTTCGACAAAGCTCCCCACCACTCGAATCCCCTCGTGGTCGAAGCGGCGAACTACTCCACTGACATAACCGATCCCCACTTCCTTCCCCCCCGTCGCCGTCCAAGGCATATTTTGGGTGACCCGGACGACCCCATCGCAGCCGTTCCTTCGGCAGCTTTAGCGTCGTCCCAAGGGAACCCCGGTAATGGTTGTAGACCCGACCAGGGCTGTGATCCCGATCGCATTGTAGGCTCCGGCCGAGATCTTCTTCGCAGCCCCAGTCGCAGTCGAGGTAATTCACACACACACGATTGTAGTCCCAGCCACGGTGCGGGTGGGAGTATACACCGCGGCCCCGGTCGCGATGTATCCTCCGGCCCAGCAAATGGCTGCGGACGAGGTAACACTGGTTTTCTATGTAGTCCCAGCCACCATGGCTGTGGGCGAGGTACTTCACATTCTTATTGTAGCCCCACCCAAAGTACAGTCATGAGTGCACAACGCGACGATCCTGGTCGCGGTGTGGACCCATGTCGCGGAAATGGGGGGAGGCGAGGTTCACAAGGTTATGATTTAGTGGTAAACACAGTCAAACACCGAGCTCGCCGGCGAGCTCGAGCCAAAAGTTATGTCTTGGTTAGATTCTCTCCAAATAGTCGTAGAGTAAAAATTCATAGGGCCCACTTTCAACGGTACACTTATGTACCGGGGCGATTCTCTCCTACTCCCCTCTCTCCTGGCGACGGCCCAAGCCGAGGTCCGTACCCTAGTGGTGCCCTTGAGCAAGTCGCCTACTCCTCTCCTTGCGGCGAAGCGTCTTCAACGCTCGCCTTAGGCAGTGCGCCCTCTGCGCCCGCATCTGGCTGAGTGCCATCTGCGCTCGCCAACCGTCCGGTGACGCTGTAAATGCCGGTAGAGGCAAACAGCATTAGTCCGTTCTAAAAAAAAAAAAAAAAAAAAATTCTAGAACGTTGGTCAAAGATTGATCAGCTAACAGACGGAATACTAACCGTTGATTGGTCACATATCGCGTCATATAATACTATTGACCAATGAGCGTTTAGTATTTAGTTGGTCAGCTAATCAAGACTTTGGCAATCGTTCTAGAAACAAGGCTTAAATGATGTGCACTAACGACTGGTGCCATTAACGTATATATCGGTTTACCCTACTAGAGATAGATATTTGACACTATTTGTATGGACGCTATGTCAAATTTCTATCGGTAGTAAGGAAAACTGTGGATAAATAGATTATTGGGATCAGCCCTTAGACCGGCTAGTCTCTACTGACCAATGCGTTCGTCATTGCGTCCCGCACTCAACACCCTGAAGAATGATTCCGGATAAAGCGAATAAAGAAATAATTTTCGCTCGTGATAACGCCAACGCGTAAGCCTCGCGTTAATTCCGTTGTGTTGATTAACATCGTTTTGTTTAGATTATAAAACGATGTTAATCAACACAACGGAGTGTCTCTCAGTGCCTCAAGACAAGAGTCTTCGACCAATAAGTGATGACTTATGGCACTGAAACATGGTCTCTTAGTATGGGCCTCATAGATAAGCTCAAAGTCGCACAACGAGTTATGGAGAGGGCTATGCTCGGGGTTTCTCTACGTGATCGAATCAGAAATGAGGAGATCCGTAGAAGAACGAAAGTCACCGACATAGCCCAGAAGATTAGCCAGTTAAAGTGGCAGTGGGCAGGGCACATAGCACGAAGAACAGATGGCCGATGGGGCCGGAAGGTTCTGGAATGGAGACCACGGACCGGCAAGCGCAGCGTAGGTCGTCCACCGACACGGTGGACAGACGACCTGATAAACTAAAATAAGACAAAACTAAAAAAAAAGGTCGCAGGACGACGTTGGATGCAGGCTGCTTCCAACCAGTCCTTTTAGAAAATTATGGGGGAGGCATATGTTTAGCAGTGGACGTCCTATGGCTGAGATGATGATTATGATGATTAAGATTATAATTGCACATTAATTTAATCGAAATAGTTACATTTCACGGCAAAATTATAGAAGAGGGTTCATCCTCAGGTCTCAGGTTCGAAGTTCAGCAAAATTCATAAATTAATATGTAAAATTACTCCGACATTTTGCAAAGTGTATAAGGAACAAATATAAGGAAACACAGATTATACCAGTTAATACCACATAATAAGCTTAAACTACTCTCTAGTATATACCATTATTTAGTACCACCATTAGTACCTACTAGTATATATGGTTAATTTTTGGCCTCTTTCCCAAACGAACATATTATGTATTCTTTGATGTTTTCAATAGCGGTAGGACTTTTTCAGAGTCCACTTGGGGAAGTAACACACCTTCGCCAGTTATTCAACCGTGAAGCAGTAGTGTGCACACATTACTGTGTCTCATTGAAGGGCAATGTTTCCAGCGAAATTACAAGGAGATCTCACATCTTATATCTCAGGGTGACAGAAGTATTTGATTTTGAAGACACCAAAGACGTATTACATTACCAGCCCATTTTGTACCCGCTGCTACGACTTGAGCCTTCCTCTCAGCTAGAGGAGTTGGGCCATAATCCACGCGGGCCCAGCGCGGCTTGGTGGATAGGCTAGTGGCAAAGCCATGTCAAAGTTTTCAGGCCGCCCGAAGGCCTTCGACAACAGTCGTTAGGCGACTGTTCTCCTAAGGCAAACAACCGGCACCGACAGCTTAACGTGCCCTCCGAAGCAGGGAAGCGCTCAGTTGAATAATGCCACTAGTACACACCCATACAACTCCTGACCGCAACAAGCGTTGCTTAACTTGTTAAACGGCTAAGATGGTCAAGTCAAGTTCCGCTGCAAGTGCTTTAGAGACTATTCACTAATCTGTGGTACCTGATATTTATTGTTGGGCTGTTGTTATTGTGCTAAATATTAATTATGTACTCCAATGTCGTAGCCGTCGTTGAGGACGGAATGCTGCATATTTTAATATTCTAAAGGAAAACCAATGAATTAACCACTGTGCCTCTACTATTATCACAAACCATTGTGTAAATAAAATATCAAATAATGTTCCGACGTTATTCATTTGTTTATTTAATTGTTCTGTTGTACATTCTTAAAGTAGGCATTTACGAATAGATACAATACCTAGTAGGTATATAGCTACGTGTAGGGAGAAATTTTCCACAAATTTTTAATTAATTGGTTCTTATTTCTAAAGCGGACTTTTAAACGTATTTTTTTTTCAATTTGTTTTTTTTTTACATCTTCAGTATCTATCAAGGCTAAGTGACAGTGTAAGTGATACATACAGGTGTCAATAAATTACTTTGTTTTAACTAAAAGGGAACTTGTTTTTTTTAAATCACTAACCACTTCAGGAGCCATATTCGCTATGAGTATTCAAACACGCAGCACGGCGCGTTATGATACATTGAAGGAATGATGGTAAAACTGTATTGATTTCACGATTATTCCCTGGGGATATCGTTACTTGACGCGTTACGTGTTTGAATGGTCTCAGCGAATAATTCGGCTTAGTTCTGATTCCATATAATTTGTTAATGATTCATTATTTACATTATTTTATTTTACATTTTGTGTTGTGTATTTAATCTCATTTATATGCTTATCTATACTTGCAAAGACACGCAAGTTAAGATGTCTGCTCGTTGAGTCAAAATGACAGATTTGTACTAATTAAAATGTGAAAGTAAACGAAGTAAACGGTAAGTGAGTAAGTAAGCAAGTACCACAAAAACTGTTTTTGCAACTTTTGTATGTCAGTTTATTTATAAATAAGAAAAAGGCTGGACCTATTTTACAGAACTTTCACTGATGTTTTAAATAGTAACTAGTTTTATTTTAGAGGCACTGTAATCCCGCGTAAAAACGCGAGCAAAACCACAGACAGGTCGGCTAGTATATTATATATTTTATTATAATATAGAAAGGATTTAAGTAAGAACACCCATAAGTATCCAATTTAAAAATAAACCATTTTTATTTGTACGGCACATCTGCCTGTCACGTCGCTATCGTCGCGTCGAGGTTGTTTAAGGCCCTTCGGTCGATAGAACGCAAAATTAATACTAGTTACATATTTTTTTATAAAGAAGAATAATAATTTAATATTGAATGAATGAATAATTATTTGCAGCGGTGACTAGTGCCATGTTTTCTTTGATATTTTTTGTATATTCCTATTTATATAATTCTAACTATTTATATAATTCTATAGAAGAATATTAAGAAAAAAATCCAGACGTATTTCGAAATAATATGATTAAATTTGGTAATCATTCCGTTCCATCAATACAGAACAAAAAAAATGTACCGAAAAATGGTGAAATAACTTATTGATGTCGGTACCATGATATATCAAAAGTACCTATTTTCACAATATAATGCGCATGGCTCCGACTTCGACAAGTTATTTCACACTTTTTAGTGTTGAAGTTGGTTCCATTTTTAAGTAAAAACTAAATTCACCTATTTTAACCCGCGCTACTTACGGGATCCATTGTCATTCACTGCAATGAGGATATCATCAAGATAGGCGCTTTTCAGTTATTGGAGTGTACCTAACTCAAAAACCGCTTGACTGAATTCGATGGAGGAGAAATTGGTGAACTATGAGGAGGTTCTATGATTTTTATGTATATAAAAAATACATACTGTCATAGAACCTCCTCCTTTTTTGAAGTCGGTTAAAATACCATAAATTTTACTTTTATTTTGAAACAGACAAATATAATTATGACGCAAAAACGGCGCGGTCCAATCCTAATTTTAAAACAATTTACGATGCTTTAAATAAGGTTGAAAATTGCTTAGCAGATTGGACGATGTATAGCGAAAATGCAATTGAAAACGTGCTAATACTTTTTATATTTAGTTCGTACAATGAAATGATTAAATTTTAATGATAAAGGAATCCATAGTTCACTAGTAAATTTCATTGCGAATTCGAATATGATACATTAATTGAAATATATTTGCCCATAATTGAATAAAAATGCTTTTTCCCACGAAGCACGTAATAAAAATTGCAAAATTTAGGGAATGTTGCCGATTTTTTTCTATCGAGCCAAGTTTGGTTAATCGTGTATTGGCTCCCATACTTCATAAGAGCGTATATTCAATGTACACTACGTTTTTTTTCGAACATCGGTGTAGGTTTAAGCGTCGAAAAACTAAGTTTTCGCAAGTCGAATCATGAACTTTGGTCGTAATCTACACTCATTTCGCCTTAAGGCGCGCTCGTATCCTGATAATAGTAAAAAGCAGAATTTTTAAACACCTAGTGTAACGAAACAGATCGATAATATATTATGAAAAAAATACAAAGGTTAGAAAAGGAATAAGAAAAGAGTAATAACCGAATAGAATTCATAAATATAACTCTCTTTGAACAGTCAAAAATCCTGAATAGGTCCACAAAAATAAACTTTCACGTCCAAACTCTCAGAATTTTCAGCGATAACACTATATTTTTTTAGGTAATACATAGCCAACGTATAGTACTAAAGTAATAACCAGCAGTTTTTTTCAATTGTGTTAGTATATATTGAAAAATATAAAGAAAACGTACAAAATTAACGCATTTTCGCATTACATCGTCCAATCTAACAAGCGATTTTCAACCTTACGTAAAGCAACGTAAATTATTTTAAAATTGGGGTTGGACTGCGTCTTAAGGGAATGTCATGTTTTTTTTACATGATATTTGTTTATTATTAACAATGCACCTTACTTTGCAGTTTCGAGGCGCTGGACATAACAGGCACTTTGCGACACGCGGCAGTAAAACAAAACATCAATGAAACTTCCTTCAATATTTGCATTGACCTGCATAAAAGCAAGATGCCAATGACAGTATTATGCCTAAAACAAGAGGTTGACTAGAAAACTCTTAAACGTAAGATGGCGATGAAGTCGCCTTAAATAAAATCGTGCCCGTAAACAGAATGTTACAAATTTCGCTTTATTATAATGAGACATTTGCAATTTCCATTGTGATGTATGGCCTTCATTAGTTTCTTTCTGTGTTTGAATGTAAAGAATAACCACATAAATTTTGCTGAATGTAAATTTTATCTACCCTAACAATAAAGAGGAAAGATTTGTTTGTTTGTAATGGATAAATTCAAAAAGTACATAGCGGATATTAAAATATTTCACCAGTGGCTAGATTACCAGATTACTCCTGAGTAACATAGGCAGTTTGATTCATCATCAACATCATTCATCACCACGAGGGTTAATCTACGGGACACAGCTAGTATTATATAATATAATAATAATATACAAATACTTAATAATTATAACCCTTTGCGTCCCAGAGACGTATATATACGTCAATTCACACATATTTTATTTAATTATCACGGCATAGAAAGGATTAATATTCATAAAAAACTAAATTCATCAATTTTAACCATGTTAAAATTATACAAATGCAGAAGTGTATGAGTGAGTATATTGTTGTGATTTCGTCGTGTTCGTATGGATTTGATTAAAATTTAGAATAATGGATAAGAACTGCACATTTTTTCTGATTGTTTGTGGTATCTATATATAAAGTCTAATGTCTAATGCCCATGTTGTACCTACCCCAATATCAGTTGGGAACTCAGCTCTCGAAGTTGTTGACGAGTACATCTACCTGGGACAGACAGTCAAACTAGGCAGGTCCAACTTCGAGAAAGAGGTCAATCGTCGAATCCAACTCGGCTGGGCAGCGTTCCGGAAACTTCGCGAAGTCTTCTCGTCAAAAATACCTCAGTGCCTCAAGACAAGAGTCTTCGACCAATGTGTGTTACCAGTGATGACTTATGGCACTGAAACGTGGTCTCTTACTATGGGCCTCATTGATAAGCTCAAAGTCGCACAACGAGCTATGGAGAGGGCTATGCTCGGGGTTTCTCTACGTGATCGAATCAGAAATGAGGAGATCCGTAGAAGAACGAAAGTCACCGACATAGCTCACAAGATTAGCCAGTTGAAGTGGCAGTGGGTAGGGCACATAGCACGCAGAACAGATGGCCGATGGGGCCGAAAGGATCTGGAGTGGAGACCACGGACCGGCAAGCGCAGCGTAGGTCGTCCACCGACACGGTGGACAGACGACCTGATGAAGGTCGCAGGACGACGTTGGATGCAGGCCGCTTCCAACCGTTCCTTTTGGAAAATCATGGGGGAGGCATATGTTCAGCAGTGGACGTCCTACGGCTGAGATGATGATGATGATGATGATGATATATAAAGTAGTACATATAAAGCTCGGGGGAGCCACGAAGCATCACTATTACAAATTTAATCATATTTTATCAGCGCAACAAGATACTTGTATGATTCATGCCTATAAAGAAAATTAAAATCTAGTTGAAGTTCAATTATAGCGTCTTGGCTTTTAAATAAAATGTCTCCTTTCAAATTACCATTACGTGCTTGGTAAAACCGAACCGTTAATTGAGGTCAATTTAGTCACTTGTTATAAGTATCTAGTTCCTTTAGCTGGTAGGTTAGGAAAGTCCGTTTTGATCGATACCACCGCTTTCAGTATAGATGTTACTGCTTTAGATGTACTGCCCCAAACAGCAATGTTAATTCATTATTATTTAGTTTTAAAGGGTATACTGTAGGTACCAAATATACTGGGTTAAGAAAACAACACAGAGACAAGGAGAGCGTAACATAATCACAACGTACTCGTGATAATACAGTACCTATTAAACTAATGGACGAGATTTGTTCAGAATGTATGAAAAGCGTTATGCCATCTTTTGGGGAGTGCATGGGAAGTGCACTCTTAAGTTTTTCAAGTGAAAACTTCTTTAGGCGCGTTGAGCACTTTTTGGATAAATGAAATCATGGAACTAGCGTCATAGTCATGGCTATTTTGGTGAAGAACAAGTACAATTTGAAAAAAAATATACTGACTTCCATTCTATTCAGTTATTGTAGTGTAACTCAAAAACTACTTAACCAAATTGAAACAAAACATGAAATTTAAATGGGACCATACGGGAAGCACCAGCTTTCAAACAAAAAAAGAAGTTTGAGAATTGGTTCACCCTATCGAAAGTTATGAGGTAACAATAAATTTCATTAAATTCGATCCAGTAGTTTTTGAATTACACTCCAATGACTGAATAGAATGGAAGTCGGTAATACATTTTTCAAATTGTACTTGTTATATGTATGTTAATCAATTTCTCCCCCATTTGTGAACCGATTCTTAAATTTTTTTTTTGGTACAGTATACTTGTACTACCGAAGTGGTCCTATTTAAATTTCATTAAATTCGGTCCAGCAGATTTTAAGTTACACTCCAAAAACTGAAAATTGTTACGCCTATCTTGATGATATCATCATTGATAGTGAATGACAATCAATTCCGTAAGTAGCAAGGGTCAGTAAAAATGGTGAAAAAAAATTTTACCTAAAAAATTTTAACTGACAAATACCAAAAAGTGTGAAATAACTTGTCGAAGTCGGTGCCATGCGCACAATATTGTGATAAAAGGTACCTAATTTTGAACTATCACGGTATCGATTTCAACAAGTTATTTCACACTTTTTGGTATTGAAGGCGCTTTCATATTGTTTGCCACAATTTTTTTACCTAATTATGTTACACTATTGCAATTTCAAATGTATGTGTACCGTACCACGTTCATACCTTTGCCAAAACTGATCGTAAGAGACGAGAAATTCCGATATTTAGGTGGTATCTACCACCCAGGTGGTATCTGCCTCTTGTCGAAGAGGCCATCTTGCTTGGTACAAGCAAGCTGCTACGAAACAAGAAGGAAGCAATAGTGCACAAACATTACTATATTCACTGTAGGTATATGTGGGATAAAAACGGCATACCCCTTTTTTACTTACTACTTACTAAGATGGCGCAGTGGGCTTTGTTGGTGTGCCTTGGTCTCAAGGGACAGCAAAAGACGTCATTGCTCTATGCATTGTGCAGTTTCTCGCCAGTTGACACGCACGTGAGGTAGCGTAGGTCCTTCTCCACCTCATCTGACCAACGGTATGTGGGGCGACCAACTGGCATAACCCTAAACAAAATATACCTATCTAATATGATGCATAAAGAATTTAAAACAACATAACTTTAAAAAAAAAACACGTGTATTACAAATTTACAGTAATATTTTATTAAAGGTCATTTTTGTTTATTTTTAACTGAAGTGTTTAACGTGACATGTTGGTAGCTCCGTAAGCTCAGTCAAGACCATGCCTTCGCAGTGCAGGGTCCCAGGTTCGATTCCTAGCAGGGCAAATAATTGTGTGATGAGCAGAATACTTTTGTTGGATCTCGAGCTTTGGATGTTGTGATACAGTTTTGGATGTTGTGAATTCTAGTGCGGGGTATGAGTAACGTTTGAATTATGAATTAACGTTAGATCATCCAAATTTGAACCTTTCATATATGCTACAAACCGTATAAAACTGCCTATTGGCGATGGTATAGGTAGATCTAAACTCCAACCACACACATAGGTACATACATATAATATAATATGGAACAACATCCACACAAGGTCATCAGGCTCTAAGAGGCAGCTCTCAGGCAGAGCCAGTAATATGGTAACCGAACGACTGATATACATACCTAAAATACATATAGCCATCCAGACACAGGCCAAAAATACATGTACATGCACATAAACGTTTAACATGTCCGAGGAACTCTGGACCAGCCAATCGGCCAGCTAAAGCGTGAACTCTGCGTAATATATGCCTATTACTCGTATAACATGGTATTAAAATGACTCGTTACCCATTGTGCTCCAAAACATGAAAGGCTTTGTCCAAGTAATTGTGTCCAGTAGAGTAGGTACCTACGTCCTTGACCCTGGTTAAAACCCACATCATTGATAATAATGGCGTTTGCACTCTTTTTAACACTGTTTGTCCATTTAGAGCAATGTCTAGTACCTTGTTGCGTTACACATGGTTAATTGATCTAGAAAGTTAAACAGGTTGAGTAAGTCGTAAAGAAGTCAAGAAACCTCGCTTCTAATAAGAACATACGATAGTATAAACACTTTAATTACAGATATTTAAATTTAGTTTTGCTCTAGGTTTGAGTCATATAACACTGTATGTAGGGTGTTTGATAAGGTATGTAGGGTTAATAAAACGGGATTAACTTTAGACTTACGCGTTGTCACGATCGACAATTGTCTCGGCTTCGTCCGGAAGCTACGAATAAATAATATCAGGAAGAGTAACTGCCTTAAAATAATGACACAATAAAAGTCGTGCTAAATCAATAACATCGTTCACGCCGCTATGACTCAGCTGTCATAGTAGACGTTACAGCACGCGCGTGGACCAATCCCTGCTTTCCTTCTGAAATTCAAACCAATCACCGAACCTGTCTATTTGTAACCTTGGAAGTAATTCGTATTTGGAATCATACGTCGTTTTGGTTTGAAGGACCACTTTTTGTGTGAAATTTGTTCTGAGTTATGCTTCCTGACATTATTTCTTCGTAGTCCGGAAGCCTTCTTCAGTCTTGAGATCCTTTAATGATTCGTCGTTGCGATCGTCGACGAGCTCACCGAGTCATATTCTTACGAGATATCGCCCTTGTTCAAAAGGTTATTTTTCCAACGTTCCTTGCCATCTTTGTTGTTTCACGGATGTTGTCAGAGATGCAACGATGTTTCATGTGATGTGAAAGACATAAACATTCTAACTGTTGTCTCTCAGTTTATCTATGAAAATCTAATGTACTCGTATGTAAAAAAAACATTAGCAGTTTTGATAAAAGGAGTGATGCTCATTCCATCAACACGCGAAATAAGCACAAGCTATCCGTACATGTAACGCGTCTCCACAGAATAAGTCATTATTTTATGGGACAATGTATACGATTCTATAATAAAGTTCCCAATGTTATCCGAGATTTGCCTATTAATAAGTTTAAAATTACTATTAAAACTAAACTCTGTCAAAAAGGTTATTACAAAATTTCAGATTACTTGGAGGATAAAACAGCTTGGGACTGATCACTCCAGGATCTACCTACTCGTGTACTAAGATGTCAAAGTGTAGCGTGTCTTGCCCTACTGATACCATTATTATGTTCTCTTTTGTAAGGCAACACACTGGAGCTAATATTTGTAGTACCTAAGTAAAAACATTGTAAAAACATCTATATAAAAAGAATGGCCCCGAGTTTTTTTGCCGCTTCTTCTCGGTAGGCTCTATATATTTTGGAACGCGGCGGTAGTCTTTAAAGTACATTATAATGAAAAATTGACGTTCATAAGCGCGTCTTTGATGCCTAAATTGAATAAATGATTTTGACTTTTGACTTTGACTTTGACTTTCGTCTTAGAGAATCCTACTGCAGGATCTTGAGTGCGGGTGAGTGCGGTGCGCTCGTCGTTGCGTTACGACTCACACTGATAATACAACGACAACTCGTAAGTCTCACGTTAATCCCTTTTTATTAACAAATTAACAATTAACGTGTTTCAATAACATTGTATGTAGGGTCATTAAACTAACGTATCCAAGTCCATAACCATATATCGTTTGTGATAGTGATTTTAAATAAACATTGTCCCGGCTTTAAATTTACATTGTTCAGTGATCTCTCAATCGAACGAGCCAACTAAGGGAAAATACGCCGAATCACTTCAGAGACTACTGAAATTGACGTCATTAGGGTGTGGTTGCACATGCCTAAGGCCTAAAGCTTAAAGGCATAACCGAAAGAAAGCTGATTTGAGGAAATACGAATAAAGCCCTAGTATCTCCGTTGGAAGATAATAACAGTAACTAATAAGATGAATTAATAATAAACATGTATTATAAAGCATTCACTTGTATGACAGAATTACCTAATTAGGAGCGGAATAAAACTTGACAAGAATCAACTTTAGAAATGGGATATTTACCATATAACATACCATGGCATACATAGTGAATATCCCGTTTCTAAAGTAAATTCTTGCATTAATGACCATGCCAGATTACAAACTTAATACCTGACAAATCTATACAAACTATGGGCGTTACTTAGATAGATAGATAGAAAACACTTTATTTATTAAACACATTAATCACTTAATACAAAATATATATATATAATGACTAATGACGTTATTTAGTAGTGCGCAAAGGAAAAATGTTCTGCGTCGTACTAAGTGACGTTATTTATATTTAAGTATCCTTTATAAGTAAGGCCGTGCAAGTCTAAACTGTTTGGGTTAAATTCTGTGTCTTGAACAACTCACGGTTAATTCTTACTTATGTTTTGGTTGCTTTTTAGGAGTTTTTATATTCTTCTTAGATCTCTCTTACTTCATTGTCATTTCGGTTCGTTTTATCCATACGAAAAGTTAAAGGAGCTAGCGCTAAATATCAATCAGAAATAATACTAGTCAATAATCAACCTCAATGTTCTCGTCGGAAAAACATATAAATATCTTCGAAATTGCTCTTTCATTGCATGTAGCCAATTCATGTGTAGACTTTTGGAGGTAAGTTACCAAACCAGGCCTTGAGTTTATTGTATTCAAATTTGAAAACCACAAAATAGCCATGATATTTATCATACTAGACAGCTGTTTACCGAACATACGCGTCATAAGAAATGATATGTGTGACCGAAATGGGAATGCGTAAGCCACTGACATTCGAATATACAACTGTAACATACTAAATATAGCTGATGCCCGCGCCGCCAGAGCCCTTCGGGAACTTCTTTTAAATTTAGGATTTATAAATATCCTATGATCAGTCTCGGCTTCAAATAGGATCACTGCCTATCTTCCTATTGATGTCGTACAAGTCGACTAAGGGATAAGACAGGGTACACTATATTTCCTGGTCTCTAATATGTGGTAGATTCATGTTAATGTATTCATTGTTTTAGTTTTAGTACTTAACTAGCTGCGTTCCGTGGTTTCAACCGCGTGGTGTTGGATGATGATGATGACAATGAAAAGTATAATGCCGAAGTTACTCCTTATAAAATCATATATCTGTCAACGAAAGTCCAGTAAAAATCCGCCCAGCCGTTTCAGAGATTAGCCGGAACAAATAAGCAGACAGAAGCACAAAAATATAAAAATCATTTTTTATGTCTTCCTCTTCCTGTCCTTATCCCATTCTAAGTGGGGTCGGAAAAATATTTTTTTATTTTTTTTCCTCCATTATGTCCTGTTGCTCGTCATCTCAACACTCACACCTTTTGTGCATACATATCATTCTTCATGCAGTCCACCCATATTTTCTTCGGCCGTCCTCTACCTCTATATCCATCCACATTCGTCTTCAATACAGTCCTAATCACATGACCTTCATGCCTCCTCATGACATGCTCATACCAAGCTAATCTGTAACTCTTATGCCCGTTTTCACCAACTTTTTAGATAACACCTAAGCCAGCTAGGTAACACTTAGCAGTACAAAAATGTCACCCAACTTGGCTCAGGTGTTACCTAAAATGTTGGTGAAAACTAGTGTAAATCTTTTCTATCTCTGGCGCCTTTCAAGCTGCCTCTGATATACTGATTTCGAATCGTAACTATTCTAGTAAGTACCGTAGTAGGTAAGTACCTTAATATATTAGTGAAACTGTTAATTTGGAATTACAAACAGACACTTCAACTTTATTGATCAACTGTATAGATAGATAGATAGGTTCAGTTCAAACGTTTATATCAGGGTGTAAAAGTGATGAGGGTAGGGACAAATGTAGTTGAACATACAGCTGATGAAAAGGATCACACATGTACAGAGGTACTCGTAAATAGGTCGCTCCGTTGTCCTTTGACATGAACATCACTAGTGTCATCAGCATTAGCATCCCCAGTAAATCTGTGGTCATCATCTAACTCGTACCATAATTGAACGATTGCTTTGTATCAATTTTATTGCGTTATTTCATCACATTCAATCAAATATGATTTTATTCTTCGTGATGTCATTCTTTAATAGAAGTACTATTCTCATGCCCAATTGGTATAAATTGCACGAATAAATTAACAGTGATTGAAAATGACAGTTTACGAATTGTATGATGACAGTACTTGCGGTATACTTGTGCTTACAATTAAGTTGATGATGAGCACATCTTCGTTTGAACTGTCTTATCTGTTGATTGAAATATTACCGAAATTTTTGTGATTCAGATATTATTGTTTAATTGATTTTTATGTTTCTTACTAAACACAATGATAAAGATAAGTAATTTGGTATCGCCCGGTTTAGATAATACCTGAAGAAAAATCCTTTCGAAGCATAAACCAACGTAATCAATGCAAGAGGTAAACTAATAAACGCAGTTTATTATACGGACCCATATCACTTGTTGTGAATTTTGAGACTTCGCCAGGACATGTCTTAATTTATTACATCTATATTTATTTCTAAAGTCTTTTTATTTGCTGTATTTAGTGTAGGTACTATTCTTGATAGCAATGCAGTGTAGGTCTGAACGGCTGTAACACTACAACACGTACTGAAAGATGACAAAGCTTTTATACAAAGTTGTTCTCTTTACCTGTTCATTGTAAAATACAAGAAAAGTATGTACCTACAATCATTATATTCGTTATCTTTACATACAAAAATTGAGAAGGCAGAGCTTAGATCGTGCACTGTTCTATTCTATCTACTATTTTTTTTATTCATCTTTTTTCACTAGACAACCGGACTAATAACCGAACAACTGCTACTAGAGAGTATCAATAGTTCGGTGCTTTTTATCAACCGGACTATTGCTACTGAAAAGTTGCACTAGTTCGGTCAACCGGACTAACAACCGAACTACTGCTACTAGAGAGTATCAATAGTTCGGTGCTTTTTATCAACCGGACTATTGCTACTGAAAAGTTGCACTAGTTCGGTCAATTGGACTAACAACCGAACTACTGCTACTAGAGAGTATCGATAGTTCGGTGCTTTTTATCAACCGGACTATTGCTACTGAAAAGTTGCACTAGTTCGGTCAACCGGACTAACAACGGAACTACTGCTACTAGAGAGTAGTAATAGTTCGGTGCTTTGTACCCACCGGACTATTGCCACTAAAAAGTTGCAATAATTCGGTCAACCGGACTAACAACCGAACTACTGCTATTAGACCCAAACATCAAATTAATATTATGACCGTGCAATTTCTTGTGCGTGTATAGGTATGTGATTTGGTGAGTATAGGTATGTTTGTTACACCTTGGACGGATTTTGCTCAAACTTGTGATGCAGATAGATTATAGATAATACCAGGGATAACATACTTATAGACTTTTTAATTTTATCAAGATGCAACTGATAACTCTTGAGTTAAATAGTATAGGTTCTTATCATCTTCGATTAGTTGTACTGCCGTTAGCTTACGTATTTTCACATTTTCTTATTAAAATAATAATACGCGTGGTATTGTACACATACCGAATTTTTTTAGGCATACCTACCTAATAATTGCAAGCGAATTTTAAATTGAATTTCAGCTTTCGGTGAAGATGACATCATGAGGACAGATTTCACATGTCGTGACTTTACTCTGTGGCCCTAGCACGAATAACTGCGTAAGCGTATTACGTTACATTTTTTCTTTCATGTGAAACAGTACACTGTCATTTATCTAGGGCAACTGTGAAACAAACTGCCGTGTGATTCTGTAAGAGCAAACATCGTTGCATCTTTGACAACATCCGTGAAACAAATGACGAGATGACAAGAAACGTTGGAAAAACAACCTTATATACAAGGGCGATATCTCATAAAGTATTTGACATCGGTGAGCTCGTCGACGAGCGCAACGACGAATCATTACAGCCGTGTGATTCTCTAAGAGCTAACATCGTTGCATCTTTGACAACATCTGTAAAACAAATGACAAATGACAAGAAATGTTGGAAAACAAACTTATTTACAAGAGCGATATCTCCATAAAGTGTTTGACATCGGTGAGCTCATCGACGAGCGTAACGACGAATCGTTAGAGAATCGCACGGCAGAGTCGCACGGCTGAAGGGCGACACGTTGACGTTTACGATACGAATTCTTTTTCGCAAATTGTTTGTGTACTGTGCACCCGTGAACTGGTAGTTCTATGCCGGCATGATTTTGGCTAAACCTAGTTCTAACCTAAGAAAAGTAGCTCCAGCAGTATAAAACCATGTGTAACCGCAGGTCGGCTTTTAGCCGTAACATTGTTTTCAGACTAACTATTGACCAAACTGTTCTGTCGCAACTACGCCTGTTTTTCAGTTAAAAGTACTTTGGAATAGTTATGAGCTTTGACTTCAACATATACACTACATATTGATAATAAAATTTATTAATTTAAATTATTTCATAATATAAATGTTTGGCGGTTAAACCTACTAAATCTTCTTCTGTAGTTCCATAAGAACTTCGCATCTTAATTTAAAAATATTGGCAATAAACACCGTTCCGTTCTAGATTTTAGTTTGGCACGCCATTGCATTGTTCAGCGTGTGTTATCGAACAAACACAGAAATGTGTGCTATAAGGTAATAACTGTATCTCAAGATACAATGCTGCCAAAACTTAATGCTACATCTGTTTTAGCAGATCTTTGAGCTACTTTTACAACAGAGCGATGACGTTTGCAAAGATGACAATACGTTTTGTTTCGTACGTAGGTAGCTCACCTTTGTTATCTATCTGGGACACAGCGACAAACCCGTTGACTTTCTACATTATTATCCTTGCAACGTTTGGTCTAAGCCAAATAACTACGAGTACAAACGGTGCTATTTATAAACGCTACATAAATTCAAATAAATGTTTTATTTTAGTTATATACTCGTTTATATGAAATTGGCGTTTTATATGGAAAAATTAAAACGAAAAACAGAAACTTTAATAAATTGAAGTAAATAGAACTTTCGCCATTTTATAGGATAAAGTTCAGTCACAGTTTTTTTTTAAATTGATAGAGCAGGGATCAATTAAATCTTTGAAAGCGGTTTGGACAGTCCCATTGAATTTTGTTTTTCATTGTAAGAAAAATTAAATTGTCCAAATGGCTCAAAATGTGGTAATCTGTTGGAGCAAGGTCTGGGGAGTATGATAGGTGTCGGAGACATTCCAATCGCAGCTCCTCTAATTTAATGGCCATCAGTGTGTGGCTTAGCGTTGTCCTAAAGCAGCAGTGGACTACAGCAATTGACCAGTCTCCGAGACTCGCTATTCAACAATAGCAAGTTTTTCCATCACGGTTTGCAATGTTTGACAATACAGATTTGCCGTAATCAGCTGGCCACATCTTAATAAGTTGTAGTTTTTTATATCAGCACTGGGCCACCAAACACCAGTACCATTCTCTGATTCAACTTTCGCTTGGGACAGGATTTAGCCTATCCTCCGGGGTTTAACCGCTATGATGAGCGTTTCCGATTGTCGTATAGGATCCGTTTTTCATCACAAGTAACAATACGATTCAAAATTCCCTCGATATTGTGACGGTAGAACAATGTAACGTAACACTCAATGCATGATTATTTTGTATTTTTCCTCTGACGTTTGATTCACTCAACTCATGCGTTAAACATTTATCGAGCTTTTAAAATTTGTTTCAACTGAATTAAAATTGTTTTGTCACTCACACCGAAACCTGCTGCTAACTCTGACCTGGTTTGTGATCGTTCTGGTTCCACAACCACCTTTAGTTCTTCGTTGTCAACTAGGGTCTCTGAGGTTTGTTCCGTAGATCAAAATTCTGAACAAAACCGTTGGAACAAAAATGTACTGTATTTTCTTTTACAGTCGCTTCTGATAAAATAATACAAGATTAAATCCTTCGAGGTGTTTCTGCAACGTAGGTGCCACGATAGAACTCGTATTCGTAAATAATGCGATATTTTAAATTTCTCATATAGTGAACAGACTGATGTAAATAAAAAAACCGAATGGCGTAAAATGAATCACTAAATTTGAAACACAAATACACATGCCGGTATAGAAATTAATTTTAATTTGAAATTTCTAGCTAAAAGCCATATAAGATCAAAGTTACCATTTCGACAGACCACACCAATTTCAAACGATCTAATAATTTACAGTAGGCTATGTATACATGTTGTAGTGTAGCATACCTCACCCGTGAATAATAATCGCGTAATGTGGGTGTTGTGCCGATCCCTTCGGGAATGTAATATGTAACAGCGGGATTATAAGTAGGTATTAATTAGCAGCGCCTCACAGCGCCGTTCGCGTGTGATTTTGGACTATACCACGGTACAAAAAGAAGTCAAGGTCATCTTTTTCATATAATAATTTGCAAGTATATCTATTGTACTAAGGCAATAAAAATCAGGCTTGTTTTCGATACTATTTTCACAAATATACAGTTAACATTAAGTACTCCATGCATAATCCAATTATTAGTGTACCTACAACATTATATTCTAACTTCAGTAAATGCAATGTTTTGTACATGAGCATTTATTATGAAATATCGGTTCTTTCCCCGTTCCTTTGGGACACATTGGTGTAGCCGTAACAAAGATCTATTTTTAAAGCTTTTCTCTCTTATACTTACTTACCTACTACTCTCATTATATAAGAATGCAAGCAACACAAACGGTTAATAGCTACAGTACAAGTTCTATGAGTACACGTTGAATCTCCCACCACTCCTATTCGTTTGATCAATATATACTGAGCATTTCTGTAAGTATATAAATTGAAAGAAATAAGTAACCCTGGCAAAAATTATGCGTTAACTAATTGCATATTTATATGAATAATCAGTATTTATTAGGTATTTACTAAATGTACAACCTATATATCTACTTTTTAGCAAAGCTCCAGAAGCGACATATTTTGGGGATCCAGTGCTAAACCTGTAAAAAATAAACAGGATTGATTCATGAACTTCATGAATTGATTCATTAAACATGATTGATTCATGAGCTTCACCAATTGATTCAATAAGCATGACTGGTTCTTCCCTCCGTGTTTTCGCTCAGTAGTCTGTTACATCAATGTAAGTTCGAAACTTTTAGACGTACTGCATTGATTTTTATATAAATGTCATTTCATATCTTACGGGGAAGAGGTAATTACATTAGAAAAGTTTTCTAACCTGATAGCTGCGCCAACTTAGTTGGCCAACTAACAAGACGGTATTATGCAGTCGTAAGAATAAACTCCGCTATCTAGCCTTTGTTATTTAAAAAAAGTGAATAAAAATAAAAATACTGAACGTATACCTAACTATAACTACAATACGTATTATGTAGTTTTGTTGGTGGCTACGGAATACAGCTAAACACTGTGTGAAATTACGAAACGGACTTTGAAGAAACTTGACTAATTATTATCGAAATACAAGATAATTTTATCCCATAAAACAATTCTTCTGGAATTAAAATGTTTTTCTACCGACTTCACAAAAAAGGACTCAATTCCTCTATTTTTTTTAAAGTTTGTTACCTCATAACTTTCGATAGGGTGAAGCAATTCTTTTTTTGTTTGAAAGCTGGTGCTTCCCGTGTGGTCCCATTTAAATTTCATCAAATTCGGTAGTTTTTGAGTTACACTCCAATAACTGATTTTTACCAAAGTAATAGAATGGAAGTAGGTTTTAAATTTTTCAAATTTTATTGCACTTGTAAGTAAAGTAACTACTTGACGGATTTCTGCTCAACTAACTTAAATTTTAAGTCATGTTTTATTACTCCAAGTTATCAGAGTGCTAAACAAGACCGCGTTGAAGACTAATTTTTATGAGTAGAATAACAGTTAATAGCAAAACTTTTTTCAATGATTTTTCTCTCAAGAATTTTTAATAAGTCAGATGGCGCAGGCTAGTGTGTGCGTCAGGCGCTAATGGTCTATGATTCGAGACCCATTCAATTCAGAGTCTTTTAAAACTTTTTGGTGTTCTTTTTTTCATTTTTTAAAACCATATAAATTTATTTTGTGATAAAAATAGCCTGTACTGTTATATTTCTTTATATATATAGAAACACTATAGAATATTGTAGAAAAAAGAAGTCTGCGATTCACTCAAAGCTTGGTAAAAATAAACTTTAATGTAAATAATGAAATACATGTTATTTTTAATACATGACAAATCGCCACGTGTGTATATACCCTCGAAGGGGTAGACAGCGGTGTTGTTAATCACCTACGTTTCACCAGAGGGATATTTTTTTGGTCCTATGTAATAGGGGGGAGCCTATTGCCATCTACGGGCCAATGTTGTAGACTCCGGACTGCTATTAAGAATTTCTTTGTCAGAAAAACCCAATAACTTTCAAACCCAGGTCCTCGAGTATCCAAAGCGACGCGCCCACCACTACACCAAGACCACGCGAGTGAATCCGCTGGCGGGTCATAAAATACGAGTATAATGTATACCTACCTATATAATTGTGTATTGAATAAATAATGGGCTTCACATTTTTTATATTTATTTTACTTTATAACTATTATTATTATGAATACAGACTAGGAAACACATATTATGATAAGTAATATAAATTCACAACAGCTACAAAAAAACCTTAAGTGCGTACTTAAGTATGTATCAACAGAATTAAATGCTGCCTTAAAAACTTAAATGAAAAATTATTCATGTCAAAACATACATTAATTAGTACTCAGTTGTAAAACATACATTGTTTTTTAACGACCAATCCTTTTTAATTAAACGATGGCACGAACGTGTTGGCATCAAATAAATAGATAAATACGATATAATATTACTCGCTACTTATCAATATCTATTTATTTAAAACAAGAATTTACAAACATTCAACGTTTAAAATAAACTGTGATTCTATTAGAACGTCAACCAATTTAAATTAGGTACTTAGTAACAATTAGACAATATTAACAATTTTACTTAGAGATGACGGCTGTTATTCTGGGTAGTGACTTTATTTCCTTAGTGAACCGGCAGTAGTCCTTTTAAAATTACTTAATGCCAATTATTAATTTCCACATACTGTATGTGAGTACTGCCAAAGTCGTCATACCGACAAAAACACGATTTTGCCTTAAAATGCATAGATCAATACAACTTCGTATTCCTTGATATTTAAATTTGCTGACTGTACATACCGTTAGCACGACAATTCTTAATTGAATGTAGAAATAATTTGTTATATATATTTATATAGTAATTATTGACGTTCACAAAGCCACTGTTATTAAATGATTTTGACTTTATCTTTGATGATTCTTCTTTTATTTTGTTAACCTTGAAACAACTGTATAATGCCATTTGTATTGCTATAGGTTATTACTTGCATTACGTCAACGCATGTCGTATTAACTATTATTCTCCGTGCATTATAATAATAAATGTACCATATTTCATTATGTAGTCAGGAACGGCATTGTGAAGATTTTTCAAAATTAAATGACTTAGCTTTTGTCTCTCTTTAGTATATGAATTTAAAAAACGACGCATGCATGGTTTAGACATTAGATGCGTTATTGAGTTTGATACACCCTACAGTTTTTAAACATGTTATACCTATATATTTAACCTCATGGTTTTGATAAAAGTTGTGTATGCAACGGCACATAATTTGGTATTAAAACAACTCAAAGAGATTAGGTCATCTGACAATTGCATAAGTAACTATTTACGTCCTCTATCAAGTATCTTATAACACATCATTATCTTTAAAGAAACATTATAATCTTCTTCAATGGTGTGTTCGATTGATCGACTCTTTAACATTCATAGAACGAAGTTAAAGATAACTAAATTACTAGTAAACACTTCATCTAATTTTACTACAGATAAAATTTGACAATCGTCTAATGCTTTAAACAAATTTTACGCATCTACAAAAGCGTGATATTGATACTTCTGAGTTTAATAAAAACTTGATAACTTCACATCTAGAAAAATTTTCCTCTAGCTAGACTTTTTCTAATAAACGTCAATACTGCATTAACGTACTTACTGCTCAGACCTTAAATTAATACGCTGACCAGCATGCGTACAAAACACAACTGAAACATAGGCACATATACGAATGAATACTGATAGTGACTAAAGTGACTCCAGAAGACGCTCAATTTACAGGTGAGTACGCGGCTTTGATGGAATCTAAAGCGTTTTGGATCGACTTGGGATTACAAGCGTTTCCGTCTGCATATGCCTCGCTACAGCCGATGTTGCCGAAACATTGCTTTTGCTGTGCTTTGTTGTTGGACATTCCACAGCAAGAGAGAATGGCTGCGCTACACATACTAGGGGCTGGGACTCTGGCAGCGTCTGCAACTGGAGCCTCCTCAAGAAATTTAGGAGCCAGAGTTGTGATCTGAAAATAAAAAAATAGGAGTTCTAAACACAAAATTCGTCGACGTATTATATTATACAGCTGTGTAGGTTTCGCAAACGAGGAGTATGATCCTGTTTAGAAACAAAGTAGACGCTTAGAGTGTAGGCGCTGAATAATTTATAAACCATTTGTAGTACGCATTTGGATATGTAAAATATTTTTTACGAAAAATACAAAGCCAAGGTCTATGCCCATTTATGACAATGATGTTTCACCATTCGGTAGCTAAAAGGACAAATTATCTATGAACGTTTTACAATTGTGCTTAGCCTTCACCGAGTTTATTTGTCACGGTTGCCATCTACCATAGGCAATTGACGATCACGGAATCAGAAAGTGGAAACGATTAGTGGAGGCATATATTTTACAACTAACTATTAGGCCATTACCGTATATTATACGTGAATAGATAGTACAGCAATATTTATACATATGGGAAAACACTACTTATAAAAAAAAATACAGGATATATTTATAGAGAATATTACATATTATTTTTGCGGTCGAATATTATTATAATTCAAAATTCAAAATTCAAAATTCAAAAATTATTTATTCAGTTTAGGCATCATAGACACTCTTATGAACGTCAAAATTTTTAAATGATTCTACCGCTGTCTTCGGAAAAGAACCACCGCCGAGAAGAAGCAGCAAGAAACTCGTGGGCCATTATTTTTTCAAGTCTTTGTACATTGAGGTTACATATGAGTAGTATTAAAATAACAAATTTATTCAATAGTTCGCTACTAGGCAGAAGTGGAAAGCTTCCAGGCATCTATGTCTTCTAAGTAGTGACTCAATTTATAATAGGCTTTTTTCATTAGTATATTTTTGACACGTAACTTGAATTTCCCTTCAGGATCTCAGTAATGGCCTAAGAAGGACTTATTTTTAGTTTTCGTGAGTCTAAATTTAGATACAGCTATCCTATCCTTATTTCTAGTATTAATATTATGCATATCACTATTTATTCTAAACTTCTTTATATTTTTACGAACGTACATTATATTTTCTAGGATATACATTCTCATCAATATCATTGGTCCTTACAATTTAATTCTAGCACCTTAATATCTGGTTTTATTAACACCAGAAAACAAAATAGTATAAAAAAAAAATTGTTTTGGATTAGAGATTCCATAGGGATAGTGATGTTTTTAGTTTTTAAAATAGCTAATAGCAAAATATACTTACAGAAGCCTGAACACTGCCGTGCTCAACATTAGGGGCAGGTCTCTTCATTAATTGCTTTGGTACAATTGGATCAAAGGATATGGGTCTAGAACCATCACTTCCATCTTCATAATCGCTATCTTTTGAGACTACTACACCCCAAATTCTGTTGGGATCCATGTCCTTTTCAGAGATCCTTTTAGTAACGTCCACAGTTGAGCCATTTTCGTTTGTTTTTGGAGGGTTGCATGGCGCTTGCTGTATTTGTGGATAATATGGGACAGGGTATGGAATGTAAATAGGCTGCGGTGGTGGAGGCGGTGGAGGAGGACGGCGAATGTACGCCAAAATATCCTCCAAAGTTTTAGATATCTGCTGTAGTAGCTGATAGTCGTTTCTGTCGTATTCTCTCCTCTCGGGATAGTAAGCGGGAGAGGGATAATCGTATCCGTAGTTCATTTGCCAGCGTCTTCTTCTATGTCGTCCTTCAGAGTTGTGTCTTCTTAGAGTCTCTTCTTCATTTTCTAATATCTCTCCGTCAGTTCGATCTCCGTAGTGCCGGGCGTTGACCAGCACCAAGCATAATAGCACTCCAAATAGCAACGTTAGTTTATTCATCTGGAAAAACCATTATTGTGTCATTATTGGTACAGTTACCTTCAATATTATCAATGAGTACAGAACTGAGGGCGCCGTTTGCTGTTACGCCTTAATATTTATCTACATATAGGAATAATAATGCTATTTTTAAATATCTTTGAGCGAGCTACGCCCGGTCAAGCAATTTGTTGAATTATTGCTTGAATGTAACATAATGGCAAGATGCAGTTATATACTTTTTGACGCTGTTTTTACTTGCAAACAGGTGCCTAACAACTAATTACGTATATTGATTCTGAACGAGGTTTTCTTTAAGAACGTTTTATGAATAACTATTATTGTCAGTGTGACATTATTCAGTTGAGTTTATAATCATCGTATCTTGAATATGTAAACTCTGACCAGGTCAAGTTGACATTTACTCAGACAAACACGAAAAGCCGGTTATTATCAGAAAATCGTAATTTATACATAGAAAAATCGGCCCCTGAGATGAAGCAATAGAGAACAACAGAGACATATACATATGACTCAAATAAATTATATTTTTGGGTGAACTTGTGTGTGATTGACGGCAACATTAGCCGTTTGCTTTTATAAATATCGGTCAAACCAGATCACAATAATATATCATAGAGAATGTCTGTTTGCATCTTCAACCTATATTGGTCTAAAGCTTGGAAGAATAATTAGTATGTAAAATTGTTTAACCGATTCTACTAATTTATGTATTTAATAATAAATTTTAGAGACATTTTGACCTTGCTTTTTCTTAAATTTTCTTAAAAACAAAACAAAAGTAAACCTAGGTAGGTACTTGTTTATGTGGACGATTCATCCAATGGAATGAATTTAGTGCTTATGTGAAGCCACGGGACGTAGCCAGTATTTTATAACACTTCACTCAGATATATTTAGATGAGAGCTTAAAAAATACTTCGATATAATCAATAATGAATGTCATTTAAGAATTTCGATTGGTTTGTACCGAACAAAACGAGGAAGACGAGAAAACCGGTTATTGTCTAGAACACGGTCGATCCTCTTTATTATAGCACTGATGATACCAAACATCTTGTATAATTCTTCACTTTCACCAAAGTGATAATAAAGATTCAATCGTAGTAGATAGGTACTTAACTAGATATGCGGATATTACAACTGTACTCGTATAGCTACTCCAAACATCTCAAGTGTGACCATGTACATCCATATCTAAAAGAAACGCACCTTATATGTATATCAGATCGTCGGTGAAGTATAATCCTTTTCACAAACAGTTTATTGCGTTCGACACACAATTTTCCACGAACTGATTTCCGATCAAATTGATTTTATTAACACTATTTAAAAAAATGCGCGTGCGTTCTTAGCGACAGTTCGTTCGTAACTAACCACAGATTACAGCGTAACTGATGCGAAGCTAAACGAGTATGGCACGTTAGACCATGGCACTGAATCGGCTGCGCCTGACTCCTGACTACCCAGACGACCATTATTTATATGTACATTATGCATGTACAGTATAGGGATATATTGGTTCGAGAATAAATACCTAATGATAAGAATCGAATGTAAATAGTTTGTTGTACTCGTAGCGTACTCGGAAACGGTATCGTACGGAAATTGATGACGTAATAAAATATCGAAAATAAAATGATATAAGTGAACAAGTACGTTTTTTTTTTTTTTTTTTTTTTTAATCTTTATTAAAGAGCTTAATCACATTAATTTATAGCGATTATGTCGCTCTAATTATGCTAGATCCAGAAACCATTACACATCATTACACTAATTAACAAAATATTATTTACTTAATTATTATCTAGTCGGACTGATCTGAAGAGAAAATTATGTTGTACAGCTTAATTAATAATTGCACTTCATTGGAATGAGGATTTGATAAAATAATATTGCAGTCAGCAAAGTCTTTTAAAATATCAGAACACTTGGCAATGCGAAAGGCGGCGTTGCGGACACACTCCATCAAGACGTGCATTAAGTCCTCGGGAACACCGCATTGGTGACAGTTCGGTGAAGGGACTTTACCCATGAGAAAAGCAAACTTTCTAGATGGGATGTGTCCAGAACGGAGCCTCATGATCACTACTGCATCTTTTCTAGATAATTTGTGATTGTCAATCCATGGAATTCTAAGGGGTTGAGGCTGGACAGTTTTATACCAAATACCTTTTTCTCTAGAACGTAAATCAAAATATTCCTTCCACAATTTGTAACATTGCTTTTTAATCAAACAAATACAATCTGAATAATAGGGAAGTATGTTATATTCAATGCCATCAGAAATAGCTTGTCTAGCCATGAGATCTACTCGTTCATTACATTCAACACCACTGTGTGACGGAATCCACTGCAACTTAATAGATTTAGAACTAGATGTTAGCCCGGATATACAGTCCAGAACTGTATAGGCTATCGGTGTGCCTCGGAGACCCAAGGTACACCTAGTCAAATGCTGGAGCGCGCTTTTCGAATCTGTGAAAATAACAATGCTATTTTGTGGTAATGTCACCGCGTAAGAAAGTGCTTCGCATATCGCAATAAGTTCCGCTTCCATAATACATATGTCAGTATCTATTTTGAATTGCAAACCAAGGTTACACTGTGGATCAAAAAATGCTGAGCCAGTTCCCTCTCTATCTTTGGACCCATCGGTAAATAATTTATAGTACGTTCCATACTGCCGGTTAATGAAATCTAAACATGTTAACTTTAAAGTAGAAGTCTCATAATGTCGTTTAGCTCTGGACAAATTGGGAATATTTAAATTAACTATATTACTTAAATCTATGCTGCTAATCCAAGTATTCATAGCAAACATGCCTAATTGCCGACTACAATGAATACGAATGTCAGACAGGTGTTCATACATAGTTAACAATAACGGCATCTTCTTGTTACGCCAGTATCTATTATCTTTAAACTGTAGTAATTCATGGATTAAAGTAATCGTAATATTATTTTCTTGCGACTTAGCCTTTAACAAAAATTTACCTCCTAAATAAGTTCTTCGTACGTGCAATGGAGGGAGACAGAGTTCACTTTCCATTGCGTGTATGGGAGTTGTTTTAATGAATCCTCCAATCACCCTTAGCGCCTGATTTTGTAGTTTATCTAGTTTATTAATATACTTTTGACAGCTGGTGTTGTATAAAAAACTTCCATAATCAAGTCTGCTTCTTATAATAGCAATATACAATCTTCTCAAATGTTTGGGATGGATTCCCCAGCTTGAGCCCGCTAGAATTTTAAAAATATTCATAAATCTAGAAATCTTACTTAATAATTCAGCAATGTGCTTATTCCATTTTAATGAACTGTCCAGCCACATTCCCAAGTACTTCACTGAACTTACAACATCTATTATACCACCATTAATATTAAGCGATATTGGTTGTCTATTGATACCTTTCTTAAAGATACATACTTTAGTTTTAGAAAGCGAAATCTCCAAACCTAAATCAATAAGCATACTATGTATTTTGTCTAAAGCTAATTGCAATTCATTGGAGGCATCATTGACGTTTTTACTAGTTATATATAAAGCATAATCATCAGCGTACTGAGTGATTACTACATTAGGTATTTGTTTACAAATATTAAGAGTTGCAATATTGAACAATAAAGGAGACAGAGGGTCTCCTTGGGCTATCCCCTGACCTGTAGATCTGGATAAAATGATTTTATCAACTTGTACACTTAAATATCTTTCCTTCAAAAATGTCCATAAATACTTACATACTTTTGCACCAACACCTAATCGATCTAAATTTAATAATAATGCTGTAATATCTAAATTATTGTAAGCATTTTCAATGTCTATAAAGCATCCAAGAGTAATTTGATTCTTCGAAAAACCTAGCTGTATTCTAGTGGTCAAGTTACTAAGGTTATCAAGACAAGATTTGGTTTTCCTAAACCCAGTAGTCTCATCATAGAAAAAGTTGCCTTTTTCAACCAACCACTCTAACCTGTTTGTCAACATATTGTGGAAGATTTTACAGAAGCAGGACATCAGAGAAATAGGACGCAAAGCTGATATTGACGAGGGGTCACGACCTGGCTTTGGGATTGGTACGATTCTAATCTCACGCCATTGAGAAGGCACAAAACTGAGAGTATAAAATAGATTAAAAAGATTGAGTAAAATAGTGAAGGCACTATCTGGCAAATGTTTAATCATTGAGTAAGAAACATTGTCAACACCTGGAGAAGTGTCTTTATTTTTAACGCATATTTTTAGTTCACATAGCGAAAAAGGAGATTCAATTTTAATATTGTGGGATGAAAAAATAGGAAATTTCGGGCAAACAAAGTCTGGAGTTATACTGTGTAAAAGCTTGCTAGCCATAGATTCGTCAATATAGCTGCTGGATGACCTGTAGCCTTTCAGCCACTTCATTCTACGCCACATCTCATGTACAGATGTAGTCTCATCAATTGAAGAACAGAAATTAGAAAATGATTTTTTTCTAGCCTTTCTAGTGAGTAATTGTGAATTTCTGATTTTGTCTTTTAACTTATCTAAATTATTAGGAGTTGGGTTCTTTCTAAATATAGTGAGAGCTAGGCGTCTTTCCGCAACTATTTTAGACAACTCAGTACTCCAATAAGGTTTGGGTGAAAAATGTTGAGAGGGGTCTTGACTAATTCTATAAAAAGGAATATGAGCGTCAGCAGCTTCATTAATTGTGCTAAGAAATAAATCGTAACTTATCTGCGGCTCATCATTAATTAAATGGAAATTAGAGAATTTAAGCTCAATATATTTACGGTATTCTTCCCAATCGGCCTTTTTGTAGTTTCTTTTCTTAATAAAATGAGGATTGTTAGTATAATAAGAAATGTGAATCTTTATAATCAAGTGGTCACTGCCCAACGACTCATTGGTGACTTTCCAATCCAAATGTAACGCTAAATCAGATGAAGCAGCAGATATATCAGGGGAAGACTCTTGTAACAGTCCATTGACATATTTAACGCGAGTAGCTCGGCCGTCATTTAACGATACAAAATTATTTTCTATCAAAGAGTCAAAAATGTTGTTACCTCTCAGATCAGTCTTACAAGACCAGCTCGGGTGATGCCCGTTAAAATCACCGAGAACTAGTGTTTTATTAGTTTGAAAGGAAAAAATCTCATCCCAATCACTCTGAGAAGTTCGTACGGTTGGTGGACAATAGATAGACATAACATAATGAATATATTTACAGTTAAAAACTTTGATACAAATTACTTCAATGCCAGAATTAGAAAATTGAACTGATACTAATTGAGACTTTATAGATTTGTGAGCAAAAATAGCGACCCCACCGTACGAATCTTCTCGATCATGACGATAAATATTGTAACCACTCAATCTACAATTTATCTCGCTATTTAACCACGTCTCACATATCGCAGCTATGTGAACCTTTTCACTACTTAACAACTGTTCAAATTCTACAAGTTTTGGCCTGACACTTTGTGAATTCCACTGGAAAATGTTTAATTTGTAATTAAAACCCATTATAGTCCGAACATACTTTTAAAAGGCAGATCCCAGATGTACTGCCCCATGGTCGATACTAACCATTCAATAGATAGTGACACTCCTTGAATTATTTTGCTCTTTAAATCTTCCTGAGAGTTAGAAAATAATGCATACAATTTAGAAATCAACTGCCTAAAATTCAAATTAGATTTATATTTCTCTCTTCTCTCTTTTCTCTCATTTAATAAGTGTATCTCACTTTCAGGCTCATTAACAACGTCATTCATCATCGCTTCTGATTCTGAAGATATATCCCAGTTGAACACTTCATCTTCGTTTAGTTTCTTTTTCTTAATTTTCTTCTTCTTTTTCGATTTTTCCTGTAAAGGATGGGAAACATCCATTGGGCACGGCTGTGAAGATGATGGCGCTTGAGGATCGTGGGCTTGGGCTTTATCAAAGCGCGGCGCGGGAGCTGTCCTGGCAACGCTTGCATAGGATATCACGTTTTGTGAATGTCTAGGCTCAGGTACGGACTCAGGCAGCTTGCACGGGGGTTCATTTAAAGTTAGAGGAGGCTGTTCTACACACGTTGTAGGGGGATCAGGGGGAACATACATTTGTACAGCCTTTCTGTAAGAGCAATTAAACTCAGCCATCAAATCCCGAAGGCGCTTCTCTTTTTTAAAAGCAGGGCATGATCTATCCAGCGATATATGATTCCCAGTACAATTAATACACTTAAAAACTGTGGCCTCACAGTTAATATGACCTTTGCCACACTTGGGACACACAACCTTTTTTGTGGGGCAAACAGGCAGGGAGTGCCCGAATCTCCAGCACCTCGAACATTGGGTGACCGGAAATACATACGGATCAACATTAATCTTCATACCGTAAATATATACCCACGCTGGTAAAGAGGGGCCCCTGAAGCCTAGACGCACCGATTCACTTTCTTCCCATCCAGTACTATCCTTATTTCGGCGTTTTAGGCGCTTTACAGCAATTAGGTCAAAAGTGCTTGAGATTACGTCTAACATATCTTTCTCACTCAAATCCAATTCTACGTCCTTAATAACACCATAAGAAATAACAACCTCCATTGGTTTCTGACACCTCCACCCTAAATCTTGCAAAGGTTTACAATTAATTAGTTGTTCAGCGCTGTCTGCACATTCAAACTGTATAAACACTTTATAAGAATTTATATATTTTACACGGCAAACATTCATAATATTATTCGACTTCAATAATTTTGCAAGTTCAAACTGTTTAGGCAACTTCTCGGAACTACTAATGTATAGATCAACTTTCTGCGCCACTCTCTTTCCATTTCTTCCAACCATTATCCACCTTTCTTCTTCATTCATCTCGCGGGGTCTCTTACTACGAACAGCAATAGGCCTAGTTTCTTCGAGAATCATTTCCTCAGGTTGAGTGGTATTCTCTTGTAAACAAGTTTCCGCCTCCTCAATATTACTGCATTCAATTAAAACATTATTCAACGCATCTTCTTCCTGAATCAAATCTTGCTCCATATTAAATAAAAGCCGCGGCACAGCGCGTGCCAGTAGGTACGCGACGATAAGAACGCGCGGCGATTAGATCAGCACGTCTGTTTCGAACAGAGGCTCACACTGAACTCAACAAGTACGTGAATGTGTATCATGTACTAGGGAGTGAACGCGACTTCGCCTTCCTTGAATAAGATTATCGTGATTGTTGGGAAGCTCCTCCAAATCCTTTTGAGCAGATTTAGCGTGAAGAATCAACAAACACACTTAAGTACTCAATCTCACCCTCGTATGAACTGTAGTTAGATAGATAGATAACACTTTATTGAGACACCACATTAATATTAAAAACAATAATTCTAAAAACTAGGTGTAACAATGGGCGGTCTTATAGCTCATAATCGATTTCTTCCAGACCCCCTGTATATAACCTCAAACCTATATGTATATACTCGTATGTAATTTTGAGAAAGTGACAGTTAACATTTATAATTTGAAAAAAATTATTCCGACTTCCATTCTATTCAGTTATTAGAGCGTAACTCAAAAACTACTGGACCGAATTTTGAACCGATTGATGAAATTTAAATGGGACCACATGGGAAGCATCAGCTACAAGA
Organism: Selenia dentaria; assembly: GCA_917880725.1. Classification (NCBI taxonomy): domain Eukaryota; kingdom Metazoa; phylum Arthropoda; class Insecta; order Lepidoptera; family Geometridae; genus Selenia; species Selenia dentaria. The sequence continues at coordinate 10,242,256 of OU862888.1, read as the reverse complement.
ACCGACCGATTCCAAAAAGGAGGAGGTACTCAATCCGACTGTTTTTTTATGTTGGTTACCTCATAACTTTCGATTGAATGAACCGATTCTCAAAATTTGTGTGGTGCTTTCTTCAGTATTTGTGTGGTCCCATTTAAATTTCATTAAACTCGGTCCAGTATTTTTTGAGTTACAGTCCAATAACTGAATAGAATGGAAGTCGGTATTAAATTTTTCAACTTGTACATCATAATTAATAAGTTTAGAAATAGATCTTACAATAATGTGACATAAGCGCAAGCAAAGGTACTTAAGCTGTCTTGATGTGAAATACTCGTATTTAATATACCATAATAACAAATTATACTTTTATTAAGATTTCTGTTCACTTTTGAATGAACTTTCAGTCGTATACCTGAACTAAACCCATTATTGCTGTTTCTTCCCTTACAATTATTAAATGCCTATTTACTAAATTACATTGATATAATCATTTCTAACGTGCATTTCTCTGATAGGCAACTGAATGCATGCGTGAAACAGCTTGTCTGTTGACAAAAGTCTCCTCTAAATATTTCCATGTGTCTCTTGCTCAATGCGTCCATACCGGTCCAGCTATTTTCTTGGGGTCATCTTCCCATCTTTTGATTTGTCTGCCTGTATTTCTTTTGATATCTCTTGAATACCATTCTGTTACTAAGTTCATTTCTCTTTAGTTTCGCGCAAAATATGGCCCGTCCAACGCCATTTAAGCTGTCTGAAGGCTGTGTGTGCATTTTTAAAATTTGTTTCCTTTTGATTTCTTGTATTTTCACTCTATCCCTTCGTTTTATGCCTAAAATACTTCTTTCTATTGAATTTTGGCAGACTTTTAATTTACTTTCTTGAAGTTCTGTTAACACCCATGTCTGGCACCCCTTATAGTAAGGCCAATATTACATACAGTGAAAATACAAATGTTGGAGCTATATCTGTATATATTTTCTTTGATCTCGAGTAGTGCAGGGGTTTGTAGTTACAAGGAACACTTACCACCTGGATATATGATATAATACCTAGTTTAAACCATGCTTTCATATATAAAATTTGCTTAAACAATGGCTTAGATTTAGGACAATCTTTAGTCCACGTTTTATAATAAGGCGGTTACAATATATAAAACCTTTATGAAAATAGACTTCATAAAAATAGTCGAACTTGGCAAAAAAATCAATCAATTACTACTATCAAAGTACATACAACCTTTTTTTACCATGCGATTAGTGTCCTCCTTCACATTATTATCTTATTTTAATATACGTTTCATATTTCGATAGTCAATACGGCACCGCTGGAGGAAAGCACTGCCCACGTCTCGATCGAATCAAAAGCTCATAGTCCACAAACGCTAAACAAAGAGGCAAGTTATACTCTTCGGTCTTCTGTATCTTCTTCTTCTGTTGTCGTTTGTTGTTTTTAATGTTATACTGATAATATTGCCGTTAAAATGTATAACACCTTAATTAGAATATCATGAACCCTTTATGTTTGATTCGCTACTGCATTGAAGATATTATTCAAATAAATTCCTTTTTTATATATCAAACGTGCGAGCACCAAAATTCTCCAACAACTGATTGAATAATATATTACATCAAATTGCGGACAACCGCAAACCGCACACAGGTAGTTATAAAATCTGAGTTGCATTTATCGAACCGTTAATATAATTTATTATCTATAAGTCAACTAGTTCGGAAAACCAAATGTACTAGTTTTTGCATTGGAAAATATACTATCAGGCTGTGGGATCACGTAACTACATTAAAATATGTAGAGAGAGTAAAATTTCTGATTATTGACGTCACTGGTACCTAACAAAGTACTTGCTTATTCCTGGCATCATCTGACGGGAGTTTGTATAAAAGTATTTCGTCAGGAAGTCACAATTCAGTGTGATGCGCCGGACGCGGGATAAATTGACTTTATCGATATTGGTAACATATTATTATGGACTTATAATATAACATTCTGGCATTGAATTTTTTTTAATGAGAAATTAAGAAAATAGAAGAATCCAAGTGATTGTATCATCTCATTACCGATCTCGCTGTTTTGGTTAAGATATAAAACAGATAGTTTTCTTGATTACAAACGTGCTAGAAACTTTTTACCAGTTGGTATAGCATCTTAGAGATAATGATGGCACGGGTAAAGAGTTGATGAACAGTTTGATGCCATAAATACATATCAGAATGATAATTTTAGAAGAGAAACTTGAAGTAAAAAGCGTTGTCTCTCTTAAGCAATACAAGGTAAAGCAACTCTGTCCCTGACCTCTACTTATTGGCAATTTCAACAAAGCGCTTCTGTGCTTCGGAGGGCACGTGAAGTCATCGATCCCTATTTCTCGTAGGACGACACTCGTTAGGCTGTGTTCGAGGACTTCGAGTGAATAACTGCTGAAAATGTCGGCTCTGGCCACACTAGTCTTTTTAGCAAACCGCACTAGTCCTTCCCGGAGGATTATCCCCTCATATTCCTCTCTCTGAGAAGAAGGACAGAGTCCCAGCCGTGGGAACATAACGGGTATTTATATTAATTAGGAGCTAGAGGCCGTATTCCAGAAGTAATCTCAGTATTGAATCTAGACCAGTGTACATCCGAGCGATTCTGTAATGATTCGTCGACGAGCTCGTCGCCGAGCTCACCAATGTCAAATACTTTATGAGATATCGCCCTTGTACATAAGGTTGATTTTCCAACGTTTCTTGTCATCTCTTTATTTGTTTCACGGATATTGTCAAAGATACAACGATGTTTAGTCTTAGAGAATCGCACGGCTGTAAATTTCGTATGGCATTTACTGTCAAATGTCCACTAGTGTAGAGATTTAAAATGAATATCTTTCTGGAATACCAACCTAGGACAATGTAACTGGTATTACTATGACGTAAATGGTAAACTATTTTGGACAAGCGAATATCGAACTTGGATTTTCCTATTGAAAAGACGGGTTGTAGTGTATTCTCGCTGTCCTCATTTACCCTGTCCTCATTATTGTGGACTACTGTAATTGCATTTAATAATATTCTTACTAATATTATTATTGCGAATGTTTGTATGGATGAAGGCTTGTTACTCAATGACACCAGAACCGCTGAACGGATTTTGATGACATTTGGATTACAGATAGTTGAGGTACTTAAATAACACATAGGATACTGTTTTCATCATCATCATCATCTATCGCGACGCGCAGGTGAGATCGCGGGGCGCGAGTTTTATTCGGTGAGTAAAGTCGGTTTTGATATTAAATAGATAATTTTATAAAATTTCCGTTGACGCCATTACAATATTCATCATCTACATCTCAGCCGTAAGACGTCTATTACGGAATATATGCCTCCCCACAAACTTTCAAAAGGACGGGTTTGAAGCGGCCTGCATCCAACGTCGTCCTGCAACCTTTATCAAGTCGTCTGTCCACCTTGTCAGTGGACGACCTGCGCTGCGTTTGATGGTCCGTGGTCTCCACTCCAGAACCTTCCGGCCCTATCGTGATTTTATTAGCAGTTACATTATTCAGATCTAAACAGAAGCAAGACTACCACAATAACAGTTATACGACACACCAGCTGTTTCCAGTGTCTACCAGCCCAAATTTTCTAACCCACTACATAGTTAGATAAATGTTGAAAATGCATCTTTAATTCCAGGTCAAATTGAAGACCCGTTTGTCAAAAGACAAGTGCAAAAGAGAAAACACATTGGTGGTTGATAGAGCGAAACAAAATAAACAGAGTTAGATCGCAATGCTCTCATACCGCGCGGAACAAGTCGTAGGTTGAGGCTAGTGACATCACAAAACCTCATCATACATATGCATACGTAGTAGGAAACCACAATTTGACGTTATAACAATAGAGGCCATTATCTCTTTCCTAAAGTCAAGTTGCGTATGCTCCGTGGGAGGAAATGACCACGCCTGTTCCTTCCTATTACGGGTTTCTCCAACAATATTTATTGTAGTAAATCCATTTCATGATTCATTTAGATCTTCATTCATCAACAGATTGTAATTTTTTTTTTCTAAGTTTAATGATATTTTTATTTCTTATACTTATTAGTAATTAAAAATTAAATAAAATAATAATAATAATAAAATTCTAATCTATAAGCCCCATGGTGGGGGGAAAAGTGGCCAAAACGCTGGCGGCATTGCCACGCTGGATGGCAATGCTAAGTTTTTGCCCAAAATAGGCGCCAGCATTTCGGTCACCCGACGCCTCAAACAAACGTTTCGCCAGATCCCTAAACAAGTTGAGAGCGGACGGCCCCCATGGGCCTAAAGTTTCGACCCCAAACGGCATAAACATGTACATTCTGTCTAAATACACATATTTATGACGTTTGAGGTCTTCCGCTTTAGACGCGGCAGCGCCAGCCCGATCAATCGTCCCAGGGAGATGAGACGGCGCCAGTGTGTCCACACATGTAGCATCCCAAACCAGGGGCTGTCCCATCTTCCACGGGACGATAGTCATCCCATCTGGTCTCTTGCCGTCATCCCGCATCAATCCGTTCGGTTCCAAAACTGACGGGACTCCAGCACTGACAAATGCCCGACGGATGATATCATTCAAGCTGGCGTGCCGCGGTATGCGCCCTTTACGCGTGAGAGTGCGTGGTGGCCGAACCGATCCACCATTTCACCGCACAACACAACGGTGAGGGACCTGGCAAGGGGCACCTACTCGTAGGGATACGGCTATTCGGAAAGTATTGTTGTCCAAAAGATTTCCAACATTTTTAGACGGCAAAGCATGTAGCCAAAGCCCCGACTCCTATCAAGTAACAGCTAACAGGCGAGCACGCTCTGCGGAAGAACTAGTTGAATTGATCAGGTTTTCAAGTTCTAACTCACAGAGCGGCCCGTCCCACTGCCTCTGAGAAGCAGGAGCTTTGGGTTTTGTGTTTTGTGCCCACGAGGAAATAGAAGCCTTTCATGGCGAGTTCGAAGGCCAAGCTTTCGCCAACTTTATTTCAAAATGTCAATGATCTTCAATGCCCATGTTAACATAGGTAATGTTAATAACCATGAACACAACTATTAGTACGAGTACTACTGATATGACATGCTACAAATAACCGTAATGATTATAGTCATTATTTAAATGATAATATGAAAACCATATTGGCGATGATACATAGACTATACAAGTTGAAAGCTCATTCCAATTATGGTGCTGTCAGCTCCAAACGTCGATAAAAAGGAGGATTTTTAAAGCAGTTTATCTCATAAACGGTGGTGTACTACAAAATTACTAAAAATATGTTCCATTTCTAAGACTTTTCAGATCACGTTGACGGAAATAACGAGTACAATTTGAAAAATTTAATACCGACTTCCATTCTATTCAGTTATTGGAGTGTAACTCAAAAACTACTGGACCGAACTTAATGAAATTTTAATGGGACCACACAGGAAGCGCCAGCTCTCAAACAATTTTGACAACAAAACAAGATATTTGAGAATCGGTTCATCCTATCGAAAGTTATGAGCTAACAAACATAAATAAAAAAAACAATTACAATCGAATTGAGTACCTCCTCCTTTTTGGAAGTCGGTAGAAAATATATTTAAGATACTTGAGTACATTTAAAAAATATCAAACATACCACTTATTTCATCTTTAAAATTTTTTTTATCATTATTCACGATTGCATTTGACATTAAATACATGTAATATTATAGCAATTTTTAATACACATATATTGACGGATTACTTTTCTATACATTATTTTTTATACGTTATCACGAGGTGTATTAGCTAGCGCTAGCAGCTGTCAGCGCCTTAGCGGCCGTTTTCAATAACCTATCTATCGCCGGTTTACCCTACTAGATATATACATTTTTTTTTTTTTTTTTTTAGAACGGACTAATGCTGTTTGCCTCTACCGGCATTTACAGCGTCACCGGACGGTTGGCGAGCGCAGATGGCACTCAGCCAGATGCGGGCGCAGAGGGCGCACCGCCTAAGGCGAGCGTTGAAGACGCTTCGCCGCAAGGAGAGGAGTAGGCGACTTGCTCAAGGGCACCACTAGGGTACGGACCTCGGCTTGGGCCGTCGCCAGGAGAGAGGGGAGTAGGAGAGAATCGCCCCGGTACATAAGTGTACCGTTGAAAGTGGGCCCTATGAATTTTAACTCTACGACTATTTGGAGAGAATCTAACCAAGACATAACTTTTGCCTCGAGCTCGCCGGCGAGCTCGGTGTTTGACTGTGTTTACCACTAAATCATAACCTTGTGTACCTCGCCTCCTCCCATTTCCGCGACATGGGTCCACACCGCGACCAGGATCGTCGCGTTGTGCACTCATGACTGTACTTTGGGTGGGGCTACAATAAGAATGTGTAATACAGCCCTGGTCGGGTCTACAACCATTACCGGGGTTCCCTTGGGACGACGCTAAAGCTGCCGAAGTAACGGCTGCGATGGGGTCGTCCGGGTCACCCAAAATATGCCTTGGACGGCGACGGGGGGGAAGGAAGTGGGGATCGGTTATGTCAGTGGAGTAGTTCGCCGCTTCGACCACGAGGGGATTCGAGTGGTGGGGAGCTTTGTCGAAGTGGCGGCGGGAGCAGTCTTTCATATACTGCGTAATAGAGGGGAGGGTGAAATCGCAGTGCAGTTCGGCGTTCCGCAAGTACCACGGAGCGCCCACTGCCCTGCGCATAAAGCGATTCTGAATCACTTGAAGTTTGTGGAGGTCGTGTTTCTGAGCATGGGCGAACGCTACAGATGCGTAAGTCATGATTGGGCGGATGCAAAGTTTGTAAAGAGTCGTCTTATTTCTAAGAGACATTTTACTGTTTTTGCCTATGAGGGGATTAAGACGACCCATAATGAAGGCCGCCCTATTGCGAACAATCTGGATGTGTTTCGCGAAAGTGAGTTGGCGATCAAGAGTGACGCCCAGGTATTTAGAAGATTTAGCCCAAGGGATGGGTTCGCCGAATAGGACTATGGGTGACGGCATGAGATTCCGCCGGGTCTCAGTGAAGTACACTGCTGCACTTTTGCTAGGATTTACTGCAATCCGCCATTTACGAAACCATGCACCGATTACGGTGATGGCTCGTTGGATGGCGCATCTCTGCCTGACCTTGAACCAGCCAGTAGAGTAGATTGCAGTATCATCCGCAAACTGAGCGATCTGAACATTAGGTTCAGATCGTGGGATGTCGCTGGTGTACAGCGAGAAGAGAATGGGTGAGAGTACAGAGCCCTGAGGGACACCTGCGTGAATGGGATGCGGGGAGGAGAGCGTTCCCTCGGTGCGATAGCTAAACGTTCGATCCCTGAGAAAGTCTTGTAAGATGAGTACAAGACGGTCTGGCACACCCAGTTGGTACAGCTTGAATATCAAGCCGTTGTGCCAGACTTTGTCGAACGCTTTCGCTACGTCGAGAAAGACAGCTATGGTCCCTTGGGGCTTTGGTTTCTTATTGAAACCGCCTAGGATGTGCTCCGTTACGCGGTGCACTTGTTGGACGCAAGAGTGTTTGGCTCTAAAACCAAATTGCTCATCGGGAAGGAGGTTATTGGACCTAACGTGGGACCAGAGTCGGTTCACAATGAGCCGCTCGTAAATCTTTCCCAGAGAGCTGAGGAGACTTATGGGACGGTAGCTGGAGGGCTCGGCTGCCGGTTTGCCTGGTTTGTGAATACCAATGACAATGGCATGCTTCCAAGTGTCTGGGAAGGAGCAGTTGCTCATAGCCGCATTGAAGATGCTAACTAAGAGATGGACTAGTGGGACTGAGAAGTGTTTAATCACCTTGTTGCTGATACCATCAGCACCAGGGGATTTACGGGTCTTGAGGCTCTTGATCAGAGACACAACCTCGGATGATTTTACCGGTGGGAGGAGTGGGAGGTCAGAGATGGACATAGAGCTTTTACGTTCGACTTCAGATTCCACCGAATCGAGGTGTTTCTGGTCGACGTGATCTACATTTAGAGTACACTGAGCCTCAAGGCTATCAGCTAAACACTCGGCTTTGTCTTCGTCAAGGAACGCTATGGAGAGGGGAGGTGGCCTAATGAGTGGAGGCATTGTCTGTTGTCCGTCAGATTTCAGAGTTCGAGCCAACTGCCAGTATGCCTGGTGAGTTGGCTCAATCTCTGACAGTTTGTCGTCCCACCTTTGATCACGCAGCTCACTCATGCGTTTCCTTACAGCACGCTGTAAATAGCGCATGGTGGCTTTGTTCTCTGGGGTTGGCATCGAGTCATACGCCCTAGTGGCGGCGTTCTTAGCTGTCAGTAACCTCCTCGCACCCTCGGGCAGTTCAAAGCGGCGACCATCCGCCACTTGGACCTGCTTTGAGGATTCACCTACTTCGGTGCGGAGGTGGTCACTGAGAGCCTCGATCGCAATTGACACGTCTTCTACTGTCTGTATGTCATCGGGGATTCTATCGAGAGCGGGTGAACTGATAGCTTGGAGGGATTCCCCCAGTTGCTTCCAGTTCACTACCGTTCTAGTGATAGGGGTTATGTCCGTCGGGTCGGGGCCTAATTTCAACAATACAGGGCGGTGGTCTGAAGTCAGTTCGTGTAACACTTCTATAGAGCGCAACCGGAGGGTGACGTTCTTGAGAAGTGCTATGTCAAGTATGTCTGGTCGTTGGTTGTCAACATAGGGATATCTTGTGGGCTCCAGAGGGGAGAGAATATCAAAGTTTAAGTGGCTGACCAAGCCTTCAAGGATTTTACCATTACTATTGTTACTAGTACAGTTCCATATGACATGTTTACTGTTGAAGTCACCGATCAGAAGGACGGAGCTTCCTAGAGAGAAGAGGGCTTCCAAGTCTGTCTGTAATAGTTCTTTACCAGAGGGGAGGTAACATGAGGCTATGATGACAGGTTGATGACCTGACATCGCTAGAAAGCAAACAGAGGCTTCTAGTATTCTAAGTGGTGGAGTAACAATTGGGATACAGTGCAGAGCTCTTTTGTAATAGATGAGAGTGCCACCTTTTGGGGTGGCCACTCTATCATTACGAACCAAACGGTAATTTGCAAACCTAGGGTTCGCTGTACCTGGTTTCAGAAAGGTCTCCTGCACGCATAGGATATCGACCTGATGGGTCTTACAAAATTCGTGAACTTCGTCCTTTTGACTAGAGAGGCCGTCAGCGTTGAAAGTCGCTACGGTGACTGAGTGGGGTTTAATTCGTTTCGGTGTACTATCCATATTGGATGATACCTAAGAAACGCTGGGGAGGGCGTAGCGCCTCACTGCGCTGATTAGACCCGCGTGTGTGAGCGTGGCTCGCAAGCGGTCTTGGTCGTTTGTGGCAGTACGAAGTTTGTGCGCGAATGCACGTACTTCGTCCACGTCTATGACCATCGCGTAGTCCATGACAAGGGCTATGTCGGCCGCCAGGTCAGATTGACCTGGGGCGTCCATGAGCCCAGCCATTGGAGGCCTAGAGAGCGGCGGTTTGGGCTTAGGAGCCGGCGCGCTGGCAGAGGCCTGCGGGCGGGCGGGGGTGAGGGGGGCGCTTGCTTGTACCATGCTCAAGGGCTTGGACCAAGCGTTGCGTGCGGGCGCGGGCGCGGGAACAACAGGTGTTGCCTGCGGTGCGGGTGTAAGGTTAGGCTTAGGGCCGTTCCCTTGTGAGCGGGTAGTGACCGGGCGAGGAGGGGGAATAGGCCTCCTAGCCGGCCCACTGGGTGCGCGGGGTGCCTTAGGGCAACCGCGGTAGTTGGCGGTATGTCCCTGTGTGCCGCAGAGGACACAACTAGGCGGGTCTGATGAGTCCCTAGTGCGAGAACACTGGGCTGTCCCGTGATCCCCTAGGCACTTGACGCACCTCGGGCGGGCGAAACAGAATCGGGCGGCATGCCCGTACAATTGGCAGTTATGACACTGGCCAGGTGCTCGGTTTCGGAATGGGGGTTGAACGGTGATCCCCGAGAGGTTCACAACCGTTTTAATATTGAAAATCGCTTTGCCCTCTGGCGTGCGACTGAGGATGACCAAAAGTAGGTCATAGGGTTTGCGGTCCTTGCCACTGTACATGCGGTGGCATTCGCGGACGGGGTAGCCTTGCGCCTTCAAGTCGGCGAGGACACTATCGGTCTGTACCTCTTTAGGTACGCCGCGTATGACTACTCGTAATACCTTCTCTTCCTCGAGAGCATAAGTGTGAAAACTTATGCTCTCGTTTTCGAGAAGTCGAGTAAGCGCCCTATGGTCGCTTGGGGTAGGCACCTGGACTTTAATACCCAGTTGGGTTGAGCGGGCGCTGGTATATTGGATCTTACGATCCGTCAAAAGTCGTGAGACCATGTCCCACTTCGCCTTGTCCTGAAGGAACAGAGGCGGCGGCGGTTTCTCGCGTCTAACTGACGCTCCTTGAGAGGAGACGTCGCGTTGAGACGCGGCGATGCTTGCGGGAGCATCGGAGTGAGCGAGAGGGTCGCGGGAGGTGGGAGCGAGAGAGCCTGATGGCTTCGCTCCCGGGGCGGTGCAGGCTGCTTTGGGTGGCGGGGAGGGAGCCTCTGAGGCGGCTTTGGGGACGCGCTTGCTGTTGCCAACAGAGTTAGCGCGGGAGCGGGAGGATATATACATAGACATGTGAAACTATTTGTATGGACGTTAGTGAAATATCTATCCATAGTTAGGAAAGCCGCCGATAGATTGATTACTGAAAACGACCATTTGACAGCATGGGATCTAGAATTGTTCATAATGCCTTTTAGTAGACAAACTAGTCATACACCTGATAATAAAAAACTACACTTGTCAATAACAGTTGTAGTGTACACCCAGAGCCTTAAACTGTAGTTTTGCGTGCCAATGCACTGCGCTCGTCGACCCAAGACACTGATTTTTGAGTCTCTTTCACCCAAAATTGTACTTGCTACAGTTCCCTTCACACCCTAACACAGTAATGCTTGCGCACTATGGCTTCTCGGTATAATAACTGGCACTGCGGTGGTACCAACTAAGATGAAGCAAGTTGGGTCTTTTCGCCTCTTTTAAGATTTGCATCCCGACGGCAAGTGGAGGGCATATTCTTTTATTCCGTCTCATCACGCAGTCAAAATTTGTGAAATTTTAAGGATTCTTAGGACCTCAGTTAAATATTAAATCCGGGAAGTAATAAGGTATCCATCAGGTTCGTATTTATGTAGGTATATACACACATTAAAAAAAATTTGATCACTAGTATAAGTTGATATATATATTTTTTAATTTGAACATAATCAACAATTTATTAATAAAAGTATTTAAGGGAGGACTTGTATTATATTCAATATAATACAACTCCTCCCCTGCCTCGAACATATGCGGTGATCCTCCTGGGCATGCTGAGAATCAAGTTATCCAGCATTTCTTGGGGTAACATGTCCCATTCTTGAATAGCGGCTTCCCTGAGCTCTGGCGCTGTCTTGGGACGTGGCTGACGGTTCCAAACAGCTCACTTAAGAGCATCCCATCACGCGCTCTCTATTATACGCGGGTTTATATATGTTAATACTGATACTGAGAACTAAACCAAGGATCCGGAAGTTAGTAACGAGTAGGCAGTAACAAAATTCGCATAAAAAATAATAGGTACCCAGTTAGGCACCTATTTATCTCAATAATATAAAAATTTCCTCATATATTCAAATACAATTTTATGTTTATTGAACATTTATTTATATATAAAAATATTTTTTATATATTTACATTTACTTTCTATTACCACCAAACAGTAGGTGGTCCATGTCAACACAAATATTTTGTGACATGGTCCCTGATCACTAAAAGGTTAAGAACCACTGTTCTAAATCTATATTTCTAAATAAAGAATCTAAAAAAAAGAAGAAATCATAAATCTTATATACCGTAACAAAAAGGATTTCGATTTTTCAAAGTGAACGAAAACTTTTTTCATGTGTGTACATATCCGTATTTAGGGTGCGTTCCGGTTAGCGCCATCAGTGCTCAAGACTATGGCACATGGCGCCCCGGCTCGCCGTTCCCTTTGTGCGCGCTGAATTTTCTGCCACTGACATAATTTATACATCATTGATATTTTGATAGTGACATATCGTAAGGACCGCACAACCCCACCTTCCTCCTGCGAGCGTTGTGGTCGCGACGTTAGCGTAATCGGCGAGATCGTCGATGACGTATCGAGCTCACTCACGATGATTGTGGGCTTGAAAGGGAACATACAAGAATACTACCTTACTATGTATCACACATACTGTAACGGAGCTATGAAAACTAAAGTATTAATTATAGTTAACATATAATTTTATTTCACTGCTTAAATTTTTATCTATTATCTTAGATTAAATAATAAATTGAATGTAAACAGTGTCATCTTTTCTTAGCATAACCAATGGTCTATGTAACATCACTGATAGTACATTGCCGAACTGTGGCCGAGCACGAAAATCTGCTTTAGTGTAACATTATATTATCGTATTGTTTACGTAGATATTAAGTATAAACTATGAGTTATCTGTGCCACTATTGTACTGGCCCACAGCACAACATTCGACATTTGTTTCCAAGTACCAAGTTTGACAAGTTAAAGTAAAATTGTAACATTAAAGTCACAATTTTAATATGTACTTTATATATATGTATATGTAATTTTTAGTATGTATATGTGAGTAAGGCATATCCGGTATGACGAAATAATTATACTTGGGTGTGTCACATTATAAAACAAAATTACAGTTTAACGATGTAGCTACATAATCATGTCATCGATAATGTCAATTTAGGAATGTTTGCCTGTCTATCGGTTATGACCCTTTTATTCAGGAACGCGTGGATATATCAATTGGATATATAACATTGTTTTGTTTTTTAAACTTGATTGTAAAGACTAATGTTTGGTTAAAGATTGAAGACTAATGCTGACCAGTATGCGTACAAAACACGATTTAAACATAGGTATGTATACGAATAAATACTGATAGTGCCTCAATTCGCAGGTAAATACGCGGCTTTGACAGAATCTAAAGTACTTAGGATGGACTCGGGACTACAAGTGTTTCCACCAGTATATATCTCCCCACAGCTCATGTTGTCGAAGCATTGCTTTAGCTGTGCTGAGTTGTTGGATTTTCCACAGCATGAGAGAATGGCTGCGTCACACATACTAGGAACTGGCACACTGGCAGCGACTGCAGCTGGAGCCTTCTCAAAAACTTTGACAGAATCTAAAGTACTTAGGATGATATTGATATACTTAGGATGATTGATATTGTTTGTCTTAGTCAAAGTGTTATACTGACGAACTATTCTAGGCAATGGTGAATTTAATCCCGAATTGGAACGACAACACCTAGTGGAAAACATATCAAAGCATGACACTCTAGGCAAACCATGAGGAATACTCAGGTACACTTGATACTGAGAACTGAACCAAGAAGAAGCATAAAAAAGTATGCAGTCACAAAAATTTTATTATAATAATATACTACTTAGGTATCTTTATAATGTATCATATTTGTCAAATATTTAAATACTGTTGGTTTAACAATTTTATGTTTTTTAACCATTTATTTATATAACAATCATTTATTCGTTATCGTATAATGTATATTACCACCAAACAAATTGTAGTCAGTAGTAGTAGTCAACAGTAGTGGCAACACGGACATTTCTGAAATGGTCCCTCATCACTAAAAGGTTAAGAACCACTGCTTTAGTCAACAATTCTCTAGTAAATAAAGTATTGATGGTTTGCTAACAAAAAGAACAAGATCTGAAAACCTGTTATTGTCAAGAACACGGTTCGCTTTATTTATAGCACTGATGAGACCCAAGATGTATGTATAACTTTTACTTACACTGATTTGATAATATAAATTCAGTCATAGTATATTATAAACGTATAAAATGTGACCACGTTAAAAATAAATGCACTTTGTGTATTAACTATCTATAATATTCTATTAACTCATTTCTGATCATATTTATCTCAATAACACTGTTCAAAAAAGCGCGTACGTTCACAACGGGATTTGGTTCGTAACTGGCCATAGATTATAGAGAAACTGATTCAAAAAAATTAATGATTCGAATGAAAATGATTCGAAGCGAAACCGGTATGTTGCGAAACTGGTAACGTTATAATATGGCACTGTTTCGGCTGCGCCTGACTCCTCGGTAAAATATTAAAATATAATAATGTAACTTAAATAATATACACTGTCCTTCAAAACTTAGTGCCAACTTTAAAAGCTGCATTTTCTCTTAGACTATATATACTCGTATAATAGTTTTGAAATGAAAAAATCTTTTATGTAGCAATTTTTATTAAACTTCTTACAAGCTATAGTTTATATTATACAATGGTAACATTTTTCGTTCTTGCGCCGTAATGTAATAACAAAAAATAGAAAAGGTTGCAATTGCGTGCTTGAAGCAAAACAAACCATTCAAATATAGTGTGAACAATAATGACATATTATGTAAAAATCATGCAGAGATTCATAAAAACTGGACTCTGTCCGTATCAAATACTGTCATGTTTCACCCATTCTTTGTGCAAATTATCAGAACTACTTTCAGATATACTGTTACTGCTTTCAAAATGCTACAGTTAATATTGAGTGACGTATCCAAAAATAACAAAAACGTAGTTGAAGTAAATTCGGGCTCATTAAGTCATCGGCTCGGCCGTCGTAACGCTAAGGTTATGAACATATCTTCTATTACTGGAGGGGGTAATCAGAGCCTTGCAGAGGCGTACGAAATGTCTCCTTGGGTCAGCCCGAACATCGTTCTCCCTGACCAGCTCTGATAAAGGTCGCAGGACGACGTTGGATGCAGACACCTTCCAACTTGTCCTTTTGAAAAATGATGGGGAGGCATATGTTCAGAAGTGTACGTACTATGGCTGAGATGGTGATGATGATGATGATGACATATCACAATGATAATTTCATAATACATTTATAACAAAGCGTAATATAACCTTTCGCTAAAAAAGGGTAAATAAACCCTTACTCTGGTCATGATTTAGATGGGTGACCGCTTGTGGCATTTTGAACAGAGCGCTTCTTATCTGTGCTTCGGAGGATATGTGAAACCATCGATCGTGATTGTTTCCTCATAGGACAACACTCGGTAGGCTATGTTAGAGACCTTCCGGTGAATAATTTCTGAAAATTGCGACAGTTGGCTTTGGTATTGAGTACATCTTTTCAACAAGCCGCACTGGGCCTTCGCGGTGGATTAAATCACGCTGGTCTGTCTAAGAGGAAGGATCGAGATCCAGCATTGGGAACATAATGTACTGATTGAGGTTAATTAGGTACTAGGAGACGTATTCCAGAAGTCCGATCAGTAGGGAATCTTGGCTTGAGTACAGATCAGTGTACCTTTCGTATGGCATTTGTCAACCGTCAACTCGAGTCGAGATGCACAAATGAGCATCTTTCTATAATCCAACCTAGGAATGAGAAATGATGTTGGTATTCTTATGACATAAATGGTAGTCTTCTGGACATGTTAATATATCTTACTTGGATTTTCCTATTTGTAGAAAGCATGGGTTGTGATGTGTTCTGCTTTACTTGTTATTGGGGACTATTGAATTTGCATGTAATAATTATAAATAGATCATAACTGAACAGAACAGATCATAACTTTGCATGATTTTAAGCGAGGATATGCATTTCGCTTTTTAACAATTCAACCTCTTAGATACCTTTACTAAGTAAAATCATCATAGGCTGCAATCGTACCTACTACAACGTCAGTCGGGCAACAAACCAAGGCTCTGCATAACGTCTCAACTTTTCTAACGTACTGTCTGTAAGGCATATTGAATATAATATCTGTAAATCTGGGTATCAAAATGACAAAATTTTAAATACGTCCACAAAGCTAAATGACAAAGTAGCAAAATATCAACGAATTGCCTTTCTACGTATAGCTGAAAGAAGAAGTAGCATAAATTAATTTATTAAGAATCATTTTTCAAAAATTTGAATTACTTACATTTACTATTTAATCTATGTATATTACTAGTATTAGTCCACATTTAAGAACTAAATAAACAATATTCAAAGTAATAATGAGTTCTCATTGCTCCGTTAGAGTTGTGAATTATGTTCGAGTTTTTCAAGAAATAATCTATATAACTATACAATCTAACTACTATATTGTTTGAATTTAATTTAGACAATAATCCAACTTTATGATAAGAAAATAACAGTTTCTTGATAATATATTTTACTTAGCCTCTTATTCTTTTTCTCCCTAAGCTTATAGCTAAATATAGTTTTTATACATTACCTTTTTGATAAAAAGATACAATGTCCTTAATAATGAAGATGTAGAAGTAGCTACACCATATTATAAAGTACATTACAAGTATTTAGAAAAAATAGTATGTTAAAAGACACGTGCGAAAGCAAAGAGGGAACACATAAATTGGCGTTTGATAAAGCGAAACTGCGAAATAGAGAAAGATAGAGAGATCGTTAAAATCTCATGCCATGCGTAATAAGTCGTAGGCAGACTAGGCTTATAACATCTCCAAATACTCTTAAACACATACATACGTAGTTTGAAACTACAATTCGATATTATAACAATAGGAGCCCTTATATCTTTCCTAAGAACAAATTGCGTATACACGTGGAAGGAAACGACCACGCCTATTTCTTCGTAATCCATTGCGTGATTCATTTACATACTCATTCATAAAGACATAATGAGATGCTTAGACATTTTCCGAATCATCAACAGATAGTAATTGATTAACGTGATTATTTAAATAATATAATATATAAAGGTCATGTTGGCGATGACACATAGATATATTAATAATTGGGAGTACTTACTTGATCCGATCTAGACTGTATGGAATTTAAAATTGTTTTGAATGCAATTAAGTACTCGTACGGCAAGAGTCGTGGGTAATTATGATGTCATGACAGACAACCCAGAGTTGAACTCCGACCTGAACCTGTAGTTTTGCGGGACAATGTACTTTTCTATCCGAGACATGACTTTTGAGTCTCTTTCGCCCAGTAATTTTACTTGCTATATTGCCCTTCACGCGCACACACGACATTGCTTGCGAACAAATGCATCGCAGCCAAGTGTCAGAAATGAGGTAGGTGTATATACACCTACCTCATCATAAGTAACACATCAAAAAAAGGTTACGATTACTTTGAAAAATCGAAATCTGTTTTGTTACGGTAGATTATATTATGATTTCTTAGTTTTTTTAGATTATTTATTTTAAAATATAGATTTGAAATATAAAACAATAAAACAGTTCAAATGTCTTGACATATAAAAAGGTTTTCAGTCCTAGCTTATGCTCATTCAGGAACCTGATTAAGTCAATTTTAACGGATTTAAAATATTTTTTCGCAGATTGTTGTGATTAAAAAAATGACAAGAGTTCAGAAAAGAATCAGAACTTTTACGAGCAAGAATGGTAACTTTGAGAGAAGAAGGATACACCACGAGAGAAATAGCACGCAGAATTGCTATATAGTGTCGTGACTAAATTGCAGAGGTACCACTGGATGGGTGATGATCTGAGTTTAAACTGCTACCCAAAAGCGCTATATTAGATTGCTGGCAGCCCTAGACCCAACAATCAATGCTACTAAAATTAAAGCAGAAGTTCGGGCCGCCTCTGGGCTTGAAGTTAGCACTCAGACCATTAGAAATTGCTTGCAATAGGCTGCATTACGAACACGGAGGTTTTGGCTAGCTCCTCTGAATTCCCGGCAACGTCAACGACGGAGATTACAGTGGGCTAGGCTTCGACCAAATAAAGAAGAAAACATTTGGTTAAACAGTCTCTTCGTTGACGAATTGCGAATCAGTACTCATCCAGATAACTGACGTGTCCGTGTCTGCAGAAGACCAGAAAACCGTGAAAGGCAAAGAACTGCCACTGGAACAGTTCAGCAAGGCGGGAAATCGGTGTCCTTTAGGGGAGGTATTATGATTGGAGCTAGAACGCCTTTGATTCCGTATCGAGGCTTCATGACAGCAGACGTGTATCATCATCATCATCATCATCTCAGCTGTAGGACGTCCACTGCTGAACATAGGCCTCCCCCATGATTTTCCACAAGGACCGGTTGGAAGCGGCCTGCATCCAACGTCGTCCTGCGACCTTCATAAGGTCGTCTGTCCACCGTGTCGGTGGACGACCTACGCTGCGCTTGCCGGTCCGTGGTCTCCACTCCAGAACCTTTCGGCCCCATCGGCCATCTGTTCTGTGTGCTATGTGCCCTGCCCACTGCCACTTCAACTGGCTAATCTTCTGAGCTATGTCGGTGACTTTCGTTCTTCTACGGATCTCCTCATTTCTGATTCGATCACGTAGAGAAACCCCGAGCATAGCCCTCTCCATAGCTCGTTGTGCGACTTTGAGCTTATCTGTGAGGCCCATAGTAAGAGACCACGTTTCAGTGCCATAAGTCATCACTGGTTTCATCACACACATTGGTCGAAGACTCTTGTCTTGAGGCACTGAGGTATTTTTGACGAGAAGACTTCGCGAAGTTTCCGGAACGCTGCCGTGTATAGGCAGTTGCTATTGATGGAATTGTCAGACCATTCCGAGTAAACCATGATCACCAATTTGTACTGGTCGATGATAATGCGCCCGCCCATCGAGCTCAACGAATCAATGGTGCTCTCCGAGAATACGACATCACAAGTTTAGACTGGCCTGCCGGCTCGCCTGACTTAAATCCAATAGAGCACGCGTGGGATGATCTTAAGCGAGCTGTTTGGAACGGTCAGCCACGTCAGCTCAGGAAAATCCACTATTCAAGAATGGGACAGGTTACCCCAAAAATTGCTGGATAATTTGATTCTCAGCATGCCCACGAAGATATCCGCATGTGTTTGAGCCAGGGGAGGAGTTACACTAAATATTAAACCTTTTATTAATAAATTGTTGATTAAGTTCTATTTATAAAATTATATCAGCTTATGCTAGTGATCACAAACCTTTTATGTATATGGATGATTACTATGTTTATGTTGTAGTTTCACTCGAACTCATTCACAGCTACAATTTCGCACAATCTCTAACGGAGCAATGGAATCTCATTATTATCTCGTATATAATGTTATTTTTTACAAAAAAGTTAATATTAGCTATTACCTAAGTTTTTTTTTTAATTTACTTATTAGTCTTTAAATTACAGAATAAACTTATAAATTTTATAGTTCGATTACAAGGCGTAGATTAATTTAATTAATTAATAACTTACTTTGAATAAACAATTTGAAAGTACGAGTATTATTATAGGTAGTTAACACAATATACTTAAAGCTAAATAATTAAACAAATAGAAGCACATGTAGGTAGGTACCTACTATATTTATGGTTTGTTGACATTCGGACAAGAAAATCTGATTCCCTAAGATTAAACAGTAAATGTAAGCAACATCAGCTTTTTTTAGTAACCAATAGACTAGGTTGGTTGTAGTAGAAAGATAACATCGCTGAAAGTAAATAGCCAAATTGATCAACATTTTGCTTTCGTAGTGAATGTATTTTAAGGCAAAACTGTAATACAAAAGCACAACGCACGATTTAAAAACACTACGTATCTCAAATTTAAAATGAGTCACAGTGTAGGTGTGAGTAAAGTATATTCGGTATGATGAAATAGGTATACTGGAGTATGTCACTAATGATTATAAAACTAAATAACAGTTCAGTGATGTTTGTCATTGATAATGTCAACTTAGACGCGGTAAGACTCATATTAATATTTTTGATACTAGTTCTGACCGCAGTCTGTTATTATATTTTGTATAAGTATAATATGTAAGTCATTTAAACGAGTACATATATGATAACATGCATATCTATATTAACCACAACAAAAGCATGGAATGTATACCCAAATTAGCCCACTTTTCATAGGAATCACAGAAGTAAGAAACAGTACAAGAATTTACTGTCAATAAAAACATTTTTGTCAGCCTGTTTATTTGTTACCCTATAACTCAATAATTACTATGTGGATTACTAATAAGTTTGTGACAGTATAAATAAATGATATGATTTCAAATTAACAAATCTTTCCACTACAAAGACCTGCTTCTTCCCAAATTTCATGATTCTAGGTCAACTGTATAGTTTTTAGGAGCGAGTTTGCGAGTTTCAAAACAAGTAACATAAATAGCTTTAACTTTTGATTGCATTACTTTACTATTTACTAAGAAACTAAATTTAAACCATCAAGACACGTAGATCTTATTGAGATACATTTCGACATAATGACTTTACCCGTTCCTGAGAAAAGCATTACGGCTGATAAGCAAACAATATAGATTGATGAAAATGTTCCTGTAAGGGTTACCTTTTAAACTATACAGAACTCTAAAAAAGAGGCCCATGTAAAACTGCTACCTATCATCTATCTATTCTTATATATAAAAATGCATCTCTATTTCCCTTGGTCATCGCATCACGCTTGATGAACAGAAGTACGTAATTTATACGTACGAAAAAGTACGACTCATTGTCACGAATAAGCGATAGAGAGGCACGATCGGCCTAAGCGTTCGGCTTTTCTTATGACGTTATCACGTTATCTTCACGTAATTATCGACGAAACGAACAGATAACCATTTTTTGTGTTAATTATTGTAATGAGATGGTTCTTATGAAAAAATACCCAAGAAAAGATGGGAGATTATAGCGAGACTGAAGGCCGAGCCTACTACGCAGACGCCTGTGTTTCTATACATGGTTTGCTATGACCATTCAACAAGCAAGTACCTAACACGTCGCGTTACGATATCTTCAAGGAATGAATGCAAATTGGTATTGATTTCACGGGCATTCCTTGAAGATATCACAGCGCGCCGTGTTACTTGTTTGAATGGTCATAGCAAATAAGCCCAGTCATGACATACAAATACTGTGTTGACTCTTTAACGTTGCCCAAAACTACCAAAGTTACTCGTAATCTATTCAAACATCTAAGAATTTACCTGTTGACCACACAGAGTATATTCCAAGCACTATATCTAGATTTTCTTCTTAAACATTGCAAACAATACGAATACAAACAGCATGAATTGTATTTTATTGAAAGATATAAATATATTCGTCATTCCAGGGCGTCGCAATGTCTTATGATAACGGTAAACTCATTGGGATATGCCCAAGTCAAAACCAATCCTATTCCCTCAACAATGACGTAAAGAAACGTCTATCCTTACTATTGAATTCGTTTCAACGCCAGCCAATTATTGTAGGTATGCTTTAAGACCCTAACGTGTCTTCATTGCTCAATGAATCATTTAATACCTACGGATTATTTATTAATGCCAATAACCTTGACCACAAACTATGTAGGGCCAAGTAGGGCTGGCTTGGTTTTGTTGGCTTTGCACCGAATTATTTTATGACAACTGAATTAGACTTCATCGGACAGGAATATTGTTATCGCGGTGCCAAAGTCAAAGACAAAATCATTTATTCAATTTCGGCATCAAAGACGCATTTATGAACTTAAATTTTTCATTACAATGTACTTTAAATGACTGATGTCGGATGTCTGGGATACTCGCTTGAAATGGGCTGAAAAGTAGCCAGTGTGCTAATTTAAGTATGAGTTGTCTTAACCCTAAATTTATCTAAATCTGGTGAGCCTTTTCAGCGTGAAATTAACCTCTAGCTCCCACACAAACTCTAAAATTTTTTAGTAATAGTGTGATTAAATAAAGTTCAATTCAAACATGTCAGAAACAAATTATCTAGCGAGGTTTTACGACAAAATAATGTTTACATCTGAAAAGGTTGTGCGAAAGCGGAGCGGTAACTTTGATATAGTTATTAATAAAAATAAAAACATCACTCTATGATATACCTAATACTGAATATATACAGTATTAGATATATTTCTCATATTATTATATTTTCTATTGTACACAAACTAAAGTGGAGGCATTAGATAAAGGCATGTACATAAGCGAGCTTAACCCTAAAGACAGTTTTCTTTCAGCAAACTTTAAGGAATAGAGATCTAAGTATAAGTTCTGTGTACATCAATCATTAAGATATAAAATATTCATGACTACTACTACAAAATAAAATCAAGACCCTATATATATGAACATAATATATTTATTATTTACGTCATAAAGTGATGAGGCAAAATTACGTATGACGTTCATGATATCCACATTTTCATTTGAACATATTTTAATTTTTAAATCATGATCATATAAATAATTACGTATGTAGGTTTGGCTTGCACCACATCGCCAAATGAGACCAATTTTATTATTATACCACACTGAACAATATGGTTTTTGTACATATTTATCAGTTTATTTATTTCTTGAAAGGGTTTATATTTTATACCAATAAAATAGTTTAAAAACAACTTTAACATGTTATGTAGATTATTCAGAGAAGATGACTGCAATTCGGTATGTAAAGTTTTTTTTTGGTATTTTTTTTATATTTTTATTTCGTAGATTAGGTCATTATAAGAAACTAATTTCAATATTTTTGTTTTATATTCAGTAGTTATTTTATAATATTTTTTTGAAAATTTGAATCCTATGACGTCACTTTTTTGCACAAATATGTAGTTGCGTTGAGGAGCCAAGAAAAGCACGCGAGTAAAAAAAAAGAAACTAGAATTTACTTTGACACTTGACAGTGACACCTACTAATTCGTAAGTCTCTATTCAATCAAAACAAAAGTGCAAAAAAGTGACGTCATTTAGAGGTCAATTAAAGTCGAATTATTTCATCGTTTTTTGTTAAAATAAATGGCATCTTATCGTTTTAAAAGGTCAGAGTAGAAAAATAAGGGTTTGTAACATAAAATCTCGAAATGGTTTCGGAATTGGCATAGGTTAATTTTTTTTAGCATACCGAATTGGTTAATAGCAAGAATCCGGTTCATCACACGGGTGATTAGCCAATCCCAAGCAGCAGACACTTTTGTTTGTAGATAGAGCTAGTAAACCCTATTATATTGATTATTCTATTTATTTAATTATACAGGATGTTTGGTAGAGGGACCGACAAACCAAATGAGCGTGTTCAGGGAGACTTGGACAACTTGGAGAATACAAGTTGGCCAAAAAAAAATCCCCGACACATTTTTTTTTACTTTTTTTTGGGAATTTTCTCGTTTTCTCCAATATTGTACCTATTTACCACCATAACATTTGTAAAGTATGTTTTAGACCGGATGTTTTTAGTTTTTACGAATTTTACAAATGTTATGGTGGCAAATAAGTAGGTACAATTTCGGAGAAAAAGGGAAAATTCACAAAAAAAAAAGTTAAACATATTGGGGGGTCAGGGATTTTTTTTGGCCAACTTGTATTCTCCAAGTGGTCCCCCGAACACGCTCATTTGGTTTGTCGGTCCCTCTACCAAACACCCTATATAGCATATATCTACCAAACAAAATGCTAAAACGCTAATTTCCCTTATTTTAAATCGATGTCGTCACCGCTCCATCGTAGTTAAATTTTACTGCGTTGCGAAGTGGTAATAATTTAAACCAGATAACAAAGACACCAGTGTGATCAGTATAAGTTGAAATGCCGTTAAAAATGACTTCATGCACTTGACACAAATATCTGTTTACGTACCGGTCTACGGTACGTTGGCAAATTTACAATACGATTAGCTCCACAAACAAGATACAGTACAGGATTATCTGTGTAATCATAAATTAGTCAACGTAAATTCCCTCGCTGTGAATTATTAATTTCCATTAGAGCTATAAAGGAATATCAAAACGGTTCCAGAATTTAAATTGTTTGCCATTTACAATCTAGAATTGTGTTTACCGCGAAAAGGGAGGTACCCAGCGCCTAATGTATGGGAAGGGTTTCTGTACAATATCTAGTATTTATCGCCTTATATGCATGTTTATTAGGATAATCATACAGCCTAATACAGTCATACATGAGTTCTTATAAATGAGTTATAATTAGATTCATCTTCAAGTAACTTCTCTTTTCAGTCATTTACGCTCTTGATAGAGCGGTCGTCGTCGTCATGTAGTTAGTGGTGGGAGCAGATGTAATGTGCCTTACGATGTCATGACATCTCCTTCCCACTTGGTAAGCAGATCGCATGGCAAACGAGATTTCTTACGTTAGATTCCATCAATGATCTTATATAGATAGTTAATCTCATTGGCTTCTATGAGGATTATCTTGGAAATGATAGTAGGTATCAGTATGGTTTCCTGCTGCATCAGACTTTTCAGGGGCTATTCAAGCCACCATTCAAGCTCGGTCACCAGTGCCTCGTCCGTTATCTGTTATCAGGAGGACCACGGTAATCGAAGGGTTTCCGCCGCAGTTGATCTCTATGAATATTCTGCGCGTGCTGGTGAGGTATAGACTGCCGTGCGATTCTCTAGAGCAAACATCGTTGCATCTTTGACAACATCCTTGAAACAAATGACGAGATGACTAGAAACGTTGGAAAAACAACCTTATGTACAAGGGCGATATCTTATAAAGTATTTGACATCGGTGAGCTCGTCGACGAATCATTAGATAATCACACGGCAGTTGGGACTGGAAAGATATTTGCCCCATGATCCCCTCAAGTAACTAAGTATATTATGGTATATCAAGAAATCAAATAAGGCAGCTTAAGCCACTATATTGCTTTTTCAGTATTACAATGAATTAAATTCCATATCCTATCGAGTGGGGTATCAAAATAGAGTTATCTAAAAGAACATTAGTAGAATGTTTGTACCTTAACAATAAAAACGAATGGAAACAAATTAATAAAAACTAAACTACCAAAAAGTTTATAACGCACACGGTTAGGTTATTAGGTCCTAAATTGAAAAAGAAATAAAAAACGTAACTTCTCTATGTTATTCATGGTCATCATGGTTACCAGATTAGCGTCAGTTGAAGAGCTTTCTCATAGCAGTTGCACTGTCACACGGAGTTTAAAAGAAAAGTTTTACTTGCAATTGTACTCTTCAGCGAGAGATATTGGATGGACGATTTAAAAAATGACTGACGGCGTTTTCACTAACATTTTCCTTGATCAGTCTAAAACAATCTTGGAGAAGTCAGTGATAATGCACAATCTAGACATAGAGTGGAGTCTAACTCCCAAGTACATCAGATACCGGAATTTACAGTTAAGGTGCTGCCGAAAACCAAAGATCAATAGAACGCTATGTTTTTCGTCGCAAAGTTTAGGCATACTATGTAGTTACTGATACAAACTTGAAAAAAATACAGTGCAGGGTTTATAAAAAGACGTAAATAATAATATTGCACAATATCTATCGGGCATCTTGAAGAAAAAATTCGCAAATAACAGAACAGAACGACAGAAAAAAATTCCGTATTGCATTTGTCAATATTTTGACCAACAGCAACTATATTTTTAGTAACAAGAAAAAGGTAATTTATCAAATTAAAGATCTATCTATATTTTTTACCATTGTGGCTTCTTTTATTTTTAAACAAATTAAAACTTCGAAAATGCCTTATGTTTACAGACGCACGCTTGTTCCTCTTGCAATGCGTTACTGGATAATGCATTTATCAAGGCGAGCACTTGAAAATGCCTAACCAACATGCTGTGCATTTCTTCATAACGTTAACAAATAGTGTCCTGGTTTCGGAGTTTGCAGATCATCCAAATGTCTTCATGATATTAATAGACTTTTTGTCCAGGCGGAGTTGGCCCAGCCTACGAACTACAGCAATATTGATTTTTTTTAGGTTATCGATAAAGTGCAAACAAGAAAAGAAAATATTTTAAAGTATTTTTTTAACGTGTAGCAAATTTTTTTTAATACAAATTTAACGTTGACTCAATGGATAACTCAATATTGGTTTTTATTAGGTTATTGATAAAATGCAAACAAGACAAGAAAATATTTCGAAAGTATTTTTTATTTTTTAATGTGTAGCAAATTTTTTTATGCAAACTTAACGTTGACTCAATGACGACATTTATTGGGTTATGCTCAGACAGCAACCGGGAACGACTGTTTAACGTACACTCCAAATGTCGGAAGCGCGTAGTCGAATATGCCTCTAACCGAACATCCATCAAAGTAGTGAGTGCAGCAAGGTTACTAATTAATCTGGAGCCCGAATTAAACTTCAAAAGTACAGTAGCGAATCAAGAAATCAGTCAGTCATGTAACAAGTACTAAGTTATAAATAGCGTCCAAACGTAGGCAAGTAAGTAGTCATAAGATACCGTTTCCAGAAGAAGACTAGTCGCGTCGGTTGTTTTGTTTACTACTTACTACTTGTCTACAAATTTATGACGTACTTGAATCAGTCACAATACAATATCGATTACTTATATTTACTCCACGACAAGCGCTTCTTTCATGCTAACTATTACTACCTACATTAATAAATGAATAAAATAGGATCTAAGAAAGTGCCCTGGGCCATTGCGTTGCGACACTGGATGGTAATGAATTTTTTTTCACTCAAAAAGGCACTAAGGCGTAAATTATTTTACAAATTATATACTCCAAATGCTATGTCAGTTTTACTCGTAGCTATGGTTTAAATGCATTACAAAAATAAAATGTACTTAAACAGTTATTTCTTATGAAAGGCTGCAAAGTTGTTTTTCTGTGCGAGTGCTTGTAGTTAGGGTTTTTAAGGTAGGAGATGCAAAACAACTTTGCTGCCAAGTTAAAATAAACAATACTGTTCAGCTCACTAAAAGGAAGAAAATGCTATGTGCAAGGAAAACAGCTCAAATAGTATATTATATTAGTAGTATTTATTTTTAAAATTTTAAGTATACTTAGTAATTATACTTACTTTATATTTTATTGGTGATATTGAAATTTATTCTGTATGGTTGTGTCTGTCTCTTTTGCACGGATACAAATGAAACTGCTAGGACTATTGCAATTCTTAAATATCACTGTCTGATTGCGCTCGCAGCAAACTTGGCTTGACGTTCTCAATAGATTAACAAGGTTAAGCAACCCTCACTGCGGTCACGAGTTGGATGGGTGACAGTATGTGACATTTTCCAACAGAGCACTGTCATGCTTCAGAGACCACGTTATCCCTGCTTATTTCAACCGAGACTCATCATCATCATCATCAGCCTGTAGCAGTCCACTGCTGGACATACGCCTCTCCAATTGCACGCCACTTAGGTCTATCTTGGGCTACTCGCATCCAGTTTTTGCCAGCCGTCTTGCGCAGATCGTCACTCCACCGTGCCTCAGGACGTCCTACACTACGTTTGCCGAGACGCGGTCTCCACTCTAGAACTCGACCGAGACTATGTCGGAGGATTTCGGGTAGCCTGAAAACGACACTGGACTAGCCACTAGCCTATTCACCAAGTCGAACTAGGCCAGCGTGATTAGCTTCCTTATACATTAAAAGGCAAAGTAACATTTTCCTAAATTCCATAAACCTGTACCTACACAAATATACCTACATGTATACGCATCAGCGTCACAACCACAAACGTACCTAATCCCAGTTTAAATTCCAAGTCTCTACTATGATTCTACCTATTTTGCTTCGGTCTAAATCTAAATTTTATTCGAGCACTGTTTAACCGCGGGCGCCCACAAGCGGGTCGGTCGCACCAACCCTGAGAGTGTTCCCTTGTATTTCCAACTTTCCACTACTTTGTGACTCATTGTACTTTTTAAAGTAGGCACATTCTATTTTAAGGCTAGTATTCTTATAAGGTATTGTTTCAAATGGGAAATGTAAATGCGATAAAAGTAGAAATATACTAATATACCCTTTGCGTCCCAGAGACGTACGTCAGTTTCATTCATAAATCTTTTGTTTTAATTATCACGGTATAGGAAGGATAGGTGATTGAAATGCTTGATACAATTATCGTTAGGTAATAATAGTACATAAGTAAGTAGGTACCTACATGTCTAGTAGCCTAGTAGAAGGTACCAAGTAGACTAATAAAATTGAAAATAACTGTTTGTAGTTCCAAATTAACTTTTTACCGACTTCCAAAAAGGAGGAGGTACTCAATTCGAATGTTCTTTTTATTTTTTTTTATGTTTGTTACCTCATAACTTTGGACTAGGTGAAACGATTCTTAAAAAAAATTGTGTTTGAAATTTGGTGCTTCCCGTGTGGTCCCATTTAAATTTCATCAAATTCGGTTAAGTATTTTTTGAGTTAGACTCCAATAACTGAATAGAATGGAAGTCGGCGTTAAAATTTTCAAATTGTACTTGTTACTAATAAATAGAGACTAAATAAATAGAGTACCTACTTACATTAAAAAATCTTTTTGTTTTATTTTCGTCTGACTGTTTGTCTATTTGCCTGCTAATTCCTAAAACGGTTTGACTTATTTTTGGCTGAAATTTGGGAATTGGCTGTTGCAGATAGCTGATGTTATAAGGAGTAACTTTGGCTACTTTCTGATTTTTTTTATAATAAACATCATGTTTGCCTGTTTATTACCTTATCACGCCTAAACGACTGAACTGATCGTAATCAAATATGTCAAGGTTATAGATTATATCCAGGGGAAGCACATAATATGATACTTTTCATCATCATCATCATCATCAACATTATCCATCACCACGCGTATGGAACCGCGGGGCGGAACTAGTAAGGTAGACCTTCAAATATAGATTTAAAAGTGAAAATTACTCCAACTCATAGTCATGTCAGTAGCCATGTTCTGTTAAATATATGTATAATGTTAGAACCCGATACTGAATACATTTTCTAATGGACAAACATCAGGAGCGATGTGTGGAAATTGTAAATACTCCTACCCAAGCGTTTTACTAGCACAAGGGTTGAGAAGTGGTTCACCACATCACGAGTAGCCACTTCACTTGATGGCACCTTAAGGCCATTCCAGATAAATTCATATGTTAGTGGCTCACAAGGATCCTGTTAAGATGAGTGTTTAGTAGCTTTTGCACGACGCGATGTGATATCGTGAAAGACTTTTTACAAGTTTGCATAAAAAGTGAGAAAATTATATATCTTACAGACGGTGCTAAAAAAACATAATTAATCACCTTAGTCCCTATGTAAAAACTAAATTTGCAAGCTGGC
Organism: Selenia dentaria; assembly: GCA_917880725.1. Classification (NCBI taxonomy): domain Eukaryota; kingdom Metazoa; phylum Arthropoda; class Insecta; order Lepidoptera; family Geometridae; genus Selenia; species Selenia dentaria. Next base: position 10,213,176 of record OU862888.1, on the reverse strand, counting down.
AGTACAAATCACGCTCAGTACAACTATACAGGGCGTTTGGTAGAGGGACCGACAAACCAAATGAGTGTTCGGGGGCCCACTTGGAGAATACAAGTTGGCCAAAAAACATCCCCGTCACCCCAATTTTTTTTAACTAAATCAGTTAGCTCTGTTTTGTATCCAATTTTGCTTTGCGTGGCCTGAAGGTGTATTAGAGACCAAATTCAACTAAACACATCCGATCTAAAACAGATTTTACAAATGTTATGGTGGTAAATAGTATTTCGGAGAAAAAGCGAAAAATCACATAAAAAAGTTAAACATATTGGGGGGTCATGGATATTTTTTGACCAACTTGTATTTTCGCTCATTTGGTTTGTCGGTCCCTCTACCAAACACCCTATATAATAAAATAAATAAAGAACTCAAAATTTACAACAAAACTTATTATGAATGTAAAAAAATAATAATTATAATTGGATTAGAACTATTGATTACAAGGAGACAGAAACACTTTTGCAACAACTTACATAAATAACACAAATAATATACTCTATTCTATGAACTAAATCGTAACTTAAAACAAACATACATACGCACATATATATATATATATATATATATATGACGGAGAAAGCACCTCCGGAGTGTTTTTAAAAAGTGTGACGTCAGCATTGCTGACGTCACACAGAGAATCTAACCAAGACATAACTTTTGCCTCGAGCTCGCCGGCGAGCTCGGTGTTTGACTGTGTTTACCACTAAATCATAACCTTGTGTACCTCGCCTCCTCCCATTTCCGCGACATGGGTCCACACCGCGACCAGGATCGTCGCGTTGTGCACTCATGACTGTACTTTGGGTGGGGCTACAATAAGAATGTGTAATACAGCCCTGGTCGGGTCTACAACCATTACCGGGGTTCCCTTGGGACGACGCTAAAGCTGCCGAAGTAACGGCTGCGATGGGGTCGTCCGGGTCACCCAAAATATGCCTTGGACGGCGACGGGGGGGAAGGAAGTGGGGATCGGTTATGTCAGTGGAGTAGTTCGCCGCTTCGACCACGAGGGGATTCGAGTGGTGGGGAGCTTTGTCGAAGTGGCGGCGGGAGCAGTCTTTCATATACTGCGTAATAGAGGGGTGGGTGAAATCGCAGTGCAGTTCGGCGTTCCGCAAGTACCACGGAGCGCCCACTGCCCTGCGCATAAAGCGATTTTGAATCACTTGAAGTTTGTGGAGGTCGTGTTTCTGAGCATGGGCGAACGCTACAGATGCGTAAGTCATGATTGGGCGGATGCAAAGTTTGTAAAGAGTCGTCTTATTTCTAAGAGACATTTTACTGTTTTTGCCTATGAGGGGATTAAGACGACCCATAATGAAGGCCGCCCTATTGCGAACAATCTGAATGTGTTTCGCGAAAGTGAGTTGGCGATCAAGAGTGACGCCCAGGTATTTGGCAGATTTAGCCCATGGGATGGGTTCGCCGAATAGGACTATGGGTGACGGCATGAGATTCCGCCGGGTCTCAGTGAAGTACACTGCTGCACTTTTGCTAGGATTTACTGCAATCCGCCATTTACGAAACCATGCACCGATTACGGTGATGGCTCGTTGGATGGCGCATCTCTGCCTGACCTTGAACCAGCCAGTAGAGTAGATTGCAGTATCATCCGCAAACTGAGCGATCTGAACATTAGGTTCAGATCGTGGGATGTCGCTGGTGTACAGCGAGAAGAGAATGGGTGAGAGTACAGAGCCCTGAGGGACACCTGCGTGAATGGGATGCGGGGAGGAGAGCGTTCCCTCGGTGCGATAGCTAAACGTTCGATCCCTGAGAAAGTCTTGTAAGATGAGTACAAGACGGTCTGGCACACCCAGTTGGTACAGCTTGAATATCAAGCCGTTGTGCCAGACTTTGTCGAACGCTTTCGCTACGTCGAGGAAGACAGCTATGGTCCCTTGGGGCTTTGGTTTCTTATTGAAACCGCCTAGGATGTGCTCCGTTACGCGGTGCACTTGTTGGACGCAGGAGTGTTTGGCTCTAAAACCAAATTGCTCATCGGGAAGGAGGTTATTGGACCTAACGTGGGACCAGAGTCGGTTCACAATGAGCCGCTCGTAAATCTTCCCCAGAGAGCTGAGGAGACTTATGGGACGGTAGCTGGAGGGCTCGGCTGCCGGTTTGCCTGGTTTGTGAATACCAATGACAATGGCATGCTTCCAAGTGTCTGGGAAGGAGCAGTTGCTCATAGCCGCATTGAAGATGCTAACTAAGAGATGGACTAGTGGGACTGAGAAGTGTTTAATTACCTTGTTGCTGATACCATCAGCACCAGGGGATTTACGGGTCTTGAGGCTCTTGGTCAGAGACACAACCTCGGATGATTTTACCGGTGGGAGGAGTGGGAGGTCAGAGATGGACATAGAGCTTTTACGTTCGACTTCAGATTCCACCGAATCGAGGTGTTTCTGGTCGACGTGATCTACATTTAGAGTACACTGAGCCTCAAGGCTATCAGCTAAACACTCGGCTTTGTCTTCGTCAAGGAACGCTATGGAGAGGGGAGGTGGCCTAATGAGTGGGGGCATTGTCTGTTGTCCGTCAGATTTCAGAGTTCGAGCCAACTGCCAGTATGCCTGGTGAGTTGGCTCAATCTCTGACAGTTTGTCGTCCCACCTTTGATCACGCAGCTCACTCATGCGTTTCCTTACAGCACGCTGTAAATAGCGCATGGTGGCTTTGTTCTCTGGGGTTGGCATCGAGTCATACGCCCTAGTGGCGGCGTTCTTAGCTGTCAGTAACCTCCTCGCACCCTCGGGCAGTTCAAAGCGGCGACCATCCGCCACTTGGACCTGCTTTGAGGATTCACCTACTGCGGTGCGGAGGTGGTCACTGAGAGCCTCGATCGCAATTGACACGTCTTCTACTGTCTGTATGTCATCGGGGATTCTATCGAGAGCGGGTGAACTGATAGCTTGGAGGGATTCCCCCAGTTGCTTCCAGTTCACTACCGTTCTAGTGATAGGGGTTATGTCCGTCGGGTCGGGGCCTAATTTCAACAATACAGGGCGGTGGTCTGAAGTCAGTTCGTGTAACACTTCTATAGAGCGCAACCGGAGGGTGACGTTCTTGAGAAGTGCTATGTCAAGTATGTCTGGTCGTTGGTTGTCAACATAGGGATATCTTGTGGGCTCCAGAGGGGAGAGAATATCAAAGTTTAAGTGGCTGACCAAGCCTTCAAGGATTTTACCATTACTATTGTTACTAGTACAGTTCCATATGACATGTTTACTGTTGAAGTCACCGATCAGAAGGACGGAGCTTCCTAGAGAGAAGAGGGCTTCCAAGTCTGTCTGTAATAGTTCTTTACCAGAGGGGAGGTAACATGAGGCTATGATGACTGGTTGATGACCTGACATCGCTAGAAAGCAAACAGAGGCTTCTAGTATTCTAAGTGGTGGAGTAACAATTGGGATACAGTGCAGAGCTCTTTTGTAATAGATGAGAGTGCCACCTTTTGGGGTGGCCACTCTATCATTACGAACCAAACGGTAATTTGCAAACCTAGGGTTCGCTGTACCTGGTTTCAGAAAGGTCTCCTGCAACGCATAGGATATCGACCTGATGGGTCTTACAAAATTCGTGAACTTCGTCCTTTTGACTAGAGAGGCCGTCAGCGTTGAAAGTCGCTACGGTGACTGAGTGGGGTTTAATTCGTTTCGGTGTACTATCCATATTGGATGATACCTAAGAAACGCTGGGGAGGGCGTAGCGCCTCACTGCGCTGATTAGACCCGCGTGTGTGAGCGTGGCTCGCAAGCGGTCTTGGTCGTTTGTGGCAGTACGAAGTTTGTGCGCGAATGCACGTACTTCGTCCACGTCTATGACCATCGCGTAGTCCATGACAAGGGCTATGTCGGCCACCAGGTCAGATTGACCTGGGGCGTCCATGAGCCCAGCCATTGGAGGCCTAGAGAGCGGCGGTTTGGGCTTAGGAGCCGGCGCGCTGGCAGAGGCCTGCGGGCGGGCGGGGGTGAGGGGGGCGCTTGCTTGTACCATGCTCAAGGGCTTGGACCAAGCGTTGCGTGCGGGCGCGGGCGCGGGAACAACAGGTGTTGCCTGCGGTGCGGGTGTAAGGTTAGGCTTAGGGCCGTTCCCTTGTGAGCGGGTAGTGACCGGGCGAGGAGGGGGAATAGGCCTCCTAGCCGGCCCACTGGGTGCGCGGGGTGCCTTAGGGCAACCGCGGTAGTTGGCGGGAACTAGGCGGGTCTGATGAGTCCCTAGTGCGAGAACACTGGGCTGTCCCGTGATCCCCTAGGCACTTGACGCACCTCGGGCGGGCGAAACAGAATCGGGCGGCATGCCCGTACAATTGGCAGTTATGACACTGGCCAGGTGCTCGGTTTCGGAATGGGGGTTGAACGGTGATCCCCGAGAGGTTCACAACCGTTTTAATATTGAAAATCGCTTTGCCCTCTGGCGTGCGACTGAGGATGACCAAAAGTAGGTCATAGGGTTTGCGGTCCTTGCCACTGTACATGCGGTGGCATTCGCGGACGGGGTAGCCTTGCGCCTTCAAGTCGGCGAGGACACTATCGGTCTGTACCTCTTTAGGTACGCCGCGTATGACTACTCGTAATACCTTCTCTTCCTCGAGAGCATAAGTGTGAAAACTTATGCTCTCGTTTTTGAGAAAGACGAGCGCCTACAGTGCGGCCGTATTTATAGGACTCGGCGCACGTGCACGAGTTTACAAGTTTGTTGGTAAAGTATTGAAATTACAATCATAACATTAATTTTACATCGTAATCAACTCAAAAATAATCAACTGATGATTTATAAACTATTTTTAGGGCAATCAAATGATTAAACTTAATTATTCTCGACGAACTGTTGTAGTTGCGCCGATACGGCCATACTGACAGGCGGTGCGCGCTCTGCACCAGCCTCGTTGGTTCTCGTAGATTGTTATGGATTCTCGTAGACCATTTATTCTGATGGGTCATCTTGGTTCGAGTCGTGGTTTGGCTGTACTTGCAGCCCTTCTCGTGAGGTCGACGGAATGGGCTCATTTGATTCTGCAGTGGGATCTCGTTGAATAGGTGATTCGTTTCCCGCCGATACGGTCAACTGATCCCCAGGTTGCGGAGCGCGGCGCAGCTGATCATGGGCAATCTTGCGAGGTCGTCCTCTACCGACAACTTTCTTTACCAGATATCGTCATTATCCAGTATTCTACAAACTTCATATGGTTCGCTGTATTTAAGGTCAAGCGAGGTTTGGTTTCGAGGATTATTTTTCACCAATATGTAGTCTCCTCTTTGAAAATGATGGATTTTGGCCTTGTGTAGGTTGAAGTGTTGTCTGTCTTGTTCGCTACAACGAATCATTTTCTGTTGCACCTGTTGAGTGAGCGCTTTAATATCAACGGTTTCGTTGTCAATATCCACCAGGTTGAGAAGCTCAGGAGGTACACAGTGCTTTCGTTGTGTAATAAGTGTCAGTGGAGCAACACCGGTGACTCGGTGGGTTGTACAGTTCATTGCCAGCTGAAGTTCCTCGAGTACAGTGTGCCACTGCTATGCTTCGTAATTTTTAATCATTACCAAAGCATTTTTGAGGGTTGCAACGACTCTTTCAACTTGGCCATTCGCTCGGCTGACTCCTGGAGCGATAGCATGGATATTTATTCCGATGGCGTCACAGTAGTCCTTGAACTCGCCAAGGAACTCTCTTCCTCCATCCACTATTATTTGAACCGGCGCACCAAATAGATGCACAGTGCGTTTTAGAGCGGCCAATGTGCTGTGTGGGTTTTTGTTGGTACTGAAGTACAGTAAAACGTACTTTGAGAAAGCGTCAATGGTGACTATGACGTATTGTTGATCATCTGGAGTGCCCAGCTTCCCTGTTATGTCCATATGAATAACTTGGAAGGCGGCCGTTGGTTTTTGTATGGGGTGTAACTGGGCTTGAATGGCCCCGGATCTTCCTTTAGATGTTCGGCATACAACACAGTTATCCACAAATCTTTCGGATAATGGAACTCATTTTGTTGAACCAATAGGTTTCTCTGATCTTCTGCAGTGTCTTTTCCCAGCCAGGGTGTTTTAGTGCAGTGTGAAATGAGTTTATAATGCTCCATTGAAATGATTTGGGAACGACGATACTGAGCTGCTGACCGAAGACAGGATCATTGACGTTCCTTTTTTAAAACGTTGTCCTCTAACACATAGTCTTCCACTGGGTTATTGTCACTGAGACTGTCCATTATCGGACGCAGTTCTTCATCCCGTCGCTGTTCAATTTTGAGCCAGTTCAAGTCTCTTGTCATAACATTGACTGCAAGCTCAACTGGATTGCGACAGCGATGAATCCTTGGCAGAAGGTCCTTTTTGTGTTTTGACGCTTTTAATGCGTTGCAATCCGTTATCACGTGAATTTTCGCCCATATAGATACTGGCAAAAGTGTTTTATGGCTCGTACCACTGCCAGTGTCTCCAACTCGTAGGAGTGGTACCGACTCTCGGCTTCCGTGGTTCTCATGCTCATAAAGGCAACAGCATGTTGTCGTTTTACACGTTGACTAATTATTGTTGGCTAATTTTTGTATCCGCGTCGATACGGCCATACTGACAGGCGGTGCGCGATCTGCACCAGCCTTGTTGACTCGTTAACTCTCGCAGACTGCTGTTAATTATGGCTGGCCTGCAAAGAATGAGATATTCTCTGAGTAGTGAGTCTGTAAACAACTTACGTTGCTTTATCTTGTTTGTTACATTAACACAACTGTTATGTAACCTTAGGAGTCTTTTGATTAGTAAACAGTACACAAAGACATCGTGCACTGCCTTATTGATTTAGAATCTGTGGTGTATACGTGTCTACCCATAGTTCCACAAGGCGTCCCCACGGTATCTCAGGGTTCACTTGTGGATGCATCAAGGATCCGTGGCTAGCTCAAGGGTAACACATGGTTAGCTCAGAGGTATCACTCTCCAGACATTTTTGTAGATTACTACAGTACACTAAGACATCTTAAGTGCACTGCTTTATTAATTTAGAATCTGTGGTGTATACGTGTCTACCCATAGTTCCACAAGGCGTCCCCACGGTATCTCATGGTTCACTTGTGGATGCATCAAGGATCCGTGGTTAGCTCAAGGGTAACACATGGTTAGCTCAGAGGTATCACTCTCCAGACATTTTTGTAGATTACAACAGTACACTAAGACATCTTAAGTGCACTGCCTTATTAATTTAGAATCTGTGGTGTATACGTGTCTACCCATAGTTCCACAAGGCGTCCCCACGGTATCTCATGGTTCACCTGTGGATGCATCAAGGATCCGTGGTTAGCTCAAGGGTAACACATGGTTAGCTCAGAGGTATCACTCTCCAGACATTTTATTCTTGTAGATTCTAGTTGAAAATATCGTGAAACATAATGAATTTTATACTCGCCGGTTTTAATCCGTTGATGCGTGTTCGTCGTTGTGAGTTATCCGGACTGACTGGCCAGCTTGAGATGTGGATGACACAGAATCAGGGGCGATTGCAGCGTTGTTTTGCAGTGTATCGAGATCATCTCCCGCAGCGATTGGTGTGGACGTCATGTCTGTGGTAATTCCCGTTGTGATGGGCTGCATGGTATTAAAGTTGTTTGCTGGTACTCCTGAAGTGTTCAATAAGGCAGGGACTATCAGCCTGGTACTGCCCTGCGCTGCTCCAGTCGTGACAGGTTGAACCGAAGTCGATGAGGATGTGGTTGGGACCAGAGCTTGTTCTGATCCCACTTCTGATGACGGAGAAAGCACCTCCGGAGTGTTTTTAAAAAGTGTGATTGTTGTTTTCATGATGATCACTCATTTTTGGGTCCTCGAAGTAAAACTTCACAAGTACTTTTATAAGCTTCGTATATTCAACGAGCAGCATAACAACGTCACAAAGAGGTCCGTACTGTACGGCGACTCGAGAGCGACTGAGACGAGCGCCTTTTTTTTTTTTTTTTTTTTTTTTTTTTTTTTTTTTTTTTTTTTTTAGAACGGACTAATGCTGTTTGCCTCTACCGGCATTTACAGCGTCACCGGACGGTTGGCGAGCGCAGATGGCACTCAGCCAGATGCGGGCGCAGAGGGCGCACCGCCTAAGGCGAGCGTTGAAGACGCTTCGCCGCAAGGAGAGGAGTAGGCGACTTGCTCAAGGGCACCACTAGGGTACGGACCTCGGCTTGGGCCGTCGCCAGGAGAGAGGGGAGTAGGAGAGAATCGCCCCGGTACATAAGTGTACCGTTGAAAGTGGGCCCTATGAATTTTAACTCTACGACTATTTGGAGAGAATCTAACCAAGACATAACTTTTGCCTCGAGCTCGCCGGCGAGCTCGGTGTTTGACTGTGTTTACCACTAAATCATAACCTTGTGTACCTCGCCTCCTCCCATTTCCGCGACATGGGTCCACACCGCGACCAGGATCGTCGCGTTGTGCACTCATGACTGTACTTTGGGTGGGGCTACAATAAGAAAGTGTAATACCTCGTCCGCAGCCATTTGCTGGGCCGGAGGATACATCGCGACCGGGGCCGCGGTGTATACTCCCACCCGCACCGTGGCTGGGACTACAATCGTGTGTGTGTGAATTACCTCGACTGCGACTGGGGCTGCGAAGAAGATCTCGGCCGGAGCCTACAATGCGATCGGGATCACAGCCCTGGTCGGGTCTACAACCATTACCGGGGTTCCCTTGGGACGACGCTAAAGCTGCCGAAGTAACGGCTGCGATGGGGTCGTCCGGGTCACCCAGAATATGCCTTGGACGGCGACGGGGGGGAAGGAAGTGGGGATCGGTTATGTCAGTGGAGTAGTTCGCCGCTTCGACCACGAGGGGATTCGAGTGGTGGGGAGCTTTGTCGAAGTGGCGGCGGGAGCAGTCTTTCATATACTGCGTAATAGAGGGGAGGGTGAAATCGCAGTGCAGTTCGGCGTTCCGCAAGTACCACGGAGCGCCCACTGCCCTGCGCATAAAGCGATTCTGAATCACTTGAAGTTTGTGGAGGTCGTGTTTCTGAGCATGGGCGAACGCTACAGATGCGTAAGTCATGATTGGGCGGATGCAAAGTTTGTAAAGAGTCGTCTTATTTCTAAGAGACATTTTACTGTTTTTGCCTATGAGGGGATTAAGACGACCCATAATGAAGGCCGCCCTATTGCGAACAATCTGGATGTGTTTCGCGAAAGTGAGTTGGCAATCAAGGGTGACGCCCAGGTATTTGGCAGATTTAGCCCAAGGGATGGGTTCGCCGAATAGGACAATGGGTGACGGCATGAGATTTCGCCGGGTCTCAGTGAAGTACACTGCTGCACTTTTGCTAGGATTTACTGCAATCCGCCATTTACGAAACCATGCACCGATTACGGTGATGGCTCGTTGGATGGCGCATCTCTGCCTGACCTTGAACCAGCCAGTAGAGTAGATTGCAGTATCATCCGCAAACTGAGCGATCTGAACATTAGGTTCAGATCGTGGGATGTCGCTGGTGTACAGCGAGAAGAGAATGGGTGAGAGTACAGAGCCCTGAGGGACACCTGCGTGAATGGGATGCGGGGAGGAGAGCGTTCCCTCGGTGCGATAGCTAAACGTTCGATCCCTGAGAAAGTCTTGTAAGATGAGTACAAGACGGTCTGGCACACCCAGTTGGTACAGCTTGAATATCAAAGCCGTTGTGCCAGACTTTGTCGAACGCTTTCGCTACGTCGAGGAAGACAGCTATGGTCCCTTGGGGCTTTGGTTTCTTATTGAAACCGCCTAGGATGTGCTCCGTTACGCGGTGCACTTGTTGGACGCAAGAGTGTTTGGCTCTAAAACCAAATTGCTCATCGGGAAGGAGGTTATTGGACCTAACGTGGGACCAGAGTCGGTTCACAATGAGCCGCTCGTAAATCTTCCCCAGAGAGCTGAGGAGACTTATAGGACGGTAGCTGGAGGGCTCGGCTGCCGGTTTGCCTGGTTTGTGAATACCAATGACAATGGCATGCTTCCAAGTGTCTGGGAAGGAGCAGTTGCTCATAGCCGCATTGAAGATGCTAACTAAGAGATGGACTAGTGGGACTGAGAAGTGTTTAATCACCTTGTTGCTGATACCATCAGCACCAGGGGATTTACGGGTCTTGAGGCTCTTGGTCAGAGACACAACCTCGGATGATTTTACCGGTGGGAGGAGTGGGAGGTCAGAGATGGACATAGAGCTTTTACGTTCGACTTCAGATTCCACAGAATCGAGGTGTTTCTGGTCGACGTGATCTACATTTAGAGTACACTGAGCCTCAAGGCTATCAGCTAAACACTCGGCTTTGTCTTCGTCAAGGAACGCTATGGAGAGGGGAGGTGGCCTAATGAGTGGGGGCATTGTCTGTTGTCCGTCAGATTTCAGAGTTCGAGCCAACTGCCAGTATGCCTGGTGAGTTGGCTCAATCTCTGACAGTTTGTCGTCCCACCTTTGATCACGCAGCTCACTCATGCGTTTCCTTACAGCACGCTGTAAATAGCGCATGGTGGCTTTGTTCTCTGGGGTTGGCATCGAGTCATACGCCCTCGTGGCGGCGTTCTTAGCTGTCAGTAATCTCCTCGCACCCTCGGGCAGTTCGAAGCGGCGACCATCCGCCACTTGGACCTGCTTTGAGGATTCACCTACTGCGGTGCGGAGGTGGTCACTGAGAGCCTCGATCGCAATTGACACGTCTTCTACTGTCTGTATGTCATCGGGGATTCTATCGAGAGCGGGTGAACTGATAGCTTGGAGGGATTCCCCCAGTTGCTTCCAGTTCACTACCGTTCTAGTGATAGGGGTTATGTCCGTCGGGTCGGGGCCTAATTTCAACAATACAGGGCGGTGGTCTGAAGTCAGTTCGTGTAACACTTCTATAGAGCGCAACCGGAGGGTGACGTTCTTGAGAAGTGCTATGTCAAGTATGTCTGGTCGTTGGTTGTCAACATAGGGATATCTTGTGGGCTCCAGAGGGGAGAGAATATCAAAGTTTAAGTGGCTGACCAAGCCTTCAAGGATTTTACCATTACTATTGTTACTAGTACAGTTCCATATGACATGTTTACTGTTGAAGTCACCGATCAGAAGGACGGAGCTTCCTAGAGAGAAGAGGGCTTCCAAGTCTGTCTGTAATAGTTCTTTACCAGAGGGGAGGTAACATGAGGCTATGATGACTGGTTGATGACCTGACATCGCTAGAAAGCAAACAGAGGCTTCTAGTATTCTAAGTGGTGGAGTAACAATTGGGATACAGTGCAGAGCTCTTTTGTAATAGATGAGAGTGCCACCTTTTGGGGTGGCCACTCTATCATTACGAACCAAACGGTAATTTGCAAACCTAGGGTTCGCTGTACCTGGTTTCAGAAAGGTCTCCTGCACGCATAGAATATCGACCTGATGGGTCTTACAAAATTCGTGAACTTCGTCCTTTTGACTAGAGAGGCCGTCAGCGTTGAAAGTCGCTACGGTGACTGAGTGGGGTTTAATTCGTTTCGGTGTACTATCCATATTGGATGATACCTAAGAAACGCTGGGGAGGGCGTAGCGCCTCACTGCGCTGATTAGACCCGCGTGTGTGAGCGTGGCTCGCAAGCGGTCTTGGTCGTTTGTGGCAGTACGAAGTTTGTGCGCGAATGCACGTACTTCGTCCACGTCTATGACCATCGCGTAGTCCATGACAAGGGCTATGTCGGCTGCCAGGTCAGATTGACCTGGGGCGTCCATGAGCCCAGCCATTGGAGGCCTAGCGAGCGGCGGTTTGGGCTTAGGAGCCGGCGCGCTGACAGAGGCCTGCGGGCGGGCGGGGGTGAGGGGGGCGCTTGCTTGTACCATGCTCAAGGGCTTGGACCAAGCGTTGCGCGCGGGCGCGGGCGCGGGTACAACAGGTGTTGCCTGCGGTGCGGGGGTAAGGTTAAGCTTAGGGCCGTTCCCTTGTGAGCGGGTAGTGACCGGGCGAGGAGGGGGAATAGGCCTCCTGGCCGGCCCACTTGATACGCGGGGTGCCTTAGGGCAACCGCGGTAGTTGGCGGTATGTCCCTGTGTGCCGCAGAGGACACAACTAGGTGGGTCTGCCGAGTCCCTTGTGCGAGAACACTGGGCTGTCCCGTGATCCCCTAGGCACTTGACGCACCTCGGGCGGGCGAAACAGAATCGGGCGGCATGCCCGTACAATTGGCAGTTATGACACTGGCCAGGCGCTCGGTTTCGGAATGGGGGTTGAACGGTGATCCCCGAGAGGTTCACTACCGTTTTGACATTAAAAATCGCTTTGCCCTCTGGCGTGCGATTGAGGATGACCAATAGTAGGTCGTAGGGCCTGCGATCTTTGCCACTGTACATCCGGTGGCATTCGCGGACGGGGTAGCCTTGCGCCTTTAAGTCGGCGAGGACACTGTCGGTTTGCACCTCTTTTGGTACGCCGCGTATGACAACGCGTAGTACCTTCTCTTCCTCGAGAGCATAAGTATGAAAGCTTATACTCTCGTTTTTTAAAATTCTGGTGAGCGCCCTATGGTCGCTTGGGGTCGGCACCTGGACTTTGATACCCAGTTGGGTTGAGCGGGCGCTAGTATATTGGATCTTACGATCCGTCAATAGTCGTGAGACCATGTCCCACTTCGCCTTGTCCTGAAGGAACAGAGGCGGCGGCGGTTTCTCGCGTCTAACTGACGCTCCTTGAGAGGAGACGTCGCATTGAGACGCGGCGATGCTTGCGGGAGCATCGGAGTGAGCGAGAGGGTCGCGGGAGGTGGGAGCGAGAGAGCCTGATGGCTTCGCTCCCGGGGCGGTGCAGGCCGCTTTGGGTGGCGGGGAGGGAGCCTCTGAGGCGGCTTTGGGGACGCGCTTTCTCTTTCCGACGGTAGTGAACCCGTCGTTGGAGATGTTGCCAACAGAGTTAGCGCGGGAGCGGGAGAACTCTACATCCATCTCATTCTCCGAGTTGGATGCCGAATCGTAGGCGCGTTCGTACTCAGTCCGAAGGACTGGAGAGCGATCGCGGGGTGGTAAAGGTGCGCGGGGAGCGCGGGGCGCATAGGGCGCAGGGTCGGGGGAGAGAGGGCTATCTAACGGCTTGAACGCCGAAGAACCGAAGGGCGCCCTCGGAGGGAGGGAGCCGGAGGAGGGAATTTGGGAGTCCGTGAAGCGGGGTCTCTCTTTAAAGTCCCTATTGGACTGGAGATACTCGGACAGCATGTCCGGGTAGCAATTTGACACCCACGAGGCGAACGCCTGAGGCGAAACGCCTTGCGGGAGGCTCATAGCGGGGGAGGGAGATAGTAGAGACATCTCGAGGGGAATACTCGAGATGCGAGTGAGGGGTGAGTGACACTCCCGCCGGGTACAGGCGGGAGAGTGAGTGCCTAGGTGTCCCTACTGTGTGCCCTCTGCCAGTCTTATTGTGCAGTGGGATGTGTGCCTAAACGCGAGGCCCTAGCTGCTCCGGGGGCGAGGAGGGAAGACCGAGTAAAACCCGGCTTCCAACCAAACACTTGCCCAGAGAATAGGAAAGTAGGATAGGGTAGGGTGGGAAGGAGATACCTGCCGTCGGCGAGGGGAGACCCCAAGGCCGGTGAAGGCAGGCCCGTCCGGTTTTAGCCGTTCCCTCCCACGCTCAGGAGGGAAAGGCTTGACGCACCGGGTCCGCGCCCAACTGGGTGGCGTTAACACCGCAAGGATCGTCCAGAAGACCACGTGAAGCGTGGATTTGTTTGACTCGACTTTGAAAATTGAAAATTGAAAAATTAAAAATCGAAACTAGAGTTCGCTCTGAGAAGAGCGGTTTTGATTAGACAATGAACAATAGGCGATTGTTGTGTCGAAGCGCTCTTACAAGAGCGCGCTTCTTCCGCGACGCGAGCCGAGCCGAGCCGAACGCCTCCGTGCGCCGAACGGTACACGAAGCGGTGGCTTGACGTCGAATCTGCACACAGAAAATCCACTATTAGCGAAGTCCAACACTGAATCCTCTTCAATCGAAACGATACAGGTAACCGGCACTAAAAGCGCAAGCACTTTTAGGCCGATCGGAATATTCTCGGGGAGCACTTGAGCGCACGTCCGTCCCACTCGAGCGCGCTGACCGGAATCCTCTCGAGCGCGCTGACCGGAATCCTGAGACGAGCGCCTACAGTGCGGCCGTATTTATAGGACTCGGCGCACGTGCACGAGTTTACAAGTTTGTTGGTAAAGTATTGAAATTACAATCATAACATTAATTTTACATCGTAATCAACTCAAAAATAATCAACTGATGATTTATAAACTATTTTTAGGGCAATCAAATGATTAAACTTAATTATTCTCGACGAACTGTTGTAGTTGCGCCGATATATATATATATATATAAATACATGCACGCATAAACCACACACTCAACATTAATATATTATCAATAAATAGGTTTGTGAAGCATCTAGGTGTACACATAATGTTACTAGTAGATAGAAGATAGATAGAAAACACTTCATTGAAACACCACATTAATCACTTAATATTAAAAAGTACAATTCTTTAACCTAGGTGTACAATGGGCGGTCTTATCGCTCAGAGCGATCTCTTCCAGACAACCCATTCTCAGAGGAGTATCAAATATAACATGGACGGTAACAATACAAAATCACTAAATAGGTACACTATAAATAACTACATATATATATTATAGTAAATAAACTACTCGTAATAATATTATTTAAATACATGCATACATAAATAATATACTTGTATAATAACTACTAGGATAATATATTGATGGTTTAAACTAATATTTTATTATAAAATATTTCACTCGCATGGTTTAAGGTGTTGTCAATTCATAACGTCGATAAAAATGAGGGTTTTGAAACATTTTACCACATAAGCAGCGACTTACTTAAAATTACAGAGTATGACATTTCTAACGGACTTAAAACATATTTTAACGTACAAGTTTACATAAAAAATCAAACATTCCACTTAACCCTTCAAGAGTCGTTATATTATAACAATGAAATTTCTATTGTGTCTGGCCGCATGATGGCCAATGACCTTTGATGGATTAATTGCGCCTTTAAAACAGTTTTGCTCTTTATCACAATTGCATTTGTCATGAAACATATATCATAAAATAAAAAATAGTATATAATATATCACATATGTATTTTTAATACAGACACACTGACGGATACTCTATTGAATTGTGAACATGATGTTTTTATGTACTTTTGTACGTTTTTACGAGAGTTTTTTCAAGCTCTGAACTGCGACAGCCTTCAACCGTACTGATACAGTTGAAGGCTGGCTAATAGATTTTTCTATTTTATTCTATTTTTTTTTTTTTTTTATATTTTATTTCGATTTCTATTGTCTAAGAAAATCTATTGTTATCCTGGTTAAAGACAGCTGAGGGGACGACTCACTAAATTATGAATGACACAATGACGTTATTCATAAAAAATCATAAACGTTTACACACTCATACCCCTTATATCCACATACACACCTATTAACACACTACAAACTAGTACAAACACCCGATAACAACCATTCCTGTTTATCACACAAATATTTAACCGCTATAGTTGTACGAAGGCCAAATATAACAAGACAGTAAACCGTACAGAATCAATCTCACGGTTTAAAATCGTGTCCATTCCTTCTGTAACCGCTAGATAAAGTTTCAGCTAAAAGTCGGAACGTGAGCGGAAAACATAATAGCGTATTTAACACGGACTGTTTGTTATTGTTATTATCCTTGGGGTTTCAGAAGGCGGCTTGTTATCAGCTTGTTGGTTTGTACCTACTCCAATTTGAACGGAATTAGAAACCGTGTTATGTGTTTTGGCAACATTTAAATAGAATTCTATCTAGTTATGGATGCACCTGGCCCCTCCGTACTAGATTAAGCTGCTGAGTAAGCTTTATTGTGCTTACTCAGCATAGAAACTCTTAGAACATAAGATTGTCATTATGCAGACGCAGCTGCCTGTGTCTCGGCAGGTGTGAACTGCCCATGTACTTTAGATCATAATTATATTAGCCTCGAAATCGGCAACACGTATTTTTATTTTTATTTTATTTTAATTAAATTAATAATTAGTTTTTAAAAACATAATTATACGCGCCCAAATCAAGAGTGGCGCAGCCGTGCCGGATTTTCACCAGTTTCGCGAGTGTGTATGGAGATTTCCCGACGTACAAAACCGTTGGAAAAATCCTGCGTAAGCCGCGAGTGGATCCGTCGAACCAAATAAATTTCTTTTTGATCGGGTCAAAGTAAGCGTATAAACGAGTATGGGAGAAAGAGTGAGCATCGGCTGGTGAGTCAAAATTTTCGCCATTCCTTTGTTTCCTAAATCCTCCTGTATTTCTCATTAGTGTAATTAAGTAACGTGATTGTTATTATTGAGATTGGAACTCTCTCAATATAACGTGCTTGGTTTTCTTAATATGAATTTTTAGTAAGGATAATCTAAATATAGAATTTACATAGAGTAAAGAAACATTCAGACAAAACAGAATATAAATTAGATTCTGTTATTGTCTCTCATATTTAGCATAGGATAAATAACTGATCTCGAAATAGATCATTATTTTGTAATAATTGAATCATATATTATGCTAATATGATATAAAATAATTAAAATATTTATATTTAAAACTATATTTGCATATAAAAATATTACTTCACATTTACAAATTTTACAAAAATATTTTCTTGTGTACGTGTGTATTATACTGTTTTATTTCATGTGTTTTTGTGTGTGTTAAATTTATAGGATTATTCATAATTAAGTGTTGTGTACTCTCTAAACCTTAACTGCTCTACAATGTCGGTCGAAAATGTAGCCATAGTTTCTATTCCAAACGAAGTGATTAGAATTATTTCACTTTTTAATGGTGATAAGCGACATTTAAATTTATACATTAAAAAGTGTGAATATGTCATAGAAAGATTTAATAGTAGAGGCAATGAAGAGCAGAATCTATATGTGTTTCACACGATAACTAGCAGGCTTACGGAGAACGCAGCTGCGCTGTTATCGGAACGTGACGATATCGTCAATTGGTCCGCGTTAAAAGACTTACTTCAGCAACATTTTGGAGATCCAGAAGCTTGTAGAAGAGAAGCATGTATTGGTATTGAATTAGAATCTATGAAAATAAAATCCGGTGAAAGTTTTCTAGAGTTTTGTAACAGGATCCAGAGTGTTCGGTCAGTGTTGATTTCAAAAGGTAATTTAATTACGGACGCAGAAATGAAACGCGCGAACTATTTACAACAATACAGCTCTGAACGTATTCTTATACAAGCTTCCGGAAAATATGGTTCGTATAGTCAGACTAAAATCACCTTCAACATTGGAAGTAGCTTTGAGTATAGTACTCGAAGAAGTTAACTTCCTCGAGCAGTATAGCGCGCGTAACCGATTTCAGAGCAACAGCCAAGTTTCAAAACCAGCTATAGGTATAACCGTGCATACTCCAAGTGCACCAGGGTTTCGATTTGGCAACGTACCTCAACCAACTGGGTTTAGACCCATCATGCCTATTAACACACCTAAATTTAACTTCGGTATTCCTCCTAACGCGCAAATGCAAGGTCAAAACCGACCGCAGCCACAATTCGGCTATAAGCCACAACTGGGGTCTCAGCCACAGCTTGGGTACAGACCACCTCAACAGTTTGGCTACCGACCACCTCAACAGTTTGGCTATAGGCCACCTCAACAGTTTGGGTATAGGCCACCACAACAAATGGGCTATAGACCACCCCAACAATTCGGCTATACACCACCACAGGTACAGAAGCCCCAATTGCAAGTAAGTGACGTATCCATGAGGACAGCGCCTCTTAGGCCACAACAGGGTTTTAGACTAAACGAACTGACATTAGACAGTGATGAAGGACATAATAACTATGATGACGTGTATTACTATCAAGACGAATACTCTTATGATGACGGGTCATACTATTATAGTGATGAACCTAACACGAACGAACATAGTGAAGCATTAGAACAGACTGACGTTCCTCAATCTCAGGATTTTTGCGAAACCGCTTCGACAGACAAGAAATCTTAGAACTAAATTGCGATCCAAATTTAAAGCTTCCGTATGTGTATATAGAAGAAATAGACTCAAATTTTATGATAGATACAGGAAGTATGAGATCATTCATAAGCCCTCGAAAAGCATATGAATATTTTGGTGAATTTGTACGTAAGGAACCATTCCAAGTAGTCAGT
Organism: Selenia dentaria; assembly: GCA_917880725.1. Classification (NCBI taxonomy): domain Eukaryota; kingdom Metazoa; phylum Arthropoda; class Insecta; order Lepidoptera; family Geometridae; genus Selenia; species Selenia dentaria. The sequence continues at coordinate 10,194,931 of OU862888.1, read as the reverse complement.
ACTCATGCATCGAGTAGACATGATGAGGTTATAGAAATTCCCCTAATGCCTACCTTTAATAGCAACGATTATCACAAATTTTATTTGTATGACGTTGATGCACGTTACGATGGGCTTATTGGAAACGATCTTTTGCAACAATTAGGCGCCCTTATTGATTTAAAGGACAAAGTATTAAAAACTAATGCGGCTTGTATACCAATAATCAACAATAATTTAAATTACATTATTGAACTACCACCACGATCAGAACAGCGAGTCAAACTGCCTATTGACCAACATTCAGGTGACGCTATTCTTGATTTCAAAGAATTTGCAGATGGTTTGCGAATGCCTAGTGCAATAGTGAATTGCATTAATGGCTATGCATCTACGGTAATTCAGAATACCTTAGAGCGTTCTATGACTATAACTATAAAACAACCTTTAACAGTAGTTCAATTTGAAGAAACAGAATGCAACCTTAATTTCACGAAAAATATGACAGACATTGACACAGACAATTTACTTACTACAAATTTGGACAAAATTAGACTTGACCATACAAACGACGACGAACGTGAGAAAATTTATAGACTATGTCTAGAGTACAAGGACATATTTTACTGTGACCAACTACACTTGACATTTACTAATCAGGTCAAACATACTATACGCACCAAAAACGAAGACCCGATATACGTTAAACCATACAGACAGGCCCCGACTCAACAAAATGAAATAAATAGACAGGTAGAAAAGTTATTGACAGACAATGTTATACAAGAGTCTCATTCTCCTTGGAGCGCACCTGTACACCTGGTGCCCAAGAAGATGGACGCATCAGGAGAAGTGAAATATAGAATGGTGATCGACTACAGACGACTGAATGACTTAACAACCGACGACAAATACCCCTTGCCGAATATAAACGACTTATTTGACAAGTTAGGAAAAAGCGTTTACTTCAGTACGATAGATTTAGCTAGCGGGTACCATCAAATCGAAGTCGAGGAAGAGGACAGACAGAAAACAGCATTTAGTACACAAAACGGCAATTTTGAATTTCTCCGTATGCCATTTGGCCTCAAAACAGCACCAGCAACTTTTCAGCGCACAATGGACAATGTGTTAAGAGGCTTACAAGGCCTCCACTGCATGGTGTACCTTGATGACGTAATTATCTACTCAAGTAGTCTAGAGGAACACTTACAAAAACTAAGATTAATATTTGATAGACTGAGACAGACGAATCTAAAGGTACAGTTAGATAAATCCGAGTTTTTACGGAAAGAAGTACTGTACCTTGGACACACTATAACTAAAGATGGATTACGACCTAATGACGATAAAATTAGAGCTGTTCTTGAGTTCCCTTTACCTAAAACTACGACTGAAATTAAAAGTTTTCTTGGCCTTGTCGGTTACTACCGACGATTTATACAAAACTTTGCCAAAATCACCCAACCACTGACATCATGCCTGAAAAAACGAAACAAGATCATCATTGACCAAACTTACATTGACGCCTTCAACAAGTGTAAAGAGCTATTGACTCATGCTCTATTGTTACAGTACCCTGACCATGATAAACCTTTTATTTTGACTACTGACGCTTCGAATGTCGCTTTAGGAGCAGTCTTATCCCAAGGGCAAATAGGTAGTGATAAACCGATTGCTTACGCGAGCCGTACGTTAAGTGATACAGAAACGCGTTATAGCACTATAGAACGTGAGTTACTTGCTATAATTTGGGCAACGAAACATTTTAGGCCATATCTATATGGACGAAAGTTTTACATTTATACGGATCATAGACCTTTGGCTTGGCTTAATTCCCTTAAGGATCCAAATAGTAAGCTCACCCGCTGGAGATTGCGCCTGCAAGACTTCGATTTCAAAATCATATATAAGAAGGGTAAACAAAATACCAACGCAGACGCCCTCTCTCGCATTAGGGTTAATGTTGTAGACTCGGATGATGACGATGGAAACTCAATTAAAGTTAACGTAGAGAGAGAACGAAAAATTCAAGAGCAAATGGAGGAGGTTGTTCAAAGCATTGTTCAACTTTCACCCAAAAAGAAACATAGTCCCAAGCCACCTGTATTAGATAAACCTATAATAGTAGATTCAGATTCTAGTGGTACGATATCAGCTGGTCCTATGTCTATATCCGACGCTTCAACATTTTCTAATACTGAAGATATATCTATTATCTATATACCCTGTAAGACAACCTTCAGACCAAAGTAGCAGAACACAGACCATACATTCTGCTGGTGACTTAGACTCAACAGGAATACCAATTTTAAATGAGGCTATAGACACCAAGCCTAACCAAATTGGTATACTCATGGCTTAAAAATGAAATGCATGTTAATGACAAATCTGGGAAACAACAAAAGGTTTTAGAAGTGTTTTTACCAATTAATAACCTGGAATTAATAAAAGAATTCTTAAAAAATTACATTAGGCCAAAAATTTAATATTTTATTTATTTTGAGGAAAGTAAACACCGAAAACAATTTAGTAACATAATAGTTCAACTATTCAAAAAGGATACGATTCGATTATATGAATGCACAGAGCGTGTCGTATATGTTGAGGATGAAAACGAACAAAGAGCAATAGTATTAAAATACCACGAAGGCAAAACGTGCCACCGTGGGATTAAAGAGACATTGGTTAGAATTCGTAGAAGTTTTGGCTGGAGTAACATGCAACAAACAGTTACTGCAATCATCAACGCATGTGCAGCCTGTAAAAAGATGAAGTATGACCGTAAACCTATGAAACCTACCCTGCAACTAACGCAAACACAAGATTCACCTTTCCAAGAAGTATTTATAGATATTTTTAGTATTGAAGGGAAATACTACCTGACTCTCATTGATGCCTTCAGCAAATTAGGACAAGCAATAGAAATTCAAACTAAATCAACTCCCGAAGTAATTAGAGCTTTAATGAAGTACTTTTCGTACTATGGTATACCCAAAAAGATAAGTGCTGATCCAGGAACTGAATTCAATAATGAGCTCCTGAAAGAGTTTTTAGGCTTACATAAAATTGATCTGCACATTGGCACCCCTAACAATCCAAATTCAATGGGTCTCATTGAACGTTTTCACTCAACGATTATAGAAATATACAGACTAGCCAAATATGAAAAGAGATGTACAGACGCAGCTTCAGTAATGACTTACTCGGTAATGGCTTACAATCACACAATCCATTCTGTTACCGAACTAACACCTTTTGAAGTGGTTTTCGGGCACACTGATGCAAGTAACCCCTTTAGCATGAATTTTGAAAGGCAATACTTGCAACAATTAGTTAAAGATCACGCAAAGCGAACAAGAGTCTTGTATGAATTATTAGCTGGGAAAATGGTATCAATAAAAGAAAAGGTTAGAGAGAAGAAAGGGGGAGAAGCGGAAATAGAGTTTCCTGAAGGAAAAACTATTTACGCTAAAGATGTAAACAAACGGAAAAGTAAGGATAAACCCAGATATGTCAAAGCAGTAGTGCCCGTACAAGTAAGAGAAAGGGAAACAAAAGTTCCTGTTAAAAATATAAAACGCCCTCCACAGGTGGTGCATACTGCTGGTGACGGTGCCGGCGCTGGCCCTTCATCTGCAATCTCTTGAAGGGAACCCGGGGATACTCCCGATTAAAAGTGGTCAAGCATACGTTCAAACTGAGCACTGGATTATAGTAAAGACTATAAACCTAGGAAGAATTTATAGCGATCTCAATTATATAACGAACAGTTTTAAACAACTATGTAATTTAATCGATAGGAATAAACCTTATCGTGAAGAATTTATTAGTATCAAAATGCATACAGAGTTTATACGTAATATAACAATAGAAAATACCGACAGCTTGTTCCACGACGCTTAAAAAGAGGCCTTATAAATCCATTGGGATCAATTATTAAAATCACGGGAAACCTGGACCATGACGATGCTCTAAAATATGACAAAATGACTTTTCAATTAAGCGAAGATCAAGTAATTATTTCCAAAAAGCTTACTCTGGTCTCTAAAATGTTTGACAGCTTTATTAATGTAACGGAAACGATTAATCAAAATTCTGTAATTTTGGATAAACGTCTCCAAAGAGTAGAGACAATGCTACAAGATTTAGCTGCTAAAGAAAGTAGTTGGGTTTTTTCTACATATATTTTAGGTTTGTTTAATGTCTTTATAAGCAGTTTTCGTACTACATATATTTATTAGACTAAGTGAGCTAGAAACAGTATTAGCATTAAGTAAAGTATCTATCATGCATCAATCGATTATAAACTCTACGGAGCTATTGTACCACTTACAAGTAATATCTAAGTTCGCAACACTAGTATATCCACCTAATGAAATGAACTTGATAGACTTAGAAGAGACCATTTGTGTAAAAAGTTTTATTAAGAAAAACCAAATCACGTTTATTATGGAAGTTCCACTCACTGATAATTGTACCTATAATTATTATAAGATTTACTCCTTACCAATTTTCCACCATTCCAAAAACATAACCACGTCTATTATCCCAGAATATCCTTACCTTTTGGCGAAAGGAACGAAGTACATACCAATAGATAAGCCGTGCCGCTCACTTTCCGCTGGCGACAACTTCCTATGCACAGAAGATAATATACCTCTGCATCAAGGGTTCAGTTGCATTGAACAGCTGATGAGATTTGACAACGATCTAACATACTGTAGACAGCATGAAATCGAACTCGATGAAATCAAGATCCAAAGAGTAAACACTGACAGTTGGATACTATTTGCACGTTTGCAGACAACCCTAACTAAGCAATGTAACTACGAGGTCAGTAAACAAACTGTTTTCGGGACTTACCTCGTCACAATAGATGAACCTTGTGACCTAGAGATCAACGGAATCTGGATTCGCCATCATATCTTTATGGAAACTAGTGTAGTAGAACCCTTTCCAGTCATAACATTACCACAGCTACCTATGAACGTGAGCCTACTAAGTGCACATGCACTTAACATGCATGGGATCGCCCTCGACGAGTTGAAGTTTATGTCGTACTCGCTCAAACAAAGTGAAGTGAACAAAGTGATAGAAAGTGTTTTTAATGAAAAACATAACTTTAGTGCGGGCTTAGGATTCGTAACTTTAAGCTTATTAATTTTAAGTATTCTCATTTCTACTCTCTATGTTTATCGAAAAAGAATAACGAAAATTTTGTCAATTACGCAAAATTATCGGAATAACCGTAAAATGGATTCTTCCGATAATTTTACACTTAAGGAGGGAGGAGTTATGGATGCACCTGGCCCCTCGGTACTAGATTAAGCTGCTGAGTAAGCTTTATTGTGCTTACTCAGCATAGAAACTCTTAGAACATAAGATTGTCATTATGCAGACGCAGCTGCCTGTGTCTCGGCAGGTGTGAACCACCCATGTACTTTAGATCATAATTATATTAGCCTCCAAATCGGCAACACGTATTTTTATTTTTATTTTATTTTAATTAAATTAATAATTAGTTTTTAAAAACATAATTATACGCGCCCAAATCAAGAGTATCTTGGCATTGTTCATAAATATTTTTATTTGGAAACATAACATGATTGAGAGTTATACAATGTAAAGAGTTCAAATATTACAACAAATTACTAAAATAAAAAAGGTACAGACTGCAGAGTCGGTATTAATGTTAATTAAGTATTAAATATTATATAAAATTATATTAGTAGCTATATTAAAATAATGACTTGCTATACTAATAAAATAATAATGCATATTCTTGTGTATGTTTCGTACGTAAGTATGTATTGATACGAGAAGCTATGCCATTGCGCAACTTAAGGCTTATGAATAAGTTTGCTGTTTTGATATTATTGTTTTCTTTCATTGCTGTAAAGAGCAACACTCACGACTTGCCTCGTAAGTAAATAGACAATCATGACATCTCAAATATAAATTACGTTGAACTTATATTAGCAATAGCATTTTAAGTCTCTTTACTAACCCTGATGGATCTATGTTGTCTGATATAAAAACTTTGAATTTCAATTATATATTTTTCTGTGCCAATGTAATTGGTAATTTACAATGGCTGAGAAGAAAACAAATTTGTATCATCACTATTACAATAAGAAATGCCGGGTCTTAGCTGAAAATATTCCTTCATAATATTAAGCAAATAACACTAAAGTGCATCATTTTACAATTTTGCCCGAGGTGCTGGACGTAAGAGCTTAACAGGTACATGGTAATATGAACTTTATATAACTATAACTTCACTAAAGAGGGTGTAAAAAAATTCACAACAAGTTATATCACTTAATAGTGTTGAAGTCGGATCAATTTTTTGGTAATAAGACTCTTAAATAAACTGAACGAACCTATCGCTATATTTCGAAGATCCTGGTATCATTAGTTTAGTAAGACTAAACTTCTGCATAAAGCCCGTAATGGCACTGCAACTAATATCGTCAGGCCCTAATTAATTTGCAGTGCATATCATCAGGTGCAAGACTCGACAGCCTCGTCATTTGATAGTAAAAAAGAAGATCAATTGATGGTAGGTACTTACACGCTAAAATTGTTAGTTTCTTAGGTACTATCGAGAGTAGTGTTGGTACCTCTATATACACATTATAGTTTTACCCAACTGTGACGATGCTCAAAAGGAGGGGTTATGTGTTTGTCTTGTATGTATATCCGTTCTTATATCCGCCCGTAACTTCTCAACGGCTAACTGATTTGATTAATGATACGTCATTATATTCGTCTTGATGGCGCGCCTAGGTACATAAAACGCTAAAAATGGCGGATTTTATACGTTTTGTATTAAAAAACGCCTCCTTAAGCAATTCAAATGTAACATTAAGAGGGCGCCTACAATATTGAATGCCAACATTGTTGTTTTGTTCATTACGTGCGAAAGTCAACAATACGATGGCCGTATTGTAACAAAAGCCTGCCTTTTTCTTCCTTGTAATATTATGAATCGCAACGGGAACACCTTATGATCACGATTTTCGTTTGTTTTCCTTGTTTTACAAATTAGTCGCGAATGCTTGCTTTAGTTTTCTGCCGTCTTGACGTTGAATCGAAACGAGGGTCGAGGGAAAACTCGAAAGCATTGAAAAAGTGTTTGTTTTAACTTTTACCTTTCGACTTGAATGGTTCATTGGTTATAACTGTGATGTTGATCGAATATTTGTACACTACTGACAGTAAGTATTCTTTATGTACACAGGTAGGTTTATATACATGTTGCCATCCGAGGTGACTTGACACGTTATATCATATTATTATCGTATCTGATAATGGCGATTATCAGTACTTATCTTCTTAATTTGTATTAACTGCTTTGTTAATTATGTTTAACTAAACTGTTTTATATAGTCATGCTGTGTACACATATTTTAGGGACATTGTTTAGTCCAACACTTTGATATTTATAATTATAAATTTAGTGACAATGTTCTGTTTTTTTTGCCTAAATAAATAAATAAACAGGCCCAAATTACATTATACGATATTTCTTTAGTTCTTTTAAGCTCATTTTTTAATCTAAGTTGCATAAAATATACGGTACAAGGTGATTAAAAAGTTAATGAATAGTATCTCTTGATAACCTGTTATCTATTTTCTAAGAGACATATTTTCTTTATTTTCATCCTATGGATAAAAATAAAAAGTTGTAGATAAAAACCGTAAATGGAAAAATTTAGATGAAGTAGCAGTATCAAATTACTAGTAATAGTACTTTTTCGAAACCAATTTAAAGCCGTATTAAAATATATAAAGATATCATATTTTATTGGTATAAAATCCATACATGTCAATATAGAGATTCACTTTAATATATTTGCATATCTAAGTTATTTACAAGTCATAGCTTAATTAAAGTTCAAAAATAAAAATACAATATATAATTTAATTAATTTTACAAAACAAAAACATCGTCTAAATCACCAGTGCGTGGAAGGGTTCCTAAAACACTGGCCGCATTGCCTCGTTGAATTGCCAGGCTCAACCTTTGGGCAAAGTACACACCTGCTCTAAGATCCCCTGAGGCAAGGACCAGTCTTTCAGATATTTCTTTGTAAAACTTATTTAACTTTTTTAATAACCTTATTAAAATATTGGAAGCGTTATAAAGATCGGCAAGTGACTACCGGTACCGCTATTATGTTTACAGATTATTTACATCTATAATATTATTATTTCTGACTAACCTTAAGGTATACAGGGTGACTGGTTGAACACTTTACATATTGATATATAGTGCTCAGTACTCGATTCTCGTTCTAATTAAGAAAAAAAAATAGGTGCCTAATATTTACCTAATTTAACTTTAATTGTCTACTCAAAACAATAAACATGGTCACTCGCGGCGCGCGTGTAGTAATAAAAGCGCGGCGCGGCCGGGCGGGCGGCCGACGATCGCGGCATTCGCGGCATCCTTTGGCGGCGCGGGCGGCGCGGCCCTTTGGGTCATTAACCCCGTTCGGACGCAGCTTGATTCCTTTGAACGCGGCGCGGCGCTTTGGGTCATTAACCCCGTTCGGACGGTGTCCATAATTTTCGAGTTATAGCACATTCATAGAATGAAGGTTTCCTCTGTAGTTTAACGGTATTTTTTTAATTTAATTTTTTTAACGTTTCATGTGACCATGAATTATCATGTCCTTGTTTATGTAAAGTGTTCAACCAGTCAGTCTGTATACTTAAGAGCAATGTTATGGATAAAAATTAATGGCAGCAAAGGACACTTTCCCATCCCAAACCCGGAGTTCTTACATCAGGCAAACAAAGCAAACCATCACAGAGTATTCAAAGGGACATATTGCAGCTGAAAAAATTAAAAAGACAAATAAATCTATATGGTTACTGAAAAAATTGTTGCTTCTGGACCATTCCCCTACCCTATCCATTATATCGCGCTATACAACCCAAAGATACTCTTCACGGGCATTTCTGTCCCTGAATCGTTTGAGAAGTGATCGAAATCAAGAAATACAAAAGTTGATGAATTTCTTGAAAGAAAGCGCAACTTTTTTGATTGCGTCGTAATCATCATCGCAATTCCTAGAAAAGTGGTTTGAATTCCGAGAAATCTTTTGTATTGGTGGCCAAATATGGCGACTGGCGAGTCTACGGGTTAAATTCAAAAGTATTTCGGTCAAAGCATGCGCTCGTCATTCGGATGTAAACAACTTTTCATTAAAACAAACAATGTCATACCTGTCGTTGAATACATAAATTCTATCAGTTTTTCGCCAAGTCGATATAATAAGATAAAATTTAGACAATGTAACTGACAGTTCTGTATGTATATATATATACTAGCGACTGCCCGCGACTTCGTTCGCCATAGTCTCTTTTATAAGAACCTTCATCTGACAATAATTAACACAATAAAAAATAAATTAGCGAGATGTTCCATCCATTCTCAAGTCTTAGTGCACAATATTGAATGGGCTGGTTTGAAATAGATAACAGGTCACTATATTGAAAGAAAAAAAAACATGTTTTTATTATTATGAATCCATTGATACATGAATCATATCCATTGCACTGCGGCCTAGAAACATAGCGCCACTGAACACACGACGCCACCGCTCCATTACAGAATAGATAGCAGTAACTGTGCGAGACATACCTACACGTTTATGCTTACACAGCTGATCTCTATGCCTAAACCTACCTGCCTATACGACGGCGGGCCCGGGCGGGTCGTCATTGTACCTATTATAAGTGGGTAGGTTAGGTATGTCTCGCGTAGTTACTGTTATCTATTCTTCTGTTGTAGCGGTGCGTCGCATCGCGCGTTCAGACGCACAATGGTTCAGCCGTGGAACCGCGAATATGGATTCTTATTAATGGTCCGTGGAACCACGAATATGGGTTCAAATAAGTAAAATATTTTTTTTCTTTTACTTTCATCACCAGTTATCGATTCCAAATCACGCCGTTCAATATTGTGCACTAAATAACAAAGCCCATATACTCGTATAATCAATTTTTAAGAAATGTATTCCAAATTTCTTCATTTATACTTTATAAAATTAAAGCGTCGATGGATTGAGAATTCACTACTGTAAATCAGTCAATATTTATTTAATTCGTATACTTATTATAAGTGTCTTATGGTGCTCTTTTATTTTCTCCTTCAACTCTCACAATCTTTTCAAAAAGTATAGAAACTCACTTGAATATTCTTTTATTTTCTAACCAATTCTCTTAAACCCTAGGGTTTCGGCTTAAAGGTGTTATCTAAAAATCCTTTTATCTAGAAAATATTTTCACTTTCAAGAAAGGTTTTTTCGGGCGCTTATTTGCCCTAGTCGCGTCCCAGTTCGTTCCAGTGTCCCGTTTGTTGCAGAATCTCATTTGTCCCGTTTATCTACAGTTGTTATTACTGGTTAATGTGCTATAAAACTGAGGTTTATGAAGCAATACAACATTTTTATTATTATCCTACACCGTGATAATTAAAACAAAATATAGAATGAACTGACGTATATTTACGTCCCTGGGACGCAAAAGGGTTCATAACGTCTGAGAGTTAAACGAATCGAAACTTAAAACGTTTAGATATGATTACCAAAGAGCAACACTGAACCGCGCTAACAAATAATAATCGATAATATACTAAACTGTTTCTATATACTGAAGTAACACATTTATACATTAAACGTACTACTGCTACTATTGGAACTATAATATCATCTACATAAATAAATATGTAATTTATATTATTTTAACTCAAAATGTTTTCAATCCACAATGTTGAGATTAGAAATTTATTTATTTCAATTACTTATGTACTAACAGCTTACGCCAACACGTACATTAAGTCATGATCCAACTAACAACTGGATACAGTAGAGTCAATACCAATTTAACTACGACACTCACTATCAAACAACTTATATGTACAATAGAGCACATCAATGTCGCTGTTCTGAGCAATAAGGGCATTGAGCAGGATAATAGCTTGTGACGTAGGCGCGAACTGTGCGGTTCTCGTGCGCACGGATGTCGTCGCAAACAGCGGACGAGCCCTACACTCACGCAACAGCCCGTGCCGGTACGACGCAGGTGCGACCAGGGACAGGCGAGACAGAGAGGCACTCGGATTATAAATGTGACCATTAAGAAAAGAAATGAAATAACCAATCCAACAAAATATTAATTTGCAAAATGGAACAAAATCAAATAACTGACCGGAAAAAAGTTAGATGGTATACATATACCTACATATACATATATTTATTAGTAAAACCGAATAAGTTTACACGTCAAAAGTTACAAAAATATTAACTATAAGTACTTAGAATTATGCCTGAGTATAATATAAAAACAATGAGGAATTCCTCAATGAAATAATACGCCTTGCTTATTAATAGAATAGAAAGATATACATAGAACTTAAAATTCAATTTAAGTTAAAGATACTCGTATTATGAGACTCTTATCAGCCTATCTATTAAATTCCTATCACCTCAGCCCCAGCCAGTGCCTATAATCTGCGTCCCTTAACCCCTCCCCATGTGTATCACATACACAGAGTAGGGGTATAATACCAGCGATGCTTTTTCCCAGCTGAAGTGGCACTCAAAAATATGAATGAAACCACAACTTTACTTGAATAAATACAGTATCTAAGTTAAGTTACACACCCCTTTCTCTTCGCTTGCATTGCACTGTATTTTTCAATATGTACAGTACAGTATTTATATTGAGTTTGTGCGACTGTGCCTGCAAAAAAACGAGCCTTGTGATTTGTAGGTAGGTGTCTCCTGTAATCTAGGCATTTTACCAGTTTAACTATGTTGCGAGGTTCACATCTTCATTCTATATGGCTTAACTATAGATCTCTTTTTCGTTTTATGATTTTTAATTTTATGTGTCATTATTATAACTAAATGAAGAGCTTTTTAAATGTAACTAGGTATTATTGTTATATTACAACATCTATGTGCATGCCCAGTGTATGAATACGTATGAATACGTTCATGTTTATGCAAATAAAATGATTATCTTAGAAACGTGTCTAATAATATTTATCTATTTGTTGCAGGTAAGTCAATATTCAATCACCAGGACTAAGTATATAGAGGGTAACCGTGAGGTAAAAGTTTTGTTATATACCTATATATATATCAAAAGTCAGTTTTATATTCGTTTGTATTAGATACGTGAATAACTAAAGTTTCAACATCGTAGCATTGAAAGAAAAAATAATATATATGCTAACTCCGACACCCCATTCACTCCAAACCTCTAAGGGATGATTACAAAAAAATTGGAAAATGCTTGTGCATTTTTAGTTAAGTAGGACAAAATTTCACAATCGGTGCTTCAATACCAAAAATAGTGAAATAACTTGTTGAAGTCGGTACCGTGATAGTTCAAAAGGAACCATTTATTATTACAATATTGTGCGCATGGTATCGACTTCGACAAGTTATTTCACACTTTTTGGTGTTGAACACGGCTCAATTTATTGGTAAAAAAATTGTTTCACCATTTTCAGTGACCCTTGTTACTTACGGAATCTATTGTCATTCAACGTAAATGATGATAAAGATAGGCGTAAAACTTTTTAGTTTTTGGAGTGTAGCTCAAAAACTGCTTGACAAAATTTGATGAAATTTTAATGGGGCCACCTTGGAAATATACTCTACCAAACAAAAAAATAATTTTGAGAATCGGTCTATAAATGGGTGAGAAATTGGCTTACATACACAAAAACAAATACATATATTCGAACACATAACCTCCTCCTTTTTGAAGTCGGTTAAAAATGAAAAAGGATGTGAAACGAATATAACTTTACACCCAAGAATAACATATTTAAACTACTTACAGTCAACGGCCCCATTATCCTAGTTGGCGACTATATGTGTGATGAGCGGAAATGTGTCTCCTCGGGTCTTGGATGTTTGTAATCTGTTTTTATGTGTGTATCCATGCCTCCCATGACACAGAGAATCCTAGTGCGTGTGTTAGCATTTAAAACAAAACACTTTTTATCCCGATTGAACGAGCAGCTCCCGAGGGCCCGCGATAACCTTACTCCACGCAGATGGGACTCACAGTAACTTATAAATTATTCCCATCGTTATGCCTCCCTGATTTTCATCAAACAAATGGGAGAATACGAGTATTGTTTAATATTTGGTAGAACCTAAAACCCAAATCCGTTACAGTGTTTATGAGGTTTTAACTGATACTTACTTTACCACTTCTCTTCATTAAATTTGAATTATATAATAAACTAAGCTGCGCCCCGCGACTTCACTGCCTGGTGATGGATGATGTTGAAGATGTTTTTTTAAACTATCCCCGTATCAGAGTGACCAAAACAAAAAAGTATTCAAAACATTCGGAAGTTATGCGCGTACATACATTTCGGCGATTCATTTTTATTTATGTATACAAGATAAATAATGGCTTATGTTTTACTTCTCACCAAATATAGCCAAACTACGTAAAATAAGTACTTATTATTATGTGTAATGTGAAATTACACCAAAATGTAACTTACCACTAAATATAGCAAAATATAACCCTAAATATTTATTGATAATTTACTAAATTTGGTCTCCGAATACTTACATTTTAAAGTACAGGATAAAACATTGTTTTGAGACGTTTAGTTTTTTCGTGTTTAGTCCTTATTTTGGTAAGAAAGCTTAGGTTATCGAAGTAGTTTTTGTGGTCTTATGTTTATCACCATACATAATTTAAATACTAAAAAATACAGTTTCGAAACGTTCCGAAACAAAACGAACAATTACCCAAAATAAAGACCCTGTGGCTTATGCACGTTTATTTATATTTTACATAATTTATCTCTTTTATTTTATACATTACATTGTATACTAAAGTTTTCTGTGTCGGAATCGTGTGTGTCTATACACACACATAATACATCACGGTATGTAAGACCCGAGAAGAATCATTTATGTTCATCATACAAACATTAGCTACGGCCAGGGATCGAACCTGGGGCCCTGCGTTTCGAAGGCATGGTACTACCAAAGAATTTAAATAATATTACATATTTGAATAAAACACGACGTAGTACTATTATTAATTCTGCCATTAAAGTAATTCGTTATATTATTATTTTTTTTTTTATTTTTTTTATTTTTTTTTATGTACAATAGGTTAGCGCTTGACCACAACTCGCCTGATGTTAAGCGTAGTTGTGATCTACGATGGAGCGCGCTTACCTAGAAGATACCGATTCACTCTCGACTTAAAGACTCGTAGATTATATTTATCAGGAAACAGAGACATCGGCAGTAAGTTCCACAGTTTGGCAGTTCGCACAATGTAAGAGCCAGAAAACCGCTTAGTGCGAGTCCCTGGAACTTCAACCATGTAGCGGTGACGCCTTGAGGTGTCTCTGCTCGTCCGGTGATAAAAACTAACGTGAAAACTAACGTGATTTATACACATTTTAATATGAGAAACGGGAATCACTCACGTAAATAGCTTGTAGGTAATAGACACAACCTGAGCTTTCTGCACTCTACTTGAAAAAGACCACCGAATGTGGTTGAAACTATAGTTTTCCAACTATAGTTTCAACCACTTTCGGTGGTGGAGGTTTGACGTATTAACGTGAGTGATTCCCACTTTTCAAATGTAATTAGTTACATACCTCATCATCATCATCTCAGCCGTAGGACGTCCACTGCTGAACATAGGCCTCCCCCATGATTTTCCAAAAGGACCGGTTGGAAGCGGCCTGCATCCAACGTCGTCCTGCGACCTTTCTCAGGTCGTCTGTCCACCGTGTCGGTGGACGACCTACGCTGCGCTTGCCGGTACGTGGTCTCCACTCCAGAACCTTTCGGCCCCATCGGCCATCTGTTCTGCGTGCTATGTGCCCTGCCCACTGCCACTTCAACTGGCTAATCTTCTGAGCTATGTCGGTGACTTTCGTTCTTCTACGGATCTCCTCATTTCTGATTCGATCACGTAGAGAAACCCCGAGCATAGCCCTCTCCATAGCTCGTTGTGCGACTTTGAGCTTATCTATGAGGCCCTAAAATTGCAATTTTCGGCCGAGTTGCTGGTCGTTACAGCCTCGTTGTTGCGCTTGCGATTATGAACGTTATTTGAATTTAGGTAACTTCCTTCAATATTTGCATCGGTTCGTATAAAACTTTTCGGTTGACGAACCTAAAAGCCTTAATTAAAGAGTTACCATTGTTCTGTATTATTTCAGTGTTTGAAGTAAAAACTTCAGGCGCGTTAAGCACTTTATGGGTGAACAAAAATCATGGAACTCGCGTCATCGTCACCGTACGCTTTAGGCGCGTTGAGCACTTTTTGGGTGAACAAAAATCATGGAACTCGCGTCATCGTCACCGAACGCGTTAGGCGCGTTGAGCACTTTTTGGGTGAACAAAAATCATGGAACTCGCGTCATCGTCACCGTACGCTTTAGGCGCGTTGAGCACCTTTTGGGTGAACAAAAATCATGGAACTCGCGTCATCGTCACTGAACGCTTTAGGCACTTTGAGCACTTTTTGGGTAAACAAAAATCATGGAACTCGCGTCATCGTCACTGAACGCTTTAGGCACGTTGAGCACTTTTTGGGTGAACAAAAATCATGGAACTCGCGTCATCGTCACTGAACGCTTTAGGCACGTTGAGCACTTTTTGGGTGAACAAAAATCATGGAACTCGCGTCATCGTCACCGCATGCTTCAAGTTACTTAGTTTTCACTTCTATAGGCAGTCCTTAAAGACTGAATAGAATAGAATAGAATAGAATATTCTTTATTTGCTTGAAATGTGAGTACACAAATTTTAGGTGATAAATAAACAAAATAGACCTTACACATTTCACCAAGCTAATGGCATGCAAAAACTTAATTAAAACTAAAAATTAAACCTTATGCCACTATGCTAAAAAAATCTTGTAAAGAGTAAAAACTATGCTGTTACAACCACGCTTGTAACTCTTTCTTAAATTTGGCAAAAGGTAATACCTTTAGAAACTGAGGTAATTTATTGAAAATTTTTATTGACATCGAATAACTGCTTTTTTGATAAAGTGCTGTTTTCGAAAGGTAACTGTTTACTAGCCTGTCTCTATTCCTTGTGTTTCGGGGGAATATTTCTCTCGCTTTTGTGAACATATAGCTGTGCTGCCTTACAAAACATGATATTTCGTAAATGTATTGGCATGGTAGGGGTAATATTTTTAGTATCTGAAAGAGCGGTCTGCACGACTCATACGGTACTGCGCCACAAATAGCGCGAATACATTTCTTTTGGGCAGTAAATGCCTTTATAAAATTTGTACTGCGTCCCCAAAGAATTAATCCATACCTTAAAAGTGACCCAATATATCCATGATATGCCATTAGTGCAGTATCTTTGCTGGATGTTTTACGTAAACGTTTCAGTACATATACATAGCTGTTTGTTTTCTTACATATTTTCTCTATCTGCATTTTCCAATTCAATTTTTTGTCTAAAATTAGTCCTAAAAAGGAAACCTGACTAGGCCCTTCAATATTATGTCAATTAAATTGTATTTGCAAGTTAAGATTATTAAAATTCATAAAATTAGTTTTCGAAAGATTTATTTTTAAATTATTCATGTTAAGCCATCTTACTACCGGATTTATTGTATTATTAATGTCAAGTATGTGATTATCTAAAAAGTTGCAATTTTTGGTTGTTGTAACTACTATTGAAATGTCATCTGCAAATAAAACAGACTTAAACGAAATATAGCTGGCAATGTCATTAATATATAATAAGAATAATAACGGTGTAAAACGCTCCCTTGAGGGACGCCATATTTATTTATTTTAAATTCTGATTTATTACTGCAAATCGTTTTCCTACAATCTATACTCATTATTTCGACACATTGCTGTCTATGTTGAAGATATGATTCAATCTATTCATTTGCTTTACCCCTGATACCATACATGTATAATTTATTTAATAGCAATCTATGTGAGACAAAGTCAAATGCTTTTGTCATGTCGAAAAACAACACTGTCGTTATAAGTTTTCTGTCAATATGTTATTGACTAGATTAAAAGCTGCTAGTGTTGTAGACTTGTTTTTTTGAAACCCATTCTGTTCTTGTTTGATAATATTGTGTTTTAAAGTGAAGTCGTATAGTTGTTTATACATTGCTTTTTCATAGACTTTGGACAGTACGGGTATAAGGGCAATTGGTCTATAGTTTGCTAGATTATCTCTTTCACCTTTTTTATATACCGGCTTTATGATTGTTGTTTTCAGGCTATCAGGAAATGATCCTTGTTCAAAAGACAGGTTTATTAAATGAGTCAGAATTCCACTGAGTTCGTCCTTACAATATTTAATTAATTTGGTGGTGATACCATCTTCTCCAACAGCGTTTGTGTTTCTAAGGCTTGTAATGATATTTTTAACTTCTGATTCTGATATTGGGCTTAGAAAAATGGAGCCTGAAATACTCCTCGTTTTAATATCATAACAGCTAATCATTTTCATTGTTTTTACTCTCGTAATCGATAAAATAATTGTTAAAAGAGTTTGCAATTTCTATCGGTTCTGATAATGTTATTTGTTCATCTGTTTTTATCGTTTTAATAAGCTGGGGAGGACATGGAGAGATTCCTTTGATTAAATTCCATGAAGTTTTACAAACATTTTTGGATTTATTTAATGTTTCATTATTTTTTGTTCGTTGTGCAGAAAATATGCATTTTTTTAAAATGCTTGAATAGTTTTTATACCTAATTTTAGACTCTGTTGATTTATCTTTGTAGTATTTTAATCGTAACATTCTCTTATTTCTGCAACTTATTCTTAAACCTTTTGTGAGCCACTTTACTTTTTGTATAGTTTGCATTTTAATTTTACGTGTTGGAAAACATAATGACATCAACACTATTAGCGATTCTTGAAAAGTTTTAAATGCTAAATTGTGATCTCTTATCTCAAAAATTTCTTCAAATAATATACTACAGACAAGTCTTTTAAAAGTTTTGAGGTTACTATTTGAAAAGTTTTTCTTCTGAATATACCATGTGTTAATTGGTTCTATCATTTTATTTTGCTGGAAGCTTAAAAATTGTCCTGTTTCGTGATCCGAAAGGCCGAGAGGATATACATTTCCAATTGCATCATCTATATTACTAATTATAAGATCTAAGCATCCCTTTCGTCTGGTAGGTTCCGTTATATGTATTTTCATATTATAATTATTAAATATATTTTTTAAATTCTGTGTAAAGTTATTTGATTTTAGTATGTCGATATTTAAGTCTCCAGTCAAAATTAATTTATTTTTATTATTTTTGAGTACACGATACAATAGCAAATCTAGTTTTTGATAGAAAATGACTGCCCCCGCATGTTTTGTTTTATGTTCCTTGTAATAAGTTAATTTTAGTTCTGTCTCCGAAAGTACTTAAAGTTTTAGGTGAAATAATATTTGACATCGGTTTAGTTTATTCGTTTCGAACATACAAAAATACAAATTATATATATTCTGACTTCACTGACCACCTTGAAAACTTTTCATTTCACGGTTATTCGATTTCTACCATTCTCGGAATCGTGTCATTGTTTTTCTCTCCTTATGTTTCAAGTGCGACTGGCGTATTGCCAGGTATAGAACTCAAGTCAATTCAACGTTAGTCTAAATCTATTCTAAGCTACCCGCAAAGTTCATTACACTCACGCAATTCATTGGAATTTATTTCTAAATTTAGTTATATGATGATTTGTACCGCACCATGCTTACAGTAAAAAAGTAGGGTTGGCATTAGAATAGCCCAACACGAATTTGGTGATTTTAAGAGTTGGATCTTATAGATAATAATTTTCTCTACGCTTTGGTATCAATTTTAGAGCGAGGAAATGTCTAGTTTTCTAGAAAAACTAATTTCAATTTCAGATTTTTGATTCGACGATTCTCTATAAATGCGTGTAACGAAACGACTTGGTGCAATGAAAATGGTATTAAAATAAATATTTTAATTATTTGAACTATTATTTTATTGCTAATTTAATTTACAATACTTAATTACATAGTTTATAATACTTGACATCGATTTTATTAAATTAGCTTCTGTTGCAAATACTTTTTTTAAAGAATGGAACGTATGACCGCCATTTTATTTTCCATAGACGATCGACTACGCCGCCCGCGCCGCGCATTCCGTTCCTCTTCGAGTTACGTGAATGTGCTCTGTTCGCTCTCCGTGTTTTTCATTGTTTTGGCGTGGTATTTTGTGTTAATTTTTCGACGACTTTTGCCTGCTCTCTGGACTCCGATTTCTTCTTCAACTACGACTTTTGCCTGCTTTCTGGACTCCGATTTCTGTTGAACCACGACTCTTGCCTGCTTTCTGGACTCCGATTTCTGCTTGAACCACGACTTTTGCCTGCTTACTGGACTCCGATTTCTGCACGATTGATCTGCCTAGCGACATGGCTAATATTCCATCAGCAGATGAACCAACGGCTTCCACAAGCCGTGAAGATGCAGTACCAGTAGCTTCTACCAGTAGAGGTGAGTTAACTATTCATTTATTGTAATCTAAATTATTTCGCTTGATAAACCACAAAATATGTTAATCAAATGCTTGTTTTTCATTTTAGATGATTTTGAAGAAGAACCCGCATTTAAAAGGCGGAAATACGTGGGTGAAGTTTTACAAACGTGGAATATTGTAAAGCTGGCGCGTATGTTAAGTACACATGAACAAGGACTGGTTTTTGCCGAAGAGCAAGGCTTAATCTTGAAAACTAAGAAGTGTAGAATACACAAAAATCCCATGAAACTTGTTTTCAAGAACGACAAAACTATGGGCACATTTGTGTGCAGCAAGGGTTCCTGTCATAATAAAACTAGAGTATCTAGAGCCCAAGGAACATGGTTTGAGAACGTAAAACTAAAATTGGGACACATTTATTATTTAATGTACTGTTTTGCATACAACTACTCGCATGACATGGTAATACACGAAGATATATTTAGAGAAGAACATTGTTTGTCCCGGCCAACCATAAGCGATTGGTATAACTACTGCCGGGAAGTTGTGGTAATTTACCAACTGGAGAAACAAGAAGTCCGGGGCAAAATAGGAGGCCCTGGAAAAATTGTGCAAGTAGACGAAAGCAAATTTGGGAAGAGGAAATTTAATAAAGGTATTTATATAAGGCATTAATCAATTTCATTATTTTATACTTGTATTTTCAATTTAATAACTGTTTTTTAATTTTTTTCAGGGAGACACATTGAGGGACATTGGGTCCTTGGCCTCATAGAAGATGGTTCAGAGGACTTGCGGTTGGAGGTGTGCCCGGACAACATTAGGTCTGCAGAGGTGCTAATTCCCCTAATTCAAAAACATGTAGAGCCGGGCACAACCATCCATACTGACTGCTGGAGGGCTTATGATTGCCTAAGCCAACATGGATATATTCATAAAAAAGTCAACCACAGTGACCCTGACAGTCCATTTATAGCCGAGGATGGGACACATACTCAACGAATTGAGTCTCAATGGCGGGTGGTTAAAAGATTCTTCTACAAGAATAATTACAACCACCCGGGCAATTTTGCAGACTCAATTGTTGAGTATTTATGGAGGAGATCTGTGGAGGCCAGTAAGAAGGATAAGTTTTTCGAACTGATAAAAGCTGTGCAATATGTATACAAAATATAAGTTAAATACTTTCTAAATTTTGTTTTATTTTTGTCCTAGTTTTGCACCTATATGATTTATTTCTAATGTAATTCAAAATAGCTGTGACCATCAGGGCTAGCACTCTTATTCGAGTCAAGGGCACTCTAACTTGAGTTGGTTAGGTTCAAAATAAGAGACAGAGCCGACACAGAGCACCCCGACTCCACCTAGTCTTGTGGCTGACACCCCTAGATTGTATATAAAAAGTGCGGGAGCCAGAAGCTCAAGGGAGGTCCTGAGAGGAGCGAGCCAGACGAGGTTGAGCGGAGCGACGGGGGGAGGTGGCGAGCGAAGCGAGCCGGCGACCTCCGTAGCGAAGCGAAGACCGAGTTTGGCGAAGTGACACTCAGGGGCGACCGCTAGAGCTTCTGGCGGGAGCCCACCCAGAGTCAAACATAGAACACACCAAAATAGTCAGTACTCCATGTCCAATCCATTCATATTTGTAAGTAAATATAGTTAAATTCAATATATAAACGTTATAAATTTGAGGTTAAGTTCAAAGAAAATTCAAAGTAGTTTTTCGCAAAAACTAGGCATTTCCTCGCCACGAGAGTAGTGTCGGAGGACATCCCCCTCCCCCCTCCCTCCCCCCTCCCCCTCCCCCCCTTAAATTCGTGTTGGCCTATTCTAATGCAATGCCCAAGTTCTATTCAAATTTTTGCGCATACAGGTTAGGGTCTGCAGATTTAAATTTAAAGCGCTGTGGTTGGGATTTTCACAACAAAAAAACTCAATAGTATATACTTACGCCAATAGTATTTGCTTGCGCCATCATATTTTCTACTAAACAATAATCTGCGTTGTGATTACAATACCACTTGATATAGTACCAGGGACGGGATCGGGAAGGTTCTGGTACTGTCCGGTGGTGAGCGTCATACCTGCCTACGACAGCAGAAGTACCACCTAGAATGTAGGTTGTAACATTACTTCAGGCGCTGTCTTAATAATAAGATCTAGCAGCTGCTAGCGCGTGCGGAAGTCGGAGAAACCAAGCAATTGCACCTCGTAAAAACGTATAAAAATTCATATAAAACAATGTTTACTATTTAATAAAGAAGTAATCTGTCAATGTATGTGTAATGTATGTTATATTGCTATTTTCTACCGACATCCAAAAAGGAGGAGGTACTCAATTCAACTGTATTTTTTTTATGTTTATTACCTCATAACTTTTGATAGAGTGAACCGATTTTCAAAATTATTTTTTTGTTTGAAAAAATTAGAAAATTATTAAAAAAGTAGTTATTGAGTTACACTCCAATAACTGAATGAAAGTCCAGAAAGAATGGAAGTCGGTATAAAAAATTTCTAATTGTACTTGTATTACATGTATTTCATGTTAAATACAATTGTGAATAAAGAAAAAAACTGTTATTTAGATAAATGATGATGATAGATTGATTGCTATTTTTAAACGTACTCAAGTGTTTTAATTCCGTCAATGTGTTACTTAAATGTCTTGAAATATCATATATATCTTGTAATTTTAAGTAATTCACTGTTTATGAGATAAACTGGTTTAAAAACCTGCCTTTTTATCTTCGTGAGGAATTGAGAGTACGTTAAGCTTTTGATCTAGAACGTCCAACCCATCATACTATCCATACAAAAGCTCATGACGTGATTATGGTGTAGTCAACGTTTTAGTTAAATTTAGTTGAAAACGCTGAGCATATCCCATTGTGCCACAATCAAAATTTTAACTAAATTATTATTAATCATTTTAATTTAGTAACTACAAGTTATTTTACCTTGTCAAATGTTAAAACTTCTGTAATATATTTATGGTTTTGGCAATAAAAATGTATTTTATTTTATTATTTTTTTATTTTATATTTTGACCAAATTTTTCTTCAAAATATTTAACGGTTTTAATCCTTTAATCGTCATTTACCACCAACTTTTACAAGCCTAATTTGGCAACCAGGTGATTCTACTCTAATAGTATGTTATTTATATACCTTTAAGGAATACATTTTATTATTATTTTTACATTATTTGTTTTCTTACCTTAAAATTATTTTTTTACTATATTTCTATGGAAAATAAAAACATTTTAAAAAGCCTAATCCAATATTAGGCATTGGGACATGAACCGTAAACTACCGGTGGTTAGGGCTGCAGACTGAGGAACCTCCTGACGATACGTGCCGTGTCCAGGAGTACTGGCTTCTGTATATGTCCCTTGATCGAACCGTCTAGCGACAGCCCCTTAACATGTTGGTCGAGGCTTGCTATAAGACCGTTTGCTGAAACGACTATCGGAACAATGATCGTCGAGTCATTATAATTTTAATTAGTAGTATTACTTTTGGTACCACCCAGGAGCGAAAGACCCTCGAACGTCGTGAAACATCGCCATATGTACGATAGCGACTCGGCACCCAGATTAACTCGAATAACTGCGTAAGTGTAACGTAACGTGTCCTTCGCGTGAAGCGGTAAAAACTTTCATTCATCTAGGCCAACTTTGACACAATAAAGTCACAGTTTGTAGGCCGAAGGGTGCGTGACACATTCACGCATCAAAGTTCTGCGCGGTACTGAGGCCGCAGCATAAACTGAGAAAGATAATAAAATAATAAAGATAAATCTGAGAAAAAGTATTTGCATCGAAAGCCTCAACGCGTCACACTTCAGCGTACAAACTATGAGTTATCTGTCACAGTTGCCTAGATAAATTACAGTTTGTACCGTTTCACGTCAACGACACGTTACGTTACACTTACGTAATTATTCGTGCTAGGCCCAAGGGCTACCATTAGGTTAACGTCTTGTCCATCCGTCTCTTCAAGCTACGCTAAGTAATCTCAAAGTCAAAGTCAAAATCATTTATTCAATTTAGACATCAAAGACGCACTGGTGAACGTTAACTATTCATTATAATGTACTTTAAAGACTATCGCCGTTTTTCCAAATTATATAGAGCCTACCGAGAAGAAGCGGCAAGAATCTCGGGGCAATTTTTTTCTTTTATTACATTTTATGGGTGGCAGATGACAACTTGCCATAAGTGGAGTATTCCAAGCATCTTTGTTTTCTATTTAATGTCGGACTTTAGAATATGCTTTTTTTAAAGTCAGCTTGTAAAATGTCTTTCGAATTTCCAAGAACGCTTTATTCCACGTAGATCACAGTCCACGATATTTAGTCCACATAGATAGGTCTAGAAACTGTACAAATTTCGTTATGTCAGGTAATAGCATTATTTATTCTGTGTCATCAGGCTGACTTACGCGTATGATGAATTATGAACAGCCGTGTGATTATCTAAGAGCAAACATCGTTGCATCTTTGACAACATCCGTGAAACAAATGATGAGATGACAAGAAACATTGAAAAAACAACCTTATGTACAAGGGCGATATCTCAAAGCATTTGACATCGGTGGGCTCGTCGAAGAATAATATGAGAATCAAATCCAATATCATAAAATAACTACATCGTAAATTAACTAGTTCCCAAGACGTGTATTGTTATGATAAATCGTATATAAACCGTTGCCCCATACAGTTATAGCTTGTACTTATTATTCTGTGGTTATAGTTTAAACAGACAGGAAGATTCCAGATCCAGATTAATCGTTTTAAAGTTTCTCAGCCGACATCTGTTCAGTATCTGGTCTGTGAAATTTGATATTAATCTCAGCCTGTAAGTAGGTACAGTCGCGTAACAAAGTGTAATGTATGCTTAATGTATTTAACATGTACGCAGTAGGTAGGTTATACCTAATATATAAAATTATCATGTCATAATGTTTGTAACAAAACTTCTACGAAAAGGCTTGACGGATTCTTATGAAATAGTCGGTGTATATTCAGTAGGTCATTACTTCTTGATTCCATATTCGCTTTCCATCAGGCGAGAGTCACTTTATTGAACCACTATAAAAAAATGGTCTGAGAATAGGTCTTAAAGTACACTTCATCACCATCATCATCATCATCCACGTTCATCACCATCCAGCAGCTAGTATACTCCAAAATTGTATGAGTTTTTTTATCTGCCACCCACTATCACAAGTTAACATAACAAACGGGATATTACATAGGTATACATACCTATACATATCCAATAGACATTCTATTATCATTAGAAATAAATCATTAACTGATAAAATCGCATATCGACGGGTTCCGGGCTAATTGTATTAAGCGACACTCTGGGCGATATAGACTTTTATACATATTTGGAATCAGCGAATTTTTCTGCATCGTTTGGTGACGATCGGAGCACTTATTTGTCACTTAATACAACGGCATTTGTGGGCCCATTTTGGATTGCAATGTATGAAGTGACACAAAATATTGACAATTTTAGGAACTGTGTACTTAAGCTCACTACCAAATACCAGACAGTCATTTAAACTATTTTTCCTGGAGCAACAATTTACAGACAACGTACGTTAAAGCATTTAGCCTGACCTTATAATCATATAAAATAGTCGCTTCAAACAATTAACCTCTTTGTTAAATTCTTATCCAGTGTCGCTTAATACAATTAGCTTTACTTTATTATTCAAATAGGATTCCAAACAATTTATTTAAAAAAAACAGTTGCATAAACTAATTAGCCATACATTAATAAGTTTGAGATATGGTATTTAAATCAATTAGCTTAGATATGAAATATGACCAATTCTTTGAATAAAGAACTTAGCTAAGAGGCATTATTTGCATGCCTAGGCGGTTAAGTCATTTAGCTTGGAACATTAAATAATAAATTTAGGCGGTTTAGTCACTTAGCCTGGAATAAAAAACAATATATAGGCGGTTAAGTCATTTAGCCTGGAACAAATATAAGTTAAATATTGGTCATTTTGTATTAAGCGAAGCATTTATCTTTGTTATAAATAGGAATATTAGAAAAAAGAATGAATACAATTATGGGGAATATATTGTTATAAAGACAGTAATATCCTTCTTTTTAAATTAATAATGCGATTTGTTATATTATTTTTTCTAAACATCAAAACTTAAACTGCTCTGGTGTATAGTTTTAAAAATGTCGGTTAATACAAATAGCTATCGATATGTTTTACACAAGCTACGCTCCGCGGTTTCACACGCGTGGTGATGAATGATGATGATGATGAATCGAATTAGCCTATTACTCAGGGGTAATGTAGCATTCTAATGGTTAAATAATTTTTGATATCGGACCTGTAGTTTTTGAGTTTATTATTTACAAACATACATAAACACAAATCTTTCCTTATGCTTAGTATGATAAAATAATGTTCATAAAAAACGGTTCACGAACTATCCAGGTTGTTTTTTTATGTTCGGTATTTGTACCTAAACATGAAAATCACTTTGTTTGAACGTTTGACATTCCTTCGCTATAATAATATATAATGAATACGTATTGGAATGAAACGTTATCAAAAAACATTTCGATGTTGAAGAGGCAAACTTAAAAATACCTATTTATATGATATCTTGATGAGGAAAAATTCTCCGTCCTCCCAATATTACTAATTAAAAAAAATAGATATTTACTCTATTGCGTATAAATATAAAAATATAGATATATCATTTATTTTCGGCTCCAAGGGGCCATAGGCCAATCTACGTGTTTATATTAATTGCATTTTTATAGCTCTACGTGTTTGAGAAAAAGGGTCCTGATAGCCAGAGGACAACGAAGCTTAGCTTTAAGTGATATAACTGTTCTTACTCTTGAGTAATGGAATCCACAAAAAGAAGCAGAATTTTAATAAACGGACTACGGAAATAATGAGCCCGCATTAAAACGCAAAATATGCCATTTTCGCAATCAAGAAGAATTTATTAACGTACTATTTATTTATCAAAATCGTTTGAGCTGTTCAGTAGTTACGACCGGACAAAAGAACAGACACACATTTACATACCTACATACATGTTAAACACATAACCCTCTTTTAGATGTTCACCACAGTCGGGTAAGAAGGCTTAAAAAAGACATCCACTGGCATATACTCTCAAAAACGAACTACGCAGTTTCGGTTGAAGGATTTCACAATTTCTACTGTGAAAGTGAAAAGACACAAATAGAGTCACGGGTGATGAAATGGAACGACACGTTTTTTCATAAAGATTAATTATATTTGTATTTAGGTATTTTATGGGCAGTTGCTGATTGATCTACTATATGAATAAAGTATTTACTCATAATTACTGTTTTTAGGAGGCTTATGTTCAGCAGTAGACGTCCTACGGCCGAGATGATGATGATGACTCATTTTTAAAACTGGGTCGCAATTGTTAGTGTAAAATATAGAATATATATATTCTATATAAAAGTATTGACAGGAGTACTACTCATTTTGAAAAAAAAAAGAATATTAAAGACGATTTACGCACCTACTTACACAAAATTAAACTTTGACAGGCCTGTTGGTCTAGTGGTTAGTGACCCTGACTGCTATGCCGGAGGTCGTGGGTTCGATTCCCACCCAGGACAAATGTTTGTGTAATGAGCACGATCATTTGTTCTGTGTCTGGATGTAATTTATCTATAATATGTATGTATTTAGAAATATATAAGTATGTTTATCAGTTGTCTAGTACCCATAACACAAGCTCTGCTTAGCTTGGGACTAGATGGCGTTGTGTGATAGTTGTGGAATATTTATTTATTAAAAAAAAAAAAAAAAACTTCAACCAATTACACTTTATGATGTCTAGATTTTATATGTCATATAACATAAAACACTAATCACTTTAATATGTCATTACATTTCATTTCTTCACCCTTGAATGTATTTGTGCTTTATCACTTTCACAGTAGAAATCGTGAAATCCGTCAAATGAAACTTCGTAGTTCGATTTTGGGAGTAGGTCTGTATGGGATTTGAAAACGACTGAAACACGTAACACTTTTCGTCAAGACTGTCTTACCTTCAGAAGTTATTTATGGGAATGATAACATGGGGATTTTACATCGTTACACATCTTAGGTTGTTTTAATTACGATCTACCCTGTGGATATGTTTTATTACGTTCGTAAAATTGGATATAAATTTTGTGCTAGACCTTCGTTTTATCGTACGAGTGAATTCACCTCTATTGCAAATTGAGACGTTTTTGTTGGAAAGAGTATGTTTGTTTTCAATCAATATTTCTTCCAATATTGAGTTACTCTCTCCGTAGGGAATGATGAAATTGGTGTTTTTTTTTCCATTTACCTTATACAGAGAATGGTGTACTTGTACGTGAATTGTACTGATTTATGTGTGTGGACATTTTGATATTCATTTGAACAATTTGATTGTCGCAGTATTGTTAAGTATTGACACGGTGTGTCAATACCCTGACATTAAACAGTAAAAGAAAAACAACATAAGTGAGTAAAGGACAGCCGTGCGATTCAGCAAACATCGTTTCATCTTTGACAACATCCGTGAAACAAATGACGAGATGTTAAGAAACGTTGTAAAAACAACCTTATGTACAAGGCCGATATCTCATAAAGTATTTGACATCGATGAGCTCGTCGACGAACTCGTCATCGTTAGAGAATCGCACGGCTGTACTAACATATTACGAATATTACTCCTAAACGGCGTTACCTGTAATCTTTATTTGAATTCAAATAATACACTTTAAAATTGCTGTAAGTGTAGTACATTCAGTTTAAGTAATATCAATAACGTTTATTGATTAAATAAATTGAGAATTAATTAATGTAGATAGCGTTTAATTTAAGGCATATTTAGTTTGAAGGTTTTCTTTTAATGTAATTAAGAGCCGGTAAAGGCACGGGGCCCATCTGGTATTAAGTAGTAACCTCTGCGCGGAACCACTGGGCTATTAAGTATCTCAGTTGCTAACAAATGTGGATTGGAATCTGAAAAAATGCTGTGTCACTTTTGTCAGCTTCAGTGATCAAATTACTAACATTTTTGCTTACTGGAGTTGCCAAAACTGACATAGAGTCGCCATTTTTCAAGATTTCAATCAACATTTGTTGGCAACTGAGATACACAATAGCCCTGCAGATGTATTTCGTCAGAAGTGACGAACTGTACTGCGCCCGTAATCCTGACATATTAAGTTGTTAAGTCTCTTATGCTTGTAAATTCGCCGGCAACCATACACATCAAACCAAAACGCAGTATTGCGGAAATTACTACTTCATGGTAGAAAAGGGTATGGTGGCAGTACTTCCCTGAACGAATTCTTTCACAATAAGTTTTAATGCTCTTAAACTTAGAACTTACTATTCTTACTTTAAACATACGCTTTACGAATATTAATTACAGTATATACATTTTGCACACATACATTTGCACATACAAATGTCATGTCCGATGAGTCGTGTTGTTTTAAACTTGGTTGATTGGTCATACCCAAGGTAAAAGCAAAGGGTAACACGAGCGACAATGACAACAGACTTTTCTAACACACACGTCACAAAATAGTTCTTTTGTGACAAGACCCAAAATAGGTCTGACAATATGCGAGTGTTTACACACATATGCAGAGTACTTCGAGGACATACAGCGTTATGTAATATATTTATTACTTAAGACTGAATCCTGACAATATAACTCACTATCACAGTGTCTACAAACTAGCTCGGAATTTCAATCACGTAAGACCTGGACAAGGCAGACCCTACGCCTGATTATTTGAGTTGAATACGAAATTCGGTTTTACCAGAATGACTTCGATTTAGCACGTTTCAATATTTTGGTAGTATAACACTGAGATTCATTTCTTTATGTTTCGGGAGGAGGAACTCCTTTATAGATGCCGCAGAGCAGTATCTCTGAGGTTATGTCCGAGTCCTCCGGCGGGGAGGGGAGTGCCAGCGTGTACGGACTAAAAGCTCCTCTCTCTTTCGTACACACTACAGACACTAGGTCCGTACCCTTCAAATATTACACTTTTTTAATTTATTACCAGTCTGAACTCCAAGTATCTAAAGTTCATAATGTAGTATGTATTAAATCAGTTCAAACACATCAATAGGCCTAAACGAAAATCATATCGTTGCCGTATACAGTACAACCTATGATTTATCTGGTACAACTGTGGTACGGATTACTCATAGTTTGTGGTATACACTACGGTGGTAAACCTTCAGCTGTATCAGTTATCCTGGTTAGCGACAGCTGAGTTCAGGTGGTCTTTTGAAGGAGTATTCAGGGCGGTTTAAGTTTACATACATACACTCCAGTGTTTTATTAATTAACCAGAATTCGTTGGTTTAACATAATCCTCTCACAGTACTAAACTGTTGCTGATGCTGCTTCCAAAGTTTAAATTTTCTGTTTAAGGCGCGGTCCGATCTTAATTTTAAAACAATTTACGATGCTTTATATAAGGTTGAGAATTGCTTATCAGATTGGACGATGTAATGCGAAGATGCAATTGAATACGAGCTAATACTTTTTATATTTATAACCTACAATCAAATGATTAAATTTTAATGACAAAGGAGTCCATAGTTCACTATTTAATTTCACTGGGAATTGGAATATGATACATTTATTGAAATATATTTGCCCATAATTGAATAAAAATGCTTTTTCCCACGGAGCACGTAAGAAAAATACTGCAAAATTTAGGGAATGTAGCCAATTTTTTTCTATCGAACCAAGTTTGCTCAATCGTGTATTGGCTCCCATACTTCATGAGAACGTATTCAATTTACACTACGTTACAATACTACTAACTTTTCGCGAAGTCGAATCATGAAATTTGGTCGTAATCTAGCGTAGATTACGACTGATTACATTTCGCCTTAAATAGAAACAGATTACCTAATTGAATTAGGCGTAATTTTATTCATTACCTTAATATGAAATATTATGAAATAGGATTTCCAGATAAATTACAGATTCAGATGTTTCGTACTTTAGCCAGTATTCAAATCAGAAAATTCCTAGGCAAGGACCACAGTGGTGATAAAAAAACTGTGAAATGTACAAAAGGAAAAAGTTAGCCACCGGTGCTATTCCAGTTAGTTGGAAAGCGGCAGAACTGCATTCTGTAGTGTCGTGGGCACATGTTCCACTAACAACGGTTTTTATTATTAGGAAGTTGAAGTTCTCGCTTAGTTTGTTATTTAGGAAAAGTTGTGATAAATAGTCTTAACTTGTATAACTCTTTTGACGTTTTGCTTCGTAGGTTTTAGTTGTATTAATACATAGGTTGATATGTTCCTACCTACGTTAACAGAAACGTATTTGGTTGGAGAATGGTGGGCGATACCAGGAAATCATATTGAGAGGAGCTTGCAGTCTTCAGGATAGGTACACTACTACACGGCTATGGCTTGTATAAACTGTTATTTATTCATATCATACCATTTGTCATGGATTATATTGTGTATACTAAGCCTTTCGTTTGGATTCATTTCCATGTTGCGGAGAGGAACCTAACAAATCAATCAAGACATAATGAAACCCGTTTTAGTTCGATAAAGGTTGAACTACACATCGCGAATCATCAAAAATCGTAGGATTAAATAAGCCTAAAATTTTACACATTATAAATGCGTTTCGATCATTGAGCATAGTTAAAAAAGCGAGTGAATCGTCATTAATGCATCAAAGGTCGCACGGCCAGACACAATAGAAATTTCATTGTTATAATGACATCGACCCTTGAAGCGTTAATTTAATATTACAAAGGTACCTAGGTTCCCAACTTAATTATAATAGCTGTAAAAGTAACGTAATGAAGGCAAAATTGTTTATGACTCATCATCGCCATAGAGACGGCCAAGTTGCGATATTATTACTAACTAAGAACGTAGCAGTCTGTTTAAGTCGTTCATTTGGATGGGTGACCGCTAGCTGTATTTTCAGCTCCGCGTTTAGGTCATTTCTGAAATATAAACATTCTACTGATTTTGCATATGTAATAACCTAACTACAAAACTATTAAAACAAAGTCTGCTACAACAGCGATGACTAGTTTATAAATAGAATAAGGTTGTCCTAAAACAAAAAGGTGTAAGACTGCAATGTCTCAACCTATAATAATATAGACTTTACATTGTGTAGATGCTGTCAGATGCACATAAAACGCCAACATTTTGCTATTTAATAAAATCTTTATTTCTTGGTCCCCTCATAAAGACGAAGAGACAATAGAGAAATAATGTCGTGTAATAGGGCACGAACCTATTACCATAATATCCGATATTCTGCTTTTACAATATCTATGTACGAGGATAATATAGAGTCAATTCATTGTAAACTTCGCGTTGGATGAGATGAGAATAATTCTTAAGCCTTAAACTATACGTGGAACAAGCATATGATATATAATATAGTGATACGATAAGTCGTAAGACATTGTAAATGGCTAGTTAATATTTTTGATAACTTCACTTCGATGGCTCCTTAGCTTATTTATTCATATAGAAGTGACCGTCTTTCCAAGACTCCATATCTGGCCGATACAAATATTAATTTGTGTAACAAGCAAACATATTTGTTCTAGGGATGTTTGTATGTGTTTTAATATTTGTTAGTGTTCGACCGAAACTGGTTTTTCAGCCGAAACAGAAACTGAATTTTCGGCTTTGTTCTCCGTTTCGGCTAAACCTTAAACTTATTAAATTATTTAAAATTACGTTTATTTACTGAAGTTTATTGTTTTTCTACATATAATTGCATATTACATACATATATAGACAGTTTAATAGCGTTAAATAAGTCGTAACAAATATATTTTTATGCCATGAATATTATTAGAAGCTTACGAAAATCAAACAAAAATCATGAACATTCGGTGGGGCCGAAACCGGAACTAAAGCCGAAACTAGATTTTTTGGCCGAAAACGAAATTTCGGTCCGTCACTAAATTTGTGTTCATGCTACCCGCGGCACGGGAATCCTATTGCTAGCGTAAGTGTGTTTGAGTGTGTATAAACAATTGCAAATATATGCAAGTTCAAGTTTTCAAAAACCACGAGTTTAAACTAGACGCGCGTTTGCTGTGGAATTTATGAACGAGCAGACGCCATCTCGCGTCAAAAACCAATACCTTTATAGACGCAGTATTTTTTTTTACTTTAGATAATAACAAACCACATTTTGCTTTGTGCAATAAACAATGAGTCGATCTTACCGCTTATTCAACCAATATGAGTTGATTTGAGCATAAATCATTAGATCATATGGAACTCGATTTAAAATAGTAAACTCATTTTCTTCTGTATTTGTCCTTTATACCATAATAAAGGTTAGTACAGCCGTGCGATTCTCTGATGACGAGCTTGTCGACCAGCTCACCGATGTCAAATACTTTGAGATATCACCCTTGTACACAAGGTTGCTTTTCCAACGTTTCTCGTCATCTCGTCATTTGTTTCACGGATGTTGTCAAAGATGCAACGATGTTTGCTCTTACAGAATCGCAAGGCTGAGTAGTACAGTATAAACTTGACTCTTGTTAGATGATTTCATCGTCTTCAACATTGATTCCTTATATCAACCAATGATACATTAAGTCGCCGTTTAAACTAAGCCTTATGGACGCCACAGCGCATTAGGAAGTGCCATAACGAATTTTAAAAGCCAACTTCCCACTGATACAACAATAAAATAAGATCACTGATACTTGGGATTCTGGATGAGTCACCCACTATCTGGTACTTGGATCTGTAGACCGCGCTTCGTGAGCCAGGTGTCACGAAGCTGTCATAAGTAGTATCACTGATGTCATACATATCGATGCTTCATCACGTTTTATTGGTCTTGTAAAATCGCAATCCGGAGAACCTTTTTATGAGTAATTCTTATTTTTCAACCGACTTTCTAAAGAAAGTGGTTCTGAAGTCAACGCGTTTAATTTTTGTATGTATGACCAAGCCTAACTTTTTACAGAGTAGTCAAATTTTGATAATATTTTTTTTTTGTTTATAGAGCAGTGTCTCATTTAAATTTCATCAAATTCGGTTAAGCAATTTTAGAGTTCATCATCATCATCATCATCATCATCATCATCTCAGCCGTAGGACGTCCACTGCTGAACATATGCCTCCCCCGTGATTTTCCAAAAGGACCGGTTGTAGGCGGCCTGCATCCAATGTCGTCCTGCGACCTTTATCAGGTCGTCAAGTTATTGCAAGATCTAGTTTTCAGTACCGCGAGCTCAGCACCGTCTTGTTGGACGACCTACGCTGCGCTTGCCGGTCCGTGGTCTCCACTCCAGAACCTTCCGGCTCCATCGGCCATCTGTTCTGCGTGCTATGCTTTGCTATGCTATGCCCTGCCCACTCCCACTTCTACTGGCTTATCTTCTGGGCTATCTGGGCTATGTCGGTGACTTTATTTCGTCTACGGATCTCCTCATTCTCCTCCTTGATTCGTTCACGTAGAGAAACCCCGAGCATAGCCTTCTCCATAGCTCGTTGTTAAGCTGTTTCGTATTTTGTCGAATTGTTTCGTATATCTTGATATCCTTAAGCACAATCGATCTCGTAAGAAGCAAGGGTCACTAAAAAGGCAGAAAACTTTTTTTAGCAAACAATGGAACCGACTTCAACACTAAAAAGTGTCAAATAACTTGTTGAAGTCAGTACCATGATAGTTCAATAGTACCTATTATTACAATATTGCGCGCATGGTTAATTAATGTTTAAAAGATTACCTTCGTATTATGCCTCGCTGGGCACGGTATAACATCACTTATACTGTTACACTTACTAGTACCTTTTTTATAAGGGGGGGAATTAGCAGGGTGCTTGTATGCTGGTAAATGATCACCATTGCCCACTGGCATCAAAAGCAGAGGATCCTGTACCAGGATGAGTTGCTGGTTTTGAAAAGCCTGAAAAATTAAAGTAGCACTTTAATTTTTCAGGTCGTAATTATTTGAAGGTTTTTTACGTAACAAATGATTGGATCAGATTTTTTTTCAAAAGAACTTTAGATAAATTAAAAAAAAAATCACATATAAATTTTTACTGAACATACTACTTACGTCATTACATCCACGATGGGATAGGCAGAAGTGTACAAACATAACCATTTTTGTGCTATGAAGTACGAAGTTAAAAATAGTATCGATGCATACATTTCATGATCCTGATTGTAAGCAGAGTTTAAGTCTGAAGTTAGAGTTATGTGGACTGTAGGTACTGTGCTGAGATATTCGAGTCTCAATCGCCCAGTATAAATTTCACATCCTGCAGTTCACACCCTGACACAGAAATGCTTGTACACTATTAGTTCGTGGCAATATCTGGCACTACGGTGGTGCCAACCAAGACAGCCTTGTGCAAACGAGGCCTATAATCTGATAAGTACAGTCGCCTTTTATAATTCGCAAACCAACGGCGTAGATAATGTTCTGTAACTCTGTTCTCTGCTCTATAAAATGAATGCAGTGGGTCAAGTACGAACATTTGCGTAACCATTGAGTTACAGTACAAACTATCATTTATCTAGTACAAATGTGGTACAGATAACTCATAGTTTGTACTGTATGCGTCAACGATACGATTACGTTACACTTACGCAAGTGTTTGTTTTAGGCCCACGAAATATTATGTTTCCTTGTTGCTTAGATACACGCAGATCTTGAGAAAGGAGTGTGGGCTATAAGTAATCTACAACGCGGACCCTTAGCTAGTATTTAATAATCTAAGGATTATCTATTTCGATTCGTAGTATAAAGCGCACTTCTTATAATACCCTCTGTGGTTGTCTATGATTTTATGTAATCTTCGTTTACGTAGACGTACGCATTCAAAAGTTGCACAAAGCCGGTGAAAACACTTGGCATTAATCGAGATTAAACTCGAAAGGTAAAATTAAAATGTTCGAACAGTGCTCGTTTGGATGCGTAAACGAGTTTAGCTCCAATTAAACGTGTTTAATTTCAACGGTGCAATCGCGGATCCTCGCATTCTTCGGATAAGTTTCGAGGCGAGGCAGTCAGTCTATAGAGCTGCTTGTCGTTCAGGGCAAAGTAGAAGGCAGTAGACCGCGCGGGAGGTCACCCGTGCGATGGACTGATCAGATCAAATCTGCGGTGGGAGGTCCCTTGCATGAGTACACCAGGATGACTGCGAATAGAGGGGTATGGCATGACATCGTGAGGCGCATTACATCTGCCTCCACCACAACTACATGAAGACCACGACCGCTCTGTCAAGAGCGAAACGACTGAGAAGAAGAGAATTTCAACGGTGAAATCCGGCCTTACAAGTTTGATTTTTACACATTAGAAGTAGACCTGTCTATCTACATATCTATATAAAAATGAACCTATATTTCTCCTGGTCACGCTATAACTTGAGAACAATTTCGATCAATCTCGATAACTATTGTCTGGAGAAAATTCTTATGAATCAAAAACTAAGAAATGATGGAAGGTCATGGCGAGACCAAAGGTGGAGCCTACTACGCGAACGAAGTTGCGGGCAGTCACTAGTTTGATATAAATTTGAGCTTGATACCTCTACACGTTCTTCAGATAAAGGGTCTTGGCTGACAGAAAGACAGACTCAGACGGAAAACAAAGTGGTCTTATAAGGGTTTCTTTTTTCCTTTTGAGGTACGGCAACCTGTAAATTGATATTTTTCGTAGTTACTATATACACCTGCTAACTTTTGTCTTATTATAAACTTATACGCGTTGAATTAACTCGTCATCTCTTAATAAAAGATGCAGCAGAAGTTAGTTTTTTTCCGAAGACGAAATATGAGAATTCCTTATTGTAGTTTAAAATATTTAGAATATTATATTTTTGTATGATTAACCCACTAAAACACTTCACGCAAAATTCCAACACCCACTTCGTGTTTCGAAGAATTTAAATATTAAACAAAAACTTTCGTTGTAAGAAGCTACATACAAATATTTGGTTAACAATGAGTTGCCAGACACCAAATGTAAATAACTTGTGAGTAATTCAGCAAAAAACATGGCTATGAAATTCCGAAACTAATTTATGAATACCTCCTACTCGATGATATTGACAGGCACGATTCTCAGGACAAAAATTTACCTATACAATGACGTGTGATTCTCACTAATATGGTTAGGAGGTAAATTTATACTAATCCAGCGTAGTCCAGGCGTCCAAAGTACGAGGATCCTTGAAATGCAGTCCAATTAGATCAATGTTTGGTGATGATGACCTATTTTAGTTCTTGATATACTGACTGATGCTACAACCGTGAGCAATGTCTAAAAAGTGTCCACGAGCTGATTTCACTAACTAAATTGCAATCAAACCGTAGCTGAACGATTATTATACATGTTCTTATTGTGTTATTGGTAAACAGTCCAGTTACGTTTCCATTGAGGTCAGCGATCGATCCAAAATGCTAATAATCTGCTAACTCGATAGATCATGAACACGACGCTTACTCATATTCGTATATAGCAGCTTTTTATATGTATCTCATAAATATAGTAGCGTTTAAAATTACTTTACGTTCCAATTTGTCTCTAGAAATAGTAGAATGGTTTTTGGGTAACCATCGAACGACAAGAGGAGTCGAACTGCAGTTGCAGCGGGATAGATTGTTTAACGTTGTGAAATATGTAGTAGAGTTGGCCTCCTGGTGCTGGAACATAGATAAAATAGGGTCCAACTCTTTATCTATATTTACAAATGCTGTATAATATTAGCTATCTATTGCCCTGTGAGGCAAAGCAAAACTTATCCAAAATAATGCAAGTTAACCTTTTGTTTAGCGCCAAAGCACTCACGTTACGGACCGAGTACGTCGACCCAGGTTCGGAGCATATCAGATGCGCATCTTCAAGGCGAGCGCGTAGCGGCATCTGTGAGCTAAGAGAATCTGCGGGCGAACTCCGGTAAATAATAGTTTAATATGTGTCAAATTCACGAGTTATTGCATTTCTACCACAAACGTCATAGAAAACTCTGTATTTATTATTTATAAGCATACTAGCTGTTCCCTGCAGATTCACCGCGTGGTGATGGGTGATGATGATGAATAGTATTTTATGCCTTTCACGGGATATAATATATCTTCACGCCAAATTTCCGAGTTAAGCCGTTTAGGCGTGGTATAAGATAACAAACAGACAGACAGATAGACAGACAGAGTGAGAGTGAGACAAGACTTACCAACTTTATTTTAAATAGATATAATATAAGTAGAAGCAGTAAGAAACAAAAAACAATTTAAACAAACACCATTATTTGTTGTGTTACCATTCAAAAACGATATTAAAAGAAATATCTGTCGGTCTAGCGCTCGACGAGTCAACATCTCCTGAGGATGTCTCGTGTAGAGGCGAAACAAGTGTCGTGTCGAATCGTTTTAGGTTGATAAGCGAGTTTTATATGTGTTGTTTATTCTGTAAACTTCCTATTTGCATTTTACCCGGGGAGTTTGGTGCACACTGCATCTCAGCCATAAGCATATTCCAGCGGAAGTGTCATTAAATATTTTTTAATGTTTTTATATAAGTAATGGATTTCCGCCAAGTAACGCCTGAATCAATAAATTACAATAATTATTATCATTCATCTAAAATTTTGTATACTTTTGCTTATAATCTCCTCGTATATGTTTAATAATATAATATAAATAATAATACGACTTACACCACATTTATAACCGAATATCTTTTAAGGCTAATTTACATAAGCGCATTAACCGGAATGCAGCCCTCCAGGCAGGAAGTCCATTAAAAGGAAGATGAGGTCGGCCCGTAAGTAGAAA
Source organism: Selenia dentaria (assembly GCA_917880725.1). Taxonomy (NCBI): domain Eukaryota; kingdom Metazoa; phylum Arthropoda; class Insecta; order Lepidoptera; family Geometridae; genus Selenia; species Selenia dentaria. The sequence continues at coordinate 10,156,549 of OU862888.1, read as the reverse complement.
GGAACGATTGTATTTTAATAAGTTGTCAGGGTTGTTCGGCAGTAAAAAGTTCACGCCATAAAAGAGCACGTTAAAGAACGTACAAACGATAAAATAAGTTTTATCGTTATTTTAAATTTATTTCTTTTTATCTAATCAAGTGTCGAGAAAGATTGATGTACAGCCGAACACTTTGTACGCTTACTAATTTCACCAGGTATTCATCCATCTGTTAATGTTAATATTGAGTATAGTTTTTACCCAATAAAAATATTTTTTCGTAAATCTCTAATTAATTGATCCATATCATTTTGTCACTTTCTTCATTTACTTGCGTGTCATAGTATTTTCATTTCCACTGAATAATGATAAGTTCTTTTAGCGCTCGTTCCTTGTCAATCAAATTAGAATCATTATTTTTTCGAGTTAACTTTTATATGACAATAAATATTGTGAAGCGATGGAATTAGTATCATCATGTTCAGCTCAATTGAGGGATCTGAAGTTCTCTTAGTTGTACACGAAGTGTTTAGTTTGAGCCCTAATCGGAGGACTGTCGTCGGTTGCAAATCTCATTTGCGTTTTACATAAAGCCCACCCAAAGGTTTGCGTGCAGCTGACGTCACAGAAAACTATATACAACGCCGACTTGCAGCCGACTGAGGTCTGCCGAAAGCCTCACGTCAATTCACGTGACGTATATAATTGACACATGACGTGTATAACATTATTACATCCCACACCACTTCCAGCTGCAGATACCTACTTAGTTATACGCATCCCCTGTATAAATAGTGTAGTATAGATCGCGGCAGGTAAGTTGAACCAAAATGGTGGTATTCTGCTCAGGTACAGCTATGGACAAATGTGATAGACGAATAAAAGAACTGACTCTGCGGTGGTTAAAAATGAAACGCAAGTTAAGTCAAATATAAAATTTTATAAAAATAATCTCTTTTTTAGCATTTCCTTTTAAATCATTGTATTTCTTGAACAAAGTATTGTGGGAAGTAATCGTTAGGTATTATTAAATAAAACAATTAATATGTATACCAATCTTTATAACTATTATTCATGAGCGAAACTCCTTCTACAATATCACTTAAAAATTATGTAGAACTTGGGCAATGAGTTGCGATTTCATCTTCTGCGTCAGTTGGAGAATCCAATTCAGAATCACTGCTATCAGAATCTCCGACTGGGTTATAAATTCATCCGTCATATTATCGATGACGTGGTCTCTTTGGACGTAAGCTTCTTCGATTGTATTGACGCTATAGTATAACTAGTTTATTCATTTATGTTGTTTCCTTTAAAAAATACTTTATATCTATGTCAACAACAATTCCACTCGCCTTTCTCCTTAAAGTTGGTTGTGGTCATTTTCTTGATATTAAATTTTTTATCACCCATTTGACATAATTATATAAATTTCGAAGAACTGAAACCTTATTACGCGATCGTGCGCCAGGGTCACGCGGAGCGTGTCCGCGGGCAGCGAGGGGCGGAGTGTGATTGTTTGTCACCACGTTGCTATGGTTACACACGGCCCCTCACCCCGCACTTCGATTGAGATCCGAAAGTGTTCTGCGCATAGTTCAACTTACGTGCCGCTATTATGATAATTTTTTTTTTTAGTTTAACATAAAATAAAACAATATTATAAAATTACAGCATTATCTGTTAAGTAGGGGATTTAAATTTAATTATCAACTTTTGTGGTAGGTGAGTTTCACTTTAGACACTTGGGTGACTTAAAATTGACTGACAATTATTCGAAAGAAACTCAAGCAGCCTCGAAGCTTGCTAGTGGAATCAGGGATTGCGTGCCGTTCGGTTTTTGTAGAACGGACGTTGCTATCATTACGATTGGTTTTTTATAGAGCAGATCTTGCAGAATAAACTGTTGTAGGTGTGCAACGGACATTCTCGTAACTTAGGTAATATCGTTATATTTACGTAAGTTCATACGCTTGAGAAAATATAAATTGGACAATTCAAGATGTCTACAAACTGGATACTGATTGTCTCTCCTTTCAAGGCAACAGGTTGAAAATAGAGGTGAGGTAGGTACTCTGAGTAGTAAGTACGCTGTAAATTAATGTTATTGTGGTTCGCTGACGAAACAACACACTTTAGTCGTGAAAGCTGAACTGAGTAGTCGTGCACATAGGGGCTGGGACCACATAGCGTTTTAATCTTGACTATACTACGGCCGTTCAGAGAATGCGTTCCTGACACGTCGCGATTGAACTGACGACGTAACTTTGTAATGGCGTTGCAGTTACGATAAAAATATTATTGCTGGTTGTTTACCGTTTTAACAATTGATGAGCATTAAAACAACATTATTATATCAATAATCAATTAATGTTATAATTTTGTGCCAAACTGAGTGTCAAATAACTTGGTAAACAATATTTTTCTAAATCTAAACTGCGCTATTACAAGGTTATGTCAACGCTTTATATTTGTAGTGCTGTGCTAACAATAACAGGCAATAATAGTATCGTAATCTGTTCTTATACAGTTATACATTATAAAATAATACGTTTTGTTTTTCTTTTTAAGAATTTGAAAATAATGGACTATAAGATAACTTTTATTAAATATAAAAATAAAACTACGACCAAACCGAACGCGCGAAAGAAAGTAGCATTTTTATGTTTAGGTTGAAAATGGTAACCCCAAATGGCGTTACTAGCATTTTTATACTTAGATTAAAAACGGTAACCCCAAATGGCGTTATGGGCCGCCATTTTGTGACGCTAAAACAGTCGTCTGTTGTTTCGTGCGCATAGACCCCGTTCTTCAAGTGTTTTCGATCTGTTTTTATTTGATTACCCGGCTTTCGTTTAATGGACTGTTTCTGCTTTTCAAACTAACATCGGCGCTAAATCGGACTTCGATTGTGTTTTTGTGACTTTTGGTGCATAATAATGCCTAAACGTGGACAAACATTGAAAAGTGGAGCCCGTGACTTAATCATCAAGCTGCAAGATTACTTTGAGCGGGAGCGGCAAAATGGCGGACCCCTGGTACCTGTCGAACAAGTACAAGAACGCGTCTCTCAGGCGCTTGGAGTTAGCAAACGAACGATGACAAATATTAATAAAGAAAAGTTCGGCTCTACTGGCATGGAAGATAATATTTTACGTACTCCGAAGAAGAAACGTAGAACTAAACCCGTGACAGATATTGACACCTTTGACGCCGATGCAATCAAAAATCATATATATGGTTACTATTCCAGAAATGAATATCTCAACAGGAAGAAGCTTTTGGCATCGTTAAGAGAAGCTGGACTGTTTAGCGGGGGTAAAACTGCTTTAACCAAAATATTAAAAGATATTGGTTTTTCGTATAAAAAAACAGACAAAAGAAAATTTTTATTAGAACGATACGATATAATTTTAAAACGAATAAGTTTTTTGAGAGAAGCAAAAAAAATGATAACTGGGATAATGTCGTGTTCATTGACGAGACATGGCTAAACGCCAATCACACGGTTTCCCGTTCTTGGACGGATGATACACAAGCGTCGACGTTGAAAGTACCAATGCGTAAGGGGGCCCGTCTGATAATATGCCACGCAGGTTCTGCAAAATACGGCTTTGTGGAGAACGCGTTACTGGCATTTCAATCAAAAACCACAAATGACTACCACGAGGAAATGAATGCCACTACATTTAAAGAGTGGTTCCAGAACGTGCTTTTGCCCAGCCTACCAGAGCCTTCAGTAATATTCATGAATAATAAATCCTATCACTTGGTTCAAATACAGAAACCACCTACCCAAGCTAATAAAAAAGAAGAAATAGTGGCTTGGTTACAAGCAAAAGGAATTGACGCAAATATGCAGATGCTAAAAGCAGAGCTAATTAAATTAGTTAAAGAAAATAAAGCGGCAAATGTGCGATACGAAATCGATGAACTGGCTCTGGAGTACGGTCATCGCGTTCTAAGTATTCCACCGTATCATTGCCAATATAACGCGATTGAGCTAATCTGGGCTCAAATAAAAGGTTACGCCGCCCGCCACAATACTTCCCCGCCCTTCAGCATGAAAAAGATGATGACCCTATTAAAAGAAGCCTGCGGGAAAGTCACAAGAGATGACTGGGCAAAGGTTGTTGAGAAGACTAAAAATCTGATTGTGGAACATTTTGACCGAGATATCAGGATTGATTCTGTTATTGATAATAATATAATTATACATGTAGGCGAAGATGATGATGAAGACACCACCTCCTCAAGCGAATCGGAGTCTGATTAATATTCTGTACGCACATTCAATTCAATGTACTTTATTGCATAGAAATACAGATTGTAACTTTGTAACAAAGAATAAATAAAACAATTTTATTATATAAATATTACCCTTTTTTGGTTTCCACTTAAATAACTAAAATATAAATTTTAAATGATTCCGCCAATTTAAAACGAAAATAATCTTAAAAATAACGTGGCGGTTCATTTTGGAGGAACGGTAACGAACTCAGTGTTATGTTGTGCCCATCACTAGTCGTGACTAACTGATATGTGTCAGGAACGCATTCTCTGAACGGCCGAACTTTAACTAAAAACATCTCATGCTATTGCGTCAGGGAATGGCAGATAGTCTAAGTAAGAAGTCGAGATCTTGACGGGCAGTGCAATATTTCTGAGGAAGCGGTCATGCGACCTGTCTTGTGACAATCTGAATACAGCTTTAAAATCCTGGGTGCCCCAATATATACGAGTACATATTGCTAGGGATGAACAGTATTAAGTACCTATGATAAAATAATAGTACAGCTAAAAGTTATCTTGATCCAGGTCGATTGTTTTTTTATCGATATGGTAATTACACCAGATCACACAAAGAATATAGGAATATATTACTCGTATTACTATATTACGAGTAAATACTAATATGCCACATTGTTACACACGTGCCACATGTCAACTTAAGGGTCTTAAGGTAATGTAAAAGGCTAAAGAATAAAGTATGAGTTAAACTGATCATTAATCCATCCGCAGAAAGATCGCTGTTCTTTTTCTCTTGTCATTCCCATACTCAGTCGTTAAGCTGTTTTACACAGTTTACTTTTTTTAAGTAATGAGACATCAACCGATTATCAGCACCGATACTGTTCATGATAGATGATACCGAGAGCTTAAATCCCTCGGAGCCCAATTCGCGGAACTTTATAATTTTAGAGAGGCAACATGGCCTTTTGGAGTGCATTTTGTGTTTGGGTTTATTTTTATGTGGCCCTGTTCTATAGACTTCACAGTGAAGAATCACGAAATATGAGATGAAAAGTCTTCACATTCCATAATGTATTGTACTCGTATCATCATAGTCAGAACAATATGTTCCTAATGCTGCGACTCGAGCCTTCCTCTCAGACAGGGCATACACAAGACATACACCAATCAGGCCCAGTGCGGTTTGGTGATCGGCTAGTGGCCAATCCATGTCGAAGTTTTCGAGCCACTGAAGGCCTTCGACATTGCCTAACGACTGTTGTTCTAAAACAAACAACTGGGACCGACAGCATGACGTACCGAAACATGGAAGCGCTCAGTTTAATGATGTCACTAGCGGTCACCTATCCATCTCCTGGCCACAGCAAGTGTCGCTTAACTTGTTGATCGGTTAAGATCGCCAAGTCAAGCACTGCTCCAAGCGCTTCAATTTGTAGGTATTGTATTATGAGTTCTATCCTATTCCACCTAGCGTCGTTTTCCTCATTGCTGAGGGTCGTGACCCCCTCCACGGATCACCTTCTGCCGATCGAAGTCTTGCCACCTTGACCTATCTCCAGCAGCGTGTATCGCACTGTGGACTTTACTGTCAAGTGCGGTACGGATTTGGTCCGACTAGCGCATTGGACTTCTTCCTCTTGGCTTTTTGCCTTTAAAATTGTCTGTGATTACAAGTTTCTTTAGGTTGTCGCCCTTTTTGCGTGCTGTATGCCCGAAGTACTCGAGTACTCGTTAGAGGTATATAGATGGCAACCTGGTGGTAATACTCAGTTCCTCGAGTATTGACGCGTTCGTTCTGGCTGTCCAGGGGATGCGCAACATTTTCTTCCAACACCACATTTTGAAGGCGTCTACGCGTAGTCGGTGTTGATCATCTACATGATTTCTATACGCCTAGCAATTCTAAAATGTCTCTTGCTAGCCAGACAACTATAAACATGGACTTACCAGTCTAATACGAAAAGTTCTTTTATCGTGGATACTAAACGCTACCCACCTACATTAAATCAGATACCGAAACGGACAACCTAAGCGAATCAGTTGAGCCCAGCTTTAAAGTTCCGTCGTAAAAACATTGTGCCGAAAACGGAATGGCTACTCTAGTTTTACGAAATCAGACTGATTTTACATGAAAGTACCAAGTAAACCGATGGGGCCGGAAGGCTCTGGATTGGGGACCACGGAACGGTAAGCGCAGCGTAGGTCGTCCAGCGACAAGGTGGACAGACGAGTTGTTAAAGGTCGCACGACGTTGAATGCAGACCGTTTCCAACCGCTTCTTTTGGAAAATTATGGGGGCAGTTCAGCAGTGGACGTCCTACGGTTGAGATGATGATGATGATGACTAAATAGTTAGTGCCTTTTTTGTCTTGAAATAGTAACGTGTGAGTAGAATACAAAAAAATGAGATATTTTATAGAAATTTATACCTTTTTGACATGTCGAACTATAGCACTAAACCTGCAGTATGATAATGTTGTTTTGTAAGTACTTTTACATCTCTCATATTCGGTAAGTTGGTCCTTATTACCCCCAAATGGGGCTTGTAGGTAACCAATTAGCGCTCTAGGGTAATAATGTAGCTAGAAAAGCCCTAGGGCAGTTTACATCTCTCATATTTGGTAAGTAAGTCCTTATTACCTTCAAATGGGGCTTGTAGATGACCAATTAGGGTAATAATGTAGCTAGAAAAGCCCTAGGGCGGTAAGTAAAAAAAAAAAACACTTCACTTTTTCAAAAAGTTCGCGTACATCTAACCATCATACTGGCAATAGACATCATGCATTCAGCCCAATGACAAAAGAGGTCGCTTCGCTATTCAGCCTTGTCTTCGTATGAGTATAATAGTCATCAATTTTATTTTTGTAATGCCGGTTTTTTTCTACAATTTTACCTCACAATCGAGATGTAAAGCAGAGTAGTTAGCTCAGGTGTAAGCATCAATTGCAACCTCGAACTATAGGCGCCCTCGCTGCTCGGGCTGCAATTGATGCCTTACAGCCCTTGGCTACTAATCTACTATTAAAAGACTCAAAAGCCAAATTCATTAATTTGATGGGTTAATAGAAAACTATATATGACATATATATGTCATAATAATGAAAATACATTACACTCTGAATCTACATATGTAGATTCAGAGTGTAATGTATTTTCATTATTATGACAGGTTGGTTGGCACAGTTGGTAGAAATCTTCCCTTGCCCTTCCTTCTGAGCAGCTGGCCCCGGGATCGATCCCGGGACAAATCAAACATTTGTGTGCATAAACATGTCCGCTTGACCAGTGCCTGGGTGTGTATATAAGTATGTATATCAGTTATACGGTTACCATAGTTAAGGCTGCCTAGTTTGGGGCCTTACAACCTTGTGTGGATGTTGTTCTATAGTTTTAATAGTTATTTCATATTATTATCACAAATCTAACTATACACTATCGTTACAAATTATTTGTTGCTACCATATCGCTTTACTACTTTCTGCCAAAACTTCGTTCGTATGTCAATCAAGTTATCGTGATCTCTCAGACAGGGGTGCCCGGTTGAATCGAGAAAAAAGTCACCATGGTGATCCCGAGCAACTATATACATTCAGAATTTCTTTCGTATTCCTTCAGCTGTTTAATTTGGAGACTTAATTCACACACCTTCACATCCTTGTTTCCACACACTTACACACTACTTATACACTAATGTATAATATTAAGTACTATCGACTGCCCGCGACTTCGTTCGCGGAATAGGCTTGCCCTTCGGCCTCGCCGTTACCTCCCTTGTTTCTTCTTGGTTTTTCTTTCATAAGAACCTTCTCGTGATAATAATTAATATAACAAAGATTGTTCCATCCGTTCTCAAGTTATAGCGTGATCAGGAAAAATAGGAGTTCATTTTTATAATATAGATAGATGATTGTGTAGGACCAAAGATAAAAATTCATCAAATAGTTTCACTGACTCACAGTATACTCTGTATCAATCTGACTCTCTGTATAGTATTAGTTCGAGTGTGTAACATCTTTGTTCGAGTTTGACAATAAGTAGGGCTCTAACCGCCTCTGACATGTTATGTATTCTGTGCCTCTGATTACAAACTGGCTGTTTACACTAATCCCTTGCTTACAGACGGTAAACAACAAATGCTTCAATTATTATTTGTCGAATAGCAAAGTTCATTATCATTACAGCTTAGATAATTCAGGACGCGTGTGTGAAATTTTGAGAGGATTCACTAATTGTGTGTGTACAACTAAGCTTCCTTATTTTGATGCAAACGGTGTTAATATAAGAACTATAACAGCAATTTTGTAATTTTTTGCTTGAAAATGTATTATAATATTCTTGCCTGACTTTACATAATTAGCATTTCCTTTGATAGCCTTTTAATCTAAACAGAAAGTAACTTGTACTGTCACTCTTATTCTGGTCTGTCTGCCTGTAACCCTTTCACGGCAACTGAACCGGAATTTAAGAAATTCAGTTTAGGAGTAACCTTATGATCTGGAATAGGACTTTCAATAAAGCGGAACGCACCTAGATGTGTTATAGCACTATAAGTGATAAATGGATTTATGCCATAATGGCTCGTATTGACAAGCGCAAAGCATTGCCACGCAAATCTTGCGTACTGTGGGTGGCATTGCAACTATCAAGGGCAGCCATAGTGCTTACCATCAGATGCGTGACTTGCCCATCTCGTTACTGGGGCTCAATAAAATTCTATTATTTGTGGGTATATATATTATATTATTATATAATTTATCAGTACGTTCAAACTCGCATTAAAAGGGGTTCCGTAAAAAGCTTAAATAATACCATACCTTTTATTTTATATCATGAAATAATGCCGTGCGTACATTTGCAGATTGTATTACCCAGTCGCTGAACATGGCAAATGCATATAAGCTTTTAACGTGTTAGCGGTTTAACAGCGCAGGCAACATTTGAGCTTGTGTGATAATTTGAAACGAACAGATGGAAATTGCATGTTTTATTTCATATTTTTTGTAAGTAAAAAGGATTCCCTCGCTTCACCCCATTAGAAGAGCAATCTCAAAAAAAACCTTCCTTACTCTATGGTTACAACACAAAAGGCATCAACTTCCAAAATTTCAAGTTTGTAGCTCCTGGGGTGCGTTGATGAATTTGTCAGTCAGGGCAACTAATTTGTAAATAATATTTACGTTACTTATTCGCTGTTGGCTGAGAAGACGAAAACGATGCTGGGTGACACTGTCACCGATAGTTCCATCAAGACTGACAATCGATGAGTTAAATATACTTTTCATACCACCTGCTCGAAAATGTCCAATTACATACCACGCAATACCAACGTAAAGCAAGGCATTAATTTCCCGGGGCTGTAATGTTGTATGAAACTCCCATGGGTGTTGGATTGTTAGTTGTAGGAAAACTCTTAGTACGGAGACAGCATATAGAAAAAATAGAAAAAAGGCGGGATTGTACTATAGGGAGTGTGATTGTTGTGCGCCGCGTTGCTATGGTTTACGCACGGCTCTTCTGCGCATTCAAGGTCTTAGTTCAAGTTACGTGCTGCATTCATAACATAAGAACATGGTGCATATAACTGTACCGAAATATCGGTAGCTCCAAAAGCAACTAAATCATGGTCTACATTTCGTAAGTACCTACTAATTATAACTTAGTTAACAACCGTAAAAATATAAAACAGTGTTTTCCGTAAAATGTTTCTTCCAAAAATATTACTCTGTCCCTCTGTAACGGGACAAATGTGTCCAATTTTGATTATTATAGTTTTATCTAAATAACTGCTTTTTAAAAGTTCTGAGTTTTTATTGTCTCGCAGTAGGTATGAAAAGAAGAGTATGCACCTCGAGGATAAAGCCTGTCTTCGTCTTGGGCAATTTTTAAATCAAGAGTCGCCGTTACACTCAGGGTTCAATATACCGCCCGTACCGTAAGACACTGCTTTACTCCCTTGGTGCATACTCTACTATTACCAAGCCCTGTGAAGTGATTTTAATCGATTCCATAATAACATCAGACTTTCTTTCTTGCGGTTCACGCCCGTACGAGTTGCGCATATGGCAAAAGGTGCTATACACGCAGAAAAAACGCTCGTCTGAAATAGACCTAATCCGACAATGACTTATTAACTGACTTCAAAAAAAGGAGGAGGTGTCTTAATTCGACCGTATATATAGGGTGTTTGGTAGAGTGACCGACAAACCAAATGAGCGTGTTCGGGGGACCACTTGGAGAATACAAGTTGGCCAAATAAAATCCCCGACCCCTCAGTATGTTTAACTTTTTTTGTGATTTTTCCCTTTTTTTCCGAAATTGTACCCATTTATCACCATAACATTTGTAAAATCTGTTTTAGACCGGATGTTTTTAGTTGAATTTGGTCTCTATTACACCTTCAGGCCAAGCAAAGCAAAATTGGATACAAAACAGAGCTAACTAACTGATTTAGTTAAAAAAAAATGGGGTGTCAGGTATTTTTTTGGCCAACTTGTATTCTCCAAGTGGGCCCCCGAACACGCTCATTTGGTTTGTCGGTCCCTCTACCAAACATCCTGTATATATATAATTTAATAGGCCGCATTCCTTAAACTAATCTAGGTTGCATTAATATAGTTTTGTATTGTTTGAGTATCTTAACATTATTTGTTTACCTCGCTGTGTGCACGGATTTAAGCAGAAGCACTTTAATTGCAGTTATCTCTCAAATCAAGAAGGTTGTTATTTCCACTTTACCCATTCGCAATAATAAGACACAAATGCTGCATAAGCTATAACCAAAATATTATTCCTTAGGGTTTTTCGTATTTTATAGAAGGTAATAATTTCAGCAAATACCCAATGCTATTTCGCTGAATAAAATGTACATTGTTAGCAGTGAGTTACTAAAATTATTATAACTTTGCAGTCAGGTTCAGTCCAATTATACTTTACATTTTCCTTCACAAGGGAATACCAACCAAATACCAGCGTGTTTTCCAATGCTATTCGAATGTGAATGAACCAATGGGTACAATGCTAATTATAACATTTATTTTAATTCAAAATATAGACTCGTTTAATTCACGTTGAATGTAGGCTAATTTAAGGGAGTCGTGGTGATTATGGCATTCACCCATGATATGGTATCAATAAACGCGTAGGTATAAATAAAGATGACCTGACTTGAGGTCTATCAACTTTCCTTGCGTTTTACGATTCGTATTCAAAAGATAGATTTTTTTTTCAATACATCATAAAGTGTAATTTCACCGCAATTAGGCACATAATGACACCTGTAATCAAACTGTGACTTTTTCATTGCTATTGTATATTTTTGTTTTATTTTGTTGGTTGAGTTGCTTTGTTCTTTAAAGTTTCAATACAAAAAATATCGTATTCAAAAGTAAAAATAAATTAATGTACCTATTGCTTGCTCATTTCATGCAACTTCGTATTTAAATAGATAATTTCAACTTGTACGTGTTTATTAAATAAAACTTTCACTCATATATAACTTATGTTTTCAATAATAAAGAATACTTGAAATTCCCCAATCATCATGTACGTGCAAACCCTATTCGCGATAAACCAAAAAAAAGAAAACTCATTCTTTTATTCTTTGGCCGATCGCCATTGGTAGATACGCGCGCTTATATTATAGATATTGCGCGCGAAAACTGAGTAATTATTCCTGCTGCTAAATAAAATGATTAATTAGTATTATTTTCTTCACAAGTGTGTTGAAAAACGTCGTATGATACACGTGTGTATTGATGCTTACGGTCCTCGGCTCTCTTAAGACTTAATGGCGCCTCAGCGGTAATAACCAACATTACACACTTGTACCGTACGTTGTCGTTAATAGAAATAAGCATAAAATTGAGAAAAATAAATACGTATTATGTTTCATCGTAATGTCACGACGTACATAATTATAGCATTATCTTTGATGCATATTGCAATACCATCTCGTATTATTAAATGACAATGCGCTGTGATTTTCAATTCGTCATGCCAAAGCTCAATGTACAATGTACGAAACGTAATGATAACATAATGAGCAAATAAATTCCTCCGTGACTCAATCTGAAACTGCATTATTATAAATATTAATAATTGATTGAATCTGCTTAAGTTTATTGCGTCCAAAGAATAACAAACATCATTGTCTTTATGTATGTAATAAAGTAAAAAAATATTTAATCAATTTTGGGATTTAGGTGCATTGCAAGTTGTAACCATATTTATAGATAAGTCCTACTCTATTTTAGCACCCCTCTGGCTAAAAGTATTTTACAGGACTGAGTTACACTACCCCACAAGAATAATTTCCGACATAAAATAGCTAATGTGGTTTTCTGATTATATATATTAAATAACTTTCTGTAGAAATTATAAAAAATATAAACCACTATAAAATAGGTATATACTAATATTTGAGAAAAACAAAATCCCAAGTAAAACAAAGACCACAAGTAAATAATGACAGAATCGCTGGGCTATTATGTATCTCAGTTGCTAACAAATGTGGATTGAAATCTGGAAAAATGGCCGCTTTATGTCACCTTTGTCAGCTTCAGTGATCAAATTACTAACATTTTTGCTTACTCGAGTTGCCAAAACTGACATAGGGCCGCCATTTTTCAAGATTTCAATCAACATTTGTTAGCAACTGAGATACATAATAGCCCAGCAGACCATATTAGCACATGCCTATATCAAGAAGCTTGTTTATTGCTCTTAACTATTTTTGGCACTCTTTTACTGATACATCTCTACACCTGATTTTTTCATTATTATTTGTTAGCTGCGTCGTGCTAGGCCATTCTACCTATTTATTATTGTATTAGTTAAAAACTAGCTTTTGCCCGACTTCGACCGCGTATTTTATTTGTTTTTTTATTTGAATTATTATTGTAAAAATTATGTAAATAATTATGTTCATTACTATTGCCCACCACTACCAGGGAAAAAATTTTCAAAGTGGAATTTTGCACATACTGGCATGCGGCACTAGTATTTACCAAAAATTTAAATATTTACAGGTTCTAGAGTAATATTTTAAGTAAGTTACAGTTCTGCACCCGATTTTGTTAAAATCGAATTACAAGTAATACGTGAAAATTGGTTCCGAACACTCAACTCGTCTCGAAGTCTCATAAAATGTATTCTTGCAGAATAATGAGATCATTGTCACTAAAACTATAAACTAGAATGGTTTTCTGACTGTATTGACTTATTTTGCAAATATATTTAACATAACATATAGGTTTACAATCGTTTTGCATTTTGCCGCTCGGTTTTGAGATAAAATCCCGGCGCGAGTTATTAGTATAAGTTAATAGTGCCGTGCGTCATCCATTCAAACATTCGCTTTTATAATATTAGTAAAGTAAGAGTGACCATAACTCGAAATGCTTTCAATCGAAAGCAATGAAATAAGAATGGGACTAACTTGGACCTTGACTTATCTAACTAAAATACAACAATAAAATGTAAATCAAATAAAATTAATCCATTAAAAAGCTATGCGTAGTCATGCTAAAAGAACGCTTCGAGTCGAGAACTTTTACGGAAGAAAATCGGTAGATGAAATGGATAATATACGCAGATTTGAGGGAGGGTTCAACATTTTATGCTTGATATTGTAGAAGAACACAAATATATAAAAACGCACGTTACTTATCAGTATATATGCCGCTTAACAATTATTTATTTTCCTTCCTTAAAACAAAATATAAAGAGTAGCGCAAAATATAGTTATGAAGTTGTGTAAAATTTTGAAGTACATCCACCCAAGGGCCCTAATCAGATTTGGTAATAAACATAGTCAAAGTGAGTTTTCCTTAACGCCGTAAGAAAAAAAACGATGCAAAGTTCCTAAAAAGTTTGAACTTCTTTATTTTTGAAGAACTTTTTCGCTGTAATTGAAATAAAAGTAGATTATGAACTTCATTCGAAGGGCCTTCATTTTCCCTGATTTTTGCTGACCCTCCGACTCCAAACTAACACTCAGTATGAAAAGAAGTCACTTTCCTCTCCTTGCAACAATACCCTTTAATATAACTTTTATGAATTTTAATTCTGTATAACCAGTTGAGAAAAAAAATTACTGTCAGCGACCGAGACCAGCTGTGCGATTCTCTAAGAGCAAACATCGGTGAATCTTTGACAACATCCGTGAAACAAAAGAAGAGATGACAAGAAACCAAGAATCATTGGAAAAGCAACCTTATGTGCAAGGGAGATATCTCATAAAGTATTTGACATCGGTGAGCTCGTCGACGAATCATTACAGAATCGCACGGGCCTCAGTGGGTATGAAAAAGCAGTCTTCCGACTTCGGCAAGGTCCGTCACGTGGGTACTGACGCCTGCGATGGCGCGGGAAAAAAAAAAGTTATTTTTATTAAATCTGACCCAAAAATCTTCGACGACTCCAAGTTGTGCAAAACAATCACCTGTTTCGTCTTTTGTATTTGTAATACATAGTTATGTATGTTTTACAATTATCTTGCCTTTTTTATTATTTGACGCCTTCGCGTTGAAGCGCCGACTATCATTAGCATTACATCTCTATGGTGTTGTTTTTTTTTAAATTACATGTTATGTCAAAAGTTTATTTGTTACGACTTCATAAATTATATTATTAGGTTTTTTGCCATTTTAGAGAGAAACTATAACCTCGAACCGGATACAAACCCACTTATTCTGACTAACCGTATAAGTTGTCATGACAGCTAGGCCACCTAAGATCAAAGTAGGTGATAAAAGTAAGTCTCATTAACTTCCACGTTCTTTATCTTTCTGCCGTTTACACAGCGCCATGTATTGAAAATATTTAAATGCTTGAAAAACGTTATACTAGAGGAAAATGTTTTTGCAACCAATTTACTTTCGTACTGATGTCGTAACCCTCCTCAATGTATTTACTTATATGAAATTTAAAGCACTAAAGCTTGCTTAGCAAAACCAAACTTTGCCATTTGAAGAGGAAAACTACCTCACTTCCTAAAGTTTGCCTCTCTATAAAGTTGCAAGTTCCGTTTCGTTATGAAGGAAGGCTTTTAGAGTCATATACTTAGTAATATAAAATGTATTAGGTATTATATAACAATAAGAGCATTCTAAACCGATAGCACCAATTGGACATGAGATTAATTGTTATTATTGTGTTGAGAATTGAATTGAGTTTAATATCACACTAATATTATAAAGGCTTTGTGAGTGTGTGTATGTTTGTCAATTCTTCACACTCAAACGGCTGAAAAAAGTTTACCCTTTTTTATAATGGTTCATCAAAATGACTCCCTCTCGCCTGATGGAAAGCGAAGATGGAATCAAGAAGCAATGACCATTAGTGCAGCCGTAAGCTGCACAAATCGCTACCCCTATGATGACCTGAGAGATGCTTTTTCACGCCCCGCTTGAAAGACCCAGGGTCAAAGCTGCAAAGAAATACGTACGCCGGCAAAGCATTCCACAATTTACTTACACGGCAGAGGTAGGAACTGCCAAACTTTTTGGTTCGTGGTAAGAAGTTTTGAACAGGATATGGATGCTATGCTATGCCGGAACGAGTAGTTCGCGATCGGAATGGTGAGGAAGGAATAAGATTAAAAAGCTCTTCAGTACATTTGCCATGAAACAACCGATTACTTTGTGTAAGTAAAAAAGGCGATGTATACTTTCCATAATTCATCACCACATTGGTGCAGGCGCGGGGCGCAGCTTGGACTAACATAAGCACAACCTAATTTTTATTCTGTAACACCCACGGAGCAGAGATTGAGTAATTTAGTTTTTAAAGTTACCACGCCCAGAGCTTTCAGTAGCGCCGCTATCTCATTATAGTTCATTTATCCCATTCGTCTAATAATTTCACTTGCTTTATAGTGCTCTTCAAACCAGCACTAATGCTTCCACGCTACTGCTTAGAGACAGTACATGTTGTATACAGAGATGCCCCAAGACGGACACCTACAAAAAAGTCTTACCAACCTGCCTATACAAGATTCGCTGAAGTAAACCCTCCAAGAGGCGTGGGTAATTCATATAATCGTTAATTTACGGAAATTGACACTATAATTATTACGTGATTAATTAGCGAAGACGGGTTAACTAAATTCGAAGCACAGAATTTGCTAAGTAAAAATAGTTTATGAACATTCTAACCTTTAATACAAAATGAAAACAATGTACAAGAAGATTGAGGTTGTAGTTATAAATTGTTTGGCCCCAAGAACTGCGTAGTGGTGAAGTTTCTGCTTTACAAAGTTGCACTTTAGGCTCACTGGAGAGTTAAATATTTGATCTTTTTATTTTCCTAGTTGTGGTTGGTTTTCAAGTTATTTAAGTTGTAGTGAACGTTTGCTTTTTGTTTTGTTATTAAGAGACGGTATACGCACATGACCCACCTAGTGTTAAATGGTATCCTATGCATAGAACAGATGCATTTCGTCAAGTAATCAAAATCAAACTAGAATACAGTATTGTGAACATTACTGTTCCACTGTAGAAAAGGGAATGGTGGCAGTACTTCCCTAACCAACTTATTCACGGGGTTCTTATATACTAGTATAAATATACTTTACTCTTTATATAAAACTGACTATTGAACCTTTTAAACTATATATAAAATTAGAATTGCCCCTACTAATACTTTCATTAGCTCATCATTATTACAGTAAGTTTCTACTTCTTTCAATTCGTGTTTCGAAATGACCAACAGTGTCTTAAAATAATTAAGATTGTTACTCGTAGGTAAGTTAATTTACCTACTGTAAATTTATTCTTTTCTTGTGGTAAGCAATAAAGAGTTATTGTATTGTATCATGTTTTCGTACTCCGTGACTGACTCCGGGGTACAGTACAGGACGGAGGTGAAGAATAATTCATCCACTATCGGAATACGAATGGTTAAAGTTAGGGAAACATGCCTTATTGGGTGGTAGTAGGTATCTTGTGCAAAAATCAGTCTTGTTTGGTTTAACCAATCTATTTATTGGGTGCAGGAGTGATCGGTCGCAAATATCTGCAATTCAGATGCGAAGCATTCTATATCGACCAAAGTTTTCTGGTATTAGTAGCTGCACGAAATACTATAAATACATCATGACAGATAAACGTAATAATAAGGTGATAATAACGTTATCCGCACATAGGAGAATGCTGCCGTGCGATTCTCTAATAATTTGTAGACAAGATGTCAAATACTTTATGAGATATCCCTTGTACGTAAGGTTGTTTTTCCAACGTTTCATGTCATCTCTTCATTTGTTTCACGGATGTTGTCAAAGATGCAACGATGTTTGCTCTTATGCCCGGGTGACACGAGGCCAGTTTTTCAAGCCAGGATAGTAAGCCAATTTTCTACTAAACTGTCCTGGCTTGCTGACCTGGCTTGGAACAGGCTAGTTCCGTTTACACGAGGCTTCATAATTACAAGCTAGTACTATTGCAGTGACTGAGGTGACCACGCATCCAACATGAATTGTTTGCAAACTTCACCGGCCACATGAAGCTAGTACACAAGCCAGGATAGTAAAATCAGTGGTGGGGGCGCTACTGGCTAAAAATAGACTCCATCCTATTTAAAACTGTCCTGGCTTGTAAACTAGCTTACTGGCTTACTAGCTTAGAAATGAAACTAGTTCTGTCTACACGAAGCCACAAGTACTAGCTTGCTAGCTTACTGACACTGTCTTGCTATCCTGGCTTGAAAAACTGGCCTCGTGTAACCCGAGCATTAGAGAATCGCACGGCTGGGCGTAATTATTACGACAGTGAGTAAGATTGAGTGACATTTGGTTACAAAGACATCTCTACCAGAGCACGGCACACTAAATTTAATTTTAGTATGGCAGGGCTGTACAGTTATGCACATAAACTAAATCAGCGACTTGTTGTATTTTCTTATTTTAATATCTTCTATAATGTTCTTAATAATTCTACAATTAAATAAATTCTTAATTCTACTAGCGTAGATCATAGATCTTCAAACACACGTCGCTAATAATTAATATTATATCTTTAATTAGCCCATTTTGTTCCCACTGCTGGCACCCAAGCCTTCCTCTCAGAGAGAGGAGTTGAGCCATAATCCTTCACGTGGGCCCAGTGCGGATTGCTGGTTAGTGGCCAACCCATGTCGAAGTTTTCAGGCTGCCCGAAGGCCTTCGACATAGCCTAACGACTGTTGTCCGGTTAACAACCGGGACCTGGTTGAATAATGCCGCTAGCGGTCACCCAAGTCCTGACCGCGGCAAGTGTTGCTAAACTTGTTGATCGCTTAAGATCACCAAGTCGAGCTCCGCTACGACCGCTTCAATTAATATTATATAATTAATAATAATATAATACCCGCGTAGGTCCTTCAATCGTCAAATTTGAGTGGCTCGTGCAATATATACCACGTTGCACGTCGGGGACATTGGTACAGAAAATGTGATAGTAGAGCAATTTTATATAACAAGATACTCTCCAGTTCGTACCTACCTACAGTGAGCCTGAGTTCACATCTCTAAATCAAGATACTTTTATAAATAATCAGCTGCGTCCCGTGGCTCCGCACGCGTAGTAAACGTCATTCCTACAGAGTTATTTAGAAGGATAAAAAGTTACTTACCAATGTTTCAAGGATATCAACTACCCACACTAAAAAGTTCAGCCAAACCGTTTCAGTAGTTTTGGTGGGAAAAAATAACAAATATCTATCCATTCAATCATTCGTAATATCCAACCAAACGTAAATTTCACATATACATATAGGTAATATTGGTGTGAGAGCCACAAATAAACTTGGTTTTTCGAAGAATGTATGTATGTTATATCATCATCAAGGCGTTGTTGTATTCCATTCTTGGATGTAGGCCTCTTCCCTTTTTTTCCATTCCTAGCGATCTTATGCCCGGTGCATCCTGTCCCGTCCTGCGTGTCGCCTGATGTCGTCAACCCAGCGCTGCGGTGGGCGGCCACGCCCTCTTGTGTCGGCCCGGGTCTCCACTCGAGAACTCGCCTCAGTTGTACGTTATATACATACGAGTAGTTATATTTTTACATACGTAAATTATCACAAAAGGCTCTTTAGCAATATACTTACGAGTTACAATCAGCCGTTCCAAATTAGACATGACTGTCAGAAATGTTCGACCGTGAACTTCGTGAACTATGTACATTTGAAACCTAATGAAGTCATCTTTGTTTGCTGCATCATCCATAGAAAATCACAAGAGCATTTGAAAATAAGGATATTTAAACTTAAAAAAATATCAAAAAATAGAACCGACTTCTACTAGTGCATGGTACTGACTTCGACAAGTTATTTATTTTTTAGTGTAGAAGTCGGTTCTATTTTTGGATAAAAAATATTTTCACTCTTTATAGTGACTTGCTACTTACGGGATACACCGACAATGATGATATCATCAAGATAAATCAATACTTCAGTTTTTGGAATGTAACTCAAAAACTGCTTGACTGAATTTGATGAAATAAATTATTAATTAATATATGGGCCCACCACAGAAGTATAGTATACTCTATCAACTAAAAAAAATCGTAAGAATCGGTTCATAAACGACGAAGTTATCTGCAAACATATACATAAAAATAAAAGAAATAATATATATATATATATATATATATATATATATATATATATATATATATATATATATATATATATATATATATATATATATATATATATATATATATATATATACAGTCGAATTAAGAAACGTTTTATTTTGAAGGTGTTTAAAATTATCTAAATGGTGACGCATTTACCTCAGCTAACGTATCAGCTGGCTATTCAACGAGGTTACTGTTTGGGCACCCTACCTCAGACAGTGGATTTAAATGCTGTTTTATTATCTATAATTTTAACCTAGTGAGCTCCCGACTATGATCAAATTTGCAAACCAGAGTTGCAAAAACCCCGCAAAAAAACAAGTGACTGTCGCTTTTTCGTTGATATTACCGATCTGGTATCTTTCATATGATAATTTGTTATGTAAAAAAAAATTCCAGGTCCTTTACAGCATCAAAAAAAACAAAACATTAGCTGAAATCTATTGTATATTTGAATAGATAACATATTTAATTGGATCCTTATTTGATTTGGCCTTGGCATACCTGTATGCCAAGGCGGCTTTACGGAATGTTTTTTGGCATACAGGTATGCCAAGGCAGCTTTACGGGTTAAGATGTTTTTATTGCAATATATATAATTATAAATATTTATTTTTGTTTAACGTCACAAGTTATCTAAGAGACTTATACACCATAGCGGAGCTTGCGTATAGTCGTTCATAACTGTTTAATTAGATTAAGCAAGTCTTCCGTGGTCACTATTTGGATGGGTGACCGCTAGTAGAATTTTCCCCAGAGAGAAAATTCAATTCAATTCAAAAAAGTAACGTGTTCTCAGAAGAGGACACACGTTTTCGGTTCTGGTTTATATCTTAGGATCACAGTCGTTATGCTATGTCGGAGGCATTTGGGCGGTCTCAAATTTCTGATAGTAGGGCTGGATGCCAGTCTATGTATTAATTTACCAATGAGCTCCCGTTGTGGATTATGGATCCACACACTTCTGTATATGAGGCAGGCCAGTGTCTAAGTAGTATGGGAACTTTTATTCACTAAATATGCAAATTAACAACTATCTCAGCTATAGGACGTCAACTGCTGAACATTAGCTTAATCAATAAATAGAATCGAGGCAGTTTTGAGTTGTTTCCTAAGAGAACTACTTAAAAAGCAAAGTGTAGAGACCATTTCAGTGCTCAATATCTATATCACATATTAAAATATTGGCATTATAGTACCAAGATCCAGAAACAAACTCGAGGATTTAGGTTTTATGGGCAAGACAGCAAAGTTTTACTAGCTAGTACCTACATTGATTTGTTCCATAATATTTCCTCTTGATGTATTGCGACAATCCGACAATACTTCTCTAAATGATATAACCTCAACGGACGTGAACTTTAACCTAGCTTTGTTACGTATTAATGCAGGCTGATTACGTACAGATGCGGTTTTTAAGCACTTTAACTCTTGACGATAATTTTAGAATGATAATATATGTACATATTTTTATAATGTTAATGTTAGGTATAATTAAATTTTTACGATTATATTTGCAAAGCTAGTGGCTGAAAATCTCACTTAATAATCAGTGATGATGTAGTCCTAGGTTACTAATCTCAGACCTAGGAAAAACTATACTGTTAAAGGAAATAGTCAGATTTTTTGTGACTGTTATAGTGTAACACCTTCCTGACCTACACTGCATTGATAACCTTCAAGAATAGTGCCTAAACTAACTAGAAGAAATAAATAAATATAACAGTTATAAAAAATTATTGTTATAATGGGTATAATAATAGTTCTAATAAACAAAAATACATGACCTGGCGGAGGCTCCAACTTCACTGTAAGTCCTGAATGTTAAATAATATACTGTAATTGTCTATTGTAGATTTACATTTTATAATAATTGTAAAGTTGGAACGCATCCTGTCAACTATATTTATGAACGCTTCCATTGAAAGAAGCCAGTGAAAGAAGCCTCTCCGATTCAATATGTCTGTTGCGTACATGTTCAATTGTTCTTGCTTGTGTGGATAAATAAAACTGGATTTATTTATTGAAGACGTGTATTAACAACTTAAAAATAAACCTCTGACTCTTAAAACCCATCATGGTAGCAGAAGTACGTGGTTCGTCACGGAATTAAAGATTTAGAAAAGTAAAATAGTAAAAAGTAAAAATCAGTGGTAAAAAAGTGTAAAAACAAAACTCCTGAAAATACCGTGCAACAAAAACCATGGATAAACCAGAATATAGTGAAATACAAAAACTTAACTGTGAGGAAAGTTTTTCCATGTGGAAATTTCAACTAAACATCGTGTTGAAAAGTCAAAATCTTCACTGTGTCATACACGGCAAAGTTGACCAAAAGTACGAAGAGCAACGAGATGCACAGGTACAGAAAATCATAATGTGTACTATAAACAAAAAATACATACCATTATTGATGAACTGTGCAACAGCTAAAGAAATGTATGCTAAACTATGCAAGATATTTGAAAACTCCACTGAGCAACAAAAATACGATTTGATGCAAGAACTTTTTCAATATACTTACAATCATTCAAAGGACATGACACATCATATAAGCACAATAGAAAATATTGCTTTACGCCTGAAAAACATAAATGAAAATGTTACTGAAGGTATGCTAATTTCCAAGCTGTTATCTACAATACCAGATACTTACAAAACATTCATAACTGCCTGGGATTCAACATCATTATCTGAAAAAACTCTGAGTAACCTTACCACTAGATTATTAGTTGAAGAAAAGAGATTGAATACCGATAAACAAGCGTTCTCCAACAAACATCAACAGACTTCATTCAACAATAAAAAAAAACCCTAAAAATACATCACAATACCAAGATTTTTTTTGCAAAATATGTAAAAAGAGAAATCACGAGGGAAAAGATTGCTATTTCAAAAGAAAAGGGTGCAAAATATGTAAAAAACAAAATCATGATGAGAAGGATTGTTATTTTCGTGAAAGAAACAAAATGGCTTTATTGACTTTGGAAGAGAAAACAACAACAGAATCGCAATTTATCGTAGACTCAGGTTGCACAACGCATTTGTCCAAAAATGAAAATATATTAAAAAATGAACAATATATTAAAACTAAAATTCACACAGCTAAAAAAATGAGCAACTGGTCTCAGGAAAGCAGGAAAAATTGAAACACAAGATTTTTACATCGAAAGTGTTTTATATGTACCAAATTTGGAAGAAAACTTGTTATCTGTCAATGCACTTACAGAAAAAGATGCAGAAGTGACTTTTACCAAAAATAATGTAATAATAAAGAAGAACAATAAAGAAATCATAAAAGGAAAAAAGAATACAAATGGTTTGTATACTGTAAAACTGGACTGCAATCAAAATGATGATGAGACATCATATATCTCATTTAAAAAAAATAATGCTGTTGAATGGCACCGTAAGTTGGGACATCCTGGAAAAGAAAAAATGAAGAAACTGTTGAATATAGTTAACGATATGAAAATAACTAAAGAGGAAATTGACAAGATGCCTGAATGCGAGATATGTATATAATTTAAACAGACAAGGTTTCCATTTAACACGCACAGATACAAAGCCACCAATCCTCTAGAAATTATATATACAGACATATGTGGTCCAATCACACCAACAACATGGGACAACAAAAGATACATACTTACCTGCATAGATGAATATACCAATTATACCAAAATATTCCTACTTACAAACAAAAGTGAAGCATTTTATAACCTGAAAAATTACATAAAAGAAGCAGAGAGACAACAGAACCGAAAAGTTAAAACCATAAGATGTGACTGTGGTGGTGAATATACAAGTAGTTTAATGAGAGACTACATAATAGATTACACAACTCCATATAGCCCTCAACTCGATGGAAAATCTGAAACATATAATCACTCTCTTATGCAAAAAGTAAGAGCCATGATGTATGAAAACAATGTAGATGGAGAACTTTGGGGTGAAGCTGCTAAGACTGCCTGTTATATTCTTAACCGCATTCATGTAAAAGGAGATGAAATAACTCCAACTGAAAAATGGATGAAACGAAAACCCACCTTAAAATATCTACAAGTCTTCGGAAGCGAAGCATATAGTAAAAATCTTCACAAATTAGACAAAAGAAGTAAGAAATATATATTGGTTGGTTTTACACCTACTGGCTATAAGCTATGGGACAAAGAACAAAGAAAAATTATAATAAGAAGAAATGTGGTTTTCCTGAATAAAAAACCGAGTGTAGAAATGAAAAGTAATGACAGCGTTCAAATAATATTTAAAAATCAAAATAACTTACCTCAACAAGAAGACATCGAAGACATCAATCAGGGAGATGAAGACGACGAAAATGGAAAATGGTTAGAAGAAAATGAAGACACAGAATAAAACAGTTACAAAAAGTACAGAAGAAAACACTAACATAGATGAAAGAAGAAATGAAAATACTATAGAAGAAGGAAGAGAAGAAAACAGTAATACAGAAGAAAGAGGAAAGGAAGAAGATGAAGACAGAAAGTACCAAGAAGAAAGAAACCTAAATAAAGAAAGTCGCAAGTCTGATAGAAAAAAAAGACAGCCAGAAAAATTAAATGACTATGTCACTTACCTTAGCTACAGCGAAGTCACAACAGGCCCTGAAAAAGATGAATGGATTAAGGCAATTAATTCTGAGAAACAGTCTTTGAAAGACAATAATGTCTGGGAGCTTGTCGACAGAGCAGAAGCTGGTAATAGAAGAATCTTGAGCAACAGATGGGTCCTGAAACAAAAAAATGATGGTAAATACAAAGCTCGATAGGTTGTAAGAGGTTGTGAACAAAAGGCTGGCATAGACTACGAAGAAACTTTCAGTCCTGTGATCAATAATAGTTCTATTAGAGCTATGTTGGCTATTGCGGCAAATAAACATTATCATATTATGAAACTGGACATAAATACTGCATTTTTGTATGGTGAAATCACAGAAAATATATACATGCAAATACCTGAAGGGTTTAAAAAAGAAGAAGGAAAAATATACAAACTACGTAAAAGCCTATATGGACTTAAACATTCACCACTGAAATGGAATCAGAAATTTTCATCAACACTGAAAAGCAAAGGGTTATTTCCACTAGAAACAGAACCATGCATTTTTAAAACTGAAAAAGGGGATGTTATTCTTGGAATTTATGTTGATGATGGATTGTTGATTGGAGAAAATAAAATACAATTGCAATCCATATTAAAGAAACTTGAAGAGGAATTTGAAATGACCTATACAGACTCACCAAACACTTTTCTTGGAATGGACATAATTAGAACAGAAAACGAAATAAAAATTGGACAAGAGGAATATGCTACAAATGTTCTAGAAAAAATTTATATGGTAAACTCAAAACCATGTCCTACACCTTTAGTAAAGAATCAGAAAGAAGATGAGAAGAAGAATACAGATGATGTAAAATTTCCATACAGAGAAGCAATTGGCTCACTGTTATACTTGAGCAATAAAACTAGACCAGACCTAGCATTCTCTGTTAACTATGAAAGTAGAAGTATGGAACAACCTACAGACACAGATGTGAAGAATGTAAAGAGAACTCTTAGATACCTAAATGGAAGTAAAAATATGAATATCAGCTATAAAGTGCACTCAGATTTAACAAAACTGGAAGCATACAGCGACTCAGATTTTGCTGGTGATTCTGAAACAAGACGAAGTACAACAGGATACATCATAATGTATTGTGGAGGTCCAAGGAAACAACCTATAGTAGCACTCTCAAGCTGTGAAGCCGAATATATAGCTGCTGCATGATGCTGCAAGGAACTGCTGTATCTAAAAAGCTTGTTGGAAGAGTTAATTCAAACAAAAGTAACTGTAAATCTGAATGTTGATAACCAAAGTGCAATAAAATTAATTGAAAACGGTGTGATAAATCGTCGTTCAAAACATATAGACGTTCGCTATAAATTTATTCATGAAAATGTTGTAAGAGGCATTCTACAGATAAATTATGTACCTACCTCGATTAATTGTGCTGACTTGTTAACTAAGCCTTTAGAGCCTGTGAAATTCAAAACTTTCTGTAAACAAATCTACAATATAAATTAAGGGGGAATGTTAAATAATATACTGTAATTGTCTATTGTAGATTTACATTTTATAATAATTGTAAAGTTGGAACGCATCCTGTCAACTATATTTATGAACGCTTCCATTGAAAGAAGCCTGTGAAAGAAGCCTCTCCGATTCAATATGTCTGTTGCGTACATGTTCAATTGTTCTTGCTTGTGTGGATAAATAAAACTGGATTTCTTTATTGAAAACGTGTATTAACAACTTAAAAATAAACCTCTGACTCTTAAAACCCATCACTGAAAAGTCATCAAAGGTTCCAATCAGCTTCTGGTTCGAGGGAGGATTCAGCTCTGGGTTAAGAGCACGAGGGAAACCTTCAATGTCTTGTTCTAGATTAGGACTCCATTGAAAGCCTTACGCGCTTTGATTGCGTCGTCAGGGCAAGAGTACTCGACAAAGCAATACCCTCGGTTTCCTAGCAGTACACTTCAATTTTATATTATTGGTGGGCGATACATCGGGTCTAAATCACTATTTATTATTTTATCAACTTTCTTCTTTCGCATCAGCACCATCCTTCGCTCGACACACCAAATTGTCTAATCTAAAATCTTCGCCATAGAAATATTGTACATAGAGTAAATTATATATAATATGTAGAATATTGTATTATATTGACTTCTTCATGTCAATCCCATATTTTTCTTTGAATTTTTCAAATTTAACACACCCGCTGGCAAATTAAAATGAGGTTTCATACAAAATACGGAAATGTATATAAAAAAAAGGTTTGAGAAATAAAAATGTGTGATATGAATATATTACACTGCATTATGCATGAAATAAAATAACACATTTTTTTTATATAATTTGTATGTCCATGTCGTAATTGTATTTTATATAGTATATATTTATACTTATGCCATAATAATAGTAGGTACATACACCTATTACATACAAAATAATGTAAGTAGGTAAATTTAAAAAGGCAATTAAGTTTGATAAACGGTACAAGATGTTTTGTACATTCTGAAGGTCGTAGACAATGTCACACACATATTAAAGACTTGTCTCGTTATTAACAGTTCATATTGTTGAAGTAAAATAGATGCAATAATTTTAAAAACATTATAGCAGATTAAATATTTAGAGACAGAATATTTTCTCTAACAGACTATAAATTAAAATAATATTTCCAGTCATAGAGGAATTTTAAGAGTACTTGTTTAAACGGTTAAACAGGTTACAGAATAAACTGTTTAAATGTTTATAATAAAATGTGTTTATAAATAATATTTTCATACAGTTTAATGATCATTGTTTCTGTTATTTGTGATAAATATAAAGCCTATATAATGGGTAGTTGGTTTTTGACTTAGAGCGCTGACGCGACGCTTGTTTACTCCCTTATATAAAAGTGGCCCTTGGTCGGCATTTTGTTTTCTCTTCAACTCCCCTCTCTCCTGACGACGCGACGGACTTACAAGAGGTTCGTACCTTAGTGGAGCAGTCACCTACTCCTCTCTTTGCGGCGAAGCGTCTTCAGCGCTCGCTTTAAGGCGGTGCACCTTCTGCGCCCGCATCTGGATGTGTGCCATCTGCGTTCGCCACCCCTCCGGTGACGCTGTAAATACCACTGGAGGCAAGCAGCAACTGGCCCTTACGAAAAAAAAGCGCTCTGTATCATTCTGCGTTACGATTTCTGACGAGGTAAAAACTGTTCTTAACAACTGTTGTACTATTACTACATTTTATTTGCTTGTGATGTCCGCTCTAACATACGCATATAGTGCTTTGTAACTTGTACGATTGTTGACTTAATCAGAGTCGAAGCGCATCGAAGGAACGTATCGATCTTAAAAGACAAGACACGACTTAGTAGAGGCCATATCAACGCAGTATTCTGCCGTGAAGTAATAGTGCGCAAGCATGTGTGTTAGGGTGTGAAGGGCACTGTAGCAAGTGAAATTACTGGGTGGAAAGAAAAAATAATAATGTCCCGGCGTGACGAGACTTGTACCGTGCAAAAATACACTGCTTCTGTCATGGGCAAGCGCAGTGCTTAGCATCAGGCAAATGACTTGCCCGTCTCGCCAATTGATTGCATAAAAAACCTTAATCTCAATAACATAAAGTAAACTTTTCTGTTAATAAACCTTATTCCAAATGGCTAACGTAACGTAAGTTTCACTGCTAGACGATTGGCGTTCATTTCTGGTAGAGGCGTATGGGTAATAATCTAATACGCGGAGTGGTGGAGGCTAGTGACTCTCCACGCGCTGGAGTGTGCCGCATGGGGCCCCCAGTGGTACACAATTTCAGCCAAAAGAGATCTCTCCCTGCCTGCGTGGTAACCTCCATACTCAGCCGTCATAGATCATAGAGATCACGGCAGGCGGTGGCCACTTTCTGCAAAGCGGTGATGGCATAAGGGGTGGCTGCAGAACGGGTCAGGGAGAACGATGTCCGAGCTGACCTGCTGCGGCGCTGACGGACGGGGGAACGGAGGAGACAGTTCGCACGCTCTACCGTAACAAAGGAAGTCTGGTGACTCTTATTTATCGCTAGAGTCACGCTCATTAACTAAGACAACATAAACCGTAACGTCTACAATATAAGCGCTCACTGCAACGAGGCAGTTGCGACAGGCGTTACGATATAAAAAGAGGCATAATTGGATCGATTAACGGTCGATTGAAAGATTTATCCAGACATTATTTTAATTACGAACACCATTATTTATAATTAAGTAAATTAGTAGTTAATGCATTGATAGAGTACATGTAGTCAATGGGGCAAAGCTTTTATACTTTATATAAACGTGTCGTTAAGATGTAAAGAGTAACTTTGGTGCATTCTTAAGATAATTTAGGTAACGCATATCTATCTACTCGTATTTTATCTATCACTAGCGACTGCCCGCGACTGTTCCGCGTAGTAGGCTTGGCCTTCGGCCACGCCATAACCTCCCATCTTTTCTTGGTTTTTCTTTCATAAGAACCTTCTTCTGATAATAATTAACACAACAAATAAATAATCTCTTAATAGTCAGTGTTGACGAAAACTCAATGAAGGTAGGATTTGGAATGGTAACCGCTTGAAAGGCGCGGGTGGTGTTACTGACCCGCAATCACGTAAAATTCTTAGAATAGATTTCAGTTATTTCTAACGGAAGGGTTCAAATTGTATAAAATCAAAATGGTTTGTACTTACCTTGAGCCATACTTACTTATAGTTCGCATGTTCCGATAAATTAATGTTTACTGTTTCATGCCTAAACTACTGAACTGATTTGGCTGAAATCTTTTACGATGGCTCTAGCTATTAGCGTGATATGAAAATATCACATAAGCTAATTGCGTTATATAGTACTTTGCCTAGACGCGGGGCCGCCGAATATAACATTGTGATTATAATGCACTATTTATACAATACAGTATGAAGATATGAATAAGTAGGTAATTAACAACAAGAAAGTTTAACACATAAGAAACTGTGAGCACACCGGAGCTCTTAGACGCTACTTATATGAAACTTGGGTCTACGTATTCGATACGTGACTGGTTTGCTGCTAAATGTAAAAGTTCAAAAAAGAAAGAGAAAGATTCAAGATAGTCAACAATAATTAATACACTAACACATATTCATGAAACCTAAAAATATACCTCTTACATAAATCTTTTTCTTTTGCTTTTTGTTCCTTATATATTTAAAACTCAATATTGCCCAAAAATGAATCAACATCTTTAAGTTAATATATTTTACTACCCAATTTTTTATTAAAAAAACAACATGTCCATTTCATGGGCACTAACACAATGATGTGGAAGTGGAAGTGGCAAACCCAACGAATATTTAATCAACTCTTAGATAACATGGTAACAATGGCGTAACCTCATTACTAAACGCTATTGTAAACATGTATTGAGTTTTTTTAACTGTGACTAATAGCATAGCAAAAGGTTCTGATAGGCCTAAAATTGTTAATTATGCAACAAAGCTAGTTTTTGTTGTGAGAGATGAGTTTGAATCAAGGGCCTTAGTACTCGTACATACAAATTGAATCGCTTTTGAATTCTTAGCTACAATTTGACCACACTTTAAAATACAGATATATTCTATTGCGAGGGAATTGTCGCCCAATGAGAAGGGCGAGAATCGTGAATGTTTACACGAAGCAACTTTTTTATGTTCCTTTCAGTATTCGTATCTTCGAGTCGAGAAACTCGCTCCATCCTCCTTAACGGCCGTAAGGGCCATTTAGGAACATAAAGTTACTTCGTGTAATCTTTCACGATTCTCGCCCTTCTCATGGACACACACAATAACATAATATTACAACATCTAAGCCTGACAACAAACATTTCGATAACACAAGTATTTGAATGACCAGTATCGAAACTGGGATCCCGCGCTTTGAAGACAGGGCCACTACCAACTGAGCCGACGAAAGAGCCAGAGTTTTCTATTTGTACCCACGCCCCGGTCCCCATTTGGGGATAAGTAGGGTTTTAGTGTCATTCTCTAAAAAAGTTTGTTAAGTTGCTATAGGTATGTATAGCTGAAGATATCCACGCTGGCCGGCATCGATGACTGACTATGAAGGATTATTTTATACTAGCTGAGCTCCGCGGTTTTATCCGCGTGGTGATGGATGATCGTCTCGCCTCGCGCTGATGACGTAACCGCGAGCGTTCTGCACTCTCCTTGAAAAAGACCACCGGATGTGGTTGAAACTATAGTTGGAAAGATTTGACTTATATAAGTGAGTGATTCCCGTTTTCGTATTAAAAACATAGGCTATATATTTAAATTCCTTATCATCACCTCACAGGTAAAACTGCGGATCCAGCCAGTTGTAGAATAGATAAGAAATATATAGTATCGGCGAATGTGACCTGTCAGTTTTGTTAAGAAGAAAATTACAGTTGATTGTTTCAACTATTTACGTTTTACCCATCGTAAATAAAAGTACTTTCTCTGTTTGGCCAAAAGCGATATAATTAATAAAGGTCACAAGGCTAGGGGACGACATTTACCGCCGCTCCTTTATATCACCGTTCAGTGACACTTAAAATATCGTCCCAGTTTCTGGTTAATAGAGTTTAAGGGTTGATCGTTAGCCGTAACGCAAAATGTAAAACAGTAATTATAGGAAAACACAAACATCTGGGGTTCATTACAATAATTTAAAGATATTGCTGTTTAAATTTAAATTGCTATGCTAAAAACCTTGCTATCTTAAAATCAAACACCATCAAATGGTCTTCTCTCTCTGAATTGAAAATCTTCTCATCTGGCTTGGCTAGATGTCAAATACAGTCTGCTGTTTTGGCGGAACGTTACGCCAACCAAGTTCAAAGATTACAAGGCCGTCGGATTGTTTGATACAATACATTACACCATTAGTGATTTAATACTCTTTTCGTCGTTACTATTGTGAGATAGTATAACCTATTTGGACAAACAAAGAGAAGCATCGGTGTCCGTAGGACGTTTAATCACGCAGACAACAAAAGAGTTTAAATGAATCCTAGGCTGCTCCTCAAGGCAAATGAAATGAAAACATATTTATTCCAGACACACACAACACATTACATATTCTACACATTAAAGGAACACTGTACGAGGGTCAAACTGAAAGTTCTTAGAAAATCAAAAACTGATTACATTAGCCAGTTATTAGTTTTATTATATGTTTTCAAAATATTGTCCATTCACGTCATTACACCGCTGCATGCGATGGAACCACTGGGAAAAGCACTTTGCCCACTCGTCCTTAGGGGTCTCTTCAATGGCATCGCGATACGCAGCCACCGCTTCTTCAGCATTCATAAACCGCTTTCCTTTAAGTTTTTCTTTAATTTTTGAAAATAAATAAAAATCACAAGGCGCGAGGTCGGGGCTATACGGCGGGTGACCCAGTAATTCAACGTTTGATGTCGCCAAATAGTCGATCGTTCGCTTGGCGGTGTGCGATGAGGCGTTGTCGTGGTGAAGGAGGATCCTACTGCGAGGTCGTTTCTCTCGAACTTTTTCCAAGACAAGTGGCAAACAATTGGTAGTGTACCATTCTGCAGAAACTGTTTTTTGATCCTCTAACACAATTGTTGCGAAATGACCTATCCTTCCAAAGAACGAGGCCACCATTTTTTTCCCCGCACTTCGATCTCTCTTCACTTTAGTTGGCAACTCCTCGAAAGGAAACACCCACTGAGCAGATTGTCTTTTGGTTTCAGGATCATAACAGTAAATCCAGCTTTCGTCACCTGTTAGTATGTCGAACACAGCATTTGAGTCACCTCCGTTAAATCTTTCAATCATTTTACGGCACCAATCCACACGATGGAGTTTTTGAGCCTCAGTCAAATTATGAGGTATCCACCGGGCGCAAAGCTTCCTGACCGCTAAATGTTCGTGTAGGATTTTGTGCACTTGACTCATACCGATGCCTAAGCTTGTCCGAATCTGCTGATAGGTCACTCTTTTGTCAGTCTCTATCATACGCCGCACAACACAGATGTTATCTTCAGTCGTCGCCGTAGAAGGCCGTCCCTCACGTAAATCATCAGTGAGATTAGTGCGACCACGTTTAAACTCATTAAACCAGTTGTAAACAGTCGCACGAGATGGGGCTTCATCGTGAAAGGCCAATCGTAGTCTATCATAACTTTCTTGTTGACTTAAATGACATCGAAAGTCATAAAAAATCATTGCACGAAAATTTTCTCGTGTTAAATTCATGTTTACGTGACACAGACAATTTTCAATTTGCCGCCAAATCGTAAAACAAATGACAAATGAATGAAGTATATACTCAGTAATATTGGCAAAGAGTTCTATTTTCAAATTATAGATTTTTTTATTATATTGTTTATAAGTGGCCAGTTCTAAGAACTTTCAGTTTGACCCTCGTACACTTAAATATTAAACACATTATACACTTGTAGAAAACAGTGCTGTGCTTTTAATGTACCGTCCGTGATATTAATAACAGACACTCGACTAAAGCTACACTATGTAAACAAGCTCTAGAGAGTGTACTTTTTTTTCTATGCTTTGGACAACCTTGTACTACGTTCGGTTAGATAATCCATGGGGCCCGCAGCGGCACACGCTTTCAGCGGAAATAGGCGGAGATCTCTCCCTGCCGAGCGTGGTGATCTCCATGCTCAGCAGCGAGAGATCGTGGCAGGCGGTGGCTACCTTCTTCGAAGCGGTGATGACGCAGAAGGAGGCCACGAAGCGGATCAGGGAGAACGACGTCTGATCTGACCCGCTCCGGCGCAGACGACCGGGAGAACGGAGGAGACGGTTCGCACGTCTCCTCCCTCCTCCGTAGTGGGGTCACTAGCGAAGAGTCGGGGGACTCATCGCCGGCTTGCACGGCCCTATACGTCTAGGGGATGACCTTGGTGAGCAAGATCATCCCTTCACAGGCGCTGAGGTTTAGATCAATCCGGGCCTACCGCTGGGGCGAGATGGTGAATGCCAGCGGGACCCTGACTCGCCCCACCTTGGCGGAGGACTGCTCACGGGGGGGTTTTAGTGGGTCTGAGTCCCACATACCCCTTTTCGTCACCCCCGCGGCGAAAGGGAACTGAACAGCATTTCCCACATCAAAAAAAAACTATAAACCATAAACCATAAACCTTAGGTCTTAGCCAGAGAGCACCTCAAAACATCCGTCACGCGAGGCTATCGTAAATAAATAAAACACCGCAATTTCAATAGTTTAACCATCAAGTTAATGAAATCCCAAGGCCAGTACTATTTTACTGCAAGACCTCTAGATACTGTGTAGACGACTTTGTGCTTAGACTTATTTTCGTCTCTTTACCCTTTTCAACTTTTTATTTTATTAAGTCTACAGCATATTATTGCAGGACGACGTTGGACGCAGGCCGCTTCCAACCGGTCCTTTTGGAAAATCATGGGGAGGCATATGTTCAGCAGTGGACGTCCTGCGGCTGAGATGATGATGATGATGAAGTCGTCTACTCGAGACTGAGATCACAAAGATATGTTTGAAAATAAAATAAAAAGTATTTTGCGATGCTGTTCGTTTCGTGTCATTCCAGATGGTGGATTAACGTTCAAATAATTGTTGAAAGATTTTGAAACCCTAGATAAAAATCTTAGAAAATAAGATGTCGGTCTCTCGCAGTTACGTATTTTATCTATCTTCAAAGAAAACATGTCCTCATGCTAATAGTGGATCTCTCAAGCCTTGAAAAATTATTATTATCACGTAAATTTATGTAGGTATACATTTAGTGTTCGATGCAATAAGATTAAACCAATAAAAATAAGTTGGTGTAATCACGAGTAGTTTGACGTCGATGCCTGTATGAAAACTATCCACAAAACTAATTTTCTGATATCATATGAAGTTGGTTTGTCTCAAAGTATATGTTTGCGTAACCGTTTGAACTGTCAGAACATTCCTAGAAATATTACATAAATATATTATTGAAAAGCTCTTTTTAAGTGTAAGTTATTTTTTTTTCCTCGTTTGATAAAAGTGTTATGACCACATCAAATATCTCAGAAGTAAGAAAAAGATTAACAATTATTTCTTTCGTAGCTATAAATGTACTAAATTTCTCAAAAAAAGTAAAGAGAATTGACGTTAATTGATAAAAGCCTTGAACAGTAATATTTGTGCGTCCAGGGGTTCATGGGTTTTTGCAGGACCTCCTGCCGCAGTAAGCGGCACTAGATAAGTTTTTGAAAGAGTCATCATCATCATCAGCCCACATTCCACTGCTAGACATACGCCTCCTAAAGTACGCCACCAAGCTCGGTCTTCAGCTCTCTGCATCAAGTTATTGCTAGCCGCCTTCCGCAGGTCCTCTCCACTGGCCGCAGGGCGTCCTACACTACGTTTGCCTAAAAGTGGCCTCCACTCAAGAATCTTCTACTCCAGCGGTTATCGGTTCTTCGGGAAATGTAGGGAGCCCATTCCCACTTCAGCTAGTTTTTTTTGAAATGTCGACTACTTTGGTTCTCTGTCGGATAACTTCATTAAGAATCTTATCCTTCTGAGAAACCGCGAGCATAGCTCTCTCCATGGATTAAATTAAATTTGTGGACTAGTCCCACAGTGAGTGTCCAAGTTTTAGGTCCATAGGTCATGACGGGTAGGACACACTGATTAAAAACTTTTGTATGTATAGGCATTATGGTATAGACAACGTGAAGACTTGACGAAGCTCGCCGAATGCCGCCCAGCCCAACTGGATTCTCCTGTTGGCTTCTCTCTCAAATTTTTTTTCTACGTAATTGCAAATTTTTCCCAAGGAAGATATACACATGGACAACTTCAAGAGTCATACCATTGACGATGATTTTTATGGTTCGGGTTAACGAGATCGTTAAACATGACCTTAGTCTTATCCATGTTTAAGCCGAAACCGATGCGTCGTGAGCAATCAGCTAGGCCAGACATCATAGATTGCAGGTCCTGCAGCGACTCCGCCATAAGGACAATATTATCAGCAAACCGAAGGTGTGTGATGTGCTCGCCGATAATATTGATGCCCATACCTTTCCAGTCCAACGTCCTAAACCTATCTTCCAAGGTACTGTTAAACAGTTTCGGAGATATAACATCTCCCTGTTTAACTCCCCTTCGCAATTAGATATGTTTAGATTGTTGGTTCTTTACTTGGACACTCATATTTGCGGCGTCATACAGACATCTCGATACCTGGATGTTCACCAGTCCACTTGGCAACGGTGCAGAGACTCCAGAACAGCCCAGGTTTCGTCAAAGGCTTTCTCATAGTCGACGAATGCAAGACACAGTGGCTGGTTATACTCTTCGGACTTCTGCATAACCTGCCTAACTGTTTAACTTTGGCATAGAACACATACACACGTAAGTGGTCTATGCCAAACCTAGTCGGAACCCGGCCTGTTAGGATAACGGCATTGTTTTTATTACATTTTACTGAAATAAATATACTTAACTTTTCAAATTAAACCCAAAAGTTTAATTAAACGCTTCCATTTAAAATGTCCTCGTAGAGAGTACCTACATTTTATAAAGTTATGATGAAATCAGAAGGAATTAGAAGCGACGAAAATCAAAGAAGTCCTCAGTTAATATTTGTCTTGCCTGCGAATATTTAACCCCGTGTAAAAGGTATTTCATTATGAGATTATGTAAATAAGTTGAATCTCTCGTGTTAGAATAGTCGTTCGTGACGTTCAAATAAGATTAGCAAACTTAGCTACAATCACAAGTATAGCTTCACCTATCGACGCTTTTGTACGCAAGGCAAGCCGTTGGCCCCAGTTTTGTCTGCCAACAATTACTATTAGCAGCGATCTGGGAAATTTGGGCAGTCTTAAAGTTCTCACACTATACCATTGTTGAGTTTATGTTATGTTGAGACTTTGTAGATTGAATAGAGATAATGTTGTATTGTCTATTCTTATCTTGGATGTGAATAATAAAACACTTGTTCACTATACATGTCTATTCATTGGTTACATACACGTTAAATGTTCCATATTTATGACGCCACGGAAAATCTATTCGTGCTATACGCAAGTACAATTCACGGAGGTACCTAACCTATGGAGACGACTGGCGTCTGGCGGAACAAGTGACGGGCGCGGGGGCATTGTTTAATTTGCTTACATAGCACAGGTAGCCATTCCACCTCACCGCAGTCCTTACAGCCATCCATACATATTATACCCCATATTTTTTCCCATTTCCCTTTCTATGAGGGTATACACGTAACGTAAGGCACGTGTCCCAGTATAGAAAATGTAATGATCTGATTATCTATATACATATATAAAAATTAACCGCTATTTCTCCTGGTCACGCTATAACTTGAGAACGGCTTTACCGATTTCATTCATCTTATTTTAAATGTTTTCTAATACTTAGTAGAAGGTTATTCCATTCAAAATAAAGAAAATACGGGTGGTTATGGGGAGGCTGAAGTCGCGGGTAGTCGCTAGTTATTTATAAACCCAAAGCTCACGTTAAAGTTTCGTTATTTAACCTTTAGCTCATCGGTGATTATTCACTATTTTCATAAATATTTTATTCAATTGTAAATCAAGGTTAATATATACTAAAATAAAACTTTATAACGAGCATCCTTTTGGAACACACCATGATCGGGAAGTAATTATCTCAATAAGTGTATGTCATGAGCGACAGTATTTTCAGAACTTATTGTTATATTTGGTGATACGCAGTACAAAAAGCAATTTTACACATTAAGAGGATTGCATAGCTAGTACTTTCCATATTAAAGAAATAACTCTTTTCTACCAAAACCGTTAAAAAAAAAACCGTTTTCAAAGAGAGTGCAAAACGCTCGCGGTTGCGTCTTGCCTCGAAAAAGACCACCAGATGTGGTTGAAACTATAGTCAGAAAGATCTGAATTTTTTACCTGAGTGAATCTCGAGTTTCATATAAAAAAATCTTTTCTACCTTGTCCGATTTCAGTGGTTTTTATTTCATGTAATCATCACGTTGTTTCCTATGCCCGTACGTTTTGATTTTTTTCAGTATTTCAAAGTTAAATTAAATTTAACTTAAAACAAGCTGGAAAAATCAAAACGTACGGGCCATAGTAAACAACGTGATGATTACATGAAAAAAAATCACTGAAATCGACAATGTTAAGAGGTAGAAAAGAGTTATTTCTTTTAGTATAGAAAATACTAGCTATGCAATCCTTTTAATAGTTGTAGTAGTTCTGGAAACAGTCAAACAGTAGACCTCGCAATCATAGTCTTTTCAGCGTCAATTTTTCGCAGTCTGAGCTGTCTGCACTTGGAATATTGCCAAAATCGTTCAGTTTTTAAACTTCACAACCTACTTATCTCGGCAACCACTCTACCAATTATGCTCACACTCGAAATTGCTTTTTCAAGTCAGGTACCTAATATATGTGTGCCGAATTATATCAAAATCAGTCGGTAAGTAGCGCCGCAGCAAACTTCCCCCTTTTTAGGAAAAATACCGATCGATGAACACATCGATTTGCAAAAGTATTAATAATATTCTAGCTAAGATTATACTCGACAAAGGTGTAGCGATTGATATTATGGTTCACTCAAAATGAGGCTTGGAAACTCTTTTGAGCATCTTTCACTATTTCTTATGGTTCCATGTTTGGGTGAATAGATACATACCTACTACGTATTTGACAATACACCCTATGCAATAGGTAAATACTTCAGGGCCGCGCGCTCCAAATACTTTGCCATTATGTTATATTAGACTTTCATATTTTACTTAATACTTATCTAGGTAGGTATCTTGTTTTAACTAATTTACCGAAATCACGTTCATTTTTACTTTGAATCACAAACCATTCAAATTTTATATTGTGTACCTACCTTTTTTAATTCAAGAGTTAATTTTTGCCGTTACAATGAGTTTTATAGCCATTTATTGGTATTTATCGTGTTAAACTTTAACAATAAATTTTCCCCTTCACCAAAAGCAACGAGGGTTTCAAATCATTCTCTGTAAAAAAGTCTAAGAGATAATGAATACAAATGGACAAAAATGACTCGAACATTCGCTTCACCTTCGTGATATTTAGAGTTCCGTACGAGATAATAGGACTTATATTTTTTTATATATTTCAAGATTTCTAACACTATGCCTGCTCCGTTGTACGTCAGTCTGTCTTAACATTCAGAGTTATATCGAATTATGTTGAAAATTAATAGATCATCAGTTAAAATATATCCTAACCTATTAACATACGAGTACAACATAATTATCTTGAAATTAATCAACATAATCAATTTTTATTTAACTGATTAAATTGCGTATAAATTTATATTATTTTATCCCGACGCGACGTTTCGAACACTTTTTAGTGAACATGGTCACGGATAGACAGGTTGACAGTTGTCTGTTATAAAGTTATGGAAAATATTTTTATGTGCCGCCTATCATATTTTAATCAAACGTTCATTCCGATGCACGCAGTAGGCACTCGCAGTATCCAAAGATCTTGCAGTGTTGTGCTGGCATTGGGATTGTATAAGCTTGATCACTGGATTCCAAGCAGGCGGTACTTGCCAACCATCATCTCTACTGAAATTAGGTCTTACAGTATAGTATTAGGTATTGTTTTAATTCTCCCTTAACATTCTTGGCACATAGCGGTTCTCTCTATCTAAAATTTGTGAGTTATCGAACCGGATGTAGTGGTTGGGCTTATCCAGAACATGTTCATACTGCAGACTTTGTCGAGAGTCTCTTCTTCATATCAGCAATCTATATGTTCTGTAATGCCCTTACAAGATGCAGGTGTTTATTCTTGTGAATGTGGTGTCTTCCCGTTAACCTAAATTTATGAAATTTGGCAAGAAGCAATGTCTAACATCAAAAAGTACAAATCTGAAAACAGTAAGTATGTTTTGCCAGTTAATAATAATAGTTTAGTAAATATGTTCTATAAAAAGCAAATTCGCTATCACAAACTTACTATTTGCGGTTGTTTCAATAATCGTGTCTAGGGATCGAAAAGCAAAGTTATAATCATAATCATAATCAATTTATTAATAACTTTTGTTACACGTCACATATTTATAATTTAGTACTATGCTATATTACATATAGTATTTGAATTTCCACTACATTCACATAATTAAAAATATAAAATCGTTCACAATGTCAAATTATAAAGAATTAAACTAAAAATAATTTCAAAAATTAAGTTAAGTTTATTCCTTGACCTAGTTTGTCTTTTAGTTGAACGGAACCCTCGGTGTGCGAGTCCATTCGCACTTGGCTGGTATTTTGGCCTAATAGACCTTATAGGATCAATCTACTTAATATTTAGTAACGTTTTTCAGTACTAGTGGTAGTACGTAGCAGTAAAAACTTTGTGGTAACTTTTTCAAACTTACCGCCAACCGTCGATTCACCGCGGGTTTAAATGGCTCATGAATTTTTCATGACGGATACTGTTACTTTCATATTGCCCCTGGGCTCTTAACAATACTATACTTGGAGATAAGGGCCTGACAAAAATATAGGTAAAAAAGACAGGAAATGTATTGTACATAATTTTCTTGGAAGTTGCTGATAAATATAGAAATGTAAAAAGTACATATTTATTGGAAGTTTTCGGCAGCGTTGTTTATCGACGGATTTTAATTCAATTTTGTAACACAGAGACTAAGAACTCATTCTACACAAGCTGTTGCAAACTAAAGGCATAAGAGGAGAGTCGAGGGCTGAAAGGGGTTAAGTCTGCTGTAGCGTTATGAATGGACGAATTTCATTGGTTTTTTTTGGATAATGTAGTTATACCTACATAAATATCAATCAGACTACGTAGTCCTCTCCGACTTCATAAGACGAACCCCTACCTAGGAGGTCCTAGGCTACGACCAGGGGAACGCGAGTAATCATAAAGTGGGTAAACGTTACAATAATTGTATCAGGTGTATATATACGTAGTGTTCCGGTTGACTCTACGACATAAGTTCTTCGAACGTTGCTCTACAATGGATGTTCTAAAGTAATAAAAATTATACCCCTAATATGCTCGAAAGTAAACATAGGTAAGCCTATTGAAAAATTCTAGAAATTGGGTAGGTTGGTTTCGAAACTCTGAAATGACTTTGCTAAGAATAAGGCAAGGGGAAAGTGTCAGATATTTGTGGGTATGGTTATAATGGCTCAAGAGGTCTACTGTACTTACACAACCACTAGTTGTAAAAGATTGCATTAGAGTTGATGAGAACGCTCTCGTTTTTTCGGGTAACTCAAACTGAAACATGTTTGAATTTCGTACCTAAGCTAGGTTATTAGGCTGCGCCTCGCCTTCACGCCCCGCGTGGTGTCTAACAAGTGACTTAAGCTACTCCTCATAACATCGGCTATCTGCCAGTGCCCGGCCATGCCATCGGAGCTGCCGTTTCGGAGATTAGCCAGACAGACAAACAGACACAAATTAAAAAAAAATTGTTTATTGTTTTAGGTTTATATAGGTACTTTCATAATTATGTGAAAAGATTTTATAATGACGTTACCTAAAGTCTATGTCACTTTTGTCAGCTCCAGTCAGCAACTCACTAACATTTCTGCTCACTGTAGTCGTCAAAACAGGCATAGAGCCGTCATTTTTTATAGATATTTCAATTTTTGTTAACAACTGAGATACATAATAACCCTGCAGGACTATTTACTTAAACCTTCTTTTCAGTGAACGGATTATCACAGACATTCTTGCAGAGTTCACATCTAACGAAAAATCCCTTTTAATATATTCAAGGACTTCCGTCCCGAGACCACAGAATAAATAATAGTAACTGCTGCGTACCAAAACCTTCAAGTGCGGAATCCCAAAACAACTAATATAGATCAAACGATTCTTGGAAATGTCTCAAAGGGCCCATTTTTTCGAGCCTCTATAGTTCATAGATTTTGTTGTTAGCATTTGTTAAAGTTACTAGATCCTTGATAAAGTGGGATAGATTTCAGAGCAGAATTAAACTTCAAAGGCTCAATAAATATGTTCTTTGTAAGAGGCAAAAAACCTCTTATATAAGTGTGCCTTTTGTATGGCCGCTCGTGTTTGTAATCAAACCTTCTAGGCTGGTTATATAATATAAAAATACTTTCTACAACAACAATAACAACCAAGTTCTGAAGATTGGTTTTGCTTTAAAAATTCTAGTCACCCAATTTTATTATAGATCTTAACGTACAAGGAAGTATAAATACCCAAATGTGGCTACTTACTTCAAAACTAAATTTTCGCTGCATCCATTGCAATACCAACGAATTGTAGGCGAAATGTGTGCAATTAATTACATACTCGCGGCTGCCCGCGACTTCGTTTGCGTAGTAGGCTCGGCCTTCGAGCTTGTCATAACCTCCCATCTTTACTTAATTTATTTTAATGCCAGAACCTTATACGAAGTACTAAAAAAAAAAGATGAATGAAATCGCTAAAGCCGTTCTCAAGTTATAGCGTGACCAGCAGAAATAGGGGTTAATTTATATATATATATATATATATATATATATATATATATATATATATTGGATATAAATATTACCTATTGGATATAAACTTTGAAGTTATATATATCAAAATGTTCTGATGCATTTAATTCTAAAGGTCGTGCTTACGATATCTGATATCAATAAATCTAAGACAACTTGGGCACGGTATTGGTTTAGACAAAATTACCGTGCTTTGGGTTGCCCTTAGTCTGAGAACGGAGAGTTATGTCAACTACGTGTCCGAAGCCCTAAGAAACAGCTTGTCCATAAATAAATAAAATGCCTTGACAAATGTTAGTATTGGACGAAATTAATTTCAATCGACCTATATATATATAAATACCTACTTATTATTGTATTTTTGTCGAACTAAGACCAGACCAAGCGTTAACAAAGCACTAGTATACGTAATACTCACAGAAATCGCTCTCTATGGTAATACTATCATCACATAAACTCAATGCCAACTGAGAGTGATTTACGAGCAAATTTTTACGGCTAGACACAAACCATTACTTTTATAGTGCATAAAGAAATACTACATTTCTCAACCACATACGTACGTAGTATGAACAGTTGAGTACGTCGTAATTACGTACAATATTGATAAAATACCAGTCTGTCTTTGTCCATGCATCACCGCGATCTCCTATTGCTCAATAAAAAATTAAAACATTAAAAAAATAAGAAGGAACAATTTAGTTTAGTAACACGTGCCTCGTATTTTAGACACGTGTACCTACTCGTACCTACCTATAATTACTACATGAGTATCGTATATTATATTATATTATGAATACTCACTACACTAGAGTGTACATAATATATTTGCTGGATATGTATCCCTATCTCATCATCATTATCGTTTTCCTGGTCTGGTACCAATTTATTTGTGGTCGGTGCAGTACGTGTTTTTCTCCCCTTTTACGAGTACTAGTATATTCAAACACGCTTACGTAATGTTCCTCAAAGCGCGTCCACTCTCCTCTGACCTGACACATTTTATTATATCGTTCTTTTCTTCGTCTACCTATTTATTGCATAAAATAAAATAAGACATTATTACCTACATCTATCAACCTTCATATGCATTTTAATAAAAATAAAATAAAATAAAAAAACATTTATTTCGGATAAAATCCATAGTGTGTTAGTAGTCTGTTTACGATAATTATATGTTAGTATGTTATATTACACACGAGAGTTACCTAGTCCTGCCTGTGACTATGTCTATCCAGTAATTTTGAATAGGACACTCGTAGCGAGATGCACTCATTTTTAGAATACTGTTGGAGCTTCCCCGTAGACGGTGCAGCATTGAGGCGACATCTTTTCGCATAATAGCATGGAAGTCATCCACGCCCACTTCTATGAAAATTCCAGAAGCACTGCAACGCCACGGCAGTCCCAACAGTGCTCTAAAAGCGTTATTATACTGCACCTTAAGGGCGTTGTAGGTTCGCTGGGTATACTGAACCCACAGGCTGCCCGAGTAAATTGATTGACAGTAAGCTCTAAAAAGAGTTAATTTTCATCATCTATAGTGCATCGAGCGAACCTGCGAGTATGCTGGCATATTGCTTCTTACCGCTAACACCCTTCTCTCTCTTTCTATATCTAGATCATCTTTAAGATCTTCCGTAAACATGTGTCCAAGATACTTGAAGCTGTTTACAATGTTTGAAGCAGTGCCTTCAAGTACAACTGGAGGCACATTTGTAGTACACTTAAGTTTACCTGCCTTGAAAATAAGTGATTTGCTTTTCTTGGTGTTATACTTGAGGACACGCTCGGCTGCGAAACGCTCACACCCGTAAACGAGCGTTCTCAATGCGCTAATTGAGGGAGCCAAAAGCACCATGTCATCAGCGTAACTAAAGTTGTTGGCACAGGTTCCGTCTATATAGCATCCGACATGAATGCTGCTGAGTCCCTCAATTACCTCATTCACATATAAATTGAACAAGCTTGGAGAAGTTAAGCCACCTTGACGTACTTATATTCATCAGACAAGGTGCCCCCCCCACCTCACTTGATTAACTTGGTTTTTGTACCAGTACCTTAGTAAGGAGACACCTTCTACTGGCATGCCTGTCTCACTCAGCTTTTTCCAGAGTATGTCATAGACCACGAAGTCAAAAGCTTTTGACATATCGAGGACGCAGGCGTACACAGGCGTCTTCCTCTGGGTGTAATACCTATAAAATTACACGCACTACATTCTCCTTGTATGTCCATCCATACCACGTCAAGGTTTCATAATACTCAATATAAGTATATCTATACAGAGTGTTATCCTCTATCTCTATAACTACAGTTCTGGGTACAAGCTCTGAGTGGCATCCAACTGTCTCTTCTCTCTTGCCCGTCCCGTGACTTGATTGCATCAAAAACATATCAAACCAGCAGTGCAAGTACGGTACTTTGACGATCGATAAATTCGACAATTAGACGTTGACAGAATCTGTTTTTATGAACTATAAATGTCATATATATCAATATTAATCGTTAAAAATTCTTTTACTCATGTTATTATCGAATTTATCGATCGGCAAAGTACCGTACTTGCAACACTGAGAGAACGTTTTTAACTTACATCATAAATATTATCTCTGCCCTGTAAAGTCATGTGCAATAAAATATATCTAGCGTTCCTTATTATAATTGCCATAAATGCCCTCTGCGTGGAAATAACAGCTACTACTACTTAGCTACACATCGCCAATTAAGTTCTACCCACCACAACAAACTTTTAACATCCTGTGTAAAGTTATCCAAA
This sequence comes from Selenia dentaria, assembly GCA_917880725.1. Lineage (NCBI taxonomy): Eukaryota > Metazoa > Arthropoda > Insecta > Lepidoptera > Geometridae > Selenia > Selenia dentaria. The sequence goes on along the minus strand of OU862888.1, from coordinate 10,111,849 downwards.
TTTAAGTGTGTCAGCCCTTAACGACTTCCCGCGCCATTAATTTTTACGACACACATAAATGCAGCAATCTCAAACCGCGTACTGCAAAACTTGCGTTTTAATACTGTCCTGAAAATTCTGAAATAGCTTTAAGAGGATTGCATACTTTCCGTATTAATCTGTCCGAATCAGCAAGACTCATTCGAGTTAAGTTTCATTCATAAATCTATTGTTATTTTTTGCGCTGATGCGGACGGGTTAAAAGAAATAACTCTTTTCTACATCTTAACATTGTCCGATTTCAGTGATTTTTTTTCATTTAGTTTTTTTAAGTTCTAAAAAAGTAAATTTATAGTACTTTGAAATACTGAAAAAATCAAAAACGTATGGACATAATAAGCAATGTGATTATTACACGAAAAAAAACACTGAAATCGGACAATGTTATGAGGTAGAAAAGATTTCAATATCAAAGGTAGAAAAGAGCTATTTCTTTTAGCATGGAAAGTACTAGCTATGCAATCCTCTGCGAAATGCAAACTAAGTGGAGAGGGCGTTCTCCGGTCCCCTGAGAGGTTGTTCTCCGGTGCTCTATTATTTTCTTAGTGTTTCTTCTAGCGAGTGTATTTTCAACCACTTATGTTTTCCTATTTCTTTAGTTGAGATGGTTGAGATGAACTTAACTTAGCATTGCCATCCAGCGTGGCAATAGGTACCGCTTGTGTTTTGACCACTTTCCCCCCACCTGTAGGGCTTATAGATTAGTTTTTATTTTTACTAATACTTATCAAAATATGTATTTTTATTACATAAATAAATTTAGTAATTTATTTAGTAATAAAATTCAATTATAAATAATGGAAGTCTTTATTCATAAATATAAAATTTTATTGTTTGAACAGCCGCGCGTTTCTCTAAGAGCAAACATCGTTGCATCTTTGACAACATCCGTGAAACAAATGACGAGATGACAAGAAACGTTGGAAAAACAACCTTATGTATAAGGGCGATATCTCATACAGTATTTCGACGAGCTCGTCGACGAATCATTACACAATCGCACGGCTGTATTCCGTAGACCAGCCGTGAGATTCTGTAACGATTGATGAGCTCACCGATGTCAAATACTTCGCCCTTGATTTAGTTGCTTTTCCAACGTTTCTTGTCATTTCTTAATTTTTTTACGGATGTTTAGGAATCTTCATCTTCAAATTATCATGTTGTCAAAGATGCAACGATGTTTGCTCTTAGAGCAACGCACGGCAGTTCTAAAATCGATAGATGATATTTTAATGTCAAGCAATAGTAAAAGTCGTTTTCACATTTTTAAGTTAATAAATTGGAATAATACCAACGAACCAAATAAATTGGATCGATTGATGTAATATTCGACAGCAATTCCAAAAACAGAACGAATTTGTAATTTTTTGGCATTTTTATCTTGGAAATAATTATGTTTCCAGCCCGTTAATTTCCACTATTAATATTTAAAAAGTCCGCTATACAGTATTTCATCCGTTTTCAGTCAACCGCAATAGTATTTCCCCCGATACGGAAGGCACTTTATAAATCACAGAAATACGACAATATAAAACCATAATAAAATGTTTTAACAATGTAATAATAATGTTTTTGTTTTTGTCTGTAATAACTTTTGAGCAAAGTTTTTATTTAGAAATTTTAGTTAACAACACAATAAATAGTATAATATTATGGTCTAATATTAACTTGTTTTTAAAACTACTTCCACACAAAGTCTTCACATCCCAAACTAGACAGAGCCTGTAGTATGGAAACTTGACTGATAGGGACATACTTATATACATACACACACCCAGACACAGGTCAAACAGATATGCACGCATGTTAGACCTGTCGCGGATCAAACCCAGGTCCCGCAGCTCCGTAAACAGGATTGCTACCAACTGCGCCAACTAGCCAGTCATTTTAGATCTTAAACGCCTAAATGCGTATATAAATACCTTAAACTAAAACACGATACACTTATAAACATTTTGATATCATTAAGCAAAACTAGTACATACGTGCATGTATCAAAGATAAGCCAGTCCTCTATAATGTAAATCCAAAAACCACTTCACAACATCCAAGCACTATCAGTCTCCGAGAGTGTACCGAGCGCGGTTAATTAATTCTGTGCAAATTTCTGCTCATACATTTGCCTACGAACACAACCGCATGCAAACTCTTCATAGCACTATGCATACACAGCACCATTCACAATATGCACGTTATGGATCCTATCGAATTATGACGAGCAAACGTCGAATAGGGGTCGAGTACTGGAATGATTACAAATCACAAATTCGTGGTTTGTTTAACCTACGGTTGCGAATTGGATGCTAATTGACTGGTTTGATGAGAGTGAGCTAACACAGATCAGTTTAAAGTTAATGTTAAGCACACATCAACAATCTTTTACAACTGTTTGCGGTTAAATATCCTTTAGTTCCATTTTCTTCAAACGACCTGCCAAGAATTTCCCAAACAAAATCACCGCACTTTCTAACTAATATACTAGCTTTATCTACAGGAAATATTTTGAAGAGCCGTAAATAAAATAAATCCCACCGCAAATGCCGCGTGATTTTCCCCAAAAAGTGCTAAAGGATTATGTAGGTAGATCAATAAATAAAACATTTCTCGAAAGTGCCAGTTGAAAGTGAATGTTACGCGGGACAAATATCTTTTCGATGGCGGAATTCGATAATATTGTCTATACAGAGTACTGTTGGTCGAACCCAAATAAAACTAGGGAGTGGTTGAAATTCTCCCATGGAAATGCTTTGTTGCGTCTTCGTATTGTGATGAAGTAGAACCAACATGGAAAGTGAAAACTTGCTCCCTGGAGCTCGCACCATTCATTTGATTTAGCTTAAATAATAAATAGTGACAAATGAGCATCGCAATGAATTTTTACAGACACCATTCGAGCTAAAGATCTGTGTTCTGTCAGATTTAAATCATATCTAATTCAGAAGTAAAATACAGATTCTATATTTGAAAGTACTTGTACGTTCATTTATAACACTTTTACGGCCGGTGCCAATAATATATTTATCGCCGGTTTACCTTACTAGAGATAGATATTTGACACTATTTGTATGGACGTTATGTCAAATTTCTATCGGTAGTAAGGAAAACTGTGGATAGATAGATTATCGGGATTCTCCATTAGTTACCAATGTACCTATGGTTTATTAAGTTATCAGTGTAGTAATGTATTGTTCCTTAGTAATTTTATGGACATAGGCACTTACACTGACAAGTAGGCCAAACACGAATAAATGCGTAAGTGAAACGTAACGTGTCGTTTACGAGAAATGGTACAAACTGTCATTTATCTAGGGCAACTGTGACACGGATAACTCATAGTTCGTACGCCGAAGTATGATGCATTGACGCTTACGATCATCATCATCATCATCTCAGCCGTAGGGTGTCCACTGCTGAACATATGCCTCCCCACAAATTTCCAAAAGGACCAGTTAGAAGCGGCCTGCATCCAACGTCGTCCTGCTACCGTTATCAGGTCGTCAGTCCACCTTGTAGGTGGACGATCTACGCTGTGCTTGCCGGTCCGTGGTCTCTACTCTAGAATCTTTCGGCCTCATCGGCCTTCTGTTCTGCGTGCTACGTGACCTGCCCACAGCCACTTCAACTTTCCTTCTAGGCTATGATCGGTGACTTTAGTTCGCCTACGGATGTCCTGATTACTGATTCGATCACGTAGAGAAACCCCGCGCATAGCCTTCTCCATAGCTCGTTGTGCGACTCGCTTGCCTATGAGGCCCATAGTAAGTGACCACGTTTCAGTGTCATACTATGTCATCACTGGTAACACACATTAGTCAAAGACTTAGTGTCTTGAGTCATGCTCACGATACGAATACTTTTTCGCAAATTCTTTGTGCTAAGGCATCATAGGGCGTATTGTAAAGACATTGCTTTTTTAATTCAATTAAGTGAATAAACCGGGAAACCGTGCACCTGGTCGTTAGTATGACTACGCTTGTCCATGCCAGTTGCAATACCATCCAGATTAGTAGTTTTGCGTAGCGCTGTACACCGCACGTCATCCTGAGACATTCGGTTTATAGTATTTTTAGACCAGTAAGTAATTTCACTCGCTACAGTGCCCTTCACACTCTAACACAGAAACGCTTGCGCACAATTGCTTCGAGTCAGAATATTTCGCAGTTCAGTGGTAACAATCAAGACGCCCTCTTTCACAAAACTTTTGTATAACCTCTTGTGATAAGAGGCTGTACAATGTACTCCTATCGCACCTAGGGCCTTACTTATAAACGCTACCTATAGTGCTTAACTTTCAATGATGTTATTTAGTAGTGTGCGCTACAAAACTGTTCTGCGCCGTACTAAATGACGTTATTTAAACCTTTGTGTCCCGGAGACGTAAATATACGTCAGTTTCATTCCTAAATCTTTTTGTTTTAATTATCACGATATAGGAAGGATTAAATAAGCAGCGTTTATGAGTAAGCCCGTTTATCATTATCCTGTACTAGGCTAACATTCATTTAGGGGTTTTGTTTTTAAATAAATGTGTTTTTGAAACGATATTTTATTTATATCTATATATTTGTTTCGAGCCAAAGGCAGGAGCGGACCTTGAAGTCGAGGATAAAATTAACCATTAAAAAGCAGAGTGTATATACTCTGCTTTTCACTTTAACTGTTCGGAAATGAAATGACGCTGATGAAATAGTTATGTATACATTTTAAGATTATATTTGTCCAGATTTTTATGATCTGACAATATCTGTTGAATATGAGTCTTTCTATTCATGAATTAGAATCCTTAAATACTTAACTATCATTCCATGTTCATTTAATTACAAATATTACTTTCAATAGGTAATAATGCAAACTTACATAACAAAAAGAATTAATATTATTCTATTAGGTAAAGACAAGAACGTATTTAAAACCCCAACTGTATACTTTTTATTAATTGTACGCCCCAGAATTAATTTTAAACAGATATGGCCACCCAATGTTGCTGCGAAATTCGAAATTTGAGTACGTATGTTATGGGTACTTAGTAACGAAAATGAAGTTACTAAGTAAATCTCTTTGAACAATTTTAAAAGCATTTTTATGCATTCGTGCATATACAGCAGATTTTTATGCACCATTGCATAAAATACAGCTTAAGGTTCGCTTGCGGGTATAAACAAAATTCACGAGCATGATAAGTAAAAAGTAAATTATATAGGGCACTGGTATTAAATTAACCGCTACTAGTGGCAAAATTATTAATCATACACGCAAAAAACCTTTTCCATTACAATACTGACTGATATTCCAGTACAGTTGCTTGCCGTTCTTCTTTTGTTTGTTTGTTTTGAGAATAGGTAAATTTTGTATTTTTGAAATGACCAGTTTTTTTCTAAAACACGTTAAATAAACTAAACTAAGTATAAGCCCAAGTACAATTTAGGGAACTTGTTGCCAACATTAAAATACTCAGTATCTCAATAACTATATTCCAAAATCAAACGGGTGGTATAATGTACTCAATATAATTAAGCAACTTTTTTAGCTTTTTCGTTTCCCTTCCGTGCAAAGGGTATCATCGAACAGCCACATTCTCAGTACTCAATTCGTGGCGTTTTGATAAATTTCAAAAAAAGAACATTATCATGCACACGCATTAACTACCTCAGCAACGTAATTTAAAAAATGAGTAATAACTCCTTGGAGTATTTATTAATCTATGGTTATAATGTACTTGAATTATAATAAATTAATTAATCCCTAAATACGGCTATTATAAGGCTTATTATCTGTTGTAATATTTTTCCATCTTAGTCTGGTGAGCAACACTCGATTAACTTCTATTATTCTATAGTTCTGCTGAAAATTGCTCCCATCTTGTTTTATATTGAACTTCAAAGTCAGACGTTGTGTCTGCAATCTTTCCTTTGTCTTTTGTGTCTCTCAATTTTTTTTGATTAAAACAAATCGTTTTATATCTTTTTTATTTCTTAATTAGTTTTACAAATTTAAAATCTTCGTCGTTGTCTTTTATATTGACTTGAGTGGACCTGTAGCTAACACTTTGGGGCAGGTTGGGAAAAATTACACAATGGTGTCTAAATACCGAAACATTTAGGATAAAGATATTTCTTAATTTTACCGACTTCCAAAAAAATGGAGGAGATACACAATTCGTCTGTATTTTTTTTATTGTTTGTTACCTCATAACTTTCGACTGGACGAACCGATTGTCAAAATTATTTTATTGTTTAAGCTGGTGCTTGCCGTGTGGTCCCGTTTAAATTCCATCAAACTCGGTCTAGTAGCTTTTGAGATACACTCCAATAACTGAATAGAATGGAAGACGGTATTAAATTTTTCAAATTTTACTTGTTATATTATCTGCTCGCGACTTCATTCTCGTGGATTTTAAATCTATCAAAACCTATTGCCACAGAGACTCAGCGAAACGCGTAGCCAGGGCTCATTCAACTTTTATAAATTTTTATCACATTTATTCTCGATTTGTATTTGTTACAGTAACAAATACAAATGGTTGAATGAATAAAAAAAATTATGTTTCCCATTTCTAACATTCATTGTTATTTCAATCTTAAAACTAACTGCAATAAAGACGTATTAACGAATCACTGCAGAGTTTCTTAAAATTAGCTAAGAGCATGTAATGACTTGCTTAGCAGCAGTATAACTAGCTTCTTGTGATAAAGTTCATCCAGGGAAGTACTCCAGTATATGCAGAAATAAGTTCTGCCATAAACATCGATCTATTATAGATCGATGGCCGAATTAATTCTCGCAGTGATGTATTCCGGTTAAAGGAAGTTGCAATGGAGTTACAAACATTGCAGAATCATAAGACCTGTCAAGTTATACCTCTGGATAACCGGGGATCTAATGTCTAGCAGGTCACTGCTTCATGTGACCTGTAATAATGTAATTGTTATAGACATAGGTTACCTACTGCTTATCTACTGGTTGGCCTCTCTCCTACACTTTCCCAAACAAACGAAAATACACTGACTATTATTAACCGACGAAGGAGGAAGTTCTCAATTCAACTATATTTTTTGTATGTTTGTTACCAACATATACAACGTCTCAGAGCGTTCGACTGGGGGAACCGATTTGATGAATCGTTTTTTATTTAAAATCTGGTGCTTCCCATTTAATTTTCATCAATCTCGGTCTAGCAGTTTTTGAGATACACTTAACTGTAAAGTGTTTCGTCTATTTTGATAATTTGACATATCATAATTGACGGTGAATGACAAGCTATCCCGTAAATAGGTCCCAAAGGTCACTAAAAAGGGTGAAATAAACTTTTTTTACCAAAATTACGGAACCGACTTCAACACTAAACAGTGTGAAATAACTTGTCGGTATCGGTTCGGTAAAGGCGGTATCATGCGCACAATATTCTGTAATAGGTACTTTTAAATTATCATGGTAGCGACTTGGACAAATTATTTTTACACTTTATAGTTTTAAAGTCTTTATAGTTTGGTAAACATATTTTATCGTCACATTTTCTTTATTATTTAAAAGTTGGGGTGATGATAGACTATAATATAGTGCTACATTTTTTGTATAGAAAAGTGAATAGGATATATTATGAATTCTCCTATGACATAGTCGTCGTTTACAATTGTAAATGCTCAAAGCCGTCAGTAAAATATTTAGAAAAACCAAGAGGTGTAACTACTTATATGATTCTGTTCATTAGAGCTACCACTCGGTGATGTAGTTTATACAACACTAATTTGATCATATCAAGATCTAGATAATAATTAACATACCTTAATCCAATGTAACGACCTTGGATAGACAATTACACAGTGAACACAATAGTTGGATGTTAGATAAATCTAGTTGATATCTATAGTGCTGATCGCCGGTCCATCTTCGGCAAATGAGGTCGATCGTGAAAACAATGGAAATAGCCTTGGGTACGGACAGACAGGGAGATGGGTGCCTACATGAACAAATTCAAATAAAATGTTTATGTGTGGGAAATACATTTATATATACAATAACGTAGAAAGGTCTGTTTTATACCAAACGATACGGCATTCCGTCTTTATGGGTACCACCGTAGTACCAGATATTTTGGCATGGGGCAAGCCTGCATGTGTGACGACTTGAGTTCAGTGCCGAGCAGAACGTCAAAGAGTACTAAAGAGTGGATGACTCTGCAGGTCTTATGGACAGGTCTAGCGCTTGATATCAAGCTAACTAACGACTCTCATGATCAGTCACTTCTGATAAATTTAAAAATAAACTGGTTCCAACTGGAAACTTTGGAGTGTAGATTTGGAGGTGACTTGAAGGTTGTGTTTCTCATCTGCCCAATGTTATTCAATAATTATAACTTAATACAAATTTTTGTCACTGGTGGCCAAAATCATCATCAAACGTAGTGGTTGCTGACTTGGTAGCTGGTTACAAAATAAAATAAAATCTCAGTGATTATCCGTAGTTCCACCAGAATGTCAAATAAATGGGTGAATGAGAACCCAAGACATTTCACCAAAGAGTCAGTACCACTAGTACCATACTATAGGCTTCAGCAACATTATGTCCCTTGTGTTTGTGTTCTATCAAGCTTCAAACGATTAACATGGAGAGGAAAGTATCTGCACCAGCATTCTGAAGCGATTTCTAGCGATGGTAACTGAAATAGTGGTCCATTACTAGCCTATTAAAACAAACTGCATACCGGAATACCTAATTCTATTTAGAGATAAGAGTTAAATGATCAGATAAAAGTTTTGTTTTAAACTGTATCCCTATAAAATCAAACACAATGGCTCGCAGAAACGATATTTTAAACAATAGAACTTTTAATTTGAAGTACCTATCGATTTATCGTTGTTTTAGATTTGTAACCTTGGATTCCATTGTATCAGATTGTTAACGTTCCCCATTGCTTAACAAGTTATTATAGCTACTCGGAATGTCGAAGTGCTCATAACAGTTCTTGCTGAGTAGTTCATTGTACTGGTGCTACTTGATTGGTTGATCGCTTAGGTTTTTGCCTGCTTCGGTCTTGGACACATAGTCAGGTCCGATTATTTTCTTTGGAAAACAATTGCTTGGCCGGCGTTCTGAAAACTTCCACTGAACATATTTGGTGGGTTATGGCCATCTCAGAGAGGAAGGCATGTCTCCGCAGTACTCTACGTTGCTGGTTATTTTTGGTAATAGCCACTCTACCATAAACTTAATTTATATCCTGGGCTCGCTTGCAAACATCTTACTGACAATCCAAAAAATATTTTATGGTTTGTTTACCATGAATTAATTTATTCAATTAAATCCTCCGATTGCTTTGAATACTGTTTTATAGCCGCGCTGAGCGATCAGTTCAATCACTTGAGAGAATGTAAATTCTTTCATTTCTTTCTTTTGTGCATAGCTGTAAAACAAGTGAACGAAACGAGTCTTCAAGCGCCGTTATTGGTGTCCCAATTTATTTAAACATCAATGTCCTTTACTCGTGAATTGAACATTCTTAACATAAATGCTGCTTTTATGTCAATACACTGTGAATCATTTTATTTGAAAAAAAAGTTTTCGGTCTTTTTAGTTCAAGCTGCAGCTACTTATTCGATCTACGGCTGGTTTAAATAACTGTAAATAGAATAGAGAAACTGGCTGCTACTTGTTGTTGTCGCCATTTAGATCACTCAACTTGCGAATATTTTTTCCGTGATTTGGGAATTTTATGTGTGTACCTATAGTCAATATTACTAACGTAATGTGGAGTAATATACATTTACAATATTATTATATGATTTTCAAATCATTAGGTAGTTTGTAGCTGAATAAACATTGGCAATGTTAAAGATAAGTATTGTATCCTTAAACAGGACTGGAGCCCACGTATTCACCATTAACTACGCCTTTGACTTGGTTAAAGTAGCCCACATATATTTTGCCTTACCAGGAAGCATACATTACTGTGTGGTTGAAGAGAACACAATACATGACGAATGGAACTGCAGCTGTCAGGTGTCAACGTGACGTTTACTATTAGACAAACAACTTCTCCACTTGTCACTTATTTGCATAAACTTTTAATTAAAATGAGTATGTACCTTCATTTTAATTATAAGTCAGTCACACTGACAAAAGTTGCCATACAATAGACCAAATTTCCTGACAAGTTGACTAAAAGTATTCTGAAATTGTAGAAATCTGCAAAATGGATAAACGGAAGTCAGCGAGTTTGCGACGGAGGCATTAGCGATAGCACTTTGCATGCAAATCGATGCAAATTTGGTTTAATTCTGGTAAACCGCTCCCGCTTTACGTTTGCCTTGATTGGAGGCTAACTTTGAAAGTAGCCCGCAGTCATGAAAAATTAAGAAAAAACATATGTTGATTGTACTAATAACATTCGATATATTGAACGTTAATTCAGTTGAAAGGGAAGAAGCTCAAGCAAATTATGCTGAAAATTGGAGACATTCTGAACTAAGCTAACAGCTCCCATCTAAAGTATTGAACTTTCCGTATTCCCCACATGTTTGTCGTAAAACCGATTAAGGGATGAAATATAAGGGTGCCAAATGTGCTGCAATGTATCAACGAGATAGTATGTTTGCAGCAATTAGAGTATCAAACTTATAAAACTCATTAAAATTATCTGCTAAAAACGACTATGGAATGCATTGCCTCTAGATATCAGAAGTGCTAAAACTTTGGCAATTTTCAAATATAAGCTTAAGTATCACTATCTGTCAATTATATACCACTAGTTATTATTTTTATCATTGATTTATAATGTATATATATTGCATATGTATTAGTATATACTTAGTTATTATTATTTATGTATTAGAATTTTATATAGGTCAATAAAGCGTTAAAATAACATACTCGTAATATTGTGCACCACCGTCTACCGCTTCTTATGATACTCTCCATCCAAAGGTTGTCTGGAAGAAATCGCTATATGCGATAAGACCACCCATTGCACTACCCTAAATTAAGATTTTATTTTGATAAGTTACCTTTTGTATGTTTGGTTATGTGCAATTGACAGGCCTGTTGGTCTAGTGGTTAGTGACCCTGACTGCTATGCCGGAGGTCGTGGGTTCGATTCCCACCCAGGACAAATGTTTGTGTAATAACGATCATTTGTTCTGTGTCTGGGTGTAATTTCTCTATAATATGTATGTATTTAGAAATATATAAGTATGTTTATCAGTTGTCTAGTACCCATAACACAAGCTCTGCTTAGCTTGGGACTAGATGGAAGTTGTGGAATATTTATTTATTTATTATTTAATAAAGAATTATTGTATTGTATTGTATTGTATTGTATTGTATTGTATTGTATTGTATTGTATTGTATGGACAAGACGAAAATTATGTCTAATGCCCATGTTGTAACTACCCCAATATCAGTTGGGAACTCAGTTCTCGAAGTTGTTTACGAATATATCTACCTGGGACAGACAGTCAAACTAGGTAGATCCAAATTCGAGAAAGAGGTTAATCGTCGAATCCAACTCGGCTGGGCAGCGTTCCGGAAATTTCGCGAAGTCTTCTCGTCTAAAATACCTCAGTGCCTCAAGACATGAGTCTTCGACCAATGTGTGTTACCAGTGATGACTTATGGCACTGAAACGTGGTCTCTTACTATGGGCCTCATAGATAAACTCAAAGTCGCACAACGAGCTATGGAGAGGGCTATGCTCGGGGTTTCTCTACGTGATCGAATCAGAAATGAGGAGATCCGTAGAAGAACGAAAGTCACCGACATAGCCCAGAAGATTAGCCAGTTAAAGTGGCAGTGAGCAGGGCACATAGCACGCAGAACAGATGGCCAATGGGGCCATCTGTTCTGCGTGCGTAAAGGTTCTGGAATGGAGACCACGGACCGGCAAGCGCAGCGTAGGTCGTCCACCGACACGGTGGACAGACGACCTGATAAAGGTCGCAGGACGACGTTGGATGCAGGCCGCTTTAAACCGGTCCTTTTTGTTAAAAATTATGGGGGAGGCATATGTTCAGCAGTGGACGTCCTAGGGCTGAGATGATGATGATGATAAATGTATGAAATGTTATGCTGAAATGATGAAACAAAGTAGAGTAGAGGCATCTTTACCATCCCCAATGTCAAAGCTATTCTGGACGTACAGTAATTTACTAGCAAACACATTTATCTTGCTTCCTTTTCTTGTACTTTTGTTGTAACGTTGTGATTATTTAATGCAGTGTAGTTGACACTACGGTACTATCTACCAAGAGTGACTCTCGCTATAGACTGTTATCTGATCGATCTGCTACAGTAAAGCTTCTAAATCTCTAAAACGTTTATTGATAGCAAAAGATGACAAGTTATTCGTCAACGCGCGAGCAATTGAGTTACAATGTTAGTACATATTTGACCGTTTTTGACCGAGCTTTTGTATCGACGGATTCTTTGACTTACAGATATAAATTTGACACAAGTTCCTTACAAATAGTTTTAACTTATACCTATAATAACGCCAGTGTGTTGCCAGTGATGACTTATGGCACTGAGACGTGGTCCCTTACTGTGGGCCTCATTAACAAGCTTGAAGTCGCTCAACGAGCAATGGAGAGGGCTATGCTTGGGGTTTCCCTGCGTGATAAGATCCGAAATGAGGAGATCCGTAGGAGAACTAAGGTCACCGACATAGCTCTCAAAATTAGCAAGTTGAAGTGGCAATGGGCAGGCCACATCGCTCGCAGAACTGATAACCGATGGGGAAGAAAGGTTCTCGAGTGGCGACCACGCACCGGAAGGCGTAGTGTAGGCCGGCCCCCCGCTAGGTGGACCGACGACCTCATAAAAACCGCGGGGAATCGCTGGATGCAGGAAGCGAGTAGCCGGTCCAAGTGGCGTTCTATGGGGGAGGCCTATGTTCAGCAGTGGACGTCTTCCGGCTGATAATGATGATGATGATGATAATAACGCAAACTATATTTAACCGAGTAAGCGAAGCGAGCGAAGTTTCGGCAACGACTACTTTGCTTTCATCCGTCCGGATATTGGTACTCGCGTATAGGTCGTATTTTTCAATGTATCTAGACGATTTTTGGTATACAGTTTTTGTGATTCCGTAGAATTTGGTAAACGTTTTTTTGATGAAGAGGCACTTTCCGTAAAAAGGAGTTAGTGGGCCTCGGCGCCATCTAGCGGTTGATTTTTATAATATCAGAAGAAATTTTGTGCTTGTGAGGTTGCTGTTCGTAGCATTACTATACATATCATATGGGACAACATCGACACAAAGTCTTCAGGTGCCAAACTAGGCAGAGCCTGTATGAAGGTAACCTGATATACCTACATATATATACCTATACTCAGGCCAAACAGACATCTTAATGCACACAAATCTTTGACATGTCCGGGGATCGAACCTGGGACCAGCGGCTCAGAAGGTCGGGTTGATAGCAGCTGCTCCAACCAGCCAGTCAACCAAAATTAAATTAACTGATATCACACTGTGTGTACAACACATAGTAATATCAATGTATTTCTTACCTATATCCCATAATTGGTTGAAAGAATCCAATAAATCAAATCGGACGTTGCTTCTGACAGCACTGTCAATATCGGGGTCGGCTCAGGGGAAACCAATTACTGGGCTCACAACCTCAAATAAGACGTATTTCCTTCTTGACGTTCGCAATATCTTCTGCATTATATCGGCCAATAAACTATAATACGAGGAAATATTTAGAGGAATTGATTCTGTTATCAACATGGGGTTCAGCGGCTGATATAGAGACCATCTTTATCCTACAGAAACGTGCTATTCGAGCTATCTACGAAAAGGGTCCCCGTGAATCTTTGAGAGATTTATTTCAAGAAATCAATATATTAACGTTGCCTTCCTTTTATGTATTTCAAAATATAATGTATGTTCGTAAAAATTAACATAAATATAAGTTAAATAGTGATCACCACACTTTTAATACTAGTAATACAAATAGGATAGCTGTACCTAGTGTTAGACTTGCGAAGACTAATAAGTCATTACTAGGAAATTGTGTGCGTTTTTACATTAAAATCCCAAAACATATAACTGAGCTCACAGAGGGCAAATTCAAGTTGACTGTAAAAAACGTTTTAATAAAAAAAGCTTACTATATAGTTCGACAGAAGATAAAGATGCTTGGAATACTCCACATCTGGCAAGCTGTCACTCTGCCACCCATAAAATGTAATATTTGTAGTACCTAAGTAGAAACATTGTAAACAACTATATAAAAAAATGGCCCCGAGTTTCTTGCCGCTTCTTCTCGGTGGGCTCTATTTATTTTGGAACGCGGCGGTAGAGTATTTAAAGTACATTATAATGAAAAACTGACTTTCATAAGTGCGTCTTTGATGCCTAAATTGAATAAATGATTTTGACTTTGACTTTGAACACAAGTTATTTCTGAAAATTTGGCCAGAACAGCCCTATCATTGATTTATTTTAAAATACGGGCTATTATGTTTGTATGTTGATTTCTTTACACACTGCAACGCCTGAGCGGATTTGTATGAAACTTGGAACGGAGATAGATTCTAAGTTGATTTTACGCAACTAAATACAAGTTTTGTAGTTTCATACCAATGGATTGTTTTACATTGTTTGCAATTATTTCCTTAATGGTACCTACTTACAGTGTAGCCAACGAAAGAATGCGATCCTGACGTCTGTCAGATAGTCGTGAGTAGTTATGTCAAATAATTAACACTATTTATCATTTTAACTGGCACAATCAAAAGTAACGTAGTTTAATTACCTACTTGTTTGTCTGCATTCTAATTTCTGAATGTTATTAAAGTAGGTAATAAAGAAAATAAAATGCGTTAGTTGTAGGTATTAGTGCGTTCGAAGTACCTTTAATAAGAGTGATAATTTGCCTTTAGGTAGGGCTGTTTCTTTATTTGTATGAACGATAGTAATACTATAAAAATTACAAGGGCTGCGATTTAAATACGAAAGTTTAAGTATTTCTAAATAATGCTACTTTCGGTTGGATGGTACTGTTAAACTGTCCAATAGATGTCGCTCCGTCCCCGCAAGACGGTTAGTCAAATAGAGAGTTTAAATTCGATGCTCGGACCAGAACCTCGGTGGCCTAGTTAGTCAATGGCGTCTGACACGGAGAGTCAGAAGACGCGGGTTCGAATCCCGTCCGAGGATGGAATTTTCTCTCTATAAATTTCAATGTTTGAGATCGCTAAAGCAGGCGATAGTGCTTTAAAAAAAGTAATACTATAAAAATTACAAGGGCTGCGATGTCAATACGAAAGTTTAAGTATTTCTAAATAATGCTACTTTCGGTTGGATGGTACTGTTTAACTGTCCAATAGATGTCGCTCCGTCCCCGCAAGACGGTTAGTCAAATAGAGAGTTAAAATTCGATGTTCGGACCAGAACCTCGGTGGCCTAGTTGGTCAATGGCGTCTGACACGGAGAGTCAGACGACGCGGGTTCGAATCCCGCCCGAGGATGGAATTTTCTCTCTATAAATTTCAATGTTTGAGATCGCTAAAGCAGGCGATAGTGCTTTAAAAAACGTAATACTATAAAAATTACAAGGGCTGCGATGTCAATACGAAAGTTTAAGTATTTCTAAATAATGCTACTTTCGGTTGGATGGTACTGTTAAACTGTCCAATAGATGTCGCTCCGTCCCCGCAAGACGGTTAGTCAAATAGAGAGTTAAAATTCGATGCTCGGACCAGAACCTCGGTGGCCTAGTTAGTCAATGGCGACTGACACGGAGAGTCAGAAGACGCGGGTTCGAATCCCGTCCGAGGATGGAATTTTTCTCTTTATAAATTTCAATGTTTGTATGAACGACTGCTGAAGGCAAACATCGCTATTTTAAACAAAATTCATCATAATAAGTATGTAGGTATTAAAAACTAAAACCCCGTACGAGTACCAAGTCTCTCGGATATATTCGAGTACCGATAAAAAGTGCCAGTTGTTACAAATGTCCTTGACTATTCGTGACATCTGACGCTGTAAGGAATAAAAAGGTAGCGTATTTTCTTTTATGTCATCATTAGGCAAATCCGGGGAGATACGAATAAATGTTCGAGTATTTGATGGCAGAATAGGTATCGCATCCGTAAAATATGAATTTAGGGAAATTGTTATCATCTCCTTACTTATCCCTCTTTGGTGGGTTCGGTACGTTATGTCTTTCGCTAACCACACATGCACATAAAACGTTTTGAGTCGGGTCATAAGAGGGTTAAGGTATTATTTGAAGCCCTAACATCAATGGAATCTTAAACTTTACACACAGGTAATACTTATTTATTGTTGCGGTTACCCCAAGCTATGTATTAAGCGAGAGAGAGAGAGAGAGAGAGAGAGAGAGCCTTCTGGCTCAACAGTCCTCAGCAGTCGATAACCAGGATAACAATTTAATTATATATATAGAGATTTATTAACTAGCTCTTACCTATTAGCTTACTTGTACTTCTCTACTAAGTTAAGAACATACCTTTTTGTATTCTGTATTGGATTTTGATTGCAAACTGTTGTTTATATGTATCTTCCTACCCTGGTAAAACTAGCAAACTTCCTAGTAAACTGCACTCAGAATCTCAAAATACAGGCCTCGTCTAGTTTGAGGCTTGTCGGCAAATCTGTTTTTATCTTAAATGCTAACTAACCTAGATTAGATTCATAAGAAAAATTTAAGATTTGACTTGGAAATAAATAAATTTATTATTATTATTTCAATTATGTTCACAGATTTCATCCGGTCCTTTACAAAGGCATAAGTGGGGCTGTAGCCAACACTAAGAGGCCTGTTTGATATAACAAATACAATGTAGTATAAAGAAACAGAAACTTTTGGATGGATGGTGACATGGAATATCTATGATCAAAATGGGTGAAATGGCAAGACTATTGAAACGATTTTATTAGTGATAAGATAGTGGGCTATGGAAGAGACTACGGCACCTGCCAAATTCAGTGTCATTTTAAAAATTTTGGGCAGGTGGTGACATGCCACCCACTAAACGGGCCCCTCATAAAGGTCACCATGAATGGTGAAAGAAGGTGCAACGTTGGTGTGGATGGCTTAAGGGTGTCGAGAGGTGTGCTGCGGTTTCACTAAAGCGCTACCCTTATACACTTCCACCCTTGGAGCTTTTAGTTTCTTGCTCTTGCGTCTCCACCCCCGGACGGCCAATTCAGGCGGTTCCTCATATTATTATTATTATTAATATGTCTGGTTCCTGATACAGTTGAAGACTTAAGATATTGTTGTCCATTCTCTAAACATTCTCATAACTAACAATCTCTAAACTACAGCATTTATTATTCTGTTTAGGCTAAACTCCAAATTATTATATCACTTCCGAATGACAACACTAATATATAATATTTCTTTTAATTTTTGGGTACATTTTACACAGATTAGTCGTCACGTAACTTAAGACGCGGTCCAACCCGAATTTTAAAATAATTTACGATGCTTTACGTAAGGTTGAAAATCGCGTGTTAGATTCGACGATGTAATGCGAAAATGCATTAATTTTGTACGTTTTCTTTATATTTTTCGATATATACTATTACAATTGAAAAAACAGGTGGTTACTACTTTAGTACTATATGTTGGCTATGTATTACCTAAAAAATAATATAGTGTTATCGCTGAAAATTCTGAGAGTTTGGACGTGAAAGTTTATTTTTATGGACCTATTTAGGATATTTTTCTGCAGAGAGCGAGTAATATTTATGAATTCTGTTCGGTTATTACTCTTTGCCATTTTCTTTTCTAACCTAAATATTTTTTTCATATATCTATCTGTTTCGTTACACTAGATGTTTAAAGATTCTGCTTTTTACTATTATAAGGATACGACCGCGCCTTAATAATTGTTAATACCTGAATCACCTATGAATTTATTGCTTTAGTAGTCTTTTATAGATTGTAATTAACTATAACTTATTTTACAGTTCTTATGTGGAGATAGAACAAACATGCTCAAATAAAATTACCAATGTGGAGTTACACATTATTAGTTGTAAATGCAATAAGTGACTGTTTCATTATTGCGTGTTTATTTGTTCTAAGTACCAAAACTTATATACAGGATGCAGGTATAATGACCGTATTTGGTTTAATTTTCCATTATCGACGGACGAGTTTGGTTTTTTTAAGTTAGCACTTATCCTCGTTAAGCCTCGTATGAAGGATTTTTGAGCGGCGACTTTACGAGAAAAAGTATTGCAAATTCATGCGGAACCCCACTCTATCAGCTCAGAAAAATCCCTCCAAACACACCAATGTTAGGTTCAAGTTATTTTTTAATGACAGCCCGGAGTTTCCTCAAGTCCATCAACGTTAGGAGAGGTGGAGGAGAAGAAGGAGGGACGCCTTACACCCCTCTAATATCATGAGGGACGAAGAAACTCGAATGTTGGGTTTGGTACCCTACTCTGACATGACTGAATGAGCTGACAGAGTAATTAAATAAAAAGCAACACTGTATCAAATTTATAACGTCAACGCGTATAAGATAAAAAAGTACTTGAAAGTGCTGTTGCGGCGGCATTTGATTAAATTAACTATTTTAATATGTTCTAGACATAATTTCGCATCTGTCTAGAATAATTTTAGCACCAAAACACGACAATTTAAGCGTTAAAACATTATTTATTTCGGGAACAAGAAGGCATTTGAAGTAGTAACCAAAAAAATTGCGGACACGATGGCGGGCTGTGATTGGTTGATTTCATAGAGATAGAACACTCAAGCATTCAATGTTGCTTACGATGTAGGATATAAAACAAACGCCGGACATAGAACAGTCAAGCACGACATTTTTATTAGAGTGACGTATCACAAATAAAATTAAAATTAGTTTTTGTTGGTTTAGGAGCAATTAGTTTTATATCTTCCCTATCCAATAGAACTGAAATTTAAGCCTTATCAAATCTTCATTTAAAAGCCATTTTCGATAAAAAATTGTCGATAAAACAAACAAGCACTCAGGCGACGTACTAGTTTTATATTAGCTTTTGACTACGATAATTTTTACGATGATTATGCGTACAAGACAAAGTCATAAATATATCCAGTAGTACGCGGGCTGCTTCGCAACTAGGGTCTGATAATATGTTGATTAGTGTACCCGTATTTTATCCTAAATTTATATAATAAATGTAAAATTTTGGATTTAAGGATGTTTGTTGCTTAATCAAACAAATACTGCTGAATAGATTTGAATAAAATGAACAGTGGAGTTGGTTTGTATCCGGGATTAACACACACATATATACCGATTTAACTGGTAGGTACTTTCCGAGGTATCGCGATAACCTTATTTCACGAGGACAAAGTCGCTCGCAGTAGCTAGTTTATTCATATAACATTTTGCGTTAGAACAAAATTATTATTTTGTGTTGAAAGATGAACACAACGTCGTTATTTATCAATCTATTGCCGAGATAGCATTGATGAAGTCCATAACGTGATGTCACAGATTACTGAATAAGAAATTACTGAATAAGAACAGATACTTCACTCAGTAGAAAATTTCCAATACCTATTACGATAATAGCCTACTCCCTCGCGTCAACAACCACTGTATGCTAAAATGCGCCTAAATGCTCAAGCGTACAGCAGTGATTGCTTCGCACCGCGCGATTCCACATTAATCGCAGGGCTGCCTCTTCGATAAAATTAAATTAACATAACTTTTTATCTATGTTATTGAGAACTGTGAATATGTTCTGACTTTTATGTGGCAGTTAAAAATTTTATCATTTATAAAATATTTAACCAACTTAAAAAAAAGGAGGTGATCAGACATACAGGCCAAACTGAGATCTTTGACTTGTATGGTTTGTAGGTATGTATGTTTGTGCGCGATAATCTCGCGTTTGGCTAAACCGATATCGATGCGGTTTTCAGAAAAGGATTTGTTACATTTAGGAGAACGTTTTAAAATAAGTATAATACTTCTTAGTTTGATGATGATCTTCGGAGATGTTCACTAGAAATGAAAAAAAAGCCTTAAAAAAGAGAACCGACTTCAAATAAAGCACTAAGCCGTAAGTTATTTTATTAACGAGTGTAACACTCTCACACAAAAATACATAAACACTGCAGTTTTCGAAAGTTTTCACGCGAAAAGTCGATGGCCTTCAAAATAAAAAAATATATCTAGTTCCTAGTTGTACATATCTAGGTGTATTGTACTACTACCAATTATCACGAATCAAATTTATTAAGATTAATTAATTTGATTCGTTTTCTCGCAACAAGTCACCTTACAACAGACGCGGCTTGTTCAAAGGTTTTCATCGGGCGTAAGAAAAAGAACTCTCGCTACACAGACTTAAAGCGCATTTTGATTCGTTACGAGCGCGTCAAGGAATTGTAGGCACATTTTTTGAAGGTCACGTCCGTGCTTTGCAATGTTTTATGAACATTATTGCAGTTGTTAGTTTAGCAGTTTATATTCGAATGTTTTCTTTCGAAGAGTGCATCTTCTGTATCTTGTACTATTAATTATTCTGTGGTATAACGTTTCTATGCAACAAAATTATGTAAATCTGTGTCTGAAAGGCAAGCTAATGCTTAGTATATACCTATTAAACTGTCAAATTCTAAGTGGATACCGGTGTCCGCACACCTACTGTCTTTTAATTATGTCTCTAATGACGGTATGTGAATGGAAAAAAATTTAAACGACAAAAACTAGTAATAATTTATCACTTACCATTCTTCATTGACAGGTAAATGGAAAAATGTTAGGTGTTTATCCCTTCTTTTGCTTGATTTACACCCATCTACAGCACATAAGGCACCACACGGCATCGTTATAAGCGTACGAACGAACAGCACTATTAAAATTGAACGGCGTGCGCGCGCTTCGCTTGCGAAAACCGCACTGAATTTGATCCGCCGGCGGACCGAGACCGCTCGGCTGGGCGGTAGGCAGTTATAGCGCGCAAGTACATGGAGTGACGGAGGCCTGGTGATGTGTAGTAGGTAGCTAAATGTAATATAGGTAGGTATGTATATATAATTTAGTGACACTTCCGTTAAAAACAATGCTTATGGCCGAGTTGCGGTGTGCACCATCTCCCTCCCGCACAAACTGTAAACAGGAAGTATACAGAAATAACACACAAAACAACCCAATAAACCAAAAACGATTCGACAGTGTTTCGCCTATACACGACGCATCCTCAAGAGATGTTGACTCGTCGAGCGCTAGAACGACAGTCCATCTGTCATGTAATCTGTCGTTCTAGCGCTTGAGGAGTCAACTAATATCGTTTTTGATAATGGATTTCCGCAAAGTAACGCCTGAATCAATAAATTATCTAATATAGGCTTACATTTGTGTACACCAAAATAAGGTCTACGAAGAATACATAACACAACATCGAATTTTTCTTAAAAAAAAGATGCATTTTGATGTGAAACCACACATTACCACCTTCCATCCGTTGTTAGTCATAAAACATTGAATTTTTATGTAATTTCCCTTTTATTTCAAAAAGCGTAAAACCGCGGTATACATTTTAACGCTATGATTTAAAACTCACATATCCTTGACAGATAGAGTGCATAGATACCACAAGGTTGGAGGACGAACTGTACATAGGTAACCTATGACAGCGAATATCAGATAATATTTTAAACAACTTCATAACGACGCTGTGTTTATTGTAAACATATAATAATGAAATTGCGGGTGAGGTTCAGTTTGTGGTCTAATCTGTATAGCGCGTGTGATTGTTATTTAGTGTAGTGTTGTAGAGCGTTGAGGACGTTATTTCAATGCTACTTATTTCGATATTTGCTCAGCTTGAGTCAGCTTAGTGAACCACTTCGGCTATCGAAGTCATGCGATTATGTATTATGTTATCTGCTGTTTGCAGAAGCACCCTACTATGGACATACGAGTATGTAGGCATGCTGCTTATCTGATGCATTTTTCCCTTTCTCTCCTTTTATATTATGTACATAAGAAGTGATTCAGCACTTGATTGAATAGGCACCCAGTTAACACACAAACGATTAATGAATTGAACCAACGTCGATGGATGAATAGGATTATGGCGTGGAATTTGCTTACCAAAGGCGGGAATTTGAGGGAAATGTTTCTAAAAGGTAAAAAGTTGCTTCCTTTTTAGGTTCAAATTGTAAGTCAAATTGTAAATTAGGTAAGGTTAGTTTATTTATACCAATATAAATAAACTATAAATAATATATAGGTATTGTTTTAAGGACATCTTAGTAACTCTATTACTATATCCACTAGGTACCTACCTAGAGACACTATTAGTAAGGCTACGGTATTCATAATGTCTGTGCTACCATTGAAAGTCCTTGTGTGTACCTTTGCTCTATCGTAAAAATGGTATATACAACGCAGTATACTTATACATTAGAAAAACATTAAAGTAAAACAACAAATAGCAGTAGTCAAGTGCGAGTCGGGCTCAAGCTAAGGATAAATACATAACAAATGCATTGTTTGGTGTAGTGTAACGAAAGTAGATAACCTTTTAGTGTTTTTAAAAGTAATCGAAGTTTAAAATGAAAGTAGTGAACCTTTTTGCGGACTCTGACTTGACCGGTTATTTTTAGTTCTTTCTTCTTTCAAATTACGTATTGTGACCATAATACTATTAACTACGAATAATAATAAGTCAGGAAGCATAACTCCGAACAAATTCTACACAAAAAGTGGTCCTTCAAACAAAAGCGACGTATGATTCCAAATACGAATTACTTCCGAGGTTACAAATAGACATGTTCGGTGATTGGTTTAAATTCAGAAGGAAAGCAGGGATTGGTTCACGCGCGTGCTGCAACGTCTACTATGACAACTGAGTCGTAGCGGCGTGGACGATGTAATGCAACAAGTGAATTGGACCAAGTCAATAATATAAACAACGTTTTTTTTTTGTTTTTTTTATATCGGTTACTTTTTAAAATTCAGTAAACTTTATGTCCCGCCAAATATGATTAATTTATTAAGTTTTCGTCTAGAAGTAATTAGAAGAAACTCTTTCTTCGCAATTTAGTGAAGTGAGATTAAAAAAAAAAATTATCTATATATAGTTACCTACATTTCATCCCCTTTGAGTCTAGTGTATCGAGCTGTCAAAATAATAGCGAACGACACAAACTTAAGGCACAAACAAAAAAAACAAACTTAAATGTAGGCGTTGAAAACACCGCTGCTTACCCCTTCGACGATATATAGGCGAAACCATTTGTTATGTTGTGTTAAAAAATTACATGTAAGTATTGCGGGTGATTCACTCAAGACCGCTAGATTGATGTTTCACCTGTCGTGATGGCGGAATCGCTCGACTACAGTCGGCTGAACAACAAAGACGGATGACATGCCAACTCTATCGCCGAGCACGTCTAGTGTATCGAGCTGGCAAAATCATTGCGTGCTTTTGACTTGAGGTACGTTCGTTTAGCAATGAGGGCATTGGTGAAGTTGCAATTATTGGCTCTTTTGTTAAAGCGTTCGTAAAGCTCAAAATCGTTATTATTGCCGCTATTCCACTCTACTCGAACGCTAAACCGTGCATAAGACCTAAAATCGCACGATTGTGCTGTCAAATAGATAGTTGTCAAAAAACGATCAAAAACAACCGCAGCTCCGGACGTGGGTTAATAATTGTACATTTCGGTGGCATAAATAACTCTTTTTTAGCTTTGCGAACGGTGAACAAAAAGAGCCGTAAACGACATTTTCAGCCACAAATTCCCAATTCGAACGCCACTGTGAGAGTTTTTAGCGTTATTTTTCGCCAACTTTGGGCTATTCGAACGCACTATATAATCTATCAGAAACTGACACAACTTTGACCGAAATCTATTGACAGAAAAAAGTCATCATTATGATATTGGCGTCGGCGGAGATCTTGTTATTTTGTCTATGCTGTACCCAAAAATATTAGGCCTTTTCACCCGCGTGGTGATAGATGATAATGATAATGAAAACTTGCTTATGTGCTATTCCAGACTATAATCTATCTCTGTGACAAATTTCAATCAGATCCGTTCAGCCGTTCTGCCGTTATTGAGTAACAAACATTCATTAAAATCATCCATCCATCCATCCATCCATCCAAACTTTCACATCATTTATGATATTAGTGGGATATAAGTAGGAAGTAGGATAGGATATTCGTTATTTGCCTGGTGGGCGTTTTTCAGTGGTCGCAGAATACCTTCATTATCAATTTTAGAAAAGCATTGTGTTGATATTACTGACTGAGATTTATGAGAAACTCAAGTAAACCACTTCAAAATTTGCAAAGGGTGAATTTTCATTAGCTTGAAAAATTAAACGTACTTACGTAATTCAACCAAACAATGAACTGTTTTTTTAATGCTATACTATGCAACTGTAGGTAATCGGTTATTATTGTTAATTGTTCATTATCTATAGTATTTTAGAGATGTTAATGTTTTTTTGGGACGAATCATCAGCGTAAAAATGATAAGTTTCCTTAATATAAGATTTGATATACATAATAACATAACCAAAAAAAACAGTAGGTACTAACTGTACAGACTGGGAGGTACTGCAGATTCAGATTCAGATTCTGATTTATTTAGCAGGTTAGCAGGTTTGTGTAACATGGTACATATACAATTTCTTTCAATTTGTTTTTTTATTTCTTTCTTCAAAATGAACGGAGTAAGTATATAATGCTGGTTTTCTAGGCGTCTAGTCATACTCTTGTCTTTCTAGCTTAAGTGCAGAGAGGCTTTTATTTTACTGCACTGGATCGGCAAGGAAATGAAAATAAAACTAAGCTAAAACTAAATAAGCAAAATAAATTGCTGTTACATTACAATGTTCAGTTCTGTAAAAAAAATACATTAAACAAAAATAGACTGACTTTATTTTGCATAGTATTGACCATCTCGGTTTGTATACGTATTTGTACACCTTTGAATATAATTATAATTTTGCTACTACTTACTAATAGAAGTGATTCCTGGACATTTTAATCTTGTTGGATCCTTTACCACTTCACAACACATGCTGGCATGATGATTCACAGCTGTAGTTCACAATGATAAAAATTAAAATGTATGCGAAGATTTTACGTGTGCTCGCTTGCAAGTAAAATGTCCGACTGATGACGTACTGAACACGACTTTTAAGCCCCGCCTACTTGAACACGACTTTTGTTGGGTTATTTTTTTAACGCAGTTACTGTTCCTGACTTATTATTATTCGTAGACTATTAAACAGTATTATTCATTTATAGATAATAGTATAAGACTGGGCATTTTTGGGCACGTTTGTTATGCATGCCTATTTATATTTGAACATGGATTTTCAATTATAATTTAATTGACATTATTTAATTTAGTATGTTTGTATTTGTTCTTTGACTTTGATGTATATTCTTTAATTGTTCATATTATAGGTAATATTATATTGCATATTATGTTAACATCACTATTTTTGTACGTACGGTTTTTTTAATTTTGTGTTGTTACATGTTGGTGTCTTGGAATAATTCTGTTAACCACATATAAAAAAAACTATGGTCCAAAAATAAATTTTCTAAAAATATTAAATAGTGAGCCGAGCACGAAAATCTGTTTAAGTGTAACGTAATCGCATCGTTAACGTATTTGGTATAAACTGTCATTTATCTAGATTCTAGTACAATAGTGGCACAGATAACTCATAGTTTGTACTGAATACGTAAACAATACGGTAACGTCACACTTGAGCAGATTTTTGTGCTCGGCCCGCTGCTCCCGAGGGAACCTACAGTAGTTTCATTCCCTTTATTGTATACATTCTTGTACAATTACTAATAAAAATATTGTATGAGAAACGTGCAAAACAAATACAAGTCATATTATTAGTGTGCAAATGTTTTACAATAATATTTTCAAAGAGGAATGTCGAATCGGTTCGGTTCACGGCAACGTTAACGTCCATCGGGACCAGCCCGCAGCACATTGCTTTTATTTCATAATAATACCAATTTCTCTTCTCAATTGTATGTCAATAGCATATATTGCACTCATACTTTCTAACTGAAAGTTTCATAGGGTAAAATCTCGCAGTATCGAAATTAACCTTTGATACAATTCAATTTACATCAGTGTATTTAGCTGCCTCAGATATTTAAAGATTTATTTCATATTGTAAGAATGAACCTTTATGTATGATGTACCTTCGAAGTATTCAAAATATCAACGGGATAATTACCATGTATATTTTCTGTGAGCTTCCGATATTTCGGCACTGTTGCAAGCGCCATGATCACGGATGAACGAATGAATTGCGGGTGGGTGAATGTTTACGAGCAGACGAAACGGTCTACCCTCATCCGTACTCGTTTGATATGCGAGGCACCACTACTATTGTTCGCACTGTTAGTTTTTGATTTATCTCGACACACAACACCAACCGTATCAGCTCGAACTTTGGGACTATTAATGTTTTTATTTTTACACAATCGTACCACTGGATTCTAGATATTCGTCAGTTGAAAACCTCACAATTGAAATTTTTAAACTTCAATACAATACAATAATTATTTATTGCACATAACCAAACATACAAAAAGTAACTTATCAAAATATAATCTTAATTTAGGGTAGTACAATGGGCGGTCTTATTGCATATAGCGATTTCTTCCAGACAACCTTTGGATGGAGAATTTCATAAGAAGCGGTAGACGGTGGTGCACAATATTACGAGTATGTTATTTTAACGCTTTATTGGCCTATTTAAAATTCTAATACATAAATAATAATAACTAAGTATATACTAATACATAGGTATGCAATATATATACATTAAAAATCAAGGGTAAAAATAATAACTAGTGTTATATAATTGACAGATAGTGATACTTAAGACGCGGTCCAACCCCAATTTTAAAATAATTTACGATGCTTTACGTAAGGTTGAAAATCGCTTGTTAGATTGGACGATGTAATGCGAAAATGCATTATATTTTTAAGTTTTTTTTACATTTTTCAATATAACACAATTGAAAAATCTTTTTTACTTTAGTACTATACGTTGGCTAAGTATTACTGGAAAAAAAATATAGTGTTATCGCTGAAAATTCGGAGAGTTTGGACGTGAAAGTTTATTTTTGCAGACCTATTTAGTATTTTTTTCTGCTGAAAGAGAGTTATACTTATGAATTCTATTCGGTTATTACTCTTTTCCTATTCCTTTTCTAACCTAAGTATTTTTTTCATAATATACTATCGATCTGTTTCGTTACACTAGATGTTTAAAAATTCTGCTTTTTCTTTAATCACGGTAAGCTTATTTTTGAAAATTGCCAAAGTTTTAGCACTTCTGATATCTAGAGGCAATGCATTCCACAGTCGTACAGCCTGAACTGTGAACGACTTGTCATAGTACTTGGAAGTATGACTAGGTGTCCGAAGTTAAAGGGAATTAGATGAAGAAATGAAAATCGCTCTTTGGAAGGAGATGTAGGTGTAAATAGGATATTATAGAGAAGGGATAAAATATGAGCATTACGGCGCAGACGAATAGGTAACCACTAAAGTTTTTTACGAAACTCAGATATGTGGTCATATTTCCGTAAGCCAAATATGAACCTGATACAGAAGTTCTGTAAGCGTTCTAGCTTATTAAGCTGGTCCTGAGTTATATCTGGATATGAAGCGTCAGCGTAATCAAGGATAGGTAGTAAAAGAGATTGTACAAGCGCAATTTTAGTGGTAATAGGTAGAAAGTATCGCAACCGTGTAAGAGAAACAGCAGAAGCAAAGATTTTCCGCCTATTTTCAGCTATTTGCGACACCCAGGATAATTTCCGGTCTATAATAATACCCAAATTCTTGCAAGTGTCACTAATTCCATTTACTTATCCATCAAAGATGGCTTGCGAAAGGTGAAACCAATCAATGAGAGAGATCATTCTAGAACTACCAACGACGACAATTTGTGTTTTCTCAGGATTAACTTTGATACCATAGGAGTTACTCCAATCAGAAATCCGTTGAAGATCAGAGTTAATATGTTCAATTGCCGCTGGCAAGTCTATTACAGGAACCTGGGTGTAGATTTGTAAATCATCTGCATAAAGGTGGTAGAAAGACGAGAGTCTATTTGAAATTAAATTGATTAAAATTGAAAAAAGAAGGGGTGATAGAACGCCGCCCTGAGGAACACCTGCAGTCGTGTTACACCATGATGAGAATGACTCATCAACTCGTACACGCTGTCTGCGTTCATACAGGTAACTACGAAACCAAGCAAGGACCGTTGGGCTTCTTTCCAGATTTACGGAAATGTACCACAGGAAATGGAATCATTAAGGATGAATTGGACCACAGGCAAAATCTCATCGAGGATCAACATAATCATTTTCCGTGTGATGCAATCACTTCCAACTGCGTTTGACGTTGTGGTCGAACTTCGTGATTTCAATCGCTTCTCTGACGAGTCTTAGTATGTAGCGGCGTTCTGTCGAAAGTATCTGCGGGTTATGCAACTCGATCCAATGGTTCGTACCTGACTCCAGGAGATGTGCCTACTTGTGCTACGAAGCACTCGTAGCGGAGGTTGCCTTATCATAAGGGTACGTCCATTCAAAATGTCCAGTCGTCTCGTGAGGCGATTTTCCCAATCAATATCATACCTTATTTTTTGAGTAAATACGTTGGACTTATTTAAAGCTTAATAACAATTTAGCGAGTCATAACTTGCTATATTGTTATTATAATTTTAGCCTAGTTCTGACTACTGTTATTATGATTTAAAATACATTTTAGAATCACACTGGGAAAATCAAACATTAAATTATACTAACAAAAAGAAAAGAGAAATTAATGTTTCTTATAATATCTTCGTGATGAAACATGTTTTATTTTACAGCTAGTAATAATATATGTTTATAATATAATCGATTCGATCGATCGACAATCGATCGATGTACCACCCATAGGTGAATCAAACGACATTCATAATACGTACTCTTTACATTTAACCTGGGATCTCAATAAGTATTAACTATCAACGCTTTCCATTTAAAGTCGTATCATACAAAGACATTATCTACATTTACAACATAACGTTATAACGTAATGTTATTCATAGAGCACACAAAGGTTCGGCCATCGAGATAAAATGTTGGCGGCATTCGGGTCACGGGTGCGCATGCAGACGGCATG
The DNA here is from genome assembly GCA_917880725.1 of Selenia dentaria. Taxonomy (NCBI): domain Eukaryota; kingdom Metazoa; phylum Arthropoda; class Insecta; order Lepidoptera; family Geometridae; genus Selenia; species Selenia dentaria. Next base: position 10,082,626 of record OU862888.1, on the reverse strand, counting down.
CAAATATTAAACAACTACAATTTGCCGTTTGCCGTTGATTGCTATTTTTGCCTTTCGATTTTTATTTTTTTGATAATGTTTTTTTTTTAATGCGATTACCTGACGAGACGGGCAAGTCGTGCGGCTGATGGTAAGCAGTACAACAGTTGCGGTGCTACCCAGAGCTTAGACCTGTAGCTTTGCGTGGCACTGCTCTTGGCTCCCCATCATTAGACAACTAAACAACAAAACAACTAATTTCACTTGCTGCAGTAAACATACATATAGGGACATACATAAGGGAGCTTAGACGAGCCACTGACCTAAGCACAGCCCTAACTACGTACCACGCTTACTCTGCCTCTTGGCTTAGATATGGAGTTATACTCTGGGGAAACAGTGTGAATGTGAATGACCTTTTCATTGCCCAAAAAAAATGCATTCGCATTCTAGCTAATATTGATTCCCCCGACTATAATATACCATATTTTCACAAGCCTTATTTAAAATTTAAAATACTAACAATAGTGTCAACATATATTCTGGAAATGTGTAAATTTGTAAAAAAAATACCCAGACTATTTTAAAAGGGCATCTGATAAATCGCGCAGTATTAGGCCGCAATTTAGACATAAATTAATCGAACCAAAGTCCAACCTAGAAATACACAGCTCTGGCCCTAAATCAATGGCCGTTAAGATATTTAATAAATTGCCAAACGAATTAAAAGATATCGAAAAAGAAGTAACTTTTATAAATAACTTAAAAGGTATTTTAGAATCCAAATGTTATTACAACTTAGAAGAATTTTTCAATGATAATTTCGACAAAATGAATATAGATCGTTCCGTTCCGACTATTGCCATACCCAAATAGGGTCATATGTATTACTTGTTATTTAAACATGTTAATTTAAGAACTCCATGTACCCACATATGTCTGCAATAAAATATTGAGTATTGAGTATTGAGTATTGAGTACAAGTACACCCCTACACACCCTCTAACTCAATAATGTCCATGCAATATTGCTTCAAGGTGTAATATCTGGCATTGCAATGGCACCCGCGAGACGCAGTGACACCTGATTGGCACCACCTAGGGACCACGTGAAGGGTTGCAATGAAGGCCCTCCCAGAAATTGTGGTTTGAAGGGAATAGGATTGAACAACTATGCGATTGACCAGCGCAATAAAGTAACTACAGAACTTTAAACTCGAATCTTTGAGTTTACATTAGAACTAACAGTTGTTCTACCTGCAGTGCGAAATTTTCCTTTAACAAGTATGTAGAATTATTTTGTTATAAAAACTAACGTGGGTTTCACTAATTTAAAAAAAAAGTATGTAGGTTTGAACCTAAACGTACATAATATATATTTCAATAGCTATTGAAATGGGCAAATGAGACTTTATAAATAAAGAAGTCGGTACGATACATCGGTTTCAATCATTAACTTTCCACTTGTGAGAGGTTGGCCCAGTTTAGGAAGGTGGATGACTAAGAATCTCTTAAAAGAGCCTGGCAGAGTAGTGGCTTGTTCTAGTGTAACCTTTCAGTCGAAAAGGCTACCAGCGCGGTAACTCACCAATATAGTGACCACATTAAGCTTGGCTTAACCTGATTGGGTTGTTTAGAACAAATAGGATCACTAAAGCACAAATACCTCGTCTGTTTTTGTTTATTAATGAACTCGTAACATTTGCACATTTGCCATTCCTCAATTTAATTTCATAATACAGATCCATTAAGAAAGATTTTTATATTCAAGTAATTGCAGCCAAGTTACGGTCACATAGGTAAGCTTGTAATAAAATTACTTTCCTGTCAAAGTCGCGCTCAATAGAGCGCTATTGTAACGAAGTGGATCCATTAGGTACTAAAACTTTCTGAGACGAGGAAACACGCAAACAACGTTTCATGATTTTGTTTACTTTGCCTACACTTGTGCTCCATTACCAATAGATATTGGTTAAAACCCCACCACTATAACGCGTCAAAACTCGAAGGAACCCAAATTTAATAAAAATATACAAAATCAATGATAGCCATTGCATTATTGGGCCTTTTCCCGCCACTCACTTCGTCTGTTACAATTATGTTTTAAGCACTCCTTTTCTATAATAATTAATTAAAACACTACACAAACGAACGCTTCCTTTGTTGCAATTATTTCGTTTTAATTACTCGTTTCCTACAATAATAAATTAAAATGACCCTTTGAGTTGCCAGCTGCTGCCAATTCGCTCTAACGGTGTAATAAAATAGCAAAATAACTACAAGAAGATGAGGAATTCAATGAGATTATTGAAATGTGAGTTTATTTCCATATAATAGTCTTGATAAATCACAGCTTAATTTAATATGCTTAGTGTTAACGCAAATTATGTTGAATACCATAATAAATTGATTTATTCATGATTTTTAAGAAATGCGTTATAAATTATTGACTGCGTCAAAATAGACATCATTTTGCAATGATACGAAACTTTTTTGCTACCTAACCTTGAATAATGAGATTAATAGGAAATACAGTAAGAAATAATACTAACTCTAGGAGGGTAAATTGGTAGTATGCTGATAACGTTGCTCATAAACAAGAGTGGCTCTTGACAAGAGCACAGGTGATTGCTAGTTGCAGTTGGTAACTCAATACGTTGGTACTCCATATTCTGCCTTGGCATGCAAAAAACTACATTACAACACTGAATTATGTGTAGCACTCAGTTGGATTATGTCTTTACTACTTACTACTCATTTCTATTTCATTTACAAGAAGCTACCGAAACACCAAGCTTGCTTATATTACAGAACCTTCCCCGGTTCTTCTCTCGCCACTTTAATATCAGTGACGACAGAAATATGGAGTGGAATCTCTATATTATTGTCGCAACAATTTGTCATTTCCTGTCTCTTTGTAGTGTAGGAGAGAAGGTTTAAACTATTTACCCATTTCGCAGGTCGTTTCCCGCGCATAGTGCCTAACTTTTCCGAGAGATATGTTCTATCTTTGTAAAAGAAATCTGTCCTTGCGGAGTACCTACTGACAAATTTTCATGAAAATCGGTTGAGTATTTAATCATCAAAACAGGATAAGCTAACCAATAAACATCGATTATAGAGTTATGGATTACCACTTAATAATGTATGGCTAACTATTTACAGCGTACAGATGACTGATTATGGATTACGAATTATCGATTACAGGTTATTATGTAAGTATTACAAATTTACAGATTGTGAATTACGGACTACGGATTCCTGAATACGGATAACAAAAATACAAGCACAAAAATTGCTGATTACGGATTATGGATTACATTTTTACAATTTACGTATTGCGCATTACTGATTCCGGATTGCTTTTTACGGGTTACAGGGAACGGATAACTGGTGTACGTTGTGTTTACTTCTGGAAAACGATAAACCGAACAGAAATCATGGTACATTTCTTGCCACATTAATCCTTGTCACCATTAATTGTTATTACTTAGAACCAGTTACTTATTTTTTTTTTTAAATTTGGTAATTTTGTAATGTTGTCTCTAACCTAAAAATATCGTACTTATTTGAAGTCTGTGATTAACTGAACTGCCGCATATATATATATATATATATATATATTAATGTAGCCATTTTGTAGTTTGCTGTACCTTATATACTCAAAAGGTTTGTATACATTTAAAACCTTTTAGGTTTCATATGATTGACCTATATACTCCTTGGATTACTCTTTTCGTTTTTTTTTTGTTATTATGAGATTCTATAATATTTTTTTTAATTAAATACATCGGGTGGGTGTGAGAGGGCCACACGAGTTTCTTAGAGAAACGTTGTATTAGAAAAAAAACCGTTTTTACTACGAAGAAATAATATAAGGAAGAGTTACTGCTTTAAAAAAATGACCCAATAAAAGTCGTGCTAAATCAATAACATTGTTCACGCCGCTATGACTCAGCTGTCATAGTAGACGTTGCAGCACGCGCGTGGACCAAACCCTGCTTTCCTTCTGAAATTTAAACCAATCACCGAACATTTCTATTTGGAATCATACGTCGTTTTAGTTTGAAGGACCACTTTTGGTGTGGAATTTGTTCTGAGTTATGCTTCCTGACATTATTTCTTCGTAGGTTTTTACTCGTATTTATTTCATAAATATATTTATTTTATTTCATAATTTCAGAGAGCAAAATAACATATTCTCGAGAAGTCTAAGGAAAATTAGCTTTGCTTCCAGATTCGAAGGCGCATCTTAAGCCGTAGAAGATGGCACAACCGCTAGGCCATCGACGCCATCCGAGAATCGATTTCATTTTGTTAGTTGATTTACAACTGTCGTATGGGCACGATTGTGCATTGGCCTTGACAAGTTTTATACGATCGAAAAAAGAGTTTTAAACACGCTTCATACTGTATTGAGTTTTTTTTACCTATACTAGATTTAAATGAGTTGTTCTTTTATGTATACTCGTAATACAATCAGCTACATGATTTTGATGAAAACTATGAAAATGTTAGTGTAAAGTGAAAATTTTACGTTTGGTAGATTACGACTTAAATTTTCTTGGGACAACCTGTATTGTTTATTTGATTATCAAAAAACAATGTCGGTAATTTAAATGCATTGTGCGTCAACAACTTATTCAATGCCGCATTTTGTAGATCGGAATCAAACTACATGATGCATTTCGTAACACATTGAAACGTTCTTCTCGTGTCCTCAGATCTAGGCGATATACCGCTGTGACTGACGCTAATATCCAGTGCGATAAAACACCACTATACATATTTATATTATATTCATCACACATGCTCGTAAAGTGGCTCTTATTACATCGTGTTTAGGCTTGGAATCCAAGATTTAAAATACATGTGCATTTTATTTTACCATTACCGCACAACTACGTTATAAATTAACCTGAATGAATTAAATTTTGTTGCATGTTATATGCATGTAAATGAAGCAATCTTAATATACCCGAGTAATACTTTATTTTTAAACTACATTATTTAGCTTGACTTGTTAATACTAACAAAGAGTTTTTATTTGCATAGCTAAATACTACTACTAAACTACATACTTCCAACAAAAAAAATTGTATTACCTTTATGCATAAAATATAATAAATTTTAACAAATCGTTTATAATTTAGAATAAATTATGCAATAAATATAAAATATTCGCTTTATTGTATTTTATAATTTAAAGGTTACGATAATAATACATTACAGTCATGTTCTACAGTTATGAAATTAACAATCGAATATATAACTTAGTCTTTGATTTAAATTATTGAGTTTAGTTATGTTTAGTTGAATTATTTCGTATTTAACTAGGTATTTAAATTTAATTTACACCATTATTGTCAATTTGTCATCACATATATACCCAATTTATAATAATTATAATATTTGTCATTATATTGTCTGGGGGAGCACAGGACCCTACAACACAGGCTTCTTAGCTTAGCATAGGGTTCTGAGGCTTATCATTTTATATGGAATATTGATATTTTAATTATTGATGATGCATGTTTTGATATTTGATGTTGCCTTAAGTTTCTAAAAATCTTTATTCTTAAGTCTTTTGAATTTATGCTAATAAAATTTGAATTTGAATTTGACAGTCATACAGTCTGTTATTTCCTCGCATGTGTGATGTAAAACGTCGTATGACACGCGTTTGGGATGTTGATCATCACACACACTTGTTTCATAATGTAAGTACTATTAGTGGTTTACACATCCAAAAATCTAGTTAATAATAATAAGTCCATTACATTCCCTCTTTTGTTACGATGACCCACAAACTACCACGTAAGCCAATTTATGGTTGCTGGATAGGCTAGCCTAGGAGCAGTCCTTATTTTAGTTAGAAAACTATTGCTAGTTTTATCCATAATTCCCGCCCACCTACGAACTTATTTATAGTTCTTAGGCTGAGAGTCGCAGTGTTCACAGCGGTAAGCGCAGGTTACAGCACGTAAGTGATCGAGAGATTTCAAGTTGATATCACTAATCCTATGAATCGTAGCTGGTTCCCAAATAATAGTCAGCACTAATGTTAACGTTTTCAGACCGCTACATTGCCTCTGACAAGACCTTACGACTGATTATCGATACAATGCGACACGACTGACTTTAGTGATGCAGGCGAGTGTTATCGAGTGTGAGACAAAACTATGCAATATTAGAGAGAAAAATGTATATCCTCTGTCTACCGACAATCCGTGTCAGACGTCATGACCGCTAGGCCACTGAGGCATACCGTCCGAGCGGCGAACTTTCCATTTCATATATGGGGACCATATTTACCCTCTTATGGGGACTGTAGTGCCTCGAGTATCGAGTAGATAATAAACGAGTACGGGAGAGGGTAGACCGCTTCGTCTGCTCGTAAACATTCACAATTCCTCACTGCAGTTCATCCGTGGTGACCACGGAGCTTGCAACAGTGCCGAACTATCCAAAACTTAAGCAAAATATACATAACTATTCCTGTTTACAATCGTCTACACTAGAAGTAAAATAAATGAATATAAATCATCATCATCATCATCATCATCATCTCAGCCGTAGGACGTCCACTGCTGAACATAGGCCTCCCCCATGATTTTCCAAAGGGACCGGTTGGAAGCGGCCTGCATCTAACGTCGTCCTGCGACCTTCATCAGGTCGTCTGTCCACCGTGGCGGTGGACGAACTACGCTGCGCTTGCCGGTCCGTGGTCTCCAGTCCAAAACCTTTCGGCCCCATCGGCCATCTGTTCTGCGTGCTATGTGCCCTGCCCACTGCCACTTCAACTGGCTAATCTTCTGAGCTATGTCGGTGACTTTCGTTCTTCTACGGATCTCCTCATTTCTGTTTCGATCACGTAGAGAAACCCCGAGCATAGCCCTCTCCATAGCTCGTTGTGCGACTTTGAGCTTATCTATGAGGCTCATAGTAAGAAAATGAATAAAAGACTCCATTTAAGGGCAATGACGCACCTTCAGATGGTTCAATACTCAGTTCAATATGATTCAGACCCCGCCACGAGCCATCGTCTTATTAATTACCACAAAAAACTTTTGAATGATTCTTATCTTTAGAGTGAGTCATATCCAGAAACCGAATGAGGGCACAGTCATAGTATTCCGTGATTGTGTGGAAAAACCTAAATAAAATTAGGCAAAAGTTGTCATAAGAGGGTATCTTCTTAACATGACAGCATTCTCAGCATAATCAGCCCATTACGTTATGTGGGCCCGTACCGTTTTAGATACGAAATATCTAATAGAGTAGCAATTTGTAAAACTTGTTGTATAAAAAAACATTACACGTTAGTTTTCGAAAGCGTTTCTCTCGAGCGGGATTGTTTCAGCAAATAGAAAGTTTGAAATGGCGCTGTTTCTAGGTATAAGCTTTGCAAATCCACGCTTTGGTCTACTAGTGATATAAATTAGACATTATTCGTACGTAACGAATGTTACATACGAATTTTATATATTATGGTTGAGGGCCTTGCTGACATAGTTCTTTTTGCGGATGATACTTCTCTGATTTTTAAAGTAGATAGGAAAGATAGAGAACTAGTTCAAGTCAACAACGCGTTAACTATTGTTTCAAATTGGTTCGTCGCAAATAACCTGCTTCTCAACGCAAAGAAAACGAAATGTTTAAAATTTTCCATGCCTAATGTAAGACATATAGAGCCAAACGTATTACTCGACGGAAATAAATTGAAAATTGACAAGGCAATAGTCTTTCTAGGTATTAGCATAGACTCTAAATTACAATGGGGTCCTCATATTGATGCACTATCTGGAAGACTGAGCTCAGCTGCATATGCGGTTCATAAAATTAGGCAATTGACAGATATAGCTACTGCTCGACTGGTCTACTTTGCTTACTTCCACAGCATAATGTCATATGGTATCCTGCTGTGGGGGTCAGCGGCGGACATAGAGACAGTTTTTATATTGCAAAAGCGGGCAGTTCGAGCCATCTACGAAATGGGTCCCCGCGAATCCTTAAGACAAATGTTCAAAGAAATTAATATATTAACTCTTCCATCTTTGTATATCCTAGAAAATATAATGTACGTTCGTAAAAATATAAAGAAGTTTAGAATAAATAGTGATATGCATAATATTAATACTAGAAATAAGGATAGGATAGCTGTATCTAAATTTAGACTCACGAAAACTAAAAATAAGTCCTTCTTAGGCAATTGTGTACGTTTCTATAATAAAATCCCGAAATACATTACTGAGCTCACTGAAGGGAAATTCAAGTTACGTGTCAAAAATATACTAATGAAAAAAGCCTATTATAAATTGAGTCACTACTTAGAAGACAAAGATGCCTGGAAGCTTTCCACTTCTGCCTAATAGCCAACTATTGAATAAATTTGTTATTTTAATACTACTCATATGTAACCTCAATGTACAAAGACTTGAAAAAATAATGGCCCACGAGTTTCTTGCTGCTTCTTCTCGGCGGTGGTTCTTTTCCGAAGACAGCGGTAGAATCATTTAAAAATTTTTTGACGTTCATAAGAGTGTCTATGATGCCTAAACTGAATAAATAATTTTTGAATTTGAATTTGAATTTGAATTTGAATTTGAATTTGAATTTGAATTTGAATTTGAATATCTTCAGCCGTGCAATTATCTAATAATTCGTTGCGCTCGTCGACGAGCTCACCGATGTCAAATAATTTATAAGATATCGCCCTTGTACCTACATAAAGTTACTTTCGCAGAATCGCACTGCAGTTTCCACGGTTTACCTTACAGCCGTGCGATTCTCTAAGAGGATGCATCTTTGACAACATCCGTGACACAAATGACGAGAGAGAGAGACGAGAAACGTTGGAAAAACAGTCTTGTCTTGTCTTGTCAACAATACGATTACGCAATTACGCAATCTATCGTGCAAGGCCCTCTGTTTAAAATCGAGTAGTGTATCATCTTTACCGAACTATTTTATAGTGAATGTATATTCAAAGTCTAGTCTTTGTGATGTAACCATCCTAGACGTTTTATGAGTATATCGTCAACAAATAAAGTTATTAAATATCAAATATATTTCACTAAAAGCAACGTCCATGAACGTAACAGATCGGCCGTCAAGCGAAAACGAATCTTCAAAACCTGATATCCCTCAGTATCCAGCAAAAATGGCGGATCTAGTGCTAGATCGGTAAGATGATATCTAACCATTAGCGCTAGCTTGACTTATAGGTTCAATATTTCTAGCGTTAACGAACTTTTCCATTGAACGATCGAACCCATCCTCTCTGATCGGGTAGTAAAATGTGTACTGGGTATAAAAAAATAGTGGCACAATTTAGCAACGTGATTTTGTTTTGGCAAGCAGCTCATATTTTATACGTTTTTCCCTTTATCTCGAGTATGAGGACTCGTACATTTGTACGTTTGCCATTACTCGTTTGTTTACGTGAAGTCGCAGTCACAAATAAGTCTGTGTCTAAGTCAGTTCTAGTAAAGAGGTGGATGCATTACTAAAACATTCGAAGGCGATTAACGATGAAAACACTTATCGTGTGCAACTCGCTCTTTCAACCCAAAGTGGGTTGAGCGAGTTGCATGTGAGTTGCTTATTCTGTATACTTCCTGGTCTTCCTGGATGTTTGGATCTGGGTGTGCATATCCCTATATATATATATATATATATATATATATATATATATATATATAGGAAGAATTTATATGAGTCATCAGGTTACCATAATACAGGCTCTGCCTAGTTTCGACCGTGTAAGCCTGGGTTTTTAAAGAATAGGGTTACGGTAACCTCTGCATGTCGTAAGAGTCGACTAAAAGGGGACCCTAAGAGCTCGGGGTTATATTTGGGGGTGGGGCCCTAACTATCTCATCAACGAGCTCAAGGAAGACGGCATCATGATGTGGCAATTGACACCGTGCCATCTTTAGAAGAAGAAGAAGAGCAATATGTCTTTTTGGTCCCAGTGCGTTTATAAGGAGATCCTGGGGTCATCTATTAGACATCGAAGAAGGCCACCGAGGGGGTTTAGTGGAAAGTCTCACATAGCCCGGACGCTTCCCATAGTATCCGGGTATCTAATAAGATTTCCCCCTCATAAACAAAAAATAGGCTAGTTTGGGGCCTGAAAAACTCTGAAACTCTTCAAAATATGTATTTTCAACACGCGACATCCTCTGGAGACATCGACTCGCCGAGATGTAGTTATTGCGGTAGGGAGGGCAGGTCACACTGCAACTCTGTCATTTTCCACCGGAAGTTTTTTTTATGGGATAGTTTGGCAAACGAGCAAGCGGCTCAACTGATGGTAAGTGATATCGTCGCCCACGGAAATCCGCAATAACAGAGGTCTCGAGGATACGCTGCCGACCTTTGAGGAAGGATGATAGGAAGGAAGAGATAAAAGGGGCGAGGGTGTATGGGGAGGGGGAAGGAGAGGGAGAATAGGGAAGGGCGGAATCGGGCCTCCGGAATCTCCCAAAAACCGACGAAACGCAATAGCAAGCTATGTTACTTCACATCGTTGTTATGTGGGAGTGTAGTACTTCCCTGGTCGTGCCGGTCCATTCGGCTGATGAAGTGTCTAAATATTTATGTTGATTTCATCTTGAGTTTTATATTAGAGCAGTATTTAGTGAGGAGAGTTTGTTATTTAGTGTACCCTGTCCATAATAGTTGCATCCAAAGTTCTGTGCAGTGCGCAAGTCATTTCGAGACATTAGTGAGTATTAACGACCCTGAGTATTAACGACCCCGTTAGCGCAGTTGGTAGTGACTCTGCTTTCAAAGTGCAGGATCGTAGGTTCAATCCCTAGTCAATGTAAACATGTGTATGATAAACATATACGTTTTTTTCGGGTCACGGATGTTTCTAATAATATCAGTTTCCTTGCCTCCCACGACACAGGGAAGCCTAATATAGGTCTAGGTGTAAGTCTAGATGTAGCGACAAGCTGGTTGGCGCAGTGGTAGCAACCCTGCCTTCTGAGCCACGGATCCTGGGTTCGATCCTCGGATATGTCTCAAACACTTTGTATTCATGAGCATGTTTGTATGAGCCGTGTCTAGGTGTGTAAATGCATATAAGTATGTGTATCAGTCAGTAGGTTAAACTAACCAGAACCTAACCAGGTTATGGTTAGTTTGGGAGCATATAACTTCAAACTTCTAAAACGTATATATTTGTATCATAATTTGACCTGATTGAAACTTTCGCAAGTATTACACATTTTAATGTTATTTTGACGGTTTAGTACTAGCGCGAACTCAGCCGGGTGCGCAAGTAATCCATTTAGAAGTGGCCCGGACGGTCACGAAACCGTTCGAGATATTCGACTACGTACAGTCGAATATCTCGACCGAGTAAGTTAATCCGTCAAAATAACATAAAAAAATAATTTGACCTTTTACCAGTGAAGCAAGATTTTCTTTCGTATTAATAAAATTATATTTAGTAGTCGTGAGAGACCAATAAAAGTATGAAGCAGAAAGTTGCTATCAAACTTTCGTAGAATTTCTTTTCGCAAATTTTTGTTTAAGACGCGGTCCAACCCCAATTTTAAAATAATTTACGATGCTTTACGTAAGGTTGAAAATCGCTTGTTAGATTGGACGATGTAATGCGATAATGCATTAATTTTTTACGTTTTTTTTACATTTTTCAATATATACTAACACAATTGAAAAAACTGCTGGTTATTACTTTAGTACTATACGTTGGCTAAGTATTACTTGAAAAAAAATATAGTGTTATCGCTGAAAATTCGGAGAGTTTGGACGTGAAAGTTTATTTTTGCAGACCTATTTAGGATTTTTTTCTGCTGAAAGAGAGTTATATTTATGAATTCTATTCGGTTATTACTCTTTTCCTATTCTTTTTCTAACCTAAGTATTTTTTTCATAATATACTATCGATCTGTTTCGTTACACTAGATGTTTAAAAATTCTGCTTTTTCTTTAATCACGGTACGAGCGCGCCTTAAGCGTCAATTTGCAAAGGAAAACGCTACTTTGTGTATAGTAATTAATTTTGCTGCTCTGATTCATCTCAATAGTTATAAATGCAATGATTTTTGATAGATGGGAAGGGTGTATATTCGTTACTTATTTCACCTCAACTACTCAACCGATTTGATGAATATATAAATCTAAAATAATTTTTAACTTATACAATATCAACTTATACAATGGTTGTCTGGAAGGGATCGCTCTGAGCGATAAGACCGCCCATTGTGACACTTAATTTTAAGCTTTTCATTGTTGAGGTATGTTTTCTGTTATATTGTCATATTTCTTTGTTTTGTTGTACTTTATAATGTGGTGTTGCAACAAAGAGTTTATCTATCTATCTAATACACTTTATTAACACCAAAAAATACATTCTAACAATATTTATCATACAAGTATGTACAAACAGTGGTCTTATCGCTAATGTCGATCTCTTCCAGAATACTTTTGGATGAATAAAAATATTCTAACATAGCTACATACAGCTTTATTGTGTAAAAACGATGTCTATATATTACAACAACATAACGTTTTATAAATAATATATCATAGAACCTGGACGGCCGAGCTTTGTTCGATTTAGGTACGAATACTCGTAGCAACACATGTTCCGTGAGAATCTCATCACTGCGCTTCAGGATTTTACAATGCGACTGCGCCATCTAGTTTGAGCGCAACGAACAAACAGTTGTTTTCATTGCCTGAAAATACGGATAAGACGACGTTTTCTAAAAATGAAACCTAGGTACATCGATTTATCGCCCCTGAAACCTCCTGCATACTACATTTTACGAAAATCACTGGAGCCTTTTTCGAGTGCCAGACAATATATACAAGAATTTCTTGTTTAGCCCGTTGATTCGCGATTCGCCATATTTGGCCAATAATACAATAGATTTCCCAGAAATCAACCTACTTTTTCTGGAACTGCAACGTGTGTGGTTAAAGTATATTCCTATGAGACCGTTAATTTGACTGTGAGTCGCAGTTTTTATGGCACTTCGAATCCAAACCACAACCGCATACTACGTACTTTGACAAAATATACTACAATCGTAAGTACATACTGGCGAAAACCCATACCCTCAAAGTTTTCCACAAGATAAATCTGCGGTGTCTCCATGGAAAGACCTGTTAATTTCCAGCGGCATCTTAATTCCCAAGATCAAAGCGGACGACACTTTGTTACGTCACAGCAGTAAAGTTGATCGTAAAGCATCTGTCATCAACGCAGAGCTTGGTGTAATGAAAAATATAAAACACGGGTCACCGCACGAGACACTGTGACAATGTCAGTTTGAGATTATGGAAAATAAAGAAGGTGCCTTTTTACGAACTCATTTAATTAAAATTCACAACAGTCTTGTGGATAACTGAATTCATCCTAAGGATTACTTTAAAAAAATTACCAATAAACGGAACCGAAAAAGGATGAAATAACTTGTTCAAGTCGGACCCTGATAGTTTAAAAGTACCTATTACGACCACAATACTGTGAGCATGGTACTGACTTCGACAAGTTAACTCACACTTTTTAGAAGTCAGTTCCGTTTTTTGGTCATCATATTTTTTTAACTGTTTTTAATAGCCCTTGTTAATTACGGGATCGATTCACTGTCAATGATGATATCATCAAATCATTAAAATAGACCAAATACTTTCAGTAATTAATGGAGTGTAACTCAAAAACTGCTGGATTAAATTTGATGAAATTAAAACCGGAAGCAGTCAAGCAGTCAGTCAGAACAGATGCTTTCTTTATAAATACCTAAATACAATTACTGTAACTTTTTGGAAGTTAGAAAAAACTTAATAAATTGACGTTGTCGACGGAACCAAGACTTAATGTACTAATTAAAATTATATATATTATAGTTCTGCATACCTACTTAACTAAATACATTTTTCAATTTTAAAGAGACAAACATTTTCCTCATACGTAACTCGAACCAATAATTATTAGACTAGTTAGTAAAGTAGCACCAAATATTACGTTTTTTCGCTCTTAAAACAATTATGTACCACAAAAAGTATATTTCGAATACAAAATAAAGAAAGCATCATAAGAGGCCAGCAAATATTGATAAACTACAAGTCTAACTGAAACCACTCTGTTTGAGTGAACAACTGAAATAAAACAGACATCAATGCGATTTGTTTACAATACTCAAGAACATAAAACTTTACTAATTTTCACTAATAAACTTTTTAAGTCCTTGCGAAAAGACAATAGGACCGAGAAGTAACCAACCGCGTGCTCAATTTTCTATAATTTTGAAAGCAAAAAATATCGGTTTCCGATATCGTTTTGTGTAATGGAAACAAACAAGTTCCGTGCCCTTTCGTACTTTAGATCGAGCCAAGTTTATAAGTAAATTTGTTTAAGACCGAATTTATTACACGAGCTCAGGCGTCGAGTTGTGTTGATGATATCTAAACAATTTTCATTGTTTCTCCTTTTTATTGCATTAACGTGTTAAAATGTACAGTAGATATATAATCTTTAATTTTATATATACTAATTGATAATAATAGTAATGTACAAACATGTTTCCTTTTCTTGAGTGTTTCACCCTGTATTAGATGACGTAAAACACGCGCGTATATATCACCATAACTCAGCACTGGCTTTTGTTTAAGTACATACTTAAATTAAATGTACTAATGGAACAGCGTTATTATTTGCAAATAAAAATAGCAGAAGTTCTCATAATTAAACTAGAATTATTCTCGTTTCTTTCCGAGGAAAAAGGTGGAATACCAGCCAAGTTGTAGTCAAATGGTTTTTTTTGGAAATCTTGGAGAATGCAATAACTTTATTAAATCGACGGCTCTCGGAAGGAATTTCAACGGAACGGTAATTAATTTTCATTAAGAGCCAACGGAGGGGACGGGTTGCTTTTGACGTTCGGCAAATTGTGTAGGTCTTAACTTTGGTCGATGTTTATGGGTTTTATTTTGTACTTTGCCAAAGAAATTGGACCAAGCGAGACGGGCGAAGCAAATTGCTCAATTTTATAAAATATTAGATTCCAGTTTTATTGAAGATTTGATTGAAGAAACTATCATAGTACCATCTTTCCCTCAGGCAGTCTTTACTGTGTCCATGTGAGACGAATGGAACAGTTCAGTTACTAACCTTGGAATTGTATAATGACATATTTATTTATCTTAAAGCCGGTTTCAGTGCTCGACCGACTGTCGGTGCGTACCATCGGTCATGACGATACGCATAACCGACGTTCTTCGTACGCAGTGCGTACTATTCAACGCGTGCGTAATGTCGGTCGAGCACTGTAACTACTTGTGAGTTTTCATACAAATGACAAGCGCGACCGATGTAATTGACGTTCGGTCGAGCACTGAAACCGGCCTAAAGGGTGACCATTCACAGAGCTACATAAAGAAGTTAAAATCAAGTAAACATTCAAACACATTCGCGAAATTTCTGTGGAATATTTGTCGTTCGAAAGGAATAGTTTGTAAGACGTCGCCGTTAACCAAACACTCGTATCTGCTGAGGTGAATGTCTGTTTGAACAGACGAGCAAGGTAATGGAGTCTAGTAATGGACCATTTAGGAATGTTTGCGCAAAGTCATATTATAGACTGTGTTAAGTATTTCAATATTAGCTAAATGTCTAGCTATTAGCAATATCTGACCTACTTAATAGTAATTATAGTAGCAAACATGTAGAACATACATAAAATAACGCTCATTTCTTGCATGTGTTCCATTTGATCATTTCGATCCTGGCATAGGTAATTCTTCTAAATCATTTACTCTCACTGTATCCTTCATACTTGCTCGTCGGTTTAGAGTAGGTACACCCGCGACCTGTCCTTTGTCTAGGGCGTCCTCAATTTGATGGAAATACATACACTGAGGATTTATTAATGTATGACTTAGGTCTTCCCTTTCAACTTGACACATTCACGCTCTTTCTGAATGCTTGTTTTGCTGTAGTTTTTTTATTATCTATACTTTCTCAATGCCCAGACCATCGCAACATACCTTCCATATATCTGCATCACACTTTCACTATGTTTCTAACAGATAGAAAACATCCTAATTTCAATAACAACTATTTTACATTTGACGTTAAAGCAAGTTATTTTTCATTCATATAGTGTATCAAGTGTATGGTCTTGATGATACACATAGCGTAAAAGGTAGCGTCTCAGCTCATTTTTACCGCATTGGCTGTCCCTGGCCTGGACACGGACAGAAGAAAGAATTTAGGCAATAATCTACCAGGCGGGACCAGTTCGCTTTGGAGGATAAGCTTATGTGAAGGCCACCTTAGTGTGAGACTTTTCAGACCACCTCATTACCTTCGACGTGGCCACACATATCGAAATTCTTGGAATTGGAGTATGAATTCCAAGAAAACTATTGTATTATTGGCCAAACATGGCGACTGGCGAAACTACGGGAATACTGCGTTGTTTTGACTGATGGTGCCCTGCAAAGCAAAGAAGTGCACCGTTCACAATAATTTTTTATAAAGACTTTATCAAGTGCTAGTGTTTGAGTACTATCTCACTTGATGGTCAGTGATGATGCGGTCATCACTGAAAGTGGTATCACACTAGACATAGAATAGCGACTGGATCTCAAGAACAGCTGCCCGGAACACAGACAGGTTTTCAAACATGAGGGTATCTATCTACCTATATTTATTATTATTATGGTTGTTTTCTCAAGAACTACATAATGTATTTCATGGATGTAATGTAAATCTAAGCTTAAGATTACGTTATATTCATTACTGGACTAATTTAAATTAATTCTATTTTGAAGCCATACATTGTAGCTGTAGATAAAGTGCTTCCTATAATTTTATGAAGACACAATGGTTCCGGGGTCTGAGTGAGATACTGCTGAATACTGGGTAAATCGCTATAAAATTAATGACGTTATGTGATGTTGACATCATTATTGAAGTAGCGGTGATATCACTTTGTAATCTAGAAGATATGGGCCAGGTGTAATGACCAAAGTGGTAATACTAGTCAACAATGTACGTAGAGTGACCTAGAAGCCTAAAGTACTCGTAGTATACTAAATATCTTTGTCTCAGCATTTGCTTTTTTTATATTGATTAGATATAGTACATTGGTTTTTCCATATTTCTACTGAAAACTTTCGAATTCGAGACTCACTTCTTCATTTTCATGAAGGACTATTCAATGAGGAAACAAAACATTCAAACAAACATACTGCAAAGTGAGATCCGTTTGTTTTTTCCTAGTTCTGCATTTTATCAAACAATTGTTAATATTTATGTACGTATATAACATATATCAACGCAGATCTAAACCGCTAGGTTTACAAACTTAAAACTATTGTAAACATCTAGTCTAGGATCGGTACTTGTAAATTTCACCCCTAAAGGGGTGAAGCGAGCGAAACCGCTGGCGGGTCAGCTTGTAAAATGGCATATAATTCACTCGCCAAATTTAACATTGTAAACATATTTAATTTCTAAATGTACCTAAAATCGAGAACGAAAGATTTTCCAATGTGTTTGATTTTATGGGTCTTTCCATAAAACAGCAGTTAACCTACATTCACCCTTTGTTATAACAATAAGGAAAAGCTTTTTAATCAAGTAAAAAAGCCTATTCAATTGTGAAGGAATGGAAAGCTTAAAAATTAGATTGCGGCTCCACAAGTGGTTCGAGTAATTTTCTTTCTGATGGCCTCTATTAGATTAGCGATCTGCTTCTGGTTAGCTCCGAATAATAAAGGACATCAAGTTTGTGAAAGTACGCTGGCTAGTTGGAAGCAATTATGCCTTCACCAGAAAAAGGAAATATATGCATTATTATAAGAAATATACATAATTTATTCGTGATTTTTTGTAATATTGCAATATAAATCTATAGGTACTTCATATATCTGTTTCAGTACAGTAAAATGTAATGTATATTATGTTGGCCGGTAAGAGACAGATAAGATTTGAAGAAGTAATTACATCAGCTTTGAATAATACTGCTGACTGGTTAAAATTTAATAACCTAAGATTAAATTTATATAAGATCAACATAATGTCATTTCTAATAATTGGGAATACAAAATTAACATAAAAAATTAACAATATTAATAAAGACATTATTATATATATTAATAAAAATATAGGGTAAGGTCTTGAATCGAGTCACCTGAATTTAGGGGGCGAGGGGGGAGGGGAGGGGGGGAGGGGGAGGGAGGGGAACCCCCCCACCATTTTTCCCTGCCGGAATCGCGTAGTTTTTTTTAAATTTAATATCAAAGATCAATTTTTCTACTCTATTTAAACACTTTTACACTTAACTTTGGGGGAGGGGGAGTGGGTAGGAGGGGGGTTGGGGGCAGGGAACCCCCCCCTACCATTTCCCCCTGCCGGAACCGCGTAGTTTTTTTTTAAATTTAATATCAAAGATAATTTTGTCTACTCTACTAACACTTTTACACCTAAATTTAGGGGGGGGGGGGAAGAGAGAGGGGGGGGGGTCAGAGTTGGATTCGTCACTAATTTCGACCTAACCGGTCTGACTTGGACTCCGGGTGGGCTCCCGCCAGAAGCTCTAGCGGTCGCCCCTGAACGTTGCTTCGCCACACTCAGCCTTCGTTCAGGGCCTCCCTTGAGCTTCTGGCTCCCGCATTATTTATAAACACTCTAGGGGTAGTAGCCACAAGAATAGGTGGAGTCGGGGTGCTCTGTGTCGGTTTTCTGACTACTTTCAACCTAACCGGTCTGAGTTGGTCTCTGGGTGGGTAAGGGAGGAAAATAATTTTCACAAAACTATGTAGGAGTATTTATTTTATTTTGTAAACATAGTTAATTACATTGATCAACTCGACAAAGGGATCTTTTTTCTGCTTGAATAGATCTCGCTTCCACAAATATTCAACTATAGCATCACTAAAATCACACGGATTATTATAATTGTCTTTTTTAAAAAACCTTTTCACTGCTCTCCATTGAGATTCGATTCTCTGGGTATGGACCCCATCTGGGGCCACAAATGGATTATCTGGGTCCGAATGGTTGACTTTCTTATGGATGTACCCATGGTCAGCTAGGCAGTCATAAGCCTTCCAGCAATCGGTGTGTATAATGGTGCCTTTTTCTATATTTTTTTCAATTAAAGGCACCAACACCTCAGCTGAGCGGCAATTATCTGGGCAAACTTCTAATCTAAGATCTTCGGACCCATCTTCAATCATTCCTAGAACCCAATGGCCCTCAATATGGCGTCCTGCAACAATAACAAAAAAAAATTATTAACTTTAGTTTCTACTTAATAAAACAGTTTCTGGGTGGTAAAAAGAAATAACATTAACCTAGTGAAATCTTAATTAATTACCTTTATTATATTTTCTCTTTCCAAACTTTGACTCGTCTATCTGGACGATTCTCCCAGGGCCTCCAATCTTTCCTTTATTTTCATTGTTTTCCAATTTGAATATCACCACTGCTTCACGGCAGTAGTTAAACCAGTCGCTGATGGTGGTTCGGCTAAGGCATTGTTTATTTTTTGATTTATATGGATCCTCATTTATTGTCATATTGTAGCTCCATTTATGGGCGAAAGCGTAAATTAAATAAAAAACATGCACCAATGGTACATGAATGTTTTCGAAAAAGGTACCGTTGGTTCTTGATACTTTCGATTTTTGTTTGCATTGCCCTTTAGTGCACACCCATGAACCAAAAGTTTTATTGGTTGACTTGGCCAGATGCATGGGTTTAAGATGCGTGCGACACAGTTTTTCAGTAGATATCATATCCTTGTCTTCAGCAAATTGCACACACTGTTCAGTGGATCCCAAGCATCGAATAACCTTAGCCAAATTCCACATATTCACAACTTCGTCCGTGTAGAAATGACGTCCAGCAGAGCGTCGGGATTCAGCTTCCGTCCCGGTAACCCCGGAACTTGTTGACGGCACGGGTTCTGTGCCTGAGGGCGCTTCTCTAGAAGCCATAGCTCGCCAAAAACGATCGGTGTCCAGTAAGCTAGCAAAAGTCGTCCAAAGTAGCGATCCAACGGTGTCCAGTGAGTAAGCCAAGGTTGTACGGGGAAGAAATCCAATCGGTGTCCAAGAGAGAAGCCAAGTCGTCGAAAAATCGTAGAAAAAAACAGAGGAGCACATTCACGAAAACTCGAAAGCAACGGAATAATGCGAATCGTGTATGTCAAATCAACGTCACATACGTCAAACACCACAAACCTCAAAAATAGCGATCAAAACGTTTCGTTTCACGAACATAAACATTCACAGACGTTAAAATTTATGCAATATTTCCTGATATTGCGTTCCGTTTCACGCATCCGCATGTTTTTCGTGTGAAATTACAGAAACTTTAAATATTAATTTAAAATACTTTCGCGTAACTCCGGCAGCCAAAATCGAATTGGGAGGGTCAAGACAAAGCCCCTTGACCATTCCACAGTAGCAGAATCCTCAAATTCAGGCGACTCGATTCAAGACCCGACCCAAAATATATATATCAATGACAAAATTTTAGGAACTGACAATCGATTGTAACCTCAAATTGAAAATGCATGCACAGTGCAACTTAGTAGTTATTCATATGCACTATACGAGTACATGTTGTCAAAGGCTGTAGGTCGACCAACAGACTAGTGTATGACGCCATCGTAACATCTACGGTATGGGATATTTTTTTTGCAGGAACTGTTCAGAGAGGGCAACGATATTTAAAGCCCAAAAGAAGTGTGTTAGATATATATCTGTCTGTCATTTGCACACCACTAATTTATGTAAGCCTTATTTTAGATAGCTATAGTAGAATAGTAGCCAAGGGCTGTAAGGCATCAATCAATTGCACCCTCGAACTATAGGCGCCCTTGCTGCGCTCGTGCGCCTAAATATCTCGGGCTGCAATTGATGCTTACACCCGAGCTTACTACTCTGCTTTACATCTCGATTGTGAGGTAAGTAGAAAAAAACCGGCATTACAAAAATAAAATTGATGACTATTATACTCATACGAAGACAAGGCTGAATAGCGAAGCGACCTCTTTTGTCATTGGGCTGAATGCATGATGTCTATTGCCAGTATGACGGTTAGATGTACGCGAACTTTTTAAAAAGTGTGAAGTGTTTTTTTTAATTACTTACCGCTCTAGGGCTTTTCTAGCTACATTATTACCCTAGAGCGCTAATTGGTCACCTACAAGCCCCATTTGGGGGTAATAAGGACCTACTTACCGAATATGAGAGATGTAAAATTTATTGACATTTCTCTATTAACCACAAATGACATTTCTGTATTAACCACACACATTACAGTTCCTGGAAAAGTAGGTTGATTTCTGCGAAATCTATTGTATTGTTGGCCAAATATGGCGAATCGCGAGTGAACGGGATAACCCGTTCATGAAGTGGTATTATTTACCTGAAATAATTTGAATCTTTTTAAAAACCTCAGAAGCGAACGACACAAAAAAAACTGGACACTTATTCACACCACCACTGTTCATGGCAACAGCGTGTTTGGTATGATCCCTAGGTTATACAATCACCTACCTAAATTGATACTGGAATCAGAGTGTGATACGCTGTAATTTCAGTATCAATTTAGGATGAAATTAAGAAAATGGTTTAAGGTTTATATTAACATCAATGGGTTCAATTCGTTGATATCGAAATGTTATTACACTATTTAAGTTAAATTAAAATGTACTATGATGGATAATAAATGTCTAATGTATGTAATATATTAAAATGTATGGAGTTAAAAATAGACGAACATTTGTTATATACACTAAGGAATTGGCGATAAAAAAAGTAAAAAGACAAGCCCGCTGAGTTTCTTTCCGGATCTTCTCAGTCGTGGTCGCGTTCCGATCCGGTTGTCGATTATGAAATATAAATGTAATATGACAATATGTAAGTGCCCCCGTAGGTCTATACAGAATAAACGATTTCATATAATTTCATGAATAATGCAATGTACTCGTAATATGTATTAATCTGACATAACTTACTGAATTATTGACATGTATGACTAACAATTAAACTTAGAAAACATCGCAATTTCAACCGGGAAGATGGATTTAGGTTAGCGGCGTCGTGGAATCCCGTAGTGAGCAAGTGTACAAACCGTGGTGTAGGTACTAGGACATTTACCGATGTTGACAGTCAGTGTTGTGTCACAGAATAATAAGAACAAGTTGTGTGTCGTAGTGACAGCCCTGCGATTTTTCAAGTTCAAGATCAAGTGAGGGTAGGAGAACAAAACACCCGCTCTTCTCGCCGGACTCACCCGCAGTTTTCAGTCAGCTCGTGACCACGGCCATTGTAACATGGTCGAAACGTCGAGCGACAGGTACATATTTTTACCTATATTAAATAATACGTGATAAGTCCCAATAAACATTTAAAACGACAATTAAACTGATTAATTATCATGTTAATTATATTGTTCAGTTATTCTTAAATCCAGGCATAATATTTGCACATAAGTAATCTAACATCAATCCGTATGCATAATAAAATCAACCTAACTTTGGCATGCCATTATGCTGGAATATGGAGTACTCCTATTTTATTGAACATCTTAGACATTGCATATTTATACCCGTGTTCATGCAAATAAATAACTTTGAATTTGAATTGGTAATTACAATATGTCATTTTGGTTTTTATTCTCCTTTTACCTATAAATCAATTTTCATCTAAAACAATTTTACCGTCGTATAGTAAGTAAAAAATATTTATTGACCTCGCGTTTTTCAACAAAATTAGAACTCCGAGTAAATTAAGTTGTCCTTGGTACTATCGATAGGACTGCGGGTAGTTTGATTTGCACGTGGTTCAATTGATAGAACCAGAGGCAAAAAAATTACCCATGGATCGACCAGTTGAACTCCGCAATTGAACCACGGCAACAAATGAATTGTACGGTAACAAAATGTAATGTCGTTCTGGGACATTTTGTTTTCACAGTGTGAGATTTAGAGAATTAGATTCCCTAAAACAACACGGAAGATTTTGTGCATATGAATTTTTATTATTTTCCTCGGAGCAAATTGTCTGTTCATCATTTTGTTTTATTCGTAATGTTTCGAATTCTATTATAAAGACAAGAAAGTAGTAAAAGTTATGGTGGCAGTACATCCCCGGAAGAGCAAAACGAACGTTTTGCAGCTTTTAATGGTACGTGACGTTAAAGTGTCAATAATTTAATATGCGTATTGTAATGTAATGGTTACTTACATTGGAAGAATACCTAGCTGAAGGCCTAGCTAGCTAACTAAAAAATAAAAAAGGAACATCAGAAATATAAATAAAGTTATAATAATAAGTATTACATGACCTGGCGGATAACACTTCACCACAAGTCCACACACACACGTTCCATCAAAGGTGCCAGTTAGCTTCTTGCTTTATCGAAGGCTTCAGTTCTGGGCTCAGAGAACACGGAATACCCCCAATAGCTTGTTTTATATATCAGGGCGAGAGTATTCATCAAACCAACACCCTCGATTTGTTATTAATTAATACATATGAAAATATCTTATCCAAGTCTTGACTTCAGCAATGTAATTGACGATATCCAGAGTGACACGTCGGGTGCAAATCACTATTTCACCAACTTCAACACCTCATCGTCAACTAACGTTTCCAGGAAATATAATTATTTCGTGTCTCGGCACACCAAATTGGAATCTACCTATAATCTTTTTTTTAATCGGACGTAATCCGTGATCCAATCCTCTCTCTTCCCAAAATCAAAATTAAAATTCATGACGTCTCCATTGTGTCATTCCATCATGGTTCTCCTTTTTTAAAGTTTGTCATGTTGCAGCTTAATAAAGAAATAGTTTTTAAATAAGCACACAATAAGGATTTAATGCAATGAAATATGATCATGAAATTATATTACAATATTTATCTCACGAGTCACGAGTTTTATAAACAAAAACAGTTTGAATCGGATTTCGGAGCATATAGCTAAAATATTATGATTTAGTACATGGTTAAAAGATGTGTACTCAAGTTACTTAATATTTCTCTTCTAATATCTACAGAATAATAATATAGACTCGTTTTTTCATATCATAAAAAGTCTACACACTTCTAAGGCAAGTTGCAACAACTGCAGCCTGCGACTAACTTTTACATTTAAACTTTGCTGTTCCCGACGGAAAGAGCGAAGTTTACTGCAGAAGTTGATATCTTCACCTGAACGTGAACGCGTCTAGCCGTGTTACGCAAATTGAAATTAGGTTTACGTGTTCTGTATAAACCGACGTACTTATAACCTTGAACATATTGGGAATAAAGTATGAAATTCCCATTTCGTATTGAACATTTAAACAATTCTTTTTCTAGGTTTAGATATATTTATTTATTCAGAATATTTACCCTCGTTATCTATACATTTCTGCCATCTAATCCGAAGATCATTCAAATCTTTGCGATAGAACTCTGGGGACCTGGACTCCACAAACTGTGTGAAGGCAATTTGTACTGCTTCATGGGAAGAAAACTAGGGTTGGCTTTAAAATCGTGACCCCTGAATTTGGTGAAACAAAAACTGTGGGTGGGTTGAAGGGGTTTGTATAAAGCGTATTTACAACATTTTAGCTGCCGGAGACACGCCAAAATAGTCTAAATAGTTTTTTAAAGTTTCAATAAAACACCGTAATTTTGATAGTGACAGGTGACATAAATGACATTAATGCGTAAAACGAAACGTTTCTAGGTAACTTTTAGCCTTTTTTGACATGTACGTTGTATGTAATTTCTTGAAACGGAACGCAAACATCGAAGATAGCGTAATGTCACTGTCGGAATACTCGCGTCATTCCGTTACTTCCGAGTGTACGTGAATGTTTTCTCCTGTTTTTCTGCGCTTTCTTTTGATATCTCAACGACTTTGCTACGATTTTGGACTCCGATTTTGCTGCTTTACTGTACGACACCTGCTTGCTCACTGGACACTGCGATTGCCTTTGGAAGATTTGATAACTGGTACCAGCTCGACGTGCTCATTAGTCATCGCGATGGCGTCTCCTGTGCCTGGACCTTCATCAAGGGCGGACTTTGTAGATGACGGACCCGTTTCGGACCGGCATTTGTACACGGAGGAAGTTGTACAAATGTGGAGCCTACCCAAAGTTGTGCGCGAATTGGGAACCATTGACCAGTGTCTAAAATTCGCTGAAGAAAACAACATGGTGCAACGCCAAAAAATGTGCCGCACGCATCGCACGCCTATGCGTTTATCGAAAACAAACAAATCGTTTGGGGCTTGGGTGTGCACCAAAGGCCAGTGCAAACAAAAAGGGAAAATATTCCGAAACACTGGGATATTTTTTGAAAATGGCAAGATCGACAAAAGACATGTATTTTATCTCATATATGCATTTGCCCACAAATGGACTTTTGACTCGGCAAGAAACGAAGACCCTCTAAAAGAAGAGAAACAACAGTGCCTGAGTACTTCAACATTAAGTGATTGGTACAACTACTGTCGAGAGTGTGTAGTTATTTACCAACTTGAAAGAAATGAATATGTGGGCAAGATTGGAGGACCTGGAAGAACTGTACAAATAGATGAATCAAAATTTGGAAAGAGGAAGTTTAACCGAGGATGCCACATAGAGGGACATTGGGTCCTCGGAATGATTGAAGACGGGTCAGAGGATCTTCGATTAGAAGTGTGCCCAGACAATGTACGCTCTGCTGAAGTGCTGGTGCCTTTAATTAAAAAACATGTGGAAGAAGGCACCACCATCCACACTGACTGCTGGAGAGCATATGATTGTCTGGCAGAAAATGGTTACATCCATAAAAAGGTGAATCACTCTGACCCGGACAATCCTTTTTTAAGTAGTGATGGGACTCATACTCAACGCATCGAGTCCCAATGGAGAGCAGTGAAACGTTATTTAAAAAAAGACAATTATATTAATACTGAAAATTTCAATAACTCCATCATAGAGTATTTATGGAGAAGAAATGTGACTAAAAATAAAAAAGACCCATTCATCGAAACTATAAATGCTATAAATTATGTCTATAAAATATAAGTTCTAAAAATAACAAATTGTTTTTAAATTTTAATTATCAGACCCATACTAGTAGGAATGTGTGCACAATAGTATATTAGTACCTAATGAATTGGCAATGTCACTTGTCTGTGACTAACCTATAGGTTAGGTTAGGTTTGAACTGTGACCCACCAGGCGCGAGCCGAGCGAGCGCAGCGAGCGTGCCGCGGCAGCGGCCGGCGAGCGCTTCATCAAACTACTTTTGTACCAAATTTGTGCACAATAGTATATCAGTAGCTATCTAATGAATTGGCAAAGTCACATGTCTGTGACATACCTATAGGTTAGTTATAGTTAGTTAGAATAGGTCGAAGTCAGTGACAGAACCGACTCATAGCACTCCGATTTCAAGCAGTCTTGTCGGATTGCAGAGCCGACGCGGTAGTAGATCTAAATGCAGTACTTAACCTCAAATTTGGCTATCGAGGAAAAATGCTAGTTGGTTAGGGCGAGATCCGGCAAGTATGGAGGATGACGAATGGTTTCTAACTGCATGTCTTATAGTTTTAAAACTTATTGTCGTGCAGTGTGAAGCCTTGCATTGTCATGAAGCAATAATGAGGACCAATTGACAAGTGGGGGCTGTTTTATTGCGAGTTTCGCCATCATTGTTTGGAGTTCTGCACAGTACACATCTGCTGTTAATGCCTGACCGGATCTGAGGAACATATACTGAATTACACGATGAAATGACCACCAAACCGTTAATATCATTTTCTATGGATAAGCTTAGCTTTAGGGCATTATTGTGGCGTTTGACCGGGGATCAACGTTGTTCGCTTGCGATTATCGTATAAAATCCACTTATTATTTATGGCTTAAATTGATTATACTTTACAAGTACTATTTTAATCAGCTGGGAACACTATAAAATTCTTGAAAAGATCTGTCAGTTTTCAAACGATTTTGTAAAAACTCATACCTTCGCAATATTGCATATAAAAATTATCTATGTGTTAATTTAACTAATTATAAACGCTGTTTCAATTTAAATAACTTCATTTAGTACTATGCCTACAAAACTGCTCAGCACCGTACTTAGCGACGTTATTTAAATTTAAGTACGTATAAGGGCTTAAATGTACATTACACTAGAGAGAATAGGACAATGTAAATAACCATGTCTTCAGTTGACATTGACAAGTGCAGTTGTGCAGTGTCATACATGAAACTGTACAACTCATCAGTCATCACTGCTAGTCTGCCAGTCTCATAACCAATGAAAAAAAATGTGGGTTATCAGTTTAACATTCACTGAAAAATACTGTTTCCATTTTACATCTCGTAAAAGTAAAAGCAGGAAGCGACAGATCATAATTAAAGGGTTGCAAACATCACCTTCCGGCTTACTTCACATTTTTAACAACCTACAAAAATGATGTGACCGCAGCGGCGCAAAAAGAACAAAGAGCACATTCGTGCGGACTCGCATCATAAAACCGAGCGCTGCAAAAAAGCGGACGTGTTGGAGGGTAGTTACACACTGGCATACATTTTTAACGCGCAAGCCCGGTGCTATCTTTATGCGGTCATGGGCGGCCGGCAACACATATTCCGAATGTTTTGATCTTATCGCTTGATGAAAAAATTAATGCGCCTACTAAATGCTCTTACTTGAGCTGATTAATTTATTATATTTTAGTAACGTTAGCAGTCATATCTCCCTGGGACGATTGAGCTGAAGACTTTAATCGCCATATTTATGCGTATTTAGCCATAATGACATGTTTGGGGTTCTGACTTTTTGCCCGTGGCCGACAGCTCACGCCCTACCCAAATTTTGGTTAAGGCGATGGGAGACCGAAACGCTGGCGCCTACTTTGGGCATAATAGCATTGTATTTATTTTTAAAAACACTATTGCATTGAAACTTTATGAGGGAGTGGTGCGCGGAAAGTGGGAGGGATAAGTACCCTGATTAATTTCATATATGTATGTGGCTAAGGAGCGCGGGTTCACGGGTGCGCTACAGAACTCCGTGTTAAGGCGCGGGCCAATACTAATTTTAAAACAATTTCCGATGATTTACATAAGGTTCACAATTGCTTATCAGATTGGACGATGTAATGTGAAAACGCAATTGTATACGTGCTAATACTTTTTATATTTATTTCATACAATCAATGATTAAATTTAAATGATAAAGGATTCCATAGTTCACCATTTCCATAGTAAATTTCATTGATAATTCGAATATGATACATTCATTGATATATATTTGCCCATAATTTAATAAAAATGCTTTTCCTACGAAGCACGTAAGAAAAATTGCAAAATTTAGGGAATGTTGACGATTTTTTATATCGAGCCAAGGCTCCCGTACTTCATAAGAACGTATATTCAATTTACACTACACGCTTTTTTCAAACTTCGGTTATTTGGTTTAAGTGTCGAAAAACTAAGTTTTCGCAAAGTCGAATCATGAAATTTGATCTAAATCTACAGTCATTTCGTCTTAAAAAATATTACAAAAATGGCGATTCGCGCACTGTTGTTCGTCGTTTATTACGTTCTGAGTTCACCCCTGAGCTATCATCACATTAAGTATGTACTGTAAGTAATTATGGTGATTATGAAATTTGAAAAACTCAAACGTAATTTCCTGTTTGCGAGCATTGCGAGCAGCGGCCCCTGAAACGTGAGACAATTTGTGCTAATTTAGTAGAGTTTTATTACTTTCATACGCTTTCGGGAGCACGGTGTTCAACAAATTAAATAAAACAAAAAAAAATGTATTTAAATATTTTAAATTTGGACTTTTGTGCCTTTATTAATAAACGTTGCGTAAACCTATATTAGGCGTAACATGCTTTGTCTTGCTTTCACGCGTGACATTTACTACAAGCGAAAAAATGACAGATAGATGTTTTAACTACTCCGGGTATAAGCCAAGTTTATTAATCTGTTGGGATCAGCAACCCTCATTCGAGGCAAGTTTCATTCATAAATCTATTGTTATTTTTTGCGCTGATGCGGACGGGTTAATAAGGCCGTTGGAGTATAAACAAGTACATAATCAAATTCTGTTAGATTTCAAAATAAACGCAGAAGAATAAAATAAAACGCATTCATAATATAATAGATAGATAGAATTGATAACACTTTAATAATAAACCACAAAACATTTATAGCTTATATTTTCTAGTGGTTTTCTGATTGCACTTTTATTTTGATAGCTCACTAGATAGATTATAATCTATCTAGTGAGCTATCAAAATAAAAGTGCAATCAGAAAACTAGGCTAGAGGCTCACTAGATAGATTATAATCTATCTAGTGAGCTATCAAAATAAAAGTGCAATCAGAAAACTAGGCTAGAGACTCACTAGATAGATTATAATCTATCTAGTGAGCTATCAAAATAAAAGTGCAATCAGAAAACTAGACTAGAGGCTCACTAGATAGATTATAATCTATCTAGTGAGCTATCAAAATAAAAGTGCAATCAGAAAACTAGGCTAGAGACTCACTAGATAGATTATAATCTATCTAGTGAGCTATCAAAATAAATGTGCAATCAGAAAACTAGACTAGAGGCTCACTAGATAGATTATAATCTATCTAGTGAGCTATCAAAATAAAAGTGCAATCAGAAAACTAGACTAGAGGCTCACTAGATAGATTATAATCTATCTAGTGAGCTATCAAAATAAAAGTGCAATCAGAAAACTAGGCTAGAGACTCACTAGATAGATTATAATCTATCTAGTGAGCTATCAAAATAAAAGTGCAATCAGAAAACTAGGCTAGAGACTCACTAGATAGATTATAATCTATCTAGTGAGCTATCAAAATAAAAGTGCAATCAGAAAACTAGACTAGAGGCTCACTAGATAGATTATAATCTATCTAGTGAGCTATCAAAATAAAAGTGCAATCAGAAAACTAGACTAGAGGCTCACTAGATAGATTATAATCTATCTAGTGAGCTATCAAAATAAAAGTGCAATCAGAAAACTAGACTAGAGGCTCACTAGATAGATTATAATCTATCTAGTGAGCTATCAAAATAAAAGTGCAATAAGAAAACTAGACTAGAGGCTCACTAGATAGATTATAATCTATCTAGTGAGCTATCAAAATAAAAGTGCAATCAGAAAACTAGGCTAGAGACTCACTAGATAGATTATAATCTATCTAGTGAGCTATCAAAATAAAAGTGCAATCAGAAAACTAGACTAGAGGCTCACTAGATAGATTATAATCTATCTAGTGAGCTATCTAAATAAAAGTGCAATCAGAAAACTAGACTAGAGGCTCACTAGATAGATTATAATCTATCTAGTGAGCTATCAAAATAAAAGTGCAATCAGAAAACTAGACTAGAGGCTCACTAGATAGATTATAATCTATCTAGTGAGCTATCAAAATAAAAGTGCAATCAGAAAACTAGACTAGAGGCTCACTAGATAGATTATAATCTATCTAGTGAGCTATCAAAATAAAAGTGCAATCAGAAAACTAGACTAGAGGCTCACTAGATAGATTATAATCTATCTAGTGAGCTATCAAAATAAAAGTGCAATCAGAAAACTAGACTAGAGGCTCACTAGATAGATTATAATCTATCTAGTGAGCTATCAAAATAAAAGTGCAATCAGAAAACTAGACTAGAGGCTCACTAGATAGATTATAATCTATCTAGTGAGCTATCAAAATAAAAGTGCAATCAGAAAACTAGACTAGAGGCTCACTAGATAGATTATAATCTATCTAGTGAGCTATCAAAATAAAAGTGCAATCAGAAAACTAGACTAGAGGCTCACTAGATAGATTATAATCTATCTAGTGAGCTATCAAAATAAAAGTGCAATCAGAAAACTAGACTAGAGGCTCACTAGATAGATTATAATCTATCTAGTGAGCTATCAAAATAAAAGTGCAATCAGAAAACTAGACTAGAGGCTCACTAGATAGATTATAATCTATCTAGTGAGCTATCAAAATAAAAGTGCAATCAGAAAACTAGACTAGAGGCTCACTAGATAGATTATAATCTATCTAGTGAGCTATCAAAATAAAAGTGCAATCAGAAAACTAGACTAGAGGCTCACTAGATAGATTATAATCTATCTAGTGAGCTATCAAAATAAAAGTGCAATCAGAAAACTAGACTAGAGGCTCACTAGATAGATTATAATCTATCTAGTGAGCTATCAAAATAAAAGTGCAATCAGAAAACTAGACTAGAGGCTCACTAGATAGATTATAATCTATCTAGTGAGCTATCAAAATAAAAGTGCAATCAGAAAACTAGACTAGAGGCTCACTAGATAGATTATAATCTATCTAGTGAGCTATCAAAATAAAAGTGCAATCAGAAAACTAGACTAGAGGCTCACTAGATAGATTATAATCTATCTAGTGAGCTATCAAAATAAAAGTGCAATCAGAAAACTAGACTAGAGGCTCACTAGATAGATTATAATCTATCTAGTGAGCTATCAAAATAAAAGTGCAATCAGAAAACTAGACTAGAGGCTCACTAGATAGATTATAATCTATCTAGTGAGCTATCAAAATAAAAGTGCAATCAGAAAACTAGACTAGAGGCTCACTAGATAGATTATAATCTATCTAGTGAGCTATCAAAATAAAAGTGCAATCAGAAAACTAGACTAGAGGCTCACTAGATAGATTATAATCTATCTAGTGAGCTATCAAAATAAAAGTGCAATCAGAAAACTAGACTAGAGGCTCACTAGATAGATTATAATCTATCTAGTGAGCTATCAAAATAAAAGTGCAATCAGAAAACCACTAGAAACATATGAACATTTATTTATTGTCTTAAAACGAATATGGTGGCTTAAAGTACTTATACATTTCATTATAGGCAATAAGTATATCCTAATGCTGTTCACGTTGAATGACTATTCTAAAGACATTTCTTGAAACTAATATAGTGAGCTATCAAAATAAAAGTGCAATCAGAAAACTAGACTAGAGGCTCACTAGATAGATTATAATCTATCTAGTGAGCTATCAAAATAAAAGTGCAATCAGAAAACTAGACTAGAGGCTCACTAGATAGATTATAATCTATCTAGTGAGCTATCAAAATAAAAGTGCAATCAGAAAACCACTAGAAACATATGAACATTTATTTATTGTCTTAAAACGAATATGGTGGCTTAAAGTACTTATACATTTCATTATAGGCAATAAGTATATCCTAATGCTGTTCACGTTGAATGACTATTCTAAAGACATTTCTTGAAACTAATATAAATTTGAAGAGTTTGTTATTGGATCGCGCTAATCTAAGGATTGATTCAAGTTGAAAAATACTTTACTGTTGGATAGGCCATTTATCGAGCAAGCTTAGGTATAGGCTTTATTAAATCACGCTATGCGAGCGAAGCCGCTGGCGGGTCAGCTTATCATTTATAAAAATCCATCAAGTTATTCAGCTTATAGGACGTGCCTAATGAACATACATATTATTATTATCTACACTTCTACACTAGTATTATAAAGAGGAAATATTTGTTTGTTTGAATTGAATAGGCTCCGAACCTACTGGACCGATTAGAATAAATCTTTCACATTTTCCCTGATGGACATAGGCTATATAATATTGTCAAAAAATTTAGGGATACGTATGAAAACTTCGATAATGTAATAATGTAACCCTAGGTTTGATAATGTAACCCTCGGTTCGATAATGTAACCCAAGAAAATAGCAAAAAAGTCATTATATCGCCTACGCTTCGGAAACTATTGACCATTTTTAGTCTATGCTATTGACAATAAAGCAAAGTGACGTACTACAGTTTTATAAAAGACGTCAATATCTACAAAGAAGTCCACATTACCATAATGTCTAACTATTGCAGTTATGTCACAAAAAATACTTTTTCATTTTGAAATATGCAATAGTAAATCCGGTACAATCCAGGCCACATTATTCATACCTTGGTATTAATCCTTATCAACTCTAATAATATAGAGGAAATATATTGGTATGATTGTTTAGTTAGTTTGTAATGGATACACGTAAAATTAATTGACCGATTTAAAAAAAATCTTTCACGAGTTTAGAGCTGCATTATGCCCGAGTAACATACGTTATATTTGATTCATCCTCATCATCATCCATCACCACGTGGGTGAAACCGCGGAGCGCAGCTAGTTGTTACATACATACATTAAGCACGTACCAAAACGTAAACCTATTTCCAGGAAATCATTTAAGAACTAGCCGTATTCGATGATCTGCAGAGAATCTAAACATTAAATCTTGTTGCAAAGAAACATTTTGCGAATTAAAAGTTGCACGGTAACCTGTCTCACGAGATTACATTGGAACTCTGTCAAACTTTTTCAATTTCAACCACCGGTATCTACTAGTTGAAAAGTAATGAAGGATGGTGGTGAGCTACAAGAAACATAATATCATACAAACATATCACTTAGATGTTTCACTGTGTGAAGGTTTATACTTTTAGCTACGAATATTTCCAACTACAGGGTTATCGGGATCATCATCATCATCATCATCATCTCAGCCGTAGGACGTCCACTGCTGAACATAGGCCTCCCCCATGATTTTCCAAAAGGACCGGTTGGAAGCGGCCTGCATCCAACGTCGTCCTGCGACCTTCATCAGGTCGTCTGTCCACCGTGTCGGTGGACGACCTACGCTGCGCTTGCCGGTCCGAGGTCTCCACTCCAGAACCTTTCGGCCCCATCGGCCATCTGTTCTGCGTGCTATGTGCCCTGCCCACAGCCACTTCAACTGGCTAATCTTCTGATTTATTATCTGATTTATTATATCTGGTTATCGGGATATTATTTTCTTATTCCTTTAGTTTAATAGCTGTGGAAAGTAATTAAAAACTGAACGTTGATATGAAACAGGCTACCATTTAATAGAATTTTACTTAGTTGTATTTACGACTGCATTTAACTTCGATAGTTTGATAATAATGTGAGACATAGAGTTGCCATTACTGGACCCCGAGCTAATTTTATTTTATATATAAGTACGAGTACCTCTAGTACCTACAGGTAGTCTAAAGCCAACCCAAAATTATAACTAAATATACTAATGTAGAAAAGAGACGCCCAATATTGTCCGTATAATATTGCGAGCAATACACAAAAAAACGAAGCCGTGCAATGAAAAACAGCCATGTGCGAGTCAGACTCGCGCACGAAGGGTTCCGTACCATTATCTATAAAAACGCAAAAAAGATCACGTTTGTTGTATGTGAGCCCCCTTAAATATTTATTTTATTCTGTATTTTAGTATTTGTTGTTATAGCGACAACAGAAATACATCATCTGTAAAAACTTCAACTGAATAACTATCACGGTTCATGAGATACAGCCTGGTGATAGACGGACAGATAGACAGATAGTAGGATGGACAGTGAAGTCTTAGTAATAGGTTCCCGTTTTACCCTTTGGTACGGAACCCTAAAAAGTAAAATTGCAAAATTACATTAAAGCGGGTACTGTACAGTATAGAGTGCAGACAGTACAGTAGATTAGTGTACCTATATTATTGCACCCCTTTTCATTTGAAACATTGCCATTTATAGCAGTGGTTTTAACAATCGTATTGATTACTATTCCTACTACCACCGAATATTAAAATAAATGCGTTTAGACTAGACCAAAGTAATGATTTATTTCGTTGAAGCCAAGATAACACTTGGTAGTTCTGCGAACAGTAGAGCTCGCGAGCACATTCTGCGAGCACAGTCTTATTATAGCGGAAATTTTTCGCAGCACTTCACAACCTATTATCTCGGAAACCACTTGACCCAATATTCTCATATTCAAAATTCCTCCTAAAGACATGTGTGTACCAAATTTTAACGAAATCGTTCGGTAAATAGCGCCGCAGCAAACTTTCCCCCTTTTTAGGAAAAGTACCCCCACTCAAAACCACCGACGACAAAAAAATATTTAATAGAACATGCATAGCAAGTTTCATCAAGAGATTGAAAAATGCGACTTGTAAGTACAGGAAGACAAACGAACAACCCAACAAATATACAGACAGATGAAAGTCAATTTGGCCAGTTAAAGCAGAGACGCTTCGCTCGCTCGGTTAATTAATCTCTGTGTAA
Organism: Selenia dentaria; assembly: GCA_917880725.1. Classification (NCBI taxonomy): domain Eukaryota; kingdom Metazoa; phylum Arthropoda; class Insecta; order Lepidoptera; family Geometridae; genus Selenia; species Selenia dentaria. Next base: position 10,047,467 of record OU862888.1, on the reverse strand, counting down.
AATACTATGGATATGTTCCGACTACGGTAGTATAAAAGCTGTGTGCATTCAGAATTCATCTCCCATTTCCCATTGTCTACTTACTCGTAACTAAACGTTCAACTGATGTACGATTGAGAGCACAGTCGTGTTTAGAACTTACAACTGCCCCCCAACTCGAGAGAACTCTGCTCAAATCACAAATGAAGCGAACACGAGATTCGAACTCGGTAAATTGTTGATTTTGAGATAGTTTGAATTTTACTAGAGGAAATTTGTTCCAATTGAATGCACAATAAGATAAGAGCTTTTTATGTGATATGTTGGAAAAAGAGCAGGCGGCTCATCATCATCATCTCAGCAGTAGGACGTCCACTGCTGAACTTAGGCCTCCCCCATGATTTTCCAAAAGGACCGGTTGGAAGCGGCCTGCATCCAACGTCGTCCTGCGACCTTCCTCAGGTCGTCTGTCCACCGTGTCGGTGGACGACCTACGCTGCGCTTGCCGGTACGTGGTCTCCACTCCAGAACCTTTCGGCCCCATCGGCCATCTGTTCTGCGTGCTATGTGGCCTGCCCACTGCCACTTTAACTGGTTTAACTTCTGAGCTATGTCGGTGACTTTAGTTCGTCTACGGATCTCCTCATTTATGATTCGATTACGCAGAGAAACCGCGAGCATAGCCCTCTCCATAGCTCGTTGTGCGACTTTGAGCTTATCTATGAGGCCCATAGTAAGAGACCACGTTTCAGTGCCATAAGTCATCACTGGTAACACACATTGGTCGAAGACTCTTGTCTTGAGGCACTGAGGTATTTTTGTCGAGAAGACTTCGCGAAGTTTCCGGAACGCTGCCCAGCCGTGTTGGATTCGACGATTGGCCTCTTTCTCGAAGTTGCACCTGCCTAGTTTGACTGTCTGTCCCAAGTAGATGTACTCGTCGACAACTTCGAGAACTGAGTTCCCAACTGATATTGGGGTAGGTACTACATGGGCATTAGACATAATTTTCGTCTTATCCATGTTCATCTTAAGACCTACCCGTTGGGAAACTCGATGGAGGCCTTCGAGCATTGTACTGAGGTCTTCCATGGATTCTGCCATGACTACAATATCGTCGGCAAATCGAAGGTGAGTGATGTATTCGCCGTTAATATTGATGCCAAGTCCTTTGTTTTGTGCAGAGGTTTGTATGGCCCGACCAATGTCCTCATACATATCCTCCACCTCATCATCCGGGTGCGACTTCGTCGGCGCGTATACCTGAATGACCTTCAGCGAATATCGTTCGGATACTCTGAGTATTAGGTATACGACCCTATTCGAAACGCTATCGATCGTAACTATGTTGTTAGTAAGGGACTTGTGGACGAGAAAACCGATACCACCTTGGGACTGTTGGTCGCCCTCCCGGTAGTAGAGTAGGTTACCTGATTTTTGGGTTATCGTGTACTCACCCGCTCTACGGACTTCAGATAACCCCACAATGTCCCAGTGTAACTTACTCATTTCTTCTTCCAGCTCATATATCTTCTCGTCTGTCCTCATCGTGCGTATGTTGTGTGTCACCAGGGCCAGTCGTCGTCGTTGGGGGTGGTAGCCGCACGTCTGCCGGGGATTCTTAGCATCCGCTGCCCCACCGTTACCGTGGCCGCTACCGTAGCCAGGAATAGCGGGGCTGCCGGGGACTGGGGGCTTGGTTCTATTGTGTCCGTCATTGGGGGGATTTTGCCAATACTCGCCACGCTTGGCAGACGTTGGCGAGCGCAGTTTTGGGTTTTTAATACTGGGAAGGTGCTGCTGCCCACCTTCCGATTGTTATCCCTTAGCAGATTTCTACGCACCCACGGGTAGAGTTGGGGGGGTACTATTCTAAGCCGGTACCCCACGGCTTAGAATTAGTAGGCGGCTCACCTGATGGTAAATTATCAGCATCGCCCACGGACATACGTAATACCAGAAGTCTCGAAGTTGTCGGCTTTTGAGGAAGGATTAACCTGTCTTCTTGAAGGTTCCCAAGTCGTCGGTAGCTATATTGCAAATAGTGCTACTATCTACAAGGTGCGCTAACAAGAACAGCAAAAGTTATATCGCCAATAATTCAGGAATTGTTGTGAAGCCACCAACATTGTCGGGTCTCTACACGCTCTCTCTCTTTCAATTGTAGATTATGTAGAGTGTACAAATATGTTGCGTTCAATTCAATATTGTAGTACCTTTAACTAAAGTGTAATCAATCATTACATTACTATATTATAAATTACTGGCTATCTACGAAAATCGTTGATGTATAAACAAAGGGCTACCGGCTAACAAACACACTTTTATTAGTATGGAGATCCAACGTGATTTCAAATAAAAGCCAGTAGTTGACATAGGTACCCAGCCTTAAGCCTTTACTTTTCACTTTTCCACCCGATTAAGCCGTAGTAGCCTTTTCGAAGCGTTAAAATGATTTTCTCACCCGAGTGACCTGAAGGAAAGAAGCTTTAAAACTTTCGCGTGCCACCTATCCCCTATATAGGCATTCATAATGGTTCTACTGTCTGCCCCAATGGTTTCGTCTTCTCGTGAAAGGCGTTCGGCGTGACGTGAAATCTTTGATACTAAGGCTGTCCTCTAGCCTGGTCAACCAATCTGCACTCGGCTCACGTGGTAGAAGGATAATTACTTCTCTCTCTCTCTGAAAATAAAACTCTCATCCCTACAGTGGCATATAATGAAGATTATGTATTATGTTCTAACTAGCTGCTCTCCGCGGTTTCACCCACTCGGTGGTGGATGATGATGACGATGATGTATCTTATATAGCTTATGTTAGTCAGGGTGAATATAGCTCTGCAATGGTGAAAGAATTTTTGAAATCGGTCCAGTACTTTTTGAGCCAATTCGTTACAAACATACATACAAATCTTTCCTCTTTATAATATTATTAGTATGATAATATATTATATAGATATAGTAAGTATAGATAGTACAAATTATAATGTACTTAAATGGAATTTTTCATTGTTTCAGCGAGTACCAACTTAGTGGGAAAGTTCACGCAGAGCGTACGGCGAATCGTCCAAGATGTCAAGGATGAAGGCGCATCGAGTGAGTATTATATATAAACTACCAGCGCCCCACGCTTTCACCCGCGTGCTGTAGGAAGATGAAGATGAAAAGTATCCTATGTCCTCCACGGGATGTAATCTATCTACTTGCCAAATTTCATAACGATCCGTTCAGCCGTTAAGAGGATTGCATAGCTAGTAACATTGTCCGATTTCAGTGATTTGTTTGATGGAATCATGACATTGTTTACTATGCCCGTACGTTTTGATTTTTTCAGTTTTTTTAAGTTCTAAAAAGGAAATTTATAGTACTTTGAAATACTGAAAAAATCAAAACGTACGGGCATAATAAACAATGCCATGATTCTATGAAAAAAAATCACTGAAATTGGACAATGTTAAGAGGTAGAAAAGAGTTTTTTCTTTTAGCATGGAAAGTACTAGCTGTGCAATCCTCTTAGGGGGTGAAAGCGAAAAAATGCACTTTCGCATTTATAATATGAAGATTTTTGTTAATTTTATTTTCATTAAAAAACTTACAGCCTATATACATCATATGTTAAAAACATTTACATGACCAAACTGGGCCAATCACAAGTTTTCACATTTACATATAAATTAGTAATATGATTGCGTAGCAGTAACAGCAAGGTATAGAAAATACTGAGTTGCAGATACTTGCAGTTACAGTAACAAGATTGGAGAAGAGACGTTAAGTTTGAGAACAAAGTAATTCAAAAACCAACTCCCTTCGTATCGCATGCACACTGTTAAAGAAAAAGTCAATACTTTCTCAGTCTTCTTCTTCTCAGCCAATTCATTTTTGGAAAAGTGGTCGTGGCCGTCATGTGCTAGTGGTATTGGTGCAGATGTTATTCGGCTCACGACGTCCCGCTCTTTGTTGGCTGTCATCCTGGTGCACTCACTTATTTTCCAAATACTTGTTAGGAAATGATGAAGTTCTTCTAAAAAGGTATTTCTCATGTTATTTGTCTTAACAGCAGTAGTAGTACCAAACTTACCGATCGATAGATTTGAGTCTTGAATTCGTCATACGTCTCTCTTGTCTGTCTTGGCTCTTTTGTCGATCGTTGCAAGTAAGTAACAAAATTAAGCGATCGGTAGACAAATTCGATAAGCTTTTATGATTATAACGATAATCCTAGCATGGTATGTACTCTTAAATTACGTTCGATGATACGATCGTGAGATCGTCTATTTAATCGATTTTATTGTTGTTTTGTCAGCTTTGAAAATGACCTCGATATAGCTTATCGACAAGCGACAGGAATGGGGATTTTGTTTAGTTGTTAGCGTTTGATCTTATTAATATTATAAACGCGAAAGTTTGTATTTATGGATGAATGGATCTTTGTTATTCTCTTACGCTGAAACGGCTGGGCCAATTTTGATGAAATTTGGCATGGAGGTAAACAGGGCGCTGAATTAACACGTAAGATAATTTTCATCAACATCGTCATCCATCACCATGCAGGTGTAACCGAGGGTCGCAGCTAGGATTCAAAATAAAAATAGATTTCGGACCTTCTTTTTTGATCGTAGAAGAGCGAAATGTTCGTAGAAATTTTCAAATGATAAAAGGACGCATTTTGGAATGCAAATAATGTGTAATCGATATATCTGTCGACAATTTGACGATCGTATAAGTCGTCGATATGACTTCCATACTTGCTAGGGGCGATACGATTCGTTAAATTTATCGATCTTAGCGACTTGACAAATTTAACGACTATTACGGTACTTGCACTGCAGAGGGGATAGCAAAAAGAGGGGTATGTCTATACTTATCAATGATGAAGTTCGAAGCAGTATTTTGTAAAGTAGTTCATATTCAATAGATAAATCATTCATCAAAAAAACGTTGATAAAGCGTTTGTTCCAAATATATATTACTTCGGTTAGATAAAACCTCGGTATCTTATTCTCACGTACGTGAACGCTAGCACTGAATAAATTAGCACAGTCTGGTTTATTGCTGAGGGCAATTAATCCAAATACATAAATTAGGACCTTTGTAATGAACTAAGAGAAAAGGTTTACACGTATACTACAATAGGAATACATGTTTTTGTGTATATTAGGAGTTGGGGTTCAGACAAGTAGATTACGACCGCATATGATCTGAATACTTAAAATATTATCACTTACTATGGTTTCTCGATCGCATTGCGACTTTTTAATATCCATTGCTGGAAAAAGAAAGGTGGCGAGAAGTCGTGGTTGCGGAAATCCGGGAGTGCACTGGAATATCAGGGGCGTCTAAGTTGTTCCGCCGGACCAAAAATAAGAAGGACTGTGCCACGCTGATCGCCAACCTCCACTAGTTCGAAAGGCACTTTAAGAAGAAGAATATTCATTTGTCAAGGAGTGATATTACAGCATGATGGTTTTAACTAAGGTTTTGCAACCCGACGGTATCTACCGTAACCATATCGCACACAAAAAACGAGCAATGATAAACGATATAGGTACTGAGGAAATGGAAATACATAAATAATTTCACTACCGCCACTGAGATGCGGCTATTATACAAATGGCTAGGAAATCCGATTTTGATGCTGGTTGACCTATAGGGAAGCAGTAGCAAAGCAAGCACTCCAATGTGAAGGTTTGTACTGCAATTAGAAACTTTAATCCCATTTCTCGCGTCTATGATTGCAGTAGTGCAGTGCAAAAGCATTTACGCTCTGGGCGGGATTGCACCTGTAATGGGCAGGCATAGTGCTGGCTCTCAGACGCACAACTATTCCATCTCGTCACTTGATAGTATGAACGAAATATAAAATAGATAAGTACTCATAATTACGGTGACATACATTGAATTAGCTGGGATAGCACCTGTAATGGGCAGGCATAGTGCTGGCTCTCAGACGTACAACTAATCCATCTCGTCACTTGATAGTATGAACGAAATATAAAATAGATAAGTACTCATAATTACGGTGACATACATTGAATTAGCTGGGATAGCACCTGTAATGGGCAGGCATAGTGCTGGCTCTCAGACGTACAACTAATCCATCTCGTCACTTGATAGTATGAACGAAATATAAAATAGATAAGTACTCATAATTACGGTGACATACATTGAATTAGCTGGGATAGCACCTGTAATGGGCAGGCATAGTGCTGGCTCTCAGACGTACAACTAATCCATCTCGTCACTTGATAGTATGAACGAAATATAAAATAGATAAGTACTCATAATTACGGTGACATACATTGAATTAGCTGGGATAGCACCTGTAATGGGCAGGCATAGTGCTGGCTCTCAGACGTACAACTAATCCATCTCGTCACTTGATAGTATGAACGAAATATAAAATAGATAAGTACTCATAATTACGGTGACATACATTGAATTAGCTGGGATAGCACCTGTAATGGGCAGGCATAGTGCTGGCTCTCAGACGTACAACTAATCCATCTCGTCACTTGATAGTATGAACGAAATATAAAATAGATAAGTACTCATAATTACGGTGACATACATTGAATTAGCTGGGATAGCACCTGTAATGGGCAGGCATAGTGCTGGCTCTCAGACGTACAACTAATCCATCTCGTCACTTGATAGTATGAACGAAATATAAAATAGATAAGTACTCATAACTACGGTGACATACATTGAATTAGCTGGGATAGCACCTGTAATGGGCAGCCATAGTGCTGGCTCTCAGACGTACAACTAATCCATCTCGTCACTTGATAGTATGAACGAAATATAAAATAGATAAGTACTCATAATTACGGTGACATACATTGAATTAGCTGGGATAGCACCTGTAATGGGCAGGCATAGTGCTGGCTCTCAGACGTACAACTAATCCATCTCGTCACTTGATAGTATGAACGAAATATAAAATAGATAAGTACTCATAATTACGGTGACATACATTGAATTAGCTGGGATAGCACCTGTAATGGGCAGGCATAGTGCTGGCTCTCAGACGTACAACTAATCCATCTCGTCACTTGATAGTATGAACGAAATATAAAATAGATAAGTACTCATAATTACGGTGACATACATTGAATTAGCTGGGATAGCACCTGTAATGGGCAGGCATAGTGCTGGCTCTCAGACGTACAACTAATCCATCTCGTCACTTGATAGTATGAACGAAATATAAAATAGATAAGTACTCATAATTACGGTGACATACATTGAATTAGCTGGGATAGCACCTGTAATGGGCAGCCATAGTGCTGGCTCTCAGACGTACAACTAATCCATCTCGTCACTTGATAGTATGAACGAAATATAAAATAGATAAGTACTCATAATTACGGTGACATACATTGAATTAGCTGGGATAGCACCTGTAATGGGCAGGCATAGTGCTGGCTCTCAGACGTACAACTAATCCATCTCGTCACTTGATAGTATGAACGAAATATAAAATAGATAAGTACTCATAACTACGGTGACATACATTGAATTAGCTGGGATAGCACCTGTAATGGGCAGGCATAGTGCTGGCTCTCAGACGTACAACTAATCCATCTCGTCACTTGATAGTATGAACGAAATATAAAATAGATAAGTACTCATAATTACGGTGACATACATTGAATTAGCTGGGATAGCACCTGTAATGGGCAGCCATAGTGCTGGCTCTCAGACGTACAACTAATCCATCTCGTCACTTGATAGTATGAACGAAATATAAAATAGATAAGTACTCATAATTACGGTGACATACATTGAATTAGCTGGGATAGCACCTGTAATGGGCAGGCATAGTGCTGGCTCTCAGACGTACAACTAATCCATCTCGTCACTTGATAGTATGAACGAAATATAAAATAGATAAGTACTCATAACTACGGTGACATACATTGAATTAGCTGGGATAGCACCTGTAATGGGCAGGCATAGTGCTGGCTCTCAGACGTACAACTTATCCATCTCGTCACTTGATAGTATGAACGAAATATAAAATAAATAAGTACTCATAACTACGGTGACATACATTGAATTAGCTGGGATAGCACCTGTAATGGGCAGGCATAGTGCTGGCTCTCAGACGTACAACTAATCCATCTCGTCACTTGATAGTATGAACGAAATATAAAATAGATAAGTACTCATAACTACGGTGACATACATTGAATTAGCTGGGATAGCACCTGTAATGGGCAGGCATAGTGCTGGCTCTCAGACGTACAACTAATCCATCTCGTCACTTGATAGTATGAACGAAATATAAAATAGATAAGTACTCATAATTACGGTGACATACATTGAATTAGCTGGGATAGCACCTGTAATGGGCAGGCATAGTGTGCCAGCACTATGCCTGCTCATTACAGGTGATTACAGGTAAAATGTATGTGATGTAATGTATGTAAAATTATTCGATAACTAAACATCTTAAAAATTAAATTAAATTATTGTCCTCGAAAAAATCGAGTTCCTCTAGTATCGAATTGTGTTGTGAGGCATTGATTCGTGTAGACATGGCCTTCGGTACGTGGGGGCCTGAATTCATTATGGCTGCTCGCCAGGCCCGAAATTCGGAATTAATTTTTATTTGTATTGACAAGTATTTAATTAAAAGGGTCAGTTAACAGCCCAAGGCTGTCAGGTTCCGCTTAATTGAACCCTGATTACATCTGAAGCTCGTAATTAAGGACAGCTATTGTTTTTAATTTGATTACTGCCATAATAATTTGATTTGGTATCAGTACATTGCTGGTGAAGCGCTCGCGGCAGAGCTTGTCTTTAGTTGTTCCAATGAGTGACCGCTAGCGGTCAAATAAGCGCTTCAGCGCTTCGAGGGAAATTATGATATAACCACTTCTTGTTCGGAGAGCACGCGGTCACGAATTACCCATATTTTATTTTGCATCGTAATCATTAATATGCAGTTTTCATTCGTGTTTATAATGTACCTATACATGAGGGCAACTTTATATTAATAACTATGTTTACTGTTATATACTGTACATAATGAGAGGTATTAAAACATAACAAAACAGTTTGCGTTTTTGACCAGCAATTACAGGAAAATATCTGTTCTATGCCGCGACTAGGTGGCCACAAAACAATACAATTCCTGGAAGCATGACTTCACTGGTTCAGTAATGCGGTTGACGCAGTTGTAGAATGCTCCGCATCTCTACATTATTTAAGGGCGATTGACGAGGAGAACATGAAACATCGCAGTTGTTGATTGATACACTTTGCCCACACTTGGGCACTATTAAGGTAAACCGCACTAGAGCGACACTGCAGCGGAGAGGCGCGTCGCGGCATAAATAATATTTTTGCCTCTGTTTCTTGCAATAAAACGCACTATAGCGGTACTGCAGTGAAGCGGCGCGGCGTGGCGCGACACAGTTGACTTCTGGAGAATATTTTGCCGCTTCGCTCGCGCTGCGCCGCACTATATGAATCATGGAAGAAAAGTCCAACAAAAAAAGGTTGATGTTATTTTATGTTGAAATTTTGAAATTATATCGTATTTACTAATGGTATATGATCCTAGTGTATTTATTATGTTTTGTAGTATTATTTTTACACATTTTCCCATTGCAAACAGGTATTTTACTTTGGATTACGACCAAAATTACGAAAAAACACTCGGTACGTTGACACCACGCTGCTTGGGACGTGACTGGCTCGAGCGGGCTCGAGTACGCCGAATTCGGCATAGTATTAGTTGCCGCATTTTGCATGTACGCCGGCGGTATCTAGTCGAAGCGCGCGCGCGGAGACTAATCATTAATCTAAGACTATTATATTATCAATGGATAATATAATAGTATTATAATTCTAAAATCAAGATAGATGGAATCATTTAGAAATAATAGACAAAGCGTTGTTTACTATAAATATTTCACTATCTATCTGTGTAATTTCAAAATCAGGAATGAGTCAATCGCTACCATCACAATGTCACAAAGATCATCAACCATTATACGGTAAGGCGTTAATATTACCTAGGTATACTTCACAATCTTGCTCAGTACGGCCGCTGCTTATTTATAATACGAGATGCGGTAATAATTAACTAAATATCCACAGTCAAAATAAAAAATTAAGTCTAGGCAAATTTATTTATCCAAGTCTCTACGTACATATCAGAATATAAACAATAAGTACATTGAAAAATTAACTTTATTTCAAATTAATTCCTAACCAATATGTATAATTTGCCGTGGGGTACCGGCTTAGAATAGTACCCCCCCAACTGTACCCGTGGGTGTAGTAGGCCACAGAAACTCTCCAACGATACCCTCAACCTCATGGCTGAACGACGCTCACTGAAACTGCAGTCTTCGAATGATGCTGAAGCATATAGGCTGCTCAATAGACGAATATTGAAGTCCTTGCGAAACGACATCCGGATCTTTAATACAAACCGTATTAAAGAGACGATAGAGCGGAAAAAAGGCTCCAAAGTGTTTGCGAGAGACATGTCTATTGGGCAAAGCCAGTTGACGAAGCTGAAGAGAGAAGACGGCAGTGTAGCGTCGACTGTTCTCGAAGTTCATAACGAACCGTCTCAGTCGCAAGTTTGATGAATTCCAGCCTCCGGAACAAGCCGGTTAACGAAAAGGCTATAGTACCATAGAACACATCCACACGCTACGGCAAGTTATACAGAAGACCGAAAAGTATAACTTGCCTCTTTGTTTAGCGTTTGTGGACTATGAGAAAGCCTTTGATTCGATCGAGACGTGGGCAGTGCTTGACTCTCTCCAGCGGTGCCGTATTGACTATCGGTATATTAAAGTGCTGAAGTGTTTGTACAAAAACGCCTACATATGTCAGTCCGAGTACAGGAGCAGAGTTCGAAGGCAATGCCATTGCAAAGAGGCGTGAGACAGGGAGACGTTTTATCTCCGAAACTGTTCACCGCTACATTGGAAGACGCCTTCAAGCTTCTGGAATGGCAAGGACTTGGCATCAATATTAACGGCGAATATATCACTCACCTTCGATTTGCCGACGATATTGTAGTATGTCGGAATCCATGGAAGACCTCAGTACAATGCTCGAAGGCCTCCATCGAGTTTCCCAACGGGTAGGTCTTAAGATGAACATGGATAAGACGAAAATTATGTCTAATGCCCATATTGTACCTACCCCAATATCAGTTGGGAACTCAGTTCTCGAATTTGTTGACGAGTACATCTACAGACAGTCAAACTAGGCAGGTCCAACTTCGAGAAAGAGGTCAATCGTCGAATCCAACTCGGCTGGGCAACGTTCCGGAAACTTCGCGATGTCTTCTCGTCAAAAATACCTCAGTGCCTCAAGGCAAGAGTCTTCGACCAATGTGTGTTACCAGTGATGACTTATGGCACTGAAACGTGGTCTCTTACTATGGGCCTCATAGACAAGCTCAAAGTCGCACAACGAGCTATGGAGAGGGCTATACTCGGGGTTTCTCTACGTGATCGAATCAGAAATGAGGAGATCCGTAGAAGAACGAAAGTCACCGACATAGCTCAGAAGATTAGCCAGTTGAAGTGGCAGTGGGCAGGGCACATAGGACGCAGAACAGATGGCCGATGGGGCCGAAAGGTTCTGGAGTGGAGACCACGGACCGGCAAGCGCAGCGTAGGTCGTACACCGACACGGTGGACAGACGACCTGAGGAAGGTCGCAAGACGACGTTGGATGCAGGCCGCTTCCAACCGGTCCTTTTGGAAAATCATGGGGGAGGCTTGTGTTCAGCAGTGGACGTCCTACGGCTGAGATGATGATTGATGATGATGTATAATACGATAATGATTTATAGAATCTTGAGCTAAATAAAATGCGTGAAATGAGTAACTTGTATGCTAGAAAGTTTTATTTGTGAACAGTTGTTGTGTTTGGCAGCGTATACTATTTGAAATATTGGTTTTGTATTAGGTTTCAAATTTTTTCCATATTTTACGATTTCAAACTGAAATTAAGTTACCTCGTAAGTGACAATTTGTCTTTGATGGTAATGATCTTCTGGAATCTAAAAAATAATTAGTTTTTTTTTTCTTGGACATTTTATACATAATACATATTGTATATTTATGCGTCCTTTGCAAACAATTACACTATAAGCCTAAACTGCATTCTCGTTCCTAGTAAAACAGTTGAACCAATACACCACTGCCTCGGACTAGGGATACATAACAACATAACATATCCATTAGTTCCCGCTCGAGTGACCACCGCCAATACGAACTGAAATTCAGTATTAAACAACGTATTGCATGAGCAAACAAATTCGTTAAAACGCCGATGTACTGGGAACCCAGCAGAGCGAACGCTGGTGACTGAAAACTGGCGATTGCGATGCAACATGGATCTTTTATAACTGTGATCCAATTAAAAATAGCGTATGTCAAGGCAAAATGGTTTTTACGTTGTTACATTATACAAAATATATTTCACTGGATCGCTCATTAATTTAGTTTAAAAGGAAAAGGTATGTAGGTTCAGAAATGTTACTGCTTACTAATATATATTACTAGATACCTACCTGTAAGTAGTATAAGTAAGTTACTAACTGGTTCGGACAAGTAAATTTTGGTAGCATTGATGCAGCGTTGTCATACGTACTATATAATTATGGTACACGTACCATGATCCAGGTGTCCGTACCATGTACCATTGTAATTCCATTATTATACGCAAATGTACCATTATTTTCTCATCTATCATACATAGAGCACAGAGACGATATAATATAGAGACAAAAATAAATACAATTTTGAATACCTATGTGATGATGTGAATGTTAGACTTACTATGGGTTCGTGGGGTCTAGGCGCATACCTCACGTACCTCACATACATTTAGCTAAGTTCCTGAGGACTAAGCTAAAGGTTTGGTGACCAGAATGCTGACTCATATTTTGCACAAAAAGTTTTCCATATTAGCATAGCTATTCTAACTATATCTATCAGTAGGCCGAAACGAAAATCTGCTTAAGTGTAACGTTACCGTGTCATTTACGTATTCAGTACAAACTATGAGTTATCTGTGTCACTACTGTACTAGATAAATGACAGTTTGTACTAAATACGTTAACGATGCGATTACGTTACAACAGATTTTAGTGCCCGGCCCACAGGGCACTTTTCCTTCAGAAAATGGTTCACAAAATTTTTGAGTGTTTTTTAATCTTTGTCCTACATTTTGTGTGTTACATTATTACATTTATGGAATAAATGAACGGTAGAGTAATATTACAAAAACACGACGTACTATTGCAAATGATGACGGATTCAGTTGTTAGAACACTAAAAAAAAATACGTGATGCTTAAGTAGGTACACCGATTTTCTTCATGTTTTAACTAAGCAGTGCTCAGGTCCCCGAAGTCTTCTTGAAATTCATACATTTGGTATGTTGAAATTGTTATAGTATTACTTTTTAAAGCACTAACGCCTGCTTTAGCGATCTCAAACATTGAAATATAATAGAGAGAAAAATTCCATCCTCGGACGGGATTCGAACACGCGTCTTCTGACTCTCCGTGTCAGACGCCATTGACCAACTAAGCCACCGAGGTTCTGATCCGAGCATCGAATTTTAATCGAGCATTTGGTATGTATTGAATAATAAAAAACGCATTTTATTCAACTACAAAAATATTTCGTTTATACGAGTACATATTAAATTCCATTTGTTGTTGATATTATTTTTTAATTTGATTAAATGATTTCATATTATTTATTACTACAATTATTTAATTCTATAATTTAACACATTTTTTATTTGAAATATATCAATTTCAAGTTTTTTAATTTTATATTTTTTAATATAGCTTAATTTAATTTAATAAGGTATCAAGTATCAAAATGTGTAGATGTAGCTTCATGCGCGAAGGTCTCCCCTAGTTTCGACTATAAATTTCTGTCTCTTGCTAACCTTATCTAGTATTTCCCATGTCTGTCTGTCTGTGCTGAATAATTACTAGGTAAATATTTGAGCAGTAAATTACCACAAATGCATGTTTACAGTGTAACTGCACTGCGCTCATAACTACTAGACATTCAAAACGAATAAGTCTCGGCGATACCCAACAAGATTTGCTTTTGCTGCAGAAGCCGATCTCTTGATAACAAATCTAAGCTATATAGCGATTGAAAAATAGAAGACAGTTGACTGTTAGCCCTCTCTTGGTCTTTAGAAATATGTCATCCAAAATGTTAGTAAAATGATTAGATTAGATTCTTTGTGTATGGCCCCTGCGACTTGTTTGAGTGTCGCAACTTTGCCAGTATCTGTTACATGATAGTTTCATATACTGTAGGAGAAATTAAAGTAAACTTTTAGAAGTTGGTCGGTAATTAGAAGAGAGAATCAAACAAACTGTTCCACTCCAGTGATTACTCTAAAACACACAAACACAACATAAATAAGAACAAAATTCAAAACAAAAACATCATATGATATGATGAATTTTTATTAGTATTATTTTTATTATAAATGATATGATTCATATCATTTATAATAAAAATATTACTAATAAAAATTCATACATTTATAAAATAAATGATAAGGAATATATTATAATTTAATTTTATTTCTACTAATGTAATTACATAATATACAGTTAATTAAAGAAGAAAAAGTAAGGGACAGAAGAGATTTGAATGAAATAGGACGGTATATTTTTTGTGGAAGAATATCATACTGTGAATATTTCAAATTTGGACAGCTAAAGAAAATATGATCATAGTCTCCTTCATCTAAGCCACATTCGCATAACGAACTATCCCGAATCCTCAGTTTGGCCAAGTGAACGGGGGTACAAGCATGACCCAGCCGGAGGCGGCAGACCGTCGATGTAGTGACTTTGCTGAATATTAGTAAAATGTTAGTAAGATGATGACTGGAGCTGACAAAAGTGACACAGAGCGGCCATTTTTTTCGATTTCAATCAACATTTGTTAGCAACTGAGATACATAATAGCCGTACAGATCTCAAAAAACAGTTTCTATCCAATAATAAAGAAAGAGATGGGAATTATATTATTGTACTCGATTTTCAATGAAAGGAGGCTAGCGTTTTTTGTTCACTTTTCCACCTAATTTTTGCTAAAAAATTGCGGCCATTTGTTTTGTATTGTTAAATTTTGTTTTTTACTAAATTGATAATAATATAACAGTACGCTTTTAATTTTCCTAAATAATTTTCCAAAATGTCATATAATAGTGAAAGTGACGATTTTATAATGTCTAAACTAAATGATCGAAGAATTATTTACTAATGAAGGTAACTAACTAACTCGGGAGAAAGTTCTAATTCTGCCCTCGGTGTGCAATGTACTATTAAGTTCGAGTTAATACTGTAAAAAAATCCAATCATTAATTTCGTGTTGCATAATTGAACTTCGACGAGTTCGTTAAATTAGGAGTTCATTTAATTTTTTCACGTAGATGTTATAAATGTTGTTTTATAATTGATAAAGGCTTCCGTCTCTCCTGGGGTTCCATACATGCTGGTATGGCGGCGCAAACGATATTTTCAAGGAATGATCGTATAATTAATGGATTTCACGATCATTCCATGAAGATATCGCAACCTATCCCATAAAAAAAACGCAGCGCGACAATGTAACAAAAAACTTTATGTGTCAGTGAGTAAGAGATCAATTAGTTATTAGTTTTACATTTTTTTTTTGTAATTATCAAGGCGGCATAATCGCTTTAGCGACAAAGCCCTTTGATTAAGAATAACAAAAAAGATGATGTTAAATGACGATGCGGTCGAAGGTCGAAGAATTTGTACCACACGGTACGTGCCTAGAAGATACACTCTTGATTTGAAAACTTTTTACAGTGACCTAGTGTATTTGGTCTTGACCTACACCTGCAACGGAACCGAAATATCAAGATTTCGAAAATAATGATAAATATCTCGTATCGTATCTTCGACCAATGTGTGTTACCAGTGATGACTTATGGCACTGAAACGTGGTCTCTTACTATGGGCCTCATAGATAAGCTCAAAGTCGCACAACGAGCTATGGAGAGGGCTATGCTCGCGGTTTCTCTACGTAATCGAATCATAAATGAGGAGATCCGTAGACGAACTAAAGTCACCGACATAGCCCAGAAGATAAGCCAGTTAAAGTGGCTGTGGGCAGGCCACATAGCACGCAGAACAGATGGCCGATGGGGCCGAAAGGTTCTGGAGTGGAGACCACGTACCGGCAAGCGCAGCGTAGGTTGTCCATTGACAAGGTGGACTGACGATCTGATACAAGGTAGCAGGACGACGTTGAATGCAGGCCGCGTCCAACCGGTCCTTTTGGAAATTAGCAGTGGACGTCCTACGGCTGAGATGATGATGATCTCGTATCGAAACAACATTTGGTGTTCATTTTCCGTGTCGTGTAGAATATCTAAATCGTTTGGTTGTTATATACTACCAAACGGAAATGGTGATTAGGTAGAGCTGTAGATACATAATATAGCAGAGGCCTGTCTGTCTGTATCTGTCAATCACTGAGATAACGGTCGGTTGATCAACCGTTAATGTGTCTGTAACTATCAGATAGACATCATCACGTCTGGCCGATTAGTGTTCAAGTTAATAATTTCTAATGTTGTGGAATTAACATGTACGGATCGTGTTAGGCTGGGAATAAATTAACCATTATTACCTTGTATATAAATCAATATCTGTATCTGTGATTCCTGGACCGATTCAAAAATTATTTCACCATTAAAGAATGCTAAATTATCTCTCAATAACTATTTATTTTGATTCATCATCATCATCATCCATCACCACGCGGGTGAAACTGCGGAGTACAGCTATTATGTTCTTATTCCTATTCGTTTTGGTGGCGATTTTGTTTTGTGTATTCCCCCCATTGCACATGCCAGCATTTACTCAAGCCAGCCTAATGCCTTTACATAGCGGAGTATGGCCTTGGGTCGCTGGCAAAACGGGGGTACGGAGGAGGCAGTTTGCTCGCCTCCTCCCTCCTCCGTAGTGGGGTCACTGGTGAAGAGTCGGGGGACTCTTCGTCGGCTTGCACGACCCCACACGTCTGAGGAGTGCCCTTGGTGAGCAAGGGCACCCCTTCACAGGCGCTGAGGCCCGGTTAAGATCAATCCGGGCCTACCGCTGGGGCGAGATTGTGAATGCCAGCGCAACCCAATCTCGCACCATCTGGCGGAGGACTGCTCACGGGGGGGTTTTAGTGGGTCTGAGCCCCACATACCCCCTTCCGTCTACCCCCGTAGCGGAAGGGAAGTGGACAGCATTTCCCCCCTCAAAAAAAAAAAAAAAATGGGTCGCTGGCAAAACTGCTCCAGGGTTGAATGTTGTATGAACAACTGTCGATATGCTGATGATATTCATATGGTTTGGAGTGGACCTCCAGTAATCTTGTTTATGCTCTTAATTAACTACTTAATTCATCTGTGGTCCTACAGTGCAGCAACATATGCTCCACAGTCTCGTCCTAATGCAGACCGCCCCTACATAGTAGGCTGTCCGTTACTCCAATCTTTTGAGACTGGTTATTCAGATTACAGTGACCAGTGGGCCGAGCACGGAAATCTGCTTAAGTGTAACGTAATCGCATCGTTAACGAATTTAGTACAAACTGTCATTTATTTACTACAATAGTGGCACAGATAACTCATAGTTTGTACTGAATGCGTAAACGATACGATAACGTTACACTTATGCAGAATTTCGTGCTCGTCCCACAGTGGGCCGAAAATGTAATAGACAAATACTATATTTTAACTATATTATATTGTATTATAAGCTCTAATAAGTAGGCTAAATTACATAATATTACCTCGAATATAGCGTGCTTTTCGGACATACCTAACGCAAATTATTATAAGCCTAAGAAATCAATAAATAATTATGTAAAGAGCGTGCTATCTTTTTGACACAAGCTGTAGTTGATGTTATTTTTATCCGGGCCCAGTAACAAACTTAGAGAATTCATAATTTCATAGGGGATACAAACATCACATATTTTTTTTACTAATATGTTATAAGTATTGCATGTTTAGGACATACAGAGTCGCTGTTTCGAATCCTAATATGTCATACTATTGATACACATTACAAATAAATTAAACTTGATTGTAACAATTAAACTTATGTTTTTGTTTTTATATGTTAATCTAAGATAATTATATTATGGTACATATGCCCTAGGTGCAATTAACTTAATAGATTAGCTACTAATAACTTCCTAATGAGGTGTCACTTAATAGGCTACTAAATAGTTGTGTTACCAATAACACTCCACGAGGTAATGTACACTGGTTATTTATAACCAAACAGTTGAGTTACTAATAACGCTTGGTCAAGTAACATGCACACAAAACTTACTAAATAGTCTTGCTATCAGTAACACTCCGTGAGGTTAGGTGTATAATAAGTAACCAAGCAGTTGAGCTATTTAATGACTGACTAGTGAGGTTATTACAGGAAAAATAGCTAAACTATGTATTATGTTACCCATAACAAAGCAGTAAGGTTACGAATACAATACGATTACAATTAATAACAGAAGTGGTAGGCTAAATTAAACAACACTGTGTTCATAGATAACGCATGGTTAGGATTACCAAACCATGCAGCTAATGAGATCGGATAAATTATAATAAATGTTTTAATTATTCATAACATAACACTAATTTACAAAACAAAGTTTGGCTACTCGTTACAATAGTTGTGTATAGTCACCATTTTTGTGCAGATAATAACCAAACTTTTGTTATGAATCACCAAAAAGTTATTTTAATGTAGTTTGCGATAGACGCACATGTATGAAAAACTGGCACAACTATGTAAGCCAAGCTAAACCAACTTAGTTTAGTTGGCGGTGGAAGATCGGCTTGAGAGTACAAACTATTTTACGTAGTTTAGCTGGCGTAGTTGGCGGTGGACGTACATGTATAAATAACTGCTAAGCTAAACTTTTTTATTGTACACAAAAACAGCTACACCTCTAGCTTGAAGGCGTAAAATAGTGCCCACGGAGATTATTTATATAAACTATTCTTATCAACTAGTGAACATTTCACGCTAAGCCTAAAGCTTAAACGCGTTATGTTCAAAGATTTAGGACTGTTTAGTTTAAAACAAAGTAGGTACACATTTATCATAGTTTAAAATATTTACGATGGCAAATTTCCCGAGTTGTAATCTAAACTGTCTTAGCATGATGTCATTGCGTACTGTATTTTGCCACCAAGCATAGCAATTACAACCTGTTAAATACAAGGACTTGACATCTACATGCCTATTAATACTCGAGAATATTTATATATAGTCACAATCACATCTCATTTACGTTCGTTTTTATTAACCAATAGCTGGTGCCCGCGACGTCGTCTGCGCAGGATTAGTACTTCGAGTAGCTTATTATTTTCTCCATTGCTATATCTATCTTTATACCAAAATGTCATTGCATATTAACATAGTTATACGAGTAAATTTAAGTACTTAGTAAATCAATCAGTAAACACTAATAATAAAATACAGCACCTACGTATCATTACATTTCATCACCCTTGACGGTATTCGTGTTACATTTCAACACCCTTGACGGTCGCCGAGCTCGTCAAGTCTATCGAAATGTCAAAATGATAGCGTGCTTTTGACTAAGCTATCAGAAACTGACACAAACTTTGACAGAACTGCCATCATTACAATCTTAACGTAGGCCAAGATATTGTTATTTTGTCTATGCTGTGCCCAAGAATATAACGCTTTTTCACCCGCGTGGTAATGGATGATGATGATGAATCAAATATAGCGTATGATACCCAGGCATAGTGTAGCTTTATACTCGTGAAAGAAATGTTTTTTGGTTAAGAAGTTTTTACGTGTATGTATCTGAAATCGCGGAGCTCAGCTAGTAATCTATCATAAATCTATAATCTTGCAAAACTTGATTACGATCCGTTCAGCCTTTACGCGTGATAATGTAACAAAACAGACAGAGAGACGGAGTATTATTTTATTTTTTCTAAAATATAATTAGCCTAAATTACTCCTTACAACATCAGCTATCTGCCAGTGAAGGTCCCATTAAAATCGGTCCAACCACTTCAGAGATTAGCCCCAGGTAATGGCTGTGGGCGAGGAAATTCTGTTTCAATATGTAGCCCCAGCCACGGTGCGGGCAGGAGTCTACACCGTGGCCCCGGTCGCGATGTAGACTCCGGCCCAGGTAATGGTTGTGGGCGAGGTACAAAAGGTTCTATTTGTAGCCCCACCACAGGCAGCCCCAGCCAAGGTAGTGATTCCGATCACGGTGTAGGCTCCGGCAGAGGTAATGGCTGTGGGCGAGGTATCTACTCGTATGGTTATGATAATGATTCCCAGTTAAACACAATCAGACACCGAGCTCGCCGGCGAGCTCGAGGCATAAATTATGTCTCGGTTAGATTCACTCCAAATAGTCATAGAGTAAAAATTAATAAGGCCTACTTTCAACGGTACACTCATGTACCGGGGCGATTCTCTCCAACTTCCCTCTCTCCTGGCGACAGCCCAAGCCGAGGACCGTACACCGTGCGCTCTCAGCGCCCGCATCTGGCTGAGTGCCATCTGCGCTCGCCACCCGTCCGGTGACGCTGTAAATGCCGGTAGCAGGAAACAGAATTACTCCGGTCAAAAAAAAATTCAGTGATTAGCCGGAACAAACAGACAGACAAAAATATAAAAAAGTGTTTTTGTACCTGTACCCTTTCATATGCATTTATTAAAAAGCTGTTAATTTGGAATTACAAACAGACACTTATATTTTATTTATCTGTATATAGACTTGCTGAACCTTCCACGGCTTCGCTTGTGTGGCTTCTCGATTCCTATCTAGATTAACAGTTACTTCTGATAACGTCAACTGTCTGCCAGTTACAGTCCTGTCAAATCCGTCCAGAATTATTTAAAACCTTAAACACATAACTTATTAAAAATAATTAGCCTGCAAATTTAAGCGCATATCATCCGTCATTTTTTATGTACCTACCCATGACACTCACGCTATCAAGACGAATTTCATTAAATTACGTACTTACTCGTATTTATCGTAATCAGTAGTAAGTTACGATCGGATATACTAGTTAGGGTTATTTGCCCCCTGTTATGTAATGTGACATACATTAAGGAGGGTTATTTGTCCTCTATTATGTAATGTGACATACATCAAGGAGGGTTCTTTGTCCTCTATTATATAATGTGACATACATTAAGGAGGGTTATTTGTCCTCTATTATGTAATGTGACATACGAGTACATTAAGGAGGGTTATTTGTCCTCTATTATGTAATGTGACATACACAAGGAGGGTTATTTGCCCTCTATTATGTAATGCGACATACATTCATCATAATCATAATCAGCCCATTTTGTTCCCACTGCTGGGACTCGAGCCTTCCTCTCAGAGGGAGGAGTTGGGAGGAGGAGGAGTAATGCACCACGTGGGTCCAGTGCGGATTGGTGGATAGATTAGTGGCCAACCCATGTCGAAGTTTTCAGGCCGCCCGAAGGCCTTCGACATAGCCTAACGACTGTTGTCCTAAGACAAACAACCGGGACTGACGGCTTAACGTGCCCTCCGAAGCACGGAAGCGCTTAGTTGAATAATGCCACTAGCACACACCCATCCAAGTCCCGACCGCAGCAAGTGTTGCTTAACTTGTTAATCGGTTAAGATCGCCAAGTCAAGCTCCACTACGAGCCTTTCGCTACGTGACATACATTAAGGAGGGTTATTTGTCCTCTATTATGTAATGTGACATACATTAAGGAGGATTATTTGTACTCTATTATTTAATGTGACATAGGTACATTAAGAAGGGTTATTTGTCCTCTATTATGTAATGTGACATACATTAAGGAGGATTATTTGTACTCTATTATTTAATGTGACATAGGTACATTAAGGAGGGTTATTTGTCCTCTATTATGTAATGTGACATACATTAAGGAGGATTATTTGTACTCTATTATTTAATGTGACATAGGTACATTAAGAAGGGTTATTTGTCCTCTATTATGTAATGTGACATACATTAAGGAGGATTATTTGTACTCTATTATTTAATGTGACATAGGTACATTAAGGAGGGTTATTTGTCCTCTATTATGTAATGTGACATACATTAAGGAGGATTATTTGTACTCTATTATTTAATGTGACATAGGTACATTAAGGAGGGTTATTTGTCCTCTATTATGTAATGTGACATACATTAAGGAGGATTATTTGTACTCTATTATGTAATGTGACATAGATACATTAAGGAGGGTTATTTGTACTCTATTATGTAATGTGACATAGATACATTAAGGAGGGTTATTTGTCCTCTATTATGTAATGAGAAATACATTACATAATAGAGGACAAACAATACACTTTTAGGGCTTTCGCTGCAGTCGGATGAAAAATTGGACAGTTTTATTTAATTG